>LR991006.1:1762500-11762500 GCA_905163435.1 Mamestra brassicae
GAGTCTGACTCGCACTTGGCCGGTTTTTTTCGTATTGACAAGGCAATAGTTTAACATAAAATCAGAATCAAAATCCTAAACTTGCAAACATTGGTAATTCCCATTTCATCTTATCTAATTATTTCTGTTAATATGTAGTGTCGTTTCCCAATATCTCGTCGTACGAATCTTCATAGTAAAACATGTTTAGTATCACAACTGATGTCGAATCAAGCCGGCTTGCGAGTTCTAAATTATTGTTTGCCTAACTCTACTTTACTCGAACTCCTGTCAAATAGTGTTATATTAGTAGCGTTTGACACATTATTTAATTAAAAATTCTTAATTCTAAAACTCGACCATTGTCGATTTCCTTATCGGCGGCCTTGAGGACGATGTAGACGTCGAGTTAGTTAAGTTTATAGTTTAACGTGACAACGTTATAACAAAACATTGATGAAATGATCGTAACGTTACAATGAGCGTAACGTTACAATGAGCGTAACGTTACAATAAGTCATCCTTTTTCGTGCGTGCAGCCGGCGTTCATCGATTTACTAGACGTTGTCACGTCAAAAACGTAAAAAGAACGTTTTTCAAACGTCAACCTAAAAATAAGTCAGGTTAAGTCATGTCCCAACTAATATTGGGGTGCGTGCAGAAAACCTCCTCGTGTGCCTGACGGCTGCTGGTTCCTTACGAATGCGTTCGGGGGAAAGAGCAGTTGTCGGGCTGGTGCACCCTGGGCACGGCCAATAGTCTCTCCATGTCGGAGGGGCTATTGTCTGTGGCGGATTTCTGCGGGGGAGGGGGAGCTTGTTGCTCCACGACGGTTCCTCCACGTGTCCCTCTGATTCGCAGAGGGCACTGTGAAGGAACGTCTGAGTTGGGGTCGCTCCTGTCCGATCGACAGTCGTCGATTGGCGAAGGATGCGACCAATGCCGCTGCGGTGCAGGCGCACCAAAGCGGCAGTTGCTCTCTCTTCACGGAGCAATCCTGAAGAGAGAGTTCCCGGCGGGTCCGCTGAGTCGGGTTGTCCGGACAGTGGACGGAGGCATGTCTAATGCCGCCGTCGGGGGCTCGGCTTAACCGCCCGGCCCAGAGGAAGGATACCTCTAAGATAAAAAACCCCCAATCCTAAGCTCTGAAGCGCGGTGAGAGGATGCATGGCTGGAGGGAGTCCAGTCGTTAGCGCTTCCCCTGCAGAGCACCTGCCGCACTCTGCAGTATGTAGGCTTACCGGGCATCTAGGCTCTGCCCGGCGGACATCTGAATCCCCGATCTGGGCGGCTGACCTGACGGCCAGCACCATCACTGTTCTGCGGAGGCCGCAGAGGGTGATGGCCGTCAGAGTCATCAGGGGATATCGCACGATCTCCTACGAGGCGGCTTGCGCACTGGCCGGATCTCCGCCGTGGGACCTGGAGGCGAAAGTGCTCGCGTCACTGCACCGGTGGCGCGAGGACGCGCGGGCGCGCGGCGAGCGACTGACGCAACGACATTTGGAGCTGCGTCGGTCGCAGCTGCGCGAGGTCCTGGTGGCGGAATGGCGGGACAGGCTTTCGAGCCCTACCGCCGGCCTCATCACCATCGAGGCCATCCGGCCAGTGCTCGACCTGTGGCTCGGGAGAAGGCACGGCTCTCTGACGTTTCGTGCGACGCAGGTCCTCTCGGGGCATGGCTGCTTCGGGAGGTTCTTGTGTCGCATAGGCAGGGAGCCGGACGCTCGATGCCACCACTGCGTCGACTGTCGGGAGGACACGGCACGGCATACGCTTGCAGAGTGTGCAGCTTGGGAGGAGCCGCGCCGTGTCCTCATCTCTGTTGTAGGCGGTGACCTCTCGCTGCCGGCTGTAGTCCATGCTATGGTCGGCGGTGAGGAGTCCTGGGACGCGGTGGTCTCCTTCTGCGAGACAGTCATCGCGCAGAAGGAGGCTGCGGAAAGGGAGAGGGAGATCACAACCGCTCTCCCTGCCCGCAGCAGGCGCATCGGGCGTCGGAGGAGGGCATACGCTGCCCTCTTCCGGCCCCCCTAACTGGGTCCAGGGGCGGCGGACTTGGGGATGTCCGTCGCCCCCCACTCATCCGGACCCGAGGTGGCGGCGCGTGGTGTTCCCGTGCGCCCCTCTTTGACGTAGCGAGGGGAGTTAAACACCTCACTCCCCTCGCCGACGCGAGGTGGCCCGCAGAGGCGGGCCGGCACCAGCCGGGGATTGCGGATGACGCATACGTTCCCGCGATCCCCGGCGTAGGTGGAAGATGGAACACCGGGGTGGTTTTAGTCAGTAAGAGTCTGACAGACCCCTCCACCCGCCCCAGGGTGGAGGATTTCCATGAGGATTTCCCCCCGAGATCAAAAAAAAAAAAAAAATAAAATAAAAAAAAATGTCCCAACTAATATTACGTTGGCAGCAACCTTTCAGTTTCCAAAGTGCTTTAGCATAGTAAGGTAGACGTCAAGACACTGAGAGACTAAACAAGGGTGTATAACCGGTTTTCCGGTCAAATAAGGGTGAATAACCGGTACTTCGGAGCCAGGTAGAAGTTTTAATGTACCGGTAAAGACTTTGGATCTACGTGCATCCGGTTTTACACAGATTGTGTTGAAGCTTCCGGGTTGGGAGTCTTTGATGAGTCGTTAACTTGTTTAGGTATTTTAATAGGTACATAGTGAGAACATGTATATAATGAAGTTTTGTGATGGGGTTTCAGCTATCTTCTGAAGTTAAAATTAAATAGGTTAGTAGTAGGTTACCGTTCTTTGGGAAACATATCACTGGAGGACGGCTGAATTGATTTGGCTATTTTTTTTAACCCATCTGTTCTTAAAACAGGGAGAGGGAGGCCAAAGAAAAGATGGATGGATTGTGTTAGGAGTGATATGAAAGAAAAGGGAGTTAGTGATAGCGTGACGGTTGACAGGACAGAATGGAAGAAAAAAACGTGTTGCGCCGAGTAACATGGGATAAGGGCAGGAAGAGTAACACTTGTCTTGACAACTTTGCACACAATATTAATAGATGCAAAAGTGAAATAATTGAATTTGGTATATCCGACCACACGGCTCAATTGTTACAATGCCCTGTCAAAAAAACCTGCGTGTTGAAATCTTGGCGAATTAAACGACGTGATTATAGTATTGAGAATCTCGCAAAATTTAAAAATTATATTGACAGCTTGTCGTTTTCTGAAATTTATCAAACGGATGACCCGAACGAAGCTTATAATTGTTTTCTAAACCTATTCTTGTGTTTTTATAATCTATGTTTTCCGTTTAAATTACTAACAAAAACATTAAATAAAAAACCTAGATGGATATCCAAAGGTATTAAAAATTGTAGTAAAATTAAAAGAAAAATGTTATGGCAGTATAGGGCTAATCCAACAAAAACTAATAAAAACGCCTTTAAGCAATACGCTGCGAGGTTAAAAAAAGTAATAAGACTAACTCAAAGGTCCCAAAACAATTATTACATAAGTACATCTCAGAACAAGTCAAAAGCAACTTGGTCAGTCATAAACAAGTCTAGATCTAACTTTCCCGATGAGCCTATTACAGAAATAATTAAAGATAACACCAAGATTACAGATCCTAAATCTATTGCAAATAATTTCAACGACTTTTTTATTGACCAAGCCTCAGAATTAGAGCATAAAAATAGTTCCCAAATAAAACCTTCTACTCACAAAATAGACACGAACGTAAATTCAATTTTTCTTACACCGACATCACCCATGGAGGTGGCTAGAGAGATAAACCAATTAAAAAATACTAATAGCGTGGGTGACGATGGAATTTGCACAAAAGTTATAAAAAATGTATCCTCGACAATTGCAACTCATTTATGCTACATAATAAACTTGAGCATTTCTAATGGATAGAAGATAAGCTTAAAACCTCGATTATTACTCCACTACATAAAAAAAATGACAAACGAATTATGGGAAACTATAGACCCATAGCGTTGATCCCCATCTTTTCAAAAGTATTTGAAAAAGTCATATATAGCCGACTTTACAATTATTTAGAAAACCATAAAATTTTAGTAGACGAACAGAAAGGTTTTCGCAAGGGTAAAACGATTAATATGGCCATTTATGACTTACTTAAAACTATTTTGACAACCATGGACAAAAGTAACCCAATATGCGCTATCTTTATGGATATGAGCAAAGCCTTCGACCGTGTTGATCATAAGATTTTGATTCACAAACTAAGTATGTATGGCATTAGAGGTAAAGCACTAGATCTTATTTCTTCATATTTATGCAACAGACATCAAATACTAGAAATTACACAAATATGTCAAAAAACACGTAATGAGCTTCAACATAGATCACTAAAAAAACCCGTAAAATTTGGAGTCCCGCAAGGCAGCGTATTAGGCCCTTTATTATTTTTAATATATATTAATGATCTTCCGAAACACATTACTCAACCAATGGTACTTTTTGCGGACGATAGTACAGTAATTATTAAATGTGACAACGAAACAAATTACGAAAATGTAGTCAATCAAACATTGTACACAATAATTCAATGGCTATCAAACAATAACCTGAAAATAAATATGGACAAAACGAAAATTGTACACTTTCACCAAAGAATACAGCCCAAAGTCATTAACGTCAGTTACGAAGGCAAGACAGTGTACCCTGTGACAGACACAAAATTTCTAGGAATTTATATTGATAATAAACTATCATGGAGAACACATTTAGAGCACGTCTGTAAGAATGTTAATAAATCCTCGTTTGCTCTCTACAAACTTTCGAAGATTGTCAACACAGAAAGTATTTTAGCCGCCTATCATGGACTTGTTGCACCTATTCTAAGATATGGTGTAATATCCTGGGGTAACTCGGTTGAAAAGGAATCGGCTTTTAAAGCTCAAAAGAAATGTATCCGCGCAATTTGCAATCTCGACTTTACTACAAGCTGTAAACCATACTTTAAAAACTTAAAAATTTTGACATTACCTTCATTATATATTTACGAATTGAATCTGTTTGTGAAATCAAATCCTAAATATTTCAAGACTGCTTTTAAAAGCCATTATAGACAGTTACGAGACCAAAAAAGATTAGAAATAGTAATACCGTATGGGAAAACAGCCTTGGTCAATAAGAGTGTTCTTTGTATGGCATCTCTGATATATAACAAATTGCCTGACGATTTAAAAAAGTTACCCATTCCACAGTTCAAGTCAAAATTACACAAATTCCTAACTGACAGATGTTACTATGATGTCCAAGAGTATCTACAGGAAAAAAATATTGTAATCTAGTGTTAAGTATTTCAATCGATGTTGCTTATATGTATAACAATAACTTATTCAATTATAATTTTGTGTGACATCCTATAATAATTTATTATGACCTGTATTTAATCAATTTGACATTTAGTATAACACCTTGTGATAATTTAATATGACCCTGTATGTAATGAATCTGACAATCATAACGACATTCTATGATAATTCAATATGACCTTGTATGTATACTAAATCTGACATTTCAATTTGTTATTTAGATGGTGTAATTTAGCTTCAATTAATTTGTGAGTCTTAAAGTCGTAATATTTGCACACCATCAGGTAATAGTACAGTGTATCTATCGAACATTATTTGTAACACCTTTATCAACCTGTATTATGCAAATAAAATATTTGATTGATTGATTGATTGATTGATTGAAGATGATGATCTGTTCCTAAAACTGGCTGCTAACCCTCCGCCTTTAGACACGCAATGAGGTGTATTATGCACTTGTGCGGAAAAATGCGCCGGTCCACTTTGAAAGGATTTTTCTTTTCACATGCTCGCTTTTGACCTCAATTCCTCCTGATGGAAAGCTATGATGTGGTCGACGATGGAGCACGCTTGCCTAGAAGTAACTTGTTCACTGATAAATTCTGTGAAGATATCACAATACGCGATTTGGTCAAAACATTTAAAAAATAGTCAAGTCAGCAAAATCGCCTGCCATAAACATGGTAAAAAAAATAAAAATATAGCCGTTTTTTTTAAGTATGGGAAATCATCAAATGACTTCTTCTGATCTAGGTGGAGCGCGGAAGGGCGTGTCAGACTCTTACTGACTAAATCCCATCCGTGTTCCTCGTAAAGCCCTTTAAATTCCAAGGCCGCGGTGACTCTTTTCAACAAATTCCGCAACCCTAGAAATATAGCCGTAAAGGCGTGTTCGAAGCTACAAATTGCGAGCACGAACATTTTGACAATCGCTTCCGTATTGACATCGAGGCTAAGTTTAACACAAGCATCAAATATATGGGAATTGGCAGCACCCTTTTTCTATACTTATTGGATCGATTTTTGCTAAAGCTTACACGCAAAATGAAATTGACCTTGGGTTTTATGGGTTCTGTCACTCTGAGCACGTACTTTTTAGGCAGTAGTTTAGGTCTCACACCAAACGAATGAATTTATATAACTTTATTTAGGGCTGATTTCCCTATAGTCTTATTTAATACCTTTAAACGGGCAATTCTTGTATATATAATCTGAATCTCGGAAATGGCTCCAACGATTTTCATGACATTTAGGATGCAGGGGGTTTCGGGGGTGATAAATCGATCAAAGTCAAAGTCAAAACATTTACTTCAATTAGTCCATTAAACGGCACTTTCGAACGTCATCGTTTACAGTTCAGTAAAATAATAATATTACATTAATAAAGTGACTCTACTGTCCATTCGGAAAGATATCTAGCTGGGTTTCATTTTTAGAAAACGTTTACCATTTTTAGAAACCGTTTGTCAATCAAACTTCGGCAGTCACTGCGTACTATGGATATGTCGATTCCATACTACGCTACGGAGTTATGTTTTGGGGTAACTCCTGCAATAAAGATATGGTGTTCAAATCACAAAAAAGATGCATTAGGGCCATCACCGGTATAAAAATAACTGATAGCTGTAAACCTTATTTTGTATTGTTAAAAATAATGACTTTACCTTGTTTGTACATATTTGAGACTGCTATATTTGTTAAAAAGAACATGCACCTATTCAGAAAAGCATCTGATCAACGCTATAAAATGATTAGACAAGAATATAGACATGAATTATGCGGTCGACCTTCAAAGACCGCCTTGATGCACAAAAGCATACTTTGTATGGCCCCAAAAATATTTAATAAATTACCAAATGGGATTAAGGACTTAAATATTATTCAATTCAAAAATAAATTAAGACATCTATTATTGGAGAAATGTTATTATACCATTGACGAATTCCTTAATGATAAATTGTAAGCTATTTGCCATTGATATTTATTTAATTTTGACATAGTATCATTATTTTTATTATAAAAAGTTATTTGACATTGCATTATTTGACATTAAGATTTATTTAACTTTGACATTGTATTAATGCTGTGATTTGTTACAAGTGATTTCATTCTTCATCATTATAATCGATGACATTACATTTCTTGACAACATAATTTGACATTTAATAATATTTTACTGTGATGTTTGTTTCTTGGCAATTTTTTTTTTTTTTTTTTTTTTGACATTTTAATAATTTTGTATTGTGTACTGTAATGATTATTTTTTAAAACCTATTTCATTTTAAATTATGATAATTTGCATGCCCCTATGTTGGCAAAATATGGAGAACTTTTTATCTTATGACATCAATGTATATCATCACCCATGTTTGCAAATGAATAAATTATTATTATTATTATTATTATTATTATTATTATTACAAAAAAAAAGACCGACAAAGCTCGGTCATCGAGGTACTAATGTTTAACTAAAGAATAAATATGACTGTTTGACATATTTTCTATACAAGTGCCGTCAAATCGATATTTTAATACCTCCGGTTAGGATCCGATTGTTGTAAAATGGGCCCTTACTAAATTAGTATTGAAAACAAAACAATAAATAGAGTTTTTTTGTTTTGTTACATCGTAAATATTTGTTAGATCGTTTTATTCATGATGGATATGATAGACGCCAAATTACTGTCGGGGTTGTGGAATTTGTTCGAAAGAGTCACCGCGGCTCTGGAACGCAAAGAAGGAACACGGATCGGTTTTAGTCACGCCCTTCCGCTCCACCCAGAGCGGAAGAAGTCATTTGATGATTTCCCATCCTTAAAAAAAAAGGCCTTGCGGCCGGTCTCAATAACGTACCAACAGTAGCTAAAACGTCATGTTTGCCTTTCAAACATGACGTTTGAGCTACTGTTGTTAGCTAGTTTGGCAGTTGGTTAAAGCCTCGAATCCATTAGGCAACATTTGACGCGCAACACATGACGCCCAACATATTCAGCAACGTTGCACAACAACGCGCGACGTTGCCAGCAGGCGCGCAATGTTACTAAATAAAAGTTCTTCTTTGCCGTTCAACATGATGAACAACATGTTGTACATCATGTCACGCGTCAAATGTTGCCTAGTGGATACTCGGCTTAAAGGTTAAGAAGGACGCGTTATTGAAACCGGCCGTTAGTCTGCCCTCTCCGTATTCCCCATAGTTTAGCTCTGCATTGGAAAAATACAGGTTAGTATTCAAATTAAAATTTTATTGCTCCAACTATCGACACATCTGTACACAAAAGTCATAAAAAAGAATCACCATGTACCCAAGCTAAACGCAGGCCCATCAAAACACAGCACCATAGGCGCCCCTTAGCGCAAACTTCGCTAATATTAGTAAAACTACCAAAGTGTTGCAGCACACAGCGATTGTTAGCATTTATACGTTCATTAAAAGTTCGCCCGCTAAAGTTGCGATACGCGCGTGCTGCGAAAATAACGAACGCGAGGAATTAGGTCGCCTTTGAGAACTATTTATTTGGTGATTTTTGAAACCGTGTTTTATTTTTGATCTGCTTAAAAACAAGCATAATCATTATAGGTGTATAACGTTCCTTCTGCTGAGATACAGGCCTTCTCTCTGTGAGAGGAAGTCGGCTATAACACTATGTGCGGGCCCAGTTCGAAGTTGTCGCTATCCTCACATTTTTGGTTCTAAAACACATCCGTTTTCCCACAATACATAAAAGATAATTCTATAATATACTGGTGGTTCCGACAGACATTGTCCTGTCTGAACGTTTGCTTTGTGTCTGACGAAAAATTATAGAAATCGATTGCAGCGCCACCTAGAGTCCGATTGTGAATCTAAACCATTCTAGAATCCCCTTGAACACACAAAATTTCATCAACATCGGTCTAGCCATTAAGGAGGAGTCTAGTGACATACACACGTACACAAGAAATATATATATATTAAGATATACTAATGTTATTAAATAAATGCGTAAGTGTGTCTGTCTTTTAGTCTCGATTTAGATGAATTTTGGTATAGAGATAGTTCAAGTTTCCCACAAATAATCCTTTAAGGGGGTGAAAAGGGGGTTGAAAGTTTGTATGGAAGTCCGTCGTAATTGAAGATAAAACCATGAAACCTTTGTATTTAGGCACTTGATAAAAATAAATAAACATATGTTAAAGCGTTTCTAAAAAAAAACATAATGGCTGCCCAAAGTAACTATTCCACGCGGACGAAGTCGCGCACAAAAGCTGGTAAAATATAGTGTGCCCCGCGGTGTTACCCGCGGTTTATCAGATACTTCGCGTGAATGTCGAAAATTATCCAAAGGGAACACATTCCCGGAATAAAAAGCCTGTGTTAATCCAAGGTGTCAGCTTCCTTTATACCAAATTTTAACAAAATTGGTCAAAGGATACACACACAATCACAAACTTTCGCCTTTATAATGTAAGTGGATTGTAGACCAAAAACAGTTACACAACTCATAATGTTTTTATTTACCGTAAGAGTAGTCACAATTATGTTTGCGACGAAAATCAAACTAAAGACTAGCCTTTCCCATCAATATTGGGGCCGCCCTCCAGAATCAGAATCAGAAATCATTTATTTGCAAAGAATGTAGGTAACTAAACATAGTTTTGATGGTATAAATGGAAAAACAATTGGATCCAGTACATTCTACCGTATGGCATGCAACATTAAGCACTATGATAATCATAAGTATTGCAAATCTATATTAATCAATAATTGACAGGTAATCATTTTTTAATGTCAATTCTTAAAAGTCAAATCAATAGTCATTCATTCAAAAAAAACATGTTTTATTGTATGGGAGCCTTAAATTTTTTAATTTTATTTGTTGTTATAGCGGCAATAAAAATACGCACTATGTGAAAATTTGAACTGTCTACCTATTACGGTTCTTGAGATACAGCCCGCTGACAGACGGACGGACGGACCGTTGGTTACCCTTCAGGTATGGAAAAGGGCATTGCCTATTTTGAGGTACGAAATCCTAAAAAGGGTATTGCCATTTGATGTGCCTAAATATGGCCACCTACGAGGTTGAAAATAATAATAGTTAGGTAAAACCATTGAATCGAAAGAAGCCAATTGTAATAAAAAAATTGTGCAGTCGGGGGACCGGGGGGGTTTTCACGAAATTTACACGTGTCTGCACATACGTATGTTGAGGTTATAATATGATAAAAAGAGAGGGTCAGAGAGAGAGAGAGAGTTGCGCACCCGGCTGCGTACTCACTTGCTCGTGTGCTCATTTGCTTGTAGTAGGCTCGATACACACACGCATCCACACACAGCATACGGCATTTCGTTACGTGACGATTTCTACTAAATCGCACTACCCGTAAGCCGCGTTAAGGAACTTCGTTCCAAAAAACCCGATCAGTTGCCAACACCAAACCTACAAACAAACTGCTAGTATCGTATTCAAGGAGACCAAAAGCCTTCGTGAATAAACAAAGGCCAAGATACGTTACCGATTTATGGTCGGAAGCCCCCAAAGTTCGGGTTAAAATAACCGATGTCCATAATTAGCTCAACAACTCCTTAGGTACTAGATAAAGTTGTGTGTGCTTTGGGTTGCCAACGTTGGAGTTCGTTTGCCAATTTCTAACAGGTCTGGGGCAGTTTGTGCCCTATTTGAATAGGAAAATACAAATGTTTGAGAATCGATCTGCACTTTTTGTTTGGTGAGTAAATTGGGAAAGGTTTTGGCTGCGTTTTGTAACATTTGTTTTGAGATTGTACCTTTATCTTGCAGACTTTTTATACTGAAATACAGTCTTACTACATATATAAGGTCGACTGGTAGAAAATCCCTAAGGCATTAAGTCCGCCTTTGTACAGTGTTTTACTGGTGCATAAAGTTCTAATAAATAAAAAAAAAAATACATGCTTTTGCTTGCGGATCCACTCGGGTTTAAATAGATTTTTACTACAAAAGTAGCCTATGAAAGTTTTCAGAGTCCCCATCAGTGAATAGATTTCGACGAATATTGCGTTTTTTTTGTTGTATTTTACGATTATTTCTAATTACGCTTTTATTATAATATTTAGAATTTCTTAACGTTGCTTGAATACTGAATATTACTATCCTGAAAAATTAGAAGAATTCTATCATCAAACAGATTATTTTACACAAACTAAGGCAAAATTTTATTTAGCTAGCAACCCAGAACTTTCACTCTCGTGAAGTTTTAATGAAGGTGCGACATTGGACCTTCGTGATCTGTTTTTGACGTCAATCAAAGGAAAATAAATGATATTAGGACGAGATTAAAACATTCTCGCAACGAAGTTCATCAGAAACTTTGATTGTTTGTGGAGACTGCCCAAGATGCTCGGAAGGATACCGCACTAATTAGAAATTGGGTCGTGGAGGTAGAACGGGTTTAAGAAAATCTGGAAAGATACACAAAAAATGGGTCAACCATAGTAAATTTAACTTTGATTGTTTGTGTAGACTGCCCAAGATTCTCGGAAGGATACCGTACCAATCAGAAAATAGGTTTTGAAGGTAGAACGGGTTTGTGAAAATCTGGGAAGAAACGCAAAAAATGGGTCAACTCTTGTAAATTTAACTTTGATTATTTGTGTAGACTGCCCAAGATTCTCGGAAGGATACCGCACTAATCAGAAATTAGTTCATGGAGGTAGAACGGGTTTGTGAAAATTTGGAAAGATACACAAATAATGGGTCAACTTTAATAAATTTAAAATTATACTGTAAAACGTGTACATAAAATATCGTTATACGGCTCTTTTACTTAAACAAAATTTTATGAATACAAACAGCTGTCTTAATTACCGCTGAAAGCAATATATACCAGACAATCTTTGAATTTACTAAAAGAATTTAAAATAAAAAGGTATACTAGTACACCTGTATTTAAGTACCTAGCTAGTTTTAAATCTTGTGGGGAGGTAGGTACTTCTACCAAATAATCGTGGAATAACGGTCATTGACCCACCTACAATTATTGACATTTTTAATTTGAAAAACGAAATTAATGACACAAAGCTGTCCCGAATCATCATCTCTCGTGATCCTTAACATTGTCTAATAATGAAAAACGATTCATATTTAATTGTTCAGGTACCTATGAACAGTTATTAGGGAAAGGTCAATATACTTTATTCCACATTTATCTGGCGCCTACTATAATTGTTCAAACACTGGCTTACGACAGATTTAGATTTGTCTATAATTTTTTGCCGGATAGTGTTCACTATGTTAAGAATGATTACACATCTATATATACTGTGGCTGCGGCAAGCATACAATGAGGAGGTATTTTCAAAAGGGGATATCTGCATGTTATCTTTGTTTTAGCCTACACTGTCCCACTGCTGGGCAAAGGCCTCCCCCAAGTCCTTCCACATATTTTTTTCCTGCGTCACCTCGCGCTAGCCCCCGTAATGGGCGTCTAGGTCGTGTCGCCACCTCTTTCTAGGCCGGCCTCGGCATATTATCTTATTATTTCATAAAATAGGAAAAAAAACTAAATATGAACTATGTGAACTGTGGCGATTTGATTGAGACAACTAGGCATGCCGCCTGGTGGAATATATAATTCCTGTTTTGTTTTGAACTCGTTTTTTCAAGATCAATTTGCCAGGTGGAATATTTCTTTTTGAATTCGTTCAAGATATAAAATAATGTATTTTAACATAAGTTAAAAGACCAATACTCAGTTGAAAAAAATATAAATTTGGAAATATCCCTTTTTGAAAAGACTCTCCTTTACTGATCAACCCAAATGTCTTTCACCAAGCCGCCAAAAACACACATGAATAATTCTTTCCGCGTTTTGAAGTTCCTCCTCCTTCATTTGTGCCTCATGAAAGAAAGAAAGAAAAGAAAGAAAGAAAGAATAATATTTATTTAGCACTTACATGAAACGCGCACGGTACATAGAAATAAAATTAAAAAAAGAAATGTAGGTATGCTAAGAACTAAATGTGTGTCTCACGGCTGCACTAAAAAGGTCCATTTCAGCGATATGTCAGACAGACTGATGCTGTCTGACGCTGGTTTTCTAATGAACCCTTGAAGATACAACATGTCACCCAGTATTTCCATGTTTATCAAAACACGTTCTGATCTCAGGTCAACGATCAGATTGACCTGCCTCGACTGGTAAGTACCACATTACCCTCAATATTTTCCAATCAGTTCTGAAAGTAGTACAATTCTCGGTAATTTATGCCCAAAAGTTTGTTTGCTTTGCTTTTATTAACTATATCTTCTGTATGTGTTTTTTCCTATACAAGTGGGTCGCGAATCGGTAGTTTTATCCTAGACTTGAAAGCACTGGAAGAAGGGTGATTCACTCTGTTTTTCTGTTATTTTACGCAAACTTAACTATCACTAGACAGCAAATTATTATGTATCGTTTACTATACATTAACATATTATTAAGTATATCTATTTATTTGTACATTTGTACATAGCTGATTTACATCCGTACACTTCAACGTAAGGTTCAGTTGAAAACCAGCGTCAGGCAACTACTAGTTGTCTGGCATTTTGCTGAACTGGACCTATTTTTGGTGCAGTCGCGGGGCACCCGATGTTATTGTACTAAAGTTTCCTTTTATTTGTACCAACATTGTATGTAGCAGTGTGTGCCAAATAAACTAGTTTTCGTTATTTTCTTTCTTTTCTTTCCTTTCTTTCTTTTCTTTATTTCCTTTATTTCCTTTATTTCCTTTCTTTTCTTTCTTTTCTTTTCTTTCTTTTCTTTCTTTTCTTTCTTTTCGTTCTTTTCTTTCTTTTCTTTCTTTTCTTTCTTTTCTTTCTTTTCTTTCTTTTCTTTCTTTTCTTTCTTTTCTTTCTTTTCTTTCTTTTCTTTCGTTTTTTTTCTTTCTTTTCTTTCTTTTCTTACTTTCTTTTTTTTCTTTTCTTTTTTTCACCGACACCTATCTATAAAAACACCTTTTCGTCGAAGTAAAGTTTCTAGGACAGAAAGACCATAATAAACTTTTATGTAGATGTTTTTTTTTATCATCCAATAGTGCTAAAAGGACGTCTAACTAATTAATTCGTGGGATAAGTATTTATTTATTCAGGACAACCAACAAAGCATACACCAAAATACATGTTACAGTACTCATAATATTTCTTTTTACATTTTATGGTGTAGCCTTAATTAAAGGCTGCCACGGCGTGCATTAAACATAAAGTAGGAAATGCAGTTATAAAACAGATTTTGCGTATTTAGTTAGATAGATTGTCACATAATTATACAGTATACTGTTGCAAAAATCCGACATACAAATGGTTTTATTCGATTTATGAAAAAGTACAAACAATTTTTTTTTAATCTATATGTAAGTAAAAAAGGCAAAAGAAAAGAGAAGAAACCACAATATTCTATTTTCACTTTTGTAATAATGCCCTATGCAAGACAGACCTGACTTTATGTAAAGAGTAAGACATATCAATATCTATATATAAACTAGGTGAGCGTGGTAGGCGACTAAATTGAACCTGCATTCTGTTAATGGTGGAAAAATGACCCAGATTGGTTTTAAAGCCTTCAGCACAAAGTAACCGATATCTAGACTTACGAGCAAGTTTGTAAGGCACATCTGACCTAGTAACTGCAGACAATCAATGTGCGAGTTTTGTTAATGAGACAAGTATGTGTAACCACCAACACCATCACTTCCCGTGGGTATCGTCAGAGGCGACTAAGGGAATGGGCAGCAGCATTCTCTGCACATTGCAACAGCTACACTACGATCGCCGACCCGCCTGCCAAGCGTGGCGTTTTTACAAACCCTCCTTTTGGGGGAGGCCTATGTCCAGCAGTGGACGTCTTTCGGTTGATACGATGAACCACTAGATGCTAACTAAATGTTGTTTGTTCCTCATTTGTGTTAAAATGGTCTAAAGTATATGTGGCAGAAGGTTTTCCAAGGACACATTTCAGAGTGTTTTTCCGCCATTTACGTTCTCAAAATAGATTTAAAAAAACCTTGACGATCAACAAGCTTGATGATTCTCAACAGCAGATGTTTACGTCCCGATTTTAAAAAACAACTTTTCATTGTTTCACATTCAACATCGCCACAAAAGGAAACTTTTAAAGCCGGAACCCCTGTTTTTCCCACATTCCGCCCCATAATTAATAACAGGCAAAACAGCGACCAAAAAATATCCCCTGATTTCAATAGACGCTCATTTGACTCCAATTTATCAAATTAGCACAATCACCATGCAAATTGCGAATTGAAATAAAAAGCAAATGACAAAATCAAGTTAATTATTTCTCGTCCATAGTTTGCCGCGATTGTGGGAGGACAAATGAAGACAAATCGGCGATGGCAGTCGGTTCAATCCCCGTTGGGAAAGAAAGTACTAAGGAAACTCGCCTCGACAAGGAAATGGTTTGTACTTTTTCTATAGAAGCTGATTTTTTTATGGATGGGAAAACATCAAATGACTTCTTCCGCTCTGGGTGGAGTGGAAGGGCGTGTCAGACTCTTACTGACTAAAACCCATCCGTGTTCCTTCTAAAGCCCTTTGCGTTCCAGGGCCGCGGTGACTCTTTCGAATAATTCCGCAACCCTGACAAATGTTTGATGTGTTTTATTGATTTGACAAGAGAAAAAATACGTATCCAATATTTTTCGATAATCTAACTGACAGACTAAATTATAGAATCATATTTTTTTAAACCCAGACAACATCCATATTGTTGAAATGCCAAAATGAGTTTGACTACGTGTCATTTCGATAGCGCATGTTAATCCCCGTTGTCCCGTAATCCGTTGATAGTCATTCAATTAAGAAATGTACTAAAGTGTCGCGTAGTCAAAAAAATCGTATTTCGAATTAATGCCATTTAGTAAAAACAGACGTTTTGATTGACAAGAATAGACGAATTACTTCTATATTTTTAAACCGATTTTGTTTATTTTGAATCGTTCGATAGCATTTTTCAAATAAGCGTGCATAATAGTTTTTCGATTGAAGTCAAATAACCTATTCGATTCCAAAAACAGCCTTCTTTTATTCCTGTAGGGCATTAAATAGAATTGAAAAACAGGCGTTTTACCGATAAAATATTTTAGTTGTGAAAATAACTATGTCAAACAAATTAATAATAATATAAAAAACTTCAATTTGTACACACAGATTTTTTTTAATCAAATAAAAAGTTTGTTACATAAATCAAACATTTAAAACCGTTGTTTAAATAAAATTCCTTTGTTCGATGACAAGAGAATTTATTTGTTTATTTATTTATTGTTTAACGATAGAGGTTAACAACATAATATCACATCAAAGTCAAAGTCAAATCATTTATTTCAAATAAACCATTAACAGGTACTTTTGAATTGTCAAAGTCAGTCCGTCAAAAACATGAAGCTATTTACACGTTCGAAAGCGTAGATCTCTAAGGAGAAGAACGTGCAAGAAGCTCCACGGACACTATTTTAAACCATTTTATATTTACAAAAATCCTGGTTACATTAACCTTGTTGCTTCTATATGTGAAAACAATGTAAAGAATGAAAAATCAATTTTCAGTTTGATACTGAAAATTGTTCAAAATTATATATTAAAATAAGCGGCAACTAATCAAACAGTTCCATACATATTGAAGACAGACAACAAGGGGATGATACTTAAACAGCTTGACCTGCGCAAATTTCTCAATTTATTTTTGTGATGATTTTTCGATAAGTTTTTTTTGCAAACTATCGCTTAAGCTACCAATATGTCATAGCCTACCTACAGACCTATTAAAACCAGAATAAAATTCATCTTTATCCAAATAACTATGACTCAAAAATGGTTAATAAAACTTACGGTTACGTTAGCAACTCAGTAAATAATAACTAATTTGCTTCTGGATTCAATTTTGAAGTTCATGCAGACAAAGACGCGGACAATATTCAAAGCTTATTCCAAATATAGCATTTAAAATTACTTTTGAATTATCAAGGTCGGTCAGTCAAAAACATTAACCCATTTGCACGTTCCAGAGCGTGGGTCTCTTGTGGGAGAATGTGCAAGAAACTCCACAAGAACTCTTTTGAATGTATTACAAAAATCCTGTTAACTAGCTTACGGCCTAGGTGCAGAAAGCTCAAAATCAAAATCAAAAGTCATTTATTCAAATTAGGCTGAGTGCCAGCACTTTTTGAACGTCAAAGTTCTAAATAAAGACAGTCCCCCAAAACGCCCGCCCGTCACCACTTCCTAGTGTTATAGCTGGGAAGAAAAAGTGACGCAACAAACTCCCCAGCAACACATCTGTCTGTTAAGTTTTTAAAACTTGAATTAAAGAATATTTGCTGAAGTTTAAGAATGTTCCTCGATTTATTCTGTCCAACGATTGTCAAACATCAAAGCATTTACATTCAAGTTCGACTAGAATATTTGAATTATAAATCAGGAAATTGTAATTAGATACCCAACTCATCTGAATGGAATACTCGTATCTGAATGGCGTATTAAAATGATCCCCGACCCGTAGTTGTCCAACATGACCTTAGGGCTGACGAGCGGTTGATACTAAGCCCCATTGATCTTTACAACGGTCTCGATCTCCATAATACCACTTGATAGGATCGTTATTGAAAAGATTATTTTCTGCAATATGTTGCCTTACGTTGTCTTATGCTAGTTTTTTTCAAAGGTTTTGCTTCTGTGACCTATTCGATGGGGAACGTCCAATTTTTTCAGGAAAAAAGCCTGTGTTACTAAACGACGGTGTAACTTAGTAGGTATCTTTTTTAGGGTTCAAAACATCGGTGTAACTTAGTAGGTATCTTGTATAGGGTTCAAAATATCCGAACCCTTACAGGATCACTCGGGTGTCAGTCTGTCTATCACAGTAAATTTTCTCCGAATCTACTGGACCATTTCAATTGAAATTTGGTACACATATGAACTGACGTGACCTAAACACGGACGCGTTACGTACATAAATACATTTTGAGTAACCTTTCATTTGATGTTACAACATATCAAATGAAAGGACCTATTGCGAGGGTTTCAATTATATTCTTTCGTTTTATTTTTAATTAAAAGTTATTCAAGAAATTAGACGAAAAATCACCACTTGTCTCGATTTAATGATTTGATTGACGGTATGCATCGCCACTCCAGAACCATGAACCCTCTCGATTAATTGTTCGGCGAGAAATGTGCACTGCCAATTACTACTAGAATCACTATAATATTTTATTTTCAAACTGTAAATTTGAATACGATGCTTGGAGTTTCTTTCTATGATCGAATAAAAAATAAAGATACCCACTGGAGAACTATAGTTACCGACATAGCCCGAACAATCAGGCTTCTTCTGGGTAAGCTCGCGCCATCGTCGTCTTTGTCTCTGTCATCTATGACCTAGACTAGAGTCAAGAGCAAACCCATATTAAAAAAGAAGAAAAAAACGCGAAACTTTAAAATAAAAATAAAACTTATGTAAAATACTGGTATTCAGCATTCTTGGTTATGTCACTGGAACTTTGCTGGGAAGTTTGTTGCGCAACTTCTTTTTCCCAGCTAAGACACTAGGAAGTGGTGACGGGCGGGCGTTTTGGGGGACTGTCTTTATATAGAACTTTGACGTTCAAAAAGTGCTGGCACTCAGCTTAATTTGAATAATTGATTTCGGAAATTTTAAAATTGTAAACTATTATTTCTTAATAAGACACATATAATATGTATATTGGAAACTATTGAATTTAGATGGGATTTATTGTATACAAAACGTTTTTTTTCATAATATATCGGGAAATCATAATCTAATAAAGATTTATTAAAATCTTACGGAGTCTGCAATTTTTCGGTGACATTTATGAATATTAGAAGGCACCGACCCAAAGGCAAGACAGATTATATCTTGTCTTAATTCTCCTACTATCAAATAATATATTCTTGATAAAGCTCACACAAGCGACAAATAGTAATATCAGCCGCAACAATGCCGTTCGATTGGAAAGTCCGAAGTTAAAGTTCTCCATGTTTTTATTTCAACACTTTTTTTATTTGGCTTCCATTGTCCACGCTTTATTTGTTGTGAGTCCGATATCGGTTTTGATTCAGAATGGATTTATTTTTCATACAATGCGATCTTTTCTCTCCTGTCACCATGCGTTGGAGTTTCTATGGATACCAGTTTAAGTATGTTGTTCTTATTTGGATGATCCCACTTCTGATGTCATCTTGGGGTGTTTTTGAAATGTGTTTTTGTCGTAAAGATGAAAGATGAAGGTCGTTTTGGTAATGGATCAAATGGGTACATTAACATCACAAACAACAGCTTTTTCTGGTGTAAATAATATCAAAGGAACCTTTGATAATATTGAGGCAAAGTTGCTTTTACAAGATAGCCCAGTAGATTTCCTTGAAGAATGAAATTCTTGGAAATGGCTGAACTAGCTTTATGCTAATTTAGAAACTAAAAAACCCATTACACAAGCTGTAGATGGATAATTTAAAATAAAATGGCCTTGTTCGTTGCTTAGTGAAATTCATGGAAATTCGGGAGTAATGGCTGGTTTATATGGTGCGAGCTAGCGTGCGAGTCAATCTGCCCAGTAGCTGCAGTGCAGTAACTCGCATCGTTTGGACGTATCTTACGAGTTACTGCCACGTGCGAGTTGGATAGTAGCTCGCATCGGAGTTACTTCATTTTTTTTTTGTTTTCACTCGCCTGCCTGCCGATGGTAGCAGCTCGGACATCACTTGCATCGTTCGGATGCGTTCGGCAGTAGCTCACCAGTGTCACCTAGGCATGCTGGGACTCGCAAGAGACTGGGCAGCTATCACCGTGTAAACAGCAAAGGAGAGCCCAGCTACTGGCATACGAGTTGGCGATCTGAGTAACTGTCTAGTCAGTGGCCCGCACTGTAAACTAGCCAAATAGAGAGCTAGCCCGCTCGTCATTTAAAAAAAAATACGATATAATTCAAAACTACGGCGGCACTTATCTAAGTTAGTGACGCGACATAGCTTTCGCATAGGTATAAGACGTCAGTAAATGGGGCTGACCCCATAACTGATTTGACTGAGTAATTTTAACTAACTGGGCGAGATTTTTAACCACAGTCATAAATATTTTCATAGAGCTCTAGCTGGCCAAAATTCTAGTTGCCATGCGACTTGAATTTTATGAAGAACTAAAATCGTTTGTGTGTCGGAAGTAATCTTTGGATCTGCTGATCAAATAACTGCCACTGGTGGCAGTATACATAATCACTACAATTAATTACAATTAATTAATGGTTCCAATATTTGTAAATATGTGAGTACCATTTACCTAAATTTCTTTAGAAAATGAATAAGTTTACCTCAACTTGTAATACTTTGTTCTTATAAGTAGCATACTCTGGGTGCAGACCCCCTGCCTCAGATAATGGACAGTAGAGTCACTTTATTAATGTAATATTATTATTTTACTGAACTGTAAATGATGACGTTCAAAAGTGCCGTTTAATGGCCTAATTGAAATAAACGTTTTGACTTTGACTACTGTACCTTGGCAATGTGCACAGTTTCTGTGGGTTAAGCAACAAACAAAGTCGCTGCAAAGGCTAGCAGTGATAAAATATGGAAATTGAGGCTTGACCGATTGCGACTGATATGCGAATGCAAACGTTGCTCAAAAAATAGTATAATTGGCACTCTGGTTCATTGATTGATCTACGTTAAGGTCCCTGTACGTCTGGGTAGGTACGAGAAGCAAATCTTCTGCAAAGCGAATCTGGCGATGTGGCGAAGCCAATGTTCAGCAGAGGAATAATCGTCTTCCTGAAATGATGATGATTAATGGAACGGCGTAGAATGAGCATGCTGAAGTGGAAGTGGGCCGGCCATGTCTGTAAACGGACAGACGGTCGATGGAGCAGACATGTGGTAGAGTGGAGACCGCGTATGGGCAAACGTAGTGTGGGATGCCCTGCGGCACGATGGATCGGTGATTTGAAGAACGTGGCTGGCAGCGGATGGATGCGGACCGCTCAGGACCAGGATGGTTGGCGATCTTTGGGGGAGGCTTACGTTCAGCAGTGGACGGCAATTGGCTGATATGAAGAATGGAACGGCCTAACTTGCACTTTTCAATAAGTTTATTTTGCAAATGAATTTTCACGATAGAATTATTCCTCTACCCCGCCAAGTAATCGCATATCCTGTAAAACCAACTCACGATTTTATCCCAGCCCCTCGCAGAAAGCTAGTGACACTACTTGACTCAGAAAGTAGGACAGCTTTCGATGGAAATTTCAACAATGCGGACAGTTCTTAAGGATTGTCGGGGACAGCATAATGGTTCTTGTAGTCCGTTAGGAGATTGGAAAGTCGGACTTTTTTGTTCGGAATTAGCTTACTTGATAGTTGAGACAAATCGATTGAGGCAACGAGGTGAGAAAATCTTTCGTTTTTCTTTTGATTTTATATGGGAAAATTATCGGTTGGAGGTGCGAAACTTACTATAAAATCATCCCACAAGTTCTTTATCCACGCGTCGTATAATCTTCTCGACAAAATTTCGGTCTCAGTGGCTTATTAAAAAGGAGATTTGGTCAGGTATACTGAAGATATTATAGTGGTTGTTAACACAAATTTATTGAAGTGAAAACTTCTTTAGGCACGTTGACCACTTTTTGGGTGAACAAAAATCATGGAACTTGCGACATCGTCACCGAACGCTTTCCATGAGCTATATGTATACTGTGTATATGTGTACTTTTTGGGTGAACAAAAATCATGGAACTCACGTCATCGTCACCGAACGCTTTAGCTTTCGCTTAGTTTTCACTTCTATCGGCAATCCCCATAGACTGCCCCGCATGTTTTTTTTTTTTCAAAAGATACTTGTTCTGTATTGAGTTATTTGCCATTAAACCGAGTACATTTATCACCTACTTTGCTCTTATGTGTGTGTGTGCAAATACTAATGCACTTTACTCTCAGAGTCCGTACGCTGCCTGACACGATCGGGGAGAGATCAGGTGCAAAACCAACGGCTTTACGTGCTTTCCAAGGCATGGGGGAGTCAGTAATAGGTCGGTAACTTTTAGTTATCGACCTAAAATTCGTTCCCATTTGAACATACATACTAAACTATTACAATACCAGAAAGAACCGGCCAAGTGCGAGTCGGACTCTCACACGAAGGGTTCCGTACCGTAAACCGAAAAAATACGTTTCTTGTATGGAAGCCCTACAATGAAGTCTTAAAACGATCATGATTCCGCTCTATGAGAGAGACAGAGCTATACATAGCACACAGAACTATTCACATCATCGGAATTGAATGGCATTAACACGTCATAGTAGGACCTGTAATTTTTAATTTATTATATTTATCTCAACTCGACCTATTACGGTTCTTGAGATACAACCCGCTGACAGACAAATGGACGGACGGACTGCAGAGGTTTAGTAATAGGGTTCCGTTGGATGTTTGTTTGATTGATTGTTGGTTTATGATTTCACCTGGTGGAAAGCGATGATGTGGTCGACCATGGAGTACGCTTTTCTTAAAGTAACCTATGCACTCTTGACTTAAGACCCCAGTTTGTAGCTATCAAGCAACACAATTCAATACGTTTATAAATATATTATAAATATTTTAGCCAACTTTGTCCCACTGCAGGACAAAGGCCTCCCTTTCTTCCTTCCATTCCTCCTGGCTTTGGCAAGTGCGGACCAATTCTGCCGATAGGCGTCAAGCTCGTCCCGCCATCTTCACTTGGGTCTCCTGCGATGTCATCGGGTATTTTCTGGGACCCACATTGTGGTTGCTTTAGACCATGACCCGTTCGACAGCAGACGTGGCCGGCCCAGTCCCACTTTAGTTTGGCTGCTTTTTGTGTGACGTCGGCGATTTATGTTTTGGATCGCAGCACTGTGTTCCTAACGTCGTCCGTTAATCGGACTCCCTGAATGCTCGCTGGCAAACCTCAAGCTTGAATCTCTGCTGAACTGTCAAAGGTTTGAGCACCGTATGTAAGGATAGGGCGAATACGTTTACTGCTTTGAAAATAATAACATTGCTCTCGTATTTCCTATCTTTATTTCTTACTAGCTGCGCCTCGCGTGTAACCTGCGGTTTACATATGTATATGTAAAGTAGCCTTTGATGACACGGTTGGTACAGTGGTCGAGCGATTTGTATGTCCTACAGATATTTATTTATTTATTTAAACTTTATGTACAATAGTGGTACATGGGCGGACTTAATGCATCGATATTTGTTCCGGGTCTGGCTGTTTGTGTATGTGAGTTTATATGTTTGTAAACGCACCCACGGTACAGGAGAAATTCCTAGTGTGGGGCAACGTTTATTTTAGAAAAAAGAAAAAAAAAGCCTATGTGATAATCCAGGGTGTCAGCTTCCTGCATACTTTACACATTATTATACATTAATTTTATCAAAGTTGGTCCAGCCGTTTGCGCGTGATGAAGTAACAAACATACACACACTCTCACAAACTTTCACCTTTATAATATTAGTGTGACTAGTAAGTAACTATCTAGCCGCTTCCCCACTCGCTTTATCGGCGTCTTCCGTGAAGTAGGTTATGTTCAGTTCAAAGCGAAGGGCTTTCCTCTCTATATTTATGTGGAGAGCTAATTTTAAACCTATCGCGCCGGCATGAGTGCCTTCCACGTTACATGTATGTATATATGATGTTGTGTGATATGTGTGGGGATAGAATAAATAAAACGCAACGTAATTTGTGCAGGATGATTGGATTTTTATCTTGGTTAGATGTACTGGCGACACTTTCGGATAGTTTGTGGATCAGTTGCGATATTCTGGGAAATTCTTCTGTATTGTGGTTGAGTTTCCAAGTAACACAAACAAACAGATCCGGAATAACTATTTGTAATTTAATGTGTTCCGTGCGGAAACGAACTGAGTACACGCAGTGCATCAGCCAATACGTCAACTGTACCGTCAAAACTTTTGATCATCTTATTTCTTTCTAAAGCGACCACAGCTGAAGGTCAAGATTTCGTTTTTTACCAACGTGTGGTAAATGGAAAATACACATATATTACGAAGAACACTACATACGTAACTTAAATCTATGTAAGTATTTATTTCTACTAAACCTTACTACATATGTACATATATAATTTACATCATCATCTGCCTAACCTTTTCCCAACTATATTGGAGACGGCTTCCAGTCAAACCAGTTTCAGCTGAATACCAGTATTTTACGTGGAGCGGCTGCCTACCAGACCTCCACAACCCATTAACTGGGAAACACGGTTTTCCTTGGCAAGACTGGTGTCAGATCTGGCGTCTGACTATCCGTAACGACTGCTCAAGATCTACAAATGACAGCCGGGACCAACGGCTTAACGTGCTTTCCGAGGCACGAAGGAGTCTCGGTATGTTAAGATGATCACCATCCACAGACCAACCTCGGCAAGCGTTTCTTAACCTTGAAGATCGACCCGTGCGGCTGTTATTATTTAGCCACGAGCTCCCCTACAAAACTATAATAAAAAATGAAAACCAATCTTCAACAAAATATTGATTTGGATTTGTCGTTGTCGTGTTGACCATCCGTTAACCCCTACTCTCATTCAGACGAAATGGACTATAGTAATATCTAGATTCTAGAATAACCTACTTTTATTACGACTACAATCTCCATACCCAATATTTCCTTCAACACAAACAAGGTCAGCTTACACATCACTCAACCCCCAATATTTTTTGCCCCAATTTCGGGCCATAAGACATCCAATATCAACATCTTAAGGCCCAACTTAGGCGATCCGTCCCGGCCCGTGACAAAAACTAGACAAAGCCTAAAGGAGAATTATGACGTATGGTACATTATGTAGGTACCAGTAGCTAGGGACATCTGGCCGGTAAAAGGAAATTCCCACACGCATTTACCAAGAGAGGTCCCTAAACATATTATGGGCTTGTGGTAGAGTGCAGAGAGGTAGCGGGTAGCGGAGACCTTATTTTGTTACACATGCGAGGAGTTTTGAGGAACTTTTCTGGGGTTAGATATAACCATCAGTGAGAGGTGTTTTAAAAGCCTTGTGTTTTCGTCTTATTGTTGATTTAAATGGGGTTATTCATATTGTTACGCTCGTATCTCGGTAAGCTATTTAGCGATACTGAAGGTCTTGGTAAAAAAAATTGCATGTTTGTTGTGCAATCATTCCGTCATTTATGAATTGATTTTGATGATTCTTTCTTCTGAGGTGATCCCATTCTCCTGAGGAAGTCGGTGTCAGAAAACTAAAAAAAAAAAAACAACCGAAAACACCGACTGCCGAAATTAAAGTAATTTTATACTTTGTAGTGTTATTATTTGGAAGTCGGTTGTATTTAAAAAAAAAAAAATTGTTTTCCACTTTTTAGTGGCGATACCTCACAACTAAGTGACATTATTCCTATAATGAGTGGTTGTACTATTTGCCGTTAAGTGTGCCTTCGCAATCCAAGTCCAGACCAGCTCATAATTAATTACTGTGCTTTGGTACTAGTTTTTACTGATTTTAAGGTGAGGAGGTCACTGGTTTATCTTTGAAGTCTGGTTTTTCGAAGTCGGTTAAAAATAAATGATAGGCTTACCTACTACTTACCTAATATACAGGGTTACGTCGGAGATTGCGCAAATTGTACTAGGTATAGCATGATCAGTATTTTTTTGTTTAACCATGTTTCGGACCAAAAATCCAAAAGTGAAGTAATACACCGGGCGCTAGATGGAGTTGAGTGTGCACAATACGAGGACCGAATTCTGTACATAGTTTTAAACTCAGAAAATCTTGCAATTTATGATTCTGAATGTTCCCAGGAGGTTTGTAAAAGTAACTGGACCAAGTTACTTTTTATACCCCATCCCCTTAGATATCAAGTAAATGGCCAATGGTTTTTTAATGATTGTTTTAGTGACAACATCTAGTCGTTTCTTATGATTAAAGGATAGATAGTCAATTGAAAAAAAAACAAAACAGTTAAAATAACACCAAGAATTGTTGATAATAAAATATTTATACCACCTACGATTAAGTTCCCATTAATTTACTTGGCAGATAATTCCGTTTGAAATGATATTCCATTTTTGAATTTATTCAGTGATAAGTGGCTATTCGAAGGTTGAGAAACATGTCCTTAATTATTATTTTTATTGTTTGTTTTTTAAGTTTTGAGATTTTCTGCATGTATTTTTTAATTTGGTGTATAGAAAATTATATATATAAAAAAAATAACAAAACAGAAAGGCAGAAAGCAGCTAAACTTAATCTTTCTCATACATAACATTCTTCAAAATATTAGCTTCTTTAATAGTAGTTTTAAAACATTTCAAATGCTTGAGTAGGTATCGCTTCATCGTTGCTACTAAGGCCCCACCATTATGTCGAGGATGACAACTTGAATCTTCGCCCCTATTCTACATAGGAAATCGACTTTTAAACCTTTTGTTGTACATAACTTACACGAACATATGTAGCTAACACTGTGATGTACTTGCTTTATCGAATGGAGAATGTTTGAATGTCACGGTTTCAATATGTTATCTATGTGTGTTATTATTCTGTATTTCCAATCTATGAATGTATGTTACTTCTATGTAAATGCCTAAATAAAGTAAGAATGCTGAGTTTCTCAGCGTTGGAAGGCCACCGCCGGTCGATTCTGTAAACATGTCGAAGTGAAGGCTTGGGTGAAGTGATCACGAGGTGAGCTGTCAATCCATATAATCAAGATGGAATGACAGCTCACCCTGTTATCACGTGACATCTTGATTATCACTTTTAAGTGGTACCCCCACCTAATAACACCACTGAAAAGTCACAGGACAGCAAAATACGCAATTTCGTTTCCTTGGATGACATATTTTGATTTAAAAACCGAACTACTGAACCGATTTTGATGTTTTTTTTTCCAAATCGGTTCATAAATGACGGAGTTATTTACCATTTTTTTAGATTGTCCTGCAAACGTGTTGTGTGTTTTGTTGTGCCAAAAAAGTACTTTCTTTCCACATGTGCATTTATCCCATTAGGTTCAAAATAATCCTCTAACGGAAGATGTTAGTTAACTTAATAGACCATTAAGTCCAAGAATTCTACCCACATTCCTCTTCTCCACAAGTCAGAGTATTCCACCACACATGAAAATATCTAGTAACTAAACATATACTGCTATATATAAACCGTCATGCTCAGCTCGCTTACAAGGCGAATAAATCTCAACACGCGAGATACTCGCATGTGAACGAACCATGTAACTTTGTAGTACATTATGTATCTGGGCTACTTATTCTATTTTCATATATTCCGAAAGGATTTGCGAGGAAATGTATGGAGAGAAATAGTGTGTGGAAAGTTTTATAAAAATCTTACTCATAACGTATCAGAAATAACTTCACGCTGTATTATCCGGACATACATACCTAACAGGTGCCAGGTAGGTGTTAAACCGACCTACTACTCGAGTTTATGGTGACCCTTAAACAGTTTGTGACCAGTAAGTGGCCACACTTAAATAGCGGCATCAGTGTCATTAATTAGGTCCACAATGGTCCAGTTATAAAGCAACACCGGCAGGTATTTGGAGGTATTAAGATTCGGCGGGAAAACACGCTCGGGTGTCACCACTGTAAGGATCGCCAGGAGGACATGGTGGAGCATACGGTGGAGGTCTGCCCTGCTTGGGCGGAGCACCGACGCGACGTGTCATCGTCGAGACGATCAGGGTCGGCGACTGCTCGCGTCCGGCCCTGGTTCAATCCATGGTCCGAGAAAGCGGGCATGGGAAGCAGTCACCTCCTTCTGCGAAGCAGTAATGCAAGCGAAGGAGGAGGCGGGACGTGTGAGGAAGAGGCAAACCTCACGCCCCAGCTGCCGCAGCAGAAGAAGACGCCCCGGGCTCGGTAAAAATATTTTATACTGTGCCCCGGGCGTCGGGAGTCGCAGGACGTTTCCCGGCCACCACAAGTATAAGAATAAGATTTATTTACTTAAAAACATGGTTTAAAAATGACATTATATTTAGTTAATCTCGCAGTCCGTAAGGCGCGGGCCTGCGGACGGCGAGCGATGGGTGTCTCGCCGTCCAATGGCGAGGCCAGTGCCTGCCAGGGTTGCGGCATTGTTCGAAAGAGTTACCGCGGCTATGGAACGCTAAGGGCATTTGGAGGAACACGATGGGTTTTAGTCAGTAAGAGTCTGACACTCCTTTTCGCTCCCTAGAGCGGAAGGAGTCATTTGATGATTTTCCACCCAAAAAAAAGGGCACTTAAGGCACTCCAACAAGAGGCCATGTTTTGGACAGGGGCACACACTAAATTTGTCAAACGGGACAGTAAAAATCCATTTTGCAAAGTTGCATTTTTCAAAGGGCTACTTGGGTGCACAACCGATTGTGTACTTTCCAAATGGGCTACGACAGTTCACGTCGAGGTGGGGTGCTGTACTTCCCAGTACTTACTTTAGGTAGGTTTACCTTTAGGTAGTTGGTCTTGCATGGTCTGTGTGCAACGGAGAAAATTCTTCCGGCTCTTAAGTCTACACGGGGTTGTGTGTTCGTAAAGGGGATATCGGGAACTGGATTCTTGGTTATTTTTCGCAGCCGCACATTTTATGAAAAGACCAATCGTAGTACGGGATGCCGCATCTTGTATGCCAAGAAGATGACGTCTTAATATGCTAAGAAGCTACGCAATTGTAACAAACCATCTCAAGAATCAGGAAGCTTACTTCATCTTAACGTCAAACAATAGCGTTCTTAACTGGTTCATATTATGTCACAAACTCGTGACGTCACAAATCTAGACGCCATGTTATTATGAAGTGTAGTCACACCTCCGTCTCGGGAATACTAATGCAATTGTTCGCTGTGAATTAAATTACTGTTCCGGAGCCTGTAGTGAAGGAAATTTGAAGATACGTTGTTTTGACAACACGTTGTGTGACGAATAAATGTGTTACCTTCTGAGGATGTAGAGCTGAGTTTATGTTGCGATAATAATAAATATCACGGATGTATTTGGGTGTAGATTTCGCCTGTTTTATTTGAGTAATAATGGAACTATAGCCATCAACCTCTCAGAGGTTTCTCTCGTGGATAGAATTCACAAGGAAGTCATTCACCAGAGAACTAAAGTCACCAACATTGTGCGTAGAATCAGTATGCTTAAGTGGAAGTGGGCCGGCTATGTCTGTAGATGGACCGACGGCCGATGGAGCAGACATGTGTTAGAGTGAAGACTACGTTTTGGCAAACGTATAGGACGTCCTGCGGCACGAATGATCGATGATTTGAAGAAGGTGGCTGGCAGCGGATGGATGCGGCCTGCTCAAGACCGGGATGGTTGGCACTCTTTAGGGGAGGCTTACGTTCAGCAGTGGACGGCAATTGGCTGAAATAATGATGATGAGCCATCAGCCGGGCTCAGATTCAGGCTCATAGCTGCTACCGATAATTTTAGGAGGGAAAACCCAGCCAAACTGAAGTCATTTATTTTGATGATTTCACATCCTTAAAAAACAAAAAAAAATACAGAACTTCATGATCAGCAGTCGCCCTTGCGACTAGTAGACCAAAACGGTTATTGTGGTTAATGTGCTACAAAAGGCTGTACCTGATGGGCCTGTGTCCTAGCAGAGGAAACATTATAACCTGAGTGTGAGTGAACTAAGAGACCCAGGGTTACCGAAATAGCCCGAAAAATTTAACACATTGCTGGCTGAACAAATGGTTGATGAGTCCGAAAAGTTCTGGTGTAGCGATCGCGTACTGGAAGACGCAGCGTTGGATGGCCTTCCACAAAGTACACCTATGATCTGATGAAGCCCGCGGGAATCCGCAGGATGCGCGACGTACAGGACCAGTCGATGTGGCGCCACTTGGGGAGGCCGATGTGCAGCAGTATACGTCTTTCGGCTAAAATTATGCTGTCAAATGCCAATGTAATAATTATATACAGATAGGTACAGCGTTTGTGTAATGTAAAATATAAAAAGGTGTCAGGGACATTGCGGCCAATTGATGCTATTAATAATTATTGGTAAGGTCGGGGATGCATCTGCCATTCCCTGTTGCATGTGTTCATAAGTGGCGGTAACCGCTTTCCATTAGTTGAGCCATCCCTGACGGTTAAATGTTTAACCGAGTGCAATGGGTGGAGGTCATAGCCGGTCTTGTCACTAGCTAACGATATACGAATTTCGGTCACCGTGGCCAATCTCAACATAGACAAGGACGCAGGTCCTTGTTTTTTCCATTATAGTGCCCGAGAGTGTGCGCAAACACTGGTGCACTGTCAGTTACTTAAGTCTCGTCCGACGGGATGGCAGTCCGACACAACCAGGGAGTAATCAGGCGTAGGTCTAACAGCTTTACGTCGGACCAGGATTACACACCACCAACTTACAAACTCTGGGCTGCTAATGCAAAATCCCTACTGAAAAAATTCAACAAAACTTTTTGACCGACATAAGGATCAAACCCATTGTAGCGTCATCAATACCGCGATATGAGAAACTAAGAAGCAAAATTTGTACGGTAACAAAAAGAACCGCAACGCCAACAATCCTGTCAGCGACGAACTACCAACGAAATCCGTCATCGCGCAAGCAAAGTTCTCCGTGCGATTTGAACATATACAACAGTCCGATTATCAACTATGGGGCAGTTGCCCACCAGACACAACAACCGTCTGGTCGGAGGATCCTCACTTTTCAATGGAGGTTTGCGGGACTTTAAACCCTGTTCCGCATACCCTCTATTCTAAACCATTACCATAATACTCGGCAGTCGTGATTTCGACCACAGGACCAGGCAGTTGCAATATAAAGGAAGTCGAAGTCGTGTGTTGTGAAAGTCAAATAATATAAAACACATACTTAACATAACATCTGTTCTCTCCAGATGTTTACCCAGCTGTGTAGATACCTATAATACACCCACCAGACAGTTATGTTCAAGCCTCATGTAATAGAGTTGTTCTCTATTGCTATCCCGGGTCCGGATAACCGGATCAATATATGTAAGTAAGTATCTAACATTAAGGCTACGCCTGTGGCCTAGACATTTACCGACAGCGCAGTGGTTGAGCGATTGGCTGCTGCTCTGTGTGTAGAGGGTTCGATTACGCACGGAACAAATATTTGTCTGTCCTACAGATAGTTGTTCCGAGTCTGGCTGTATGTGAGTTTATATGTTTGTGAACGCACCCACGATACAGGAGAAATTCCTAGTGTCGTTTCATCAATAATAATAAAAACCGGCCAAGTGCGAGTCGGACTCACATGTAATGGGATCCGAACGATTCTTATTTTAATAATATGTTACTTTCAAACCATAGACTTCTTATGGGTTTTCCGGTATTCTATAGACAAAGAACTTTACTATTGCCTGTATTTTTTCAAAATTTTATACTCAGTAGATTCGGAGATATGAGGGTTGTGGTTATTTTTCGTCTAATTTCTTGAAAAACTTCAAAAGTATTTACTTTAAAATTATGAAAAAATATATATTCTAAATCATAACGCGCCCTTTCATTTGTAACACAGTACAGTTACAATAATTTTCCAACTTGCAACCAAAAACTGATCCCATTTTCAAAATTTTATTCATTAACATTAAACGTCCGTGTTCAGGTCACAGAAGACTAAGTGTGTACCAAATTTTAACTTGATCGGTCCAGAAGATACGGAGAATACCGGTTGTGATAGACGAATAGACAGAAACACGACCGAGTGATCCTATAAGGATTCCATTTTTCCGTATAGAGATTCGGAACCTTAAAAAAACAGTATTGCTCTAATGCTAAAGGCTAACTAAAGTACTAGAATTTTCTTCGACCCGTCATCATAGCTTTTACTATCTTGTGTAATAGTCCGCCTGCTGTCTAGCCAGACGCGACTCAATGACCTGTCTGAGTATCTTCCCCAATATTTGACAAGTAATACAAGATAACATGAGAAAAACTGAGCTCTTCTTGGCAGTTGGGTAGAAAAAAAAACATCCTACACTTCATGTAATAACTAATATTATGTTACCAAAGTTTTTTCGCAAGCATTCCGCAAGTTCATCTAATTTAAATACTGAGGCCGAGTGCTCATCGAGTTTTTCGTGGCATTATGGTAGGCGCCAAATAAACTTGTAATAAAGTACATTGATCACGACTGAAGTCGATTCAGGACAGCTTTATGTCTTTATTTCTGTTTTTGATGTTAAGAAAGTCAATAAATGTTTGTGGGTCAATGACCGTTATTGCACATTTATCTGGTGTCTACCATAGCATAGTCGACGAATGGCATGTGCCATTCAACGTGGCAGTGCAGCCAGTGTTTTAGCCATTTTCCCGTTGACAGCGTTGTGGACGAATTGTTCGATACACCCGCTTTTAAATATCATAATATACAACGTGTAACAGAATAAACGCAATACTTCTTAAGGGGTCACTGTACTGATCACTAGGGACAACTTTTACTATGGGACTAACACCGAAATCGCGAAAAAAGAAACAGTTGTTCAGTTCAGAAAAAAATCAAAATTTTAATGACGTTTCGGAAAGATTGCTCCAAATTAACATGCATTCGGCCATCACTCTTATTCGTCATTGCTGCTTCGGCCCAAAATTAATATATTTCCTTCGTGCTTCCCATTTATGGAAGCACCCCCACCTTTTGGACAAAATAGACCAAATTATCAAGCATACACTTACTTTAATTTTAAATGTGGCCCTGGACGACAAAGCCTGGGCGCAAGCAACCCTTCCCATCCGTATGGGAGGCCTCGGCGTCCGCAAAATTACCAGTATTAGTTTACCGGCTTTTATATCCTCGGTGTACGGCACTGATAAATTAATCAGGAATATTCTAGTTTCTACACTGATTGATTTTGATGTGCCGTACTTCATCGAGGCTGTGGAGGCCTGGAGACTCGCTTGCCCGAATTCAAATCCGCCCGACTACCCTTCATCCCAGAGATGGTGGGACGAGCCGCTCTGCAGGCAAGTTCAGGAAAAACTTATTGCCACATCAACTACTACTGCAGAGCGTGCGCGCCTGCTGGCTGTGGGTGAGTGGGAGTCGGGTCTCTGGCTTCACGCACTACCGTCGTCGAACATTGGCACCATGTTCGACGATACTACTTTCCGCCTCGCTGCCTGCCTGCGTCTTGGCGCTCCTTGTTGTTCTCCTCATCGCTGCCACTGTGGCGAAGTTGTCAACAGCCTCGGACACCACGGCCTGTCATGCAGCCGTAGCGCGGGTCGCATTGCGCGGCACGCGAATCTTAACGACATCATCCGACGAGCTCTTGTCACCGTCGGCGTTCCGGCTGTGTTAGAACCCAATGGCCTGGCACGCGACGATGGCAAGAGACCGGACGGCATGTCGTTATTTCCATGGAAGATGGGTAGGCCATTAGTGTGGGACGCTACTTGTGTCGATACTCTTGCGCCATCCCATCTTCCTAGCTCTTCGTGCTGTGCTGGCGCTGCCGCTGCGGCTGCAGAGAACCTCAAGCGGCGGAAATATAATAAACTTGTTGGTAGTTATATTTTCGAGCGAAAAAAGTTGTTCAGTACATTTTGTCGAGTTATGCGCGCAGAAATGTTAGAGGGTGTCGATTTTTTTTTCGTGATTTCAATGTTGGTCCCAGAGTAAAAGTCGTTCATAATGATGAGTATAATGAATTAATGACCCTTTATGAGGTATTGCGTTTATTCTGTTACACATTGTATATATTCTGATTTATATGTAAAAGCGGTTGCTCTATAAATTATGTATCATAATTATTTAACCACACTGACGCTAAAAATGCACGGCACTTGCAAAATAGGCCACCATAACCAAAGCCGCGAAAAAATCTAGCTTATCTATGTTTAAAACACAAAAATTGTGTCTACCTTTGTCCGTTATACACTTTGAAAACATAAAACCGATGAGCCCCAAACCGTTTCATTAGAAAGGCAATATTGCGAAAATGGTTCGAACCACTAAAACGGGATGTGCTCGTACGAAGTCGCCGGTAAAAGCTAGTTTATTTATATAAATAAATACCTTATTATTAATTGGCGCTTGGCACTATGAGTAATCGCCATTGCCTGCGTGAGCGATGACATAGCAAGATGGCGGCATCAATTTGACGTTTAATCGTTTGTGGCGGGAACGCATTGGTCACTTGTCGTTGTGGGAGGACCACCTGAGCACGGCTTCATTTGCCTAGTGTCTTGAAACCTTAGCCTATATTAATATTCATAAAATAATATGAAAATGGACGCAAAGGACCGTATTCTAGAAAAATAGAAGATATTTAATTCTGACAGTTCAACAATTACACATTGCTTTCTTAGCTTTCGAGGAGACGAACTCACAAACAAGTTGTAATAAAATATACATGTTAATGTATTTTTTTACAATAGGGTTCCCTATTGATGAGTAAAAAAATCACATATGAGGTTTTCAATTATTTTAATTTGGTTTAAACATGGCATGTATTTTGAATGTCCATATTAGGAAGCAATTGAATTTTAATTAATTTATAAAAAGGTACATTATGACTATTATTATAAGCGTGTGCGAAAACAGAAATTGAGTTGGGATTGGTCATTTATTTATTGACACTTTACGCACACAAATGTACAGAGGCGGACTTAATGCCATAGCATTCTCTACCAGTCAACCTTTGGGTGATGCAGAGAATGGAGGTAGGTGCAATATGGTGAATAAAAAACGATTGATATAGTCGAGTCGGTTGGTGTAGTCGAGTTAGTATTAGATTTAAAAAAGATACAGAAACCTATGAGATTTAGGTCAAGGCATAGATTTAGAAGTTTATATAGGGCCGTCTGAACGTTCGCTCATACACGTTCACCGTACAAGAAGTACGGCGTTTTTAATATCTAGTGAACACAACCGCACCCGACGATTGCTGGCCTCGTGTTGAGTTCGTTTTGGCCTACTTATGGCGTCAAAGAGAAACGTGAAATCTGCCCTTTCCTTGCTATACAAGTTAATGGGCAAAGGTTTAAAAAAAGCAACATTAGAATTCCAAAAAAACTTACACGTATACGATAAAATGGTTTCTTATTTACCGACTTTCAAAAAAGGAGGAGGTTCTCAATTAGGTGGGTATTTTTTTTATGTATGTACACCGATTACTCCCGAGGTTTTTGATCTGATTTACGTGATTATTTTTTGGCAAGTATACCGTACTTGCCATTTGGTCCCGTAAAAATTATATTCAGTTTGGCTCAGCAGTTTTTATTTTAAGAGCATTTTGCTTACTTCTTGCTTATGTTATTAAATGCATGCCTCTAAACAAGTTTCAAAAGTCCCTTCAGGGGTTATTACTGGAGAAGTGCTATTACAGCGTATATGAATCCATAAATGATAATTATTTTGCTTGTATAGAATTCTCGAATTAAATTTAAACTTTGACATTTTAATTTTGAATTTAATTTAAATTTTGACATTGTAATTTTGAATTAAATCTCGACATTATAATAAAAACTTCATTCAGTTTTTGACATTGCTATTTATTAATTTTTTTATTTTTTATTTTTGTATTGTTTTTCTAGTGCAAAACATGTAGCTACCTTATTTTAATTCTAAGACATGTAGGTATACTATACTCATATTTTACAAAATAAATTTCTTATCATATCTTACTTGGATGATCTAATTGCGTCGTCCAAGTAAGCAAAATGACGTCGGGTAATTGTCGGGTATCAAAACTAAGCTGTGAAAAAAAAAACATTTTTACAAAAAAGAAACGACTTCCAAATAAAAACACTACAAATAACTTTAATTTCGGAAGTCGGTATCAAAAACAAAGAAACCAAACTAAAAACACTGACTACGTTTTTATTTGAAAGTCGGTTGTATTTTTTCGTAAAAAGTTTTTTTTAATCAATTGAAACAATCCATCTCTTGAAATCATTCCACCGCTCCCCGGAAAACACTTCCATACATCCCGATACCCGGCTACGGACCCTAGTTCCTGGGATGCTGAGTAAGCAGTCACTGGTTAAAGAGGTCAGAGAGCGGGTGCCCAATCGGCCATGTAACGGTCGGAAATGATCCTTCCAAATAGTTATACTTATATCTTCAATCGTAGCTTTTAATGTCTTGCAGTTAAGGGAATGTCTGTGATTTTCCTTGATGGTTAAGGTGGAAGCGCCAGAGTAGACCGCGAAATTCTAATTTTCTTATGTTTTTTGCAATTTGCAGGCTGTATGCTGAACAAAATATGATTCGCGACCGTAACACGTATTTATTTACAGAATTTTAATAATTAAAATCATCAGTACAACTCTCTAAGTTCATTTAACTCTAGTGAATGGTTTTTTCATAAAAAAAGTCATTCAATCGAGTTACACGAATGATACAACCTGTATTGATGATTTTAATTATTATAACTCAGTAAAGCCTCACGGTCGGCAATCGTATTTTTATTAATATACAACCTGACACCGACCTGCAAAATGCAAAAAACGTATTAAAATTTGAATTTCGCAGGCTACCCTGGCGCTTTCACCTTTAAGGAGATGTCTGTTGATGAGATGACCGAAGATGATTGAGGCTCTGAATAGACATGGGACATTCTTTCAGCGATAAAGTGTGACATGTGACATTTCGATATTTCCTGTCATAACCCATACATTTTGGAATTCATTTAAATTATTTGTTGTATATTGGCAATAGAAATACACGCAAATTTCAACTTTTATGGTTCATGAGTTACAACCTGCTAATGGATGGACGGACGTACAGCGGAGGCTTAGTGACAGGGTTCTCTTGAGGTACGGAACCCTAATAAGCAAGCCCCGATTCAAACTATGTGTGCGGTCAATATTCACTCTGGAAAGTCAGCTTCATCACCACCTTGTCTCAAAGGCCTTGGTTTTATTCGTATACATTTTTTTTTTACTCAGTTTTCAAATTAAGTACGGAAGAAGAATTTTAAAATGACAATGGCTCATTATAACTAATTGACGCCTTCATAATAGTAATCATAACAATCTGATAAAGCCAAATAACTATTATGAGGAACTCGAGCCTAAATCATAAAAGGCACACGGGGTCGAACTTCAAGGTCAAGCAACTCTCGCCGAGGTCCGACTGTGGATCGGAAAGCACGTTAAGCCGTTGGTTACAAATTGAAGACACGATTGGCGCATGGTCGAGCGATTGGCTACTGCGTTGCGTGTCGCGGGTTCGATTCCCGCACGGAACAAATATTTGTATGGCCTACAGATAGATTAGATTAGATTCCGGGTCTGGCTGTTTGGGTATGTGAGTTTGTATGTGTAAACGCACCTACCCAAATTCCTAACGTGGGGCAACGTTTTTTTTTTTAAAATGACAGCCGGAGCGCTGCCATTTTTAGATCTTTGACTGTCGTTACTGGTATTCAGAACATAGGAAATCCGACACAAGTCTTGCCAAAGGGTAAAGTGTTACCCAGTTACTGGGTCATATACAGTTGTTCCATGTAAAATACTAGTATTCAACTACATCCAAATAGACTGGAAGCAGACCCCAATATAGTTGGGTAAAAGCTAGGTTAACTGACCTTCACATATTATGATAACATCTGCTTTTGACATCTTTTCCTTCATATTTTAGCAAAATCTGACTTAATATAATTATAACAACGCATTATATGTCACACACGTAGTCACTATGAATTATTATTTGTTTATTATGAACTGAGCTCGATACCGTCTTAATAATGGACGGTGGACGTCGTAAAAATATACAGGACAATGCTGTGATATACTGGTTGGACGTTTGGCTAGCTGAAGGGTGTTTAGAAAATATTCTTCTAATGTTTTTTTTTTCATCAACTTGTATCTTCACGCTTAATTTTTTACGTCACTTCTGGGGTTGTTTAATTTGTTATTGTGATCTACTTTAACATTTTGAACGCATCGGCGTGCCCCCGATGCCAAGCCACAAATTCGCCGCATTTTTTATCACATTTTTGTGACGTTTGGCGTACAGGGCACGCGCTTGCTTGTCACGTATGTGTGACAATGGCGTTCAAAAGGTAAAAGTTATTTAATTTCAGAATCAGAATATTCAAAATAATTAATAACATTATTGTAATTAATTATTTTGTTTTGATTTTTTTATTATTATCTAATCTCTTATGTATGTTCGCTTTAAGGTCCCTTAAAATATGTGCACCGCGACATTGCAACAAAACTTTGTGTGTTTTTCTTGTAAACGCATTGTTACAATAACGTTACACAGATAAACATCAACGGGGTATTTTTGTATTTTTTTTTTCTTTTTCAACGTCACAGTCAGAAAAAAAATCTTAAAACCGGAACATGTTCTTCAGTTGAACACTCCGTACGTCCAGAGAGGAACAGGGACATTTTATTACAGAGGTCGTGACATGTTGCGCTGATGGCAGCCTGTCCACGAACGCGTTACGGCCGGCTATGGCCCGTTTCGGGGCATTTTGGGGCATTTCGGGGCATTACGGGGCGTTTTCGGGCTATTCGTCCGCCGAATATTGTTTTTGGCACAATCGTGGTGCTCTCATTGTTTTTATGGCTCTTCGCTAGTTTCTGAGGGTCAGATAAAAAATTGAAAGTGCTTTTCTTTAACTGTATGTATTTGGAGTTCGGTTTTCTGGGGTAATAGTAGTTTTATCTCCAATCAAAGTAGTGCAGTTATCGAGGGATTTTAGTTTCCTTTGGACACATATCAGAGTGATATTTGGGTTACAAATAAATAAACCTTGAACATTCGCTTAGAAAAATGTTTCAACTTTTTAAGTGGCACCTACTGTCATCTCCTGTCTCTCTGCCATCCTGAGGTTGATAGGTAGAAATTGCCTCAAAAGTTAAGTCAGCTTTTTTTTTAAGTGAAAACTTCTTTAGGCGCGTTGAGCACTTTTTGGATGAACAAAAATCATGGAACTCGCGTCATCGTCACCGAACGCTTTAGCTTTCGCTTAGTTTTCACTTCTATCGGCAGTCCCCAAAGACTGCCCCGGGTGTTTTTTTTAAGGATGCGAAATTATCAAATGACTTCTTCCGCTCTGGGTGGAGCGGAAGAAGTCATTTGACTTGTGTCTGACTCTTACTGACTAAAACCCATCCGTGTCCCTTTTAAAGCCCTTTTCGTTCCAGAGCCGCGGTGACTCTTTCGAAAAAATTCAGCAAACAAGTTCACTTAACTTACGTACACTATTTTGACTAGTGTTTAAAGCTATAATTCTTTTTATGAGCGAAAAAAGATTATTTATTTATTTACTTCATAATAAGAACAGGACAGTCAAACATAAAATAAGTGTACAATGGGCGGTCTTATCGCACAAGGCAATCTCTTCCAGACAACCTTTGGATGGATTGAACGAAGGGAGATAGATTTAGCAGTGTATTATTATAACCATTCCAAAAAAAACCACGACTATAAAAACCACCATGCATATTCCTAACCTTTACTAACCCCAAAACTACAGTAGATTGATGTAAATAGCGTGTGACTGTGTGAGGTCGCACGGAGGGCCCTCCGCGCCCAAGAGTGCTCCCTCTCAGCCCCAGCCAGCTTTTAGCGCGGCCTCGAGGACCGACTGCCAACCTGAATTTTACAATGCGTTTTTCTGTTTAAATAGCTTGGGGTTACGTGGTTTTGAGTAGTCGATTTTAGATTTTAGAAAGATAAAATATACTGTAATACGTAAATTTTAAGTTTTTGGGTTAAGCTTAGGTTAGTAAAGTAGATTGACAGACGATAAAAGTCATAACAGTAGTTTTATAAAATTGCTTCCCTCAAATAATTTTTAGTGGATCATCATCATCATGTCAGCCGAAAGACACCGAAGCCTCCACAACAAGCTGTCATGTGCGTCTCGCATCCATCGGCTATCCGCGACCCTCACCAGGTCATCAGGAAGGTGGCCTTCCAACGCTGCGTCTTCCGGTATGCGGTCGCTACTTCGGAACTTTTCGGAACCCATCGACCATCTGTTTTGCGAGCAATGTGCCCTGACCACTGCTATGTCAGTTTGGAGATCCTTCGGGCTATGTCGATGAGCTTGTTTTTTTAGTAAATGTACTGAACCCCCCCCCCCCCCCCCCCCTTAAGAGGTACTGCGTTTATTCTGTTACACGTTGTATACATGCGAAAGTAACTCCATCTGACTATTTGTTTGTCGAATTGATACCTTTTCGCGTCTTAGTGGCTGAACGGATTTGGATAAAACTTGGCATACGAGTAGACCATGTCCTGGAATAGGACAAAAGATATGACATCATCATCCTCGCGGGCGGAGCCACTTCATTAACTTAAATTGTTCACGTATTTTACTTTTAAATCAAACCTGTAAAAGACGGAAGAGCTTGAGAGCTGTTAAAGATTTACGGTAACTCAAACTTCTGAATTAATTAAAAGACACTTCCGAAAAGCTCACATTCAAGTTTTGTAAGCTTTTTACCAGTTCAAATTTAACTTATTTTAATAATTAAAGTACTTTGTTGCCACGTATTGCACCGGCCCCCAGTGTCTACGCATCAAATCTCCGTAGGTGAATTAATAGGTAGTTAAACAAATTGATTACATTTTTTTGGTATGCGTGATGCGTGGCGCAAATAAACTCTTTTCCTTTATTTCCTTTCTTTCTTTCCTTTAATTATATCGTCCGCGTGAAAGTCAGATATAATTTCACTACAAGACAAACGCCTCTTTCCACACGGAGAACGAACAATCTTTAAACACCACACATTTTTACACACGTTTATATCGATTTGACGACACGGTTGGTGCAGTGGTTGCACGATTGACTGCTACGCTGCATGTCGCGGGTTCGATCCCCGCACGGAACAAATATTTGTATGGCCTACAGATAGTTGTTCCGGGTCTGGCTGTTTGTGTATGTGAGTTTATATGTTTGTAAACGCACCCACGATACAGGACAAATTCCTTGTGTGGGGCAAAGTTAAAAAAAAACCTTATTTCCTTTTACATTCTACTTCAATTTATGTAAGAAATAGCCCTCGCATCGCTTTCGCATTGTCGCGTTGTGCCTTCCCACAAAAACCATTCGATCAGACTCCAGATCTAAACCCTATTTCCCTACATCACCAAACGTGGTTAGGTAATAGCATAAAATATGTTCTAAATCGCAGTCACGGCTAGCAGTAATGATATTCATCGCTCAGTGCCCGACTGACCCAATTTCCTCGGTCAATTCTACAGCTCGCCGATGTTTGCTTGACTGACTAAATTTTGTAATAAGATTGACTTTCGATGTGAAATTCGTTTTACTTGGAGACAGGATGTGTGTTAGCACATTTTTGTCGGATAATGTCATGTAAATAAATCAATTCTGTATTCACAGAGGTGTTAAGTTATAGCTAAAGCTACATTTTGCATGTTTGTAAAAGTTTCATGTTTCAAATAAAAGGGCCTATTGCCTTTTCTATTGGACTAGCTTTTATTCGCGATTTCACTCGCTCATGGACTCGTGTATCTTTTGGAGTAAATATAGTAACCTTATTGGTAACTATATTTTCGAGCCGTTTGAGGTTGAAACCCTCGGGCCGTGGGGCCCTTGTACCCACAGCCTTTTCAAAGAAATTTCGAAACGGCTGGTTGACACTTCCCGTGACCCAAGAGCTGGCTTTTACTTTGGCCAGAGGCTAAGTATTGCCATTCAACGTGGCAATGCCGCCAGTCTCTAAGGCCAGCGTTGAGGACGAAGTTTATGATGCTATAATTTTAAGTTTATTGTAAGGTTAGTTTAGTAAAAAGTATCTTTAGACACTGAGCGACTGTGTATCCTTCTATTAGTGAAATAGTTTTGGAAAACAGATCGGCAGCTCTAAAGATTTTTTCCCACAAACAAAAATATGATCGAAAATGTTAACCTCTTTATAACATATAGATTGGTTTAGATGTATCATCACCAGAGATCGGAATAGGTAGACTATATTTACATAATGTTCGTGAAAGTAAGTAACATAGAGTTGATAATACCTCCTCTAAAATACCGGAATCATAAACATGACGATTGTATCCCGGGAATTGAGAAATTGCAAAAAATTCATTGCGCGTTGAATACATTTGAAGAAAATTTTTACATTTAAGAATCCTATTATGTTTTTAGAGTTCCGTACCTACTAAAACTGTTAAATTAAATAGCTTTGTTTTCAAGCAACTTTTTCTTCTTTTGATTCTTCAAATCAATAATTTGTAACTATACTCAAAGTCCAGTTCATGTTTTTATAATCCCGGGTTTTAATTTTCATGATTCCATTTATGATTCCGGGATTTTAAATAATAAAATTAGTCTACCTATTCCGCTCTCTGATCATTACGCTTGACGTCTCTGAAGATTTAGGAATTCACTACGGATTCTGGCTTTCAGGAGTTGCAGCGGTTGAAAATTATGAACCAAAATAAAAATAAAAAATGTGATCATCACATACCACATTGAAATGTCATGTCATCAAGGCGAGCCTATCTGCTCCCTTTTATATTTTTCAATTTCACATTTAGGTAGGTAACCATGGAACGATTTGGATAGTGGTCTTTTAATCCAAACACAACGGCACAGAAACCTGAAGATCGAAACCCTTTTATTGAATTACAACAGACAATAAGAACTTCAACAAACCTACTATAACTTCAAGACAAAACTTTCCTCAACACAAGCATCCCAACAGACGGAACACATGTGAAGTCTGCAAAGTTTCTGGGTTGAAGTCGGGCCCTTCAAGACATACTGACTGACATATTTTACCACAGAACACTGAAACACCTCTAAGTCTGCTAGAGACGGAATTGTCGAAACATTCCATAGTGTCAGTGTGTGTCACCGTCAACTCATAGAAATTGACGACCCGTGACGATTCTGACTGTGGCTGTGACAGTCAAACTTGTGCTCAGCGCCATTTCGTTGCCACAAATCTAACTGTTTTGTTACGAATTTAAAAGTTTGGATGGATGAATGTTTTATACTCAATCACGCCAGAACGGCTGAACGGATCTGGAGGAAATTTGGGACTGGGAGGAATCACCAAAATAAACTAGGTCAAAGTCTCTTTTAAGTAAATACAATTAATGTTTTGATTAAGTTCTGAATCATCTGGTCTGGATCAGATCTGGCGGAATAAATAGTTTTCTTACTTTATATTTAGGAATCCATATCCAAAGGTTAACCAACGGAACCCTATTTTTAAGCCTCCGCTGTCCGTCCGTCCATCCGTCTGTCAGCGGACTGTATCTCAAGAACCGTAGATAGTTGAAATTTCCAGAGTATGTATTTCTATTGCCGCAATAACAACAAATAATACAAATTTAATTTAATTAAAAATGGAAGGGGACCCCCCTTTCATTTTTAATTAAATTAAATTAACAAGAAACGTGTTTTTTCGGTTTATGTTACGGAACCCTTCGTGTGAGAGTCCGACTCGCACTTGGCCGGGTTTTTCTTTATCATATGAGAACCATGTTGGTTATTTTAATTTCTGAGATGGCCTCTTGAGCAAAGTAACCCACAGATTTGTGTAGACCTGTCCAGACAGTGCAAGCATTTGTCAGTTATTGTGTAGCTCAAATTTAGAACTCTAAAGAGCTCAACACCAGTCTACATTTGATGCCAGTGTGGCATTCCGTACTCTGTGTATTTCACTAATAATATATTTGTTATGCGCAAAACTTTCTAGATATACGATAATTTAATGTATATCTAGACTAAGTTTGAATTTGAGTATTAATAGGGACATGGTTCAAGCGACTGTGTCTCTAGTTTTGAAGTAGTCGTTCATTGATTCAAATGACAAGTTACGTTGTTAGGTTACAAATTTGGAACAAACTATACAGTTGTGATATAGTTGTAAATATCCCCAATATTTGGAAATATATTACGTTTGCGTTTCATAACGTGTTGATATAATTTCTTTACATATAACATTTATTTCCTCTAAAACTATTTAAGTATAACGTTGTTTGATATTACGTTTATGTAATCGAAAATCATTTGGTCTAACGTTTAATATATGTATATAAAACATCATTATGGCTAACACCCCGACTCAGAGTACCCCGACTCGAATAGAAGTTAGGATAGAAGGCTAAGGTGGAAGCTCCGCTCCGTTTCGCTCCTGCCTTAGCCTTCGTGGTTATTTGTTTTTTTAAACCACCCAGCAATAGGAGCCCCGCGAAGCGAAGCGGGGCTCCGTCGAACTATCTTAGCACAGGTGGTAATCAGTTACTAGTTATGTTTTTATATCTTTTGAGTGGTATGTCAAACGATTTTATATTGAATGTATGTTATGCTTATAAAAATCGTTATTTTAAAATTATATCAATCGTTTTTATATTAACTAATCGTTATATTAAATAAAATTATAGCTTCCGTTGTTACATGTTGTAAATATTAGAGATTTTGTTGTTATATCATCTATTACCTACCCATATATTACGACTGTCTGTTTCAAATAGGGCATTCAATATCTATTAAATAAATTGTTAATAATTAACAGAATTCTCATGAAACTACCTGCCGGCTAAATTAAACAGAAATATTTTGGTTGTGGTGAGGCAACCCACCTAATTAATTAAATTCTTAAATTCCCTCACTGACATACAACAGCCAATATCACTGGATCTAGAAGCTTGAAATTTTTTTAAACTGGTCAAGTGTGAGTCGGACTTTTATTTTTATTTTTTAAATATGGGTTTGCTCTTGACTCTAGGTCATAGATGACAGAGACAAAGTCGACGATGGAGCGAGCTTACCCAGAAGAAGCCTGTTCACTCTAATTTTAAAGAGATTAGGGTTGTATGCGTTCGGAAACACAGACGCAGGCAGAGTTCCACTCCTTTGCTGTGCGCATTATAAAAGACGTTTGGAAACGTTTAGTGCGAATTGCGCGAAAAGTGTTCCAAACGAATCTTATTATTTTAACAGCCTAGAAGTAAATAACAGAAGAACAACAATAGAAGTAAAAATTAACAGTTTTTTTTTTATTTTGGGCTTAGAAAAAAGAAAAGATAAAAAGTAGGGGGAATCGTTAATTTTTCATCTGTTTTCTTAAATAACTTTAAAACTAAAATAAAAAAATAAAATATAAAATAATAAATTAATCTACCTATATATTTATCTAAAATTATGGAGAATTGTGTTGGAGACCGTCACAGTAAGGTTTTTCACTTGATATGTCGCATGGCACAGTTTGCAATATTTTTTTAATTTTCTGGTATATCCCCCTATATTTCAATATTTATTTATTTTCAGCATCCGTGTTCGGGCCACAAAAGTTAATTTGTGTACCAAACAACTAAACCGGTTAAGTAGATTATGAGAAAATCAGCTGTGAGTTGTGACCAACAGACATATCAGTGATGAAACCCTAAAAAAACTTATAAACCAAACAATACAACCGACTTCCAAATAAAAAAAAAACACTACAAAGTTTATAATAACTTAAATTTCGGAAGTCGTTGTTTTTTCGTATTTCCGTCGTCGATTGTATTTTATTGTAAAAAGTTAAAAATAAAAAAACTATTTTGTTTTCGTCAAACGGGGTGATCTAACAACACCACTAGAAAATCACAGGAAAGCAAAATACGCAATTTCGTTTACTTGGATGACATTTTTTTCCAGCTATTTTGATTTAAAAACCAAAAGAAATTTCTATTAGACCAATCGGAAAGTATATCCTTTCACATAAAAAAATCTTCAAGTCGGTTCATAAATGACGATTGAAGTAACAAATATACAAAAACCCGAATTGAGAACCTCCTCCATTTTTTAAGTCAGTTAAAAAAAAAACTATGTGGTTTTATAACCAACCTCATCTACTTTTACATAGAAAAAAAAAACAACGGGTTGCACTCCGGGAGTGCCGGTAGAAGTGAAAGCTTGAACATTAACGTTGTGCATTTTTGATATTTTGAGGATTAAAATATAAAATATATTCATTTTGCGGCGGTCTTACGAATTTTCGATCAGGTCACGTGTCCTGACGCGAGGTTAACATTTTTTACCCATCCCAAAAAGTGCACAACGCCGCTAAAGAAGTTTTCACTTCAAAAATATGTAGGTATATTATTTATAAGCACAAGGTTACCTCTCCCCGTAATGCGTCCGTATCGAGTTGAACCGCACGGCTGTATTAATGGCTCTCACCCTGATGAGCAAAAACCTGCGTTTTAATAATATCGAGTGGTTTTAGTTGATTGCTACTGAAGAGAAACTCGTGTTTCCTGGTATGTTTCTAGTTAAATTAATAGGATATGGTGGGTGGTAGCTACATTTTTCTGAGCTTAAAAAGTTCCCAGTGCTAAGACAATGCCCCCTATACGTGAAGGAATGGCTAATGGTTGGATAAAAATGAAAAACCGGCCAAGTTTTCGAGTGTAGGTATGGCACTCGTGGGCTGCGGCTGAAAATTAGCGTCAGGTGGTATACCTTGTGTAGCCATCTGGCATTATGCTGAGCTGAGACCCTTTGGCATTGTTGGTTTTCATTATTTATTTTGCTTAATTTTAAGGTGTTCTTGCTTTTTTTAATGCATTGGCATTAAAAAAAGCAAAAACAGAATTTTATTTTTTTTATTTCAAGTCTATGTCGGACCACGCACAGTGTAGGGTTCCGTACTTACACGTATCCTAAACGGTGCTAGATAAATAGTAAAATTTACTTAATTATTATTAGATTACAAAGTTACAAATGCACTTGGTTTTATGTAATTTTCTATGGAATTATTAAGATTTTTTACCTACCCAGTTCCATTTTTTAAGTTGGTCGAATATTACTCCTTAACTTATTAAACCTACTTAGCTGTGATAGTTTTCCTTTTAAATTAATTATTAGCATATATATTTATAACGAATTTAATAGGAAAACTTTCCAACCATTTTTTTTTTACGTCTCCAAAAACAACCGATTAGCTGGCAGAGAGGGAGGACACACTTGACGGATAGACAGACAGACGGATATAGTGAAACTATAAGGGTTCCTTGTTGACTACGGAACCCTAAAAAGTATTAATATTAAGAGAGATTTGGAGAAAACGATACGACAATAAATCAAACCACTGGCAATACTAGTTCATACGAATATGTTGTCTTTTATCACAGATTTGATGTCACTAACTGCAACAGACTGCTTGGAATATTTCGTCAGAATAGTAGTCACTATCCTTGACTAGTTTGAGATTTTTTGACGTTTATGCGATCAGAAATGTATTTTAAATTTCGGTGACAGGATTTATAATACTTTCAAAATATTCCTATGAACAAGTAGGTACCTATTGCCAGTGTTTTCATGTATTGTCGTATCGATGTCTCCACATTGTATAACCCCATATATCCCATCTTTCTCTATCACAAAATTTATTTAAATCAGTTCAGCAATTTTGACGTTGAAGTGTAACATCATCTTACGTTCGCATTTATCATAAATATTTAGTAAAAAGTCGGAGTTTATTTTATTTTTAGGACAAAGCACAGGGAAAATACAAAAGATAAAAAATGCACTTTTTGTTGTTTTTTTTGTTATGATGGGAAATCATCAAATGACTCCTTCCGCTCTGGGTGGAGCAGAAGGGCGTGTCAGACTCTTACTGACTAAAACCCATCCGTGTTCCTTCTAAAGCCCTTTGCGTTCCAGGGCCGCGGTGACTCTTTCGAACAAATTCCGCAATTTTGTAATTACCATCTTGAGGTCATAAGTACTTTTAAGTGCCGGTTTCTTTACAATAAAAAACTTAATTTAGGACAGTATTTTTTGACCAACAGACTGCGTTTCGACTGCCACCAAAATCTCACAGATTAGTTACAAGGCTAATCTAAATTTATTTGTGGGCAACATTGACCGACCCGGCCGATTTACCCATCAATAAATTGCTGTTCAATTGACACAAATCCAGGAATGTTACAGGCATTAATTACTTGGTTAATCAATGTACCTATGTGTACAAAATATTGTAAAACTTATATTTGAAAAGAGTAACTATGGAGTTTCTTGTTCGTTCTTCTCCATAAGAATCTACTTTTTGCGTATGGACAACTAGAGTCACTTATATTTTAATTTGAAACTGTAAATTTGTCGTTCAAAAGCGCCTTTTAATGGTCTAGTTGAAATAAATGAATTGACTTTGACTTTGAATGGACAGAAACAACTCTTTGAGAGCTTTTTGTCAAAAATACTTCGAGACTCTTTAAAAGCGGATTGATAGGAATAATGAAAAAAAGACAAAACTATTGATTACAGATCCTTCTAATATAATACTATGATAATTTTAAATATTATAAATGCGAAAGTTTGTGAGGATGGATGGATGGATGTTTGTTTGTTACTCTTTCACGTCAGAACGGCTGAACGTTTCCTGATGAAATTTGGCACAGAGATAGATTATAGTCTGGAATAACACATATTATATTATACTTGCAAAAATGGTTAACTTTGGGCTGATTTTACTAAAGTCGGATATTTTTTTAACTAAAGAATAGAAAATTTTATATCAAACAGACTAGATATTGTTTGATATAAAATTTTCAAAAAATTTCAACCGGCATTTTTATTCCTCAAATAAAAGTTATCTAATCGGCTAAAAAATCATTCCTTAGTACAAGTATGAGTAGAAACTTTATTAGTATAAGCAAAAAATCTATGCAGTTAACACTGAACAGGAACAGTCAGTAGAGCAACAGCATTGCATGCTGTAAAAGAACGAAATTCACGACTCTTTTCTCGGGCGCCATCTTGAATTATTTAACGTTCCTCAATAACGCAAACACAGAATCCGCCATTATGAACTGAGAAACAGATTAATAAGCCTCCAGCAATCTTAAGTGGCTATAACGCTGCTAAGTGTTCGCGCACACTTGCGACACTGCGACGGTTTCCGCCCCGGACGCAGTTTGTGGGTGAGCTTTAAGTCAAGTGTCCACTGCTATGTAGGCTGTGCACGGAGAGGTTTGCCGCGTCAGCTGAACGGTTCATTTGTTTTCCAGCTACGCATCCGTGCGAAGCGTGTTTGTGGGTCGCATCTAATTTAGAGTATGGAATAACGGCGACTAGAGTTGCCATTGACAACAGCACAAGTTAAAAAAGAAAGAAAGAAAAATTGTTTAATTGGCACACATAGTTAAACACAACATATACGTATGGCTATAAAAGTCAGAACTTTTGCATAATACTATAACCCTCACCACCGAGGCCCGCCGCGACGTTCCCGTCAATATCCGCCGCGACCCTTTCTCGAGCCAGCCCACGCCGCTGAGCCTGTAGTTTTAAATTCATGCCTAAATAATAATCCTAGTTCGATCCAGCCCGTTCCTAGCTGTCCTTCCCCCAGCGACGCCCTAAGCCGAAGCCCGTAACCCCACAGGGGGTGCCCTTAGCGTGTGGTCGCTTAGTTTGCTATTTTAAATGCGAAAATATCTCTGTCAGTTCGTCTGTAATTTTTTGCGTCTAATCGGCTAAACGGATTTGACTCACAGCATCCTTAGAACACAGGATATTTTTTAATCCCGGCAGTGTATTTCCTTGGGAAGATTTTTGAATTTCACAGTGCGAAGCGCCAGGTACAAGCTAGTTTTCTAAGTGTAAACGGTTTTAAATGAACAGCACTAACTGCAGTGAAGTGTAAATTATGTTTTTTCCTACTCCTTCGCTTTACTTTTCTGATTAATTTCGTTGCGGGATCCAAGACAAGTAAATCGTCTCTCCGGGACACATCGAGCTTCATTGTTTGGGCGATTTTTCTGGTGATTTTTCACCACTGTTGATTCTGGCTTTCAGGAGTTGCAGTGGTTGGGAATGTGTGGCAGGCTTGTCCCAAAAAAGTACTGACTGCTGTGGCGTACCGCGCCTTCTTCATTTTCATACAAAGCGAAGTTCCCCTGCGTAGCTTAGTTTAGGTTTCTGTGGATCAACGCCTTAACGACCATCGCTTGTATGTACATAAATGGGGGTAGAATAATGGAGGGTACATGTGAGGCAGTGATAGAAGTTTATAGGGAACTTTATGGGTATTGCAAGAATGGTTAAAATGTTAAAGGGATAGTAAATGAAATTGCAATTGGTGATGGTACCCCTTTCTCATTCGTTGGCATCGTAAAAAGTTTTGACATGATAAACAGCAGCGGTTTCTTGTCTGTATAAAAAAAAATAGGGGCGGATGATTTATACTAAGGATGTCATCATCATCATATCAGCCGAAAGACATCCACTGCTGAACGTAGGCCACCCCCGAGTGTCGCCACAACAATCGGTCCTGTGCGTCTGGCATCCATCGGCTACCCGCGACCCTCACCAGGTCATCGGTCCGCCTTGTGGGAGGCCTTCCAACGCTGCGGATACTAAGGATGTGCTACTATTGTTTAACCCCTCAAATGTCGCACAAAAGAAACTTCTTTTACTGGCGCAAGTCCAAAAAAAAAAGTAATTTTAGGAAAAATAAATCTTTTTTTCTAAATGTCAAAACGACCACAGCTCAGCATTATTTCAGAAGGCCTGGGAAACTACTAATTACAAAACGCTCAAATTCGAATCGTATTGCACCAGAAACACAAAAAGTAAAAGAATTGTATTTTGAAAACATTGTAGCAGCATCAAAAAAAAAAAAAATTTGTTGCCACATCAAAAATTAACGAATAACCGCAACAAAAAGCAACGCAGCGCCATTTATACAGCCAGCAACGAACTACTGAACCAAATCCTGCATCGCGGTATCATAGTTTTCTTTTTTAGTTGATTTGAATAGTCCAAATAAGGCGCGGATCGATGATTTTTTCGCGATCATAAGGAAGTGGAGCGATTCACTATTAAGTCGCCTACGAAGCAGCTCGAACAGTCTCCTGAGGGTGTTGTCCGAGCGGTGGGACCTGTCCCTGATAAAGAGGTGGATGCAGCTTCATGTTAGCGCCTCTCCTTGTATTTTGTGACATGATTTTATGTTTTGTATTATGCGTCTTATTTTATTATAAATTGTTTGAGTAAAATTGTAATTTACATATTTAATTTAATTGTGACATTGTTTATGTAATTATGTATAATGTGTATATGTAAATTTAATTTATTGTTGATTGTTTAATGTGATGTGTTTTTATTGACTTTTAATTTTTATATAATGTATGGACAATGTCTGAAATAAAATATATATTTATTTTAATTATATCAACTACCAGGCAATTGCCCAGCAGAATACAACAGTTTGGTCGGAGGATCCTCCCTTTTCAATGGAAATTTGCGGAAACTGATGCTATCACTATGTCGCTTGCTACCACCAGATTAACCTACATGGTTCTCGTATGATTTGACCAGTACAGATTGTATGGTCTTCAAAAGAGACTTTGACCTCTGAGTTTGTTTTGGTGTTTCTTCTCAGCTAGCAAATACCGGCCTCATCTAGCTTAAAATGACCAAAAAAGATTGACGTGTAAAAGTGTTATGTTTAACCTACTAGCAAAATAAATATCATTTATCAGACGTGGATTTCAGCTGCAATCCAAGAGTGTCAAGCGGTCGACTACGGTTAGCAAATAGTTTTCAAATGATGAAGATAAGATTGAGTTGAAGGTGCTTTTTTAGTTTCAGCAAACAGCCAAAAGTATTTTTAGCCAGCCAGCAGAGCCCCAGACAGGCCTTATTATAGCAAAAGCTTTCCGTATTATAAAAGCTTTCAGTATTCGAACCCTCAATCACACACAAATTGACCACAACTCGCTTCACAATTAAACCGCTCTCACCCAGTTATAACCAGTTTCAACCGGCTTTAACTAGTTCCAACGGCATTTAATCTCCACGTAACCTAATTTACTATGTAAAGTGAAACTTGGAACAAGATGGATCGCTGTAGTTTTTTGTAAAGTTTGTTCAGACAGATAGACGGCGCTTTGTCTAACTAGACAAGGACGGGTTTGTCTGTTATCTCAGTTTTTTGTACGCTGTATTAAAAGCGCTTCCATGGAAGACGTCACTCTATTGCGTCTTGGAGCATTCTGAGGTGTCAGTAGCAGCAGGTATTGTACTTCACTTCAGCATGAAATTTTATAAGGCAGGTGACCTGCTTTTTTAGTAGTTCTCTCTCCCGAGTTTTTTTTTTTTTTGTTTTGAGATGAGTTTGCTCTTGACTCTAGTCTAGTTCATAGCTGACAGAGACAAAGTCGACGATGAAGCGAGCTTACCCAGAAGAAGCCTATTCATTCTAATTTTGAAGAGATTAGGGTTGTATGCGTTCGGAAACACAGACGCAGGCAGAGAATTCCATCCTTTGCTGTGCGCATTATAAAATACGTTTGGAAACGTTTAGTGCAAATTCGTAGAATAGCAAAAAGGTAGGTTAAATTTGTTGTTATACACACTTGTCAGATACACACATTTAGTTTTGTTTCGCCAAGTCTGTTTTCTTCTACATACTTCATTAGAAGTGTCTTTTCAAAGTATAAAACAAGTTATTTCTCACCCTTTAGCAATAATTGGAACTTAAGTTTTTGTAGTACTTAGTATAGTAGGCGCCAGATAAATGTGGAATAAAGTACATTGACCTTTCCCTAATAACTGTTCATAGGTACCTGAACAATTAAATATGAATCGTTTTTCATTATTAGACAATGTTAAGGATCACGAGAGATGATGATTCGGGACAGCTTTGTGTCATTAATTCCGTTTTTCAAATTAAAAATGTCAATAATTGTAGGTGGGTCAATGACCGTTATTCCACGATTATCTGGCGCCTACTATAGTAATTTTCCAGCACCACATTTCAAAAACATCAATACGTTTTTCCATCAGCAATGCAAATGCAAACTTTACCTCAATACTCAACGCTAAATAGTAGCCTCGTTTGCGAAGCCAACTTTTACTGCGTCTAAAAGATATCTAGTTTTGAGCCTAGGTAGCAAAACCGCAGGCACCACTGTAGGTTAGTTCAACATACGCGAGTAAACGATCGTACTCGAAGCCAATTTGGTTGGTATCCTCCATTCTCGTTAAAACTTTTAACCAGCACCGCGGCACGACATACTGGTAGAAACGAGGGTTTCGCATTCGCTTTTAATGTTCTCTTTTTTATTATAAAGAGAAGGTAATGTTACGTTTGTATTAAAAAGTTTATTTCGTGCGCTAATGAATTGGGGGAACTTTATCTTCAGTGGTTTCTAACCGGTCTGCAACATTGTGCCCATTTTTATTGTTTAGTCGAAACCTCGTAAAATGAGGATACTTTGAAAGATCGTCAGGGAGTGGGTATGGAACCGAGTCACAAACTATAATAATAATAATATTAATTTTTAAATATTTTTATATATTTGATATTTAATATTTAAAAATGTAATTTATATGTATGAATGAATAAAGGAAATAATAATAATAAACATTTATTTCAGAAGAGATTCCATATTTGTTGGTAACAATATAAACTAGTGTTAGTAAACATTTATTCTAAGCTGCGTGAGGCACGCCGATCCTGGGGAATGTCTACACTATACACTACTACCACACTGCAATACACACACACACACACCACACTGTCTACTATGCTCTATCTTTTCATCTTTTTACTGTGTGTTTGTTGCTGTTGTGTCGTGTTGAATAAATATTTTCACTTCTATTCTACGCGTTGTCACCAACAATGTCATGGAAGTGGCAATGTTTTGAGCCACTCAAACCTAAAATACTGTCATGCTACTGAAACAAAAATGAAAAAAAAAAATAAGGTTAGGTTACTTAAATATAGGTTGAATAGTAAATGTATTAGACAATAATATCTAATCACTTCTAAGAAGTGGAACTTGTGTTAAAGTCTAATGCTGTAATTTACCAATTCAACTAATGTTGCTTTGTATTTCTTTTAAATAAAATACGAAATTAGCATTCACAAAATGCAATCTTGGTCCGCCATTTTGAACCAATCAAAGTCGCATTTTTTTAGCAGAGTTGTGTATTTTATAGACAGTAATAAACTAATCGTATGTGGTGGAACTGGTGTTAACATCTAATAGGATAATTAAGTAACTTAGCAATATATATAGTAATTAATTATAGATAATCATCATGCCAGGTGTGGTAAAAAAGCTTATAAAATCTGGGAAATATTTGAGAAATCATATTGTTAATACATAATCATTAATTATAATGCTAAAGTAAATACACGTTTAATTGGATCACCAAATCAAACAGCAAATGAATGAAAGATAACAGATCTTAATTTTTTGTTCTGAAACCAACTTTTATAGTTTAGAAACGTAAGTTTGTAAAGAAGTCTTTTGATTCAGAATAATCATGACAATTAAAACCCAGGATTATAAAAACATGAACTGGACTTCGAGTATAGTTACAAATTATTAATTATCAATAAACGTTTTATCTCTGTTTAAAATATTACAAAAAAAAAAATTCAAAAGATTCTGTTTAACGATAAATTAAGTATTTTAATTTTTGTGCCGGCACTTAACTAAAAGAGTTATGAATATAAATGTGGATGGATGGACAGGGAGAGGGAGGCCAAAGAAAAGATGGATGGATTGTATTAGGAGTGATATGAAAGAAAAGGGAGTTAGTGATAGCGTGACGGTTGACAGGACAGAATGGAACATGGGATAAGGGCAGGAAGATGATGATGAATTTTTGTGCCGGCGTGGCAGTCAAGCAATATGAGCAGAACACGCGGACACCTGTTTTGTATTCAGTAGCGGGTGGATAGCTGGTTTTAAATTGGTTGAAGGATCAGCAGTGAATTGCACTACACAAAGACTGCTCTGTACCTAGGATAGGATGGTTGGGAAGGCTCAAGAGGCTGCACTGAACTTATAAGTACTACGACTTACCTCAGAGATGATAATAATAATAATAATAATGTTCTCGTCTAGCTAACGGAGAATACTTGCATAGGCACAACCTTGTAGCCAGGATTATCCATCAGCAACTTGCTCTGAAATACTCTCTTGTGGAATCGGAGGTGCCGTACTACAGGTATGCGCCCGACCCAGTTCTCGATAATAGCAATATCACATTGTACTGGGATCGGTCCATCATCACTGACAGGACTATTGTTGCCAATAAGCCTGATATAGTGGTGGTGGACCGAATCGAGAGGCGTGCAATGATTGTAGACATAACCGTTCCGCATGACGAGAAAAAGCCGAGAAAGATAAACAAATCAAATATATTGACTTGGCTCGCGAGGTTGTCGACATGTGGGATGTGGACTCAGCAATCATTGTACCGATAGTTGTGTCAGCCAATGGCTTAATAGCCACGAGCCTCGACCAGCACCTCAGGAGGCTCTCGTTAGGCAGCTGGATCAAGGGCCTGATTCAGAAAGCGGTACTTCTGGACACGGCTCGTATTGTAAGGAGGTTCCTCTCTCTTGAGCCCTGACCGCCGGTAGCTTGGACCCTGTTCCCGATACCGGTGGGCTACTATTTTTATATTTTTAAATGTTTTTTTTTATTTTTGTTTTTTTAAGAAATATTTAAAAATGTAACAAATAAGTTAAAAATAAGTTAAAATGAATATAATAATAATAATAATTTTATTATAATAATAATAAGCTGGCAACTCTGGCTGTCAGATCAAGGTCTGTTTTTCGTAATCGTAATTTCATCTTTAAATAATACTTTTCGGTCTCACACATCCACAATTTTGCAAAAGAAATTCCAAGAACCAGTAAAATAAGCAATAGAACCTAAACAAATCCAAAAAGCAAACAATATGCGAGAAGAAAAAGAAAATTATTATACGACCGTCATATTATGACATCTGTCACAATTAAATCACGACGACACACAACGAAAACATGAGAGGAATGCTTGAACTATGCTAACGAGAGCAGCTTTACAACGCGCACGCCCACCACCTCCGGACCCGTCGCTCAGCTCCGCCTCGCCGCCGCCGGACATCGGATCACCATTGTCACCGGCGGTTGCAGTTGCGTCGAGCTCGAGTGACGAGTATTTCTCCCCGCCGACGTCGCCAACACCTGTACGTCGGCAAGGGAGAGGCCGGCCACCGAGGGGCTTGGGACCTAGGGGCCAACCGGCTCCGAGCCGGTGCCGGCTACCGGTGGTTGTGTGCAGCGCATGAGATGGACGCAGTCCATGAATGAAAACGTCATGCGCGCATACTATGGGTCTACAGAGGGGGGAACTAACCTCACTGCGTACCGTGTCAGAATGCTGTCTCTGTTTCAGGACTTGGAACCAACTGTTAACGTCTCGGCCCAACGATTGTCGGATCAGGTGCGGGTCATTCAACGTAATCACAGGTTGGACGATGCCGCACTTGATAGGCTGCGCTCAGAGGTACTGAACAACCTTATCATCTCGACCCCGACACAGACCGCGGTACAAGCACCAGTTAATGGTAGGATCACACCGCGGCCCAATAATGTTAGCGATGAGGTAGATGATAGGGTTGTCACGGTAAGTAGCCAGTGCAACGATCGACTGAGGAGCGCGCTGGAGGATGCGCTTCATGAGTATAGATCAACTCCGACCGAACTTCGGCCCCGATTACCACGGTTGCCTATGCACAAAAAGAATAGGGCGCTGGTGTGTGCTTTGGACTCGCTGCTGCAAAACATCTTCGAAAGCAGCGAGAGCCTCGTTGATACGCACTCAATCCTGTATTGCGGGGCTGTTGCGGCATGTCGTATAGCAAACGTAAAGTTTCCTGGGTGTGACGAAGCTATACGACCAAAGCCAGCTGCACCAGCCTGGCAGCGCAGGATCGAGCGGCGTATCGATGAGACTAGGGCACTCATCGGCAAACTATACTGCTTCAGGGAGGGCAATACACGACCACGTGTGATGCGCTTTGTGAGGCGGGCGTTTTCGGGGACTGAAATAAGCCCTCGAGATTTCACGTCCCGTGTCACAGAGCGCATTGACTTCCTGAAGCAGAAAGTTTGTGCATGGGCAAGCCGTATTCGGCGGTACAAGCGGCGGGTTGATCGATACTCGCAGAATCGCATGTTCCAGAGCGATGAGAGGTGGATGTACAGAGCTTGGGAGCGACCTGAACAAAGTGTGACAGACGTGTGCCGCCCGGATGATGTCGCCACGAGTATATTCTGGCGCAGCATCTGGTCGGTGCCCATCTGTCACGCTGAAGGTGGCTGGATGCGCGATGTCGAGCGCGTGTGCGAAGCTATACCACAAATGGAAAAAATTACCATAACAACATTGGATGTAGCCAAAGCAGTCCGTCCGTTACCGAATTGGAAATCTCCTGGACCGGACGGACTGCACAACTTCTGGCTTAAGTGGTATAGCAGCTCACACGCGCTCCTGGCATCTCAATTCCAATCATCCTTAGATTCTGGGTCGCTACCACAGTTTCTAACAACTGGCGTTACCCACCTGCTCCATAAGACAGGTAGTCCCGCGGAACCCAAGAATTATAGACCGATTACTTGTTTGTCGACGGTCTATAAACTTCTTACATCCATCCTGAGAACGAAAATTAATGAGCACATTGAGAGTAACTCAATTATGTCCGCCTCTCAGAATGGATGTAGGAAGGGGTCCCGCGGCACTAAGGAGCTACTCCTCATAGACATGGCCATAAGCCAACAGGTTCGTCGATCCCGCAAGGATCTGTCGACATGTTGGATAGATTACAAGAAGGCCTATGATTCTGTGCCACATACATGGCTCATGAAGGTGTTGGAGTTGTACAAAATAGACGCAACTCTACGCACCTTCCTTGAGTCATGTATGAGGCAATGGAAAACAGTCCTTCGCTATCCAGGATGTCGACCGATCCAAGGGAGTGATGAGCCTGTATGGATTAAACGAGGAATATTTCAGGGCGACAGTTTGAGTCCACTTTGGTTTTGCTTAGCTCTGAATCCTCTAAGCACACTGCTGGAGGATTCAGGCCTAGGCTATCGGTTGAGAAGAGGTGGTCAGGCCATATCTCACCTTCTTTACATGGATGATCTGAAACTCTTTGCACCCAACAATTTGCGACTGATGGAGCTACTAAAGGTTACTGAAACCTTCAGTAGTGCCATCAGGATGGAATTTGGTGTGGACAAATGTGCAGTCATGCATGTAAAGAAAGGGGAGATTATGGAATCTGAGGGAATTCACCTCTCGGATTCCATACAGGTTAGATCCCTCAGCTCAACCGAAACCTACAAGTATTTGGGTATGTTGGAAGCGTTGGGCATTAACGGTACTGACATGAAGCAATCGCTGAGGGAGCGCTTCTTTGGCCGCCTGAAAAAGGTTTTAAACAGCCTTTTGTCGGGTGGAAATAAGGTGCGCGCCTTCAACGGTTGGGTCATGCCGGTATTAATGTACACTTTCGGCATACTCAAATGGACTCAAACCGAACTCGACGCCCTGGATAGAAGGGTCCGTACACTGCTGACCGCAAACCGGATGCATCACCCACGATCGTCGGTGATGAGACTGTACATCCCGCGGAAGTGTGGAGGTCGAGGCTTTTTAAATGCTAAGACTCTCCACAACCGCGAGATGTGCAGTCTCAGAGAATATTTTCTCAAAGCCGATGTGGGTATGCACCGAGATGTGGTCGCAGTGGACAAGGGACTCACCCCGTTGTCCATGGCTAAAGAAAACTGGCGCACACCTGTGATACTTACTACAGATGACCGCAAGGAGGTATGGAAAGGTAAGGAGCTTCACGGGCGCTTCTATCGGGCTCTTCATGGGTCCGATGTAGATTTCTCAGCGTCCGTGGCCTGGCTACGTTTCGGAGATCTCTTCGGGGAAACCGAAGGTTTTGTCTGTGCGATTATGGACGAAGTTATCTTGACGAATAACTACCGGAGACATATTATGAAGGACGGGACGGTTGACATGTGTCGGGCATGCCACCGTCCGGGTGAGTCCATCAGACATATTATCTCTGGTTGTTCTCGTCTGGCTAACGGCGAGTACTTGCACAGGCATAACCAAGTGGCCAGGATTATCCATCAGCAACTTGCTTTGAAATACAATCTTGTGGATTCTGAGGTACCGTATTACAAGTATGTGCCCGACCCAGTTCTCGAAAATGACCATGTCACGTTGTACTGGGATCGGTCTATCATCACTGATAGGACTATTGTTGCCAATAAGCCGGATATCGTGGTGATAGACCGATTAGCGCGCCGCACAATGATAATCGATGTTACCATCCCACATGACGAGAACCTCGTGAAGGCTGAGAAAGAGAAACAAATCAAGTATCTCGACTTGGCACACGAGGTTGTCGACATGTGGAATGTGGAATCGGCTGTCATTGTGCCGATTGTCGTTACGGCCAATGGCCTGATGGCCAAAAGCTTCGACGACCATCTGTCGAAGTTGGCGTTACGCAGTTGGGTAAAGGGCCTGATACAGAAGGCAGTACTCCTCGATACGGCTCGTATTGTGAGGAGGTTCCTCTCTCTGGAACCCTAACCACCGGTAGCTTGGACTCTGCTCCCGACACCGGCGGACTACTACTTTTTATATTTTTAAATGTTTTTTTAAAGAAATATTTAAAAATGTAAATTAGTATGTAAGGAAAATGAATAAAGAGAATAATAATTTTTATTTGTGTAACATAGGTATTGAATACAGTTCTTAAATTAAAGTTATTAGGTCGCTATGTTATGCCAAGAAGCGTACAAATATGGTTTGCATGCGAATTAATCATGCGAGAGGTAAACACAAATTATTTGGTAGGTATGTATGTCAAAATTTATAAAATTAAATAAAAATGTCAAACTTAATAAAATTTAAAAAATGCTAGGTATGTCAAAATTAATTAATTATCTAAAATACAAAAAAAAAAAAAAATAATGATAATAAAATAATAAGTTCCAAAATTATAAATGTCACAATATGGAGTAATTTGTAATGTCACTGCATAAAATATATTATCATAAATTACCATTAGTCATACTCATAATATTCATAAATAAGTTTACATGTTCTTATCACTCAGAAATTCGTCAATCGCATAGTAGGTAACATTTTTCAATTAACAACTGTTTTAATTCTTTTTTGAATTGGGTAACATTCAAATTTTTTATGACATCTGGTAATTTATTGTAGATGCGCGGTCCCATACCCAAAACGCTCTTTCTTACTAAGGCAGTATTACAACGCTGATTACTTAAAGAGTTTGCGTATTGGCTACGAATTGCAACATCTCGTAACGTTGACACTTTTTCGAATAATCTCATGTTTGTTTTGACGAAAACACTAATTTCAAAAATATATAAGGAAGGTAAGGTAAGTATTTTCAGCGATCTAAAGAAAGATACACAGCTATCATCAATTTTAAGACCACACATTGATCTTATGCATCTTTTTTGTGCCTTAAAAACGATATCCTTATCAGTAGAATTGCCCCAAAAAATAATGCCATATCGCAAAATTGAGGCTACTAAACCGTGATATGTAACTAGTAGCGCATCCATATTTATTTTTCTGGCAATTTGGAAAAGTGCGTATGCTGATTTATTTATTTTCTTACTTACGTCATCTATATGAGCCTTCCAGTTAAGTTGGTCATCAAGGAATAAACCTAAGAATGTTGCTACTTTAACTTCTTCAATGTCACAGTTACTATGTCTGATATTTACTTTTGGTACTGCAGTTCTTTGGTGAAAGTGCATTATTTTAGTTTTCTTTAAGTTTATAACTAAATTATTTTCATTAAGCCAAGTAATTATGTCCGATAGTGTATTATTTATCTTGATAAATATTGCGATCAATACATTTCACTATGGCAGTACTGTCGTCTGCAAACATCACCATTTGATGTTGAGTTACCATTGGCAGATCATTTATGTAGATTAAGAAAAGAGGTGGTCCAAGGACGCTACCTTGTGGGACACCAAACTTTATCAATCTACAAAGAGATAAAAAACGCTTTTCAAATTTGGATTTTTCACATACTCTTGCAATCTCAGTACATTGCATTCTGTTGGAGAGATAGGATTCGAGTAGTTTTAAAATATTACCTCTAATACCATAGCTACGTAGTTTTTCTAATAAGACATCGTGCTTAACGTAATCGAAGGCTTTGGTCATATCTGTGTAAATAGCACAAATTGGAGCTTTTTGGTCTACTGCTAACATAATGCTACGTAAAAAATCAAAAATAGCCATGTTGATCGTGGTATTCTTTTTAAAGCCATTTTGTTCTTTCTTTGATGCCTTTCAGGAGAGCTTGGACATTTCTATGAGGTGTGATGTAGTGGCAAAGTTCACATTTATCCATAGTTTTTTCTGCAATGTCAAGTAATCTATTCCTATTGTCGGTGCTTAAGATGCAAATTTTATTACGTTTTAATTTTCTGTCGTCCGAATGATTAATCATTTGTTTTTTTGGTGTAACAGTATTAGTTGTTTCAGTTTTCCTGTCTTTATGTATAGGAGTAGTTTTGCCTATATTCACATTTGTTTGTGTTGGTTTGCATGCATTTTCCGTTCTTAGTTGTATATTACTACAGGCTGTCGATGTTTGGCGTTTCAATTTTGCTGGCGTATCAGCCGTGACAGTACTGGTTTGGGTCTCCTTATCCAAAGTTTGTATTCGGTATGTAGATTTATTTCCAAAAGATTTTTTTATTGGGGTTGATGTTAAACTATTCACTTGGAGTTTCGTGTTTAAAAACTTTCGTTTCGAACCTGGAGTGGCACACTTCGCTTCTCCTGCACCCACCTTCTTATATAATTCTATGACACGATTACATTTATCCAGATCTGACTTTAAATTTTTATTCTCACAAAGCAAGTTGTCAACTTCCTGATTCGCGCTTTGCAACTTAATCCTTAAATCATTGATGTCTTCCTGTAGCGTCGCAATGGTTTCATCGTCTCGCAGTGAAGTTTCTGGCATACTCATAACTGTAGCATCAAATAGTGACGTTTCTGAGAACGAGGTAGACTGGATTTGCTTTTTTCTAATCGTTATGTGTTCATCCCCCATGTTAGTATTTTTACACACAAATAGTAATTTTATTCTTGTGGCTTGTAATACTTAATTTAATTATTTTCTCCGATCAATTTTGTACGTGTACACTTCTGTCGAACCTTTCGGCGAACACAAAGCGTGATGTTATTTTTGACGTTAGATGCCACTTTACTCAATTTTGATGAGTCTTTAGTTTTTAGTGGTATTAGGTTACGCCCGTGACAATGATTTATCAGAGTCGAGTTTTATAACATTCCAAAAAGTAAAACACTTTGCAGGAATCGAACTCAGGTCACAGGTGTTTTGCTACTAGGTAGACCGTAAGACGTACTCGCCACCGCGACAGTTACATAGGTAGCTGAAGTTGTTGATCACTAGGCTCATCCGAATAAAAAAGTTCGTTAAAAGCCGGTTGTCATTCAAATGATTTGAATATTTTTTCACTGTGTGACACTTTTTATTATTCGAGTCTAATCGTTGTTATTGTTTATATTTTGTATGTCACACAACTGCTAATATTAAGGGATTTGGCTGCTTACATGGCAATTATTCTCAAATACCACACACAAAGTTGACATTAACACGAAATTTTGTTCACATATAAAAGTTATGTTCACACAGTCCACAGTTAATTATCTGTTGAGATAACACTTCCACACACGCATTGCACTAGTATTTCCACTTTTTTAATGTATTTGAGTAGATACAGTACATTTAACTATTTTAAAGAAATTTTATTGCGGGAACTCAATGTTTACATGACAGCTAGCGCCATCTCTCTCATCGAGTTCGTCCTCTATTGTTTGGCAGTGAATCTCCTCAGCCTACAGTCATGACGCACTATTACGCTAAGCACAGTTAAGTCTGAAGTCTTATAACGGTTATCCACGTGGCGGATGCGATTCGGTACAGCGGTCAGAGGAGACCACCACAAGTCCGGCGACGACGATAGTCGATCGCAGACGATGCAATAAGCAGTGAAATCATGCAGCGGGTGTGAAATCCTGCAATGTTGAAGATCATGCGGTTGATTTCCACGAGCAGTGAATCTGAGCGTATCATATGGATACGTTTAACACAACGGTTTGTCTTAGGACTGTCTCAGTGGTGTAGCAATGCCGCCACATGAAAAAAACAACTAAGAAACGAAATTTGTACGGCAACAAAAAGAGCCGCAACGCCATCTACAACGAACTAACTACGAAATCCTGCATCGCGCAAGCAAAGCTCTCCGTGTGATTTGAACACATACAACAGTCCGAATATCAACTATCGGGCAGTTGCCTACCAGACACAATGACCGTCGTATTTTCAATGGAGGTGTGCGGGAATTTACGCTCTGTACCGCATTCATCTATAGCGGCAAACAGTATATTATTCAGGGCAGGAAGGAAAGAGATAGGAATAATAAAAAATATATCGTGGATATTTTGACTTAAAAGCAAGCGCTACATAAGGTGTGAACATTTTTATACTAAATGATTTTGCTGAGACATAACGTAGCCATACTGTCAATCAAGTGTCACCTGTCAGTGACAGTCACTATCGCTACGTCACGCTGTCTAAAGCCTAATGTCTTTTTTCGTACGGAGAAAGTTAATACTAAGCTTCCTTCACTCATTTCTTGATAGAAAATATTATAAAATCCTTAGACATCACATTTGTGAACGTTTGCTTACACAAGTTCGCCGTACAAGAATTAGGATTTCCAATGATTCGTACACACGATCGCTCTCGAAGATAGCCGATCGCATGGCGAATGGCTTCGGTCCAGTTTGCCTATGACGGGCCTATTTCTGGCGAGTGGAACGTCCCGTTTTTTTTTGTGTGGCGTCTCGCAGTTCAACCTAAGAGGTTTGGCAACTGCTTAACCGGACTTGCTGGAACGTCCTGCTTTTTTTTGTGAGTGGCGTCTCGCAGTTCAGCCTATAAGGTTGTCGACTGCTTAACTGGGCTTGCCTGTGGTGGCCTTAATATAATATTAAAGCCTCCAGCCAGGGCTTATAAAAAACTTACAAACTAAGCGACTACACGCTAAGGGCACCCCTTGTGGGGTACGGGCCTCGGCTTAGGGCGTCGCTGGGGGGAGGACAGCTAGGGAAAAGCTAAACTGCAGTTGACTTAACTTTCCGTCTACCTTATTCCCCCGCTTTCAATTCATCAATCAAAACAAATCTAAGTGTGGACAGCTATGCCAACAGAAAGTGACTAATAAACGTTATAATTTCCGCACTATGTTTGGCTCGGAATAAATTGGTTGTTCAACAATCAGCGCTGATGATAAATTTTAAATGACCTAATTAACTGGCCGTTGTGTAGTAATTTGTTGAGTCCATGCTTAAATCACCATTTTAACCCACGCTGGGAAATGGGTGTCATCGTAGTATGAATGTTCATATGTTGATGAAAATGAAATTGTTCATATATTGAATGTGCATATAGATGTTCACGTGGCTTAAATGTTCATATCGTTGTGTATAACACATAGTAAATCTATACTATATAAACTATACTATAGACAAACAAAAAAAATCTTCAGCTTTATTGTATACTAGTTGCCGTCCGCGGCTCCGCCCGCGTGATTGTCGAAAATTATCCCAAGCGAACATACTCCCGGGAAAAACTATCCTATGTCCTTTCCCGGGACTCAAACAATCTCTATACCAAATTTTATTAAAATCGGTACAGCCGTTTGAGCGTCAAGAAGTAACAAACATACACACACACTCAAAAACTTTCGCTTTTATAATATTAGTGTGATGTGATTAGTGATTATAATATAATAATTATAATAAAACTGAAGAGTTTGTTTGTTTGAACGCGCTAATATCTGGAACTACTACAATTATTTTTGTATGTGATAGTCACATTCATGAGGAAGGCGAACCTTTACTGTGATCGTGCCATTATTATTTAATAATATTAAATGTTAGTCTGCTAGTTATCTTACAATAGGCTTAACTCAAGTACAAAGATTCGCGTGCCCGAATTATTTTCGCCATCCCTGCTATAGGCTATGCGCGTATCGAATCAATCGGTATTTTACATGACTAGCAGTCTTTTAAAAATGGATTATTGCTTTAAAATGTTTTTCCTTTACTTAAAAATTCAAAACTCATTTATCAAATTAGGCTGAGTGCCAGCACTTTTTGAACGTCAAAGTTCTACATAAAGACAGTCCCCCAAAACGCCCGCCCGTCACCACTTCCTAGTGTTGTAGCTGGGAAGAGAAGTGGCGTACCAAACTCCCTAGCAACACATCTGTCTGGCCTGTTGGTCGAGTGGTTAGTGACCCTGACTGCTAAACCGGAGGTCGTGGGTTCGATTCCCACTCAGCACAAATCTTTGTGTGATGAGCATGATCATTTGTTCTGTATCTGGGTGTAATTTGTCTATAATATGTATGTATATAGAAATATATAAGTATGTTTATCAGTTGTCTGGTTGCCATAGCACAGGCTCTGCCTAGTTTGGGATCGGATGACCGTGTGTGAGTTGTCCCAAGAAGATATTATACACTTCTGGACACATCTATTGGCCCACCTTAGAGTTTAGGTTTCGATGGCCCCTACCGAAATATGATTGCTAGATTGAACAAAAACTGTTGATGCAGTTTTAAACCTGATACATTTTACCATCTTTTTCGATCGTATTGTTTTAAATTTGAATTCAGAATACCATACGACATGGAGCTACGCCTAACAAGTCGGATATGCGCCTTGTTAAAGGCAATTGATTTTTGAATAAAAAACATGTTTTATCAAATAAAGGTTTAATTTAATAACGCGTGTCCTCCATGGGCATCTACCACAGCTCTCATACGATTAGGCATAGAGTTTATCAACCGCTCTATGCAATTTTGAGGGATCATCTCCCATTCCTCTTCTATGGCAGTTTTCAACTCCTGCATCGTCTGGGCAACTGGCTGACGAGCCCTAACACGTCTTTTTAGCTCGTCCCACATGTGCTCAATGGGGTTCATGTCTGGGCTTCTGGCTGGCCAGTCCATAACTGTGATGTTCACATCCCGAAGATATTCCCTGACGATGCCGGCCGCATGGGCTCTTGCTTTATCATGCATAAAAAGGAAATTTGGGCCCACATAGTCCGCGTATGGTATCACGTGAGGTTCTAAGCACTCACGAATGTACCTTTCAGCATTTAATGTTGGCAGCCGTGGTCCTGTAACAACCTCAAGTTGAGTTTTGCCGCTCGCGGATATACCGCCCCAGACAGTCCATGAGCCACCGCCATAAGCAACCCTCTCTTCAAAGCAGCATTGTGCGAAACGCTCTCCCTTACGTCGGTAGACCTTCTTCCTTCCATCATTGCCATGTAACACAATTTTAGACTCATCAGAAAAGTGTACACGGCTCCAATCTTGCTGTGTCCAATTTAAATGAATGCGTGCGAAATGAAGGCGCGCTGTTCGGTGGGCTCGCGTTAGTTTGGGCCCATTAGCTGGCTTGTGTGGTACCATATCGCGTTCTTTTAACCTTCTCCGAACAGTTCGAGCGCTCACAGATACTCCGTGGAAGTCGCGAAGTTGGTTTTGTATCTCAATGGAGGTAAGGTGACGATTTCTCAAGCTGGTCGTCACGATGAATCGATCCTGCCTTTCAGTTGTGACCCGAGATCGTGGCCATTTGATCGTGAACATTTCGGACCGCAGATCGACTTAAATTAAGTTGAGCACTCACGCGTCTTTGGCTGTGTCCGGCCTGAATAAGTGCCACAGCTTGGGCGGCGACTTCAGGTGAAGTATCCATAGATTATTGATAGAACCTCACCTTAATGTTAAGAATAAGTAATGTTTGTTGCAAAACCAAAGATATCAATCACTTTTTCAAGAATTAAATCCAAGTAAACCAATAAAACCAAGTTTTCTTAGTATTCGATTGTTTGATATCAACAAACAGGCTCCAAATTGTCTTTTGTTTCTTTAAATTCTGTGTTCGAAATTTAAAAAAAGACTATTGAATGAAATTGTGAATGTGCTAGGTTCAAAACTGCATAAAAACTTTTTGCTCGACCTAATATAAAATTTTAGTTAGGACCAAACGAAACTGAAAATACAAGGTGGGCCAATAGATGTGTCCAGAAGTATATTATTATATTTATATTATATTATATGTCAACGTATGTGCTATGACCCATCAATGTAAATATGTTCGTAGATGATGTTTTACAGAAATATGGATTTAACAAATCTAAATGATACAAAATAGTTTAACAAACAAACGGGTTCTGCACAGGTATTCTTTGACGCGGAATCACAGTGAAAAAAACCTCTATCTAAAAATAAAAATGCTCATAGCAACGTTTTTCGCCACCCTAAAATAAACAAAAGGGAGGGAGTTGACACAATTGCGGATAAAGAATTGTTTTGTGCGAGTATTTTCCAAAAGATATTAAATGGATGGCCTGCTTCTAACAAAAAAGGGGTGTTTTCTTTTGTTTTCTGCTAATTTTCTAAAGGTTTGCCATTAATGCGTATTTTGTTCTTGTGTCAACACGCTTTTTAGGGTAGCTTAGAGAAATTAATGTTATAGACTATTTATGGTGTTTCCTGCTGTTTTTGGTAAGGTTTGTTGGTGATGATTTAAAAAATATGATTTAATCGTGAGCGATATCAGCTGATTTGTTTCGGTGTTTCTTCTCAGGGTCGTAAGCTTGGAAACACCGGCCTCATCTAGCCAATCATCTGCCTAGCCTTTTCCCAACTATATTGGGGTCGGCTTCTAGTCAAACCGGATTCAGCTAAATATCAGTATTTTACGTGGAGCGGCTGCCTACCAGACCTCCACAACCCATTAACTGGGTAACACGGTACTCCTTGGCAAGACTGGCGTCAGATTATCTGGATTCTGACTATCCGTAACGACTGCCAAAGATCTACAAATGACAGCCGGGACCAACGGCTTAAAGTGATTTCCGAGGCACGGAGGATTATCGGTATGTTAAGATGGTCACCCATCCACAGACCAACCTCGGCAAGCGTTGCTTAACTTTGGAGATCGACCCGTGCGGCCGTTATAATTTAGCTAAAAATGACCAAAAAAGATTGACGTGAAAAGTGTTATGTTTAACTACTACCAAAATAAATATCATTTATCATTTAACATTATTAGCAAACTTACTTATACACACATTTTGATATGTTAACATAGAGGCAGAATAAATTGTTTTTATTTGTTTAACATACATAGTTTTTTTTAATGATAGAAAACTACGGTATTGCTGAGTGCTACCTATAGGCCATTATATTAACTGTGCATTGTCAACTTGAAAATGCACGGTTCCTGTAAGATAAAGAAGATAATGTTTTGACATTCACAAATCGTTAAATATAACATTTTTAATATAAGTACAACAATACACCATTTCGACAGCAGTCTCCTTCTCATCACTTTTCATCTCTCTCTCTCCTCATCTTTGTTTCCTGTCACCTCACTTTCCACCTCCTCAGTTAAGAAATAACTCAGTGACTACGAACACAACCGCTTTTCAAATACAGGTACCACTACCTAGTCAATCAAGCAAGTATTCATAGACAGACTGCGCCGGGCAGGACCGACTCCAGCATAGTTATGGGCGCAAAGTTTTTGGATTCCACACGCATCTGGCGTGGAATTTCCGCTATTATCGAGAATACTTGGGGGATGTGTGAAGGGGTGGAGGTGGTATTTAAATAACAGAGAACACTCACGTGACAGTTCATGGCTAAATAATAAGATCTTCAAGGTTCAGCAACGCTTGTTGAGGTCGGTCAGTGAATGGGGATCATCATAACACCGAGACTCCTCCGTACTTCTGCTGCGTGGAGCTGTAATTTGTAATTCTTTGGCAGTCACTCCACGTAAAATGCTGGTATTGAGCCAAATTCAGTTCTAATGGACGCCGACCCCAAAATTTTGTTGGAAAAAGACGGGCAGATGACTTAGGAGACGAATTTAGTTCGAAAAAGACTGGCAGATGACTTCGGCGACGAATTTAGTTCGAAAAAGACTGGCAGATGACATAGGCGATGAATTTAGTTGGAAAACGACTGGCAGGTGACTTAGGCGACGAATTTAGTTGGAAAAAGACTGGCAGATGACTAAGGCGATGAATTTAGGTGGAACAAGACAGGCAGATGACTTAGGCGACGTGAGACTAAAGTGTAGCTTAATATGGAGTGCTATGACAAAGGGTATTTTTCGTAATACTTCAATCTTGAGTCCTTGAGGTGTTGGTATCTTCTCCACTAAGACTCGAAAATTTTTATTTAAAAAGTAATCGTGTAATCTTTAGATGGCAACATAAAAATGTTTCGTCACTTCATGTATCTTATGATCGAGAGATATGTACTTATTATTTTTAAGTAATTAATTTCAGCCTGCTGCAGCCTTACTGCGGTAGGCGGGGTATACCGATTACCGATACGACTGAACGACATACGATATACGACTACCAACCAAGTGACAACGTTTCCAAATATTAAGGTTGGCACCAACCTCAAAAAAATAGTTGTCATTTTTATTTTGAAATTTGAAAAGACTTAACTCATATTTCTCCCTTTTTAGTTATTAATTAAATAAATTACAGTTCTGAAGTTGGTTCAACTTTTTTTTATTACTTTTTCCAGTCTATTGTTAACTTTTTCGATAATTCAAGGACCAGTAGGTTGCCTGTATTAAGTCCACAAAATGGCACTCCGAGATCTGAGTCGATCATAATATTTAATGACTTATATTGAAAACGCGAACGTTAGTTTGTATGTTTGTTATGCTATCACACCTAAATCACTGAACCGATTTTTATGAATTTCGGTACAGTGATAGTTTGTACCCTGGAGGTTAGAGGCGAAGCCGAGGGCAAAATCTAGTTACTTGTACTTTGTCTATGATCAACCCCGTAGACAAAGTAGCTTAAATATTGTGACTGTCTCACATTCCATTATATTATTTTCAAGATTGTCAAACAAGTTAGGGACTAGACTTTACTTTTTAAATTTACTAAACTTATCCGAAGAAAAACTGACAGATTATTGATGAAGCTCTATACCTACTATCACTGTATGAAATTATTGTATTTGTGTTTCGAAATAAAATAAAAACTCGACTCGAGTAGGTTTGAGTTGTTCTGCGAAATTGTAATTGAGTTGATTGTTGTCTTTTACATGAGAGCGACGGAATAACAACAATTTAAAGTACAAATCACTTTCAATTTAAGGTAGAATATTAAATATATTTTAAAGTGGCTTCCGAATAAAGAATTGTACATACTAATGGAATATCAAAATTGTTTTTCGGATGTGGATAGTACCTGTTAATCTAGGGTCCTCTATATTTTTCTTTTCGCACATTTTTACCGCAAAAATGTCATCTTTTATTGTTATTTGTTCTGTTTTACTTTATACATACCTTAACATACCTTAAATTATCTAGTTGTATTTAATACCTCATCCAAGTCAATATATATCGGCCCCTACCATCGGCAGCATCCCAGCTATTCCCGCGGTCGCGCCAATTAATCAGCCCCGAGATATTGATTAATTGTCGCTGGTCAGTGTGCGAGCAGCCTAACGCGCCCAGTGTGCGCCCGGACTAATGTGCGGGATTACCGATGCTAATGATCTGGTCATAATGTATGGATCGCTGGCCTGTTGTGGATGTTTGGTGGCGAGGTAGAAGTCGTAGTTGTGTCTGGGTGATGGGATGGTTTTTTTGGTGGTAATATTTTATTTATCGATCAATCTCTCTGCCTGCGTCTGTGTTTCCGAACGCAAACAACCCTAATCTCTTCAAAATTAGAGTGAACAGGCTTCTTCGCTCAGCTAGCGGCTTGCTAGATAATTGTTGTCTTATGATTGTTCTCTTTTTTACTTTGTATTTTGTTGCTGTTGTGTTGTGTCTGTATCGAATAAATGTTTTCTATTCTATTCTATTCTTCTGGGTAAGCTCGCTCCATCGTCGACTTTGTCTCTGTCATCTATGACCTAGACTAGAGTCAAGAACAAACCCATATGAAAAAAAGAAAAAAAAAAGAATTGAAGGATAGTCTTGTCATCATTGTTTTTTTTATAAAGTTTTCAAAGGACTTCAAAGACTTCTTTGCACTACAATCTGACCCTTTCCAACGTGTCAAGTTAATAAAGAAAAGTCTATAAATCTAGAAAAAATGCAGAGATAGAACGCGTTCACCTCGATCGACTTAAAGCAGTAATCCATCACTTGATAGTGGGTTCAGTTGCTAAATAGATTACGAAGAAGTCTAGACAAGAATACTCAAATGTAATTGGGGTATCTATGACAGATGACGTAATAAAATAAAAAACATGCGGGGCAGTCTTTGGGGACTGCCGAAGTGAAAACTAAGCGAAAGCTAATACCTAATAGTGTGCAATGTTTTTTTTTACGGGACTGTCTCTGTCAGACGCACATGAGACAAATATCCAGAGATTTTTTGTGCCTTATCGTGATATCAAGACCGTCATAGCGTCGAACCACTCACATGTGAATCCCATGTCAGAGTAACTGTTATTAATTTTATGAATATAGTTTTTATTCATTTTCTGCAATGATTAAAAAAAATACCTGTAAAAATATGGATATTTTAATAAAAACGTGCCTAGTTACACGTGTCACATTTTTACTTATCATTATACTATTTTGATATCGTAAGATCTGTCCGACAATGTCGAACTCATGTGAACCCATGCTCTTATCTGTCATCCCCCTGTCTCACTGCACCTTCTGGCGCGGTACAGTCGATCGATTCTGTAAACATGTCGATGTCTTGGGTGAAGTAATCACGAGGTGAGCTGTCAATCCCTACAATCAAAAGAAAGACAGCTCACGTGACATCGTGATAATATGGATCATGGATCACTTCACTCAAGCTTTCACTTAGAGAATCGACCGGTTCGTGCGGTACAGCGGTCCTAGTCGAACAAGGATAGTCAGAAGTCAAAAAATCAGACTCAATCTAGCCAAGCGGTGGCGTGTTATCTAGACGCTCCACGTTAAATACTGGTACTCAGTTACATCCGGATACACTAAAATTCGACCCCGATACTATTGCGCTTCGAATACATTTGAACAAAATTATTATATCGAAGAATCTTATTATGTTTTTAGAGTTCCATACCTACTAAAACTGTTCACAACTCTTTCTTCTTTTGATTCTTCAAATCAATAATTTGTAACTATACTCAAAGTCCACCAGTACATGTTTTTATAATCCCGGGTTTTAATTGTCATGATCCCATTTATGATTCCGGGATTTCAGAGGAGGTATTATCAACTCTATGTTACTTACTTCCACGAACATTAGGTATATATAGTCTCTGCTTATGAGTATAATACATAGCAACAATGCTCATAATTTGTAATCCAAGGACTTAAAAGCTTGATTCCTATAAGCAGACAAACGTAAGGACAACGAAGCGACCAACCTTACATATCCTTATATGTAAGGTTGGTAGCTTCGTTGTGCTCCCTTTTATTCGCTATGGGAGCTTTCACATAGAAGCTCACACACACGATGCGAGTACAACCATATCTGTGTGATGTATGTACATCAGCTGCCTAGCCTTTTCCCAGTTACATTGTGGTCGGCTTCCAGTCAAAGCAGATTCAGCTGAATACCAGTGTTACATGGAGCAGTTGCCTACCAGACCTCCACAACCCATTAACTGGGTAACACTGTACTCCTTGGTAAGATTGGTGTCAGATTGTATGGCTTCTGACAATCCGTAACGACTGCCAAAGATCCACAAATAAAAGCCGGGACCAAGGGCTTAACGTGCTTTCCGAGGCACGGAGGAATCTCGGTATGTTAAAATGGTCACCCATCCACAGTCCAACCTCGGCAAGCGTTGCTTAACCTTGAAGATCTTTCCGTGCGGCTGTTATTATTTAGCCACGTGCTCCTTCATAATCAAACCATATCTACATACATAATAAAATAAATAAATAGATTCACACAAAATTTACAATTATTCCAATAACATTGAAATTCGGGAACAAGCACAAAATTGTGATCATTAATGTATGCAGCTACTAACGAAGTGAAAACAGCGAGTTTCAAACTGCGTATCACCACAATAAGCCCGTCAATTATAAGCTAAATTAACCTTGTTCTGAATTTCATAATTATGTGTTAGAATATCGCTGCGGATTCGGGTAGTACAAAATAAAATGAGCTTCCATGTTTTATGATTCAAAATTCAAAAGTCATTTATTCAAATTAGGCTGAGTGCCAGCACTTCTTGAACGTCAAAGTTCTACATAAAGACAGTCCCCCAAAACGCCCGCCCGTCACCACTTCCTAGTGTTTTAGCTGGGAAGAAGAAGTGGCGCAACAAACTCCCCAGCTGATGATATTGTAACGATGTTATGTGAAAGATATTGTCAGTAAAGTGATTTTCAATAAGCAGATATTTACACAATTCACAAGATCATACCTAACGCAAAATGTTGAGTCTTTTTAGGGCTCCGCACCTCGTTCGTCTGTTTATAAGAATCAAGCTTTTAAGTCCTTGGAAAACAAATTATGAGCAATGATACGATGTATTATACTCATAAGCAGAGATCGGAATAAGAAGACTATATTTACGTAATGTTCGTGGAAGTAAGTAAAATAGAGTTGATAATACCTCCTGTAAAATCCCAGTATCATAATGAAATCATGACAATTAAAACCCGGGATTATAAAAACATGAAGTGGACTTTCAGTATAGTTACAAATTATTGATTTGAAGAATCAAAAGAAGAAAGAGTTGTGAACAGGTTTAGTAGGTACGGAACTCTAAAATCATAATAAGATTCTTCAATATAATAATTTTGTTCAAATGTATTCAAAGCGCAATTATTAATTTGCAATTTCTTAAATCCCGGGATATAATCGTCATGTTTTTGATTCCGGGATTTTACAGGAGGTTATTGTTCTCACCAGAATATTGTTCCCTTGTTGTTATTGGGATCTTTGCAGCTGGCGGAAGCTAGTCAAGCTGTTCCAACCATATGTAATGTTCTATAGGTCTCAATAACGGATCGACATTTGACTAACTGTCAAATTAGCTACCAACAGTAGTTGAAACGTCATTTTTGCCTGTTAAACATGACGTTTAAGCTACTGTTCGTAAGTAATTTGACAGTTGGTTGAAGGTAGATACGTTATTGAAACCAGCCATGAGTAATTTAAAGTTACTTTCAGACAGTGGTGTTTGTATACACACCCACAAAATATATTTCTTTCATAGAACTAGATCGGCATAGGTATAACTACAACAGACATCAACGTCCTCGCAAAACAACACAAATACATTTGCTAAAAGCAATATTATAAAACGAAGAGCTTCGAGACTAGACGACAAAACAAAAAGTTGACAGTATTGTGTTCTAAAAATAGTACAGTAGTGCAGTTGGAATGTACTACGGATCGCACACGACGATACTATGGCTTTGTCTGTCTGTCCGAGACTAAGAATAAACTGATGACTACATACTACATACGGATGTTTTGGGTGACTAACATCTTGGAGACGATTGCAATCAAAGTGAAATTAGACAGAGTTAAATGTACCATTTTGCGAACATGGGTGTAAATACTAAATCAATCCATATGTATAAGATTATTCCGTTACTGAGTGACTGAGTGACTGACAGACAACGCACAGCCGAAACTACTGGTTGTTGAAATTTGGCATGTAGGTTCCTTGGGGAGTGTTGGAGGCACTGTGAAAAGATTCGAATCGACTAAAGTCCCGCATACCTCCACTGAAAACGGGAGGATCCTCCGAATCAGACGGTTGTTGTGTCTGGTGAGCAACTGCCCGATAGTTGATATTCGGACTGTTGTATATGTTCAAATCGCACAGAGAACTTTGCTTGCGCGATGCAGGATTTCCCAAACTTCCCACGATTCTCCCGATTTAAAAAGCTCCCAGTTATTGCTATCAGGAAACACGGAAATTCAACTAACAAACTGTTAGCACCATGAAAGTATTCCCTACACGCGACTTGCATAAATCTGAGTGCAATGTCTGTTAACTTATTTTAAAAGCAGGTTCTTCAACTTTAAACAAGTTATTTGTTGGTTGGCTTACATGCTGTCTGTTTTTTTTTTACCGTCCCAAAAATTTCTCGGCATTTCGTAGCAATCAAAGACACGATTTATACAAAATTCGAGTGTGAAAAAAATCTGTTGCTCCCTATATTTTGACAAGTTACGGAAACATTTTTTTTTACCGAGCAACTGATATATTTTGGGCACAAATTAAAGTTTTACGTTCAGATACATAAAATTAGGATAACATTTTAAAATCGGATACAAAAAAATAAAATACAAGCTGAATTTTTCAAATAAACGGATTGCCAAATCCGAAACTACGTAGAATAATGAAAATCACTGAAAAGAGTCTCGAGCCCGAAAAAAGTATTTTATTCTTAAAACTTATTGAGATGGTCATGTTTTATTCTTTGCCAGTATTTGATACAAATAAGCGACACTTTCTGATGGTGTAGTAATACAGGCTGTGTTTTTTTTTACAATCAACCGGTTCGATTCCTGGCTAGACCTATTGATTTATCAAAAATCTAATGATGCATTGAATGAATGATAAAAGTTTTATTTTTGATTAAAATCGGGCTCGGGACTCCTTTCAGTGTTTTTCGTTATTCCTCATAGATTCGGATTTGGCCATTCACCTACACTTGAAAAATTCACCCTGTATATTGTGTAGATACAAGAAAGTTGGTACGGTCAAATCGAAAATAAAAAGTAAGAACAACGCAACTTTCGTTGCCTATTTTTGTCTTTCAATCGTGTTTTGCAAAGAAGTGGTGTTCCAGGAATGCACGTTTGGATCACACACGAAGACAAAATGCAGCATTTATATCTGTCAGCTGAGCACTGATACATACCGTTGTATTTTATAACAAGCATTTGAAAAAATTAAGTAAAAAATATCGTATCAAAAAACGTGGCTTCATATTTTGACACGCAATGTTTTAATTTATGGATCTTTAATTGTCCGAAATAAAATGTTTATTTATTTTTATTATTTATTATTTCTGTGCCAAAGAAGTAAAAAAAATAATTTTGCATACTAAATATTCGTGAAAAAATATCGTACAAATGAATGCAGTATTATCGTTATAAGACTAGTCTTGTCATTAAAACACAATAGAACAGGCATTGATTACTGAGAACCTCTTTGTTTTGCAAAGTAGTTGGTTCATTGTATCATTTCATTCGATGTTTTTTTAGTCAGAATTAAAATTAACACTATCAAATATAATCATGTGAAACAATTATATACATTTTATTACAGGAAGTAAAGGCCTGATTTTTAGGAAACCGATACACTTAGTTACTATTATATAAAAAAAATATAAATTATTAGTAAATTCTTTCGTCGGCCACATATTCGCTTTTTATCAACTGAGATTGTGGTTAACTGAATGATAATGTCAATAATAATAAAAACATCCTTTTCATTTCAGTGCCACCTAGTAGAAAAAGAAAAAAAAACAAATCCTCCACGAATATGTATTCCGTTCATCAAAAAACACACGCTCAAAAATATAACGCAAAAACATAAAAAAATATTGACTCAACACTCGTCCGCGTCCAAACATAACGCGCTCGACAAACAAGCAAACAGTGTGTATCACGACGCAATTAACTTAAAGCCCGTGGCGCCGCCTCTCATTTTATTTGTTTTAAAATATCAGCGAGCGTGGATCATGTCCAATTAGGTACCGGCTGTCTAAGTAAACCTTTAGATGTATAAAACAAATAATGGCTTCTGGCTTATTGTATTTCAGGTTTTGAAGAGATGCATGCTGTGGCTGTCGCACGTTTTCGGACGTAAATGCTGCATCAGTAGAGAACAAATTTTACCATGCTTGTCGTGGCTAAATAATGACAGTCACACCAGTCGATCTTCAAGGTTAAGTAATGCTTGCCGAGGTCGCTTCGTCGATGGGTGACCGTTGCAGGATACCGTGATTCCTCTATGCTTTGAGAGCACAAATTAAGCTGTTGATACCAGCTGTCATGTAGTCTTTTGACAATCATTACGGGTAGTTAGAAGCCAAGATATCTGACACCAGTCTTGCCCACGGTTATATTGTATTACCAGTTCGTGGAGGTCAGAAAGGCAGTCGCCTTGTAAAATACTGGTACTTAGCTGTAATCTGTTAGGCTATAGCTGAACCGTCTCATTGTTGAGAAAAGACAGACACACTGACTGACTTGAATTTATAATAATAAATAAGGTATCTTATGTATTGTATTGTATATTATGTTTAATATGTACCTAAGTTATAACATCGCCTTGGATGTATCTGTAAAGGTGTTATAATAATAAATGAATGAAAATAAATAATAATTCCAGATAATTTGGATTCATTTCTGCATTTTAAGTTGATTTTTAAGTGACCATTTGAATTTAATAGGTTCTAAAAGCAGTCTGGGGGCTAGATGTACGCAGAGATCGTACAGTTCTCTCCGCGTTCAGTATAATAACGCGTTTAGGATTCTGGTCTCTTCCCAGCTTATGTAGTGCGTCGGGGATGTCCGCAGATGCGCGATTGTTTTACACAAATGTGTAACAGGTGCACTTTCTTGGTGCGCAAGGTGTGGGGTAGCACAAACAGTATCTTAAGCATGATTGTAAGTCGCCTGGACTATACAGTCACCCACATTCACATGTGGGTTGCTGTTGTGCAATAGGGAATATGCATAAAATAAATAATTATTATCTAAACAGTTTATCGAGAAATATACAAAAATATAATACTAACGGTGAAAATAGAATCGAAATTGACCGAAAAACAAACAAAATAAAACTATTTTAAACAAATATATCTGTCCCTCTCGCGAAAACGCTGTTTTGTATGGCAGCTGTAAAGGCGACATAGTATTTGACGTCACAGTTGGTATCGGACTTCTCTTTCTAATTGTCAACTTTGAAGCTTTATAACTTCATCGCTGATGAAGGTATTTTAAAAATTCTTTCATAATTGTTTACTAGAGATAATAAGTATTTTATTTTGAAAATAAAAAAAATTCATGCATATTCCCTATTACTCTTGGGTTATCGCCACCTTTTTATGTTATGTTGTTTGTTTTAATCAGTGCTACTTAACATAATCGTGTTTTACTTACAGTTTTCGATCATAAATACTCGAATAAAGAGGAATTATATTCTATTCTAAAACATATTGGTCCCATTGGAATTTAAACTTTGTCAATAAATACTATCAAGTTAGTTGATCAAAAGTTATCGTATAGCTATGGACTAAGGACTTGCCCCTTACTGTTCCAGCTGTCAGATCTCGAGGTTACAAGTTATGAAACCATTTTTCTAAGAACATTTTTTAAAGACACCCACACTAATCCTAGTTTAGTGTCCCATTTTCCTCCAAAACTTCCCTTCTCCATATCTCCTCAGACCCCCTCAACCCTCGGTCATTCACGAACATGGCCACCTAAACGACTTCCGTTGACAACATCCTGCATCAACAAGAATATCGGGGCACGGAATTTTTGTAATGGCTGGCCCAAACGGGACCAGTAAACGGCCAGTGAACAGGCTACTGAGTACCAAGTACTTCCACTTGGGTTTGGGATTGTAATGGCACTAAACTATCACTTCTAATTCAAATTCTGCAAGAAATCGTACAAGTTTTGAGCGGAGTTGTAGCGGAAGTCTACTTAGCAAAGACCCTATAATTTGCTCCAGCGTAGAAAAATAAATTAAATTCCCGACTGAAGTCTATGTCTCCAGATAACTACAACCTGGGTGTCATTATGTCAAGAGAAGTTTTTTTTCATCACGTGAGTATGCGGTCAAACGCGAACGATTTGCCAATAATAATAAAATTCGTACGAAATTTCAAATTTTGGCTCCCATTTTGCTACTACCACGTGGTCCATTCCCAAATGTGCAACTATTTAGTGGAGCTATTTTATTATAATATGAATCACTATGAACTTGCACTGTAGTGACAAAGACGCAAAACTGATTTGCTGATAAACAATTTACCATTTAAATACTGACGAGTTCATTTTTTCTTAAAAAATAACACTTCATCTTGTTTGTGAGAGAACCGGAGAACACGTGGAATGCAATAAAGGGTAGTGGATGAACTGCCGCGCGGTCATTGTCTGTGTTTAACGTTTTTATATTAAGTGAGCGGTTGTGTGTCTGTGTGCTGTTTCTGGTATGTTCTGTGACGTGTGAGTGATGTTTTATTTCTAAGTGAAGCTATGTTTCATGTCACATGTAAGCTGTACTATTTGTTATTTGTTTGGTGTTTATTCAAGCAGTCTCTTCTGTATACTTCTGGTTTGTTATCGTAAATTATAAATACATTTTCGTAAATAAAAATCGAAAATGTATTCTTCTGACCCCGCATCAAAGTCTGGAGCAAGTTGAGTAAGTTCCTCGGCTTTGACACCGGCTGCCCATACTAAACTAATTATAGCAACTACGCGTGCCACAAGACAGCGGGTCGATGTAACTTTATTATGTAGGACATGATGTTTTTGTAGAGGAATAATCCACAATTTTTAAACAACGTTCGCATTTGTTTATATTTCAATCGCAATCTGACAAAAAAACAATTTTTTCTTACATTTTTGACAGATACTGAGATGCGAATGCGAAATTGCGATACGTTGTTTGAAAATAAGTAGAATTGACCCTCAGGTTAGTGCTTTAAGGGTGGAGGTTGATTGGTTGAGTTGATATGCGAGTGTCATTTTCTATGGACACTTTTCCGGGGAAAACCACTGGATGAGAGGAGCTGAGAATCTATCAATGTGGTAAAGCTTGGGGTAGGTCTATGTTTAACTATAAACGTTTTCGGTTGTAATGGGCACTACTTGCTACATCTAAGATATCGGAAATCCCCTGGATAACCGATAGTCTGTTGTAAATTCTATACACAAAACTGCATGATTAAGCATAATAGAAGATGTAGGAGTTTTTCTGCTCTGTTGCGGCAGATTCCTTTCCTGATTAACGTTGTGGGTAAATTTCCAGCAGTGCTGAAACTTGTAAATAATTAAGAAAATGAATATAAGAAGGCACATTGGCAACAAATAATTTATTTTTTCACAAACCAGAAGCAGAATGGCGCAACAACATTTCTAAACTAAACAAAAAATAAATAATTTTATTACTTTGACTTAACGCTTGAATCCCTATCCATACTCTTACTAAAACTCAAATATAAAACACTGCTTACACTAGTCAAACAACATTACTTAAGTCAGCATATGACGCAGTTTAAATATTGCAAGTGGCAAGACCCATTTGACATTGCTTCACAAAACTGTTTCGTGACTTTTAAAACTCCTAATCAAGTACTTAAATTCTGGTTCCCATTTTAATGACAATAGTACCTTCTTCAGTTTTTGTTTGACTTATATCCATTCCATTTTCATCTTCTACTTTCTTCGTGTCTTTAGCAGTTTCCATGATTTGTTCCTCAACCTGTGTTTCAGGTTTCCTGAAGATGGCTCCAACGATGTTAGCGAAAGGAGTTTCCACCATCATGCAGAAGAAGAATGCTGCTATGAATGTGCCCGTTACTACTGTTAAGCTTGTTTGCATCTGCAATGTAGAAATTTTTATTTTAGAATTTTGAATAATTGAGGACAAAAGGTGTTACCAGTCCAGAGTCAATCGATCGATTGGCTGTCGCCGTTAATTGGCTTTTGTCGATTGGTGTAGTAGCTATCTTAGTTGTTGTAATAGGAACTTTCGATTGACTTTGACTAATCCATTCTGCCATCTTAGGTTTGATAACTACAAACTCTTCTTCATATTTCTCGGTATTTTGATGTCTGTAGCAGAGTATGTTTGATAACAAAATCACAGGATTTTGACCACCATATGATCATTATTATCGTCACAGTCATTCATCATTGAATTCCTCTTTATTTTATCTCTGAACAAACTTATTGCATTCAAATTTTATGAGAAAAAGTATCTCTGAAAGAATACAACTATATGAAAGTGGCGTTATCTGGTAGCCCAAGCAGCTTTGAGCGACCAGACTGTCAAACCTTCAAACGGTGAGATGGGCTTGATCGGTATCGATACAGGATAGTGAAGAAATAAACAAAATAGCACGAAATACATATTATAAGAAGAGCCAGCGGCACACACAAATGACAGATTATAAAAATGAACGAACCTGTAGCGGCATGAATGCCACATGAAAAACTAAGAAACGAAATTTATACGGCAACAACAAAAAGAACCGCAGCGCCATCTACGATGAACTAACAAATCCTGCATCGCGCAAGCAAAGTTCTCCGTGCGATTTGAATATATACAACAGTCCGAATATCAACTATCGGACAGCTGCCCACCAGACACAATAACCGTCTGGTTCGGAGGATCCTCCCATTTATCAGTGAAGGTGTGCGGGACTTTACTCTCTGTACCGCATCCCTCTATACTGGTGACCCTCGACAAAGAACGTCAGCGCAGCCTTCGTGCAGCCATCTCATCATGACGTCGTCATCACTCCTCATCCGGACCTCAAGCTTTCGAGCGGCAAGTCATACAGCTAGCCAGTACCCATGGCTACTATGGGTATCCTCACCACCAGCATGCAGTTGACGCGCATTCCTGGTCAGCATCCTCAGACTCTCATCGCAGCGCCATCTACGACGAACTAACAAATCCCGCATCGCGCAAGCAAAGTTCTCCGTGCGATTTGAACATATACAACAGTCCGAATATCAACTATCGGACAGTTGCCCACCAGACACAATAACCGTCTGGTTCGGAGGATCCTCCCGTTTTCAGTGGAGGTATGCGGGACTTTACTCTCCGTACCGCATACCTCTATAAACCAAACTTATGCACTGAGCGAGCACGCTCATTAATAAGTCAGCATTTTTTGGGCATTAAACATTCAGTGCTAGTTTTCATTTGGTACCCGTAGTGACACACGGAATTGGCAAAGGGACGCGAGAGTTAAAAATAAGGGATATATTTACAGCTCCCACTAAAGTGGTTCTCTGAACGGTCGTAATTGAAGCCATTTCAGTTCTGATGAAGGCAATGTGCACGAGGTAGGCGCTGTACGACAACCGAGCGATGTACGTGAAGGGTCGCCACTCCAGGATTGGCCGGTACAAACCTGTTGGAAAATGAATGATAAAAGTAAATTTTATGGAAAAAATGCATCGTATTAATAGACAAAATAAGTGAATAATGCTATAATTGCGGTCGGATTTGCAATTCAAATCAGGGTAATCACTTATTTTTTTACCAAAGATAGAAGTTCAGTTACCTTTAAAAAATGTCGTAATTCATTAATTAAATCATTTGGTGCATTCATTGGATACACAATAACAACATTACTGCTTATGAGATGAAGAAAAACTGTTGGTTTTGTTTCTTTCTTTCGTTTTAATATTTTTGAATTCCTACAAAATTTCCAAAAAGTGAGTTTTGTTATAAAGTAACCTACGTACCTTCAAATTGTATAACAACTCCAGCTAAAACAATGGCTATGATAATGCCAAAGGCAGACTTCTGCAGAACTGCATACAGCAAGTGAATGTACAGGGGCAGTGGTGGACCCTCAGCAAAGAAGATATACCCAGACCAGCACACGAGTGCACCCACGAAGAATAAAGACCAGTACAGGTACCGGTATTTCTGTAAAACACAAAAAAAGATATGCATTACAAAGGCAAGTGGAGACAAGGAGTGCAAAAATTAACACTTTTGTGACTGACGCAGATGACAGATAGAAAGACATAATTCTTTAAAAATAATTAAAGAACTGAGCACTGCAAGCCTTGAGTTTAGACTGACGATGAATCAGTCGAATACCAAAGGGTCAAGTTTAATGGGCAGGAAATACAACACGTCGACGGATACACTTATCTAGGCCAGCTTGTTTCCATCAAAAATAGACATAACATAGAAATCGACTGACGAAACGAAAATGCCTGGAATAGCTACTGGCCTATGAAGGCGCTCATGAAGGGCGACCATCCCATGACACTGACATGACACACTCAAAAATATGGGGCTAAAAAAGGGTGGCGTGTCAAGTGCCCCCACTACCTCAGGGCCACCACTCTTTCTTCAGCTTTTAAGCAATAGCATTTTAAGGAATGGTTACCTGGAACTGCTTCGGGTCTCCACCAGACTTCTGCCAGTTGTAGATGATGTAGCCCACTGCCATGCCAATGACGCAACCAACTAGATTGGTATGTCCTTTTATGTAAAGTTTGTTAAATGTTGGGTCGTCTATGAATAAATTCAATACTACACTGAAAGTGGAAAATAATTATGTACAATTAATACGACCCAAAAAACATGAACAAAAAATATTATATCCTACTGAACTAATTTTATTTTGGATGCTCTAAGGAAGCAATTTCATAGGAAAAGTTCGCAATTAAAACTTACTCCGGGGAAGCAGTCAGAACACCATTCAGCTCCTGGTAATATACGTGCAATGCGGGGATAATGAGCCCTATCACGAAGAGAAGGCTCAGCACCACTTTTCTTATGAGATTAGTTCTGCACATCAAGAAGATGACGACTCCGAAGATGTATAGCTGGGTGTCTGCTGCTAAGTACCTGGAAAAAAAGAAGGAAACCACAACGGTCATAGATATCATCTAGCTAGTCAGTTGCAGGCGTGGCTTGGCGTCTATAATCATCGAGTTATATCGGGTAAAGTGTTATTGGGTTTTCCATTTTCATCAGTCCCTATCAGCATATGCTGAGGTAGGAGCCTTTTTGGCTTCGCACAGGTCTTTTTATCTTATTTGTTTGTCATCATCATCATTGCCTGCGTAACCTTTTCCCAACAATATTGGGGTCGGTTCTCAGTCAAACCGGATTCAATTACTTTTTTTGTTTTTCATGTGTCGGCAAGCGGTGCTTAACCTTGGAGATTGACCCGTGCGGCTCTTTTTTTATCTTGTTCGTTTTTAATCACTTAATTTTGTTTTGCTGTCTTGTAGAAGTCCCAGATACTTTAATTTACTTCTTTCTTTCATTAGGAGTAGATATAGAAGCAGCAGTTCGGGTTTTGGAAGTCGGCGGTGTTGTACCCCCGTGCCGAGGAAAGCACCGCTAGCTTCCGATAAGATTCGCCGCCACAACAGTACGAATGACGGTTTTAGTGTCCATACAGTCAGAAAGAAAAATATTCTAATAGTTGAACATCATAATACGTTTTAAACGTTTTAAAATATTTACCAAGATTGCGTCATACAGTTGGAACGGTGCGTGTAATTATTGATGTACAAGAGATGCTTCCACCACTCACGTCGACAATCTCTCACTTCGTAATATATGATTTTCTGTAGAAAAACAATCGTTTAAATTGGTACAACTATGTTTATGCATATTTAAAAAATATTTACATGCTACATTATAATAACTTCGAATTACTTTTTGAGAAATTCTGAAACTTATGAGCCTCTCTCGAGAATTACATGTAATGTAATGAATGCAGTTCCAACTCTATTAATTACATTACAATATGTAAATCACTCAACGCCATAAGTAATAAATTATATGGTTTAAAAGTGACTCCGCTCCGGTGCTTATGATTTATATCTGAGATTGTAGAGTAGGAGGAGTAGTAGAATATACTTCCACTCTATCACTATCACGGCTTTGTTAGGCGTTCTTCACAACTCCTTTGGCTTAAAAATATTGTTAACTGAGTACATCCAAGGCGTCAAGGCGAATCTAATGATTTCTCATTTCTTTAAATCCATGAAGTAATTCAGTTTCCAGGCAAAGAAAGCCTACCTAAAAACATTGATGAGCAAAAAAAAACATATAAGCCACCAGATAGAGCGACGGCAATGGTAAATTATTTTACTAATCTTTTTTCTGTAAAATATGAGATATTAAACGTCAGCGACTGAGATGGGTAACTTATCTTGGATTCATAAATCGTCTCCTTTCTTCATTCTTTCTTAATTTTTTGCATACAAATCTATAAAAATATAATGAAACAGCAGTGTCAGTACGATAGAGAGACAATTTTTGATGATGAAAATATGCTCACATATTTAACAAAAAACTTACCGTCCATAAAGGTGCTCCCGATACTAGCCTCCCAAACCAGGTGGTTGTCAACCCTAACACAAGAGCGTACGATGGAGTCAGTCTGCAGCAAATAAACGAAAAATTCTATTAAAATGCTGGTGGTTTAACAATCTTCATTCCCACTTGTCTTATACTAAAATTCTTCAACTTCAATGTTTGCTTTGTCTCAACCTTAATGAATAAAGATTAAATTAGAATGACAACCACATTGGCCCATTTGGAAAAAAAATATGCCATGTGATAGTTTTCGAGTAACATTCGCTTGGACAAGTTATTTATGACAAGTTATTACACGCAAAAAACCACCACTGCTATTGTTAGTTAAACTTCACAAAATATTTTATAATTACATATGTATATACATTGAAAAATGAACATAAAAAAATATGACAAGACTCATACATTGTCGAAAGATAACAAACAATGAAAGTATTTCATTTGTGTGCATAACAGTTCTGTCACAATAAAACATTTTGGTTCTTCTCTTTTCTTCCTATAAAAAAAGTTTTAAGCTGGCTGTATATGTTGCTTAACTGTAGGTAGGTATTAGTGTGACTTTTATTTTCTTACCTCAAATACCTCACAATGATGTGCTTCGGCAACATGCTCCAGGAAAGTGAAGATTTCTCTAAATCCATCAGCCAGTTATACACTAGGAGGAAGGACGAGATTAAGAAGAATGTCTGCATTATCAGTGAACCGTTCAAAAATATTCCGAAGAATTTAACTTGGGTCCACTGAAATTAAAATAATGAAATTGATTAGTTTCATATCACTTGGGTTCAAGTTTAGTGCTCTACGAATGGAAATGATAGAAACTTACATCTTCAAAAAGTTTTGGGTTCACGGTCAAAACAATGGCGGTGTAAGACGCGTGGGCGATTAAAACAAGGATAATATTTATTGATCTGAAGCAATTAAAAAAGTAATTAGTTAATTTAAACAGTAGAATAACACGACGAAACAATTTTTTATTCAATTAATGTAATCGGTACGTCACCTGATACCATGAATTGCTCTCAATGCTTTGTAACGAGAATCTCGTCCTTCTCCTGCAGGCTGAACATATTTCTTCCAATTCCGAAATATTGAAAAGCAACACAGAAATCTAAGAGCTAAAAAAACACACATTTAAAAATATTGTCGTTTACTTCTCATTATGAACAATTTAACAAAGACTTAACTAAATCTAGCTTTACTAAATAAAGATAATAAGAGGTAGCCACTCTGATGGGATTACTTGCGATAATTGGCAATAATAGTGGGATATATGTAGTATTCTAAGACGGCAATTCACTATAAACTATAGTTATTATTTAAAAAAGTGGAAAGTCTACCTCCTCGATCTTTTCCCTTCTCTAAATAGTGATCACAAAGGCTTCCGATAAAGTTTGCCAACACTATAACGATGCAGACCACTCCAACAAAAATATCTAAACTATCGATTGGTCGATCTCTGTCGCGTTTAGAGCAATCAAACTCATCCGTCAGTCTCGTTTTTAACTTGTACTTGTTATAAATGGTTTCGTTAGTGCATGCTTCAAGGGACGATTTTTGGTCCAGATTTGTTGCAGAAACATTGTAAAACTTATTGCATGTTTTTTTCATGCAATAACCGTGGCGCAACAGTGTGCGGTTATGGTGCCTTAAATTTGCGGAATATTCCTGTAAATAAGAGAAAAAAACACGTTTAAATAAACGCAAATGAGGAAAAATATGAAAATGCAAATAATTTTATTTGAGTATATTTTCAGTAATGGTGCATTCTACAAATATTTTCGAGTTGAGTAAGTAATGATTTTGCAAGCGCCAAAACTTACTTGCACCATAGTCAAGAGCTCGCTTGGCTCATCTGAGACCAGAACAAATTCTCCAAAGCAGTACACAGAGTCCGGTTCATCGAAGCATTCTTCATAGCTGTCGAGGTGGTACAACGGAGGCATGCGAGCATAATCCGAGTCTACAAAATATTAACAGTAGAAAGTAAGAAAAACCGTTCATAAAAAACTCAATTTTTTTAGAGTTAATTTGGTGTTGTCCTTCAGTATAATTATACAAAACAATCGTTTATTACTTTTTTAACTTATAAGATCATGTAAAGATAATTAATTAAATTACCCAAGACAAACATTAATTTGCATAGTTTTGCGATTACAAAAAGTAAAAAAAAAAATGACTATGACTAAAAATATCAACAAAATTTGTTTTCGCTGGTATTGTTAAGATGCTCACTATTGTCTTTTAAATTTTCAATGTCAAAATCAAAACATATATTTGAAAATAAATTATTTACAGGTACCTACTTTTGTCAAAGTCAGTCAGTTAAAAACATGAAGCTATTTGTACGTTTCAAAGTGTAGATCTCTTTAGAGAAAAACGTGCAGGAAACTCCACGGACAGTCTTTTAAACCATTTTATGTTTGATTACACTGCCTTGTACTCAGTCAAGATTAACACACATTTTCCATGGCGTCAAAATCAATAGATTTCACGATTCTGTTTACAGAAGATATTATGCATAACACCATCATCTGCTTAGCCTTTTCCCAACTATATTGGGGTCGGCTTCCAGTCAAACCGGATTCAGCTGAATACCAGTGTTTTTCGTGGAGCGGCTTCTTACTAGACCTCCACAACCCACTAACTGGGTAACACGGTACTCCTTTGTAAGACTATTGTCAGATTATCTGGCTTCTGACTATCCGTAACGACTGCCAAAGATCTACAAATGACAGCCGGGACCAACGGCTTAACGTGTTTTCCGAGGCACGGAAGAGTTTCGATATGTCAAGATGGTCACCCTTAACCTTGAAGATCGACTCGTGCGGCTGTTATTATTTAGCCACGAGCTCCTCCATTATGCGTAACACCAATAACTAAAAAAAACTACGGGTAGAGGCTTTTTATAGGCCGTTTGAAATGGCCTTATCTTCCCTACATCCACAACACAATTGATCAGTGATATTGCGTCTTTTTCTTAATAACTGGACTTATGCTAGTTAAGAAACCTATGAGTAAACTCACAAACTGTGGCTAAACTAAAATACACCTCGACATAACACTTCCAGGAAAAACATATCCTGTTTCCAAATTCAAACTATTTTATATCTTTTTTTTTTTAAGGATGGGAAATCATCAAATGACTTCTTCCGCTCTGGGTGGAGCGGAAGGGCGTGTCAGACTCTTACTGACTAAAACCCATCCGTGTTCCTTCTAAAGCCCTTTGCGTTCCAGGGCCGCGGTGACTCTTTCGAACAAATTCCGCTACCCTGGCAGGCTCTGGCCCTAGCGGGCCCCGTCTTCTATGCTGACATCTCTTTGAGGCGCGCGTGAAACACAACGCCCCATCGACCCAGTCCTGGTGGTGATCGGACAGCGATCCACCCAACGCTCGCCGTCCGCAGGCCCGCGCCTACGGTGGCCGGGGATCGCCCATCGATTCCCGACGCCCGGGACGTCTTCTCCTGTAGCGGCGGTTGGGGCGAAGGCCTATATCACCTAAACCCACATGGACACTTATGGAACCTTAGATTTTATACAAGTGTATTTTTGTTTCTGCATTGATACTATAGTAGGCGCCAGATAATCGTGGAATAACGGTCATTGACCCACCTACAATTATTGACATTTTTAATTTGAAAAACGGAATTAATGACACAAAGCTGTCCCGAATCATCATCTCTCGTGATCCTTAACATTGTCTAATAATGAAAAACGATTCATATTTAATTGTTCAGGTACCTATGAACAGTTATTAGGGAAAGGTCAATGTACTTTATTCCACATTTATCTGGCGCCTACTATAGAACTGTATTGATAATTAATCAATGAAAAATTATCTATTTACTGCCCGTGACTTCGTACGCATGTTTCCCGTTTTTTCCCGTTTCCGTATAGCCTATAGCATTTCTCATTAAAGTGGCTATCATTTACAAAAATATTTTTCAAAATCCGATGTGCAGTTCAAGAGATTAGCGCGTTCAATCAAACAAACAAACTCTTCAGCTTTATAAAATTAAGTATAGATATAAAATTCTGGATGTTGTTTGTACGTAATACTTTTTGTTATTTTAAACAAGGAGAAAGGGGAGGACTTCGCCCAGCAGTGGGACACAAATAAGGCTAATAAAATAAAGTTCATCATCATCATCATCATATCAGCCAGAAGACGTCCACTGCTGGATATAGGCCTCCCCCTAGTGTCGCCACAACAACTGGTCCTGTGCGTCTCGCATCCATCGGCTACCCGCGACCCTCGCCAGGTCCACCTTTGCTTGCCAAACTGATGTGGCAGTGGGCAGGGAACATTGCTCGCAGAACAGATGGTCGATGGGTCCGAAAAGTTCTGGAGTGGCGACCGCGTACCGGAAGTCACAGCGTTGGACAATAAAATTAATAAATAATAAATGCACATACCATTGAGATTGTATATGATTGCAGCAGAACTTTGCACTAAAACAAACAGTACTAATAGACCAAACATTTTGTTGATACACTGTCCTACGCCACACACGACATTATCATTTAAATTCGGATTGAATACTAGATGTCTACAACGAATGTTTAGTGGTACCTTTTGTTTTATCTTTGTCACGTTAAAACCTGTATTTGAACAATTACCTTGATTTTATAACTAGATACGTTTTATTATAGAGTTTTCAATTAGGAGATTATAAATATATATTAAACAGGAAATAAAAGATTACCACGGGGCAATTTAAAATTTATTTATCTAATATTGTTTGAAAATTGGTATTTTTTACATTGTGAATCGGTGACGAAGCTCGTGTTTGAAGATATTATAAAGAAACCACTTCACTTGGCATATTTACACAGATATTTGCGTTACTTGGACAATAGAAAATATACCCTAAAATGATACAAATAAAATTCATTTTTTAACAAAGGAGTAAATATTTGTGCAAATATTTGCCATATTTGTGCAAATTCGCCATTTTTTTATGTTTGTTACCTCATAACTTCGTCATTTATGAACTGACTTTAAACAATCTTTTCTCAAATGAAGGATACACGTTTCGATTGGTCCCATAGAAATTTCATCAAAATCGGTTTAGTTTGGTTTTAAAATCAAATTAGCTTGAGGAAATAGAAAATATATCATCCAAATAAGCAAACGACATTGCGAGTTTCGTTTTCCTGTGACTTTCCAGTGGTGTTGTTGCAAATAGCTTCATGTTTTTGACGGACTGACTTTGACAATTCAAAAGTACCTGATAATGGTTTATTTGAAATAAATGCTTTGACTTTGACTGTGGCTTTGATGTGGGGCACCACTGAAAAGTAAAAAATAAACAACTTTTTTACTAAAATACAACCAACCTCCAAATTAAAAAAAACACTACAAAGTATGAAAGCTTTTACAAAAATACAACCGACTTCCAAATAAAAATATTACAAAGTATAAAACAACTTTAATTTCGGCAGTCGGTGTTTTTTCGTTTAATGACCCCGACTTCCAAAATTATAGTTATTTTATACTTTGTAGTGTTTTTCATTTAGAAGTGGGTTGTATTTTTTTCGTAAAAAGTTTTTTAACATTTTATTTTACAACTATAAACTCATCATATGGCATTTAATTTAATATGCTGTGCAGCAGTGGCGTGAAAAACAAATGTTTAATTTTTCCGGAAAAAGTAGGGTCATATCCAACCTTGTTTTTTTTATTACGTTCTGCGTCCGTAACTGGGTCGCAGAACTTCATATGTGAACCTAAAATCAACTAAATCGGTCGCATAGATTCGGAGCCGATTGGCTATGATAGTCGGATAGACATACAGACTTACGGTTTGTTAAACACGACTGATCCCATAAGGGTTTCGGTTTGCATTCGGACGACGGAGTTATTTTTTTTTATTGATATACTCGTTTGACCACAATCTCACCTGATGGATAACGTGGATGGAGCACGCTTGCCAAGAAGTCACCTCTTCGCTCGTGACTGACCTCAAGGTTGTAGCTATCAGGAAACACAGATTCGGGCAGGGAATTCCACTCCGTATAATTTCATAATATGTGGATAGTTCGCCCAGTACCAGCAATCGAGTCTCGACCGTTTCCGAGTATACATTTCTGAAATTCATGAACTATTTTTTTTTTTAAGGTTGGGAAGTCATCAAATGACTTCTTCCGCTCTGGGTGGAGCGGAAGGGCGTGTCAGACTCTTACTGACTAAAACCCATCCGTGTTCCTTCTAAAGCCCTTTGCGTTCCAGGGCCGCGGTGACTCTTTCGAACAAATTCCGCAACCCTGGCAAAATTCATGAACCATGAATGCAACGAAACAGACAAGTACGATTGAAGAACGCACTTAAATTTGTAGTTAAAAACATGTTCTCTCATACACGTCAAGGTTAATTTACAAACTGCTAATGTAAAGGCGAACGGCAGGGTTGTATGGGAGTTTCGTACACCTAATAAAATATCGTGTTTTGGGATATTTTTTGTTTTAATTGGTAGTCAATACGATAGGCAAGCCCTTTTAAAATTCTTAGATTTTTAGAAGTTGGTACCTAAAAGTTATAACCAGTTTTATTTTTGAGGTTATGTCCCAATAAATATTATTACGTGTAGGCACATAACATTGTTTTGGTGAAAAAGGATATGTTCTAGATAGCTGGTGCTATCTTTGTAGTGTTTTGCTTATCATTAAGTTGGCAAATTGACATGAGAATTGTAACTATTCAGTAGGGTGCTTAAGGAGAGACCTACGTCCAGCAGCGGTCTGCAATAGTTTGATGAGTGTGGGTAAATAAAACAACTTTGTTTTTGTAGGAACTTACATATTTTATTTAATTGTTCTTATAATTACTTAATCGATTCTTAATTTTATTTCATCTAAGAAAGGGGCAGGTAGCTCAACTCAACGTAAGAATAGCCAGATAATTTGCTTAATTGCTCAGACGCAGTTACAAACCACAATCCAAAACAACAGCAAAGAACTGAACAGAGACTCGGAAAGATTTTCCTAACCTGTCAATAAAATAATTGCCAATACAAAAAAAAACATTGATGGCGAAAATAATTCCTAGAATTAAATAGTTAATTATTAAGATTGTATGCAATAATTATTCATTGTAAGGTATAATGTGTAATTGGTTAATTATATTTAGGTACTGTTATTTCTATTTTTAAATATATTTAAATCTTTTAATTGCTATAATTAATTAATCCGGACTTCTAAAAATACTAATGTTACATGAAAATGAATGGTTTAGTTGCCTTAATAAGTGGTACAAATTCTATAACAGAACTACAAAAAAGGTATGTTGTACGAATTCTGCCGTTCGCCTTTAGGCAATTATAAATATGTTTATTTATTTTCTTTATCTACAAATTAACGCTTTTCAACATTTTTCTTATATCATCATGATTAAGTACATATTTATAGAATCATGAAAGGCAAAAAGCAAGGTCTTACAAAAAAACCTTGCTTTTTGGCTTTCATGATTCTAGGTCGATGGGAAGTTCCCTTTAGGTCTTTATTAATTTGCGAGTATTAAAATAAACCGGCCAAGCGCGTGTCGGGCCACGCGCAATGTAGGGGCCCGTAGTTGCATGTCACAATTGCCGACTTAGAATGGTGCTTTTTGTTTGATTATTTGAATTTATGATAATTGACAACCTTTTTTACGAAACTAACAAATTTTCAATAGAATGTGTACGAAATTTTCTTTCTCCAAGTATATTTTATAGGTGGGTCGACTATTACTCGATAACTTGTAAAGCCTACTTAGCAGTGATAGTTTTCCTTTTAAATTCGTTATATATGAGAACCACACTATGTGATAGACGATAGAAAAATCATAGCCGCATTACGTGTAGGGGGGATACTCCAAATTTTTTATACCATTTTGTCGGCGTGATTAATATGTCTCTAAGCTAAACCGCGGACAGACAGACGGACAGGCGAAACAATAAGGGTGCCTTGTTGACGACGGAACCCTAAAAATGTGCTCTTTCCTTTAGTTTGCCATGGATTATTATCTATTACTTTCCAGAATACAGAATGTTATATTTTTCAAAATCCACCGGTTCTATTCCTGGCTAGGAATACCGACTTTTCAAAAATCCAATGAAGCATAGTTTTCATAAAAGTTGGGCTCGAGACTCCTTTCAGTGTTTCTCGCTATTCCTCATAGTTTCGGATTTTACAGGGCGAATTTTTGAAAAATTCACCCTCGTGTGACATATAGTATATGTGATATATATATATATATATACCTAAGCTTTATGCAACCAGGCATTTTCTCCCGGTCATCCGTTGGGTTAGAAAGATTACACAGTAGTAGGTGTACAAAATAACAAATACCCAAACAAAGAGAGTGATTCTTCGCTTTCTATAGAAAATAAAATATTTTTATTTGGTCGCGTATAAGAAAAAGTAAAGAGCGTCCGTTACTCACGGTGGTTTATGAACACTTTAAAGTCCATATTCTCCAAATCATACTAATATTATAAAGGCAAAAGTTTGTGAGTGTGTGTGTGTTTGTTATTTCTTCACGCGCAAACGGCTGGACCAATTTGAAGCTGACACTCTGGATTAACACATAGGCTACTTTTAAACTGCGGGTAACATCGCGGGGCGCAGCCAGTAAATTATATACGATTTTTATGAAACAGTAGATTTTCCGTGTCCAAACTTTTTCAGACTATTGGTAGGCTGGCATTTGACCACTATCTCAATTGATGATAAGCGACAATGTGGTCGACGATGGAGCACGCTTACTTGGAAGTAAGCTTTTTACTCTAGACTAAATAAAAATAATAACAACATTCAGATATTTACGTTGTATTATGCCTTTTTTTGTCTTTCAATAATGTTCTAATAACATTGGTGTTCCAGGAATGTACTTAAGATCACACACGAAGATAAAACGCGGCATTTGTGTGTCTGTCAAAATGCATACATACAACTATATTTTCATACAAGCACATGGCAACGATACGATTACAAATTTGAATATAATTTAAATTAATAAATAATAATAATAATAAAAATAAAATCATATAATAAACCAATAATGTGAATAATACGTTTAAATTGTTGTACATATTTGTTGTAGAATAAAAGGCTTTTTATTTTATTTTATTTATTTACATACTATTGTATTATATTAATATGTATCTAAGTTTTATAACTTAGATACATATTAATAAACATCTTACATAAACATCTTTACAGATACATCCAAGGCGATGTTATCATCGCCTTGGATGTATCTGTAAAGATGTTATAATAATGTTTGAATAAATAAATAAAAAATAAATAAATATTAAATAGACTTCAACAAATTAAGTGAAAACACGCCAAAGTTTATCATTTTTGTACACAGGAGTAAAAGGTTTTTTGTTTACCTTTACGTACTGAAAATTAATGAAAAAAATATAGTTAAGTGCAAATGAACAAAGTGTTAACGTTTTAAAATAATAATTTGTTATTTTCATTCAGCAGACTAAAATTCTCATCTTATAAAAACACGAGAAAACAAACAAATGAGGTTTTAAATTTAAACTCAGACTTAGATATACGACTTTAAGCAATTAAAGACTTTAAAATGGCTCATACTTTTAGGAAGCAGCCACTTCGGTACTTTAATTTAAATTAAATTTCCTTTCAATTCAACGTGGTAGAATAAAAACTCCCAGTTACAATCCTCTATGAATATGTGTCCCTTTCATCAAAAACAGACCTTAAAAAAATACAACGCTAAAACATCAAAATATATTGACCCAACACTTGTTCTCGTCCAAAACATAACGCGCTCGACAAACAAGCAAACAGTGTGTATCACGACGAAATTAACTTAAAGCCCGTGGCGCCGCCTCTCATTTTATTTGTTTTAAAATATCAGCGAGCGTGGATCATGTCCAATTAGGTACCGGCTGTCTAAGTAAACCTTTATATTTATGAAAACAAATAATGGCTTACTGGCTGATTCTATTTGTGAATGCAAATGCACCGTTTTTGAAGAAATGCATACTGTGGCTGTCGCTTGTTTCCAGACGTAAATGCTGCATCTGTTTCAGGGAATATAATATTATATCTTTAGCAAGACTTGAAATTCGAAATTCGAGAGCATTTGAATCCATCGTCACCTATTAAGTATCGATTTTAGATATGTTTATTTTAAAATTCATTAAACCAAGTCATTTGTTTAGCTGAGACGCTCCTAAGAAAAATGTTCTGTAGCTACATAGATAAGATAAGTACCACTATAAGTACTGCTCCAGAACTGAGATTTGTTTTACTCTCGCGGTTACAAGTTATGAAACCACTACTTAAAAACGTTATTTCAGACACACGCTGATCCTAGTTTCCATATCATTTTCCTCCAAAAACTTTTCTGCTCCATATGTCCTCTGGCGCCCTCAACCCGCGGTCACTCACGACCATGGTCGCCTTAACGACTTATGTTGACATTATCCTGCATCAACAAGAATATCGGGGCAAGGAAATTTTGTAATGGCGGGCCCAAACGGGGCAAGTGAACGGCCTGTGAACGGGCTAGTAAGTTGGAAGTAGTTGGGTTTAGAGTTGTATCGGTACTTCACCACCACCTCCGGAAATTCCGCAAGAAATCGTACCACCAAATGCTCAGCCGCCTCCGAAAATTTTGAGCGGAATTGTAATCGAGGTCTGAGGAAAGAGGTAAAAAGAGGAGTTCGTGGCTAAATAATAACAGCCGACCGAGTTGATCTTCGAGGCTTAGCAACGCTTGCTTTGTCGAGGTTGACCATCTGTTAGATACCGTGACTCATTCGTGCCTCGGAAAGAACGTTAAGTGTATCGGATCATCCAGTTCCCTTCAAAATGCTTGAGCTGAATGGTGCTGATGCAAGCGTCATGTTCGTGAGCGGGCGACGTCAGTAAAGACTGGTCATCCCTTAGTTGCCACTGGCTTATTTTAAAATTTGATACTGAAAATTGTTTTTCATTTTTTACATTGTTCTCCCATATAGAAGCAACAAGGTTAATGAAAGCAGAATTTTTGTAAACATAAAATGGTTTAAAAGAGTGTCCGTGAAGTTTCTTGACATTCTTCTCCATAGAGATCTACGCTTTGGATCGTGCAAATAGCTTCATGTTTTTGACAGACTGAAGAAAAGTACCTGTTAATGGTTTCTTTGAAATAAATGAACTTTGATGCCATTGGTCCCGGCTGTCATTTTTAGATCTTTGACAGTCGTAACGAATATTCAGAAACCGGATAATCTAACACCAGTTATCTGTTAGGAGTACCGTGTCATCCAGTTACTGAGCTGTTCAGATATATAGTCGCTTCATGTAAATGTTTCTGAGAAAAACAATTAAGCTTTTTGTCCAAGTCTGCCTCCGCTTCAAGCTCTGCACTGCCGACTTTGCTAAAGGTCTAAGTCAAATCCCTACCGGGAGCGTAGAGCATTGTTTGTGCGAGAACCCGGAGAGCGCGTGGAATGCAATAAAGGGTAGTGGATGAACTGCCGCGCGATCGTTGTCCGTGTTTTACGTTTTTATATTAAGTGAACGGTTGTGTGCCAGTGTGCTGTTGCTGCCGGTCGATTCTGAAAACATCTGTTATTCCATCTTGATTATAAGAACTGACAGCTCACCTCGTGATCACGTCACCGAAGTTTTCACTTCGACATGTTTACAGAATCGACTTGCTGGTATGTTCTGAGACGTGTGAGTGATGTTTTGTTTCTTAGCGAGGCTTTATTTTATGTCCATGTAAGATGTGCTAGTAAACATTAAGACTGTAGTCATTTGAGTAAAGATTGCAAATTCATAGTAATCTCATCGATTTAGAAAAATAATAATGGACTGCTTTGCGGCAGCTTTTGATTTCTTAATTACTCACAAGTGACTAAATGATTTCACTTTAAGGTAGTAAATATTTGCAATATTTGAATAGCCTGAAATATCTAAAACCGTTTTTTCCTGGGTCCAGCTTTAGTGCTTGTGATATATTTTACATATGTTCTGCAAAATTAATCCAGGAGTGGCACTACTTCAGCCGAATTGTCATAAGCTTTAGCAACTATGTTGGAGTTGGCTTCGTTTTACCGGACGCTGCCGAATACTAGTATTTTTGATGAAATGACTACTTATCTGACCTTCACAACCCAGTTTCTGGCAAACACGCAACGCCTTCTGCATCATCATCATCATAACAGCCAATTTCCGTCTACTGCTGAACGGCAATTGAAATGACGGCAATTCTCTCAAAGAGCGCCAACCCCTTAGAAACCTGAAAATCTGACATCCAGTCCTGTTAACCCTTTGAGCTTCTGACTGCCTCTAAATAAATAAATAGTAAATGATCTAGGAATGTCACAATTAAAGCTTGATCTATTCTTATAAAACTTTTGTGACAATATTAAAAGAAGAAAACATCTGCCTCAAAACATTTGCCTGTCTGTCTAAAACTCCAATTGACAAATAATCCTAGAACCATGTAGAGCTAAAATATTAGGCTACACACCCATCTGCCTCGATCAACCCTACCTTAATCACGTATATAGTCTGGAGCAAGTTTAGTAAGTTCCACGGCTTTGACACCGGATGCCCATATAAAACTAATTATAGCAACTACGAGTGCCGCAAGACAGCGGGTCGATGTAGCTTTATTATGTAGGACATGATGTTTTTGCAGAGGACCAATCCACAATTTTTAAACAACGTTCGCATTTGTTTATATTTTTCAATCGCAATCTGACAAAAAAACAATTTTTTCTTACATTTTTGACAGATACTGAGATGCGAATGCGAAATGGCGATACGTTGTTTGAAAATAAGTAGAATTGGCCCTCAGGTTAGTGCTTTAAGGGTGGAGTTAGATTGGTTGAGTTGAAATGCGAGTGTCATTTTCTATGGACACTTTTCCGGGGAAAACCACTGGATGAGAGGAGCTGAGAATCTATCAATGTGGTAAAGCTTGGGGTAGGTCTATGTTTAACTATAAACGTTTTCGGTTGTAATGGGCATTTGCTACATCTAAGATATCGGAAATCCCCTGGATAACCGATAGTCTGTTGTAAATTCTATACACAAAACTGCATGATTAAACATAATAGAAGATGTAGAAGTTTTACTGCTCTGTTGCGGCAGATTCCTTTCCTGATTAACGTTGTGGGTAAATTTACAGCAGTGCTGAAACTTGTAAATGATTAAGAAAATGAATATAAGAAGGCACATTGGCAACAAATAATTTATTTTTTCTCAAACCAGAAGCAGAATGGCGCAACAACATTTCTAAACTAAACAAAAAATAAATAATTTTATTACTTTGACTTAACGCTTTAATCTCTATCCATACTTACTAAAACTCAAATATAAAACACTGCTTACACTAGTCAAACAACATTACTTAAGTCAGCATATGACGCAGTTTAAATATTGCAAGTGGCAAGACCCATTTGACATTGCTTCACAAAACCGTTTCGTGACTTTTAAAACTCCTAATCAAGTACTTAAATTCTGGTTCCCATTTTAATGACAATAGTACCATCTTCAGTTTTTGTTTGACTCATAGCCATTCCATTTTCATCTTCTACTTTCTTCGTGTCTTTAGCAGTTTCCATGATTTGTTCCTCAACCTGTGTTTCAGGTTTCCTGAAGATGGCTCCAACGATGTTAGCGAAAGGAGTTTCCACCATCATGCAGAAGAAGAATGCTGCTATGAATGTGCCCGTTACTACTGTTAAGCTTGTTTGCATCTGCAATGTAGAAATTTTTATTTTAGAATTTTGAATAATTGAGGACAAAAGGTGTTACCAGTCCAGAGTCAATCGATCGATTGGCTGTCGCCGTTAATTGGCTTTTGTCGATTGGTGTAGTAGCTATCTTAGTTGTGGTAATAGGAACTTTCGATTGACTTTGACTAATCCATTCTGCCATCGTAGGTTTGAAAACTACAAACTCTTCTTCATATTTCTCAGTGTTTTGATGTCTGTAGCAGAGTATGTTTGATGAAAAAATCACAGGATTTTGACACAGTCATTCATCATTGAATTCCTCTTTATTTTATCTCTGAACAAACTTATTGCATTCAAATTTTATGAGAAAAAGTATCTCTGAAAGAATACAACTATATGAAAGTGGCGTTATCTGGTAGCCCAAGCAGCTTTGAGCGACCAGACTGTCAAACCTTCAAACGGTGAGATGGGCTTGATCGGTATCGATACGGGATAGTGAAGAAATAAACAAAATAACATGAAATACATATAATAAGAAGAGCCAGCGGCAAGAAACGAAATTTGTACGGCAACAACAAAAAGAACCGCGGCGCCATCTACGACGAACTAACAAATCCTGCATCGCGCAAGCAAAGTTCTCCGTACGATTTGAACGTATACAACAGTCCGAATATCAACTATCGGACAGTTTGAAAAAAACAACAACCGTCTGGTTCGGAGGATCCTCCCATTTTCAGTGGAGGTATGCGGGGTAGGAAGCGGAGGTATACTCTCCGTACCGCATACCTCTATAAACCAAACTTATGCACTGAGCGAGCATGCTCATTAATAAGTCAGCATTTTTTGGGCATTAAACATTCAGTGCTAGTTTTAATTTGGTACCCGTAGTGACACACAGAATTGGCAAAGGTAAGCAGGGACGCGAGAGTTAAAAAAAGGGATATATTTACAGCTCCCATAAGAGTGGTTCTCTGAACGGTCGTTATCGAAGCCATTTTAGTTCTGATGAAGGCGATGTGCACGAGGTAGGCGCTGTACGACAACCGAGCGATGTACGTGAAGGGTCGCCACTCCAGGATTGGCCGGTACAAACCTGTTGGAAAATGAATGATAAAAGTAAATTTTATGGAAAAAATGCATCGTCGTCGTATTAAGAGACAATATAAGTGAATAATGCTATAATTGCGGTCGGATTTGCAATTCAAATCAGGGTAATCACTTATTTTTTTACCAAAGATAGAAGTTCAGTTACCTTTAAAAAATGTCGTAATTCATCAATTAAATCATTTGGTGCATTCATTGGATACACAATAACAACATTACTGCTTATGAGATGAAGAACAACTGTTGGTTCTGTTTTTTATGGAACTGTTTTTTATGGAACTGTGTTTGTGATTAATAAACTCGTTTTGTTTCTTTCTTTCGTTTTAATATTTTTGAATCAAATTAGCTTAAAAATAAACTTGAACCAGGTTATAAATCCTACAAAATTTCCAAAAAATGTGGTTTGTTATAAAGTAACCTACGTACCTTCAAATTGTATAACAACTCCAGCTAAAACAATGGCTATAATAATGCCAAAGGCAGACTTCTGCACAGCAGCATACAGCAAGTGAATGTACAGGGGCAGTGGTGGACCCTCAGCAAAGAAGATATACCCAGACCAGCACACGAGTGCAGCCACGAAGAATAAAGACCAGTACAGGTACCGGTATTTCTGTAAAACACAAAAAAGATATGCTTTGCAGAGGCAAGTGGCCTCTTGAGAGACAAGAAGTGTAAAATTTAGACTGATAGAAATGTAGACGGATAGAAAGGCATAATTCTTTAAAAATAATTAAAGAACTGAGCACTGCAAGCCTTGAGTTTAGACTGACGATGAATCAGTCGAATACCAAAGGGTCAAGTTTAATGGGCAGGAAATACAACACGTCGACGGATACACTTATCTGGGGCAGCTTGTTTCCATCAAAAATAGACATAACATAGAAATCGACTGACGAAACGAAAATGCCTGGAGTAGCTACTGGCCTATGAAGGCGCTCATGAAGGGCGACCATCCCATGACACTGAAGCGGAAGCTTGTCGACATGTGTATCTCACCTATAGCGCTCAAAATTATGGGGCCAAAAAACGGTGGCGTGCTGACGCCTACAACTCTCAAGTCCCCCCACTACCTCAGGGCCACCACTCTTTCTTCAGCTTTTAAGCAATAGCATTTTAAGGAATGGTTACCTGGAACTGCTTCGGGTCTCCACCAGACTTCTGCCAGTTGTAGATGATGTAGCCCACTGCCATGCCAATGACGCAACCAACTAGATTCGTATGCCCTTTTATGTAAAGTTTGTTAAATGTTGGGTCGTCTATGAATAAATTCAATACTACGCTGAAAGTGGAAAATAATGATGTACAATTAGTATGACCCAATATACATGAACAAAAAATATTGTATCCTACTGAACTAATTTTATTTTGTATGCTGTAAGGAAGCAATTTCACAGAAAAAGTTCGAAATTAAAACTTACTCCGGGGAAGCAGTCAGAACACCATTCAACTCTTGGTAATATACGTGCAATGCGGGGATAATGAGCCCTATCACGAAGAGAAGGCTCAGCACCACTTTTCTTACGAGATTAGTTCTGCACATCAAGAAGATGACGACTCCGAAGATGTATAGCTGGGTGTCTGCTGCTAAGTACCTGGAAAAAAAGAAGGAAACCAAAACGGTCATAGATATCATCTAGCCCCGTTAGTCTCGCAGTTGCAGGCGTGGCTTGGCGTCTATTATCATCGGGTAAAGTGTTATTGGGTTTTCCATTTTCATCGACTGATGAAATGAAATGTATGGCTCCTACCTTAGCCTTTTTGGCTTCGCACAGGTATTTTTATCTTGTTCGTTTGCCTGCGTAACCTTTTCCCAACAATATTGGGGTCGGCTTTTTTTATGTTTCATGTGTCGGCAAGCGGTGCTTAACCTTAAAGATTGACCCGTGCGGCTCGTTTTTTTTATCTTGTTTTTTTTTTATCACTTAATTTTGTTTTTCTTTCTTGCACAATAAAAGATACAGGTTTTACTTTAATTTACTTCTTTCTTTCATTAGGAGTAGATATAGAAGCAGCAGTTCGGGTTTTGGAAGTGGGCGGTGTTCTACCCCCGTGCCGAGGAAAGCACCGCTAGCCTCCGCTAAGATTCGCCGCCACAACAGTACGAATGAAGGTTTTAGTGTACATACAGCCAGAAAGAAAAACATTCTAATAGTATAACATCATAAAACGTTTTTAACGTTTTAAAATAGTTACCAAGATTGTGCCATACAGTTGGAACGGTGCGTGTAATTGTTGATGTACAAGAGATGCTTCCACCAGTCGCGTCGACAATCCCTCACTTCGTAATATATGAATTTCTGTAGAAAAACAATTGTTTAAATTGGTACAATAATGTATATGCATATGTAAAAAAAAATTATATGCTACATTATAATAACTTCGAATTACTTTTTAAGAAATTCTGAAACTTATGAGCCTATCTCGAGAATTACATGAATACAGTTCCAACTCTATTAATTACATTACAATATGTAAATCACTCAACGCCATAAGTAATAAATTATATGGTTCAAAAGTAACTCCGCTCCGGTGCTTATAATTTATATCTGAGATTGTAGAGTAGGAGGAGTAGTAGAATATTATTATACTTCCAATCTCTATCACTATCATGGCTTTGTTAGGCGTTCTTCACAACTCCTTTGGCTTTAAAATATTGTTAACTGAGTACATTCAAGGCGTCAAGGCGAATCTAATGATTTCTCTTTTGTTTAAATCCATGAAGTAGTTCAGCCTGCAGGCAAAGAAAGCCTACCTAAAAACGTTGATGAGCAAAAAAAAACATGTAAGCCACCAGATAGAGCGACGGCAATGGAATATTATTTTACTAATCTTTTTTCTGTAAAATATGAGATATTAAACGGCAGCGACGGAGTTGGGTTACTTATCTTGGAATCATAAATCGTCTCCTTTCTTCATTATTTCTTAATTGATTCTATACAAAACATGAACTATAAAAAATATAATGAAACAGCAGTGTCAGTACGATAGAGAGACAATTATCTGCTATTTGAAACTGATGATGAAAATATGCTCACATATTTAACAAAAAACTTACCGTCCATAAAGGTGCTCAAGATACTAGCCTCCCAAACCAGGTGGTTGTCAACCCTAACACAAGAGCGTATGATGGAGTCAATCTGCAGCAAATAAGGCAAAAATCTATTAAAATGCTGGTGGTTTAACAATCTTCATTCCCACTTGTCTTATACTTAAACTGCAAATGTGATCATCTGTAAACTTCAATTTTTGCTTCGTCTTCACCTCACTGAATAAAGATTAAATTAGAATGACAACACATTGACCTATTTGGAAAAAAGATATGCCATGTGAAAGTTTTCGAATAACATGCGGGCAAAGCAGCTGGCTGATGTTACAGCTTGGACAAGTTATTTATATACAAGCAAAAATAGTCGTATTTTCACACCATTCATCTGGTCATCCCTTGGTTGCCACTGCCTCATTTTAATATTACATACTATAAATTGTTTTTTTCTTCCTTTACATTGTTCTCATATATAGAAGCAACAAGGTTTATGTAACCAGGATTTTTGTAAACATAAAATGATTGAAAAGAGTGTCCGTGGAGTTTCTTGCACGTTCTTCTCCATAGAGATCTACGCTTGCGAACGTGCAAATAGCTTCATGTTTTTGACGGACTGACTTTGACAATTCAAAAGTACCTGATAATGGTTTATTTGAAATAAATGTTTTGACTTTGACCATTTATTGTTAGTAAAACTTCAAAAAATTTAAATAATACATTGAAAAATTAATTAAAATAAAAATGTAAAGAGACTCATAAATTGTCGAAAGATAACAATAAAAAGTATATATTTTGTGTGCATAACAGTTCTGTCACAATAAAACATTTTGGTTCTTCTCTTTTCTTCCTATAAACAAAGTTTTAAGCTGGCTGTATTATATGTTTCTTAACTGTAGGTGCATTTTATTTTCTTACCTCAAATACCTCACAATGATGTGCTTCGGCAACATGCTCCAGGAAAGTGAATATTTCTCTAAATCCATCAGCCAGTTATACACTAGGAGGAAGGACGAGATTAAGAAGAATGTCTGCATTATCAGTGAACCGTTCAAAAATATTCCGAAGAATTTAACTTGGGTCCACTGAAATTAAAATAATGAAATTGATTAGTTTCATATCACTTGGGTTCAAGTTTAGTGCTCTACGAATGGAAATGATAGAAACTTACATCTTCAAAAAGTTTTGGGTTCACGGTCAAAACAATGGCGGTGTAAGACGCGTGGGCGATTAAAACAAGGATAATATTTATTGATCTGAAGCAATAAAAAAAGTAATTAGTTAATTTAAACAGTAGAATAACACGACGAAACAATTTTTTATTCAATTAATGTAATCGGTACGTCACCTGATACCATGAATTGCTCTCAATGCTTTGTAACGAGAATCTCGTCCTTCTCCTGCAGGCTGAACATATTTCTTCCAATTCCGAAATATTGAAAAGCAACACAGAAATCTAAGAGCTAAAAAAACACACATTTAAAAATATTGTCGTTTACTTCTCATTATGAACAATTTAACAAAGACTTAACTAAATCTAGCTTTACTAAATAAAGATAATAAGAGGTAGCCACTCTGATGGGATTACTTGCGATAATTGGCAATAATAGTGGGATATATGTAGTATTCTAAGACGGCAATTCACTATAAACTATAGTTATTATTTAAAAAAGTGGAAAGTCTACCTCCTCGATCTTTTCCCTTCTCTAAATAGTGATCACAAAGGCTTCCGATAAAGTTTGCCAACACTATAACGATGCAGACCACTCCAACAAAAATATCTAAACTATCGATTGGTCGATCTCTGTCGCGTTTAGAGCAATCAAACTCATCCGTCAGTCTCGTTTTTAACTTGTACTTGTTATAAATGGTTTCGTTAGTGCATGCTTCAAGGGACGATTTTTGGTCCAGATTTGTTGCAGAAACATTGTAAAACTTATTGCATGTTTTTTTCATGCAATAACCGTGGCGCAACAGTGTGCGGTTATGGTGCCTTAAATTTGCGGAATATTCCTGTAAATAAGAGAAAAAAACACGTTTAAATAAACGCAAATGAGGAAAAATATGAAAATGCAAATAATTTTATTTGAGTATATTTTCAGTAATGGTGCATTCTACAAATATTTTCGAGTTGAGTAAGTAATGATTTTGCAAGCGCCAAAACTTACTTGCACCATAGTCAAGAGCTCGCTTGGCTCATCTGAGACCAGAACAAATTCTCCAAAGCAGTACACAGAGTCCGGTTCATCGAAGCATTCTTCATAGCTGTCGAGGTGGTACAACGGAGGCATGCGAGCATAATCCGAGTCTACAAAATATTAACAGTAGAAAGTAAGAAAAACCGTTTATAAAAAACGCAGTTAGAGTTAATCTGGTGTTGTCCTTCAGTATAATTATACAAAACAATCGTTTATTACTTTTTTAACTTATAAGATCATGTAAAGATAATTAATTAAATTACCCAAGACAAACATTAATTTGCATAGTTTTGCGATTACAAAAAGTAAAAAAAAAAATTACTATGACTAAAAATATCAACAAAATTTGTTTTCGCTGGTATTGTTAAGATGCTCACTATTGTCTTTTAAATTTTCAATGTCAAAGTCAAAACATATATATTTGAAAATAAATTATTTACAGGTACTTTTGAATTGTCAAAGTCAGTCAGTTAAAAACATGAAGCTATTTGTACGTTTCAAAGTGTAGATCTCTTTAGGGAAAACGTGCAGGAAACTCCACGGACAGCCTTTTAAACTTTTTTATGTTTGATTACACTGCCTTGTACTCAGTGAAGATTAACACACATTTTCCATGGCGGCAAAATCAATAGATTTCACGATTCTGTTTACAGAAGATATTATGCATAACACCATCATCTGTCTACCCTTCTCCCAACTATATTGAGGTCAGCTTCCAGTCAAACCGGATTCAGCTGAATACCAGTGTCTTCCGTGGAGCGGCTTCTTACCAGACCTCCACAACCCATTAACTGGGTAACACGGTACTCCTTGGTAAGACTAGTGTCAGATTATCTGGCTTCTGACTATCCGTAACGACTGCAAAAGATCTACAAATGACAGCCGGGACCAACGGCTTAACGTGCTTTCCGAGGCACGGAAGAGTTTCGATATGTAAAGATGGTCACCCATCCACAGACCAACCTCGTCAAGCGTTGCTTAACCTTGAAGATCGACTCGTGCGGCTGTTTTTATTTAGCCACGAGCTCCTCCATTATGCGTAACACCAATAACTAAACAAAACTACGGGTAGAGGCTTTTTATAGGCCGTTTGAAATGGTCTTATCTTCCCTACATCCACAACACAATTGATCAGTGATATTGCGTCTTTTTCTTAATAACTGGACTTATGCTAGTTAAGAAACCTATGAGTAAACTCACAAACTGTGGCTAAACTAAAATACACCTCGACATAACACTTCCAGGAAAAACATATCCTGTTTGCAAATTCAAACTATTTTATATCTTTTTTTTTAAGGATGGGAAATCATCAAATGTCTTCTTCCGCTCTGGGTGGAGCGGAAGGGCGTGTCAGACTCTTACTGACTAAAACCCATCCGTGTTCCTGCGTTCCAGGGCCGCGGTGACTCTTTCGAACAAATTCCGCAACCCAGGCAGGCTCTGGCCCTAGCGGGCCCCGTCTTCTATGCTGACATCTCTTTGAGGCGCGCGTGAAACACAACGCGCCATCGACCCAGTCCTGGTGGTGATCGGACAGCGATCCACCCAACGCTCGCCGTCCGCAGGCCCGCGCCTACGGTGGCCGGGGATCGCCCATCGACTCCCGATGCCCGGGACGTCTTCTCCTGTAGCGGCGGTTGGGGCGAAGGCCTATATCACCTAAACCTACATGGGCACTTATGGAACCTTAGATTTTATACAAGTGTATTTTTGTTTCTGCATTGATACTAGAACTGTATTGATAATCAATGAAAAATTATCTATTTACTGCCCGCAACTTCGAACGCACGGATCCCGTTTTTTCATCTCTCATTAAAGAGGCTATGATTTACAAAAATATTTTTCAAAATCCGATGTGCAGTTCAAGAGATTAGCGCGTTCAATCAAACAAACAAACTCTTCAGCTTTATAAAATTAAGTATAGATATAGAAATATAGAAATCTGGATGTTGTTTGTACGTTATACTTTTTGTTATTTTAAACAAGGAGAAAGGGGAGGACTTCGCCCAGCAGTGGGACACAAATAAGGCTAATAAAATAAAGTTCATCATCATCATCATCATATCAGCCAGAAGACGTCCACTGCTGGATATAGGCCTCCCCCTAGTGTCGCCACAACAACTGGTCCTGTGCGTCTCGCATCCATCGGCTACCCGCGACCCTCGCCAGGTCCACCTTTGCTTGCCAAACTGATGTGGCAGTGGGCAGGGAACATTGCTCGCAGAACAGATGGTCGATGGGTCCGAAAAGTTCTGGAGTGGCGACCGCGTACCGGAAGTCACAGCGTTGGACAATAAAATTAATAAATAATAAATGCACATACCATTGAGATTGTATATGATTGCAGCAGAACTTTGCACTAAAACAAACAGTACTAATAGACCAAACATTTTGTTGATACACTGTCCTACGCCACACACGACATTATCATTTAAATTCGGATTGAATACTAGATGTCTACAACGAATGTTAAGTGGTACCTTTTGTTTTATCTTTGTCACGTTAAAACCTGTATTTGAACAATTACCTTGATTTTATAACTAGATACGTTTTTTTATAGAGTTTTCAATTAGGAGATTATAAATATATATTAAACAGGAAATAAAAGATTACCACGGGGCAATTTAAAATTTATTTATCTAATATTGTTTGAAAATTGGTATTTTTTACATTGTGAATCGGTGACGAAGCTCGTGTTTGAAGATATTATAAAGAAGCCACTTCACTTGGCGTATTTACACAGATATTTGCGTTACTTGGACAATAGAAAATATACCCTAAAATGATACAAATAAAATTCATTTTTTAACAAAGGAGTAAATATTTGCCATATTTGTGCAAATTCGCCATTTTTTTATGTTTGTTACCTCATAACTTCGTCATTTATGAACCGACTTGAAAAAATCTTTTCTCAAATGAAGGATACACGTTTCGATTGGTCCCATAGAAATTTCATCAAAATCGGTTTAGTTTGGTTTTTAAATCAAATTAGCTTTAGGAAATAGAAAATATATCATCCAAGTAAGCAAACGAAATTGCGAGTTTCGTTTTCCTGTGACTTTCCAGTGGTGTAGTTAGATGTGGGGCACCACTAAAAAGTGAAAAATAAACAACTTTTTTACTAAAATACACCCAACTTCCAAATTAAAAAAACACTACAAAGTATAAAAGCTTTTACAAAAAATACAACCGACTTAATAAAAATATTACAAAGTATAAAACACTTTAATTTCGGCAGTCGGTGTTTTTTGTTGTTTTTTTCGTTTAATGAAACCGACTTCCAACATTATAGTTATTTTATACTTTGTAGTGTTTTTCATTTAGAAGTGGGTTGTATTTTTTTCGTAAAAAGTTTTTTAACATTTTATTTTACAACTATAAACTCATCATATGACATTTAATTTAATATGCTGTGCAGCAGTGGCTTGAAAAACGAATGTTTAATTTTTCCGGAAAAAGTAGGGTCTGAAATATCTGAAACCGTTTTTTCCTGGGTCCAGCTTTAGTGCTTGTGATATATTTTACATATGTTCTGCAAAATTAATCCAAGGAGTGGCACTACTTCAGCCGAATTGTCATAAGCTTTAGCAACTATGTTGGAGTTGGCTTCGTTTTACCGGACGCTGCCGAATACTAGTATTTTTGATGAAATGACTGAATCTGAAATCTGACCTTCACAACCCAGTCTCTGGCAAACACGCAACACCTTCTGCATCATCATCATCATAACAGCCAATTTCCGTCTACTGCTGAACGGCAATTGAAATGACGGCAATTCTCTCAAAGAGCGCCAACCCCTTAGAAACCTGAAAATCTGACAACCAGTCCTGTTAACCCTTTGAGTTTCTGACTGCCTCTGACGTCTGTAAATGATCTAGGAATGTCACAATTAAAGCTTGATCTATTCTTATAAAACTTTTGTGACAATATTAAAAGAAGAAAACATCTGCCTCAAAACATTTGCCTGTCTGTCTAAAACTCCAATTGACAAATAATCCTAGAACCATGTAGAGCTAAAATATTAGGCTACACACCCATCTGCCTCGATCAACCCTACCTTTATCACGTATATAGTCTGGAGCAAGTTTAGTAAGTTCCACGGCTTTGACACCGGATGCCCATATAAAACTAATTATAGCAACTACGAGTGCCGCAAGATAGCGGTCGATGTAACTTTGTTATGTATGACACGATGTTTTCGCCTATCAGGTTAGTACTTTAAGGCTGCAGTCAGTCTAGTGAAGTTGATAGGCGAGTGTAATTTTCTTATGGTTTGTTAGTACACGTGTCTGTTGATTCCCGAAAGTTACAGAGGACTACGGGCACTTGCCACGGGAATCCATTAGTTGCAAGAGGCAGACGATCAATCAATGTGGTGAAGGTTTGGGGAGACCTTTGTTCCATAGTAGACGTTTACGTCTGTAATGACGATGGGCACTTGTTATATCAAGGAGATTTCTGATAGTTCGTTGCTAACTTTAAATACAAAACTGCTAGATTTTGCTTGATAGAGGATGAACAAGGAGATTTTTCTGATTCTTCGAAGGCATTCTTTTACGTTGTTGGTGCAATATATTTCCAGCACCACTTGAAAGTTGGAAAGAATGAAGAGAAGGAAAATAATACGGCTAAGCACATTTGGCAGCAAATTATTTATTTCATTACAAACCAATTTAAAATAAACAACAAAAGAATGTCTGTTTTATAAATTTGGCTTAAATCCCTATCCAAATATACTAATAACACATTAAAGGTTACTCAAATATCAAACAACATACACTAGTCTTACTGCATCAATTACTCACTTGACACTACTTCACAAAACCGTTGTTCCATAAATTTTAAAACTCCTGTTAAAATACCTAAATTCGGGTTCCCATTTGAATGACTATGGTACCATCATCAGTTTGTGTTTGTCTCATATCTATTCCATTCTCATCTTCTGTCTTTTTCATGTCTTTAACAGTTTCCTTGTTTTGTTCTTCTAATTGGGCTTCAGGTCTCCTGAAGATGGCTCCAACGATGTTGGCAAATGGAGTTTCCACCATCATGCAGAAGAAGAATGCTGCTATGAATGTGCCCGTGACTAATGTTAGGCTTGTTAGAATCTGAAACACAAAAAAAATATTTTAAAATTTTGAATCAATGAAATTAGTAAAAGGTGTTACCAATCATTTGATCTATCGTTAGGTGATCGCCGTTGATTGGCGTATCTCAATTGGCGAAGTAGCTATATTTTTTGTTGTAATAGGAACTGTCCGACGTCGACAAATCAATTATGTTACAAGACTGTGTTGTTAGACCATGTTTGATGACGAATTTACAGGATTTGACTCGCAAAAGATCATTATTATCGTCACAGTAAGTCTTCATAGCGTTCCTTCTGTTTTTATTTTTGAAGATTGATATTTTACTTAAACATATTAATACACTAAAAAAAATACAACTATATGAAAATGGCGGTATCTGGTAGCCCTAGCCACCTTGGGTGAACATACTGTCAAACCTTCAGACATGAGATGGACTTTTTCGGTTTTAATATGTGATAGCGAAAAGATAGACAAAATAGCACGACATACATATAACAACAACAACAATACACTAACAATATCATAAAAATGTAAAGGTTACGGATCAATGGTTGTTTGAATAAATAATATTATTAATATTCCTTACATACTAATTAACATTTTCAAATATTTATTAAAAAAACACACATTAAAACACAAAAAATATTTATAAAAGTAGTAGTCCGCCGCTGTCGGGAGCAGTGTTCAAGCTACCGGTGCTTAGAGCTCAAAAGTAAGGAACCTCCTCACAATCCGAGCCGTATCGAGGAATACTGCCTTCTGTATCAGGCCCATTACCCACTTGGGTAAAGGGCCTGTCGAAGCTTTTGGCCATGAGGCCATTGGCCGTAACGACATTTGGCACAATGAAAGCATAGTCCACATTCCACATGTCGCCAACCTCGTGTGCAAAGTCGAGATACTTTCTATTTCTCAGCCTTCACGAGTTTCTCGTCATGCGGAATGCGGTGACATCGTTGATCATTGTGCGGCGCACTAATCGGTCTATCACTACTATGTCAGGCTTATTGGCAACAATAGTCCTATCAGTGATAATAGACCGATCCCAGTACAACTCGACAAGGTCATTGTCAGGCCGGGCCGGGCACATAATTGTAATACAGCAGGTACCTCAGAATCCACAAGTTCGTATTTCAAAGTAAGTTGCTGATGGATAGTCCTGGCTATTTGGTTGTGAGATAATATGTCTGATGTACTCACTCACCCGGACGGTGGCATGCCCGACACATGTCAACCATCTCATCCTTCCTAATATGTCTCTGGTAGTTGTTCGTCAAGATATTTTCGTCCATAATTGCACAGACAAAACCTTCAGTTTCCTCGAAGGGATCACCGAAACATAGCCAGGCCATGGACGCTTAAAAGTTTACATCGGACCCAAAAAAAAACCCGATAGAAGCGCCCGTGAAGCTCCTTGCCTTTCCATACCTCTTTACTGTCATCTATACTAAGTGTCACAGGTTTGCGCCAGTTCTCTTTAGCCATGGACAACGAGGTGAGTCCCTTGATCACTGCGACCACATCTCAGTGCATACCCAAATCGGCTTTGAGAAAATATTATCTGAGACTGCACATCTCGCGGTTGTGGAGAGTTTTAGTATTTAAGAAGCCTCGACCTTTACACTTCCGAGGGATGTACAGTCTCATCACCAACGATCGTGGGTGATGCATCCAATTTGTCGTCAGCTGTGTACGGACCTTCCTGTCTAGGGTTTCAAGTTCGGTTTGAGTCCATTTGAGTAGGCAATACCGGTAGGTAATACCGGCATGACCTAACCTATGAAGGCGCTTACCTTATTTCTGCCCGACAAAAGGCTATTTAAAACCTTTTTCAGGCGGCCAAAGCAGAGCTCCTTCAGCGATTGTTTCATATCAGCACCGTCAATGCCTAACGCTTCAGACATACCCAAATACTTCTAGGTTACGGTCGAGCTGAGGGATCGTATGCTGTATGGAATCCGTGAGTTTTATTCGCATGGATTTCATAATCTCACCTCACTTTACCTGCATGACTGTACATTTATCCAGACCAAATTCCATCCTGATGGCGCTACTAAAAATTTCAGTTACCTTCAGTAGCTCCATCAGTCGCAAATTGTTGGGGGCAAAGAGTTTCAGGTCATCCATGTAAAGAAGGTGAAATATGGCCTGACCACCTCTTCTCAACCGATAGCCTAGGCATATGAATCCTCCAGCAATGTGATTAGCAGATTAAGAGCTAGGCAAAACAAAAGTGGACTCAAACTGTCGCCCTGAAATATTTCCCGTTTAATCCATACAAGCTCATCATTCCCTTGAATCGTTCGACATCCTGGATAGCGACGGACTGTTCCATCGCCTCATACATGACTCAAGGAAGGTGCGTAGGGTTGCATCTATTTTGTACAACTCCAACACCCTCATGAGCCATGTATGTGGCACAGAGTTACAGAGTTTTTTATAATAATAAAAGCCATGACAGATAACATATGACTTGAAAACAAAGAAACGTGGACGGCACACATAAATGACAGACTATAAAAAACAACGAACAAACCAAACTTATGCTCTGAGCATGCTTATGTCCAAAAAAAAAACAACTCAGCGTTTGCTGGGCATTAAACACTCAGTGCTGGTTTTCATTTGGCACTCGTAGTGACACTCGGAATCGGCAAAGGTAAGGAGGGACGCGGAAGTGAAAAAAGGAATATACTTACGGTTCCGACTAGAGTGGTTCTCTGAACGGTCGTAATCGAAGCCGCTTCAGTTCTGATGAAGGCGATGTGCAAAAGCATGGCGCTGAACGACAGCCGACCGATGAAGGTGAAGGGTCGCCACTCCAGGATTGACCGGCACAAACCTGATAAAAAACTAAGGCTAAAAAAGCATCCTATGAAGATCACTTGGCCTCCAAAAATTGTTATTCCAAGCTGTATAAGTTAAAGAATGAGGAGATCACTTCAAATCAGGATGAGTGACTTGTTTTTTTTATGACAAAAATGGAACTTCTGTTGCCTTTGAAATCAGTTGAATTTCATAATCTCAATCATTTGGCGCAGTTGTGGGACAGTTACAACAGCTTATGATGAAGAACGACTATTGGTTCTGTTTTTAGGGTTTCGAATCTCTATATGAACAAAACGGAACACTTTAAGGTAACTCGGTTGTCCGTCTGTCACGACCTATTTACTCCGAATCTATCGGACCGATTCAGATAAAATTTGATATACATAATATTCTTCTGTGACGGATGTGTAATGGAAATATTTTTTTGTTGAAAATGGGGTCAATTATTGGGGTGCATATTAAAAAATAAAAAATAATGTTTTCCTAGCAGTACCGTGTGATAAATCAAATGAAAGGGCGTATTATGAGGATTTAAAAAATTTTTTTTTCATAATCTATACATGTCATAAATTAGTAAGGACCGTTGTGTCTGTACATTTAACAAATTTACAAAAACTGGCTTAAGGGCGATCAAAAAGGAACATTCAACACAAAAAAGACTGTTTTTTTTGCCGTTCTGTCTGACTGACTGATTCTCAGGAACGCGTGGAGGAATCAAGCTGAATTTAATATCAAATACTGAAGTCTGCTACCCCTCGGATTAGTGAAAAAATCTAAAACAACGCAATCTAAAGATAAAGACGTTTATGCTCCGTTTATGGCGCATGTTTTGACCCTCGCAAGGGAATAAAAACATATAGGGTTCCGTTGATCAAGAGTCATGAAATTTGGCAAAAAGATAGATCTTACATCACAAGTACAGAAAAAAGTCTGAAATAGAGAATTTGTGGTTTCATCATAGAAAAAATCATTTTTATTAGAAACTTATGTTTTCACTTGAAGAATTGACCGTGACGTACATTGATGTTCGGTTCAGTTCGGTCGTAACATCGGTGGTGATCGGACGCGTGTTGCTGGTCCTAGTGATCTTTTTTCTGATTGGCTCTTACGCTAACATTGTGATTCCTTGTTACTCCTATAGAGTTTATACCTGTTGGTCCCTCCCAGTGGGCAGTTCTAGACAGAGATAGTGCTAATTTCATCAGTTTTAACTCAATTATGTGAAAAAACACAAACTCTGATTCGACGTGATTTGAACCGGGCAGTGACTGCGTGGGGGACTGCGCTCTAAACCGCTGTGCCACGGAACGAGTGACGTATCTCGTCAAAAACAAAAACCACTACGAACAACGGACACAAGTGGATCGGCTACGAGCTACGCGCCTACGACATCTGCTACGAGCTGCGCATTGACATCTGCTACGAGCTACGGCATCGAGTATATCTGCTACGAACAACAACGTAGCGCTCAAGCTACGTCACAACCTACACTTACTGTTCTTGCGCCTTCGCTACGTATGAGTAAGGAATTACTTATATCTAAATTTCGTAGCACGTTGAAATTTACCTTATATTAAATATTCCTCCTCGATATGGCGCTGCAACGCACTCCGCCAAATCCTGCTTCCTCTACTATTGAGCACACGCAGTCAGATACCGATTTAAATCTACTTAGTGAGGTTTCCTACGTAAATACGTCTAGATATAAGCGCCTCCGATCGGATTTGTCACCAAGAACGTATAATCTAGATTTCAAAGAAGAAATTATGGGCTTGCTAAATAATTTTAAAACCGAGTTAGATGCCAAGCTAAATGAATTATGTGATAAACAGAACTCGCTTATCACAAAAATTTCTTCCGATATCCGTGAATTGAAGTCACAAACGAGTAAAATTCAGACCTCGAATGATGAAATTGTTCAATCTATGGCTTTCATAAATAATCAATATGAGGAAATCAGGATTGGACTAGAAAACCTACAAAAGGAGCGTTTAGAACAACGTAAATGTATTGAAGATCTTGAAAAGAAAGTACAGGATCTGCAACTCAAGTCAAGATCTTCATGCATCGAAATAAGAAACATTCCGCTCATTGAAAAGGAGACCAGTGCAGACCTCACAAACACAATCTGTGCCATCGGACAGGTTGTTGGTTCTGGCATCACATCAGCTCATCTTCGAGACATTTACCGCATACCCGGCAAACCAGGTCTGACACGACCCATAGTCGCAGAGTTTCAATCGGTACAAATGAAGCAAAAAATCATATCAGCCGTGCGGGACTATAATAACAGCAAGAAAACTGTGGAGGACAAACTGAACACGGAACAAATAAACATCGCCGGTAAGAGACAGGCTGTTTATATAGCCGATCATCTCCCGGCAAGTTTGAAAAAATTGTTCTACCAGTCTCGTGAATTTGCTAAGCAGCATGGCTACCAGTTCTGCTGGACCTCTAATGGCAACATTTTCGTTCGAAAATATCATGGTGAAAAGCAGATACTAATTTCCTCTGAACAATCTCTGTTGGCCCTGAAACCAAAACAGTGACTAGTTACTGAATCCTCACCGATCACTAGTATACGCTCTTATTTGTTTAAACTTATATACTGTTTCCATTTAAAAATGCATGGGTTTTATATTACTAATGCACACAAATTCCTAACAATTGTAACTATAATTAAATCTCTACACTTACATTCATCACACACACACTATTTACAAAAAAACACACAAAACTTTTTATACACTTATTCTATTCACACGAGCAGTCGGTTTTTCATATGCTTCATCCTGTTTCCACTTTCTTTTACAAAAGGATCACTTCGTAGATCGCTAAGATTTTGGGTTTCTCTAACTTATAAATGGCTAACATAAATAACATTAATACTGACCTGGACTCTTTGGAGGTAACCGCGTCTTACAACTGTCTCCCGAAAGACTGCAAACTGTTTATAAATACTAGAGGAGGCATTACACTTCTTCATTTGAATATTAGAAGTATAACTAAAAATTTTGACCAACTCTGCATGTTAATATCTGACATTAACATTAATTTAGACATAATAATACTTACAGAATGCTGGCTTAAAAAATCAAATAACTTACCTATCCTTGCAGGATATACGTCACATTATACCAGACTAAATCAAAACCAAAATGACGGCATCATCATCTATACCAAATTAGATCTAACGTGCAAAGTAAACGAACCAATATTCAAGGATGGAAACTGTCTCGTTTGTCAAATATATCGCAGCATCAGTGTGGTAGCCATATACCGATCCCCTTCTTTGTCTACTAAAGAAAAATTTAATAACTTTATTAGCAGCCTAAATGACGTATACGCTAACTTAAGAACTCAAAACATTATTTTGGCGGGGGACCTTAATATCGACATAAGCACGGCCTCAACTGATCCTTTTCGTGAAGAATACCTAACGTTTAATGCCTCACATGGCCTGTTTCCCTCGCATTCTCAGCCTACTAGAGCTAAGTCGTGCCTCGACCACTTTTTCGTAAAATCAGATTCTCCTTCTACAACACTCATTTTGGAATCTCACATAACCGACCATCAGCCCATTACTTTATGTCTCAATAAAAACATCTCTCACAATCAACACCTTAACACTAGAACATGCACTTGCTATGAAAGTATCAAAACGGATTTAGAAAACACCAACTTCTCTGAAATTTTAGCAGTTACCGACGCAAACGTTGCATCTAATATGCTTGTCACACTCCTCTCAAACTCAATTGCGAAACACACTAGGACATTAACAGTATCCAGAAGCAAACGAGTTCTAAAACCTTGGATGTCACCGGGTCTCCTAAAATGCATTAGAAATCGCGATAGACTTCACTCAAAGTCCAAAAAAACACCTGGTAATATGATCCTAAAACTAACATATACGCGATATCGTAACTTCTGCAATAATCTCCTCAGTAAATTAAAGCTCGATTTAAAAAAATCCCAAATTCAAAATGCCGGTAATGACCCTAAGGCCCTGTGGAAAGCCATTAGAGACATAACAAATACTCAGAAGACAAAAAATAGTGCAATAGAACTTTTGAAACTATCTGACAACCCAAAAACTTCTATTAACCGTGTCTGCACCTACTTTAAAGAGATCGGTAAAAATTTAGCTGAGAAAATTTGTAACAATGCCAACATTAATAAAAAAAATACCTCTCTACAAGAACTTGAACAAAACAGTCCATCCGGTTCACTGGTCATCTTGGAAGTCACAAACACCGATATAGAAGCATTAATCTTAGAACTTCGTCCTGGCAGCGCTACAGGGTGGGACAATATTCCCTCTCAAGTCCTCCGACAAAATTGCCAGGTACTAACACCTGTAATATCTCACATCTGTAATCTAGCCATAAGTAGTGGCGTTTTCCCAGAAGTCTTTAAGAAATCGCTTATACATCCTATTTTTAAAAATGGTGATAGGGATTGCCTTAACAATTATCGCCCTATTTCAGTGCTCTCAGCCTTATCTAAGATCTTAGAGAAAATACTGAATCAAGCACTGAAAACGTTTCTAAAAAAATATAGTATACTAGCACCAAATCAATATGGCTTTCGCCCAGGTTTATCCACAGAAGACGCTGTAACGGACTTGACCAATACCGTTGTTGACAACTTAGATGCAAAAAATAGGTGCTTATGCATCTTTCTAGACCTCTCAAAGGCATTCGACACGGTGTATGTCCCTATCCTTTTGGAGAAACTACAAAAGCTAGGAGTAAGAGGTTTATCCGGAAAAATTTTTAAAGACTACCTCACAAATAGGAGACAACGAGTCAAAATTGAGAGCTATTTTAGTGATGAAGAAACAGTGAGTTATGGTGTGCCGCAGGGTAGTGTTTTGGGCCCCACACTTTTCCTCCTATACATAAACGATCTCTGCTCACTCCAATTACCAAATACTAACATCTTTACCTACGCAGATGATACTGCTATCCTTGTTTGGGGTCCAAATTGGGAAACTGTTAAGGAGCGTGCCGAATACTCACTTTCCAGAGTTATGAACTGGCTAACAAATAACCTCCTAACACTAAATCTAACAAAGACCAACTACATAGCATTTTCCCTCAGCAAAATTACCGACCCTGCCGAAAACTTCTATATTAAAGCTCACACTTGTGCAAATTGCAACGAATGCGACTGTCTTGAACTTACGCGGGTTGAAGAGGTAAAATACTTGGGCGTATTGATTGACCACAGACTGAAATGGAATAAACAGATAGATTTAGTAACAACAAGAGTAAGGCGATTGATATATATCTTTAAATCCCTACGAGATGCACTATCACATGACAAGCTAAAACTAGTCTATCAGTCTCTATGTCAGTCTGTAATACAATATTGCATCACGGCCTGGGGTGGCGCAGTTAAAACGCACCTTATTAAATTAGAAAGGGCACAACGAGCCGTTCTAAAGGTAATGACCAGGAAACCTTACAGATACCCGACTGTGAGCCTATATTCAAACTGCAAGGTCCTCACAGTTCGTCAGCTGTTCATCTTGAAAGCCGTTCTCAAAAAGCATCGAGATGTGCCCAACCCTAACTCAAATAAACGCACTTTATCATCTGTATGCCCTCGTGTGGTTTGTAGAACCGCTTTTGCAAAAAGGCAAACGCGTAGTACAAGCGCTAAACTATACAACGATTTGAATAAGAAACTTAATATCGTTTCATTAAATAGATGCAAAGTTAAAGTGAAAGTTACTGAATGGCTACAACAACTTGACTATCAAACAACCGAAGACCTTCTTAGCTATCTAATATAAATTCCACTGATTCCAATTTATCCACTCGTACGCAAACACATACACTCCCTCACACACACACTCACACACATACACACACACACATACACACACACACACATACACACACACACATACACACTCCACGACACACTATCAACCACAGACTCATATACTCGTTTACTAACACAAATCTAAAGCGTATTTAACTTAACAAACAGCGACCTTATGTACAAATAGTATTGTGTACCTTTTGCTGCGACTGAACCCTGTCTCCCAAGATACAGGCCCCTGGCCTAGTTTGGGATTCAGTATCAGTACATATATATTGTAATAAACATCCTAAGACTGTTCAAACTTAAGTACCAATGTTGCATTTTTTGTGTCAATAAACAATTTTTATTTTATTTTTATTTTATTTATTTATTTATTTATGTATGGGGATCATTTTATCAACAACAAAGTGAAGTTTTTCCCTTAATCTTAACTGCTATATTTTTGTCGGAATAATGAGAGCGCTTTAATTTTTTATTTTGATTCGAAATAAGACGAAACTTAGATGAGACTATAGTAGGCGCCAGATAATCGAGGAATATCGGTCATTGACCCACCTACATTTATTGAAATTTTTAATTTGAAAAACGGAATTAATGACACAAAACTGTCCCGAATCATCATTTCTCGTGATCCTTAACATTTTCTAATAATGAAAAACGATTCATATTTAATTGTTCAGGTACCTATGAGCAGTTATTAGGGAAAGGTCAATATACTTTATTCCACATTTATCTGGCGCCTACTATAATTAGTTCTCTCTCAATAATCAAAATGTTTTTTTTTAATCATTTGGAATGGATGCACAAAGCTATGGAAGCAGTAGACAAGACTATATATATCATAAAGCAAAATTACCGGCTGGCGTCAGGCGTTACAGTGCTGTTCTGTAATGATTTCGAGCAGACACTCACGATAATACTGCGAGGAGCGAAAGCCAATGAAATAGGGGCCTGCTTATTAAGGGTCAGATATGCGAGCATATTTAGGAGGCCACTAAAACGCGCAGAAATAGTAGAATTTACTGTTAAAACATTGTGACGGCACGCACCACAATCAAGCAGATAGTTAGTCTATTTTAGTAGAGAGCCTGGTTGTCCCGTTAGTTCACAAAGTAAATTCATTTATCCATTGAACTATTTTGACCCGTCGCAACGACCAAGCGGCAACCATCACTACCCAAAGTATTGACAAATATTTTTGGGGAAGTAGGGAATACATTTCCATGAACATGGCCACGTAAGAAAATGATAATCATTATCCGGTAAAGTTGTATGATATCTACTCAGATATTCAAGCCCCTAAAACTTTGCATTTGCAAGCGGCTGAAAGTCATAAATCTCCAACGAAGTGTCATCCTAGCCGAAATACTAACAGGTTGCCCTTATGATGATTTATTTCATTCCCAAGATCCATCTCATTCCCAATAATTAACCGACTTCAAAACAGGAGATTCTGCATTTGACCCGTATGTTTGTATGTGCGCGATTCTTGGTCTGTTTAGTTTCAAACGTGTTCAATTTCCAGTGAGCCTATGATATGTCATGGCCGCCAGGCATCATCCGTTGTGGGGGCACACTTCTCTTCTGGTTGCTTTTAAAATGGCCAACTTTATGTATGTAGCTCTATCACTTTTTGAGTAAGCTCCAAGTGATTCTGCCGCTAACACTCAATATAGAAGCGTTATCATTAAAAAGTTTTTCATATCCAATTTCGGCATTTTAAATGGAAGAGGTGATACGGTCAACTTCAACTTCAACAAAATCAACTTGCTTTATCTATATCTAAACTAATATTATAAAGCTGAAGAGTTTGCTTGTTTGAACGCGCTAATCTCAGGAATTACTGGTTGAAATTGAAAAATTCTTTTTGTGTTGGATAGTCTATTTATCGGGGAATGTTATAGGCTATATAACAGCACGCTATGACCAATGGGAGCGGAGCATAAATGAAACTGTTGCAGAAACGGGATAAAATATTCCTTTTTGAGAGCTTCCGTTGCGTGCGCTGCGTAAACGGTTTAAGTTACGCAAATATCATGTATGATGGAATTGTTCCTCTTTAAAAAATATACACAATATGTTCGTTCATACTATATTTACTATATATCTATTATATTTTATATAAAATTATAGATGCGAAAATAACGCGCGTTAGAGATAGATTAGACCTTGAAGAAGGACATGGGCTACTTTTGAGAAAAGGGCTTGAAGGGGTTCAAAAAGGGGATGAATGTTTGTATGGGAGTCCGTCATTATTGACGATAAATTAAAGTATTTAGGCACTTTAAATATATATATATATATATACTCATATGTTCAAGCGTAAAAAATTGTACCTTAAAATAAAAATGAGTGCAAGAAGTAACAGGTCGCGGGCAAAAGCTAGTTTTTTTATAATTTCAATATTTTTGAGTCTTCGTTAAATTTGCATAAAATTAACGCGAACCAGGGTAAAAACCCTACAAAAACGTGGTTTATGAATAAAATCTAGACACACCTATTCCAAAAGGATGACTTAAAATTAACAAAGGTACCTACGTACCTTCAAATTGAATAACAGTTCCAGCTAAAACAATGGCTATGATAATGCCAAAGGCAGGCTTTTGCAGAGCAGCATACAGCATGTGAATATACAGGGGCAGTGGTGGACCCTCAGCAAAGAAGATATGCCCAGACCAACACACAAGCGCAGCCATTAAAATTAAAGACCAGTACAGGTATCGGTATTTCTGTAAAACACAAAAAAGATATGCATTACATAGAAGCAAGTGGTAGAGAGAAAGAAAAGGAGAGGAATATTGAACACTTATGTAATATAAATATTGAACACTCAGACAGAAGAGAGATAGAAAGATGAAATTCTTTAATATGTAGACACAGGGAATGCATTGACTAAATAAATTGATGATATTATAAAATACGTTATAGAAAATTGTCATAATGTTTGAGTTGAACAACGTTAACTCTAGATTATATAGGCCACCTTACTTGGAGGAGGCATATATCTCCTTTAGATACCCTCCTTTAAGCGAGGTAAAAAAATGTGGTCATGTGATTTAGAAAGAGCCATTCAAGGCGACAATAAATTGGACTAAACTTTAAAAACCTAGTCATAATAATCAATCAGCCTGTAGAATCCACTGCTGAGATACATTCCAATTGGTGGGTGTCACATGTATTAGAAATTTTAGAATAGAATAGAATAGAAAACATTTATTCGAGATAGAGAGATTTTGGTAGAGGTACATATCGATTTCTTCATGATATTTTCTTTGACAATTTTGGGAGCAGTGGTAGCAAAGTCAGTGCCACTAAGATAGGGCCACCACTCTCTGTTAAGCATTTAAGCAATAATATTTTTCAGAAAACTTACCTGGAACTGCTTCGGATCTCCACCAGACTTCTGCCAGTTGTAGATGATGTAGCCCACTGCCATGCCAATGACGCAACCAACTAGATTGGTATGCCCTTTTGAGTAAAGTTTGTTAAATGTGGGGTCGTCTATGAATAAATTCAATGCTGCGCTGAAAGTGGAAAATAATGATGTACAATTAGCACGACCCAAAATACATAAACAAAAAATATTGTATCCTACTGAAATGAACTGAATGTTATTTAGGATGCTCTAAGGAAGCAATTTCATAGAAAAAGTTCGTAATTAAAACTTACTCCGGGGAAGCAATCAGAACACCATTCAGATTTTGGTAATATACGTGCAATGCGGGGATAATGAGCCCTATCACGAAGAGAAGGCTCAGCACCACTTTTCTTACGAGATTAGTTCTGCACATCAAGAAGATGACGACTCCGAAGATGTATAGCTGGGTGTCTGCAGCTAAATACCTGGAAAAAAAGAAGGAAGCAATTAATGCCAGATCGGTCATAGATATCATTTAGCCCCGTTGCGTGGCTTGGCGACTTTATCATCGAGTTATATCGGATAAAGTGTTATTGGGTTTTCCATTTTCATCGGGCCCTATCAGCTTATACTGAGGTAGGAAGGAGCTTCTTTGGCTTCACACAGGTTCGTATTTTACATCATCATCATCATCATCATCACCTGCTTAGCCTTATCCCAACAACATTGGGGTCGGCTCCCAGTCAAACTGGATTCAGCTGAATTCCAGTATTTAACGTGAAGCGGCTGCCTACCCGACCTCCACAACCCATTAACTGGGTAACACGGTATTTCTTGGCAAGACTCGTGTCAGATTTGTTTGCTTCTGAAATTCCGTAACGGCTGCTAAAGATCTACAAATGACAGCCGGAACCAAATTTGCTTTTTAAGGCACGGAGGAACCTCGATGTGTTAAGATGAATCACCCATCCACAGACTGACCTCAGCACCGGTGCTTCTTCTTCAAGATCAACCCGTGCGGCTTCTCATTTGACTTGTTCTTTCACTCATTTTATTTTGTTTCGTTCGTCTTTTGCGAGTCCCAGGTAAACGCTTTTACTTTATTTTATTTCTCTATATCATTAGGAGTAGGTATCGGAGCAGCAGTTAGAATTTTGGAAGCCAGCGGTGTTGTTGTGTTACCCCCGTGCCAAAGAAAGCACCGCTTGCCTCCGTTAAGATACGCCGCCACTACAGCACGAATGATGGTTTTAGTGTACATACAGCCAGAAAGAAAAAAATCTAATAGTTGAGCATCATAAAACGTTTCAAGATATTTACCAAGATTGCACCAGACAGTTGGAACGCTGCGTGTAATTGTTGATGTACAAGAGATGTTTCCACCAGTCGCGTCGACAATCTCTTACTTCGTAATATATGAATTTCTGTTGAAAAAACATAGTTTTGATTATAACAGTCCAAAAACATTTATATGCTATACAGGTATAGCTTTTTACTACTTTTAAGAAATTCGGAAACTTTTGGGATTCTCTTGAGATTTACATGTAATGTACATTACATATACATATATCTATAATCACTCAAATGAACCGCCACTCGTCCATTGAAAGGTTCATTAGAAAACCAGCGTCAGACAGCATCAGTCTGTCTGACATATCGCTGAAATTGACCTTTTTAGCCGTGAGACACACACTTGGTTCTTAGCATACCTACATTTATTTTTTATTTCTATGTACCGTGCGTATTTCATGTAAGTGCTAAATAAATATTATTCTTTCTTTCACTCTGCGCCATAGGTCATAAATGACATGGTTCAAAACTAACTCAGCTTATGATTTATATCTCACATTGTAGAGTAAAAGAAGTAGATATAGAATATACTACCACTATATCTCAATTAGTTCTTCACAAAAACTCATTTTGCTTCAAAATATTAATAACTGAATATATTCAAGGCTTCAAGGCGAATCTAATGATTCCTCAGTTGTTAAAATCCATGAAGTAGTTTAAGCTGCAAGGCTTGACAAAGAAAGCAGACCAACAAAATACTATTAGCAAAAAAAAACATGTTAGCCATCAGATAGAGCAATGGTGATAGTAAATTATTTTACTATTCTTTTTTCTCTAAAATATGAGTTATTAAACATCAACGGAGCTAGGCTAATTTTCTTGGAATCATAAATCATCTTCTTTCTTCATTTTTTCTTAATATATTGCATACAAAACATTAACTATACAAAATATAATGAAAGAGCTTATGTACAAAGGCAAGCTTAACCCAAAATTGGTCAGTACGATACAGGGACAATTTGTTACTATTTGAAACTGATGATGAAAATATGCTCACATATTTAAAAAAAAACTTACCGTCCAAAAAGGTGCTCCCGATACTAGCCTTCCAAACCAAGTGGCTGTCAACCCTAACACAAGAGCGTATGATGGAGTCAATCTGTAGCAAATAAAGCAAAAATCTATTAAAATGCTCGTGGTTTAACAATCTTCATTCCCACTTGTCTTAAACTAAATCTGCAAATGTGATCATCTGTATACATTCATATTTGCTTCGTCATAACCTCAACGAATAACTATTTAATTAGAATGGCAATTTGTATTGCCATGGCCTACTCGGACAAAATATATTTTATGCCATGTGATAGTTTTCGAATAACATGGGGGCAAAGCAGCTGGCTGATGTTACAGCTTGAACAAGTTATTTGTATACAAGCAAAAATAGTCGTATTTCGGCACCACTGCTTTTTTTAATTAAACTGAACAAAATATGTTAAAATTAATACATAGACTTAAATAGCTTGACAAATGAATAAAACAAAATATTAATATGACTCATAAATTGTCGAAAGATAACAATAAATAATTTATGTGTCACATGTCATTTCTGTTACAATAAAACTTTGTCGTTCTTCTCTTTCTTCTTATAAAAAAAGTTTTAAACTGGCTGTATAAGTTTCTTATTTGTCCCTACAAATAAGAATTTACACAAATACCTCCCTAGGTATTTGTGTGAATTTTACAAAAATAGCTCGAAATGTATCGTGTAATATTACACACGGCTGCTGCATCGCCAGGTCCTTTTTTTTAACTTGGCTGGACACGCTACCTCGTGTCTAGATTTTCTTACCTCAAATATCTCAGTATGATTTGCTTCGGTAACATGCTCCAGGAAAGTGAATATTTCTCTGAATCCATCAGCCAGTTATACACTAGGAGGAAGGACGAGACTAAGAAGAATGTCTGCATTATCAGTGAACCGTTCAAAAATATTCCGAAGAATTTAACCTGGGTCCACTGAAATAAAAATAATGAAATTGATGAGTTTCATATCAGTTGGGTTTAAATTTAGTGCTCTACGAATGGAAATGATAGAAACTTACATCTTCATGAAGCTTTGGGTTCACGGATAACACAAAAGTGGTGTAAAACGAGTGCGCCATTATAATAAGGATTATATTTATAGTTCTGAAGCAATTAAAAAAGTAATTAGTTAATTTAAACAGTAGAATAACACGACGAAACAATTTTTTATTCAATTAATGTAATCGGTACGTCACCTGATACCATGAATTGCTCTCAATGCTTTGTAACGAGAATCTCGTCCTTCTCCTGCAGGCTGAACATATTTCTTCCAATTCCGAAATATTGAAAAGCAACACAGAAATCTAAGAGCTAAAAAAACACACATTTAAAAATATTGACCTTTACTTCTCATTATGAACAATTTAACAGAGACTTAACTAAATCTAGCTTTACTAAATAAAGATAATAAGAGGTAGCCACTCTGATGGGATTACTTGCGATAATTGACAATAATAGTGGGATATATGTAGTATTCTAAGACGGCAATTCACTATAAGCTATAGTTATTATTTAAAAAAGTGGAAAGTCTACCTCCTCGATCTTTTCCCTTCTCTAAATAGTGATCACAAAGGCTTCCGATAAAGTTTGCCAACACTATAACGATGCAGACCACTCCAACAAAAATATCCAAATTATCGATTGGTCGATCTCTGTCGCGTTTAGAACAATCAAACTCATCCGTCAGTCTCGTTTTTAACTTGTACTTGTTATAAATGGTTTCGTTAGTGCATGCTTCAAGGGACGATTTTTGGTCCAGATTTGTTGCAGAAACATTGTAAAATTTATTGCATGTTTTTTTCATGCAATAACCGTAGCGCAACAGTGTGTGGTTATATCGCCTAAAATTTGCTGAATATTCCTGTAAATATAAGAAAAAAACACGTTTAAATAAGTTAGTAAATTAGGAAAAATATGAAAAGCAAATAATTTTATTTGAGGTGCTAGTTATTCCGTAGCGCCATATTTTCAGTAATAGTGCATTCTACAAATATTTTTGAGTTGAATAAGTTATGATTTAAAAAGCGCCAAAACTTACTTGCATCATGGTCAAGAGCTCGCTTGGCTCATCTGAGACCAGAACAAATTCTCCAAAGCAGTACACAGAGTCTGGTTCATCAAAGCATTCTTCATAGCTGTCCAGGTGGTACAACGGGGGCATGCGAACATAATCCGTGTCTGAAATATATAAACAACTGTATGAAAAAAAAACGTTCATACGTTTATGGTATGAAGAAGTACAAAATTATTTTTAATTTGTTATTTGCTATAATTTCACTAGTATATGAGGTTTTTGTGCTGGTATTGAAGTTTAGAAAAAAAATGTGTGCGTGTACTAGTGTAGACACGTAAGAAGTGAAACTTTTTTATGACTTTATTTATTCCAAAAATTATCTACTTTTGTTTTCATTTTTACTTTGTTAAAACAAAACACAAAATAATAACAACAACCACAACAATTACAACTAACAACAACAAACAACTATCTCTAATACAAGAAACGGTCAAGTCTTGTGGTTGGAGTAAGTCCGCTTAAACGACACGCTATCCCTACTCCGCTGGAGAAAGTACTCTTCGAATCAACCGTGGAAGGGACAAGAAAAAGATGGCGCGTAACGGAAAAATGCGTCGCGTAACCGAGAAATGTGACAGTATTTTTTTTTCCAACGCCGATAAAGAAGTTTCACTTAAAAAAAAAAAGATGAACGTCACATTTCTCGGTTACGCGTCGCATTTTTAATATTCATATTTTTTAATTAACAAATACCTTACCTTTGTTGCAATCAATTCCGATAAGATTAAAAATATACTATGTTCTCTTTTTTCTTCTTCTTGTATATGTCTTACAAGGGACTAGAAATAGTCGCCTTTTCACCAGAATTTGGAACGATATTTTTTAAATCAACAATTTTCGATAAAATTGTTCCTAGTTTTGGTGAAAAAAGCCTCGGTGCTCGTGTCTGACATTTCGATAGTTTTATGAAAGAAAAAGAGTTGTGACCGCATGACATTAATGTTCAGGGACATTTTGACCTCTCCATTGATTGGAGATCAATGAATCAATCAATTTGTAAAATGGAGCATAACACACTCAAAGTCAAAGTCAAAGTCAAAACGTTTATTTCAATTAGGCCATTAAACGGCACTTTTGAACGTCGTCGTTTACAGTTCAGTAAAAATAATAGAATTACATTAATAAAGTGACTCTACTGTCCATTCGGAAAGGTAGATTCTTATGGTGAAGAACGGACAAGAAACTCCATAGTTACTCTTTTCAAATAATGATTTTACAAAATTTGGTTCACAAAAATTAATTTAATATTATGTGAGGACGATGCACCCAGAGTATGCTACTTATAAGAACAAAGTATCACCAGCAGAGGTAAACTTATTAATTTCCTTAAGAAATTTAGGTAAATGGTACTCACATATTTACAAACATTGGAACCATTAATTAAACAACAGTGTGTGAGTCAACAGAAAAATAAAAACATAAAAAAGAAACAGTATATCTATAAAGTTAATACATAAATCAACCAGTTTGACCTTCACCCTTGATTGTCCTATGGAGCAGGACCAGCATGTTTCCAAGCATTCTTATCCTGAATGTAATCTTCTAATTTGTAATATGCTTGTTCACAAAGTGTACTTTTAACATGAGTTTTAAATTTTCTTTCATTTAGTTCTAATATGTCAGAAGGTATTTTGTTGTAACATTTAACACGAAAGAAGTGTGGACTTTAGCTAATCTAAAAAATGGTTGATCTAATTTGTCTTTATTTCTACTCAACATAATATGTAAGACAACACACACATACACACACCGTAACACACACTCGCACACATGCACATACACATCCATCACACACACACATACATATGAAATAGTTTTTAGTCACATTTTATTCTCAAAATTTTTTTTGTGTTTTCTTTGTATCTTTTTTTTCTTTCTTGGTTGCTTACATTTAGTTATACCATATTTTCGTAGCAGTTAAATACATATGTACTTAGATAGTAAAATACATATGCCTGTTATCCATGGGGGACCGGAACTGACACTCCTTCATACAGGTTATACAGTAACCTAGTTAGGAGATCAGAACTGCACCCAATATAATTGTAGCAAATCTGTAATTTTACCATGTATAAATTATATACCCAATTACCCATGTACTGCAATACTTGAAAATGATCAATAAAGATTAATTTTTATTATTAATTTTATTTGCATTAAACATGGTGTAAAAAGATGTTTTACATAAATTATTAGAGCATACTTGTTTTGCCTATATCACAGCATGCATATATATTATATAATAGGTAACATTACAAAAAGTTTCTCGTAGTTTACATGCCAGAAAATTCTTCTAAGCAGTTAAAGTTATGAGTGCTCAACCATGTGTTTAGTTCTTTTTTTAATAATCTAAGATTTTAAGGTTTTTAAGTCCTTTGTAATTTTAATAAACACCCGAACACACCTGGCTAAACAGCTTTTATTATATTGAGCTAGTCTTGGTAGATCGTTTAATATAAGTCTGTGAGGGTGTCGCCGTTTTGGAGGATATTCTTCCTCTGCCTTTTAAAATAAGTCTTTATACTTCGTAACAAACATACATACTTCATAGATAAAGAGAGACGGCAGTGGTAATAAACCAAGTTTTTTAAATAGTTTCCTGCGAGATTCATCAGGTTGAAGCCCATATATTGCACGAATACACTTTTTTTTTGCAACAAATACCCTTTTTTATCGTCACCCAAAATCAAAAGTCATTTATTCAAATTAAGCTGAGTGCCAGCACTTTTTGAACGTCAAAGTTCTACATCAAAACAGTCCCCCAAAACGCCCGCCCGTCACCACTTCCTAGTGTTCTAGCTGGAAAGAAGAAGTGGCGCAACAAACTCCCCAGCAACACATCTGTTAAGTTATAAAAACTTGAATTTATACGGCAGTAAGCAAGGTTTACAAAACATGACACAGACAATTATATGTCTAATATGTAAATCAAATTTTATGAAATTAATTGACCCTTGTTGGCTAGCAAGCTCCATTATGCCATCAAAAACAAACAAACTCAAGCATTACCAATAAATCAAACTAATTAAGCCACCAGGCATAAATGGTGTGCCCGCTTACACGCAATGGTATAATGTAACAACCGGATTGTGATTGGAACCACAAGTGATGAACTAGAGCCAACATAATTATGATAAACTGTAAATTTATCGTCATAACAATAATAAAAAAACCATGACCAGCAAGGCAACCAGCCACCACAAGCAGCACCCGGTCAGGAACATAACGCAAAGATCAGCCATTATCATATCGCCATGTTTGAGGGAAGGAGGTAACCCGACCTCCGATGCTACCGCAAGCAGTAACATCTAAGGGAGCATAACGAACTTGCTGCCGGTTGTTCAGGCAAGAATAATATAAAACAGCTATAGGACAATACTAGTTCATCATAATTATGTTCCAATACAACTCATTAAAAAAACAATTTTATTGTAATGAGTAGATTATGTCAAAAAATACAAAAAAAAAGTAAAGATCACTGACCAATACGGCCGAACAAAATAATAATAAAATCTATATTTATTTATTATATGAACTCATATAACTTGTCATTAGCTAACTAACAGAGAAAGAACATGATAAATATGACATTGTCTTGCGTTCAAAACAGCGACCAACTATTCTTATTGTCTAAATAGTCATTAATAGAATAGTATGCCTTTGAAGAAAGGTTGGATTTAACTTTAGCTTTAAATGAGTTAAAAGGCAGATCAAGAAAAGAAAGTGGAAGTTTATTGTAAAAGCGGATACCGAACCCCACAAATGAGTCGTGGACCTTAAGAAGTCGGTGGGAAGGAGCATGTAGCTTGTGCTTGTTTCTGGTGTTAATGTCGTGGATGTCTCTCATTTTAGTGCATAAGTGTATGTTTTGCCTAATATATAAAATGTTTGCAAAAATGAATTGAGATGCTACCGTGACAATTCCAATCTCTTTAAAAAGTTGCATGATATTCTTGACCCAAGCTGATACATTGCTCGCACAGCACGTTTTTGTAAGACAAATATATTTTGTATATCAGCATAATTATTATCGATTCAACATAAGCATGATATGTGGTGATAGCAGTTTTAATGTTTGTTATGTTATTAACCTTTCTCAGTGTGTATACGAATTTATTTATTATTTTAGAAATATCATTTACTTGTGCTTTCCAATTTATATCCTGGTCAATTATTACAACAAGAAATTTCGTTTGTGTTACTTCATTAAGTTTTGGTAAGTCAAGTTTCAAATTGTATTTATTATTGTTACATTTATTAAATTGTATATTCACAGACTTTTCTTTTAAGTATTTGGTTTGTTGTTGTTTGTATGTGTGAATGTATGGACTATGTTGTCTGAACTAAATAAATAATAATAATTTTCTAAATTAATTTTTAGGTTATTCAATTAATTTTTCAATCGTGTGGTTAATTTCTGTTTCATGGTCGTAGCTTGTATTATTTCTTTTATAAGATGTCAATAGAATGGAAATATCGTCAGCGAACAGTATGCATTTATGATGTGTATATCTGTGATAGAATTTATATAGAGTAGGAACAGTATTGGGCCTAAGATTCTCCCTTGTGGGACGCCATAGTTATTGCATTTATATTCGGATGAGCATGATGTCATAACGTTGCTTTTATGTAATTTTGTAATAATTACACATTGCTGACGGTTATTTAGATATAACGATATCTATTGTTGTGTGTGTCCCCTTATTCCGTTTGCTTTCAGTTTTTGTAGTAATAAGTCATGTGGCACTAGGTCGAAAGCTTCCGACAAATCAATGAATATTCCGGTAGTCAGTTTATTTCTATTAAGATTGAATATTATTGTTTTTATCAAAGAGAAGATGGCTAATGACGTTGACTTGCTTTTTTTGAAAGCCATATTGATCTGTTTTAATAATGTCAAATCTGTAACAGAAATTAAATAGTCTTCTAAACAAAATTCCCGGTGAGCCTATGATACGTCATGACCTGCCCAGGGCTTTTCCCATCACCAACTTTATCTAGTTCTATCGCGTGTTGTCGCTCCAGGTGAGTCCGCCGCTAATATCGTGTATAAAGAAGCTTTATTATTTAAACGTTTCTTAATTATTAAAACAATGACCACATCTGGTGCCGATATTAAACAGAAGAGGAGAAATGGGCAGTGCCTTAAATTACCTTACTCTTCCAAATTTCTAATTCTAAGAGGGTCAGGCAGGTCTTAGCGATCTTATGTAGCGACATTATTTTATTTTCCGACATACACGCGAAGTAGATCGCGGGCAACAGTCAGAGTGCTGTATAAAAAACAACAAACAAAATAAACTAAAATATATAATCAAAAACGCCCCCCAATGCTGTCGACTTTAAATGGCCATGACCCAAGGGTTTTGCTTTTATTTTTAGTGTAAGAATCATCATCATCTGCCTAGCTTTTTCCCAATTATATTGGGGTCGGCTTCCAGTCAAACCGGATTCAGCTGAATACCAGTATTTTACGTGGAGCGGCTGCCTACCAGACCTCCACAACCCATTAACTGGGTAACACGGTACTCATTGGCAAGACTGGTGTCAGATTATCTGGCTTCTGACTATCCGTAACGACTGCCAAAGATCTACAAATGACAGCCGGGACCAACGGCTTAACGTGCTTTCCGAGGCACGGGGGAGTCTCGGTATGTTAAGATGGTCACCCATCCACAGACCAACCTCGGCAAGCGTTGCTTAACCTTAAAGATCGACCCGTGTGGCTGTTTTTATTTAGCCACGAGCTCCTCCTAAGTTTAGTGTAAGAATACATTTTAAAATAATTATTTATAGATAACGTTACTTGTTTTTCCATCTGAGGTTAATAAATAGCTGGTCCGTGTTACTGACCCGCGAGCAAGCTACTTACAACTAGCCGTAGGAAAAACAATTAGAGCTGAGGTCGACACCAGCGGCCTTTAGAGTCCTTGACTCTTATTTATGGTCATCAATTCAATTCAATTTACAATACACATTGTGTTCGAATATCAACATCATAAAACAAAAATATAAAAAAAAAGTAAACAAAAACTTAGATTAAATTAAATACATAATAAATAACATCTTGCATGTTATTTATTATGTATAAGAATAATAATATTACATCGCAAAGCGGGTTACTGGAAATTGTTTTTTTTTATTTTTTTTTTATGTTTGGCTTCTCGCAGGTCAACCTGTTCAACCTATAAGGTTGTCGACTGCTTAACCGGGCTTGCCTGTGGTGGCCTTAATATAATATTAAAGCCTCCAGCCAGGGCTTATAAATTACTGGAAATTGTGTACGCTTAAACTGAAACGGGAAGTTGTTGGGAGTGAGAGGTATCCGCGGAAAAACAGTTTGGCTGAAGCTTTACAGTGGATTTCCAGACTTATATTGGACTGCTACTTTTAGGTCCTGGAGGATATATTGTTACAAATATTTTTTTACTTGTCTAGTATCTACGTATGAATGTTACAAATAAATATAGTGATTTAAAGTTTTTTTTTCTCTTATGGCATTTCTTCACGATTAAAGGCTTACACAGAAAGTGGAGTTTCTTGTCCGTTCTTCTCCATAAGAATCTACCTCTGTGAATGGACAGTTGAGTCTCGCTTTATTATTATACATATTCTTTTAACTGTAATGTTGACGATCAAAAGTGCCTTTTGATGGCCTAATTGGAATAAACGTTTTGACTTTGACTTTGACTTTGCCCGCTGAGCTACTAGAGAAAAAAACCCTTTGTCATCATTAATATTTAGACTAGGTATTTGAAAACTTGAATATTGATGTTACATAATATGTTTTTCTATTTGGAAATCCAAGCCCAAAAAACTAACACGAAATAAAAACAAAACTTAGAAAAAGTTCTAATAAATGCAGGGTTTGAAGTTACGCTCCACTAATCGAAAGTCCAGTTGTTAACGGCTTGGGCTAATTACTTTGATAACGATTAATCTAAAATATCCGTTCCTATTAGTAACCATGATACCAATAGGTACGATTTAAATCATGTCGTAAAGTTATATTTAAATGACCATCACTTTTTTCCCGGCCCAACCCGCATGCATCTGTTAAAAACCCCAAGTAAATCTGTGGAGTATCTTCGGAGATTAGCGTGATCAGACAGAAAGAAGATCGACAAAAAAATCCAAAAAATATTTTTTTGTGTTGTATGTTCCTTTTTTATCGCCCTTAATCCATTTTTGGTAAATTTGTTTAATGTACAGACACCGATCCTGCTGTTTTATTATATGTATAGATCAGTGGTTCCCAACCTGTGGTCCGCGGACCACTGGTGGTCCGCAAGGGCTAAAATATGGTCCGCCAAAGGTCAACATTTCAATCTTTTCACTTCAAAACTGATTTTAAGCGTCTATCAGAAATATTTGTTTTTGGTTTCTATGACCATGCTCTTTAACTTTGATTACATATGGATATAAGTATATTGTTTAGGATATAAGTTTTTTTTTAAGATAAGTACAGATAATTTTTTTCTTGATTTCTGGTCCCTGCTAACAAAAAATAAATCAAAGTGGTCCCGGGTCAAATGAAGGTTGGAAACCACTGGTATAGATAGATGATATGTAATATGAATGGGTGAATATGTGTGGAGATGTATTCATGATGATTTGTGGTGAGTTTTTGTGAAACATCATTATGACGTGCTTAATGCAAGTATTCTTACAATAGTTCTCGGCTTGAATTAACCTTTACATTAATTAAACACTATTATGTTGCGAAGTTCTTAATAAAGAGGTTTTCACGATCAAGCTAGGAAATATTATTTTAATTTCATGTAACGCATATCAGAACTTTATTAAGTCATTTTTAGGGTTCCGTACCTCAGTCGGCACGCCTTTTTTTTTAACTTTTTTTAACTAGAACTGTATTGAAAAATCAATGAAAAACCGTCGAAATAGTTTTGCAAGATCTTTCTTTTTTACTTACAATATCTGGATGTTGCTTGGCAGAAATATTTTTTATTTTAAAGAATAAATAGGGTTTGCCCAGCAATGGGACACAAATAAGCTAGTAAAAAAAAGTAAATAAATATTAAATGCACATACCATTGAGATTGTATATGATTGCAGCAGAACTTTGCACTAAAGCAAACAATACAAATGGACCAAACATTCTTTTGTTGCACTGCTCTACGCCACACACGACATTATTAATTAAATTCTCATTGAATACTAGATGTCTACAACGTATGGACTGGACAATTAGACAAAAATAAAACAAAAGGAATTACTTATATTTTATCTTTTGTTTTATTTCTGTCTAATTAAAACCTGTATTTATTTGACCATGATTTCATAACTAAGTATATACATTATTTATTATATTAACATAAGTAAGTTTATTTATACAGTTTTCAGTACATAGACATGGGAAATATAAAAAACATTGGACAGGAAATAAAAGATTTCCACGAGGCATTTTTTTATTTTGTTTTTCAATTAGTATTTTTGTCGTTGTATGACGTTTGAACTCGAAAAATGTCCGGAAAAGAGTGACTCTGATGGGCGCACCGAGGGTTCCGTACAAAATCGTAAGCGATAGTAGATTGACGAACGTCCATTATGGAAACTGAGTATCGTTTTTATTTCCGAGTATACATTTCCTACTGAAATTCTTCAACGATGAAAGGAACGAAATTATAAGTAGGATTGAAAGACACACTTAACTATGGAGCTGAAAACATGTTCCCCCATTCATGGATATATGTCAATTAGGTGGTTCATTTAAATGCCAATGTATACGTTTTTATAATAAACTACCTAGGAATGTTCAAAACCTAAGTATTACCATCTGCCTAGCCTTTTCCCAATTATATTGGGGTCGGCTTTCAGTCAAACCGGATTCAGCTGAATACCAGTATTTTATGTGGAGCGGCTGCCTACCAGACACAGGTTGCTGCCTACTACTACAGGCTGCTCCACAACCCATTAACGGGGTACTCTTTGGCAAGACTGGTGTCAGATTATCTGGCTTCTGACTATAGGTAACGACAGCCAAAGATCTACAAACGACAGCCGGGACCAATAGCTTAACGTGCTTTCCGAGACACGGAGGAGTCTCGGTATGTTATGATGGTCACCCATCTACAGACCAACCTCGGCAAACGTTGCTTAACCTTAAAGATCGACCCCTGCGGCTGTTATTATTTAGCCACGAGCTCCTCTAAGACCTACGTATTAATAAATTCAAATTATTTGTAAAACGTAAGCTATGTCAGAAAGCATTTTACATAGTTAAGGACTATCTTGAAGACAAAAAGGCTTCGGATTGAACTAATGTTTTATATTTTATTACGTTATTATGTTATTTTTACACATTGACATTTTTGTATACTTTTTGACATGAGTGTTTACTTTATTTATTTAACAGTTTATGTACACACATTTAACAAATAGATAAGAAGAAGGGAACAGAAAAATAGGTACAAAGGTGATGCTTATTTCTAAAGAAATCTCTTCCAGCATACCTGCGAAAGGAGGGTCGAATAAAAGAGATGTAGACATCGTGTGTAAAAGTTATGTTTACATAAAAAGCCAAAAAATAACTTTATATATAACATATTATACAAAAATATGACTTAAATTAATATCATACTAATACATACTACTTAAGTAATAAAATTAGATAACTAATAATATATACCTACTTTAAATATGCAACTATGACGGTACCGAAAGGTAGTGTTCTTTCACTCTTCTTTTAAAATCTGGAAGAGTTTTGCATTCCCTAATGTCAGGCGGCAGTGCATTCCACAACCGTACCGCGTGCACAGTAAATGAATAGGAGTAAAAATCGGTATAGTGGGGAGGGGATTTAAGGAGTTTTCTAAGATGCGACCTGCAAGGCGCATCAGAAGGACGGGAATAGGAGAAGCGTTCACGCAGATAGGAAGGCGTTTTAGGGTTGTGAAGGATGTTAAATAGCAAACACAATATCCGAGAGTTCCTGCGAAGTCGGATAGGGAGCCACTTGAGTACCTTGCGAAATCCTGAAACATGGTCGTACTTTTTGAGGTTGAAAACCAAACGAATACAAATATTTTGCAAACGCTCAAGTTTATTTAAAAACTCATCGACGGCATCCAATTAACAGGCATCAGCGTAGTCTATGAATGAGAGTTTGGGCAAGGGAAATTTTGGTGTTCAAGGGCAAAAAGCTCTGGAGGCATTTTAGCGAGTGAAATGTGTAATTGTGTAGTGCACCTTGCGACTGACTTAAGCGATATGGTTAGTTCACGATAATAGGAGTCTATGATCACCCCAGGTTTTTAGCCCACTTTGCGTAAACGAATACTTTGTTAAGTATTCTATTCCATTTAATTGAATTCACTTTTTTTTGACGTTTTTTTTTTAATTTCATTATTGTGAATATAAGGACTATATGGGTTATTTTTCTTTCCTGTATTTTTTTTTCTCTCAAGTACTTTTTTTTTTAACGATATCTAGTTTGAGTACTTTTTGCTGTCTACCCAAATGTCCTTTCATTGGCATTGTTAGCAGAGTCGTTGAGCTCCTTATTGGTTCTAAGTTGAGCTACTCGACTACTGACCAAGGCTTGGTACTTCCCCCAAAAGACCACTTCAGACATTAACCTACATGGTTCTTATATGTTTGACAAGTACGATTGTATTGACTTTAAAAGAGACTTTGACCTCTGAGTTTGTTTCGGTGTTTCTTCTCAGGGTAGTCAGCTAGGAAACACCGGCCTCATATAGTTTGAAATTATACAAAATAATTGACGTGTAAAAGTGTTATACCTACTTACAAAATAAATATCATTTATCATAAGGATAATTCACTAACTGCTAATGTAAGTTTGTAATTGCAACGAAAAAAAATGTGATTTATCTACAAATCATCGTTTTCAGACGTTTCCTTTAATTATTTGTGAGACCTTGCTTCTTGGTTTTCATGATTCTAGGGTCAACGGGAGGTTCTTTATAGGTCTCGATTTATTTGTTAGTATTAAAATATGTCAAACAATATGCCGTTTTTTGATTTTATGAAAAACAGGCAGTCGGACGGACGCACAATGAAGTGATCCTATTAGGGTTTCCTTTTTCCGTTTGATGTACGAAACTCTAAAAATTATGCAATCTGCGTTATAAAGATAGCAACTTTAAAAAATTGGTTGTCTGTAAATTCGGTTTACGGACGATAGTTTTACGTGACAACGTCACAACAAAACATTGATTAAATGATCGTAACATTACAATGAGCGTAACGTTACAATGAGTCATCCTTATTCGTGCGTGCAGCCGGCGTTCATCGATTTATTAGGCGTTGTCACGTCAAAAGTAGCTTTGTTATGGTTTATTTATATACCTCATTATATTTATTTAAGCTTTTTATACACTAGTGATAGATAAGCTGACTTAAGGTAACAAGGCATTTTCTACCGGTTATCCTTTGGGTAATAAAGATTACCCTTTAGTAGGTGTACAAAATAACAAATAGAAAGTCAAACGAACTTACCCCATAAGTGACGTTCAATGACCATTCAACGATGTGATTCGCCCGAGTAATAACACCTAGTAGATGTTTAGAGTCTCACGAAATAGTATAGAGGAAACTATATTATTAAGGGGAAAAGATGAACTCAAATATATTTCATTAGCCTTAAAAATGTAATCAATAACTCAAGGTTTGGAAATCAAATAGGTCCATACTTATAACAAGGAGGGAATTATCATTTTAGTCGTTGATCTAGGCTGATATAGACCGAGACGTAATGCACCGGATCAACTCAAGATGGATGAAATGGCGACAGGTCACTGGAACAACTTGCGACCCACGGATGCCACTCAAATTAAAGGGCAAAATCTATAAGTCCGTGACAAGACCTATCGTACTGTATGGATCAGAATGTTGGCAAAATGTTGAGATGGATGTGTAGAGTATCAAGAATGGATAAAGTGAGGAATAAGTTCATTTGAGATAGCTTAAAAGTGGCGCCAGTAACGGATAAGTTGACAGGGAACCGCTTATCTTGGTATGGTCATGTGAAGAGGAGGGATGAAATGCACGTAACTAAAAGAGTTATGAAAATAAATGTGGATGGATGGACAGGGAGAGGGAGGCCAAAGAAAAGATGGATGGATTGTGTTAGGAGTGATATGAAAGAAAAGGGAGTTAGTGATAGCGTGACGGTTGACAGGACAGAATGGAGGAAAAAAACGTGTTGAACCGACCACAAGTAACATGGGATAAGGGCAGAAAGATGATGATTCGTTGATCGAGGCCATCCTACAAAGGGACCGAGCAAATACGTCTATGGTATGGGTAGCTACTTGTCTATTATAAAACATGCAAAAGTTTCTGATCTGCTGGTCCAACCCGCAGATTTTTTTTAATATTATCAATGCTAGCCCCGAATCTATTGGCTGCAAACGTTGATGCATATCTCGTACTATAGGCACTAAGGACATATGTGTTAAACTTATTAATTAAGAGTTACATTTAGGTTTCCTCTTGTCTGCCGATACTGTTCTAAAGTTATAGAGAGACAAATATAAGGTCTTTCGTTGAAATAAAGATGAATCAATATTGTTAGCGTACGATTCACGGTTTTAATTAAATCCGTGATATTAATTACAATCTTTTCGTTATTGTATTTTCAATTTTAGATACCTTAATCAACGACAATATTTGTACCTGGTGTACAGTTACTAAAGTCAAAAGTGTAGTAAATTTTCTCGACAGTTTTTCAAAGGAAATACTATTTTCTTTTTTTTATTTAATATGGGTTTGCTCTTGACTCTAGTCTAGGTCATAGATGACAGAGACAAAGTTGACGATGGTGCGAGCTTACCCAGAAGAAGCCTGTTCACTCTAATTTTTAAGAGATTAGTGTTGTATGTGTTCGGGAACACGGACGCAGGCAGAGAGTTCCACTCCTTTGCTGTGCACTTTCATTCGGATACCAATTAATTAAGTAATCTAAAACAATAAAGTGGTCTCAAGTAAAATTATATCTTGGGAGAGGAGTTCGCACCTTAAAAACTCCTTTCATAATCCTCGTAACCTGTGAGTTATTCATGGTTACTGAGTTTAAAATGAGTGAAAGTGCTGCTTTAGTACAATAAATTGAGCCATATTTTTGACCCTAATTAAAAGCTTAACTAAAAAATCTTACAAATTACATAATTTTTTTTTTTTCCTAGCAGAAGGTCAACACAACAACATCACATCCGCAGCATCTGAAGGGGAGCCCTAGATCAGAAATGCCTGCCTGACAATAATCCGGCAACCAGGGTAATGCTCTCTCGAAACTTGTATTCCACACTGTAAGGGGATGACCTTATATAAAACTAAAACTTTTATACTTATGGAGCTTTATACCAAGAAACAAATTAAGAACATTTATTCAATCGACTCGCGAACATATCAATTTTAGGCCGATTGAATTTTACATTTAACTTGAAAAGCATCATCAGCGAGTTCCCACTCAACATCAATACGTATGCGGCGGGATTCCGTGTCTACGATATAGTTATCCCTAGAATTCATATAGGAAACAAAAACAAACAAACGTCGCTCTTTGTACCACTGCCAAATGTCCCGACTAACAGAACTAAGATGGGGGAATAGTACACTGTCCATAGCCTAGAATAGAACAAGTTCGTTCCAGCCCGGAGCTTACAGTGGCTGTCGGCGCGGACATCAGTTCATCGGGAGGTTTTGGATGAGAGATTGAATCGGATACAATGTTTACTTTATATGGGGCTCCTGCAAACAATAGACCGACAGTTTGTAATATATTCGTGATACAAACTCTCGTTTTGTACTCTAGAATCAATTGAACAGGAAGTATTGAATGATTTCATTATTTATTTATTTCATTTTTAGCCAATAGTGGACACACCGACTGCAGGGCAAAGGCCTTCCTTTCTTCCTTCCATTCCTCCCGGCAATGGGCAAGTGTGGACCAATCTGGCCGATAGGCGTCAAGCTCGTCCCGCCATCTTCGTGTTGATGTTCCTAACGTGGTCCATTAATCGGACTCCCACAATGCTGCGCTCGATTGCTCGCTGACAAACCTCAAGCTTGAACCTCTGCTGAACTGTCAAAGACCAGTTTTGAGCACCGTATGTAAGGATAGGGAGAATGCACATGTCTGTTGTTGAGAATGATTTTATTATGTTCTAGAATCTTACGAACAGTTACAAACTCAGGGTTTTTACTCTTGAATTGAGTATCAGCCCACAACATTATATATACAAATTCACAACATGATCTCTTGGAATATATTCTAGAATTTTGGCATGCTACCTAAATACAGCACTCAACCTTACTGGTTGAACTGAAGTACATTTGTTTTATTATATTAGTTTTTGTAGATTAATTTATAATTATTATCGAACGCTTTGCTTAGTCAGCGCAAATAGAGCAGTGACTACATTATTTCGCTTCACGTGAATTCGATATTGGAATGTTCTGCGCCGCCTATACCTAAATGTGTTAGACTTGGACTCCAGTCTAACCCATACATGTAATAATTATTTTGTCAAGCCATTCTAAATCTAAATATCTTCATACTTAACTCAAAACTAGTTTAGTAGTTTAATTTAAATTATTTTTTGTACAACTTTCCTTGTGCATGCGGTGTTTACCTATAAGTGATTGCTGCACTGATGTTTAGTAATGAGTGAACCAATGAAAAAACAAAAAAAAAACCCAAGCCATCTGAATACTAGTAGGCAAGACTGGCTTTCCGAGTCTTGGCCTTCCTTCTGTCCGTAAAGACAATCTAAGGTCCAAAAAGGAAATGCTATTTGGAATATTCCATTTGGATACGAGAGATGATTAAAACTTCCACGGACGGTTAATAAAACCGAGACATCTAGTCGTCTGACCCCGTATCAACCAGACCTTAATCACGCATATATCTGGAGCAAGTTCAGTAAGTTCCTCGGCGTTGATACCGGATGCCCATACTAAACTAATTATAGCATCTACGAGTGTCACAAGACTGCGGTCGATGTTACTTTGTTATGTATGATACGACGTTTTCGCTTATCAGGTTAGCGCTTTAGGGGTGGATTCAGACTGGTGAGGATGATAAGCGAGTGTCTTTTTTATGGGGTTGTTGCTACTAGTAGGTACATAGGTCTGTTGTTGCACTTCGTGGCAAATAGTTATGGTGGACTATGAGCATTTGCCGTGGGACTCCGCAAGATTGGAGGAGTACAGGGCCTGTCGATGTGGCTCGCTAGACCTGTAGTCAACAGTCGTAGTTTTTGGCTGTAAAGAATATGGCAACTTGATTGACGAGGTATGTTGCCAACTCTGAACAAAGAGGATGAACATGGATTTTTTCATGGATTTTGCGGCGAATACCGCGGAAGATTTCTATATCTGAATGATATTATAGTTGCAATTTATTTCAGCCACTTGAATCTTCTAAAGAATAAATAAAAACGGCTAAGCACATTTGGCAACGTTTCGAAACATCAACAAAATATTTTCTTTTCTTTATTACTTTGGATTAACGCTTAAATCCCTATACTTAATAATAACATAAAATATTAAAAGTAACCGCTTGCACTAGTCAAACAACATTACGTACTCAAGTAAGTATGTTGAAGCAGTTTGACTAGTGCAATTGGCAAGTGCCACTTGACATTCCGTGACTTTTAAAACTCCTATTCTCAAGTACTTAAATTCTGGTTCCCATTTTAATGACAATAGTATTATCTTCAGTTTTTGTTTGACTCATATCTATTCCATTTTCATCTGCATTCTTCGTGTCTTTAACAGTTTCCATGATTTGTTCCTCAAACTGTGTTTCAGGTTTCCTGAAGATGGCTCCAACGATGTTAGAGAAAGGAGTTTCCACCATCATGCAGAAGAAAAATGCTGCAATGAATGTGCCCATGACTAACGTTAGGCTTTTTTGCATCTGGAATGTAGAGATTTTTGTTTTAGAATTTTGAATTATTGAGGACAAAAGGTGTTACCAATCAGTCGATCGACCGATTGGCTGTAGCCGTTTATTGGCTTCGGTCGATTGGTGTAGTAGCTATCTCATTTGTTTTAATAGGAATTGTTGATTGACTTTTACTGATCCATTCTGTCATCGTAGGTTGGGTAACTACAAACTATTCTATATATTTCTCAGGGTTTCGATGTATGTAGCAGAGTATGTTTGATACAAAATTCACAGGATTTCGACTCCCACATGATCATTATTATCGTCACAGTCAGTCATCATTGAGTTCATCTTTATTTTATCTCTAAAGAAACTTGGTGCATTAAAATGTTATGAAAAAAAGTATTTCGGAAAGAATACAACTATAAGAAAGTGGCGTTATCTGGTAGCCCAAGCAGCCTTGAACGACCAGACTGTCAAACCTTCAGACGATGGGATGGGCTTAATCGGTATCGATACGGGATAGTGAACAGATAAACAAAATAGCACGACATACATATTACAAGAAGACCCAGTGGCACACACGAATTACAGAATATAAAAGAATTACTAAAATGAACGAACCAAACTTATGCACCAAGGAGCATGCCCATTAAAAAGTCAGCATATTCTTGGCATTAAATATTCAGGGCTGGTTTTCATTTGGCACCCGAAGTGACACACGGAATTGGCAAAGGTAAGGAGAGACGCGAGAGTTAAAAAGGGCAATATACTTACAGCTCCCACTAGAGTAGTTCTCTGAACGGTCGTAACCGAAGCAAGTTCAGTTCTGATTAAGGCGATGTGAACAAGGTAGGCGCTGTACGATAACCGAGAGATGAACGTGAAGGGTCGCCACTCCAGGATTGGCCGATACAAACCTGTTAAAAAATTAATGGTAAAAGCAAATCCTATGGAGATACTTGGTCTCAAAAAATACATCATTCCATGTAATGTCATTGTAGAGACAGTATAAATTATTAAATAATTCTATAATTGAGGTTTAATTTGCACTTCAAATCAGGGTAATCACTGAACAAAAATAGAGGTCCAGTTGCCTTTCAAAATTGTTGAAATTCATTATCTAAATCATTGAGTACATTCGTTGGACACACAATAACAACAGCTTATGAGATGAAGAACAACTGTTGGTTCTGTTTTTTATGTGTTTGTGATTAATAAACTTGTTTTATTTCTTTCATTCGTTTTAATATTTTTTAATCAAATTAGCTTGAAAATTAACGTGAACCAAGTAAACCGCATCCTACGAAATTTAAAAAAAATTGGTTTGTCATAAAGTAACCTATGTACCTTCGAATTGTATAACAACTCCAGCTAAAATAATGGCTAGGACAATGCCAAAGGCAGGCTTCTGCAGAGCAGCATACAGCAAGTGAATGTACAAAGGCAGTGGTGGACCGTCTGCCAAAAAGATATACCCAGACCAGCACACGAGTGCACCCACGAAGAATAAAGACCAGTACAGGTACCGGTATTTCTGTAAAACACAAAAAAGATATGCATAATAGAGGCCTCTTGAGAGACAAGGAGTGTAAAATTAACACTTTTGTGACTGACGCAGATGAAAGATTTTTTTTTCGATGTTTTAGACTTACGATCTGTCGCCTAGACTATAATCAGGTGTGTTTTGCAAGAGGTCGGAGTTCGGAGAGGTAGAGCCACTTCTCAATCTCCCCTTAGTAGGGCAGCATATCGGCTCTCTTGAGTCTTCTAATGGGATTGGGCTGCAGGAGCATACTGGATAACGGGTTTAGGTAAGTTGTCAAGCGGTCCTTGTAGTTGGTTGAGTATCGTTTTGCTTCGTCCAAAATGGTTGGCATTTCTAGATACTCATAAATTTCCGAGTTGAGAGCATACTAGGGTGCCGAGGAAAGTACCCTTAGGGTATTGTTTTGGGTTCTCTGCATGCACATAATGTAGAAAATCGGTTTTGTTATGGAACAATATACCCTCAGCTTGTTGGATAGGGATAAGGCAGATGTCTACCGAGGAGCCAGAGTAGGTTTTTAGATGTTATATTGATTTCGTTGCGCTTCGTTTTTATAATTGGTCTCTCCATGTCATCCTCCGGTCTAGGTGAAATCCAAGGTATTTGACGCACGTTGATTGCGGCAATGTGTCTGGGCCTAGGTTGACCGGGGGCAAGTTTCACTTCTTAGGACAAATGTAATGTGGTGAGACTTTGGATTGCTTGCTTTTATGCGCCACTTGGTCAACCAAACATTGGTGGCATTAAGCTGGCTTTGCAACAATCTGCTCGCTTCATTTGGATTACAGTCACAACTGAAGAAGGCCGCATCATCGGCAAAGGTGTGTCACAGCTGTGTCAGGTGACTGGGGTAGGTCTCTATTAAATATGTTGTAAAGGACCGGACCAAGTATGGAGCTCTGGGGTACTCCGGCTGTGCAGCTATAAAGAGATCTTGCGTCACGGAGCTTGACTTGAAACTTTCTGTCACTGAGATAAGAGCAGATGATAAATAGAAAGATAAAGTTCTCTAAAAAATGCTTCAAGAACTGAGCACAGCAATTCTTGAGGTTGGACTGACGATGAATCAGTCAAATAATAAAAGGTCAAGGTTGATGGACAGGAAATACAACATGTCGACGGATGCACTTATCTAGAACAGCTTGTTATCTTCCAGAACAGACATGACATAGAAGTTGACTGTTGAGCCGAAAATGCCTGGAGGAGCTACTGAAGGGCGACCATCCCATAACACTGAAGCGGAAGCTCTTCGACATGTGTATCCTACCTATCCTAACTAATGGCGCAAAAATATGGAGCTAAAAAACGGTTGCGTGCCGACGCCTACAACTCTCAAGTCCCCCCACTACCTCAGGGCCACCACTCTTTCTTCAGCTTTTAAGCAATAGCATTTTGGGAAAGGTTACCTGGAACTGCTTCGGATCTCCACCAGACTTCTGCCAGTTGTAGATGATGTAGCCCACTGCCATGCCAATGACGCAACCAACTAGATTGGTATGCCCTTTCGCGAAAATTTTGTTGAATGTGGGGTCGTTTATAAATAAATTCAATGCTTGTCTGAAAGAAGAAAATCATGAGATACAATTAGCATGACCCAAAATACATGAACAAAAATTATTACATCCTACTAAACTAATTAAATTTTTGATTCTCTAAGGAAAAAAAATGAAAATTTACCCCCAGTTTAATTAAAATGTTCATAATTCAAACTTACTCCGGGGAAGCAATCAGAACACCATTCAGCTCCTGGTAATATACGTGCAATGCGGGGATTATGAGCCCTATCACAAAGAGAAGGCTCAGCACCACTTTTCTTACAAAATTTGTTCTGCACATCAAGAAGATGACGACTCCGAAGATGTATAGCTGGGTGTCTGCTGCTAAATACCTGGAAAATACGGAGAAATCAACTAGTGCCACATGAGTCATTATGTATAACTGCCCTGTCGGTCTCGCTGTTGCAAGCGTGGCTCGTTTTATTTTCATCGAGTTCGATCGGGGAAAGTGTATTGGTTTTCCCATTTTCATCGGGAAAATGTTGAAGCATATGCTGGTAGGGATCAGCATATGCTTCAACACATTCATTGTGCGTACAGCTAAGGAGTGGAATATCTTGCCAGAGTCTGTGTTTCCTGATAGCTGTAACCAGGGAGTCTTTAAGGCAAGAGTGAATAGGTGAATAGGTTACTTCTAGGCAAACATGCTCCATCTTCACATCATGGCTTACCATTAGGTGAGATGGTGGTCAAACGCGTGCCTAAAAATAGTAACAAAGAAACATTGCTGATGTAGGAGCCTTTTTGGCATCGCACTGTTATTTTTAATTATCTTCTTCGTTTTTTATCTTATAGAACTTGCACCTGATAAAGTTCCGGCGTGAAGTGCTTCACCTTTGCCAGGATCCCCAACTTTTTGGCAGTCATTTGAGCCTTTGTCTCTATGAAAAGACCAAAATTGAAGGTAGGTGTTGGCTGCTTTTAACGAAAAAAAGACACGCCAGGGTCTTAGCAGCATTGAACCTGACCAGATTGGCATCGCATCGCAGCTACAGCGCTGTCGTCTGCTTACGCAAAAATACCGGGCTTAAGTAGATCATTAATATGCAGCAAGAAAATTTTGTCGAGAGTACTGACCCATGAGGAACCCAAAAAAAAAATATCCAGAAAACCGGACAAGCAGCCATCTATGACCACTTAGATAGTCCGATCCCTCAGGAAATCTGCAATCCAATAACACAATCCGGCGGACAGACCGAAGGAAGGAAGCTTACCTGTAAGGCTACCGTGCCAGATCCTGTCAAAGGCTTTCGAGATGTCAAGAGAGACCGCAAGTGCCTCCCTGTGTTTCTCAATAGCTTCAGTCCAGGTGTGAACGGCATACGCTAGAATGGCTTCCACAGAAATCGGTCAACTGGTGATGTTGACCAATTTTGGTGGAAGCCGTATTATCGGTCACTAAGGATATCGTTAGCTTCTAGGTATACATAAATAAATAAAACTTAATTTCAGACTATAATTACTCGTTCCGCTACAAAGGGCGTAAAAACCATATGCAGTTTTTCTTAGTTTTTCACGCTCTTTCTATCTGGATATTTAATGAAATTACAATTTTATGTGCATAAATGGTTTTTACTGCAGATCTTAAATCTGAAAATCGCTTACAGGTTAAATCACATTTGCTCTGTTTCCAGACTGAATGTAGTTTACCTTTACCTGTATATATCGGATAATGACACATGTAAACCAAATAAGCTGTAAAAAAATTGTGAAAACTATGAGTGCATGTGCGTCGTCGTTTGATGAGGTAACTTCATCTCAAGAAATCTCATTAAGTAGATCAACGAGTAGGTTGTACTTAAATTCTTTGAAGCTCAAACCCTTTTTACGATCGATTTTACTTTGGGTTTAATTCTAAAACATTAATCAGATGACTGTAGCATAACCTAGATGTCTTGAGGCGGATGGTACGCATCAGTGGGCACTAAACCCTCTGTCGCTGTCTCAGAAACTCCCAGTACCCTTGTACTATCTTGGACGAAAACAACATCTTAAACACCCCCATGCAAGTTTTCAACAATATTCCTTGTACACAAATAATTTAAAACAATAATTAAAGAAGCACTAATTAATAATATAATAAAACTAGTTAATGTCTCCAAAAATTTAAACTGTACCTTTTAAATAATTTAAGGACTTTCCACTTTAGTGAACCATCTCATATAGTCGATGTTACGAGGTCTTGTCAGACTGCTGTCCCATCTGTATATAATAGTGAAGGAAGACAGAGTGTAGCGATAGTGCACAATTGCGTGCGCGAATATAGATTCGCGCACGCAATTGTGCACTATTTTAACCCACTTGCTACTGCCGTCGTTTTAAAACAACGCTTAGAAAAATAGCTTCTCATATCAAATGATGATTTCTTTAGTATCATTCTGAATCGAAGTGTCCTGTCAACTTATTTTGAGATTTATGAATCAGGCTTTTTCGGCATTTTGTGTGTAATGAAGAAGTAAATCCAGCTATGAAAGCCTGAAGCTTGAAGTAAATTAAACAACTAAATATGTTTCAGTATCATCTGGGATAATATCTCCCACGTCGATGGCTAACCTCCGGTGAGATTCACCGCCACGACGAAAGTCGACCAGAAGGATTTTGTTTTAATTATTAATTGAAATGTGTATTTGTAGCGTACAGAACGAATGAAGGTTACAGTGTATACTTGTATATGTAGCGACATCAATGCCACCACAAGAAAAACTAACGAAGCGAAATTTGTTCTGCAACAATAAAAAAAACGCAGGGCTATCTATTCTGTCAACAGGGAACTACTGAACGAAATCCTGCATCGCGATATCAAAGTTGTCCACCATAAAATAACAATTGTTTGGTAGAAGGATCTTCCCTTTTTTATGGAGGTTTGTGGGACTTCACTCTCTGAACTGCATACCTCCAAATACATATAGCCAGAAAGAAAACATTGAAATAGTTGAACAAAATATAAACGTTTTTACATATTTACCAACTTTGCGGCAGACAGTTGGAACGATGCGTGTAATTGTCGATGTACAAGAGATGCTTCCACCAGTCGCGTCGACAATCCCTCACTTCGTAATATATGAATTTCTGTAGAAACACATGCTTTTATACAATACACTGCATCCCATAGATACATACACAGTAGAGAAAACTGCTTTTAAGCTATTCTAAAACTTTTGAGTTTCTTGGGACTTACATGTAAATCAATCAATGCAATGAGTAGCCAATACCATGGTTCAAAATTAACTCAGCTCCATCGCTAATGACTTATAATTATATAAAATTGTAGAGTACAAAGAGTACTAACAGAATATACTAAGTACCAATATCTGTCTATCATGGCTAAGGCTAATTTTATTTTGCCCTAAATTTGATAAGGCGTTCTTCACTAAATCTCAAAATAGTTAGTTATGTTAACTGAATATATCCAAGTTTGGCGCTTAACCTTAAAGTCAAATACAATTCAAATTTGCATTATAATTAGAAATAAACAACTCCTCATAAATTTATGACATATTTCAAGTGTCACCTACACTTTTGAAAATTGTCTCTTTGAGCTTTTTATTTTAGTTTTTGAGCAAGTCAAAAACATACGACTGCGATTTTATCCACAATTTGCAAGTGCGTCAATTCCTCTTTTGTTAAAATCCATGAAGACATTAAAGAAAGCCTGCTTTTTTTTTAAGCGTGGGAAATCATGAAATGTCTGTGTCAAATGAATCATGAATCCTTTCTTTATTATTAAAAAAAAAACACACGAATACAGAATATAATGGTACAGCGTATGTACAAAGGCGAGCTTAACCCAAAATTGGCACATTACGATAGAGAGATAATTTGTTACTATTTGAAACTGACTATTTGAGAACTGACAGAAATATTATATGCTCAAATATAAAAAAAACTTACCTTCCATAAAGGTGCTCCCGATACTAGCCTCCCAAACCAAGTGGATGCCAATCCAAGCAAAAGAGCGTATGATGGAGTCAATCTGCAGCAAACAAAGCAAAAATCTATAAGAATGCCGACGGATTACCAATCTTCATTGCCTAGAATGAATTTGAGCGTAAGATTGCCAATGTGAATATCTGTTTATTTTAATATTTTTTACGTCTCCGAACGAATTAGTATGAAATTAAGAATAGCAACACCAATATTCGTGTTTGAACAACACTTCCAGCGTTAATAAAATTTTATATATTTTATGATATAATTAATACATTGACGTAAAAAGCTTGAAATAATAATAGGACTCTACTCATAAAATGTCAATTCTGAGACAGTAAACACTTTGCTTTCTATAAAAGTAGGTAATAATAATAATTGTTTATTCACAAAAATTACAGATAGTAAGTACTTATTATATAAAACGGTGGTGGGAAACGGATATACTTATACAAAAAAACTTGTTTAACTAGAGGTGGGCGATTTTTTATTTTCTTACCTCAAATATCTCATTAATATTTGTTTCGGCAACATGCTCCAGGAAGGTGCACGTTTCACTGAATCCATCAGCCACAAATACACTAGTAGGAAGGATGAGACCAAAAAGAATGACTGCATTATCAGTGGCCCGTTCAAAAATATTGCATAGATTTTAACTCTGTACCACTGAAATAAAAATAATAAAATTCATGAGTTTCATATTATCATGTTTGATTTTTGGATTTCAATTTTGTGCCGCAACGAATGGAAATAATGAAAATAATACTTCTATATACTAATATAATAAAGCTGAAGATTTTGTTTGCTTGTCCCGCTAATCTCTAGAACTACCAGTCGGATATAGAAAATTATTGTATTGTATATTTAATATGATATTTGAATATGATAGCCAAATTCGTGAGAAGGCTATAAATGAGAAAAACGGGATGTCACGAGCTTTCAAATTAGATTTAGAGAGAGATTTAGAGTTCGCTAGTAAATAAATAAAAAGAACTTACATCTTCGATAACCTTTGGGTTCACGGACAACACGATGGCGGAGTAAAATGAGTGACACATTATAACAAAGATAATATTTATTGATCTGAAGCAATAACAAAAATCAATTACTTAATGTTATTTAAAACACAACGAAAAAAAAAATTTTTTTTTGTAGTAAATAATCAGTACTTCACCTGATACCATGAATTGCTCTCAATGCTTTGTAACGAGAATCTCGTCCTTCTCCTGCAGGCTGAACATATTTCTTCCAATTCCGAAATATTGAAAAGCAACACAGAAATCTAAGAGCTAAAAAAACACATAGGTATTTAAAAAATACTTACTTCCACTTGTTATAGTAAACCATTTAATAAAGAATTATGTTTAATTAATTACATTAAATTATTATAAATTATTTTTTTAATTAGCTTTATTTAATGAAAAAGCTTATAAGAGGAAGCCACTCTGATGTCAATCACTTTTAACAATTGCCCATAATAATGGGATTAAATATCCTAAGATGATATTCAACCGTTCACTGTAATAAGCTCACAAAATAAAAATAATAAAAATGGAATCTACCTCCTCGATCTTTTCCCTTCTCTAAATAGTGATCACTAAGGCTTTCGATAAGGTTAGCCAAAATTATAACGATGCAGACCAATCCAACAAAAATATCCAAATAATCGTATGGCAGATCTCTGTCACGTTTAGAACAATCAAACTCATCCGTCAGTCTCGTTTTTAACTTGTACTTGTTATAAATGGTTTCGTTAGCGCATGCCTCAAGGGACGATTTTTGGTCCAGATTTGTTGCAGAAACATTGTAAAACTTATTGCATGTTTTTTTCATGCAATAACCATGGCGAAGTAGTGTGTGGTTAAAGTTTCTAAAGTTTACTGAAAATTCCTGTAAATAAGAGAATGAATTATTTTTATTTATGTTAAAAAAATTGAAAATTATTTTTGAGGATAAAGGCTGGTTTTTGTTTAGCTCCATATTTTCAGTCCCGGTGCATTCTACAAATAGTTTTGAGTTTATATCTTTTGTCACATTAGGGGTCTAAATAAATGGTCAAAACTTACTTGTATCATAGTCAAAAGCTCGCTTGGCTCATCTGAAACCAGAACAAATTCTCCAAAGCAGTACACAGAGTCCGGTTCATCGAAGCATTCTTCAAAGCTGTTGAGGTGGTACAACGGAGGCATGCGAGCATAATCCGAGTCTAAAAAATATTAACAGTAGAATGTAAGAAAAACCGTTTATTCAGCCATAAAAGACGCAAAAAAATGATTTAATTGGTTGTTGAAATTCGTTGTAAAATATTCACAAAAACAATCGTTGATTACCTATTTAACGTAAAAAGATCATGGGAAGATTATAATTTAACTCTTTAAATTATCACTGGACTGACAGTAATTTGTAGAATTTAGAGATTATCATCAACGCCAAAAAAAATGCCTATCAATCCTTTTTTCATGTAGAGATCAAAAGTCTCTACGGGACCATTTAAGGTATGAGTACTAGAAATGACAGAAATCACCAAAAACTTTTCCCATACATTTTGGTAAGAGAGTCAAACTTTATGATCTGGGTAGATCCGCTATAAGTCACTATATAGAAGAATGTTAATTGTTAACTTCGAATTCGATTCGAATATCTTAAGGTCATTCTTGTTATGTTTACGCTGACAAAATTCTAGATTGTTAGTTGCAATTTATGAACATCTTATTAAAAAATCTCTTCAAATCGCGATAGTAAGGTGCCGGTTTTCTGGCAGGGTTGCGGAATTTGTTCGAAAGAGTCACCGCGGCCCCCTGGAACGCAAAGGGCTTTAGAAGGAACACGGATGGGTTTTAGTCAGTAAGAGTCTGACACGTCCTTCCACTCCACCCAGAGCGGAAGAAGTCATTTGATGATTTCTCACCCTTAAAAAAAAAAAAAACAAGGTGCCGTTTGATGGTGCCTGCATGTAAACCCCGTCTTATGACTTACCCGAGTTTTTGTAGGTACTGAAACTTCAGTTGGCCTAAAAGAGTCTTTTGGTCATAGTAAGGGTGTCACTACACTAATCGATCGATCGTCGAATGATGTAAAAATACATATCTAGTATTTCAAATTAAAAAAAAAATGCATAACATAAACCTAAGGACTTATATCCAAAACAGCAGAAAAAATTAGACCAGACTTTCACTGACAAATGGCTGATATTATAAAGAGAGACTACTTTTATTTAATTTATTAGACCGCTACTATTAGTTTAGAAAAATGAAAACCCTTGAAAATATTTTTCACGCGGGCGATGCTAGTTAAAATATAAATCTAAGTATATATTGTTCACAGATGCATAAAAAATAATAATAATGTTACAAAACATACAAATAAGCCTCGTGATCGAAATTCGATAACGGTAACTCTCGTAAAAAATCTCAACGAAAAATGAGCCAAACACGCAAACGTTAAATAAAATGCACAATTTTATTTATGTGTGCGCAAACACAGGTGCTCTCTCCTCTCTGTTCCTATACTTTCGTAGTCCGATGGGATAGCCGATAATCCGACTTGCCCGGGGAGAGATCACGAGCGGGACCCATGGTTTTACGTACTGTACACACTACCAAACTCCAGGCTGCTACTAGGAAATAGCTAATAGAAAAACCCAATACTTAACACTTTTTGGACAGGATCGGGTCCGCAGTTAAGCAACATTTTTTGTTTACGTTTTATTTATAAAATCTTGAAATGTTACAAACACAGATTTTATTTACCTACATAATTATCATTTTTCGGCAGTGATAAAGTCTTAAGTAACCCAAGTGCTTATTAACTATTTAATATTATTCACATCGATGTTTTGGATGTTGATTATCCGAAATATTTATTTTTTATTTTCTCTATGGAAGGCGAAAGGGCAGTGCGACACAAATGGTACTAGTAATAAAGTAAATATTTTAAATGCACATACCATTGAGATTGTTTAAGATTGCAGCAGAACTTTGCACTAAAACAAACAATAGAAAAGAACCAAACATTTTGTTGTTACACCGGTCTACGCCACACACGACATTTTCAATTTAATTCTGATTAAAAACTAAGTGCGTAACTAACGTCTGGTAAGTGACACCTTTTGTTTTATTTTTATAACTAGGTTTTTTTATTCAGTTCATAGGGAGATTTTTCAAATGATAAAACAGGTAATAAAATATAGCTGCGAGGCAATATGCAATTACAATTTATTTATCTAATATTACTAATGAGGGATAGAACCTATGTGGTATGGCCGCCATTTTTTTTATGTGTTGCGGCACACGGTCTAACATTCATGTTTGGCGACTTTACATCTAAACGTGACAGTTTGGGGCACCATGTTCCTAACATTTTTTGTTTCTGTAAGTGTCCTCTACCCATATATAGATGTTTCATCGTGAGCCGCGGTTTAAAAAAAAAACAAAATGGCGTCTCGGGGCTAAGCCAGCTCCAATAGAAAAATTTTCGAACCCCTTTTTTGTAATGTTGTTAATAGCGTTTGAAGCTACAAAATATCCGGACAAGTGCCAGTCGGGCTCAAGCACAAAGAGTTCCAATTATAGATATAAAGTTCCGAAAGGCTCATATTTTTTTTAATAGGTATGTTGTTTGAAACCCATACTCATAATATGACGTTTCATTTTATTTGTCGTCGCAAAGCACAGTTGTGGCAAAAACATTTTTTTTAATTTTGTATTAGTATATATGTATACTAATATTAGTTAGAAATACATTTTCCACTTATAAAAAGAAAGTAATTAAATGTTACAGAACCTTATGTGTGGCTACTTGACCGGTTTTTAAATTACAGGGTGTGCCTCTGTTGGGACCCGCTGTTTCATCATTTGGATTATCTTCTGATGGTTTAATTGTCTTAGCGTGTTATTAGTCTGCTTAAGAAGTTTGTGTAAGCTTAATAAATAAATTATTATTATTATTAAATCTGGCCCTCCTAGGAGTGTTTCGTGCACCGTTATCTGTGGTCTATTTAATAAAACCGACAGATGACAGGTGATACACGAGATTTCAACAATTTTTATGTAATTTTTAGACAAATGTGTCGCATTACTAACGACTTCGTCTGCTTGAATGTTGGAATTTATCCCAAGAGAATGTACTTCCGGGATAATAGTGGCCTACGTGTTATTCCTGACTTTAATATATTTCTGTGTCAAATCTTATCCAGATCCGTTCAGCCGTTTTGGCGTGATTGAGTAAAGAACATCGATTCATCCAAACTTTCGCATTTATAATTGTAATAACTAGCTTTTGCTCGCGACTTCTTACGCGCATATACCGTTGTTTTCCGTTCCCGTATAGCCTTTAGCCTTCCTCATGAAAGTAGCTATCATATACAACAATATTTTTCCAAATCCGACTGGTACTTGCAGAGATTAGCGCATTCAAACAAACAACTCTTCAGCTTTATAAAATTAATTTAGTATTATAGTAATAATAATAATCATTTTATTATCAGGCTACTGAGGCCCATAGACACAAATTACAAAATATCTTAAACAATAATAAATTAATACATATTAACAGTACATTATACATAGACAGTGTATGGCTTAGTATAGACAGTAAGAAGTAAGATAAACAGTTCCATAAACCCTGACCAATATTCTAGGGTCAACGGTTTTGTTGCGGAATCTGTTCGAAAGAGTCACCGCGACCCTGGAACGCAAAGGGCTTTAGAAGGAACACGGATGGGTTTTAGTCAGTAAGAGTCTGACACGCCCTTCCGCTCCACCTAGAGCGGAAGAAGTCATTTGATGATTTCCCATCGTTAAAAAAAAAAAGGGTCAATGGTTTTGAATCTTTATCGGAGTAATGATTCGTCATGTATAAGAACAGCTGAACTATTCCGCTGACAGTTATGATACAGACCCAGTTATGATCGGTTGCAATACAGGGAATGTGCGACGGAATCTCATAATTTATTTCCACCTAGCTCGTTACATCATTGGACTATACCGAAACATGGTGACAAAACATAATAGGAATACTTTGTGACTGGCCTGTTGGTCGAGTGGTTAGTGACCCTGACTGCTAAACCGGAGGTCGTGGGTTCGATTCCCACCCAGGACAAATCTTTGTGTGATGAGCATGAACATTAAAATTTGTTCTGTGTCTGGGTGTAAATTTTCTATAATATATATGTATTTAGAAATATTTAAGTATGTTTATCAGTTGTCTGGTTGCCATAGCACAGGCTCTGCCTAGTTTGGATCGGATGACCGTGTGTGAGTTGTCCCAAGATATTATTATTACTATCATTGTGCGTTCAGCAAATGAATATGAGTCACTGCCGGAGTCTGCGTTTCCTGCTAGCTAATACATAAAGGTATGTCCAGCAGTGGACGTCTTTTGTCTGATATGATGATGATGAATACTTTAAGACCCCCAGTCTTTAAGACAAGAGTGAAAAGGTTACTTCTAGACAAGCGTGCTCCATTGTCGACCTCATTGTCGCTTTTCAACAAGTAAGATTTTGATCAGACGAGAGATACAAATAAAAAATTCTAACAACAGCCATTATATGTATAATTAAATAAAATAATTAGCAACGTAGAAAACAGGATGCGCCTTGAAGTAACTAAATACAATAGAAAATTATGTTGAAATTCCCATGAACAGTAGGTACATATAAAAATTATATTCTGTAATTAAATTACGCATATTTTTTACATTCCATAAATAGTACCAGCTAGCATAAATTCAAGTTATTATAATTTTAATCATCCTGAATCTGAGGAGCTCGTGGCCCCCAATACGCCCGCCCGTCACCAAAAACATACGTGACCCTGAACCATTAATAAGTAACCAAACTAAATGAGCCGCCAGACATAAATGGTGTGCCCGAATACACGTGCAATGGTAGAATTTAACGACAGAACTGTGACTCGAACCAAACGTGATAAATTAGGGCGTCCGAGTAAAATTAATAAACGTTTAATCGTCAAAACAATAAAATAAGAAACCTTGACCGCAAGTCGACCTGGAAAACACTAGGAAGTGGTGACGGGCGTTTTGGGGGACTGTCTTGATGTAGAACTTTGACGTTAAAAAAGTGAAAAGTGATTTTGATTTTGTCACCGCAAGCAGCACCCATTCACGAGCACAACGCAAAGATCAGCCATTACCCCCTCACCATGTTTGAGGGATGAAGGTAACCCATGTCTTTCGAATGGCCGATGGCCATTTGATTATGATTCTTACCATTCATAGAATGAAAGCTGCATATCGTTCCGAGTAGCGTGAGACGTCCCTCAGTCAGGTAGACCGAAGACCTTGAAAAGTTGACTGGGATGATGGACTGGATGCGGCACTCGGAGAATCGGGAATTTTGGCGCAACTTAGGAGAGGCCAATATACAGTTATGTAACGCAGTGTACTGCTAAGTTATGAGTTGATTAAAAGCACTGTTTATAATTTAATTATTTATTTTTGAAATTTTTCACAATTTGAATAGTAAGTATTATAATTGAAATGTTTTTATTTGTACAGACGACAGCACATCAAGTTACAACTATCTCTCAAATTTCTTTAATAGATTTAACTTTATCGCCGAAGCATTAGGGTCAAGGTTGATTGGAAAAAATAGACAGTTTTGGGTAGCTTGATGTGCTAGCGTCTGTACAAGAATCGAAATATAAATATTTAAAATATAAAATATCTCCCCGTTATTGCAAACCCATTATATGATAGTTTCAAAATAAAATAAATCCCATCCAAATTCAAAAGTTTATTAGCATTAGATACTTACAAGAAAAAAAAACAGCTAATGAAAATACACTAATAATTTTGGTTACCCAATGCATAAACACATCCATGTATTTGATACTTCATAATTCTGATACTACAAATGTGCAGGCGCACGTGACGACGTCAAGTACCTACCCATAATGGATGAGTTTATTCTAGTGTGCCGAAAAAAGAAATATTTAAGGTCAAAATAAAATCACTTTAAAAAACACTGAATAAAATGTGTCCACCTATTTTAATGGTTATTGCACAAACGAAGTTATACTCTGTGTTCTTTTACTTTCATTGTCCTCACGGAGGCGCACCGACATCTCGCAGAGAGAGATCCAGCGCAGAGCACATCCACACATACACAAGTACAGAATGCACGTACACACCGAGTCAAGGGAGTATCATGAACCAACTTCTAAACTCCGGGCGATAGATTAGAACTCAACAATTTTACTTTATATCATACCTACTCAAAAATTGTAGCACACTCTAAAAATGTTTGGCAAACATGGCCACACTGTCAAATTAATAGAGCACTGAACTCAGCTGTTGTCTCTCTGAAAGACGAGGGTCATCACCCTTTTTCAAAGGACAATGTTTACTGAGCTGTCAAAACTATAAAAGCAGCTCAATTTAACAACTACAATAACAAATTTATTAGGACCCGCGACTTTGTCCGCGCGGATTTAGTAGATTAGGTAGGACAAAGTCGCGGGCTCCACAAACTTAGACGCCCCGACACAAACACGAAAATTAAGCACAAAGATTTTCATTAATTACCCAGCCATTTCTGCTGCTGATTCTGTGGTTTCAGGATCAGTGCAACTGTTCACCCCGTTCACTTCGTCAGGGGTTAATAATGTAAAAATGGTTAGATCTGTTTCAATTAAAGCCCACTTTTAGTTTGTTCATACCAATTACAATGTAAATCGAAGCAAGAAATAATGTTCTCCCTTAAAAACTCCATCACCCCTTTTCTGAACATTAAGCGGTCATTGTGACTTAACCATAATAGTTAGACATATACTCTCGCGGACTTTTTACAGTTCATTTATTTTTATGTATCATCAATAGTTTTCTCAGCGCACCGCAAATACTGAATTTATTATGCAAAAAATTTTGCTGCTTTGGGTTATATTATTGCAATTTTCTTAGGGATCTCTAATTATTCGAAAATATATTAAAACCTATATTTTAAGTTTATACTGTGGCTTAATTTTTAAAATTGGTTGAGTAGTTTTCGAGCCAAATCGTAACAATCAGATACATCTTTCCTCTATATAATATTATTATTATATATGACTAGCTTGTGCCCGCAGCGCCATCCCCGTGAATGTCGAAAATTATCCCAAGGGAGCATACTCTCGGGACCCAAACAATGTCTCTACCAAATTTCATCTAAATCGGTCTAGCCGTTTGCGCGTGAAGAAGTAACAAACATACACACACACACACTCACAGACTATCGCCTTTATAATATTAGTGTGATATTATTATTATAGTTTAGACTAGCTAGCCAACGGTTTCGCCCACGTGAATGCCGAAATTTGTTTCAAAAGAACATACTCCTGAGGTGAAAAGTTTGTAAATGCTACGTCCTATTCCAAGACATACCCGTGTGCTAAGTTTCATCTAAATCCATGACATACACGTCATGTAACAAACAGACAGATCGAAAGAGTTACTGTAGCCTTTATAATATTAGTTTGGATTAGACAAAGTTATCAAACCGTATAATTGTTTTAATTTATTTTAACTGCAAAAAACAATTGAAACACTATTTTATTTATTTAAGACACTAAAATTAATTCCTAAACGTACACTATGATTAATTAAATCCTCGTTTAAAAATATAATTGTTATCATAATAATAGTATCAGGATATAAATTATCGCTATAACCAATTATTAAAAGTCTAAAAATTGGTTTTCAGACTTTAAATAATTAAAATAAAGCATATTAAAATAAAGTTTAAACGAATATTCGGATATTAGTTTAAACTTTATTTTAATTTGTTCAACGAATTTCATTTTATGGGTTTAAACCTGATTAATTAACCGGATTACTGAAATATTTGAGTGTATTTCGATCTAAAAAAATATGTCAATAAAATCTGGCATGCGCTTAAGTTTCCCAAGGGAATGTAGATTGTTACTTTATATATAGCTAGCATTTGTCTGTCTGTCCGCTTTATTACTGAGTAGTTAAGATTTACGAGCTCTGGGCAAACATGGGGTATTTTTGGATTGTCCCGAGACTGTTGTTACAAAGTGATGTTTCTTGGTATTCTTGGCGTTGATTGTGTAAACTAAATTCAGCACTTATGTGTAAATTGGTAACATTCATATTTTACGAGGCATATTAAGCAACTCCTTATCAATAGTGAAATGAATAACGAGACAATGTTGCCAGCATTTTAGGCATTTCCACCATTCAACTGGCCTGTTGGTCGAGTGGTTAGCAACCCTGACTGCTAAACCGGAGGTCGTGGGTTCGATTCCCACCCAGGACAAATCTTTATGTGATGAGCATGATCATTTGTTCTGTGTCTGGGTGTAATTTGTCTATAATATGTATGTATTTAGAAATATATAAGTATGTTTATCAGTTGTCTGGTTGCCATAGCACAGGCTCTGCCTAGTTTGGGAGCAGATGACCGTGTGTGAGTTGTCCCAAGATATTATTATATTATTATAATATTATTATTATTTACGTAAGTTCTAGAAGCATATAAAAATAAATAAATAAGGGACTCACCAGAATATGGGCAGCAGCATTCTCTGTGCAATGCAACAGCTACACTGCGATCGCCAACCCGCCTGCCAAGCGTGACGATTATGGTAAACCCCCCCTTTTGGGGAAGCCTATGTCCAGCAGAGGACGTCATTCGGCTGATGATGGTGATGATGATGATGATGATGAGAAGCACATAACACATCCTTATCATCATCTGCCTAACCTTTTTCCAACTATATTGGGGTCGGCTTCTAGTCAAACCGGATTCAGCTGAATACCAGTATTTTACTTGGAGCGGCTGCCTACCAGACCTCCACAACCTATTAACTGGGTAACACGGTACTTCTTGGCAACACTGTAGTCATATTTTCTGGCATCTGACAATCCGTAACGACTACTAAAGATCTATAAATGACAGGCGAGACCAAAGGCTTTACGTGCTTTCCGAGGCACGGAGGAGTCTCGGTATGTTGGAGAAACATCCCACCACATATGTATATTTTTACAGAATACTACTGCCATCCACCTTCTCCACCTTGATTGATGAATTGTCAGCTCACTTCATGTTCACTTCACTTTCGTATACACGGTGAAATTTTTACAGAATAGCCCTGTTGTTGTCTCCACCTCATCGCAAGATCTGGTTACCTAAACTTAACGTCTCAAGTATGACATCGACCGTCTCCCTGAATACAAAATGACTGCCCGACTGCCTTTTGTTTCACCACGTGCACGGAATAATGTAGTGGTTTGCTTGCAAATAATCTTGATCAATGACTTAGATGTCAGTGTATGGGTCGTTCGTGACTACATGGCGGAGTTTGTTCGTTGATTGAGTTGCCTTGTCAAATTATTTGTACTTATTTTGTGGTTTATTTGGCTTCCTTCTGTGAGATAGTTGCTATAGAAATAGGGATAGATTGGGGTAGGATTTTTAGTTTTAGTTTGGAACTTGTATGCATATCAGTCTTGTGACGATAAATAAGTTTTTCTTTTTATCAATATTCTGTTCATGTTTTTTTTTTGATATATTGATATTGGTATTTAAGTACACATATGTTGTATTCTAGAAAAGACAATCAAAGCTCACACCACGCACCCATGCTTGTTTTACCTATTTAAAGCAAATATTAACTTGCCTACTACCTTACTGATATATATCTGGCAACTTTTCGTGACACGATCAGCAGGGCGATTCTGTAAACATCTTATCGTGTGTAAACTTCGGTGAAGTGAACATGAATTGAGCTATCAAGCCATACAAAAAAAATGGAAGGACAATTCACTTCATGCTCACCCAATATAAGTTTACAGGGTAAGATGTTGAATTAATAGACCGGCTGAACAATACAGGTACCATGAAGTTTTAGTAGTAATTGGTACCACATTTCATTCAAATTATCTTTAGACGATATAAATAGAAATCACGCTTAACCAGGTCCTTTAATATCGAAAACATTATGGACATATTCATCCAACATTAAGAAAGATATATCCCCTTATTTATGTAATATACTGTCGGATGGTCGCATCCCGCCCACATAACACAATTTAATTTTACTGTCAAAAATACAAACGAGGCGAAAGAATTGCCAACGTGGGTTTAAAGCTTTAAACTTGATTGATACATCTTATAGGTTTATCAATCAGTTCGGAGACACGGGTTTTTGAGAGTCATTCGATCAATCCTTCAACGCCCACGGAGAGGACTATTGACGGATCCCTGGAGAGAATTCCATGACAGATCTTTTAGAGATTTCATTTCAATCAACTCGTTTTTTGAAAGAAATTGTGATGGGAATTTAGCATAATTTACTTTTGAAACTGATTGAAGATTCAATCCAATTCAGAAGGCGACTGTTACTTATTTTATTTCTTTAAGATTTTCAGAGAAAGTCTATCGTTGAGTTGACTTAATGTTAATAGGCTAGCAGAGAGACAATTCTCATATTAGTTAGCGACTGCAAACGCAAGGAGCGTTTGCAGTCGCTAACTGTCAAAAACACTATTTTTCCCTCCATTTTTTTTTACATTGGTTGTAATAGAGTAAAAGCCCGCGACGATCAGACCTTCGTTACTTTATAAAATCAATACTTTATAAGATCAATCCTCGATTATGAAGTTTGGATAATTTCGGAAGTCGGTGTTAAATTACAAAGAAACAACAAAAAACACCAACTTCCGAAATTAAAGTTATTTTATACTTTGTAGTGTTTTTTTTTTATTTGGGAGTCGATTGTATTTTTTTGTAAAAAAGTTTTTACTGTTTTTTGTGTGCACAGACAACAAAACTTCTTTTAGAGTTGTGCACCACTATTTGTCTGCGCAAAAGTCTGTTGCCATATTCTAAACGTTTCACTTGTTATATTTCAAGCAACGTCTGCATTCTCATCTCAGTCGTAATCTGTCAAAAAAGATACTTTCTACTTTCGATACATTTTTGACAGATTACGACTGGCATGGCCCAATTGTGCTGCTCCGCTTAGCTCTGGGTTAGTGGTCTTGTCTAAGGCCCAGTGCCTTAGACAAGACCAATAACCCAGAGCTGATTACCACGGCAACTATGTACTAAACAGTTAGATATGTCAAATAAATTGTCATAACTTCCACCTTATGTTACTAAGCCGACCCCGTCTCTGTTTCTACTGGACCACTTTAATTCACCACAAACACAGAATCACGGACACACAACTTCTTAGGTTCATGGCAATGTCCCTCTTAATTGCCCCTTTAATTTAGGCAACTAGTTTTCGCGGCAGCGTTCAAAATCTAACTGACTAAATTATCCATATAATTTATGTGCATTGGGTAAAAATGCAACATAAGCACTTTAGTAATGAAAAAGTACATTACAAACAAGTAAAAGCTGAGTTTGGATCTATTGCCTTGTAATAAGGGTTATAACAGTCCGTAAGAACCCAGAGTCCCCAGTCCTTACTCATTTTCTCAATATCAAAACGTGTTGTATGGCTCAGAGGTAGCCAGTTACTTACAGTTGAGTTGTTGGATGTGAGTTGACGAAAACCACAGACTTCACTATAATTTAGTTTATTCGTAAAAGTTACACGAAAGTTCTGTTGGATGCTAATCCGCGGTAATAGCGCTACGGCAGCTATTGGTCAACTAAAATCTTATTATTTTATAATTTTAAAAGTAAATAAAACGAGTAGCGAAAAGTAGGTCGCGGCGTTAGCAATTTGCCTGTACGTGAACCGTACATGCTCCCGAGGGAAAAGTGGGATGAGCATCCATTACAAAGCAAATAATTGTGTAAGAAAAGTGTACAGAAAATAATTGAAGCTAAAGTAAACAATAATAAATGTGAAATAAGTATAAAAGTTAAACTATAACTGTAACACTCAATTTAATTCGTCAAAGTGAAATACTTTCTTCGGCTGTCTTGCTTCGCTGTAAACGGGCTCCGCTGCTGTCGAATGTATTTCTTGTAGCTCGATGTCTCCTCCAAAGTTATCCCTTCCTCTAGGTGTCACTCCTGTTTTGGCAGTGAGTGTTTTCACGCCTTTCTTTGTTTTGCACCATCGTTTATAGATAATATAGAGGGCAAGCACAGAGATTCCTCCCAACAACAAAGAAGTGACCGAGTAGAGATAGATGTCGTGTCTGGACATGTCAGACGCCTTCGGTAATTTTTCTCTGCTTTTCTGGAATTCCAACTGCTGGTCTAGTCTTCTTATTTCTACTGCAGTTGGTGTTTCTCGTTCTGATATATTTAATCTTGCATTCTTCCAGCCGAGGTCAAAGATGCTGTTAATTGTTGAATTTATGGTTGGTATTTCTATGTCTGGTTCCATATTGAAACTACTTCCCAGCTGATTGTGTGTAAATATTGTGGCGTCCTTTTTCTGCAGTAAGCATTTTGATTTCAAGGTAATCACTCCAGTCCCGTCAATGACCGCTGGCGTAACTTGATCGTTACATATGACGCGCATCAGCTTTTTTCCGCACAATGTAAATAGCCACATGTTCGATTTGTGAAGCTTTGTCCAGGTTTCCTTGCATATTACGTCATTGAGGACGCATGATAATGAGTCTTGTTGGTTGAAGACTTGGGCTTCACATGGGGCGTTTTTATCGTGCATGTTGTAGACAGGATTATGTGAGACGCAAATGAATTCGTCATCTCCGTATAAAGTACATTGGCGCATGTCTTGGTCTTCCATCGTTATGTAAGAGTTTTTTACAAAGTTGATTGCGATGAAGCTTGAACTTGGTTGTACGAGTTTTAAACGTCCTTGTCTCAGGAACGGTATTGGTATGACTCGATGTATCTTGTAATCTTCATCGCTCAGCAAGGGGATATGTATTTCAAATAACATATAGTTGTTTGTGATTCGAGCCTTCACATGGATGAGGTCATAGATATTTTTCAAATCCCTTTGAATGTCCTTTACTGGTAACGATAATCCTTGTGGCAACATTCCGGATATTATGTTTAGCTGTTCGATTAGTTGTTTAGCCGGAAATAGATGAGAATCTAAATGTCCTCTGTAAATGTTGGCGAGCGCGTTCATCAGCATTTCCAATATTCGATTTAAATCATTTAATATCAGAGTTGACGTCACTGCAGCGGAATTTATGTCATTCATCGTGAAAAGCATTTGCGCCCTGTTCTCTATTTTTGTGATTTCGCTGCAAGTTTGGTTCATGTAGACGCGCAATGTTTTGAATTGTTCATCCATAAAGGCCGTGTTTCTTTTTATAATGTTGTTTTCAGCCTCTACGATTAATGTTTGGTTTTTCATAAGTTGTAGTAGGTAGTCGTCATTTGCTCGTAAGTTATATATGTCTCTTTCGTACTTTTCAGCAAAGTCTGCGTCGAGCACTCCGAAAAGAGTTCCTGCTAATTTCCCAACTCCATCAAAGTAGCCTCGTTTTGATCTTGAGTGTTGAGTGAGCAGCATAGAGTTGTAGTCTTGTAGGTGACTCAGTTCATGACGTAGGTGGCTGACAATTGTTTCGCAAGGCGTGTACTCATGTGATATTCTTTGGCATAGTTTATCCATTTGATTCACATAATCATTGATCCGATCGGTTGCTTGCCAGTATGACGTTACGTTGTAGTAAACCAATAGGGTCCATTCGTCATGTATTAGTTGTATTTTTCCAGCTTCATCGAAGTAAATCGGATGATTCCTCGGTATAGGTGTAACCTTGAAGTTATTCGTTGTTCGCGCTGATTGAGCAAAACCCGTCATTGCTATTATGGATAGGAGAACAAGTGACAGCCAATTCTTCTTGCTTTTTGTTGTGCCTCCCCGTTTTTCAGTTTCCGGAGTAGGTGATCTTTTCTCTTCCTCTTTGTTTACTATTGGCTCTTCGGGTTTCAGCGGTAATGGTGAAAGCTTCGTTATTGGTCGTTTTAGTGACCCTTTCCTAGTTTTCAAGGTAACAACTCTTACTCGACCATCGGCACCTGGATGTAGTTCCTGGACTCTTCCTATAGCCCAGCGCCCAGGAGGTAAGTGTTCATCTTTTACTAATACTAGGCTTCCTTGTTTCAGGTTGTCTTTTGGGTGCTGCCATTTGCTTCGGATTTGCAATTGGTGTAGATATTCGTTAGACCAGCGCTTCCAAATGTGCACGTTCATTTGTTCAACAAGCCTCCATCTGTTTCTTAGATCGTGCTCAGCAAAATCTTGCTCTTCTTGTGGTAGTGATAGTAGGGGGCCGCCAATGAGGAAGTGACCGGGCGTTAGATATTCCAGGTCTTCGACATCCTCTGTTAATGGGCACAGCGGACGCGAGTTAAGACAGGCTTCAATTTGATTTAGTAAGGTAGTGAATTGTTCGAATGTTAGCTTCTGTTCCCCTAGTACTCGATGTAGGTGATATTTCATGGCTTTGACGGCAGCCTCCCACAGGCCTCCAGCTGTTGGCCAAAGTGGTGCATTGAAATGCCATTCAATTTGTAAGTGGCTCATCTCATCGAAGAATTCAGAAGTCTTAAACGTATTGTGTTGTTCAAATTCCTGTTGAAGTAGTTTTGCTGCGCCCACAAAATTCGTTCCGTTGTCGGAGAATACGTGTCGGGGTGTACCTCTGCGGGCACACATTCTTTTGAATGCGGCAAGGAAAGTTTGCGTTGTCATGTCCGACACTAGTTCCAAATGCACAGCTTTGGTCACCATGCATATGAAAATTGCAATGTAAGCCTTGCAAGTTTTAACTCCTCTTCCTTTGTTGATTTTCACATCAACATGTCCGGTGTAGTCGACACCCGTGTTTGTGAATGGTCTTGATGGAGTTACACGCTCCTTTGGCAAGTCTGCCATCAGCTGGACGTTTCGGTTTGGTTTGAAACGATGACATCGAACGCATTGACGAAGCTCCTTCTTGACTGTTCTGCTACCTCCAATGACCCAAAATTTTTGACGTATATAGGCCAAAGTGAGCCGGGCGCCTCCGTGGAGAGTGTCTCGATGAGCGTCTTGAATAATGAGCTCTGTTAATCTTCCTGTAGCCGGAACAATAATAGGATGTTTAGCTTCGGGAGATAAAGTTGAGTAGCCTAGTCTCCCCTTCACGCGCAGTATTCCACTGTCGTCAAGAAATGGGGTTAGCTTCAGCAAGTTGCTTTTTGTTGATATTGGTAGATTTTTCTTTAAACATTCAATTTCTCGGCCATAGTTTTCATTTTGAACGTTCTTGATGACCAATTCTGTTGCTCTCATAATATCTTGTGGTGACAAACACATAACCACCTTTTTGCTAACGCAGTCGGCTAAGTTATCAGTTGGGTTTAGTGTGCGTTTTTGCTTACGATTGTCGCTTAATCGTAAAATCCATCCAAGCACTCGTATTACGCGTTTATAATTGCTGTTTCTATTCAGTAATGTGTCAATTATTTCACATTTCTTGTACGTGACTACGCAGCAGTTTATTTCTTGCAACTCAGTGTTTGTTGTGTAGGTCAGGTGATCGTCTTGATGGATTTTTGGCATGTTTGTTTTTAACCAATTTGGTCCATTCCACCAAAGTTTAAATTCTAAAAGTTGAAAAGGTGTGAGCCCTCGAGTTGCGCAGTCAGCAGGATTTTCTTCTGACTTCACATAGTTCCAGCAATTTGGCGAGATAATGCTGTTTATTTGTTTCACTCTGTTACCTACATATTTCTCCCATCGGTTTATATCACCCTGCAACCAGGCTAAAACGACCTTGGAGTCGCTCCAGCACCTTATATGTAGGTTTTTATTAGAGAGAGTGTTCCGAACCTTTTCTAGCAATTTGGCTAATAAAAGGGCTCCGCAAAGTTCCATTCTAGGTACAGTTATCTTATTGTTGATAGGTGCAACCTTTGTTTTTGAGGTAATTAGTGTAATCTGGTATTCGCCAGCATGATTTTTCACTCGGCTATAAATTACGCAAGCGTAAGCTTTTTCACTCGCATCGCAGTACCCGTTTATCTCTAGGTAGTTTTCCTGGCATTGTAACCATCGTGGTATGGAAAGTTTGTTTAGCAACGGGATATCTTTTCTTATATTTTCCCATTCCGTTGCTAGGTCGTCGGGTAAGCATTCGTCCCAGTCTATTTTGCTTATCCAGATTTTTTGGAACAAAAGTTTGGTTTTTATTGTAAGTGGCGATAGTAATCCAAGTGGGTCGTAAAGCTTGCTTATTTCGCTCAGTAGTACGCGCTTTGTCAGTTTTTTCTTGATTGGTAGATCCCATTGGTATGTGAAACTATCGTTGTCTTGATTCCATCTCATGCCCAACATTTTTGAGTTTGTTGTTTGTTCTGGGCTAAAGTCGATGTTCATACTGCTGCTCTTTTGATCCTCTCGCAAGTCTTCCAATATAATGGGTTCGTTTGTTTTCCATTTTCTCAAGTTAAATCCTCCTTTTTTCAGCAACTCAATTAGCCGTGTGACGAGTGTTTTCGATGCGTCGATAGTATCCTGCCCGTAAACCAAATCATCCATGTAGAAATAGTTTTTCAGGACGTTTCCAGCTTCCGGATAGGTATCTTTTTCATCTTCTGCGAGTTTATGCAAAGTGCGCATTGCCAAATAAGGTGCACTTTTCATTCCGTAAGTTACTGTACCCAACTGCCAATCTTGTAGCGGTTCGTTAGGGGTAGATCGCCAAATTATAGTTTGCAGATGTTGTTGTTTTTCGTTCAGCCAGATGAACCGATAGAGTTTTTCTACATCTGCTGTAAAGACGTATCTGTACGTTCTCCAATTAATTAGTAGTGTCAGTATATCCTTTTGTAAGTTAGGACCGCAGTACATGTGATCGTTGAGACTGCTGTCTCCTTTTGTCTTGTACGACGCGTTGAACACTACTCTTAGTTTTGTTGTAGTGGACTCAGCTCTCAATACGCCATGGTGAGGTAGGTAGACTTGGTCCCTGTTTTCTCCTGCGACAGGTTTCATGTGCCCCATAGCGATGTATTCGTTCATAAAACGCTTGTACTCGTGATTGAGCTCTTTGTTTTTTAGTATTTTCCTTTCTAGTTGAAGGAACTGCGCTAATGCTTGTGACCTTGCATTTTTTAAGTTGATTTCGGATTTAGGCTTCATAGGCATTTGTACTACATATTGTCCGTTCGCCAATCTTGTTGTGGTTGCGTTGTAATATTGCTCACAGTGTTGTTCTTCACTAGTTGATGATGAATTTTCTGGAATTTCCTCGGTTTCCCAAAACCTTGCCATGTTTTCGAAGTCGTTGAGTGTCACCAAGCAGTTGAATGTCTTTACATTCCCGCATAGAATCCAGCCCACTTTGGTTTGTTGAGCTACTGGGTATCTCTTATCACTCCTGATGACACCGTTTAGGATAAGTTCTGAGTAGATATCCGCGCCCAAGAGCAGATCGATCGGGCCTGAGAGGTTGAACTGGGGATCCGCTAGTTTTAAGTTTTCCAAAAAGTCCCAGTCGCTGATTGAAAACGATGTGGTAGGTAAGTTGCTTATGAGTTTTTTCATAATTAATGCTTCATAGTTGAATTTGTAGTCTGAATGTATTGACTGGCATTCTAAGTTCATTGCCCCTTTGCAGTTGCCGCTAAGGGTTCCCACACCCGATACAACGGCGCTCACTTTACGTCGCTGTAATCGGAGGCGCTGTGCCGCGTTTTCCGTTATTAGGCTCACTTGGGAGCCTTGGTCAAGTAGACCTCTCAAGTTGATGAAGTTTCCATCAATTGTTTTGACTTTCAGAAGGACAGTTGTTAACAACACTTCCTTTTCTTCGTTCGTTATGTTGTTGACCCCATAGGAAGTCGATGGGGTTGCCGATGTGTTTTCCTCCCTTGCTGCTTGTTTGTTGCTAGATAGTTCAGTTTCAGCTCCATGCATAAGTGTGTGGTGAGCCTTATGACACAATTTGCACGTCTTTCGTGATTTGCATTGTTTTTCTCCGTGGCTGAATAGGCAGTTTTTACAAATATGCAAGTTGGAACTACGTCATTCCGTTGGTTTGTGTTCATCGCCAAGAATTGTTCGCAATTCATCAAAACGTGATTAGTTTTGCATATTGGGCATGTTTTTGCTGTCGTGAAGAAGGCTTTCGGCGAGTTTTGTGACTTGTTAAAGTGCGATGACCCCTGCGTTTTATTCTTGTAGTTGTTATTTCGGTTTTCCGATCCTTTATGAAGCTGCTTTTCCGATTTCCATGGCTTCTATCTATCTATCTATTGGGGTATGGTTTCCGCACTTAGTCCTGATGTTGGACCATTGTGCGTGGGCCATGGCGGCCGTCATTCCAACCAGCCGACCTCCCTCCAGAAGCAGATCAGTCCTCCTAAAGAGTTCAGGGTGTCTGTGAGTGAATTTGGTGTTCCTATCGTTTGTCTACGTATATCGGCGACGCCTGTGCACTCAAGGAGCACGTGCGACACCGTTTCCTCCTCCTCCATGCATGCTCTGCACAGAGGACTGTCTGTTATACCTAGTGTGTGGAAATGCTTATTCAGTGAGCAGTGCCCGGTGATGGTCCCCGCCACCATTCGCAGGCTGCTCCTATTCAGTCGCAGAAGGCGCTTGGTGAGTTTATTGTCTAGGAGTGGTATAGCCTCCTTGGACTGCCTGCAGCCTGGTGCCGAGGTCCACCAGCGTTCTGCTTGTGTGTGGGTATGTTCTCGTAGCCACGTGCGTAGCTGGGTGAAAGGGAGTGGCACTATGGGTTCGGGTCCAACAGCCATCGTACCAGACCCCCTCCTGGCCAGTTCATCGGCCGCGTCATTTCCTAGTGATCCGCTGTGACCTTTTATCCACTGCAGCGTTATGGTGTTGCGGTTTGTCACCGTGACGCGTTCTAGTGCATTGTGGCATTCTTGTATTTGTTTCGAGGTGGTGTAGTTCCTATTTAGGGATTGGAGAACTGAGGCGCTGTCGGAGAGTATACGAATATGAGTGTCCGTGACTCCCCTGGCTTCTATGGCATGGATCGCTAGGATAATGCCCATGCATTCCGCCTGGTAAACGGTGTTGAGCTTTCCTAGTGGTCTGGATATTTTAATGTTGAGGTCGCTGGAGTAAACTCCAACTCCGGTTCCGGTACTTGTCTTTGATCCATCAGTGTAGATTCTCAGCTCTTTAGGACCTGAGTGGTCATCCAATTCTTGTGTTAGCACTATGTTATAGTGCTTTTGGAAATGGTGCATCTTTTGAGCTTTGTCATTGGGTGATGACATCATGGGTTGTCGTTTTACGGCATCTTCCATGATGCGTGTATGTTTGATTCTAGAGTCTTTACCTAAAGTGCCAGCTGTGCTGAGCCTGAAGGCCGCTTGGGCCGCTTCCTCCTGCACTATAAGGTGCAGTGGTGGCAGTCCCAGCATAGCCTGCAGGGCCGCAGTGGGTGCCGTCCTCATACTGCCAGTGATTGCCACACAGGCAAGCCGTTGCAGCTTCTCAAGGTCTTTCTGTGCTGTGCTCAAGTCGGTCCTGGGCCACCAGACTAAAGCACCATACGTGATTATCGGTCTGATAACTGTGGTGTATAACCAGTGGGTTGTATTGGGGCTAATACCCCAGTTCCTACCTAGCATGCGTTTGCATTGCCACATGCATATACTGGCTTTTGTGGTGGTGTGTTCAGTGTGCTTCGCCCAATTCAACTGCTTGTCCAGATATATACCCAGGTATTTGGTTTCAGTCGAAAGGCTGAGGGTGGTTCCGAAGAACCGTGGTAATTCTAGTGTTGGTAACTTCCTCTTCTTGGTGAAGAGGACTAGTTCGGTTTTGGCAGGGTTCACTGCTAGCTGATATTCTTTGCACCAGTCCTCTACTATTTTCAAGGCTTGGCGCATGAGGTTGCATATCGTGTTTTCGTGTTTTCCGTTTATTATTATGGTTATGTCATCTGCGTAGCCAACGGTAAAGTATCCTTTATCATTGAGTCTTTTAACTAGATTATCTGCGACGAGGTTCCATAGTAACGGTGAAAGGACCCCCCCTTGGGGGCAGCCCTTCGCCACAATGGCCCTTGTTGTGTTATTTATTGTGACTTGTACAGCTCTTTGCTTGAGCATGTTTGTGATCCAGCCACTCAGTGTCGTGTCCACACCGTGCTTTACGAGGGCTTTGCTAATACTCTGAAACATGGTTTTGTCAAAGGCGCCCTCGATATCAATGAAGACAGCCAGTGAGGAGCATTTATGGTTTATAGCGCTTTCGATCTTTGAGACCACGCTGTGCAGCGCAGAATCTGTTGATTTCCCCGCGGAGTAGGCGTGTTGTTGTCTGTGGAGTGGGTATTGACGTAGGGGTCCATCCCGAATATATCTGTCACAGAGCCTCTCCAGGGTTTTCAGTAAAAAGGATGTCAGGCTTATTGGTCTGTATGCTTTGGGTTGTGTGTAGTCTGTTTTTCCCGGTTTGGGAATAAAAATGACTTTCACTTCGCGCCATGCTAGGGGTACGTATCTGTGTGCTATACAGGCTTGGTAGATTGCTAGCAGCCATGGTGTTATGATGCTCTCCCCCCATTGTAGCAGGGCTGGGAAGATGCCATCTAGTCCTGCGGATTTATATGGTTGAAAGGTCTTTATAGCCCATGCTATTCGATCTTCTGTTACTACATTTCGGGCTGTAGACCAGTCTTGGTCAGCAGGGGTTCGTCCTGATTCATCTGCCCACACTCTGTCCTCAAGAAGATTACAGTCTGGGAAGTGCGTTTCCAGAAGAACTCTGCTGGTTTCTTGGTCTGTTTGTGTGTATGAGTTATCTGGTTTCTTTAGTGCGCCGAGGGTGCGGTCCTGTTCAGTTGATAGGATTTTCCTTACTCGGGCGGCTTCGTTGTTTGATTCTATGGATTCACAGAATTTCCGCCAAGCAGTTTTCCTGGCGATTCTGATTTGTTTCTTAAATGTGTGTTGGGTTTTTTTGTACGTTTCCCAGTCTACAGGGAGTCTAGTGTTCTTTGCTCTATTGAACTGTTTGCGAAGTGTACTTCTGAGTTTTTTAAGTTCTGTGTTCCACCAGGGGTTACCCTTACCCTTGGTGTGTGATGCTGTTAGTTTACAGCACGTGTGATATGCTTCGGTTATGTAATCGGTTAGTTTTGTTACCGTGTTTTCTAGTTCTGTGGGGTCTGTGATTGGAGCTTGGTGCAGCTGGTGCCCATTTAGCAGAGAAGCTAGGAGGCGTTTAAATTGAGGTATATTTGTTCGGCGCGGATTTCGCTTGGGTGCGGGCTTTTTTGTGTTGGCTACTAGTGTGAAACGGCTTTCCATGGCTTGTTTGATGACGATATTTTTTGGCTGTTTCCCTGCAGAGCTTCCAGTGACATGAATTTTGATTCTAAAAACTCGGCGAACTCTTCCAGGTCGGGAAATTCCCTGGGATGTTTGATCTCCTTTATATATTCGTTATACGTGACGCTATCTAGTTTCTGGATCAATAGGTGGACCACAATCGGATCCCAATTGGTGGTGTCTAAACCGATGTTTTTGAGCCCGTTCAAGCACTCCATCATGACGTCGTGAAGCTTCCGTATGCTAGCAGCGGTTGGTTGCTGAATACTAGGTTGATTCAGGAGCGTGTTCATGTATGATGTGAATAGCAACCGTTTGTTGTCGTAGCGGTGGGTCAGTATTTCCCAGCAAGATGCGTAGTTCTCAGCACTGATGCCAAGATGCTGAACCAGTTTTTCCGCCTCACCCTTCAGTTTTGTTTTCAAATGTTGCATTTTTTGAGCCTTCGACAGTGTCGGATTGTTGTGTACACCTTCGACGTAAAGGTCTCTAAAGGCCAACCACTGGCTATAGTTTCCATGAAAATCCGGTATTTGTATTTTTGGCGTAGATTTCTCATAATGTGCGTTGTTCCAGATGTTATGTTGTAGTTTCCTTTTCAGGTCATCGTAAAGGTTTTCTGCTGTATTGTATTTCTGTTGATAAACTGGGTCCTCATCTTGCAGTATGTAGTCTAGTTCCCAATTTGCCTTTTCGATAAGCTCCCATTTAGTTTTCAGGGTGCTTAAGTTGTCTTCTAATTCCCATTTTTCCATCGGTACCGCTAATGCTATGTTTATCTTCTCCACAGCGCGTTCGAGTGCTCTAAAGTTGCAGTATTGTTGACGCAAAAGATCTTGTTGCTTTTCCGTCGACTCGCTTGTTCCCCGAGGAGGTATGTGGAATTTGATATCGTCGAAAGAAAATTTCGATTGTCCCTTATCTTGCTTAGGCATCGCAGGTGGTTGCTCCGTCTTACTGGTAGATGCAGACGGCAATTCCGATTTACGTTTCAACATGTCTTGCAGCACTTCTTCATACATCTTCTTCGTACTGTTGAAAATGTCGTCATTGAAGTATTGAAGGTCTGACGCTCCAGACTCTTCAAGTAGTTGATGGTTGTAAACAAACTTCTCCCAGTTGTTGTTCAGCCGAGAAAGACGCTCCTCCAGGTATGCCAAGTTCTTCCTGGTGGGACTGTCCTTCTTGTAGTTGGTGCAAAGAAGCTTCAAGTCTCGGAAGATAGTTTCTTGATGGCTTATCAGTTCCGTTACACTCTGAACCATTGTTGTTAGTTATTGGTTTGACCGTTGGTGGAGTAGAGTTGTATCACCGCAGGTACTAGTTCACCAAAGTTGCGAAGTTTCCGCAAGTTTTGGATGTTAAGTGCGTCGGCACCCCAATAAAGCAATCCGCTCTTCTGGGACACCAGCTAGATCGCTTCTCTAACATTAACAGAGACGATACGCACCTGTAATATCCGGCTCGAAGGACCACTTTTATGTATGGCTCAGAGGTAGCCAGTTACTTACAGTTGAGTTGTTGGATGTGAGTTGACGAAAACCACAGACTTCACTATAATTTAGTTTATTCGTAAAAGTTACACGAAAGTTCTGTTGGATGCTAATCCGCGGTAATAGCGCTACGGCAGCTATTGGTCAACTAAAATCTTATTATTTTATAATTTTAAAAGTAAATAAAACGAGTAGCGAAAAGTAGGTCGCGGCGTTAGCAATTTGCCTGTACGTGAACCGTACACGTGTGGTATAGATTAGTGTTAGCATGACAAATGCTAAATAGTACCTACTTCATTGTAACGCACAAGAAGTTGTATCATCTATAAATCAAGTATTTTGCACTTTGAGATTCTATGCAACGGGCAGTTAACTTTTTACATTTTTTTTTTTAAGGATGAGTAATCTAATCATCAAATGACTAACTAAAACCCATCCGTGTTCCTTCTAAAGCCCTTTGCGTTCCAGGGCCGCGGTGACTCTATCGAACAAATTCCGCAACCCTGGGGTTAACTTATCACTTGTGAAGATGTAATTGGTGTTCAAGAGTCAACTGCCTGCCATTTTATAAACCGGATCAAAAAATATGATAGCTACTCCGTAGCAGACATTCATAAAGATCCCTGATAGTGCAGAGCTAACTAGGTCTTCAACCGATATATAAAATACATACCTAAATAAAACTGCGTTTTGAACATTTATTTCTGGTGATAAATAAAATAGCTCAATGTTAGAAAAATCATAAACTTGTATGTTTTTGGCGCGTCTCTTAAACTAATCAAATAGTTTTTTTGTGCAAGTCGCCCTCAAATTCGTAGAACTGGTACTCTGACCTGTGATTGTCGTATCTATAAACCAAGTTATCTTAAAAATATTTTTGAACCTCCAAGCCAAATTCAAGGTCGGTTATTATGTCTGATAACTTAATTTTATTATAACTTAATTGTTTTATTATACTCAAAGTTTCAGCTGAAATACATGTCTGAAATGTAAGATGATCTTAATTGGTAAGTGAACAATTTGCAAAGCAATTATAATTATCTAGAAGTAATTACTTATAATCTGTATGTACAGATTTTGGAGTTTCATATGTATTGTGAATTTCCAAGTATAATCTACGAGTACATGTTACAAAATTGAAAAAAAGGATTGTGTGGTTTTATGAAACCACGGTAAAAGTGAAACTTTTTTTCACATTATAGATATTTAACTAAAAATTTTCGGAATAATATTCCATTAAGGGTATAAAAAAACACTGACAAAAACAAACAAATTAGCGTGGAGCACTGGCACAAATGAGTAATAGTCTATACACTACACGGTCAGCTGATGGAACTATAGACGCCGCCATATTGGCCTCGGTTGCTCTGACGAGCGCCTTTCACTTTATCCCTACTCCGCGGCCGACCGTCACGCAACATGCGATACACAGACCAAAAAAATTGAGACGATGTAATAAAAGTTTCACTTTAATAGCAAAATGAGATTACGACTGAGTTTTCTGAAAGAGAATGAAGAGGTTAATATTGTAAGAGCTCAGAAAAACAGTAAAAGAGTGATAAAATGTTTAATTAAACATACACATGTTGTAGTAAATTAAATTAAGGAGACGTTTAGCTGTCGGTGTCCGCAAGCCAAGAAAGCGCGAACCTCGACGCAATGGGGTCTATCGTTTTCGTGCTCACCAGTTGGCGCCACTGGCGAGTAAGGTCCACGCATATGGACAAAGCTGGAAGGAAAATAATGTGTGATGCCGTAAACGTGCGATTTAATACAACATAGATAGAGTCGCAGTGTTACGTGGACTCATCATAATGGGAAAAAAAGATGGACATACAAATATTCCCGACAAGAATAAGTTCAATACAGTGGGCGGTAGAACCGCAACTTAATCTGCCATAGTCAGGCTGTTTTAGTAAAATATACACAAAAATCACAACAAATGAGTAAACAAACCCTGGACAAAAGTCAACCAACAGTTAAAGTTGACATTTCGAAGACCTCACGCTACACTAGCGCCTCTAGCGGCGAATTCAAACGCGATAGCTTCCATTTTCCAGCTAGGCGCGCCGCTCGCGTGTTGCTATCTTCGCAGTGGTCAACTTCATGATGGTTCTCGAGCGCCATCTCGAGTTACCTTACAATATTTAAACCTTTATTTCTTTTCATCTTACCTCAACTTTCCTGGCTGACCAACTTTGCGACCAATATGGTGTTTAGATTTTTAACAACAAATTTCAAAACTTGGATAAAAGAAAAGATGAATAAAATGTTCAAAAATTCAAATATTAACAGAATTGTAAGCTTTTTAGAATCTATGATAACAGAGACAGGCAAACATTTTAAGACCAGAGCCTAAACTAAGTCAAAGCCAAGGTTAAGTGCGAGTCGGACTCATGTGCAAACATGTTACTTCAGAAGCAGAGACTAGACTGATTTTGCAAGGATTTCGTTTTTTATACGAACGTTTGGAACCCTAAAAACAGAAATAAAAAGCACCCAGATCAACAGTTCAGTAACAGTGTTAGCTTATTTAATTTCCTGATTGATTTTCCATCAGGAATTTCAATAAGTTAACCATTCACAATATGTATTTTGCCTAACCTAGCAACAAACTTAACCTAACAACATTTTTTGGTAAGTCTTACCGCCCTTAAACATTATCCCCACCTTTTACATCCCGAAATCATCATCATCATCATATCAGCCGAAAGACGTCCAATGCTGGACATAGAACGCCCCCAAAGGAGGGGGGTTGCCATAATCTCCATGCTTGGCAGGCGGGTTGGCGATTGCAGTGTAGCTGTTGCAATGCACAGAGAATGCTGCTGCCCATTCTCTGGCGAGTCCTTTAGTCGCCTCTTACGACACCCACGGGAAGTGATGGGATGATGCTATTCTTTTACGTCCAATACCATACATTATTACATCCCTAAATAGCATATCATAATCCACTATTACATTTTTGACGCCATATTTTAAGGTTAATTTAGTAACAAAGAGGAAAAAGAGTTTGTTTGCGACAAGCATGACTCTTACCAAAAAAAAAAAAAACTAAATTACAAATAATATGCAAGTTGGAAAAATATGCGTCACATTCGCCAAAACGGCCATCGCTCAGCATAATGCTGAGACTCGTGTGCGAGACACAGCCACAGCGCTAATTTTTAGCGACAACCATCGTTGACAAAAGTTAGGAGTTTTTATTTTTATTTCTAGTGTATATTGTTAGTTAAGTATTTAATTTTTATTTATTTAAATAACAGTTGTATCTATTTAAATAAAATAACTATATTACAGCCCTATTAATAATTTAACACGTGTTTCAACAAGCCATCAGCGTCACAGTTTCAATTTGTCTTACACAAATTGACTCAGCAATGCTTATGTGAGTTTCAGGCGCAAATAATGAGCGTTTGAATATTGAATTGAGAGCCAATATTGCTTGAAAGTTTGTGTTTAAAGTGCAAGTGTGGACTTTATGTGTTTGGTTTTAGGGGTTATTTATATCGGAAGCTGTTTGTTCTATTCCAATCATAATATTAAGCGTCATATTGCTGAGCGAGTGCCGTCAGTTAGGACTGGTCAAGTGGTCATCTCTCAGCTGCCACGATTTATTTTAATTATTTGGTCTTTGAATTGTTGCTTTTCTACATCGTTCTCACATATATGTATGTATGTTTGTTTAATTTTCACACGAATGATGTAACCATAACATTGTAAAAAACATTGATTTAAAAGAGTGTCCGTGGAGCTCCTTGCACATTCTTCTCCATAGAGATCTACGCTTTGGAACGTGCAAATAGCTTCCTTTCTTTGGAAAGACCGACCTTGACAATTCAAAAGTGCCTGTAATGGTTTAATAATTGAAATAAATGCTTTGAGTTTAAGAAATTCTCCAATTAGAAATCTCAAAAATCATCTATGTTTGCAACTTTCAGCAGTAGCACTTGCGACCATAAGGTATCCGTATTCTTAAGTTTAAAAGTTTTGGGCGTATTTTTGTATAGTCTTAATTGTTTGGTATAATCAACAGAATTTTCGTTGAAATTATTAAATCACCAACCAGTGATTAATTCTCTTACGAATATACTTTGACTTCACGTTCTTGGTAAAATTAAGGTAAGGAAATCTAAATTCACGACAGAGAAGCTATAGGCCTAGCTTGGAATATTATAAATGTGAAAGGATGCGCGGATTTTGGTTGTCAGATTTGATTCTCTTTCACGTAAAAACTACTAAACGAATTTTAATAAAACTTTACCGTAAAGTACAGCTATTTTCTTAATGTCCCTTCGGCAAACTTCGTGTTTCGTCAGTCGTCGGATTTCTGTCAGAAATAGAACATAGAGATACCGAGGGACATTAAGATGAAGAAAGGGACATTAAGAAAATAGTTGTACAGTAACTTAGTTTATACATCAGAATGACAGATAACTTGGCTACTGTAATTTTTAAAGCTACTAAGTAGTACTTGCAGACAGGCCGAATTGATCTAAATATTTCGTCATGTTTAGTAGCTAAATTAATTCTATTCATTTCTGTTATTTGTCTTCTATTATGTAAATAAGATTGTAACAGGTCTAGAACATTACCCCTCATGCCATAAGATTCGAGTTTCTTCAGAAGTGTAGGATGGTGGACATAATCAAACTAATAAAAGGAACCCTCTGGGATCTCTCGTGTGTCTGTTTGGTCGTCTGTCACAACTAAGTAGCTTTAAACCTGCAAAACACATAGTACACGTATATATTGTCAGGAGGACCTCCTTGGCTGCAGGTTTCTGGCAGACAAGGTAAATCTTTGGAAGCGTCTGGCAAAAAGTAAAAGAGAATTTGAATTAGGAATATGAAAATATGTTTGTTTTTATATGGGACTCCTGTACCAGCGCTCGTCTAAGGCAGATGCCGAATATATTACGAAGTTAAATCTCTAACGTGGTTTTATATTATAATAATAATAGTAGGTAGCACTAGCGAGAGTCCGCTAGTGTTACAATATTGGGACACCTATGGACGTCTGTGATCCAAACGCCGACGCGTAACGTAAATATTACCAGAGGCGCTCAATACATGGTACTGTCAGTTTAACCACAGTCAAGGCTGTGATTGACGGATAACCTATCGTTTAATACAGTGACTGTGGTTACATGAAATTGATTGACGAAAACCTGTTTTTTTAAAATTAATTTCGACTTTTTAGTGAGGTCTGTTTTTTATATGTTTATGGAATGGGTCTTTGTCCTTTTTCGAATCCCGTATATCAGCCAGTAATAATATCGTCGCCATAAATGTAAGATTATTTTAAGTTTATGGTAATGTTGATTGAATTCCATCACTGAAATAAAGAGCATTTTATCACAGATTATTATATAATACTCAGTCATTTTGATTTTTCAGAGCTGAAATAAGGTTTTGTTTTTAAATTAAAACTGTGTTGGGTCCGAGCTTAATTAGCAAAATGGGTCACCATCGAAGGAATTTTATTTTTCACAGCAGGTTATCATATTTTCAAGAACACTTTCAAACACCGACAGCAGATTTTTTATTTTTTATTTAATAAAACGAATTTTCAAAGGCAATTAAAATAATTGAAAAAATATTCATTCATAACGTGCTGGCAACGTGACGTGTTCGTAACGTGTTAACAAAACTGCAGAAGTTGAACTCTGTTCGATATGCGATAATACAAATTTTACCTGAATATTTTCCGCCTCAATGTTAAAGTTTAACATACACAACACACACACAACACATAACACACAACACACACACATACACACACACACAAGCAGCACACAACACACATGCATGCATGTATGTGGACAGCATTCACAACGACTGATTGAGAAGTGGTGGGCCAAGTGTTGACAATCCTGACTTACGAGTGGGTTCGGCATACGACATGATGTCTTCAGGCATTTAATAGGACCCAACGGTTGTATTTTTGTCTATACAGGTGCTTTACTTTGTTTAATTTATTCTATTACCATTGCTCTAAAACGGTGAAAAACCTTTTAATACTAGAATCAAAATTCGACGACATGTGACATCCAGAGAGAGAGATTGTGTATGTCACTGTTCTAATATTGCAGAATATTTAACATTTTTTTTAGCCTACACTGTCCCACTGCTGGGCAAAGGCCTCCCCCAAGTCCTTCTAAGGTCTGGCTGTTTGCGTATGTGAGATTATATGTTTTTAAACGCACCTACGATACAGGAGAAATTACTAGTGTGGGGCAAAGTTTAAAAAAAAAAAAAAGAAATCTTTTCCTGCGCCACTTCGCGCCAGCCCTCTATTTAACATACAAGTACAAAATGTTTTAAAGAAGATCGAGAGGTCTTGAGAATAAGCCAACGCTGTTTTGTTCAACATTGACCTTCTTTATGTTTTCTTGGTATTGAAGTTTTGTTACTAAAATATCAATTTCGCATTGTTATCAGCATTTTTAGATTGACCAGACGAATCCTATCGATCTGATTGAATTCATGTCAAATTGTGATAGATAGTTCAGACATAATTTACTATGCATAAAATTAATCTTTTGTGAAAAAGATTTTCTAAACGAAATAAAAGAAAATCAAATGTTCGTATGTATGGCTCAACCAGACTTGATGACGTCTATCAATTACGATGTTCTCTGCGCAGTTTCCAGATGTGTTCCATTACAAGGGCAAAATGGTATTATTTTATTTATTTATTGGTAATATTTTATTGAATCGCCAAACTGAAGTGGCAGTGGGCCGGGCACATTGCTCGCAGAACAGATGGTCGATGAGGCCGCCGCGTACCGGAAAACGCAGCGTTGGAAGGCCTCCCACATGGTGGACCGATGACCTGGTGAGGGTCGCGGGTAGCCGATGGATGCAAGCCGCAAGGGACCGGTTGCTGTGGCGACATTTGGGGGAGGCCTATGTCCAGCAGTGGACGTCTTTCAGCTGTAGGAATATTTTATTGATTCATGTATTTAATTGTACACCGAAAATAATATTAAAAGAAAACTACAAACCAAAACACATAATTTTGTGCAATGGGCGACCTTTAATCGGTGTCTTTATGACATGCCGAGGGTTATCAAAACTATGAAAACCATTTTTTTTGTTTTTTGTGAGTGGCGTCTCGCAGTTCAACCTATAAGGTTGTCGAATGCTTAACCGGGCTTGCCTGTGGTGACTTTAATATAATATTAAAGCCTCCAGCCAGGGCTTATAAAAAACTTACAAACTAAGCGACTACACGCTAAGGGCCCTGTGGGGTACGGGCCTCGGCTTAGGGCGTCGCTGGGGGGAGGACAGCTAGGGACGGGTTAGATCGAACTAGATGTGAAAACCAAAATAAGCATCTACATTTATGTATGTATGTACGTCTATAAAAGAAACACAAAATATCAAAATATTCCCCACAAAATCAAAACTGATAGTTCGCGCCGACCTTTATGCGTGACAATTCCCTCCAATTATTTCCCGCGCAGCCATATTGTCCGCCATATTGAACGTTGTTATCGTCGATTATTATCTTTTACGATTACCGCTATCCCGGACGAAGCCCGAATCAATTTTAATATCGGTTATATTTGCGACCGAAATCGACCATTTAAATGCATTCCAGATAAAAAAGAACTCGGTAGGTACTGTTTGCTTGTCCGTATTTAAAAAACGCAGCCATTTTGTTTTATTATACATTTCTGCGTTATTCTGTTATTGTTTGAAATTGGAATTCTTTTAATTATCCTTGGCTGTTATGTTTTTATGGTTTTATGCCGAAACGTTTATAAAAAGGTTTTTTTTTTATTTTTGCAATACCAGCAGTTTTATATTCATGCTTTTATTAATACCGTTACTGTTTTCCTGATTCAATATTATTCTTGATTAAAATGAAACAATATATTTAATTACATTGAGTTCAGGTATTCTTTACCTTACAGTATCATTTTTGCCGTGACAACGTCTAATAAATCGATGAACGCCGGCTGCACGCACGAAAAAGGATGACTCATTGTAAAATTATGCTCATTGTAACGTTACGATCATTTCATCAATGTTTTTGTTATGTACGTACGTTGTCACGTTAAACTATCGTCCGTAAACCGACTTTACAGACAACCAATTTTTTCAGTCATTAGTTGCTCTTTGTTTTGGAGCGGTTTATATGAAACGTATGGTTTATGTTTGCAATATAAAATAATAAAACCTTTGTCCATCAGTGAATTATTGTGATATGAGACATACGAGACTGTTTTATTAGTGTGTAAACTTTTTGAAAACAAATAAAAAAGTCTTTGCGGCTCTGCCGCTGCTTCGCTCGCGACAATATAGATTATTCCAAAAAAAAAAGAGGCTCCGGTTCCAGGGTTCCATCTATTTCTTTATTTCCCGTTGACAGCGATGCGGACAAAAATTTTTCGATGCCCTGTGAGTTCTTCCCCTCCCCTTTTTACTCTGCTTGTATATTTTCTACTAGCTCGTATATAGTATCTTTAATATAATATTATAAAGAGGAAAGATTTGTTTGTTTGTTACGATTTGGCTCAAAAACTACTCGGCCGATTTAAAAAATTCTTTCACTGTTAGAAAGCTACATCTTCTCCGAGTAATATAGTAGTATCTATATGTTTTTATGTATTTGTAAATATTGCCTGAAAGTTACACAGTAAATATTCAATTTCTTTACCAAAATTCATCAATATCGGTAAAGGTGTGAAAGGGTAATAAAGAAACAAATTCACTTCCGCATTTTTAGTATGAGTTAGGATTGCCTTATTAAGGGCCAGTAGGTACTTAAATGATACAGCTATAGTAGGCGCCAGATAAATGTGGAATAAAGTACATTGACCTTTCCCTAATAACTGTTCATAGGTACCTGAACAATTAAATATGAATCGTTTTTCATTATTAGACAATGTTAAGGATCACGAGAGATGATGATTCGGGACAGCTTTGTGTCATTAATTCCGTTTTTCAAATTAAAAATGTCAATAATTGTAGGTGGGTCAATGACCGTTATTCCACGATTATCTGGCGCCTACTATAATCGTTTTGTAGTCAAAACTAAAGGACCTTGCTACATAATAACTTAGGTACATATTGTCTTCCCATGCTCTCATCAGAACTACGGGTAATAAAATCATTTTCCCACAATATACCCCCACATTTTATCCGCGAACCCATACATCGGTTTAATATTTTATTTCCGCGCCATATAAAATCATTACCAGAAGCGATCCATCATTGGTGGCAGCATGCATCCGCGCGTGCTTCAAGCTGGCTCTCACACTCCCCTGCGACCTATAAAATATAACTTATGTGTGTGAAAATAATCGGGTTTATTTGTAGACTCGGAATGACTAGTCGGAAAAGCCGACAACCCGGCCACATTTTAAGTTGGCGACTAGTCTTCGGTGATAAGACGGTAAAATATGACAAAAAGCACGGAATGCGATGAGGCCTCCAATAGGGAATATCTATGCATGAAAAAATATTTATTATCAAAACAGTTGATCTAGAAATATACGAAAATACAATACTAACAATGAAAATAGAATCGAAATTGACCGACAAACAAACGAGATATAACTATTTTAAACAAATATATCTGTCCCTCTCGCGAAAACGCTGTTTTCTTTGGCAGCTGTATACGCGGCATAGTATTTGACGTAAGAGTTGATATCGGACTTCTCTTTCTAATTGTCAACTTTGAAGCTTAATAATTTCATAACTGTTGAAGGTATTTCAAAAACTCTTCCATAATTGTTAACTAGAGATATATGTATTTTATTTTGCAAATAAAAAAATTGCATGCATATTTCCTATTGTATGTTTTTTTTTAGTTTCAGGTTTTGTATAGGTTTTTTTTTTTTTTTTTGTGTACAATGAAGTATATTTAATTATATAAAAGCGGTGGTAAAGGGCTTACGGTGTAGACTTTCAAGTCCTGTTTATGGAAATGAATGAACCGATTTTGATGAAACTTGATATAGGTATACGCAAGAAGCCTAGATTTAAGAAGTGTTATCTTTTATTATTTGCTGATATTCCATTTTTAACCGACTTCAGAAGAAGGTTCTCAATTCGACTGTATGTTTTCTTTTTTGTATGTTTTTTATGCGATCATTCCGTCAATTATGAATGGATTTTGATGATTATTTTTATATTCGAAAGCCTATACTCTGAGGTGGTCCCATTGTCACCAAGTTAGAATTTGATGATGGAATCCCAGGGAAATCGAGGGCAACCCTCAAATTTTAAAGGCCTTTGTTTTTCAAATTCTAACGCAATTCAGATAATTGTGCCCGATAATCAACATCTCATCTTGCTGAGGTGATGATAGAAGATATAAGTCAGGATCTGATACTGGGATCCCAGGAAAAATGTTTATTCAGCGATATTTTCGCCATTTGTCAACCGATTTGGATAATTATTTTTTTGTTTGGAAAAATATTTTTCCAAACTGATACCATTTCAATTTGGTGTGGATCTGATGAAAAACTTCGGAGATAGGCAACGGAACTCTTTAATAAATAATAGCAAATCTCCCGGGATTGCTGAAATCGCACGTCTGTTTATTGTTTTCACCAGATCATAACATAACATCACGCCGGTACGCTGTGAAGGGGCACGCAGATGCAAACAAGTTTCAGCAGATTCTTTTTGCGTTAGGTTTAGTTATAGCTTTATTGCATTTTCATTGGACAGTGAACTTCAAAGATGAACCAGTGACCTCCTCAACTTAAAATCAATAAAATCTAGTACCAAAGCAACGTAGATATTTAACTATGAGCTGGTCTGGACTTGGACTGAAAAGGCACACCAAGTAACTCCTTAATGGTAAATAGTACAACCACTCATTATGTGAATAATGTCACTTAGTTGTGGGGTATCCCGACTTAAAAGTGGAAAATAAAAAACTTTCTTACAAAAAAATACAACCGACTTCCAAATAAAAAACACTGCAAGGTATAAAATAACTTTAAATTGCGGAAGTCGGTGTCCGAAATTTAAAGTTATTTTATACTTTGTGGTGTTTTTTTTTTTAATCTGAACATCAAACTACTTAAAATGAACAAGCATTAATAATTTCGGATGTTCCATTTTCAATATAGTTGAATTTAAAGTACTCAAAGTTAATGAGCTTTAGTTTTAAGTGGCGGTGATTTTTAATCTGTGGCATTCGCGATTATTCTCCCGCCATGGAATGTTTAACATGTTTTGGTTAATGATTTTATTGAATTGAGTATAATCAAAAATAAAACGAAGCATTGGAAAGTATACTGCGCTTTATTTAACCTCCTAGCTCCTGAACTCTTAAGAAGAAAGTTAAGAACTATTTCGAAAAAGAGTTTAAATGGGAAGAAAAAGCAATTTGTTTTTTTTAATTGTTTAATATCATTACCTCGCACCGGAGCAAGCGCACGTCGCCCTGTCACAGTTATTTACCCTAAATTATTTAAAAAAAGTGTTTCCTGGAACAATCTTGCCCAGAATTAACCGATTCACACATGACTTAAAGACCCCTAGATTGTAGGCCATCTCCGTCAGGTAATGATGTGGTCAATCAGGTGAGATTGTAATCAAACGCGAGTCAATAAATAGTAATAAAAAGATGCTACTTTGCCTCATCAAGTGGTGAAATTAAGTGGCTGAATGACTCGATATTGTAAATTGCTATTTTTAGTCTACTTTAAATCAGGATTTCTGAATCAACCAGACAACTTTTTTTGAAAGCAAAGACTAATAAAGACAGCAGCCGTACTGATCCAAAACCAACCAGTTCCAATGAAGCAATATCTTATTTCCGAGCCATATACAGTCATTACCAGCTGTGATCCGTCATTGCCTCGCACCGACGCACGCGCACGTCACCCTGTCACAGTAAACTACCCTAATTTATTGGACGCTACTCGTCATTCCCTTGTTTATTTTCCTTTTCTTGTCGTTTGAAATTGGAACCAATTTTTAATGGCGGTTGGAATACAAGGAGAGTTGAGGTAAAAGAGGGGGGAGGATTTCTTCATTTTGTTATTTATATTTCGGTCAAATTTGGAACTAATTTTAATGGAGATTCAAATAGAACTAGCTTTTGGCGGCCGGCTTTGCTCGCGTGAATGTTGGAAATTATCCCAAGGGAACATACTCCCCGGAAAAAAGGAAAACATGCTATTTCAGCCTATATCTATCTCTGTGCAAAATTTCATGCAGATCCGTTCAGTCGTTCTGGCGTGATTGACTTACAAACGTCCACCCATCTAAACTTTCGCATTTAACCTTTTGCGTGTCTACCACAGATTTTTATCGTCCAATACTGACCAAGCCCTTAAGTGTAACTGTCCGACTTAAGACATTTGGAGCATTTTTTCTTATGTCGAACTGTGTAACTTAAGACACGCAAAAGGTTAATATACAAGTTGAATTTGATTATTTTGAGATGGTTTTGTTCTCTTGTTTATTTTTCAGTTGAATTTGGAAGTAATTTTTAAATGGCGGGAGAATGGAAGTGAATTGGGGGGTTCGTCTTTCTCTTGTTTTTTTTTTAAGTTAAATATGGAACTAATTTTTAAATGGCTTGAGAATGGAGGTGAATGGTTCGTCTTTTTCTTGTTTTATTTTTCATTTAAATTTGGAACTAATTTTTAAATGGCTGGTAAGAATGGGAAGGTGATAGGGGGGAGGGATCTGGGATGGATTTAGATGTGGCATGTTAATGTATCGGGAGTGTAATTAGAGAGACAGGAATTTGAGATTGTATTCTGATTGTACTTTTATGGGGAGGTATATTTTTAGAACAGACTGTGAAGTCCCGTTTGAAGTTAATTTTCACTTTAAGCATAGATTGTTCACAATGCAATCTCATAAATATTTTAGAAACAAGCCCTTACTCATCATCTTCCTGCCCTTATCCCATGTTACATGGGACGCAACACGTTTTTTTCTTCAATTCTGTCCTGTCAACCGTCACGCTATCACTAACTCCCTTTTCTTTCATATCACTCCTAATACAATCCATCCATCTTTTCTATGGCCTCCCTCTCCCTGTCCTTACTACAAAAGGTAAAAGTATAAGCAGCCGTGTGTGTATGTGTATCTTCCTCGTACGATATGTCTCACGGTCGCCGCCGCTCCGTGACAACCGCCGTCTGTGAGGAAATTGCTAAAGTTTTTAGTTTACTCGTCAACACGATAGTCGCTGTTGTGTACAAGGCGACAAGGTGCGGCTGGAAAGGTGTTTCATGGGATTAAATTGTACTTTGGAAGGTTTTAGGGTTTCGTGTTTCAAAATGAATTATACGATAATTTTCTTCTAATATTATATAAAATTGTCGTGTCACAGTGTTTGTTATCAAACTCCTCCGAAACGGCTTGACCGATTCTTCTGAAATTTTGTGTGTATATTTAGTAGGTTTGAGAATATCGCCCGGTATCTATCGATCAGCCAAAGCTTCCTGACCAATCGATCAAAGTCGATCGATGTCGATCAATGGCATCGATTACCAATGGATCGATTGGTGCAGTTTCCCTTAGGTATAGCCTAGCCAAGTGACATTCTGTCAGCGATAGTGCGGCGATTGCAATAAATTGTCAAAAACGTACCTATGGGATCAACAGACGCTATCGAAATGTCACGTGACCAATCCATTGTACCTCCCTTTGACAATCGCATTCACTAATAGAACGGCTTACGGTCGGTTGGTCGGTTGGAACGGACATATTCGTTTTATTTATTTAAATGTTTGTATGTATTAATTAAATATCAATCGCTTTTTATTCTCCAAATTGCACCTACCACCATTCTCTGCATCACCCAAAGGTTGACTGGTAGAAAATGCCTATGGCATTAAGTCCGCCTCTGTACATTTGTGTGCGTAAAGTGTTAATAAATAGGTAAATAAACAAATAAACGGCGTCAATTAAATCTTGAATATTTCACGGAGACGAGAAGCTAATTTTTGAATGGAAACCTTAACTCAGCAATTTTGCAATCAGCATCTTTAACGTTAGTCCCTAATACATTGTCTCCGGATAATGTATTCGCAAAATATGCATGGAAATATTCTCAATATGTAGCAATACAGTTAGCCCTTGATCTTTAGATTAAGACACAAACAGATGTAAGTCCTTTGAAACCTGTTTATAGTAATTATGCAGGCTGACTTTGTAAACACAACCAATTATAAAAATAATAAGCTAAATGAAATGTGCAATTATTTAATACTATTAAGGTTACAAGATCAGATTAAAATAGACTCAGTAATTAACAACCATTGTTAAACATTGAGCTCGTGGCTAAACAATTACGGGTCAATCTTCGAGGTAAACAACACTTGCCGAGGTCGGTACATGGATAGGACCATCTTAACATACCGAGAGTATTCCGTGCCTTGAAAGGCACGTTGGGCCCGGCTGTCATTTGAAGATCTTTGACAGTAATGACGGATAGCCAGTAACCTGAAAATCTGACTGACCAGTTCTGCCACAGTTTAAACGAGTTACCCAGTTAGTGGGTTGTGAAGTCAGATAGGCAGTGGTCATCATCATCATCATATCAGCCGAAAGACTTCTACTGCTGGACATAGGCCTCCCCCAAGTTTCACCATAACAACCGGTCCTGTGCGTCTTGCATCCATCGGCTACCCGCGACCCTCACCAGGTCATCGGTCCACCTTGTGGAAGGCTTTTCAACGCTAGGTCTTCCGGTAAGCGGTCGCCACTCCAGAAATTTTCGGCACCATCGACCATCTGTTCTGCGAGCAATGTGCCCTGACCACTGGCACTTCAGCTTGGCGATCCTTCGGGCTATGTCGGTAATAAGGCAAGCGGTTATAAGGCAGTCGCTCAATGTTAAAAGCTGGTGCATAGCCGCATCCGCTTTGACTGGATGTCGAACCCAATATAGTTAGGAAAAGGCTAGGCAGATTAATGTTTAACATTGTATCAGAAATAGCACAAAGCAATCCTCAGAAGGGGTTGTCATGATGACTGTACTAAGTTCTTGCCTTTTAGCCAAGAAAGACTAGTAAGTGTATGGAATAGTCTTTATCGATCCACCTACAGTCAATTGAGAAACGAGCCAAGAGGATCATCGGCAATGATAGGCTCGTCAAAGTCGAAGCTCTAAAGTCTTGAGCATCGACGCCGAGTTGCTAGCCTGTCGGTTTTCTATTAATTGACAGATTAGCTTCTGGCTTGTGGCTTCGCTGTCGTGGCCTATTTTACAGAAATCGTGCATCATCATATAATGTCAGCCGAAAGACGTCCACAGCTGGACATAGGCCTCCCTCAAAGGGGGGGAAGGGGGTTTGCCATAATTGCCACGCTTGGCAGGCAGCTGTTACAATGCACAGAGAATGCTGCTGCCCATTCTCTGGTAAGTCCCTTAGTCGCCTCTTACGACACCCACTGGAAGTGATGGGATTGTGCATTTTAGGAAAAAAAGTAGCGTAAGATTTTAGAAATAATTTTTGTAATCATACCAGCACTTCTAGTGATAACCTTAACAAATAAACCAAACAAATCTTTTTGCAATCCATAAGTACAGTCATTAATCTAAGTTTTTCCTGTAAATTGATTAGGTCCCCTGTGTCAATTTTATACTTCCTATTATTACTTGGTTCCAAGTATAAATAACCTGCAAACAAGTTCAAACAGGTTCCTTGTTTGAAATGAAGACTTTGCGTCAATTAAGTGGCAATTTAATTTTCATTTCGGAGACGGCGTCAACTGTAGCTGAGATGAAATAGTGGGCAAAGAGTGGCGTGCAGACGGGACAAGGAAAATAAATATTGAAAAGGGGAAGTTTACTACTTACTACATTTATACGGAAAAGTGCGACTCTGACTCGCGCACCGAGATTTCTGATTGAGTCTTGATTTTTCCGAGTATACATTACCTACGGAAGTGTATAAACTATGAAAGCAAAATATAGCAGGCAAAGTTGAAGGACAAACTTAACTTTGTTGGTGAAAAACTGTTCTCCCATACATCAATGTACGTCACGGTCAATTAGTCTTCAACCGAAAATATAAGTTTATGATCGCATTTTTTTTTTGTTTTTGATGATATAACTATCAATTCCCAACGTTCAGACTTTTTCCACTATTTGTACTGTAAGAACTATCTTCTTGCCAAATTTCATGATTCTAGCTCAACGGGAAGTCTCCTATAGGTTTTGACTCCCTTGCGAGCGCCATTCTGGGACATACACAAGAGATTCCTCAACGCGTTCCTGAGAAAAAGAGCCTTGACAGAAGGACAGACAGATAGACGGACAACAAAGTGATCCTATAAAGGTTCCGTTTTTGCTGACCGAAGTACGGAGCCCTTGAAAGATCTATAGTAGGCGCCAGATAATCGTGGAATAACGGTCATTGACCCACCTACAATTATTGACATTTTTAATTTGAAAAACGGAATTAATGACACAAAGCTGTCCCGAATCATCATCTCTCGTGATCCTTAACATTGTCTAATAATGAAAAACGATTCATATTTAATTGTTCAGGTACCTATGAACAGTTATTAGGGAAAGGTCAATGTACTTTATTCCACATTTATCTGGCGCCTACTATATACTCCTCGACCCAGGGATTTAACCTGGAATTTCATGTCATGCGCAGTAGCATCTCTTGGGGCCACTACACTAACAATTAATTGATAAAACCATGCAAATAATTGATCTATTTTTTTAATCTGCTTTCTAGGACATACATATTATAACAATAACATATTAGTAAATAGCTAATGGTTAAATAAAAAGATAAGTCTGTAACGTCTAGGTCGTTAGGGTCATATTTCATTGAATTTTGATGGACTTACACCCATCCTATACGCTCAGCTCCAGGCCCCTTTTTGCGAGAATTCAAGTACCACGGATAGAGAGCAAGTACATAGACAAAAACGTTACTTTTTGTACCTAGTCTGAAGTAGAAGATCATAAAGTATGAACTTGCCTTTAAAATGATTTTAGAGAATATGTTATCTAGTCAGTTTAAAGTTTAGTTTCTATTGAAAGCCCGCAGTTTTAAACAAAGTTCTTTGGGTTGAGTAGTTGGAAAACTAGATTACTTGATTGTCATGTATATGACTTACAACAATTATGATCAAGTTTTATTAGAACTTAATGGCATCATATTTGCTGATCGTCCTCTAATCGGTCTATCCGTCCGTTTGTCTGGCTGTATCTCAAGAACCATAATATGTAGACATTTGAAATTTTCAGAGTGTGTATTTCTATTGCCGCTATAACAGCAAGCAACAAAAATTAAATAATGCAAAAAAATTAAGGGGGCTCCAATACAAGAAACGTGTTTTTTTCGGGTTATGGTACGGAACCCTTCGTGTGAGAGTCCGACTCGCACTTGGCCCGTTTTTTTTTTGTTTGAGGGAGTTGGCTGATATCCATCATTCGAGCCCAGAGCGGATCGGTTACAAACATAAAAGGACTGTTAGATTGTTGATACTCTTTAACCATTGTTTTTGCGCCTTAGGTTTAAAAAATGTACAAAACAAAATCCAGTCAAATATCCTGAACATTCGTTTGTTATGTATGGGTGTCGTAAGAGGCGTCTAAGGGACTCACCAGAGAATGAGCAGCAGCATTCTCCGTGCATTGCAACAGCTACACTGCGATTGCCAACTCGCCTGCCAAGCGTGGCGATTATGGAATACAAGGGAATAGAAAACATTTATTCGGCACAAACACAAATATACAGCAACAAAGACAAAGTAACAGAAATAATACAGTATTAGAAAAGAAAGAATGAAAGAAAATCAGTTTATTCTACCGGAAAGGACGCACAGAAACACTTAAAGATAAATAACTTATCAACTGGAATTATAACAAAACTAAATAAACTATGCAATAGCTTAAAATAAAATACGCATCACTATCAGCCCATGTCAGGACCGGACATTAATTAAATCGAGTCTCTGGTCACACCACAGACAAAACAGAACACAGTTCAGCATTTGTCTATGGCATGACGCCCGACTGACTGACAGCGACAACATGGAAACAAAAATAATAGTAAACAATTTAGACAATTTAAAGTTAATTGTAGAAAATATAAAATTAATTCAAGTTGTGTGTCGCATCCGAGCAAGAATCGGTAATTCGTTCAGCATAAATGCCGTGACTATGGACAAATCCAGCATAGTAGTAGGTACAGAATTGCGCTGAGCGTGTCCATACCGAAAGGGACCATTTCAGAATTTGCCAACTTCCCCCTTAGGGGAGGCTTATGTCCAGCAGTGGACGTCTTTCGGCTGGTATGATGATGTTGATCCTAATCATACTGTAGCATCGCTGTTCAGAGACACACTGCACTGGTATATGACCCGGAAAACTTCCTCATCTTCCTGCATCAACCACAAAATTACAAACTCATAATTTACAAAATTTTCTCACCTCGCCAAAAGATACGATTGTAATATCATCGTCGCATCTGCGTCTTTACGACTTCATCTCATCAACATAAACTTGACGTACAATCGCTGTATATATGTTTGAGACACATTTGTCTCACAGACAAAGTGTATTCACAGCCTAAGGTATGCCGTGGCTTTAGAGACTGCTAACAAGCAACTTTGAACTGTGGCTTAATAAGATAGGGCTGAGTTTTGAATGGGTATGGAATAGAATCGTCATGTTAATAAAATCCGAAGTTGTAGTAGACAAAGCGTTAATTAAGGAATGAGATTTAGAGTGTAATGTGGGATTTTTAGTGGGTTTTAACCTATTTTTGAAACTGTTGTTAAGACTTCGATGTTATTGTGTCGCTGTAATCCAGTGCTGTGGCTTTGCCTCGCACATGAGCTCGAGCATTATGCTGAACCATGGTCGTTTGCGCGGAGGTGACGTATATTTACCCTACTTGTTTATTTATTTTGTTGTTTATGGTATGCGTGCTGCAAATCTGTATCTACTATCTTGGTTTCTTTCCTAAAAAAACATAATCAAAATTAAAATCAAAAGTCATTTATTCAAATTAGGCTGAGTGCCAGCACTTTTTGGACGTCAAAGTCGTCAAAGTCATAATCAAGTGAAGTCGACCATCCAATGCTTCGTAGGATGTACAAAGTGGAGACATCGCTGCGACAATAAATGAAAATACTGGCAATACTGGGTCATAGGAATATTTCAAAACTATTATAAATACTGTCACCGAAATTAAAAATAAACTTTCCAAAGGCATAAAACTTCAAAAAAACTCAAAATTCGGCAAGGATAGTGACTACTATTCTGACAAAATATTCCAAGCAGTCTGTTACATTAAATCTGTGATAAAAGACAACATATTCGTATGAACTAGTATTGCCAGTATTTTGAATTATTGTCGTATTGTCGTCTCCACCCTGTATATTAAAGTACGGTTCACCCATCCGTGTCAGACAGTTCTGTCAACGACTCACTGTGTTTAAATGGATTGAGCATGAAGTGAAGTGTAATTCCATCTTGTTTGTATGGATTGACAACTCATTTCATGTTCACTTCACCTTAGCTTACGCGGTAAGAAGTTTCCAGTATCGCACTGCTGGACCTATTTAACGCAGCCGAGACACTTTTTTATTTTATTTTGTGAACTGTAGTTTTATGTAGAGATCTGTATTTTTCCTCTTGTTTAGGATTCCGTACCCAAAGGGTAAAACGGGACTCTATTACTAAGACTCCGCTGTCCGTCCATCTGTCTGTCTGTCCGTCTGTCACCAGGCTGTATCTCATGAACCGTGATAGTTAGACAGTTGAAATTTTCAATGCTACGGAACTCTTCGTGCGTGAGTTCGACTCGCACTTGGCCAGTTTTCGGTTGTTCGTTTGTGCTCAAAAGTTCATATTCATATTCGTTTATTTGCGTTCCACAAGGTAAAATAAGATGTTAATCAAAAGGATAAGAGCTAGGAGCCGTTGTAGATCCCGTTAGGTAACAGCAAAAGTTATTTTTTATACATAATTATTACTAAACGTTAAAAATCTAAGTTCAAAGTTAAAATAAAATTATGTATGATGAAACTAAACAATTTAATTCAGAAAAAAAATTAATAACAATAATATACATAATTTTATAATTAGTAGTAGCATTTAATAAAAGATCATATTATTATTTTGTTTGAAATTACAAATTATTTATTAGTACCGAGATCAGTTTAATGTGTATCACAATTAGATTCAAAATATAGATAAAAATTCAGTAGGTAACATTTTGTAATTTACTTATTGTATGTTTTGTAGTCATGCCATGTTTAATTAAATAATTGTATATTTTGTAGTCATGCCACGTTTAGCTAAATAGTTATCTACATAGATAAATATTATGTGCACTTATGATTTATCGTTTAAGTAGTTATTTATATTTTCAAAGCTTTTGTTTAATAGATTTAATTTATTTTTATTTAAAAATATGTATTTATTTACATTTTTATATTGACTTTTTGGTGACTATGTCTTTTGTGGTTTCCTTTTTAGTGTGTTTTTATTAGCTGTAAGTACTTTTTTATTTACTTTAAATACATGGAATAGTTAAAATAAATAAATGTTTCCCTTTAAGTTGCTGTGCGTATTTGAGTTTGTGCCAAATAAACATATTTCTTTCTTTCTTTATTAATAAAAGCCAAGCTAAATTCAAGTACGCAGCTTTACTGTGGTCTGCTGTGAAGGAACTCTAAAATTAATCCACCAATAGGATGATAGATTCCTACGTGGACTTTGGTACCTTAGTCAAAGCACGTGGGACATCCACATATCTATTGTTTCTCTCTATCCTCATAAGGAGAAATATTGAATCGTCGAAATCCAGATGTGCTCAAGCTCACCCATCTATGATCTAACCTTGCCAAGCACAGATTGAACGATCGATTGAGCACCTCTGAATATATTTTTAGCCAGCTGGTAAATCAGCCAGCCATTTTATTGTTACCGAAACAATATTCTCTTGTGGTTTCAATAAAATAACTTAATACATCAATGTCACAGCAAGTTGGTCTCTTTTGATTGATTGTCGGGGACTGTTTACCCCAAACCCCCCGAATACGGTGTTGCAAGTTTTAATAAACAACTGTTTGAAAAAAAAACTTGGGAGAAGTGGTTTGTTTTTTCATTTTGTTATATTTGGTGGGTAACGGCCTTGTATTAAAATACTTATGTGGCTTTATAATAGGGATGTTGTCTGGTTTAAAAAAAGATGATTCTATTTAGTCCGTCAGTTAAAATTATCGAAAAATATTACGTACTTATTTATTATTTAATAAAAAAAATCGAAGATAAAACGCATAAACGACAAGAAGTGGGGGCTTGTAACGTCACTTTTCAGTAAAAGTATATTGGTAAGTGACGTCACACGAAATTTCAACGCACTGTATGTAGAGTCTTCATTTATTGTTTACGTGTCAAAAGAAAAAATACGAGTCCAATATTTTTTGGAAATCTACCTGACGGATAATTAGATTTTTTTAAGTCAAAAACTCTATTGTTGTAATTTTGAAGATTCAAATCGTTTGTTAAAATAACATTATTTTAGGTTTTAACAACGTTATAATGACCCTCTAACCTGGCTTAAGAAAAAGGGCTGATTATTTCGGTCTATCTGTTAGTATTTTAAAATTAATCAAAACCCCTTTTTTAATTACCTACGCTGATAGAAGAAAAAAAGGTTCTCAATGAACTTTTCTTTTTTGACGTGTCAATTTAACCGCAAAAATGATTTAATGACATAGATTTGTTTTTTATTAAGCTTCACGCCCTGAATAGCGCTACTAAAACAAATTTACCATTAAAAATTATAATGTGACAACTTTTTTTACATACTTTCCTATAATATCAAACACGTGGCCCAAAAACGGTGATCGCCTTTTATTAAACCAGAAATAAGGCATTAAGAAGGTAGCTACCATGAACATACAGGTATCCAGGTATGATGCTTGTTGTCCCATATTTGTTCATATTAGAACCATCTTGGCTTGCCTGTTGGTCGAGTGGTTAGTGACCCTGATTGCTAAACCGGAGGTTGTGGGTTCGATTCCCACCCAGGACAAATCTTTGTGTGATGAGCATTGTCATTTGTTCTGTGTCTGGGTGTAATTTGTCTATATTATGTATGTATTTAGAAATATATAAGTATGTTTATCAGTTGTCTGGTTGCCATAGCACAGGCTCTGCCTAGTTTGGGATCAGATGACCGTGTGTGAGTTGTCCCAAGATATTATATTATTATTATCTTTTATTTATTACTATCGGCTAAATAAGCTTAAATCTATACTTCTGTACTAATTCATACTTCCATACTATTATTATAAATGCGAAAGTAACTCTGTATGTCTGTGTTACGCAATCACGCCTAAATTACTGAACCGATTTAAATGAAACTTGGTACAGAGAGAGTCTAGAGCCTGAGAAAGGACGTAGGCTACTTTAATGCGAAAAAAGGGCTGTAAGTGGTTGAAATAGGGGATGAAAGTTAGTATGGAAAAACGTCATTTTTAATGCTAGAAGCTTGATACTTATTTTACGGCTTTTGATTAGATGTATACGAAATTGATGCAAGTAAGAAACTTGCCAAGTGCCGCGAGCCACATGCAAAGAGTGTGGCGTGACGCGGCGCGGCTTAGGTGGGGGAAATGCCTAACTGTGTCTATCTATTTATTTATCTATAATATCATTAATGAAGTGTGTCTGTCTGCCTGTCGTTACATATTCACGCTTAAACCGCTGAACCGATTTAGATGAAATTTGGTATAGAGATAATTTGAGTCCCGGGAAAGGATATAGGATAGTTTTTATCACAGAAATCATCCTTTAAGGAGGTGAAAAGGGGGGTGGAAGTTTGTATGGGAGTCCGTCATTATTGAAGATAAAATCATGAACCTTTGTATTTAGGCACTTGAAAATAAACAAATAAACATATGTTTAAGAAATATTTGGAAAATAAAAATGGCTGCCCAAAGTACCTATTCCACGCGGACGAAGTCACGGGCAAAAGCTAGTATTATTATGAATGCTAAAGTTTGGATGTCTGTTACTCGATCACGTCAGAACGGCTGAACGGATTTTGATGAAATTCGGCTCAGAGGCAGATTATAGTTTGGAATAACATATACTTAGTATACTTTTCTCCCGGGAGCATGTTCTCTTAGGATAATTTTCGATGTTCACGCGGGTAAAGCCGCGGGCGGCAGCTAGTATGAAATAATGTCAATCGGAAATCCCCCTAATGACCTTCTCAGTATATTTTCGAAGTTAACATTCTTTTAACTTCCCCACAACATAACCTAAGTGCCCTGCGAGGCCCGTTTACACACTTACCAGAACTTCATGCCGTAACACATACTTTACCTTCGTTCCCAACTTTTTTGACGACGTTCGAAACTTTAGGAAATAATGAAAGTTTATTTTCGCCATTGAGCGAAATTGTACTTCGAAAAGTTTTGAATATTATTAGGTTTTATTACAGGCTGATGTTTTGGAGAAAATTGTGTGCGTAGGCGTTTGAAATGAATTACAATACCTACCAATGTTTTTAGGTTTGTTCGGGTAGGCGCCTGATGGGAATTTTATTCCTTTTGTTCTCTAGGAGGAAGCCTTCAAAAGTCGCACGAGCTTTGGGGATAAGTCCGGGGAGTGTAAAATTCTTGTCTCACTAAAACTAACCCAGTGATCACCATCAGCACATGGGAGAGGGCCCCACTATCCCTTTAAATACCACTTCTTAACCCCCTCTGTACAACGCCTGTTAGGGCACATCCCTGGGGAGACTGTAAAGGGGCCTCTCCTGAGTCTGGCTGTACATGGCAGCACGTGAACACTATGCCACCGTCTTCTGGAATCACTTAGTAGGCGAACAGAGTCCCCGCACAGGGTACCTAACTACAGCTAATCGTTTTTATTTTAAGGCTTGTTGTTATATTAACAGTACCTAATAAATTCCAATTCCAGGACTTTTTTCTACGAATCATGATACAAATATGTTATCGATAAATATGTAGAATACTAGTGTATGCTAATATGTTGTGTCATTATCAAAACCCTTGAACCGTTTCCTCCAAAACAGCTATTTCAATTTTTTTTTAAGGATGGGAAATCATCAAATGACTTCTTCCACTCTGGGTGGAGCGGAAGATTTCAGATTCTAACTGACTGAAACCCATCCATGTTCCTCCTAAAGCCCTATGCGTTCCAGGGCCGCAGTGACTCTTTTGAACAAATTCCGCAACCCTGGCAGGCTCTGGCTCGCGACAGTCACCGTCTCTATACCGCCTAGTATCCTGCCGGAGCTCCGTCCGAGTTTCGCCCCGGCAAAGCGCCTCCACGCACCACGCGTTAGCGTGCGTGAGGGCTCTCGCCTCAAGATCCCATGGCGGCAATCCTGCAAGGAGGCTCGCCGCCTCGCTGGATGGCCATGACTCTTTGGGACGCGTTGAGCTGGCGGGCAGGTCGCCCCTTCAGCGTAAGACTGTTATAAAGCTACAATACACTTTTGCGGAGTGTCATATTTTATTTTTTATTTTAGAAAAATGCAGAGAATCTGTAGGATAGGCCAAATGAGCGATGACGCGAAAAAAATTCGTAGTGATCAAAATGATTTTGGTCGTACGAAGTTTTAGAATGTAAACACCCCGCCCATCTTCCCTTCAAAGGGGTCCAAGATAATCACCCAAACTGTTGTTCAAGTAACTGATAACCTAAACACCCGTCAAGCGAGCGTCCCTTTTAACTTAATTATCTCTTTATCTTTTATGTTAATTAGCAACGGGTTAAGTGTTAACGCGACCTTGCTTCACCATGGACAGTTAATTCTTAGCACCGTTTAATGATACGAAATGGGTTAATGTTGGTATTAAATGTTTTGAGTAATGTGTTTAATGATTAAGTTGCGTTGGATTTTTGGTGGTTTCATAGCACTGAAACCGCCTCGTTGATCTCGTGGTTTCGTGGCAAGTGTGACTGCAGAGCACGGCGCTTTGGATTCGATTCCCAGGCTAGGCAGATGATGACTCAGTATCAGCCCGTAGTTTTGGCCCTTATGGTGTGCTAATTGCGAAAGACATGTTAACAAAATTAACGCTGTTTCATAAACTATCAACTTGTATGGGTTAGTTTGGGATCTACCTCCTAGCGGTCCACCCCGGGCAATGGCACCACAGGCTTGCGAAGCGCTTGAAGCGCGCAAGTTTGCTTTAACGCTATATCTAACCCAGCTGGTGAATGTGGCAACACGGGTACCGGATGCTGACAGCCATACACCCAATTGCTTGGACCTTCTGCTGACAACTGATCCGAACAGTTACCCAGTATCGGTCTCAGCCCCGCTGGGAACGTCTGACCACTGCCTGGTGAAATCCGTGTCGACCTGCTCTCCTCCAGATGAGAGCCCTAGAGGCACGAGACGAGTATAGCGATACGAGTCAGCAGATTGGGATGAGATGCGGCACTTTTTTACGTCTTATCCATGGCGGCATGTGTGCTTTTCCTCGGGTGGCCCGTCTTGATGTGCTGACATGATTGCGGACGTGATTCGGCAGGGGATGGAATATTTTATTCCATTCTCCGACATCCCGCTCGGTTACAAAACCCGGCCTTGGTATAATGCAGAGTGCGCCCACGCTGAGGTCCTAAAAGAGTCTGCCTACCAAGCTTGGGTCAAGGCCCGCGACCAAAAAGTTAGAGCACGCAGGGTTCGCGCGAGGAAGAGAGCTTTTAATTCTACGTGGGGCACGTTTTGACTACGTCGGACGTATCGGGGCCAAACAAGCATCGCACCCTTCGGGTAGTAAACAGTTCTGGTCCCTTTCGAAAGCGGTTGAAATGAACTTTTGTCGGTCCACTTTACCACCAATGCTGAAACCTGATGGGTCGCTGGCTCACTCTGCAAGTGAGAAAGCAAATTTATTTGCATCTCTCTTTGCCAACAATTCACGTCTGGACGCTGGCTCCAAGGAACCACTAACTGTACCTCGTTACTGTGACTCTTCGATGTCGGAGGTCGCAGTTCGCATGAAAGAGGTCCGAAGAGTATTGTGCAGTCTAGACGTTAACAAGACCAGCGGGCCTGACGGCATTTCAGCGAGAGTGTTGAGGCAGTGTGCGCCTGAACTGTCTCCTGTGTTGACACGCTTGTTCCGCCTCTCTCTTGAAAAAAGAACGGTGCCAAAATCCTGGAAGCTTGCGAATGTACAACCTGTGCCAAAAAAGGGCGACTGTGCAGACCCTGCTCATTATCGACCGATCGCCATTACCTTCATTCTGGTTATTGAAAGGGTACTGAACAGTAAGTTGACCTACCTTGAAGACAATGATCTCCTCAGTGACCGTCAATATAGCTTTCGCCGGGGACGGTCAACTGGCGATCTTCTTATGTATGTCACGCACTGCTGGGGCGAAGCCATCGAGAAACACGGCGAAGCACTTGCTGTATCGCTCGATATCTTGTAGGCCTTTGATAGGGGCACGCAAGTCTACTCAGCAAGCTTCCTGCTTATGGCATCCCAGCTGATTTTTGTAGCTGGATATCAGACTTCCTTAGTGAACGGTCAATCCTAGTAGTCGTTGACGGCTGCTCCTCTGACCTCATGGCTATTGATGCCGGAGTTCCTCAGGGGTCTGTTCTCTCTGCAACTCTTTTCCTGCTGCACATCAATGACCTGCTTCAGCCTAGTATTGTTGGGTATGCAGATGACAGTTCGGTTTCAGAGAGATACTTGTCTAGCGCAAAAACCAGCGGGGAAGAAGTTCGTTCATTGAGAGAGGCCATGGTAGAGCGGACAAATTTAACATTAAATCCTGTCTCCCAGTGGGGTGATGACAATCTGGTCTCTTTTAACGCCACCAAAACACAAGCATGTCTTTTTACCGCGAAAAGGAGTCGTTTCGACCTAACTTCGACTTTTCGGGGTACATCTGTTCCTGTAACCGATCGGCTCGAGCTCCTGGGCATGGAGTTGACACCCAGTCTCAAATTTGGTGCCACCATTGAGCACAAAGTCCAAACTGCAGCAAAAAAGCTGGGCATCCTAAATAGAGTGAAGCGATACTTCACGCCTGGACAGCTTTTAACCCTCTACAAAACACAAGTCCGATCCTGCATGGAGTATTGCAGCCACCTTTGGGATGGCTCAGCAAAATACCAACTTGCCACGCTTGACTCGGTGGAACGCAGAGCTAAAAGGCTCATTGGCGACGTAAGACTGGTGGATGCCAAGCTTCACAGCTTGGCTCATCGCCGCAAGGTTGCCTGCTTGTCGGTCTTCTACAGATTGTACTTCGGAGAGAGTGTTCAGGAACTCCACGACCTCATCCCACCGGCCCCCTTCTACCATCGGACATCTAGACGCACTGCAAGTTACCATCCCTACCTTGTTGCTGTTCCACCAATTCGCACTAAACGTTTCCAAACATCTTTTATAATGCGCACAGCAAAGGAGTGGAACTTTCTGCTGCGTCTGTGTTTCCGAACGCATACAACCCTAATCTCTTCAAAATTAGAGTGAAGAGGATTCTTCTGGGTAAGCTCGCTCCATCATCGACTATTTCTCTGTCATCTATGACCTAGACTATAGTCAAGAGCAAACCCATATTAAATAAAAAGCGTATTAAATAATAAGGGCGTCTAGATGTCCGATGGTAGAAGGGGGCCGGTGGTATGAAATCGTGGAGTTCCTGGACACTCTCCCCGTCTGTAGAAGACAAATAAAACATACATACAGGAAATCTTAAAATAAATAACATAGAATTAGCGGCCATATCGCATTCCGCGATCTCTTTCAGATAACCTGGAATGGATAGAGATAGCCTTATATGTTCTGTGCCAGAACTAATAAGGTACCTAATAGCTTAGAAGCATATCTCTTATCATACAGCATAGCATCTAGCTGTTATATCTTTTTCCCCGATACATAGGTCTTAAGACAGTATTAACAGTTTTGTTTAGACTTCAATCAAGTATGTTTAGTAAGCATATTTATAACTAGCGGACATCACGCGGTTTCACCCTCGTTGTTCCCGTTCCCGTGGGAATACGGGGATAAAATATAGCCTATGTTACTCGCTGATAATACAGCTTTCCAATGGTGAAAGAATTTTTGAAATCGGCACAGTAGTTTTTGAGTTTATTCATTACAAACATACACACACATAAAAATACAATTTTATCCTCTTTATAATATTAGTGACGATATGCTTTACTTCACTTGCTTTATGTTTAATTAATTGAAACAAGTGTGTGTGTATCTATGTACAGTCAACAAAGCTATTTGGTATGCAGGCAGCTAACTTGCAACTACTTTTAAACAATATTGTGAGAGTGCTGAGTAGACAATTACTGTACACCACACTTGTGAGTATGTCGTACGCTGAAAAAGTTATAAAGCACACATTAGAAATAAATATTGGCAGAGCAGTGGAAAAATTAATACTTTCGCCTTTATACCAAATAGCTTTGTTGACTGTACATATATCTTTCTCTGAGTATTCTCTTATAAATATCCAACGTTATCAAAGTAATTACTTTTGCATACTCTTCCTTGTTCCCGCTACCTGGAAAGTTTCTTACAACGTAATTAAAATTAAAAGACTCGCCTCGTATAAGAATTTTGTACATGCCATCTTGTTTTACCTATCTTCTGACTGGCTTAACTTTTCAAACGCCATGAGTTATGCTCGGAAACAATCTCATCGAGAACGGAGAACAAATGACGTCAACTTTAGTGTATAAGGGATGAGATTTTTTAATTTACATAGATATTTACACCCTTTTTTATAAAAAACTTAACGAACCATATACATAAGAAATAAAAACTCCTAACTAAATTAACCCTAAAATATGGCGTCTTAAAATTCATCCGCATCGCTGTCGACTGGAAGTGTACCCAAAAGACTGGCGGCATTGCCACGTTGTATTGCAATGCTTATTCTTTGACCAAGGTAAAAGCCAGCCCTTGGGTCACGCGAAGTGTCAACTAAACATCTTGAGAGATCTTTAAACAAGTTACGTGCACTCGGACCCCAAGACCCGAGAGTTTCAACCCCAAACGGCTCGAAAATATAACTACCAACAAGTTTATTATATTTCCGCCGCTTGAAGTTCTCTGCAGCCGCAGCGGCAGCGCCAGCACGAAGAGCTAGGAAGATGGGATGTCGCAAGAGTATCGACACAAGTAGCGTCCCACTAATGGTTTACCCATCTTCCATAGAAATAACGACATGCCGTCCGGTCTCTTGCCATCGTCGCGTGCCAGGCCATTGGGTTCTAATACAGCCGGAACTCCGTCGATGACAAGAGCTCGTCGGATGATGTATAAATTGTTTATTTATTTTTAAACTTTATCGTACATAATAAGCGCAGGACAAACCTTATATAAAATTCTTACGTTACTGAGTGAGTAATTGACAGACAACGCACAGTCGAAACTCTTGATCGTAGAAAGCTGAAATTTGGCATGTAGCTTCCTTGGGGATAGAGTAGAAACACAGGATTTCTGAAATTCCAACGAGAACGGGAAAGACGGGATATGCGCGTACGAAGTCGAGGACAAAAGCTAGTTATTTATAAAAACAAGCCTACAATAGGCGGTCCTACTGCACAGGGCAATCTCTCATAAACAAATATTCCATGATTATCATATAACTCGATCAAATTGCAGATTATGAGAAGTGGTGAACCAGTCGTAATTACTACATGAGTCGTAGGTACGTATGTCGTGGGTTTGAGCCCAAGCGTCTGCTTGGGCTCAAACCCATCGCTTTTCCTTTGTGTAAATTATTTCAAAACCACTGCTCTCAAAACGGTGAAGGAATATCGTAAGGAAACTGATGTATCCCAACAGGCGTCCTGGAACCAACCTGCACTAGGCCTACGTAAATTATCTATGGTAGAGGGAGTGGGAACAGCTTGTGTCTCAACAGTGGGAACTTTAAGATTAAATTCATCATCACAGCCGAAAGACGTCCACTGCTGGACATAGGCCTCCCCCAAGTGTCGTCCCAACAGCCGGTCCTGTGTGTCTCGCATCCTTCGGCTATCCGTGACCCTCACCAGGTAATCGGTCCACCTTGTGGGAGGCCTTCCAATGCTGCGTCTTCCGGTACACGGTCGCCACTTCAAAAATAATTAAATTATGCAAAATAAATAAAAATCATTTATAGGGCAATAATAGACCACTGCTTTCTATTTCTCGTTCGTCTATAAGATCTATGGTTACTTTTTTATGTGAGATTCTCTTATAGCGTTAATTTCAGTTGGTTCGTCATAATCATAATAATCATAATCATTTTATTCATTTGCAAACATGGGTAATAAACAGTTGTTTCATTTCGTCCTTTTGGTCTCCTTGAGGTGGTTTTTATAGAGATCAGAGTAGAAATCTGTTGCGCGTTTTACTGTAGAGGTATGCGGTATAGAGAGAATAGTCCCGCATACCTTCACTGAAAAATGGGAGGATCCTCCAACCAGACGGTTATTGTGTCTGGTGGGCAACTGCCCGATAATTGATATTCAGACTGTTGTATATGTTCAAATCGCACGGGAACTTTGCTTGCGCCATGCAAGATTTCGTTGTTAGTTTGTCGTAGATGGCACTGCGGTTCTTTTTGTTGCCGTACAAATTTCGCTTCTTAGTTTTTCATGTGGCGGCATTGATGCCGCTACATTACTACGTCTTCTCTTGTTTCTTCTTTTCCATCATTTAGGCCTTGTATCCAATTTTTATGCGACGCCAGTTTTTTCGATGGCTCCACGGATTTTGATTGGCAGATGTTCTGGAATCATATAGTCCTCCTGACCGATTTCGGCTATGGCGGCCAATTTCAACGGAGACCAGCTATCGGCGCGATACATATTATAGTGCACAAGTGTGTGCGCAAACACAGGTGCACTCCCTCTTCCATCACTCTCACATACCGATGGGACGGCAACCCGATACGACGGCAGAGAGATTTGGCGCAGGACCAACGGCTTAACTTTCCGAGGCACGGGGGTGTCACACCGACAAGTTCCAAACTCCGGACTGTCTCTGAGAAATTCCTATTGGAAAATCCCAATAACTCGTTTTGCCCGACCGGGAAATCGAACCCAGGACTCCAAGCTGCAGTCGCACTTGCGACCACGAGACCAACGGAGCAGTTAGTGCCTGGAATCATACATAGAAAAGGATACTTTTTTATCTATCCTAAAGGAACGTACTCCACGTTCCTTTAGGATAATTTCCGACATTAACAGACTCAGCCGAAGCTACTGCCTGGAGACAGTAAACAATAATGTTTAAATATCATGGTTAAATCTTTGAAATAAATAAACAAACGATCATTTGCAGTAAACGCCCTGAATCAAAGCATCAAAGGTTTAAACGTTCACTACATCAAAAGGTATATGTCGATTTAACAGCGAAAGCACAGTTGGGAAAGTGAACGAGAATTATTGAACTTAAACTCTGACCATTTTGTCTGTTTAAACTAATATTGTTAAAAGGTAAAATTGTATGTAATATTGATGTCACCGGAAAATGGAAAATTCCGTAAGATTATAAAATATTTTGAGAGATTGTTAACTCTTGATAAATTGTCAACTAAACATTTGGAATACTTTTTTACGCTTCAAAATTTGATAGTTTGTAAGGAAGGAGGAGGTTTTCAAAGAGACTCCTCCAGACTTTGGAAAGCACGTTAAGCTGTCGGGACCTACAGCTTAATTGTCATTTGTAGATTTTTCCAGCCGTGTCCAGAAGTACCGCTTTCTGAATCAGGCCCTTGATCCAGCTGCCTAACGAGAGCCTCCTGAGGTGCTGGTCGAGGCTCGGGGCTATTAAGCCATTAGCTGACATTATTATTATTTCGTTTATTTAATTTTCTTTAATTTTCGATAAACTTACAGTTTATTATAATTACTAAATGGCTGTAGTTCAATCACTTGTGGTTTCAGTCACAATCCCATTGTTAGATTGTACCATTGCATAAACACCATTTATTTCTGGAGGCTTAATTAGTTTGATTTATTTGTTAATGCTTGAGTTTGTCTGTTTTTGATGGATTAATGAAGTGTGCTAGCTAACAAGTGTCAATTAATTTCATTTAAAATTGATTTGCATATTAGACATATTATTTTTCTGTGTCATGTTTTGTAAACTTACTTTGCATACTACTGTATAAATTCAAGTTTTTAAAACTTAACATACAGATGTGTTGCTGGGGAGTTTATTGCGCCACTTCTTCTTCCCGGCTAAAAAGAGTATTACGTGACTTTCTGCATTTTCTGCGTACTCCCACGGGAATAAGTTGTGGGTTCATGTGAGTTATATCTGTATATCGTTATAAAACGTTTTGTCTCGATATGTCAAAGCAATTGAGGAGGAGCTCGTGGCTAAATAATAACAGCTGCATGGGTCAATGTTCAAGGTTAAGCAACGTTTGCCGAGGTTGGTCTGTGGATGGGTGACCATCTTAACACACCGAGACTCCTCCGTTCCTCGAAAAGCACGTTAAACCGTTGGTCCCGGCTGTCATTTGTAGATCTTTGGCAGTCGTTACGGATAGTCAGAGGCCAGAAAATCTGACAACAGTCTTGCCAAGGAGTACCGTGTTACCCTGTTAATGAGTTGTGGAGGTCTGGTAGGCAGACACTCCGCGTAAAATACTAGTTATCAGCCGAATCCGGTTTGAGTGGAAACCGACCCAAATATAGTTGGGAAAAGGCTAGGCTATGATGATGTCAAAGCAATTAAATGGAGCTAGGTCTTGCATATACAAAGAAAAGAAAGAAAATTGGATTTATTGGCACAGTAAAAAAAATAAAAAAAACACCTTACAAATAGAGAATTTCCAAAATTAAGTACATAAAACAATGTTGTGCCAAAAGGGACTCAGCTCAGCATAATGTCAGGTGGCAACAGCAGGTATTACCACCTCGGTATGGTAACGGCGACTATCGCGACCCAGCGCTGGGCACGCCACGATTGCGGCGGTAAGGCCCCTCTTTGAGGAGTGGCTGGAGAGGCGCCACGGTGTCCTCACCTTCCGCCTGACGCAGGTACTTACCGGACACGGCTGTTTCGGGAGGTACCTGTTTCGGATTAAGCGGGAGGACACGCCCGGGTGTCAGCACTGTGAGGATCGCCCGGAGGACACGGTGGAGCATACGGTGGAGGTCTGCCCTGCTTGGGCGGAGCACCGCCGTGTCCTCATCGAGGCGATCGGCGGCGGCGACCTCTAGCGTCCGGCCCTGGTTGAATCCATGGTCCGGAGCGATGAGGCTTGGGAAGCGGTCACCTCCTTCTGCGAACTTCTGCGAAGAAGGAGGCGGGCCGCGCGAGGGAAAGGCAAGGCCTTCGCCCCAACCGTCGCTACAGGAGAAGACGCCCCGGGCGTCGGGAGTCGCAGGGCGATCCCCGGCCACCATAGGCGCGGGCCTGCGGACGGCGAGCGTTGGGTGGCTCGCTGTCCGATCACCACCAGGCCCGGGTCGATGGCGCGTTGTGTTTCACGCGCGCCTCAAGGAGATGTCAGCAGAGAAGACGGGGCCCGCTAGGGCCAGAGCCTGCCAGGGTTGCGGAATTTGTTCGAAAGAGTCACCGCGGCCCTGGAACGCAAAGGGCTTAAGAAGGAACACGGATGGGTTTTAGTCAGTAAGAGTCTGACACGCCCTTCCACTCCACCCAGAGCGGAAGAAGTCATTTGATGATTTCCCAGCCTTAAAAAAAAAAAAAAAAGGTATTACCACCTAACGCTGATTTTCAGCTGCAGCCCACGGGTACCATACGCTAACAAACGCTACCATACCATACGCTATACATCTAATAATGATTGAGCTACCCCACTATTTAGCTCCAACTGTTACAATAATGGCTTTAAGTCGTTTCTTGAATAATACATCTATGATCAACACTCTAAGTGCTGGTGTATTAGTAATAGAGATTCACGTTAGGTGCTCAGCAGACGTGCGTTTTGTATACCAAATATTGTGAAACCATTATTTGAAAAGAGTAACTATGGAGTTCTTGTCCGTTCTTCCCCATAAAAATCTACCTTTCTGAATGGACAGTAGAGTCACTTTATTGATTTAATACTACTATTTTACTGAACTGTAAATGATGGCGTTCAAAAGTGCCGTTTAATGGCCTAATTGAAATAAAATCTTTTACTTTGACTGTTTAATTTTGCATTGTTGTTTATCCTGAGCGAGTCGGCAGTCCTTTTTTTTTTCTTCAGATGGAGCGGCTTAGAACTCCGAGTTTCGGCAAATAGCTATCCGAAACTACTTGTTGCATTTACTTAGATATAGTAGCTTAGTTGCGAGTTCCGGAGATCGAAAACTGTTTTCGGTCAACAGTTTAAGACAGAAATGCCGTAAGATTGTAAAACATCGCGAGAAATTATAAACAAGTTTTTCTTAATAAGACACGGATATATTGGAAACTATTGAATTTTGATGAGATTTATTGTATACTAAACGATTTTTTATTATATATCGAGAAATTATAATCTAATAAAGATTATTACAATCTTACGGAGTCTGCAATTTTCAGGTGACATATATTTTATATGTATTTCATTAGTAAAGTTTTCTTTACGAAACTCATTTCGATTTTAAATATTATTTTTTTGTTGCACACCTACCACAGAAAGGTTGACTGGTAGAGAAAGACTTGTTGCATTAAGATCGCCTTTATTTATTGTACACCTCATTACAAACATAGTAAAAACGTATAAACACAAGTATACAAACATCATATAAACAATATTAATCAGACATAATAATATTAAATACACACAATACTAAATAATATACTAATAAATATCAAATATATAATTGGGAAAGGTGAAGAAAAATTATAGTGAGAGGTAATGCTCCTTCACCAATTTTTGATGTGAATAAAAAAATTGGCGATCGCTTCAACCAAAGTTGCTCGTGTGTGGAGCGCCCTAATTCGGTACCCTCGGCGACTGTGCGGATTTGTTGGTGACAGTTACAATTAAACCGTATGTCACCGCCCACGAGTTGTGTCTTCGGCCCAAGGATAGATTGCTGTTTTCTTCCGAGGGTGTCCTAAGGGAATAAATGGGGTATTTTTTCCGTGTTAGTCGAGTAAGGTGTTTATGGAAATTTCCAAGAGCTGCACGCATAGATAGTGGGATAAAAACGTTGATTATCTGGGCTCACGGCTGCTACAAATAAACAGAATAAAAATTTGGAAACTTGAATTTTCAGATTCTACCAAAAGCCTACCCTGCTAATAGCTTAACGATCCCGATCACGTCAAGGGACAGAAAAACTAAAACGTGTGTAATGTGTATTGTCAGTTTCAAAACTGTCGTGGAATATTGACAGTTTTTGAACGCGAATAATACATTCTGATCAGCCGGTCGATTCTGTTAACATGTCGAAGTGAAAGCTTGGGTGAAGTGATCACGAGGTGAGCTGTCAATCCATACAATCAAAAAGTCACGTGATCACAGAGTGAGCTGTCATTCCATCTTGATTATATGGATTGACAGCTACAGAAACGAAAGGCTGACCAGCCGGTCGATTCTGTAAACATGTCGAAGTGATCATAAACGGAGCTGTCATTCCATCTTGATTACATGAACTATAATATAATGATATAATATGTTGAGACAACTCGCACACGGTCATCCGAACCCAAACTAGGCAGAGCCTGTGCTATTACAACCAGACAACTGATAAACATACTTATATATTTCTAAATACATACATGTTATAGACAAATTACACCCAGACATAGAACAAATGATCATGCTCATCACACAAAGATTTGTCGTGGGTGGGAATCGAACCCACGACCTCTGGTTTAGCAGTCAGGGTCACTAACCGCTTGACCAAGAGGTCAGTCGCTCACTTCGTGATCAATTCAACGCAAGCCAATTCAAGTCAAGCCAAAGCCAAGTTTTTACACATGTTTACAGTGTCGCACTGCGGGTCGCCTGGTCGGGTGTTAAAATGTAACCGTGGGAACTGGTGAAAGAAGCGTGAACTAAAGTATACTTTATTTGCCCTCGTCTGTGTGTCACTGCGGGGTGCCAACTAAAAACCAGCGCTGGGTGTCTGACGCCCAGCAATAAGGAGATGGTAACCCTCTCGGTATGGGCACGCTCAGCGCAATTGTTTACTATTATTTCTTTTACTTTGTGTTTGTTGCTGTTCAGTTGCGCTGTGTCTGTATCAAATAAGTGTTTTCTTTTCTATTGTAAGTGAACTGTCATTATACTTGATGCATTGAAAGCTCATTCCAAGCTCGTTTTTTTAGCAAGTTTGACAGAATACTACAGTTTCATTAACGACCCTTAGCGTCAATTGAAGAGTATAATAATATATAATATAATATCTAATGACAACTCACACACGGTCATCCGATCCCAAACTAGGCAGAGCCCGTGCTATAGCAACCAGACAACTGATAAACATACTTATATATTTTTAAATACATACATATTATAGACAATTTACACCCAGACACAGAACAAATGATCATGCTCATCACACAAACATTTGTCTAGGGTGGGAACCCACGACCTCCGGTTTAGCAGTCAGGATCACTAACCACTTGACCATCAGGCCAGTCAGTATGTATATCACAATCATTTGAATCTTGTTCTCTGTTACATATCTACACATCCTCCTCTAATAGTGCTCTGATTGCGTCAAGGTAGTTACGGCATTAATATGTAAACCTCATTACTGAGTTACAGGCGTTAATTGTGATAATTACGTACAAATAGACAAGAACAAGTTAATGTGCCGCTGTTATATGCGGATTTAAAGGTCTGAGTAATCATCGAAGGTTGATCTTAGTGCTTAAGTGGATACCTGAATTTATAATCAGTAGGGTGAACCAACTAATTGATGATATTATTCATATCTGGTACTTCTTAAAATTTAAGGCAAAGGTAATTTCCAACGCTAAAATTTTTCCAAAAAAAAAAACGATATATTTCTGACTTTGACGATTAATTGAATCAAAAGTTTACCGTGACGTAAAGTGACCTATGCGCTGCTAATGACATGTTGTGGAAGTGGAAAAGCATTTATTAATATTATCAACACGAAGACGAAGTAACAGAATTAAATGTCCCTTACTAACTTTAAAAAAATGCCTGTAAATGTTGTTATTTTTGTCGATACTACACTACAATTTATATAGCTCATCATATCTCCATTAATATTCCCCATAACCAAAGCCCATTAAATGGTCCAGGAAATCAAAGGACGCCCTTAATCTTAGCATAAACCACTAATCTCATTGACCCATATCCGATCAAACTTATCGACGAACCCCCATAAGACATAACAGCTTCAGAACTGAACCAAATCCGATCCCCCATAGGTCTTTAAAATAAATGGCGAACATGACTTGGAGTTATCAAATTGAGGTTTAGCCACTGAACGTCGAAATAAGTGAGGTGCTACTAAATATAGAACGGCTAAATAGGCTTAAGGCTAGGAAAATCCCACACACGTGGAGCAAATGATCATCTTTGATAAGCTGCGGTCCGTTTGAGGATGGGCCTTTCTTTGTTTTGTAAAATTTGGCAGACATACAATTTAACTCCTAATAAGCCAGCTGATTTTTTATGTCATGTTATACATGTATATTATAATATAGCCTCCTTTTTTTTTTTAAAGGTGGGAAATCATCAAATGACTTCTTGCACTCTGGGTGGAGCGGAAGGGCGTGTCAGACCTTTGCGTTCCAGAGCCGCGGTGACTCTTTCGAACAAATTCCGCAACCCTGACAGGGTGGAAGAAGCAATGAAAACTAGAAGGCACACTGGACACACACTTTGATTCTGAGAAAACACTATTACTATTATTCTCGCCACATTGTAAGTTGTTAGAAATATTCCCTGCTGAACTGAGTGAACTGATTGCTGCTGAGACAGTCTACGATGAACCATTGCTGGATTCGTTTGACGCGTCACAACATTCGCCGCTCGTGAAAATCAACCGCCTGATCTTCCACTATCCAGGATTTCACCCCAGCTGCGTGATCCTACCGCTTACCTTTACTGCAGCGCAGTTCACTTCTGGTCCTTTAATTAACTCCTAACCAGCCGTCCAGCCGCTACAGAATAGGTACAAAATCAGTCATGTTCTGTTGATATTCCTGGACTGCCGCGCTGACACATTTTTTTTGCTTTATTTTGTTATGTTTTCTTCTTCTTTTCGAGTTGATGGATAACTTCTTAGATTGTTTGGGCCCAGTAGGTGGTCACGTCAATTGCAGCGTCAGGGGCATTCATCAAATCCCCCACAGTAATCATGGGCACTTGGGACACTCCAATGTATGGCTCATGTTTTGAACAGGAGCACCGCACTCACAATGTGTATCCGACGGGTCTATGAAACTCCATTTCGCCAGGTTGTGTCGTGTGTTCTGTGTGTAGGGTGCATGAAAGGAGGCTCCCCGAGCGGCGTTAAATATATCGTACTACAATTCCAAACGCCCGGCGCACCCTGGATAGCTAGCAACCGGTAACGCAGAGTCTAGCTGACTAATCCCTTCACCACGATGGTAAACCTAAACGGTTATTAGTTATGTCTAATTTGGTCATATCCATGCGACAGAACCACATGTCTTTCACGATCCCAGGATTAAGCATAATTGTAGTAATTTAGCCAAGGAAGTCGGTTCTAGTCTGAATACTTGTATGATAAGAGTGTGATAATGTAGGTAGGGTTAGTAGTCCCCCACTACTCGTAGAAACTCCTAGGAACATTCCTACGCCTACATACATTTAAGGCGTGTTGGTTTATTCAGGATTATTTACGGTTATGTGGGCAGCGGAGATATAGTCGGGACCGTTTGTCTCTTGTTTTGGTGGGTAGTAATTAAATTACGTGTGCTCGGTGGTCTACTATGTATAGAATGAGAAGTTTTGCTTAAGGATCAAATATATTTAGGTACTTAAAATGACGGCATCTTTTCAGTTTTCAAATGATTGAGGAGTCGAATGCCACTAATGAATTTAATTTAAATTTTTTACACATAATGATCTATTTTTAAAGTGAAAACTTCTTTAGGCGCGTTGAGCACTTTTTGGGTGAACAAAAATCATGAAACTCGCGTCATCGTCACCGAACGCTTTCCATGAGCTATACTGTGTATATATTATTATGTGTACTTTTTAGGTGAACAAAACTCATGGAACTCGTGTCATCGTCACCGAACGCTTTGGATGAACAAAAATCATGGAACTCGCGTCACTTTCACCGAATCCTTTAGTTTTCGCTTAGTTTTCACTTCTATCGTCAGGCCCCAAAGACTGCCCCGAGTGTTTTTATTTAAAAAGATTGTATAACCCTTGTTTAACAGTATTTGGCAGAACATTACTTTGACTTTTTTTAACATATGTTTGCAACTTTAAAAAAAATATAGTTATGCCACACAAAATAATGTTCCACCCTAAAAAAAAAACTCATAAACGCTCCAATTTCCACAACATTCGGTTACGGCAAAGCTTAAAATTGGCGCTACCGCGAACCAGAACATTATTTGCATATTATTACTTTTTAGGTCGAAATGTAAACACAATCGCTTATGATAGGATTCAAACGAAATTGAATCGTGTGTTATGGCTGTATGTTTAGTATTTACATACACGGATCTTTTACACCGAAGCGTAGCATAATATTGAGCTAGTGGAGTAAATGTATGAAACTAAATGAGTGCAACTAAATGTAATAGCATAAATGAGTGCAACTAAATGTAATAGCATAAATGTGTGCAACTAAATGTAATAACATTAACGTGTGCAACTAAATGTAATAGCATACATGAGTGCAACTAAATGTAATAGCATAAATGTGTGCAACTAAATGTAATAACATTAACGTGTGCAACTAAATGTAATAGCATACATGAGTGCAACTAAATGTAATAACATAAATGAGTGCAACTAAATGTAATAACATTAACGTGTGCAACTAAATGTAATAGCATACATGAGTGCAACTAAATGTAATAGCATAAATGTGTGCAACTAAATGTAATAACATTAACGTGTGCAACTAAATGTAATAGCATACATGAGTGCAACTAAATGTAATAACATAAATGAGTGCAACTAAATGTAATAGTATAAATGTGTGCAACTAAATGTAATAACATAAATGTGTGCAACTAAATGTAATAACATAAATGAGTGCAACTAAATGTAAAAGCATAAATGTGTAATCGCAAGTGTCTGAAAGAGTGATGAATATCATGAGAAAAAAGGATGATAGAGAATACCAGAAGCGGAGAATACCAGAAGCGGAGTCTTAAGTTGTAATATGTGAAGCAAAAACTTTGTACCCCTTTTTACGAAAATTTCGCGGACGGGCGAGTATAAAATTTGGCATAGTTAAAGTTTATATGAAGAAGAAAGTCAATACATTTTTGTTAATAATGCTGAAAAACTACATTGTAGCAGGTTTGTACGAACAAACACAAGTTCAAGACGGAACGTTGTTTATTGAAAATCACAAAGTAAACAAACTATAAGTAGACTAGTACAGTACAAGGAGCGGGACCCCGTGCATGTGCTAGCGTAAGACTGGTTCTCAGAGCTGTCCGAATAGGTAAGTCGAAGCAGTCCGAGAGCGCAGTGAACACTGGCTGCGCACAGTTTTTTTTTTTTTTTTTGTGAGTGGCTTCTCGCAGTTCAACGTATAAGGTTGTCGACTGCTTAACCGGGCTTGCCTGTGGTGGCCTTAATATAATATTAAAGCCTCCAGCCAGGGCTTATAAAAAACTTACATACTAAGCGACTACACGCTAAGGGCACCCCCTGTGGGGTACGGGCCTCGGCTTAGGGCGTCGCTGGGGAGAGGACAGCTAGGGACGGGCTGGATCGAACTGGAATTATTATTAAGGGGCGAATTTAAGACTACAGGCTCAGCGGCGCGGGCTGGCTCGTGCAAGGGTCGGGGCGGATTTTGACGGGGACGTCGCGGACTGGCTGCGCACACGCCGGTGGTCGTGTTTTATACAGGCCGGCAGAGCTCGGCGGTGCACGGTGGGGCGGCCGCTTGCGGGGAGGCAACGCCCAGTATGACGTGTAGGTGGTACCGCGGCTCGAGCGCTCGGGTGTTGTTGATGTTATTGTTACAACAATAAATTAAAAAAAATGGGCTAATTTCGAACACTGGGCGCCCACTAGTATGACATAAAAGCAGAACAGTATAGACCGATTTCGGCCATTGCGGCCAATCTCACACACACATACATATTATAGTGCACAAGTGTGTGCGCAAACACAAGTACACTCCCTCCTCTTCCATCGTTCTCACATTCCGATGGGACGGCAACCCGACACGACCGGGGAGAGATCTGGCGCAGGACCAACGGTTAAACGTGCTTTCTGAAGCACGGGGGTGTCACATTACAACTTCCAAACTCCGGGCTATCACTGAGAAATTCCTATTGGGAAATCCTAATAACTCTTTTTGCCTGACCTGGGAATCGAACCCAGGGCTCCAAGCTGCTCCAGGCTCCAACGAGACCCGCCGGGATCGCACATCGTGGTCGGGGGGGCCCGTATCGCTGTCGAGTCCACCATGAAGTACCTGGGATTGGTGCTCGACAGCCGGTGGGATTTCGGCCCCCACTTCCGGCGGCTGGCGCCCAAGTTGTTGGGCGCGGCGGGGGCGCTGTCAACGCTGCTTCCCAATCTGGGGGACCCGAGCACCGCCTGTAGGCGGTTGTACGTGGGGATCGTGAGATCGATGGCCCTTTATGGGGCCCCGATCTGGGCGGCTGACCTGACGGCCAGCACCATCACTGTTCTGCGGAGGCCGCAGAGGGTGATGGCCGTCAGAGTCATCAGGGGATATCGCACGATCTCCTACGAGGCGGCTTGCGCACTGGCCGGATCTCCGCCGTGGGACCTGGAGGCGAAAGTGCTCGCGTCACTGCATAGGTGGCGCGAGGGCGCGCGGGCGCGCGGCGAAAGACTGACGCAGCAACACTTGGAGCTGCGTCGGTCGCAGCTGCGCGAGGTCCTCGTGGCGGAATGGCGGGACAGGCTTTCGAGCCCTTCCGCCGGCCTCATCACCATCGAGGCCATCCGGCCAGTGCTCGACCTGTGGCTCGGGAGAAGGCACGGCTCTCTGACGTTTCGTGCGACGCAGGTCCTCTCGGGGCATGGCTGCTTCGGGAGGTTCTTGTGTCGCATAGGCAGGGAGCCGGACGCTCGATGCCACCACTGCGTCGACTGTCGGGAGGACACGGCGCGGCATACGCTGGCAGAGTGTGCCGCTTGGGAGGAGCCGCGCCGTGCCCTCATCTCTGTTGTAGGCGGTGACCTCTCGATGCCGGCCGTAGTCCATGCTATGGTCGGCGGTGAGGAGTCCTGGGACGCGGTGGTCTCCTTCTGCGAGACAGTTATCGCGCAGAAGGAGGCTGCGGAAAGGGAGAGGGAGATCACAACCGCTCTCCCTGCCCGCAGCAGGCGCATCGGGCGTCGGAGGAGGGCATACGCTGCCCTCTTCCGGCCCCCCTAACTGGGTCCAGGGGCGGCGGACTTGGGGATGTCCGTCGCCCCCCATTCATCCGGACCCGAGGTGGCGGCGCGTGGTGTTCCCGTGCGCCCCTCTTTGACGTAGCGAGGGGAGTCAAACACCTCACTCCCCTCGCCGACGCGAGGTGGCCCGCAGTGGCGGGCCGGCACCAGCCGGGGATTGCGGATGTCGCATACGTTCCCGCGATCCCCGGCGTAGGTGGAAGGTGGAACACCGGGGTGGTTTTAGTCAGTAAGAGTCTGACAGAGCCCTCCACCCGCCCCAGGGTGGAGGATTTCCATGAGGATTTCCCTCCGAGATCAAAAAAAAAAAAAAAAAAAGGCTCCAACGAGACCAACGGAGCAGCAAAAACACAACAATAATGATGATTCAAATCTAAAGTGACACTTTTACGACGTTTCCGAAATCAGAATTGCCGGTTTTTTTTAAGGCATTTTCTGTAACTTATATGGTGTACATAATGAAGAGTATTATATTCTATTTCCTCATAGATAGACTAAAAGTTGAAGTGCCCTTTATGTTTCCTCAAAATCTCCTGATTTCGTTGTGGTTGTGATGTCACCGGAAAATTACAGACTCCGTAAGAAATAAAAATCTTTTTAAGATTATCATTATTTTCTCGATATATTATGAAAAAATCGTTTTGTATATAATAAATCCCATCCAAATTCACTAGTTTTCAATGAACCCGTGTCTTATAAAAAAAATTGTTTACAATTTCACGCGATGTGCTACAATCTTACGGCGTTTGCAATTTTCCGGTGACAGTGACATAATAAAGAATACGTAGTCTTTCTTCTGGATAGGAATAAGAGTCAATCAGAATGATTCGTTCTAAGTGTATTCATTGAAATATGTTTGATTCTCACATTGACTTCGACGGTTGGAAGTCTCAGTTGCATTTTCTATTACAGTTCGGTGTACCTAAGGACCACCATAAAGCGAAAACTTCCGCATTCACGGAGTTAGAACGACTAAATTGCTGATACCTAAAAGTATTTTTCGATTTGATGAGCCAAATAGAAGCTAACTTCTATTTAGCTCTTTGAGTTTTAGTAGCAAAATATTTGTTTCTGAGCTTGGGGTTTAGACAATATTAGGTACCTATGTTGTTTTTGATGTGTAACATCTTTCCTCTCGCTTTCCTGCAATGTAAGGGAGTGATTTCGTGAAATGGGACGGAAATGTGTAACAGGAAACCGAAAAAGCGCGCGCTATTTGACTAGGCCAATGAGCGCGCCCTGTTTGATTTGACCAATGAGTGCGCGCTGTGGTCGAGTTGGCTGTCAGTTGGTACTTTTAATGTTAATGTTGCTTTTTACCAAGGTGAGACGTCAGATGTTACACATCCTATGCGACTACTGTAGGACTCGCTCGTTTTTTTTTTATTTCAAGTTTCAGGTTTAGATTAGGATTGTTAACGTCTGTGTGTTCGCCTCCGCAAGTCTGTGAGTAGTTTTCAAAAGTGAAAAAAAAAAAAACAAATTGTGACACACTGCGTACGTAGTTCAGTACCATGTGCGCTACTGCTTGTAGTATGTAGTCATGAAATCTCTAAGAAATCGCCTTAAAGGTGACCAAGTTACGTTAAAGGGTTTTTAAGTGTAATTTACTCGCAGTTTGTCATTTCTGACAATGTCGATAAATTTGTTTTAAAAACTGTTATTCATCGTCCGTCGCGCAGAGTCAAAAAGCATCAAAGCGACTATCTGTCAGATATTTCTATCGCTCAGACGCGCGAATTCCGTCGAATGCGCGCAGATTCGAGCGTCTTCTTTTTATCTGATAAGAAAAATATGCATTACTTTATGGAGATAAGCGTGAATTTGCTTTGTTAAGTTTCAGATTGACGCTTTGATGCGCTTCAACCCTGCACAAGTATGAATTGACCCTAAAATAGATATCATTACATCCCTAGCTCCGATTTACGCAGGACGGAAATGAGTGCTGTACGGAGGTCGTATATAAATCGGAAATAGTCCATGTATCGGGCGCCGATGTGCTATTTTGACGTTTGAATTTCTCTGTGCGATGTATGGCTCAGATGCGACTACCCTTTTTTAGTGTTCCGCGCCAGAATTGGCAAACAGGAAAATTTATGACATGACTGTGGTATCTGTCAGTGTGATAGGTAGTAGGCATACAGTGGATTGCCTTTCAAATTATTCGACGCACTGTATCTGAATTTAGTGCTTTGTCTGGCTCATGGCTCAGTTACATAAGAATCACGAGTCGATAAAGGTAAACTATGCTTTCCAAGGTCAGTTCATGGATGGGTGACCTTTCATTCGAAACCTCTCCGTGTCAATAAAATGTGTTAGGAAGGCGTCACCTGCACATTTGGGAGCAGCCACCGATATGGAATTGAATGGGCTGCAACGCTCAAGAGTGCGGTCCAAAAGAAAAGCTCTTACCTTAGGCCACGTACAGTCAACAAAGCTATTTGGTATGCAGACCGCTAACTTGCAACTACTGTTAAACAATGTTGTGAGCGTGAATTATTGTACTCGAAAGTATGTCATAAGCTTAAAAAGTTATATTGCACACATTAGAAATAAATATTGGCAGTGCAGTGGAAAAAATAATATTTTAGCCTGTATACCAAATAGCTTTGCTGACTGTACATCTTGTCCAGCATTAGGTATGTTGCTGGCAGCTCAAGTATATCGCGTTCTTGTTCTCGGGACTGAGTAGCAAAATGCACTTTATAACGTTTGTTTGGCTTCACAGGTCACTATAAGGTGTGTAATGTATCGTTATTAAGTTTTTAATAGGTACCTCCATTGCGTAAGATCGCAACTAAATCTATAATGCAACGCAACTAAAATCTATAAGTCCGTGATGAGACCTGTCGTACCGTATGGATCAGAATGTTGGGCTGTGAAAAAGAACGAATGAGAAAAGATTGCATGTAGCGAAGATGAGAATGTTGAGATGGATGTGTGGAGTATCGAGTATGGATAAAGTGAGGAATGAGTTCATTAGAGGTAGCTTAAAAGTGGCGCCAGTAACGGAAAAGTTAAAAGGGAACCGCTTACTTTGGTATGGTCATGTGAAGAGGAGGGATGAAATGCACGTACCTAACTGAAAGATTTGTGAATATAAATGTGGAAGGATGGACAGGGAGAGGGAGGCTAAGGAAAGGATAGATGGATTGTGTAAGGAGTGATATGAAAGAAAAGGGAGTTAGTGATAGCGTGACGGCTGACAGGACAGAATGGATGAATAAAACGTGTTGCGCCGACCCCAAGTAACATGGGTTAGGGCAGGAATATGATGATATATTGCGTAAGATCGAAGCGAGTTAGGCTTTGCCGAAAATTACTTGAATCTACATCTAATAATGACTGAACTATTCTACTATTTAGCTCTAACTATTCCAATATTTGATTTAAATCATTTCTTGAATAATACGTCATCTATAAATTCGGGTTTTTCGCTCTACTGTAAAATTTGTTGTTTGCTAAGCTATGAAATCCAAAAATTTTGCTTTTATCCGTACACAACTACCACATTTTAGTTCTCAGAAAATTAAGTTTAAAGTAGAAATATTTCAGCAGCTGCGTTGTAACTCCGGATGGGTGTTTCACTCAGTGTTTTTTACTGAAAACAATGTTAAAATGTCCGTGAAAAATTCCTGAAATTCGTACTAACTTGTTTGCAATGTGGCGCGATAAAAGAACTAAGTAGGTTTGTGCTGTTAACTTTTTTTCGTCTAAAATTGTTTAAATTTTTGACAGAATTGGGTAGTTTTTGCTGAAGCTGCGTCTTTTAATTTTTGAGCGGTGCTTAATTTGCGTGGGTGGCACGCAAATATTCCCAACTTTTATAACTAAGTTACGTACTAATTTTGTTTTAATAGTTTATTGTGTGGGATATGTGTATGTCATGTTTGGCGATAAAACAGTTTTCTTTCTTTATACAAATGCATACGCAACAAGTAATGCAACAAGTAACTATAAACGCATGCAACGTAACGTAACGTAACGTGACGCAATGTAACGCTACAAGCAACAAATGCAAGCAACGCTTGCTGAGGTCAGTCTGTGGATGGGTGTTACATACCGAGACTTCTCCATGCCTCGGAAAGCATGTTAAGCCGTTGGTCCCGGCTGTCATTTGCAGACCTTTGGCAGTCGTTACGGATTGTCACAAGCCTAAAAATCTTACTCCAATCTTGCCAAGATACTTCTTGGCAAGACTGGAGTCAGATTTTATGTTATCCAGTTAATGGGTTGTGGAGTTTTGGGAGGCAGCCGCTTCATGAAAAATACTGGTAGTTCAGTTGAATCCAGTTTGACTGGAAGCCGACCCCAATATAGTTGGTTTTGGCTAGGCGGAAAATGATGTTTTTTTTTTAATGGTTTTGCTCTCGACTCTACTCTAGGTGCATTGACACACAAACGAGGTTTATGACTAGATCCACCAATCACACTAGATGTGTCATTCTCATTTGTGCCGCTTCACATTAGAGCTTGGTTCTATACACAAAAGAAAAATACGTGTAAAATGTGTGATTATTCGATATTTCAGATGTGGTCTGATAAGAAAATGCACCCATTAAAATACTTTGACACTACCTATAAGTTTTACTCGTTAAAGACCTATATTCGACTTTAAAATTCGAGATAATCCAACTTTAGAAACCGAGATAACTAAAAAAAATTAAAAATAAGTTGAAAATTAAGGTAAATTTTGGAAAATACAAGTTTTCGCGAAAATCTAAATTTGCCCATATCTTTTTATCTTGTTGACTCAGTACCTTGATTTTTATACACCTAATAGGGACTTGAGACCTCTCTTTAGACTTTAGAGTATTTGGTATAAATTTAAACTTGATAGGTCCACCCGTTCCTGAGAAAATCGGTGGCGACACACGGACAAGAGAGTTCCTTTTTTACCTTTTGAGATACGGAACCCTTAAAAAATAGAATAATAAACTCTATGGTATTCAAAACAAAGTTCAAGTTCCAGTGTTTTCTATTTTCCACTAAAAAGACTTAAAAAGTAAAGGTTGTAATAAGTCGATACTTGAATTTGTTTGAACAGGTAAAATCGGTTGTTTATAATTTACATTATTTTATTGATTTTTATTATAACTAACAAAATTACCGGTACTAATCATTGAGCAGCTAATTGCTAATATATTGCGCTGTCCGCCCGTCAAATTAGCTTGTTTGCGGACGCCATATTGATTTTATGGTAATTTCATTTTAACACTGTGGAAACTCATCACTTTGTCGATGCTCGATAGCCTATCGATAATGAACAGTCTTTATTTATGAGAATTTAACACTCAATATATATTTTCGTGAAGTGAGAGGCGTATTTTTCTTCCTACTAATATTATAAACGCAAAAGTTTGTAAGAATGGATGGATGGATGTTTGTTACTCTTTCACGCAAAATCTACTGATGTGAGTGGTAGATTATAGCCTGGAGTAATACATAGGATACTTTTTATCCCGGGAATATGTTCCCATGGGATATTTTCGATGGACTAGTTGTAAATATGGATGAAAAAGGTAATGGCAGGATAAATTGATGATATGGATTCGGAAGTAATAGGCGTCTTGTAGACACCACGTGTTGTCGCATTGTTGCGTCGCACCTGTCTGCTGGAGCCTTATCAGCTCAGAAAATTCTAGCTTCTTCTATTAATAAAGACACACAAAGACCTCTCAGCGAGAAAATATCATCACTTGCTCGCTCCATCGTCGACTTTGTCTCTGACATCTATGACCTAGACTAGAGTCAAGAGAAAACCCATATAATTAAAAAAAAAAATTGCTTGTGAAACGGATCACAATATGATACAGCTAGTAGACAGGATTAAGAAGGAACACGGATGAGTAAGAGTCTGACACGCCCTACCGCTCCACCCAGAGCGGCAGAAGTAATTTGAAGACTTCCCATCCAAAAAAAAAAAAAAAAGTCAGCTGACACCCTGGATTAATGCATAGGCTACTTTAAACCGCGGGTAACACCGCGCGGCGCAGCTAGTTATATTAAATTATATATCTGTCTGTCACGCCTAAACCTCTGAACCGATTTTGATGAAATTTAGTACAATGATAGATTAGACCTTGGAAAAGGACATGGCATTTGTTGCGAGAAAAGGGTATGAAGGGGTTGAAATAGAGAGGAAAGTTAATATGGGAGTCCATCATTATTGAAGATAAAGCTATGAACCTTTGTATTTAGGCACATGATAAAAATAAATAAACGTTTGTTCAAGTGTTTTTGAAAAATTTGTATCTTAAAAAATGGCTACCCAAAGTAACTATTCCACGCGGACGAAGTCGCGGGTAAAAGCTAGTTCACACATAAGTTAAACAGAATCTAGAGTACCATCATAATCTCGCAAATGCACACCTAAATAACTAGAACTCTTCCCATTATCTTTTCTCCCGAAGTTAACGACGCTTACAAACATTCGATGGCATCATTAAAGGGTCAACACCCTCTGGTCGTGACCCCTGAAACGATAAGTAGGTAGTAAGAATGACTTATATAAAATTACATAACGTTGGGATCCTCGGACGATAAGTCTGAGGGTATTATCGAATATCCGAGGGTCATAAAAGAAGATAATAATTTAAGGAGCTTTTAAGCTGCAAATGAGTTTTTCTTGAGATAGAAGAATTTTGAACTTTGTATAACTTTAGTATTATAATTTTCATGCCTATTTGACTAGCCTCTTCCCAAACATGTTGATGTTGAGGTGACGGACAGCTGAATCATCATCATCAGCCGACAGATGTCCACTGCTGGCCTCCCCAAGGGAGGGCGGGGGGGGGGGGGTAGCTGTTGCAATGCACAGAGTATGCTGTTGCCCACTCTCTAGTGAGTTCCTTAGTCGCCTCTTACGACCCACAGGAAGCGACGGGATGGTGCTATTCTTTTACATCCGACACCATACAGAACCAGACAGCTATACCCTAGCTATGTCCTATCTGATCTCTACAACCCAGGAACTGGGTACAATACAACTTAGCAAGACATGTCGAATTTTCTGGCGAATACTCGTACCAACGGCTTAACATACTTTCCGTGACACGCAGGAAACTCGGTGTGTACCTGATGGTCACCCATCCACGGGTCAGCCTCTCAGTTCGACCCTACCATTTTATTTTAATATACCTATCGGTGTGAAATTCTCATGGATGTCCTCCGCCCTGCGGCGGGTGGAGGGGTCTGTCAGACTCTTACTGACTAAAACCACCCCGATGTTCCATCTCCCACCTACGTCGGGGATCGCGGGAACGGATGCGACTTCCGTAATCCCCGGCTGGTGCCAGCAACCGCGGGCCACCTCGCGTCAGCGGGGGGAGTGAGGTGTTTGACAACCCAACTACCCAAAAATCTCTTAAACAAGAACATAAGACAAAACACGATGTAACAAATAAACAGTCTTACGAAGCCCGTTGTCCCCACAATCCAAGGAGCCCCGTTTAATTACTATTAAACACAGTTTAAACCTCGGTAAACAACGGCTGCTCATCAAAGGCGATCTGAGAATTAACTACGAACAACTGAACATGGTGGGGCCGGACTGTGTCGTAATATTTCACAGTGACGTTGCCGGACGAGGCGGCTTAGGGCTGGTAAAGATGCTTGGCTATTTTGAGGGTCGTTTATTAATGTCAAAGGTATTTTAGCACACTAGTAACCTGTTTTATAGGGGTGCAATTTTGTAACTATACAACGTGTAACAGAATAAACGCAATACATCTTAAGGGGTCATTGTACTCATCATCATGAATTTTTTTAGTATGCGGCCTACCCGAAATCGTGAAAAAAAATCAGCTAGTACATTTTGTCGAGTTATGCCAAATAAATGTGTGGGGCAGCAGCATGTTATTGTTTTTTTAGCGATATCAGTATTGGTCCCATAGTGAAAGTCGTTCATAATGATAAGTACAATGACTCCTTAAGAAGTATTGCGTTTATTCTATTACACGTTGTACATAGTAAATAAATCAACACATACACATCAACATGTTTGACTTTGTCTACTACACCCTAGATTGTCCCGTGGAGCAGGACCGGCATGTTTCCAAGCATTCTTATCTTTATCCGGTTCAACTGGAAGCCGACCCCAATATAGTTCGGAAAAGCTGGGCAGATTGATGGATAATTTTATTGGTTAATGTGTTTCATGCAAAACTATTCTCATCCATGCTAGATGTAATAATAAATCACAACAAGCTGCCAATATAAGTTGCCAATAAGCCTGATATAGTGGTGGTAGACCCAATCGAGAGGCGTGCAGTGATTGTAGACATAACCGTCCCGCATGACGAGAACCTCGTGAAAGCCGAGATAGATAAGCAAATCAAATACATTGACTTGCCTCGCGAGGTTGTCGACATGTGGGATGTGGACTCGGCAATCATTGTATCGATAGTCGTGTCAGCCAATGGCTTAGTAGCCACGAGCCTCGACCAACACCCCAGGAGGCTCTCGTTAGGCAGCTGGATCAAGGGCCTGATTCTGGACACGGCTCGTATTGTTAGGAGGTTCCTCTCTCTTGAGCCCTGACCATCGGTAGCTTGGACCCTGTTCCCGATACCGGTGGGTTACTATTTTATATATTTTTTTTTTACAATTATATTGAAATATTTAAAACTATAATTGTATGTAAGTTTAAATGAATACATATAATCACAATAACAGTTTCGTCCACAAAGAGACCTCCCTAATTAGCGGTATACCGGGAATAGCGTTTTAAATGCAATGTTAGCTATTAATAAAATTGGCAAACATTCAATATGGGATCAGATCGTTTGAAATAGTTCAATCAAATTGTTGCAATTTTAAGGATCCGTAATATACAATGGGATTTAATATTAAATAATTTGTATGTAATTGATATTATTACAGACCACAGAACACGGAATCTGTCTATTGGCACCGAACGTGCGTTGGGCGCAAAACCTCTGTCTGTCACGGAGGCCAATCAAAGCCGTCTAAACTATATGTCATTTATTCCGTAGTGTCAGAAAACCATGACACTCTTATATTTATTGGTTCGCCAACAGAGGCTACACAATCACGAACGCATGTTAACACAAATAGGGTCAAATACAAGCGTGCGCTTCCAAAAGAAAACAAAATAAAATGAAAAGCAAAACAATAACACAAAATAATAGAAAAAAAAAACACAAACTAATTTTAAACAAATTCAAAATAAAATAATAATTAAAGAACAACCATAGACAAGACAAGGGTCAGATTTTCTGTAACGACGGTCAAATATCTACAAATGACAGCCGGGACCCCTAGGGATGAAGGGGACTCGGTATGCAATGGATGGCCACTTAGGTCACCCATCCACGCACCGACCTCGGTATGCAATGGTTCACCCTCGAGCATCAACCCGTCCAGCTGTTATTATTTATAGCTTCTGAGCTCTATGCTACAGACCAAAAACGGAAATAATAATAAATTAATTTAGGCAACAGTTAATTAGGGATATTATTTATAATAATTATGCGTGAAAGCAAAACGTGCAATATACGCCTCTCGTAATTGGGCGATTCATATCCGATGACATTTTGGTCGGGGTCAATGTTTCGTTTTGTTTCAATATTGTGTAGGCATTATGATTGTTGCGTAATTTGTTCGAAAGAGTCACCGCGGCTCTGGAACGTAAAGGGCTTTAGAAGGAACACGGATGGGTTTTAGTCAGTAAGAGTCTGACACGCCCTTCCGCTCCACCCAAAGCGGAAGAAGTCATTTGATGATTTCCCATACTTAAAAAAAAAAGTAATTTGCTGTACCTCATTTTTTATCTGATTGTACCACTGGAGTTGCTTACGTTTTTGGATTTTACTCCTTAATAAACGAATTTCATATTTAGCCCGCGGCATGAAATTTTTATGAATAAAATCGAGCGTTACTCAAAAGTCAAAAGTCAAAGTCAAAAGTCATTTATTCAAATTAGGCTGAGTGCCAGCACTTTTTGAACGTCATAGTTCTACATAAAGACAGTCCCCCAAAACGCCCGCCCGTCACCACTTCCTAGTGTTTTAGCTGGGAAAAAGAAGTGGCGCAACAAACTCTCCAGCAACACCGTTAACTAAAATTGAGGCGTTACGTTCCTTTGCGCACCTATCACTTCGAGATTATGTATGTGTGTATATACAAAGTATACTCAGCTTATTTAAGATGCTTTCATGAAAAGAGGGTAATCTTTCCAGACCGTACTAGGTTCATATTCACATTTAAAAGAATAAATTTGTTCCGAATAACAATAATGATGAAAATATGATTCAATTCATAAAAAAAACGTCTTTGAGTTTAAAAAAAATAATATAAAAAATAAGATGTCAATAAATCAGGATTAAAGTTAAATTAATACGATTACCAATTATATAGAAACAAACCACAAAAAAAACCATCAAGAAAAAAAATACCTATTCCTGTTTAACAAGTTAAACTTTATCAGCGTAATAATTTCAGCCCACTCAATACTCACATTCCAAAACACCTGATTATCCTGGCTCTTATACAAAACACTCAATAGTGAGCCCAACACGATCATTCACTAAACCGCGTTTATCAGGCGATAATGCGGACATTACGTGAAACAGCCGCGAGTTATGACTGCCTGTGTTGCTAGCTGAGAATTAATTTAATGAAATTATTTGACAACTTCTTATGAATATAATTGTGGATGGATGGACAGGGAGAGGGAGGCCAAAGAAAAGATGGATAGATTGTTTTAGGAGTGATATGAAAGAAGAGGGAGTTAGTGATAGCGTAACGGTTGACAGGACAGAATGGAAGAAAAAAACGTGTTGCGCCGACCCTAAGTAACATGGGATAGGAAGGGTAGGAAGATGATGATTTGACAACTTTTTAGTATTTATTTTTGTCGATAATATGTTTATGGTGGGACGTGCTGGACAAAATTAATAGCCAATGGTCCACATCAGCCAGACAGCTTAACATAAACCAATGGTACATCAAGCCTCATTGGGCCCGCCACGTGTTTTTAATGACAAAAATACGTTATGATTTTCACTAAGGTACCTAACTAATATAAAACCATGTTTAGGGCTCCGTACCCGAATGGTAACCAACAAAACCCTACAAAACCTCCGTTGTCCGTCTGTCTGTCAGCGGGCTGTATCTCATGAACCTTACATAGATAGTTAAAATTTTCACAGAGTGTGTATTTCTGTTACCACTACAACAACCTGCAATCGTTAGGCTATCATTGACTTTCTCTTCTTTCATGTGACTACACACACACCTAAGATATTTAAGTTTTGGTAAACAGGTTCAACCACCTAAAAGTCAGACCTGTCAAACCTGCATTGTTTTAAAAAACTCCGTATATTCTCTCAATAATATTTGTACGCTAGCAACACCGGGCAATATCAGCCGACCACACTGTTCGGCTGAGTTATAGCCAGCAATTTGACCGGCCTAAACGTTGCACACATAGCTGTAACAGACTGTACTTACCATGGGAATGTTTACAAGTCAAATAACTACGAGTATACAGGGAAGGCACAATAGGGTATTTTAACTAAAAAAATCGAATTAGTCCGTCAGATAGATTTCCAAAAAACATTGGACACGTATTTTTAATTTTTCACATAAACTAAAAATTAAGACGGACAGTGCGTTGAAAACACGCGTGACGTCACGTTGCTGGTAAAAATTGTACTATCGTAGTGACGTCACGCGTGTTTTCAACGCACTGTTCCGTCATCATTGAATCATCAATGTGAAATAATGTTTTTTTATGCGAATCTGCAATATAAAATAACGCGGGCCGCTCGACACGGAGACGCATTATCGAGTAGCTACCATTGTCGTGAAGGAAATACAAAACGTTGCCTTCCATAAAATATACCTCATCATCATCATATCAGCGGAGAGACATAGGCCTCCCCCATAGTCGCCACGCTTGGCAGGCGGGTTGGCGATCGCATTGTAGCTGTTGCAATGCACAGAGAATGCTGCTGCCCATTCTCTGGTGAGTCCCTTAGTCGCCTCTTACGACACCCACGGGAAGTGATGGGATGGTGCTATTCTTTTACGTCCGACACCATATTGACGAAACTATGCGCCAAGCAGGTATATTTTTCTCTGTATGGTCTATACAGAGAAAAATATACCTATGTGCCAGTAAATGAATATTTCTAGGGCGTAGAGCCTACCTACCAACAGTCAAAGTTTATATTGACGGAAAAGAGAAAATAAGTGATCGAAGCCTTTTGGTTCCTGGAGACCGAGACCAGAGATACCGCATCATATCCAGCCCAACATAAGGTTTGTTTCTTTCCTAAGAGATTACAAAAAACAAAACGTTTTATTTTTTGGCTTTTCCTCATAGGTTCTCTATTGAAATGTGAACTAAATAGTAAAAAGTTAATAGAGAACATTTTTGAAAAAGAGTTCTAGGGGAAAGAGAGTGATTTTTCACTTTCTGTAGAAAACTTAAAATCACTCTCTATCTCCTTCTAAACTCTTTTTCGACTTGAAAGTTTATATGAAATGCCGTAGGGCGTAAACGCTCTCAACAATATTCAGTATCAATACTGAATATTGTTAAGAGCATTTGGTGCAGTGGTTGAGCGACATGGTTGGTGCAGTGGTTGAGCGACACGGTTGGTGCAGCGGTTGAGCGATTGACTGCTGCGCTGCGTGTCGCTGGTTCGATTCCCGCACGGAACAAATATTTGTATGGCCTATAGATAGTTGTTCCGAGTCTTGCTGTTTTTAAATGTGACTTTGTATGTTTGTAAATGCACCCACGAACCACGATACAGGAGAAATTCCTAGCGTGGGACCAATTCAAAATGAAAAAAAAAAAAAAAAAAAAATCAGTAGTCATATTTTTCGTCGGAAACCTGAATCCTGTCACAGAAGCCATTAATAAAGTCAAATCGAAAAAAATACATTATCAACCACTTAATGAACGCGCAACCGTTTTCAAAGCCCAATACAAAGCCTGCGTTAGCACATAACTATTACAGCGATAATGTTACTCATTGCGGTGAGCAAATAGTTACAAATGAATCGCCTACAGGGGTGGAACTACCCACAGAAGTACCAACCCTAGCACGTGTAAATAAAGTAGCAATTTAAGCAGCAAATTAAACACTTAAAGCTTACATTAATATAGAGTATAATCATTTGAAGAGTTGCTGAAATCAGGAGGTATCATTAGAACAGTGATTGATGGTGAATCGTCAGAAATTGCTGTTTAAATTGATTTGTAGATTTTCAGGGAATTTCGCGTTGAATATTTGGAGTTAGTTGAAACTGTTTGCTAAGCAGCCATTGTGGCTGTTTTGTGGGGTGATTTTGTGTGATTAATTTTGAGCTAATTTGTATACGACTGTGACATGACGGGAAATTGCAGCTAGTTTGCAGATAGCTGGAGGCTTCTGATGAGCAATGGAAGTCTTGCGACTGAAATGATGATCATGCCTATTAGGGTGGCATCGTTACTTGTCATTAATGGAGTGACTTATCTAATCAAATAATTCTTTTAATGTTTTTGAAGTGAAAACTTCTTTGGGTGCGTTGAACACTTTTATTTATTAAAGGATTACCAACGATTAAGTACAGACCAACAAAACTTCTGCACCTTTTGGGTGAACAAAAATCATGGATCTCGCGTCATCGTCACCGAACTCTTTAGCTTTCGCTTAGTTTTCACTTCTATCGGCAGTCCCCACAGACTGCCCCGCATATTTTTCCAGCTGTGATATTCAAAGAGCTGATTATGATGCCTATTTGGGCACTGATTGGCACTACTTCAACAGCCTATTTTCGAATATTCAAAAAATATAATTATTCAAAAACGGCCACGTGTGAGTGAAAACTCACGTTCAAAGGATTCCGAAAGGATCATGATTTTCTAACACGCTAGTTTACTGTGCAAGTCAAGCGAACAGGACAAAATATGGAGTTTTTTCTAAATAATCATTCAAGTGCCAAGTCCCGCAAAAACAATTAGAATTAGCAGTGTAACAATTATTGATGAACTTTTTTTTGTGTTTGTGTTTTTTTCTAGAAGAACTAATCCGATTACGAGAATCTTTCCATTGAGAGAAAAGTTTTTTTATTTATTTTTTTAAGGATGAGGTAATCATTAAATGACTTCTTCCGCTCCGGGTGGAGCGGGAGGGCGTGTCAGACTCTTACTGACTAAAACCCATCCGTGTCCCTTCTAAAGCCCTTTAAGTACCAGAGCCGCGGTGACTCTTTTGAAACAGATTCCGCGACCCTGGCAGGATTGATAGAAAGCTACACTTTACACCACAAACTATAATTCTTTAATATTGTAAACATGCACGATTTCAGTGGGATCCACCACGTGCCCAAAGCCACAGGAAAAAAAGCAGAGACGAAAAAAGTGTTGGCCGAAAATACCTGACAGAGGTAAATATTTTTTCCGAATGTGCTCCAACGAAGTTAGGAATTTGCTAAACCGCTTAGTTGCGCTTTAGTGCTAAAGTTAGGTGTGGCAGTAGTTTCGGCCACGGTAACCCGTTTATACGCCATATAGCCGGAAGAGAATAAGTTTTACTCATATTTCTCTTTACCTAGACATTTCATTTATATCTAGGTACATGTAGGAACTTGATTTCTAGTATACACTGCCTTGATCTTGGTTTCGGTTGTCATTTGAGATTCTTGAGAGGAGCTCGTGGCTATTAATAACAAACGCACGGATTGATCTGTAAGGTCAAGCAACACAGCATTTTTATTTGTTTTTAACCGACTTCTCAATTCGTCTGTTGTTTTTTTCTTTTATTTGTATGTTTATTATGCAATAATTTCCGTCGTTTATGAATTGATTTTGATGATTTTTTTTTCGAAAGCCTATACTCCTGAGGTGGCCCCATAGGTACCAAGTCAGAATCTGATGATGGGATCCTAGGGAAATCGAGGGAAATCCTCAAATTTTAAAGGCATATACAATGTTTTTCATATAGGTACTTTCTAGAGCAATGCAGATAATTGTGCCTGGTAATCAACATTTTATCTTGCTGACCTGATGATGGAAGGTATGAAGTAGGATCTGATGCTGGGATCCCAGGAAAAATGTTTGTTCAGCGATATTTTCGCCAATTTTATTGTCAACCGATTTGGATGATTAATTTTTTTGTTTGGAAGAGTATTGTTCCAAACTGGCCCCATTTCAATTTGGTGAAGATCTGATTAAGGATTTCGGAGGTAGACAACGCAACTCTTTAATAAATGATAGCAATGCTTCTGGGATTGCTGAAATTGCATGGTTGTTTATTGATTACACCAGTTCATAACATAACATCACGTCAGTAGGGGCAAACAAGTCAACCTGAATTAACATGTTTTTGGGGTTATCTATTCGGTCATAACTTTATTGTTTACTATCGGACGTCACGCGGTTTCACCCGCGTTGTTCCCGTTCCCGTGGGAGTACGGGGACAAAATTTAGCCAATGTTACTCGCTGATAATGTAGCTATCTATTGCTGAAAGAATTTTTCAAATCGCTCTAGTCGTTTTTAAGTTTATTCGTTACATACAAAAATACAAATCCTTCCTCTTTATAATGTTTTAGTATAGGTACAGATTAACCGACCTTGATGATTCTTTTTGCATTGGGTTTAGTTATAGCTATATTGTGAACTATACTGTGAACTTCAAAGATAAAACAGTGACCTTCTCAAATCAGTGAAAACTGGTACCAAAGTAAAGTTGATATTTAACTATGAGCTGTGTGGACTTGGACTGCGAAGGCACACAAAGTAACTCCTTAACGGCAAATTGCGCAACCACTCATTATGGAAATAATGTCACTTAGTTGTGGGGTATCACCATTAAAAAGTGGAAAATATCAAACTTTTTTTACAAAAAAGACAACCGACTTCCAAATACGAAGTATAAAATAACTTTAATTTCGGAAGTCGGTGTCAAAAAACGATAAAACAGCCAAAAACACCGACTGCCCAAATTAAAGTTATTTTATACTTTGTAGTGTTTTTTATATGGAAGTCGGTTGTATTTTTTTGACGGCGCCCCCCGCGCCCGCCATCACGCCCGCCACGCCTGCGCCGCCTGCTGCGCCCGAGCCTGACGATAGCGCCTACTTCAAGGGAGTTGTACAGGACGTTCAGCTATGTGTAATACCATACTAGATTACTGTAAACTCGTTACGTAAATACATAAACAGCTGAGACCGGTCCAAGGATTGTTGTACAGTTATAATCTACCGTACCTCGGAAAGTGCATTAGGCTGCTGGTCTGGGCTGTAGATCTTGTTATAAGCCAGAAATCTTTACACCAGTATTTCATCGTACTAACTACCCAGTAACGGGGTTGTGAAGTTTCATGTAAAACACTGGTACTCAGCTTCATCAGATTGAACTGGTTGGCGGCTTCAACAAAGTTTGGGACAGCAAGGTAGAATAATGCCTTGTTGGTTTAGTAATCACAAGTATATATATAAGCAAGAGAGAGTGTTATTGCAAGAGAGAGAGAGAGTTAAAGCAAGAGATACAGTTGTCTTAAGAGAGCGAGGTATCGCAAACGAGAGAGTTACTGCAAAGGAGAGAGTTATCGGAAGAAAGAGAGAGTGGAGAAAGAGAGAGTGGACTTTTGCTGAACCCAACTAAATCTCAAGCGCTCATTATTGGTGGTAGATACATGCTCAGCCAATTAGATCACCGGGCTCTGCCGCCAGTAGTTTATGACTCAGTGCCTATAGCATACTCTAAAAGCGCTAAAAATCTCGGCGTATATATGGACACTAACCTCTCTTGGGAAGTTCATGTTGCTCATGTTAGTAAGAGGGTATTCTTCTTCTTAATTCTTACCATTTCGCACTAAGGTCAGTCTTGCTCAATCTCTTCTTCTTCCACTTATAGATTATGCGGATGTCTGTTTTCTAGATGCAACGGAGGTGCTCCTAGATAAACTTGAACGACTGCAGAACTTGTGCATTCGCTTTATTTTTGGCCTCCGGAAATATGACCACGTGTCGGAGTTCCGGACCAAACTGGAGTGGCTGCCAATTCGGCGTCGGCGAGATACTCACATCCTATCCCTTCTCTTTACTATCCTGCACACTCCTAATTCTCCTCAATACCTTCGTGAACGTTTTGAGTACCTCGTCCCGAGAGGTAAACCATGTCGTACTGCCACTTCTCTTCTCCTTCGTACTCCGCGTCACACTTCCAGCCGCTATGGTGGATCCTTCTCTGTTACTGCAGTGCGTCTCTGGAACTCTCTCCCACACTCCTTACGCGACAGCCCTTCTCTTGACATCTTCAAGAGGAAAGTTAAAGAGCATTTCCTTTCGCAAATGACATAATATTTATAGATATGTATGTATATATTTATATGTTTATGTATGTAAGTATATTTATGTATGATACAGAATGTAGTATTGTAAAATGTGTGCACTGGATCCTACCCTCTATTGTGATCTCTCTCTATCACTCAAAGGTTTGCTGGTAGAAAACTCATTTTTGAGTTAAGCTCGCCTTTGTACATGAACTATTAAAATCACTGGGAATTAATATAAGCTGTTATGGTGTACAATAAAGAATTAAAGAAGAAGAGAGTTATTGCACGGGATACAGTTATTGTAAGAGAGAGAGTTAAAGCAAGAGAGAGAGAAAGTTAAAGCAAGAAAGAGAGAAAATTAAAGCAAGAAAGAGAGAAAGTTAAAGCAAGAGAGAGAGAAAGTTAAAGCAAGAGAGATATTTAAAGCAAGAGATACAGTTATTGTATGAGAGAAAGTAGGAGAGAGTTATCGCAAGAGAGAGAGTTAAAGCAAGAGAGAAAGAGAATTAAAGCAAGTGAGATAGTTAAAGCAAGATATGCATATAGTTAAAGCAAGAGAGAGAGAGAGAGAGAGAGTTATAGTAAGAGAGAGAGAGAGTTATCGCAAGACAGAGAGTTAAAGCAATGGAGATATAACAAGGGAGAGAATTAAAGCAAGAGAGAGTTATCGCAAGAGTGAGAATTAAAGCAAGAGAGAGAGTGAGAGAGTCACAGAACATCTACTGGGTCTAGTTGTGAATGCGAACAATTCAAGGACCCACACAAAATTAGTCCAGCCGTTTAGAAGGTGTTCAGTGATATAACTACATACACACGCACCGAAGAATTATAATGACAGAAGATTTAGTTGCCCATCCGGACGGCACTTGTGTAACAAACCAAACGTTACAGAACCGTGTTTGCGTTACACGATCACGTCCTTGAGTAATTTGACTATGTACAGCAAACGGTACTTAGGTACTATGTTATGTTCAGTGAACGCACACATAAAGTACAGTTGACAAAACTTATAAGTATACAGGTAACTGGCTATAACAGTGCTGTGCACTGTGATTAACAGTAAAGTCTCAACTATTTGCTCGCATTTTAACCACTTTTTACTAGGTACTACAGCTTTTGCTCGCGGCTTCGCTCGCATTAATTAATTTAATTTAATCATTTAATTCAGGCATTTCGGGCCCATACAATTAAATATATAAACATTAAACCAAAATTAAAAAACAAAATAATGCATTTATTGAAACTATAAACTACTGTACACGAAATGACGGAGTCGTTTATTTAAAAAAAAACAGCCAGATCCGGAACGACTATCTGTAGGCCTTATGAATATTTGTTCCGTGCGGGAATCAACCCCGCGACCCGTGGCGCAGCAGCCAATCGTTGCGCCAACCGTGCTGATGAGCCAAGCAAATGAGCTGCTACTACTGCTTTGAAGAACATCTCGAGCTGATGAGTTGGAACCCGCACCACAAACGACTTAAAGTTTGTGTTGTGGCGCTGCTTTAACTTCTCGACCCTCAAAGTCCAGTTGGTCTTTATTCTCATGCACTTCAAGATCTCTTCAACCTTCCTGGAGTTATATAGCCGGGACACGTCCAGCTGCGTCGTAGGTGTTGCTGGACGCAGTGGCATGTTTGGTCCTGCCAGCGCGGTGACACACTGGTTCCGACAAGAAGGCTTCTTTCTCTTCTCCACCTTGATGAAGCCATCCTTGTTACACGTTCTCCAGGAACGTTGTATCAAAGTTAATAAAAATCGGTTCAGCGATTTAGGCGAGAAAACGTGACAAACAAACAAAGCCACTTTCGCATTTATAATATAAAATTAGGATAGTTAGAAATAGTTAAAAAGTAATGAGTATTCTTTTACCAACATACCAACTAAGTTCGCTGTCGATACACATCAAAATATGTATGTAGGTTATCATGCTATTTTCGTAACGGAAGCCGCTGAAATTCGAGACTAAGTTTTAATTACTGACAGCATCGTTAACCTAAACCCCAAAACCACAGGCTGGTACGAATAAATGGGGTGCTCCGATTTAGCTTACAAAGAAAAATAAAAAATTCGCCGAGCTAAATAATGTTGTGTTCGTAATTAGTTGGATTAACTAGAATGCTGGCAATTTTTTGTGTCCAATCAATTTGCCTAAACTTTTTCTATCTTTGTTGAGCTCAGGTGGTAGTGTAACTGGATCCAGTTAAATACCAATATTTTACATAAAGCTACTGCTTATCTGAACTTCACAACCCAGTAGTCGCTGAGCTGTGGCATACAACGACATAACTTTTATATAGAGCCCTACATAACTTTATAGATATCGTCATTTTAATCAAACGCGCCTAAATCGCGCGAGACCACCCAGAAGGAACCCCGCAGATGTCGCGATTCACACAAAATGGCCGCTACAGTTGACTGGGTAACGGGGTAACACGATAGTCCTAGGCAAGACCGGTGTCTATTTTTTAGGGTTCCATACATCAGTCGGTAAAAACGGAACACTTATAGGATCACTTTCTTGTCCGTCTGTCAAAACCATTTTTCTCAAGAATGCGTAGAGAAAACAATCTGAAATTAATATCAAATACTCAAGTCTGCTATCCCTTGGAGCAGTGAAAAAATCAAACAAGGCCTTTTATGCTGCTTTTATGGCGCATGTTTTAACGCTCGTAAGGGATTCAAAACCAATTGGGTACTTCCCGTTGATCTAGAGTCATGAAATTTAGCAAGAAGTAGAAATAGATCTTACAAGTACAGGAACGGAGGTTTGAAACTTGTTGTTTTATCATATAAAACAAAAAAAAAAAAAAAATTTTTGCAATTAAAAACTTACATTTTCGGTTGATGAATTGACCGTGACATTGATGTGCGGGAGAATATTTTTTCAACAACAAAGTTAAATTTGTACTTCAATCTTACACGCTATATTTTTTTCAGAGTAACGAGAGTGTTTTCATAGTTTATAAACTTCCGTGTATACATACTCGGAAAAAATCAAGACTCGATCGGAACCCTCGGCGCACAAGTCAGACTCGCATTTGTCCGGTTTTTCGCTTCGGACCAGTAACGACATTCACAGATATTCACAAGTAACACCCGGACGCGCAGGAGTCTCGGTATTTTATGCATAGCCACCCATTCACAAACCGACCTCGGTAAGCATTGCTTAACCCAGGCAGTTATTATTTAGCCTCAAGCTCCTCTTTTAACCACCCGAAATAATAATTATTTTCTGGACTTTTGGCCAGTTATGTTCAATTCCCACGCTAAAACGCGCGTGACGTCACTTCGCCGGCAAAAAATGTACCATCATAGTGACATCACGCGTGTTTTCAACGTACTGTGTCGTCTTAATTTTTTGTTTATCTGAAAAAGTAAAAAATACGTGTCCAATATTTTTTGGAAATCTATCTGACGGACTAATTAGATTTTTTCAGTAAAATACCTTATTGCTGTTATGAAATCAGGCTCAAATTCAGATTCAAGTTGCTATGAAAATGTTTACGGAAAATCTTCATAAAACTAACTAAGTACCCGTTATGGGAGCTGAACTTAAGGTGAAAGCGCCAGTGTAGACTGCTTTTTGCAATTTTCAAGTCAGTGTCAGGCCGTAAGTTAAACAAAATATGATTCGCGACCGTAACACGTATTTATTTACGGAATTACAATCATTCAAATCATCAATCCAACCCTCTAAGTTCATTTATTTCGATTGAATGGTTATTTCATAAAAAAGTCATTCGATCGAGTTACATGAATGATACAACCTGTATTGATGATTTTAGTTATTATAACTCAGTAAAGCCATATTTGTAACGGTTGCCAATCGTATTTTATCAACATACAATCTGACACTGACCTGCAAAATGCAAAAAACGTATGAAAATTTGAATTTCGCGGGCTACTCTGGCGCTTTCATCTTAAGATCCCATGCTCAACTTGCATCTTGCACAAATGCAAAAAACTACACGTGTAATGTGTAATCCGAAAACACTACTTAAAAGCTTGTCATTCTTAGTTGTTCTTCGTCATGATTACTATGAATTCTCTTAATCGGTATGATTATTATATATATCATATTTATTAGTTTATTATTTTAGCATATATATGTATTTTATTAGTATTATATATATTATCTGTATATTCTTTCCGAATTGTTAAAATTCAATTTTGAATCTTATTTTTATTTATTGTACACCTACCACAGTATAGTCTTTATAACCCAAAGGTTGACTGGTAGAGAATGCCTTGATGCATTAAGTCCGCCCATGTACCACTATTGTACATAAAGTTTAAATAAATAAATAAATAATGTGGCACTAGAAAAGGTATGCGGCTCTATGTATTCGGTAATCTTCGTATTTCTCAATTAGCATGAACGCAACGAAACAGTATTCCTCTGCCGAAACAAAAATTTTAAGTTTGTACTGCAACGCTTTGTGATAGCGAAGAATATTGAATACTAAGACAAACACATACTGGCCAGTACTGGCCACCATAACCATAAATAACCAAAAAGCAATAAGACATAATCTATGTAAAACCATGTCCAATAAACGAGTATTGACGATAAATCCCCAGGTTCGAATGACGTCATCGTCGACACCCGCCGTCTGAGCTTACGCCTCGTATAATTTTATGTGCCCATCAGTTTTTGATTTAATTACCATAATGGTATTTCTATACATACTTATTTGTCTAAAGGTGCTGATAGACTTGAGTATTCACTTGTAACATCGAGCATTCGCCGTTTTAAAATTTGTCGAACTGAACTATGAAAAACTTTTTACAAAAAATTACAACCAACTTCCCAATAAAAAACACTACAAAGTATGAAACAACTAACTAAAAAGTTTTTTTTTTTAACTTTTTAGTGGTTCACATGTGCTTACCCCTTCACAGCGTACCGGCGTAATGTTATGTTATGAGCTGGTGTAAACAATAGACAGACATGAGATTTCAGCAATCCCAGTCCATTTGCTATCATTTACTGAGGAGTTCCGTTGCCTATCTCCAAAGTTCTTCATCAGATCTTCACCCAATTGAAATGAGACCACTCCGAGAAAGTACTCTTCCAAAAACTACCCAAATCGCTTCAAGTGTGCCTATAAAATTTGAAGAGTTCTCTCTATTTCTCCAGGATCCCATCATCAGATCCTGACTTGATGATCATGGGACCACCTGGGCAGTATAACTTCTCAAATAAAAAAATCCAAATCGGTCCAGCCATCTTCGAGTAATCGGGAAACATACATAAAAAAAAAAAAAAGGTACCGACGAATTGAGAACCTCCTCCTTTTTTTGAAGTCGGTTAAAAAGAGCTGAGTATAGAGCCAAACATCGCTACTAACATTTTCACGATCATTCTTGCGATCGCCCTAGAAAATGCTCGTCAAAAAATGTATTCTTCAGGACGATGTCAAAAAACAATGACAAAAATGCTCGGCTCGGCAAAGAGATCCAAGCAAATTTACTGTCGTTCGCTAGAATGCTCGCTAAAACGGCCCTGCCGGTCGATGCTGTAAACATGTCGAAGTGAAGACTTGGGGTGAAGTGATCACGAGGTGAGCTGTTAATCCATATAATCAAGATGGATTGACAGCTCACCTCGTGATCACTTCACTCAATGCTTCACTTCGACATGTTTATAGAATTGTCTGGCTGATTATTTTCAACAAAAGAACATTCGGTAGAATGCTAATTACAAGTGAATGCTTATGTCTATTAGTGGCTTAAGATTGTGGCTGTGAAAAAGAGTGTTTCTTTGAATAAACTTTGTTATAATTGTTATTGATGATTGGAATTCGATAAAATGGAGTAAAAAACATATTCTTGTATAAGTCTTGTAATTTCAGAAGCCAAAGTTATTATATTTATCCGACACTATAATGCCATGAACCTTTTTTAAAGAATATTTTTCATTTTACCTTCTCCTTAATACAAGCGTAGATCTTGTTCTACGATCATTTCTATGGTAAAGCGAATAATCAGTAAATTCCAATCTTTTCAATGCTACTGTAGCTAAGCAATTAGTTAAATCGCTACTGTATCTATTTGGAAGTAAAACTCAAAATCAGTTTTCGTTCGACTTGGGAATCGAACTTTGAACGGAGACCACGACCACCGGGGTTGGGAATTTTTAACACGATTTTATTAGCTTCACCTGTATGTTTGTATGTCTGTTTATATGTCTGTCTGTAACAGACCCTTTTGAGCTCGATTTTGCCCTACTTTGAACTATCAGATTTAATTCAAACTTTGCACACCTGTCAAGGATCGATGACAATGCAAGAATTCAATTAAAATATCCGATTAACCTAATAGATTCGCCAGGATTAATTAATTAAAATTAAAAAAAATATTCTAACAAAGAAAAACATTATGCATAAATACACACTTTTTTATTGTTCACAAAAAACCCATAGGTATTCTATTTAACTAACCTTTAACAAAAAAAAAAAAAATAGTTTAAAAAAACTAAAAAAACACGCTTTTATAGAAAAATCCAACTAAAAAACAGAAAATAAAATTTAATAAATTTGATTAAGAATAGTGTAAAAAAGAAATGAAATGTACAATGTACATTATTGTAAAAAAGCGTGGGGTGCATAGTGTCAATAGTTATAAACATTTTATTGACAGATAATGAGTAGAAGAATCATCACTTTGATAATATTTTAAAAAGCACTTTAAATGCACCCCACGCTTTTTAACAATAATGTACATTCATTTCATTTTTACACTATTCTTAATCAAATTTATTAAATTTTATTTTCTGTTTTTTAGTTGAATTTTTCTATAAAAGCTTTTTTTAGTTTTTTTAAATAATTATTTTTTTGTAAAAAAGTTTTTTCAATTACTTGTATTTGAATTACTTCTTAAAAATGTACTTTGTAATTGGTATTTGAAATAAATGACGCTGAGGTATTTTGCAGTTAGTATTTCAAATACTTATGAGTCCAAAATACATTTGAACATAAATTCATTATTTTAGCAAACCTTTAAGGGCGCGTTCTGCAGAAAACAGCGCTCGATAGCTATCGTAAGCAAAAAAGCTAGCCTAACCTAATACCTGATATTATTTAGCAATTAGTATTTTGCACTTGAAATTAAAATAATTAAAAACTGTATTTTGTATTTTATATTTTAAAAACACGACTTAAAAATATTTTGTATTTCGTATTTTAAATACATTCGAGATAGTATTTTGTAATTTGTATTTTAATTAAAGCAAAGCATGTTTTTTGCCAAGCTTGAGCGTACGGTCAAATTAACAACGATTTCTTTGAAAGAACATATTATTATATATATACCACAGACCCAAAGACTTTTCTCTCTTCCAGGAACAAAATATTAAGTATTCAGTGCACGACAGTCGTAACCAGTTTATGTCATAAAAAGTGGCTCAGAAGGAAACCCGCCATGTTTGGTGATGAAGAGATTCCTAAATGATTTCTAAAAGGATCGCAGGCTAACCGTGTTTGATAGAGGCGGTCATAAAACGGTTTATGGCAGCATATATTTCTGTATCAGTTACTGGTTAGAATATTTTTTTTAGTGCAAATATAGGTCCAACTTCAAAATATCATGTAGGACTTTTATTAGTGGTAAAATTCTAGAAAACCGGCCAAGTTCGTCTCGGGTCACGCGCAGTAAAGGGTTCCGTAGTTGCTCGTCCCGTTAACCATGACCAAATAAATAGTCAGAACGAATTTCGCTGTAAGAATACAAAGTTATAAGTGCATGTAGTTTTAGGTTATTTTCTATGGAGTTATTAAGATGTTTTTACTTATCCAGTTACATTTTATAAGTTGGTCGACTAATTACTCATTAAAGTTTTGAGCTGTGATAATTTCCTTATAAATTCGTAATAAATGCTTCTACCATGTTTTTTTCCACGTCTCCAAAAACAATCGTTTAGCTGGCAGAGGTGGGGGACACTTGACTCTAACAAAAATTAGCACTTTAAAGTTTAATATTTCGCAAACGGATCCTTGGATGGAAAAATGGTTTTCGCACACTATGGGATCAGACAAAAATGGCGAAAAAAAATCGACTGCCCCATACATGTGCGCATAACTCGACAAAATGTACTTAACAACTGATTTTTTTTCGCGATTTCGGGGTTGGCCTTATACCTTAAGAGGTATTGTATTATATACTGAACTAATATTATAAACGCGAAAGTTTGTAAGTATGGATGGATGGATGGATGTTTGTTACTGTTTCACGTAAAAAATACTGAATGGATTTTGATGAAATTTGGCACAGTGGTAGATTATAGTCTGGAATAAGACATAGGATACTTTTTATCCCGGGAATATGTTCCCTTGGGATAATTTTCGACAACACGCGGGCGGAGCCGCGGGTGACAACTAATAGTGAATAAAGTACGCACCAACAGAAATACCACAAACGTCACAATCACATACGTCAGTCATTATTAAAATGGCCGCTCTCGAGAATGGCGCAATTTTTTCACAAACACACCCTCGGGGGCCACAGCCCACGCTTAATGGCAGGATATGTCGTTGTAGCAGTAAATATTTAGAGGTTACTGCTTTACGAACAGATGGCCTTGCTAACAAAGGTTAAGGTGAATAAAGGATTACCTGCTGATGTGAATCAGTGGGTGACTCTTGGGGACGGCAAGTTCAAGGTGATTGTCATTGGTAATGGAATGGTCGATTTTACAGAACTACAGGTGACTAAGTTACAAGAATATATAGAACTATACTTTTGCCCGCAACGTGAACTTTAAGGCGTTTATGGTGAGCATTACTGCATAAGGTGATGGAAGAAAGCTTTTGGCCAAACAAATGCCACCGGAACCAGAACGCACAAAAACTAAGTGCACCGAAGTGATACCCAAAGTCAAAGACAAAGTCAAAGTCAAAACGTTTATTTCAATTAGGCCATTAACGGCAGTTTGAACGTCATCATTTACAGTACTAAAATAGTTTTAATTTTTTTTTACTAACACTATTGTTATTATATGTAAGCTTAGGTTAAGTTGAAAATAAATGATTTATTATTATTATTTAGCAACCGATTTAAATGAAATGTTTTTAATATTACCTCTTTGTTATATTAATTTAGACAACAAATTAATGTAACTGTCCCTCTAAACAGATAACCACTTGGAAACTATCCCTGGGAATATCTTAATCACCATGTAAGCTCTGCATCTCCTTGATATAATCCTGTAATCTGCTGTAACGGGGCCCTGGGGAGGTTGCGGGCTGCCCACTAATAGAGGTGCACTCAATTTATTGTATGACCGCCAATAGTTATTACATTTAGCTAAGGTGTAAATTGTCACTGTTGTTAAGACGACTAAGTTCATTGAACTAGTATACCTAAATAAAAATTTTAACAAAAAAATACAACCGTATTCCAAATAAAAACAGTCCTTTTCTTTTTAACCCCCCACGCAAAAACGACGGGGGTTAAAAAGAAAAAGACGTATTATCTACCTAAACGTACTAATACCTAAAGGAAGTCTACCGGAAGTACTATGATTCGATTTTTTTTAAGTGATAGAAAGGTACACTACCAGTGAGCGTTTGACTTTAATCCCAAAAAAAACATAACTCCTACAGGGCAGGCCACGGGAGTAGAGCCGCGGGGAAAACGTCTATTCCATGGAATCTCGACCCATGAATACAAATAGAGCTATTGAGAAACACAAATTCTAGTAGGGACTTCCACAAACATACGCACAATGGATGTTCTAAGTACTTCAAGAAACTAAAAACAGAAGAACATACATATACCGACTGGCCTGTTGGTGGTTAGTGACCCTGACTGCTAAACCGGAGGTCGTGGGTTCGATTCCCACCCAGGACAAACCTTTGTGTGATGAGCATGATCATTTGTTCTGTGTCTGGGTGTAATTTGTCTATAATATGTATGTATTTAGAAATATTTAAGTATGTTTGTCAGTTGTCTGGTTGCCATAGCACAGGCTCTGCCTAGTTTGGGATCGGATGACCGTGTGTGAGTTGTCCCAAGATATTATTATTATTATTAGGTATATTCAGAAACTGTACTCATAATACGGCAGCAATTTAATCATTGCTCGTCCCTAGCGTTTTAAACCTCAATATTATTAACACCGTCCGCTATTCGTTACCGAGTCGCGCCGGGCCCCAAAAGTGCATTATTTTGTGACACTGTTAATATGTGCGCTACTTTGTGCTAAAATTGAGTTTCAGGGGTGTCACTGAAAATAGAAAACGAAACATGAAAATAGCAGAATCCGATGCAATACAAGATACTAGCCAGAATCAGATAAAAACACCATTGCTTTTTAACAATAATATTACAAATGCGTGTGTGAGTGAGTTTATTTTTTTGTTTGTTACGCTTTTACACCTAAATAGCTAAACCAATTTCGATGAATTTTGGTACTGAGATAGGTGGGATCCTGGAGTGAAACCGCGACCAAATCTAGTATGTTATAATTCGGCTTTTGACGATTAATTCCATGAATTCTGAACTTGGAAGTAAACACTAGGTATTAAAATTCATAGCAGTCATTATGATATTCGAACTCGGAGGCAGGACCAGTTAAACATAATAACTACGCAGATTCATATGCACAGACGCCAGCATAATAATATCAAGCTACCCGAAACTGACAAATTTTCTCAATCAACCTTGAACCGAATGCTTTAGCGATAAAGTTAAAAGTCTATTAAGACAGAATGTTGTAACTTGATATGCTGTCGTCTGCAGATGTAGGTTCAAATCTTACTACCGTTTCCCGAAAAATCAACTGAACAGATTAGGATTGTACTTTTTATACCCATTACCCATCCCACCGGCCCCCTTCTACCATCGGACATCTAGACGCACTGCAAGTTACCATCCCTACCTTGTTGCTATTCCACCAATTCGCACTAAACGTTTCCAAACGTCTTTTATAATGCGCACAGCAAAGGAGTGGAACTCTCTGCCTGCGTCTGTGTTTCCGAACGCATACAACCCTAATCTCTTCAAAATTAGAGTGAACAGGCTTCTTCTGGGTAAGCTCGCTCCATCATCGACTTTGTCTCTGTCATCTATGACCTAGACTAGAGTCAAGAGCAAACCCATATTAAGTAAAAAAAAACCCATCTGAAGTCTACGCAGACGAATTCGTCGAATGTTAAACGGGTAGCAATAAAACGAGTGACTGTAAATTACAATTTTAAGTGTCAAAATTAATTAATTTGGGTTATATAATTACTAAGTGAGCGACTGACTGTAAGTGACGAAAAATCAACAGAACAGTATCTTACAAACATTAATTTGACTTACTGAAAATACAAAATGAGCAGCTTCATAATATTTGAGCGACTTAATATTTGTTTGAGTGTCAACGTTACGTCCTGCATTTTTTTCAATATTTGGCAAATGTATTTTTTATACTGAGCGGCATTTTATCTTAAATGAAGTGTTTCGAATACAAAAACCATTTTGAAAAATACACTAATGAGCAGAGTATAAGGAGCTCACATTAAAAAAATAATAATATGAAATAACTATTTGAAGAAACACTATTCTATTAGCTAAGTAATTTTATTATTGAAATTTAAGGGTAATTAAATAAAACATACTCCGTAAAAACTAAAGTAGTATGCAGTTACTTAAATCAAATGAACAAAAATAAAATAAACCTAACCTAACCTAACCAGTGGTGCGAGCGCATGGCAATAGTAAACACGCAACGCTATTGGTCCGCAGCCCAACTCACCTGACAGCAACGATTCGTCTTCCCGCCCCCATTTGAATTCGCGCGCATTTAACAATCTAGTTTTCATTAAAAAACGTATCAAAATAAAAAACATAAGCCCTCAAATAGAATATCAGGAACTAATAATCATTAATAAAGCAGCTTACAAAACTGCTCAAAGTGAACTTTTTAGTAGTACGTTATGTATAACCTCACTTGGAAAAATCGATTCTATCTTAATATTGAAGTTGCCCTCTCTGTATTTCCAGTCGCTCACTTAGTAATATAGTCGCTCGGATAAAATTTTAATATATGAAATGGATTTATCACAATCCACTTTTTGTAAGCTCGTTCTGGATTTTATTATTAATCAATATTCGTCGTTAGTTTAGTTAATTTTTCGCTTACTCAAATTCATACCGCTCAAGTTATTAATACAGCATGTCATCATCAGTCGCAAAGCCTTTTTTTAATCGCTCGTTTTATAATTCCCCATGTTAAACTAGCACTTCGCCTGCGACTTCGTCTACGCAGATTTAGTACAAACAATTATTCATCTTTTCAAGCACGAGGAGCTCGTGGCTAAAGAATAATAGCCGCACGGATCGATCAAAGGTCAAGCGACGCTTCCTAAGGTTGGTCTGCGGATGGGTGAGCATCTTAACATATCGAGTTTCCTCCGTGCCTCGGAAAGCACGTTAAGCCGTTGGTCTCGGCTGTCATTTGTAGATCTTTATCAGTCGTTACGGATTGTCAGAAGCCAATAAATCTGACGCGTCTTACCGAGGAGTACCGTGTTGCCCAGTTAATGGGTTGAGGAGGTCTAGTAGGCAGCCGCTCCACGTTAAATACTGGTATTGAGCTGAATCCGGTTTGCCGACCCAAAAAAAGGTTGGAAAAGGCTAGGCAGATGATGAGTTATTCCCCTTTTCACCCCCTTAAAGGTTGACTTTCCAAAAGTCCCTTTTTAGGGCTCACACGCTCCCACTAGTTATGGCTGTGCGTTGAAATGTCAGATCCCCTTTTATTTTTAACCGACTTCAAAAAGGAGGAGATTCTATGTTTGACCGTTTGTTTTTTTTTAATTTCACTGATTTCTCCGCCAGTTGTAAACCGATTTTCAAAATTATTTTCTTTTATTGGAAAGCCTATACTCCTGAGATGGTCCCAGTGTCACCAAATCAGAATCTGATGATGGGATTCTAGAAAATCGAGGGCAACCCTCAAATTTTCTAGGCAAATACAATGTTTTTCAAATACAATATTCTAACGCAATTCAGATATTTGTGCCTGGTTATCATTTCATATTGCTGAGCTGCTGATGGAAGATATAAGTCACGATCTGATGATGGAATCCCAAGAAAAAATTTGTTCAGTGACATTTTCGCCAATTGTCAACCGATTTGGATGATTCTTTTTTTGTTTGAAAACGCCGCTATGCCAAGGCTCGTATCCCACAGGGGGTGTCTCTAGCGAGCGATCATTTAGTATAACTTAGTTTGTAAGCCCTGGCTGGGGGCCTTAAATTCATTTGAGGCCACCACAGGATAGTCCGGTTAAGCAGTAACCAGCCTTAGTGTGATGAACAGCGAGTGATCATTGTCAATAAAAAAAGAAAAGAAAGATAGTGTCAAAAATCGATAAAACACCGACTTCGGCAATAAAAGTTCAGTATTTTATATTTGTACCTAGTATTCATTTTCGGCCTATGCAATAAAGTCATCGAGTAATATCATTTTATCATAATGGAGATTACAAAATTGGAATTCCAATCATTAATAGGTACTATTTTCTACAGCAGCAACCCTACTAGCAAAACGATACAATTTTAGCGTAATTGTTTAGAAACATAAACGTTATAAAGTGCAGTGTCATAAACGTGCTGCGTTTGAAACACTCTAGGATTCATTTGAAACATGTTTTAGATTTATGTTTATAGACGTGAATTAATATAATGGGGAGTATGGTGAAACGGAGTATTAAGTATAGACTTTAAGATAGGGAAGGCCAAAATAAGATTATTCTGGCAGGAAAGGAAGAAGTGGAGATAAGACGACTGACAAAACGTATCGAAAATAATCCTTTCACTTTGACTACGGTTAATGAATAGAATTAGCTGCCTGCGTGTAAAAGAATTCCTTGAAGAGAACTGATAAATAATTTAATATTAAAATGATTGTGATACTTAATATAACATGATATGTAAATTTAAAGAATAGTAAAATATAATATAAAATAATAATAATTATTTATTATCAGGCAACTAAGGCCCATAGATAAAATACATAAATGAAACATACAAAAAATAAATAATAATGAAAATATGATATAATGCTAACTGTAACGTTGAGTATTTATTTATAAATATTTTAATTTTATAACCATTTAAAATTGCAATGCCTAAACAGGCAACTAAGTTCTAAGTACCGACCTATTGCTGACATCTTCAATATTCTGTACAATTAGTTCGCAATAAAGAACTTTGAAATAATTGAATTGAGGATGTATTAACTTATAGCAACAACCTGAGAGACTTGATGTCAAGAGTGAATATGTGACTTGTAAGCATGCGGGTTCCCTGCCAGGGTTGCGGAATTTGTTCGAAAGAGTCACCGCGGCCCTGGAAAGCAAAGGGCTTTAGAAGGAACACGGATGGGTTTTAGTCAGTAAGAGTCTGACACGCCCTTCCGCTCCACCCAGAGCGGAAGAAGTCATTTGATGATTTCCCATCCTTAAAAAAAAAAAAAAGCATGCGGGTTCCGTCGTCGACCACATAACTGCTTAGCATATGGTGAGACACTGGTCAAACCTAAGCCACTCAATAATTGGAATTTGTGACACCAATGACAGCCCCATTCATGTCCAGGGTATGGTCAATCCCAGGTTGTCTGGAAGAGATCGCGGAATGCGGTAAGGCCGCCCATGGTGTTTTAGTTTAAAGTTTCCTTTTTGTTTTCCTTTAGTGTGCAATAAAGTGTACAAATTTATTAATAAATCATTTTAAAAATACTGCACATCACTACTGAAATATTTTCTTTACCATTTGATATGCTAAACATCACACCAGTATCTCCCTAAGGTTTAGGCAGAGGCATATCAACTTAACCTACCTACATTTCAGAAGTTATGTGTATGAACAAGCCTATTTGCAACAACCGGGCACCAATCCGCATTCTGGGTTACAAATGTTACAATTGAGAAATTCCAGTACGAATCCCAGCCTTTTCTGAACTATATTGTTGTCGGCTTCCAGTCAAACCGGATTCAGCTGAAAACCAGTTTTTTAAGTGAAGCGGCTGCCTACCAGACTTCCACAACCCATTAACTGGGTAAAACGGCACTGCTTGTCAAGACTGGAGTCATATTTACTGGCTTCTGACAATCCGTAACGACTGCCAAAGATCAACAACTGACAGCCAGGACCAACGGCTTAACGTGCTTACCGAGGAACGGAGGAAACTCGGTATGTTAAGATGGTCACCCATCCATAGACTAACCTTGGCAAGCGTTGCTTAACCTTGAAGGTCGACCCGTGAGGCTGTTATTAGTCCGCCACGAGTTCCTCCCAGTACGCAAACCTCAAAAACAAACCTGCCTGAACCGGGAACTTTAGACAACACTAGCCCACGAAATCCCGAATCAATTCAAATCTCCTTTCGTAACTACCAAATAAATAATATTTCATTTCAAGTTGCAAGAAAATACAACCAATAAAAAAGAGAACTTTATACATTAGCTCAAATTTTTAACTATCTTGAGAGTTCACTTTTTTATTGAAGAATTCGACTTTGACATTTCTTGGCATGATCACAAGAGAGTTTCACGAATTATAATTTCAGAAAAACTTCTTAATATTACTTTCTTTCATAACATTTTGCTGGATTTCAAGTTTTTAAGTATCAAATAGCAAAGTAGGTAATTATTTTTTAAATTATTTTAAAAACTAAGCAACAATTTGAATCTTTCTTTTTATGCTAGGCTATAAATGGACCACAAATTTAGAACTATTCTAGACACCTTTTGGACAAAATTAATCGAATTATCAAGCATACACTTACTTTAATTTTAAATGTGGCCATGGACGACCGAGCCTGGGCGCAAGCAACCCTTCCCATCCGTATGGGAGGCCTCGGCGTCCGCAAAATTACCAGTATTAGTTTACCGGCTTTTATATCCTCGGTTCACGGCACTGATAAATTAATCAGGAATATTCTAGTTTCTACACTGATTGATTTTGATGTGCCGTACTTCACTGAGGCTGTGGAAGCCTGGAGACTCGCTTGCCCGAATTCAAATCCGCCCGACTACCCTTCATCCCAGAGACGGTGGGACGAGCCGCTCTGCAGGCAAGTTCAGGAAAAACTTATTGCCACATCAACTACTACTGCAGAGCGTGCGCGCCTGCTGGCTGTGGGTGATTGGGAGTCGGGTCTCTGGCTTCACGCACTACCGTCGTCGAACATTGGCACCATGTTCGACGATACTACTTTCCGCCTCGCTGCCTGCCTGCGTCTTGGCGCTCCTTGTTGTTCTCCTCATCGCTGCCACTGTGGCGAAGTTGTCAACAGCCTCGGACACCACGGCCTGTCATGCAGCCGTAGCGCGGGTCGCATAGCGCGCCACACGAATCTTAACGACATCATCCGACGAGCTCTTCTCACCGTCATTCTAAATTCTAGGAAGTAGCCAAGGAATGAGGAAGCGGGGAACTTACCCACTGAATTTTGATCGACTTGCCGATTGATTGACAGAACTAAATGGATAATCGCCACGAGTTAAATACTATCTACTTGTAGCGTAGTGACAACTCACAATTGGGATTTTGCCTGGGTTCAAAAAAATATGATTCTATATAGTCCGTCAGTTAGATTATCGAAAAATATTGGATACTTATTTTTTCTTTTGTCAAATCAATAAAAAATACGAAATAAAACGCATCAAAGATAAGGAGTGGGGCTTGTAACGTCACTCTCCAGTAAAAAGTGTACTGGTAAGTGGCATCACACGAGTTTTCGACGCACTGTATCATTCAATGTACTCTGTGCAAAAAGCTCAGTTAACAGACGTATCATCTCAATGAAACTTCTAATCACTCTACAAACAAAACCTACATTTCCCACTCTAAAACAAAACAAACACGATCTTTCAAACATGAAACAGTAAAATAATGAGTCCGAATACAGAACCAAAATGTTTAGTCGAAACCCACAAGCGTTGAACACAGTTCACGTTGAAATTAATTTGAAAAACAACAATAAAATATGTTGTTTCTAAACAAACCAGCATTATAAAGGTAACTGCGGACCGACTCTAAATTATTAAAGTCGGGTATGTTTAGGTTACGTTGCGTGACAGGTGTGATGTCAGGATGTGTAGGGGATGAATGGTAGAAGTTTTGGGATGAACGGTTTTAATGGATTCCTTCGGTTTCCGGTGAAAAGATTGTTATGAAACTGAGCAAACGCTTATTTTAATATAGACTTCTATTATGTAGAATACACGTTTTAGGGTTTCGTATTCTAAGGATAGTCAACGGAACCTTACTACTAAGCTTTCAGTGTCCGTCAGTTCGTACGTCTGTCTGTCAGCGAGCTTTATCTCATGATATCATGTAATACGTATGTAACCGACTCACACTTGGACGGTTTTTCGTAGTATGTCAAAGCGTAAGAAACCCAATTCAAAATAGCCTGCTCAGTGGGGCTACTCGCTAAACCCGAAGTCATGACCAACGGACTTACGATTAGTTCCGAACCCGAACTAAGACTGAGTGACAACACGATTTGACAGTTACAGTCAAATCGTGTTGTCATTAATTCTTAATGGTTAGGTGATACGGAGTAGAATACGCCTGCAACTAAGCCCGAAACTACGGACTTTGGGCTTAGAGAGTAGCTCCTTGGTACGAACTCTCGACAACACAGATAGGAAAATATCACACATGTACAAGGAGCACATCACAGTTAGTTAATATAGCTTTGGTAAAAATACACCCCACGAGTGCTCATCAGACTAAATAAAATACCAGGTATGTAGAGGTACATAATTTATGGCCACGTAACGTAAGCTAAGGATGTATTCAACACCAGCGTCACGCAGCGACGTACGAAAACATAGACTAGACTAAACTGTGTTTGTAACATTACAATGTTGTGGAAATTGTGCCAGGAACTTACCATAGATCTTAGAATCAAGACGTGTGTTATAATTTACCTGGAGACTAAATTATGGCGTAAAATGAACTTACGCAAAATTTAAATTCTGGCCTAGAAAAGAACTAGGTGCCGCCAGATGTGTTGCGGTTTGTAAAGAATGCACTCTTGTGATGTTATTTACAGCTATGTTGGCTTTTTGGCACTATACAGAAAGTATTGAGTAGGGAAGGTTAAATTAAGAACCAATTTTAGAGCTTTGCAAGAAAAAATCTATGCTGGCCTTATATAAAATTAGTAAGCCTGACTTTATCACTGAAATTGACTTAAAAATCTATCTGTGAGAAGTTACATAGACCAATTTTATCATGACTAGCTTTTGCCCGCGACTTCGTACGCGCATATCCCGTTTTTTCCGTTCCCAAATAGCCTATATATAGCCTTCCTCATGAATGTGGCTATCACTGGCTGGAGGCTTTAATATTATATTAAGGCCACCACAGGCAAGCCCGGTTATCGACAACCTTATAGGTTGAACTGAGAGAAGCCACTCATAAAAAAAAAAAAATGTGGCTATCACATAACAATCACCATTTGGTGCTACATGAGACACACACCGAACATGGTTTTTTTTTTTTCAATTCAAATGTCGGTTGGTACTTTGGCAATTACATCACAGGTTGCCATAAATTCTGCATTTTCTTTTTTTCATTTGTTTTTGTGTTAGTATTTTCTAGTAATATGATATTGTGTAACTGTGCTTTTTGTAAAATAAATGTTTTATCTATCTTATCTATTTATACAAAAATAATTATCCAAATCCAACTGGTAGTTCAAGAGACTAGCGCGTTCAGACAAACAAACTCTTCAGCTTTATTATAAGTATAGATTTGCCCTATCCGGATTAAAGCTGTTTCGTCAAACAAATTTTCGAGTGTTGCCAGTAAAAAAATATATATCTAGTTGCCTTAATTAAAAATTTTAAACAACCCCCGTCAAAAATACTCTAAAAGATATGTTTTGATCCGTTTAGTTTAATAAAGGTACCAATGTATTGGCCCAAGCATCGTCGCCTTCACCGCGGCCCTGGAACGCAAAGGGCTTTAGAAGGAACACGGATGGGTTTTAGTCAGTAAAAGTCTGACACGCCCTTTCGCTCAACCCAGAGCGGAAGAAGTCATTTGATGATTTCCCATCCTTAAAAAAAAAAATTAAAAGCATCGTCGCCTCAGGAGACTGCAATTCTTTTGTATTTAATAAGTATTCTTTTATTTGTTAGTGGTATAATTATCTGTATAGAGGTATGCGATACAGAGAGTAAAGTCCCGCACATCTCCACTGAAAAATGGGAGGATCCTCCTACCAAACGGTTATTGTGTCTGGTGGGCAACTGCCCGATAGTTGATATTCGGATTGTTGTAAGTGTTCAAATCGCACGGAGAACTTTGCTTGCGCGATGCAGGATTTCGTTGTTAGTTCGTCGTAGATGACGTTACGGTACTTTTTGTTGCCGTACAAATTTCGTTTTTTTATTTTTATGTGGCGGTATTGATGCCGCTACATCTGCAACAAAATGTGTAGTTACAATTTTATAAAGGAGCGGTGGCGGACTCGAATGTTATATTAGTGAATGAACGATAGAGTCATTCGTGAACGTAGTTCCTTCCATTCAGTGAAAGTTCAGCCAAATGTTATTTTACACTATCAGTCTTAATTAAAGTTATGAACTCCTGAATTTTTATAACCTTAGCCTAGACAGAAATTTTCATAGTGCTACATCCATCCACATAAATGTTTTACTTAAATATCTAGCCAGACGCTACTTCACTCACGTACCTACCCACTTCTGACGTAACGAAATTTTAGCTAGAACTAAGTATTCCACAAAAATAATACTGGCTGTTATATTTTAGGCGTGTGTAGTTAAATAAAATGAAAATATATATGCACGCGTTTGACCACTATCTCACCTGATGGTAAGCGATGATGTGGTCGAAGATCTCCATCTTCACACGCTTGCCTACAAGTAACCTATTCACTCTTAACTTAAAGACTCCCAGGTTGTGGCTACACAGAAAAATCATGTTGATGTTGATGAACAATTTTATTAATTAGTAATTATTTACTAATTTTTTTAAGTGTCCTTGGAGTTTCTTGCACGATCTCATCAATAGGAATTTATTTATTATTATTTGGTATACGTGCAACTAGCGTTTTTTTGTAGCCTGAAAACTGGAGCTATAATTGTAGTTGAATTTGCTTTATTTTTTAAGATCATAATTTCATTGGAATTTTAATTTGCAAAAATATAAATTAAAATCAATGTAAATGCCTTGAATTGAACGAAACTTAATCATAATGTAATTTTCTAGAAACAAATCGTTTTTTATTTAAAATTTATTTTTGGATACCACCCTTGGGCAATGAACTAATAAAAATATTCAAATTTCAGATAAATTGCTTTTTCATTAAATAAAAAATGGTTTATCCAAATGTACCCATTTTTTTTGTCATTTACAAAAAAAATGGGTACATTTGGATAAACCATTAGATTATTTCTATCTCTTCTTTTTATTATTAGGCTTTCAATAGATTATTTTGAACTAGCTTATGCCCGCGACTTCATACGCGCATATCCCGTTTCCGAAAGGAATTTCAAGAAATCCTCTCTTAGCTTTCTACGACCAGTAGTTTTGGCTGTGCGTTATCTGTCAGTCACCAGTAACGGAAAAGTTTGACATTTATATACAGGGTGTCCCAAAACTCAACGTCAAGCCGAAACGGGGTGACAGGATTGATCATAACCATCACGAGAAAAATCTGAAAAAAAATCTATCCCATGCAGTTTGAAAATTATGGGCATTTTAAGAAAAACCTAGAAATTTGATCAAACTGTACCATTTTTCGGTTATTGTGGTTATTATTTTTTATTTTTGTTCATTTGAACTTTAGAAACGTAATCCTAAATAACATTTCTAGAATCCCAATAAAAAATAATGACACAATTGCCTCAAGTTCCCGAGAATTGAGACTATTTGTTAAACTACGAATTTAAAATTTTCAAGATTCGTCGACTTTGACAGGCCCTCCTATAAAAAAAATGTACTAGAGTGCCTTGGCAAGTAGCATTAAAAGTTGGCGCATTTAATCAGAATTCTAAAATGGTACAATACTTGTTAGTTCCATACAATAGAAAAGAGTAAAAAAATTAAAACCTCAAGTAACCCGATTTTTGCTATCAGATTTTACTCAGTTAAAATGTTTTTAATTCGCACAAGCTCTAGGTAGGTTCTTAATTTTAAGGCAAAATGATGAGAGAGATGGATAATGGGTATGTTTGCCATGAGTGAGCGAGACAGATAGTGACGCCACGCATTGAGACGGAGATGCGTCGTTTAAACGAGTGCGAATGAAACAGATAGATGCTATGGCATCTATCTGTTTCATTCGCACTAGTTTCAGCCAAGCAAATGGCTACGCTACCAGTCCGACACCAACCAGTTAGTACGTTTCGCTCATTCGTCTACTGCGCACGTTCGTATTCGCTTGTGTTGATTTAGTACTGACAACTTTGGCTTCTCTTTTTGGACTTGAATCTTTGTGAATTGGACTTGTTGATAACATACCGGCAACTTTGGCTTCTCTCTGGACTTTTGTGTTGGCATCCTTTTTATCTACCATGCCTACGCGCTACACTTCACAAGAATATGCGAACATGCACCTCATTTATGGGGAATGCAGATGCAACGCAAGTGCTGCCGCTAGACTTTATCGTGACTATCTGTCTCGCTCACTCATGGCGAACATACCCATTATCCATCTCTCTCATCATTTTGTCTTAAAATTAAGAACCTACCTAGAGCTTGTGTGAATTAAAAACATTTTAACTGAGTAAAATGAGATAGCAAAAATCGGGTTACTTGAGGTTTTAATTTTTTTACTCTTTTCTATTGTATGGAACTAACAAGTATTGTACCATTTTAGAATTCTGATTAAATGCGCCAACTTTTAATGCCACTTGCCAAGGCACTCTAGTACATTTTTTTTATAGGAGGGCCTGTCAAAGTCGACGAATCTTGAAAATTTTAAATTCGTAGTTTAACAAATAGTCTCAATTCTCGGAAACTTGAGGCAATTGTGTCATTATTTTTTATTGGGATTCTAGAAATGTTATTTAGGATTACGTTTCCAAAGTTCAAATGAACAAAAATAAAAAAGAATAACCACAATAACCGAAAAATGGTACAGTTTGATCAAATTTCTAGGTTTTTCTTAAAATGCCCATAATTTTTAAACTGCATGGGATAGATTTTTTTTCAGATTTTTCTCGTGATGGTTATGATCAATCCTGTCACCCCGTTTCGGCTTGACGTTGAGTTTTGGGACACCCTGTATATAAGAATGATTTTGAAATTAGTTATGTTAATTTTGAGCTAAGGTAATGCTTAAAAAAGCATTTTGTTTTGATTTATTTATTTATTTTTAGAAAATGGAGGAATTACAGCTACTAAAAAATAAAAAATAAAACGGGAACCATAGTCACCAAAAAGCCAATTACAAATCCTCGCGTATAGACTTACAATACTAAATTATGGTGTGAGCACAAACCACAGAACACACCGCGGCAATTAAACCCTTTACAATTACCTATAAGTAATACCATGTGTAAAACAAATTGATTTACGTAAAGCATGAAAAGGGAATTTCTATGAAATTAAAAAGGTCACCAATCTACATTAACCGCGACTGTCACTTTGCGTACCCATGATTAGTCTGGCACGGTTGCGGAATTTGTTCGGAAGAGTCACCGCGGCCCTGGAACGCAAAGGGTTTGAGAAGGAACACGGATGGGTTTTAGTCAGTAAGAGTCTGACACGCCTTTCCGCTCCACCCAGAGCGGAAGAAGTCATTTGATGATTTCCCATCCTTTAAAAAAAAACACCGGGTTGCACTCCGGGAGTGCCGGCAGAAGTGAAAACTTGAAATTAACGTTGGGAATTTTTGATATTTTGGAATGGTTAGGGAATAATTTCGCACGAATTGCTTTAATTATCAGTAAAAGTACTATCATTTATGTGGTAAAATACAATATTCATTAATTGCGCTATCGTACACAAACATGACAATTCATATTACATTAAAAATTAACACTTCAGAACATTCCCACCGTCTTACGAATTTTCGATCTCGTCACGTGTCCTGACGCGAGTTGAACATTTTTTACCCATCCCAAAAAGTGCACAACGCCGCAAAAGAAGTTTTCACTTAAAAAAAAAACCATGATTAGTATTATTGACCTACATAAAAAATACTATTTTAGGTGTCTAATTAAAATCAATTATGACTGACACAGCTGAACATTATTGACATTAATTTGTTTCCTGAAATATAACTTCTATCAAACGTTGGTATTCTGACACTTAACCTAACTCTTCCATTAGTGTAACTAGACACTGCCAGCTCGACAAACTTAACCCTGTACCTACCAAAAACGCAATAGAACCTTATTCCACAAGCTTAAAGCTCAGAGTTGCCCACCATTTAATTTCGAAGCTCGTCAGCTATCGTGGTATATTACTAACGTTTATGTCTTCCCAATTTCGCAGCAAAGTGCATTCTAACTTAATAAAATTAAGGTTGAAATTTCGGTGTATGACCGCTCTGACCACACGAGAACCTTGTCTTATCACTCCTGCTGCGGTAAAATATCTTTGAAGCCAACAAATTATTTTGAAATTCAATCTGGGACTGTTGTTTGTTACTAATAACCAAAGATCGGAATAGGTAGACTATATTTAAATAATGTTCGTTGAAGCAAGTAACATAGGATTGATAATACCTCCTGTAAAATCCCGGATTCATAAATGAAATCATGACAATTAAAACCCGGGATTATAAAACATGAACTGGAATTTGAGCATAGTTACTAATGATTGATTTGAAGAATCGAAAGAAGAAAGAGAAGAGAGAAAACAAAGCTATTTAATGTAATAGTTTTAGTAGGTAAGGAACTCTAAAAACATAATAAAATTCTTCAATATAATAATTTTGTTCAAATGTATTCAAAGCGCAATAAACAATTTGCAATTTCTTAAATTCCGGGTTACAATCGTCATGTTTATGATTCTGAGATTTTAAAGGAGGTATTATCAACTCTATGTCACTTACTTCCACGAACATTAGGTAAATATAGTCTACCTATTCCGATCTCGGCTAACAACAATAATGTTTACTGAAACTGAAATTTCATCGACAAAACAAGCCTCTATCAGCGAGTGGTTGCAAGGAGTTCCTGATAGACTGAGAACCCAGAGCTTCCACACTTCCCTTATTCTACACGAACAAAATATGTGGGATAGAGAAGTGACGGCCCAAGCTAGCAGGTATGCGTATGTTAAATGTACATACTAACACTACTCTATCCCACGCATGCGCGTGCAGTAGGCTACAGTAAGGGTAGGCCAGTCCATGCATAATATCCAAAAAAAATTTTCGTCTTCAAAAAATTCGCATCGTCAGTATCGTGATTTCAATCCTGAATAATGTGGTGAGCTTTTTTCTTTGGGCATTATGTACGGGCTGGCCTACCCTTACTGTAGCCTACTGCACGCCCATGATCCCACGTATTTTGTTAGTGAGGAACTAAGGGAGGCCTGGTAGCTCTGGGACCTAAGTCCACGAGCATGAGGTCTTGGCTTCGACTCTCGAGTCGGGCAAAGTGTTAATGGGTTTTTCAGTTTAGGGTTTCTTAGCAGCAGTTAGGAGTTGGGTTTTGTGCCCGGTTCATAGCAGGGTACATTGCTCGCAAAACAGATAGTCCTGTCGATGGTGTCGAAAGATTCTGGAGTGGCGACCGCATACCGTAAAACGCAGTGTTGGAAGAACTCACACAAGGTGGACCGATGACTTGGTGAAGGACGTGGGAATACGCTGGATGCGATATGCATAACACCGCTCGATACGGCAATATTGGGGGGAGAACAATGTCCAGCAGTGGAAGTCTCTTGGCTGATATGGTGATGATGATGATGGCAAAAGATGGTCCCTATTATTTAGAACTTAAACAAATCTGGTGACATGTGTGTGAACTTAAAATCAGCCTAAAATAGGCGACCACTGAAAATCAGCGCCGTGCTGTGGGTCCCCCACGGCACAGCATTATGCGGAGTGGAAGCCCTTTTGCCACAACCACGACATGCATCTACTTTATAATACTCATACTTTTGTTTTTTTTTCTTATTTAGTTTTTAACTTGTCTTTACGAACATAATTTAAGAACTACTAACACTATCGTTTAGGGATTAGTTTAAGCAAAGTCGTTTTGTGGGAATTCAATAACGTATTGTGAATGTGAGGACCATGTAGATAGCAATATTGGGGGTTCATTTCATGTTAGACTGGCAGTTTGAGTTCTTTATGCGGCCTACCCAAATGTCCTTACTTTGGTATTGTTCGTCAAATCGTTAAGCTTTTTAAAGTTTTAAGTTTGAGCTACACGATAACTGACAAATGCTTGCACTATCTGGACAGGTCGACTCAAATCTGTGTGGTACTTTCCTCAAAAGACCACTTCAGACATTAACCTACATGCTTCTCATATGTTTGACCAGTACGATTGTATGGACTTTAAAAAAGACTTTGACCTCTGAGTTTGTTTCGGTGTCTCTTTTCAGGGTAGTCAGCTAGTAAACACCGGCCTCATCTAGTTTAAAAACGACCAAAAAAGATTGACGTGTAAAAGTGTTATGTTTAACCTACTTACAAAATAAATGCATACATTTATCATCTATCATTAATACTTTTTATTTATTTCTTTCTTTTCTAGCTTGTACCTTCCATATGAACACTTGCCTAACCATTTGGTGAATATAATATGCGCGATGTTATGTTATGTTTTTCTTCACGGCAACCCTAGATTGGTTATTGTAAACACGTATCGTCCCTTATAAACAACCTTTTCTGGTGTTTTTATTTTGCCATAAACTTGGAAACTTAAGTAGGGATGGCTTTCGAGAGTAAATATTTTTCCTTTTATGTTTGGGGCTGTTATTCATAAACTGATTTGAGAAAATTACATTTTAAATCTTTTGGTAGACAAAGACGTTCAGTAATATCTGAAGTTTTTGTGTTTCTTAGGACGGTTTGACTTCGGGCGTAGAAAAATGTGTGTGCTTTAAGAATGTAGAAAAAGCAAAGTAGTACCAATTGAAAAATCTATAATTATACTTTGGGCTCTTTGTGTACCATAGTTTCTGCCTTGAATAGAGGTGTATGATTAATATTATATTACTCAATACTTTATTTGCAAATTGTGATCATTATGGACCCTGTCGGGCACAAAAAAAAACAAATATATTATGTAGGAGAGAGGAAGCTGTAAATAGCTAAACTTATATTTAAAATAAATCCAATAATACCATATTAGGGACTATTTATACCTTATATTTTATCATTTAAATATTCTTTAATACTATAATAGCATTTTTCAATTAAATATTTTTTATTTTTTTTATAAAAATGTTTTTTTTTTTTTTAGTGCAGGTAGTTTGTTATATATTTTTATGGACATCACATACGGACTTGTTGAATATATTTTTAGTCGAGAACTTGGAATGTTTAATCTTGATTTGTGTCGGAGTATGTAACGTGATTGTATGTCCTCGCGCTTTGTATAAATTTGTATATTTTTTTAAATATTTACAGCACACTTTACTATATTTAATTTATTACATCAATAGTCATCATCGATCTGCTCCTAAAACAGCGATGGAAAATATCGTTAGGTATCCGGCATGTCCTAGAAATCAAAAATCGACATCATTGGGTTGGAAAATATCACATGATGTCGATTTTTGATTGGGAATATTAACGATAATATTATTTAATTTATTTATCGGACGACACATCATCATCATCATCCACAGGCCGACTTTGCCCACTGCTGAGCATAGGCCACTCTTCTCTGGTGCCAATCCCCACGTTCCTGTGCCAGCCTCATCCAGGTTCTACCCGCGATGGCAACAATGTCGTCGGACGACACATAGTTAACGTCAATTAAAATCTATGGTACATCCAAATTTTTCTTGAGCATGTTTGACTTCGTGAGTTTGACCAGAATTTTCAACGTAAAAAAAACATAAAAAACATTTGAAAACGCTGCACATAGTGTTCTATAGTTTCTGCCTGACAATGAGAAAAACTCCATACACCTATACTAATTATTTCATGGCCCATCTAGAGTACACAATTTTTTTATTTATTTTTTTAAGGATGGGAAATCATCAAATGACTTCTTTCGCTCTGGGTGGAGCGGAAGGGCGTCTCAGAATCTTACTTACTAAAACCCATCCGTGTTCCTTCTAAAGCCCTTTGCGTTCCAGGGCCGCGGTGACTCTTTCGAACCAATTTCGCAACCCTTGCAGGCTCGGGCCCCGTCTTCTATGCTGACATCTCTTTGAGGCGCGCATGAACCACAACGCGCCATCAACCCGAGCCTGGTGGTGATCGGACAGCGAGCCATCCAACGCTCGCCGTCCGCAGGCTCGCGCCTACGGTGGCCGGGGATCGCCCTGCGACTCCCGACGCGAGGGGCGTCTACTCCTGTAGCGGCGGTTGGGGCGAAGGCCTTGCCTTTCCCTCGCGCGGCCCGCCTTCTCGTTCGCTAGCATTATTGCTTCAACTAAAGTACACAAGCTTCCCATGTTTGGCTTCAAACACACAGCAATAACAAACACAACAAACAAAAGAAGAACTAGGCCAGAACTTTTCTCACAATAACTTGACAGAACTCAAAGAGCCACATTTGAATAGGAAACTTCGCACTAGTATCAAAAGACTAATAAATCAAGAAACTGAAAGTTAGTGAGAAAGGCAGAGCTCATTGAATTCTGTTCAAGTTGCTGTGTAAGTAGTGCAATCAATTGCGGTTGATTATTGCACCTGTATTTTTACCTGACTGACTGTTGACCCTTCGAAATATGGTTCTGAAAGGAGTACTTCAATCTCTTTAGTTATATATTTAAATGGGTGAGCATCTCCTTTTTAGGGTTCCGTACCTCAAAAGGAAAAAACAGAACCCTTATACGAGCACTTTGTTGTCCGTCTGTCTGTCTGTCAAGACCCTTTTTCTCAGGAACGCGTGGAGCTATCAAGCTGAAATTCATTTCAAATACTCAAACCTACTCTCTCTTAGAGCTGTGAAAAAAGTCTTCAAACTTCTATAATTACTATTTATATATATTAAAGGGAAAATTAAGAAAAACATAAATTTTTAGTTACATCATATAATAAAATTATTTTTAATAATATATACTAGTAGGTTTACTACTACGGTTACTACTAATAGGTTTGTACGGAACCCTCAGTGCACAAGTCCGACTCGCACTTGACCGGTTTTATTTCAATAAAAGGTATTGATAGGATCTCGTTTGACCACTATCTCACCCATCTCACCCAATGGTAAGCGTCGATGATGGAGCACGCTTGCCTAAAAGCAACCTATTCCACTTGACTTAAAGATCCCCCGATGATTGCTATCATGAAACACAGCTGTACGTATAATGAAAGTATTCCCAGACGTTTTGTTCGTTTGGGTGGAATGTTCACCATGTACCGGAGTCGCATCGCCATACGTCTTGTTATCCGATGATGGAACCGTTTGCGGAATTAAACTGTGCAATTCTGACGCACTACTCGAACTGTAACCGAGCAAAACCGACAATCAGTGACCCTTTCGTTGCATACCGACACCTTTTCGTGGCTCAGAAAGCAAGGGAAACAGTTAATAGTTATTGTGGGATTTCTGAAGCTCGAAATTCCGACAACCAGTCATAACAGATTGTACCACATTTCTCCGACAAACAAAATCCCGACGAACGCTATCTCGACAGATTATTTTACCGACCTGCAGTAGATCGACAGACCAGTATGCGGATGGAGTTTACCTCGACAGAACGCTATCTCGACAGTCATTTGGTCGATAAAATACTAGTTCGACTAACAGTTGACCGATTGAATGCCATCCCGGCGTGCAGTACACAGACGGAAGACTAGACCGAAAAGGTTTATCACGCCTGAACAGTATTAAAAACACAGCGGACCGTCAAAAACATAAGGAGTATTCTGTAAATTAAAGCCAGACGGCAAATACTTAGTTGCGGATACTTACGCAAACATATCTGATTGCCAATTCTACTAATTTTCAAGCAACACTCGCATTCCCATCTCAATTGCAATCCGTCAGTGTATGAAAAGTAAGGTTGTTTTGACAGATACGAATGCGAATGCTAGTAGAATGGCCCTCTGGTTGGACCAAAAGAGGCTCTATAAACAACACAGAAAAGATATTTCAGCAGAGACTAAAGGCGACACAATTCTAATTTACGAAACGTGTGAAAGCTTATATTATAATAATAATGCCCACAGCAAAGGAGTGGAACTCTCTGCCTGCGTCTGTGTTTCCGAACGCATACAACCCTAATCTCTTCAAAATTAGAGTGAACAGGCTTAAGCTCGATCCATCGTCGACTTTGTCTCTGTCATCTATGACCTAGACTAGAGTCAAGAGCAAACCCATATTAAATAAAAAATAAAAAAAAAATTGGATGAATATTTGCGACTCAATCACGCCAAAAGGGCAAGACGGTTCTGGATGAAATTTGGCAAAGGGACAGATTGGGTATAGTCTGGAATAGCACATTGATTACTTTTTATCCCAAGAGTATGTTCTTGAAATAATTTCCGACAGTAACGCAAGTGAAGCCACGAGTTCATATATATTTATTTTAATTAGGTAGCTCTTTAACATTGCACAAAACAGTGCACAAGAAGAAACAGTATTAGAATAAAAAGCCAGCGGTGTACATCTAAAGGCTAATAAACCAGTGGGTGCACAAGTTACTCTGTGGCTCAGTCGGCGTCTCATTGAAATAAACTGCATTGAATTATACAGTCCTGGAGTTCCTACCACAGGACAGTACATTAACTACGTGAGATTGTATTTCATTAAATATTTGAATAGGTTAGAACATACTAGATGTCTCAATCGGAAGGCAGGGTCGACTATGTTATGGCTCATACTGCCCCATCGATGGTCTCGTGGCCGCACTCGAATGCTAAACGTGGGTCCAAGGTTCGGTTCCCGGGTCGGACACAAAGTGTATTGGGTTTTTCCATTCATCTCCGAGAGAAATTCATCTCCGTAACAGTCCGTTCCCCTGCCAGGGTTGCGGAATTTGTTCGAAAGAGTCACCGGGGCTTAGGAACGCAAAGGGCTTCTGAAGGAACACGGATGGATTCCGCTCCACTCAGAGTGAAAGTAATCATTTGACGATTTTCATCCGAAAAAAAAAACAGTTTGTGGTGTGACTCCCCTGTGCCTTAAGATTTCACTTTGTCTAGACCCCACAACTCAAACGGTTGAAATTGAGATGTTGGCTGCAAAGAATCTCGTTTGCTGAACGTTCTTTGAAGTGATAACTTCTTATGGGAGGGAAACTGCTTCGTAACGTAACGCGTTACGGCGCCAGTCTGCGGAATTTGATCGGAAGAGTCACCGCGGCCCTGGAACGCAAAGGGCACAGATGCGTTTTAGTCAGTAAGAGTCTGTCACACCCTTCCGCTCCACCCAGAGCGGAAAAAGTCATAATTTGATGATTAACCATCCTTAAAAAAAAAGTTTCTCAACAAATAATAATAAAATTCTAGTCGAAGACTAGTGTTGCCACATACTGTGTACAATTTTATTATAATACCGCTATACATTTTATTATAATTATATACCCATTACAGTACCCAATGGGCACTGTACTCCCTTATACAGGTTATTCTTCAACCTAGCTGGGGAGCAGCACCTCACCACCATTCCAATTGTAGTTTTAGTACACATAACAATTTGTTAACCCTGTAACTACTATGTACTACAATGCTGTTATTATGAATGAACAATTTATTATTATTATTCCGTTTATTCGTTTTCTTAAACTTATTTTTCACATTTTTAAATATTTCTTAAAAAATACAAACCACAAAAAAACATTTAAAAAAAAAAAATAGTAGCCCACCGGTATTGGGAACAAAGTCTAAGCTACCGCCAGTCCAGAGGATCCTCCTAACAATGCGAGCCGTGTCCACAAGTACCGCTTTCTGAATCAGGCCCTTGATCCAGCTGCCTAACGAGAGCCTCCTGAGGTGCTGGTCGAGGCTCGTGGCTATTAAGCCATTGGCTGACACAACTATTGGTACAATGATTGCCGAGTTCACATCCCACATGTCGACAACCTCGTGAGCCAAGTCAAGATATTTGATTTGTTATGTCTACAATCATTGCACGCCTCTCGATTCGGTCCACCACCACTATATCAGGCTTATTGGCAACAATAGTCCTGTCAGTGATGATGGACAGATCCCAGTACAATATGATACTGCCATTATCGAGAACTGGGTCGGGCGCATACCTGTAGTACGGCACCTCCGGTTCCACAAGAGAGTATTTCAGAGCAAGTTGCTGATGGATAATCCTGGCTACAAGGTTGTGCCTATGCAAGTATTCTCCGTTAGCTAGACGAGAACAACCAGAGACAATGTGGCGAATCGATTCTCCCGGACGGTGACATGCCCGACATATGTCAACCGTGCCTTATTTTTCCTATTATTATTTTCGCTCTTCCGACAAATGACTTCGAGACGACTTCAAGCAGTAGCGCTATGAAGTAGGAGGCAGCTATTCGTCAGGTTGCGGTTACATGGCGAAATGTTTCGCATAGAGTCAGCTCTCTCTGGGTGACGCAAATTTAATTTCCTTCATCTGTGAAAGTTAAAAGACGGAGCACAGCAACTCAATAGTGTAAGGAATATAAATAAACGTTTAAAGGTGGCAAATGATGTTGTGCTTGCAATTTGTTTGCAATCCAATTTGAGGGGATTTGTGCAGTGTTGCGTTATCTGGGGAAGATGGTTAAATGTTGTGAGAGGCGGGCGTTTTGAGAGACTGTCTTTATTTTTATTTTTTTTATTAAAAAAAAGGTGCCTTAATGCCAGCGGGTATACAGCGACCTGCGCGTACAGTACAATAACGCATTCAGGGTGCTTTTGGGGTTGCCGTGGCGATGTAGCGCGTCAGGGATGTTCGCGGAAGCGTGCGTAGACGGGTTTGCAGCGATCATGCGAAAGCGATGCGCTTCCATGATGGCGCGCTTGCGCTCCTCCTCCAATGGCATCCTGAATGTGTTTGCGGACCGGTGGGACTCTCCCCTCTTACAAAGGTGGGTAAGTGTTCAGACACACTTGTCCAAATAAACTGGTGTACACTGTTGTTCAATATTGTAAATTTAATTTAATACTAACATTAGGCTAAGTTGTACAACTACTAACAATATATGGAAGTAATTCTGAAATAAAATATTTGAATTGAATTGAATGTAATATGTAATCGTTGACGTTCAAAAAGTGAGCCCTATTTGAAAAAATGATATTCCTTTTTTATAGTCTGAGGTCAAATTCTTTTCATAGAAAACTTTACCATCCGAAGACTGAGTAGGGGAGAGCGGGGCTAAATGTGCCATCGGTTCCGTTTTATGACAAATTTACTTGATAAGTCTATCTCTTTTTGTCATAAAGCCTATTTCAATCGGAACAACTTCTCTGCAGCACGTTTAGCCTCACTATCGTTCTTTCTAACAACTAGTAGATCTGTTTAGTAATATGTGGATAATGTTGTGAGCAAGGTATTTGTTACCTCTATTGTTAACTTCTAATCTGTGTTTACTTATTACACTGCTGTTTGTTGTCCCTTAAAAAATAAATATAGTAGTCTAATTTCAATGCCAATTAAATTCGGACTTTTTTTCCCCTTTTATGGAAACTGAGCCGGTTCCGACTATTCTGCCAGTGTCACGTCGTGACGGCACCACACAGAAGCAGGCCCTCTAACTCTGTACTTCGTCGTAGATGTTAGTCTAAGCTGAAAAGATAAAATCATGGGTTAGTCCTTTCAGCTTTCCAAACGGTTTAGCGAAGAAAATATTTTGAAACAACAAACGCTTGTCAATGTCATTGTTTGTCGTTTATAACTTGAAAGCCAACTAAAGAATATTCTTTGAAGTATTCAACTTTCCAATAGCGTTGTACAATCACGTGGCTTCAATTCAATATATGACAAGTGCCACATAAGTTGATCTAGGGCATGTTCTACCATAGTTTTAGTATATTTAACGTTCGTTAACACAGGCAAAGAAAAAACGGATATTCTTTCAATAGCTACAAGTTCAAAATTTATAAGATAGTGCTTAGAAGTATTGTTGAATATACATATCGACAGTGATTAAGTCTAACTTAAAACCAACAGCAACTCTATCAATTTTGGTTCATGTATTGTGTATTTTGAAAGGAATAAGCCTTTTTGATGTTCGACCAAAATTAAGCCGAATAATAATATAATTTTCCGCCACGACGTGACTTTGGCAGAATAGTCGGATCCGGCTCAGATGCCATAAACGAAAAAAAAATTTGTTTATATGCCTCTGCACTCTGAAGTATCAACATAAAAGAAAGGTAACTACCGCGAGGACCGCGCGTACACGTAGCTATTTTGCTACCGATTAGTATAGTATAGTTTTTAGGGTTCCGTACCCAAAGAGTAAAACGGGACCCTATTACTAAGAATCCGCTGTCCGTCGAGTCTGTGTATCTGTCCGTCTGTCACCAGGCTGTATTTCATGAACCGTGATAGTTAGACAGTTGAAATTTTTACAGATGATGTATTTCTGTTGCCGCTATAACAACAAATACTAAAAAAACAATAAAATAATTATTTGAGGGCTCCAGTACACCAGAAATGGTTTTTTTGCCGTTTTCATAGATAATGGTACGGAACTCTTCGTGCGCGAGTCGGACTCGCACTTGGCCGGTTTTTTTATATAGAGCTGTAATGCTGGAGCATGATACGTCTGTGTATAATACGTCATTGAAACCAAAGCTTTAACCAAACGCCATATTTAACCTGAACATTTAACAATAAGACGGTGCAACTGACCCTTTTTCAAACGACTACGATAGCAAGAACATGCATCGCAGTACAAGTACGTCAAACGCTGACAGTCAGTCGTTTTGGCGCACAATAGCAACTGCTTTACGAACTCGATCGGATTTGCGATCAAAGGAGGGATGTATTGGTGTCTTGAGATTCTCGCTTTCTGAGGTTTTAAAACGACTGAAAGGATTTCGATTTTTGACCGGTATCGGTGCTGATTTTGCTGATATAGTTCTCAGCAGCTGAAGGTATTAAATCAGTAAGGGCAATAACGCTACACTACTACGATATGTGCATGTATGGTTGCCAGGCGTCCGGATAAAGCCGGACAGAGTTAAGCTTTTAGGATGCGTGTCCGGCCAAGTATGACGGTATCCGGCCTGTTAGGTAGAGTTTTTAAATTTTACGAATCACTTTAATTTTCCCCAAATATTGTACAATTAAGAAGACTGATCGCCAATTATTTATTTTTTTTCATTATAGGTACCTAAGTTCATCAATTTTATGTTGACGAGCTTAGATTTACTGACAAGGATTCTACTTAATATTATTTAAGACACAATTCTGAATAGGATAAGTTTGTCCGGCCTTTTTATCCAATTTTACCCAAAAGTCCGGCTAAATTGGCTGGTCTGTGTGGCTTTCCAGTTTTAAGACCTGGCAACTCTATGTGCAAATTATAAATACGAAAGTAACTCTGTCTTTCTATCTGTCTGTATTGTTGTTACCGGTTCACGTCTGGCTGGATGGACGGATTTAGATGAAACTTGGTATAGGTGTCCTTTTGATTCTAGGAGTATGCTTCTAAATAAATAAATAAACACATGTCACATTTCTTTCGGTGAATTACAGGTGTATGTGTAATCTATCTATACTAATATAATAAAGTAGAAGAGTTTGTTTGTTTGTTTGAACGCGCTAATCTCAGGAACGGCCGGTCAGATTTGGATTTTTTTTTTGCCTAGGATAGCCACATTCATAAGGAAGGCTATAATATGCTATACTGGAGCGGATAATTTGTAGGGGACCGGAAAAAAACGGGATATGCGCGTACGAATTATGCTGAATAACTACCACTCGGATTTGAAAATATATTTTTGTATATGATAGCCACATTCATGCGGAAGGCTATAGTATACCTATACGGGGACGGGAAAAACGGAATATGCGCGTACGAAGCCGCGGGCAAAAGTTAGTATGTAAAAATTACATTCAAAGCTAACATCCCAGATTTATTATAGTCTTAAGTTTCCCGAATACTTTGGGGACCGGTATTCAGTCCGTACATATGACATTTACAAGCGAGTTACTGGACAATATGGATGTCCTAAGTTTAAACCGGTTGTCAAAACTTTCCGGTTTCTGACTACCCGGGATTAGGGCCACATAGGTATTGTTATGACAACTGGAACCGACGCGGTGGTTTAACGTGTGATATGAAGGTATTATTTGATGGAATGCTTTCTAGCATGTACTACATAAGGTCCCGTATAATATCATTAATACAACCGTTTTCAATAAATCCTTAACTAACAATATTTACTAGAAATAAAAATAAAAACTCCTAACTAAATTAAAATGATGATGACTGGCGGCATTTCCACGTTGTATGGCAATGCTTATTCTTTGACCAAGGTAAAAGGCAGCCCTTGGGTCACGCGAAGTGTCAACTAAGCGTCTTGAGAGATCTCGCCATATTTTAGTTAGGAGTTTGTACTTTAATTTTAATTGTATATATACTTCTGGACACATCTATTGGCCCACCTTGTATTTTCAGTTTCGTTTGGTCCTAGCTAAAATTTTATATTAGGTCGAGCAAAAAGTTTTTATGCAGTTTTGAACCTGGCACATTCACAATTTCATTCGATAGTCTTTTTTTGAATTTCTTACACATAATTTAAAGAAACAAAAGACAATTTGGAGCCTGTTTGTTGATATCAAACAATCGAATACTAAGAAAACTTGGTTTTATTGGTTTACTTGGATTTAATTCTTGAAAAAGTGATTGATATCTTTGGTTTTGCAACAAACATTACTTATTCTTAACATTAAGGTGAGGTTCTATCAATAATCTATGGATACTTCACCTGAAGTCGCCGCCCAAGCTGTGGCACTTATTCAGGCCGGACACAGCCAAAGAAACGTGAGTGCTCAACTTAATTTAAGTCGATCTGCGGTCCGAAATGTTTATCGGAGGTACCTAGAGACTGGCGGCTTTGTTCGTCGCCAAGGAAGGCCACGATCTCGGGTCACAACACTGAAAGGCAGGATCGATTCATCGTGACGACCAGCTTGAGAAATCGTCACCTTACCTCCATTGAGATACAAAACCAACTTCGCGACTTCCACGGAGTATCTGTGAGCGCTCGAACTGTTCGGAGAAGGTTAAAAGAACGCGATATGGTACCACACAAGCCAGCTAATGGGCCCAAACTAACGCGAGCCCACCGAACAGCGCGCCTTCATTTCGCACGCAGTCATTTAAATTGGACACAGCAAGATTGGAGCCGTGTACTCTTTTCTGATGAGTCTAAAATTGTGTTACATGGCAATGATGGAAGGAAGAAGGTCTACCGACGTAAGGGAGAGCGTTTCGCACAATGCTGCTTTGAAGAGAGGGTTGCTTATGGCGGTGGCTCATGGACTGTCTGGGGCGGTATATCCGCGAGCGGCAAAACTCAACTTGAGGTTGTTACAGGACCACGGCTGCCAACATTAAATGCTGAAAGGTACATTCGTGAGTGCTTAGAACCTCACGTGATACCATACGCGGACTATGTGGGCCCAAATTTCCTTTTTATGCATGATAATGCAAGAGCCCATGCGGCCGGCATCGTCAGGGAATGAATTCTAAAAGTTTGTCCATCTATTTTAATGGGATCTTATATAAGTATACCTACATACGTACGCACATAGTATTTCGTAATAAACGTAATTTTTTGCAAAAAATGTTTGCTTAATTTTGCATCAAACAAGGCTTGACTTCTGCGAGTGTGGAAGATGGATGTTTGTTACTCTTTCACGCAAAAACTACTGATCTGAACTGCTTGTTTGTGAACCTGTGATAATGGGGTCTATTAAGACAATATATTAATTGAGAGAAAAAAAAAATCTGTATTCTTTAATGGGTGCGCTGGGGCGGCTGCTGCAGGTGCAGAAAATCTCAAACGGCGCAAATATAACAACCTTATTGAGATCTATATATTTGAGCCGTTTGGGGTTGAAAAATTAGGCCCATGGGGTCCGAGTGCTCACCGAGTCTTTCGGGACATCAGCAAACAACTCGTCGACTGTTCACGTGACCAGAAAGCTGGGCTTTTCTTCGGCCAAAGAGTCAGCATTGCCATTCAACGAGCAATGCTTCCAGTATTCTGGGCACTTTTACCATTGACAGCGATGAGGATGTTTTTTTTTGATGCCCAATGATTTATTTTGTTTTTATACGCGTTTGTACATAATTTTGCGATTATAAGTCTAGTTGTTTTAGTAATTGTTACTTGTAAAAATGATAGTTCATTAAATGTAAATAAACATGGATTCTTTAACATAGCATAGGTACCTAACTCACAATTTTTTTTTTGGAAATCAACAAAAATAATAAAATAAAACTGAAAGTCTAATGCGGAAAAAGTTTAGTTCTAGGGGTGATTTTGGAAAAAAGCTGCTAAAATGACAAAGAGGGTTCATCGAGGATACTTTCTGATAAAAGGCATATTATGTCAGTCGCTATGCACCCAGCAGCTAAAAAAAGCCCTCTCTGATTCAACACTGGTTGTCACCAGCGTGAGTAAACAATTATAAGCGAACTGTAAAAAACTACCGTGGTCCTCCATACTCATATGCTCATATCCATACTCCAGATCCATCTCTTATTTATGAGCAGAGGTCGGAATTAGGTAGATTTATTATGTACTTGCATCGAAATGTTAATATTAATATGGATCTTACCGGGATTTCTAATAGACAACCCCGTGTAACAATTTTAAAAATAAATCATAATATTTTTTATTTTGTTCTCACAAGCTATGTTGTACGAACTACAAATTTGGCAATATCGTGCGTGTGCGCGTTGGAATTTTGGAACTTCGTACATCTAACGTCATTGATGTAAATTTGGCAACGACGTGCGCGTAGTGGTTTAAATTGTGTAAACTTAAATAACTTTTTTATTTAATAAATCACGGGATTTTTATTCTCTTTGAAATAATCACGGGCTTTGATGCATATCCACTTTATTCTTTCGGTGTATGAAATCAGTGTAAGTACATAAATAATTCTACCTAATTCCGACCTCTGTTTATGAGTGACTCAAACCTATCCAAGCTCCAAAAAAGGACATTTAGATGCTCTCAGAGCTCTCAATTCCCCTTGAAGAGTCGTGTTAGTTTTAGCAGCAGCAACGGGTAAATTCCAATCCTGTGCAGTAATTGAAAGGGGCAATTCATCTCACTACCAGAAGTTGAGGCAAATCCCGTCAATCTCGAGCGAGATCTCGTCATGTTATGCTGCGAGATTTTTTATTTTATTTTATTTATTAGGGAAAACAAACAGTGACACATTACATGTTTTATAAAACAATACAAAAGAAAATGATCAAAAGTGTCACCAACAACATTTTCCACGTAATACACATAAAAGATCTTTGCAAAGCATGCGATTGTAACTAAAGGCCTTAATTAAATAAACAAGAAAAAACATACATTTTTTAAACAATTAATTGTTTTTTGGGTGCCTATTATCAAAAAGAAAGATTGATCTCGAAAAATGACGAGATCTTGCGAGATGGAGATCTCGCGCGATTGGGTTTACGTTCCCCAGACACAACACATTTCCCACACAGAGTTTTGTTTTATCCTGGATTAACACACACAGGACACTATTCATCCCGATTTGAAAAACAAGCAGACAAAGTCGCGGGCAGAAGCTAATCAAAGTAATTATTGTTCGTCCATTTTATTGACTTAAAACATTTTTGAAAGAAAGAAAGAAAGAAAAGAGTTTATTTGCGACAAGCATGACTTGACTTTTATCTACAGATAAACAAAAAAGTACCAAGAAGACTAACAATCGCATACACAAAATTGGGCCTCATCAGAAGACTTAAAGTCACCCAAAGGGCAATAGAGAGAGTGATGCTCGGAATTTCCCTGCGTGTTCCTTGCGTGTGTGATGATATCCGCAAGAGAAGCGAGATTACCGACATAGCCCGAAGGATCGTCAAACTGAAGTGGCAGTGGGCAGGGCACATTGCTCGTAGAACAGATGGTCAATGGGGCCCAAAAGTTCTAGAGTGGCGAAGACGTAGCGTTGGAAGGCCTCTCACAAGTTGAACCGATGACCTGGTGAGGGTCGCGGGTAGCCGATAGATGCGAGACGCACAGGACTGGTTGTTGTGACGACACTTGGAGGAGGCCTATGCCCAGCAGTGGACGTCTTTGGGCTGATAAGGTGATAATGACACAAATTGGATTTTAGATTTACAATACCTATTACTCTCTCTTTACTAAATATTTTTCTAAAAGTGGTTCTACAAACCTCTTAAACGTTATCCCACTGCTATAAAAATGCATGAACAACGGTTTAACATAAATAAGTATAAAAACGTCACCGTTTAGCATAATACGGCCGCTCTCAAAAGAATGCTGAGGCACGCTCAGTTTGTGTGGAACGACTGCTATTCACTGCACTGCATTATATTATATTGAGAAACCTATGGTAGTGTGGGGTGGATAGCGAATGATTTCTGGTATTTCCCTATTTCTTTTGCTATTTTAGTCCCGTAGAATTAGGTTTGTTTAAAAGGGTTGTGTAACTATTTTTAGTGTACGATAAGGTATATTTATTTATTTATTCATAATATCTTGATATCTTGGGACAACTCACACACGGTCATCTGATCCCAAACTAGGCAGAGCCTGTGCTATGGCAACCAGACAACTGATAAACATACTTATATATTTCTAAATACATACATATTATAGACAAATTACACCCAGACACAGAACAAATGATCATGCTCATCACACAAAGATTTGTCCTGAGTGGGAATCGAACCCACGACCTCCGGTTTAGCAGTCAGGGTCACTAACCACTCGACCAACAAGCCAGTCAGATTTATTTAGGTTAACCAACAATTGCTTAGGTACACTATATACATTTCTGATTTAATAACTAGAGTAACATATTCAAGTGCAACAATTAATTACAGGTCAACACCACATGCATTAAAAACGGCTTACATAACATATTTATAACTTATTGAAATTAGAATTTAAACATACAAAGAATAGTAATTAAAAGCAATAATAAAGAAAATTATCAAATCATTCAATTCTGTATACATCATCGGAATGGAAATTACTTATTTAAATTATAATTGATTAAAAATGATGATAGATTGATGTTTGTGTTTTTACGCAACTATTTTTAGTGTACGATAAGGTATATTTTATCCATCGATCTATCTAATCTAGCTTCTGCCCGTGGCTTCGCTCTTGTAATGGCAAAATCTCTGTTAAGTGAGAGTTGGAATCGCGCGCAAAGATGATACGAGTGATCCTATAAGGGTTCCGGTTTTTCATACAAACGTTCGGATCCCTAAAAATATGGCACCGGATAGTACGAGTCACACGTATCATAATACTTTTTTGTATAAGAAATTATCAAATGATTCCTTCCGTTATGAACTAAGCAGGAGGGATTGTCAGACTACATTTTTTTTTTTTTACATTGGGATATCATCAAATTACTTCTTCCGCTTTGGGTGGAGCGGAAGGCCGTGTCAGATTTTTACTGACTAAAACCCATCCGTGTTCCTTCTAAAGCCCTTTGCGTTCCAGGGCCGTGGTGACCCTTTCGAACAAATTCCGCAACCCTGGCAGAACGTCAGACTCTTACTGACTAAAACCCACCCGTGTTCGTTCATATGCCGTTTCCGTTCGAGGGCCGCAGTAACTCTTTCGAATTATTCCACAACACGTATTAAAATACCTGTAATATCTTGTCCATCCTACTAATATTATAATAACTGAAATGAGATCTGGGTTAATTTTTTTGTCACACCTTAATGGTTCAACGGATTTAGATGAAATTTATATCACAGGTAGACCATGGATTGAAATCAACACACAATTATCCTAGTACCGGGTTTATTAGGCTGACTTTCCACTAGAGCAGAGGGGAGAGGAGCGGAGAAATATTAACCAATGAAATTGCATAAAATCTCCGCTCCGCGTCAGAAGCTAAGATTTTATGCAATAGGGATGTTGACTGAGTTAAAAAAATATGATTCTATTTAGTCCGTCAATTAGATTATCGAAAAAAATTGCAAACTTGTTTTTTATTTTATCAAATAAATAAAACAATACGAAGATAAAACGCAGAGGCGTAGAGGCTTCTAACGTCACTTTTCACTAAAAGTGTAGTGGTAAGTGACGTCACACGAATTTTCAACGAACTGTATTTTTTGTTAACGTGACAAAAGAAAAAATACATGTCCAATATTTTTTGGAAATCTATCTGACGGATTAATAAGTTTTTATTTTAGTCAAATACTCTATTCCTTTGGTAAATATTTCTCCACTCCAGTGGACAGTCAGCCTAATAACCCCGGTACTAGGATAATTTTCAATTGTCGCACAGTTGAAACCGCTGGCAAATACGTACAGTATTGTATTGTTACTATTTATAAGGTCTTTGCACGTGTGACGTTCTATTAGCTAAAACTTTAAAAGGAAAAGAAACGTCTCTTCGGGGAATCCAGACGTGATGTTACGTTATGTTGTTTCAAGTTGTTAATTAGTTTCAGTTTTACACTAACTATCCTACTAATATTATAAACGCGAAAGTTTGTAGGTATGGATGGATGGATGTTTGTTACTCTTTTACGTCAGAACGGCTGAATGGATCTCAATGAAATTTGGCACAGAGAAAGATTATAGTCCGGAATAACACATAGGATACTTTTCATCCCAGGAATATGTCCCCTTGGGATAATTTTCGACATAAACGCGAGCGGAGCCGCGGGCGGTAGCTTGTTAAATTATAAAGCATAGACATAAGCTAATTAAATAATTACAAATCCACTTTAGCCAAACACATATACCAATTTCTTTGGTTTCATATTCTGCAGAAACCGGGGATTGTCGTCACGAATATCTATTTATTTATTAACACTTAACGCACACAAATGTACAGAGGCGGACTTAATGCCATAGACATTCTCTACCAGTCAACCTTTAGGTGATGCAGAGAATGGTGGTAGGTGCAATATGGTGAATAAAAAGCAATTGATATTTAATTAAATACAAACATTTAAATAAATGATACAAATATATTATAAAATACATACAATGTAAATATATAATCAACACTCAAATTAACAAAATAAATAGGTACACGAAATACTTAAACAATTAGAACAAATAGATAATTGGAAAACATTAGCGATGTGATGAAACTACTGCCAACTTTTTAATGACTGCGAATACTTACTATCATAGTGCATACAGGGATAATCGTCGGTTGGTGCCCTGTCCCATTTGTAATGTCAAATGGGGCCTCAGCAAGTTGGACCCCAAAATCCCGAGATTGTAAAATAAATACTTGTTTTTCAACTGAACCTAATGATTTTCTTTTCGAGTTGATGGTTAACTCCTTATATTTTTTGGGCCCAGCAGGTGTCCACGTCAATTACAGCGTCGGTGGCATTTATCAAATCACTCAAAGTACAGGTGCATGGGCACTTTGGGCACTCCAACGTGTGACTCATGTTCATGAACAGGAGCACCGCACTCACATTGTGTATCCGACGGGTCTATGAAACCCCATTTCGCCAGGTTGTGTCTGCACCGACCTACCTGGGTGCGCAACCGATTCAGTGCTTTCCATATAGACCACTGCAGATCACGTCCAGGTGATAAACTTCACCGTATACTTAGTTTTAGTATACGGTGAAGGTCTCGAACCGGAAAACATCAGAAAAAAAAACATGGACGGTAATGGTGCGAAATCGCCAGCACTTACCAGAGATCGGAATAGGTAGACTATATTTACCTTATGTTCGTGGAAGTAAGTAACATAGAGTTGATAATACCTCCTCTAAAATCCCGGAATCATAAACATGACGATTGTATCCCGGGATTTAAGAAATTGTTGTGTTTTTCCGAGTTTCGTACCTACTAAAACTGTTAAATTGAATAACTTTGTTTTCACACAACTCTTTCTTCTTTTGATTCTTCAAATCAATCATTTGTAACTATACTCAAAGTCCAGTTCATGTTTTAAAATCCCGGGTTTTATAATTATTTATAATTATAACAAAAATAAATAAAAAAACAAAAACGCATCACTATCAGCCCATGTCAGGACCGGAGCAGGTTTTATCAGCACTAAGTTACTTACTTCCACGAATTAGGTAAATATAGTCTACCTATTCCAATCTCTGCTCATTACATAATTAGTGATGATTATTGCTCATTTCTTTAAAAAATACGGGCCTTGATCCTAGAAGTAGATACTAATAAGACTTGTACCTACATAAACGAAATAGTTACTCACAAAAATGAATTGAACATCCGCCAATCTAAGTGAAGGCTCAATGGACTAAAAGGGATTTAGGGTCAAAGAGAAAAAACGTCAAGCGTGAAAACGTCTTTAATTAAAGAATTCGTTCAGACATTTCCCTTTTAGGGGGGGAAATTTAAATAGTCCCTTTTTCTTGAGCCCTTAAGGAAATCGGGTGAAAAGAGACTGGCACATTTTAGACGTTACACAGATTATTTTGAAGATAGGTACGATTGTAGGCTCTCGTGAAGTTTTTTGTTTAGGTTGAGACGTTAGAATAATTAGAGGGAGAAAAGAAATGAGCTGGAGATAAAAGTTGATGTGTTGCTTTTAGTTGTTAACCTTGGCATTGGGGTGGACACGTTTGATAAAAATAAATGCGTTTTTTTGAAGAGCTAGGGAGCTGTGTTGTCTTAAGAGATTAAGAAAAAAATAGACGTTTTTGTTTCTTCGTCAACTATAAACAAACACACACACAAAGTACTCCAAATACTAGGTTTTTAATGCGTAATATGAAGACGCTTTTATATGATATAAATTGTGTAATGACTTTATAAGTTGATAGTAAAAGTTGTTTTTTTTCTTTTGAGTGCATTTAATATAATATAATAAAAGCTCACCAGCTATGACCTTGACTAGAGTCAAGAGCAAAACTCATCATCATCATTATATCAGCCGAAAGACGTCCACTGCTGGACATAGGCCTTCCTCAAAGGAGGGGGGGATTTGCCATAATCACCACGCTTGGCAGGCGGTTTGGCGATCGCAGTGTAGCTGTTACATTGCACAGAGAAGTCCCTTAGTCGCCTTATACGACACCCACGGGAAGTGATGGGATGGTGCTATTCTTTTACGTCCGACACCATAGAGATTTGATTAGTGTAGAATTTTTTTTTTTTTTTTTTTTTAAGTGAACACAAATTCCAGAACGCTATTGACAAAAAGACAAATTACTCACTCGAGATTTGAGAACAGCATCACGTAACCATCTTGCCAATCTCGACAAGTTCGTCCTAATATCACATCCCTGGAGTATTCCTGTACTTTGACGTGGGTCCGACCTCTTACAGCTGTCCAGATTAAACGCGATGCCTTCGATAAGATCTTTGAGGAAACCGTTATTAAGTGCGTGTCATTTTTCCTTTTATCGAATTGATGGCGAGGAATTATTTGAGGTTTGTGGAACAGCATTGCTTTATTTGATTTGGAGTTTGTTTGTCATGCTGATGGGTTGTTATCTCATTATTTTTAGAGGGTTTTCTTGTAGTTATTTTAGGCAGCGTGACGTTGAAACTCTGGCTTTATAAGTGGCGTGGCACGCGCCAGCAGTAGCGTTGGGTGTTTGACCACTATCTCACCTGATGGTAACGACGATGGAGCACGCTTATCCAGTAATAATCTTTTCAGTCTTTGCTTAAACCCTCAAGTTGTAGTTATCAGTTGGTACAAATTCCGGCAGGGAATTCCTCTCGAAAGCTACAATGAAAGCATTTCTGAAACACATGTCACGCAGTCCGCTCTTGCTTGCTCAGATATTGAAAATCAAACCTTTTCAAAAGTTGAGTATCTACTCAAGTTTTGAAACAAGGTTTCAACAAATAAAGAATGAAAGAAAGAATAACAACAACAAACAACAACAACAATAACAACTAACTTAAAAATTTAACTAAAAGCACTTGCAAACAATTTTCCAGTAGCTTAGTGTTTAGTGTGACCAGACCGAGTCTTATATTTTAAAATTTAACATGCTGGTGTGCTGAAGAGCTGCGTTCAACCGTTCTTCTGTGTTTACGACAAGTAAATGTATTAGACACACTCTTTGAAAATATTGTCTTTGCTGTGTTGAGTTTGGTGGCACTTAGAGAGGCTAGCAAGTTTGGAGTTAAAAGAACGTGACTGTAATCTAACAATGATTGGGCACGCCACTATTGCGGCGGTAAGGCCCCTCTTTGAGGAGTGGCTGGAGAGGCGCCACGGCATCCTCACCTTCCGCCTGACGCAGGTACTGACCGGACACGGCTGTTTCGGGAGGTACCTGTTTCGGATTAAGCGGGAGGACACGCCCGGATGTCAGCACTGTGAGGATCGCCCGGAGAACATGGTGGAGCATACGGTGGAGGCCGATCACCACCAAGCCCGGGTCGATGGCGCGTTGTGTTTCAATGCGCCTCAAAGAGATGTCAGCATAGAAGACGGGGTCCGCTAGGGCCAGAGCCTGCCAGGGTTGCGGAATTTGTTCGAAAGAGTCACCGCAGCCCTGGAACGCAAAGGGCTTTAGAAGGAACACGGATGGGTTTTAGTCAGTAAGAGTCTGACACACCCTTCCGCTCCACCCAGAGCGGAAGAAGTCATTTGATGAATTCCCAACCTTAAAAAAAAAATCTAAAAAGGATAATAATTGCCAAAAAGTCTTGATGGACGTGATAAAGAATTGTTTGTAACCGAAGTATTTTCGGGGCTGGTACCATGAGCAAGTAGACACTTACGACTCACAAGCTACAAGGAGATCCGAAACATCATAGAGTAAAATTTTCGGGACTAACAATTATTTTGGTTTTCATTTTTTTTCCTAGTTCTGAAATTCACGCAGACAAAGTCGCTGGCCGAATCCAGTTTCTAAACTCAATTATTTTCGTAAGCTGGCAAGATTAATTACTTGACATACTGATGTTTGACGTATTTTAAACCCTGAAATAAAATAATTTATTTTAGCCTATTTCTTGAAATAAAATCTGAAGTAAATCCTATACAAAACAGACACCACTATAGAAAAAAAAAAAGTGTGCGTCTCGGGACGCCCGACAGAAGTGATAACTTAAACTAATCTAAGTTTAATTATTTAATATAGGAAGCGTCTGTCCGAAATACGACTAGCGCTGTGGGTTAGAGTGAGAGAGGAAGCTACCGCTGCCGCAGCCATGCGCGTGCGCCGTGCAGTAGGCTACAGTAAGGGTAGGCCAGCCCATACCTACATAATGCCAAAATAAAAACGACCGAACGACCACTTCAAAAAGAAAGTGGACAAAAATTCGCATCGCCAGTATCGTGATTTCGACCCTGAATAATATGGTGAGTTTTTTTTTTGGCATTACGTATGGGCTGGCCTACCCTTACTGTAGCTTACTGCACGCCCATGCCGCAGCTACCGCTGCCGTATGCGTGAGAGAAAGGGAAGCCAGACAGACTGGCGCCGTAACGCGTTACGTTACGAAGCGGCTTACCCTCCCATTAGAAGTTTTCACTTCAAAAAATATTTTTCCTCAATATTTCCTTAAGAGGTAAATAAAACTTGTGGTTGTTGTATACACAGAAGTGAAGGTGGTGATTTTATCATTTGCCGGTGTTATTAGCCTCTATTAATTTCTTGTGATATGAGACCTTGTGCTTTATTCAGTTTTAATATTTAATTAACCGACTTCAAAAAAGAAGGAAGTTCTCAATTCAACGATATGGGTTTTTTTTTGTGTTTCATTCCGTGAATTGAACGAAAAAGTTGAAAGGGAACCGCTTATTTTGGTATGGTCATGTGAAGAGGAGGATGAAATGCACGTAACTAAAAGAGTTATGAATATAAATGTGGATGGATGGACAGGGAGCCAAAGAAAAGATGGATGGATTGTGTTAGGAGTGATATGAAAGAAAAGGGAGTTAGTGATAGCGTGACGGTTGACAGGACAGAATGGAAGAAAAAACGTGTTGCGCCGACCCCAAGTAACATGGGATAAGGGCAGGAAGATGATGATTCCGCGAATTATGAATTGATTTTGATGTTTTTTTTTTATTCGAAAGGTCTTAAACTTCCTGAGGTGGTCCCATTGGCACCAACAATTTTACCACTTCTTAGTGTCGATAGATCGTCTGTCTTTGATGTCCGCTATCACCGCGACCTTCAAGCTGTGTATAGTCCGAAATATAAAGTTTAAGCGATACGGGCAAAGCCTTAAAACCAGAAGTTTATTCTCAGAAATGACTGCACATGCAGATACAGATTTGGAGGAGAATTAATATTAAATAACTCGCATCGCAATTACGGATTCTGAAAATCATGAATTTTAATTACGTACTTATGAAATATTTTCACAAAATGTTATCAATGTTATATTAACGCAGTTAGATAACAAATAAAAAATAAATCACAGTATCGCAAACGGTTACAGAATAGTAAACCTACAAATCTAGTTTATCATACTTTGTTCATAATCAGTATCATATCGGCCGAAAGACGTCCACTGCTGGACATAGGCCTCCCCCAAGTGTCGCCACAACAACTGGTCCTGTGCGTCTCGCATTCATCGCCTATCTGCGACACTTACCAGGTCATCTGTCCACCTTATACTTGTAGATATTTTATTAAGTCACAAATATCCTATCCTACTAGTATTATAAAAGTTTGTAAGTATAGATGGATGGATGGATGTTTATTACTCTTTCACGCAAAAACTACTGACTGGATTTTGATGAAATTCGGCACGGTGGTAGATTATAGTCTGGAATAACACATAGGATACTTTTTATCCCGGGAATACGTTCCCTTGGGATAACTTTCGACAAACACGCGGGCGGAGCCGCAGGCGGCAACTTCTATTATAAAAACATTACGTCCAATACTGAAATCAATTTACATGACGGAAAGCCTCGCAATTTTCCAACTCACAAAATTTCCAACGCAAATAAGGTAGGCATGACTAAATCAACTTAAAAACGTCATTCAAAGGGTAAAATTTTAAATTTCCATAACGTCCCGACGCGTTCCTCGGCCGTGACAAGGTGAGGCATAAGCAAAAGGCGAGGTACGGCATAAGTCGAGGCGAGGCACAAGGCATGCTGCATTTTTGCAAAATTGCATGCGAAAGCTGTTGAATTTCACTTGTAAGAGGATTTACGTGTGGAGTTTCAGTTAATATGCTCGTAAAACTTGTGTTTAGAGGATATAACAATGTTGGAGATGTGGAAGGATTTATGGCAACACTGTGTTAGATGCAGGAAAGGAGTATGTGATATTTTAGTGCATTGATCTGAAAGTTATTAAGCTTTATTGCTTACTAGCTTTTGCCCGCGACTTTGTTTGCGCATATCGTGTTTTGTCCCGTTTCCGTATAGCCTAAAGCCTTCCTCATGAATGAGGAATTTTCCAAATCCGACTGGGAGTTCCAGAGATTAGCGCGTTGAAGTCAAAGTCAAAACTTTTAATTCAATTAGGCCATTAAACAGCACTTTTGAACGTCATCGTTTACAGTTCAGTAAAATAATAATATTACATTAATAAAGTGACTCTACTGTCCATTCGGAAAGGTAGATTTTTATGGAGAAGAACGGACAAGAAATTTCATAGTTACTCTTTTCAAATAATGATTTTACAAAATTTGGCATACAAAAATTAATTTAATATTATGTGAGGACGATGCACCCAGAGTATGCTACTTATCTGAACAAAGTATTACCAGCAGAGGTTGAAACAAACAACAAACAAACTCTTTTGCTTTATTACATTAGTATATATGTATATATTGTATAGATAAAAATGCGCTACAAAAAATATGACTTTATGTCTTTGCCTCCCAGGTCCAAGGTGGACCGATTACCTGGTGAAGGCCGTGGGGATCCGTTGGATGCGAGATGCAAAGGACCGCGAGATGTGTATGTGTGTGTGTGTGAACATGTTTCAGAGGAAATTATGCTGATTATGAGGTAAATAGATTCAGGACGAGCACTGTAAAAAAAAACTGGCCAAGTGAAAGTTGGACTTACACATGAAGGGTTCCGTACCATAAGCCGAAAATAATATGTTTCTTGTTTATTTTAATTTTTAATTTTATTTCATTTCTATTATTTGTTGTTATAGCGGCAACATAAATACATCATCTCTGAAAATTTCAACTGTCTAGCTATCACGGTTCATGAGATACAGCCTGGTGACAGACAGACGGACAGTGGAGTCTTAGTATTAGGGTCCCGTTTTTACCCTTTGGGTACGAAACCCTAAAAAGAGCCACACGGGTTGATCGAAATTAAGCTAAGCTTACGAAGGTTTATCAGGAGACCATTAACTCGTATAGTATGTTAAGCCATTTTTCTGAGAACCAATCCCACCAAGGGGTGTGTAGGTAGGTAGGATAGTGTTGTAAAAGTTCCTGGTTTCTGGAGGTCAGATACTCAGATGGTCAATCGCTCCATGCTGGTATTCTTATTCCCCTCCAGCTGGCCCTCTCTCAACTACACAGCCACCCTTACAAAGCTGAACCATGGCTGAAACAGATGTTTTCTCGACTGAAATGTGGAGTCATTACGTAATTTCTGTTTTGTGTCGAAATAGCATTAAATGACACAGTGTCCATGGAATTTTCTTCACATTTTCATAAAAGTTTTTGATGTATAACATCTCGCTTTCCTACAATCTGTGGGAGTAATTTCATGAAATGGGACGGAAGTGTGTAACAGGAAGCCGAGGAAGTGCGCGCTACTTGATTTGACCAATGAGCGCGCCCTATTCGATTTGACCAATGAGCGCGCAATGATCGAATTGGCTGTCAGTTGGTACTTTTAATGTTAATGATGCTTTTTACCAAGGTGAGACGTCAGATGTTACACATCCTATGCGTATACAGTACGACTAGCTATTTTTTTTGTTTTTTTTTTTTTTTTTTATGTGTGGCTTCTCGCAGTTCAACCTATAAGGTTGTCGACTGCTTAACCGGGCTTGCCTGTGGTGGCCTTAATATAGTATTAAAGCCTCCAGCCAGGGCTTGAACTATTTTTTTTGGTGCTAAATGTTGGTTTTATAGTTCGACAATATTGGTACAAAAAGTCGTATCTTATAGGTGTGAACCGGTTTAATACTCAGAATTAAGAACTGAATATAAAACACTCTTTATAAACTTTGGAGATCAGCTTTATTACTATAGTTGCGGCGGTACAGTAACACAGTTTAATTTAGAGATACAGTGTAAGTGACTAGCACCGATGTCGTAGCACGAATAATAATAATATCTTGGGACAACTCACACACGGTCATCCGATCCCAAACTAGGCAGAGCCTGTGCTATGGCAACCAGACAACTGATAAACATACTTATATATTTCTAAATGCATACATATTATAGATAAATTACACCCAGACACGATGCATGGCGGGCATACCACTTAAATGCCCGCCGACTAGTTTATTATTCCCACCATTTTACTTGCTTATGATTGGTCGACGATAACTGTCAGTCTCGACCAATCACATGAAGTCAATACAACTACTTTTGATCAAACAAGTTCATAGAAATTATTACAATTAGTCAAAATAAACATAAATAATTATAGGCATAATTTAAATATTTATAACATAGGTGTTGCTTTGAAATGAAACAACGTCATTATCTTTCCTCCCCAGTAGTTTTAAAACAAAGAATGATGCATAAAAACATATCTAAAGTGTTTTAGAAACTGAACAGTTCGTTGAGATAGCAACACGTCTAGAAGTTCGCACCTTTTCATTGATAAATTGCTCTCTCGCGAACGAATAGACGGCGCCGGTGCGGTTAGGAAATTGAATTATCTGTCTAAATATTTTTCTATTGGAATTTTTAAAGTTAAATTCAATTTTTCGTTTCTATAATGTTATTTTTTAGTGCTTATATATTGTACAGATGAGTTTATTACAGTTATTTAGATAGGAATATAGAGCAAAACCGAAATTAAGTTAATACTAAAACAAGTCACAATATCATTCTGAACGTGGCATCGGTGAAAACATATTCTACTAAGAATTGAACGTAATATATTTCGCAAAATACCAGACGATGCTGCAATATTTATGATACAATATGCCTCTGTAACTGGCCCTTGCAATTTATACTTCTATACTATATAATATTATATTATAATCACACTATATACACATAATTTAATATTATAAAGGCGATTGTGAGTGTATGTTTGTTACTTCTTCACGCGCAAACAGCTGGACGGATTTTGATGAAATTGGGCATAAATTAAAAAAAAAATCAATTCAAAAGTCATTTATTCAAATTAGGCTGAGTGCCAGCACTTTTTGAACGTCAAAGTTCTACATAAAGACAGTCCCCCAAAACGCCCGCCCGTCACCACTTCTTAGTGTTTTAGCTGGGAAGAAGTGGCGCAACAAACTCCCCAGCAACACATCTGTCTGTTGAGTTATAAGAACTATCACTTATGCAAAGGTATGTAAGTAGTCAGTATTCTTACAAAGAAAACAATACAACAAAGGTAACACGTAAAAACATAAAACTTAATAATTCGCTACTTGTAAGCTAGCACACTCCATTATGCCAGCATAAACAGACAAACTCAGGCATAAAAACAATATCAAATCAAACTAAATAAGCCTCCAGACATGAAGGGTGTGCCCGCTTACACGTGCAGAGGGTAGAATTTAATAAAAAGATCTGTGACTCGACGCCACAAGTGATAAACCAGGGCCATCAAAATTAAACATTAAGCATATAATCGTTATAACAATAGTAAAAACCATGGCTAACAAGACGACCTTTCACCACAAGCAGCACCCGTTCACGAGCATAACGCAAAGATCAGCCATTACCCCCCTCGCCATATTTGAGGGAAAGAGGTAACCCGACCCCCGACGCTACCGCAAGCAGTAAAATCTAAGGGAGCATGACGAACTTGCTGCCGGTTGCTCAGGATAGAATAAAATCATACAACTGTCGAAGTCACTAGTTAGAGGTAGATTATAGTCTGGAATAATACATGGAATACTTTTTATCTCGGGGGTATGATCCCTTGGGGTAATTTTCGACATTAATAAAGTCCTTATTAATTATTAATTAAAATAAACTTATAGATAACTAGCTTTTGCCAACGGCTTCGTCCTCGTGATTGTCAGAAATTATCCCAAGGGAACATACTCCCGGGTCGAAAAGTAGCCTATGTGTATATTTCAGGCTATATTCTTTCTCTGTTCCAAATGTCAAATATTAATATAGTCCTCCTGACTGATTTCGGCCATGGCGGCCAATCTCAACCGAGACTAGCCATCGGCATGGGCCATTATATAGTGCACAAGTGCTTGCGCAAACATAGGTGCACTCTCTCTTCCATTAGTCTCATATTCTGCTGGGACGGCAACCCGACACGACCGGAGAGAGATCTGGCGCAGGATCAACGGCTTAACGTGCTTTCCGAGGCACGAGGGTGTAACACCACCTACTTCGAAACTCCGGGCTGTCACAGAGAAATTCCTATCTGAAAAACCCAATGGCACTTTATGCCCGACCTGGGAATCGAACCCAGGACTCCACGCTCGAAATTTCGCTTGCAACCGCGAGATCAACGGAGCAGTTAGGTTCTATTAGGATGGGATAGAAGGTAATAAAACTGTTCATTTAACAAAAATCCATCCGCTACAACACGTCCACGCAAACAATCGTACAGAAACTACCTGACCATCTTACCTAGGGTTCTTTACGTACCAACTTTTTGTACGAGAAATAAAGTATATCATGGTTGAAAAACTAAAATGGACAGTATTTTAGAAAAGTAAACAGTACATACATATCGCACAGTGAGAATGAAAGCGACCGAACTCAAAATCTCAAAATTTTTGTAAGGTTTTTTTAATGATTATTTTATAAACTCTTAAGCTCTTATTTTTTCTAAACAATATATTGGCATCATAAATATGTAAATAGCTTTCCATTTGAAAAAGTTATGACATATTTTATTGGAAACTCCCTAAAATACGAAGTCAATTTTGTGATTTCCCACAAAATGCAAATTTCGTGTTAGGTCACTTTTATTCTCATGGTGCGATATATTTTTTTGTCGTTTTGAAAACATATTTCAGCTTATTTTTAATGGAATCAATGCAAGCTCTATTTCTGTCATCCCGCCACTTTGCAATAATTACGGAAAACACTCTTTCTGTGAAGGCTGAAGTGGCAGGAATACCAGCGGTCATAAAAACAGTATTATGTATGCTTTTTTTTTATAGAACAGTAAAAAGTATAATACTGTTTTTAACAGTATGGTTGGGAACCCTAATCTTACCCTACTCCCTGCCCCCCACCGCAGCGCAGCAACGGTCAAGCGTCGTATCTAGCGCGTACAAGATTTTTTTCTTGATCAGCGTCAAAATAGTGTGCACAATTTGTTTTTAGAAACGACACGATTTCTTGCAATAAGCCTGGTGTCTTTTCTTAGCGTGTACGGCCGTACTGACTAAAACCCATCGATGTTCCTTCTAATGCCTTTTGCGTTCCAGGGTCGTGGAATGCCAGGTTTGCGGAATTTGAATTCCGCAACCCTGGGCAAGCGGCTTCTTTGTATGTACATGTTGGTGGTGTCAGCTATGACTGTTGGCTACATTTGCAGCTTCAATATAGACTGTTTCAATTCCTATGCTGTTATGTATTTTGCAGATGACAGATAATTTTTTGACTGAACGACTTTGACATTTCAAGTTCAGACCGGCACCTCATGAGTAGGTACTTGGTATCCTACGGCGCAAATCTTCATATGGCCACCGGTGGTACATCACCGCCCCATGAACCAAAAGTCTTGCCGGGCAGGGTGCGACACCGGTGGACACGGCAAGGTTAGACTAGGAATTATGCTTTCTCTCTCTTTCGTCGTACTATACCAGCCTTAGAAAAACCCTACAGTGTACCGCCTGCTAATTATTGAGATTTTCTGTTGCACAATGCTCTGCGTGTGAAAAACCAATGTGTTTGGATTGTTTCAATACGATTCATACAAAATAATTTTCATTTAATACCATCCATGATGGCATTTCATTTTATTTTTTTTTTTTTTTTTTTTTTTTCAATTTTGATTTAATTTTCTTATTATTACATTTTCTCAACGTAAGTTTAAATCATAAATAATTCGTACAATTTATGTCGTGATTATGTCATTTTTTTTCTAATAAATACAATTTTCCAATACTGATTTTTGTTTACTTTTCGAAATAATATCCACCTCCTGAGCTGCACTATGAAAATTTGTCAATTTTACTAGGCGGGGACGGTAAGTACAACACCTTCTCTCAAAGCGGCCAGAATTTCTTAGTATATTGAAAGTATAGTGTGACGTGGCCACCGGTGGTACACTTCGCCGTGCCAGCAAATACTCCGTGCTCCACCGGTGGTACACGCCGGTCTGAACGTGTTAATAGGTTAATTGCTAAAAATGTTTTGAGTTAAAGTAGTCACTTATCACTAATGGTTCATGAGAAATCCAGCGTAATATGGTTTATTATATCTGATAAAGTGGCTTTTATTCAGTATAATAATGCCTTCAGGATGTTGTTGGGGCTTCCACGTTACTGTAGTGCGTCAGGAATGTTTGCCGAAGCACGTACTGATGGTTTCAACACCATACTGCGAAAAAGGATTGCGTCCTTGATGCGCAGAGTGCGTGGGAGCGTCAATAGCATTCGGGGGGTCATTAGTGATAAGCCGTGTTGCACCATCATGGCGCATTGGGTGCATGTACATGTGCATGTACCCGGTGCGTCAGGTGAGTGCAACAGATACATGAATTAAAAAAAAAGACTTTTAATATTTTTGTACTAACATAGCTTATAAGTTTGTATAATACTAACATAATGTGGATCAAGGTCTGAATTAAAGTATTTTTATTTTATTGGATCACTAGTATTATGTTATTTAAAGTTCTTTACTTTTCCCTGTCCTCTCTCTCGCCGAAATGTTCAAAATAGAAAGGGATACGTGGGTAAAACTACCTATCTCTTATCCCTTTCTATTTTAAACTTTTATTCATTAGACATTTTAGAAAAGTAAAAATAAACGTCCATCTTGTCAATTAGCAAACCCAGCTTTTCATTTAATAACTGGGTTATAATAATAACTAACCAAGCTAGAGCTAGTCAACTTCGGTTCAAGTTAGCCGATGTTAACTTGGACGCAATCGAGTTAATACTGAAGTAAATACTATTTTCTCCGTTCTAAGTTGATATTTTTCTAAAATTTTGTTACTATCTTTCGTTTATTTTAGGAGTAAGAGACGGGCTGTAATTAATAACTACTTTGTAACTATATTTTCGAGCCGTGTGGTGTTGAAACCCTCGGGCCGTGGGGCCCTTGTGCTCACAGCCTTTTCAGAGAAATTTCGAAACGGCTGCTTGGCACTTCCCGTGACCCAAGAACTGGCTTTTACTTTGGCCACAGGCTAAGTATTGCCATTCAGCGTGGCAATGCCGCCAGTCTCTTGGGCACATTATCAGCTGACAGCGTTGAGGACGAATTTTTCGATGCTATATTTTAGTTTGTTGTAAGTGTAGTTTATTTTTTACTTAGTAAATTAAATTTTGATTTTATCACAGGCTTTATTATGCTGTGTTTAGATTGTGCGCGAGTATAAAAATAACCAGTCTGCTAGCTTTGCTTTATTCCATGGCTTGAATTCAAATTCAAATTTATTTATCTGTCCGAATATGATTCATTACATGGTCTTAAATTCAATAAACAGTCTCATCACATTCTGCCACGTAGGGCGCGCAAATATTAGGTACATTGCATAAAATTATTACAAGATAAAAACAATATAAGGTTAGTATTTGATTAATAAGTACGAATTAATATTGCATTATGTGGCATGCCAGTTAAAAATGTCATCTACGTTAATGTCAAAATAATATTTAATGTCAAACTATCAAAGAGAGATGTCAAAGTATACAAGATTACAATTCGATTAGGATGTCAAAGTATCATTTAAAAAGTCGTTTAAATTCTAAAAACATTTTTTACATAGCAATTCTTTAAGTTCCTTTTTAAACCCATTTAAATTGAACTGTTTGAATTCCTGCAGAATTTTGTTTAAAACTTGCGGGGCTATACAGAATATGCTCTTCCACATTAAAGCTGTTCTGGCTCTACGTCCGCGTAGCATATCGTACCTTGTCTTTTCAATTTCGGTTCTTATACCTTCAGTGGCCATAAATAGCAGGCACAATAGTAAAACATGCTCTGGCGTTTAAAAAGTTTATCAGGTGGATTAACCTTTTAAACGCCAGAGCACAAACGCAATAGCGTGCCCCGACGCCAAGCCACAAATTCGCCGTACTTTATGTCACATACATAGTTGTGACGTTTGGCGTATAGGACACGCGCTTGCTTGTCATGAATACGTGACACTGGCGTTTAAAAGGTTAATCCCGCTCCCTTCGAGAGGAGGGATAATGATGGAGAAGCCGAAGTCGAAAATCCCAAAAATTATAAACCTAATTGTAAGGTCCTCAATTTAATTTAAAAAAAATTCAAAATAATATTTTTGAAGTTACTTAAGAAACTAGATGAAAAACGACACTTCATTTACGAAACTATGTATTGAGCAAATAGCATTATTTTACTAATAGATTACAATAAAACCTATTAAAAGCCTATGCATGTTTAAAAATATAATTCGTTCGGACACCTTTGCCTGCGAGTCGGACTTGCTCTTGGCCTGTTTTTCAGAATTTGCTTATCCGTCATTATTCTGCTTCAACGCGAGAAGTAAATTCCAACATAACATGAAAAGTTGTAACTTGCAACGATGCACTTTGCATTTTAAAACAATATCTTTCAGCAAGACTTCACGATAACCGATATCAAGTAAAACATGTTTCCATAAACCAACTGAAGATTTTTAATAAACCCGCCTCGAAGGTTGATACACAACTAAGTATGTACTACCATCGGATCTACCGAACGTGAGCTGTTTGCAAGAACGACACGGTCCAGCCTATAGGTTGTACTTTCGCTTAGTACCGTATCCATTGCTGTGAATCTACTGCTTTAATTTTAGAAGCTGCTAACAAAGTCATCAATGGATGAAAAAAAGTGGATGGTGGACGGTTTTTAGCGACTAAAATGTACTGAATGGTACACTTATTGCGGCCAAGTGAGAGAAGTGTCGAGTGCTAGCGATCGTGATACGAATGTTAATAAGATTAGGTACCAATCCTCCACTTTCTGGTTTCATAGACCCTTACCTGTCTGGGTCGTTAGTCTAGTTTATTGGCCTTTGAGATTAGGAGTGAAATGCGGAGCTTGGGTTGACAAAATGGATCTGTGATAGCCGAAGTAACCTGAAGCGGTATGTTAGGAAGCTTGGGGTTTCCGTAAAAGAATGAAAGTCCTCGTTTTGCTTGTTAATCGGTTGGTTATCGGGGGGCAAGCGGGTTGAAGGTTCAACGTATAGGGTGTGTTATTTACTGCCGTAAACCCAAGCAGTAAAGGGCTGTATCTCGACGTCTATCAGGTACCCACAGTGAATAATGTTTTAGAATTTGATGATTTTCAATATCAAAGTATTTTTACATCATCATGTCAGCCGAAAGACGTCTACTGCTGGACATAAGCTTCCCCCAAGTGTGTAAATACCAATTTTAAAATAAAAATGGGTAAACGTATTGGTTTGCATTTCTACTGCTAAAATATGTTTGTGTTATTGTATGAATATTCAATATTCATTTTAAAATAGATACTCTCTTAGTTTCGGGATATAATGCAAAGAAATAAAATATTTTGAAAAGAGCACTTTTAAGGCTTCTGCAGACAGGCGCTACGCGACAATTCGACAACACGTTTTCATAGACAGTAGTCTGAAACGGTTGTACAGAGAGGACAACTTCATTAAAAAGGGTTGTTAAATCGTTGTCCTTTTTTCACGCCGTGGCTTTTTGCGGAAGTCTTTATTCCCAATTATTTTAATAAAATGTGCGTATCTACCCAATATTTTTTTTAAAAGGATGAACTTGTTATTTGCCTTTTTTAATATTTACATGCACAACGTGCAGTTTCCTTTGAGGCGTGTTAATTTATATGTAGGTACGTATGGCAGTGATGTTCACAATATTATATAGAGATATGTGGTACAGAGAGTAAAGTCTTGAAAATGAGTGAAATGGGAGTATCCTCCGACCAGAATGATGGTTGTTGTGTCTGGTGGGCAACTGCCTGATAGTGGATATCCGGACTGTTGTGTATGTTCAAACCACACGGAGAACTTTGCTTGCGCGATGCAGGATTTCATTGGTAGTACGTCGCTGACAGGATAGATGGCGTTGTGATTCTTTTTGCCGTACAAATTTCGCTTCTTTGTTTTTCATGTGGCGGTATTGATACCGCTATAGTTCTCAGAAAGACCGATATTTACAAGTCACGTTTGATAGGTACCTTGTTATTACTAAGTAAGACAAGTTATTACTTGGTTTTGGACTCGCAACCAGCTTCAGAAGTGGTGGTAGTGGTGTGTGGTGGATGGTGGATTATTCAATGTGTAACGGAATAATTGCAAAACCTACTAGAGGACCTGGTATCGCTAAAAAATCTGCTGTTCAGTACATTTTGTTGATTTATATGCATAATATGGGGCAGACGGTTTTTTTTCGTTTTACGATTATTCTGTTACACGTTGTAATTATAGACAAAAAGTTCAATATTACAGAACTAAGTTTCAGCTTTCCAACCTATAATTCAATAACGGCAGCATTCCTTGTAAGAAACTCAGCTGAATAAGGAACTGAGTGCTTTTAATGATGACGTAACAAGAACTTATTACTGCAGCTCGCTTTTCTCTCTGTTTATATAATTCCGAAAGATTTGTATTTCTGTTATTATTGTAAGCTTGCGTTTGGGTTCGTGAAAATAAAAACAGCCGATTAAATAAGCAAAATTACACTTTAATTTAAAAACACTAATTTCAACTTTAAACTCACTAGTTATAAAAGACAACTTCACTACTGATTACTTTAATCGCACTTGAAGATCGCTTCCGAAGTATTCGCTTGTATCGCAAATCCCATACTGACACGGTCGCGGACTATGCTGGCCTTATTATGTCAATTAATTCCAGAACCTTCTACTGTAGAAGCATTTCGAAAGTACTCGTAACTACCGGTGCCAACTGACCAGATATGGAGAAGTGAAGAATGTTCTGGCATATAAATGTCTAGAAGGTACTTGACTCTACTAGTTCTGCAACTATATGCTAGATGGCGCTAGTAGTAACTAATGTGAATAAAATACTACATTCTGCCAGGGTTTCGCCCGCGTGAATATCGGGAATTATCCCAAGGCAACATTGTCCCGAGAGTAGCTCATATGCTATTGTAGACTTTAATCTATATTTGTGCCAAATTTTATCCAGATCCGCTTAGCCGTTCCGGCGTGATTGCGTTACAAACATACATCCATCCAAACTTTCGCATTTATAATAGGTAGTAAGTAAGATGAGATTTAATAAAATAAATTTAATAACCATCGTCTTTTGATTCCTTAAGGAATCAAAAGACGATCAATCATTTCGAAAGAGTTGTGCGAAAACAAAGCTATTTAATTTAACAGTTTAAGTAGGTACGGAACTCTAAAAACATTATAAGATTCTTTAATATAATAATTTTGTTCAAATGTGTTCAATGCGCAATAAGTAATTTGCAATTTCTTAGTCCCGGGATTCAATCGTCATGTTTATGATTCTGTGATTTTAGAGGAGGTGTTATCAACTCTATGTTACTTATTTCCACGCACATTATGTAAATATACTCTACCTATTCCGAGATCTGCTCATCATGTTAAGGGTCTGCTTTCCTCTTTAGCCCTTATAAATCTATGTTATAAACCAAATGAGCTTTTGCGCAAAATTAAAAGGGACTCGGTGCCAGAATGATAAGCTCTTAAAATACGCTTCAAAATTCAATTAAATAGTAGGACTCTTCATAAAAGCGCAAACAAGTAAAAGGCCCAACGTTCCAGAGTTTAAATTAATAATCCTATTAGATTGGACCCAAAAATGACGCAGTTGTGGACCACTATTAATAGTTTCTAGTGATAGCAATTGACCTTTTTCTAGCGAAACTCCACTCAGCTATGTTGTGCTCAAACGTCGCCATTTTTAGGACTCTTTAAACGGGGATTTCCTTGTTTTATTGGTTCATTTTGGTTAATTTTTTTTAGGTGTAAAAATATATTGATTTACTAGCGGTCCCGACACACATTGTCCTGTCCGAACGTTTGCTTTGTATATGACGAAAAATTAATGAAATTGATTGAAGCGCCACCTACCGGATCCAATTGTGAATTTAAACCATTCTCGAATCCCAATGAACACACACAAAAAATGTCATCAACATCGGTCCAGCCGTTTAGGAGGAGTTCAGTGACATACACACATACGCAAGAAATATAAAGTTTAAGATATAATTAGTTATGAGTTTGTTTATAGAACGGAGATTTTCTTCTTTCAAGTTAATTCCACGTTATGTTAAACGCTTGATACTATTTGACAGACATACAAACACAACTTCCATTCCATCAACACTGTAAAATAAAACAGTTATTGAATGCGAAAACGCCTGAAAAAGCTACTGCTCCATGAAGACGCTAATAAAGGGTAATTTGCCGATCTTCCTGAAGCGGAAACTCATCGACATGACTGTGAATTCTGCCCATCCTAACCTACCAGTGCTCAGACCTGGTCGTTCATCGATTCACAAAGATTCCGCCTTGGAGTCTGCCAAAGAGCGATGGAACGCAGCATTCTGGGCGTAAAAAGACAGGACAGAATTAGAAACACCACGCTGCGTTTCCAGACAGGAATTATAGACGTGGGTAAGAAGGCTGCCAGGCTCAAATGGTATTTTTACGGGTCACGTGAGCCGCATGCATTGTGACCGTTGGGTAAAAGTCTCCACACAATGGGTGCCCGAAGATGGACGGCGCCGCCGCCGAGGCCGGCCCAGAAAGAGGTGGCGAGACGACTTAGACACATATCATCAGGGCTGGCGCGAGGTGGCGCAGGAAAAGAATACTTGGAAGGACTTGGGGGAGGCCTTTGCCCAGCAGTGGGACAGTGTAAGCTGAAACAAAAAATATAAAAGCCAATTATTTTTTAAATAGTATCAATGGTATCCATGGAGCAGAAACAATGGTTGTTAGAATTTTTGTCTGTTTTCTGTTTGTCTGTGCGTTTGTGTGATTTAGATGTGGTTTCACTTAAACATTGTAGTGAGTTTCACTTAACATTTAATGTTTGTTTCATGTCAACCGGTCAATTAATAAAAAAGTTATGCCAATTTAAAGAATCACGTCGAACATTTGGTAAACTATCTATGTATATAATAATATCTATTCTTGAAAATTTACTAAACTTCATAATCTTAAAATATTAGTGTCTGCCCCAAGTAACTATTCCACGCGGACGAAGTTGCGGGAAAAAGCTAGTGTTTAATAAATTATTATGAATTAGAATTTTGTTCAAAGTAACTTTTACTTATGAGTACTTTTATCACCGAATTCAATTAAAATATGTGAGTTATGAAAATGTCAACCACATCTGCAATATTCACTTACATTTTATTTATCACATATTAAACTCTCAAATGAAGAGATTATTTACTGTTATTATAACTTTTGTCTAAACTTATATTGTTCTAGGATAAAAATTTTTGTTTGTTTATCATATTAAATCGCAAAATGTCAAAAACAACCTAATTTCCCAACATTTTGACAATTTTTTATAAGTATAGATAGATTGTCGTTGAGATGGTTTTGCGATTTGAATTTGAACACTTTTAAGTACGATAATAGGTCTTTTTTTTGGATAGGAAATCATAAAATAGCTCCTTCTGCTCTGGGCGGAGCGGAAAGGAGTTTCAAACTCTTACTGACTAAAACCCACCCGTGTTCCTCCAAATGCCCTTTGCGTTCTAGGGGGGCTACTCTCTAATCAGGCGTATTCTACTCCGTATCACTTATGGACTTACGATTAGTTCCGAAACCGAACTAAGAATGAATGACAACACGATTTGACAGTACCTAACTGTCAAATCGTGTTGTCATTAATTCTTAGTGGTTTGGTAATATGGACTTGAATACGCCCGCAACTAAGCCCGCAACTACGGACTTCAGGCTTAGAGAGTAGCCCCCAGGGCCGCGGTGACTCTTTCGAACAATTCCGCTACACGAGAACTTTTTTTTTTTTTTTTAAGGATGGTAAATCCCTTCTAAAGCCCCTTGAATGGGAAAAAACGGAAAATGCGCGTACAAAGTCGCAGGCAAAAGCGAGTTATAGCTTAAAATCGCTGAATACAATGATCCTGAACAGTTTCTCTTCAGTAGGGTAGCCACGAAAGCGAGCACACACGGGAAAAAAACTAGTTCTGAATATAACCTAATGTTTACTTCGCAAAATTAAAGGTTGCTTTTAATATTGAAGTCACAGGCGGTAAAATAGTAATTAAATAAAATGACGCTTCTAATTTATATGCTTTTAACATTAAGAATGCACAAACTTTACAGTGCTTTTAAAAGCTCTCAGCGATTTGTATATACACATATTTTTTATCAGCACTCTTCTGATATTTTTTATTATTTCAAAACCGGCCAAGTGCGAGTCGGTCATTGTCGATAAAAACGGCAAAAAAACATGTCTGTTGTATAGGAGCTCTAAAATATTTATTCGTCTTTTGTTATTTGTATGTTATAGCGGCAACAGAAATACATTCTCTGTGAAAATTACAACTGTCTAACTATCACGGTTCATGAGATACAGCCTGGTGACAGACGGACAGACAGACAGATGGACGGACAGCGGAATCTTAGTAACAGGGTCCTGTTTTACCCTTTGAGTACGGAAACCTAAAAAAGTTATGTTACTCTAAAAAGCACCAATGGAATCACTTCATCTTTGTAGTTCAAGGGATAGCAGAGTTAGATATATTTACATACAAATTAACGAGGGATACGATCGAGGAATGTGTGTCTTTAGAGTGCTACAATCACATCGTGGAAACTAAGCTGAAGTGAACATAATTGTGCTGTCAATCCATCCAATGAAGGTGAACTGACAGTTCATTTCAAGCTCACTCCGCCAAACGGTGAGATGTTTACATAATAAACTGGCTGAACAGAGTCCGCTACGCATCCTCGCACCATTCGAATGCAACCCGTTTCACATTGTTGTTCTACTATCGAACCGCTTGCGCTCCTCATACAGCTTTGGAAGAAACCTTCTAGATACCTCGCTCATCTTTGGTAGATAAGCACCTTTAAACATGTCTTAAACATTTATATATATATTCAAAATGTTATATATGTAATATAACATTTTGAGACACAAATCGCACAGTGGAATTTTTTTATGTCAAATATTTGTTATGTCGTAGGTAGTTTGGCACTCACAGATTGACATAAATTCTGTCTTTTTCTTTTTTTAAATGTTTTTTATTTCTATACGTGTGCATTTGTGTGCTGTGTTTTCTGTTCTTGTGCCAAATACATGTTTTATCTATCTATCTTATCTATATATTTATCATTTAAGAAAACAACATATTATTATGTCTGACACGTTCACGACAACAGTTTAATTTGACAGCACCTTATTTTCTCGGCCAAAAGATTTACTTCCTGCAGAGGTCTATTCATCTACTGTAAGTTTATTTATGTGCTTCTAACTCGTAAACCACAGATCAAATAATGTTCTCTGGCTAGGTTCATATTATGTATAAGTACATATTTTCTCTATTATTTGGTTCACATGTTTGACAAAATTCTCTGTGTTTATAACTTGGAGAACAAAAATTAAATTATTTGTGCCTTTGTATCTTTGCGGCTGATTTTACGTCACACTATTTATAATAATTGAAACTCTATTTGAATACCAAATGGTTGACACAATTTCTCTGTGCTTATTTTACGTCACTATTTTTCATCTGTGGTCGACTTTATTCTACTCACGCCCACTATAAAATTCAATTGAAAATAACCAATGTTCAAAAATCGAACTCAGTTCGGCTGGAACGTGATATTATTTTCATTCGAAAAATCCGATGATATTTAAATCGTGGCTTTGTCATTAAAATGTCATTCTTTATTTAAAAACTAGTTTTTTGGAGATATTTTTCAGCCTATTTACGTCAATCAAAGAGAATGATGGAGAATAATCGACTTTCCGGCGATTATGCAAATTGATCTTCGACGACTACCTATAGTAGGTTGAAAGGGCGCGAGTGACACAGTATTTGGCTTGTTAAAATTGCTCTCGTATCCTAGGTGAAAATTAATATATCAATATATATAAAACTCTTCCGTTACTGAGTGAAAGAGTGAGTGACTGACAGACAACGCACAGCCGATATTCCTGGTCGTAGAAAGCTAAAATTTGGTATGTAGGTTCCTTGGGGATTCCTGCGGGAACGGGAAAAAACAGTATGCGCGTACAAAGTCGCGGGCAAGCCCAGTGCGAGTAACGGGTTGGTGGGTGTCACACGTCTTCAAATTATTGGTTCTAGGATATGCAGGTTTCCTTTCGATGTTTTTCTTTTGCGTTTTGAGACTTCTCTCTGCTTATTCTTATGTTGGGGTCGACTTCCAGTCAATCGATGTAGAGTAGAGTCGATTAGAGTCGAGTAGAGTCGAGTAGAGTCGAGTAGAGTCGAGTAGAGTCGAGTAGAGTCGAGTAAAGTCGAGTAGAGTCGAGTAGAGTCGAGTAGAGTCGAGTAGAGTCGAGTAGAGTCGAGTAGAGTCGAGTAGAGTCGAGTAGAGTCGAGTAGAGTCGAGTAGAGTAGAGTCGAGTAGAGTCGAGTAGAGTCGAGTAGAGTCGAGTAGAGTCGAGTAGAGTAGAGTCGAGTAGAGTCGAGTAGAGTCGAGTAGAGTCGAGCAGAGTCGAGCAGAGTCGAGTAGAGTCGAGTAGAGTCGAGTAGAGTCGAGTAGCGTAGCGTAGAGTAGAGTGGGGACTCCATTTTCCGCACTAATACTCCCGTTCGGTCCCAATATTTAGGAAGTTCGGGGTGGATCGCACCGATATTGTATGTCGTGACTTTTGTTCGCGTGACAGCTATCGTCCACATCAACAGTATAGATGTAGCGTTGCTGACACGGCCACAAGTCATGTCACCACAGATTAAAAAACTCCACACTACGCTTCACCAGCTCGACACAGTCATACCACCGATGTGCGGTAAATTTTACTAACTTAATACCATTGATTCCAGCCAATTCTACTAAGAATTAGATTCCGAGAATCCATTCACTACAGCTAATCATAAGATCCATGTCCCTGTATTGAATATCAATCATGAACTCGCTGTCAGAGAGGCAAATTACGAACAACACAAAATAGGTGCAGAAGGCCGGCTAGATAAAAAAAAAAATATTTTAAATTTTATTTTTATTTGTTGTAAATCTACCACAGTGTAGTCTTTTTAACCCAAAGGTTGACTGGTAGAGAATGCCTTGATGCATTAAGTCCGCCCATGTACCACTATTGTTCAATTACATTAAGTTTATATAAATAAATGTAAACAGGCTTTAAGGTTTACGATGTTAGAAGCTTGCCTCTTATTCTATTGAAGCTCAGTAATACGCTAGGCCAGCTCAAGGTCTAAGGTTTAGCAAACCCCGAGGTCTACTGTATGGCGATTTCAATCTATAAGAAATATTGAGTAAGACTAAAAACGAAAACGCAAAAAAAAAACATTTTGTCGACTTACAATTTGTATATGTCATTGGAAAATAGCAAACGCCGTAAGATTGTACAATTTCGTATTTAATTATAAACTTTGTTACTTAATAAGACACGGATATGTTGAAAAGTATTCAGTTTGAATAGCATTTGTTGTAAACAAAACGGTTTTTTTCATAATATATCGAGAAATTATAATAAAATAAAGATTCATTACAATCTTACGGACTCTGCAATTTTCCGGCGACATAAACATAAATGTTTCACAGTCAATTGTATTTTCGTGATTTCGGACCTCTTTTCAGGCTTTGCATTCATTCTAATACACGTTATATAAGACGTCATTGTGTTTATATTACTTTCTGATTTATTGGTCTCATTCTGAACTCAAATTTAATCTTGAGGACGGCAGGTACGAATGGGTTTTGCACAAGAAGTATGTGAGTCGGTTCTTTGTGTGCGTGTGTATTTATTCGTTGTATGCAGTTGAATTTCTGAACCTTTCTATCTTGTGGTAGCCTGAGTTCAGGGAAATGGAGTCGTCTGGCAAAGAGCTTCGATCGCATTTCTGTTGACAATACTAGAATGCAAAGCGTTGCTTCAGGATCAGTGCCACTCAGGTGCATTGGTTATTTAGATGAATACGATAAGGAAGTTTTTGTAGTGAAAGATGTCACTGCAATTTATGAGGCAGATGGGGATAGCAATCATCGATTGCTATCCTAAAGCTATTGCAAACGACAAGCATGATTGCTAATCATAGATGTTGTTTTAATGTTAGTTTAATAAGCCCAAGTTTCTGAATGTTCAACATGACTTAAAGTGGCTTTTTAAATTAATAAAAGAAAATCTCTGGTCTGGCTTTTTGTATATGTGAGTTTATAGTATGTTTGTAAACGCAACCACGATACAAAACAAGTGTGGGGCAACATATTAGACAAAAATGAGAAAATTGGTTAACGAAGTATTTGTACTATTTAATAGTTAATTTTTACCACTTATTTCAACAGCTAGATAAAAATAAAGTTTCGAACCAACATTGTTAGGAATAATTTACATAGACCGATAGTTTATATTTTACCATTTTAATATGGGACCCCATGATTTTATTACGCAAATTGCACACAATACGCACGTAAACAATACAAAATCTCCTCTTATAACACTGGCTTCAGGCCTTCAATAGCAGTTAACATACTAAACTAGTATACCGAAGTGTCGAGATTATGTTTTATTCTCATAACAATGGGGAAATTGCGTTATAAATCACCCGGCCGCGTCTCCCTGTGGAAAATATTATAATTAAAATATGTCCGAAACTACTGGTGCGAACTTGGCTCGCGCTCTTCCGGATACTTCTGCTGTATTGTCTGTTTTATTAATAAAGAACAATATGTATTACTTACTTCGTGTTATTTAACCTTTAATTCAATTAGGGAACCTATTCATTGCGGTTGAAGGTAGGCAGCACCTTTTGTTTTAGCAAAGACGTCTAATTTTCTAAGAGTTAGACATGACACGGACTCAATCAAAATTTTCGTTTTATTTTATATTTTCGTATAGTACAGAACTTATTTCGTCTTTTTAAATATTCTGTGAATATTTCAAGCGTCTACCAGCTGCCGTTATCAATATCGAGCAAAAAGAGCAAAACAAATCACGTTTGTTGTATGGAAGCCCCCTTAAATATTCATTTTATTATATTATTCTATCACGGTTCATGAAATACAGCCTGGTGACAGACATACGGACGGACAGCGGAGTAATGGAGTCCCGTTTTCCCCTTTGGGTACGGAACCTTCAACAGTAGCAGTTATGTCAATGGTTCGATATTTATGTCACTTTATTTTTCAACCGACGTCCAAAAGAAGGAGGTTATCAATTCGACTGTATGTATTTTTTTTTGTATGTTTGTTATGCGATCATTCCGTCCATTATGAATGGGTTTTGATGATTCTTTTTTTATTCGAAAGCCTATACTCCTGAGGTGGTCCCATTGGCACCAAGTCAGATTTTAATGATGGGATCCCAGGGAAATCGAGGGCAACCTTCAAATTTTAAAGGCACATACAATGTTTTTCATATTCTTTAATATAATTAGTTTTTCAAGACAACAAATGAAGATTGTTCTTCTATACCACTTTGCTTACAAATTAATGCACTAACATGACGTAAAAAATGAGCCATCAACACGCAGTTTAAAGTTAGTACATCAAACGCTGAGCTACTAAATAGTAACTCAGTCATAGTACGTAGAATAATTTGCTCGGTTCATACCGGATTAGTTGTAGACTGGCTCATTTTGAACTAAATATACTGAAACTAAATTAGTATTCAAGTATTTCGTTTTCGTAATTGGTTATGTTTTGTATGTATTATGTACTAGTACGTAGATAACTTTAATATTCTAATTAAATGATATATGATATTTATTTTGTAAGTAGGTTAAACATAACACTTTTACACGTCAATATTTTTTGGTCATTTTTAAACTAGATGAGGCCGGTGTTTCCTAGCTGACTACCCTGAGAAGAAACACCGAAACAAACTCAGAGGTCAAAGTCTCTTTTAAAGTCCATAATTATAATTGTGCTGAGCTGGTCAAATCATATGAGAACCATGTAGGTTAATGTCTGAAGTGGACTTTTGAGGAAACTGACAGATTTGAGTGGACCTGTCCAGACAGTGCATGCATTTGTCAGTTATCGTGTAGCTCAAACTTGGAACTTTCAGGAGCTCAACGATTTGACGACCAATACCAAAATAAGGACATTTGGGTAGGCTGCATAAATAACTAAAACTGCCAGACTAACATGAAATTAACCTCTAATATTGTGATCTACATGGTCCTTACATTTACAACACGTTATATGAGGACCATGCAAATCAGTGTGGAATTGCAGCTAAATATGAAGAGTGTTAGTTGAATCATTTCTGTTTCAAAGGTTGGAATTGAAAAGTGGTTAAGTATCTTAAAATCATGAGAGATGTCATTCTGTTTAGTAGCTTCTGCCTACCCCCCTGGCGAGAGATTACATGGTACAATAGCTGTATTATCATCATCATATAAGGCGAAACATGTCCACTGCTGGACATAGGCCTCCCCAAAGTGTCGCCACAACAACCGGTCCTGTGCGTCCCGCATCCATTGGCATCGGTATAGAGAGTATTGTAAATTTTGGCAAAAAAAATAAAAAAACACCACAATCTATTATTTTCTGCCTCCCTAACATACATCATCTGCATAGCCTTTTCCCAATTATATTGGGGTCGGCTTCTAGTCAAACCGGATTCAGCTGAATACCAGTATTTTACGTGGAGCGGCTGCCTACCAGACCTCCATAACCCATTAACTGGGTAACACGGTACTCCTTGGCAAGACTGGAGTCAGATTATCTGGCTTCTGACTATCCGTAACGACTGCCAAAGATCTGCAAATGACAGCCGGGACCAACGGCTTAACGTGCTTTCCAAGGCACGGAGGAGTCTCGGTATGTTAAGATGGTCACCCATCCACAGACCAACCTCGGCAAGCGTTGCTTAACCTTAAAGATCGACCCGTGCGGCTATTTTTATTTAGCCACGAGCTCCTCCCTAACATACATACCTTCTTATATTCGTTGCAGTCTAAAATGGGCTGTCTCTTACCACTTTTATCCCGTTTGGTTAATTAACCTTTTCAAATAATGCCTAACTTAAATAGGTAATTTGTCTTCAGGAGAGACAGTGCACGAACAAGAAACACTGATTTCATTAGAACTATTTCGTTCTGAATGAATTCATCAGCCCGTCGATTCTGTAAACATATCGAAGTGAAGGCTTGGGTGAAGTGATCACGAGGTGAGCTGTCAATCCATACAATCAAGATGTCACGTGATCACGAAGTGAGCTGTCATTCCATCTTGGTTATATGGATTGACAGCTCACCTCGTGATCACTTCACCCAAGCCTTCACTTCGACATGTTTACAGAATCGACCAGCAGTTCCAATCTGCCCCCTACTATGACGTGGCAATGTCGTTATGATTTCGTTGTAAGAGAGAAACAGAGCTATACAGGATGAATAGCACCACCCCTTTTTCACCAGAGAATCATAATGGCATTAGCACATCGTAGTATGGAGGCCCTGTTTGAATTCAGGTTATACGCATCGTTGAACCATCATCATCATCATATCAGCCGAAAGACGTCCACTGCTGGACATAAGCCATTCCAGCATAAGGGGGGATTGCCATAATTGCCATGCTTGGCCGGCGGGTTGGCGATCGTGATGTAGCTGTTGCAATGCACAGAGAATGCTGTTGCCCATTCTCTGGTCCCTTAGTCGCCTCTTGTGACACTCACGGGAAGTGATGGGATGGTGCTATTCTTTTACGTCCAACACCATACATCGTTGAATATTAAAAGAGAAAAAACAACACGAATATAAAAGAGGTCTATCACAAAAAGTTAACTTGCCTCAACATGTCATCACTTCGCAAACTTAATAAAAAAGTTAAGAAAAATATACAAAAATACGTTCCGACCGAGTTGCAGGTTAGAAACTTTGACAATACATCATGTGAGGAGGCATAGGGAAATAAAAGTAAAGTCGGGTTCATAACAGGAGGCAGAGTCCGTTGACTCTAATGAAGTGAGTTTGAGCCAGTTTGACTTTTTGTGATCGATATTGCATCATAGGGAAAATATATGATGGAAATATATTTTTGTACAATAGCAATTAAAGGTTTCGATTTTAGTACCGCCTTCAAAGCAAGAGTAAACGGCTTACTTCTGGGTCAATAGTTTTATTGTAGACCTCATCAATATATTACCATTTTATTAAACTTGATTGAGATCATAAGCTCATCACAAACAAAAACTATTAAGTCAAGATTTTCTAAGTACGATTGCAGAACCTGAAGTTCTTGTGTTCAATCCCCGGATCAGGCAAATGTCATTTTCGTCAAGAATGAGATAATTATTACTCTGAATAATAAATACTCTGAAGTCATTCGGTATCTAGATTTGCTCCTTAGAGCGCTTACGCACTACGTCCGATCCGAACCCGATCAGTATCCGTGAAAAGACGGTCCGGCGTAGTCGTAGAACAATTTGTATGGTAGCTTACGCACTACACCCGATTTCCATTCCGATTCCATTCTGTAGTAATTGTAAAATTTCCTTTCGTAATGACGTAAAATTGTAAAAAGCTCCTTTTAAACATCGGTCCAGTAAGAGAAGGTGCACCCAGAATTTTTTACTTCTTCTGCGTCTCCGAACGTACAATAGCATTGCTGAAAGTTGACGCATATTGAACCAAAGAGTAATATAATATAGTGGCGTGAACTCTCTGTAGCACAATCACGGATTTGGATTTGGTAGTGCGTAAGCTATATCCGAATTCGGTCCGAGTTTTCTCGAAAAGTATTTTGACGGATTCTGTTCGGATCGGACGTAGTGCGCAACCACTCTTAGTAGGCTTGGTAACACACTCGCCTCTTATAATGTGACTTATATTTGTATAGCTTGAGAATATGTGTAGTATAGAAGACGAGATAGACTGTCTACCTATTCCTTCAGGGAATTCTTGTGATGTTTTCGTTGTGTTAGCAAACTACTTAAATAGATCACCGCAATAGGCTATCTAAACAAGGTAAAATTGTGTTTTTGTCGAATGTTATGTCTGGTAGTAAAGGGCCGGTTACGGAACGTTTTTAACTGGATGAAAGGAATGAAAAATATAAAATAGAAATGCATACAAATTAATTAGAAATTCGATAAAATTTGTCTATAGTGATAAAGTTATGTTATCAAAGTAACATAATATTAAGATAATAATTTAACTGAAAACAAAAGAAAGAAAAAGGAAGGAACTAGAAACTAGGCAGAAAGCTTTAAAATTGCCAGAAACTTTTTAGAGTCCCGAAAAAAAGCTAAATTTTATGGAATAGAGCAGAGGCGCAAAGCCCGGATGAAAAACATATATTTAATCTATCGAAAAAACTGTAAGTACAAATCTACGCAGTAGGAGGTTCTAAACCAGCACAATTTAGTCTTCAAGAGAATCTTCTCAAAGTTAGAATCAAAGACCAAACTGTCGTGTTTGGCAGCCATTGTAACATTGTGTCGGCGCCATGTTGGGCCCCTGTCCAAGTGATAACACCTACGAGTATCGCCAATATGCAGAGAACATCGGTTCCATTTTATTATAGGCTAGGAAGCTGGACTAGATATTGTAACTGCGAGTATACCCGTTTGACTTACGAAATCTTGAACCTTTTATTTATTTCCCACCATACAATTATCTTAACAGGTTTATCACCTAATGCGAAAGTCAAAGTCAAAGCATTTATTTCAAATAAACCATTATCAGGTACTTTTGAATTGTCAAAGTCAGTCCGTGAAAAACATGAAGCTATTTGCACGTTCCAAAGCGTAGATCTCTATCGAGATGAACGTGCAAGAAACTCCACGGACACTCTTTTAAATCATTTTATGTTTACCAAAATCCTGGATACATTAACCTTGTTGCTTCTATATATGAGAACAATGTAAAGAAAGAAAAAACAATTTATAGTATCAAATATTAAAATGAGCCAGTGGCAACTAAGAGATGACCAGTCTCCACTGACGGCACCCGTTCACCAACATGACGCGTGCATCAGCACCATTCAGCTCAACCATTTTGAAAGGGAACTGAATGATCCGATACACGCGCCACTACCAGCGAGACATTGGAGTGAGCATGACACACCCTCAATTGCCCAACCGATAATGTAAATTACCATTATTACAAACTACAGTAACACAGTTCTACTTATAATATTTTCAATCATATACAGTTTGCACTTATTGCTAATACAAACACCATATCTATGTCACAGTAGGAACATAACTTATTTCAAAGAAAGTTCTCACTATGAATCCTCCTGGAGTACAACAAAATACAATGTGTAACAGAATAAACGCAATACCTCTTAAGGGTTCATTTTACTCATCATTATGAACAACTTTTACTATGGGACCAACACTGAAAATGTACAAAACTGCTGATTTTTTTTTCGCAGTTTCGGGTTCTTTACTTTTAGTCAGTGGATAAATTTCCATATTAATATATATATGTTACCGGAAAGTTGCAGACTCCGTAAGATTGTAATACTTGATTAGATATAATTTCTCGATATATTAGGACAAAATCGTTTTGTATACAATAAATTGCATCCAAATTCAAGATTTTCCAATAAATCCGTGTCTTATTTAGAAAAAATAATTCACAATTTCACGCGATATTTTACAATCTTACGGCGTTTGCTATTTTCCATTGACATATACATACATATGAGGCCCTTGACCCGAAATAGGTCTACCTACTCCGAAAACTGATGATTAAATACTCATATTTGATCGTAAACGAAGCATAAGGCGTGTTAAGATTTGTAGAAGGTTGCTTTCTATAGTTTCTGTCTACCCTTGGTAGGGGTAGGTAAAGGTGTGAGTTCATATTTGTATGTAAAATACAGTAAATCTTCGTCTAAATATATAATAGTGTACATTAGTACACTTATGCCGTGGTTGTGTACTTACAGTACACCTGCTTGTGACACGGGTAGGAGGTTCTTCGTGTTGACCTAGCGGATTGTCACTTTAAATTATTACTATGAGTTCTCATCTTGATTTTCCGATAATATTTCTTCGAGTCTTCCTTGGTCTAAAGTTCACAAGCGCTACTGCTAGATCTTCATCATCTGCCGAGCCTTTTCCCAACTATATTGGGGTTGGCTTCCAGTCAAACCGGATTCAGCTGAATACCAGTATTTGACGTGGCTGGTTACTAGACCTCCACAACTCATTAACTGGGTTACATGGTACTCCTTACGGCTACTGCTGGATGTTGTTGCATTCTATTTCTTGGGTGTTCAACCGTGAAGTGTTAGTGGGTTTTCCATCCCAAATTTCTTAGTGACAGTATGAGAATACCATCATTTTAGCTGAGACACGTACTCAGCTGGACTTAGGACTAACCTAAGCATGGCGAAATCCGGTCCTGTGCTTTTGGTATCCTGTTAATTTTTGGAACGAAGTTCCTTAACGCGGCTTACGGGTAGTGCGATTTAGTAGAAATTGTCACGTAACAAAATGCCGTATGCTGTGTGTGTTTAGTGTATCGAGCCTACTACAGGCAAATGAGCACAAGAGCAACTGAGTGCGCAGCCGTGTGCTCAACTCTCTCTCTGTCCCTGTCTCTTTTTATCATAATTATAACCTCAACATATGGTTATACAGACACGTGTAAATGTCGTGTAAACGTATTTGTTATGGAAGTTCGCTCCTGACGGAGGTCCCTCGCCGCACAATTATTTTTATTTGTAAAACGCTTGTCGAGTTTCAAGACAAATTACCGTTTACGTTAATACGATTGAGTACGTATGAAAACTCGTTGTAATGCCTCAGTTGTTTGAAACTCACTTCGTATTCACGTCCTTTTCAAGCCTTCCATCCGTTACAATAGTAATTGAAGGTAGAAATTCAGCCCAAAAGCCAACAGAACCAGATGTGTCCCAACTTGGGGCAAACGTTTATTTTGGCAGACACACTTTTTGCTTAGAGTCTTGTTTGTGCTACTTATTAGAGACACAAATAAGCGGTGGATAGAAAATTATTGATGTTAGGAGTAAGTTGAGGTAAGTGTGTCTTGCAAATTATGTATGTAGGCTTTTGCTACTATAGTAGGCGCCAGATAATCGTGGAATAACGGTCATTGACCCACCTACAATTATTGACATTTTTAATTTGAAAAACGGAATTAATGACACAAAGCTGTCCCGAATCATCATCTCTCGTGATCCTTAACATTGTCTAATAATGAAAAACGATTCATATTTAATTGTTCAGGTACCTATGAACAGTTATTAGGGAAAGGTCAATGTACTTTATTCCACATTTATCTGGCGCCTACTATACAAATGTTAAACGATATTTATTTTGTAAGTAGGTTTAACATTACATTTTTGCACGTCAATCTTTTTTGGTCATTTTAAACAAGATGAGGCCGGTGTTTCCTAGCTGACTAACCTGAGAAGAAAGACTAAAACAAACTCAAAGGTCAAAGTCTCTTTTAAAGTCCATACAATCGTACTGGTCAAATCATATGAGAACCATGTAGGTTAATGTCTGAAGTGATATTTTGAGGAAAGTACCACACAGATTTGAGTGGACCTGTCCAGACAGTGCAAGCATTTTTCAGTTATCGTGTAGCTCAAACTTAGAACTTGAAGGAGCTCAATAATCTTACTAGGGGAGATCGGGGTTCAATGTGTCGCGAGGAAGTTGTACCGATAGAATATTCTTTATGAAAAAAATAGATACACATATCAAGTAAATTCGTCAAAAAACGGAACGCTGCAACTATCTTAGTTTGGCCAGTAACGTTCGGTACATTGTTAAATTGCATCGGAACAACTTTCCCGCGGCACGTTTAGCCCCGCTCTCCCTTACTTTTATAAATGTGAAAGTTTGGATCGACGTTTGTAACACAATCGAGCCATAACGGCTGAAAGAATGTAAATGAAATTTGGCACAAAGATAGATTATAGTCTGGAACAGCTTATTCGGATATTATTGAAACTACTATTCAGTTGAAATAAAAATGCATATGATTATAAATAATAGAAAAAACGGTAGAAACTTTTTTTTTTTATTCACTCTGAATAAATAAACCAGATCATCGGCTCTTTGATGATCTTAGAAAAAGGAAAAACAATGAATGGGAATCTTTATCCATAAGTAACGTAAATAAGACAATGATAAAAAAGATATAATAAATTCTATTCATATTTTTATTTTCAAGCACTTATAGTTACAAAATAGGTTTTCTTGTCTTTATTCGTTATCTTGCGAGTGTATTCGTCAGGCCATATTAGTGCCTACACAAATGAGTATGTCAAAACAATATTCTGTTTGAACAATCTGTTTTTCAGATAAGTGGAGACTGAGTAAACTACACGATGTCGCAGTGTTTAGTGAAATACAACTTTTTGAAAAGTAACTAGTTTATTTAGGTCTTTCAGTATTTCTATAAGTTCGAGGAGCTCGTGGCTAAAGAATAACAGCCGCACGGGTCGATCTTAAAGGATAAGCAACGCTTGCCAAGGTTGGTCTGTGGATGGGTGACCATCTTGACATATCGAGTTTCCTCCGTGCCTCGGAAAGCTAGTTGAAAAGTTGGTCCCGGCTGTCATTTGCATATTGGCAGTAGTTATGGATTGTCAGAAGCCAGAAAATCTGACACCAGTCTTGCCTAGAACTACCGTGTTACCCAGTTAATGGGTTGTGGAGGTCTGTTAGACAGCCGCTCCACGTAAAATACTGGTATTCAGCTGAATCCGTTTTTACTGGAAGCCGACCCCAATATAGTTGGGAAAAGGCTAGGCAGATGATGAATATTTCTATAAGTAAATACACATTGCAGGTTTACAGTAACTGCCGCTATCCCCCTTTTTCGGATGGAAATCATCAAATGACTGCTCTGGACAGAGCGAGGGGAGTATCAAACTTTTAGTGACTAAACCCCACCTGTGTACCTTCAAATGTCCTTTGCGTTCCAGGGCTGCGGTAATATAACTGTTTAGAACAATTCCGCAACCCTCGCTCGCTGTCCTCCTAAGTTTCTTAATGACTTTTATGGACATTTAAAACTAGAAAGAGGCGCTTTGGTTGGCGCCAAATAAACTTGCAAGAACGGCCATTGACACACCTAATTTTTTTGACATTCTTAATTATAAAATCGGCAAAAAAGTCATAAAGCGGACCTAAATATACATCTAACCTTTACATTTTGTAGTAATGAACAACCGTTCTTAATTTATTATTTCGGGTACCTTTGAAGAGGTATAAAGGAAAAGTCTATTATGTCCTTAATTGAAAATTTATCTGGCGCCAATCATAGACAAAAGTGACATTTTTCTCAAATGTTGTCAGAAATGAAGAATGGTATTTACATGTGTTATAGAGATGTCACGAGATCAATTCCATGCAATTTCGGTCTTTTAATAATCTTCGTGTTCTGTATGGTGTCGGACGTAAAAGAATAGCACCACCCTATCAAGGGACGACTAAGGGACTCACCAGAGAATGGGCAGCAGCATTCTCTGTACATTGCAACAGCTACACTGCGATTCCCAACCCGCCTGCCAAGCGTGGCGATTATGGCTCCCTCCCCATATTTGGGGGAGGCCTATGTCCAGCAGTGGACATCTTTTGGCTAATATGATGAACAATGGTTATCTTTTAAAAAAAATCAGTTTGCCTGGAACCCCTGGTCAAGAAATGATGACGATGGATTTGCAGTGTTTTTCTTTGCCTTGCAGTTAGGATGAAATAGTCTGATGGAAGTCGCTTTTATAAATACCACTGTTGCCAATGCCATTTAATTTTCTACTAGATACAACAGTTTTGAATATTATGAAAATTGAAAAAAACTAGTTTCAGAAAAATAAATCACACTTATCACATCACACTAATATTATAAAGTCGAAAGTTTGTGAGGTGTGTGTGTATGTTTTTTACTCTTTCACGCAAAGACTACTGAATGGATTATGGTGAATTTTGGCTCAGAGGTAGATTATGGTCTGGAATAACACATAGAATAGTTTTCATCCCGGGAGTATGTTCCCTTGGGATTATTTTCGAAATTAACGCGGGCGGAGCCCCTGGCGGTGGCTAATTGTCTATAAATATAAAAATTGATAGGTCACTCATTCATTCATTCACTCACTGATTAATAACGAAATTTCATAAACTACTAGACCCATCAAAATTAAATTTAGCACAGAGGTAGGTTATAAATAGGAGACGTGAGCTAAGGTAGGATTTTAGAAAACTCCCCCGTAAAGGAGTGAAGTAGGGGGTGGAAATGATATGTACTAAATCTGCGCAGATGAACTCGTAGGCGAAGTGCCAGTTACCTTTAAATGTTTGCTAGACACAACAGTCGAAAATTTTGTGAAAATTGAAAAATAAGTGAATTCTCAAGAATAAATTCCAGCTCCTGATCAACTACCCCATCTACCCATCTATTTCCCCAGCTACTGTAACAAGGCACTGACAGATCAAGTCGTCGAGTTAGTACTGTACTTACTACTGGAGCAAGCACTACCGCAGCATGACGGCGCACTCCCCCGAGAATAGTGTTGCTCCAGCTGCTTAATATCTCGGATACATGCGATCAAATACTAAGAAGTTCTTGTTGGTTGCTGCTGAGCGTGATCGTCTGTGAAAAATGTGTGTAGTGTTTATTATAGATTGAGATCCTGAACTCCCTTATTTTCTCACTAACAAAATATGTACGATAGAGTTGTGTTAGTATGTACTTTTAACATACGCATGCCTGCTGGCTTGAGTCGACGGCCGATTTTTTTTGGGGGCTGAGCCGAAGCCAATTTTTTTTTGTTTTTTTTTTTTTGTGGTGTATCAAAGGTACAGCTACTCAAGGAAGTAGTTTTGCAGCCTCCCAAATTCTGGCAGACTGGCAGACTTTAGCTTTCGTTATTTGCACCTACTAAATAAACTATGCCCAAATTTCAGCCTTTATTATTTAACAATATTCTGTAAAACATGCATAAAAATCAGCACCCGGACTTAAAAAAAAATGAGGAATTTAATGACTTTAGCACCTGATACCTGGAAATAGGCCATCGGCCCAAGCTAGCAGGTATGCGTATGTTAAAAGTACATTCTAACACTACTCTATCCCACACATATTGTTAGTGAGACAATAAGAGAGGTCTGGTAGCTTTGAAATCTTAGTCCAATACGAGAGTATTTTCATTATGTGCAGTTCTGCTAGCGACTTTGCCCGCATGTATGTCGAAAATTATCCTAAAGGAACGTACTCCCGGGATAGAAATGTATCCTATGTCCTATCCCAAGACATGGTCTATCCATGTGCTAAGTTTCACCCTAATCCGTTCAGGCTTTGAGAGTGAAAGGGATACAGACATACAGATAAACTTCAGAAATACTGTCGATTAATATGGATTTGTTTTTAGTTCCTTTGGATGACTTCTGAAAAAGTTTTTATAAAAATTAAACGTTTTCTGCTTGGGCAGTATCTCAACTGCTGTTGGAGGTAGATTAAACTTGCCTAGACGATAGATACTTGACTTGAACACTCTAAAAAAATACTCTAAGAAAACCCTCTCTTCTCGCGTAACATCGAACCAGCCTAAAACAATAAAGGTCCTGAACTACCAACACTCAGAGACCAAGACAACATCAACGCTCGTTCCGTTTTAAAAGAACAATTTACTTATATTACTCTCCAATGGTATAGTACAATGCTAAGCATGTCCTACAAAGCCATGGCCAAGGACGTCCCACCCCGCCACCACATAAACCAGTTCCGACACTTGATATATTACAGCACGTCACAACACGACATGATGAAAACGATTCCTTAAACGTCGGATCTCACGGATGACAACCTAATCCACTGTTTGTACACCTTCCAAATTACTAAGGAAACGGGAACACGACGTTTTAAGCTAGCTTTGCGTTTGTTGACATCAGTAACAATAATAGTAATACATAAACTGAATACGAGACAATGGCAGTGCCGTTTAGGGTTGGCATAGAGTAAGAATGTGTAGAAGCGAGACAGCCGTTTCAAACACATACAAAATCGTGCTACTAGGATACTACATACACGTGTTGCAGAATTTGTTCGAAAGTGACAGCGCGGCCTTGGAACGCAAAGAGCATTAAGAGGAACACGGATGGGTTTTAGTCAAAAAGTCTGATACTCCCTTCCACTCCGCCCAGAGCGGAAGAAGTCATTTGATGATTTCCTATCCTTAAGAAAAGGATATGAACTACATGTGCTATGAAACGGTCAACAAAATCAATCTACGCACAATATTTTATTATTTCCAGCATTTCAGTGAAATGTGTTTTTGGAATTGTCTTCTCGAGCCCTTAATTTGGATGACTATACTACAAAAAAATACGATTTCACTAACCTAGCAGTGCCCGCTGTCTTGTTTTTTTTTTCTTAATTTATGTGTTACTTCGGCACTCAGAAATAAACATAAGCTATATTTTCACCTGTCCCCTGTGTCACTTTTATAATGACTCTCAGTTGGACATAGGTCCCGCCCAAGCGTTGCCACATCGACCAGTCCTGTGTTTCCCTCATCAAACGGACTCCCGCGACGCTCACTAGGTCAACGCTGCGTCTTTGACCTGGAAACGACTCCAGAACCATTCAGCCCCATCGACCGGTATTTTGCGAGCAATTAGGCTATTTGACCAACTTTTGGTTATATTTGATGTCACATTTACACATGGACGCCTTGGCATTCCAGTTCCATGTTGTATTCTTATTCGATGTCTTAACTTGCTCTGAACACTTCCCAGGAGATTACAATGCCTACTGATGGTTTAAGTACATCAATTAACATTTAATTAATTCTGGATTAGGCTGTTGATTTCTGTACAGGTCTAGTATTTGCTTACGCATGTGACGGAGTATTTGATCTTGTTCTGTTTGTCTATGTTCCAACGTATCAGCTTAATCGTGTTTCAAAGTCCTAACTAAATATCAACATTTTGGGACCTACAAGCGATTTTTACCGTACCTATTTTGTTAATTTTGGCCTCCTAGACCGAAATGTTTGTACTTTGAGCTTCAATCACTACTTTTAACCTTTTTGTAGTCCTCATAATCAACTACCTTTATCCCAATTTAATTAGAATCGGCTCAGCGTGGTGTCTGTCTTCTTCTTCTGTATTTGTCATCATCTCGTTAGTCACCTTCTTTCTAGCCTTTGCAATCAATCTGCCTTTTCTCAACTATTTTGCAGTTGGCTTCCAGTTTAACTGGATCCTTTGTCCTTTCCTTCTTCATCATTTGTGGCCATTTAACCTTTCACAAAATTCGTTCATGATTTCTTTGGTGTTCTTTCCATTATCACCAACCACCCAAAACCTTACTATAACGTGTCAATGCCATTTTGATTCCGTTGTGAAAAGGGGTAATTCCTATGCGTCTTGTATAGCTCTATCTCTGTCTCTCAACCCAGAATCATAATGATTTTAAGACATCACAGTTGTAATTACTACTCCAGGCTTATGGGATAGTGGGCTTATAACAATATTGTGGTTTCAAACACACAACTTTTCAACCGCCTATCAACGCTTTAAGCTGCACCTAAAAGTAACATAGTCGCCAAAATAGACGCAATAACACAACCAATTTAAACTTTCAAATTAACATACACATGTCGCATTGAAAGTTTAATTCCGGGTAACACAACAAACTCCTAGTTTACTAGTTCAAAATATAATTACCTTCAGTTCAATTTGACTGCAAACGGACCCAGAAGTCAAACGAACTTGCAGTCGACCTAATCAAAGTTAACTAATTAACGTATTCAATTTGATGTTAAAGTTACGTGTGGAAGATATTCAGTACATATGGAGTGCTGATTACTTTTAAAGTGATTTGCTGCTTAACAGAATTGGGTTGGGTGAACTCTATGTCACCATATCTCAGTGGTATCCCTGGAAAGTAAGTAAAACTAATTACAGTTACAAAACTGCCATATATTATCATTATGAACTGTTACTAGAAATCATTAACTATAGAATAAGTTGTCCTTAATTATAAGTAAAGACAAATATTTTATTTTTTATATACAAGAAGGTAAAATCGATTGTTCAATCTATTATTTCACTAGTAAAAACCTAGCAGCAAAGCTGTTAGCAAACATTGCTGAAATACTCGTAAACCATAAAGTGAACACTGTTTTTTTCTTGTTTTCATTGTAACATTTATTTTTATTTATTGACTGTCATAAAATAAATAACTTTTCTGCACTATATGTATATACAAGCTACATTTTATCCCAAAAAAATAACAGATTCTTAAGAATAGGCTATTGAAGCAAACGCACAGGAATAAAGTACAGAATAAAAGCAGTGCCAAAGTCAACTGGTTATTAAGGACGCATATGCAGTTGACATAATGACGACAGCTATCCGTATAAAACAAGGAAACTTAGGGGAATACTAAACCACTTTGTTTGACGCAGACTTAGAATGGCACTCAACTGCATTCGACAATCTAAAGATACCTATGTAGATCTAAGAACAGTCTTAAGCCTCTCTGAGACGGTGGAGGTAAGGATTTACAATAGTACGTAAGAGAGTCGTGGCCTGCCATATGGTTCATTCTCGTCTAGAAGACCTTTAGTGACTCAAGACAAGACAAAACAAAAGATTATTGAAAATAATAGGCTTTCGTAGGAATTATTTGGAATGATAATAATATATTGGAAATTTGTATTTAGATCAAAGTAAAAAAATATCAACACCTTTCGACATTGGCAGACTACGAAGGATGGCGGGACTATTTGAATGTCTTCCTTCGAAATTGGCAAGAAGTTGCACAAAACCGGGAACTGTAAAAGGAATAGTGGGAGGCCTTTGCCAGCTGTGGGACACTTTGGTTTTTTTTTTTTTATGAGTGGCTTCTCGCAGTTCAACCTATAAGGTTGTCGACTGCTTAACCGGGCTTGCCTGTGGTGGCCTTAATATAATATTAAAGCCTCCAGCCAGGGCTTATAAAAAACTAACAAACTAAGCGACTACACGCTAAGGGCACCCCCTGTGGGGTACGGGCCTCGGCTTAGGGCGTCGCTGGGGGGAGGACAGCTGGGGACGGGCTGGATCGAACTGGGGACAGTTGGGGCTAAATATTTTAATAATAGACATTTTGAAGAATGTCAGATTTACGAAACTGAGCTACAACACAATTGTTCGTTTTAATGTTTTGTGTCAAAGTCAGGATTAGATTGGCTTTTGTATATTTAAAGACTGTCTATCTTAATATTTTATTTGTATTTACTTTTCGAAAACATCGAATTTATTTAGGCATCTGTAGGTATAATATATTATTCTAATGAAAACCTTTCAATTCTGTGACATTGATAGTTTCATTTTAATGTAAAATTAAGTAATATTGAGTACTGGCTGTTTATTTTAGGCTTTCTTGGAATTGTTCAAACAATAATATTGTGAACCTGAGTGATTGTAAAGTAAACGACTTTAATAAAATATAGAATTCCTCAAGCAAAATTTGTAGTTAGTTATCACATTTATTTGTGAAACTAATTTTATTGAGCCTTGTTTAAAAAAACCTAGCTGTAATGAGTAGTTTAAAATACTGCATAGCAGATTTATAAATTCGAGTTTTCATCTAGAATCTGCTCAAAAAATCAGTATTTAATAAGATTTTATATTATGTTTATAGAATAGAATAGAATAGAATAGAATATATTTTTATAGGTACTTATAACATTTATTTCCCAAGTTTATTCTTTTATTTCATATATTTATTTCGGGTACGTAATGTTTGGTATAAATAGTTTTACTATAACAGTGAATGATATAATTTCGAATTATTTTATTTTCATTATTATAAATGATTGATGATTGTTATAACACCTTATGGCAGAGGTTCCCAAAGTGTGCGCCGCGGCGCCCTGGTGCGCCGTAGGAAGTCAAGAAAGGCGCCGCACGACGCTCCTCTTCGGGAACTAGAATTAGATATTCGCGGGAACAAAATATAATAAACATTTCAAAACCCGCTCGCTGCTTAGTATTTTATTTTCTTTTTGTGTATATTTTAAAATACTCAACAACATACTATGATGGTTTTAAATTTTGTGCCTGGTATAATTGTAACCTATTTTGGCAATCTAGGGCGCCGGGACATAATACTAAACGGTGTAAGTGCACCACGGATTGAAATAGTTTGGGAACCCCTGCCTTATGGTATACTTTCATGAGATATAATTTCAATGTAAGCTTCAGTGGATTTAATATACAATATATCTAATGATTAAAAGTTATAATGTTCATATTGTACAAGATTTCTTTGGTCTAATGATCACTTTATTTAATTTTATCGAATCTAATTTCGGCTTAAATTACGGTCGCGGCCAAGAAAAGTCCACAGAGCCCCGCTGCGTGGATGCCGGTGAACTTGGCAGATCATATTCCAGCAGAGCTCAAAAAAAAGTGAGTTCTTTTCGCATGCAGCATAGTTCTAGAGTTCCTGATACTTTTCGGGAATAGTTGAGACAGAACTATTTCCGAAAAGTATCAGGAACTCTAGAACTATGCTGCATGCGAATAGAACTCACTTTTTTTTGAGCTCTGCTGGAATATGATCTGCCAAGTTCACGCAGACGCTGCGTGGGGGTTGTATTTCTGTATGCAGGGTTTAAAGGACCCTAACATGAATGGGATTACGGGAACTAAATTGCTCGCTTTGCTCGCTCACTCTAGCTCACGTCACCCCATTCAAACCTAACCTATCCGTGTCGTGGTGCCCTAAGTTAACCGCTCGCTCTTTGTTCAGTGGTCAGATCAAATGTTAGTTATATAAATGATACTTAGATCAAAAGAACGTTCCACTTAATAAAAATTTGACAAAGTGTTGCTATAACATGTTGTTATACAAACCAAACGTTATATTAAGTGAAAATTATGTAAAATGTTGTTAGATGAAGTAAACTTTATGTTATTTGAGCGTTATAGCTTTGGAAATTAGAGCAAATAATCTTATATTAAATGCACGGTCCCCATCTTATTCAAATCTTCTAGGTATGGAGGAAGTTTTTACAAAGAAGTCCAATTATATATTTTCCTTCTTATTGATTTGCTAGCAAAAGGCTAGCAAAAATATTTGATAAACATCATTTGGAAATATTTTTTGCAAGTGAGAGTTTGACCCTTCATGAATTTGTGAAAAAAAAACATGCCGCGCAGTCTTTGGGGGCTATCGAAAGAAGTGAAAACTAAGTATCTTGTGAATTGTATCGTCGAGCTATTCGATTATTATTTTTGAATTTGGAAAGCGTTCGGTGACGATGACGCGAGTTCCATGATTTATGTTCACCCAAAAAGTACACATATACACGTATATATAAGTACATATACACAGTATACATGTAGCTCATGGAAAGCGTTCGGTGACGGCACTGACGCGAGCTCCATGATTTTTAACCGACTTCAAAAAAAGGAGGAGGTTATTGTTCACCCAAAAAGTGCTCAACTGGCCTAAAGAAGTTTTCACTTCAAAATTTATTTCCCTCACACGACTTTTTAGAAAGTACATAAGTAGTAATAAAATCAAACGAAACCAACCTCTCTTCTTTTGGAAAAAAATAAATACGAAATAATTCACGCCTGCCACTAAACTACTAAAACTTTACCCAGCTCACAATAACTTAAACACAAGGAAATAACAGTGTTATACATAATACCCATGAAAATAAACACGAAAGGAAGGGCTATCACCATAAAGACGTTAGCACGCCGTTAGCAAAGTTTTTACAGCTCCCCGACTATAATACATATATATTTATATAGGCAGGGAGCTAGTCAACACGTATATTTACAAGGCTTATCTGTTGTTCTATGTGATTCGTATGCGACCGACATACAAAACGTTAATGTATGTGTGGGGATAGGTCACCAGCGAGTTAGATTATTTTGTTCCAGGTTTTTCCCGGGAATTTGATCCCGTAGCCAATGTCACAGGAACATTGCATTTTTTGTGATAAAATTTGACATTGAGTGATAGTTTAAATCAGAAATTAATTCAGAATTCTGGCTGTGTGTTTTTATTTTATTTTTCTGTTAACTCACACACTGCTTAATGAATGGTTCCAATAGTTGTAAATATGTGAGTACTATTTACCTAAATTTATTTAGAAAATGAATAAGTTTACCTCTGCTGGTAATACTTTGTTCCTATAAGTAGCATACTCTGGGTGCATCGTCCTCACATAATATTAAATTAATTTTTGTATACCAAATTTTGTAAAATCATTATTTGAAAAGAGTAACGACGGAGTTTCTTGTCCATTCTTCTCCATAAGAATCTACCTTTCCGAATGGACAGTAGAGTCACTTTATTAATGTAATATTATTATTTTACTAAACTATAAATGATGACGTTCAAAAGTGCCGTTTAATGGCCTTATTGAAATAAACGTTTTGACTTTGACTTTGGCTCTCAGGAGTTGCAGTGATTGGAAATAGTGAGGGGGCATGGTCAAAAATGAAATGGGGTTTTATAGATTCGTCGAATACCCAGTACGAGTGCGGTGCCCCTACTCAGAACATGACTTACCCGTTGAAGTGTCCCACTTGGGGCCCATGGACCGCGATGCGATGCTACAATTAACGTAGCAAACCAAAAGTAACTGGGGCCAAACAATCTGAAGAGTTAACCATCGACTGAACAAAAAAACTATATTATTATATTTAATTAGTATTGTTTAAAACGTTTGTACACTGACAGCCCTAAATCTATCTCCTTTCGTTCAATACATCCAAAGGTTGTCTGGAAGAGATTGCCTTGTGCGATAAGACCGCCCATTGTACACTTATTTTATGTTTGATTGTCCTGTTCTTATTATGAGGTGTATAATAAAGTATATAATAAATAAATAAATAAAAAACACGAGATTCCTTGGTAAGTCTGATTTCCAATGTAGTTGAACTTTTATCCAAAGGTGTGTTGTTCAGTTTCATATATATGTTGGCCCGCAGATTTGCATGATGTACCACAGATGTAAAACTGTTTTCTCTTTTCAGAGCCTTCTGACAATTTTTTTACACGTGCAGTCTGTGGATCATCTTAACGCGACGGGCTTACAACGCCCTGCGTGTTCAGTACAATGACGCTCTGAGGGCAGTGGTGAGGAAACCCAGGTACTGCAGTGCTTCCGCCATGTTTGCGGATGCTTCAATAGATGATTTCTTCTCCATCATTAGGAAAAAAACTGCATCGATGATGCGCAGGGTCCGTGGTAGCACCAACACTGTCCTCAGAACGTTAGCGTGCAAAATAAACAGTCCGTTTCCTGTGTACTGGACAAGTGTACACCTGCACAAAAATAGGAAATAGTTTTAGTGTTTATTTTGTTTTTTACTAAAAATTACTAACACCTTGTTATTTTTATTTTTGTGTGTACTACTAATAACTCTACTAACGCTATTTTTGTAAAAATATGGAGGCATGTCTGAAATAAAGATAAATTAATCCTTACTAATATTATAAACGCGAAAGTTTGTAAGTATGGATGGATGTTTGTTACTCTTTCACGCAAAAACTAATGAATGGATTTTGATGAAATTTGGCAGAGTGGTAGATTATAGTCTGGAATAACACATAGGATTTATCCCGGGATTAAGTTCCCTTGGGTTAATTTTCGACAATCACGCAGGCGGAGCCGCTGGCGGCAACTATTTAATAATAAATATATGTAATTTACTGATCAATGACCTAAGAACCCTAATAAGTTCACTTTCTGAAAAACACTCTAAACATTTAACAATCAACATAAATCAAAACAATGTTCCACCCAAATGCTCAAGCAAGAATCGACACCCCATTTCCTAATCTTTCGTGGCCCAACGTTGAGCTCACCTTCCCCGGGGCAAAGGATAATCGCTGATTTATAGCTAATATCTTCCATGATTTACCAGTATTTCTCCTTCCATTTTTTTTCTTCGCACCTTTAACGTTATGTATTGAATTTTATTAGAAAGGTTTGTATGTTTTACTTGGCAATGACTGCCTAAAGTTTATGCTGATGTTTTGATGGGAATCTGCGCCAAGTAGAAGTAGAGTTTTTGATTTCTGTCTAAAGTTCATGCTGATGTTTTGATGGGAATCTGAGCCAAGTAGAAGTAGAGTTTTTGATTTCTGTCTAAAGTTCATGCTGATGTTTTGATGGGAATCTGCGCCAAGTAGAAGTAGAGTTTTTGATTTATTTTTCGTCTTGTTTGAGTATAGACTTAGTTGCTTAATGACCTGGTGAAGAAAGAAAGAAAGAAAATAAAGAAAGAAAGAAAATTGCATTTATTGGCACAATAATAAAATAATAATAAAAATAAATAAATAAAAAAATCACCTTACAAATAGAAAATATCAAAACTTAAGTACATATAGCAATATTGTGCCAAAAGGGCCTCAGCTCAGCATAATGTCAGGTGGCAACAGTAGTTATTACAACCTAACGCTGATTTTCAGCTGCAGCCCACGGGTACCATACGCTCGAACGCGCAGAAGACCGATGTGACGACACTTGGGGAGGTCTATGATGATGATGATGATGAAAATAATAATAATATAATATCTTCGGACAACTCACACACGGTCATCCGATCCCAAACTAGGCAGAGCCAGTGCTGTGGCAACCAGACAACTAATAAACATACTTATATATTTCTAAATACATACATATTATAGACAAATTACACCCAGACACAGAACAAATGTTCATGCTCATCACACAAAGATTTGTCCTGGGTGGGAATCGAACCCACGACCTCCGGTTTAGCAGTCAGGGTCACTAACCACTCGACCAACAGGCCGAGTTTTATTATTATTCCGTATATTCATTTTTTTAAACTTATTTCTTACATTTTTAAATATTTAAAAAAAAATACAAAACTAAGCAAAAACATTTAAAAATATAAAAATAGTAGCCCACCGGTATCGGGAAAAGGGTCCAAGCTACCGGCGGTCAGGGCTCAAGAGAGAGGAACCTCCTAACAATACGAGCCGTGTCCAGAAGTACCGCTTTCTGAATCAGGCCCTTGATCCAGTTGCCTAACGAGAGCCTCCTGAGGTGCTGGTCGAGGCTCGTGGCTATTAAGCCATTGGCTGACACAACTATCGGTACAATGATTGCTGAGTCCACATCCCACATGTCGACAACCTCGCGAGCCAAGTCAATATATTTGATTTGCTTATCTTTCTCGGCTTTCACGAGATTCTCATCATGCGGAACGGTTATGTCTACAATCATTGCACGTCTCTCGATTCGGTCCACCACCACTATATCAGGCTTATTGGCAACAATAGTCCTGTCAGTGATGATGGACCGATCCCAGTACAATGTGATATTGCCATTATTATTATTATTATATTATTATTATTGTGGTTTTAATAGTATTATTAGTAGTGATTCGGCCGTTCTATTTAAAATAAATAAATAAAATTAAATAAGCTGAATCATCTAATTACTTTTCATCGAAGACCTCCAAAAGTATTTTACCTTCAAGATCTAAGTTTAATTTTCTAGACTTTAATTATATCTTGGCGTTAATGAGATTTAGTTTCGCAAGTTTGCGACAGGTGTGTAATTTCTAATAGCTGGCATATAATTGGATTCGTTATTATGTTTGTCTATGGAAGCTTGATTAGAAATTTTAGGGTTCCACAATGAAGCAAATAGAATAGAATAGAATAGAAAACATTTATTCGATACAGACACAACACAACAGCAACAAAACACAAAGTAAAAAAGAGAACAATCATAAGACAACAATAACATTAACTAATAATTAAAAAAATAAGTAGTAGTAGTAATAGGCCAAGTGCGAGTTGGATTCTCACACGAAGGGTTCCGTACCATAAACCGAAAAAAAAATGTGTTTCTTGTTTAGGAGACCACTTTAATTTTTAATTTGATTGTAGTTTTATTATTTGTCGTCATTGCGGCAATAGAAATAAACACTCTGAAAATTTCACCTATCTACCTATTACCCGCTGACAGACGGACGGACGGACGGACTACGGAGGCTTAGTAATAGGGTTCCGTTGGTTACCTTTTGGGTACGCAACCCTTAAAGAAATAAAAAGAAAGAAAGTAAGTATTTTTTCCTTTAGGATCCTCTTTTTATTTATTATTTTTATTTTATTTTTATTCATTACGTGCCAAAATCCTTCCAGGTATTCTTTTCCCAAGCTACCTCCAACCAGTTCTTGCAGTAGGCATCTGGGTCCTCGCCTACCTCTTCCTAGATCGGCCACGGCACCGTCCCTCTTCAGGCGCTTTATGGATACTATTGCGCAACGATCCAATTTCATTTCACAATATCATCTTTATCTTGTCCGTATCTCTCTTTACTGAGTGACTGAGTTACTGACAGACAACACACAGCCGAAACTACTGGTCGTAGAAATTTGGCATGTGGGTTCCGGGGGTGTAGAACAGCTAATAGAACAACCAAGTTCCACACAACTGGGAAACCCAATCAAAGCCAAAAATATTCTGAATACTGAAAAACAGTATTCAGAAGTTCTGTCTACCAAACCAAGGTTATTCATCTCACCACTCAAATTCACCACCCAAGGGAAACAAACGACAAGCTATTTTAAATCTTTTGACTTAAGCAGTCCACTCCAATTTTGTTTAAGACCCTAATTCGTAATGTGATCGGATTCGTTTTGTTTCTAAGAATTGAAATTACTTTTAGACTAAAACTAAACTTATATTTTATGAGGAAATGTTATTTGTTTGTAATAATTCGATGTTAAAAAAAAAAGTGTCATACTTTTTTTTTTTTTGATGGGAAATCAAAAACTTTTTCCGCTCTGGGTGGAGCGGAAGGGCGTGTCAGACTCTTACTGACTAAAACCTATCCGTGTTCCTTCTAAAGCCCTTTGCGTTCCAGGGCCGTGGTGACTCTTTGGAACAAAATCCGCAACCCTGGCAGGGACTTGACACCTACAGCTAGAATGTGGGTAAGGTGTGGAGCAAAAAAAAAAAATTGTATGCTATCCATATAATGTACTAGCTTTTGCGGCTTCGTACGCACATATCCCGTTTATTCTTGTTCCCGTAAGAATTTCGGGAAATCCTCTCTTAGTGCTATCTTACACTCCCCAAGGAACTTATATGCCAAATTTCAGCTTTCTACTAGTAGTTTTGGCTGTACATTGTATGTCAACCCCAATCGCCGCAACAGAATAAGATGCCCCGGGCGTCGGGAGTCGCAGGGCAATCTCTGGCCACCGTAGGCGCGGGCCTGCGGACGGCTAGCGTTCGGTGGCTGACCAGGCCCGGCTCGATGGCGCAGTGTATTCCACGCGCGCCTCAAAGATATGTCAGCAGAGAAGACGAGGCCCGTTAAGGCCGAAGCCTATCAGGGTTGCGGAATTTATTCGAAAGAGTCAACACGGCCCTGCAACCCAAAAGGCTTTAGGAGGAACACCGATGGGTTTTAGTCAGTAAGAGTCTGCCACGCCTTTAAGTGTAAGAAACGCCACCCAGAGCGGAAGAAGTCATTTGGTGATTTCCCTTTCTTTAAAAGTGAATTTCGCGCGTACGAAGTCGCGGGCAAAAGCTAGTTTAACTATAAATAAAACATTGTGAAAGTTAATATCTGGAAACACTGTCCATATTCCGATTACCTGTCACTAATCGAATGCTATACTATGTAGTCCTCCTGACCGATTTCGGCCATGGCAGCCACTCTCAACCGAGACTAGCCATCGGCGCGGGACATATTACTCCGTCTTCCATCATTTTGATGGGATGGCAACCCGACACGACCGGGGAGAGATCTGGCGCAGGACCAATGGTTTAACGTGCTTTCTGAGGCACGGGGGTTTCACACGACCAACTTCCTAACTCGGGGCTGTCACTGAGAAATTCCTAATGGAAAAGCCAATAGACAGTTTTTGTCTGACCTGGGACCTAAGACTCCACGCTCGGCAGTTGCACTGGTTAGCCGAGTGCTTAAGGCTACTTTCATTCTGGATTAAATTCTCGGTTCCTCTATAATAAACCAAAGGAGCAAAGTCGTGGGAACAGGCTAGTTCAGTATGAAATTAGTTAAAGACTGATATAACTTGTTAGTCTAGTTCAATTGAAGTCGGTAGATTATAATTACGATAGTGAAGTAAATTGCTGCCTCGTTGGTCACAGGTGCTTTTGTTGGGCTTCGATACCCAGTTTTTTTATTTGGAATAATATCTTAGAAGGAACTTGGATTCGGGCCGTCCAGCAGCGAGGTGGGCAGGCGATATTGATGCCATTGTGGGTAGACCCTGGATGAGGGTGGTACAGGAACGTAGGGATTGGCACAGGGCATCAGAGGTATATGCCTAGCAGAGGGCGACGTCGGGCTGTAGATGATGATGATGGTGAACCTGAAGTCGGGATTTATGTCTGGTTAATAATGGCCACTGGCTCTATTTCATGGGATTGAAACATTACTGAGAAAATATGGGATTACCTTATTAGATAAACAACTCTTTTTTTTGTGATAAATGATGTTTTTCGCTCTGGGTGGATCGAAAAAGAGTGTCAGACTCAGTTACAGACTTAAACCCACCTTTTTGCGTTCCAGGACCGCGGTGACTCTTGCGAACAAATTCCGCAACCCTGGCAGGATTCCGCAACCCTGGTAGGTTTCCGCAACCCTGACAGGGTACACCTCTGCCAGACCCTTCGTGAAATGCAAGCGTAACGTTGTAGAGACAATATATGAAAATTGGAACATGGCTGGGTCAAAAAGAGTCTGAAACACCCTTCCACTCCTCCATTTCCCATCCTTTAAAAAAGAAGAATCAATTAGGCACGCCTTTCATTTAATTTAACCCTCTTAATAACTTTCCATCCATCATTACATAAATTGGCATCACTTAAAACTCTGCTTACCCTCGAACAGTGAGCGACATCCATAATACATAAGATGTAATACTTTCTGATGCGACGCACGTCATACGCATGCCATGATCTAAGAAGAATTTATTAAGATATATGGAGTTCCTCTCCTGATGCAGCTACATTTAACCTGGACCCAAAGATGGGTAGCTCGTTATATAGCTTAGGAGCAACTGTATTTTCATGAAGGTCTTTCTTTGCACATGATTTTTATTTGAATGTTTTACTTCCGACAGTAAAGCTGTTTAGTATTTCAAATTGATGTAAGTGGATAGGTAAGTAATTATTGCATTTGCACATAGGAGAGAGTAGGGCTAAACGTGCCGCGGGTAAGTTGTTCCGATGTCATTTAACAATGTACCGGACGTTACTGGCCAAACTAATATAGTTGCCATCGGTGCGCTGTAGCGTTCCGTTTTATAAAGAATTTACTTGATATGTTTATCTTTTTTATTCATAAAGCCTATTCGAATCAACTTCCCCGCGGCACGATAAGCCCCGCTCTCCCCTATCTTGATGATGTTTTTATAGATTTACTCACTGGGACGCAAAAAGGCTCATAGGAGCCTTCAAATTTCATCCGGGCACGAGCATTGTTTTCCATCAGGCGAGATCGAGGCTGGATGATCGCAAAAAAAATGTAGGTACTATCTGGACATATAGAAGAGACGAGCTACTCTTCCATTTTTTTTTCGACGATTTGTAATGCCCATAGTTTCGAGATGAAATTCTTTTTGTTTCAACCTTCTAACCTGACCTTATACAGCATCAAGGTCACAGGTACCTTCTACAGAAGTCTAGGTATTCAAGTTTCAATCTAGATCATATTGTAACGCTTAGGATTTTCGGTATTTTATTCGTTGGTTTCATTTTATTTGTTTGATAACCACAGTGTGTGGACAGGTTGTCTGTTTTCAGGGGTTCGTACCCAAAGGGTAAAAACAGGACCCTATTACTAAGACTCCACTGTCCGTCTGTCTGTCTATCACCAGGCTGTATCTCATGAACCGTGATAGCTAGACAGTTGAAATTTTCACAGATGATGTATTTCTGTTGCCGCTATAACAGCAAATACTAAAAATAGAATAAAATTAATATAAAAGTCGAGCTCCCATACAACAAACGTGTTTTTTTTGGGTTAATGATTCGGAACCCTTCATGTGAGAATCCGACTCGCCCTTGGCCAGTTTTTCTACAATTTGAGCCAGTAAGCTAATGCTTTGGGTGCATATCCCTTTATCGTTGAAATATAACCCAGCGAGGTCTAGAAAGGGCAAAGCTTGGAGTGTCTCTGTGGGAATCGAATTCGGTACAAGGTTATTCGACAGAGAATCAAAGCCGATATCGGTCGATATAGCTCACTGAATAAGCAAGCTGAAGTGGCAACAGCTGGTCAGCCATGTTAGCCGTAGAACTAATAACCGTTGGGGCAATCAGAGAACGTAAACCAAGCTAGGCGGAGCGAGGATCTGCCTAGGGTGACTAAGGCTATGGATCACTGAATCCATACTTTATATTATAAATGCGAAGTGTGTCTGTCTGTCTGTTAACTCTTCATGCTTGAACTGCTGAACCGATTGAGATGAAATTTGGAATAGAAATAGTTTGGGTCTCGGAAAAGGACATAGGATAGTTTTTATTCCAGAAAACATTCTTCAAAGGGGTGAAAAGGAGTGGATGTTTGTATAAGAATTCGTCATTATTGAAGAAATGATTGGCCCTTTGTATTTAGGCACGTGATAAAAAATAATTAAACAAATTATGTTCCAGCGTTTTTGAAAAATTAGTATCTTAAAAATAAAATAACTGCCTAAAGTAACTAAATATTCCATGCGGACGAAGTCGCAGGCAAAAGCTAGTACTTAATATTACAAATGTGAAAGTAACTTTATGTTTGTTACCTGTTCACGACTAGACAGCTGAACGGATTTGGATGAAACTTAGCACAGGGTTAGAACATATCCTGGAATAGGAGATAGAACACGCGATCGAAGCCGCTGGCAGGAGGTAGTAAGCAATAAATGGAGTGACTGGGAAGGCCTACGCCCTTGTCCATCAGTGGCCTGCTGTTGAAGATGGTGACAACACACACAACACAATCAATATTTTATATAGATTTTTTTTTTGCATGCTGAAAATGAGTAAGCAAAATATGTGGAACGATTTTAACTTAAGAGCATTATGTACCATATTTTACGCAAAAATAAATATTCTATTCTACTCTATTCTATTCTATAGTAGGCGCCAGATAATCGTGGAATAACGGTCATTGACCCACCTACAATTATTGACATTTTTAATTTGAAAAACGGAATGAATGACACAAAGCTGTCCCGAATCATCATCTCTCGTGATCCTTAACATTGTCTAATAATGAAAAACGATTCATATTTAATTGTTCAGGTACCTATGAACAGTTATTAGGGAAAGGTCAATATACTTTATTCCACATTTATCTGGCGCCTACTATAATGACAAACATCCGTGTAAACAATTTTATTATTAAACTACAGGTAGCTAAGGACAGCAAAAATCTCGGAAAATTTACAAAGCAAGCTATGCTGACAATATGACACGTATAACTGACATTATCTAATGTGCCTGACGCATTCTGACGTGTCCTGACGTGGCCTGACGTGTGCTCAACATACATTGTAACGTTTATTATGTATGGAACGCAAGCACAAATTAAATTTCGCAATTATTTTACAGAATTTCACTGTGATTTTTTCTGTACTTTTTTTTCATGTTGGTTTGTAGATACTTACGTGGGTAGGTAGGAAAATATTTTTGGACCAAAGAAGTAGATAGCTATATAGATATGTACCTACTTAATACGAAAAACAGTTTTTTAAAGGTTTTTTTTTGTTATTTGATATTGGTTTGCTCTTGACTCTAGTCTAGGTCATAGATGACAGAGACAAAGTCGACAGAGCTTACCCAGAAGAAGCCTGTTCACTCTAGTTTTGAATACATTAGGGTTGTATGCATTCGGAAACACAGACGCAGGCAGAGAGTTCCACTCCTTTGCTGTGCGCAATATAAAAGTCGTTTAGAAAGGTTTAGTACGAATTTGTGGAATAGAAACAAGGTACTCTGCAACTTGCAGTGCGTGTCGATGTTCGGTGGTAGAAGGGGGCCGGTGGGATGACAGGTTTACTGAAGAGAACAATTCTAACTTTATTGCTCGTCCATATCGAATTCACCCGAACCTTTCAATCAGTTACTCTCGAGAGGTTGCGGATCGATTCGGTTATGACAAGAAGGTTTCGATTGTGTTCAAAATAAATTAAATTGAGTATTTCCGTTAGAGCACCAATCAATATTTTTGCTTGATGCTCTATCGGGAATACAATAAAAATTTAATTTTATTCCCTTTAGAGCACCAAAATACGTAAAAGGTATGTATGTAGATCAGGGTTTACAGTCCCAGATCCTCCATAGAAAAGGGAGCAACTGCACGATGGTTTCGGATTAGGATGAGTCAACATTCATTTTACACCACATTTTTTTTTAAGGATGGGAAATCATCAAATGACTTCTTCCGCTCGGGGTGGAGCGGGAGGGCGTGTCAGATTCTTACTGACTAAAACTCATCCGTGTTCCTTCTTTCCTTACAGCCCTTTACATTCCAGGGTCACGGTGACTCTTTCCAACAAATTCCGGAACCCATTATACAAACACCTACACTTCAATAAATGAAGTATCAATCGAACTTTCTTCTACCACTCCACACACGCAACAAAAGCTAGGTGCACATTACCCGATGACGTCGCTATCTACCAGCCTGTGTGTCCTCGCCTTATTTCCTGTGGGAGCCCGTCCTACACTCTATCGTACAAAGCATTACCATTGATTTTCGATAGATATTCGTTTTGTCAAATGTTCCAGATGCTTCAGTAAACAAGTTTGGTCATCATCTGCCTAGCCTTTTCCAACTTTATTGGGGTCGGTTTCCAGTCAAACCGGATTCAGCTGAATACCAGTATTTTACGCGGAGCGCCTGCCTACCAGACCTCCACAACCAATTAACTGGGGAACACGGTACTCCTTGGTAAGAGTGGTATCAGATTTTCGGGCTTTTGACTATCTGTAAAGACTGCCAAAGATCTTCAAATGACAGCCGGAACCAATGGCTTAACGTGCTTTCCGAGGCACGGAGGAGTCTCGGTATGTTAAGATGGTCACCGATTTACGGACCAACCTCGGCAAGCGTTGCTTAACCTTAAAGATCGACCCGTGCGGCTGTTATTATTTAGCCACGAGCTCCTCTATGTATTCTTAGGATGTCTAGATAAGAAAATTTAAATTCCTTTTGTCGAATGTTCCAGATGGTTCAGTAAACAAGTTTGATCATCATCTGCGTAGCCTTTTCCAACTATATTGGGGTCGGCTCCCAGTCAAACCGGATTTTGCTGAATACTAGTATTTTATATGGAACTACTGCATATCTGATCGCCACAGCCCAGTACTTGGATGACACTAAATCTAATATTTTCTGGCTTCAGACAATCCATACCTAACTGTCAAACGACAGCAGGGACTCACGACTTAACGTGCTTTTAACAAGGATTCTCGGTATGTTAAGATAGTTACCCATCCATATACCGACCTCGTCAATATTCGCCTAACCTTGAAGATCGACCGGTACGACTGAAAGATTTTATTTTATGACTCTGCAGACTGTTTTACAAAACAGATCCAATTCAATAAATGAATAACCTAACTTTCTCCAACCACTCATCAAACGCCCACATGCAAGTCCACTACAAAAGCAAGTTGCACATTACCCGATGATGCCGCTATCTACCGGCCTGTGAGTCCTCGCCTTATTTCCTGTGGGAGTCCTACACTCTACAGTACAAGCATTACTATTGATTTTCGATTGATATTCGCTTTGTCGAATCTTACTAATATTATAAATGTGAAAGTTTGTATGTTTGTGTAAAAATCAGGCAAAAATAGCTGAAAAGATTTGGATGAAATTTGGCACAAATATAATGTACATACCTATATCCTGAAATATATAATAATATCGTCTATTCATAAAAAGAGGCACATATACAGTAAAATATCTTAATTTTTTTTCTAAAGAACACATTTGTTAATTTGCCTGAACTAGGATGAACCTGTGCTTCAGACTAGAAAGTGCTTATATTAACTTAAAATAATAATAAATTAACAATGAATCAACTGACTATAATTAAAAACTTAAATTAAAAGATACATCATGTTTTATTTACAAACAAAAAAGATCTGTCTCTACGTAAGAGCTGCTTAGTAAATATTTCACAATTGTCTTTTTTACAGCTATAGTAATTTAACGTATGGATACTACATAGAATTAACTTATAAATAATACATAGGCTACTTTTTATACATTTTTATCCGAGCAAAGCCGCGGGCGAAAGCTAGTCTTATAATGATTTATTGTTAACTTGAAAATCGAGATAGATGGATGAATGTTTATGTATGTTGGTTACACAATCACGCTGGAACGACTGAACGCTTCTGGGAGAAATTTGGTGCAAACATAGATTATAGTCTGCAATAGCACATAGGCACTCTCGGGATAAAAGTATATACTTTTATCCCGAGAGTATGTTCCTTTGGGATAATTTTCGACATTCCCGCGCGCGAAGCCGCTTGCAAAGCTAGTGTTCCATGTGGCTCAGTAAACTATATTTACTTTGATGTGTACTGTTTATTTAGAGTAGGATGTTTGGTATTAGGTATGCACCTTAATACGGTCTAAACTTTAAATAGTTAAAGAGGCAGAATTGATTGTATACCGAAATTAATCTCTCAAGTCGTAATATAATCTTAGCGACCATCAATGTCAAAAATTTATCAAATGAAGGGAAAGTTCTGAACGTAAGCTGTACTATCGCTAAGTACTAAACGTGAGCTGTACTATCGCTTAGTACTGAACGTGAGCTGTACTATCGCTAAGTACTGAACGTAAGCTGAACTATCGCTAAATGCCAGTTATTCAAAACGTTCGTTTCTGATAATGCTGTGATATCGTTCGGATAGAAACCAATAATGATACGAGTTTAGTGTAGTACCTACATAATAATCCACTAGAGCCATTGCAGATACGTTAAAATCTCACAAAATACAGTTGAAAAGACTCACGTACCAGAAAAAACACTTATTCAATCATTACGCGACTCTGCTTGGCGCCCAAAATAAGAATACTTCCTCGAATGTGGTCCTAAAGAAATAAAAAGATAATACTTTTCTAGGAACAGGAATTCGCATACATATATACGTACTATTTACGGATTATTTTATTACAAACAAGCTATTCAAGACTATGGTACATACTTATTTTAAGTTATTCCATTGGAACAACCGATATGATGTGTCGAGCTTCACCCAAATCTGTTCAGATGTTGAGACATATTTGATAAATATAATACAGCTGAAGAGTTCGTTTGTTTGTTTGAACGCGCTAATCTCTGGAACTTCCAATTGGATTTAGAAAATTATTTTTGACTAAGACTATACGAGAACGAGATTTTCCTAGAACGGGAAATAACGGGATATGCGCGAACGAAGTCGTGGGCAAAAGCTAGTGCTTGATAAACAAACACCCAAACATCACATTTATCTTACTTACTTACTATTTTAAAGGCGAAAGTTTGGATGAATGGATGTATGGATATGTGTTACTCAATAACGATGGAATGCCTGAGCGGCTTTGCATGAAATTGCGCACAGAGATAGATTATAGCCTGGGATAGAACATAAGCTATTTTATATCCGACACTCACGCGGGCGAAGCTTCTAGTAGAAGTAGTAAATAAATAATAGGATGTAGAAAACAGAACATTCAATAAAAAGACTACACAGAATGAATTTAAAGTCAGATTCGAGAAACTCATAAATTCAACACGAACCTTAATATAAGATTCGAAAAACTGGGTCATAAAACAGATTTCCGTTTCAAGAGCTTAGTATTTTAATTTCCTTAACATCCAAAAAGAAAGTCTCGACCCGTGGTAGGGTTGTACCTAGGTATAATCCGGTGGACTGCTAGGAAATAACTATGTTACAGGGTTGGCCTAGAATTATTATTGGAGAGGTGGATTTTTGGATGAAGATTGTAAGTTACTACCTACAAACTTAACTGGCAGTAGGCAGGCTACTCGCAGATCAGACAGTCGATGAGATCGAAAAGTTTTGGAGTGGCGACCGTACCGGCAGAAAGCATTGGAGCCGTTGGAGGGCCTCCTGTGGACCGATGACCTGATGAAGACCACGGGTATTCACTGGATGCAAGACGCACAGGAATGGACTATGTGGCGACTCCTGGGGAGGCCTACGACCAGTAGTGGAAGTCCTACGGCAGAAATGATGCAGTATAAATATAGTCTTCTCTTTCCTTACAGGTACAGGTTTCAAGATGATGATAAAGCTCTAGCGGTACCAATGCCACCACATGAAAAACTAGGAAGCGAAATTTGTACGGCAACAAAAATAACCACAGCGCCATCTACGACGAACTAACAACGAAATCCTGCATCGCGCAAGCAAAGTGTTGATTGTAACATTTTCGAATTCTCGCTAGACTAACGTACGCCAATTGATTTTACAACTTAGTATTGAACCAATCTATAAAATGCGAAAAAAAATCAGGTTTACAGTAGATTTGAGTCATTCAACCATGAATGATATGGAGCGGCTATGCTCCACGTAAAATATTTACTAGTATTTTAGTTTTCAGCTGAATCCGGTTTGACTGGAAGCCGACCCCAAAATAGTTTATTATTTTTATTTATTTAAAAAAACCAATTTTTGTTTTTGTCTTCATTCACAAAAACAAAACACACAAGTAGACAGGGGTCTGTCCTAGCATGCCATGGCCTGAGATTTGATCAACGCGCTATTAACTGTTAAGTTTTAATCGAGTTTATGTAATGTTCTTTCAGCTTGCGTTTTATGTTTTTACTATTCATTGAGTCTTTACTATTCATTAATGTCTACAGGTATTTGATTTAGTAAATTGGGTATTGTGAAAGAAGCGGTACTTATATTATATACGTACGTATATAATATAATATAATATCTTGGGACAACTCACTCACGGTCATCCGATCCCAAACTAAGCAGAGCCTGTGCTATGGCAACCAGACAACTGATAAACATACTTATATATTTCTAAATACATACATATTATAGACAAATTACACCCAGACGCAGAACAAATGATCATGCTCATCACACAAATATTTGTCCTGGGTTTGAATCGAACCCACGACCTCCGGTTTAGCAGTCAGGGTCAATAACCACTCGACCAACAGGCCAGTATACGAACGCATTTGTGCTCATTCTGCTACACCTTGTATGTAGAAGATTTTGAGAACGGATTTGCAAATATGTCCTCCTAAGATACAAAGTTCGTTTTATTTTGCTCCAATCTTCGAAGCGTACAAAACCATTTCAAAAACATATTTTAATAAAATTGCATGATGCAGCGGTTGCGAGCACCCTATCTTTAAAAGCAGGGTGTGCATAATATCTTTGCTAATAAACGAAAAGTGTGAGCTTAGTAGTGAAAACTTAAAACAGGCACGTATATTACAAATCGTGTTTGTTTGAGGGAATTTAAATGTTGATTTATAACAAAAAACGCCTTTGATTTTGAACTTAATCCACTTAAATATACGTTTTAGTTGGTTACTTATTAAGATACATATTTTGTCTCCTCGAGGCTTTTATTTTGATATGACATGACATGACTTTGGAAAAAAAATGAGTTTATTTAGGTACCTAACGGCTGCCATTTTGTGTTTTAGGTAAAAAAGTCATTTGATGATTTCCCATCCAAAAGAAAGAGATAGATGTACCTACATATACCATCACACTCTGAAAAAACATTACCCTCCTTCTGGGGCAATCGGGTTAGCCCTATTATATTGAATGACGAAATTAAATCAATATCAATGTTGAATCTGTACTTTGTTGGTGTTCTTATCAATGTACCATGATAGAAGAGGTTTCCCCGGGTACACTTCCGGTCACAAGGAAAGGTCTGAAAAATTCCTAATGGAAAACCCAAAAATACCTTGCCCGCCTCGGGAATATAACTTAGGAACTCATGCTCAGCAATTAAGTAGCATTTGCGACCACTAGTAGACCAACTTAGGGCTCATTTACACGAGGAAGATTAGAAAGAAAGAATAAGAAAGAAAGAAAAAAGAATAATATTTATTTAGCACTTACATGAAACACGCACGGTACACAGTAATAAAAAATAAATAAAAAGAAATGTAGGTATGCTAAGAACTAAGTTTGTGTCTCACGGCTGCACTAAAAAGGTCCATTTCAGCGATATGTCAGACAGACTGGTGCCCTGCTATGAGGTGCTAATGCCATCCAATTCCGACGATGTAAAAGGGATAGTGCTATACGCTATGTATAGCTTCGTCTCTCTCTTGGAGCAGAATCTCGATCGTGTTAAGACTTCACTTCCCTGATGCTGTCTGACGCTGGTTTTCTAATGAACCTTTCAATGGCCGAGTGGCGGTTCATTTGAATCAATCTAATAAAAACATTTATTTATAGATTAGTGTTTTCTACCGTCATCGTCAATCGACTTTTTCGTTTTTATTTTTGACGGCGGTAATGGTTTTTAAAAGTCCGTGTTGTCCGTAAAAAATACGGTCACATCATAAATCACGTATCGTCTTTTAAAATCACGTTGGTTAAAAACACGAATCGTGAAGAATTTGTGACAGATCCCGCCCCACTCGTCTGGGCCCGCACAGTTCAGTAGGTAGTAGTAGGTGGTTCGTGAATATCAATTCAGATATTTTGAGGAATCGCGAAAAAATATGATTCCGTTTACAAATGCGAACGTTCACTTGTCATGATGTATCGTGTTTTTTTACGGTTCGTCAATGACGGATCCCATGTGAATGCGGCTTCACTAAGACTGGCCGTTTCCCCAACTATAATATATCCTGGGACAACTCACACACGGTCATCCGATCCCAAACTAGGCAGAGCCTGTGCTATGGCAACCAGACAACTGATAAACATACTTATATATTATTATTTCTAAATATATACATATTATAGACATACTACACCCAGACACAGAACAAATGATCATGCTCATCACACAAAGATTTGTCCTGGGTGGGAATCGAACCCACGACCTCCGGCTAAGCAGTCAGGGTCACTAACCACTCGACCAACAGGCCACTATATTGGGGTCTGCTTCCAGTCAAACCAGATTCAGCTGAATACCAGTATTTATTTGGAGTGACTGCCTGTCTGACCTCCACAACCCATTAACTAGGTGACACGGTACTTCTTGGCAAGACTAGAGTCAGATTTTCTGGCTACTGACGATCCGTAATGACTGCTAAAGATCTACAAATGACAGCCGGAACCCACGGCTTAACGTACTTTCCGAAGCACGGAGGAGTGTCGGTATGTTGAGATGGTCACCCATCCACAGACCGACCTTGGTAAGAGTTGCTTCACCTTGAAAATCGACTCGTGCGGCTGTTAATATTTAGCCACGTGCACGTTTGCCAAGAAACACGGACTGGTGTTAGATTTTCTGGCTTCTGACAATCCGTATTGACTGCCAAAGATATTCAAATGAAAAAAAAAACGCTTTATAGTTTTTTTTTTTGTGGGAGCCTTTATGCCGCTACCAACACACATAACCTGATACAAATAATAAAATGTCGTCACTGCAATTCGTGGAAATAGGAAATATTTCCAATGAACTCAGTTCCTGGAATTATTTCAGCAGTGTCAAAGAGTTAATAACAAAAAAATGGAGTAGTACCTAAGCCTTTTCAATATCCTTTATAGGTTTTTGTGACAAATATATTTTGCATATTCGCTATGATGGTAGAATGAAAAGTAAAGAGGATCTTTGATGCGGAGGAATACTTCGACGCCTGAGTGCATAATGTTTTTTTTAATTTATTTATTTAAACTTTATGTATAATAGTGGTACATGTGCGGACTTAATGCATCAAGGCATTCTCTATAAGATTTAAAATTGAATTATAACGTTTCGGAAAGAATATACAGATAATATATAAAATATTTAAAATAATAAAATAATAAACTAATAAATATGACATATAATAATCACACCTATTAAGAGAATTCATAATAATCATGACGAAGAACATTTAAGAATGACAAGCTTTCAAATAGTGTTTTTGGATTTTAGGCTTAAAGGAAAATTTCTCTCACTCATTTAGTTTTTGTATATGTACAAGTACATACTTAGGTTTAGCAGATGTAAATAATTTTAAGATAGTTATGTAGGTACATACAAACATGTTATTATGGAAATAAAATATATTGCCAATCCAAAGGATCTAAAAGATTTCATGTTTTTTTCCGCACACAAAAACATTTCAGGATATTTTGCGATTGAGTTTTTTTTTGTCACAAAGACTTGCAGTGTCGGTGGGTTGCGTTGTTAATTAGTGAATAAATAATAACAATTATGCATTTAAATGAACTAAGTGGGATTACCTTCCTGTCGCTTCACAACTATAACTTTTACTATTATAAATCTGACGTAGGTACAATGTCAAAGTCAAAAAGTTTATTTCAATTAGGCCATTAAACGGCACTTTTGAACGTCATCATTTACAGTTCAGTAAAATAATAATATTACATCAATAAAGTGACTCCACTGTCCATTCGGAAAGGTAGATTCTTATGGAGAAGAACGGACAAGAAACTCCATAGTTACTCTTTTTTCTTCATACATTCACATCCAGAAGCATCTCCCCAAATATACGGAGGTAGTTTTCAGCGATGCATCCTCTCTCTTACGTTCACTGTTCCGTCAATCTAAAGAATTCAACAACAGTCGCCTTTCTTTTCTACTACCTACTTAAATTATCAGTAGTTCGTAAGCAGATAGAGGATTTTTTGTAATACTTTTACTGTTAAACATTACCATCTTTCCGGGATAAAAGATTAAACACATCAGCAATATGTATAAAACTTTTCCGTTACTGAGTGAGTGACTGACAGACAAAGCAAAACCGAAAGTACTGGTCGTAGAAAGCTAAAATTTGGCATGTAGATTTTCCAAAATTTCTACGGGAACGGGAAAACGGAATGACTTTAGGGTAAATATTTTCTACAAGCTACCGCCTGCGGCTCCGCCCACGTTTATGTCGAAAATTATCCCAAAGGAACATATTCCCGGGATAAAAAGTATCCTATGTGTTATTCCAGACTATAATCTACCTCTGTGGCAAATTGCATCGAGATCCGTACAGCCGTTCTGATGTGAAAGAGTAACAAACATCCATCCATCCATCCATCCATCCATCCTTACAAACTTTCGCATTTATAATCTTAGTAGGATTATCTAAGTGACGAGAATATATTGACGAATACGCCAAGTGAAGCGCCACGTTATGTTCTAAAGTTTGACAAATTCTTAATTTAAAATTCTTGATTCATTAATCCGGGGGTTAATAATTATTACCCTACCCTATTAAATAATCTTTTGTAACATTGTATGAAATAACTTAACAACCAAACTTCCAAGAGCTTCACATAGCTGTTGTACTAGTGCGGTAAGTTGGTTTTTACAAACGAGTAGACAAATGTAAGCCCGAGACGAAGTCGAGGAAAAAAAATCCAAATATCACTAATATAATAATGTTGAACAGTTTGTTTGTTTGAACGCGCTTATCTCAGGAACTACCAGTTGGATTTGGGAAATTATTTTTATATGATAGCCAAATTCATAAGGAAGGTTATATAGGTTCGGACGGCGAGCGTTAGGTGGCTCGCTGTCCGATCACCACCAGGCCCGGGTTGATGGCGCGTTGTGTTTCAAGCGCGCCTCAAAGAGATGTCAGCATAGAAGACGGGGCCCGCTAGGGCCAGAGCCTGCCAGGGTTGCGGAATTTGTTCGAAAGAGTCACCGCGGCGCTGGAACGCAAAGGGCTTTAGAAGGAACACGGATGGGATTTAGTCAGTAAGAGTCTGACACGCCCTTCCGCTCCACCCAGAGCGGAAGAAGTCATTTGATGATTCCCCATACTTAAAAAAAAAAGGTTATATAGGATGTACGGGTTGAAGTCTAAACGATTCCGCTTAAAAATGCAAAATTTCTTAACCGATCTCGGGCGCGAAGAGCTTTTGCATAAAAAATAAAACGAATGAGCTCAACTGGCTATGGAAACGCCTTAAAGAGCTATTGTGTCTAGCAAGATTTAATGCCTACCTATGTTATATGAATTATAGTTTTATAGGTAGGAGAAAAGAAAGATAACAATGTAATATTTCTGAGATTAACATTACTATGTATTTTTTTCGTTTTTACTATTGATAAGCAAGCGTTTGACCTCTATCTTACCTGATGGTAAGCGATGATGTGGTCGATGATGGAGTACGCTTGCCTGGACGTAACCTATTCTGTAAGTCTTACGCTACGACTTAAAGACTCCCAGGTAGTAGCTATCAGGAAACACAGACTCTGGCAGAGAATTCCACTCCTTAGCTGTACGCACAATGATTGTGTTCCCAAAACGTTTTGAGCGTGTTGGTGGCGCATCGCCGTACGTCTTGTGGTCTGATGATGGAACGGGTTTCGCGGAATTAAAATATGCAATTCCGTCGCACACTTCCCAAAATGCAACCGATAGAAAACCGACAGCCTAGCAACTCGGCGTCGATGTCCAAGACTTTGAAGCTTCTACTCGACGAGCCTTTCAGTGCCGTTGATCCTCTTGGATGTACTGATTTAAAAGAGTGTTTGTGGTGCTTTTTTATGTTCATCTACATATAAATTGACATACCGATATGATCCTCCGTTTTTTTACAAAGCACGTTAAGCCGTTGGTCCAGGCTGTCATTGAAACATCTTTCGTTACCGGTAGTGAGAAGCCAGAATTTCTAACACGTCTTGTCAGAGAATGAAAAAAAGAAAGAATAATATTTATTTAGCACATACATGAAACACGTACGGTACATAGAAATATGAGAAGGTATGCTAAGAACCGAGTGTGTGTCTCACGGCTGCACTAATAAGGTCCATTTCAGAGATATGTCAGACAGACTGATGCTGTCTGACTCTGGTTTTCTAATGAGGGGATAAGAGGGTATCGTATTACTCACTTACTGGGTTTAGTATATAGGCATATAGGTAGTCGCTCGATGTTTAATTCTGGTATTACTCCAGTTAGGCTGGAAGCCGACCTCGAGAACCTCCAAGGGAAAGGGCTGGGCAGATTTGGTTGACTTCCTGCTTATGTTGGGCAACCTGGGCCTGAAGCGACAATGATAACGATTTCGTTAATTTCTACCGAATAATATCGATACGCTAAGCGGGCTGTCAAAATTTGGAACTAGGTTCGCAAAAGTTCAGTACAAAATTCTGAAATTAGATATTTGCTAGCGATGGCATTCGCTGACTTTGAATAGTGGAAGATAGGTCGGTAGACGATCGGTAACTATGTGGAGATATGGGCTTCAAGTTAGAATGATAACTAGATAAAAAAATACTATTTAGCCCGCCAATTATTATATTAAAAAAAAATAACTCGATTTTTAATTATTTGCATTGTCAATGAAAATTGCCAAAGATAAAATGCATCAAAGTTCAGCAGCGGAGGGTTGTTACATACTCTTATCTCAAGTTTCTTTGGGTCTCGGCGCAAAACGTTTTCATTAATTCCGTTCTGTCCACCACCTCGCTTTCAGTAACTCCCTTTTATTTAAAAAGTTATTTTTCAACACTATGGTAAACACCAGATAAATGTGCAATAGCGGTCATTGACCTACATACATTTATTGACTTTCATAATATCAAAATAGAAATAAAGACATAAAGCTGTCCTGAATCGACTTCTATCGTGATCCTTTCTGCCAGGGTTGCGGAATTTGTTCGAAAGAGTCACCGCGGCCCTAGAACGCAAAGGGCTTTAGATGGAACACGGATGGGTTTTAGTCAGTAAGAGTCTGACACGCCCTTCCGCTCCGCCCAGAGCGGAAGAAGTCATTTGATGGTTTCCCATCCTTAAAAAAAAAAAAAATCGTGATCCTTTACGTTCTCTAGTAATGAAAAACGGTTCATAATTTATTGTTCGGGTATCTACGAAGGGATATTAGGGAAAGGTCAATGTACTTTATTGCAATTTCATCTGGAGCCTACCATATTCATCGTTTAACGATATAATCTAAAATACATTATGCTGCTTGGAATTCTGTGATCAAACATAAGTAATAAATGTTCTAAACAAAAGCATAGTACACACGTTGTAGCTTCCTTCAGTAGTAACACTTAATTGTTATAAACAAATTTACTCAGTAAATCATTAACTAAACGCATTCAGATTGGTTATACTGCAACTTGCGACTTCATTATTGTGAAACTTGGGGAACAATTACTATAACAATGGAAAATCACCCCTATTTCCGTGTGCCTAACGTTCAATAAGACGGCAAAGGTTTCGTTGTACATCACGCTTCCAGAAATTTACAAGACACTGTTGTATCGAAGATTTTGTTACTTAATTATAAATCTTATTCCACAGTGATAAGGTTAAGATTCAATAAAGCAAGGACCGATTGCATGTAAGTCGGACAATGCACGTATTTAGAAGTAGTGATAAGGGAAGTTAAAGTCAAAGGAATTTATTTTTATTAAATTGTCTTTTTATATTTCCCAATTTCCATACTTTGCTTGGTATTAAGGAAAAATAGGTTACGTAAGGATCCTTATCGTTTTGAATATATGAATATACAATGCTGGAATTTTGTCCAGGGTGGCAGATTTTTAAAGGTTATTAGTTGGTTAAATAGACGGATATTTGTTTAATAAAAAATTTTAGACATCTAGAATACCACCTCTTTCGGTATTTGACCAGCTGTGGGACATAACGAGCTAGGTAGATTATAAATAAAAGTTAAGTAATATGCATGTTACAAGGGTAAACTTTTAATCCCTACAACCAAGCAAGTCCGAACAAATATTCCCGTTCCTGTACAGCCTATTACCTTCCTCATGAATGTGGCTATCATATATAAAAATAATTTCCCAAATCCGACAGGTAGTTCCAAAGATAAGCGCATTCAAACAAACAAACTGTTCTACATTATTATATTAGTAATAAATAGATTGTTTTTCCTCGACTTCGTCCCGGGCTTACATTCGTCTACTCGTTTGTATAAACCAACTTACCGCACTAGTACATAAATAATTATTTTAGCAGTCTTCAGGAAATTCAGCCCATCAGAAGAAAGAATAGTGTTCCTCTAAGACGACCCACTGATCCAAATCTTTAATAGTAATAGAAAAAAAAAATCAGTATCAATACTAACTATTGACTAATTCAATATGATTGTGCATCAGTGTCTCTGAATTGAAAAACCATCGTGGCTGAGTATGATCATGGGCATGGGGCACGCCACAATTGCAGCGGTTATGCCCTTCTTTGAGGAATGGCTGGAGAGGCGCCATGGCGTCCTCACCTTCCGCCTGACGCAGGTACTTACCGGATACGGCTGTTTCGGGAGGTACCTGTTTCGGATTAAGCGGGAGGACACGCCCGGGTGTCGGCACTGTAAGGATCGCCCGAAGGACACGGTGGAGGTCTGACCTGCTTGGGTTGAGCACCGCCGTGTCCTCGTCGAGGCGATCGGCGGCGGCAACCTCTCGCGTCCGGCCCTGGTTGAATCCATAGTCCGGAACGAGGAGGCTTGGGAAGCGGTCACCTCCTTCTGCGAAGCAGTAATGCTACTGAAGGAGGAGGCGGGCCGCGCGAGGGAAAGGCAACGCCTTAACCCCAACCGCCGCTACAGGAGAAGACGCCCCGGGCGTCGGGAGTCGCAGGGAAGTTGGTGGTGAGAAAAAGTGTTTTCTAAGGCACAAGGATTTAAGCCGATGGTCCTACGCTTGATGAAGAGACCATTCCAGATCCTATTAAAGTATGGGTTGCAATGAACCTTGTTCACGTTATACAGAGTTTATTGTTGCAAATTGTGTTAATTATCTTAACTTAAGTCTGAATTATATACATAACGTTGGCCTAACTCGTTAACCAGCTACGTCCATTTCTATATAATTTTAAACGGAATTTGTTCACTTCATTTTAGCAATTATCATTCTGAAAATCCTGTTGGTTCCTATAGGATTTAGCAGTATTTCTTTGTGAAGATTTCCTACTGTTCAGAAAGCAGGTTTTTGAGCACCATCTAAAGTTTTTGGGTTGATAAAGTCATTACAGCTTTATCATAAGGAAGATAATCATCTGAACTTGTTGGCTGACTTAAAAAGTTAAATTGGCCAAAAAATGGACTTGGCTGGTGAACAAATTAGGACGAAGATAGAACATTTAAACCTAATTGAAATCTGAGGTCCGTCTTTAAAACTTATCAAACCAAATGCCCATCTTACCCAAAGAGGCACGATCTAGCCAATAAACATTGAAAGCTTGCCGCAATGACTGGCTTACACACACATCCAATTGCATGTCGAGAATCGGAGCACTGCACCGCAACGTAACCAAACTGTGAAAGCCTTCAATGGATGTTGGTATACATCCTCAAATACTCTCAGATGTACAGGAATTCTCGAGTGAATAGGTAACTTGTTGGTGAGATAGCAGCGCAGTCGATATGTTTCCTAGCAGACGAGGGGCAATTCTGGTATTTTTTAGGAACGATCGCATGTCAAGGTGTAGATAACCTCCCTTACGTTTTGATAATATGAATTGTCGCTGAGATGATATTGCGACTTTTTGAGAAATTTGTTGTGAAATAAAAAGTTCCTTTGTACTCATTATTATCTAATGTTCTGTTTCCCTGTATGTATGTCACCGAAAAATGGTAAACGCCGTATGATTATAAAATATCGCGTGGAATTGTAAACTGTATTTTATAAATAAGACGCGGATATATTGGAAACTATTGAATTTGGGTGGAAATTGTAGTATACAAAACGACCTTTTCATAATTTATTGAGAACTTATAATCTAATCAAGATTTATTACAATCTTAAGGATTCTGCAATTTTCCGGTGACATGTATATTAATAATAAAAAACTTTTTCTCAAAAAAATACAACCGACTTCCAAATAAACAAAAAATCATTGCAAAGCATACAATAACTTTAATTTCGGAAGTCGGTGTTTTTGGTTGTTTCTTCGTATTTAAACACCTACTTCCGATCTTATTTTTCACTTTTTAGTGGTACCACACACCTAACAACACCACTGGAAAGTCACAGGAAAGCAAAACACGCAATTTCGTTTACTGGATATTTTTTCTATTTTCTCGAGCAATTTTGATTTAAAAACCAAACTACTGAACGATTTTGATGAAATTTCTATCGGAACGTGACCTTTGACATGATTTTATTTTTAAATCGGTTCATAAATGGCAAAGTTATGAGGTAACAAACATAATACGTCCTCCTTTTTTGAAGTCGGTAAGAATTTATAAATAAATTTGAGTGAGTTCTATGTTAATATTATTAGTGATATTTTAGAGGCAGGCAGTAGCTTTATGAAAAGTATAAAACGCATGGTTCCTGCAGAGTTCGCCAACCAGCCAGCTTTATGCGATCAAGGAAATAATATGAATGATTTTTTTTTTATTATTCGGTCCTCGGAAAGCTCCTTACACAGCCCCATCACAGACAAATGAGCCATTTGATAACACAAAAAGCAAATAAACATCCATATTATAATTAATTAAATCAAAGCGCCGACTAAAATTTTCCGAGGACCAAAATACCCTTCGCACGCAACGAAGCATCATTATTAACAGAGAACATCATTTTAAGGATATTCCATCCTAAAATTATGAAAATCAAAACGGTATATACGCTCACACGACTAATTAATAAATTATAGGGGATCAAACGAATCGCTAAAACGCAAGCGAGCGGAAAAAGGGTAATTTGAAACAAACGCGTTAGGCTGTCAACAAACTCGCGACTTGTCGGGCTTTCTCGCGATTTTATACGTGATTTGCTCAGGATTTGCAAGTCGGATGCATGCTTTTATCCTGGGTGGTTAAATTGAGTGGGGCTAATGCGTGATGTTAAGGGATATTTGTATATTGTGGGCTATTTGGCCTAATCCTTTCAAATTATTTGATGACTGTCAGAAGGGATATCTTTGTAAGATTTTTAAGGGCTCTGGCTCCCTATTAACATTGCACAGCTATTTAGACATTCTATTAGCACTATCGATTGTCAAAAATGTTTGGAATTGACAGATGTAACGTTTCGGTAAGGCATGTTTTTTTTTTATTTGATATGGGTTGTATGCGTTCGGAAACACAGATGCAGGCAAAAAGTTCCACTCCTTGGCTGTGCGCATTATAAAATACGTTTGGAAACGTTCAGTGCGAATTGGTGGAATAGCAACAAGGCAGGGGTGGTAATGGTAACTTTCAGTGCATCTAGCTAGATGTTCGATGGTAGAAGGGGGCCGGCAGGATGAGGTCGTAGAGTTCTTGGGTAATCCGATTTACAATAAGGCCGACAAGCAGGCAACAATGTCAATCTCAAACACTGGTTCCTATACAAGCACATAATGAATTACTTATTCATACCTAGTTAAGACACGACATTACTGGCGCAGTGGCTGCGCTGCATGTCGTGGGTTTGATTCCCGCACGAAACAGATATTTGTATGGCCTACATATAGTTCCGGTTCTGGCTGTTTGTGTGCTTGAGTTTGTATGATTCTAAACGCACCCACGATACAGGGGAAATTCTTAGTGTGGGGCAACATTAAAAAAAAACCGGCCAAGTGCGAGTCGGACTCACGTACGAAGAGTTCCGTATCATTATCTATAAAAACGTAGTATTCATTGTTATTATAGCGGCAAACAAAAATATATCATCTGTGAAAATTTCAACTGTCTAACTATCACGGTTCATGAGATACAGCCTGGTGACAGACGGACAGCGAAGTCTTAGTAATAGGGTCCCGTTTTACCCTTTGGGTACGGAATCCTAAAAAGAAAAAAGTAATCACAAATCTGACAGTCGGACAACTGGTCCAATCTTTATAAAAGTTTATGGTGTTAGTAGTCACTGCTTGTGTAAATAGATTCTCAGTCACATAGTAGATTGGTTAAGGTTATAGTGGACTTTGAAATAACTGGTTCAATCTGTATTAATACAGTCATCTGCTGCTCACTAAGGGGGTTACCTGGAAGGATTACTTTAGTAATATTTCATTAAAAGTGGATTACGCCTTGTACTTTTTTTAAGGATGTGAAATCACCAAATGACTTCTTCCGCTCTGGGTGGAGCGGAAGGGCGTGTCAGACTAAACTCTCTTCTGACTAAAACCCATCCGTGTTCCTTCTAAAGCCCTTTGCGTTCCAGGGCCGCGGTGACTCTTTCGAACAAATTCCGTAACCCTGGCAGGCTCTGGCCCTAGCGGGCCCCATCTTCTATGCTGACATCTCTTTGAGACGCGCGTGAAACACAACGCGCCAATGCCTAGTACTGGAGACACTACAAAGAAAACGCACCTTCGTATCGTCGGCAAAATACAGGTTGGCCAACCTTTTTTGTCCAATGACAACGCTTTTTATGTGCCCAGATAGATTTTAAAATCCTCTTCAAAGGTGCCAGTGAATAGCTTGGGTATCATTGCTGGACACCTATTTCAATAAGAATGGAATGTCTGAGGGACATTCTGTCGGCGGATCGTGGCGAAGGCGATTGTCAAATTGTCAAAAATGTTTGACGAAAGCTGTTGAAATGTAACGAGATGAATGACTTATATTTTGAGATTTCGATTATTGCATTTGCTGATGGAATAGTCTAGAGCTTCTGTGGCTCTCAGTTGGCTCAGGTGGTGTTAGATATGGCCAAGGGTGTGTGCAATATGTTTAAGGGTCCCCATCGACACGAAAAAACCGGCCAAGTGCGAGACGAACTCGCATGCAAAGGGTTCGGAACGAATTTCATTTTTGTAATATGTTATTTACAAACCAAAGACTATTTATAGGTTTTACTGTCATATATACATAGGCAGATAACTTTTATCTGCTTTTTTTATTTCAAAATTTTAGTTTCAGTTTATTCGGGGGAGAATTTTAATTTTTCATCAATTTTTTTGAATAATTTCGGAACTATTTATTTTGAAATTATGTAAAAATAAATTCAAAACCCTCACAATGCACCTTTAATTTGATATACACGGTGCAGAATGCGCCTTTTTATTTGATACATCACACGGTACAGTTAGTAAATCTTTTTTTTTAAGTGTTCTAATATTCTCCCCAAAAATGACCCTATTTTCAAAATGTATTTATTATCGTTACACATCCATGTTAGGGTTACAGAAAATTATAAGTGCAACGTATTTCAACTGAATCAGTCCGGTGGATTCGAAAAAAATCTTCGGTGACCGACGGACAGACAGACAGACAACCGAGTGATAAAAGAAAAGAAAAGATGTTCTTTGGGCACAAAATATGGCTCAAAATAAAAAATATAACCTAACTTTAATATTTGAAAACTTAGACTAAAATCAATTTAGCATCAAAGAACTCAGACAGAGAGAAGTAACCAGACAGAATCTATTGACCGACTATTTTGGGACACCAGATAATCCGTTACAGCTAATGTAAAAGTCTTGGATTAGTCCAAGTAACATTAAAGTAGTCTAGAAATAAAGAATAGGATTCATATTTAATTTACTGTATACCTTATATTTGCTCTGAATGGTGTCGGACGTAAAAGAATAGCACCATGGGTCGGTAAGAGGTCACTAAGGGAGTCACCAGAGAATGGGCAGCAGCATTTTCTGTGCATTACAATAGCTACACTGCGATCGCCAATCCGCCTGCTAAACGTGGCGATTATGGCAACCCTTCTCCCTCCCTTGGGGGAGGCCTATGTCCAGCAGTGGACCTCTTTCGGCTGATATGATGATGATGATACCTCAATAGCATCCATAGTCTAGTGAGTTCTGAGTTCGATTCCCGAAATAGCAAAGTGTTTTTGGAATTTAAATAATGATATTTTTTAAAGGTTTTGGAACGACGACCTAGTACCGGAAGAAACAGCGTTGACGCGGTATCCCACAAGGTGGACCGATGACCTGGTGAACGTCAGATATGAAGCGCGCAGAACCGGTCGACAGAGGCTTATGTGTCCAGCAGTGGATGTCTTCCGACTGATATGATATTGAGGATAATTCTCAGTAGCAGTTTGAAGTTTGGATGATAGAAAGACATTTATGTTCACACCCACAAAGAACTTATAAAAGATCTGATGAAAACAAAAAAAATATTTTCAGGGGAAACAAAGTTTTGTGCTATGTTCCTTCCAAAAACTGAATAGTCTTCCCAGAAAGAGATTTTAAATGTCACACGGGTAGTGTAGTACCTAGTAAAGCCCCTTGTGAAATACTTCGTTTGGGGAAGTACTGTCGCCATTCCTGTGTGTATCGCCGTGTAGTGTCGCTTTGTTTTATTCTTTGAGTAACAGGCGGGTTTTTAAGATCTAGAGAAGAGTAATTAGAATGGTTTTTATTGTAAACCAATATTATAAAGATCCCACCAGACCCCAGAAGACCAGAGAATGGGCAGAAGAATTTTCTGTACATTGCAACAGCTACACTGCGATCGCCAATCCGCCTGCCAAGTGTGGCGATTATGGCACCCCCCTCTCGGAGGAGGTTTATGTCCAGCAGTGGACGTCTTTCGGCTGATATGATGATGATGATTATAAAGATGTAAAATTGTTTGTATATTGGTAATCTCTGGAAATACGAGTACCTACCAGATTCAATTATGAAAATTCTTCAACTAACCTAAAGCGCGAATCATTTTTCATTTTGTTTTTGTATATTCATATGTACCTATATAGTTAGGTTTAGTAGATATTTATAGTTTTAAGTTAGTTACGTACATTTATTTTAGTTTATAAAACTTAATTTTCTTTTAGTGAAGTTTTTATTTGATAAATACTGGTATATATGTTTCTAAATATAAATAAATATTCTAGTCAAGTAGTAGATATTGTAGTATCCCACACATTATATTTTTAGATTTCTGTGTTTTTTGTGACATATTTTTAGAAATGTGTCTTTTGTTTATACATATAAAAGCGGCTATTTTCTCATCTTGGTCTTTACTATGATAAAACACGTAGAAACAATACTACGTGGGCAGATTAGATGTTAGCAAGAGATCAAAGAATCAAGTTATTATGTTACCTTTTTGGAAACGAATTATTTCTGAGTTGACTGTTATGTTGCCAACTTCTTGGTTTTATCCTATGTCTGTTATATAGGTATTTAGAAAAGCAATTTACCCCATTTTTATATATTCAAATAACTTTAAAGGTGTTTTAAATAACCTACATAAAAAAAACAAGAAAAAGAATAATATACTATTAAAGGAATTATTACAGAATACACACACAATGAATGTTTATTTATTTAATTATTATATACTTCATTGTACACCTCATAATAAGAACAGGACAATCAAACATAAAATAAGTGTACAATGGGCGGTCTTATCGCACAAGGCAATCTCTTCCAGACAACCTTTGGATGTATTGAACGAAAGGAGACAACAACAGCGTTATTCAATTTTTTCCATCTGGGAAGTCCCACTAGCACCTAGGAACAAAAAAATGTAGCCTCGTAACTGCTAATGAGCAATAGGGTCATTCCCTGTTACTTAAGCCCTATGTACTTACATAACTCGCCATGCGAGTATGTAGGGGTACATCTCTTGTCACCTCCTTCTGCGAAGCAGTAATGCTAGCGGAGGAGGCGGGCCGCGCGAGGGAAAGGCAAAGCCTTCGCCTCAACCGCCTCTACAGGAGAAGACGCCCCGGCCACCGTAGGCGCGGGCCTGCGGACAGCAAGCGTTGGGTGGCTCGCTGTCCGATGACCACCAGGCCCGGGTCGATGGCGTATTGTGTTCCACGCGTGCCTCAAAGAAATGTCAGCATAGAAGACGGGGCCCACTAGGGCCAGAGCCTGCCAGGGTTGCGAAATTTGTTCAAAAGAGTCACCGCGGCCCTGGAACGAAAAGGGCTTTAAAAGAAACACGGTTTTAGTCAGTAAGAGTCTGACACGCCCTTCCGCTCCACCCAGAGTGAAAGAAGTCATTTGATGATTTCCCATTCTTAAAAAGGGTACACCTCTGCCTAATCTTTCTGAAAAAACACCGTGATGATATTACATTATGTACCTACTGCATTATCTACTAGTACTTAATTGCCAAAACAATCCTACACAAAGTTACAATTCATCCAAAACAATTTGGAAAATTCATATTTTACGACCATCGTTTCAAACTCTGCTGTCCAACAGAATTCATTATTACTGCCATTCAAAAACTAATTTAAACCTAAATAAATATCACGATTCTCACCGAGACAAATATCTGTCGTCTCCTAACACTGGCTAAATTACTTTCAGCCTGAAAATCTAGATATAATCATTTTTCCAGATGTTTCGTGATTCAACCTACTGCCGAAAGCTCTGAAAATCTCTGAAATATCTGAAAATTCCTCAGTTTTAATGGTCCTTTTAATAGGCTCACTCGGTAGAAGTTTATCGCGCATTAATTATACTTGCCGAAGTCGGTTAGTGACGATTGTTTTATGTTTTTATACTGTTCTTGGATTACACAGTGTATTGAAAGTCTTAGAGCATTAAGTTTTTAGGGTATCCAAAGGGTAAAACGGGACCCTATTACTAAGACTTCGCTGTCCGTCTGTTCGTCTGTCACCAGGCTGTAACTAATGAATCGTGATAGTTACACAGTTGAAATTATGTCAGATGATGTATTTCTGTTGCCGCTATAACAAAAAATACTAAAAAAACAGAATAAAATAAATATTTATGAGGGCTCCCATACAACAAACTTGATTTTTTTGCCGTTTTTACAGATAATGTTACGGAACCCTTCGTGCGCAAGTCCGATTCGCACTTGTCCGGTTTTTTATATAACGTTTCTCACTATCATCCTGTCCATAACATAATCAAGTTATACAACGTGTTTTTTTGATATCCCATAACTTAAAGGTTACATTCTACGAATAGAGATAATGTTAAATGTCTAAGAAACATGGGTTCCGAAACGCATAGTCACGCAGCTAACACCAAACTTAACTAAGATAATTCGTCATTCATAGGTTTGGTATAGCACGTCTCCTTCTTCTATAAGTATCGTTTTTTGCTGTCATTACGTCAGCTAGTTCGATGCAGCCCGTCCCTAGCTGTCCTCCCCCCAGCGACGCCCTAAGCCGAGGCCCGTACCCCACAGGGGGTGCCCTTAGCGTGTAGTCGCTTAGTTTGTAAGTTTTTTATAAGCCCTGGCTGGAGGCTTTAATATTACATTAACGACCACAGGCAAGCTCGGTTAAGCAGTCGACAACCTCATAGGTTGAACTGCGAGACACCACTCACGAAAAAAATAAGTCATTATCTTTCATGATAATGATTTATTATGAATATCAGTCATTCTGATCACAATTGTAATCGCTGCTACATCATATATTTATGAATTTACTGGAATATTGTTTTTAGAATTTGCCGACGTGCCGATATTTCAAAATAAACGATGAATATTTTTTTATATATCTTGTAGCTCATTATTACGAATAAGTATAAGTGCTCACCTCTTGGGCTGGCTTCTGCGGATTTTTATTCTACAGATTGTTGATATCCTTCACCGTCTTGACTAGAGCTTTTGCTCTACAAAAAAAAAGGGCGTGGGTTCGTACCCAGACAGACATTTTTGTCTGTCTGGGTACGAACCCACGCCCTTTTTTTTTGTAATTACTGAAATGACTTCTTCCGCTCTGGGTGGAGCGGTAGGGCATGTCAGACTCTTACTGACTAAAACCCATCCGTGTTCCTTCAAAAGCCCTTTGCGTTCCAGGGTCGCGATGACTCTTTCGAACAAATTCCGCAACACGAACCCACGCCCTACAAAACGGTCAGCATTGCTAAGAGACAGCCTTCTAAACTCTTCTTAAATGTTTTGCTTGAAATTCTTTTGAACAGTGTGTATCATACATTATGATCCTAAACGTTTATCTTAGAAATTAGTCATGGCGAGCGAAATTCCGGCAGTCATTTGTCATATCCGGGATTATTGTAACTTTTTATGGCGCATGAGAATATCTTCAAGTTATTCTAATTATGAATGTGGTATAAGAGTAGGGAAAGCCTGAAGGAACGATGAATGGTATGAATGAATGATAAAAAAACCGGCACGTCAGAACTGCCTACTTAAAATGGTGCTTTTTGTTTGATTCCATTAATAAGTATATTAATTAAGGTTGGTCGACTATTACTCATTAACTTTTTGAGCCTAGTTACCTGTGATAGTTTTCTTTTTAAATTCGGTATATATGCCACTTCCATGATTTTTTTCACGTCTTCAAAAACAACCGTTAACTGGCAGAGAATAAAAAAAAGCAGAAAAATGGTCGCCCTACCCAATTTTCTTTTTAAAGATTTTATTTTACTACTTTGTCGGCGTGAATAATAATTATGTAAATCCATTCCAGACTGACATGGCGAAACACTAGGGGTTCCTAACTTTTACTAAGGGACTATCGATTCTTTGAAATTGCATAGGAAAAATCAACCGCCCCATATATTTATGCTTGCATAACTCGACAAATTGTAGGTAACTCTTTAACCCCCCTTTCCAAATTACCCCATTGGGGAAGGCCTGTGTCCGGCAGTGGACGTGATTCGGATGTTGATGATGATGATGATGAAATAATAACCACTGCATCTGACAGCTTGAAAAGTGATTATTTTTTAACACATGGTCGGGTTTTTGACCATGCACTTCTAGAAAACGTATAGCCATCATGATTCCGGTGTGAGAGAGAGCCAGAGCTGTACAAGTCGAGTAGCACTACTTCTTTGTCTCAACGGAGTCATGATGTAATTAATGGCCACCCAATTCGCAATTGGTTTGTGTCCTGCATAAAATGAGAATCTGAACGAATGTTTGGCTACCCTTTTGGATTATATCAGCTTGATATTATTGTAATGTCATTTATAGTCGCGCAGTGCATTATACAAAAAAAAAAACAACTTTTTTCAAAGAAAAACGTCTAAAGTTGATAGCATCAAATTTGTGATTGAACTAAAATAAATGCCACCATCTGCATTAAACTACTTGAAGAGTGATTAATTGTTGCAGTCGGTATTTTTTATTTTTGCAATTTTATTGTTTCCTTACCGTACAGAATTATACCATCAGATACAGAACGTCACTGTTGAATATGACCATGCACTTCTGAAACACCCTGTATACGCACTTTATATATAATTTAAAATCTCAAGGATTATGTAAATATATAAAACAAATTAAAACGTAGTGCGTAAAAATTTATTTGTATTAACGTTTCATTGCGATTAACTTGTAGGTAAAATATCTTTCGTTTATATTTAATTTCATAGTAAACCATTATCATATTAAATACTTTGTATTTAACTATGATTGAAATTTAAAACTCTTATTATTTTGTAATGTTTTCGTTTATTATTTAATTATTTGTGACTACTTTGGTATTTTTTTTTAATACACGTACTTACTTATTTAAATTCATGTCTTTCCCCCATGGGGGGCAGAAAATGTAAAACGCCGTCTGCTACATTTCTTATTAACTCCTCTTTCCTCGTTTACGTTCATACTGATGTATTCATTCTGAGTGCTAATACTACTATTTTTTTTTGCATTCGCATCTCACTCACAATTTGTCAAAATTGTATGAAATATGAGGATTTTTTGACAGATTGTGACTGAGATGTAATAGCGAACGTTGTTTATGAATATTTTTTTAACTGCTTTTATTTAAAAAAAAGAATTAAAATCCATTCATTTCGGACAACAGTGATCCATATTTTGTTATTATTACAAACAGCTTATATTCTAGTGTTAGTAACATAAAAAATAGTAAAATATATTTTCTACCTAATCAACCTCCGCACCAAAATTCCTAATATTTGGAGTATAGCTTTCCGCCACAGCTCTCAGCATATAGTTGCGACTACTCCGCACTCTGCACAGCAGTGGTATTTAGCAGTCATATTTAATTTAGTGTAATGCTTTATTGTTTTCTACTCTTCAAGCCCTTTCGTTTGATACCCTTAAAGAGGGTTGAAAACGGGCGTCCATATTGAATTTAGAGTTATGTTACTTACTTTATAGTTTTCTAATGTTCAAGCCTTGTCATTTCAAATTCATATTATTTTGAGAAAAAATATGTAATCCGCCATCTTGGAGCGGCAGCCATATTGAAATTATTACAATTTTGAGTATTGCACATTGTATTGTCACCAGAACTAAAGGTGTATACAAAATTTCATTTCAATCGGATATTATCAAAAAATGTTCGAAAAATGTTTTGCAAATTTTACATACATACACACGAGCATTGCAAGTTAAATAAAATCTTGTAATTAGTAGAATTGGTCCTTGCGTACTACGCAGCCGTAGGTAGAAGCTAAATGAAACATGAATATCACACTACTATTATAAAGGCGAAAGTTTGTGAGTGTGTTTGTATGTATGTTTGTTACTTCTTGACGCGCAAACGGCTGGACGGAACTTGATGAAATTTGGCACAGAGGTAGATTATGGTCTGGAATAAGACATACGATACCCTCTTTTTTCATTCCGGGAATTTGTTCCCTTGGGGTAATTTTCGACATACACGCGGGCGGAACCGCGGGCGGTAGCTAGTATTTAATAAAAATGAAAATTTCTCACATTAGGGAGCATTTGCAATACCTACTCCACACATAGCAAGATAAAAAGTACCTGTCAAGTTCTTGATGTATCGCTGCTACGTGCATTCGTCGAGTGCTAATATTTTAAAACGAAATGTTAGCTAAACGTTTAAACTTTAAACGAATATTTAACGTCATTCGTTGTATGTGGAGACGCCCTAGCTAGAAGGACATACATATGTAGAATATTACACTGCCCTTTTGTGGTGGTGGTTTTGTTCTTTAGTACAGGTTACAGTTATTTATTTATTTGGAGGCCAAGGAAAAGATGCATGGATTGTGTTAGAAGTGATATGAAAGAAAAGGGTGTTAGTGATAGCGTGACGGTTGACAGGACAGAATGGAAGAAAAAAACGTGTTGCGCCGACCCCAAGTAACATGGGATAAGGGCAGGAAGATGATGATGATGACATTTATTTATTTATTTAGGACAACCAACAAAGCATACACCAACATACATGTTACAGTACTCATAATATTTATTTTTAGATTTTTAGTGTAGCCTTAATTAGCGCGTATTGTCAGTCGTTTTATACATGCAGTCTGTGGGTCAACTATACTCAGAGGGCATACAGTGCTCTGCGAGTCCAGTATAATAATGCATTCAGGGTGTTGTTGGGGTTGCCGCGCTACTGTAGTGCATCCAGCATGTTCGCGGAGGCGGACATTGATGGTTTTCATGCCATCATGCGCAAGCGTTCCGCCTCCACCATGCGTCGGGTACGTGCCAGACCCAACAGCATCCTGGGAGTTATAGCGGACAGATGAGACAGCCCCATACTGGGGCATTGGATAAGCCCGCATGTGAGTTTAGTGTAGATTATGTAATTGTATTTTTTTTGCGGTAGTTATAAGTACTAACACTAGTTTCTAAGTTTTGTATACTAACCAATTAATGGACTCTGTCTGAAGTAAAAGATATTTTATTTTATTTTTATTAAAGGCTGCCACGGCATGCATTAAACATAGGAGTAGGAAATGTAGTTATAAAACAGATTTTGCGTATTTAGTTAGACTGATTTTCACATAATTATACAGTTTAATATTGCAAGAATCCGACATACAAATTCCTACGACAACTTACTAATTAAATTAAAGCGGGTTTTGGTCGATTAATGAAAAGTACATATTGTGTATGTCCAGGTATGAACGTTAACGTAGCAAGCAGTGTTTGAGAATCGTAGATAGTAGCGTTCCGTTGTTACAGCTTGGCTTTATCGGGAAACATATGTTTTGTTTAGATGTGAATTATTGTATGATGAAATAAAAAATATTATTTTTAAAAGAGTGTCCGTGGAGTTTCTTGAACGTTCTTCGCCATAGAGATCTACGCTATGGAACGTGCGAAGAGCTTCATCTTTTTGACCGACCGTAATTCAAAAGTGCATGTAAATGGTCTTATTGAAATAAATGCTCTAATTGAAAGAAATGAGTCTTTGATGGTTTGATGTGTGTTATTGTTGTTCAATTTCCGGGTCGAGTAAAATGTCATTGCGTTTTTCTACCTAGAATTTCTCGTAGTTGTCCGGAGACCTTTACCCAGTTGACAGCAATAGGCTCCCCCCTGTGACATAGAATTCAAACATAACTGGTACTATATAGATTTCCCGGCCACCGTAGGCGTGGGCCTGCAGTCGGCGAGCGTTGGGTGGTTTGGAAGGAACACGGACTATACGACACGTTACAGTGATGTGAACTCAGCTTAAGATGCATACAAAGCTAGCGACCCATTTCAACTCAGTGGTTGGGTAGTTCACTGCCTGGCTAAGCGATGCAGGTTGGTTTCTTATTTTAATCGCAGCCTCCACATTCACCATTAGAACTAGTAAATATTTCAGGAGAAACAGAATCGTTTAAATTGATAAGTCAATAAGTCAAAGTATTAATACTTAGTTGCGTTCATTTTTAGATAACTCTGGGTGAAAACTCGAGGTTTGTCGGAAATTGGTGTTTAGAGTGTTTCTTCCTTAGAAATTAAATAACATAACAACATGCCTGTATTCTCCAAAGGGTTAGGAAGAATTGTAATGATATTATATATGAATAATGATTAAGGTATCCCATGTATTGTATTAAATGTTTTATATCTACCTAAGTTATAACATCGCCTTGGATGTATCTGTGAAGGTGTTATAATAATGAATGAATAAATAAATATGTGATTTATTTTGAAAATAAGTTTGATATAACACTTTTACAAGTTAATCTTTTTGTAATCGTTGCATCCAAAACGTTCTCAAATAACTTTTTAAGCTTAGGTTTATGTATCAAGTTTCAGAGTTTAGATACCTAAGCTTAAAAAGTTATTTAAGAACATTTTGGATGCAATGATTACGAAAAGGTTAACTTGTAAGTGATAAATAAAATTTATTAACAAAATAAATCACATGTATCATTACGACTCTGCCGAACCTTTTGGAGAATAAAAAATAAATAAAAAAATATCTTTGTTTCAGACATTTTTAGGCCCATAATATTGTTAGTAGTACAACTTAAAAACTATGTTAGTTCAATTTAAAAATTAATCTAAGTATTTACCACCCTCTGGGGCCCCGGGCACACGCACTTGTGCTTGAACCCAGTGCCACAGAAGGAGGTTGTCGAGCTTGTGGCTGAGAACATTCAGGATGGTGTTGGCGCTCCCACGCGTAAGACATGTTGTTATGTTGTTTAATTTTTGGGGAAAAAAAACACTTTAAGCACCGATTTCCGACAAACCTCGAGTTTTTACCCAGAATTATCTAAAAGGGAAAGCACCTATTAACAGTTTGACTTTATTGACCTATCAATTGGACTGATTCTGTTTCCCTTGAAATATTTACTAGGTCTAAGTAAGGCAGTAATTCTTTGCCCTACCCAGAAATCTCTACCTCGTAAATCATCATCTGCCTAGCCTTTTCCCAATTATATTGGGGTCGGCTTCCAGTCAAACCGGATTCAGCTGAATACCAATATTTTACGTGGAGCGGCTGCCTACCAGACCTCCACAACCCATTAACTGGGTAACACGGTACTCCTTGGCAAGACTGGTGTCAGGTTATCTGGCTTCTGACTATCCGTAACGACTGCCAAAGATCTAAGATCTAAGATCTCTACCTCGTAAATCATTAAAATATTACAATAAGGTAGTTCCTTTGACTCACATCGTACGGAAATGGCTTCTTTAACTATGTAAAGTATTAGACACTATCCATCAGTGTGCAAAACTTCATACAAGTATTTTTTTCCAGTAACGAACATCTACCAAAACTTTCGCTTTGGCAATACTTAATAGTGGCATTTAGGTTCAACCCAAGAACAGCCATTGGGGACCCAAATCCAGCAGTGGACGTTTGCAGAATTCATGAATATAAGAGCAAACAAAATTCAAATAGAAAATTACGAACACTTGTCAACGAACGCGCAAAGATGAGTACATTTTTCATTTTTGTTTTTAACTGTATCGCCACGTTTTATTTCCTCGGGGAGTAAACACAAATACCTAATCAAGCGGGAAAAGCTACGCATTCATATCCATTGAAAACTTCAAAGTTTGCACAACAGATGGCGCTAACCGTCTCAAGAAATAACCAAAGAGTTTTAGTACAAAATTCATTCAGTTTATAAGCTATGGAAATTGATTTGGTAATCCACACTGCTCTAAAGCAGCATTTACCCAGTCAAGCGTCAAAAATGTATTATTATTATTGAAAGAAAATCGTGTTTCGTTCCCCGGGAGTTCGGGCAGTCGACGCTAGCGCCACAACGCGGTTTCACCGCAGTCCGTACCCGCCCGCCTTAGCGACGCACGCCGCCCGCCCAAAGCGCGACCAAAAAAACCGAACATCGATTTTTAGTGCTTGTGTTGTGTGTGTGAGTGTTGTGTGTGTGCGAAAAAATATTGGATGACAATCATGTAAGTTATGAGTGTTTTTTTTTTATTTATTTTTTTGCGAGATTTTTCTGACGTACCGGTTTTTTTTATTAATATATTTACACAATTGGTGTTTCACTTGAATTTATTGAAACGTGCAATTTAAAAACAAATGAAAACTCTATCTAGCCAGTGATTTAAAATTAGAACCAAAATAACAACAGAACTGTGTCAATTTGTGTTGACAAATCTGTTTCGCGTCAAAAATTATACGAATAATTTATAATCTGTTCGAAATTTAAATTGGAATAACAAATTTTTTTTCATAACTGTACTCGTGAACGAAAGGGGTTACAAAATATTATTTTAGGGATACAATCGATTGTGAAAACGATCATGTATGGGCCTCATCTGCTGAAATTCACGATCGTTATAACTTTTAATCGGCAATTTCTCACGATTTTACTGCCGTAATCAAACCGTATTCGATGTATAATTGAAAGGCGTTTAACTATTGAGAAGTGTGTGGGTAGCCGTTTAACCAATTAATGTTAATAAATTATTTAAATACAATATTTTTTATGACCGGTCTTCTTTAAAATAGCTCTACGTATTTCAAACGTTTATACTTACAAATACCAAACATTTAAAGATAGTTAATTTCGTTGTGAATTTTTAAATAGGTCGCATTTGACTGAGTAATTGAAACAAATGTTTTAGATGCCAATATAAATTGCTCTTCAATTAATTTAAAGATAACCAATTAATAATATAAACACTGCCCCATTTAACGAGTATACAATATTGAAGTACATACGTCACGGTTAATATGTGGTATTTTACGTTTGAATGGAAAATTACTTAGTTATTGTAATTCAATAAGAACAAAGTGGTTTATGTGTCATTATAATAATTGACTTGTAGTTGTTTCAAATTTGATTATTGCAGTTATTTGTGTATAAGGCCTGAGAGAGACTGAGTTCTAGTGTTCAAAGTGACTGATAAATTTTTCAAATCATTTGGTTCAATTCTGACAATTTACCATTTCACCTTATTAAAGAGTTGACAATATATATTAGTCGAATGTTTCGAAGTTTCCTTATCCAATATTTTGTTTCTTGTTATCCATATTTTTCTCTGGTTTTGGAGTTGTTTTATCATAGGGGTGATTGCCGTATTACAAGAACAGTATCAATCTATATTTGTCGAAAATACATTTAATTTAGCTACAATTTTGGCGAGTTTTAGTAATTGATTGTTGCTGAAATGAATCCAAATAACTGAATTCGTTTCATCTTAGGGCAAATTATAATTACAAATACGAATATTTGTAAGAACGTTCTCATTTGAATCTCAATTTATATTTGTCTGAAGTACGTTTAGTCTTGAATTTCCTTGAGTTATTTCATACATTAACGACTCTTTTCTTCACATACAAGTTTCCAAAAATATCTTAGAAAATGTTCTCAATACAATATTTATGGGGTCTAAGACAGTCCCGTAAGCCTGAGGTATTACGTAAATATTTAACGTTGGATTTGATACCGATGTTTGCATTATCTCATTGATCTCAGGGATTAACGATTACTGCTTATAGCAGAACCTTTATCAATCGCTAAGAAATTCGGCTGCTTTTCGATACTTTGATTCGGTTTGAGTTAAGAGAAGTATGATCTGATACGATATTTTTACGGGAAGATGTTTTTTTTATTATTGATAGGTTCGGAAAGCGATGGAGCGCGCTTGCCTAGAATTATCCTGTTCACAGTATGATTCGTTCGGAACCCTTTGCACGCGAGTCCGACTCGCACTTGACCAGTTGTTTAAATTTATTTATAGGCATGTGTTTGACCACACTACTTCACCTGATCTTAAGCAATGATGTGGTACGCTTGACTAAAATAAACCTATTCACTCTTGACTCAAAATACTCCTAGGTTGTAGATATCAGGAAACACAGACTCTGACAGGGAATTCCACACCATAGCTGTCCGCATAAGAAAGTATTCTCAAAACGGTTTGTGTGTATGGGTGGGATGTCCAACATATACCAGTGACATATAGAAAGAAAAAAAGAGAAAGAAAGAAAAAGAGTTTATTGGCGACAAGCATGACGCATAACAAAAAAAAAAAATATAAAAAAAAAAATAAAAAAAATTCAAACGTCCTATCATCCAATAATGGAATGGGCTAGGTGGGATTCAATTTTCTTGTAAATGTTCTAGTTTACACACAGCGTCTGTTTATTTGTTAGTCCGCTTGTAACTTTAGAAATCAGTATCCGGTTTACGTGTTTGTGAATTTGATGTTCTTCATAAGGCTCAGGTGTGTAGTTATCACATCGCGGTGTGTGTTTATGATGGATTTGTGAACGAAACAAAAGCAGTATGTACTTTCTACTGTATGGCTTTCTCATATATGCAGATTGCCGTGCGCTTGTGTAATATATGTATGTGTAATTGAGTTTATTGGTTTAAGTAGGCCAAATACTGTTCAGCAGATTCTTAATAAACAAATTATACGGCGATTTGAACTTAGCTGTACGCACTACAAAAACATTGCCAAAACGATATGTGTGCATGGGTGGGATGTCCATTTCTTACTGCAGCAATAGAATAGGGGTTTTACGAGCTTATTTACCTATGAAAATTACCACATTATAACTAAAATTTACATTAATTTACTATTGTTGGTTTAGTATTTAAAATATAAAATGTACATATTTTCCTACTATGAATCAATTGAAATACCCTATGACAAGTAGAATGACTAATAGTAAAACAATGGCGACTTTTTTTGTTGATAAGTCTACAGCTGAGTGCATTAAGTTACTTCTAGGCAAGCGTGCTCCGTTTTTGATCACATCACCAATTTACATCAGGTGAGATAAGTAAAACGGGAGCTTAATAATAAAAATTACTTCACATCTTTGCTCATCCTACCCAAAAGTAGAACAAAATCTTCATCATGACTTCTCTATCTAAAGAAAAGATAAGATAAGATAAGATAATTTTATTTGTCCAAAACATGAGTACACACACATAGCATGCAATATGTTACATCAAATTATAATTAAGACAGTCATGTTTTGCCTGATCAGCGTACAAATATAAGATGTCTGACGATACACAGCATCAAGTGATTTTAAATTCGTACATTACACACAGCAAATATAGCAATTAACAATTCAATTTAGACCATACCTAAACTAAAAAGTTACAATAAAATACAATCAAATAGTGAAAAATACAATCATAAGCTCATCATAGTAAATAATACAAATAAAAAAAAACTAAATGTTAAAGGAATTATTAATTAGATTAGAATGTCATTATACATGTCAAATTAATTTGTCAGTTACAAATTCGTCAGTGCTGTAATAGCTTTCTCTAACAGAAGGGTTTTTAATCTATTTCTTAATTTTTCATTATTTAATTCCCTCCAATGCTTTGGCAACTTATTATAAAGAATTGGCGTCATACAGAATACACTTTTACGCATTAGAGTTGTCCTGGAATAATAAGGCATTAGCAGACGTCACTAATCTAAGTAAATCGTTTGCGAGACGATGCGTGATAGCTTCATTAGACAGCCATGAATTGATAAACGTTGCTAAGTTATTCATACGCACATTACAGTTCTAAGTTCTGTAGGACAAACCATTATGTCTGTGTAAATTGGATGAAACTTTTTCCATTTTGGATGCGAAATCATCAAGTGACTTCTCCCGCTGTGGGTGGAGCGGGGAGAGTGTAGACTCTTACTGACTAAAAGCCACCCGTGTTCTTTCAAATGCCCTTTGCGTTCCAGGGCCGCGGTGACTCTTTCGAACAATTTCGCAACCTCTAAAGTAATAATAAGACATTAGATTTTATTATAATCTAAGTGAATCGTTCGCGAGACGATGCATGATAGCTTCATTTGACAGCCATGAATTTATAAACGTTGCTAAGTTTTTCATATGCACATTACAGTTCTAAGTTCTGTAGGACAAACCATTATGTCTGCGTAAATTGGATGAGACTTTTTTTCCATTTTGGATGCGAAGTCATCAAGTGACTTCTCCGCTGTGGGCGAAACAGGGAGAGTGTAGACTTACTGGCTAAAAGCCACCCGTGTTCTTTCAAATGCCCTTTGCGTTTCAGGGCCGCGGTGACTCTTTCGAACCATTCCGCAACCCAGGACCCTCTAAAGTAATAATAAGACATTAGATGTTATTATAATCTAAGTGAATAGTTTTCGGGACGATGCATGATAGCTTCATTAGACAGCCATGAATTGATAAACGTTGCTAAGTTATTCATACTCACATTACAGTCCTAAATTCTGTATGACAAACCATTATGTCTGTGTTGATTGGGTAAGTCGTATTTTGGGGTAGGCATGTAGGTATTATGCTTGGATAGAATGTTTTTTGGTAGGTATAATGGCTGGCAATATCGTAGTTTTTGTTGTTGCACTAATAGCTTTAGAGAAGTGGAAAATTCCATGTGCTTGCAAGCTTACCGGAATACACAAAGCAGCAGATTTGTATACATATATTTATTCAGGCTTCTTTTTTTCGGAAAAAGGACTTCTAAAGTAGTGAAAGTATTTTTAAATGGTGGTCCTTTTGCACGTTTTATCATCTTCATGAATATTTTAAAATAAGATTTTCAAATCTGGTCGATAATGTGGTTTGATTTTGTATAATCTTGTATTTTGTTAGAACAGGTACTGTTTACGAAATTCAATTCTGTTTTCAAAATATTTTTTTATTGAACCCAAAGATGCTTTTTTGCATGAATTTCACCTATGTACCAATACTGATACTCCTTCCTTTACATAGCTCCAATTAATGATAATTTGTAATTAGACAAGTTGTTATCTCCGTAGCTGAATAAGTAGCTTCGAATTTATTGAACCAATTCATCCAAATTAGATATCCGAAACAGCTCTGTAATAAGAAGAAATGATTATACGGATACATTATCAAAACCTCAAGTTTCACTTACTGAAATTGACAGAGACGGCTCATTTGCCTCGTCTAATGTATGTCACACACCGCCGTATCTCTTCAGAACTAAACTAATGAGTTGGAGGCAGAAGATTATACGGATTTGCTCTCAGGCATCGAATTTCTGTAGTCTCGTTATTAATGATGCAAGAGACACCTAGAATCTCGCTTTTTTACTCCCTAATGCGTATAACTGTTTTCCTCGACATTTAGCAGATTGATGGCGCTTTTTATGGGTTTTTCAATGGGATTAAGATCTTTGGAAGCGTATGCGAATTTGTGGAGCTCCGTTGTATAATTTTATTTTCACCATGGCTCATTTTTTATGTCATTCTATTCGGGATAATGGTTTCGATTGTATAATATCGCACCTTTAAAGTAAAACTGTTACCTACTAAACGAAATTATGAAATTTTACAGGGGAGCCAATATTAGAAAATAGTCACTGTTTTAGATAGATGGCATTGATACCTCAATTCATGAAAATTTTCGTTTAGTAACGATTTTACTTTAAAGGTGCGATATGTTGTTCTTGGAAACGAAAAAAGGTTATAAGAATTAATTGAATAGTATTTTTCCCCCATTAGGTTATTTACTTACCTACATACAGGTTATTTTCATCCCGATTCTAATATTATTTTTCTAGGATGAATACCTAACGGTTTCAGGATTAAATTAGGTAGTCAAGTCTCGCGCCAGCTTAAGTCGGGCTAAGTTTCAGGCGTCTTAAGTAAAATTAGATTCTTGGCGTTATGTAGGTAGGTAGGTACTTAAATTATTCTGGGCGAGATCGAAAATATTATAATGGGTTAATAGAAATTGGAGTTTGAGTATTGATCGTTTAATACTTCAAGCCTTCTAAATATTCTAGTTAAATGTTTAGTAGATTCGAGTTAACTTTTATGAAAGAGGTATTTTTTTTAAACACAGCTTATTTTAAATTTCTGCAGCCAAAATTGTTTTCGTAATATGCATTGCACTCTAATTTTTAAGGACCCTATTACTAAGACTCCACTGTCTGTCCGTCTGACTGTATGTCCGTCTATCACCAGGCTGTATCTCATGAACCGTGATAGTCAGACAGTCGAATTTTCACAGATGATGTATTTCTGTTGCCGCTAAATACTAAAAAACAGAATAAAATAAATATTTAAGGGGGCTCCCATACAACAAACATGATTTTTTTGCCGTTTTTATAGATAATGGTACGGAACCCTTCATGCGCGAGTTCGACTCGTGGGCGGTTTTTATTCATCGGCGACAATTGGGGAAGGATTACATTCAGCATTTCTTTTTCGACTGAAATGATGTTAATGATGATAGAGAAATGTGGTTTTTATGATCTGGACCTCATTCAGAATGTCTGAGATTTTTGGAACGATACAAGATCTCATAGTTAACTCATCAACTTTAATGATTCTCGGACATAATAATATGAGTTGTACAGCCAATCGATTGCCCCAGACATAATGCCAAACTTTACCCTTTCCATAAGCCAATAAAATATGTATCTAGCCCAGATTCGCCTCGTTTCTAGACAATAACTTAGACCCAACTATAGGCAATAATAGAGCCGAGGGATAATAATTATTGTGGCTATAAACAGTTGGGTGGACACTGGCTAGTCCTTTGAATGTGTAAGTGTTTAAAGTCGGTCGAGTGTCAGCCGAATAAGTGGTACTTAGATTACGTTCAGTTCCCTTCAAAATGGTTGAGCTGAATGGTGCTGATGCACCATCGTCATGTTCGTGAACGTTCGCCGTCAGTGGAGACTGGTCATCCCTTAGTTGCCACTGCCTCATTTTAATATTTGATAATATAAATTGTGTTTTCTTTCTTTACATTGTTCTCATATATAGAAGCAACAAGGTTAATGTAACCAGGATGTTGTAAACATAAAATGATTTAAAAGAGTGTCCGTGGAGTTTCTTGCACGTTCTTTTCCATAGAGATCTAAGCTTTCGAACGTGCAAATAGCTTCATGTTTTTGACGGACTGACTTTGACAATTCAAAAGTACCTGATAATGGTTTATTTGAAATAAATGCTTTGACTTTGACTTGTTTTTTATTTGAGTTACAGAAGAGAAAGTGTGTGTGTGTGTTCTTATTTAGATTAATTCAGTTCTGACTATCAGGTTTACTGGGAATGTTGAGTTGTGGGAATGTTCTTTTTCACTGATGGAGTTTCCATCAGTGGAAAAGATGTGCTGGTGCTGACCAAACAATAGTATCGTTAATTAGATATGATGATGATGGAGAAGGGATCCATAGGTGCTACTGATTTTTGAGAAGAGAATCGTTTTTTTTAAAGTGTTACAAGATATCTTAGCGGAAAGATTGTGTAACTATTTCAGTCCATATGAGACAGCTATTAGTTATTACCGGATATCGGAATAGGTAGACTATATTTACCTAATGTTCGTGGAAGTAAGTAACATAGAGTTGATAATCCCTCCTCTAAAATCCCGGAATCATAACTGGAATCATGACAATTAAACTGAACTGGACTTTGAGTATAGTTACAAATTATTCATTTGAAAAATCGAAAGAAGAAAGAGTTGTAGCTATTTAATTTAACAGTTTAAGTAGGTACAGAACTCTAAAAACATAACAAGATTCTTCAATATAATAATTTTGTTCAAATGTACCTATTCAAAGCGCAATAAGTTATTTGCAATTTCGTAAATCCCGGAACACAATCGTCATGTTTATAATTCCGGGTTTTTAGAGAAGGTATTATCAACTCTATGTTACTTACTTCCACAAACATTAGGTAAATATAGTGTACCTATTCCGATCTGTGCTTATTACGTACGTTATTAGGTTTCCGTACTATAATACGATATCAATATTGTAATAATAAAGACAATAAATATTTTCAAAAATTCAATCCCAGAAAGACTGACCATTTCAATTTCAAATAGGCAGAGTGTAGCAACTCATCTCTTAATGTAAATGAGGGCTGAATAAATATTCAAAATCTCATCAGAATCAATGTACCGTTATGATTTATCACAGAATCCCTTCAGTGGGAGAACTTTCTGAATTTCGTTTGTATTTAAACATTAATTTTCTTACAATTAACTATGCTCAAATTAGTTTCTTCGAGCCATTTTTCTGTTTTTTCATTAGTAGTTTGTTTTTCAGATATTGTCTTGGGATTAGATTATAATTGGGTAGTGAAACAGTTTGGATTATTTTCGTTCGGATTTTATCTTCTTATCTTTTTATAAAATATAGCTGTTACGGTTTAAGATAACATTTATTGGTCACAATAAGTAAAACCTCAAGCAATTGAATAGATATAACTTAATAATTGATTTGTTTTATCCTATAAAAATAAATTATTAAAAGCGGAACGATAGACTTTTATTTTAGTCTTCATCATCATCATCATCCACAGCCCGACTTCGCCCACTGCTGAGCATAGACCTCTCTTCTCTTGTGCCAATCCCCACGTTCCTGTGCCAGCCTCATCCAGGTTCTACCTACGATGGCAACAATGTCATCCGCCCATCTTGCCGCCGGCCGACCAACACTTCTTCTTCCAGTCCTCGGGCGCCACTCGGTCACTGCCTTATTCCACCTATCATCACCTTATTTTATTTATTTTTTATTTATTTTAGTCTTAATTTTCATTGAAATTCTGCACAGTTAAAGTAATTATAAATATTATTCCAGGGCGTTTGGTGGTTTTACCTGGAAAGTTTCCCGGAAGTTCCGGGAAAAATAGTGATATTACTTAACAGATTTCATATTTTTTTCATAGGAAAATATTAAATTCACACACAACAAAATTATTAGTTAACCAACAATAATAACTTAGTAACAGCCACACGAGGTCGAACTTCAAGGATAAGCAACGCTTGCCGAGGTTGGTCTGTGGATGGGAGACCATCTTAACATATCGAGACTCTTCCGTTTTTCGGAAAGCATGTTAAGTCGTTGGTCCCGGTTGTCATTTGGAGATCTTTGGCAGACGTTACGGATAGTCAGAAGCCAGAAAATCTGACATCAGTCTTACCAAGGAGTACGGTGTTACCCAAGTTAATGGGTTGTGGAGGTCTGGAAGGCAGCCGCTCCACGAAAAATACTGGTATTCAGCTGAATCCGGTTTGATTCGAAGCCGACCCTAATATAATTGGGAAAAGGCTAGGCAGATGAATAACTTAGTAACAAAAGCTAATGAAGTAATAACACTAGTTAATACATTTAAACTTAGTCTAAACAAGCATATACAACGCAACTATAAGAACAGCTACATTAGCTTCTAAGTAACATGAAAACACGTAAACCCAAACATTCGTACAAAGGCAGGAATCTAAAACCCAAGCCTTTTTAGGCAGAATTTGGCCTAAATCCGTCAAGTTAGGCATGCAGCTTATCTAGCGTTCAAACAAATTATCAGTAATGCGACAGAATTTGGCAAGTAGCTCGAATAAAAGAGAGCTTCAAGCCAAGATAACAGCTATTCGTGCTGTTCAAGCTGTTAGCAGAGAGCTTGGATAGAATACGGAATTAAGCTGGAATGTGAAGCTACTCGATATGGGAACTCGGATAAGTCGGGATGGAAATTTTTGGTATTTGGTCTTTTGAGTCGCCGTTTTTTGTTATATTTTTAATGGTGCTGTGAATAGGTTACTGGATATCTAGGGAAAAATTTTGCTTAACGAATCGACTCTCAAGTTTTATTTCTGCTTTGTTCTACGGGACTCGACGAGCTTCACTACCACATTGATATCATGTCATTTTAAACTTTAAATTTTTAGGATAAGTCTGGCGGGCTTGTCCTATTAAAAAAGCTACGATTTTCAGTGAAAAGGCCTTTTTAATACAATATAGTAAGTTAAAAGCGACGTAAATAGAAATACCTACTTAAAAACGATGCTTGGGTTGATGGCGACCGTTTCCACCCGATCGAACTTCGGTTACTGTGACCGATCATAACGGAGATTGGCTAAATACGAATGAGCTATTATTGTGCACAAATATGTGTGTAAATAAAGGTGCACTCTCTGTTCATTTACTCTCATAATCCGTTGGGATGGCAATCCGACACGGCCAGGGAGATCAGGCGCAGAGCCAACGGCTAAACGTGCTTTCCGACGCATGGAGGTGTCACGCCACCAATTTCCAAACTCCGGGCTGTCACTGAGAAATTCTTAATTGAGAAATGTAATACTACTTTTTGCTTGACTTTATTCTTCTTGCTCGAAGTATGAAATCTAGTAAAATGTGTAAGTCAAAGTCAAAGCACTTATTTCCCTCCTAATATTAAAGTATGGATGGATGGATGTTTGTTACTCTTTCACGCAAAAACTACTGAACGGATCTTGATGAAATTTGGCACAGACGTAGATTATAGTCTGGAATAACACATAGGATACTTTTTATCCCGGGAATATGTTCCCTTGGGATAATTATCGACATTCATGCAAGCTAGTTTCAAATAAACCATTAACAGGTAGGTACTTTTGAATTGAAAAAGTCAATCCGTCACAAGTGAGAGTTCAACGATGAACTTTCTAGACTGTATGTAGGTACACCATGTACCATTTCTAAGTCAAAGCTGTAAGTCTGCCTACGGTCCCAGTAAACAAAAGCGCCATGCTATTCAGCCTATTTCCAATGATTTAGCTACCCACCAACATTAATTAAACTTAGAATATCAAAGTTTTGTTCAGTAATTAGGTTGTTTCCGACACTTGCGTATTTTTTCACGCCCGGCCGTGGCTTAGGGCGTTTCCAAGAAAAACTCAGAAATTTGTTATTTTTTTAACCTCATCTTATTGGTGGAAATGAATTTAGGTCACAATGTAGTTTAGGAAGTATTTATGATGAGGTGTACCGCAGGTTGGTTATTTTGTTTAAAAGGTAGGTACTATGGATCTAACTAAATGGAACAATAAAATAAATAGATAATAGTGTTAAAAAGTCAAAGTCAAAGTCAATTCATTTATTTCAACTAGACCATTAAAAGGCACTTTTGAACGTCAAATTTACAGTTTAAAATTAAAATATAAGTGACTCTATAGTAGGCGCCAGATAAATGTGGAATAAAGTACATTGACCTTTCCCTAATAACTGTTCATAGGTACCTGAACAATTAAATATGAATCGTTTTTCATTATTAGACAATGTTAAGGATCACGAGAGATGATGATTCGGGACAGCTTTGTGTCATTAATTCCGTTTTTCAAATTAAAAATGTCAATAATTGTAGGTGGGTCAATGACCGTTATTCCACGATTATCTGGCGCCTACTATAGTTGTCCATTCGCACAAAGTAGATTCTTATGGAGAAGAACGGACAAGAAACTCCATAGTTACAATAATAATCTTGCTAATAACAGACTATGCCATCATGCCACATCTAGTAAAATCAAATTCATGCATCCATGTTGTATTTGATTAATTGACGATCAAGTTTATGTTATCAGTTTACCCACATTTATTTTTTCTTTGCTGTTTTTCTTTGTTATACAATATACGTACATCTGTGCGCTCTAATTATTATTCTTACTTTTAGATATTGTTTCTCAGTAAGTGAATTGTGTATGCAATTCTTTATGAGAAATAAATTTGTTCTTTAACCTTAAATGTGCAAGAAAGATATTAATACGTTTGGTCCACATAAGACATACTTTTTTATCAATTTGTTTGCAAATTTGTTCCTGGGGAGTTTGTTGCGCCACTTCTTCTTCCCAGCTGAAATACTAGGAAGTGGTGACGGGCAGGCATTTTGGGGGACTGTCTTTAACTTGGACGTTCAAAAAGAGCTAACTCTCAGCCTAATTTGAATAAAGTACCTACTTTTGACTTTGACAATATTTTTTACGGCAACTGCACATAATTATTGAGAGATGGCCCAAACATGATGTAAAATATGGTGTTCGAGAGGGGACATCGTCTGTGGGGACCGCTATTTTAATCGTAAAATCTAAATATATCTTCTACCTACATTTACAGGAACCACAATGAAAGTACCTATCTATTTATACAAAACAAAATGAGGTTTTCGTGCAACGAGGCAAAAATTCAGAGGAATCAGCTCCTTTCAGCAGCTGGTTCGCTGAAATTTTCGATTTCATTATAGGCATTATATTCAAGATTACTTCGCGGTGTAAGCACAAATGGGTATTTGAGTATCAATTACTGGGAGTACCTACCAGCCTGCGGCATTGGCAATCGATTTTAGGAAAATGCTAATGTTTCAGAATGTTGTTGAAAGTTTAGTTGGAATAGTTCGTCAGGGAAATAATTGGACAGGGAATTCGTCATGACTATTTTTGTTGCCAGCGAATTTCGTTGTTGTTTTTGGGGTTTTAAGGTATTTAAATTATCTCTCTCTCTCCCTCTCTCTCTCTCTCTTTCTTTTATTTGTTATTGTTAGGCACGAGTTTGGCCACTATCTCACCTGTGAAAGCGATGATGTGGTCGAAGATGGAGTGCTTGCCTAGAAGTAAACTATTCACTCTTGACTTGACTCTCTAGTTGTAACTTTCAGGAAGCAATTCAATGTATTTCATAAGCTAGTGCTCGGCTCGAATAGGTCGTTTCCTAACCGCTACAAAACTACATGGTTACTCTTTAATATTTTCTTTTTGTGTTTCGATCCTACTAATATTATAAACGCGAAAGTTTGTAAGAATGTATGTTTGTTACTCTTTCACGCAAATACTACTGAATGGATCTTGATAAAATTTGGCACAGAGGTAGATTATAGTCTGGAATAACACATAGGATACCTTTTATCCCTGGATTATGTTCCCTTGGGATAATTTTCGACATTCACGCGGACGGAGCGGCGGGCGACAGCTAGTAATACACATAATTAAGTTTGGGATTCGATTTATTCTATGTTCCTGCATAGGAAAGCAGGGACTTAGAACGCTTAAGCTCAGTTTCAGTACTAGGTGTCGGAATTTTTGTAGTAACCTAACCAACACCAAAGTACAGCGTACAGAGGGCCTAGCACGAATGTTCTCTATCGTAAAATGGACTGACAGAACTAGAGGAAAACACAGAGTGATATTTTTCCTGAATATGTATCCTTCGCAACGAAAAACCAGTTACATCTGCCCAGAACAAATATTTGTTTTGTTACAAATCCGGTGCATACGATTTTGTGTTTGTCAAACACACGATACAGGAAACTGTTCTGAAGAGCAACGCGTTTGTTGGGTGGGTTTTTGGCTACCCGTAACGTCAAAGATCTACTAATGCCAACAAAGAGCTATAGTCACTGTGTGCATAGAGAGAAATAGTCACAGTGTGCATAGAGAGATATAGTCACTGTGTGCATAGAGAGATATAGTCACTGTATGCATTGGGAGATATAGTCACTGTGTGCATAGAGAAATATAGTCACTAAATGGTCCCGGTTACTTATCCATGGACCGACCACAGCAAGCTTTGCTTAACTTTTTGTCCGACTAACTCCGTTTTAAAATTTGCCTCGTGTCCGCAGCCTATAATCCAATCGTTTTGTTCGTTTTAAGAAAAGGCACTCAACATTATTCTTTTCGCCCAAATTGATGATTGGCTGAAAAAAAATGTCGTGCCTCAAAGAGTCGTGCAAAACAAACCTGACTACAATGTCGGGATCTGTATCTAATTTGTTCGTGTTTTATTTGCGTGACTGTCTGTCTGACGGTTGATGGATTGCAGTAGTTACTTCCATAATTATTTTGTTTTTTGTTTCAGGAATGAAGTAACTTTGTTCATTAATTTATTTTTTGTTTAGATTATTTTTCTTTTTTTGCCTTATTGGATTTGTCGTTAGGGAGTATCATATCGTGACGATTCTTGAGTAAACATAATGTTAGAAAAGTGAAATAGAATTTTAATTCTCTCTTTTCTATACAAAGAATAAAACAAATTCGAAGTCTGTCTGTATCTCCACTTACTTCTTTTACACTACGCAAAGAAATTTGACATGATTCCATTGAAAAAAAATAAATTTAAAAAAATAAATTAAATACCTTAAAGAAAATCCTGTAAATAAAGAATATCAATGAATTAGTCCTCCTAAAATTGCAAATACACTTAGTCCAAACTTCTACAGAGAAAGTTATATACTACGTTATTTACCCGAAAAAGATCGTAAATATAAATAAAGAAAGAACACATTTAGTGCAGACACGACCCCGTGTGATACGGGAAGGAAAGAAATGCTATCTATCTAGTTTTATGGCTAAGAGTAACACCCTGTAAATTCTGTTTACCATGCTTATTTATACGGAAATAAAAAATAGGTCAAGTGTGAGCTGGCCCGTTTTTTGCGTTCCGTAAGATATTTATTTTATGAGTAATTTGAGAGGAGATAGAGTGAAAGAGGCGGTCGGCGGATTAGATACGGTTTTGATTTTGTAGGGTCTATACCGTCATATTTTAGATCGGGAGTGGCTTAAGATTTTTTGAAGAATTCAGTGGAAGGTCTTCTCAATGAGTGGAGGGTCTGTACAATCTGTGGTGATGTTATATTAAGACAATAATAAATCTGAAGGAAGGAATTCTGCCATTTCGTTTTCTTTCTTTTTTCAATATTTTAAGCCGTAATAAAATACCTGTAAGGTTGGTTTGCTAGACTCATCATCTGCCTGGCCTTTTCCCAATTAAATTGGGGTCGGCTTCCAGTCAAACCGGATTCAGCTGATACCAGTATTTTACGTTGAGCGGCTGCCTACCAGACCTCCACAACCCATTAACTGGGTAACACGGTACTCCTTGGCAAGGCTGGTGTCAGATTATCTGGCTTCTGACTATCCGTAACGACTGCCAAAGATCTACAAATGACAGCCGGGATCAACGGCTTAACGTGCTTTCCGAAGCACTCGGAGGAGTCTCGGTATGTTAAGATGGTCACCCATCCACAGACCAAACTCGTTGCTTAAACTTAAAGATCGACCCATGCGGCTGTTATTATTTAGCCACGAGCTAGACTAAGCCCCCTTATTACGACGTGTAGCACCATTATTCCGACGCGAAAAAGGGATAGTGCTATGCGCCTTGTATAGCTTCGTCTCGCTCTAACAGTGAAATCATAATGGCGTTAGCACGTCGTAGTAATTAAGCTTTATATTTATGAAATATCACAGCATATGCTGCGACATCTTTTGAGACTCCTGTAATAATGTTTTGTTTTTAGTTTGTTTTTCCCTGCACGTGTCTGAAATAAATATTTTTGTCTTTTTTGTTTAAAAATTCAGTGTATTATTGTCAACCTTAAAGTCAAGACAAGTTCGGGACATTCACCTTTTATTTGTATGAGAAGTCAACAAATGACTCCTTTCGTGTTCCTCCTAATGCCCTTTGCGTTCCTGGGCCGCGGTGACTCTTTCGAACAAATTCCGCAACCCTGGCAGGGCGGGGCATTCACCTGACAATTGAATACAACGACATAAATTACATAAACATATTGATATCTGGCTAATCCGCAAAGCCACAAACTGATCACCTGCTGAGCTACACGACTGTATCCTAAATTGACACTACATTTGGTATAAGTACTGTTAACAAAATAATGAGTAAATAGGGATGCAAAAAACATCAGTCTCGGCAAATAAAAATTAAACTAAAAATAAAAAGAGGTGAAATGTTTTAGAATAATGGAAGTGCCAATTCAATTTTGAATCCAGGCTTTTCTTCCAAAAAGATGCATGGTCCGTCTAGAATAGTCCATAAGGAATAATAAGCTAGTTCGTTCGTTGTTTTTTACTACTGAAAAACTATAAATAAAAGGATCTTAGGTTGACGCAACGACACTGTATTCTGTCTACTTTTACATCAAAGAAATGCAATGGAGCTCAGCCGTAACTAAATTATATTGAACAAAAACATTACCCTAGTTCTGGAGACTGTAAAAGGGAGTTGAATTAAGCTGCTTGGTTGCGTAACTGTTTTGTCAACTGTACCTCACGAATCAATCCGACGTCGAGTCAAACGCAGCGACAGATTGACGGCCATTTTCCCGATACGACCGCGGATCCCTAAACGGATTTAACCACCCCAAATCCCGTAAAAAAGTTAGGGATGCTGTAAATTCCGTGACAAAATTTGGAGCTCAATTGAATGTAAGATATTTCATGAGTTTTTGATGTTGTATGCCTATGTATTTATGTACTGTATATTTTTTTTATGTAGGAAGTTCATAAATGTTGATAAGAGACGTTTCTTATTTATTTACTTTTGGCATAAATTCGTCGTAAAGTAATATGATCGATGGAATCTCATGTAACGCACATAATAGGGAATATGCATGCATTTTTTGTATTTGCTAAATTAAATACTTATAAACAATATATTATGATTTTTTTTTTTAATACCTTCATCAGCGATGAAGTTATAAAGTTTCAAAGATGACAATTAGAAAGAGAAGTCCGATATGAACTCTGACGTCAAATACTATGTCGCCTATACAACTGCCATAGAAAACGGCGTCTCCAGACATATTTATTTAAAATAGTCATATCTCGTTTGTTTTTAGATCAATTTTGATTTTAATTTCACTGTTAGTATTATATTTTTGTATATTTTCAGATAAAGTGTTTAGATAATAAATATTTTTTTCATGCATATTCCCTATTGGCAAGACTAACACCGAGTCTCAAGGTTATCGTGCAAGATTTTTAATCACTGCAATCGCGGAAAAATCTTCGGAGAAAAAATCCAATTAAATGGTCCAAGCCCAGCGTTATTTACGCAAATAACTTCATTTTGTTATTTTAACAAAATAAAGCTATTTAAGCCATATTAAAATTCCGGACGATATTCCAAATGGTTTGGAGACACGGAACCCAGTTTACCTTGCTTAAGTAGGCTGTCCCCTCTTCAAGTACGCTTGATTGAATTCTGAAAAGGATAAGGGGATATGTCATCGTGGTTTTGCGGAACAGTCCTCTGTCGAAATTCTCCTGATTTATTTGCTGACAATTTCGAATTGCTACTCTGTAAATAAACAAATTGATAATCAAATACATAATAGGAAAGCAAACAGGTAAAAACAGATTGACTGCGAAAAATCGAATTAAAAATTATTGTGTGTGGAAGCCATATTTAATTTTCCGTTTCGTTAAATTTTGAGCTAGAACGTGTTTTAAACGGGAAAAGCATGCCTCAAATACATAATACTTCGGTGCCTAATACATATTATATTTTAGGATAGTCTGAACCGTTCAGAGTCAGAGAAACTTTGACGAGGTTCAGTAGGGAAAAAATACTAATTTTAGTCACTCAATGCTCGTTTTTTCAATATTCATCTTCAGTTAATTTATGGAGTTATTCCTAAATCAATATTTATTTTACGATCTTAAAACGGGGTGTCCATTTTAAAACACGAACATATCCGAACTTTTCCCTGTATCTTATTGCTGACCCTACAAAATGAGACCCTCTCCAAAATTGTTTAAAATGTCTCACAATGATAGAATTATACGAGACAAAAAACCTCAAAGGGGAATTACCTGTTTAAATTAAATTGCCATTAGAAGAAAAGATTCAATTACGTTTGTTTTGATTCGTAGCGTCTTCTTTAGGGTATTTAAGTCAAGAGTGAATTGTTTATTTACTTCTAGGTAAGCTCGCTTCATAGTCAACCACATCGTAGCTTACCATCAGTTGAGATAGTGGCTAAACACGAGCCTACCGGCTTCCAGTCAAACTGGAATCAGTTGAAAACCAGTAAACAGGGCGTCCAAAGACTTTGTCACATGGAGGGAAAGTACCTTAAATGCTGTAGATAGAAAAATAGAATAGATAGATAGAAGACTTAATTTTTATTTTAAAACGATACGAACTGCATTCTAAGAATTTAAAATAATCGCCTGTCTTAAACGAGAATCGAAAACGCTAAAATATGTGAAAAAATATCTTGTAATTTTACTTTACCTACCGATCGCAATCAAATGCTCAATTATATACATCTATCTATTTCCTCTATCCAACATAGCATCTCAAATAAAAGGAATACCATGAAATTTAACATTTAATTTAAAAAAATAAGGTATCTACGTTTAACTACAACTTTTCGCAATCAAATTTAATTTATTAAATGCTCAAAATGTCTCCCTTTCTGTTTTACCTATACAAATTGTAACTCTTTTTATAATTTTGCTTCCCGCTGATTTCTTTATTTTTTCATGGTGAATGTTTTAAATAATATTTCTCAGTTCAGTAAATAAGAAAGTAGTACTAATGTACTTCGATGGCGCGTTGTGTTCCACGCGAGCGTCAAATATATGTCAGCTTAGGAGGCTGCCAGGGTTGCGGAATTTGTTCGAAAGAGTCACCGCGGCCCTGGAACGCAAAGGGCTTTAAAAGGATCACGGATGGGTTTTAGTCAAGGTCTAACACGCCCTTCTACTCCACCAAGAACGTCGTTTTTTTTTAAGGATTGGAAATCATCAAATGACTTCTTCCGCTCTGGGTGAAGCGAGAGGGCGTGTCAGACTCTTACTGACTAAAACCCAATGAGTCATGTACTTACGAGACGTTGCATGCGGAGGCGTTTCATGCGGACAATAATTCCGCATTAGATGCCTCAATACAGGAGCTCTCGGGTCCTTAGCCACGACTTTCAGGAGTCTAATGCTGCTCCCCCGAATCCTCCTCACAAGCGATGCCACTTTTTTCCTGATGATCGCCTGGAAACCATCCTGAAAGCATTATTATATTGGACGCGCAAGGCATTAAGCGTCCCCGCGAACAGCTGAGTCTACTAAAAACAAAAAATAGAAAAAAGAATAAATTAAGACACAGTACATATTTTTCATAACCATTTTCCTTTTGGTATAACTTACTATTTCCTTTTGTTGTTTCCTTAATTGCAGGAATTAAGTAAATTATTAAGGAAGTAATCATGACAAAGCTTGCAAAGGTTGGATTATAATTGGGTTCATAACATTTATATGATTTAGGTGCAATTACATTAGTCTTGAGCACCAACCCGCACGGGGGCCGTGTGGTGGATTACGGCCCACTCCCTTTTACAAAGAGAGTCCTCTTAAGTCCAGTTTTGGGAGACTAGGTACCTTTTTGCTGATTATAATCCTTCTTGGAGATATAGGTGAAAATAACTGGACTAGATGGATGGGTTCTGTGAAAAGATGACGGCTTATACTTATTTTTTTGAGATGAGTTAGCTCTTGACTCTAGTCTAGGTCATAGATGACGGAGACAAAGTCGACGATGGAGCCAGCTTACCCAGAAAAAGCCTGTTCACTCTCTTGCTGTGCGCATTATAAAAAACGTTTGGAAAAGTTTAGTGCGAATTGGTGGAATAGTACAAGGTAGGGATGGAAACTTGCAGTGCGTCTAGATGTTCGGTGACAAAGATAAAAATATAATCAACAAGACCCAAGTACTAAGCCTCCGCTGTTCGTCCGTCCGTCCGTCCGTCCGTCCGTCCGTCCGTCCGTCCGTCTGTCCGTCCGTCCGTCTGTCCGTCCGTCCGTCTGTCTGTCAGTGGACTGTTTCTCATGAACCGTAATAGGTAGACAGTTAACATTTTCACAGAGTGTTTATTTCTGTTACCGCCATACCAACAAATAATAAAAATTAAATAAATTAAAGGGCCACCCCCTTTAATTTATTTAATTTTGTGTTTCATCATTTTTATACGATTAGGAAAGATCCAAGCTCTTTATTCACTGGTATTCTCAAAAGACACATGTTAAAGTCTAACTATTCTGCAGTTCTGAAATACTTGGCCTATTATTGATCTCACAACTTTTATGGGCCGAATTTTTGGGGATAGGAACTTGGCATTTTTTCACACTTTTGTTTTTTGGGAGATATATTAACATGCAAAAATACATGTGTTTTGAGGGGATCGCTATATTGCCACAGTTATTGAGAACATTGAACACCTAAATTCCGTAGACATCCGACACTAAAAATAATCGTCCGAGTGCAATAAATTGTGCGATGATAAAAGAATATGTAAAAAGCGCAACGAAAATGTTTCAGATGGGAACATGTACCCGGCATAGATCGTGATACAATTAGGCATCGTTCCCACTGGGTCAGACGACAAAAAAATATATAAAAACATGAAAATGCGTAGGTAGCAATATTATCTTGGAAGACTTTAAAGTTTACAGTGATGTGGTATTACGTGAACAGTTATTTTTTTTATTTGAGATGGGTTTGCTCTTGATTCTAGTCTAGGTCATAGATGACAGAAACAAAGTCGACGATGGAACGAGCTATTTCTATTTAGTTCTTTTTAATACTAGCTTTTTCTCTTGGATCCACACCCGTTGTTTTTAGCATAGGAGGTAAAAGTAGCTTAGCACTCGGCGATATTGGGACCTTCCATCCCATTTAGTTTCTCAGTAGCAGTCCAATTGTGGTCGCTCACATAGGCCTCATCCGAAGGCTTAAAGTCACCCAAAGGGCAATCTGAAGAACCAAGGTTACCGACATAGCTCGAAGGAACGCCAAACTCAAGTGGTAGTGGGCAGGGCACATTGCTCGCAGAACAGATGGTCGATGGGGCCGAAAAGTTCTGGAGTGGCGACCGCGTACCGGAAGACGCAGCGTTGGAAGGCCTCCCACAAGGTGGACCGATGACCAGGTGAGGGTCACGGGTGGCCGATGGATGCGAGACTTAGGGGAGGCCTTTGTGCAGCAGTGGAAGACTTTCGGCTGATGATGATGAGTCCAGAATTCGGAAGTAAGTGGTGTGACGCCTGCTTCTGCGTGCTTTAGAAAACACGTAACGTCTTGCTGCTGCGCCTGATCTCTGCACGTTAGCGTCGGATTGTCGTCCCAACTGACTATGAAAGTAAAGGAACAGAAAGTATACCTTTTTTTATTTTAAGATTAGCTTGCTCTTGACTCTAGTCTAGGTCATCGATGACAGAGACAAAGTCGACGATGGAGCGAGCTTACCCAGAAGAAGCCTGTTCACTCTAATTTTGAAGAGATTAGGGTTGTATGCGTTCGGAAACACAGACGCAGGCAGAGAGTTCCACTCCTTTGCTGTGCGCATTATAAAAGATGTTTGGAAACGTTTAGTGCGAATTGGTGGAATAGCAACAAGGTAAGGATGGTAACTTGCAGTGCGTTTAGATGTTCGATGGTGGAGTTCGTGGAGGTAGATACCTATGTTTGCGTACTTCATTGGCTAATTTCAGTTGAGTTTGGGCAGACCGAAATTTGCCAGAGTTGAGGAATCTGTTCGAAAGAGTCACCGCGGCCCTGGAACGCAAAGGGCTTTAGAAGGAACACGGATGGGTTTTAGTCAGTAAGTCTTACATTCCGCTCCACTCAGAGTGGAAGAAGTCATTTGATGATTTCCCATACTTAAAAAAAAGTACCTATATTACTAGTGTAACATTTTGTTAAGATATTGTCTATATCTATAAAAGAATTTTCGCAATCGGGTCAGTATAATTCAGCACAGTTCCAGATATTGTTGCCTACAAACTAATAGTTTTACCTCTTAGCTTAAAAATAGCGTTACTGTCCCGCTCCTGGGTACATTTCGCGGTATGCCGTCTCTTCTTGCTAAAGTTTATATTACTGCAAAAAATACAGTGTAATGTCATGTGAATGTCGTCTAATACAGTCGCTTGTGTGTTGTTGTTTGGTATTGCCAAATTATGAGAATTATACTGACAGTGAGTCCCTCGCCAATTTTCACCTCATTAACCTGTTTTCGTGGTGCACCGCCAATGTATTGAGCATGACTAATTCAATACGGTGTTTATTTCGTGTTTTATAATATTGCAAGAGTATTTTAGTGTTATTATTGATTATCAACTCGTTAACCACTGCCTCATCTGATGGTAAGCAAAGTTATGATAGATATCTATCGACATTACCAAACTCTATTAAAAATATTGAAACATTAACTACTTTTAAATACAAACTCAAAGAATTACTGGTACAGACGGTATATTATACAATCAATGAATTTTTAAATGACAAATGTCTCGACTTAAATTATATTTAGTGTTATAATAATGCAATAATAATGATTAATTATGACAAATGACGATGAATGAATGTATAATTTTTTTTTTTTTTTCTCTAGTGGTAATTATTATTACTATTTATTTTGTGTACTATTACGATTTCAACTATATAATTATGAATTTTGAATATTGTACACCTCATGGGTATGTTACAGTAATACATTTTACGATAACAATTTAAGGAACTGAATTTTCACGTGTGACAAACAATAAATAAATCTGAATCTACTTCGTTTTTGCTTTCTAAAAGTTACAGCAACTAAAATAATCCAGGTGTATTGTCTTATGACCATATTCATTATTATTATGGTCTACGTGTGCATCAACCCAGATTCTTATATAATTCGATTCGATTCGTAAATATGTGAGTACCATTTACCTAATTTTGTTTAGAAAATGAATAAATACCTCTGCTGGTAATACTTTGTTCTTATAAATAGGGTGGGGTGTATCGTCCTCAAATAATATTAAATTAATTTTTGTATACCAAATTTTGTAAAATCATTATTTGAAAAGAGTAACTATGGAGTTTCTTGTCCGTTCTTCTCCATAAGAATCTACCTTTCCGAATGGACAGTAGAGTCACTTTATTAATGTAATAGATATTATTATTTTACTGAACTGTAAATGCTGACGTTCAAAAATGCCGTTTAGTGGCCTAATTGAAATAAACGTTTTGACTTTGACTTTGACTTTTTTTGACTTTGATACGCGTATTTAAATCTGGTAATTTCGCGTTTGGCAAATAGTTCTCTTTTATAATGGAAGCATCTTCTAGTCACCTAAGAACATACAATACTGCACAGCTTGTTATTTTGCCGGTTTACCGTCGAGAACCCATAAAACGAGACAATTCACACAAAATGGCGGAAAACGCAGCTAGCACAAAGCATATTCATGACATTATCGCCCGGGAAAACTGCACCAAAGTAATTGAAAATGGTATCCACAATAGGTGAGAGAAAACCCGAAGGAAACGCGATTGAATTCCAACGCAAAGATGTAAAGCCGTAGAAATTATCGTGATCAAATAAAGCGTGTCACATACGTAGGTACTGGCGACGAGAACCGGGCACCAAGCCAATTCACCGTTTCAAACAGAATTTTGTTTCAATGAAAACAGGAAAATTGGCTCGATGGAAAAGTTACCGTTTTACGATATTATTTTAACACTTTCAATTTTGCAGATCGGTGGGTTCCTATTTGGTCATAAGTTTTTTTTTAAATTAAAACGTCCCACACTAGGAATTTCTCCTGTATCGTGGGTGCGTTTACAAACATACAAAGTCATATACACAAACAGCCAGACCCGAAACAACTATCTGTAGGCCATACAAATAATTGTTCCGTGCGGGAATCGAACCCGCGACACGCAGCACAGCAGTCAATCGCTCAATCGCTGCGCCAACTTGAAAATTTTACAGTCTGATATTCAGATATTTTGGTCTCTCGCTTAGAGTACCTATTGCATACTGCGTCCATCAGTACGAACTACATAGATACGAACTTCGTTTGTCCGAATTCAATCCATTGTATGTATATTCAAATAGAACTCGACAAGCTCAAATTTGGTTTCGAATGTAGTGTAGGCCGTACATGAACCATTCTCCCCCATTCCAACAGTTATCTATTTCATTTATTTAAACTTTATGTACAATAGTGGTACATGGGCGGACTTAATGTATCAAGCCCTTAGCTCATGTTACTTGGGGTCGGCGCAACACGTTTTTTTCTTCAATTCTGTCCTGTTAACTGTAACGCTATCACTAACTCCCTTTTCTTTCATATCACTCCTAACAAAATTCATCCATCTTTTCTTTGGCCTCCCTCTCCCTGTCCATCCATCTACATTCACATTCATAACTCTTTTAGTTACGTGCATTTCATCCCTCCTCTTCACATGACCATACCGAGCATTTAAATAAAAATCTGAGATTGAAAAAAATCCCTCCATGAACATTTATATACAAGCCTAATTTTCCTATAAATATCAAGTTTCTCTCTTTTCCGATTGAAGAATCAGGTAGTCACGAAATGGATTTACATGTATGGATTTTTCCAAATAGCGTGCTGGAATTTGACCAGTAATAAAATCCAGTTATTCGAAACGCACGTTCAGAATCGTATGATCAAAAGCGAGCCGTTGCTATGTGCCGTTTATTGCGAATTTTTTACCCTGGGTAGACTTTGCGGTGGTGGTGGAAAAAATAGGTGCATGGTAGATTAAAAATGATTCACATTTTTATAAAGATACTTACTACCTTCTATATCCAGCATGGTTAAGACAAAGTAGAGCTCAATTACAATTATTATCAAAAATGATGAGTGTCGTGGCGTGGGTGTCGTAGGAGGCGACTAAGGGACTCACCAGAGAATGGGCAGCAGGATTCTGTGTACATTGTACATTTGTACCCAGGACAAATCTTTGTGTGATAAGCATGATCATTTGTTCTGTATCTGGGTGTAATCTGTTTATAATATGTATGTATTTAGAAATATATAAGTATGTTTATCAGTATAGCACAGGCTCTGCCTAGTTTGGGATCGGATGACCGTGTGCGAGTTGTCCCAAGATATTATTATTATTGCAACAGCTACACTGCGATCGCCATAATAAATAATGGCAACCCCCCCCCCCCCCTTGAGGGAGGCCTATGTCCAGCAGAGGACGTCTTTTGGCTGATATGATGATGAGTATTTTAATATGAGTAAAAAAAGCAATATTTTTAAACTATATGACGTCGTTTCTTTACTTTACAACTACTGTTAGAATAAAAAAAACACCTTAATAAACTCAGAGGTCATCGCCAGTATGACCAAAACTATCGCCACTGCAAGATTGTTTCTTTAAATATGGTGGGCGCCAGATAAATTTGCAATAAAGTTCATTGCCCTTTCCTTAATTTCATTGCGTAGGTACCCGGACAATAAATTATGAATCGATTTTATTTACTAGAAAAACTAAAGGATCTCGATAGATATTGATTCAAACACAAATTTATGTCATTATTTCTGTTTTCGGAATTAATTATGTCAACACCCTGTTGTCAATAAATGTATGAGGGTCAATGACCGTTATTGACGTTTGTCTGGTGTCGACCATAGTTTATTTAAGTGCAATACTACCCTACTTAAACACTTTTTTATTTTTTTTAAGGATGGTAAATCATCAAATGACTTCTTCCGCTCTGGGTGCAGCGGAAGGGCGTGTCAGACTCTTACTGACTAAAACCCATCCGTGTTCCTTCTAAAGCCCTTTGCGTTACAGGACCGCGGTGACTCGTTCGAACAAATTCTGTAACCCTGGCAGACCCTGGCCCTAGCGGGCCCCGTCTCCTATGCTGACATCTCTTTGAGGCGCGCGTGGAACACAACGTGCCATCGACCCGGGCCTGGTGGTGATCGGCCAGCGAGCACACAAACGCTCGCCGTCCGCAGGCCCGCGACCCTACTTAACCACCTAATTTGATTAGGTGACATTCTACCCTCGTACCTGCATGCCACTTTCTAACGTCAATTATTTTTTTCCACAGCTCTAGCTTCCTTCCACCTACATAAGATTAGCAAGAAATTTCTGCCATAATATACCTTTTCTATTATTATCAAGACTACACGTGCGTGCAAAACTTCAACTCAATCGAATAAAGGTAACTGGGCAAAAAGTCGAAAAGGTTCGACAGCTGGATGATTGTGAAACTGAATGAAGACGTTTAAATATAATCAGCATAGTGTAAATAGGTTACTGGCTGTGACTGGTGAGTGTGTTGGGGGAAACTACCCCTGAGGCATACCCCAAGGTATGGGAAGGAAACTGCTTATCCCTAAAGTCCCTCTCTGTATGCAATAGTTGACAGACGGAAGTTTTTTGCGAACTAGGTAGAAATATAAATAAGAATTGGTATTTTTACAGATCATTCCAGGTGAATGATATGTTACATAGTTTGAAGAAAACAAAACCGGTCAAGTGCGAGTCGTACTCTCACACTAAGGGTTCCATACTTATGAACCGAAAAAAACAGGGTTCTTGTATGGGAGCCCTCTTTATTTTTTTATTTCATTTATTTTTTGTTGTTATAGCGGCAATAGAAATACACACTTTGTGTAAATTTCAACTGTCTACCTATTACGGTTCGCTGACATACAGATGGAAACACAAGTTGCTTTAACGCCTAGACTGTGGACGTCACATAAGACACGTACTCCATGTAAAATACCGGTATTCAGTTAGACTTGAAGCCATCTTGGCAAGGCTAGCTTTCAACGTTTCCAAACGTCTTTTATAATGCGAACAGCAAAGGAGTTGAACTCTCTGCCTGCGTCTGTGTTTCCGAACGCATACAACCCTAATCTCTTCAAAATTAGAGTCAACAGGTTTCTTCTGGGTAAGCTCGCTCCATCGTCGACTTTGTCTCTGTCATCTATGACCTAGACTAGAGTCAAGAGCAAACCCATCTCAAATAAAAAAAGTATCTATGATTCACAAACTATACTCGGCCCTTAAGTCTATAATTGGCTTCTTATTCGTGGTCTTGACTGTACCCTTTCTAGAATGCTTTGGCGAATTGACTGACGAGCTGCTTCCAGGCTACTCTATCTTGGCTCCTTTCAGGGCAGTCCTATCATCGCGTTAATATTAAAACTTTTCCAATTGCAATTAATATTACAAATTATCTAGTTGTCTTCGGGCGATATGACCAAAGTAGCTTAGAATTCGTTAGTGACAAATCATGGAGAGTCTGCTTTGATGTTAAGCTGGTCAAGACTGAACTATTAGTGCCTTTTGATGTTCATGGTATGCACAACATTCACTATGCAATCCTATACATTAACCTACCTTAAAATAAATAAACGTAAAATAAAATACTAATGTTCTACAAATGTTTTCGAAGCACATTCAAGTTAATAAATGTACTCACGTGTTTATTTCGAGATTTTGTCGCATAATGAGCTCGTTAATAAGATCGGAATTCGATTTCCAAATAAGTAGGGCAACCTCAAAATAAACACGCTACTTCTGCAAACAGTTATAAACAATATTGTAGTAGGTTCATTTGGTACAAAGTTCTTTTGATCGTTGGGCAATTAAATTGGGCTTATGTGATAGTGAGCAGAGCACATTGCGCGCAGAATAAATTCTCCGTAGTCTACTGAGAGTGGAAACTACAGCCGGTCGATTCTGTAAACATATCTTTTGACTGTCCTGTTGGTCGAGTGGACCAGGGTACCAGGTGGACCAGGGTACCAGGTGTACCAGAAACCAAATAAAGAACACGTTTCTTGTATGATACTCGTTCCTCTTTATTTTTATTGACTGGCCTGTTGGTCAAGTGGTTAGTGACCCTGACTGCTAAACGGGAGGTCGTGGTTTCGATTCCCACCGAGGACAAATCTTTGTGTGATGAGCATGATCATTTTTTCTGTCTGTGGGTGTAATTTCTTTATAATATGTATGTTTTCAGAAATATATAAGTATGTTTATCAGTTGTCTGGTTGCCATAGCACAGGCTCAGCCTAGTTTGGAATCGGATGACCGTGTGTGAGTTGTCCAAAGATATTATTATTATATCGAAGTGAAGGCTTGGGTGAAGTGATCACGAGGTGAGCTGTCAATCCATATAATCAAGATGGAATGACAGCTCACTCTGCGATCACGTGACATCTTGATTGTATTGATTGACAGCTCACCTCGTGATCACTTCACCCAAGCCTTCATTTCGACATGTTTACAGCCGGTCGATTGAGTAAAATGTCAAAGTGAAGGCTTGGGTGAAGTGATCACGTGGTGAGCTGTCAATCCATATAATCAAGATGGAATGACAGCTCACTCTGTGATCACTCGACATCTTGATTGTATGGATTGACAGCTCACCTCGTGATCACTTCACCTAAGCCTTCACTTCGACATGTTTACAGAATCGACCGGCAGGACTGGTCGATGTGGCGATGCTTAGAGACCCTATGTACAGAAATAGACATCTTTCGGATGAAATGATGCACTTGTTAATACTAATCTAATTTGTTCATCATACCTTTCATGTTAGGTTCCTTTAAACCCTGCAGACAGAAATAGAAGCAACGCGTAGCGGGAATCCGTCGCCTAAGTTAAGTTTAAGTTGTCATTTGTGTGACCAGGCATTTCATGATATGACCAAACGTGGACTGATATGTTATCAAATGTTGACGTTTAAACGATATTGTCCGTTTTCGCTGGCTTGTTTATGAAACACAACCATTTCATTAAATTTTCGGCCTCATCATGCAATGGCCAATTGTAAAAATACGAGCATGACATATGTATAAAATGTTGTTTCACTTAAATATATCGCCCTAAGTGTTAAAAAATACAAGCTTTGTTCTAACAAAAATGAATTACAAAGTTTATTGTGCTCTAATAATTATTACATATGCGTTCATAAAAAATCTCCGCTTTTCAATTAATAGCGATGTGTCACGAACTCAAATTGTTAAAAAAACAATAATATTTCGAGGAAACTATTTTGCTGTGCAATCAGTATTTTTGATTAGGATAGAAGATTATTAAAATTTAATCCAGTTAAATATTAGCCCCAAAAAATCTCCCTTTTTATTCCCTTAAATTTCATGTTCTTAGTCTCAGTAGTTTCATCTGTGCATCAGTCAGTCAGCTTGCCCGCGACTTCGTACGCGCTTATCCCGTTTTTCACATTCCCAAAGGAATTTCGGGAAATCCTCTCTGCCAGTGCTCCTCTACACTCCTCAAGGAACCTACATGCCAAATTTCAGCTTTCAATGACCAGTAGTTTCGGCTGTGAGTTGTCTGTCAGTCACTCAGTCAGAAATGGAAGAATTTTTATATAATATTAAGATAAAGTAGAAGAAATCGAAATGTACCGTGAACATTTTCAAACAATATTCCACCACATTATGATCTGCAAGGCTTATTGTACACGGAAATAGTACCTACTACTAAGGAAACCTTGAAACATTATTACACAGTACATTACATGCTCATGTGAGGAAGAATTTAATATCTTTTGGAACGTGCTAGAGCCATATTCGTTTACTACATACATTCAGAGGATTTGAACGCACCTGGGCCTTTCAGGGCTTGCGTTATGACGATTTGTTTGTAGGTTAGATATATGTAAAAAAACCGGCCAAGTGCGAGTCGGACTCGCGCACTAAGGGTTTCGTACCATTTTCTATAAAAGCGGAAAAAAAAAACATGTTTGATGTATGAGAGACCCCTTAAATATTTGTTTTATTCTCTTTTTTAGTATTTGTTGTTATAGCGACAACATAAATACATCATCTGTGAAAATTTCAACTGTCTAACTATCACGGTTCATGAGATACAGCCTCGTGACAGACGGACAGACGGACGGACAGCGGAGTCTTAGTAATAGGGTCCCGTATTACCCTTTGGGTACGGAACCCTAAAAATTATTTTTCTTTTACTACTATATTTTTCTTTTACTACAGTTTTCTTTTACTTAAGCCCACTGGCGCGAACAATATTTGTCTGTACCAGAGTTTATTTAATCCGGATATATTTTTTATTTAACCTCGTGTCAGCAACTTCCTCTGAAAAGAATAACTGATTTGTGCAAGTGGGCCTGAAGGAACTACAATGATAGAATATAATGACGGAATAGAATAATTAGAATGGAAATATTATTTACTAGTGGACCGCCCCGGCGTCGCCCGGATAAAAATGTTTTTTTCAAAATTGTCTTACATAACAATGTTCTCCGATAATAACAAACACAACAAAAAAAGAATTAGCGAAATTGGTCCAGCCATTCTCGAGTTTTGTGCTTAGCAACACATTTAGCGATTATTTTTTAGTAAATAGAAGATCTACTAATATGTAACATGTTTTTATATTGTTTCCTTCCTTTATATAACACAAAAATATAAAACAGCATTATGTTACCAAACAATACAATATCAACAATATTATAATTTACAAAGCACTCCAAATACAATTACATTCTACTTTTTAGGGTTCCGTACCCGAATGGTAACCAACGGAACCCTATTACTTAGCCTCCGCTGTCCATCAGTCTGTCAGCGGGCTGTATCTCAAGAACTGTAATAGGTAGACAGTTGAAATTAATTCTCACAGAGTGTGTATTTTTATTACCACTATACCAAAAAAATAAGTTAAATTAAAAATAACCTTCAATTTTTTATTTGGCGATCACGTTTTAGAAATCCCCCTTGGGTCCATGAAACGTGTTATTTTACGGTTTATGGTACGGAACCATTCGTGTGAGAGTCCGACTCGCACTTGTTCAGTCAGAAGACTGTTCTCAAACAACAAAGGGAAGATAAAAATATTAGCTGAATAGAAATTCAGCTACAATACCTATATTTTTATCCTTCATAAACATGATGCCCAATTACATTTTGTAAAAATAATTTATAGTTACATGAATACCTTCTATTGTTGAAAACTAATGTATTTTTCAACAAAGAGTACTTCATCCACTTATGAACAAGGGTGAGGGCGTAATGACATCACTTATAATACCCTAATGGTGTTTCTATCATAAAAAGGGCCAATCACCATAATATTGACTATAAATAATGTCTAAATAAAGCCGTAATTTTCCTTTTATTGATACTGTCGTAGTTTGGTTTGATTAAGTAAATGTGACTGACTATTCTTGCATCATCGTCATAATGTGTTATCACTTATTAGTGTTTTGTATCACGTGTTTCGAAACTATTCAATAGGATTATCATTAGTGTTTTTTTTTTTATAATATGGGTTTGCTCTTGGCTCTAGTCTAGGTCATAGATGACAGAGACAAAGTCGACGATGGAGCGAGCTTACCCAGAAGAAGCCTGTTCACTCTAATCTTGAAGAGATTAGGGTTGTATGCGTTAGTTTTGATTAGTTTTTATTCTTTTTTTTTAGAATAACCAACGCCTGTTCGACCATCTCTTTTTAAGTACGTGTTCACACTTAGACGGACCGTCTGTTTAAACTGAAGATGGCGGCCAAAGATCGGCAGATTCATTCACACTACATCCGATCCGAGCATTTAGACGGCTCATCGCAATGGCATAACGTCCGTCTAAAAACCCGGATCCATTATTTTTCTCGAATCCGTCTGAATATGAACAGTGTCATATAAATTGCCCATGTACCACTATTATACATAAAGTTTAAATAAATCACATCACACTAATATTATAAAGGCGAAAGTTTATGAGTGTGTGTGTATGTTTGTTACTTCTTCACGCGCAAACGGCTGAACCGATTTAGATGAAATTTGGTATAGAGATTGTTTGAGTCCCGGGAAAGGGCATAAGATAGATTTTCATTCCAGGATTATGTTTCCTTGGGATAATTTTCGACATAAACGCGGGCGGAGCCGCGGGCGGCAACTAGTAAATAAATAAATTGTACTGCCACAAGCGTATCCGTCTTTTTCTTAGACAGTCCGTCTGAGTGCAAGCGGGCCCTAAATGGGCTAATATCTCATAGGTTAACGATATAATAACAAATAACAAAAATAAAATAAAAATTGATAAATATACTCACAAGAAACCTGATTTTCTAAGGCCTCTCCTTCTTACACGAGTCCGACTCACACTTGACTTTTACATCTTTACACTGAAGTTTTTAGATGGAATGACACTTTTTACTGCCATCTTTCTACGTTATAAATGGTTTGTGATCACGAACACGCAGTAATATCGATGATATTTCAAAGATAGGACATAGCTAGATTATATCTTTGAAAGAAAAGTTCTCGGTTTGGCAAAATGATTGGTGATCTTAGTAAATTATTTGAAAGGAGAAATATTTTCTTGGCCACTATAATCTTTTCTCATATTTATAGCACCCGTAATGCTTTGTCTAGGTACTACTTTATTGACTGCTGCGCCAAAATTGGGTCGCAAGAAGACCCATTTAGCTCCAAGCCAAAAAATAATAAGGTAAACTGGATACGATGTCATGTGTCGATACATTCATGAAATAATACCCTCTAATCAACAAAAAACATTCAATAGAAACGAAAAAACGGAGTTTCTTCGAACAATAAGTTAGTACCTTATCTTATTTTCCAAGAAAATGAACATTGTCATAATATTTTTAGCAACGTATGAATTGGAAAATGATTCTAACCTGATTGGGGAGGTGCGGTAACGTTACATACCTACCCATATTTAACATGATTTTATTGAACATACAATTGCTGATTTATCAAACCAGCAATCAGTTAGACTTATTTATTTATTTATTTAATTATTTAATATGGGTTTGCTCTTGACTCTAGTCTAGGTCATAGATGACAGAGACAAAGTCGACGATGGAGCGAGCTTACCCAAAAGAAGCCTGTTCACTCTAATTTTGAAGAGATTAGGGTTGTATGCGTTCGGAAACACAGACGCAGGCAGAGAGTTCTACTCCTTTGCTGTGCGCATTATAAAAGACGTTTGGAAACGTTTAGTGCGAATTGAATATAAAGCAGTTAATCAATGCTATAATTTATGTGTCGCAGCAAAATAGCTTAATCATCTGTTTAATTGGTTGCCTGGTGACTGACCCACTAGGGCCAGAGCCTGCCAGGGTTGCGGAGTTTGTTCGAAAGAGTCACCACCCTGGAACGCAAAGGGCATTAGGAGTAACACAGGTGGGGTTTAGTCAGTAACAGTCTGACACTCCCTTTCGCTCCACTCAGAGCGGAAGAAGTCATTTAATGACATGGAAATGAAAAAAAGTGAGTACAAGAGGTCATGTTTTAAACCAGGTAAAATGTCTCAAATACAAATACATCACCAAAAAAAAACTTCAAATCTCATATTCAACATACAAATAGGTCATCAGTCTCCGAAACCAAGTAAAGCCTACAAAATCTGGAACAACCCTAACGACATCTCTTGGCAAAGGTTCAAAAGTTCTCCTTAACGCAAACTCGAGCCATATGGATGACTGGATGTCTCTTCCCAAATCACGGCATTACATTACATTACATTAACATTGTGCCACGTAAATCAAGAACATAAACCTTCCATTTTGAATTGTAAATGTGGAAGAAAAAAACGAATGTTTGCCATGTCATGACGATATGGTTTTTTGTGGGGAATTTTTTTCGTCTTGTAAGGCAAGTTTAAGCGTGAAATGAAGGCTATGTTTAGACTAGAGGATAAAAAAGATGGTCTGATATATGTATGTAACTGGCTGTATATTTTTAGTAGCCCAGGGATAGTGTTCCAGAAAAACCCCGGTCAAGTGTCCGTCGGACTCTCACACGAAAGGTTCCGTACCTTAAACCGAAAAATAACACGCTTGAATGTGAGCCCCCTTTATTTTGTTTTTGTTATTTATTTGTTGTAACGGCAATAGAAATACACACCCTGTGAAAATTTCAACTGTCTACCGATTACGGTTCTTGAAACATAGCCCGCTGACAGACAGAGGGACGAACGGACGGACTGACCGACGGATGGACGAACGGACAGCGGAGGCTTAGTAATAGGGTTCCGAAAAAAAGAAAAATCCTTTCAGTTCCTCATAGGACCTAACAAAATCCAGTTGAAAAACAGCGTCATGCAACCGGGATTTTAAAGGAGGTATTATCAACTCTATGTTATTTACTTCCACGAGCATTAGGTAAATATGGTCTACCTATTCCGATCTCTGCTTATAACAGAAAAGTGACGTAAAGTGAAGAAGAAGTCTTAAAATTACATAATGTTATTGTCTAGATAATAATCTAGATATTAGTGTCTTTAAAAATAGCTATTAAGATACAGTTCAATGTTGTTTGTTATTAAGCGTTAACATACCATTTATTTATTAATATAATTTTATATGCTGGTATCCTATCCGGGTTAAATACCTGAAATATATGTATTTTATTTTATTTATTTGTAACGTAAAATGTTCGCACTTAGTTACTGTTAGCGTTTATTTATTTAATTAAAACGGTTTAAAACCAATTACAGCATATAGCCAACAAACCATCCCAGCCATTTGAAATTTGCCCAGTAACACAAATTTACGAACAAAATATTAATGTTAAAAAACCTTCTCTTTGGGCGTCGAGATATTTTTTATTTCGTCACAAAAAGCTGTGTTACGTCATCTGCACCCGTCACAGATAGAAATCTCTCGTTGCCTGGGGGCTAGGAAACTGGAGACTTGAGAATTATTGGCTGTTATTGGTTGAAACGAGATCTTTCGTGTTCTCCTCAAACTATGCCGAACAGCGTCGCCATAAGACGGTTACTAACTGGACTAAGACTCTCCAAGCGTTGTCACAATTATTGGTTCTGAGAGGGACTTCAAGATCAGTCTTTGTAAGCAAGTGGGGTCTAAGATACGGGAAAGTATAGATCTCAAAAAATATCTTGGGTTCATTTTTATATGGTCCTAGCTTCTCATTGTCATCATCATCATATCAGAGACGTCCATTGCTGGACATAGGCCATAATTGCCACGCTTGGCAGGTTGGTGATCGCAGTGTAGCTGTTGCAATGCACAGAGAATCCTGCTCCCCATTCTTTGATGAGTCCCTTAGTCGCCTCTTACGACACCCACGGGAAGTGATGGGATGGGAGGGATGGGATGGGAGCTTTTGCCAGTGCCTATTCCAAGGGAAAAAAGTCAATACATTAAGAATTGAAGAAGTAATAAACGGGCAGATAGAGTTACTATCGCATTCATAACATTAGTATGGATTTAAGCATCGTGTAAAATATAAGGTCTCTTTAAAATACATGGACAAGTTTTAACACAGCGTTCAGTACCTACGTCTAACCAAAGATATCCAAGCACAAAAAACACTGATTTAAGTGATTTTATTTTGACCCAAAGTAATAAATTGCAGGCACAATAGAATAAACACATCCATTATAAAAAAAAAAATATATATATTTTTATTTCAGACCTTGATCCATATGTTGTTAGTAATACACGCTACTTAAAAAACTATGTTAGTAACAGACACAATACAACACTGGTTTTAATTCATATATTTATTGCGCTCACTTGACGCACCGGGCACATGCACATGTGTATGTACCCAGTGCGCCATGATGGCGCAACACGGCTTATCACTAATGACCCTCAGTAATACTGAGGGTCATATGGCTTGATGTATATATATATACATCAAGCCGTGTAACAGCATACTGAGTCAGTATGCTGTTAGTTATGGGTAGGATCTTGCCATGGTGTCCGTCCGTCTGTCTGTCTGTCCATCTACCATCAGGCTGTATCTCATGAACAGACAGTTGAGAATTTCACAGATGATGTATTTCTGTTGCTGCTATAACAACACATAATAAAAATTAAAGTCTCATAGAAGAAACGTGTTTTGTTTTGGTTTACGGTACGGAACCCTTCGTGTGAGAGTCCAACTCACACTTGGCCGGTTTTTTAGTGTTACGTTAGCTGATGTTTTTTAGTATCTAATGCGTCTTTCTTATTATTATTTTTATCTTTGTCCTTATTTTGGGGGTCTGAATGATTTCTTAAAGTTTGATCATCTATTTTAATGAGATCTTATGTAGGCAAAGATAGCCTACTCGTAATTCACAAAAAGCATTATCTAAGAGTCGAGAGTTCTTTCAGAAGTAATTAGATTATTGCCTCTAAGATCGGGAAATAACTCTTTACTTCACTTTCTCATCCCCCTTCCATCCCCAGAAATCAATGCTTGAGTTTCCTGGATAAACTTTAGCAGGTTGAAGTTTTCCTCCAGTGACCCAATTTGCTAAAAGTGTATTGCATTGGTCAGAAAAGGGGTTCTCGCTGAACAAAACGGCTCGATGGTTTTATTCTATTCACTGAAAACCTTTCGGTCGAACACAATGGATTTCCTGAATTGCACAGTCGCCGTCCAAATGCGGCAAAGCAAAATAACAGGTAGAAAACTCCGACAATCCAATTGATTCCAACGGGAAACGCGAATAATACCATCACGAAACAAACTCAAACTCCACTTATCATTCGTCGAAAAGCGACTTACAAAATTGATGAAGCGAGAACGGTATAATCGCTTTATCTAAAATCGCCGTTTTTAAAGCCCCAACTATAAGTACTGTGAAAAATCTGCCCGTCGCCCGGCTGGTACGAACGTCCGCCCCCGTACCAAGAAACTCTTACAACTACCATTCCATCGCTACGTGTCGCATCCGTTGCAGGTTCTGAAGCGATTACCGCTCGTTCGTTCCTGCTGACTGCGTAATGGATGTTGTTTGGACGGAGTTTCCAGTTTGCTGAAATTACGTGGACCGTTTGACATTGAGGAAGGGGTTCCGCTTTTAAGATTCAATCTTGTAAAGACTGAAATTGGTTCAAGTTTTAGTCTTTAGTTTTTGTGTTTGATATTTTTCTTTATAATGAAGGGAACGATTCTTGGAGATTCATTTTTCGTTGGAATAGATAGCGTGTTGAAAAAAAACACTGGACAAGTGCGGGTTAGACTCACGCACCGATGGTTCCGATCGAGTCTTCAATTTTTTTCGAGTATACATTACCTACGCATACATGAATGTACGTCACGGTCATTTCTTCAACCGAAAATATAAGTTTGTATTCGCATTTTTTTTTTGTATATTATAAAATAACAAGTTCCTTATATTCGAACTTTTCCTGTACCTACTTATACTGTAAGATCTATCTTCTTGGAAAATTTCAGGACTATGGGTCAACGGGAAGTACCCGACAGGTTTTGATTCCTTTACGAGCAACAAATCATGCGCCATAAACGGAGCTTAAACGGCCTTCTTCAATCTTTAGATTGCGTTGACTTAGAGGTTTGGTTTTTTCACTGCTCCAAGAGGTAGCTGTTCTGAATACTTGGGAGTTAATTTCAATTTGATTCCTTTACGCGTTCCTGTGAAAAAAGGTCTTGAAAAACAGAGAGACGGACAACAAAGTAATCCTATAAGGGTTCCGTTTCTGCCGACTGAGGTACGGAACCCTAAAAATGATGCATTATTTCATTAATAAAATATCATGAAGCCTTTTTAATTCCACATCAAAATATTTTACATTTCAAATGTTTGTTTGTCATATTACTCCAGTAATAATATGGTTAGTTGTTTTCCTGTGATGTGGATCCCATTTGGGTGAAAGCCTTCTCTTTCTCTTTCCATAATTGACTTGCCTGTTGGTCGAGTGGTTAGTGACCCTGACTGCTAAACCGGAGGTCGTGGGTTCGATTCCCACCCAGGACAAATCTTTGTGTGATGAGCATGATCATTTGTTCTGTGCCTGGGTTTAATTTGTCCATAATATGTATGTATTTAGAAATATATAAGTATGTTTATCAGTTGTCTCGTTGCACCAGCACAGGCTCTGCCTAGTTTGGGATCGGATGACCGTGTGTGAGTTTTCCCAAGATATTTTTATTATTATAATGTTCTGGCTAGGAGCATCCAATCTTGTCCAGCTTTTTTAACAATATCATCAGCCCACAGTTTTGTTGGTCTACCGACTTACCTTATTCCTACTGGCCCATTCCAACGCGACGTTTTTACGATCCATCTGTTGTTTATATACCTCAAAGTATGGCCATCACATTGCCATTTTAATTTTGAAGCCTGTCTTAAAGATCAGTTATTTTAGTTTTTCGGCTCAATCACTTAGTTTTTTTTTTTAGGATGGGAAATCATCAAATGACTTCTTCCACTCTGGGTAGAGCGGAAGGGCGTGTCAGACTCTTACTGACTAAAACCCATCCGTGTTCCTTCTAAAGCCCTTTGCGTTCCAGGGCCGCGGTGACTCTTTCGAACAAATTCCGCGACCCTGGCAGTCATTTAGTTAACATTTAATTTTTTTTTTTACATTTTATGTTTGATCCTATTAACTTGGGTAAGTAATAATTTCTTTAGTGTTCGCACAATTTCATGTTAAACCACTAAGCTCTTGTAATTCTATTTATAACCACTTTGACAACATGCACTTAAACGAAAAGAAAAACGTCAAACAAAATAATTAGAGTAGTATTTGCATTTGCGTGCTTCAAAATAGGTTGAACCACTCTAAGTCCGGGTGTATGAACAATTTTGTGAACAGCCAATCAAGTTGGGAGTAGTACACTTTGCCAATAAATTGCTTTGAAGGGCTCTCGATTCGGTAACCAACCGGTTTGATCCGCCAATTACGATATTTTAGAGTTGAAATAAGATTTTGTGTTTACGTCTTTGCAATGTAAGAAAATAATTTATGAATTGTTTATTTTGTGTAGTATTTTTAGGGTTCCGTACCCAAAGGGTAAAACGGGACGGGATCAGCAATCCCAGTTTATTTGCTATCATTTATTGAGGAGTTCCGTTGCCTATCTCCGAAGTTCTTCATCAGATCTTCACCAAATTGAAAGGGGACCACTCCAAGAATAAACCAAAAACTACATCTCTTCTTGTGCTATAAATTTGAAGAGTTCTCTCTATTTCTCCAGGATCCCATCATCAGATTCCGACTTGATGATCATGGAACCACCTGGGAAGTGTATTAAAAAAAAGTCCAAATCTGTCCAGCCATCTTCGAGTAATCGGGGAGCATACATAAAAAAAAGGTTCCGATGAATTGAGAACCTCATCCTTTTTTTGAAGTCGGTTAAAAAATCGGCGCGTCTTTCCACTCGTATGATCGACAACGACGTTGTTTGATAGCATCGCCTACATCCATGCGAAAAGTTATTTTCTTTGTTTTTATTTTCCTGTACACCGTCCATGTGACGCTGCGTGTATAAATAACATAACATTTTTCCTTATTGTTACAGAAAATGACAATCACTCTGGCATACGTCACTTAGAACGTTAGAAACCCCAACGTATGTACAAAATCTGTAATATTTCCCTTTATTTCCTGCTGTTTTTTGAACGAAAACAATCCAGAAAATATTTAAGGACTTTTTGTACACAGTCGAAATTGAAAAACTGTTATTGATATTTGTACGCGAAACTTTGCCCTTTGTTGCAAAGCCAAATGGGATCAAAATTTAGTCGAAAATCCCAAATTCGAAAACCGAAATATTTGGTAAATGCCTGTAAATAATGTCAATTCGCTTTTGACACTTTTCGTAGGTACCTCTGGTAATGGAATGGGTACAATCACATCTGCCATCTACCTACGTGTACAAAGTCATTTGAAAACAAACGAAAAACACACACGTGTGTAAAAAACCAATATGAAAACGGTATGAAACTTTTTTTTGGTAACGCCTAAAGCGCTTGTTTTACAAATTGTATATTTATATTCTATAGCTACGTGTATATTTGTTGGCAGTTATTTTAGGATATTTTTTTATTTATGAACATACAAAATTGTGTTTCGTATTTTGAGGCAAGTTGTAACAATACTAATATTATTCGGTGCGTTCCAACCTAAGGGTAAGGTTGGCACGAAACAAAACTTAGTTTTGATAGTTAACAATACAAAAAAGAGCACATAACATGCCATTATAGAATTGATTCGAATCAATTAAACGTAGACAGCCGTCGCAAAGCGAACGAAACTGTTTTGCAATTAAACTAATTGGACCTTATAAATGGCGTCGCCCATCAAGATAAGTCGCGAAAGAAAGATACTCAGCGAATTGATACAAAAAGAAAAAAGTTATCGAGTCAATATTTTACAAAGACTTGCCGAGTAATTACTGACGACGGCAAACGAACTCTCTTTGAAACAAATTGCACGAAAAAATTCAAATTGTTTCCCTAAAATTGCAAACAGGAAGAGCCAACCCTACGGACCAACCAGTACATTTTGTGAACTTTTCTAATATACCGGGCGACGGGCGGCGTTTCCTTTTTGTAACATAATGAAATCAGTAGGATTTCTCGTTTTTCTGTTTCCCAAACGATTTTAGGTAATATATTTATTACGTTCATATATCAAAGGTCTCATATGTTCCTATATTTAGATTTAGGGTTCTCGTAATTGCTTTTTGTGGCTTAAATTGTAGGGGTGTCAAAAGAATAATTGGAGTTGGAGGTTCATTTACAAAATCGTTTGAGTATTGTAAGCTAAATCAGAGTAATAAATCCTGATACCGTACGTTACTTTGCTTTTGGAAAAATGATTAATATGAGCATTTGGTTTAATAAATCGGTTACCAGCAATGCGCCGTACGTATTTTACTTTCTAGTGACATTTGTAGAAGTGACGTCCATTCTGATTTGTTAATGTAATAGAATCATGGTATTTATTTTAAATGCGTTTGTCTTTATTTCTTTTATACATCCCCGTGGTCGGTATTGGAAACGATTAATTCGAACCGTGACCATATTTTGACGTTACTTAATAGTGAAAATACCATCCAATTCCCACGATGTAAAAGGGATAGTGCTATTCGCTATGTATAGCTCCGTCTCCCTCTTAGAGCGGAATCATGATCGTTTTAAGACTTCGTAGTATCTGTCTGTGGAAATTACTTTTTTTCATATAATACATGAGTTTTTTTAAATCAATCATCGTTACAAGGTGCTAATCATATTATACTGGCGACAATAAATTTAAGTCAGTTCCAAGCTGGCTAGATTTAAGCATTCAAAGAAAGAAAGAAACAACACTTTCACATTTGATTTATTGATCCATTAAATTAAAAACAAAGCGGACGGCGAGCATTGGGTGGCTCGCTGTCCGATCACCACCAGGCCCGGGTCGATGGCGCGTTGTGTTCCACGCGCGCCTCAAAGAGATGTCAGCATAAAAGACGGGGCCCGCCAGGGCCAAAGCCTGCCAGGGTTGCGGAATCTGTTCGAAAGAGTCACCGCGGCCCTGGAACGCAAAGGGCTTTAGAAGGAACACGGATGGGTTTTAGTCAGTAAGAGTCTGACACGCCCTTCCGCTCCACCCAGAGCGGAAGAAGTCATTTGATGATTTCCCATCCTTAAAAAAAAAAAATAAGCTCTAATGAACATCGATATTACACATTATATCATTTTTTATGTCACTAAACAAAACTAAGTAAGAAAAATATAAAAACAGTTTTTGATTGCATTATTTTGGAGATTATTTACATTTAAATTGTGACTGGCCCAAATAAATTGCACGCGAGTTTGGATATAACTGTTATGGTTCATTTTAATTGTTTATTGTGTGCAACGAAATAGCTTCTACGATTTGCGATGTGTGTTGTTGATGAATTCCTAAATTAAGGCGAATTATTTGATTTTCAACGCTTAGCCTTGCGTTGAATTTTATTTTCAGACCGGACATTAGGGTTTACTTACATAAATGTTGTCCAGCGTCACCTAATCAGCTTGTCGAGTAAACATCTTGCTGATGGAATAGTTTGTGCAATGTGTGTTTCCTTCAGTTCCAATCTATCGCAGAATCTATCAAAGGTTTCTGAATTGGTTAAGATTTAATGTGTTATACCACCATCATCATCATATTAGCCAAAAGACGTCCACTACTGGACATAGGCCTCCCTCAAAGGGGGTTTTGCCATAATCGCCACGCTTGGCAGGCGAGTTGGCGATCGCAGTGTAGCTGTTGCAATGCACAGAGAATGCTGCTGCCCATACTCTGGTGAGTCCCTTAGTCGCCTCTTACGACACCCACGGGAAGTGAAGGAATTAAGGAGGGAAGGAGTGAAGGAGCTATTCTTTTACGTCCGATACCATACAGAACCCTATATTTTAATGCTAATGGCAAGTTCTGTAGCGCGTATTTATGTTCGCTGAGGCACGTACCGACTCTTCAATGCTGTACAGCGTCAGAAAGTGGCCTGGCTGCTGTTGAGCAGCAACAACAGAGTCCGTGGCAGCCTCAACAGCATTCTAAACGCTAAAGCCGAGAGACATGACAGCTCATTGGTGAGCTCACTTCTCACCTGTACATTGTCGGTGTTATTAGTTAAGTAAAGAAAGAAAGAAGGAAGAAAACACGTTTACTCCACCAGAAATGACGCACAAAAACACAACATTAAAAGAATATAACCACTAACTAAAAACTAAAGATACTAACATAGGTTAAGACTATTGTAACTAACCCAATGGATATTTGTTTTCTTGAAATAAATGATTATTATTCCAGCCGAAAAACGTCCACTGATGGATATAATTATATATGTCAAGCAATATTACACAGTTACAAAACCTATTTTACGCAATAATATTGCCACTGCGCTCCAAACTGGCCAGTTACTCACTATCTTGTACTCTGAAGATAAACGCCAAGAGCAAATGGACTTAGGTTGACGCTAATGACGATACATCCCATTTTCACAAACAAATCTACATAGTAACACCAAAAATAAATAAACATACAGTTACAACAATACGCGTGGAGCTTCGTTTTGTTTTTTTTTTTCTTTTTTACAAAACATTCGAGTAGATACAAACTCTTTTCAATGGTATCCTCTGAAATATTGTTATTAATATTATAAACGCGAAAGTTTGTAAGTATGGATTGATGGATGGATGTTTGTTACACGCAAAAACTACTGAATGGATTTTGATGAAATTTGGCACAGTGGTAGATTATAGTCTGGAATAACACATAGGATACTTTTTATCCTGGGAATATGTTCTCTTGGGATAATTTTCGACAATCACGCGGACGGAGCCGCGGGCAGCAACTAGTTCGTTATAATTTTAGCGAAGTCTTCGAAGTTCAGACAAATTATAAAATTCCATGGAAGCAGAACACAAGAAATATGTAAAAGCAGGTACTGAATAAAAGTGGTTTTGTATGGAAATAATAAGTCACATTTTAAAAGGTGTTTTTGGTTTTGTTTTATTCGTTTTTGACATTAACTTCTAAAGTAAAAGTTAATTTAAATCCTTTGAAGTGTTTGAATTTGGAAGCAGGTTCTATTTTTTTTTTCACTTTTTAGTGGCGTTACTTTATTTTTCACTTCTAAGTGGTGTTCTACAAGTAAATGGACTTTACACTCAATGAGTTAGTCTACACATTCGCGTTATGTGCCGTGAAGGGGTTAATTTATTGTACAAAATATATAGAAAATGTAATTAATTATGTGTTAATAATCACTTTGTCCAAATTGAGTAGATTTTATGTATTTTAATGGGACTATCCAACCATTATCTATTAAGATAATGGTTGGATAGTCCCATTAAAATAGACGGAAAAATTTATAACATAGCGTTTAGTACGTCAAGCCAAAGAACAGTGATTAAATTGATTTTGTTTTGACCAAAAATAATAAATTGCCAACATTTTTATTGTATGGTAGCAGATTTTTTTCTTGCAATTATAGAATGCGTTTTTCTCATATTCTTAACCGTTGTCCTTGTTTGAATCATTACTAAAAGTTTGTCCTATATATACATAATCTATTTTAAGGGGACCTTCTATCATATCCGGATTTATTACTTTCGCCATGACATATATGTTGATTGGAACATAACTTGCTATATGTAGGTGTACTAGAGTGTGTTTTTTACGAAAGAAAACAGTGTATTAATGTGTGATATGAACTGTGCATCTCAACAAAGAGTTAAAGAAAAGAAAGTTTAACGAAAGGATTTTCAATCAAGCATTATTTTTATGAAAAATATTGAGAATGGAAAAACCTTTTTACGGACGTATTCATATCTTTTTTTTTTTATGTAAGCGCTGACCTTTCAGGTGGTTGTCCAGTGAAAGAAAACTAAATGTATTATTTATTTTTCTGTGAAGTGGGTGGGACAGTAAAATATTTATGTCAATAATTTCAAAGAGATACGAGTTAACTTTGAATACTTATTTTTATTTTAAGTAGCTACCTACTAGATTTAGATATTTTCTGAACCTCTATGTCTGTATTTATAATCTATGAATAAAATCGAAGATCTTACTATTCTCCTTCTTAGAGTGTCGATGGCAAATATAGTTTACTAGCTATTTCCCGCGACTTTGTACGCGCAAATCCCATTTTTTCCTGTTCCCTTCGGAATTTCCCGGTCCTGTATAGCCTATAGCATTCCTTAATAATTGTGGCTATCATATACAACAATATTTTATCAAATCAGCCTGGTAGTTCCACAGATTCTTATATTAGTATGTATATAACAAATATTGGAAAGAGAATTCAGCTATAAAGATAAGACAGGCATTAAAAAAACTATAAATAAAATATACACTCACTAGCCACTAGCTCTGCCAGCGGTTTCGCACGCGTCAATGTCGGAAATAATCATAAAGAACATACTCCCGGGATAAAAAGCCTATGTACTATCACAGACTATAATTTATATCTGTGCCAAATTAGATCAGTTCAGCCGTTCTGGCGTTGAGTAACAAATATCCTTACATTCAAACTTCCCCATTTATAATATAATAATAATACATTTCTCTATTATGGCACCAGTGCCCATTATTGAAATTAAACAAGTTTATATACAAACAATTGACTATCACTCCAACACTAAAATACAATAATAATAATCAAATTCATCAGTTACTAATAAATAAGTTCATTATAAAATTACAAAAAAAATTAATTGAAATTCAATATGTTCAATATGTAGTTTTAAGATGAATAAAATCTCTGCCAGGTTTGTGGAATTTGTTCGAAAGAGTCACCGCGGCCCTGGAACGCAAAGGGCTTTAGAAGGAACACGGATGGGTTTTAGTCAGTAAGAGTCTGACACGCCTTTCCGCTCCACCCAGAGCGGAAGAAGTCATTTGATGATTTCCCAATTTTGCCATCCTTTAAAAAAAAAACAGATAAATAAGTCTGTAAATGGATTTGGAATTATGAATTTGTTCTTATTTAGAAGTCCTGTGTGTTCTTCACATAGGGAACGCCCAAATCATAAATCACACATTGTAGACATCACAAATCGATTCCAATCTCAAAAAATCACTATCGATATCTTGCGATATCCGTATCTCACCGTTATCAAAGCCTGGCATGTTTTGAAGGGCCCATTTCCACTGGCCCAAAGACCTTATTGGGCCTGAATAAAAAAGGACCGAAGGGAATACTTTCCCTTTGCCATGGAATTTAATAAAACATGGGTTTTTATGTTGCCCTACTTATTTAAAGGTTGGAATTTCATAGTTATTAAGTAATGGGGACATTATGGTATGGGTAGTTAATATGGTTGGTAGTTTTCGTAAGGTTATGGGTAAAGAATTTTGGAAGGATTGGAGTATTTTTTATTTGATGTTTTTTTTTGGGTAAAACTATGTGCATATTAAATTGTCAGTCGAAAAGGGTCGTTTTATGAATACGAATTTTTGACTTAATATTCTTGTTGTATTAGCTAGGGAAACAAATTCTGCATAAAGGATATTTTTTAGACATTGGATATGATTTTTGCCTTTGAATATTATGAATGCGAAATTAACCATGTCTATCTGTTTGATAACGGCTAAACAGATTTTGATGAAACTTGTCACACAGGTAGACCATGACATGGAATAGGACATAGACTTTTATCCCTGAAGTATTTTCCCTTGGCATAATTTTCGACATTCACGCGGCCGAGACCGGTGGAAGATATACAATAAATATTATTTTTTAATCACTTACAAACCTATTTGATTGGTTTATTTATCCGAAGCATCGTGATAAATCTCAAAGTCTACGTGAATTTTTCCACAGTTAACTTGTCCAATTAAAAATAAAAATATATAAAACAAAAATATTTCCCGATTCAATCGTCAACATTTTCGCAATTCAATGCTGCCAACAAAAAAAAATACATTGATCATTCTCCCCTGTCACTCCAATTTACATACAGGGGAACTGCTATCCATTACTGTTCGTATTTCTGTACATTTTATTTATTTTCGTTGGTACTTTACATAGAATTTAGCCTTCGTCAGTAAATTCGTTTCTGTTTTATGTTATGACAACTCTTTTCTCCCATATTAATTTGGTTATTAGTATATTTTTTATGTCGATAATAAATTAAGAACCATTCATCGTTTATTTATCTCGACATAAATAGGTTCGACAGAACATGCCTTTACCTTTACATGTGGAATGTTTCTCGGCTGTCATTGTGCCGATTGTCGTTACGGCCATTTTCCTCATGGCCAAAAGCTTCGACGATCATCTGTCGAAGCTGGCGTTACGCAGTTGGGTAAAGGGCTTGATTCAGAAGGCAGTACTCCTCGATATGGGCTCGTATTGTGAGGAGGTTCTTTTCTCTGGAACTCTAACCACCGGTAGCTTGGACTCTGCTCCCGACACTGGCGGACTACTCCTTTTTTTATTTCTAAATGTTTTTTTTTGTGTGTTTTTTTAAGAAATATTTAAAAATGTAATTAGTATGTAAGTGAAATGAATAAAGAGAATAATAATGAGAATAAGTTTATTTACCAAAATAATTACAGAAATGTACACGAGTAGGTATATCTAACGAGTAGTCTTATTGTAGGCATTACAGTGTGTTGCAAAAATGGAGGAGCCCCTGGCTAAATAATAACAGCCGTACGGGTCGATCTTCAAGGTTAAGCAACGCTTGCCGAGGTTGGTCTGTGGATGGGTGACCATCTTAACATACCGAGACTCCTTCGTGCCTCGGAAAGCACGTTAAGCCGTTGGTCCCGGCTGTCATTTGTAGATCTTTGGCAGTAGTTACGGATAGTCAGAAGCCAGAAAATCTGACACCAGTCTTGCCAAGGAGTACCGTGTTACCCAGTTAATGGGTTGTGGAGGTCTGGTAGGCAGCCGCTCCACGTAAAATACTGGTATTCAGCTGAATCCGGTTTGACTGGAAGCCGACCCCAATATAGTTGGGAAAAGGCTAGGCAGATGATGACAGTGTGTTGAAAAAAATTATGTACATAATTATAGTAACCCTGCCTCTTGAACTAGGCTATAGTAGGGTATTTTAAGAGACAGTGTCTAGCTTATAAATTTACCGTTATTTATACAACAGTGGACAGTGTCGATCTACCGTTTAAACTTGAAAGCAGTGATAGTTGTGCGTGTACGAGTAAAATGTGGAGGGGATGTGTGGTGGTGTGATGTGGTGTGTGGATATATGTGTGAAAATGTATTTATCTTTCGTACTTCTCTATAAGTCATTATTTCGAGTGACTATTATTCCAAAATCAACGGGTTCGATTCCTGTTTAAAAATAATGATTTCACCGAAATTGAATCGTGCAATTATGGTGTCCATCTAAACTGGGCCCAAAACTCCTTTGAGCACTTTTCGCTATACCTCATAGTATCAGAATATATATTTTTTTATTTACGTTCACTTAACTTAATCACCCGGTAATCTATACTTATATAATCTAAACTAATATAAAAAAGCTGAAGAGTTTTTTTGTTTGTTTGTACGCGCTAATATCTGGAACTACGAGAGGTATTTGGAAAATTCTTTTTGTATATGATAGCCACTTTCATGATAATTATAGCCCCATACGGGAACGGGAAAAAACGGGATATGTCAAAGTCAAAGTCAAAGTCAAAACGTTTATTTCAATTAGGCCATTAAACGGCACTTTTGACCGTCATCATTTAGAGTTCAGTAAAATAATAATATTACTTTAATAAAGTGACTCTACTGTCCATTCGGAAAGGTAGATTCTTATGGAGAAGAACGGATAAGAAACTCCATAGTTACTCTTATGCGCGTATGAAGTCGCGGGCAAAAGCTAGTATATAATAAGCTGAATAATTTGTTTGTTTTGTTTATTTGAACGCGCTAATCTCTAGAACTAACAGTCGGATTTGGAAAATTCTTTATTTATATGATAGCCACATTCAATACAATTAAAGCCTCTACGGGAAAGTCCCACGAGAAATTTTGAGATGCTAAGTTTTAAAGCTGCAACTGGTCCCTAAAAACCATTACCGGTAATAGGTTACCCAAAACCTTCTCAAATTAGGCTACGCAGATTATAATTCAGATGTAATATTCATTATTAAAGGAAGTTACGCCTATCCCGTGGGTTGCCAGACGTGCTCAATCAAATGTTGCCGTGCTCAAATGACAGTTTGATGTGAAAACTTGAATTTGAATCGGGGAGAATCTTGCGTTACAATATCGTTACCAAATTTCCAAGATGATTGTTATTTGGAGTGTGAAAATTGGTACATAATTTTGGTCGGATTCGTACCATGTTTCATTACATTTGATGCTCGTACATATGAATATTATTTGAAATGAGGCCTGTCTATGTTAATAAGTAACATGATACTAGCTGTCGCCCGCGGCTTCGCCCGCGTGAATATCGGAATTTATCCCAAGGGTACATACTCCCGGGATAAAAAGTATCGTATCATAATTTATATTTTGACATTATGATTTATTTATTTATTTATTTATTATATACTTTATTGTACACCTCATAATAAGAACAGGACAATCATACATAAAATAAGTGCACAATGGGCGGTCTTATCGCACAAGGCAATCTCTTCCAGACAACCTTTGGATGGATGGAACGAAGGGAGATAGATTTAGGGCTGTCAGTGTACAGACGTTTTAAACAATACTAATTAGATATAATAATATAAACATACATAAATACAATACCAATTTATATACTAATAAATATCAAATATATAATTATTTATGTTTTTATTTAACTTTTAGTATTTGCATTTCTGTTAAATTGAATGAACCAGTCTAATAATAATTAGTCATTAAAATATAAATTTCATAACTTTAAATAACATTCTTATAATGTACCTAGATTTGATTTGCATTTATCTAGTTTATTATTTAATATTTCTACACCAGCAATGGTAGTATATGTGAAACAATGTTTAATGTAAGATCTCAATGTATCATATACTGAGAAATAAACACTTATTACCTATTATTACGTGTTATTCCAGATAATAATCTATCTCTGTGCTTAATTTCATCAAGATCCGTTCAGCTGTTCTGACGTGATTGAGTAACAAACGTCCATCCATCCATCCAAACATAAAAACTTGTGCATTTATAATATTAGTATAGAAATGAATGGCTTTTTTTCACACTGCTTCGCTTTCTGACCTCTCTCTCTTTCGTTTGTAAGAATCGTGGCATTTTCCAGTAATTAATAAATTAAAATTTGAAATTGGGTACAAAATTTTGATATTATCTTTTACAAAAAAAAAAAATCCTTTATCAGTCTATTTTTTTTAAATAAAGATTGGCGTTTGATCTTGTCTAGATGCTTATTTACTCTGGACTTAAAACTTGGCTATCAGATTCTGCAGCTAAACTCAATATCACACCTATTAACATTCCCAGAGGGGTAGGCTTCTACCTATCAGTATGGGAATTTTGATTGTTGTTTCTACTACAGAAAGGCATGTGCAACGCCAGCAATTTGTTCGAAAGAGTCACCGCGGCCCCGGAACGCAAAGGGCTTTTGAAGGAAAACGGATGGATCTTAGTCAGTAAAAGTCTGACACGCCCTTCCGCTCCACCCAGAGCGGAAGAAGTAATTTGATGATTTGCCATCCGTAAAAAAAAAACGCCAGCCATTCCTACGCACTCCTTTTGTCAAGCTCAATTTATCAAGCAATTAACTTCAAACTGCAATCTAATCTTCCCTTTCTTCGACAGTACATAAAATCTAAAATACAATAAAGACACACATGCTTCATTTTTCAACATGGCGGTCGATCTCAAACAATAGAGCTGGCGGAGGGTGCTAGAACAAAAGACGTGTCTCCTGATATACACGTCAAATATACTGCAGGCGTGTATAAGCGTCTTGGAGAGTAAACTGTCGTAAAATGACAAGTATTCCCTTTGATTTTGTTGAGAAGTTTAGTAGAGATGGTATTGTTGAGTTTTCGTAAGTTATTATAGGGGTTTCTCATTGATAATCATCTGTTTTATATTATTACTATACACCGCTGGTTTTTGAAAGAGGCTCATTCCATTATTTTTAAGCAACGTTCGCATCCGCATTAATTTATTTATTGGCCTATCTATAATTGTTACACTGTTTGTCCTAATAATAAAAGCAATATTTTAAAAACATAGTGTACAATATGACGCGATAGACACAGCATGCAAAAACAACATTATTACATGTTTTTTTTTTATTTTTTTTTTCTGGAGGTAATGCTTAGTTTATTCCATAAATACTTAACTAACTATATACACTAGAAATAAAAATTAAATCTCCTAACTAAATAAACCCTAAAATATGGCGTCAAAAAATTCATCCGCATCGCTGTCGGCTGGAAGTGTACCCAAAAGACTGGCGGCATTGCCACGTTGTATGGCAATGCTTATTCTTTGACCAAGGTAAAAGCCAGCCCTTGGGTCACGTGAAGTGTCAACTAAGCGCCTGGAGAGATCTTTAAATAAGTTATGTGCACTCGGACCCCAAGACCCGAGAGTTTCAACCCCAAACGGCTCGAAAATATAACTACCAACAAGTTTATTATATTTCCGCCGCTTGAGGTTCTCTGCAGCCGCAGCGGCAGCGCCAGCACAGCACGAAGAGCTAGGAAGATGGGATGGCGCAAGAGTATCGACACAAGTAGCGTCCCACACTAATGGCCTACCCATCTTCCATGGAAATAACGACATGCCGTACGGTCTCTTGCCATCGTCGCGTTATAACATCGATAAAATTACAATAATAGTGCAGAAACAACACTTACAACAACTAGTGGGTAGTTTTGGAAATACAGTAGATACAAAGATGACAAGGAAAAAAATAGTCAATACGGTGGTTATTTTTGATGGACTTGGCGCTTGAATTTTTGGAGTGATGTGGAAGAAAAATCAATTGATTCATCGCAAGTATTAAGAAGCCTGCAAAGTCTGGGGATGGAGGAGTTGGATCCAGATATAGTTTTGCGAAATTGGGGACGTATTTCAGTTGCAATCTGTCAAAATTTTGTGGAAAATATAGAATAGAATAGAATACTCTTCATTATGTACACCATATAAGTTACAGAAAATGCCAACGTTTCTTAAAAATATGTGGAATAGGGATGATTCCTGGATTCAAAATATCTGATTCTATTTAGCCCATCAGTTAGATTATCAGAAACTGTTGGATACGTATTTTTTTATTTTATCAAATCAATCAAAATTACGAATATAAAACGCACCAAAGATAAGGAGTGGGGACTTGTAACGTCACTTTCCAGTACAAAGTGTACAGGTAAGTGACGTCACAAGAGTTTTCAACGCACTGTATCGTCTTCATTTTTTGTTTACGTGACAAAAAAATAAAATACGTGTTCAATATTTTTTGAAAAGCCATCTGACGGAATAATTCGTTTTTTTTTAAGTCAATTACCCTATTGGCCCTCACATCATAAGGTGTCGGATCTCACGTTTATTACTACTACGTACCTAGATAAGTGCGTCGAAACAAAACGTTAATCATGATATCAAGCAGATCTTGATATCATGATTAACATTTGTCTCACCGTACTTAACATGCAATTAATTCATAAAAACAATAATAAAAAATACGCGATAATTACAAGGGTTAATATTTTACTGACAACAATTTGCAGAATTTTATTGATTTTTGAAATTACTGTAATGATATTTGTTCAGGCTTTTAGATACGTAAACTAATGGCTGACTAACTGGACAGGGACTTAAGTTATTATTAGTAGATGAGGTAGTACTAACTGGTAAATTAAATACTATTTTTAGAAACCTATTTAAATACCTAAATAAAATTCAATTGCCAAATGTGTTGCTATGTGCAAAAGTCAATCGATCAATTTCGCTAATTCTTTTTTATGTTAAATTTTTATTGTCAAGAGAAGGTTCCTGTGACAAAAAAATTTTAAAAAAAATCAACTATTTCAAATAAAAGTTTCCAAAAGTAAACTCCATCTGTCAGTACATTACGTCTAGACTTGTTTTACTCTCCAATACTGCTCGCGCATTCAAACTTTACTTATTATAATATGACTCATACATTTTGAAGCAGGAACGTCTCGGGAGCCCATAATGTCTAGTTTCTAGATTAATTTATTCTAACTACTTCGAAAGTAGACTGTTACAATATTAAAATGGTCGTCTTTTGTGGAAAAATATATATTTAAGTCTGTTTGAAAGTTATTTTATTACTTAAATTGGTCGTTGACGCAGATTCGTAGACGAAAGTAAGTAGGTAAATGTTCTTAGTAAGTGGAAGTTTTCCTAATAAAATTAAGGATTTAGGCCAACTTGTTAAATTTGACTGGTACTACTGAAGCAAAATGTGTAAAATGTTTTGAACAGCTTATTATCTTGTACAATGGCGAGGTAGTGCTCATATTAATTACTTATTTGAAAGCTGAAAATTAATATCTTATGTTTAACGGGTCCACTAAGTGTTAATTACTTAGTAGAGCCGTTGAGTATTGGATAATTATTAATTTTCAGCTTTCTATATTCCTACTTTTAATTGTTATCAGTACGACACAAAATGAGAATCATATAATTCATACAATCAGAATTTATATAATTATTTTTACGTTATTAACAGCAAAAAAATTATATGTGCAGCATTCGTCGCAATTTTTCGCCGCATTTTTAATTTATAAGTAAATAATATGAATATATGGGTCAATTTTGGACGACACAGTTGGCGCAGTGATTGAGAGATTGGTTGCAGCGCTGCGTGTCGCGGGTTCGATTCTCGCAGAGAACAAATATTTGTATGGCCTACAGTTAGTTGTTTTGGGTCTTGCTGTTTGTGTATGTGAGTTTTGTATGTTTGTAAACACCCCCACGATACAGAAAAAAATCCTAGTGAGGGGAAATGTTATTTAAGATGGGGAAAAAAACAGGCTTGATTTATTTGGGCACTGAAACTCCGAAATTGTGAAGTCAAATATCTGACATACCAAAACCAACAGATACAAACACAACACTTGCAATCCTACACACGAAGCAATACCTGTGTACATCCATTCCCAGCATTTCACGTATACGTCTCCCATTTCGTTTGCGATATCCCCCTTCCCACATCCTCCCACAAGAGGTCTGAGCCGGAATTGCGGTAAAGTGCGTGAAAGAACAATTATCTGGGAGTCCGGGTATCTGGGAAGCCTCTGTGGCACCCCACATGTTCAACTAATACATGTCTACAGGATTGGATTTTTCCGGGTTGCTGGAATGAATAAATAAAAGGTCCGTTGAAAATTGAGACCGGAATAAGTGGGGATCGTGAGGGTTTTAAATGTAGATTGTAAGTTTATTGGTTGGATACTTTTGCTGCTTTGTTTACGTGTGAAAATGTTTTAAAAATTTGTTCAGATGGGGATCCTACGATTTCCAAAATATCCTGAATCATCATCTGCCTAGCCTTTACCCAATTATATTGAGGTCGGCTTCCAGTCAAACCGGATTCAGCTGAATACCAGTATTTTACGTTGAGCGGCTGCCTACCAGACCTCCACAACCCATTAACTGGGTAACACGGTACTCCTTGGCAAGACTGGTGTCAGATTATCTGGCTTCTGACTATCCGTAACGACTGCCAAAGATCTACAAATGATTGCCGGGACCAACGGCTTAACGTGCTTTCCGAGGCACGGAGGAGTCTCGGTATGTTAAGATGGTCACCCATCCACAGACCAACCTCGGCAAGCGTTGCTTAACCTTAAAGATCGACCCATGCGGCTGTTATTATTTAGGCACGAGCTCCTAATCCTGAATGAATTTCACTAAATATTTTACTGAATATAAAAGTATATAAGTGCGTAGAATATGTGTTACCAAGCTTTAAACAGCTATTGAGCTGATTTTGACATTTCCCAAATCATATATATATATTTTTTTTTAAGAAATCATGTCTTGCTGCAGGTGATTTATATTCTAAATATTTTATTCCTTTTTAATAATTTAACTTTGTTAACTTAGTTGTTAACTGTGCATGCTATGGTGTCCTGTAAGTGAAGGAACAAATAATAAAATTGTCCCTAGTTTAGATATTAGCAATCCAATCGTATTTCTTTACTATAGTAGGCGCCAGATAAATGTGGAATAAAGTATATTGACCTTTCCCTAATAACTGCTCATAGGTACCTGAACAATTAAATATGAATCGTTTTTCATTATTAGACAATGTTAAGGATCACGAGAGATGATGATTCGGGACAGTTTTGTGTCATTAATTCCGTTTTTCAAATTAACAATGTCAATAAATGTAGGTGGGTCAATGACCGATATTCCACGATTATCTGGCGCCTACTATAATGTTCGATTACAGCGTCATCTTATTAATATTACGAGTATGCCGGATTCGATGAGTTTAGCGGTGGATAAAAGGATTGATATTATTTACATAATTTAAATTTCATGTCAATCTTCAATCAATTTTGCCCTTTAATCTTTTCCATCATACACGAGTAACCCTAAATATTAAATGTAAATAAACATTTTTTTTTTCCTGGAATTATTTGAACAGCGCCATCCCAAACATAAACAGACTACCAGCAAGAATATTTATTTGGAAAAATCACTAAATAAAATGTTAAGCAAATATTATTATTCAACATAAATGTACTCACGAGTATTTACACTTTTCTAATAAAAAGTGGAAAAGCGACCGGATTTTGTACGCTGATAAATACACAGGGGACTGACACACGCGCCAAGGGAATGATAAAAGGCAGGGGAATGAAGTCGTAACATAAAATTTGTTTGTTGCCATTATTAATGGGAAATGTTAGGGCGTGTTATATATTCAAGGCGGTGAGGAGTTCAAAGAGATGTGTCGACTTTATATGGGGTTGTTTCGGTTTTACGGATCTGAAATTTAAAACCGTAATGGTGTTTTACTTTATTTAGATTTAGAGGCCTTTGATCATTCCATCGTGAATGATCATTATTTCCTTTTATGTAACACAACCTGTCTTCCTACTTTCCAGGATTTTCTAGGAATAGAGTTCTTAGTCAAAGTCAAAGCATTTATTTCAAATGGTTTGTTAGAAATAAATGCTTTTTTAACAGGTACTATTGAATTGTCAAAATTAGTCCGTCGAAACCATGAAGTTATTTGCACGTTCCATAGCGTAGATCTCTATGGAGATGAACGTACAAGAAACTCCACGGACACTCTTTTAAACCATTTCATGTGTACAAAAATACTTATGGAATACTTTCTCAAATTTAATACTGTAATGAGTTCGCTTTGTTTAGATTTATAGGCGTCTCATTTGAACAAAGTAAATGATTATAAATTTCAGTTATTTCATGCCAAATAAATTATAAATGTAAATATATACATTTTTTTTAAAGGTCCCCCACACTAGGAATTTCTCCTGTGTCGTGGGTGCGTTAACAAACATATAAAATCACATACACAAACATCCAGACCCGGAACAACTATCTGCAGGCCATACAATATTTGTTCCGTGCGGGAATCGAACCCGCGACACGCAGCGCAGCAGCCAATCGCTCAACCACTGCGCCAACCGTGTCGCCAAAATGACTTCTAACCACCAAATAAAAGACACTGCATCTATTTTAAGCAGAATCTACTACCTGGTATCCGTAACCAAATAAATTAAAGACGAGAACAGCTACCCGTAAACCAATCTCCTACGAAATGAACAATGTATCTACATTAAGAACTTAATGACCCCGTATACATCGGAGACCGGAATGGTTTTAATTTACTCACAGCTTGATAAATTCTCGAAGACGTCACACGAGTTCAAGGTAATAAAAGGCCAGGGAATGAGTCGTGACGTCACAGTCTTTTTGCTTGATAGTGACCCGTGAATTACCTGCTATAGTAGGCGCCAGATAATCGTGGAATAACGGTCATTGACCCACCTACAATTATTGACATTGTTAATTTGAAAAACGGAATTAATGACACAAAGCTGTCCCGAATCATCATCTCTCGTGATCCTTAACATTGTCTAATAATGAAAAACGATTCATATTTAATTGTTCAGGTACCTATGAACAGTTATTAGGGAAAGGTCAATATACTTTATTCCACGATTATCTGGCGCCTACTATAGCAATTTTATGGGATGAGAAAGGTGCCAGAGAAATTTGAAGCTATGTTTATGCAACGTGTTACAGAATAAACGCAATACCTGAAAACATAATTATGTGTACCCCACACATCATTATGTACAACGTTTACCTACTATGGGAAAAATAATGAAATCTTGAAACAAAAATCGGCTGCCCCATACATTAATGTGGGGGAGTATGTGGTAGACCAAAATAAAGGCTTTTGACTTCTGGAAACTGCTTTTTATTTATTAAAACTTCTTCATCTCGTAGTTACTCACGTTCCTCTTGCGTCGTAAAAATCCTTCTCCCTTCCCTTTCACACACATACTCTCTCATTCACTCATCGCTGCGTTCACACCTTTCAATATTTTAAAGTTTCTATGCGTTCTAAATTAAACATCCTACATTAATGTGCGCATAACTCGAAAAAATACGTACAAACGGAACTCGTACAAGGAAGCTGATTTGAAGTATAGTCTCCGAGCGTAAACAATTATTTACAAGCTTTTATTATTATTTTTTCTGTTTTGTGTGAGATGTATAGTTTTCTTTTTTTTGTCAATTTTCTGTTTCATGTGATACATATGGAAAATTGTTATTGGCTACAATATTTTGTTTAAACTTTTATTTAGGTACTGTATTTGTTGAGCTGTAATTTTTCCTATAATAAATAAAATAAAATAAATGTAAGTACTGATTTATTTTTCGCGATTCCCGAATCTGTAAGCAACGTCTTTTCTTAAAATTATTCATATAACGTTTACGTATGAAAACTATGTCTCCGTTCTACTCCACGCCGGCCTTGGAACTCAAGACTCGGACCGCGCTCGCTCCTGGATATTTCAAACAACGTCACGCGTCACGATCCCACTATCCTACTAATATTATAAATATGAAAGTTTGTATGTTTGTACAACAATCAGTCAAAAACGGCTGAAGGGATTTGGATGAAATTTGGCACACATATAGTGCATATCTTGGAATAACACTTAGGCTACTTTTATACATTTTTATGCGAGCGAAACCGCACGCGGAAGCTAGTAATAAATAATATGTTATTAATAATTCAAATGTTCATAAATATCATTTTCAGGGTTCCGAACCCAAAGTGTAAAACGGGACCATATTACTAAGACTTCGCTGTCCGTCAGTCCGTCTGTCACCAAGGTGTATCTCATGAACCGTGATAGTTAGAAAGTTGAAATTTTCACAGATGATGTATTTCTGTTGCCGCTATAACAACAAATACTAAAAAACAGTATAAAATAAATCTTTAAGGAGGCCCCCATACAACAAACGTGATTTTTTTGCCGTTTTTATAGATAACTCAAGGACGTCACGCGGTTTCACCCTCGTAGTTCCCGTTTCCGTGAGAGTACGGGGATAAAATATAGCCTATGTTACTCGCTGATAATGTAGCTATCCATTGCTGAAAGAATTTTTCAAATCGGTCCAGTAGTTTTTAAGTTTATTCATTACAAACATACACACACACAAAAATATTTTTTTTTCCTCTTTATAATATTAGTGTAGATGGTACGCAACCACTCGTGTGTGAGTCCGACTCGCACTTGGCCGGTTTTTTATTAATTATTGTGTAGTAGTTAGTCATTGGAGAGATGAAGTGGACTGTCGTTGTCAAGTCAAGTCAAGTCAAGTCAAAGCATTTATTTCAAATAAACCATTATCAGGTACTTTTGAATTGTCAAAGTCAGTCCGTCAAAAACATGAAGCTATTTGCACGTTCGCAAGCGTAGATCTCTATGGAGAAGAACGTGCAAGAAACTCCACGGACACTCTTTTAAATCATTTTATGTTTACAAAAATCCTGGTTACATAAACCTTGTTGCTTCTATATATGAGAACAATGTAAAGAAAGAAAAAAAAACAATTTATAGTATGAAATATTAAAATGAGGCAGTGGCAACCAAGGGATGACCAGTCTCCACTGACGGCGCCCGTTCACGAACATGACGTTGTAAGACGACTAAAACGGCACCGTGAATTATTTATTTGAGAAACGTTGCATTAGTAATAACTTAGCATAATAAAGCTTTCGTACACCATGTCACCCTACTACAACACAACTAGAATTAGTGAGTTCGTTTTTACAACGAATTCTCGGGAACAATGCGTTCCAGTATTTCATATTAACGGTCTGAACAGCGAGGCAATGAAAATTAATGCCCCACAGAACCACGAATGCATACGATCATTATTGCTCACATAAAAACGAGATATTGCCCGTGATATATTGCAGCGACCATCTACAGGAAGTATTGCTGTTTTAAGTTACAGTTATATGAAGGACAAGTCTTATTGAATTGCAGTAGGGAATATGCATGCATTTTTTTATTTACAAAATAAAATACTTATTATCTCTATAGTACGCGCCAGATAAATGTGGAATAAAATACATTGACCTTTCCCTAATAACTGTTCATAGGTACCTGAACAATTAAATATGAATCGTTTTTCATTATTAGACAATGTTAAGGATCACGAGATATGATGATTCGGGACAGCTTTGTGTCATTAATTCCGTTTTTCAAATTAAAAATGTCAATAATTGTAGGTCGTAGGGTCAATGACCGTTATTCCACGATTATCTGGCGCCTACTATAGTACACAATTTATGAAAGAATTTTTAAAATACCTTCATCACTGATGAAGTTATTTAGCTTCAAAGTTGACAATTAGAAAGAGAAGTCCGTTAACTGTGACGTCAAATACTATGACGACTATACAGCTGCCATAGAAAACAGCGTTTTCGCGAGAGGGACAGATATATTTGTTTAAAATACTTATATCTCGTTTGTGTTTCGGTCGATTCCGAATCTTTTTTCATTGTTAGTATTATATTTTTGTATTCTTCTATGTTTTTGTCTTGTGCCTGAGGATGGACGGTGCCGCCGTGACCAGCCTAGGAAGACGTGGTAAGTAGACCTAGAGGCTTACCGTAGGCGCGGGCCTGCGGACGGCGAGCGTTGGGTGGCTCGCTGTCCGATCACCACCAGGCCTGGGTCGATAGCACGTTGTGTTCCACGCGCGCCTCAAAGAGATTTCAGCATAGAAGACGGCCCCGTCGTCCGCTAGGGCCAGAGCCTGCCAGGGTTGCGGACTTTGTTTTTTTAATGTGTACGTTCGTACATACATACTGGCATATACGAACACCACTCTATCCCACACATTTTGTCACTGAAAAAAAAAACGTAAGAACTTAGGGCTCTGGGATCTAGAAGTTATGTCAATTTGACGTACCTGTTTTTGAAAGGCTAGTAGTAACTAAAAATGTAGTTTTAGCCAGTGCTAACTACCCGTCGAGACCATTCTGCAAATTTGTAAAGTTAGCCTTGGACTAGAACGTTATCCCAGTGCTATGCGGAGCAATGCAAATGGACCTTCAGCTTTATAGAATACCCGCAAGAACAAAAAAAAATACAAAATGGTTTCTACAAGCAAAAAACACGTCTTCCCCAGTATATAACCGTTCTTTCTCATGTCTAAATCTGTACATAAAATAATACCGAAGAGCACTTAAGTTTTCCAATCCGGCGTAATGCGGAACGGGGAATTTGACAAAAAGAACCGTGCAAGTATTTATACCTACTGTGAGTAGGTATTATACCTAGTACGAGTATTGAGAGTAGGTATACTTGTACGGGACTTTTTACATACATATTTTATTGTAAGAGAGTGTTTTGCACGGCTACCACCCGAAGTGATTTTGTAAATTATAAATTTGTACGCAGAGAAGGAATATTATTATAAGAAAAGGACCTATTTTTTCTGCTGTTTCTGTACCTACCACTTCTTTCTTGTTTCCTTGTATTTCAAACTTGTATTTGAACTAGATTTGCTGTAAATCAGTGTGGGATTTTATACACAAACAATTAAAATAATTTTATGTTGGCGCCTCTACAAAATTGGTGTTGTGTGAAGAGAGTTACGTCGTTCAATTAAGGACGAATCTGACACTATGTCAACTTGACATAACACTTAGTACTGGGGTTCCCGCCAAAACGTGAAATAACAGTCAGGACGAATTGATCAAGAAGGACGAAACTTGAGAAGAAAGTAGGTAATAAATACAATGAATGTTAGTTTATGATTGGTGGCCATATCCCACGTGCTTGGTGGAACGTCGTTTACGTTATTATTTGAAACTCCTCGCCCACAAAACCCTTATAATGTTGCTTCTTTGACAAAGATGTCGTGATGACTTTAAATTACATGATTTATCTTTCAAGAAATATTTTATTAGTCGTTTCAAATGCCTAACCGGAAGTCACAGATGCAGTTCAGGTAGGGCACAAATACTTTATTTAAATCCACACTCAATTATTCATTCATCATTCATTCATTCATCATTCTCTGTCCCTTATGCCATTTTGAATGTATCAATCCACTCGGTATTTCTTTGGTCAAGATTTTTAAACTAATATCAGAGATTTGAAATAAAACCTCGTGCCACCCTTCTAGAAAAGGCACTCTATGTCCCCAATTTTGTAATAACTTCAATGCGTCACAAAAAAAGATGCTTTCAGACCCAATCTCGGCGACAAGCACAAATAATAAAATTGTAAAAAAAGCGCTTTTTCTGTTTCTCGAAACATGCCAATTACTGAGTTTATATTCGAATGAAATTATGGTAATGGAATAAGGGAGGAGGTTACCATGGTAACCCGATTGTGGTAACCTCGATTGTTGACTCTCTGAATTTTCCTAATTAAGTATCAATAATACCATTTGGATTGACACATTTGCAAAATGTGAAATGGAGAACTTGTATTTTTTGTGCCAGATATTTTCGTTAACAAAATGATGTTGTATTTTTAACGTTTGAATAAAAGAGTAATGGAATAATTTGATTGGTAAATGTTGTTATTTTTCATTCAGTGATTGATACGTATTTTGTAGAGTAATTTTATTAGTTATTTTTTTGGCTTGTGGCGTTTGTTTTGTGATCTGTGTCTAAAATTCGAAACCGAAATATTTTTGTTTTTATTTAAATCGAGCTATTTCAGTTAATCTTACTGATACTTTACAACGTGCAAGTGAGAACATTCCATTGTAAAAGAAATAGTGCTATTCGTCCTGTATAGCTGCATCTCTTTCTCATAACGGAATAATGATGCCATCGGCACGTCAAAGTAGGCAGGCAGATATTTTGTTTGACACTATATGTCACCTTAAAATTGCAAACGCTGTTAAATTGTAAAATATCGCGTGAAATTGTAGATTAATTTTTTCTTAATAAGACACGGATATATTGGAAACTATTAAACTTGGATGGGATTTATTGTATACAAAACGATTTTTTCATAATTTATCCAGAAATTATGATTTAATGAAGTTTCATTACAATCCTACGGAGTCAGCAATTTTCTGATGACATCTTTCTATAGATTCGGTAAAATCATTTTGTCGAACTATTTTATGAGGAGACGCTTTTTCAATACAACACATAATTATCACACATTTTTCTGTTAAATATTTTATTTTAATTTTAACGCTATTCTCAATCTCCGACCATCTATTTTAAGTCATCCTGAAAAACGAATTTCGAATAAATACAGGTAGGCTGATTGAAATGGAGACCTGAAGATTAAATTAGGCTGTCAGGAGCAGAATGTACGGTTATTGGTAACTAAGCGCTGGTGCTTGCTTGAGAATCGTATCCATCAGTCAAAGTCAAGTCAAAAGTCAAAATAATTTATTGTTTGTCACAGGTTTAAAGCAGTTCTTATCAACGTAATATGTAGATCGCTGTAACATACCCATAGGGCGTACAATATGCATATTTATATGTTTTCATTAATTAATATCTAATCCAAACCAAATCTATTTTATCATGCAAAAATACATTATAAATTAATGATCTCTCATGTCAAAATACATTAAAATTCGTCAATATGATACGCATGTCAAAGTTAATACTTATAATTTAATTATTTAATAATAATTTATTAAATAATTAAATTATACATAGTCAAAATTCATTCAAATATATAATAACAGTCAATCCAAAAATAATTAAAACAATAAAATGAATAAAACTATCACATATTAAATGATCAAAATTTGTCATTTAAAAACTCCGTAATATTATAGTACCCCTTACTATAGTAGGCGCCAGATAAATGTGGAATAAAGTTAATTGACCTTTCCCTAATAACTGCTCATAGGTACCTGAACAATTAAATATGAATCGTTTTTCATTATTAGACAATGTTAAGGATCACGAGAGATGATGATTCGGGACAGTTTTGTGTCATTAATTCCGTTTTTCAAATTAACAATGTCAATAAATGTAGGTGGGTCAATGACCGATATTCCACGATTATCTGGCGCCTACTATAATTAGCAATTTTTTTAGTTCTCTTTCAGTTCATGTTGAGAAGGCAAATTGAAAGCCAGTTTTTATAAGTATCTCCCCGAACAGTGAGTTTCTTAGCCCTGCATTTTCTCACTGGGTGGGTGAATTAAGGCATTAAGACAAACATTACCAATTTTTATTTTCACCTAGTTTTAAACAGTTTTTATCTGTTTGGATTTATTTTAATTAATTAAGTTTTTAAGTCCAACTCTATATATTTTTTTTTTTTGTAAGTTATTACACCGTTTTGTCATGTGCGTGCAGTAGGCCAGTAAGGGTAGGCCAGCCCATAAATAACGCACAAAAAAAAAATAGAGACCCTGGAGAGGGTGCGTGAGTTTAAATACTAAGGGCATATAGTCACTGAGGACTTAAAAGACGATGCTGATATGGAAAGAGAACGGAGGGCGTTGGCTGTTCGATGTAATATGTTGGCCCGTAGGTTTGCACGTTGTACAACACAAGTGAAAATAACTCTTTTTAAGGCTTTTTTCCAATCGTTGTACACGTGTACTCTGTTGGTTCGATATACGCAAAGGACATACAGCGCCCTCCGGGTTCAGTATAATAATGCCTTCAGGATGTTGTTGGGGCTTCCACGTTACTGTTGTGCGTCAGAAATGTTTGCCGAAGCACATAGTGATGGTTTCAACACCATACTGCGAAAAAGGATTGCGTCCATGATGCGCAGAATGCATGGGAGCGTCAACAGCATTCTGGGGGTCATTAGTGATAAGCCGTGTTGCATCACGGCGCATGCCATCATGGCGCATTGGGTGCATGTACATGTGCATGTACCCGGTGCGTCAGGTGAGTGCAACAGATATATGAATTAAAAAGTTTTGTACTAACATAGCTCATAAGTTTGTATAATACTAATAAAATATGGATCAAGGTCTGAATTAAGTTCTTTTTTTTTATAATGTCCAAAAAAAGAAAAACTCACAATATTATTCAGGGTTGAAATCACGATACTGACGATGCGAATTTTTTTTTGTACATTATGTATGGGCTGGCCTACCCTTACTGTAGCCTACTGCATGCGCATGCGTAGTTCAACTGTAAGTGATTGTTACATTCTATTCTGATTTGTTACTCGTTTCATTTGCTTATATCAGTGTTAACAATATTGTTGGTGAATCAAATAAATAAAAAAAAAACAGAATAGTTTTTGAAGTGAAAACTTCTTTCGGCGCGTTGAGAACTCTTTGGGTGAACAAAAATCCGCTCCGTACCATAAACCGGAAAAAACACGTTTCTTGTATAGTAAAGATTTCATCAATTTTAAAATAAAGGAGGCTCCTCCTTCAATTTAAATTGTATTATATCTTAATTATTTGGTATTATATTTCAGTTCTTGAGATACAGCCCACTGACAGACATACGGATAGACGGATGGACGGGCAGTCAGCGGAGGCTTAGTAATAGAGTGGTTTCTTCGGGTACAGAACCCTATAAAATAACTATTTAAATAGCTCAAAGTTTGTATTTTATGGGCAGTTAGGATAAAAAACGGTCATTACTTTTGAAGAATACCTATCTAAAATCTACATTTATAAAAAAGTATGAACCGAATTTCACACAAAAAAAAACATAAAAAGATAAAACCAAATCGTTTTTTAAAACCCACTTTTAACATAAAACATGAATGAATCCCATTTATCTTTTTTCTTTTATAACGAAATCAGCGAAATGGCTTAACCCTTACCTAGGCGCATTAAAAAAATCACCCAATTAGGCGCATGGGGTCTTGAGTGACCCCAAACAAATATTGGGAAAGGAGTGTCAAAAATAAATAAAATTAAATGTATTTTATAGTAATTAATAAAGTTCTTTAATATAATTAACTTTAAGAAACAAAAACATAACTGGAACATTATATCTAATAAAAAAATTAAAAAAATGTAACCTCTCTCAAAACTATTTTTTTTTGGCATGGCCGAGATCAACTTAAAAAAAAATTACTAATCAGTCTAATCAGCGGATGCTTCTGTTCTGCATCCGACGCAGTAAACCCTCGAGTGTTGCTGACAAATAAATTTATGACACTTGAAGCATTTTGTTGGCAGTTTTTTGTCGTTCTTTCTAGGACATGATGAACAGCGCCCACGCTTAGCTGTCGATTGTTGGACCGTCTCATCCACATCATAAACTTCACGGAGCCGTTTCTTTGTTGTCGTTGGTACAGCACGTAGTTGTATGCGATGTTTTGGGTGATCTGTCACAACTGTCACAAGTGTGACACACTAATTTCTTCAAAAATATCCGTCTTGTATGCGTGATACCCTTATCAGTATTTGCTTAGTGTATGACAAATGCATTGATGCCAGATACGTTTACAAGATGAAAAAATACAGCCAGAGGCCATATTTTTGTTCTTCTTCCAATATTATAATTGCTGCAACGTTGGTCATTACAATCCACACCACCTTTGGTACTATTGTACCCTCCGATGGGTCAGGGATATCTTGAATATCTTCGGACTCTTCAATTTCGCTTTCTGAATCATGAGCACTATCAATAGCAGTATCATTTACCGTTTCGTCTTCCGAATCCTAACCAGCTACATCTTGCTCTTCATCAGACACTTCGTCCAGCCATTGCAATATTTGACATTTCAAATCGGTACAAAAATTAAAAAAGAATCAAAATAAACTCAAAAACACATAAAACAATTACGCAGTAGATAAATACATACGTACAAAGAAAAATAATGAACAATATACTAATATAAACTAAAAGAAAACACAATAGTTAAAACTTACCTCCTCCAAAAAATATAACGTAACTGGTCGCATGGGGTCAGCGCTCTAGAGAGCAGCGATACGTGCGCATGCGTTGATGTTATGGATGCGACTTATTTGCGTACCCCGTGGGGAGTGAGGAAGCTAGAAAGAGCGTGAGCGGGGTCTAATCACTGTAAAACATTTTTTTTTTAATTTCAAGTGGCCTTGACCCCATGCGCCTAATTAAGGGTTAAAGTGATATAACTTTAAAAATCAATGTTCATTTGTTTTTATAGCTTAATTCTCTGAACCCATGAAATGTATTCAGCTATGCCTTCTATGCGAACTTGACTTTGGAAAGTATTACCTACCAAAGTTATATAAAATAACTTCTGATGCGAAAATAATTCTGAGAGTAGTTTAAGTGGTAATAAATATACCACTATTAAATATTGTAGACATCTGGACCTAAGTAGAGATTGATTCAATAAGTTCCATAAAAAAACTTTGTTTGTTTGTAGGCCATGGGAGCTAAGCCACGGGATAAATCTTGTTCACTACAAGTAGTGGATTATAAGTAATCATCAAATTCTTTAATTCTCTATCGTACACCATAATAGCTTATAATAATTCTCAGTGATTTAAATAGTTCATGTACAAAGGCGAGCTTAACTCAAAAATGTTTTCTACCAGCAAACCTTTGAGTGATAGAGAGAGATCTCAATAGAGGGTAGGATCCAGTGCACAAATTTTACAATACTACAATTTTAATCATATATTAATACTAGTTGCCGCCCGCGGCTCCGCCCGCGTGATTGTCGAAAACTATCCTAAGGGAACATATTCCCGGGATAAAAAGTATCCTATGTGTTATTCCAGACTATAATCTACCTCTGTGCCAAATTTCATCAAAATCCATTCAGTAGTTTTTACGTGAAAGAGTAACAAACATCCATACTTACATCCATACTTACAAACTTTCGCCTTTATAATAGTAGTAGGATACCTACATACATAAACATATAAATATATACATACATATCTACAAATATTATGTCATTGCGAAATGAAATGCTCTTTAACTTCAATCAAATCATCAGAAAGACGTCCACTACTGGACATAGGCCTCCCCGAAAGTGGGGGGGTCACCATCATTGCCACGCTTGGCAGGCGGGTTGGTGCCTATTCTCTGGTAATAACTAAATGAAAAAATTGAACAGTCATCCGACGTTACAGCATTTTTTTAAAGTATTAATGTCCTTCTACTACGATTACCTAGAACAGCGTTTCCCATTTCGTGGGTCGCGACCCGGTACCGGGCCATCAAAATAAAATACTGGGTCGCAGCATTCCCGCCTTGTTTTAAAAATATCACTAAATAGGTGATACCGAAATATTAGAAAAACATTTTTAATAGTAATATAAACATACTTCTAATAACAATAAATATGTATTATTTTACTTGATGTAATCGTCGGAGGAGGGGGTACAAAAGTATTGAGTGGGCCACGAAGGGGCAGTGTGTAAATTACCGGGCCATGGCAAAATAATGTTTGGGAAACACTGACCTAGAAGGTTTAACTTTCCTTGACATTCCAAACAACACAGAAAACCAAATCGTAACTAAAACAGAACAACAAGCCACCGTCAGTCACTAATCAATACGATACCAACCTAATTTAAAGCAATGGCGACAACACCCCTTATATTATACAGTATGTTCAAAGTTTATTTGGCTCGTTTACCCCCAGTGATACCGAGGCAAAACACTGAACTACCGACGTAGACAATTCCCCATAAGATTTATCGCTCCCCTTTTACTGGAAATTCGGTGAAAATTGGCTTTATTTCATTTTATTTGAGAACGTGTGGGTAGATTAGATTTTTTTGTCGAAAATGTAAATTGGATGGTCGTTGTCCAGAGTCGATTTGGTTCGCTGAGGCTGGAAGAAGAAAGGATATGTGTATGATCTAATGTGTAATGAACTGTGCTGGATACAGGTCTTAAATAAATTACACACTGATTCAGTCTAAAACACTGGCCCTATAGATACCTAATTTTATCTACGTACATATAACTTTTACACACGATGTCTACATCTCTTTTATTCGACTCTCCTTTCGCAGGTATGCTGGAAGAGATTTCTATAGAAATAAGCATCACCTTTTTACCTATTTTTCTGTTTTTTCTTCTAATCTTTTGTATTAAGTGTGTGTACATTAAGTGTGTGTATTCTGCGATAGTGAGTGAATTCACTTTTAAATGAAGATTCGTTGGTATAATTATTTATTTATTTATTTGGTTAACCAACAATTGTGTACACATAACATCACAAGTTACATTGTATATTCTTTAACAAGTGCAACAATTAATTAAAGGACCTTTTCCCTTTTTAATAGCCTTATCTTTAGATTGCGTTGACTAACGGCCCGTCAAACGTAATTTTTCCCTTTCAAACATGACGTTTCAGCTACTGTTGGTAGCTATTTTGACAGTTGGTTAAAGGTAGATACGTCATGGAAACGGTCCGTTAAATGTTTGATTTTTCACTGCTCCAAGGGGTAACAGACCTGAGTATTTGATATTAATTTCAGCTTGATTCCTCCACGCGTTCCTGAGAAAAAAGGTCTTGACAGACGGATAGACAGAGAGACGGACAACAAAGTGATCGTAATGGGTTCCGTGTTTGCGGACTGATGTACGAAACGATGATACAAAAAAACGATGATTAATTTATTTTACTATTTCGTCATTGTATTTGACTACTTTAAAAAAAAAAATACATCTATGAATAGTTACCAAATGAATACGCAATTAGTGCTGTCTCAGATTATTGCGACCGGTTCCGTGCTTGTCGTATTCAGCGGACTCCCGTAGACAAAATCAGGTCATCGGTCTACCTTAAGTTTATTTTTATTGTACACCTCATAATGACAACAGGACAATCAATCATAAAAATATGTACAATGGGCGGTCTTACACAAGGCAATCTCTTCCAGACAACCTTTGGATGGATTGAACGAAAGTAGAAAGATTTGTACAAACGTTCTAAACAAAACTTATTAGACATAATAATATAAAATACATAAATACAATACCAATTAATATACAAATAAATATCAAATATAATAATTGAGAATGGATCGGAAAAATTAAAGTGAAAGTAATACTCCTTCACCATTCTTTAGAAAACGTTGAAAACGTTTTTAAAAGCGCGGTACCTACTGAATACGTCATTCATTTGCTTAGCCTTTTCCCAACTATATTAGGGTCGTCTTCCAGTCAAACCGAATTCAGCAGAATACCAGTATTTGTTTTAAGTGGAGCGGCTGCCTACCAGACCTCCACAACCCATTAACTGGGTAACACGGTACTCCTTGGCAAGACTGGAGTCAGATTTATTGGCTTCTGACAATCCGTAACGACTGCCAAAGATCTACAAATGACAGCTGGGACTAACGGCTTAACGTGCTTTCTGAGGCACGGAGAAAACTCGGTATGTTAAGATGGTCACCCATCCACAGACCGACCTTGGCAAGCGTTTCTTAACCTTGATTGACCCGTGCGGCTGTTATTCTTTAGCCACGAGCTCTCGACCCTACGTCTCCTACTTAATACGTCAAATATCAGAATTTTACGTCACCAAAAGCCAGTACGAACCAGTCATCACAGCCCCGGTACAGGGGTTAACAATACAATTCGGCAATTACACTCAACGTCAAGGCGACCCGTTGATCGGGAATCACTTTTTCTCCAAATTGTTCTTTCGACAGATCGTTTCCTGCTGAATTGGGTTCCAATAGACTGGTCGATATCTCTCTCCTAATTTTACGCCTTCTTTGTGAACGAGGTCGGCAGGATTTAAGGTTCAACAAAAGATGGAAAAAGAATTTGGTTTAGAATTATATTTTGTATGGTCATTGGCTTTGTAGATCTTGGTAGTTGAGCTTTCTCGATTATTAGCGGACGAATAAGCAATTCAGCAAATGAGCGTATCGGGTAAATTCATTAATTCAAACTCGGCTGAGCACTTTTTGAACGTAAAAAAAATATATCAAGACGCTTGTCGGTCACCACTCCCTAATGTTTTTGCTGGCCAAAATAAATAAATAAAATTAATTTATTTCAGGCATAGCCCATAATTATCACATAATAAATTTTAAAATCACATATTAAATAAATACAATAGGATTAGATATGGCATATCAAATTAAACCAGCTCACAAAAACATGAACTAAATCACAATTATAACATTAGTAGGTATCCAAAAAATGTTCCCAGAAAATTTAGTTTACCACATAATTTATTTTGCCATGAAAAAACAAATCTCTGCATTGTTACAAACAAATTTGTACCAGTTAGTACTTACATATTCTATCTAGTATTAAAACCGAAAAATCTAACTCAAATCCTCACCCGCCTACACTACACTCCGAGCCAAAAAAAATGACCGACTCCAAAATCCAATCCCGAGTGTTCCATTTTTCAGTGCCTAGCATCGCTGTCAAGCTAGCTTGTACCCAGCCATCCGTGTCCTTCTTTCATCGAAAACAAGTTGCCATTTGTCTTTGCCATCGTTTTTATCTCGCAGTCGCTCATCGAAACACCATAAACTGACTGATACCAACTTTTTACGTCGCTCCAATTTAGGACGGACAAAAAACGAGGCGAAGATAGCGATGAGAAAGGGTTCCTTAGGTAGTGAAGTTTTTGTGCGGAAACATTTGTTTGTGTAAATGCTTTTAGGTTATCTGTAAGTTTTTCCAGTATATCACTGTAGATTAATGTGTTGAGAAATATGTAGCAAATTTTAAAATGTATGTAAGACTAAATTCTTAGCTTTGATGTCTTCTTAAATTGAGAACATTTGATATTTTCAACCGTCTTTAAATCGAGTGTTATTACTTTGCAATGATTTTCAACAGCGGTTGTAGTGATTTCTGTTATTAATTAATTGAAACAACATCTTCTTTTGAAATTGTGTGACCCATACCCTAACATTCAAAGGCAAAATACACTACCGGCCAAAAAAAACTAACCTACAATTTTTTTCCTACGGTACCCTAACGAACCTTGGCTGGGGGTGGTACCGATCAATTTTATAAGACCCTCCCAGATTTTTATTGTCTTCGCTCGTTGTTCGTTAGTTCTCGTTTATTGCCAATAGGCGAGTTATTGATTGGAAAGGGATAATTTAAGAACACTAAAAGGAAGGAATAGATGAGGAAAATTCGTCTGTTTTCTGCGCAATATTGCGGTTGTACAGATTTTGTGGTATTTTTTAGTGTTTCCTGATTTATGGTGTTGTATTTTATAGGTTGTTTTATTTGGTTGTTTCGATCAATGGGTGGTTTATGTTTACCTTTTTAGTGAAAAGTGAAAACATAAAATCTACTTTCCCTTAAGTTTAAAGATTTAATAAGACTTAATAAACATGGAGTCAGTGTACGTAAATAGTCAAAAAATAATAAACTTTGTTTGTTAATGTCCCGGCTGTCATTTAAGTTTGTAGACCTTTAGCAGTCGTATCGGGTACCTGTAATGACGGCTACATATTACCCAGTAACTGGGTTGTGACGGCCAGATAGGCAGTCGCTCTATCTAGAATACTAGCAGTCAGCTGCACCTGTTTAGAGTCGTCGTACCCAAACAATTGGGAAAAAGACTCGACAGAAAAAGGATATGTCAATATTTTTATACTACACCTGCTTGGAAAGTACCTTGATACTTTATCAAATTTACGGTAGAAAGTACGTCATTGCATATCGAACAAATATGCGGGGAGAAAACGCATCTGAGCGGGAGAGAAAAGTGTATGAAAATCCATTTCTTACGTGGTTTTTCTTTTTTAATTTTGGGTAAGACTATGCGCCGGTAACCTAAATATCAAAAGCCAAAAAGTTTTTACAGTGAGTTATTATCTCCAAGTTCGCAAAATGACACTGGCCACTAGCTGTGTGTTGGATGGTGTCGGGCTGGCAGTGCGACCCTGCGGCGGCAGGATAAACAATTTGAAAAAAGAACATGTGAAAATTTGCAGACGCCATTGGCGCCATTTCCAATTTGTGTGTTGTTTGAGGATTCAGTTTTAACTGCAACAATTTCAATATAAATTTCAATTAGTAAAGATTTCGTTTTTTATTTTCCTTCTAGGTGTAGTATAAAGCACTATGTATCACTCGAGAGAAACTGCGATTCCCGATCTTGGGTGTTTTAAAGCCCTCGCCTACGGCTCGGGCTTCAAACGACACCCTCGACGGTAATCGGTCACTTTCTCCTCTCGGTGAACAATGTACTATTTTCTGTAAATTTATAAAAAAATATGTTTTCAAAGCACAGTTCTAAGTTCTAATTAAATTGAAGAAATATTTTCCAGGACGTAATAATAATCAATAAATATAAAAATTCTGTTACTACTCAGTAACAGAATTTTTGTGACCACGCACAGCCAAAACTACAGGTCGTAGAAAGCTGAAATTTGGCATCTTCAGAACCCCATATGACATTGTTATCACACCTTGAACATTCTAAAACTAAAACTGTTGAGTTTCCTATCAATAAATAAATAAATAAATCTATTAACATCTTTCTTCGACCAGTAGTTTCGTATATATAGGATTTCCCGAAATTCCTACGGGAACTGTAAAAACGGGATATGTGCGTACGAATTCGCGGGCAAAAGCAAGTTTGTAATATTATAGTCTTAGTTATAAACTAGAACATATTATAGTAGGTTGTCGTATCGTATATCTTTGAACCAATGAGTCACGACGGACGGCGCCGATCGATGTTCGTATTTTATGAGTTTTAGATAGCATGACATTTTGCCGGCTGTAACATATAAATGTCATAAATATGTAACTTCTTAGTATCATAAACTGCTTAGCTACTACAAGGCTATTGTTAACGACTTCAACGTTCGTCTCGTAGGTCCTGGGAGACGCCCCAGGCATCGGGAGGCCGGCCACCGTAGGCACGGGCCTGCGAACGGCGAGCGTTGAGTAGCTCGCCGTCCGATCAGAACCAGGCCCGGTCTACGAACACTGTACACTACCCACTGCCACATAAGTTTAACTTAGGTAATTCTTCAGGCCATCTCAGTATACCCCACTTTGCTCATTGCAAGTTAAACGTAAAAGTTACATGTCCCAACCACATTTAATTAACCTCGGCCGCCATTACGTAGTCTGGTCAACAAAATGGCGGACCGTGAAAAGGCGGCAATATGGGACAGAATTAAATACAGATTACTGAAATATGGCGCGGTTTGTTTGAGTTTTAACCTTTAATGTTTTATATAATGGTCATTATAATACCGGTTTTATCTTTGATATAAATAATTTAGGTATATGGTGCGGAAAATAATAAATATTTAAATTGTATGCGTCTTTCTATCATCATTAATCTATGTTTCCGTCAACAGACAAGAAAGGGAAAAAAACACGTATATTGTGTTTAAAATTGTTTGCATTTGGGGAAAACACATCATATACTGAAAACGTTTTCTTCTAATTAAAAACTAACCTTAAAATCACATAAACCTAGCAATCTACCAAGTAATTCAACTTTTAAACTTTAATATATTCTGGTCGATTTATTTATTTCTACTTCCTTAATCACTACGCCAGATCATCTAATTGGCTAAGCTAAACATTATTCATTAGGTAGAACACCCGCTAATACAAACACTGATCTCCTAAGCCTTCAATAAATACCAAGGCTATAAAAGAATCTAGATAAAACAAAAGCACATAAACCCGGTGCCCTAAATCTACTTTATTGATCTATAGTAGGCGCCAGATAATCGTGGAATATCGGTCATTGACCCACCTACATTTATTGACATTGTTAATTTGAAAAACGGAATTAACGGATTAATGACACAAAACTGTCCCGAATCATCATCTCTCGTGATCCTTAACATTGTCTAATAATGAAAAACGATTCATATTTAATTGTTCAGGTACCTATGAGCAGTTATTAGGGAAAGGTCAATATACTTTATTCCACATTTATCTGGCGCCTACTATAGTACATCGTAAACAAAAGCTAGGATACTAATAAAATTGGCATCCTTCTTTGATCATATCCTAAGAATAGATAGAGGAGCTCGTGACTAAATAATAACAGCCGCACGGGTCGATCTTCAAGGTTAAGCAACGCCTGCCGAGGTTGGTCTGTAGATGGGTGACCATCTTAACATACCGAGATTCCTCCGAGCCTCGGAAAACACGTTAAGCCGTTGGTCCCGGCTGTTAATTGTTGATCTTTGGCAGTTGTTACGGATATTCAGAAGCCAGAAAATCTGACACCAGTCGTACCAAGGAGTACCGTGATACCCAGTTATTGGGTTGTGGAGGTCTCGTACGCAGTTGCTCCACGTAAAATACTGGTATTCAGCTGAATCCGGTTTGACTGGGAGTCGAGCACAATATAATTGGTGAAAAGCTAGGCAAATGATAATATCCTACGAATTTATGGCATTCAAGCGGGATAAGGCTGGGTACAGACGCAGTTGTTTTCAACGGAAAGTACCAACTCCGTGACAACGCCGTGGTAGGTATGTGTTATCTCGTTTATTCTGGATATATTCTGTGTAAAAAGTCTCAGAATGGCTTTCTTAATGATAACAGATTTATCGGTTGCTTAATCCTTTTCAGGGTTTCGTACCCGAAGGGTAATCAATGGAATCCCTATCACTAAGCCTCTGTTGTCCGTCTGTCCGTCCGTTTGTCTGTCAGCGGGCTATATCTCAAGAACCTTAATAGGTAGACAGTTGAAATTTTCACAGGGTGTGTATTTCAATTGCCGCTATTACAACAAATAATAGGCGCTCCCTTACAAGAAACGTGTTTTTTTCGGTTTATGGTACGGAACCCTTCGTGTGAAAGTCCGATTCGCACTTGGCTGGTTTTTTGGCCTTGCTCATTTACGGCCGGTTTCAATAACGTATCTACCTTTAACCAACTGTCAAATTAGCTACCAACAGTAGCTGAAACGTCATATTTGCCTTTGTAACATGACGTTTCAGCACGGTAATTGGCATTGGTAATTTTTGTGGCAATTAAAACTTTTACTTTCTTTTTCTTTCTAGATGGTTAAAAGTAGATTCGTTATTGAAACCGGCCGTTAGTGGTTGCTCATTTAGTGGGCAGTGTTATTCTATCCGGGAGTTTTAAGTGCAAGCCCCGAGTCTAGTAATTGCAATTAACTTGCCACTAGTAGGTATGTGAGACAATAAAATAAAAATAAAATAAAAAGACACACCTCTAACCCATTAAGATAAGCAGGACTGATTGACAAAGGGATAGAAAATTTTATTTTATTCCACAAATGTTTTTGACGTTATGTTTTTCGGAACACATTTGTAACAGTCACGATGTTCAGTGTACTAAAATATTCTTCTTTTTTTTACTTTTTTTAAGGGCTCTAACGCTAAGCGATAACATTGCCCTGTCTGTCTGTCTGTCTGCGATAAACTCAAAAACTACTGAACGGATTTTCATGCGGTTATTTCCAATGGATGGGGTTATTCATGAGGAAGGTTTAAGTGTAAAATTCGTCTCAAATTTCCTACGGGAACCGGGAAAATGGGATATGCGCGTACGAAGTCGCGGGCAGAAGCTAGTCTATTTTTAAACAAAAAATGCCAGTTTGTATAAGATTTTTGCCCGATAAAGGCCAAACCAGGATGGTATTCCACTTTCCAACATCGTAAATGTGGATCCGAGTAAGGTAAATGTTAGAGCTCAATTCCGAACACACTCCATTAAAACGTGTCGCATTCCTCACAGTTGGATGACGTAACCTTTTTCATCAGAAAACTATATTCTTCCTTGGTTATGCAGCTTTAAGCCAAGATGCCGCCGTACATCCAGTTATACCGACGTAGAACCTTCGTATACGGAGTAATATTCCTCCATATGCAAATTCTTAGTACATAATAATTCCGTAATGGAAAATTCCACGCAGAATCAACGTGGCCTGTACATTCTTGTGTTAGGCTTCGAATATACACTTCTTTGCAAAATAATGGAGATTTGAGTGAGCCTAACGTGGAAATGCTTTTATGAAGGGCACTTTAATATTCATGTCGTATGAAGGTATTAAAAATACATTTTCTTCCTAAAATTACAAATGTGGAATATCTTGAGGAAGCCATAAAAGTCGGATCAGAGTTAAATGTCAGTAATGATTTACCATCTATTGAGCTATCAAAGCTATTATTGTCGGCTTGATGCACCAATTAATGCAGATAGAACACAGCCGGGTATTTTATAATAAAAGTAATCGTTTATTTCAGGCATTATCACCCATCAAATTAAAATTGAAAACCTATACTAAAACAAAACTTATACTAAAACAAACAAACATAAAATTTTAAAACAGTAAAAAATAAATACCAAAGAAGTCAAAATAAATGTACAATTGGTGAGTACATTTATTTTGTCTACCTAAGTTAGTCGCGTGTGATGGCGACTAAAAATGTTATTGTAAAAACTGTATTTTATGTGGTGCATTATGTAATGTATGTTTATCCGTTGATCTGAATAACAATCTTCATATACCATATCATAAATTGTATCCCGGAAGATTTTTTCCAGAATATTTTTCCATCTTCTACTTTATCTTAATTTATTTCAGCCCAACTCTTAAAATATGTGTATTTTAAGAGTTGATGGAGTTTAAAAAAGTAAATGAAAAAAAGAAAGAAAATAAAAAAATATATATTTAGGAGTTTTAGATGTGGTTTTCACATTTGGTGTTTGTTTCATGTCAATCGGTTCATAAATAAAAAAGTTATGCCAATTTAAAGAATCACGTCGAACATTTGTTTAACTATTTATATTTATCTTTTCTTTCTCTGTTCAGTAGCATTGACTGAATCTTTACTAAACTTCATAATCTTAAAATAAAAATGTCTGCCCCAAGTAAGTATTCCACGCGGACGAAGTCACGGGCAAAAGCTAGTAAAATATAATTCAAAAAAATAAGAGTTCCATATATCAGAAACGTATCAAGCAAAAAACCGATAACATATTAAAAAAAACGATAAGCCGGTATCACTGTCAGAACGCGAACAAAATAATCCGTATTTAATTTAAATTCACGCCAACATCGGAAATGTTCGAGTCCGCCATTTTGTGTTGAACGGAACCTCGTAATGGCCGACCTTTGTTTCACCCTGCTTTGTACGATCACGTTAAATTGTATGAATAATGTAGAATAATTAGTAAATTATTATAATAGTTTTCTCTTTTGTAATTATCTGCTTACATTTATAAGGGACTCACCAGATAATGGGCGGCAGCATTCTCTGTGGATTGCAACAGCTACATTGCGATTGCCAACCCGCCTGCCAAGCGTGGCAGCGGGGGGGGGGGGGGTTGCCCGTTGGGGGAGGCCTATGTCCAGCAGTGAGGCTGATATGATGATACATAAATAGTTGAAAATTCCTGTAACATTTTTTGGACATGGGCGCTTTGAAAATTAAAATACTTTTCAATTTTAAATGAGTTTTGAGAAATACTCGTATAATTTCGTCAATACAAGTCAGTACTGACTCAGAAAGATAAACATAAAAAGTGGGAACGTTTCGTAATCGAAAAGCCTAGTCTGACCCTAGCTTAATCTGGTAAATTGAGGGTTTTTCCAGACGCAAAGGTACACGTCATAAATAAAGTCGATTTGGGTGTCTGTATGTGTGTAACCATGTTGTTCTTCTAAAAGGTGAAATGAGTTTTGAGACGGCTTCCACAATAATTAATGGAATTATTTTCGAAGTTTTATGTGTGCTTTACTTTAACATTAAACTTTCATAATTGTAATAAAAAAAATTGTGCTAAGTTAATTCATATTATAAATAAATAAATAATAATATCTTGGGACAACTCACACACGGTCATCCGATCCCAAACTAGGCAGAGCCTGTGCTATGGCGACCAGACAACTGATAAACATACTTATATATTATATTCTTATATTAACCATACGAAGCAATCTTATACTGGCGACACACCCCGGTCGCCAGTATAAGATATTAAACAGTCCAATACTAATATAACTAATCTATATACCTACTAATATAATATATAAAACTGAAGAGTTTGTTTGTTTGTTTGAACGCGCTCATCTCTGGATCTACCATTTGGATTTGGAATTTTGTCTTTGTATTTGGTAATCACATTCATGAGAAAGGCTATACGGAAACGAGAATAAACAGGATAATAATATGCGCGTACGAAGTCGCGGGCAAAAGCTGGTCAACTAATATATCGTGATACCTAATACCCGTAACAAAGCCAAGTCGTCAATTACACTCAAGCGTCTATATTATAGATCAATTTCATTATTACACAAGATTGGCCCTCAATTACAGCATGTCTGTCTAACATCTGCGTCAGGTGCATATAATACGACCAAGATAGTTCCCTGAGTGCATTGACGTCTGCTTACATAATCGCTGTCTGATGCAGTACTTAGCTTTGTGGGGAAGCTCTTTGTCATAAAGTTTATCAGGATGTTATCGGTTACATAATATGTGTGTCATAGTTTATGGTTTGTATAGGCTGTCCGTCGGTCTGTCTGGCAGTGGGTTGTATCTCAGGAACTGTTATAGGTAGACAGTTGAAACTTTCACCGAATGTGTATTTCTATTGCAGCTATAACAATAAATAGTAATAAATTTGATTAACATTGTTCTGTATGGTCTCGCACGTAAAATAATAGCACTATCCCATCACTTCCCATGGGACTCACCAGAGAGTGGGCAGCAGCATTTTCTGTGTATTGCAACAGCTACACTGCGATCGCCAAACCGCCTGAATCGAATGAAATTATATCGAATGCAATTCTAGGAATACCAAAATATAAGTGAAGACGAAAAATTTCAACAGCGTTTGTAAATAGGGTATTTTACTGAAAAAATCTGAGAAATCCGTCAGATAAATTTCCAAAAAACATTGTAAAAGTAACTAGTATAAATATAATATAACCAGCTTTTTCCCGCGACTTCGTACGCGCGTATCCCGTTTTTTACCGTTCCCGTATAGCCTATACGGGATTACGAGAAATGCTAAATAGCCTTCCTCGTGAATGTGGCTATCATATACAAAAAGATTTTTTTAAATCCGACTGGTAGTTCCAGAGATTAGTGCATTCAAAACAAACAAATCTTCAGCTTTATAATATTAGTAGGTGAAGATTTGTCCAACCTGTGAATTAAACCCAAAAACATATGACATATGCTCGCATCCACTAAACCAACAAACGTCAAAGTCACTACCATAAAATGGTAGAAATAAATACCAGACATGACACTTGGACCTAAAAGTCCCCTATTTAACGGAAACACGTAAGAACCTTTTGTTGCTCGTTTGCTTTATGTTGCTCTGTTAATGTGCTAAACATAAACGTGGGCTCTTTGTGTGAGCAATAGTGAGCATGGGTTTATACCTCGTAGAGCTGAAATAGCTTCGTTTCAGCTTAAGATGGAAAATACCACGGTTTACGGAAGAACCACATGCCACAACCACACCACAAAAGAAACAGGTCAAACAATGATTCCGTGTGAATAGTGTCGTTTTTTTGGCAATTATGTATGGGCTGGCCTACCCTTACTGTAGCCTACTGCACGCCCATGTTAAACTGCTATTTGGTTACGTTGCTAGTGTAAGGCTCCGCGCAAACGGGCCACCGACCACAACCACCGGTGGCTGTTGCGCGCCACGTCTTTTGGTACCGCGCAAACGAAGGTGGTCGGTGTTTGCCACGATTGGTCAGTGGCCACCACTAGTAGTCAATGGCCGCTACAATTTGTAACACTCGGCTACTGAACAGTCTCACGATGGATTCCGAGACGGAAGGTTTGATCGCGCTTCTAATAACTCAACGACACTACTTACATTGGGGGTACCCACATTTAGCTACAGTAAAGTAGCGAGTGGCCGCTACCGGTGACATGTCGCGGACACTGAGTCGCGAGTGGACGCCACTCGCTACACATGCAGAGATTCAATACAAAACGTGTTAAAATCATGTAAACAGCTTGTCGCCAGCCACTGGTGGCTGTGGTCGGTGGCCCGTTTGCGTGGAGCCGTAGGAGACAGACAGATCATCTCCAACGCGATGTGAGCTTGTAGTGCCATCTATACTACTACAAAACCAACGTTGTGACATGCGATTGTAACACAACAGCCCAAATATCAACCATGGTGCAGTTGCCCACCAGCCACAACACCCGTCTGGTCGGAGGATCTTCCCTTTTCAATGGAGGTTTGCGGGACTTTAAACCCTGTTCCGCATACCTCATAAGCAAATTGGCTGGTTGCTAACGCGCAGTGTCGCTGGTGGTTGGCATTGCGGCCGGAATCCCGACCATACAGTTGAATTTGGCGACAGAATGTGGTCCGTGTGAATTAAACTATTCATTTTCACACAAATAAGTGTCCACAACGAGTTTGGTTGTGATACGTGTGGATTTTTCCTAATTGTACAGAGTACAATAATCCACCGTTCATTGCGATTTTTATCGACCCAAATCAAGATATAATATTTTTTATTCAATGGGCTTAAGAAAATGAAATTTTATTTGACATGGCTAGATACATATTAACATAAAATGGGGCTCTTAGTTATCAAGAGTATATTAAAGAGAAAAGAGTATATTAGGCAAAATTCTAACTATAACCCGATTACAAACTAATAAAAAGTAATAAACTAGTTAAATTTTGCGTATATGTACAAATAGACCATAATTATGTTATTGCATTCAATATAGTTGTTCGTATACTTGCTGATAAATTATTGCAGTACAAAGTGCCCTCTCCCGTGTCAAAAGATGGAAAATCATGAAAGTACGTTTGGAACTAAAGAGATTCCTATGAAAGACTATATTAGAGTAAATTAAAGTATAAAAGCAATTAATACAGACCAATTACTTGTTTGTGTGGTTTTTAAACTGTAAGGTTAAGTTGGTTATAATGTTAAATAAATAAATCAAATTAGTTTAAATTTAGTTTTGTGTAAAATCGTAACTATAATAAAATATTATAAATGCAAAAGTGAGCTTGTTTGTTTGTAACCTCATCACGTCTGAGCGGCTGAACGGATTTAGATGACACTTGGCACGAATCTAGACCATGTCCTGGAATAGGGCATAAGATAATTATTTTTTTAGAAACATTATCCCGGGAATATGTACAAATGTATAACCCCTTAAAGTTCAATTTCCTTTCTTTAAAATTTTGTGCAGCTTTTCCATAGTTTTGATGTGCATTGATAGTCAGTCAGAATCAGAGTGACAATTCTGACAATTCAGGATCAGAGTGAGTTGTCCCTCAAGGCAAACAATTTTATAAGAACAGACAGTGATGTCAATAATCGCGGTTAAAAAAGTGGTTTAGCGATATAGTCCTTAATTAGCTTTATGCTCGTGTTTCTTTGTTTTAACTTTTCATTTCTCCGGCATACAAAGTTGCCCATGATTATCAGCGATGATGTTGCTTTTTTAAGAGATTGCCAGTTTTATATAATTTTGGAATACCTACTATTTGCAAAAAACCAGTATACAAAACCTCCGGGCGGTTGCCTTTCACAGAAATCTATAGAGTTCAAAACTTAATTACATGTTTTTTTTGTGCAGATCCCAGAATTCTATAATGTCATTATGAATACAACTAAAGAAACTAATTTAAACTGTATTTTGATGTAATTTTGTTCAAAAATTTCGACACCCTGGAATCCCGGTCCTTTGGTATGCGTACTAGTGACCGAAGCCAACTCGCAAAGGTCCCGTTAGACGTTTCAAATGGAATGGGGCACCAACCGACGATTATCCCTGTAAGTACTATTAAAGTATATCCAATGACAATCCCCGGTTGGTGCAGGACTGTTACAGAATATGGATGATGAATATATATTTAAATAAATATACATATATATAATATATATTCAAAAATAAGAACCACTCATAAATTAATATTATTAATATATGAGTGGTTCTTATTTTTATATATTTTGATGTTATTGTTATTGTACCTAATAATGAATAAACAATATACCCTACTTCAAATCAATTTGCTTTAAGTAAACATTCACTAGGTCTATTTATTTTCAACAGCAGATTCTGAGTTTTCGAATGATTTCATAACAATAGAGCATTGAAGTGTGTATTTTAAACAATGTTAAAATATTTGAAATTCATTAAAATGAACATTCAAATAAATCTAACTTGTATGAATCTGGGACCTACTCGTAGATAATTGAAATTTAATTTTCTAGTGAGTAGTAGTTTAATTTATTCATAGAAACAGCAAAACTAATTTGTTGTAATGGGAGATATTTTAATTATAATAATACAATAGTGGTGAATGGAGCCTCTGACTTGGACAAACAATGACAATACGTGGTACATTTAACCAGATGGCTCACAATTTTAGTCGGATACTATGAGTATCGTGTGATCATTTTTTTTTTGTTCAGTTATATTGTCCCACAGCTGGACAAAGGCCAGCCGAAGGGCCACTATCGATCCCAAAGGCTAATAATGACAACAACTTTTCCGGGACAGTCGTAGAATTAAAAATCCAAATTTAACCAAAACAAAACTTTTTGCAAAACAAAAATACAACAGATTTCCAAATAAAAACCACTACTTTTGTTGTCAAAAAGTTTTATATTTTTCATTTTTAGTGTTACCCGCCAAAAATTCCAACCAATCCATTTCTATACAGCTGTCTTTCTCCGAAGTTCTTCATAAGATCCCTACATAATTTAAATGGGACCATTTTGGAATACATTGCTTTTGAATTGATAACCCGCACCCAGGTCGGTCGCACTAAGGATAACCTCCTCAAGTGGAAGTTCTCGGATGGCTCCCATCGTCAGTGTTTGAGTGGCGTCGCTCCGTAGTCTATGGCTCACCTCTTGTCTTGCGCCGCATGCCCTGTCACTTGTACATGTGAAGACCTTATGACTGCGTCAGCGAACGGTGTTGCCGTTGCTAAGTACTGGGCCAAGCTTAAAATTTGATAACTGTATTTGCCACCGACACGTTACGCTAAGAAGAAGATGCCAAATAATTAATTTATTAGGCAAAATTTTGCTACTTTGTGTTACATTATTGCAATTTTCGTAGAGATCTCTAATTTTTAGAAAATACATTGTAGCCTATGTTTTAAGTAAATAATATAGCTTTCAAAAGGGCGAAAGAATTTTTAAAATCGATTGAGTAGTTTATGAGCTAAATCGTAACAAACAAACAAATAAATCTTTTCTCGTTATAATATTAGTTTAGATAATAAAAATTAAAGAGGGCTCCCATACAAGAAACGTGTTTATGGTACGGAACCCTTCGTGTGAGAGTTAATCAGAATTCGCTCTTGACTGAAAGATATTATATTTATTATCTCAGTTAAAATGTTCCCGTGGGCGTGATACTATTTAAAACATTCGCACAGACAAAGATGGTGGCAAAAGTGAACAGAGGTGAAAGAGGTCTCATAAATGAATGAAGAATTCTTAGAAGAGAAAATCTTATCGTTACTTCAGGTTTAAATGAAAAAGTCCGTCAAGCATATTTCCTCTGTTCCGGTAACATCAACTTCACCTACATATCATTCTAGACCAGCGTCAAAGCAAGCTATTTAGGGCAAAATTATTCCAGTCCATCTCAAGAATTTGATATTTCTCGTCAAAACCTTTGTAGCGTGTGACAAGGGTACCAGACCTTAATGTTTGAAGAGCTATGAATATGTATTGCTTCTATTGTGTCTGTTGTAATATAGGCAGCCATCTTGTTTTTTCTGGGGATCACTTTGAAAGGCTTAGATGAAGATTTGTGTTCTGGATTGGTTTGTGTTTTGTCTTTTTTGAAGTGATAACTTCTTATGGGAGGGTAAACCGCTTCGCAACGCGTTACGGCGACAGTCTGTCTGACTTCCCTTTCTCTCACGCAAACGGCAGCGGTAGGCAGGCCCTTCCTCTCTCACTCTTTTACCCACAGCGCTAGTCGTATTTCGGACAGACGTTTCCCATATTAATATTAAGTAGTTCAACTTAGATTAGTTTAACTTATCACTTCTGTCGGGCGTCCCGAGACGCACACATTTTTTGTTTGTTTAACGCATTTAAGTACGTATAAGTATGTCTGTACCTACACCGTACCCGTTCCGTAGCTGTATAATGGGTATTTACCACGCATTACAATACCTAAGAAAAGGGGGTTGCTCTAATTATGTTTACATATTTGCATGTAGATATAGTCAAACGGCTTGATTTATCCATTTACTCTATAGATAGGTATACCGTTCTATGACGTTATTATTTTTATTTTTTCAATATATATTAACTCACACACTATTGGAACAGTGTGGGAGTTAATATTCTTGTTGGTCATATCAATTAATGATTGCAATATTTTTAAAGTTTGTGAGTTTATTGTTCTAAAATAAATGTAACAAACATGAAAAGATATACTGGGCGAAGTCGGGCTATGAATGATGTTGAAGTTAACGTCCGCTATAAATTAAAAAAGGGCTCTCATTATCAAAAATACCACAGCATAGATAAGACTTAGTAATACAAGACAGTAATCGTATCTCACAGACTCGATTAGTAAAGTAATTGACTCGTGCTTAGAAATAGGAAGCCGGCACTTAGCATAGCTATCATCCTCCCCACAAAACAAAATGCTATCGTTTTCAGCTCCCTAGAGAAAACAAAGGGGAAATGAAATCGAATAAAGTTTTCTTCTTACGATCAACAAGGAAGTTCTAGTTAGCGAGATTTTGGGGTTAAAGCAAGAACAACTTAATGTCTGGAACTTGTACTAGTTGTTAGAACTTTGGAAGCACGAGACGGGATTTAAGAACGGGCTGTTACCGATGCATTAGGCATGCTCGGATTTTCGTTCGAGAATTTTGTTTGGAGATGCCTGTGTCACCGGGAAATAGCAAACTCCGTAAGATTATAAAATAACTTGAGAGATTATAAACTCTCAATAAATTGTCAACTGAACATTTAGAATACTTTTTTACGCATAATGATAGTCTATAATATCGCAAAGCCATTCCGAGAAATTATATCGTACATTTTTATTCCGTGAGTGTGTTCCCTTCGGATAATTTTCGACTTTTACGTGGGGTATCTGATAAACCACGGGTAACACCGTGGGGCGCAGCTTGTAATTCATAAACGCAACTCAACTTCGTTAGCCACGAATTCAACTTCCTTCACTTCACCTATAAAATTAAACCAAACAACATATACAAACATAGCCATATTGACATTTTCATAGACACGTACCATACATGTATTGATAGAAATGATGTAAAGTTAGAATTCCGAGAAAGAACAATCACTGGTTCGGAAAATCTAAGAAATCAATCAAACGAAAACGTTTCGTAGACGATAATGTTTTGCTAGCTTTGCAGATATGACTACGTTCGTGCCAGAAGGCGAATTACTTGGATTGACTTGTTCTTGCTAGTCAGTAGGAAAATTGCTGAAAGGTACGGTAAACTTAACTTGTCTTGATAGCTCATTGATCAGCTACTTTAATTAGGTTCGTTTGTCATTAATCAGTGAGACTGCCCCCTGGGAATGTATTTTTTTTTTTTGTGTGTGGCTTCTCGCAGTTCAACCTATGAGGTTGTCGACTGCTTAACCGGGCTTGCCTGTGGTGGCCTTAATATAATATTAAAGCCTCCAGCCAGGGCTTATAAAAAAACTTACAAACTAAGCGACTACACGCTAAGGGCACCCCCTGTGGGGTACGGGCCTCGGCTTAGGGCATCGCTGGGGGAGGACAGCTAGGGACGGGCTGGATCGAACTGGAATTATTATTAAGGGACGAATTTAAGGCTGCAGGCTCAGCGGCGCGGGCTGGTTCGAGCAAGGGTAGGGGCGGACCCCTGGGATTGAGTGACATAAGTGCGTTATATACTGTAAAACTACATAAGTGAACGATTATCGCTGAAGGGGCATAAAACCATAGTGGCATAGCCCCCTCGCCGCCATTGTGTTTTTTTCTTCAAAGTTGTAGCGCACGATCTATAAGGGTTCGGAACACTGAAAAATAAAAACAAAATGGCGGCGGGAAACGTGAAAAAGTTCGAACCCCTTTGTCTAGATTCCTATAATACTGTAAAGTGCAATGGATATTCGTGAATCGTTGCGTAATCCTTCAATGACATATTCTAAAATTGACTCTGTATTGACCAGAACGAAACCGTTTTACTTATTTGGTAAGCAAAACGATTCGTAACACACAATAACGTTTAAATGCTCCATTGAAATCGTGAATGTTTCGAAACATCGAATGCGTAAAATATGGTATTACCATCATTACTCTTCCGTATTCGATTTCACACGAGCTGCCTACAAAAACACAAACATTTGCGGACCTTGCGAAATCTTTTCAATCGTACCCAACCAGGGTTATGCCAAAAAGCATAACCCAGAGCATAAATCCTGGGAAGGGATAGGAAATAAGAGTCGAAATATATTTTGTTTTGAAAAATCGCTAACAATAAAGGTATCTGTATGTCCAATGAGGATGGACCTACGACAAATGGCTGAGGGATCCAAACCGTTTGTCATTTGGAAAAAAACGTCGCGGGCTTATGCGAGATGCGGGAAGGATGGCCACGTATAAAACATGGACGGGACAGTCTCGACGATAATTTATTTCCATCGCGTTTTTATTTCGCTGTTGGTGATTTTTCTGGGAAACAGTTTTTGGGTTAGTTTTGTGTTTATGAAATGATACAGGTTGATGTTTACCTAGTGTGTTGTGTGTGTGCGATGTGTCCTTTTTCTAATAGGTTCTAATATAAAAAGACAGTTATTGAAGCGCATAGCCCTATCTTTCGTCAAATCGTTTCACTATTTCAAGTTAAATCAACCGCAAAAATATCTGTGACAGTTTTCGTCAGTTCATCATATCACTTGTCTTGTGCCGATCGTCAATCTGTCTGATATATCGCTGAAATGGACCTTTTTAGCGTATTTTTGAGGCACACGCTTATTTTTTGTGACCATTTTTAGGGTTCCGTACCCCAATCGGTAAAGACGGAATCCTAATTGGATCACTTTTTTGTCCATCATATTTTTCGGGAACGCGTGGAGCAATCAAGCTGAAATTAATATCAAATACTCAGGTCTGCTACCCTTCGGAGCAGTGAAAAATCAAACTTCTAAGTCAACGCAATCTAAAGATAAGGCCGTTTATGCTCCGTTTATGGCACATGTGTTGACGCTCGCAAGGGAAACAAAACCTATAGGGTACTTCCTGTTGACCTAGAGTCAGGCAAGAAGATAGTTGTTACAAGTACAATTAAAGGAAAAAGTCTAAAATTGGGAATTTGTAGTATTATCATTTAAAAAAAATATTATTTGCGATTACAATCTTATATTTTCGATTGAAAAATTGACCGTGACGTACATACTATGTATTATGTATGGGAGAACATTTTTTCAACAACATAGTTAAGTTTGTCCTTCAATGTAACTTTTTTTATTTTTGTTAGAGTAATGGGAAAGCTATGAGATATGTAAACTTCCGAAGGTAATGTTTAATCTGAAAAAAAAATTAAGACTTGATCGGAACCCTGGGTGCGCGAGTCAGACTCGCATTTGTCCGGTTTATTATTGTAATAATAATAAACATTTTTTTTCCCTTACACAAAGGTCCGGGAGGAAGGAAGGAAGAAAGGGAGGCCTTTGCCCTACAGTGGGACATAATTGGCTAAATATAATATATATATAATATAAAGCTGCCTTACAAACTGACATTATATAATTATATGTATGTACCATTTCTATGTAATGGATCTATGTGCTAAATTAACTTTACTTTTTCTTTCTTTCCTAAAACGTGGGGTAAGGGGCTTACGCATTTACTACATATTACTACATCTCATTTACACTAATAGAACTTAATATCAACGTCATAGCAGTATCTAGGATTACCTAGATATTGCTATGACGTTGATAAGACGAGCGCAAAACATCAGGAACATTAGACAGGTTAGTAATATATTAAATTGAGATTGCAATAACGCCAGTAATGACTGGTGACGGCGCCATCTCGTCTTAATTGGCAATGGACGGAAGATACAAGGTGCTTTATGATGCTTTACTTAGTATTTATTAAAGTTCATATGCTCGTAGTTCGTGTAAACTATGTTTGTGTTGCTGAATTTTATTATGAGTTCAGTTAGGCTAGATAGGAGCGTCGACGTGCTGTGCTTTTTTATTAGAATGAATATTATGATATTTAATTCCTAAGACACCAAAATATCTTGTGTACTCATTATAAAATACATGCAGTGAGCGGGCATTACGCTTTCCGCGTTCAGTTTCAGGCAAGTTGGAATGGATTGATGTAATTGTTTGTTCTCATTAATTGTGTAAAAGATTCATAATCATTATATCAGCCAAAAGACGTCCACTGCTGAACATAGGCCTCCCTTAAAACGGGGGATTTGCCATAATCGCCACTCTTGGCAGGCGGGTTGGCGATCGCAGTGTAGGTATTGCAAATGTCCCTCAGTCGCCTCTTACGATACCCACGCAAAGTGATGGGATGGTGCTATTTTTATACGTTCGACACCATACAGAACTATAAAAGATTAGCTTCTTCTAATTCATTTTTAGTTTTTTTTTTTCAATACTTTATTAGTAAGGGGATTTTATCCGCACGGATACGTCAACCCCATGTAGAGTAGAGTAGAGTAGTGCGGTGCGTTGTGCGTAGGTGTCCTGGCTAAATTAGCCAGCCTAGCTCCGCCCAGAAGCGCAGAAGTTTCCTGCGAGCTTCACAGGCTTCGCGGAGCAACCTCACCGTTCCGAGGATTTGTTCACGTTGGGTAGCCACGGCCTCGCAATCCAGGATGACATGAGCGGCTGTTTATTCGGCATCAAAGCTGCCTCTGCAGAGTGGGCCGTCTGTGGCGCCTATGTTAAAAAGATGTTTGTTGAGGGGGCAATGGCCCGTAATTGTCCCTATTATTGTTCTGAGGTTAATTCTACTTAGGCTGAGTAGTTGTTTTGTTAGTCGTAGATGTAGACTCGTCATCGCCATTTTTGACTGCCTGCAGTCTGTAGCCTGTGACCATTTGTTGTTATGCAGTTCAGTGGATCTCTGGCAAATCCATGTACGAAACTGTGAGAAAGGTAGGGGAAGGAGTGGGTACGGGCCTAGCACTGCCATTTCGGAACCTTTCTTTGCAAGTTCGTCTGCCGCGTCATTGCCTAGGGATCCACTGTGCCCCTTGATCCACTGGAGGGTGATTCTGTTAGACAGCGATATACTCTCCAGGGCGAGGTGACACTCAGAGATTAATTTGCTGTTAGTTTGTTTACGTCAACCCCATTGTACCTACCTTATACATTTTTAGATTGAATGCTTCAATACCGCCTAGTGTTATTAGACTACTTTTGTCACAAAACATACACAGATCGAAGTGGAATCGAAGCCACGATAGAAGCCGGTATTTGTTTTACTCCTACTAATAAAAAAAGAAAAAAAAAGAAAGACCTCTATTTCACTTTTTTTTTGTGGACACAAAATAACTAAGTGAACAGGATGGTCACCCTAAAAAATTGTATATCTTTTACGTTTACATAAGAATATTATTTTTTTACGAAAAAGGTTCCTAGAAATTCTGTTTGTGAAGACTAAACGACAGCGATCCTTTTAGGTTTTCTAAATATTTGTATTTTTTCCTCAATATTATATTTATGGGTTTGGACAATATTGGACGGTGTATTTTATTCTTACTCTTAGAAATCTTTACAGTAAACATGTTGAGCGTTAAATATTTTGTGCAAAATAAACTGGTTTTACATATATAATTCATGTACCTAAGTCTCACATATATATGGTTGACGCCAGATAAATTTGTAATAACGGTCATTGACCCACATACACTTATTGTAATACTTAATTCCGAAAACAGAAATAAAGACATAAAGCTATCCTAAATTAATTAAATATCGTGATTCATTAAATTTTATAGTTCTGAAAAACAATTCATAATTTATTATCCAGTTACTCCACGAATGGGCACGCCACAATTGCGGCGGTAAGGAGTGGCTGGAGAGCCTGCCAGGGTTGCGGAATTTGTTCGAAAGGCTCACCGCGGCCCTGGAACGCAAAGGGCTTTAGAAGGAACACGGATGGGTTTTGGTCAGTAAGAGTCTGACACTCCCTTCCGCTCCACCCAGAGCGAAAGAAGTCATTTGATGATTTTCCATGCTTAAAAAAAAAGAAAAAAAAGAGTAGAATCATTTCATTTTAGGTTATGGCCCAGCACCATCATTCTGTAATTATGGTGCTGAAGAGGGCATCAGAAGCACCAATATAAAAATAAACCGGCTTTAAAAAGTCAAATGTTACAAGTTCATTTTAATACATATTTTGGGTAGAGAGGTACAGTAGAACATCGCTTTTTTTTTTTTTTTGATCTCGGGGGAAATCCTCATGGAAATCCTCCACCCTGGGGCGGGTGGAGGGGTCTGTCAGACTCTTACTGACTAAAACCACCCCGGTGTTCCATCTGCCACCTACGCCGGGGATCGCGGGAACGTATGCGACTTCCGCAATCCCCGCTGGTGCCGGCCCGCCTCTGCGGGCCACCTCGCGTCGGCGAGGGGAGTGAGGTGTTGAACTCCCCTCGCTACGTCAAAGAGGGGCGCACGGGAACACCACGCGCCGCCACCTAGTAGAACATCGCTAACTCAACCTAATAAAATAACCGTTCACCGCTGAACTGGTTAAAAACTTACACGAGCATAATTAATTGTGTTACGGAAACACTGTTTTGTTCGTTTTACATAATTTGCAAAATGAGCACGATAACATTATTTGGTTTAGTTTATTTTGCATCATTAACAATGGGCACCGGGTCATTGTGATCACATTTTCATTCGAGAAATTATTTTAATTGGTGTCTATAATGTCGCTTTGACTGTTGAAGTTGTATTTTGACACACTTTTTATTAATGCTGGGAAATTATCAAATGAATTTTTCCGCTCTGTGTGGAGCCGAAGGGCGTGTCAGACTCTTACTGACTAAAACCCATTCGTGTTCCTTCTAAAGCCCTTGACGTTCTTTCATTTCAAAATCCTGCCAGGGTTGTGGAATTTGTTCGAAAGAGTCACCACGGCCCTTGGGGGCTACTCTCTAAGCCCGAAGTCCGGAGTTTCGGACTTATTTGCGGGCGTATTCTACTCCGTATCACCTACGGACTTACGATTAGTTCCGAACCCGAACTAAGAATGAATGACAACACGATTTGACAGTAACTGTCAAATCGTGTTGTCATTAAGTCTTAGTGGTTAGGTGATATGGACTAGAATACGACTTCGGGCTTAGAGAGTAGCCCTCCAGGGCCGTAGTGACTCTTTCGAACAAATTCCACAACCCTGGCAGGATTTTGAAATACTTGTTTCATTAACTAATAAGTCAATGCATTCACGCTTCATATGCGCGAGTTTGTTGCGTCACTTCTTCTTCCCAGCTAAAACACTAGGAAGTGGTGACGGGCGGGCATTTTTGGGCGAATGCCTTTATGAAGAAATTTGATCAGTACGAATTGTATGGATTTTAAAAGAGAATTGGACCTCTGTGTTTGTTTTGGTGTTTCTTCTCAGGGTAGTAAACACCGACTTCATCTAGCTTACAATTACCAAAAATGTACATGTAAAAGTGTAATGTTGAACCTACTTACAAAATAAAAAAAAAGTCATAATCATTGACTTACTTTTGATTTTGATTGTCACGATGAATCCGTTGTGGAAAAGTAATAGTGCTATTCGTCATGTAAAACTATGTATCCCTCTGAGAATGTAATCATGATTTAATTGGCACATAAGGTCTGGCATATCATAAGCTGTAGAGGTAGATACTTACCTAATTGTTCTTTTTGAACAGACGTACAAAGAAGGAAGCTATATATTATTAAAAATGTGCATTAACTACTTTTTTTTTAATACTCGAATAATTAACTTTTTTCAAATTATTTTTTATGCTTATTTTATCAATAAATATGCAGAGCAAAAGTAACTTCATTTGTGATTATTACAAAAAAAAATAGAAAAATCCCACGAAATATTCTTAAGCTGGACTTTCAGAATCAACTGAACTGATATAATGTTAACAGGTTGTGCGTAGTCCATTCCACTTAGCAATAAAATTATCATACTTATAATATCCCCATGAAGAACACTCAATAAAATATAACTTGAACCCATTACTGATATCATAATCCGACATAAACCTGCCGTAAAAATTCCCATCGTATGTTACACCCTTATTTTCAACCCCATAACACAACATCCCTTCACATTATACCCTTTTGTTAACAAAATACAATTTAAATGTTACTCTATGGAAAAGGCATGTTTTGTTTTCTGAGTTTTAAAACGTTTTTAATGTTTTAAATTAAAAGCGTTTTTAAATCGCTGGGTGACTGTATTTTTTTAAATTTTCATAGGATTTAAAAACATTGTAAAGTAGGTAACCCTAAATTCAGAATTAATTTAAAAACGTTCCACGTCGTGATCCTATAAGGGTTACGTATATTATTCAGACGTTGATACTGAACCCTAAAAATTTAAGGTTCGAAATACAATCTCTACGTTCCAACTTTAGTTTTTTGACTATTAAAGGTCAAGTCAGAGGGCTCGCTATGCAAAGAAAACTCCACCATCTTTAGTTTGACCTTGGAAAACTTTGTTTAACCTTTTCCGACCCATCCAATGACCCTCTACCTACGAACCAATAAGTCACCTAAGTAATCAAATGAAGCAAGAATCAATTAATCAATTATTTGACTTTAATTTAGATCAAGTTGTTCTAAAACTTTCGTTTTAATTGAAATTACTGTTGGAAATAATTGAAACCATTTTAATTGTACCATGTCGGATGTCTTGTTGCTTCAATATTTGCTATTTAAGTTAGCTATTCAATGTAGTGTTTATATTGTATTGAACGATTTAATGATTTTACTTAACCTTTGAACGCCAGAGTATAAACTCATCGGCGTGCCCCGACGCCAAGCCACAAATTCGCCGTATTTTTGTCACATATTTGTGACGTTTAGCGTACAGGGCACGTGCTTGCTTGTCATGTATACGTGGCAAAGGCGTTCAAAAGGTTAAAGTTAACATTAAACTAGCATCACGTCTTTATTCCACGAAAGTTTAGGCTGATCTGTTCCTATAGTACATCCACAATTTGGCAGTTATGTTTAAATACCATGTAAGAAGACTGTGGCTAAATAGTAACAGATACACGTGACGTTTTTCGAGGTGAAGCAACGCTTGCCCAGATTGATCAGAGAATGACTGGCCTGTTGGTCGAGTGGTTAGTGACCCTGACTGCTAAACCGGAGGTCGTGGGTTCGATTCCCACCCAGGACAAATCTTTGTGTGATGAGCATGATCATTTGTTCTGTGTCTAGGTGTAATCTGTCTATAACATTTAGAAATATATAAGTATGTTTATCAGTTGTCTGGTTGCCATAGTACAGGCTCTGCCTAGTTTGGGATCGGATGACCGTGTGTGAGTTGTCCCAAGATATTAGATATTAAGAAGATATTATTTGTCGCTGGGTGACCATCTACAAAACGACCCGAGCTCTTCCGTGCCTCGAAAAGTACTTTAAGTCGATGGTCCCGGCTGTCATTTCAATATTTTTGACGGAAGCCAAAAAATATGACATTAGTCTTGCCAAGACGTACCGTGTTATCCAGTTGCTGGACGAATAGGCGGTCGCTCCATACAAAATACTGAAATTCAGCTGCAACCATCTCAGTTTTGTGACGGTAAATATTTTTTCTTTCTATCTTTGTAGACTAATGGGCGACTTTCTCCTTACCATCTTTCTAATTGATATTTCTGCGAACTATTTATTTATATGTTCACAGTAAATATATATGTGTAACGAGCTACTAAGCTCTTTGATTACCAACGTCATACACTTGCAAACGACATGAATAAAGAAATTAAAGAGAAGTTCTGCGAAACAGGATATTAATTACCACACAGATTTACATATTTTAATCAAGACTGTATTGTTGGCCATAATTGGGTTTTTCGACTTCTATTAAAATACTACTAGAATCGACACATATTCGCACGACTAATGTAAAATTATAATTATGAAATCGATGGAAAATAAGAAGATAGAGTTATTATTTTATCGCTATCACACAAAACATTTAGACAGCTGAAAAATCCGTGAATCAAAAGAATTTTAAGTTCGTTCAGTAACTGATAAAACACAGTATACACCGCTGGGTCTAGAAACATAAATGTTAGCCCAAAAATCCTCCCAAAACGAGTGCGACTCTCACCTCAAAAGGGGTGCAAAAGGGAATGAAAGTTTGTTTAATAGTTTTCTTATGTTTGCGGATGGGAAATATCAAAGAAACTCTTGTATCAAATTTCTAGAAGGATCCATCGGTTTGAGTTCGAAGACTTTTTCACATCCAACTGGATGGAGATATTCCAATATCTGAATGCAATATCTGACGCTACCAGCCGCATGTGTAGCACTCCAGTATTCCCGTATAAGCATTCCTCATGAATGTAGCTATCATATTCAAAAATAATTTTCCAAATCCGACTGATAGTTCCAGAGATGAGCGCGTTCAAACAAACAAACTCTTCAGCTTTGTTATATAAGTAATAGCGGACGTCACGCGCGTAGTTCCAGTTCCCGTGGGAGTACGGAGATAAAATATAGCCTATGTTACTCTCTGATAATGTAGCTATCCATTGCTGAAAGAATTTTTCAAATCGGTCCAGTGGTTTATTCGTTACATTCAAAAATACAAATCTTTCCCCTTTATAATATTAGTATAGATATAGATTAGTAATTGTATATTTCGGATCTTCAACAAAAGATAACAACAATACTGAAAAAAATAAATATTTAAAAAAATTACATAGGTTTTAGTACTGCAGTGCCGAAATAAAAAAAAAAGTCAATTTTACGACAGCATGCACAAAAACCTGTATAAAAACCTTAATTTAATAATACCAAAATAAAAAAAGTTTTCGCAAAGGCTTCGGAAGCTGCAGCCAGACGCAAACCTACGATCAAGAAACTCGTTATCCGATAACTTGCTTACGTTTTCTTATAAACTTTATTTCGCTTCTCTAAGCAAATCGGAAGTTGGAGTTCACTAGGCGAATGGAAAATACAAGTGCTTGGAAGGATATAATGTGATGAGACGGCAAAGGATGCAAGAGAGCTGAATCGGCTGGAAGTTTTTTTTTATGGATGGGAAATCATCAAATGACTTCTTCCGCTCTGGGTGGAGCGGAAGGGCGTGACAGACTCTTACTGACTAAAACCCATCCGTGTTCCTTCTAAAGCCCTTTGCGTTCAAGGGTCGCAGTGACTCTTTCGAACAAATTTTGAGTTTTTAGAGGATAATGTTCATATTATCAAAAAGTAAAATGCCCAGAACACTGGCAGTATTGCTACGTTGAATGGCAATGCTGATCAGCATCACCAAAAAAAGTACAGGTGTCTGGTCACGTGAAGACGGCTAGCCGTTTTCTGATGCCTTGAAAAAGTCAATGAGCACTTGGACTTCATGGACCAGATTTTTCCACACATCTCAAACATATAACTCCCAATTAGCTGTATATGGTAGACACCAGATAAATGTGCAATAACGGTCATTGATTCATATATAATTATAGACTTTCTTTATGACAAAAACAGGAATAAACACACGAAGCTGTCCTGAACCAAATTCTATCGCGATCCGTAACGTTCCCTCGTAATGAAAAACGGATCATAATTTATTGTTCGTGTACCTACGGAGGGACATTAGGGAAAGGTCAATGTACTTCATTGTAAGTTTATCTGACGCCTACCATGTGTGCCTTTTATTTTTTAAGGATGGGAAATCATCAAATGATTTCTTCCGTTCTGGGTGGAGCGGAAGGGCGTGTCAGACTCTTACTGACTAAAACCCATCCGTGTTCCTTCTAAAGCCCTTTGCGAGCAGATTCGATTGTTTATACGGTAGTCGCTGCTGCAAGCTGCCCACCTCGGTGTTAGGCGTGTGGCAGTGATTCACATGTATTCATGGTTTTAGGTTAAGTGATTAAAATAGGATTACTAACATAGGGGTAAGAAATATTGTTACTAAAACAATTGAGTCCTGTAACATGATAAATAAAGATATTATGTCGTTTACAATCTCGGGACCCTGGGTCCCGGTATTTTGGTAGGCGTACGAGGGGCCGAAGCCAACTCGCAGAGGCCCCGTTAAGCCCCCCAAGGGCAATCCCCGGTTGGTGCAGGACTACTGCAGAATAGAAATATAAGATGAGAGGCTATTTGTTTGGATGGTTAAGTGGACTGATTACCGTTTATTATGGAAGAACTATTGGCCCCTGCCTGACCACTGACTATATTCACGGCATTAAAATGACATGGGGTGACTTGCATACTCAATAAATGGGCCCCCAATGGGCCAAAGGGGCAACAAAGATATTATTGTATGTATTATATTTATTTTATAATCCTTCCCACCCATCAGGGTGGTTGTGTAAAAGGATCCATAACCAATACTTTAAGCGTAAACAGAGCCCTATACATTACATCGTTCCACTTTGAACAAACGATTCGTTTCCACATCAAAGCAGTATGGAAATTTGAGCCGGTAGTGAAACAGCGGCGCAGCGGTATTGAGCAAAAATTATGGTAATTTTTACAAGATGGCCGTTCATTATTATATTTTTATTGACGCTTTTGTGGTGTTTTAACTTTGTGATGTTGGTATTAATTATGTATTTACAAGAATGGCAGGATAATGAAGAAGGCTACCGGTTAACGTCTTGTTGTTTCCATAGAATTAAATTTCATTAAAAAAGTTGTTTAACTATTTTTGGTGTACAATAAAATATATTCTATTTTTCTGTTAGTGTGTATAAAGCCAGAGATATAAATTAACGTAAGGGACATTTTGGCAGTTTGCGTAAATAAACCTCACGTTAATTGTCGTAGGGGCATTTTGGCATTTTGGGTAAATGTCCCTTACGTTAAATTGATACTTCTAATATCGAAATACATTTTCAACTAGACACATTTCCTGTTTGATTTACCTCCCAAGACACAATTTACCGAGCCTCTCGAGGCGATAATGCAAAGAAAGCATCTAAAATCCATAAATCTAAACCCATTCCTTACAATCCAATGCACTTCCAGACTATGTTGGCAGCTCATAAGAGTAAACATCATAAACATACACATCAGTTTATCTTCCTCGGTCGTTAAGACCATCTCGGGAGTCATAAAGTCGTAAGGAACAGTCAAGCGGAAAGGGATAATGGTCCCATAAGTAATGGACATACAATACTACAGTGTTGCACCGAAATATAGTTAAGGCATTCTGTTATGGGGCGCCAAAAATGTTGTCCGAAATAGTCCTAGAGTTTAGTTGATTTTCTGTTGTCGTTTTAAACCCCTCTGATATTTACCTCGGAGATGATAATTATTGTTACGCGCCAGGATTAATGCCGGGTACATGACGAAATTAGTTACTACTAGTGCCATCTAGTATCGAGTAGCAGAAGTAGTCGAGTCAAGTACCTTCTAGTATTCTCTACGCTAGAACCTTCCAGGGTCTCGACATCTGGTCAGTCGGGACCGATATTTAGGCAACAATAGAAGATTCGTCCTAACGACAATAGAAGATTCTGGAATTAACTGACCTATATAAGGCCCGCATAGCTCGCGACCGAGTAAGTATTGGATTTGCGATACAAGCAAATACTTCGGAAGCGATCTTCAAATGCGATTAAAGTGATCAGTAGTGTAGTTGTGTTTTATAATTAGTGAGTTTAAAGTAAAGTTGTAATTAGTGTTTTTAAATCAAAGTGTCATTTTGGTTATTTAATCGGCTATTTTATTGTCATGAACCCCAAGCTCGTAACATTATTTAATGGTTTTCAGTGAGTAAGTGTAGGCGGTTATTAAAATGTCTTTTAAGACTTAGATCTTGTCCAAAAAATATTTATGATAGCTTTTCTCAGCAATATTATTTTGGACTCAGAGAAATTTAGTCTTAGTTTTGCGATATGTTTTGCTCTGGTTTGAATAGCAGTATTTTCTGAGATCCAAATTTTATTTCAGCGAAGTACTATTTATAAAAAAGGAAATGGTAACGTTTTGCGAATAAAACATTATTTCTTGTAGTTGTTATTTTCCAGGATATTTTTATGTTGTGTACAACATATGAAATTCACATTAATTTATTTGCGTTCCACAAGGTAAAACAAGATATTAACAAAATGCTTAGAGCTAAGAGCTGTTGTGGACAACCGAAGTTCTCGTAGTACACAGCAGAGGGAATAAAAATTAATTGTTACTTTTAGTTGCGATTTTTTACCTTAAGCTTTAAACAAACAAAAATAGTATTTTAAAAATAATTCGGTGACTTATTTCCTTGAGCCTACTGTGACCGGATCGTCAGGATCGTCCATTACATACCCAGCCGGTAACTTAGTTATGAAGATCAGAAAGGCGGTCGCTCTATGATAATAACCGAATTAAGCTGCATCCGTTTTGACGGGAAGCTGACCCCAATGAAGTCGTGAAGACTAGGCAGATGATGACTGAAACACCATAATCGAAATTCATCATCATTATTCATCGTCATCATTTCAGCCGAAAGACGTCAACTGCTGAAACATAGGCTTTCCTCAAGTTTCGTCACATGGATCGGTTTTCTACACCTTGCTTCCGTAGGACTCCCGTAACCTTCACCGGATCATCGGTCGACCCAGTGGGAGGCCTTCCAACGCCGCGTCTTACTGTATGCAGTCGCCATTCCAGTTTCTTTTGATATTGGTACCTTCAGTTCTGCGAGCAATGTACCATCCACTGCCACTTAAGTTTGGCGATTCTTCCGGCCGACTCGGTAATATTGGTTATGATACAATCACGCAAGGAAACACCGAGCCTGGCATCATCACCCTTTAAGTGAACCTGAAAACCGAAATTAACTCAAATTCAAACATGGTTATTGCGTCAACATAATTACCAAATCTCCTAATCCGTAATTACTTATTTATACCAAACTACCGGAACCAAGTTCACATAATTGCGATGTCAAATGAGCTCGAGGATTAGGCTTATCATATCAATTTTGTACCGCTTAAGTCCGTAATACAATTTTGAATTGGAGATTAAGCTAAATCTGATGTGAAATTGGATTAGTTATTTATTTTAGTAATCACTATAATGAATTGGAATAATATGCAGTGGTTTAATGGTAAATTGTAGAATGGTGGAGGGAACAATCTGTTTATTAATTTATGACTATACAATACTTCATTTATTTGTGCTGTGTAGATAATATTATTCCTACTGCTTTCTTTACGAGATCCAAGACAGTTGGATCGTTTCTGCGGGACTCGTCAAGTTTCTGCAATGCAGCCTGTTGATTCTCGCTTGTGGTTGATGTATTGTAGTACAAGTACATTTAACTCGAATAAGTATTTAAAAAATACCTTCTGCTTATAAACTGTCTCGCTTTTTACTTTTACAGGTATTTCCTAGCTGATGAACCGTCATGATTTTGGTAAGTTTTTTTTCAATTATGTATAATAAGACCTTAATTAAACCTGTCCATCACAATCAGACCACAATGAATATATTCTTTTGACAGGTAAATACCAAAAGGACCGTGGTAAATTGGGACTTTAATATGGTTTGATTATTTTACCTAGATGTTGCTGCCTACATTTACCTTCACTATGGTCTAGACAACAGGAGGAGCTCGTGGCTAAATAATATCAGCCGCACGGGTCGATCAAGGTTAAGCAACGCTTGCCAAGGTTGGTTTGTGGATGGGTCACCATCTTAATATACCGAGATTCTTTCGAGCCTCGGAAAGCACGTTATGCTGTTGGTACCGGCTGCCAATTGTAGATCAATTCGTAACGACTGGCAAAGTCGTTACGGATTGTCAGAAACCAGTAAATAAATATGTCACCAGTCTTGCCAAAGAGTATCGTGTTACCCAGTTAATGGGTTGTGGAGGTCTGGTAGGCAGCCGCTCCACGTAAAATACTGGTATTCAGCTGAATCCGGTTTGACTGGAAGCCGACCCCAATATAGTTGGGAAAAGGCTAGGCAGATGATGGTCTAGACAACAAAACAACAGAAGACTAGTCTGTAGTAGAAACTACTAGTCTTCTATTGTCTTATCTGCACTTAAGATCTGTATTACGCGATAATGAACTGTATGGGATAAGTTACAACACGAACCAGACGCTGTAGAACAAAATTAGTTTGGCATTGCTCGATAGATGGCGTTGCACCATTTGCGAAGCAGAAAGATAAATTGCTCGAAGTTTATGCGGATTTACAGTTAGTTCTCTTTCTGCGAAATATACCATTGAAACAGGGTTTTTGTTTCTTTTGCTGGTTCCCTATGGGGGTCTTAGCTGAACATGTTAACACCTTACTTTTTACCTCAGGCATAAGTATATAAGCACATGCTATTTTGTAAAACTCTAACCATGAGAAATAGATATAAAAACAAACTTGAAGTCATTAGTGTACGCACTAATTACGGTAGAAAGACCATATTATGTGAAGGAGAACAGCTGTTCAATAGATTGCCGGACGAGATAAGAGTTTCCGATAACTTGAATGCATTTTAAAATAAACTTAAGAAACATGTTTTGTCATTATAGCTCCTAATACTCTGGAGGAAATTGTATTTGTACTAAATTATCATACTTTGTATCTGGACTGTAAGTTCATCCAACCAAAAACGAAAGTAAAGACTACATGAAGTAAGCTATAAAATGTCAATCCATCTTATCCAGGTAGAATTACAGTTCACTTCACACTGTCTTTAGCTAAGTGTTACATTGATTTTTTAGCAGACTACACTAGCTCGTCTCTAAATATTCTTCCACTACCAATAAAGAAATCAGTTCCAACAAAAAGTATGATGTTATCGTCGCCACTTAAGTAATGTGCTGTGATAAAACTCCGATTCGTCTTTCCCCCTAAACAAAGACGTGGCCTATTTTATCCAGAATATGTTATGTGGGAAATCTGTTCCCGTAAACAAGGGTGCAACGTGTGACGTATCACCCCATGTCATTCGGATTGCAGGGTAGACGGAGATTGATCTCTAAGGATTTTTGCTTACCCTTTTTACCGCAATTGGTATAAGACTCTATTTTTCGTCATATCATAACACTTGCTTTTGCCCGCGACTTCGTAAGCGAATACTCTGCTTTTTCCGTTTCCACATAGCCTATAGCCTTCCTCAAGAATGTGGCTATCATATACAATAATAAATTTCCCAAACTTGATAATGTTCCAGAGATTAGCGCGTTCAAACAAACTAACAAACTCTTCGGCTTTATTATATTAAGTAGGTACTAGCTTTTCCTTGCGACTTTGTACGCGTATAGAGGTATGCGGAACAGAGAGTAAAGTCCACATACCTCCACCGAAAATGGGAGGATCCTCCTGCCAGACGGTTATTGTGTCTGGTGGGTAACCCGATAGTTAATATTCGGACTGTTTAATATATTCAAATCACACGGAAAACTTTGCTTGCGCGATGCAGGATTTCGTTGTAAGTTTTTCGTAGATGGCACTGTGGTTCTTTTTGTTGCCGTAATAATTTCGCTTCTTAGTTTTTTATGTGCATGCATGGATCAATCTTTAAGATAAAACAACGCTTTCCCAGGTCTGCGGATCCTGCCCGAGTTGCGGAATTTGTTCGAAAGAGTCACCGCGGCCCTGGAACGCAAAGAACTTTAGAAGGAACACGGATGGGTTTTAGTCAGTAAGAGTCTGACACGCCCTTCCGCTCCACCCAGATTGGAAGAAGTCATTTGATGATTTCCCATCCATAAAAAAAAGATCTGTGGATGGGTGACCATCTGAACATACCTAGATATTTCCGTGTCTCGGAAAATGGTTCCGGCTGTCATTTTTAAATCTTTGACAATCGTTACGGGTAGTCAAAGGCCAAGAAATCTGGCACCAGTCTTGTCAAGGGACAGCGTGTTACCGAGTTACTGGTTTCACATAGTCAATTGCTCCTTATTCTTATAAACCATTGCTTGCAAAACTTACGGGGGTTGCTCATATGCAAAGGTGAACTTAACCCAAACTTGGGTTTGGCACTCCATGTAATATAGGTTCTGTTTTTGAGCTGCATCCAGAAAGACTTAAAACCAACATCAACGCAGTTGGGAAAGAGTAGGTAAATTGATTCCACGAAGATTAGTTGAGGTGTACCGATAGTACACCTTCATTTGGTCGTCAGTTTAAGTAATAGAGCTGGACAAGGACATATCGAGCACAGAGCTTGACTTTATGCTGTTTCTGAGAATTCCCATGAAGAACCCAATAACACTTTGCCCGACCCTTTTTCTTTTTTTAGGGATGGGAAATCATCAAATGACTACTTCCGCTCTTGGTCGAGTGGAAGGGCGTGTCAGACTCTTACTGACTAAAACCCAGCCGTGTTCCTTCTAAAGCCCTTTGCGTTCCAGGGACGCGGTGTCTCTTTCGAACAAGTTCCGCAACCCTGGCAGCTTGCAACCCTAGCAGGCCTTGCACGACCCTGGAATTGAACCTAAAACTGTATGCTCAGTCGTAGCTCTTCCGACTTCTACAGCAAGGAGGCTGTTTCATCATCTTAATCATAATAGCAATATGTTACTTCAAAACAGCGCTTAAATAAGAACCCTACTTAAACAACCATAAAGGCTTTTATCCCTTAACGACCGCTTTTAATATTTGTAATCTAGAGTGTTTTTATAGACGCCCGTAAGATAGATACCATACCATTTGTGGGTAATTGCGAACATTTGTTAGTATAAAACTTTTCCTTTTTCAATTTTATGTTTAGAGCTATTTAGGTGGTCGTTATTCATGTAAACCGCCTGAAGATTATGTTTTTTATCAACCTTTTGTTGTTGAGGATAAGAAGACTGTTTTTTTACCTATTTGAAGTTGTTTTCCCTGTTTTTCATAAAGTCGGTAAATAACTTTACTGTGGTAAAAAAAACATAAAGTGTTTTATTTTTGTTAATTTCGGTTTTAGTTAAATATCGGCATTAATAAATGAGTAACGGCTTGTTTTGTTGATACAATTTTGGAAAAAAAAAATTGTTTTGGAAAATAGAAGATACAAGTTCACCTTCCTGTCTTGGTATTTGTTGGTTGTCTAAATAATACCTTGTTTCACTCACGGTACATACATTAGATATAAAATGTCCTCACTTTGATATTGTTCGTCAAATCGTTTAGATCTCTGACCGCCTGACCCTCTCAAATCTGTGTGGTTGACTGATCAATATTGATTAAATATATGAATATGTCTATTCACATTTAACAAAGTATAATATGTTCAAGTAACAATTAAATACTTAAACATCTAGACGCGATAGATCTACAAACGCGTATAAAAACGATATAAATCTTTGGGCATAAAAAAATTCGTCCACATCGCTGCCAGTAGCAAAAGTGCCCAGAACAATGGCAGCATTGCCGCGTTGAATGGCACTGCTAATTCTTTGTCCGAAGAAAAGCCCAGCCCTCTGGTCACGTGAACAGTCAACAAGCTAATATAACAAAAGATTTGGTGAGCACTCGGACCCCATGGGCCTTGTGTTACAACCCCAAACGGCCATTTGCAATTTTCTGCATCTGCTGCAGCCGCCCCAACGCAGCCCGCCGTGCTAAGAAGATGGGATGGCGCAAGGTTGTCGGCACATGTTGCATCCTACACCAAAAGCCTACCCACCTTCCACAGCATTATGAACATCTCATCTGGCCTCTTCCCATCGTCACGTACCAAGCCATTGGGTTCTAAAACAGCACCCTGGTGGTGACAAGAGCCCGACGGATGATGTCATTAATGCGGGCGTGCCGTGCTAACCGACCTAGGACAGGCTATGGTGTCCGAGGTGGTCGACTGCTTCACCGCATTGACACCAATTTAGAGTTCCGCTAGGAGCACCCAGACGCATACTCGTAGCGATCAGGAAAGTACTGTCACTCAGCAAAGTACCTATATTGGGTGACTGTAGTCGTACTGTAGTCGACTGTAGTACTCGTCTCTGGGAGAATGGGTTATCGGGGAACGCCGTGTCCGAGCAAGCCATTTTGCAACCATTAACTCCATCGGCCATACACGGCACTTCACAGTTAACCAATGAAGGAGTTAAAATCCTTTTGAAAACACGAACCGGTAGGCTTACACTAGAAATTTTGCGGATGCCGAGCCGACCACAGCGTGTGGGTAGTGTGGCTTGCAGCCACGCTCGATCATCCAGAACCACATTCAAGAGAGATGTTAGTGTGCCTTGAATAATTTGATAAATTTTGTCAAAATTATTTTTTTTACAACGCTACCTGTACGTGTGAGCAAATGCCCGCACATATTCAAATCAAAGACTCCCCGGATTTTTTTCCAGTCCATTATAGCATCAAAATCGCGTAATTCATTCATCATTGAAATTCCTCAAACAACAGATATTCAAGCCAGGCGTGATTGTACATCTCCATGTTTTAATTAAACCGAAATCTTTTAAAACATTCCTTCTCTTTATTGTTTTTTAAACTAGGAAAGTAAAAACTCATTGGAGACAAAAATAGAGTGTGCAAACAAATAAATTTTAATCAAAGCCCAAATTGCTTCAGTGTTCGGTCCCCTATTGTTTTTCCTCTTCCTCGATCAATCTATCTCGGTCTCTAACACAATTTCGAAGTGAATTTTAATATCTCACTCGCTACGGCTCTTAATTAAATGTACCCCGTTAACGTTTATTTTAATTTGTTAAGACAAGTTTGTTTGGATTTTATATATTAAGTTTGGTAAGCGGGTTTTCCGTCATGTGATTTTGGGGTGAAAATTGGGTTAAGGGTGTTTTGAAAGTCCCCTTTTTCAAAACACCTACGCGATCTGAATTGTACTTTCTGTCGGGTTCTTCGATAAGATCTTCGATAGTATTTTGTTAAACCTCATCTTTGCTATGGATCTTTGCAAAGATGAGGTTTAACAAAATACATTAACATTACCAGTTACTTTTTTGTCCTTTGTCAATGTATAAAGTTATAATCCATTGTTGCACAACTTTAGCAAAATCCGTGTTGGGTCAAACAGATGGATATTTTCAATAACTGGCATTCCAAAACCGTATCATTGTTATCATCATCATGTCAGAAAGATGCCACTCCTTCGTACGTCCCACATCCATCGGCTACCTGCAACCCTCACCAGGTCATCGGCCACTCTTATGACGCAAGGATATTCAACAATATTGTTCACTCTAGTTAATTTAAAACACATTCAACAGTATTTTTCATTCTAGTTAATTGGAATTAGTAAAATAGTCTGATTTAGCTTATATTTAGACTAATAAAATATTCTAACATACGAACTAATTGCTGAACAAGCCAATAGTAAACTATGAACTGTAGGAGCTACATAGGTGTTGGATTAATTTTATTAGAAGTACACACACAGTACAAAGCGTCAAATGAGCAGAACAGGACGTTAGCGACACTGGGGTGGAAATTTTGCACTGTCCTTGGCCATCAACACGTTGGTCAGTAAAAGGATTTGGCAAAAAGCGAAGAAAAAAAAAATCGTTACTAAAAGTGTCCTAATTAAAGGTTTGAGAAATGGAAGTAGATCTTGGGATATGAAGTCTAAACTGCTAAAATAAAACATATTTTAGGGGATACTTAAGATATAATTATATCATTAATTCAAATTAACATGGTCAAATAAAAGGGATTTTTTCAATAAAAAATCTAAAAAGTCCGTCAGATTGATTTCCAAAAAATATTGGACACTTATATTTTCTTATGTCACGTGAACAAAAAATAAAGACGATACAATGCGTTGAAAACTCGTGAGTCATCACTTACCAGTACACTTTTTCCTGGAAAGTGACGTTACAAGCCCCCACTCATTATCTTTGATGTGTTTTATCTTCGCAAATTATCATTGATTTGATGAAATAAAAAATACAAATCGAATATTTTTCGATAATCCAACTGACGTTCAACTTAGAATTTATTTTAACACAGGCAATATCCCTATTCTTTATCAAATAAAGAAAAATCAATTTCACTTAAAAAATTAAACTATTAATGGTTTCAATCCCAAACCAAATGATGATGATAAAATGAAAAATTCAAACCAAATTTTTTCTCAATTTCAAACCATGATCCTTAATAATCATATCGGAAGCTTTTCGAGCAATCATCATGACTGTACCTTGAATTAAACCTCTTACATTGGTTGGCATGACACTGGCATCAGCCACACGTAGCCTCTTTACACCATGCACTCGAAGCTTCGAGTCCACCACCGTTCCCATGGCACAAGTACCAACAAAATAATGTGACGTATCTGATGTCCCTAGCGTATGACACCTCCAATATTCTGTTGTTCCTCGTTCAATACCTTCACATGACTCCATTTGTGGATCTACAAATTCAGCTTTCACTTTTTTAAAATACGTCGAATTCAGAACACGGTTAAAATCTGCCAAGTAACTAGCATGTTTCTCTATGTCTATATCATTTGTATAATAAACCCGGGTAGATCAATGGATGGTCATTTGGATTTGCATTTTGCAGTATCATCTCTCCCCTAGATTCCGGATTGAGGTATGTGATGAAGACCATAAAAATTTGTTTGTTGTCAAGGCCTTTCCCTAGAGTGATACAGAATTTTTCGTCGTAACTGAAATAAAATGCACATAGACCCAAAAAAGTTACGCTGTCACCCAAGTGAATGCCAATTACTTCATAATCTGGGTAGCTCTGCGATTTATTAAGAGCTACATAGCCATCGAATATAATGTACGGGTATTTGTGAGGATCCCCAAGATTACTAGCAAGCGTAGCTTTTGTCATTTTATATACCAAAATACAGTTTACATGGTCCTGAAAATTCTTTCCCACAGGTAAGTTAGATACCACTTTGATACCTTTGTTATGTAAGTGGTCTTCTGGGCCAACTCCTGAAAGCATAAGCAACTGTGGTGACTTAATTGTTCCAGCTGTGACAATAACTTCCTTGGTAGCGTTAAATGTCAGTTTTCTATTATCTTCTGTTAACACTTCAACTCCAATAGCTGTTTTGTTATTATCAAATATGATTTTAGTTGCTAGCGTGTTTAACATAAGATGTAACTTCTTGTTATCTTTGAGTGGACTCAAGAATTTCTTGGCCACACTCTGCCGCTCGCCGTCACCTATATTAAACATAAGATTAGTAAAACCAAGTGGATGTTTCGGGTTTATGTCTAGATGATATTCGTAACCTATTTCTTCGAGAGAATCAAAGAAGTCTCTGTTTCTTTTATAATATTGTTTCTGTAATTTTATTTTTCCTTTGGTTCCATAACTGTGTGTTTCATTTGATTGGAGGATTTTTTCGTCAATGAGCTTTTCGTTCTTACAGAATAATGACTCGACTGATTTCCAAGACCAAGAAGTATCATTCAATATATCCGCCCAAGTGTTATAATCATGAGGGTATCCTCGCACATAGCCACCATAATTCAAAGAACCCGAACCACCTAGCACTTTGCCTTGTGACAGATGAATAACATTGTTTGTATGGTACTCTATTGTTAAGCCTTCATTAGTTGACGTGAAGTTCCAGTCGTATTTTGATTTCTTCATGAATGGAAATAGTCCTGACATCTGAAAAAAATATCAACAAACTCTTTAAAGAAAATTGTATGTTGCACGTATAGAATAAAATTTTTAGAGGCGATTAAATTGCTTTTAATTTGTAGCGTAGGAGTTTTTACTGCAATATTGTAATTAATACTCACATCCGATTCGATGGGTGGAACAGTTCCAGCTTCTATAAGCAGCACTCTGGCATTCCTTTCCACCAACCTACTAGCTATGAGGCATCCTGCTGTTCCGCCCCCCACGACTATGAAATCAAACTTCGCTCCATCTGAAAGAAGAGGTTGCAATCAATTACTTCAGAAATAATTTCTGAACCTAAGTGTTCTGAAGAAATTATCTCCATCATATGGTCAAGATAAACAATATTATTGGCCGTTAAACATCAAGAAGAAGAAGAAGAAATTTTAAGTACTCACCTTGGACACACACCAGGTCTGGCCATTGGTATGTAGTTAGATTGAGTATGGTCAACATCCTCAAAATATCTTGGACCTTTTTAAAATATGAGATGGCGTTACTAGCGTCTATGATGAAAAAATAACGTTGTCTAGTTTTAGACGCACACAGCAAAAAAAAAAATATTCTATTTGATTATAAAATATGTAGCTAAAATTTTAAATGACGAGTCAATTATACCAAAAACAATTATAATGTTCCACGTGCAATACAAAATAAAGAACCTGAAGCCACTGAGACGTGAATTTGATTATATTCGTACCAAAATGCAAAAAAATTGAATTGCATTCGCGTTTACGGTTCATTAATTTTGAAATCATCAATGATAAACATTGGAACATAAAAAAGTCTGCAGTGATAATATTAAATTAGATCACTCACAATATGTAGTCTGAAGGAAACTTGAAAAAATATATTATAGACGTCACGAATTAAAACGAAAGTAAAGTGAACATGAAGTGAGTGACTATAAAATGTCAATCCATCCAATGAGGTAGAATCACTTCACGCTCGCTTGAGTTAAGTTTTACCGTTGATTTTGTACCAGACTACATAAGCTCGCCACTGTATATTCTTCCACTACCAATCAAGAAATCAGTTCCAACAAAAAGTATGATGTTATCGTCGCCACTAAAGTAATGTGCTGTGATAAAACTCCGATTCGTCTTTCCCCCTAAACAAAGACGTGGCCTATTTTATCCAGAATATGTTACGTGGGAAATCTGTTCCCGTAAACAAGGGTGCAACGTGTGACGTATCACCCCATGACATTCGGATTGCAGAGTAGACGGAGATGAATCTTTAAGGATTTTGGCTTACCCTTTCCGCAATTGGTATGAGACTCCATGTTTCGTCATTTCATAATACTAGCTTTTGCCCGCGACTTCGTACGCACATACCTTTTTTTTTCGTTCCCGAATAGCCTATAGCCTTCCTCATGAATGTGGGTATATACATAAAATATTTTATTAATTCGACTGGTTGTTCCAGAGATTAGCGCGTTCAAACAAACAAACAATCTCTTCAGCTTTATTATATTAGTAATGATAGATTACGTGTCGTCTTCAGTCCACGAAGGGTTTGGTTCGACTGAATTAGGTAGGGAGAAACTCGTGTCCAATAAATCTGTCACCAGTCTTGTCAAGGAACATCGTATTACCCAGTTCCTTGTAGGTTCTCGCTCCTTATTCTTATTAACTATTGCCTCCTTCAAAATAAGCAGGGATTGCTCATGTACAAAGGTGAACTTAACCCTAAATTGGGTTTGGCGCTCTATGTAAAATAGGTTCTGTTTTTGAGCTACATCCAGTTTCATCCGGACTGAAAGCCAACATCGACGCGGTTGGGAAAGGCTAGGTAAATTGATTACACGAAGGATTAGTTGAGGTGTACCGGTACACCTAGTACACCTTCATTTGGTCGTCAGTTTAAGTAATAGAGCTCGGCATATCGTGCACAGAGCTTGACTTCATGCTGTTACTGGGAATTTCCATGAAGAACCCAATAACACTTTGCCCGACCCTGGAATTGAACCTTAAAATGTATGCTCAGCCGTAGCTCTTCCGACTACTGCAGCAAGGAGGCAGTTTCATCATCTGAATCGTAATAGCAATATGTTACTCAAAACAGCGCTTAAATAAGAACTCTACTTAAACAGCCATAAAGGCTTTTATCCCTTAACGACTGCTTTTAATATTTGTAATCTAGAGTGTTGAACCTTACTGAACCTAAATTAACCCTACTTAAACAGCCATTAAGGCTTTGTTCCTTTTGCTTTTTGAAAGATGGGAAATCATCAAATGTCTTGGGCGTGTCAGACTCTTACTGACTAAAACCCATTCATGTTCCTTCTAAAGCCTTTTGCTTTTCAGGGCCGCGGCGTCTCTTTCAAACAAATTCCGCAATCCTGGCAGGCTCTGGCCCTAGCGGGCCCCGTCTTCTATGCTGATATCTCTTTGAGGCGCGCGTGGAACACAACGCGTGGTGGTTATCGGACAGCCAACCACACAACGCTCGCCGTCCGCAGGCCCGTGCCCAAGGTGACCGGGGATCGCCCTGCGACTCCCTGCGCCCGGGGCGTCTTCTCCTGTAGTGGCGATTGAGGCGAAGGCCTTGTCTTTCCCTCGCATAGCCCGCCTCCTCCTGCGCTAGCATTACTGCTTCGCGGAAGGAGGTGACTGCTTCCCAAGCCTCCTCGCTCCGGACCATGGATTTAACCAGGGCCGGACGCGAGAGGTCGCCACTGCCGATCGCCTCGACGATCACACGGCGGTACTCCGCCCAAGCAGGGCAGACCTACACCGTATGCTCTACCGTGTCCTTCGGGCGATCCTCACAGTGCTGACACCCGGGCGTGTCCTCCCGCTGAATCTGAAACAGGTACCTCCCTCCGTCGGGCAAAAAGTGTGGACGCCGTGGCGCCTCTTCAGCCACTCCCCAAAGAGGGGTCTTACCGCCGCAATTGTGGCGTGCCCTGGCTTTTATCCCTAATCTACTGCTTTTAATATTTGTAATCTAGAGTGTTTTTATAGACGCCCGTAAGATACATACCATACCATTTGCGAGAAATTGTGAAAATTTCTTAGTTACTTTTCCTTTTTCAATATTATGTTTAGAGCTATTTAGATGGTTGTTATTCATGTAAACCACCTGAAGATTATGTTTTTTATCAACCTTTTGTTCTTGAGGATAAGAAGACTGGTTTTTATCTATTTGAAGTTGTTTTACCTGTTTGTACAAAGTTGGTAAATAAATGTGGTAAATAAAGATTATTTCTGTTAATTTCGGTTTTAGTTAAAAATCAGTTTTTCTTAATTTATAACTTTGTTACGTTTCTTATTGTTGATAAAATATTGGAAAAGAAAATGATTATTTTGGAAAAAAGAAGATACAAGTTTACCTTCCTGTTTTGCTATTTGGTTGTTGCTGAAATAATACCTTGTCAAACTCACGGTATTTACTTTAGATATCAACGCCTGAAAGTCAAAGTGTTTATTTCAATAACGCCACTAAAAGGCACTTTTGAACGTCGTCATTTACAGTTAAAATAATATTATAAAAATAATTAAGTAACTCTACAGTTCATTCGGAATGGTAGATTCTTATGGACAGGAAACTCCATAGTTACTATTTTCAAATAATGGTTTTACAATATTTAGTTATATAAAAATAAAAAATAATGGAATATTATGTGAGGACGATGCACGATGCAACCAAAGTATGCTACTTATGGCAACAAAGTATTACTTGCAGGGGTAAATTTATTTATTTTATAAATAAATAAATTTAAGTAGTACTTACATATTTACAAACTTACTTTGATATTGTTCGTCAAATCTTTTAGCTTCGTAATAACTGATACACCGTCTGGACTGGTCCAATCAAATTTGTATGGTTGACTGATTTATATTGGTAAAATATATAAGTATGTTTATTTGTACTTTTACTGATAATGACTAATTATTTTATAACGCTACCTACACGTGTGAGCAAATTGCCCGCATATGTTTAAATCAAAGACTCCCCGGATTTTTTTCCTGGTAATTACAGTATCAAAATCGCTTAATTCATTAATCATTGTAATTCTTCAAACAACTCATATTCAATTAAATAAATCGAAATCTTCTAAAACAGTCCTTCTCTTTTTTTTTTACACTAGGAAAGTAAGAACTCATTGGATACAAAAATAGAGTTTGCAAACAAATAAATTTTAATCAAAGCCCAAATTGCTTCAGTGTTCGGTCCCCTATTGTTTTTCCTCTTCCTCGATCAATATATCTCGGTCTTTAACACAGTTTCGAAGTTAATTTTTATATCTCAATCGCTATAGCTTTTAATTAAATGTGCCCCGTTAACGTTTATTTTAATTTGTGAAAACAAGTTTGTTTTGATTTTATATATTAAGTTTGGTAAGCGGGTTCTCCGTCACGTGATTTTGGGGTGAAAATTGGGTTAAGATTGTTTTGAAAGGCCCCCTTTTTAAAAAACCTACGCGATCTGCATTGTGCTTTCTGTCGGGTTCTTCGATAAGTTCTTCTATAGTTTGTTATCCTCATCTTTGCTATGGTCCTTAACATTACCAGTTACTGCTTCGTCCTTCGTCAATGTATAAAATGAAAGACAATGCAAATTGCCATGCCATTTTAATGTCTCATTTGAGCCTATTTATGTGAATCACTTTAGTTTAAGATAGTAAAACCTACATTTTATTAAAGGAACTAGAAATAATATCAGAAAAAGCCGGCAAGACACAGTCGTTAAAACTGTCACATCAATAAATATTTAATCGAATCCCGGTAACCGAAAGCGTATTTCTTTAGCGTTTCTAGATTAGCCCGGTCACTACTTCCACACCAGTGCACAAGCTGTTGGGGACTGCCCTATTTCAGTAAATAAAACACACGTAGTACTAGTTTTATAGGAGGCAAACGACGGCGAGGACTAATACGGGAGCTTTGCACTATTTACGAACTTATCTGTTTCACTGGTATATCTGAACTGATTGCTCTCGAAAATCGCCCTACTTTTATACAGGTCCTTTTTTGGCTGGCCAGCGATCCCTTCCTCACCCCCGCTGCCACTTTATTCATTATACTTTTTAATACAGATGCCATGAGCTGGCGCGTCTTTTATTTTCTTAAACCTAACCTTAATACCTAATAAATGACCTATCGACCTTACCTCTGTGACGTCTCATTGTGCTATGGCGCGGGAAAATGGGTGACGGACATATTTATATGACCCCGTCCCCCGCTTCACTACTATAAAAACCTTCGGCAGCGCCACAAACCGTTTTATTGATTTTGTGGCCGTCACAGAGGTAAGATCAATAAAAAACATAGGGAAATGATTATTTAATTGCTCAATACACATATCTACATAATTTAGAATATCGTAATTATACAAACTGAGGCAATAATCTAATGTAAACAATAACTGTACCTAACTTTTTTCACTAAGATATCGACTATACTCTACTAAATTAACTACAAAACGTTTATATGACTAATTTTACACAATAATGAACTATTATCTTATATCTAAATAGCTATACAGTTGAAATAACAATAAACATATTAAAGATTTCGTAAATAACATGGCAAGATTAAGGATTATATTGGTAATGTAGAATTTAAGCGTTGGTTTGCCTACCCCCCTACTTGCGCCTACGTACGAATCGACGTCAGGGCATCGTGCACACAAGCTATGTTTTCTTTCAAACGGTATCATTAAAAGTATCTTTACCACTTGGAATACATGCTCGAGGAAAACAACTTATAAATAATACAAGCGACTGAACTAAACATGAAATATATCAGCATTACGAGAACAAAGGAGTCTGTTGATCTCGATCAGAGCTCGGTTCTCATGATTCCAATAATCGAAAGAGAAAATCCAGGCTTTGTTGTTCCCGTAGCAAAGTAATTACAAGGTGATCTGGTAATTGTTAGCTTTTACTCAGACCAAAGAATCGTTCTTAACCTATCGAGTTTTCGCTTGTTAAGGAAAAATCTATCAAGAATATCTTAAGGTCTTTGAGTTAAACGATATCTTATATTTTCGGAACATTTCAAATGATGAGTTGTTTACGATTTTGTGGCAGATTTGTGTCTTTGTATCATAATGTTGCCAACGTCTTGATCTTTTGAAAATCATTTCAGTGAGATGTTGAAATTAGATTTCAGAGTTTTAACTGAGGAGTTGACTTCAGATAAATACGTATTTTGTAATGAAAGAGATGCCCTCGGAATAGGTAGGTATTCCAATAAAGTTATAATACATTTTTGCACAACTTTAGCAAAATCCGTTATGGGTCAAACAGATAAGTATTTTTAATAACTGTCATTCCAAAACCGTACCACTGTTATGATGCAGGCATCATCATATCAGCCGAAAGACGTTCACTGCTGCCGCCCTACTATGACGTGCTAATGCCATCCAATTCCGACGATGTAAAAGGGATAGTGCTATACGCTATGTATAGCTCCGTCTCTCTCTTGGAGCGGAATCTCGATCGTTTTAAGAGACTTCATAGGGGCCGCAGGACATAGACCTCCCCCAAAGGTGCACCTAAGGTGGTTGCCATAAGTACCACGCTTGGCAGGCAGGTTGGCGATAGCAGTGTAGTTGTTGTAATGCACAGAGAATGCTGCTATCCAATTCTCTGGTGAGTCCCATAGTCGCAAGCATATTCAACATTAGTGTTCACTCTTTTTAATTCAAAACAAGAATATTCAACAGTATTGTGGCTAAAGAATATCAGCCGCACGTGTCGATGTAGGTTAAGCAACGCTTGCCAAGGTTGATCTGTGGATGGGTGACCATCTTAATATACCGAAATTCTTCCATGCCCCGGAAAGCACGTTATGCTGTTGGTCCCGGCTGCACGTCCAGACTGTTAAGTTTTTTTAGTTTTGACAGGAGCGGAAATATTGCATTTTCCACGATACAACACGTGAAATAAACTATGATGTATCTATTATATGACGAGAATATTTTGAAAGTACTTTTTTCATATTTGTGACTTTTGATATTTATTGAAATGAATCCTAAATCAAATAGACACACAAATACTTGTTACTTATCATATTAAAAATAACAAATAAAAGTGTCCTAAATTAAAGGGGGGGGGAGAAATTAAAGTAGATCTTGGGATATTTGACCTAAATTATTAAAAATAAAACATATGATCGTATATATAGGATTCCCTGTATTATTTTATCATCATTTATTTATAACATCCGCTTGAGATAGTTACATCAATAATTCAAAATAACATTTCTTAAGCAATAAAATAAAAATAGAGCCCACCTAAAAATCAAACCATTGATAGTTTCAATCCCAAAGCAAATCATCGTATTAAAATGAAAAAATCAAACCAATTTTTTTCTCAATTTCAAACCATGGTCTTTAATAATCATATCTGAAGCTTTTCGTGCAATCATCATGACTGAAGATTGAATGAAACCTCTAACATTAGTTGGCATGACACTGGCATCAGCCACACGTAGCCTCTTTACACCATGCACTCGAAGCCTCGAGTCCACCACCGTTCCCATAGCACAAGTACCAACAAAATAATGTGACGTATCTGATGTCCCTAGCGTATGACACCTCCAATATTCTGTTGTTCCTCGTTCAATACCTTCACATGACTCCATTTGTGGATCTACAAATTCAGCTTTCACTTTTTTAAAATACGTCGAATTCAGAACACGGTTAAAATCTGCCAAGTAACTAGCATGTTTCTCTATGTCTATATCATTTGTATAATAAACCCGGGTAGATCAATGGATGGTCATTTGGATTTGCATTTTGCAGTATCATCTCTCCCCTAGATTCCGGATTGAGGTATGTGATGAAGACCATAAAAATTTGTTTGTTGTCAAGGCCTTTCCCTAGAGTGATACAGAATTTTTCGTCGTAACTGAAATAAAATGCACATAGACCCAAAAAAGTTACGCTGTCACCCAAGTGAATGCCAATTACTTCATAATCTGGGTAGCTCTGCGATTTATTAAGAGCTACATAGCCATCGAATATAATGTACGGGTATTTGTGAGGATCCCCAAGATTACTAGCAAGCGTAGCTTTTGTCATTTTATATACCAAAATACAGTTTACATGGTCCTGAAAATTCTTTCCCACAGGTAAGTTAGATACCACTTTGATACCTTTGTTATGTAAGTGGTCTTCTGGGCCAACTCCTGAAAGCATAAGCAACTGTGGTGATTTAATTGTTCCAGCTGTGACAATAACTTCCTTGGTAGCTTTAAATGTCAGTTTTCTATTATCTTCTGTTAACACTTCAACTCCAATAGCTGTTTTGTTATTATCAAATATGATTTTAGTTGCTAGCGTGTTTAACATAAGATGTAACTTCTTGTTATCTTTGAGTGGACTCAAGAATTTCTTGGCCACACTCTGCCGCTCGCCGTCACCTATATTAAACATAAGATTAGTAAAACCAAGTGGATGTTTCGGGTTTATGTCTAGATGATATTCGTAACCTATTTCTTCGAGAGAATCAAAGAAGTCTCTGTTTCTTTTATAATATTGTTTCTGTAATTTTATTTTTCCTTTGGTTCCATAACTGTGTGTTTCATTTGATTGGAGGATTTTTTCGTCAATGAGCTTTTCGTTCTTACAGAATAATGACTCGACTGATTTCCAAGACCAAGAAGTATCATTCAATATATCCGCCCAAGTGTTATAATCATGAGGGTATCCTCGCACATAGCCACCATAATTCAAAGAACCCGAACCACCTAGCACTTTGCCTTGTGACAGATGAATAACATTGTTTGTATGGTACTCTATTGTTAAGCCTTCATTAGTTGACGTGAAGTTCCAGTCGTATTTTGATTTCTTCATGAATGGAAATAGTCCTGACATCTGGAAAAAATATCAACAAACTCTTTAAAGAAAATTGTATGTTGCACGTATAGAATAAAATTTTTAGAGGCGATTAAATTGCTTTTTATTTGTAGCGTAGGAGTTTTTACTGCAATATTGTAATTAATACTCACATCCGATTCGATGGGTGGAACAGTTCCAGCTTCTATAAGCAGCACTCTGGCATTCCTTTCCACCAACCTACTAGCTATGAGGCATCCTGCTGTTCCGCCCCCCACGACTATGAAATCAAACTTCGCTCCATCTGAAAGAAGAGGTTGCAATCAATTACTTCAGAAATAATTTCTGAACCTAAGTGTTCTGAAGAAATTATCTCCATCATATGGTCAAGATAAACAATATTATTGGCCGTTAAACATCAAGAAGAAGAAGAAGAAATTTTAAGTACTCACCTTGGACACACACCAGGTCTGGCCATTGGTATGTAGTTAGATTGAGTATGGTCAACATCCTCAAAATATCTTGGACCTTTTTAAAATATGAGATGGCGTTACTAGCGTCTATGATGAAAAAATAACGTTGTCTAGTTTTAGACGCACACAGCAAAAAAAAATATTCTATTTGATTCTAAAATATGTAGCTAAAATTTTAAATGACGAATCAATTATACCAAAAACAATTATAATGTTCCACGTGCAATACAAAATAAAGAACCTGAAGCCACTGAGACGTGAATTTGATTATATTCGTACCAAAATGCAAAAAAATTGAATTGCATTCGCGTTTACGGTTCATTAATTTTAAATCATCAATGATAAACATTGGAACATAAAAAAGTCTGCAGTGATAATATTAAATTAGATCACTCACAATATGTAGTCTGAAGGAAACTTGAAAAAATATATTATAGACGTCACGAATTAAAACGAAAGTAAAGTGAACATGAAGTGAGTGACTATAAAATGTCAATCCATCCAATGAGGTAGAATCACTTCACGCTCGCTTGAGTTAAGTTTTACCGTTGATTTTGTACCAGACTACATAAGCTCGCCACTGTATATTCTTCCACTACCAATCAAGAAATCAGTTCCAACAAAAAGTATGATGTTATCGTCGCCACTAAAGTAATGTGCTGTGATAAAACTCCGATTCGTCTTTCCCCCTAAACAAAGACGTGGCCTATTTTATCCAGAATATGTTACGTGGGAAATCTGTTCCCGTAAACAAGGGTGCAACGTGTGACGTATCACCCCATGACATTCGGATTGCAGAGTAGACGGAGATGAATCTTTAAGGATTTTGGCTTACCCTTTCCGCAATTGGTATGAGACTCCATGTTTCGTCATTTCATAATACTAGCTTTTGCCCGCGACTTCGTACGCACATACCTTTTTTTTTCGTTCCCGAATAGCCTATAGCCTTCCTCATGAATGTGGGTATATACATAAAATATTTTATTAATTCGACTGGTTGTTCCAGAGATTAGCGCGTTCAAACAAACAAACAATCTCTTCAGCTTTATTATATTAGTAATGATAGATTACGTGTCGTCTTCAGTCCACGAAGGGTTTGGTTCGACTGAATTAGGTAGGGAGAAACTCGTGTCCAATAAATCTGTCACCAGTCTTGTCAAGGAACATCGTATTACCCAGTTCCTTGTAGGTTCTCGCTCCTTATTCTTATTAACTATTGCCTCCTTCAAAATAAGCAGGGATTGCTCATGTACAAAGGTGAACTTAACCCTAAATTGGGTTTGGCGCTCTATGTAAAATAGGTTCTGTTTTTGAGCTACATCCAGTTTCATCCGGACTGAAAGCCAACATCGACGCGGTTGGGAAAGGCTAGGTAAATTGATTACACGAAGGATTAGTTGAGGTGTACCGGTACACCTAGTACACCTTCATTTGGTCGTCAGTTTAAGTAATAGAGCTCGGCATATCGTGCACAGAGCTTGACTTCATGCTGTTACTGGGAATTTCCATGAAGAACCCAATAACACTTTGCCCGACCCTGGAATTGAACCTTAAAATGTATGCTCAGCCGTAGCTCTTCCGACTACTGCAGCAAGGAGGCAGTTTCATCATCTGAATCGTAATAGCAATATGTTACTCAAAACAGCGCTTAAATAAGAACTCTACTTAAACAGCCATAAAGGCTTTTATCCCTTAACGACTGCTTTTAATATTTGTAATCTAGAGTGTTGAACCTTACTGAACCTAAATTAACCCTACTTAAACAGCCATTAAGGCTTTGTTCCTTTTGCTTTTTGAAAGATGGGAAATCATCAAATGTCTTGGGCGTGTCAGACTCTTACTGACTAAAACCCATTCATGTTCCTTCTAAAGCCTTTTCAGGGCCGCGGCGTCTCTTTCAAACAAATTCCGCAATCCTGGCAGGCTCTGGCCCTAGCGGGCCCCGTCTTCTATGCTGATATCTCTTTGAGGCGCGCGTGGAACACAACGCGTGGTGGTTATCGGACAGCCAACCACACAACGCTCGCCGTCCGCAGGCCCGTGCCCAAGGTGACCGGGGATCGCCCTGCGACTCCCTGCGCCCGGGGCGTCTTCTCCTGTAGTGGCGATTGAGGCGAAGGCCTTGTCTTTCCCTCGCATAGCCCGCCTCCTCCTGCGCTAGCATTACTGCTTCGCGGAAGGAGGTGACTGCTTCCCAAGCCTCCTCGCTCCGGACCATGGATTTAACAAGGGCCGGACGCGAGAGGTCGCCACTGCCGATCGCCTCGACGATCACACGGCGGTACTCCGCCCAAGCAGGGCAGACCTACACCGTACGCTCTACCGTGTCCTTCGGGCGATCCTCACAGTGCTGACACCCGGGCGTGTCCTCCCGCTGAATCTGAAACAGGTACCTCCCTAAACAGCCATGTCCGGTGAGTACCTGCGTCGGGCAAAAGGTGTGGACGCCGTGGCGCCTCTCCAGTCACTCCTCAAAGAGGGGTCTTACCGCCGCAATTGTGGCGTGCCCAGGCTTTTATCCCTTATCGACTGCTTTTAATATTTGTAATCTAGAGTGTTTTTATAGACGCCTGTAAGTTAGATACCATACCATTTGCTAGAAATTGTGAAAATTTCTTAGTAACTTTTCCTTTTTCAATATTATGTTTAGAGCTATTTAGATGGTTGTTATTCATGTAAACCACCTGAAGATTATGTTTTTTATCAACCTTTTGTTCTTGAGGATAAGAAGACTGGTTTTTATCTATTTGAAGTTGTTTTACCTGTTTGTACAAAGTTGGTAAATAAATGTGGTAAATAAAGATTACTTCTGTTAATTTCGGTTTTAGTTAAATATCGGTTTTTCTTAATTTATAACTTTGTTACGTTTCTTATTGTTGATAAAATATTGGAAAAGAAATTGATTATTTTGGAAAAAAGAAGATACAAGTTTACCTTCCTGTCTTGCTATTTGTTTGTTGCCTAAATAATACCTTGTCAAACTCACGGTATTTACTTTAGATATCAACGCCTGAAAGTCAAAGTGTTTATTTCAATAACGCCACTAAAAGGCACTTTTGACCGTCGTCATTTACAGTTAAAATAATAATATAAAAATAATAAAGTGACTCTACAGTTCATGCGGAATGGTAGATTCTTATGGACAGGAAACTCCATAGTTACTATTTTCAAATAATGGTTTTACAATATTTAGTTATATAAAAATAAAAAATAATGGAATATTATGTGAGGACGATGCACGATGCAACCAAAGTATGCTACTTATGGCAACAAAGTATTACTTGCAGGGGTAAATTTATTTATTTTATAAATAAATAAATTTAAGTAGTACTCACATATTTACAAACTTACTTTGATATTGTTCGTCAAATCTTTTAGCTTCGCAATAACTGATACACCGTCTGGACTGGTCCAATCAAATTTGTATGGTTGACTGATTTATATTGGTAAAATATATAAGTATGTTTATTTGTACTTTTACTGATAATGACTAATTATTTTATAACGCTACCTACACGTGTGAGCAAATTGCCCGCATATGTTTAAATCAAAGACTCCCCGGATTTTTTCCTGGTAATTACAGTATCAAAATCGCTTAATTCATGAATCATTGTAATTCTTCAAACAACTCATATTCAATTAAATAAATCGAAATCTTCTAAAACATTCCTTCTCTTTTTTTTTTAAACTAGGAAAGTAAGAACTCATTGGATACAAAAATAGAGTTTGCAAACAAATAAATTTTAATCAAAGCCCAAATTGCTTCAGTGTTCGGTCCCCTATTGTTTTTCCTCTTCCTCGATCAATATATACCGGTCTTCAACACAATTTCGAAGTAAATTTTTATATCTCAATCGAAACAGCTTTTAATTAAATGTGCCCCGTTAGCGTTTATTTTAATTTGTTAAGACAAGTTTTTTTTGATTATATATATTAAGTTTGGTAAGCGGGTTCTCCATCACGTGATTTTGGGGTGAAAACTGGGTTAAGATTGTTTTGAAAGGCCCCCTTTTTAAAACACCTAAGCGTTCTGCATTGTGCTTTCTGTCGGGTTCTTCGATAAGTTCTTCGATAGTATTTTGTTAAACCTCATCTTTGCTATGGTCCTTAACATTACCAGTTACTGCTTCGCCCTTCGTCAATGTATAAAATGGAAGACAATGCAAATTGTCATCCATTTTAATGTCTCATTTGAGCCTATTTATGTGAATCACTTTAGTTTAAGATATTAAAACCTACATATGTATTATTAAAGGAACTAGAAATAATATCAGAAAAAGCCGGCAAGACACAGTCGTTAAAACTGTCACATCAATAAATATTTAATCGAATCCCGGTAACCGAAAGCGTATTTCTTTAGCATTTCAAGGTTATCCCGGTCACTACTTCCACACCAGTACACAAGCTATGTTTTCTTTCAAACGGTATCAATAAAAGTATCTTTACCACTCGGAATACATGTTGGAGGAAAACAACTTATAAATAATACAAGCGACTGAACTTAACTTGAAATATATCAGCATTACGAGAAGAAAGGAGTCGGTTGATCTCGGTCAGAGCTCGGTTCTCATGATTTCAATAATCGAAAGAAGAAAATCCAGGCTTTGTTGTTCCCGTAGCAAAGTAATTACAAGGTGATCTGGTAATTGTTAGCTTTTACTCAGACCAAAGAAACGTTCTTAACCCATCGAGTTTTCGCTTGTTAAGGAAAAATCTATCAAGAATATCTTAAGGTCTTTGAGTTAAACGATATCTTATATTTTCGGAACATTTCAAATGATGAGTTGTTTACGATTTTGTGGCAGATTTGTGTCTTTGTATCATAACGTTGCCAACGTCTTGATCTTTTGAAAATCATTTCAGTGAGATGTTGAAATTAGATTTCAGAGTTTTAACTGAGGAGTTGACTTCAGATAAATACGTATTTTGTAATGAAAGAGATGCCCTCGGAATAGGTAGGTATTCCAATAAAGTTATAATACATTTTTGCACAACTTTAGCAAAATCCGTTATGGGTCAAACAGATAAGTATTTTTAATAACTGTCATTCCAAAACCGTACCACTGTTATGATGCAGGCATCATCATATCAGCCGAAAGACGTTCACTGCTGCCGCCCTACTATGACGTGCTAATGCCATCCAATTCCGACGATGTAAAAGGGATAGTGCTATACGCTATGTATAGCTCCGTCTCTCTCTTGGAGCGGAATCTCGATCGTTTTAAGAGACTTCATAGGGGCCGCAGGACATAGACCTCCCCCAAAGGTGCACCTAAGGTGGTTGCCATAAGTACCACGCTTGGCAGGCAGGTTGGCGATAGCAGTGTAGTTGTTGTAATGCACAGAGAATGCTGCTATCCAATTCTCTGGTGAGTCCCATAGTCGCAAGCATATTCAACATTAGTGTTCACTCTTTTTAATTCAAAACAAGAATATTCAACAGTATTGTGGCTAAAGAATATCAGCCGCACGTGTCGATGTAGGTTAAGCAACGCTTGCCAAGGTTGATCTGTGGATGGGTGACCATCTTAATATACCGAAATTCTTCCATGCCCCGGAAAGCACGTTATGCTGTTGGTCCCGGCTGCACGTCCAGGCTGTTAAGTTTTTTTAGTTTTGACAGGAGCGGAAATATTGCATTTTCCACGATACAACACGTGAAATAAACTATGATGCATGTATCTATTATATGACGAGAATATTTTGAAAGTACTTTTTTCATATTTGTGACTTTTGATATTTATTGAAATGAATCCTAAATCAAATAGACACACAAATACATGTTACTTATCAAATTAAAAATAACAAATAATCGTTTGTTAGTGTCCTAAATTAAAGGGGGGGGGGGGGGGGGGGAGAAATGAAAGTAGATCTTGGGATATTTGACCTAAATTGTTAAAAATAAAACATATGATCGTGCATATAGGATTCCCTGTATTATTTTATCATCATATATTTATAACATCCGCTTGAGATAATTACATCAATAATTCAAAATAACATGGTCAAACATTTCTTTAGAAATAAAATAAAAATAGAGCCCACTTAAAAAATCAAACTATTGATAGTTTCAATCCCAAAGCAAATCATCGTATTAAAATGAAAAAATCAAACCAAGTTTTTTCTCAATTTCAAACCATGGTCTTTAATAATCATATCTGAAGCTTTTCGTGCAATCATCATGACTGAAGATTGAATGAAACCTCTAACATTAGTTGGCATGACACTGGCATCAGCCACACGTAGCCTCTTTACACCATGCACTCGAAGCCTCGAGTCCACCACCGTTCCCATAGCACAAGTACCAACGAAATAATGTGACGTATCTGATGTCCCTAGTGTATGACACCTCCAATATTCTGTTGTTCCTCGCTCAATACCTTCACATGACTCCATTTGTGGATCTACAAATTCAGCTTTCACTTTTTTAAAATACGTCGAATTCAGAACACGGTTAAAATCTGCCAAGTAACTAGCATGTTTCTCTATGTCTATATCTTTTGTATAATAACCTGGATAGATCAATGGATGGTCATTTGGATTTGTACTTTGCAGAATAATCTCTCCTCTAGATCCCGGATTGAGGTATGTGATGTAGACCAAAAATACTTCTTTGTTATCAAGGCCTTTCCCTAGAGTGTCACAGAATTTCTCGTCGTAACTGAAATAAAATGCACATAGACCCAAAAAAGTAACGCTGTCACCAAAGTGAACACCAATTACTTGATAATCTGGATAGCTCTGAGATTTGTCAAGAGCTACATAGCCATCGAATATAACGTACGGGTATTTGTGAGGATCCCCAAGATTACTAGCAAGCGTTGCATTTGTCATTTTATACACCAAAATGCAGTTTACATGGTCTTGAAAATTCTTTCCCACAGGTAAGTCAGATATTACTTTGATACCTCTGTTATGTAAGTGGTCTTTTGGCCCTACTCCCGAAAGCATAAGCAACTGTGGAGACTTAATTGTTCCAGCTGTGACAATAACTTCCTTGGTAGCTTTAAATGTCAGTTTTCTATTATCTCCTGTTAAAACTTCAACTCCAATAGCTATGTTCTTATTATCAAATATGATTTTAGTCGCTAGCGTGTTTAACATAAGATGTAACTTCTTGTTATCTTTGAGTGGACTCAAGAATTTCTTGGCCGTGCTCTGCCGCTCACCGTCACCTATATTGAACATTAGATTAGTAAAACCAAGTGGATGTTTCGGGTTTATGTCTAGATGATATTCATAACCTATTTCCTTGAGAGCATCAAAGAAGTCTCTGTTTCTTTTATAATATTGTTTCCGTATTTGTATTTTCCCTTTGGTTCCATAACTATGTGTTTCATTTGATTCGAGGATTTTTTCGTCAATGAGCTTTTCATTCTTACAGAACAATGGTTCGACTGATTTCCAGGACCAACATGTATCATTTGTTATGTCCGCCCACGTGTTAAAGTCATGAGGGTATCCTCGCACATAACAGCCATAATTCAAAGAACCCGAACCACCTAGCACTTTGCCTTGGGACAGATGAATAACATTATTCGTATGGTACTCTGTTGTTAAGCCCTCACAAGTTGACGTGAAGTTCCAGTCGTATTTTGATTTCTTCATGAATGGAAATAGTCCTGACATCTGAAAAAAATAGCAAAATTCTCTTTAAAGAAACATTTATGTTACACGTCTAGCAAAACATTTTTGGGGGCGATTTAATTGCTTTTATTTCTAGCGTAGACGTTTTTACTGCAATATTGTAATTAATACTCACATCCGATTCGATGGGTGGAACAGTTCCAGCTTCTATAAGCAGCACTCTGGCATTCCTTTCCACCAACCTACTAGCTATGAGGCATCCTGCTGTCCCGCCCCCTACAACTATGAAATCAAACTTCGCTCCATCTAAAAGAAAAGGTTGCAATCAGTTACTTCAGAAACAATTTCTGAACCTACGTGTTCTGAAGAAATTAATTCCATCAGATGGTCAAGATAAACAATATTATTGGCCGTTAAACATCAAAAAGAAGAAGAAGGAATTTTAAGAACTTACCTTGGACACAAACCGGGTCTGGCCATTGGTATGTAGTTAGATTGAGTATGGTCAACATCTTTAAAATATCTTCGATCTTTTTAAAATATGAGATGGCGTTACCAGAGTCCATGATGAAAAAATATCGTTGTCTTGTTTTAAACGCACACAGCAAATAATTATTATTCTATTTAGTCTACTTGCTCAACGATTATATCATGTAGCTAAAATTTAACATTATGATGAGGATACCAAAAAAAAATGTAATGTTGCACGAGTAATAGAAAATAAAGGAACTGAAGCCACTTAGACGTGAACTTGATTATATTTGTACCAAAATGCTAAAAATAAAAATTGCATTCGCTTTTACGGTTCATAAATTTTAAATCATTCATGATAAACATAGGAACGTGCAATCGTCAGTCACTCCACGTAAAAAATTGGTATTCAGTTGTATCCGGTTTGACTGGAAGTCGACCACAATATAGTTGGGAAAAAGTCTAGGCAGATGATAGGAATGTGCAAAAGTCTACAGTGACAATTCAATTAGATCACTCATGAAGTGTGTTCAAAGGAAACTTTAGAAAAAAAATGATTCCTTGAATTGTTTGGTGGAGTGTCATACGCTAGCGAAATAGCATACACGGATAACAAAAAACGGATAACCAAAAAACCCATTATACAAAAAATACAACCGACTTCCAAATAAAAACACTACAAAATCTTAAATCGTGTTTTTAGTTTTGTTTCTTCGTTTTTGACACCGACTTCTGAAATTAAAAGTATTTAAGACTTTGAAGTGTTTTTATTTGGTGGTCTCTTTTTATTTTAATAAAAAAAGGTTTTTTTTCTCTTTTAAGTTACTTCACAAGGAAATTGACAATACACCCATACTGAGTCAGTCTACATGACTACTTCGATTTTATTAAAATTCATTTGAGGAGGTCAGTGGTATATCTTCGAAGTTCAATGTCCAATATAGCTATAAATAAACCCAACGCGAAAAGTAAAATTACCCGACGTCATTTTGCTTGGACGACCTAATAACATCATAATCAATTATATCATCATCCGAGTAAGCAACAAGTCGGCAAAATGCTCATAAAATAAAGACTGCTAAGCCAAACTGAATTAAAGTTTTTGGGGACCAAATGGCAATTATATTATCAGTCTCGAATTATTTACGCGTAGTTGTCATTCTCATTACTGATTTACAATATTAATGAGCCGTAAAAGAAAATATCATCCTTTTTTTGTTTCTTTTTAGTTCAAATATCAGACACAAGTTTAAACGACTTCAGTTCATATAATTGTGTTACACGTTAGACGTTTGGTATTTCCATTTTATTCATCAATATATAAAACTCAAGCTATGTCTATATAAAATTCTCAAAACCAAAACTATTTTATTTTAACTTCAGAATAAACTTCGAGTACTGCGTTTTTCATCATCATGAATTCTAGCACAGCCATCTCATATTATAAAAAGGTTGAAGATATTTTGAGAATGTTAACCATACTCAATTTAACTGCGTATATTGATACGCAGTTAAATTGAGTATGGTTGAGTCGGCCATTGGGCCGGACTCTGCATGTGTTCAAGGTAAGTTCTAAAATAATTTTCTTAATCATTTTAATGTATTACGTAGTTTTTCTTGACTATAAATGAACGATGAAAGTTCTGTTAACGGTATAACTGTCTTTAACTGATCCAGAACTACTTTTTTTAGATGGAGCGAAGTTTGATTTCATAGTCGTGGGTGGCGGGACAGCAGGATGCCTCATAGCTAGTAGGTTGGTGGAAAGGAATGCAAGAGTGCTGCTTATAGAAGCAGGGACTTATCCACCCATTGAATCTGAAGTAAGAATTTCAAATAATAACACAGAAGACATCACAGTTGTTTTAAATTTGAATACTATAAATTACTAGTTTTTGCCCTCGACTTCATATGCTTATATCCCGTCTTCATTTTTTTTTCGTTCCCGTAAGAATTTCGGGAAATCATCTCTTGGTGCACTCCCTAAGAAACCGATATGCCAAATTTCAGCTTTCTACGACCACTAGTTTTGGATACGCATTGTCTAAGAGTTTTTTATTATATATTGTTGGATTGCATGAATTAATTATTTCAAAAAATTCCAGATGGTAGGATTGTTTCCATTTATGAAGAAAACTAAATATGATTGGAACTTTACGTCAACTTGTGAAGGCTTGAACACAGAGAATCATATAAATAATGTTATTCATATGTCGCAAGGTAAAGTGTTAGGTGGTTCGGGTTCTATGAATTATGGCTGCTATGTGCGGGGATACCCTCATGACTTTGACACGTGGGCTGACATTATGAATGATACTTCTTGGTCTTGGAAATCAATTGAATCATTACTCTGTAAGAACGAAAAGCTCATTGATGAGACACTCCTTGAATCAAATGAAACACATTGCTACGGTACCAAAGGGAAAATTCAAATACGGAAACGGTATTATGAAAGAAATAGAGATTATTTTGATGCTCTTGAAGAAATAGGTTATGAATATCATCTGGATATAAACCCAAAACATCCACTTGGATTCACTAATCTGATGTACAATATTGGTGATGATATGCGACAAACTACAGCCAACAAATTTTTGAGTCCTCTCAAAGATAATAAAAGGTTACACCTCATGTTAAACACGTTGGCAACTAAAATCATATTTAATGATAACAAAACAGCTATTGGAGTTGAAGTGTTAACCGAAGATAATAGAAAACTGACGTTAAAAGCTACAAAGGAAGTTATAGTAACAGCTGGAACAATTAAGTCTCCACAGTTGCTTATGCTTTCAGGAGTAGGTCCAAAAGACCACTTACATAACAAAAGCATTAAAGTGGTATCCAACTTACCTGTGGGAAAGAATTTTCAAGATCATGTGAATGCTCTTTTAGTTTATAAAATGACGAAATCTTCGCTAGCCAGTAATATTGAAGATCCTCATAAATATCCGTACGTTATATTCGATGGCTATGTAGCTCTTGACAGATCGCAATGCTACCCAGATTATCAAACTATTGGTATTCACTTTGGCAGCACTTTAACATTTTTTGGACTGTGTGCATTCTTTTTCAGTTACGATCAAAAATTCTGTGACACTCTAGCTAAAGGCCTTGATAACAAGGAAGTATTTTTCGTTATCATTACATACCTAAATCCGGAATCTAGAGGAGAGATAACTCTACGAAGTAAAAACCCACATGACCATCCATTGATCTATCCCGGTTATTATACAAATGATATAGACATAGAGAAGCATGCTAGTTATTTGGCAGATTTTAACCGTGTTCTGAATTCGACGTATTTCAAAAAAGTTGAAGCTGAATTTGTAGATCCACAAATGAGGTCATGTGAAGGTATCGAGAGAGGAACTACAGAATATTGGAAGTGTCATGCGTTAGGGACTTCAGATACTGCACATTACTATGTTGGTACTTGTGCTATGGGAACGGTGGTGGACTCGAGGCTTCGAGTTCATGGTATCAAGGGTTTACGTGTGGCTGATGCCAGTGTTATGCCAACTAATTCAAGGGGCATAATTCAATCTTCAGTCATGATGGTTGCACGAAAAGCTTCCGATATGATTATTGAAGACTATGGTTTGAAATTAAGAAAAAAATCGGTTTGATATCATCATTTTAGTATGTAATTAGATTTGTTTGTTGGTTTTAGAAAGTTAGCTGATATTTGAATTTTGTTTGCCTCTATCGTTTATTAATTTTAATTAAATTGCGTGAAAAAAAATATGTTTTATTTACAACAGTACATTGCAAGATGAATGAAAAATTCACTTTTATTTGATGATATTTTAAAAACTTGTGGCGTCATGTATTGCACATATGAGAACGCACCTTAGATGTGATATTGCATGTTTTTATATTTACGTCACTGTGGGTTGTTAAGTGGCAACACAGGAGACGATTTGTGGCGCTACCCTAGTGGTTACGCACTGCATCCGATCTGAATTCGTAAAAAGTACGGATACCAAAAACTCGGTCCAAATTCGGATATTGCTTTTCGCACTGCATCCGATTCGACTTCGTGAAATAACGGAACTAGAGTATAAAAAACTCGGAACAAATTCGGTCCGTGACATACTGGCACTTTTCCAATTAAGTATTATTTCCACTAAGTTTATATTTAGTGATTGGGCAACTCATCTCAAGGCATTCGCATACGTAGGAAAAAGCTATACGAACTATATGGTATAAAGCAACATGTGAATAATATATATTTCATAAGTATATGCGAAATATTCATAAACATTTAATAGTGTATGCAAAATAGCTAAAGCTCTATTTATTGGCAATAAAATAAAATCAGCAGATGGCAAAATTACAAGTACCTGAAAAATAATAAAAAATGAAACAGGTAGGAACATAAAACATGAAACTGAATTTAATACAAATACTGTACATGGCCCCATTAATTCATAAAATTTTAAAAAAATTTTGCTGATTCTCCTCGTAAAACTACAGAAACCACTAACTCGTCACCCGCGCTCTCTGCTGCCTTATTTAAAAATAATGTTCAATATACAAACCCTCAGGCTATTAAAAAAGCTTTTAAAGATCTTGAAAATTAAATCAACAGAATATCTTTGGGGAATGTCAGTAAAAATTTTTTTGGGGAATGTTTTAAAAATTGGGCAATCGACAATTACAGGCCGGTGTTAATACTACCGGTTGTCAGTAACGTTTTTGAAAAGTTAATTCTTAATCAGATGATACCACCACCTTTGATAAAAAAAAAAACATATTTCATGAACAACAGTACGGTTTCTCTAAAGGGCGTTGTACAACTGACGCCGTGGTCACCCTTATATAGAACATCTTAAGCGCATGGGAAGATTCGCAAGATGCCATTGGAATATTTGGCAACCTCTCGAAGGCGTTTGATTGAGTTAACCATGAGACGCTTTTGTTGAAACTCCAGCATTATGGGATAAGGAATACATCCCTTGATTTGATTAGATCATACTTGAAAGACAGACAGATTAAAGTCCAGGTAAACGGTGTAAACTCACAAGGGTCAGAAATGACATTGGGCGTTTCGCAAGGTTCAATAATTGGAGCCATTCCTTTTTTTAGTTTACATAAACGATTTGCCCCAATTACTTCAAAATCAACCAAAGATGGTGTTATTTGCTGATGACACATAATTGATATTTTAAGAACGACTGACGGCCACAAAATCTTAATGACGTCAATAACTCTGTTCATCAGGTCCAACATTGGTTTACGGCAAACAAATTAGTTTGAAATGAAAAAAAAACAAATGTATTAAATTTACGCTACCATATCTTAGAAGTAACGAATGTGACATTGTATTGAATGGACAAACACTGGAATTTATTGATTATACGGTTTTTCATTGGAATCACTTTAGATAAATTTAAATGGGGACCTCAAATAACATCTCTTGCGGGGCGGCTAAGCTCAGCCGCTTATGCTGTTAGAAAGATAAGACAGTTTACAGAAGTAGAAACCGCGCAATTGGTCTATTTTAGTTACTTTCACAGCATTATGTCGTACGGTATTTTGCTGTGGGGTCGGGCTGCTGACATTGAATCCATATTTATTTTGCAAAAAGTAATTTATAATTTTCGTCGCCGCGATTCTCTTAGGGAACTTTTTAAAAAGTTAATATTGTAACATTCAGGGTGAATTGTCGTCACATAATATGAAATCAATTGATTAATGTAAACAAAGCATTGTAAAACTTACATATAATTTCAAAAGAGTAAGTATAGAATTTCTTTTCCATTTTTTTCGATTAGAATCTTCTTTTTGCGAATGAACAACAAGGGTCACTATAGTATTTATTTTCAAACTGTAAATTTGACGTTCAAAAGTACCTTTAAGTGGTATAGTTGAAAAAAATGAATTGACTTTGACTTTGCACTAATCTTATCTCTGATCCAAATTTAAAACCCGGTGTCGAACTGCGCAGATATGTTCGATTTGAATCCATTACCTCGGATTAGATGCAGTGCGTTACAGCTCCTAGCGTCCCTCGCTCACTTATCAACCGCCACAAGACACGTACGTACGTTAGTTCATTCAGTTTCGTATAGTTATAGAAGATATTCATAATTATAGTATTCATAACCATAACTGCGATTGTGTACCAATACATATTATTGACCCCTAATTGGACTTCTTACTCCAGCTCTGATATCAACCTCATCATAAGACCAATAAAGGGGACAGACAAAATACCTTCTATCTGCGTCCCCAAAAACTCTATCTAGAGAATAATTTTTAACTGTATATTACCGATATGTGTCATAGATCGAAATTTTATTATTGCCCACTCTCACTCGCATAGTCGAGGCCTCTGAAAACAATATAGACTGATAATGTTTCCAATATAAATAAAACATTCTTATTAGCGAATACTAAAGTTCCTTACTTTTGCATTTCTAATATTAATTAGAATATCTAATAAATATCTAATTTTCTAATATTAATTATTGATCGCTTCCCTGCCTGCCATTGTTAATGCGACAAAGCATTTTAGTCTGCTTTATCAGTTTAGTAACAAACCTGTCTCTGTGTCTGTTTCGAATTTTCTAGACTTAACTTTATTTTAAACGGGAGCCAGCTATCAGGCTGCGATTGGGTGGTCGCGTCAGCCATATGCACAGTGACAGCTGAGCAATAGTCTCCACTACGTGGGTGCCTGAGGATGGATAGCTTACTGTACACTCTCTGAACTCTTCCTGTGCTAGCTACAGGAAGAGTTGGAGAGGCGTCTAGGTTGCCTCTTCGAGATGGCTCGGGAAAAAATATCAGGATAAATTTAGGGGAGGCCCTTGCCCAGCAGTGGCTTGGCGCTGAATTATGGAGGAAAAATAAACAATGTAACATATAAACTCCCGGAGGACACGGTGGAGCATACGGTGGAGGTCTGCCCTGCTTGGGCTGAGCACCGCCGTGTCCTCGTCGAGGCGATCGGCGGCGGCAACCTCTCGCGTCCGGTCCTGGTTGAATCCATGGTCCGGAGCGAGGAGGCTTGGGAAGCGGTCACCTACTTCTGCGAAGCAGTAATGCTAGCGAAGGAAGAGGCGGGCCGCGCGAGGGAAAGGCAAGGCCTTCGTCCCAACCGCCGCTACAGGAGAAGACGCCCCGGGCGTCGGGAGTCGCAGGGCGATCCCCGGCCACCGTAGGCGCGGGCCTGCGGACGGCGAGCGTTGGGTGGCTCGCTGTCCGATCACCACCAGGCCCGGGTCGATGGCGCGTTGTGTTTCACGCGTGCCTCAAAGAGATGTCAGCAAAGAGGACGGGGCCCGCTAGGGCCAGAGCCTGCCAGGGTTGCGGAATTTGTTCGAAAGAGTCACCGCGGCCCTGGAAAGCAAAGGGCTTTAGAAGGAACACGGATGGGTTTTAGTCAGTAAGAGTCTGACACGCCCTTCCGCTCCACCCAGAGCGGAAGAAGTCATTTAATGATTTCCCATCCTTAAAAAAAAAAAAAAAAAAACATGTAAACTGTTTTCCGTTTTCTGAGTATCTATCCTAAAACTTCGCTAAATTAAATAATTTGAAATTAAAATGTTACTATCGTTCGGCAGTTAAATAGACTGGAACCATTAGATAAGCAGCGAGACAGACAAATTGCTAGAAGTTCGAGAATTTAAACAATTAAGAATATTATAATGTAGCGACGATAATAAATAAAAACACTGGCAATACTGGATCACAGGAAAAAAAACTATTATGCATCTTGTCACCGAAGTTAAAAATAAACTTTCCAATTACATAAAACGTCAAAAAAACACTTGACAAACTAGTCAAGGATAGTGACTACTATTCTGACGAAATATTCCAAGCAGTCCGTTGCAGTTAGTGACATCAAATCTGTTATAAAAGACAACATATTCGTATGAAGTAGTATTGCCAGTGTTTTTATTTAGTATCGTATCGTCGTCTCCACCTTGTATAGTTTTATTTCAGACAAACGTTTTCCCCCTGTTTTGCTATCATGGCATTTGCCATAAAAACCATTATAATTATTATTCGAGATCAAACGTAGTCTACGCTAGACTCTAGACTCAGAGACACGCACGGCACGCCTCAAAGAGATGTCAGCCTACTAAGGCCAGAGCCTATCAGGGTTGCAAAATTTGTTCCAAAGAGTAATCGCGGCCCTGGAACGCAAAGGGCATTAGGAGGAACAGGGATGGGTTTTAGTCAGTAAGAGTTTGACACTCCCTTCCGCTTCGCCCAGAGCTGAGCCTTTTTTTTAAGATGGGAAATCGTTAATTGATGACGATTTCCCATCTTCAAAAAAAGAACTGTCCAAGTGCGAGTCTAACTCGCGCACAAAGGTTTCCGAACGAATTTAATTTTTGTAACATGTTATGCTAACGCAATAGACTTCTTATAGCTTTTTTTGTAATGTATTGGTAAAAAGTAAGTGCTATTTTTCTTTCAGAGTAGGATTTATTTTAGGCTCAGTGTTTCGGAGATAAGGGGGGGGGGTTGGTCTGGTCACTGGTCATTTTTGTCTAATTTCTTGAATAATTTAAAAACTATTCGTTTTAAAATTATGAAAAAACCCTTACAATAAGCCTTTTCTTTGATATATCACAATATGGTAAAGTTCGAAAAACTTATTTTGAAATTTTCTAATTTGTCCCCCAAAAGTGAACCCCTTACTCAAAATTTGTTGCAGAAATTCGTATGGTACCATATTAAATTCCTGTAGATTCGAAGAAAATTGGCTGTGACAGACGGACAGACAGACATACACCCGAGTGATCCTATAAGGTTTCCGTTTCTTACGGATATTTGAGTCTAAAATTAAAATTAAGAGCTTCGTTAACCTTTGATTCTACCTTTATAAGAACTGATTCCAGCATCGCTCTTCTAAAAGTAACGACTAGAAGTACTGTAGGTTATCATCCCTGCTTGCTTGATGACCCGATTAGTCGCCACATGAAAAACAAAGAAGCGAAATTTTTACGGCAACAAAAAGAACCGCAGCGCCATCTAAGACGAACTAACAACGAAATCCTGCATCGCGCAAGCAATGTTCTCCGTGCAATTTGAACATATACAACAGTCCGAATATCAACTATGGGGCAGTTGCCCACCAGACGCAATAACCGTCTGGCAGGAGGATCCTCCCATTTGTCAGTGGAGGTGACTCCGGTTACTCTCTGTTCCGCATACCTCTATAGTCGTAACTGAGTCCTTCTCTTCCTCATTTATAATGCACACCGCTAAAGAGTTGTTGCTCTCAGCCAGTGCCGGTGTTCCTCTCCACCTACAACGAACAACCTGTCAGCATTTAAAACAAGATTCAACAGTCATTTTCTGGGCTCGTGTGTTCCATCATAGACCCCATCGCTTTTCGTCTAGGGAGATCGAAATCTTGGACTACAATCTCGTGAATAGTCGAATCGAGTCTCGATCTGTTTCAGAGATTGAGCTAATCTATAGAGATACATATATCTCAAGTTAATTATAGTTATACATATGTTTAGTCAAAGATGTACTTGTAAATAACACGATAATTAATGCTGAACATATCTTAGAACACTTCCTTTACTTTTCGCTTAATACCAAGACTTTGCAGGCGGTTAAGAAATAAAGTGGAATGTAACAAAGTTATAAGGATGGGACTATGAAGACCACGAATAGAGGACAAAATTAATGACATAGTAATAGTGAGTGAGACAGTATAATTTATAGAACATTATTTTAATAACTATCGGAGTAAGACGAAACAGGACTAATTGATTTAGGGATCAATATTTGATTGCATAAAAATAATGAAATAAAACCAATATGTTTTAAACCTCCATGTTCTTGCAGATTTGACTTATTATTTTTTCTAGGAACCGCTTTACCAGGAAGAAACAGAGTTACTCGATTTACTTTATACTTTCATCAACCTGAACTCGACTACAGTAGGTCAAACGTAACATGAAAATAAGGAAAATAAATTTTATTTTATTTTAGGATAAAAAACAATGCAATTTTATAATTATACAATATCTTGATATTATTATAAAAATACTTATTATACAATTAACAGCATTATCCACATTGTACTATATTACATACTACATTTTTTATTACTTTTAAAACTGCTCTCTATAATTATAATTATTGTTGACTTCTAAAATAATTAACTTTGTACTGTATCGCGGAGGACCAATAATGCTACGTGTGGAAAGTGCACTCCGGCTTAAAGTGGCTCGAGCCAATTTAGCGATATTGCCCTCGTTGTCTTCACTAGATATTGCCCCTTAGTTCTATTGTTACAATCTTACCGTGATAACTAAAGTGAAGTGAGCTTCAAGTGAGCTGTCAATCCCTAGCTTTAAACGGAAGGACAGCTTTCTTCACGCTAACTTCACTTAAGTTTTCACGGTAACATTTTTAACAGGATCGACTGCCCGGTTGTCTTCACTAGAAGTGGTCACAGCAATATTTTCAAGTTGTTTTCGCTTGGAATGATCTCAACATTAGCCAGCATATTATTATGCATGAACTGCTTGAAAAGTGACTTTTTTGGATTTTTTTTTTATTTTTTTGCGGTTTGGTTTTATTGTAATAATAATAAAAAAAATAAAAACAAGAAAAATCCCTTACTGTATAACTACTACAGAACGCCACAACAATGACCCTCTGTGACCCAACAACTCACTTATGGGTAAAAAAAGTTTTTATAAAGTTCCGTGTAATATTTTAAATAAATGGACTTATTCTGAGGATCTTAAAACCATTCAATGAAAATTCAAAGTTACAAAATAAACAGTTTTAAATTTATTTAATAAAAATAAATGTTGACCACTAACCTTTATTTTCAATATTACGTACATAGACACATTTTGAAAAATCAAAAAAGAGTAAATAGATAACACGAAAACCTGTTATAAGACTATAGGTTTTATAATAACGTTTAAAAATATATAATTCATTTGAAACCTTATCCCAAGTGACTCCTACTCGCAGCTGGCCCGTTTAAGAAAACGGGCCAGCTGCGAGTAGGAGTCTGTTATATGTCCACTCTAAATATTATTAACAAGAGTAAAGAATATTTAGAGTGGACATGTGTATAACATAAAGTTTCTCAAACAAGATAAGGAATAAAAATAGAGACAATTATTAGACATTTATTTTTCATTACAATGAATGTTCTTTAATTATCATATCAACAGCTTTTTGTGCAATCATTAATACAGCTGCTTGCGTAGGAGATGCCACTATCGTGGGCATAATGCTGGCATCAGCCACTCGGAGTCTTTTAACTCCTTTCACTAGCAGTTTTGAGTCTACTACCTGACCCATAGCACAAGTACCAGCATAATAGTGACCCGTAGTAGCCATGCCTAAGACATAGCATCTCCAATACTCTTTGCTATCTTTATTGAAACCTGCACAATCATCTAGTTTAGGATCAATGAGTTCTGCGCTAACACTTCTAAAATATGTTGTATTTAGTACTTTGTTGAAATCTAAAACAGTCTTCACTTGCTTTTCTAGATCTCTATCATTGCTGTAGTACGCTAAAGTAATTAACGGTTGGTCATCTATATTAGTTGAGTTCAGAAGAACTTGTCCTCGAGATTCAGGGTATGCAAGAAGGTTAAAAACTAAATAAATTTGGTGCCCAGCTACTTGTTTTATGATATTGTCACAAACCTCATTAGTAAAGCTAAAAGAAATTGAGCAAAGACTTAAAAATATGTTTGGATCATCGAGTATAAGACTGAGGATTTCATAGTCGGGATATTTCTGATGTTTTTTTAAAGCAATGTAACCGTCTATTGCTGGTATGTTCACTTCACGAGGATCTAGAGGTCCTCTTGGACACCTTGCTTTCCCCATTTTGAAAATTGTAACGCATATTGGGTGGTCCTGGAGATTTCTACCGACGGGTAGATCTTTTATGACATTAATTTTTTTTTTTTTCAAATGCTGCTGCGGGCCGATACCAGAAAGCATAAGCAACTGAGGTGTCTTAAAAACTCCTGCTGTTATAATGACTTCCTTGTTTGCTTTCACAGTAATTACTTTTTCGTCCTTGGTTTTTATTTTAACTCCTACAGCGGTTTTCTCATCGTTAAAAAGTATTTTTGTAACCAGAGCGTTAGTAAGGACATCTAAATTAGGGTTATCCTTTACAGGTCTCAAAAATTTTGCTGTAGTCGATCTTTCACCGTTACCATAACCAAACAAAACTGTGGTAAAGCCAAGAGGATTTCTGGCATTAATATCCGGAACTATTTTGTGTCCCATTTCCTCAAAAGCACTAAAATATTTTAGTCTTATTTCGTCGTAGTATTTTGTAAGCTTGAATGTTCCATTTAGGCCATGTAGAGCCCTGTCTTCTGACGAGTTGAGAATGCCTGGATCAAGAACGCCTTCGCTTCTGATGAATAGTGGAAATATTGAGTCAGAGGACCAAGATTTGTCATTGGTGAGAGTTGCCCAGTGATCATAGTCGGAAGGGTTGCCGCGTATATATCCCATGTAGCTCAGACTGCTGCTGCCTCCAAGCATTTTACCTTGACCGATATCGGAGACACTTCCTTTGTGGTATTGCATTGTTTCTTCTCTAGTCGAAGTGAAGTTCCAATCGTGTTTTGAATGTTTCGGGTATGCGAAGAAAGTGGGAAACTGGAATATAATGATATGATTTTATTGATACAAATACGTAACCCCTTGCTGAAAATTATTTAATAACAAATAATATTTAATAAACCTTTTAATATGTAGATGTAAACAGTGAATAGGTTGAAACTGAATTAAAACAAACAAATTTTTTTAGAAAACAAACTTCTATCTTCTATAATATTGTTATTAATATCTCACCACTGATTCCAAAGGCGGGTTTCCACCAGCTTCAACTAATAAAACCTTGGCATTGCACTTCGCAAGTGCACTCGCTATCACACATCCTGCCGTCCCACCACCGACTATGATGAAATCGTATTTTGCGCCATCTGAAGAGAGTGAGTCTACGTTTCAAATCATATACCTATTTTTTATTTATAATAAGATAAATTATTTACAACGGTTGAAAAAACCAATTACAGAAAGTAAAAAAAATGTGATTCATAATAAAAAGCAAACTAAACATTTAGAAAGAAAAAAACATAGATTAATTGTAAAATCGAAGGTGATTTAAAAAAATACTTCTAAAAATAATTAAAAAAAGGTTAACAAATCTTTCATAAATCCCTCTCACAATACTGACATGCCAATAAATCTTCGTCCATCCATCCGCAAACAGATCTTTTGCTGGATTAGAATCCAAGAGATCATTAAGTACAGCCAGAGTTCTAGGTATTGGGGACTTAGCACGCGCAACGGTGCGACACGGAGGCACAGCAAACAATCTGTGCTTTTTGCCCTGGCAATAATTGTCTGGCACAAAGAAGCGAGCCAGCACAGTAAACAGATCAGGAACTTCAGTAGTACCACGGAGCGTCTTACAGGTTATGGTGAGCTGGTCAGGTGCTCGCCTTACCTTTAACGAGGTATATCCGAGGCAACCCAGTAGAAATTTAGTCGGAGGTTGGTAAGGGTAATAGCCATGTATCCGCTTGTACAAGAACCTAAGGAACACTTTTTGTATCATTTCTAGTAATTCGAATTAAACGAATTAGTAGTATCGATTGCGCTAAGACAAAAATGTCATATATTTCAAACATAACGGCACTATTTTAAAGTAACTTGAAATAGAAAGCGGCCAAATGTTCCGTATTATAAACTGAATTTTATTATTTGTTATAGTGACAATTAAAATACACACTCTGTGACAACTGCCTACTTACGGCCGGTTTCAATAACGTATCAACCTTTTACCAACTGTCAAAATAGCTACCAACAGTAGCTGCAACGTCATGTTTGAAAGGCAAATTTGACGTTCCAGCTACTGTTCGTAGCTAATTTGACAGTTGTCAAAGGTAGATACGTTATTGAGACCGGCCGTTAGTACGGTTCATAAAACAGTCTGCTAAGAGGCTCCGCCTGCGTGCATGTCGATAATTATCCCAAAGAAAAATGCTCACGGGAATAACACATATGATACTATGTGTTATTCCCGACTATAATCTACCTCTGTGCCAAACATCCATACATTCATACATACAAACTTTCGCGTTTATAATATTTTTAAGTAAGGATAAGGATTATCTAGATATTTTTCAGCCAAAAACTTAAATTATGAAATTATAATACTAAAAAAGTTACCTTCAACGCAAGCAAGTGGTGGCCATAGGTGTGATGTTATTTGTAAAACATTTAGGACTCGAAACATATCTTGAAGTTTTAGGAAATTGCTAACTGCTGCTGCTGTGTCCATTTTTGCAGCTGTAATGTTTAAAACGTATAATTTTAGTATAGGAAGGTAATTAATAAGACTAATACAAAAATATTTAAAATTTATAATATAATACAATAAATATAATTATATTATTATTAATATAATTATATTATAATTAATATATAATTATAATATATTTAAAAACCAACTGAATCGGTTTCGTGCAAATTAGAAGGTTTTATACAATCTGAAAAGTTCCGTTCATACTGAAAGCAGGACGCGAAGGCTTTTTTCGGAACTAGAACACAGCTGGCTAAGAAAACTAAAACAATAATTGAAGGATCACAGTTATTGCAGTAACGATTGAAACGATTAAAAATAATTTAATATCACAATATATACAATAAACGAGGAGTTTAAAAACTAAAAATATGAAGTAAAAGCAAACCTGGTTAATGAAGCAATCCGGCTTCAATTCAGTCTGTCAGACATGAAATGTCGAAGTTTAATTAAATAGTGATGGTGCCAAATTATGATAACATTTTTATTGACTGTTTGCTGAATTGTAAATGGTGTTAAATAAGTGACATCGTCATTGCAATTTGATAAAACCTAATAGGAGCACAATTTAGCATTTATTTTAGGGTTCAACGGACGTAATTTTGGCTAATTATTGAGTTTTACTTTTAATACCGTTTCATTACCTGACTACCCCGGGCGGAGGTTTTGTTGCCTACGTCCGAAATCCTTCATCAGATCTTCACCAAGTTGAAATGGAGCCAGTTTGGAAAAACACTCTTCCAAACAAAAAAAAATATCATCCAAATTGTTTGACAATTGGCGAAAATATCGCTGAACAAACATTTTTCCTGGGAACCCAGCATCGGGTCCTGACTTATACCTTCCATCATCAGCTCATTGAACGTGCCTATGGGATCACCTCAGGAATACTCCTGATTGATTTTATAAATATTTTTTATTATTCTTTCCAATTAAAAAAGAACCATTAAAATCAATTCATTTGGCGAAGTGATCGCATACCAAACAACACAAAAAAACGACATACAGTAAAATAGAGAAAGAACCTCCTTCATTTTGAAGTCGTTTAAAAAGTACCCAACAAACCACTTTTCAAGTACATCGAATCTGTGAGTGAACCAATATAATGCGATTATATGCCGCCAACTGCATCAGACTGCGATCCAAGTATAATTTTTAATCAACGTAATTGTTTTACATCTATGAAAATGACGAATCTTAAAAATAAAAACTTTATACACAAGTAAAATCACTGTACAAAGGCGGACTTAATGCCTTAGGCATTTTCTACCAGTCGACCTTAGGGTGGTGCAGAGACAACATGGCAGGTGCAACTTAAAGAAAAACTAAAAATAAAGGGGAGAAAAAAAATAAATTAAATTAAAAATACATAGATACAAACAAATGATACAGACAAATGATTTTAGACCGTTAATAGGAATTAAGAATTTAATAGCAATATTATTCAAACAACATAGCTTTGCATAAGTAAACAATTTAAAATTGTTGATAATTATGTTACCTATCTATGACGCACAAGTTTATTTTGAAAACTATTTACGTTCACGTATTAGTGACTTTCACTTGTCATGCGTCAATATTTTTAATACCTTAGTCAAATGTATATTCATCAGAAACACTACCACCTAATTATTTCTGATGCAAATATTTTTTTAAGAACTGTACCGTATCGACAATTTGTATTTATTTTATTTTGCTAATTACAATAAATATACATTATTTAATTAAAACTATTTGTTTATCTATTATATGTTCATAAACAAAATACACTTAAACGATCTCACGTCTTCACGTTGCCGGATGACTGAGATGCGGATTGCCATTCAACGTGGCAATGCTAATTATTTGGGCAAAGAACGAACTTTTTCAAGATAATCTTAAGCTATATACAATTGGTATCTACACCAGCCCAGGTCTACACTTTACGCACTTCTAATACAGCATACACATGAATAGTAGTGTAAAAAAAAAATAGTTTATAAAAACTAAAAAACAAGCTTTTATAGAAAAATCCAACTAAAAAACAGAAAATAAAATTTAATAAATTTGATTAAAAAGAATGTAAAAAAGAAATGAATGTACATTATTGTTAAAAAGCGTCGGGAGCATTTAAAGTGAAGATATTATCAAAGTGATGATTCTTCTACTCAATCTGTCAATAAAATGTTTATAACTATTGACACTATGCACCCCACGCTTTTTTACAATAATGTATTTTTTTTTCAAAGGTTATTTAAATAGAATATCGACGGCGAAGTGCCAATAACTCCTAACTGCTGAAATCAATAATTTACACAAACTGGAAGAAAAAAATAATATCTTGAGAAGTTGAAAATTAATTAGTAGGTATATTAAATTAGTTAATAACCATTTAATACAGTTTCAACTAAAAATACACTTCGGAGATTAAACATAATACATGGGAAAAGCGCCAGTAAATTAAAAGCTGTAAAAAATAAATCTCTCGAGAAATGCCAGTTAGGAGGTATTGGCACTTCACCGTCGATGTGTGTTTTTGTGAACAATAAAAAAGTGTGTATTTATGGATAATGTTTTGCTTTGTTAGAATATTTTTTAATTTTAATTAATTAATCCTGGCGAATCTAATTAGGATAATCGGATAGGTATTTTAATTGAATTCTTGCATTGTCATCGATCCTTGACAGGTGTGCAAAGTTTGAACTAAATCTGATCGTTCAAAGTAGGGCAAAATCGAGCTCATTAGGGTCGGTTATATACATACATACATACATACAGGTGAAGCTAATAAAAGCGTGTTAAAAACATAGCTTATACTTAGGATCATCAACTGAATAAGGAATAGTTGTTGATCATCATTATCAATCATCGACCCGTCCTTTGCTTCTTCCGGTGGACTTACAAATCACATATTTTTGTAATCGAATGTTTTTGAAGAAAGGGATAGCAATAATAAAGACAGACATTTTAATAACGTTATTTATTAACAGCAAAGGTTGTAATCTTTCGCCAACATATCCGTGACCTTCTGTGCGATGACCATAACAGTTCCTTGAATAGTAGACCCAACGATTTTAGGCATAACACTAGCATCAGCTACCCGAAGGTTTTTGACTCCTCTCACTCTAAGCTGAGAATCTACTACGGATCCCATGGCACAAGTACCTGCGTAGTTATGTAGAGTAGTTGCCATTCCTTGAGCGTAGCACTTCCAATAATCTTTGGAACCATTCGCCAGCCCTTCACAAGTTTCCAGTTCAGGATCCACAAGTTCAGCATTGAGACTTTTATAATAAGAAGTATGTACAATGGTATTGAAATGCTCAAGGTATTCAGCATGGCGTTCCAAATCTCTCTCGTTAGAATAGTATCCAGGATCGATTAACGGACTGTCTTCAGGATCAGCGCTGTTTAGAACAATCTCACCGCGAGACTCAGAATATAAAAGATGATGTGTAACAAAATGTATTTGCCTGTCATACATTTTCTTATATAAACGATCACAAATCTCGTCTTTAAAGGTGAAAACAAAGCCACAGATTTCTAAAAAGTATTTTGGGTCGGCGATGATTCCACTTAGTATTTGATAGTCTGCACGAGTTTGACACTTACTGACGGCCACCCGTCCTTCCATAACTTGTACTTGAAACTCATAAGGATTTGGTGGTGGTACAGGCGTAGCTTCTCCCATTTTGTGAAGGACAATATTCGTTGGATGATCTTGGAAATTCTGTCCTACAGGTAGATCTGAAATCACTTTGATTCCTTTGTCCTCCAAATGGACTTTTGGTCCGATGCCGGAAAGCATAAGTAACTGAGGAGATTTTATAGCGCCAGCAGTAATTATTATTTCTTTCCTTGCATTTACAGTCATGATTTGCTTATCTTCCATAAGAACTTGTACTCCAACCGCGCGCTGGCTATCATCAAATACGATCTTGGTTGCTAAGGAATTGTACATTACTTTTAAGTAAGGGTTATCCTTTTCAGGACTCAAAAATGAATAGGCTGTGCTTTGTCGCGTTTGGCTACCGATAGTGAAATATGCGTTAGTGAATCCAACAGTGTTATTTGGGTTGATATCGTTAAGAATTTTGTAACCCAGTTCTTTGTATGCTTTAAATAATCCGTCATTTATCTTGGAGCAGTATTTCTTAATTTCTACTTTACCCTTTGTACCACGGAAGAAAACGTCGGGTGAGTTGAGGATTTTTTTGTCGACTACTTTTTCGGTTCTTTTGATAAGTGGGCAGAGTTCTTTGTATGACCAGCTGGGGTCGTTTGTGATGTCTACCCATTCCTGGTAGTCCTTAGGGTGTCCGATGCCATATAACATGAAGTTCACTTGTGCTGATCCACCAAGTGTTTTGCCTTGCAACAAATCTGTTACCTCACCTTTGTGATAACGCTGCTTGATCTCATCGCGTACAGATGTGAAATTCCAATCGTAATCCGTATGTTTTACGTACGGAAATAATCCTGGGAACTGAAAAAATAACATTATTTTATGACTTTTTTCTGTCATTTATCATTAGCATCATTATTTCAAATAAAAATATTTCACTTTTGTAGAATCTTCGTAAAGATATTTAACGAGCAGGTCATTAAAATTTCGTTGATTAAAGATATTTTATGAAAATACTGTCTTTGAGCGCGTATCATTTCAGTTTTTGCTGAGCACAAAGTATTTAATTTCTTCTTCTGACACATGAATCTGGATTAGTACCTATGCCTGTGTTGTAGTTTTTATACAAATTAACTTCTCTACTCAGAACATAAATATACCAATGATTAGGTCATTGAAATTATCCTTAGGCGAACTTAAAATTACCTCGGTTTCTAAAGTAGGTTGTCCTCCAGCTTCTATGAGAAGTACCTTCATTCTATGTCTAGCTAGATTACTAGCTACTATACACCCCGCTGTACCACCTCCAACTATGATGAAGTCTGGGGTAAACCCATCTGGAAAACACAATTATATTTTTAAGTTATATATATCGTTTACTACACATTAACATTTATAATTATATTTATCTACTTTTACATTTCACACCTACAAAACTGATTTACATCCGTACACTTCAACGAAGGTTCAGTTGAAAACCAGCGTCAGGCAACTCCTAGTTGTCTGGCATTTTGCTGAACTGGACCTATTTGGCACAGCCGCGGGGCATACAGTGTTTTTGTTTTAAAATTAAGCTGTCTTTTATTTGCATCTACAATGTTTCTCTGTGTGTGTGCCAAATAAACTAGTTTCTTTCTTCTTTCTTTATCAGTGTCATTGCATCTTGTTTGCATGAATCGACAGCTCACTTCATGTTCACTTCACCTAAATTTACACGGTGAGATGTTTTTTTTTTACTATTGATAGGCATGCGTACCATTAGGTGAGGTAGTGGTCAACACTATCTCACCTGATGTTAAATGATGATATGGGCTAAGATGGAGCACGCTTGCCAGAAGTAACCTATTCACTCTTGAATTAAAGACTCCCAAGTTATAGCAATCAGGACACACAGAATCTGACAGGAAATTTCACTCTTTACAGAATCGCACTGTTCTGGTTCTTTGAATTGTTTCTGGTTTTACGCCACTTCTTGTCAATTCCTAAGGACCTCGGTACATCCAGGTCGTCGGGCTAACTCCGTTGTGGTCTGCTACAGCTCCATCTCACGGTTTCAAGGCACCAATTTTGTTTCCCATCTTATCCTTCGTTAAACAAAATTCTTCGAACTGCATATGTTCATCAAAAGCAATTGATTGCTTGCAATTTTTAGACAGGCTAATTATTTTACAAAATAAACAGTCGGTGCCTACAAAATAAGTGCAACAAATTACCTTCTATAATTGCTGGTTGAGGCCATTGAAACGCAGTTAAGTTCAGGTATGTGAGTAATTTGAATATATTCTGTGTTTTTATAATCTTCGAAAATATGCCGGTTGCCGTCTCCATGGTATTTGTGAAGATTTACAACATTTGAGAAATCTGAAATGAAGATTAAATTATATTTATTTTGCAAATAGATTAAAAATAACACTTTTACACGTATTCTTTCCCGTTAGATTTAACTAGATGAGGCCGGTTTTAACCAACCGGTCGGGATAAAGGTGGTTAAGAAACAAAATTGCATTTAAAATTTTATTTAATAGTTGCCTTTTAGATAATTACAGACCACTCTTGTTGGGTTTCAGGTTGCAAAGTTTTATCAATTTTCTTTATAAAACATTTGATGAAACCTACCTGCTTGAAGTCAAAGTTAAAACTCCATAATAACTTATTTTTCATCTTCTAATATACCACATTTCAGTATCAGTTGATACCTACTTTATTTTTAGAAAAACAAATTGAAAATAGATAAGATTCGTGCATTTGAAAGTATAATTTCACGAAATAAATAATATTGTCACAACGTTTAGGGAGAAGACAATGAACGTGCGATTAGCGAAATAAAAGTTATTACAAAAAACACGCAAGGAACCGGTATGTTATCGTGCAAACATAAATGTGTATTTTTGACAATTGCTGGTAGAACATCATTGTCTCGGGCCACAGTTGACGTTAGATTTTCCATAAAAAAAGCATAATCTCTCACCTTAACATTGATTGATGGTATAGCTACCAAAAGACGCAGCGTTTCAAGAATTCCCACCAGGTCGACCGATGACCTGGTAAAGGTTATGGAAGACTAGAGATAGGAGATGCACAGGACCGGTCAATGTAACGACACAACTCTATTTTTTATTCGAGATTAGTTTGCTACTGACTCTAGTCTAGGTCAGAGATGACAGAGACAGAGTCGACGATGGAGCGAGCTTACCCAGAAGAAGACTGTTCACTCTAATCTTGAAGAGATTAGGGTTGTATGCGTTCGGAAACACAGACGCAGGCAGAGAGTTCCACTCCTTCAGCTTGGTCTATGCCCAGCATTTGGACGTCTTTCGGCTGAAATGGTGATGATAATTTTGCCATCGTGGACGCACCATTTTTGGACTATCATATATGATATATAGAAAAAGGAAGCATTTACCCAGCTGAAGGCCAGATATGGGCATTTTTTATGAAGTCTTATTGTAGTCGCTTTAGCCTTTGCTGCCGCTTTAGCGACCTCTCAGCTCGTAACCTTATCAATCAACATTTGTATATAAGACAGAATTCCCCAAAATTTTTACGGGAACGGGAAAATATGGGTATGCGCGTACGAAATTTTTAGATACATACGATAATAATGTTTTATTTGAATTCACAATACGTAAATTAAGAGCGATGACTAGAAGATAATCATGAGGTTTAAATTACTCATTCAATGGAAAATTTTACACATGCAATCGATACTCATAAGTGTGCACCTACGAGTACCGATTGCATGTTTGAAAATTTTCCACAAATAAGTGCTTATTTGTGGAAAATTTTCAAACATTGAAAGTAATACTGGGCATCATCAAAAAGGGTCATTATAATTGGTCCTTGTTTATTACAGTATTTTTTTATAAAAATAGAAATAAGTATGCATAAATGTACAAGTGGGACAAAAAAGAGAGGGGAAGAATTTCGTCCACATCGCTGTGAACTGAACAAGTGCCCAAAACACTGGCAGCATTGTCACGTGGAATGGCAATGCTGATTTATTGGCCGAAGAATAGGCCAGTCCTCTCGACTAATCGCTTGCTGATTTCACAAAAAACTCGATGAGCACTCGGACCCCATGGCCCTAGTATTTCAATTTTAACCCTAAATGGCTCAAAAATATTGAGATTTTCTGCACCTGTAGCAGCGGCCTGGGAGATGATAATAAGATGGGATGGAGCAAAGGTATCGCCACATTTTGCATACCACACCAAAGGCCTTCCCAACTACCAAGGCAATATTTATTTATTTAGCTTTAATTACTCTCTGCACTTACAGTACGAACAAACACGTACAGAGAGTCATAATCGAAAAATTAAAAAGTTACACACACAAGAATTAACAAAAAAATACAGAATAACAAATTATTTACCAATATTGAAAACAAATAATGAATTGCTGGAAATTATAAACAATAATAATAATCAAATAATAAACATAGTAATAATCAAATAATAATTATAGTTATCCCATCTGGCCTCTTCTCATCCTCACACGCCAAGTCGTTGGGTTCTAAAACAGCTGGCAGGTGATAAGATCCCGACGGTTAAGCTTTTATTGTAGTACAGGCCATGGTCTCCGAGGCAGGTAACTGCTTCATCACATTGGCATCAATTTAAAACTCCGCTAGGAGCCGGATGCTTCTAGCGGAGCACAGCAGACACATGTAGCGATCCATTTAATAAGTATAATTCTTAGTATAGTGTTCCAAAATAAACTGAAATCATAAAGCGAGATTTTATAACTTAAAATTATTATAAATGTTAAGATTTGTGCTGTTGTAATCTTAAATTAATTTATAGGTATAAACTTGCATACCAAATACAATAAGATTCCCACAACATTGTCTTGTTCACATACAGTTTTAAGCCATTCAATCTATGTACCTTTACATAACGACCCCGATTTGCGATTTGCAGGTCATGGGATACCTCCTATACTTTTGATCAGTTGGTAAGATAACTTTCATTTTGTGTTTTGGGAAATGGCTTCCATGAAAAAAGTTGTTAATTTACATGGATAACAGTAGCCGGTCGATTCTGTAGACATGTCGAAGTGAAGGTATATAATTAAGATGTCAAGTGATCACAAAGTGAGCTGTCATTCCATCTTGATTATATGGATTGACACACGTTCACTTCGACATATTTACAGCCGGTCGATTCTGTCAACATGTCAAAGTAAAGGCTTGGGTGAAGTGATCACGTGGTGATTATATGGATTGACAGCTTACTTCGTGATCACTTCACCCAAGCCTTCACTTCGACATGACTACTGAATCGACCGGCTGTTTTTAAAATATGACCAGTATACATAGAAAAATAATCACTATGTAAAGCGTTTAAAAAATATTAGCCTTTTCAATTATTTCTCCAGTGTCACCATTACACAAAATGATGACCAAAATAAAGTTTTTTATTAGGTGAACCATTTTAAACTAAAATTTAATTTTAAGAGGAAAGCCTGTAAGGCTTTCACAGTGCCAAGTAAAATATGGTTTATTTTCTTTCTTTAAGATTTGAAACATCACACATAAGGGCAACGAACTTAGATTATTTTAATTTATTGGAATTAGTTAGAATTCAGTTACGGACTGGTATCTAATAAATGTAAGCATGCAATCTACGGATGTTAATTATATGCCAATTTAAATTAACTATGTAGACAAGCATGGGCAAAGTACGAGTAAATTAGTTAATTAATCATATTAAGGGAACTAAGTATTTTTACGAGCTTGGGGTTCGTGACAATAAAACAGCCGATTAAATAACCAAAATGTCACTTTAATTTAAAAACACAAATTACTAAACTCACTAATTATAAAACACAACTACACCACTGATCACTTTACTCGCACTTGAAGATCGCTTCCGAAGTATTCGCTTGTATCGCAAATCCAATACTGACTCCGTCGCGGGCTATGTGCTCCTTATTTAGGTCAGTTAATTCTAGAAACTTCTATTGTCGAAATATCTGGAAAGTCTCCCTAAATACCGGTCCCGACTGACCAGATGTCGAGAAGTGTAGAATTTTCTAGCAAGTAACTAGAAGGTACTTGACTCTACTACTTCTGCTACTCGATACTAGATGGCTCTAGTTGTAACTAATTTCGTCATGTACCCGGCATTAATTCTGGCGCGTAACAGTATTCTTCATTATAATTGTTTAGTGCATCGATATGTTCAAAATGAAAAACAAATAAATAATTTCAATTAGACCATTAAACACTCCATTCCACGCGTGGGGCACAGGTGTGCCCCAGCCTCTGATATTGCTTATTACCTCCAAAATAATAGACTTAGGTTCCGGCCGCCTTTAATAGCTGTATTCTTGAGCTATACTCAGCATCTTATGTACTCATGAGATGTTGTATAGCTCCAACGTACGGACAGGGTTTTTGCAAACGTTTTAGAAGTTTTGGGGCACACCTGTGCCCCCGTGCGTGTAATAAAGCACGGTTGGCGCAGTAGTTGAGCGTTTGGTTGTTGCGCAGCGTGCAGCGGGTTTGATTCCCGCACGGAACAGATATTTGTATGGTCTACAGATAATTGTGTCGGGTCTGGCTTTTTGTGTCTGTCAGTTTATATGTTAGTAAACGTACCCACGATACTGGGACAATTCCTAGGGTGGGGCAACGTTTGTTTTAAAAGTTTTAATAACATAACTATTTGAAGCATAACAGTAGAAAGCAGTTTTAGCTATTTTATTCAGCAAATAAGCTATGCTATTTAAAATCACAGTATGACAACATTATTTGCGTTTATATTATTGAGTTAATGGAAGTATTCTCTTCAGTTTTGGCATTCCAAAGGGCTTGTACTAAATATCTGTTAATCCAAAATTCCGAGGAGGTAGAAGAGGACGATGTAGCATACTTAATAGGCCGAAATGGTGATGAAGAGTTAGGAAAACAACATATCATGAAAATTAACGAAGCCATGATTGTAGAAGTAAGGGGGTAGTTGGCCGTTATCAATTGACCAGAACAGCAATTAAGAAAGTTTCAAATTATAATATGTGTTCACTCCCGACGACTCCACCACTCTCCTCCAAGAGAGTCGCAAAGAGACCAGCACTCTTCTCAAACCACGACCGCTGTCCTTCCGCCCTCGCCGCCGAGGCCCGCCGCGACATCTCCGTCAAAATCCGCACGACCCTTGCTCGAGCCAGCCCGCGCCGCTGAGCCTGTAGTGTTAAATTCGCTCCTAAATAATAATTCTAGTTCGATCCAGCCCGTCCCTAGCTGTCCTCCCCCCAGCGACGCCCTAAGCCGAGGCCCGTACCCCACAGGGGGTGCCTTTAGTGTGTAGTCGCTTAGTTTGTATGTTTTTTATAAGCCCTGGCTGGAAGCTTTAATATTATATTAAGGCCACCACAGGCAAGCCCGGTTAAGCAGTCGACATCCTTATAGGTTGAACTGCAAGACGCCACTCACACAAAAAAAGTGATAAGTGTAACATATGTATCCCATGTTATTACACAAGTTTGTATTCTTTCGAAATGTCACAAAATGTTGGCAAAAATACACGGAATTTCTGAATGTCATGGGCAACTATTTTTATAGCGGCAAACAAATTCATGTTTCCTGTAAGATTAATTAGAAAATAAACTTTTAAAACTAGTCTTACTTCTGCCATAACTATTTCTACTGTACCTACTGCTGCGTCTTTTAATAAAAAAATACAACCGACTTCCAAAAAAAAAAATACACTACAAAATAACTTTAATTTCGGAAGTCGGTGTTTTTGGTTGTTTCTTCGTATTTTAACAGCGACTTCCGAAATTAAAGTTATGTTGTAGTGTATTTTTTATTTGGAAGTCGGTTGTGTTTTTTGTGTAAAAAAAGTTTGTTATTTTTCACTTTTTAGTGGTAAACCCCCAGCCCTAACAACACCACTGGAAAGTCACAGGAAAGTAAAATACGCAATTTCGTTTACTTGAGTGACATATTTTTTCCAGCTATTTCGATTTAAAAACCAAACAACTAATGCGATTTCAATGAAATTCCGTGTGGGGTAACAAACAAACAAAAATAAAACTGAATTGAGAACCTCCTCATTTTTTTGAAGTCGGTTAAAACGAAGATTTTTTCATAAGACTTAAAACTAAAACAATGATTTTTATTTTTGAATATACTCACGTAAAAAGAGCACAATACATATACAGGGTGTCCCAAAACTCAACGTCAAGCCGAAACGGGGTGACAGGATTGATCATAACCATCACGAGAAAAATCTGAAAAAAAATCTATCCCATGCAGTTTGAAAATTATGGGCATTTTAAGAAAAACCTAGAAATTTGATCAAACTGTACCATTTTTCGGTTATTGTGGTTATTATTTTTTATTTTTGTTCATTTGAACTTTAGAAACGTAATCCTAAATCACATTTCTAGAATCCCAATAAAAAATAATGACACAATTGCCTCAAGTTCCCGAGAATTGAGACTATTTGTTAAACTACGAATTTAAAATTTTCAAGATTCGTCGACTTTGACAGGCCCTCCTATAAAAAAAATGTACTAGAGTGCCTTGGCAAGTAGCATTAAAAGTTGGCGCATTTAATCAGAATTCTAAAATGGTACAATACTTGTTAGTTCCATACAATAGAAAAGAGTAAAAAAATTAAAACCTCAAGTAACCCGATTTTTGCTATCAGATTTTACTCAGTTAAAATGTTTTTAATTCGCACAAGCTCTAGGTAGGTTCTTAATTTTAAGGCAAAATGATGAGAGAGATGGATAATGGGTATGTTTGCCATGAGTGAGCGAGACAGATAGTGACGCCACGCATTGAGACGGAGATGCGTCGTTTAAACGAGTGCGAATGAAACAGATAGATGCTATGGCATCTATCTGTTTCATTCGCACTAGTTTCAGCCAAGCAAATGGCTACGCTACCAGTCCGACACCAACCAGTTAGTACGTTTCGCTCATTCGTCTACTGCGCACGTTCGTATTCGTATTAATTATTTTACTAATTTTACTAACTTTTTTTCACTTTGGTAAAAGTGGCGTCACTATCTGTCTCGCTCACTCATGGCGAACATACCCATTATCCATCTCTCTCATCATTTTGTCTTAAAATTAAGAACCTACCTAGAGCTTGTGTGAATTAAAAACATTTTAACTGAGTAAAATGAGATAGCAAAAATCGGGTTACTTGAGGTTTTAATTTTTTTACTCTTTTCTATTGTATGGAACTAACAAGTATTGTACCATTTTAGAATTCTGATTAAATGCGCCAACTTTTAATGCCACTTGCCAAGGCACTCTAGTACATTTTTTTTATAGGAGGGCCTGTCAAAGTCGACGAATCTTGAAAATTTTAAATTCGTAGTTTAACAAATAGTCTCAATTCTCGGAAACTTGAGGCAATTGTGTCATTATTTTTTATTGGGATTCTAGAAATGTTATTTAGGATTACGTTTCCAAAGTTCAAATGAACAAAAATAAAAAAGAATAACCACAATAACCGAAAAATGGTACAGTTTGATCAAATTTCTAGGTTTTTCTTAAAATGCCCATAATTTTTAAACTGCATGGGATAGATTTTTTTTCAGATTTTTCTCGTGATGGTTATGATCAATCCTGTCACCCCGTTTCGGCTTGACGTTGAGTTTTGGGACACCCTGTATAATTCATTGAATTTACCTATCTACCAGGCAATCTTAACCATGGAATTGTTCTTTTGAATTTTGGTTTCTTATCTTTTTAGGTTGGTTTTGCAAATTAAATTACGTTTTCTGCCAACCTAGTATCGCCATTGACGTAACCATAGATAAATGTTTTAATATGTATTTAAAATTTAAATGATTGTAAAATGTAAGGATCTACGTCATCTAGGCTTGACAGCCAAGCAATTAAGACGACTATTTTTCTAGTAGCACATTCAGCCAACTTAAAAAAAAAAGGTTTTGGATCTATCTGTTGGTATTTAGTAAAGGCAAGGTGTTTTCCCAGGAGTCGGGAGTCGCAGGGCGATCCCCGGCCACCGTAGGTGCGGGCCTGCGGGCGGCGAGCATTGGGTGACTCGCTGTCAGGTCACAACCAGGCCCGGGTCGATGGCGCGTTGTGTTCTACGAGCGCCTCAAAGAGATGTCAGCATAGGAGATGGGGCCCGAGCCTGCCAGGGTTGCGGAATTTGTTCGAAAGAATCACTGCAGCCCTGAAACGCAAAGAGCTTTAGAAGGAACACGGATGGGTTTTAGTCAGTAAGAGTCTGACACGCCCTTCCGCTCCACCCAGAGCGGAGGAAGTCATTTGATGCTTTACCATCCCTTAAAAAAAAGCCAAGGTGTTTTGGGTGGTTGATTAATACGGTTTTAATTTAGAAAAGTAGCCTTCAAACACAATTTTAACCTTTTTTTATTTATATAAAACACAAAGGTTGTCTATAATTTTGGCAGCTATAATTAAACAGTGCATTAGCAACCTCCTTTTCAAGTTTTTTTTTAAACAGGTTCCTAAAATCAGTTGGTAAATGGATTCTAAGCCTTATGCAGCTGCAGTTTAAAGTTCAAGATTTTATGAACGGGACTTATTAATAATATCGTCAAAGTGAGTAGTATAGCAAGTGATTTTTAAACAAGGTATTTTAGATTGAAGTGAGTAAGTAATATCGCTCTCATTAACATAAAAAAACAACGTGGAACCCTAAGTTTTATTACGTCGATAGATCAGTTAACATCACGAGGTATAAATATTATTTTACAGTCGAGTTTTGGTCCAGTCGCGTGTCTGTGTTTTAAGGAATATGTACAAGTTGTTTTTTGTTTAATTTACCTGCATACACGTGGGAAACAAAAAATAATAATTACGAAATTTACAAAGAAGTTTTACCTAAATAATGAAGAATATGATGTAAATTTTTTACCATACTTTAATAAAACCGAGGTGAGTTTTTAATATTTTTCAAACTACAAAATTGTGTTCGTAAATTGTGAGATAATAAAATACGCCGAATAAAAACAAAACACATAGTCTTCAGAATCTTCAAGTGATTATTATTTATTCATTTAAAAAAATATGTGGTTTCTAAAAGATCTAGACAAACTACAATTATTTTTATTTTGAGGTGCTGACAAAACGGAATACGACTGAAATATAATTTTCAAAAATGAATGCAACAACAGCAATATTAGGAATTCAAAAAATTCAAGGAGCCTTCAATGTACTAGCTGCTTTACAGCTGACCGCGTTTTTGTGGCCACAGCAGGCACAAGTTCAAGGTAATCTAAACTAATATTATATATTCTGAATAGTGTCGGACGTAAAAGAATAGCACCATCCCATCACTTCTCGTGAGTGTCATAAGAGGCGACTAAGGGATTCATCAGAGAATCGGCAGCAGCATTCTTTGTGCATTGCAACAGCTACACTGCGATCGCCAACCCGCCTGCCAAGCGTGGTGATTATGGTAAACCATCCTTTTGGGAGAGGCTTATGTCCAGCAATGGAAGTCTTTCGGCTGATGATGATGATGATGATGATGATGATGATGATGATGATGATGATGCTGATGATGATGATTGTAAATTCGAACAACGCACCTACGCACACCAGGAATCGCAGAGGAGTTACACTTTACCGAAGGACATTCAAACTTATCTAGAAGGAATACGACATAAATTCCAATGTTTAAATTGATTCCGTGGCATCGAAAGGGATTTCCTGACATGGCATTGGAGAGCGCACTAAGGGATCCTGCGGTGGCATGCCGCGGCACGTCGTGAGATGTCTTGGTAGTTCTCGATTAAGAAAACACTGGAAGGCCCCCGGAATGCTACAGTACCTAAGCGGCTAGTATGTGCTGACCGGTGGCAAAATCCTCTGCCATTCTAGCCCGGTGTGCGTGAAATTTATCTGTTTGCTATACACGTCTTAACGACAAATCGCAAAACTTTAAATTCTCATCGGCCTTGTAATATTCCAACTATGTTGGGGTCAACTTCAATCTCAGCCAGATAGTTCGAAAGTACTTATTTTTTATGTTCTGAAACCTTCTTAAACCTGTCTTGACCTCGGGTAGCATTTAATCAATAATTTCTTTCGATTTCATTAATGTCATGAACGATATTTTTTGTCAGGCATAGTGTAATTAAGTTTGATGCCGAGGTTAGTCTGTGAATGGGTGACCATCTTAACATATCGAGACTCCTCCGTGCCTCGGAAAGCACGTTAAGATGTTGGTTCCTGCTGTTATTTGTAGATCTTTGGCAGTCGTTACGGATAGTCAGAAGCCAGAAAAATCTGGAGGTCTGGTAGGCTCCACGTAAAAATACTGATATTCAGCTGAATCCGTTTGACTGGAAGCCGACCCCAATATAGTTGGGAAAAGGCTAGGCAGATGATGAGTGTAATTACGGCCGAGACGAGGTTATTTTATTGACTGACATTGATATATAGATAATCATACCAACAGCTGTAAAAACAATAACTACCATTTCAAATTACCATTCACTTATTCAACCAATCACATAAACTTTTGTAACAGAGATGTTTAATTGGAAGGATGAATATGGAAGAAGTTAGTGTCGTCTTGTCGTTTGACCACAGAGAATAGATGAAGAGAACAAGTTGCGTTGACAGCTAGTAACATAGGGCAAGATAGCGATGATGATAAATGGATATTTTAGTAAATAGTAACAAATAGTATTTCATACGTTCTTCAGATGGTGCTTGTTTCGACTTCATAATAGTCGGAGCTGGGTCAGCAGGCAGTGTGATAGCAAATAGACTCACAGAGATTGAGGATGCTACTGTTTTACTCATAGAGGCAGGCGGAGATCCTCCCATAGAATCTGTGGTAAGTGTTGTTTAAGGATAATATAAAACTACACTATCTAAAAGTGAAAGTTCATGAAGACCGGCCCCTAGAACGCCCGCACCACACTTCCTAGTGTTATAACTGGAAGGAAAAATTGGCGCAACAAATTTCAAAGCAAACCTCATATCTTGATATTAAAATTAAATCGATACCCATCTGTGCGAAAGTTTTGAACATGTTCAATCAAAGTGATAACAATATAGAAGTATTTTCAACCAACTAAGCAAGGTTAGAAATTCCTCACTGGAGTAGTTTTTAAGAAATAATTCTAATAAAGTACCTAAAAAGTTTCGTTGTTGAATTTCGGACGCCTCTAAAATTAAATATTCATGAACTAATATTTAATTAAGAATTTAGTAGGAACATTTGTTATCATCAAAGGCGACGAGGGCCTGTTCTGGAATAATTAAAAAGAAAACTTTAAATAACAGGCTGCTTAGCAATGAAACATTCCTACGTTATCATATCAGTAGTTAGGTATATTATGGTGAATATCTTAGAACTAATATTCAACCACGATTGGGCAATATGCATAACATAGTAGGTCGTTCATATTAATCGGTTTGAATTGGCTGCCAGAAATTGCTCACGAGGTATTTGATTTACACTTGTTAATCAAAATGTACCTTCCATCATTAACAAAGCCATGCAACATAACCTTCCCTTTGATTGCATAGATATTCAACAACAACAACTCGCGGTGTCTAAGTTTGCATTTGTCATGTTTCTGCAACTTATTTTATACTCTTATTGATGTGTGCTATTTGGATGTTAATCTGGCAATAAAAAATTTCATTTCATTTTCATTCAACCTTCATTCATTTCATTACTGTTCTTTCTATTTCTCCTTCAAAGACGCTACTGTGAAAGTTTGTACAGCTTTGGAAGAGAAGTTTTATTTACCTCTCTCGTACTTTTGCATTCCGAGTCTCGTGGAAAAGTACTTTAACGAAGCTCAGATCCTATAGTAGGCGCCAGATAAATGTGGAATAAAGAACATTGACCTTGACCTTTCCCTAATAACTGTTCATAGGTACCTGAACAATTAAATATGAATCGTTTTTCATTATTAGACAATGTTAAGGATCACGAGAGATGATGATTCGGGACAGCTTTGTGTCATTAATTCCGTTTTTCAAATTAAAAATGTCAATAATTGTAGGTGGGTCAATGACCGTTATTCCACGATTATCTGGCGCCTACTATAATCAATTGTACACACATGATATTTTTTTAATGACAAGGACTTGGAAAATCACGCAAGATATCTTAAAGATTCCGCAGAAGTGAAAAAAACTAAACTCTTTAAAGTGAATTGCATGTACCAAGAGTGTGTGGTTGTGAAATTAGTAATACAAGTGAAGAATTTTGGAAGTGATATGCTTTGTGCATGATGGTGTCTGGCTACTCGTGTCCCATGGGTTCAGCAGTAGATTCTAATTTCCGCGTTCATGGGTTTAATATCTAAGAGTAGCTGATGCTAGTGTTATGCCCATGATTGTGGGAGCCAATACGTATGCTGCAACAATCATGATTGTAATACTATTTTCTAAAGACATGGTCAAATCATTTTACAAAACAGGATTAAGAATGTTATTTGTAATTATGAAGACTGTAGATGGATTTAAAATTAAACGACACTACCTATTGTATACAAAGTTTTTAATTTATAACAATATTGTTAAATTCATATTTATTCATGCGCTTCTTCTCTGTAATTACACATCTAGATAAGAATAATCAGCATTTCCATGAAGCTTGAATGCACTTTAAGTATCTAGAAGGTAATAATAATTTAACTACTTTTCTATGTTTTTTGTTCTCATTATATTCCTAACTCTGTTAATTCTATTCCAGATACCAGCTTTTATTCCCTTCCTGAAGAAGACATCAGTTGATTGGAACTACGAAACTGAAGACGATGGCTATAGCCAACAGTTTCACAAAAACAATGGAGTCGAATTGACGAGAGGCAAAATGCTTGGAGGCTCAAGTTCTAACAACTTTATGGCTTATACAAGAGGGAATCCTCATGATTTTGACAACTGGGCGAATATAACTGGCGACGATTCATGGAACTGGGAAAATGTTCTTCCATATTTTATAAAAAGTGAAAGGCTAGTCGACCCTATCCTCCTAAATTCTAAAGCTGGCATTTTTCATGGTATTGATGGGTATTTAGGAACAACGCGATATTACAATGACGAGGTTCCGAAGTACTTTGAAGCTTTCAGCGAAATTGGTCATGACATTGTTTTGGACACAAACGGTGATACTCCTCTTGGATACACTGAAAATATGTTTAACATTGCTGATGGTGTCAGGCAAAGTACTGCACAGTCATTTCTGCATCCTATCAAAAACCGGCCCAATCTGTTTGTGCTTAAAAACACACTGGTATCGAAAATTCTCTTTGATGACGACAATAATGCAATCGGTGTTGAAGCTATCTTAGAAAACAATGAAACTGTATGTTTCAAAGCTAATAAAGAAATCATAGTGTCCGGAGGAGCTATTAACACCCCGCAAATATTAATGCTCTCTGGTGTAGGTCCAAAAGAACATTTAATGGATCACAACATAAAAGTTATTTCTGATCTTCCTGTCGGTCAAGTTTTACAAGACCATGTTATGGTTTTTATGGCTCATACAATGGGAAAATCTCCTCCGGCAAAGCCAATGGATCCGACCAAGTTTCCATATCCACTCATTATGGGCTATGCTACATTGAACAAAAGTCATGATTTCCGGGATTATTATCAAACTATTAATTTTATTTTGAATGAACCAACTCCTATGTTGCAGTTTTGTGCTTTTTATTTCTCTTTTCTAGATGAAATATGTGATGATTTGTATAAAGGTAGTCTTGGAAAAGAAAATTTATTTAGTTTAGTTCTTTTAGTGTATCCAGAATCTCGTGGAAAAATCTTATTACGAAGCAGAGATCCTAGAGAACAGCCGTTGATATACACTGGATACTATTCTGACGATGAAGATTTAGATAAACACGCAATGTATTTACAAGATTTTTTGAAGGTTCAGGATACGGAGTTTTTTAAAACTGCTCAAGCTGAACTAGTTATTCCTGAAGCTTGTGGCTGTGGTGATTTATATTCTACCCATGAATATTGGAGATGCTATGCGCTATGTATGATGGTGTCAGGATACCATTACGCTGCTTCCTGTCCTATGAGTGTTGTAGTGGACTCTCGTCTCAATGTGTTCGGGGTACGGAGGCTAAGAATCGCAGACGCTAGTGTCATGCCAAAGATAACTGGAGCCAATACTAATTCTGCGACTATTATGATAGCAGAAAAAGCAGCTGATTTTATCAAAGAAGACCATTATTTAGAGGCTAAAGATGGATGTTTAGGTTAAAGATTATAGTAGAATATTCTATTGAAATTATATTAATTTATTAAACTTATTAAAAGTTTTATTCAGTGATGTTATTGTTATATTTTTTTAGAAAATGCTACTGTCAGGATTGTAAATGTAAATTGCTGAATAGAATCGGGTGATTCATTATTTTTTGATAACATTGAAATGTACAACTTCATTAAGTACTTATATTTGTTGCTCGAGCGCACCTCCTTTATTGCAATTAAAACCTTATTATAGTGTTTTCAAAGTGGTGGCATGCGCTCGTGACTTGCAAAGATTATACGAGTAAATATATAAGTAAAGGCATTAAGTAATTATGACCAGATGCACGACTGCACGTTTTGATAAGTTTCTGATATTTAATTTTTGTGAAAATTATATTCGTATTAATAACGATTTCAAAAAATATTATGTTGAAAAAACAGCATATTAAGTTCTTAGGAGACCTGTAATGAATACCAGGTAGACTTATGACATATTTTATTTGACGGCACGATTAGCACAGTGGTTGAACGATTGTCTGCTGCGCTGCGTGTCACGGAACAAATTTTTGTATGGCCTACAAATAGTTGTTCCGGGTCTGACTGTTTGTGTATGTGAGTTATATGTTTGTAAACGCACGCACGATACAGGAGAAATTCCTAGTGTGGGGAAAGGTTTATCAAAAAAAAAAAAATGCATTCTCGACCAAGTTTTGTAGGGAAAAAAGATTTATCATTGTGACAGCTGTTAGATAATCTAGTTTTTAGCTGTTTTTGGTTACCACACAGTTTTTTATCCGTTAGAAACATACTTACCCAATACGATACAATCGTAAGAAAATGTTTTTGGAATCCAATAAATATAACAGGAGCGCAAGACACACAAGTGACAGATTGTTCCTATTACAAAGCAATAGCTAAAGTTATGTAGGAACACTCAACGTTTATGGTTTATTTTCCCTTTGTTTACCTTTTGTTAACGCTAAAAGGAGGAAGTCCGAGTTTTTCAATGGATTTTTATCTTTTGTGCTACTCCACCTTTGTTGTATAAAATAATAAATTTGAAAGAATTTTCGAAATACTTTCTAATAACACTCAGCTGGCAAACAAATTTGTTAAAAGAAAAATACAGTGGGGAAAAATTGCTGGCAATTTAGAGAATGGATCTATTATTTTTCAATTTAGTTTTTTTTTGCAAGTCACTTTATGGCCATTTATTAAAAACAATGCCTATTAGAATGACAGTTTAATTTATATAATTACTTTTTATAAATTATGGCAGTACAATTAATTTATTAATAAAATCTTGATAGAGTTTGAGAGAGTTGTCACGGGAATTTGTATTGAAAAAACAAGATAGCACACAGGCACACACTCACCTAAGTATCCATGTAGCACTCTTAGTACCTCGACTTGTTAGAATTAAATATTTCTGATGAGGAAACGTCTCAACAATTACAAAAAAAAAAACTCTCAAAACTCATAAACGTAAAAAAAATATTAATTCTATATTATTATTGAAGGTGCTTTAAGATAATTAATAAATTATATGTATGTATATTAATAAAATATATTTAATAAAATATTAATAAATTATGTATAAATAATATTCGAATAATACTTAAATAAATAAATTATATTTAGTTTTTTTAACTTAATATGAACATAATTGCCTTAATATATGCAATAAAAATGGCAACAATTCCATCTCTACCCAGCCATATGAACACTCTTACCCCTAACAAACCTTAGGCCAAGAAAACTAATACGGACAAAAAATATGGAAGACAATAATAATCTTAAACAGTTATGACGCTAATCCAAGGCACCAGGGACGCATATTAACATGGAAGTATTCCCCTCACGTCCGTAGAAGGTTATTGAAGGAACACACAATGTCACGCGTTCTATAACTTTCTGCTTTTTGCTAACTTGTGAACGTCTGAATAAGGGCTCTGCTATACTGGCGAGTTTTTTTTTTTCTTTCAAATATTTCACACTGCAACAATATTATGCGACTAAGAAAGACGAGGCGTTGGAAGGCCTTCCACAAGGTGGACCGATGAACTGGTGAAGGTCATGGAAATCAGCTGGATGCGAGAGGAACAGGACCGGTTGTTGCAGCAACACTTGGGGGAGGCTTATGTTCAGCCGTGGACGTCTATCAGCTATATTGGCCATAACGTCTATGAAAAGATGATGATGATGAATGCTGTTGCATCATCATTTCAGTCGAATGGCGACCATTACTCGCCGCAAACGTCATCGTTGCTGTAGTATGCTTCAATTTGTGGCTGGCCTGTTGGTCGACTGGTTCGATTCCCACCCAGGACAAATCTTTGTGTGATGAGCATGATCATTTTTTCTGTATCTGGGTGTAATTTGTGTATAATATGTATGTATTTAGAAATATATAAGTATGTTTATCAGTTGTCTGGTTGCCATAGCACAGGCTCTGCCTAGTTTGGGATCGGATGACCGTGTGTGAGTTGTGTGAGTTGTCCCATGATTTATGCAGTCTAGGTTGATTGCAGGATATACAGTCCGGCCATCTCTTGTAATATTTTTATTACGAAAATCACCCTTACTGCTACGACATAAAGTCATTGTAAATGTTAAATTGTTACTGACTTACGATTAACTGATCGAATATTATGCTGTTTAATTGGTAGTGTATAATTTGCGAAGAGCCCTCTAATGGACTTAATTACAACAATTTCCATTAATATCTAACAATGCTTCATTAAAACAGCACAATATTAATTGGAGTACTAGTAAACATAAATTATAGACTTGTTCAAATTGTACTATTTTGATGGCTAAGTGAAGTGCGTCTCAACTTTTCGAATTTCAACTGAACAAATATTGTTCGGCCGATGATCGGTTGCCTGAAGAACAATAAACAGATGAACGTTTGTCCGAAAACGAATAAAAAAAAAATTAAAGTCCCGTTATAGTTATTAATGATAACTAGTGCGGTAAGTTGATTTTTGAGACGAAGTCGAGGGCTAACCATAGTCACGAGTTTGTTAAAACCAATTTCGGCACGTGTGAAACAACGTTTTTCAACATCAATTATATCCAGGCAGTTTCTGGAACGAGCATCCATGTAAAGGCGAACGGCAGGGTTGTATGGGAGTTTCGTACACCTAATAAAATATCGTGTTTTGGGATATTTTTTGTTTTAATTGGTAGTCAATACGATAGGCAAGCCCTTTTAAAATTCTTAGATTTTTAGAAGTTGGGACCTAAAAGTTATAACCAGTTTTATTTTTGAGGTTATGTCCCAATAAATATTATTACGTGTAGGCACATAACATTGTTTTGGTGAAAAAGGATATGTTCTAGATAGCTGGTGCTATCTTTGTAGTGTTTTGCTTATCATTAAGTTGGCAAATTGACATGAGAATTGTAACTATTCAGTAGGGTGCTTAAGGAGAGACCTACGTCCAGCAGCGGTCTGCAATAGTTTGATGATGATGATGAAGTGCTGATGGAGTTTTGAGTGTGGGTAAATAAAACAACTTTGTTTTTGTAGGAACTTACATATTTTATTTAATTGTTCTTATAATTACTTAATCGATTCTTAATTTTATTTCATCTAAGAAAGGGCCAGGTAGCTCAACTCAACGTAAGAATAGCCAGATAATTTGCTTAATTGCTCAGATGCAGTTACAAACCACAATCCAAAACAACAGCAAAGAACTGAACAGAGACTCGGAAAGATTTTCCTAACCTGTCAATAAAATAATTGCCAATACAAAAAAAAAACATTGATGTCGAAAATAATTCCTAGAATTAAATAGTTAATTATTAAGATTGTATGCAATAATTATTAATTGTAAGGTATAATGTGTAATTGGTTAATTATATTTAGGTACTGTTATTTCTATTTTTAAATATATTTAAATCTTTTAATTGCTATAATTAATTAATCCGGACTTCTAAAAATACTAATGTTACATGAAAATGAATGGTTTAGTTGCCTTAATAAGTGGTACAAATTCTATCACAGAACTACAAAAAAGGTATGTTGTACGAATTCTGCCGTTCGCCTTTAGTTGATATCAATATTATAACACTGGTAGACGTCCACCAGCGGCCCTTACCAAATCCTTGGTATACCTTGTTTAAAATCTTGCTGCGTCTCGCGATACGGTGTCACCTCAACTGCGGCCGAAAGTATTTAACGAAAATAGGATGACAAATATCACACCTAGCGAAGCAGTAATGCTAGCAAAGGAGGAGGCGGGCCGCGCGAGGGAAAGGCAAGGCTTTCGCCCCAACCACCGCTACAGAAGAAGCTTGGCGATCCTCGGCCTCCGTAGGTGCGGGTCTACGGACGGCGAGCGTTGGGTGGCTCGCTGTCCGATCACCACCAAGCCCGGGTCGATGGGGTGTTATTTTTCACGCGCGTCAAAGACATGTCATCGTAGAAGACGGGGCTCGCTAGGGCCAGAGCCTGCCAGGGTTGCGGAAGTTGTTCGAAAGAGTCACCGCGACCCTGTAACGCACAGGGCTTTAGAAGGAACACGGATGGGTTTTAGTCAGTAAGAGTCTGACACGACCTTCCGATCGACCCAGAGCGGAAGAAATCACTTGATGATTTCCCATCCTTAAAAAAAAAAAATATCGCATCTATGTGAGAGAGCCCTAAGTCAATTTACCTATCCGTACCCTCTTCCCTTTTAGTCGTTGCGTGTGGGTTCGTTTTGGTTTTCAAACTTTGGTGTGTCGGGTGTTAAAAGTACCAAGTGTTGATTGCAGAGTCTTAAATGAGATGTCAAATATCATGGGTGTGCTTTATGATTTGGTGGGAATAGTTTAGAAGTGCAGTGATTGATGACCCATTCTACGATGATTCATTTCGAAACGACAAAAAATTAAAGTTTTCTGATAATAATAATATTTTTTTATTATCAGGCAACTAAGGCCCATAGATTAAATACAGAAATGAAACTAACAAAAAATAAATAAAAATAAACTAATACATATTAACTTGCTTAAAATATAACTTGTAAACTAAGACACACGAAGTGACGGCGTCGAGTTACGCTGCGCGGTGTCGCGTAGCCTGCCGCAAAAACGTCGGTAGACTACACCCTCCGGCCAAAACTCTTCCTTGAGGAAAGTGTCGAGATGTTGTGTCGGAACCCGCACCACAAATGACTTGAAGTTGGTGTTGTGACGCTGCTCCAACTTCTCGACCCTCAAGGTCCAGTTGGTCTTCACCTTCATGTACTCCACGACCTCCTTAACCTTCGTGGAGTGAGGCAGTATAATACCGCCCTGGAGCACTTAGCAGTTAGGACGTTTTGAATATTGTAATAGATAATACAGTAATATTCAATACAGGAACTATAGCATCACTTAATTTATTTTTCAATAGTGTCATACAACTTTGGCAGTTGCGTTCAACGCAGTAGATTTTATTGATTCAATTCTTTGTTGAACATATTTTGATAAACTCAGTCATATCATGTTTTGAATTTGGAATAAGCAGTCATCGTTCATATTTAACAAAAATACGATTTGGGATTAAGTTCAGCTTTGAATGATCATCCTGACGAAATAAACGAAAAGTATTTTCATGGGAAATTAGTTGGTTATGTAATTCAATCAAAATTCTAAGACGATAAACACTAGCTTCTGGTTTATCTGAAATTGATCTCTCTGGCAAAGAAACTAACTTATCTAGGTTATAAAATTATGTAGAAAACTTGGCTCATTTGTACTAGTCTCAGAAGTTCTACATTAAATTACCTTCAACCAGGTTTTGCCTGAAGTTATGACTAATAAACAGAAAGTTCTTGGAACAGTAACTAACGATTCTGAAAAAAAAAATAATGTCCTTATTGTAGTGGAAGCTTTATTTGAGCAGTCAGTTCTGACTTTATGTATAATATTTAGATTCTAACTATGAATAGGATGCTTTAATTTTTTTTTTTTTTGTAACGAGTTTTGTGTGAGACAACTTCCACAGTTTTCTATTTCTCTATATACAGCACAACAGAGAAAAAACTGGATATTACATATTATCCAATTTTAATATTTTGAAATCTATTCAGCTATAAAGGTCCTGTTCGGTTTTTAGATACGTAAGAGGGTGTTAGCCTGTAGTGCTGGCATAATGTTAGCACATTTTGGTAAATCTAATCTAACTAGCCTAGGTATACTGTCCAACTACAGGGCAGAGGCGTTCAATCTCCATTTTCCATTAAGTTATAAGTAGTAGGAATCAAACACGTTCCTGTTTGTATGCCTGCAATGCTGCTTTAGTTTAATTTTGATTTGAGTACAGTAAGTGTGTAAAGGAAATGGAATTAAGGAATAAAAACATAGTTTTTTTTCAAGTTTTAATCAGTTTTTAATTAAAGGCATACATATCTAAGTTACCTGAAAATGAAGAACATTTAATTTTATCTTCTTAGTGTCTTTACATACTAAACACACAAGCATGCCAAAAAAACCAGGTCTATATTCTGCAATAAATGGAACTAAACATAATTAATATCATCTTTCATTTGTCTCACTCCTGTCTCTAAATTATAATCTTCTTTGATAAGATCAGCTGCTCTTTCCCCAATCATTATAGTCGGAGCGTTTAAATTGCCTCCGATTATCTTTGGCATGACACTAGCATCTACAATCCTAAGTCTCTTTACCCCGAACACATTCAGGTTAGAATCTACTACAATCCCCATAGGACAAGATGCTGAGTAATGGTAGCCTGACACCGTCATGCACAGTGCATAGCATTTCCAATATTCAAGGGTACCATTAACATCTCCACAACCACATATTTCGGGTATAACCATTTCTGATTGGACACTCTTAAACAAATCTGTACCTTGAACTTTCAGAACATCTTGTATGTAAGACGCGTGCTTGCCTAAATCTTCATCATCAGAATAATATCCAGTGTATATCAAAGGCTGTTCTCTGGGGTTTTTGCTTCGTAATAAGATTTTTCCACGAGAGTCTGGGTACAACAAAACGACTGCGCTCAAAAAAACTTCTTTTCCTATACTGCCTTCATATAAAGCATCACAGATTTCATCTATAAAAGAGTAGTAGAAAGCGCACAATTGCAACATAGCGGACGGTTCATTCATAACAAAACTAAATGTTTGATAATCAGGATAATTATGACTTTTGTTTAGAGTTGCATAACCAAAAATGGTTGGGGACGGAAAAATTGTGATATCCACTGGATTAGACGGAGGTGAATCACCCATTGTGTGTGCCATGATAACCATTACATGGTCTTGTAAAGCTTGACCAACAGGAAGATCAGAAATTACTTCTATGCTATGATTCAGTAAGTGTTCTTTTGGACCGACTCCAGAGAGCATTAATAGTTGTGGGGTATTTATTGCTCCTGCCGATACTATAACTTCCTTTTTAGCTTTGAAGCATACAGTATTATTGTTTTGTATAATAGCTTCGACCCCAACAGCATTCTTGTTTCCATTAAAAATAATCTTTGAGACGAGTGTGTTTTTGAGTACATACAAATTCGGTCGATTTTTGATCGGATTCAAAAATGCCTGAGCAGTGCTTTGCCTTAAACCGTCTGCAATGGTGAACATATTTTCAGTATACCCTAGAGGCGTATTGCCTGTTGTGTCCAAAACAACCTCATGGCCTATTTCTTTAAATGCTTCAAGATACTTCTGAACTTCTTTCTTATAGTATCTTGTAGTTCCTAAATATCCATCAGTCCCATGAAAAGCACCTGCATCAGAATCAAGAAGGATAGGGTCGACTAACCTTTCACTTTTCTTAAAATATGGAAGTACGTTTACCCAGTTCCAAGACATGTCATCAGTCATTTTCGACCAGTTGTCAAAATCATGATGATTTCCTCTCGTATAAGCCATGTAGTTGATAGAACTTGACCCCCCAAGCATTTTTCCTCGTGTGACTTCCACACCTTTGTTTTTGTGAAACTGTTGGCTATAGCCATCGTTTTCAGTTGCATAGTTCCAATCAACGTTTGTATATTTTAAGTATTGAAATAGTCCTGGTACCTGGAAAAGAGTCAAGAAAGAAATCGATAAAAGAAGCCACGAAAAAATTATGAGTAATTAATTATTCATTCGTAATAAACACACCGGTCATACTTATTTTCAGACGTTAATTTATTCAGACTAAAATTTAAACAAATTTTTAAATGCATTTAACTTAGTTGTCATCAATGTGTCACAACAAGATGGTTTATATAACTATCACATTCTAGAACAGTACTTACCACAGATTCTATCGGTGGATCTCCACCAGCTTCTATGAGTAAAACTGTAGCATCCTCGATCTCTGTGAGTCTATTGGCTATCACACTGCCTGCTGAGCCAGCACCGACTATTATGAAGTCAAAACAAGCGCCATCTGGTAAATATGTAGCTAAATTTTATTAGTTGTTTCTGTAATTATAACATTTCATATTTACAAGATGATTTGATGATTTATACAACATTTTTATATTACCATGAAGCTGTGTCTGCTGTGGAAATAAAAACGCAGTCATCTGTAAGGCAGTCAGTATATTAAAGGCTCCTTGAATTTCCTGTATTCCTAGTATGGCTGATGATGCATTCATTTTGAAAATGTTAATGTTAATCTTAAACTTGTCGTCGTTGTCTGGAGCCCAAGGAAGGCTAAATCCAATATTATCCAATTGATCGCACAGGTTATGAGGGAAGAATCTTTAAATAAAACTGAAAGTAGAAATCAACAAATGTTTCACTGACACACGCCACTGGAATGAAACCAGGCGGCAAAATGTCCTAAAGTATGTATGAAACTACCTACTGGTACCTATGTATGAAAACTTAGGGTTCCTTTAAAGGAAACTATTACACTCTTATATAAAAAGTTCTTTTGGCGTTTCTTAGATACTGAACATTTGGAAGATGACGAAGTTTTTGTCGTGCTATTTACAATAGCCTGGGTCCAATGAAGATGTATGTTTAGGTATTTTTGTTCTGTACCCGCCATTATTATTTGCTTAACCAGTTTTACATGTCAGTCAGTCATTATAAAGAACTTTACAGAAGTTTCCAGAGGAGTAAAGTTTTAACTGGAAAGCAAAAGAAGGCCCAGTCGTAACGGTCCCGGAATGGACTTACGTGTCCAGTCTTCGTGGTTTCAATTACAGGTTGACTTTATTTTGGGTAATTTATTTAATTATTCTTCCTTTTTTTGTTATTTACATGAAACAAACAAATAAAATCGGAAGGCGAGCAAATAAGGCGTTTAATTAATTTCTAAAACTTTGATGAAATGAGACCGGTAATATTAACAGGGTCACATCATTCATCATTGTCTTCCTCTCAAGTACAGAACCATAATAAAATTGCAGTCTATGCCACTTTGTCCACCTATTCGGTTTTCGTCTTGTTTACTTTCCATACTATTTTCACAGGGTGACATGTTTGTTATATGCACAACTGTTGCTAAAGTAATACATTTTAATTCCTCGAATCCATATTAAATTTTAATGATGAGATGAATGTTGCACTATTTAATTATAAATAACTACATTAATTAATAACAGCGAACACTTTTTGATACTAAAGTATCAATGATAAAATTAAAACAAACTTATAATGATCGAAAATCAACGAATATTTTATTAAAAAATAAAGAAAATATAAAAATTTAGTGTATGAAACTCGATACAAAACTATATTGTATTGCCTTTTCATAATATGTAATCTTCTTTGATAAAATCAGCTGCTTTTTCTCCAATCATAATCGTTGCAGCGTTGATATTAGTTCCAACTATTTTTGGCATTATACTAGCATCTGCAACCCGAAGCCTGTTAACCCCGAACACCTTAAGATGGGAGTCTACTACAATCCCCATAGGACTTGAACCAGCGTAATGGTAACCAGACACCATCATACATAGCGCATAGCAACTCCAATAGTCCTGGGTTGAATTTGAATCCTCACAGCCACAAGCATCGGGAATAACTAGTTCGGCCTCAACACTTTCAAAATATTCTGTATTTTGAACTCTGCAAAAATCTTGTATATAATTCGCGTGCTTATCTAAATCTCCATCGTTAGAATAATATCCGTTGTAAATTAATGGCTGTTCTTTTGGATCTTTACTTTGCAACAAAATTTTTCCCCGAGATTCAGGGTACAATAAAACTAGGGAGGTTAGTAAAACTTTTTTTCCAACACTGCCGTTATATAAAGCATCACATATTTCATCTATAAAAGAGTAGTAAAACGCACAAAATTGCAACATAGCAGTAGGTTCATTCATTAAAAGACTATATGTCTGATAATCCGGATAATCTTGACTTTTATTTAAAGAGACATATCCAAAAACGGCTGGTGTCGGAAAAGTAGTAGGATCTATTGGCTTAGAAGGAAGTGAATTCCCCATTGTGTGAGACATGATTACTGTTATATGGTCTTGTAGAGCCTGACCGACAGGGAGATCAGAAATCACGGGAATTTGGTGACTATCTAAGTGCTCTTTTGGACCTATTCCGGACAACATCAAAAGTTGGGGGGTGTTGATAGCTCCCCCCGAAACTATCACTTCTCTATCAGCTTTGATACAAATGGTTTTATTGTTTTCTAAGATTGCTTCAACACCAATAGCATTTTTATCGTCATCGAAGAGGATCTTCGATACAAGTGTGTTCTTAAGCACAAACAAATTAGAACGGTCTTTTATTGGATACAAAAATGACTGAGCAGTGCTTTGTCTTACACCATCAGCAATGGTGAACATATTTTCAGTATACCCAAGTGGAGTGTCACCATTTGTGTCCAAAACAATGTCATGACCAATTTCTTTGAAAGCTTCAAAGTATTTAAGGACTTCGTCTTTATGATTCCTAGAAGTACCCAAATATCCATCAGTCCCATGAAAAACGCTAGCATTAGATTTAAGGAGGACAGGATCGACTAGCCTTTCGCTTTTCTTAAAATATGGAAGCACATTTTCCCAGCTCCATGTATCGTCGTCAGTTATCTTCGCCCAGTTGTCAAAATCATGAGGACTTCCTCTCGTATAAGCCATAAAGTTTATAGAACTTGAGCCTCCAAGCATTTTTCCTCTCGTCACTTCAACTCCTTTGTTTTTGTGAAACTGTTGGCTGTAACCATCATCTTCAGATGCATAATTCCAGTCAACCGATGTATTTTTCAAGTATGGAAACAGGCCGGGTACCTGAAATACAGTTGTAATGTTTTAACGGAGAAAAAAAATATTTAGTTGGAATGGCATGTCAAAAGTTGATGTAAAACTGACGTTAAAAATTAAAAAGGTTTCACATTGTCTACCATTGCTTACGATCAAGTAAAAAATATTTTTGAAAATACAAACCACAGACTCTCTGGGTGGATCTCCACCAGCTTCTATAAGTAAAACTGTAGCATCCTCAATCTCGGTGAGTCTATTTGCTATCACACTGCCTGCTGACCCAGCACCGACTATTATGAAATCGAAAGCAGCGCCATCTGTTGAATTGAATACTTTTATGATATACTATGCTAGCTGTTGCCGGCGGTTCAGCCGTGTGAATGTCGAAAATAATTTCAAGGGAACATCCTTCCGGGGTAAATCGTAAAGCATATGTGCTATTCCAGGCTACAATTTTAATTATTTATTTATTATATACCTACTTAATTGTACACCGAGAATAAAATAAAAAGAAAACTACAAACTAAAACACATGTACAATATGCGGCCTTATCGCAAACCGCGATCTCTTCCAGGCAACCTGGAATGGACAATAATTGCCTGGACATAAAATGGGGCTCATCGGCGCAACTTCTTTACTACTTTAAATATAATATATACACAGATAAATACATATTATTAACAATAGATAAATATATAGGCATTTAATAAATGACGAACATCGATATCAAAGCGACAGGTAATGTTCCTTCACAAGCCTTTTGAAGACAGGTAATGATTGAGCGCGTTTTACTGGGACTGGCAATGCATTCCACAAACGAGTGGCTTGAACAGTACAATGTATCAACAATCTATCTGTGTGCAAAATTTCATCCAGAAATATTTAGCCGTTCTATCATGATTGACCAACAAACATCCATACATCCATCTATTTATTGGTAAGATTGTTAAAATGTCTCGTAGAAGTAGTATAAACTTAATTAGGGTGTGGAGTCAATTCAAAATCATCATTATTTTGCTCTGACCTAATTTATTTTTGGGTTTTTATTCTTCTGCATCACAAAACTGTACCATGAGAACGGACTACCACTCATTTTCCGAACTTTTCCTTCAATGACTTTGAATGAGTCTAAATGAAGATAATAATTTATTTTATTTACCTTGAACTTGTGCTTGCTGTGGCCATAAATACGCTGTTAACTGTAAAGCTGCTAGAACACTAAATGCCCCTTGAATTTGCTGGATTCCTTGTATCGTTGTAGTAGAATTCATTTTTAATATTTTATATTTAGGATCGTTTTGTCACCTAATTTTTTTTAAGGTACTGTATTTTTTTCTGTGTGTTAAACGATATTTGACAGCACTCCGATAAATTTGTTTTTCCTTTTTCGGTTTGTTTTTTTTTCTATTATTAAAAAAAAATCTTTTTGTAAAATGAAACACCAAGGTACGTTTTCAAAAACTAAAATCGGACTGGATCAAAATTCTATTATTTTGTTTATATATACCATATTGAGCCACAGAATTTGATCGTTGACTTAGCTTATGAATCAATTGATATAATATACAATAACCTTCGATGAACACTTAAAACTACAAAAATAATAAAGAGAAGCAAATTGTATGATGGTTGCTATTTGTTTTCCATATCTTACTCGTGTTGTTTACTTTCTAAGGCCCACTTGTGCAAACCATCGTTATCTCTTAACTCAGAATTAATTGCAAACACGAGGTTATCACTCACATCAAGTTTAACCATATTGAGGATACTGATCACATTATACCTCATAAGCCCGTAATATAATGAAACTTGCATGCTGGTTGCAGGTAAAAAGGGGGCATTACTCAAAATGGTTTCCGCGGACGCATAGGAAATATTATATCATGAATTGTAAGCCGGCACAACAATGCGTAACTCCATTGCGTCCGTCGACACCTCTCAATTACTGTTATGTTACATTGTTCACGGACAGTTCTAGCTCGGCATCATGTGCATCTGTCCACTCTTCGTTTGAGAAACTCAAAATTATATATTATTTCATTTATACTGTGGAAACGGTTTGCGCAGTGGTTGAGCGATTGACGCGAGTTAGTGCTGCGTGGGTTCGATTCCTGCATGGAATACCTTTTTGTAGGTCCTACAGATGTTCTGGGTCTGGCTGTTTGTATATGTGAGTAAAAGTATCCACGATACAGGAGAATATAAATATATATATGTTAGGAAAATCAATCAGTAACGCAATTTAGATTTTGTTCTTAACACTGTTAACAAGGCGCTCAATGTACTAATTACTTCCTGTTGTATGTCTGCATGTTCGGTCGTCAAATTTGAACCTTAGAAAGTTACTTTTATGCCTTTACAGAAAGATGTATGTGTACACAACTGCCACACTTTAAAAAACAAAAGCATACAAAATGTTAACAAAGTAAATATTCCGACTTTTGTATCTATTGTCGATGCGAACTGTTGTGTCTTCGAAAAACAAATTTGAGGATAGGTAGAAAATGTAGAATTCCACCTACTACGATCCTTACAAACTCTTATTGCTTCGTTTACATGGAGATAGGTAGAAACTGCAGAACTCCACCTGCTACGATCCTTAAAATCTCTTATTGCTTCATAAATTTGGGGATAGGTGGATAATGTAGAACTCCACCTGCTACTATCCTTACAATCTCTTATTGCTTTGTTAATTTGGGGATAGGTAGAAAATATGTATAGTACTCCACCTACTATGATCCTTTCAAACTCCTATTGCTTCGTTAACATGGGGATAGGTAGAAACTGCAGAACTCCACCTGCTACGATCCATACACTCTCTTATTGCTTCGTTAACGTTCATATGTACAGGCACGCCGGTTGTGACCCGGTTGTGCACCTGGCCTTTTTGAAGAATGTCACCAGTAAAATCTACGTTTTTCGTCCTGTTAGGTTATCCCGACCCAGCGTTTCCGCTCACCTCTGCCAGGCAATAACCTTAATTAGTTACCTTACATTTATCCTCTAAACTTTACCGAATCAACTAAGCATATGTACGTAAGGTACCTTTTACAATTTTGGTGACTATTTCTTCTTTTAAGCCACATCAATCCTGACCTCATTGAAACAGGATATAATAAAAAGACTTATTCCTTTCTTAATATCGTTTATTACGAAGACAATAAATTTACACATTTTTATATACCATAACCAGAAAACAGAGTGTCACGCCTGGTATTATTATAATAAGGACGCGTTTTTAGTTTTTGTGATATTCGTTGTATGCAAAATCTATCCGGTTTTTGCACCACGCCAATGATCTTTCTTGATAAGATCAGCTGCTTTTTCTGCTATCATAATAGTTGCAGCATTAGGATTGGCTCCAGTTATCTTCGGCATGACACTAGCATCTACAACCCTAATGTTCTGTACTCCGTACACTTTAAGACGGTTGTCTACTACAACCCCCATAGAACAGGAAGCAGAATAATGGTATCCAGGCATCATCAAACATAGCGCATAACATTTCCAATATTCAAGAGTAGAATTGAAATTACCACATCCGCATATTTCAGGAACAACTAGTTCAGCTTCAACAAGTTTAAAAAACTTTGAATCTTGAACTCGCAAAAAATCTTGTAGATACATCGCGTGATTGTCTAAATCTCCGTCTTCAGAATAATATCCAGTATAAATGAATGGCTGTTCTTTGGGATCTTTGCTTCGCAATAAGATTTTTCCTCGTGATTCTGGGTACACTAAAACGACAGAGCTGAACAAAACTGATTTGTCAATACTGCCTTCATATAAAGCTTCACATAATTCATTTACAAAAGAATAGTAAAATGCGCAGAATTGCAGGATACCTGTTGGTTCGTTCATAATAAAACTAATAGATTGATAATCTGGATAGTCTTGACTTTTATTTAATCTGGCGTACCCCGCAATAAGTACTGATGGAAACTTTGTGTAATCAATTGGTTTAGACGAAACCGATGGTCCCATTGTTTGAGTCACACTTAGTATAACATGGTCTTGTAAAGCTTGCCCAACAGGAATATCTGAAATTACTGTTATGTTGTGACTCAGTAAATGTTCTTTTGGACCTACACCAGACAACATTAATAGTTGCGGGGTGTTAATAGCTCCTGCTGATACAATAACTTCTTTCGCAGCTTTGAAAGATACTGTTTTATTATTCTCTAAGATAGCCTCAACACCAATTGCATTTTTTTCATCGTCGAAAAGGATTTTTGATACTAATGTGTTTTTAAGCACAAACAAATTCTGTCGATTTTTGATTGGATGCAAAAACGACTGAGCTGTGCTTTGCCTTAAATGGTCAGCAATATTAAACATAGGTTCTGTATACCCAAGAGAAGTATTGCCGTTTGTGTCCATAACAATGTCATGACCAACTTCTTCGAAAGCTTCAAAGTACTTCTGAACCTCGTCATTGTAGTATCGGGTTGTTCCTAAATTTCCATGAGTCCCATGAAACTCGCCTCCATCATATTCAAGTAGCACAGGGTCAACTAGCCTTTCACTTTTCTTAAAATATGGAAGAACATTTTCCCAGCTCCATGACTCGTCGCCAGTTATCTTTGCCCAGTTGTCAAAATCATGGGGATTGCCTCTTGTATAAATCATGTAGTTAATTGAACTACAACCGCCAAGCATTTTGCCTCTGGTTAATTCAGCTCCATGATTTTTGTGAAACTGTTGGCTGTAGCCATCGTCTTCAGTTTTGTAGTTCCAATCAACGGATGTATTTTTTAAGTATAGAGAGAGTCCTGGTATCTGGAATGTAGTAAATTTAAATATTTAGAAGACAAAAAAATTTAGAAAATTATATTCGTAAATCAAAAATTAATTAAAAAAATAATTATTATTAGAAAAGCTCTTGTTTACTCTGTATATATTCATTCCTATAAGCATCGACTGCTCTTAGTTTTTACTTTTTAAGAATTACAGTCATCTTCATACACAATTATGTCTTGCTGGCCCAGTAAATATTGTGTTTAGCTTTTTAATATTTTTCACACACTAAACTTTGATACAGTCCCATTATATATTGTATCTGCATTGACTGTTGTGATTTTATCGTTGTTTGTACTAGGTTTAAAAAAACAAAACATACTACTGATTCCACTGGTGGATCTCCACCTGCTTCTATAAGTAAAACTTTAGCTTCTTCAATCTCTGTGAGTCTATTGGCTAACACACTGCCTGCTGATCCAGCACCGACTATTATGAAGTCAAAACAAGCGCCATCTGGAAAATACCAATGATATATTACTGTTACTGAAACTTAACCTTTTGAACGCCACTGTCACGTATACATGACAAGCATGCGCGTGCCCTGTACGCCAAACGTCACAAATATGTGACAGAAAGTACGGCGAATTTGTAGCTTGGCGTCGGGGGCACGCCGATGCGTTTATGCTCTGGCGTTTAAAAGGTTAATAATGTTTTTGAGCAGTAAGGGTTGGTCATTGTATTTATTGTGATTGAGTACATAATTGAAATTGTATAATTATGTTATTCTAGTAGCAAAACGATCAATTTAAAATCCACATCACTCACGTAAAAGTCAAAGCCTGGGTTAGTATTACTATCTTTTTGAAAACTAATTGTAAGTCCATTGGCTAATGAAAAGTAATTTGGGACTAACCTGGAACCTCTGCCTGCTGCTTCCATAAAAACGAAGTCATCTGCAAGACAGACAGTACGCTGAAGGCTCCTTGAATTTCCTGGACTCCTAGTATCGCCGATGACGCACTCATTTTGTATATTGACTGTAGATAGTTATTGCTGTTTGAATCTTTTCGTCATCACTGCCCACAGGAATGTTATGTCAAAAATAATCTGTAAAGTGAATTTGTTAATGCAATCATGAAATAAAATGATTAAAAAAGAACCTTTGATCCCAAAAGTTGAAAGAAAATGTAACAACGGAACTTAACATCAAAATTAAAATAACAGGTACCTTTTGTAAAATTGAACCAGCGACTGAACTAATATTCGACAGTCGAATATTATTTATACAGACATTAAAAGTAACCTATAGTTGAGAAATTAAAATTAACATAAGCGGAAAATTTACCTAGACGGAATTCGCTATTATAATAAGATGTGGTGTTTAGTGTAGAAATGAACACCACATCTTATTATAATAGCGAATTCCGAAAAAATTATTGACTTGAATTAAACCAGGCACTTTTGAAAAGCTATTGCCCGCGACTTCGGACGCATTTATTCCGTTTTATGTACCAATAATGCCATTATAATCTACTTATTAAACAATATATTTAACAATTTCTTGAACGTGAAAAATAATATAGCTTAAACCTATAAAGTCTGGCATCTTACATTACGATCCAAATATTGGCTTATTAAAATTCGCATAAATTTATATAGCCTTGGTGAAACACTTAAATCAACAAGAGTATAAAAGAGTTGCTTCTTAATTTATGTTGCCACCCTGTCTTCCTTATGATACAACCAACTGCACGTAAATGGCTTGCTTGACTTTTACACCACCTTTATTTAGGCAACAGTTAAGGCTTGTTGAGACTTACGCGGTATTTGCTACCCAGAGCGATAGCGAAAGCCGAATGTACATATAATTATGTCACCGGAAAATTGCAGACTCCGTAAGTTTGTAATAAATCTTTATTAGATTATTATTACCAATGTATAATGAAAAAATCGTTTTACATACAATCAATTCAATCCACATTTAATAGTTTCCAATATATCCATGTCTTTTTTTTTTTCCTTAGCCTATTGTGTCCCACTGCTGGACAAAGGCCTCCCTCATATCCTTCCAGACATTCTTTTCTTGCGCCACCTCGAACCAGCTTTCGCGGTGTGCATCCAAATCATCTCGCCACCGCTTTCTGGGCCGGCCTCGGCGACGCCGTCCGCCTTCTGGCACCCATTGCGTGGAGACTTTTGCCCAGCGGTCACTATGCATGCGGCTGGTGTGACCCGCCCAGTCCCATCCGTGTCTTATTAAGAAAAAATAGTTTACAATTTCACGCGATTTTTTTCAATCTAACGGCGTTTGCAATTTTTCGGTGAAATATACACGGTAATCGTTTGTTTAAACTTAAGCGGATATCGCTACCGCTTTTGAAAGTGAAACTTTCTTGCAAAAGTATATAACGTGCTGCAGCCATGGCGGAACCAATTTTGCCTTGGCTAAAATCCGTGAGCGATGTTTATTTATTTATTTATTTGTATGTTGATACTGACTTCGGCAGTTCCTCTTATAGGTATGTGTCACAGAACAATTGTAAATATATATCATAGGAGATTGTAAACTCTCATTAATATCAACTGAAGATTTGGAATACTCTCGAAATCATTCCATATTTATAAATTTTTTTTGACGGGGACCACTCGCAGTTCTGCTAAGGCTGGTTACTGCTTAACCGGACTATCCTGTGGTGGCCTCAAATGAATTTAAGGCCCCCAGCCGGGAGTCATTCCAAGAAGTTGTGAACCGACATAAACTGACGACATATTCGCATGACCACGTACGGTTCTACGATTTATCACATTTATCGGATCTTGCCAAGCCAAGTAGAGGAACATTGGGCAAAGGGAGGATAGGGACCCCAACACGGATAGGTTAGATTCGAATGGTATGACGGGAGCTAGAGTGAGCATCATGACATTCATGTAAGGTTCCTTATACCCTTTTTTTTTTTTTTTTAAGTATGGGAAATCATCAAATGACTTCTTCCGCTCTGGGTGGAGCGGAAGGGCGTGTCAGACTCTTTTACTGACTAAAACCCATCCGTGTTCCTTCTAAAGCCCTTTGCGTTCCAGGGCCGCGGTGACTCTTTCGAACAAACTCCGCAACCCTGCCCGGGCCCCCGAAACCCCCTGCATACTAAATATCATGAAAATCGTTGGAGCCGTTTCCGAGATTCAGATTATTTATATAAACATACGGTTCTCTATTGTGTCACCTAACTTTTTTATCCATAATTTAAAGTGCCATAACTTTTTTTGTCCTAATCATCATTTGTCCGAATGATAACTTACCCGAACTTAATATCACATGCCATAACATTGAAATCCCTAAATATTATATGTCCTAAATTCGTTTGTCATAAAAATTACAATCAATAATATACAAGAGGCATAAAACTGTTTTCAATAAAAGTTATAAGTCCTAACTTCAAATTACATAATGTTTATTTATAATAAAAATATTCTTTGAACAAATTTGTATAACAAAGCTTTAACTCGGTACTTGCAGTTCAACGCCTAAATACGACCCAACATTTTGGAGCACAAGAGAACTAATAAATGAAGGTATACCACGAACACAAAATTGTGCAAAAGCATGGCATAACAGAATCAATCTTCTCGTGAATAAGCCTAAATCAGGCTTCTACCATTTATCAAATTATTTAATGATCGAGTTAAAACATTCAATATCAGAAATTGAAAAAAAATTGAACGGCGTTCCTATTCCAAATAAAAAGAGAAAAATAATTGACAAAACAGCAAGAATTGAAAACATTTTAAAAAAAACAATCGGAATATACAAAATGTGATTTTTTGAAGGCAATCGCAGCTAATATAAAGTTAGCTTAGAATCTGTCTACGAATTAAAATTAGTCATTATAATGAATACTAAATTATTTAATAATTATTGTATGCGTTTAAGTATATTTTTTTATAATTTTAAAATATCTGATTTTGCATTATAGTTCTTATTATACATAAATTAATATATTATGCATGTACTCAATAAAGCAGTTGATTGTGAACATGTGGTTTTTCTAAACAAGCAAGCATGAAAGCAAGCATGCAGTATGCAAGCAAGCAAGCATGCAGCAAGCAAGCAAGCATTCAGCATGCAAGCAAGCATTCAGCATGCAAGCAAGCATGCAGCACGCAAGCAAGCATTCAGGATGCAAGCAAGCATTCAGCATGCAAGCAAGCATGCAGCAAGCAAGCAAGCATTCAGCATGCAAGCAAGCATGCAGCATGCAAGCAACCATGCAACATGCAGCAGGCATGGTTTCTGTCACGGCTCCGGCGCTGCGGGGCTCCGGCGGTCCCACGCGAGTTTATCGTCGCAGATTGAATGTAAATCTCACTGCCGCGGTGTTACAACCACCTGCTCCTCAACTCGCGGCCCGCCTCGCCCCTTCGCGCCTACGCAATTTTAAATTACACTCTAGGGGTAGGGCAGACAAGACTGCGTGGAGTCGGATTTACAGCGATTCGTTTCTGTCACTAAAACCTATTTATTAGCGAATGTTTTAGGACTAAAAAAATATTATAAATGAACATTCGGAATAATACACGTTATTTAACACAATACTTAGGACATATGACTTTAGCTCATGTAAAATTAGGAGATTCAATTATTATAGTACTCGATATTATGACAGAATACTTTTAGAACTAAAGATAATTCTGTCAAACAAAATTTCGGGATTTTGAACATTATGGTTACTGAAGTTTATAGCAAAGGTGTTATGGATAATGATTTTCGGTCAAACAATTTTAGGAGAAGTAAGGGAGTACCAAACATACATATGTATATACAAGAATTGCTCGTTTAAAGGTATTAGATTAGATAAAAAATAAACATTTTCCATAACCGAGAAAGAAAGATAAAACGCGATTATTTCAATAAAAGCTAGGGAAATCAAGTTATCTCAGATTTTTTTACAGCATGTAAAGAATAGGTGGAACTAGTTTATATTGTCACAATTAAACAATAAAAAAAATATACGAAATTAAAAAAAAGTGGATTAGGTGATAAGATGAGATTAGATCATTTTGTTTGTTCAAACATAAGAACACATTAAAAAAATCAGCACGCATGTTGTAATAATATTATAAACAGTTTGTCATGCTTGCTTTATACAATGGCATACAAATATTTAAGTTGGTGAGTAAATACAATTTTTTTATTAAATTAAAATTATACTGCTAATAAAATTATTTAAATAGTAATGTTACCACAATTACACGATCCAAATTATGATGAAATTATTTAGATGAACCGTGAGTGTTATAACACTCATGGTTCATCTAAAAAATATATCAAGTTGTCAAAATAGATAAAAATCATAATGGTCATTCAAAATATTTTTACACATAAAAAATCATTAGTGGTGTAATAAGCTCTTTCTGCTATTTTTTGACGTGACAACGTATTATAATTCGATGGACCCCGCTGCATGCACGAAAAAACATGACTCATGCGGCGTTACCTCGCTCTGAGGCGTTCCATTAAAAAAAAATCTTTTGAACAATGAAATCATTCCATCAATATTTTCTTATGACGTTGTCACGTTCAACTATCGTCAGTAAACTGACTTTACAGACAAACGATTTTTTTTACTTTCAATTTAAACTGCACATTACTTAAAAGCGTCCAACTTTTGGCAATTTATTATAAATTATAGTTTATAACAAATTGCCAAAAACTTGGAAGCTTCATTCGAGACATGCAGAAAACACTCTTCCGCATAAGAGCAGTTCTGGTTTGTTCAAAGCAAATCTGAGTATTGTCACGTTTGTTGCGTGGAAACACATCAGCCATGCTAGGAAACAGATTAGGGTAGGACCTTACAAACATTACACTTGGAAAATCATCAAATTACTTCTTCCGCTCTGGGTGGAGCGGAAGGGCGTGTCAGACTCTTACTGACTAAAACCCATCCGTGTTCCTTCTAAAGCTTTTTGCGTTCCAGGGCCGCGGTGACTCTTTCGAACAAATTCCGCAACCCTGGCAGGCTCTGGCCCTAGCGGGCCCCGTCTTTTATGCTGACATCTCTTTGAGGCACGCGTGGAACACAACGCGCCATCGACCCGGGCCTGGTCCATCAACCCGGGCCAGCTACAAACATTACAGTTGCTATCATATAAATGCAACATTAGCAAAAGTCAACATTTTATATTTTTCAAAATAAGGCCTACAACTCTGAGTGGTTTCTAATTTGAACATGGACCTTATCCATTTCTTTTGTGCTTTGAATATATAGTCCTTATCAGCTATGTTACCCAAGGCTGGCTTGATGGTCGAGTGGTTAGTGACCCTGACCGCTAAACTGGAGGTCGTGGGTTCGATTCCCACCCAGGACAAATCTTTGTGTGATGAGCATGATCATTTGTTCTGTGTCTGGGTGTAATTTTTTTTTTTGCCCATATTATGAATGCCCATATTAACTTTTTAGATAGGTATACTGTTTCTTTTTTGTGTTTTTATTTTCTGTTTAATTAATGGTTATTAAGATTATCTGTAAATGTGTGAGTACCATTTACCTATTTTTTTTTTAGAAAATGAATACTTACCTCTGCTGGTAATACTTTGTTCTTATAAGTGTCGTCCTCACATAATATTAAATTAATTTTTGTATACCAAATTTTGTAAAATCATTATTTGAAAAGAGTAACTATGGAGTTTCTTGTCCATTCTTCTCCATAAGAATCTACCTTTCCGAATGGACAGTAGAGTCACTTTATTAATGTAATATTATTATTTTACTGAACTGTAAATGCTGACGTTCAAAAGTGCCGTTCAATGGCCTAATTGAAATAAACGTTTTGACTTTGACTTTGACTTTATGTATTTAGAAATATGTAAGTATGTTTATCAGTTGTCTGGTTGCCATAGCACAGGCTCTGCCTAGTTTGGGATCGGATGACCGTGTGTGAGTTGTCCCAAGATATTATTATTATTATTATTTTATATTTTTCAAAATAAGGCCTAAAACTCTGAGTGGTTTCTAATTTGAACATGGACCTTATCCATTTCTTTTGTGCTTTGAATTGTCCTTATCAGGTGAGTTACCCCAAAAAATTATCCCGAATTGTAGGACAGATTCAACCAACCCGTATGTATGTGTTTATTTATTTTTCATAACTATATCGGACAAGGCCAATTAAATAAAATTTAAACACAATTTAATTCAGTAACATTTTTGCCAATTTAATTAAGTAATTTTATGAAAAGAAAGTAGTAAATTTTTAGCTTGAAGAATATTTTTTTTTTTTTTTTATTGGCAATTGCACGGGTTGATATTTAATTTACTGACCTAATTGTAAAACTCGATCTCTTCTACAACACGTCGACATTTTAACGTTTAATAAATGTACGTATTATATAGTAATACGTGCCTACATACATTAAACGTTAAAATGTGTTAATGAAAACAATCTAATAAAACAAAGTAATTTATTTTCAGGAAGCTTAAGAAATCGAAAACAAAAGTTTGACTGAGGTCAGTAAAAATCTATACAAAAACAATCATGTGATACAAAATAAACTGTTTTATTGTACAAAAATTGTGGAATAAATATCAAAAAGTAAATATATTGAAAAACTAATGAAATCTCTACCTATAGACACGACAAGAGAACTTTTACCATAAAATAAGAAAATAAAAAGTATAGTACGAATATCAAATTACATTATAAAAAAAAAAAAAATTCAACGTTTTATATTTCAACAAACGCTTAAAATTCTCTTCTGCTTTACCAAAATCAACATTCAGCCTATATTAAACCATAATCGTTTTTGATAAAATCAGCTGCTCTTTCTGCAATCATAATAGTTGGTGCATTGGTATTAGCTCCAGTTATCTTCGGCATGATACTAGCATCTACAACCCTTAGCTTCTGTACCCCGTACACCTGAAGACGGTTGTCGACTATAACCCCCATAGGACAGGAAGCAGCATAATGATATCCCGACAACATCATGCAGAGCGCATAGCATCTCCAATATTTAAGAGTATCAGAAAATTCTCCACAACCACATTCATCGGGAATAATCATTTCAGATTGGACACTTTTGAAAAACTTCGATCCTTGGACCTTCAAATAATCTTGTATATATTTCGCGTGGTTATCTAAATCTGTATCATTAGAATAGTAGCCGGTATATATAATTGGGTGTTCTTTGGGATCGGTGCTTCGCAGTAAGATTTTTCCACGGGATTCTGGGTATAATAAATATACCGCATTCAATAAAACTGCCTTTCCAACACTGCCGTCATATAAAGCATTACAAATTTCATCCTTAAAAGAGAAGTAAGTACAAAATTGTAGCATTCCAGAAGGTCCACTTAAAAGAAAGTTAAATGTTTGATAATGCGGATGACTTTGATTTTTATTCAAAGCGGCGTAACCCAAAACGAGTGGTACTGGAAATTTTGTGGGAACCACCGGTTTAGCGTCAGGTGCATCTCCCATTGTATGGATCGTTAATACCATGATATGGTCTTGTAGACTTTGACCGACAGAAAGATCAGAAATTACGGGAATTTCGAGACTGTCTAAGTGCTCTTTTGGACCTATTCCAGATAACATCAAGATTTGTGGAGTGTTTATGGCTCCTCCCGATACTATTACTTCTCTTTTAGCTTTAAAAATGACAGTTTCATCGTTAGCTAAGATTGCTTCAACACCAATAGCATTTTTATCTTCATCGAAGAGGATCTTCGATACCAGTGTGTTTTTTAGCACAAACAAATTAGGTCGGTCTTTTATTGGATGCAAAAATGATTGAGCAGTGCTTTGTCTAACGCCATCAGCAATGGTGAACATGTTTTCAGTATACCCTATTGGACTTCTACCATTTGTATCGGCAACAATTTTATGACCGATTTCTTCGAAAGCTTGAAGAACCTTTGCACCCTGTTCAGTGTAATATTTGTCTGTTCCTAAGTATCCACCTGTACCGTGTATTTTGCCTTCATCAGAAGCAAGCATGATAGGATCAACGAGCCTTTCACTTTTCATAAAATATGGAAGTGTGTTTTCCCAGTTCCATGACTCGTCACCAGTTTTCTTTGCCCAGCCGTCATAATCATACTGATTTCCTCTGGTATAAACCATAAAGTTAAGAGAACTAGTGCCTCCAAGCCCTTTTCCTCGCGTCCATGGAGTTCCATTGTTTTTATGCATTTGTTCGGTAAAGCCATCGTTTATAGTTTCGTAGTTCCAATCAAATGATGTGTTCTTCTGGTATTGGAAAGTCACCGGTACCTGGAATAGAGAAAATGACAGGAAAAGTATAGAATACTAGCTTTTGCCCACGACTTCGTACACGCATATCCCGTTTTTCCCGTTCTCGTAAGAATTTTGGGATCCTCCTTTCTTAGTTCTCGTGCTCCCTTACCCTCCCCAAGAAACCTACATGCCAAATTTCAGCTTTCTACGACCAGTAGTAAGGCTTGCATTATCTGTTTCATTCAGTCAGTAACGGTAGAATTTTACATATTAGGATGAGTAAAATGGGTATATAACAAAGAAAAATATTCTACAATTCAGAGTTCCTCTTCAAAACTACTTTCAGTGCCATCCGAGGCATTTATTCAGTTTCGATATTTTAAAAGATTGCAAGTTGTAAAACGTCAAAGTTTATTATTACTTCAAGGTCAATGTGTCACGTAGCTTCTATATGAATTAAGTTGTTTTAAGTGGTAATGTCGATTTAACTTACCACAGATTCTATTGGTGGATCGCCACCAGCTTCTATAAGTAGAACTGTGACATCCTCAATCTCTGTGAGTCTATTGGCTAGCACACTGCCTGCCGACCCAGCGCCGCATATTATGAAGTCAAAACAATCGCCATCTAGTAAGTTAAAACATGTTAAATATTAGGTATTGTTACTGGAGTGGATGTTCTATATATAAAATAAGTCAAAACCACACTAGAGAACATGCTAGCAACGAAAGTTGCTATGATAATCAAAACACTTTTCACACAAGCAATAATTCGATGTACGAGAAAATAAATAACGTTCTCCAAAAACATTTTCATGTCCTTTTTATAAAATAGAATACCTTATAAAAACTATCTGTAACATTTGTTTAGAAGTACATAAATAATTTAACTTATAATTCACTGGCGATCTTACAGGGGGTGAAAATACTCATGAATAAACAACTTTTACAATGAACTAAGTCTCATATGTAGGTAAAATAAAATTAAACGTGACAAAATATAGAGAAAATCAGATTTTCAAAGAAAAAAAATCTTAAGAAAATCCGTTTAAATTCAACATCTGCACAATGCTAATTGTAATATTTTTTTTAATGATCACAATGCAGTAGATTATTACCTTGAACCTGTGCCTGCTGAGGGAATAAGAATGCAGTCAGTTGTAAAGCAGATAATATGCTGAAGGCTGATTTGATTGCCTCGATACCGAGGATCGCTGTAGTTGCATTCATATTTAACGACTTTCAAAAACCAGAAAGTTATTGAATATACTGTTTCAGAAGTTCTTCATCACCTGAAAATTTTAAATAAAATTACTTACTTGGCTTATCATCATCTTCCTGCCCTTATCCCATGTTACTTGGGGTCGGCGAAACACGTTCTTTTCTTCCATTATGTCCTGTCAGCCGTCACGCTATCACTAACTCCCTTTTCTTTCATATAACTTCTAACACAATCCATCCATCTTTTCGTTGGCCTTCCTCTCCTGTCCATCCATCCACATTTATATTCATAACTCTTTTAGTTACGTGCATTTCATCCCTTCTCTTCACATGACCCATACCAAGATAAGCGATTCCCTTTTAACTTCTTGTACAATAAACGGTTATAATTCTTCCGTTATTTTTATTTAATAGCCGTAATTTTGCGATAAACGCTAAGCAATGTAATAGAGCCAATATATATATATTTGAATGGGCTGTAAATAACTTTTACACGTCAATTTTAAATTGATAAAATAAAAATGTTGAATGAAATACCGGCCGGTATTTCATTCAACATTTTTTTATAGTTACTGGAGAATGTTGTCACAATAAATATCATTATTTGACTATAAACTGTGTATTATTAACTATTACGAAAAAAATTTCTAATAAAAGTTTATGATTTTCTGCCCTAGTCCCATATTCCCCTACAAGTATCATTCACACCCTTAGTTTCTTGTGTACTTATAGTATTTAAATGTCCTTAAAATGTTTGTGCTTTTTTTTAAAACAACCCTGTTTTTTGTAAATTGTTAATTGGTTATTTTGTCTCTTATCCATTTTTTTATCAAATTTACTTTTTATTATTTATTAATTTATTAATTTTGTTATCAAACTTACTTTTTATTATTTATCAATTTTGTTATCAAACTTACTTTTATTATTTATTAATTTTGTTATCAAACTTACTTTTTATTATTTATCAATTTTGTTTTCAAACTTCCTTTTTAAAATTTTATTCATTTTTTATCAAACTAACTTTTTATTTTTTATTTTTTTACAATCTTACTTTTTATTAGTGCCGATAGGTTCGCGTTTGACCACAATCTAACCTAATGGAAAGTGATGATGGAGCACGCTTACCTAGAAATAACCTATTGGCTCTTAACTTAAAGCCCCCCAGGTTGTAGCTACCAAGAAACTCACATGGGACTCTGTGCAGAGAATTCCACTCCTTAGCTGTACGCACAATGAAAGTATTCCCAAAAAGTTTTGCGTATGGGAATGCAAGGGGGGGGATGTCCACCATAATCCGATGAAGGAATGGGCACGCCGTAATTAAATTATGCAATTCCGACGCACACTCCCCGAAATGTTACCTATATAAAACCAACAAGCTTCTTCTATATCATGAAATACTTGTGAACTAAACCTCAAAAAAAAAAACCGAAATGCCAAATGATTTCGATGATTAGCGAAACAAAAATTCCGAAGTTTATTTATATTTTCTTTCATTTTATGAGAAGCAAGAAAAATATAGTTTGCATATTTTGCTTTCACAATTTTCTTAAAAAATATCTATTAAAACAGAACAACCTACCTTCTGAGACACTGCAACACGCAAGTATTCCGAAACACTATTGAAATTGCTATTTATCCTTTCCTTATGAATATATATCGCGTCCGCAGAAAGTGGCCTAACTCAAAATTACAACTTTTGGGAAAAATAAGAATAAAGTCTTCAAAGATGTGTTTAATACATTTAAATGACATTAAGAGCGCATATTGACTACGTAAGATCTCGAATAGTCCCACTAACCGCAGCCATTCGTAACATTATACAAAATGCATACCTACCCAATATATACAAGCTAAGACCAACATATACAATACGCTATTCAAGCCACATCTAGAATATCTGATCCAGATATGGGAACAAGCTGCAAAAACAAATCAACAACACGTACAACGAACACAAAATAAAACCATCAAAGTCATCTGCAGTTATATTATAACTACTATACTCCAACAGAATTACTCAACAAAAAAAAAAACAAAATTATTTAACCTACAACAATTATTTACGAGTATATACCATACATACATGCATGACTATCCGAAAGATTTTTAAGAACAACATACACACAAATATTTCATTTAAACAAAGGACTCATAGATATAATACCCGTAATCAAGACGACCTAGAAGTATCAAGAGTGAGAACTTCGAAACTTCGAAAAAATCGGCTATACAATATCGCTCGCCATGAAACGCAAAAGTTTGGCGAGTTTAGAATTAAGTAACACCTCTCTATTATAACCCATTCATTTTAAAAAAAAAGCTGGCTGTCTGTAAAGTCGGTTTACGGACGATAGTTTAACGTGACAACGTCATACCAAAACATTGATGAAATGATCGTAACGTTACAATGAGCGTCACGTTACAATGAGTCATCCTTTTTCTTGCGCGCAGCCGGCGTTCATTGATTTATTAGATGTTGTCACGTCAAAAAAAAGTTGATTGTCTGTAGTCGGTTTACGGAAGATAGTTAACGTGACAACGTCACAACAAAACATTGATGAAATTATTGTAACGTTACAATGAGTCATCCTTTATCGTGCGTGCAGCCGGCGTTCATCGATTTATTAGACGTTGTTATGTCAAAAAAAATAAAAAATCTTAAAACAGTCAGAGAGCTTGTACACTACAAGCATACCAACATTTAAAACAGGCCTAAGGAATCATATATTAGAAACGCAAGTTTAGCTATTTATATTAGACACATACGTTTAGCTTGAACTGTTTTGTATTTCATTGAGAGTAGAGTCACTTTATTAATATATTTTACTGAACTGTAAACGATGACGTTCAAAAGTGCCGTTTAATGGCCTAATTGAAATAAACGTTTTTGACTTTGACTTTGTTACATTATTATTTTACTGAACTGTAAAATATGACGTTCAAAATTGCCGTTTAATGGCCTAATTGAAACAAACGTTTTGACTTTGACTTTGAATTTGAGACTTAAGTTACTTGCTATATTATAGTTATTATAGGCTCGCATAGATAGTTTTTGAGGCTGTCATGCACAAGAGAACGGCATCCCTAATGCGTAGGATACGTGGACGCTCCAACAGCATTCTGAAGGTTATTGTGGAGAGGCCAGACTGCCCTTTTCTGATGCACTGGTCCCGTAGGCATAGCTGCGGGCCTGGTGCTGAGGAAAAATACTTGAATTAGTTTTTAGGAATAATAGTGTTTTTATATAGCATGTTTTATTTAAATTTTATTCTAACATAGCTTATAAGTAATCGCTAATTCGTTCTTTGAGAAATAAATATCTTTAAACTGAATTGTGTCGCTCCCGTGACCAATGTTTTCTCTAACCAATAATTCGGTCTCTTTTTCATATACTACAGAGTTTGAGAGAAGGTTTTCCAAAATTCATCATCATCATATCAGCCGAAAGACGTCCACTGCTGGACATAGGCCTGCCCCAAGTGTCGACTCTCATCAGGTCATCGGTTTACCTTCCAACACGGTCACAAGGCCATCATCAGCAAAGATTAGTTTTGAACAAAATCTGAAATTACAGGTATTTTTAGTTAGGCCACTTTCATTCTAAAACAATATTGACTTAATTCATCGTTGATAACAAGAACCTAGGGTTTCTTGTGAATTCATACGTATGTACATAGAATAAATGTAATGTATGTAATAAAAGATAAGTATTCACAACCGTCGAGTATGACCAGAGGACCATTTTGGCGTTCCGTCAAAATGTATGAAAATATTATGTCAAAAAAAACCTTTAGTTTTTTTGACATAATTATTGCGACTGAGATGCAAATGCGAATGTTGCTTAAAATTAAGTAGAATAGGGAATATGCATAAGAAAATATGTATTATCTAAACAGTTTTTACAAAAATATAATAGTAACAGTGTAACCGGAACCAAAATAGATCAAAAATCATTTTTTTCTTATTGGTCCTCAAATGTATGAAAGTAGACGCAGCAAAAAGAGTAAGTAAGGATCATAATAGGTGACTTTCTGTATTTTTTGCGTACTTAAAATGGCGTGACAATAGGTATATACTTAAGCAAAGATTTATTTATTGACGCCATATTTTACTTAGGAGTTTTTATTTTTATTTTAAGTGTATATAGTTAGATTCGTATTTAAAATATAAAATCCTCTGTAAAGGTTAAATATTACTTATAGATTACAGAAAAAACCTATCAGAATTACAAAAAAAAACATGTTAGAAAATAGATTCGTACGAAATCGTTTACACGTGAGTTCAACTCTTCAATTGTCCTCTTGAAAACGGACAAACATCCAGAGAGAATGCCAATTTTACTAACTTAAGTTCGCATTCGCATGTCGGTCGGAATCAGTCAAGAAAGTACGGAAATTGAGGCTTTTTTAGCAGATTGCGAATAAGATGCGAACGAAATGAAAAATAGTATACGTAGTAACAAAAAATACAACCGACTTCCAAATAATAAAAACACTACAAATTATAAAATAACTTTAATTTCGGGTGTAAGTGTTTTTCGTTGTTTCTTCGTTTTTAACACCGACTTCCGAAATTAAAGTTATTTTATACTTTGTACTGGTTTTGTTATTTGGAAGTCGGTTGTATTTTTTTGTCAAAACCGCGCAATTCCGTTTACTTGGATGACATATTTTTTCCAGCTATCTTAATTAAAAAACGAAACTACTTTTGATGAAATCTTTATGGGACCAATCGGAAAGTATATCCTTCCACATAATAAAACAATTTTTCAAATTGGTTCATAAATGACGGGTAACAAAAAAAAAAAAAAAACCGACTTGAGAACCTCTTCCTTTTTTCAAAATCAGTATAATTGTAGAAATGGCCTTCAGATTTGATTTGTGTCCATTTGCTGCCAATATGCTCGGTTCTGCTGTAAGAAATTTCAAATCGAATATCTCAATAATTTTTTGTGACGTCTTTGTTATAAGGCCAGAATAATTTGCATATTAACATTAAATTTAAAATTGAGACGTAAAATGTGTGCGCCAATTGGATAAATAGTTTTTACTAAACATGAAAAAATAAATAATGTCTTCCGATCACTACAGACAACCGTACTCCGTAAAACTTCTTGATTTGCGAAAACCACCCTTATTGCTACAGAAGAAAGGAGCTATAATGTTAAAATGTTACTAAAAATACGCGGTTGACTATACAGGTTGTCATACCTTCCGAGATGCACGTTTACACGAATGCGTACGCTTACGTGTGTCATAAGCGAATCTAAACCGCATGGTTATCAACATAAAGTTCAAAATGGCACGATATGATGAGATTGAATACCGGAACGCTATCGAACACATAATTTTGAATTTTATGCATTTGGAAACATGGTTTAAATCTGCGTGCTCGTTTATAAAATTAGGCACTGTACGAACAATTTATACAGACGTAGGATTGTGTTACTTTTAAGCACACACATCTGTCACCACATTGCTAATAATTGTTGAATACCGAGTAAAATATTTTTATAAGTTACCATCAAAATTAGGTTAGCTTTCAAACGTATTAAAGATTTAAAATACTACATAAACTAAGTTTTTGCTTTCTGAACAAAAAAACACAGACAGATTGGAGCTTAGTAATAAATAACGAATTTTATCAAGTTCAAAATCTCATCAAGTTCTGAAATATAATATTGGTTAGTTACTTTCTAATAGTTCATTATTAGTAACATCTTTGAGAGTAAACTTTTTTTTTCCTTTATTTGAGATGGGTTTGCTCTTGACTGTAGTCTAGGTCATAGATGACAGAGACAAAGGCGACGATGGGGCGAGCTTACCTAACTTTTTTTTTATGACGCACACCATCAAATGAAACATATTACTTGTTTAAAAAAAAACGAACTGCAAAGCAGAAAAAAAACCAAGTCATTTTACAAACAGTCTGGTGCAATTGGGGGATGTATTTTAGTTCACAAATTTGATGCCACCAATCGCAGCTCAATTCAACTGCTTGAAAAGTGACTTTTTTCACCTTATAAACATTAAAATAAATAAATATAAATATAGCCTTTATTGCTGTTTCTTTTTAAAATAACTTAATACATGCCTACTTGCTAAAAACTAAATATACATTCTAGTTCTAATTTATGTTAAAGTGATCGGCAACTGGTTGCTTTTGTTGAACAGCTTGTCTGTCGACAAAGGCCTCCTCTAAAGATTTCCACGTATTCCTGTCTCTGGCTACTCGACTCCATACTGGGCCAGCTATTTTCCGCAAGTCATCTTCCCATCTTTTGTTTTGTCTGCCCCTACTTCTTTTTCCATCCCTTGGATACCATTCTGTTACTAACCTACTCCATTTTTCTATATTTCCGACATATAAACATTTACAACCGAGATAAGCCCAGTTTTTCTAGCAATAGAATTTTAACAATAATAACCAAAAATTTCTCTTGATAGAAACGCAACGCATATACCTCGACGTCTATCTAGTTCAAGATCATTAAGAAAACCTCAAATAACTAACAATTTATAAACCTATTCCAATTGCACGAAAGAGAAAATACCTTTAGTAGACGAATAGTGTCGCCTCGCATTATATCAGTTACAATTTCAGCTGTAGCCCGGGGGTATAACGAGGGAGTTAATGAATTTCTAGGTGATGGATTAGATATTTAAGCTCAGCTTGATGAAACACCCAGTTGATTGAATTCGACGAACACGTGGTGGATGAAAAAGTAAATTAATACGTAACTTTTGTATTGATTTACTTTCGACGAACAAAAATGTTAGCACTTTTTTGAGGGAGCGATTTAAAGGCCAATAATTGCGGGACAAATTTCCGTGCGTTCGAGCACATTGGAATCAAATGTCACCGGCAATTTAGAACTAATAGTGTTATTGTTTGTCCGTGGTGCTTGGCAATTTGACGACATGGTTGGCACAGCGGTTGAGCAATTGGTTGCTGTGCTGCATATCGCGGGTTTGATTTCCACACGCAAAAAACATTTGTATGGCCTACAGATAGTTGTTCTGGGTCAGGCTGTTTGTGTATGTGAGTTTCTTTGTTTGTAAACGCAGCCACGATACAGGCAAAATTCCTCGTGTGGCGCAATGTATTTAAAAAAAAGCAAAAATAAAAACACGTTTGTTGTATGGGAGCCCCCTTGTGAAAATTTTCAACCGTCTAACTATCACAGTTCATGAGATACAGCCTGGTGACAGACGGACAGATGGACAACGAAGTCTTAGTAATAGGGCCCCGTTTTACCCTTTGGGTACGGAACTCTAAAGAAGAAGAAAAAAACAAATCCACTTATTTCTAAGCAACGTTCGCATTCGCACCACAGTCGCAGTCAATCAAAATGTAGGGATAGTAGTTGTTTTAGCCTCAGGTTTCCAGACGTAATGCCTTTTAAATAATGAAAAAATCAAATCTGCATGATTTAGTTGTCAATTTCATATTTTAATAAGCGATTCAATATCATTTCGTAACATAGACGATAATATTCAAACTCAAAGCATTTATTTCAATTAAACCATTACAGGCACTTTTGAATTGTCAAGTTCGGTCTGTCCAAAGAGATGAAGCTATTTGCACGTTCCAAAGCGTAGATCTCTATGGAGAAGAACGCGCAAGAAACTCCACGGACACTCTTTTAAATCAATGTTTTTTTACAATAATATGGTTACATCATTCGTGTGACAATTAAACAAACATACATATATATGAACGATGTAGAAATACTTGCACGATCAAGCGCCCGAAGTAAAAAAAAAGCAACAATTCAAAGAACAAATAATTAAAATAAACCGTGGCAGCTGAGAGATGACCAATTGACCAGTCCTAGCTGACGGCGCTCGCTCAGCAATATGACGCCCGCGCTAGCACCACTTTGAAGAGTGCCAAGGGATCCATCAGCCAGACTTTTAAGTGAGCATGACACTCCCAACCGCCAGGGCACATTCAAGTCAAAGAAAATTATTGTTCAAGGTAGGTACACAGTACTCACACATCATTTAGTAAAGTCGATCCTTGATTGTATAAAACAAAAACAGTTCTCAAACCTATTTTTACCATGAGTGTACCAATACTTTTATGTTACAAAAAAATCTACACAAAAACTCAGAATCTTATACTTCTCCAACATCTCCATAAGTCCTTAACTACACACAAGGGCGTTGCTAAAGCGAAACGGAAGATATAAAATATATTTTATATTCATGTTTGTAACGTCCCGTGGGGGGTGTGAAAAAACAATGAAAAGATGCCTCCTGTATGTTGCTTGGTTTGTAACACAAGTCGTAAAATAAACCACGGGTAGGTACACTATGTTATTAAAAATCGGAAGTTGTATATTCGGTTTTCGGCGGGAAAAATGTTGATGTTTGTTCTGTGGCTTGAGTAGATACAAAGTCCTAAAAAAAGTTATTAAAAAGAAAAACTAAAAATACAGTTTAATTGTTGTCAGAGGTTGCCAATGACGAGCTGGGATTGCCAATTCTCCAAATTCTGTTGTGTGTCAATTAATTTCATTTAATTTTGATTTACATATTATTTAGAATTTTTATTTACATACATATTTACACCTGATTTATAAATACTTAACTAACTACACTTCTGGACACATCTATTGGCCCACCTTAGAGTTTAGGTTTCGATGGCCCCTACCGAAATATGATTGCTAGATTGAACAAAAACTGTTGATGCAGTTTTAAACCTGATACATTTTACCATCTTTTTCGATCGTATTGTTTTAAATTTGAATTCAGAATACCATACGACATGGAGCTACGCCTAACAAGTCGGATATGCGCCTTGTTAAAGGCAATTGATTTTTGAATAAAAAACATGTTTTATCAAATAAAGGTTTAATTTAATAACGCGTGTTGCCTCCATGGGCATCTACCACAGCTCTCATACGATTAGGCATAGAGTTTATCAACCGCTCTATGCAATTTTGAGGGATCATCTCCCATTCCTCTTCTATGGCAGTTTTCAACTCCTGCATCGTATGGGCAACTGGCTGACGAGCCCTAACACGTCTTTTTAGCTCGTCCCACATGTGCTCAATGGGGTTCATATCTGGGCTTCTGGCTGGCCAGTCCATAACTGTGATGTTCACATCTCGAAGATATTCCCTGACGATGCCGGCCGCATGGGCTCTTGCATTATCATGCATAAAAAGGAAATTTGGGCCCACATAGTCCGCGTATGGTATCACGTGAGGTTCTAAGCACTCACGAATGTACCTTTCAGCATTTAATGTTGGCAGCCGTGGTCCTGTAACAACCTCAAGTTGAGTTTTGCCGCTCGCGGATATACCGCCCCAGACAGTCCATGAGCCACCGCCATAAGCAACCCTCTCTTCAAAGCATCCCAGCTGATTTTTGTAGCTGGATATCAGACTTCCTTAGTGAACGGTCGATCCGAGTAGTCGTTGACGGCTGCTTCTCTGACCTCATGGCTATTAATGCCGGAGTTCCTCAGGGGTCTGTTCTCTCTGCAACTCTTTTCCTGCTGCACATCAATGACCTGCTTCAGCCTGGTATTGTTGGGTATGCAGATGACAGTTCGGTTTCAGAGAGATACTTGTCTAGCGCAAAAACCAGCGGGGAAGAAGTTCGTTCCTTGAGAGAGGCCATGGTAGAGCGGACAAATTTGACCTTAAGTCTTGTCTCCCAGTGGGGTGATGACAATCTGGTCTCTTTTAACGCCACCAAAACACAAGCATGTCTTTTTACCGCGAAAAGGAGTCGTTTCGACCTAACTCCGACTTTTCGGGGTACATCTGTTCCTGTAACCGATCGGCTCGAGCTCCTAGGCATGGAGTTGACAACCAGTCTCAACTTTGGTGCCACCATTGAGCACAAAGCCCAAACTGCGGCCAAAAAGCTGGGCATCCTAAATAGAGTGAAGCGATACTTCACGCCTGGACAGCTTTTAACCCTCTACAAAGCACAAGTCCGATCCTGCATGGAGTATTGCAGCCACCTTTGGGATGGCTCAGCTAAATACCAACTTGCCGCGCTTGACTCGGTGGAACACAGAGCTAAAAGGCTCATTGGCGACGTAAGACTGGTGGATGCCAAGCTTCACAGCTTGGCTCATCGCCGCAAGGTTGCCTGCTTGTCGGTCTTCTACAGATTGTACTTCGGGGAGAGTGTCCAGGAACTCCACGATCTCATCCCACCGGCCCCCTTCTACCATCGGACATCTAGACGCACTGCAAGTTACCATCCCTACCTTGTTGCTATTCCACCAATTCGCACTAAACGTTTCCAAACGTCTTTTATAATGCGCACAGCAAAGGAGTGGAACTCTCTGCCTGCGTCTGTGTTTCCGAACGCATACAACCCTAATCTCTTCAAAATTAGAGTGAACAGGCTTCTTCTGGGTAGGCTCGCTCCATCGTCGACTTTGTCTCTGTCATCTATGACCTAGACTAGAGTCAAGAGCAAACCCATATTAAATAAAAAAAAAATTAAAAAAAAAAAAAAAAAAAAGCAGCATTGTGCGAAACGCTCTCCCTTACGTCGGTAGACCTTCTTCCTTCCATCATTGCCATGTAACACAATTTTAGACTCATCAGAAAAGAGTACACGGCTTCAATCTTGCTGTGTCCAATTTAAATGACTGCGTGCGAAATGAAGGCGCGCTGTTCGGTGGGCTCGCGTTAGTTTGGGCCCATTAGCTGGCTTGTGTGGTACCATATCGCGTTCTTTTAACCTTCTCCAAACAGTTCGAGCGCTCACAGATACTCCGTGGAAGTCGCGAAGTTGGTTTTGTATCTCAATGGAGGTAAGGTGACGATTTCTCAAGCTGGTCGTCACGATGAATCGATCCTGCCTTTCAGTTGTGACCCGAGATCGTGGCCTTCCTTGGCGACGAACAAAGCCGCCAGTCTCTAGGTACCTCCGATAAACATTTCGGACCGCAGATCGACTTAAATTAAGTTGAGCACTCACGTTTCTTTGGCTGTGTCCGGCCTGAATAAGTGCCACAGCTTGGGCGGCGACTTCAGGTGAAGTATCCATAGATTATTGATAGAACCTCACCTTAATGTTAAGAATAAGTAATGTTTGTTGCAAAACCAAAGATATCAATTACTTTTTCAAGAATTAAATCCAAGTAAAGCAATAAAACCAAGTTTTCTTAGTATTCGATTGTTTGATATCAACAAACAGGCTCCAAATTGTCTTTTGTTTCTTTAAATTCTGTGTTCGAAATTCAAAAAAAGACTATTGAATGAAATTGTGAATGTGCCAGGTTCAAAACTGCATAAAAACTTTTTGCTCGACCTAATATAAAATTCTAGCTAGGACCAAACGAAACTGAAAATACAAGGTGGGCCAATAGATGTGTCCAGAAGTATATATACACTAGAAATAAAAATAAAAACTCCTAACTAAATTAACCCTAAAATATGGCGTCAAAACATTCATCCGCATCGCTGTCGACTGGAAGTGTACCCTATTTACATATTAGATATATTATTTTTCTGTATCATGTTTTGTAAACTTATTTTGCATACTACTGTATAAATTCAAGTTTTTAAAACTTAACAGACAGGTGTGTTGCTGGGGAGTTTGTTGCGCCACTTCTTCCCAGCTAAAACACTAGGAAGTGGTGACGGGCGGGCGTTTTGGGGATACTGTCTTTATGTAGAAGCTTCACGTTCAAAAAGTGCTGGCACTCAGCCTTATTTGAATGAATGACTTTTGATTGATTGATTGAGAGATCACATAGGTCCTCCATGTAGAATACTGGTATTCAGTTGCATTCGGTTAGATTGGCAGCTGACCCAACATAGTTGGGAAAAAGCAAGGCAGATTGACACGTTGCCTCCTATAGTTAACCAATTGGGAATATGCATCATCATATCAGCCAATTGCCGACCACTATTGAACGTAAGCCTCTCCCAAAGAGCGCCAACCATCCCGGTCTTGAGCTGTCCACATCCATCCGCTGCCACCCACCTTCTTCAAATCATCGTTTGCCCATACGCAGTCTCCACTCCAACACATGTCTGCTCCATCGTCCGTCTGTCCGTCTATAGACATGGCCGGCCTTCTTCTTCCGCATGCTGATTCTACGCGCAATGTCGGTGCAAACTGCTACGATTGACGTACATTGCATGCATTACAAGAATTGACACGGATATATATTATATCAACAACTATTTTAATTAATTCGGAATAAACCAAGAAAATAAAGACTATAATTTATACGAGTAATATTTATACGTTAATATTCAATATGTGCCAAGTAAATGAAGGTGGTGATGTATGAGAAAATTTACAAGAATCAACTACACATACAACTAGTTTTCGACCGTGGCACTCAGTTTTAGGTAGGTACTATAGTTTTTATCATTGAAAAACTTTTATTAATCAGATCAGCACTTAAAGATTGATTAAGAATTTAATAAAATCATCATCTGCCTAGCCTTTTCCCAACTATATTGGGGTCGGCTTCCAGTCAAACCGGATAAAGCTGAAGACCAGTATTTTACGTGGAGCGGCTGCCTACCAGACCTCCACAACCCATTAACCGGGTGACACGGTACTTCTTGGCAAGACTGGTGTCCGATTTTCTGGTTTCTGACTATCCGTAATGGCTGCCAGAGATCTACAAATGACAGCCGGGACCAACGACTACGGCAACGGCAAGTATTTAATAGAATAAAAAACATTTACTCGAAACAGACACAACAAAACAACACCAAACACATAGTTAAAAAGATGCTGAGCATGTCTATACTGAAAGGGTTACCCATCTCAACAATTTTTTTAAAAGTACCTACGAATCTACAATATAAAATAACGCGGGGCGCATTATCGAGTAGCCGCAAAAAGCCAGTTCAGGAAACACAAAAATGTGCCTCCCATAAAATATCCTATTTGCCAGTAAATTATTATTTTTAAGAACAGTTAACACACATATGTAGTTTAAGTATAAAAATCAAGTCTTTCACTTTGAGACATTCGACTTTGAGAAAGATTCGCAATGCAAAATATGTGTAGTATACTTTATATTTTTTGGATAGGAAATCAACAAATGGTTCCTCCAGCTCTGGGAATAGCGGAAGGGAGTGTCAGACTCGTACTGACGGCATTCAAGGGCCACGGTAACTCTTTTCTCGAACAATTCCGCAAGAAGTGTAGTAAACTTACGACATTAACTCCGCATTTAGCACCAATTTCAATATGACAGTTTCCACAGAAAGCTATTTTGAATGACTTTGAATTTCAAAGAACTGGAAATGATATTATTAAAAGCGGATACGAGGATGAATAAAGATCCATTTTATTTGTAGACAGAAGTTTTAATACAAATACTTGGAAAGTCTCTGTCTGTTTGGTACAATCTTGCTTCATCACTGATCTGTAACATTGTCTTTTATGATCAACGTTTGAAGTTCGTATGGTAGTAAAATTTAAAGTTTATTGTAGTATGTATATGGTTTGCAAATGTCGTGTTTCAGTCTTTTACGAGTAAGTTGTTAGTTTTGTAGATTTATCGACAGTAATTATACTAGTTTCTTTGGGTGGTCAGGAATTGGATTTTTTTTAAAGGTTCAACACACCGCTCTGCTCCAGGACCTCAATAATGAACTCCCCATAACAAAAGCAATCAATGACCAGGTACCCAAACAATTTATCTTTGAAAAATACAAAATGCAACTGCATGAGGATCACCGCTGCGACGGAAAAGAATAGCACCATATCATCACTTCCCGTGGGTACCATAAGAGGCGACTAAAGGATTCACCAGAGAATGGGCAGCCGCTTTCTATGTGCACCGCAACAGCTTCATTGTAATCGCCGCTGCCAAGCGTGGCGTTTATGGCAATTCCCCCTTGGTGGAGGCATATGTCCAGGAGTGGACGTCTTTCGGCTGATATGATGATGTGGAACAGGGTATAAAGCCCCGCAAACCTCCATAAAAAGGGGAGGATCCTCCGACCAGATAGTTGTTGTGTCTGGTGGGCAACTGCCCCTAGTTGATATTTGGGCTGTTGTACATGTTTAAATTGCTTGGAAAACTGTAAAACCGCGATCCAGGATTTTGTTCAGTCGTTCGCTGCTAGCGGGATAGATGGAGCTGCATTTCTTTTTGTAGCGGTATAAACGATTTGCTAGCTATTTCTTGTGAAGGCATTGATGCCGCTACAAACTCGTCTATCTAATTTCTTCTCACTTATTATGATAAGAAATAATGTTTTATGATTACAAACAAACATCTTCATAAACTACGTTTTATCTCGGAATGTAATGTCACCGGAAAATTGCGTAATATTGTAATAATTCTTTATTAGATATTAATTTCTCGATATATTATGAAAATAACGTTTTGTATACAATAAATCCCATCCAAATTCAATGGTTTCCTTTAAATCCTTGCCATATTAAAAAAAAAATTGTTTACAATTTCACGCGATATTTTACGGCGTTTCCAATTTTCCGGAGACACATTCATGATTCTTGTGGGATAGGTAAAGATTGGAAATGTTCATGACCTGGTGAAGGGCACGGGAATGCGTTGGACGTGACACTTAGTGCAGGCAGGTTCCAGCAGAACAGATGGTCGATGGGGCCGAAAAGTTCTGGAGTGATGACCGCGTACCGGAAGACAGCGTTGGAAGGCCTCCCACAAGGTGGACCGATGACCGGATGAGGGTCGCGAGTAGCCGATGGTTGCGAGACGCACAGAACTGGTTGTTGTGGCGACACTTGGGGGAGATCTATGTCTAGCAGTGGACGTCTTTCGGCTGATATGATGATGTCCAGCAGTAGACGCCTTCCGGCTGAAATGATGATGAAGATGTGATTTAATGTCCTCAAATTGTTTGCGTTTTCTTATGAAGGTTTTGTAGAGCGCAATAAATAGTTACACAGCAAACTATAAATAATAATATTTAATATTCGCCCCGAGTTGAGCTTTAGCACAATATTTTTCGAAGAAATGAAAAAATATTTTTATCAGCCAAAGTCTCAACACGTGTAACCCCGAACCGAACATATTACAACAATGTGTCACGATACCCTTTATTTGTAAGTACAAAAAACCCACGTCATAGTAGATGGAAAACCGTTCAAATGGCTGACGTTCAAAAAGGAACGCTCTCCATAGAATACATATCCATATCGAAGTTACAAAACCTACAATACGATTTATTTGAACCTCATAAATCCTGCCGTTTCAACAGCCGGCCGTAACCAAAGGATATTCTGATTTTGGCCATTTTCAAACTTTTGAAATATTTCAGCAAAGGAATTTTGTAAAAGAATGGGATCGGGATACCTTCAAAATTGTGTCAGGTGTTATAAACGATGTCGTATCGATTATAACATCGGGAAATTTGTTGATAGCTAATTCCTATCAATTCACAAGTCATGTGGGAATAGATTTATCTTCTGCTTCTACGTATCATTCTAGTTCTGATTTTAAACCTTATTGATCTGCCTCCTCATCATTCTCCCACACTTGTAACGTATTACTTGGAATGCCGGTGCCATACGTTTTCTTCTTGTATTTCATCATGTTTACCATCACGCTATCATTGACTCCCTTTTCGTTCATGTCTTCCGCACACAATCATTCATGTTTACTTTGAGCACCCTCTCCCACTGCCAGCCTAACTGCCTTAGCATGATTGGACCCTTCACGACTGTCAATGATTTAGAAATGACAGTCGTGACCAACAGCTTAACGTGCTTTCCGAGGCACGGAAATATCTAGGAATGTTAAGATCACACATCCACATACAGATTGCGACAAGCGTTGTTCCAAGTGTCCATTTCAGTGAGTATTGTGCATAGCAGGTTTTTTTTAATCAGTTTCCATATTAATATTTAAATTTGTCGAGAGCTATGTGGTCGTTGCACTAATTAAGCTAATTAGTGAATTATAATTATTTTAATTCTACATGCAGATGTTGTGTGAAATGACATGGGCACCGAGAACCTTCTGTCAAGTGACGATTTATTTCCATGTCCATTTATTACAAAATTATTAAAACAGTTATACGGACTTATACTAAATTAACTTTATTCTTTCTTTCTAAAAGAACAACTGATTTTAGAAATAAAATTCAGAAATAAATCGAACCCAACGAGTGTTCCCCTAAATCCCTGAAGCTCGAAATAACTTATCGAGAAAGAATTCAAAGAAAGAATGAAAGTAACCTTATCCAAATCGGAACCCAAGAAATATGAGCGAACGAAAATTCAACGAAATTTTATGTGAAGTTCCGTTGCAATTGGGATTTTCAGACAAATCATTCGGTTAGTCACCCGAAACGGTCGCACTTTGGAATAAACGATCCATAAAGTATCCAAATATTATCTAACTTATCGGGGAATAAAGGGAGAGATAGTGAATATAATTTGGTGTCGTAAAAACTTGTTCTATTTGAGTGCAAAGTTTGCAAGATCTACGATTGAATCAGACAATCGGAGAACTTTGTCTGGAGACGTTCTTATTCTTTGCAACTTGATTTAATTTCAATTAAAAGCAAATGAAAGACTTCAATTAAGTTGTTTTTAGTAGTCTTATGGTTTTTTTTCGGATTCTTACGGAGTAGTAATACTGATATTGCGACAAATACCTAAAACACAAAAAGAATAATATTTTTTTTTGGAAATGAGAAATAAATAATTTGTGTTCCATTAAAACTGACATCTGGAAAACAGCAGAATATGGCATTAGTAAACTTGCCAAAACATCCATAATATTAAGAGATACAATGTAAACAGCGTCATGAAAGTAACTTACAAACAGAACAGCGACAAGTCCTTAATAAATATAGTTTATATCTGTCCCCGAAAACCCATACAAAAATCCCATAAGCTAGCAACAAACCCCATGCCTTGTAGCGGGTGAACTCCAATTTATTACAATGAATAATGCAAGCCCAAACCGTATTCCAAGGCGGCAGCCATCTTTCGACTCCTTATTATTTTAAGAGATTTCCGCAACGACGACCGGACCGGGTTTAGGGTGTTCTTTTCGACTAGAGATGTGCGAGGTATATAGGCGGTGCAAAGATGTGTAGTGGTACTGTGAGAATGTTTGATTGATTTCTGTAAAGCTGTGAGATGCGAGGATGCGTAGCGAAGCTGTAAAACGGTGTGAAGCTAAAAGGTGTGAGGTTGCGTTACGTACTCTTTTCAGCATACATTCCTTGCTCACATCCCTCGCACTCACCTCTCGCTTGGCCACCAGCCATATTCTATCAGCCAGGATAAGTTATTCTGTTGGTATCCACCAATAGGATAACTTCGTTTTCTTATCCTGGCGTTTTTCGTCACGCACTGCCTAGCTACTCCGCACATTCCTGGTAGAAACGCAACCTTATACGGCACTTTCAGCTGACACGGTCCGAAGTGACGCAACTTATATGAAACGACGGGATGTTCCAGTTATGGCCTTATTCGAAACATCGAGTTATAGATAGCCGCTTGAGGGACATTCTCAAAAAGCAATGGCGTCTGCAAGATCGAGAGCTCCAGGGATTAATAAAGGCATAAGGAAGTTGCTACAAGTAGATATTTTTGTTAAAAAAGTTAAGATAATGGCAGTTTTGGCTTATCGTTACACGTTTTTTGTTATGGAGGGAAGAGATTTCCTGTACGATACTTGAGGATATTCAATTTACACGACTTGGAACTCTGAGGGACGATATTGTTCCCTATGCCGTCACGAACTAGGTTTAAAATTGTGTGAAGACTTTAGAATGTTAATGACGGCTGGTCCAAACCAAGCCAAGTTCTTCTTTCATCTTGTGGATCTTTTAAAATAAGGACAATACAATGTACACAGAAATTGAAACACTATCACTAGAGGGGCAGACGACACTGTTGCCATCGCTGATAGAACTTGCGAATGGTATAGGAGCGTGAGTATTGACACAGGAAAAAGAGGACTATTTCCAGCAGCGGGTGAAGCCGCGCTATGTATGATGATGATGATTCATAGAACTATAACAGCAGCGGAAGTTTGTTTACTTATTATAAACAAGCTACCGCCCGCGGCTCCGCAAGCGTTTATTTCGAAAATTATCCCAAGGGACATATTCCCAGGATGAAAAGTATCATATGTGTTATTAAAGACTATAATCTACCTCTGTGCCAAATTTCATCGAGATCCGTTCAGCCATTCTAACGTGAAAGAGTAACAAACATACATCCATCCATCCATCCTCACAAACTTTCGCATTTATAATATTAGTAGGATTTATTTTGAGTCCAGAAATAAATTGGCACCAATTACTGCTAGACTTCCATACATCCCAGCGTTCACCACATTTGACTTAACCATTCCAAGACCAATAACGTCTTCCGAAGTTAATTACCTCGTCGACGACTTGAACAGTTAAATTGTTATTGCAACAACTAATTGCACAATAAACACAGCCGGAATGTTATTACAAGATTGGTTTACGACTGCTGTTGTAACGGTAGTCATAATTAACTGAGATTCGGTTCGTAATTGTTTCCTTTATAGTGTTCAGCTGCTGTGATGGAGTTTAGGAAAATGGTTAATGATAAAATTGTCATAAACTAGCTTTTACCCGCGTATTTGCTCGCGTTAGTGTTACGTCCAATCCGAACCCACTCAGTATCCGTGAGAAGACGGTCCGGTCGTAGAACAATTTGTATGGTAGCTTACGCACTACACCCGATTTCCGACATCCGATTTCTTTCCGTCATCCGAGAATCTCCATTTCGAATAAGATTCGGTATTCGGTAGTCATTGTAAAATTTCCTGTCGTATTGACGTAACACTGCGTGGTGATCGTAAAAAGCTTCAAACATCGGTTCAGCAAGAGAGGGTGCACCTAGAATTTTTTACTTCTTCTGCATCTCCGTACGTACAATTAAAAAAAAATGCCAGAAGTTGACGCTGATTGAAAGGGCTCATGATCAAGGACGTGAACCAAAGAGTAATAAAATATAGTGACGTGAACGCTCTGTAGCGGTTCCGCGTAAAATGACGTCTTAATCACGGATTTGGATCAGAGGGAGTGCGTAAGCATTATCCGAGTTCAGTCCGAGTTTTCTCGTACCGTATTTTGACGGATTCGGATCGAATTCGGCTCGAACGTAGTGCGCAACCGTTCTTAAAATAGCTTAGATACATAATTCTGCCAGAACGCAATATGACTTCGGTCCGGACCTAGTCAATATTTTCGAAACATTGCACAATGCAGAATGCTCTATTGTGTAAATGCTCTATTCAGCTTCTGCGGTCAATGGTCAGTATCGATGGTATTTCGACTGACATGATAAAACATGTTTATTTGTAGCAATAACATATGTAGTATTGATTTTCCTTTTCTTCTTTCCAGGTTGAACAAGCATTAAAACGAAGCGGCAACGGTTAACTATAAAAGGTATGTCATTTTTATATAATATCACCACCTCAACTTCAATGCATTGAAGAACTGGATTGTATGGCCAATAATCTATTTAACTACTAACATTTTAAATGCGAAAATAACTCTCTGTAAGCCAGACTGTCTATTTATTACCTCTTCACGTCTTAATGGCTGAATGTATTTGAATGAGACGTGGCACACGGGTAGACCATATTCTATAAAAGGACATAAGATACTTTTGATCACGGTAATATATCCTGTACGGTAATATGTGTATGTGTGTGTAGTCATGACTTATGTAACCGAAACGTGGTCGCTCACAATGGGCCTCATCAGAAGGCTTAAAGTCAAGTAAAGGGCAATGGAGAGAGCAACGTTCGGAGTTTCCTTGCATGATCGAATCAGGAATGATAATATCCGCAAGAGAACCAAGGTTACCGACATAACCCGAAGGATTGCCATACTGAAGTGGCAATGGGCAGGGCACAATTGTATGCTCATAGAACAGAATGATGGTCGATGCGTACCGGAAGACGTAGCGTTGGAAGGCCACCCACAAGGTGGACCGATGACCTGGTGAGGGTCGCGGGTAGACGGTGGATGTGAGACGCACAGGACCGGTTGTTGTGGCGACACTTGGGGGAGGCCTGCGTTCAGCAGTGGACATCTTTCGGCTAATATGATGATAATGAGTAATGTCCCTTGGTTATACTTTCCGACTTCGATGAATACTAGGCTCTGCAAGCGATTTCTTGCAGAGCCTAGTTTTTTAACTTTTTCAAAGTCGCCACCGAACTTAGCCTATCTCCGCAAATCCATGCAGTTTAAATTCTTCAAAAACTTTTCTCATTCCTTTCATCTAAGTTCGAAAGCCATGATCTTCCATTAACGAAGACTCAACGATCCTTGAACAATGTTCTTAGGCTTAAATGTTTCGAGAAATAAGTTCACGTGTAATTGCTTCAGCCATTTTTGGCCTAAAACAATTTTGGGCTTCATGCCCCCGCGGACAAAGCATTGGCTATCTAAAATTGTATCTCAGTTGATTTATTTTTGGCTATTTCTGTAGCTGATGCGATTAGGTAATTTTTCGGTTTGGTGGCTTTTTATGAGCTGTAAATGCGATTTTTATTAACTTTGATTTTTGGGTCGACAGAAAAATCTTTTAAACTTGTACTGCATTTTGAAAGATCAGTTTTTTTTTACAGGTAGCCATAATATTGTTTAAAATGGGAACCCAGATTTTATTTCTTATTGTGCGTGTTTCGATCAATATTGAGCTTGACTAATGATAAAAAATAACTATTAGTTTACAACTATTGGTAGAAAAACGCATTTTACCGAAATTTTTATCAAGTTTTTAACGATTTGTTGAGTAAGAATAAAAAAACTCACCCTAAAAATCAAGTCTTGAAACTAGAAATATGAAACAAAATTGAGCTTGTTGTATTGAACATTGACTCGTGTATCACCATCCAAAATCGAGTTAAACTTGTGCAATGACCCGATAACGGCAATACGTCTCACCTGGCACCCTTCGCCTCTGACTTACAATACCGGTTGAACGATCCCGATCGTTGTAGCTAGCAATAGCTTTACTATGTATGTAGGTAACATAACATGCTAATTTCGTTCAGGAACTTACGCTCTTTCCTCATCTGGTTAGGCAGAAACTGCTGATTGTCCTCTGCTGGTTCTTAGAATAGGGTAGATTCCTAAAAAAACTATCAAATCAAATAACTTTTTTTTTTGCCTAAACTTCTGTCTTACTGCTGGGCAAAGGCCTCCCCTTTTCTCCTTCCAAATTTCTCTCTCTCTTCGGCGATCTCGGGCCAAGGCTGCCCCGCAAACATGATGAGATCGTCACACCACCTTCGCCGCGGTCGACCTCTACGACGACATTCACAACATCACTTAAATTAGCAAAAATATACAACAATACAACCAATACAGTGCGTTGAATTTCACGTGACGTCTTTGGAAAAAGAGTACCACTAGGTACTAGCATTTTGGAAGTGACGTAACAACCCCTGCTGCTGAACTTTGACTTGTAGCCACGAGCATGTAACTCTGCGACATATTTTCTATGTTTCACATCTGATAGGCGTCCCGTGTCGTGTTTTTTTTGTCATATGACTTACCCGTGAGCATTGGCACGTGCCCGGCTAAACTATGTATAACGACTTTCCCTTTGTTTGTGATTTAGCCTGTAGTGTATCGAGGATCTTAGTGTCTAGGCGTTACTTCACTTGGTGAGATCTATCGTTTAGGGTTATGTCTCCAGTCAGGTGTGCATGCGAATTTACTAACGTGTTCATCCTGTGCCGTTGACACATGGTAGTTGTTTGAACTATTGTGAGGTTTAAGTCAGTAGGAGACCGACATTAATCTACATTTGTAATAATAATATAAATAATAATTCTTTATTACCAGGCAACTAAGGCCCATAGATAAAATACACAAATGAAACATACAAAAAAAAACTAATAAATATTAATCTTGCTTAACTTATAAATTAAGACACACGAAGTGACGGCGTCGAGTTATGCTGCGCAGTCTCGCGTAGCTTGCCGCGAAAACATTGGTAGACTACACCCTTCGGCCAAAACTCATTCGATTGTTTTTATGTATATTTATTTTAATTGAAATTTAATGTGAATGTTATGATCTAAAATTGATTGAAATAAATGAATTTGAATTTGAATTTGAATTTAGGAACGTGTCGAGATGTTGTGTCGGAACGCGCACCACAAACGACTTGAAGTTGGTGTTGTGACGCTGCTCTAACTTCTCGACCCTCAAGGTCCAGTTGGTCTTCATCTTCATGTACTCCACGATCTCCTCAACCTTCGTGGAGTGATGCACTCGAGACACATACAGCATGGCCGAAGGTATCGCTTGTCGTAGCAGCATATTTGGTCCTGTCAGTCCAGCACCGCATTGATTGCGACAAGTAGGCTTCTTCTTCTTCTTCTGTACCCAGTCGGAAGATGTGCATGAGGGTTTCTTAACAAAAAAGGCTACATCTCTGGGTTATGTTCTTCCATATTTTCTATAACGACAGAAGTTATAGTTTTCCAGGTTGCATCGCAAGTGGTTTCAACAACATCCTACAGCGTTGAATACCATCCAATTTAACTCGGGATAAAATAAAACGTGCCACGATCGTCCCGCTCAAGTTTTGCATCTATCACCGTAATGCGTTTTATTGCACGTGCAACCATGCTACCTATTTCAAATTCAATGCGCATAACCTCTTTGAAATCAGTGTATATCCTGCTCAGGGTATGCTTTTCAGTATTTTTATTACCTTCTACGCTACATTTTATTGGTCACTAGCCACTTTAGGCGCTAATAATACTCTTTTTGAGACATTTTCTAGATTCTTGAATCTATGCCTTAAATAGAACCTAGTTAACATGTTTAATACGATTTATCAAAATTACAATCTTGGAGTCAAACGTTAAAACATTTTGATCAAAACGCATAAGGGTGCAATATTAGGAAAAATATTGCGTTTGGTTCGTGCAATTTTTGTTTATTTCTTTTTCTTAGCATTACACTTATGCTTGCACATATATTTTCAAATCATACTAGAAAAACTACAAATAGCAAACTTGAAATAACCGGAACCTCGTTTGTTAGCATGAAATTATTTTTAATATCTTATTCCTCGAATCTTTAGCAGGTTTCGATAATCACCTACAAAGGCTTACGTATTTTAATTAAAATTCAATCTCCAAGCCTGAATATCATGATGATAATTACAAAACCTGATTTTACAACGGGCCCTGGATCATGACTTAATTTATCGAGTATCAGCAGTTTCATAGTTGGATAATATTTCAGAGAAATGAATAATAACCCTGAGGGAAATTGCTGTTGCATTTTAAATAGAGAACATTGGTTTTATTTTATGTACTGGTCATTTGTTTTACATTCGCGATGACATGAAAATGGAAGGAGTAAAGTTTATCGGGTTCATGTTGATTTGTTGTGTTTCATTTGTTTCTATTCCTCGCTCTTTCTCTCGTTCTAGTTTTTGTTTCATATGTTATGGGGTCGATAAACTTGTACTTTTTTTGCTTAATCCTGTCTCTACTTTGCATTTTTACATATTAAATGTAACAATTTATTATTTGCTGTTTAAAATTTATGTGAAACGGTTTATTTAATAAACTAATTTATATTGTTGTACAAGGCCGATTATTATATTTCATTTATGTTAACAAAAACTCTGCTGATATTATTTGAACAGTTGCTTTTTTTGTCTAAAACAAATTGAGTACAGGAAGAAGAATATAATAACAAGTTCTGCAGAATTTATATTAAAGTATTTAAATACCATCTACAAAAACTTGAAAGAACTGTATTTAATATTTAATTATAATGCAAAGTTGTCATGTAATACGATACAAAATAAGATGAAATAGCACAAACAATGCCCTGCGAACGAGAGACGCTGAGAAGAACAAGACAAAACAAACTCCTCGCACGAACTTTGACAAATACTCTTCAAATTTATGCCTAACAAGAAAATCCTGATACACTGGTACACTCAACTCGACAATTTCTTCAAGTAACAAGTAAAACTCGGCTCATAATTAACGTGTTCAAACAAGTGTGAACGTTTCCGTTTCTCTCATTTGGTAGAGATAAAAAAACAAACACTGAAAATTATTTGAAAAGGAAAACAGCCCAACCCAAATATATGTACCCGTATAAGTACATAAGCGTATATTTACTTTACGTCATGCAAAAGGGAACTCGTGAAAACCAGTTTCGTAAGGACATTTACTTTGCACATTATGGTGTTAGACAACCTCATGTTTTCCTGTCAACGAAAATCTTATTTTATATATTTTAGGGAAATGAGGGACTTGATTTTATTACATACTCAAAAAATTGCGCGATATTTTTGGATGGGCATTTTCTTGGCTTCAAGCTCAATTTTCGCAGCGAACGGGAGGAATAAAAGTCTTCGCTTGCCAATACAAGAATCAATTTATTGGTGAATATTTCGCAACAGTGTCGGAAAAATAAAATCTCATTTTAGCAGATTCTCCCATATAATCTGAAGTTTAGTTATTCTAATTATAATTTGAATCCTCTTCGTGCTTTTACATTTCAAATTTTGAAACAATAATCTCAAAATATAATATTCTAGCAATTGGGACTTCGTACTTGGGTCTCGGGATTTGGAAATTAACATTAGGACCCAGGGGTTTAAGACTTTGGGAACTAAATAACAAAGTTAGCTGTCCTGGAACAAGTTGTACCATCTGGTAATGCTCTGAAGCAGAAACTTATAATGGATTTAACGAAAATAACCAAACGTGTAGGTCGAAATAATAATAAATTAATTACAAGGTATTTCAATAAAGACAGTCAAAAAAGATGATAAAGAGAGCTCTTCGTAATTTGAAAAGGATGCTGTAGATTCATATATGATACAATACGTACACTTAGATAGGTACGTACATAGATGTACCCATCTCTAATTAAGCAAAATCTGCAGAAAAACCTGCTATTTTCCTTGAATACTACACTACAAGGACGTCTTACTCTGATATAATAATCCCCCAAAAGACAAAAATATAAAAAAAGGCCAAGTTCCGATCCCCAAAACTTCGGCCTATAAAAGTAGTGAGATCAATAATAGGTCAAGCATTTCAGAACTTCAGAATAGTTCATAACTCTAACATGTCTCTTTTGAGAATACCAGTGCACGGAGAGCTTGGATCTTTTGTGACCGTATAAAAATGATGAAAAACTCGAAAATCATTTTCTTAAAAAGACTCCCTATTTTTACCTTGGCAAGGTTTTTTTCTTTGTTCATTGATTTTGAAATTGACGTTGTAAAAAAACTTGCCAAGTTGATTTAGGGTCATAGTTTTAAGAAGGTTTTCTTAATTTTAATTTTTATACGGTCAGGAAACATCAGGAAGATTTTTGCAGCCCGGCCAAACTTGACCAGTTTGAAAGCTGGAAAATAAATTGCAGGACTGAAACTAAAGTCTTAGGAAAATGTTTAAGCAAATTCAGCAAGCGACGCCGAGTCGCATTGCTAGTAATTTATAACAATTCGCGGCAAGACCTCAAGCTGTCAGGCGGTAATGTTGATGAATTGAGCAGTGCTGCGCGACTAGATCCAAGAATTAACTCTGATACAGAAACACGAGAAACGAAGATTTCTCTTAATTTCGATGTAAATGATCCTAAAATGGATGATAATTTGATTAGAGAGGTTTCGGTTTTTAAAACAAAAAGAAACGGAGGTATAACTAAAAAAGTATAGCCCACTGAAAATACTGACGACGTGAAAGTTATAGGATGTAGAAATAAAAATTAGTAGTTGGTAAATAATGCTGACAATTAAAAAGTTTTGAACTGAACTTTGTATTGATTGATTAAATTGAGAATTGAGAGCACACGAGTTTAGGAAAGCTAATGTTTGGCCCCATTATATTCGTACTTCTGATTTATATATCATGTATTTTTTTTCAGGCATTAAGTATCAATCAATGACACGATTTATGCAAAAAATTTAGATGATGCCAAAAAAAAAGCTCCCACATGTATGATTGAAAATCAGTAATACACAGTATGACATAATAAATCACATATAAAACTGCCAAATCCTATATGTTTGCCAATCAAATTCAAATGCGAATATTAAGTTCTTTGTTATCTTAGTGTCTTTTTGGACAATACGTTATATCATGACAAATTTCCTCAAAAATTGTATTGACAATCAGTTTAGCGATCATTAAAACTTCTCCATACTCTTCTTAATAATATTATTATTATTATTTTATTATGTTGTATCTTCTTCATAAAGCACTTCCTTGTTATTTTGTTCTCGCTTTAATTCTTTAAGAACTCTGAGAGAAAGGATTTCTAAAGTCAAGTGAAGTAGTTAACGGGATTTACTTGCGTTTATAGTGTTCAACTTATCAGATTTCTTTTTATTTTCTTCTACAATACGTTTTAATTGTTCCATGAGGAACTATTTGGAGTTTTTCAGATTGTTAAAACTAGTTTTGACCTATTTTACTGTTCTTTATATGATAATGGCTTATGTTTCAGTTTTATACTTTCAAGTATTTTTTGTTTTGCACTGCAGTGAATGTTTCGTGTTTCCAATGGCTTTGACCCAGATAAATTCAGAAAATTGGTCCTAAAAACTTTAAATACTGTAGTCCGCGACAAGTACTTCTATTTTTGTTTTTATCAATAAACTAGCTTTTGTCCGCGACTTCGTACGCACATACATATGTCGTTTTTTCCCATTCCCGTATAGCATATAGCCTTCATCATGAATGTAGCTATCATATACAAAAATAATTTTCCAAATGCGACTGCTAGTTCCAGAGATTTCAGACAATCTCTTCAGCTTTATTATATTAGTATACCTACGTTTAAATACTCCATTGAACACCAAAGTCTTTGTCAACAGTAAAAATATCTAATACCATTTTGTCTTTGGAACACATCTGGCTGTTCGCTATTTTCTCTTTCTATACTATCTTGGTATACAAGTTCCTGCCATCGGCAAATCCAATAGTCATGCGGAAGGTCTCCTATAACCTCATTATGAGGTAAACTATTTACGTCGATCTGATTTGTCAAAGTCGAGGGTACATTTTGTCATTTTTTGGGTTTCCACGGAATATCTTGCTATTGTGGTTGAAAATAAATATGATGTATCAGAACATTATTTTCCTGTTGCGTGCAAAAAAAGTTTTATATAACATTTCTTGGAACAGAAGAGACTTGGAAAAGCTGTGTTTAGTTCTGAATCTATCAATACACAGCTGTTGTGTCATGTGTTTTAGACATTTCAATGTCTCGAGTTATATTTTTTATTTTACTTTAGTGTTATCAGAAGATATGTTGAGATGGATGTGTGGAGTATCGAGAATGGATAAAGTGAGGAATGAGTTCATTAGAGGTAGCTTAAAAGTGGCGCCAGTAACGGAAAAGTTAAAAGGGAACCGCTTACCTTGGTATGGTCATGTGAAGAGGAGGGATGAAATGCACGTAACTAAAAAAGTTATGAATATAAATGTGGATGGATGGACAAGGAGAGGGAGGCCAAAGAAAAGATGGATGGATTGTGTTAGGAGTGATATGAAAAAAAGGGAGTTAGTGATAGCGTGACGGTTGACAGGACAGAATGGAAGAAAAAAACGTGTTGCGCCGACTCCAAGTAACGTAGGATAAGGGCAGAAAGATGATGATGATGAGTGTTATTACAAGATATTGCACGACTTCGCTTGATATTTGGATTCGGATGTTTGTAAGCAAAACTCTTGGATGTTTAAACAAAGCATATCTCGCTCACCCGAAGATATTTGAGCTAGGAACACACCCAATTAATATCTGAATACAGGGAGACCTTAGCATAGCAAGCATAGTTTACAATGTGGGTGCATCGCTTGGATCAAATTGAATCTCTGCCTGCTTCAGATCATGTTATGTGGAATTGAATTACAAACGGAGATACGATATTGTCATTGGATATACGTTGTTTGAAGACTGTGCCTTGGGAGTATCTCGAGATGGTTTTGTTTTATATATAGTTCTCTCTAAAACTTTAGAGAGCTACCAATTATACTGGAAGAAGGTAACTACGACTTTTTTATAAATGTTAAGTTATTACATTTGAATCTTTTTATGTAGTTTATTGTTTTCAACGTCTTTATGAACTATGGTTAACCAGGTTTTGCTACCGGCTTTGCTCGCATTTATATTGTTTTTTTTCAGGAGCCTAATACCGTCTTCGGGTTCCCATTTATCTTTTTACCAAAATTCGTGAAGGCGTAACAAACAAAGAAACTCATTTTTATATGTATGTTATTAGTTAGGAAGGAACTTTGGCAGTCGTTACGGATTGTCAGAAGCCAGTAAATCTGACTCCAGTCTTGCCAATAAGTACCGTGTTACCCAGTTAATGGGTTGTGGAGGTCTGGTAGGCTGCCGCTCCACGTAAAATACTAGTATTCAGCCGAATCTGGTTTAACTGGAAGCCGACCCCAATATAGTTGGGAACAGGCTAGGCAGATGATGATAAGTTAGGAAAGATTGAAGCAATAAAACTTCTAAATATATGAATAATGTCAAGGTTTAGTATGTTATGTGAAACAAACCACCCCGTTAAATCTACCAACCAACCGTGTAAACTGTAAATAAACTAGACACAGTTTCAACATACAAGTAAGACAACTGGAAAATCTAGCTACAATCTATTGGGACCCCTATTAGACCCAATAAACGAGTTCGGAGTGTCTACGCTCCAATCGATTGGAACCGCGTACATTTCATCGGAGGCTTGAAATATTTAGGACTGTTTCCCGTGACCCTTTGCTATAAATAATGGAACACTGAACCTGTGTGTTTATTTGATTTTATTTTACTACTAAAACTGGTTTTGTGTTTAAAGGTTTTCTGTTTGCTTTTGAATTTTTTATTATTGGTTTCATGTCCCAGCATTATGTTGAGCGATAACCATTTTGTTGGGTACGTGACGCTTACTTTCCCAACCTAGATAAGATACTTAATTTCTTTCTATGTTTGTGTTCTTGAATTTTATAATTCTTGTATATTTTATTTACTTTGCTCAAATGGTAAAAATACAAAATAAAATTCTATCGATTCGTATTATAAAAAGTCTCAACCATTTATGCAATAGTGGGTCAGTTCATTGTTATAACTGATACTAGCAATAAATACACTGTATTATAAAAGGCTTAAAGCTGAAATTCAAAATAACATTTGGTATCTGCCCTGTCACAGCTTAATTTTATACCCCGGTTGACATATAGCAGTAAACATTGAATGATGACTTCATGTCCACAGCTGCTGCATAATTGATTGAGTGCCACTAAATTAAGTCAATTGTGCAGTTTGCATAATACAAGCAATAATACCTGGCAAACAAAGGATTTCAATTCAATTTTGTTAAGATTTTCAAAGGAATTTAGAATGAATTGGCAGAGTAAATATTAAAATAGAACTTGGGTTGATTGTGCCGTACGATGATGATTAGAAAACCGTAATTTTGTTGCGTAGAATCAATAACGCCTAGCCCTCTTATGAAAATAAGACGTACGGCGATACGGCACCCAAATATGATCCATCATACTCATGGAACTCCTGTACGTATGGGTTCATCATTCGAACCTACAGGAGTTAAATTCTAAGGAGTGAAATTCACTCTGGAGTCTTGTATTCGTAAATTGTCTTTAATTCAAGTGTATAGATATTTTCCAGGCAAGCGTGCTCCATTGCCGACCACATCGAATTTTCCTTCAGGTGAGAATGTGGATAAACTCGAACCTTCCAATAAAAAACCGGACAAGTGCGAGTCGGGCTCGCGCACCTTTCATCAAGATTTTTTCCGAGTATAAATTACCTACGGAAGTTCATAATCTATGAAAGTAAAATATAGTAGGGGAAAGCGGGGTTAAACGTGCCGTGGGAAAGATGTTCCGATTGTAATTTAACAATGTACCGGACGTCACTGGCCAAACCTAGATAGATGCCATCAGTGCGCTGCAGCGTTCCGTTTTATGACGAATTTACTTGATAATAATATGTTTAATATGTTTATCTCTTTTTTTCGTAAACCCTATTTCAATCGGAACAACTTCTCCGCGGTACGTTTAGCTCCACTCTCCCCTAGGAAAGATTGAAGGATAAATTTTGTTGTTGAAAAAATGTTGTGTGCTATGTTGTTAGAACATTTTTCGGTCAATTCTTCAACCGAAAATATATGTTTGCTATCGTAAAAAAATATTTTTTGTAAGATAAAACTATAAATTCCCAATTTTCAAACCTTTTCCTGTACTTGAATCTATCTTCTTGCCAAATTTTATGAATCTAGGACAACGGCAAGTTCCCTATAGGTTTTGATTCCCTTGCGAGTATCAAAATATGCACCATAATTGGAGCCACAAACGGCACTATCTTTAGATTGCGTTGACTTAGAAGTTTGATTTTCAGTTGTCCAAGCTTGAGTATTTGATATTAATTTCAGCTTGATTCCGCGTTCCTGAGAAAAAGGGTCTTGACAGATGGATAGACAGACGGAGCGACAGAAAAATAGGTTCCGTTTTTGCCGACTGAGGTACAGAACCCTATATCACACTAATATTACAATTCACACTAATATTATAAAGGCGAAAGTTTGTGAATGTGTGTGTGTGTGTATGCTTGTTACTTCTTCACGCGCAAACGGCTGGAGCAATTTTGATAAAATTTGGTATGCAGGCAGATGACACCCTGGATTAACACATAGGTTACTTTTTATATTTATACTAGCTGAGAGGGTATCACTGCGGGCGCAGCTAGTATGAAATAATAAATAAAAACTACATTGCAAAGCAACTGACACTGAGACATGCAATTTCGTATCTGTCTTGTGCCATTCTGCAAATGAATATCCGTTCACTGCGCTTTCGTAGCCGTACTTCGTAGAAAATGATTCGACTGCAATCATCTGTCTAGCCATTTCTCTATGTTGGAGTTGGCTTCCAATCTAACTTGATGCAGCTGTATATCATTACTAGCTTTTGTCCGCGACTTTGTATGGCATATCCTGTTTTTCCCCACTCCCGTATTTTTTCCCGTTCCCGTATAGCCTATAGCCTTCCTCGTGAATGTGCCTACCATATACAAAAATATTTTTTTAAACCGACAGATAGTTCCAGAGATTAGCTCGTTCAAACAAACACTCTTCAGCTTTATTATTAGTCGGCCATGATTCGTTGTCGTTCAGCTGCCCCGTCTCGCGCACCATCATGCACCGCCCGCGCCATTCGTTCTAGAACTGGATGACCATCTTAACATATTGAAATATCGAGCATCATCGAGTGGATAGCACTCTGGAGGGTCGTAGAGTGATCAATAACTGACATGGATTGGCTGTTCATTTGGCCTCTACAACCCAGTAACTGGGTAACACGATACCCCTTGGAAAGACTGGTGTCAGTTTTATTATTTATTAAAGTCAATGTACAATAGTTGTACATGGGCGGACTTAATGCATCAAGGCATTCTCTACCAGTCAACCTTAATTTATTGGCTTCCGAATCCCCATAACAATTGTTAAAGATCAACAAATGCCAACTAAGACACGGATTTCCGGGGTACGGAGGAATCTCGATATGTTAAGATGGTCACCCATCCACAGTTCGACCTCAGCAAGAGTTGCTTAACTTTAAAGATTCATCCGTCTGGCTGTTATTATTTTACCACGAGCTCCAAATTGTACCAAAACTCTGAAAATGTAGCCTTCAACCACTTTCATAGCAGACCACTCGAATCAATCCATAATGACCCCGTAGCAATACTTATCATATCAATAAATGTAACTTTGCTCATTATTTGTGCTTTCCACCCCAAATATCGAGCATCATCGAGTGGATGGGACTCTGGAGGGTCGTGGAGTGATCGTACGTAGTACATACGTCATTAATTGTCTCTTATATGTAACGAGGATTCTGTGAGCTTGGTATTTCAGTGCGACTACTGATTATCATACGTTTATCGTGCATTTTTTTACATCGTTCTCACATATATGTACGTTTAATTTCAACAAGAATGATTTAACCAAAACATTGTAAAACAAAAATAATTTAAAAGAGTGTCCGTGGAGTTTCTTGCACGTTCTTCTCCATAGAGATTTACGCTTTGGAACATGAATTGCTTCATCTCTTTTGACTGACCAACCTTGACAATTCAAAAGTGCCTGTAAATGGTTTAATTGAAATAAATCATTTGAGTTTAAGTTTGAGTAGGTACTAAAAAGAATACAGATCAACCTGTTAAGTTTTATTTTGTTCTCGGTATATATTTTTGAAAATTTGATAGGACTACCATGAAATAAAATAGGTTAATTATTATATTAAAATAGATGATAGTAATCGATAGTTTTTTTTTTTTAAGGATGGGTAATCATCAAATGACTTCTTGCGGAAGCGGAAGGGCGTGACAGACTCTTACTGACTAAAACCCATCCGTGTTCCTTCTAAAGCCCTTTGCGTTCCAGGGCCGCGGTGACTCTTTCGAACAAATTCCGCCACTCTGGCAGGAATAATCGATATATAAGATATACTTCAATGAAGACTAAAAATTGAACACATTTCTTCATATAACTAATCGACTTGGCTATTTTTCTTTAATGTTGTTCGTATTCCAAAAAATAAAGGAAGGGAAATAAATATTGTTCGGTAATAGTGCCAATTTTATGTTATGTTTTTTTTTTTTTATATTTGTACGTTACGAATTACAGGTTTCATTCAGTTTGGATAGGATAACAATTGGCACGTCTGCTAGTTATTTAATAAACTATATGATTTTTGACATGAGATTAACACGGATCTCCTAAATGCCAATTCTATTAATTTTCAGGTAACGTTCGCATTTACATCTCAATCTGTCAAAAAACATGAAAAAACTGGCCAAGTGCAAGTTGGACTTGCACACGAAGGGTTCCGTACCATAAGCCGAATAAAACATATTTCTTGTATGGGGGCCCCCTTTTATTTTAAATTTTATTTCATTTTTATTATTTGTTGTTATAGCGGCAACAGAAATACATCATCTGTGAAAATTTCAACTGTCTAGCTATTACGGTTCATGAGATACAGCCTGGTGACAGACGGACAGACGAGAATTGGCCCTCTGATTTTTTATATCGTAATTCAAAGAAGTTTATTTTACATGTTTGCGGATTCATTTCGTTGGAAAACCGATACCAAAACGAAAAAAACTACTTTACGTTTCATAGTTATCATACAAGTTTTCAGAAAACTGGGTATCCGAAAGTCCTTTACATGTAGCAGAACATAGTTATCTATTTATGTGTAACTTAGAGCTTCGAACATCTTATAATATCTTCAAACTTTCCAACACTTATGTTGTGTGCCAACACCTTCTCTCCTGTTACAACATTGCTAAGTTCAACACAAACACAAACTTCTAATTTAATCCAAACTTAATTTTCTCAACAAAGTACATATGCTTTACTAAGAAACATTTCTATGTTTTGATTGCTTAGTTATTACTAGTTGTTGCCAGCGGCTTTGCTGGCGTGATGGAGAATTTATCCGACGGGAACAAACTAGAGAACAATTATTTTATTACCAGGGCATAGGCTAAACTCGTGTGCCAAATGAAAGAAAAACTAACAAAAAACAACCTGTCCATTTCACTTCAAATCACTGATTTTAAGAGCACCAAATCTATTCCCATTAGAGCACCAATAAATATTTTTGTTTGGTGCTCTATCGGGAATCAACTACAAAATTTTACCCAAACAAACAACAAACAGGGCTAGCTAAATAAACCCGTTTCATACTAAAAACTTAAAAATTCTAGTGATTTCAAAATTAATAAGACACAAGTGATAACAATATTAATAGAATACTTACATAACTAAAAAAAGGTAAACAAATAACAAATGACAGATGCACGTCGTGACTGCGACAAGATGGCTCTGCATGATGCTTTGCCATGGGGGAAACACAACGCGGTGCTGTTGTTGAGGCGTGATTCATGAACACACGTCCAAACACAAAAAATGTTCACATTAATAATATTTGTAGGATGAGATAAATATAAAGTAGGATAGGCTCTACCGTCACTCTACTTTCTAAGTAGAGTGACGGTAGGAAGTAGAATTAATTTAGTCATAGTATCGTCATCATCATATCAGCCAAAAGACGTCCACTGCTGGACATAGCCCTCTCCCAAGGGGGCGTTTGCCGTAATAATTTTTAATTACATAATTAATAACATTTAATAATCATAATATTTTTTTTATAATCGCCACGCTTGGCAGGCGGGTTGGCGATCGCAATGCAGCTGTTGCAATGCAGCTGTTGCAATGCACAGAGAATGCTGCTCACACTCTGGTGAGTCCCTTAGTCGCCACTTACGAAACCCACGGGAAATGATGGGATGGTGCTATTCTTTTACATCCGACACCATATAGAACTATCATATAGTATAGTCATAATATGGACAGTATTAATTACAATGGTATAATAAGCAACGCATTGACAATAGTAATCAGCGCTTCATTGAGATTATTATACCAGTAACCGATTTGGTATAAATGGCAGGGCTATGATATAGATTTTTATCAAGGTTACTGCTTTGTGTATAAGCGTCATTTGTACCAAAAAAGGCAACTCAAGTCCTACTCTGACGTCTTAAATCAATCATGATTCCGGTGTATGAGAGAAATTGAGCTATGCAGGACAAATTGCTGTATCCCTCTTTGATGACGAACATGACGACAATGGCACTTCGTAGTACTGTCATTGTTCACATGGCAACACAATCCGAATAAAAATTATAACCATGGTTAGACCTCGTCTCTTGCATGTGTCAGAATGTTGGGCTACAAAGAGATGACAGGCAATCAACTGAGATAAGAATGCCGAAAGGAATTTTGAGTTACATAAGAGCAGGCTGATGACTCATTCAAAAAAAAAAACAAATCAATATAAAGTGCTATTTTCATCCTTAGACATATCATCAACTACCCTAACAATGTTCACGAAATCCCTGCAAATACATCCTTCGATAATCCCCTTAATCCACAACACTATTTATATGTAGCTGTTTGATAATCCGTTGCAACGGGCGCCTGAATTAGCATATCCCCGGCCAATAATATTGCACGACACACGATGTACGTGATATGCATCAGGTTAAACCGTAATTATAGTGGGAGGCTATTGTGGGGCGTTCCACTGGTTTATGAGCTGAGACAAGGGTGGTTTATTACTGCTATCGAAACAGGTTAAGTGAATGCATATCTACGTATACCGGGCTTGTATTTTTGTAAATTTAATTTTTAACTGTTAATGTTTTTCTCGTAATCATAGAGTATCATCATTGTCGCTATTTCAGCCTTAAGACTTCTAGTGTCGGACATAGGCCTTCCTAAGTTTTTTGAGTTCGACTGGACCTTTGTTTCAAGCACCATAATTATATCCTTAAGATAGCAATAATGAAAGATCCTGAATGAAAGGTCTTGTAACAGGCAAGAGATACTATCGATATCACTCCGATTTAAAATTCAGAAAGTCTGATAAAAGTCTGAGTTGATGAATGGCTAAGTTATAAGGTATCGTTACCTTAAAACTTAAACAAGCATAATATAAACTTTTAAGAGCTAAACCTACCTAAATCTACCTACTTGAACTTTAAACGTCCCCAAACTTAATTTGAACTCGTTGAAAATCTTGCATGAAAAAACAAGAAACACGTGCAACCTAAAATAAAATTGTACTTAAACTTAAAGTTTCAGACGTCCCAAATTCTTTACCGAGTCCATTGAAGAAAAATCTCTTAAACGTTAGCAGTTCGTGTTTAACGTAGCGTGTACAACATGCCCCGACATGGCTCGTTTCCGGACCCACTAAAAGTATAAACGTTAAGTGCTGAAAATGTTCTTAAGTACTGTACGGATATTTATTTGCGTAAATTAGAGAGAACTTGTTATGGAGGTAAGAAATTGTTCTTTTATACGGAGTTTTAGGCAGTCGTACTTAATAATTTCTTATTAAGTTATTTCTAATTAAGGTGTGTGGGTCTACTGTTAGAGTAACAGTAACTTTTTGACTGTCAATTTACGTAATGCCTAAGTTTAGTACCAACAAACTAAGAGTGTTACTAAGTGTAGAACCAAGCCAAGTAATACAATATTGTCCTTAGCTAATGTATTTACTTTAACTTATATTTCTGTACACTGAATAAGAAGTAAATCATTTATATTTTCTGTAACTTATATGGTGTACATAATAAAGAGTATTCTACTCAATTTTATTCAATATTAAGCTGTACACAAATGTGACTATAATAACGTCAACAAAAATAAGACTGCCGACTTTCCGATCTACACAGAACTATTTTTGCAAATTTTAAGTGAATAGAATACCTATTCAAAAGAAAACATTACATTTGAAAAATAAAATAAATGTAACGTATTCAGAAAAACCATTACGAACCAAAACACACCAAATAGCGAAACTAATTTATTATCCGCTCTTACTATAAATACTACAATATAATGGATTGCAACTGAAACCAAAACACATTAATATGTGTCAGTCCAGATCTTACCCAAAACATATGTACAAGTGGCCTGAAGGACCGGGCCTACGACGGGCCCTTGAGGAACCCTTTCAGTGTCGTCGCAATAAATCAAGTCCTAATGACAGTCACGTTTTTTCTCAGCCAAGAATACACTTAGAGGTAATCAGAAAACGGCTGAACAAAGTGAGCGCCCCTCTGCAAAGGCACAAAATGTTGTCGACTTGTTTTTCTGTGTTCGAAACAGTCAAATGCTTACGGTAGGCCTTTCAGACGAGGGTGGATGGTATATTCGGGTCACGTTTTGACAAAAAATGAGATGATTATGTTAAGTTGCAGAAATTTTACTATTATTGCGAGCTGAAATGTTTGGTTGTTAAGGTTTTGGGAGCCGAAGAAATTGTTCTGTTTAGATAAGAACATTTTATGTTGATTGTTGCAATCGTCTCGTTTTGTTATCATGAAAGTAACTAGTCAAACTCAAAACTTAAATGTCTATCCAAATGTACACAAACCTAAATGTGACCCTATAAAATCGTATTTGTCTCATTTTGAAACACTTGTTATGTGAGTTAAGTACCCAGATTTATGGACCCTTTGCAAGGCAAACGAGCGTAAGACGAGTAAATATATAAATTAAGCAAATGAACGAAACGGATGGATAGTTCCACGTGTGGATTCTGGTCACGTTCATGTTAAAGGAGAATGAGATGATCATATTATTAAACTTTTGAAATTTTCAGCTTCCGAGCTAGTTTTCATCTGGGTTTAATTTAATTTTAAATACAAGGCTTTTTAGTGCATTTGTGGATGTGACTGGATATTTTGAGCGCGAGTTTTAGAAGTTGGTTTCATGTTTTATAATGAGCAAGTTTAGTTTAAACTGCAAAATTGATTTGATTAAATGTCTGTCAAGTTTCAGCATTGTTTTACCTAGTCTAATTTATACAGTAACGCAGTTGCAAGTTGTGGTAATTTGAGTTAAAAACTGGGGATTTTTCACTTCTAATTAGCTAATTGTCTATTAGTCAGTCTGAAAACCAAAAATGCACCTCAAATTCTTTGTTCTTAAAGTACTTTTCCAAACAACCATTAAAATTAACGAGCTTCCTAAACAAAACAAAATTACCATCATTATTTACTTCGAGCATAAAAAAAACTTAAAAGCATTATTAATCTCAACGTTACTTGCTTATTAAACTCCAGGGATCGCCATCTTGCATACATAATATCCAATAAGTAAGCTAAGTTTCTTCATCAAGTTACTAAAGGAGATATTAGAAATAATTACAAAAATAATCGTCCGCTTAACATGCAAGGAGCGTTGGGCAAAGACGATCCCCGTAATATGCAATGTAGATTTCATTACACGTTGTGCATGATTTTATGAAAATGCAACTTGGCACGATCAACTTGGTTTATTAAAGAATTTTGTTTCAAAGAAGTTTTCTTTTTGAGTCGAAAGAAAAACGTTGTTTGGAATTTAAAAAATGTTTTTTAGTTTAATGCCTTTCAGTGGTTTATTTTTATGCTAATTAAGGGTTGTGCCAGGATTTTAAATTGATAAAAAATTAATAAAACATTAAATTATTTATTTAAATCTTATAGCAGGCGGTTTTACTAATCAAAGTTGTCTTATTTTTTTTATTGACAAGTGAAAGTTATTGTTACGGTCTGTGATGTTTTATATTAAAAAAATTACAAACTAAAAATATTTTATTATTTATAAAATGAACAAAATACTGGCAAACCAATTAATTGTTGGCAAAAAAAATCATAGGCTTCTTAATAAAAAATAAAAATAGACGACCTAAAAATCAATTGCAAACATATTATTTGTCTTATCTACGCAAAATTATAGTCCTTGGACAAAATGGTGTAATTTAAAATGGACTGGAATGGATTTGTAATGGTGTATTTTAATGGACAAATTTCAATATTTCCAGACATTTCATTCCAACATTGTGATATTTTTTGTGTTTCAACACAAATTGATACCCATAGAATCATTTTACTTATATAATTTTTTGATGTTGAATTGCTTTGTTATCTGTTATTTGAAAAAAGGAAAAATGGTAAGTAAAATATTAAATTATATGAAAAAAAATATATATTTTTGCGAGAATAATAGCTGATAATAATAGTAAAATTTTAATGGTTGTTTTCCCGCAACCACCAGTATTAGTACTATAAAGTTAAACTTAAAAAATAAAAATGTATTGTTTATTTAATATTTAAAAAATGTACTCATAAACTCGAAAGCGTGACAAGCAATAGGAACTCACTATATGTGACGTAGGTACTACTGGCAGAGCGGCGGCGCGTTGACAATGTGAAAAGCGATTCATAAATGTTCAGAGCAAAATAAGCTCTCGCGCGTAGTAATATGGCATTAACTTGCTTGTGAGGATGCGCGGGGCGCATCTCGCGCGGCATCTTTTTATGTTGTACCTATCAGCTGGTTGATACGCGTAGGGCAACGATCGCGGCCACTTTGCGCGAAACTATCGCGATGTATAACTATTGGTTCGAAGTGTGGTTGCTGAGCGCCAAAGCTATTTCCTATTAAGTAATGAAGAAAAAATTAAATATAGGCACCTTGCCTATAAAAAAATAATCTTTTGTTTTTATAGATTACTAGCATTTTCCCGCGACTTCTGTCTGCGTTATCAGTCAGTTACTCAGTCAGTCAGTTATGGAAGAATTAAGTTAAGCATTCGTTTTTAAAGTTTTTAATTAAAAAACCTTCAAAATTTGTGCTGAAAATACAGTTTTATATTTTTTAATTGTAATGTACTAGTATTTCGCGAATATTCTTTAACAAAACCAATATTATTTTCCAACAAGAAACTTCGCTTCAACTCGTACTTGTTAGCAAGATTCAAGACATTTTAATTACTTTCTACACTTAGGAAAGAGTTTGTTTAGCTTTTGGTTAAGATATTATTATATTTTTGATTAATTTCCGAATAGTTTTCATTCAGTTCTGAATTTATATGGAATTTTAGTTTTGGAATAGAGTAACTTCTGCATCATTTATATTTATGTTTTTTTTTGTTTTCTATAGAACCATTTTTTTATGAACTGGTTTTAAAATATGATTTCTCTGTGACTGATATTATACAATTTTTTTTTTCTATCTATAATTAAAACCTTCAACGTCGTTACTTTTTTCAGAAAAACCTTCATGTATCTTCGTTACACGTATCATGTAGAAACTTGCAGACATTTAATGAGACCACCCTTTTACACAGTCGCTCCACCAGTAGTAATATTAATTCCTCGTGTGGCATAAACTACCAAGTTCTTAGCTAACATTTCCACGCTTAGTAAAATATAATACGTCTGGATTAACTGACACTTAACCGCCTCACTGTTTCAAGTGGTACCGAGGTATTTTGTATTTGTACTGTTTACATTATTGTTGCTTACCTTAGCGGTAAATGTGGGTGAGTGGGTACTATTACAGTGTGTGCAAACACCTGCTTCATCTAAGTTCGTGTTTATATCTGTGTAATTAGATACAAGTTGTGTTTCTGTTCCTTTATATATTATTTACGAGCAACTACACTAATCTATGTATGGATTTTTCTTTACTGTTAATATACATACTGACTAACCTTTCAGTAAAACCAATTGCAGCAAAAATAACCGTTAAACAAAAGATAAAAATAGGTACTCGTAAATCATTTACTTTGATAAGCATCAAGGATTAAATTTGTAAATTAGTGTTTATGATATAAATATGATTATATTTCATATGTCTAATGAAAACCGAGCCAGAGGCCAAACAGGTTGTTTCCACTGCTTAAAGTGATCTCTCTATACAAAGAATAGTCACTATCCTTAAATTAATAACAAAACTTCAGCCATCTATAACGGCTGTTCTAATTTTAACCACAAGCCCTTTTCCTCCCTCCCTTTCCCTTAGATATTCTTGCCAAAACAACAACACAAAGTGGACAACTGCCATAATACCATCTGACTTACTTTCGACGAAGTTATTACAAGTTTAAATGACCTCTTCAAATGACCCGCGCGTTCCACACAAACCCATCTCGATGAGGGTCCCTTCCCAAACAAGTTTTTTTAACTTCCGACTTTACCTATGATTAAAACGTGTCCTTTTGGCCCGAAATTATGTATAAGCATCATCTTTTTTGTTTGGATTTATTTTGCGAGTAATTGCTGACATCTTTTAGCTACAGAAAATGTAAAGTTCAGCAAAATCTGACTGGTTCTAATAAACGTCGCTCTTTTTGTTTAATTGGTTGACGTTTCATTTTTGGAAAAATATATGACAAGGGAAATCTAATTCAAGTCCTACTTTAATGTAGAAGGAACAAACCGTTTCTTTTTCCTTTTTTTTTCAAACTTATTTTTTGATAATCCTTCAAATCAATATTGTTTTCAAAACTTTTATTAATGTTGGAAAGACTAAAAAAGCTGACAAAGCCGACCTTTCTACTATAACAGCAAATACAAAGAAAAGAAACAAATAATACAGCCTGTTACTCCTAACTTTTAAATTGGAAAATTTAAAAGTGTACTAACAGCAACATTAATCCCCCAGCTCCCAGGCGAAACATTATTTACTCTGCAAATTTCTTTAGCAACGCCCTAAATTTCCCAGGATGGCAAACTATAATCTCTTGGCCAGTATCCAAGGAGGTGAGACGCTAAAAGTTAAACGAGGGGCTGGAGCCAAACAATAATACTGGAGTAGGCTAAGGGGTTTCACCAGGTACCGATTGCAATACCAATTTGTGGTGGTTTAAGAATTTGGCTTGTTTTTTAGAGCGATAAAATGAATGAAAAAAAATTTCAGTTATGATTAACTTCAGAAGTAGTTTGAATGATCAATTAAATCCACTATCCTTACTATCGTTTCAATCATGCAATTTATATAGATTATTTTTTTATTTCAGTCTTTGTCAGCATTTCAACATCCTTATGTAGTTATAAATAATTCCTAAAGCATTATACTCCTCCATGTATTTACCAAACATTATCCTTTCACAGAAACAACAGTCTCCTAAATTATTCCAAGTCTTGGCGAGTCGAGTGGACCGGTGCGAGAAATGACATCCTTAATCCATGCTTGTCCGTCCATCCGTGCCCATGTGGCTTGGCCGTTGAAAGGTCCCCTGTGTGGACACTATAAACATGTTAATGCGGTGTCCAATGTTTGTCCCGAGGGCCGCCAACTAATTCCAAACGGGCCTTGCCTTGATTAACATATAATGTCCTCGTGTGGTGCAGACTTGCTGGGTGGGCGTTTTGGAATTGCTGACGTTTGAAGTGTCAGCTGTTGTTGGAAATTTAAATAAGAATGTTTACGGGAACGTTGTATGGCTTAGGGTTGGCTTTTAAAGTGGTTTATAGCTTAATGCTCTTGCACTAGGATGATATGATGTTGTTCGAGAAGAACTGTTATTTTTCTTTTGTTAAAAGTGGCAGACAATTTCTGTTCTTTCTTTAACGGTTATTGACGTAGTCATAGAATAAGTAGAATCAATTAAGCTCTGGAAAAGTTTGGATCGCCTGATATTAGTAGATACTGTAAGTAGTTAAATAAATATTTGTACTGTTATCGGAGCGGATAAATATTATACTTGTAATAGCAAACGGGAAATTTTACTTGTTAGTAGTTAATATTCTGCTTAAATAAGCATATTGCTTTTCTGTTAAGAGCTCTGACACTTAATTAAGTGATTGACTTCTCCATTAATTGGAATCTCGCTATCTTTCACAAAAACTAATAGTACTTTTACCTGTGTTATTATATTTTCCGCACCAGAAACATTAATATTTCTTATACTTTTGTTTGGAAGATGGAATCATGTTGACCGCAATCCAATTTCATGTAATACCTATCTATTTTTCCAGACAATGTATCACTCAAATATATTGAATGGAGCCTAGAACCAACGACGAAAAACAACACAATTTTATCTTTTATTATAGAGAAAATTTCTTCGCCAACTATCAATGGTTGTGGTTATTGGTATTGACAGAATCATTTCTTTCTACCAACCGTTGTATTTTAGCTTTTCCTTTGCTAGTTTTGGGTACAGTTCAATGGCACTTTTCTAAGAACTATCTTTCTGTGCCGTATCATTACTAACTCTCGTAGGTTTTGAAACAATACTCTCCTTTGTATTGAAAACATCATGCAAATACAATCAGTAAAGCACTTACCAAGTCTTAGTGTGGTAATTACGGCAATATCCCTCGAGTATCGTTTATTGTAGCGGACTCTGAGAAAACGTTCCCGGCGCTAAGCATTCACGACTTGATTATCTTCAATCCAAGGACTACTTCACTGAACTACTGTCTGAATTACTGTTTCTAGGAATCATGTAATTTTAATTTAACAGGGTTCTTCATAATCTGTACTTATATCTTTCCTAGCTCCTACTTTTGTTTGTTATTCATTAGTTGACTTGACTTTTACAACAATTTCTATGGAAATATTTACTCTCTTAATATCTCGTTTTTTTCTGTTTAAATAAGCTTTTTATTAGATATCTGATTTCGAAAGATGTTTATCTTCGTATTATGTTTTATTTACATATTTTATTATATTGACATTTTATTAATTTTGTTATGAAGTTTTATGAACTAGAAATACCGGCTTAAGAAAATTAATGTTTAATAAATTAACTATAAAAATGGAGTAGATTTCTCAATTAGGAACTTTCCAGTACCTTAAAGCCTGTTATCTGTATGACAGGCCTGTTAATGGCAATTTGATTGGCCACTACTGCACGGAAGATATTGCTTTGATAAAAGTGCGTGGACTAACCATTACTTCTCTAACTATCTCCTCAGGGAATTCAATTGTCAAGTTATGCATGGTAGAAGTACATGGTCCTATTTAATCTATAAGTTCCAGAATATCATTTTACATTTTCGTAATTCCTAAAGTCCACATGACGAGCAATACATCCACCTTTTTCACCTCTCCACTGGCATGGAATTTAAAAACCACCTCTCGAAAGCTGAGCTTATAACTTGCACCCCACAAAAAAGGAAGGTGACAAGCTCCCACGTTCACGTGTGCCTTTTGTTAAATACAATGTCCTACTTTATTTGCAGTCGGTTGTTTTAAGAGTGTTATTTGTAATGGGAACGGTGACTAAACCCAAGGTTTTGGACCCTGTTTTCTGAACAAAGGCTTCCATTTACATCAAATTGTGTGGTTCAGCAAATTCTTGTCATTTACTTTTTGATGGAATTCGTAAATTGTATCTGGTTTTTATTGTTGGTTTATTTCATCTATTGTGTGAAACACCGAGTCATTATTGTGTTAGTCGTGATAAAAATTACATTACTTATGTTCCAAAATGGTTTAATTAAAAATGGCGGCTGATAGCAGAACTGTGTTGATCAATAATTATATTTCAAAACAAGTATAGAGCGAGCGATTTTGAAACGGACTTGATTTAAAAAACCATTACTTCTTTTGCGGGTTCTTTTGGAAGTTCCTACGAAATTCGCCAATTAAACGCCTCGAAACCATAGCCCAGAATCATTAATTCACACAGAAATTTAAATTCAGTACCACATTAGAAATTCTGTCCATTAAAATTTCAACAATGTCTCTATTTGAGATAAAACAGTTCTCTAAGAACTTAATGTTCTTTCCTAACACATTTATGGGCCATCAAAATTTCTCTTGTTATTCAAGATAAATTCTTTGTTTTTGTAATGAAATAGAAACCTAGTGGGAGTTTTTATGACCTAGGGAGTTTTTTTACGCCTGTGTAATTTTGAATTATCCAACGTAAAATAATGTCAGTTGCCAGTAGTGGAATTCTCAATCATAAACATTTTATTAATTATAACTACTCTTTTGTAATCAGTGTGCATCATTGTCATTAATGAAATCGTTAATCGCCTTCTTGTTTTAAATAATCCAGTTAATAATAACATTACATACTCCAATATCTTGTGTTCTTCAAGCATATGTTTTTATATGGTAGAGAATCATACTTTTCCCATACTCATCTCTTTAGGAGAGAGTAGTATTACGTCGGAATAAATCCTTTTTCAATTGATGCTCTATTTGGTTTTTGCACCATATATAAAATTCCCATTAGTAAAGCCATGATCATCTTCCTGCTCTTGTCCTATGTTACTTACTATTATGTTATCGATGCAATATGTTTCCCTCTTGCACTCTGGAGAGTGCAAAAGAAAAACATGTAAATAACATGCAAATAATAGCGTGAGTGTCCACACTCACGCTATTATTTGAGGTTTGAGATATCTTTATTTCCCATACGAATTACTAACATGAGAATACATGATAATACTTACATGAGAAAATTTAAAAAATAGCATTCAAACATTATTGCACTTAAAACTTACACACAGTAACAATAGTTGTGGCAAAAAATATATCTTACAATAAATATTTAATAAGTGTATGGTAGTCACCAGAATATAACACAGCTAAATCGTAAACATACACGGAGTACGCGCAACTGGAACTAAGGTTCGCTTGCTTTATTAAAAATATGTACTTTAGGTGTTGACATTTCTCTTTTTTTTTTCTTCCACAAACATACATCTATCATTTATCATCAATGTTCTAATAGTGGTTAATGCTCCTTATCCCATAAACATATAGTAAATCACCCTTAATGAGTGGCATGCCTACTTTCCATCTAAACTCATCAGTTGACTGATAATTGTTCTTATCAAAAGCTTCATCCTCTCGTTATTATCAACAGCAAAATTTAATAAATTAACCACTTAAAACGTAGATAGAAGCAATCAAATATAAAACTTTTGTAATATTAATATTGATTGGACCGTACTTGGAAATAACGTATTTCGCTCACAAAGTTCAATTTGCATTACATTAAAGTTGCTATTGGATATTGATGAAGTACTCCTATTTTGAACGCTGTAGATGGAGCATATAGTAAAGATAATAATTTATAAAATATTTATGAATGAAGATAGTATTTCTAGTGGAGAAATGATAAGTTAGTCGACAAGATTGGTACCGTGATTGGCTGTAAAAGGCATTGGTTTTATCAATATTGAAAAACTAGCGTTTGATTGTGGCTAAATACAAATAACCGCATGGTTCTCGAGGTCAAGCAGCGCTTGCTAAGGTCGGTTCGGATGGGTGACCGTCCATTATGTACTGAGATTCCTCCATGCCTCGTACTGCACGTTGAACCGTTGGTCCCGGCTATCATTTGTAGAACTTTGACAATCATTACGGATAGTCAGAAGGTAGTATTACCCAGTCACTGGGAGGACTTGGAGGTCAGATAGGAAGTCGCTACATATATGTATAATGCTGGTCCTCAGCTTCATCCGGTTAGACTGGAAGCCGACCTGAACATATTTGGGTAAAGGCTAGGCAGATTGATTCGCGCAGATTATTTTTATAGGTTGGTAAGCGATATGTATGGTCGACGATGGACACACTGTGTGTGTTCACTGTTGACTATAAAACCCCCTCGTTATAGGATAGAGGTATGCTGAACAGAGAGTAAAGTCCCGCACACCTCCACTGAAAGGGAGGATCCTCCGACTAGACGGTTGTTGTGTCTGGTGGGCAACTGCCCGATAGTTGATATTCGGACTGTTGTATATGTTCAAATCACACGGAGAACGTTGCTTGTGCGATACAAGATTTCGTTGGTTGTTCGTCGCTGACTGGATAGATGGCGTTGCGGTTCTTTTTGTTGCCCCACAAATTTCGCTTCTTAGTTTTTCATGTGGCGGCATTGATGCCTCTACAATAGCTACCAGGACACATAGACTCCGGCAGGGCTACCACTCCTTAGCACATTAATAGTATTCCTGGTTTAATACAAAACAATACAACACGCAGAACTAAAAACTTACATAATCAATACTGTTAAGTTAACAAAAACAAAACACTGTAACGAACTACTATCAACACAAGCTCCAACATTACCATTAATTAAATTCACAATTCAAAAGGTCAATTTGTAACCACCCCTTGTAGCAGCCCAAAGTTGTGGGTTGTACGTGTACCCAGTAAATGACAAAAGACATAATACCGTCATTATAACAATAGTAGCCAGGTACATTTCCCCTTAACTTCATCATTAATACATAGATAAAGAAACTGAACCGTAACTTCCAATTAGTTTTAAATAAGACTTCTACGTCTTGAACTCGTTTGAAACATTGTTTCATTTTGTTTCAAGAAAGGCAAAGTTAACTCTATGTAGATTGATTTGCATAGTACTCAACTTTATTCGGAACACTGTTCAAGAATTTTGTAGTACTCAATGGAAGTGAAGACTTTGCTGTTCAATGTGGAGTTTGAGAGTTTTCTACCGATTCTGATCGAAAGGGGTTTGGTTGAATTTTTTATATACCAATAGGAGGTAGCATAATCGCTCGCGCGTAGCTTCTGTTGTACCTCAGGCATTTTTGCGGACGCTCTAACTGACAGCTTCGCTACAATCAGACGCAAGCGAGCAGCATCCTAGTTGCACAGGGTGTGTGTCAGTGCTTTCAGTCACCTGAATGTCATTGCCAACAAACTGGATTGTCTTTTCATCTGGTCAGTCAGCTAAATGTTCCTGTAAATATCGTTAATGTCTACTTACATAGTTGTTAAGTTTATATGTTAGCAACACATATTTTGTATTTGTACGCTATCATAGTTTTTAAGTTGTCATGCACTAACAATTTTGTATAATTATGGAATTTGATTTTATTCTGAAATAAAGAGATTATTATTTTTTTATTAAAGTCACATTAGTTGACCTTGTCTGTGAGTAGATTTTTTGTTATTTTATAATAGTGTCTTCTACCTTTATCTATCTCCTTGTCAATCTACCTAGTCTTTTCCTAACTATATTATTATTAGTATCGACTTCCAGCCTAACCATATCCTCCTGAGTCCTACCATCCTTTAAAAAGAACAATTTGCTCGACGCCATTAAGTCCCGACTTTTATCGGATTACTGTGGTATAATGACCGCATGTTGAAGATGCGTATTTACTTTTATTATTTAGATTTGACTGAGGATCAACTTCGGGATATTCTAAACCAATCAGACTTTGAGGATGATGACGATTCTGATATTTTCGAAGTAGGTACCCACAGAAGAGTTAAATCGTGCTTCCTCATCGTCGGAATCTGAAACTGAACCAGAAGGCACTCCACAGTCAATGCCTAGTTCATCATCTACAACTAGCCAAAGAAGAGCGCGCACTAGAGGTACCTATGTAGTTATTACTTGACTCATTTAAAGATATCTAAATTATTTTGGTAAAACTATTTCCTAAATATTAATTTCATATCTTTTGTTAAATAGGTGGATTTTGTCGTCGTGGAGTACGTACTCGGGGAGGCAGAGGCAGAGGTAGAGGTTTTCGATCTAATGATTTGGTTACTCTGGAATCTGAAGGACTTTGGAGTAGGAATACTTTTAATACGTTGATGCCACATCTGCAAGAGCCTTCATATTTACCTAATGATATAAACTCCGAAGATTTTCTACAATATTTTATTGAATATATAGACGATGATTTAATAAATATTATGGTACAATATACAAATCAATCGTCTATTGAAAGAACTGGTAGAGTGTTAAATTTTACAAAAGCAGAGTGTAAAATATATATTGGAATAACGATGATGATGGCATGTTTACCTCTGTCACAAATAAGACTGTACTGGAACCAAAAATTTGCATTACCCATAATCGCACAATCCATGACACGAGATAGGTATTTTTTACTTAGGAATTCAATAAAAATAGTTTTTGATAACGATATCACTGAGGACATGAGGCGTGAAGATAAACTATGGAAAGTTCGTCCTATATTAAACAGGATTCTAAGAGGCTGCCGTGCCCAAGGAAGGCAACAAACAATTTCCGTAGATGAAATGATCATCCCATTTACAGGGGCCTGTCCCATACGACAGTATTGCCCGGGAAAGCCCAACCCCACGGGTATTAAAGCGTTTATATTGGCAAATCCAAATGGGCTTGTTTGCGACATTATAGTTTACCAAGGAAAAGAAACGTTTACAAATGAAAATGAATTCCATTTAGGAGAAAAAGTGGTCCTCCAATTAACCGAATCACTAGTACCAGTACATGTAATATATTTCGACAGATATTTTACGACGCTCAGATTGGCTGATGAACTTGCAAATAGAGGCTTTAGATGTACTGGGACAATTATGAAGAATCGGGTTCCTAAAGAAGTAACTGATAAAATTGATGATGACAAGGCTTTGACTAGAAAAGGGAGAGGGAGTTGTGACATGTTAGTACGAAATGATGGCGGAGTTGCGTTTACAAAGTGGATGGACAATAAGTCGGTATTAATGCTATCTACTATTCATGCTGCTGATAACCTTGATAACTGCAGAAGATACAATAGAGCAACAAAACAATATATCAATATTTCACGTCCAGAAGTTATCAAAGAATACAATAGCAATATGGGTGGAGTAGATTTGGCAGATAGGTTGCTGGCGGTATGTCCTAGTAGAGCACGGACACGTAAATGGACAGTTAGGTTCATTTCACATTGCTTGGACTTGGCTGTAACGAATTCTTGGATAAAGTACAAGCAAGAACAGTTAGGCAAAGGAATACGTCTCCACAAAATTGTTCAGCTGCGAGAATTTAAAAGACTGATTGCTGAAAGACTAATTGAAGAGAATATTTACGCAGATGAAGATAACTTACTTATAAATGACAATGAAGAACCTGAAGAAAGAAACGGCAGAAAAAGGCGTCCCCCTATTGTACCTTTGCCTTCAAAAATTAGACGCAAGCATGGAATTGACCACATGCCAGAAATGGTATCAACTCAAAGTCGTTGTAGAAATCTTAGATGTTCCAAAAAAACATCGGTTAAATGTTTAGGTTGCAATTTAGCACTTTGTATGACGGCAAATAGAAATTGCTTTAAACAGGTTCATATTTCCGACTAATTTTTATTTCACAACTCAAGTTTTCATTTTGTTTTGTACGTTCATGTAAGTTTGAGTTTCTGCATATTTTGCAATTTTTTTTAGACTGAGAGAAGTATAATTTAAGTTTGTGTTATTTTATTATTTGTTTTTAATTTAAATATTAGGCAACCACAATACTTACTTTTGTGCTGTTTGTAATAAAAAGATGAATATTTAATATTTTTGTTTGAGTTAATGTTACCATTTTTAAGTCTATAGTCCCAAAATCCTTTGTAAAGAACAAATTCCAGCCTACCATTTTTGTTATTAAGACCCGATGTCCTACAAAAAGAACAAATTATTGTGCAATAAAGTTCATTCTAAAATAATCTTTGAGTCTATACAAATAACGTTTTTTCTATCAAAAAATAAAAAATCTGCTTCGAAACTTATTTCAAGGCCGTTAAAGTGCCAGGACTTTAACCCTTCTTCGTAATTGTTCTTTAAAAAGGACAACAGGTCATTTTTTTTAGTTAAAAAAAAAATATGGCGGACTCAGGAGGATATGCTGCTAAGAACCAGTATTTTATATGAAGTGACTACCTTTCTGCCCTCTACAACCCAGTAACTGGGTAACAAGACACCAATTGGCAAGACTGATGTCTATTTTTCTGGCGCATCTGGCTACCAGTAACGATTGCCAAAGATCCACAATTTCCAATACCTATAACATTGGCAGTGTATTTACACACCGGAACATTGAAGAAAAACAAATGGCGACTATTGACCCTGACAATTTGTCTAAATGTCCTTGTGCGGTCATATTAATTTACTCAGACAGGACCATCAACTTCAATGAAAGGAACCTAATTTAAAATCTAAAGAGATAAATTAATGTAAAGGAATTAACAATGAAAACAAACAATACAGCTACAAGATTTTGGTAAATACAAACGTTTTAGACGACTTTAATCAGAAGAATAGTGTAGCTAAAACAATAGAAACGCTGTCAGACAAAGTGGTAGAAACTAAAACATTCCAGACGGTAATTCTAGCGTCTGGGAAGGTTCAGAGACATAGGGAATATATACATTGAACTTGACAATTCTTAATTTAGTTTCTGTATTGGAAGATAAATATTTCAAACCAAAGTTGCAAGAACCCTTTTCACTAAGGTGGGTGAGTAAGAGGGCGTATTAAACCGAACGGTTTATTGACGTTAAACTAACCCAAGTGTAACGCTATCTTTGAAGTATGTATTGAATAGTTTAGGGGTATTAATAACGTAACATACCTACAGCATACACAGCTTTCTCAAATTGGTAGTCTCGCTCTCAGGAAACCCAGCTGACGCCCGCTACTAACTGTGTCAGGACACTTCTCCCCCACCCATATACTTTTTACCACCAAGCGAACATCTTCCCTCAGGGTCTAACCTTCCATGGTCCACTTGGAAATCCTTGAACCGTCTCAAAACGTAAGTAGGAAGACGTGATGGATCAACTGCAGGGTGTGAATGTGAGGCTGAGTCATAAACCATGTGCCACCTCCTATCTTGCCCTCTGTGCCCCAAAACATGCAGCCGAAGTGACTTATGTGCTTCTACCAACGATGCCGTGGAAGTGGCAATGTTTTAGGCCACTCAAATTTAAACTACTGTCGTGCTAGCGACTCGAAAAAGAAAAAGAACGTAACCTAACCATCACGCAAGTATTCCCCGAACAGTTAGGCATAGTGCACCTTGTAGTACATCCATATTTACCCGATTATGTCCAAGCCTGCAGTGGGGGGACGATAACCGTCAACCAAGCACCAATTCAGACTCCAAGCTGCTACTAAGTAATCCCAGATGGAAAGCGCCAATACACTTTTCCGACCCGGGAATTGACCCCTGAGCCTCACTTCACTAGACCGTGGAGACAATCAGAGTGAATTGAGGTAGTTTATTGATGCTACACGAAACAACTTGTGTACACCCTACTAAATAATTATACTTCTGGCAGTGCCGTGTCACTGTGAGTACAGCAGATAACAACACAGTAAAATGCAACAGCCTGTAGTTACATTTGATACCTTTTGACACCGTTGACCAATAAAAATAGATGATATTGTCTTCCTTCGCTATGAAAACACAAGCAGCTGTGTTTTTATGGCGTGTGGTGTAATATAGAAAAGAGTAATTTCCATACAACGACTTGGAAAGCTAAGACAATATTTGTAAGGTGTTATGTGGATCACTTGTACTACAGGTTTTTAGTGTCTTCATTTTGCTTGAGTAGGTAAGTGTGGCTTGTGATCATGGTCACAGTGTTGATATTTTTGATGGGTCGTTTTGTGGAATAAAGTGACTTAAATTGTATCTTTGCAGCTTCAGTTATAAGTTTTATAGCCGTGATTTGGCAGTTGTAAAACCCTTGGTAACAGCGCAATAGTCTATTGTGAACTGAACTGTCTATTGGGTATGTTGATAAATGATGACTAATAAGGAGGCCCATTTATAGGGTTATGAAAACATTTTTTTGGCTGAGTTGTAGAATTTTGAATATCAGAAGATTTGATATTGAGTTTGCTCAATACATATTGTAAAAACACAGTACATATAAGATTTGCTTCATTGACAGAATAGTAGCTAAAATAGGAGTAACAAATTTTAATCGAATTAATTTGTCTTAAAATTACTTTCAAAGCACGCTCGCAAAACAAACAACATCTTTCTAAGACCCTTCTTTAGTTACTCGTACCTACACGTTATTTCAATAAAGGTTACGTTTGCTTACTGTGGTTTCCCATTTCGGGGCCGCTTGACGCATTTGACTGACTTCGTCTACATCGGGTAGATTCCACCCTTGTGGCCTACTATGAAGTACTTGCTTGTAATAGCGTTGGAGCAATCTTTTCTAAGCGCTTATGATATTACAAGGGATGGGAGGACGTTTGGTTTAATGCGTGACGAAAGTTGGGAAGTATGTATTGTAGTCTGTGGGCGCGGTTGTAATGAGTGTAGTTGGATGAGATTTTTGTGGTAACATTTTTAGGCTACCTTAAAAAGATACAATCATAACAATGGTGTAGGTTACATGTTTTTGTAGTAAATGTTTTGCTACTGCACGTTACTGGCTACGATGTTACTATGACGATCTAGGTTTGCTCAGAATTAAACTTTTCCACAGTGATCTTTGTCCGATTTGTAAAAAAGAAAGAAATACATACATGTATAGTCAGACAGTCAGTTAGTCAGATTGATATTTTTACAGATTTCTAATTTGAATTAATCATTCTTAATAATTTTCTACATGAATTGGTATAGTATTCTTCAACGATCTTTGCAAACTTACCGCAAATTACTCAAAAAAAAACTGTAAAAATGTTCTATAGGTGCTGCAATGGATCCACTCTAAAAATAAGTTTCTTTTTCATATTCTAACTCCCAACGGGGTGGAAAATGGTTACGGTGAAAACTTTACCTAATTTCAACGTCGGGCCCCTTTTATGCTATTTTGGGCCAGTGAAATATTAAGTTATTTAAGGGATGTAATTATTTAATCAAATCGACCGAAAGAATGGAAAGGCTGTTTTTGTGCTTTATTATTTTATACTTTATGTTTCTTATTCATTTCATTTTGTTGTTATTTTCAACAAATAAAAAAAACAGTTTTATTTGCGAAAATAGTTAAGTTGAAATAAACTTCAAAGTGTTAATGCTATTTTACAGTTCAAGTTTGGAGAAAAAAATTATCTTTGCACAAAAATACAACAATGATGTAATGGCAAAATTTTAATTATAATATCTGTTACACAACAAGTTATCTCAAATAACAACACAAAAGCTCTATTACACATTACAACAACATTACACCAGCATTTTTTTCATACCATTACATAGTTTTTAGGGCACTTTTTACTCTACTTCGTCGTTAACTGTCAAACTTTTCATATTACGAAGAACATCCACTTAAACCCAGGTCCGTTTAAGGGGTAGACCTGATAGAAACTTTTTCTTTTTGCCCTCCTCAAAACAACTGGGACCCTAATCCTTTTCAATATTAAATGTGAATGGGCCTAAATTGCGAAAAGTGCCATTAATTAGCTTTTGAATATAAAACAAAACTTCTTTATAGTAGGCGCCAGATAAATGTGGAATAAAGTACATTGACCTTTCCCTAATAACTGTTCATAGGTACCTGAACAATTAAATATGAATCGTTTTTCATTATTAGACAATGTTAAGGATCACGAGAGATGATGATTCGGGACAGCTTTGTGTCATTAATTCCGTTTTTCAAATTAAAAATGTCAATAATTGTAGGTGGGTCAATGACCGTTATTCCACGATTATCTGGCGCCTACTATAGCTTCGTGTTCAGGAAGTTTTGTGTGGACGTGTGAAATTGGGTTCTGTTATGACAAGTATTGACATTTTTTCGTTTGCAGGGTGGGATGGTTTGTGTTTGAATCTATTATTAGCGGTACTGAATAAATCATGAACTTTATTTTCAGTGTTACGAAAAGTGCCAATCGGGTGCGAACAATCGATTGGCACTTTTCGTGTTTGAAATTTATTATGAATGCATCTATTTCCATAAAATTGTTAACGTCTGTGTTAAAACTCGTAACATACATGTTTTATTTCATATTTGAAGTAACTTAATTACAACTGGGTCATTGTCAAGAATAGGTAAGGGTTTTAGTCACATCATAATCTATGATAGCCTTTATGTTATTCCACTAGTTAGCCATGCGCTTTTGTTAAATATCCCGCTGACAGCGGTCATGTATGTATCTCGTGTATCAACTTGTTTTAATGCAACTTAGTTGAATCAAGTGTTTTTTTAATTTAATTGTATTTTCCTTTTCTTTGCAGGTAATCCGGAGTAAATGCTTTCACAAAACTAAACGTTGTAAGTATAAATGAATTTAGAACAAATTCTAGTTTCTAAAAACTAAAACCCTGTGGGTTTTCTGTTTCTAATTCGAATATTAATTATAAAATAACCTCTAGACTCGTTAAAAGTTCTAGTTGATGAAAAGCTAAGAACGTTATTACTCAGACTGAAACTTTAGTTTTTGAAAACTAACATAATATTGATAGTCAGTAATTTCGAGTTGAAATTCGTTTAACATTAATATTTCAACGACATTCCACACCCCTAATAGCCTTTCAGACATATTCTGAACACTATTCTTATCACAAAGTCACACACATAATCAATAAAAAGCGACCCCATGAATAAGCAAAAACCTAACAAGAGAAAACTTTCACATTTTCGTCCAATCATTCTATCTAATGCTTACTACAGTGTCAACATGGGGTGCCATCAATATTCGGACCATTTGGGTCGGCTCCATCCTTTCCTACTGTAAAATTCGAAAATATTATGCGCCCAGACCCTACGAGAGGCTTACACACTCCATTAGGGTTTGATTTATTGGTGCCCACTAAAAGGGTCCCTCAAAGAACTATCCTCAGACCCTTACTGTGTATCACTTACATTAGACGTATGGAAATTTTGTCCTGAAATATTATTTGCTTTGATCGTGTTATATGATACGCGGTCATCGATTTCCGTGACATATCAGATTTAAGGTGAGTACCTGCTTGTGAGAGGTATTGAATATTTTAGTTAAACGTTATGGGTAAGGTGTAACTTTCGTTTTGTTTATCATAAATATTATAGATAGACACATGTACACATTAGCAGCTTAGGGACTTCACCAAAGTATGAAGATATTTTGGAATCTACTAATGTATATGTAAAACTTCAACTCGTTATCCATTTCGAATTCATTTAAATATTAACTTCAGATTGTATGCACTTCAAAGTAATTTCATAAAGCCAACTTTGAGAGTGTAAAACAAAATTTGACTAAAGAATATCGCTGGAGGAGTTCAAATTAACTATGGCTCAACTTACTGACACAGTAACGTGTAACGAATGAGGAACTTTGTAAACTTTTGGTTCACGAATAATATCTTCTGCCGGATCTCTGTCTCAGGCTTTGGCCAGGGTGAGTAGTATACGCGATTGCGTATTATCGAACTCAACGACTAATTAGACAACGTTAGAATCTTAGCAGCTACACCAATTTCAACTTCCTTTCTTGGGTGGAAGCTTGGATATCCCCATTTTTGACGCTCTTAATTTCTCTGTCTTTTTGTAAGAATTGATAGACACCTGTAGGCCTAAGCATTGTCATCGATAAATGAATGTCGACTTCACACCGACAAGTAGTTGGTCGTAGCTGTTTTTTTTTGCGTTGCTAATTAGAGAAAACAGCCAAGAACGACCTAGTTAGCGAGCAATCTTCTATTGTTTAGTCACGCGTAAATATATATGTATATTATTATGTTAAGCATCTACTGCCCACTCGAACTCGCGATGCTCCGTGGCCATTTAATCGCTTCCGCCACTGCACTCGCCACTACCCTATTCATCGCGCTTTTTGTTCAATGTGTACTTTGTAAAGTTAACGTTTTGAAATGCACGCAACCGTGTAAAACTTGAAATGTTCAGTATTTTGTTAACTTGAATGATAATTTTGAACCATAAATTGTGTCCTACAGATTTCGTTTCGGTGCATTCATTTCACTGACATATTAAAGTATCAGAATTAATGTCCCGTAGTGAGTGTACCTACTGCACTTGGTAGTAAGTGTTCTTTGTGAAGGAGTTCATCCGTAAAAGTACTAGTACCAGCCTTCAAGTTGAATTTCCGTGTCGGTGTAATTTTAAGCATAATAAGACAATTTAGATCTGCCTGTAGGATATCAACGGACCTGTCATGCTTTTGATGTTGCATAAGGTATAACTGTTCTATTATGTCAAACTTAGTAGAATTTCAAAAATAAATGAGCTGAAAATACTTTTGTTTTCTTTTCTTTTTTCTTAGCTGTGTCATAAGTCTGTAGACAATTTTTTATTATTTTTTCAAAGTGCTAGTAACTGCTTGGACTGAACTTGATACTTCGATAAGACAAAGTTTTTTTTTAATTACCTGGAGTTTCACAGCATCACCTCGGAGTCTGAATTTGTGCTCGGTTGATAGCAAAACAGGCTCGTCCTCTATAACCCAGCACTTACACGTAAATAAAGAAATGTGGGCTTACTTATTTGTAGCTACAAACCTTTGACTAACCCTTTGGGAAAAACAGACGTGGGAAGATTGATTACTTATAAAATTTTACTGATGCGACCTTCACGTGCAATAGAAACACTTTTTAACCGACTTCAAAATAAAGGAGGAGGTTCTCAATTTGGTTGTTTTTTTTTAATGTATGTTACCTCATAACTCCGTTATTTATGAAATGATTTGAAAAATTATTTTAGTATGTGAAAGGATATACTTTTCGATTAGTAACTTAGAAATTTCGTCAAAATCAGTTCTGTTGTTAAGTTTTTAAATTAAAATAACTGGAAAAAATATGAAACGAAATTCCGTATTTTGCTTTCCTGTGACTTTCCTGTGATGTGGTTAGGTGTGGAGTACCACTAAAATGTGAAAAATAAAAAACTTTTTGACAAAAAAATACAACGACTTCCAAATTATTTTTTTTCCGAATTTACTGGACCGACACTGTTGGAATTTGGTACACATATAAACTCCTGTGATCCAAACACGTAAATTGAAAAAAAAATAATGTGACTTATGAAATGAAAGGGTTTTATATTTTTTTCATAATTTTAAAATTAATATATTTGAGGTTATTCAAGAAATAAGATTAAAATTTACCATTCCCCCCTTATCCCCGATTCTACTGAGCCTAGAAAATAATTCAAATATTAGAAGTCTCTAGTGTTAAAATAACATGTTACAAAAATAGATTCGTTCGGAACCACGAACGCGAGTCCAACTCTCACTTGTCCAGTTTTACAGATATTACTCAATTTCAGACAGTTTCAGCTTACCTTGCGTATCCTAGTTTATAAGATAGCCACATTACCCCACTGTTACCCGAACATCAAACACATTCCGCCATACTTTTCTTCCCAGTATAATATCATCATCATTTGATGCGGCTACAAATCGCTGTAGTTTGGCGAATTGCTCTTTATCTAAGTTTTTTCAGTTCGCCAAGTTTGTTGATGTTGGTTTATGGGCAGCTATTTAGTTAAACGTTTTTCTTATTTTTATGTTGGACGCAGATTGGCTATCATTGGTAAGGCTGGTTTGATGCGTGGCGGAGAAACACGGATTTCAACGAAGTATTGAAGGATCGTTTTTTTGAAATTTGGAATGATTGAATGTTCAAGGTTGATAGACAGAATTTCAAACTATTGGTTAACCATAGGTTGATGAAAAGAAAGGACGAAGATTGGCTATCATTGGTAAGGCTGATTTGATGCGTGGCGGAGAAGTCTTGAAAAACACGATTTCAACAAAGTCTTGAAATAACTTTTTTTTGAAATTTTGGAATGATTGAATGTTCAAGGTTGATAGACAGAATACCAAACCATTGGTTAACCATAGGTTGATGAAAAGAAAGGACGAAGATTGGCTATCATTGGTAAGGCTGGTTTGATGCGTGGCGGAGAAGTCTTGAAAAACACGATTTCAACAAAGTCTTGAAATAACTTTTTTTTGAAATTTTGGATCGATTAATTGTTCAAGGTTGATAGACAGAATTTCAAACCATTGGTTAGGTTGATGGAAAGAATATTAATCCATGATCTTTTTTGTACATCAAAATTATAATACAGTTCTTTCACAATGTTACGAAAAGTATGAGTACAATCTTGAATCATTGGTTTGCCGAATGGACGATAGTGGAATGTATAGACGAACGTTCATCTTCATCATCATCATCACATCAGCCGAAAGACGTCCACTGCTGGACATATGCCACCCTCAAGTGTCGCCATAACCGGTCCTGTGCGTCTCGCATCCATTGGCTACCCGCGACCCTCACCAGGTCATCGGTCTACTTTGTGGGAGGCTTTGCAACGCCACTCCAGAACTTTTCACCCCCATCGACCATCTGTTCTGCGAGCGAGGTACCCTGCCCACTGACACTTTAGTTTGGCGATCCTTCGGGCTATGTCGGTAACCTTGGTTCTCTTGCGGATATCGATATTCCTGATTTGATCACACAAGGAAACTCCGAGCATTGCCCTCGAACCTGGCGAACGTTGTTATCATTATTTACAGCCGATAGACGTATCTACACTGCGGATCAGACACTTTGAGGAATCTGCTAGACATAGCACTCCTCAAAATGTCGTCATATCGTCGGGCCCGGTGTGCCCGCGGCCTTCAAGGAACAAGAAATAACATTTTAAAAGTCATTTGAATTTCAAAATGTACAAAGAGGTTCATTGCCACGTCTCTTTGAATAATTTCAAAATAAAAAAGTCATTTTTGATGAAATGCTTCGAGTTAAGTTTTTTTTTTAATACATTAAATGACCAATAACAGAAGATTCACAAAGCAAAATAATTGAATTTTTCCATTGAATGACCAAATTCAATTCAAAAGCTTTTCTAAATAATGAATTACGCAGAGCGACGAGACATCTTGCGTTTTCTTTTATGAGTGCAATAAAAGAAATATTATGAAAAGGCGACTTCACGAAATTATTCAGCGTATTCACTATTGTCACTGTACATAAATAATTTTATGCTTTATATTCATGCACTGTCTTTTATATTTATTTATTTTAAGTTGTAAACTTATAATGGTGCATAAATATCAAGAGATACTGCCGTTCAAAATAAACATAGCTCATTTATTTTCCTTATAACAACATGGTGTGGCAAACAGCTGACGCTCTTCTCTTTTCTCACGCTATTCAAATAGTTTACCACACGAAAATACAATTTCGCTGCAAGACGCAATTGTGCATCTTTTGAATAAACTATATCTTAAACTCTTAAAAAGTCCACGTTATGCTAAGTTGGAACACCATTTAAAACCTTTACGTCTACTTTAAACTAAGAAGATAACAAAAAAAGTCTTGCAATTCTTAGAGTAAGTTAGGTACTCGGTAGAAACATCACATTATGCGAACGCTTGTAATACCAGAGAAACTGCATAACCACGCCATAACTTGGGACTTTTCAAAATTATGGCTTATTTAATTTGAATATAGCTGATATATGTTTATACTGGGGAAGTTCGCGAGTGTGAAATATTTCAACTACGTACGAGCATACGTTGGAGGAGTTTTTAAAGGAATGTGTCGGACGGAATTTTGCTAAAGGAAATTCGGTCGTGCGAGACTATCGTGTATATTTGTGTAGCGCGGTAAAAGGAGGAGAGTGTCTACAAATAACGTGTTGTATAAAATAGTGAATATTGTGAATAAGTTTACAAGATGCATGTGTTTGTCATACATACTTTGTAGGAACACTCGGAGTTTATGTCTCCTTTTTAACATCTTACACAACCCGTCTTACCCCTCATACCTGCGTGAGCAAATTAATTACGTTCGCTCTAATAACGCACCCTGCAGATCACACCTTAGATCCCTCCTTAAAACCCATCCACTCCAACTCTTTCTCTGTCCATCCAGTAACACTGTGGAACTCAGTTCCGCCTAGCATTCTGTATATTATGTTTTTAAATATCTACATATTACAGTATTAGAAATGATTTTATAAATGTAATCATAAATTAATAATAACAATATTTATGTAGGTTTATTTGATACTTTGGTTTAAGGCTTCACATACCACTTTTCTTGTTCTTTCTTACACACTATTCGTATCCTTTCGCAGGTCTGCTGGAAGAATTTATTTTAGAAATAAGCAGTACCTTTGTATACGTATAATGTTATATGTATCTGATACTTTCTCTGAGTGTAAATAAATTGTAAAATAAATAAATAAATACTGTTTACTTATCACAGGCCAAATCACTATGAAATGTCAACATCGATCTTTATCACCACGCTTATCTCAGACGACATATTTAATATTCCATCTCTTTTCACTCTTCCATCAGCGAGAGGAAGTAAAAATTTTATGATCATATTAACCACCCCTCAGCCACACTTCATCATACTAACTTCAAGCCTTTACTCAAACAGGTATAGCCTCGTTGTTGTTTAATACACGTTCATACAAACATGATGAGTTTGCTCAGCAAGTTATGACCTGAGCACGCCGTCAAAGTACGGTTTTAACGACATATTTATCACAGTTAGCAGCTCACCGTAATATTGAGTTTATGCTGAGAAAATGGAGTTCGAGTAATGCTTCAAACTATCGCTACTAAGACTCAATATAAAGAGTTACTGCGGCCCTGGAACGCAAAGGGCATTTGAAAGAACATGGGTGGGTTTTAGTCAGTAAGAGCCTGACACTCCCTCCCGCTCCGCCTTGAGCGGGAGCAGTCATTTTATTTCATTAATTTCATTTCATTTTATTTATTCAAACAATAAACACTGTGTAGAATATTCGCTAGGAACATAATAATTACAATAAAATTGTCACATGCAAAACAATTTGTACAATTTGATGCTAAAGTATAGTAAAACATCAAGTCAATCAATTAAAAGATGTCTATAACTAAATAAATGTCAGAAAGTATGTCAGATATAATTTCAAATGTACGCTATGTCAGATGATTAGTCAAAGTCAAAGTGTAGGAGTCAAACATTAATTCAATTAAAAGCTTGTTCATTGTCATTTTCCATCGAAAAAAAAAAGACTCCATATTGTGGGTGCAATACAAACACGAATTAAAATTCGAACAGGCAGATTTACAACAAATGTTATGGTTGTAGACCACACAAATGTTTGGTTCGACGAGTATTGATCCTTTTATACGATGTCATTTAGTCTTTATTGTTGAACACAGTTTTATGATTGGTTTCAGTCTAGTAATATGATTGGCCGGGATGTTCTGACGTCATCATCAGTGATCGGATAATCGGGCGCTTATATACCTAATCTACTTTCCGTGAAAGAATAATATGGACATCCCTTTCTGAATAAATAAGTAATCCCGGGTTTCCGGGACTGAATAATTTTGTATAAACAACTATTACACACTTAATAAAAAAACTTTCATTGTAAATTAAAAGTTTCCTTACAATCGGCTTTTTAAATTAAAAAAAAATTACAATGAGAGTTCACAACGAGTTCTTACTATATTTTAGCAATTTCAGGAATTTCGAACGATTCCAGGATCCGGGATTCTGAAAAGCATGTCCGTATTATAATTTCGTGGGAATAAAAGTGAAGTTTAAGTATATTAACGCCCGATTATCCGATCACTGGTCATCATCAATATAATTTACAGCTTAAATGTTAGTGATTAGACACAGATTCCCTCACACAAGGCTGTTTTTTTAAGTGTACTGTTTGGCCCTAACAAGGTTCGATTAGAGTTTATATTTGCTATCGTGGTGAAAGGATTAGCCAATCGACACAAGTCGATCGTAACAGAAATTCGAAGAGTGCGTCGCTCGGGGAGACTCCTTTCATGCACCCCGTTTGGCTCCAATCTTCAGTGTTTATTATCGGATGGCTCCGATCTTCAGTGTTTTTGTGGCGTCGCCGTCGCTCCGCAGTCCATGGCCCATTTCTCGTCTTGCGCCGCATGTCACATGTAAGGACTTTATAGCTGCGTCAGCGAACGGTGTTCCCGTTGCTGAGTACTGGGCCAAACATAAAGTTTGATAAGCCACCGACACGTAAAGAAGACAGATTTAAGAACTTAAAACTGCATGATGATATTATGACCATGATTTTACTATCCAATAGAGTTTGCATGAGAGTGCCACCATTTCAGCATTAAATACATGGCACGAGCGGCGGAGCAAGTTTGATATTATCATGTCCTACTTTCTAAAGTCTAATACTAAAGTAACAAATAAAAAGTATATGCTTTGATGTTTGTAAATCAAATAATGCCTCGATGTGTCAACAGTTTGAATTGAAACATTTGAAATACGAATAGTGCATGGTCATGCACATTGGTTACTTTTCCAGTGAGATAAGATAACATAAGATAAAATACCTAATCATTTATTTTCAAAAGATAGATAATATTTACATACAAGATCTTAAAAATACGGTAGTGCGCTATGTTTTGCCAATTGACATACAAATTATAAAAAAAAACTATATTTGAGTTGGTACTATTAAATTGAAATTTAAATTTATCACAATATAATTATTTACATTCATATATTTCGTACCTGATTGTATTAACACATGCATGCAAGTTTTATTTTATTATTCATAACCAATTTCATGTCAAACATTTAAAAATAATTCAATTCTAAAGATTAAGAAATCACTGTAAAATATTAAAGTTTATGTCAGCATTATTCAGTTCTAGAGATTCGTCATTAAGAGTTGTCAAATAATAGTAATAATAAGATAATAATACTATCGACTTTCACTCTGGAAAATCCGCTGGCAAAAGCTAGTTTTATATTTATAACAATCATAACTATCATCCAAACCATTCCATATATAAACCAGTACGATCGCCATCACACTTCACTATCAAAATTTAAACTATCCTGCATTTTGAGCACTCGCACAAAATCCAACGACAATGTTTGTTCAAATCGGTTCGCTTTACATTTTATTTTAACCGTCCGCCATATTTGATTTCCATTTTACTAGTGACGTAACGTGTAGGTACCTTCGTCGGCGGAACAATACGTTTTATTCAAATCAGTTTCGCAGTTTAGTTTCGAAACCGGTGGCTTTAGTTCCAGTGCGTTTGTTTTTCTGAATTTATAAAAGCATCAACACTGGTTTTAGGCAAATCCGACGATTCTTCTTTTAGTTTATTCGTACGGTCATTTAGCACAATATTAGTAGAGCGAAAAGTTTTCGAAAATGATTTTTATGGTGGTTCCACACGTACGTTGATGTTTGATGAGCAAGTATCATCAAACATAAATTAATCTCCGTGTCTCTCGTGATCTTTAAGAGTAAAGCTCTTCAAACATTGTCGTTCGATTTTAAGCAATAAGTCCGAAGTTAAAATGGTCTCAACGTTCTAGTTTGCTCCAATGAACGTAAAAACTTGGAGAATGTATGCACGTGTGAACTTAGCATTACATTCAAAATAGGAATACATATGTCATAGTTTATATAGTGAAACGTTTACTTAGTGTCTGAGTACTGCCTGACCTAGAAGATCTCAGTGTTTTCATAACAGGCGATCAAATAACTGAAGTCTATAACACAATAAGGTCGTCTCTCAGTCTTACTTTAAATATCAGTAAAGGTCAGACAGTAAGTACATTATTTAAATATAAAAGTTATTTACTTCCAAAATTTGTTCACTGCGAAATAAATAGCGCTGAATAAACAGTTAAAATAATAAGATTTGCCTTACTAATTTTGAATAACAATTAAGTCAGAAGTCTTTTATTCATGACCAATAATTTTTATTTGAAATTAAATGGTATAAAAGAAAAACAAATACATAATGGAAAAAAACACGTTAAATACAACAATAAAAAGGAATTTCGTTATAGATCTTCAACAGCATAAAGACACTTATACAACAGGAAACTTTAAAGTTGATTTTTAAAAGAGCTTGAGTAGATAGCGCTTTTTATATGTAGAGGCAACTTATTAACTAATATAACCGATTGATATCTGGGACTGTGCTTCACAATATTCAAATTAGGCTGTACCTTGTAACGTTTAAATGTCTTGTCTACGCGTGCCTTCTCTAATCTGTCGTTCTTCTGTTGTCTCATATTCATGCATATATTTGGTCATATTACTTAGAAGTATTATAAACGTTCGACATTTTTTTACTTATTATTTTTTTTACTTTTATTTTTATAACAATTGTATAAAGTGTAATTTTATTTTTTTTCGTCATGCGTTCTTGAATTTAATTATTATTATTTTGTTTCAAATGTACTAATGAATTGCCAATCTTTCATTGAAAATGTTGTGTATAAGTGATGTGTTTGCACATAATTCAATACTTATAATTTCCTGTTTTTTGTTAAAATTGTAAATATGTCGTTGGTGTGCCTTACTTAATAAATAAATACAAATACATAAATGCTCGGTACTGTAAGTATATTCAGATTTATAAAATGTTCACGGCAACTCTCTCTTTGCGTGATACAGACTAATGTATAATTAGTAAGTAAAGAAAGCAGAATGCATCAGGATAGATCAGCCACAGTTGTTACGTAGTGGGAGCCAAAAGAGGACCCAGGAAACGCTGTTCTGGTCACTTGCAGCTGGTCTTAGCTACCAACAGTAGCTGAAACGTCATGTGTGAAAGGCAAACATGATGTTTCAGCTAGTGTTAGAACAGATTATATTTTCTTATCTTATCTTATCCCACTGGAAAAGTATCCAATGTGCATGGCCATGCACTATCCGTGTTTCAAATGTTTCAATTCAAATTGTTGACAAATCGAAGCATTATTTGTTTTACAAACATCAAAGCATACACTTTTTATTTGTTACTTTAATATTAGACTTTATAAAGTAGAACATGATAATATCAAACTTGCTCCGCCGCTCGTGCCATGTATTTAATGCTGAAATTGTGGAACTCTTATGCTCTCTTATGCTCTTATACTCTTATTGGATAGTAAAGGCGTGATAAGAATAGCGCTGGATATACAGTTAAAATGATAAGATTGGCCTTACTGATTTTGAATAACAATTAGTAACTCAAGAAAGTAGAATGCATCAGGACAGATCCCCCAGAGTTGTTACGCAGTGGGAGCCAAAAGAAGGCCAAGGAAACGCTGTCCTGACTTACGGCTGGTTTTTTTTTCTTTCAGTGGCGTCTCACAGTTGAACCAATGAGGTTGTTGACTGCTTAACCGGGCTTGTTTGTGGTGGCCTTAATATAATATAAAAGCCTAGCGACAACACGCTACGTTCACACCCTGTTGGGTACGGGCCTCGGCTTAGGGCGTCCCTGGGGAGAGGACAGCTAGGGACGGGCTGGATCGAACTAGACTTACGGCAAGTCTTAGCTTTCAACACTTGCTGAAACGTCATGTTGAAAGGCAAACGTCATGACGTTTCAGCAAGTGTTGGAAGCTTATTTGACAGTTGGTTAAAGGCAGATACGTTATCGAAACCGGGCGTTAGATGCGTTCATAATGGATTGGTTGTAAGAAACAACACATCTGGAATAATGGAAGGTTGTAGGGGAGTTCTTTGCTCAGCAGTAGGAATTAAAGGTTGATAAAAATGTGAAGGAAAACACAAATAACTGTAAGATATTTGCACACCATGAGAAATGGCAGACATGTCGTGAGCCACTCTTATTTAAGATCTTGCATGCATGTATTATTTTAATTATAATATAATAATAAGTTTATTTACACAAAAACCTTTGCATACAATACCAATCCATTTCACGTAGGTACATTCGATTTGGGAATAGGCTGCACAAATAGTGAAAAACCCTGCCTCTTAAACGAAGGGGACCCTGTGACTTAGGAGTCAGAGTTGTACTGTAACTTCGTGTACCAAAGAAACCTTTATTTATTTATTTGTATGTGTTAATTTAAACCTAAAATTACCTGTTCTAACTATGATGTGTCAGTATGTGTTTTAAGGGGGGTTATAATTATGTTTTGTACACATGTTTGAGCAAATAAAAGTTCTTTCTTTCTTACTGTAGCTACATGACAAGCGACAAGAAAAAAATCACGCCCATAAACAATGCCGCCTAACAAGATGATATTAAACTAATATCTTTATAACCAGCACATTTGTTACAAAGAATATCACAACGTCTTATTACAAGTAATATTAACAAGTAATACGTGGTCTAGACGTTATTTATTACCTAGCCCATAAGTCTATATATTATGCTGGTCTAACTTGTCTAGGGAAACATGTTAATGTTTTCGTAAATCACGGTTTAGGAAAACGGCCATGAATCTTTGAGTATTCAGGATGACCTACTACTTTTAGTGGTACATAGTTGTTTTAGTATATTTGTGTCTTATACATTTGTAAGTGCTTTGGTGATGGAAGATCGTTCAGATGAAATCTATGTCTAGATTTTTCTGTGTAAATATTAGATGGGTAGTATAGGGACCTAAGAAACGATTGAAAGATTGTATGAAATTTGATGAGGCTATAAAGATTGGGGGTGAAAATTGAGACGCTGGTGACGATTATTAGAGAATTCATCATCAACATCATCAGCCGAAAGACGTCCATTGCTGGACATAGGCCTCCCCCGAAGAGAAGGGGGCTTTGCCATAATTGCCACGCTTGGCGTGTTGGCGATCGCAGTATTGCTGTCGCAATGCCCAGATAATGATGGGATGGTGCAAGCCTTTAACGTCCGACAGAATATTACCATATTAAAACATTTGGAAGGTTGGCCCTTTTAAGTTAGAAACTGACCGGTGTTACGGGGCGTAATGTAACATGGTGTAAAGCGAGCATTCATGCAGTTTTTACGTGGAAACGAACACGCGCATGTAACACGGATTTTAGGACACGGCGTTATCATGCTCACTGTGAATGGTACATTATGGCCCGTAGCACTGGTCAGTACTACATTTACATATTGGGACAAATGCCAGATATTGATGATTATAAATGCGACGGATGATGTTGGCAATCTTAAGAGATGGAATATTGTGTGAAAGAGAATTTCAATTCTGAATCATCATCATCATATCAGCCGACCGACGTCCACTGCTGGACATAGGCCTCCCTCAAGTGTCGCTACAACTACCGGTCCTGTGCGTCTCGCATCCCTCGGCTACCTGCGACCCTCACCAGGTCATAGGTCCACCTTGTGGGAAGCCTTCCAACTGCCACAAATTGGAAGACGCTTCCAATTTGTGGCAACTCATGTAAAAGGCACACATAATAGTATTTATTTTAAATATTGATTAATGTTTTCCAAACGGATACTAACTGTGAGATTATCAGAATATGTTGAAATGTATGTATTACTAGCTGCAACCCGTGGCTCCGCTCGCGTTAATCATCCAGACATTCATACATACAAACTTTCGCGATTATAATATTAGTAAGGATAAGGATGAGCATAGATAGTAAATATTGATATTAAGGTGACTCATTACGACAATCTTTAAATTAAAAAAAATAAAAATTCCAAGCAATTCTTGGAATACGTAATATACTTTTTACTGTGTTCAAACTATCTTGGATAAATGCTTATAAAAGGCTTTGAGATTTATCATCCTTCCTTTTGACTTCGTCGTAGTCGACTAAATAAAACAGCTATTGAAGATTCTCATCTCGAATGAATTGAGATTCGTGATAGCGCTATTCAAAACGATAGGCATTAAATCTTCAGTACTAAACATGGAACGTTTATTTTAGGTGATTGCTTTAGCTGAAGAATTTGCAGTTTCTCCGTCAAAGAACGTATTAATAAAATGTATTATATCTATGAAAATATCGTTTGTATTTCTTGACGTCTTCGCTGCGTCTCGCCAATTTACTGCGTCGTTGCTAGACTGTCAACTCGAATTATTAAAATCAACATTAACTTAGAATTTACCGATTAAAACCATATTTGGAGAGCAATCAAGTTTGGTTTTTATTGGAGGATCGACATATGCGTAGTCTTATTTATTACATGGACCATGATTTTCCACAAAACAAAAAGTAAAAAAAAAGTCTAGCATTTGATTAGTTAAGGTATACTGATTATCCGGCGAGGCGGCGAGCCTCCCTGTCGGATTATTGCCATGAGATCTAGAGGCGAGAGCCCTGGCGTACGTTTACGCGTGGCGCGTGGAGGCACTTCGCCGGCGCGCCGGGGCGAAACTCCGCTACCGCGGGAAATTGCAGCGCGTCGAACGGAGCTTCGGTAGCATACCATGGTGGTATTAGGACGGCGACTATCGCGACCCAGCGCTGGGCACGCCACAATTACGGCGATAAGGCCCTCTTTGGGGAGTGGCTGGAGAGGCGCCACGGCGTCCTCACCTTCCGCCTGATGCAGGTACTCACCGGACACGGCTGTTTCGGGAGGTACCTGTTTCGGATTAAGCAGGAGGATACGCCTGGGTGTCAGCGCTGTGAGGATTGCTCGGAGGACATGGTGGAACATGAGGTCAGCCCTGCTTGGGCGGAGCACCACCGTATCCTCGCCGAAGCGATCGGCGGCGACGATCTCTCGCGTCCGGCCCTGGTTAAATCCATGGTCCGGGGCAAGAAGGCTTGGGAAGCGGTCACCTGATTCTGCAAAGCAGTAATGCTAGCGAAGGAGGAGGAGGGCCATGCGAGGGAAAGACAAGGCCTTCGCCCCAACCGCCGCTACAGAAGAAGACGCCCCGAGCGTCGGGAGTCGCAGGGCGATCCCCGGCCACCGTAGGCGCGGATCGATGGCTCGTTGTGGTCCACGCGCGCCTCAAAGAGATGTCGGTATAGGAAACGGGGCCGGCTAGGGCCAGAGCCTGCTAGAGTTGCGGAATTTGTTCGAATTGTGTTCTATGGTGACTCTACTTGTAACGTTTCGCTCTTACACATGCCGAAATCGTCTAAGCTTGAGAATAATTTGCCTTTAGATGTTTTCGTTGATCAGTTCCAAATTTCATATGTCGATGTGTTCGTAAATTGATAAGCAGGGACATATCAGTTTTATACTTACACATAGTGACTTCACACTATGTCTGTTTTTAAATCTATAATTTTGCTGATAAAATACACAAAACTCACACACTCAGCAAAATATTTAACACGAAATCACAACGCTTTCATGCACAAATTGCTATTGATATTGGCTGATCTCGACATAAAAGAAAACGTATCGCAAATGTTTGCTTTCTTTATAATATACCTGGGAATATTTTATATGCTAATACGCGTTTACTTAAAATAATCTATAAGTCTTCGTTCATATATCAAGCCGTCTCGCCTGTGACCTTGAAGGTCATGTATTTTTCGGTCTCGCGTGATTTGAGCCACGTTTAGGTTGGTAGGTACTTATTTCATTACAGCGTATTGTGAAATAACTTATTCATTGTCTCATTCACCTTTGGGAATCGAATGTAATGGTTATTCTTCTTTATCGGTCCTTTAATGTGCGTTCTGTGGTTTTATGGAGTACTTTCTACATATTTACCAGTAGGTTTTTTTAGGATTGCGAACATCCATAGTTTTCTACGGAACCCTTACAGGATTACTCGGGTGTCTGTCTTTCTATCGGTCTGTCCGTCCGTCAAGACCCTTTTTGTTTCAATTAATATCAAATACTCAAGCCTGCTATCCTTGGAGCAACGACAAAATCAAACTTGCTAGTTAACGCAATCTAAAGATAAGGCCGGTTTTGCTCCGTTTATGGCGCGTGTTTTGACGTTCGCAAGAGAATCAAAACCTATAGAGTCCCGTTGACCTAGAGTCATGAAATTGGACAAGAAGATAGATCTTGCAGTACAAGTACAGGAAAAAGTATGTGAAAAAGTAAGTATGCGATTACACATTTTCGGCTGAAGAATTGACCGTGACGTACTTTGATGTATGGGAGAACATTTTGTTTAACACAGTTAAGTTTGTCCTTCAATCTAACCTACAAAATTTTGCTTTCACAGTTTATCAACTTTCGTAGGTAATTTATACTTCGAAAAAATTAAGCCTCGATGGGAACCCTCGGTGCGCGAGTCTGACTCTCACATGTCCGATTTTTTTGTTGACGCCTAGCTTGACCATTTATATGGCCAGCGTTTTTTGTTTTTTTAGGGTTCCGTACCTCAAAAGGAAAAAAAACGGAACCCTTACAGGATCACTTTGTTGTCCGTCTGTCTGTCTGTCAAGACCCTTCATCTTGGAAACGCGTGGAGGTATCGAGCTAAAATTAAAACCATATACTCAAGTTTACAGTCCCTTGAAGCTGTAAAAAAAGCAAACTTCTAAGTTTACGTAAAAAAAAGATACGGCCGTTTATGCCGCAAAAATACATATATTTCGACAATCTCAAGGGAACCAAAATTTATAGGGTACTTCCCGTTGACCTAGATAGAAAATTTGGCCAGAAGATAGATCTAAGAGTTCAAGTACAGGAAAAAGTCTGAAAATTGGGAATTAACAGTTTTTTAATGGTTTATGGTACGGAACCCTTCGTGTGATAGTCCAACTCACACTTGGCCGATTTTTTTGCTTTACTGTAATTTTAGTGATTTCGATATTTAAATCCGAAGTCGCATGTTTGTTAATAGGATTATATTACTAGGGCGATATTACACAGTTCAAAAAAATTGATTCACTTTGGTTGAAAGGCGCAGAAGTGAAAGATTATGCTGTTTACACATGTATTTGAAGTGAGTGAACCATTCAATTCACATTGCTCATTCAAATGTCTTTGAATGAGGTAGTACGCTTTGGAATTCTCATTCAATTGCATTGAACGATGAATGACAAAAGTGAAAAGATTGAGCAAGCTCAATTCTTTCAACACGGGTGAATATGATTGAACATTGACATTGAATGCTTCCCTTTTTGATTACATGATTCAATGTGGTTGATTCATCCAAATTGAAAGGGAGAAGTGAACCGTGTAATATCTTTTTCCTTCCTTATCATTCACAAACATTTCAAAACTTATCACCATATTTACTTACTTTAGATGCCGTGTACACTAAACATGTCTAAACTATTTAGTTTTGATTAATGTATAAATTATTATTATTTGATTAGTTTCTTGTTCTATAACTAGTTTGGCTTGTAGTATGGTTGTGTTAGGAGTTGGGACAGCTGTATTAAATTAGATCACACCACAGAAGTGTAAATTATTATGTTGCTTGAACTTAGATCTATTAGTTTATCTAAGTTCTATCTAAACTTGCTGTTCTATTTACTTATAATCACTTGGTTTTAGGAAGGGTCTGATAAAACTGTTTGAATATTATCTATTTGATTATTTATTTATTTATTTACTAAAACTTTATGCACAAGTAAAAACACAGTACAAAGGCGGACTTAATGCCTTAGGCATTTTCGACCAGTCGACTTTAGGGTGGTGCAGAGAGAACATGGCAGGTGCAAGTTTTTAACGGGAAAAACTAAAAATAGGGAGAAGAAAAAAAATATTAAATTATAAAAACATAGATACATATATACACATAAACAAAGTTATCTGCAAGGATTTTGAAGGTAGAAGGGATCGTCATCTCTTTTGATGACGATGACATCATGACTATCACTACATATGATAAAACAAAGTCTGTCGTCGCGTCTGTCTGTCTTTCTGTTCGCGATAAACTCAAAAACTACTGAACGGATTTTCATGCGGTTTTCTCCAATGGATGAGGTTATTCATGAGGAAGGTTTATACGTATAATTCGTCCCGAAATTCTTACGGGAACAGTAATAGTAACTAATATTAATAACGTGGTTGCCATATCACGCTATTATTTCATAATAACCTTTGTATATTTATGGTTCTTTGTCAGCAGTGGCAATCAAAGATGTTTTAAATGTGTTATTCTGAAATGGCAACATAAAAATAATAATCTAGGTAAGTACCTAATCTTGCTATCGATTAGTATCGATAGTGTTTGCGATGTTTATTAGAGCAACTGTGATTTTGTTTATCATAATACGACATTAGTGGCAACAGTCAACACAAACCAATTTCCTTTACTTCATCATCATCTTCCTGCCCTTATCCCATGTTACTTGGGGTCGGCGCAACACGTTTTTTTCTTCCATTCTGTCCTGTCAACCGTCACGCTATTACTAACTCCCTTTTCTCCTAACCCCCCCTCTTTCTTTCCTTTACCTATATTTTCCTGTTAAACATACGATGTATCTGGCACACAGTTTTGAACCAAAACAAATTCCTAATTGAAATCTTCCTTTTATTCTCCACCGCTACGCTACTTTTATTTACCAGCAAAATTCACCTACCAATTTACCGAAAAATGTAGCCATCCTTTTTACTCAACAATATTTCACTTAAATCTAGATAGTGCAGGTATCCTCCACGATAGTTTGTTGTCGCTCGACGGTTCAGCATTCACTCCAATTGATCACGAACGCCGCAAGCTAGCCGGTTCGCGTGTTATTCGATTTTTCTCTTCAATGCCGAGTGGTTTGTTTCTGAACGTACAATAAGAAAAAGTGAAGTTAATCGTGTTATTCGAAAACTTAGCTCGATCTTGGAAATGGAGGGAGTAAAGAATTTGTAGTTGTCGACTAACTGGAGGATTCTTATCAAGAATGGAATTGGGTTAGAAAATAATTTTGTGCTTGTTAAGTGTTCGAAATTGAATTTCTTTACCGCTGACATTTTTAGTGTTTTGTGAGCTGAACAAATTACAATGCTCCATTTGATGCTTATCTTAACTGTTATTCTCTTTAATTTTTAATTCAGAATTTAACATCACTGTTTTCTGAATAGAAAGTCGCAATAATTTTATTTATTTATTTAACAGTTTATGTACACACATGTAACAAATAGATAAGAAGAAGGGAACAGAAAAATAGGTACAAAAATGATGTTTATTTCTAAAGAAATCTCTTCCAGCATACCTGCGAAAGGAGAGTCGAATAAAAGAGATGTAGACATCGTGTGTAAAAGTTATGTTTACATAAAAAAGACAAAGAACTTTAAATATAACATACTATACATAAATATGACTAAAATTAATATTATACTACTTAAATAATAATATAAGATAAATAATAATATATACTTATAATTTTGTGGTTTATAGGCACGAAATGGCGGATAAATGGCGTCACAATAACGCATAGATTCCACTGCTCATGTTCGAAACATAAAACCCTTAGTTAGGTCTTACGATACCGCAGGGATTCATTCGTTACCTGACCCATAAAACATTATACTTAACGTGGTACCTTCCCTAAAATTTTGTAACGAGAGAAGCTAGATTTTCGCCTCCATTTAGCATTTTCATTCTGAACCTAAAGTTTATCTTGTCTAGACCGAATGCTGAAATGGACGTATAAAACTTCATAGAAGTTCGTACAAACATGATTAATGATTTTAATACTGTCGATGAGAGGAACAACCATGTGGCAGTTTCTTATCACTTTGAGAGTCAACTGAAGGTTGTGGATTTTGGCATGAAGTTTGAAGAGAAACTTTATCTATTACGTACCATAAAATGGCATTTCTTAATCAGCGTCTTTAAATAAATTGACTAGAATGTCAAAGAAAGGTAATTTATGTCATTAACATAAAGATTTTGAAAGCTCAATGAACAGTTATTGAGACAAAAACAATCTCAGGGTCGGGAGGTGACGCCATAACAGAACAAACACAAACCTTATTGGTAACGTTCTTCAAAAAGGTCAAGTGCGTTGTACTCAAAGCTGGCGTACAAGTATCGCTAGATAAAACATGAGTATGAACGTAAACGAGGCAAACAGAGTATGTTAGGATAGTAGCAGGTGGCGTGCTGTAGTTTCTGCCTATCCCCGTGAAAAAAAGGTGTCTATTACGAAAGTCTTTGGTTTGAATTCAAAGGAAGTCGGTGTTCAAGTTATTTTATACTTTGTAGTGTTTTTTTATTTGGAAGTCAGTTGTTTTTTTTTTGTAAAAAAGTTTTTATTTTTCACTTTTTAGTGGTACCCCACACCTAACAACACCACTGGAAAGTCACAGGAAAGCAAAATACGCCATTTCGTTTTACTTGGATGAGATATTTTCTATTTTCTCCAGCTATTTTGTTTTAAAAACCAAACTACTGAACCGATTTTGATGATTTTTTTGTGAGACCAATCGAATATAATTATAGAAAATATAATATATCTTTTTCAAATCACACTATATATCACACATATTTGTTACTTTTTCACGCGCAAACGGCTGGACCAATTTTGATAAAATTTGGTATGCAGGAAGCTGAAACACATAGGCTACATTTTATACACACTAAAACCGCGGGTAACACCGCGGGACGCAGCTAGATGTTTTCTAAATGACGGAGCTATGAGGTAACAAACTCCTTCTAAAAGTCGATTAAAAACCAAACCTAGCCAAGAAAAAAGCATTTAAATCACAATAAATAATAACCAAAACCCTTTACACGACACTAAACATTACGAATCCACACTCAATAACACCCACGCACGATCGAGACGGCCCAAAGACACCTGACACAATCGATAAAATTTTCGCGAAGCAACGCCAAGGATACAATCGATCAAATATTCTTGAAGCTTATCTCCAAGCTTACCGCAGATATCCAATTACGGGAGCATTGTGCCTGACAAGCCCATGGAAGTTCGTCTAGTTCAAGTGCATAATTTAGATACGTCTCAGACACTGGACCGTTCAGTTATTAATATTGATCGATCGACATAGTTTAAGGGAGTCCGTTACTAAATGCTTTATCTGTTTTAGTAGAGTTGGTTTGTTGTTTCCAATAAGTTGTATCGATTGTCTGTGCTAGAGCTCATATCTTTCGTTTAAAATATATTGTGAATATTTGTTTGCATCAACTGGAAATATATATGAGACATCTCAACTACAGGCAGGAGGGCAGTGGGATGATTTAAAAAAAAATGTTTTACATTCATAAAGGTTTAGAGTAATTAATATATTTATATTTTATTTATTTTATGAATGTAGATTAATTCCGTTACTTTCATTTATTACTTCAGTCATTAAATGAGTTCATCTTTCCAAAACAGACGTACAATTTCAATTTATAAACTTTTTCTTCCCATAAGCAAAGGTGCATCAGCATCCATTTTAATCATTCTCTAAAACAAAAAGAATTCTACCCTCAAAATTAGTAGGTATAAAAAAATATGTTTTCTTTTGACCAACGTTAATCTACGGTGTGTTTGCCGGCTGACATTTATCTTTTTTTACGCTTAGATTTTATGTCGCTGTAAATTTTCCTTTTTTTCGCTTTTTGTTCTCTCAAATTACGCCACTTGTATACATTTGAACAAAAACTTAAAGAGACCCTGTTCTTGAAAATGGGTCAGAATTTTTTAGAGTAAATAGTCGAGGAAAGTAAAAGCTCTCTTAGTTGAATCAACCTCAATTTGGACTGAATTTTTTATCATTATGTTTAAGATGTGTGTCGTTGTGGTTTTGGTTTTTACTGTTTGAATTAAAATAAAATTTAATAAAAATAAATATCTTTATTTCCCAATAATACAGATTATGGCACTATAGCAATTAATCCTAGGATCCCTCTTAAATGAATTGGGTGGCTCGCTGTCCGATCACCACCAGGCCCGGGTCGATGGCGCGGTGTGTTTCACGCGCCCCTCAAAGAGATGTGAGCATAGAAGACGGGTCCCGCTAGGGCCAGAGCCTGCCAGGGTTGCGGAATTTGTTCGAAAGAGTCACCGCGGCTGGAACGCAAAGGGCTTTAGAAGAACACAGATGGGTTATAGTCCAGTAAGAGTCTGACACGCCCTTCCGCTCCAGCCAGAGCGGAAGAAGTCATTTGATGATTTCTCATCCTTAAAAAAAAACCCTCTTAAATGAATACTAACCACGTATACTAAAATTTTGCAATGTTAATTTAAAACAGTTGACAAGAAGAAATACATTGTCTGATACCAACAACTGAAGTGCACAACGTAGTTTTGTTTGCTCTTAAAACCAGATCTGTTGATTGATTGAGTTATTTTTTTGTTTATGATCGACACTCGTAATCTCTTCCACTTTGTCTTCACTGATATCTTTTAGTTTAAATATCTTCGAGAAATGAAAAAAAAATTGTGTCAAGAATTCTAGAGTACACGCAGTTCCTTAATGTGTATTTATTGATTTATGTATGGCTGCACGGGTCGATCTTCAAGGTTAAGCAACGCTTGCCGAGGTTGGTCTGTGGATGGGTGATCACCGAGACTCCTCCGTGCCTCGGAAAGCACGTTAAGCCGTTGGTCCCGGCTGTCATTTGTAGATCTTTGCCAGTCGTTACGGATAGTCAGAAGCCAGATAATCTGACACCAGTCTTGCCAAGGAATACCGTGTTACCCAGTTAATGGGTTGTGGAGGTCTGGTAGGCAGCCGCTCCACTTAGAATACTGAATCCGGTTTGACTGAAAACCGACCCCAATATAATAATTGGGAAAAGGCTAGGCAGATGATGATCTATGGCAATGGATAAGCTTGGTAAGTCAGTTGATGATGATGGTGTTGATGGTAGTTATTGATTACATTGAAAAATCTGCCTAGCCTTTACCAAACTATTTTGGGCTGGCTACCAGTCTAACCGGTCACAGCTGAATACCAGTATTTTACTTGGAGCGATTGCCTAACTGAACTTCACAACTCAGTAACTGGGTAATACGGTTCCCCTGTAGCGGCATCAATGCCACAATATGAAAAACTAAACAACAAAATTTGTACGGCATTTAAAATAATCGCAACGCCATCTACCCTGTCAGTGACGAGGTACCAACGAAATCCTGCATCACGCAAGCAAAATTCTCCGTGCGATTTGAACATGTACAATAGTCCGAATATCACTATCGGATAGTTGCACACCAGACACAACAACCGCCTGGTCGGAAAATCCTCCCTCTTCTACTACTACTACTTCACTCTCTGATCCGCTTACCTCTATACCCCTGGGCAAGGCTGGTGTCAGATTCTTTGGCTCCTGACTATTCGTAATGACTGTCAAAGGTGTTTAAATGGCAGTTATTTTGTACATATTTCTATGTAATTTAATTCTATAAGTATCAAAAAAAAACTATCGCTGTGGCTCTGTCTCGCACACGACTCCCAGCATTATGCTGAGCGATGGCCGTTCCGCACGAATGTGACGCATATCTATCTTCTCAACTTGCATAACTTTTGTAATTTAGTTTTTTTTATTTTTTTGGTATGCGTCATGCTTGTCGCAAATAAACTCTTTTTCTTTCTTTCTTTTCTTTATCTATAAATCCAAATCCATTACTTTATTCTTAAGAAAAGAAAAAGTGAAGCTACCTAAAGCAACAAAGATGATATCTTATTTACTCAACATCGCAATACAAAAAATGGCCACAAACATCAAACATCTACCAGGGTATCATAACATCTCGGAGCTTTTAATCTGAAGAATGGTAGCACTAAACAAACGGAGAATAAATCCAAACTTCGCTTTTGTCCCGTTTATTGTCGTATTATGACAAATAGCGTAACACAGAATGGAAGATTGCGGATTACTCAGGAATTGAAGCTATGGCGGAAATAACTTTGAAGGAAATTTATGGAGTCAATGTTAATGACAGTGCAAAAACATAAAATGTTTATTAGTAGACCAGCTTCTGCCAATGGTATCACCCGTGAAATACACGTCACAAGGATCAAAAATAAAACAGTTACGCTGGTAAAAATTGGTATTAATAGTAAAAAACCAAGTCAAGTGCGAGTCGGACTCGCGTGCAAAGGGACCTGAACCAATAATTTTATGAACATGTTACTTTAAACTCATAGACATCTCATATGTTTTCCAGTAATCTATAGGTACAACCCTATTATATGTATTTTTTACCAAATATTAGGCTCAGTAGTTTCGGAGATAAGGACGTGGTAATGGTCAATTTACATCTATTTTCTTTAACAACTTCTGAATGGAATATTTTAGAATTACGAAAAAAATAATTTTGAGATTCTTACCATAAGGCCTTTCATTTGATATATCACACGGTACAGTTGAAAACATTTACCCCCCCCCCCCCAAATAATTACCCCATTTTCACAGAAGCTCATATGTCAAATTTCAACCAACTCAGTCCTCCAGATTTGGAGAAAATCGGCTGTGACAGACGGACAGACAAACAAACAACTGAGTGATTCTTATTATACACGGTGCCATTTAAGTCGTCTTTTAACGGCATCCTACTTAAAATATTATTCAGTATCATGACGCATGACGTAATTTGAAACATCCTCAAGCGTGCGCAGTCCAAGCTTTGTGTTCCAAGGACGGCGCGGAATGGAACGGTAGCATTGTTTTGATCCGTAAACATTATTAACAAGGTGTTTCAAAATTCTAATACATTATTTATTATTATAGTACTTATATGTAGTTTATGTCGTGTATATTAAGTGGGCCGCCTTTGTAAGACAACTAAAATGGCAACTTGTATACAGCAACTGTTAGTTTGACATTTTGAATTTGATTTTCAGTTCAAAATTTCGGATCCATTTCTGAAAATGTTTTAGTGTCAACCCGATTGATGAAGCAAACAAAGCTCTTTGAATAACGGTTTGAAGGTAATAGGATTTTACATCGTTTTCCCTGATCCTGAATTTACTCTCAAACCTTTTCGCAGAATATGTCTCGGCATTTACATTAAATAAATTGCTGAGAATTTTAGTAAATATAATTGAAGTAATGGATTATACTAAGAGCTAAAGAACACACGCACAGAAACATTTAAAAAAAAATCTTATTCTTCTTAAACTCATCTCCAGTCGATCTCACAAAACTGCAGTTTCAACGCAATATATCAGACAAATACCGCAATACCGAGTCATTCTAAGCCGCTTGCCTATAAAAAGTATCCCAGGCATGACTTCTGTTTCACAAAGCATCGTTAATACCCGGCTCGACATTTTTCTCGTTTATGTCGTCTAACCCCATGCAATTTTGGGTCCAGATAAATTAGACTTATGTGTTGGATATTATCAGATAAATGTAATGATGTTTTCAACATACATTTGTTGTGGTCTTTAAATTTTCTGACGTCTGTTTTTATAATATTTGGAACATTAAAAATACCATTATATAATTTTCCATTGAATGTATTTTTCTGTTTTATTTTGAAAATAAAGTTTAAAATTACTTACATAGATGATATTAATGGGCAATCATTTTTTGTTCCCATGGAAACTGAAGGGATTACTAAAGTAACAAGACTCAACGAGTAGCTCTACGATTTTATTCTTTATGTATTTACTTTGCTCTTTAGTGAAATTTCAGGCTGAGCATACCCAAAAATTGAAGATCCGAATGAAACGAAAATTTAATTATTTGGTCCGAATTTCCGTGATAACATTAAGTCTTAATCGGATTTTCGTGTTGATTCGAGGATTAATGACGAATGTGAATCTCATTGGATGCCGTTTTCCATGCAAGCTGTTCTTGGTATTAAAATGGATTATCGTCATTTAAAGCGAAATAGTTTTTAGCAACAGCCAAAGATAAAGAAATTTATTCATATTGATGATCTAGATTTTATTGTAATTGATATAATATTGAAATTTCCATCTCATGAATAAGAACTACGTTTACGCTTGAAACTAGTACACCAACAATCATAAACACGAATGTATTTCTCGCAAAAGCTGCAATAAAAAAGTGCTGATTAGCATTTTCGCTGGAAAAAGAGCTGAACAATATGAAAGAAAGAATATCAGAAAGTCACATACATATGAAATACTTTAAATATCCAACTTTTCTAGCAGCTCAGCAAAAGGCATTTCTATCGCGCCGCATATCTAAGTGTAGGTTTACGAAAGTTACAATATAATATAATACGAATATGATAAGAAAGTGGGACAAATAAAATTTATAGTCTATTATGATATGGAATATTTCTGGCAACTCCTTGGCATTTCGGCTGTGAAGTATTTGATTTGTGTGCCCTAAATTTTTGTTACAGATCTAAGCATTTCTAAAGTTGTGGCAATATTTCAGTTTTGTTAGTTCTTTACGATTGTGCTGTTTCGTTTAGTTTGACGTCACTTTATACATTTACAATAGAGAATTTTAGCTCTTCTATAAAAAGTTTTGCTTGCACTGGTTACTATTATGCCCGGTTTCTGAGGTTCTATATCGGTTGTTTATCTGTACGTTAACCACCAGCCAACCTATGGCGTTATGACAAATAGTGCTAACAGACAGAAGGACCGATAAAGTACCTTAGAAACCGGGCATTAAATCGGTAGTTTAACTATGCCTCAAAGAGATGTCAGCATAGGAGACGGGGCCCGCTAGGGCCAGAGCCTGCCAAGGTTGCGGAATTTGTTTGAAAGAGTCACCACGGCTCTGGAACGCAAAGGGCTTTAGAAGGAACACGGATAGGTTTTAGTCAGAAAGAGTCTGACACGCCCTTCCGCTCCACCCAAAGCGGAAGAAGTCATTTGATGATTTCCCACCCATAAAAAAAAAAAAGTTTAACTAAAGGTTATTCGCTTATTTATTGTTCAGAAACAACTAAATTCATTAACAAACCAGAAATACCTCTACTAAGTTCTTATTTAGGTTCTAAGCTCCCCCTTTTACTGTTAACTAGAAATTTAACAAACCTCTAAGCCTATACGTAACACCCTCTTCCCTATAAATGTAAAACCTTCAGAATACATACATATTCAACAAAAATAAATTAATTCTATGTTTGCATAGGCTCTGAGCGGTGTGAAAATTCTTCCCAGACTTAATTTGACATTTCTTCTACAAAGGTCTCGTGCCCTGTCCCTTTGTGCGGTCTGAAGCGTCGCCGCTGAGTAAATATTGGAAGTCCAAAGCCGCATATTCAATATTCAAATGTAAGGTAATTTAGTCTTCAGGGGAATCCATTTTGGGAAAATGGAAATTCTTTACTAAATGTATTGGTATTGACAAGTCGTTTCTGCGTTTTGCGACTTTCAAGAAATGCATTTACAGTTAAGAGGCGTTGTGTAGTTTCTGTCTAACTCCATTGGGCTCGGGGTCTCCAACAAACGACCGAATTAACTACAGACGAGGTCCTATCTCCTACACGCATGGAAAAAGTCGTGAGTTTACAACCGACCTTGATACTTCAACATCCCATCACTAAACATTCTAGGAACTACCACCCTTATAAGCTGGTCGCTATAGCCTATAGTTCTATAGTTATGTATGTGCGTGAAAATCACCATTTCTAATTCTATCAAAATCAGAATAGCTCGCTTGAAACTAAAACAATTTGGTATGTAGGATTCTAATAGTAAGCATTATATCTATATAATATAACTAGCTGCCGCCCGTGGCTCCGGCAGCTTGATTGAAGAGAATTATCCCAAGGGAACATACTCCCGGTATAAAAAGTGTCTGTGGCAAATTTCATCAAGACCCGGTCAGCCGTTCTGACGTGATTGAGTAACAGACATCCGTCTATTCATCCAAACATCCAAACTTTCGCATTTATAATATTAGTATAGATAAATAAATAATAAACATTTATTTCAGACGAGGTCTATATTTTGTTAGTAACAATATGGTTAAAAACGAATGTTAGTATTAACAGCACTACTACACTATGACATGAAGCCACACCCATCTTTGCAGCATGGGGGACTCCCACCTATCTACAAAACACTCAAAATTGTGCTGCCAAGAAGGCTAGTGAGTAGGGAGGCGCATCTTTTCCTGATTATGGCAGCAAAGTTATCAACCTGCGTCTCAGCAAACATCATAACTTCATCGAGTTAATTTTTCGAGCCGTTCGAGGTTGAAATACTAAGGCTATGGGGTCCAAGACCTCACATAGTTCAATGCTTCCCGAAGCAGTTGGTCGGCTCTTTACGTGACCTTTGAGATGGCTGGCCTGGCCAAAGAATAGGCATTGCCATTCCACGTGATTGAAACTTCTTTTGTATAAAAAAGAGTTCAATTACTCGAAAAAAAATATATATTGGTCTCTAAATCATCAGGGTCAAATCCGTTGCAAATTAGCTGTACAATATCCCATTTGAAAGAACCCATCTCACCAATCACCTTGTTTAGGTATATTTCATGAAAATTTCAACACATACTACACACGATGCACATAAACACCGAGAAAATATATTTTTCTTATAACGAGGAGTGGAATCCATAATATGATTCAAGGGCCTATCCCGCAATGCACTCGAGGGCCTCTTCAAAACATTGAGAGGAACCGACTTTGTGAATAAACTCACCTAATTTGTTCCATTTTACAACCAATATTTCCATCCTCTTCGGCGAGTGAAACATATTTTTCATTTTGTCTCTGTGGTTGAAATGAAATGGAAGCTTAAATTAAAGTACCGAAACAAAAATGTTTGGTTATTTCGAATTAGTACTTTTTAACCGACTTCAAAAAAAGGATTCAGCTGTATTTTTTGTTTTTATGTTTGTTATCTCATAACTCCGTTATTTATAAACGAATTTGAAAAATTGTGAAAGGATATACTTTCAGATTGGTCAGATAAAAATTTTCATCAAAATCGGTTCAGTATTTTGTAAATCAAAATAGCTAGAAAAAATATGTCATCCAAGTTTGGAATTGCGTATTTTGCTTTCTTGGGACTTAACACGAGGTGAGCTGTCATCCATATAATCAAGATGTCACATGATCACGAGGAGCTGTCATTGCATCTTGATTATATGGATTGACAACCAGTCGATTCTGTAAACATGGCGAAATGAAGGCTTGGGTAAAGTGATCACGAGATAAGCTGTCAATTCATATAATCAAGATGTCACGTAATCACGGAGTGAGCTGTCATTCCATAGTGATTATATGGATTGACAACTCACCTCGTGATCACTTCACCCAAGCCTTCACTTCGACATGTTGACAGAATCGACCGGCTGTTTTAATAATTTGATGTAAAGCTACATGACAAAAATATTTTTCCTTTTGTGCATGGCTACTCGAAAGATGATTTATATTTGGGTCTGATTTTCTATTTCCATCCACTTAATAATGTTCTAATACTACACAGATCCTTTCCCAAGCCAAGAAATGAATTCACCTAGAAAAAGAATGACGTAAGAATTTTTTACCCCCGATCTGCATAGGACATTACATTACTCAAACCTCCACCGAGTAATCTGCGGATTAAAAACCAAACGTACAATAGAAGGCAATCCGCATTATCCTTCAGACGTCCTATCGAGAGGAACTAAGATAGGAAAGAAGGAAAGAAAGCATAGTTCTTAATACCATTGACATTTCATTCCATCCCACAGAACCACAACAACTAAAACTAATTTATTTCCTCGGAGATAAAGATTCCGCTTGTCTGTTCCGGGAATCGAATCTCGGTACCTCGTGATTGCATTCAGGCACTTGAATTGCGATAGAAAGCTAAAGGGGGAGTTTAATTTTATCCGCCAATTGCTGCGTTCTGAAAAAAGCGGATTAGTCTCAAGGCAGATTTTGAGGATACGAAGTATTTTTTTAAAGTTGTTGGTGGAAAACAAGGTGAGATATTCCGTACATTGATTTATAGGAAAGGAGTAAACGTTACTCGTTTACATGTAACCGAGTCTTGAAGTTTGAGGATTATATTCTTGGGTTTATGTATAATTGGCAAAATATGATCCCTGTTTACACCTCTTGGGAGTAAGTGCCTGCGTGATGTTACGAAATATAAAAGTGCAGAACATTTGCATCCTTTAAAAACTGTAGTGTAAAAAAAGTGACCCAATATTCAAAATTAATTTGTAGCTACGCATCCATGTTAAAAATAAACTCTTACTAATATATTTTTTTAAAACTCTTATTTACATCTTACTTTTATTTATTCAAGAAAGTTACATGGAAACAAATACACATATCGTCTGGCAAACTGCTGTACAGTTTGTCGGCAGTATTCTCGTGGATACAGTTTTATGATATACAAGTACTCATTGACTACCTTATACTATGGGTACATAGACGCAAAGTCGAAACAAAAACATAAACAAAAAGGGGTACACACACTAAATATCCAATAATGTAATGATGGGCTCAGGTTGCCTTGCCCACCTAGCATGAGCAACGCACGCACGCACACAATCGTCTAACGAACTATAGTAATATGTACAAGTAACAACTAAATACTTAAACAACTAGACTAATAATGGTGGAATTATGTACAAACTCGTATAAAAACAAAATAAATCATTGGACATCAAAAAATTCATCCACGTCGCTGTCAATGGCAAAAGTGCCCAGAACACTGGCAGCATTGCCGCGTTGAATGGCAATGCTGATTCTTTGGCCAAAGAAAAGGCCAGCCCCCTGGTCACGTGAACTGAACAGTCGACGAGTTATTTGCTGATGTCCCGAAAGACTCGGTGAGCACTCGGACCCCATGGGCTTAATGTTTCAACCCTAAACGGCTCAAATATAAAGTTCCCAATAAGGTATAATTGCAGCAGGCGCCCCAACGTAGACCGCAACTTCTATGACCCATGTTTGGGTAATAGAAGTTCATATGTACACCAAGTTTTAACTGAATCGGTCAAGAAGATTCAGGGAAAATTGACTGCGATCCACGGAAAGATAGACACATCACCAGCCAGCTAGACAGGCGGACACACGAGTGAACCTTAAAAGGTTTTGTTTTTTCATACGAACGTTCGAAACCCTAAAAAAACTTTGTATACATTTGGCACAAAAACTTGGAGAAAATTGAACGGTCAAATGAGTACGATTTACATTTTCGAGTTTGTAGTCCTCAATGAATAATATTACCAAGAGACCGAACGATATTAAAACCTCAAATAAATTACAGAATTGTTGGAATATTCCATCGAAGTTGCGACTGGGGATCTAAACACTTAAAGTAATAGCTCCTTTGAAGCTTACCGGCTTAAGCACTGGATTGTCGCTCGAGCGTCCTACATTAGTGGAAGTCTGGCCGCTTGAACTAGGTACCTCTTCAATTTCAAATGCTGCGATTTTTCTAAAATTGTTTGGCGTTTTAGAGCTTATGGTAGGTCAGCCACGGGAACCGTAGTACTTCCAACACGTGCTTTAAACATGATAATGTATTTAGGCATTGATTTTTGATTGATTACAATCCAAATATACAGGCTTTCTTATAAGTGTCTATGTTTTGATTAATACGAATTGTATGGACCTTAAAAGATACTTTGATCTCTGAGTTCCTTTCGTTGTTTCCTTTCGAAGTATTAAACCGGCCTCATGTAGTTTAAGTTTACAAAAATATTGATGTGTCAAAATGATATTTTTAACCAATTTACAAAATAAACATCATTTGTCATTTTACATATAAATAATGAAAGGAGATAAAACAAGTTCATGTCGAACTTGCGCACGAAGGGTTTCGTACCATTATCTATAAAAACGACAAAAAAAGTGTCTGTTGAATGGGAGCCCCCTTTAATATTTATTTTATTCTTTTATATACATAGTATTTCAACAAATACGATAATAAGATAATATGTCAACTGTCTAACTATCACGGTTCATGAGATACAGCCTGGACAGACGGACAGACAGGCGGACAGCGGAGTCTTAGTAATAGGGTCCCGTTTTACTCTTTGGGTACGGAACCCTAAAAATATCACTCAAGTATCAAGTATTGAGTAGAGACATTTCTTGCTTGCGAACCAAACTCTTTCGCTATGTGTACATTCGATTTGATATTCAAGTTTGGTACGCTTTCCTTGTAAACAAGTTCGATGGTAGTTTGGCAAATATCGAGGAAATATTTTTTAATATTGCACAACTTGTGTAGAAGACGAGCTTTGCCAAAATTTGCGGACGTAAATCACTGTATTGAGTTCAGCAATAATCGTGCATTCTTTCTAGATTTTCAATAAACTTCGTATTTTATTCAATAGCGTACGCCATTGTTTTTCTAAATAATAGTGATGTCATAATGAAATGTTTCACGTCAAAATTAAAGATTATTTTTACAACAAAAAGAATGTCATATATGACCAAGCTAAATTTCTAGTGCAACCCATACATTTTAAGGTCTTTTAACACAAATGTTCCCAAAAAAATACACTTTAAAGACTACATTTTTGAAGTCGATATTTGAGTTTACCCAAAAAATACTTGTATTATACTTTTGGGTATATTACAAATCATAATATTCTATTAATCTTCATTTACAGACAGTAACTTTAAATTCATATGGTAATTTTTCAGGCCGGGTAGAAAAACTTATGTTTAAGAACAACTTTTGGTATGTGAGTAATTTTGAAATTGCGAAAAAATAACAAGGCACTCGTACTTTGTATAATTAATAATAAATAATAATGCCTTTTATTTCCATCCACTTTACACTGAATTTAATTAACATCATAATATTTGTTTAATTATTCGAACTTATTATGTACTAAACCACCCACTAGTTGTTGTAAGTGATCTTTCTGCACTATTATTGTATAATGTTGTTTTTGAGAAAAGAAAGAAATAAATTATTAGGACAAACAGTGTACCAATTGTAGATAGGCCAATAAATAAATAAACAGCATTTTTTTAAAATATTTCTTTGTTGATCCCATAGTTAAGGTTGCTTATTTTCATGAGTACTCCTGAAACTACCTTCTAAAAATCTAAAATGGTATACTATATAAATGTCTCACGCTTGATTTATGGAAGACAGTAATTTCAGTCTGACCTTTAAAAATAACACGGATGTAAAAATAAAGGTCGCAATGATCTACACGTACCTCCGTGTCATATCTTATACATGCGATGCTTCAATAAAAGCCAAAAATGTGGCAGTGAATAAGAATTGCTGTAGTGTAAGAGTGTTACCTCACCAATGATGGTATAATGACGACGTCGACGTCGTTCGATAATTTCTACTACTTCTTCTTCTTCTTCAGTCGGTCCCTCATTACTGAGGATCGTGGTCACTGGACCGTTTTAAGCGGACAATCTGTCTCCATCGATTCCGGTCCAAAGTTGCCATCACCTCACCTGCTGGAATTTGCTTGATGATAAAGCTTCTTTAACTTGGTCCGACTATCGTGTTGGCGATGAATTTCTACTACACTGATCGATGTATCGTCGATCGATGCCATCGATGGATGGTAGAATGAATCAGCCGACGTTGATCGATAGTTTCTACTTCTTTCTTCGATCAGCCAAAGCTACCAATCAATCAACGTCGATCGATGTCTATCGATTGGTTTAGTAACATCCTTAAACTGTTTATATGAGTCAAGAAAAGGGTCTTATTTAAGGTTAAATTTTCAAGACACTAGTAGCACAATACAGACTTATTACTTTTGATAATAGCTGAACCAATCTTCTCGAACTACAAATTGAAGTTTTAATCGCAAAAATTATTACGTACGTACCGCAGAACCATTTTTCTGCAACAAAGTAAAATTTGTCCCTTAATTCTAGTTATCTTTCTGTCAGAGTAATGTTCGGTGCTCTCATAGTTTATGTACTACAGTGGGTTAGGTATACTCGGAAATAATCGAAACTCGATTCCTGGAACAGACGAACTATCGACAAACGAGATTATGCAGAACCCTCGATGGGCGAGCAGACCCTCACTTGTCCGGGTTCTTTTTTTATTTATAAAGAGCTTTTTAACACCCTACTATCTACCAATGAAGAGTATATCTATCCATCTAACAGAATCCCGGATACAAAATAAACAATTTGTACCCCGCAACGTAGATATAAGTAAATACAAACACTAAAACAGAGCCAGCACAAATCCGATCGCTACGATCGCGTAGCAGCGTAGCGGTGACGTCAGCACGCTACGTCGTAGCTACTCTTGCTACGCTGTAGCCCAATTCGTTCGTAGTCAGTTTAAAATGAAAGTTCCCAGCGCTGATAGATTTTGAGATATGTCTGAAATAGTGAGTCTTAACAACACAAAGATTGACATTTGAATATGCAGGGTCTAATTAAATTTGGTAGCGAGACACCCGCAGACAACAGATATAAGTAGGTAGAGATATCGAATGAAAAAATTGGTTGTATGTAAAGTCGGTTTACGTGACAAAGTCACAACAAAACATTGATGAAATGATCGTAACGTTACAATGAGCATAACGTACAATGAGTCATCCTTTTTCGTGCGTGCAGCCGGCGTTCATCGATTTATTAGACGTCACGTCAAAAAGAAAAACTCAAACAATTGGTTGAGTTCAAAATTTGCAAGCTGAATTACTCGTAAAACCACTTTACCTTATTTTAATGTAGGTACATATTGTTTCAGCTCCGATGACAATTTATTTTTTGTTATAAAATTATGAGTTGATTCTCCATCAAGATTTGGCTCTATACGAAGTAACTCCTCAACGATCAACAGTTCAATAAAAGCTTGTTTTAATAAACATTTTTGGTAATTTAGTTTTGGTAACTAGTAACGATTGACCGCCGCCGATAGTATAGTTGATCTTGAAATCCAGAAAATATGTTTTCTCGTTATAACATATCAACTATCATAAACTTTGTGGAAATAAACTACAGCTATTTAATATCTGTGTCATTTCACCAACTAATAAAATTAAAATCAAAAGTAATTTATTCAAATTAGGCTGAGTGCCGACACTTTTTGAACGTCAAAGTTATACATAAAGATAATCCCCCAAAACGCCCGCCCGTCATCACTTCCTAGTGGTGGATAGCATTATGTATTCAAGTTAAGCTTTTTTTTTAGTTTAGCATTCCATAAAAACGTCAATACATAAACTCTCAATGCCAGTAGTTAAGCCTTTATTAAATAACACCTAAGTCATGACCCATATTTCTTGGCAAGGAGCTTGTATTTTATTTACCCACTTCCCGAGCAGAACCTTGAAAACTCCCTCTATCAAATTATCTCCTTGTCGCCCAAATTCGATTGAAACTTGTTCAGTATTTTCCCAATCAATTACCTCCAACTTTTTGTCTCAGACATTTGGGCCAAAAAGTCTAACTTTTTAGGGTTTCGTATCCAAAGGGTAACCAACGGAGCCCTATTAGTAAGCCTCCGCTGTCTATCTGTCCGTCCGTCTGTCGGTCAGCGGACTGTATCTCAAGAACCGTAATACGTAAACCGTTGAAATTTTCAATTTTCAATTTCTATTGCCATTATAACAACAAATAATAAGAAGTAATTAATTTAAAGAAAAAGGGGCTCACTTACAAGAAACGTGTTTTTTTTCGGTTTATTGTAGGCACAGAAGCCTTCGTGTGAGAGTCCGACTCGCACTTGGCCGGTTTTTTCTCCTTTCAAAGGAACTCCTCAATTTCAAACTTCAGTGTTTCAAAGAACTGCAGCGGAGTTACATTTTGAGATAGTTTGCGACACAGACAACTTTGCAGGTTCGGGTATTTTCGGCTCCTTTTGTGAAATGTGCGGTCTCGTCCTGTATTTCCTGTGGTACCTGCGTTTTAAATTATAGCAGTTAGGTGAAAACTTAAACGTAGGAAGCTAATCTACATGTTATATAGTATATAGGAGTACATGAGTTATACATAACTTTAACTTCTAACTATGAAAACAAGGATGTTTGAATGTTCGAGATAATTCTAGGGTGAATTTACATATTTATTGCATACAATGTACACACCGTTACAGATCTTAATGAGTACATTATCTTGTTCGGGCGCAGCAATCAACTAATGGCTAATAACACAATAATTATATTTATATAATTTCAATAAAAGTAATAACACAACATTTACATTGTTATTAAGGACTATAGCTGATAATTTTTGGGTACACTTAGGTATGAAATATTTTTTTACAAAAAAAAAATTATAGCAACAGTTTTGTCAAACATTTATATAAAATGTTTGACAAAACTGTTGCTTTGATAAAGTATATTTATGACAGTTTGTTCCTAACTGTCATAAATATACTTTATCCTTGAATTTGCAAACTTGCACGAGTGATTTTCATTGAGCTGATTCTCTACAAAGCATGTATGACATGAATCTGATTAGCATGAAAGCATATTGCTATCTACTGTTTCTTCTATGCCATGGTTAAATGGAATGAGAAAGGAGGCGAGTACTGGTCGAACTTATAGTATTTTCGCTCTTGGAGGGTTCTTTTATGCACTGCTTCATCAGCTATTGGCCCAATTTAATACCATCAATTCATATTCAATACACACAATTACATAGACACGATTCTTTTTAATTGCATGTTTTCGTTTGGTTTTGAGACTAGTTATTTATAATCCTGTTAAAGTAAACAAACAAATTGTTAGGAATCAACACGTTGCATATAATATAGTACACTTGTGTAGAAGGGCAACTGTTTCTCCTTAAAACAGGTTGCTCAGCAATCCAGCAAGGAGAAGAGCAGCTCACCCAGTAGTTTGTAATATCTATGTACATTTTCTTAAATACCAACAGTGTTTACTACAAATACCAATTTTAGCAATAAAATAAACTATATTTTACGGCAACTCGATTGTAGTATTGGCTGAGTGATGCCGATACCGATCACCGCTTATCGCCCACAGTTTCGAACCCAATTCGTCGGTAGCATGAATGCTAACTTTAACCACTTTAATATCAGTCAGTCTGTCGGAACCTCTTATTTTAAAGTGAAATAAATAGACGGCTAAATAATACTCCAAATTAAGCTGCAGTTTAGAATACTAACTGGCCTACGTGATAGAAAAATTTACTAGTACAGCTTACGTTTACAAAATATCCCTATTTCTTTTTTTTAAATTATCGAATGACTTTTTCTGCTCTGGGTGGAGCGAAAGGGCGTGTCAGACTCTTACTGACTAAAACCCATCCGTGTTCCTTCTGAAGCCAGGCTGTCTTATATCACCCTTACAGATAAAACTAAATTATCTCCGTCAGTACATACTGTAAGTACTAAAAACAGCTGGTACATTTTATGCCCCTTTGACCCCAAAATCAGCATGGAAAAAACCAATTATTCAGTTCTTGCTGCCCATTTAGAAGCCTGATGCCGCCGTAATTGCGGTCTTGGATTCAATTTCAGGGTTCCAACCATATGCTACCAGTCTTTTAAATATAAAATAGTCTCGTATGTTACATATGGCTGCGATTTAGAAGAAAAATACATGCCCTGGGTTACGAATAAGCAGAATAAAATGTTTCTACTCCATGTCTGGAATCCTAGGACGTATTTGGGATTCTAGAATGACATTTGTTGTCGTCGAAACCCTTTATTAAGTCCGTCCCTAACATAAGTTAGGATATTATGAGCAAGAAATGTTTTGCAAATATTTTTGTATTAACTTTCTAGGTATTAGAGAGTTTCGAATATAAAATACGGCTCTTAATTACGTTTGCATACGATTGAAGTGGATGGAAGTCGGTCGTTTGAGGTATTTTTCATGACACGATTGTGACGTTTGTGAAGTGGTTTAGTTTTAATCTTTCTTCTTCAAAGTGAACTGAACATATCGCACCCTTAGAATGAAAGTGACCTAACGCAAAAATTGCAACAAGCAAGAAAATCGTAAAAAAGTAGTGTTACGAGTAGGTACAAGAAAAATCTCTCCCGTGACCTATGTATAAGCTGCCCTTTCCCATTCATAATTTGGACTCTTTTTCACCACAGGGTTTTAGAGTATGATTTTTAAGATCAGTTTATATCAAAATTATAAGTAACAGGAATTTTGAGTTACGTCACTTTCATTCTAAGGGTGCGATATTTGATAGCTGAAATCGCTATAGTAAAAAAAAAGTGTAACCTTTGGAAAACTTAGAATATAATAGAATTTATCTTGCTTTCCAATGCTTGAAACATAGGATACGGAACCATCTCAATATTTTGAGTAACATGCTTTTGAAATAGCCTTAATTGTTCCACCGATCTACAGTTTACGTTACGGTCATCCTACTAATATTATAAACGCGAAAGTTTGTAAGTATGGATGGATGGATGGATGTTTGTTACTCTTTCACGTCAGAACGGCTGAACGGATCTTGATGAAATTTGGCACGGAGGTAGAATATAGTCTGGAATAACGCATAGGATACTTATCATATATATCCCGGGAATATGTTCCCTTGGGATAATTTTCGACAATCACGCGGGCGAAGCTGCGGGCGGCAGCTAGCTATATAATAAGGAACAAGATGCAAAAAGGTAAATTTTATTAGAGAAATGTCCAAAATATATCCCCTCAAGTTAGCTAAAAACTCACTGAATCAGAAATTCCAAAGACCGTATAAAAATCTGAAAAACTCAAATAGCACCAATCTTGAAATTGTTTCCCTGATCGATTGCCCCAAGTCACCGGAGCACTTCTGGTTTACTTATAGTTCACTTAATGAACTTACTCGAACCATCCACTGCCCCCCTTGGCTGCCTCCCAACTTCGGACAGTTAGGAAAAAAAAGTCAGCACCCGAAGTCGGTCAAAGCGCTATCAACTTTTATTCGCCATTTTCTTTTTCAAAGTGTCGTAATTTTATAATTAGTGATTGCATGACGATAATGAAAGTTGGAATAGAATTTTGTGGTGAAACTCGAAGTTCTGCTTGGTTTTAAACGCTTTAAAACCATTAAATGTTTAAGTGTGTGGCTTAATTTTAGCAGTGTCATTTTAGGTTCGGGGCAAAACAGTTTCCATTTTTATAACTTTTCAGAGTATTCAAAGAGCACTTAGCAATTTTCGCATCGTAAATAACTTTGAAAAAGTTTTAGTCCATGCCAAATATCATACAGGCCAATTTAAAACTATCAACTAACTCGTAAACAAATTACCAAAATGGGAACGTGCACAAAAACTCAAATCCATTCATGAATATTTTTTTATGTCGAATCAAATACCGGCTTATTCATAAAGAAATCTAACCTTATGCTTAGTTTAAGGTACTGCTTGGCAGATTTGAAATTCAAAGTCTTTAAAGAATATTTTAATTCAAGTAGCCTCCGTAGCTTTATTTGAAGAGAAACTCCTGCCCCTAGACATTCTCTGCCAATCTAAGATTGGGTTTCTGCTACTCAAATTCAAAGTTACTTAAAGGCAGTTCATTTCAAACAGGGCAAATGTAGGGTAACCATGATAGCTACAGATAAAATAACGACGGTCAATCTCAACCATTTCCAGCCAAACGCTGCAGCCAATCCTGGCCAATAAGCCATACACATTTGGCGTCAATACCAATATGGTGACCATCAAATACTCAATTTCAGCAACTCGACCCAAACATTTGGTTGGTTTATGCCCCTCTTTACATAATTACCCCGCTTAACGCCCATTGGAGTCTATTCCTAATGAATAAACTCATTAGGGTCCCCGTTCACCCGAGGTACCCCGGACAGGTTCATTTTCAATGGTTTTATTAATACATGGGGAATTGATTATCAGATTTTTTGTTATGGGGTCGGAACAACATTAGAAATAAAAGTGCAAAAATATTACAGGTATTATCTAAATTACAAGGGCTGCCTTTTACCTTGGTCAAAGAATAAGCATTGCCATACAACGTGGCAATAAAACCAGTCTTTTGGGTACACTTCCAGTCGACAGCGATGCCGATGAATTTTTTGACGCCATATTTTAGGGTTAATTTAGTTTGGAGTTTTTATTTTTATTTCTAGTGTATATAGTTGCTTAAGTATTTATGAAATAAATAATGGCATAGCCATAATATTTAAAAGCGTAAAAGTGATTTGTTTATGTGATAAAAAGTGTAATTCTGTAATTGAAAAAGTTTTCGATCGTAATCGAATCGGTAATTTCAGTGGTTAATACTCCGATAAACAAATAAAATATCTCATCTCCTAATAAAAAAATAGTTTTAAAAAATTCTGAACAATGCAAAAGGTAATCTCTAGAAGTACAGATTTAATAACGATTTTTTTTTGTTGGTATAATTTCTGACGAAAAAAAATCCAGTCACAGTATTTTCGAGTGCCATTATGCAATTTTTTCCTCGAAAAATTGAACGTTCTCTGTGATGGAAGCGACTCGAGCAAACCCGCGGGAGACAGCTTTCTAACATAAACAAGTTCTCTGTTACGTCACGATCCCTATTTTGCTGGAATCTTGTCCAAGGTTTTCCAACAATTACAATAATTATGTCAACGATCCATCTTGCTATCCATCATCTCTCTCATTATATTTGGACATTCGCAACATACTACATACCCATAAGTACTACACTGTCCATAGCAAAGTAATCTTCACTTATGTTCTGAAGACATAAAAATGTTTGTGTGTATGTCTATATGATTATAAAGGTATCTTAACAAATTACAATATTCGTTATGCAGGCGAGGAGTTTACTCCTGCCAGGGTTGCGGAATCTGTTCGAAAGAGTCACCGCGGCCCTGGAACGCAAAGGGCTTTAGAAGAAACACGGATGGGTTTTAGTCAGTAAGAGTCTGACACGCCCTTGCGCTCCACTCAGAGCGGAAGAAGTCATTTGATGATTTCCCATCCTTAAAAAAAAAAAAAAAGGCGAGGAGTTTACTGCCAGGGTTGCGGAATCTGTTCAAAAGTGTCACCGCGGCCGTGGAACGCAAACGGCTTTAGAAGGAATACGAATAGGTTTTAGTCAGTAAGAGTCTGACACGCCCTTCCGCTCCACCCAGAGTGGAAGAACTCATTTCATGATTTTCCATCCTTAAAAAAAAAGGAGTTTAAAACAAATGAATGTATTTATGTGCAATTACAAATTGAGTAACGGAAAACAATTTGACGACACGGTTGGCTCAGAAATTGAGTGATTGACTGCGGGTTCGATTCTCGCATGGAACAAATATTTGTATAGCCTACAATAGTTGTTCTGGATCTCGTTGTTTGTGTTTGTGAGTTTATATGTTTGTCAACGCACCCAACGTTAAAAACATATGGAAAAAAACATGCGGGGCAGTCTGTGGGGACTGCCAACGGAAGCGAAACCTAAGCGAAACGCGAGTTCCATGATTTTTATTCACCCTAAAAGTACACATATATACACAGTATACATATAGCTCATGGAAAGCGTTCGATAACAATGACCCGAGCTCCATGATTTTTGTTCACCCAAAAAGTGTTCAATGCGCCTAAATAAGTTTTCACTTCAATAATGTAAGCGTCGCTCTAGCAAGCATATGAGCACTAATCATCAACTAACTTGCACTGTATTATTCTTCAAGTATTATTGCAAAATCAAAAATCAAAAGTCATTTATTCAAATTAGGCTGAGTGCCAGCACTTTTTGAACGTCAAAGTTCTACATAACGACAGTCCCCCAAAACGCCCGCCCGTCACCACTTCCTAGTATTGTAGCAGGGAAGAATAAGTGGCGCAACAAACTCCCCAGCAAACAATTCTTAGAATCAAAATCCTCCTTTCTTGATCCATTCGATCAGACTGTCTTTTTACTTTTTGGCGGACATCCCAATTTGGTGTCATGTCAAGTCCAAATCTGTCAGATTCGATCGAAGTTCAACTAGGTAATGTCTTCAGCCCAAGACCATTTTTTTAGAGGCGTCTACTATGTTTGAGAACGGTTACCTTTGAAAATACTGATTGCTACTCTATCGACGAGTGTCACAAATGTCATCAAATACCAATACCAATATAATAAAGCTGAAGAGATTGTTTGTTTCAACGCGCTAATCTCTGGAACTTCCAGTCGGATTTGATAAATATTATATACGGGAACGGGAGATTCCTACGGGAACGGGAAAAAACGGGATATGCGCGTACGAAGTCGCGGGTAAAAGCTAGTTTATAATAAGTCGATTAAAACGTGCGAAAAAACTCGGTCCACATTACATTAATTATTTGATACTAGCTGTCGCCCGCGGCTCCACCCGCGTGAATGTTGAAAATTATTTTAAGGGAACATACTCCCGGGATAAACAATATCCTATGTGTTATTTCAGACTATAATCTACCTCTGTGCCAAATTTCTTTAAAGTCCATTCAGTAGACTTTGTGTGAAAGAGTAACAAACATCCATACATACAAACTTTCGCGTTGATAATATTAGTAAGGATAAGGAAGTATGGATAAAATGTGCGTGGCACCTAGCAAACTGTCATGGCTACCGGTTAGTTACATAAAACTGCATTTACAGTATACGCAACGTTTGCCTGGCTAACCGAAGGCATTTATGTTAGTACACGATAAAGCAAAACATCCTAGTAGGGGAAAAGTTGAAAAAAACATACTTAGATAGCGTGATACAGGTATAAAACCTTTTTTCGAACTAAAAAGATAATAACATGACTCGCATGTTCTATTCATGGCGTCCTCTAAACAGTATCCTACCTCCACCATACGCATAGGCACACTACGCCACTAGGCTACAACACATTGAAAAACCGACTCTAAAATTAAAAGTACAAAGTCTAGAATCAATAACTCATTTTTGTGTTACAGGTCAAGCTTAAAAATAGACTTCGCGCGTATGCTAATAGGGTTTATTTTTGTTCGCAGGCTGCGGTGTATACAGGGTGTTTTGAGCCGTGAAAGTGGGATTATGCATGGACACGTGAACTAGCGATGTCTGCGGCTTTCCTCTTTGCGGCGCTCGGCGCTTTGGCACTCGTCAGCCGCACAGGTGAGAAGGGACCTTTATTTATGTGAAACCACGAAGCGTTAATACGGATAGTTAAGTCACTCTCAACCGTATTGTTGGGGTTCGCCATTTTACTAGCATTTTTTTTATATTTTTTTTATTTTAAAAATTGCTGAAATTTGTTGGGTTGATGTTTTTATAAAATAGCTTCAGCAATTCCGCTTCAATCAACGTGCGATTCCAAAAAATGGTAAATTTAAATAAATGGTACCATTCCAATGTGTGGAAATATCAGTTGCAGTGGTAAATTAATTATGTTTGTTCCTATTCTAAACGGTAATGAAATGTGAGCCCAAGACACCATTAGACCTACCACCAAGCTGAACTACATCATCATCAGCCAAATGACGTCCACTGCTGGACATAGGCCTCGCCTAAAGGAGGGGTTCGCCACGCTTGGCGGGGTTGGCGATCGCAGTGTAGCTGTTGCAATGCACAGAGAATGATTCTGCCCATTCTCTGGTGAGTCCCTGAACTACTTAGTCTATTCCCTAAAAAGAATACCATAAGGTGTGACATTTGAAATCATCGTCTACTCCACTCGAGTCAATCACAATACCAACGGAAAAATCCCTTGAATAATGTATATAAATAGCAAGCTACTATACTATCCTGCCAGGGTTGCGGAATTTGTTCGAAAGAGTCACCGCGGCCCTGGAACGCAAAGAGCTTACGCAAGGAACACGGATGGGTTTTAGTCAGTAAGAGTCTGACACGCCCTTCCGCTCCACCCAGAGTGGAAGAAGTCATTTGATGGCTTCCCATCCTTAAAAAAAAAAGCTACGATACTATTAATAAAATCAAGTCGAATAGAAATTACTTAAAATATAGCAGCCATAGCTTTTCCTCAATTTATTTGCTAAAAACTGATTGCTCTGGGATTGCTAAAGAACATTGCTTGAAGCGATGTTATTATTGCTCAAGTAATTTTATAAAATCTTCAACCCAACCGATATCAGCCATTTTAAATACAAGCATTGAAAACTAATTTACAAAATTGTAAAAGCTGTAATAAAATGTCTGTGAAAATTTGAAACACAAATATTACTTAGTACCTAAATAAATTGTTGGTACAAACCTCACACTCACGATTACAAATTGAATACAAATGAAAGAAAATGAAATATTTTTTGTAATTTTTTACCGCCATTTTCGATTAAATTATTTTTGTATGAAATATGCTTTTGGTTTGAGTTTTTTCAATCTGAGAATTGCTTTTTATTTAATTTATTTACAAAACTGGTTTAAAACTCATAATAAATCCATGCAAAGTTTATTTATTATATTGATAAATGATATTTATATATGAAGATGTGGTCGACGATGGAGCACGCCTGCCTAGAAGCAATGTATTCATCTATAGTAGGCGCCAGATAAATGTGGAATAAAGTATATTGACCTTTCCCTAATAACTGTTCATAGGTACCTGAACAATTAAATATGAATCGTTTTTCATTATTAGACAATGTTAAGGATCACGAGAGATGATGATTCGGGACAGCTTTGTGTCATTAATTCCGTTTTTCAAATTAAAAATGTCAATAATTGTAGGTGGGTCAATGACCGTTATTCCACGATTATCTGGCGCCTACTATAGTCTTAAATTTTTAATGAAAATGAGTATGAAAATTAATTATACACAGATTTAACTGAGTTTTAATAATAGACGATTCAAGGTTCCAAGAGAAAAACACTGAATTGAAATGCAATTTACTTATTATTAATGATTCATATTACCCGATTACTGTAAAGCTAAAAGGATAAGTTATTATTTTAGCAGACCACATACATATGTATGTATTTGAGACTATTCCACCATAATCTACTGAGTTGATTTTGATGAATGGGGGTCAATCGATTTGTAATAATAAATTATGGTACGGATCACACGGGTTACCTAAACATATATCTTATTGAGTGGGATATCAAAAGGAAAACTAGATAACTATGAGTTTAGAAATCACAATTAGTACGAAAATATTTCTTCTTTTTTATTTAAAAAAAAAACGTTGCCCCACACTAGGAATTTCTCCTGTATCGTGGGTGCGTTTACATACGTATAAACTCACATACACAAACAGCCAGACCCGGAACAACTATCTGTAGGCCATTCAAATATTTTTTCCGAAATAAACCAAGTTTAATGAACCAAGCGGAAAAAAACAATTTGAAATTAATTCAGTGTTTATAGTCTATCTATTAATTGGCAATTCTGAGAATATCAATCGTGATTCTCCATAGTCGAGTTTTAATTTTTCAATTTTACTTTAATTTATTCTCAGAACAATCTTGTTAGTGAGACTCTCGTTAAACGTGATAAGTAGAAAGAAAACAGACTTTCAATTCGAACCAAGAGCTTTCAATCGCAAGCCTAGCTTAAATCGAAAACATTATCCATCCAGTCACTTTGGCAGAAAAAGTTCATCCATCCATCAATCGATCAGTTTGGATAGCTCACCACTTATCTCTGTCAGCTCCAAACGCTCCCTGATCCCCCTTTTCATATTAACAAACGTCCTTGTTTAATAAAACACCATTTGTTCGGATTGAAAACGATTTTTGAGCTGAAAAAATATGTCAGTTTTCCGGGAATGCCGTCTCAATAACAAAGGTTCTCTTATTGAAGGCTCTAAACGAGGTCAGACAGGGAACAGTTTAAGTAAACGACAATTTCATGCCGCTAACGACTGACAAAGAATTCGGGTGGGCTTAGATGGCGTATTACGTCACAAGGCTGTGTAAGCTGCGTTTTAAACGCGAGCGTAATCAACTAAATGCTTTCTTGTAATGTACCTACACACTCGTGAGTGTGAGTAATATATGGCGGCGATGGTGAAGCTGCTAGTGGGCGGTAGGGGAGTTAGTAAAGGGTTAATATAATCATGGTGTTCTTGTATTCAGAGATAGTGATTTTTTTTCAGTTTAATATTATTCTATTTAGCTTTATAGCAGCATTTTGCGCTTATCATCAGGTGTGATAGTGATCCAGCGTGATGGCTACCTTGGATCACTACCTCACCTGATGGTGAGGATGAAGAATCAACTTAAAGCAAAACTTTTTTAAAAAAATGTAATTATTTTATTTGAATAGGTAAGAATAATAAAAATAGACATACAAATTGTTCAACTATGTAAGACTTTGCTTCACCGATTGCATATCCAGCAGTTTTCTAAATTCCGCCCCTAAAGCTAAAACGAGGTCGCGAGCAACACCTACAAATACTATAAATAAATATACGTCCGTACATAGAAACTGTACGGTTAGCAAAAGGGTCTGCGCCGTTTCCGGGGGAGAGTGGGCATTTAGGGCGCTCACTTGAGGAGAAAAGGGGCGATTAGCCTAAGGGCTTAGGAAACGACACCTACATCCTATACTTAGGGGTTGATTCACATTTGAAAGTGGCGAAAATGTGAACACGAATTATGGAATAGGTTTCATAAAAATGATAACCTCAGTAATATGAAAGTAATAAAGTACGAATATAGCCACTGAAAAATATAGCCGCTGAAAAATATAGCCACTGAAAAATATTCATTTTTTTTTTTTTGATAGGCGTCTCGCATTTCAACCTATGAGGTTATCGACTGCTTACCGGGCTTGCCTGTGGTGGCCTTAATATAAAATTAAAGCCTCCAGCCGGGGCTTATAAAAAAATAACTAACAACTAACGGGCCTCGGTTTAGGGCGTCGCTGGGCGGAGGACAGCTAGGGACGGGCTGGATCGAACTAGAAAAATATTCATAGTATATTCTCCCTATATCTCCCTACTGCATCATTCTGTCTGGCTTGGAAAGAATAGGTACCTGGAAGGAACTGCTGGGGGCGGCTTTTGCCCAGCAGTGGGCTAGTATAGGCTGAACCTACAAAGCATGATTGAACAAACATCTTCTAGGCTCACTCGTTCTCAAGCAGACCTTATCCATCACTTTTTTAGAATTCCGTACCCAAAGGATAAAACGTCTGTCCGTCTGTCACCAGGCTGTATCTCATGAACCGTGATAGATAAACAGTTGAAACTTTCACAGATGATGTATTTCTATTACCGCTATAATAACAAATACCAAAAACAGAATAAAATAAATATTTAAAGGGGCTCCCATACAACAAACGTGATCTTTTTGCTGTTTTTCATAGATAATGGTACGGAACCCCTCGTGCGCGAGTCCGACTCGCACTTGGCCGGTTTTTTTTCTAATGAGATTAATAGGTAGCTTATCATGAATTAAAACCCACCATTATTTTAAACTAATTAAAAATCTTGACACTACAAATACAACTAACAAAAAAACTGTAGACATGTTACAAAAGAAATCCGGACGAAATCACAAGACGAGAAGATGGGAGGATAACACAACATTACTGGAAGAACCAAATTACATTCTGTCATGATCCATTTTAATCAAGACCCGGTCCCATTAACGGACGTTCCAGAAGAATTCTCTTTATATTTGATGAAAAAAATAAAAAGATGGCCGTCCAAACTTAAGCTAAATGTCCTAGAGACAATTGCGTCAGATTTGGACGGTTCGATTCGTTTAGATAGCTCGGATCAGGGACGTGCGATATAACCTTGTCAGATGGGAAAGTTAATTAAGAGAATTGTTATGAAGGTGCAATAAGCGATGGTATAATGTTGAGGCTACTAATTGGAAGTGAGCCTTTTGGGAAACGAAAGCGACCGGAGTGAAGTACTTGGGAATTGTATCGGTCAACATTTTGTCTAACTAGTAGAGAGTTTTTTTTCTTATTAAGATAGACGTTAAAGCTAAGCGCTAAGCTAACAGGAACAATTCACTTCTTGATTTTTTCTCAAAAAAACAGATGATGGTTGTTTGAGTATAAATAGATATATTTTTTGGGTTCCGCACCCAAAGGGTAAAACGGGACCCTATTACTAAGACTCCGCTGTCCACCCGTCTGTTACAGGCTGTATCTCATGAACCGTGATTAGTTAGACAGTTGAAATTTTCACAGATGATGTATTTCTGTTGCCGCTATAACAACAAATAATAAAAATGATATAAATTAAAAAATATAAGGGACAAGTTTGACCATACAAGAAACATGTTTTTTCGGCTTATGGTACGGAACCCTTCGTGTGCAAGTCCAACTTGCACTTAGCCAGTTTTTTTAATTTGCAAGAGTACAAAGAAAAAAACCCATCTCCAAGAAACAGATCGAAAACTACGTTGTTACTCGTATATAAAATATGCTTTATAATGCTCTAATATAGTAACACAGCTTATACAATATTACTAGTAAAAGCAGAATAGAATATCTTCCAAAAAATATCAACTGCAACTTTCAAAACTTACCCCAGAAAATTAGTTCCATAACTCAAAACAAACAATAGTTGTCTTTGCCAACCATAATGTCATAATGTTACGAAGACAAAACTGTTCGCCAGATAGCAGCACTGTCTTTGATATTAAACTTTGTACATGATATTTATCGCGGACGCCCCGACAATGTTGTTCCTATTGTATTTTTAGTATGTTACGCTGAAATTCTATAGTGAATTCTTGCTTTATTTACTGAATACAATTTCAAAATGTTGGCCGACGTAGAATGGAACGTTTATTGTTAAAAAAATTGTGGGTGTTTTTTTATTGAATAAATGGTTTTTATTATTATATTAAAGTTTCTATAGAATAACAAATTGAATAACGATATATGTGGAATTGAATGGAATGGAAAAGTTTACAATATAAACATGATTTCTACGGTTGTGAAACAGATAAACCAATAAAGTAGATGGGCAAATGGAAGATGCTTTAGTCTGGTTAACGTAACGCTGAGTCACCTATCTTACGCCCACAGGTAGTTAAGTTAATGACGCTGGAAAAGTACGAAACTTATGAATAAGTGCTTATATAGAAGATCACTATTAACTACGTTTGGTTTACTACCTGCCTCGCGATAGGCGGAAAGCAATCTATATCTATACTAATAATAAAGCTGAAGAGTTGTTTGAACGCGCTAATTTCTGGAACTTTTTTTTTTTTTTTAAGGATGGGAAATCATCAAATGACTTCTTCCGCTCTGGGTGGAGCGGAAGGGCGTGTCAGACTCTTACTGACTAAAACCCATCCGTGTTCCTTCTAAAGCCCTTTGCTTTCCAGGGCCGCGGTGACTCTTTCGAACAAATTCCGCAACCCTGGCAGGCTCTGGCCCTAGCGGGCCCCGTCCTCTATGCTGACATCTTGACTTTGAGGCGCGCGTGAAACACAACGCACCATCGACCCGGGCCTAGTGGTGATCGATGATTGATTGGTGATTGAAAAATGCTATAGACTATACGGGAACGGGAAAAAAAACGGGATATGCGCATAAGAACTCGCGGGAAAATGCTAGTTCAGGATATAGATAAAGTAGGAACCCTACGTCCTACTCTAAAGTCCAGTCTATCTCTTTACCAAAATTTATCAACATTGGTTCAGTCATTTTTAATATTAGTATGGATTTGATCAGTAGGTATCACTAAACCTTGACCGAAACAGTTGGAAATTCATAGAAGAACCAGTAAGCAGTAGGTAACCAGTACCAGTGTCTGCTGCAGGCCGATCTCGAACATCAGCTACTGAGATCGATTCTCGACCACTTGTATCCATTCTCTAACTGCCAAACTCCGAAGTGTGAGTCTTTATCAGGGTTCCGTACCCAAGGGTTAAAAAAAATAAATAGCATTACCATCTTCCTATCTATCTCTGTTATATAATTTATCAAAATCGGTAGTTCGGATAAAGTGAGGAACAAAGACTCTTTAAAACTCAAGAAAATGACTTAATATTTTCCTTCCCTAATAACACAGTCTACTAATTAGCTCTTCCGTACCAGTTAGCGAAAGAGTTTGACAAAGTACCTACCTCTAGGTACACTATCCAGCGTCGTCTATCCATTAAAAACGTCATTTACATATTAAATTCAAATTTTCTTTGTGTAACGAACTAAGATTTAGAGCTGGGACGTGAGCGAACTCAAATAATTAGGTACTTAGTTCGAAAAATTACACTGCGTAATCCGAAGGCTAGTGATGTGCTCGGAATTCTATTATGTCGATAATTTTGTCGGGTTTGGATTTAGAACTTAATTATTTTAGAAACGTGTTTGAATGAGGAAATGAAGTTTGATGTTTTGTGAGGGTGAATGGAATTGCAAAAATTGATTTATATCACCTAAATTAAATTTATAGGTTTGCAATTTGTAATTTCCGGATATCTTAAAGGTTCTTTGAAATTTCCGGGATTCTTGTTTTTTTTTCCATTAATCCATAAGTAAATGTAATAACAGTATGCCATTTGATTGCTAAACTAATTATCATCCTGTAAAGGTTTATGATTGGTTTTCAGTGCTACTAAGATTATTTATGTGGAAATAATGTTATTAATAATGTTCACACACCTAGTTCACTTAGGTAATCATTTCCATACAAAACGTTGATCTCTCAATAATACACACGATTAAAAAAAAGTAAAACCATACAATTTCGTCGAATTAAGACTATCAATTGTAAGTCGATATCGCTAAATAACTAGTGATCACATCACTAAAACAGGAAGAAGGGAACTTCGAACAAAGAGTGAGCAACTTCACGGTTTGTTCTGCTGACTTAAGTGCCTCCAACTTGACTTCCTGGTCGCAACCCCGCAACGTGATGAGTTTAATAAGTAACATACTTTTTGCATTTGTCGCCTAAAAAAATTTAGGTGTTCTTTGAAGTTGAAAGTTTGGAGACTTTGGGATTTGAAATTAATCATCATGGATATTAACTGCCATCTTAACTTTTTTGTTTTTTAATAAACATGAAAGTAACCAAAAACTTGGTGTGCTGTCGAGCTTAACTTCGGTCTTACAAACTAAACTTGTAGGTTATCATAATCATCATATCAGCCGAAAGACGTCCACTGCTGGACATAGGCCTCCCCCAAGTGTCGCCACAACAACCGGCCCTATGCGCCTCGCATCCATCGGCTACCCGCGACCCTAACCAGGTCATCGGTCCACCTTGTGGGAGGCCTTCTAACGCTGCATCTCCCGGTATTTCTAGTTAATCTGTAACGTATGATTTTTTAGTTTTTACTCTATAGTATGTAACGCTACTGGAAGAAGTGTGGGTCATCCAGCGGTGAGATGGGCAGTCGACTTTGTTGCCGTTGTGGGTAGAGCCTGGCTGAGGCTGGCACAGGAACGTGGGGATTGGCACAAGAGAAGAGAGGACTATGCTCACCAATGGGCGAAATCAGGCCGTGCTATCATGGAAAAGCTTTAGATTGTAATTAATCTAGTCTTTCTGCCCACAGGTTGCACGGACAACACAAATGGTCTAGGCACAGACGGTGTCCAAGAATTAGACTACACAGATGTAGACCTAGGGTTGACACAGCGGGGTCCTCGCTTTGATGTGCCACACTCCAAGAACGTGACAGCCCTGGTTGGGAAGACAGCGCAACTGAACTGCAGGGTGCATGATCTTGGGAATAGAACAGTGAGTAAACTTGTCTTATTTTAGCTTGCAACAGAATATCCCATTGAAAGTCAAAGCATTTATTTCAAACCAGTTGCCGCCCGCGGCTCCGCCCACGTGATTTTCGAAAATTATCCCAAGGGAACATACTCCCGAGACAAAAACTATCCTATGTCCTTTCCCGGGACTCAAACAATATCTATAACGATTTCATCTAATTCGGTCCAGCTGTTTGCGCGTGAAGAAGCAACAAACATACACTCACACACACTCACATAATATTAGTGTGGTAAACCATTTTACTTAGGTACTTTTGAATTGTCAAAAAAGTCCGTCAAAAAAAGCATGAAGCTATTTGCACGTTCCGAAGTGTAGATCTCTATAGAGAAGAACGTGCAAGAAACTCCACGATACTCTTTTAAAACATTTTATTTTTACAAAAATCCTGGTTGCATTAACCTTGTTGCTTTTATATATGAGAACAATGTAAAGAAAGAAAAAAAAATACAGTATCAAATGAGCCAGTGGCAACTAAGGGATGACCAGTCTCCACTGATGGTGCCCGTTCACGAATTTGACGCAAGTATCCCATTCCATAAGTATTAATGGAAAAAAACAGTTTGTTGTAAAGTTTTCGTCCAGAGGACCTAGAACCTAGTTTCGACGTATATTTAATTTTATAGAAAAACAAACAGTAGCACAAAAATAAATATTCATAATCTTAAATATAATATTTTAAACAATAGGGAATATGCATGAAAAAAATATTTAGTATCTAAACAGTTTATCTAGAAATATAACACTAACAGTGAAAATAGAATCGAAATTGACCAAAAAACAAACGAGATAAAACTATTTTAAACAAATACCTATATCTGTCCCTCTCGCGAAAACGCTGTTTCGTATGATAGCTGTATAGGCGACATAGTATTTGACGTCACAGTTGGTATCGGACTTCTCTTGTCAACTTTGAGGCTTAATAACTTCATCGCTGATGAAGGTATTTTAAAAATTCTTTTGTAATTGTTTACTAGAGATAATAAGTATTTTATTTTGCAAACAAATAAAATGCATGCATATTCCCTATTATGCCACCTACTACATTCTCCACAGATTACAATTTAGATTTTTAATTGTACAGTAACGTTACAGTATCGTTAATGTGAGTGAAAATTTACTATTATAATACTCATTTCGCACATAATATTTATTTAATTGAATAATATATTCATATTTTTTTTTTGTTTGATACAAATTGTGTTTGTCACATAAAAAAACCAAAATACTATGCGGTCATAGTTTTTTATATTCAAAATTTATTTACGTTAACGATACCATAACGTTACTATACGTCAAAAAAATCGTAACTCGACAAAATGTACTGAGGAGCTGACTTATTTTTCGATATTTCAGTGTTGGTCCTTCAGTAAAGTTGTTTATAACGATGAGTACAATGACCTCTGATGAATTCTGTTACAAATTCAAGTGAAATTCCGAATATCTCATTGGTAATCAAAAATGTTATCCTTACCGAGGTAACAATAATTCAAAGTCATGTGATAATTTAATCCACGCAGAATAAATAAATTAAGTCGATTAGAATCATTACTCCAAAAAGAGAATAATGGATCATATCGTTCAATGCTTGTGACTACCTGGAAAAGGGACCTTTATAAAATAATTTCATTACGTTAAAATGTATACTCAAAAGCAAATAATTTGGGCAATCTGCTTTACGCAATTATTTGTAGAATTATTATCTACTAGCTGCCGACCGCGGCTCTACCCGCTTAAATGTCAATAATTATCCCAAGGGAACATACTCCCGGAAAAAGAAGTATATTTTGTGTTATTCCAGAATATAATCTAACTCTGTGCCAAATTTCATCAAGATCCGTTCAGCCGTTCTGACGTGATTGAGTAACAAACAGCAATTCAAACACCCAAACTTTTGCTTTTATAATATTACTAGCGACCCGCCCCGGCTTCTCACGGGTGCAATGCTGATACTAAATAAACTACAGAATGTCGTCTCTGCATTTTAAATCTGTAATATCTTCGAAAATATTCATTTAAATTAAATGCTGTTAAGGACATATTGATCTATATTAAATGCACAATGTATTTAAGGTACTTAATTGGATAAGGATTAATGCTATATTGCTTAAAATCGCTTCGTAAATAAGCCATTATTTCTCGTAAAAAGTAAAGGATAAAAAATGGTTATTGTGAATTATCACTAAGAGATAGACATATACCATCGCGGACGTTTTTGTAGACCTTTTTAAGGTGTACAATACTATAGTACATTATTTGAATCTATCTCGTAGGGTTCAGCCAGCGTTTGCAATGTCAGCGCAAAAAATGTGTTTATATACGACATCACATTAGAAACCTCAAAAATTAACAGTGTTTCTCCACTATATTATGCATGTATTATACATATAAACCTTCCTCTTGAATCACTCTATCTATTAAAAAAACCGCATCAAAATCCGTTGTGTAGTTTTAAAGATCTAAACATACATAGGGACAGACAGACAGCTGGAAGCGACTTTGTTTTATACTATGTAGTGATTATTGATACTCGTATAGTATAGATTTAGGTCATTAACTCAAACGGACTTACTATTGGCAAAGGTCGTATTAGTGGCCACTGTTCTTTTTAAACAACAAACATTATTTTAAAATAACTAACAATACATTGGTGTGTGCCTAAATACCCGCCAAAAAAAATCTTTATTTGCGGTGTCCAAATATCAGTTACCCATTTAGATAATACTCTATCGCGTTCCTAGCAATATCTCATTTGAAAAGTATTGTGTTAATGGTTTTTGAGCCCCATACTTCGTTTTAATCTATACTAATATAACAAAGCTGAAGAGTTTGTTTGTTTGAACGCGCTAATCTCTGAAACTAGCAGTCGGATTTGGAAAATTATTTTTGTATAATAGCCACATTCATGAGGAATGCTAAAGGCTATATGGGAACGAGAAATTCCAAGCGGAACGGGATATGCCCGTACGAAGTCGCGAGCAAAAGCTAGTGATCATTATTATTATCCTCCCGATCGGATTTCGGTCACGATAAAAAACCTCAAAGGAGATCCAACGTAGGAGAATTATTATAGTGCAAAAAAAATTGCGCAAACACTAGTGCACTGTTTGTTCCTTTATTATAATAGTCCTATGTATGGCAATCAAACACGACCGGGAAGGGATCAGGGCCTATGGTTTCAGAGGGACGGACGGGGTTCTTACACCACCATCTTCCAAAGTCCGGATGCTTATTTTTTTATTTAAGGGTGGGACATCATCAAATGACTTCTTCCGCTCTGGGTGTAAGACTCTTACTGACTAAAACCCATCCGTGTTCCTTCTAAATCCCTTTGCATTACAGGGCCGCGGTGACTCTTTCGAACTAATTCCGCATTTAAGTCCGGGCTGCCACTGGGAAATTCCTAATGGGAAACTCAATAACGCAAGCTACCAGGAAACCTACCTCCCATCTCGGCCAATCAACGACCTTTTACAAAATAATCTCATTACATTGAGTTTACACTTCAAACCAAATAAATTGAGCAACGCTTTGCGTAGGCAATCATTTGTATAATTGGAATGTAATTAAATATCTGTCTGGTTGTGTTTTTGAAACGGAGATTAAATGTGGCTTTGTTTTACCGTAATTATGAACTGCAGTGTTATTGTTTTAAAATCTGTTGTCTGTCGATTTGTTTGATACACATTTCTTGTTTATTTTTGGCTCGACTACAGCAGACTGATTGAAATACCTAGTAAACATACACCATTTTTGATCTAGCTTATCCCACTGGAATTTATCATTTTTCTAAATAAATATACCTGGCATAGCACCTACTTTGTGGAGACTACGTACTTCTGGTGCTGATCTCCACACAGTAGGAGCCTGAGGATGGTCAGCTAGAATAGCTTTTGAATGTATTTGACATTCAGAATTGCTTTCTGTCAGTGTAAGAATTTAGGTAATCAGTACTTCTAGAGATTACCTTTGACAAACTTAGGCAAGCAAAAAATTCAACCTCTTTATAATATTAACTAGCTTTTGCCCGCGACCTCGTACGCGTATATCGCGTTTTTCCCCTTTCCCATAAGAGGTTCCCATTCCCGTATAACCTATAGCCTTCTTCATGAATGTGGCTATCGTATACAAAAAGAATTTTCCAAATCCGACTGGTAGTTCCAGAGATCAGCGCATACAAACAAACTCTTCAGCTTTGTTAATATACATAGTTTAGATTTTTTTTTAATTTAGATTCTTATTAATTGATATTATAGTGATAATGTGAGTTGAATTTTACATTAGAAAAATCAATTAAAAGTATTGCTCGAAGGTCTTATAGTAGGTAAACATGCCTCGACTGGTAAATATTGCTCTAAAACAGCAAGCCAGAGAAACAAATGAATCCGTTTAGTTTCAAGAGAAATTAAACGCAGTCATTTGTTTCTTTACTAATTTAAATCCTTTAGCCCTTTAGGTTTCTTTAGAAATTATTTTATTTTCGACGCGGTTCTAGATTAATTGAAATTCGCTTTTACATAAGCTGTACCTAAAGATTGTCAATAGTCCATCAAGAGAAATTAAACGCAGTCATTTGTTTCTTTACTAATTTAAATCCTTTAGCCCTTTAGGTTTCTTTAGAGATTATTTTGTTTTCAACGGTTCTAGATAAATTCAAATTCGCTTTTACATAAGCTATACCTAAAGATTATCAATAGTCCAAAATTTTAAGGATCGCATTAGTAGTTTTTAGGGTTCCGTACCTCAAGAGGTAAAAAAGGAACCCTAATAAGATCACTCTCTTGCCCGTCTGTCTGTCCGTGTGTCACCACTGATTTGCTTAGGAACGGGTGGACCTAGCAAGTTGAAATTTATACGAGATACTGAAGTCTATAGTCCCTTAGGTGTATACTTTTTTATTATTTTAATTTCGACAATCGTTATCGCTAATTGAATTTCATATCAAATATTTTACTTTACGTTGATTTTTATTTGTTCAAGCTTTTAGCGAAATTATTACAAACTTACTTTAATAGGGTGATACGCTGTTATTTTAAAATTGACAGAAAGACTGCAATTAAGGAATCCGCCTGTTCTACAGAAAAAAATATCATTAAGATTTGTCACGTCATTAACCTTTCAAAACGCTGTGTGATGACACTGGTTAATTACAAAAAGATATCTTTTATCTTTCCTTACAATTTAGAATCACTAATTACAGTAGGTAATGTTATTTGAAATTCAAGCTTGCTTTTCTATTTGAATTATATATTTATTTTATTATACATAGGTATTTATGTATTTTATTAGTGTAATATATTATATTATTTGTGTATTCTTTCCGAAACAAAATTATTTTTTACAGTGTAGTCTTTTTAACCCGAAGGTTGACTGGTAGAGAATGCCTTGATGCATTAAGTCCGCCCATGTACCACTATTGTACCTACATTAAGTTTAAATAAATAAATTATTCTGAAAAATGTCTACTTTTCCATCGATTATTATGAGAGTGAAGGAAGAGAGAATGCGCATGTGTGTTCACATACACTTGTGGATTATAAAAGTCAAAGTCAAAGTCAAAGTCAATTCATTTATTTCAACTAGACCATTAAAAGGCAATTTTGAACGTCAATTTTACAGTCTAAAATTAAAATATAAGTGACTCTAGTTGTCCATTCGCAAAAAGTAGATTCTTATGGAGAAGAACGGACAAGAAACTCCATACTTACTCTTTTCAAATATAAGTTTTAAAATATTTTGTATACATAGGTAAGGTACATTGATCAATTGATTATATTATGTGAGCACAATGCACCCAACATTACACTAATATACAGCACACACTTATATACTAATAGGTACAACAAAGCAATACCAGCAGAGATAAAATTAAGTTTGCTGGTAAGGGACATGGTACTCACATATTTACAATATAATTAAAAACAATGGATCAGTGTGTGAGTTAAATTACATATTAAAAACCTGAAAGTATAATGTCTCCCACGTACTTGGCTAATCTTTTAGGGTTCTGTACCCAAAGCGGATCCAACGTCACCCTATTACTAAGCCTCCCTAGTCCGTTCGTCGATCCGTCCGTCCGTCCGCCTGTCTAGTGGGCTATATTTCAAGAACCGTAATAGGTAGACAGTTAAATGTTTCACAGAGTGTGTATTTTTGTTCCCTATAACAACAAAAAATAAATTAATAATTAAAGGGGCTTCACTAAAAAACAAATGACGCTGAAATATAATATTACCTTACTAGGTTCGCCAAGCGACTTTGCTCGCGTGATTGGCGAAAGTACTCCCGGGATGAGAAGTATCTTAATATGTCTTTCCAAGACATGGTTTTCCCGCGTGCCAATCTATCTATCTATCTGTCTGTCTATCTATCTAACTACCTATCTATCTGTCTGTCTATCTATCCACCTACCTATCTACCCACCTATCTACCTATCTATCTTTCTACCTATCTATATATCTACCTATCTAGCTATCTATCCATCTACCTATCTACGCATCTATCTACCTATCTATCTATATATCTGTCTGTCTATCTATCCACCTACCTATCTACCCACCTATTTACCTGTCTACCCACCTATCTACCTATCTAGCTTTCTACCTATCGATATATCTACCTATATATCTATCTATCCATCTACCTATCTACGCATCTATCTACCTATCTATCTATATATCTGTCTGTCTATCTATCCACCTTCCTATCTACTCACCTATCTACCTATCTATCTTTCTACCTATCTATATAGCTACCTATCTATCTATCTATCTATCCATCTACCTATCTACGCATCTATCTACCTATCTATCTATATATCTGTCTGTCTATCTATCTATCTATCCACCTATCTATCTATCTATCTATCTACTCTATTTCATCCCACTGCTGGGCAAAGGCCTTCCTCTCCCTTTTCCACACAACTCGGTCATTTGCAATGTCGGTCCAGTCCTTGTAGAAGAAGTCGAGCTCGTCCCGCAATCTTTGCCTTGGTCTGCCGCGATGTCTTTTGGCCTTTAATGGGAGCCATCCGGAGGTTCTTTTTGCCCATTTATCGTCTGCCATGCGGCAGTCACGTCTGGCCCAGTCCCACTTAAGATTCTGGGCAACGTCTGCCAAATTTCATCCAAATCTCTTCAGCCGTTAGAATTTTTTCACATATACAACGTGAAACAGAATAAACGCAATGAGAATGAACAACTTTTACTATGGGACCAACATGAAATCATGAAAAAAAAATCGACTACCCCATACATTTCTGTGCGCATGACTCGACAAAATGTACTGAACAGCTGATTTTTTTTCGCGATTTCGGGGTTGGTCCCACAGTAAAAGTTGTTCATAATGATGAGTACAATGACCCCTTAAAAGGTATTGTGTTTATTATGTTACACGTTGGATAATACAAAAACTGTATTTGCCCAAAGCTGGGAGGAATGTGAAGAAGAAAGTGAGGCTTTTGCATTACAGTGGAACACAATATGCTCATAATAAAATAATTAGATAACTTTACATTTAATATTAGAAAAGTTAATTTTGTAGTTAATTTTCATGTGGAAATTTATATTACTTGAAGGGTAATATTGCTCCCAGTTTCTAAATTTATACAGAAACTGAGAGCTTGTATGTTTTAGTTATCTTTTTAGATTTGATTATAGATAAATTAATACGGGCGCTGTTTGAGTTTGAAGTTTTATTAATAACAGAGATCAAACAAGACGCTTCATTCAAATTAGTAGGTTACAATTAATTAACAAAGTAACACAATAAAAGGTCTGTCTTTATCATTATCGTCATGAGTAGATTTCATCAATAAAGAATTAATTTTCAGGAGATCCGTATGTTTCTATACCTCAATTAATTGCAATCTTACGACGACATTTTTATTTTACAAGCTGCTACCTGCAGCTTCGCCCGGGTGGATGTCGAAAATTATCCCAAGGATTCCCTTGGGATAATTTTCGACATCTGTATCCCAAGGGAACATAATCATGTTCCCTTGGGAACATACATATTCATGTTCCCTTGGGATACATACACATATCCCATGTGTTATTCCAGACTATAATCTACCTTTGTGCCAAATTTCATCAAATCCCATTCAGCAGTTTTTGTGTGAAAGAGTAACAAACATACATCCAAACTCACAAACTTTCACATTTATAATATAAGTAGAAATATAGTAGGAAGTAGGATAGGATCGAAGGATAATAATTATAAAAGCCTTTATTAAAAAACTTATATGCTACATTTCATCTTATAACTAAATGATTGTTTAATTTGTATTAGACACCGGTTCCGTGATTGTCTTGTTCTTTGACATAGGCCTCCCCAAGTGTTCTCCACAACGAGACATCCCTTGCTATCCTCATCCAATATGGTCCTGCCACCTCCTTGATGTCATCCTCCCATCTACGATACTGCCTGCCTTTACTTCTCTTTTTGTATCTAGGGCACCATTCCGTCACTTCGTTCGTCCACTTTTCTGTCTTACTTTTTGTTAGGTGTCCTGCCGATTTCCATTTCAGTTGTTTGATTTGGTTTTATATATATAATCTTGGTTTAATTTCTGATTGTTTTTTAACCTAATTTTGTCTTGTGATTTTATTTTTTATGCATGCATTCTACCAAGCATGACCTACGGATGTCAAACATGGAGTTTCACAAAGAAAAGAAATATATATATATATCAAATCACTAGAAACTTGCCAATACCGAATGGAAAGAAGCATACTTACTAAACATAAAATCAAAAGACAAAATTCATAAAATTAGTATAAATTAATCCATCTTTAATTATCTACTTCTTAAGTGTAGCACCATAAGAAATTATATTAAACGACAGTGATTAAAAATTGTATACGCAAAGGCGATTGAGTTTTCTACCAGCAAACCTTGAGTGATAGAGAGAGATCACGATAGAGGGTAGGATGCAGTGCACAAATTTTACAATATAATATATTTTATCATACATTAATATACCTACGTACATAAATACATATAAACATACATATGTATCTACAAATATTAAGTCATAGCGAAAGAAAATGCTTTTTAACTTTCTCTTTGAAGATATCAAGAGCAGGTCCGTTGCGTGTGGGAGAGTTCCAGAGACACATTGCAGTAACATCTACCCATGTGGTTAACTAACTATATAGGTACACTATAAATATAAATAAAATCTCCTAACTGAATTAACCCTAAAATATGGCGTCAAAAAATGCATCCGCATCGCTGTCGACTTGAAGTGTACCCAACAGACTGGCGGCATTGCCACGTTGTATGGCAATGCTTTTTCTTTGACCAAGGTAAAAGCCAGCCCTTGGGTCACGTGAAGTATCAACTGAGCATCTTGAGAGATTTTTAAACAAGATATGCGCACTCGGACCCCATGACCCAAGAGTTTCAACCCCAAACGGCTCGAAAATATGGTAGTTACCAACAAGTTTATTATATTTCTGTCGCTTGAGGTTCTCTGCAGCCGCAGCGGCAGCGCCAGCACAGCACGAAGAGCTAGGAAGATGGAATGGCACAAGAGTATCGACACAAGTAGCGTCCCACACTAATGGCCTACCCATCTTCCATGAGAATAACGACATGCCGTCCGGTCTCTTGTCATCGTCGTGTGCCAGGCCATTGGGTTCTAACACAGCCGGAACGCCGACGGTGACAAGAGCTCGTCGGATGATGTCGTTAAGATTCGCGTGCTGCGCAATGCGACCCGCGCTACGACTGCATGACAGGCCGTGGTGTCCGAGGCTGTTGACAACTTCGCCACAGTGGCAGCGATGAGGAGAACAACAAGGAGCGCCAAGACGCAGGCAGGCAGCGAGGCGGAAAGTAGTATCGGTAGTGCGTGAAGCCAGACCCGACTCCCACTCACCCACAGCCAGCAGGCTCTGCAGTTGCAGTAGTTGATGTGGCAATAAGGTTTAAAGTTTAAGTTAAGTTAAGTATTTATGAAAACAGTTGTAAATTTATATGTAAATAGAAGCCCATGTAGTTACAGTTTCAAAGAATTTGAACCAGCGCATCTATAAATCCGGATAAAGAATAAACCAGGCACTAACAATCAAAAACAATCCGAATTCGCGCAAAAACGAGAATACTAACTCACTTATGTACCTATCCAGGCCGTAACAAAAGGCAATACCAGTAATCTATACAAAACAAAAAATACTCAAAAACGCGGATTGCAGAGCTGAAAGTTGATTTTCGTCAAAAAACTAACTGATATTGAAATCAAAATCAAACTCGATATCCTGAAAAGGCTTGTACTGATATAACAATGATTTGCGTCAAGTCATTACAGATATATGTGAAAACATTCATCATATCAGCCAATACCGTCCACTGCTGAACGTAAGCCTCCCCCAAAGATCGCCAACCATCCCGGTCCTCAGCGGTCCGCATCCATCCGCTGCCAGCCACCTTCTTCAAATCATCGATCCATCGTGCCGCAGGGCGTCCCACACTACGTTTGCCCATACGCGGTCTCCACTCTACCATATGTCTGCTCCATCGACCGTCTGTCCGTCTACAGACATGGCCGGCCCACTTCCACATCAGCATGCTCATTCTACGCGCAATTTTGTTGACTTTAGTTATCTAGCGAATGACTTCGTTGCAAGTTCTATCCACCAGAGAAATCCCGAGCATTGCTCTCTCCATTGCACGCTGAGCAACCTTGAATTTGTGGACCAGGCCTATGGTGAGTGTCCACGTTTTGGCTCCGTAAGTCATTACGGGAAGGACGCACTGGTTAAAGACCCGGGTCTTGAAGGATTGTGGGATCGACGATTCAAAGATACCACGTAGCTTCCCGAAAACATGTGGAAACATTACCTGGATTATTCTGTAGCACCTACATTAATTTACAATATATTTCTTTTTCATATATAATGCGTGCTAATTAAAATGGCATGAAGTGTACAAATATATATTATTTTTCTGCTAAAATACCTTTACTCTTGAAAATAGCGTATTTATTTATTATAAGACTTCTCAACAATGAGAACACAACACACACATATACACATACAGGTAACACACACACCTACCTACCTATACGTATACATATACATATAGGTAATTTGACCATCAAACATTTTTCCGCATCAATGGTCAAAGTGCCCAAAAGGTTGGCAGCATTGCAACGTTCAATGGCAATGCTGTTTCTTTGGCCGAAAAAGGCCAGCATCAGTTCGCGTGAATAGTCGATTAGCCGTCTAAAAAACTAAGCGAACTGTTACATCCCTAAAATGTATCGCTTCTGGCTTACTCAGCAGTCTATGCTGCTAACGCAGCATCCTCTTGTTCCTCTCCCCTCTTCCACACAGTCCAGCACGCCAGTCTACTCCCAACCATCCGACAGTGCACTTGTGTATTAATTTAATATATACAGTTTATTTTAGCCAAAAGTGGTTTCTTTTTCAAAAACATAATTCGGAACCCAGTACTAAGTTGAGTGTTCTGTCAAACATCAAAGACCCCTAGTCTTACAATGATAGCTAAAAAAAAAAGAAATATACCTACTAAGTACCTACAAAAGTTCTACCATTGCAGCATTTATGGGAGACAAATTGAATTTTACTTTGCAATTAATATGTAAAGATATGAAGAAATATTAAAGTCTTTCTTCTTCACACAAATATTAATATTCTTTATGTCTGTTACCAAGGTATCATGGATCCGACATCGCGACATCCACCTGCTGACGTCAGGGAGAATGACGTACACATCGGACCAGAGATTCATCAGTGTACACAACCCTCACACCGAGGACTGGATACTGAAGGTAAGCCATAATACTGAATGATCTAACTTCTTCTTTGTGTTGAATGTTCCTGTGCAGTGGTAGTCCTCAATGGTGCCAGTGTCCTTACACCCTTGCCCTTGGGGCACTCCAACAAGTGGGTCATATTTTAAATGGAAGTACCACACTCACATTTAGTAATGCGTTAGCTTTTGCCCGCTAGGAATCTGCTACAAATTCCGGGAAATCCTCTATTAGAGAACCTACATGCCCCTACACTCCCTAAGAGAACCTACATGCCAAATTTCCGGACTAGTAGTTTGGCTGTGCAGTGTGCTTTGTCTGTCAGTCACTCAGTAACGGAAGAGTTTTATATGTATTGATTAACTGACTATGAGTAAGCACGCAGCGTTGGTAGGTCTCTCAAAAGATGGACAAATGACCTGGTGAAGGCCGCGAGGATCCGCTGGATGCAAGAATAGAACCAGTTGACATTGTGAAGCTTTGTAGAGCGCGATGTCTATCGTAGGTCGTCTACTAACTGAAGTTATGGTAATGGAGACAATTCAGTGTAATCATGAACTGTATTAAGTAGGTCGTTTTATAGTTTGTACCTGGGTGACCGAGCTTTGCTCGTTATTTTTTGGAAACGTTTTCTAAAAATGAAACAAAACTAGATCGATTTATCGTCTCCGAAACCCCTTGCATACTAAATTTCATGAAAATCGTTGGAGTCGTTTCCGAATCACAGATTATATATATAAGAATTGCTCTTTTAAAGGTATTAGATTTGTTGTAAATAATCGAAAGAATGGAGTGAATAGATGAAGCATAATTAACACGCTGAATCGAAAACGCGACTCCTTGGTAACAGTTTAATATGTGTCAGCCAACGTCGATATCTCAATTAAAACTATTATGAAACAACAACTATCAAAGCCAATTTTAGTCATAATACCAAAAGCTTAATTAGTATCTTCAGTAGGTATATAGTTTCCTAGAAACAAGATAATCATATACTCTGTAATAACAGACAATCTGTAAAGTAAATTATGCCATAAAAGGTCGAAAGTGACGTCACCCTTTGACGTCAGACGTCAGTATTCGGAAAATTGCTAGAATGTCGTTATTCCCGCCTCCGCGTGGCTTATCTCATGAAGTGAGGTTATGACAAAATGTGCCGCCTCATATTACATTGTTTTTCGTACGATGACTAAGAATAAAATGTGTCGGTGTTGTTATAAAAGATTTTTGGGAATATAGTGAACGTGAAATGCTGTGTTTTTTGTCGGAATTTAACGTAAATTGGAGTGGTACCGATCTAAAAATACAATAAGTACTAACATAGGGTTTAAGCTGTTTTTGTTATTAACATCTTTTAAGTATTTTGTTTGTTTTTGCTGTTGTTGTTGTTTGTGTGTGTGAATGTATGGACTATGTTGTCTGCAATAAATAAATAATAATCATAGACTTAATTTTTTTTTCTTGGTTTTTCATGTTGATATGAGTTTTAAAAATCAGTAATCAGTATAATTAAAGATTAGTAAACCCCCCATACGCAAAACGGTTTGGGAAACCTACTTTATTTGTGCGTACAGCTAATGAGTAGGATCCCCAGTCAGAGCGTATTCTAATAACTAAAACGGGGGATTCTTAAGTCAAGAGTGAATATCGTATATATAGTAGCGTGCTTCATCGTCGAGCACATCTTTGCCTTCCATCAGGTGAGATTATGGTCAAACGTGAATTCGCGGTTTCTACCCAAAAAAGTAGGTTTGAATTTTCAATTCTTTTGAAAGCTTCGAGGATGTGATCACTTGGAAAACTACATCATACTATTTTTCCCTGATTTTTCATCGAGTCTGTGTTTCCTGATAGATACAACCTTTGGGTATTTAAGTCAAGACTAAACAGGTTACTTCTAGGTAAGCGTGCTCCATCGATCCTTCCATGAGGTGAGATTGTGGTCAAACGTGATCCAACAATTTAAAAAAATGTGAGCAAAGTGACCGGGACTGACAGAGTGCGCTAAATGTTAACTCTCATGGAGACCTTAAATGCACCCCAATGTTTTTGATAGAATAAATTATTATCTGCCTACCTTTGAACCAACTATGGTAGGGTTGCCTTCCAGTCTAGCTAGATGCAGCTGAAAGTGGTTTTACATGGAGCGAGTCTACAACCCAGTAACTGGGTAAAACGATAGAAAGTACCCTCACAAACTGTAAGCGCAGATAAAACTTCAAATTTTATACAGAAAAAGTACTTAACCCGTTTCTCAACCGTGCTAAGACATTAATCATCTCAGCATATCTCAGTTTTCTGCAGCTTGCTCTAAAGCTACCTTACTTGACGTAATCCTTTAGTCGCTGTAACCCTCACTGGGCAAAGAGTCGCTAATTCTCTGCAAAAAGCAGACACTAAGGGCCTGTTTCACTATGTTTGAATAGGCAATACTAAAAAAAAAATACTTGTGTCAAAAACATCGGACCGCAAGAAACGACTGATAGTTCTATAGAAGTATGCTGTACAAAGTGTAAAGTCCCGCACACTTCCATTGAAAAGGAAGGATCCTCCGACCAGACGGTTGTTGTGTCTGGTGGGCAACTGCCCCATAGTTGATATTAAATCGTACGGAGAACATTGCTTGCGCGATGCAAGATTTCGTTGGTAGTTCGTCGCTGAGAGGATAGATGGCGTTGCGGTTCTTTTTGTTGCATCAGAAACTTCGCTTTTTAGTTTTTCATGTAGCGGTATTGACGCCGCTAAAGTACCAAACATGCCAATTTTCAGATGTGACTTTTTAATGAAGTCGGTGGTATTTATTTTACTTCAATCACAGATATGCCAAATCAGACTCCTCGAAAGTAACTTATTTCACACGCCGCAGTCCAGTCCAAAATGGACCTGAATTGATATGAAATGATCTGTCAAGAATGTTAACGTGAACTTAATAATAGTGTTGAAACCGGCCTTTTTATGTCTAGTGGTAGCAAACGCCCCGCAGTCCGGGCATGTGGTCCGGGATTCGAACCTCTAGTTAGAAAAAATACAGGTTCCGTACTCAAATCTGTGAGGTTCTTTCCTCAAAAGATCATTTCAGACACTAGTCTGCATTGTTCTCATATAACGTATTGTGAATGTGAGGACTCTGTAGATCGGGTTTATATTAGGGCTATTTATTAGGGTTTCATTTTAGTTTGTCTGGCAGTTTGAGTTATTTATGCCGCCCACCCAAAGGTTCTTATTTTGGTATTGTTCATCAAATCGTTGAGCTCCTTAAAGTTCAAAGTTTGAGCTACACGATAAATCACAAATGCTTGCACTGTCTGGGCAGATCCACTGAAATCTGTGTGGCACTTACATATTAACCTACATGGTTCTCTTATAATTTGACCAGTACGGATTGTATGGATTTTAAGAGACTTTGACCTCTGAGTTGGTTTGGGTGTTTCTTCTCAGGGTAGTCAGCTAGGAAACACGATCATCTAGCTTAAAATGACCAAAAAAGATTGACTTGTAAAAGTGTTGTTATGTTTAAACTCCTTGCAAAATAAATATCATTTATCATTTACCGAATGTCTCCTGTTCAGAGTCTAGATTTTTTCAGTTGTGGGCAAAATAAGACCACCCCATATTGAACTGAAGCATAACTAGCAAAATGTGGGAGTATAATACTACTGCCATAATCGATTTCCGACCTTAAGTTATTTTCTTAATGTCGGAAATCAGTTATTTCGTTTTGCGTAGATATGTCCTTTTTTTCTTATGACGGCAGAATCGGTCACCCCTTTTTAGCCTTTCGAGGAATAAAGTCATGCTGTTACGTTCAGTGTAGTAATAAGTATGAAATTATTATTTATTTGGCTGGCCTGTTGGTTAGTGACCCTGACTGCTAAACCGGAAGTCGTGGGGTCGATTCCCACCCAGGACAAATCTTTGTGTGATGAGCATGATCATTTGTTCTGTGTCTGGGTGTAATTTGTCTATAATATGTATGTATTTAGAAATATATAAGTAAGTTTATCAGTTGTCTGGTTGCACAGGTAGCACACTGTAGCACAGGCTCTGCCTAGTTTGGGATCGGATGACCGTGTGTGAGTTGTCCCAAGATATTATTACTATTTTTTAGAAGAAGACCACATACTAAGCTGAGAACAAATATTTATAAAACAAGTTTATAATAGCCGGTCTTACTGCATATGGCACTTACAGAAAACCTCACAAAATATTAAATTATGACAACGAGTGCTAAATTATGTTTTTTTTTACAGATAAGGTTCCCACAGCGACGCGACTCGGGCATCTATGAGTGCCAAGTCGGTACCACGCCTCCCATTGGTCATAGGATGTACCTTTCCGTCGTCGGTAAGTTATATTTTTTTATGTAAACATAAGCAACGACGAAAAATATTGTTTAATGGAGACCCAATGTCATTTCTGCAGTAAAGATGACGGGAATTCTGGGCCAATTTGTAATAAGTTGAGATATGTATGGTTTAAAAATACCGGACAAGTGCGAGTCAGACTCGCGCACCGAGGGTTCCGATCGAGTCTTGATTTTTTCCGAGTATATGTACATTAAGACACGGAAGTGTTTATAAACTATGAAAGCAAAATATAGCAGGTAAAATCGAAGGACAAACTTAACTTTGTTGGTAAAAAAATGTTCTACCATACATCAATGTACGTCACGGTCAATTTATTCAACCGAAAATATTTTTTCATGAAAAATATTTATTTTAATGATAAAACTATAGATTCCCAATTTTCAGACGTTTTTCTGTATTTCTACTATAAGATCTATCTTCTTGCCAACCTTAATGAATCCAGGTCAATGGGAAGTACCCTAAGCATTTTGATTCCCTTGCTCTCAAGGGAATCCCTAAAAGGATTATAGTTTTTTCAAAATTTAATTTGGAATTTTAGTAGGTAAGTACTTACATATTTTGTTTTATTTCAGAGACTTATATAATAATTGGTTATTTTGTCATTCACATTTATTTCGTCAACGTTGTTATTTCAGCACGACATTTTTTTTTACATAGAAGAAAAGTGCATCTATATGTTTTTATGCTAAGCAGTCACTTCAAGCTTATTTGCATGTTTATATAAAAATCGTTTCTTGGATTTTAAAAATTCATGAATGAATAGAAAATATTTCTCTTTGAGGAATATATTTTTTGTAAGAAAAAAAACCGGCCAAGTGCGAATCGGACTCGTGCACGAAGGGTTCCGTTCCATTATCTATAAAAACGGCAAAAAAATCACGATTGTTGTATGGGAGCCCCCTTAAATATTCCTGTAAATCTGCTTTTAAGTATTTTTTGTTATAGCAGCAATAAAAATACATCATCTGTGAATATTTCAACTGTCCAACTATCACGGTTCATGAGATACAGCCTAGTTACAGACGGAAAGACGGACAGCGAAGTCTTAGTAATAGGGTCCCGTTTTACCCTTTGGGTACGGAACCCTAAAATAACACGCACAAGAGAAAAACACGTACGGCTTTGTGCCACCGGTACATGGTGGGCCCACCCTAACGTACAAAACGTTTTGGGATTATTTTCAATCTACGTACAGCAAAGGAGTGGAATTCCCTGCCGGACTCAGTATTTCCTGATAGCCACAAACGTGGGGGTTTTGAAATCAAGAGTATACCTAATAAGTTACTTTAAGAAGAGCGTGCTCTATGTTCATACACTTAAACCTAACCTTAAACTATAATTTTTCTTTGACTAGAATGTGCCCTGGCGGTTGGGAGTATCATTCTCACTTAAAAGTCTGGCTGATGGTGCTGGATCATTTGGCAAAGTGGTTGAGCCGAATGGTGATAGCGCAGGCGTCATATTGCTGAGCGAGCGCCGTCAGTTAGGACTGGTCAATTGGTCATGTCTCAGCTGCCACGGTTTATTTTAATTATTTGTTCTTTGAATTGTTGCTTTTTTTTTCGGACGCTTGATCGTGCAAGTCTTTCTACATCGTTCTCACATATATTTGTGTTTGTATAATTTTCACATGAATGATGTAACCCATTGTAAAAAACATTGATTTAAAAGAGGGTCCGCGGAGTTTTTTGCACGTTCTTCTCCATAGGGATCTACGCTTTGAAACGTGCAATTAGCTTCATCTTTTTAGACAGACCGATATAGACAAATCAAAAGTGCATGTAATGGTTTAATTGAAATAAATGCATTGAGTTTTTTGAAAAGACATCATTGCTTACCATCAGGTGAGATTGTGATCAAGTAAAGAGCAAAGTAAGCCTAACAACAGTAAAAGAAAAAAAGTACATCACGACTTTGAATAGTTAATCTATGTGCTTTAAAGAATCGAACGAGAAATAACACTCAATTCTGGCACCGAATGGCTATTTAAGTTATCACAGTAATTGAAATTAAAGCAAGGAAACTCTGCATGCACTCTGCTTTCTATTTTTAGCCTTATTCCAACCTAGACTCAGCTTAAAATAAGACTGGCCGTCGGAACGAACGCCAGTTAATTTATTCGCCTTACTGAGCTAATGGTCCCAAGAGTAGTCTTCTAGAAGAATAAAAAAAGTTGGATGTGAAAAATCAACGAAATGGATTTTAAACTTTGAATCGAGCTCTTAAGTTCTATTTGGGTAATTCGATCATAGATTTTTTGTCGTGTAATTCAAATTGGTTCCGTGTTTTATAATAAAAATACATAAATGTATGGCGATCACGTGATATTTCGATAGAGTACGGTACCTACCCATGACGTCCATCATCATCATCTGCCAAGCCTTTTCCCAATTATATTGGGGTCGGCTTCTAGTCGAACCGGATTCAGCTGAATACCAGTATTTTACATAGAGCGGCTGCCTACTAGACCTCCACAACCTGTTAACTGGGTAACACGGTACTCCTAGGTAAGACTGGTGTCAGATTTTTGGCTTCTGACTATCCGTAACGACTGCCAAAGATCTACAAATGACAGCCGGGACTAACGGTTTAACGTGCTTTCCGAGGTACGGAGTTGTCTCGGTATGATAAGATCCACAGACCAACCTCGGCAAGAGTTGCTTAACCTTAAAGATCGACCCGTGCGGCTGTTATTATTTAGCCACGAGCTCCTCCTTACCTATGACGTCCAAAACCATCATAATTCAGATGCGGGGCGATACAAAACACAGCACAATCCTTTTTTCAAGACAGGATTCCGATGGAATTGGCAGTCTGGGGACAGGTCATCCAAACATCATAGTCTTTTGACAATTGTTATTGCTCATAGAATTTATTTTTGTTTATGCCCTACAAAGTACAGAATCACATATTTCCATACGTAAAATACACAAGTGCCAAAAATGGTCGTCAATTTTGGCACTTGTGTAAAATTTGGCCATTTTAATTTAGACGGAAAATGTTAAGTCGTTTGCTCCTGCTTAATTTTATTGTCAGTAAAACATGAAGAAAACTATTGGAAATCATCATATATTTGAAATTGGTATTTAATATCTTAAAGACTCCACTGACAGGTGCGATGCGGCAATGCCTTTTTACGTGACAGCCCATAATGTGGGTATTCTTTCTAGAAATTTTTTGTCGTATTGTAACATCACGCCTGTGTACGGAAGCCTTTAGTACATTTCGTGGTGATGTTGGACTCAGCGATATTTTTATCACATACGGAGATGGTGGTCATAAAATCGTTCAGTGAGTAAATCAATATTGATTACACGATAGTCGTGGTTTCATATAGCCCCCACTTTTATTAGCTGATTACGAGTTTTATGATCGTGGATAGAAAAAGGACAAATAGTTACTATTATGCTCGTGAAGGACAATAATGGTGTCTAAAAAACCGAGCATCAACGGAGAAACATGTACGGTATGGATGTGCTATGTAAAATAAAATATGGTTGGAAAGGGGTTGTATCTCAAAAACATGTAAAATTATTGGTTTCGGTTTTTTTGGAGTGAAAACTTCTTTAGCGGCGTTGTGCACTTTTTGGGATGGGTAAAAAAAATGTTAAACACGCGTCAGGACACGTGACCTGATCGAAAATTCGTAAGACGAAAGGAAAGTTCTGAAGTGTTAAAATTTTAATGTAATATAAATTGTCATGTTTGTGTACGATAGCGCAATAAATGAATATTGTATTTTACCACATACATGATAGTACAAACTGATAATAAAATTAAAGCAATTCGTGCGAAATTATTCCTAACCATTCCAAAATATCAAAAATGCACAACGTTAATGTTCAAGTTTTTATTTCTGCCGGCACTCTCGGAGTGCAACTCGTTGTTTTTTTTTACTATTGATAGGTACGCGATTGATCACTATTTCACCTGGTAAGCGATAATGAGGTCGGAGATGGAGCACGTTTACCTAGAAGTAACCCATTCACTCATGACTTAAAGACTCCCAGGTTGTAGCTATCAGGAGACACAGACTCTGGCTGGGAATTCCACTCCTTAGCTGTACGCACAATTAATGTGTTCCCAAAAAGTGTGTTGTGAGCGTGTGGGTGGGATGTCCACAATGTACCGGTGGCGCATCGCCGTACGTCTTGTGGTCCGATGATGGAACGGGCTTGGCGGAATTAAACTATGGTGTTATTTGAAGATCTTTGACAGTCTTTACGGGCAGTCAGAAGCCACCAGTCTTGCCAAGAGATATTGTGTTACTGGGTTAAGAAGCTCAGATAGGGAATCACTTCTTGTAAAATACCGTTTTACCCCAATATAAATGGGAAGTCGGTAGGTTGATTGAAATGACTAGAAAGTTGTGACTGCCAAGATGACGACCTATAAATAACAATAATAATAAATCTTTATTGCAGACCATACAAGGTCCATATTTACATTCAAAAAGAATAAATTTGTTTAAATAATAATAATGATAAAAATATTATTCAATACGTAGAAAAAAATACAATAAGTTAAAATAATAATTAATGTAGGTACTCATTCACACATAATAAACGAGGAAGACATAATAATCCGATTTTTTATTGATAAGGTTTCCTGAAGACAAGAGAAAGATTATTTTGAAGATACAATAGTTAGGTATATCGTGACCAAATCGTGTAATTGGAGATTTCATGAAGTGGTCGGCCATTTCTTAAAATGGTTGCCACTTCATGAAATAGCTAATTCTACGATCCTAACCACCACGAAGGAGCCCCACTGTGCTTTTTTTTTTTTTTAAGGATGGGAAATTATCAAATGACTTCTTCCACTCTGGGTGGAGCGGAAGGGCGTGTCAGACTTTTACTAACTAAAACCCATCCGTGTTCCTTCTAAAGCCCTTTACGTTCCATGGCCGCGGTGACTCTTTCGAACAAATTCCGCAACCCTGGCAGGCTCTGGCCCTAGCGGGCCCCGTCTTCTATGCTGACATCTCTTTGAGGCGCGCGTGAAACATAACGCGCCATCGACCCGGGTCTAGTGGTAATCGGACAGCGAGCCACCCAACGCTCGCCGTCCGCAGGCCCGCGCCTACGGTGGCCGGGGATCGCCCTGCGACTCCCGACGCCCGGGGCGTCTTCTCCTGTAGCGGCGGTTGGGGCGAAGGCCTTGCCTTTCCCTCGCGCGGCCCGCCTCCTCCTTCGCTAGCATTACTGCTTCGCAGAAGGAGGTGACCGCTTCCCAAGCCTCCTCGCTCCGGACCATGGATTCAACCAGGGCCGGACGCGCGTGGTCGCCGCCGCCGATAGCCCCACTGTGCTGGGCTGCTATTTTTATCCGTAGGGTTAAAAGGGACCTAACATGAATGGGATCATTATCATGGGGTCATTCAACCACAAACAAATAACAAATGAGTAACCCCCTAAGTACACTTAAATCTGTATTGACCTAAATCATGAAATAGGCAATCTACGATATGGTCATCACAGAAACATAGATCAAACGTAAGGACACAATTTATTCATGTAATTCAAATAAATAAAACGAGAACCAAAAAATATTAATGTTCCCTTCAGAAAAATTTGCAAAAGGCCTAAGAAAAAGATCCGCCTAAAGGTTTTCTAACAAAAATCACACAAAATCCAAATAAAAATATAAGGAATTTCAGGCGACACAGAATTAGGCATTATTTATGAGTAAGGCCTCGCTTGAGGCTTAACTGGAGTACAAAAAGCGTCTAATTTGTCTTCCACATAAAATAATCTGGGAACACCTTATTTATTTAACGTCAAGCTTTTTTAGAATCTTCGAGTTTCATTAATATTGGGATTAAGTGTTTGATCACGCGAATATCCTTATCCTGATTTATTTTTACGACATGGTTCTAAGAAGACAAGCAAAGATCTTAATTTCGGAAAGTGACAGTAAACAAATAGGTACTCTCTTCCTGGAAATATTTTTACGTTGTTTAATTTTGGATTAGGAAAAATGGAAAAGATGCTGTTTGATTTATGGTTATTTCAAAGCATGCCTCTTCTTCGTTCGACACTATGCCTGGTATAGTTAAATTCTGCCATTGTAATGGCAAACGTGGTCACTCACAATGGGCCCCATCAGAAGGTTTAAAGTCACCCGAAGAGCAATGGAGAGGGTAATGCTCGGAGTTTCGCTGCGTGATCGATTCAGGAATGACGATATTCGCAAGAGAATCAATATTACCGATATAGCCCGAAGGATTGCCAAACTGAAGTGGCAGTGAGCAGGTCACATTGCTCGCAGAATAGATGGTCGATGAGGCCGAAAAGTTCTGGAGTGGCGACCGGAAAACGTAGCGATGGAAAGGCCTCCCACAAGGTGGACCGATGACCTGGTGAGGGTCGCGGGTATGCGATGGATGCGAGACGCACAGGACCGGTTGCTGTGGCGACACTTGGGGGAGGCCTATGGCAAGGTGTCGGTGTGTTTCTTGATAGCAAGGTACATTTTGGGGTATACTTCTAGGCAAGCGTACTCCATCGTCGACCATATTATGGCTTTCCATCAGGTGATATTGTGTTCAAACAAGAGCTTGTCTAGAGTAAAAAGCAGGCACAACATGACTCTGCCAGGGTTGCGGCATTTGTTCGAAAGAGTCACCGCGGCCCCGGAACGTAAAGAGCTTTAGAAGGAACACGGATGGGTTTTAGTCAGTAAGAGTCTGACACACCCTTCCGCTCCACCCAGAGCGGAAGAAGTCATTTGATGATTTCCCATGCTTAAAAAAAAAGCACTACAGGACTAGCCAGATAATCATGTAGGAGTTACGATCTTGAACCTTCTACTTAAAATACGCTGATCTCCATTAAATGTAGATCAGAAATGTAAATTTTACATTTACATCAAGCCCTTAAAAGGTCGTATCAAAAATATCTCGAAGAACATAATTTTAATCTCCGATCATCAAAGGGCGGACATAAAATTTATTTACTGCCTCATCTTTATGAGTTGCGGGTAAATAACTTGTATTACTTCCTTTGAAAGTCAGGACTTTGAAGTCAGGTGGGATCATACCTCCAAGCAGTGACATGGAAATATACACATAAGATATACATAATAACAATGTATTGATATGTGTAGCAGAAAAGAAAGTACTAAGACTCCGCTGTCCGTCCGTCTATCTGTCTGTCATCAGGCTGTATGTCATTGACCATGATAGTTAGGCAGTTGAAATTATCACAAATGATGTATTTCTGTTGCCGCTATAACAACAAGTACAAATCCTAAAAAACGGAAAAACATAAATATTTAAGGGGGGCCATACACCCATACAACCCCATACAACGAATGTGTTTTTTTTGCTCGTTTTTGCTCGATATTGATAACAGGTAGACGCTTGAAATATTCACCGAATATTAAGTTACATATTACACTTTAAAAATAAATAATTAAATTAAAATAAAACAAATATTTAAGGGGGGCCATACACCAAACGTGATTTTTGCCTTGTTTATAGATAATGTTATGGAACCCTTCGTGCGAGAGTCCGACTCGCTCATGGCCAGTTTTTTTAAATGGGTCTGTGGCACACTAAATTATGCAAATTAAAAAGTAATAGCTTATTACTTTTTAATTTGACTCAATATTATCACAGAAACAAAATTAACAAGTATTAAATAGAAGGAAAACTAAATTACGTGCAAAAGTAAAGCAAAAAACAAACACAAAAATTGCTTTGCCATGCTTGACAGTCAATTACTATCGTAGTTAAAGAAAATGGTTCCCAGTAACCATTACTCCCTCGAAAATTGCGAAAGGAATCGTCAAAATATGCATCAAAATAAAATAGTCGATTTGAGCAGAACATTTCAGGGGACTGTCAGACCAGTCCCCTGTGGCTTCGAACCAGAAAATACCGAAATATTCTCGCTGGAAGAAACATGTTTATGAAATTGGCGACGTATTGGAGGACTGTTACTGACGATATTTGGTTCCATTTTGGTTTTCCTTGTGTAGAAATATGTTTACGGCATTTTCCGGTATTTAGGCTTAATGGTCTGTCGAAGTTTGATGCCAGATGCATCTATTCATAGTTTTTATGACCTTGTGGCTATGTTTATCATGTAAATGTTCTGTGAATATTTATTTAAGTCAACGTTGGTTATTTTTTGTATATAAAAGGGTGAAAATTGTTTTGTGCTCGGCTAAAGATTTTATTTTTGGTATTTTAGTTTAAAACAACTACTTAATACTTAGTTAAGATATAAAAGAGAGGAGTCTCCTAGTCTAGGCTTTTTGCAGAAGAGGAGATAACAATAATAATTATAATTTACGATGAAAAAAAAAACTAGCACTTTGCCAGCGATTTTGGCTGCGCAGAATAAGTACAAATAACTCTCCCCTTTTTAAGAGGTGCCTTAAAGGTTGAATTTCTAAAAATCCCTTCTCATTTCTCACCTATCCTAAGAAGAAAGCCTTGTGCAAAATTTTATTTTTCTAGTTCCTGTAATACTTTGTTCCTATAAGTAGCCTACTCTGGGTGCATCGTCCTCACATAATATTTAATTATTTTTTGTGTACTAAATTTTGTAAAACCATTATTTGAAAAGAGTAACAGTGGAGTTTCTTATCCGCTCTTCTCCATAAGAATCTACCTTTCCGAATGGACAGTGGAGTAGTCACTTTATTAATTAAATACTATTATTAAACTGAACTGTAAATGATGACGTTCAAAAGTGCCGTTTAATGGCCTTACTGAAATAAACGTTTTGACTTTGACTTTGACCTGTAGTTTCGGCTATGCGCTAAAGTGTCAGTTGAGATTTAATTACACACGCCACAACAACCGGTCCTGTACGTCCATCGTCTACCCGCGACCCTCACCAGGCCATCGGTCCACCTTGTGGGAGGCCTTCTAACGCTACATCTTCCGGCCATAAACCATTTACCTAACGTTAAACATTTAAGGGTTATGTTTCCGAAAGCTAAACTAAATCGATCATCGTTATCGGGCTGTAACCGGAAAACTAAATTTTCCTGTTCATAGCAGTTTCACAATAACTGCCTAAATAACGGCAAATCACGACGGTTAACTTAAAAATAAATGTATCAATTATCTAAATTTGTATGTACTAATATTACAAATAGGTAACATTGTTTGTTTGTATAACTTTTTTAACGCCACAGCATAAACGTATCGGCGTGCCCCCGACCACAAATTCGTCGTATTTTTTGTCACATATTTGTGACGTTTGGCGTACAGGGCACGCGCTTGCATGTCACGTATATGTGACAATGGCGTTCAAAAGTTTAAATGTTTTTAAAATATTTATTCATTAATTAAATCTTTATGCTCTAGTTAAAAAAACAATGCACAAAAGTTGACTTATTTTCCTTTAACTTTTCTACTAGGTGCCCTTAGAATCTCGGGAAGTAGTACACCGATCAAATCCCGGGTTTTTTTTTATCGATGTGAAATCATCAAAAATGACTCCTTCCGCTATGGGTGGAGCGGAAGGGTGTGTCAGACTCTTACTGACTAAAACCCATCCGTGTTCCTTCTAAAGTCCTTTGCGTTCCGGGGCCGCGGTGACTCTTTCAAACAACTTCCGCAACCCTAGCAGGATCAAATCACGAGTAAAAAGCTATTATTGCAGGGTTTCATAGGCTAGTTATTTCTAAAAAATGCACGATCCCTATAAGTTAGGCTTCGGAAGCAGTCGGGGGACAAAGCTAGTCAAAAAAATATAACGAACCTTTAAATACGGAAACTTGTAAGCAATTAATGGGATAAAAGACTAAATGCTTAGTTCCCTTCCACTTTATTCACAAAAGTATTTTCGGCGCATTCAAAATTGCCTGTAATGGCTTAATTGAAGAAAAAACACGCTTTGAGTAATGACATGCTGTTTTTGCTTGGCCTTAAACCTTCAGGGTGACTTTTCTTTTTCAGTCCATGGTATGGGTATGATTTGAGGAGCTCGTGGCTAAAGAATATGAGCCGCACGGATCCATCAAGGTCAACGCTTGCCAAGGTTGGTCTGTGGATGGATGACCATCTTAACATACCGGGTTTCCGAAAGCACGTTAAGCCGTTGGTCCCGGCTGCCATTTATAGATCTTTGGCAGTCGTGACGGATTGTCAGAAGCCAGATAATCTGACACCAGTCTTGCCAAGGAGTACCGTGTTACCCAGTTAATGGGTTGTCGAGGTCTGGTAGGCAGCCGCTCTACGTAAAATACTGGTATTCAGCTGAATCTGGTTTGATTGGAAGCCGACCCTAATATAATTGGGAAAAGGTTAGGCAGATGATGATGGCATGGTTTGAGGAAAACGAAAGGATGTTTTTAACCTTTCACTCCTATTTACTCTTATAATTGTATTGACCTTTAAGTTCGTTTAAATTTAACAATTGCTTTGAAGACCATTATGATTTTGTTAAACCTTTTGTGGAAGATGTCTGACCGCTTTCAAAAAATCCATTCACATTGTTCCACTTTCATTTTATTTTTCCATCTCTATCCACAGCACGACTTAGCACACTGCTGGGGCATATGCCTCTCGTTCTTGCTGTATCTCCACGTTACTGTGCTGATCTCAACCAGCTGGTCGATTCTGTTAACATGTCAATGTGAAGGCTTGCGTGAAGTGAGCTGTCATTCCATTTTGATTACATGGATTGCTAGTTCACTTCGTGATCACTTCACCCAAGCCTTCATTTCGACATGTTTACAGAATCGCACGGCTGAGGCTTAAGATAAAGCGCAATTTAATCAGCGAATACGGTTGTTTAAATGCCAAAATTTAAGGGATTGAGCACGTCCCATTTTGACAGCGTTTGTCAATTCCATTTCTGACGTATTGATAACCTTCAAGCCTTCACCAAGGTTCTACTGGCAGCATGTCACGTGTCTCAGAGCCTGCCAGGGTTGCGGAATTTGTTCGAAAGCATCACCGCGGCCCTGGAACGCAAAGGGCTTTAGAAGGAACACGGATGGGTTTTAGTCAGAAAGAGTCTGACACGCTCTTCCGCTCCACCCAGAGCGGAAGAAGTTATTTGATGATTTCCCATCCTTAAAAAAAAAGCATGTCACGTGTCTAGAAGCGCAGGTTCTACTTATGATTGCAATTACTTATATCAGCTGTCGTATCATTTATTACGGTTGATGAACATACATAACTTCAAGATCCTCGGAAATTCATAACTTCAAGATCCTCGGAAATTCATAACTTCAAGATCCTCGGAGTCAACAACATCATTATATACTCCTAAATATATCGCACAATCTGTTCAAAAAATCGTTTGCTTTTAGAAAGAAAGACAGAAAACTAGTTTATTTGGCACACATGGGTACACACAATGTTGGTACAAATAAAAGGATGACAAAGGACTGCACCAAATAGGTCCAGTTCAGCAAAATGCCAGAAAACTAGTAGTTGCCTGACGCTGGTTTTCAACTATACCTTACGTTGAAGTGTACGGATCCAAATCAGCTATTTAAGGTGATAAATATACAAATGAACTTTTCTAGTCTTATTTTAACATACACATGACCTACCCCAACGGGTACATATACTATGTATGTATGTGTGTTCATCTAGAACGTTCAGTTCACTCCATCACAAAGGGTTCGTTAGATAAGTCCGGACAGACCGCTCAACTTAGCATGTAGTGACGTGATTTCATATTCATACGGTTTCGAGAAAATATTCAGCTTCGAATTTAAGGCATCGATTTTGGCAGTGAAAGATATAAGTTTACTAGCTTTTGCCCGCGACTTCGTCTGCGTGAACTAGTTACTTTGGGCAGTCATTTTTATTTATAAGATCCCATATTTTCAAAAACGCTTGCACAATTTTTTTATTTATTTTTTATCAAGTGCCTAAATACAAAGGTTCATGGTTTTAACTTCAATAATGACTAACTCCCATACATATGTACTTTCATCCCCTGTTTCAACCCCTTCAAGCCCTTTTATATAATATATATATATAATAATATCTTGGGACAACTCACACACGGTCATCCGATCCCAAACTAGGCAGAGCCTGTGCTATGGCAACCAGACAACTGATAAACATACTTATATATTTCTAAATACATACATATTATAGACAAATTACACCCAGACTCAGAACAAATGATCATGCACATCACTCAAAGATTTGTCCTGGGTGGGAATCGAACCCACAACCTCCAGTTTAGCAGTCAGGGTCACTAACCACTCGACCAACCTTTATGTCCTTTCCCTGGACTCAAACTATCTCCATAAATTGATTCAGTACCTAATAGACGGACAGACTGACATACTTTCGCATTTATAATATTTGTATGGATATTTTGTAAACTTTTAGAAAACTTATTTTGGTATGTGTCTGTTTTAAATTTTATCTGTTTTGAAGATTTTTTTTTTATTGTTTATTAAACACGTAGGTACCTACACTATATTTTGTTTTTTTTTTACAATTTTAATCGCCAAACTAAAAAGACATGCATTTGAATTATACCTCAAAATAAACTAAACTATCTAGGCACCTCAATCCGAATAACCTGGACTTTTAAGTTTACTTTCTTTTACTGCAGGAATGAGACAGTTCCTGCCAACACAGAAACTGGGCCTAGCTGGGCAAAAACCTTTAAATATGGTACTAGGAATATTTATGATTTGAAAATATTATCAGCCCTATTTATGAAATCTTTGTAACCATAATCAATGCTTAATTTGAGTACTGATAAGCAGATACTTGATTTAAATTTTTACTAGGAAATTCGAATTTAGATTCTACCACTCAGTATTTAAAAAAACAATTTGCAAAAATATAACATGGCTAGCAATAGGGATGTTGCCTGGGTTCAACATATACGATTCTATTTAGTCCGTCAGTTTATGATCGAAAAATATTGTACTCGTATTTTTTATTCTATCTAACCAATAAAAAATCACGAAGATAAAACGCATCAAAGATAGGGAGTGGGGGCTTGTACCGTCACTTTCCAGTAAAAAGTGTACTGGTAAGTGACGTCACACGAGTTTTCAACGCACTGTATCGTCTTCATTTTTTCATTACGTGACAAAAGAAAAAATACGTGTCCAATATTTTTTGGAAATATATCTGACGGACTAATTGGATGTTTTTAGTCTAATATCCTACTCTAGAATTTATGAACAATGACTGACTGAGATTTAAACGACAATAATATCAATCAAGTTCAATAACGGCTAAAACGGCAATTTCAAAAATTTAAACAAATTTCAACACAAAAAGTTAGATCTTTGAGCCCACTTGGTAGCTTCTAAGAGGCTCATCTTGTTTTCAAAACTTTAGGATGTTGATTGCAAACAAAATAATTCCGCTTACGTCTGGAGATTGATATCAAAGTATCTTCCTTATTAAGAACTTTCAATTGCCTGTCGTTTCATTAGAGAGCGAGAAAAGGACAAATTCGTTTGATACTTTATTATTTGTTTTTAGTAAATACTTCTTGATTACTTTTGAATGATTAAAGCTATGTTCAATTGGATTTTTGTGAATATTTTTTAAAAATGCTTGCGGCTTTAATGAGAATCGTAAATTAATTATGAAAACTTTCCGTTTAATTTCCTTCCAAAAGGCAAGATCATTATTTTCATAATTGGAAATGTAAGATTTTTTGATGTCACAAAATTATAATCGTCCAAGCATTTCACTTGCAGCCTGTGGACCAACTATACTCAGCGGGCTATCGGCGCCCTACGGGTCCAGTATAATAATGGGTTCAGGATATTGATGGCGCTGCCCCGTTCTGTGCATCAGGTTTGTTTGCACAAGCACACGTCGATGGCTTCCAAGCCATTGTCAGACATAAATCTGCCTCTTTGCTCTGCTGAGTGCGGGTCAGCTCCCACTCCATCCTCAAAACCATAGCGGGGAGGTATGATTCTCCTTTGTTAGGTGATGTTGTTCGGAGATGCATTTCCAACAACAACCTAGTTTCTAAATCTACACTATGAATATATTATAATAATATTTTAAAAAGGATTTATTTTTATTTTTGTGTGTGTGTATGTTTGTAATTAATAAACTCAAAAACTACTGTGCCGATTTCAAAAAATCTTTCACCATTGGTAAGCTACATTATCAGCGAGTAACATAGGCTATATTTTATCCCCGTATTCCCACGGGAACGGTTACTACGCGGGTGAAACCAAGTGACGTCCGCTAATAGATTATAGGTTTACCAACATAGGAATAAGTTATCTTTTTGTTTACTAACCTATATGGATGTTGCTTATCCGAATTGAAGATTATTTTATTTTTTATTTTAATAATTTTAATCATGTAAAGTAATTATAATTTTGTGGCTTAACAGAACATGGTCTTGAATTCACACCTACACAATACAGGGTGTGAAAATGAGATAGGACCTCAAGGGTCCAAAGGGGTCTTTATAATTTTAGGTTAAACAAAAGGTGCTTATGCTAATTAAATTTTTAAAGGTATTCTCAAAAGAATATTCTAAATTGCTTTATCTCAAAAGATTTTTCATAGTCACTTTCTAATTGGTTAAAACTTTGTGAAAAACTTCTCTGCTAACTACTTAAGGACAAATTGGTTATCGACACTAATCACATAGTTTTTATTTTTAATCAATAATGGTTATCAAACCTAACCACTTCATTTTAGCTTAAAATTATAGCTTTTAAGATAATGCTATACTAAAAAAATATGGACATTTCAATAGTCTGAAATAAAAGATTTGTATTATTATTATTATTTTTAAATAAGACGAGTTGGAAAAACTCAAAATAATTTATTCAAATTAGGCTAGTGCCAGCACTTTTTGAATGTCAAAAGTATTACATAGAGACAGCCTCCAAAACGCCGGCCGCCCGTCACCACTTCCTTGTGTTTTAGCTGGAAGTGCTGGAACTGACCACTTAAAGACAAATTGGGTATCAACACTAACCACTTGATTTTAGCTTTAATAAAGATTTCTTGACTTAAGTAGAAAAGACTTGAGTAAAGAAGGTGATCTACATCACTAACCACTTATTTTCTTTCAACCAGAACCCCTGACGACGATCTTGGGTGGTCCAGAGCTGTTCATTAACACGGGGAGCACCATCAACCTGACGTGTGTGGTTCAACACTCCCCCGAACCACCACCAGCTATACGATGGACTCATAATGATGAGGTAAGAGATATACCTGCCACCGGAAAATTGCAGACTCCGTAAGATTGTAATAAATCTTTATTAGGTTATAATTTCTCGATATATTATGAAAAAATCGTTTGGTATACAATAAATCCCATCCAAATTCAATAGTTTCCTATGTATCTTATTAAGAAAAAATAGTTTACAATTCCACGCGATATTTTACAATCTTACGGCGTTTGCCATTTTCCAGTGACATACATATATGTACATATATCTACTATAAGCTCAGTAAACAACCAAAAAATCCAACTTCCGAAATCAAAGTTATTTTATATTATGTAGTGTTTTTTTTTATTTAAAAGTCTGTTCCATTTTTTTTGTATTAACCGAATAATTAGTCATCCCTCAACTCGAGTTCAACCATCACCAAACATTTCACCAGTATCATTCACCACAATTCACCTTCCTAAAACACGACCAAATTCCAATACAATCCATTTGAATCACTCCCTTTGTCGTCACCAACAATGACAACAATAACCAAAACGGTCCATTCAATGAGATCCGCAAGAATTTATTTACACTGTTTGTCGAAACAACTGCTACCTACAGTTGTTGCAACTAAACAATTACATACATCTGTCCTCCATTTACATAAATTCACCTCGGTACAGTATCAATTGATTGAATCTGGCAGTTACGCTCTTGCAAATAAATTAGTCTGAATATCGACATTTTGTCGACGCGTGTGCAAGCCTCTGATCGCTATTCATTAAGCTCTGTATGTGGAATAGGAGCTGGTATGTGTGACAGAGGTGTCGGTAATCCAGTCGCAGCAGTAGCCATTTTACGCGTGGCGCGTGGAGGCGCTTCGCCGGGGCGAAACTCCGCTGCCGCGGCATATTGCATCGCGGCGGACGGAGCTCCGGCAGGATACCATGGCGGTATGGAAACGATGACTATCGCAACCCAGCGCTGGGCACGCCACAATTGCGGCGGTAAGACCCCTCTTTGGGGAGTGGCTGGAGAGGCGCCACGGTGTCCTCACCTTCCGCCTGACGCAGGTACTCACCGGACGGTACCTGTTTTGGATTAAGCGGGAGGACACGCCCGGTTGTCAGCACTGTGAGAATCGCCTGGAGGACATGGTGGAGCATACGATGGAGGTCTGCCGTGCTTGGGCTGAGCACCGCCGTGTCCTCGTCGAGGCGATCGGCGGGGGCGATGTCTTGCGTCCGGCCCTGTTTGAATCCATGGTCCGGAGCGAGGAGACATGGGAAGCGGTCACCTCCTTCTACGAAGCAGTAATGCTAGCAAAGGAGGAGGCAGGCCGCGCGAGGGAAAGGCAAGGCCTTCGCCCCAACCGCCGCTACAGGAGAAGACGCCCCGGGCGTCGGGAGTCGCAGGGCGATCCCCGGCCACCGTAGGCGCGGGCCTGCGGACGGCGTGCGTTGGGTGGCTCGCTGTCCGATCACCACAAGGCCCGGGTTGATGGCGCGTTGTGTTTCACGCGCGCCTCAAAGAGATGTCAGCATAGAGGACGGGGCCCGCTAGGGCCAGAGCCAGCCAGGGTTGCGGAATTTGTTCGAAAGAGTCACCGCGGCCCTGGAATGCAAAGGTCTTTAGAAGGAACACGGATGGGTTTTAATCAGTAAGAGTCTGACACGCCCTTCCGCTCCACCCAGAGCGGAAGACGTCATTTGAAGATTTCCCAACCTTAAAAAAAAAAAACCGGTAGCCATTACTCGTAACGTGGTAAGTATATCATAGCAGATGGCATTCTGTAGTTCCCTAGTCCGAAAAAGGGCTGAGTTTATGTATATGTTGGGTATAAGTTGAGTAATATAATCACAAAAGATCCACAGTTAATGAAAAATTTTTTTTTCGTGTAAGAGCACTAAAAAAAGCTTTTCATTAACTGTGGATCACTTGGAAGTTTAATGATACTACTGTTTATCTTACTAGGCCCTTAACTGGTGATTTTGTCAGTCAGTGTGTGAAGATCTGAGTGTATGTAATTTATTAGAGGGTTCATGGTGAACATTACTATCCTACTTAATACCTATACCGATCTTGATGAATTTTGTGATAGAGATAAACAGGACCTTGGAGACGGTTATTGGCTACTTTTTTGTTAGCTTGTAGATTATAGATGCTAATCAGATAATACTTTTATTTGTTAGTTAAAAACCTCCATAATTATCGTTTTAATGTTGTCACAATGTACAATACTGTAGTATATTTGAGGGGCAGTCAAGTAAAGCCGTAGATTTAATTAAAATCAATAAAACCTACATAAATAGCTGTATCCGTAAACGTGCCCTACTTCCAAGCCCGGACCCTTAGCACAAGAATAATAATTACATTTATCAAGCTGTCTTCCAACGAGAGAACGTGACATTGAGACCTTAAAAGTCCGCCATTTTGGATACCCCTCGCAAGGACCATAGCGTCAGCGAAATTATCTCTTCTGTCAACGGCCTGACAAGATATATAACGATGTTTTACAGAAAAATGGCGAAGCTGACTGGGATGATTTTGGTGAGAAAGCTGGGGTGCATTTTATGATTACAATAAAACTAAAGTTCTATACTTAAGTTATATCAAAAGTTCGTAACCGTAGCTTAGGTGCTAAAGATAAGATTCAGAATGAAACTGTAACTAGAATAGTGGTCTAGTTACGGAAAGATAGTTTCATTTTAACTAGAGTTAGTCAGGGACGACTTGTGCCTTACAAATGTAATCTTACATAGATTTCCAAGGTGGTTTCAATCATGTAAGAGATGTAGTGGCATCTACATGAATAACTTAGAAGCGAAATTTGTACGGCAACAAAAAGAACCGCAACGCCATCTATCCTGTCAGCGAAGTACTAACAACGAAATCCTGCAACGTGCAAGCAAATTCTCCGTGCGATTTAAACATACACAATAGTCGAACATCAACTATCAGGCAGTTGCCCACCAGACACAACAACCGTCTGGTCGGAGGATCCGCCCTTTTCAGTGGAGGTGTGCGGGACTTTACTCTCTGCTCGGCATACCTCTATAGATATTTCATTTGTGTCTTTCTAAAGCGTGCGTTTTTGATCAACAAACGGACAAACGACCTAATGGATTTGCAAATCGTCGTGTCTCTGGCATCTATGACCTAGACTAGAGTCAAGAGCAAACCCATCTCAAATAAAACAAAAAATCACTTCAATTTATTATTTTGTAAATGCCATCTCAATATCCAATATAATTTCTTTCAGTCATCAAATTTCATTTCCTATTACATTAACAAAAGCCAAATAACATGTAAACATCGAACTGCCACTTCCAAGACATATCTTCCACTTTTTAAGTCAAATGTTTCATGTCGCGGTGTTTGTCGAGACGCCAACATAACAAATGTTGCGTCGTCCACCAAATTGAGGGATTGCCGACTCACTGGCGCCTTGTTTAAACTTTGCTGGCTTTATTTCATGAGAGCCTTCTCGCTTTGAGTGTAAATTCTAACTGTTTTCAAACTATTGTATGTTGGTTAAATGGCGGGTCGTCCTACAGCTGAATATAAGACGATCGCTCCGTACATGTTCTTTTTGTTTAACCGACATCAAAAAAAAGGAGGAGGTTCTCAATTCGGTGAGTGTTTGTTACCTCATAACTCCGTCATTTATGAACCCGAAAGAATATACATACTTTCCTATTGGTCCCATAGAAACTTCATCAAAATCGGTTCAGTATTTCAGTTTTTAAATCACAATACTGACCACTATAGACTATAAAAAAAAACTTTGTCGCATTACCACCTAAAAAAATGTATTTCAAGATTTTATTTTACCACTTTATGGGCGTGATTAATATGTATACCCATACCAAATTTCAACTTTTTAGCGCTAAGCGTCTCTAAGCTAAAAGAGGAGCTCGTGGCTAAATAATAACAGCCGCACGGGTCGATCTTTAAGGTTATGCAACGCTTGCCGAGGTTGGTCTGTGGATGGGTGACCATCTTAACATACCGAGACTCTTCCGTGCCTCGGAAAGGACGTTATGTCATTTGTAGATATTTGGCAGTCGTTACGGATTGTTAGAAGCCAGTAAATCTGACAACAGTCTTGCCAAGGAGGACCGTGTAACCCAGTTAATGGGTTGTGGAGGTCTGGTAGGCAGCCGCTTCACATAAAATACTGGTATTCAGCTGAATCCGGTTCGAGTGGAAGCCGACCCCAATATAGTTGGGAAAAGGCTAGGCAGATGATGTCTCTAAGCTAAACCGAGAACGGACAGACAGACAGATGAGCATGGCGAAACTATAAGGGTTCCTTGATGACTATGGAACCCTAAAGAATTGGGGGAAGGCTAGACAAATTGATTGATTAACATCTGATTAACATGCATGAACGCGTTCAATGTACTTCTCTGCCATAACTAACTTATATAAAGCTCTAGGCAAAAAGCTATTCCGAACAAGGTTTTATTTTAATATCTTGCCTTAATTAAGCACCTAATTAGCTCCCAAGTTTGACGTCTGTATTCTGTGAGGCAAAGCTGAATCCAAAGCTTACCATTTGACATAACACGGTGGATCCTTCATCGGATAACCTTCTTATTAGTATTCAGCCGGGGCGCAGTACAAATGTGCGTCGTGTTTGCACGAAATTGAGCGATCGTACGCCGACGTTTTAGCTTGATTCTGCTATTTCATGACGGGGACTGTTAAATTTAAATTAAAGTACTGATTTTTCGGGTTATTAGTGGAATATTCTTGAACAAAAAAATTGTAATCGAATCCGCACACTAGGTTTTTTTTGCCGGTTTTTATCCAAAGAAACAAGTTTCTGACTGTCAGATCGTCTCTTTTGACCATTTGAAAGTAGTACCTAAAATGCTTGAGTTTGTACGGCCACAAAACTTACAAAATAAGTAACTAGCAATGATTTCCACGTCGCGTTCCTGCCAGGGTTGCGGAATTTGTTCGAAAGAGTCACCGCGGCCCTGGAATGCAAAGGGCTTTAGAAGGAACACAGATGGGTTTTAGTCAGTAAGAGTCTGACTCGCCCTTCCGCTCCACCCGGAGAGGAAGAAATTTCCCATCCTTAAAAAAACCACATCGTCTTGACACAAAAATCCTACTGCAATTAACAGTTATCAGGTGCAAAAGTTACCTAAAAACATTACTCACCAGATCATGAACGCATCGGCGTACCCCCGACGCCAAGCCATAAATTCGCCGTATTTTTGTCACACACTTCTGACGTTTGGCGTACAGGGTTATTTTCGTTTGTCACATATATGTGACAATTGCGTTCAAAAGGTTAAAGTTTTTTATGCACGTTTTAATGTCTGGGGTCTCTGAAATCTTACTCCACGTGGTCTGAACCCAAATGACTATTCCAATGTCACCGAAATTCAATCTTAGTCGCCACATTGTTAGCTAACCTGAGGTTTAATGGACTGAAATTAATAATCTGACGCAAACACGCAGTGAGAAAGCGTTTCTTCGGGCTCGAGAATAATGCCTCAGCTTTTACCCTTTTATCTAAGCGAAAGACTTATATTCGTACATAAATAAATCATATTTTACGTACTACTTAATAGCATCAGTCAATAATGTACTTTTTTGTGCCTTTTTTAAGATTATATGAGGCAGTTTCTTTGACAAATTTGTAACCAAAAAAACCTACCGAATTTGATTTTAAAAACTGTCATAGTGTGAGTCGGCCTCACGCGCTGAGAGTTCCGAACGAATTATATTTTTAATATCTACTAATAATACCTACCTTTAAACGAGCAATTCTTGTATATGTGTATTTATATAATCTGAATCTCGGAAACGGCTCCAACGATTTCATAGAATTAAGTATGCAGGGGGATCTAGCTAGAAATAAAAGTAGCTCAAAGCAAAGCTCGGTTTTCCGGAAATCTATAATTAAAAAACTAATATCTGTATTTTTTTCAATATTGTATGTACCGTGGTTTGATGATAAGGGGAAAGAGGTACATTTGTTTTAAAGCTATTTGTTTTGAAACTATGAAAAAAAATTATTTCAGACTTCTTAATCACCCAAAATTTATCCCAATCTTAAAATATATTTAATAAAATATTCCTCCGTGTATCGTGTCTTAGAAGTTTATGTGTACCGAATTTCATCTGAATCTGAAATAACGACGTTAGCCGCCTTAAACTATTGTTTCATACTAATAACAAGTTAATAATCTACTCTTTAGTATTCAATAAGGTTCCCTTTGAACTAAATTAAGTGGCACAGACTCCATGGCGTCGTTTTATAAACAACTTGATTTGAATTCTTGCCAGTTTCCATCGAAAGGATTGCCAAGATATGAGACGTCATTTGTTTCAATAGAATGTGGTTTCAAGCATGTTGGTATTTCAGCGAGATTATTTGTATCACTGCGTATTTTTTTTGTGGGGTTGATATCCATTTACAGAAAACTTAATGAGGACCAAGTCTAAGGCTTAAATGGTACATTATAATCTTGAGGCAAACGTTAATCTTGGCGAAATTGCGTTATTTCTGGCCTTCACACTTTCACACTCATATCACACTTATATCTTCTAATATTATAAAGGCGAAAGTTTGTGAGTGTGTGTATGTTTGTTACCTCTTCACGCTTAAACCGCTAAACCGATTCAGATTAAATTTGGTATAGAGATAGTTTCAGTCCCGGGAGGATGTTCCCGTGGGATAATTTTCCACATTTACGCGGGCAGAGCCGCGGGCGGTAGTTAAATAAAACAAAGTTCCCCGCCGCGTCTACCTGTCTATTTGCGATAAACACAAAAACTACTGAACGGATTTTCATGCGTTTTTCATCGGTTTCACGGGGTTATTCATGACGATAGTTTAATTGTATAATTTCGTCTCAGAATTCTTACGGGAACGGAGAAAATGGGATATGTGCGTACGAAGTCGCGGGCAAAAGCTAGTATTGTTGTAAATTCTAGGCTTCTATTGTTGAGTTTAGGCTTCATCTGCCCCTTTTGCCTTCCTTAATGACCAAGACCGGTGTGGTTATGATCATACTTTAGTTCAATGTACTTTGTTTTGTCACTTGTTATGGTCTCTCAATCTATATCCAGAAGATGAACAATTCTCCTATAGCTCGTATTTCACAGCAGCTTATTTCCAAGCTAATCCTCGAACCATAAAAATTACGAACGTTATTTTTATGCAGAAAATTATGAAGCCGTAAATATCAAGCTGTAGCCGGGTTACTGTCGGTCGTTAGGAGACCCACCCACAATATTAATTTATGGACCATTGCAATTTAGTTCGGGCTAATTTAAGACTCGTACTTGAAGTCTGCTGAAGTCCATTTTTATCGACTTTATAGTAAGTACAGGTATTATCTGCAATAAACTTTTGACCATGCAAGAAGCTATTTTTCTGCCGTTTATAGCGCAAGTTGTTAAGTAAAAATTGCTTGTAAAACTTTACAAACAAGATTTGCATATTGCGTACATACATATAACCATAAGAAGTTTATAGGTAAATATGAAGTATGTAATCTGTACAAAATAGGTATATTTGCTTAAGTTGGTAAATGTTTCAGCTCATCTGATGAGAAGTGCCACCGCCAGACAGACACTCACAGTCACTAAATTGGCACCCAAGATGCACTTCGAAAAACGTCTAAAATAAAATGTAAAAGAGAGCCATACAATAAATCACTGATCAAAATATTCAAGGTGTTTTGCTACTGTATTCAGTGGCTTTATAAAACAGAATAGGTATCTACATAATATATTAAATTGTGCTACCCATTTTAAATATCTACAGTTAATGGTTTAGCTTATTAAAGAAACGTAGTTGTAATAAAAGACAGAAGTGGCACAAACATCCTGTCCAAAGCCTCACAATTGATTCCGGTACTGAAAAATAAATTATAAAATTTGATAAAAAATAAAATTTATATAGTTATATTTATATAGTTATATTTTCGAGCCGTTTGGGGTTGAAACTCTCGGGTCTTGGGGTCCGAGTGCACATAACTTATTTAAAGATCTCTCAAGGCGCTTAGTTGACACTTCACGTGACCCAAGGGCTGGCTTTTACCTTGGTCAAAGAATAAGCATTGCTATACAACGTGGCAATGCCGCCAGTCTTTTGGGTACATTTCCAGTCGACAGCGATGCGGATGAATTTTTTGACGCCATATTTTAGGGTTTATTTAGTTAGGAGATTTTATTTTTATTTCTAGTGTATATAGCTAGTTAAGTATTTATGGAATGAATAGTTCATTTACTAGTTATATAATTTATAAATATTAAAATATTCTGATTTTGAGTCATAAAAGTACAGTATTGTTTTATTATATTAAAATTCGATATTTTTAATCTATATATCACGTGACCTAAAACACGAGCCGCCATGGTGTGACGTCTAAACATTTATCATTAGTTTATGGATTAATGTTGAATGTTGAATGCCGGTCGTCCACAACTGTTTTGTTTACATACCAGTAAGGTGTCACCAAAATGGCAGACAGCGTTTTTACCGGGAATAAAAAAGGTTTAAATTATAGTGCAATTATACGGCAAGAAAGCGTGTTTATTTTACCGAAAAAATTTTTTTGTGGCTTATTATTAGAAAATCAACATCTTGAAGGACTTTTTCAAATATAGTAGTTTTTTTTTAAATTTAATATGGGTTTACTCTTGACTCTGCTCTAGGTCATAGATGACAGAGACAAAGTCGACGATGGAGCCATCTTACCCAGAAGAAGTTTGTTCACTCTAATTTTCAAGAGATTAGGGTTGTATGCGTTCGGAAACACAGACGCAGGCAGAGAGTTCCACTCCTTTGCTGTGCGCATTATAAAAGACGTTTACACCCCATTTGTAAAAATCACTGTCCTGCAGTTCTTTTGATACTCTTAGTAAGTTCAGCAACGGTTTCTATTAGTACATAGATATATCCTGCACCGGCTACGGACTACGACTCGTTCCTGAAATTGGAACTCATTTGTAGAAAGTGCGCTGCGTTTGACAACTACTTTAACAATTGGACTTTTAGAAAATATAAAGAAACTAGTTGCCATTGTATTTTACTTCATTATTTTTAACACTAATGTTGCTTTTGTGACGAGCTGTTGTTTGGTTGAAAGTTCTTGTGATTTACTTCCTGAAGGATCTCTCTTGCAACAAATTTATTTATGTACACACAATGTACCTAAAAGAAGAAAATTTTATGTAGAGAGAAGAGCACAAAGGTACTGCTTATTTCATTAGAAATTTCTTCCAGCAGACCTGCGAAAGAAGAGTGGGATAAGAAAGGTAGACAGAGAAGTGTGTAAAGAGACAGAGAAGGAAAATTAAATAGACTATACTAACTTAATTAAAACATATTATAACATACATTTAGCTGTATACATAAATACATAAAATAAATATTACATACCTATTATATATGTCACCGGCAAATAGCAAACTCCGTAAGATTATAAAATAACTTGAGAGATTGTAATCTTTCGATAAATTGTCAACTGAACATTTGGAATACTAGTTTACGAATCAAAATTTAAAAGTCTATAATCTCGCGTAGTCATTCCGAGAAGTTGAGGACTGACATAAACTGGCGACCAATCAGCTCTCTGGTCTACAATTTATCTGTTTTGGTGTGATAGTTAAATTAAAAACTTGGCCTCACATTGGTCTTTGTTTTCTCTGAAAAGGCCAATGAGAGCTTTGTTTTCAGGTTTACTTTCACACGAAAACAGATAAATTGTAGACTTGTGCTCTGATTGGTCGCAATTGAAAAAACCCACATTTTCTCAGAATGACTTCGCGAGATTGTATACTATCAAATTTTGATGGGTAAAATAGTATTCCAAATGTTCAGTTGACAATTTATCGATAGTTTACAGTTATTTTATAATCTTACGGAGATTGCTATTATCCGGTGACATAAATATACCTAGTGGATTACAGTGAAGAGAGATAATGCTTTTTGACTATTTTTTTGAAAATGGAAATATTTTGCCATTCACGTTTGTTAGCTGGAAGTGAGTTCCACAATCGTACTACAAGAAAGGAGAAGGAGGAGAAACATATTAGTAAAATTTCAAATGATTAGGTTAGATTCTAGCCTAACCAGATCCAGCTAGTACGTACTATTGTTTGAGAGGTAGAGTACCAGTTTTACATGCAGTGACTACTTTTTTTAAGACCTACAAAAAATCAGTAACTAGCGACTTTGACCATATTATCAGCAGAGATCGGAATAGGTAGATTTATTTACCCAATGTTTGTGGAAGTAAGTAACATACAGTTGATTATACCTCCTCTAAAATCCCGGAATCTTATACATGACGATTAAATCCCGGAATTTAAGAAATTGCTTATTGCTCTTTGAATACATTTGAACAAAATTATTATATTGAAGAATTTTATTATGACTTTTGAGTTTCGTACCTACTAAAACTGTTAAATTAAATAGCTTTGTTTTCGCACAACTCTTTCTTCTTTTGATTCTTCAAATCAACAATATGTAACTATATCTGAGTATGGTTACATATCCAGATCATGTGTTTATTATCCCAGGTTTAAATTATCATGATTCGATTTATGATTCCGGGATTTTACAGGAGGTATTATCAACTCTATGTTACTTACTTCCACGAACATGAGGTAAATATAGTCTACCTATTCCGATCTCTGGTTATCAGTGAAAAATGTATGAAAATTAAGGTTTTTTTGACATACGAAAGCAAACGTTGCTTAAACATTTTTTGAATTGGCCCGAAGGTATGAAGTAATTACAAAAATTAACTAATAATAATTAAACCTAAGGCTAAGGAGCCCGATCAGCAAAATCCTTTTAGCTCTACTACAGATTCTCAAACGACCTAGTTACAAGCCCATTATTCAAAAATTATATTCATTGAACATTCACTTAGTAGAATTATTATCTCTATTTCTTAACAAATCATTTCTTAATTAATCAAATTAATTTCCGAGTCACAATCGCTACTCGTTCACGCCTCTTTAATTTCTGGAGCGAAGCCAAATGAATAATTTAGTTGAAATCTTATTAGAACGAGCATCATAGACAGTTTTACGATTCGTTTCAGACTATTAAGGAACTTGGTTTGAATTTGAATGGGTGAAAAACATGCTATATCTTCAGTTGTCGGTTTTAAATCTAGAGTATTCTTACACTGTTTCAAAATAAACTCTCAATCAGGATAGGTTGAAATCCTCCAAAATGTTTCCATAGGTTTGGTTCCAGTTTCTAAAATAGCGTTTTTAGAAGTCGTAATATGTATGGTCGTTTTTTTTAAAATGGGAATTCATCAAATGACTCCTTCCGCTCTGGGTGGAGCGGAAGGGCGTGTCAGACTCTTACTGACTAGAATCCATCCGTGTTTCTCCTAATGTCCTTTGCGGTGCAAGGCCGCGGTGACTTTTGAACAAATTACGCAACATGGTCTAAATGCCTTAAGAGTATTTTTGCTCACGGTATTTTATTCAGAGATAAAAAAATCCTGCCACGGTTGCGGAATTTGTTCGAAAGAGTCACCGCGGCCCTGGAACGCAAAGGGCTTTAGAAGGAACACGGGTGGGTTTTAGTCAGTAAGACTCCGACCCGCCCTTCCGCTCCACCCAGAGCGGAAGAAGTCATTTGATGATTTCCCATTCTTTAAAAATAAAAAATCATGGTCTAAAGCCTTACAAGCATTTTTGGTATCGGTAGTTTATTCAGAGATAAAAAATGTTTACAGAGGAACGAGAGTGATTTTTCCACAGAAATCTTAAAATGGCTACCTCTGTCTTTCTTACTATTTTTCGAAAACGTTCTCATTTACTTAGACTTGAGTATCAGGTCGTAATCTCAAAGACTTTTATTTGAATATTGAACCTTATGAACAGTAACACGCGTTTGAGCACAGAGTGTGCGTTAATTTTAGCGTCTTCAATGATACTTATAATATTAAATTTTCCTTAAATGTTTTACCGTTTTCCCGTTCTGCAACCCGTATGAGTTACGCAAGATGCTCACAGATTCAAACGGAAAGCGAGAGCTAAAATATTCAGTAAGACAAACATAGAAAATATTTAATAAGCCTCTGCAGTGTGTCTAAGAGCTTCCCAAGGTTCAGTAAGAAATTATGTTTTATAGCATTATTTAAAGCAACACACTGTCCGCGTGAAAGTACTACAGGAAAGAAATATCATCATCTGCCTAGCCTTTTCCCAATTATGTTGGGGTCGGCTTCTAGTCAAACCGGATTCAAAGTCAAAGTCAAAGCATTTATTTCAAATAAACCATTATCAGGTACTTTTGAATTGTCAAAGTCAGTCCGTCAAAAACATGAAGCTATTTGCACATTCGAAAGCGTAGATCTCTATGGATAAGAACGTGCTAGAAACTCCACGGACACTCTTTTAAATCATTTTATGTTTACAAAAATCCTGGTTACATTAACCTTGTTGCTACTAAATATGAGAACAATGTAAAGAAAGAAAAAAACAATTTATAGTAACAAATATTAAAATGAGGCAGTGGCAACTAAGGGATGACCAGTCTCCACTGACGGCGCCCGTTCACGAACATGACGCGTGCATCAGCAGAACAGCAGAGATCAATAAATAGTTAGTATACCTAATAAAAAAAACATGACTGTGGTTTATAAAAGATATCATGACATTTAAAAGTTCAACTTTCATGCGTGCCTCAGGATACGTGGAACAATTTTCGATAAATCAGATAGAAAGATCAAATATCACGATGGAAAATGACTACACTTTTAAATCGATGGATCTAGCGGTGAAGAAAAAAAACATACAAATGGATCGGAAAATTTTCTGGAAAAAGCTTATATGTAAAATGAAGAGAATTTAAGCATTACATTTTTCATACCAGCCATTTTAGTTTTTTTCACAATCCAGTTCCCGTGAACTGAACACTCAGTGTTTCATTTTGATGTTCGCGTTTGACTTTCTGAAATTGTTACACCGACTTTTGGGCTCGTCTGATAAAATTGTAGGTGGTTATATTTGAATTTCAGAAATTCAGTTAAAGAGTTATTTCATCAATAATTTCGCAGTTCGTTCCGGACGTTAACAGTTTGCGGTGTGACACCCCCGTTTCTTTTTTAAGGATGGGAACTCATCAAATGACTTGTTCCACTCTGAGTTGAGCAGAAGGGCGTGTCAGACTCTTACTGACTAAAACCCATCCGTGTTCCTTCTAAAGCCCTTTACGTTCCAAGGCCGCGGTGACTCTTTCTAACAAATTTCGCAACTCTGGCAGGCTCAGGCCCTGGCCGGCCCCGTTCTATGCCGACATCTCTTTGAGGCGCGCGTGGAACACAACGCGCCATTGACCCGGGCTTGGTGGTGATCGGACAGCGAGCCACCCAACGCTCGCCGTCCACAGGCCCGCGCCTACGGTGGCATGGGATCGTCCTGCGACTCCCGACGCCGTGACACCCGTGCCTCAGATAGATATAGGCCGTTAGTTCTGAGGCTGATCCCTCCGGTCGAATTTTCGTCCCATCGGAATTGAAAGTGAGGGAACAGTAAGTGCACTTGTGTTTGGGCACAAACTTGTTCACCATGTCTCTCGTGCCGATCTACATATATAATCCGCTCCTCTGATTGGCAGTAATTACCGAAATTTGGTTTGAAATTATTTTTTTTAAATAGTTTTAATTTAATTTTTTTAAAGCGTTTAAATCTGTCACAAATATTACTTATGTGATATTCGATACAATTACTGTGTGAAGGTTGGCGAATATTTTTCGTTTCGAAGATGAATTGTACATAAATTAACATGAAAACTTTCGCAACCCACATTCTCATGTTTATTGTTATTTACGGCTTACCTCACATAAGCCTTTTCACGTTTATGTATAAAATATAACTATTATGGTGCAAACACGTGACTTACTCTTTAACAAATTGTTACGCGCCAGAATTAATGTCGGGTACATTAAGTTACTACTAGCGCCATCTAGTATCGAGTAGCAGAACTAGTTGAGTCAAGTACCTTCTAGACATTTTTTTGCTAGAACATTCTACACTTCTCGATATCTGGTCAGTTGGCAGCGGTAGTTACGAGTACTTTCCAGATGTTTCGAGAGTAGAAGTTTCTAGAATTAACTGACCTATGTATATAAAGAGCGCGTAGTCCGCGAGCGAGTCAATGTCCGGTTAAGCAGTAACCAGCCTTAGTGTGCAAAAAAAAAAAAGCGACCGAGTCAGTATGGGATTTGCGATACAAACGAATACTTCGGAAGCGATCTTCAAGTGCGATTAAAGTGATCAGTAGTAAAGTTGTGTTTTGTAATTAGTGAGTTTAAAGTTGTTATTAGTGTTTTTAAATTAAAGTGTAATTTTTGGTTATTTAATCGGCTGTTTTATTATCACAAACCCCAAGCTCGTAACAAAATTATAAACCTAAATATTTTTTTTAAGCAAGCAGGTTCATGAATAAAGTTACAAAATTAAATGTCAAAAAAAAATTGCAGCCCTTCTACCAGTCTGAAAGAAGGAATTTACGAAACAAAGCTCCATTTTCATTCCATGCCTGTGGTATTGGAAATTATCATAAGCTACGATTGCTGTTTACACATGAAGGCTAACTGAGTGATATTATGGAATTGACAAGCATCTCGTCCAATTTTTGCCACCAAATAACACAAGACAACTATCAAATCAATTGCATAGACCCATTCTCTCAAAACTTTTTAATTTCTATGAAATCTTTGTTTCATAGGAGATCAACTACGACTCCCCCCGCGGAGGGGTATCAGTCATCACAGAGAAGGGCGAGACCACCACGTCACACCTGCTGGTACAGAGGGCCAAAGCCCCTGACTCCGGCCGGTACACCTGCGCCCCAGCAAATGCTAACCCAAGATCTGTACTCGTCCACGTTCTGAGCGGTAAGATTCATTGATAAATTATTAACTTCTTAAAATTTTCTTTTTAGTTTCTTATTTGGATTTGGGATGCACAGACCTGGGAAGTATAAGTAGTAAGAGGTATAAGGTAGAAAAGAAAGGAGGTTTTAACTCAGTAGTGGATAATTCCAGTTTCAGAACGATGGTGATGAAAAGTTAAAAAGTTTTGGGCACAAAATAATGACGGTGTTTCGGGGGTCTATTATTATTAAAAGACGTACAAACTACTGAAACGAAAATAATCAGAGTAGTAGGTAGGAGTACTTCTCTGATAATAATTTTGAGAAGAAAACATATTGCGCCGAATAATGACATCTTCATAAAATGGTATGGTCTCCGCCAGATAAATTTGCAATAACGGTAATTAACCTTGCCTTAATATCTCTTTGATAAAATGATTCATAATTTACTGTCTAGGTACCTGGACAGTGAATCGTTTTTCTTTACTAGAAAATGTAAAAGATCACAATATAAATATATATGTATATCTTGGGACAGCTCACACACGGTCATCCGATCCCAAACTAGGCAGAGTCTGTGCTATGGCAACCAGACAACTGATAAACATACTTATATATTTCTAAATACATACATATTATAGACAATATTATAGTGATGAGCATGATCATTTGTTATGTATCTGGGTGTAAACCCAGACACAGAACAAATGATCATGCTCATCACACAAACATTTGTCCTGCCAACCCACGACCTCTGGTTTAGCAGTCAGGGTCACTAACCAACAGGCCAGTTAAAATATATACATGTTAGATGTCGATTCAGGACATTGTTATGTCTTTATTTTTGTTTTAGAAATTACATATGTCAATGACCGTTCTTGCAAATTTATCTGGCGTCAACCATAGCTGCTAACAAAGTGTCAATACCCGCTGTTTAAATTTAGAACACACACTGCAACAGTTTCAGAGATGGGTTGTAAAGCAACACTTTGATGTTGATCATCTCGCTACTAAGAACTGCAGTCTGTAATATCTTTCAATTAGATAGCTCAGCAATTTTCTTGTATAACCTAGTTCCCAAAGAGAAGAAGATATTCTTAAATCTCAAGACACCAAAAACACATTGTTGCTACTATCATAATAAAAGCTATTGCCATTGTAAGTTAGTAACTTAGTTATTGTTCCCTTATAAGCAGGAACTCAGCCAGACCAGTTCAAAGTTTAGCATTACAGAACTTTCACAATATATTTCAAAATGTTATAATTTATCATGGTTTTATCGTATTTATTTAGCTTGGTCTGCATCTTTCAGTTTGTCTCTACCAACTAACACTTTATCAATATCGATATCTTTATCAATATATTTTTCCTCAGGTGAGCACCCCGCTGCCATGCAGCATGGCGGCCAGCTCCGTCTCCAATACCCATTATCAGCAGCGCTGCTCAGCGTCATCGTCACTCTCATGGGCTGCTAGTATCAATAGCTTCACAGTTTTGTATTATATACCTTGAATAAGAATTTTGGCAGCATCGGTGAAATCTTTACTGAGATGTAGGGAGTAAATGGAGTTTCAACAATGAATTCTTGTGACGTTTTTGTCTTTGGGATATTAAACAAGTAAGAGAGTCGGATGTTTTGTCAGTATATGGAAGACATCTCCTTATTTTTTTGCCAACTGTGCTAGAATTGGCTTCCAGACTAACAAAATTCCGCTGAATATAAACATTATCTCTAAAGTGATTACCAAAAACCTGGCTATCGAAATACAACGATAGATGTTCCAAGAAAAACTCCTAAATGACCTAATTTGCTGTCGTTAAGAAGTAGGTATTTCTGATTGAATCTCCATTTTCTTGCTACTTCACGTACAGTACCCAGCTGTATACTCTGCATCGTGTTATAGAAAGAGATCGGCATTGTAGTGTTGTCTCTATCGTTCGTACTCGAGTGTCAGTCTCTTTCTAAAGCTCAATGTATCATATATTTAAACCTCGGTACTCTAGATTACATTCTGGAAGTATGACTTTTAGGGTCCTTTGGTCATCTCCAAGTTTATTGGACTGTAGTAAAACTTGAACATTTTGTATAATATACTTAAAAAGTATGATGGCTATTGTTATATAAATATTGTAATGTATAAAATGATTGATTGTAACAATCTTCTCATCTGTAATTTCATGAGCTTAGATAAGTTCATCATCTAAAACTTAATGGAAATTGTTAACTTAATATTGATATAAGATATATTTGAATTTCTTGTCAGTTTTGTATCATAAGCAGAGAATAGGTAGACTATATTGACTTAATATTCGTGGAAGTAAGTAACATAGAGTTGATAATACCTCCTGTAAAATCCCGGAATCATAAATGGAATCATGACAATTAAAACCCGTGATTATAAAAACATGAACTGGTCTTTGAGTATAGTTATAAATTATTGATTTGATGAATCAAAAGAAGAGCTATTTTTTAACAGTTTTAGTAGGTACGGAACTCAAAAACATAATAAGATTCTTCAGTATAATATTTTTTTTCAAATGTATTCAAAGCGTAATAAGTAATTTGTAATTTCTTAAATCCCGGGATACAATGTTTATGATTCCTTCCACGAATATTAGGTATATATAGTCTGCCTATTCCGATCTCTGATCATAAGTCACATACAAAGATAACGAGGAAGTAGTTATGACTGGATCTACAATACCAAGACATTATTGTATGGAAGTTACTTCGAAATTGTTGATGTTATATCCGAAAATAAATATTGATGTTAAGACATTCAACTTACAAAGGTATATAACCTTATCTAATTTTATGTTTGCTGATCCACAATAATACAATTTCAGAATTTCGCAGAACTAATCAACCATATACCTACCTACGTACAGTACAAAAATAATCGAATCTATCCGACGAACCGATTTTCCCGATTACGTTATAGTAGGTACCAACATAAGAATGATTATTTCTTCATAAGCTCCCAAATACTTCCAATAATCCCACTGTATTCTAGTCAGGTCCCCAAACGAGGCTGATTCATAAATAATCTATTGACGATGTTACCCACGTTAAAAACGTCAAACGCGTATACATATAACATGAGGTGTAATTTTCTTCAGAGAGAGAGAAGTTCGGTGACCTATGGATTAGTGCTTGAACGGTATTACTGTCTTGAGATTGATAGGATATATGTTTTGGTGCAAGTGGTAGATCAAAAGTACATATTATTTATTTATTTATTATTTATTATTTATTATATACTTTATTGTACACCTCATAATAAGAACAGGACAATCATACATAAAATAAGTGCACAATGGGCGGTCTTATGTCTTATGTAGGTACGTAATTACTTTTATGATTGCACCATCTTGGATTTTTGAATTATTCTGGCATCAGCACCCTTAAAAATCATGGAAATGGCAACCATGATGAAACACAAATATTCCGTATATTTTGTTTTATGTTAAAAAAAAACCTAGCTATTTCAAGATTACCTAAACAAGACCTTTTACATTGGACGAATTTCAAGACAATGATTTACCAATTAAAAACTGAAAAGTTTTAATCACAAATTAATAAACACTAATATTGCTGCAGCTCGTTACATTCTTGCTGAACGCCAGCACATAAACTTCTCCAAACATAGTCAATAATACGATTCAGAAATTGGGATTCCTCTAAATGTGTGATTGAGTAGATTGCGTGTGGCGTACCCGATGGTGGCGTGGCGAGGGTGCGTTCCAACATTTTTCTATTAAAACTACGGCAGTAAAATAAGGAAAAACACATTTAGTTTCCGTATTAATTAATTAACGAAAATGAGGTGTGTTTTCTGAAGTGGTAAATCAAGGGTCAGACAGGTAATTTGGCCAGATTTGTCAAACTGTCACACGAAAATTATGAAGCGGGGCATTATTATGTCACAAAATAACGTCCAATATTGAGTTTAGCGTTTACTTGTATACGATTTCAACGAATCTTAATAATAATGAAGTATTGTTTTAGTACACAGAATCTTCTCAACTTCAAAACTTAAAAAAAAAAGTTTTTTTTGTTAAATGAGGCTTCGTTTGATAAAATAACGCCAAAGATGAAAGTAATAGAACTATTTCCTTATTTCCAATTATAGAACCGATAATCGATAACATGACGGAAACTGTCTAAAGTTCACGAGCCCAAAAATACGTAATTTGCTCGTTGGATATTTACGTCTAAACCAATATAATTGCCATCTTGATACATGAGAAAAACAAGGAAGTAACACACCATAATTGTATGGTGACTACAAGTTCCCAAAACCAGTTGCAAGAACGCGACAATACGACAGCAATGCTACTTCCCAAATTTATCATCACCATTGAAACTGTTCTATCAATGGAGGAAAAAAACTTTTCCAACTATAGAGAAAATTCAGAGCAATATCCAGGAAAACACGTTGTCGCACCGTGGCAAATATCCTAGAAACATTAATTAATAACACCGCAGTTAATATAACCTTTACGTTTAGTACAATGCCATCCTAACCAAACTTTTTAAAATGTTTACTTTCTTAACTTTGTAAAGACTCTGAAACGTTTGTTAGTCCCTTTTCTTCGAAGTTAAAATGGCCCTTTAAAGTTTTATCATATCAAAGTTTTATTACTTTCCCTTATGGCCCAAGCAACAAACATGTTTGTCGAAAAACTATTTTATATTGTTTGTAGGCTTATCTTTACGATTGTTGTTCATATTGACCCTTTGGTTACACTTTTAGAACCTATAGTTTTAAGCTTTTGTTATAACAATAAAAATATAACCACACTAACCACAGATAGCAAACAGTAGTGCTATTCTGTAAAAATCTCATGGTGAAAACTTAGGTGAAGTGAACAAGAAATTAGCCAATAAGAAATATCAATCAATGAGCCACCAAGAAATGTAAGTCAATGAGCCTACAATAAATGTCAATCCATACAATCAAGGTGGAATGCCAGTTCACTTCACCTAAGCTTTCACGGTGAGATTTTTATCTCACCTCATGTAGATTTCAAAAATAAACCTCGTATTAACGGCACTCAAACTACTTGCTTTCTGATAATTAACACCAAAAAAGGATGTCACCTACCGTCTGTGTATTATTCATCCAATGAGCGTCAAAGAGAAAAAAATGAGAAAGCAATTCAACTTGAAAATTGTCTTATAGAAATAATTTATTCAAGAGCTTCACTTGAAGACACGTCGTTTCAAGACGAGTCACTTCAGAGCGTACGTCTTCATTTATCACTGAAGGGTGAAGCAGCCTTGTAATAAATTATTTGTTAAACAACCCCTGATGTGTACCAAGTACTAAGAGATTGTCCATGTTAATTATTTCTAAGTTGGCATTTGAGTCAATGTGCTCAACTTAGATCCGAAGAAGTACATGCTGTGTGTACTTGATATATTCACTTATGTTATAACTTCACACAGAGTCGGCAAGGTGATTAGTTGTATAACTAACCTAACTTAATTTTGGATATGCGAAGGTCGTAGTTCGAGTTGACCTACAGGCGTCCCTCAGGGACCTCAGTTTGGCCCTGCAATTTTGGGCTAAAATTATTATAAAACAAATTCTGACTTTGTTGTGCAAAATCATCTAGAGATTGAAATTGTGCGAAATTATTCGATGTATTCATACGACGTTTGAATAATTGCTCGCCGAACGTTAATACATACATTCTACGGGCTTGCTGAAAATAAATGAGTAAAACAAAATGATTGATTGTATTATAATTCAGCAATTATTGGTTGACTGCTATGCGTTTTCTAGCGCAATGTACATAAAACTGTTATAAAATAAAAGACAATGTAAGTCCATATGAGTGTAGTTATTGTTAAAAAATGTTTGTTGCATTATTTATTTATATAATCTACTGCAAGTTATGCAAATCTATTGTCAATAGAACATTTAACGTGATGGTTTACCACATAATTCAAAAATAATGCAACAAACAGGTGAATATAAATAATAATACCATTTGTAAATAAGTATTGATAATGTAGCTATATAAACCAATTCGTTTCATTGTGTTAATTTCAAGCATTTAATATAACTACTAGATTAAAACCTACGTTAAAATTTGATGAAAAAAATGGAAACTTATAAATAAATAAATACTTTTAAAAGGTATGAAATATTAGTTATTAAATTAATATAACGATTTAGCTTAAGTCTAATTAAGTCATTCAAATCGATGGCTTAGCGTGTAAGGCTAATATAATTTTTATGGATATTGATTTTTTTTATAGTCTATCGATGTAATACGGTTGTGTAAATACAGTATGTTAAGAAGTTATTTAAGAAAATAAATCTATTGATCGTCGAATTTGTTTTGTTTTATTTACTGCTGAATCTCACATTATCAATAAAATAAAATAGTAACGTTAATTTCAAGAAGGAGACCTCTCTAGAAAACCGGTCAAGTGCGAGTCGAACTCGCGCGCCGAGGGTTTCGTACCTACCCATTATACCGCCATAATAAAATTGGAATCATTTTTATTGGTCGCAGGCGTCAACTATGTACGTATTATGGGGACACCCTTTAATTTTCAAGATTTTTTTATAATTTTTCTTTTATTTGTGCTGTAAGACCTTGCTTTTTGCCAAATTTCGTGATTCTAAGTTAACGGAAACTACCATATAGGTTTTCGACCCAAAATCTATAGGGCACTTCCGGTTGACTTAGAATTGTCAATTTTGGTTATAAACAAGGTCTAAAGCACAACTAAAGGGAAAATTTCGAAAAATAAAAACGTTAAAATTAAGGTAAATTTTGGTACTTACCTACTTACAAGTTTTCGCGAAAATCTACATTTGATTTTTATACACCTAATAGGGACTAAAGACCTCATGTCTGGTATACATTTCAACTTGCTAGGTCCACCCGTTCCTGAGAAAACCAGTGGGGACACACGGACAAGAGAGTGATCTTATAAGGGTTCCTTTTTTTTACCTTTTGAGATACGGAACACTAAAAACCAGTAAAGTTTGTATCAATAAACGGTAGAATTTTAACTTTAGCAATAAGCACTTCCCAGTAGTATATATGCAGCCTGATGATACTGGGATAAGCATTTCGTTTCTCACTGAAATGCCTAACAAGCATGATAATCCAAAAACTGTCTAAATAATTCATGCGTGATGCAAGCTAAAGGTGCAACGGTGCCAATATCAAAGCGTTTTAATAGATTAGGGGAGAGCGGGGCTAAACGTGCCGCGAGGAAATTGTTTCCATGTAATTTAACAATATACCGGACGTTACTGGCCAACATGAGATAGTTGCCATCGGTGCGTTGCAGCGTCCCTTTTTATGACGAATTTACTTGATATGTTTGACTGTTTTTTTTTCATAAATCCTATTTCAATCGTAACAACTTCCCCGCGGCACGTTTAGCCCCGCTCTCCCCTATCTTATTTTTCTCTGAAACATACAGAAAACACTGTTATTTTTCTTTCACGGCAAAAGTTTCCTCCATAACCATCCACTCTCCCCGGGCAGCGTAGGTATCTTAGACCTTCCTCGGCAACGGTACTGGTCTTCTGGTTCCTATTGTGTAACAAAAGTAAATACGAATTAAACTTTTTTTTTAAGACACTAGAAACACGTAGAGAAATAAACACACTACTGCGGTGACTATATCAAGTCATCAACATATTCCTCCATCAAGAAAGAAAGATATTTCATGCAGAGAAAGGCAGTGCCTGCCAGGGTTGCGGGATTTTTCGAAAGAGTTACCGCGGCCCTGGAACGCAAAGGGCAATCAAATAGAGGATCGCGGGTGGATTTCATTGAATTCCCATCCTTAAAAAAGGTTAAGTAACAAAACAATGATTGAGATTAAATCAATAAAATATCTCATGAAGTCGAAGTTGTGTACTTACACTACCAATCATTATAGTAACCCTAGAAAGATGATCATATTTTAATGTACGTAAAAGATAATAAAATTATGCGTAAAATTAACGCATTTTTTTCTGGCTGTAGTTCGGGAGATATTTATTATATTGAATCAAATATTTGTTATTATATATTCCCACACATATACAAATAATAAAAAACTACAGATAATTTTATATTTATTATTGTGTACAAAAACAAACTAAACTTAAACCATTTTTTAACACAAAAAAAATATAACGATAGGTACCTATTTTATATATATTAGGAACATAAAAGTTACATAAAAGTCAGTAAGAAACAGTTTTATTGCATGATTACTTAGATAATCATGTGTATACTCACATAGGCGTCATATTTCAAAATCGTTGAGACCTACCTTAAGTTCACTTAAGTCTCACGGTAGCTCCTAGCGATGAATGAGATGTCCTAAACGCGCAGCTACGGATTCACGCTATTTTGAAAGTGAGAGCAATATTTCTAAAACACATGCGTCAATTTTACGCAGACTTCTAGAGATCTTTCTAGGGGTAATACCATTCATACATACGGGCCTGCGGACGGCGAGCGTTGGGTGGCTCGCTGTGCGATCACCACCAGGCCCGGGTCGATGGCGCGTCATGTTTCACGCGCGCCTCAAAGAGATGTCAGCATAGAAGACGGGGCCCGCTAGGGCCAGAGCCTGTCAGGGTTGCGGAATTAGTTCGAAAGAGTCACCGCGGCCCTGGAACGCAAAGGGATTTAGAAGGAACACGGATGGGTTTTAGTAAGTAAGAGTCTGACACGCCCTTCTACTCCACCCAGAGCGGAAGAAGTCATTTGATAATTTCCAATCCTTAAAAAAAAATACCATTCATACCGCTCCAACAAACTCCTCGATCAAACCACCAGGATAACAGAAAGGTGTCCGTATCCTATCTAAGCCAATCCAAGTCGGGCTGAGTCCCATCCTACGACGTCCGTACCTCATTAGGCATACAAGGGAAACCACTCGAAGCTCTCCCGGTTAGGGTCTTCTAATTACACTATATCAGGATTAGCGACCGAGTTAAAGGATGCTTATGCTTGACTAAATTTTGGAACAGACTGAGTTAAGGTGTGGTTTCAATATTGCGATTTGTTGAATTGGTTTTGATAAGATTTGTTGGGTATTGAATTAGGAAAGTAATAATATAAAAGCGACAAAACACTTGCTTGTAACTTGCACAAAATTATGCCACTAGCTCACATGCCATAGTGACATCCACCAATCAGAACTTGTTATAGAACTATGGCATGCAAGGTACTTGCACACTTTTGCGCGGGTTCCAGGCATTTGTATTTAAGGCTTAAAGGAAACATATAATAATATACGTGAAGCAAAAACTTTGTACCTCTGTTACCGAAAATTACGCGGACGGAGGAGTATAAAATTTGGCACAGTTAAAGTTTATATGGAGAAGGAATGCAGAAAGCTAATTTGTTATTATACATTAATGCTTAAAAAGTACATTCAAAGTCAAAGTCAATTCATTTATTTCAACTAGACCATTAAAAGGCACTTTTGAACGTCAAATTTATAGTTTGTAATTAAAATATTAGTGACTCTAGTTGTCCATTCGCAAAAAATAGACAAGAAACTCTATAGTTACTCTTTTCAAATATAAGTTTTACAATATTTTGTATAAATACATTGATCAATTGATTACATTATGTGAGCACAATGCAAACAACATTACACTAATATACAGCACACACTTATATACTAATAGGTACAACATAGCAATACCATTAAATTAGATTTAAAAAATATGGTTAAATATCGAACACTGGGCGACTACTAGTAAGAATAAAATTATTAATTTAGTCGAATATAAAACCGTACACAAGTTTTAGCTACATTTCCCTCTTTGTCCCAATTTCAGTTAACTCCACAGAGAAAATCCGGAATACACTCCAAAACTACTCAAAAACATTTTAGAAACACATAGAATACAAACAACACGCCGAATTTAACCCCGTCAAAGCCGCACGTTTCTAAAATAATGTACAAACTACAAAAAGAGGCAGAAAAAATAAATTGACAACTGACGAAGCAACATTCAAACCACTCAGTCGTCGCTCAGTGTTGCTCCTCAATTTTCTCGAAACGTATAAAAGAGAGAAGGATATTTTATTTATTGACTTTGAGGACGTTCCCGCGCCACCCAATATCCGAAGAGACGGGAAAATGAGACTATTTACAATCGTATTTCAAACTTGTGTTTAGTTATGAACGAGTGATCATATTTCAATGATTTTTGATTTGGGATGAGAAATTGTGACAATTTGGGAACGGATATTTTTAATTGAGAAGATGGAATTGTTTTTGTATGTTTTTGATGGAGACAGAGTTTCAGTAATTTGCTACTTTTATATTTTGACTAGCGGACGTCACGCGGTTTCACCCGCGTAGTTCCCGTTCCCGTGGGGATACGGGGATAAAATATAGCCTATGTTACTCGCTGATAATGTAGCTTTTCAATGGTGAAAGAATTTTTGAAATCGGCACAGTATTTTTTGAGTTTATTCATTACAAACATACACACAAAAATACAAATTTTTCCTCTTTATAGTATTAGTGTAGATTTCTTCCAATTTATATTCAGATATTTTTTTCCCGGAGAGTGTTCGTAATGTTTGAGTTGCAATTTGATAGCTTTCGTGTAGAATATAATCCCTAGCTCATAGTTTTTTTTTTTTAGAGAAAACTTATTTGCTAATTGAAAAATTGGCCCTTAATAAAAGGGTTTCCATGAAACCAACCCTTAACACCCGTTCGGATAATCATTCAACCAACATTTTCTGATCGTAACTACAAGTTATTTGCATTTGCGTAACACGCGTGTCTAATACACGCCCGAGATCATTGTTAAACTATTATAATTAATATCTACCGAGTGCTCGGAACTGTTCGTGTAATATTCATTTAAATAATCCCATTTAACTATGACATAGTTTCGGAGTGGGTTGGAATTAGGGTTTGTTATTCTGAAGTATTACTAATCCTTAATGGAGCATTTGTAGCGGTTTCCTTTGTCCAGTGGTAGCGAAAATGCTGCCCAAAACAGCTGGCTTGGATTTATGTGCATTATATAATAAATCGACGATCACTTTTTGTCCGAAATGTCGCATCAATATCATCCGCCAGGTAAGTGATCAGTATGGCTTCTTACGGCCGGTCTCAATAACGTATCTTCCGTTAACTAACTGTATCTTTACTTATACCATAATGTATCATTTTAGAAAGCTTACTAAACAAGGAAATAGTTTCTGCAAATTGTACGTCAAGTACAAAATATTAATTTGGAGTCTTCAAAGGCTTCAATAACCAAGTGGTGTTTCAAGAAATTTTCATAGCTCGAAATTTACGATACTTCATTTCCAAAGATGTGGCTATTTTTGTTATTAATTTTTTTTAAAGATTCATTCGTTCTTAATCTATCCGAAAAGTGTCAATTGAGTTTCTAGAGAGAGGTAGATTTCTGAACACTTGCAATTTATGATCGAGAAGGCAGAACATTTATATGTATGTTAAACCTTTCGCTAACTAGGAAATTAACCAACATGGATATGGTTTTAGGGATCACACATCGTTGCATATCAGCCCTAAAATAACCCATTTCAAGGAACGCACTCAATTAACAGTCATCTTGTATTTGCGGCTTACTCGTGTATGTTATGAAAAACACAAGTTTTTATTTATTTAGCTTTCATTACTCTCTGCACTTACAGTAAGTATCAACACATACAGAGTCATACAATCTTATTATAAATTAGATATTGTAAATTTAAAAGTAACACACATATTAAAAGTTAACAAAAACAATATAGAATGGTGAGTCTTAAGGGAAAGTTGTCAGGACATTTTTTTGACAATAGCTGTTACGCAAAAAAATCCAAAAAACCACTTTTTGCGAACTATGACCTTGCACAAGTGGTATCGCCCGGAGGACACGGTGGAGCATACGGTGGAGATCTGCCCAGCTTGGGCTGAGCACCGCCGTGTCCTCGTCGAGGCGATCGGCGGCGGCGACGTTGTGTTCCACGCGCGCCTCAAAGAGATGTCATCATAGGAGCCAGAGCCTGCCAGAGTTGCGGAATTTGTTCGAACGCAAAGGGCTTTAGAAGGAATACGGATGGGTTTTAGTCAGTAAGAGTCTGACACGCCCTTCCGCTCCACCCAGAGCGGAAGAAAGCATTTGATGATTTCCTAAACTTAAAAAAAATATATGTCTTGTAGTTTCTAGCGGTGGGAAGGGAAAGCCGAAACAAATACTAAGCGATGGATTATTGTAGGAAAAACGAAAATTTTATCATCTTAACTCAATTGGGGAGTAGAGCGTAAGATGCGGTGGCACGTTTTAATAAAAAAAATTCAGCCTTGAAAACTCCAATAAAGAAAAATTATATTCAATATACCTACTTGTTACAGAATTATTAAAGACCAAATCAGAAACAGACAGCGTAGTCAGTAGGTAGGTATGTTAATTAATTAAACCACATTCCATGAATTTAAGTGATATTACAATTAGGCATGTTTCCTGTATATTGATATTCTCATTTCTCTCAAAGATACAGATGCCAGAACATCAAGCTACCCGAAACTGTCAAATTTTCCTAATCAACCTTAAACCTAATGCTTGAGAGATAAAGTTGTAAATCTATTAAAGAAATTTGACAGATTGTTGTCGCTTTATGTGTGTCTGTACCTTTTATCAAAGTTTAATGCCCGTTCTTATAAATGTTTATGCATAAGTAAAACAAACTATACAATGGCGGTGGTCTTAATAAATAAAGCATTTTATACCACTCGACCTCAAATTGGTGCAGAGGCAGAAGAGGAGGCCTTCACTATACGACTAATTAAGATTGTTCTCCTACATTCTGTCACTTCCTTGAATAATATTATAGAAATATATTCATAAGGTCTACTTTAGTTAATTTCCAAGTGTCGCCTGCGACGGGGGATTGAGCGCTGATGTCTGAAATACAGATATTTTATATCTAGTTCAGACACAGATGTCCAATATCTGAACTTGGAATTATGTGTATTGTAGTGTATCACCATGTTATTTAAATGTCTGTATGTTTTAGAACAAAAAAAATATTATTATTATTTATTATTAATGCAGGTGCAACTTAAAGGAAAGAAACAAATAGAAAAAATATAAAATACATACTTAGGAATTTGTACATACATTTTACCAAAATTAACAATGTTATTGCGAAAAACCAATCCAAGAAATCAACGCCGTTATGATTCTACCAACTGTAGGATTTCACCTATTTAATTATAAATATTAGACCAATTCAAAAATTGCCATCTCTCTAAGGGTGCTACCACACCAATCGATCGATCGTCGATCGATGGTAGAATGAATTAGTCGACATCGATCGATGGCTTCTACTTCTACCACAATACAACTTCGACCAGCCAAAGCTACCATACCCATCGATCAACGTCCATCTATGTTGTGGTAGATCTTTATATGCAATTACATCCCTTAAATAAAAATAACTTAACCATTTACACCAAGCTTCCACCCCAGCAGATTAAATAAAATGTCCTTACAGGGGTTAATAACTGCGTCATAACCTAACTTACCTTCATAAACTAGCCTCCAACACAATAAACAACATATACAAAACACACACATACAACTGACAGTACTTATGCAAATATTATGTCCACATTAGTACATCCTTTACAGTACCTCGTTGATTTATAAACGCCTTTATGGTTCCCGAGGCTAGCCAGAGAACGAAGTTTGAAACTAACTGTGAGACACAATGGAGATTGAATGTCTTCAGGTATGTAAACAATGCTCAAGTGTTCATAAATGGGCGATTCTCTTTTAACCCCCGACGCAAAAACGACGGGGTGTTATAAGTTTGACGTGTCTGTGTGTGTGTGTGTGTGTGGTTGTCTGCGGCATCGTATCTCTCGAATGGATGAACCGATTTTGATTTTGTTTGAAATGTGAATTAGTCGGGAGTGTTCTTAGCTATGTTTGATGAAAATCGGTCCAAGATGGCCGCCGCTACAAAATGGCGGATTACATATTTTTTCACAACTCCGTAAATATGGGTATCAAATTAAAGGGCTTGACTAGTAGAATAATGTACACTAACTACATTGAAAGGGAATGAGGAATTTTAACTAACGAAATGAATACAAAAAGATTTGTATGTACATATGTGTGTTATGTAGGTATGTCTATACCTACTAATATTATGTTTTAGTCAATGTGAATATTAGAGGTACAAAATATCGTAGAACTCTTGCAGTATTTTCTAAATCACTAATGTGATACCGTGGTTCAATTATGTATTGCACCATCATCATCATCACAACTAAAACACGTTGCTGATGGGCCTTCCCCAGGTGTCGTTATTTCCTTATCCAGCTGATCCCGCGGCTTTAACCACGTCATCAGTCCACCTTGTGGGAGGACTTCCAACGCTGTGTCTGGGTCGTGATCGCAACTCCAGAACTTTTCATCCCCATCGACCATCTGTTCTGCAAGCAACGTTCCCTGCCCATTTCACTTATGTTTGGAAATTCTTCGGACTAAGTCGGTAGTTGTCTTACGGATCTTCATTTCTGATTTGATGGATGGAAACTCCAATAGATCTATTTTAATAAAAATCTTCTTTACAAAAAATACAACTGACTTCCAAATACAGAAAGACTAAAAAGGATAAATAACTTTAATTTCGGAAGTCGGTGTTAAAATACGAAGAAACAACCAAAATCACCGACTTCCGAAATTAAAGTTATTTATACTTTGTAGTGTTTTTGTAAGACAGTTTTTTTAAATTTTTCACTTTTTAGTGGTACCCCAAACCTAACAACACTACTGAAAATTCAAAGGAAAGCAATTTAGTTTACTTTGAAAAACCAAACTCCTAAACCGATTTTGATGTAACCAATCGAAAAGTACATCCTTGCACATAAAGATTTTTTCAAATCGGTTCATAAATGGCGGAGTTATGAGGTGACGATCACAAAAAAGGTCTGCTGGAAGAAATTTCTAATGAAACAAGCAGTACCTTTGTGCGCTTTTATCTGTATAAAATTTTCTTTTTTTAACAAACAAAATTTGTACGGCAACGAAAAGAACCGTAACGCCGTCTACGACGAACTAACATCGAAATCCTGCATCGCACAAGCAAAGTTCTCCATGCGATTTGAACATTTACAACAGTCTGAATATCAACTATCGGGCAGTTGCCCACCAGACACAACGACCGACTGGTTCTGAGGATCCTCCCATTTTCAGCCTCCTTTTTTGAAGTTGGTTAAAAATAGGACATCACGTCTGTATGTCTCCAACAAGACACGTTGTATATTTTAGTACCACTATTGTGTATGCTGTTACTAAAGAACAAAAATAAGTATCTAAATATCGACATCAAGGCAGCATTACTCAGACTTGAAAACCACATGAGAATTGAGCTCACGCACATTCTGTGCCCTATATTATCAAGTTAAGCAAAAGGTACCAAGCGAAAAACACATTACGTTGTCGTTATGTAAATCCAGATGTTTGTGGTAAGAGTACCTGCGTATTTTACTAACGCTACAGGCAAAAGTTATCGTAGAAGCTTTTAGTATTCTGCATTGCGTAAAAAATAGGTATTGTGTGGTGCGAAGAATAGAAGTAGAAACGCTTTAATACTAGCGACGCGTCTGCTTGAGTTTTTATATTAGATATGTCACCGGAAAATTGCAGACTCCGTAACATTGTAATAAATCTTTATTAGATTATAATTTCTCGATATGTATTATGAAAAAACCCGTCTTGTATACAATAAATCCTGTCCGTGTCTTATTAAGAAAAATTTGTTTACAATTTCACGCGATTTTGTACAATCTTACGGCGTTTGCAATTTTCTGGTGACAGATACACCGTTTTGCGATGTTTTTAGGGTTATAAGGGTAACGACTGGAACCCTATTACTAACGGCCCGTTTGAATACCGTATCTACCTTTAACCAACTGTCAAATTAGCTACCAACAGTAGCTGAAACGTTATGTTACAAAAGCAAAAACGACGTTTCAGCTACTGTTGGTAGCTAATTTGACACTTGGTCAAAGATAGATACGTTATTGAGACCGGCCGTTAGTCTCTGCTATCCATCCCTCCGTTTATCTGTCGGTCTGGCAGCCGGATATAGGTATCTCATGAGCCGTTTATTTCAATTAAAATTATCCAGGCAAGAAACATGATTTTCTGTTTTTATCTATTTACGTTACGGAACCCCTCATGTGCGAGACCGACTCGCACTTGACCAGTTTTATTTAAAATACCTACCTGACACATCAGATACTGAAGAAGAAATGCTGATCACATGGCCCAGAACCGCAGAAGACCATCTTACTTAGACGTCCGTCTTGACAAATGTCCCCCGGCACAAACTCAAGGACAACCCACGAAGAGATATCGGTGCCCACTACAGTGAGCTGTCAATCCATACAATCATGATGTCACGTGATCACGGAGTGAGCTGTCATTCCATCTTGATTATATGGATTGACAGCTCACCTCATGATCACTTCACCCAAGCCTTCACTTCGATATGTTTACAAAATCGACCGGCTGATACATAAGAAGATTGACGAGGTGAACCGAACACAAATAATGAGAAAAGAAGGGTAGACATATCAGTCCGTCCTAATTTTCAGCAGATGTATAGCGTTCCTTCGACTATTTACAAACAAATCAATCCCACCCATCTCTCTACAAGACCACCTGATTCCCTACGCACATAAAATGATGAATAGCTCTGTTATAACTACCCCCCGCGAGTCGCATCTGTAGAACATTTCCAACTCTAAGACAGGCCACACGTCTGTAATTGACAGATGTTTATGGGTTGTTTAAATTCTTGTTTCCACAGAACAACGAGACACCTCGCCCGCCATTTTTAAACCTTTCCACAAGGACCAAGGGTGATAATGAGTGTCATCGCTTACTCAAAGAAAATGGCTGTTAAATGAATTATCTACATGAAAATGACTTATTTTAACGTTACAACTAAAACAGTACGATTTGTGAATAATTAAAATCGGTGAAATCAATGAGATTATACACTTTTGAAGTTAGTCTAAATTACACTGAAGTTAGTCTTCCATCCTCGTCACACAAAACGTCGTTTGACGCAAATTCAATAGGGCGTTACTAGCGAGTGTTTTTACAAACTGTTTATCACAAATATAAAAACGTACAAAATTCTGAAATTTTTTGCTTCTTGTTTTTCTCTAGGTTTTGAGAAATATAATAAAAAAAACATGACAGTAGTAACTTCCACTCAGCGCAATTAGGCTCAACGTAAATGATTTCCAATGTCGTCTCTAGTCACTACCTGGTATTCCGTGCTCTGTTCTTGTTCCCACAAATGTTTAATGAATCATGGACTCTAGAGAATTGCGGCACGAGAGTTTAAAAGGAGTTTTTTATTTTTAGAACCAACTAAGCATTTTTATCAATGAGCGGTTAGTAAGACCCTTATTTGCTAACTGTACTTTGAGCGGTATGGTTTGTCGCATGAGTGAACAACTATGGGGCCCGCTACGGCCAGAGCCTGCCAGGGTTGCGGAATTTGTTCGAAAGACTCACCGCGGCCCTGGAACGCAAAGGGCTTTAGAAGTAACACGGATGGGTTTTAGTCAGTAAGAGTCTGACACGGCCTTCCGCTCCACCCAGAGCGAAAGAAGTCATTTGATGATTTCCCATCCTTAAAAAAAAGGGTGAACAACTGATATTAGTTGTTTTATTTGTTTTAATGTCCGTGACTAACATAGTCGTAAGTTTTAAATTTTTGAGCCTTTAATATTACATTAAAGCGAAATCCTTTCTTACAGATATTGTGTCGTTCCACACAAACTTATAGTAACAAGAACCTTAAGCCATGATAAAATGTAAGCGGCCAGTGCATCCTGCCAAGAAGCCGAGTTGAAAGACAACCCACAAGCTGGATCAATGAGTTGGTAAGGGCCAGGGGATTAGAAAAGCAAAGAACCGACGGCAACGATTGGGGAAGTCTTTCAGCTGAAATAATGATGAAACACTATCAAGATACTATCGCTATCATTTTCCAGGAAGCCTAATACTAAAACTAAGTCAATATTGCCAAGTTACATGTAGGTAATTAACCCCAAACACTAAGATCAATACACAACAACAGCAGAAATGACACTCCAAGCGCCAGAAGATTAACGCTCTCCATTATACCTACCTACATAGTAACGTACCTACAGTCCGCATTCAGCCAGTGCGGTTCCAACAAGCGCCTCACTGAATATTATTATAATCATTCATTCACACAAACGCAATGACCGACGTCATTCGCACGACACCGCTGACCACAGAGTAAAGATTTGTTTTGTTTAGGAACAGAAGTGCAGATAGGTATATTAGAGAACGAACCAGTTTGTTTATAAATATTTGTTTTGGTTTCTAAATAATTGTTAAAGGCCTCATCAGAAGGCTTAAAGTCGCTCAAAAGGCAATGGAAAGGGGATAGCCTGAGTTCCCTTTTTTTTTTTTTTTAAGAATGGGAAATCATCTTGACTTCTTCCACTCTGGGCGGAGCGGAAGGGCGTGTCAGACTCTTACTGACTAAAACCCATCCGTGTTCCTTCTAAAGCCCTTTGCGTTCCAGGGCCGCGGTGACTCTTTCGAACGAATTCCGCAACCCTGGCAGGAGCCTGAGTTCCCTTGCGGCATCGAATCAGAAATGAAGATATCCGCTGGAGAACCAAGGCAACTGACATAGCCCGAAGTGTCGCCAAAAGTAAGTAACAGTGGGTAAGACACATTGCTCACAGAACAGATAATCGATGGGGTCAAATGGTTCTGGTGCGGCAGCTGCGTACCGGAAGACGCAGCGTTGGAATGCCTCCCACAAGGTAGACCGATAACTTGATGAAGGCCCGGGGTGGATGCAAAACAAACAGGACCAGTCGATGTGACGGTACTTGGGGTCTATGTCAATGGATGTCGTTTGCCTGAAATATTGGTGATGATGATGAATTGTAAAAAAAGTCTTGCAATACAGAGAATTGTCAAAAAACAAACCAATATTTATTATATTTATATTTGACATTTAGAATTCAGATGATAAATAGTAAAAGTATACTGTTGCGAATTCAGAATCGATAAATGCGTCTCAATGCAAAGTCAGTTTACACACTTTTCATGTAATTCAATAAATTCATTAATATTTCTTTTCAAATCGACTCAATTAATCATGACACCAATTCTCTTCAGACACATTTTCTTTTCTTAATTCCATTAATTTGATTTTTCTTTCAGAATCTCGCAAAAGAAAAATAATTAATTATATTTGATTGATTGCATTACAAAGGTTCCAGTAAATATTGAAACTCGATGGCACGAATTTCAATCTGGAGAGTGTGCTCAATCTTATTGAGTTATTAGAGCACACGTTGATATTAATTAAGTGATTTATTTTTGTGACCAGCCATGTTAATATTACTTGCAACACTTGACTGATGTGGCATTGAAGCAACGATGGAAATAGCTTTAATTTTATATTATTGACATCATAATATCACATCATGCCTGTATTTGTGCCTACTGAACAGCTGATATTTTTCCCGCTATTTCAAGGTTGGCCCATAGTAAAAAATATTCATAGTGATGAGTAAAATGACCTCTTAAGAGGTATTGCGTTTATTCTGTTGCACGTTCTTGTTTACTAAGAATCTAATAATGCAAAAACACAATCAAAGCCAGAATCCCACGTCACTGTCGTGTTTGCGATAACTACCAAACTATGCCAACAAGGAAATTTAAAACAAAAGAAAAACGCTTTATTGTTAATATAACTTACACTTTAAAATAAAAAGGGGTTATTGTACTTATGTTACTGTACTTACATTATGAACAGCTTATACCATGAGTCAAACTATGAAATTGCGAAAATAAATCAATTGCCTAAAATGTTTATGTTTGTATAACTTGACAAATTTAAGGTACTGAATAGTCGATTTTGGTGGGGCAGGGCATATTCTTTGTAAACGTACCAGGGGTCTCATCAGTTCCCGTGGGTGTTGTTCTTACAACACCCACGGCAACTGAGTCTCTTAGTAGCCTCTTGGCTACTAAGGGACTCACCAGAGAATGGACAGCAGCATTCTCTGTGCATTGTAACAGCTATACTGCGATCGCCAACCCGCTTGCCTAGCGTGGCGATAAAGGCAAATCTCCCCTTGGGGAAGGCCTATGTCCAGCAGTGGACGTGATGCGGCTGATATGATGATGATGATGTGGCCGAAATCATCTAACAGAGACTCGTTGGAATTTTGTAACTTGCACTATAGCTAATTTCATTGTCTTCTTAGAATGTCTCGCCATATAGGCATAATCCTTCCCAACAGGAAGTTCAACTGCTCTACAATCTAACAAAACATGACTAAACGTGTTGTCCGGGCTTTACTTGCGGGTAATGTTCAAAATGTCCGTGTTACGGTCATAGTGCTAAACGCTATCTATTCTATGTGAGCGTGATGAAATAATATTAGGTGAATTTTAAACTTTAAATACTGAATAGGAAAGGTCGTAATTATTTTTGGTTGTACAATTGATTGACAAGAATTTTCGTAAGCTAAAACGACTTGAACTTCACACCGGTCTTGCCGAGGGGTTTCGTCTTACCCCGTAACTGGGTTACGGTGGTCTGATAGATAAATCGGTCCATGTGAACTGGACTAGACTAGTGGGTACTGGATCCGGTTTGACTGAAAGCCGACCCCATTATGTGGGAAAAGGCTAGGCAGATCGATTTTTTACCAAGTAACATGCTTCCAGAACTAGGGTCTACACTGGGTTAATTTTTAGGGTTCCGTACCCAAAGGGTAAAACTGTTTGTCTGTCCGTCTGTCACCAGGCTATGTCTCATAAACCGTGATAGTAAGACAGTTGAAATTTTCACAGATTATGTATTTCTAATGCCGCTATGACAACAAAAAATAAAAATGATATAAAATTAAAAAGACATGTTTTTTTCGGCATATAGTACGGAACTTTTCGTGTGCAAGTACAATTTGCATATGGCCTGTTTTTAATTTTCTTTATCAACCCAGGCTCTCGCAGTCGACTAATGAATATATTATGCCTCTGACAATCGGTGCCATAACACTCCACAATCTAGCGTGTGTCAATCTTTCGGGGTGATAGAATATCAGTTTGTCTTGAGGCTATGTACTACAAAAATGATCAAGACTGTGAAAGCGGAGTAGAATACTGTAATTTCATACCTCTAGCGCTATCGGGCAATATACATGAAGAGCAAGGCGACCTATTTAATTCTTATCTATTACATCACCCGCCTACTTATTCCTCCTCATTTGCATTTCTACGTGATTTAAAAGTACCTTAGAAGGCTTAGCTTACAGAGTACTTCGTCAAGTATAGATTACCTACGTTTTTACCGGCTTTTATACGAATTCTTGATGTTTATTGAAAATGAAATTATTTTTTACCCGACTTCGCCAGAAGGAGGGTTATGTTTTTCGAAAGTATGTAAGTTTTATGACTTCGTACACGCATATCCCGTGTCAGTAAGAATTTCCCGTTCTCCTCATGAATGTGCCATCATTTACAAAAATAATTTATCAAATCCGACTGGTAGTTCCAGAGATTAGCGCGTTCAAACAAACATAAAAAATTATATAGTGTATCGATTTGGTATACTGACATACCTTAACATGGTGTGGTGACGGCTAAACGACCGGTCTCAATAACGTGTCACAATAACCTTTAACAAACTGTCAAATTAGCTACCAACAGTAGCTGAAACGTCATGTTTGCCTTATAAACATGACGTTTCTGCAACTGTTGACAGTTGGTTAATGGTAGATACGTTATTGGAACCGGACGTTAGTCAGTTCATTTATTTCAATGACTCTTGAAAACTGTCATGGAGTCGGTCAGTTCGACAGAAAGTTTTAGCTAATTATTCGGTTCAAACCATAGCTCTACAAAGAAGGACACTCTAGGAAAAATTAAAAAGTATTATTTATCTACTCAGAAAAAAATGTGAAAGGGGTTGACTACAAGTTTAACGTAGATTAATGTCATACTTACACAGAATACACTCTTTTCAAGTACTCGAAGTGGATTATTAACAAGGTTGATTTTGACTTTAGAAACCGCATATCTCGTGCAAATTGAAGTTAAGACTGAACTAAAATTAGCTTTCAGGTTCAATGCTAACTAACTACCAAAATGCATCGGCCCTATGATCCTGGACAGGGTTATAGGCATAACACAACCGAAACTGCGGGCTAAGGCTATATTCAGAATTTGGACTTAAAGCTTCTAAAACATCAACTACATTAATGTCTCTAAACTAAGCCACCCAACCCATATTTTGCCATTGTTACCATAGCAACCGGATACCTATTTCTCCCTAATAACAAGACAGACCACAACTTAAAGAAAGATCCTAACCTTCAGCCATTCAGCGACAAACACGACCTGATCTAGATCACTAAAGACGCCTATTCATGACGCTTCAATAGAGCTCTACCTACTAAATGATCGGGATGTATTGATAACGCAGTGAATAGAAGGTTTATAGGTACCTTGGCTATGTGGAGCCAAGTTAAGGGTTATGGTTCTAAGATAGTATTGTTGGATTAAGGTTTTCAAAATGGTGGAATTTGTTTACCTGGATATTTCCAGTGAAGAAACTATTATTGATGACACAGTTAGTGTGTTACCATAGTAAATATGTCCTGTTAGTAAAATCTCGCTCTTGTTAGAATTTCTGCTGAATAGTGGGTGCTTTTCAACTTCTAATCTTGGCTGCATCGCTGCAAAAGCATGGATTCAGAGGACTTAGACAATGTGACGCTTGTTGGAAAGTCCAAAATATCACGTGACGCCAATCAAAAAATATTTTAGACTTGATATGTCGATGCGGTCGAAAACTTCGCAAGTGGCAACCGCGTATTGAAAGACGAAGCGTTGGAGGCCTGGAACAAGGTGGACCGATGACCTGTCTCTGGTTCGAAATTGAATCTACTGGATGCGAGTCGTACAGGATTCGTCAATGTGGTGACACTTGGGGGAGGCTTATGTCCTGCAGTGGACGTCTTTCGGCTGAAAGATGCTGATCATGATGGTATTATGTCACTTTGTTTAGAGTCCTAAGTACCAGCAGAACACAGAGCTCTCTGTTCCCTTATAAGCATCATCATCATCATCCGCCTAGTCTTTCCTCAACTATATTGGGGTCGGCTTCCAGTCAAACCGGATTCAGCTAAATACCAGTATTTTAATTTTAACTAGGTAACATGGTACTTTAAGGCAAGACTGGTGTCAGATTTTTTGGCTTCTGACAATCCGTAACGACCAAAGATCTACAAATCAGAGCAGAAATCAATTGCTTAACGAGCTTTCCGAGGCACGGAGGAGTCTCGGCACGTTAAGATGGTCACCCATCCACAGACCAACCTTGCCAAGCGTTGCTGAATCTTGACGATCGACTCATGCGGCTTTTATTATTTAGTCACGAGCTCTTCTGCTCCCATATAAGACCCGGTATAAATATTTCTAGATAATTATCGCTTCTAAAACAAAGATGTTTGATTTTCATTTGTTTATTATTTGAATCCAAGCCTTCGACATGTTTACCAAATCGATCGGCAGAAGCACGCCAATATCTCTCAGCAACCCATCCTCAAAATAATAATAATCGATTAAACCATTACTTTAACTACAGTTTATTTAACTCTTAATTAAGATTAACCGAGGGCGAGTGAAACAAATAACGGAACCACAGCCGTGTTGAGAGCTCTTTGTAGAAACAAGGATTATGTTGTTCTCATGATGTTTGTCTAAATGAATGGAAACCGAGATTGTTAGTTAGCGGAAATGAGTTTTAATGTATAATGAGGTATTTTGCTTAAAATTTTCTTTTATCGCGTATATTGCAGACTGGTCCGTTCTCGCGGCTTCACTTTGTAGCCTCAACATTAATTCATTATATCTTGCTACCAATGAATAAACAATTTTTCGTAACCTGATCATGAGCCCTCAATGACGTCTTAAAACTATGATTCCAATGTAAGAGAGAGATGGGGCTATTCAGGAATAGCACCCTCCCTTTTTCATGACAGAATCATGATGGCACTGACACAACATCATAGGGGGCAATACTTCCAGAAGTTCCAGAGATAATCTCCTAAAGACAAACAAACAATTCACCTGCTTATATCATTAGTTTAGATTGCTCCAAGCTCAATCATAATTTTTAATTACCTTGTAGATTTTTCATCACTTTTTGCTCATAAAAAGCTACCGACGGGGATTTTTGTTTGCCGTAATTCAAATATAATAAAAAGTATTCGGGGTCACAGCCTACGCATTTCATTATAGCCTAAGATACTCGTGGAAACACTTTAAATCCTCCCACGGGTCATTTAACTAAAATCACAGACCAGGAAATGAAAGCACTCGTAAAATTGATCAAAGTAAACAACACTCCAATACAATTTAAACAATGAATCTATCCATTCCAAAATAATAACTATAAAATCGAATCACACCATTCGCCAGGTTTATATTCATTTTGGGTTTATTGTTAAACATATAGCTGGCTTTATAGTTGAACTAGCTTTTGCCAAAGGTTTCGCCCAATATAGAAAATGATCCCATGAACCTACGGGAATAAAAGTACCCTATCCTCTTATCTTATCCGAGCTATGATGTACCCGTTTTCCAAATTTCATCAAATCCAATAAACCGTTGAGAGTTATGCCAATTTTCACATTTATACATACGCGTCAAACGATTAATATAAAAATGAACGACATACATATACTAGCGATCCATCCACCCCGGATTTGCCATTTTTCAACTGGTGGCAGTGGTCCCAAGATAACCAACCGAATATACATATGCACGAACACACAAACTTCACACTGACTATTTATAAAGTTAAGCAAAGATATACCCGAATTCATTGTTAAATTTATAGTTAAACAGTAATCAAGGATTGCACCATTCCGTTAACCGTAGTTTACTTAACCCAGAATTAAGATTAACCGTAGGGGAGAGTGTAACAGATAGCGGTATCTTTAGTGTGTTGAAAGCTTTACTCGAATTAGGATCATGTCGAGGGGATTTGAGGAATCCTTTTAAGGATAGGTCACTCAATCTCTTCCTGGTGGCTTCGTAGGGAGGAATCGATTAATTTGCTTAAGTTCTTTGCTTTGTGGAAGGTTTGATTTTGGTGTTAAATTAAGCCTTCAGATTACTTTGGGATTGGGATTCGTGCAGACACTTATCAAATCGATAAAACTGATTTTTAACCGACTTCAAAAAAAGAAGGTGTTCAATTCGAATGTATTTATTTTATTTTTGTTTCCTCATAATATTTGCTTAACCTCTTTCTTATAATAATGGGGTCGGCTTCTAGTTTCACTGGATGCAACTGAGTGCAAAATCTTACACGTTCCGACTGCGCATCCGACCTCCACAACTCTACCGGGTACACTGGTACTGGGTACCACAATATCCAAGTACGACTGGTGTCAGATTTCCTGATTTCTGACAACCATTTACGACTGTCAAAGATTTGAAAATGACAGCCGGACATACAGCTTAAGTGCTTTTCGAGGCACGGAACTTTAACACGATAAGACGTTCACCCATCCACGGAAAAACCTCGATTAGTGTTGCTTAACTAATTAAGATCGGCCCGTGCGGCTGTTATTATTTAGGCAAATTGATAATTTACCTAAAGTCACGCTTATATTACTCGGGTTTTAGTCATATTTGCATACGCGTAGGTGATATTATAGGTACACCTAAGTATTAAAGTAACAGACAAACAAAATAAATCCACACGATCGACGTATAATGCCTGTATTACTGAGTGTAAGCTTATCACAGACCGATTAAAATTACCAACCAAATGTCTACGAACCGTGTTAAAACCCATACCATATTTATTTTATAACATACATTTCCCATACATCATCTACAACACCGGTTACTTTAATTAAAAGCCCATAATATTAAAGCATGATTAATGCAAGAAGGTACACCAAATCTTCATGGTGCGCTACATCCCTTCGATCGTAAAACATTTAGTACCCCATACCTTTCTACCTACCCTCGAACAAGGACGCTAAAAGGTACAATCCTAATACATATTTACGCAATTAAAAGCGATAAACTAAACTTAATCTCCGCTAAAATTACGCAAATTGGGTGCGTAGCGGGTAAGAACGGAGCTAAATTCTCATTTAACCTCAAATAGCAAGGTTGTTTAGTATAAATCCCATTAAAGTGTGGGTCCCGACCTTAGCTTTGGGAAAGTCTTGGGCTTATTACGGGACTAATGGGATGGAAAAACTCGAGAAGGTAAAGACGGCCTGGATTGGAAAAGGAAACATTCCGAAAGAGAAAGTACTAATTTTGTACATTAGTGGGGCTGAATTTTGGTTAAAACACGTTTTTTCTTGGATTGTCAAAACAATAATAGAACATTAACGCAAAATGAAAAAAAAATACTTTTCTTAATAAATTTTAAAAATGAATACCTGTGGTTTCAGTAGCATTGATCATTATAATAATGTCATAATGTATGAGTGGAGAGATAGAGGTCAAAAGTGGCTCTAATACCAAAATAATAAAAAAAACTGATTTCAGTTCAAAGGCTTCAAACATGACATACAAGTTACCTTTGAACTCAGTTTTATGGAGTACTAGTGTTATTCTGTCAGAATCTCACCGTGATAAGGTGGATAATGTGAACAAGACAATAATATACCATTAACGCAACATGAGAAAAATAAAACTGTTGCTAGATAATTTTTGAAAATATGACAGTTCACTTCAAGCTCACTTCACGGTTACAAAGATACCAAACAAAGCAAATTCATCGGTGAGACCCACCCAAAACCATCAAAAGATTAGAAAGAAAGAAAGAAAAAGTATTTAATTGCCACAAAACGACATACCGACACACATAATTTTATTTTACTTAAACTAAACCCCAAAACGATAGTGTTAGTAGTTCTTAAATTATATTAGTAAAGACACGTTAAAAACAATAAGAAAAAAAATAACAAAAGTATGAGTAAGTATATAAATAAAGTAGATGCATGTAGTGGTTGTGGCAAAAGGGCTCCCACTCAGCATAATGCTGTACCGTGGGGGACCCACAGCACGACGCTGATTTTCAGTGGTCGCCTAAATTACAGAAACAAACACCACCACAAAACAAAAGACGTATCCGGCAACCATTAAAATACTTCAAGAACAAGAGCATTCCCCAAAATAACAGAATACTACCATATAATTACTGCATAACAAGTACACTCGAAATAATCCCGAGTTCGACCACAAGCTAGTTAATTCCTTACTATCAGACCCGTCCCTACTAAATAATCGAATTTACGTGAGAACCCCTGTTTCGTTTGGCGATAAACTAAAGGATTTTGTAGATATAACACTTGGGGTTATAGACGCTGGGATCGGCCATTTTTGTTTTACATTATATTTGGATTTAGTGTCTTCTTTTTCTGTTTTTCGGCGGCAAATAAGCGTGGAATGGTGGTTGTTTATGTTTGGATTAAAGATAAAATGTTGAAAACATCTGCTTTTTTTAAAGAATTCCCTAAATGTTTCTTTTGAATGAATCTTGTTTATAACTTGCTATCATAAGCTCTAAATCGTTTCATTTTAAGGTATTTCACTTTAAAGTCTATGTTTTGTTCTTCCAGCAAAATATTGAGATTTATCCCTACAAAAAAAAAAATCTCTATCCAGTCGTATTTAATCTTAATTTCAAGAATATCTCTTTTCCTTTTCTCAATGCTTTCGTTCTCAAGGACAGCTTCTAATGAAAAACTATGAATAATAATACCATGCCCTGAAATCCTCGCTCAAGTTCCTGATTAGTATTCCAGCTTTTTTCCCCTCATTCCTAATTCCCTTGACCCTCAGTAGTTTGATACCGTAGCAAGTGCCAGAAAGATAAACCAATCGTTAAATTTTTCCTGCCCAGCAAGATGCGAGGGTTAATTTCCTGTAAGGCTTCGGTCGAGAGTTCAGAGTAACGTGGGCGTTCTTACACCGTAATGTTACTTCAAAAACAACCATTCTGTTTGGTTTTATTTTTGGCAGCAAAACAGCCGTTGGTTTATCTAATGTATTTCAACCTACATAGAGGCAGAGGTGAAATGTTTCAGGTCTGATGGTATGTCTCATAAGGATACATATTTACAATGTGCGTCTAGTGGACAGTCATAACTGTTTATTTGATAAACCGACCGCCAACCAATCTTCTTTATATTAATTACCAATAGATTGGACATTGTTTTTCAAAATTGCGATTTCTTCAAATAAAACTTAATCTTGTAAAAGATTTTGTAATCCACAAAAAGAGAATTGAATATCATTAAAGTAAGTTTAAACCTAATTTAAAATCTGCACAATAGCATTTATTTTCAAACACTTCTCAGCTAACATTAAGAATATCTTTTTTCAATAAAACCATCAAATAAATGATGTAATTTCATTTCATTTAATCCAAACATACTTAACGTCATGAAAGCTATCCACATAGAAATTACCTTTGATGCTCTCGTTTGCTAGAAAAACTAATTGGACATTTTATTTGTAAAACTACTTTGAGAATTAAGATGAGAGATCAAAGCTAATTGACATTTAAAAATAAACCATGTAGTTGAAGAATTTGGTAGCTCGTATTTTCTTAACAGGCGTTGATGCGGATCGCTTTCAATAATAAATTACTCTAGTGGATCAATACGAGTATATAATGCTAGTCTTATTTATTTGTTTGATCTGTTCAACATAATTTGACTACAAATATCAGTTATGTTTACTAAAGCCGACATACATTCATAACCTGATAACTATTATTTAGTCAGCTAAATGAAACGTAAAATTGTTACAACACACATTAATATTTTACATCTACATATAAAAGAGACAAAATTGAACCTACATTTAAAAAAAAATACTACTATGACAAGTTACAATATTCATTGCTTATTTATACTGGCAGCTGGCTACAAAAATGATTTTCAGAATCAGTTAGCAATATAAATAAAACACATGGGATGGATTGACTGACTGGCTGAATTTAGATGGGCGTTCGATTAATATAACATATCCGTATTTACCAGTTATCGCTTCAAGCGTTGACGCTCGCTTGTAAACTAGCTGTCCCGCTGTTTGCTCTCAAAGTAAACACTTACGTAAAATATTATATTAATGGTGGATGTATTCATTGGGAAGGAATTACTACGGGAGTTTCACAGGGGACAATTCTGTGGCCTCTGAAAATGAGTGAAATGTTGACGACTGAGTCATGCTTGTCGATGTAAATTGTTATAAGACGATCTCCTTTGTTGATCAAATCAATATATTTTAAAAACGATCCCATCACCACTTCGTTCAAACTCAAGTTAGATAACTTTCATGTTGCTCGCGTATTAATTAAGTTCCTGGTATTAATTTAATTCAACTTCATTTAAAGTTTACTTTGTTAGGAGTTCACTAGCGTCAAATACTATGCACAAAATGTTACTCAACGGTGTGACAGACAGCCCAGACTTGTATTCATGAAACATAAAATCCCGAAGGGTGATATTCAAAGAACGTTATGTACCTTATGTTATTTTGTTGTAGCAACCTAATGTACCCATGTTTACCCCTTATGCGTAGTTTATGGGTTCCTATAACGTTTTATAGTAAGGATCTTGTATTGCAAATGACTTGGATGTATTTGTTCATGGTCACAATATGTTATGGGGAGATGAGTTAAGATTTGTATCGTATTATGTGATTTGTGGTATTACCCCATTTAAAGAGGCAGAGGTTGTTGTAAGGTTATGCGGAGGAGCTACTGTTACATACGGTTTTAGACTTAGGGACACTAATCACTAATACTCAATATATGTTTTCTTCATTGACAAATAATTCCTAGATTCATTTTCTTCTCGCAACTAGAAACTAGTATATCGTCTGACACACGGTTTCCCACCTTTAACCAACCCCATAGCAACTGCGCATGTGTCTAGGATTAAAAAAAAACAATTCATCATTTTTTATAAATTAAGAATAGATTTGTCCAGAAGTGGAATAAATTCGAACTACAAAAATGAAAACTAAAAACTTTAAGCAAATTTTAAGTTTAAAAAAAAATACCATGACAAGTATTTGTCACTCAAGACCCAACTCCTGATGGCATTCTTAAACTTCTACGAACATTATAAATTATACCTTGATGTTCAGATTGATGCATAGGTAACGGGCCTTGTAAATCGAGACGTATTGAGAGGGAACCGGCAAGTAATGTCCGGCTCCTTGTCTAATAAATCGTCGTACACACTGAGTTTGAAATTGGGGCATCTGTCTTCGTTCTGTACTGTAAAAGCTACGTTGACTTTGAGCGCTTTTGTAAGGTAAAAACCTTTATTATATAATGTCTCGCTGATAGTGTCGCGTGTATCGAATCATTCAGTACCCTTCAAAATGGTTGAGCTGAATGGTGCTGGTTGCACGCGTCATGTTCGTGAACGGGCGCCATCAGTGGAGACTGGTCATCTCCTAGCTGCCACTGGCATTGGTTTAAAAGAGTGTCCGTAGAGTTTCTTGCACGTTCTTCTCTATAGAGATCTACGCTTTGGAACGTGCAAATAGCTTCATGTTTTTGACTGCCTGCCTCAGAAAATTCAAAAGTACCTTTTAAATGGTTTATTTGCAATAAATGGTTTGACTTTGATTAAATTACGAGTTTCTAACAGCAGCTTTGCCCGCGAGAAAGTCTAGACTAAAGGAGTCCTGTTTCAAGATAAGGTCTATTCCCGTTGTGCCAAATTTCTTTCCGAATCCACTAAGCCGGTAAGTGCAGAAGGTCACAAAGAGACATATAAGTATGGATAGGAATAACGTGGATAAGAAATACGTGCTGCGTCAACCCCAATTGAATTAGGGCAAGGACAGGAGGATGATGATGATGACACCTTATAGTAAACTGAAAGAAAACTCAGAAAATTAATGGAATATTCAATAATTTTTTCAACACAGAAGGGGACTGCGAAATACGACAACATGATTGTTTTCTCTTGTGAACAGGCTCACCCTGGATCACATGCTTATTTTAACGTCATCCTAGATTGCTAATTTTGGTTTTGACAGATATTGTTTGCGGTGAAACTTCATGCATTTGAAACATTTAAGATCAGTGTCTGAAATAAATAAAGTTATGAGAACTCGTCAAACGCAGGCAATGGCTGCTGTTATTGCTTGAATGTATTTACATCAGCTAATTTGTTCTTACTTATGAATGATTTGATCAATATGGAGAAAGTGATCAAATCATTCATTGCCATTCAACGCGGCAATGCTGCCAGTGTTCTGGGCACTTCTGCCATTGACAGCGATGTGGATGAATTTTTTTATGCCCCCATGTGCGATGTGGACAAATTTTTTGATGCCCAATGATTTATTTTGTTTTTACACGCGTTTGTGCATAATTCCACCATTATTAGTCTAGTTGTTAAAGTATTTAGTTGTTACTTGTAGATAATAATATTATAGTTCCTTAAATGTAAATAAACAATTTACTAAGATTCATAAGTAGTAGAATGCGTGCAAAAAACTTTTAGGCATCACCAGAAAAGGTGGAGACCCCTAATTCTCATTTTTCAAACACCTATATTCAATCTCCAATCCTAGAGGTTCAGTAAATTGTATTTTAACATCCCTACCGGCTCAAACGTGGGCAAGAGCCTTGTTCCCCGCAGGCCTATTAATTCTGCACGAGCAAGTCACAACTCGTCCCTTTTTTAACGAGCCGAGACCCACGTCTCTGCTTGGCTTTATTCAATTATACCTTCATAATTTTGTCAATCTATGATGATTTCTTCCAGTTGGCACCCTAACTAACACATTACTACCATATTTTTGGGGGTTTTTTTTTTAGATGAGTTTGCTCTTGACTCTAGTCTAGGTCATAGAGGACAGAAACTTAGTCGGCGATGGAGCGACCTTACCTAGAAGAAGCCGGTTGACTTGACCGATTTAAATAATTCTTCTTTTGTTGTGTTTGTAATTGTCAGGGCGAGGTTTGTATAAAAGAAAATTTCGATAAAATAAATATATCCGGGCGAAGCCGGGGCGGGCCGCTAGTAACAAAAAAAGTTTATTAGCTTGTTTAAACGCGCTTATCTCTGGAACTACCACTTGGATTTAGAAAATTCTTATTGTATATTATAGCCTATATGTAAACGGGATAGGCTATATGGAAACGGAAAATTCCTGCGAGAAAGGGAATAAAATGTAGGTATATGCGCGTACGAAGTCGCGGGCAAAAGCCAGTAAAGAATATAGTTTTTAATAAAACTTTCAACACCTTTATACATCCCACGTAGGTAATTATAAGTGTCATGTAATATAATTACACTTGCACATAACTGTGTTATGAACCAATGGCATGCACAATAAAGTCTGGGAAAATAATTGTTAACCACTTTGTTTTTGTCCCTGATGTGCTCGCTATTGACTGCGAATTCCACACTGCGGCTTTGTGCACTATAGTACAGTCCCCCTGACTGAGATCGGCTATAGCAGCCGTGTTTGCGCAAAAACACATGCTCTACCTTTTCCAACGCTCTCATAATGCGATGGGCCGGCAATCGGACACGACCCGAGAATGATCTAGCGCAGACAGGACTTTGTAAAGTTCAGATTTGGCTGCCTCGTTGGTCAGTGGTACTGCCTAGCGTGAGATCCAGGTTTCGATCTCAGGTCGAGCATAGTGTAATGGATCGTAAACATAATTAGCGTAATATGGGTATACCCTGCCAGGGTTGCGGAAGTTGTTCGAAAGAGTCACCGCGGCCCTGGAACGCAAAGGGCTTTAGAAGGAACACGGATGGGTTTGAGTCAGTAAGAGTCTGACACGCCCTTCCGCTCCACACAGAGTGGAAGAAGTCATTTGATGATTTCCCATCCTTAAAAAAAAAGCCCAGTCCTGTCTGCGCTAGATCATTCTTGGGTCGTGTCGGATTGCCGGCCCATCGCATTATGAGAGCGTTGGAAAAGGTACAACTATATCTGAAATGAAAAAAAGAGCAGAAGAATACGGATTGGATAATAGAGCGCATTAACGCTTCGGAGCCCATGCCGAAACAACACGTTTTTTTTCTTCCATTCTGTCCTGTCAGCCGTCACGCTATCACTATCTTTTATATCACTCCTAACACAATCCATTCATCTTTTCATCCCTCCTCTTCTCATGACCATATCATGACGGCTGGTCAATTCTGTAAACATGTCGAATTGAATTACGGTTACGGTTTGAATTAATTTATTTCTAAAGATTAAAAATCACTTGTACCATACCAAGATAAGCGATTCCCTTTCAACTTTTCCCTCACAGGCCCCACTTTTAAACTACCTCTAATGTATTCCTCACTTTATACATTCTCGTTACTCCACACATCCATTTCAACATTCTCATCTCCGCTACATGCAATCTTTTCTCATCCGCCTTTTTCACAGCCCAACATTCTCATCCATACAGTACGTCACAGAGAAATTCCTTACGGAAAAACCCAACAGCAAAGGAAATTGAGGTAGTAGAATTGGTCCCCAGACCAAAATCGAACCATCCAATCATCACATACTGCAAACATGGAAAACAGCAGGTCGATTCTGTAAACATGTCGAAGTGAAAGCTAGGGTGAAGTGATCACGAGGTGAGCTGTCAATCCATATAATCAAGATGGAATGACAGCTCACTTCGTGATCACGTGATATCTTGATTATATGGATTGACAGCCTGCTCACCTCGTGATCACTTCACCAAAGCCTTTACTAAAATATGTTAACGGAATCGAGCGGCTGCACTAGGCTCTAGTCTAATGACATTATATCAGTGGTGGACAGATGCTGTCGAAATGTCACGTGGTCAATACAACAATCATAATCATAAGTCATTTATTCAAATTAGGCTGAGTGCCAGCACTTTTTGAACGTCAAAGTTCTACATAAAGACAATCCCCCAAAAGGCCCGCCCGTCACCACTTCCAAGTGTTTTAGTTGGGAAGAAGAAGTGGCGCAACAAACTCCCCAGCAACACATCCTTTATAGAATCTACATGTCATTTTATAACATTCTGCTCGTGATACTCAATTAATTTCCCTGATCGTACTATGTACAAACTGTTGTGCAATTAACTGGCACAACATGTATGGGTATTAATGGCTTATTAATTATAGTTTAATATAAAACCCTTTATCAAAGAGCCAGTGACGTCAGTCATTCGTGTTGATATTTTGCGGTTTTTGATAAGGGTTTATTTACATTTGGAAAGCTGTAAGCTTCGCTGAGTGGGAGTATCGGGATATTTTGAGAATAGGCATTAATTAATGAATAAATTATAATAAAAGCTTTCCCCAAAGTTACCTTTCGTGTTTTATCCACAGGTATGGTATTACTATAATATTTATGTGTGTACATGGATAATAAAATACGAGTAAATAAATAATCACCTAAGATATTCAAATTTGCATCAAACTAGCATTTGCCTGCGACTTCGTACGCACATATCCCGTTTTTTCCATTTCCCGTTGGAATTTTGGAAAATTCACTCTTAGTGCTCCCCTATACTCCCGAAGGAACCTACATGCCACATTTCTAGGACTATTAGTTTCGGTTGTGCGTTGTCTCTCAGTCACACAATCACTCAATAACGGCAAAAGTTTTATATATGTCACCGAAAAATTGCAAACGCCGTAAGATTGTAAAATATCGTGTGAAATTGTAAACGATTTTTTCATAATATATCGAAAAATTACAATCTAATATAGATTTATAACAATCTGACGGAGTCTGCAATTTTCCGGTGACATATACATTGTTTAACCGAATAAACGCAATACCTTTTAAGGGGCCGTAACCGCTTAGTAAAAATACTATTATTTAGCTGTATCCGATTAGAAGTCGATCGAAATATACTTAGGAAAAGTCAGGCAGATTAATCAATATATAATGTGTTACAGAATAAAATTTGAAAATTTCAAATTTCATCAAGATCCGATCAGCCGTTCCGCCGTGATTGAGTTACAAACATACAAATATCTCAACTTTCGCATTTATAATATTAGTAAAAATAGTACGGATCAATACACCAATGTCTTTACAGTAACATTGAATTCAATAATTATAAGCTATGATACAATTAATATATTATTCAATAACATAAAGTAATCAATCATATTCTCGTGCAAATCTGTTAATTACTCAAATAACCGTTGTACCATCTGTACCAGATAATGTTTTAGTGAACGATGAGTTTCTAATTACCTACGAACACAATGCTGTACAGCGAATCTTTATCAGGTATCTAGAATTGCTTGTTAACTAGTTTTTGTTATCTTGGTGTGTTTTCGGGTTATAATTGGCTGACTGTAGGGCAATGACCTCTTTTTGCCCGACTGCCTTAGGAGGCCTAAGGAGGGTATTGCTTTTCGGTGTTGGCGATAATTTAGCCTTCCGCATTTTAGAAAACAAGCCAACTGCCAGTCAGAATCGCGTGCAAACGAATTTAATTTTTGTTACATGTTATTTTAAGACTTTTTAAAAGTTTTATTGCAATCTTTAGGTAATATTTTAGGCAACAACTCCAAAATTGTCTATTTTAAAATTATGAAAAAAATATGTTTGTCACAATTGATATGTTGTGACATATCAATTGTGACAAACATATTTACGATACCCACTTATAATATATCATTAACTCAAGAAATGGTCTCAAGCGTTATCGATAGTATGTTCTTAACTATAAAAAAAAAATTGAGCGAGTCTTACAGTAGTCGCAAAAGGATGTGTAACATCTGACGTCTCACCTTGGTAAACAGCAACATTAACATTAAAAATACCAATTGAATAGCCAACTCGACCACTGCGCGCGCTCATTGGTCAAATCGAATGAGGCGCGCTCATTGGTCAAATCAAATAGCGCGCGTCCTTGGCTTCCTGTTACACACTTCCGTCCCATTTCACGATATCACTCCCACAGATTGCAGGAAAGCGAGAGGAAAGATGTTATACATCAATAAATTATTTCATCCTCTTTTTCCTATAAAAAACGTTCAATTTCTAAAATAATCAAATATTCTTGAAAATTATTTTAAGACATTCGTAAATAATTCTGTGACAGCAATCAAATTTAGAAGCTGACTTACTACCTAATTGGTCTGACTGAAAACCTGTCATTCATGAAAACCTTATTCATTAAAAATGTATGCTATAACTCATTTTCAAAAGGTCATTAGAACCTATTTAATTAATATATACTCACACACGTGAGTTGTCCCAAGATATATTATTATTATTATTGACTGAATTATTGATTGAATATATTATTATTATTGACCGTGTGGTCATCCGATCCCAAACTAGGCAGAGCCTGTGCTATGGCAACCAGACAACTGATAAACATACTTATATATTTCTAAATACATACATATTATAGACAAATTACACCCAGACACAGAACAAATGATCATGCTCATAACACAAAGATTTGTCCTGGATGGGAATCGAACCCATGACCTCTGGTTTAGCAGTCAGGGTCACTAACCACTCGACCAACAGGCCAGTCAATTCACAAAATCTTCAATGATTTTGAATTTATAGTTAGTTAATTTTCAAGATCCCTTTTGTCCAGTGACGCATTAACGGCGACTTGACGTTTTGCGTACCCCATCATTCTATTATTTCATAATTTCCCGACTCCCAATTGAAAAACTACTCCATCACAAGGGATGATAGAAGGTTTTCCTTTGGGATGTTTCTGTGTTATAAAACGAATAATTTGTCACCAAAATAGAATACAAAACTTGAATTAACATTGAAGGGTCAATATTAAAATGATGGTTTGAGCTCAACTGAAACCCTTTGGGGCTCGCTTTGTTTGAGTGTGATTTATTTAGTTTATTCGCTTTGTTCGTAAATAGAAACCTTTTGAGTTCGATTACCTCATTTAACTAGTGAATGGTTGTCAATATATACAGTTATATACGGTTTGTTCCCTATATTTAGAATGGCTGCTTGATTTGGGCATGTATGATCAAAATAAAAATAAATTTATGAATAATTTAAATTTAAAGCACGTACAGTCAATAAAGCTATTTGGTATGCAGGCAGCTAACTTGCGACTACTTTTAACAATGTTGTAAGAGTGCTGAGTTGACAATTATTGTACACCACACTCATAAGTATGTCATAAGCTTAAAAAGTTAAAATGCACACATTACAAAAAAATGTTGGCAGTGCAGTGGAAAAAATAATATTTTTGCCTGTATACTAGATAGCTTTGTTGACCGTACATATACTCAAGTAGGTACTTTTTTCCTTTTAGAGGAATAATTATTTTTACCACTTCCTTAGGTACCTTTTTTTGGGCAAGAAATCATCAAATGACTCCTCTCGCTCTAGGCGCAGCGGAAGGGAGTGTTAGACTCTTACTCACTAAAACCCACCCGAGTTCCTCCAAATGCCCGTTCCCGAGCCGCGGTAATTCTTTTGAACAATCCCGCAACCCTAGCAGGCACTGCTCTAGCAGGTCCCGTCACTTATGCTGACATCTCTTTGAGGCGCGTCTGGAACAACGTGCCGATGACCCTAATCGGACGGCGAGCTAAAAAAATATAGAAAAAAAGATGTTTATTTGAGAATCGCACAAGACAAACAAACCAGTAAAATAACATTCATAACTAAACAGTATAATAAAATAATTAATTATCTGCGCGAGGCCAAAATGGTCCCTATCTCAGTTTATGCTGCGATATCTAGAAAATAAATACCAATTACATTATATCTAATCGATTCAAAAACAGATTTCAAAATTGAATATCAGCAAAACTTTACCGTAAGTTATGTTACGATAAATCGTAGTAAGTTAATAAACTCCATTTTCTTTACGCCTTAAATTTTCTCAACGCTGTATATTCTTTCTCTTGTTTTCCATAGCTTCGAGTTTTATTATTTTTCTCAGAAACAAGAACATTGTAACACCCATTAAGCTCACTAGAACCTCCAAGCAGCAACTAAGATGTTTTTCACCCAACTTCAAACCATTATTCGCGTCATAAAACTTTACATACAACAAAATTTTCCGTCTGTCAGTTTCACATTGTTACAACAGTCTAGGAGTTAGCGGTGTATTTGTTAAAATCATTTCACCCTTGGTTATGAGGAGGTTGAAAGAATTATTTATTTATTTAATTAAGGTTCACCAACAGTTGTTACAGATAATATATAGGTAGGAACATATAAGTCATTGTGTCTTAAATCTAACTGCACAACCAATTACAGGTAAACACCACATGCAAAATGCTGTTTCTAAATATAAATTTTATTTTAAACATTTAATGTACTTACATTCTAGATAATTATACTAAATATTAATACTAATTACGTTTGACAAACGTCGATATTGAGTCTGTGAAGACGTCGACCAGGTCGCTGCGTTCGTTTATGAGTTACACATGCGGGGTATAGGCGAATTAGCACCAATTACTGTACGGCTAAGAGGGGGAGCTCAGGGTGTTTTATTATCAATACGTAGCTACATACCCCTCCCCCTATCCTAATCTTTCCCCCGTCCAACATATCCATAAACACACACCATTACAAAACTACACAGGTGGTCTATCTTTGCATTAAATACTATTTCCCTTCTTTTTTATCAAATTATGTTCTGTATTTAGTTTTGCCCTCAAGTAAATAAGTGTTTGTCTTCTGTATAAGTATACTGAAACTCCGGACTTACATGTTTTTGTATTTGTCAACCTAGAGAGCCCTGACACTCATACCACAAGTTCAATCTTAGCTTGGGTGTCAGAGGTGTAAAATTATGTGTAACTTCATAATTCTCAACATTTATGTTTTTTATTTACGTAGTAATTAAGTACCTACTTATTGTAAGTTTGGAAAAAAAAATGTTTTGACGAACGATGATTCAAGGATAAATTATATTTATTTAGCAAATAGGTTAAACAACACTTTTACATGTTAATCTTTTATGGCCATTTAAGCTAGACGAGGTCGGTGTTTCCTACTCTGAGAAGAAACACCGAAACAAACTCAGAGGTCAAAGTCTCTTTTAAAGTCCATACAATCCGAACTGGTCAAATCATGTAAGAACCATGTTGTTTAATGCCTGAGGTGAGGGGGGGGTCTGTATGTATGCTTTTGCGGTTGTACAACGACATGCTTTGCTTTGCTTTGCTTGGTAGTATAGATGCAGGCCTGCCTTCCCGTCTCCTTCAGAGATGGGAAGGAGGCGTGGTCTTGAGGGAGAGCGCAACGGTCGTGCAGATCCTCAAGGCAAGTCCGGTGGATACACCTTCCCGAGGTTGCCACCCCGTTTTTGGTCTAATTCCATATGAAATAGACGTAACTGAAACCACCGGGCGGTTTTCCTCTCCGAACCACAACCCCCCTGTGACGAGGGGGTTGCGGACTCGGCCGTCACTAAATAAGCTGATGGCGAGTAGGAGAACAGAGTCACCTGCGCTAGGACCTGCGCAGTCGAGCGCCGTAAGCGGGGATGAAGGAGTCCTGGGGGGTTGAGCCAATCGGCACTGGTGGTAATGTGTCCGTGTGGCAACACGCCCCCTTTGGTCTGGATTTCAAGCGAAACGGTGGCCTAACCCTCTAGCCAGGGGTAGGGAAATGGCCACAGTGTCCCGTCAGAGGGTCACAGGCGAGGTGCGTGGGGTCCGTTGAGGTCGCCCTCGGGAGGCCGAAGCGGTAGGTAAAGGCCATGCTGAAGGTGTAAGTGAGGGTTGATCAGTTCGTGGGGTTAGGCCTTTCGACCTTCCGCGCCAACCCGATCAAGCACCCGATGTCGCGCTGTAAACCAGCCTTGCGCACCTATATCTCTCTGGTAATCCTAACGTTCGTACTCACAGTAGTGCGACGTTCCCAGGTGCGGGCTCCATGGAGGGTGGGAGCCAGGGAGATGAAATAAAAGATTCAAACAAGTATGGACAAAATGAGGCCTACTTCTTCAACCGTAGGAGTGGAGTCGGTGAAAGCTGGCAAAACTCCCAAGCGAGGTGCCCCTGGCACTTCGCTCGCCCCTGGAGGCCCTGCAGCTAACGCCGCAGGCTCCAGCGCGGGCGCCGGTCCGGCTGTGGCGAAAACCGCAGCTAAGACCAAAAAGTCCCTTAATATGCAAAGGGTATCGGCGCTGCCTGGGACCAGTACCGATCCCTTCAAACACAAGGCGAAAACGGCCATGCCTAACACCACTGCCGGAAGTAGCCTTCCCAAGCACCCTCCTCCTCCTCCTGTGGCTCCTCAAGCCACATCCCACGAGGCAACCGCAACCGGGCAAACGGGAGCGGTCTGCAGCACCGAGGACGTTTTTGCAAGCGTCTGGCAGGTGCCAATCCGTAAAGGAAAAAAAGGGAAGGGTAAAAACTTAACTCCACAAGCCCATTGCTCTTGTTCTGACCCGTCAGGTCAAAACGCTCCTACTAGCCAGGGTAAAAGGAGGGAAAGGCAGACGCGCAAGGAGCGGCGTCATGAACGCAGACGGGGAGGCAAAGGAAAGGCCTCCCAACGCAAGCAGGGTACCGCCACTAGCAAGGTCAACACGACCAAGCAAGGTAAGCTGAGCTTCTCAGAAGGGAAGCGGTCGCAGGCTGAGGCCGGCACTAGCCGACCAACGCCCTGTCAACCGCCAACCAAATCCGCAGGAGTTCCGGCCGAGGTGGCTACCACGACACAGCAACCCGACGGGAACGATCAGGCTGCGGCCAAGCGGGCTCTCAACGAGACTTTATCACCTCGTGGAGAGCACAAGCGGCCGCGGCTTGACCAGTCCCAGCGGGTTGCCAACAAAAGCTACGCCCAAGCTGCGAGTGCGTCCCTGAACGTCGCGATAACCTGCGACCGGAGGGGCATCATCAGCCAGGGAGTATCGGACCAGGTCGTGGCTGCCATACAGAGGCAGATCATCACGGAGGCCTGCTCCCCTATGCAGGACACACCGGGGCCGACCTTCAATGCGAAGCCGCTGTTCGCTGGAGGTGTCCTCAAACTGTGGTGCGGAATCGACCACACGCTAGAGTGGCTGAAAAAAACAGTCTCCGGCCTGGCTCTCCCGGCTAACACCTCGTTAATCGTGAAGAGTCAGTCGGAGATTCAGAAGCGGGTGCGTTGCGGCATCGCCATCCCGGACGACCAAGGAGTCTACGAGGACTCGACCTTTATTGGACGAGCCCTCTGTTACCAGAACCCATGGATCGACGTCAAAAGGTGGGTGGTGCTGCACGCCGAGAAGCAGAGGGCATGCTGGTTCGTGGTGCTGGGTATCCCCGAGAACCAGGTTCCGACCCTGTTGAGCTCCGAACGCCGACTCTCAATTGGTCTGGGATCGGTGTACGTGAAGTTCCAGGGTCCGAATGGCAGGTTCGTCGACGTCCCTCGGGGTTGGGATCCGACTACGGGACAGCAGCAGGAAGCAGGGGAGACCATCCCCCAACCAAACAACCCGGAAGCAACAGTGGCTGACCCTGCTGAAATAGCAGTGTCGGCTGCCCCTGCCGCCGCCGTGGGTGCCGTCCCTTCATCGGGTGGGGAGCTGGACGACGTTACGTTGTCCCCGGCTTCTGGCCTGCTGGAGGATGGCTTCGACGAGGGCGACATGTTTGCCGGGCTGCGGCTAGAGGGTGACGAGGAGGGCCTCGCCTGCGATGGCGTCCCTTTCGTCGGCCTGTAGAGTCGTGCAGGCAAACCTCCACCACAGCCAGACTGCGACGGCTCAATTGAGGAAGTGGCTGGAGGTGCAACACACGGCCATTGCCCTCATCCAAGAGCCGTGGATTAGGGGTGGCCAAATACGAGGACTATCCAACCTTAACGGTAAGCTCCTTGTTACTACGGACCAGGATCACCCTAGATCGTGTATCTATGTCACAGGTAACCTTAAAGCACAGCTCTTAAACGACTTCTGTTGCAGAGATGTCTCTGCAGCTAGGCTGAACATACAGCGTGGCGACAAAGTCATTGCGATCGTCTTCGCCTCGGTCTATATGCCTGAGGCGGACGAACCGCCCCCTCACGACCTTGTCCGTCTCGTCACCCAGTGTGAAAGCAGCGGAGATGAGGTTGTCATCGGGACCGACGCCAATGCACACCACCCGCTGTGGGGGATGGACACGCAAAATGAAAGGGGTAAGGCATTGGTTGAATACCTTTTCACAACTAACCTATCCCTACTAAATACAGGCTCTGAACCAACTTTCGTAACGAGACGCAGTCTAGAACTTGAGCGCAAACGCGGTAAGGTAAGAAAGGCTCTAAACAGAGCCATGAATACATATAGAGATGAGGACTGGGACGCTTACTACGTGGCCAAATCCAGCTATAAGAAATGCATCAGATCCAGAAGTACTACTGGATGGCGAAAATTCTGTGGTAACATTGAATCGTGCCAACAAGCAAACAGGGTAAGGAAAATACTGGCGCAACAGAACACACCCGAGGTCGCCACGCTCCGGAAACCCGATAACACGCTGACCACGTCACCTGAAGAAGCGAAACGTGTCCTAATAGAAACTCACTTCCCAGGAAGCGTATTCGCGCAGGTAACCGAATGGCTAGACGTTATACAAGCACCAGCAGAAGTTGATTGGTATTATGCAGAGAGGATGATCACGCTGGAAAAAATCCAGTGGGCCATCAGAAGCTTCCAACCTTTCAAGGCACCAGGTCCTGATGGAGTGTTTCCTGCCTTACTGCAGTGGGGCGGGACTTCTGTTGCAACAAGACTGGTGCCTTTAATGAGAGCGTGCCTAGCTTTTAGATACGTGCCTAAAGGATGGAGGGAAGTGAAAGTCATTTTCATTCCAAAGCCAGGTAAGAGTGACTATACAAACGCCAAATCCTATCGACCAATCAGTCTGACCTCCTTCTTGCTAAAGACCATGGAAACACTGTGCGAAAGAGAACTACGAGATGGCGTTTTAAAAACATTACCACTGCATGGTAACCAACACGCATACAGCTCAGGTAAGTCGACAGAGTCTGCTCTTCACCTGGTGGTGAGCCAAATAGAGGACATGATCTACCAGAAAGGCTCCTGTCTGGGCACTTTCATAGACATCGAAGGAGCCTTCGACAAAACAAACTTCTCCAGCATTAGTGCCGCCCTCTCCAAGCACGGAGTAGAACAGGTATTAAATGACTGGACTGGACTAATATGCTAAGTAAGCGAGTAGTTCGACTTGAGGAAGAGCAGCAGTTGGCCTTAATAGCCAGAGGCTGCCCGCAGGGAGGAGTGCTCTCCCCTCTTCTGTGGAATCTGGTGATAAATGACCTTATCACCAAACTCAACGCACATCGGTACTATACAATAGGCTATGCAGATGACCTCGCAATCCTTGTGCCTGGGAAGGTGACTGGTACGATTTGCAACCTAACGCAGCAAGCACTACGCATCGTGGAGAGTTGGTGCGGAGAATTTGATCTATCAGTAAACCCCACTAAAACTGAATTAGTCATGTTCACACAAAAGCGAGTTCTAGGCCACTACCGCCTACCCAAACTCTTTAACACTGAACTCCAGTTATCTAACGAGGTTAAGTACCTGGGGGTCATCCTAGACAGTAAGTTAAACTGGAGCAATCATCTAGACTACAAACTAAACAGGGCATGCATCACCTTCTGGCAATGCAGGAAAATGATAGGTAAGAAGTGGGGCCTATCTCCCAAAATAATACTATGGCTATACAGCGCAATAATTCGGCCCATGATCACCTACGGGGCCGTGGTGTGGTGGACCCGCACAAAGCTAGGTACAGCCGTAAACAAACTTCAGCGCATGCAAAGGCTAGCCTGCATGGCAACGACGGGCTGCATGAGGACTACTCCAACTGCGGCGCTGGAAGCCATACTGGGACTCCCTCCGCTCCACCTGTTCATACAACAGGAAGCGACGATGGCAGCAGTCCGTCTTAAAACACTGGATCTCTGGGGTAAGAGAGAAACACAACACACCGCTCTGCTCGAGGAGCTCAACAATGAACTCCCCATAACAAAAGCAATCAATGACCGGATACCCAAGCAATTTATCTTTGATAAAAAATACAAAATCCAATTGCATGAAGATCACCGCTGCGAAGGGCTGTGCCCCACAGAGCTGCGGGTCTTCACCGATGGATCAAAAACAGGTACTGGCACGGGTGCGGGAATCTTCTCAGAGGATCTCAACATTCATATAGCCACACCATTGGGGGTCCACAACACAGTGTTTCAAGCTGAGTGCATGGGCATTTCCTTGGCGACTTCAGCCATCATAAACAGGGAAGTTAAGGACCACTCAATACGCATACTCTCGGACAGCATGGCCATCCTGCAAGCTCTGAACAGTCACACAGTTAACTCTGGTCTGATTCTCGAGTGTCACCAACGTCTCAACCAGGTTGGTAGATACAACAAGGTAACCATTCAATGGATCAAAGGACACAGCGAATCCCGAGGCAACGATGCAGCGGACGAACTCGCCAGAAGGGGGTCGAGTATGACAACGATAGGACCTGAACCTATTGTACCACTCCCCTTCGGTCACCTACGCAATCTGGTAAGAAAACGCACTAATGATAAACATCACAAGCTATGGGTTGACCATAGTGAGTGCAGGCAGGCCAAAGAGGCACTTCCCTCTATTGATGGCCGTTTCACGAAAAAAGCCCTAAGACTTACTAAACAGCAGTTGCGTACAGTCACAGCCGTCACAACTGGCCATGGGTATTTTAATAAACACCTCTATGTCATAGGAGTCACCGACAGCCCACTTTGCAGAGCCTGCATGGAGGAGGACGAGACAGCAGCACACCTGCTACTAAGCTGCCCGGTAGTCGCTGATTACAGGGCTAAGTACTTCGGTAACCCAGGTACCCTTTGTGAGATAGTTAGTAACACCAAGGCGTTGCTGGCCTTCCTTGGGGAGCTGGGGTGGATCGAATGACACATTTGTCCCACCTGCACGCAAAATACGCGCTTAGTCGTGGAGTTGCGGAAACCAGCCCGAGTTACATACATACATACATACATACATGCCTGAGGTGGCCTTTTGAGGAAAGTACCTCACAGATTTGAGTGGACCTGTCCAGACAGTGCTAGCATTGGCTGTTATCGTGTTTCTAAAACATAGAACTTTAAGGAGCTGAGCGATTTGATGAACGATACCAAAGTAAGGACATTTGGGTAGGCCGCATAAATAACTCCAATGGCCAGACCAACTAAAATGAAATCCTAATTTATTTATTTAGCTTTAATTACTCTCTGCTTACAGTATGTACCAACACGTACAGAGAGTCATAATCTTATTAGGTATAAAATAGATATTGCAATAAAATAAAAGTAACACACATTAAAAAATTACAAAAAACAATACAGAACAACAAATCATTTTGATAACAATAATAAAAAATAATAATAATGAAATAATAATAATAATATGGCGATTGATCGATTGTAAGTGATTGACATGTGCACAGACCACCTATCGTACGGGTTTTCATCTGTGATTATTATGAGGTACTATAAAGAAAACAATAAAATTTAAATAGCTTAAGTTTTACATCTTAACGTTCAAAGGTTCCATCATTTGTCTTTGGGACAGCCAAACTTTGGCAAATAAGATGGGAATGATGAAGTGACCTATTTCGATTTAGCCGAGAGTATGGGTAGGCGTACAAGCTGTAGCAGATTAATCGAGAATCCTGAAAAGACATTACTATTATTCTTAATAATTTTTATATGTGATCAATCCTGATATCGCGAAAATAGACTTGTGTTCGGTACATTTTGTCGAGTTACGCAAACAAATATTAATTTATAGAGCGGATGATCTTTTTATTTCTTAGTTATTATTTATAGTTAAAAACAATGTTTTTCTGTTTGCTCAGTGCGATTCGCAAATAAACATTTTCTTTCTAGCTATTTTATACGCAATGTAAAAAACAAGGTCAGTCATGACGAATGAAACTGAAACGCTATCTCCTGGACTCAAAAGACATTTAATTTCATAGGCGAATAGCAAAGTTTACTTACACCTAAGTACCAACATACCGTAGGTACGAACGCTTGACTCTTTGTAACGAAATTAAATTCAAAATGGAGTCCTATGACTCTCTTTAGAAACTCCTTTAAAGAATTTAAGGAGGCGCGTAGATGTAGGTATGTGGTTTCGGGTTTTCGAGAATTTTGAAGCTGTTGGAGTTTGTAATTGATAAATTAATTATGATGATACACGCGATCTTTTACGATAGGTAAGAATTTTACGCAGTTTAGCTAAGTGTTATATTTAATGATCGGATAATCGAGCGCTAATATACCTAAACTTCACTTTTATTCTCACGAAAGTATAATACGGACATGCTTTTCAGAATCCCGAATCCCGGAATCGTTCGAAATTCCTGAGATTGCTAAAAAATCCCGCATACAAAATATAGTTAAAACTCGTTGTGAACTCTCATTTTAATTTTTTATAGGTATTCCATTTGTGTTGAATAAAATAAAGATACCAAATCAAAATAACACAGCTTTAATTTTATTTAGTTTGTTATAGTTGTTTTTAAAAATTGTTCAATCCCGGTAACCCGGGATTACTTATTTATTCAGAAAGGAATGTCCATATTATTCTTTCACGGGAAGAAGTTTAGGTACATAAGCGCCCGATTATCCGATCACTGGTTATATTATTCTTACGTAAGTATTCGTTTTTAATGTCTTACGCATTTGATAATTTATTATTTTTTATATTAGCTCGTGCTCTGGCTAAAAGGATGCTGGGTAAAATAAAATTGGTATGTCAAACTATACATATTTAAAAAATGAGCCATTTCTTGAATTCAGGTGACCTATCTGCGTGAAGTTTTTTTTATTTCGTATACGTTGAAAACGACGGTAAATTGATGAGATTAAAATCCTAACTTTCAATGTAGGCCACATTCTCATCTAAAGAAGAAGGAACCGTTCTTTAGATAAGAATCCAGATTCAAAAGATTGACCGAGAAAAAAGCTGAAGACAAAATAGTGTCAAAAAGTTAAAATGTACGAAATCGTCAAACGTTACCGAAACGTTTGGCGCCAAAAAGCATTTTGGACTTTCGACGATAAAATTGCTATCGCAAAGAGAATTTCAGTTCATATCAATAATTTACTATCTACTGAAATATCAATAAAACACTCATTTCATAGCACGGTAGGCATAGGTTTTAGTCCAGCTTTTCATATCACATCGATCGTTTCAAACAACAGCGTCGTCATTTTTAGCAGCTCTATAAAAACAGCTCCAAATAATCCTTTCAAGCCCACAAAGAACTCTTTTTAATATTGATACCTTACACATACAGGATGATGAAAAATTCACCGGCCCTCAAATAAAGGCAACGCGGCCCGCTGTTAATTTGTCACGTGCCGTGAAAGAATGGCGCTTCATTATTTTGTTTTTCCATCTATAAAATAAATAGTAACAACCTGTATGTATGTAGGTGGTGCTGTTAATTTCATTTACTCAGCGAACGTCCTTTTTTAAGCTCCAATTAAATAAAATGCTTTTCAGTGTAACAAGAAATTTACAAAAATAATTCGTGCTTTTTTGGTGAAACGTTTTCGCAACATACTATTTTTTTTACGTGGGGTAGAATATTACGTTATCAGTTGTACTATTCTGTAAAAAAGTCACCGTGAAAACTAAGGTGAAGTGAGCTGTCAATACATCCAATCGAGGTGGTATGACCATTCACGTGACCCTCAGTCCACCTAAGGTTTCAGGGTGAGATGTTTACAAAATAGGCCGACAGAATGGCCATTATGACCAAGTATGGTGAATAATCGAAATACTTAATAGTCAATTTTTTTCTTAATACTCATAGTTTCTTACATCTGTACCTACCATGAGATGAATCTTGAATTGTATTTCATAAAATAATTGTCGTAAACACGTTACTGTCACTGTAAATCCCACCTAACTTATTGAGTATATTCTAAGCTGTAATCTTAAAAAAAAATTCAGTGAATTTTTTTTCGTTTCCATAACCGTTTATGCGTGCAATATAGTGCATGTAGTGCTCTTCTTTAAGTGACGAGGCACTTAAACTTAAGTCTGGAGTGATTTCCCGTAAATGTTATAGTGTGACTCATTGTTGAAGAGCCAAATAATAAATAAATAAAACATTTAGGCACCACCTCCACGAGCGATAGAATCGCCGTGGGTCCGCACTACTATCGCCGGGTTAACTCCACGAGACGATTTATTCTTCTGCCAGCAACGGATCGCCGTGGGCCCGCAACGACTACGCACAAGTCGCGACGTATTTCATTCTTCATGTGATAGCATTTCACATTTGTTAACCTAAATTATTTAGAATCATATTAATTACCAGCGACCCGCCCCGGCTTCGCACGGGTGCAATGCTGATACTAAATATACTACATATTTAGAACTCTGGTTACATATATAGTAACTTGGAATTCTGTCATATGTCAGTGTTTTCAAGATATCATCTTGAGCACATAACTTGAACGCTATTTATAGGCACGCACCGCCGGCCACCCGGCCGGTACCGCCGCAACCGCTATGTCCTTGCATTTCAAAACTGTAATATCTTCTGCACAATGTATTTAAGGTACTTAATTGGATAAGGATTAATGCTGTATTGCTTAAAATCGATTCGTAGTAAGTAGCAGTAAAGTTAAGGATACAAAATGGTTATTTTGGGTTATCCCTAAGAGACTTTTTGTAGACCTTTTTAAGGTGTACAATACTGTAGTACATTATTTTGATCTATCTCGTAGGGCTCAGCCAGCGTTTGCAATGTAACCGCAAGCAGCGTTTTATACTATGACAGATAAATTGTGTTACACAGGTTATTATGTAAATTTATATTTTGTAACCTATAATTTACAATTATTGTCAATTGCACAGTCATTAACCTTGTTTACTTACATTAATTACACTGTTATTCTAGTGTATTATTATTGGCTTCGTACTTATGGATTAATATTTCATAATTCTTAGTTTATGAATTGTGTGAAGTCAAAATGTACACTGAAGTGAAAAAATAATCGAGTTTAAATACGGATAATTATAATAGTAAGAAAGCTACAAAGAAACGATGGTTGAACTTTATGTTAGACTAGCTTTTGCCCGCGACTTCGTCCGCGTGGAATAATTACTTGGGGCAGACATTTTTATTTTAAGATTATGAAGTTTAGTAAAGTTTCAGTCATTACAGCAAAAGAAAGAATAGATAATAAATGTTCGACGTGATTCTTTAATTTAATTGGCATAACTTTTTTATTTATGAACCGATTGACATGAAACAAACACTAAATGTTAAGTGAAGCTTACCACTATGTATTAGTAAACCAGATCTAAATCGGATAGGCCGTTTCTGAGATTAGCATGCACAGACGCACACACAAACAGACATTAGCCAGAAATTCTAGCAATCATCGTTTTGGGTGCTGTTTGCGTTGATAAAGGTCACAATAATATTTTTTCTCAAATATCATCAATGTACAGATAGCGATCCGTTACATTTTTATTATTTGTATAGATGACACAAAAGCAATTTATTTAAGTTTTGCTGAAAATCAGCTCTTTTTATATGTCAAAACAAAAAGGCAGTCCCCCAAAACGTCTTCCCGTCACCACATCCTAGCGTTTGAACTAGTAAGAAGAAGTAGCACAACAAACTCCTTAGCAACACATAGAAGTTGAATATTTGGAAATGTATGAAAAGTAATTCCGTGAAATATCCAACGTGTGTCAGAATAAACGCAATACCTGAAAAGTGGTCATTAAACTCATAATTATGAAGAACTTTTACCATGAGACCAACAAACAAACTCCTTAGCAACACATAGAAGTTGAATATTTGGAAATGTATGGAAAGTAATTCCGTGAAATAAACAACGTGTGATAGAATAAACGCAATACCTGCAAAGTAGTCATTGAACTCATAATTATGAAGAACTTTTACCATGAGACCAACAAACAAACTCCTTAGCAAAACATAGAAGTTGAATATTTGGAAATGTATGAAAAGTAATTCCGTGAAATATACAACGGGTGACAGAATAAACGCAATACCTGAAAAGTGGTCATTGAACTCATAATTATGAAGAACTTTTACTGTTAACCAACCCCGAAATCGCGAAATCAGCTGTTCAGTAAATTTTATTCGATAAAATGTACTGAGCAGCTGTTTATTCTGTTACACGTAGCATAGTAACCTGTAGTCGTTGTCCAAAAACGAAGAAACCACGCCAAAAATACCGACTTCCTTCAAAATTAAAGTTATTTTGTACTATGTAGAGGTTTATATTTGGAAGTCGGTTGAAATTTTTTGTAAAACAGTTTTTTAGTACCTGACAAATTCACATTTGATCCTAACGTAATAACGCGAGAGAATGCGCATTCTCATCATGGCTGCAAGGAATCATTACAAAATTATAAACCGAAGGATTTCGCCCTGAAATACATCACAATAACAGGTTCTGCCAACATTACAGCACAATTGCAAACACGACGCAAACCAAACTCATACACAATCACACAATCCAACATCTTTCAACTAAGTTGACAGGTCACCGAGCACATTGTAATTACCGGCTGTGGTATGTAAACGGACTTTAATCACGGATGAACGGATCTGCCCGGATCTGCCCGGATGCAATTAACCGTGGGCTATTCGAGTGACGGTTTAGCACCACTAATTTGAGCCTTGGCTGTCTGTTCCTGAGGATAGCACTGTTTGTCTTGCGGTGTGTTTTCCTTGGCTCGGAGTATTATTGTTAACGGAGACAATTCTGTGTTATGTGAGATGGTGCGGCTCAGTAACATTGGTTACCTATGTAACTACTCGGTACATAAGTCATCTTAATTGTGATTTTAATTTATTTTTGATTTGATTTTAAGTTCATTTTTTATTTAATGTTTCGAATTTAATTTATGATTTGATTAAATTTTAGATTTTGGTATTGATTTGAGATGGTTTTTATTTAATTTAATTGGATTTTAATTTGGTTTCTCAAATAAATAAATGAATACTTATAAATTTAACGAACATACTATTAAGTGCTACTAACCCCTTCTGTGGACCAAAAGTTGTCTGTTTTGGTGAAAATATTATAAGTAAACACAAATATTTTGAACGGTCGAGATCGGTCAGTCAGAAACATGTAGCAAGTTCCACATTCCAAAACTAAATAGACATTCTGTATGGAGAAGAATATGCAAGACTGACACTCTTTAAAACTGAGTGCCAATTCAAAAGCAACGTTCGCATTCATGTTTTAGTAAAAAAAAAAATGTACACTGCATACATTTTTGACAAATTGCGACTCAATTTAGTCCTCAGATTGACGACTAAATTCACAACCAAAATGTTTTTTTCCTTATTTGCAAAACAATTAAGAAAACTAATATTTCACTAAACAAGAAAATATTTTTTGTAATAGTAAGAGCGTTTAACACTACTCGAATATTTTTTCTTGAGTGAAACATTTTATTTTATATATCACAATGACAAATTTCATCAAACAAACTGTTTATTAGTACAAAAAAACAAATCCACAATCAAGACTCAACAATAATACTTAATAAGCCACTAGGCAACCGCCTCCAAAATAGATATTAATTAGTCTATCTTAATTAAATCACCGATTACAGACCTCACAGGTTCCATTGAGAGGGCACTGAACCAAAGCAGGCAAGAATTTAACGGGACGCTTAATTTCAATCAAACAAGATTGGAATCTGAAACTAATTAGTGAGAAATTCCGTCGTTTCGTTTGTAAAGAACTGAAATAAATTAGGGTTTTCAATATTGCTTTGTTCTTTCGCGTTTTCTTCTTTTGTTTTTCAGTTTCGAAGTAACAATAGCCTTGATTTCTTCATTGGCCCGCGTGCCAATGTTTGTGGGGTGAAATGTAAACTGTAGCGTTAAAAAATAATTTTAAAATAATTATTTGAGTTAATTTTTGCACTTTCGCTCGTGGAGGAGCTCATGGCTAAATAATAACAGCTGCATGGGTCGATCTTCATGGTTAAGCAACGCTTGCTGAGGTTAGTCTGTGAATGGGTGACCATCTTAACATAACGAGACTCCTGCGTTCTCGGAAAGCACGTTAAGCCGTTGGTACCGGCTGTCATTTGTAGATCCTTGGCAGTCGTTACGGATAGTCAGAAGCAAAAAAATCTGACACCAGTCTTGCCAAGGAGTACAGTGTTACCTTGTTAATGGGTAGGCAGCCGCTTTACGTAAAATACTGGTATTCTGCTGATTCCGGTTTCGACTGGAAGCCGACCCCAGTATACTTGGGAAAAGGCTAGGCAGATATATTTTTGCTCTTTTGTTAGTATTTTTTTTGTTTTTGATAAGCTTGCGACAATAATCTGGCCTAATCTGAAGCGATATTGTCGTCGACGAAGGAGCACGCTTATCAAGAAGTAACTTTTTTACTCTTGACTCTCAGATTGTGGCTATCAGGGAATACACATCCCGTCACGGAATTCCGCTCCTTTCCTGCACGCATAATGGAAGTGGGAAACACATAGCATTTTTATCATAATAATACCAACATTTACATCAATCACCTCAGTATTCTTGTCTAGAAAAGGGGACTAATTCATATGATTTTCCAAACAATTCTTAGTTTATTTAGTCTTTTTCTTGATCACCCGACAAGCCCAATTTTTTTAAAATAAAATTCCACTCCTTGGTCCGTTTGGTGCGTAACATACCTATCGGGAAGTGCCCGTATATTGATACACTTCTGCGTACACCTTCAGGACATATTAGCGTGATGTCATGTTATTATTACAAGGCGTGGGTTGAACATAATTAGTATTCCTGTTCATCGCTCTAACTAGGCTAATTACTAGTACAGTGTAGTGCTAGATACACGTCAATAGTAGGCGGTGTGTTGGTATAATTACACACGATTCACATGGCTACAGGGTGACTTTTATTTTGTTCTCAGATATTCTAACCGTAATAATATAATATGCGAAAGTGTGTATGTTTGTAACGCTTTCACGCCTAAATTGCTGAACCGATTTTAAAAGAAAAAGAAAGAAAGGAAGACTAATGTTTATTTGGGACTCGCACAAGATAAACAACCCAGTAAAATAAAATTAATAACTAAACAGTATAATTAAATAATTATCTGTGCGAGGCCAAAATGGTCCTTATCTCAGCTTATGCTGCGATATCTCATCATCATCTGCCTAGCCAATGGTCGGCTTCCAGTCAAATTGAATTCAGCTGAATACCAGTATTTTACGTGGAGCGGTTGCCTACCAGACCTCCACAACCCATTAACTGGGTAACACGGTACTCAAGACTGGTGTCAGATTATCTGGCTTCTGACTATCCGTAACGACTGCCAAAGATCTACAAATGACAGCCGGGACCAACGGCTTAGCGTGCTTTCCGAGGCACGAAGGAGTCTCGGTATGTTAAGATGATCACCATCCACAGACCAACCTCGGCAAGCGTTGATTAACCTTAAAGAGCGACCTGTGCGGCTGTTATTATTTAGCCACGAGCTCCTCTCTTATGCTGCGATATCTAAAAAATAAATAACGCAGCGCTGGTATTGTGATATGTGAGTCAGTGGTTTATTATTATTATTATTATTTTTTTTTTCCTTAGCCTATTGTGTCCCACGCAAAGGCCTCCCCCATATCCTTCCAGACATTCTTTTCTTGTGCCACCTCGAACCAGCCTTTGCGGTGTGCATCCAAGTCATCTCGCCACCACTTTCTGGGCCGGCCTCGGCGACGCCGTCCATCCTCTGGCACCCATTGCGTGGAGACTTTATTATAATTTTGATTAATTTTGGAACTGAAATAGATGGGGTCCTAGAGAAAGGTACCTTTAGGCTACTTTTTGCGAAGCCGAAGGCAAAAACTAGTAAATAATAATTTACTATAAACAGTATAACCTGTTCCCATGGTTTAACAGTTTTTAAATTATTTACATCACCCACCTTAAAGTTTCATACTCTTGTCAAAAATCGAGGCCCATTTGTTCCTAGGTACTCTACCTAAGTACTTAAGGTTAACTGGCAGAAATTCCTCTGAGATATACGAGTAAGACCGCTTAATGTTTCTACATTTTCTTTTATTATTTTTGGAAAAAAAACTTTAGAGGCATGTACTACAGCTTTTGTATGTCAGACGTAAAAGAATAGCACCATCCCATCACTTCCCGTGGGTGTCGAAAGAGGCGACTAAAGGACTCACCAGAGAATGGCAGAAATATTCTCTGTACATTGCAACAGCTACACTGCGATCGCCAACCCGCCTGCCAAGCATGGCAATTTTGGCAACCCGAGCCCCCCCCCCCCCTTGGGGGAGGCTTATGTCCAGCAGTGGACGTCTTTCGGCTGATATGATGATGATGACTACAGCTAATGTGACTAAACTCAGTCGTTCCTAACTTGCTGACCATTCTGAGTGAAAAGCCGCAAGGCGAAGGTAGCGAAAATAAACAGTAAATCAAATTTTATTTTCTTTAACAAAAACGGTTTTTAAAGCATCGACGAGTTGAGTTCATTTGACCGGATATTTGAATTCCCATCTTTCCTTTAGCATTAAGAGATTGCGACAAAATGGTAAATGGTTAATTTAAATAACTACCTACTTAAAATGAGCACTAACACGGAGACCAACCACACAATTGATTAGTCCTCAAACCTTCTCGCCTTAATTTATTTATTTATTTAAACTTTATGTACAATAGTGGTACATGGGTGGACTTAATGCATCAAGGCATTCTCTACCAGTCTACCTTTGGGTTATAAAGACTATACTGTGGTAGGTGTACAATAAATAAAAATAATGGAAATAATAATGGAATCGGCCCAAAATTCGGCCCACGAGTTTGGTGCCATCATAGCAGTTCTTTAATTCCTGTAACATAGTATGAGCCAACGACGATCAATCCTTATATTTGTTTTATAAAAGCTGAAAGTTTGTCTGTGTATGTCTCTAATACAGGTAAGATCAACCCCCGACTATGAAGTTTGGATCATGGGGGCTTTGGCTGGTAACAGATAGCAAAGGTGTATAGAATTGTATGTACCCTTCAAATTTGTTAAAGTAAAACAAATTTATCTGTGTAGGTGACAGAGAAATTTTCAGCTATTTAAAATCTTCTGAATATAACCTGCAAGCAACAGGACACCCAGGTCAACGCTATTAGCTATCCTATCGTCAATGGAACAGCATTCCATTTACACCAGGTATCTTTACTATGATGTACCAATGCCATCATGAATTCTTCGTGAAAAAGGGATAGTTCTATGCGCCTTGTAAAGCTCCAAATCTCTCCCAAAACGGGAATCATAATTTCTTTTAAAAAGGGTTTTTAAACGACAGAGTAGTTACTCCTAGGTTGATTTGCCTATAGGGATCACAAAATATTGGAATACAATTTTTATCTGATTGTTAATTGAAGTCCCATACTAAACACAAGCTGATCTCTCACTATCCAACATCATGTAAATGCAACTATAACCATTGCACCTAATTTCCTTCAAAATACAACGCACGCATACAACCTTTTTGCTACAGCAACAAAAGCGAGAACCTGAAGGCTGTAACAATACCGCGCAAAAAGCACTTAATACTACACATTCAATGTTTTTCTTCCATTCTACCCTTTCCGTTCCCAAAATAGACATGTTATGTGCAACCCTTTGACCTTCGCCGTTTCAAGGGTTTACACACAATCAAACAGAAAAGGACAGAAGGTCAGCTCCATACAACAAGTAATAAACCAAATGTCTGGAAAAGAATGCCATGTTGCATTAAGACCGCCCATTTTCAAATAAATAAATAAAATTAGATTGCAAAAAATAAACTAAATAGTTATAAACAAGATATAATAAGGTGGGTGAGTACCCACCTAGCCGTATATCATGTAACATATCTGATACGGTATCAAGTGAGTACGTAGGCAAGAGCCTGCTGCGAGAAGCTCACGCGTGGAGCGCAGTAAGCACGCAGTGACCCGCCGAGTGGGGTTTCACTGCGAACAAGGGAGGCTCGCAGTGTGCGCGTGGACGGATCCGGGAGCTCATAGCTGGAGACGCGGTGACCGTGTACGAGCTGTACCCACTTGAAACCGTATCAGATGCGTTACATGCTACGGCTAGGTGAGTACCCACCTATACGAGTATCAGAATAAATGCTAAACCTGAAAAGGGGTCATTGTACTCATACTTCATAATGGCGAGTATAATGACGCTTCTTTTGGGCGTTTATTCGATATCACGCTGTATTTTAAAGCAGTCTCATCAGGCAGTTATTTTAGTTCGCAGATTTGATGTCACTTACTTCACCATGTTTGGATTTTATTCAGTTCAGTTTTTGATAGTCCGTATTTTTTTAATTGTCTTTTCAAGCTCTTTATCTTTATATCATGTTAAAAATACAATTGATAAAGTAATACAATCACAAAATACGTCTAAAGACGAATCTAAATAATGATACCTCATTTAATATTATCCATCAAGCCGTTAGTGCGAGATAGGGACGCGCAACTAAAAGGCGAACGGCAGAATTCGTACAACATACTTTTTTTGTAGTTCTGTGATAGAATTTGTACCACTTATTAAGGCAACTAAACCATTCATTTTCATGTAACATTAGTATTTTTAGAAGTCCGGATTAATTAATTATAGCAATTAAAAGATTTAAATATATTTAAAAATAGAAATAACAGTAAATATAATTAACCAATTACACATTATACCTTACAATGAATAATTATTGCATACAATCTTGATAATTAACTATTTAATTCTAGGAATTATTTTCGCCATCAATGTTTTTTTTGTATTGGCAATTATTTTATTGACAGGTTAGGAAAATCTTTCCGAGTCTCTGTTCAGTTCTTTGCTGTTGTTTTGGATTGTGGTTTGTAACTGCATCTGAGCAATTAAGCAAATTATCTGGCTATTCTTACGTTGAGTTGAGCTACCTGCCCCTTTCTTAGATGAAATAAAATTAAGAATCGATTAAGTAATTATAAGAACAATAAAATAAAATATGTAAGTTCCTACAAAAAAAAAGTTGTTTTATTTACCCACACTCAAAACTCCATCAACACTTCATCATCATCATCAAACTATTGCAGACCGCTGCTGGACGTAGGTCTCTCCTTAAGCACCCTACTGAATAGTTACAATTCTCATGTCAATTTGCCAACTTAATGATAAGCAAAACACTACAAAGATAGCACCAGCTATCTAGACCATATCCTTTTTCACCAAAACAATGTTATGTGCCTACACGTAATAATATTTATTGGGACATAACCTCAAAAATAAAACTGGTTATAACTTTTAAGTCCCAACTTCTAAAAATCTAAGAATTTTAAAAGGGCTTGCCTATCGTATTGACTACCAATTAAAACAAAAAATATCCCAAAACACGATATTTTATTAGGTGTACGAAACTCCCATACAACCCTGCCGTTCGCCTTTACATTGGTACGTAAAAATAAAAGTCCTTCTGAAGTACCTAGTCAGGTATAAGTCAGACACACGCAAACATAGACCTCAAATGGGAGCACTTGCACTCACTGTTCGTCTACACGTGTATGTGGGCTTGCGTTTTCACTCGTTGTATGGACAGTCAACAAAGCTATAGTAGGCGCCAGATAAATGTGGAATAAAGTATATTGACCTTTCCCTAATAACTGTTCATAGGTACCTGACCAATTAAATATGAATCGTTTTTCATTATTAGACAATGTTAAGGATCACGAGAGATGATGATTCGGGATAGCTTTGTGTCATTAATTCCGTTTTTCAAATTAAAAATGTCAATAATTGTATGTGGGTCAATGACCGTTATTCCACGATTATCTGGCGCCTACTATAGTTGGTATGCAGTGCAACTACTTTCTTTTAAACAATGTTGTGAGCGTGTTGAGTAGACAATTAGTATAAACCACACTCGTAAGTATGTCATAAGCTTGATTAATAATGCACTCATTAGAAATGAATATTGGCAGTGCAATAGAAAAAATTATGTTTTATGCCTGTATACCAAATAGTTTAGTAGACCGTACTCGTAACTAACCTTCTGAAGACACTATTCTGTGCCATTAATATTGGACTCACGTACGTTCTACAATGGATTCGTTACAAATCACGGCTTGCTGTTCCGTATGTGTGATTAATAGACTTGTAATCTCTCGTTTTGTTTGGATTTGTGAAGTTTTGTAAGAACAAAGTGCTCAGGATGGAAATATAAGAAGAAGCAAAAGATGCACAGAATACATTTTAGAATTAAGTACCTACTTATCATTATTGAAGTAAAACTTCTTTATGCATGTTTGACTTGGGGAGTAACTGGTGAATGCGTTACGAAAAGTGTGATCGGGCGAGGCGAACGGAACGAAATGCCGTATGCTGTGTGTGTAAGCGTGTGTATCGAGCCTATTACAAGCAAATGAGCACACGAGCATGTGAGTGCGCAGCCGAGTGCGCAACTCTCTCTCTGTCCTCGATGGGATTTCCCATCTCAAAAATTCATAATATCAGTATTGTGTAGGACGCAGCTGTTGTACTAACATAACAACTAGGTACCTTTATTTAAAACCTAGGAATCATAAAAGAATACGATTATGTCTTATAGCCGAGGAGTGGTTGCAGAACAACAACTGCTTTTGTTTGGTCAGGCAAAAATCTTTTCTAGTTCAAATGTTACCGATTAAGAAAATTGCCTGTATTTTCTTTTTGTATCAATATATAAGTTTAAAAATAAATTCCCCCCTTATTGCCAGACACAGCGTGCTGCTGCCTAGTTTCTGATATTTCCTTTACATTCTGCTTATTTTTTTTAACAAACTAGTGGACCGCCCCGGCTTTGCCCGGCTATTAATGTTTTTAAATAATTTTCTTTCATAAGAACCTTCTCCTGATAATAATAAACACAACAAAAAAAGAATTAGCGAAATTGGTCCAGCCGTTCTCGAGTTTTGCGCTTAGCGACACATGTAGCGATTCATTTTTATTATTTAGAAGGTAATTTTAAGTATTGCAAATACTATCGGTGAGTAATTTTAATTCAGGTTTATAATGACTGGCCTGTTGGTCGAGTGGTTAGTGACCCTGACTGCTTAACCGGAGGTCGTGGGTTCGATTCCCACCCAGGACAAATCTTTGTGTGATGAGCATGATCATTTGTTCTGTGTCTGGGTGTAATTTGTGTATAATATGTATGTATTTAGATGTTTATCAGTTGTCTGGTTGCCATAGCACAGGCTCTGCCTAGTTTGGGATCGGATGACCGTGTGTGAGTTGTCCCAAGATATAATATTATATTAATATATCATTATTATTATAATTTTATATGCCTGCCAGTTCTGTGGCAATAAATACTTTTACCATCTTTTTTCATGTTTGAAAGTTTGCAGTAAGCATTAAGAGACCGATACTATCTGTCCAGTGATTTTAAGTATGGCCACTTATATGGGCGAATTCTGATCATTGGGACTTTGCTTCTTCTAAAGAATTCATAATTCATAATTGTACAACAAAACAACTTATATTATGAAACAGTTATAATAAAGTTCATGTACAAAGGCAAGTTTAACTCAAAGTTGAGTTTTCTTCCAGCAAACCTTTGAGTGACAGAGAGAGATCAGCATTGAGGGTAGGAACCCAAACATCATCTGCCTAGCCTTTTCCCAACTATATTGGGGTCGGCTTCCAGTCAAACCGGATTCAGCTGAATACCAGTATTTTACGTGGAGCGGTTGCCTACCAGACCTCCACAACCCATTAACTGGGTAACACGGTACTCCTTGGCAAGACTAGTGTCAGATTATCTGGCTTCTGACTATTCGTAACGACTGCCAAAGATCTACAAATGACAGCCGGGACCAACGGCTTAACGTGCTTTCCGAGGCACGCAGGAGTCTCGGTATGTTAAGATGGTCACCCATCCACAGACCAACCTCGGCAAGCGTTGCTTAACCTTGAAGATCGACCCGTGTGGCTGTTATTATTTAGCCACGAGCTCCTCGTACATACATAGATACAAATATATATACATATACATATTATACATTGTCATATTGTACAAGGGCTGTCGCGTAGAGAGTGTGGAAGAGAGTTCCAGAGACGCGCTGCAGAAACTGAGAAGGAGCCATCATAGTGCCTGGAAGGGTGACGCGGAGTACGAAGGAGAAGAGAAGTGGCAGTGCGACAGGGTTTACCCCTCGGGATGAGGTACTCAAAGCGTTCACGAAGATATTGAGGAGAATTAGGAATCCCTTTCGAATCAAAATTTTAAAACTATCAGAGTTCTCTTATCATTTTATTTTATTTATATGCGCTAGTACCTCATTGTTATTTTCAGGTTGTATACAGGGTGTCCCAAAACTCAACGTCAAGCCGAAACGGGGTGACAGGATTGATCATAACCATCACGAGAAAAATCCGAAAAAAAATCTATCCCATGCAGTTTAAAAATTATGGGCATTTTAAGAAAAACCTAGAAATTTGATCAAACTGTACCATTTTTCGGTTATTGTGGTTATTCTTTTTTATTTTTGTTCATTTGAACTTTGGAAACGTAATCCTAAATAACATTTCTAGAATCCCAATAAAAAATAATGACACAATTGCCTCAAGTTTCCGAGAATTGAGACTATTTGTTAAACTACGAATTAAAAATTTTCAAGATTCGTCGACTTTGACAGGCCCTCCTATAAAAAAAATGTACTAGAGTGCCTTGGCAATTGGCATTAAAAGTTGGCGCATTTAATCAGAATTCTAAAATGGTACAATACTTGTTAGTTCCATACAATAGAAAAGAGTAAAAAAATTAAAACCTCAAGTAACCCGATTTTTGCTATCTCATTTTACTCAGTTAAAATGTTTTTAATTCACACAAGCTCTAGGTAGGTTCTTAATTTTAAGACAAAATGATGAGAGAGATGGATAATGGGTATGTTCGCCATGAGTGAGCGAGACAGATAGTGACGCCACTTTTACCAAAGTGAAAAAAAAGTTAGTAAAATTAGTAAAATAATTAATACGAATACGAACGTGCGCAGTAGACGAATGAGCGAAACGTACTAACTGGTTGGTGTCGGACTGGTAGCGTAGCCATTTGCTTGGCTGAAACTAGTGCGAATGAAACAGATAGATGCCATAGCATCTATCTGTTTCATTCGCACTCGTTTAAACGACGCATCTCCGTCTCAATGCGTGGCGTCACTATCTGTCTCGCTCACTCATGGCAAACATACCCATTATCCATCTCTCTCATCATTTTGCCTTAAAATTAAGAACCTACCTAGAGCTTGTGCGAATTAAAAACATTTTAACTGAGTAAAATCTGATAGCAAAAATCGGGTTACTTGAGGTTTTAATTTTTTTACTCTTTTCTATTGTATGGAACTAACAAGTATTGTACCATTTTAGAATTCTGATTAAATGCGCCAACTTTTAATGCTACTTGCCAAGGCACTCTAGTACATTTTTTTTATAGGAGGGCCTGTCAAAGTCGACGAATCTTGAAAATTTTAAATTCGTAGTTTAACAAATAGTCTCAATTCTCGGGAACTTGAGGCAATTGTGTCATTATTTTTTATTGGGATTCTAGAAATGTTATTTAGGATTACGTTTCTAAAGTTCAAATGAACAAAAATAAAAAATAATAACCACAATAACCGAAAAATGGTACAGTTTGATCAAATTTCTAGGTTTTTCTTAAAATGCCCATAATTTTCAAACTGCATGGGATAGATTTTTTTTCAGATTTTTCTCGTGATGGTTATGATCAATCCTGTCACCCCGTTTCGGCTTGACGTTGAGTTTTGGGACACCCTGTATACTAAGTTCATTTATATTATTAGTATTAGAAATGCCACATTATTATTACAAAAAATATGCATTCTGTGTCAATAATAATTTGTGTAATTAATATTTAAGACAAGTTTTATTACTGAACTCAATTTAGCTTTAAAAGTATAATAAGCAGAATTTCTGATTAATATAAATAACTTTTGTACGAGTATTAAAACAGGCGAGCGTACGAAATTCAGATTGTTTTATATTTTGGCACGCAATATTCGTTGTTCTGTTTGATGCCTAATTGGAATTGGTGGTAATAAACCAAAAGTATGCCAGAAATGTTTCATCCAATTTTTGTAGTTGGAATTCCAACCTTTTTATTTTGCCATTTTAATTATGTATTATAAAATATAATGTTAAAGTCCTCCTGACCGATTTCGGCCATGGCGGCCAATCAAAACCGAGACTGGCCATCGGCACGAAACATATTATTGTGCACAAGTGTGTGCGCAAACACAGGTGTACTCCCTCTTACATCACTCTCATATTTCGATGGGACGGCAACCCGACACGACCGGAGAGAGATCTGGCGCAGGACCAACGGCTTAACGTGCTTTTCCGAGGCACGACGGTGTCACACCACCAACTTCCAAACTCCGGGTTCACGAGTAACATGGTAGTTCTTGGCAAGACTTGGGTTAGATTTACTGGCTTCTGACTATCCGTAACGACTGCTAAAGATCTACAAATGACAGCCGGGACCAACGAATTAACGTGCTTTCCGTCTCGGTATGTTAAGATGGTCACCCGTCCACAGACCAACCTCGGCAAGCGTTGCTTAATCTTGAAGATCGACCCGTGCGACTGTTATTAATTAGCCACGAGCTCCTCAAGCTCCTCCTTAAGCCAAAAGCTTAAGCATTGTTGTCATTAAAAGATCGATTTTAGCGGTAAGGCTACCTGTTGTGTCATCCTATATAATTAATGCTTCATCTATCTTTTCTATAACTGATATGGTGTACATAGTAAAGTTTATTTTGTTCCATTCTATTCTACCCTACTAAGTCCACCTAAACGTTTAAAAACCCAGTATTATCGTACAGACATCCGTCTTGTGGCCACACGATCAGACGAAGTAATTATTTTCTCTTTCTTTAAGAACTGCTCAATTGATAGCCGCAAAGAAATCGAGATTAATAGGAATTCTAATTAAAAGTACAGCCAGCAAAGAGATCCGCTAAATGTTTCAGATTTTTCCGAGTAAAGTGAATAATTATGCTGTTGGTAGTAAAAAGATACTACTCTTTTTAAATTGAAAGAATCTTTTAAAGCCAATGCAAAGAAAAAAGTAAAAAGAAGATGTAATGAGTTGGTACGTAATGTAATTTGTCACCTGTTACAGTTTTAAACTTTTAAATTAATATGGAAGGAGCTCGTGGCTACGCCACGGGTCAATCTGGAAGTTAAGCACCACTTTCCAGGGTCGGTTTATGGATGGGTGACCATGACTCGGAAAGCATGTTAAGCCGTAACCGTTAGCTCCATTGCAATTAGTCTTAGATCTCAAAAAGTTGGGGATCCTAGCAAAGGTGAGCCGGTACTTCACGCTGGAACAGCTGGTCAAACTTGGTCAAGCGCAAGTTCGATCGTGTATGGAGTACTGCTCTCATCTATGGGACGGATCTGTCAGATACCAGTTTGATGCCCTTGAGTCAATTGAGAAATGAGCCAAGGGTATCATCGGCAATAAAAGGCTCGTCAAATCGAAGCTCCAAAGTCATGAGAATCGACGCCGAGTTGCTAGCCTGTCGGTTTTCTATTTTGGAGATTGTGCAACGAAATTGCAAAGTTTATTTCCGCCTAGCCCGTTCCATCATCGGACCACAAGACGTACGGTGATACGCTACCGCTACATGGTGGACATCCCACCCACACGCACAAAACGTTTTGGGAACACATTCATTGTGCGTACAGCTAAGGAGTGGAATTCCCTGCCGGATTCTGCCGCCATGTAATCATTGCTACAATCTGTGGGTCTATTAGTATTCAGTTTGACGAAATTATTTTTGTGAAACAATTTTGAATTCATATCTATAAGCGTCTAACAGGGCGAGTTAGTTCTAAGGCGGCATTTCAAACAGAGATCGCGATGGTGCGTAGCGAAGGATGTGTTTTTTAAGAACCAATAGAATCGCTTCATTTACCTAGCCTCGCTCAGCGCAAGTGATTCTATTGGCTCTTCACAAACACATCCCTCGCTACGCATCTTCGCACATCTTTCGTGGAAACGCAGCCTTAAGGTCCGAAACATGAGGGAGCTCGAGTAATTCCAAAGTGTATTTGTACCTTATTATTTATTCATTTGTTATAATTTATTTACAGTAAGCTAAATTCAGTCTAATAATTAATCCCAATCTAGTTAGAATATGTTGAAACTATTAATTTACATAGAATAACCATTAATTTTAATTATACCAAGAATTAATCTCGAAACTGATCAGACATTACGTACAATTTTGGTTTAGTCTAGACCAAAATTCCGTACATTGCCACAATTGTATTGCAAAACGTTCATTTGTAAATGATGAAGCGTTAAGACTAGAGCTAACCCGTCATCATCTATAGATCTTCTATATATTTCTTGTGTACGTGTGTATGTCGCTGAACTCCTCCTAAACGGCTGGACCGATGTTGATGAAATTCACGTCACGCACCCATCGGCTACTCGCGACCCTCACCAGGTAATCCAGGTGGTCCACCTTGTGGGAGGCTTTCCAACGCTGCTGCGTCTACCGGTACGCGGCCGCTTCGTATGAAATATTATTAACATAATATCACTATAGTAGGCGCCAGATAAATGTGGAATAATGTATATTGACCTTTCCCTAATAACTGTTCATAGGTACCTGAACAATTAAATATGAATCGTTTTTCATTATTAGACAATGTTAAGGATCACGAGAGATGATGATTCGGGACAGCTTTGTGTCATTAATTCCGTTTTTCAAATTAAAAATGTCAATAATTGTAGGTGGGTCAATGACCGTTATTCCACGATTATCTGGCGCCTACTATAAGTGCAAACAAGGATCATATTCTGATTGTGAACAATCATATTTTTTTTCTTAGGCTAACTTACTTTTACAAACATTTTACATTGAGTTCTTTGATAATTCAATTCATTGGAACGCAATATTATTTGAAATCACAAAAATCGGCACGGTAAGCGCAGTGTTTGAACGATTGACTGTTGCGCTGCGTGTCGCGGGTTCGATTTCCGCACGGAACAATTTATTTGTATGGCCTACAAATTTACTTAACTAATTTTGACTTTGTATGTTTGTAAACGCACCCACGATACTGGAGAAAATCTTGGTGTGGGACAACGTTTTTAAGAAGAAAAAATTGGTTATATGTAAAGTCGGTTTACGGACGATAGTTAAACGTGACAACGTCATAACAAAACATTGATGAAATGATCGTAACGTTACAATGAGTTATCCTTTTTCGTGCGTTCATCGATTTATTAGACGTTGCCAGGTCAAAAAAAAAGAACAAAAAAATGATGTAACAGTGTCCTGAATGGAACTGAATCCGGTTACTTGATCAGCTGTTAATAGTTCTCCTTATTAGGTAAGGGGGTGTAATGGTTTTAGAAGAAAGTCAGAGGGACGTGCATTATAAAAGGTTGGTGACCATTGGTATAGGCCCTCTCTTCCCCGTCTAGTCCTATAATTTGAACCTAATGCAGCTTACATCCAACCATAGACACCTACTCCATTTTAAAATTTTATTCACATAAAAACATAATCGAACACGATTCACTTCTGAATATAATCAAGCGTCATTGAATGGAATTCAAATAAAATGGTTCCTTAACGACATGAATATTGCATGCTGTCGAAAATACAGTTTCGTAGCACCTACCTTCATATTAATAAAATAAATTATTGCAATAAAGCGGCAGAAGGACGCCACGTCAAACAGAGCGCATGACTGAAAGTAATTAAATACGTTCTGTTTTATTTATTTGCCCGAAATTGACGTCAAAAGTTTATTAATTTAAGTTTTTTCATTACTTTTTGTGTAGCGTTTGTTTAAAAACATCTTTTATTGGTGTTTGCCCAGTTTCATTTCCTTGGTTATTTCCATGGGAATACTGCATTTTTCTTGGATAAAAATATACATATATATATATACAGGGTGTCCCAAAACTCAACGTGAAGCCGAAACGGGGTGACAGGATTGATCATAACCATCACGAGAAAAATCTGAAAAAAAATCTATCCCATGCAGTTTGAAAATTATGGGCATTTTAAGAAAAACCTAGAAATTTGATCAAACTGTACCATTTTTCGGTTATTGTGGTTATTATTTTTTATTTTTGTTCATTTGAACTTTGGAAACGTAATCCTAAATAACATTTCTAGAATCCCAATAAAAAATAATGACACAATTGCCTCAAGTTCCCGAGAATTGAGACTATTTGTTAAACTACGAATTTAAAATTTTCAAGATTCGTCGACTTTGACAGGCCCTCCTATAAAAAAAATGTACTAGAGTGCCTTGGCAAGTAGCATTAAAAGTTGGCGCATTTAATCAGAATTCTAAAATGGTACAATACTTGTTAGTTCCATACAATAGAAAAGAGTAAAAAAATTAAAACCTCAAGTAACCCGATTTTTGCTATCAGATTTTACTCAGTTAAAATGTTTTTAATTCGCACAAGCTCTAGGTAGGTTCTTAATTTTAAGGCAAAATGATGAGAGAGATGGATAATGGGTATGTTTGCCATGAGTGAGCGAGACAGATAGTGACGCCACGCATTGAGACGGAGATGCGTCGTTTAAACGAGTGCGAATGAAACAGATAGATGCTATGGCATCTATCTGTTTCATTCGCACTAGTTTCAGCCAAGCAAATGGCTACGCTACCAGTCCGACACCAACCAGTTAGTACGTTTCGCTCATTCGTCTACTGCGCACGTTCGTATTCGTATTAATTATTTTACTAATTTTACTAACTTTTTTTCACTTTGGTAAAAGTGGCGTCACTATCTGTCTCGCTCACTCATGGCGAACATACCCATTATCCATCTCTCTCATCATTTTGTCTTAAAATTAAGAACCTACCTAGAGCTTGTGTGAATTAAAAACATTTTAACTGAGTAAAATGAGATAGCAAAAATCGGGTTACTTGAGGTTTTAATTTTTTTACTCTTTTCTATTGTATGGAACTAACAAGTATTGTACCATTTTAGAATTCTGATTAAATGCGCCAACTTTTAATGCCACTTGCCAAGGCACTCTAGTACATTTTTTTTATAGGAGGGCCTGTCAAAGTCGACGAATCTTGAAAATTTTAAATTCGTAGTTTAACAAATAGTCTCAATTCTCGGAAACTTGAGGCAATTGTGTCATTATTTTTTATTGGGATTCTAGAAATGTTATTTAGGATTACGTTTCCAAAGTTCAAATGAACAAAAATAAAAAAGAATAACCACAATAACCGAAAAATGGTACAGTTTGATCAAATTTCTAGGTTTTTCTTAAAATGCCCATAATTTTTAAACTGCATGGGATAGATTTTTTTTCAGATTTTTCTCGTGATGGTTATGATCAATCCTGTCACCCCGTTTCGGCTTGACGTTGAGTTTTGGGACACCCTGTATATGGGAGCAGCAGGTACTTCCAGAAAATAGGTACTCATTAAAAATCTATAAACAATTTCTAAACTTATATCTAAATACAGGTAAAAATTTAAATCATACACAATGAACACTCACACTATTGCACACACTCACGCACACACACAAACAAAATTCATTCACGTAAATCACACAAGTGCGCTTCTTGAATTTTCTTTATTTTTTTTTTTGGTTTTAACCAAACATGAGCATCTTCTTGCTTAAAAAGTTATCTCCAAATCACGTATGTTGAAGATGTATGTGATATGTAATTGAAATAAACATTTTTTTTTTAATTTCATGAATGTTTTTGTGTTTTAATCTATTGGTATACCTTTAATTTACTAAAAATAACAAGAAAAATCATGAAAGAACTCCTGAGTTAGGACTACAATTGAATGCAAAAGTTAAGCAAATTTAACAAGCCAATTTAAAACTCTGATTATCCTAATGTTTTGTCAGCTACACACTGACTGGCAGCTTAGGCGGCGAGTAGAGTAGAGTTTTTAGAGATGGGAAATCATCAAATGACTTCTTCCACTCTGGGTGGAGCGGAAAGGCGTGTCAGACTCTTACTGACTAAAACCTATCCGTGTTCCTCCTAAAGCCTTTTGCGTTCCAGGGCTGCGGTGACTCTTTCGAACAAATTCCGCAACCCTGGCAGGTTCGGGAGTTGCCTAGCGTGTACCAATGCGACTGGTAACGATTATTTTAGAGCTCATTAATCTGCCTTATTTTTCAAGGATGGGAAATCATCAAATGACTCCTTCCGCTCTAGGCGAAGCGGTATGTCAGACTCTTACTGACTAAAACCCATCCTTGTTGCTCCAAATGTTCGTCGCGATCCAGAACCGCGGTGACTCTTTCGAACAAAATTCGCAACCCTGGCAGGTACCCTGGCAGGCCTACAAGTGCATACAAAGTCAAGACAAGCCGCCAAAGTTAATCTTATTACTTTATCAATACAAGTGTTACCGGATGATGGCGAAATCCGTAAGATTGATTAATTGTCAACTGAACATTGCATTACATGTTCGAATGCCTATCTGAGCTCTAAAACCCAGTAACTGGGTAATAGTATAATCCTCCTGACCGATTTCGCCCATGGCGGCCAATCTCAACCGAGACTAGCCATCGGCGCGGGACATTTTTATAGAGCACAAGTGTGTGCGCAAACAAAGGTAAACTGTGCGCAAACTGGATAATACGATGTTATATCATCCCTTGGCAAGACTGGTATCAGATTTTCTGGCTTCTGTCTATCCACGTTACAATTTTGATTCGTAACATGGTAGAAAAAAAATGTTCAGTTGACAATTTATCGAAGGTTTATAATCTCCCAAGATATTTTATATTCTTACAGAGTTTGAAATATCCGGTGAAAAAAACAACGTTTCCAAATACAGCTATCGCCAAATTTTAAAACATGAACTAACAAGAATCCACTATTTAAACACCCCATTTAAAAATCTCGATTCACATTCGATCGTGATCCAGTACCAAAAAAACTTGTACCTACGATTCTTTAAAAACACAGCGTTCAGTCTGTTACGAGGCATTTCAGGAGCAATCTGCATAAAAGCGCTCCCGACTAAAACTACTGATGCATACGGTTCAGTAATAATCGCGCAGATGCATCCGTTATTTTATACTTCGCTGGGAAAATATTCTAGTTAAACTTTTAAACCGTTTGGCTTACTCTCACTTTTTTAGGAACGATGTAACTGAATGCAGAAGGAGCTCGTGGCTAAAGAATATCATCAGCACGGGTCGATCAAGGTTAAGCAATACTTGCCAAGGTTGGTCTGTGGATGGATGACCATCTTAACATACCGAGTTTCCTCCGTGCCTCGAAAAGCACGTTAAACCGTTGGTCCTTGCTGTCATTTGTAGATCTTTGGCAGTTGTTACGGATTGTTAGATGCCAGTAAATCTGACACCAGTCTTGCCAAGAAGTACCGTGTCACCTAGTTGCTGGGTTGTGGGGGTCTGGTAGGCAGCCGCTCCACGTAAAATACCGGTATTCAGCTGAATCCGGTTTGACTGGTAGCCGACCCCAATACAGTTGGGAGAAGGCTGAGCAGATGATGGAACTGAGTGCAGGCCGTGACGCAGTCAACGTGGCCCTTTTTTTGGTGTATGGTGAATACATTCAAAATGTGCTTGAACTTTTTGGGAAAATATCAGTGAGTGTGGGATTTTTACCTCACTAAAACCACCCTGGTGATCATAATCAGCGCAGGGAATAGACTCCGTGACCTCTTAAATAAATAAATAAAATAAATTAACCTTTAATTCGGATAAGCAACATCCATATGGGTTAGTAAACAAAAAGATAACTTATTCCTATGTTAGTAAACTTATAATCTATTTAGAAACTAGGCCTGTTGTTGGAAATGCATCTCCGAACAATATCACCTAGTAAAGGAGAATCATACCTCCCCGCTATGGTCTTCAGGATGGAGTTGGAGCTGACCCGCACTCAGCAGAGCACAGAGGCAGATTTATGTCTGAAAATGGCTTGGAAGCCATCAACGTGTGCTTGTACAAGCATACCTGATGTACTGCAGAAACGGGGCAGCCCCATCATTGAAGACCCTCAGAATTCCCTTTGTGAAACGTATGTTAGGGCACATCCCTGGGGAGACTGTAAAGAGGTTCCTGTTCCAGAGCCTCGCTGTGTTCAACAGCACGTGATCACTGCGCCACTATCTTTCCTGGGGTCACTTGGTTGGCACACAAAGCCATACACGTAGCATAAACATACAATACCTGGATGATGATTTTTTTTGGTAAACGTTTACTAAAAATGAAACCTAGATATTATATCGATTTATCGCCCCCGATACCCCCAGCATACTAAATTTCATGAAAATCGTTGGAGCCGTTTCCGAGATTCAGATTATACATATTATGTAAACAAGAATTGCTCGTTTAAAGGTATTAGATTAGATGTAGGTACAATTTCTTTGTTTTGTTCATCATACTGCCTAAATTACACGATTATAGTAAAGTTAAATATAAGATTTTTAGGCCTGTGTGAAACCTATAGGAACCTAAATAAATACCCGTATTTAAATAAAGATCAGAACTTTTCTAAAGAAGTGAAATCAAAATTCTATTGTTCCATTATAATCTTTTTCGATTAATTATTGATGCTAACAATTCTCTGCAAAATAATCTCGCTCCAGCCATTGTTCCCTTTCTTAAATAAACGCCAAAACATTTTAAAATCCTTGTATTCAACTTATTCATACATTTTTAGACCGCTTAAAATAAATACCTAGCTGGTCCATTGTTTCGTGCTGCATTTCCTAACATTTGCAAACGTATAGTTCTATTGTCGCTTGAATTAATTAACTACACAGGGATGGTTAGGGTTAGTTAGGGGTAATGTTTCGTCAAATTTCTTGAATAAATTCAAAACTGTTTACTATAAATTTTGTTTAAAAAATTGAATCGCTCTCAATAAGTCCCTTTATTTGAAATGTCGCACGATACAGTTAGAATTTTTTTTTTTTTAATTTGTCCCCCAAAACTGACCTCCATGCTCAAAATTTGTTTATTTACGTAACGCGTCCGTGTTTGGGTCGCAGAAGTTCATATGTGTGCCAAATTTCAACAGATTAGGTCCAGTTGTTCGGAAAAAATTGGCTGTGACAGACGGACAGACAGACAACCCAGTGATCCTATAAAATAAGGGTTCCGGTTTTTACGGATGTCGAAACCCTAAAAATTACCATATTTCGCGATCACTATCGTTATTTATTTACACCACAATTTTGGTAAGGGGCCATTGCCAAAATTATCGTAATATCGTACCATCACCGGTTAATTAATTAATTATTAAATAAAAACAACGTCAACCTTTTAGTAGATGACGTGGCAGAATAAAATTCGAATACTCCTCTACTTAAATGAAAAGCGTCATTACCATCACTTAAAATTATCTGTCCGCCATTGCATGGAAAACAGTTACAATAAAATTTAAAGCTCCGGGGAAAATCAGTAATTTTCTCATTAAAACATTGGCTACTATTAATTTGTTTTAATTATTTTCAGCATCAGATCAAAAGCACTAAAGTAATGCGAGTAATATTTATTAAAATTGGTAACTGCACATAACTTCTTGTTTATTAAATCTACTGTGGCACAATTTACATGTGCGTATTAAAGTAAAATTCCGTGCATTGTGGCTGATCGTAGCCGCGCGCGATCTATCGCATGCGACTGTCGCGAGCGGCTGATGCGACAATAGATAAAGTATGAAAATGTATGCCACCACTTCCGAAGTCGGCCGCGCGTGTCTGTTGCAAACCTCGGAAATGGCGAAATTGTACATTTATACTGCCTTTGGTTTTTAATAAAAATGTCAAACTCTGCTCCAAGTGTCAAACTCTGCTCCAAGTGTCAAACTCTGCTCAAAGTGTCAAACTCGTCTCTAATGCCTGATGTTGACAGATTATCATACAAAATTAGAGTTTGACCGGGTGTTTGGTAGCGTTGTAGCGGCATTAATGCCGCCAAATGAAAAATTAAGAAGCGAAAATTGTGCGGCAACAAAAAGAGCCGCAACGCCATCTATCCTGTCAGCGACGGACTACCAACAAAATCCTGCATCGCGCAAGCAAAGTTTTCCGTGCGATTTGAACACACAACAGTCCGAATATGGCAGTTGCCCACCGGACATAACAACCGTCTGGTCAGAGGATCCTCTCATTTCAGTGGAGGTATGCGGGACTTTACTCTTTGTACCGCATACCTTTATAGCGTAACACACAATTGTAGCTTAAAACCACATTCATTGCATTTTTTACATTATCTAGCAAAATTGTTTTTTAAACTTATGAAGTAATGGATTATGAATATCTTTCAAAATCTTTTAGATTGTTATAGATACTGAGTAACATTGTCAGTGCAAATTTGGTAATATGAGCAACAAGGTTAAAATAAAATTATTATGCCCCGGGGAAGTTAATTCAAGTCAGGGTATCCCACAACAGGCGTTGCACACAGGGGTTTGGAGTGGTGCTTTTATAAAGTCTCCCCCCGATAGCAAACAAAAGGTTGTACTATTTCTACTACTAAACAGCGTCCATGTATTTCAATTTGAATTGTGTGAGATACATTCAGCTCTGTGTCTTGGATGACTGAGCACGATGATGTCTCTTGCTATTGTAAATATATTGGCGATGTTAACCACTTACGTTCTACCATTTGGGCGCCGGTTTTAGGGTTCCGTACCCAAAGGGTAAAAACGGGACCCTATTACTAAGACTTTGCTGTCCGTCTGTCATCAGGCTGTATCTCAAGAACCGTTATAGTTAGACAGTGGAAATTTCACAGATGATGTATTTCTGTTGCCGCTATAACAAAAAATACTAAAAAACAGAATAAAATAAATATTTAAGGCTTCAACATTTAAGGCAAAAGTGATTTTGTTGCCGTTTTTATAGATAATGGCACGGACCCCTTCGTGTGCGAGTCCGACTCGCACTTGGCCAATTTTTTTTTTATCTATAGACTTGCGTTTGTTCACAATCTTAACTGGTGGGAAGTGATAAAGTGGTCTACAACAAAGCACGCTTGCCTAGAAGTAACCTATTTCCTCTCAAGTTATTGAGTTGGGTTACAGGATTACACAGACTCCGGTCGGGAATTGAACTCATTGCTGTTTGGCAACCTACACCATTTATAAAATATCGTTTAATTAAAACAGGCATGCCCAAACAATCAGAAATTCCTAGAAAAACCAAAACAATTCGAAGACCGCTGCACGCAAACCATATTCAGTTTTATTCAAATAAGGTTTACACACTATAATAAATATATATAAAGCAACGGAAGCAACTTAATGACTTTGTGTGCTTTATAAATTTAACTATTTTAACATGTTGAACAGTACCGTTTTGTAATGAGCTGCTATTTGCATAAAAGTAAAGATTTATTGTTATTAAATTCATGTTTCCGTGTTCTAGGGATCGCAGGCCGTGGTTTGTAATACATATTTCTTGATTTAAGAAGGGTTAGCTTGTAGAAAAAGGGATGCCTTGTAAATGAATTCTAAAGGTATCTAGTGAGTGTCCTTCTGAATTATTATTATCTTAAAAAAACTTGACTTAACCACTGTTACGCCCCGTAACAGTGGTCAGTACTCAACTTTACGGGGCGTAATGTAACATGTTACAAAGCGAGCATTCGAGCAGTCAGTCACATGGAAACGAGCACGAACATGATGCGTGTGTGTTTTGTTTTACACGGATTTTAGGACACGGCGGGCGTAGCACATATGCTTGCTGCTAATGTTACATTACGGCACATAACATCGGTCGGTACTTAGCTTCTGACTTTACCCAAGCACAAGTTTTACATTCGCAAAAAAAAAAAGTTCCAACATTCAGCAAAATCAATTTAGCGTTTTAGGCGCGAAAGTGTAGGTCATGCTCCAACCCAGCAATTAACTTTTTTTTAAGGATGGGAAATCATTAAATGACTTCTACCGCTCTGGGTGGAGCGGAAGGGCGTGTCAGACTCTTACTGACTAAAACCCATCCGTGTTCCTTCTAAAGCCCTTTGCGTTCCTGGGCCGCGTTGACTCTTTCGAACAAATTCCGCAACTCTGGCAGCCTCTGGCCCTAGCGGGCCCCGTCTTCTATGCTGACATCTCTTTGAGGCGCGCGTTAGACACAACGCGCCATCGACCCGGGCCTAGTGGTGATCGGACAGTGAGCCACCCAACGCTCGCCGTCCGCAGGCCCGCGCAACCCAGCAATTAACTTGTCATTCGAATTAGAACATTAAATCGTGTGTCGTAAAATACATTTCAAAATGTCAATATGAATAAGCCAACGGCGGCCAGCCAGCGCGCTGCAAGCGAGCGGACCGTGTGCTTACTACGCGCGACTCCGAGTCGCCAGCGAAACAACGTCAAAGTCAAAGCGTTTATTTCAATTAGGCCACTAAACGGCACTTTTGAGCGTCATAATTTACAGCTTAGTAAAATAATAGTATAAAATTAATAAAGTTACTCTACTGTCCATTCGGAAAGGTAGATTCTTATGGAGAAGAACGGACAAGAAATTCCATAGTTACTCTTTTCAAGTAATGGTTTTACAATATTTGATATACAAAAATTAATGTAATATTATGTGAGGACGATGCAGCCAGAGAATGCTACTTATAGGAACAAAGTATTACGTCCTTGCGCTAGTTCGTGCAATGTAAACCGGGACATTTTCAAAACGTGCAAGTCCTAGGCGTGTTCAATCACAAATGCCATATAACAATTTGTGTTAGCGGTGCCAGAAATTGCACCTCACGGAGAACGAGTAGTTAGCGCGCTGGTGGCTAGCCGTTGCCTAAATTCGAGGCGACGGCGATGCCGTGCTGCAGCTGTGCAGTTGCGGTGCCGATGTGCCATGACCTTTACTAACAAACTCACTTTCGCGTTTATGCGCGTATAAGTAAGGATTTTATTGTAGGTTTGATAACGACGTACGTTGCTGCTCCGTATTGATGCAAAACAATTAAGAAAATTACTAGCTTTTCTGAGATATTTCAAGGAACTCATGAAACGGGTGCCAACATGTACTCACCTTGTTTTGCCAAAACCTGCTGAGAAGAAGGGAACGTACTCGCGGAATAAAGAGTATCCTATGTGTTATTCCAGACTATAGTCTACCCCTTTGCCAAATTTGATCAAGATCCGTTCAGCCGTTCTGACGTGATTGAGTAACAAACCTCCTTCTATCCATACATCCAAACTTTCGAATTTATATTATTAGTAAGTATAAGTATAGATGATTGATGTATTGTAATGTTTGTTTTATAAAATGTAAATGTATTTGTTGTATTTATTAAGGTGCTTTTATCCTACACGTTTTTTACATCGTTCTCACATACATGTCATATGTACAATTTCAACATGAATGATGTGACCATAACTTTGTAAAAAAATATTGTTTTTAAAAGAGTGTCCGTGGAGTTTCTTGAACGTTCTTCTCTATAGAGATCTACGCTTTGGAACGTGGAAATAGCTTCATGTTTTTGACCGACCGACTTTGACAATTCAAAAGTGCCTGTAAATGGTCTAATTGAAATAAATGCTTTGAGTCTTTGGTGTTATAATAATTCAATGAGTTTAAACAAAATTGACCAGATTAGTTCCCCAAATGTGTATTGGTAACCCAATAATAAATAGTTTATTATTATACAGGGTGTCCCAAAACTCAACGTCAAGCCGAAATGGGGTGACAGGATTGATCATAACCATCACGAGAAAAATCTGAAAAAAAATCTATCCCATGCAGTTTGAAAATTATGGGCATTTTAAGAAAAACCTAGAAATTTGATCAAACTGTACCATTTTTCGGTTATTGTGGTTATTATTTTTTATTTTTGTTCATTTGAACTTTAGAAACGTAATCCTAAATAACATTTCTAGAATCCCAATAAAAAATAATGACACAATTGCCTCAAGTTCCCGAGAATTGAGACTATTTGTTAAACTACGAATTTAAAATTTTCAAGATTCGTCGACTTTGACAGGCCCTCCTATAAAAAAAATGTACTAGAGTGCCTTGGCAAGTAGCATCAAAAGTTGGCGCATTTAATCAGAATTCTAAAATGGTACAATACTTGTTAGTTCCATACAATAGAAAAGAGTAAAAAAATTAAAACCTCAAGTAACCCGATTTTTGCTATCAGATTTTACTCAGTTAAAATGTTTTTAATTCGCACAAGCTCTAGGTAGGTTCTTAATTTTAAGGCAAAATGATGAGAGAGATGGATAATGGGTATGTTTGCCATGAGTGAGCGAGACAGATAGTGACGCCACGCATTGAGACGGAGATGCGTCGTTTAAACGAGTGCGAATGAAACAGATAGATGCTATGGCATCTATCTGTTTCATTCGCACTAGTTTCAGCCAAGCAAATGGCTACGCTACCAGTCCGACACCAACCAGTTAGTACGTTTCGCTCATTCGTCTACTGCGCACGTTCGTATTCGTATTAATTATTTTACTAATTTTACTAACTTTTTTTCACTTTGGTAAAAGTGGCGTCACTATCTGTCTCGCTCACTCATGGCGAACATACCCATTATCCATCTCTCTCATCATTTTGTCTTAAAATTAAGAACCTACCTAGAGCTTGTGTGAATTAAAAACATTTTAACTGAGTAAAATGAGATAGCAAAAATCGGGTTACTTGAGGTTTTAATTTTTTTACTCTTTTCTATTGTATGGAACTAACAAGTATTGTACCATTTTAGAATTCTGATTAAATGCGCCAACTTTTAATGCCACTTGCCAAGGCACTCTAGTACATTTTTTTTATAGGAGGGCCTGTCAAAGTCGACGAATCTTGAAAATTTTAAATTCGTAGTTTAACAAATAGTCTCAATTCTCGGGAACTTGAGGCAATTGTGTCATTATTTTTTATTGGGATTCTAGAAATGTTATTTAGGATTACGTTTCTAAAGTTCAAATGAACAAAAATAAAAAAAGAATAACCACAATAACCGAAAAATGGTACAGTTTGATCAAATTTCTAGGTTTTTCTTAAAATGCCCATAATTTTTAAACTGCATGGGATAGATTTTTTTTCAGATTTTTCTCGTGATGGTTATGATCAATCCTGTCACCCCGTTTCGGCTTGACGTTGAGTTTTGGGACACCCTGTATAGTATAGTATTGTTCCTAGCGTCTAATTTCACATTTCACATGGTAGTACATTGTGAGCCTGCCAGGGGTTGCGGAATTTGTTCGAAAGAGTCACCGCGGCCCTGGAACGCAAAGGGCTTTAGAAGGAACACGAATGGGTTTTAGTCAGTAAGAGTCTGACATGCCCTTCCTCTCCACCCAGAGCGGAAGAAAACATCCGATGATTTCTCATCCTTGATAAAAAAGAAAGTAAATTATGAGCCAAAAAATTATATACCAAGGCATTGTTACCGACTACAATACAAGTATGAAACCTACAATATTTCCTAAACTAGCTCGTTAGTTTTCTTATTGTGAGCATAAAGACAGAATGCTTAGCTGTGGCTGTGAGGTTCACTGGATATGTTTATAAACATGTAATATTACCAGTAGGTATTTGGCTGCCTCCTTCATGGTATGCCATTCAAGACACTCCGCGTGTCAAAGGGCATTGAATGGAGACAGCACAGTCAGCTATAGAAATTTATTTTTTTGAAAGTAGCTGTACACTATCTCATAGCACCCATAGCACCATCCCATCACTTCCCGTGGGTGTCGTAAGAGGTGACTAAGGGACTCACTAGAGAATGGGCAGCAGCATTCTCTGTGGTTTTGTGCATGGCAGCAGCTACACTGCGATCGCCAGCCCGCCTGCCAAACGTGGCGATCATGGCAACCCCAGGCCTACGTCCAGCAGTGGACGTCTTTCTGCTGAAATGATGATGATGATGTGTGGAGGAAGGATCTTGAAACAATTTTTTTCTGAGATGTCAGTCGGCTGTATCTTAAGAACCGTAACAGGTAGACAGTTGAAATTTAATTTTCAGTGTGTACTTCTATTGCCACTATAATAAAAAATACTAGGAAATAAAATAAAATAAATATTTAAGGGCGGCTCGCATACAACAAACGTGATTTTTTTTTGGCATTTTTATACATACTATTACGGTACGGAACACTTCGTGCGCGAGTCCGACTCGCACTTGGCCGGTAGCCTAAATAATGTAGTCGATGATTTTGGTGCACGGTAGTACTCTTATGAGTTTATATTGGCACTAATCTAAAAACATAAAATGTATGTTTGTAACACCGAATAAAAGAATAAAAATAAACCAGCTGACATTTACAAGGAATCCGGTTTAGCTAATTGGATGACTATCCCGTCATCTGTTGCGTGTTAGAGCGTTGGTCCTCGGTGCACCGCGCTATTGAGATGTATTTTAATTGGTGGAGCTGTGTAGTGTTCAGGTTTTTGTTAGTCGGCAACAAAAGTTTGCAAATATACTGGGTAAAGTTTGGAGACGTGTTCTATGTTGCGTACGAAAAATAAATAATTAAATTTTTCAGTGTTTAATTGCCCAATTACAAAAAGTCTACCCATATGATTTAAACATAGTCCCTACGTAGTTTTTTTTTTATAAATAGCGGTTAAATGTTCTGAAAAATGGTGCCCTAAAGTTGCCGAGACATTTGGAGGCAAAGATCGCTACATGAAACTGTGCCTCTAAATACATATATTGGCAAGACAGTACTTTTTTTAAGTGGTCTTGCTTTGATTTGAAAAAAATGCGTTGGACCTGACTACGTGGGTATCAAGCCCAACACCGCTAACCAGGCAGACAGCTAAACAAAGTAGTTTACATTTGCAAGGGATTGGGATTAGCTAATTGGAGGGCTGGCTTTTACCTTCTTTTTGGTCAAAGAATAAGCATTGCCATACAACGTGGCAATGCAGCCAGTCTTTTGGGTACACCTTCAATCGACAGCGATGCGGATGAATTTTTTGACGACATATTTGAGGGTTAATTTAGTTAGAAGATTTTTATTTTGATTTTTACTTCTTATTTCTAGTGTATATAGTTAGTTAAGTATTTGTAAATACAGGTGTAAATATCTATGTAAAAAAAAAGAATCTAATTGGCTGACTATCCCGTCATCTGTCGCGCGTTAGAGCGTTGGTCCTTGATGCACCGCGCTGTTGAGGTGGGCTTTAATTGGAGGAGCTGTGTAGTGTTCAGGTATTTTGTTAGTCTGCAACAAAAGTTTGTAAATATACTGGGTCCCTAAAGTAGTACACGAGATATATTTTTTGTACGAAACACAGATAATTTAATCATTGAGTATTTCTGTCGTTACCTTCAAAGTGTCAGAAACTCCTGACCTTTGACATTGTAGTTCAGATCAGTCAGTTCTCCTTTAAGTAGAAGGTAAGTACCAACATTCGCAAGTAGTTAGAATAATCATCACAGAATTGATTTGTTGGATTCGTTATTCTCATTAATATTTTTATTTTTGGTTACATGTATGTTGCGTATTTAATATTGTTTTTTTCTGTTTATCTTTCCTTCAAGTTGCACCTGCTGCGTTCTGTCTTTACACCGTTCTAAAATCGACTGGTGTAAAAGGCCTAGGGTATTTATTCCACTTTTGAACAGTGTTCTTTACTTGTCCACAAATTATTACTAAATAAAGGCATATTTATATTTATCATTCAAGTGCCAGACACTCACCAGTAACCGCCGCTACAGAAGAAGACGCCGCGTCTTCTTCTGGCGTCGGGATTCGTAGGGCGATCCCCCTACCATCGGGAGCCACCCAACGCTCGCCGTCAACAGGCCTGCGAGCGTTGGGTGGCTCGCTGTTCGATCACCACCAGGCCCGGGTCGATGGCACGCTGTATTCCACGCGCGCCTCAAAGACGCCTCAGCATAGGAGACGGGGCCCGCGAAGGCCAGAGCCTGCCAGTGTTGCGGAATTTGTTCGAAAGAGTCACCGCGGCCCTGGAACGCAAACGGCTTTAGAAGAAATACGGAAAGTTTAAGTCAGTAAGAGTCTGACACGACCTTCCGCTCCACCCAGAGCGGAAGAAGTTATTTGATGATTTCCCATCCATAAAAAAGACACTCACCAGTTGTTTCTCGAGCGAGGGTTAGAAACTCAAAAGCTGATATGTAATAAAAAAATAACTCGTGTGACGTTTCCTATATTATTTTCTCAGTCTAGATTGCCAGTTCTAAAGGGTCATGCATGTTTTACTCAAAAAAAAAACTTATTCATTCAGTTGGACGTTTATGGACTTTTAATGGTGATGACATATAATCTTCGAACATAACTTCCTCCACGCAAGTTGTACGCACAAACGCGCAATTTTATGATATCACGATCGCACGCATGGCTCGACCTTAATACATTTTGCTTGCAAAGCTTGACTTAGTCAGGGCAAAAGTAATTTTTTTTTGGAGTGACGGCCGCGTACCGGAAGGTCTTCTACAAGGTGGACCTAAATATGGTTAAAGCCAAGGGAGTCTTCTGGACGTGTGCATAAATGGGCGTCTTTTGACTGAAATGGTGATGACTTTATGTTAAAGCTTCAATTTTCAATCTAAGTTTCCTGTTTCAGTATTATATTTATGTACATATATTATATTATACTAGAGTCCACACCACTACGCGTATTCCTGACCAGCATGTTTTACTACGTACGTGAACTATTTTCAGCTCATTGAAACAAAAAGTTATATCGAAACTGACATTGGAATTTCCCGTCCATTTTGATGGTAATTTTTTCTGGTTATGTACCTACAACGAATGTTTCAAAACTAATTTCAAATCTAAAAAGGCACACCCACGCGTGTCTCTAAAGGTCACCTTTTTGTAACGAAAAAGTTTATTTTTATATCCCACGCTTCAAATTTCACCTGTTTTAGGGTGCTTTACACATGTGATAGTACAAGGAGCTTGTTTTATGCAAAATTATGTCTGTTTGACAATTCAACGAAGAATAACAGCGAGAATATTGAATCTTTTATTCCTTAGTATCTTCTCCATAAGAATCTATTTTTGCGAATGTTCACTAGACTCACTTTTTTAAATATGTATTCTTACACCTGCAATTGTTGACGTTCAAAAGTGCCATTTAATTAACGGTCAAAGTGATATAAACGTTTCGACTTTGTTTTTGTAAATTCTGATCTGGTACTCTGTTACTTATTATTTTATTCATAATCAAGTTACAAGACTTATACTAATTATTAGACACACAGTTACAATGACAATAAAAACATTAAAGAAATTCAATTAAATTAAATATATTCCAGTTATGTCCAGTCAAACTGGAAGCCGGTTCACCACAGTTGGCCTTATAAAAACCCCAAAAACTGACTGCCAACACTAACTAGGTCGTTCAAGAAGATTTCAGCAAGCCCCGTTGAACCGAACGCGAAACCGACAAAATTAATAGCTAGGCCGAACTGACAATAAATTAGACAAGTTGGAACAAGATGCGGGTCCTTGTCAAAGTAGATGAAACTCGACATAATATAGCAGCCTAACATGAATGGAATGACGGGAGCGTAGTTTTCTCGCATTAATCACTCACTCTAGCTCCCGTCATCCCATTCGAACCTAACCTGTCCGTCTAGGCTGCCCGAAGTTCCCTCAAACCTCGGCCACGTCATAAAATGGCTACGATATAAACAAAATATTTATAAAATCTCCCAAAAACTGACTTCCAACACTAACTAGGCCGTTCCAAATCCACGAACTAGACTCGCTCAACAAGCCCCGTTGAACCGAACGCGTCGATCGGGATAACAAACCGACAAAATTAATAGCCAGGCCGAACTGAACAATAAATCAGACAAGTTGGGACAAGATGCGGGCCCCTATCAAAGTCGGCAAAACTCGACTAAATTTCCTCAGGAGGTGACTTGCGGAACGATAACACACACTTGTTCTGTATGTACCTTTGAGGGTTAGTTAATTGGGTGTAGGGTATTGAAGAGGATATGGGTGGTTGGTTAATTTTAGTGCTAAAGTATTGTTTGAAAATAATATTTTACTAATACAATGCTGGCGCAATGATTTCAAATTGTTGTGCCTGTGTGACAGATAAATGTCTACTGGGGATCTCACAGTAGACGGGACGGGAGTTCAAGTAGTAGGAAATTAGGTATTTTCAATTTTTTCTTGGACAATTGCTGTATGTTTTTTGGAATATCTCCATGTTATTATTTTAAGCTTTCTAAGAAATAAGAATGATTTCTCTAACAATTTTTTTTTGTTTTCCTTACCCCCCCGTCCTGACCGTCGCGGCGAGCAGTCGTGTTTTTGTGCGCTTTTCGGAACTAATACTGATATAATCGTATAGACAATTGTGTAAACAACAAACGAGTGTAAATTCAAATATCAGCATAAAGATCTCGTGTAGAAGTGAATAAAAACAGTTTTAAAACAAACGTGTTGTGTTGTACCAAATCACCTGTGACTTGCAAAAGTGAAAGGAACTGTGACCGCAAGGTTACTGACCCTGCACATAGACTGCTAATATCAACGAACTGATTGCCTATTTCAACGTTACAATTATCAGCGCATATGGCTAAGTGAACATAGCGTCTGCTTGATAATTCTCAAGTTCGAGCCCTGCAGGCCGCAAAAGATTATTTTTGCTTTTTGGCTATATTTTTGTTTGCTTTGTGCCGCTTTTGTTTTTGCAATTTTCTGACATTTTTTGCGCATATTGTGAAGAAGTCCACTGAGCTGTCGTGTGCTTACCTATGCGAGAGTTCTTTTATATATGTCGTAGGATAATTTGATACTTCGAATCTTCGCGAAAATCCTAGGGGTTTTGCGAAAACGCGGATAATTAGACATAGGCGAAAAATTATCAAATCTTACTGGACAAAGTCAGGATTTTTGCGAAAATACTCGTTACTATAGTAAGATTTGATGTGCTCAACACTGACTGGCTACAATTTTGCTGGCTGACTTCTAATTGGTTCCTAGTTAATAACGTGCGGCAACAAATGATTGACATATAAGACGTCAACCAATCAGAGACGATCTCTTATTGAACGCGCTGACCGACCAATCAGCGTTCTTATTTCATAACAGCCAGCGTTTCGTTTCGCAATATTGCTATAATAACGAGTATTTTCGCAAAAATCCTGACTTTGTCCAGTAAGATTTGATAATTTTTCGCCTATGTCTAATTATCCGCGTTTTCGCAAAACCCCTAGGATTTTCGCGAAGATTCGAAGTATCAAATTATCCTACGACATATACATCGTTTTTCGTATACGTCTATTTTAATTCCACGCGTATAACGAACGATGCCCCGTATGCAGCGCTCGCCTCCCACGAGCACGCCGAAGGTGGTATCGGCTATGTCCGACTCAGAAATTGTCAATAGTCCGAGTGACAGTAATGTTAACTCTGCGATGCGCTCTAACAAGCGACCTCGGGCATGCTTCTCTCCGGGTACCGAATTTCAAGATTTCAAATCCGAGATTCAACAGATGCTAAGATCATGGAAAGAAGACCAGCAAGTCATTCTTAACAAATTTTGCGATAGCCAAACATCTTCTCTGAACAAGTTAGTGTCAGAGGTGGCTGAGATTAAGCGACAGAACTTGGAAATGCAGAAGTTTAATGTTGACTTTGAAAAAACTCTCAGTTTTATTGGCCAACAATACGACGACATGGTAAAACAAATTGATACTCTACAGAAAGAGAAACAAACGTTCAGAGAAACGGTTCAAGCTTTGGAAACAAGAATTATTGACCTTCAGCGTCTATCCCGGCCATCAAGCATCGAAATCCGAAATATACCTGCCCTGGAAAATGAAACAGCACCGGATCTCCATATTATCATTGGTAAAGTGGGCTCAACAGTCGATGTTGCGCTTAATAATTCAAATTTACGTGACATATACCGACTCCCGGGAAAACTGGGCACCGTCAGACCGATCGTAGCAGAGTTCTCGAATGTCTCGATTAAAAACGAATTTTTGGCCGCAGTCCGCAACTACAACAAAAAGCACCCAAACGATGGCCGCCTCAGTACTAAAAGCATTGGTTTGGCTGGAGAACGTCGACCAATTTACATATCGGAGCACCTTCCCGCCAGCTCGAAAAGGCTTTTCTTTGCTGCTAAAGAATTCGCAAAAAGCAAAGGATACGACTTTTGTTGGATTAGCAACGGAAACGTTTTCCTAAGAAAGATTGCAGGAGCTAAACAAGTTCTCATTAAATCTGAGCATACCCTTCAAGACCTACAGGAGAAAGATACTCAATGACTGAGAATCCTAGTCGTTTACGAATATTTATTACTTTTACAATATCTTTTATTTTTGTATCTTTTGATCATCGTAACACAGTTATTTTCACATCTTAAATTGTATAAAGCGTGTCACAGTGCAATTAATGTTTTTAACCTACCTCAAAAAAAAGAGGTTACGAGTAATGTAACAAATTCAAACTGCAAAGACTTTTTAGGGTATTATGTAACCACACTACTCCATTACTGGTCTAAACTCTCTACAATTACTAAACCGACACATACATTTACAAGAACTTCAAACATCATGTCATCACAAACATTTGGGCTAATCAACAAGTTCATATTGTTATACTGCTTCGTGGTTGACCCCTTGTGTCTCTTTGGGTTTACTTTTTCGTATATTTATTGTGAGGTTACATCATGCATTTTTCAATATATAGCAGTCAGCGTTGAAATACTACTAAATCAAAAATGAATAATTTAATAGAAATAGCTAATGACCTTGACGAATTATCCGTCGCAGTTTTATCTTATGGTACAGTTGATTCCTTTTCTAGTAAAAATCCTCATCAAAACTCGTTTAAAATTGTATGTCAGAATATAAGAAGTATTAGTCGTAATTTGCCCAGTTTTATGACGCTTATGGAAAGATCACAAATGGACTGGGACCTAATCGTACTAACAGAATGTTGGCTTCCACGTACTCATTCCATTCCTAAACTACAGGGCTACGAATATCTTAGCACACTTAATAACTTGACGCAAAACGAAGGTGTGGTTGTCTACCATAAGCCAACGATACAATTAAAATCAGAAGAGCCTATTGTTATGGACGCCAATTGTCTCATGTTAGAAATCAACAAAAATACCATTGTTCTTGCTATCTACAGGCCAGCTGGTTGTAGAAACACAGCTAGATTTATAGAGTCCTTAAATTCACTTTTAACTAAATATTGCGCCTACACAAATATCATATTAGTCGGAGATATTAATATCAACATAACACCTCACAATACTGACTCCAATTCGTCTTCATATTTAAACTTGTTAGCCTCACATGGTATTTTACCAGCACAAACACACCCCACGCATAATCTGACGTGTCTAGACCATATCATGCTTAGGACAAGGCTACCTGCTTATGCTTATGTAGCGGAAAGTTCTATAACAGATCATGATAGCTTATTCCTTACAATCGCACTGAATCCCCGGAACCGAAAGCCTTGTCCACAAAAAATTAAAAAAATTAACTATGGTTCCTTGGACAATGATATGAGCTCAATAGACTTTACACCTATTTTTAGCGACACTGACGTCAATTCAGCAACAAATTATTTTGTTTGTACCTTGAATCGGGCAATTGCAAAAAATACTTCAACGACTAAAACACCAAACAGGAAAATTATTAAAAAACCTTGGATTACTAGAGGTTTATTAAGATGTATGAGGAACCGCGACAGCATGCATCAGAAACTTAAAGAACTTAAAAAACAAAACCTACACAACGAGGTGCTAGAAATGACCTATAAGAGATACAGGAATTTCTGCAATGATCTTTTAAAAAAGGTAAAAATAGAATATGAGAGATCAGAAATCAGTAGTGCAGCCTCTATTAGCAATAAAAAGCTTTGGGAAACAATAAAAACAGTTACAAACACGAAAAAACACAAGGATGTCCCCTCTGAACTGCTATCTGAAAGCAATCCACAGAGAGACCTAAATTATATTAACTCATTTTTTGAAAACATGGGGAAAAAACTTGCTGAGGACATACTACCGATGAATAATCCATTATCTAAATCGTTCACGAAGACCTCATTCACCAAATCATTTGTTCTCCTTCCCACCGATATATCTGAGGTTGAACAGGTCATACTAGGCCTAAGAAACGGTTGTGCCATAGGTCGTGACAATATCCCCGCCATCTTCTTAAAGCGTTACAGAGAGGCTATACTTCCACCTCTGACTTATATCTGTAATCTGGCCTTCACTACTGGTGTTTTCCCAGACTCTTTGAAGCTCGCCGAGATCCACCCAATACATAAGGGTGGGGATAGAGGTAGTGTCAATAACTTCAGACCTATATCCATTCTGCCAACGGTGTCTAAAATTCTGGAAAGGTTAATAAACAAACGGTTAACAAAATACCGCGAGACAAACAAGCTATTTTCACCTTCGCAGTTTGGTTTCCGTTCCGGTAGGTCAACTAGTGATGCTGTCCAAGAACTAGTGAACTTTGTTTCAACTAATCTCGATGGTAAACAAAAGGTACTGGCGGTCTTTCTGGATTTAGCAAAGGCTTTTGACACAGTCTCTTCCCCACATCTATTAGAGAAACTGGAAAGGTTGGGAGTTAGAGGAACGCAGCTTAAGTTGTTCTCTGACTATCTCACAAATCGCATGCAGCGAGTAAAGATAGGCGATATGTGCAGTGATGATCTTCCCGTAACGTATAGGGTGCCGCAGGGCAGTATCCTTGGTCCAACATTGTTTTTGACATTTATAAATGACCTCTGTAACCTCAAACTGCGTGGTGGCAAGATCGTCACTTTTGCGGATGATACGGCTCTTCTTTTTCACGCTGACTCATGGGAAGAAGTATATTCAAACGCTCAGCTTGGCTTCGATATAGTAGCGGAGTGGTTAAATAACAATAAACTGACCCTTAATATTTCTAAGACTATGTACATTCCATTCTCTATCAAGAACGACGCAATTCCTAATCATACAAAATTTTCAATTGTTTCCCATACTTGCTCATTACCGAAGGACAATATCTGCTCATGTCCGACTCTTAAGACAACTGACGTTATCAAATATTTAGGTGTTCATATTGATAGTGGGTTAAGTTTTCAGCCACATATAGACGCCCTCTCAGCAAGAACACGAAAATTAATGTTCGTCTTCAAAAGTTTACGTCATGTAGCGGACACAAAGACTATTGACGCAATTTATTATGCTTTAGTGCAATCAATTTTGTCATATTGCATAACGGCATGGGGTGGAGTCCCAAAAACTTCTTTGTTAAAGTTGGAGAGAGCTCAGAGGGCTATCTTAAAAGTTAGTCGTAAGCTTTCCTTTCTCTTTCCAACAAAAGAACTTTATCAGCAATGCAAAGTTCTGATTGTTCGCCAATTATTCCTTTTGAACACAATTATTCGTAAGCATGATTGCATTCCATACAATCCTGATAAAATCTTGAAAAAGAGACGCAAACACACCGTCTGTAAATCTACTTCTTTTAAAACCAGGTTCAGTCATAGATTCTTCTGTTTTCTTGGCGATTACCTCTACAATAAAATCAACAAAGCCATTTCCATCTACCATTTAGCAAAAATTGAAACTAAAATGAAAGTCAAAATATGGCTGCAATCTCTCGATTATGAAGAAACCGAGAGACTCTTAGAGGTAATCTCATAAATAAAAAAATAAAAATTAAAAAAATTACGCCCCACCTAAACACTGCATAAACATATACGAACTTTTTCACCCAAACTCAACACACACTTACACAAACTTTTGCACCCAAACCTAAGACACTCTAACACGAACTTTTGCACTCAATGTTCTTTTCTTAATTATATAGCAATTATGATGTAAAATTGATTATCTGTTATTCTTCCATCAAGACATGTCATAAATATCGCTCTTTGTAAATTATTGTACACTAGCAACATATCCGGGTAGTTTGGGAGGCCTGGAGCCCTGTAACACAGGTGTTCCTAGTACAGGCTCCAGTCTCCACAACATCAATGTTATAACACCGACTGTAAGCTTGTACTGTATTTGATTATCTAGTTTGTATTGCATTATGTGGTGGAGAAAAATAAACGATATATTATTATTCTCTTTATTTATTTTCCTTACATACTAATTTACATTTTTAAATATTTCTTTAAAAAAACATTAAAAAATTAAAAAAAAAAAAACATTTAAAAATATAAAAAGTAGTAGTCCGCCGGTGTCGGGAGCAGAGTCCAAGCTACCGGTGGTTAGGGTTCCAGAGAAAGGAACCTCCTCACAATACGAGCCGTATCGAGGAGTACTGCCTTCTGTATCAGGCCCTTTACCCAACTGCGTAACGCCAACTTCGACAGATGGTCGTCGAAGCTTTTGGCCATCAGGCCATTGGCCGTAACGACAATCGGCACAATGACAGCCGATTCCACATTCCACATGTCGACAACCTCGTGTGCTAAGTCGAGATACTTGATTTGTTTCTCTTTCTCAGCCTTCACGAGGTTCTCGTCATGTGGGATGGTAACATCGATTATCATTGTGCGGCGCGCTAATCGGTCTATCACCACGATATCCGGCTTATTGGCAACAATAGTCCTATCAGTGATGATAGACCGATCCCAGTACAAAGTGACATGGTCATTTTCGAGAACTGGGTCGGGCACATACTTGTAATACGGTACCTCAGAATCCACAAGATTGTATTTCAAAGCAAGTTGCTGATGGATAATACTGGCCACTTGGTTATGCCTGTGCAAGTACTCGCCGTTAGCCAGACGAGAACAACCAGAGATAATATGTCTGATGGACTCACCCGGACGGTGGCATGCCCGACACATGTCAACCGTCCCGTCCTTCATAATATGCCTCCGGTAGTTATTCGTCAAGATAATTTTGTCCATAATCGCACAAACAAAACCTTCGGTTTCCCCGAAGAGATCTCCGAAACGTAGCCAGGCCACGGACGCTGAGAAATCTACATCGGACCCATGAAGAGCCCGATAGAAGCGCCCGTGAAGCTCCTTACCTTTCCATACCTCCTTGCGGTCATCTGTAGTAAGTATCACAGGTGTGCGCCAGTTCTCTTTAGCCATGGACAACGGGGTGAGTCCCTTGTCCACTGCGACCACATCTCGGTGCATACCCACATCGGCTTTGAGAAAATATTCTCTGAGACTGCACATCTCGCGGTTGTGGAGAGTCTTAGCATTTAAAAAGCCTCGACCTCCACACTTCCGCGGGATGTACAGTCTCATCACCGACGATCGTGGGTGATGCATCCGGTTTGCGGTCAGCAGTGTACGGACCCTTCTATCCAGGGCGTCGAGTTCGGTTTGAGTCCATTTGAGTATGCCGAAAGTGTACATTAATACCGGCATGACCCAACCGTTGAAGGCGCGCACCTTATTTCCGCCCGACAAAAGGCTGTTTAAAACCTTTTTCAGGCGGCCAAAGAAGCGCTCCCTCAGCGATTGCTTCATGTCAGTACCGTTAATGCCCAACGCTTCCAACATACCCAAATACTTGTAGGTTTCGGTTGAGCTGAGGGATCTAACCTGTATGGAATCCGAGAGGTGAATTCCCTCAGATTCCATAATCTCCCCTTTCTTTACATGCATGACTGCACATTTGTCCACACCAAATTCTATCCTGATGGCACTACTGAAGGTTTCAGTTACCTTTAGTAGCTCCATCAGTCGCAAATTGTTGGGTGCAAAGAGTTTCAGATCATCCATGTAAAGAAGGTGAGATATGGCCTGACCACCTCTTCTCAACCGATAGCCTAGGCCTGAATCCTCCAGCAGTGTGCTTAGAGGATTCAGAGCTAAGCAAAACCAAAGTGGACTCAAACTGTCGCCCTGAAATATTCCCCGTTTAATCCATACAGGCTCATCACTCCCTTGGATCGGTCGACATCCTGGATAGCGAAGGACTGTTTTCCATTGCCTCATACATGACTCAAGGAAGGTGCGTAGAGTTGCGTCTATTTTGTACAACTCCAACACCTTCATGAGCCATGTATGTGGCACAGAATCATAGGCCTTCTTGTAATCTATCCAACATGTCGACAGATCCTTGCGGGATCGACGAACCTGTTGGCTTATGGTCATGTCTATGAGGAGTAGCTCCTTAGTACCGCGGGACCCCTTCCTACATCCATTCTGAGAGGCGGACATAATTGAGTTACTCTCAATGTGCTCATTAATTTTCGCTCTCAGGATGGATGTAAGAAGTTTATAGACCGTCGACAAACAAGTAATCGGTCTATAATTCTTGGGTTCCGTGGGACTACCTGTCTTATGGAGCAGGTGGGTAACGCCAGTTGTTAGAAACTGTGGTAGCGACCCAGAATCTAAGGATGACTGGAATTGAGATGCCAGGAGCGCGTGTGAGCTGCTATACCACTTAAGCCAGAAGTTGTGCAGTCCGTCCGGTCCAGGAGATTTCCAATTCGGTAACGGACGGACTGCTTTGGCTACATCCAATGTTGTTATGGTAATTTTTTCCATTTGTGGTATAGCTTCGCACACGCGCTCGACATCGCGCATCCAGCCACCTTCAGCGTGACAGATGGGCACCGACCAGATGCTGCGCCAGAATATACTCGTGGCGACATCATCCGGGCGGCACACGTCTGTCACACTTTGTTCAGGTCGCTCCCAAGCTCTGTATACCCACCTCTCATCGCTCTGGAACATGCGATTCTGCGAGTATCGATCAACCCACCGCTTGTACCGCCGAATACGGCTTGCCCATGCACAAACTTTCTGCTTCAGGAAGTCAATGCGCTCTGTGACACGGGACGTGAAATCTCGAGGGCTGATTTCAGTCCCCGAAAACGCCCGCCTCACAAAGCGCATCACACGTGGTCGTGTATTGCCCTCCCTGAAGCAGTATAGTTTGCCGATGAGTGCCCTAGTCTCATCGATACGCCGCTCGATCCTGCGCTGCCAGGCTGGTGCAGCTGGCTTTGGTCGTATAGCTTCGTCACACCCAGGAAACTTTACGTTTGCTATACGACATGCCGCAACAGCCCCGCAATACAGGATTGAGTGCGTATCAACGAGGCTCTCGCTGCTTTCGAAGATGTTTTGCAGCAGCGAGTCCAAAGCACACACCAGCGCCCTATTCTTTTTGTGCATAGGCAACCGTGGTAATCGGGGCCGAAGTTCGGTCGGAGTTGATCTATACTCACGAAGCGCATCCTCCAGCGCGCTCCTCAGTCGATCGTTGCACTGGCTACTTACCGTGACAACCCTATCATCTACCTCATCGCTAACATTATTGGGCCGCGGTGTGATGCTACCATTAACTGGTGCTTGTACCGCGGTCTGTGTCGGGGTCGAGATGATAAGGTTGCTCATTACCTCTGAGCGCAGCCTATCAAGTGCGGCATCGTCCAACCTGTGATTACGTTGAATGACCCGCACCTGATCCGACAATCGTTGGGCCGAGACGTTAACAGTTGGTTCCAAGTCCTGAAACAGAGACAGCATTCTGACACGGTACGCAGTGAGGTTAGTTCCCCCCTCTGTAGACCCATAGTATGCGCGCATGACGTTTTCATTCATGGACTGCGTCCATCTCATGCGCTGCACACAACCACCGGTAGCGGGGACCCGGCTCGGAGCCGGTTGGCCCCTAGGTCCCAAGCCCCTCGGTGGCCGGCCTCTCCCTTGCCGACGTACAGGTGTTGGCGACGTCGGCGGGGAGAAGTACTCGTCACTCGAGCTCGACGCAACTGCAACCGCCGGTGACAATGGTGATCCGATGTCCGGCGGCGGCGAGGCGGAGCTGAGCGACGGGTCCGGAGGTGGTGGGCGTGCGCGTTGTAAAGCTGCTCTCGTTAGCATAGTTCAAGCATTATTTCATTCCTTTCATATTTTCGTTGGTGTGATTTAATTGTGACAGATGTCATAATATGTCGGTCGTATAAGAGTTTTCTTTTTCTTCTCGCATATTGTTTGCTTTTTGGATTTGTTTAGGTTCTATTGCTTATTTTACTGGTTCTTGGAATTTCTTTTGCAAAATTGTGGATGTGTGAGACCGAAAAGTATTATTTAAAGATGAAATTACGATTACGAAAAACAGAGCTTGATCTGACAGCCAGAGTTGCCAGCTTATTATTATATTATTATTATATTATTATTATTGTGTCCCACTGCTGGGCAAAGGCCTCCCCCATATCTTTTAATGGATTAAAATTCTACGTTGACAAACTCGGAAACAATTATGCAATCCATATGCCACATGCCTGTTTGTTATCTCCTCAAGCCTTAACAGCTTAACGAATTTGAATGAAACTTGGCACACTCTTAGTCCATGTCTTGAAATAGGACACAGTATACTTCCATCCCGGGAGTATGTTCTCTTGGGATGATTTTCGAATTTTACCCAGGCACAGTCACTAACAGAAGCTAGTATTTAATACAATTGACCTGTATAGCAATTCCAAGCATAGACACCAAACGTCCAGCAATATCCCCAATTGATCCATCATAATTGGCCAGAATTGGGAAAGTCTCGACTTAATCAAAGAACCCTAGGCACTGTATCCACTAGCCAGGCCGGTGGACTCAGTGAGTCGATTCACGAAGGACTTTTATTGGCAACGTGTGTGATTGGCGTTACAACTCGCCTTGTTTATGGCCGAGCCTTTAGGTCACTGGCTGGCTACGTTTTGTTTAACGGGAAACTGGTTGATTCACATGGAGGATAAGATTGTGTCGTCATTTTTTGAGAGTTAGTTAGATAGGCTATAAAATATGAATACAAATTTTAATTATAAAACTTGTAGCTAGCCCCCTGCTTGTCACAGTTTTTAAGACTTGACAAAACATTAATATTTCTTTCTCATCTACATGTATGTTAAATACGAGTGTTAAAGTACACAGATCTTCCAAAATAAATTCTTTGCCGACACAACCAATCTGAGACAGTCGTTTCAAGCACTTTTAAAATATGTAGGTACCAGCTATAAACACAAATCACTTAACTGAGGGCTTATACGAACATTTCTTGAAAATTAGTAGAATTGCCACTTCAAGTTCGATTTTTTTCAATTGGATACACAAAAACTGGAATCAAATAGTAGTTTTCAAAGTAAAGAAAGATATTCAATATCGATATTCAATTCATGAAAGAGTGATATTAACCTATCAACAGAAACATTTAAGATTGGCTCGACAGATTGATTGAAATGTCGATTGAGTTGCAGGGTACAGCGACCACCAATCGCTGTACTGTACCCATATCTGAGTAGCGGATATCAGAGAGGCAGACCGTCCAAAATACTGGCATTCCGCCGGTTTTTTTGGAAAGAAGTTCCTTAACGCAGCTTACGGGTAGTGCGATTTAGTAAAAATCACGTGCCGTATGTTGTGTGTGTATGCGTGTGTGTATCGAGCCGACTACAAGCAAATGAGCACACGAGCAAGGTAGTGTGCAGCCGGGTGCGCAACTCTCTCTCTCTCTCTGTCCCTGTCTCTTTTTATCATATAACCATAGATCAGCCAAAACTACCACACCAATCGATCAACGTTGATCGATCGATCGATGAGGCTGATCGACGGATACCGCCCGATAAACAATTAATCGAACGCCGATCGCGGTAGCTTTGGCTGATCGATGAAAGAAGTAGAAACTATCAATCGACATCGACTAATTCATTCTACCATGTGTGTATTGAACCTACTCTAGGTACGCAACTCTCTCTCTCTCTCTATCCCTGTCTTTTTTTATCATATAACCTCAACACACGTTTATAGACACGTTTAAATTTCGTGAAAACGTATTTCGCACCGGCTCTCGTTTGACCACTATCTCACCTGTTGGCAGGCGATGATGTAGTCAAAGATGAAGCACGCTTGCCTAGAAGTAACCTGTTCACTCTTGACTTAAAGACTCCCAGGTTGTAGCTCTCAGGAAACACAGACTCAAACAGAGAATTCCACTCCATTTGGTGAGGCTAGAAGCTGAAGCCGACATTGTTGGGAAATAAATCGATAGAGGTTGAGATAATATGAAACAGATTTTCTTTAAAAAACTACTTCATCCTAAAATGCCTAAAAAAATCTTCAAAACTAAGACTTGGCGAACACCTGAAAAACTCGTAACAAAGCATCGGGAGTGTTGGCCCCATTCTCAACAAACTTGCCGAAAAAGTACCAGCGCTGATGGAAATAGCGGCTTTATCTTGTTTTAAGGTTCCGTAGTGATAAATAATAAACAGACAATAGGATACTCTACTTTCCCTCTTTGTATTTTATCACTAGTAGTGAGTCGATTATCAGCATTTTTGTTTTTGGGGAAGTTCCCGTATTCCATTTCCAACCAATGCAATTTCTGAAAACCAGAATTAATAGTGGCTTACACCAAAAATGTGTCACGAAAATGAAACTCAACGAGATCCAGAAAAAGATTGAACTGTATTGGATTCCATGTCGAAATTAGTCAGAATAAAACTTCATAATTTCTTGGCTGGAAAGACAATACGAGACAACACTGTACTGGGTACCCGGTCACCAAACATCAACATCAGTTGTCTAGTTTTGCCCCGTTATATTTAGCTCGGGTTCCACTATTTTTTGTACCAGTACTTATCACTGCAACTCCTGAGAGCCAGAATCAACAGTGGCGGTCTCCAAATGAAGCTTCGAAGAAAAGGATGAAATGTCTTGAATCCCGCGACGAAATGAAATTTACACAACACAGAAACAGGGCGATACGACACCCATGGGCAAGAATGGAGTCAAATTTTCTGACTATATGCGTAACGACTGTCAAAGATGTACGAAGGCAGTTTTTTAATTTTTTATTTGAGATGAGTTTACTCTTGACTCTAGTCTAGGTCATAGATGACAGAGACAAAGTCGACGATGGAGCGAGCTTACCCAAAAGGAGCCTGTGCACTCTAATTTTGAAAAGATTACGGTTGTATGCGTTCGGAAACAAAGAAATGAAATTCGGCTTTCAACCATATGTCCATTCTTTCTGACCCTTGAATTCCGATACATTAACCGGTGTGTAGCCCAGTTGCCCAGCTAATGGGTAATACGTTACAAGTAATGATCTTGTTACAATCATATTGGTTCATAATACAGCCCTTTGTGAGCCAAGAAGTAGCACATGTAATACGCTCGTAAAGTCAAAGTACACCATTTTGCCAAATATTGTATTCACCAAAGTAACATAATACCAAACAAGTTAACAGAGAAACCAACAATTTATTTAACAATACACGGAACCCAGCGTGTACGAAAACTTGCACCTGACTCAACAAAGCCGGGGTGGGGGCTAAAAACTTGGTGTTTTCATAAAATTTAATACTGTTTAGAAGCTATGTTTTTGAATACACAGTTTGTTTTTATCTATAGAAAAGTAAGAACATGCTACTTTGGTGTGTTTGACCTGATTAAAGTAGTATAGGTACAGACAGCAAAAATGCATGAAAAATATAATTTTTACAATTATTTAGTACAATTTTACCTTTATTTGATACTCATGTCACAGGAGCGTAGACAAAATGTTTGGTCCGCCATCTCTGGGAGTCCACCATATTTATAGCATTTAGAATTATTTCAATAATCTTACCAGCATTATCATCATCTAAATGAAACATTTGTATGCTTTCAGACCAATCGTTGGGGAATAACTATTTTAAAATTCAGTTGCAAGATGGTAGAATCTACCTTTTCGAATGGATAGTCACTTTATTAATGTAATACTATTATTTTACTGTACTGTAAATGATGACGTTCAAAACAGCCGTTTAATGGCCTAATTGAAATAAACGTTTTGACTTTGTCTTTGACTTTGGTTGCAAAGTTTGACTCAGACAGACTCGTAATAACAAACTCACAAGGCAAGTCAAATAAAAGCCTGTTAAATCATCGCACTTCTTAACCGACTCGCCACATAACCTCTATCAAATCATAAATAACTACCCACAAAAGATAACAAAACTTCCCCCGGGCATTAATCCAAATGACGGATTATCTAAAGTGTCCGTGGCATACCATCTGATTTATGGGCTAGTAAGCTCTTTGTCCAATAGCCTACAGCGTAGCGGATATCCTCAAAAATGTTTGCTGTAACATTAAAGTGGGTTATTGCTTGGAAAAATACGGGAAAATATAGTGATTTAAAAATATGTTGCAAGGGGAATATGGGTTATGTTAAAAATGGCTTACATATGGGTCGAGTATGTAATTTTTTTTTGTAGTAAACTTGACAGTATACTAACTTGCGTTAATTTGGTTCTCGGCGTTTTAAGTGTAACATCACGCGTGTGTTTTCGCAACTGGAGGTTCTGACAGATCAGATCACAAACAACTAAATACCAATATTAATTTAAACTTAATGTGCAATAGTGTTACATGGGCGGACTTAATGCATCAAGGCATTCTCTACCAGTCAACATTTGGGTTAAAAACAGTGTGGTAGGTTTACAACAAATAAAAAATAAATTTAAAATAGAATTTATTTCGGAAAGAATACACAAATAATATAGCTACTACCTCCGACTTTCACAACACAGACACAGGGCCCTGGGAAAGAATGGTCAGATTTTCTGGCTATATGCATAACGACTGTCAAAGGTGTACAATGGCATTCGAGATCAACGTCTAGAAGCGCTGTCTGAAGCGCACAGCAGTCTATTATTTTGTAATGGATAGTCACCCATCCACAGACCGATCATGACACGCGTTGTTTAATATAAAATCATCAAATAACTCCTTCCGCTCTGGGCGGAGCGGAAGGGAGTGTCAGACTCTTAAAGACTAAAACCCATCCGTGTTCCTTCTAATTCCCTTTGCGTTCCAGGGCCGTTGTGACTCTTTCGAACAAATTCCGCAACCAAGATTGTTCCGTGCCTCTGTTATTTTTTGCTACTGCAATATTGATACTATTAGCATTTTTAGAATCAATGTCATAATTCTCACTGTATCACGCACGAATCTTTATCATAACACTAGCATCTGCAAGCGGCTTCGCCCGAATTAAGTAAGCGACAACGGAAGTATTAAAAAATAACTTTATTCCGACAGAGTTACAGCGAAACAGTAATTAATTAAACCTAACAAAATATTGATCTTATATACTAACTTAATTGCTAACGTAGTACATGCACAGCGTGATCAGATTGACGCATGTTCTAGATAATTATAAATGCTGATCGCGCAGTGGGGAAATTGGGAAATAATAATCTAGTAACTACTTATTGGCTGACAAAGCTAATATTGGTAGGTTGGGGTTCCTTAACTCCTCCCTCCCTAAGAGAGAAATTATCCGAAGGTGTCGCAGACGGTTTCGGAGAATTTCGACAAAAGTTTATGAACTGAAATTTGTACATTATAAAGATAACTATTGCTATTACAATAACCACAGTGGTCCATATACTAATTTCTATTGTCACTGTTTGTGTCGTATCGTCTATTTCACTAAATTTTGCACTTTGTAACACTTCTTTCACATCACTGAAGTCCACATTTCTTAAATCCACTTTCTTTGATCTTCTCTGGATGTCCTGTTGTAGGTCTGGCATCTGGATCAATGGCAGCTGGAGACTGGAAACTGTAGTGTTTGTGGTAGTGGCAACGATGACTTCGCCTATTTGTGTCTCGCATTGTTGGCCAGGTGTCACGATGTAGGTCCCAAGAATAGTGTACTTCAGGATTTCTGTATTGCAATTCTCGGTGATGATGAGATTTTCCTCTGAGTAAACCAACCATTGGTTGTCGGTTATTTTCTGTATCTTAGTTTTTTCTATTTCAATATGGTTCTGTATGCAGTTTTTGTAGTTGTTCTTCATCAGCATTATTTGTTCAATGCAGGTCTCGGTTGGAAACTGGGCTAAATTAGTTTCATCGCAAAGAAATCTTTCATTTTCAATCTCAGTACATGGGCTTACCACGGGCATGTATTTCAATCTATTCACCATCAGGTAAGGATATTTGGGTATTATTGTAAAGGTATTTGGAGAATGGAATATAGGGATGGGTATAACCTTGTAATAATTATATGTTTCGTTATTTATTAGGGGAACTTCTAAAACAAAAACTAACTTGTTGTTATTTAAATATGATTTAAGTATGATATTACGTTCTAATTTTATTAAATTATGTTTGCTTACTGGGTATATTGTTCTAGCATGTTTAGCAATGACTTCTAACGTATTATATAATTCTGTACTATTTATAATGGATTGGTGCAATGTATTCAGTTTGCTAAAGGCTATTGCCGTTTCAATCTCTTGTATGTTTTCGTAACAGGTTCGAAAGTTATTTAAAATTTGATAATAATAATAATAGCCTTTATTAACAATCTTAATCTTACAGAGTTTTAAATATTCTAACTACTTAAATAAATTTTATTATAACTAAACAATATATATATATATATATATATTTTTTTTTTTTTTTTTTTTTTTTTTTTTATATACTTAATTATCTATGATGACACCGGTATTAAGATTGTCTTGCGTTTCCGCAAAGGCCTCCCCAAGGGCTTGCCAACCTTTTCTATTATGGGTCTCCCTCTCCCAAGTATGTCCGGCAACTCTCCGTATTTCGTCCTCCCATCGAAGGTATTGTCTCCCGCGCTTCCTTTTATTTTCTCGAGGGCACCACTCGGTTACGTCTTTAGCCCATTTATTTTTATTGCTTCTCATCATGTGCCCTGCCCATTTCCATTTTAATTTTCTGATGCAGTATGTTACATCTGTAATCTTTGTTCGGTTTCGTAGTGTCCTTAATTTTGTTTTGTCCCTGAGCTTGACATTCAGCATGCTTCGCTCCATACTGTGTTGGCAGACCTCAAGTTTGTGTGTATTTTGTTTGGTTAGGCTCCAAGTTTGACATCCGTATGTCATGACTGGCAGGATACATGTGTCGAATATTTTCTTTTTGGATTTGAGTGGAATTTGGGAGTTTTTCATAATTTCTTTGAGGGACCAGTATCTTTTCCATGCTAGTTGAGTTCTGTTGTTTATTTCTTTAGTTGTAAGGTCATCTGGAGAAATTATCTGACCGAGGTATGTGTACTCTTCAACGTATTCCATATTTATTCCGTTAACTATAATAGGGGTGTTGTGGGAATTAGACATAACTTTAGTCTTTGTCGTATTCATTGAGAGTCCCATTTCGTTGCTTTCGTATACCAGTTGTATCAGCATCTCTTGTAAGCTCTTCGGATCTTCGGAAATTAGAATGAGATCGTCTGCGAATCTTAGATGGTTTAATTGCAGACCGTTGACTTTCAATCCGTATTTATTCCATTCGAGACGTCTAAATATGTATTCAAGAGCTGCTGAGAACAGTTTTGGGGAGAGTGGATCTCCCTGTCTCACTCCCCTTTTTATAGGGAAGTATTCTCCTAGTTTTTCTGTCCGTATCTTTGCTTTCATATTTTTATATATATTATTTAGTAGTCGAATGTACTTAGGTTGTACTCTTTGTGTTTTAAGAGCCTCCCATATTTTCTTATGTTTTAGAGAGTCGAACGCTTTGTTGTAGTCAACGAAAGCTAAATAATATGTTATATGATATTCCTTGCATTTCTGGATAAGTTGTTTAATGGTATGGATATGATCTATCGTTGAAAAATCGCTACGAAAGCCAGCTTGTTCCCTCGGCTGATTTTCGTCGAGAGTTCTTGTCATTCGATTAAGAAGTACTTTTGAGAACACTTTATAGATGTTAGACATCAGGCTAATCGGTCTATAATTGGATATATTTTCTTTTTTCCCCTTTTTGTGAAGCAATATTATTGTTGAAGTGGTCCATTGTTGAGGTATGCATTCTGTATCTAGTATCTCATTAAATAAGTCAGTGATATATTCTAGTATAATTTCGGATGTCCCAATCAAAAGTTCGTTCGATATGCCATCTTCTCCTGGAGCTTTGCCTCTTTTCTGAGACTTAATTGCCATAGTCACTTCATCCTTTAGTATCACTGGAATTTCCTCCTCACTATTTGTGTAGATGTCAATGGTGTGATGGTCATCGTATGGTATTATGTCGTCATATAGTTCACGGTAGTACTCCGTGGCAATCTCCAATATGTCCGTTCTGTTCGTCTTGTTTTTCTTATCTTTGGGATGAACCATTTTATGTATCCAGTCTGTGCTCTCTTGTAACTCGTCCCATGCCTTCTTGACTCCGCCTGTGTTTTCTATGTAATAGTTTATTACGTTGTTTCTTCTTTTTTGTCTGTATTTTTTAATTTGTTTGTTTATTTCTTTACTTAGATGTTCTATCGCTTTCTTATTGTTTTTTCTGTCTTCAAATAGATTTTTTCTTTGGGTTATTAATTTTCTTGCTTCTGGACCTATTCTGTCTTTAGTTTCTTTCCTAGTTTTGAGTTTTTTTTCAATATTTTTCAATTCTTGTTCAAATGTATTGTATTTGTCTTGGATGGTTTTGTCTTTCCCTATGCATTTTAATCTATTTTCTAGTGGTTTTAAAATACTTTCTGCAATTGGTAAGCATATGGGTATTTTGTTACCTTGAACAATCCTCCTGATTGTTTTTGGTTCTGATGTGTACATTTGTCCTCTTAGCATTCTATGATCCGAGTTGTAGTTTAGTTTGTTTACAACATCAATGTTCAAGAATGTTCTTGGTCTGTTTGTGAGAATATAATCTATTTCATTCCTCGTTTTGCCATCGGGTGAAACCCATGTCCATTTTCTATTGTGTTTTTTATTGAAGTATGTGTTCATAATGTGCAGATTGTTCTCTAATGCGTAGTTCACTAGTCTTTGTCCGTTATCATTTCTTATCCCCTTTGAAAAGGGGCCGATAATATTCCCTTCATTCTTGTTTCTTTTGCCAATTTTACTGTTAAAGTCACCCATTACGATCACTGATTTATATAAGGTTGACATGACTTGCTGAAGTTTATTATAGAATTCGTCTTTTTTATCTGGACGTGATACTTCCGTTGGTGCATATATTTGAAGGATAGAAGTGGGGTGTCTATAGCCAGGAAGTTTTATGTTCAAAATGGCAATCCTATCTGATATTCCTCTAAATTCAATTATCTCATTTTTTAAGTATTTCTTGACCATAAATCCTACGCCATATGTCCCAGTCTTCTCGTTTATGTGGTAAAATATGTATTTGTCATGCTCTTCAATTTTCTCACCGTCTCGTCTCACGTCACTCAATCCTATAATATCCCATTTGACCGTTTCTAGTGCATATTCAAGTTCCATTAGAAATTCTTGTGTTTTTAGTGATCTTGTGTTGATTGTAGCTAAGTTAAATTTGCTTTTGCTCCTTTGATTTGCATTGTCGGCGGATTGTGTTTTAAGTATTGTGTTGTATTTCTCTGGTGCAAGCTTTTGGGGGTAGTGGCCTAACTCCCCGCGGTGGCCAACCGTGTTGGGGATTCTTTTACTTGTCTGTGTTGTGCAGTTTGTGTTGTTCTTTATTTTTACGATACCGGTGTCTAATAAATCCTATGCCTTGTTTGGTTGAGTTTGTTTCTCTGATAGCGAATGGGATCTGGTCCTCATATAAGCAAACGCATCTGTCTTATGCAACTTGGGTGGAGCGATGATGTTCTTTGTCCCGTCGGCGGGACGTGTAGGTGTTTGAATGCTCGGCGGAGACAGGGAACAGTCGCGTTTCCTTTTTTCTACGTTGGATTTCTCTTTAATGATCACTTTATAATTCTTAATATAGGCTTCGTTTCCTTTCTCTCTTTCTTGTTTCAATTGCTGTTGGAGATTTTTACGAAGTTCCATTGTTTCTTTAGAGAAATCTTCCGATAAGTATGTATTTTTGGGCAGTTTTGCTTTATTTCTTAATATTTCGACTTTCTTTAGGTAAGATGTAAAGGAAATGAGAATAGGTCTAATTTTTCCTTCTCGGTGATTTCCCAATCTATTGAATTTATTTATTTCTATTTTCTCAACCTTGATATTAGCATTTTGTAGTGTGTTTTTTATTATATTAAACAATTCTTCGTAGTTGTTCTCCGTTTCTTTGACACCATGTAATATAATATTATTTTTCTTATTTGCGTTTTCTAAGTAGTTAATTTTTCTATTTAAAGTCTCGACTTTCATTTTTAAGCTTTTATTTTCCTCCAATATTGGTTGTATTTTATCATCTATGGCGCTCATCAAGGTGGCAGTTACGCTTTGTGTAATTGTTGTGGTTTGTTTTTCCAATTCTATTTTCATCATCTGGAACAATTTTAACATCTCTTCTGACATTCCACTTTCCATTATGCTATGTTTGTGTAGGTTGTGGGATTGGAACGCAACTACTCGTGTTATGTTGGCACCACTGCAGAATTGTCAAGTCGATGTTTAAAAACAAGTTATGCGTAGTTTGGAACGCAGCACTTTTAGAACCAATCAAACGTCGACTCAGGATTTGAATGTCAGGTAGCTGTCGCTTGTATCGGTTATGTTAAATTGACTTTTTCTAACCTCTAACTGTGGTGATCGAAGTTTTCTTGATTTTGCCTCAACAATTATCTTCTTTGTGTCTTATTGTGACGATTGTATGCCTCGCTGTGTCGCACTGGTAGCAACCACTGCAGTCTAGCACCGTTTGGGTTGTTTTTTCCACTAAATTATAAATAAAAGTCGGGAGCGATATCAAAACACCGTTGTAACTTTTTTGTAGTTGTTTACAGAATAAAATTTGATACATAGTATTTAATATTTGGAAAAGTTTGTTAAACCTGAACTCATGTTCAACTAATTTTTCCATTTCATTGGTATGTAAACCCAAGTTTTTAATATTTGAATTTATTATTTCAGAGTCATTTACTAATTTATCAAAAGCTTTTTGCATTGATGATACTTTACGTTCGACCACATGCTCTTTGTTCTGTATCATTTGGATTTCTCTATCATATTTAATTGCATCGTCTTCATCTAAATTTCCTGTGATAGCTTTTACAAGTGAGCCTAATGGATTAAACAAAGCTCTTTTATTTCTATAATGGAAAGGTAAGATTTGAAAAAATCTATCCTTAGTTAGTTTAATAAGATATTCTATTTGGCTTTCTATTCCTATAGTTTCGTTACTAAGACTATTTTCCTTAATTTTAATTTTCAAGTTAATAAAATCCCGAATATTATTATCTATTTGTAAGTGTAATGATTCTAAATCTACAATTTTGTATATTGTCCAATAACTATTCCTCTTCACTGCTACTCCCCGCTTTATCGCTGCTATCCCCGGATTCTGACCGAGGTTTTGGAGGTCCAGCGTGAGTGTTGGCATCACTAGTACCAGAAGTACCAGGCACGATCTGTGGAGGACGTTTTACATTTTTTAAGGCTACTCTAGTTTTCCTTTTCTTTACTTCTACTGGGACTATATTTCTTTCAACTTCCCCTATTACTTTCGCTTTTTCATATCGCGGTTTTTCTTTAGCTTTTCTAGTCCTAGTGTCTTTCATGTAAATATTATCGTCTGGGCTGATGCGAATTGTTCGGTGTAGATGTGCTGTTTGTAGCACTATTCGGTACATGTGTACTTGATATGCTATGTGAATCTCTCTTTTGATTATTAGATTCAAATGCATTTTGGTTATTAGGCAAATTGGGTCTGTTATTTCTGCTAAAATTACGTCTGTCGTTTGTTTTCGACTCATAGACTGCCTGGAAGTTTTGTTCTTCTAAAACTATTTTTAATGCATCCTCTAACGTTGTGAAGTCGCGCAAACGAACTAATCTAACTAAAAATGGCGGTAAATTAAACAAGAAAACATTCATCGCTCTGTTACTATAAATGATTTGCTTTGCCTTACGTAGAGATTCATCAATGATAGTTTCTGATATTTTAGCAAATAAAACGCTTCTCATCCGCTGTATTCTATGGCAAAAATCTAAATAACTTTCACCCTTATTTATTCTACACGATTCTAACTCCATTGCTAAACAATCCTCTGTGCGTGGATCACCGAAGTGTTGGTTTAACAACTTCTTCAGCTCGTCCCACGTACCTATAGCTTCTCTTTCGCCTACCAAACTGGCTGCTTCGCCTGATAACCTACTTGTTACTACATGAAATAAATATTCATTTTGGGCTGCGGTTCCTAAGAACTTAGACAAAATGTATTCACATTTTTTTATAAATAAAGGCAACATTCTAGTGTCGCCGCTGAATATTGGTATGATGTTAACCAATTCCTGTGGGACACGGGTTACGTTTTCCATTGTGAAAAGTTATGAAAGAAACAAACGCGGAGAAAAAAAAAATCACACTAATGTGCTACTAAACTATCACTACTCTAAAATATTAGTACAATTAAAATCTATGCAAATATTATTACGGCGTTGTCCAATCCTTAATAATACACAAACACATAGACTATTACAAGGTTGGGATATAGATGGAAGAGCTGAGAGGAAGGTGAAAAAGATTTACTCACAATTCCGCAGCTGGCTCCATGCTCCCTGAATTACTGCTGTGGCTGGTCCTCTTCCGTAACTCGAAGTGGCTTCTTAATGAATTTATTTGTTCGGCGATCTCTGCTAAACCGTAAACACGGACGTCGGCTGCTCCACGTAGAATTGTATACACGGCAAACTGACTACAGAGATCCTACCGGCTGCGCCAATTAAGTAAGCGACAACGGAAGTATTAAAAAATAACTTTATTCCGACAGAGTTACAGCGAAACAGTAATTAATTAAACCTAACAAAATATTGATCTTATATACTAACTTAATTGCTAACGTAGTACATGCACAGCGTGATCAGATTGACGCATGTTCTAGATAATTATAAATGCTGATCGCGCAGTGGGGAAATTGGGAAATAATAATCTAGTAACTACTTATTGGCTGACAAAGCTAATATTGGTAGGTTGGGGTTCCTTAACTCCCGCGTGAATGACGGAATATTTAAAAAAAAGTAGCCTATCTCCTTCTCCAAGGTCAAATCTATCTCCTTACCAAATTTCATCCTAATCCGTTCAGACATGAAGAGGTAATACGCAGGCAGAAGTACTTTCCCTTTATAATATTAGCTAGTAGTATTGGTAGAATGAATTGCCAAACGACTGCCGTATTGTTTATTCAGTTTGAAAAATTCTTAAACGTGGATAACATTGCTTAACTTTTTCTTGTATGCCAGTAAACCGATACCTTACTCTCGAAGAATACGGTTGATACACAAAACTATATATTTTAAATAGAACAAGCATCTCGTTCATTCACAAGACTCAGTGACCCATCCGATTCCAATCCGCAACTGTAGCAGCTTAACCTCGATTGATCGTAATCTAAAACCTCTCAGCGGAGAGTAATAAAGAAAGAAATTCCGTATGTATGGAGAGATCAACTATTCACGATATAGGATAGCTTAGAACGTAAAGTTGCATGGTTATCTTATTTTAGACATATTTAAAGTCGTAATATTATGTATTTATTTGCTAGCTTATACCCCTGGCTTTGCTCGCGATCATATAGATTTTCACATCATCAAAATCTGTTCAGTGATTTGAACGTGATAGCGTAATTAACTAACTAACCTTGGCATTTATATTATCACACTTTACACTTATATTATAAAGGCGAAAGTTTGTCTGTCTGTTTATCTGTGTGTCTGTTACCTCTTCACGCTTAAACCGCTGAATCGATTTAGATGAAATTTGACACAGAGATAGATGATACCTTGGAAAAGGACATAAGCTACCTTTTGTCGCGAGAAAAGGGCTTAAGGGGGGTTGAAATAGGGGATGAATGTTTGTATACGAGCCCGTCATTATTGAAGATATCTAAATATGTTCGGGGGTTTAAAAAAAAAAAGAAAAATGTCTTAAAAATAAAAATAGCTGCCCAAAGTACCTATTTCACGCGGACGAAGTCGCAGTCAAAAGCTAGTTTATAATATTAGTCAGGATAGTTGGGGTTAAGTGGTACATATGCCAACTTAATACAATAAGGCATTCACACATTCCACCAGTAAACTTGTGGGCTAAGATAGAGGTATATTTTAGGGCCTGTTAAATTAAAAAGTTGGATAGTTGCACTGACTAACCCTTAAATGCATATTGTTGCATAACTGCAACATACTGTTATTTTTTAAATATTTTCCCAGAATTAGTATGAGCATTATTACAAAATAATTATATTTTTTTCGTAAAAAAAATGCATTTCAGGGTTAAAAGGCGGAAACAGGCGGAAAAGTAACCTTAGGGTATTACGTACTGTGACTGTGATTTCTAATTTGTGGTTAAAAGAAATGAAACAGTTGTCTGCAGTGGACAAAACAAATGGTTTGGTGTGAATATTCAAATATAATGACACTTAGCAAAATAAAGACAAAAGAAAACAGCGTGAACAATTCAAACTAAATTAAACGCAGGCGCAGTCGGCTAGCCAGTTAGTCCAGAAAAAAGTTCTAAAAGAAAAGATTCCTTTCAATAGCTTTGCCTTTGTTCACCTCATTATTAAACAGTTCATTGTTTCTTTTTAATAAAGCAAGCGGTAAAGAAAATAAAGTTTTTAAGTCAGTTGTCTTGAAAATATTATGAAATCTTTGTAGGGTACCTAGTTATTATGATGACAAAATATAATTTGCATGCAATAGCACTTAAAGTACTAACAAAAGATAGGAGAGAGTTGATAGCTAAATAACTTTTAGTTTAGGTTAATTTTGTACAGCCATAGGATGATCTAGGGTGTAGTAGACAAAGTCAAACTTGTTGATTTATATATTACATATATACTGATGTACTTTCTGTTTTTTTTTTTAATATGTAATTTAACTCACACACGGGTCCATTGTTGTTAATTATATTGTAAATATGTGAGTACCATGTCCCTTGCTAGCAAACTTAGTTTTATCTCTGCTGGTATTGCTTTGTTGTACCTATTAGTATATAAGTGTGTGCTGAATATTAGGGTAATGTTGGGTGCATTGTGCTCACATAATATAATCAATTTATCAATGTATGTATACAAAATATTGTAAAACTTATATTTGACAAGAGTAACTATGGGAGTTTCTTGTCCGTTCTTCTCCATATGAATCTACTTTTTGCGAATGGACAACTAGAGTCAAAAATATTTTAATTTCAACTGTAAATTTGACGTTCAAAAGTGCCTTTTAATGGTCTAGTTGAAATAAATGAATTGACTTTGACTTTGCGATGTTTGAGAATAAAGCCAGTGACGAATTATTGAAGGTACAACGTTGCGTCTGGCGATAGTAACGGATGCTGTATCAGGACTCATTTTAAATTTTGAAATAATTTCCCTAGCTTTTTTGAAACAACTCTAGGGTTGGCATCCAGTCTAAGGGTGTTACTACACCAATCGATCGATTGCCGATCGACGTAAATCGATTGGTGTGGTAGCTTTGGCTGATCGAAGAAAGGCGTAGAAACTATCGATCGTCGACTAATTCATTCTACGATAGATCGTTTGGTGTAGTAGAAACTATCGATCAACGTCGACTAATTCATTCTACTATCGATCAATAGTATCGATCGACGATCGATCGGTGTAGTAACACCCTAACCCAATGCGGCTGAATACACGGAGATACTTCCTTTCTGATTCCCACAATCCAATAACTATGAGTCACATGATACCCATCGGCAGCATATACATACATCGGAACCTCTACTATATTTCTGTTTACCACCGTATTATCATAGGTACTGAAATAAAATATATCTCTAGTAAAGTAATAATTTAGATATTTAACTTGAAAATTTTCTGTTTTTTTGTCATGCATGATCGCAGACAAAAAATTGTGTAATTAATGGTGCTTGTACACGATGGAAGTAACTAGAGCAAGTAAAGGCGCGGGTTATTTGCGCGAGCAGGATACCACCACGGAGCATATAACCTTCGCAAGTGCTTCAACTTGCGCAAGTCACATGCACAATAAGTAAAAAAAAAAAATAGTTTTAAAATGATCTTATATTTTACGCAAATAAATATTCTTTTCTATAATAAAGTGTTAAGGTCATCACAAGTCCAGTTCGAAACGGAAATGATGCTATTGGTCATGTATAGATTCATCTTTTTTTTTCTACTGAAACCATAATGACATTGAAATGTCATAAATACGGCAGCTGATTATTTATCATTGGATTGACGTTTTTAAAAAGACCTTTTGTTGTCCTTTAAACGTTTAAATTTAAGTCACAATATCATTTCTGCGCCATTCAATGACAAAAAATGTCAGATTGTGACTGTGTATCGAATGTGAAAAATCCTCCCTGATATAAACGAAATAACGTAAAGAAGAGTATATTTAAAACTTCGAATAAACACTAAATCTCAGCTGAAACGTGCAAAGTTACGTGTTATTTTCCATGTTTTATTGCATTCAGCTGACTTGAGAGAGTTCACAATCGCTGCATTTATATCGCGATCGAATCCTCGTGCGTAGGTACTCTGTAGGGTTGCCGGGAGTTTGAATAGAATAAAAGCAGTAAACATGAACACAGAAAATGTATAGGGAAAGTAATTGTGGAAAAATCAGCTCCGGTTTGTTTATATGGCTTTAAAGTGTATGCATTTAAAATCTCCACATGGCATTATATATGTTCAGTCATATGTGAAAAACAACCAACGGCTTAACGTGCTTTCCGAGGCACGGAGGAAACTCGGTATGTCAAGATGGTCACACATCTACAGACCAACCTTGGCAAGCGTTGCTTAACCTTGAAGATCGACCCGTGCGACTGTTATTCTTAAGTCAAGAGCTCCTCTTTTTAACGGGTTCATGTTTCAGAAGTTCTTGTATATATGTATATAATCTGAATCTCGGAAACGGCTCATACGATTTTCATGAAATTTAGTTGCAGGGGGTTTCGGGGGCGATAAATCGATCTAAATCATCGGTCATCCAGGTACTCATGATTTTACCACAATCTTACATGATAGTAAGCGAAAATGTGGTCTACCACATCATTTCTTTGAATTAATCTATTTTAGTATTGTTCTCATAGACTTCCAGGTTGTAGCTATCAGAAAATACAGATCCGGCAGGGAATCCCACTTAGCTGTACACACATTGAGAGACACAGTAGTACCTTTTTTTTTAGGATGAGAAATCATCAAATGACTTCTTCCGCTCTGGGTGGAGCGGGAGGTGTCAGACTCTAACTGACTAAAACCTATCCGTGTTCCTTTTAAAGCCCTTTGCGCTACAGGGCCGCGGTGACCCTTTCGAACAAATTCTGCAACCCTGGCAGGTTCTGGCCCTACCGAGCCCCGTCTCCTATGCTGACATCTCTTTGAGGCGCGAGTGGAACACAACTCACCATCGACCCGGGACTGGTTGTGACCGGACAGCGAGCCACCCAACGCTCGCCGTCCGCACACAGTAGTACCTACCGGTTATATCAGTCACCTCAGTATTCTTGGTAAGAAACGGGGCTAGGCCATGTGATTTTCCAAACAATTCCTAGTTTGTCGGTCTTCTCCTTAATCACTCTTTTCATACTCAAAACCTTTCCCAATCTTTCGAAACAAAATTTCACAAACACTCCTCCTATTTTCCACACAACGTCTCGGTCGCTACAAAGTTACACTATGTTATATTATAAAAGCATAGATACATATGTATGTCCGGCCATCCCTGATGCCCTAGGTTCGCAAATATGCGGCTTTGGAACGTACATCGCTTTCAGTCGCGCACACTCGGTGTATGCCAAATATTTACAAGCGATGGGATATTTCATATTTAAATTATAAAATTCATTTTTGCTTTACTTTCGTATGCTAGTCAGATACGGTTAAATTCCCGTTGGGAAGGAATGAATTGAAAATGAATTCAGTTTTTATCATGAACATTTTAAACAACAAACGTGTAAAAAGTATGTCGTTAAATATTTATAGAACTAAAATATTTATAAAATTTAGTTAAAAATATTAATAAAAATAAAGCAGTTCATCATAATGTTCAATACTTTCGACTTTAAAAAGTTTTTTAAAAGATTTCGTTGACTAAGTACTCTGCCTATCCCCTTGAGGGATTTGTTTCAGGATAAAGTAATAAAAAATATTAAGTTAAATCTGTATTAAATTTTTGATCAAAATGTAATCCGGTAAGTTCTACAAAAAATGTAGATTAATCCGTAGCAGAATCGTAGAGGCGCTACGAATTTCGTAGAAGTGCTACGAAGTTCGTAGCGTGCCTACGAAATTTTCCATCGAGTAACAAAATGTAGGCATTCCTTCTAAAAACTTCTTGTTTAGTTAACAATTCTTGCTTGACAGGAGCTTAGGGAGTTGACTTAATTTTTGGTTTGATTAAAAAACAATCTAATGTTTTAATTTCCCTTTTTTTGTACTGAAATATTTAAAACATTCAGGTTTTGACCAAAAGTTATTAGCAGTTGCTATTTGATTTATTTTCAGCCGCAACTGGTTCAATTATAAGCCAATATCAAAACTGTTAAGTAACTAGGTCTCTAAAGATTTGAACATAAATCTTATAAATTAAAATAGTTTTTAGCTTCAAGTTACATCACACTAAATTAAAGATTTCGTATTCAGATTGAACATAAATCTTATTTTCAAAGTTTATCATGAATTTAATTAGAAAACCTAATGAAAGTAGACCAGAATAAATGTTTGTTAGGTACTCATTTACATTTTTCATTAAAAAACTAAATATAATTCAACCTTCGTCGCTATTTATTTAACCGCTACTTTATTTTTAAGTAAATTAAAACAATAATTATCTGAATGACTTGGAAATTCAGTTACTGGGTTGAAAAAAATAAATAAACAGCCGCTTCATCTAAAACACTGGTATTTAGCTGTATCCGGTTATACTGGAATCCGACCCCAAAATAGTTGGGAAAAGGATACACTGATTAAATTAGCTACATTACTGAGATCTGAACAATTGTTTAGCTTCATTATCTAAGAAAACTCCGTTGAGTTTTCGTACGTAATGAAGTTAAACAGTTGTGTGACATTAGATTTTTGAAGCACTTTTTATAGCCAAATGTCAAAACTCACTACTACAGGTCAAGTGGTATATTCAACTCTATATATAGGCTCTAAGCAAACTGTTCAAAAATGGCAATTTTGTATGGTGTCGGACGTAAGAAAAATAGCACCATCCCATCTGTCACTTCTCGTGGGTGTCTAAGGGACTCACCAGAGAATGGGCAGCAGCATTACCTGTGCGACCGCCAACCCGCCTGCCAAGCGTGGCCTTCCCTGGGGAAGGTCTATGTCCAGCAGTGGACGTCTTTCAGCTGATATGATGATGATTGTAGCTGCAAATGCTGCAATACATCAAAACATCCGTTCGCCGCTACGCTCGGAATACTAGGGTTCCCACGCTGACTCGCAATATTTGTTTGCGTTGCAAATTCGCCGAGCTCGCCCGCCGCGCCGCCCGCGCAGCCGTCGACGCGGCCTGCACGATCGTCCAATAAGATGACGGCGACCTGCGCGCCCCTACACGATTTCTTTAGGAACTTATTTATATTGTAACAAGAATCCTCTAAGTTAAATAGAGCACTCCTTGTACTATTGAGGTCAGTCATAGCGTACGTGTTTTGTAGGAACATTCCATTTCGCATATTCCTCGTGGACGGTTAAATATACCTTTGTCGTTACATCTGAAGTATTATTACTACACACTACCTCAGCGCTACATGATGAAAAAAACTGACAAATGCTAATTCTCTCACTGAAAAACTTCTCTCTCTGAAAGCTCATACAGAGACAACCATTGTCAAAGACTCACTTAAACGTATAGTCCAAGATCGCTGAGCCTCCAGACGTCACTTATTTTCTGAGGAACAATACATGTATGTGTAGGATAGAGTAGTGCTAGAATGTACTTTGAACGTACGACTGCTAGCTTAGGCCGACGGTTGTAGTAGCTAGGAATATCTGGGAGTTCTAATGGTCAAACATTTGAGCAAACTTTGTATATTTTATTATTATATTATACACTTTATTGTACACCTTATAGAATAGGACAATCAAACATAAAATAAGTGTATAATGGACGGTCTTATCGCATAAGGCAACCTCTTCCAGACAACCTTTGGATGGATTGAACGAAGGGAGATAGATTTGGGGCTGTCAGTGTACAAACGTTTTAAACAATACTAACTAGATATAATAATATAAAATACATAAATACAACACCAATTTATAAACTAATAAATATCAAATATATAATTGAGACAGGAGACCAAAAATTAAAGTGAAAGGTAATGCTCCTTCACCGTTCTTTTAAACGCTAGATAATACTTAGTTTTAGATTCTCCGATGATCTCAAAGACCTAGAATGTGTGTAACAGAGGAACTGAAAGCGTTCTTTAAGATAGAAAGGAGGGTTCACCCTTGTTTGATAGAACAACGTTTGATATAATATTACTAAATCGAATATTAGTTGCAATAAAGTCATTTCGAAGAATTATTCATTTGACCGAATAATTCATTGGTAAATTTTTTTTATAAACCACCCAGAAGTAGGAGCCCCGCCAAGCGGGGCTCCGTCGACCAAGCCCACCCGACCATGCATAGAATATTTTAAGGTTTGGTTAAGTGTTAAATACATGGTTATACCATCTGAACATTACATCAAATGAACATTATACCTCTTGATCATTGGCGCAAATGTTGTTATAGCAAATAAATATTCGGTGAACTGAAAATTCTGTCAAACGATATTATACAAAGTGATGATTTTCTTAAACGTTGTTCGATTTATTAATATTATATCAAACGTTGTTCTATCAAACAAGGGTGAACCTAGAAAGGAGTAGAGGGATTAAAGAGTACATCATAAACTAGAGAAAGTATGTTTGCATTCGCATCTTAGTCGCAATCTATCAAATATGCGATGCGAGTACGATTGATGCTTTAAAGTTAGTAGAATTATTGGCCCTCCGGGATCTTGCTCTATGGTCGACGCGAGATAAATTTGCAATGACGGTCATTGACCCACCTGCATTTATTGACATACTTATTTCCAAAAGCAGAAATAAAGACATAAAGCTGTCCTGAACCGACATTTATTGGGATCCTTTACATTTTCTAGTAGTGAAAAACGATTCATAATTTTTTTTTCAGGTACCTACGAAGAGATATTAAGGAAAGGGCAATGACCATTATTGCAAATTTAACTGGCGTCAACCATAGTAGGGATAAGAATTCAAACATTCCTTTAAAATACGAGAACGTAGCGTATTTTTATTGTTTAGGATCAATTACGTGACATTTCGGTACCACAGTCATGTCAATCACATACATTTAGACATCTGACAATATCGCTGATAGAATGTGACTTTGTATAGAGCGTCTAACGGAAATCGACTTGTTTTCTTTTGTCAAAAAGTTTCCCTGCAAAATATTCTTTGGCACTACGTCCTGTTAATAATTCATTGAGTGCAATATAACTAATGTACCTACAGATTGTAGTCAAAGATGTGTAAGATCGATACGTATCCTGTTTGAGGCAAAGTACTTTGTAGTTGACCCACGTACTTACGAGTAGACTCTTATTATGCAAACATACCAGGACAGTACGTGGGGACTGTAATTCAGAACAATTATTTCAAATAAACTATTCACAGCTGTTTTTTCTTCTTCTACTTCCAAACCAAAAAAAGGAGGTTCTCAATTCGGTGGGTATTTTTATGGATTTACACCGATTACTCCGTGGTTTCTGATTTTCTTGATTCTTTTTTCATTCGATGCCGTATATTTGCCATTAGGTCCCCAAAAATTGTATTTGGTTTGGCTTAGCAGTTTTTATTTTATGAGCAATCGCTTATTAATTGTTAAGGTCGATCTTTCTAATCATTGATCTCTATGGAGAAGAACGTGAAAGAAACTCCACGTTAATTTTTATACAATCAACTTTGTACACGAAACTCAACAAAAGGTACAATAGAAGTTCACACATTTAAAGTCATTACATATAAAAGTAAAAAAATAACTATTGCCATCAGAAGAAGTAAAAAGTCAAAGCAAACCTTTAAAATAAAGTAAAACACTCTTCTTATCCCGGAGATTGACAGCGTCGTAGATAAAAGAAATCTATCTCTCAAAGACGGATCTCCGACATTCCTAAATAGAATCAGCGATAAAGTCAAACATTTTTATATCCTTTAACTCCTATTATTTTCAGCATCAAAAACTTTATACTTCGCAGACCAATTTGATGTTCCCCAAATAAAACTCGGTCGCGACAGTTTTATCAGTTTATTACTTAGACGCTGAACTTTTACCCTGGATCCAGAAGAAATGTGTGTGGACATAAATTCGACGAATCTTTAGCCAGATCAAGCCAAGTTGGCTGCGCCCCAGGGGAACAAATAGCCAGAATTTGTTTGGCCTCTTGTTTGCTCAACAATTTCATTCACCCTTTTGCGTTGCAGGTGAAATATTCGGAGGAAATCCTGGAATATGAATCGTTGAGTTTTGTTTTGTAGGCTGTCAGGCGCCGGTTTTGTGGTTTTCTATGTAGAGTTGGTAGTGTTGTGAGTTAGTTAGTGCCGCGTTTATAGGCGAACGTTTTTGGGTAGTTCTTCGAAATTTGATTCTTCGACTGATTCATATGGCCAAAATTTAATTTCACTTTCAGCTTTGTGACACAAATTCATATGAAAATAGGTAAACCTATTTTTTTGGTATTTTGGTATTAAATTTTGGCCATATGAATCAGTCGAACAATCAAATTTCGAAGAACTACCCTTTTGTGGCCTGACAATTATAGGAAAAAAAGATAAACTTTTTTTTTACAAACATTTTTATAACTCTCAAATTTTTTGTTGTTTGTATTTTCATCCCACACTTGTTATTTATTTTCTGTCTCTATTTTGTTCCTATTCAAATCATTTATAATCTTCATCAAATAAATGTTTTTTCTTTCTTTATTTAAGCAGAATCGTATTTAACGTAACTTTTCAATCTTAATCTGTTTTTCCTCAAGACCAAGGGTTTTTTTTTTTAAATGATGGGAAATCATCAAATGACTTCTTCCGCTCTGGGTGGAGCGCAAGGGCGTGTCAGACTCTTACTGACTAAAACCCATCCGTGTTCCTTCTAAAGCCTTTTGCGTTCCAGGGCCGCGGTGACTCTTTCAAACAAATTCCGTAAACCTGCCAGGAGACCAAAGGATACACTAACATCACAAACAATCACAACTTTTCCCCCCATACCGTCTTTTGGTTTTACATTAAAAAGAAAATCTAAAATATTAACCGATAACACACGTTTTAAACCATGAACAACAAAATTAAAAGCAGGCCGTACGCAGCGAGCGAAAATCTCATTAAGTATTGAAGTTTTATTACGTCCTCGCTCGACAACGTAGGGGTGGCAACTGTTTCGCTGTATCACGAATTTAACTGACAGTTGGATTTATAATTTTATTTGATGAAACGATAGATTCACGTCTCGAAATAAACTGATTTATTATACTACTAGCTTTTACCCGCGACTTCGTACGCGCATATTCCGTTCCTGGTAGAAATGTTGGGAAATCCTCACTTAAACTCTCCAAGGAACCTTCATGCCAAATTTCAGTTTTCTACGACCAGTAGTTTCGGCTATGCGTTGTCTGTCAGTCACTCAGTAACGGAAGAATTTATTTATTGGTTCCCCAAAAATTATTGTTCATACTGGTTTTATATTAAAATCAAAATAAAAAAACAAAATCGAAAGTAATTTATTCAAATTAGGCTGAGTGCCAGCACTTTTTGAACGTCAAAGTTATACATAAAGACAGTCCCCCAAAACGCCCGCCCGTCACCACTTCCTAGTGTTTTAGCTGGGAAAAAGAAGTGGCGCAATAAACTCCTCAGCAACACATCTGTGTGTTCTGTTCAGTTTTGTAAACTTGAATTTATACAATAGTATGCGAAGTAAGTTTACAAAACATGACACAGAAAAATAATCTATGTAATATGTAAATCCAATACGTTTTTAATTCTACAGATCTTCCTTAATAACTTATCTTTAATCCAAATATGTATTTGCTGATATTGTACGAACATCGCCACATGAATTTATGTATTGTTTTAGTTTTTACCTGAACAAGAATTTGCTCATTCGCCGATTACTCGTGTATGTACATTCGCCGACGAGGCTGTCGCGCCCACCACAAGTAACCTAATTTTCGTATTACATAATTCAATATTTTTATTAATAAACTGTTGACAGTAGGTAATGGTTACAAAACAGTTATTTTATTTCCTGTACACATCCCGTTTTTTTTCCGAAATTAAAGTCATTTTACACTTTGTAGTGTTTTTTATTTGGAAGTCGGTTTTTTTTTTGTAAAAAAATTTTTATTTTCCACTTTTTAGTGGTGAACCCCACAACTTAATGACATTATTCCCATAATGAGTGGTTCCTTGTACTATTTGCCATTAAGGAGTTTCTTTGAGTACTTTTGCAGTCCAAGTCAAGACCAGCTAATAGTTAAATATCTACCGTACCCCCGTGTTGTTATGTTATGGACTGGTGTAATCAAAAAACAGACATTCAATTCCAGAAGTCCCGGGAGATTTGCTATCATTTATTAAAGAGTTCCGTTGCCTACCTCCGAAATCCTTCATCAGATCTTCACATCCCGTTTGATTCGTCCACCTACATACTTAATTTCAGTGTACGGAACTATTGCCCGTACAGATATTTTGCGAGAAAATAAACTTCTGTTTATTTTTACCAGTAGTTTAGTTACTACTGTTTATTTTAATAAAATTATTTTACAGTACTTTTGTTTTAGACTAGAATATTTTCTAGTTCCGACCATTATTTTATACCTAATACAACTGTGCACTTTTGAAATGCATCTAATACTATTCATGGCTCCCAAAAGTCCTTTAAATTACATACATTTGTTAATACTACCTGTTCCATAGGCCATCCCTAGTCGGCTGTTATAACTTCTCGGTAGGTACGATATTATCACACAGAATATACCTGTGTTACGGTAAAATTACGAAATCCGTTTTTGCGTTAAATTACCAGGTAATGGACCAAAAGTATTATTAATTCTGAGAATTCTTTTGATGTTCGTTTTCAGCCGATTCAAAATAAAGATGACTAATTGCGTTTCATATATGTAAATCTTGACTGATATGGATGTTTCAAAAGGAATCGTTAATTATAATACATTTTGATTACTTAGTACTGTTACTGTATAAGCCGACGAAGTCCAGGAAAATATGAAATATTTTCCTATGATTCAACCAAATGAAATAAACGAAAATTAAGTATTGATTTCAAACAGATTTTTTTATCTAAAATTGTACCTACATGTTGGTGGTATATAACATTAAGATATATTTTTTGTGACAAGCCTTCCACACTATTTTGAATTATACTTCACCTGAGAACCAGATCCAACAGTAAAGCTAAATGTTTTACATTTAGAAAATAGGATATAAGACTACAATACAATAAAGTACAATGCTGCCAGTCGTCTGGGCATTTTATCGGATGACAGCAATGTAGAGCAATACTTTGACGCTTAAGTGCATTGGTGTTTGTATATATCTACGTAGTTGTGTAAAGTAGATATAGATAGTTATAAAGAGAAAAAAAACATCTAATTTATGACTATGACTTCCGAAATTAAAGTCATTTTACACTTTGTAGTGTTTTTTATTTGGAAGTCGGTTTTTTTTTGTAAAAAAGTTTTTTATTTTCCACTTTTTAGTGGTGAACCCCACAACTAAGTGACATTATTCCCATAATGAGTGGTTGTACTATTTGCCATTAAAGAGTTTTTTTGAGTACTTTTGCAGTCCAAGTCAAGACCAGCTAATAGTTAAATATCTACCGTACCGCCGTGTTGATATGTTATGGACTGGTGTTATCAAAAAACAGACATGCAATTTCAGAAGTCCCGGAAGATTTGCAATCATTTATTAAAGAGTTCCGTTGCCTCCGAAATCCTTCATCAGATCTTCATCAAATTAAAATGAAGCCAGTTTGGAAAAATACTCTTCCAAAGAATCATCCAAATCGGTTAACAATTGGCGAAGATATCGCTGATCAAACATTTTTCCTGGGATCCCATTATTAGATTCTAACTTATACCTTCCATCATCAGCTCAGCAAGATGAGATGTTGGTTGCCAGCCACAATTATCTGAATTGCGTTAGAAAGTATATGAAAAACATTGAATGTGCCTTTAAAATTTGAGGGTTGCCCTCGATATCCCTAGGATTCTGACTTGGTCTTTAGATTCTGACTTGGTGCCAAAGGGACCACCTCAGGTGTATAGGCTTTTGAATAAAAAAAGAATCATCAGAATCAATTCATAATTGACGGAATGATCGCATAACAAACATACAAAAAAAAACATACAGTCGAATTGAGAACCTTTTGGAAGTCGGTTGAAAATATCATAAAGTTTCTGTAATTATAATAGCTGATAATATTCATCCTTACTTATTAGTACAAGAAGAAGCTATTAATTGTAAGACTACTACAATCTTCAAGATTCGTCCGATTTACCAGTTTGACGGTAACACCAAGCACCTCATTACGTGTTCAGGTTAAAATTTTCGACTATGTCGACTGGAGTACATGTTTTTGATGTACTGTTACAATCTTATATACTTTGTTGAGTTCAGGCTGAATCGACAAAAGTTCATTAAAATAACTTATAATTATAAAGGAATTTGAATAAGACATTGAAATTGAAAATTTCTGGTTGTAACGGGAATACTTACCATTTAAACGCTCTAAAGAATTTCTGAGTTTAAGAGTGATTTTTCAATAGTCATATAACACGCGGGCTTGCGGACGGCAAGCGTTGGGTGGCTCGGTGTCCGGTCACCACCAGGCCCGGGTCGATGGCGCGTCGTGTTCCACGCGTGTCTCACAGAGATGTCAGCATAGGAGACGGGGCTCGCAAGGGCCAGAGCCTGCCAGGGTTGCGGAATTTGTTCAAAAGAGTCACCGCGGCCCTGGAACGCAAAAAGCTTTAGAATTAACATGGATGGGTTTTAGTCAGTAAGAGTCTGACACGGCTGTCCGCTCCACCCAGAGCGAAAGAAGTCATTTGATGATTTCCCATCCATAAAAAAAGATACGAAAAGCAAAAATATATAGAAAGAAAGAAAAAAAGAATGGAATTAATTTGCCACTTTGACCACAATCTCACCTGATAAAAAGCGATAATGTGGTCACAATTTACCAAACTTTTTCCTTTATCTATCACAGATCAAGGAATGAAACTAATATTAGAAAAAGTTGCAGCTTCAAACCTGTAAATCATTTTGGTAATGTATGTAACATTAGCGTGAGCCGTATGCACTGTGACTGTTGGGCAAAAGTCTTTACACAATGGGTGAAGATGGACGGCGCCGCCGAGGCCGGCCCAGAAAGAGGTGGCGAGACGACCTGGACGCGCATTATAAGGGCTGGCGCGAGGTGGCGCAGGAAAAGAATACTTGGAAGGACTTAGGGGAGGCCTTTGCCTAGCAGTGGGTAGTGTAGGCTCAAAGAAAAAAAATGAGGACATTTATCATAGCAACGAACCTGCGCGAAAAACTTATATGAGCCTATATATCTTTATGATCTCCTTGAGGGCTTATTCTTCAATATTCTGTTATACACTATGACAGTAGAAAACTCTATATCATACTTTTCTCGTTAATTTAGTTTCAGAAGTAAGAAAAGTTCTTTATAAGTGCTAACATGTCTGGCGCCTGTGTCTGGCATTTTGACATACTTACGAAGTTATAAAAACTCGTATTCTTTCAATTGGAATATTTCTAGATATTTGCTCAGGTAAAGAAGAACTTTTTCAACTTTTTAAATCGTTATATCTCAGAACTCGACGGAGAAAAAAAGCTACGAAAATTATATAGATAATTACCTGATCTACAATTTAATTCATATTTTTATGATAAAACTTCCCGTTTGACTGAATAACGCTATATTTTCAAACCTTGATTTTTTTGTTTTGTAAATGTCGGATCGATGGGGACTTTTCACATTTCATTTATAATACATGTTCCAAATATACGAACAAATTTTCAGTCATATGCGAATCATTGTTACCTTGCATGTCTAACTTGACCGGGTTTTATTACCGTGAACAAACCAATTAAAAAAAAATCTCTCTACACACACATCTATCGACAAACATTATTAGAATTTTTATGATAAAAAAATCACATTTAATTTTTCAATGTTTTGACATTTAGCCCATTTTTTTTTATATTCCATGTCTCACTTATTCCAGGCAAGTCCCATCAGAAACAGCTTCAATACTAAAAAACTATTGAATAACAATGTCAAAAAAACCTCTCATTCCAGCTTTTCACCGAAAACTAAAACTTTTACAGTAGCTTCTCGTATTTCGAATGAAGCGAAACTCCAAACTAAGCGGTAAGCCTAAAACCATTAAAACCGGATTAAATAAGGTTCACGCTGTTATGAGCACGATTTCATATTCGTTTGTGTCTACCTCCATCATAGATATTATCATTTTGTGGTCAGAGGACGGATTGATTTGTTGAATTTTATTATTTTCATATTAACATCGAGATCAAGCAAAACGCTTTAGGATTCTCCTATAAAATTTTCTACGCAGCATTAAGAAAACGATGCGATTGTTGTCGCACTGTCGCGTCACGCATGTTTGTAGGAGCCTTGAATCCAAAAGCCATCTCTCGCGGTAGGTAATGACCGGTCCAGACATAGTTCGTCAGTGTTACAGTTTTTATTTAGTTTTTAGTTAGTGGTGTTATTTTCTTTAATGTTGTGTTTTTGTGCGTCATTTCTGGCGGAATTAAAGTGTTTTCTCTCTTCTTTCTTTCTTCGTACTTTCAAAAGAGCTGTTACCGCTCTCGGTAACTCGTTAAGTAACCATGATCATCATTTATCTATCTATCCAGCCCAGCATGGGAGTTAAAAAAAAAAACTCTGTCCCTTGCTAGAACAGGCCAGTCTTTCCAGTAGGAGTGAAGCTCCTTCCAATATCTTGGCTTAGGTCTGGTGCAGGTGCTTAGGTAATGATACCATTCGGTGGTACCTTGAAATGAGCTCCATACATAAAGGTCGTTTGAAAATCTGAGTCAATCTTTCCACATTCAATTCTGAAATGTGTGAAACGCTTGAAACAAAAATAAACTCTAATAAAACGCGATTCACACTGCGAAAAATTCTACCCAGACATCTGATTTCCTTCCCACAACATACTGTTAACACCAGCTACCATTACACACAATAAAAACCCCATGATTACCCAACTGACAGAAACTCAGCCGTTATTCGCCACCCTCTATCAATCTTCGAACATCTTTCTATCCTGACCTATTTTCCTTATATGTATGCCCGATAAAATGCGGGCCCAAAACCATCAATGAAAGAATGCATAAATCACTTAACAAACAATATTCATAGGAAAAAAAGCCACTCGGACGTTCTTATACGAGAACTATTCGAAATCTATTCATACATATATTCATGAATTGTCTCGATTGGTACTATTGTCATCCACAAATACAATTTTTCGAATACAATCATCATATTCCCTATCTCTTTTCGCTAAGGTTGATTTTTGTTTAACGAATTGGTATAGGTAAAGTTGTTAATCGTAAACAACTTACAAACCCATCTGCAGTTAAACTAAATTGTAGTGTGAAGGTTTAAAGGGCAGAATTGAGTTTTGTAGGTGTACTCATAAGTTTGTAATATAAAAACGAAGTAACAAGTACTTTTCAGTGGATTTTGGGTGCTGATCCTCAACTTTGATAGCAAATGCGTGGGCATCTAACGATGAAATATGCTTGCTTGTTTTTATTGTATAATATATTTTTTTTTTTGGATAAAAAGTAACCGAAGATGGGTGCGGTTCAAGTTACGAGAATCCGGTGTCTTGTCTTCATTTTCCAAAAATCTATAACATGCAATATTCCAAAGATTTTCATATTTTTCCGTCATATTATTTTATGGGAATGTCAAATATAATATATATATATTATTGAACAAAGTTTATGTGACGTACTTTAAAACTTTGCAACCTGAACGTTGATTTTTTAGAACCTGGGTCAATAACATCATGCCAATTATCTCTTTCAGATAATTTCAAGCAATAACGGTAACACTACGTTAAAACCGAGTATCATTCGTAACTGGAAAACCTTTCTATTTTTTTTGGAAGAAACACAATTTAAATTATATTTCAAAACGTCTGTCTTTCTACAAAATAAAACATTTTGTCACTTATAACCAGAGATCGGAATAGGTAGACTATATTTACCCAATGTTCTTGGAAGTAATTAACATAGAGTTGATAATACCTCCTGTAAAATCTCGGAATCATAAATGAATCATGACAATTAAAACCCGGAATTATAAAAACATGAACTGGACTTTGAGTATAGTTACAAATTATTGATTTGAAGAATCAAAAGAAGAAAAAGTTGAGCTAAAACAAAGCTATTTAATTTAACAGTTTTAGTAGGTACGGAACTCTAAAAACTTTGTTCAAATGCATTCAAAGTGCAATAAGTAATTTGCAATTTTAAACCCCGAGATACAATCGTCATGTTTATGATTCCGGGATTTTAGAGGAGGTATTATCAACTCTATGTTACTTACTTCCACGAACATCAGGTAAATATAGACTACCTTTTCCGATCTCTGCTTATAACTTACTCCCTAGATAAAGACGTAACTGCACATTACTGTCTTTATCGAACATTATAAGAACTGAATACTTCTGAAGACTTCAACAGAATACTGAACGATAGATTTCTTTTTATACCAAAAAATCAAACAAGAACAGAACCTCTTTCATATTTCGGCATCCATTGCGCAGCCAGTGAGAAAATATCTAAGTCATACTTTGTCAGTCCATAGAAAACATGGAATGTATTTGAAACATTTCGTAATGATTGTTTTTGATTTCTTGTAAATGGTATGTAGGTACGTGATCAAAGAGTATTTCTACATCTAAATTTTGTCTGACTTCTAGGTATTTTGGCGTAACGTTTAGTCGTTGGCTAATTAATTCATTGTTTTTATTATCTTTACTTAGATTAGATTGTCTTGTATTAAAAGGACTAGTCTGAATAAATGAGTACCAAAATATTATTATAACAGTAAGATGGGTAGCCGAAATTGTTGCCATCGCGGGTATAATCTGGATTAGGGTGGCACAGGAGCGTAGGTAAAGGCACAGGAAACGTGAAGCTTATGCCCAGCAGTGGGCGAAGTTGGCTGTAGATGATGATGATGATCATTTAAGTTGCCTTCCCATGATCCATGCCAGGCCATCACCCATGATGCGCAGAGTGCGTGGGAGCGTCAACGGCATTCTGGGGATCATTAGTGATAAGCCGTGTTGCACCATCATGGCGCATTGGGTGCATGTACCCGGTGCGTCAGGTGAGTGCAACAGATATATGAATTAATAAAAAAAAACTTATTTATATTTTTGTACTAACATAGCTTATATACTAACATACTCGTAATATGGATCAAGGTCTGAATTAAAGCATTTATTTTTATTTTATAGGGATATGGACCTGTAGGGAGACATATAGCTAGGTAAAGTATCTATCCTGTTGTTTTTGTTCAAGTTTGAACAGATGTATCATCATTTCAGCCAAAACAAATTCAGTGCTGAACTGCGGAAGAGGTAACCTTGGGAGGCCTCCCAAGGTGGGCCAATGACCCTATGGAGGTATGCGAAACAGAGAGTAAAGTCCCGCATACCTCCACCGAAAAGGGGAGGATTCTCCGAACCAGACGGTTGTTGTGCCTGGTGGGCAACTGCCCGATAATTGATATTCGGACTGTTGTATATGTTCAAATCGCACGGAGAACTTTGCTTGTGCGATGCAGGATTTCGTTGTTAGTTCGTCGTAGATGGCGCTGCGGTTCTTTTTGTTGCCGTACAAATTTCGCTTTCTTAGTTTTTCACGTGGCGGCATTGATGCCGTAACAACCTGCTTAGGGTCTCGGGAATCTTTTGGGTTCGAGAAACATAGACCCGTTCGATGAGAATATTTGTTGAAAAATATTATAAACTAGTGGTCCCGGCGAACTTCGTACCGCCTCAGAATACATTTCTGCCGTGTTTTGTTTTAGTTATGTATCAGAAATGACGTTGCATTCGAAAATGATTTAAGTCCTTATTCTTTTTTCTCCAATTTGTCCAATGTTTTAATAGTTATTCTGCTATTCAGGGCAAAGACAAATCCAACAAACCAAAGAACTTCAAAAGTGGTCCAGCCGATCTTGAGTTATAAATGGTTTACTATACCGACTTTGTTTTGTATATTTAGACTTTGAGCCACACCAACAATATGTGGTTATGTTGATATGGCTCAAAATTAACTATAGATGTGCTTATCTTAAATTGGACTACGCAGAATCTGGCGCCTCATGGGCCCACAGTCCGTGGCTAGGTGCCCTAAAACAGCGACACGGGGTCCCGGCAGACCACGATGGAGATGGTGGGATGACCTGGATGTCTTCCTTAAGTATTGGAAGAAGGGAACGGAGGCAACCCATTTCCCAAAAGTGGGATAGTACGGTCTACTAATAATAATATTGCCGCTAACAAATATTTTTTTCTATATTTATTCCATCATAATGGTTCGTAATCTTAAAGCTTTGAATCCAGGGACTGATTATACTAAACCAACAGGAAATAACAGCTGTTCTTCTTTCATCGGAATATTTCCACGAAACCCTGATTCAATAAATTATATTTTTTCCGCAACACACTTTTTCTTTGTGTCATGTTTGGTTAGCTGGCTGAAATGTTATATCCCTATGGTAACTAAACCACAAAGTAAATAGGCACTTCGTTGGAAGAATAAGTGTAAATACACTAAAATATTACTTTGATAAAATATACACTAATATTATGAAAACGAAAGTTTGGATGTTTAGACGGATGGATGGATGTATGTTTGTTACACAATCACGTCAGAACGGCTGAACGAATCATGATGAAATTTCAAAGATTAAAATTATTTATTTGTGAACATAGGGTATGGTTAACGATGTTATACAAAAAAAAAGTCCCAACAATGTCCCGCCAGAAGGCACACAAATATTAATTATTTTTTTTTTTTTTTTTTAATTATTATTAAATTTGGCACAGAAGTAGATTATAGTCTGGAATAATACATAGGGATCCAGGGAGTATGTTCCCTTGGGATAATTTTCGACATTAACGCGGGTGGAGCCGCAGGCGGCAGCTAGTAAAATATATTTTATGTATGCCGAAAAATTTTGCAAAAAATTATACTCACCACATAAAACACAAAATTAACAAATGTTTTTAGAGTTCGGGATAAGCTTAAAACTATGCAAATGTGGTTTTTAAAACTGGTTCACTTTTTGACTTATTTTGTTAAGTTTGAGTTACAAAAATATCAAATGTTTTTTGGTCTGTATATGACGTGTCTATATTGGATTTGTCTATTCTAAGATGCCTTCACACTATCACGATTGCGGTGTGATTGAGATACGGAGCCATAGGTACAGTCCGTAAAGGACTACGCCTAAATAAGATACATTGTTACTATCTACTTTTACGGAATTTCTTCGAAAGAGTCACCGCAGCCCTGGAACGCAAAGATCTTTAGAAGGAACACGGATGGGCTTTAGTCAGTATGAGTCTGACACGCCCTTCCGCTCCACCCAGAGCGGAAGAAGTCATTTGATGATTTCCCATCCTTAAAAAAAAACTATTTACTGCAAATAAAATTACTTTGAACAAAATTCTGTTAGTACCTGTAACTGAAATTCTTGGCAGTTCACGTGCCTATTTACTTAAGTCGACAGGTGACAAAGGTGACAAGTAGAGGGTGATTATAATATGACAACCGATAATTTTATAAGATTCTTTTATATAAATACTAGTGGCCCGCCCCGGCTTCGTCCAGATGTATATTTTTTTTCAAAATTTTATTTCAGAAGAACCTTTTCCTGACAATAACTAACAACCCAAAAAAAAATTTGCTAAATTGGCCCAGCCGTTCACGCGTGATGCCGTGACCAAGGGAAATAGGGATTAATTTTTATATCTATAGATAGATTATAGTAAGTTCCATTATTTATTTTCTACTTTATTAAATAGCACCTGACATCGTAGTAGAATAGTCGACATCTGCCGGTCGATTCTGTAAACATGTCGAAGTGAAGGCTTGGGTGAAGTGATCACGAGGTGAGCTGTCAATGCGTATAATCAAGATGGAATGACAGCTCACTTCGTGATCACTTCACCTAAGCCTTCACTTCGACAAGTTTTCAGAATCAAACGGTAGCTTTGCTTGCCATTAATAAAATATAGAATAGAATAAATAACAAATGCTGTATTAATGTAAACTTTTTTACAAGTATGTCACTGTCAGTTATATATTTATTAGGGCGCTGAGGGCTAATCGTACTAATATTTAAGCAACGTTCGCATTTGCATCTTAGTCATAGAAAATAGGGAAATTTGATAATTCTCCTATTTTTGACAGATTTTTCAGCGTTGCTCGAGAAAGAGTAGAATTGCTCGTTGAGCCACTATTTTCAATGAAATTCAAATGTTATAAAACGTTTAGCACAAAAAATCCTTCCAATGCTGCCTACACCCACCCAAGCAAGCATTTGCATCAAAAAGGTACCTAAAGGTACCAAAGCACATGCGAGACCGAACTAGAAAATAAATATCATTCAATCTTCGTTCGAAGTTTATGCCAAGTCGGAAGTTGTATTCTTGGGCCGCTGAAATAACACATAATAATATATCTTTATTTATATGTTGTCTTAGTTCTGGAAACGAAGCTGACGTTTCGTTTCGAATAAACTTTTTTGTTGCTTTACAAAATAAATTGAATATTTTTTTACGTTACGTTTGTTGAATACTTTGGTAAACTGTTTTGACGTAAAAGGTACCTTGAAGTAACCTCCGATTTGTAACATAAAGTGTATAATATTGATGTTGTAAGTATTCATATTTAAGGAATTTTTATGACTTTTATGCAAAATATAACATTGTTGGTTCTTTGTTGTGTATGTTTCTGAATGTGCCAATGCTCTCATTTCTATTACCTATCTACAAGTAATACTGAAACCGGCACCAAAACGTACGACTTACGTTTTGGTGCCGGTTTCAGTGTTTGTATTTAATATATTATTAGTGTATGTATTACTTTGTATTTATGCCAAAGACATAGCATAGTGTAAACTTCTTTCTTTTTATTATGTCTTTTTATGATGTAATTTTCTATATTTATTTATTTTGTTTAAGTAGCTGTGATTTTGTGTGATGTGTTTTCTTTTCTTGTTGTACCAAATACATATTTGATTAAGTTAAACATGAAATTGATACAAAGAGTTAAACTAAGGATAATATGTTAGAGTGCCCCAAGTGCCCATTCACCTGTACTTTGGAGGATTTAATTACAGCTACCGATGCTGCAATTACCGCAGCCACTTACTGGGCCCAAACAATCATCTGCCTAGCCTTTTCCCAACTACATTGGGGCCGGCTTCCAGTCAAACCGGATTCAGCTGAATACCAATATTTTACGTGGAGCGGCTGCCTACCAGACCTCCACAACCCATTAACTGGGGAACACGGTAGTTGTTGGCAAGACTGGAGTCAGATTTACTGGCTTCTGACAGTCCGTAACGACTACTGACTACAAATGACAGCCGGGACCAACGGCTTAATGTGCTTTCCGAGGCACTGGGCCCAAACAATATAAAGAGTTAATCATCGACTAGAATAGAAGAAGAAAAAGGACAACAAATTTCTGTCAGCACCATACAGCAAGCATTATAGTGGCGCCATTTTCTTTTTTTTTTTTAAGGTAACTTTACTGTGCTGGCGATGATCGCCAACAGACTGAATTGCCCGTACATCCGGCAATGCTGCAGTAGAAATATTGTTACTCTGTGAGTGTTTGTTATTGTCTGTATTTGGTATCCTGCTTGTATAAATGTTTATATGTCTGTGTGTTTTATGTATGAGCTATGTTTCTGTGTCCAAGGTATGTTTTTATGTGTCTTTTTCAAAAATGTGTTTTGTTGATATGAGTCTTGTGGTACTTGAAATAAACAAATTTTATTTTTATTTTATTTATTAATGGTGTTGCTTATTCACACAAACTTTGCACTAATCACATCCCACTTGATCTGTCCACGTCCGTACCTCAGCCTTAAAAAAAAACACAAACATTGGCGCAATATTGTAAGCCGATCTGTCACTGGGCCGGTGATCTATAGCGGGCGTGGAGAACGTTATTAAGTTACGGATAAGAGGTTTAGTTTCTGGATGTGGCTCTGGTCATGAGCTATCGTGTGCCGTGCTGTGATATGTTAGATCAATGTCATTTTTTTTTTTTTTAAGGTTGGGAAATCATCAAATGACTTCTTCCGCTCTGGGTGGAGCGGAAGGGCGTGTCAGACTATTACTGACTAAAACCCATCCGTGTTCCTTCTAAAGCCCTTTGCGTTCCAGGGCCGCGGTGACTCTTTCGAACAGATTCCGCAACCCTGGCACAGATCAATGTCATGGCAAACAAAATTTAAAGTTGGCAAGTTGATGTAAGTGTCACACGCGCGTTAGCTGCCATTGGTTGAATTCAACAGCCAATCGCATCTCTTGCCTCGCTGATGTTATTTTTAATTTCATGTAATGAAAAAATCTGATCACATACAAAGCAGAATATAAAGGTCACTGTTGCGTTCTAGCTCGTGGCTAAATAATAATAGCCACACGAGTCGATCTTCAAGGTTAAGCAACGCTTGCCGAGGTCGGTCTGTGGATGGGTGACCATCTTAACATGCGGAGACTCCTTCATGCCTCGGAAAGCACGTAAAGCCGTTGACTCCGGCTGTCATTTGTACATCTTTGGTAGTCGTTACGGATTGTCAGAAGCCAGAAAATCTGATAATGGGTTGTGGAGGTCTGGTAGGCAGCCGCTCCACGTAAAATACTGGTAATCGGCTACATCCGAATTGACTGGCAGGCGACCCCAATACAGTTGGGAAAAGGCTAGGCAGATGCAGATAGTGTTACGTTTTAGCATGGACATGACATCTTGAATTGACTGCAATTCAAGATGTCATTCGTTGACCCCTGAATTGCCCGCTCTGTGACGTTTTTTTTATAAGGATGGGAAATCATCAAATAACTTCTTCCGCTCTGGGTGGAGCGGAAGGGCGTGTCAGACTCTTACTGACTAAAACCCATCCGTGTTCCTCCTAAGCCCTTTGCGTTCCAGGGCCGCGGTGACTCTTTCGAACAAATTCCGCAACCCTGGCAGCCGCTCTGTGACCTGCCAACAAATACAGGGTTATTACTCAATGAACGGCATTTTATTTTCCCAGCATCGGGTATCAATGAAAAACACGATTCCTGTTAAACACCCACAAAAGAAAAACAGTTCAGCTTGTCCTTACATTTTGCCGCGCCAAAATGTACTAAACAGCTTTTTTTAAACTTTTGTTTGAATTATCAAAATTTGGCTAGTCATTGAAAAATAACCCGATAGGTATTGAAATGTTTAATTTCTAAAACGGGTTTCAAATACAAAGCTGAATCGAAATAATTCACATTTGTTAGGAAAAGTGCAAAACTCGCAATTGCTTATACTAAAGCGTTCTTGTTGATTAAAAATATCTGCAACAAACACTTCGTACGCGCACATTCCGGTTTTTTACGTTCCCATATTTTTTTCTCGTTTCCGTATAGCATGCCTTCCTCATGTCAAGTCAAGTCAAGTCAAAACATTTGTTCCAATCAGGCCATTAAACGGCACCTTTAAACGACATCATTTACAGTTCAATATTACATTAATAAAGTGACTCTACTGTCCATTCGGAAAGGTAGATTCTTATGGAGAAGAATCATGAATGTGGCTATCATATTCAAATACGATTTTTTCAATTCTAACTGGTAGTTCCAGAGGTAAGCGCGATCAAACAAACAAACAAACACTTCAGCTTTATTAAATTAGTATAGATTATAGTACCACAAATAATAGTCCAGTACTAAAATTACTGGATTCTGAATTTTTAAACCCCAATCTGCGGAAAAAATCTAGTAAGCTGAATTTTGGTATACACCTTTATTGCGGTGTTTTATTGATACTTTGAAAAATCTACATTAATATCGTGCCGGCTAAAAAAGTTATTAAAGGTCAAATGTCAGAAAAATCAGTTCCCTTAAGATTTCACGACATTCACGCAGACGAAGCCGTGGGCAGAAAGAAGCTCAGACATCAACACATTTTGGAAAGTCAGACTAGTTTAACCTTATTTACTTTGCTTTGGCAAGGAAATCTGTTTGCATCGTAATGTTACTACGTAGATGATTATTGCAAAGTCGGATGACGGAGCAGCGAGTGGCGAAGTGCATATTTTATTGTGGAGTGGAACTTGAAGAGGGCAAGCGCATGCATGGCGGACAGCTCCTCAGGTATACAGACGTGCGTCACTTTAACAAGTGCGACTTAGATCCGTCTCGGTGGAAGCAGCAAGCCGCTCAAAGACTTGAGAGGAGAACTTAGGTTAATATCAAAGTTCATGATTTTGAATTGCAGCCGCGCCTTGAGCTTGATGCCAAGCGTGACCAATTGAAAGCCCGACCACCTGCGGCAATTGACTATAATTACATAGATGGTAGATAGAATTCGCATTTATAGTCATTTGCCAGAGAACTAAAGTCACCGACATTGCGCGTAGAATGAGCATGCCGAAGTGGATGTGGGCCGGCCATGTCTGTAGACGGACAGACGGTCGATGGAGCAGACATGTGGTAGAGTGGAGACCACGTATGGGCAAACGTAGTGTGGGACGCCCTGCGGCACGATGGATCGATGATTTGAAGATGGCTGGCAGCGGATGGATGCGGACCGCTCAGGACCGGGATGGTTGGCGATCTTTGGGGGGGGCTTACTTTCAGCAGTGGACGACAATTGGCTGATATGATGATAATGACATAATGGTGTGCTCACGTGCCCGTAATGTGAGGATCTTCACAAAGAAGATTGGTAACATAAGCCACATGCAAGTACACGAACGACAACTACAACACAACTACACACACAGCACAATAGCGCACACAAACACAACAGCGGAGCTGAAGCAATCGCCTTGGCCGAAATCGGTCGGATCACATCATCATCATCATCATCATTGTAGTGGCCTACATCCATACGAGCGCATCATACGTCCGGCCGCCGTCACAGCGAAGATACCCTAAAACCCCTAAATCATCACTGCAGCGTCAACGAAGCAAAAGGAGCGTGTCAAGATCGTGGCATGTGAAGTTCTGTAGTTTCTATCTTCCTCTATGGGAAAAAGGCGTGAGTATATATGTCACCGGAAAATGGCAAACTTCGTAAGATTATAACGTAACTTGAGAGATTGTAAACTCTCGATAAATTGTCAACTGAACATTTGGAATACTTTTCACGCATCAAAATTTGGTGGTCTATACTCCGTGTCGGTTCGAGAAATTGTGGATGGATGAATTTGTTCAACATACAGCCTGACACTGACTTGTAAATTGCAAAAAAACATAAGAACATTTTATTTTCGCGGGCTACCCTGGCGCTTCCACCTTAAGGCAAAAACAACATAGTTTTCAATGAGAGCAAGAATTTTCTAAATTGGATTTTAGAAGATGCCATTGCACAAACAATTGAACCTCATAGCAACATTGGTTAAAAATACATCCCGCCATTATTTACACACTGTTGAAACACTCTGTAATTAAGGAGTCTTCAATATATAAACATTAATTGTTCAGCAATAACACAAGGTATTTGATATCAATTAACTAATTAACAGAAATATTTCAACTAAAGCTTTATTTCTCCCCAAAGACAATCAGTCCAAAACACAAAATTGGCTACAGCTCACTTCTAGGATATCCACTAATAAACTTAAACCACCTCGATTTGTTCGAAAGAGTCTCCGCAGCCCTAGAACGCAAAGGGCTTCAGAAGGAACACGGGTGGGTTTAAGTTAGTAAGAGTCTGATACGCCCTTCCGCTTCACCCAGAGTGGAAGAAGTCATTTGATGATTTCCCATAATTAAAAAAATAATAATGCCATTAAATTAGGCTTTACTTATAAAATAGAATTTTATGTTGGAACCAATTGAATATGGTATTAATTTAATTATATGTTAAAACACGAATCATCGGTTTTAAACTGTTAACAATTTGTAGTTGCGGTCGCTATTTCGATTACAACGAAAGTATCTAATTAATTAAGTGCTTCACCAGCATTTGAATATTTAAACGGACACAATTTATTAATCATAGTAGTCTGTGATTAATAAATTGTGTCCGTTTTGCCGCTTGTGCCCACAACTTCGTACGCGCATATGGCGTTTATTCCCCTTCCCGAAGGATTTCGAGAAACCCTCTCTTAGTGCTCCTCTACACTTGACTAGATAACTTAACTTTCTGCTTTCTACGACCAGCAGCTTCAGCTGTACATTGCCTGAACGGAAGAATATATATTAGGATAATTAGGTACTAATTTATTTTCCACTTTGTAATGGGTCCTTTTCGTCGAATTACGGTCATGGCGATCAATCTGAAGAAGAACTAGCCGTCGACATAGCAAATATTATAATGCACCGGTGCAGCGGTGTGTTATTAATATACATACATGTGCGTTAACGGTAGAGTGTAAGCACTTGTGCACTTCACTTCCTCGTGCCTGAATAAGCACGCTAAGCCACTGGTCCTGCGCCTTGTCGGTCGTATCAGATTGCCATCCCACTGCCACTATTCATGGTAAATAGAAAAAGAAAATAAATAAATTTATTTGGCACAAACTTCAGAGCACACTACAGGTTCACAGGACAAATGTCACAAAAATACAAGTGTAGAAAATAAAATCTGGTATTCAAAATCATAAAAGAAAGTGTAACTCTATCTTCGTTACAACAAATATGACCATTCAGTAAAAACGTCAAAACAACTAGTGGCTGACACTGATTTTCAACTGAACCTGTGTTTGCGAGTTAGTACGGTGTGTTAGAATTAAATACATTTTTTACTGACTTCTACTTGAGTCATTGCGTCGTACAAGTAACTTTAGGAAGAAACCAGCTCAAAAAATATTCGTTTAATAAAAACAATAAAAAAATATATAATACAATTTATTTCAGACCAGAGACCATAGTTTCAAAACATTACAAAACTAAGTTACATAGACACAAAAACAATGAGAAACATAAATATACCTAAAAAAACAGTATTATTGGACATAACTAAATGACGCACGATGTGTTGTCATCCAGCGCAACATCATTGGGATCATCATTTAAGGACCTGTCAAGATGTTGACTTTTCGTATGACCCAAAGGCTGGCTTTTGCCTTCTACAGAAGTTAAGGATTGCCACACAACGTCGCAATGCTGCCAATCTCTTTGGCAAATCAGAGGATAGCGATGCGGAGGAATTTTTGACGCCTTATTTAAGATTTAGTATATTTTTAGTTAGTCGAGAAACTTTTATTTATTTAACAGTTTTTGTACACACATTTAACAAATAGATAAGAAGCAGGGAACAGAAAAATGGGTACAAAGGACGGTGATGCTTATTTCTAAAGAAATCTCTTCCAGCATTTCTGCGAAAGGAGAGTCAAATAAAAGAGATGTAGACATTGTGCGTAAAAGTTATACCAACACAACAAAACAACTTTAAATATAACATACTATACAGAATATGACTAAAATTAATATCATACTAATACATACAACTTAAATAATAATTTAAGTAGATTAACTTAAATTTACATAGTTATTCTAAACACAAATGTTATATAAATATGTATATACCTATGTATCATGAAAGCCTAACTAATTTAACTGCAGCATCTCTGATATGTAACAAAGGCTACGTTGACGAACTACATATAACAGAGATGACCAAAAGCTTCGACACGATGACGCTAAATCTGCTCAAAGGCACAGCCCTAAAATCCAGAGCCAATCGGACGAGCTGCGGTCGCTAACTTTATTACATGGTCGGCCATTGCCTCCGATTTTAGTGAAAATGCATGGACGAAGTTACCTTTAGAGAGATTGACAGATTATCTGTAAGGTTGCTTTTCCACCAGAGATATGCTATGCAGCTATGTTGCTGCTATACTATGTGACCATTTTCACTGATGCTAAGCTATGTAGCGGAGCGAGTAAGATATGCTATAAAAATGCGCCGCCACAAGGTGTGCAAAGAAGATGCGCAGCTCGAGCTATGTGACGTTCTTTTTCGCACATTGCGAAATATAAAATTACTTTTTGCTTCTACAATGGTATGTCTACTTTCGGTGAGAAACAAGGCGGCTACTGTAGGAAGACTGCTTTGCACCTGACTACACTACTCGCGACCATCACGCATCCTTCCATATAAAAAACGTAGCTTAGTTGAATGAGTTTCCACTAGAGTGCTTAATATGTGGCACAATGAATATGATGGTGGTGGATATCTAACGCATCCATAGCAACATTGCATAACACATCTCTGGTAGAAACGCAGCCTTAGAAAGCAGTTCAAATGGAAAAAACAACACAAAAAGATCACGAAAGCAAAAAATGATTTTCTAAGTAAGGTTGAGTAAACAGTTCATAATACAGAACACTTTAAAAAAATTAAACGATCGAAAACCATAACATAACATCCGTTCCTCACTTTTTCCATAGTGTATTTAGCTTGGAAGAAGAAGTGGCGCAATACACATCTTATAGTAATCAAAATACTGGAAGTCGCTGCTTCCATTCCATTGCCAGAAAGTAGGTATGGCTTTTTTTTAAGGATGGGAAATCATCAAATGGCTTCTTCCGCTCCTTTGCGTTCCAGGGCCGCGGTGAGTCTTTCGAACAAATTCCGCAACCCTGGCAGGCTAAGTAGGTATGGCTGGATTATTATTTAAATTATTATACCTTCAATATTTTCATCATTAAACCAAAAGAGACGAACATGAGACCTCGCAGCCTTTCCCAACCAACCAGAAATTTATTTGAAGCGACAGCCTTTCTGACACACACACACAAAGTTTTTGGGGTCTGCTTGTTCTTTTGAAGTCGATGGTTAACTCCTTAGATTTTTTGGGCCCAGTAGGTGGCCACGTCAATTGCAGCGTCGGTGGCATTCATCAAATCCCCCAAACTACATATGCAAGGGCACTTGGGACACTCCAATGTGTGGCTCATGTTTTGAACAGGAGCACCGCATTCACATTGTGTATCCGACGGGTCTATGAAACTCCATTTCGCCAGGTTGTGTCGTGTGTAGTGTTGTGTGTAGGGTGCATTAAAGGAGCCTCCCCGAGCGACGTTAAATATATCGTACGACGATTCCAAACGTCTGGCGCACCCTGGGCAGCTAGCACTCGTACCCTAACTGACTAATCCTTTCACCACGATGATAAACGTTAACCAGTTTTTGAAGTAAAACGAGACTAAAGACGGACACGAGGCTGGGTTTCTGACTACCCGTAACGACAGTCAAAAAATAATAAATATCAACTGTGACCAAAGTGCTTTCCTAAGCACGGGGATCCTACCTTGAAAACGAGTCGTTGACCTCTTATAACTTAACCACGAGCCCTCAGTATAATGCATGCATGAATGTATAACTCGAATTCGTAATAACGAATTCGAGTACACCGAGTACCTCTTTCAAGAAAAACAAACCCTATAGCTCCAACCTGCACAGATTACTCAGATTAACCGTCTCACAAACAAGAAATAAAAACCTTAAAACCGTAAACTCACTTACCTTATAAAGTTCTACAATGAGTATAAATTGCGAACGCTTTTTCCTTCCCAGGAATTCCCTTGTGGTTGAATAGAAGTCCAATATACTCCGTGTTGCCTGCAGCTATTTATAGTTTTATAGTAGGTAGTATCGGTTGAAAGTTGTGTTCGTGACAAGTTGGTGGCTTATTGCCTGCTTATAGGATTTATGGCTCGGTTATAAATGGATTAGGCCAACAGGTGCGGTTAAAAGTTGGTGTTAGACGTTCGGCTTCTTGAGGGAAAAGATGTTGGACAAGTGACGATACCTTATTTTTATTTCTTAGGTCTGGGAAATTATCAAATGTCTTCTTGCGCTAAAATTATCCACTGGATTACTTACTTATTTGAATGGCTTGGAATTATCCGAATATGTTGTGAGACATCAACATCAACTGTTAGACGATTGGGAACGTCATGCTTGTCGCAAATAAACTCTTTTTCGCTCTTTCTTCTTTCTATCTATATGCCTTATTTATATACGTAAACAGTGGTTCTGTTACAAAAAATAGTATGATGTACGTTTCCAAGTGATCACATCCTTCGAGAACGTGATCGCTTTCAAAAAAATTGAAAATTCAAACCTACCTATTTGGGTAGAAAACTGGCAAGTGACCTACATTACATTTTTAGCTTCGCGTTTGACCACAATCTCACCTGATGGAAGGAAAAGATATGGTCGACGATGGAGCACGCTTATCTAGAAGTAACTTATTCACTCTTAACTTAAAGACTTATTTTCGTTATCAGATAATGCTCCGGCTGGGGATCCTACTCCTTATTCCCAAAAACGTTTAGTGCGTATCGGCAGGATATCCATCATGTACCGGTGGTGCCTTGTCATACGTTTTTAAGTCTGGTGATAGAACCGTCTAGGCAGAATTAAAAAGAGCAATTCTGACGCACACTCCACGTAACTGATAGAAACACACACATGAACAACATGTTATGTGCTTACCTGTTTAGTGTAACTAAACTACAGCTTTTGCGCCGGAAATGTTCACAGTGCACTGTAAACACTGTGTTTCAGCGAGGAGTCATTAGCTGTGGTGTACACTAGGTAAGGTGCGGTCTCGTGCGGATCCATGCGGTTTCGTGTGGTTTCGTACGGTAACTTTTCTGAACATTTCACGTTGAAAACTGTTTTATTTGAGTGCGGATGCGGACAGACTGAGTGCTACCTGCTGGGGTTTTCCGGACGAACGATACAAGTTGTGAAATTACTGTTTTGGAACGAGGAACTATTGTGATATTTCCTGATTTGCATGAAAAGCAACACAACATGGTGACGGTGGGATTTGAACATACATGCGGTTTTTTCAACAAAAACTTGATTGAAATAGCCTTTGCACCCTAAAATCGTTTGGCGTTGAAGGTGTCCATGGATAACGGAAACATTTTAAAACTATATATTACCTTTTGATGAAATACTAAAATGTGTGGGATCGAAAACGTTAACGTTTGATAGATTCGCTAAACGCAAGCTCAGCGCAATTTTCTACTTACTATTATTTCTTTTACTTTGACTTTATTGCTGTAGTTATTATGTCAGTACTGAAAATATGGTTCCTATTCTATTCCACTCTATTAATGTTTCCATATACCAGGGGTTCCTAAAGTGTGCGCCGCGGCGCCCTGGTGCGCCGTAGAAGGTAAAGAAAGGCGCCGCAAGACGCTCCTCTTCGGGAACTAAACTTCGATATTCGCGGGTACAAAATTTCATAAACAGACAAAACCCGCTCGCTGCTTAGGAGCTTATTTTCTTTTTGTGTATCAATATTTGAAAAATACTCATCCAAAACTACTGCTACTTTGTGCCTAGTATGATTTTAACCTATTTTGGCAAACTAGGGCGCCGGGACATAATACTAAACGGTGTAAGTGCGCCACGGATTGAAATAGTTTGGGAAGGTAAAGTGAAAAATGAGTTCATTAGAGATAGTTTAAAAGGGGCGCCAGTGACTGAAAAGTTGAAAGGGAATCGCTTGTCTTGGTATGGTAATGTAAAGAGGAGGTATGAAATGCATGTAACTAAAAGAGTTATGAATATAAATGTGGATAGATGGAGAGGGAGAGGGAGGCCAAAGAAAAGATGGATGGATTGTGTGAAGAGTGATATGAAAGAAAACGGAGTTAGTGATATCGTGACGGCTGACAGGACTGAGAGGAAGAAAAAAACGTGTTGCGCCGACCCCAAGTAACATGGGATAAAGGCAAAAAGATGTATTAACATGTTTATATTATTGAAAGCCGAAATTTTATAAATGGTATTAATTTAGAGAACTGAGGATGGCATAATCTGTTTAGATTAAACCCTCTTTAAATAAATAAAGAAAAAAAAATTAGAGAACTACTTTTATTTTTCTTGTAATTTCTTCAAACTAGGTCAGACTTACGGAAATATCGTATTAACATCGTTCCTCGGTACAAACCCAGCGCATTAGAATGTTATGTAGACTAGACGCCATATTGGTGGCGCGTCTACAAGACCTCAAAATGTTTTATGCATCGGCCTAGCGCTTTAAAGCGGATTGCACGACGCTATTTTATGTCTTCAAGCGATTTTTACACTAGTTTACTTGATTATTTTATATTGCTGCATCGTGAGTGTATTTTGGATGGATTGATAGATGAATCTTTCTCTCTCGTGTTTTCTTCCAGGAAAATACCGATTGGTTATTCGGATAGCAGACTTGGTTCAATTAATAGTCTAGCTGGGGCCTTTTTTTACAAACATAATCAAGAAAATAAATCGCAGGGTCAATCTATGTTTATGTGTGAAGTAATACAAATTAATGTTATTTCCTGCAAAGAGGAAATACAAGCTGAAATTCTAATGGTTGTTTTTCCGCAGCGAAATGAGTTTATCTTAGTTATAGGTGCAATCGATTTATGAAAAATAATAAATTAAAAATCAAGAAATTGCTGAATAACAATTGTGATAAACAAAACTCAACAGCGACTTAGAGCCAATACCATCGCGATAGTTTCGCGCAAAGCGGCCGCGGTCGTTGCCCTTCGCGTATCAACCAGGTGATAGGTACTCCTGATTTAATTAAACACAATACTGAATAAGCTAACATAAAAGGATGCCGCACGCGATGCGCGGGGCTTCAATCACCGCGCCGTATTACTACGCGTGAGAACTTATTTTGCTCTGAAAATTTATGAATCGCTTTCACTTTTTCGGCGCGCCGCCGCTCTGCCGACAAAGTGAAGAATGAACGGCGCCGCGTACGTGTGTTTAGTGAGTTACTTTGCTTGTCGCGCTTTCGAGTTTATAAATATTTTTTTAATTATTTGAATACAAAAACATTTTTATTTTTTTTAAGTTTAGTTAAGTTAAGTTTAACTTTATGTTTCGATAGTACTACTGATGGCTAATCGTTCTGCCGCGGGAAAACAACGGTTTTAGTCAACCAGGTGCTGTTGAGTACCAAATATAAAAAAAAAACGAAATTGATAGCATCAGTTCTAGGTTACCCTCTTCTAAGTTAGTTATTACTACAATTTCATATTTTGCTATTTCGACAGTTTCTAGAATTCTGAACATTCGTAAGAAAAGGAACCCTTATCGGATCTCTAAGATGTCTGTCATTTTGGCTGTCTGTCTCTTCGTCTGTAACATTATTTTTTTTCCGAATCTGCTGGACCGATTGTGTCAATATTTGGTACATATAAAAAAATAAATATACATAAACTCCTGTGACCCAAACACTGACGTGTTACGTGCATCAATAAATTTTGAGTATGGGGTTCACATTTGGGGACAAACTAGAATATGAAAAAAAAAATTCAAACTGTGCCGTATAACATATAAAGTAAAGGACTTGTTGTGAAGGTTTTAAATATATTTTCCCTTAATTTTAAAATAAATGATTTTGAAGTAATTCAAGAAATTAGACGAAAAATTAACATTCCCCCGTTATCTCCGAAAGTCAATAAATGAAGATTATCGTTCAACAGGAAAACCTATAAGAAGTCTAAGTATTAAAATAACATGTTACAACAATTAAATTCGTTCGCAACCCTTTGCACACGAGTTGGACTTGCACTTGGCCAGGTTTTTTTTTTGACAAACATATAAATCATTGCCGTCGATGTCAAAACCGGGTGTAAAATAAAGATTATCACTATACATAAGACGGGTCACGTCTTTATGAGCTTCCTCAATATAGCCTCGCCATCTTTTCGGGATAATACCATAATTTGACGATAATGGCAGGGATTATAGGCGTCACGATAACTTGGGAGATAACTGGTAATTACCTTATTTAAAATTGTAGGTTCTTGAGACGAGGCTCGTTAAGGAGGAAGGTACTTGAAACATAGCTATTTTAATTTCCACAGCCAAGTAGATTTTAAGATGGCACTGGAGTACATTTCCTGAAAGAACTTAGCTCAGCAGTAAAAAGGTATTGGGTTAATAAAACTTAGAATTAATTTTGTGAAGTGGGTAGTTCTTCAAATATTTAAAGGAAAGTTATTATACAGGGTGGATTTTAAAGTGTGCCTAAATAGCCAAATCTGAAACTATGAGGAATATCTAAAAACACTTAAAGGAATCTCGAGCCTGATTTTGGTGAAAACTAAAACTGCATCACGGAATCTGTTCATCTGGTCACCATAAGAGTGAACAGGCTTCTGGGTAAGCTCGCTCCATTGTCAACTTTGCCCCTGTCATCTATGACCTAGACTAAAGTCAAGAGCAAACCCATCTCAAAAAAAGGAAAACTGTTTATTTAAATCATTTTTTTTTTGAAAATTTAAAAAAGTATTTTGTTAAAAACAAGCTCTTTCCTTTAATTTATCATGTGTAATTACTTCCGAGAATTTGGTCCCTATTAGCAACTTTCCAACAACCTCAACCACTAACTAACATAGATAAAATATTTCCAAGTGCGGGTGTCTATCACGTGAAAATAACTTACGTTCTGTTATTTTCTACTAAAATGTTAAGAAAATAAAACGATGTTCAATATTATTACAAAGTTTTACTCTTTTCATTATCCAACAAAGTACGCGTAGTAAATTGATTGCTGGCTACGACAGCATAGCCTCGTAGCCTCGTAGCTGACGTCAGCTACGGCGTAGCACTCGCGTGGACCGTTTAGACATAAATATCCTTGTAAAAATATTGATTGTACATAAATAATGTCTACTTATTGGAAGCTCGTGGCTAAATAATAAAAGACGAGTCGATCTTCAACGTTAAGCAACGCTTACCGAGGTCTATCTGTGGATTGGTAACCATCTTAATATACTGAAACACCTCCGGGCCTCGAAAAGTAACATACTTTGGCCGTGAAGCCGTTGGTCTCGACTGTAATTTCTAGATCTTTGGCAGTAGTTACGGATTTTCAGAAGCCAGAAAATCTGACTTCAGTCTTGCCAAGAAGTACCGTGTTACCCAGGTAGAATTGATAAGTCGACGTAGCTCGATAGTTTCTACTACAACAATCGATTGATTGTCGATCGATGGTAGAATGAATTAGTCGACGTCGATGGATATGGCTTCTACTTCTACCACACTAATTGCCGTCGATGCCATCGATCGACATTGATGGCATCGACCAAAGCCTCGATCAGACAAAGTTATCACACCAATCGATCAACGTCGATCGATGTCGATCGATCGTTTAGTGTGGCAACACCCTATGGTATAGGTATTAAACAAAGTTATTGATGGATAAATGGGACCATTTTGGGACAAATATCGCTCAAACATTTTTTTTTGAAGTCGATTAAATACTTCACAATGGCGGCCTTATCACTAAAAGCTATTAAATCCAACCCGCAGGTAGACTTAAGAGTACTATCAAAATACCATTATAAGCTAAATAAATATTCCCTAACTTTTCTCAAATTCTTGATAGACAGAAAAAAACATCCAAATGTCGAACACCTGTACAAAACCTATTTAAAACTCAATCCAAAGTATTTTACAGAAAAACAAAAAAAAAGTTTGGAAGCTTAACTTGTCTTTAGAAGTAACTTATAGGATTGTTAGTCGAAAACGACTCTCTTAGGCTGTTAAAACAGATAAATTCTGTGTGAATTGTGTTTCATTGTCTTAAATGGCTATTGTTTTAAGTTTATTTCGGGTCTTCTAGAAGAATGTTTGTGTTTTGATGTGGACTTACGTGTGCTTTTTTCAATGGATGGGTTGAGGGACATATCTAAATAGATAAGTTTAACAGTTGTTTCTAGCACTTAAGGCTCATAATCAGTGATCGGATAATCGGACGCTAATATACTTAACTTCACTTTTATTCCCACGAAAGTATTATACGGACATGCTTTTCAGAATTCCAGATCACGGAATCGTTCGAAATTCCTGAGATTGCTAAAAATAACATACAAAATATAGTTAGAACTCGTTGTGAACTACATTTTTTATAGGTATTCCATTTGTTTTGACTAAATAAAGTACTAAATCAAAATAACCATTGCTATCATTTCATTAAGCTAGTAATAGTTATTTTTAAAAAATTGTTCAATCCTGGGAACCCGGGATTACTTATTTATTCAGAAAGGAATGTCCATATTATTCTTTCACGGGAAGAAGTTTTGGTATATAAGCGCCCGATTATCCGATCACTGGTCATAATGCATAAACTTATTTTAATGACGTGCTAGTTCCATCAAAATTCTAGTAGTCCGACAATTATTTACTGTCGAAAATTTTACAGTATTGAAAACTTCATTTACTTATTTATTGTATCATAATCTTTATGTCCCTGAGTCGCCTCTTACGACACCCACGGGAATTATGGAATGGTGCTATTCTTTTGCGTCCAAGACCATACAGAAGGCAACTAAAGGACACACCAGAGAATAGGCAGCAGCATTCTCTGTACATTGCAGCAGCATTCTCTGTACATTGCAACAGCTATACTGCGATCTCCAACCCGCCTGCCAAGCGTGATAATGATGGCAAACCCCCTCCTCTTGAGGGAGGTCTATGTCCAGCAGTGGACGTCCTTCGGCTGATGCTGAATCTTTATGTGAGAAACGGTAATAACATTATATTAATCCTTTATTTTTGGTATTTACAATTGTATCATCATCTGCCTAGCCTTTTTCCAAATATATGAGGGTCAGCTTCCAGTCAAACTGGATTCAGCTGAATATCAGTATTTTATGAGGACCTACGGCCTATCCGACCTCCACAACCCAGTTACTGGGTAACACGTCTTTTAAAATGCGCACATCAAAGGAGTGGAACTCTCTGCCTGCGTCTGTGTTTCCGAACGCATACAACACTAATCTCTTCAAAATTAGAGTGTACAGGCTCTTGTAGGTAAGCTCGCTCCATCGTCGACTTTGTCTTTGTGCCTAAACTAGAGTCAAGAGCAAACCTATCTCAAATAAAAAAAACCCATCACTTCTGCAAGACTGATATCAAATTTTATGACTTCTGACTATCCGTAACGGTGGTCAAAGATCGACAAATGACAGCTGGGACCAACAGCTTAACTTGCTTTACGAGGCACGAAGGAGTATCGAGTGTTTGGATGATCACCTATCCACAGACCAACCTCTGCGGCTACGGCTGTTATTATCTAGCCTCAAGCTCTTCTATTATTTAGTCAAGAGCAAATTTGTAATTAAATTTAAATATGTTTGAAGTCAAGTTCTTTGATCAAGTCATGCCTCAATTCATTTAGCCTACGTGAACTTGACTCATTATAGTTCCTAACAATACCGGCGAAGAGGATGCTCAACTTAAGAGCTTCCTATTGAAATGAGATACAACACTCCAAGTGTATTAACCAGATAAATTATACTTAACCAAGGATGAGCGCATAATTTCCAAACGTCACGAACACAAGCATTCTTTGACAGCTGTCACCCAAATTCTTGAACAAAGTCAAAAGACTAATCAACCAGCCTTCTCAAGTATAATTAAGTTTGCCCTTGAAACGAGATAGTTTAGGTAATATTGAAAGTTTTCGGCGTAAGATCAAAGAGTACTTAAATGTCTAAGTAGCTGTTAAGGCTCCTTGAAGAATCGTTTAGTGAAAGTGATATCTAGTGAGTTTGAGGTACTTATCATTGATCGTAATGTTTGATGAGATGTTTTTGTTTTGAAATTTGTGTAAGGTGTTGAAGAGTAAGTGTGGTTGGCAGATGATGGATTAGCGTGCTATTAACATCTTTATCTTTGTGTTGGTACCAACAAAATGTGACCACATCCACATTCCAAATCCGATCCTTACTTATTACGGAGGTAGCAAATGTTATCTGAACAGATCGTGTTAGAAACACCACCCTGCGCTCCATAACTAAAGTAATAGATGTTGAGGAAAAAACAGTCAGGCTAAAGTGGGAGGGGGCTGGCCACGTCGCACGAATGCACCCGGACAGGTGGGCGAAGTTCGTCACTCACTGGATGCCTGAGGAAGGACGTCGTCGTCGAGGTCGACCGCGGCGAAGGTGGTGTGACGATCTCATCATGTTTGTGGGGCAGACTTGGTCAGAGATCATCCAAGAGAGAGAGATTTGGAAGGAGAAAGGGGAGGCCTTTTCCCAGCAGTGGGACACAAGAGCATGCTAAAAAAAATGTTATCTCAGGGATTGATGTGACGTTAATTAAACTGCTTTAAGGACTGCACGGATTTAATTGAAACTTGGACTACGGATAGGCCATGCTCTGGCTAGATGGATAAAAGGAAAAGGATTCCGGGAGCACATTCTTTTGCTTGAATTTGCGCCTTTCACGCGGGCGAACTTTCTGGCAAAACTGAGGTAGTAAAGATTTTAAATTAGCTACAGTGGAGCTTATTGGTTTTTTTTTTTGTTTTGGCAGGAGTGGGAAATCCTCCTCGACTGCCTCACACTGTGAGACGGTCGGGGCAGTGCCGGACTCTTACCGGCTAAAACCCACTCCTGCCACGCTAGTTGTCCTCTGCCATAGTCAGAGACCTTATTTAAGCGATTTTAATGTTTAAATAGTCGATTTTATTTATTATTATGACTTTATATCTAGAGTACTGCTAAAATAGTAATGGAGCTTATTGGTTAGGGTGAACCGTAAATAGGCTGAAAAAAATACCGTTACCATTGCAGTCATTTAGTCTAGATTTCTCCATTGATTGTAGAGGTCACATAGACATATGCATAAATACTCATATTCAGCTGCATCCGATTAGACTAGTAGCCGACCTTAACAACGTTAACCTTAACATATGATAATAACCCCTTTGACATAATAATCATCATCTGCCTAGCCTTTTCCCGGGGTCGGCTTCCAGTTCAACCGGATTCAGCTGAATACCAGTATTTTACGTGGAGCGGCTACCTACCTGACCTCACCCCATTAACTGAGTAACACGGTACTTCTTGGCAAGACTGGAATCAGATTTACTGGCTTCTGACAATCCGTAACGACTGCCAAAAATCTACAAATGACAGCCGAGACCAACGGCTTAACGTGCTTTCCAAGGCACGGAGGAAACTCGGTATGTTAAGATGACATAACAATAATAAAAAAATAATAAGATTTCTTAATATTTATCTCGTCAGAAGTAATTTTATGAATAGTCCTTACATTCCTATAAAAATCCAATAAAGGAAAGCACCATAAAACTGTCCAACATGTTTTATTACAGACTAGACAGCTTAAGAGATCTTCACGATTCAATTAAAATGGACCTTCAGTGGAACAAAGCTTCAATTTCGATGTGACCTTGAATCGATGTGGCTAAGACAGCAGTACCTATCTATTTTAGGAGATCAAAAGCCTAATGTAAAGCCGGGTGCAGACCTAGACCGAAGCCAGCCTAGCTAGACTTTTTTAGGGTTCCGTACTCTTAGCCTCCGCTGTCGGTCAGTATCTCATAATCTGTAATAGGTAGACTGTTCAAATTCTTAAACAGAACCTGTCATCTGCGAGTCCGATCCGCATTTACCTGGTTTTCAGGGTTTCGTACCCGAAGGGTAAGCAACGGGGATTCATTTGGATACCCTTCGGGTGTTATTCAGCCTCCGCTGTCTGTCTGTCTGTCAGCGGGCTGTATCTCAAAAACCGTAATAGGTAGACAGTAAAATTGAAGTTTTCACAGAGTCTGAATATCTATTGCCGCTATAGCAACAAATTATAAAACTTAAATTAAAAATGAAAGGAGGCTCTGATATATGAAACGTAATTTTTTCGGATTATAGTAGATACGGAGCCCTTCGTATAAGAATCTTACATGCACTTAGCTGGTTTTCATCACTGAGTTAACGGTCTACCCTCGAGTATAGACAACTATCTAAGAGTAACCTAAGTTGTAATATTCATGATGTATATCTACCTATTATTAATTAAACTAAACTAAACTTACAACAAACTAAAATATAGCATCAAAAAATTCGTCCTCAACGCTGTCAGCTGGTAATGTGCCCAAGAGACTGGCGGCATTGCCACGTTGAATGGCAATACTTAGCCTCTGGCCAAAGTAAAAGCCAGCTCTTGGGTCACGGGTAGTGTCAACCAGCCGTTTCGAAATTATTAAATAACCTAACTTATATCAGCAAGAAGTTAAATTGAAAGCTGTTTTAATATCGCACCTTTAAAGTAAAACCGTTACTAAACGAAAATTTTCATGAATTGAGGTATCAATGCCATCTATCTAAAACAGTGACTATTTTCTAATATTGGCTCTCCTATAAAATTTCATAATTTCGTTTAGTAACGGTTTTACTTTAAAGGTGCGATATTGCGATCGAATCTTCAATGCGGTTATACACATAACAATCCCGCGGTTAAATTCAAGTCTATAGGCGCACAATATTATTTTAATCAAAAGTTTTCCATTCATGTTAAGTTCCATATTAGAGTACAACATGAACAGGTTCCAGTAACATCGATGTTTAAAAATAAATTGATCGAGTCGATTTAGTATATACGATTTTGTTGTTGAATGTTCTTTTTTTTTAATTTTGAATGAAATACCGTAATTTTCGAATATGACCTGATAATAATCGAGTATAACCAATTAAAGAAACAATAAACTATGGTGAACAATAAGATCAATTACCTAAATAAACCAAACCCCCGAAGACCCACCACCACCCTACACCTACCCTTCTGTCAAAAAGAAATTATGTGTATTGTCATTCCATTATTTGACTATAGTAGGCGCCAGATAATCGTGGAATAACGGTCATTGACCCACCTACAATTATTGACATTTTTAATTTGAAAAACGGAATTAATGACACAAAGCTGTCCCGAATCATCATCTCTCGTGATCCTTAACATTGTCTAATAATGAAAAACGATTCATATTTAATTGTTCAGGTACCTATGAACAGTTATTAGGGAAAGGTCAATATACTTTATTCCACATTTATCTGGCGCCTACTATAGCATCTAGGCAAGCGTGCCCATTCATCTCCATTTTTTAGGGTTACGTATTCAAAGGTCAATGGCCCTAACTCTAAGCCTGCGCTGTCCGTCCGTCCGTTCATCTGTCTGACAGCGGGCTGTATCTCATGAACCATAAAAGATAGACTGTTGAAATGTTCGTTGTGAGTATTTATGTTGTCGTTATAACAAGAAATAAAAAGTACATTGTATTAAATATTATACGATAGTACGGAACCCTTCATGTGCGAGTCAGACTCGCACTTGACCGGTTGTTTTCGGTTAGGTACGTGACAAAAGAAAAAACAAGTTTCAAATAAATGTTGGTAATCTAATTGACAGACTGAATATATTTACTAGGAATCGACCATATGCATATCTTCTGAAGTGAGTCATATATTTGTTTTTGGTAGATGTCCCTCGTACATTATCTTATGTATGTAAAGGGGTAGTTAGGGGTGGCAGTGTCGATAGCGAACTCTTTGATCTATGTTCATTAAGTTACAGTGACGGTTTAAATTAGGGTGCCTTTCGAGCTCTGCTTTACTGAGAAATAATGAAAGCAAAGATTTTTTTTATAATCACACGTTCTCTATGGTTCTGATGGTTTCTTTTGATGACTGACTAGCATATCAACCCATGGCCGAAACTACTAAATTGGGACACATGAAATTTTTCACAGTCTTGTGCAAAATTTTGTTTATGATGTAGGTGAGGACTAAGAAGGGATTTTTGGAAATTCAACCGTTCAGGGGGTGTAAAGGGCTAAACCGTTAAGGTCTCGCTGTCCGATCACCATTAGGGCCGGGTCGATGGTGCGTTGTGTTTCACGCGCGCCTCAAAGAGATGTCAGCATAGAAGACGGGGCCCGCTAGGGCCAGAGCCTGCCAGGGTTGCGGAAATTGTTCGAAAGAGTCACCGCGACCCTGGAACGCAAAAGGCTTTAGAAGGAACACGTATGGGTTTTAGTCAGTAAGAGTCTGACACGCCCTTCTGCTCCACCTAGAGCGGAAGAAGTCATTTCATAATTTCCCATCCTTAAAAAGAAAAGGGGGTGAATAGGGGGAAAATTTTGTCTACTAAGTCTGCGCGAACGAAGTGCTAGTTCAGTTGTGTATTGAAATGAAAAATCATATTTACATATTAATAACAAAGTTTTAAAAAAGGTTGAAGTTTTAAAAGTGCCTTGAAATAAACTATAGTGACTAGCGCCCGCATACGAAAGTAAAAATTCTAAGACAATATATGTTTATCTTTTGTGTTTTCAATTATTTCGAAATGTCTGGGTTTTAATAGACACATTGGGTTCTAGACAAAATAACATTCTACTGAAGTGTTTGACGTAATACCAATTTTTTGGGATTGGCCACGTGACATTTCGGTCCTATACGTTTTTAACTTTACTAGTAAAATTTGTTGAAAATGAAAAACTATTTAACTTTTATTTGCTTTCGGCAGATATAAATCAATATCATAAAAAATAATTAACAGTTTCAAAAATTACGTATACGTCTTACAAAATATAGCAACCTTTTGTCACAAAATAGCAAATGGAACTTATCAACTAAAATAATGCACACTTCACGATACATTTTTTAATAAAACATAGTTATGACAAAACTTACAAAACGTCATTTCAGGCTTGAAAGTCGGTCTTACAAAAGTATTTATCGTTTAAAAAATGAGACTTTTCAAGAGGCTCTTAGCATATTTTTTAAGCAGTTAACAAAACACCAACCTCAAATAAAACATTATGTTGACGACAGAAATTGGTAACGAAAAACATGTTACCAACTTCGTGAAAAAAAGATAATTTATCATTTATTAAACCCGCAACCTCATTGCAACCACAGAATACCGCGGTTGCTAACCGAATTTCGTCAAACACAAAAATTGTTTTTCATTCCATTTTGCCACTGGAGTTTTCGGATAAACATGGTTTTACTCTCAAGAATATTTAGTGATTTTTTTGCCGCGAATTCACTATACTCACTATTTTCGGGATAAAAAGTTGTTAAACCACTCGACATAAGTATAGTTTTCTATCAGTAAACCCACCTAACCTTTATCCGACTATATTCGGACCACAAGACAAACATTTATGGGAGAGCAAGGCCTTCGCCCCAACCGCCACTACAGAAGAAGACGCCCCGTCCGTCAGGAGTCGCAGGGCGATCCCCGGCCACCGTAGGCGCGTGCCTGCGGACGGCGAGCGTTGGGTGGCTCGCTGTCCGATCACCACCAGGCCCGGGTCGAAGGCACGTTGTATCCCATCCTTAAAAAAAAAAACAAAAGACACATATTTATAAAAACAAGGGCCTTATTTTTAAAGATTTGTAACGATATTATTAGTTCAAATACTGAATAGCAGACGCAATGCGAGTCGGATTCGCGTGTAAATGGTTCCGAACGTCTCAAAGTTTGACTTTTTTCAACAGGAGAATCATTAATATAACACTTTCTGGGCAGTCGTGTAATAACTAGAGACGTGATAAATTTCAAAACATACATTTTACTAACTGTATTTTGATAAACAAATGAAAAGTAGGCAAAAACAGAAGAAATCGAAATAAAGGATATGGCTTTGGGGCCGTCAGTATACAAACATTATACTTTTCATCTTTTTTATCTTTATATACTTTGAAGTTTCCATACGCCAGTTTACAGTAGTTAATTGGCAGGAGGCTCATCCTTTGTTTGCATCTTTCAAGAACATAATATCTATTCATTTCGCTGTGGTATTATAATTGCGTTATTTACTCGTGTTATATTACACGTGCACGCCTTCCGTGATAAACAACGATGTACATAAACAAATCAACTAATACAGGGATGGCAAACTCATGGTTTACGATAAGAAAACGTGTAGGTAATTATATTAAGGCACTAAAGATTTAATAAGAAAATAATTGTAAAATTACCCTAAAATCGTATAACATTTTGTTTAAAGTTTCGTTCAGTCCATCCTAAGGTTGTCTGTAAGAGATTACCCTGTGCGATAAGACAGCCCACTGTACAACTGGACAACTTTTTTAATGACAACTGTTATTAGAAAAGTTTGTCCTGTTTTGTAGTGAGGTGTACAATGATGCATATTATCTACAAATAGTAAATGAAAAATAAACTAAGTCCGAATCGGATTCGTACAATAGTATAAAAGTTTAACTCGCACTTACACACACATACCTCTACTGATCACTTAACATTTTTTTTTTACCTTTTAAAACACTAACATGGGTTTTGTACATGGTACAATTCACTTGTAGAAGTAGAATATTATTTAAAATGTTGTACACTATGCAAGAAATTACATTAGGAGCTTTGAAATAAGAGTCTTATTGCTAAAAGATACCTTTGACTGACGACCTTTACATGGGTTGGACAGGGAAGGAGAAAAAATATTATTAAAAAGGATACTGGTGCCAAATTAAATAATTATGACTAGTTTTACGGAGATAATAACACATAATATACGTTTGCAACCCCTGCCCTATATAACATAGACGCAATAACGCACAAGTTGCCGATACAAACAGTGGGGAGGCAAATAATAATTATTATAATAATAGACGTTTCACGAACATCGTTTAATTAAAACCTCGGGTTGGAACCTCCGCCAAACAATATTAGTTCCTTAGAAATCTTGTGTAGAACTTATGAAGGAAAATGTAATTAATTTTGAAGAAAAATGGAATTGGTTTTTGGATACTAGAAGGTACTTTATTAGTGAGAAAATATATATGTGAGTAATGTTTCTTTGAAAAGGGGATTGTCTTGAACCACTTTTACCAACTAGGCATCTAATTCATCGGGTCTGCGGACGGCAAGCGTTGGGTGGCTCGCTGTCCGATCACCACCAGGCCCGGGTCGATGGCGCCTTGTGTTCCACGCGCGCCTCAAAGAGATGTCAGCATAGGAGATAGAGTCCGCTAGGGCCAGAGCCTGCCAGGGTTGCGGAATTTTTTCGAAAGAGTCACCGCGGCCCTGAAACGTAAAGAGCTTTAGAAGGAACACGGATGGGTTTTAGTCAGTAAGAGTCAGACGCGCCCTTCCGCTCCACCCAGAGCGGAAGACGTCATTTGATGATTTCTCATACTTAAAAAAAGGTATCCAATTCGATACAAATATCTACAAAATAAAATTCACCGAATAGATAATCAGACAAATGACATTATTTTAAAATTAGATCACAAGTAACGGCGCTAGCTTGTAGAGGAAAAAACTGGCCAAGTGCGAGTCGGACTCTCACACGAAGAGTTCCGTACCATAAACCGAACAAAACGCGTTTCTTTTATGGGTGCCCCCTTTATTTTATTTTAGCGTTTTTTGTTGTTATAGCGGCAATAGAAATACATACTGTGTGAAAATCTCAACTGCCTACTTATAACGGTTCTTGAGATACAGCCCGCTTACAGACAGACAGACGGACGGACGGATGGACGAACAGCAGAGGCTTAGTTTCGTTAGTAACCCTTTGTTTTTCATACGGCGGCATTGATGCCGCTACAGACTAATTAACTAATAACTTGAAAAGTATCAGTAAGAACTTAACAGTCGGGCAGTTAAAAACCTGGAAATCTAACACCAGTCTTCCCAGGGGGTATCGTGTTACCCCTTTACTTAACTGTGAAGGTCAGATAGGCAGTCGTTCTATATTAAATACTGTTATTCAGCTGCGTCCGGATAGACTGGAAGGGCTATATAGCTGGGAAAAGGCTCAGCAGATTATACACGTCTCCCTTCTAGAAAAACAGGCGTAACGTGCATATACTAGCTTTTGCCCGCGACTTCGTACGCGGATTCCCTAATTTTTTGCCCGTTCTCGTGAGCCTTGCTGATTGCTTGATGAATGTGGCTATCATCTATATATATATAATTCTTCTGTACGTGTGTTGACAGTGAACTGAACGGCTGAACCGATTTGAATGATTTTTTTTGTGTGTGTTCAAGGGGATTTGAGAATGGTTTAGATTCACAATTGAACCCGGTAGGTGGCGTTGTAATCGATTTCTATAATTTTTCGTCAGACACAAAGCAAACGTTCGGACAGGACAACGTCTGTCGGGACCACTAGTATACAAATATAATTTTCCAAATCCCTGGAAGTTTCAGCTATTAGCGCGTTCAAACAAACAAACACACTTCAGCTTTATTATATTAGTATAGATTATGCCAAAAAAAAGACAGTTCACTAACCACGCCACCGCATTTTCGGTCGGCTTAACTTTTTCACACTAATTGAGTCAGAGCTTATACTAATCTCTCGCGAAATAAATTGCGAAGCATTCTTTGTGCAAAGTATGTTATTAGAAAACTGTCAGCTCATCGCCTCGGGGTAAACGAATTCTTCTATAAGCATGTCTTGTAAATAGCAAGAGGGTTTACAGTGTTAGAATAAATAACTTGCAATATGTTATTACTGAGCGGCGTTGGTTGTTTGAAATGACACTGAAATATAGTGTTGTAATATCTTAATGATACCGGTTTTGGAGCGCAGCGTGGTGTTCCGTACTCTATCAATTCTTTTTAAACCTAAAATACTGCGCTCCATTGCCCTTTGACATACCCCAAGTACCGGTATCATTGACGTAGGCAAAAAAGCTGCCAGGCTAAAATGGGACTGGGCGTTTCACACCAGCCGCATGCATAATGACCGCTGGGCAAAAGTCTCCACGCAATGGGTGCCTGAGGATGGACGGCGTCGCCGAGGCCGGCCCAGAAAGCGGTGGCGAGATGACTTGGATGCACACCGCGAAGGCTGGTTCGAGGTGGCGCAAGAAAAGAATGTCTGGAAGGATATGGGGGAGGCCTTTGCCCAGCAGTGGGACACAAAAGGCTAAGGAAAAAAAAAATCTTAATATACGTAGAGCCATGGGGCGTTCTATGCCTTGCATAATTCTATTCATCCGAGTTCTAAAATCCAAAGACGTACGAAAGTCTTCGATATTGGAAAACGAGTTATGGGACTCAAATGGAGTTGGCAAGGCACATGGCAAGGTGCATGATGCATGGTGATGACAAGTGGAGTAAGGCAGGGACTGAGTGGCGTACAAAACTGGTAGAAGGAATTTTGGTCATCCGTCAGCGAGCTTAGAAGAAGTTGGCACAGCACCGTGGGAAAAAAAATTGTGGGCCGTCACGGGATGCTTGGTAGATTTGAAACATCGACATTATTTTGTACAAATAATAATCATAATAGAACAGATTACGACAGGACCTAGTAATGGCATAATGAAAAAAATACATAACGACTGTATATATATACATATATACCATAGTAAAGCGTGGCGACACGTCGCCACAGCATGCGCCCAGCAACCCCAGCACTGTGGCGACGTGTCTATGTGTGTGTGCTATAGATGTTTCACATCAAAAGAGGCCTAAGCCTAGTGGTGGGCGAAGTTGGCCTATGAATGATGTCTATGAAATTATTGTGTTAGGAATATATTCAGTTCCATCCATACTTTTAGGATACCTGGTCTCCACGAGCGGCAATAAATATACGTTATGCACAGTTATCACTCTGGATCCAATATTTCTGATTAATTTTATTGCTAAAGCAACGATATGAGCTCAAATTAAAATGGTGATTACGCTTTATTAACCTCAGCTAATACACTGTTTCTCACAAACCAAAATAAACTCAGTCAACCACAACAAAACATTCCAACTCATTCCTAAACTACCCCTTCACCAAACTACCCGAAAACACCACAAAATATATGAAAATGATCCCCCTACCTAATTGAATCGTTTCCCCCATAAATCTGTAGCCAACTGGGCACAGTTTTAATAGAGCTCCAGTTTTAGAAGATTCCATATATATTGAGTTTTATCGTGCTCTAACAAACGGGTGGATTACTATAGATTTCTCAAACTGATTTACTGTTCGTTGGGTTTGACTTCGGGACGTTCACAGAACTAAGAGTCGATTCGACAGCGCTGTTGAAGATGGGAAGCATATCAGTAAGTGTCAACTATTACTCATTTAAACTAAAGGCCTGTTTCAAATCTAACTATGCTGGTTACAGCTTAAACATTCGCTAGCCAATGTCAGCATTGGCGTCTCTAGTCACAGCCAGTGCGTTAGTTCTTAGTTCTATAGGGATGCCCGATGATACTTTATGATAGTTCGCCAGATAAGTTTGGTGTCGATAGAATAGATTTATGGCTACCGAGTAGTTCTGGTTTGTGTATCTTTTGTTTCTAAACCGTAATTAGTGTTTGTTTACATGGAGCGTCTGGAAGGGGAAGTTTTGGCTCGTTGAGAGTTGACTGGGGTAGTGGGTAAAGCTGTGTTGTTCTTGTTTAGTTCGTGGTATCCAAGGTGAAGTTGATTGGTCAGTAAATGTATAAACGGCTAGGGTTCCGCAAAAAATGTTACATTATACCACTGATACCTGTATTCCACGAAGCGTTCGGCAGAGGTGTACCACATTTTATCATTAATTAATTAATAAATTATTTAACTTTATTCATTCACTTTTAATATTTTTGTAATTACTATTTTTAGCATTCTTCGTTCAAATCAATGCCTCTGCCATGTTATCTCTTCAACTTGGTGGGTTGACTGGCAGAGAATGCCTAGGGCAATCCGCCATGTACCTTTATGCATGAATTTTAAACAAATTCGTCTAGTAATTATGTATAACAAAAATAATGAGAGCATCACACCGGGAAGAGTGGAAGGCTATGGGGAATGGCCTTTGCCCAGCAGTGGGACAATACAGGTTTAAAGAAAAAAAAACTAGTTAAATTCCGTTGCGAAAAAAGTTAATTAAAAACTTGGTACAGCAATGACTTTGCAAATAATAAATGAATCGCACTTATAGATCCTATAGATGGGAACTTTTTGAAATAAATATTTATTTTATAAATACGAATCATACTTTCTAAGCCCATTAAAACCAAACAAAATTCACCATTCATTACTTAAAATCAAAAAATAATTTTCCTCACACCAAATAATTTATCATCCCTCTTTTCATAACTCTCGTTCGAAAAATAATCCTTCACCCAATTCTGCAAACTCTTTAAAGATAAAACTCTCTTCAAAATAACTTTAACTTAAGGTGCGCGAATAATTCTACCGTCAAATTAAGACAACGCTAAAATTTTAATTAGTTTCCGAACGGGGGTGCGATCCGAGGCTTTTTTTATCTGACAAAAGCCCAAATTAGTAAGCAAGAGAAGTACAGAGGAAATTACATAAATTTCTATCGCGAACTTGGGGCAAGTTCCTTACGCTCATCGCATTGAGCACCGAGTAGACAGGTACAAAAGGCCAGCTCAATAGTACTGTTAGTTACCACAATTAGTTCACCCACCTTTGCATAAACCTATGGGCCTTAGTTACCTGATAATTAAGAATTATTATTACTATAAACGGTTATGATTTTTTGAATATATCATTTTATAATTCTTTTATTTACTTTGCTGAAATGGTAAAAATATAAAAGAACTATAAAATTCTGATTCGTATTCTAAAAAATCATAACCGTTTATAGTAATATTTTTAACGTTAACTGACTGTGTTAACTGACTGTACGAATGAAAACGTACGTAAACGTAGCGGCATCTATTTATTTCTATCTAATTTCCCAACTTTATTGCGGACGGCTTCCAGCCAAATAGAATTCAGTTGAATACCAGTATTTTGCGTGGAGTGACTGCTTTTCTGACTTTCTCAACTCAGCAACTGGGTAAAACGGTACTTCTTGGCAAGTCTGGTGTCAGATTTTTTAGCTTCTGACGATCCGTAACGGATCCGTAACGGCTAAACGTGCTTTCCGAGGCACGGAGGAGTCTCGGTACGTTAAAATGTTCACCCATCCACAGACCGACCTCAGCAAGCGTTGCTTAACCGACCCGTGCTGCTGTTATTATTTAGCTCCGCTTCCCACCGCCACATACAAGCAACAAAAACAGACCCGAGGGCCTTTTTTTTTTTTTTTTTTTTAAGGATGGGAAATCATCAAATGACTTCTTCCGCTCTGGGTGGAGCGGAAGGGCGTGTCAGACTCTTACTGACTAAAACCCATCCGTGTTTCTTCTAAAGCCCTTTGCGTTCCAGGGCCGCGGTGACTCTTTCGAACAGATTCCGTAACCCTGGCAGGCTTTGGCCCTAGCGGGCCCCGTCTTTTATGCTGACATCTCTTTGAGGCGCGCGTGAAACACAACGCGCCATCGACCCGGGCCTGGTGGTGATCGGACAGCGAGCCACCCAACGCTCGCCGTCCGCAGGCCCGCGCCTACGGTGGCCGGGGATCGCCCTGCGACTCCCGACGCCCGGGGCGTCTTCTCCTGTAGCGGCGGTTGGGACGAAGGCCTTGCCTTTCCCTCGCGCGGCCCGCCTCCTCCTTCGCTAGCATTACTGCTTCGCAGAAGGAGGTGACCGCTTCCCAAGCCTCCTCGCTCCGGACCATGGATTCAACCAGGGCCGGACGCGAGAGGTTGCCGCCGCCGATCGCCTCGACGAGGACACGGCGGTGCTCAGCCCAAGCAGGGCAGACCTCCACCGTATGCTCCACCGTGTCCTCCGGGCGATCCTCACAGTGCTGACACCCGGGCGTGTCCTCCCGCTTAATCCGAAACAGGTACCTCCCGAAACAGCCGTGTCCGGTTAGTACCTGCGTCAGGCGGAAGGTGAGGACGCCGTAGCGCCTCTCCAGCCACTCCTCAAAGAGGGGTCTTATCGCCGCAATTGTGGCGTGCCCAGCGCTGGGTTGCGACAGTCGCCGTTTCCATATCGCCATGGTATCCTGCTGGAGCTCCGTCCGCCGCGTAGCAATTTGCCGTGGCAGCGGAGTTTCGCCCCGGCGAAGCGCCTCCAAGCGCCACGCGTAAACGTGCGCGAGGGCTCTCGCCTCCAGATCCTATGGCGTTAATCCGGCAAGGAGGCTCGCCGCCTCGCCGGAGACCGTGCGGTATCCCCGGGCCAGCCGGATGGCCATGACCCTTTGGGATGCGTTGAGCTGGCGGGCAGGTCGCCCCTTCAACGTCAGTGCCCACACTGGGGCCCCATAAAGGGCCATGGACCGCACGATCCCCGCATAGAGCCTCCGGCAGGAGGCGTTTGGACCCCCTAGATTGGGCAGGAGCCGCTTGAAGGCAGCCCCGGCCCGCTCCAGTCTTGGAGCCAAACGTCGGAAGTGCTCCTCGAAGTTCCATCGGCTGTCGAGAACGAGCCCCAGGTACCTGATCGTCGACCCGACGCCGATGTGAACCCCTCCTACCGTTATTTGGGATCCCATTGGTGGCCTGTTCCGAGAACCATAAAAACACATGGCTTCGGACTTGTGCAGGGCCACCTCGAGACCCAGTTGCCGGATCCTCTCAACGACTGTCGCAACCCCGCGTGTCATCACTTCGGCCGCCGCCTGGTGCGACCCCCCCTGTGCCAAGACTAGCGTGTCGTCAGCGTAGCAGACTACGTTGACGCCGCTAGGGAGGTCGGCGCGCAGCACCCAGTCGTAGCCGATGTCCCACAGGAGCGGCCCCAGAACCGAACCCTGTGGAACACCGCACGACATCTCTCGCCGGTTCCATTCTCCCCGGTGACCGGGGTAGATGACGGCCCTGTCCGTCAGATAGGCCTCGACCACGCGACGGAGGTAGGTTGGCATCCGGTGATACCGGAGTGCCTCCCTGATGCAACTCCAGGGCAGGGAGTTGAAGGCATTGGCGATGTCAAGAGACACCGCCAAGACGACCCTGCCCCGGGACACCGCATCCCCCGTCGTGAGGGCTCTCACGCGCATGATGGCATCCACCGTTGAGCGCCCCGTGCGGAAACCAAACTGGTTCTCCGCCAGATTCGGCCCCACCCTCACCAGGTGCCCGACGAGGCGGTTTGCTATGACTCTTTCAAAGAGCTTGCCCACCTCGTCGAGCAGCACGATGGGCCGGTAAGCGGACGGAGAATCCGCAGGGCGCCCAGGCTTCTTAATGAGGACCAGTTTCCCCGTCTTCCAACGAAGTGGGAACTGGCCTCTCTCCAAACATGCGCTTAAGAACCCCCTTAGTCGAGGCCCGAGAGCCTCCAAGGCCAGGACCTTGGACGAATGTTTTGTTTTTGTTTAATTATATGCATTTTAATAATATAATTTATTATTAATAACACTAGTTTCTAAGCTCGTTATCGTAAGATGAATCTGCAATTAATGATTTATTATTATTATATGCGACGTACACAATTTGTATCATACAAAAACATGAATATAGTGTAATTTCTAATTTAAATAAATATTATAAGCGAAACAAAAATTATAGTAAAGGTAAAATTTAACGTTACTTGACTATACGTCGAAAACATTCGTTCTAGCCCTCTGACGACAAAAATACTACACCGTACTTTTGCAGTACTCCACGCGTTTTGAAAAAAATCAACAGCCCACCATCATACATGGGGTGGTTACCAAACACCCGTCTGTTTGGAGGATCCTTCCTTTTCTATAGAGGTATGTGAAACGTGTCTATGTGTGCATACACATACGCTTCACATACAGCGACTGCAAGCGCACTCGCGATCGGCATATGCAGTGCGATTCTGTAAACATATTGTAGTGAAGGCTTTGTTGAAGTGATCACGAAGTGAGCTGTCAATCCATGTATTATTATCAAGATGGAATGACAGCACTTCACCCAAGCCTTCACTTCGACATATTTTACAGAATCGACCGGCTGTTTTCGCCTGTTGTATGAAGCTGACCTTCTGTATCTTACTACTCTATACTTGCTGCCAGCCGGCAGGTGAAGAAATTGAACTGTAAGATTTTTCTTTTCCCACCTTGTTCACAAGATTTGTTATTTGCAACTGATGAGGTTGGAGTTACCAAACTGGAATTGGATTTGGGATTATCTAGAAATTGGATCTTCTGATCTATTTTCGTGTTCTTTAAGTTGTTATGTCATTGAGTTGAGTAGGTTCTGATTTCTGTGTAAAAATATTGAAGGAAAGAATATTTTTTAAATATTTTCATGTGTATTTTAACCGGTAATTTAGCAATAATTTTTTGTCGTCATATTTTTTCTTACCGCAAAAAGACATGATTTCAGAGACAAAATCCGAACTCCTGGTCTTTAATATTACATCGTGCCTATATTCACCGAATGGTTTGGAAAAGGTGTATCTCTGTAAGTCCCAGTTATGGGCGATTCCATTGCATAACTGGATACTAATCCAAAATCCAGGATAAAAAGAGAAATTCTAGATAAAAAAACCCAATTACATAACGATTTCTTTTTTAAGGATGGGATATCCTCAAATGACTTCTTCCGCTCTGGGTGGAGCGGAAGGTCGTGTCAGACTCTTACTGACTAAAACCCATCCGTGTTCCTTCTAAAGCCCTTTGCGTTCCAGTGCCGCGGTGACCCTTTCGAACAACTTCCGCAACCCTGGCAGGTATATCCATATTACGCTAATTATGTTTACGATCCATTACACTATTCTCGACCTGAGATCGAAACCAGGATCTCACGCTCAGCAGTACCACTGACCAAAGAGCCAGCCAAATCTGAACTTTACAAAACTAACATAAAAGAGCACTTAAAACTTCTAAACAATGAACTACCATACAATTATTTACACATCTACATGAAAGCTTTAAAGTTCAGTTTAAGCGCGTAACTTAACAGTGATAAGTTGCTAAGTAAGTACTAAGTTATTACCTCCGAACATCATTAAATTGCCATCTGTGTAGGAGGTAATCTATGGGTGCTTTAACTTATTATTACTTTTGTAAGGGAAGTCACATTCTCTGCAAGGAAGATAAAGGTACACGCACATTATCGCGCACATAACGCAATCAATAAATTCACTCTTTTAAACTCTTTCACTATGGTTTAACTATGTAGGTATTTGACACTGCACTGTGTACCATCGCGGACATTGCGGTGAACAACTTTTCGAATTTTATAAGGTTCAAAAGTGGTTCACCGCAAATGTCCGCGATGGTACATAATATGCTTCTAATATCATCCAAAATATATTGAAAGCACTAAGGTACGTGCTTGCTTTCTAATCCTTTTTGAGGAAGCGTTTTGGTTCAGACTAATTATTTTTTATTTATTTATTAAAACTTTGTGCACTAGGAAAAACATTGAACGAAGGCGGGTCTTAGGCATTTTCTACCCCTTAGAGAGGTGTAGAGACAACATGTCAAGTGCAACTTAAAGGAAAAACAAACAGAGAAAAAAATATAATTGTAAAATCAATGGATCAAAATTCACGATATGATAATGAAAAAACGAATCCAACGAATTAACGTTTTAACGAGTCTACAAACTTTTTGCAAACACGTTACTTTACACATTTTGAAATGTTCTTTTCATAATTAATTCATTGAAAACTCTTTCAGTGTTAACAAGAAATAAATTAAATACCCAACATTAATTTCAACGGAAATTAACAACGAAAAACAAGGCCCTTCGGAATAAGGTTCTTACGATAAAAATCCACAATTAAAAAGAAACAAATAATGGGAAAAGAAATCATAAATATTTGATAAACTGTAAAAGATAAGTTTTAACAATTTTGTTTTTTTTTTCCTTTTGACGGTGACGTATGATGATGATCCGACCGATTTCGTCTAAGGCGATCGCTTCAGCCCCGCTGTAGTTGTCGTTTTTGAGCTCACATGTGGGTTATGGAGTTGCGGAATTTGTTCGAAAGAGTCACCGCGGCCCTGGAACGCAAAGGTTTTTAGAAGAAACAGGATGGGTTTTATTCATTATTTGATAAGAGTCTGACACGCCCTTCCACCCAGAGCGGAAGAAGTCATTTACGATATTTATAAAAAAAAATGTGGTTATGTAACCAATCTTCTTTGTCCTCATAGACCAAGATCCTCACACATTTAGATGGTAGCACATTGGTATTTTTAGAGTAGATTAAAAATAGGCACCTGGCACATTTTAAACCACCGTGCTACCCCAACTGGGTAACATGGTAGAGGTCTGGTAGGTAGCCGCTCCACGTAAAATACTGGTATACAGCGGAATCCGGTTAGATTGGCCGACCCAATATAGTTGGGAAAAGGCTAGGCAGATGAGATCCCGAGATATAGACTAAGATCCCAGAGCTGCCAGAGCTTACTTATTTCCTCACTAACAAAATGTGTGGGATAGAGTAGTGTTAGAATGTACTTTTAACATACGCATACCTGCTAGCGACGGCCGATTTCCAGGTATCAGGTGCTATTAAATCACTTTTTTTTTTAAGTGGGTGGTGGGTGCTGGTTTTTATGTATGTTTTACAGAATATTGTTAAATAATTAGTAATTAAATAATATTTTACCGACTGATTAGTTAGTGTAATAGTCTAAGGGCTGGCGTCCTCGAGTGCCATACTATTCACAAGGCTGAAATTCGGGCATAGTTTATTTATAAGTACAAATAACCAAAGCTAAAGTCTACCAGGATTTGGGAGGATGCAAAACTACCTCCTTGACTACTGAAATAAGTAAAAAATAAATGAGTAACCTCCTTTTCCATAGTCAAATTCGGTATTTGACACTGTACAATATACATTGTAATATGCAGATTTTTACTATAGAATGCAAACTGCTAGTACTGTTGCATAGTTTTTGTGTGAAACATCTATAGCCGCGGGTAAAACCGATTGTTGGCGTGGCGACGCGTCGCTGCGCTATACGATGATATATGTATATACTATATTTATGTTTTTCACTTTATGCCATATTGAGTTCCTGTCGTAATCTGTTATTTTATGAATATTACTTGTACAAAATAATTTCGATATTTCACATCTGCCAGGCCCGTGACGGCTCACAATTTATGTTTGCAACAATATAATAACCCTGCACTAGCTCGAGCCCTTGTCATTTAAATTTGCTACTGTTTACCAGGTCATAGTTAAATGTTGAAATAAATCTCAAACACATACTATAGATACAATAAGAAAAAATAAAACATCCCATAATGCAAAACAAATCAAAGTAAGCATGAATACTTGATAAACCATTAAGCAAAAATTGGTAAAGTTTGATCAACTCCGAGATACGAACGAGCTACACAACACTTGGTTTACAAAAAACAGGCCTCGCTTTATGTGTAGGAAAAAACCAAAGATTAATATTAAAATGGATGTTTATCCTTTTTACAAATTCAAATTACAATGCCATTACAGGCAACTAAGTTCTAAGAACCTACCTATTGTTAACATCTTCAGAATTCTGTTCACTTAGTTTGCAATAAAGAATTTGAATTTGAAATATTAATCTTTGGTTTTTTCCTATACTGTTCCCACTGCTGAGACACATGCGAGGCTGTGCTTGTAGACCAACATATTTTTTTTTCACTCCTTCACTCGATTTTATATAGTTTTTCGCAAAAAAGTAGTTTATAGCCATTTCCAAGGTTTCACCTGTTGCGGATTTGTTCGAAAGAGTCACCGCGGCCCTGGAACACAATGGTCATTTGAAGCAACACGGGTTGCTTTTAGTCAGTAAGAGTCTGATCCTCCCTTCCGCTCCGCCCAGAGCGGATAGGTCATTTGATGATTTCCCATCCAAAAAAAGAGCAGCTGTAAAGTGCCATAACTTGTTCATTTCTTGAGAAATTTTAATACTTCTTTTGTATTGATTCTTCTTGTTGTATTGATCTATTTTTATAAAAAAAAAAATATAATCTCAGTATTGAAATTTATCAAAATCGGTTCAGCTATAAAGCGTCACAAACAAACTCACTTTCGCATTTATAATAATCATTAGAATTGTAATGTAAACTCCAAACAGGTTGTCTTTTAATTAATTGGAAATCTTTCAGATGCCAGTGAATATTAAATATTGATACTTACCATCATACCATCTATGATATGAATCAGTTTTTTCAAAAAAATACAACCGACTACCAAATAAAAAAAAACACTAATGAATAAAATAACTTTAATCTCGGAAGTCGGTGTTTTTGGTTGTTTCTTCGTCGGTCGTTTTTGTATTTTTTTTATTTTTCACTTTTTAGTGGTACTCCACACCTAACAACACCACTGGAAAGCTCAGCCTAACCAGATCCAGCTAGATTTTTTTATTTAAGATGGGTTTGCTCTTGACACTAGTCTAGGTCATAGATGACAGAGACAAAGTCGACGTTGGAGTGAACTTACCCAGAAGAAGCCTGTACACTCTAATTTTGAAGAGGTTGTATGCGTTCGGAAACACAGACGCAGGCAGAGAGTTCCACTCCTTTGTTGTGCGCGTTATGAAAGACGTTTGGAAACGTTTAGTGCGAATTGGTGGAATAGCAACAAAGTAGGGATGGTAACTTGCAGTGCGTCTAGATGTCCGATGGAAGAAGGGGGCCGGTGGGATGAGGTCGTGGAGTTCTTGGATACTCTCCCCGAAGTACAATCTGTAGAAGACCGACCAAGTCGACAAGCAGGCAACATTGCGGCGATGAGCCAAGATTTGAATTTTGTTCATAAAGCGACTGCCTATCTGATCTCCACAACCCATTTGACACTGAGAATCATCTCCCCATCTTGGTGCCTTTAAAGGCATTTTTTATGGTTCCGTACGCAATGAGTAAAAACGGGACCCTATTACTAAGACTCCACAGTCCGTCCATTTGTCTGCCACCAGGCTGCATCTCAAGATCCGTGATAGCTAGACAGCTGAAATTTTCACAGATGATGTATTTCTGTTGCCGCTATAACAACAAATAATAAAAATGAAATAAAATAAAAGGGGGCCCCCATAGTTGAAATATGTTTTTTTCGGATTATGGTACGGAACCCTTCGTGTGCAAGTCCAACTTGCACTTGGCCAGTTTTTTATAAATTGGTTCAGCTGTTTGGTATAAAAACGTATTTAACAAACGGACAGACGAAACAGAGAACAATACTACAATGAGAGAGACAATACTAGTTAGCATTCAAAATGTTTATCAATAAAGAACATACAATAGCTTTAATGTTCAATGCATTCCATATTAAATTTCAGCGAACAATAATAATTAAGGTATTTGTAATATTGCTATAATGTACAAAGAGAATCAATTTAAGAAGTTGTGTTAGATACCTTTGTATATTCATGCAAATTGCAAATAAATAGTAAGTACTTTATTCCATAAATACTTAACAAACCCTAAATATGGCGTCAAAAAATTCATCCGCATCGCTGTAATGAATTTAATAATTACTAAGAAATTACGAGAAAAATGCATAATTATACATTTTAATAAAAAGCATTTAAATTATAAAGGATTTATGATATTTATTTTGTAAAGAGGTTTATTTGTAAAGAGGTCACAAGTATCTTCGGATTACTTTCTGGGAAGCCCCGGCAACCTAATTGAATAGAATAAACACACTTTTTTTTAAATATCACTTTACTCTACAACCTGTTTTGGTTTATTTAAACTAGATGAGGCCCGTACTTCCTAGCTGACTACCCTGAGAAGGAACAATGAAACACGCTCCAGTTTACCTGTACCAGGCCTGTCGGACACCCCCCAGCGTATATGGCTAACGTTAGAGTATTATTTACTGCTACGTGTACACTGTACACCTAGCGTGTATACAATATCTTCTAATACATCTCGCCGATTGATAAGATTCATTATGTTTTATACCATCATTACAAATTTCTTGTTTTGTGTCTAATTTCTAAATTATGTTAGTTATTTTTTCGTTTTATTTTTCAATCAAATTAATTAATTGCCCAGCCAGTCGCTCAACCACTGCGCCAACCGTGCCATGTTTTTATTTATTGTAAATAACAGTGTCACATTTAAACGTAATGTATATTGTCTATGGTCTAAGTGAGACCAATTAGTTTAACAACGTGTTACAGAATAAACGCAATATGAGGTATATTGCGTTTATACTGTGAAGGGGTTATTGTATACATCATTATGAACAGCTTTTTAATATGGGACCAACACTGAAATCGCGAAAAAAAAATTAACTGCCCCATACATTTATGTGCGCATAACTCGACCGTTGGTCCCAGAGTAAAATTTATTTACGAATACAATTACTACTTTTCAGGTGTTGCGTTTATTCTGTTAGATAGAAGAATAGATTCATAAACAAAAGATTCTTTTTGAGTTCTGATATTAGGTACTACTACAAAGTATTCACGTGTATTTTTTATTTGTCTGTTTGGTGTCATTTTGTGATATTTAGCTCAACAAATAAAAGACAAGTAATGATACATAAAAATAATAAAATGCTACAAACAAAGGATCCTTTACCATATTAAAAACCAAACAGATGCAAGAAACTCCGGAGACACATCAGAGCTATTACAAAGACGGTCCCTTAAAAATAAAGACAAGACTCAGACATACTATAAATACCTGCTCCCCGTCTCCAAACTGCAATCCGATTAAAAAGCGCCAAACTAGCATAAACACAAACCAAACAGACTTCAACCCTATCTTTATTTCCACAGAGTTCCTAATTGTTTGTATCCTCCTACTGTCATTTTAACACTTTAGTTTGAATCCAAAGAACAATGGCACTCCGGAACGCGGCGAAATTCAATTTTAGATTCACAGAAAGTTTGGAGTCCAAATCTCATTTTGATATTTTAAATGTGCATTTACGTCGTACTGGGAATTTGTTGGTTGAAAATGAGAAGTATTTTCCTGTAATTCATTCTGATGCCTAGTGTCGCAGCTGGAGGTTTATTATTCTAAAAGGACATTTGTAAAACTTTTTATTATTAATTTTGTATGTATATGCTAAATAAATATTAACAGCCGCACGGGTAGATCTTCAAGGTTAAGCAACGCTTGCCGAGGTTGGTCTATGGATGGGTGACCATCTTAACATACCGAGACTCCTCCGTGCCTCGGAAAGCACGTTAAGCCGTTGGTCCCGGCTGTCATTTGTAGATCTTTGGCAGTCATTATGGATAGTCAGAAGCCAGAAAATCTGACACCAGTCTTACCAATGAGGACCGTGTTACCCAGTTAATGGGTTGTGGAGGAGTTAATGGGTCGGGCAGGCCGCCGCTCCACGTAAAATACTGGTATTCAGCTGAATCCGGTTTGACTGGAAGCCGACCCCAATATAATAATTGGAAAAAGGCTAGGCAGATGTTGAAATTTGAATTCAGAATTCGAGAATAATAACAACAAACTCTGTGTCATACATGACTTAGTTGAAATCTCATTCCAACGAATACTTTATAAGATATTTTAATTACAAATCGTCACTTTAAAATCAACTTTGAATACTGATTGCTAAATAGCAATCAGTTTATAAAATTGTTTTTTTTTTACTTTTGCCATCAATACTTGGAATTGGTGGCGATTTATTGAAATTATCTCGAATTTATAAACTCAAGGAAAGCACCTTAGTCAAATTGTGAGCCGTCACAGGAAGCCTGGCAGATGTGAAATAACTCAATTATTTTGTACAAGTAATATGCATAAAAGAACAGATTACGACAGGAACTAAATATGGCATAATGAAAAAAATACAAATAGACTGTATATACATATGTATGTCACCGGAAAATAGCAAACTCCGTAAGATTATAAAATAACTTGAGAGATTGTAAACTTTCGATATCTTTTTTTTTTTAAATAAAATTGTCAACTGAACAATTAGAATACTACTTTACATATCAAAATTTGATAGTCTATAATCTCGCGAAGTCATTCCGAGATATTGTGGACTGTCATAAACTGGCGACCAATCAGCTGTCTGGTCAGCAAATTATCTGTTTTGGTGTGATATTTAAATTGGAAACTTTTTTCCTCTGAAATGACCAATGAGCTTTGTTTCCAGGTTTACTGTCACATGAAAACAAATTAATTGTAGACTTGTGCTCTGATTGGTCGCCATTTTATTATAATCCACAATTTATCGGAATGACGTCATAATTTTTTTCTTCGCGCCCACGTCCTGTTAACAAGAGTAATGTATTATTTCCGCGATTGTAAAAATGTCCACTACACTCAGCGATAGCATAAGTTTCTATTAGTGTAATCACTTCGTAATCCGGTTAGTACTTTCAGAGACTGCCGCTTAGAAACAATAATAATGAATAATAATTCAATACAAATTGACGTTTACGCCAACGCGATCGAGAACGGTAAAATCTCGCACTTAGGCCACAGTACGTGTAACCCATACGCGCGAAACGTTTAGAGAATGCTTTCACTACGAAGCTATGGACTGGAATTCCTTGTCGGAGTAGGTTGGTCCTGATAGCTACAACCTGGAAGACTTTAGTCAAAAGTGAAAAAGTTACTTCTAGGCCAGCGTGTTTTCCGAAATTTGTTTGAGAGAGTCGCCGCGGCCCTGGAACGCAATGGGCATTAGGAGGAACACGGATGGGTTTTAGTCAGTAAGAGACTGATGCTCCGCCCAGAGCGGAAAGAGTCATTTGATAATTTCCCAAACGAAAAAAAAACCAGCGTGTTCCGTCGTTGACCACGTTACCATCTCTTCAGATCAGGTGTGATAGTGGTCGATTGCAAGCCTAATTATTTATGATAATAATTAAACTCAAGTTTCAGTTTATAAAAACTTTTTGGTACCAACCTTCATCAAAACCTAAGTACATTCAATTAATTGAATCGTAGATTTTTTTTTACAAATACGGGCCTTAAAAATCGTTAATTCCTTCCGTACCTTTTTTCTTCGCAATCAAATCTGAAACCAGACAAGAACTAGACAGATCAAAAAAAAGGAATATCAAATAAAAAATACCAGACGTCTGGCCGTGGTCGTAAAACCACCTTCTAAATAAATCTTTATTCATATAACTCGTTCGTTGGCGGCACGGCTAGGGTTTGGGAATCCTTGTTTTTGAGGATTGTTATATTTATTTCTGTTGTAAAGCTGTGCTAATAATGGTCCATGATTAGAGAGCAAAGATGATCAAAAAGTTACAATACTGGTAGCCTACATATGTATATCGTCATGCAATGCAAAGGTTTTTATTTTGGAAACAATGATACGTTTTTTTAAGGATTGGAAATCATTAAAATATTCCTATCACTCTGGGCGGAGTAGAAGGGAGTGTCAGACTCTTAATGACAAGAACCCATCCGTATTCCTCTTAATGCTTTTTGCGTTCCAGGGCCGCGGTGACTCTTTCGAACAAATTCTGCAGCAAACAATGATTTAAGCAAATGTGTTGAATACGCTGCGTCTATTAGTAGACTAAGCGGTCTCTACGAGGTGACCACGCGGCCTCGTGAGTGCTACACGGCATCCATGTCGTGACTACGCGAAAATTGTAATCTGTCAAAGTACTGCTTCTGTTCTTCATTCCTGAAGTATTCTACTGCTTTTTTAAAATTCCAAGCATGTCATTGAAAGGCTCAGTTTTCCCCACAGCATTCCTATTTACTTTTTTTTAAAATTTATATGAAGAAATTCTAATCCAACTCAATTTCAAAATTCCGAAGACAGATTCATGGATGACAAAGACTAGAACCATCCAACTAAATCAAAGCATTTCATTTTCTGAGCCAAGGACCAAGTCGAAGCTCTAAAACAATACTTGTAGGAACATCCAAAGAAAGTAGGAACTAACTGAAACCTGCGGTGTTAGCAACTACTTGCAAAGATCCATTGAAGGATAAGAACAAGTGGGACAGAGAAACGGACGAGTGCGGAGATAGTGCAGGATTTGAAGTAGGTATTGTGTGTTTTATTGTAGACGAGTTGTGCCCGCGTCTATTTAAAAGTAAGCTATGTGCTTAGAATTGGTTAGAAAATACTAAACATTTATAAAATACTAACAACCTTATTGGGAGCTATATATTTGCCGTTTGGGGTTGAAACATTAGGCCCATGGGGTCCGAGTGCTCACCGAGTATTTCGGGACATCAGCAAACAGCTTGTCGACTGTTCACGTGACCAGAGGGCTGGGCTTTTCTTGGGCCAAAGAGTCAGTATTGCCATTCAACGCGGCAATGCTGCCAGTGTTCTGGGCACTTTTGGCATTGACAGCGATGGGGATGAATTTATTGATGACAATCCAATGATTTGTTTTGTTTTTATACGCGTTTGTATATAATTTCGCGATGATTAGTCTAGTTGTTTAAATATTTAGTTATTATTTGTACATAATATAGTTCTTAAACTGTAAATAAAAAAATTGTTTGAAAGCAAAAAGAAAATGCAAAAAAAAAAACGCCCGTTTCCCACACCGGGATGCAAAAGTGAGGTAATGACGCGACAACATGATTGCATAATTATAATTGTTTTATCTGCAGACATATTAAAAAACTATTTGATCGAAAACGCGTTGTCACCCGTAGGTGTCGTATTAACATTATATGTGTGGTAGGTACATATTATTGATGTACGTTCATAGACGGTATGTTTTATAACGCGAAAGTAGGTCACAAGCCACTTCAATAAGCATTGGTTTTAGAAAAACCGGACTATGTCGATACTAGAATCTAAAAACCTATCGTGCTTAACAATAACATGTGTCTATGAATAGAAGTGATGTATCAACAAACGTGAAGAATTCTTAAGAATAAAAGTACACAAGATAAAAAATTAAATAACAAATCGATCTGTGTTCTTATGAGTTGCTAAGTAATTGGTGTTCAGTACAGACAGACGCACAAATAATTAAAAAGAAAGTCGTTTGACTACGTAGGTATAGCAAACGGTTCACCCTTGTTTGATAGAACAACGTTTGATATAATATTATATAGTGTAGACAAGGGAGTATTTCCGGATCTCATGAAACACAGTAAAGTCGTTCCATTGTTCAAATCGGGTGATTCTCAAGAACCCAACAATTATCGGCCGGTGTCAATTCTGCCAGTTCTCAGTAAAGTGTTTGAAAAGTTAATGCTTAGTCAGATGTTACGTCACTTTAATAAAAATTCCATCTTTCATGAACACCAGTACGGTTTCACCAAAGGGCGTTGTACAACTGACGCCGGTGTCACCCTAATAAAGAACATTTTTAACGCCTGGGAAGAGTCGCAAGATGCCATTGGAATATTCTGCGACCTCTCGAAAGCGTTCGACTGCGTTAACCATGAGACGCTTTTGTTGAAACTTGAGCACTATGGGATTAGGAATAGAGCCCTTTGTTTACTTAGTTCATACTTTATGGGCAGACAGGTTAAAGTTCAGATAAACGGTGTAAACTCAATAGGGTCGGAAACGACAATGGGCGTTCCTCAGGGTTCAATATTGGGTCCATTCCTTTTTTTAGTTTACATAAATGATTTGCCCCAATTACAACCAAAGATGGTGTTATTTGCGGATGACACATCATTAATATTTAAAATAGACCGACGTTCACAAAATCTTGACGACGTCAATAGCTCTATTCATCAGGTCCAAAATTGGTTTACGGCAAACAACTTGGTTTTAAATAAAAAAAAAACTAAATGTATTAGATTTTCTTTACCAAATGTTAAAAGTAGCGAATGTGACATCATATTGAATGGAGAAAAACTGGAGTTCATTAATCAGACGGTTTTCCTAGGTATCACATTGGACGGAAAATTACAATGGGGGCCTCATATAACATCTCTTGCGGGTCGTCTAAGCTCAGCCGTGTATGCTGTTAGAAAGATAAGACAGTTAACAGACGTAGAAACCGCACGTTTGGTCTACTTTATTGAATCCATATTTATTTTACAAAAGAGAGCTGTCAGAGCCCTTTATAATCTGCGTCGCCGTGATTCTCTTAGGGAACTTTTTAAAAAGATTAATATTATGACAGTCCCTTGCCAATTCATTTATGAAAATATTATGTATGTGCGGAAAAACCGACATCTTTTTAGTAAAATTAGTGATAGACATAATTTTAATACTAGAAATAAAGACAAATTAGATCAACCATTTTTTAGATTAGCTAAAGTCCACACTTCTTTCATGGGGTATTGTGTTAAATGTTACAACAAAATACCTTCTGACATATTAGAACTAAATGAAAGAAAATTTAAAACTCATGTTAAAAGTACACTTTGTGAACAAGCATATTACAAATTAGAAGATTACATTCAGGATAAGAATGCTTGGAAACATGCTGGTCCTGCTCCATAGGACAATCAAGGGTGAAGGTCAAACTGGTTGATTTATGTATTAACTTTATAGATATACTGTTTCTTTTTTTTGTGTTTTTATTTTTCTGTTGACTCACACACTGTTGTTTAATTAATGGTTCCAATGTTTGTAAATATGTGAGTACCATTTACCTAAATTTCTTTAGGAAATTAATAAGTTTACCTCTGCTGGTGATACTTTGTTCTTATAAGTAGCATACTCTGGGTGCATCGTCCTCACATAATATTAAATTAATTTTTGTAAACCAAATTTTGTAAAATCATTATTTGAAAAGAGTAACTATGGAGTTTCTTGTCCGTTCTTCTCCATAAGAATCTACCTTTCCGAATGGACAGTAGAGTCACTTTATTAATGTAATTCTATTATTTTTACTGAACTGTAAACGATGACGTTCAAAAGTGCCGTTTAGTGGCCTAATTGAAATAAACGTTTTGACTTTGACTTTGACTTTGACTTTGACTTTGACTTATTACTAAATCGAACAACGTTTAAGAAAATCATCACTTTGTATGATATCGTTTGACAGAATTTTCAGTTCATCGAATATTTATTTGCTATAACAACATTTGCGCAAATGATCAAAAGGTATAATGTTCATTTGATGTAATGTTCAGATGGTATAACCATGTATTTAACACTTAACCAAACCTTAAAATATTCTATGCATGGTCGAGGGTGGGCTTGGTCGACGGAGCCCCGCTTCGCGGGGCTCCTACTTCTGGGTGGTTTATAAAAAAAATAACCACGAAGGGGATGGCGGGGTCTATTCGCTCGCTTCGCTCGCTCACACGACCCCGCCATCCCCTTCTAACCTAACCTATCCGAGTCGGGGTGCCCTAAAGTCCAGATTGTATCCAGTTTCTCCTGGTAACAATAGTTGAGGGTGGCAGGTGTATAGGGTATAAAGAATAAAATGATGAAAAGCACTCTAATCATGACTTATTAATTGAAACAGAACAGCTGTTTTTGTTTTTTCCACTCATTTTGTTCTTTGACTGCCTTTCAAGATGGCGCTTTTGATTCTATAGCAATTGCAGAAACTAAGATGTTGTTCGAAATTAAAACTAGTTGCCTCAAATCGGATGCCTTTTTTTTAAGGATGGGAAATCGTCAAATGACTTTTTCCGCTCTGGGTGGAGCGGAAGGGCGAGTCAGACTCTTACTGACTAAAACCCATCCGTGTTCCTTCTAAAGCCCTTTGCGTTCCAGAGCCGCAGTGACTCTTTCGAACAAATTCCGCAACCCTGGCAGGCTCTGGCCCTAGCGGGCCCCGTCCTCTATACTGACATCTCTTTGAGGCGCACGTGAAACACAACGCGCCATCGACCTGGGCCTGGTGGTGATCGGACAGCGAGCCACCCAACGCTCGCCGTGCGCAGGCCCGCGCCTACGGTGGCCGGGGCGTCTTCTCCTATAGTGGCAGTTGGGGCGAAGGCCTTGCCTTTTCCTCGCGCGGCCCGCCTCCTCCTTTGCTAGTAAATCGGATGCCTACCTACTTCCAAAAATGGTTCTCTAGGAATAATAATAATAATCATTTATATACAGATACAGAAGGCAGTACTCCTCGATACTGCTCGTATTGTGAGGAGGTTCCTTTCTCTGTAGCCCTAACCACCGGTAGCTTGGACCCTGCTCCCGACACCGGCGGACTACTATTTTTTATATTTAAAAATGTTTTTTGTTTTTGTTACAACTGTTTTTATAAAAAGAAATATTTAAAAATGTAAATTTATATGTTAAGAAAATTAAATAAACGAAGTAATAATTTTGTATCTTTGTATTTTAATATTTAAAATATAATTTATATGTTTATACAATGAATAAAGGAAATAATAATACATCATTGATTTTCCTACACAATTTACTTAATACTCGAGTTACAGTGGAGCAAGGACATGGAATTAACGTTGTGGGAGACTGGTGCTTGAAGTAGGTCTTTATAAAAACCTGTGTTACAATTCACCAGGGCCCTCCCGCAGCTATTAGCCTGCTATGTCCTACTTTTTGAATAGTAAGAATAGTTCAGAAAACCAAGTTAAAATACAAAAAGAAAAAAAAAATACAAAATAATTGCGGAAATATCAGAACGTGTGAGTAGCTGGTGAGTGTCTATGAAAAAAATATGATTATGTGTCTATGCGTAAGAGGTTGCTTGAGTGACTGTGGTGCGAGCAAGGTAGATAGCATATTAGGAGCGAGCATGATTGAAGGAAGACTGTGGTTCGAGTACAATTTTAAAAGCAGCAGAGAGGATGGTTAGTTAGTAGAAATTGTCTATCTGAGAGGGATCAACAGTTTTTCTGTTTCCTGATAGTCTAGTGTTTTCAAAAATGAGGTTTTACATTATATTTCGTTAGAGGATATATATTTAGAATGGAAATATATTAGGAATAGAACAGGATAATGGTTATAATATTACCTTTATGCTGTTCCACTCCCAACTTATAGTCGGCACAGCGTTATTTGATGTCATCTCAATATTATATTCCGTTATAGCGGTCAATAGGTATACTAAAAAAAAACCGGCCATGTGTGAGTCGGACTCTCACACGAAGGGCTCCGTACCATAAACCAAACAAAAAACACATTTCTTCTATGAGACCCCTTTAATTTTTAAGTTAGTTATTTTTTTATTATTTATTGTTATAGTGGCTACAGAAAAACATCATCCGTGAAAATTTCAACTGTCTAGCTATTACGGTTCTTGAGATATAGCCTGGTGACAGAGAGACAGACGGACAGTGGAGTCTTAGTAATAGGGCCCCGTTGTTATCCTTGGGAACGGAAACCTAAAAAAAAACACTTTTTTTTTTGATAACCCCTAAAAATGTAAACCAGTACATTATATCAATTTAGCTGTTGATCTCCAAAGTTCTTAATCATCTTTACAAAATTGAAATAGGAGCATTTCGGTATAAACCTCTTTCGAATAAAAATAAAAGCAAATCCGTCTATGTAAGACGAAGTTACGCCCGAACATACATACAAAAAATAATAATATATAAACATCCGAATTGATAACCTCCTCGAATAAAAAAATGGAAATTCGTCTATATTATACGACAGTTATGCCTGAAGGTACATAAATAAAATATAATAAACATTTGGAACGTAAACACCGTAATGATCTTTTTTGAAGTCTAAAATATTCCTAAATAAACTGGATGATCTGAACTGGATCAAATCGTAATCGTAGGCGGAATTTGTTCGAAAGAGTCACCGCGGCCCTGGAACGCAAAGGGCTTTAGGAGGAACACGAATTCGGTTTAGTCAGTAAGAGTCTGACACGCCCTCTCGCTCCACCCAGAGTGGAAGAAGTAATTTTATGATTTACCATCCTTAGCTAGGGGCGTTCTAAGCATAGATCACTTCAACCAATCTGCCGAACCTTTTGTCAACCATGTATATTGGTGTCGGCTTCCAGTTTAAAACGATGTAGCTAAGTACTTGTAGTTAACATGGAACCACTGCTTATCTGACTTCCAAAACCCAGCAACTGGGTAACACGATACTCCTTAGCAAGACTAGTGTTAGATTCTTGACTTCTGACTTAGTCGTAACGACTGTCAAAGATTTATAAGATACTAGCTGCCGCCCGCGGCTCCGCCCGCGTGAATGTCGAAAGTTATCTCAAGAGAACATACTCCCGGGATAAAAATCTATACTATGTCCTTTCCCGGGACTCAAACAATCATTGTACCAAATTTCATCTAAATCGGTCCAGCCGCTACGCGTGAAGAAGTAACAAATATACACAAACACTAAAACTTTCGCCTTTATAATATTAGTGTGATAGTGTAATTATAATGTGGTTTACCGTGCTTTCCGAGGCACAGGGGAATCCCTCTATTTTAGATGAGCACCCATCCGCAGATCGACCTCGGCAAGCGTTGCTTAACCTTGAAGATTGACCCATGCGGCTTTCATTATTTAGCCACGAGCTCCGGCCAAGCTTGGTTCACTTGAGTAACGTATATGTAAATTGACATGGTTTGGAACTGAAATTCAGTGCTAACATTAACTAAATTTTGCATACCTGGTTAACATTTTTAATTCATAATTAATTATGTAATACCAAACATCATTACTGGCTAAATAAATAGAATATGAGTAGTTCTATAATTATTGAGCACATGCTTATCCAAAGGAGGTCAAATATTCATCGGCGTATGAATATTGGATATTCCTATTTCGGTGTATGCGTTTTGCGTGGTGGTCCAAGTGTAACGTTTGCGTCAGAAAATTAAAATAATTCATGTTCAAATATTTTTGTATTCAATTACTTTTCTAAGTGTGGCTGTTTGTGTATGTGAGTTTATATGTTTGTAAACGCACCCACGATACAAGAAAAAATTCCTAGTGTGGGTATTTTAATGAGCAATCTACAAGGTTCAGCAATTGCCTCTCGAGATTGATCTGTAGATGAGTGAGTATTCATAACATACCGAGATACCGGTTACCAGAAACCGTTGGTCACGGCTCTCATTTGAAGATCTTTGGTTTACGGTAGTCAGAAGCCATACAATCTGACACCAGTCTTGGCAAGGAGTATCGTGTAACTTAGTTACTGGGTTGCGGAGATCAGATAGGCAGACACTCCAAGTAAAATACTCGTACTCAGCTGCAACGCGCGATACCAACCCAATATACTAATATTTATTTGTTAATTTTAAAATTACGTAAAATAACATATTAACAGCTCGATCGCCAATGCTATATATATTTTTTAAAAGATTTTTTCAAACAGAAAAGAAGGTAATAGAAAATTAAGTACGATGGTGGTGTTAATTCCTAAAAAAATATATAAGAAAGAAAAAATAATTATAATAATTATCGTCTTGCAGACATCAATAAAATCGTTTATGATACTTATTTATTCATCAAAAGGATAGCAAATGAAACAAAATGATTTAAATAACAATTAAACAGAATAAACGAGAACCATTTTGATGATAAAATATTCTATGTAGTTAATATTTACTTTGGGAACAAACTCACCTGGTTGTCAATCCGTGACAAAGTAATCAAAGACAACATGAATTAATTAATGCTTTATTCTAGTAGGTTAAAACGACGTAGCGTTACTTAGAGACGAATTAAATACATTATTTATTCGAGACACGGGCTCGAAAACATAAAAATTCATAAGAATCCGTATTATTTGTTTTCGTAATAAGACAAAATATTACAAGAGAAAGCAAGCAAGTCTTGTTTTTTTTACGCGTGAATTATGCCCAAACATATTTCGTACCATACGAGTATCAGCGCCAGGAGAGATTAATAAAATAATTATACGAAACGAAATCTTTTTCTACGCCCATCCTTCATAACTTGGACCAAACACAAACTGTAGGAATTCGGGACAGTGTCGGAATAGCGCACCAATATCCTAGGTCCCATGCAATATGCAAAAATCTCTACAATGCCTTCAGCTCAGCTCTTTAACGGTATTATTAAAATATTTCCCAAGCACGTTCGAGAGTCATGCGTCACATGAGATTCCTGGCAACATTGGCGATATATTTTTCAAATATTGCAACATGTCATTGTTTGGAACTCTATAGTGCGAAAATACAGGCTGGTTGTTCGGGATACCGTTTCATGCGAGGTTTTTTTTTTTAAATATACATAGAAAAAGTGATTTTGTTTTTATGTTGAATTTCGAAGGTCACTCGCTTTTTTTATTTCATTTAGTTGTTTGTTTTGCCGTTACCTCGTTTTGCTTTTTAATTTTCAAAATATTAACTTCTTGCAAATAATCGGTGGAGGGTCAATACTCAAAGGAAATACTTGAGGATTTATTCTAATTGCACATTTGTGCCATATGCTCATTTTTACCAATTTTTTTGGCAAATACTTAAAATGTTGCAAAAATATATTTTGAGCTTAAAGTTGTTTTCCTTATTTAAGCGGGGGTCTACTCGCTTTTGACGTTAAATTAATAGTTGAATGGATTTCCTAGGTGACCGCACTATTTGACTTGCGTTTAATTTGTGACACGTAAATTAATCTTTCCAGAAACCGTGATTTTATTCCACATAGTTCAATACAAATCAACTACGCACTAGACCACGAGCAAATACCACATATTTCTGCAAAAGCTAAGGAGATAATCCAGATGATCATCACCTGCACTCTAGTATAAAATATCTAATATCTTGGGACAACTCACACACGGTCATCCGATCCCAAACTAGGCAGAGCCTGTGCTATGGCAACCAGACAACTGATAAACATACTTATATATTTCTAAATACATACATATTATAGACAAATTACACCCCGACACAGAACAAATGATCATGCTCATCACACAAACATTTGTCCTGGGTAGGAATCGAACCCACGACCTCCGGTTTAGCAGTCAGGGTCACTAACTACTCGACCAACAGGCCAGCCTAAAGGTGGCAACACACGAGCATCGCACGTCTTGTTAATACGATCTGAGAGCGTTACCGACTCAAAGTCAGTAGGACCAATAACGTTTGAGGATTACCACTAAACCTGAGTAAAAGGCTTGTAGGTGTATAGTGTGTATTTAGCTTTATTGAACTATGGCTCGAGAGTAGGTTAGACATGGCTAAATGTTTTAAGTGAGATTTAACACAGTTGTTTTTTAACCGACTTCAAAAACAGGAGGAGATTCTGAATTCGTTGTATTTTTATTAACTTTTGTACCTCATAACTCCGTCATTAAAAAAAATTAAAATTAAAATTAAAAAAAATTTCAAATGGGTTTACCCATTTGAAATTTTTTTTTAATATACGTTCCGATTGGTCCCAAAGAAATTTCATGAAAATCGGTTTATTAGTTTGGTTTTTAAATGAAAATAGCTTGAGGAAATAGAAAATATTCGTCCAAGTAAGTAAACGAAATTTTGTGTTTGCTTTCCTGTGACTTTCCAGTAGTGTTGTTAGGTGTTGGGTACCACTAAAAAGTGAAAAATAAAAAAAACAAACAACTAAATAATAAATAACTTTAATTTCGGAAATCGGTGTTTTTGGTTGTTTCTTCGTATTAAACACCGACTTTCGAAATTAAAGTTATTTTAAAATCAAAATCAAAATCAGAAGTCATTTATGATAGGCTGAGTGCCAGCTCTTTTTTAACGCCAAAGTTCTACATAAAGACAGTCCCCTAAAACGCCCGCCCGTCACCACTTCCTAGTGTTATAGCTGGAAAGAAGAAGTGGCACACAAACAAACTCACCAGCTACTTTGTTATGTAGTAGTATGTTTGTAGTGTAGTCAGTGGTATTTTTTGAATATTCACTTACATCTGAAAGATTGCCAATGAATTTAAGACGTTTAAGTCAAGCTGTTTGGAGTTTACGTAATCATTCTAATGATTATTATAAATGCGGAAGTGAGTTTGTTTGTTTGTTACGCTTTATCTCTGAATTTTTTTTATGATTTTAATTTACCTCAAATATATATATCTGTATATATATATATATATATATATATATATTTATAAAATAGATCAATATAACAAAATTTCTCTTCTTTCAATTGTTTAAATTTCTCAAATTATTAAAATGTTGATGGGAAATCATCAAATGACCTCTTCCGCTCTGGGCGGAGCGGAAGGGAGTATCAGACTCTTACTGACTAAATCCCATCCGTGTTACTTCAAATGCCCATTGCGTTCCAGGGTCGCGGTGACTGTTTCGAACAAATCCGCAACATATGGCCCTCGGAAACGGTTATAGAATACTTTTTTTGCGAAAATCTATATTAACGCGAGTGAAGCCACGTTAAAAAGCTAGGTAGGTGTAGCAAATAAATCCTTCCTTGTATACCATTGGAAATGAAAAGGTGGCTTATTGTGCATTCAAGATTAATATTTTTAGCTGTAATCTATTATTATAAAGACTACGAACGACACACCAATTTGCAAAGTTTAGTGCGCATTCTGCTTAATTCTACACTCTGTAAACTTGTTGGAAATGCGCTTTTCTTTTCTTTTCGAAAAAGTAAATGCAGACCCTTTAAAATGACGTGTACGTCCCATGTAATAGGGAGCTGGAAAGTAGACCCCAATAACACTTAAATTAAATAATAATGTCCCTAGAAAATAATAGAACGACTAAATTGAAAAACAAAAGAAAGTTTACAAATACACTACCGGGTTAACCCTAAAATGGTCATCTATAAAATGAACAAACTACCAAATGGTGGACTACCGGATCTTATCATTAAAGAAATCCGCTCCCACAGTTTTTGGCTCATAAATTACGTATCAGCACATCCTGCCCCCATTCTAATAAATCTCTGCGGTTCCTTTCCCGAGGTCCGGGAAAAATCCCGGGAATAGTGCGGCGATAATCTCCGGGATGAAGGATCCAATGACGTAATAGAATAATCGTAAGATTGGAGAGATCGACAGTGTTTAAAATTACAAAGCGATATTGACAGGTGGACAACGGGTTAAAATGCTTTTGAAAGTAATGAACGCGGAAGTATGCCATAATTATTGGTTTGTACTTATCCTACTTAAATTAAAATATAATTTTCAGAAAGTAAAGTTGTTAGTTTTAAATGTAAAAACAATGTGTTATCGACATTTGGAAGAGAAAACGCGATGCTTCCATTTTAGGTTAACAACAAATAGACAGTATTTTGTGAAAATTAAAATGAGCTTCATTTCAGCTGAACGATTTCACTACTGGCCATAAAGTTTTGTCAAAGGCCAAGAAAGTAATATTCTTTCATTTCCGTTTTATCATCCCATCAATTCCCGTGGGTGTCGTAAGAGGCGACTAAAGAACTCAGCAGAGAATGGGCAGCAGCATTCTCTGAGCATTGCAACAGCTACACTGTGATTGCCAACCCGCCTGCCAAGCGTAACGGTTATGCCAGCCCCCCCCCTCCTTTGGGGGAGGCCTATGTCCAGCAGTAGACGTCTTTCGGCTGATACGATGATGATGAATCATATTCAAATTTGTGTAAACGTAAACCTGGGCACCGGAGTAAAGACTCCGGTGCTCAGGTTTACGTTCACACAAATAATATTCTCTCAAATGACATTTATGGATACTGGCTGCTCAAACTGTGTGTAATGTGTGCATGTGCGTTTCAGTGTAAGCATGCGGTCCTTAATGATCCAAGGCACAAATGAATGGGTTTACTACCAAGCGTTCTATTCTTATTGCACACATCACTAATATCCTTGTGATCTTCCAAGCAAGTCTAATATGCCTGAACGAACATGTTCATCGGAGTAGTTTGTTATAACTGAAGTTGTTTGAACCTTCGACCTTTTGATCTGAGGGCAACGCTTTTTCTATTTTTCCTTACCTCGAAAAAATATGCCAGACGTATTGTAATGCGTATGTATTCTGTAGTAAGTTCACTTTCTTTATTTTGTTTTTGTAAAAATACACATGTTCTGTATGTTGTCGGACGTAAAATAATAGCACCATCCCATCAGTGGGGAGTGATGTCGTAAGAAGCGACTAAGGGACTCACCAGAGAATGGGCAGCAGCTATCTCTGTGCATTGCAACAGCTACACTGCGATCGCCAACCTGCCAAGCGTGGCGATTATCGCAAATCCTTTGGGAGAGGCCTTCGACTGATGATGATGAAAATACTCACTGAATGCGTCTTATTAAATGTCAGACGATATCGTGGCAGACCAAGGCAAAGACGAAGAAGTACGAGCTCGACTCCTCCTACTCCTATTCCTACTGAAAAGACTGGCCTGGTCTAGCAAAGAAAGTCCTTTGAAAGGTTCATTAGAAAACCAGCGTCAGACAGCATCAGTCTGTCTGACATATCGCTGAAATGGACCTTTTTAGTGCAGCCGTGAGGCACACACTTGGTTCTGAGCATACCTATATATATATACATATACATTTTATTTTTCTATTTTTTAGTTCTATGTACCGTGCGTGTTTCATGTAAGTGCTAAATAAATATTATTCTTTCTTTCTTTCTTTTCTTTCAAAGAACTGACTTGCGTGGAAAAGGGAGAGAGAGACTTTTGCCCACAAGTGGGACAAAGTGGGCAAGATAGATTTTGTTTAACTTTAATTATGGTTTCATATGGGGTTGCTTGCAGCTTCGTTGATATAAATTTCGTGGACTGATTCGCGTGATCATTATGATTGTTACTAGCGTACACTAGAGATCAGGTAAGTTTTTTTTACTACTGATAGACTCGCGTTTGACGACTATTTCACCTGAAGATGATGCGATGATGACCCCGACGTGGTAGCTATCAGGAAACACAGACTCCGGAAGGAAATTCTACTTCTTGGCTGTGCACAATATGAAAGTTTGAGCCGTATCTACCTAACATCAATTTAAATTTGGTTAGCAAAAGTAAAGTACCTAGGTATAAAATTAAAGATTTTTTATACCTCAAGGATTAAGGAAAAAGGAGAAGAGAACATACCCAATAATTCAGTAAAAGTTGACTTGAATTATTAAGTATCCGATGTGCAAATTTAATTGTCCGCATGCATCCCTTCATTATTCCAAAAACAGCACAAACTCATCACGTTATACGTGTACTAGCTTTGCCCGCGACTTCGTACGCGCATATCCCGTTTTTGCCCGTTCTCGTAGGAATTTTAGGAAATCCGCTCATAGCTCCTCTACACTCCCCAAGAAAGGTTCCCTCAAAATTTCAGCTTTCTACGACCAGTAGTTTTGGCTATGTGTTGTCTGTCAGTCAGTCAGTAACGTAAGAATTTTATATATTAGAATAGACGCGTCATGCAACAACATCACAGCTCTAAAAACACCGCAAGCACTACCGGCACTAAACAATGACAAGATAGATAGGTACGTATTCCTACATGCGAGTTATACGGTCGCGGTAGTTACCTCTGTTTTATGTCGCAATTTCAGAGAGCGGGCGACGCGACACATCATTCCATCAAACGCTGTCCTTGAAACACCAAACCAACGCAAAAAAAAAACAAAAACAAATTCAACAAGCAGCCATAAATCATACGTAGACCCTACGTAGTAGCCACGTAGTCCCTGCGTACCCGACCAAAGCCAGTGGAACAACACGAGTTAAAATAAAAGAAACAAACGTTATATTTTTCTATATAAGCCCGCCGATGCCGCTCCGGTCACGTATGAGACGTATAAACGGTATACGGCTGTATGAGCTGTTTTGTAAGTCCAACTAAAGGGTCATGACACCATTCCGTTTAGTTTGAAGGGATTTTAAAGTGTAATGAGTTAAACACTCATTACACTTTAAAATCCCTGGGTTGCTATTCCAATGATATTAAGCTCCTTATGCTCGGTTTCGAACTATATACTCTAGAAATAAAAATAAAAACTTCTAACTAAATTAACCCTAAAATATGGCGTCAAAAAATTCATCCGCATCGCTGTCGACTGGAAGTGTACCCAAAAGACTGGCGGCATTGCCACGTTGTATGGCAATGCTTATTCTTTGACAAAGGTAAAAGCCAGCCCTTGGGTCACGTGAAGTGTCAACTAAGCGCCTTGAGAGATCTTTAAACAAGTTATGTGCACTCGGACCCCAAGACCCGAGAGTTTTAACCCCAAACGGCTCGAAAATATAACTACCAACAAGTTTATTATATTTCCCGGTTTCTGAAGTACTTTTTTTTATGGATGGGAAATCATCAAATGACTTCTTCCGCTCTGGGTGGAGCAGAAGGGCTTGTTAGACTCTTACTGATAAAACCCGTCCGTGTTCATTCTAAAGCCGTTTGCATTCCAGGGCTGCAGTGACTTTTTCGAACAAATTTCGCAACCCTGCCAGGCTCGGGCCCTAACGGGCCCCGGTTTCCGAGGTACTAGGTACTTTATCGGTCGTTTTTTTTTGTGTTTGAGATAGGTAAGGTATGCCTGTATTGCTCTGTCTTATGTTTTGTTACTTTTAAAAATTGTAAACGGTTTTATAGAGTTTTGAATGACTCTAAAGAACATCGAAATTTTAGAACTCAACAATAAATAAAGGCCGTTTTAGAATGCTAAATTGCTTTATAATTAGAATAAAATATTATGTATTTATTTATCATTGTTAGAGATGTCTGGCAAACAAATAAATTAAAACTTTTAAAAGCCGCAATTGTAGGTACCAATTTTGTTTAGGTACCCCTTACGTTCCATTACGAACTAAAATCAATTAAAACACAGCAATAAAACTCAACATTTGACATTTAAACGAAATATTTACTCTACTGTATCAAAATATTTACTTAAAACAGTAAACAAACCGATACTTTTCTGAAACAGTAATAAAACTTTTAACCTTTTGCGTGTCTTAAGTTACACAGTTCGACATAAGAAAAAATGCTCCAAATGTCTTAAGTCGGACAGTTACACTTAAGGGCTTGGTCAGGATTGAACGATAAAAATCTGTGGTAGACACGCAAAAGGTTAACTAGCAAAGTAACGACTAAAATAAACTAAACATAAATAGAAAATGCACAAAACAGACACAACTTGATTAATCTACACACACCAAAGTTACTCATACACTTTGAGAACGATTCCAGTACAAAAAATCAGTAGTATCAAGGTACTGTACAAAAATTCGATAGTACCAAGGCATGGGTTCTACATGGTGTCGGACGTAAAAGAATAACACCATCCCATCACTTCCCGTGGGTGTCGTAAGAGGCGACTAAGGGATTCACCAGAGAATGGGCAGCAGCATTTTCTGTGCATTACAACACCTACACTGCGATCGTCAATCCGCCTGCCAAGCGTGGCGATTATGGCAAACGCCCCCTTTGGGGGAGGCCTATGTCCAACAGTGGACGTCTTTCGGCTGATATGATGACCAAGGCACTGAAGTTGATTAAAAAATATCACAATCAAAAGTTGCATACATCGGGTTTAGCCACCCTGTATCAGAATGATCGAAAACGGTCATAGAGCGAAAAAATAGCTAACAACACGTTTTGGCTTGTTTCAAAATTCAATATCGAGAATTTCGCGTCGTGGCATTTAAGAAAACGGTCACAGCGCGTTGTGGCAAAGAACAAAATCCATTACGCGTTCTGAGCCCTAACTAACGCAACCACATTGCGGAAGAAGACTAGATTTGAGGGAACTTAGGGCACTCCGACACAGATAGGTTACGTCCGAATGGGATGACGGGAGCTAGAGTGAGTGACCTTTTAACCTTGCAGACAGAAATAGGAGCCCAGCCGCACGGGGCTCCGTCGTCGTAGTTTGGTTTGAATGTCAAAACGCATCAGTTAGGGCTCGGAACGCGTTATGGATTTGTTCATGGCCACAACACGTTATGGTCGCTTTCATAAGTTAAATTCGTGATGTGGAATTTTGAAACAAGCCAGAACGCGTTGTGAGCGGTTTTTTCGATCTATGAGTGTTTTCGGTTTTTGGATGTAACATATATTAATAGTTGTGCTTTACTAAGGTAGATAACAACCTATTCCTATACCGTTTTGCGCGAATGTGACGTATATCTTTCCTACTTGCATAACTTTTGTAATTTTTGGTATGCGTCATGATTGTCGCAAATAAACTCTTTTTCTTTCTTTCGTTTTTCTTTTCTTTCTATTCATCTCATCTCTCATCTCTGACTATATATTAACTCCTGAAATTCACTCGCGGAAATCTAAACTTAACTAATATAAAACTACTAATATAAATATATAAAATATATAAATATATATATAATAAAATATATATATATATAAAAAACTAATGTAAAATTGCCTGTAATTTTCATAATCGGAACATATTCCAGAGATGGAAATCTCTCTTTACAAACAAACTATCAATTTACCTCCTTAAATATTTTTTATCGGTTCCCTTCATAATATTAGTTCCACATAGACACTCAAAAGTTAAATTCAAAACAGTCCACACAGACGATCATATCAAAACAGCTGTTCGTTACCTCAAGACACACTTCAAGCCTCAAGCCAAACGTTATTCTATACAGTATCTTTGCAGCGAAATTGCAGTTCAGCCATCGTGTTTGTAGTTCGCAGCCTGCGTACAATACGTACGTGGCAAGAAAACAAACGTCTGGTTCAGGGATGGCGAACCAGCGGCACGGCAGGGACGTGTCCCATTGATTGCACGCAACAAAATACTTCGGGCACGCTAAATTAACCTTTTGAACGCCAGAGCTTAAACGCATCGGCGTGGCCCCGACGCCAAGCCACAAATTCGCCGAACTTTTTGTCACATATTTGTGACGTTTAGCGTACAGGGCACGCGCTTGCTTGTCATGTATACGTGACAATGGCGTTCAAAAGGTTAATGATTGACAGATGTGTCTCTGTCAATGATTAATTTAGCGATTAACTCCAGTTATGTTTTTATTCTACTTAAAGAGATATTTAAGTATTTTATTCCATATGCTTTTAGTTTTTGTCCATTTTACTTCTTACAAATAAATACAAAGGTTTAGAAGGATGTTTGTTACTCAATTACGCCAGAACGGCTAAACAAATCGGGATGACATTTGGCAGAGGGATAGATTATAGTCTAGGTTAGTACAATGGCTATTTTTATTCCAGAGGAGAAGGTTTCCTTGGGATAATTTCCGACTTTTACGCGAACGAATCCTCTGACCGAAGCTTGTTCTAGCAAAAGGCAAGATTATCGTTACCATGGTCACAACATTTCTACAAAAAATGCCACGATCACCTACCAAAGATTCGCCATCCCTGGTCTAGTTCCCATTCAATGCAGGCGTCGTGTTTCTACTCAATTTGGGGTCATACTGCGATGCGGCGGCTCCAGATTCCGTGATGAATATTTACGTTGAATGTAGATGTTGACTCGACTGTATCGTGTTGACTTGATTTACTTAAAGTGTTGTTGCTTTCTATTTTGTGTTTCTTCTCTACTGGGAATGGGTCAAGCCTGTGGTGATGTTAGCTAGTAAGCAAAATGGTTGGTAAGATTACTTTGGACTTGAGTGTGTTTTTATGTTACAGGTATAGGCTCTAAATGTTCTTAGTTAGGTACATTTATATACTCTAAAGTAAAAAGTTTGTCAAACTTGACGTGATACGAGATATCAAATTAAAGGGCTTATTATGGTATATCCGCAACTGTTGAGCCTGAAATATAACAAAAATACGGATTATAGTTATTTACTTCTTCATTACAGATTTTTTTAAGAAGACTATGTTTTTAAAATAACATGTTAAAAATATGATTGGTGGCTGGTTTCTGGGAATGTTTACCAGTCAGCATGTTGGTTGGTCATGGCGCGTTGTGTTCCACGCGCGCCTCAAAGAAATGTCGGCACAGGAGACGTTGCCTGCTGGGGCCAGAGCCTGCCAGGGTACAGGGATTTGTGCGAAAGAGCCCACCGCGGCCCTGGAAAGCAGAGGGCTTAGTAAGAGTCTGACACGCCCTTGCACTCCACCCAGAGCGGAAGAAGTCATTTGATGATTTCCCATCCTTAAGAAAAAAAAAGCATGTTGCTTGGTTGGATCACACCGAGAATATGTGTCTTGTTAAGTCAGTTGTAGAATGGAGCCTCTACAACTAAAATATCAACACATGCACCTCTTACTCCAGTTTTAGGTCAAAACTAAGTCTAGATTGTTTAACTTAGCCCGCATAGCTAAGGAATTTTTTTATCGTAACACAGCTCAATAAAAAAGTTAGAGAGTTCTGTAAGTCAAGTTTATGGTCTGCACACAAGTTTGAAAAAATATCTCGGGCATGTGAGCTCATTTTTAGCCTCAAAATTATAAACCTCTGGGGCAATCCCCAGAGGTTTATAATTTTCGAGAGTAACCTATGTTCGTTTGTATGTTTTTTTTTGGCACGCCCAGCAGCCTAAACAGCTGGATAGTTTTTATGAAATGATGATGAAGCTGGTGTGATTCATCATACCAGACGAAAGACGTCCTCTGCTGGACATAGATCTCCCCCAAATGGGACGGGGGGTTTGCCATAATCGCTACGCTTGGCAGGCGGGTTGGCGATCGCAGTATTGCTGTTGCAATGCACAGAGAATGCTGCTGCTCATACTCTGGCGAGTCCCTTAGTCGCCTCTTACGACATCCACGGGAAGAGATGAGATGGTGCTATTCTTTTACGTCCGACACCAAACAGAACAGTAGATACTATAACAGTAGTGTATAGGTATAATTAGAAAGATTTATTTATTTTTTATTTTTAAATTTATTTTACTAAAATGACTGCCTATATAGGTAAACTCGCGAGCAATAAACTGGAACCACTTCATCGCGCGTTGCTCAAAACAATTTCTATGCAATGAACTATGGATTGTGGTATATCATTTGAAAGGTAATTTTGTTAGCTTTCAACCTCTTTCACTATCATTACTAATGATTATTCACCTTATGTCATTGAACATAAAAACAAAATACCATCAATTTTTTAAACAAAAATACCATATTTTTTTTAGTCCTGAAATCCAATTAAAGTGGGCGTTTATGAAAATTGGTCATCAGTCTAATGTTTCACGTCATTGCGAACACTGAAACTAAAAGTAAATAGAAACGACACCTATAGAAACCGCTCAAGTTGTCATCCTAATACAGTAAGGGTTTTCTCAGCGTACTATTGCTTGACGTCGTCGTATTGTGTCTCGAAGGTATAGGGTTCAGGGAGAAGGAAAACTTAGTCCGGAGACCAGGATCTGGACGACAGCGACGTACTTCAGTGAGAGATGACTGATTTATTGTCACCTCTTTTCTCCGAAATCGACACCTGACCAGCGTGGACGTCCAGTAGCAGCTCAGAGAAATTCGAGGGAGGCTGTCAGGCAGTCAATAGTGAGGTTTGAACATATAAAACAGTCCAAATATCAACTATAGGGCAGTAGTCTAGTCGGAGGATCCTCCCTTTTTCAATGGAGGTATGCGAGACTTTACTCTCTGTTCCGCATACCTTTATAAAGACTCCCAGAAGCGAACTTGATCCCAAATTGTCTCCAGCCCACCGACAATTCCCTAAATTAGGTAGAAAACAAAGTTAATTTTCAATATTTTTGATATCATTTAAAAGTTAACAAAATTATTTTTCAAATGATATAATAGCACATTCCATAGAAATTATAAAAAAAAAATTTGAGCAACGCGTGATGAAGTGATTCCAGCTCGCGAGTGTAGTTGTAAATTTTACACATTTTTTAACTAGCTTTCAATCAAATAGTCATCCAAAGAAAAATACCTGGGTTTCTTTGATTTCCGCCTTCATATTATACAAACTCCTCACCTCCCCTTTGTAACTCTCCCTCAAATAAACAAAGTGATTTACATGAAAGTATAAACGTCCGCCAGTCACACGTCATTCTCACGTCACGGTTGCCACATTACTGCGGAAATGTGAAAGAAATTACATTTTTGTGGGTAGTTGTCACAAACATCTATTGTTAAAATGTCTGAAGGTACTTTATTGAAATTTGTTCCGTTTTTTTTGTATTGTAGTTTTTTTTTAATAGCATGTAAGGAATATTATTTCAGATTTCGTGGTTTTGTTATATACTTCCAATGTTTTGTTTTGATCTCCCTTCTTTTATTTCAGTTGACATCGGTCCTGACAAGCACATGTACGAGGAAATAACAGGTATTGTTCGTTACTTCGTTATTTTCATATTTGTGTTGTGTTACTAAAGAAATAGTTTGACTGTTGTATTCGTAGTATATGTAGCTATATGTGAAGGAGTTCTTTTTGGGAATAAATAATACCACCCTTACCTTATACCGTATTTTTATACGGAACATCAAAGGACTTCTAGAATATTTCTCGCCGACTGATCGACACTTTGTTTGTCCAGAGGCCCGACTCGGTTTTTTCCCAAAGAAATAGCATTGCCATTCAACGTGACAAATCTGCCAGTCTTCAGGGCATGATACCCGATGATAGCAATGTGGAGTAGTCATTTCACGCCTCTATGTATTTTGATTTTTTTGTATAATGTTTAGTAAACGGAGAAATATAGAAAGAATAAATTTCATTCTTTCTTCTTCAAAAAATCATTATGTCGGTCACAGCCAAATCTTACGTCAGTTTTTATATTGAATTGTCGAATTCAATAACGTATTTGAAAGACTTCTATTAAAAAGCAATATTTGTCGTTTGATTTGCCAAATTCAAACATTCTTTGAATTTAAATTTAAAATAAACGTGATTTAAAGTGACTGGCACAATAGGGTTGTTGACTAAAAAATATGTAATTAGTCCACAATAAATGAAGACGATACAGGTCGATAAAAACTCGTGTGATGTCACTTACCAGTAAGTACACTTTTTACTGAAAAGTGACGTTACAAGCCCCTATCCTTTTCTTTGAATTCAAATTCAAATTCTTTATTGCGAACTAAGTGCACAGAATTTTGAAGATGTTAACAATAGGCAGGTTCTTAGAACTTTGTTGCCTGTTAAGGCATTGCAATTTTATTTGATGAGTTTTAATGAATTGAAAAAAAAATTACCAATATTTTTCGATAACCTAACTGACGGACTAAATAGAACCATATATTTTTTACCCATGCAACATCCATTTTGCGCAGAAAATATTAGTTTTTTAATGTTTTAAAACTACGTTATAATATACTACTAATCTGTTTAATACACTAGATCAAGTTATCCTATAATACTGTAACGACCTTGGGGTTCGTGACAGTAAAACCAGCCGATGAAATAACCGAAAAAAAAACACTTTAATTTAACAACACTAATTACAACTTTAAACTCACTTATTCTAAAACACTATTCCAGTGCAGAAATTTACTGAAAAACTTTAACCGCAGCTGATGATCGCTTCCAAAGTATTCGCTCGTATCGCAAATCCAATACAGGCTCGGTCGCGGGCCATGCGGTCCTTATATAGGGGTCAGTTAATTCCAGAACTTTCTACTGTTTAAATATGTATCTAGAAAATTCGCATAAATTCTGGTCCCGACTGACCAGATGTCGAGAACCCTAGAATGTTGTATCATAAAAATATCTAGAAGGATCTTGACTCTACTAGTTTTGCTACTCGATACAAGATGGCGCTAGTAGTAACTAATGTCGTTATGTACCCGGCATTAATTCTAGCGCGAAACAATATTGCTACAGTACGATTTTTGCCCTGATTTAGGCGTTTCTATTCTTACTTACTATTTTTCTGACATTATGAATAATATTTATTTTTGTTGCTTAAAAAATAAAATACCTACCTGTGAAAACATGTCATCTTCATTTTTAAATTATTAATAACACCATTCATATCTTCCGTCGAACACAATATACTTCCGATGATACATATTCTCAGAGGTACCGTCTGAGTCAAGTTGGATTAGCTTTCTCACCACGTTCCTTTCCACCTACGGTTGTACTCGCTACAGTCAAACATGATATCTGTACGGGTTTGTGCAATTTCGCTGCATTGTTGTATATGTCACCGGAAAATTGCAGACTTCGTAAGATTGTCATAAATCTTTATTAGATAAAAATTTCTCGACATATTATGAAAAATCGTTTTGCAAACAATAAATCTTATCCAAATTCAATAGTTCCCAATATATACGTGTCTTATTAAGAAAAAAATTGTTCACATTTTCACGCGACATTTTACAATCTTACGGCGTTACAATCTTACGAGTCTGACACGCCCTTCCGCCCTACTCAGAGCGAAAGAAGTCATTTGATGATTCTCCCATCCTTAAAAAAAAAGCAGTTTCACACGCGTTATAATCAGAAATTATCCCAAAAGTAACATACCTATACTCCCGGGATAAAAAATATTCTTTTTCCTAATGCAGGACTTGGTGTGCCAAGTTTTATCCTCATTCGTCCGTGAAAAGGTAACAGATAGACAGGCAGAATGATTTTCGCAATATTAGTATGGATTCAGTTAAAAAATTACAACCAAATGGAGTAAATTCATTTTTGCTGTGTTCTGTACTCTTTTTGAACACGATATTTGTTTATATTCTCATAAATTGTAACTATACAGCTAACGATTGATTAAACAACAACTTTAAATTGTAGTATAGAAACTTACATACATACATATATTTCCAGAAATCGAGTTTATGAATAGTTTTCATATTTCTAACTTTCTTATTGGCTAAAGTTTTTGATAATAACTAAGAGCTTGTTTAAAATTATGGTCGCAAATCTGTACCTGGAGAGTATGTAAATTTCGGTTGAAAGTTTTTATATTTTGCCATTTTCTATATATTGTAGCCATTTTTGACTCTTCTTCCAAAGTCTAAAGTGAATTGGAAAAGCAAGTATGTATTTTACAACAAAAAAGGAGATGGGGCTGCAATTACTGAATGTACACAAGTCTTCGATTGAAACTGTTGAACTTGTCGGGTTTATTCGGGATTTTTATTAATATTTTTCATTGAAATAAATGATTTTACTTTGACTGTGACCTTTCAACTCTCTGATCTGTAAATCGTCTGACTAAAACGACAAGATAACTGCAGGTATTCATTGATCAAAGTTACAAATGAACAAACATAATTTCATTGAAAACTCATTGGACATCAAAGGTATATTGTAATGTCAGAAATATACCTACCAGTGATAATTATTTTAAGGGTATTTTCAGAGGGTGTGTTCTTGTATTTTTAAGGAATGTTTGTAGTCGCATCTCATTCGCAAATTGTCAAAATAACTTCAATTTCTGCTGATATTGATTGTCACTGAGATGGTTTGCGACTTGAATTTTGAACATTTTTTTAAATACGAGAATAGGCCATCTGATTTCAGATAGACGCGTGGTAACTTAAAATGATGAAAATGCGTCGAACTCAAAAAGGTGACAATGAGGGTAAGTCCTTGTCGTCACGTCGTGTCTTCGCCACATCTCGTAGTTAAGCCCAGTTTCTGTAACGAAAATCAATGACACTGACTGGCGTTTGTGTCACGTCAGTAGTTTTTTTTTAGGAACAGCGAGTTAATCAAAACTAATTTAAATATCAGTCTGCAAACAAACGAGACCTTGAGTTCTTTATGCGACCTACCCAAATTTCCTTACTTTGGTATTGTTCATCAATTCGTTGAGTTCCTTAAAGATCTAAGTTTGAGCTACACGATAAAAGACAAATGCTTGCACTGTCTGAACAGGTCCACTCAAATCTATGTGGTACTTTCCTCAAAAGATCACTTCAGACATTAACCTACATGGTTCTCATATGTTTGACCAGTACGATTGTATGGACTTTAAAAGAGACTTTGACCTCTGAGTTTGGTTCGGTGTTTCTTCTCAGGGTAGTCGGCGTGGAAAAACCGGTCTCATCTAGTTTAAAAATGACCAAACCAGATTAGAGTGTAAAAGTGTTATGTTTAACCTACTTACAAAATAAATATAATTTATCATTTACCTACTATTTTACTGATATTTTATGACAATTAATTTCACATTAAATTTCATCTTGCAAACGCCAGATCGCCACTGAATTGTGTACTTAACTGAACAACTTAGTACTCGTACGGTCATTAAACATCATTTTCACACAGGTCAACGCGCCATCACCAACGCTTTGATATTTTTTTTCCTGAAAGCAACCATGTTGCACGCTATCCTGCGTTAACACAGGCTTATGTTGTTGTAATAATAGGTATTTGTAAATCTAGACCCACTATCCTCTTATACCTGTAAACATTGTAATATTACAAAATATAACCTTACAAAATACAAACTTTTTGTCAAGTCTTAAAGTTACGTTTAAGTTTACCATCAAAAGATAAAAAGTTTAAATAGAGAATTACTAAAGTCCCGTTCTACTATCACATAATAATATATAACACTATCATTCAGTCACGCACGCCCAAAGAAGCGCCTAACACACATACATACACCCAAAAGTTGCTCGCACGGACCACACACACACACACTTCCATACACAAATAACTTATTAACAAAATTTGATGGCTAAAATTTCCACTCGAGCCACCAATCTTTTTATAATGTTGATTTTTTAACTTTTAGGTTACAAAATAAAATGAATCTTTTTGTAAAAGGACGGAGACCTGGTGTCGTTAAATACATGCCTACAGCTTAGTTTAGGTACCAGTCTCCCACAATATTAAATGTTGTCTGACTGTGATACCATGTAATATGTATTTTTGTAATATTGTGGTGAGAAAATACATATATTATACATCTAATATATGTTATAATTATTATTTAGTATCCTTATAACTTACCGGGGCTGCCTCAATTTTGTGCTGAAGAACAATTGTATGAGACAGTAAAAACTTTTTTCTTTTTTTTTTATATTATTATATTGAAACATAGTAAATAAAACTATAATTTTTCCTAAAACAGTAACCATTCAACCGTGCATCTTAACTTACAGCGTTACAAAAAATCGCATTTAGGTAATGATTTAGTTTTTTTTTGTTAAATTAAAGATGCGTAGTTTAAACTGTGTATTTGCCTAAACCAAGCCTTATTCATTGTTACCAAAGATGACACTCTTATACACATTTGTTATTATTTCATCAACTTTTTAACAAAAACTATTTTGTGGAAGTTTGTTGATGTGGAACTTCTAATAATACTTTTTTTTATTTATTGGAACTTGTCAAGTCACTATTCACTTAGTTTTCTTTAGAATTTATATTTGTTTTGTTGACGACAACATCAAAATTTGTTCATTCTTGTCAATATTTTATGATGACAAATAATGTATTATGAGCTTTTAAGAAGCACATTTACAAAGTGAACATAAATAAAAATAACTTTTGTGTCATTTGCGATTAATTGCCTTGTTTTTATAAACGGTTCAGTACACCGAAATAAAAGGCATTCATTTGTGTTTTAAATTATTTTCGAAATTTATGAATGATTAGTTAGAACGCATTGTTTAATTGAGCTGAAATTTATCAAATTGATATCGTCAAAAACATAAAGAACGATGAACGTAATAGGTTGTAATTGTAAAAAAATGGCTAAGTTTGAGTCGGCCTCGCGCGCAAAGAGTTTCGTAACAATAACATGTTTTTAGCATGTTTTTTTTCTGTAAATCATTCTTTAATTATTTATTGTACACCATAACAGCTTATATTAATTCACATTTAAAAATAGTTCATGTACAAAGGCGAGCTTAACTCAAAAATGAGTTTTATACCAGCAAACCTTTGAGTGATAGAGAGAGATCACAATAGAGGGTAGGATCCATTTTACAATGCTACATTTTTAATCATACATAAATATACCTACATACGTAAACGTAATATTCCTACATACATAAATAATATAACCTACATACATTATACGTAAACGTATCATCAGTGTAATCAGTAAGGTAATGAGCTATTTACTGATAGGTTTTTTTTTATCTAAATTTTATCATGCTCAGTAGTTTTGAAGATAAGGATTTTACTTAAATTTCTTGACTATTTAAAAAAATATATTTTAACTTAAAACATATTATTGCGAATGTGAACGCTTCTTAAAAATACGAGAATTGCCCTTCAGAGGCTCTAGACAAGTGTCATTCTGACAGCTGAAGCGTGGCGAAGGCGGTTGCCAAAACGTCAAAAATGTATGGGATTGACAAACACTGTCGAAATGTCACGTGACCAATCCCTTATATTTTGGCATTTCGACAACCGTCATCGCTAATATAATGGCAGTTTGTCTAGAGCCTCAGGTGTCAAAACGATTAAACAGTACACTTTAATAAGTTTTACAAAGGAACTTACAGCTTATCTCGCTATAATATCGATTTCTTCGACCCAAAGTCTGTAATATACAGTTTTTATTAGACATATTGCTAACAAATTACACAGCATATTAAACTTGATGAAAACATAATAATTTAATCCAACCATCCTTCCTCTAGCTCAGAACGAATCCCAAACAAACCTAGAGAGATGCACACAAACTATATTCTATTATAAATCTCGTCTAAACCGCACGTCTAACTACAAAACACGTTCTTCTATTCTGAAGATAATTTTAATATGAAAAGCGGTACATTTAATCTAAAAAAACTTGGTAAGAACAACTCGGACTTGCGGTATATGGGTTCTGCAGCATAACTTGAAGCAAGGTTTTGCTTTAGTAAAGGCGCAATAACACAGGTCGTTTACCTGAATTCGATGGACTATGGAATCCATAATAGTATAATTATAAAAATATTATAAATGCAAAAGTGTGTCTGTCTATCTGTCTGTTACCTCTTCAGGCTTAAACCGCTGATCTGATTTAGATGAAATTCAGTTTAGAGATAGATTAGACCTTGGAAAAGGACATTGGTTTTTGTCGCGAGAAAAGGGCTTGAAGGGGTTGAAATAGGAGATGAATGTTTGTGTAGTAGAACGTCATAATTGAAGTTAAAACCATGAACCTTTGTATTCAAGCACTTCATAAAAAAATTAATAAACATAGGTATTCAAGCGTTTCTTAAAAAATTGTATCTTAAAAATAAAAATGGCTGCCGAAGTTACTATTCCACGCAGACGAAGTCGCGGGCAAGAACTAGTTGTAAATAAGCCAATCAATCGTGTAAATTAACTGTGTTAAATACGCCCTGCCAGCTGCTGTATAGCTCAAGTAACTCGACTGCATTCAAACTACTCATAATCGTAAGCCCGAATTCGGGTCTTTCTAGTCTTTCTAGCACCCGAATACGGGCTAACAACCATGCGTAATTGCGTGATGAGGATGATTACATTAGCTACCTATGAAGTATCTACTGATCTACCATTTTTCAGTTAAATAAAATAATTTTAATAATATTTGTTGTGATTTATGTGTTTTAAAGACAGTAATTGCATTTTCATTCAGTGTTTCACAATATGCCCAATTGAAGAATTAATGTTTACTGTGGAAGATGGCTTAACTCATGCAAGACAATCAAAAATCATTATATTAATTATTATCATTTATTTATTTATTTCTGTATTTATTTATTTATTAACGGCACATCAACAACACAAACACAAACATGGACATATTAAATTTTATAAGGTCTTATTCTAGTGTATATGTCAATTACAAACGTTCACAACATTTACAATAATCTTTATATGAAAATTAAGGAACTACTATGTCCAATACAGCAGTTCCTTAATTTTTATATTACCGTGCGGAGCCCCAAAACAGTAATACAGCGCGTCTAGGATGTAATCCTTCTACACAGGTTCCCGTCATGCCCCGATCTGTATCTAGTCTGAGATTAATTCAGGCAGGAATAGAATCTGCTACCGACGCTATTTGTTGGGGCAAGTAGGTAAGCTATGCAATTTTGAACTGTACACGTTTGAATTTATGAAGGAAAGTTATGTAGCTTCCAGGATGTTTTGAGCTGTGGGAGGATTTGTATAAAACGAATACAAGAAGGCGTTTTCTCGTATGCATAAAAGTGATAAGATACTGCATAATCAAGCTTTAATGTGTCCACTGCTGGGATGCAGGTCACCTCTCTGAGAGAGGAAGTTTGCTTGAATGCACCATGCGAGACAGTGCAGGTTGGTGTATCTCACATGTCCTCAAATTTATCTTCACTGTTTTACATCCGACCAAAAACTTGTAAGTTCGAGGTGTTAATACTGTTACTGCTGCTCCTTAACTAATATTGATTGTGGGTACTAAAATTCCCCTATAGTAAGACAGGGCTAAATATGTACTAATCTCATGTCATTATTCTCCGCAGTTATGACGCAAATTTCAACCGTTAATATTTAAAGCATATTTTGGAAAGATAAAATATATAAATATTAATGAACTTGTACTTTAAAATCACTCATTCAAAAGCTAAAAATGTCCCCTAATCGCCACATTACAAAACATAATGATCTGCCTTCCAACGTAGCCTCCCCCAATTCTTTTTGATCCCCCAAACGATAATGCGGTGACAGGGGCACGGAAATACTCGCGCATAGCCCTGACAGCTCGGGAGATTATGCAGATTTCGATAATACAACCATGCAAAAGGTAGATTGAGAAGGTTCACTTTAAATAGAAATACATTTCCCAAGTAATACCTAACGGATCGTTTACACGCGCACTGAATATTGATAAATTATAAGCAATACTGGTCGATTGTGACGTCATAAAATATCAAGCAATTGACGGTGTGGAGAAACTCCAAGAAACTAGGCAATACGCGAGTAATTTCGTTGAACAATAAAACAAAACACTGAGAGAGCAATATGGAATTATGGCGCAATTAGAAACAATTTTGCCGAAACATTTGCCGTTTTTTTGTTGCCGAGCAATATTGGCTCTAAAAATTTCCCGTGTAAACGCACCTTTTTTTTTTTTGATCTCGGGGGGAAATCCTCATGGAAATCCTCCACCCTGGGGCGGGTGGAGGGGTCTGTCAGACTCTTACTGACTAAAACCACCCCGGTGTTCCATCTCCCACCTACGCCGGGGATCGCGGGAACGTATGCGACTTCCGCAATCCCCGGCTGGTGCCGGCCCGCCACTGCGGGCCACCTCGCGTCGGCGAGGGGAGTGAGGTGTTTGACTCCCCTCGCTACGTCAAAGAGGGGCGCACGGGAACACCACGCGCCGCCACCTCGGGTCCGGATGAGTGAGGGGCGACGGACATCCCCAAGTCCGCCGCCCCTGGACCCAGTTAGGGGGGCCGGAAGAGGTCAGCGTATCCGACGCCCGATGCGTCTGCTGCGGGCCGGGAGAGCGGTTATGATCTCCCTTTCCCTTTCCGCAGCCTCCTTCTGCGCGATAACTGTCTCGCAGAAGGAGACCACCGCGTCCCAGGACTCCTCACCGCCGACCATAGCATGGACTACGGCCGGCAGCGAGAAGTCACCGCCTACAACAGAGATGAGGGCACGGCGCGGCTCCTCCCAAGCTGCACACTCTGCAAGCGTATGCCGCGCCGTGTCCTCCCGACAGTCGACGCAGTGGTGGGTGTAAACGCACCTTAAGTTAAGTCAGCGGGTCACGTCAGCCGCAAGCATGGTGACCGCTGGGCAAGCTGGGTTTCCACAAAGTGGTTGCCTGGGGATGGACGGTGCCGCTGAGGCTGGGCTAGGAATCGGTGGCAAGATGACCTAGACGCATACTGCAGGAGCAGGTTCAAGGAAGCTCAGGGAAAGAATACCTGGAAGGATTTGGGGGAGGCTTTTACCAAGACATACTCTATTGTTTGTTTTATTATTTTTATAATCTGTGTAAAACATTTGAAAACTATTTAGTAAGGAACTTTTTAATGTTCTCGATCGCGTTAGCGTAAACGTCAATTTGTATTTAAACTGAATAAGCGCCGTCTGGTGACAATCACGGAAACTTTATCCATACAATTTGACATTTACAGGGTGGAGACGACGATACAGCAATAAATCAAAACACTGGCAATACTAGTTCATACGAATATGTTGTCTTTTATCACAGATTTGATGTCACTAACTGGAACAGACTGCTTGGAATATTTCGTCAGAATAGTAGTCACTATCCTTAACTAGTTTGAGTTTTTTTGACGTTTTATGTACTTAATTGGAAAGTTAATTTTGAATTTCGGTGACAGGATTTATAATAGTTTCAAAATATTCCTATGACAACACGACGATACGACAGTAAAAGTCGTATCGTCGTCTCCACCTTGTATAAGCGAACGTTTACGCTAACGCGATCGACTATGTTAAAAAATCGCACTCTCTCTCTGAGTGAATTCTACTGATTTTTAAGCAACGTTATATGTATACTATAATCTCTTTCACAATCTGTCAAAAATGTATGAAAGGTTAATGTCGGTTGATGAGGTTTTTTTGACAGATTATGACTGAGATGCGAATGCGAACATTGCTCAAAAGTCAGTAAAATTGTCACTCAGGTAACCAAACCAGGTTTTACCTTCTACACTTTTTTTATATTGTGTTTCACAACCCTATGGCGTTATGGTAAGGGTAGGGGATGTTTTATCACGATCGCATGCTCTTGATACGGTTTTAGATTTATACAGGTACAGTGTGCTGGATTAATATTAAAGAGGTATTTTGCAGTAAACCTAGGTGTAATGTATAAAATAAAATGTGACGAACCTTTTTAGTGCAGTCATTTGACGATTTCCCATCCTTTAAAAAAAAAGCCGTGATACACACACATACATAAATGTACCGTGCGTGTTTCATGTATGTGCTTAATAAATATTATTCTTTCTTTATTATATTATAGGACACCGTGGTTTTTGTTGGTCATAATACTGTGGTACTTACTACCTAGTAATTCATTCATTTAACGACAAAAAACGCACAGCTTAACTTGATAGGTCTGGTCTGCAGGAAATGAAGCATGAAACGAAAGAAAAACATAAAACCCGTGCTAAGTTGGAAGCATTTTTTTTGAATTTTCCTAAAATGTCAAATGCTTTCTAATTTGCTTCTATAAAAGTGGTGACAGCGGGTCAACTAGTCAATAAGGCTACTAGCACTAGTGCTTTGGTCATTGGTACTCAAGATTGCTAAAGCATAAACTTTAGCGATCTTGAGTACTAATGACCATTGACTAATGACCAATGACCACACATGAATGAATGACACGGTTTAAAACCAAGTTAATAACCAAGGTCACCATGAAAAAAAGCGTTTGAGGCCTTGCCGGTTTCACGGTTTAAAACAAACTCCAAACCTCAGTATGTTTGGAACGCTCCGCAGAGAGGACATATTTACGCTCATACCGTCTTAGATATGAAATCCTTAGGTTGTCAATTTTTTTTTTGCAGTCGAGGCCTTTGCCGCTCTGTCAAGCTCGATTAATTTTGCGGCTAAAATGTCCTATGCATTTTTTTCCTCAGTGGAGTCATTATCTAAATCCCAAAGACAGGGCAAGTTTCTTAATAAATCGAGAAGTTGAGAGTTGAGTCATTTTGTGCGCAAAGCAACGCGTGCGTCTGCGCTTGCAGCCTGCAGAAGTGCGACTGTCATTCGTGTGGTTTTAATCAAGCGGCTAGACGGTTTCAAACCAGTTTTAAACTAACGCTTTTGTCACTGGTTTGCAACGCACGCCTTTGTATCAAGGGCGTTTAAAAAACATACTAAATTTGGCATAAAACCACATCTATAGTGTTTTGAACCTCTATTTGAAACCGCCGTTTTAAATTGGCTAGCACAACTGAGACTAACTGAGACTGAGAAAGCCGGTTCTCGCTATATCATCTGGGCGGCCACCTTCGTATTTATAAGGAAATCTCATTCGCATCACATTCGCCAACTGTTAAAAACACCATAATTTCCATACATTTGGCAAGTTTTTCATTTCATCATAGACTGTCAGATGAGATGATATTTATAATCAAACTTAAATGCTCTTTAACCGACTTCAAAAAAATCGAGGGGTTCTCAATTCGTTTTTTTATGTTTGTTACGTCACAACTCCGTCATAAATGAACCGATTTGAAAACATATTGTGTAATATGAAAGGATTTACTTTCCGATTTGTCCCATTGATATTTCATTAAAATCGATTCAGTAGTTTAGTTTTTAAATCAAGATAGCTGGAAAAATACGCAATTCCAAATGCTTAGATGACATATCATCCAAAATTCCGTATTTAACTTTCTTGTGACTTCAGACAAAAACATACAACCAACTTCCACCGACTTCTTGGTTGTATTTTTTTAACCGACTTTTGAAAATGGAGAAGGCTCTCGTGTCAAAAAGTTTTTAAGTTTCAGAATCTTAAGTACTACAATGTCTTAAACTTGTCAAAATATACGGAAATTAGAAACCCTTAAACATTCTGAGTATTAACAGTATTTTTCATTCTGTCTACTTGCACTTACTAAAACTAACTTCTGAGCATTATTATATTTTAAAATGTTCTATTTCCTAAGCTATTTACCTCGAGTAAAACAGTGCAAGCATTCTTGTGGATCCCGTTCCGAGCTTGTAGACAAGTTACCTAGAGAAAGTTAAATAAAGCCTTGCCGGAATACCTTTTTAAACTGAAAGGTGTTTTAACAAGCTCCTTTGAAATTCTAACGCCTTTAGTGTATAGTCAAGTGATTTTTTTTGTAGAAATAGGAACTTTATGGACACTAACGACGCTTTGGCTTATTGCATTTTTTGCTATATTCCTACGATTTATTTTGTTATTTACGTTTCAGGGCTGCTGTGACTCTTTCGAACAAATTCCGCAACCCTACAAATTCAGTGACCCTAAAAAAACCCCATCCTATATTTGCTGTGTGAGTATTCAAATACAGTTAAAATGCTTGTTTTCCAGCTAACTTGCTGTTAAGTTGCCTTCAGGCAAGCTACACGGCACTGGCAAGCGATAATGCCCGTTAATTCATTGCAAAATGCCTTCCAGCTCGGAACAATGCTCTCAAACAATTTCCTAGGCCACAATTACGCGTCAAATTCCTCATCCTACCCAGCTAACGATACACCGGTACATCCTTTACACCAAAAACGTAATACCACAAGCCATTAGTTCCCTTTCTGATTCTCTAATAGGATTCACCATGCCTCTAATATGCCAGTTTCCAGTGTAACTTGGTCTTCACACCTGATTTCACCTGCGTCTGCCTCGCCTTTCCTGTTTATAGGACAAAGAGGTGCGGGAGGTCATGTTAGGTCGGTTTTTAATGTGCTTGTTTGTTGCTTATAAGTAATCCGGAGCCAATTTTAAGAGCCCGCATTTGAGTATATGTGAAGTATACGTATTATGTTTAGATATGGAAGTGTAGGCGGTGGAAACATTTGCGGTTTGCGTTCCACGCGTGCCTCAAAGAGATGTCTGATGCATAGGAGACGGGGCCCGCTAGGACCAGAGCCTGCCAGGGTTGCGGAATTTGTTCGAAAGAGTCACCGCGGCCCTGGAACGCAAAGGGCTTTAGAAGAAACACGGATAACTTTTAGTCAGTAATAGTCTGACACGCCCTTCCGCTCCAGTCAGAGCGGAAGAAATCATTTGATGAATCCCATCCTTAAAAGAAAAACTTTAACATTAGTGTATTCTTAAAATCGCAGTGTTAGTGTATCCCGGTATCTCTGGCATGCTATGAAACCTTATCTCACGTATCAAAAATAGCTTTGCATAGCCGACCGCTGGGTATCTTACTACAGTCAGCATCAAAAGTATCCGGGATTTAGGTGTTAACATAGTGACGATAATCGTCTATGTAACAAGTTTTCAGATTTTTGTGAGGACCAGGAGGAGGAGTCTCAGTAAAAGTATTTGACTGGATATATTAATGACATTTCCCAAATCCTAGAGAAAAAACTACACGGAATAAAATGCTCCAATAAATTACGGACTTGTGAACGTTTTAAAATCGATGATAAACTATGGGACTGAACGAATTGTGTGATGTCATTCGCAAGTCGCGCCATGGTAATGTTGCGTAGATCAGTGAAACCGGCCAAGTGTGAGTCGGACTCTCACACGAAGGGTTCCGAAATTCCTGGTTTTTATTTTATTCGCGCTCCCTTAATTTGTTTATTATTTGTTGTTATAGTAACAGAAAAACATACTCTGTGAAATTTCTATTGTCTCCCTGTTGCGGTTCTAGAGATACAGCCCGCTGACAGACAGACGGACGGATGGATTGATGGACGGACGGACGGTCAGCGCAGGCTTAGTGATAAGTTTCCGTTGGTTACCCTTTGGGTACGGAACCCTAAAAATGACTTTTAACGTGAACAAGATAGAAGAGATATTCTTCTATCTTGTTCTCGTTAAACGTCATTTTTGAAATTAAACAGAAAGTACAGCAAACGACTGAAGAACACTTTAGCAGCCATGAACGCATGACTTTAAAATACTTTTTCCGATGAATAAAAATAAAAATCATGACGATTTCATACAACAATGATAAAACGATTCAACGCTTGTCAAATAAAACTGCACAATAAATGGTTATGTCTAATTTTATGCTTCATAAATCGTATGTTGTATCGGTCCCCAGAGTGTGACATTTTCTGCAATTAATAGATTATTGATGTGAGTGAGCTGTTATTAATAATGGTCAAAATTACCTCATGGATACTGCTGGCAGGTAATGAGTGTCCAGCGGCGGCGACGACTTGCACCCGGCGCTGGTTAAATCCATGGTCCGGAGCGAGGAGGCTTGGGAAGCGGCCACCTCCTTCTGCGAAGCAGTAATGCTAGCGAAGGAGGAGGCGGGCCGCGCAAGGGAAAAACAAGGCTTTCGCCCCAACCACCCGGCGTCGGGAGTCGCAGGGGGATCCCCGGCCACCATAGGCGTGGGCCTGCGGACGGCGAGCGTTGAGTGGCTCGCTGTCCGCTCACCACCAGGCCCGGGTCGCTGGCGCGCTGTGTTCCACGAGTACCTCAAAGAATGAGGAATTTGTTCGAATGAGTAACTGCGGCCCTGGAACGCAGAGGGCTTTAGAAGGAACACGGATGGGTTTTAATCAGTAAGAGTCTGACACGCCCTTCCGCCACACCCAGAGCAGAAGAAGTCATTTGATGATTTCCCATCCCTAAAAAAAAGCAAGAGGTATTGAAAGTCTGGCCAATGTTGAATAATTTATCTGAGTATCAGGTTCATAATTGGCTTACGCAAGTATGACCACGTTTCCGAATTTCGTACTAAGCTCAAATGGCTTTCTATTCGCCTTCGCCGGAATGCCCACATACTTTCTCTTCTTTATAATGTACTTTTTAATCCTTCTACTCCTTTTTATCTTAAAGACCGGTTTCAGTTTCTCTGTGACACACACTCTAGGTCCTTGAGATCATCGGAAAATCTTCAATTAAGTATTCGTATGCATTCCACATCCTTCTTTAACAAATCTTTCACTATTCAAGCTGCTCGTTTGTGGAATGCATTACCCACAGATGTGAGGCGTGCACAAACGCTACCAATGTTTAAAAAATTGGTGAAGGAGCATTACCTCTCACTATAATTTTTCTTCTCCTTTCCCATTTATATATTTGATATTTATTTATTTATTTATTTATTTATTAAAACTTTATGCACAAGTAAAATCACTGTACAAAGGCGGACTTAATGCCTTAGGCATTTTCTACCAGTCGACCTTAGGGTGGTGCAGAGACAACATGGCAGGTGGTATGGTGGTGGTGGTGGCATGGTGGTGGTATTTATTAGTATATTATTTAGTATTGTGTGTATTTTATATTATTATGTCTAATTTATATTGTTTATGATGTTTGTACACTGACCGCCCTAAATCTAACTTCTTTCGTTCAGTCCATCCAAAGGTTGTCTGTAAGAGATTGCCCTGTGCGATAAGACCGCCCATTGTACACTTGATTTTTTTAAACGTTTTTACTATGTTTGTAATGAGGTGTACAATAAAGTATATAATAAATAAATAAATAAATAAATAATCTTTGGAACCAAATATAAAAGTCATGAACAATCTGTTTGAGTTGGGTATCCATTGTTCATTCCTTTGAATATTGAATTAACTATAAAAATAGTACGCTGATTGCTGGTTTGTAGAATAACGTTCATCAAGATTACAAATGTTGAGGGTTGAAATTGCGGTAGCATTTGTTTACCCCATATATTTTGGACTTTTCACAAAAGTTATCACAGTTAGAGCGCTTACGCACTACGTCCGATCCGATCCCGATCAGTATCCGTGAAAAGACGGTTCGGCGTAGTCGTAGAACAATTTGTATGGTAGCTTAAGCACTACACCCGATTTCCGTCATCCGATTTCTCGCCGTCATCCGAGAATCTCCATTTCGGATAAGATTATTGACGGACCGAAGTGGCCATAGTATTATTTGTATGATCAGTTGCGCACTACGTCCGAACCGAATCAACCAATGACCAAAATAGACCAATGAGAGCCTTGTTTCCAGGTTTACTATCACACGAAAACGGATAAATTGTAGACTTGTGTTCTGATCGGTCGCCATTTTTCATGTCAGTCCACAATTTCTCGGTATGACTTCGAGATATTATAGACTACCAAATTTTGATGGGCAAAAAAGTATTCCAAATGTTCAGTTGACAATTTATCGAGAGTTTACAATCTCTGACAAGATATTTAATATTCTTACGGAGTTTGCCATTTTCCGGTGACATATACAAAATGATTGGTTAGTAGTAGTGCAATGACTATCTACTTAACTGGCAAGAAAGACCCAGTATCAAAACTTGTGACGCCACCATTTACGTATTAAAAGAGCTCCAACGTTCTAACGCAGCATTTCTTTTCCCATTCCCATTTAAAAATAAACGACATTCTCGTAGAAATGCTAATCTAGCTGGCTTAACGAATTACGTAAATATATGTACATTCTACACCACGGCTTAAAGATTTGCAAAGCGCGCGTAAGTAACGACATTATGAATTATTCCTTAGGGTGGTCGCTCGGGGAGATCAGGGAACTATTCTCTTATGCAAGTATTGGATTAAAATGCGTTATAGTACAGCATTTAAATTTTGTATTTCTTGCGACCGTTGAATTAAAGGATACTGAGAATTATTTTTTAGCTTTGTTCGATAGATTACTACAATTGTCACAATGATAAGTAATGGAAGCAAAATAAAATATGTAGGACTAGGATCTATTGGGCACGCCACAATTGCGGCGATAAGGCCCCTCTTTGGGGAGTGGCTGGAGAGGCGCTACGGCGTCCTCACCTTCCACCTGACGCAGGTACTCACCGGACAGTGGATACGGCAGTTTTGGGAGATACCTGCTTCGGATTCAGCGGGAGGACACGCCCGGGTATCAGTACTGTGATGATCGCCCGGAGGACACGGTGAAGCTTACGGTGGAGGTCTGCCCTGCTTGGGTTGAGCACCGCCGTTCTCGTCGAGGCGATCCTCTCGCGTCCGGCCCTGGTTGAATCCATGGTCCGGAGCGAGGAGGCTTGGGAAGCGGTCACCTCCTTCTGCGAAGCAAGGCCTTCGCCCCAACCGCTGCTACGGGAGATGACGCCCCGGGCGTCGGGATTCGCAGGGCGACCCCCGGCCACCGTAGGCGCTGGCCTGCGGACGGCGAGCGTTGGGTGGCTCGCTGCCCGATCACCACCAGGCCTGGGTCGATGGCGCGTTGTGTTTCACGCCGGACAGAGCCTGCCAGGGTTGCGGAATTTGTTCGAAAGAGTCACCGCGGCTCTGGAACGCATCAAAACAATGAAAACACATAATACATAAAAACAATAAAAATAAAATTTGTACGATTCCATTCAAAATTACAAACAAAAGCACATATTGTTTTAGATGCGGAAAACATTCACATTGCACTTTATTTTTATTTGCTAAAAAGTGTATGAACGTGTCAACTCAATGCAGTAAGTAAACATGGGTTGCATGATTGTTTCTATAAATGTGAACTTTTTTACTTGCTACTGGCTTCACTGAAATACTTCTGCAATGTTTCATGAAATTCTGTGGTAAATTTCAAAATTATAATGATGAATTGGGGGTGGATATTTTCTAATTTCACTGTTCGACTCGCACTTGGTTGGTTTTTGTTTAATTAAATAAACAAATTTCGGTCCAGTGTGTGTCGTTGTTAAACATGAAGGGTACCGTACCATATTACACCAAAAAATCACAAACTTTGCAATTTTTTGAGTAGCTTAAAATTTCTCCAATTTTATCAGCCGTACTGAGGGGGGGTTGAGGTTGCCATAATCGCCACGCTTGGCAGGTGGGTTGGCGACCGCAGTGTAGCTGTTGCAATGCATATAACCACAGAGAATGCTGCTGCCCATTCTCTGGTGTGTCCCTTAGTCGACACTTAGACACCCACGGGAAGTGATGGGTGGGATGGGAACTTTTTTCTAGTACAATGTAAAACCTAACTCCTAATTCATCAGTATTCGCTATGACCTTTTTTTTTTTTTTTTTTTGATCTCGGGGGGAAATCCTCATGGAAATCCTCCACCCTGGGGCGGGTGGAGGGGTCTGTCAGACTCTTACTGACTAAAACCACCCCGGTGAAACAAAATGCAGAAGGTTTTTGAACACATTCAGTTATTTTTTTAAAAGAGCTAGTTGTTTTTTTTATTTTTTATTTGCTTTTGTTTATTTGAGATGGGTTTGCTCTTGACTCTAGTCTAGGTCATAGATGACAGAGACAAAGTCAACGATGGAGCGATCTTACCCAGAAGAAGTCTGTTCGCTCTAATTTGAAGAGATAATGGTTGTATGCGTTCGGATCGTATCGTGGTTATTTTCCAAATATGAGTACAGTCATCACTAAATCATCATATCAGTCGAAAGACGTCCACTGCTGGACATAGGTCTCCCCTTACAACCGGTCCTGTGCGTCTCGCATCCATCGGCTATCCGCGACCCTCACCAGGTCATCGGTCTACCTTGTAGGAGGCCTTCCAATGCTACGCCTTCTGGTACGCAGTCGTCACACCAGAACTTTTCGGCCCCATCGAACATCTATTTACGTGTTTCGTGCGTTGTACTGTACGTACATGGTAACAAATCGATAAATAGTTAAGTTCAGCCATGTTTTGCCAGTAGCCATGCGAAAATTACGTAGTTTGACTATAAAACAAACAAATACATTCTTGATATATATATCATTGCAAGATGTAACTGCTTGCGGTTGCGTCGGGGGTGGAGTTACCTCCTTCCTGCAAACATGGTGAGGGCGGTAATGGCTGATTTTTGCGTTATGCTCGTGAACGGGTGCTGCTTGTGGTGACTGGTCTTCTTGCTGGTCACGGTATTTTTTTATTACTATTATTGTTACAACGTTAAACTACTGTTTATTATGACTATTATGATGGCTCTATTTCATCACTTGTGGCTCCATTCACAATCCTATTGTTAGATTATATTATTGCACGTGTAAGCGGGCACACCATTTATGCCTGGATGCATAATTAGTTTGGTTTACATGTTAATGCTTGAGTTTGTCTATTTCTGATGGCTTAATGGAGAGTGCTAGCTAACAAGTGTCAATTAATTTCATTTAATTTGATTTATAGATTGAATGTTTTATTTTTCTATGTAATGTATTGTAAAATACTTTGCATACTACTGTATAAATTTTTTACTGTTCAAGTTTTTGAAACTTAACAGATAGATGACATGTGTTCCTGGGGAGTTTGTTGCGCCACTTCTTCTTCCCAGCTAAGGTGCGAGCTGTGGTTGGCTTCCAGTCAAACCAGACCAAGATAAAACAAATCTATCCACCTAAAGCGACAAAGCAGGGTGACAGATCGGAATAATTGCCAGTTACTGGGTAACACGATACTCCTTGGCAAGCCTGACGTTAGGTTTTCTGGCTTTTCCGTAACGACTATCAAAGGTGTACAATTGATGGCCAGGACCAACGGCTTAACATTCTTCCCGAGCTACAGAAGAAAAACGGAATTACACACCGAGTTTGTTCTATAGCTCGGTAAGCACGTGGTCACACATCCACGGATCGCCCTCGGTAAGCGTTATTCCGGGTATGCCATACAAATGAACGCAACGTTGATGCATTCAAGAGGATGCCTCACAGAAGTTACTTTGTATAACAAAAACTTCAGGCACTCTTCCTGTTCAATACCCAAGGGTTTAATTTTACAAATACACAGTAGAACTTCTGTTTCCATCTATTCGATAAAGTAACTGTCAACGATCACCATTTTAATCTAGGAAACGTGTTCCGAGCAGTACACATTTTTAATTACACTATTACGTATCGCGTCCAAAAGCAACCGATTCCTATCAATGTCATTTTCAAACGGTATTTGCTTTGCTCTGAAAATCTGTCTCAATGAAATACTTTCGACGATCATCAAACGTTGTGATAATACAGTAAATATTGAACAATTTCCGTGATTACTATTACGTTGGATATTGGTGAACCTTCCGAAGGTAAATAGCGTGGTTTCGCGAAATTGGAAGGAGGTAGGTAGTATTTTGTTTGTGTATCTGTTTGGTTTGATGGGATTAGTTTATTGATCGGCTTGTAATCAGTTTGATGGCTTCATGTTTGGGAAAAACATGAAGCCATCAAACTGATTACAAGGATAAAAATGTCGTTTGGGTACTTATAAAATTGTTTATGTTTATTTTCTACTATAGTTGGCGCCAGATAATCGTGGAATAACGGTCATTGACCCATCTACATTTATTGAAATTTTTAATTTGAAAAACGGAATTAATGACACAAAGCTGTCCCGAATCATCATCTCTCGTGATCCTTAACATTGTTTAATAATGAAAAACGATTTATATTTTATTGTTTAGGTACCTATGAACAGTTATTAGGGAAAGGTCAATATACTTTATTCCACATTTATATGGCGCCTACTATAGAACTTTGCCCGCGATTTCGTTCGCTATTTGAAAATAAAGTATTGTCTATAACATTCAGGAATAATATTGCTTGCTTGTTTACTACTCGTGAAAGAATTTTCAAAATCGGTTCAGTAATTCCAGAGATTACTTTCTACAAACAAACTCACAAACTTACAAACTACTTTTTTATGATTGCTTGCTTGCGCGATGCAGGATTGCGTTGAGTTAGTTGGCAGCTGGCGGGATAGCTGGCGGTACCATTTTTGCTTCGCTAGTTTTTCTTGAGATGACATTGATGCCGCTACACTTCCACTGACTGATCTCAGCAAACGTTGACTGCACGGAGGCTACGATTTATTGGTACCTGCCTTTTGCTTATTTTACGTTGAATTGTTTGCAATACGTCCTATGACGGGTTAAGAGGAATTGTGGGCAGAAAAACTTTTGAAAATAAGGTGTTTGAAGAAATTATCGTTGTCGCTCTGCAAAACTGTGAGCGCGTGGCGTGCGATAAGGACAACTGCAGACCGGACCGAATAGCCTAGAATATAGATAAAAGTATTTCGAGGTTTGGCTCTCACCTGTTTCCTCCTCCAATATTGGACCGATTTAATAGTACATTGTTCACCGAGAGGAGAAAGTGACCGATTACCGTCGAGGGTGTCGTTTGAAGCCCGAGCCGTAGGCGAGGGCTTTAAAACACCCAAGATCGGGAATCGCAGTTTCTCTCGAGTGATACATAGTGCTTTATACTACACCTAGAAGGAAAATAAAAAACGAAATCTTTACTAATTGAAATTTATATTGAAATTGTTGCAGATAAAACTGAATCCTCAAACAACACACAAATTGGAAATGGCGCCAATGGCGTCTGCAATTTTCACATGTTCTTTTTTCAAATTGTTTATCCTACCGCCGCAGGGTCGCACTGCCAGTCCGACACCATCCAACACACAGCTAGTGGCCAGTGTCATTTTGCGAACTTGGAGATAAAAACTCACTGTAAAAACTTTTTGGCTTTTGATATTTAGGTTACCGGCGCATAGTCTTACCCAAAATTAAAAAAGAAAAACCACGTAAGAAATGGATTTTCATACACTTTTCTCTCCCGCTCAGATGCGTTTTCTCCCCGCATATTTGTTCGATATGCAATGACGTACTTTCTACCGTAAATTTGATAAAGTATCAAGGTACTTTCCAAGCAGGTGTAGTATAAAAGATATTTCAAATACTGAATAAGAAGGATATATCAATCAATCAATCAAAAAATTTTATTGAACTATTGGTTAGTAGCGATTACTTATAAGTAGTTTTAAGCTATGTTAGTAAGACATTTAAAGAAACATGCTATACATATAAAAAATATAAAATACTACATACATAATACATATACTGTGCCCTTGTGTTTTTAATTTTTCATTAACAGTTGCCAAATTTGTACAGTAGGGCTCTGTTAACAGCGTTATAAAGATTTTTTTAGCATTTCTCGAGGGTTTTAGTGCTTATAAAACATAGAAGAAGTTGATATTTATTTTGATTTTAAGCTCATAAACCAGAGAGAAAACAAGCGAGAGCCCTTGTATGGAGAAAATACCACCCGCATTTCCTCTTAACGCCGTCATGAATCCGTTGTGAAAAAAATATGCTATTTGACCTGTATAGCCCCGTTTCTCTCTGACAACGGGATCATGATTGCATGTCATTGCACGACACGCAAAGAGTTGACAAATGGAATCTCTATCGGCTATCAATGTCCATGACATGAGTTGCCATCAGCGTGTAGAACTAGCTAGTACATCAGTACATTACACGGTGCGCTTGACACCGCACACAATGCAAGCTGCTCCTTTTATCTGTTGCCATATTTTTTATTTAAAAATTACGCCGGAATCAACCTCCATTGTTAGGCCTGTTCCCTGTTAAACGTGTTTTGTTTCTGACAAACTTGTGTGAAGACTTGTGAAATGTTGTGGGGTAAAATAATATGGGGGATGAAAATTGCGATGCTGAGTTGTGGTGGCTTTATAAACTTTGTTTACTGTTATGTATCTAAGTATGTACCTATTTAGAATTGTTTTTTTGCATTCTTTTTTTTGTCTTTCCATTTTCTAGGGACATGAAGGTCGAGTGGACCCATCACTTTCTGTGGGTGTCGTAAGAGGCGACTAAGGGACTCACCAGAGAATGGACAGCAGCATTCTCTGTACATTGCAACAGCTACATGGCGATCGCTGTGTAGCTGTTGCAACCCGCCTGCCACGGGGCATTATGGCAACCCCCCCACCCATTTGGGGGACGCCTATGTCCATCAGTGAACGTTTTTCGGCTGATATGATGAAGGTCGAGTGGTGGAAAATGCTTAGGGGGTGAAGTCCGCCTTTATACTGTTCTTTAATAGTGCATAAAATTACAATAAATAAATAAATAAAAAATCGAGATTTTATTATATGTAGATAAAATAATTTAAAATAAAGGCTTTGCTGATAAAGGCTTTTCCAATGCAGTTCGATCTTGCATGAGGCTGTATTGAAAGAGCCGCTTTTATAGTAGGTACCCATTTGCAAAAAAAATTTGGTTGCCAATCAGGCAGCATATTTTCCCTGCATTTTTTTATGTGAGAACAAGTTTTTGAATAAAAGGAAAATATCTAAAATGTTTTTTTTTGTGTCATATAATTATTGCCATTATCAGAGGAGCTCGTGGCTAAGTAATAACAGGCGCACGAGTCGATCTTCAAGGTTAAGCAACGCTTGCCCATGTTGGTCTGTGGATGGGTGAACATCTTAACGTACCGAGATTCCTCCGTGCCTCGAAAATCACGTTAAGCCGTTGGTCCCGGCTGTCATTTGTAGATCTTTGGCAGTTGTTACGGATTATCAGAAGCCAGAAAATCTGACACCAGTCTTGCCAAGAAGGTTGTGGAGGTCTGGTAGGCAGCCGCTCCACGTAAAATACTGGTATTCAGCTGAATCCAGTTTGACTGGAAGCCGACCCCAATGTAGTTGGGAGAAGGCTAGGCAGATGATGACAAATATTGCCAACATCATCATATCAGGCGAAAGGCGTCTTTTAATGGACAAAGGCCTTTCCAACTATCGCCACATTGATCGGTCTTGTACGTATCGCATCCAGAAAATTCCCGCAAGACGTTGGAAGGCCTCCCACAAGCTGGGCTTATGAAGTGATGATCTAGTAAATATAATTTAAAAAAAAACATTTATTTCAGACAAAAAAGTCCATAGGCAAAGCAAGGTTGAAGTATCAAGAATTTAGCTTCTAACTAATGTTAATAATTAAAAAATAAAAAGCAGAAACTAGACATACCGTCTACCTCTGCACAAAATGCGAATCGGTCTCGCAACACATAGAGTTCAGTGAACCTATTGAGCAGAACAGTCTCGGTTCTCTCGCAAATCACCCTTTTTTTTTTTTTTTTTTTTTTTTTAGGATGGGAAATCATCAAATGACTTCTTCCGCTCTGGGTGGAGCGGAAGGGCGTGTCAGACTCTTACTGACTAAAACCCATCCGTGTTCCTTCTTAAGCCCTTTGCTTTCCAGGGCCGCGGTGACTCTTTCGAACAAATTCCGCAACCCTGGCAGGCTCTGGCCCTAGCGGGCCCCGTCCTCTATGCTGACATCTCTTTGAGGCGCGCGTGAAACACAACGCGCCATCGACCCGGGCCTGGTGGTGATCGGACAGCGAGCCACCCAACGCTCGCCGTCCGCAGGCCCGCGCCTACGGTGGCCGGGGATCGCCCTGCGACTCCCGACGCCCGGGGCGTCTTCTCTTGTTGCGGCGGTTGGGACGAAGGCCTTGCCTTTCCCTAGCGCGGTCCGCCTCCTCCTTCGCTAGCATTACTGCTTCGCAGAAGGAGGTGACCGCTTCCCAAGCCTCCTCGCTCCGGACCATGGATTCAACCAGGGCCGGACGCGAGAGGTTGCCGCCGCCGATCGCCTCGACGAGAACACGGCGGTGCTCAGCCCAAGCAGGGCAGACCTCCACCGTATGCTCCACCGTGTCCTCCGGGCGATCCTCACAGTGCTGACACCCGGGCGTTTCCTCCCGCTTAATCCGAAACAGGTACCTCCCGAAACAGCCGTGTCCGGTAAGTACCTGCGTCAGGCGGAAGGTGAGGACGCCGTGGCGCCTCTCCAGCCACTCCTCAAAGAGGGGCCTTACCGCCGCAATTGTGGCGTGCCCATCGCAAATCACCCTAAAGGTACAATTCCGTGCGATCGCAAACGCGCGCGATCTATCGCGTGCGGCTGTTGCGCGCGTCTGACGCGACGATTAGAGTATGAGTATGAAAATGTATGGCACCGCTTCCGAAGTCAGTTGTCGCACGCGATATTCCGCGCGCGGCAACGATCGGCCGCTTTTTAAATTTACCCCAGAAAACAGAAATCAGGCTATTCACACTATCATACTTCACACTATATAATCACACTATATTATGAAGGCGAAAGTTTGTGAGTGTGTGTGTGTGTATGTTTGTTACTTCTTCGGCTGGACCGATTTACATGAAATTTGGTATAGAGATTGTTGAGTATGACTATGTTCCCTTAGGATAATTTTCGACAATCACGCGGGCGGGGCCGCGGGCGGCAACTAGTTCATTTATAATTTCACAAAGTTTGGTAAATCATTTACACCCTATTTTCTAAATTAGAACATCCCTTCAAATTCAAACCAGACTGTTCAAATTGAAAGCTAAATCATGTCACTGTATGAATCTAATTTGTTGGCGCCATTTTCTCTGTTAATTGACTCTCTAATAAAGTCAATCGTAATGACGCATCCTGATTGGATGCTTCTGTCCAATCACATTCATTAATAGTTTATGGCATTTAATATCATACTCGTGATGGAGTGAATTAAGGTTAATTTGTTTACCTCTCTGGAAAGTCGTTTTTCGAGGGTTAATGAGTGTACTTTGAAATTATTGATTCGTTTTAATAACGGGGCTCGTGGTTTAATAATAACAGCCACATGAATCGACCTTCGAGGTTAAGCTATGGTGATTGAGGTCGTTCTTCAATGGGTAAGCTAAAACCCCTCAAATCTCCGAAACTATTGATCCTAAAACTTTTAACAAACTACTGGTAATCGTTCTTTTCTTATAGATTACAGAGAACTTAATAAGAAATCTGTGGTTTTAAAATAACATTTTGTAAAATATGATTATTTCTGAACCCTCCACGCGAATACCTTGGCCGGTTGTTTTGTTAGTCGCTATATGCAATCAGATCATCGAAAGTTAGACGTTTTGCTAAGAAGTATAGCATTACCAAGTTTCTAGGTAATTTTGTGGAGAAGATAGGGTACATACTAATCGGATGCACCGTGGGAGACCCCCACATAGTAATTATTATTTATATTTTTTAAAACGTTGCCCCACACTAGGAATTTCTCCTGTATCGTGGGTGCGTTTACAAACATAGACAAACAGCCAGACCCGGAATAACTATCTGTAGGCCAAACAAATAATTGTTCCGTTCGGGAATCGAGCCCGCGACACGTAGCGCAGCAGTCTATCGCTAAACTTACTGCGCCGGCCGTGTCGTAAGTTGTTAACATACTAGGCAGATTAATTTACAATTCGTTTGAATTTGTACGTCATTCGTTCTAAGGACCAATTCTACTAATTTTAAAGCAAAGTTCGCATTTGCATCTCAGTCGTAATCTGTCAAAATGTAAGTAAGTTAGTGGTGTTTTTCTCAGATTGCGTCTAAGATGTAAATGCGAACATTGCTTTCAAGTTAGTATAATATTTATTCCATAAATACTTAACTAACTAACTATATACACTAGAAATAAAATCTCCTAACTAAATAAACCCTAAAATATGGCGTCAAAAAATTCATCCGCATCGCTGTCGACTGGAAGTGTACCCAAAAGACTGGCGGCATTGCCACGTTGTATGGCAATGCTTATTCTTTGACCAAGGTAAAAGCCAGCCCTTGGGTCACGTGAAGTGTCAACTAAGCGCCTTGAGAGATCTTTAAATAAGTTATGTGCACTCGGACCCCAAGACCCGAGAGTTTCAACCCCAAACGGCTCGAAAATATAACTACCAACAAGTTTATTATATTTCCGCCGCTTGAGGTTCTCTGCAGCCGCAGGAGCAGCGCCAGCACAACACGAAGAGCTAGGAAGATGGGATGGCGCAAGAGTATCGACACAAGTAGCGTCCCACACTAATGGCCTACCCATCTTCCATGGAAATAACGACATGCCGTCCGGTCTCTTGCCATCGTCGCGTGCCAGGCCATTGGGTTCTAACACAGCCGGAACGCCGACGGTGACAAGAGCTCGTCGGATGATGTCGTTAAGATTCGCGTGCCGCGCAATGCGACCCGCGCTACGGCTGCATGACAGGCCGTGGTGTCCGAGGCTGTTGACAACTTCACCACAGTGGCAGCGATGAGGAGAACAAAAAGGAGCGCCAAGACGCAGGCAGGCAGCGAGGCGGAAAGTAGTATCGTCGAACATGGTGCCAATGTTCGACGACGGTAGTGCGTGAAGCCAGAGACCCGACTCCCACTCACCCACAGCCAGCAGGCGCGCACGCTCTGCAGTAGTAGTTGATGTGGCAATAAGTTTTTCCTGAACTTGCCTGCAGAGCGGCTCGTCTCACCGTCTCTGGGATGAAGGGTAGTCGGGCGGATTTGAATTCGGGCAAGCGAGTCTCCAGGCCTCCACAGCCTCGGTGAAGTACGGCACATCAAAATCAATCAGTGTAGAAACTAGAATATTCCTGATTAATTTATCAGTGCCGTACACCGAGGATATAAAAGCCGGTAAACTAATACTGGTAATTTTGCGGACGCCGAGGCCTCCCATACGGATGGGAAGGGTTGCTTGCGCCCAGGCTTTGTCGTCCATGGCCACATTTAAAATTAAAGTAAGTGTATGCTTGATAATTTGGTCTATTTTGTCCAAAAGGTGGGGGTGCTTCCATAAATGGGAAGCACGAAGGAAATATATTAATTTTGGGCCGAAACAGCAATAACGAATAAGAGTGATGGCCGAATGCATGTTAATTTGGAGCAATCTTTCTGAAACGTCATTAAAATTTTGAATTTTTTCTTCAACAAAATCTTGAAAAGAATTCTCAAAGATTGGGCACCCAAGGAGACGAAGAGAGCTTTTGTCCATAATTTTGATTTCAGGGGCTATTGTGTTGAATTTTGGAAGTGTTAGTAGTCTGTCAGTGTTGTCCGATAAAAAAAATTCGCATTTGGAAAAGTTCAGATCAAGTCCTATGCAATGGAATTGATTTTTTAAAAATTGTAGGTCATTTAAGACAGTCTCTACATCGCCTCCAAGGGTTCCATCATCAAGATACCAAACGTTAAATTTAGAATTTAGCTGTCGAATAATTGGGTGAATAGCTAAACTAAAGATCACTGGCCCGAGGGGATCACCTTGTTGACAGCCAACTGCAGATTTCAAAAGGTTGTCCCGATATAGTAATTTAGATGGTTGTCTATAACATTGCCAGAGGAAACTGAAGATTTGAGGTATTTCTTTTTTAGCTTCTGCCAGCAAGATGTCCCTGTTTACCGAATTAAATGCATTTTTGATGTCAACCTTCAGGATGACCTCTCCTTTGCCAGAATTCAGATAGGTCGACAGTGCGTGTACGGCAGCCTCACAGCCCCCTTTGGAGCCGTAACCAAGCTGCAGGGGCTGGAATTTTTTCGAAAGAACCTCACCATAAAATTTACAACAAATCTTGGCTGCTATACGGCGGTAAGTAGTTCCCACGGCAATGGGACGAATGCCGCCATCCCTCTTGCGCAGGGCACATAAATTGGCCCCGTACAAGACGTCGATGACGGCTTCGTTTACCTTGCCGGAGAGCATAAGGTTGACCAGTGCCGTTAGCTCCTTCAAAAGCAACTCACCTGCTTCCCCGGCGCCTGAACAAACAAGGTCTTTAAGATGCTGAGGACTTAGGCCGTCGAGGCCGCCAGCAGAGCCACTGCGGAAGGAGCTAACAGCTGTGATCACCTCACGACCTGTAACGGTGAGGGTGTGAATGTCCGGATTAGGGGGGTCGGGAAAAGAAAGGTCATCCGCTGGGGCAGGGTGCTTGGTCTCCAGAGCTGCGAGAGTATCTGGAGAACATGGTGCCACCACATCGCTACTAAAAAGTATCCTGGCTGCTCCGCTGATGTCACCTTCCCCTAACTTAGCTTCGACCAGATTGGAAATGCCTTTTGAAGGGCACTTCTGTGTTGATAATTTTGTGTCCAAATTGTGGGCCGAGACGTTACAGTTTTCTTTAATTTGTGCAGTTAAAGTTTTTTTGGTAGCCAAATTCTTATTTACATGTAAAACTCTATATGGGAAGGTGAGTAGATGTTCCCAGGCACTTAGCGAGTTCTCCCGGGCGGCACGGCGAACACATCCTGCTAGATGTTGTGCTACCAGAGGTCTTGCACCGCGGGGAACTCGCTTTAAAACGGGTACAGAGTTTTTGAATTTTGACAGGGTTTTCCAAAACAAGTCAAAATTGGATGTAGCTGGTGTAGGAGGTGTAAGCATAATGTCAGGGTCTGAAGTGAGTGCATGTTGGGGTTTGTGTACCTTTCCAATATGCACATTCAGACCCCGCTTACCTTTGAAAAATCGTGCCTGGGTGCAGAGAGGACACCTCTCCAGGAAGCTTAGCGAAAGTTGACTTGCACTACCTTCTGCCACATCACTGCTACCACTAATCATAACAGTTTAATGTAAAAAAAAACAATATTTAAAACTAATTAAGAAAAAAAAACACACTGAACATAAAATTAAAACTGTCAATAAAATTATTGACAACACGTGTCAAGACAGCCGCGCAGACGCGCTGGCGGCCTGGAGCGCCGCGCCGTCCAGCCAGGCATTTCGGCGGCGGGTATCCTGACAACCGTTGCCAGGAGACACGTAGCCTGGCGTCGCGTCCTCAGCGTCGTCTCCAGATGCACGTCAGCTCTAAGCTACACGTATTCAGATGCGTTGTTCACCATCACCGTAAACTTATAAATGCACCGGTACCGAGAACGCAGTTGAAGACCCAACAATCGATAAATATGAACTATGCGCCATATTTGGTTTCACTGCGACACATTTTTTTAATAATTTGATGTCAATATCCTGCAGTAATCGTTGTATTATTATTCACTAATATAGTACTAATTAGTTTCAACGCGAGGGAGTAAAATGTCGTTCAGGTTATGAGGGTTTGTAGGGTTTGGTGATCAGCACTTTAACAGTTTTAAATAGTGATAAGTGATGAGCAAATGATCATTTTAGAAGAAATGTTCATTTTTCATAATTGGTCTTCAGATTGGAAAATGTCCTGCCAGGGTTGCGAATTTTGTTCGAAAGAGTCACCGCGGTCCTGGAACGCAAAGGGCATTAGGAGGAACACGGATGGGAATTAGTCAGTAAGAGTCTGACACTCCCTTCCTCTCCGCCCAGCATGCGCGTGCAGTAGGGTAGGCCAGCCCATAATTATAGGCCAAAAAAAAATTCACCACTCCCAAAGCACCACACCACCACCAAACCACCACCACCACACCACCACCACCACCAGCACCACTCCAGTTTCAAAGTGAACGAAAATTCGCATCGTCAGTATCGTGATTTCTTGGCATTATGTATGGGCTGGTCTACCCTTACTGTAGCCTACTGCACGCCCATGCCGCCCAGAGTGGAATGAGTCTTTTGATGATAACCCACCCATCCGTTAAAAAAAAATGATTTTAAAATGTTTCGCTAAACTATATACTATAGGTATTTCATGTTATCCTGCTCCGGTGGCTGCACTTAAATGCCTTCAAGCATTTGCGTTATTAAACATTTCAAAGCATCAATCAAATAAACACATCGCTAAATTAGGAAACAAAAATATCAACACAACAATATACTTCCTTGTTTATTTTTATACGATCTACTTTTAAAACTTGGCATCTTGAAAATGTTATAATTTAATTACTCACTTATTCCTTAATTCTGTGTTTTTATTCTCAAAATTTTCGCCTCCTTTTTAATATCTAAGCCTAAGGGCCGACATTCTTCGAGTTTAATTTTTTTGTTGAAACATTTTGTCATTGTAGGAAAAGATGCAGTAATTATATTCATTATGGGATAATCTTCCTCATCTGGCTTATTTTGTCTTCTTTACTAACTTAGCTATGTAAATATACTGGTTTTACGGTCACTTATGCGATACCGTTGCGATTAATGAGTGTAAAACCAGTTTTATTAACTACCTATAATTGTTAAAACTAACCAAGAACGTGTAAATATGAACAAGGCCTTCGCCCCAACCACCGATACAGGAGAAGACGCCCCGGGCGTCTGGAGTCGCTGGGTGATCCCCGGCCACCGTAGGCGTTGACCTGCAAAGCGTCGAGCGTTGGGTGGCTCGCTGTCCGATCACCACCAGGCCCAGGTCGATGGCGCGTTGTGTTCCACGCGCGCCTCAAAAAGATGTCAGCATAGGAGATGGGGCCCGCTAGGGCCAGAGCCTGCCAGGGTTGCGGAATTTGTTCGAAAGAGTCACCGCGGCCCTGGAACGCAGAGGGCTTTAGAAGGAACACGGATGGGTTTTAGTCAGTAAGAGTCTGACAGGCTGTTCCGCTCCACCCAGAGCGGGAGAAATCATATGATGTTTCCACATTCTTAAAAAAGAAAAGTGTAAATATCAAGATTTCCTTTTTGTTCATTGACAGCGTATGTTTCCAGGTGCCATGTGACTTTTAAACTAAATCGTCGCGATCATTGGTTTCCACCTTCTGAGATTATATTCAAAAGCGAGACTATCGTTAGCAAAAAAAATGTTTTCTTGACCTTGCTTGGTAAAAAAAAACTTTTTAGGAAAAAATACAACCAATGCAACGTATCGTAGTTTTTTTTATTGTTCACTTTTATTGTATTTATTCAAATGACGGAGTTATGAGGGAAAAAACAAAAAAAAAACAATCGATTCGAGAACCTCCTCTTTTTTTTATGTCGGTTAAAAAAAATGTTTTTGGCCTTGCTTACAACTAAATATAAGCATGCCCCATCACGTTTTTTATTCATCCAATGACAGGCTAAACTAAAAAGTAAAAATTACAATACAAAACTGTAGTAACACTATCTTATTTCTACTCAACGCTGCAGTTAAAACATTACAAAACAGGAAACTATAACACCGACGACTCTTGGAACTTCACGACTGAAACCAAATATTCACTGAAATGGTTAATTTAATAACTAATTCCATTAGAAGGTCGGTTAAATCCCATTTAACACTGAACTGTTCCAATATTAATTTGCAAATAGAACCGTAGTTTATTTATTTATTTAACTCAACAGACAGATGTGTTGCTGGGGAGTTTGTTGCGCCACTTCTTCTTCCCAGCTAAAACACTAGGAAGTGGTGACGGGCGGGCGTTTTGGGGGACTGTCTTTATGTAGAACTTTGACGTTCAAAAAGTGCTGGCACTCAGCCTAATTTGAATAAATGACTTTTGACTTTTGACTATAAATGGCTAACCGACAATTATATGTACTGTACAAATGCTTAAATAATGATTTCCTGTAACTAAGGTGAGTATTACAATTTCTTATGGGTTAGCACCGCATGCCCCATAAAAGATAAAATTAAATTACTGCAAGTTTTCATTTTGCTTTAAACTAATTTAAAAAAACGACTAGTAAACAAAGAAAAAATTAAATTACAAACCTAATATAACAAAACAAAAATTACAAAATTTAAATAAATAAAAATAAAAACTTAATACAAATTCTAAACATTGTTAATGGTAACTCTGTGGAACCTGCTAAACAAGTCAAAATGCACATCAACCAGATCGCTGAAGCTGTTAGTTCAGAGATACTTATCTATTTTTTACTAAAGTTGAACAGTTTAATCACATCAAAAACATAGCGTTTATAAAAATAGGTAAACGTTGTGACTGTTATTGAAAAGTAGGTACTCTATGTAATCACAAATAGAAAATAACATGATAAGAAAACTCTTTTGACGTAAAAAGTTAGATCTTATCTACTGCTAGGTTTAGTCTGGCGTTCTTATGACCTAGACGCTTAATTTAACAAATAACTTGATTACTGGAAAAACCTTTGTCAATAAAGATTTTATCTAACACAGAGAAATCCAAATTGAGCGAGCTTGTATGAGAGAGCACACCTTAAACAATATTTTGAAGAAAAATGTTGTTTTTCGACTTATTTTTTTTTAATAATATATAATACATAAATATAAATATGAACAATCAGACAAACATAATATAACTATATACTATCTTAAAACTATTTACATCTACTAAACCTAAGTATGTACATATACAAAAACAAAGTAAACTCAGGCGTCAAAGTATTCCTCCGCATCGCTGTCATCCGGAAACGTGCCCAGAAGACTGGCAGCATTGCCACGTTGAATGGCAATGCTAATTCTTTTTTTTTAAATATTTTATTGCGGAATGGGGCAATGGGCATGCTCTTGACCACGGTGGATTGATGGATCACGCCTGATGGAATGCGATGGACGAGGTCTATAAAGTAGCCAGCGTGCCCAGAAGATACATGTTCACTCTTGTTTTGAATGCAGACGGGTTATCAGTGGAAGAGAAGAGAGAGTTCCACACTTTGGCTGTGTGCATAAAGGTATCACATCACGCTTATCACACTAATATTATAAAGGTGAAAATTTGTGAGTGTGTGTGTATATTTGTTACTTCTTCACGCACAAACGGCTGGACCGATTTAGATGAAATTTGGTATAGAGATTGTTTGAGTCCTGGGAAAGGACATATGATAGTTTTTTTATCCCGGGAATATGTTTCCTTGGGATAATTTTCGACAATCACGCGGGCGGAGCCGTGGGCGGCAACTAGTAATATATAATTTTTAAGGGTTTTGTTTTTAATAATTTTTACACGGGTACAACATCATCCACAGCTTGACTAAGCCCACTGCTGACCATAGGCCTCTCTTTTCTTCTGGCAATCACCACGTATCACTTAGATATAATTTTATGAATGCAACACAAAAAAAAAATGATTTTGGGGTTACAAACAAGCAAGCGATCACCATTGCCCTAGAAAATGACAATGTTTGATTTGTCTGAATCTGTCAATGACGTCTTTTAAGGACGATTTTCGCAAACAGATCTACTGTCAAAAGGGTCAGCAGCTCAAGACGTCTTTTTGCAGCGTTATTTATTTTACAATTTATGTACATAGAGAAACAATACAGATAATATTGTAACATTACAATTATTAGTACAAAGGTAGGAGGTATTTCTAAAGAAGTTTCTTCCAGCAGACCTGCGAAAGGAGTGTCAAAAAGAAACGCAGACAAAAGAACGAGAAAAAAGGGTATGTGAAGCCTTAAACAAAAGTATCAAATAAATCTACATAAATATTGTAATTATTAATTTGTGATTAAATATATGTAAATAATCCTAATACTATAATAGATATTTAATAACCATATATGTCACCGGATAATGACAAACTCTGTAAGATTAATCAATTATCGATCGACCAATCAGAGCACAAGTCTACAATTTATACGTTTTTATGTGATAGTAAATGGAAACAAGGCTCTCATTGGTCTTTACAGATATGAGTTCACACCATCAAAGACCAATGTGGGGTTAAGTTTCCAATTTCACTATCACACTACACAAAACAGATAAATTGTAGACCAGAGTGCTGAGTGGTCGCCATTTTATGTCAATCCACTATTTTTCGGAATGACTTTGAGATATTATTATATAGACTATCAAATAGAATCGTAAAAAAGTATCCAAATGTTCAGTTAACAATTTATCGAGAGTTTACAATCTCTCAAGTTATTTTATAATCTTACGGAGTTTGCTATTTTCCGATGACATATACATATATACCCAGCGGGTTTTAACAGCGATTTAATCAAAAAGTCAAAAAAAAGTCAAAAGTCAAAACGTTTATTTCAATTAGGCCATTAAACGGCACTTTTGCACGTCAGCATTTACAGTACAGTAAAATAATAATATTACATTAATAAAGTGACTCTACTGTCCATTCGGAAAGGTAGATTCTTATGGAGAAGAACGGACAAGAAACTCCATAGTTCGTCAGCATCGTCATCAGAACAGAGTATTCAGAACAAATATCAACACCAGAGGCTCCAGAAAAGTGACATTCTGTCAGTGACAGGCGGAAGCCATTGCCAAAACGTCAAAAAGTATAGGATTGACAATAACTGTCAAAGTGTCACGTGATCATCATCCTAGCCTAGCCTTTTCCCAACTATATAAGGGTCGGCTTCCAGTCAAACTGGATTCAGCTGCATACCAGTATTTTACGTGGAGCGGCTGCCTACCAGACCTCCACAGCCCATTAACTGGGTAACACAGTACTACTTGGTAAGACTGGAGTCAGATTAACTGGCTTCTGAAAATCCGTAACGACTGCCAGAGATCTACAAATGACAGCCGGGGCCAACGTATTAACGTGCTTTCCGAGGCACGGAGGAAACTCGGTATGTTAAGATGGTTACCCATCCACAGACCAACCTTGGCAAGTGTTGCTTAACCTTGATCGACCCGTGCGGCTGTTATTCTTTAGCCACGAGCTCCTCAAAAATGTCACGTGATCAATCCCTGATATTTTGGCATTCCGACAGTCGCATTCGTTGAAATAATGGCTCTAAGTCTAGCGCCACAGCTCAGATTTCATCAGAGCAGTAGGTACACATCTAAATACAAACAGCGAGTGTGTTTTGCATAAATGGGCGGCGCATTAACCACACCAGTTTAACATGAGAGAACAGTGCTCAGTTTCGCGTTAGTTGTCGTAAACTAGTCTTACTAATGTTTTCTGTACTGTGGTACAAGTGTCAAGAGATATTCAACGTGTAACAGAATAAACGCAATAACTCTTAAGGGGTCATTGTACTCATAATTATGAACAACTTATACTATTAAGATGGTATACAAAAAAATTGATGTTCAATACATTTTGTGTAACAACAGTGCTCAGTTTCGCGTTAGTTGTCGTAAACTAGTCTTAGTAATGTCAAGAGGAAGTGTACAGCTGTTTTTGTGTCATCGGGACTAGTTCAGATTCCGCTGTGAGGAAGTTAAATTTAATGAAAATCCTGGGTTTTGGGGCAAGTGTCGCAAACCATCTGGGTAACATCCCACCAGTATGTTACAGTTTCAATCTTTCCTTTTTTATTTTTTCCAATTTTCAATATTCCGATCTGCATTCTCCAAGTCCAAGATATTTTTGTAGACCATCCTGAGACTTCGAAAATTGGTTTTTTAAACATGTTGGTACGCGAAAATTACTGGTACCTTCTTTTGCGATAATCGCTTGACAAACGACACCAAAACAAGTATACCTAATACGCCTATAAAGAGAGCTGTCAGAGCTCTTTATAATCTGCGTCGCCGTGATTCTATTAGGGAACTTTTTAAAAAGATTTATATAATGACAGTCCCTTGCCAATTCATTTATGAAAATATTATGTATGTGCGGAAAAATCGTCATCTTTTTAGTAAAATTAGTGATAGACATAATTTTAATACTAGAAATAAAGACAAATTAGATCAACCATTTTTTAGATTAGCTAAAGATTAGCTAAATTCACTTCTTTCATGGGGTATTGTGTTAAATGTTACAATAAGATACCTTCTGACATATTAAAACTAAATGAAGGAAAATTTAAAACTTATGTTAAAAGCACACTTTGTAAACAAGCATATTACAAATTAGAAGATTACATTCAGGATAAGAATGCTTGGAAACATGCTGGTCCTGCTCCATAGGACAATCAAGGGTGTAGACAAAATCCAACTGGTTGATTTATGTATTAACTTTATAGATATACTGTTTCTTTTTTTGTGTTTCAATTTTTTCTGTTGACTCACACACTGTTTAATTAATGGTTCCAATGTTTGTAAATATGTGAGAACCATTTACCTAAATTTCTTTAGAAAATGAATAAGTTTACCTCTGCTGGTGATACTTTGTTCTTATAAGTAGCATACTCTGGGTGCATCGTCCTCACATAATATTAAATTAATTTTTGTATACCAAATTTTGTAAATCATTATTTGAAAAGAGTAACTATGGAGTTTCTTGTCCGTTCTTCTCCATAAGAATCTACCTTTCCGAATGGACAGTAGAGTCACTTTATTAATGTAATTCTATTATTTTTACTGAACTGTAAACGATGACGTTCAAAAGTGCCGTTTAATGGCCTAATTGAAATAAACGTTTTGACTTTGACTTTGACTTAGAGCCGCGTTTCATACAAAATTATCTCTCCCGTTTCCTCCCTAAAAAAAAAAACTTACATTTAAACGGATGCATACGTTAGAAAAAAGGCCTTAAGTTTGTATTATGCATTGCATGCAGACAATGTTATTAATTTATGAGAGATTGTCAGTGTATTTTAATTCAAACACAATTTCATGGCTGGAATGGCAGTCTTATAGCTGATGATCAAAATGATGAAAACGCATTTACGTCGGTAACAACAAATTTTTAGTTTCAGTTTACTTGTAAGCTTGTAAGTGTTGTGCTTTCTCCACCCTCATCAGTAACGCGGTGCAGCGCAGAGCTCGTCGATATATCAGCGGGCAGCGTGACGGACGCCACTACACCTACCCAACGTTAGCTCTGTTTAAAGGGATTTTGGAGATTAAGTGATTAAAATATTACTTTTAAGTTTTGTCACGCTGTCAGCGCAGAGCTGGTCTTATCAGTGGGTAGCGTGACAGACGCCACTACTCTCACCCAACGTTAGCTGTTTAGAGGAATTTTATAGATAAAGTGATTAATAGGGTACTTGTAGGTTTTGGCATGCTGTCAGCGCAGAGCTCGTCTTACCAGTGGGTAGCGTGACGGACGCCATTACACCTACCCAACGTTAGCTTTTTAGAGGACTTTAGAGATTAAATGATAAATAGATTACTTTTAAGTTTTGTCACGCTGTCAGCGCAGAGCTGGTCTTATCAGTGGGTAGCGTGACAGACGCCACTACTCTCACCCAACGTTAGCTGTTTAGAGGAATTTTATAGATAAAGTGATTAATAGGGTACTTGTAGGTTTTGTCATGCTGTCAGCGCAGAGCTCGTCTTACCAGTGGGTGGCGTAACGGACGCCACTATACCTACCCAACGTTAGCTGTTTAGAGGATTTTAGAGATAAAGTGATCAATGGGGTACTTTCGAGTTTTGTCACGCTGTCAGCGCAGAGCTGGTCGATAAACGAGCAGGCAGCGTGACGGACGCCACTACGCCACCTAAAATAACACTGCTTAGGTGTTTTAAATATTTTATTTCATATTTCGAGCATAAACAATCAATCTGCTTAACATTTTCCTTACATGTTGTCCAGTCAAACGTCAAAAATTCACAGCGCAGCTTATTTCAAAGTTTTACTAATAGAAGAAAAACATCTACTTATCTTAAAAAATGCCTTTAAATTAAATTACACAGCATATATAGTGATTGCTAAGACATTACATTAATGTATAGAAGTTGTATGTATTATTTTATGTAAACTCAATTAAGTTCCATAGGTCTTGTTAGAGAAACTATATAGAACCAACGTCTGAATGAAGAATGAATATTCAAATTGATATTAATATAAACACTCTAAAACATAATGAACCATAATGACAGTTGGTTAGGTAGAGACGTTATTGAAACCGGCCGTATGACATTTATAGTATTAGTAAGATAAGATACGGTATGATCTCATCAATCTAACATTTCTTATCTTCGATTTAGACGTTGATGACTGAAAGAAGACATACTCGTAAGTCATATTCTTGCACAAACGCTGCGTCAAAATGACGTATTTTCATTTAAGTCACGTCAAACAGATGACTGCTAAAACAACTCTGGGTACTTTTGTTGTGGAATATGCGTGTGTAATTTTCAAATTAAATAGCAATTCAATTATAGTATGTAATTTCGATTAATTTTTGACCTAGGTTACGTTTCACTTTTCAACCTGACTCTAACACAGGCTGATCAAAAAAAAATATGGCGTCTCGAAAATAATTTTCCAAACTCAAAATGTTGCCATAATTGGATTCACAAATCAATTACCTTTACTATCTACGCACAATAGATCAAAAACCAAATATGCGATGAAATACCATTTTTAAAAACAAAACACAGTAACGAATTTTTCTATCGTTCGAAGCATGAAATTGTTTTAAACTTCATAAAAATGATTGGAGTTCATAAATCCACTATTTGAAAGCTTTTATTGTTACAGTTACGTGAAAGCTCACAAAGCCAATCAGGAAAAATGTGCCTATATGTATGGACTAGCGATACACGTCGAGATAAAGAAATTGATATCGATTTTGACACTTGGAAGTGGTGACGGGCGGGCGTTTTGGTTGACTGTCTTTATTTCGAACTTTGACATTCAAAAAGTGCTGGCACTAAGCCTAATTTGAATCAATGACTTTTTATTTTTATTTTGAAATTAGGTAAAATAATGATATCATGCATGAAAATTAACCACTAAAGTGGTTAATTGACACTAACCATTAGTGTTAATCTACACTAATCGTTAGTGTAAATTAATCACACAGTTGAATAGTTTCACTCTTACTGTTCAAAGTTAGAGTGAACAGGCTTTTTCTGGGTAAGTTCACTCCATCGTTGACTTTGTCTATGTCATCTATGACAGAAACTAGAGTCAAAAGCAAACCCATCACAAAAAAAAAGAAAAATTGTGTATTTAGAGTTAAGAACATATCAAACCCTACTGTAATGAATAAAATTGTCAGGTTTAAAGGATGTAGGGTTTGACAATGACTTCAAATTTCAACTTCAAATACTTATTTCAGAAATCAAGGATTAGAGCACTGCATCCGATCGGAATCCGTGAAAATACGTTCTGATGTAGTCATAGATCTATTTTATGGTAGTTTACGCACTAGATTCGATTTCCATCATCCGTGCGTCTCCTAGTCGTAAGCAATATTGACGGGTCGGAGTAACCGTAGTACTGTTTACATGTATGAACGCTTCCGCATTACCTCGGACTCAAATCGGACATTACCGCGCGGCTCTACAGCGGGGCGGGGCGTGGAAAGATTTGGATCAGAGATCGGATTAGTGTATTAACAATATCCGACTTTGGTCAGAGTTTTTTAAACTCAAGATTCGTATTTTCACGAATTTGAATCGGATGCAGTGCGAAAAGCAATCTCTAAATTCGGTCCGAGTTTTTATATCCGCATTTTCACGGATTCGGATCGAGACTCGAAAGGGTTGAGACAAATTGGCATTCCGTCAGCGGTAACAATAAAATTGTCATAAAGCCCTTAAATCCAAAATGTAGATATGAAATTGACAAGCTTTACCGACATGTCACGTGGTCGATCCAATAAATACTTTTAATTTAAAATGTTTGGCAATCGTAATATCCAAAAATCCAGCTGCTCAGGAACGCAGCCATTGTCGCGTTATACAGTTGAAATACCTTCACGAAAAAATGATGTCCAAAATTAGGTCAGAATTTAATATACAAGGCTGGGTTGATTTATTGCTCAGCGCCATATTTGTGCCATAAATCAGAGGATTAAAAATAATGCTACCCCGTGTTCACGCTAGTTTCATCAGAATTCATGGTATTATGAGGAAGCCAGGCTTCATGTATTTATTAACCTTCCACATGGCATGGCATTTAATATTATAATACCAGGCCGTATAATGGAGAAGCTCGTGGCTAAACAATAACAGCCGCACGGGTCGATCTTCAATATAAAGCAACGCTTGCCGAGGTTGGTCTGTGGATGGGTGACCATCTTAATATACCGACATTCCTCCGTGCCTCGGAAAGCACGTTAAGCCGTTGGTCCCGGCTATCATTTGTAGATCTTTGGCAGTCGTTACGGATAGTCAGAAGCCAGAAAATCTGACACCAGTCTTACCAAGGAGTACCGTTTTACCCAGTTAATTGGTTGTGGAGGTCTGACACTGACTAGTCACATAAAATAGTGGTATTCAGCTGAATCCGTTTTGACTGGAAGTCGACCCTAATATAATTGGGAAAAGGCTAGGCAGATGATGAATACCAGGCCGTATAATGTCCCACTGCACGGCACAAAAGGCACAGCTTTCTGTCAAATTTTTCTTAAATTTTTAATTACTAAAATCAAAATTCAAATTTATTGGGGTCAGCCTAAAGTTTAACCCCTCTGCTAAATATCTAGGCATGTTTCGTGTAATATACGCACGCAGTTTTTATATTATACGAATCATTTCGAGCTATTTTTACCCCCCTCATAACTTTGCTTGTAATAATCACAACTTGATGAAACCTGAAAAATTTATTACCAGCACCAGATTACTGGAAACTTTCAAAACATTATATTAAATCGTTGAAGAGATACAGGGGAACAAAAGTGAAGATTTTCCTTTTGACTTGGCAAGTTTTTTTCTTTATTAAATTGATTGTAAAATCGACGATGTAGAAAAAAACTTGGTAAATTAATAATAAATAAAAATCTTTTACTTCAGACTTTAGAAACTAGTGTGTGTGTGTGTAAAGTGTGTGTTTGTATGTAGTGTAATGTGTGTGTTTTGTATGTATAATAGGGAATATTTTTAAGAGAACGATTTTTCGAGTGTTTCATAATTTTTACGGTCAGGAACGATCAAGCTCTCTGTTCACTGGTGGTCTCAAAAGCTACATGTTAGAGTCATAGCCTAATCTTAACTTCTGAAATGCTTGGCCTATTCTTGATGTTACTAGGTACTTTTATAGGCCGAATTTTTGGGAATGGGAACTTGGCCTTTTTTCAATTTTCCGTTTTTCGGGGAATAAGTATTAACACGAAGCGACTGCCTCATTGAACTCGACACCCGACTACAACTAAGAATCATCGTGCTACCCAAAATAACCATCAGACTTGGGTGTTAACCTAACCAAAAATCTCCTAAAATGGAATAAGTATTCGTAGACAGTCTTGTCAGTCTCCTTTATAATCAAGCATATACTAAGAATTTTACAAATAACTATGGTCTGGGAAGATATTGGGACAATCACATATTGCATTCAAGTAATTAACCCTGCAGTAAACAAACAAACAATACTACAAGCACAGTTAGATGGTATCGCAAAACTAAGCGAGCTTGGAATTAACGCCACAAGCTCGTTTAGCAACTGTAGGTGTATGAGACAAGTTGTATTTCAACGACAATGGCTGCTTTTGTCGCCTTCGTAATCCTAATGTTCATGTGAAGATGTTGGACATGGGGTCTATCATAATGAGAACCCTCTCTACGATAAGACCTTTAATATGTACTCATATATATCCTCCCCTTCACATATATCCTCCCTTGCTTGTATCCTAACTAAATCATTATATTTTTATTTTTGTAAATCAAGTTATGATTGAGGAGCTCGTGGCTAAATAATATCGTCGTCGGACGATCTTTAAGGTTAAGCAACGCTTGCCGAGGATGGTCTGTGGATGGGTGACCATCTTAACATACCGAGACTCCTCCGTGCCTCAGAAAGCACGTTAAGCCGTTGGTCCCGGCTGTCATTTGTAGATCTTTGGCAGTCGTTACGGATATTCAGAAGCCAGATAATCTGACACCAGTCTTGCCAAGGAGTACCGTGTTACCCAGTTAATGGGTTGTGGAGGTCTGGTAGGCAGCCGCTCCACGTAAAATACTGGTATTCAGCTGAATCCGGTTTGACTGGAAGCCGACCCCAATATAATTGGGAATAGGCTGGGCAGATGATGAAGTTATGATCTAATCAGTATTGCAATAATGTATGAGATTTTTATCTGAATATTGTATGCAAATCTGATCGTCGCCAGTACAACAATAATAATGTAGAACTTTGTTTAGAGGGCCTGGTGACCTGACGTACAGGTTTTGTAAAAAAACTTAGTTTAGGCACTAGTCTTCCACAAATTATTATCTATAAAATTGTGTCTGTAGACTATTTAACTACTTTCTCTGTTATTTGTGGTAAGAAATAAATAAATTATTATTATTATTCCGTTTATTCATTTTTAACTTATTTGTTACATTTTTAAATATTTCTTAAAAAAACAAAAATAAAAAAAAAACATTTAAAAATAGTAGCCCACCGGTATCGGGAACAGGGTCCAAGCTACCGGCGGTCAGGGCTCAAGAGAGAGGAACCTCCTAACAATACGAGCCGTGTCCAGAAGTACCGCTTTCTGAATCAGGCCCTTGATCCAGCTGCCTAACGAGAGCCTCCTGAGGTGCTGTCGAGGCTCGTGGCTATTAAGCCATTGGCTGACACAACTATCGGTACAATGATTGTTGAGTCCACATCCCACATGTCGACAACCTCGCGAGCCAAATCAATATATTTGATTTGCTTATCTTTCTCGGCTTTCACAAGGTTCTCGTCATGCGGAACGGTTATGTCTACAATCATTGCACGCCTCTCGATTCGGTCCACCACCACTATATCAGGCTTATTGGCAACAATAGTCCTGTCAGTGATGATGGACCGATCCCAGTACAATGTGATATTGCCATTATCGAGAACTGGGTCGGGCACATACCTGTAGTACGGCACCTCCGATTCCACAAGAGTATAGTTATTATTATTCTCTTTATTTATTTTCCTTACATACTAATTTTCATTTTTAAATATTTCTTTAAAAAAACATAAAAAATAAAAAAATAAAAAAAAAAACATTTAAAAATATAAAAAGTAGTAGTCCGCCGGTGTCGGGAGCAGAGTCCAAGCTACCGGTGGTTAGGGTTCCAGAGAAAGGAACCTCCTCACAATACGAGCCGTATCGAGGAGTACTGCCTTCTGTATCAGGCCCTTTACCCAACTGCGTAAAGCCAACTTCGACAGATGGTCGTCGAAGCTTTTGGCCATCAGGCCATTGGCCGTAACGATAATCGGCACAATGACAGCCGATTCCACATTCCACATGTCGACAACCTCGTGTGCCAAGTCGAGATACTTGATTTGTTTCTCTTTCTCAGCCTTCACGAGGTTCTCGTCATTTGGGATGGTAACATCGATTACCATTGTGCGGCGCGCTAATCGGTCTATCACCACGATATCCGGCTTATTGGCAACAATAGTCCTATCAGTGATGATAGACCGATCCCAGTACAACGTGACATGGTCATTTTCGAGAATTGGGTCGGGCACATACTTGTAATACGGTACCTCAGAATCCACAAGATTGTATTTCAAAGCAAGTTGCTGATGGACAATCCTGGCCACTTGGTTATGCCTGTGCAAGTACTCGCCGTTAGCCAGACGAGAACAACCAGAGATAATATGTCTGATGGACTCACCCGGACGGTGGCATGCCCGACACATGTCAACCGTCCCGTCCTTCATAATATGTCTCCGGTAGTTATTCGTCAAGATAACTTCGTCCATAATCGCACAGACAAAACCTTCGGTTTCCCCGAAGAGATCTCCGAAACGTAGCCAGGCCACGGACGCTGAGAAATCTACATCGGACCCATGAAGAGCCCGATAGAAGCGCCCGTGAAGCTCCTTACCTTTCCATACCTCCTTGCGGTCATCTGTAGTAAGTATCACAGGTGTGTGCCAGTTCTCTTTAGCCATGGACAACGGGGTGAGTCCCTTGTCCACTGCGACCACATCTCGGTGCATACCCACATCGGCTTTGAGAAAATATTCTCTGAGACTGCACATCTCGCGGTTGTGGAGAGTCTTAGCATTTAAAAAGCCTCGACCTCCACACTTCCGCGGAATGTACAGTCTCATCACCGACGATCGTGGGTGATGCATCCGGTTTGCGGTCAGCAGTGTACTTACCCTTCTATCCAGGGCGTCGAGTTCGGTTTGAGTCCATTTGAGTATGCCGAAAGTGTACATTAATACCGGCATGACCCAACCGTTGAAGGCGCGCACCTTATTTCCGCCCGACAAAAGGCTGTTTAAAACCTTTTTCAGGCGGCCAAAGAAGCGCTCCTTGAGCGATTGCTTCATGTCAATACCGTTAATGCCCAACGCTTCCAACATACCCAAATACTTGTAGGTTTCGGTTGAGCTGAGGGATCTAACCTGTATGGAATCCGAGAGGTGAATTCCCTCAGATTCCATAATCTCCCCTTTCTTTACATGCATGACTGCACATTTGTCCACACCAAATTCCATCCTGATGGCACTACTGAAGGTTTCAGTTACCTTTAGTAGCTCCATCAGTCGCAAATTGTTGGGTGCAAAGAGTTTCAGATCATCCATGTAAAGAAGGTGAGATATGGCCTGACCACCTCTTCTCAACCGATAGCCTAGGCCTGAATCCTCCAGCAGTGTGCTTAGAGGATTCAGAGCTAAGCAAAACCAAAGTGGACTCAAACTGTCGCCCTGAAATATTCCCCGTTTAATCCATACAGGCTCATCACTCCCTTGGATCGGTCGACATCCTGGATAGCGAAGGACTGTTTTCCATTGCCTCATACATGACTCAAGGAAGGTGCGTAGAGTTGCGTCTATTTTGTACAACTCCAACACCTTCATGAGCCATGTATGTGGCACAGAATCATAGGCCTTCTTGTAATCTATCCAACATGTCGACAGATCCTTGCGGGATCGACGAACCTGTTGGCTTATGGCCATGTCTATGAGGAGTAGCTCCTTAGTGCCGCGGGACCCCTTCCTACATCCATTCTGAGAGGCGGACATAATTGAGTTACTCTCAATGTGCTCATTAATTTTCGCTCTCAGGATGGATGTAAGAAGTTTATAGACCGTCGACAAACAAGTAATCGGTCTATAATTCTTGGGTTCCGTGGGACTACCTGTCTTATGGAGCAGGTGGGTAACGCCAGTTGTTAGAAACTGTGGTAGCGACCCAGAATCTAAGGATGACTGGAATTGAGATGCCAGGAGCGCGTGTGAGCTGCTATACCACTTAAGCCAGAAGTTGTGCAGTCCGTCCGGTCCAGGAGATTTCCAATTCGGTAACGGACGGACTGCTTTGGCTACATCCAATGTTGTTATGGTAATTTTTTCCATTTGTGGTATAACTTCGCACACGCGCTCGACATCGCGCATCCAGCCACCTTCAGCGTGACAGATGGGCACCGACCAGATGCTGCGCCAGAATATACTCGTGGCGACATCATCCGGGCGGCACACGTCTGTCACACTTTGTTCAGGTCGCTCCCAAGCTCTGTATACCCACCTCTCATCGCTCTGGAACATGCGATTCTGCGAGTATCGATCAACCCGCCGCTTGTACCGCCGAATACGGCTTGCCCATGCACAAACTTTCTGCTTCAGGAAGTCAATGCGCTCTGTGACACGGGACTTGAAATCTCGAGGGCTTATTTCAGTCCCCGAAAACGCCCGCCTCACAAAGCGCATCACACGTGGTCGTGTATTGCCCTCCCTGAAGCAGTATAGTTTGCCGATGAGTGCCCTAGTCTCATCGATACGCCGCTCGATCCTGCGCTGCCAGGCTGGTGCAGCTGGCTTTGGTCGTATAGCTTCGTCACACCCAGGAAACTTTACGTTTGCTATACGACATGCCGCAACAGCCCCGCAATACATGATTGAGTGCGTATCAACGAGGCTCTCGCTGCTTTCGAAGATGTTTTGCAGCAGCGAGTCCAAAGCACACACCAGCGCCCTATTCTTTTTGTGCATAGGCAACCGTGGTAATCGGGGCCGAAGTTCGGTCGGAGTTGATCTATACTCACGAAGCGCATCCTCCAGCGCGCTCCTCAGTCGATCGTTGCACTGGCTACTTACCGTGACAACCCTATCATCTACCTCATCGCTAACATTATTGGGCCGCGGTGTAATCCTACCATTAACTGGTGCTTGTACCGCGGTCTGTGTCGGGGTCGAGATGATAAGGTTGTTCAGTACCTCTGAGCGCAGCCTATCAAGTGCGGCATCGTCCAACCTGTGATTACGTTGAATGACCCGCACCTGATCCGACAATCGTTGGGCCGAGACGTTAACAGTTGGTTCCAAGTCCTGAAACAGAGACAGCATTCTGACACGGTACGCAGTGAGTTTAGTTCCCCCCTCTGTAGACCCATAGTATGCGCGCATGACGTTTTCATTCATGGACTGCGTCCATCTCATGCGCTGCACACAACCACCGGTAGCGGGGACCCGGCTCGGAGCCGGTTGGCCCCTAGGTCCCAAGCCCCTCGGTGGCCGGCCTCTCCCTTGCCGACGTACAGGTGTTGGCGACGTCGGCGGGGAGAAATACTCGTCACTCGAGCTCGACGCAACTGCAACCGCCGGTGACAATGGTGATCCGATGTCCGGCGGCGGCGAGGCGGAGCTGAGCGACGGGTCCGGAGGTGGTGGGCGTGCGCGTTGTAAAGCTGCTCTCGTTAGCATAGTTCAAGCATTCCTTTCATATTTTCGTTGTGTGTCGTCGTGATTTAATTGTGACAGATGTCATAATATGTCGGTCGTATAATAATTTTCTTTTTCTTCTCGCATATTGTTTGCTTTTTGGATTTGTTTAGGTTCTATTGCTTATTTTACTGGTTCTTGGAATTTCTTTTGCAAAATTGTGGATGTGTGAGACCGAAAAGTATTATTTAAAGATGAAATTACGATTACGAAAAACAGAGCTTGATCTGACAGCCAGAGTTGCCAGCTTATTATTATTATTATTATGAGTATCTAGGTTGAATGTATGTCCCTGTTAATTGACAGATGATTTTCCTGCCAGGGTTGCGGAATTTGTTCGAAAGAGTTACAACGGCACTCGGACGCAAAGGGTATTAGAAGTAACACGGACGGTTTTAGTCAGTAAGAGTCTGACTTTCCCTTCTCTGCCCAGAGCGGAAGGAGTCATTTGATAATTTCTCAAACTTAATAAAACCTTTTTATTTTCCACAGAAAACGGTTACCTCCACTTAACCGACAGATGATTTGGGTCGGAAGCATGCACTAGATAGGAAAAACACAGGCCCAGCTATGGCAACACTTGGGGAAGGCCTATGTCCAGTGTTGGACGTATCTCGGCTGATATTGTAATAATTTTCTACCACTAGTCCTTTACCATTATTTTCGATGTTTTCCCTCACACCACGAAACCCAAAATTTTAAATTAGAATCTACCAAACCAAAAACTTGCGCGGTTCTGAACGAGGTTTTAAACTCCCATGCTATCTCAATAAAAGTCGATAGGATGCAATAATAGGTATGTAACTTTATTTAAAAATGTCTTGTTGCATTAAACCCGCCTATGTATACCACTACCACAAAAATATACATCATTTATTCCACACCACAGATCATCCAATCCAAAACCCTAACAAGTAAAAACAGGTCAATAAACTACATAAACATCTACATCGACGTGACACCCCTAAATATAGGGCTGCCACCGCCGCCGCTCGCGCCATCAAAGTGCATGGAAATTATCAATTTCCGCCATCGCCATTCAGCCTATCTTTGAACTTTTCGTTTGGGTGCCTTCACTGACATGCTAGTCTATTTAAATAAAAAGCAAGTTTGTTATTGGGTTGGAAAAAAAGTGCCGGTTGGTTGTTTTTGTATTTATGTTTAAGTTGTTAATATTTATAGAAATATGTATAAGATTCGATAGCTAAATGAGTGGTTTTTTTACTCCCTTGCTGGATCCAATACAGTTGAATCGTTTCTCCAGACTGGAGGAATTGACATGGCATATTTCTGGTGGTTCCCACAGTTTAGTCTTGCTGTAAAGATTAGCAGTGATTGGGAGAATAGTGTGGCTAGCTTGTCCCAAGAATCAGTTTTCTTCCTTTTTAGGTCGTTGGTTAGATTTTTACTGTTTGTTCTTGAGATTACTGGCTGTAGCAGGCCCGTAGTAGCACTACATTTGTACAAAAAAGTACGCACTATTTTGCAGTAAAGAACTTATCAAATCCTACTGTTATGCAGGTTCTTTTAATGCTAAAGTAAAGCTAGCTACTCAATTGAAAACACTGGATCCAAATGATGATTTTAACTGTGAACGCAACTAAAATAAATTGACGATTGTGCATATGAAAACGTATAATAAACACACAGAAAATTTTAGTTAGTCAATGTCGTTTTATTAAAGGAATCGATTGAACCAAGTAAACACACCTAGGGTAAAAGCCGGATAGTTGCCACACTTTTTGTTAAAATATATAATAATTATACATTTGGTTAGTTGTCTCTCTATTCATAATACTGGTAGGTACTTTGGATTTTTGATACTTCCAGAGTATTGTCGATTTTTGTCGACCTCTAAATTTTGTGTCATCTATCATTTAGGGGATAGTTGCCTAATCCATATCAATTGCGTTTAGGATGGGTGCCCCACCGAGAAAGAGAACTTTTATCGCGCAAAAACTTTGGTCGCACCTTGCCTTCCCATGCAATGGCACAGACGCATGCAACACGGTCTACTTAGTTATCGTTGTAGAGTATCTCGATTGATTAATAAAATAACATGTGATTCATCAAAAATCGAGGCAACTATTCCCCTGGGGCAACTATCCTGGTTTTACCCTACATACATTGCTATACGCCTGAGCACCGTAACTAGCGAACGATAGATACATGGCCATGTAAATCTAGATACAGTCTAGTAGCTAGAGGTATGGGAGGCTTTAACCTGTTATCGATCGCTATACGGTGTGGTTGTCAAGGGATGTCCTTTAATTACCTCATATAGCAAGCTAAATAGTTATCAGGTATGATTATGACGGACAACCGAGCGTGCCAATAGGTATCGAGTTGGAGTAAGTTGTGGAGATGTAGTAGGCAGTCATTAACACAGGAAAAGGTTTTGCAAGGGTTTATGAATTCAATGCAAAAGATGAATTTAGGTAGCCAGGATAGTTAGTAGTGGGATTAAAATAATAACTACTCGTATCATGTGTGCTGGGGAGTTTGTTGCGCCACTTCTTCCCAGTTAAAACACGAGGAAGTGGTGACGGGCGGGCGTTTTCCGGTACTTTCTTTCGGAACTTTGACGTTAAAAAAGTGCTGGCACTCAGCCTTTGATTTTTCGGAATCGCTTTAGCTCAATATGAGCTACATAAGTTGTAAAGAATTCGTGGCTAAGTCTAGTTTGTGGGTCAATCTTTGAGATTAAGCAACGCTTGCCGAGGTCGATCTATAGATGGGTCCATCCATTTAATAACTAGTCTCTTCCAATAAGTTCCGGAGAGCATGTTTATACGTTGGCCCCGGCTGACATTTGTAAATTATTTCACATGCTACTAAAATGCTTATTTTAGCAAATGTTATTTGACCGATTCGGTTAACAGGTTTAAAAGAATACATTAAAATTTATTTATAAACTTTCAAATAGACTGAACAAAAGGAGATAGGTTCAGTGTAAAACAACATAAATATGTACTTAATATAGGGTAGCAAAATCGATGTATAAATTTGTTTCGCCCCTATACAACATTGGTGTCTTTATTTTAGCTAAAGAGTCACAATTTTGTTTTTCATAGTTTTAAGGCCAGGACTACAGTATCGGGTTTGGCCACTCTATATTATTAGCTAATTAGTTTCCACTTTACAACGTATATATATACATATAGTCCTTTTGACCAATTTCGGCCATGGCGGTCAATCTCTACCGAGACTAGCCATCGGCGCGGGACATATTATAGTGCACAAGTGTGTGCAATCCATACAATCAAGATGTCACGTGATTACGGAGTGAGCTCTGTCATTATATGGATTGACAGCTCACCTCGTGATCACTTAACCCAAGCCTTCACTTCGACATGTTTACAGAATCGACCGGCCGGAAGAGCCCACGCTCGGCAGTCGCGTTTGTGACCACGAGACAATCGGAGCAGTTAAACGTATAAAGAGCAACTCAAACGGCGTTGTTAACAAGCCGACGGGTTATGACGTACAAAAACAGTTCATACCTATGTAGTTGCAGTTTACGCGGCTCTTAGCTAAACTGTACGCCAGATTTTGCAAGTAAAGCGACGGAGTATATGTGGGGTGTCAGTTGCAGCGAGGAACGAACTTATATCTGTATAATAAGCTAGTTTCTTCAAGCGGCTTCAATCGCGTGTTAGTCTAACTAATAAAACTACTGAAAAGTTCGAAACTGCTTGAAAAGTGATTTATTGCGATCATTAGAGTAGATTTAGTGGTCGGGTATTATGAAGAAAAACTAAGCGAAAGCATTCGGTGACGATGACGCGAGTTTCATGATTTTTGTTCACCCAAAGCGTTCGGTGACGATGACGCGAATTCCATGATTTTTGTTCACCCAAAGCGTTCGGTGACGATGACGCGAATTCCATGGTTTTTGTTCACCCAAAGCGTTCGGTAACGATGACGCGAGTTCCATGATTTTTGTTCACAAAGCATTCGGTGACAATGACGTGAGTTCACCATAATAATTTTTGTTCACCCAAAAAGTGCTCAATGCGCCTAAAGAAGTTTTCAAGTTGAAAAAAAACTTTATTTTGCTTTTGTTTATATACTGTCAGATACAGGACTTTACCGTTAAATATGACTGCGCACTTCTGAAACCCCCAGTGTGCAAGTATTATCATGCAACGCCATTTTAAGAAAAAAAACAAAATGACGTTCTAAGACGAGGCCTGGAAGTAGCAAATTGTTTGTGACAAAACGTTATAACGTTTTTATGAATAAGGCTGTTAGTGTTTCGGGTTTCAAACTTCCGTGTTCGAAAACAAAACCCTGATAGGATCATTCGTGTGTCTCTCCGGCTATCATAGACAATTTGCTACTAACAGGCCTCGTCTTGGGGACGCCATTTTGTTTCTTTTTTCTATGAAGAATATGAATTCAGAATATCTTAACAAATACTGTTGTAACTTAGTCATGTTTTAAACATTTTATGAATGGGGTAAAGGTAAATTAGACTACGACACTAAATACTCTCGAGTGTCTGTGCTCACACGCAGACATTCGGTGTAAATATCGCAGCCAACTACCTTAGCCAGCCGTTTAATTAGCGGCCTAGCCTTCTAACTGAACAATACCATGGATGCCATTTAATTTAACAGCTAGGCAAATGATGGTTCAATATCGTTTTATGACTTGCTGACAAGACATTTGAGAATTTAGGGCAAAAGGAACCCCGACACAGACAGGTTAGGTTAAAGCATGACGCGAGCAAGCGAAGCGAGCGAACTGAGCTCCCTTCTACATTTTCCTAGATGGACAATGGTTCAATTCATCGCTGTCACAAGCACTGCGTCTTACGAACGTTAAAAGATATGCAAGTAGGTCAGCCGGTGGGCATGACAAATAGTGTCGGTGTGTTGCACAGCGCGCGTGCCTGCACCATGACATAGGGGGGGGGGGGGGGATGGCTTGCAAACCTTTAACGTTGCTCAGTGTCTTAGTAGACGCAGCGACTTGCTCGTTATTCAACCGAATAATACAATCCTCCTGAACATTTTGGCCATGGCAGCCAATCTCAAGGAGACTAGCTCGGTGAGGTAGATGTTATAGTGCAAAAGTGTGTGCGCAAACACAGATGCTATGATGATGATGTTCTGTATGGTGTCGGACGTAAAAGAATAGCATCATCCCCATCACGTCCCGTGGGTGTCGTATGTGGCGACTAAGGGACTCACCTGAGAATGGGCAGCAGCATTCTCTGTGCTTTGCAACAGCGCTCACACTGCGATAGCCAACCCGCCTGCCATGCGTAGTTTTCATGGCCACCCCCCCTTGGCCTTTGTCCAGCTGTGGACGACGCAATTGTGCACTGCGTGGGCCCACATATTCTATTTTTTTGTGGTTATACCCCACAACTTAGTGACAATATTCCCATAATGAGTGGTTGTACTATTTGACGTTAAGGAGTTACTTTGTGTCCCTTTTCAGTCCAAGTCCAGACCAGCTCATAGTTAAGTAAATATCTACTTTGCTTTGGTAGTGGTTTATTTTTGAAGTTCACTGTCCAATAACTTAACCCAAAGCAAAAAGAATCATCAAGATCAGTTAATAAACAATAAAGTTATGCCCTAATAGATAACCTCCAAAAACATGATAATTCAGATTGACTTGTTTGCATCTGCGTGCCCCTTCACAGCGTACCGGCGTGATGTTATGTTATGAACTGGTGAAAACAATGAACAGACATGCGATTTCAGTAATCCCAGGAGATTTGCTATTATTTATTAAAGAGTTTCATTGCCTACCACCGAAGTACTTCGGTTTACTTAGTTTGGAAAGAAATCTTCCGAACAAAAATTAGAATTATCCAAATCGGTTGACAATTGGCGAAAATATCGCTGAACAAACATTTTTTTCTGGGATTCCAGCATCAGATCATGACGTATACCTTCCATCATCAGCTCAGCAATATTGATTACCAGGCACAATTATCTGAATAACGTTAGATAGAATATGAAAAACATGTGCCTTTAAAATTTGAGGATTGCCCTCGATTTCCCTGGGATCCCTGGGAAGTGACAATGGGACCACTTTCGAATAAAAAAAGAATCATCAAAATCCATTCATAATTGACGGAACGATCGCATTACAAAAAATTCAAAAAAAACCTCGACTGTAGGTTTTTTTTGTATTTCGTAATTGAGAACCTCCTCCTGAAGTCGGTTTTTGTCGATATTGATTCGGTTTTCACTAGCAGAAAGAGCAGTAAACGAAGAAGGTTTGTGTATATAATTTGCACCCGTGTTAAACCATAGCGGATTGCTAGTTTATTCTAAAAAGAAGCATTGCTGCATCTCGACTCCAATGGAATTGATACCAAAAGAAAATGTATTTAATAAATTAAGTGCTAAAAAGAAAATGGCTTAAAAAAGGAACACTCTCGGTCATCGCACAAGTGCAGGCTTCATTACTTGTAATAAAATCCCGTTCTCTTAAAATAAAGTTAGATGTATTTTTATTCTTAAGATCCTTTAAAGATGTTCACGTGAAGTGTGTGGGTTACTAATTTTAATGTGAATGAATTAGTTGTATCAAATTTAGACTGTGTTGCAAAGTCAAAAAAGTCCTATGAAAATATTTCATTAAATCAATCAATTATTGATGAGTTACATTTAAAATATAAGGACTGGTTTCCTGTATTTACGGATGGTTCTAAGAATGTGAACGGTCAAGGAGCTGCGTTTTATGTACCGAATACACCAATGTCTCATCATGATAACTGTATTAAAATTGATAAAAAAGTTTGTATTATGACCTTGGAGCTTGTTGCGATATCGGAAGCATTGTCTTATGTTCGTAATGCTGGTGGACACAGGAAGGTGGTTATTTTGACAGACAGCAAAAGCTCACTACAACACATAACTCGATGCGCCTCTGGTTGCAGAGGTGCATCGATAGCTTATGTTATCCTATGTAAGATAGATGAACTTACAGAACGAGGTGTGCTTCTGAGATTGCAATGGGTTCCTTCTCATACTGGCTTAAGGGGTAATGAAGAGGCTGATAAACTAGCTAAATTTGCAGCTACCTCTGGTAAACAAATGAACATTTTACCAGATTATTCAGAGTTTTTGCCTAAATACAAACAAATATGTTTTGAGAGTTGGAAGGAGTATTTCAATAAACGCTCATTAGAAAAAGGAATAAGGTAGGTACAAAACCATCCAGTGTCAGCCCCTTCATATCCCCTGGTGCGCAAACACTAACTTAAATAGAAAACTAATTGCTAGCTAAATAGAAAGCTTACAGACTCAGATCTGGACACATACCATGCAATAAATTTAATTTTATGATGAGGAAGACTGACTCACCAAACTGTGAAGATTGTGGCGTCCAAGAGGATTTATATCATTTATTGCTGGAATGTGTCCGATTTGAGTCTGGGAGATCATGTCTAGCAAATGCCTTTGAATTAAACAGACTGGATGTTGGCACATTCAATGTGATTCTTAGTCAACCCAGTTCTAAAGTAGCAAAGTGTCTGTTTGAATTAATGGCATCGAAGTAAATTTTTAGTATAAGCTATTGGCAGTCAGATGTGGTTAGGGTATAATGGAACTGGTATGCACAACGTGTAAAAGTCCTTATAATAAAAAAAATAAAAAAAAGTTAAGAATAAAAATACCAACCTAACTTTTTGGTTCTCGAAAAGCCAAGACAAATATCACATTCTTTATCTCCCATTATATCCCTCTTACTTAACACAGCTCTAGATTTGAAAACCATCCCTTTATTTCACAATTTTCCTTACTTATACGAAACTGACAACTGAACTTTTAAAAACAAGGCAACTATGAAAAAGAATCCTGTGAAACTTCAGTGTACAGCTTGGGAATTTCCTTACCAGCGCCAGATGTTGGAACGAAATATTACAGCTTACTTCGCCATTGGGGCCATTAAAACAGCGAATTTTTGCTGCCATTATTTTTATTTATTGTCGTTTTAGCTTAGGCTGTATTTCTGAAACGCGGAAGGTTTTTTTCTTTTGATGGACAGATCTGTTGTTAGAAAATAATTATTTTTGTTAGTTACTATTATTTTTTATGTGAGCACAATGATGCTTAAAATTGCAAAATGCATTTTTCTGCCATAAGTAACTGTAATGGTTTCAATAACAAGTAATCAAGCCGTCTAACGTTTTGGTTGGTTTCCAAACTAACTGGATACATACCAGTTTTATAAAGTGCCCATCTGACCTTCGAAACCCAGAAAATGGGTAACACGATTCGCGTTGGCAAGACTGGTGCCAGATACCCATATTGTCAAAGCAGATAAATTAGCAATAAGGTTCATTGCCCTCCTTTATTTCTCTGCGTAGATGCCCGGACAATAAATTGTTTATAATTGTTGTAATTGTTTTCCTTTAACTCAAGTTTTAGTTTCAATGTTAATATAATTTTGTAGAATTAGCATAGATATAAGCGATTTGGTGTAAACTGTTAGCTTATATTTGATGAATAAATGAATAATGAATAATTTTTCTTTACTACAAGAAGTAAAGGATCGCATTCACGATGGATGTCGATTCAGGACAACTTTATGTCATTATTTCTTTATCCGGAATTAACTATGTCATGTTTGAGGGTCAGTGACCATTAATGCACGTTTATTTGGTGTCGACCATAGACACAAATGATAAAGATGACGATACAAAATTTATTTACTGTGCAGTGTTTGTAAAATTAAACGGAACCTTGGTTGGTTATTTAAAGAGGTTTAAGTTAGTCCGCCTCTGTACAGTGTTTATTACGAGTGCATAAATTTACAGTGAGGGAGGTGGTGAGACAGTAATTTCATTATTTTACATAATTCTGCTCTATTAGATTTAGTCAGAAAACAAGAGTTTTAGCTAAGTTAAGTTGGGTAACAAGATAAATAGTACTGGTTATTATTTGCGATAAAAGTATTCTCATGCAAAACATTCAAAAAGTAATGTGTTTGAACAATAACTTCGTCATCTGCCAGTTTCAATGCCTAGCTTTTTCCAATATTTTTCAGAGATCGGTCACAGTGTAACCAGGGCCCTGTTTAAAATAACTGACTATGCGACAAATTTGTCACAAACTGACATAATTGTTGCAATTTCGGTACGGGTGTTGTTTAATAGAGCAGATAATTGTCAAAAATCCAGTTTGTCGCTCTACCGTCGTAAGAAAAAAGCACATCTCGACACAAAACGAAGTCCGACCCGAACCGATTTCCGACCTGAAATTATATTTTAATGTCAGAAATCAGTTATACAAACGTATGCGATACAGAGAGTAAAGTCCCGCATACCTCCAATGAAATGGGAGGATCCTCCGACCAGACAGTTGTTGTATCTGGTGGGCAACTGCCCGATAGTTGATATCCGGACAACTGTTGTATATGTTTAAATCGCACGGAGAACTTTGCTTGCGCGATGCAAGATTTCGTTGGTAATTCGTCGCTGACGGGATAGATGGCGTTGCGGTTCTTTTTTTGTTGCCGTACAAATTTCGCTTCTTAGTTTTTCATGTGGCGGCATTGATGCCGCTACAGTTACTTTTTTTGTGTAGATACGTCCTTTTTTCAATTCAATTGAAATGAATTTTACAAGAGTGACTGCCTGTTTGACCACCACTACCCAGGCACTGCGTAACACGATGGATAGCTATTTACCTATAACGGGACATTTTTGGATCAAAACTTCAAATCGCTGCTCTTATGGCCTCAACTTAAAAATGCGTTATATCCAGCGATAGCTAGTTTGTTTACCCGTGTTTGCGTCTGTTTTTTTGTATTTTATTTTATTGTTTCAGGACGCCGTTTATAACCGGTAGTTTCAGATTAATGTTTAACAAAGGCAATTTAAAAAAGTGCTATTTACATTGTTTCTTTTGTTTGTGGATAAAGTCAGGAGATTGAAATTTTCAGTGTATTACGATTATTCTCGCTATAACAACATAGAAGAAAAATAAATTAAAATTAAAGTGGGCTCCCATACAAGAATTGTGTTTTTTTTTGGATTATCTTACGGAACCCTACGTGTGAGAGTCCGACTCGCACTTGGCCGGTTTTTTTAAACATCTGCTTTCTCGATTGAATCCAGGTGTTTCGAGTATCTGTGTTTATTTCGATATTCTGTAGCGAGTCTGTAATCTGTAATAAATTTAATCTCGAATGAAAAAGCAAACCAAATGCAGCAATTGACGATGTTATCGCTATATTATATTATAGGTAGTATACTATTTATATTGGAATACAATACATGACTAATACGTTGCCCCACACAAGGAATTTCTTCCTGTATCGTGGGTGCGTTTACAAACATACAAAGTCACAAACACAAACAGCCAGACCCGGAACAACTATCTGTAGGCCATACAAATAATTGTTCCATGCGGGAATCGAAACCGCGACACGCGGCGCAGCAGTCTATCGCTCAACCACTGCGCCAACCGTACTGTCAATGTACATATTCTCAGACTGTAAAGTACTTACCGTTCGTCAGCTTTATGTGCTTAGATCCACCCTTAGAAAACACGCAGGCCTTCCACCTCCTATACCAAATAAACGCACTTACCTACCACCAACTACCCAACACAAGACTTCCTTCGCTAAACGCCAATATTATATACTAAGTACTCATATTTATAAAACCATAAACAATCACCTTAACATCATAAATTTAAACTCACATGCACTAAAATCCAAAGTAACAGAGTGGCTGCTCCTAAAGGACTACTCTTACACGGAGTCTTTACTTACATATCTAGTGTAATACACGCACACACTCACCCACACACCATCACACACACACATACACACACCCACATCCACCACTCACACACAATTTCACTATTAAAATTTGTATACCATACAGTAGAATGGCACAATCCACTCTAGATAAGTTTTGTTGGTAATTGTAAACCCTGACCGTATATTACTGCCTCTTAAAATACAGGTATATCCTAGTTTAAGAGGTAGAGTATAATTTTTGTACAGAGCTTGCAACACAAACTTTAAATATATTTTTAAACTAAATATCAAACTGTATTTAAAATTCTGTATGTTTTTGGATAAAATAAAGATTATTATTATCTATTATTTCGTTTATTCATTTTTTTTTTCTTATTTATACATTTTTAAATATTTCTTAAAAATACAAAAATAAAAAACATTTAAAAATATAAAAATAGTAGCCCACCGGTATCGGGAACAGGGTCCAAGCTACCGGCGGTCAGGGCTCAAGAGAGAGGAACCTCCTAACAATACGAGCCGTGTCCAGAAGTACCGCTTTCTGAATCAGACCCTTGATCCAGCTGCCCAACGAGAGCCTCCTGAGGTGCTGGTCGAGGCTCGTGGCTATTAAGCCATTGGCTGACACAACTATCGGTACAATGATTGCTGAGTCCACATCCCACATGTCGACAACCTCGCGAGCCAAGTCAATATATTTTTATTATTATTATTATTATTACATATATGTAGTACGTATATACGGCAGCTACCTTGCAACTACTTTTAAACAATGTTGTGTATGTGGTGAGTAGACAATAATTGTACACCACACTCGCAAGTATGTCATAAGCTTAACAAGTTATAATGCACACATTACAAATAAATATTGGCAGTGCAGTGGAAAAAAAAAAAATGTTTGCCTGTATACCAAATAGCTTTATTGACTGTACATAATGATTTGGCAGACAGCTGATGATAAAGAAGTTGTTGCTGTAGAAAGTTTTGTTTGTGTTTCATCACGCCAAAACGGGTTAATTGATTTTTACAACCTGGGTCTGAAGCCCACGCAAACGGAATCGCGTGCAGGATTCTCAATATAAAACTGACCAAATCTCCTTCTCAAATTGAGCACAAGCAACTATCCGTTAATATTGAATTCTATGGTTTTAAATTGTTTTTTGAAATTAGTTCGAGACCCTTTCCGTGCGAGTGCGGCTCGTACTTGACCGGTGATTCTATTTTTTTATTTTTTATTCCCGCCTCAAATGTCGCCTCATATCACTATAAAAATCTCGTTCTCAAATTGAGCAACAAACAATAACTATCCATTACAAGTAACACATTACGCCTCGTAGTTAGTAACTCGCATCGCAGCTCACAAAACACTGAGACCCGCTTAGTGCAGGCTCCCACGTCTTCCGCCATAGAGTTATGAGCAACAAACATATGCACTTCGTAAATCGGCTCAGTTTGTGTTCAAAGGCGAGGCGATGCTCGTTCTCGTTATTATTAAGTGTGGGACAATGTGTGTTGTTTGTTCATATGTACCTATGTCATTGTTTTGTGAGAAGTTCGATTGTATCCACTTTGGCTCTAATTTTGGGAAATTCTTACTTGACTGGCTTTAATATTTAGGTGATGATGTTCTTATTTACAGTGTGGAGATCTATAAGTGGTCTAAAGTTTTAATACGCAAGTCCGGCTCGCATTTGGCCGGTGTTTTAAATGTTTGTTTCCGCTCGAAATTACGCTAATGATTATAAAGCTCATTAACAAACAACTATCCGTTAATATAGAATTCTATGGTTTTAAAATGACATGTTAAAAATAGTTCGGGACCCTTTCCGGCCGAATGCGGCTCGCACTTGACCGGTGAATCATTTTTTTATTGTTTACTAGTTACTGCCCGCGGCTCCGCCCGCGCGATTGTCGAAAATTATCCCATGGGAACATATTCTCGGGATAAAAAGTATGTGTTATTCCAGACTATAATCTACCACTGTGACAAATTTCATCAAAATCTATTCATTAGTTTTTGCGTGAAAGAGTAACGAAAATCCATATTTACAAGCTTTCGCGTTTAAAATATTAGTAGGGTTCCCGCCTCAAATTTCGCCTCATATCACTATAAAAATTTCCTTCTCAAATTGAGTAACAAACAATAACTATCCGTTACAAGTAACAGATTAGCCTCGTAGTTAGTAACTCACATCGCAGCTCACAAAACACTGAGACCCGCTTAGTGCAGACTCCCACGTCTTCCGCCACAGAATTATGAGCAACACCACATGCACTTCGTAAATCGTCTCAGCTCGTGTTCTTAGGCGAGGCAATGCTTGTTCCGATATGAGAGGGACAATGAGTGTTGTTTGTTTGTATGTAGTTGTGAATGAAAGTTCGTTTCTTGAATTTTATTTCAAAGAAAATGTAAAATATTACTCATACTTCATAAAGCGTGCCTTAGCATCGAGGACGTACCGCACACTCCCCGTATTCGTTCGCTTTCGCCAAAGTTAAAAAAAAATCTAATGTAACGACTCTCCGTCAATTATTACAAACTGTCAATTGATTGAAGGCTTATCCAATGTATTTCAATTCAGTATCAAAACGTTTTTATTATATCTCATACCTTTAATCGTATTATACATTCAGAGGTAACCCCAGCAAGTTATAAAATATACTTGTATTGAGGCTCTTTTGCAACTCGCCATAATCAGTTTAATATCTTCTAGGTAAAATTTTATTAAGTCAAACAGAACTGATTTCCACGAATTAAACAAAACAAAATTAACAGATGTACTTCATTTCAAAGATAAGTTGACGAAACTAGCCAAGTGCGAGTCGGTCTCTCACACGAAGGTTTCCGTGACATAAACCGAAACATGTGACTTGTATGGGAGCCCCCTTCAATTTTAAATTTTTATTATTTGATGTTATAGCGGCAATAGAAACACACACTGCAAAAATTTCAACTGTTCACGATCTGTACAACGATTCTTCAGATACAGACGGACATTATACGGACGAAAGTACGGACAGACGGATGGACGGGCGGACGGACGGATAGACACCGGAGGCTTAATAATAGGGTTCCGTTGATTACGTTTGTTCTTTGGTTACGGAACCCTGAAAAACAATAGTGTTGTAGATTCGTACGTCAGAAACCCAGTTTATTACAGTACCTTAATTTGACTCCAAATGCCAGAAAAGCCTGTGTCTTACACAATATCAAGTCACCAATAAACATAACAAAATATGTCTCCTACTTCCAAGATCCCAATTAAAACAGTAACACCACCATTACCCCCTCTTTACCCCAATTTACCCCCATAAAAAGCATGACACGAACAAATTACAGTACTCTTAACGTGTCGACAACCACTCATGCTATTATGTAGGTTGTAACTAAATATTTTTCATACAAAATGGGTTGTCATGCCGGAATGAACTTATTTAGTAAAGTAAGTAATGAAGCCTTACCACGCCATCTTGTTTGTTTTGAAGTTTAAAAAATATTTATGGTTATTTTTAGGGTCGGGTTATTAAGGGTGGTTTAATTGAGTGTGAGATCAAAGGAGGGTGGTTGCGGGTTATTGACCGATTAATCAAAGTTGGGTATATAAATAATTAATGTATATAAGTATCTTTATACAATAGGATGAGCTCGGACGCTATTAGTTTTTTTTTTAAGGATGGCTAATCAAATTTCACGCCCTTCCGCTCCGGGTGGAGTGGAAGGGCGTGTCAGACTCTTACTGACTAAAACCCATCCGTGTTTTCCCTAAAGCCGTTTGCGTTGCAGGGCCGCGATGACTCTTTCGAACAAATTCCAAAATAGATTTTAATACCTAACTGTCATTTTTGGCAAAGCTAGGTTATAAAAGCAAAAATTTTTCCAAGTTTTTATTTAACCAATCATTACCGCTGCCCTCGAAACGACGAAGGACAACTATTTAAAGAAATCGCCATGTCCTAGTACCGTTAATAATTCGAAGAGATGTGAGTTGAATTACAGCCCTCTCGTTAAGAGGAGGCCTGTGCCCCAGCACTTGGAACGTTATATGCTGATCATAAAGAAGTTGTCTTATATCTTCCACGTTTTACAAAAAGTATATGAAAAACATTGCATGTGCCTTTAAAATTTGAGGGTTGCCCTCGATTTCCCTAGGATCCCATCATCAGATTCTGACTTGGTGCCAATGGGACCACCTCAGGAGTAAAGGCTTTCGAATGAAAAAATAATCATCAAAATCAATTCATAATGATGGAATGATCGCATAACAAATATACAAAAAAAAATACATGCAGTCGAATAGAGAACCTCCTCCTTTTTGGAAGTCGGTTAAAAAAACAAATATCCATAGGCAATAGGGTATTCGACTACTATGAAAAATCGATATCAATGCATAGAGTACGATTGATGAAAATATAAATAAAATTGGTGGAAAAACTGAGAAGTTCCTTGTCACACAACATGTCGTTTGTACTGGATGGCTTCAATTCAATATTGACTTGTGAGTGACGTCACCCTAAATTAGTGCTGTCTCTGTTTATCACAGACTAGCTGACGTCACGCGGTTTCGCCCGCGTAGTTCACGTTCCCGTGGGAGAACGGAGATGAAATATAGCTTATGTTACTCGCTGATAATGTAGCTATCCATTGCTGAAAGAATTTTTCAAATCGGTCCAGTAGTTTTTAAGTTTCTTCGTTACATATAAAATACAAATCTTTCCTCTTTATAATATTAATATAGAAGTATAGATATAGATTTAAAAACGCTGACCTCACCGCCATTTTTTTAGATTTTTAGAAATGTAATAAAAAATCCAGTCAAATATGTACTCAAAGAAATATGGAAATGGCGGAATGAGCTCGACTCCTACCAAAAGGACTGGCCCGAATTAGAAGAAAATAGATTTGTGGGGTAAAAGGAGAGAGAGGCTTTAAACCAGCAGTGAGACAAAATAAGCTAGAAATATAGATAGAAATAGTATATAGTTTTGACATAGCATTTCTGGTTTTATTCTAGTTCCATTTTGCTTCAAAAAGCTGTAATATTTCGAACTGAACTGACCTTGGCTACATAGCGTGAAAACTGCTATATACTACCCCGGGCCAAACATAAAGAAAAAATGTTTTATGTACATCAAATATAAGGAATTTCGCGAGGCGTTGACGACAACCTTTAGTTGGGGCCATGAAAACTACGGGCGCAATTACAAAAGCGGATAGGTGAAATACGTAGATTTGGAGAGCGATTTTGGGTCTCCTAAACTGGATCGTTTTGCGATTCAAAAAGCCTGTGACCCTACTATGACGTGCTAATGCCATCAAATTCTGATGATGTAAAAGGGATAGTGCTATTCGATATGCATAGCTCCGTCTCTCTCTTAGAGCGGAATCATGATCGTTTTAAGAATTCATAGTAGGGCCCCAGAAAGACATTTTATCACGGTTCGGCAAAACATTGCTGTGACAGACGGACAGGCAGATAGATAGACGCACGTGTCATTCTATATGTCTTCCGTTTTTACGGACGTTCGGGACTTAAAACAATGCCTATTTTGTAGGTGAAATATTTCAAATTAATAGGTTTTTGGTACTTATTTGTTGAAACCTTTTACTGATTAGTACCTATATTTTTTGTTCATTTTTTACAAAACATTGCTCCACACTAAGAATTGCTCCTGTATCGTGGGTGCGTTTACAAACATACAATGTCACATACACAAACAGCCAGACCCGGAACAACTATCTGTAGGCGATACAAATAATTGTTCCGAAAGGGTATTGAACCCGCGACGCACAGCGCAGCAGTCAATTGCTCAACCACTGCGCCAAACGTGCCATCAAAATTATATTATTTATCACGAGCTGTGCCCGTGGCTTCGCTCCCGCTACCCTACTTTCCTGCCCTACCTACGTACTTACCCTACCTGCCTACCTTACCCTACTTTTCTACCCTACCTACCTACCCTACCCTACTTTCCTCCCTACTTTCCTACCCTACTTTCCTACCTTACTTTCCTACCCTACCTACATACCTATCCTACATACCTACCCTACCCTACTTTTCTACCCTACCTACATACCTATTTTTCTTTGTTTTTAAACCTTCCCTGTAATCTGGCGAACAAAACAAAAAAGAATTAGCCAAATCGGTCAAGCCGCTCCCAAGTAAGCGTGACCAGGAGAAGGGTTCTATTTTTATATATATATTATATAGATAATATTTTTGCTCGTTGGTCTTATCAGAAATACGCGACATGATTACCAACATTATAAAAACTAAGCACATTGTAACTACGTAAGCCAGTCACAAAAAGTATTCTTAATTGTTTCATGAAAAGTTTTTATGCCTTTTGACCTTTTATGTGGGAGGGATTCATAAATACATAACGCTTTCACACTCTGAGTTAATCCGACACCTTAGCTAAATAACAATTTGTTTAAAAGGACTATATTTTCTTTTAGGAGTAACAAACAAAAATACTTATTTCAAATAAAAAAATACAACAATAAATTAAGAACTCGTTTTTCTTATAAAGTTAAATGTGTGTACTTATCTTTTTTTATTTTATTTTATTTGAGATGGGTTTGCTCTTGACTTTAGTTTGGTCATAGATGACAGAAACAAAGTCGACGATGGAGGGAGCTTACCCCCCAGAAGAAGCCTGTTCACTCTAATTTTGAAGAAATTTAGGTGTACGTTCGGAAACACAGACGCAGGCTGAGATTTTCACTCATTTTCTGTGCGCCTTATAAAAGACGTTTGGAAACGTTTTGTGCGATCCCCGAAGTGCAATACTATTTATTAATTAATATTATTAATACGAAAGTAAGTATTAGCCAGTTTCTCTGTAACCTTTCTACGTCTGTAAAATACAACGTGGAGACATCGATACGTCAATAAATGAATACACTAGCAATAATGGATCATAGAAATATTTTGAATAAACCCTGTCACCGACATTAAAAATAAATAATAAATAAAATAGACTTTCCGATTTCATAAAACGTCAAAAAAACTCGAACTAGTCAAGGACTACCATTCTGACGAAATATTCCAAGCAGTCTGTTGCAGTTAGTGACATCAAATCTGGGATAAAAGACAACATATTCGTATGAACTAGTATTGCCAGTGTTTCGATTTATTGTCGTATCATCGTCTCCGCCTTGTATAAAATAGCCACACAAATTGGCAAATATCTTCAAGATTCGTTTTTCGTTCGAAGGTTGTCATTAAAAGTATTCAAATAATTAAGATTCATAATTTGATTGTCTAAAAATTTGTAAATCGATTGACTTTACAGTTATAACGATGTAAAATCAACGTCAAAAAGCATTTCACTATTCCTGTTATTATAATTTAAATGTTTCAATACTTAAACACAAAAACTTACACGTGCACGTCGGTGGATCGAACCCTATAAATACGGCCGCACTGTCGGCGTTCGAGCTGACGTCTCCGTCAAAATCCGCCCCGATCCTTGCTCGAGCCAGCCCGCGCCTGTAGTCTTAAATTCACCCCTTAATAATAATTCTGGTTCGATCCAGTCCGTCCCTACCTGTCCTCCACCCAGCGACGCCCTAAGCTGAGGACCGTACCCCACAGGGGGTGCCCTTAGCGTGTAGTCGCTTAGTTTGTAAGTTTTTTATAAGCCCTGGCTGGAGGCTTTAATATTATATTAAAGCCACTACAGGCAATCCCGGTTAAGCAGTCGACAACCACATAGGTTGAACTGCAAGACGCCACTCACAAAAAAACACTACAGTACGGACCTTTCTGTGACGTCGTTACGCTGTTCATTGAATAAAAAAAGTTTGAAACGAGTTGTAAAGTTTTCTTTTAAAAAACCAAAAATGAGTGATCATGATGACATTTGTGACATCAGCTATTATGACGTCACACTTTAAAAAAAAACACTACGGAGGTACTTTCTCCGTTATATATACCCCTTATTTTTTATGATCTATGAACTATATCCCCTTATCTACGACATTTGTTTCCCGACCTCATACTACCCTATATTTATTTAGGCACTCATCCTAAGTTAACATTGACACAACAATTTTCATGATAGAGTTCTTGTTCCCAGTTCGATAAAAATGAGAGCATCGCAAGATAAATATTGCAAATTTATTTTGTTCTGATTGTACGTTATAACCTTCTAAGAGGTCGGGAACCCAAAATTTGTGCCGCTTTTGGGGTTAAAACGGGACCCTATTACTAAGACTCCGTTGTCCGTCCGTCTGTCTGTCTTCTGCCACCAGGCTGTATCGTGATAGTTAGACAGTTAAAAATTTCACAGATAATGTAGGTATTTCTATTGCCGCTATAACAACAAATACTAAAAAAACAGAATAAAATAAATATCTAAGGAGGCTCCCATACAACAGACATGATTTTTTTGCCATTTTTCATTTTTTTTTTGTCATGAATCCTTCGTGCGCGAGTCCGACTCGGACTTGGTCGGTTTTTTTACTTAACTACGAGTAAAATTTTTCTTTGGCAGTCCAATACAGCTGTTTTTTTTAAAGAAAATGGAGCTGTTCCTTATGAAACTATCGATATCAACGCGTTAAACAAACTATACTTACCTATTTTTAATTTGAAATTGTGTCAAAGTGTTATTACAGTATGGAATGGTAACAAATGAACAATATGTCAAAAAAAAATCCCTTCCAGAATGCACAGTATAGTACAGTGAAAGTTATACATCATTAGCACTCCGGGTGGGGTCCTGCCAGGGTTGCGGAATTGGTTTGAAAGAGTCACCGCGGCCCTGGAACTGGGCTTTAAAAGGACACGGATAGGTTTTAGTCAGTAAGAGTCTGACACTCCCTTCCGCTCCGCCCAGATCGAAAGGAGTAATTTGATGATTTCCCATGCTTATTCATCCATTTGCATTGCAGTCGTAAACTGTAAAAAAAACAAAATCGGTTCATCCGTTCGAGAGCTACGATGCCACAGACAGACACACACACAGACACGTCAAAATTATTAAACCATCGTTGTTGCATCAGGGGTAAAAAACACCTCTAATTTCCTTACATTTGACAAGGTTTTAGCATTGATTCTTGCGAGATGATACTCCGACTTGAATTTGAACACTTTTTCAAACCCCGCACTCCCATACGGTGCACTATTCTAAACAATCACACTGCGCCTAAGGCTATCTCAATTTTATATTTTCCCCCAAATAGTGGTGTTAGGCGCAATCATAAAGAGTGTCCTTGTGTCCATCTCCAAGATCTAGTATATCTGCCAGGGTTGCGGAATTTGTTCGAAAGAGTCACCACGGCCCTGAAACGCAAAAAACTTTAGAAGGAACACGGATGGGTTTTAGTCAGTAAGAGTCTTAATTGTGCCTAAAAACGAAGCGTCCATGACACACTCTCAATACTCATTCAATTCGTAAATCGAATCACCGCCTGAGAAGTATTACTTAAAAATAGTAAACAGTGATTTTCGCACACTTCATAGCTTCACTCACAGAATCAGCCCGACATTATATCTAAAAATATTCTAACATCGTTCCGAGAACATGTTCGTCACACTCGTATAGGTAAATATAATCGTGTCTAAGTATATGTAAAAATACGACGCAAATCTTTTATTACTCGACTTCACATAAATGGCGGGTCATGTGTTTTTACATGACCTAAGTGTCGGCCGAAAGATGTGTTTGTTGAGAATAAACCCTTTTATGAACAAATGTTTTTTCCAAGAATCCAAAGGTTTTTGTAAATACATTACTGAAGCAGGCACTTTGGACTTGAAGCGTTGTGACCATTTATAAGTAACTCGACCTTTTCTTTTCTCCGTTTTATTTTTGCATGTGGCTTAAACATTGCTACTAGTGTTTAAAGTAAACAGTGATGTAAGTCATTATTTTCGGACATCATCATTTGCCTTGCCTTGTCCCAGTCTCCATTCAAACCGGATTCAGCTGAATATCAGTATTTTAAGTGGAGCGGCTGCCTACCAGACCTCCAAAACCTATTAACTGGGAGACATGGTACTTCTTGGCAAGACTGGAGTCTGGAGAGTGGGAATCAATGACAAACATTTATCAAAATGTTCAGGAAAATAGAGGTGTTTGTATACGCAAACGCTCCCCCAACTACGATATAATTGCCCCTGAGATCGCAACTAAATGTACACGAACCCAAAAACCTATAATTACAATAACAAACACTGTCTCCATCATCATTTCAGCCGAAAGACGTCCACTGCTGAAAATAGGCCTCCCTAAAGGGGGGTTTGCCATGATCGCCACGCTTGGCAGGCGGGTTGGCGATCGCAGTGTAGCTGTTGCGATGCACAGAGAATGCTGGTACCCATTCTCTGATAAGTCCCTTAGTCGCCTCTTACGACACCTACGGGAAGTGATGGAATGGTGCTATTCTTTTACGTTCGACACCATACAGTGACTGTCTTCAATAAAAGATTTTATTGAAAACACAAATTCGAAACGTACTGAAAATAAAACCGTTTGTCGCATTACGGGTGTGTTTAGCAACCTTAATTATATACTTAAAGCCAGTTCCCATCTCGCCAGCTGCTATATTTTCATAGTCCAATAGATTTGGGACCCTCGTAACTTTGAATAAGACGTAGATTTTATTACCAACTAAATTCCAAGTTTCGGTAGATCTTAGTTTTATCGGTTTATGGCCACGTAACGTTGTTTTAAAGGAAAGTTGGATGATATTGATTCTGGGAGATTTAATTGGTTGAAAGTAGTTCGGTTTGAGGCAAAGTGGGTCATATTTTGAAGGAGCGGTGACCTATTTTAGGAGAATGCTGACAAAATTAATATTATACTGTTTCAAAACAAGGATAAAAGATATTCGAAGTTTCCAGTCAAGCTATTGATTCGGAAAATTATTGTTTACTGGCTACTGCCAGCAGTTACTCCCTTAAGAGGTTGGAAATGATCCTTAATGATAAAGAGTATTTCATGTAACGAGTGAGTTATTTAAAAGAGTTTTTTATGTCAATGCTAAGGCAATGTTAGGAAAATTTTAGGTCAATCTCCAAGATTTAGTCTATTCCTATTTCAAAATTCATGAAAATCGGTTCCGCGGTTAAGGCGGCAAAGCGTAACAAACAGACAATCAACAAAGAGAGTAGCTCTTTTATTATTAGTATGGTATACAAAAGGAAATACGTTTGAAATTAGAATTCAAGACTTCGATTTGTAGTTTTAATCTTGAGGTTAACTTGTTTTATTATTGGTTGTATTACCGTAATTAAAATAAAATTATTTACTGATTCATGGCAAGAGCAGGCATTGAATAATCACCCTACCCCATCGACATGGAAAACCATCGCTGTTATTCCAACATCGTCCAACCCAAGAATCAAACAAAACAAAAAGCTCAACTCTTAACCATAAAATGATAAGATCTCATAAAACACTACCACCCCACACTAGCCAAAAAACGACCTAAAAAAAGATAACTTAACAGCGCCATCTAGGTAAAACAATTAAACTAATTACTGGAAGATTTATTTGGCTACTAAACTCGCTTTAAATTCCTCCTAATGAGAGTGTCTCGAGATTATCTCGGTTGTATCTCCACGCGGATTGGTAGAATTTACGAACTAACTTCTTTTCGAGGCGAAGGATTTTCGGGAAGATTTTCTACGGAAATAATGGGTTTTTAGAGTGATTATTATGGTCGTTTATATTTTAGTAGATAAGAGGATTTATGAAAGCGTTTTTATGTAGTGTAATAGCTACTGATGTATCTTTTTATGTTTAAATTACTTATCAAATATTCTTTAAATAAAATAGTTTAGGCACTAGTAGGTATGTCATGAAAAATTATTTACATTATTTAAACACATTTTACTTGTGGGTCTCAGATTTTATTAGCATGTTATATAGACATTATAGTGTTAGCATCGTCATTTGAGGATATCAGAGTAGTAGTTGTATAGCGGCATCAATGCTGCCACAAGAAAAAGTAACACAAACTTACACCGAAATCCAGCATCGCGGTGTCAGAGTTTTCCGTGCTATTTGAACATAATATGCAATAGTCTGAATTCAACTATCGGCCAGTTGCCCACCAAACCCAACCACCGTCTGGTCGGAGGATCCTCCCTTTTCAATTGAGATGTGCGGGACTTTACACCCTGTACCACATATAGTTGTTATAACCCTGCTCAATTGCTAATATAAACTGCCCGTAGGGATACTCTAAAACTTATGTTGGCCAGTAGGTAATTATCAGTGACCATTTTACGGTTAATTTATCGTTGGCGAAACTTTTTAAACATTTTTCTTCACCATAAAATGGCTCCAAAAAATATGCCTGTAAAACCCAGAATAAACTCGAGCTCGCCTGAAAATAATACATTATCGAGATCCTCATAACTGAATTCGCTCATGAACAAAATGGCTGTCGATAATTATTTTTTTAATCTAGAGCCCAAAAACTGCTTTTGTTGATGGATTGATCAATCTATTTGATGTATGGACATCGACAACCAATTTAAAGTCCATGGAGGCGAGATTATTAAAATTTACCGACATCATCTCTGGCTAAAAAAAACCTACATCAGTGAGATTTTTTAAATCCTGATAATGTCTAGATTGAATCGAAGGTGATTTGATTAAGTGGCTGAATTGGATGAACGTAATATGATTCAAATGATTGTGAAATTAATTTTAATTTAATCAAACTGATTCAATAGTACTGAGGGATGTCAATGGTAAAAAATATTTGGGCTTAAATTTATACACAATTTTTTTGTTTGACTGTACTAAGTATTAATTTCAGAATGTTTTAAGTTTCCTGAATAGTTTTTCTCGACACAATAAATTATTCTGTCTAAGGCTTACTTAACAATGGCGTGACTTAATTTTTGACGTGTTAATAGTTAATTTGTTTAATTATTTAATCTTTTGTTTCACCTAGTTTTTAAATAGTTAACTGTGGGCAATAAACCATACCTAAGTCCAGAAAACTATTACAATAAGAGGCATTAAAATGTTTTGCCCACCGTTATCTTGGCTTTGCATAACACCATCAGTTCGTTGGCCTACAACATAAAGTCTTATACTCTAATTTGCACCTTCTTACAATGAAAACAAAGTCGAGATTACCAACTTTTTTGATTGCGAAAAAAATTTCATTAAATCAAAAACCAAAACATTCAAAATTGAACTTTACTGTTTTAGAAATCCAGCACAAAATTGCTTGAACTGCTTCATCCGTGATACAGTCACATACATAACCGATAAGGTTACAGGAAACAAAGATTATTCAAAGAAAGCACGCGATTGGGGAACCAATTTAACTTGAGCTCTCTGTAATTACAATTGCAACGTCAACAAGGGTCAAGTCGCGTAAATGGTCGTTCTATGTAGGTTTTAGTAAATGCATTTGTTTGTTGAATAATAATATATTCGGGAATGTTGGAGGGTAGCGATTTCAATAGTCCACAAAGAGCGATGGCGGTAATAAAAATCATTCATTGAATATTTATTAAAATGAGGGTAGATATGTGGAAATTCCGTGTTTGTTGAAAGGAAATAATATTATGCGAAACTGGCCATGAGAAGATATTTATTATGAAATGGTTATTATAGTTAATTTATGAACAGGAATTAAATGAGCTTTCAAAGGATTCTTGGGCTCATTTGATTGAAAACGATATCAAAATTACTGCCAATTACAGCATTAAATTCATACTTGTTTGCTTGCAATTTACGTCCCCCGCGGCACATAGGCCACCCCCAAAGGAGGGGTTAGCCATAATGGCCACGCTTGGCAGGCGGATTGGCAGTCGATAGCAGTGTAGATGTTGCAGTGCACAGAGATAGCTGCTACCCATACTCTGGTGAGTCCCTTAGTCGCCTTTTACGACACCCACGGGAAGTGATGGGGTAGTGCGATTCTTTTAGGTCCGGTACCATACAGTTGTGGGAATAAATATTTATTACGAATAATAATTCGTTTGGATATGGAAGGAGTGGGAGTGAAGGATGGGAGAAGAACGGTTCTGGCAATATATTTATATATTGGCACAAAGATTTAACAGAATTCAAAATATTTTATTTCAAAAGCTGGTTCAGACATTGGCCTGGATTAGGACTAACGAATCTTCTTATCCCAATAGTATGGTCCCATGAGATAATTTTCTACTGCCACGTGGGTGAACCGGCTGGTGAAAACTAATAGTTCATATTATCGAACATTAAAATAATTAAGTACACAACAACAACATACAACAACAGCAAACACAACAACAACATACAACAACACAACAACAACAGCAACAGTAACATTATTAATATTCACAAACACGTCTACCAAAGTAAGCCTTTAAGTTGTTAACTAAAAACATAAGAACCACGTAATTAAACAAAAATTTAAACACAGAACCACCCAAAACTTTAACGCTCTAAATCCCCCGCGGAGACCACGGCCTAAAAAATTACAGCCTACAAACTACTAACTTCATATTAACACACTTCATAAAACGGAAAATTTTAATTAACTGTGCACGTTAAGCGACTAATTGGTTATTTTCGAGTTGTAATTGTTTAAATGAACGCAACCGCTTGTAGTTAGGGTGTGGAGTTAAGTCGTTGGGTTTTTATTTGTATGTTTGTGTCTTATTTTTATTTAGATAAGGTGATTCATTTCGGGTTTTGGATGGAATTTATTCATAATATATTTGTTACTAGTAAAGGACTCACTTAAAAACACCTTAAAAAAATAAACTAAATACAATAATTTAGACCACCGATATCAGGAACAGGTTTCAAGCTACTGGCGGTTAGGGCTCCAGAGAAAGAAACCTCCTTGAAATGAGAGCCGTGTCCAGAAGTTCCGCTTTCCGAATGAAGCCCTTGACCCAGCTGTCTAACGAGAGCCTCCTAAGGTGTTCGTCGAGGCTCGTGGCAATTAAGCCATTGGCTGACACGACAATCGGTACAATGATTGCTCCTACATGACGTCAACCTCGACAGCAAAGTGAAGATATTTTATTTGGTACTTGGTATTAGTAGTACACGATTAGGTGAAGTCACTGTGGTTAACTCAATAAATCTGCCTCAAGCTGTAATGATAAGCTTAACGATAGATAGTCATTAAGATAGATAAGACACTCAAAATTATATATTCAAAATACGAGGTGGACTGACGACCTGGTGAAGGCTGTTGAAATATGCTGGATTTGAGGTTCATACGCCTGGTCGTTATGGTGACGCATGTGAGAGGCCTATGTTCAGCAGTGGACGAAGTGTGGGTGAAATGATGGTGATGATGGATTCTTGAAATGAACACTAACTGACTCCTAAGTCACAGGCACGAACACCTAGTTTAGGAGTCAGGGCATTTAAGTGTTTGTTCTTAAAGCCTTAAATGTTTTTAGCCCTAATGCGATATTTTGTATTTGTGTTTTTTGGTGAAAAAAAAAGAATTAATTACTTACAATAATTTATTAATTTCAGTTAAAGTTAGCGACGGCGTTTATTGGAGCTATATTAGAAAGTTTATGTGTGCAGAAAATATTTCTCAGTGTTATAAAAACAATAAAGAAACATAGCTTAAACTAAATGCGCAATTCTAATCAAATAATTTTCTACCAGATCATGCATTCCCGATAATATTTCAAAGAAAATTAAATTGTAATTGTTTTGTTCCTCCACTGACAAGCCTGTGACACAGTAGCCGATATCAATCTAGAGCTGTCTCGTCAATCATGACGTGACAACACTGTCCGCGCCGGGAAATGTGCCGGACGGCGCGTTTTATGAGGTGTTGGGTGGATGGGCAGTGGGCACACTGGGTCGGTAAAGAGAGTTATCGGTAGGTATGTATAAATGTTAGAACGTTGACAAAGAAAATATACAGGTTGTAACGTAAAGATAAAGTCATATTTTCTAAACTGGTTATAATCTTATACCTGAAAAAAAAACATGAATTTTGCAAGAACTTGTCATCAGTTTATTAATTTTATTATTTTTTGGGTTTGACTACGGCTTCCTTCAGTAAAGTGTTTCATTGAAATGGGTAGAAGCAGTTTTTAAAATATAACTACTCCTTTCCCTAACACCAAGTATATGTATATGCATTAGAAAAATAATTCCACTCCCATGCTGTATTGCGTCTACATATTTAATATTCTTCAAATGGTCTTATCATGATTCTGTATGGTGTCGGACAAAAAAGAATAGCACCATCCCATCACTTCCCGTGGGTGTCGTAAGAGGCGACTAAGGGACTCACCAGAGAATGGGCAGTAGCATTATCTTTGCATTGTAAGCAACAGCTACACTGCCATCGTCAACCCGCTTGCCAAGCGTGGCGATTATGGCATACCTCCCCCTGTCCCTCCATTTGGGGGGGGCTATGTCCAGCAGTGGACGTCTTGTGGCTGATATAATGATGACAATGATGTCATTATATCATTGAAATATTTACAGTTTACACTAAATTACAGTGTACTATGAAGTCTTAAAACGATTATGATTCCGCTCTAAGAGAGAGACTGTGATATACATAGCGAATAGCACTATCTCTTTTACATCATCGTAATTGGATGGCATTAGCACGTCATAGTATTCATTCTCCATTCACACTAATCCGTCCAAATAAAACACAACAGCATAACAAAATGCAGTATACCAGCCAAGCAAACTGTTGCCAGTGTTCCATTATGTAGAAAGACAATAGGGTATCAATCCAGCGGAGTATAAATGGTAGTGTGGGCTCATCGTCAATCATACGACAACACCCGCTGCAATTGATTCCGTTATATCCGTGTTGTTGTTTAGATTACTACCTGGTTTTACAGTCTTGGTTTTTTAAAACTGTGTTTTTTCAGAATCAGAATCAGAATGCTTTATTTGTAAACATAGGTCAAATTACAACAGAGTGTGAGATGTTATAGATAGCCAACATAGATCTTCTATGTTTTTTTTTGTTTGTTTGTTTATTTTTTTAAAAACGTTGCCCCACACTAGGAATTTCTCTCGTATCGTGGGTGCGTTTACAAACATACAAACTCACATACACAAACAGCCAGACCCAAAACAACTATCTGTAGGCCATACAAATAATTGTTCCGTGCGGGGATCGAACCCGCGACACGCAGCGCAGCAGTCAATCGTTCAACCACTGTGCCAACCGTTTTGACGAGAGGCGTACAAATTTATTTTATTATGGTTAATTAACAAATTACAAATACAAATTTAAAATTCAATCAATTAATACAATCAATTTCAATAAAAATGTCAAATAGATTAAGTTACGTGTCATATTAATGGTAATGTCAAACAATATTCAAGATCGTCAAAATAAGTGAGGCGATGTATAATTTTCTGAGGCAGTAATTATAGAATTGTCGTCTAAATAATCCTGTAGTACTCACTACAGGATTATTTAGACGACAATTCTATAATATTAATAAATAGCATTTATTTATAAAAAAATTTGAATAGTTCTTTTTTGAAATTGTCTTAACGTTTACGCTCTATAGTAGCTAAATAATAGCAGCCGCACGAACGATCTTCAAGGTTAAGCATGGCTTACCGTGTTCGGTGTGGAGAGGGGTGACCATCGTAAAATATCAAGATTTCTCTGTACTTCGGTAAGCAAGTTAAGCTGTGTTGGTCCCAACTGTCTTTTGTAGATTCTTCTGCAAATGGTTCCGTTATATCTATGTTATTGTTTTGTTTGCTTGTTGGTTTTACAGTTTTTTTACCTGTGTTTTTTCGATTTTCAAGGTTAAGCAAGGCTTCGTCATCATCATCATACCAGCCGAAAGACATAATCACCACGCTTGACAGATGGTTTGGTGATCGCAAAGTAGCTGTTGCAATCCACAGATAATGCTGCTGCCCATTCCCTGGTGAGTCCCTTAGTCGCCTCTTACGAAATCCACTGGAAATGAAGGGATGATGCTATTCTTTTACGTCCGACACCATACATAAGCAAGGCTTGCCGACGTCAATATATGGATGGGTGACAATTTTAATTTGACACCGGTCTTGCCAAGGGATATCGTGGTGCTAAGTTTCTGGATTGTTGGGATAGTTAGTTAGTCGCCCCATATAAAATACTGGTACTGAAGTGCATCCGGTTAGACCGGAAATCGAATTTAATTAATTGGGAAAACCATCATAGTTAGCCCTGAGGTCCTTCCCGGTATATGAGCCATTCAAGTACGAGTAATACTTCGAGTAAGGCTTCCCTAACTGTGCGTCGCCTCCCGAGGGCGTCGTGAGGCGTTCAAGCGAACATTTTGAAAATATTATCCTGAAAATCTGGAACAATATGACTGGGTTAGAAACCCTGTCCTATCGACCTCACCATCAACACTTCATAGAGGAAGAAGAAAAAAAGTAGGAGAAGAGAGAGAGAGAGGAGGAGAAGAGGAAAATTTTCCTGTGACTCCAGCCTCATGCTCTAATACAACAAAGACAGACTGTTTGTATTTTGGAGTTCAGTTTCTCACGAATATTTTGCCATCAGCACTGCAGCGTTGATGGTTTTATTACCATTTGCGACATCGTACTTATGCAAAACAGATGACAGGCGTCGCCAAGAATGGAAAATTCCCAAGGACGTCACAATTAAAATAAGTTTGGGAAGCCTTAGATAATCAAATCTATATCGTGTTAAAGAGCTACCACTGTGTATATTCTTCAATTTTAATGATACTGACTACCTTTGAAACTGGTATATACGTGCCAATCGCGATTAGTTTCATTAGTTCGAGCGATGTGTTGCTACGCCGTAGCCAGCCTGATGACGTCATCGCTACGGCAGCTACGCTTTCGTAGCCAAACCGCTAAGTATTGAACCATTTCAATTAATATTTTAATGAGGCCACAATGGTGTTGCTCAGATTACGTAACGTTACTTGCTTAGTACTTACCAAGTTCTCTGAAAATGATGTCAAGCAAAATAATATTTGTTGGAACATTTTCAATATCATTTATGTCCTAAGTCGTTCCTAAAGATCGGAGGCACAAGAAAATTATGTTTATTCATAGAAAATCTTTTCATATTCTTCTGACGTCAGATGCTAGTTTCTAAAGAATGGAAAATAAGTGCGTAAGGTTCGATAAATATTTCTCGATATTTCGTTGGTACTTCAGAGAATTTGCTAAAATAGTATTTTTTTCTGTGAAGGGATAACAATGGTTAAAAATATCTGTTGTATATTTTTTTCGCATTATGCCGTACAAATACTTTCAAAAAAATGTCTATAGGATACGCAGATGAGTTCAGAAAAGAAGTAGTTAAGGATGCAAAGTTTGTAGTTATATCATTTAATTTATGCTATATACCTATACTACATATACTAATAATACAAAGCTTAAGAGTTTGTTTGTTTGAACGCGGACAAGTCGGATTTCGAATATTATATGTATAACTAGCTGCTGCCCTCGGCTCTGCCTGCGTGAATATCGAAAATTATCGTAAAGGTACATACTCCCGGGATAAAAAGTGTCCTATGTGTTATTCCAGACTATAATCTACCTCTGCACCAGATTTCATCAAGATCCGTTCCGCAGTTTTTGCGTGAAAGAGTAACAAAAATCCATCTAGCCTTACAAACTTTCGCATTTATAATATTAGCAGGAAGTAGGATGATAGCCACATTCATGTGGAAGGCTGTGGTAGACTATACTGGAATGGGGAAAAAATGGAATATACGCGTACAAAGTCGCGATCAAAAGCTAATTTGTAATAAACTGAACCTCGGTATCTGTATTTAGAATTTTACTTTCAAAACTTGAAAAAATAAAGTTTCACCAGAAAATCATTAAATCTGTTAATCAAAGTAAAATTTAACTCGTTCTTAATTTATATGTGAGTGAACAATCGCTAATTTTCTATCTAATTTCAATTGGTATGACGAGCAAACATCTTTTATGCACTAAAAGAAGGTAAGTCTAAGTTGGTTAAAAACAGTTTAAAACTGCCTTTCTCGACAATAACTAATAATTTATTTGTTCTAAAACATTCAGACATTTAAATAACATGTTCAGATATTGGACATCTGTGTCGGAACTAAATATAAAATATCTGTATTTCAGACATCAGCGCTCAATCCCCCGTTCCAAGCGACACATGGGATTTAACTAAGGTAGACCTTATAAACATATTTCTTAAGGAAGTGACAGATGATGGAGAATACTCTTAATTAGTTGTATAGTGATGGCCTCCGGTGAGTTGAGTGTAAATGAGTGAATCTTTTCAGATTTTGACATAATTTTTTTATTTAATACGGGTTTGCTCTTGACTCTAGTCTAAGCCATAGATGACAGAGACAAAGTCAACGATGGAGCGAGCTTACCCAGAAGAAGCCTGTTCACTCTAATTTTGAAGAGATTAGGGATTATTTATTAAACTTCAAGTGTTTTTCCTCAACATCTCTTTTCTCCATTATATCTTCAGCACGAAGACTTGAACTATACGTCATTGCAATGAGGCAAGTGTTCGTTGAACGCGTTGAAACTGATGGATGTTCGGATTGTGCGCGCTGTGCCCGAAGTGACGTCATGAGGACGTGGTCTAAGTTAGAGACGATAGCGTGAGGTGATTTTTATCCACTGTACAGTATTACATAGTTTATAATTATAAAATTCCGAAATAGCCTTCTCCCGTATGGAAAAGAAATTTTCCTTTACAGCAATGGCAATTTATAGGCCACACTTAGGATATGAAAAACCTCAATTTTTTTAAAAAAAAAATATTTGTGGCACGTCAACAACACAAACACAAACATGGACATATTAAATTGTATAAGGTCTTCTTCAAGTGTTTATGTCAATTACAGACGTTCACAACATTTACAATAACAATTATTTATTATAATATTTAACAAAATAATTAGCAAGATAATAAGGAATTTATAAATCAATGTTTTGGTGGTCAGGGTGCCTAAAAGGGATTGAGAAGTGTATACTAATATGATAAAGTTGGAGAGTTTGTTTGTTTGAACGCGCTAATCTCTGTAACTACCAGTTGGATTTGGATTTTTTTATATGATAGCCACATTCATGAGGAAGGTCACTAAAGGCTATACAGAAACGGGAAAAATGGGATATGCACGTACGATGTCGCAGGCAAAATCTAGTTACTTATAAATGTCATATTGGCACTTACTTTAGACTAGCTTTAGAAAGCATTCAATGAAAATGTCAAGTAATAGTCGTTCCCAGCCTTTTTATAATGTAAATGGCTAGGAATAGGATTATTTCTTGGCATTTCATTAAATTGCAGCTTGTAAAAGTTATTAATCATTCAATCTTAAATCTTATTCTCATTACAGCACTGATTTTCTTTCTCTCTTCAAAATCCATCCAAAAGTTATCTTTAAAAGATCGATAAGGCCGCCCATTGTAATGTTTTTCTACATTTATCTTTTCTGTAACTTATATGGTGTACATAATAAAGAGTATTCTATTCTATTCTATTCTATTAATTTTAAAGTGCGTTTCAAATCCTCCACATGTGTTGTCATCGAAGCATGATCGAAACACTTTAAGCTTTGATTAGATTCACTGTTTATCTTTAGATTGAATGATTATTTTACAAGCTGCAATGACACCTATATGTACTAGGACAATTTTGTAGCAAATAACACTGATTTGTTAATGGGCGATGAAGAAAAACCAACATGTATTAATAGGACCCTCTGTCTTCTTCTTTAATTATTTATTGTACACCATAGCAACTTATATTGATTTACAGTGATTAAAAAGTTCATGTACAAAGGCGAGCTTAACTCAAAATGAATCTCCAAATTGCATTATGTTTAAGAGTCTTGATGCCTTTTTTTATTTTCGATTGATTGCTTTTGTATGTGATGATAGCTACCATATTCAGAAGACGGGCTTGGAGCCCGCAATCTAGGTCAAAAGGAAAATGCCCACTTTTTAAAGAAATTTTGGCCAAGTGATGCCCATGAATGAAATTAATTATATGCACTAGGATTGATACGACCTCTTTCTTTTTACATAGAACTCGGTGGGACTTAATTATCCATTGGCAAGCCGGTATCGTCGGCGGCTAAAGGATCCATAATCGTAATCAAAGTCGTCGAAAAATCTGATGTGAAACGCAATAAGAAAAAATCACGGAAAAAACACAAGTCGCTTTAAAACAGCACCAAACGAACAAACTGATTTTCCAATGTCAATCAATTATTGACACTAAGGGATGTAACTATGATTTGATACTGATTGATTAAAAAAATTGTATTTGCAATAAACCAAAAACACGGAATCACTTCAATGGATCGTTTAAATCGTATTAAGAAGTCCATAAATTGAAAAACATTGTTTTTTATCTCGTACCAAAAAAAAAGATGACTGTCACGACCAATTTTTTTTTTTTTGCCAAATATCGATGTTCATTACTCGGTTTTTTGTGAATCGGCTTTTTTATTAAGAATTGCAATCCCTACTTTGACAAGACTGAACACCGAGTGGAAATGTTTTTCAATGCAATAAACGATTGAGGGTCTTAAAAAAATCGGTTTGGAATTCGGGAATACAATTCCGAAATTCTCATTACAAATTGATAGTAGTTAATTAAAATACTTATAACATAGATGGGCAAAACGTGACCGAAATTGTAAATTTTTTTTTCAATGTTCCCTTTCATACTTAGTCTTATTTAGTTCTCATCTTGTGGCACACGCAGGAGTATCCAAAGTTTCGTCGTGCCAGTACGAACTTGTTGCTCTGAGGGCATTTTCCGCAACACAGGAGCCTCCACGTTCCGTTTCATTGCCACTAACTTTCTTCACAAGGAAAAACTTCGATCAATTAACACGTTAATAGGACGGTAGTTCTTTATTGAAGGTTTCTGCCTTGTAAAACTATTGATGAAGTATAAAACTGCGACTGACAAGGCAGCTATACGCAATTGAATGAAAAGTAACTTAAAAAAATTACATTTGAGATAAGAATAAAGTTTATTCGTTCGTTGTAACATAAATAAGCTTATAACTTTTACATAATTATTATATCTATAACTATTTAATGTCACTATTTTATGGACGGTGGGCCCCAAACTAAGTAGAACCTGTATCTTGCGGTCCTGAGTTGTGATTACATTAAATATAAATTACCATTAGGTGGATATGTTTGGAGTCGTGTAGTAGTAGGTAGGTTGTTGTAAACAATGGCACAACACAAGTTTAAAAAAAAAAAATACAAAAACAAATAAACTTACAAAATAAAGGTTTGTGTGTTAGCTTTTGAGTTCTGTAAGGGTTCTTGTGTGAGTTGTGTAATTGTTTTTGTGTCTTTTTTGTGTACTTATGAGATATTTCGTTGAATTTGTACTTTTTTAGCATAAGATTCCCTAGCTACTTAACCGAGATCGAAACTGGAGTCTAGCGAACAGGCAGATCTATCTATCGTTTGTCCATTTTTGGCAATTAGCAAACGGAATGGGCTATGTCTCACCGAAATTTCAACTAGTAAAGGGACAATTACTATTATATACCTGAATCAAGAATAATCGACCATCGTTTGTTACCTAAGAACAGGTACATAAGAAAGTACCACCCACGGTCCAAACAATAATTTTGACATTCAACGACACCTACGCAAGAATTACAAACTGGCCTATTCTTAGCTAAGATTAAAGATAAGCTTCCATTGATTTTCATCCTTAAAATATCCTTAATTAAACAGAAACAATAGACCCCAGAAACGGATGAAGTAGAAAACGAAAATACCAAATCTAATTCTGAAAGTATAATTTAATTCAACTCTCTGCTCCGTACAAAATTACTTTTAATTTCAAAGATCTAAGGCGTTCATAACTCTCCTTTGGCCCGGTTTCTATTCAAGAAACATAATAAAAATTAGTCACAGACATTGTACACTACGACACGATTTAAAGGTTTCATCGGCGAAATTAATCAACTCGAACTTATTTGTGGTCTCGACACCCGGTGTTGAAACAGATTTTTTTTTTTTTAAGTATGGGATATCATCAAATGACTTCTTCCGCTCTGAGTGGAGTGGAAGGACGTATCAGACTCTTACTGACTAAAACCCATCCGTGTTCCTTCTTCTCTTCTTGCATTCCAGGGCCGCGGTGACTCTCTGGCAGGCTCTGGCCCTAGTGGGCCCCGTCTTCTATGCTGACATCTCTTTGAGGCGCGCGTGAAACACAACACGCCATCGACCCGGGCCTGGTGGTGATCGGACAGCGAGCCACCCAACGCTCGCCGTCCGTAGGCCTACGGTGGCCGGCGATCGACCTGCGACTCCCGACGCAGAACTTGCGAGAGGCATTTCCATTGGATATCATTTAGCATTTATTAATTAACTAAACCGAGACCTTTGTCGCAAAGACATAATTTTGTCTAAAGCTGGACGAAGGCCCCATTCTCTCAAGCGTCGCCATATTGACTGATCCTGTTGCAACAGGATCAGTCAATATGGCGACGCTTGAGAGAAGCGGAATCAAGCGGCCTTCGCCAGGTCATCTTTATACCCTGAGTGCTTGTCCGGCTAAAAAAAAACAAAAGGCAAAGCGTTATCTGAGGGCCAATTCTATATACTAATTTTAAGCAACGTTCGCATTCCCATCTCAGTCGTAATTTGTCAAAAATTTATGAAAAATTCGTTTTTTTTGCAGATTGCGACTGACAAATGACCAATGCGAACTTTGCTTGAAATTCAGACGAATTGTCACTCTGGTCTTAATATATTACTAGTTACTTTATTGATGCAATATTGATGTCCTTTGTGTAAAACATACATAACGTTAACTATGTTACGATATTTTTTCAGAACTCAGGAACTAATAGTGTTTTTTCATGGATTACAAATATATTATTATTTTTGGCCCATCAGTTAGATTATTATTATTTTTTTAATTTTTTTTTTATTTATTGTTTGCTCTTGACTATAGTCTAGGTTATAGATGACAGAGACAAAGTCGACGATGGAGCGAGCTTAAAAATATTGTACACTTATTTTTTCTACCACGACTACAAAACATACAAAAATAAAACCCATTAAATATCAGGAGTGGGGTCTTGCATGTGACATTATTTCGACGTGAAAATTGCACAAAGGTGTGACGTGTTTCATTTTATTTTTTTGTATTGGACTCATATTATTTTTCTTTTGCACGTACAACAGAAAAAACACACATTATTTTATTTATCAAACGAATGACGGATTATTAATGTTTTTTTAAGGAACTACCCTATTCCCAACTCAATTAAGTTTCAACATCGATGTTACCTCTATATCATGTCGTAATTTACTTTGGTTTTAAAATTAATTTCAGTCTGTTCAACCGTTGTTCATCTTAAATACTTTATGTATAATATTTAAGTGCTTCTGGAAGTTTCTTAACTTATAATATAATAGGCCCGGCCGCTATTTTGAATTATGGTTTTGGTATTTGAATTTAATGTTATTCCTTTGTTCGTATTCATTCATATTTTTTAAGTTGTTGCCCCACCCTAAGAATTTATCCTGTATCGTAGATACGTATACGAACATACAAACTCACATATACAAATAACCATACCCGGAACAGCTATCTGTAGACCATACAAATACTTGTTCCGTACGGGAATCTAACCCACAACATGCAGCTCAGCAGCCAATCGCTCAACCGCTGCGCCAACCATGTCGTCAAATTACTAACTACCTGTATAGTATTTTTGTAGATGATATAATGGAATATATTTAACTTGTGTTAAGCCCCGGTTTCGCACGTTATTGGTGACTTTTTATTAGAAAATACCGTTTGCTAATCCATTCCGTGGATCAGAAAAAGTATGCGGAGAAACAGGAGGCAGACAACGACTTTGCTTTAATACCGTTTAAAGAAATCAGATGGGACTGGAATACTATATTCTGTGTCATTCCCTCCACTCGACTCAGTCAAATGAACACAGAATAGCACATAAAGCTTATTTATTATTCAGTACAAAATCAAAAAATATTTTTAAACCATTTTTTTTCAAAATCAATGTCATTTATGCAAATTAGGCTAAGTGCCAGCACTTTTTGAACGTCAAAGTTCTACATAAAGGCAATCTTCCAAGTCGCCTGCCCGTCACCACTTCCTAGTGTTTTACACTAGCAGCAGTCAAAGTCAAAGTCAAAGCATTTATTTCAAATAAACCATTATCAGGTACTTTTGAATTGTCAAAGTCAGTCTGTCAAAAACATGAAGCTATTTGTAGTACATACATAACTACATGTGAAGAACAAAACTAAAATGAAGGTGCTGGTATGTATATCCATTAGAGGTATACATGGCGTATAAAAAACGTGCATACCATATACCTCCTGTACAACATTTATTGTCTGAGATAAAGTTATAACAATAGTAAAAAAATTAAAAACATACAAAACTTATAATTTGTTAACATAAATAATTATGGTTTTGGGAAAAAAAATCCTTCAAAAGGACTTAAAATTTAGGTCTGAGAATATGATTGCTGATAGTTTCTAAATGTTATAACAACTTTCAGTCATAATTTTCCAAAATCAAATCTGGCAACATTTAAACCGAGAACTCTAAGCTAAAGATTTTACCTAAATCTAAAACGAAATCAACTAAAAACCAAAACTAAAATCGTTAAAGTTTTAACAAGACAGCGTCTAAGAGAGCGCACCTAACATCACGTTACTTAAGTAGAAACACTTAAGCCATTAACTTAACGATGTTCCAAGTTGCACCTCAAAAACACTTAGTTCCAATTTTAAGTTATCCCTCATAGAATACTGTAAGACAGGAAATTCACGTTAAAAATTCATGCTTAAAAGCTTAACGGATGAAATAAAAGCTTTTGAACGAAAGTCCGACAGGTTAATATCCTGTCGTAGCACGTCTTCGGCGTAGAGGGTCTACGGCGTAGCGGGCTACGGCGTAGCAGAATACTACGAATTTGCTACGACATTTGTATGAAAAATATTCGTAGTGTGAATACTAATGAGAGTCTCAGTTGTTGTGAATCGTAATGCTGAAACGTTGGCCAATTTGTACCCAGGTCGTGATTCCTAAAAATAGATTTGTCTCCCCGCGCAGATTTAGATAACAAAAGATACGGTTATAGAATTATAATAGTTTCATGTTTGAAGCCAAACCATTTGTACTTTGACCTTTAATGGCTGTTAGAAAGCCTATTTAGAACTAAATTAATTATGAATAAAGTATAGAGGTTGTATATTTTGAAAGGAATCATTCAACTTGCTGTTTTATTTATATGGTTTTTCATGTAATTAATAAGTCCCCAATATGACTGACAGAAATCAAGTCAGGAGAGTACTTAGCAAATTTAAATATGAAAACCCAAACCAATACCATAAATATTAACAGTTAACAAACCACAAACATAAAGCATTCAATGTTTTGTCACGCTCCGACATTCACCTTAACCGAGCGTGATATCTTAAAAATCTAATCGTATTTCTAAGTACGATTTTATAAATTTTCTTCTTGTCAAAATACAATAGCCAAAAGCCACATGTGTTTTATGATAAAACTAGTTTTTTTCCCGAATTACTGCTTGTGTTAAAGTAGTCTATAACCATCTTCAAGGTCTATTTTCTTTTTCTGTTTTTAAGGATGGGAAATCATCATCATCAAATCATCAAATGACTTCTTCCGCTGTGGGTGGAGCAGAAGGACGTGTCAGACTATCTGACCAAAACACATCCGTGTTCCTTCTAAAGCCCTTTGCGTTCCAGGGTCTCGGTGACTCTTTCGAATAGATTCCGCAACCCTGGCAGATCTTCCAGGTCTCTAGGGTCTCCGTCTAACTCTGTACCAAAATAAAAAAAAAAACGATGCCATGATTTATCTTTTTAAAATTTCAAACAATAAATTCACTATCACATTAATAATATTAATTTGGAATTAAATAAGCTTGAATACTAAGCTACAAAACTCATGTCGATTATTTATTGTTATTCACTTTTTTTTTACTATTGATAGGTACGCGTTTGACCACTATCTCGCCTGATGGTAAGCGATGATGTGGTTGAAGATGGAGCACGCTTACCTAGAAGTAACCTATTCACTCTTAACCTCAAGACTCCCGTTGTTGCTAACAGAAGCACACCGACTCTAGCAGAGAATTCACCATATACCAGCAATAATAATTACCTAACGAGAGGTCCAAGACTTATGGGATACATCACGTGACATTTCGGTAAAATTTTAATTTTTTAACGTGGCCAATACTATTTTCGACTTTTTGACAATCGATGTCGGTGATAGTATGTCAGTTAGGAGTAGTTTAAGTGCTTAAGTTACTAGTTTAAGTTGGAGTGCTTTAATTCACATTTTTCTATTGCATGTAACAAAACACATAAATCAAATTGCAAAAACATAACACAAAAAGCATAATATGAGAAGCAGGAATCCTGAAATAACAATTTTTCAGTACATAAAGCTTGAAGAAAATGTACGAAGGCGTGAGGCAAGATGTTTATATCTTTGAAAAATAAAACGACTTCTATTGTGTGGGGCATAATAGAATTTCGATGAGAGTACTTTCATCATAGAGCACGGAACGCCCCGCTGGCTAAAAATAATTGTGTAAGTACAAGTTCCGGCTGTCATAGCCATAGATAATTAAAAAAAAACTATTAAGTCTATCAGATATATTATCAAAAAATATTAGACACCTATTTTTTTAAACTGACTTCACGAACAAGGAGGTAATCAATTCGAACCGAATGTATGCAATATTGTCAGAATTGTACAGATTTTGTATTTGTAACAAATACAAAATCTGTACAATTCGTTTATGTTTGTGAAAGCTGGTATAGACCAGCTTCTAAACATGTGTGCCAAATTTCATAAGTGTATGTATGTATGTTTGTCCACGCGTATCTTAAAAAAATATAAAATCTTTATAGTTCGACTATTTCGTTCTGCAGTGGAAGCCGGAAGCCAGATGATGGGCGTCGTCGCCAAAGAAAGCCTAGAAAACGCTGCTGGCATGACGACGCTCGTGACAGATTGGTCAGAGAAAATAATACACCGAAAACAGTGGAAGGCTATGTAGGAAATCTTTGCCCAGCAGTGGGATAATGTAGGTTGACAAAAAAGAATCTTTTGCCAAGTAAACAAAACATAACAACGACAAACTTTTAAAAGTGGAACACATACAACTATATACAATCTCCTACCTAACTTGATGTGGTGATAACTTGACACATCAAGTTTCAGAAAATTCTTTTTGTAAATTATAATATACAAAAAGAATTTTCTGAAGCTTGATTTTCACATGCATAAGGAATGCTAAAGGCATACGGGTAATTCCTACGCAACCGGGGAAAAACTGGATATGCGCGTACGAAATCGCGGACAAAAGCTAGTTGAAATGATAAAGCAAACAATACGGGTCTATTGTTTTTGCATAATCTAACTGAAGAACTAACCAGAATACATTTTTGAAGTGAAAACTTCTTTAGGCGCGTTGTACATTTTTTGGGTGAACAAAAATCATGGAACTCGTGTCATCGTCACCGAACGCTTTAGCTTTCGCTTAGTTTTCACTTCTATCGACAGTCCCCAAAGACTGCCCCGCATGTTTTTATTTAGGACATGAAGTAGTACTGGAAGTTCTGATAATACTGTCTCTGGCAGTGGCCGCCGAGGAGTTTCGTTGCTCTATGTTTTTCACAGTACGGGGACGGAACGATTCCGAGACGTGAACAATTATAGATTGTAAAGAGAACGCCAGATTATTGGTACTGTGAGTGTGTGTAGGTACTTTTATTGTTATTTGATTCGTTTTACGGGTGAAAAAGTTTAAAAAAAGGCTATGTGTGAATTAGTTTGTTCAAAATTCAAAAGTCCCGTTTTATAGCGTAACTAGGTTTTGCATGCGACTTCGTACATGCATATCCCATTTTTTCCCGTTCCCGTAGGAATTTCGACAAATTTTGCTCCCCTACACTCCCCAAGGCACCTACCTACATGCCAAATTTCAACTTTTTACGACCAGTAATTTCGGCTGTGCGTTGTCTGTTGGTCACTCAGCCAGGCAGTCACTCATCAACACACTCAACGGAAGAATCACACTAATATTATAAAGGCGAAATTTTGTGAGTGTGTGTGTGTGTATGTTTGCTACTTCTTCAAGCGCAAACGGCTGGACTGATTTAGATGAAATTTGCTATAGAGATTGTTTGAGTCCCGGGAAAGGACATAGGATAGTTTTTATCTCGGGAGTATGTTCCTTTGGAATAATTTTCGACAATCACGAGGGCGGAGCCGCGAGCGGCAATTAGTTTAATATAATATGTCTATTGATTGAAATAAATGATTTGATTTTGACTTCGGAGGTCTTTATCGATTTTGACAACGGCCACCCCATGAAGCATCAGCTGGATGGTACACACATTGCTATACGCTAGATTACAAACAATGAAGACATACCTACTCGTATATATGTATCTGGACTTTTGTGTATAGCTGTCTTAATAGGGCTGGGAAAAATGGCATTACATTTTTTATTCGAGTAGGTGTACTATTAACGGTTATGCAGCATGATTGGTAGCAGGGCTACCTGCCCAGTGACCTGTTAGTTATGAATCCTTATTCAAGTCACACGACAGCTATAAATGTCTGCCTTATTAAAATTATCCTTATCAATGTCCAATAAATTTTAATTGTACAGCCTCTTAAAAAATATGGAGGGTAATGCTTATCTCAGTTTGCATAATATAAGAGTCAGCGAAGGGAAATAATTAGGTGCTTTAGCCGACAGAGGATACCAAAGACTAAGAGGAATGGACTGAGGGCGATAGCACGAATGTTTTGTCGTTTAGTTACGTTAGCGTAAGTGAATTTTTAATTAAAAAAACTAAAACCCCATAGTATTTTGGTTTAATTTTATGCGACATACACAATTTTATCATACAAAAATACGACCATAGTATCTAATTTCAATAAATATTAGTAGCGAAACGAGTATTATATTTATATAGTAGGCGCCAGATAAATGTGGAATAAAGTACATTGACCTTTCCCTAATAACTGTTCATAGGTACCTGAACAATTAAATATGAATCGTTTTTCATTATTAGACAATGTTAAGGATCACGAGAGATGATGATTCGGGACAGCTTTGTGTCATTAATTCCGTTTTTCAAATTAAAAATGTCAATAATTGTAAGACATTTATGAGACATATTATGTCATTGACCCATCAATGACCGTTATTCCACGATTATCTGGCACCTACTATAGTAAAATTTTAAGTTACGTTACTACACGTCAAAAACATTAATGCTAGGCCCTCTGAGTTTTCCTTTTCAAGCTGCGAAATGGATATGGTCAAACAAGTGTGGGACAGATAAAACGATCGTGTGGATAGCAGTTCTTTTTTTTTCTAGAACTAGGCCTCAATATAGGCTTTCAGGAACACATTTACAAGGTGAATTTTTAAAGAGACAGTTATTGCCTCACTTTCTTTGTCTCTTTCTACTGAATAACCAATAGGGAAAATGCGTGAAAAAAAATATCTAAAGAGTTTATCAACAAATATAAAAAACAAATGAAATATAACTACTTAAATAATATATCAGTCCTTCTCGCGAAGGAGCCGTTTTCTATGGCAGCCGTATAGGCGTCATAGTATTTGACGTCAGAGTTGATATCGTACTTCTTTTTGTAAGTGTCAACTTTAAAGTATTATAACTTCATCGCTGACGACGGTTTTAAAAAAAATCATTTTTGTTTTACTAGAGCTAATTAGTAAATTTATTTTGCAAATTAAAAATTGCATGCATTTATTGCGTAAGCGGGATATTGTTCAGTCCATTCTCTTAAGTATACGGAGTATTTGCAGAATTTATTATTTATTATGTTTAAGTTTATGTGTAAGCATACAGTAGGTTGTTTTATTAGGTCCTTTGCTTATCTTAGTATTATATTTCGTTAATTATAATAATATTTTGTAGGATTTCGGAAAGTAGGCTTGTTATTTTAAAGAGGTACCTACACGTGTAATGTTCGGTTAAAAATTTTGAAGTTAATCAATTTTAGATTTTTGCGCTTTTTGTTAGCTAACTTAGTATAGCTGCTTATAAAAGCCTATAAAATAATATAAGCCTATATAATAGGCTTAGCCTATTAAATAGGTTAATTTTGGACTGATTACACTGTCAACCGCATCTTTGCAAGCCATCATTTGTGATACCAAGAAACACATACTGTTTTTCTAGATATCAATTAAATAAAAATATTTCCTTTTAGACTGTCTTCATTGTAATATTTGATTTGGTTCGTTTATCATGAACAATACAAAACAGTACGGCAATATGCAAAAAAAATCTGGCTGGTGACAAACGACAATCTGAAAATTCTACAATTTTGTACTTTTATTTCATACATTATTTACTTAATTAAACAACACCTGTCGCGAAACGGTGACAATTATGTCAGTTTTTGACAAAAAATAATGCCCATTTTGGGCCCATGAGTGAACAGCATAATAAACTATAACGTAAATTAGTCGTGTTATCAAATATATTTTTTAACAATTCTTAACAGTATGCCTGGGCAGTGGCCCACCAGACACAACAACCGTCTGGTCGGAGGATCCTCCCATTTCAGTGAAGGTATGCGGGATTTTAATCTCTGTACCGCATACTTTTATAGACTCACCAGAGAATGGACAGCAGCATTCTCTGTGGCTCTCTGCATTGCAACAGCTGCACTGCGATCGCCAACCTGCCTGCCAAGCGTGGCGATTAGGGCAAACCCCCTCTTGGGGGAGGCCTTATGTCCAGCATTTAATGTCTTTCGGCTGATGATGAACAGTATGCCAATAATCGTTAATTTATTTTAATATCTAATGACTAATTCTGCATGCTTATAAAGTACTCTTCTTTTACTGTCACTTTTGGTGATGATGGTAACGTGGCGGACTTTTCTTGAGTTTTTATTTATTTTAATAAACATTTATGTAACTAATACAAATAATATTACAACAATATTGAACAGTCCATTTCTGGACCCAACGATGTATGGCAGATGGGCATTGTATGTTGTCGCATTATCAGTTATATTAAACAAGGCCCTAACCACACACATTGTTTAACAAACAAAATAAATAAAATCACTTCCCTTTACCTTATTATTCAAGGCACATACTTAGGGCGGGCCCTAACCTGTCGACTCGCCATTTTTTAAGCTGACGTGTTTATTTATAGGGTACATACCACAACAAATTGCTCGGACGGAAAGGAATCTTGATTATGAACCTAACTATGACGTGTTAAAGATACTATTGTTCTAGTGTGAAAGAGAGACAGAGCTATAGAAGTAAAGAGGACGCATAGTTGTGCTATCCCTTTGCATCAAAAACATTATTTGAAAAGAGTAACTATGGAGTTTCTTGTCCTTTCTTCTCCATAAGAATCTTCCTGTCCGAATGGATAGTAGAGTCACTTTATAATTAAAATACAATTATTTTAATGAACTGTAAATGATGACGTTCAAAAGTGCCGTTTAATGGCCTAATTGAAATTAACGTTTTGACTTTGACTTTGACATCGCTGTGACAGTCACTATAGTACGTACCCTGTTCTTCTACATCTAGACTAATATTTTAAGAGAAAAGATTATTTTGATTTTTCATGTTTCTTTGTAATAGAAATGTTAAAATTCAATTTGAATCTATTTTTATTTATTGTACACCTACCACAGTATAGTCTTTATAACCTAAAGGTTGACTGGTAGAGAATGCCTTGATGCATTAAGTCCGCCCATGTACCACTATTGTACATAAAGTTTAAATAAATAAATAAATAATATTTTTTTATTCTTTCACCAGTAGAAAGCTATATTAATCGTATAACTGAGTAACAAAGACAATATCTTATTTTTTTAAAGTAGACGAAATGCTATTGCTAAAATTCTATGTCTTAAAACTAAACAATGACCGCTGTTCGGGCTTTTTCTTTTACTTGTATCTTCAGACTATAAGATCTTGCATCATGCCAAATTTTATGATTCTAGGTCATCGGGAAGTACCCTATAGGTTTTGAGTTAAATGCCTGATTGTTTTATAGCTCTAAGGGGACATAGAAACTATTATCGAATACGTAGATAAATTTGATAGTAATTTTAACATGATACATCTACGCGTTATATACAAAAAGGGAGAGACAGCCACACCTTACGGTCGGAGAACAAAGTGATTCTATAAGGGTTCCGCGTGTTTCTTTTGACGTACGGAATCCTAATAACTTAAATTCATACCTAATCTGAATTACTACAAAATGTGTTAAAAAGGGAAATATATAATAATAATATATATAATATATACTGGGACAACTCACACACGGTCATCCGATCCCAAACTAGGCAGAGCCTGTGATATGGCAACCAGACAACTGATAAACATACTTATATATTTCTTAATACATACATATTATAGACAAATTACACCCAGACACAGAACAAATGATCATGCTAATCACACAAAGATTTGTCCTGGGTGGGAATCAAACCCACGACCTCCGGTTAAGCAGTCAGGGTCACTAACCACTCGACCAACAGGCCAGTCTATAAATAAGAATAACATCTGCCATGAAAGCTTACCTTGTCATAAATATTCTTAATATAATAATATCATGTACGTACTTCATATAAGAAATGTATTTAGATATTCGTACTTTATGTTAGTAAATTCGTAGGAAAAGGGGTGCGGTAGTTTATTTTTGGGTGATGCTGAATTTGGGACAAAATATTGTACAGTATATAGGTTTTCTTAATTTAACCGACTTCAAAAAAAAGTTCTTGATTTGGTTGTATCTTTTTTAGATTTATGTTTGTTACCTCATAACGATGTCATTTATGTACCGATTTGAAAAAATCTTTTTTTCAAATCAATTCATAAATTCCGATCCTGTTTGGTCCCATAGATCATGGAAATCGGTTCAGTAGTTTGGTTTTTTAAATCAAAATAGCTGGAGAAAATAGAAAATATATAATCCAAATAAACGAAGTTGCGTGTTTTGCTTTCCTGTGACTTTCCCGTGGTGTTTTTATGGTGTGGCGTGGTGTGGTACTACTAAAAGGTGATATATAATTTGGGAAGTCGGAAGCGGAACCAAAAACACCGACTTCCGAAATTAGTTATTTTATACTTTGTAGTCTATTTTTTTATTTGGAAGTCGGTTATATTTTTTTGTAAAAAGTTTTTTGTAACCTACGTACCGATGTACCTTCATTATTTTGCGTCTTAGTAAGACAGACACAAACATATCTATTTGGGTCTCCACAAAGTAAGAACCAAATATAGAAAATTATTTCTGAGTAAACCGGATGAGGTCTTCCTTAACAGGGCCATAAATAAATGTAAAAAGGTACCTATTTCACTATTCTTCTTTTCATCATTTTTCTTCAATTCTGATGATTTTGAGCAATGCATATTAAGAATAAATTATTTGTCTTCGCGATATTGAAAGTATTAGGAAAAGAATCGTTTAAAATACTTTTTGAGGTTGCTCGGCAAAAATTCAAGTGATCCTTTTCATTTCAAATACAGACAGAATATAAATTAAATCCGTCTAGAAGGACGTCTAGGTGGGATTTAATTATATTGCTAACGGAAAAGAGGGATTCCATTTTAAAATTTAATATGCAAGCGCTTTTCAATTTCTCAGTTTTCGTTCACTCGAAAGATTAAAACGTTATTTCATTGCTGTGGGAGTGGGTTATACAGTATTTTTTTACAGTGCAAAGTTAAAAAATGGCCGGTATCGTTACCGAATTATCGATATCTAAACACTATACAGTGGGTAGGGCACATTGCTCGCAGAACAGATGGTCAATGGGGCCGAAAAGTTCTGAAGTGGCGACCGCGTACCGGAAGACGCAGCGTTGGAAGGCCTCCCACAAGGTGGACCGATGACCTGGTGAGGGTCGCGGGTAGCCGATGGATGCGAGACGCACAGGACCGGTTGTTGTGGCGACACTTGGGGGAGGCCTATGTCCAGCAGTGGACGTCTTTCGGCTGATATGATGATGGTATATTAGTGTAATGTTGGATGCATTGTGCTCACATAATATAATCAATTGATCAATGTACCTATGTATACAAAATATTGTAAAACGTATATTTGAAAAGAGTAACTATGGAGTTTCTTGTCCGTTCTTCTCCATAAGAATCTACTTTTTGCGAATGGACAACTAGAGTCACTTATATTTTAATTTTAAACTGTAAATTTGACGTTCAAAAGTGCCTTTTAATGGTCTAGTTGAAATAAATGAATTGACTTTGACTTTGACTTTGACTTTGATGTTGATGATGAAATACTTTACCAATAAAAATATTTTTGTAAGCTCATCCATTTATATGTACTGGTGACTGACAGACAACGCTCAAACGAAACTACTTGTTGTTGAAAGCTGAAATTTACAACGCGTCGGTTCCTTAAGGAGTGTAGAGGAGCACTACGAGAGGATTTCCCGAAATTCCTATGGGAACGGGGTCAGGCAGTATTTGAAAGATGGTTTCTTGCATAAGTTTCATAGATTTAAGGAGTATGGAATCATACAAGATTCCTGTGGAACAGTGGATTCCTAACGGAGTGATGCCGCGGGAAAATTATAGTTTTATTCTTAATAGTTACAACATACAGAAAAAATAATAACTCAAACTTTTGTATTGATGGAAAGCATACAAAAGTGAACATTGTCATTATTTTTCAATACTTTGTAAATCCACAACTCTCGGAATACTATACACTTCTACGAATACTGTGACCATTTTGCGAAATTCCTGTTTTGGAAAGGTTCACTGAAAAATTAACCTGTCATCACTTCAAAAAACACTGGAACACGTCTAAAATAGCCATTCGCGAACCTTTCTAATCCCAAAGAGGGCAAATGTACAGTCACGGGCATCATACGTAACGCTCACGCAAGAAATAAAAGCTTTTTTGTCTATAATATTTTTGGTAATGAATACAAACTTAAACCATTCATGGAAAGCATTATAATCGGCACTCGGTCAAATGCAACCTTTTTTCTTCTTGTGAGTGTATCGATACTTTTTTTTAAGTGATTTGATTTTCCTAGTATTATAGTATGGTGACACTATTTTTCTGATGCAACCATAAAGTCCTCACATGGACAATTGTGAGCAGATATGTGGCTCAAAATGAATGATGGTCGTTATTTGCAGAGAAAGTTGCTTTTGATTTTTTTTGTAAATGTCACAGCCAATTAGCTTAATCAGCCGTTTTATTAAAAGCCTAGCCTTTAAATTGAACTGCGCCGCATAATCAGCGACATAAGTGACATGGGGAGTGTGCTCGTCGAAGCGATCGGCGGCGGCGACCTTTCGCGTCTTGCCCCGGTTAAATCCATGGTCCGGAGCGAGGAGGCTTGGGAAGCGGTCACCTGCGTCTGCGAAGCAGTAATGCTAGCGAAGGAGGAGACGGGCCTACGATATCATCGTGTGCCTTCCTACCTCCGCCGCGTCGTCGGGGCTTATTTGGCGGAAAGGTGTGTCACCTATCTGGGACGCGATGGCAGATGCCAGCGCCCTATGTCGTGCGGTGTTCCACAGGGTTCGGTCTTGGGCCCGCTCCTGTGGAACATCGGGTACGACTGGGTGCTGAGGGGCGAGCTCCGGCCGGGAGTGCAGCTGGTGTGTTACGCTGACGACACACTGGTCACTGCCCGGGGGAGCTCGCACAGGGAGGCAGCGTTGCTGGCGACGGCTGCGGTCTCACAGGTGGTGAGCCGCATACGGCGCCTCGGCCTGGAGGTGGCCCTCAACAAGTCGGAGGCCATTGTTTTTCATGGCCCCCGGCGAGCGCCGCCGCCGGGATCGCACATCGTGGTCGGGGGGGCCCGTATCGCTGTCGAGTCCACCATGAAGTATCTGGGATTGGTGCTCGACAGCCGGTGGGATTTCGGCCCCCACTTCCGGCGGCTGGCGCCCAAGTTGTTGGGCGCGGCGGGGGCGCTGTCAACGCTGCTTCCCAATCTGGGGGACCCGAGCACCGCCTGTAGGCGGTTGTACGTGGGGATCGTGCGATCGATGGCCCTATATGGGGCCCCGATCTGGGCGGCTGACCTGACGGCCAGCACCATCACTGTTCTGCGGAGGCCGCAGAGGGTGATGGCCGTCAGAGTCATCAGGGGATATCGCACGATCTCCTACGAGGCGGCTTGCGCACTGGCCGGATCTCCGCCGTGGGACCTGGAGGCGAAAGTGCTCGCGTCACTGCACAGGTGGCGCGAGGACGCGCGGGCGCGCGGCGAGCGACTGACGCAGCGACACCTGGAGTTGCGTCAGTCGCAGCTGCGCGAGGTCCTAGTGGCGGAATGGCGGGACAGGCTTTCGAGCCCTACCGCCGGCCTCATCACCATCGAGGCCATCCGGCCAGTGCTCGACCTCTGGCTCGGGAGAAGGCACGGCTCCCTGTCGTTTCGTGCGACGCAGGTCCTCTCGGGGCATGGCTGCTTCGGGAGGTTCTTGTGTCGCATAGGCAGGGAGCCGGACGCTCGATGCCACCACTGCGTCGACTGTCGGGAGGACACGGCACGGCATACGCTTGCAGAGTGTGCAGCTTGGGAGGAGCCGCGCCGTGCCCTCATCTCTGTTGTAGGCGGTGACCTCTCGCTGCCGGCCGTAGTCCATGCTATGGCCGGCGGTGAGGAGTCCTGGGACGCGGTGGTCTCCTTCTGCGAGACAGTTATCGCGCAGAAGGAGGCTGCGGAAAGGGAGAGGGAGATCACAACCGCTCTCCCTGCCCGCAGCAGGCGCATCGGGCGTCGGAGGAGGGCATACGCTGCCCTCTTCCGGCCCCCCTAACTGGGTCCAGGGGCGGCGGACTTGGGGATGTCCGTCGCCCCCCACTCATCCGGACCCGAGGTGGCGGCGCGTGGTGTTCCCGTGCGCCCCTCTTTGACGTAGCGAGGGGAGTCAAACACCTCACTCCCCTCGCCGACGCGAGGTGGCCCGCAGAGGCGGGCCGGCACCAGTCGGGGATTGCGGAAGTCGCATACGTTCCCGCGATCCCCGGCGTAGGTGGAAGATGGAACACCGGGGTGGTTTTAGTCAGTAAGAGTCTGACAGACCCCTCCACCCGCCCCAGAGTGGAGGATTTCCATGAGGATTTCCCCCCGAGATCAAAAAAAAAAAAAAAAAAAAAAAAAGGAGGAGACGGGCCGCGCGAGGGAGAGACAAGGCCTTCGCCCCACCACCACTACAGGAGAAGACGCCCCGGGCGTCGGGAGTCGGAGAGCGTTGGGTGGCTCGCTGTCCGATCACCACCAGGCCCGGATCGTTGGTGCGTTGTGTTCCACGTGCGCCTCAAAGAGATGTCAGCATAGGAGACGGGGCCCGCTAGGGCCAGAGCCTGCCAGGGTTGCGGAATTTGTTCGAAAGAGTCACCGCGGCTCTGGAACGCAAAGGGCTTTAGAAGGAACACGGAAGGGTTTTAGTCAGTAAGAGTCTGATACGCCCTTCCGCTCCACCCAGAGTGGAAGAAGTCATTTGATGGTTACCCATCTCCCAAAAAAAAAAGTGACATGTTCAAGTCATTAAACGATATTGAACAAAAGACGTCACTTAGGTGGCTGGAAAATCGCCGCAGTTAAATGAAAAGGCTAGGCAACCAGTTAAACAGCTGGTTAAGCATTTGGTGGGCATACATAAGGTTTGCATTTATGCTCGTGACTGTACCGAAATTCTTTAAACACACTTAATAAATAATAGCGAAACAAAACAACATTTTAAGCTGTTCCTCGCGAGCTCTTAATTACGGTTTTCGGAGCCCTTCTATTTGTTGCGAGTGTTAGTTAAAAAGGGATATAAATAATTAATCACCTGTCCGCAGTTTTAACTGCAAAGGATGACCAGGGGATTTTTTAGAACGCCATTTTTAAGGTCCCGTAACAAAATGGTAAAAACGGAATCCCTTATATTTCGTCCCGTCTGTGTATCCTGATATTACACACTACTGTCCTGTTGCTTGGCGCAAATAAACTCTTTTTCATGGGTTGACAATAAATAGGTTTTTATTGACCACCCGGTTAATAATTTTTTGACCGCTAGAGCTAGTGATCGTTACAATTTGATTATTATCGATTCGGTTAGTAATACTTTAAATGGTTCGTCTCTGTCGTCTTTTAAATGGTACCTCGTTTTTTCGGTCCTCTAGTTTTTTACCTTTCATATAAACTTATTTCTACGGCCGTCAAAATCAATATTGTAGACTTTCTGCATATTTATTTTTTACATAAATATTCAAACGGACTATGGAACCCTTTACTGAGCATCGACACGTACTTGGTCGGTTTTCGGTGAAGTTAGCGTCCAGGGGAAATTTTTCAAAGCGATTTCTGGCGAAGTTTGGGCGTACTGGGAAGTGATGGCAGATTTGATTAATTAGGAACTGGGGTTCCGTAGTATACGAGTATCTTTACTTTTATATATGACGTGGAACGTTATTTGTTTATTTATCCTCGTTCTACTCAAAGATGATCGATGTGAGACGCGTGTATTGACGGTGGAACCAGCACATGTGTCGTTTTTTCTTGGAAAAGTATATATTTTAATGCGAATCTGACGGCCTTTACGTACCCATACTGAATAGGTACGTGTAGTAAATGTGAATCTGTAGAAAACGCGTGTTTTTATATACAATTAAAACAATTTAATAATGATGCAGTCGACGATGTTTTGCGCTTGTCCGAAAGTAGTATGTTTATTTATTTATTGAAACTTAATGTACAATAGTGGTACATGGGCGGACTTAATGCATCAAGACATTCTCTACCAGTCAACCTTTGGGTTATAAAGACTACACTGTGGTAGGTTTACAACAAATAAAAATAACATTTAAAATATAATTTTGTTTCGGAAAGAATACACAAATAATATATATTATACTATTAAAATACATAAATATGCTAAAATAATAAACTAGTAAATGTGATATTTAATAATCTTACTGATTAAGAGAATTCATAATAATCATGACGAAGAACAACTAAGAATGGCAAGCTTTTAAGAAGTATTTTCGGATTTTTCGCTTAAAGGAAAATTTAGACTCCGCCTTCTTGATGTCAAGGGGTAGCGTATTCCAGAGTTTAATGATAGAAATAGCGGAAGAATTAGACAAAAACCCGGTGCGGTGAGAAGGGATATGAAGCAGTAAGTTTTTAGATGCTCGAAGGTTGAGACTGTGAGAACTGCCCAACACTTTAAAACAAACAATAATGTTCAACCTAATCTTGAAGACTTTGCCTGCCTAATTTAAATGTGCGTTACTATTTTTGTATCAATTAACTGATTTCAGTTCCGTGGGTTAAAAAAAATAGGCACAGTCTCTAGAAAGGTTCTCATTCACTCATTTATTTGCTCAAACATGGTCACAATACTTACTTGAAATTATGTCAGTGTGTTCTTAAGAGATGTTTAAATATTTATGCTATCTTGAACATTAAATTTAGTTCTCAATGTAGCAGTCTGCTCAATACCGTAGCTTCAAAATATAACTTGATGAAGGAAAAATATAGCAACTGACGAAGGAATAAATGACTCGACTGTACTTCGTTGAGGTTTTATCCAAACTTACATTCAACATTAAAATATCCACTTTTAAACACACAATCCTATTTCTTTTAGTCCGTAGGTACAGTCAATAAAGCTATTTGGTATGCAGACAGCTAATTAGCAAATACTTTTAAAAAATATTGTGTGTGCTGAGTAGACAATTATTGTACACCACACCCGTAAGTATGTCATAAGCTTAAAAAGTTATAACGCACATATTAAAAAATAAATATTGGCAGTGCAGTGAAAAAAATAATATTTCTGCCTATACCAATTAGCTTTGTTGACTGTACCTACCCGGAGTGTCTGAATTCCATTAGGCTTATGACGAAGTGCTTGCATTACCGTGGGTATAAGCCTAACTATCGCAAATTTCCCAGGATTATCTGACCACAACGCAGTGGTCAAGTAGGTCGGGCCCAACCACTGCCTTCCGATTGGGAAGCTGATTTGTATTCGCTGGAAATGGGAACATAATAATGATTTTATGTTCACCTAGATTTAAAACGCCATTTGGTGTATGGTGTCGGACGTAAAAGAATAGCACCATCCCATCACTTCCCGTGGGTGACGTCAGAGGCGACTAAGGGACTCACCAGAGTATGGGCAGCAGCATTCTCTGTGCATTGCAACAGCTACAATGCGATCGCCAACCCACCTGCCAAGTGTGGTGATTATGGCAACCCTGTAGACGTCTTTCGGCTGATATGGTGATGATGATGATGAAACACTATTTCCACAGGAATCTGCGTTATTTTGAGATAAATTATATTTTTATCTAATGTTTAAAAAAAACTGTTTTTGTTGAAACAATATCCGGGGTCAAAGTCCTTTTTGAAACTCGACTAGGTACTCAATTATCAGATGATGTTAGTTGATAAAAAAACGAGCGAGTCTTACGATAGTCGCATAGAATGTGTAACATCTGACGTCTCACCTTGATAAAAAGCAACATTAACATTAAAAGTACCAACTGACAGCCAACTCAACCACTGCGCGCGCTCATTGGTCAAATTGAATAGCGCCCGCTTCCTCGGCTTCCTGTTACACACTTCCGTCCCATTTCACGAAATCACTCATACAGATTGCAGGAAAGCGAGAGAAAAGATGTTACACATCAAAAGTTACAGTTGAATCTAAGGAAAGTAGAGCCAATAAATATCTGAAGTGGTTTTGAGAACTAATATAGGGGCATACCTATCGATTTCCATGTATTTTACACTTAAGAAACGAATCTAAAAGAGTCAAGTTTAGTATTTTACAGGCGACATGCTTTACAATCAAATAAAGGCTGAGAAATATTGCCAGTAGGTACTAGCTTTTGCCCGCGACTTCGTACGCGTAAATCCTGTTTCAGCTTTCTAATTTCAGCTTTCTACGACCAGTAGTTTCGGTTTTACGATGTCTGTCAGTCACTCCTCAATCACTCAGTCAGTCAGTAACAGAAGAATTTTATATATTAAGAAGGATATACTTGTATCACTTTTCCCGGTAAAGTCTTTTACGAGAAGCAGTATTTCCTACAACGAAAACTTCTATCATTTCAAGTAGCAATGTAACAATATACCCACAAAGTAAAAAACTATTTCATTATAAATTCCTCTTCCTATAAACATTCATCTTTGGGCTTTAGATTCCTTCAAAAGGGCCATTTCCAATTTCCTACCAAAAAAGCTAATATCATCCGGGCTTAATCTTAGTAACTTGGCCTTTTTCTTTTAAAACAAAAGAGAATGGTAAAATTTACAGTATCAATTTCTATTCCTCAGTCTACAAGGGTCTGTCAAGTTGAAGGAATTAAAGAGATGTCTCAATTCACTTTTATGGCTGACTATTGTCCAAGATTTTCTTTTTTATCGTGCTCGTTTTCGCTTATGGGGTGAAGTGGAATGATGGTAGCTCCTTTTCGGAAGTTTTGGGTGCTATGGTTTTTTATTTCTTTTTATTTCAGTTCATCATCATCATCATCAGATCAGCCGATAGACGTCCACTGCTGGATATAGGCCTCCCCCAAAGGGGAGAGGGGGTTGTTGGCATAATCGCCACGCTGCCTGGGCTTGCACAGAAAATGCTGCTGCCCCATTCAGTGGGGAGTCCCCTAGTAAGCAGTTATTCTCGGTGTATATGATCATGTCACCGGATTATTGCAAACGCTGTAATATTGCAAAATCTTTCTTCTTAGAAGAGACACGACGTTAGAGACACGAAATTATATTGTCTACTTTCCAATTTGGATGGGATTCATTGTATACAAAATTAACAGTTCAAAATACACAAGTGAGAGTTTGTTTTATAATCAAGATGTATTACAATCTTGCAGTGTTCGCAATAATCCAGTGACAACTACACTGGGTGACTGGTAATAAGTTGCATTCCTTGAAATTGGCATTAGTAGAGCTAAACTGGAATAATTTATTTCTAACTTGGAGTTAAATTAGGGTGTTTTAGAGCGTTTTTTTTTTATTTGAGATGGGTTTGCTCTTGACTCTAGTCTAGGTCTGACTAGGTCTAGTCTATGACTGAGACAAGATCGACTAGCGAGCTTATCCAGAAGAAGCCTGTTTACTCTAGCTTTGAAGAGATTCGGAGAGGTTCTTTGAATTTTTACTGCTACTCGACCAATAATGGATAATTGTGAGAAATCAACTCCAATCGGGATATAATACTAATATTTTTATAATAGCTCATGAGCAAATAAACTCTTCGAATAGCAGTTTATAAAATTAATGTTTATACCTTGGAAATGGAGCATCGTGCCTCTGAAACTAACGAAATTTAGTCCGATCTCAAGAATCCGGTGGCATGGCTATCTAAATAATGGATCTAAATTGACGAAACACAAATAATAATGAGTCTATAGTAGGCGCCAGATAAATGTGGAATAAAGTATATTGACCTTTCCCTAATAACTGCTCATAGGTACCTGAACAATTAAATATGAATGGTTTTTCATTATTAGACAATGTTAAGGATCACGAGAGATGATGATTCGGGACAGTTTTGTGTCATTAATTCCGTTTTTCAAATTAACAATGTCAATAAATGTAGGTGGGTCAATGACCGATATTCCACGATTATCTGGCGCCTACTATAGCAATGTCAAATATCACATTAAACACAGCGATGAAATTACCTGAATACAGGCGGCAGCAAATCAAGCTACCCGAAACTGTCAAACTTTCCCAATCAACCTTGAACCCAATGCTTTAGCGATAAAGTTGAAAATCTATTTATGTGTTGTAGCGTGATATGACTGCCTGTACATTTATCTTAAACGTAGAACCGAATTTCATGAAATACTTAGCACAAAGAGATCCTTGACAAAACAAGAACAAAGAAGTTTTAGCCTGACCTCTCAATACTCAAGTTATAAGCGCCTCGTTTATGAGACTAATTTCAAGTTAAGGGCAGTCTAATTTCGTGTACAAAACTTCAAGATTAAATTATTATACAACCAGTTTATCGTTTAAAAGAAAATTCTAGATGATCATCCCATCTGTGCTTCAAATCGAGGCAGTCAGTCTGTAGCGGCATCAATGAAACCACATGAAAAACTAAGAAGCGAAATTTGTACGGCAACAAAAATAACCACAACGCCATCTATCCTGTCAGCGACGAACTACCAACGAAATCCTGCATCGCGCAAGCAAAGTTCTCCGTGCGATTTGAACATTTACAACAGTCCGAATATCAACTATCGGGCATTTGCCCACCAGACACAACAACCGTCTGGTCGGAGGATCCTCCATTTCAGTGGAGGTATGCGGGATTTTACTCTCTGTACCGCATACCTCTATAAGTCTGTCTAGCCTTTTCTCAACACTATGTTGGAGTCGGCTTCCCGTCTTATCGGATGCAGCGTAGAACAGTGACTGCTTATCTGATCTTTACAACCCAGTTACTGGGTATATTGCGTCAACCAGTTACTGGGCTGTCGGGATCATATAAGCAGACACACTCCTTGGCACGACTAGTGGCAGATTTTTGGGGTTCTAACTACCCGCAACGACTGCCAAAGATCTACAATTGACAACAGGGAACAACTGCTGAATGCATGTAATGGATAGTCACTCATTAACCCCACACTCAGAATGTATTTATTTCCGTATCTTGACCGTGTTTAGGTAACAGAAGTTCATATTTGAAACAAACTTCAACGGAATCGGTCCAGAATAATCGAAGAAAATTAGCTGTGACAGACGAGCAGATATGCGAATCATCTTATTAGAGTTCCGTTTTCCATGCGGGCGTTTGGAACCCTAAAAAAGGAACTGTTGGTTTGCAATTGTAAATCGTTAAGAGGCTCCGGGCAAAGTGCATAGGCATATGCCTATGCACTTTGAGTGATATCACTATTGGAATGTCACATGGAATGGAATACGACTTTATATAGACCAAGGGCTCTTGATAATAACAAAGTAGAAGATGGCCTTTTATGCTCAGATTGTTTTCAAAATCCCGATCGGTATGAGGCAGTGGAAGCCGGAATGTCTCAATTTTATGAGAGGGGCGCATTGTCACCGCTCGTGGGCTATAGGCCGCCATCTTACATTTTACTGCGTAACATTTCATTTTTATTCCGACGGCTCAATGTTTTGAAGGAACGTGTAAGTTGTAAGAAGTAAGCGGTTTTGTTAAATCATTTTATTTTTTTTTATTAAACTTTAAAAATAGGTTCGTCATCTTTAGCTCCGTTTTAATTTGCTTTCACGATAGAATGTACTGTACTCCTTTAATGGCTCACTGTCGTCACAAAGTCACAGAAAATAATATAATAATATTATGTCTAGCATTTGCCCCGCCCCTTCGTACGCGCATATCCCGTTTTTTCCTGTTCTCGTAAGAATTTCGGAAAATCTTCTTTGGTGCTCCCCTACGGAGTGTAGGAAAGCTTCATGGCAAATTTCAGCTTTTTACGATCAGTATTTTCGTCTGTGCGTTATCCGTCATTCACTCAGTAACGGAAGAGTTTTATATATATTAATGTTGTAGATATACAGTTTTCTATAGTCTCTAGCTAGTTTTTTCTCGCAGCTTTACTAGCGTTAATATAGATCTTTGGAAAAGAAAACGGCTTGTAAGCGTCTCCACGGTCGTATCATTTCTGTACCTAAATTAACTTAAATTAGTTCAGTGAAATCGCGGAACCCTATTACTAAGCCTCCGCTATCCGTCCGTCCGTCTGTCTATCAGCGGGATATATCTCAAGAACCATAATAGGTAGATAATTGAAATTTTCACAGAGCGTGTATTTCTATTGCCTCTGTAACAACAAATAATAAAATTAAATTAAATTCAAAAATTGAAGGAGGCTCCTACTAGAAACGTGGTTTTTTGTTTTTTGGTACGGAACCCTTCGTTTGAGAGTCTGACTCCCACTTGGCCGATTTTTAAGCGGTTTTTATGAATAAGTTTGTTTGAAACAAACTCCCAGCAACACCCTTATCCAGCCTAGGCCAGCCCTTTTACCAGTACTGAACGTAAAGTTTGAATAAATAAAACCGCTCCGCCTATCACCCCGCTACCGCCTCTAGCACACACCCCTCCCTAATTTCTAGATCTCGGAATGTTCGTAATGCGAGCCGTTCCTCAAATTGGATTGATGTAATTCCCTACATCTTGCTACCCACGGAGGTCATCCAATATGATGGACACTAACATAAAGTAAACGTTAGCCGTTGTTATTTTTGTTCTTATTTTATTACTTGTGCAAACGTTTTGTTTCTTTTGTTCTATTTTAGGATAGTTTTTTGTTTGGTTTATCTCGAGCCTTGGCCGCAATACGCAAGTCACATGTATTCTTGCCAGGAACTGATGTTTCACACATTTTTATTGAAATAGTATTTAAGATTTTATTTTAATGTTTCACTGCATCTTAAAACTTCACGTAAAAAGGAACAATGGCGAACTTATTGCCTTAGGCATTCTCTACCAGTCAACAGTGGTGAAAAGATAACATAGCAGATGGAAAAGAAAAAAATATTTTAAATAAAATGGCTTCAAAAGTATAAACAGTTAAAATAAACAAACATATAAATGATGATTAATTTATATGTTTGTTTATTTTAACTGTGTTATTTTAACCTATATTTAAAAAAATATATTATAAATGTAGTAAATATAGTAGTAGTTTATTTTAAGTATAGGAGTGGAACTCTCTGCCTGCGTCTGTGTTTCCGAACGCATACAACTTTAACGCATAAAACTTTGATGTAACTGTTAGAAAGATTGTACTTCGGGAAGAGTGTCCAAGAACTCCACGACCTCATCCCACTGGCCCCCCTCTGCCATCGGACATCTAGACACACTGCAAGTTACCATCCCTACCTTGTTGCTATTCCACCAATTCGCACTAAACGTTTCCAAACGTCTTTTATATTGCGCACAGCAAAGGAGTGGAACTCTCTGCCTGCGTCTGTGTTTCCGAACGCATACAATCCTAATCTCTTCGAAATCAGAGTGAACAGGCGTCTTCTGGGTAAGCTCGCTCCATCGTCGACTTTGTCTCTGTCATCTAGGACCTAGACTAGAGTCAATAGCAAACCCAAATTAAATAAAAAAAATATAGTACCTAATGGAAAGAGAAAGGGGCTGATGGTAATTTATAAAATACTCTAATTGAATATTTCTTTACTATCACGAAACGAAAATATTTCACAATTTCTAAAGACATTCATTTCAAGATGTAAAATTCTACAACATTTTAATGTTTACATAAAGTTATTGATACAAACGTAAAATGTAGTACCAACTCTACTTTGTCACCTATCTATTAGTACCATCATAAAAATAGTTATAAAAACTACAGCTGTAAAGGACTGCAGTATATCTGACCCACCGACATACTGTCCCAAATACTCACTACTGTATGCATTGAGTGCAAACTTATTTGCGAATGTATGGCACCAGTCCCCATAAAATAATGGGAATGTGGCGACAATCTGCTCGGTGATGTCACTATATGTCGGTTTTTTTTTGTCGTCCTCATATGAGGACAGAATTATGGATATAAGCCAAGTGTTTTATTGTTAATGTGAGCTTTAATGATACAGTGTGCTGTGTTATATACGATGGCGTGATGTTTTTATGAGTGGTGATAATTTTTAGATTAAGGGATGAAGAATTTCAGACCCGTTTCAGTAAAGTTATTACAATACCAGCCTGAAGCTATTTGAGCTCTCAAACAGTCAAGACACAAACGATAATGCTTGCATACCTACTGAGAGGTGCAATTTAAGATTATATTAACTGTAAGTCCAGCCCACTATGACAAGCTGTTGGAAACATGATTCCGTTGTGTTTAAGGGATAGTGCTATTCAATCTGTATACTTCCGTCTCTTTTTTACAGCGGAATCTAGGTAGCGTTGGTTTAGTAGGGGCCGGGTTTTCTTTTACCTTTTATTGATATAATTTTATACTTATAGAATTCACTGGCTCCAAGAAAAATAAAAAAAACATGTATCACGCTAACATAATAATGGCGAAAGTTTGTGAGTGTGTGTGTATGTTTGTTACTTCTTCACGCTCAAACGACTGAGCCGATTTAAATGAAATTTGGTATAAAGATTTTTTGAGTCCCGAGAAAGGACATAGAATAGTTTTTATCCCGGGATTATGTTCCCTTGGGAAAATTTTCGACAACAACGCGGGCGGAGCCGCGGACGGCAACTAGTAATAAATAAAAATAATGATAATTTATTCAATTAAAGACTACATTGGTCTAATGGTTGGTAAAAACTTATCATCCAATGGTTAGTAAAAATTAAAATCAAAATTATAATTTTTTTGTATTTTTTTTAACAGTACAGTTCACACATTACAAAACATCATAACACACCTCTAAAAAACACATACAAAAACCTAGCTTTGTATTACCAAACTTATATCAACTATCCCACACAGAATTTAGAACCCACCTCCCACAAACCAAGGTCGAAAATCGTATGAAGCTTCCGTATAACATGTAAATAATTTAGTAGGGGCTCTATAACACGGGTACTGTAATTGTGTGAATATTCTGGATTCCTGGACCTTTAGTACCTGACCTTTGTCGGTGGGTACATATTGCGGGACTCTAGTTTAACACCTCCTGTTTAATTTACTTCATACACGGCTTATTAATAACACAGGAATGTACTTTTAGTTTGTTCTTGATGTAAATTGTTGGTTGAGTTGGGGGTCTGTGTAGCTATGTTGATTTCATGAAGTGTGATAGGAAAATCTGGAGCAGCGGGACAATCGCAAACTCATGGTGAGTTTGCGATTGTCCCGCTGCTGGAACCCTATTGGGTATTTGACAAAAAAAAAATCTCATTATTCCATCAGATAGATTTCCAAAAACGATTGGACACGTATTTTTTTTTTCTTTTGTCACGTAAAAAATGAAGACAATCCTGTGCGTTGAAAACTCGTGTGACGTCACTTACCCATACACTTGTTACTGAAAAGTGACGTTACCAGCCCCCACTCCTTATCTTTGATGCGTTTTATCTTCGTATTTTTTTATTGATTTGATAAAATAAAAATACGTATTCAATATTTTTCGATGATCTAACTATCGAACTAAATAGAATCATATTTTTTTAACCCAGGAAACATCCCTATTCTCCGCATCTCGCGGGTGAGTTTTTCAATCGTAACTTCGTCACATCTACCGTAAAATGGCATAGAGCTATTCTACAATATCGATTTAGGCACATCTCGTAGGAAATGCTCGCAAAATACCTAGTTTTATAAGCGTGATGGAAAAAGTGGTTGGGACCGGTCGAGACCTATGTACATTAGGATTGACATGTCACGTCAAACCGGTCGATTCTGTGAACATGTCGAAGTGAAGGCTTGGGTGAAGTGATCACGAGGTGAGCTGTCAATCCATACAATCAAGATTTCACGTGAACACGAAGTGAGCTGTCATTTCATGTTGATTGTATGGATTGACAGCTCTTATTTCGATATGTTTTACACAGAATCGACCAGCTCTTGTCATTCATTATTGTATTAATGTGATTATCGGGAGAAAACATGAATAATATATTAATCTATACTTCTATGTACCTATATCTATACTAATATTATAAATGCAAAAGTTTCGACGGATGGATAGATGTTTGTTTCTCAATCACGTCAGAACGGCTGAACAGATCTTGATAGAATTTGGCACAAAACAAAGGTAGATTATAATCTGAAATAACAGATGACATAGGACTTTTCATCCCGGGAGTTCCTTTGGCATAATTTCCAACATTCACGCGGGCGGAGCTTGTTATTTTTTATTTGCGAGGCAGCTAGTTATTTATAACAAGGTTTAGTAGGGATCCCTAATCATTTCTGGAAATAAATAATATAGCCTATATTACTCGGTGAAGATGTAGCTTTCTAACGGTGAAAGAATTTTTTAAATCAGTTGAGTTTTTGAGTTAAATCGTAACAAACAAATCTTTCCTCTTTATAATATTAGTTTAGATGAGTGATGGATTTATAGACATGCCCTTTCCTCGTACACCGGAAGACTGAATCCTTTTCCTTTTGGTACATAGGACCAAGAACGATCAAGATACCGCGGGCTGACATACAGGGCATTTATATTAGTATAATAATAATAAAGATCATTTTATTATCAGGCTTCTGAGGCCCATAGATACTACAGTAAAATCCACTTATGATGACATCGAAGGGAAGTGAAAAACGCGTCATGCTAAGCGAATGTCATACAAAGCATAGTCTTAAGCGAACTACACAATTTCCTATTTTTGTTATAAATTTAGTGTAAACTATTCGAATTGCACAAAATGTCGTCGCAGGGAAAGATGTGGGAATGATCATGAAAACCAGTGAAGGTGACTCATGTCACTCACTATAACTGGACATAATTATTCAATAAAAATAGGTCATAATAAGCGACATGTCCATAAGCGAAGTCATTATATCCGAAGTTTTAAAAAGAATTTATGTGGAAACCAAACTTCGCACTTCATAATTCGTCATAATAAACGGTTTACACAAAATAATCTTAAACAATAATTAACTAATCATATCAGCAAATTGCCGTCCACTGCTGAACGTAAGCCTCCCCCAAAAATCGTCAACCATCCCGGTCTTGAGCGGTCCGCATCCATCCGCTGCCAGCCACCTTCTTCAAATCATCGATCCATCGTGCCGCAGGGCGTCCCACACTACGTTTGCCCATACGCGGTCTCCACTCTACCACATGTCTGCTCCATCGACCGTCTGTCCGTCTACAGACATGGCCGGCCCACTTCCACTTCAGCATGCTCATTCTACGCGCAATGTCGGTGACTTTAGTTCTCTGGCGAATGACTTCGTTGCGAATTATATCCACCAGAGAAATCCCGAGCATTGCTCTCTCCATTGCACGCTGAGCAACCTTAAATTTGTGGACCAGGCCTATGGTGAGTGTCCACGTTTCGGCTCCGTAACTAATACATATTAATAACCATTATTAAAACTATAACTAAACACGTAACGTTGTCGGCGTCGTGTTTCGCTGCGTTGTGCCGCGTCGTAGTCGAAATCGTCGTAATACGACACCTTTCGGCAAAAAGCCCTCTTTTAAGAAGGTCTGTAGATGGTGGGTTGGAGCTCGCACCACGAACAACGTAAATTTGATGTTGTTGCGCCACTTATTAGATGTCGGCAACGGCACCAGACTGCCTGAAAAGTGGCTTGTTTGGGTATTAAAATTGTTTTTTGCAGTCAGTTTTATTGACACCAGTATTTTCTTCAAACGAAATCATGATATATCATTTGCATGTCATATTAGGTTATACATAAGTGTTCTGTATGGTTAAGGACGTAAAAGAATAGCACCATCCCATCACTTCCCGTGGGTGTCGTAAGAGGCGACTAAGGGACTCACCAGATAATGGGCAGCAGCATTCTCAGTGAATTGCAACAGCTACACTGCAATCGCCAACCCGGTTATACATACACACGCCCATTCTGAGTTTTACGTTTCTGTATTTTTCTGAAGATCATTCACCAGTCAAGTCGATGAAAGTAGACTAGGGAGTGGAGTAGCTAGGACGTCCCCTCCCGACGTTTCCATTCATTACTGCCTTGTTAGTCGCCCCTCATTCATCTTTTCAACATGAGATTAATCTCATTTTAGGGTTCCGAATATCGGTAAGAACAAATGGAATCCTTATAGGATCACTCGTGTTTCTACGAATCTTTGAGACCGATTCACTTTTTTATATAAATGAAAAGAAACAGAAAGGTACCCAAAGAAACGAATTAATAACTCATTTTGAAAAATACACTATGTATTTTAAATGTAAAGAACATTTGAATAAAAAAAAGAAGTCTAATCGAAGTATTCAAAATAGCCCTTCAGAAAAACGGCTTATTCATATGTAAAGACCTTATATAGGCAAACATACATCTATTTGTTCTCCTGTTATAAAAGATGTAGTTAAATACTGGGCCTAGCGACAGAAAACTTTTACAAAATAATAATAATAGTAAATTCAAATATTCAGGTAATTTGCACAGTAACATTAAAAATAAAAATACCTAAAAATTAATGAGGATAACAACAAAAATAATTATGTCAAACAAATACATTTCATTCAATAATGATGACTGGTTTTATACGACTATTATTTTAACATTCAACTAACCCCACAGTAAAATATTCGTTCCGCAGTTTGTGTGTACGTTGTGGAATCTTGAGATTCAGTGTATTTTATGTAAATAATACAAAAAATAGCGTACATAGCACAAGAGTAAGGAATCCTTTGTAGATGCTAGATGGAGAAGTGACTACTGTGACATTGAATGCTTAAGAAATTTCAGGACACTGTTAATATTACGAAGCATTGGATAGAAATTCTTATGACTCATACGTAATATGTCGCTATGGAAGCACTGATTGATTGGTTAGAAGAATTATTTTGAGTAGAAAGCTTATATACTATCATTGAGAGTCATTTCATCCCGTAAATTGAACCGTTCCTTCGAGATAGATAACTGGAATAAAGTCGCGAGAGTAAACTTGTCTGTAATATTAGAAATACCTTTTCCCTTTCTACAGTCAAATCGTAAATATATTAAGGGCTTCCTTACCTGTTCTTCTTCATTTCTTCTTTACATTTATTATATACACAGCCGTTTTATTTTTGAGTCGATGCTGCCCTTGCCAGTATGTGCCCATTCGGTCGCCACATTTATAGCGGCATCAGTAGCATTATTGTGGTCCTCAATGCTGCAGGTATTTGGGGAACTCCAACAAGTTGGCCATATTTAGGACAGGGCACTGCAAATTACATTTGGTGCCCATTTGGTACACACAACCAAAGTGTGGAACTGACACGTCAGGTTTAAAAGCAAGAGTGAACTTCTGATTTGGGCATATTTTGACCTCAAACCTCATCCATTAGACGTTTTATAGGTCAAGGGCGGACGAAATAAAAAGAAACCGGCCAACTGCGAATCGGACTCCCACACGAAGGGTTCCGCACCATTAACCGAAAAAAAACACATTTTTTATGTATATCCCTTTATTTTTTTTTCATTTGTTGTTATAGCGGCAATAGAAATACACACTCAAATCAAATTTCAACTATCTACCTATTACGGTTTTTGAGATACAGCTCGCTGACAGACAGATCGAAGGACAGAACTGCAGAAGGCCTTTGTCGTGAAGTGAGGCAAAAAGACTGAAAAAACAAATATAACTGTCGTAAACACAGTCACCCTACTCCACTATATTTGTACGAGCGACTATAACATTCTTGTTACCCTCCTCCATATTTACCCGGTTCAAGCGGCTAATTGGTTGCTTCTTTGTCAACCGGGTAATCGAACCGGGTAATCTGCTGACAATCTCGAGACTCGTGCTCATAACAGACCGGGTGTAATACGACCTTATTAAGTTTGTGGACGACCTAATTCTGTACCCTTAATATATGTACAATGTGGAGACATCGATACGACAATAAATGTAAACACTGGCAATACTGGTTCATAGGAATATTTTGAAACTATTATAAATCCTGTCACCGAAATTAAAAATAAACGTCAAAAAAAAACTCGAACTCGTCAAGGACTACTATTCTGACGAAATATTCCAAGCAGTCTGTTGCAGTTAGTGACATCAAATCTGTGATAAAAGACAACATATTCGTATGAACCAGTATTGCCAGTGTTTTGATTTATTGTCGTAATGTCGTCTCCACCTTGAATATATAAATACCGGTCAAGTGCGAGTAGGACTTGCGCGCAAAATGTTTTCGTATGAATCATGTTTTACCCGACTACGGCAAAGCCGAAAGAAAGGGTTATGATTTTAGCTGTCTATGTTTTGTAGCATATTACTTTGAAACCAAAGTCTTTTATATATCAATATTTGATTTCGTTTGTTAATTTGTCACATATACTCAATTTTGTGTAAACATTATGATTCTGTTCAAATATTCCGCGCCAACCTTGGAACACAATCTATTGTGTTCACCATGACACAAGGCTCGGACTGCGCTCGCTACAGGATGTTTCAAACTACGTCATGCGTTATGATAATGAATAATATATTTTTTTAATAATTTTATTAAATTTTTCATAAATATCATTTTTTTATGAATTTGCAGTAGTATGTGTATACTAAATTTCAACTGAATCGGTTTAGTAGATTGGCTGTAAGCACATTGGCTGTGACAGACGGACAAACAAGTGATCCTGTGATCATGTTTGTCTGTACGAGTACCGTTATTTATTTTGGACATATGAAACCCTAAAAATAACATGTGAACGAAGTCACTGGCAAAATGTAACGTATAAAAGGGGGTTAAAATGTCCTTAAGTTGTTACGAGAATAGAGTGTTTTCACGGCGTGATCGACTTGACGGGAGTACATACAAACTGCCTAAGTAGGTATATAACTACCGCCCTTACCTAATGTTTAAGTACAAGTTTATTTTTCCGTAGTTAGTCAATGGTTAAAACATATTGGCATATTTCGTTTATTGGTGTTTTCCGATCAATATTTAGCTTGACCAAATGGTCAAACAAATATATATTAGTTAAGAACTAACAGGAGCTCGTGGCTATAAGAATAACAGCCGTACGGGTCGATCAAGGTTAAGCAACGCTTGCCAAGGTTGGTCTGTGGATGGGTGACCATCTTAACATACCAAGTTTCCTCCGTGCCTCGGAAAGCACGTTAAGCCGTTGGTTGCTGTCATTTGTAGATCTTTGGCAGTCGTTACGGATTGTCAGAAGCCAGTAAATCTGAATCCAGTCTTACCAAGAACTACCGTGTTACCCAGTTAGTGGGTTGTGGAGGTCTGGTACGCAGCCGCTCCATGTAAAATACTGGTATTCAGCTGAATCCGGTTTGACTGGAAGCCAACCCCAATATATTTGGGAAAGGGCTACGCTGATGAGTTAATAAAGAAAAGTCTTTTTTTTTTAAATATCCACAATTTGTAACCATTGGTTACGTTCATATCTATATAAAAATGAATCACCGAAATGTTTGTTCGAGCATAACTTGATTTTTATAAGTAGGTATTTGTTTTTTTTTCCAAATATTTCTCATTACAGGGGTTGAATACTCCTTTTTGTTCGACATAGTACAACTAACGTCAAAACCACAGCTCAGTTTAGAAGCTTAGAGCAGTTAGAACAAAATCGTTTACTACGCGGGTACAGTGAGCTACAAAAGCGTTGTATTTTTGTGAGGTCTGAATCGTTTTAGTTCATTCGTTCAGTGTCGTGTCTAATGGATTGTGAGTGGAGGCGCTCGCGTGTGCGGATCTGTCTGTATTTCTGATTTTGGTGCAAGGTAGAAGAAGTTAGCGAAAATTTAGAGTGAAAAGGTTACTTCGAGGCAATCATGATCTATCAAAGTCAAAGTCAAAACGTTCTTTTCAATTAGGCCATTAAACGGCAATTTTGAACGTCATCATTTACAGTTCAGTAAAATAATAATATAACATTAATAAAGTGACTCTACTGTCCATTCGGAAAGGTAGATTCTTATGGAGAAGATCGGATAAGAAACTCCATAGTTATTCTTTTCAAATAATGGTTTTACAAAATTTGGTATACAAAAATTAATTTAATATTATGTGAGGACGATGCACCCAGAGTGTGCTACATATAGGAATAAAGTATTACCAGCACAGGTAAACTTATTCATTTTCTAAAGAAATTTAGGTAAATGGTACTCACATATTTACAAATATTGGAACCATTAATTAAGCAGTGTGTGAGTTAACAGAAAAATAAAAACACTAAAACATCAGCAACTACATACATATTTTACATATTTTTATTTCTATGTACCGTGCGTGTTTCATGTAAGTACTTAATAAATATTATTCTTTCTTTTATACGATCGATTTTCATCAGGTGAGGTGATGGTCAGACGCGAGACTATTAACAACAGTAAAAATATCTGATTTTGATGTACTATTTCACATAGTTTTCATTTGATTGTCCTCTGATAGGAAAACTTGTCCTCTGATAATGAAGTTGTTTATGTATATGTAAATATCTAACAAAAGAAAAAAAATTTTTTTTTTCTTCTCTTTCTTTTCTTTAAGTTGCCTGCCATGTTGTCTCTGCACCACCCTAAGGACGACTGGTAGAAAATTCCTAAGGCATTAAGTCCGCCTTTTTACTGTGTTTTTACTAGTGCATAAATTTTTAATAAATAAATAAAATAAAAAGGCACGAATAGAAGATTTTTGGGATTGATTAAGAATTTGACTGTCTTAGAAAAAAATAATTCACGAATATTAATTAAAAGGTGGCAAACTGCATTAAAATATTTGTTTAAGACCACTTAAAGTCAACTTAAAAGTATACTTTAAAAAAAGTTGAATCTACTCGTATCATGCAATTTTTCAATTATAAAGCCTACTTCTAAGCAACTCTGAAAGCAAGTAAAGTTTCTTTTTCTGCTAACACGATGAAATATCGGGTAACGGATGTCGGGTAACAAATATTTTAAAACATTAACTTTTAAATCTGAATTAAAACACTACACCACCATTTGCTCGCTTCATCTTATCCTTTAAATCCCATTACTAAGTTTGCAATGCCTTACTAAACACTTGCCAACTTCTAAGAGCACTTAGCTCAATCCCTATCACGACCCAACAGATGCTATTATCGCTTAACCCACCAACAAATGCAGTTTGTAATCGCTGCATTATCTAGTTCTTAAATACGACGAAAATGCCTTGTTGGGCACAAAATTCTGTTGGGAAACCTAACAAGCCACGTCGGCATTTTATATGAATAAGGAGTGAATATAAAATCGAATACTCGAGTGAGAAAATATTGGTATGATTTTTTTGTCAATAAATTATTATGGGAACAACATGTAAAGGTGAAGCTATGAAATGAATCCTAATAATATTAGGTAAAAACGCGAAAGTTTGTAAGTATGGATGAACGGATGGATGTTTGTTACTATTTCAAGCAAAAACTACGGACTGGATTTTGTTGAAATTTGGCACAGTGGTAGATTATAGTCTGGAATAACACATAGGATACTTTTTATCCCGGGAATATGTTCCCTTAGGAAAATTTTCGACAATCACGCGGGCGGAGCCGCGGGCGGGAACTAGTATATAATAAATCTCATCCTATTTTGTAGAATTTAATGTTTTTAGGGTTCTATACCCAAAGGGTAAAACGGGACCCTATTACTAAGACTTTGCTGTCCGTCTGTCCGTCTGTCACCAGGCTGTATCTCATGAAACGTGATAGTTTCACAGATGATGTATTTCTGTTGCTGCTATAACAACAAATACTAAAAAATAGAATAAAATAAATATTTAAGGGAGCTCCCATACAACAAACGCGATTTTTTTGCCGTTTTTATAGATAATGGGAACCCTTCGTGCGCGAGTCCGACACGCAATTGGCAGGTTTTTTTTAAAGGTAAAAAGGTGGAATTAATGCCAATATCTGCCAGTGAACCATGTGGTGCAGAGGTGAGATGACAGGTGGATCAAAATAAATAAGATAACAGCAAGAGGGAAGCAGTTTCATTTAACATGCTATATTTTCAAGTTGTAGGTACATATATTTGGTACGTACGTTTCCCTTTCCCACAAAAAGCACTCCCCATTTGGGTTGAAATTAAAGTTTATTATTATAAGCATAACCTAAAAACAGAGCCAAAATTGCTCATAAAATATCCTTTTTATTTTTTATAACCTTCCTTTTTTCGCGCCTGGAAATATAAAAATGGAAGTGAGTAATGTTAAACCTACTTTTTAGGGTTCCGAGCATCTGTAAGGAATGGAACCCTGTCTATCCGTCAGTCACAGCGAATTTTTCTCAGAATCTACTGGACCGATTCCATTGAAATTTCGTATACAGATGATCTTCTGTGACCTAAACACGGACTCGTTACGTAAATAAATATTTTTTTGGTCCGGGTGTCATTTATGGGGGACAAACGAGAAAATTAAAAAAAAAGCTTTTCAAATTGTAACGTTTGACATATCAAATTAATGGGCTTATTGTCAGAGTTTTATTTATATTTTTTCATAATTTTAAATGGCATTCCCCAACTTATCTCCGAAACTACTGGGCCTAAAATTTTGAAAAGAAATCAGATAATATCTAGTTTTTTACGTAATCATCATCTGCCTAGCCTTTTCCCAACTATATTGGGGTCGGCTTCCAGTCAAACCAGATTCAGCTGAATACCAGTATTTTACGTGGAGCGGCTGCCTACCAGACCTCCACAACCCATTAACTGGGTAACATGGTATTCCTTGGCAAGACTAGTGTCAGATTATATGGCTTCTGACTATCCGTAACGACTGCCAAAGATCTACAAGTGACAGCCGGGACCAACGGCTTAACGTGCTTTCCGAGGCACGGAGGAGTCTCGGTATGTTAAGATGGTCACCCATCCACAAACCAACCTCGGCAAGCGTTGCTTAACCTTGGAGATCGACCCGTGTGGCCGTTATTATTTAGCCACGATGTCCTCCTAGTTCTCTTAGTTCTTTACCTAATAATTAAAGGAAAACCTATAAGAATTCAAGTTACAATAACATGTTACAAAAATGAAATTCGTTCGGAACCCTTTGCACGCGAGTTCGACTCGCACTTGGCCAGTTTTTAAAAGATATTCCGTGTTTTCCATGATACAGTGGATACTTAGCTAAGCCCTTAATAGTAACTTAAACGTGCTGCCATAACCTGTCAATAATATGCATACAATAATAACGTACTTATGTGAACCTATTTTCTAGTCTTTTCGGGTTCCAGTTGGCCTTAGGTGTCGCCAATCGATGACAGTCGATTGGACAGGAGTGACCCCATCTCATACGTTCCTCCACAGTGCCCTCAGTGAATCAGAGGGACACGTGGAGGACCCGTCGTGGAGCAACATCCTCCACCCCCCCACAGAAATTCGCCACAGCCCCTCCGACATGGAGAGACTATTGCCCGTGCCCAGGGTGCACCGGCCCAACAACTCCTCTTTCCTCCGAACGTATTCGTAAGGAACCAGCAGCCGTCAGGCACTAGAAAAGGTTTTCTGCACGCACCCCGAGTTGCTTGAACCACACTTGATACATGCATTATCGTAAAAAGGTCGCTAACTATCGCTACCGTTGTTACGATATAACACAGATTAATATCTGATATATGTATATAATTTGATAGCCGATTTTTATGAAATGAAACAATCCCTTTACATTTAACGGGTGCCGCTCATTTAATATTAGAACATTCGCTCTATTTTCAAAAGCTTTAACGCTCAAGAGACATAAAGTTAACTTTTTTTTAAACACTACATAATTTTCATGTATTCACAGTTCAGTGCAGTTTTAAGGCTAGGCTGGTCAGTTTGTTCATTGGTAAGATCAAATGTTAATTATGAACGTTAAAGAAAGTGTTATATATAAACCACATACATACATAGTATATATAACATTTTCTTTAACGTTCATTTAGTATATTTTTATTTGGTAGATATAACGTTTTTTTATTATCATCTTGTATAATTAACATTTGATCTTACCAATGAACAAAGTGACCACACTAGCCTTGAAACTGTGTTTTTTGTGTACTGCGCCTCACATGAGACTGGACAGCTACTATCATCGTGAATACAGCTAAGGCGAGCCGAGCTACTGGCATACGAGTAGCTGTATACTGTATAGTCAGCAGCTCACCCTGTGTAAACTAGCCATTTGTGTTGAAAATGAAACCTTATAAAAAGTTCAGATACATAAAATACCTATCAGCACTCGGTACCATCACTCCAATGCACGCTAAGACAAAAATCGCAAACCGAAGCTTTTCTTCAACAAATAGTCTTCAATCAAATCATTCAGGACTCCCCACTGCGTTTGCCAAACGCAGTCTATCTGTTAGAAGAAATTGTCTAAAGTAGTGGTTCCCAACCTTTATTTGACCGGGGACCCCTTTTTTTTGCTGCTAGCAGGGACCAGAACCAAGAATAAAATTAAACTATGTCAATCTAAACCTACCAAGAGATGGAAAAAGAAAACGAGGAAGGCCGCAGAAGCGCTGGGAAGATATATTTAAAGAAATATGTGGACCAGACTGGAGGAGACACGCTAGAGATAGGGAAAAATGGAGAAAGTTGGGGAGGCCTACGCCGAGGAGGCGACTTCCATAAATAATTAATTTCATGTGCATACCAAACATTAATAATAATAAATAAGACTTATATAAACATTTTAAACTATATTTGCATACAAGCACATGGCAACGACACGATTACAAATTTGAATATAATTAAAATTAACAAATAATAATGAAAATAAAATCATAGAATAATAATAATAAACCAATAATGTGAATTTTGAAATGTTTCAATTGTTATACATCTTTATGGTACAATGAAAAGCTATGAGTTTCGCTGTAAGTTTTCTTAAAATAAATAAACACTATTCTTTGAAGTCAAAAGTAAAAAGCATTGTCATAGAACACGCAACATTTCTAATAGAAACTTAGAATCAGTTTGCATCAATGATATTTTTGGGGTGAAAAGAGTTTTGAAAAATTTCGCGGACCACAGGTTGGGAACCACTGGTCTAAAGAAACTGCGGAGTTGGTGTCCTCGGGTCATAGAGGTCAGGACCCTGACCCCGCTGGTGTCTGTATTTTTTTCTATACTAGTAATTACTTAGTATTGCTAATGACAAAGGCAGATAAGGAGATGCAGTAAGTTCAGTTTGTAAGATGCTTGTGCCGTGACATTACAGGGTGTAACAGCGTTATTTATGCTGGGTCAAAACCTAAAAAGGGGTCATTGTTCTCATCATTTTGAACAACTTTTACCATGGGACCAACAACAAAAAAAAAAACTGTTCAGTTGTCCAAATGTAAATGCATGTTGTTTATTTTATACAAAGTATAAATGTCCAGTGTGTATTTTTACTGTCTCTATAACACAAAATAATAGAAATTCAATTAAATAAGAAATTAAAGGGCACTTGGCCAATTTTAGTTTTGGTCAATTGATTAACAATAGTTGTTCAATTTCCCAAAGAGAACCTTTCATGCTGTTCATTTTTAACCTACTGATTATTTTGTACAGTGACAGAACTCTTGCATTTCTATTGAAGTCCTAACGATATTAGTACTGGGAAAAATACTTTTTTTGGTAGAAAAAACAATTCTTCTCCTTCATTATCTGCATTGGCATAAATTGGACTTTATCCAGCGGTCTGGTCATAAATTGAACTCATATGTTATCTTACGTCTAGTAAATATGCTATGAAGCAAATATATCTTTAATGATGAACTTACAGAGATTAGAGGATACATATTTTCGCTTAAGATAGAAAAATTAAGTAGGTAGTTGGTTTAAAAAAATAAAAAGTTTTTATTGTTTCTCATACAATTGTTCTACAGCACAAAATTGAGGCAGCCCCTGTAAGTTATAAGGATACTTGTGATGGGGTTACCTCGCAGCTTCCTATGGGTTATGATTTTACAATGTGGAGAAAAAATTAAAAGAGAAAGAACAGAAAAGCAAAAGATAAAATAAAATAAACAAATTTCTAGGTTCTAGGATGATTACAAAATTGTCGTAGCAAGTAAGGTAGTAGTTCCCCGGGCGTCGGAAGCCGCAGGGCGATCCCCGGCCACCGTAGGCGCGGGCCTGCGGACGGCGAGCGTTGGGTGGCTAGCTGTCAGATCACCAACAGGCCCGGGTCGATGGCGCGTTGTGTTTCACGCGCGCCTCAAAGAGATGTCAGCATAGAAGACGGAGCCTGCTAGGGCCAGAGCCTGCCAGGGTTGCGGAATTTGTTCGAAAGAGTCACCGCGGCCCTGGAACGCAAAGGACTTTAGAAGGAACACGGATGGGTTTTAGTCAGTAAGAGTCTGACACGCCCTTCCGCTCCGAAGTCATTTGATGAATTCCCATCCTAAAAAAAAAGGAAGGTATTCCTTGGTTTGATTTTTAATGATCTATCTTATAACAATTATTGGAAATATTTTCTATCTAAGCCGCCAGTATTATTTCACAATAATATCAGAGAGAAAACTGTTATAAAAGATAATAATGATCCGCTGTTATGCAAACAGCTTAGGTTTACCTGAACTCCTAACATAGCACCGAGAAAAGCGAGCAAAAGATTATTTTAATCTCGACCAAAAATACCTTTTCACCCAGATTTTTATACCTCAATTCGGATCCAACCCCTATTTAGTACCTCCCTGGCACAGTACAGATAACTACAGAAGGTTGCTTTCGAAAAGCGACTGAAAAACGCACGCACACATAGACATGCTTCACGTACAGCGAGTGCGCTTGCACTCGCGACCGTCATTTGTTTTGAGATCGCCGTACATACGCGTCTATGTCCTGCATGTGCCATTTTTCGACCGATGTATGGAGCTAGCCTTTTGATTCTGTCTGTTCTGTGTCAGTACCATCCCTACTTAGGCGTCGCCTTATCACCGCTTTCCGGTACAGTGAGCACTTCGTAATTAGCAGTATAATTATTTACCGTTGGAAATATACGGTCTAAATGTTTGGTGAAAAGTGTATCTTTAGTAGTGCTGGTTAAAAAATTGCTTTCGCTGACTTTGAATAGAAATGTTTTTGCTGTAAATGTAACCAAGTGAGAGAAGATATTACCTACCTAATGTTATGCGTGTTTTTAATCTACTATTTAGGTTCAGATGTGGAATATTATTAAAAAAACACTACACTCAACAAAAATAGGTTTATTTATAATTTAAATTAGTACAACATATAACTAAATAAAATGCTGCAAACTTCAAACGATTTAAAATGAGAAAGTATCAAAGAGATCAGCAAAATGGCTTACGTGACCTTAATAACAACCGACAGTTATTATTACAAGACGTCCGTACAATCGGAGAACCGGCGAAGAAAAAAAGGGCCGTTCCTTCTAAGCGCACTCCTTATATACCTAGACTGTCGCCAGGTAGTTGATGACGACGTTCGGAAACTCCTTACACTACTATTTAGATATTTACACTTTATGTCGCCTTGTAAAAATTATATGAGGTTTAACCAGACAAAATTTCTGCTAAAATAGTTGCATCAAAAATAAACAGTGTTTTTTTACTATTGGTAGGCTCATGTTTAAACGCTATCTCACCTGATGGTAAGCGATAATGTGGTCGAAGATGGAGCACGCTTGCCTAGAAGTAACCCATTGACTCTTCTACTTAAAATACACCCAGATTGTAGCTATCAGGAAACACAGATTCTGGCAAGGAATTTCCAGTGAGATGTCCACAATGTACCGGTGGCGCATCGCCGTACGTCTTGTGGTCTGATGATGGAACGGGCTTGGCAGAATTAAACTATGCAATTCCATCGCGCACTCCCCAAAATGCAACCGATAGAAAACCGACAAGCTTGCAACTCGGCGTCGATGCTCAAGACTTTGTTCAAACAGAATTAATTTTAAGCAGCAGGAAGAACACAAGTGGATCATTGCTTATAATTATGACCTGATACTTTTTGCAGCTTTGACGATAATAATCATTAACCAATTTGATAAGAACTTATAGAGAAATGTAGACTACAGTTCGGTCTATATCTTCGCGGGAACATCAAGATGGGATCAAGAGTGTCAGCATTATATTGTATGTCCCTAAAACTAATAGAAATTTACAGTCTCCTGAAGGTCACGAAGACAGAGGCGGTAGTCCTACTATAGAACCAGGGTTGCGGAATTTATTCGAAAGAGTTACCGCAGCCCTGGAACGCACAGGGCATTAGGAAGAACACGGGTGGATTTTAGTCACTGCCTTCCGCTCCGCCCAGAATGGAAGGAGCCTTTTTTTTTATTTATTTAATATGGGTTTGCTCTTGACTCTAGTCTAGGTCATAGATGACAGAGACGAAGTCGACGATGGAGCGAGCCTACCCAGAAGAAGCCTGTTCACTCTAATTTTGAAGCGATTAGGGTTGTATGCGTTCGGAAAATTTGATAAATTCCTGTCCTTAAAAAAAAACTACCTAAAATAGAAACGATATTATCCATCGCCATTTTGAAAATCACATTCCAGCCAATCACAACCGCGAAAACGAAGGGTGATACAAAGTCATAAAGATAATAGTAGGTATAATGTGAATCGAATCGAATTTTCATTAGTATCGAAAATCGTTCGAACACACTCGACTCTCACTCGATTCAATCTCGCGTTTCGATTGCTTTTGGTGGGCTCTGATTGGGGCCAAGGTTCGTGGCTGTTTGATTCAAGTTGATTAGAGTTGGGAGATTAGAATGGTGGTGGGAAAGACACATGTAAGCGGGCACACCATTTATGCCTGGAGACTTAATTAGTTTGATTTACTTGTTAATGCTTGAGTTTGTTTGTTTATGATGGCATAATGGAGTGTGCTAGCTAACAAGTGTCAATTAATTTCATTTAAAATTTGATTTACATATTAGACATATTATTTTTCTGTGTCATGTTTTGTAAACTTACTTTGCATACCACTGTTTAAATTCAAGTTTTTATAACTTAACAGACAGATGTGTTGCTGAGGAGTTTGTTGCGCCACTTCTTCTTCCCAGCTTAAACACTAGGAAGTGGTGACGGGCGGGCATTTTCGGGGACTGTCTATACGTAGAACTTTGGTGTTCAAAAAGTGCTGGCACTCAGCCTAATTTGAATAAATGACTTTTGATTTTTTATTTTGATTTTGACAAACTAAATTTTGAGTGTAGTAGGAAGGTCTAGCTGGGTCCATCCAGCGTTTGCCTGCTAAAGACAGATTTGATGGATTGCCTCATTGTAGTTTTATATTGTAAATAACTAAGGTATATGAGCAATTAGTAAATACCTTGTGTCAAAACTCAATCTACACTAATATACTTATACTCATCTATATTTATACTAATATTATAAAGAGGAAAGATTTGTATTTTTGTATGTAACGAATAATCTTAAAAACAGCTGGTTTGATTTGAAAAAAAAATGTTTCAGCAATGGATAGCTACATTATCAGCGAGTAACAAATATATTTTATCTCCGTATTAACCGCGTGACATCCGCTAGTATTAACTAAAATATAACGTTGCAGTGACCCTTCTTTTATGCTTTCATATCATTTTAATCACAACTACTTTCATTTTCATTCATCAGGTATTTGCATCTTCGATATTTGAGTTGATAAGAATTTACTCTATACATTTATCTAAGGGATTTTTGCACGAATCTGATTTAGGTGAGAGCTTGTATTTTGGCATGCAGATACATCCACAGGAATATTAACGATATATACATAGTACAAATTAACATTTTTAATTGGTGTGGATGAATCAAATCTTGCAACTAAATTTTAAATTCTCAACTACTGATTTACCTGAAAATCTGTACACTGGTTTGATTTCGATAACAAACGCACAGTTAGCATAACGGCATTATTTAAACATACAATCAAACACACAACCACAAAAAAAAACTGGCCAAGTACGAGTCGGACTCTAACAGAAAGGGTTCCGTACCATAAACCGAAAAAACACGTTTCTTGTATGGGTAATTTTAAATTTAATTTAATTTTTATGATTTGTTGTTATAGCGGCAACAGAAATACATCATCTGCGAAAATTTCAACTGCCTAGCTATCACGGTTCATAAGATACAGGCTGGTGACAGTCAGACGGACAGTGGAGTCTTAGTAATAGGAACCCTAAAAACACTTACATACAACACAAGAAGTAAAAACAGGTTCCTGCTAACAACTACACGTGCACATACGCAACTGTAAACGATGACGTTCAAAAGTGCCGTTTAATGGCCTAATTGAAATAAACGTTTTGACTTTGATTTTGACTTTGACATACTAATTAAGGCAAACAAACAACACGATACTGACTGAGGGAGCACAACTATTCAATAATTTACCAGAAGATATAAAGAAGTGTGACAGCTTAAACATACTTAAAACAAAACACAAGAGACATGTATGTACCCTTCTTTTTGTTTAAGGACGGAAAATCATCAAATGACTTCTTCCTCTCTAGGTGGAGCGGAAGGGCGTGTCAGACTCTTACTGACTAAAACCCATCCGTGTTCCTTCTAAAGCCCTTTGCGTTCCAGGGCCAAGGTGACTCTATCGAACAAATTCCGCAACCCTAGCAGGCTCTGGCCCTAGCGGGCCCCGTCTTCTATGCTGACATCTCTTTGAGGAGCGTATGTACCCTGTAAGGTCGCCAACACCCTAGAGGCAAATATTATACTATTTAGATATAAGAGCTATGTATCTTATTATAAGTAAACTGTTATGTAAGTTCTATTAATATTATATTATTATTATATTATAATTATGGCGGACCAATATTTAATGCAAAAGATATGGGTATTTTAAATTATTTTTCCCTCACAGGTAGAAAAGTCCCAAATAGAACCGCTCAGGCATCTATCAGGTTATTAATTAATTTGGCACTCGACGTCTGACCGACCACAATTGCTTTCGAATTACCGTTCATCATTATCGTTCATGATGATAATTATTTTCGATGAATTTGTACATTTGTGGAATTTGTTGTACAATTTGCTCATTTCCGGTTTCCTTGTGATAATGATGCAGCTGTTGTTGTTATATTATTTGTGAACATGTGCTGATTTGTTACAAATTGGAGACAATCACACCGCACAATGGCTTGAGCGCATTTTCTTACAGTAGGTGTGAAAAGATCGCCCGGAGGATACGGTGGAGCATACGGTGGAGATCTGCCCTGCTTGGGCTGAGCACCGCCGTGTCCTCGTCGAGGCGATCGGCGGCGGCAACCTCTCGCGTCCGGCCCTGGTTGAATCCATGGTCCGGAGCGAGGAGGCTTGGGAAGCGGTCACCTCCTTCTGTGAAGCAGTAATGCTAGCGAAGGAGGAGGCGGACCGCGCGAGGGAAAGGCAAGGCCTTCGTCCCAACCGCCGCAACAGGAGAAGACGCCACGGGCGTCGGGAGTCGCAGGGCGATCCCCGGCCACCGTAGGCGCGGGCCTGCGGACGGCGAGCATTGGGTGGCTCGCTGTCCGATCACCACCAGGCCCGGGTCGATGGCGCGTTGTGTTTCACGCGCGCCTCAAAGAGATGTCAGCATAGAGGACGGGACCCGCTAGGGCCAGAGCCTGCCAGGGTTGCGGAATTTGTTCGAAAGAGTCACCGCGGCCCTGGAAAGCAAAGGGCTTTCGAAGGAACACGGATGGGTTTTAGTCAGTAAGAGTCTGACACGCCCTTCCGCTCCACCCAGAGCGGAAGAAGTCATTTGATGATTTCCCATCCTTAAAAAAAAAGGTGTGAAAAGTAGGTCGATCTTCAAGGTTTAGCAATGCTTACCGAGGTTGGTCTGTGAATGTGTGACCATCTTTACATACCGAGACTCCTCCGTTTTCGGAAAGCACGTTAATCCGTTGGTTCCGGCTGTCATTTGTGATCTTTGGCAGTAGTTACGAATAGACAGAAGCCAGATAATCTGACACTAGTCTTGCCAAGGAGTACCGTGTTACCCAGTTAATGGGTTGTGGAGGACTGGTGTGAAAAGTAGAGTATAGAGCATACTCTACTTTACAAGGATAAAAGTGTCTAATAAGAATAAGAATATTTTATTTGCATTTAAAACATGGTTCATTTAAGGTCTTATTTTAGAATCAAGATCTAACATGTTTTGCCATTTACTGGCATACAAATATTTGAACAATTGTTTTCAAAAATAACGAATCTTATGTATTTATAAAACTAATGTTTTGTGATACAATCAATGGTTAAATTAATATATAAATTGAATTTCAATTACACTAGCAAGTCTCTGAGGTACATCTGTATGCTTACACTAAATATGGTATAGTACTTATTTGAAATTTTAACAATATGTGATAAACCAATTTAAGTAGGTAGGAATAATTAAAGTAATCAGTAATCATATTTGTCTGTTACTTTTTTGTCAGTAAATTCTTGAACACTCTTGAACAAATCGCCGCAAGGTTACCTGCTTGTCGGTCTTCTACAGATTGTACTTCGGGAAGAGTGTCCAGGAACTCCACGATCTCATCCCACCGGGTCCCTTTCTACCATCGGACATCTAGACGCACTGCAAGTTACCATCCCTACCGTGTTGCTATTCCACCACTTCGCACTAAACGTTTCCAAACGTCTTTGATGCAGTGAGTGATTCAAGCTAGCCCAAGACAAAGAGCTGGTGTTTTTGTTAAAGAGCTTTCAAAGTTATTCAAAACTTGTAAATTACACTCAAAATATACACGTTGAGACCCTACACTACTAAGAATGCCCACACATAAAAGTATGGTGGAATAGCAACAAGGTAGAGATGGTAACTTGCAGTGCGTTTAGATGTCCGATGGTAGAAGGGGGCCGGTGGGATGAGGTCGTGGAGTACCTGGACACTCTCCCCGAAGTACAATCTTTCTAACTGTTACATCGAAGTTTCCACTTGTAAATAAAAAGCTCAATTTCCTATAGTTTTGTTAGTCTTTTTTATAGTCCGTACATCTTACGATCTGTTCCGTACATTGGAACTCAACCCTGGAGCCAAGAAGGTTATTTATTTAGGACTTTGTCTGTCGACAGTCATTGTCTTACCCGAACGTTGGCTATTTGTAAGAAAAAAATAAGAACCAGATTACAGCGCCACCTTCCAGATCTAAACCATCCAGGGACCCACCCACACAAACACGCACATCAATTTTAATCAAAATCGGTTTAGCCGTTGAGGAGGAGTTCCGGTCGATTCTGTAAACATGTCGAAGTGAAGGCTTGGGTGAAGTGATCACGAGGTAAGCTGTTAATCCATATAATCAAGATGGAATGACAGCTCACTTCGTGATCTCGTGACAACATGTTTACAGAATCGACCGGCAGTAAAATACACAAGTACAGAAGAATTATGTATTTGAAGATTAGTAGATTAAATTTTACTGTTCATCATCAAGGCACTTGGCGATTTACGATGAATTGTAAAACTGATTGTCACCCTCGAGTCGGCGACGCTGAATCTTTTTTGTAGTCGGTTAATAAGCACACACGATTTTTAACCGACTTCAAAAAAGGAGGAGGTTATCAAGTCGGATGTTTTTTTTAATAAAGAGCATAACTTCGTTATATTATTATATGTAAAGACGGATTTGCGAAATTCCTTTTTTTGTTCGAAAGAGCTTTATTCCAATACTCAACTCAAATGGAATTTGTATTATTATTATTGTAGTTATGTGACATTATTGATGTGCTTATTAATTATTATTGAATTTTAATTTTTTACTTATTTTTGAAGTGTGAAATTTTATATTTGACAATCTTTTTTATTATAAAATATATTATTCACTACTGTTAATTATTAGGATATTTTTATATACTTTTACTTTATTTTTTATTTTAATCAAATTTTAATCGGTCGTTTTTATGGTTTTTGCTTAAATTTGCGTATTACTTTCTACACGATGCATATTGTTAAGATATAAATCACTTATGACTTAATTGCGAAAAAAAATAACTTTTACAAAAAAAAATCTACAAAGTACAAAAACTTTAATTTTGGAAGTCGGTGTTTCTGGTGTGTTTTCTTCGCTTTTTGACACCGACGAAAGTTTTTGATTAATGCTTTTGTTTCTAAAATTGTTGCGGTCATCGTTACTAGTCGCTCGCATTATTGACTTTATACGTTTCTAGAAAGAAAGAAAGAAAAAGTATTTAATTGCCACAAATCGACATACCCACCCACATACATAATTTTACTTTTCTTAAACTAAAACCTAAACGATAGTTTTAGTAGTTCTTAAATTATATTAGTAAAGACACGTTAAAAACTAAATTAAAAAAAAAATACAAAAATTTGAGTAGGTATAAAGTATATACATGTCGTGGTTGTCGCTGTTGAAACAATTTTATTAAGATATAAAACACCGAAAATAGATATACCCATATTCTGCAGTCGAATTCGAATTTTGAATGTTTTGGTCCAGAGTTTTTTTTTTTAATTATTTAATTTGGGTTTACTCTTGACTCTAGTCTAGGTCATAGATGAAATTCCAGGAAACAATTTGCTTTCTACACAGAAACCCTTACATGAAATGATACCATATCCACCGCACATACTACATCGCTCCCCGGTTCTGTCCACTGGTCAGACACATTAATCCAACGCTGTTTGCATTGTGCCTTTATTATGCGGCCGGCGTCTATAGGTCTGCCCGTCCGTAATAATACGTCGATGAAGATTTATTCTTTTACGCTGTTGACCAGGAAGATTACGCGGGTTATAGGGTTGAGGGCCTTGGTAACAAGTAACATTTGATATTGATGAGGAACGTCTTTATAACATAAACTAATTCATTTTGGAGTAGTACCTTGGTTTTTTCGTCTTTTTTTTTATTGGGTTTACTCTATAAGCAATTCTTAGAAGCAGAATGGAAATGGGAACCGGTTAGTTACCCATTTTCTATGGCATCTCAACTCTGATGGACCCTTCGCAATAAATATACTCGTGATGATATATAACGTACCTAATTGATAGACATGGACATCCCATTCGCATAAAAAAAAATTGGGAATACTTCAAGTGGACTTGTTCCTTGCTGAAGTCTGTTTTTCCTGATAGCTACAACCTGGAGGTGATTAAAGTAAGCATGCTTCATCGTCGATCACATCATCGTCTACTAACAGGCGAGATACTGGTCAGACGCGAGCCTATCTATTTTTTTTTATTTAATATGGGTTTGCTCTTGACTATAGTCTAGGTCATAGATGACAGAGACAAAGTCGACGATGAAGCGAGCTTACCCAGAAGAAGCCTGTTCACTATAATAACAATAAAATAAAAAATTAGGCCTTTTTTGACCGAATCTCCACTGCGCTTCAACCAAACCGGGAAGTTGAACGAGGCAGCTGAGCGGGCAAGCAAGCGGAGAAGTGGCAAAAAAATCGGACGCCCGCTCATATTACTCGCTGAGTGAACTTGAACTAGCTCCACACGCACGGTCCGCAACTCCGCTTCACACTACCTCGCTCCACATCAATGGACAGACACAGTCCGCAACTCCGCTTCGCATTACTACCTCACTCCGCTCCGCTCCCTCGCTCCGCGTCAATGAGCAGGCAGCCTTAAGGGGCGACGCATCCCGTAGACTTTTCGTGCGACCGTTTCTGCGACAGCCAAAAGTCTGAGAAGCTTCGCGGATTCTTCGCTCGTCGCGTGTGCCACTTCATGGGTACCCATTTAGAGCTATTAGAAGCCTAATCATGAGGATCTTAAAAGTAGTTTAGCCTCTATAATAAAACACCTTGAACGGCTAAAGACTACTGTGAGTGCGGTATCCCTTTTCAGCATTTATGATCCAACCGCCTGGAGTGCCAAAAATCCTCATACACCTGTCCTTTGAGGACTTAATAAACGCCAGTTAGGTTCTACTGTACAACTTAAAAACTTAACCGTTGAACAAGAAAAAGGAGATTTTCTCTCAAAGTTGGTACGATAACTTCAAATAGCAATGTTCCAGAGACTTCCTTGTTCGAACATTCCAATTCAGTTTATCCATTGCAACTACGAAATGTTTACGCATAAATTCGTCACACTGCAGTGCTCCAAACATTGGGGCCAAGGTCGACGATGTTTGCCAAATACTGGTTCACCATAAATATGCGAGTCTGTATCAAAATTGTTACTTATTTTGCGTACATTTTCCTGTTAGCATTAACTTTGTGTGCAAAGAAGTTTTGTAATGACAGCCATGATGTATTCTAGTTTTTTTCTTCTTTGACGACTTGTTTTATGTATTGTTTATGTTTTTCTTGAGTTGGAGGAAATGCGTAAATGATTGATTGAAGTTTTTGGGGTAAACAGGGATGGTTACAAAAGTAGTTTGTTAACTGGGTCATGGTGTTGTTGGTTGACATGATACATGCTTAAAAACCGGGCAAGTGCGAGTCGGTCTCGCATGCAAAGGGTTGCGAGCGAATAATATTTTTTTAACGCGTTACTTTAAAATCATAGATGGTTTATAGGTTTTCCTTCCTCCATACAACGTGTAACGGAATAAACGCAAAACCTCTTAAGGAGTCATTGTACTCATCACCCCTTCAGATGCGTTTATTCTATTACGTTGAATATGGGTAAAGACTACTAGCGAGCTAAGATACTCGCGAATGCAAATACTGAATGGCATTTTATTCCTCCCCATGCACCAAATTTCGGGGGAATTTGGGAAGCCGGGGTTAAAAGCGTAAAACACCATTTGAGACGTGTTATTGGAGATACCACTCTCACCTTTGAGGAGATGTCAACAGTTTTGTCTCAAATTGAGGCGTGCCTAAACTCTAGGCCATTGTCACAGAGCAGTGACAATCCAGAAGACCCCGCACCCTTAACACCTGGCCATTTTTTGGTAGGTAGTCCATTGGTTGCGGCTCCTGATAACAACTATGAGTACGCTACATTAAGCTCGTTACGTAGATGGCAATTGGTACAACGCATGGTGCAAGGTTTCTGGCGGAGATGGAAACAAGAATATTTAGTGCAATTCTTCCAAAGGCAAAAATGGTCTACTCGAACTCCTAATTTGGCTTTAGATAACATTGTATTAGTAAAAGAAGACAACTTACCTCCTGGTAAATGGTTGTACGGGAGAATCGTTGAACTGCATCCAGGAAAGGACAATGTGACGCGCGTTGTCACACTCCGTTGTAAGGGTACCACTTTTAAACGTCCAGTTTCAAAATTATGTTTGCTTCCAGTGTCAGAATAAGTTGTTACTATTTAGTATTTAACAACAATACATGTTATTAGTATTTAGTTTATAATTTATAGCACTTGATATGTCCGGTAACAGAAGAAAAATATAATGTTTTGTTTTGTGTTAGTTCTTATGTATAATTTAGTACCAGATTGATTGTTAGTATAATGGTAGAACCTATTGTCTGTATACCTGTTTTTTAACTTTAAGTTATACGAGTATGTAGGTGTGTAGTTGTACTTGAGCATTCTCTATTACCGAGTTGTTTTATTTTCGTTATCATTTTATTGTTAGTAGAAGTTAAGCTTACTTAAGTTTTTTTTGTTTGTTAAGATTTATGAAACCATTTGTAGTCCATATTATTGCAAGCAGTCGACCACCAAATTAATGTTTAAAATTATACAGTCCATTTGTTTGTGTACCAAATTATCGCTAGGTTAAAGCATGGTGGGCGGTGCTGAAAGGAAAATTATCCTTTGGTGGGCGGAATGTTCAATATCTGTTTCGATGCCAACTATTAAATACATTATTTTGTACCAAAGTTTACATGTGACTTCCCTAGATGGCGTTGGCGTCGAATTAGATCGCGATATGGTTTCGTTACCAAGTTTTGACTAGGTGTGTTCAATAGATTCAATAAACTATCGGTTAAGCAGTAACCAGCCTTAGTGTGCTGAACTGCGAGTGGTCATCGTAAAAAAAAAAAAAAAAAAAAAATCAATAAACTATCTTGCTCTGAGGTATCTTGTTTCATTATACAAATACCACTGGCTTTGGGACTTTGTACGAAGGAAGTACACTTATTATATGTAATTTTACAAAATTTTAGACTCAGTAGTTTCGGAGATAAGGGGGTCAATTTTCGTCAATTTTCTTTAATAACTTCGAAATGGGTTTTTTTAATTATTAAAAAAATATTTTTGAATCTTTTACAATGATACCTTTTATTTGTCACAAGAAAAAGAAAAACTTTTTTTAATTTTCGTTACGCGTTCGTGTTTGGGTCACAGAAGGTTATATGTGTACAAAAATTCAACTGAATCGATCGAGTACATTCGGAGAAAATCGGCTGTGACAGACGGACATACAGACAGACAGGCAGACAAACCGACAGACAGACATCCGAGGTTTTTCTATACAGAGGTTCGGAAAGAGGTTAAATAGTTTGTTTCGTTATTATCACTGAGTGCGTGGGCTTTTCAACATCCTGGAGAAATGATGGTACCTGTGCGATAGGATACGATGGATTAAAGGATTAAAGCCGGTAAGCTTGTACTAAAATGTTTGCGGTTTAGGCACAAGGAACGCTGGAGTCGTTTTTACGAACAAATTAAATAAAGCGAAATGCATAGAAAGTAATTTTATCAAGTTTTCAACGACAACTCTAAATAATATTCTTCTCATACAAACCCCCATTACTTCCCATGGGTGTCGTAAGAGGCAACTAAGGGACTCACCAGAGAATAGGCATCAGCATTCTCTGTGCTTCTGTAAATTGCAACAGCAACACTGCGATCACCAACCCGCATGCCAAGCGTTGCGATTATGGCAACCCTCCCCTCCCCTTGGGGGAGGCCTATGTCTATCAGTGGACGTCTTTTGGTTTGGCTTATATGATGATGACAAACTGTTCCCTACGCTGTTTTCTAAGGATTCATTCGTTGCGAAGTCCAAAACAGTTGATTAGTGTTGATTTTTCTTCTCAAGTTTCCACAGCAACCAGTATTTTCCTAGCCCAGCCCAGCGACAGGCACATGTGACAAGGATGGCTTCGTGAAGTTGAAAAGGAAGAAGACGAAGAAGCCTCCTAGTCGGAACTAGTGCGGGACCGCGCTGGCAGGACCCAATTTGACGCAGCTTTATGTATCCCGGCTACACCATGCCACGAAGGTTGAGGAGATCGTGGAGTTCGAGCGCAGACCAGCTGGACTTTAACGTTTGAGTAGTTGGAGTCGCGCCATAACACGAGTTTCATGTCGTCCGTGGTGCGAGTTCTCTCATCATTCATCTCAGCACTCAAGGAAGATGTTTTGGCCGAAGGGTGTCATGTATCGCCTATTCCGCGGAAGGCTACGCGACACCACGCAGTGCAAGACGACGCCGTCACTTCGTGTACAATTATAGTTTTTTAATATTTTTGTAGTTTTGATAAATACGCATGATAATCTGTAAGAAATATATGTTATGGGTCTTTGTTACCTAAAATAAATGATATATTATTATTTATTCACTAAGGGTGCCAAAATAGTTCTTAAGTGGCTAAAGCAAGGACTTATCAAAAGCTCACCAGAATAAGTGAAGTCTTTGTACGAAAGACTTAAAAATGTAGCGCTATCTAGGAGCCCTGTCATGTCTAGATTAAATGGGCCAATGTCGTTGCAATTTCATTACAACAATGTTGAAAATGAGGTGCGTATTCTCGTTAAGTTACTCGCTTTGGACACTCTTAAAAATTCTCAATAGGGGTGGTGCTTTAGCATAGCAAGCAACCCCGGCTTCGCTCGGGTAGCAGAGCATGCCTCTAGCTCCAATCATCGTCATATTTCAGTCAATCATAACTTGAATGAATTTTACACTTAATTTTTTTTTCAGAATCATAAAATTCATAAATTACTTCGCCTTTTGGTGCAAAGCATATGAAAATCTATTCCGCCGTTTTTAGGGTTCCGTACCCGAAGAGTAACCAACGGAACGCTATTATTAAGCCTCGCTGTTCGTTCGTCCGTCCGTCCGTCTGCCAGTCAGCAGACTGGATCTCAAAAATCGTTATAGGTGGACAGTTGAAATTTTCACGCGTGTGTATTTCTATTGCCGCTATAACAACATAACGCCATACAAGAAAGTATTTTTTTTTTCGGTTTAAGGTACGGAACCCTTTCCGGATGTCCGACTTGCACTTGGCCGGTCTTTGAGTTTATTGCGTTCGGACAGACATTGCGTTCAGACAGACAGGCGTGACTTTATTTTAAAATATGTACCTGTTTTTCCCAAAGGGAAAAATGTTCAATCAAATTGCACCCTACGAGTGTTTTGCATATAGACCATTGCAGCATCCAGGGGCAGATGTTTCTAGGTTTAAAGTAGTCTGGTGATGGTAGGTGACGTTCTTCCCACAGCTTGATTCTTACTTTACTTAGTTTATCTAAAGCCCTAACATCCAAGAACTCAGTAGGTAGCCAATATGTCGCTGCCAATACATTTATGTATCTAGTGCTGTAACGTCGAATACTGCTTACCATAATACATATTTAATGTTGTGTTGACTGTGGACGTATGTTCCAAGTAGCAGCATATTTTGGACAAAGTTTTGTCTGAGGCAATTCGGAACAGAATCCTTGGACGTGGGTCACGTAAAAACTGGTGAGCATTACCAACAATGAAGGATTTGATGCTGTTTGGCATTTTCTTACATTAGACAATTGCAAAAAAAGTGTTTACAAACGGGACAGATAAAACTTGGCTAAATTACAAAGAGCTCACTATTTTTAGGTGAACAGGTTAGATAAATCACGGGTGGTGCAGGGGTTGAGCAATTGATTGCTGCGCTGCGTGTCGCGGGTTCGATCCCCGCACGGAACAAGTAATTGCATGGTCTACAGATAGCGCGTTCAAACAAACAAACAAACTCTTCAGCTTTTTAATATTAGTATAGATATTACTAGCTGTTTCCCGCGACTTCGTAAGCGCATATCCCGTTCCTGTATAGTCTATAGCCTTCCTCATGCTATCTTATACAAAAATAATTTCCCAAATCTGACTGGTAATTCAAGAGATTAGCGCGTCCAAACAAACAAAGTCTTTGGCTTTATTTTATTCGTATAGACAGTACAATTATGTAGATTATAAACCACTTTTCTCATAAGACCTACCCTGAAATTAAGAAAAAAAAAATTTGTGGTTGCATATCTCGACGAAATTAGAACAGTTAAAATATTTTCGCAATTTCAGGATTGGTCCTTTAGTAAAAATTGCTCTAAGGAATGAGTACAATGTTCAAATACCTTATTTATTAATTAAATACTTTACACACCAAAAGTAAAACAATGGGCGATCTTATCGCATTCCGCGATCTCCAGACAACCTGGATCTCTTCCAGGCAACCTGGTTGGACAAACCCCTTTTCAGGTTTTGCTTTATTTTTGTTTCATCTAGTACAAATTCAAATAACAGCATCTAACGTGTCAACCTTAACCAAACTACAACAACAAAAAGAGACAGTATCTTATCTCGACAATAAAAACAAAATTCCACAGCGAGTCTCTCGTTGAATGCAAATCGAGTATCCCGCGTTAGAACCCGGCTTTATATATAAACTTATTGCATATTTTTGCATATACGCTACAATGTATTAAATTATATTAAAGTCCTTTGAAGAAAATGGGTCAGGGAAGCAAATTTGATGCTAAAACGTGGCTTGGAAGATCGCAGCGTGACAGAGATGTACGGTTGAGGTTGAATTATGGTGATGCTGAGAGCCGGGGTGGTTTTAGTCAGTAAGAGTCTGACAGACCCCTCCACCCGCCCCAGGGTGGAGGATTTCCATGAGGATTTCCCCCCGAGATCAAAAATGGTGATGCTGAGAGGTTTATACTTAGTACTGGGTAAAGCTGTGGACTATATTTTAAAATATCAACTTAACATCGAGCAAAACGTGTTAGAGGAAATATAGTAGCGCCGCGTTTCGTTAAATTATAAAGGTATGGCCAACAGGATAATAAGTCCCGTAAATTCCATTGAAAAGGGAGGATCCTCCTACCAGGCGAGTGTTGTTTCTGGTAACTGCCCGATGGTTGATGTTGATTAAGGAAGATGTGGGACTTTAAACCCTGACCCGCATACCTCGATACATATATCGTCTATAAAAGATATTTCACGCCATGCAAGTTAATAAGAAAATGACACTCAACGTATAATATGTTTCAAAAATGTAATAATCACGACCTTAAACCCCAATTTCAGAACTTTAAAGTAAGTGCAGACCCTCTCCACAATGTATTTCAATTTCAAACGCAATCAAGGACAATATAAAAGAGAACTGGATCACAAACGACACTTAATTACTTTCAACAAGGTCCCCGCTATAAGTGCGTAATTGTGTTTAATATTGTACCCGTTGTGACACTGAATAGAATGGGAGCAGAAGGTCAGGTCCCGTAATACACGACATGTCCAATGTCAAATCCGTGCTGTTCTACGGGTGCGAAAGGAAGGTAAGATAGTTGGTAGGAAGGTCACAAAAGATTTTTCACGCTAAATCCAATACCTTCGTTTCTGGTCTAAGATCATCTCATCTGTCACGTAGAGTGTTTGGAAGAATGCCGATTGACTGGCAGATCGCCGCGCCGAAAGCCAAAATGAAATTGCCAGACGCTGCGTAGGAATCCCGATCACATACTCAGCGTTGAATAAGGACCCCCAACGGAAAAGAAACGTGGCCGGTAATAACTAGGTACATTTACACACAATAGGTAGACATTTACGTAGCCATTGCGTGCGCCCTTTTTCAGTCGTTGTATAGAGCTGGCCTACTGTAACTATATTTTACTTTGCGCATTGTCTTTGAAAAAGAGTCTAAAGACGTTTTCAGCAAAATTGTTCTATCTAGTGCTCTTTCTGAGAATAATGTCTGCCTGTAAAATATTATTTCTAGAGCTTCAGTTATGAGAAAGTTTGAAGTTCAAGGTTCCGAGATTTCATAACCAACTTCGTTTATGTTATATTCTTGTTAAAGTTATTTTAAGATTGAGTGGTTAGGTACCTTTTTTTGGCAATAAATTGTATTAATAAAAAAAAGGAGGTGACTTTTGTTTGACCTTGCATTTTGACATAAAATACATGCCCGGTAAGTTGAATGTCAACGTAATTTATTACAACTACCATTGTGACTATTATAATAACAGCCGCATGGTCAATGTTCAAGGTTAAGCAAAGCTTGCCGAGGTCGTTCTCTGGATGGATGACCATCTCCTCATACCGAGAATCCTCCGTGCCTCGGAAAACACATTAAGCCGTTGGTCCCAGCTGTCATTTGTAGATATTTGGCAGTCGTTACGAATTGTCAGAAGACAAAAAACCTGACACCAGTCTTGGCTAGAAGTAACGTGTTACCCGATTACTGGGTTTTGGAGGTCTGATAGACAGCCACTCCATGTAAAATACTGGTATTCAGCTGAATCTAGTCTGGCTGAGTTGGGGAAAGGCTAGGCAGATGATGATACTGCTAAAGAGTGGAACTCCTCACAGTAGACCCCTTCACCATTGTTCATCTTAGGTTTAAAATGAACCGTTTTACACGTTAATCTTGTCAAGTTTTTCTAGCTGACTACCCTGGGAAGAAACACTGAAACAAACTCAGAAATCGAATTCCATACGATCCTTACAATCCAAAAAATTAAAGGTACGGGTCAAATCTTATGAGAACCGTATGTGGTTTAGACTAAGGTGGGCCTTTGAAGATAGAACTACACAGATTTGAGTGGACCTCTCCAGATAATGCAAGCATTAAAGATAATCATCCTTCCGTAGAGCTTTCCTTTAATTTTCGAGAATGTAAGAGAACAGTGTTAATACTAATACATTCTAAGACGCCAGTCTGTCGACTTATTCCTTCCAGTTTAGTACCTACTAACTCTAAGTACTGCGATTACTGAAAGTAGCCAGTGTTTTACGTTGTCTCCTTACTTTTAGGAGACAGCTTAAAAGATAGACAATAAATGGGAACTTTTTAATTATTTGAACAGGCATGACCATTAAGGTTTTATGATCAAAGTGATCTTACTGGGTTAGAATCACGGGGTTGTCTTTGGTCCGGAGTGGCACACTTGTGATTTGAGTTAGTACAATAAAAAAGTGTTTTTTTTTGTTTAAACATAACATTAGGTCTTGACCAATGAAATGTCCCCTTTTTTTGCACCCCTTTGAACTCTGAGAACTTTAGCTATAATTAAGAATATAAAGAAGAATTAAAATTTAAAAATAAATAATATCAAATTAAAACATTTACTTTTTTTCAAAAACCTCGAAAAACGTCTAAAAGTTAAAAAATAAAAGTTTGTCGCATTTGCTGGCATTGAATCTGTGATTGAACTAGAATAGACGCTGCATCAGACTGCTTAAAAGTGAGAACATTTTTAATAATTCCCTGCAGTCAGGTTTTTTTTTTAAATTATTTTTTTTTTTTTTTTGAAATTGTGTCTTTACTTTATAGCTAGCTATAGAACACCACTGTCAAAAAATACCACACATGTAGTGGCATCAATGCCACCACATGAAAAACTAAGAAGCCATATTTGTTTGGCAACAAAAAGAACCGCAACACCATCTGCGACGAACTAACAACGAAATTCTTCATCGCGCTAGCAAAGTTCTCCGTGCGATTTGAAAATATACAACAGTCCAAATATCAACTATCGGGCAGTTGCCCAACAGACACCGTCTGACCGTCTGGTCGGAGGATCCTCCCATTTTCAGTGGAGGTATGTGGGACTTTACTCTCTGTACCGCATACATAGACGTTCTGGAACTTCTGGAACACCCTGTATTAGAAAGAAAGCCTGCATCAATTTTCTATAGAATAACATTACAGATGACAGTCCATAGATTTCCTACAGCAAGAAATGAATCTAAACTACCCAATCCAGGCTGTAATGGGTAGACTACACTTAGTTTCTAATAATATACCCTGAATTTAATGCCTGGTTCTTGCATAGAATACTCGATTTGCATGCCTTACTTAACAAGATTTATTCCACTATTCCTCGCTATTCTCTAAAGTACAATGGTCAGAATATTATGGTCTTGCTCATGCATTTTATGCTTTGTGTTTAGTGGTGTTGTGTCGGCACGGGTAGCATGAGAATAGGACGTTGTGATAAAAGATTAGCTGGCCAGAGAGGTTGGTAACGGGTCGGCTAGGTGCGCAGGAAGTAACAAAGTAGGTTCTAAGTATAGGCAAGGCTCCTACATAAGCGCGACGATGGAACATCAATGCTACTACGCTTTTTTATAACAATTCTAAATATAATTATAATTTAGATCAACCATTTTATAGATTTATGTGTGTGGTGTTTAATGTTACAACAAAATAATTTGTTACATATTAGAATTAAATGAAAGAAAATTTTAAAGTTATAATAAAAGCTCACTTTGTAAACAAGCATATTATAAATTAGACATTCAGGATAAGAATGCTTGGAAGCATGCTGGTCTAGCTCCATATAGATTGTCCATCAAGAGTGTAGAGTAAATCAAACTGGTTGGCATAATGTATTTAAATATATAGATTTACATTTTTGTGTTTTTTTATTTTATTTTATTTTTCCATTAAATAACTCACACATTGTTAAGTCAATTTATTGCAATAGGTTTTTGTAAATATTTGAGCACCATTTATTGTAAAACTTTTATTTGAAAAGAGTAACTTTGGAGTTGCTTGTCCGTTCTTCTCCATAAGAATCTACCATAGTGAATGGACATTAGATTCACTTTATCTTTATACATATTCTTTTAACTGTTATGCCTTAATGAAATAAAAGTTTTGACTTTGACTTTGACTTAGTGGAGCAATTTTAGTACAATGGGGAGTTTCTGAATTGACGTACACCAGAGTCGCAATCTGTAAAAAATGTAAGGACATTTTAGTATTTTTGACGAATGCAAACGTTGCAGAATTGGCCCTCAGGTGGCAACAAAGAAGCGTCAGGTCCAGGCACCTGTCAAAACGCTTATGTTGTCCGATATTAATTAAATTGACGTCAACGTCATGTTTGCGTTAAAATTATATTTTCAACTAGCTGCGCCCCGCGGTGTTACCCGCGGTTTATGAGATACTCCGCGTGAATGTCGAAAATTATCCAAAGGGAACACACTCCCGGAATAGCCTATGTGTTAATCCAGGGTGTCAGCTTCCTTCATACCAAATTTTATCAAAATTGGTTCAGCCGTTTGCGCGTGAAGAAGTAACAAACATACACACACTTTTTTTCCTTCAAAGGTTTTAGACAAGTGTTATGTTTCTACCAGTAGTGTAAATTAATGTATTGAACAAATAAACGACAAAAACAAAACTTTCGCCTTGCGACTGCTTTGTTTGCGTTAAAATTATATTTTCGAAGAAGAGGACCTTTCGCCTCTCACCATCAAGTGGCTTGAACTAGTGGAATGTATTTTCCTGAAAACCCTCATTTCTATGAAATCACGTCATCACGCCTGTCTCCGGGAGTCTGCACTCAAAGAAGCTTATAAATTGATTGAACCCGTTTTTGTTTAAAAAATATCTTGTCGCAAACTAGAGCTCAGCTAAATTATTTGTATAATTTGTGTGACATTTTGTGGAGAATTTAATCCAAGTGAGTCTTCTGTCAGCCTGGTTCTGTTCAATATGTATTCGATAGATCCGTATTGAACACACAGACACATTTGGATTCAGACACATTTCCCCGCCAGACAAAACAAAATTCTTTCAACAAACATTCACAAACACCCATCAAACACATTTCATTTCACCGTGTCACCTTATCACACCGAAGGCAACGCTACCAAACAATTTGAGCACATAATCATTTTAGCCGAGACCGCTACACAGCGGCACCGCCAGCGTTAAAAAGCCACCACAATCGACGTTCACGCGCGGGCGAACTCTTTACGTCGGTTCTTAACGAGTCCCCGCGAGAATTATTCCTTTCCTTATATCTCTTGGCTTCTCAAGGTGGTGTCAGACTGATGGAGGAACGCTGCGTTAGTGGTTAAAAGAAAGAAACAAAAATGTTTATTTGGGACTCGCTCAAGACAAACAAAACAGTAAAATAAATTAACAAATTAACTGTAATATAATATAACAAACATAGACAATTATATTTAATTATCTGTGCGAGGCCAAAATGGTCCCTATCTCAGCGTATGCTGCGAAATCTAAAAAATAAATAACGCAGCGCTGGTATTCTGATAGGGCCAGTTAGTGGTGCCACAGATACACTCATGGAGCACATATTAAAAGAAATATACAAATAAAATAATGGTTGTTATAAGAGCTCAGTAGTCTCAAAAATTTTGATGACACGGTTGGCGCAGTGGTTGAGCGATTGACAGCTGCGCTGCGTGTCGAAGGTTCGATTCCCGCACGGAACAATTATTTGTATGACCTACAGATAGTTGTTCCGGGACTGGCTGTTTGTGTATGTGAGTTTGTATGTTTGTAAACGCACCCACAATACAGGAGAAATTCATAGTTTGGGCAAAGTTTTAAAAAACAATGAAAGAAAAAAAAATAGTTACCTACTGATGAAATATTGTGATCAATAAATATTTCAGTTTGGTAGATTGACAACCAGTCTTATGAAGGGGTATCGTGTTGCCTGGTGACTGGATTATGAAGGTGGCTGTGGAGGTCAAAAGACAGTTGCTTCATATCAACGACTGGTAAGGGAGAGCGGGGCTAAACGCGACGCAGGGAAGTTGTTCCGATGGAAATAGACTTTAAAAAAAGGAGATAAACATATCAAGTAAATTCGTCATAAAACGGAACGCTGCAGCGCACCGATGGGAACTATCTTAGTTTGGCCAGTAAAATTGTTAAATTACATCGGAACTTCCCCGCGAGACATTTAGCCCCACTCTCCCCTACGCAGCAGCATTTGGTTAGAATTAAAACCAACGCAATAATAGTTTTTGGCAAAAGGCAGATGATAAAGTTCAATAAATCCATTTTCTTTTTGTTTTCAGTTGTACTGAAAATCTTGAGTTTATTGCAGGTAATGACTTTTGCTTAAACTACTCTGATTAAAATTCCAAACCAAATAAACTTAAAACCAAAATAGCCTCACATAAAGGACTATAACGAACGAGCCTGAATTTTAGATTTCAGGCAACCTAGTTACAATCGATTTCCCATAACCGTTGTAGGAGCATGGCAATTTGAGAGCGGGTCGATTTGGTTAAGATAGGATCCCTTGTATCAGATAGCAGTAACTATGTCTGATCGGAATTACTCGGAAATCGTTCGGGAATTGCTTCGTTGAGAGCCTTGTTTGTGTCTTAGGAACAAGCGCGGTGAGAGGTTGAATGTTAATGTGGGAATTAGGGAGAGGTAGTGCTTTGTTCAAGGAGTGTATAAATAAGAGCTTTAAGTCTGTCTTAAGTTTTCAGTACAAAATTTGGATGAAATACCGTCACACACTAGCCTGTTACTAAGCACTGCAGAGCAACCAGGGTTGCGAAATTTGTTCGAAAGAGTCACCGTGGCCCTAGAACGCAAAGGGCTTTAGAAGGAACACGGATGGGTTTTAGTCAGTAAGAGTCTGACACGCCCTTCCGCTCCACCCAGAGCGGAAGAAGTCATTTGATGATTTCCCGTCCTTAAAAAAAAAACAACGAGGAAAGATTTTATACTTACTAATATTGTCAATGCAAACGTGAGTTCGTTTTTCTGTTTGTGTCGCTTTCACGCCTATATCGCTGAACCGATTATGATGAATTTTACAGAGATAGGGACCCTGATCGGTTATAGGCTACTTAAATGTAAGCGAAGCTGCGGAGCAAAAGCTAAATTCTAATGATAAATGATATTTATTTTGTAAGTAGTTTTAACATAACACTTTTACGCGTCAATATTTTTGGGTAATTTTAAGCTAGATGAGGCCGGTGTTTCCTAGCTGACTACTCTGAGAAGAAACACAAAAACAAATTCAGAGGTCAAAGTCTCTTTTGAAGTCCATACAATCTTCTGAGAACCATGTAAGTTAATTTCTGAAGTGGTATTTTGAGGAAAGTACCACTCAGATTTGAGTGGACCTGTCCAGTCAGTGCCAGCTAGTTTCTTAATAAAGATGGTATATTCTATTGCAAGAGGAGCTCGTGGCTAAATAATAACAGCCGCACGGGTCGATCTTTAAGGTTAAGCAACGCTTGGCGAGGTTGGTCTGTGGATGGGTGACCATCTTAACATACCGGGACTCCTCCGTGCCTCGGAAAGCACGTTAAGCCGTTGGTCCCGGCTGTCATTTCTAGATCTTTGGCAGTCGTTACGGATAGTCAGAAGCCAGATAATCTGACACTAGTCTTGTGGAGGTCTGGTAGGCAGCCGCTCCACGTAAAATACTGGTATTCAGCTGAATCCGGTTTGACTAGAAGCCGACCCCAATATAATTGGGAAAAGGCTAGGCAGACGAGGCTAGAGGATGGTGATTCTATTGCAATAGTAAAGTGACATCTAAAGGTGTTTATTAAGTACATGTTTGATGTTAATATTTACAGATTTTTTGCTGTGATTTTTTCTTTCCGCTCAAACATTAGTTTAATTATTCATGTTCGCGTAGCTAATATATGTCGAAAGAAATAACTAATGTTATTAAAGATGGTAATTCAATATAGTTTCCAGCCGTTTTTAGGGTTCCGTACCTCACAACGAAAAAACGAAACCCTAATAGGATTACTATGTTGTCGGTCTGTCTGTCAAGACCATTTATCTCGGGAACGCGTGGAAGTATTGAATTGAAATTAAAACCATAATAATACTCGTATACTTAGGTCTACTGTAGACCTAAGTATACCCTTGAAGGTGTGAAAACAATCTAACTTCTAAATTAACGTAAAAAAAGTACGGTCGTTTATGCCGCAAAAAAAAAGATATTTCGACACTCTTAAGGGAATCAAAATTTATAGGATACTTCCCGTAGACCTAGATTCATGAAATTTGGCAGGAAGATAGATCTTAGAGTACAAGCCCAGAAAAAGTCTGAAAATGGGGAATTCGTAGTTTTATCATAAATAACAAAAACATTTTTTACGATTACAAACTTATATTTTCGGTTGAAGAATTGACCGTGACGTACATTGAGGTATGGGAGAACATTTTTCACAAACAAATTTAAGTTTGTCCTTCAATCTTACCTGCTACATTTTGCTTTCATAGTTTATAAACTTCCATAGGTAATGTATACTCGGAAAAAATCAAGACTCGATCGGAACCCTCGATGCGCGAGTCTGACTCGCACTTGTTTTTTTTAGTGTTCCATGCCCAAAGGGTAAAACGGGACCCTATTCTCTGTCTGTCCGTCTGTCACCAGGCTGTATCTCATGAACCGTGATAGTTAGTCAGTTGAAATTTTCACAGTATTTCTGTTGCCGCTATAACAACAAATACTAAAAAACAGAATATAATAAATATTTCACAACAAACGTGTTTTTTTGGTTTATGAACCCTTCGTGTGAGAGTCCGGTTCGCACTTGTTTTTTCTTGTAAATGTTATCTAACCTTCAATTCTTTTGTTTTTCTGTAGAGCCCTTAATAGACTAAGCGACATTAGACTCCAAGTAGCTTTAGCATTCCTCTTTTATTTTTCACAAAAAAATATATACGTCCATAAAACGCCCATAAAGTTCGTGTGAAATATCTCTTATAGCGACGCGGGTCTTATCAACATTTTCTTCTTTGGCTGAATGAAGACAATGGTAGGATTTCATGAATAATTACATTAGGAGATTTGTTATAGTCTCTGGATGAGTGAATGTTAATTATTAAGCTGCGTTTTGTTTATATTTAAGCTGATTTGAGTTTGTTTATTGTGTGTTTGAAGTTGAGGTTCTGTTGATCTTTATGTTAGGGTAGTGTTCAGTCTGACATGATCATTACATAACGCAATTTATTTTGCAATAATGACTGGTTGGTTTCTTTTTAGGGTTCCGTACCCAAAGGGTAACTAACGGAACCATATTACTAAGCCTCCGCTGTCCGTCCGTCCGTCCCTCTGCCAGCAGGCTGTATCTCAAGAACCGTAATAGGTAGACAGTTTAAATTTTCACAGAGTGTGTATTTCTATTGCCGCTATAACAACTAATAATAAAAAAATAAATAAAAAATAAAAGGGGGTTACCATCCAATAAACGTGTTTTTTTCGGTTTATGGTACGGAACCCTTCGTGCGAGAGTCCGACTCGCATTTGGCCTGTATTTAGACTTTTGCTTATTTAATTTTTCAAAAAACTTATAGCTATTGTCATCATAGTTAAATGTTCCTGAACAAATTTTACTAAGATTGATTTAATTTAGAGTGTTTATTACAGTAATAGTGAAATTTGAAGGTTTTTTAAACAGGAAACAAAAGTTATCGGTTCCTACAGACAGGCGAAATGCGACAATTCAACAACACGTCTTCATAGAAATTGTCGCATTGTCGTCATGATTGTCTGTAGACACGTTAAAATAACATTATTTTAAATGATATTTAAGCTGTTTAAATATTTTAATCCATCACACCTAGAGCGTCGGGAAAAGATTAAACTAAACTAAATTAAATACAGTTTAAACAGTATCCGACAAAGTGAAATAAATCTTTAAGAAAAAAAAGTATAAATAATTGTTTCTTTATTTCGGGCACTATTTCTAATTACATTATTTCAGACTTTGCCAATGTTGGTTCAGACGTTTGACTATCTAAAAATTATTTTGGGAACTCGGTTATTTGTACTACACCAATTAAGTTAAATTAATAATAATAAGACAGATAATTGGTCTTTGCCTATAGATTACAGGAAAACCTAAAAGGAGTCTATGATTTTTTAGTTTATAAGCGATACTGATCAAAAATCGCTAGGACCTGGCCGATTAATTGCATGATATCTTCATCTATTTATATAATCATATGTAAAAGTTACGAGAGCCCTATATTTTTCTCCAACACTATCTTCACTTACTTTTACAACTGACATAAAGAATCCAATATGTAATCCTCCGAACAATTATCGTCAATCACAAGCTCCTTAATTAAATAGATTAATTTAATTACTCAGATCTGAGATTACGGCTCTCCTTCGTCATTCGTCCTTCGTGTTTCATCCTTCGTCATTCGGCCTTCGGATTTTGTCGTGTTGTTTCCTCAATTGTTCTGGAAAATTATTTATGAAAGGAATGCAGTTATGATGGATAAGTTAATGTGATTGATTATACTTATGTATTTTATGCTTGGTTTTTCCTGTGGTGGTGTCTTGGTGATCCCCTTTTATGGTCTCTCAGCCCGAGCCGAGCTCTGTTGGTCTCGCGGTCGCAAGCGCGACTGCCGAGCGTGGAGTTCTGGGTTCGATTTCCAGGTCGGGCAAAAAGTGTCGTTGGCTTTTCCAATAGGAATTTCTCAGTGACAGCCCGGAGTTTGAAAGTTGATGGTGAGACACCCCTGTGCCTCGGAAAGTACGTTAAGCCGTTGGTCCTGCGCCAGATCTCTCTCCGGTCGTGTCGGGTTGCCGTCCCATCGAAATATGAAAGTGATGGAAGAGGGAGTGCACCTGTGTTTGCGCACATACTTGTGCACTATAATATGTCCCGCGCCGATGGCTAGTCTCGGTTGAGATTGGACGCCATGGCCGAAATCGGTCAAGAGGACTTTATTTATATCTCACAGGAACCATGCTTTTTTTGGGGTTACAAAGTGTAAGTTTTTTATTTTGACATAATTTTCTTGTCAACTCATTTATTTCAATAAGGCCATTAAAGAGTCCTTTTGAACATCAATATTGACAGTGAAAATTAAATAATGAAGTGACTTACTAGTTGCCCATGCCTCTTTCTTTTCTTGAATTTTTAAATATATTTATTTTTTTAAATATTTGTTAGTTTAACTAACAGTATGTAGGGACGATGCACCTAGACTAACACAAGGGAAATTGCACTCAGCAACGGTTAAGTCTTATATCAGGAAAATGTTGTAGAGAATACAAAAAAAACTATTTCATGTATAAACATTTATACATGAAAATATAAATAAATATTCCTAATCACACTTAGCCAGAAATGTTTACCGTAGAAATATTTGACGCGCAAGAAACTGAAAATAATAAAATTATACTCGATTTCTGAGAATTTTATACCTACCTATCCATACTAATATTATAAAGTGGAAAGATTTGTATTTTTGAATGAAAAGAATAAACTTAAAAACTACTGGACCGATTTGAACAATTCTTTCAGCAATGTATAGCTACATTATCAGCAAGTAACATAGGCTATATGTTATCCTCTTACTCCCACGGAAACGGGAAATGCGCGGGTGAAACCGCGTGACGTCTGCTAGTCGATAATACAATTTAAAACTGGGAACAAAATAAACGGGATTATTTTATATATATTTACATTCTCAGAATTAAAAAGGATAGCTGTGTGTTCTGGGTTGAAAAAATTATAACTCAATTTTAAATCAAGTGCGAGTCGAACTCGTACACTACAAAGGGTTCCCTACCATAAACCGATATATAGAAAAAAAAAGAGTGTGTGTACTTATAATAATAATAATAATAATAATAATAACTTTATTTCGGACGCACAGATCCATAGCGTGTTAGTAACATATAAAAAAAATAAAAACAAAAACTTATTACCTAGTGTTAGTACCAATCAACCTCTTCACAAACTGCTGCACAATTGGAGAGCCGAGGCTCTCAGCTACCGTTTTCAGAATGCTGTTTTGACTGTCCCTCACTCTCCTCAGAAGCGACGCTGTTTTTTTGCGTATAATCGCATGAAAATTATCAGTTCGCGCTTGCGCAAACATCTCCGACGCGCTACAGTAACGGGGCAGTCTCAACAACATCCTGAAAGCATTGTTATATTGGACGCGTAGGACATCCAGCGATCTCTTAGTATAGCTGACCCACAGACCACCGGCGTACAGACTTTGGCAGTAAGCCTTGAAGAGTGTTACTTTTACTAGGTCTGTACACCGCGCAAATCTACGGGACAACATATTACTCCGGACCGCTAGTGCCCTACGCTCCCTCTCGATGTCTACATCGTCCCTGAGGTCAGCGGTAATAAAATGCCCTAGGTATTTAAAAGTGGACACCCTATTAATTTTTGTCCCATTCACGAGAAACTCGGGTTCTCCACGGCGTTTACCACCGACCTCAAAGACCATGTATTCACACTTCTTTTCATTATAATTTAATCCATGTGCGGCAGCGTAGGCTTCACACGCTTTTAGCAGCTCTCTGATCGCTCCCGCTGACGGACCCAGCAGCACCATGTCATCTGCATAGCTGATGTTGTTAATTCTAACCCCACCAACACTGCATCCAACACGCATGCTGCTGAGCGCGACAATAAGGTCATCCATGTAGAGGTTGAAGAGCCTGGGAGACGTCAGGCCCCCCTGCCTCACCCCGCACTCCAACCTATACGATTCAGAGACTGTATCATCCCATTTCACAATATTGCTTTGGTTTCCATACCAGTACTGAAATAGACCACATATTTCCGCGGGTATACCCCTGTCACCCATCTTCCCCCAGAGCATATCATACGAGACAAGATCAAATGCCCTGGAGAGATCAAGGAAACAGGCGTACACTGGCGTCCCTCGATCTATATAATATTGCACAGTATGCCTGAGACTTAAAATAGCACTTTCAGTTGATAGTCCGGGGCGAAACCCGAACTGTGCATCATGAAGATGTATGTGGTTACTTAAGTAAGAATCAAGCACACCGTCCAATACCTTAGCTATTATTGTCGCAAGAGAAATGGGACGATAGTTAGCTTTGTCCGCGATGTCCCCAGTCCTGTTCTTCACAATGGGAACTACGATGGTCTTCATTAAATTAGCAGGTAGATACGCGTGACTAATACACATTGTGAAAAACATAGACAAGACCCGCGGCAGATGGACACCTGCGTGCTTCAGATGCTCAACGCTGAGCCCATCATGTCCTGGCGATTTGCCTCGTCTCATGCTGTTTATGATTTTACGTACTTGCTTGGCTGAGAAACGTATCAGAGGTTTCACGCCATGACAGTCGGGCTCACCATCATTCACCAAAGTTGAAGGACCGAGTGGGGATTGAACTTTGAAATGCTCCTTGAACATATTCGCAATTCCTTTCTTATCACTTATCCCTTCGACACCCGCAGAGAGGCCCGGCTTTGCATTCAACTTTGCAGTGGACTTCCAAAATTTACCAAAATTTTTATTAGCTCTTTGTTTTGCTAACCTATCCATAACAATTTGCTCAGCGTTATTTTGACAAAATTTAAGTCGATTTTTAAATATTTTACGCTTCTCACGCATTTCATCATAAACCGGACCTGACGAGGGACGACTGTTCACCAGCCAGGTCTGAAAGCTACACCTGGCCTCTCGGTGAGCGTCTTTAACATACTCATTCCACCCACACACGCGCTTACCCCGCCTCGGACCCCCCACAGATGTCCTTTTAGATTGCCCAGCCGCCGCACATAGGATTTCTACAATCTGTTCATACAAATTATCCAGAACAACTTTATGCTCAGCCACACTGCATGATCCAACGCTGCACTTTTCAAACTCCTGGGGGAAATCAACGCCTCGCAACTTACTGGTACATAAGTTATGGTAACTTTGCGTTTCTGACTTGTTTCTTTCACCCCAAATGACAGAATTACGGCCAGCACCCCCTGTCATCAACTTAGTCCTCACAACTTCTAGGTCACAATCCAGATGCAAAGGTAAATGATCCGAAATGTAAACATCTTCGGATACATCAACACCCGCAATAGACCGCCAAGCTGATACAGACACCACACAGTGATCTAGCCATCTCCTGCTCCCGTACACATCACTTATAAAAGTGTAGGTATCACTATCAATCCCCCGTTTTTCTACATCAGCACAAACCCAGGATTGGTCAGCACAAAAGTTCATTAACTCTTTATAGAAGATCTCTTGGGGGTGAGCGTTGAAATCACCTAATATAAAAACATTCTCTATATCACAGCTGGCTATAGTAGCACTAATCTCACTTAATACATCTGTAAACATAGGCAAGTTGTCTGGACAATTTGTAGGCATGTATACAGAAAATACAATAATAGTTCGACCCTTTGACATGGCTTTGATGGCCACTAACCGAGGACTGCTACATTCAACGACACCGACCGTCTCAAAAATGCCTTTCCTCCAAAGAATGGCCACACCCCCATGGGGTCTTCCTCTCAACAAACCCTCAGAAGTGTCCACAGCCGACTTACCCGTAAATTCGAAGTCAGGGCTTATTGTTCCTAACATAGGAATGTCATGGGGGAGCAGCCAGGTCTCCTGTAGGGCCACCAAATCCGACCATCCACAAATATCCTTAATATTATCTATAGATCGTTTAGCCGACTTACAATTGAAGCTAGTTAACTTAAGATACTTATTAATAGTTTTTCTACCCATAATTAATTACAATTCACTGACTTTAACTTTTGACTCCAGAGGTTTCGTTTGATACATAAAATGTACAAAACGCCTAAACACAATTCCAACGGGCCATAACTCGTTGTTTAAGAACAAGTCTGACTTGTGTTTGGAAACATATAGTTTGTACGCATTATACCTTCTAACCGACTTCATGTTAATCTTTTTTAATGTTACAGTTTCACCTGTCTTGCCTCTAATATAATTAACAATGTCATCTTCACTTGCTTCTGTACTGACGTTGGAAATTAGCAACGGCACTTTGATATCCGCGGCCCGAAACCTACCCTCTGGCGCAGTTATAGCCGTTCCCTTTCGACTGTTAAATCTATTTTGTTTATACCGCTTTTTCTGCACTAACTTCCATTCAGTGTCCACTGTGTTCTCACCATCTACCGTTTGTTCACTACTCACGTTAACCTCACGCAAACTCGAACACCGACCCGTCGCAGTCGCTTCGCGCATAGCTGGCGACGCGCATAGCTCACTCGACAACGATTCAGGTGATGCCGCCGCTGCGTCTACAGTCGCTCGCCGTCCGCTAGTAGGGGACCGTGACATCATCACACAGGTAGCTGATATCGAAACAGGTTCCTCGCCGCTTGTCGTCGAAATTTTGCCCGTCACGCACTCGCTCTCTCTCGCACTCGCCGTATCGGACGTCCCTTCTCGCTCGTCGACGCGCCTACTATTCTCCGTCGCATTCTTTTGTTCTTGCAAAACAGTGATGCAGTTATTCACATTCTTAACCGGTGTTGATGACGCATCCTTCGCTCGCCGGCCGTTAACCTTTGAATCAGCTGTTACTTGCGAATAATTAATCGGTTCATATTGCAGGCCTATGGGGCCGCTATCTAAAGTAGTACTGTTTTGCAAACACGCTCCTCTTCTTTTGTTGACATTCATATTCATCGTGTAATTGTCAACTAATGATGCACGCTTCAAATTTTTAACTTCCAGCTTAAGGTGATCGAATTGCTCCATTGTGACAGTTTTGTCCTCTAAAACACTAACTTTATTTTGCAATTTTCTTATGTCCTTTAACAAACTGGTAACATCCACATGGTCAAAAGAGACTGGGGGGAGTTTGTGCAATTCCTTCGCCACAAATATTGGAAAAAGCTCGGGATTTGTTCCTTTCAACAACCAAATCATATCGTCGAGGTCCCGAGACATTTTCTTCTTGCCATCCTTTCGTCGCACAGGCATCTTCTTCCCGCTAGGCATCGACTCAAACAGCAGAGTCTTGGCTTTCACTATTTCCTCCGCCGAGAACGAGGAAGTACACAGCTGATGCATACTTTCTTCATCCATAACGTCCATAACATTTCGTAAAAAGGCCAACAGTTCGTTAATGACAACATTACAACTATTACACTTAACCGTATTTAACGACATTGGTATGCAATGAGTCACCGATCGCAACGGCACTGCCAACGCGTTGAAGCGCGCGCCAAAAGAAGTATAACTTCAAAAATGTAACTGTGAACTTTCAACTTTCTAGCTAGTACGTTTAGTTCAGTATATGCGATAAAGCCCGCTAACAGAAAGACAGACAGCGGAGGCTAAGCAACATGGTTCCGTTGGTTACCCAACGGGTACGGAACGTTAAAATTATATTAAAAAAAAAACACTTCAACAAAAACGAATCAACCCAAATACAGCCCGCAACACTTTCACAAACCGAATTTCCCAAACGTTTTATAACTTCTTCAAACACACACAAAATTAAGGACACGTTGTCAGTAAAATTGTATAGCGTCTGAATTGCCTCTAAACATGGCAGGTACGTACAGGTATCTAGCAGGTACACACAGGTATCTGGCAGGTTGCCAGTCTATAATATTGGACGCCTAACATTATTACGAGGGAACGGCAAATTGGTTTCAAAACACCGCTCGCGTTTAAAGACAAACAATTTGTACTTGTAAATTTTTGCTGGGTTGATTTGGAAGCTTCTGGGGCTAGATTTTTGTAGGTTGGAAGTTGGAAGCCTGGATTTGGATTTGAAACCATGTAGAAGGTTATAATGAGGTTTGTTTTCGACTTAAATTATTGAAAGACTCACAATTGACCAATATATCACTTGATATTTGATTGATTATGGATAAAATAACAGAGGATTGAATTTATAATAAAAGATTTAATTAGATACAGCCTTTGTATAACGAACGGCAATGACAAGAAGATATAAGACGACCAAAGTAACAATTACAAAGGTGGCAAAGTTAGTGCCGCCAACTTGAACGGATTTCTGAAGTACTGAAACAGCATATTTAAATCGGTTGGTTCATACAGTTCTAACAATATTTAAGTGATGACATGATTGACGAAAGAATAAGATACACACTTGCCTAGACCCTTATTTACCTTTAACTAAAACATGAAAATAGTCACATAGTAACATGAAAATTGACGACACGGTTGGTGCAGTGGTTGAGCGATTGACTGCTGCGCTGCGTGTCGCGGGTTCAATCCCCGCACGGAACAAATATTTTTATGACCTACAGATAGTTGTTCCGGGTCTGGCTGTTTGTGTATGTGAGTTTATATGTTTGTGAACGCACCCACGATACAGGAGAAATTCCTAGTGTGGGGCACAGATAAAAAAAAAAAAAAATCAGGATAGCAACCAATCGATTAACCTTCCCGAAGATTGACTGGTAAAAACATGCCCATACATATTTATTTTTCTTTTTGGTTTCAAATAAAGATTCTTAATATTTTATTTTAGTTGCTTTTCGTACAAAATATTTTAGTTCTGTGTAAGTTATCTGTGTCTATGTTTTCGAACGTAGGTATGACACTCGTGGGCTACAGCTGAAAATCAGCGTCAGGTGGTATACCTTGTGTTGCCATCTGGCATTATGCTGAGCTGAGTCCCTTTTGGCATTGCTGGTTTTGATTATTTATTTTAAGGTGTCTTCATTTTTTATAATGCCACAATTTTCTTTCTTTCTTCTTTCTAATAATGCCTAAGGCATTTAGTCCGCCTCTGTATATTTATGCGCGTAAAGAAAATATTAAATAAACTCCCTTTTGCCCACCGCTTCTGCGTTTATATAGATTTTCGCAAAGACGTATGTAACCGTCGTTTATAGCCTATCAGTCTTTAACCTTCGTCGTCGGGCCTCATCAATGACTGTGTCAAAATTACAAAATCTTAACATATATTCGTATGTAAAATAACTATCTTAAAACAATATGTGCCTAGAGTTTGCTGACCAGCCTCTAGAATCATCACAAAGTCACCTTAAACAAACACAGACATATTTGTTTTAGCTCAATCCCAAGCTGCATGAACCACGATTGAATACTAGGCCAACTAGAACACTGGGTTAGGTCATGTTTGGATAGTAGGTATACGTAAGTAGGCCTCCACACAATATCTATACGGAGCTATGCTGTACTGTGCAGGTATATATATACAGGTGGTCACCGAATTTGTGTCATTCCTTTGAACCATATGGGTCGGTACTGATGTTGATTAAACTTACACAACGTTCTTTGTGAATTGTAAAATGTACTCGTATATGAAGCTACGGTAACTTTGATTAATTCGTGTCTATTCTAAAATATATTTTGTTAATGTGTAGAGGTATGCGGAACAGAGAATAAAGTTCCGCACACCTCCACTGAAAATGGGAGGATCCTCCGACCAGACGGTTGTTGTGTCTGGTGGGCAACTGCTCGATAGTTGATATTCGGACTGTTGTACATGTTCAAATCGCATGGAGAACTTTGCTTGCGCGATGCAGGATTTCGTTGTTGCTCGTCGCTGACAGGATACACGGCGTTGTGGTTCTGATTCGGTACAAATTTCGCTTGTTAGTTTTTCATGTGACAGCATTGATGCTGTGAACTTTTATTCTTGAAAAGTTTATCAGATCAGAGAGACACCCTCTGGGTTTCCTATCTGTAGTGAATGTGAACTGTACGTGAACTGTATGTGAACTGTATGTGAACTGTATGTGAACTGTATGTGAACTGTATGTGAACTGTATGTGAACTGTATGTGAACTGTATGTGAACTGTATGTGAACTGTATGTGAACTGTATGTGAACTGTATGTGAACTGTATGTGAACTGTATGTGAACTGTATGTGAACTGTATGTGAACTTTATATGAACTGTATGTGCACTGTATGTGAACTGTATGTGAACTGTATGTGAACTGTATGTGAACTGTATGTGAACTGTATGTGAATTTCACACAATCAATAAAAAACCAGCCAAGTGCGAGTCGGACTTGCGCACGAATGGTTCCGTACCATTATGGGATGGGAGCCTCCTTAAATATTTATTTTATTGTTCTTTAGTATTTGTTGTAATAGCGGCAACAGAAATACATCATCTGTGATTTTTTTTTAAATTTCAACTGTAATTATCACGGTTCATGAGATGCAGCCTGGTGACAGACGGACAGCGGAGTTTTAGTAACAGGGTCCCGTTTTACCCTTTGGATCCGTACCCAAAGGGTAAAACGGAACCCTATTACTAAGACTGAAGAAGAATCGTTTGTTTTTAGGGTTCCGTAACCCTAAAAACAAACGTTACGCATTACCAGAAAACATGAGAGGCAGAGCTTTACCCAATAGTGGGACAATTTAGGCTAACTGGCCTATGGTAACGTTAAATTCTGAAGCAGCCTGTAGGCATGTGAATAGTAACAAACCAGTGTCTATTGAGGTTGCAAATCCTTTGGTCTTGTGGTCGAGAACTAAATATTTGAGTCTGAACATGACACCTGTAGTTGAAGTCTAACTAAGGAACATATTGGTTTCTGTTTGAGCAATGTTACACTGTGTACCTACAAAATACTGCACTGGAAATACAAGAAAGGGAAAATGAAGGGGTTCAAAATGATGATGGTTTTCTCTTGACTCTAGTCTAGGTCATAGATAACAGAGAGAGATGGAGCGAGCTTACCCAGAAGAAGCCTGTTCAATCTAATTTTGAAGAGATTAGGATTGTATGCGTTCGGAAACACATACATTTTATTTTTTTACTAGTGTCCCGCCCCGGCTTCGCCCGGATATGTATTTTAATCCAAATATCTTTCAGAAGAACCTTCTCCTGACAGTAACAAATACAACAAAAAATAGCAGATATAACGGATTTGGTCCAGCCGTTTACGCTTTATTCCGTGGCCAAGGGAAATAGAGATTCATTTTATATGTCACCGGAAAATTGCAAGCGCCGTAAGATTGTAAAATATCGCGTGAAATTGTAAACTATTTTTTCTAAATATGAGACCGATATATTGGAAACTCTTGTATTTGAATGGGATTTATTGTATACAAAACGATTTTTTCATAATATTTCAAGAAATTATAATCTTATCAAGATTTACGGAGTCTGCAATTTTCCGGTGACATGGATTTAAAGATTTTATTAGACTTTTATTGTTCGTAGCATACCTACACCGTTTGTACATCATCATCTGCCTAGCCTTTTCCCAATTATATTTGGGTCGGCTTCCAGTCAAACTGGATTCATCTGAATGCCAGTATTTTACGTGGAGCGGCTACCTACCAGACCTCCACAGACCAACCTCGGCAAGCGTTGCTTAACCTTGAACAACGACCCGTGCGGCTCTTATTATTTAGCCACGAGCTCCTTCAATTCTCCGTACATACAAAACGATATTTTTATGACCAGCAAGGCAGCACTAAGTGAAACACTACATTATAAGTAATACCATGTATAACATTTTACCTACATACATATGTGTAAAAAATTAATATATTTGAAAATTAAGGCAATACCTACATAACATCAAGACACAATAGGCAAAGATGTAGTTATAGTACACCTATAATCGCCAGTAATGTTTAAGTCCCTTATAATAATATAAAGGAGGCGCTAATCTAAGTTCCGAGCTGCCACTAAGAAATTCTAGATGGAGTATCCCAATTAAAGAATAGAATAGAAGTACCCTGTGAATCCAAAACACTGTATCTGCGGATACAGTGTTTTGAATTAACAACGTTCATTCGATTTCTTTTAGCCTGTTTCATGGTATCGCATTCATATTTTTTTTACTTTGTATGCAAAACACTGACATATTACAATGAAAATTACACTGTATTTACATAAAACTACAGGCCTAAAATAGAAAAACACGGCAATTGAAGATACAGTGTATTGCCAAAATAATCTTCGCGCGTTGCAAGATACAGTGTTTTGTCAAAACAAAGTAGAAGGGCTAGCGCGACGCGGGCGCGCCAATCGGAAGGAGGCCCGACGATCGATCTTAATGATCATTGGTTGCGCGGCGGCGGGAATGTATTAGCTGGTTGCTTCGCGGCTGTTGACAAGTTGTTTACGCACCGTGCCGTGAGTGACAGTTTTCGTTTGTTTTCGGAGTAATTAGTGAATTAATGTGATTTTAAGTTCTAATAATGAGTGGTTATCGTAATAAATTGTTGATAAAGTTATCCCAAAACAATGTGCAATATTATAATAACTCTAATTGTGCTACTATGGCGTCTGAACTAAACAGTGATATGCAAAAGGAGGAAGGTACAGACATAGACACTCCAAGTCTCTGTGTACCTTATGATGACTCAAGTCTAGACTGTCGTGTTATCAGTCCTTTGATCCCTTTAAATGAATCTGACTGTCCAAGCTTGTGTGAAGAAATAGGTGAAGGGAACTACACAGAATTATTAGCTGTCGTTACGTCTTCAATTTCGCAGGAATGCTCACAAGTCTCGGAATCGATTTCCAATAACTTAGACAGCCATCCTGAATTGCAAGTAAGTCATGATTTTGTCAAAATCACTACAAATGCTATTATAGAGCATCAACCATGTTGCCAAAATACGGACATGCTTGTCCCTACCACCAAAATTAGGCAACCACGTGCAACTAGTGACATCGCCTATGACGAAATTCTACAATTAACTGAAGTAAATTGTGTGCATTCAATGAAACGTAGTATTATGAGTAACGACAAGCCAAATGATACAGAAAACCAAAAACACATTGAAGTTTTACAGTCAAAAAAGGCAAAGAGATTGAGAGACCCGAAAGAGATTCTAGAAAATCAGAAAAATAAGCACCCAATGAAACCACCTTGCAGTAACTGTAAGAAGTCATGTACTGAACACATAGATGAATTGAAAAGAGAAGAAATACATGAACAATTTTGGAGCATGGACAGACAAAGGCGTCGCGATTTCTTGTCCAGACAGGTGGACAAATTACCAACTGCTATCAAAACTGCTGGTTCTAACTCTAGACGACATAACACATTAGTCTGGACACTGAATGGAAAAAAAGTGTGTAAGAAGTTTTTCCTCAGCACATTGGGTTATACAAATGACGAAGCCGTACAAGCGGTTTTGAAAGCAAATTATATGTCTCGAAATCAAAATCCAAAAATAGGAGCTGCGCAAGACCCTCGAGGGCGTCACCCATCTTCAACGGCATTTTCCACGTTTTATCAAGAAGAAATGAGGAACTTCATCTTAAAATATAAACCTGTTCATTCTCACTACAACATTCAACATGCCCCTAATCGCCGTTATCTTCCAATAGGGATTACTTTTTCCTCAATTTTTAATGATTTTAAAAGTTATTGCGAAGAAAAATCTATGGAAAAGTGTAGTTGGACTCATTTTCATAAGATGATTAAAGAAATGAACATTTCTACTGCAGAGCCAGTACATGACATATGCACAAAATGCAAAAATCACGAAATGGCGCATAAGTCAATGCCATTTCCTTGTAATTGTCAGGATTGTATTGATTTGGCTCAGCATTTACAGAACAAAAGGAACTCGAGAAGAGACTTGAAATCGGTGGAAGAAAAGTGCGAAAATAGTGGAGGGAAGGAGTCACTTTACACAGTCGACATGCAAAAGGCAATACAAATGCCATTATTGACAACAAAAGAGTTTTATTTCTCCCGCAAACTCGTACTTTTTAATGAATCTTTTGTTCCACCAGGAAAAAACAAGACAGCGGTATGTATTCTTTGGCATGAAGGTGAAAGTGGCAGGAGAGCTTATAATATAGCTACGACTTATGCTTTTTTTCTGAGAAATTACTGTCGTGATCAAAAACATGTTTACTTTTTCCTTGACAACTGCAATGCACAAAACAAGAACAAAGTCCTTATCTCAGCTTTAGTACGATTAATCAATGATAAGATGACAGAAATTGAAACAGTAACGCTGGAGTATTTTGAGAGTGGTCACACGTTCATGGCTGCAGATACTGTGCATGCAGCTATAACCAAAAAATTCAAAAAGGCTGGAGAAATCTACGACTTTGACGATTTTGTACACAATATAAAGACGTCGCGAAAAAACATAGAAGTGGCTGTACTTAGTCACAAAGATATGATCGTCTTTTCAAATGAATCGAAGCCAGCATACCCAAAAGGTTTTAATATTCATAACCTGAAAGTCATAGAGTTTAGAAGGGGGCATCTTTCCATGTTTGCTAAGAATGATTATGATGGAGATTTTAAGGAAATACATTTCTTGAAAAGAAAGGATGCGCAAAAACTAACTGCTGAAATTGCTATTGACAAAAGCGATCTACTCCATTCATTAGCAAGAGAAGGTGAAGCCAGAGGCATAAGTGAAATTAAAAAAAGAGAATTGTTACTGCTGTGCAAGTCTATGCCTCCAACAAGGTCAGTATTTTATAAAAATCTTGTTGTATCATCTGAGCCGGACCTTGACGAACACAATGATGAACCTAACTACTAATATTTAAGCTGTTACACTATCTTTAAAAAACTGTAAGACTGATTTGTAAAAGTTAATTTTGATTAAGATGTATGTAATGTTAAGGTTTTCTACTGATTTTCAAGTTCCTATGTGAAACTGTAAGACTGATTCTATTTTCATAACGAAGTTGAAAATGTTAATTTTTTTGATTTCATTTAATAAATAAAACAATAATTGTAATGCCGCAAGATTGATTTTGTTAATTTGACTTATGTTTAACTTTTTGTACCAAATATAAAAAGCTGTTTACTAATTTAATAAACTCGTTTTTTTTTCTATTTCCCATACATTTTGATCTATCAGATTACTCCATCTAATAAAAATCCGACTATAACTACTTACCTATCAAACATTTCTAGGTCCTATTTTGCCAAGTCAATTCACTGTAACTCTAAAATGCAGTGTATTGTCTTAACAATTTCATCCTTCGCTTCTGACGACTATTACGGCAACACAAGTTATCCACTATAATTAATTAGTTACATTGTTTGTGTATATAAAACATACTGGGCTTGATAACTCATAAAATTACCTTTACATTGATACCAAACACTAAATACTTTCATAAAATTTTTTTGGAATAATCTTCGAAAAACTAAAAAAAATGTATTTGCTCATTTACTCAAAATCAGTTTTTCGTAGTTACAGTGTATTGGATTTACAGGGTACAGAATAGAATAGAAAATATTTATTCGATACAGATACAACACAACAGCAACAAAACACAAAGTAAAAAAGAGAACAATCATAAGACATAACAATTATCTAGTAAAATTATGCTGAGCGTGCCTATCCCGAAAGGGTAACACAACACTAACACAACAAAACACTAACACAACAACACACTAAACCCACACAACAACACTAGGTAGGTTAATAACACTTAACCTACTATATTTTAACAGCGTTTAGCTTTATTATCTGGAGGGCAGTCAGCAAATGACTTCTTTCTGCTCTGGGTGGATTGGGAGGGAGTTTCAGACTCTTTCTGACTAAAACCCACCTGTGTTCCTTCAAATTGTTTAATGAAACTGGTAAATACGCAAGACATCTAGGTCCAATAAGTTGAGAACTTTTTCGAAAAAGAGTTCAAAGAGCAAGGGAGAGTGTTTTTTATCCCAACTTCAAAACAAGAGGTTCTGTATTCGACCCGTATGTATTACGATTTTCTCTCATCCGGTGGGGATGAGATTTTCGTTTTAATAATTGCATATTTTTCAGGGAAGGTTTAAGTATAAAATATATTAAGATCTGTTGTCGGAGACATACAATAGAACTCTTCAATCACTAAAATCAACCCATCCGCATTTGCTGAAATCGTTAGTCCATGTATTGTTTTCACCGTTCCATAACATAACATCACGCTTGTACGCTTTGAAGGGGTAGGCAGATGTAGAGAGTACACCCATATATTCTTTTGGTAAAATATATATACGGAAGAATGAGGGTGACGCACCCATTCACATTAAAAATACTGAAGATTTAGATAATATTATATGACTGTTCATGTTTTCAGCTAAACAGTTTGCTATTGTTTTTAAAATCTGTCCTAGAACTTATATTAATACACTGCACATCTTACACACCACCTCTTTTTTCATATTCTCACCAATTAAAATTAATTATACAAGTTTAAACAAACAACACACATACACACACCTCTTTTTATACAAACTCATGTTCTCGTTCCGTGGAGTTACACAAATATTCCAAAGTGTCACCTTTTATGTTCCATGTACACCAGTTTGGTCGAATCTATGTTCTTGTTTGCTATATAGGTGCACTAGTTCCGATGCCTGTTTAACTTGCATCCCAGTCTTAATAAAATACAAAACGGTTAATAGTCTTAAACTATCTATGTCCTTTTCAAATTGTCATACCAGATTTAAATGTCACAAAATTCGCTATGGTTAACGATTTATTAAATGACTTAGATCAATTTAATGCCTCTGTCTCTTTAAGCTGTAACCCAGAGAATTGCTCCAAATTCATACCAACTGCTACCAACTACCTAAAAATTTTACAACAGAATATACGTAGTATCAATTGTAATTTCAATGAACTCACAGTGCTTCTGTCTAGATTAAGCTTCAAATGCGACGTTATAGTGTTGTCCGAGTGCTGGCTCCGTCAGATATCTGATCTCCCTATTTTAAATGGATATAAATCTTACAAAACTAACCGAACCTTTAATCAAAATGATGGAGTGGTAGTCATGGTCAGTAATGAACATTATTACACAATTGAAGAACCAAATCTTTGTGAATGCAACTGTTTGCTGATTAAATTTGGAACTAACATAGTTATTGTGGCAATATACAGGTCACCATCTTTTAAAAATTTGGATAACTTTCTGCAGTCATTCCACAACATTCTGGAACAGCTGCAATCATTTCAAAATATTATAATTGTGGGTGACATTAATGTAAATATACTGAATGTCGATTCTAATGTTTCGTCATATCTAGATATTACTTCATTTCACGGTCTACTTCCGGCTCATAACCTACCTACTAGAGGAAATAGTTGCCTGGATCATGTTTTAGTTAAGAGCAAGTTACAAGCCTATACATTTAACCTTCACACCTCAATAACTGATCATGACGCTATTCTTTTTTGCCTAAAGTACGGGGGCTCAAAAAAACCCTTAAACAGTAGAGAAATTAGGAAGCTTAACTGGTCTGAGATCATCGCTGACTGTTCAAAAATGGATTTTAGTAAAGTTTATGTTGAAAATGACTTAAATCTGGCAACCAATAAATTTATCGAATTATTATCTAATCTTACATTGAAACATATGTCGATCGTTAGGATGACACGAAATAAAACTACCTTAAAACCCTGGATAACGCCAGGACTACTACGATGCATTAAAAATAGAGACAGTATGCATATTAAAACTAAAAAAGAACCAAAAAATGAAATCTTAAGTATAACATATAAACGCTATAGGAACTATTGCAACAAACTTCTTAAAAAAATAAAACTACGATATGAACAAAACCAACTTAATATGGCTAAAGGTAACTCCAAATTGTTATGGGACTCCATTAAAACTATAACAAATTATAATAAAAATCGTGAATCTCCTGAAGAACTACTGTATACAGATCAAAACCCTCAATCTTCTATTAATAAAGTCAATACCTTCTTTTGTACAATCGGAAAGGCACTAGCTCAACGCATACCCTCAAACATCCCACCTTTCAATGACACTGCCTCAACCAAAGTCACTTCCCCTAGCAACTCATTTGTATTACTCAAAGTAGATATTATTGAAGTTAAAGCTACTATACTAAATTTAAAGAGGGAATGCTTACCTGGGTGGGACACTATCTCATCTAAGCTATTGCAAAATGTTGTTGATTTTGTGGCTCCCGTTATTACTGATCTCATAAATCGTTGCTTTGATTCAGGAGTCTTTCCTAAAGCACTAAAAAAATCACTTGTAATTCCCATATATAAGGCAGGGGATGCAGGCTGTGTCAACAACTATAGACCCATCTCTATCCTTTCTTCACTATCAAAAGTGTTCGAGCGAACTATTAACTTCAGACTAACAAAATTCTTAGAGTCAAATAAAATTTTTGCTGATACACAATATGGTTTTCGAGCACGCAAATCTACTGATGAGGCTGTTCACACTTTTTCTGATTTTGTGGTAAGAAGCCTAGATGAAAACAAAAAATGCCTAACCATCTTCCTCGATCTTGCCAAAGCTTTTGACACAGTCTGTATCCCCACCCTAATTCGTAAATTAACTAATATGGGAATACGGGGAAATGAATTAAGATTAATGGTTGACTATTTATCCGATCGCACGCAGCGTGTAAGAATCGGGGACCACTTAAGTGATGAATTTCCTATAGAATACGGAGTGCCACAGGGAAGTATTCTTGGTCCCACCTTATTTCTATGTTATATAAATCAGTTGTGTCAACTTAATCTAGAAAACTGCAAAATAATATCTTATGCTGATGACACTACTCTTACTTTCAAGGGGGATTCTTGGGAGGTAGTATATTCCTTAGCCCAATCAGGTCTGAATACTGTTTGCCACTGGCTCGCTGCAAACTCGCTCACACTTAATGTCGATAAAACAAAATACATTCCTTTTGTAATCAGGAGCGCAGAAATCTTCTTACAAGATAAGCCTCCCATATATTTTCATCAGTGTTCATTTCCTCCTGCAAATCATTGTAGCTGCCCAACTATACAACCGACTCAAACTATTCGTTATTTGGGTGTAACTATTGATAAAAGATTATCCTTTGAGGAACATATTCACAATTTATCTAAAAGAGTTCGGAAATTTACTTATATTTTTAAACAGCTTAGACAGGTAGCAAATGGTAAAACACTCAAAATGGTATATTTTGCTCTTGTTCAATCTATACTGTCATATTGTGTAACAACTTGGGGAGGTGCCGGTAAAACTAAAATGTTGGAAATAGAGAGAGCCCAAAGGCTAATTCTGAAAGTTGGCCTTTCAAAACCACGACTCTTCCCCACTGCTGAATTGTATCAGGAAGCTGAGGTTTTAACTGTACGACAAATTTACATCCTTTTTACAATTCTGAGACAACATTCGGGTTCATCTTCTTTCGATCTTTCCAAATTAACAACGAGGAGGCACTATGCAATTTGTAGCACCACTAAATCTAAAACAGTTTTTGCCCAAAAATTTTATTCTTTCCGAGGACCTGTACTCTACAATAAGTTAAATAAGGAATTAGGTATTTTTAATTACAATCAATCTAAATGTAAACTAATATTAACTAACTGGCTACTAAAATTGGATTACACAAAAACAGAGGAACTACTAGTAATATAACGTAATTAGGTATTAAATGAGTAATTCTACCTGTATATATATATATATCTTTTTTTCCTTCATTTTTTTTGTTGCAATTCTTCTAGTAAGACGTAACCCACTCACATACCTTCTCACCCTCTCAACACTACTTACACAAACACACTCACACATACACACACATCACAGACAAGCACAATATACACCTCATCCATACCCCACACGTACTGTTACTCCACTACACTTCATACAAGTAGATTTTATTATTACTTTCTTTTATGTTATTTTGTTTTTTCTTTTTCTTCCAACAAATTGTTTTAACATTAAATCAAAATTTTTGCTAAACATTGTTTGTCTACCTTGCCTGTAGAGGGGAGTACCTGGTGTCCTAAAATACAAGTCACGGCTTAGTTTAGGCACCAGTCTCCCACAAATGAACATTGTCGTAATCATAATTGTAATTTGTTTCCTTATATGTTAGTTTATAAATGTTATTTGTGGAAGAAAATAAATATTTTTATTATATTATTATTATTATTATATATATTGCCAAAGTGGCTTTCGCAATTCGACTGCATATTTTTTGGGAAAGGAATATAATACATTAGGATCTGATGAAGCCCTCCGGAGCTATATAATGAAACTCTTCAATTGTATCCATAATATATAGTCGTATTAATTTTTTCTTTCTAATTAAAATAAACTTAGAAAATGAGACGAGAGAAAGCCCTTTTTTCCAAAGAAAAAAGAACCACCTTCAAAAAAACACGAACTCGAATGAAAAGTAAAAAATAATATTACTTTAATTTCGTAAGTCGGTGTTAAAACGCGAAGAAACCAAACAAAAATTTAGTATATTTTAACAGCTTTTAGCTTATTCTTGGAAACAAATGACTTGATTTTAGTGAACCTAAAACTCAAACGCAAGATAGACCTAGATCTATCAAGTTAGTGAGAATTTAATCAAAAAAGAGTTAAGAAAGAAAAACTAATTTTACACTTTCTATAATAACCTTTTGCTATCTCCGTCTCTAAACTGTATCACGATGCCTTATTACCGATGAATACCTATATTAATGAAAAACTATTTAACTTTAAATCTAGATACCTAACTATTTTACACCACAAACGTGGGGTAACAAACTAACAAAATTACATTATTGAAAATTTAACATACTTTTGTCCGCGACTTCGTATGCGCATATCCCGTTTTTTCCCGTTCCCGTATATATTCGTATAGCCTTCCTCATAAGTGTGGTTCTAATATGCAAAAATAATTTTCTCAATTCGATTAGTAATTCCAGAGATCAGCGCGTTCAACAAACAAACAAACTTTTCACCTTTCTATATTAGTATAGATTTCAAAGGGACACGTTCGGAGTTATATTACAGTCACATTTCCGGCTCTCATACTCGTACACATGTAGTTTCCAACTCGTTCTATTAGTTAATGTTATAATTGGGAAAGTTTGCACATATGGACTCTTTTTGGGTAGAAGTGAAGGCTTTGTAGGATTATAAATATCATATCCCAACTTTTGTGATATTGATGTTTTGTGCCTAGAAAGTTCAATAAGGGTTTTAATTGGGTACTTGAACTGTTTGGACGATGTCTGTTAGTAATAACTAAATATATTGAATGTCTCGTGTGATAATTACGTTGTATAAGCATAATATTATTACCAGCTGCCGCCCGTGTGAATGTCGAAAATGATCCCAAGGGAACATCCTCCCAGGATGAAAATTATCCTGTATGTTATTCCTGACCTTTACTTACTATACTATACCTTTTTGGCAAATTTCATCAAGATCCGTTCAGCCGTTCTGACGTGAAAGAGTAACAAACATCCATACATACAACCTTTCACGTTTATAGTATTAGTAAGGATGTTCGGTAATTATAAATAACTAAGTAGCCTATGTGTTAAACCAGGGTGTCAGCTTCCTGCATACCAAATTTTATCAAAATTAGTCCAGCCGTTTGCGCGTGAAGAAGTGACAAACATACAGACACACTCACAAACTTTCGCCTTTATAATATTAGTGTGATTAGTATAGAAGTATACATAGATAGTGTCGATGTACTTTATTATTTCATAAGGTTTTATTTTACTGGGATACAGGCTTCTTCTTTGTGAGAGGAAGTGAGCTGTGTGTTTTTATCTGTTATTTAGTCTGTATCTATAGCATCAGAAGCCCTATTATACTATGGTAGGCGCCAGATGAACTTGCAATAAAGTACATTGACCTTTCACTAATATACCCGAATAATAAATTATGAACTGGTTTTCATAACTACAGAACGTAAAGGATCACGATAGAAGTCGATTTAGAACAGCTATATGTCTTTATTTATGTTTTGTGATAATTATAAAGAAAGTCATTAAATGTATGTGGAGGGGTATGTGGTAGACCAAAATAAAGGCTTTTGACTTCTTGAAACTGCTTTTTATTTATTAAAACTTCTTCACTTTTAGTTACTCACGTTCCTTTTTCGTCGTAAAAATCCTTCTTCTCCCTTCCCTTTCACACACATGCTCTCTCATTCACTCATCGCTGCGTTCATACACCTTTCCAATATTTTAAATTTTCTATGCGTTCTAAATTAAACATCCTACATGTATGTATGTGGGTCAAAGACCGTTATTGTACATTTATCTGGTGTCGACCATAATAAAAACGCCGCGTTATTTTGTTTTTTTAACATCGTAGCGTATGCATATGCTTTTTGGCCTCGCACAGGTCTTTTTATATTAATATTTGGTTTATTGTGAGTTACTTAATGTTTTATTTTGTTTTGTTGTCTTGGGGTTGCGGAATTTGTTCAAAAGAGTCACCGCGGCCCTGGAACGCAAAGGGAGGAAGGAACACGGATGGGTTTTAGTCAGTAAGAGTCTGACACGCCCTTCTGCTCCACCCAGAGCGGAAGAAGTCATTTGACGACTTCTCAACCTTAAAAAAAAAAAAGAATGATGTGTAATGCTAACTATAATCGACCAGTCATGGAAAAAAATAAAGACGCTCTGTCGCTATGACCGCATACAATTACTCAATTTATATATATTTTGTAACAAGAACTTACAACGTTCCTGCACTCCTAGTTATCTACGATGTCTAATAATCGTCAAAGCGACGTTGACAAAGGTGTATTCTTTGCTAATTTTAAAGGGCTTTAGAAGGAACACGGATGGGTTTTGATTTCCCATCCTTAAAAAAAAAAAAAAAAAAAATTCTTTGCTAAAGTTCTGTAAATAATTACAGGAATTCTTTGATTCTGTCTCTACGTCGCTTCGGCAAAGGAACAGCAATGTTTTTGTAAACTGAGAGCAATTCCAGCTTGTTCGACTCGCACATTCGTAAAAGAATGAAAAAGTATTTACTGTCGCAGAACTGATATGCATTTTTGCGAATAATAAAACTAAATTAAACGAGTAGCTACTACTTAAATTATGTTAGTGAAGACAAATGTGAATTTAGTTTGTTTCAGTGAAGCAAGAAGTATTTATTTGAATAATAGGATATGACAGATTAAAAACAAAAAATCCGGCCAAGTGCGAGTCGGACTCGCGCACGAAAGATTCCGTAGCATTATCTATAAAAAAACGGCAAAAATTATCACGTTTGTTGTATTGTTATTTGTTGTTATAACGGTAACAGAAATACATCATCTGTGAAAATTTCAACTGTCTAACTATCACGGTTCATAAGACATACAGCCTGGTGACAGACGCACAAACAGACAGACGAACGAACAGCGGAGTCTTAGTAAAAGGGTCCCGTTTTACCCTTTGGGTACGGAACCCAAAAAAATAAAAAGTTTTAAGTTTTTTTTTTTAAGTTAAAGATGATACAATAGGAATTATCTATGGAATCATAAAATAGGATACAAAAATAATTTAGTAGAACCTGATAGTACTATATAATAATTATTGTACCTTTGTGTTGCGTGAAGTTTTAGTATTCAAATTCACTTTAATCTTTATTTTACTTGCCTTTAATATCAACCTGTCAACTAAAACATAGCAAAGACGCGTCCCTTTTACAGATTATACAATAAAATAAATTTTCGTACTCGCTCAGGGAGCCACGATATTAGCCCATTAGCATTCTGATTAAATACATAATCTACAACCCTTATATATTTAGTGTAAACCTTGATAACGATGACATAAATGTGTTTATTCTTTACGTTTAGTGGTTGATAACACCTTTTATAAATAATGGTTTGTTTTGTTTTAGTGAGGTTGTGTTTGTAAAGTGGAGTGAGGTTTTCAAAGTATACAAGCAAGAAAATTAACACACAAATATTATGTCTGGTGCTTAGGGTATCGTACCCAGTAAGCTAGCACACTGGTTAGTGTGCTAGCTTACAAGTGGCGAATGATTTAGTTTTAGGTTTTACGGGAACATATAATATATTATTTTCTTGCTAAACGCTTAGTTGACACTTCGCGTGACCCAAGGGCTGGCTTTTACCTCGGATAGAGGATAAGCATTGCCATACAACGTGGCAATGCCGCCAGTCTTTTGGGCTCACTTACAGTCGACAGCGATGCGGATAATTTTTTTTACGCCATATTTTAGTTAGGAGTTTTTGTTTTTATTTTAAGTATATATGTAGTTAGATTAGTATATAAAATTTACATGTTTATTAAAATAAAATAAACATTTTCTTTTTAATAATACTTTGCATAATATTGTATTCATGCTAGTTCTTCTAACTCAATGGATAGATGTGTTGCTGGGGAGTTCGTTGCGCTACTTCTTCTTCCCAGCTAAAACACTAGGAAGTGGTGTTTTTGGCAGACTGTCTTGTTGTAAATTTGAGACCAAAAAGTGCTGGTACTCTGTCTAATTTGAATAAATGACTTGACTTCCGGAACCCTGTTGATTAGCCTCCTCTGTCCTTCCTTCTGTGACTCAGAAAGCTGAATTTCATTTCAATAGTAATGTTGTTGTTTTCACAGCGTAGCGGCCCTAATATAAAAAAATGTGTTAGTTTTTTGCCCGTCTTGTCCGGTTTTGCTAGTCCTGACGCTTAGCACAAACAAAGGAAAAACACGTACACGTTTTAGGTGCTGACCCGAAAGTTAGAATTTATATAATTTGCTTGAATGACGCCTTTCCCTCATCCAAACAAAACCTACCACTTCAAAAAAACCCGGCACGTCCAAAAACGTAATCCCCTTTGACAACGTCCATTTAAATAAAAAGAAAAAAGCAGCATATCTAATCATTCCGAGAACCACCTTAAAAATCTCATATTTTAATATTACAATGAAAATTCAAAGTACCTTAGTGCTAAGCCTAATCCAGCTACATTCAAGCCGATGTTAAAATGCTCTTTTACTAAATCTTTGGGCAGACAATCTGGCATTTCAAAAAGCCGTACCTACCCACTTTTAACATTATTCATTGAGCTATAAATCACAAAAATCCGTTGTAACAAGCTCTAATTTTAATGAAGTGCCCACTAGAGAATAACTTTGGAGAGAACATTTGCTTTTCCAAATAGTTCGAAGATAGCGTGAGAAAGAAAGAGTGTAAGAAAAATATTGGAGAATTGGGTGTAGAACCATTTTGCGCAGAATGTTCGGCTTTTGTGAATTTATAATTTGGTTTATTTGAAACGTTATTTTGCAAACAATTGTTGGGCCTATTTATACATCGTATTTGAAAGCAAAAATTTGAGACTTCAATTATTGAAGTCTCAATTTTTTTTATATTTAAAAAATAACATAATTATTATGCTATTTTTTGGATGCTCTATCATTGGCGGTTACGCTTAATTAATCAATTATTTATTGCAAAGACGAACATAATTTGGTTATTTTAGAATATTAAAATAATTACGGTATACTTAGATAATAATAAAAGAACCTTCAATAATCAATACCAGAAGTATCAATTGACGTAAGGGACATGTACCCAAAATGCTAAAATACCCCTACAACAATTAACGTAAGGTTCATTTACGCAAAATGCCAAAATGTCCTTTACGTTAATTGATAATTCTGGTATCGTTATTTTGGTTTAAAACATTAATAAACTAACACTTCGCTCGCGACTTCGTACGCGCTATCCCGTTTTTTCCCGTTCCCGTGTATCCTATAGTTTCCTTCCTCATGAATGTGGCCATCATATATAAAAATAATTTTCCAAATCCGACAGCTAGTTCCAGAGATTAGAGCAAACAAACTCTTCAGATTTATTATATTAGAATAGATATAGTATATAATTATTAAAGATAACATGAAAAATATACATATACTTGCTAAACAACTAGATGAAACATTTTCAGTAAAAGATTTATTACTGCAATCTTTCATTTAATATTGTCTACATCTTCTAATGCGTGTTCGGTCTAAATTAATCTTTAAAGCCGAGTCTTAGCAAAAACCCATTTGCATTATAAATATTAATACATTAAAAAATACAAGGCTTTATTTACATCTACCTTTAGTAGTTATTTTTCTTCTACAAAATATTTATTTATGCATGGCTACCGTTTATTCTTTACTAATATTATAAATGCGAAAGTGTGTCTGTCTGTTACCTCTTCACGCTTAAACCGCTGAAATGAATTAAATGAAATTTCGTGTAGAGACAGTTTTTATCCCAGAAATCATCCTTTAAGTGATGAAAAGGGGTGGAAGTTTGAATGGGAGTCCGTCATTATCCTTACTTCCTTACTATACTTACTTCGCGTCAGTTGCGCTTTCACTCTAAAATTACTGATCCGATTTAAATGAAATTTGGTACACAGATAGTCTAGAGCCTGAAAAAGGACAGAGGCTACTTTTTAATGCGAAAAAGGGTTGTAAGGGGTTGGAAGGGGGATGAAAAGTTTTATGGACGTGTCGCCATTTTTAGAGCTAGAAGCTTGAAACTTATTTTTTAAGCTGTTGATTCGATATAAATAAATATGACATTCAAAGTTTGTAAAACGTTTTTAGACACTATCCTACGCGGACGAAGTCGCGGGCACAGCTAGTTGAAGATAAAACCAAACCAATCCTTTGTGTTTTGGAAATTGATTAAAAATAAAGAAACATAAACATTAGTTTTTCATTCACATTTTCATCACACATTAAAAAATAGTATCTTAGAAATAAAAATGGCTGCCCAAAGTACCTATTCCACGCAGGCAAAAGCTAGTTATTACATAAAATGAAACCGAAAATGCCATAAAAATATCGAAACATGTACATCATCAATTTCATCACATGACCATTTAAGCCGAAAGACGTCCGTCCACTGCTGGATTAGATTTACGTGTTATTTGCATTCATTGGACTACCCTCGCCGACATAGCCCAAACAATTAGCAAACTTGAATATCTGCATTGGATGGCCTCCCATTAAGTGGACCGATGACCTGCTGAAGGCTGCGGGAATCCGCTGGATGCAAGACGCACATGACGCACATTCTATTCTATTGATAATAATAAATTAATGACTATATTTTCTTAAATAAATGACATTCTATTCTACTGATAATAATAAATAAATGACATTATAATATATAAATGATAATAATAAACAAATGACACTAAATTCTAAATAAATAATATACTTTTCTAATAATATCTGATAAAAAATGCTAATACCAATGCAGATAATAATTAATAATATGTATAAAATACTTAATAATAGATACAAGATGAACAGGAAATAATTAAACAAACATTTTACAAGAAAAGTTAACAAAACGCTCTTTCTCTCTCCTAATTAATTATTTTAAGTTTTGCTGTGCCCGACAGGGTTTATGTGTTCATTATGGATTGCAATAAACTATTTGAGATTTGAGAATGTTGATGTGGCGACACTTGAGGGAGGCCTATGTCCGGCAGTGGACGTCTTTCGGATTAAATTAGTCATAATCATCTATGACCTAGACTAGAACCAAGAGTAAACGGCGTTGCCATTCAACGTGGCAATGGTGCCAGTCTTCTGGGCACGTTTCCGGATGACAGCGATGCGGAGGAATACTTTGACGCCTGAGTATTCTTTGTTTTTGTATATGTACATACTTAGGTTTAGTAGATGTAAATAGTTTTAAGATAGTATATAGTTATATTACTTAAATTTAATTTCCTTTCTCAATAAATCCTTCCCCAGAGTAAACCTAAAATAAAAAAAATAAAAAATGATAATTATGTAATGACAGTGGGCAGGGCACATTGCTTGCAGAAAGGATGGATGATGGAGCTAGAAGATTCCAGAGACCGCTCACCTTAAGACGCAGCATTGGGATTCCTCGCACAAAGTAGACCGTAACTCTCATAAAATTACTTTATTTCTCATCCATGGAGCTCCTTATCAATAATTTCAGACGAGTTTTTTTTGGCCCAGAATCTTTTCATCTTGTCAAGAAAGAGTAATTAATATAATCTCCGTCTTTTATCTTAGGGCACAGATGTTGCTATGAATGGGGCCCGTTCCAGTAATTAGATGAGCGTGAATAAGATTTGGTTATGAATGGGCCCCGGGGCCCGAGATATCGTATTTTGTTTTGGTAGCGGTAAATTAGATAATATATTTTTGGTGTAAGCGAAATTGTTTTTAATTTTATTATGTGCCTTGTCATGCTTTGATACATGTGGTTTTGCTAATATTTGTGCTCCTTTCTTTTGAACTGTTTATTTGTTTGGTAGGTATATTCTACTGTACGTCCACTTCTGGGTTTGATTTCCTGGTAAGCTAAAATTAGGAGGAAGGAATAGCCTCATACGTGTAGAGGTAATAGACAGAGAGCATTTTATGATATTTAAAAATTTATCAATAATCTCAGATATAACCAATTTATTTATGTGAATATATCGTATCGTATAGTAGGTAGTAATAGGCGGATTTAACGCATCAATATATCTGGTAATACAAACACAATGTTCGAACACAGTAGGGTCGAACTTCAAGGTTAAGCAACGCTTGCCGAGGTTGGTCTGTTGATGGGTGACCATCTTAATATACTAAGATTCCTCCGTGCCTCGGAGAGCACGATAAGCCGTTGGTCCCGGCTGTCATTTATAGATCTTTGGCAGTCGTTACGGATAGTCAGAAGCCAGATAATCTGACACCAGTCTCGCCAAGGAGTACCGTGTTAGCCTGTTAATGAGTTGTGGAGTTCGACAGGCAACCGCTTCACGTAAAATACTGGTATTCAGCTGAATCCGGTTTGACTGGAAGCCGACCTCAATATAGTTGGGAAAAGGCTAGGCAGATGATGATGATAAACACAATAGTTTGGCACTAAACACGTTTGCTGAATAGTACTGGAAGAGTGTTGATGCATCTTAATTAAAGGCACAATTCCAACTGCATAACAATTAGTTAACACACCTACGATATTCATCCACGAAGAACCATTTTCTGCCAAGAGATTTCCGCTAACCAAACCCATCAAATAGAAAAATAATATCCCAGCAATTGATTCCATTCCACTGAACCACAACAAATAAACAACACACTATGTCTTTCTTTCACATCTGCATATAAATTAACGCTCGAATCAGTATGCGATAAATTGTGACAATGGTCACAAAAGTCTCAAATTAACAATAACGTGCCTACAGCCAATTTATTACTATTCATTTTGTATGGAATGGGATTTAGATGTTAATGAACATAGTGGACGTGTTTGTCGTTAATTTTACTGCTTTTTTGGCTCTTTAAATTAGATAGAACCTTTGGTTACTGTACTAGCCAACGGCTGTGTGTCCTGTATTTTCTGCCATATTCTTATTAGTGTTCGAATCAAGCCTTTTTGGTCAATCAAAGGTTGATCTACTCATATCAGGACCGTGCCAAGGACGTGGATGCACCAAAGTCCTGATGAACTTGGTCACACAGGGCGCCAGCCCGTATAGTGAACGAAGTCATATAAAATGTACGCGTCGATATTTTTATGAGCTCTAGCCGGACCATGGATGGATCAACCTTGATCCTTACTGTTAGGTTTTCTTCTATAGGCAATCTTTAAAATTAAAAAAAAAAAAACTAAAAATTGTAACACTAATATTTAATTTAGATAAGCATTACCATTTGATTGACATTTCATCTTGATTGTATGGGTTCACAGCTCACCTCGTGATCGCTTCACCCAAGCCCTCACTTCGACATGTTTACAGAATCAACCGGCAGAAGACCGATGGGGCCGAAAAGTTCTAGAGTGGCGACCGCGTACCGGAAGACGCAGCGTTGGAAGGCCTCTCAAAAGGTGGACCTGATGTGGGTCGTCGATAGCCGCTAGATGCGAGACGCACAGATCCGGTTATTGTGGCGACACTTGGGGGAGGCGTCGTTGAGACGTCCAGCGTTGGACGTATTTCGGCTGATATGGTGATGATGATGAAGACTGGTGTCAGATCTTGTGGTCCTAACGACTGTCAAAGAAGTACATATGAGAGCCAGTACCAACGACTTAACGTGCTTTCTGAGGCGATAGTTAACCTCGAAGATCGACTCTTGCGGCTGTTATTATTAACCCACGAGCTCCTCTTAAGCCTTCGTAACTTTTTGCCGTATTCAAATAATATGCGTCTAGTCTCGTCCCGCCGCGCGCCGCCGACATGGCCAACACTTAAATAAATTCAACAAAACTTTTAACTGCGAACTCTTTTAACAGAATAAAGAGACAACATTTAACTAGAAAACTGCAGCATCCAGCATCCCCACTAACATTGTAATGCTCCAGCAATAAAAAGAACGCACGCATTTGCAACTCAATTTGAAGTTAAACAAAAATGGAGAGATCCCATTTCAAACGGGTACATTTGCGTAGTAAAAACGCATGTTCACGTAAAACTGTTCGTTTTTAATGCAGTATATTGCAACAGGTCGCCTACTAGATACGAGTATAACAGTATTTCATTTAAATTGGTCTATTCGTTGCAAATTAGTTCGTGCACTATATACTATACGGTATGCATGCTTGTGATGAATTCCTGGGAGTAGATAATGAAAACTAACTTTGTGCATATATTGGCGGATTTTGGGAGTATGTGTATCATATTTCAATGCAATCACAATATTCTTTTCAAAGTCTTTATCATACATAGGCTTCCCTCAAGACGGGTTTGCCATAATCGCCACTCTTGACAGGCGGGTTGGCAATCGCAGTGTAGCTGTTGCAATGCACAGAGAATGCTGCTGCCCATTCCCTGGTGAATCTCTTTTCAAAGTACTCCCTCGAAAAATTGTTCTTATTGCTCCTACTACTAGGTTTAGAATTCAGTAAAATGTATTTTACACAAGTGAATTTCTTTTTTCTTTCCCTTCAAGTGATTTTTATCCAATTCATATCCTATGCGCGTGGGTAAGTGTTATTACAGACTCTCAGCTCTGTACCCGGCATACCCTTTGGATGGGGCGTCTAATCAGGAATGATTAATTGATGGAGACCGACATACCCCGAAGGAGCCAAACTGAAGTGGCAGTGGGCAGGGCACATTGCTCGCAGAAAAGATGTTCGATGGGGCTGAAAAATTCTGGAGTGGCGACCGCGTACCGGAAGACGTAGCGTTGGAAGGCCTCCCACAAGGTGGACCGATGACTTGGTGAGGGTCGCGGGTAGCCGATGGATGCGAGACGCACAGGACTGGTTGTTGAACACTTGAGGCAGGCCTGTGTCCAGTTCGGCGGTGAGGAGTCCTGGGACGCGGTGGTCTCCTTCTGCGAGACAGTTATCGCGCAGAAGGAGGCTGCGGAAAGGGAGAGGGAGATCACAACCGCTCTCCCTGCCCGCAGCAGGCGCATCGGGCGTCGGAGGAGGGCATACGCTGCCCTCTTCCGGCCCCCCTAACTGGGTCCAGGGGCGACGGACTTGGGGATGTCCGTCGCCCCCCATTCATCCGGACCCGAGGTGGCGGCGCGTGGTGTTCCCGTGCGCCCCTCTTTGACGTAGCGAGGGGAGTCAAACACCTCACTCCCCTCGCCGACGCGAGGTGGCCCGCAGAGGCGGGCCGGCACCAGCCGGGGATTGCGGATGTCGCATACGTTCCCGCGATCCCCGGCGTAGGTGGGAGATGGAACATCATCAACACGGGTGGTTTTAGTCAGTAAGAGTCTGACAGACCCCTCCACCCGCCCCAGGGTGGAGGATTTCCATGAGGATTTCCCCCCGAGACCAAAAAAAAAAAAAAAGGCCTGTGTCCAGCAGTAGACGTCTTTCGGCTGATATGATGATGATGATGATGACAACTTACTTAATTTTATTAATTCACCGTTTCCTTTTTAGTAATCATAGTCTGGTGGTAGGTTTAGTAATAACGAGGTCGCAAATAAATACTTAACTAACTTGTGCCAAGTATAAATAAAGCTCGAATGTTAGTAATATTCGATACCATGTTATACATATCTAATATTACTTTTGGAAGAAATTGTTTTTCCGAAACCATTCTAATTTGTCTATTAAAAACCATTAGTATGTAGGAAAGAATGAGTTCATTAGAGGTAGCTTAAAAGTGGCGCCAGTAACGGGAAAGTTAAAAGGGAACCGCTTATCTTGGTATGGTCATGTGAAGAGGAGGGATGAAATGCACGTAACTTAAAGAGTTATGAATATAAATGTGGATGGATGGACAGGGAGAGGGAGGCCAAAGAAAATATGGATGGATTGTGTTAGGAGTGATATGAAAGAAAAGGGAGTTAGTGATAGCGTGACGGTTGACAGGACAGAATGGAACATGGGATAAGGGCAGGAAGATGATGATCTATGGTAAGCCCCTTCAACAGACAGAACAGTTGAAGTCAATGTTTGGGTCACAATATTCGTGTACCCAAATGTGGCTGAACTGTCTACAGCTGTTTGAAATCTGACCTGATAAACCACTTTTCACTCCACCCAGGTAACTGAGTAGAAAACAAAGTAAAAAAGAATGTTATTTTCGGCCAAAACAAACCTTTTAGAGGAACCCCAATCTGCTAAAAGTTTTTCTGAATGTGCATTCCATCCTTTTAGCCAGCAGATTCCGTTTGGAATTAAAAAATTGTTCAAGTGAACAACATATAAAAGTCTTATATGGCTCGGCAATAAACCGGTTTAGAATATTCTGAAAACTTTCGCTGTAGAAATAGTTAGGTATTACGTAAATTGATCGGATGACTATTCTCACGAAATTTAACTAAATCTTTTCATGTGCGCAATTATTTTTTATTTCATTCCATTTTTGTCTTATCCATTGGAAAATGTTGGCGCTGTATGTTTAAGGGCAAATTTTCAGTGGACCACACTATACCCTACATCAGGGATGGCGAACCTTTTTTGGCGAACGTGCCAATTTCATTACAAAAATAATTTTTGCCATGACGTGTCACCAAAAATCTTGACTTGGTGATACAATGGACAAAAAATAACACTAGACGCTATTAACTTAACTCTTTTTTTGTAACCATAAATTCATAAAGCAATCTTAATGCCAATCAGCTTTGTGTTCAGCATGATTTCTGTTGTTGCTAATGATTCAAGATGCTAAGTAATCTTGTATAGGCGTCCCCAAATTATTTTTTGCGTGCCACGACTAGCACGCGTGCCATGGGTTCGCCATCCCTGCCGTACATGATTAAGTTTTCTTAAATTACAGTTAGTACCTAAACCGATAACATAATATAACGTGTCACAGAATAAACGCAATACCTAGTTAGCTAGACCAACACTGAAATCGCGAAAAAAAAATCGACTGCCCCATACATTTATGTGCGGATAAAAGCCTTCGCACACCGGGACGGAATGGCAGAGGATTTTGACACCGGTCAGCGCACAGTATCCGCTTAGATACTGTAGCATTCCGGCGGCCTACCAAGATATCCCTCGACGTGCCAAACGTAGTACGGCGCAAATGTGGTGTGCATGAGCTCTCGCTTGCAATGCCTCCCCACGTCCCTTCACGACGTCCTTCGATGACGATGCATACCGCAGTGCGCTACGGCATCCCGCCGTGGGATCCCTTAGCACTCTCCAATTCCGTGTCAAGAAATCCCTTTAATGTCACTGAATCCATTTAAAATATTGGCATTCATGTTGTTTTCCTGCAAGATAAGTTTGAGTGTCCTTGGGTAAAAATTGAAATCTCTGGTTTACAGTTTATTTGTTTTGGTGTGATAGTTAAATTGGAAACTTGACCCCTCATTGGTATTTGTTTTCTCTGAAAAGGCCAATGAGAGCCTTGTTTCCAGGTTTAATCACACGAAAACAGATAAACTGTTGACTTGTGCTTTGATTGCTCGCCATTTTATATATAATCCATAATTTCTCGGAATGACTTCGAGAGATTACAGACTTTCAAATTTTGATACGTAAAAAAGTATTTGAAATGTTCAGTTGACAATTTATCGAGAGTTAACAATCTCTCAAGTTATTTTATAATCTTACGGAGTTTGCTATGTTCCGGTAACATAATATATAAACTGTAACTCTGTGTTTCCCACACTCTAAAATGGCAACTTAAAAACATACATTCGAATTCAGAAACTCCTCCTTTTTGGAAGTCGGTTGAAAAGTCAAAGTCAATTCATTTATTTCAACTAGACCATTAAAAGGCACTTTTGAACGTCAAATTTACAGTTTAAAATTAAAATATAAGTGACTCTAGTTGTCCATTCGCAAAAAGTAGATTCTTATGGAGAAGAACGGACAAGAAACTCCATAGTTACTCTTTTCAAATATAAGTTTTACAATATTTTGTATACATAGGTACATTGATCAATTGATTATATTATGTGAGCACAATGCATCCAACATTACACTAATATACAGCACACACTTATATACTATAGGTACAACAAAGCAATACCAGCAGAGATAAAATTAAGTTTGCTAGTAAGGGACATGGTACTCACATATTTACAATATAATTAAAAACAATGGATCAGTGTGTGAGTTAAATTACATATTAAAAACATGAAAGTACACCAGTAAATAAAACAAGTTTGACTTTTTCTACTATACCCTCGATTGTCCTATGGAGCAGGACCAGCATGTTTCCAAGCATTCTTATCTTTAATATAAACATCTAGTTTGTAATATGCTTGTTTACAAAGTGTGGTTTTAATCTAAGTTTTAAATTTTCATTCATTTAGTTCTAATATGTCACAAGGTATTTTGTTGTAACATTTAACACAGTACCCCATGAAAGATGTTCGTACTTTGGCTAATCTATAAAATGTTTGATCTAAATTATTTTTATTTCTAGTATTAAAATGATGTCTATCACTAATTTTGTTAAAGAGATGTCGATTTTTTCTTACATACATAATATTCTCATAAATGAATTGACAAGGTACTGTCATAATATTAATCTTTTTAAAAATTTCCCTAAGAGAATCGCGGCGACGAAGATTATAAATGGCTCTAACAGCACGCTTTTGCAAAATAAATACAGATTCAATGTCAGCAGCACAACCCCACAGCAAAATACCGTACGACATAATGCTGTGAAAGTAACTAAAATAGACCAAGCGCGCGGTTTCTACATCTGTTAACTGTCTTATCTTTCTAACAGCATAAGCGGCTGAGCTTAGCCGCCCCGCAAGAGATGTTATGTGAGGTCCCCATTGCAATTTCTCGTCTAAAGTGATTCCCAGGAAAACCGTCTGATCAATAAATTCCAGTTTTTGTCCATTCAATACGATGTCACATTCGGTGCTTCTAACATTTGGTAAAGTAAATTTAATACATTTGGTCTTTTTTTCATTTAGTACTAAGTTGTTTGCCGTAAACCAAAGTTGGACCTGATGAATAGAGTTATTGACATCATCAAGACTTTGTGACCGTCGGTCTATCCCAAATATCAATGATGTGTCATCAGCAAATAATACCATCTTTGGTTGATTTTGAAGCAATTCGGGCAAATCGTTTATATATACTAAAAAGAGGAATGGACCCAATATTGAACCTTGCGGAACGCCCATTGTCATTTCAGACCCTAGTGAGTTTACACCGTTTACCTGGACTTTAACCTGTCTGTCTTTCAAGTATGATCTAATCAAATCAAGGGATGTATTCCTAATCCCATAATGCTCGAGTTTCATCAAAAGCGTCTCATGGTTAACGCAATCGAACGCCTTCGAGAGGTCGCAAAAGATTCCAATGGCGTCCTTTGAATCTTCCCAGGCGTTAAAGATGTTCTTTATTAGGGTGACACCGGCGTCAGTTGTACAACGCCCTTTGGTGAAACCGTACTGTTGTTCATGAAAGATGGAATTTTTATTAAAGTGAAGTAACATCTGATTAAGCATTAACTTTTCGAACACCTTACTGAGAACCGGCAGGATTGACACCGGCCTATAATTGTTGGGTTCATGACTATCACCCGATTTAAACAGTGGAACGACTTTACTGTGTTTCATGAGATCAGGAAATACTCCTTGATTCACACTAGAGTTAAATATGAGAGCTAAGTAGGGAGCAATAGTTTCAATTATAGATCTACAGACTTTTACAGACATTCCCCAAAGATCTTCTGTTGATTTAATTTTAAGATCTTTAAAAGCTTTTATAATGGCCTGGGGGTTTGTATGTTGAAACTTGAACTCTGATGGACATACCTCGACGTTCTTCCGAAGTAAGGCAGCAGAGAGCGCGGGTGACGAGTTAAGAGCCTCTGTCGTTTTACGAGGAATATCAGCAAAGAAGTTTTCAAATTCCTGAGCTACCTCTGCATCTGAGTTTATGGGGCCATGTACAGTATTTAAATTAAGTTCAGTTTCACGCTTTTTCTTACTACCAGTTTCATCATTTATTATTTTCCAGGTAGTTTTTATTTTGTCATCTGATGATTTTATTTTATTGCTAATAAACAGAGCTTTAGCTGTTTTGCATATATTTTTAAATGTTTTTGAGTATTTCGCAACATACTTATGAAAGCTTATATTATTCACATGTTGCTTTAGGCCATATAGTTCGTATAGCTTTTCCCTACTTATGCGAATGCCTGGAGTTGCCCAATCACTAAATATAAACTTAGTGTAAATACTTTTAGACTTAATTGGAAAAGTGTCATTAAATTCAGTGTTTAGTAATGAAAAAAACTCGGCGTAGAACTCATTTGGGTCATCTATGTTATTAAAACTTTGGACACATAGTTTACTGGATAAAGTATTATTAAGTTTTTCTAAATTTTTATCTGTTATCGGTCTAAATTTAATTTGAATTTTTTGTAAAGGAATGTAGGTGCAAAACGTTATTGATTGTCCACTGTGATCAGCGGGCAGCTTATTTACAATTTCTTGATTGAAAAAACAGAAAACTTGAAAAAACAGGCAACTACAGCGTCCCTATACCCCGCGTGTGTACGTAGCTTTCTTGCTTTATTAGCAATAGTGCTGGCGCTATTTTTTAGAGCTGTGATATTGGTGCATGATGCGTCTATATAAAATAATAATAATAATAATATCTTGGGGCAACTCACACACGGTTATCCGATCCCAAACTAGGCAGAGCCTGTGCTATGGCAACCAGACAACTGATAAACATACTTATATATTTCTAAATACATACATATTACAGACAAATTATACCCAGACACAGAACAAATGATCATGTTCATCACACAAAGATTTGTCTTGGGTGGGAATCGAACCCACGACCTCCGGTTTAGCAGTCAGGGCCACTAACCACTCGACCAACAGGCCAGTCAAAAAATACGTCATTGATGATAACCTTTTTTTTTTTTAAGGATTGGAAATCATAAAATGACTTCTTCCGCTCTGGGTTGAGCGGAAGGGCGTGTCAGACTTTTACTGACTAAAACCCATCCGTGTTCCTTCTAAAGCCAGGCAGGCTCAGGCCCTAGCGAGCCCCGTCTTCTATGCTGACATCTCTTTGAGGCGCGCGTGAAACACAACGTGCCATCGACCCGGGCCTGGTGGTGATCGGACAGCGAGCCACCCAATGCTCGCCGTCCGCAGGCCCGCGCCTACGGTGGCCGGGGAACGCCCTGCGACTCCCGACGCCCGGGGCGTCTTCTCCTGTTGCGGCGGTTGGGGCGAAGGCCTTGCCTTTCCCTCGCGCGGCCCGCCTCCTCCTTCGCTAGCATTACTGTTTTGCAGAAGGAGGTGACCGCTTCCCAAGCCTCTTCGCTCCGGACCATGGATGTCATTAATGATACCTGAATCCTGATAAATGAGTATTGTGCCTTAATGACTAAACAACAAAACAACCAGGGCATTAATTCCTATTGTTCCTTGTGTAGATCCTCCCACAATACCCTAGGCCGTCATATACGTTACGTACGTATATGCATCGTATATAATATGTCAGCTTCACCGGTCTATTGCGAGTGCGGTATCTCGATGGAATGCCCTGAATTTGAATCCACTCTGAGCGAATTATTGTGGCTCCCACGTTTAGGTGAAGGCCTCACTGGGTGGGTTATATTTGGTGGCAAGTTAGGCTATACATAGAATGTGTTTTGATACTGAATTAGAAATGATTTAACATTGATGCTGGAACTGTATAAACCAACCGATTTGAGAAATCCGTTCAAGTTGGGGGCACTATCTATGCAATTTGTATTTGTTACTTTAGTCGTCTTATACCTTCTTGTCATTGCTGTTCGTTAGACAAAGACAGTATCTAATTAAATCTATTATTATTATTACAAATACTCGTACATTTTTAGATACAAAAACATTAAAAAATATAAAAATAGTAAACCACCGGTAACGGGAACAGGGTCCAAGCTACCGGCGGTCAGGGCCCCTGAGAGAGGAACCTCCTAACTATGAGCGCCGTGTCCAGGAGTACTGCTTTCTGGATCAAACCCTTGATTCAGCTGCCCAACGAGAGCCTCCTCAGATGTTGGTCGAGGCATATCCACGCATTTCCACGTCGGCCTCTAGGAAGTACTCCCTAAGGCTGCATATCTCGCGGTTGTGCAGGGTCTTAGCATTTAAGAAGCCACGACCCCCGCACTTCCGCGGGATATACAGCCTCATCATTGATGACCGTGGGTGATGCATTTATAATTATTATTATTACAAATTCAATCCTGCATGATTTTATCCATAATCTATCAATTGATGAAATACAGCATTAAACACGTAGAATTTTAAGAAAATCATTTTGCTTCGTGAACATTTGGAAATTCGAAGAGTGTGTGTGCTTCTCGCAAATGTTTGATATCAATGTGATTCAACCTGATGCATATCTAAACTGGCAGTTTAAGTAAAAATAAATAAGTGTAAATATTAACTTCTTTACTTCAGTATGAAAATAACTACACATTAACACATTCTCATATTCAAAAGATAAAATCAAAACTATCCAAATTCGCATACGCACCTCGTGAAGTCAAAAATACCACTGATCTTAAAATAGCACTGGTCACCTAGTATGCCTACGCATATGCGTGGCTCAGGTACGGCGTGATATTGTGGGGAAACAGCACGGATGCACCGACACTTTTCACACAACAAAAAAATTATAAGAATACTAGTAAATATAGAAGACACCAACAGCTGTAAACTCCATTTCCAAGAACATAAAATACTCCCCTCCTGTCCCCTCTCCTGCCTACATTCTAGAAATATGCAAAGTCGTGCGAAATCACCAACACTTTTATACGACAAGAGAAAACATACAGTCAACATTTACATTACGCCATACAACTAGGTTAAACTTACCAAGCTCTAAACTAAAAATACAATCAACAAGACAAGTACACTATTCACGTCGACTTTATAAATAGAACAGTTACAATAAATAATTTATTTAAAATAGTACCTTCTTTCTCTCTCCTACTTTGCTGTGGCCGACAGGGTCCACAATGATCATATTTTTGTAAAACCTACCACCTAAGTTCACATGTGGAAGCAATAAATATATTGAGTACATGTTAGTTTATATACACACCTGAGCTCAAGACTTTACTACACATAGCTTCATATGGTACACTTAAATAATTTTCATGTTCCCACTGTAACTATTTTAGGCGTCAAGTACACACATTAAAGACAAACATACAAATTCAAAGGTTAGCAAAAACTTGTAGATAAGTAAACTGAAGTAATATTACAGCCAGTTGGGCTGACTGTACTCTGAATGTTTGAGTTTGCTTCGTCCATAGACCACGGAGACGCCTTGGCGGCCGCTGCAACAGCAAAAGCGGCATTGTCAAAACCACAGAGTATGAGCGGTCCATACTATGTGGTACAACTACAGAAGTCATATTGCAAACTTATTCAACCTTTCAATAAAGAATATACTTGAATTTAAAAATAATTATTCTATGTGGTCTGTCAGTTAGATTTTCGAGAAAGATTAGACACACATATTTTTTTACTTATTCAAATCAATAGGTATTGAGAAATGCGCGTCAAAGTTCGCGGCGTCGGAGCTAGTGACGTTACTTATTGGTAAAATGTGTGCAAATGTGTTCCAGCTCACTGTACCGTTTTAACCGACTTAAAGGAGGAGAGTTTCTTAATTCAGTTGGTAATTTTTTTTGTTTTTTTTTTGTTTATGTGCCAAATGAAAAAATACACAGCCAACATTTTTGGTAGTCTAACTGACGGCCTTGTAGATTTTTTTGGAATCTATTATTGTACTGAGCATAAGTTTCGGTCATAGCCATTCAATTTTTCTATGAGGAAACGGGAACATATCACTGATACGCTTGGTTTGTATGGAAAATTTGACAATGACGTTTCAAATAGTGACCGTCAAGGTGTTTCAACACTTTCCATACAAACCAAGTAAAAAAACTGAACTATTCTAAGTTGAACTATTTAATATGGGAAGCGTTCTGTTACGGGTTAGACTGAGAGAGGAAGAGCCTGCCTACTGCTGTCGTATGCGTAAGAGAAAGGAAAGCCAGACAGACTGGCGCCGTAACGCGTTACGTTACGATGCGGTTTACTCTCCCATAAGAAGCTATCACTTCAAAAATTAAAACCTGTGCGCTCGACAGACTTTTGACACCAAAATTTTATAGTAGTTAGTTACTGCAGTCTCTGTTTGCTGCCGTTGCAATGATTCCAAGCTCTATGGCACCCACTTTAAGATAGATGGAGCTAGCACCTTTAGGTGTTTGTAAAGTAAAGATTTTGCTATATTGCATGAGTTTTTGGTTCAATTTAGTGTATTAAGTTTAGTTCCGAACTATAGTTAGCTTTAAGCACTTGAATTTATTTTCATATGCAAAGTTAATTATATGAGAAGTAATAAAGTTGTTAGAACCTAAATTTTATATTAAGAGGTAAGTTGGTTAGATATCTGAATCACAATTCGATGTTAAAAAAATCCCTAAGTTTTGAGAGTCCATAAATCAAATCTTCAGCAAAAAGTATTATGAGATATTAATACCTTAAATATATATTGGTTATATATTGATTTTATTATAGGTAGCTAAGTTTCGCTGGAATGGAAATAAAATTTTAATTCAATTTAAATTAATAATTTAAATGTTGAACTGACTGCAGTTTTCATTCTATCCTATTTTAAATTGACTTGCAATGAAATGTCTCGTTATTCAGCCTTTATTTACATCTATTGGTTGAAGGATATATTTAATGAATCTTCAGATGCAAATGAAAAACATGATTGTGCAAAAATTATTTTTCCAATGAATAAAGCAATTCATTCAATTAAATAAAATATATTCAGTTAGATCAATCCTGATTTAAGAAGCAGCAATAACTGAAAAGCTTAACGTGGGGACTGACCGGTGTTACCGGCCGTAATGTACAATGGTACATTACCGCCGGTAACACTGGTAACAGGCTCAGCGAGCATGTTACGTTATCCTGGTCCTAAAAATCGTGTACCAGATTCGACTCTCTCAGTGAAAATGTCTGACGACGAGTTTGTGTTGGGATCTTTAATTCTACTAAATTATTGTTTATTCAAAATTTAATTTCATAATAAATACAGAGCGTTTTATTTGTCAAACTCCATATTTTACTAGAAGTTGCTCGCGTATTCAGCTTCGTTTCCACGTACTGTCTGCACGAATGCTCGCTTTGTAACATGTTAAATTACACCCCGTAACGCCGGTCAGTGCTTACCTTTAGAGATCAGAATGGCGAGTGTAAGTTCGTAGGTATAAGATTGGGAATCTTCTTGGTGGTAAAGTTGAACAAAAACTAGGTACTTCAACAATAACACATCCCGAATTAAAAATGTCAACAACCGAAACCAAGAAACACCATTTTCATCTTACTTCAAAAAACACAAATAAGAAATTCAAATTCATTTACCGCCATCTGTGGCCAAACTTCCAACTTTAGTTCACATGTTGAATAAGAGATAGCGTTACAAATTCATAAGCTCCGCTCATGTTTTATTCAAAAATAAATAAGTAGATGAAGTTTATTTAAACTCATCCGGCGTTTAAACGACGGCGACGGCAGTTAAGAATGCGAAACTGAGACAAAACTATTCGTTTATCAGCTCACAACTAGGTTGAGCTGGATTTTATGGTGTAAGTTATGAACGGTTAATTTTTTTGCCTTTTTTTATTTTGAATTTTATGGACATAAACTTTGTTACCTCTGGAAACAACAAATAAGGGAATTCTATCAAATTAATAAGCAATAGCCGAATAGTATATCTACCGTCGCCAATTTGTTATAGATTCATTTGACATCAAACTGCAATTTCAAAAGGGCACTTTTTTACATATGTAGATATTTACACCTGTTTTTTTATAAATACTTAAATAACGATATACACTTGAAATAAAAATAAAAACTCGTAACGAAAGTAACCCTAAAATATGACGTCAAAAAATTCATCCGCATCGCTGTCGACTGGAAGTGTACCCAAAAGAATAAGCATTGCCATACAACGTGGCAATGCCGCCATTGCCACGTTGTATGGCAATGCTTATTCTTTGACCAATAAAAGCCAGCCACAAACCTGTAATTTGTAAACAGAAATTAATTACTGGGTATTCGGTTAAAGATAATTGCGGCTAAATATTGCCGGGCAACTTTGCAGTAAACTATTTTACTATCGTAGATATTTAAAAATTTCATTATCATCGTTACAGCTGAAAGACGTCCACTGCTGGACATAGGCGAAAGGGATGGTTTGCCATAATCGCCACGCATAGCAGGCGGGTTGGCGATCGCAGTGTAGCTGTTAAAATGCACAAAAAATGCTGATGCCCATTCTCTGGTGAGTCCATTAGTCGCCTCTTACGACACCCACGGGACGTGATGGGATGGTGCTATTCTTTTACGTCCAACACCACACATTATAAGAAAATAAAGTTTCATATTTAGTCACGCGTACTAACTTGTTGAAGTGCCCCATTTGCCCGTACACTTGCACCATTGAAGACCTAATCTATGCCACTGAAGGCACTTTAAACGTGGCCACCTACTGGGTACAGTCTGTATAATAATAAAAATAATAATGGATTGAGGAATGTGGACTCGGCTGTCATTGTGCCGATTATCGTTACGGCCAATGGCCTGATGGCCAAAAGCTTCGACGACCATCTGTCGAAGCTGGCGTTACGATGTTGGATAAAGGGCCTGATACAGAAGGCAGTACTCCTCGATACGGCTCGTATTGTGAGGAGGTTCCTTTCTCTGGAGCCCTAACCACCGGTAGCTTGGACCTTGCTCCCGACAACGGCGGACTACTGCTTTTTATATTTATAAAGGTTTTTTTTTTAATGGGTGTGTATTTTTAAGAAATATTTACAAATGCAATTAGTATGTAAGTGAAATGAATGTAGAGAATAATAATAATATATCATTTATTTCAGTTAACAAAGGCCCATAACATAAATACCTTACAGACAAGGATGAGGGTCACCATCACCTCCAAAAAAAAAATGAGAACGAATTTAAATTTTGAACCTGTCTGTTTAACCCTTAACCAATGTACAGGACATTGGTTAAGGGTTAAAGAGCTTAAGTCTTATATTTCATGGCCGCAGAATGAGCTTATACCTTCCACCACATCCCCGGCAGCATTTTAAGCAGAAACTTGGTTAGTTTACCCGCTTGATGGAAGTAGAATGAAGTGCATCAGTGTTTACAGAAGAGGCTTAAAACTTTATTTCATTAAAATATTTGTGATAGCTCGAAGTTCGCCAAGTTTTTCTTGGTGGTGGGAAATCTTACAGTCTGGTGGGAAGTCTTCGGGAAAATGGTTTCTGAGTTTTGAAACTGGTTTGCGTATTTAGTTAGGGTAAGTTGGTTCTGAGCCTTAAAGTCTCTGCGCTAACACAGGGCTGAGTTTTTCATAAAAGTGAACGGTTTACAAACTACTAGGTCGATTTTTTTTTTTTTGTTTTCGGTTTTGGAGTCCTTGGACTTTTGGGGAAAAATACCAAGAAGTGTAGGATTTTTACCTCACTTACACCACCCCGGTGATCACCATCAGCACATTGAAGGGGCTCCGGTACCTTTTAAAGACCACTCCGAAACCCCCTCTGTGCAATGCCTGTTATGGCACATCCCTGGGAGACTGTAGAGGGGTCTCCCCTGAGCTTCGCTGTATACGGCAGCACGTGATCACTGTACCACCGTCCTTCCCGGGGTCACTCGGTTGGCGAATAGAGTCCCCACTCTGATCGCTCGCGATCCGGAGTCCCACCTACCTTGACGCATGCTGGGTTTACCCATTTTAGGCGTCGAGGCGGTTGCCTCCCCGGCGCCTCTTCTTATCGTGGGATCGGCCCTCTTACGATCCCACCCAGCGGCCTCCTTCCGAACCATCACGGTCTCACAGAAAGAGGCCACTTCACTCCAGCTTTCCCTATTTGCCAGCATAGCACTACCGCTGGCAAAGTCAGGTCTTGCCCAATCTTGGCGACTAGAACCCGCCGCTCAGAGGCCCACGCAGGGCACTCTTCGAGCGTGTGCTGTGCAGAATCCAGGTCGCCTCCACAATGGTGGTAACTTACCGTGGCCTCTCGCCCAATCCTCTTCAGGTACTCACCGAAGCAACCGTGTCCGGTCAGCACCTGAGTTAGTCTGTAGGAGATACGCTTCCCTCTTTTCAGCCAGGCTTCGAAGTGCTACTTGGTCGACCTAGTATCAACTTTGTATCCAACAATTGCTACTTATGTACTTGTTATTTTTGTTACTTTGTAACAATTTACTTTAATCCTACGTTACCAAACATAATTATAGAATTACTAACACAAACTAACTATTTAAAATAACTGCCTCATTTGCTTGCGCTCCTGCTGAGCTTGAGGTCTTGAGTACAATTCCCGTTATAAGTAGGTATAAATATTCTTGTGTTATGAGTTTTTTCTCTCAGCGACTCGTAGTCTGGATTTGTGCCCAGAGGACTTGCGGACTATGTCTTTCAATTGATGCGGAGCGAGGTAGTCCGGAGCGGAGTTGCGGACTGAGAGGACGAGTAATTTGAGCAGGCGGCCAGTTTTTTCCACTTCCTCGCTTCGCTACCCCGCTCCGCTTTCCGATTTTGTATGAATTTTTAAACTATGTCTCAAATCCCGATCCACTGAAGCTGAGCGGAGATTTTATGCAATTCCATTGATTATATTGGGCACAACTCCGCTCCGCTCCTCTCCGCTCCAGTGGACAATCAGCTTTAAAAATACACAGTCTTGCCTGCACGCTAGCACAACCTGGACTACCCAGTTACCGACTGCTATTTAAAAGCAGAAATAAACGCTCTCACAGTATTTCCCAAAAGCTTTCGCGCCCTTTTTCACGGGACATATTTGAACCGACTTTAATGAAACTTGGTACGCATATGCAAGACAACTACTATCAAAGTCAAAGTAAATTGATTTATTTCAACTAGACCTATAAAAGGCACTTTTGAACGTCAAATTTACAGTTTAAAATTAAAATATACTCTAGTTGTCTATTCGCAAAAAGTAGATTCTTATGGAGAAAAACGGACAAGAAACTCCATAGTTCCTCTTTTAAAATATAAGTTTTACAATATTTTGTTTGTAATGTACCTATTGTACATTGATCAATTGATTATATTATGTGACACAATGCACCAAACATTACACTAATATACAGCACACACTTATACACTAATAGGTACAACAAAGCAATACCAGCAAATATAAAATTAAGGTTACTAGCAAGGGACATGGTACTCATATCACAAGTACTAAACATTTAGTTTAAAAAAAAACATTTTTATACTTTCGCCTTCTAAACCCTTAATCAGTTCCATCTAAGAAGAACCACTTTTTACCTATTCCATTGACAATGAAACTGAAAGTAAAATACGAAGTGCCAACTCACGATTACTTAATAAAACAACTCTAAGAAGAGTAGCTCTTAGCTGATTATATCTCCCTCTAGAACTCGAGAATCGCAGAGACAATAATTAAGTTTGTAAACTAAAAGTCTCTCTCGGAAAATAAGTTTTGTATAGGCTACCTGTAGTTCTGTAGGTAGTTAGGTAGGTGGTGACTTTTTGTATTTCCTAGAACTTTATAATGCGTGGAGAAACTTTTGCGAGGTTGTTTTATTCCTGGGCATGGTATTATTATCAGCGCGGGCCCACCGACTGCACATTTTTTATTTATGTGTTCAATTTTGCTACATTTGTAAGCCATATTATCCACTGATTGGTTTGCGGATGACATAGTACTGCTGTCGGAAGACCCGCGCAAACTTAACGACATGATAGAGTCCCTTAGCCATCACAGTGAGACCGTTGGGTTACAGATCAACTGGGACAAAACGAAAATAATGACTAATCGTGAAGAAATACCTATATCCATACAGTCTCAAACTATAGAATATGTCGCAGATTATACTTACCTCGGACATCTAATCTCAATAAAATCCTGTACAGAAAAAGAAATCGATCGAAGAGTAAAGAAAACGTGGAGTAAATACTGGGCTATGAAGGAAATTTTCAAAGGCCCCATACCCACAAAACTGAAAACGAAAGCGATGAACATCTGCCTAACGCCGGTTCTTACCTACATGCGTAGGTAAGAACCGGCGTTAGGCCAGACATGGTCCCTCAAAAAATCACTCTTAAATAAAATAAGAACCTGTCAAAGAGGACTAGAACGGAGTTACATGAACATCAAATTGAAAGATAGAGTCAAAAGTTCACTGATAAGGAAAAGAACAAAGGCGAAAGATGCAGTCAAACAGGTCCTGACATTAAAATGGAAATGGTCTGGTCATATTCAGAGAGCTACGGAGCAAAGATGGTCACAAATAATCACAAATTGGTACCCAATATATAAAAAACGAAGGAAGGGTAGACCATTGAAAAGATGGAGTGACGACATCGTAGAAATAGCCGGAAACTTATGGTCCAGACGGGCAAATGATAGAGCCACCTGGAATGGTTTGGAGGAGGCTTTCACCGCAAAAGGCGGCCCTTACACCTAACAATACTAACCTTATTTAAAAACAAAACTAACATTACTAACAAATAAATAAATAAGCATACATAATAGTAGATAAGAAATACATACATGTAAGGGATTAAAAAAAAAATGAATAAATAATAATAATAATAATAATATATCTGTGGCCCGGCTGTCAAGAAGACAGTCAAGAAATTTTTTCTCGCCAATTATATTGTGAATTATTTAAAACAAACCATCTTAAACCAACAAAATAAACCAACAAAATGAACTTTAACCCGAAAACCATTAAAAAAAAACATCAACACTACAATAGAACCGAAAAACATTTAAGATATGGCGAAGAAATTTTGAAATTGATGACATGCTGACGAGAAGCCGGGCACGTCACCTAGCCACACACCCATCACCTTCGGCCTCGTCGCTCAGCTCCGCCTCGCCGCCGCCGGAACCCAGCCCCACTGTGAGTGCTGTGACACCGGCCGTGGCAGTTGCGTCGAGCTCGAGCGACGAGTACTTCTCACCGCCCACGACGCCACCACCTGCACGTCGGCGAAGAGGACGCCGGCCGCCGGACGGCTTAGGACCTCGAGGCCCACCGGCCTCTGATAGGGTCCCAGCTCCCGGCGGAAGTGTGCAGCGCATGCGATGGACACAATCCATCAATGAAAATGTCATGCGCTCATACTTTGGGGCTACAGAGGGGGGAACTAACCTGACTGCGTACCGTGGTCGGATGCTCTCTCTGTTTCAGGTACTTGAACCAGCTGTCAACGTTTCGGCCCAACGACTGTCGGATCAGGTGCGCGTCATCCAACGTAACCGTATGTTGGATGACAGTGTGCTTGATCGCCTCCGAATGGAAATGTGTGGCCATGTCATTACTCCTCCGTCGCAGACTGTGGCACCACCACAGTCGCAAATATCCAGCCACGCTGACGAGGCGAGTAATGACAGGGTTACTAACGTAAGTACCCAGTGCAATGAGGAATTGAGGAGTGCTTTAGAGTGTGCTATTCGGGAATATCACTACATACCGCCTGAACTAAGACCACGCTTACCTCGTCTGCCCATGCATAACAAAAATAGGGCGCTGGTAGCTGCTCTGGATTCGCAGTTGTCAAATTATTTTGATGACTGCGAAGACCTCACTGACACACACTCGATTATGTACTGCGCGGCTGTAGCGGCATGTCGTGTAGCTCATGTCAAAATGACTAATGACAGAGTTACACGACCAAAACCAGCCGTACCGGCTTGGCAGTGCAGGATCGAGCGTCGTATCGGTGGGGCCAGAGCGCTAATCGGCAAACTAATCTGCTTCAGGGAGGGCAGCACTCGCCCTAGAGTGATGCGTTTTGTGAGACGGGCGTTTTCGGGGACTGATATCAGCCCCCGAGATTATATGTCACGTGTCACAGAGCGCATCGACTTCCTGAAGCAGAAAGTGTATGCATGGGCAAACCGTATTCGTAGGTATAGGCGGCGAGTGGAGCGATACACCCAGAATCGCACATTCCGAACGCAACTTCCTGATGTCGTGTATGGGGCAATGGAGGACAGTTCTTCGCTATCCAGGATGTCGAAATATCCAGAGGAACAGCGAACCGGTAAGGATCGAGCGGGGTATATTTCAGGGCGATAGTTTGAGTCCGCTTTGGTTTTGTCTAGCCTTGAACCCTCTAAGCACACTGCTGGAGAATTCAGGGCTGGGCTATCGGTTGAAGAGAGGTGGTCAGGTTATATCTCACCTCCTTTACATGGATGATTTGAAACTCTTTGCCCCCAGTAATCTCCAACTGATGGAGCTACTGAAGGTAACTGAAACTTTCAGTAGTGCCATCAGGATGGAGTTTGGTGTGGACAAATGTGCGGTCATGCATGTAAAGCGTGGGGAGATTATGGAATCCGTGGGAATTCAACTCTCGGATTCCATAAACCTCAGATCCCTCTCTTCAACTGAAACTTACAAGTATTTGGGTAGGTTAGGTTAGGTATCAATGTTACTATCCATGGGGGCGTCCTTATCGCTCGGTCCGAGGTAAACTCGGACCATGGGCGCCCCCGCTTACGGAGAGTCTCCAACCCGAGCTGCTGGAGGACGTGGTAGCAGCCCTCTTCCCGGCACGAGCGGAGCACGCTCCGCCGCCGATGGCTCTGCCCACAGCCGCAGAGCCCGAAGAGGACGCCAGCGTCCCAGAGGTGACACAACCAGAGTTGAGGGCGGCCGTGACACGGCTCCGGGCGAAGAACACTGCCCCGGGGCCCGACGGAATTCACGGCTGCGCGTTGGCCCTAGCTCTGAAGGAGCTGGAGCCCCGACTGAGAGGACTCTACTCGGCGTGCCTTGAGCAGGGCCAGTTTCCCGCTCAGTGGAAATCTGGTCGTCTGGTCCTGCTCAGGAAAGTGGGGCGCCCTGCGGACTCGCCGTCCGCGTACCGGCCCATAGTGCTGCTCGACGAGGTGGGAAAGCTGTTTGAGCGGATAGTCGCAGCCCGCCTCGTCGGCCACTTGTGCGGAGAGGGGCCGGACCTGGCCGAATGTCAGTACGGCTTTCGGCAAGGGCGCTCCACTGTGACGGCGATATCCCGAGTGAGAGTCCTGGCGGAGGCAGCGGTGTCGCGGGGCGGTGTGTTGTTGGCGGTGTCCTTGGACATCTCCAACGCCTTCAACACCCTGCCCTGGAGTTGTATTCGGGAGGCACTGCGATATCATCGAGTGCCTTCCTACCTCCGCCGCGTCGTCGGGGCTTATTTGGCGGAAAGGTGTGTCACCTATCTGGGACGCGATGGCAGATACCAGCGCCCCATGTCGTGCGGTATTCCGCAGGGTTCGGTCTTGGGCCCGCTCCTGTGGAACATCGGGTACGACTGGGTGCTGAGGGGCGAGCTCCGGCCGGGAGTGAACCTGGTGTGTTACGCTGACGACACACTGGTCACTGCCCGGGGGAGCTCGCACAGGGAGGCAGCGTTGCTGGCGACGGCTGCGGTCTCACAGGTGGTGAGCCGCATACGGCGCCTCGGCCTGGAGGTGGCCCTCAACAAGTCGGAGGCCATCGTTTTCCATGGCCCCCGGCGAGCGCCGCCGCCGGGATCGCACATTGTGGTCGGGGGGGCCCGTATCGCTGTCGAGTCCACCATGAAATATCTGGGATTGGTGCTCGACAGCCGGTGGGATTTCGGCCCCCACTTCCGGCGGCTGGCGCCCAAGTTGTTGGGCGCGGCGGGGGCGCTGTCAACGCTGCTTCCCAATCTGGGGGACCCGAGCACCGCCTGTAGGCGGTTGTACGTGGGGATCGTGCGATCGATGGCCCTTTATGGGGCCCCGATCTGGGCGGCTGACCTGACGGCCAGCACCATCACTGTTCTGCGGAGGCCGCAGAGGGTGATGGCCGTCAGAGTCATCAGGGGATATCGCACGATCTCCTACGAGGCGGCTTGCGCACTGGCCGGATCTCCACCGTGGGACCTGGAGGCGAAAGTGCTCGCGTCACTGCATAGGTGGCGCGAGGGCGCGCGGGCGCGCGGCGAAAGACTGACGCAGCAACACTTGGAGCTGCGTCGGTCGCAGCTGCGCGAGGTCCTGGTGGCGGAATGGCGGGACAGGCTTTCGAGCCCTTCCGCCGGCCTCATCACCATCGAGGCCATCCGGCCAGTGCTCGACCTGTGGCTCGGGAGAAGGCACGGCTCTCTGACGTTTCGTGCGACGCAGGTCCTCTCGGGGCATGGCTGCTTCGGGAGGTTCTTGTGTCGCATAGGCAGGGAGCCGGACGCTCGATGCCACCACTGCGTCGACTGTCGGGAGGACACGGCGCGGCATACGCTTGCAGAGTGTGCAGCTTGGGAGGAGCCGCGCCGTGCCCTCATCTCTGTTGTAGGCGGTGACCTCTCGCTGCCGGCCGTAGTCCATGCTATGGTCGGCGGTGAGGAGTCCTGGGACGCGGTGGTCTCCTTCTGCGAGACAGTCATCGCGCAGAAGGAGGCTGCGGAAAGGAAGAGGGAGATCACAACCGCTCTCCCTGCCCGCAGCAGGCGCATCGGGCGTCGGAGGAGGGCATACGCTGCCCTCTTCCGGCCCCCCTAACTGGGTCCAGGGGCGACGGACTTGGGGATGTCCGTCGCCCCCCATTCATCCGGACCCGAGATGGCGGCGCGTGGTGTTCCCGTGCGCCCCTCTTTGATGTAGCGAGGGGAGTCAAACACCTCACTCCCCTCGCCGACGCGAGGTGGCCCGCAGAGGCGGGCCGGCACCAGCCGGGGATTGCGGATGTCGCATACGTTCCCGCGATCCCCGGCGCAGGTGGAAGATGGAACACCGGGGTGGTTTTAGTCAGTAAGAGTCTGACAGACCCCTCCACCCGCCCCAGGGTGGAGGATTTCCATGAGGATTTCCCCCCGAGATCAAAAAAAAAAAAAAAAAAGGTATCAATGTTACTGACATGAAGCAATCGTTGAAGGAGCGCTTCTTTGGCCGCCTGAAGAAGGTATTCAATAGCCTTCTATCAGGCGGAAACAAGGTACGCGCTTTCAACGGTTGGGTCATGTCGGTATTGATGTACTCTTTCGGCGTACTCAAATGGACTCAAACGGAACTTGACGCCCTGGATAGGCGGGTCCGTACACTGCTTACTGCATATCGAATGCATCACCCACGGTCGTCAGTAATGAGACTGTATATCCCGCGAAAGTGTGGAGGTCGAGGCTTCTTAAATGCTAAGACTCTCCACAATCGCGAGATATGCAGTCTCAGGGAATATTTCCTAGCTGTCGACGTGGGTATACATCGAGATGTAGTAGCGGTGGACAAGGGACTCACCCCGCTCTCTTTGGCAAATGAGAACTGGCGCAAACCTGCGGTGCTAGATACTGACGATCGCAGGGCGGTATGGCAAAGTAAGGAACTTCACGGACGCTATTTCCGGGCCCTACATGGGCCCGACGTAGATCAATTAGCGTCCGTAGCCTGGTTGCGTTTCGGTGATCTCTTTGGAGAAACCGAAGGTTTTGTCTGTGCAATTATGGACGAAGTTATCATGACGAATAACTACCGAAGATTTATTGTGAAGGACGGCACGGTTGACATATGTCGGGCATGTCACCGTCCGTGAGAATCGATTCGCCACATTGTCTCTGGTTGTTCTCGTCTAGCTAACGGAGAATACTTGCATAGGCACAACCTTGTAGCCAGGATTATCCATCAGCAACTTGCTCTGAAATACTCTCTTGTGGAATCGGAGGTGCCGTACTACAGGTATGTGCCCGACCCAGTTCTCGATAATGGCAATATCACATTGTACTGGGATCGGTCCATCATCACTGACAGGACTATTGTTGCCAATAAGCCTGATATAGTGGTGGTGGACCGAATCGAGAGGCGTGCAATGATTGTAGACATAACCGTTCCGCATGACGAGAACCTCGTGAAAGCCGAGAAAGATAAGCAAATCAAATATATTGACTTGGCTCGCGAGGTTGTCGACATGTGGGATGTGGACTCAGCAATCATTGTACCGATAGTTGTGTCAGCCAATGGCTTAATAGCCACGAGCCTCGACCAGCACCTCAGGAGGCTCTCGTTGGGCAGCTGGATCAAGGGCCTGATTCAGAAAGCGGTACTTCTGGACACGGCTCGTATTGTTAGGAGGTTCCTCTCTCTTGAGCCCTGACCGCCGGTAGCTCGGACCCTGTTCCGGATACCGGTGGGCTACTATTTTTATATTTTTAAATGTTTTTTTTTTTTTGTTTTTTTAAGAAATTTTTAAAAATGTAACAAATAAGTTAATAAATGAATAAACGGAATAATAATAATATTATCCCATAAAAAAAAAGTGTGAATCCCTTTATAGATAAATAAATATACTCTTTATTTCGCAAAAGGACTCGTCTTCGACAATGTTGCTTATTCTAATTTCTGTACGAGCAATGGCGGGCTTATAGCTGACGGTGTTACTACTAGACAACTTTTTACCCCTAGAATACCAAAGGTAGTCCGATATAACCCCTGGTACTTCCTAAACGGAGAGCGATGAAAATAGACAATATTGACATATGAACGTGGACCAGGTTTTATCTAAACCAGGTTAAATCTTTTCTGGTTTAAATCCTGTTAAGTTTCCAACAAGAATATCGAAGCATGCCTCTATCATAGCCAGGTAGGTATACAGGTAAACGGGTCTTCTAGCAAAATTTGTAGCAAGAATTGATCGAAACGTTTTGAAATAACTGAATTATTCATGAAAGGTAGTGGTTAATTTTCGTCAGAGTTTGTAACAAGCATGCTCTAGGGATCTATAGTTCGGCATTTGGTACTTAGAGCGTAATCTGATTTTCTAGTGACGCCTTCTGCTTGTTTTCTGAGAAATGGGTTAATGTACTCGTGTAAAACGTAACAGCCATGAACATATTTCGCAGAGGGGTTGGCAGTCAGTCTACAACAGTATATTATTCTATTGGTATTTCTAGACAAGCGTCGTCCATCGTCGACCACATCGTCGAGTAAGATTGTGGTCAATCGCGAGACAGTCATTGCCAAAAAATTACACTATTAATTTGACTAGCTTTTTCCGAACCATATTCAGCCCGTTTTCAGTCTAATCGGATGCAGCTGGGTACCAGTATTTTACATGGGGCGCCTGCCTGTCTGACCACCTCAACCCGGTTACTGGATAACACTGTTGTAACCGTATCAATGCCGCCACAAGAAAAACTAATGAAGCGAAATTTGTAAGCAAAAAGAACCGCAACGCCATCTATCCTGCCCGCAGCAAACTACTAACGAAAACCTGAATCGCAGTATCAGAGTTTTTCATGTGATTTGAACATATATAACAATCCGAATATCAACCATCGGGCAGTTACCCACCAGATACAACAACCGTCCGGTAGGTTTGCGGAACTTTACACCCTGCTCCGCATATCCCTCTATGCAGTAACCCTTTGGCCAGACTGGTGCCAGATTCTTTGGCTTTTACTATCCGTAACGACAGCCGGGGCCAACGGCGTCACGTGCGTTCCGAGGCACGGTAGGGTGCGTTTCCACCAGAGATGAACGAGATAGCATAACGAGGGATGTATTTTTTAAGAACAAATAGAATCACTTCATTTACCTAGCCTCGCCCTTTGCAGCTCCGATAGAAGGCATAGCGGCTCGAGGTTATTGTATGTACAGAACAAGCAAAGGATGGGTGTGAGGGTTGTGTGCTAGGGATGGATGCGAGCGAGAAACTGAAAAGAGTCCGCTCAGATCCTCGCATCGGTCATCTGCACACCGTTTCACAGCGTCGCTACGCATCCTCGCGCCACTCATTTTCCTCGCACATCTCTGGTGGAAACGCACCCTTAGTCTCGGTACAACTTTTTCAGTCGTGGTATCGTCTTACCCCATATCTACTGGTGCTACCCAGTTTTTAAGTCATACAGGTTCTTGCTCTGAATAATCCCTCCATGTACTCATCTGCATCTAGTTATACAGGCAGCTGACCCCAAGATTGATTGATTTACCATCTCTTTCAAAGTCAAATTAAATAATCAGAGAACTTACGGTACTTTGAAGGTAACTAAGCACTGAATAGTAACCAAAATAGCATGAGCAACTATTATCGAAACGCACGTACCTTCTGCAAACTGTTCGACTAAAGTTCTTGCATTAATTGGTCCCAAACTGCACACATGCATACGAAAGTACTAATTGTGACGGGGGAAATGCGAACTAACTTCGGTCGTTGACGCGGAGTTTCTTAGTCAAACGATTTTATTCTTCAAAAATAATAATAATATGAAAATATTTTTAGTAAGTTGAAAAAAAAGTTTGAAGATCTTGCTTGTTACTCATTGGGCATGATCGTTTTTTAGCTTGGCTTAATTCAGACTTCCTTTTGTAGGGGGTTCTAACTAGGTAAATTCTGGTTTGAGTTACGATCATCGTATCTAAATACCAGTATTTGACATGGAACGATTGCATTTCGGTCATTACCCAGTTACTGGGGGTACAGTATTACCCAGTAAATGGGTAATAAGTTGCCCCTTGGCAAGAATGGTGTGATTCTGGCGTTTTACTATCCGTAACGACTTTCAAAGATTTTCAAACTTATAGTCGGGACTAACGGCTTAACGTGCTTTCCGAGGCATGGAGGAGTACTGGCCACCCATCTACAGAACGACCTCGGCAAGCGCTGCTTAATCTCGAAGATCGAACCGTGCGGCTATTATTATTTAGCCACAAGCTCCTCAGAGAAGTTATATATCTCACAATAAAAACTCACATTAAGGATAACGCATTTTCTTAAAACACCAAAAGCTAATGAATTTCATCGCTCAACCTCAAGTCGATTCTAAACATCTCAGATAATTTTCAGCTGCAAAACAAAAAACAAAAGCGGTAATGTGTTGTACTAACGTCTTTTTTAGCGCTGAAAGCGATGTACGGTCAGCATCGTTAGTACTGCCCGCAAAAAATATATTTTAACCTCTATACAATTTTGTTGAATCGCTTTGGGAATTAAGAATTGTAGATTGTAACTGGTCAGTGCTCTTTCGAACACTTGCGAATAAGCTTTCCTGGTTCCCTAGGGTATCATTAGTGGTCATTATGGTATAAAACTGGGATGAGGGAGTATATGTATAATAACGTCTTTTTTTCGTGCATTAAGTCGTAGAAACATTTTACTCTGAAGATTAAAAGTATCGTCTTTATTTTTGACAGGTAATATTGGATCTTAAAGTTGGTATGTGGATTCTGTTTAGTTAATACATTTGCCATACAACGTGGCAATGCCGCCAGTCTTTCGGGCTCACTACCAGTCGACAGCTATGTTTATGACGCCCTATTTTAGTTAGGAAAACTCCTAAATAAAATAGGGCGTCAAAAAATTCGTCCGCATCGTCCGCGGCTATAGATGTTTGACATCAAAACTGATGTGAAACATATTATATAGCCGCGGGTAAAACCGATTGTTGGCGCGGCGACGCATGCCGTGGCGACGAGTCGCCGCGCTATACGATGATATATACATATATATAGTCTATTTGTATTTTTTCCATTATAACATATTTAGTTCCTGTCGTAATCTATTCTTTTATGCATTTCCTTATACCAAATAATTTCGATGTTTCTCTTCTGCCAGGCGTCCCGTGACGACTCACGATTTTTTATTTTAAGTCTATATTGTTAGATTAGTATATAAAATGTTATCATTCCGTGTCTCTTCTTACAATTTATTTGGGGTCTATTTTTGTCCTTTTAGCGCATAGTAAGTTGACTACCATATTCATATTTAACTCGAACTCTTTCTATTATAGCACAACGTATAATTATTATGACAATACTCCTTTATTTTTACCACTGATTTACATAAAGTTTCGATAAATAAATAATAGAACCACAAAAAATCCAACAGCACATCAATATAACATAACTGAAGTTTGAGCTCTTTGTAGGTATTAATAACAGGTTTTTCAGTCGTGAAAATACCGCTTGCCAGCCACAGTTACGGTACAGTATACGCAAAAAAAAACGAAAACAAATATATAACAACAACGTACAAAAAAAACTCGAACGGTATTCAATTACACAAACATTTTTCCGTGCCATTTACTTCGCCCGATATATGAGAGCAAAAAACGGTCAAGCGCGAGTCGGGCACGAACAAAGCGGGGATATGGTGTGCATCGAGTTCTTTTTTTTTGTAACTGGCAGGCGACACTTCGCGTGACGTAACGTTTTAGCCGCTTCATTAGGTTTGAAAATAGAATAGGTGTTGAGATGAGAAAACGCATGCTTTGATCGCTACGTGGAAATAATCACGTCGGTGACCTTAGGAGGGAATGATGAGAAAAAGTCGCAAAAAAGTTGAAAGCGTTATTAAAAAATATATGAACGCAGGTAATACCTACATTCATATGTTTTTTGTTGTTGTTCATAATGGTAAGTAAAAAAATAATATATTATTACCAACAGGCATCACGTTTTGGATTTCTAATGTGAAAAAGGATTATAAAAGGGTGTTTGACGTGACAACGTCTAATAAATCGATGAACACCGGCTGCACGCACGAAAAAGGATGACTCATTGTAACGTTACGCTCGTTGTAACGTTACGATCATTTCATCAATGTTTTGTTATGACGTTGTCACGTTAAACTATCGTCCGTAAACCGACTTTACACACAACTATTTTTTTTTTCAAGCTCACAAGATAGACTTGACTGTGCTTTATTCATGAGTGGGTGATTTATAACTTCTTGACTATAAATAAGAATTAAATTCAACCGACTCAAGTTTTCTCCTTTCTCATCTCCATTTCTGTCCTTCGAGCCGGATCACCACAATTTCTAACACATATGAATGTTTGCTAATAATTTAGATAATTTGCTCATAAACCTAAAAAAAATAAAAAGATATTGTTACCGCTTTTACTCCTCTAATAACAACCGCATCCCTAAAATAATTTAACACATATTCCTGCCCCACATTTTTATTGCAACCCTACAACTCTAGGACATGTTTTGAGCGCTTTTGCCCCGTCATAAATCTGGCACATGTCCGCGATGGCCGCTGGAAAATAACACAGACTATAAAACATTAATGCTTCGGTAACACTTCGGAACCTAGGCCGTGGCTGGTATTCACGGATTTTCGATGGAAATAAAAGCGTGACAGTTGGCCTACAGTGTTTTAATTTGATTTTGTTTAACCTTTTTCAACAAAAGTATTTTTTATGGTGTTGGACGTAAAAGAATAGCACCATCCCATCTCTTCCCTTGGGGGTTTTAAGAGGCGACTAAGGGACTCACCAGAGAATGGGCAGCAGCATTCTCTGTACATTGCAACAGCTACAATGCGATCGCCAACCCGCCTATAAAGACTCTCTCCTCCACGTCTTTCGGCTGGTATGATGATGATGATGATGATGACGATGAATTTTTGGATCGACAAGAAGGTGCTGAAGATTTGTTGGAGGGCACTAAGTTAATATATTGTTCATCGAATAAGTTTATTATATGGTGTTTCCTATACGTAGAGACTAGACCACCAGTACGCAGTGAGCTGCTTTTTATGGTTCCGTACCCGAAAGGTAATCAACGGAACCCTATAATTACGCCTCCGCTGTCCGTTCGTATGTCTGTCAGCGCGCTGTATCTCAAGTACCGTAATAGGTAGACAGTTGAAATTTTCACAGTTTGTGTATTTCTATTGCCGTAACAATAAATTATAAAAAATAAATTAAGATTAAAGGAAAAATTTAATATACCGAAACAAACACATTTCTTATGAGAGCCCCTCATAAGAAATGTGTTTGTTTCGGTATATGGTACGGAACCCTTCGTGTGAGAGTCCGACTCGCAGTGGGCCCCACCCACGGCCACTTCAGTTTGGCAATCCTTCGGGCTATGTCGGTAACATTGGTTCTCTTTCGGATATCGTCATTCCTGATTCGATCACGCAAGGAAACTCCGAGCATTGCCGTCTCCATTGCTCTTTGGGTGACTTTAAGCCTTCTGATGAGGCCCATTTTCATTTTGCTATCACTATAATGGTACAATTTTTATTGCGTACAATTGTACCAGGGACGTGACGTCACGCGTATTGTCAACGCAGTGTGTCGACTTTATGTTTTGTTGACTTGAAAAAAGAAAAAATACGGTTCCAAAATATTTGGAAATCTATCTGGCGGACACACATATATACTGGTATACTTTCTGTTTTTTTTTAATATGTAATTTAACTCACACACTGATCCATTGTTGTTAATTATATTGTACATATGTGAGTACCATGTCCCTTGCTAGCAAACTTAATTTTATATCTGCTGGTATTGCTTTGTTGTACCTATTAGTATAGAAGTGTGTGTTGTATATTAGTGTAATGTTGGGTGCATTGTGTTCACATAATATAATCAATTGATCAATGTACCTATTTAAACAAAATATTGTAAAACTCATATTTGAAAAGAGTAACTATGAAGTTTCTGGTCCGTTCTTCTCCGTAACAATCTACTTTTTTCGAATGGACAACTAGAGTCACTGATATTTTATTTTAAACGGTAAATTTGACGTTCAAAAGTGCCTTTTAATGGTTTAGTTGAAATAAATGAATTGACTTTGACTTTGGACTAATTAGATTTTTTCAGTAAAATACGCTATTAGAAAAAGCCTAGGAAAAATATTTGTTGGGCAGAGGTGTTTATTCGACACATATGTCTCTTACAAACTCCAAACCAGTGTGAGTTCCATCGTGGCTTCATAAATTGAACTACACGATAAACCACAATGCGTTTGGCGCGAGTCGATGTAGTTTTGTGAGACTTAACTGAATTTCAACTGTTAGCTATTCCATGTTTGAGTGTTTATTTAGTACATTATCGTAGTTTTATGGATGTCTGAACAAAAGTGTGGGAGTCGGTATGATTTTAGCACCAATAAACATACACTGGTTTCAAAATTAACAAAAGTAACACTTTAATGACACAGACAAGCATTTTTGTCAGGCGAATTTTTGAAATATGTGAAATTGACCTACGTCAATTCTACATATTTCACACTTGAAAGGTGGCTAGTAATTATATTAAAACCGGCCATATGCGAGTCGGACTCTCACACGAAGAGTTCCGTACCATAACCACGAAGAGTTCCGTACCATAAGCCGAAAAAAATACGTATCATATCTTTAAATTGTAATTTAATATTTATTATTTGTAGTTATAGCGGCAATACACAATCTGTGAAAATTTGAACTATCTACCTAATACAGTTTTGAGATACAGCCCGCTGACAGACAGACAGACGGGCGGACGAACAGCGGAGGGTTAGTAACAGGGTTCCGTTGGTTAGCCTTCGGGTACGGAACCGTAAAAACTTTAACCAAAAACTCATTTTAATTCTACTTTCGAGTTTCAACAGAATTTGAAATGTCAAAGTAACAAAACAAATAATCTTAGTACAAATACAATACCTTCATTAGTGTAAACTAAAACATAATTGTGAAACAAACACACAGGAGTTCAACACAAACAAACTAACTAGGGACTGTTTAAACACACCTGCATCCATTTCTGTGTTACGTTTGTACTGAAACAATTCAAATTCTGTGGCTTTGCTTACACTTTGTGCTTTGGAATCTTATTGTCAAATCAAACTCGCGAAAAAACATCAGCTGTTCATCATTAATGCAGTCAAGTTTTTTTCGCGATTTCATTGTTAGTCCCGTAGTGAAAGTTGATGAGTACAATGACCCCTTAAAAGGTATCGCGTTAATTCTGTTACACGTTGTGGTGGTCACCCATCCACAGACCGATCTCGGTAAGCGCAGCTTCCCCTCGACGATGGAACCATGTGATTGTTATATTTAGACACGGGTACCACCTGTTAGTGGAGAGAATAATGGACTTGATATACAAAGACGTCCGCGCACCTCCCGGCAGTAGCTGCAGGTGCGCGGAAAGGGTTTTTTTTTTGTGAATGGCGTCTCGCAGTTCAACCTATGAGGTTGTCTACTGCGTAACCGGGCTTGCCTGTGGTGGCCTGAATATAATATTAAAGCCTCCGAATGCCGAATCTCCTGGTCGTAGTAAGCTGAAAGTCGGCATGTAGGTGCCTTGGGAAGTGTAGGGGAGCACTAAGAGAGCATTTCTCGAAATTCTTACGGGATCGGGGAAAAACGGTATATGCGCATACGAAGTCGCAGGCAAAAGCCAGTATTTTATAAATAATCCATCCTACTAATATTATAAACGCGAAAGTTTGTAAGTATGGATGGATGGATGTTTGTTACTCTTTCACGTAAAAACTACTGAATGGATTTTGATTTGTCACAGTGGTAGATTATAGTATAGAATAACACATAGGATACTTTTTATACCGGGAATATGTTCCCTTGGGATAATTTTCGACAATCACGCGGGTGGAGCCGCGGGCGGCAACTAGTTCAAAATAGTACACTTCAACAACATCGACAGACAGAATAATTTGACGTATTTCTTGTTAAAAACTCGGTAACAGAGGTTGACACTGTAAGCCGTTTACGTCAGAAACAAACTCCCGCCCACTATGGCTTTACTTGACATATTTATTATTTACGAACTCTGTAGTTTCAAAGTGTATTTCTATTTGATCAGAGGAAGGAAATGCTGACGTGAGTACCTATTATAAAATCTCTGTTTTGCTTAGAATATTCTGCAAGAGAAAAACGATCATTAAATACTAGCTTTTGCCCGCGACTTAAAAAAAGAAAAAAAAAGAAAAGATAAATATAGATAGTTTAACAAATGTTCGACGTGATTGTTTAAATTGGCATTTTTTTTTTTTTATGAACCGATTGACATGAAATAAACACAAAGTGTTAAGTGAAGCCTACCACAACATATTAGTGAAAACCACATCTAGATCGGATAAGCCGTTTCTGAGATTAGTGTGCACAAACGCACAGACAAACAGATAAACAGACAAAAATTCTAGCTATCATTGTATTTGGTGCTATTTGCGTTGATAAAGGTCCCAATAATCGTTTTTTATAATATATCTTCCATGTACAGACAGCGATCCATTACATTTTATTATATGTATAGATGTAGGTAACTTATTTTACTGTTTACAATAACAACGATTGCACGACGTCAAAGTTAAAAAAAGACGGTTGCAAAAGTGAGAATAGGCAACAAATAAGGGTTTTTTTTCCGTTCAGGATATTTATGAATAGTTGCATTAGGCAACACGAAAAAAAAGGTTGCTTTTAGCTCTAATGCAACATCCCATCACTTTCCATGGGTGGTTTAAGAGGTGACTAAGGGAGATTGGGCAGCAGCATTATCTGTGCATTGCAACAGCTACACTGCGATCGCCAACCCGCCTGCCAAGCGTGGCGATTATGGCAAACTACCCCTTGGGGGAGGCCTATGTCCAGCAGTGGATGTCTGAATGAATTTTCAATTTGTATAATGCTCTTTATATAAAACGTTAATTTTCATATTGACAAATTTTCTAAGATAAGGCCCTTGTGAAAAATAAATTATTATAACCTAACCTCAAAAAACTAAAGTTGCCTCTGCATGGTCTCCGGCGCTGCGGAAAGTACAACCCCTTCGCCCTTACGTAACAAAGGATAGGTACTCTTTGTTAAGTAAGGGCGGACTATGTCCAGCAGTGGATGTCTTCGGGCTGAAATTATGATAGGTCAAAGCATACAACTCAAACTCTGAATTAAATAAAATTGTCTGGAAGCCGAGTCCAGCATATTTAAACTTTAGGCCGATGGTGTATGGTCTAAAATATAATCAAACCCAGCTTGGAAAAAACAGAATCATGAAAGAACCACTCCCACACATACATAACCATATTTCTATAACCTATCGATCAAATAGAGGGTATTGACAGCAAAAGTTTGAACGAAGCAAGTAACCTCTAACTGCCAAAAACAAGACCACAAATAAATAACACAGAAATAGATTTCTTTCCCAACTCGTTCCGATAAACACAAAGTTGTAGCCTTAACAAGAATAGTCTAATTACTTAATAAAATAAATTCAAAGGAAAAGCAAGAAAGAGGCCCAAAATAAACCTATTTGTATTTTTTCCTAATTCTGTTCATTGCCTTTACTTCCTAAAGTTGAATGAAAACTTTTACAATGATGAAATCAACAAACCCTGGCTTCAAAATACCTATAAATTGAACAGTTCTGATTCTATTGTCAAATCTTGGCTCGGCTCATCTATTGTTTGGTGTTATTTTAGAAAATCATTGAGGAAAAATTACGCCACCAGTTGGCGCCACATAAGTGAGAGGTCCTCGTCATTGAAAATGTAACTGACGTTGACATCCATTTAACTAATGTCGGATGACATAAGCGTTTTGACAGATGCCTGGACCTGACGACTCGTTGCTGCCGCCTGGTATAGGTATTTTCAGAACCCTAATTGAAACAGCTAGATAGGCAGTCCCTCTATGTCAAATACTGGTATTCATCTGCATCCGGATCGACTGGAAGCCGACTCCAACATAGTAGGGAAAAAGAAGACTTTTTAATTGAAAAGAGCTAACATGTTGGACAGGTTTAGGTATTTTGTTTATTGATTGATTTGAATATAATTTAAGAACTACTGACACCATCGTTTAGGGTTTAGTTTAAGAAAAATAAAATGATTTATGTGAATGGATAATACTTTTTCTTTCTTTTTTAGAATGCCTGCGTCTTCCTAGTTGTTTACTAAACAACAGTGGCGTGATTTTTAAATATTTTTGTACGTTTGCGTGTTTGGTTAAGCTGACTTTGCAATATACCACAACTTTAAGTTTATTTTTTGCCCACCTATCAAGAGATTTATAGCAATACGCAAGAAATATTTTAGAAATATTTTCATTGTGGGTAGGTACAGCTGAGTAGTGAAAATCTCTGCCGGAATCTGTTTGTTTTCAAAGTTAAAACATGGGGGTCTTTATCAAGAGGGGATAGGTTACCTACTTCTAGACAAGCGTGCTCCATCGCCGACCACATCATGACTTATTATCAGGAAACATATTGGTCAAACGCGAGCCTCATCATCATCATCATATCAACCAAAAGACGTCCACTGCTGGACATAGGCCGGGGTAGTCTTAATCGCCACGCTTGGCAGGCGGGTTGTCGATCGCAGTGTAGCTGTTGCAATGCACAGAGAATGCTACTGCCCATTCTCAGGTGAGTCCCTTAGTCGCCTCTTACGACACCCACAGGAAGTGATGGGATGGTGCCATTCTTTTATGTTCGACACCATCCTACCAATATTATAAACGCGAAAGTTTGATGACGAATGTTTGTTACTCTTTCTCGTCAGAACGGCTCAACGGATCTCGATGAAATTTGGCACAGAGGTAGATTATAGTCCTTAATAACACATGGGATGACATCCCGGGAATATGTTCCCATGGGATAATTTTCGACATTAACGCTGGCGGAGCCGCGGGCGGTAGCTTGTACAGAATAAACGCGAGCCTATCAGTAATAAAAAGTGCCCACCTTTGTTTTCAATAATGGCCTCATAAAGCCCTGGGCCTAACAAAGCTCTAGGAGGCCAAACAATTTAGAACGGCAGTATAAGTAAGTAGGTACCGTACCTATAGTATACCTAACTTACTAGAACTTAGACATGCCTTCTTCATTATACTATTAATCTACTACATAAACTCCTACTTCAGTCTCTATCGAAACTCTCACGGAGACGGTATAGTAATAATCCGTTTCTTGTTGCGCCACACAAGTTTCAGACAAAGGGCTATTTCAGTGTTCCCGAATTTAGACAGCCAACTGTCACCGGCTTTATGTAGTTCGGTTGTTATTCACAGTATACTAACTGGTTTATTAAGGTCATACATATCAACTTGGAACGGGATCGTCACTGTATCGCCTTTTTCGCCGTATTGCCGCCAGGCGAGGCGATTACGTTATGATTCCGAGTAGTGTGCGTTGCAATAGGGAGTTTCATATGTGTGGTTTGACTTTACGTATCACATCCACCCCAAGAAGGTATGCAGAAGTGTATATCTGCGACTCGACTAAGATCCATTTTATCAGCAAATGCGATTGTCGAAATGCCAAAATATTTATAAGGGATTGATCACGTGACGTCGACAGCGTAAGGGTTCGGCTACACGCTCAATCTTGCATGCACAAACAGTTTGTGTAAACATTGGCGCAAAAACTGCAGGATGTCTACACGACAGCAACTTGCATGCGTATAAAGTTTGCTCATTTATATTGTACCGTCGTCACGTGTACATGCTTAATTGTGCAAATCAATTTAGTACAAACTAGCGTTTTGTGCAAGCCATTTGTTCGGTATACCGTTTCGCCATCTTAACGCACATGTTTACTTGTACAAACAAGAATTGGCGCAAATCAGATTGAGCGTGTAGCCAAGACTTAATTCACAATCCCATAAATGTTTGACTTTTCGATGGTCGAATAACACTTCATGTAGAGAGGCTGTTAATGATTGTCTTGAGCGTCATAAACTTTAGACGGCTAAACGATGGGGCCAAAGTGTTAGGGAGAGGCCATTGCGTACCGAGGTATAGTGTTGGCTGGTCTACCCAAGATGGACCGGTGACCTGGCGAGAACCGTCTGAGTCCACTAGATGCGAGATACACAGGACAGGCCGATATTATGACGCTTAGTCCAGCATTGAATGTCTTCAGCTGTGAAAACATTTGAACTACTATTGAAATGTTTTTAATCATAACCCTTCAGTACACTTTGCCTTACTTCGATTTGAGGAGCTCGTAGCTAAATAATAACAGCCGCACGGGTCGATCTTCAAGGTTAAGCAACGCTTGCCGAGGTCGATCGGTGGATGGGTGACCATCTTAACATATCAAGATACCTCCATACTTCGGAAAACACGTTAAGGCGTTGCTCCCGGCTGCCATTTGTAGATCTTTAGCAGTCGTTACAAATTGTCAGAAGCCAGAAAATCTGACATCAGTCTTACCAAGAATTACTGTGTTACCTAATAATGGGTTGTGGGGGTCTGGTAGGCAGCCGCTTCACGTAAAATATTGATATTCAGCTGAATCTGGTTTGACTGGGAGCCGATCCCAATATAGTTGGGAAAAGGCTAGGCAGATGATGACACTTTGTTTTACCTGAATATCAAACCCAGAACCCAGCAGTCACGCTTACAAATGAAAGATAAACGATGCAGTCAGTTTATTATAGCATCGTAATAATGGCTTCTTTACTACACAACCTTGGCACGACAAGCCTGACTTGCAATTTAAGACCGGCTTTCCTTGTTTCGTATTACATCCGTCAAAGAAAATTGTCTACGTTATACGACTGGCTGAAATTCGATCCCATTGAAAACAGGAAGCCGTATAAAGTCTCGAGAAACTCGACGAGTCGTAGAAATTTAATTTGGGCTCCAAATGAAAATGGAAATTTTATAACGTTGTCCCTGGAGTTTAAAAGTCTGAAGACACTTCATGATTGTAAATCGAGCATCAATCTTAAGACTGGAACGAAAAAAATTTTTTTGGAAAAACATGTCTCTGGAGAGTTGTTATTAAAATCAGAAACATGCTAAAATAAAACTAAGAAAAATTTTGAATACGATAATATTAATTGTGCTCTCCCAAAAGAGTTATTTATTATATACTTTATTGTACACCTCATAACAAACACAGTAAAAACGTATAAAAAACAAGTGTACAATGAGCGGTCTTATCGCACAGGGCAATCTCTTACAGACAACCTTTGGATGGACTGAAGTTGACTGACCCAAAGAAGTTAGATTTAGGGCGGTCACAATAAACATCATAAACAATAGGCAGGGGGGAGGGGGGTTGATTAGGAAGGGTAGTAGTCGCCCCAGATTTGCGGATTGTTCGAAAGAGTCACCGCGGCCCTGGAACGCAAAAGGCATTTGGAGGAACACAGTGGGTTCTAATCAGTAAGAGTCTGATGAAGTCATTTAATGATAAAACATCCTTAAAAAAAAAAGGTAGTAGTCGCCAGTTCTCAGTAATCATTAACAAGACCTTGTACGAAACGGAAATCGAATCTAGGACCTCAAGCTGAGCAGTAGCACTTGCGACCACTAGATAAACAAGTCAGGCTAAATTTAAATAATTTAGAAACATGAAAAATAATTGACAAGAAAAAAAGTGGTGTTTTTTGTTGTTTCTTCGTTTTTTGACACCGACTTCTAAAATTAAAGTTATTTTATACTTAGTAGTGTTTTTTATTTCGAAGTCGGTCAGATTATTTTGTAAAAAGTTTTTTACTGTTCACTTTTTAATTAAGTTAGCTTTAACTAAACCGAACGCAAAAATAATCTTCAAGACATCTGCGTACTCCGTAAGAGCGTGATGTTATGTTATGAACTGGTGTAAACAATAAATAGACTGGCGAGTTCAGCAATCCCGGGAGATTTTCTATCATTTATCGAAGAGTTCCGTTACCTATCTCCGAAGTTGTTCATCATATCTACACCAAAACGAAATGGTACCAATTCGGGAAAATACTCTTCCAAACAAAAGAAGAATCATCAAAATCGGTTGACAAAAACGGCTAAAATATTTCCGAAAAAACATTTAAAATAACAATTTATAAAAAATAGTCGAATTGAAAACCTCCTCCTTTTTGAAGTCGAATAAAAATTCATGTATTGTACGAAAAAAAACTCCTTTACAAAGTTGATTGACTTTCACGGAGACTTACGAAGTGCATATCCAGGAAAATAAACTGATTAATTTAATCCAGTTCCCCAAACGTAGGGATGCGCAATCACTCCCACACGTTCATCACCAGTTTTTTTAAATGTTTTTGTTAGCCTGCACTTGTGTCCCACTGCTGGTCAAAGGCCTCTCCTTTCTCCTTCCAAATCTCTCTCTCTTGGGCGATCTCTGGCCAAGTCTGCCCCGCAAACATGATGAGATCGTCACACCACCTTCGCCGCGGTCGACCTCGACGACGACGTCCTTCCTCAGGCAACCAGTGAGTGACGACCTTCGCCCACCTGTCCGGGTGCATTCGTGCAGCGTGGCCATCTCACTCCCACTTTAGCCTGGCTGTTTTCTCCCCAACATCTATTACTTCATTTATGGAGCGCAGGGAGTTGTTTCTAACGCGATCTGTTCGAACACCTATTATGCTTCGCTCCATAACCCGTTGGCAAATCTTGAGTCTGGACTTTTGTTTTTCAGTGAGTGACCAACTTTATGCACTGTAGGTTAGGACGGGCAGGATGCACATGTCAATGAGTTTCCTTTTGAGTGTTATCGGAAAATACATATATGCCATAAATCCCACTCAACATTATTATCACAGCCAAGAAAAAAGTTAAAAAGCTTGCCCATATCATACAAACAATCGTCCTTTTTATCACTCAAAGGTCAAGCCAACGCGGTATTGTAATTTCCCTAGAGACCATCTCGTTATGATGACTTCAGTAATGGAGTAGCACCATGATTTCAGTAATTTATTGCTCAAGGGTATTGATGCTGAGTAAATAAGGATATAATTCCGGTAGTCCGGCTTTCTTATTTTTTTTAAACAGGGTTTTTTTTTGTTTTTTTTTGAAGTTTATTTCCTTGTCTCATTTAAAAAGAAAAATTGTACGGGGGATTTGTATGCATATGTTTGTGTGCGAGCCTGCACCAGCAGTTTATAATAAATGTCTATGGCCTTCACCGCCATTTTGTTTCATATTGTATCCTTATGTCAATGTCAGTAACTATAATTTAGAATTGGTACGGTGGTTTCACAGATCAATGGATTTTTCATTGTTTTTCTAGGTGACTGATGAATTTATAACAAACTAGAATTTGCCCGCGACTTTATACGCGCATATCGCATTTTCCGGTTCCCGTAGGAATTTTGGAACGAATTATACACCTAAACCTTCCTCATGAATAACCCCATCCATTAGAGAAAACCGCATGAAAATCTGTTCAGTAGTTTTTGAGTTTATCGCGAACAGAAACACAGACAGACGCGGCTGATGATAGATTCTTCGCAAGCTTTAAAATATTTCGAATCCAAGAAATTTTCCAAGACTTACGGCGGCATTTAGTAAAATTTCGAGAAAAACAGAAACATATCACCGTTTAATATGCCATCAAAACTTTTTTCAGGCTACTTTCTGTATCATGGTACCTAGGCGCAATTTTCATATAAATCTGTTCTCAGATTGATCAAGTCTGCACAATTTTCAGGGGTTAGTTGATCATAATGTGTAACAGAATAAACGCGATACCTGAAAAGGGGTGATTGTTTTGAAATCGAAAAAAAAAAATCGACCACCCCTTGCATTTCTGTGCGCAGAACTCAACAAAATGAACACCTAATTTTTTTCGCGATTTCGGGGTTCATGTTATAGTTAAAGTTTTTCACAATTGTACATTTAATGAGTACCCCTTTTCAGTATTGCGTTAATTCTATTACACGTTGTATAATCTACTAGCTCTTTCCCGCGATTTCGTACGCGCATATCCCGTTTTTCACATTCCCGTATGAATTTTGCGTTCCCGTATAGCCTTCGTCACAAATGTGGCTATTATATGCAAAAAGAATTTTCCAAATCAGACCTGTAGTTCCAGAGATTAGCGCGTTCAATCAAACAAACAAACTCTTCAGCTTTCTTATATTATAGTATAGATATAAAGTATAAAGATTAATAGTACAGTATAGTCACACCAATGCCTCCACACTTACCTAGCTTCGACGTAAACGTTGTTCCCCAAACCCCACGGGGCTTACCGATGCGCTGCTCTGCTAACCTGTAATTGAATTGCATTGTCTCATGTGGATATGATTCTACTAGCAACTAGTTCACAGCAATACTGCTTGGTAACAGAAATAAATCAAGGTGTTACGAGCTTGGGGTTCGTGACAATAAAAACAGCCGATAAAATAACCAAAATTACACTTTAATTAAAAAACACTAATTATAACTTTAAACTCACTAGTTATAAAACACAGTGACAGGATTTATGATAATTTCAAAATATTTCTTTGAACCAGCATTGCCAGTGTTTTCATTTATTGTCGTATCGTCGTCTCCACCTTGTATATAAACATTTATCTACATCTCAATCGCCAAAACATGTTAAATAAACTGTTTCACTGGCCAGGACAAATCCTGCCCCAATTCCGACGATAATTGCACTTTTTACTCCCAAGCCCATTTGTAGAGCCTGAAAACATATTCCCCTGAAAACGCAAAGCACTGAAAACAGCATGAATAAAATTTGCTCCAATTGTAAGTTTTTTCGCGAAAAATGAGACTTAAAAAGGAAAAACGATTTCGGAATGGAGATTACAATGTAAGAACTTATTCGTGTTGGGCTGTGAAACAAGCGAGTTGGTCGAGGTGATTATTTAAGTTTTTTCCAATGTTGGTTCGTTCTTCGATTATAAGCAGCGCTCACCAAGCTCGGTCCGTTGATGTGTGACCATCCATAACATACCGAGTAAAACGGGGTGGATAGAAATGGGGTGAAACTTTTATTCAATTTCAATCTCTTCAAAATTAGAGTGAACAGGCTTCTTCTGGGTAAGATCGCTCCATCGTCGACTTTGTCTCTGTCATCTATGACTAAGACTAGAATCAAGAGCAAACCCATATTAAATAAAAAAAAAACAAACGAAAATTTTATTGTAATTTTCACGTTATTTAAACATTGTTTGCAGCAATGAAGAAATCAATTTTTTTAAATATTTTTTTCTTTTATTGCTTGGTGAGAAACCATTAATATGGTGTTTTAGTGAAAACCTCAATTAAAGTTTCATTCTTATTCACTCCTGCATTTATATCCTCCCCGGTTTACGGTAGCAAGACTCCTTTGTACACGCACAGCCGTTGGTCATTCGTAGATCTTTGACAGTCGTTACAGAAAGTCAGAAGCCAGTAAATCTGACACCAGTCTTACCAAGTCATCATCATCATCATCATCACGCCTCCCTCAAGTGTCGCCACAACAACCGGTCCTGTGCGTCTCGCATCCATCGGCTACCCGCAACCCTCTCCAGGTCATCGGTCCACCTTGTGGGAGGCCTTACCAAGAGGTATCGTTTTATCCAGTTACTGAGTTGTGGAGGTCAAATAGGTCATGTAAAAAACTGGTACTCTCTCACTACTTCATCCGGTGATACTGGAAGACGACCTCACTATAGTTAGGAAAGGGCTCGGTAGATCGATTTATTGCAGTTTTTTTCGCTGATGTTTTTCATCCCATTACTGGGCAAAAGTCACTTCTTCCACCTTACCCGGGCCTTTTTCTTAACTATGGGAAATCATCAAATGACTTCTTCCGCTCTGAGTGATAGATGTTAGACTCTTACTGACTAAAACCCATCCGTGTTCCTCTTAAAGTTCTTTACGTTCCAGAGCCGTGGTGACTCTTTCGAACAAATTCCGCAACCCTGGCCGGCCGGCTCTGGCTCTAACGGGCCCCGCCTTCTATGCTGACATCTCTTTAAGGCACCTTCCGCGGGCCTACGCTTTCAATATCCAGTTTTGGTGAGATTCATTTATATAAGAATCTACGAAATTTTAAAGGAATCTTCACTATTAGATAGATATAATTTAAAGGAATCTTCACTATTAGATGCACTACTAACTTCAACTTACTGGGGAAATGGTTTACAAGTTCCCACCATGTCTCCGCTAATTTCCTAGCCACCCATAAGCAAGACAAGTATGATTTTATCTCGTATTTATATGATCTGGCACATTGCCCGGTGTTGTGGAGCTGCATCACGGCTTGAGCCATACGTTATAAGTATCATGTATAATAAGCATATGAGGCCTTTTCCAGGGAGATTGAAGGAGTGGGAAGAAGATTGGTGTAGCTTCGATAACAGATCTGAGGGCTTCGTGCGAGTTGTTTAACGTTCTCGGTCGCGTTAACGTAAACGTTCGCTTATGTCAAATAGGACATACTACTATGTAGTGTAGTGACCTACTCTAATCTAAAGTATTAAATATAAATCAATATAATAATATTATAAATACAATAGCAATTATATAAATGCAATTGTTTCAAATTAAAATCAAAAATAATTTATATTAAACTTTACAAAGTAACCTAACAACTATGTAGTATTATATAAATTCAAAAATAAAAATAATTTAATGTAACTAACATTCAACATACAAACAGATATTTTGCATTAGTAGATAATTTCTTATCAGCTTATCGGCGGCGGCGCGCGGCGTGGCTATGACGCGTCTTTTGTTCTAGCGGCCAGCGGGTCTGCTAGTCACACGAATCGGTTTCGCGAGCGAGACGGTACTATGATTGCGTTGCGCTCGCGCATGTGTGATTGATGAAAAAAAAACTATTTAGTACGTCCGTTAGATTTGACACGTATTTTTTGCCATTCCAAATCGCAAAAAATATATATGTAGATTAATCTACATATATATTTATCAATGTTCAAGAAAGGGGGCTGGTGACGTCACGTCGCTAGTAAAATTGTACTATCGTAGTGACGTTACGCGAGTTTTTAACGCACTGTATCTTTGTAAATTTTTGTTTACGTGAAATAAGAAAAATACGTGACCATATTTTTTTTGGAAATCTATCTGACGGAAAATTAGATTTTTACAGTAGTATAATTTATTGTGTGATAAAAAAAGTTTTTCCTCAAGGGTTTCAATACAAATTGTCGTGTACGCTGACGCGTTCGGGAACGCTGAAAAACTCGCACCAAGGCCACTGTTGGTTAGACTTACGAGTTTGAGTGAGGTTTAGTCATGAAAACGTGACCAGAAGTCACAGACGTACTTTTGTGACGATGATTAGTGACAAGGGTTATATGGTTTGCTTTTCACCCTGTTTGGGATTTGCAGGTGAAAACTGGGTGCTGGATTTGTAGGCAAATACTTGAAAATTTTTAGGCTTTTGCATGCAGGTGCGATGCAACAGTGAAATTATTTATATCCATGGAACAATTCCTATTCAATTAAAATGGCATCGTTGTCGCATCGTCGCATCGCGCAAGTCTTCGGGAGCCTTCAAGCATTGTCTCTAAGATAGCCCAGGCTACGGCCCATCGTCGGAGGAGGGCATTCGCTGCCCTCTTCCGGCCCCCCTAACTGGGTCCAGGGGCGACGGACTTGGGGATGTCCGTCGCCCCCCATTCATCCGGATCCTAGGTTGCGGCGCAAGGTGTTCCCGTGCGCCCTTCTTTGACGTAGCGGGAGGAGTCAAACACCTCACTCCCCCCGCTGACGCGAGGTGGAGTTTACGGAAGTTGCATTTGTTCCCGCGATCCCCGGCGTAGGTGGAAGATAGAACACCGGGGTGGTTTTTAACCCCCGACGCAAAAGAGGGGTGTTATAAGTTTGACGTGTCTGTTTGACGTGTCTGTTTGTCTGTCTGTCTGTCTGTGGCATCATAGCGCCCGAACCGCTGAACCGATTTCAGTTTAGTTTTTTTTGGATGAAAGGAGACTTAATCGAGAGTGTTCTTAGCTATGTTTTATAAAAATCGATTGAGCCGTTTAAGAGTTATGGTGGGTTAAAGTGGGGATGGAAGAACCAAAATTCTACAAATGTGCCCAAAATGGTTGTCAAATGAAAGATAAGATATTTAAAAAACCCCCGACACAAAAACCTACCTAAAAAAAGTACGAAATAATAATTTGATTTATTTAACAACCTGTAGGTACATAAAAACTAAAACACCGCTAAAAACTTTCTAGTGTACAAAATACATACAAAGAGTATTAAATAAAAACTTAAATTAAAAAATTTAAAAACCCCCGACACAAAAACCTACCTAAAAAAAGTACGAAATAATAATAAAAACGCGTCGGGGGGACCGTTTCTAAATATTTTACTACTCATCGTGGTAGCTTTGTTGTAAATACTAATATTTAGAAATTTTAAATTTTTTGTCAGTAAGAGTCTGACAGACATCCATGAGGATTTCCCCCCGACATAAAAAAAAGGCTACGGCCCATGCAAAAAGCTGCCATGCCATGTAAAACGAATATATATTTTGTCCATAAGCTAGTTTCAAATACTGGCCGTATTCGAGCTAAAGAAAAGACCTTTGTCCAGACCCTTTTCCTTCAGAAGTTATTTTTAGAACTCGTGTTAATTTAGACAACAAACTTTGCCCTCTATTATATTCAAAACACCGATGGAATACTTTCGCCGACTTACATCACATAAGCCGCCTTGATCTCCAAGTTTCTGCGTAATTATATTAACCGGATTCCGCTGGTTTTCAGCGGTTCTCACTGGTAATCTCCGGTTTATACAGTCTCTAGAGTTTTGTGGATATATTTTGTTTTAATTTTATGACAAACTCTAAGTTGAAGAATTTGTTACGTGTTTTGGAGATTTTTTTAACCTTTAACTTTTAATAATAAATTAGTTTTTTCTCGCAGCTTCGTCCTTTTCCTCGAAAGAATAGGCAAGTAATATTACAGACATTTAATATTTCTTACGGAATAGAATTAATATCTTAATTAACTAACTAATCTGATTTCTACTGAAACTCCATATCGCAGTGTCATAGACCGTTATCCTTAGAAACGTCAATTTAATATCCGTTAAGGCCCCCGTAGACAGGAACAAACAACAATACGACATCACGTTTTACAAAGATTGATGTGCGGATTTTAAATGGGGCGACTGCCTATCTGAACTGACCTTAGATGGACCCATCATGGAGAGATCTCAACAAGGTTAACACGTATTCTAGATCGATACTGTAGAACTGATAAATAATAATAATAATACAGCCATATTACAGTTACATGAAAAAACAATGCATAAAAAAACTTTGTTTTAATGTAAACCTTAATCTAGTCTTTTATTTGAATTTAATTATTTTTGTAGATCTGTTTACCAGTCGGCAAAGGCCTCCTCCAACCTTTTCCACTCATGTCTAGCGCAGGCGTCATATTGCTGAGCGAGCGCCGTCAGCGAGGACTGGTCATGTCTCAGCTGCCACGGTTTATTTTAATTATTTGTTCCTTGAATTGCTTTTTGTTTTACTTCGGACGCTTGATCGTGCAAGTCTTTCTACATCGTTCTCACATAAATATGTATGTTTGTATAATTTTCACACGAATGATGTAACCATATCATTGTAAAAAACATTCATTTAAAAGAGTGTCCGTGGAGTTTCTTGCACGTTCTTCTCCATAGAGATCTACGCTTTGGAACGTGTAATTAGCTTCATATCTTTGGACAGACCTTGACAATTAAAAAGTGCCTGTAATGGTTTAATTTATTTATTTATTATTTATTTATTTATTTATTTGGAAACTCAACAGCTTATTATTAACATACATGAGTTATGAATATTCAGTTCACCTCCCCATCAATGAACAGCCAAATGCAATTGCAACACAGTTACTGGCATCTTAAAGCCTGCATAGACTGAACATTGATGGCGAAATGATAACAATTATCTCTTAAGCCAATAATAGAGTTTCACGGCATTGACAAAGCTATAGGTTATCTAGAAAGTGGCGAAAAGAAAAAAAGAAAAGAAATTATAAAAGTGAAAAATAATGCGGAATTGTTGAAATGCTTTGAGTTTTGAGCTTTCTTGAGCCACTCTATTCCATGTGATGCCTGCCACTTGTCTTATGTCGTAATCCCATCTTTTTTGTGGTCTACCTCTTTTCCTTTTACCTTCTGGAACTTGAACTGATTACAATTGTAATGAAAAGCGTTATTGGATGTCACGTCGCTTCATGTCACTTAAATAACTTTGTGATTCCCGACTAAAACTCTCTCAGCCATTTTCTGATGTCATCATAATAATAAATCTTTATTGATCATTTTCAAGTATTGCAGTACATGGGTATATAATTTATACATGGTAAAATTACAGAATTGCTACAATTGTATTGGGTGCAGTTCTGATCTCCTAACTAGGTTACTGTATAACCTGTATGAAGGAGTTTCAGTTCCGGTCCTCCATGGATAACAGGCTTATGTATTTTACCATCAAAATAGGTCCTCCATGGATAACAGGCATATGTATTTTACTATCTAAGTACATATGTATTTTACTGCTACGAAAATATGGTGTACCTAATGTAAGCAACCAAGAAAAAAAAAAAGAAACAAAAACACAATGCTGTTATGAGTAACACCAGAAAATGGCTTTCTCAAAAACATAGCCATCACATTTTTCCCTCCGCATGTTAGTAGAAGATAGCATTACCTTTAATTTTAGCTTAGTATAGTAGGCGCCAGATAAATGTGGAATAAAGTATATTGACCTTTCCCTAATAACTGTTCATAGGTACCTGAACAATTAACTATGAATCGTTTTTCATTATTAGACAATGTTAAGGATCACGAGAGATGATGATTCGGGACAGCTTTGTGTCATTAATTCCGTTTTTCAAATTAAAAATGTCAATAATTGTAGGTGGGTCAATGACCGTTATTCCACGATTATCTGGCGCCTACTATAGTTGCTTTTTCTATCCGTTATCGTGACTTTCCAGTTCAACGCTGACTAACTGATCGTTAGAATTCTGCACCCCAAGATAAAACAGAAATGTAGTTTTGTTACAACAGCTATTAGTTAAAATGTCCAAGACCGCAGACTGTTGAACAAAATTGATTTGATTGAAATATAAACCAGACAATTTTATTCAAGAGAGAACATAAGAAGTTACTTACTGAAAAATGTTACTATTGTGTTAAAGATTTTTTAAATGATAGTTTCTAATATATTTGTGTCATATTTTAATTTTGTTATGCTTTTTCTTCTCTTACTTAAGTAATTGTGTTGTATTTCGAGTGGTTATTACTAATTTTGTACGCCAATGGTGGCAAAACATGTTGAAACTCACAGATTTTTCACTTTTACATCCACATTTGCATGTACATATATGTACAATGTTACACATGTTTACAAATAAATATATCTTTATCTTTATCTTTATTGTTACACTTTCTGGGGTTCCGTACCCGAAAGTTAACTAACGCAACCCTAACTAAGCGTCCGCCGTCCGTCTGTCTGTCAGCGGGCTGTATCTCAAGAACCGTAATAGGCAGATAGTTGAAATTTTCAGTGTGTATTTGTATTGCCGCTAGAACAACAAATAATAAAAAAATAAGGGGGCTTCCATGGAAGAAACGTAACAATTTAACGGCACCGCAGAAGCGGGCAAAAACTAGTAGATAAATAAAAATTAAACATTAAACATTTTCATTGTTTTATCATTACATTTTAGCAGCTCGTGGCTAAAAAATAACAGCCGCACGGGTCGATCTTCAAGGTTAAGCAACGCTTGCCAAAGTTGGTCTGTGGATGGGTGACCATCTTAACATACCGAGACTCCTCCGTGCCTTCGAAAGTACGTTATGCCGTTGGTCCCGGCAGATCTTTGGCAGTCGTTACGGATGGAAATCTGACACCAGTCTTGCCAAGGAGTACCGTGTTACCCAGTTAATGGGTTGTGGAGTTCAAGTAGGCAGCCGCTCCACATAAAATACTGGGATTCTGCTGCGTCCGGTTTGACTGGATGCCGACCCCAATATAGTTGGGAAAAGGCTAGGCAGATGATATCATTTACATTTTAGTGTAGCATATTATTAGCAAAACTAATGTATTCTTAACATAACAAAATCCTGAAATAAATTCGGAATTAAATCCGGATTTGTTTGTTGGAGATATTGTTCTCACTGTTTAGACAAATATAGTAACTCTTCAAAGTGGTTGAGCCGAATGGTGCTAGCGCAGGTGTCATATTGCTGAGCGAGCGCCGTCAGCTAGGACTGGTCATGTCTCAGCTGCCACGGTTTATTTTAATTATTTGTTCCTTGATTGTTGCTTTTTTTTTACTTCGGACGCTCGATCGTGTAAGTCTTTCTACATCGTTCTCACATATACGTGTGTTTGTATAATTTTCACACGAATGATGTAACCATATCATTGTAAAAAACATTGATTTAAAAGAGTGTCCATGGAGTTTCTTGCACGTTCTTCTTCATAGAGATCTACGCTTTGGAACGTGTAATTAGTTTCATCTCTTTGGACAGACCGACCTTGACTATTCAAAAGTGCCTGTAATGGTTTAATTGAAATAAATGCTTTGAGTTGAGTTTCAAGTCAGTCCTTCTTTAAGCAGATGGTCGATGGGTCCATCACTTCCCGTGGGTGTCGTAAGAGGCGACTAAGGGCCCACTAGAGAATGGGCAACAGCATTCCCTGTGGTTCTGTGCGTTGCAACAGCTACGAGCAGCAGTGGCGATTATGGTAACTTGGGGGAGGCCTATGTCCAGCAGTGGACGTCTCAGTGGACGTCGTTCGACTGACTGATGATGATGATGGTCAATGGGGCCGTAAAGATCTGAAGAAGTGACCGATTGCCGGAAGATGCAGCGTAAGGAAGACCGCAAGGAAGACCGTAGGCCTGGTGAAGGCCGGTAATCCGCTTGATGCGAGACGGGAGCAGTCAGGATGTCAAAATCAAAAGTCATTTATTCAAATTAGGCTGTTTGCCAGCACTTTTTGAACGTCAAAGTTCTTCATAAAGACAGTCCCCGAAAACGCCCGCTCGTCACCACTTCCTAGTGTTTTAGCTGAAATGAAACAAATATCGATGCGTACATTTTATATGAACACGTTCACACACATCCGTATTCTGGCCGTGACACGGTGGTCGAAACGAGTCGAGGAGGAGGTTTTTTCAACAATGATATCCTTTTTTCCCCTCTTCCAACTGGTTAAGCAATGAACCTGCCATGTTACCGCTTCATCACCCTTGAATGACTCGTAGATAATGCCTAGGGCATTAAGTCCGCCTTTGTACCTTAGTGCATACTATCATAATTAATAATAAATAATGACGAAGTGTGATTAAGTACTTTATAGCCCTGCCTACCTCTGAGAATCCAAGTCATGGTAATACTCCCTGGCCACTGTAGGCGCGGGCCTACGGACGGCTAGAGTTGGGTGGCTCGCTGTCCGATCACCACCAGGCCCGGGTCGCTTGTGTTTCACGCACGCCTCAAAGAGATGTCAGAATAGAAGATGGGGCCCGCTAGGGCCAGAGCCTGCCAGGGTTGCGGAATTTGTTCGAAAGAGTCACCGCGGCCCTGGAACGCAAAGGGCTTTAGAAGGAACACGGATGGGTTTTAGTCAGTAAGAGTCTGACACGCCCTTCCGCTCCACCCAGAGCGGAAGAAGTCATTTGATGATTTCCCATCCTTAAAAAAAGTCATGGTAATATGTAAGTAAACTCTTAATTGCATAAAGGACATATATTTGTCTATAATATGTATGTATTTAGAAATATATAATAAGAATATCATTTCATTTTTTTTATTCCATAAATACTTAACTAACTATATACACTAAAAATAAAAATAAAATCTCCTAACTAAATAAACCCTAAAATAAATAATTGCATAAATACATTAATTTATAAAATGCCAAGTCATAACATGATTCGGAATTCAATTGCTTTTAAAAATAATACATGCATGTGGAAAAAAATATAATTACGAAAGAAGTCCATGAAATGAATTAGTCATTACATACTCATATTTGTAGCCATTATGTTGATGAAACATTAAAATATGCATAACGTAAAGCTAGTAGGATAGAAGTGGATGAGATACTATGTGAAGATGTTTTATTAAGCATATACTATGCTACTACTGCGCTCTCTCTCTTTTACCTTCTAGGAACTCTTCTCCCACATCACCTCCAACAGTGCCTCGACGGTGCAATTCGTCTTCAAAAATCCATTGTGTGAAAAGAGTAGAGGAAGTCTATGAAGGTATAAAGCAAAAATATTCGGGACCCAAACAATCATAAAATCTGCTAATTCTAGAGTGGCAACCGCGTATCGGATGACGCAACGTTGGTAGGCCTCCCAACAAGACCGATGACCTGGGAACACGAACTAAGAATGAATGACAACACGATTTGACAGTTACTGTCAAATCGTGTTGTCATTCATTCTTAGTAGTTAGGTGATACAGACTAGAATACGCCCGCCCCCTTTTTTTTTATTAGGATGGTAAATCATCAAATGACTTCTTCCGCTCTGGGTGGAGCAGAAGGGCGTGTCAGACTCTTACTGACTAAAACCCATCCGTGTTCCTTCTAAAGCCCTTTGCGTTCCAGGGCCGCGGTGTCTCTTTCGAACAAATTCCGCAACCCTGGCAGGCTCGGGCCCCGTCTTCTATGCTGACATCTCTTTGAGGCGCGCGTGAAACACAACGCGCCATCGACCCGGGCCTGGTGGTGATCGGACAGCGAGCCACCCAACGCTCGCCGTCCGCAGGCCCGCGCCTTCGGTGGCCGGGGATCGCCCTGCGACTCCCGACGCCCGGGGCGAGAGAGTAGCCCCCCTGGACCGGTTGTTGTGGTGACACTTGGGGTAGGCCAATGTCCAGCACAGCCGGGGATTGCGGAAGTCGCATACGTTCCCGCGATCCCCGGCGTAGGTGGAAGATGGAACACCGGGGTGGTTTTAGTCAGTAAGAGTCTGACAGACCCCTCCACCCGCCCCAGGGTGGAGGATTTCCATGAGGATTTCCCCCCGAGATCAAAAAAAAAAAAAAAAAAGGCCAATGTCCAGCAGTGGACGTCTTTCGGCTGACATGATGATGATAAAGTATTACATCATCATTATTGTTCTAGTCACTAAAGGGCATGACCTATCTAAGAGGCTCAATGACGTACCTTTATTTCTGAATTGCGTCATTTTTGTCTAATTATATTGATTTATTTAAGTAGAGTTTGCAGCTCTGAAAGTTTATTATAAAAAATACAGTACAATATATTTAGATTTTAATCATATTAATCCACAAACTAACCTTCTTGAGGCTAAATTATTGACATTAACATCAATTCATAAATTGAAATAATACACGTACGCTTATTTCTGTCTCGAGTGGGCAACTGAGTCTACGCAGTATTATTAAAACCTCCGAACAAACAGGTTCTGACAACGTAGAACAAACGAAGTAAAACGTACAAAACAATTAATTCACGACTCAAAGTAATCAAGCTGATAGTTCAAAGTGATGACAATATTGACCCTTTAACGATTAAATTAACTTCAATGAAAGTCCTAAAGCCATTTAACGTCGAACCGGCAAACGGAAACAATATGAAAATAAAAGTCGACAGTAAAAACTCAAAAGATACTTTCTATACCTTGGTCCCTCTAAATTGGTTGTTAAGGTTTTTCAACTTATCATGCATCTACCGAAAAGAAAATCAATTGCAAGTGTCATGGTCGTTGACCAGAAGTATAATTTACGTTTTAATTTTCGGATTTGTGAATTTCTTTCTTTTACTCACCAAGATTGAAACATTGGACATTGTCAGGAACAATTCGACTTTTGTCACGTTTTCTGATACCATTCAAGTTTCTTATTTGATCGGATATTTTGAATATACTGTAGACTTGATCTATGTTTACAAATACGGAAGAGACCACCTCTTGAAATATTTCAAGTGCTTCGAGCATGTCGACCAGATTTTGGGCATGACTTACTATGACGAAATCCGAAGAATTATCCTCAGAACTGTTGGAATTTGTATCTTTATTTCTACTCTATCTTCTTTTATCGACTATGCCAGTTGGATTGAAGGCTTCGGTTGGATTTCTCCAACTTTGTACTCTCTGGATTATTACTATTTCTTTTTAAACATGCTTACAGTGCTTGACGGAGTATCTCATGTCATACAATTGGAATATCGTCTAAAATTGATAAAAGATCTTCTTAAGGTACAATTTACTTAACAATGTAAATTGAATGCTCCGATTAATTTAATCAACTATCTTTCTTTACAGAGTTACTACACCTCACCAAATAGTATCAAATCCATTAGTGATGATGATAACAAATCCTGGGCTTTGAGAACTGATACTGGACACATTCGCTTGGAGTCATTGAAAACCCTCAGTCATGGCCGGTTTATCGAAGCCATTGGATTCAACCGATGTTATCTTCTTTTGCTTGAGCAAACAAATTACATTAACCGTAAATTTGGCATTCGGGTAATTTGTCACTTTATGAGACTTTTTAAGATTCACCATCATTTAGAGGATAAAAGTAACAATTAATATCAAAATATTCTCTCTCTTTTGCAGCTTCTTCTGTATTGTATAAATCTTCTAATCAATATGATAAACTTGCTGAACGTCGCTATCAGATTTGCCATTGGATCAATGGTAAGATCTGTAAGATCATATTATCAAATAATTCATTTAGCCTGACCTATTGTGAATGGGTCAGCCCGTAATAGAGCCGAGAGCCTGTAATGAAAATTATCTACCCGTATATGGATATTCAACCCACTTTCTCGATAAAAAATAAAATCTCATAAACACTGCCGGTTACATTTTTTTGTACATGCTATAATATTATTTTGACTATGAGCCTGTACCGAACCTAAATCTTCATCTTCACAATTGTATTCTTGCAGGTATCACCAAATGGAATTTGCCGCCTGCCATCAATCTCCAGCATCATAAGACTGCTGAACTGGGTAATGGTAGCTTTCATCGAGGTGTACCGCTGCGAAAGGACGTACAGCGAGAGCGAGAGGATTCTAGAGATCATTGACCTCTTACTTGTTAATAAGAATAATTGTAAGTATTTTATGTTACCTATGAATATAAAACTGCAAACTGAATTGCTGTTACTCTAAATCTATTTGCAGTTTTTCCAAATGCACCTCATCTCTTCTCACTATCTATTCTTTCGAGAGGCCAATTACTACAGGTCATTCTCTACCTAATTCTGTTTTTTGTTCTGTCAAGTCTACTTCATCTGTTCTCATCATCCCTGTTTTCTTTTTCTCTCTCTCTCTCTTATCTATTTCTTCATTCGAGAGGCCATTTATTATTCATTGTAAATCCTACAAACAGGTTTTTTTTGCCGATACCAGATATATTTCTTTGTTATTCTCCCCGTTAACCTTCATCTTTATTGAATGAATATATGTAGTTGCATTGTTTCCCTGGGACTTTTCTAGTGATTGCCACTATTGGTTCTGGCTCTCTGATGTTGCAGGGGTTGGGTATAATAATAATAATACATAATATCTTGGGACAACTCACACACGGTCATCTGATCCCAAACTAGGCAGAGCCTGCGATATGACAACCAGACAACTGATAAACATACTTATATATTTCTAAATAAATACATATTATAGACAAATTACACCCAGACACAGAACAAATGATCATGCTCATCACACAAAGATTTGTCCTGGGTGGGAAACGAACCCATGACCTCCAGTTTAGCAGTCAGGGTCACTAACCAATCGACCGACAGGCCAGTCAGTTATGTGTATAGTGTGACCTTGTTCCAAAAAAGTATATTATCTGTCCTAGAGATGAGAGCAATCCTACGTATCACTGAATTTCTCACAATCCATTCATATTTTCTTTGGTCTCTTTATCTTGCATCCAATACATTTAGTTTAGACTTACTTATCTCTTTTAAACATGCAAACGCTATCGTATCAACCAATTTTCATAAAGAACAGCCTCATCATAAACTTTCTCTTGGTATTATCCCAATTCAAATTGAGTTGGAGCAACATTTCTTCTCTTAGCTACTTTATTAGTCGCCATCACAGCATGCAGCATATTTCTAATAGTTTTTCTTTGACCTTGTTCACAGCTGCTACCCTGACAACCACCCTGGTTAACTTGCGCAACCTGCTAGTAACCAGACCAATCAAGTTTCACGCCGTCCATTTCTTTACCATAAACTATCCAATTTTGGTTTCTGTTGCTTCTACTGTAGTTACTTATACGATAATTTTGCTGCAAAGCGTGAAATAAGGACGCAAAAACCTCTTTCCCTATCGCACCGCTTGTAGGCTCGCATTAAAGTATTTGCTTTTTATTTATTTTTTTATTTCTACACTTCTTGGGAAATGTGGCATATTTCTACCGCTCGATATGCCTTTAAATATCGGATATTATGAGAATTATATTTACATATAACTTTCTTCACATGCCCAGCGCACGTTTTGAAATTGTTGGGTTAACTCTTTCGCTTATTAAATTCCCATTAAATAACGGTCTTTATATTTATAAATATGGTTGGAATGCTTTGGTTTTCAATGCATTTGTTGTTGGTTCAATATTTTCAATCGATTGCGTTTGAAACAAAACGATAATGGTTATTTCTAAAACTTAATGTTTTTCCTTATAAAAAAAGGATTAAGTTAGTGTTAGCATCACGCAAGCAAAGTTCTCCAGATTAGAACATTACAACAGTTCGAATATCAACTATCGGGCAGTTGCCCACCAGACACAACAACCGTCTGGTCGGAGGATCCTACCCTTTTCAATGGAGGTTTGCGGGACTTTACTCTCTATTCCACGGTTGTCTATTGTTTACCCGAAGATTATATACCATAATCATCATATTCCCGAATTTCATTTACCCGAATTTCATTTGCCCGAATGTTTTGTTTGCCCTAAAAGACATATCACATACTGTTAATTGCCCGAAACTTAGATACCATAAGATACGAGTGCCATACGTATTGTTTTTCATATTTTTAAGTGCCATAATAATTATCAGACATTATATTTAAACGCCATAATGATTATTAGACAAATATTTAAAATATTCTATGCATGGTTGATGGTGGGCTTGGTCGACGGAGCCCCGCTCCGCGGGGCTCCTACTTCTGTGTGGTTTATAAAAAAATCCGAGTTGGAGTGCCCTAAAGTCCCGATTGCATCCAGTTTCTCCTGATATAACAACCGTTACATACCCAATGTCGATGGCAAATGATGTTATGGCATATGATAATTATGGCATGTGATAATTAGGACATGTTATAATTAGGGCTGACAATGGTTATGATAAATGATGTTTTGGTAAGTGCCTTTATGGGAAACAAAGCTTCTAGCACGTGACTAATATAACAAATAAGAGTAGGGCAAATGAATATTACGTCGTATAATATTATGGCTGTTGACTATTCTGGCAAATGATATAAGGGTAAATAAAATTCGGGCAAACGGCGGTATACCCTATTCCACATACCTCTTCATATTTGAACGATTTATGGTAAAAAAATGTGTCACTGAATATAATTCTAGAAATATTTTTAAAAACCTATTGAAATCTTATTGTTACGCGCCAGAATTAATATAATTAATACATTAGGTATCGGCATTAGTTACTACTAGCGCCATTTAGTATCGAGTAGCAGTACTAGTAGAGTCAAGTACCTTCTATAGTAGGCGCCAGATAAATGTGGAATAAAGTATATTGACCTTTCCCTAATAACTGTTCATAGGTACCTGAACAATTAAATATGAATCGTTTTTCATTATTAGACAATGTTAAGGATCACGAGAGATGATGATTCGGGACAGCTTTGTGTCATTAATTCCGTTTTTCAAATGAAAAATGTCAATAATTGTAGGTGGGTCAATGACCGTTATTCCACGATTATCTGGCGCCTACTATAGACATTTCTATGCCAGAACATTCTACACTTCTCGATATCTGGTCAGTCGGTACCGGTAGTTACTAGTACTTTCCAGATGCTTCTATAGTAGAAGATTCTGGAATTAATTGACCTGTATAAAGCCAGCATAGACCGCGACCGAGTCAGTATTGGATTTGTAATACAAGCAAATACTTCGGAAGCGATCTTGTGCGAAGTTGTGTTTTATAATTAGTGAGTTTTAAGTTGTAATTAGTGTTTTTAAATTAAAGTGTCATTTTGGTTATTTAATCGGCTGTTTTATTGTCACGAACCCCAAGCTCGTAAAATTATTATTACGATATTTCTGATGATTGTTTACAAAAATATGCATTACATAATTCAAAATAACTACCATACCGCCACCATCATATACCTGTTTGCAATGCACAAATTTTAAAGCTTTGATGTACTCATTGTTGAGAAGGCTTATAATAAATACAAAAAATAATGAAAAAAAAACGGCCACGCGCACCATGAATATTGCGGAAACCGATTATAGGTTAGTGTCGATAAACATTTACACCTATTCTTTTATTATTAATTTGTTTTTCTTTTGCGTTAAAAACAATCGTATTACTATCTAACTTGTGTTATATAATAAAACATCTTATGTATTTTTGTCTCAACGGGGAAGCATGCTTACACAATATAAAAATCGGCAAAGTGCGAGTAGGACTCTCACGCGAAGGGTACCGTACCATAAACCGAAAAAAAACACGTTTCTTATATTTTTAATTTTATTTTATTATTTGTTGTTATTGCGGCAATAGAAATACAAACTCTGTGAAAATTTCAAAAATCTACCTCTTCCTATCTTCTACTATAACTGTTCTTAAGATACTGCCCGCTGGCAGACAGACAGACGGAAACACGAACGGACGGACGGACAGAGGAAGCTTAGTAATGGGGTTCCCTTGGTTACCCTTCGGGTACAGAGCCCTAAAACTAAATGTGTGACAGAAGAAATATTTACAAGAATCACAAAGTATCTTTTATTATGGTGACAAAGTGTTAATAGCGTGACATGAAGGATACGCCTTAATTAAAGAGTTTTTAGCAGATAAGATAAACCCATTTAATCGAAACTCAGCAAAACTATTGTACCGATAAAATATCCGTTTCATCAATGGCGTTAGAAAGCTCCGATCGTTAGTGGCAAACATTAATTACCTTCGCAATAAAGGAACTAATTTAAAGGAGTTTAACGAGACTTTGTTCAAATAACAATTAATTTTATATGCAAGTAATTTGAAAGGAGATAGTGATCACCTGACAATGCGTGCTATAGCGTTATTAATTACTCTGCACACATAATTCCTTGAATGCGGCAAAAGATAGAAGTGACATTATTTTAATGGTCTACTTTTTAACCGACTGCCCCAGAACGAGGGTAATGTTTTTGTGAATATGTTTGTATTTATGCGTGGTTCTATGTCTGTTTGTTTAGTACGCCCTGAAGCCTAAATGGCTTGATAGATTTTAATAAATGAGGTATTTATTAGCTTCGTCTAAAAAAGGGTTCAAGGATATGATTCCAAAAATTAATAATTAAAAAAAAGACAGATTCTGATCTTCTCGCATCCAGCGGACTCCCCAGTCATCATATAAATTGAATGATCAACATTAAATAAATCATAATATATTAGAGAAAAATTAAACCATCCGCCATATTGTTACTCCAGACGCGCATTTGAAAGGTTTCCACGTAAAATTATAAATAGATTTGTAAAAGGTTATATTATTAAGGTCATATTTAACAACGCTAGATTTGGTTACAATGAATAATTAAATTCTGTAGTCTTTCTAGTTTTTTTAATAAAAAATATTGTTATCAAATACAGTAGGTACCTAACTCCTCTAGTCAGGTACCTACCAGTACCAGACTTTATACGTTGGCAATCTTTTTGGAGTTGAAGCTCATAAATATGAACTTTCAGCATACGGAACCAACTGTGAAACATGAAAAAAAAAACCACACTGTAATGTGGGACTTTGGGTATATTAATTACACTGTGGTCGGTGTACAGCAAAAAATAATTAAATCATATTTAAAATCGAAATTGAAATCGTAGAAAATAAAGCGTATTCCAGAAGTGAGTGGTTATATTAAAGGATAATCTTCAGTATCGGAAATACAGCAAAGAAACAATGAAAAAAACAAATTACGCAATCTTTTGTGTTATTTTGAAACACATACACGATAATTATCATCGATAATCATATCGGTAGTGTCACGATCAAAACAAATGTTTAACATCACTAACAGTGAAAGAACCTTTTCTTAAGAAGGTACCTCCTTTAAACAAAAGCTAAAGTAATTTTCAATAATAAAAATAATTTATTGTACCAAAAATGTTGGACAATCAAACACTTACGTATTAATGGTTATTAAGATTATCTGTAAATATGTGATTACCATTTACCTAAATTTCTTTAGAAAATGAATAAGTTTACCTCTGCTGGTAATACTTTGTTCTTATAAGTAGCATACTCTAGGTGCATCGTCCTCACATAATATTAAATTAATTTTTGTATACCAAATTTTGTAAAATCACTATTTAAAAAGAGTAACTATGGAGTTTCTTGTCCGTTCTTCTCCATAAGAATCTACCTTTCCGAATGGACAGTGGAGTCACTTTATTAATGTAATATTATTATTTTACTGAACTGTAAATGATGACGTTCAAAAGTGCCGTTTATGGCCTAATTGAAATAAACGTTTCGACTTTTTTTTTTGACAACTATTATTCAACAAGAACAAATACAATCATATTAGAGAGTAACAATCGTGTCAGTAGTATTTCCATTGAATTCTGGTACCCAAAGAAAGATTTAACTCGTGTTATGGGTGCCAGGATTCTCACGCTAGTTTTAAACATCATAAGTTACATCAGAAGGTCAGTAGTTGGACAAGTGATAGTTTGTAAAACAACCCTTTTATGTGTGAGTGTGGTGCATTGTGATATTGTGAGGTTGTGTGTGAGTTGTTGCACTGACAAGAGTTCATGTGTAGGTCGTGAATTAGAGAAATGACAACTTTAGGAGATTTTCTGTTTCATCATAGCTCTGCATCTGTAACCAGCCATACACCGCTCTCTTACATTTCTGTAGAGTTGTGAAATAAATAGAGTTATCTATAAATAATATGATGAAACCAAACATTCTGATTATGAAACATACACTTTTTTTTTTAAATAAAAGTTGAGAATCTCAGTGTCGCTTTTATTTAAAACTAGTTGCCGCCCGCGGCTCCGCCCGCGTGATTGTCGAAAACTATCCTAAGGGAACATATTCCCGGGATAAAAAGTATCCTATGTGTTATTCCAGACTATAATCTACCTCTGTGCCAAATTTCATCAAAATCCATTCAGTAGTTTTTACGTGAAAGAGTAACAAACATCCATACATACATCCATACTTACAAACTTTCGCCTTTATAATAGTAGTAGGATGCAATGTTAAACTTGAAAATCTAGCCTGTAAAAAACCAAATTTACCATTTAGTTAGTTACCTATTTTCACCACCTGAAATATTGTCAGCAAAGACTTTTTAGGCTGCATGATAAACTTGTCAATCTTTAAAATGCAAGAATGCGTTTTCTGTGAGAAAACTAAACTTTGAGTTACTTAAGTTTTTTTTAAGCCTTTGTAAATAACCACAGTTGTATAAGTTATTTTGGTGTACAATAAAAAAAACATTAAATTAACGAGTATTCAATGAGAATCCCGATGCAACCTCTACACCCCGTCTCTCCCATTATTCTAATCCTCATTTGGCCAGCGCATCGTCACCGTCACAGAGTGCAATACTCATTAATATTGCATTAGGAGATACGGTCGTAGTACATTCTGCTACACTGGATCATCATTATACGTCGAGGGATATTTGTCTATATTTTTGTTTTACTTTCTTAACCAAAAATGTATCTTTTATTTTGATCAGAGAACAGATTTACTCGTCATCACTGTCAACAAGTTTACATCATTCTCGGATGTTCGGAATTGCACAAGTCTACTTGCATCCAATCTATTTTTGTGCTTAAAATGCTGTCTCAATTGTTTGTGCTTTTCTTTAAGTTCTTTTACATGTTTTTGCTATACAATAATTAAAATTGTTGTTTTATAGTGAAAGCTGTGTATATGTTCATGTAAAAGGATTGTGAAACATAAGCTCTACTGTAGATCATCGCACTAATCACACTAATAATATATAGTCTCAGCAATCATTGTACCGATAGTTGTGTCAGCCAATGGCTTAATAGCCACGAGCCTCGACCAGCACCTCAGGAGGCTCTCGTCAGGCAGCTGGATCAGAGGCCTGATTCAGAAAGCGGTACTTCTGGACACGGCTCGTATTGTTAGGAGGTTCTTCTCTCTTGAGCCCTGACCGCCGGTAGCTTGGACCCTGTTGCCGATACCGGTGGGCTACTACTTTTATATTTTTAAATGTTTTAATTTTTGTGTTTTTTAAGAAATATTTAAAAATGTAAGAAATAAGTTAAAAAAAATAATAAACGGAATATAATCATATTATTACAATTATCATTATCACAACATTATAAAGGCGAAAGGCGAACGGCAAGGTTGTATGGGAGTTTCGTACACATAATAAAATATCGTGTTTTGGGATATTTTTTGTTTTAATTGGTAGTCAATACGATAGGCAAGCCCTTTTAAAATTCTTAGATTTTTAGAAGTTGGGACCTAAAAGTTATAACCAGTTTTATTTTTGAGGTTATGTCCCAATAAATATTATTACGTGTAGGCACATAACATTGTTTTGGTGAAAAAGGATATGTTCTAGATAGCTGGTGCTATCTTTGTAGTGTTTTGCTTATCATTAAGTTGGCAAATTGACATGAGAATTGTAACTATTCAGTAGGGTGCTTAAGGAGAGACCTACGTCCAGCAGTGGTCTGCAATAGTTTGATGATGATGATGAAGTGCTGATGGAGTTTTGAGTGTGGGTAAATAAAACAACTTTGTTTTTGTAGGAACTTACATATTTTATTTTATTGTTCTTATAATTACTTAATCGATTCTTAATTTTATTTCATCTAAGAAAGGGGCAGGTAGCTCAACTCAACGTAAAAATAGCCAGATAATTTGCTTAATTGCTCAGACGCAGTTACAAACCACAATCCAAAACAACAGCAAAGAACTGAACAGAGACTCGGAAAGATTTTCCTAACCTGTCAATAAAATAATTGCCAATACAAAAAAAAACATTGATGGCGAAAATAATTCCTAGAATGAAATAGTTAATTATTAAGATTGTATGCAATAATTATTCATTGTAAGGTATAATGTGTAATTGGTTAATTATATTTAGGTACTGTTATTTCTATTTTTAAATATATTTAAATCTTTTAATTGCTATAATTAATTAATCCGGACTTCTAAAAAAACTAATGTTACATGAAAATGAATGGTTTAGTTGCCTTAATAAGTGGTACAAATTCTATCACAGAACTACAAAAAAAGTATGTTGTACGAATTCTGCCGTTCGCCTTTGTGACTGTGTGTGTGTGTATGTTTGTTACTTTTTCACGCGCAAACGGCTGGACCAATTTTGATAAAATTTGGTATGCAGGAAGCTGACACCCTGGATTAATACATAGGCTATTTTTTATATATATACTAGCTGCGCGGATAACACCGCGGGGCGCAGCTAGTCTGAAATAAATGTTTATAATTTGTGTTCTAAAATAAGTTGATGTGATCCCTCACTGTTTTGATTAATATTTAATTTTGTAATACAATTAATTTGGTAGCCCAGGTATTTTACAACGGAAAACGCCCTTGCAAATATTCAACCAGCCCTTCCGATGATTAATTTGTTGATTTAGCCAAAAAAGTTAGTACAGTCTTGAATGAAATCCTGGAAAAGCGTGGATTTTGCCTTTTGGGTTTCGTTTCTGGGAAGGAGTTATCCTTGTTCAAGTTTGTTTAATTTAATTTCCCAAAAAGTACATGGAACAAAGAATGGCGTTTCTTTTTCTCTTTTATTTAGATTGTTATTTCCAAGTTAAGAGCAAATTGTGCCAATGAACTGTTTCTCGAAAATGCTTGCTTTCTAGGTAGGTAGGCTTTCTGGGTAGGAGGTACCTTGAAGAAAATGAAGGTAATTTCTGGGCGTACTTTTTAGAAAAGACTGATCAAATCAGGAATGAATAGTAGGAATATTTTGGTTCAAGTGGCCGTACTTTGTCGTTGCAGCCGAGGTGGCATTGTCGTCATGAAGCAGACAGAACTCCCCAAGTTTAGCCAGCGATGTATTTATTTGAAATATATAAAATGATTTGGACTTTGACGTTGCTTCACTTCTGCCTTCGTACTGAAAATAAAAAACCGTCCTAGTGCGAGTCGGACTTGCGTGCAAAGGGTTCCGAACGAATACCAAGTTACTTTAAAACCATAGACTTCTTTTAAGTTTTCCTGTAATCTGTAGGCAAAGATCTATTACCTACATTTTTTTTTTCAAAATTTTAGGCCCAGTTGTTTCGGAAAAGAAGGGTAAATTTTCATCTATTTTATTTAATAACCTCGGAACGGATAATTTTTAAATTATAAAAAAAATATTTTAGAGACTCTTGCAAAGAGCCCTTTGTTTTGATTTGTCACACCGAGTCACACGGTACAGTTGAAACAACTTTTCTTTTTTTTTTTTATTGTTTGGTCCCAAATTTCAACTGAATCGGTCCAGTAGATTGGGAAAAAACCGGCTGTGACAGACAGCCGGTTTTTAACAGCAGTAAAACTTACGGCACTAAATTAGAACAAAGACAAATTGAAATTGAATGACTTTTGAATTTTTCAAATTCACCATGGATATCTCCATAACCATGGGGTTCTGCGGGATGGGAATGGTACAGGGGAGTAGCTCCCTTCCTCCTCCCCTCACCGCCCCACAAATCGATGGATATTTTCGATTCTAACCTAGAAACTTTAACCATGGATTCAAAATTCAAAATTCAAAAGTCATTTATTCAAATTAGGCTGAGTGCCAGCACTTTTTGAACGTCAAAGTTCTACATAAAGGCAGTCCCCCAAAACGCCCGCCCGTCACCACTTCCTAGTGTTATAGCTGGGAAGAAGAAGTGGCGCAACAAACTCCCCAGCAACACATCTGTCTGTTAAGTTATAAAAACTTGAATTTATACAGCAGTATGCAAAGTTTACAAAACATGACACAGAAAATTATATGTCTAATATGTAATATGTATGTATTTGTTACGGTATATCTCATTCATACGATTATTCGGTACCATAGCATCCTCATTGGTAAAATATCACCAATGAGGATGCTATGGTACCAAAGGTACCGTGATCATTATTCATTATACTGGTAAACAGACAGGTTTAACAATGTGTGCTCAAATAAGAGCAGAATTTCGAGCAAATAAGATGATATTAACGCGGGAACGAGCAGCGATCGAGCGCCGCCTGATATAACCAGTGATTTGGTTTGGTAGCGCTCAGGACGTGGTAAGTGGATGTTTAAATTATTTTAGTTACAATGAAGTAGGTATGATTAAAAAAGGTTTCTATTTGTCTCAGATTATAATAAACTATAATAGCACCATTCCATCACTTCCCCTGGGTGTCGTAAGAGGCGACAAAGGGATTCAACAGAGGATGGGCAGCAGCATTCTCTGAGCATTGCAACAGCTACTTACACTGCGATCGCCAACCCGCCTGCCAAGCGTGGTGATTATGGATTATGTCCAGCAGTGGACGTCTTTCGGCTGATATGATGATAATAACCTAGCTGTCGCCCGCATCTCTGCCCGCGTAAAAGTCGGATATTATCACAAGGGAACATAAAAAGGTACATAAAGATAAAAGGGGACAGAAAAGACGTGCTCTACCCGTGTGCTGAGTTTCATCCAAATCCATTGAGCAGTTTAAACTTAAAGAGAGAGAAAGTATGTTTTTATTTTGAGTCAAATCATAATCAAAATAGTCGAATATTATAAGTTTGAGCTTGAGAACACAGAAAATTCTAACTTACTGGGATAAGAGTTTCATAATCGGTTTACAACTTCTTTTTTCAATTAAACTTGGACATCAGTTCTTTAAAGTAAAACCCAAACCCTAAGTCATTCATAAATTACCTAGGGAAACCCTAAAGGACTACAGATGTATGCGGTTCAGAGAGTAAAGTCCCGCAAACATCCATTGAAAAGGGAGGATCCTCCGACCAGACGGTTGTTGTGTCTGGTGGGCAACTGCCCGATAGTGATATTTGGACTGTTGTATATGTTCAAATCGCACGGAGAACTTTGCTTGCGCGATGCAGGATTTCATTGGTAGTTCATAGCAGATGGCGTTGCGGTTCTTTTTGTTTGCCGTACAAATTTCGTATCTATGTTTTTCATGTGGCGGCATTGATGCCGCTACAGGACAGTAATGCATGATTGTCCTTTAGGGTTTACAGGAAATAGATGACTAATTAATATAGATACCACGTTCTCTTGTACAGCAAATGCGATCGCGTCGAACGCGGAAACCGATTTAAAAATGGAATCTCCAAAGTTTATACACTCTCGTACCTACGAACATATGGATAATGTATCTTTGGTTAGTGCGTACGGATTGGCTTTTAATGAAAGTTTTCCAATTTAAAATACCTAGGTACTACTTCTTTTATTTAACGTTGTCAAAGAAAAGGGGTTCCACACGCAATAAACATATATCAGGTACTAAGTAGCCAGTGGTAGCGTTGGGTGGCTCGTCGTCTGATCAGAACCAAGCCCAGGTCGACGGCGCGTTGTGTTCCACGCGCGACTCAAAGAGATGTCATCATAGTAGTCGGGGCCAGCTAGGGCCAGAGCCTGCCAGGGTTGCGAATTTTTTTGAAAGAATCACCGCGGCCCTGGAATGCAAAGGGCATTTGGAGGAACACGGATGGGTTTTAGTCAGTAAGAGTCTGAGTCATTTAATGATATCCTGTCATAAAAAAAAGTAACCAGTTGTCGAAGTTATTCTTACCTACCTGTGTTCTCGGAACAAAGATATAGGGAAGAAAGAAAGAAATAATAATATTTATTTAGAACTTACATGAAACACACACGGCACATAGAAATAAAATAAAAAAAAGAAATGTAGGTATGCTAAGAACCAAGTGTGTGTCTCACGGCTGCACTAAAAAGGTCCATTTCAGCGATATGTCAGACAGACTGATGCTGTCTGACGCTGGTTTTCTAATGAACCTTTGAATGGACGAGTGGCGGTTCATTTGAATCCATCTAATATAGTAATATTCTTACATATATGTACATATAGCATCTAAACAAAGTAAATAAAATAATAAACAGATATAATTGAAACAGTGTGTATGAATGTGTTTGTGTACGTGTAATGTGTTAATGAATACTTAGTGAAACAAATACTTGAATCCAAAACAAGCCACACGGCCAATTACAACAGTAACAAAACTTTTCACTGTTGAACCAAGTGTTGCATAATAAACCACCATGTACGTACAGTAATAGTAGTAGATGTTTACCTTTGCGACTAATAAAAAAAAAACGACAAAACCAACGGTTGCCAAATATAATCCTCGTATGCAGCGCCTATAATCTGCTACCCCATATTGTTTGGGCGGACGGAGTGATTACATAAAGCCTCTTTACTATTTACCTAGAACTAGAGATGTGACGCCATCTTAGTGGGGACGGAGGGACAGAGCTTGAACAAAGAGGATGTTAACGGAGGCGGAAAAATAAAAATAAAATCGAGCGATTTGGTTTGGTAAGAAGTGAACTTTTTTATTTTTTTACAATTATCTCAATTATTGCAGAACTTTGCGGTTCTTATCATTTTTAATAATAACTAGGCATAGTAATGGTTACTCATACACATACATATGATTCACCTCATGACCCACCGTTATCACAGAAGAAACCGGAAATCGTTTATTCAATGAGTCATTACGGGAAATAGCACGCGCTATCGACGATCTATCTTATTTTAGGCAAAACATGTCATTGTTTGGTAACAGAAGTATTATTGGAATTGCACCGAATATGAATAAAAACTTTTTACAAAAAAAATATAACTGACTTCCAAATTAAAGCCACTTTAATTTTGAAAGTCGGTGTTCAATCAATCAAATCGTTTATTTGTGATACATGGGTTACATAGAGGCGTTCATTACATAATTATATACTTAATAATGTTCATTCCATGATCAGCCACTTGTGCATACAAGTAATAATACAACATACAATTAAATAATATAAGAAAATATGATTTTAAAATTCTAATGATTTCATATAAATTATATTTCAGCTTAAATATAAATAATACTATTAGTCATGCATGACAGACGATCAACAACAATACATTATCGTCAAGAAGACATGAAACATTTAAAAAAAGTCGATAAAAAAACAACAACATAGTAGCAACGATTCCATACAAGAAATTGGAACAATTTTTTTTTTTTTAGTATTTTTTTGGAAAAGGCTTTAATCGCGATGCGATTATGCCAGCCTCGTTGTTTTACAAAAAATATACAATTAAGTGATTAATGACTATGATCTTAACTTAATTAATTTAAGAATCAAATAATATTACAATTTATTTTTAAAGACATGAATATTGCTACATTCTTTAATGTCATAAGGAATCTTATTGTAGATCTTTGTGACCATAGCAAACACACTTTTCCCAAAGAGAGTAGTTCACTACTGACTAGTAAGGTTTTTATACAAATGACTTCTATTACGCGATCTAAGCTCTAATGTAAATAGTGATGGATAATGTCTAATAAACATTAAAAAAATATAAAAAGATGACACGGTAAGCATTTTTATTTTTTTTAAGTATTCCTTGCAGCTGACAGTTCTATTGAGACCACACAGCTAATTTTTGACATTGTGTGTTTCTGTTGAGATTTCTTCGTTTGTCTTACTTACAACGAATACCAGTATAATAATAATAAATGCGTTTAATAAAAACTCACATAACATATCTTGATCGCATCTCCGTCATTTTATTACGGAGACAGTTTTGAATGGATGAAGTATCTACTGTTATCCATCCCTTTTCACGCCCATACTCTTCAACAAATGTCAGTAGTACTGTTCTTGCATTTTCATCTAACCCTGGCCTTACGGCTGCCCCTTCGACATCGTAAGCTCTAGCTCTTAACCCTGTTAATGAACATATACTTAATGCACTCTGAGTAAAAATTTCAAGCAATAACATTCGAGCCAATGAATTGCAATCTTTCGACAATCTCTTGCAATTACTAAGTTTTACGGCATTAATATACACGTTGGTATGAGGCATGAGTTCTACAAGTCCTGGCGCCATTTCACGATACTTTAAAGTCCATCTTGAGTCGTTTTCATCGTATTCCAGAGGTAAAACGAATTTGCGTTTATGACAACGTTTTCTCTTGAGAACTTCATTACAATCATTACCTTCATCATCTTGTTCTTTTTGTTTCTTGTTTGTTTTAATTTCAGATATTTTCTCAACTTCCGTTGTAGAGGCTTTCGATGATGATGCGGTCGGAGTATTGCTGACTGAATTGTGGCTACCAACAAGTAATTTCTTCACACTTTCCATTGTTTTAGTATTATCAATCAATGTTTTACTTAAGTGATCTATCAACGAATATGTCATAACTGAAGATTTATGTAAATCTCGTATGACCGTAAAAAGTCCAGTGAAAAATGCGGGGTCTGCTAGAATTTTAGGATCTGTAGAAGAATTCATCAAATTCAAAGTGTTTCGAATAACAGATGGTCTCTCCTGTGTACTGTTTTCAACATGCTCTGTTTCTTTGGCACAACTTCTTTCATCAGATTTTCCAGCAGGTATTTCTGATGTACATGAATTTTCCATCGGAAGATCTTCACGAGCTGCTGAGGATTGTGGCTGTTGTGCGACTTTACTAGCAGATTCAGCAGGATTAACCACGTTTGACCGTTTTGAAGCAGGTTCTGTATCGGGATTTGGCAGTGCCGTTCGTTTCAGTCTTTTCGTTACATTTTTGTCTTCATTTTTCGAGGATATGACTAAATCCAGGGGTTTGTCTGTCTCATGCTTTGACTTAGCGTTTTGCTTAAATCTGTGAGTTTTTTTCTCCATTACTGATGATTCTGGATCTAAAACAAAAAGTATTATGAACTTTACTTATTTTTCAAAAAGACTTTTAATACATCTTTTGAGTATGCTGCTAGTAGGGAAAGGGTGCCTCCCTTTCCCTACTAGCAGCATATCCCTATATGGCCGCTGGGAGCAAAATAGGCCACAGAGTATTTTAAGTGCCTCGAAATATTTGGGAACAATATATCCCGCCCCCCCCTCGGTTTTTTTGTTTAATTTAAATAAATCAAGAATTAGGAACCCTTGCGAAGTGTTTGGTATTGTATCTTCACGTTTGAATCGTTTACATAAAGTTTTTATGAACTTTAAATTCGTTTATTTTCAATCTTGAAAATAATCCGATACTATCATTCATAAAGAACTAAATAATTTATCAAAAGTTTATATCAAATAATAATAACTCAAATAATTTGAATGTAAAAAGAATAAATTGTAAAGACAATTTTCTTAAAAAAATATATTACGATGAAATATAGATATTAATAACCGAATGTTCGTGGATTTCTTAGAGGACCCAGTTTGCCCCAAATTTTAGTATTTTTATTATGGGCATATTGATTACGAACACATGGCAAGAAAACTAAAAAGGGATAAAACTAAAGTAAAAGGGATAAAAAAGTCAAAGATTATAACTTTTTTTGGGGTTCATTTTGCCCCAAATTTAAAGACTTTTAATTTTAATAGACGCGGCATGTTGGAACCATATAGTCTGAACACGCCATCCCCTTGACATATTTATGCATGTTAAGGGGCTAGAAAAAAGAAAAACAAGTGAGAAAAACTGAGGTTATAAGCCCTTTCTCCTTAAGGGGCCCATTATGCCCCCCCCCCTCACCTTTCCTTACATATTCTGACGGTGGAATTTTAATTTATAACGTATCAAAAAAGTTTGTCTTAAAAGTCCATGTAGGAACCGATATTTTTATTGATTTTTACGCATTCCAAATAAAATATTATGATACTGATCTGAAAAATGGATTTGAATTAACAATATTTACCTTTGTTCTCAATATTATGTTCATAATGCTTATCATTTCTATATTCATAATACAAATTATTCATTTTTCCAATCAAAAATTTTCGCATCTTCGTACAAATCTGTAAGGAAAAACATATTTTAATTTCAATCCCACTTCCGAATTGAAACTTTTTAACTGTCGATCAAAACAATCAAAACAATGAAACATAAGTATGAAGAAAAAACACATTTCTGAAAACACCGATACAACTTCCAATTTTCGGATTTATTCGCCTATTTTTAACACGCGTTGCTGTTTCTTTAATGTTGGTAGGATGATGCATTTTGATGTGATTGGAATGATGGATGAAATGGCGACAGATCACTGGAACAACTTGCGACCCATGGATGCCCCTCAAGTTAATTGAAAAAATCTATAAGTCCGAGGTAAGACCTGTCGTACTGTATGGATCAAAATGTTGGGTTGTGAAAAGACGGATGAAAATAGACTGCATATAGCAGAGATGAGAATGTTGAGATGGATGTATGGACTAATGAAAACGGATAATGTGAAAAATGAGTACATTAGAGATAGTTTAAAAGTGGTGCCAGTGACAGAAAAGTTGAAAAGGGAATCGGTTGACTCGGTATGGTCATCTGAAGAGGAGGGATGAAACGCATGTAACTAAAGAAGTTATGAATATAAATGTGAAAGGATGGAGAGGGAGAGGGGGGCCAAAGAAAATATTGATGGATTGTGTGGAGAGTGATATGAAAGTAAAGAGAGTTAGTGATAGCGTGATGGCTGACAGGACAGAATGGATGAAAAAAACGTGTTGTGCTGTTGCGCTGACCCTTAGTAACATGTGATTAGGGCAGGAAGATGATGGATTATTTTTTATAGCAGCCAGATCTACAGTTTACGCAAACGAAGTCGCAGGCAGAAGGTTTTTTGACGATGATAATAGCAGAAAGTAATTTTAAAAATAAACGAGGTAACAGGGACAACAATAATCTGGTATCACGAATTCTAAACCGATCTATAGAACATGCCTATGAAAGCTGCAAAGTGATAGTGACTTATGACGAAGCGAAGCCGCAGGCGGAAGCTAGTCATAAAAATATTTGAAATAAACTGCAATTCAAATCTTACCTTGAAGTCTTTAATATGTTTCTGCAATATCAACGTCTCCACAACTGATATAATTCAGTGTCTTCAAAATCACATAAACTATCACTGGAAAAAGCAACTTATATTTAACACCCGTATACTTGTCCGTACGCTCGCGAGCTGAGCGTTGAATGAGTACGCCCTTTAGCAGTTGAACTGTTGTAAATTTGCGTTATCGCGAGTGAGGGAAACAAGCATACATATGCTATGACGCAAATCTTCCTACACACGACTATAATAATTACAATCGCAACCAATCAGTGCGATGCATCAAACATGCGATGAATTTGTAGGCATCAAACATTTTTAGCGAGATTTTGCATTCATGAATCAGAATGCTTATCAGTCAGAGTTATTTTCTTCTTGTTTTGTCTCAACTGTAAAAAATACAGTCGAGAATAATGTCGATACATAATATTGACCTATATTTTGTTATACCTATATTTGTGGAACACGAAATTAGTACTTTTATTATGAAGTCACTGTTGGACTTGATTGTGACATTGCGCTAATTATCGTTAATTGGCACAATGTCACAATCAAAAGCAACAGTGAAAAGAGATATTAAAAAACCAAAGATGTTGTTCAATTCAATTTGAGATTAGATAACATGGTAATTATTTCAGAAATTATAAATAAAAACATATATTTTAAGTAGGTATGCATAGGTCTGCTCTGAAAAGTAAGTACCTATAAAATATATATAATGTTAAATAATTTACGAATAAAATCCAGAAATTAATGGAATTGATTCAAATTTTGACGCTACGTTCTGACGATTTTTGAAGACATTCAACAAACATCGTGGAAGTTACGTGGATATAAAGTACTTAAAAGATGAAATATGCAATAGAAGATCACGCAGTGAACAAAGGCAGAAAATTTTACAACCAGATCTATTTCTGCATGAAATAAGAACATTATCTTTGCAAGTCTCAGTTGACATCAATGCAAAGTAATTAAGAAAGATTTTACTTTGGAAGTCACTCCTAGTCAGTGGTTCATAAAATAAACCGTTCCAGGTTCAGTATCAACTACACCCTGATATGTTAATTTACACCGTTACTTGAGTAAAAATAAAACTGATACAACTAAGCCTACCTGCCACGATATTTCTTCCAGATAAACCATACCAAAACAAGCTAGAAAATATGCCCAACATAATCCTCGTATGCAGCGCCTATAATCTGCTACCCCATATTGTTTGGGCGGACGGAGTGATTACATAAAGCCTCTTCACTATTATCTAGAACTAAGGATGTGACGCCATCTTAGTGCGGACGGACGGTTCAGACCTTGACCGAAGAGGATGCGAAGGTTAACGGAAGAGGAAGTGAAAGAAGGTTCAAACACGTAGGTTTTCGACATCGTTATAGAACTCAAATGGAGCAGGCCGGACACTTGATAAGACACTGTGATGATAAGAGGAATATGGCGGTGACCAAGTGGCCAACAACTGAAATTTTGGACGTCCGGCGGCGAGATAGGCAGGTAAACGAAAAAGTTGCCACCCTGATGGTACCTGGATGAGGCTCGCAGAGGAACTTGAGATTTCCATAAGAAAAGAGATACCTATGCATAGCAATGGTCGAAGTCGGGCTGTGGATGATGATGATAACTCCAAAGCTATAATTCGCTGCGGAATTACTGCAATAGGGTATGTGACTAATATGAAAAATCGGAGGTGAAGTTCCGTCACAACCCTACGTATAACAATGTTCGTTTTTCAGACTTCGAGACAACATCAGGAATGATCAAAGAAAGAGCGGGTTTTGATCCTCTAAAAAAAATACAAATACTCCGAAACCCATTTCCAGTTGCCAGCATATATACTGAACTGCCTGTATTTTAGCCGGTATTGCATTTCTCCGAACTGTATCTGATTTTTTAATAACGTGTTAAACTTCTCTGAGTTACCAAATGACAAGTAATAAAGCTTTAGCACCAAGCGTTGCCTTCTACCAATCCATTTGCACTCCCATACTCGTTTTGGTTTATTTTAAGTTAGTAAGGATAGAAGAGTAACTTCAATAGTGTATACAATTAAGTTACTCTTCTATCCTTGCCACACAAAATGTAATTTTTACTGAATGACTTTTTATTAATAATAATAATAATTCTTTATTGACTGACTCCTGAACTAGGTATACCAGTATGTCAGGAGTCAGAGCGCCCTCTCCCATATATTTGTCTTAGATACTAATGTCGACATAGGAATAGACAAACTAGAAAATAATTTTCAATTTTAATTTTAAAAGAAGTTTTTTTTTTCTTAGCCTATTGTGTCCCACTGCTGGGCAAAGGCTTCCCCTATATCCTTCCAGACATTCTTTTCTTGCGCCACCTCGAACCAGCCTTCGCGGTGTGCATTCTTTAAAAGAAGTTAAATCAAAATTAAAAAAAAAGAAATGAAAAGTATGAGAAAATATGAATATAAATTATATTATAAAATTATTATATCGTGCTGTGTGTGTGGGAGGTGTGTACGTGTACGTGTGGGTGGGTTCCCGTTCGTGTTTGTGTATGACGAATATGGCGGGACTTGTGAGTGACGTCACACGCAATTAATGCTGCCTCTGTTTATCAGTCTAGCTTTGCCTGCGACTTCGTACGCGCATATCCTGTTTTTACCCATTCCCGTAAGAATTTCCCGTTCCCGTATAGCCTTATAGCCTTCCTCATGAATGTGGCTTTATACAAAAATATTTTGTTAAATCCGACTGGTAGTTCCAGAGATTAGCGCGTTCAAACAAACAAACTCTTCAGCTTTATTATATTAGTATACATTTTAAAACGCTGACAACACCGCCATTTTTTGAGATTTTTAAGCAATATTTTTAAACTGCGTCTTATCTGCTCTCTAGGTTTTGAGAAATGTAATAAAAAATAAATTCGGCGGTCGGGGGACCCCAGTCAGGAATGAAGTTCCATAACAAATACGTTTTCACGAAATTTACACGTGTCTGTACAACCGTGTGTTGAGGTTATATGATAAAAAAGACATGGACAGAGAGAGAGAGAGAGAGAGAGTTGCGCACGCGGCTGCTCACTCGCTTGTGTGCTCATTTGCTTGTAGTAGGCTTGATACACACACGCATACACACAGCATACGGCATTTCGTTACGTGCCGATTTTTACTAAAATGCACTACCCGTAAGCAGCGTTAAGCTTCGTTCCAAAAATCCAGTCAAGTACCCTAATGCAGAGGCGGAGGTGAAGTTCCGTCACAGCCCTACATATAACAATGTTCGTTCTTCGTACTCGGAGTCAAGTGTCAATCTGTTTGATTAGGATTAAGGATAACGGTCAGAGTGTATTGTTTTGTTTTAGTAAAGCCTGATTAAAACCTTTCACGTTTTTGTGATTAAAGAGCCTCCGGGAATGGCGATACGTACCTTTATTAATAAGTAAAATGTAATTGTGCGACCAGAAAGCTAATTCTCGTCCATAAAAAGTGTTCAAATTCAAGTGATCGATGACAGATTATGTACCTACTCATTAAATTCAATTAAAGGTGTTTTGGACTGTAAAGGCAACAGCAGACAGTAGCAGTGGACGACGTGTCTTAGCGACATGTCGCTGCGGTCATGATTCCGAACCCAACCAAAATGGATGCAGCAGATGGCAGCGCCGTATTCCAATGAGTTCTGAATGATCTGTGAGACAAGATGACTGGGACCCTACTATGAAGTCTTAAAACGTTCGCGATTCCGCTCCAAGAGAGAGACGGAGCTATACATAGCGTATAGCACTATCCCTTTTACATCGTCGGAATTGGATGGCATTAGCACGTCAACCTGACGTGTTTGGGATTAGCGATCGCGATTTACTTTAGTATCTTTTGTTAGAAGAGGAAGAAGACGACGATGTTTTTTTTGTATAATACTAGTATAAGAGAAAAAATGACAAGCCATACGTACAATGCACATACAGTGCAGGATTTTGGGCCACCTGGTTTATCAAATTTTCTTCCTCGGAAATGGAAAAACTAATTTTTTGCGAAAAATTTTACGTGTCATCGCTCCAAGGTCGGTGGCACTATTGCAGTGCAATTCTATAAACATGTGGAAGTGAAGGCTTGGGTGAAGTGATCATGAAGTGAGCTGTCAATCCCTGTTATCAAGATGAAATGACAGCTCACTTCGTGATCACTTCACCCAAGCCTTCACTTCGACATGTTTACAGAATCGTCCGGCAGATCTGCGGTAGGGCGACACGTCGTCGTCTCCGGTCGAGCGACGTGTAGTCGGACGACACGTAGCTAGGTACGGATCGTATTTCATAGAAATACATAGAAAACAGTAGTGTTGCAGCGACACGTCGTCTGCCGCAGACGACGAGTCGGCTACGAACTCGTACTTATAGAGGTATGCGGTACAGAGAGTAAAGTCCCGCATACCTCCACTGAAAATGGGAGGATCCTCCTACCAGATGATTGTTGTGTCTGGTGGGCAACTGCCCGATTGTTAATATTTGGAATGTTGTATATGTTCAAATCGCACGGAGAACTTTGCTTGCGCGATGCAGGATTTCGTTGTTAGTTCTTCGTCGATGGCGTTGCGGTTCTTTTTGTTGCCGTACAAATTTTGCTTCTGTTTTTCATGTGGCGGCATTGATGCCGCTACATACTTTTAGTTTGACTGCGATGTCAATGCGCAGGTCCTTAAAAATACGACAAATACCCCTTTGACCTAGGACTGCCATAATAGTTGACTGGTAAGGTAATCTTTACCATGGCAGGTTCTTAGTAGGTACTGTTTTATGTCTTTGTGAAATAAAACAAGAAATGAGAGATTAAGATTTAAAACATGAATCTAGCTAGGTCAACGGGAAGTAACCCTATAAATTTTGATTCCCTTGAGAGTGTCGAAATATACGTTTTATGCGGCATAAACGGCCGTATCTTTTTTTACACAGCTTCAAGGGACTGTAGACCTGAGTATAAGGTTTTAATTTCAACTCGATACCTCCACGTTTTCCCGAGATAAAGGGTCTTAACAGACAGACAGACGGACAGACAGACGGACAACAAAGTGATTCTATAAGGGTTCCGCTTTTTTTTTCATTTAAGTTACGGAACCCTAAAAAAACAAAGCAGAATAAAATTAATAAAATCACTTGGATATTTTTCTGTACTAAGTATATTTGAACACAATACATGATACCTACTCTTTATCGTGATCCATATGAAATACAGAAAAAGATAGATGAAAAAAAAACATTATACAGAGTGACACAAAGGCGGTGTTATCGCTAAAAGAAAATGAGATATGTTTTTAAAAAGGTTTTACCGTCAAAAGAAACCTATTTTTAACAATAATTTAAAATGTTAAGTTACGACATGTATGTTTTCTCAATTATTTTTAAAACAGCTGCCCATTATGTATCTGATATTTTCAGTTTATTTCAGATACATAAAAGGCAGCCATTTTTTTGCCTGAAAAGACATTCTTAACAAAAGCAAAAGGAATATTCCAATTCACTTCAAAATAAAAATCAAAACTTCTCTCTACAAAAGATCACACCTGGACCCTAAATGCGTTCCATTTGATACTATATCACTATATAGGCTTCGTCCTATGTCCGGCCGAGCTTTTACAAAACCGTTCTAGCCTAGCCTAACAAAGAGGCTGTGATTTCACAAACGTCGGAGGATTTACTGATTCTCTATGGGAAGGCGAACGTGGTCGGAGTACCATAGAGCTTTCTAAAAAAATATAGCACCAAATCCTAGGCTTAAAAGGAATTTGATTGAAATTATGCTAGGGTCAGAAGTATTTTAGGAGGTTATCGATTTCGGGTTGGTAAGGAGTCCCAAACAACGACGAACATAATAAAAGGAAAATCCTGAAAGGGGTTCATTGTACTCATCATGAATAACTTTAAGTTTAAGAAGCGAAATAAAATTGCTGTTCGGTACATTTTGTCGAGCTATGCGTACATAAACTGGGGGATTCGATGTTTTTTCGCGATTTTTCTGGATATAAAATTCTTCCTGGATTGCCAATTTGTCGCTTAAGTACTAAAAGCGCGGGTGTCAAAATCTGTAACTTTTCAGGAGAACAAAAACTGTAAGTAGTAGCAACAGCGCGTAACTCAGTTGTTTTCACAAAACTACTGGAACTGGAACTGGAAATACAACTGAGTTACGCGCTGTTGCTATGGCAATACAACTGAGTTACGCGCTGTTGCTATGGCAATACAACTGAGTTACGCGCTGTTGCTACGGCAATACAACTGAATTACGCGCTGTTGCTATGGCAATACAACTGAGTTACGCGCTGTTGCTATGGCAATACAACTGAATTACGCGCTGTTGCTATGGCAATACAACTGAATTACGCGCTGTTGCTATGGCAATACAACTGAGTTACGCGCTGTTGCTATGGCAATACAACTGAGTTACGCGCTGTTGCTATGGCAACACAACTGAGTTACGCGCTGTTGCTATGGCAATACAACTGAGTTACGCGCTGTTGCTATGGCAATACAACTGAGTTACGCGCTGTTGCTATGGCAACACAACTGAGTTACGCGCTGTTGCTATGGCAATACAACTGAGTTACGCGCTGTTGCTATGGCAATACAACTGAGTTACGCGCTGTTGCTATGGCAATACAACTGAGTTACGCGCTGTTGCTATGGCAATACAACTGAGTTACGCGCTGTTGCTATGGCAACACAACTGAGTTACGCGCTGTTGCTATGGCAATACAACTGAGTTACGCGCTGTTGCTATGGCAATACAAATGAGTTACGCGCTGTTGCTATGGCAATACAACTGAGTTACGCGCTGTTGCTATGGCAATAAAACTGAGCAACGCGCTGTTACTGTGATTTTCAGTACAAAACTGACATACGCGATGTTTTTCTTTTTTGAATAACGTTTCACCATTGGTGAAGGTGAAGGTTCAAACTCTTGTGTTTGATTCGTCAAAAGGTACGTCCTGCGATTCCCTACCGAAGGACATACGAAACGTATTTCGATTAAAATTTGACTTTCGCGGTGTTAGAACCAAACAGACCGCGTTCCGTTTTCCGTTTTCCGGCCCAGCCGCCGAGGCCCGTCGCGACCTCCCAGTAATAACCCTCCCCGACCTTTTACCGAGCCAGCCCGCGTCGCTGAGCCAGTAGTTTTAAATCCCCTAAATAATAATGATATGACCCAGCCTGTCCCTTGCTGTCCTCCCGAAATGACGCCGCTAAGCCGAGGTCCGTATCCCGCAGGGGATGCCCTATCGAGCGGTCATTTAAGATAATTAGCTAGTTTGTAAGCCCTGCCTGGGGCCACCATAGGATAGTCCGGTTAAGCAGTAACCAAGCCTTAGTGTGCTGAACTGCGAGTGGACCCCGGCAAAAAAAAAAAAAAAACAGAACTTAAGCACCGAATTGCTGCATATTCAGTAGGTAGTCAATTCTTCCTTTTATTGGTCACTACATTTTTTTATTTAGGAGTTTTTTTTATTTTTTTATTTATTAGGTCTACCAAAAATTGTTTACACTAATTTACAAACTGTCCAAAAAGGTTATGTCAAGCCCATCATACCTTATAACAAAGTAAATACTTGCTTCTCCAATTTACTTGGGACATTGGCAGAATAGTCGACATCGGCTTTGTTTGCCATATATTAAAAATAGAATAGAATAGAACAAAGTAAATTCACTTATAGTAGGCGCCAGATAAATGTGGAATAAAGTATATTGACCTTTCCCTAATAACTGTTCATAGGTACCTGAACAATTAAATATGAATCGTTTTTCATTATTAGACAATGTTAAGGATCACGAGAGATGATGATTCGGGACAGCTTTGTGTCATTAATTCCGTTTTTCAAATTAAAAATGTCAATAATTGTAGGTGGGTCAATGACCGTTATTCCACGTGAATCTGGCGCCTACTATAGTACTATAAAAACTATAAAACTTAATAATAGTAATACTGACAAAAACTGCTGCTCGCTGCTGAACGACTGAAACTAAACTACATCCTGCCAGGGTTGCGGAATTTGTTCGAAAGAGTCACCGCGACCCTGGAACGCAAAGGGCTTTAGAAGGAACACGGATGGGTTTTAGTCAGTAAGAGTCTGACACGCCCTTCCGCTCCACCCAGAGCGAAAGAAGTCATTTGATGATTTCCCATCCTTAAAGAAAAAAAAAACCACATATTTTTTTTGCCGCCTCCGATTTAGGGTTTGCTAAAATACTTTAAATCAGACCTACCTCCAGCCTATTTAACTTTAATTCGTTTGGTAACGAGTCGCGTTCATCTTTATTCCAAACACATTCCATCAGCAAATGCTGGATATCTTATTTTTTTTTTAAAACGTCACGAAATGAATTACCACCATGTTATGATCAATTCACCTGCCATGACATCTTCACCTCCCTTGGTTGACTGGCGGAGAATGCTTAGAGCATTAAGTCCGTCTTGGAACCTACGGGTATGCGAATGAAATCTAAATCTTACTACTTAGTGTCAGGGTGAAATTATACTCAGTCTTCAATTTCCTAAAATACTTTAATTAACTCGTAAGTGTATTCCTATTTACGATTAACAAATTCAAGTTCTATGTCTCAACCGACAAGCCTAACGTACTGATTCACAATGGCCGCCGTTGTTATACGTCACCTTCGACTATCTGCCAAATTTGACATTTTCATTGTCATTCATTTATTAATTAAATTTAGGGATCGCTAACATTAGGTACCTACTATTATAAATGCAACAGTACAGATGTTGGATACACCAAAACAGCTGAACGGATCTGGACGAGATTTGGGACAGAGATAGATTAGAATCGACTAGCACATAGAATATCATGTATGAACGAGTGATGTAACTCGTGAGCGGAACCGCGGGCGGCAGCTAGTAACTTATTAAATAAATAAACCATGACCTCCAGAAATAGAGGCAGGATTGTCAATTACAGCAAAATGACACAACTACTCTATTTTTTGCCTAATTGTATTTATGGGAGAAAAAATAACAAACACACAAGCCAAGAATAACCTAACCAACACACAAAAAAAACATTTCTCGCATTATTCATTTCCGACCAACTTCAGTTCAGCTTAGTTCATAAAGAACCAATATCTTTTATCATTCGTGCAATCGAATTAAGTCCCGCTAAGAACAATAGGAGGATCAAAACAAAGTATAATAATTCATTCCGTTGTTTGTCTTAACAAAAACTAGGACGCAGAGATCAACTAGAGTGACTGTAGTTCAATATTTTTGTTGGGATAATGTCGTAGTTTCAGCTTTTAACCGGAATATGACTGGCTGTTGGCCAAGTCAAGTATAAGATTCGTTAAACATTTGTTGAGAGATTGTACCTACAGAAAAGTCTTTGGTACTCGTTCGATATTGTATTGTACAGTTCAAAACTTATTAACAAACCGGAAAATTCGAGGCTGACTCGCGTACCAAAAGATCCATGCAAACACGTATGTAACTAGATCGTCCATTACGGGTATTTAGAGTCGATTTTTTTCTGCGGAGGTTTACATTTATCTACAATGTGTACGCAATACCTCGTAAGGGGTCATTGGATCGATATGGAAACGGCGACTGTCGCAACCCAGCGCTGGGCACGCCACAATTGCGGCGATAAGACCCCTCTTTGAGGAGTGGCTGGAGAGGCGCTACGGCGTCCTCACCTTCCGCCTGACGCAGGTACTAACCGGACACGGCTGTTTCGGGAGGTACCTGTTTCGGATTAAGCGGGAGGACACGCCCGGGTGTCAGCACTGTGAGGATCGCCCGGAGGACACGGTGGAGCATACGGTGGAGGTCTGCCCTGCTTGGGCGGAGCACCGCCGTGTCGTCGTCGAGGCGATCGGCGGCGGCGACCTCTCGCGTCCGGCCCTGGTTGAATCCATGGTCCGGAGCGAGGAGGCTTGGGAAGCGGTCACCTCCTTCTGCGAAGCAGTAATGCTAGCAAAGGAGGAGGAGGGCCGCGCGAGGGAAAGGCAAGGCCTTCGCCCCAACCGCCGCAACAGGAGAAGACGCCCCGGGCGTCGGGAGTCGCAGGGCGATCCCCGGCCACCGTAGGCGCGGGCCTGCGGACGGCGAGCATTGGGTGGCTCGCTGTCCGATCACCACCAGGCCCGGGTCGATGGCGCGTTGTGTTTCACGCGCGCCTCAAAGAGATGTCAGCATAAAAGACGGGGCCCGCTAGGGCCAAAGCCTGCCAGGGTTGCGGAATCTGTTCGAAAGAGTCACCGCGGCCCTGGAACGCAAAGGGCTTTAGAAGGAACACGGATGGGTTTTAGTCAGTAAGAGTCTGACACGCCCTTCCGCTCCACCCAGAGCGGAATAAGTCATTTGATGATTTCCCATGCTTAAAAAAAAAAAAAAAAAAAAAAAAGGGGTCATTGTACTCATCATAATGAACAACTTTTACTACGGGACCAACCACAAAATCGTGAAAGAAATCAGCTGTTCAGTACATTTTGTCGAGTTATGCGCACTCATAATGTATGGGGCCGGCGATTTTTTTTTTCGCGATTTCAGTTTAGGCCCCATACCTAGTGAAAGTTGTTCATATTCGTATTGCGTTTATTCTGTTACACTTTGTAGGTACATGTTCCTACTGAAGTTCAAAAACTATGATATACAAAAGCACCGAACATTACTCTGACGAGAATTGGATTAAGGCAGTTGGATTGAAGCACAAACTAAATTCTATAATTGAAAAAATATACGCCCAGTCTCCCAATACATCGATATCAGTCAAAATCGCACTTGACCAGTTTTTAAGGAGTGGGAAAACTTTCAATAAATCTTGTTTTATTTAATCACTGACGTGGTTAACGATAAAAGGTTTTCCTTAGAACTCTTTTTAATTCTGAAAGAACATTTTTATCAAGTAGGTATGAAAAATCCTCATCGCGATTTCCCCAATACAAACAAAATACCTCTCACTTTTACAAATCCAGAACCACCCTACAAATATTACCTGTTTATTCATTCATAAAATAATTCTATTGAGAGTCCAAACTTCACTAATTAATTTTATTTTATAGGATTGCTAACGGCACTTTAATTAATTCGGTACTGCGACGGCGAGGTTCTGAAAAATTGCAAACCACACTTTATCCGACGTCTGTATTCATTTCGTTGGACTTTTGATAGATTAATTTAGTTTTCAGCGATTTGGATCTAGGGATTTTCTTATTAGGGACTGTTTAAAGTGATGGATGAATTGGATCATTAGGTAGATGAATTATTTTGGTCTTGGCAGATAAATGCAGCTTCGCGGTAAGCAAAACGAAATAAGACTCAAAAAAATATTAAGAAATAATTATCATTTCGTTTCCCGGCTAGAACTTTTGTTTTTAAACATTTCTCTGCAACTCCTGAAAACTAAAATCGACAGTGGCGTACACGGTTTAGGTGAGTTATATTAGATTTAAGTTCTGGTTAAACAGAGATTATAATATCTCACAAAAACTAATATAATAAAAAATAAAATCAATATCTTCATATCAGCAAAATAAATCTACGGCTTGACTTGGGCGCCCCAAGCGCAGACGATAATATATAATCTTTTAGTATGTGCAAAATATTATTAAGTTCATGATTCCTATGATTTATTTATACAATTGAAAATAATATTTTTGAAATGTCCAGGAGTCGATAAGTTAGAAACATGAAGGTGTACGCACGTTTAACATAGGTACAATCCCGCTCAAAAGTGTTTAAACACCAGTAGTAGCAGTATTTTGTAGTAAATTCCAAAAAATGCAATGTCTTCATAGTCATTTTAAATATTTATTAAAAATTCCTTAATGTATAATAATCATAGATAAGATAACATAAGATAAGTCTTTATTTGCCTTAAACGTGGTATAAAGTTGTTACAGTCAGGTATTAATCGAAAGTCCACATGTTTAGCTATAAAGAATGTATCAATTGCCTGCAAAATAGTAATAATGAGTTAATTGTTATCTATTCAATGTCACAGATATTTACGGTCAATACAATAATCAAATATGTACTTTTATTTTAGCATTATCCGCAATAATACTTTTTTTTTCGGACAACAATGATCCAGCGCTAACACGCTGGATATTTTTTGGACAATTTTTTTTTAAATTTTACTATAATGTGGCATTAGCAAATACATAGGTACAACCCTAAATTTTCACCCTTCTATCACCAACCCCTATTTTTTAGTAGCGATATTAGTACTTTAATTATTTTCTACTCTCGGCGGTCGATAATAATTGATTGGTTTGGTAGATTGCGCTAACCCCAAGACCCACTGGTTCGAATTGAAGAAATATTTTTTGTTGTGAAGCCTATTTATCGAGGAAGGCTATAGGCTATATAAAATCACACTATGACCAATAAGAGCTGAGCATTCATTAAAAATGTGACGCAGACGAAGTTGCGTGGGTCATCTAGTATTAATATATACCTATTTAAAATTATGGTTTCCGACCGTTTAAAAAAAATCAGTAAGTCCATAAACCATACCTACATCCGTTTATCACACTAGTTTTAACACACAGAGAATCAACAATAATACACACAACAGTATCTCCACGAGCGATAAACCTTTTCCGTAATGAGTGGAACAACTTACTTGGAATGATTCATGATATAAGCGGAAACAATACTAGCACGAACATAACACGTATTTGGGTGAAACACTGACCGCTTTTATCAATTACTGACTTTCCTGGAATCCTTTATACTGGGTCCCGAATTCATATTCAATTAGGTATCAAAACTAGTTGTCAAAGAAAAAAATCATTGTGAACTAAGATGGCGGCTGTGATTAAATTCGTGTTCTGTCAATAATTTACATAGAATAATAATTATAATAAAAAATAATAAGTTTATTAATGCTTCAGTTTACATAAGGGGTTTAGTGTTTGGAGCCTCCTTTTAAGCAAATAATGCCTGTGTTACGAGACTCCTTTCTTCCATAATATAGCAATAATTACTTACACTAGAAATTACAAGTAGATACTTAAAAATAACAAATAATAATAAAGATGATGTTGAGACATATAATTACAATTTACAGATAAATTTATATGTGTCCTATGTTTACTACATTGATTTGTCTTAAGCTGGGTACTGACCGGTGTTACGGGTCATAAGTCATTTATTAATTTTTAACTGGCCTCTAGGTTTAAAAAAATATATATTGTCCATTTTTAAGGTTCCGTACCCGAAGGGTAACCAACGGAACCCTATTACTAAGCCTCCATTGTTCGTCCGTCCGTCGGTCTGTCTGTCAGCGGGCTGTATCTCAAGAAATGTAGTAGTTGAAATTTTCACAGAGCGTGTATTTCTATTGCTGCTATAACAAAAAAAAAAAAAAAAATTAAACGTGTTTTGTTTTGGTTATGGTACAGAACCCTTCGTCTGAGAGCGCGACTCGCACTTGGCCAGTTTATATTTATTTAATAGATGTGCCAATGACGGACTGTCGTCAAATAACGATATTTTTCTCTTTTCTTCTTATTTACTCACTTCAAATCTATTAAACCACATAAAGTTCAATAAGTACTTACGTCATTTCCTTGACAAAATACCAGTTAGCGAATTCGCGGAAGGGTTCAAAGTTACATTTAATTTCGGATCTTACTATATAGTAAGTTACGTAAGAGAAATGGATAACCAATAAAAATATTGTAACATCCCTTACAATTCAAATTACGATAAACATTTTCTCACAAAATGAAACCCACGACGTTCCTTGATTCCTTCAGCTCAATTGGCAGTAATATAATGACGTTAACATATGTCTTAGGGCAACATGGACGAAGAATAGTAAGGGACTGACCCTTCGGGACAATACAATTTGTTATAAGATGAATTACGTAGGGCTGACTGGAATCAATTAGGGATGGTCTATGATGAGATGAGATAGCGATGGGCCGGGAGTTTGGAACATGATTTCTGTTTCATTCGGAACAAGCCCGCCACACTATTTCCAACCACTGAAACTCCTGAGATCTAGAATCAAAAGTGGTGATCACTAAAAAAAATTAAGGTAAATTTTATTACTTACAAGTTTTCGCGAAAATCTAAATTTGTCCATTTTTTTTATCGTGTTGACGCAGGGCCTTGATTCACCTTATAGGGACTGTAGACCTAACACCCGTTCCTAAGAAAATCGGTAGTGACACACGGACAGACGGGCCTTTTTACCTTTTGAAGTACGGAACCCTAAAAATGTCGAGTCAATGAAGCTTGACAAGTCCCGGAGAAACGATTTAACTGTCTATTAATCACATCAAATTAATCACAAATAACAAGGGTGAAGTAAAAAAGACACTAGTATAGTGGATATAGGCCTCACTCAAGGGTCGTGAAATCGACCGGGCCTATGGTTCCCGCGGCCCTATCCAACTCATCAGCGATGTGCGGGGTCTTCCAATAGTTTGTATTATATACATATAATTATTCTTACAATTAAAAATATAAATAATAAGCTACACATTGATCGATCTTAACCTCTTTCCAAACTAAAGGTTCTCAGTGCTCGTTGCAAGTTTTTCCCTCACGCATGTATTTAGAAAGATCTGCATATTATAACACAGGTTTAATGTTTTACAGATAACCCACAACAGCAATAAAACTAATTGAACCCAGTTTTAATATCCCTCTTTGATAAAACAGCAAAAATATTAATTAATTACTTTGTGAATCCAACTCCCGGGCTGGAGGCTGTCGGGTGGAAGGAAGTCTGAAATAATAAGGAAAAACTTGTTTTTATATGATAAAGGATTACAGAAACAGTTTGCATCGTTGTAATATAAGGTTTTACCGATATACAACCTTAATATAATAAAGATAATTTAGGTAATATAGTTTAATATTGACGTAGTAATATTGGTGTAAGGGAGTCGAATCAAATCTGAGAATACAGGCTTTGACCAGTTAGCGAATTAACGGAAGGGTTTCCGTGAATTCGCTAACTGGTATTTTGTCAAGGAAATGACGTACTTATTGAACTTTATTTGGTTTGATAGATTTGAAGTGAGTAAATAAGAAGAAAAGAGAAAAATATCGTTATTTGACGACAGTCCGTCATTGGCACATCCATAAAATAAATATAAATTGGCCAAGTGCGAGTCGCGCTCTCAAACGAAGGGTTCCGTACCATAACCAAAACAAAACATGTTTCTTGTATGGGAGCCCCCTTGAATTTTTTTTATTTTTTGTTGTTATAGCAGCAGTTGTTATAGTTGAAATACACACTGTGAAAATTTCAACTTTTACATTTCTTGAGATATAGCCCGCTGACAGACAGACAGACGGACGGATGGACGAACAATGGAGGCTTAGTAATAGGATTCCGTTAGTTACTCTTCGGGTACGGAACCTTAAAAATGGTCAATATAATAATATATTTTTTTAAACATAGTGTCTCACGCCTGCGTCAAAAAAGTTTATTTCAGCAATGTTGCCACACAGATGCTGTCTTAAGTAGAAAAAAATAAAAGATACTAATCAAAGGTTTGCAAAACCTTCGAGGAAAAGTACTCTGCATTGGGTTAAGCCAGGTTACCAATGACGATAATTATGACTAGCACGACCAATGGAGAGGGCAATACTCGGAGATTCCTTGCGTGATCGAATCAGGAATGATGACATCCGCAAGAGAACCAAGGTTACGGACATAGTCCGAAGGATCGCCAAACTGAAGTGGCAGTGGGCAGGGCACATTGCTCCGAAACGTTCTGGATTGGCGACCGCGTACCGGAAGACGCAGCGTTGGAAGGCCTCCCACAAGGTAGACCGATATCCTGGTGAGGGTCGCGGGTAGCCGATGGATGCGATACGCACAGGACTGGTTGTTGTGCCGACACTTGGGGGAGGCCTATGTCAAGCACTGGACGTCTTTCGGCTGATATGATGATGATGACTAGCACGATTGACAGATGGATCGATGGATCTTAGGCTCTCAACATCTGCCCAGCCATTTCCCAACTATATTGGGGTCGGCTTCCAGTCAAACCGGGTTCAGCTAAAATACCATGCAGAATTTTACGTGGAGCGGCTGCCTACCAGACCTCCACAACCCATTAACTGGGTAACACGGAACTCCTTGGCCGGACTGTCGTCAGATTTTCTGGCTTCTAACAATCCGTAACGACGATCTCAGGCTCTCAAACGACAAAAAAAATATTTCTTAAGTAACTCATGCACGCTTGCTGTACATGGCGAAAACTTAAGTTTCCTAAGTAAATATCTGTTTAAGTTTAAAGAAAAACCTGCACTAAAAGCCTGTCACCACGGGTGGTCAGCATAGCTCATTCCTTTGTCCTCCTATCGAACCCTTAACTATTCAGCTTGACAGTTATTCCTGTTACGCGCCAGAATTAATGTCGGGTACATTAAGTTACTACTAGCGCCATCTAGTATCGAGTAGCAGAACTAGTAGAGTCAAGTACCTTCTAGACATTTCTTTGCTAGAACTTTCTACACTTCTCGGTATCTGGTCAGTCGGCAGCGGTAGTTACGAGTACATTCCAGATGTTTCGAGAATAGAAGTTTCTAGAACTAACTGTCCTATATAAGGAGTACGTATTCCGCGACCGAGGCAGTATTGAATTTGCGATACAAGCGAATACTTCGGAAGCGATCTTCAAGTGCGAATAAAGTGATCAGTGGTGAACTTGTGTTTAATAATTAGTGAGTTTAAAGTTGTAATTAGTGTTTTTAAATTAAAGTGTCATTTTGGTTATTTAATCGGCTGTTTTTATTGTCACGAACCCCAAGCTCGTAACAATTGGTGTCAGAAGAGTGGATATTTAAACCATGCCGATTCTACCAAAGGACGACACGGAGGGTATCCGTACCCGGAGTCAACGTCAGCAGGAGACGGACCAGAGGCGTTTTGGAGGTACAACGCCGCAGACGTCAGAGGGCCAGCTGCCGATCATGGAGGCCGGTCCGTCCACAGCAGCTCCAACATCTGCAGCTCCAGACTTTGCTGCTTTGATGCTGATGCTGCAGGAGCAGGCCCGTCGGCTGGAAGAACAGCTGCAGCGTGACAAGGAGGAGCAGGCCCGCCGACAAGAGGAACAGGCCCGCCGACAGGAGGAACAGGCCCGTCGGCTGGAAGAACAGCTGCAGCGTGACAAGGAGGAGCAGGCCCGCCGACAAGAGGAACAGGCCCGCCGACAGGAGGAACAGGCCCGGCGGCTGGAAGAACAGCTGCAGCGTGACAAGGAGGAGCAGGCGCGCCGCCAGGAAGAACAGATGTTCATTATGAAGGATCTCCACGCCACTTTCGGCAAAGAAATAAAGGTTGTAAAAGATAAGGTGGTCCAGCATGAGAACCGCCTGACGGAAGCCGAAACCCGAATCGACCAAATGAATAATCGGGTTGACAACGTGATTGCTGACGTGAAGAAAACGCTGGACAACCTTAAAGTAGGGGATGGAATTGCATCTTCCGTAGCTACTACACCTTCGCTACGTGGATTCAAAGTGCCGCCGTTTGATGGGACATCTTCCTGGTCAGCCTACAAAAGACAGTTTGAGGCTGTTATGAAGGCGAATGGGTGGAGTAAAAATCATGCCATGACTGCTCTCACCCTAGGCCTGCGCGACCAGGCCTTAACTGTCCTAGAAGCTCTCGATAAGGAAGTGACTTATGAGCAGCTTCTTGAGGCGTTGGAAGCTAGATATGGCGACGCTCATCTGGAACACGTGTTTCGTGCGCAGCTCAAGGATCGCGTGCAACGCAGCGGTGAAAACCTGCAGCAGTGGGCCCTTGAAGTGGAGAAGCTGGTTCGAAAAGCTTACCAGTCCGTACCTGCGCTCATCGAAGGGAACCTGGTGCAGGCATTCACCGATGGAATCCGCGATCTTGAAGTTAGAGCTGCTGTGAGGCTCGGGCACCACGGGACGCTTAAGGACGCTTTGGCTCATGCACTGGAGGTGGAAGCTGTGCGGCAGGATCATCGTTCCCATCGCGTCAGGGAGGTTGCAGCGGCTACAGTTCGCGAACATTCTAAAGGATACAGCCCTAGGTGCTATGGCTGTGGTGAAAGGGGTCACCTTCGATCCAGTTGCCCTAAGCGAACAATAGAAAGGGAAGCTGTGTGTCAGGATAGTCGTTCCCACCGCGGCAGGGAGGTTGCAACAGCTGCAGTTCGCGACCGATTTATAAGGTACCGTCCTAGATGCTACGGTTGTGGTGAAAGGGGCCATCTTCGATCCAGTTGCCCAAAGCGAACTGCGGAAAGGAAAGATAGCCGATTTACAGAAGGTAGAGCGGCTAGCAACAGCGCCAAGCGGCCGCAGGAATACGACTTGGTGACGGAGCATCGCAGCGGAAGATTTTATGGCAACTCAGACGCATTGTTAAGAAGACCTTGTTCTGAAGACTGCAAGCATTGTACTAGACAAGAGGGTAAAGAAATCGTACCTGTGAGGATGCTCAAGACAGACCTCAGCAACGAGTGGAAGGAAAGCCTACAACGTGCACAGCAGGAAGATTCGGACATCAAGCCGATTCTGGGGTGGATGAAGGCCAGTGCTCCTAAGCCCACGTGGAGTGACGTCTCAGCGATGAGTTCGATCACAAAAAGTTATTGGGCCCAATGGGACAGCTTAGTGATTCAGGATGGAGTCCTGTGCCGTAAATGGGAAAATGCTCGGGGAGACAGCTGTCATTTGCAAATGGTTGTCCCTAAAGCAAAAGTACCGAATGTCCTACAGCTGTACCATAATGGTTCTTCAGGAGGCCATATGGGAGTAAAACGGACTCTACTGAAGATAAGAGAACGGTTTTACTGGGTCCACTGTCGTGACGATGTCGAGGACTGGTGTCGCAAATGTACAAGTTGTGCGGCTGTAAAAGGACCTCAGACTCGCAGTAGAGGTGCATTAAAATTGTACAACGTCGGTGCACCATGGGAAAGGATAGCCCTAGATGTTGCGGGACCTTTTCCGGAAAGTGAAAGTGGTAACAAGTATTTCATGGTTGTAATGGATTACTTCACTAAGTGGCCGGAAGTCTTCGCCATTCCAAATCAAGAAGCCTCAACAGTTGCAGATAAACTAGTTCATGAAGTCTTCTGTCGTTTTGGAGTACCCTTGGAGATTCACAGCGATCAAGGAAGGAATTTTGAGTCCCAAATATTCCAGGAAACTTGTCGAGTTATGGGTACTCATAAAACGAGAACAACTTCTTACCACCCACAATCGGATGGAATGGTGGAACGATTTAATCAGACATTGGAGAGATACCTGGCAAAAGTCGTGGAAAACCGGCAACGCGATTGGGACAAGCATATACAACCGTTTTTGCTGTCATACCGAAGTGCTGTTCACGAAAGTACATCGGTGACACCAGCCTTCGCCAACTTCGGAAGAGAATTGCGGCTGCCTGCAGATCTGATCACCGGAATACCACCTGATGCCCCACGCAATATAACCGATTATGCGAATGACTTGCGGAACAAAATGAATGACATTTATGAGCACGTCAGACAATCGGGCCAGCAAATGTCTGAAAAGATGAACACCCGTTATGACCGCAAAATGAACAATAAAGGGTTCGACGAAGGTTCACTAGTGTGGTTGCACAATCCAGTTCGCAGTAAAGGGAAATCTCCTAAGCTTCAAGCTAAATGGGACGGGCCGTACCGGATTGTGACAAAAATTAACGACGTGACCTACCGTATACAGAAAGGTACAAGAAGTGCTCCTAAGATCGTCCATGTGGATCGACTGGCGCGTTATTATGGGACCGATAATGCTCGGGACGAGCATGTCTTAGGAGGGGGCAGTGTTACGCGCCAGAATTAATGTCGGGTACATTAAGTTACTACTAGCGCCATCTAGTATCGAGTAGCAGAACTAGTAGAGTCAAGTACCTTCTAGACATTTCTTTGCTAGAACTTTCTACACTTCTCGGTATCTGGTCAGTCGGCAGCGGTAGTTACGAGTACATTCCAGATGTTTCGAGAATAGAAGTTTCTAGAACTAACTGTCCTATATAAGGAGTACGTATTCCGCGACCGAGGCAGTATTGAATTTGCGATACAAGCGAATACTTCGGAAGCGATCTTCAAGTGCGAATAAAGTGATCAGTGGTGAACTTGTGTTTAATAATTAGTGAGTTTAAAGTTGTAATTAGTGTTTTTAAATTAAAGTGTCATTTTGGTTATTTAATCGGCTGTTTTTATTGTCACGAACCCCAAGCTCGTAACATTCCGATAGTTGATTAGAAATACCGAACGAACCGGTAAACATTCATCGAATACCCCAGGAAAATTATTCTAAGAATTTTAATCATCTAATCTAATAGGACCTTTGCCTAGCTTTTATATTAAGCTGGTTTAGTATTTGTACCTTGTTTTAGCAGGTGGCCAAGAAATTAAGATTGCTTTGTTGATAGTTGATCCGATGATGAAATGTTCCAAATATCATATCAGCCGAAAGACGTACACCGCCGGACATAGGCCTCCCCCAAACATATGGGGCTGTTACAATGTACCTACAGAGAATACTGCTGCCCATTCTCTAGTGAGCCCCTGAGTCGCCTCCTACGACACCCACAGGAAGTGATGAGATGGTGCTATTCTTTAACGTCCGTCACCATACGACACCAATATAAAATCGAATAAAAACATTAATTATTTGTAGAAAGGTAGGCAGCATTCTCTGTGTATTGCAACAGCTACACTGCGATCGCCAAGCGTGGCGATTATGGCAACCCCGCACCCCCCTTTTGGGGAGGGCTGTGTTCCGACTACCATTCTGCCAAACCTTTTCCCAAACATGTAGGTCTGGTTTCAGCTTACAGTCTAACCGCACGCAGCTGGCTACCAGTACATATATAATTTGGAAAAATCGATACGACAATAAATAAAACCACTGGCAATACGAGTTCATAGGAATATTTTGAAACTACCTATTATAAATCCTGTCACCGAATTTAAAACTAAACTTTCCAATTGCATAAAACGTCAAAAAAACCCAGACTAGTCAAGGATAGTGACTACTATTCTGACGAAATATTCCAAGCAGTCTGTTACAGTTAGTGACATCAAATCACTACATACTCGTATTATAAAACAAAGTCCCTCGCCCTCGCGTCTGTCTGTTCGTGATAAATTCAAAAACTACTAGGTAAACAGATTTTCATGCGGTTTTCTCCAATGGATGGGGTTATTCATGAGGAAGGTCTATAATTCGGCCCAAAATTCCTACGGGAACCAGGAAAATGGGATATGCGCGTACGAAGTCACGGGCAAAAGCTAATCTGTGATAAAAGACAACATATTCGTATGAATACGTTTTGCCCGTGTTTTCATTTACAGTCGTATCGTCGTCTCCACCTTGTTTTTCTTGAAGCCACTGCCTATCTGACCTCCACGACCCAGTAACTGGGTTACACGATACCCCTTGACAAGACTGGCGTTAGATATCTTCGCTTCTGTTCTGACTACCCGTAATGACTGAAAGATCTAAAAATGACAGGCAAACTATAACAGCTTAACGTACTTTTCGAAAAATGGAGAGATCTCGGTATGTTAAGAAGGTCACCCATCCACGGAATAACCTCAACAAGCGTTGCTTAATCTTGAAAATCGACAGATAAGTACAGCATAGAAAAACTAAACAGTTCTTCATACCCCTAACCCTATAAAAAAAACCTATCTAAATTTAAAACTTAAGCACCATATCAAGCCAGGGTTGCGGAATTTGTTCGAAAGAATCACCGCGGCCCTGGAAAGACAAGCTCGCTTTGTGGATTATGATAATTGCTATAATTGCTCGGGGATTTTCATAATGAGCTCTGTTAAATTGAACGTTTTTCTACTCATTTCGTGGCAGTATTTGTAAAAGGTAATGAAGCGTATTCGAGAAAATTGCATTAGCGACGCCGAGCTGGATTAAAGCGAGTTTTGGTATTCAATATTGAACGATGTCTTTGATATGGTGATGTTTTTTTTTTTTTAAGGATGGGAAATCATCAAATGACTTCTTCCGCTCTGGGTGGAGCGGAAGGGCGTGTCAGACTCTTACTGACTAAAACCCATCCGTGTTCCTTCTAAAACCCTTTGCGTTCCAGGGCCGCGGTGACTCTTTCGAACAAATTCCGCAACAACAGATCAGCCCATGCCATCATGATTTCGTTGTGAAAAAGGTATAGTGTTATGCGTCGTGTAAAGCTTCTTCTTCCATCCACACCAGAATCGTTAAGACGTCGTAGTAGGGTTCCAGATAACTAGAACGTTAAAAAATGCTACCATTCCTTGCGTCCATCATCCAAAGAATTATAAAACTGTTACCAAACGAGCCCCTCATAAAATACCAATGTTCTAGCCACTCTCTCAGTATGAGTGCAGCCTTAGAACACGTTCGTACCACACATAATGAAGACGCTTGGAATCAATTAGTGCGGCCGTTGAGATAAGTGTCGCCACGTTAGGTAGGTATGTTTAGGTGAATGTGGGAATATCTGGGCTATGAAGACGTTTGAATCTAAAGGTGGATGGGGACTTAGATGTGGACTCTTAGACCCTTATTAATAAACACGGAGAACAAAAATAAAATGAATACAAATACACTGGGTATTTGTAGATATCTATTTGTTTCTTTTTGTTCTGTTATTTGTGTTTTCTTTGTTGTGTGTAGGTACTGCGCTGAATGTATAGATACTTATACTTACTTTTTTTGTTTCTGAATTTCTAGATTACAGCTGAAACACTAGAAAGAACGTGGTAACTTGAGGGACAGCATTCATGTTAATTTTTGACGCCCAAAAAAGGTGTTGATTCTCAATCTGTAAAATAATAATTTAGTGCATAGGTACGCATATTTACATTTCACCCAGTCATGTACCTACCTACCTACCTCCTTCCCTCCCTCGATCAGTTGTGCTTTTTTTTATTTAAGGATGGTAGATCATCAAATGATTTCTTCCGCTCTGTGTGGAGCGGAAGGGAGTGTCAGACTCTTACTGACAAAAACCATCCGTGTTCCTTCTAAAGCCCTTTGCGTTCCAGGGCCGCGGTGTCTCTTTCGAACAAATTTCACAACCCTGGCAGGCTCTGGCCCTATCGGGTCCCGTCTTATATGCTGACATCTCTTTTAGTAAGCAAAAAACTTTCTTCAGCGGTCTGGGAGGCCCTGCACCCAAAAAATAGCTAGCACGTTCCGTGAAAAGCCAATATTGACTAACTTAATCTCATTGATTAATACCCTACCAGATCTTCGCGGCAATGCTTCATTACAAAATACCTATTTCCCCAAGCCCTCTCCTAAGGTGTGTGAGTGGAACCCTATCAAGCATCACACATAGGTGGGCACTCGAAGCGAAGGCGTTTGGAATCAATTAGTGGAGCCTATTGAGTATCGAGTGTCTAACCCATTGAGGAAACTGTGTTCTGTAGTTTAATAACTTTGTTTATCGTCCTAATTTTGTTTTATTATAAGTAGGTAATAGTAACTTTTCGGGTTTTTTTTTATTTATTTTTTTAAGAATGGGAAACCATCAAATGACTTGCATGACGAAGCAGAAGGACGTGTCAGACTCTTATTGATTAAAACTCATCCGTGTTCCTTCTAAAGTCCTTTGCGTTTCAGGGCCGCGGTGACGCATTCGAACAAATTCCGCAACTCTGGGAGGCTCTGGCCCTAGTGGGCCCCGTCTCCTATGCTGCCCACGCGCCATCGACCCGGACCTGGTGGTGATTGGACAGCGAGTCATCCAACGCTCGCCGTCTGCAGGCCCGCGCCTGCGGTGGCCGGGGATCGCGCTGCGACCCCCGACGCCCGGGGCGTTTTCTTCTGTAGCGGTTGGGGTAAGGCCTTGTCTCTCCCTTGCGCGGACCGCCTCCTCCTTCGCTAGCATTACTGCTTCGCAAAAGGAGGTGACCGCTTCCCTTGCTCCGGACCATGAATTTAACCAGGGCCGGACGCGAGAGGTCACCGCCGCCGATCGCCTCGACGAGGACACGGCGGTGATCCGCCCAAGCAGGGCAGACCTTCACAGTGTCCTCCGGGCGATCCTCACAGTATTGACACCCGGGCGTGTCCTCCCGTTTAATCCTAAACAGGTACCTCCCGAAACAGCCGTGTCCGGTGAATATCTGAGTCAGGCGGAAGGTGAGGACGCCGTGGCGCCTCTCCAGCCACTCCCCAAAGAGGAAACTTTTTGGGTTACGTAGCCAAAATGGTACCTGTATAGCAGTTAAGAGACAAAAATAACTATAACTCGTGCGAGTTAACTTGACACCACTGGCTCGGCACATTTCGAATGCCGTTTTGACGTTTTAATTTCAATTGGACATTCGATGAAAACATTGTCAATGCGTTGGCATCACTGTTACCGTTGCATTTATAGATATTATTTTCATCACAATCGACTTGTTTAATTACAATTAAAACATCCAAATGTCATTCAAGTCAGTTGTAAAATTATCTTGCACGAGTTGTACCTACCTTTTTTTTTTTTTTTTTTTTAAGGATGGGAAATCATCAAATGACTTCTTCCGATCCAAGTTGTAATAGATTAAACGGCTACACCTGCCGGTCTATTTCACCATGTAATTTACTTCATGCTCGCTCCACTCAAGCTCAAACACTTGTTTAGGTACTTCACCAAGTTTAAGTTTACACGGTGAGATGTTTGCCACCCCTTTCATTCTTTTAACAGTTCAATAACAGCAAATGTCGAAACAGGTGTTTGATTAATTGTATCTTTTTTTTTAAAACGTTGCCCCACAGTAGGAATTTCTCCTGTTTCGTGGGTGCGTTTACAAACATACAAAGTCACATACACAAACAGCCAGACCCGGAACAACTATCTGTAGGCCATACAAATAATTGTTCCGTGCGGGAATCGAACCCGCGACACACAGCGCAGCAGTCAATCGCTCAACCACTGCGCCAACCGTGCCAAAGCAACATTAACATTAATAATTATAATGTAGACGATATATATATAATAGTTAAGAATAAGTATTCCTTAGGTTCAGGCTGTGCGTTGACCCATCGTTCAGGACAAAGCCTTTTAAAACCTCAATCAGGAATCTCGACTATTAATCGAAGCAAAAGGTTAAAAGAAAGCTGAAGAGAAACAACAATTTAAAAAATCATCTTTATTGGGGCTTAAATCAATCACAGAACTCAAACGCTTGCACAGTATTACAAAAAGAAACATAATTCCTTCACATTAATGACTTTCAAACAAGTTACTCATCTATACATATTCTAAAATATAACATAGCTTTAAAGTCAAAGCACACTGACCTATTCAAAGCGAATTTCGAAAAATATACATACATAGTATAATGACCCCTAAAAACATTTTAATTTTTCTTTTCATGGTGTCATTTTCTTCAAGTTCCTTAAGAACGATAATGGACTCAAAATTAAGGGCATGTCTGCAATTTTAATATCAAACCGAAACGGATGAAGGTTCAGTTCACATCATCCGGTAACTCTGTGTTACCGGATGATGTGAACTGAACCTTCTGCTATTATTAAAAAGACGATCGCATTCGGAAACTCTGAGGTCATCATTTAATTTTGACAGAAATTTGTGCTTCACACCCTGGAGATAGAGGTCAATATGCTATGTAAAAAAGAGTAATCGCTTCGACTCGGGAGTCAATATGCTTTAAACCTTAGTGAACAGAATTTGGCAAAACCATACCGCATTTAATCGGTGTACCGGCACCGAATTGATATGTCATCAGTAATTCGTGACCGCGCAATATGCGCTGCAGCCCTACTATGACGTGCTAATGCCATCCAATTCCGATGATGTAAAAGGGATAGTGCTATTCGCTATGTATAGCTCCGTCTCCCTCTTAGAGCGGAATCATGATCGTTTTAAGACTTCATAGTAGGGCCTCTGAGCACAAGTTTCAGCTGTCATAGCCATTTAAATTGCTACGGGCCATCAATTTCTATGAGTAAATGTAGACAGTACCCGAATTCTGATGACTGAAAAAATTACGTGAAAATTGTTCGATACTAGAAATAAGTGGAGAAAATAATGAGTACATAACAACTTAACAATTAATGAATACATAATATAAATTACTAGTGGCCGGCCCCGGCTTCGCCCGGATGTATTTTTTTTTTTCATAAGAACCTTCTGACAGTAACAACCACAACAAAAGAATTAGCGAAATTGGTCCAGCCGTTCACGCGTGATGCCGTGACCAAGGGAAATAGGGATTCATTTTTATATATAGATATTAATCTTGCAAGAAATTGCACATTATTTAGTTCGAGTTGTGGTTGTATAAAGGTAAGACGAAGCTGATATTTAAGAACTACAGAATTTGAAGTATATTAGTAAACCAGTGAGTTTTGTTACCTACCAATATCAACAATATCTGACGTAGTGCACAGCGCAGAGCTTTACAACTTTATTTCAACTACTACAAGGTTGATATTTATTTGGCAGTGATATCCGCGCTGCGTTGCGATTCACCAGGTCTTGATATTCTCTGTATTACTTCATATTCAAGCTAAGTGTAAGAGTGCATTTTCATCAAATACTAATCTCATAGGCATTTACGGAGAGAAAAATATAAACCTATTTACTTTACAAAATATCGAATTATTTCATTATCTTTTGAACCAAAATCATTCAAACCAGCCAACTGACCTCGATTAATATTGTTATACTGACTTACAATTAATTTCCCCTTTTTTCGCAAATCTGTACTTAATTTTATAAAGAGGAAATATTTGTATTTTTGTATGCAACGAATAAACTTAAAAACTATTGGATCGACTTGAAAAAATCCTTCAGCAACGGATAGCTACATTATCTGCGAGTAACATAGGCTATATTTTATCCCCATACTCCCACGGAAACGGGAACTACGCGGGTAAAACCGCGTGACGTCCGCTAGTATAAAATAAACGTAAGACTTATGAACGTCGCGTACTAAACACAGTCGGTATAGAATTCTCTTAGCAGTTCATTAATCTATTATTTTTTAACTATAAGTAAGTACTTTGTATGACAATGTCATTAATGATATTATTGCTCAATTACATATATTTAAGTGAAGTATATGCATTTAATTGTTAAATAAAAGTTGTTTACAGTATATTGACTATTCCACTTGTTTCTAGCATCATCAGGCCTGTATCGTACCGTACAGTGCTTGCAAAATTACATGACTTATCATTATTTGATATAGAGGTACAAATAAATAAATTTATTTTAGAAAATGCCTTTATTTTAGAAAGTAAGATATAAATCATAACCCATGAAATTATTAACAGACGCGGACGAAGTTGCGGGCAACATCTAGTTTCTTAAATAAATGCCCTTTTGCATGGGAAGACAGCTTGCCTTCTGTTACACTGAGAAACGAACCCTATGCTATGAGAAATAAAGGTTACATTTTCATAACTGGTCTATCTTTTCCAAAGCTTAGACGTTCAAATGTATTGCCTCTTCGCTTACACTGACACGAACATCGCCCGCGTGCAATCGAGAATAATAATAGTATTTATTTGCAAGACTACAATATTTCTGTACGGGAGTGAGAGACACGATACCTTTTTTGACCTGCAAATATTATTTATTAAAAAATGCTGTAGTTTCGCAGGCGCCATGTCTTTTAAAACTATGTATTTGTATATTCGCAATGGAACTAATCAACTAAGTATAATAAATGATGTGTTTCATGTGTTTAAAGTTCGTATTTGTTCTTCAGATCGGCTATGACATCATCGCTGCAGTTCTCAGCCACCTTGCAGTGGTCGAGGAGCTTCGTTAACACTGTGAATGAGAAAGATTAAAGATAAGTAGTTATAGACACAATTAAAGTACGCGTCAAGCAACTTTGCCGCTCTGAAGTTAGGTTTTGGTGACGACCGCGCAGGTGTAATCGCGTAAAAAAGTGTTACCTACGTTCGTAGAAGCGGTTAGCGATTGTAAGATTAGTAGGTATAAATGCATAAGAAGATAATAAGTTCTACTAGGTAATTGAAATGAGGGACTGAGTTCACACAGAATAAATGAAAGCTAAATTTAAAAGTATAAAAAAATGTATGATTTATTTTTAAAACGATAGTCCGTTTAGGCATATCGCACAAAAAACTCACACAAAACCAAGCAACAAACACAACAAGTAGCAATAAGAAGATAACAAAACAATAACATCCTAATTAAAAATAATAACAACGTGTACTTAATAACACTTGTGGCATCAACAGTCTTATTGCATTGAGCAAGTGGGACTCGACTAAGATCGAAGATCGAAATATAGAAGTGACTGAAACGCCATTACTCGCGACATCTTCCGCGAGACCGCGCATGCGCGCCACACCCTCGCATGCGCGGTGTCATGATTGGTTGTAAAATTGACTACTGCGCTGTCAATTGTGACGAACTTCAGAGGGGCAAAGTTGTTTGACGCGTACTGTACATTATGAAAACTACCTTTATTGCTACGACTAAATGGCACAGTATCGCTTCGGCAGGAGCTCGAAACGCCATTCCTTACAATATTTTTGCCCTCGCAATGGGGTATGTCATCCTATCCTGGATAGAAAATTGGTAATTCTATTTCATTCATATAAGTAAGGCAGCGTTCAAGTATTACGTAACGCAATTTTTGAAGATTCTTGACCCTCCCTCCCCCCATGTAACGCGCCGTAACGTTTATCTGTACCCCCGTCCCCCTCCCGAAACGTTACGTATCATCCAAGTGACAATTTTTACCTAAAAGTCACAATTATGTCTACTACTCTCATGTTACAATTTTTTTAATGAATAAATGTCATTTCAAGAAAAATATTGATGTTTATTTTTGTTTGGCAAAATGACTACTGTTCAGTGACTGTGTAACTCGAAAATATGTTAAGTGAGCTAGCGTTAAATAAAAAAAACAATGTTATGTAACGCGTTGTTCGAACAATGTAACGCATCGTAACGTTTTACAAGACCCCCCTCCCCCAAATTGCGTTACGTAATACTTGAACGCCCCCTAAGATTTCGGAAAACGATGCGATTTCGATAGACGTATTTTTACGACATCGAGCCACAGACGCCTTCAGACGATCTTCTATCCCTTTCTACTCAGCTGTTAAATCCGATTTTATAGATTGTGACGAATATAATCAAAATCAAGAGTCATTTATTCAAATTAGGCTGAGTGCCAGCACTTTTTGAGTTCTACATAAAGACAGTCCCCAAAAACGCCCGCCCGTCACCACTTCCTTGTGTTTTAGTTATAGTGTGTGAGACGAGCAAACATATTATGATGATTTACACTCAATCATAAAGTTTATTCACAAAGATCTCCTCATAGCCTTCCAAGCCTCCCGGTGTCTGTGTTGCCTTCTCCGTGCAACCCGTCATGAAGGCGTCCAAGTCGTCACGCCAGCGTTGACCTTCCTCGACGAGAACGCCCGCGCGTCGCCTCCTACTCATCTGCCTAGAATTTCCCCAACTATATTGGGGTCGGCTTCCAGTCAAACCGGATTCAGCTGAATACCATTTTTACGTAGATCGACTGCCTACCAGACCTCCACATCCCATTAACTGGGTGACACGGTACTTATTGGCAAGATTGGAGTCTTTCTGGCTTCTGACAATCCGTAACGATTGGCAGTTCTACAAATGGCAGCCAGGACCAACGGCTTTCGAGGCACGGAGGAGTCTCGGTATGTGAAGATGGTCACCCATCCACAGACCGACCTCGGCAAGCGTTTCGTAACCTTGTAGTTCGACGCGTACGGCTATTATCATTTAGCCACGAGCTCCTAACTCTTTGAATTCCTCTATGAACAAATAATTGCGGGTAGTACTTACTCTCCTTATCAGTATGTGAGAGGAACATGGCGAGCGCAGAGAACCTCTGCACGTGGCTGAGCGCGGCGAGGTGTGCGGCCACTCGGCCCGCGAACCTGTGCGGGTAGTCGTGCAGGATGCGGATCACATCCGACACCACGTAGCTCTCCAGCGCGTTCGCGAAGATCGAGGGGATCTTTGACGGCTCTATTATCTGGGGAACATACAACAAAATATTGTTAGTCATTTAAAAATGTATGGTGCAAAAATCTGATAGGTGTGTGATCTCACGTAACAACACGCTTCGTTGGTATCTACAGGGTCGTCCTTACTACAACGCGATCATCGCGCGAACACGCGACCGTCTCGATAATTTCATCGGCAAAGCCGAAAGGCGCCCTCTGGTAGCGCGACGACGCGTTGTGGCGTACAAATCAATAACACGTTCGCGTATTCGCGCGATGATCGCTTAATATTAGAATAATGGTGTTCGGTGTTTTCACTGAACATTTTAGTAAACAATATCGTCGTAACGCGTTGACCAAATTTCCTTTCTTATTAAACACATTTATTACTTATAACTTCACATTATATTCAGTGCACCAGTTTGAAAATGACTCAATAGATAGTGTTCAAACATAACATTTGTTTCTCCTCAAAAACACCGACACCTTGCTACGAACCCCGACAAATGGTTCGCGAGCGCGATTGGTTGGGAAGGTTCCTGGATTCGAGCCACGAGTCAGGCAAAGCATTTTGGACTTTTTATTAGGTATTTCTCAGAATCAGCCCGGTCGGAATTAAAGATGGAGGGTAATAAGCAGTGGACGGATAATCGGGCGCTAATATACCTAAATTTCACTTTTATTCCCACGAAAGTATAATACGGACATGCTTTTCAGAATCCCGGATCCCGAAATCGTTCGAAATTCCTGAGATTGCTAAAAATGCCCGCATACAAAATTTTGTTAGAACTCGTTGTGAACTCTCATTGTATTTTTTTATTAATTTAAAAAGCCGAATCTAATGGAACTTTTAATTTTACAATTAAAGTTTTTGCATTAAGTTTGTTATAGTTGTTTTTACAAAATTGTTCAATCCCGGAATCCTGGGATTACTTAATTATTCAGAAAGGAATGTCCATATTATTCTTTCACGGGAAGTTTAGGTATATTAGCGCCCGATTATCCGATCATCCGATCACTAGTAATAAGCTAATATGTTTTCAATTAGACTAAACAAGAGCCAACCAACACCAATGATATGTGGTCAACACCAAACCACGTAAAAACAGAACTCAGAGTTTCTTGTCTGTCCACTGGGGCAACGGTAAATTCTTAGAGTTGTGTTTACTGTGTTTTTTTTTAATGTAAATTTTGACTAAGACTCTTTTTTGTCTTTTTATTTTTCTGTTGACTCACACACTGTTTAATTAATGATTCCAATATTTGTAAATAAGTGAGTACCATTTACCTAAATTTCTTTAGAAAATGAATAAGTTTACCTCTGCTGGTAATACTTTGTTCTTTTAAGTAGCATACTCTGGGTGCATCGTCTTCACATAATATTAAATTAAGTTTGTATACCAAATTTTGTAACATGATGTTACAAAATTTGGTATACAATATTTGAAAAGAGTAACTATGGAGTTTCTTGTCCGTTCTTCTCCATAAGAATCTACCTTTCCGAATAGACAGTAGTCACTTTATTAATGTAATATTATTATTTTACTGAACTGTAAATGATAAAGTTCAAAAGTGCCGTTTAATGGCCTAATTGAAATAAACGTTTTGACTTTGACATTCAAAAGTGCCTTTTAATGGTCCAATTAAAATAAATAAACAAACTATAAAATAATAACAATGAAAATGATAGTACTCACTCTCCAATATTCACACTTAGCATCCCACTGCCCTTTGAGATACTTCCATTCCGCCATAAACTGAACACTATTGACCGGCGGCACAAAACTCTTCAGTTCCTTCTCCGTCACGATAGTATCACTGATCAGTTTCGCCGACTCTGGACTAGAAAGCGCTTTGTCTCCCTCTCCCTTGATGTCCTCTCTTTCTAAAGGAGTTTCATAGATTTTGTTCGAGTCATTGTTGTTGGTATCGCCTTGTGAGAGTTCGTCTTCAATTTCAATGATTTTGAGCCGCGTCGGGGGCTTTTCGGGAGTTTTTTCGCCGAGAAGGACTTCTTGGATTGGTATGGATTTCAGCGGTCGCTGTAAAGAGAAGGTTAGGTTTTAGAATATTAATTTTTCGATCCAGCCCGTCCCCAGCTGTCCTCCCCCCAGCGACGCCCTAAGCCGAGGCCCGTACCCCACAGGGGGTGCCCGCGAGCGTGTAGTCGCTTAGTTTGTAAGTTTTTAAGTTTCACCATAGGTTAAGCAGTCGACCGCACGTTTGGTCTACTTTAGTTACTTTCACAGCATTATGTCGTACGGTATTTTGCTGTGGGGTCGGGCTGCTGACATTGAATCCATATTTATTTTACAAAAGAGAGCTGTCAGAGCCCTTTATAATCTGCGTCGCCGTGATTCTCTTAGGGAACTTTTTAAAAAGATTAATATTATGACAGTCCCTTGCCAATTCATTTATGAAAATATTATGTATGTGCGGAAAAATCGACATCTTTTTAGTAAAATTAGTGATAGACATAATTTTAATACTAGAAATAGAGACAAATTAGATCAACCATTTTTTAGATTAGCTAAAGTCCACACTTCTTTCATGGGGTATTGTGTTAAATGTTACAACAAAATACCTTCTGACATATTAGAACTAAATGAAAGAAAATTTAAAACTTATGTTAAAAGTACACTTTGTAAACAAGCATATTACAAATTAGAAGATTACATTCAGGATAAGAATACTTGGAAACATGCTGGTCTTGCTCCATAGGACAATCAAGGGTGTAGACAAAATCAAACTGGTTGATTTATGAATTAACTTTATAGATGGGTATACTATTTCTTTTTTGTGTTTTTATTTTCTGTCTAGTTGGTGGTTATTAAGATTATCTGTAAATATGTGAGTACCATTTACCTAATTTTTTTTTTTAGAAAAGGAATAAGTACCTCTGCTGGTTATACTTTGTTCTTATAAGTAGCATACTCTGGGTGTATCGTCCTCACATAATATTAAATTGATTTTTGTATACCAAATTTTGTAAAGTCGTTATTTGAAAAGAGTAACTATGGAGTTTCTTGTCCGTTCTTCTCCATAAGAATCTACCTTTCCGAATGGACAGTAGAGTCACTTTATTAATATATTTTACTGAACTGTAAATGATGACGTTCAAAAGTGCCGTTTAATGGCCTAATTGAAATAAACGTTTTTGACTTTGACAACCTCATAGGTTGAACTGCGAGACGACACTCAAAAAAAAAAAACCAATCAGAAACTGTTTTCGAAGCTGAGAGGTACACATAGAAGCGTCAATGTCAAGTGTTTTTAAGGTAAAAGTTTCGAATTCACAACGCTAGATGGCACAGACTACGCGATGCACGTTCCTCTAAAGGGAGCGAACTAATCGTCTCGAGGAGCAGCCGGTCGATTCTGTAAACATGTCGAAGTGAAGGATAAGGTGAAGTAATCACGAGGTGAGCTGTCAATCCATATAATCAAGATGGAATGACAGCTCACTTCGTGATCACGTGACATCTTGAATATATGGATTGATAGCTCACCTTGTAATCACTTAACCCAAGCCTTTACTTCGACATGTTTACAGAATCGACCGGCTGGACTTCATAGGTGCTAGACAAAGTGCCATTCTATCAGCAAACGCGATTGTTAAACTATACGGGATTGATCACATTACATTTCGACAGCGTTTGTCAACCCTATGCAATTTTGTAGTTTTACATCGCCTTCGCCTCATATCGCTGACAAAATGTCACTAGTCTTAAGCCTCTGGCGATTCACTCGCTCGTGGAGGACGCACCTACTAGGGATGTTGCCTGGACTAAAAAATATGATTCAATTTTTTATTTTATCAAATCACTAGCTGTTGCCCGCGACTTCGTACACGCATATCCCGTTTTTTTCCGTTCCCGTAGGAATTTCACGTATAGCCTATAGCATTCCTCATGAATGTGGCTATCATATACAAAAAGAATTATCAAAATCGGTTCAGTAGTTCCAGAGATTACCCCCGACATACAAACTTACAAACTTTACTTCTTTATATTAGTATAGATTCAAAATTTAGGAAGATAAAGCGCATCAAAGATAAGGTGGGGGCTTGTAACGTCACTTTCCAGTAAATAGTGTACTGGTAAGTGACGTCACACGAGTTTTCAACGCACGGTATCGTCTTAATTTTTTGTTACCGTGACAAAAGAAAAAACACGTGTCCAATATTTTTTTGGAAATACATTTATCTTCTTCTATCCAAATGCCCTATTCATAAATCAATGAGCAAAACGTCTTAATATTACAAGCCAGATTGCCCGTTCCCGATGCACTGGACCAGTATGCACAGCTGCAGGTCTCGTGCAGCGGGAAGAGGACATAGTTATTAGTTTTATTTTTGTTTTAGTTGTATGAATTTCTTTTGTTGTGAGGAGATATGTTTACTAACATAGTTTTATTTAGTGTTACTAACAACAATATAAATATGTTCGAAATAAATAAAAATAATAAAAAAATTACACCGAACTGCTACAATTCTTCAGTAATAAATAAAACTATTAACTTCTTACCTTAGACCTCAAATGCGGTGGTTTCTTCACAGGCTTGATGACCATAATGTTCTCTCCAACACCGTTCCTCCAGTTATCGTCAGTAGGTGTGTTCACCGCAGGCTCTGGAGGCAGTTCTACTATCTTTGGCTGTATTTTGGGTTTCACTATCGGTTTGATTTCAATGGTTGGTGTTGTAGACGGCGAAGATTTTGACTTGGTCTGAAATCATTGTGAAACAAAACTATTCATTTAAAGAAGACTCATAAATCAAAATTAAGGAAAAACCTTTCACACAACAATCACCATCTGCCTAGCCTTTTTCCATTTATATTGGGGTCGGCTTCCAATCAAACCAGATTCAGCTATTACTCATCGGATCAGACTAGCAGAATACCAGTATTTTACGTGGAGCGGCTGCCTACCAGACCTCCACAACCCGTTAACTAGGTACCACGGTACTCCTTGGTAAGACTGGTGTCAGATTCTCTGGCTTTTGACTATCCGTAACGACTGCCAAAGAACTACACATGACAGCCGCGACCAACGGCTTAACGTGTTTTCCGAGGCACAGAGGAGTCTCGATGTTAAGATGGTCACCCATACACAGACCAACCTCGGCAAGCGTTGCTTAACCTTGAAGATCGACCTGTGCGGCTGTTATTATTTAGCCACGTCGCTTATCAATGTTGCACATAAATGATTAGCTTCGTAAACTGCAGCATTTTTTTTTGAGTACATAATTTTCGAGCAATTATAAATGATCAATTTATTTTGTTGTTATTTGAGTTGAATCTACACATCATTTTGAGTACATTCACCTCAATATATTCAACGTTGTGTTGCACGTCAACAGCTAATCGAATCTTGAAATGAACAGTGAACACATTTACTATGGAACTAAATCATTAACTTTTTAATCACAATATCTCAAGAGGCCGCGACGATCAAACCTTCGTTATTTCATAAATGTTCCCTACTTTTTTTTTTTTGTTATTGTTATGATAAACCTACAGTAACTACGTTGGCTCTAGTTCATCACTTGTGGTTCCAGTCACAATCCTTAACAGACATATGTGTTGCTGGGGAGTTTGTAGCGCCACTTCTTCCCAGCTAAAACACTAGGAAGTGATGACGGGCGGGCGTTTTGGGGGACTGTCTTTATGTAGAACTTTGACGTTCAAAAAGTGCTGGCATCCAGCCTAATTTGAATAAATGACTTTTGATTTTGATGAAGTTTGGATCATGGGGGCTTTGGCTGGTAACAGGTAGCAAAGGTCTATCTATCTATTGAGGTATGGTTTCCGCACTTAGTCCTAATGTTGGACCATTGTGCGTGGGCCATGGCGGCCGTCATTCCAACCAGCCAACCTCCTCCAGAAGCAGATCAGTTCTCCTAAAGAGTTCAGGATGTCTGTGAGTGAATTTGGTGTCCCTGTTGTTTGTCTGCGTATATCGGCGACGCCTGTGCACTCAAGGAGCACGTGCGACACCGTTTCCTCCTCCTCCATGCATGCTCTGCACAGAGGACTGTCTGTTATACCTATCGTGTAGAAATGCTTATTTAGTGAGCAGTGTCCGGTGATGGTCCCCAGCACCATTCGCAGGCTGCCCCTATCCAGTCGCATAAGGAGCTTCGCTTCGTTAAAGTATAAAGCTCAGTTTTTATACATTTTACTTATACTTATATACTTTATTTTAAAGAAAGATTACAGACTAACAACAAACTTAAATATCATGCATAAGTAGGGACATTTGCTAATTACAATCTTCCACACATATACTTAGTTGGAGTTATTTGAGTTGACCAGTTACTGTGATTTGAGTAAGTACACAGATTAGGTAATTTGTGTATTTTATTAATGGGCCTTAGTTGCCTGATAATAAAGAATTATTATTATTATAAATATATTAGGTTTGGATTCGTTTTTTTCTTAATAACTTTGTTTATATATATAAACATAAAAAAACATATTTTATAAATACATACAGTATTTATAAAATATGTTTTTTTATGTTTTGTCTTCTCTATTTTTAGTTTTTCTTTAAGTTGCACCTGCCATGTTGTCTCTGCAACACCCTATGATCGACTGGTAGAAAATGCCTAAGGCATTAAGTCCGCCTTTGTGCAGTGTTTTTACTAGTGCATAAAGTTTTAATAAATAAATAAATCAAAATTAAAAGCTATTGATGGTTGTTTCATCGTCATCATCATATCAGCCGAAAGACGTCCACTGCCGGACAGGCCTCCCACAACAACCGGTCCTGTGCGTCTCGCATCCATCGGCTGCCCGCGACCCTCACCAGGTCATCGGTCCACCTTGTGGGAGGCCGCGCCAACGCTCCGTCTTCCGGTACGCAGTCGCCACTCCAGAAATTTTCGGCCCATCGACCATCTGTTCTGCCAGCAATGTGCTATGTCGGTAACCTTGGTTCTCTTTCGGATATCGTCAATCCTGATTCAATCACGCAAGGAAACTCCGAGCATTGCCCTCTCCATTGCTCTTTGGGTGACTTTAAGCCTTCTGATGAGGCCCATTGTGAGCGACCACATTTCAGTTCCATACGTCATCACTGGCAACACGCACTGGTCGTAGACTTTCGTCTTGAGACACTGTGGTATGGTATGGTATGCTTGCTTACTCTTGGAATAATATTAGAACTCATTTCTCCTATTGCCAGAATGCAAATAACGAAGGTCTGATCGTCTCTTACTCTACAACACAAAAATCATTTATTTTCCACTCACCCCTTTGGTTCCCATCCTAACTTTAATAGCATCCAACTGTTTCCTAGCGGCAGTATTATGAGGTTCCAGCTTGAGGACTTCATTGAGATCGTGGGACGCAGACCGGAGTGAGCCGAGCCGTTCCCTGGCAGTTGCCCTGCGTTGTAATGCTTTCACATAGGTTGGGTCGAGGCGGAGGGCTTCTGTGCAGTCGGATTCTGCTTGGTGGAGGCTGAAAGGAGGAAAAAATTGTGTTAGAGAATATATGGCTGAAGCTAATTCGAATCAGATTTGTCTTAAAACATGACTTCAAGGATTAATTTTAAACAAAATATGATAGTTCATGTTGGCCACAACTACTTATTCAAGAAGTTGAAATTTTCCCTACTATCAGTAGTTTAGGTAAGAACTTATAAAACACATTTAAAATGTTTTAAAGTAATGGCTGATTGAAATCATTTCTCAGGGATTTATTAAAGTCTGGTCTGGTCTTTTTAACTTTTTCAATGTCCTTAAAATTTACGAAGCGACAGTATCGAACCTGTCGCTACGTTAATCTGGTCTATGGGCTCCCACACATAACTGCGAATTCGCAACGCATCGCGAATATCTGCGAGCTCGCAGGTACAAGTTCCTGCAATTGCGGCGTCGTATCGCATCGCATCGCGGATTTGTGTGGGCGCCCATAAAACGATTATGATTCCGCTCTAAGAGAGAGACGGAGCTATACATAGTGAATAGCACTATCACTTTTACATCATCGGAATTGGACGGCAATAGCACGTCATAGGGCGCCCACACTAATCCGCGATGCGATGCGATACGACGCCGCAATCGCAGGAACTTGTACCTGCGAGCTCGCAGATATTCGCGATGCGTTGCGAATTCGCAGTTATGTGTGGGAGCCCTAAGACTTCATAGTAGGGCCCCCGATATTATGGCGCCGGCTCCATTGTGCGCCGTAGTTTTCTTTATGATTTGCGAGACATTTGGTTTTCAGTAAAAAAAGCGTGTAACATGTTATCACGGCTAAAATTACAGAACTCCAGATTTCTAGACAGTTTGCTGTGTGCGTGTGCGCATGTGTGAACGCGGAACGCAGTACTCGACAGCAGAACGCCTTGGCAGGTGGCCTGTTTGGCCCCTATAACTTAGAACAAGGTCTTTTCTGTGCATGCGTCCTTCGATCAATCCATCAATTTCGTTCTTTATATGTTAATTTAAGATGATTTTTAGACTTTCTTTGAATTTTACCTAACATCATTAAATTATAACACTCTTTTTGCTTCGCCATAGTCAGGTAAAAATCACAAAAACCTTTTGGAACACAAGTACTACTAACCTGTCTTTCTTGAGATAGCACAGTCCTCTATTAGCGAAGTAGATACAGTCATCCTTCACCAGTTCGATAGCGCGGTTGTAGCAAGATATAGCCTCGTCCCATTTCTCCTGTTTCACAAATGTGTTGCCCTGGAAACAACAATGGTGTGTCATTGATAAGTGAAGCAGGTTTTATGTTGCCATGGATACATATAATTTGGCATGAATGCTAATCAATAATAAGGTATAATAGCTATTGTTATCTTCATTATAGTCGGTCAGTCATATGCTTACAGAATAAGGGTATTTCAAAGATAATATTAGTGTTCCATAATTCTGTCCAAATGTTCTTTAAGAACGTCAAAATCTATAAATGGGGGCGTAAGGGAGTTTGTTTGTTACGCTCTCACGCCTAAATCGCCGAACAGATTTTGATGAATTTTGTTATGGTGATAGATGTCGATACCAGAAGTACCTATCAATTGACGTAAGGGACATTTACCCAAAATGCCAAATTGCCCCTACGACAATTGACGTAAGGTTCATTTACGCAAATTGCCAAAATGTCCCTTACGTTAATTGATTTTTTTGGTATTGATGTGATCCTAGAGACGCTAGGATACTTTAACTCGAGCGGGCAAAATCTAGTAGTAGGTATATTAAGAAACGCCCCCATAACATCCGACTATCATCTCTAATCAATGTTATTTCTGGGAAGAGGTCCAAAAAGGAAGAGCTAGTTATTTTTTTACTCTTGATAGACACCCGTTTGACCACTATCTCACCTGATGGTAAGCGATGATGTGGTCGAAGATGGAGCACACTTGCTTAGAAGTAACCTGTTCACTCTTGACTGAAAGACTCCCCAGGTTGTAGCTATCAGGAAACACTGGCAGGGAATTTCACTCCTTAGCTGTACGCACAATGAGTGAGTTCCCAAAACGTTTTGTTTGTGTGGGTGGGATGTCCACCGTATACCGGTGGCACATTTTCAACGTAGCAATGCTTATCGAGGTCACTCCTTGGATAGGCTACCATCCATAAGTGGCCGTGTCTATCCGTGCCTCGAAAAGTATGTTAAGCAGTTGGTTCCGGCAGTCAAAAGCCAGAAAATTTTACACCATTCTTGCACTTTTGTTTGAAACAGCACATTTCTTTCAGTGTTTAGAGTGAAAGTTGTTCAAATTCATGAATAGGTACTTTTTTTTGTAAATCAATAAACATTTTATGCTCTTGCTTATGCCTAAGTAGCAGAGCATATAATTTGGTATTTTTAACCTTTTGAAGGCCAGAGCATAAAGGTATCGGTGTATCCCCGACGGTGGGCTCTAGCCAACGGTGGAGTGTTGGGCAATTTATCATTTGTTGGCTATAGCCAACCGTGGCGGTCAAAAGGTTTATTTATTTTATTTATTTATTTCTTCAACAAATTTACATTTGTGTTGAAAACTTAGTGGTTTAAACATTAAATATAATTATGTAGGCAACACAAAAATTTAAATTTAATTCCACATTGGTCCAAATATTATTAGTCTTAACATTAATTGTAATAATTTAACACAATATTAACTCAAATCAATATAAATAAAATTTAAGAAAAGTATGTAAAAAAAAAAAAAACAATAAGATGCAATTTCCTGATTAAGTGTTTGATATATTACTTAAAGTCATTAAAAATACAATCACGTATTAGTTCGAACTACCTTTATCTTTGAGAAACTCTTCTATGCTGTAATAACATTTCTTCAATAACAATGACTTTCATTTTCTCTTGAATTCATTTGGATTCATAGTTTTTAAATTCTATAGGCAATTTATTGAACATATTTACTGATTGCACTCTTGAGGCATGTTTAACGACATTAAGTTTAGGCTGGATGAAATTAGGTAGATCCTTTCTTCGCATTTTCATTCTGTTATGTCTTTGTTCTTCTGTCTCAAACTTATGGATATTTTTAATAAAATGACTAAGCAGGACCAGAATATAGAGACATGGTACTGTAAGAATGTGCAGTTTCTTAAAATGATCTCTACAAGACTCGAGTTTGTTTAAATATTGTATTGGTAGCTGTTGCCCCAGAACTTTATGCTATATCTAAGTCTAGACTCTATGAGTGCAAAATATACCATTCTGAGTTGAGCAATGGTTAATTCATCTCTAAGACTCCAGAGAGCATAGCAAGCACTACTGATAGTGTTAGTGACCACTTCCAATTCCTTCTTCACAAGGTTAACAATCATAGTCATATTTCAGTCAATTAACACAAAACCTTAGTGAATCTATTTTTAATTATACATCTAAACCTTCCTCATGAATCACTATTGGTGAAAACAAGTGCTTAAAGAGATGCAGCGGGGCACTTTTAAATATCTCAACATGCAGCTGTTATCAGATTCAGTTTAATCAAATGAAAATCTTACCCTCTCCTTCTCATACTGGGCTTCTTCCTTCAGTTTCTCCAGCTTGGCTTGCTGACTCTTCTTGCCATCCAACGAAGTAGGTCCTACGTCTGCCATGTCTATGTCCTCACAGGCTTTGTCCTGGAGATTTAGAAGTTAGCATTACATGTGAAATTATTTACAATTACAGTGGATTCTCACTAATTGAAATGGAACATTTTAATTACTGGATTGTATAGAAAAATCAATTTATAATTATATTAATAAAAAGAATAATCCTCACTAATATTAGAATTGCGAAAGTAACTGTCTGTCTGTCGAACTTTCACACCAAAACTACTGAGCTGAATAAATGAAATTTGGTACACAGATAGTCTAGAGCCTGAGAAAGGACATAGGCTACTTTTTAATGCAAAAAAAGTTTGAAAGAGGAAGATGAAAAGTTGCATTGAAGTATCGTCATTTTTAGAGTTAGAAGCTTGAAACTTATTTTTTAGGCTGTTAATTCGATAAAAATAAATATGACATTCAAAGTTTACGTATATTTGTTTTATTTGTAAAATAATTAGCCTAAATAATTAAAAATACTACCCAAAGACACTATTCCATGCGGATAAAGTAGTAGTAGCGGGCACAGCTAGTAATTTAATAAAGGAATGTGTAGGAAGCCAAATGTTACAACAAAATACCATGTGACACATTAGAATTAAATGAAAGAAAATTTTAAAGTTCTATTAAAACCACACTTTGCAAACAAGCATATTACAAACTAGATGATTATATTAAAGATAAGAATGCTTGGAAACATGCTGGTCCTGCTCCATAGGACAATCAAGGGTGTAGTAGACAAAGTCAAATTTGTTGATTTATTTACTATAGAATACTGGTGTACTTTCTGTTTAACTCACACACTGATCCATTGTTGTTAATTATATTTTAAATATGTGAGTACCATGTCCCTTCCTAGCAAACTTAGTTTTATCTCTGCTGGTATTGCTTTGTTGTACCTATTAGTATATAAGTGTGTGCTGTATATTAGGGTAATGTTGGGTGCATTGTGCTCACATAATATAATCAATTTATATGTATACAAATATTGTAAAACTTATATTTGAAAAGAGTAACTATGGAGTTTCTTGCCCGTTCTTCTCCATAAGAATCTACTTTTTGCGAATGGACAACTAGAATCACTAATATTTTAATTTCAAACTGTAAATTTGACATTCAAAAGTGCCTTGTAATGGTCTAGTTGAAGTAAATGAATTGACTTTGACTTTGACCATGGGGAGTAGAAAAATTAGTGTCTCTCTGCTGCACATTGTTTTAAAGCTACTTTCATAATTTGCTTTTGTTTTGTTTTATGTACTTACCTTTGTACTTTACACTAAATGACTGGTAAAAACCATAATATGCTGGCTCTATCTATCTATCTATCGGGTGTATGGTTTCCACACTTAATCCTGATGTTGGACCGTTGTGCGTAAAATATGCTGGCTCATTCTATTGAAACACTGTACCACACTAAGTCAACTCAAGATCAAAGTGTACTGTTTATTTTGTTGTGGACATTATAAAGTTCATCTGATTGCAAAGAAAAATAATGTGAGTGGTTGATTTGAATTCCAAGAGGTCTGGTAACTGAAATGATGAACATATCAGTCTAATGCCCAATAATTTAATGGTCTTATTAAGAACAAGGTTTTAGATTTTTTTTTTTACGTATTGAATAAGGGGGTAAGACAAAAAGAGATTAAAATTTGTACTTACAACATCATACTTGTCCCATGCTGTATAATCAGATCCACGGATCTTTTTCTCCGGCTGCTTCTTAGGTACCACGGGCTTCTCCTTCTTTATTCTGCTACGAACTGGGGGCAAATCCTAACCTCGAAAATAAACAAAATAAAATATGAAACTGAAACTCAAATAAATAACCGAAATATAGACACATATTTTCAAGTAATATTGGTATGAATGCTTACTTACACTGCACCAATGACTAATACTGTACAATAATCACACCTATTTACTTTCTTTGTGAACAAAAAGCGAACATAACCATAACCTAACAAATTACATGACATCTATTACACAAAAAAAATCAACTTAATCACTACGTTACGCACATAAATTGCAGTAAATCATCAAAAACAAAGTCTAAGGACAACATAAAAACGGTAATAGGTCTAAACCTGTTCGAATTCACCGTTCAAAGCGGCTTCTTTTCGTTTCATCTCTGCTTCCCAATTCTGCAAGTCGGTCATGTAAGTTTGTAACGCTTTAACATTGTCTCGGGCTTGTTTTTGTATTTCGAAAGCTTTTTCCATGGTTCTAATCGGGTTTAGCACATTAAATCTTTATCGTTACCTGTTAGATCAATAAAATATTTTCAGTTGCACTCAATAAACGTAAACTTGTCAAACAAATTTTGATTGTCATGGTAATTCGGATTTCAGAATGGCGGGGCGCTGAGCGCCGATTTGCGTTCGGAAACGTTTAATCAATATGTTAGCCGTGTTTCCTTTTTGTTTTTTTGTAGTTTTATTTTATTTTGCGGTATTGATTTGATTTGTTTTAAAACAAACAGTTTTACGCAGTTAGCACATAATGTGCTAACTGTGTAAAACTGTGCTATCGTAACAGAACTAAGACATTAGAAGCATAATAAAAGCTTTTGTTTCGTGTAATGCGTATCCACATGCAGCGACTTTTACTCGCTAGCCACTTTTTAAAAAGCATCGTCATTCATCATAATTTTGTTCATATTTACCTATTGCATTCCCTGTTGCCGAACTAATAATAATTATGTTAGCTATTGTTCTATCTCGAGCAACCGGCAGCAAGTTCGTCTAGACGTCACTGCTTGCGGTTTTGTCGGAAGTCACCCTCCCCTACCTCTTTCCCTTAAGCCTTAAATTATGGCGAGGGGGTAATGGCTGATCTTTACGTTATGCTCGGTCATCTTGTTTGCGATGGCTTTTGTTATTTTTATATCGATTATCTGCTGATTGTTTAATTGTTTAGTTTATTACGTATGGCATCGAGTCACAGATCTATTTTAAATTATAGGTACCTACCCTCTGCACGTGTAAACGGGCACGCCCTTTTTGTCTAGAGGCTTATTTAGTTTGTTTTTAATATCTCATTGGATTTAACTCGGACATTTTGGGGGACTGTCTTTATGTAGAACTTTGACGCCTAATTTGAATAGACTTTTAACTTTTGACTTTTAAATACAGCAGGCGTCAAACAACTTTGCCCTTCTAAAGTTCGTCACAATTGACAACACCGGGCATGCGCGGGTTTGGCGCGCATGCGCCATCTCGCGGAAAATGGCTCGAGTAATGGCCTCTTAGTCGCTCCTATACGTTCGATGCTTAGTCGTGTCCCGCTTGCTCAATGCAATAAGACTGTTGATGCCACAAGTGTTACACGTTGTTATTATGTTTTTGTTTTTATTTAAATAATTAGTTTGTTATTGTTTTGTTATCTTCTTATTGCTACTTGTTGTGTTTGTTGCTTGGTTTGTGTGAGTTTTTTGTGCGATATGCCTAAACGGACTATCGTTCTAAAAATAAATCATACATTTTTTTATACTTTTAAATTTAGCTTTCATTATTTTATTCTGTGTGAACTCAGTCCCTCACTTTCAATTACCTATATAGTAGAACTTATTATCTTCTTATGCATTTATACCTAATCTTACGATCGCTAACTGCTTCTATAAGCGTAGGTAACACTTTTTTACGCGATTGCACCTGCGCGGTCGTCACCAAGACCTCGGTAACTTTAGAGCGGCAAAGTTGCTTGACGCGTACTATCTATCTATAAATATAAAAATCAATTGCTGTTCGTTAGTCTCGCTAAAACTAGAGAACGGCTTGACCGATTTGGCTAATTCTTTTTTGTTTTGGTCGCCAGATTTCAGGGAAGGTTTTAAAACAAAAAAAAAAGGGAAGTAGGGTAGGTATGTAGGGTAGGTAGAGTAGGGTAAGTATGTAGGGTAGGTAGAGTAGGGTAGGTATGTAGGGTAGGTATGTACGGTAGGTATGTAGGGTAGGTATATAGGGTAGGTATGCAGGGTAGGTATGTAGGTTAGGTATGTAGGGTAGGTATGTAGGGTAGGTAGGTATGTAGGGTAGGTAGAGTAAGGTAGGTAACGGTTGACGGTTGTTGGTGAAGGGAGCGAAGCCGCGGGCACAGCTTGTTAGCAAGATAAATCTTAGCCCAAAATGAGAAGCGAAAATGGATCCAGTTCTTTATAATCTTACGGAGTTTGCCATTTTCCCACGACATATACCTATTTCCTTAGTAGAAGAACTTTTTGGTCGATCAAAACACTGGCCGTTTTTGATAAAAAAACTTTGACAAAAACCATTACCTACCTACGTACAGAAAAAATAGAAGGATAAAAAACTTTGACATTAAAGTTATTTTGGCGCTTAAAAGCCAGTATTCTGGAAGACCAAAGGAGTAGTTTTTTAGAAAAAAGTTTGGTTGCAATAAAAAGGTAGATATTCCATCCTTTACACTTTTGATGTGTGTAGTAGGTATATAGGTATGTTACGGTAAGTGTGATTAATTATGTAATTTAAATTTATTAATAATTACCGAATATTTTCAATAATTACCGAAAGTCGAGGTAAAAGTAAGAAATTAATAACTTTTATCGGTAATTATTAAGAATGTAACCTTAGTAGGTACTAATTAATGTAAATTAATGTACCTAAACAAGTACGAATATATATATATATATATTTTATTTAATATGGGTTTGCTCTTGACTCTAGTCTAGGTCATAGATGACAGAGACAAATTCGACGATGGGGCGAGCTTACCCATAAGAAGCCTGTCCGCTCTAATTTTGAAGAGATTAGGGTTGTATGCGTTCGGAAACACAGACGCAGGCAGAGAGTTCCTTTGCTGTGCGCACTATAAAAGACGTTTGGAAACGTTTAGTGCGAATTGGTAGAATAGCAACAGGGTAAGGATGGTAACTTGCAGTGCGTCTAGATGTCCGATGGTAGAAGGGGGCCGGTGGGATGAGGTCGTGGAGATCCTGGACACTCTCCCCAAACGTCTCTCTCGTACGCTAAGCGTCTTTCTGAAAAGGAAGATCTACCTATTAGAGTGCAATGCTCGGAGTTTCCTTGCGTGATCGAATCAGAATGATGAGATCCATAAGAAAACCAAGGTTTTCGACATAGCCCGAAGGATCGCCAAACAGAAGAGGCAGTGGGCAAGACACATTGCTCGCAGAACAGATGGTCGATAGGGTCAAAAAGTTCTAGAGTGGCGACCGCGTACCGGAAGACGTAGCGTTGGAAGGAACATTTGGAATACTATTTATTCCAAATGTTCAGTTGACAATTTATCGAGAGTTAACAATCTTTCAAGTTACAGGACGTATTACCACAAATAGAATAGTAAATAGGCGGAAAAAATATTGAAGGAATACTTCAGTTCCGATCATCAGTAAAAAGAAATTTGCTAAATTAATAAAATAAAAAACTACTAATAGAATAAAAAAGGGTTAATCAACTTTTGTTGCTGACTGTATCAACCTAATCACTTATTCCTAGTTACCTACTATATTTAAAATAATAATAATTAATTCAAAACCCATCACAGGGTAACACAGTAAACCAGTAAACCAATCATATTTTATAACGAAGGCGTGCTTTCGATAAATGACTTGATTCGGTTCACGATGTCAAGGTTCTCTATATGACGATATTCTCGGATAAATCGTGATTACATCAACTTTTCTCGTGATCACATGGCGAATTACTTACGTACCTACTTGAAAAGGTTGAATGATTTTAGGCAAAGAGCTACTAGTGCCATTTTAATTTTTCTTAAGTATTTAGGTAGGTCAATGACTCCAAACCGCCATTTTTTCGATAAGTGTGGAGAAGAAGACTTCCGTGGATTTAAATTTTAATATTATTGGAAAAAACAATTTTTTCCAAAAGATTTTCGCCATGTTTTTGTTTTCTATTAGTAGGCACACGTTTGACCACTATCTCACCTGATGGTAGGTAAGCGATGATGTGGCCGAAGATGAAGCACGCATGTGCTCCCAAAACGTTTTGTGCATGTGGATGGCATGCGCATGCAGTAGGATGGGTAGGCCAGCCCATACATAATGCCCAAAAAAAAAATTTTCGTCGTCAGTATCGTAATTTCAACCCTGAATAATGTGGTGAGTTTTTTTATTTGGCCATTATGTATGGGCTGGCCTACCCTTACTGTAGCCTACTGCACGCACATGGTAGATGGGATGTCTGTCCACCATGTACCATGGCGCATCGCCGTATGTATGTCTTGTGGTCTGATGTCGGAACGGTCTTGGCGAAATTAAACTATGCAATTCCACCGCGCACTCCCCAAATTGCAACCGATAGAAAACCGACAGGCAAGCAACTCGGCGTCGATGCTCAAGACTTTGGATGCTCGACTCGACGAGCCTGCAGTCATTGCCGATAATCCTCTTTGCTCGTTTCCCAATTGACTCAAGATACGTCCAAAAGATGAACTGATGCCCATCCATGTTCCTCGAAATGCCCTTTGCGATGTGGCCGAGAATCGCCCTGCGACTCCCAACGCCCGGGGCGTCTTTTTCTGTTGCGACGGCTGGGGCGTGAGGATTGCAATAGGTACTTACTTGATATGTCGTGAGTGGACCCTTAGGCTGTTGGAGTAGGTACCCAGCTTAGTAGTCATCATACTATTAGAATTACCCGTTTCCCAGTTTCATCAGTTTTTTCACATTTTGATCAACACACACAGGCGTAAAAACCCGAAATAAAAGATTAAGGCCTTACAAAAATGTTTTTTATTAGTATCTGATATTTTTATAAAAAAAAACCAATCAAATAAACGGATGTTGTTTTGACAGATAGTTTACATTATTATTGTTGCATACAAAAACACATTCTTGCTAACAAGGCAGTTATTAACGAGTTTAATAAAAAGCTCCTCGAGCCGATAAACCGCAGAAAAGGATAAAGGTTCCGCACGTTATTAATATGCAAGTAAAATTTGAAATTAAAAGTTTGTTACCAAGGGACAAACTTTTAATTGCAAATTTTAGGGCACCATGTTCCTAACATTTTTTGTTTGTTGTATCCTCTACCCATATATTCATGTTAGATCGTGCACCGCAACTTTGAAAAAAAAGTTTCTATCCCCTTTCATTTACACTTTTTAGGTGTATGACGCAGGGTCATTTGTGTAAAATCAGAGTGGCCTATGGCCATAGACCAACAGTTGGCTGCCATTGACTGATGAAGAAGTTGAACATGTCCGTGGACACACAAAGCCCAAACTGCGGCCAAAAAGCTGGGGATCCTAATAGAGTGAAGCGATACTTCACGCTTGGACAGCTTTTAACCCTTTACTAAGCACAAGTCCGATCCTGCATGGAGTATTGCAGCCACCTTTGGGATGGCTCAGCTAAATACCAACTTGCCGCGCTTGACTCGGTGGAACGCAGCAGAGTAAAACTGGTGGATGCCTCACAGCTTGGCTCATCGCCGCAAGGGTGCCTGCTTGTCGGTCTTCTACAGATTGTACTTCGGGGAGAGTGTCCAGGTACTCCACGACCTCATCCCACCGGCCCCCTTCTACCATCGGACATCTAGACGCACTGCAAGTTACCACCCCTACGGTGTTGCTATTCCACCAATTCGCACTAAATGTTTCCAAACGTCTTTTATAATGCGCACAGCAAATGAGTGGAACTCTCTGCCTGCGTCTGTGTTTCCGAACGCAAAAATACTACATACTTACACAAAATACTAAATACTTCAAAATAAGAGTGAACAGGCTTCTTCTGGGTAAGCTCGCTCCATCGTCGACTTTGTCTCTGTCATCTATAACCTAGACTAGAGTCAAGAGCAAACCCATATTAAATTAAAAAAAGGAAGTGTAGCCAGCAATCTTTAGACCTATAAGATGCAAGATTATGTTGGTAGGTATATTTTGGGTATGGGTATGTGTATTTTGGGTTTCATACATTTGCTTGTAACTCGCAAAAATGTACAAGTAGCTTGCATGCCGTAGCGAAATACATGAATCAGAATTTGTAATGGCGCAATGTCATGCTATGGCGATAAATAATATTTTTATCTACTTTTGAGTGAGCTACTGGCGTACTTAGTACTTCAGGTTTCATTCTGTCGGTAAATAGCATTGGTTATATCTATGTAGTAGTTTGAAATACGCTTGGGGAGATACTTCTCGTGTCACCCAAGCGTTTTTCGCCATAAACGTTTTTGTAATCGCTTTTAAGTCACAGAGGCACATGGACCGCGGTAACCTCTTTCCATCAAGTAGGCCGTGAGTTTATTTGCCAACTAAAAGCCATAAATAAAAATCTGAACAAGCTCATCACGATTTTATTAAATCTTAATTGATTAGGTAATTAAAAACTAACAAACTCAAGCTGCCGTGCAATACTAGATATGCGAAAACGTGACTTCTAATGTATCGGCATCGTACAACGCAATTTTTTCTAGAAATAAAAATTTCACAACACTCTTTATGTTCTTATTAGGTTATATTTATGAGTAATTTATATAAAGATTTTTATTTAATTACGTTGTTGCACAGAATAATTAGTTATTGCATTGTAATTAACTACATATTTTTCGATCTTGAACTTTTCTTAATAAATCTAATTTAAAGTCCGGGTCATTAATCAGTCTAGAATACCTAGTCTAGCTTGAACTAAAGATACGTGCATTGATTCTTAATTTTCTAGCATAGTTTGTTTGTAGGTACCTACCTAAATAAAGGTCACAATTTGTTTATTTCTGGCGTAGTTGTGTCATCAAATAAAACTAGGAGTCTGACTCGCTCAGTAACGTCAGTTTACAGATGTCCACCGCTAAACCTGGGCCTCTCATCTCATGGGATTCCCGACAATTCTCAAAACGTCTCATTAAAAGCTCTCAGTGGTCTCATAAAATATCACAGATCCTTATGTAATTTTTGTATGGTGTACAATAAAGAGTACTTATTTCTATTCTATTTTCTCCTCCAATAACAAATAGCCACTCTTAAGAGATCGTCACTCCACCCAATCGAAGGGCATCCTATCTTACGTTTGTCGATTTGGGAAGTCCACTCAAGAACACGTCTGCCCCAAAAGTCATCGGTTCACCGCATATATAGATATAAGTCACCGGAAAATTGTAAACGCCGTAAGATTGTAAAATATCGCGTGAAATTGTAAACTATTTTTTTTTAATAAGACACGGTATTGGAAACTATTGGATTTGGATGGGATTTATTGTCCAAAAACGATTTTTTTCATACAAAATCGAGAAATTATAATATAATAAAGATTTATTACAATCTTACGGAGTCTGCGATTTTCCGTTGACATAGACAAGACAATCCTAAAAGTAAAGTAAATTAAAGTAAAGTTGTGTAGGGAACTTTAAAGAAGGCCGCTGGCAAAATGTTTGAAACTATTGTTAAGGTGCAACGGTTCAACGCTTTTCCTGAGGAACTCTAAACATTTATATCCTGATCATCTAATTGGCGGTTATCAATTCGATACTATGATAATTCGAGTGATATCTACCTTAAGTAAAAAACTATATAACCAGCGTCAAGGCAAAGGCAAGGTCAAGGCGGAATCTTAGATATTTTTAAAAGCTGTCATATCGCGGATAGGCTCCGCAACTGCAAAATCTTGAAGTATGGTTAAAGAGTGAAAAAAATAATTATTATATTACTTTTGCCCCGGATTCGCTATAGCATTTATATAATCTTCTCTAAGAATTCATTTATCTCTGTACTAAAATTAATCAAAATCGGTTCGGCGATTTAGGCGTGAAAGCCTTACAAACAAACAATCTCAGTCTCGCATTTAGGTATTATAATATAAGGTTAGGTATTAGGTAGAATTGAAACATTTTAGACTGGCCACTGTCCGGTTTTCTTGCGTTGAGATACACACTTGGAGCTATAACTGACAATATCAACATTAATTGTCATTGTATGAGGAATATGGCGTGAGGTTTTTTTAAAATGAATCCAGTGTTTTCTTGGACTCTCTCTTCCTTTAAGAACATATTGTGAGAAGGTGGAAAGGGTGGATTTAACTGTGCTTTTGTGTATTTTATAAATATCGTTGCATCGAATAAATGTACCTACGATCTATATTTTTATTTATCAAAGAACCGCTGATTATGGCTAGAAAGGAGGTGTCTATCTAGAGATATTATGCGCCCATCACAAATAAATTGATTATGAGAATAGGTAGGTTACTTACACTTAATAACACCAATACAGGTCCCAATTCAACCCTTTAAACAATTAGACCATATAAATATAAAACTAAGCAAGAAAAACGTTCCCACGATTAAAATTTGCATGCATAAACAATCTTTACTTAAACCTGTAATGAGCGGTGAGGACGTGATTCCAATCTTATTGCGAACTGAGATGGTTGTGCCATTGCCTTATGTACTTGACGTTTACTAGAGCTTCATGTACGGAGAGTAATAGAAGGATTGAAGGTCGAGGTTTTAGTGAAAGTCTGGTCTACGTAAAAAAAAAAAAAAAATGACGACTGTCTGCCACTGAAGATCGGCCTCACTAAGACGGCCTGCCATTGTCTGGATAGGTATATAGGACAATGCATAGGTCCAACCTAGAACACAACTTTTGATTTTGTTTTTTACTCTTTTCACTCCTCTTTCTCTGGTATCACTGTCTTTTCTGCGTAGTAAATATATCAGTAATTAATCATAATTTTAAACGTTTCACTGAACAGTATTTTATGGTCTATCATACAATATGTACTACTACTACCTACGTAAGTATTATTGGTAAAATAGTGATGACAGTTCTACAAAAATTATTTATCAAGAGTTTAAGTTGAAATTGTCCACTAAATAAAATACGTTTTTTCTGCCTCCCGCTTCAAAAGGAAGAAAGCGAAAACTATATACAAATTGGGCAGAGTTTCGCTAAATCTTGTAATTTTCAATTCATTGGGCAAACAAAGATGGCTGGTAAAGGCAACACTTTCCCGCTCTTTTTGACTGACTTTTGGCATGGCTGTAGGAAAGTGTCACATTGGCACGCATGGCTGTAACAAAGTTTCACACTAGTGGAAGGCATGGCTGCAGGAAAGCGTATCTAATATTGGCTGGCACTGCATTTGCAGCTGCATGTTGGCTGGCGTCGCTTCCCTACAACACACGTAACAATTCCTTTCTGATGAATTTCATTGCGGATTCCCAGTAAGTTGAATCTTATCACCGAGACGCTTCATATTTCGGCACTTTTACTGGTCGGTACGTAGTGTTACCTACGATTAAGGTCGGTAAAATGACGATCTGTACCTAATCTGCAGAATTCTTCATTGCCAAATCCATGGGCGTTACCTAAATTCTTAAGAAAAAAAAAACACAATCCTACGAGATGAACGATGATAAAAAGTCGATTAGATCACAAAATCCGGTATATTTCTAGCGGTGTCTTCACTCATATTTTGAAATCACTATCTTATGAGTGTGAGCGGGTCACGTCAGCCACATGCACAGTGACCCTACAAAGGAGGTGCTTAAGGATAGACGTCACCACCGAGGCCGACCTAGGAAGAGTTAAGTGGTACGAGGTGGCTCGGTAAAAGAATACCTGAAAGGATTTAGGGGCGGCCTTTGCTCAGCTGTGGGTCAATTTTGTCTTAATAAAAATAAAACATACCCTTCTAGGCATTCCCAGGAATTACGGTTCTAGTATACCAATATAAAGTAGGTGCCTACTCGATGGTAATTAATCTATGGTTCTCATCTATCTAATTTAAAGCTGTAGTTTAGCTATCTTTGACATGTTTATAGTTTCCGGCCAAAAGGTTGCCTTAAATGGCATTCGATTCATAATTAGGTTTCTACGTTTAAATAAACCCTCGTCTTCGGTTTTTCTTATCCTTAATCTACATTTTCAAAGAAATGTATGTATTGTCTTTTTTTTGGTGCCTCTCTTATTAATGGGAGGCGCTCAATGTTGAACATTTTTAACTGACTTCAAAAAAAGGAGGATATTCTCAATTCGGTTGTATTTTATTTTTTATTAATTTAAAATAATCTTTTTTTATGTTAAAGAATATACTTTCCAACTGGTCCCATACGAATTTCATCAAAATCGGCTGAGTAGTTTGGTTTTTAAATCAAAATAGCTGGAACAAAAATATGCCATCCAAGTACACCAAATAGCGTATTTTGCTTTCCTGTGACTTTTGTCGTGTGTTGCTACTCGTAGGTTACCACTAAAAAGTTTATTTGGAAGTCGGTTGTATGTAAAAAGCAATTCGACTTAGACTTTCCAATCTTTCTATATAACCTAAGACTTTACGGTAACTCAGTTGTTTGTTAGTTTGTCAATCACGCCTAATTGTGCGAATAGATTTGGTTGCATTTTTGTGGCAAAATATTTTAGGTTATGTCCACCCGGACAAAACAGCTACCCCGAGAGCACTTTCTTTGGGTTTTTTTTCCAAATTTGACTCGGGCTATGCCGTTTGCAGAAGCTAGTATAGACTACAATATTCAGCTTATAATGTTTCATAGGATTTACTGGTCGAAAATACTGGTATTAAGCTGAATTCGGTTTGACTAGAAGCCGACCCCAATATACTCATACTCATACTCAATACTTTATTGCATTCCATAATGTGTATACATAACAGTTGGTATGTTAAAACATCGAATCAATTATGGACCTTGTCGGGCACAGCAAAGTTTATTATTAATAGGAGAGAGGATGAAGGCGCTTTTTAAATAAATATTTAACTAAAATAATATTATTAGTGTTTATGGTATTTGTAAGTATTTATACATATGTTTTAAGATTTTGTTTCATAGGATTTATCCCAGTACGGTCCCGTGGGACATCTTCGATTTGTACGCTGGCAAAGCTGCAAATTACAGCCAGTATGAAGCGGATTGTTCGAAAGAGTTACCGCGGCCCTGGAACGCAAAGGGCAATTGGAGGAACACGGGCGGGTTTTAGACAGTAAGAGTCTGACACTCCCTTGCGCTCAGCCCAGAGCGGGGGAGTTATTTTATTCTTTTTGATGTTTTGTGTTTTGATGTTATTCAATTTAGATATACTGTAAATTTTAATCATTTCAAGAGACTTTTAGAGAGAAGAGACTGTATTGCATATTTATTAAATTAACTAACATAGTATTAAGTGCTACTAACACCTACTGTACCGTACTGTACCGTAACGTTATAAATTTGATAGCCTAATAGTAGATAGTATCTCGAAGTAATTCCGAGAAATTGTGGACTGACATAAAATGGCGACTAAAAAGAGCACAAGTCTACAATTTAGCCGTTTTGATGTGATAGTAAACCTGGAAACAAGGCTCTCATTGGTCTTTTCAGATATGAGCTCACGCCAATAAAGACCAATGAGGGGCCAAGTTTCTAATTTAACTATCACATTAAAACAAAAATTGTAGACCAAGGTGCTGATTGGTCGCGACTATCAAATTTTTATGCGTAAAAAAGTATTCCAAATGTTCAGTTGACAATTTATCGAGAGTTTTCAATCTCTCAAGTTATTTTATAATCTTACGGAGTTTGCTATTTTCCGGTGACATATATTTGATAATACACATCCAAAAACAAATGCTAGAGCTAGTTTAAGCTTATTATTAACAAAAGACCACCCAGCTCAGCTAGAGTATCACAACAAAAAGTTAATTCGATAATTCTATTAATCTTGTATTATCGGCTCAAATTACACACCTATACAATAAGTACAAGTGTTTACCATAGATTGCGGAAGTTCTCCGAGTCAAGGTGAAGTCAATGACCCCTGACCCGCGACGTAACGGCTATTACTATAGATAATCTTGTGGGTTACTTGTGAGATGTACTTACTAGTATCTACATTACTTTTGCTTTCGTCGGCATTTTACTGTTGAGAATTATTACGTATTTACTGTCATGATTATCTATAGGTTTTGTAGCTTCTGCCTACACCCAATTTACTTGTATTCGAGGTTTGGCCTTTGTGAGAAGGGTTTTACCATCCCAACGGAACCTTCCACCACAAAATACCATTACATGGTATTTTGTGGTGTAAGGGTATTAGTCATCATCACATCAGCCTAAAGACTACCACTCTATCCACTACTGGACACAGGCCTTCCCCAAGTGTCACCACAAGTACCGGTCCTGTGCGTCTCGTATCCATCAGCTACCCGCGACCCTCACAGGTCATCAGTTCACCTTGTGGGTTTTTACCTTCGTCCAACGACGCGTCGTCCGGTACGCGGTCGCCACTCCAGAACTTTTGGACCCCATCAAACATCTGTACCGCGAGCAATGTGTCTTGCCCACTGCCACTTCAGTTTGGCGATCCTTCGGGCTATGTCGGTAACCTTGGTTCTATTGCGGATATCGTCATTCCTGATTCGATCACGCAAGAAAACTGGCCTCTCCATTGCCCTTTGGGTGACTTTAAGCCTTGTGATGAGGGCCGTTATAATACGTAGGTAGATATACACCCATTATTTCTATACTCAGAGTGGGTGAAAAAAGGCTGCCAATGGTGCTAGAACCCTAATTACTAAACTTTGGGATCTGAATTAAAACTTTTAATCAGGCAAAAAAGTGTAACACCCTTTAGCAGCTATGAAACTATTTATTTATTTATAATATACTTTGATTAGTTGTAACTTGTACTTATAATGTACAAGTAACAGCTTAATACTTAACCAACTAGACTAATATTCGCGAAATTATGTACTTGCAAACGCATAGGTATAAAAATAAAATAAATCTTGTATACTTTATTGTACACCTCTTTATTAAACACAAGTGTACAATGGGCGGCACTATGTAGGTTGGTACGAGGAGTTCTGCCTAACTCTTCACAGACAACTGGCGAGGCATTTCATTGATGTTATGGAAATACACGTCCCACCAAAATTACATAAACCTAACCCAACACCTACCCAAAACCTACACTACATTTAAAACCAAATTAATGCTTTAAATTTCGTTTTAATTCCAGTAACGAGTTAGACATCATCTACCGGAGCGCCAAACACGAGAGATAAGTTGCCGTCGTTAGTTAAGATGTTAAAATAATTAACTAGAACTAAAAGTGGAACAGAACAGAAGAGACAAGAAGTACAGTCGGTCGATTCTGTAAACATGTCAAAGTAAAGTTTGGGTGAAGTGATCACGAGGTGAGCTGTCAATCCATATAACGACCCAGCTGAATCGACCGGCTGTACAGGTATCACTATATTTCTTCAACAAATCAATTCGACTTGAACTAATTAGACTCGAATCCATGGATTACAAAATTTGGAAACAGTATAATATTTTTGACGTGGTATAACGGAAATGCACCTTTCACCGAAATTACATAAACCTAAAACCTCTATCTAAAAATACTACATTTAAAGCCAATTTAATGCTCTTAACTTCGTTCTAATTCCTGTAACACGTTTGACATCAAAATGTCCCCCCACCGGGACGCCAAACACGAGAGATAAGTCGCCGTCGTTAGTTAAGATGTTAAAATAATTTAGTGATTTAGTGCTTGTTACAGTAATTTAGTGCCTACTCGTAGTTTATAGGTGCTTTAGTTATTAGCGCTCAAAGTTTACGTACTTATTCTGGAAAACTTGAATTTTGTACGCCAAATAATTCTTGATTTAAGTATACCTAGACGGTGACATCGGAAAACGAATTGCGGAACTGAAATGGGGCTGGGCAAGACACCATAGTCAAAGACAAAGTCAAAACGTTTATTTCAATTAGGCCATTAAACGGCACTTTTGAACGTCAGCATTTACAGTTCAGTAAAATAATAATATTACATTAATAAAGTGACTCTACTGTCCATTCGGAAAGGTAGATTCTTATGGAGAAGAACGGACAAGAAACTCCATAGTTACTCTTTTCAAATAATGATTTCACAAAATTTGGTATACAATAATTAATTTAATATTATGTGAGGACGATACACGCAGAGTATGCTACTTATAAGAACAAAGTAATACCAGCAAAGCACCTGGCAAGGCGCGGTGATGATAGGTGGAGTAAGGCAGTGATCGAGTGGCGCCCGAGGACTGGAAGAAGAAATGTCGGTCGGCCGGCAGCGAGATGGGCGGACGACATTGTTGCCATCGCGGGTAGAACCTAGATGAGGCTGGCACAGGAACGTGGGCACAAGAGAAGAGAGGCCTATGCTTAGCAGTGGGCGAAGTTGGGCTGTGGATGATGATGATGAGACGTTGATGAGGTTTATTGAATTCTTAAAGTGGTTAAACTGTATTCATTTGCGGTTTGAATTAGTTTTACGTGCTTTTTCGTCGCCATAATTGTACCCGTGTAAGTGTTTACAAGGGGAACCGCTTATCTTGGTATGGTCATGTGAAGAGGAGGGATGAAATGCACGTAACTAAAAGAGTTATGAATATAAATGTGGATGGATGGACAGGGAGAGGGAGGCCAAAGAAAAGATGGATGGATTGTATTAGGAGTGATATGAAAGAAAAGGGAGTTATTGATAGCGTGACGGTTGACAGGACAGAATGGAAGAAAAAAACGTGTTGCGCCGACCCCAAGTAACATGGGATAAGGGCAGGAAGATGATGATGAAGTGTTTACAACGGAAATCTATTAGGCCGCCCTTTGTGTCACCCTATGTAATGTTTTCCTCGTCTATATTTTCTGTAACTTATATGGTGTACATAGTAAAGAGTATTCTATTTTATAAAGTTTCTTTTGCAGTTCTGTATCTATTATCTTCATCATCAAAACAGAGGGGCATTGACTCTTTTACAAAACAATGTTTAATAAAAATAATAACTACTCGTGTATTTGTCAATTTGACATTATCTTTAAGTCCCGTTACAACATACTTCACTTGTCTGCCCACCACCCATTAATTAAAGCGTGTAAATTGATACCTGACAATGTGATAAACATCTCTATTATTTTGTTGATTAAGTCCAACCTCTTTTGAATTTTAATTACAGGTGCGAACTGACAAAAAAAAAGTAACAAGTAGTTATTACGAATGGCGTATTATAAAATTATTTATAAAGTCTTTATAACAGTAACACTACTTTTTAACCGACTTCAAAAAAGGAGGAGGTTCTAAATTCGTAGGATTTTTTTTTTATGCATGTTCCCCGATTACTCGAACATGGCTGGACCGGTTTTGATTTTTTTTTTTTGTTTGACAGGGTTTTCTTCCTAGGTGGTCTCATGTTCATCAAGTCAAGATCTGATGATAGGATCCTGAAGAAATAGAGAGCACTCTTCAAATGTCTCTCTTGAAACGTCGAGTCCCGGATGAGGTATAAAAAATCAACTGTCCTGCAACGAAATCAGCGATGGAGAAAAACATAATTTCTACTTCTCTCCTTATCAAGCAGCAGACAGAACAAAGCTAGGCCATTATACACCAAGCAACGTTTACATGTAAGTTAAGGCATTCATCTGGAAAAAAAAAACAAATGACTGTGAAATCATCAAAAGAGTCCAGCTACTGCTCTAGGCGGAGGGGAAGGAAGTGACAGACTCTTATCCTCCTATAGCCCTTTGCGTTCCAGGGCTGCGGTGCCTCTTCCAAACAATTCCGCAACGAGTTTTTTGTTTGGGACAAGCTCACCACATTATCCCCAATACAACTCCTTAAAGCCAGAATCAACAGTGGCGATTACCAAAAAAGTGCCGAAGCAATGAAACGTCGAGTCCCGGATTAGGTATAAAGAATCAACTGTCTTGGATCCCGCAACAAAATTAGCGATGGAGTTAAAACATAATTTCACTTCCCTCCTTATCAAGCAGCAGACAGAATAAAGCTGATCGTGAAAAAAAAAACAACATAAGCAGGTACATAAACTTTGGGATGTTCATGTCCGATATGGTTTGGACATGGTTTTTTACCCAAAATTGTTTAAGCTAACAGACATACTAAATGCCCCGAGATGACCCAAGGAAACATGTAACACAAATAACACATACTTATGACGTCACCACATATGTTGCCTGTCATTCAACATCAACGTGTATGTGGAAACCTGACATAATTATTTATTATTCTGTTTCCCTTAGAATTCCGCTTCCCAGTGTTTTTTAAAGGCGCGATTATTTTGTATTTCCGTAATGATTTTGAAGAAGGACGAAGCTCGTGGCCTCCGTCCTGTAGGTCCTGATCCTGGTCCTGGTGGGTATCTTTAGATCTTTGACAGTCGTTTTAGCTAAATTATAATCAGAAGCCGCGTGAGGCGCGCGCGTGCCTCGAAAAGCACGTTAAGCCGTTGGTCCCGGCTGTCATTTGTAGATATTTGGCAGTCGTTACGGATAGTCAGAAATCATATAATCTGACACCAGTCTTGCCAAGGAGTACCGTGTTACCCAGTTAATGGGTTGAGGAGGTCTAGTAGGCACTCCACGTAAAATACTGGTATTCAGCTGAATCCGGTTTGACTGGAAGCCGACTCCAATCTAGTTGGGAAAAGGCTAGGCAGATGATGATAATCAGAAGCCGAATAAAATGACATGAATCATGCCAAGGTAAAAACATCGCGGTATACAGTTTTCTGGGTTCTGAAGGCCACATAGTATGTCTCTGCATTTAAAACACTGGACCCCAACTAAGTAAGGAAAAGACTAGGCAGACTGAATCTTCATCATCATCATCTCAGCCTAAAGATGTCTACTGCTAAACACAGGCCAGACCAACGTCGCACATCGACCGGTCCTATGCATCTTGCATCCAGCGAAATTAAAATCCAGAATACGGCCGCCAACGTTGCCGCAAAACATGTTATCAATCTACATTATTTTATAACATAGTTGCACTGACTAATGTATGAGGATGCGTCAGTGACATCACTCATATAAACTACTAAAATTAACCATACGGCGTTTCCGCGTGCTGGGTTTAAAGTTTCAAATTTAGATTAGAATTCAATTTGTTTATAGTCAGAGTAGCTTCTGCCAGCCTTCCTTCACGTGCAAGCCGAAAGTTTGCCCAAGGGAACTTAGTCCTGTTTATAAAAGTATCCTTTATTCCTCGTACCAGAAAGGATATGATCTAAGACGCGAAAAGGTTACAAACAGACAGAGACAGGATTACTTACGCGTTAAAATAATATTATTAAATACTAGCTTTTGCCCGCGACTTCGTCCGAGTGGAATAGTTACTTGCGGCAGACATTTTTATTTTAAGATTATGAAGTTTAGTAAAGTTTCAGTCAATGCTACTGAACAGAGAAAGAATAGATAGATATGGATAGTTTAACAATTAATGTTCGACGTGATTCTTGAAATTGGCATAACTTCGTTATTTATGAACCGATTAACATGAAACAAATACTAAATGTTAAGTGAAGCTTACCACAATGTATTAATGAAAACCACATCTAAATCGGATTATATAATCGGAGATTAGCGTGCTCAAACGCACAAACAAACAGACAAATGGACAAAAATACTAACAATCATTGTTTTGGGTGCTATTTGCGTTGTTGTCCCAATAATATGTTTTCTCATATAATTATCTCCCATGTACAGACAGCGATCCGTTACATTTTATTATATATATAGATTATATGTATGGAGAGATAGATATAGATGAATGGATTGTAATTTAAAAATGGAGTACAATAAAGAATCTGTATTCTATCTATCTTTTATTTTACACATATCAGTACTGACATCCAGAACTGACGGATTTGTGAATGATGTTTGACAAGTTCATTATAAACTTTTGTGGCAAGAGCACATCTTGGCAACTAATGACCTAAGAGCAAATAGCTTGAATGAGTACTTAAAATTATATTATCAGTCAAGGTTAGGTTCTTAATAAAGCAAACTTAATCTTTATTGTTTTCTTTGAATGAAGGCAAGTACTTAATTGCATTGACATCATTCACTGTAGTATGTAGGTATCACGAAATAGGATCACGTGACAAAAACGTCTTCTCCTGTAGCGGCGGTTGGGGCGAAGACCTTGCCTTTCCCTCGCGCGGCCCGCCTCCTCCTTCGCTAGCATTACTGCTTCGCAGAAGGAGGTGACCGCATCCCAAGCCGCCTTGCTCCGGACCATGGATTCAACCAGGGCCGGACGCGAGAGGTAACCGCCGCCGATCGCCTCGACGAGGACTCGGCGGTTCTCAGCCCAAGCAGGGCAGACCTCCACCGTGTTCTCCGGGTAATCCGTACAGTGCTGACACCCAGGCGTGTCCTCCAGCTTAAAATCCGAAACAGGTACCTCCCGAAACAGCCGTGTCACTCCTCGAAGAGGGGCCTTACCACCTCAATTGTGGCGTGTCCAGCGTGACAAAAAGTTCAATGCATCTTATTATTTGAACGTGATTGTCCAAGGCTCTGCCTGAACATGTTCACTAATTACCAAAACAACAGTAGCAAAAACAAAGCATACAATGTTTAAATCATTGCATGAAGCCATTAATCAATTGCCACCAAGTTTTATTTAGCAATCACCTCATCAATCAATCATTTGAGCAAGTTTGACGGGATCTCCATACAAAATAATGTTAGAGAATGTATACGAAAAATGCTACTATACTTTTTACATGAAAGGGAAGTTAACAGTTAGAAAAAAAAATGGTTGTCTATATAGTCGGTTTACGGACGATAGTTTAAAGTGACAACGTCATAACAAAACATTGATGTAATGGTCGTAACGTTACAATGAGCGTAACAGTACAATGAGTCATCCTTTTTCGTGCGTGCAGCCGGCGTTCATCGATTTATTAGACGTTGTCACGTCAAAAAAACTATACAATTTTGAAGATAATTTAATTTGAAAACGATTATAGCGATGCCTGTTCATTACGATTCCAATTTCATTTTTGATATTTGTTCTCTCTCTTTCGTTTGTATTTAAGAATTGCTCGTAGAATCTATTCTACACACTGCCACTACACACACTCGACTGTCTACAGTCGAAAGGTTCTGGAGGACTGGGGTCGGTGATTCTGGAGTGCCGCATTGGCGTTGGTTGAAAGGAAAGCGTTGGAAGGCCTCTCACAAGGTGGACTGATGAAGGAAAGCCAAGGGAATCCGTTGGAGAGGCAGCTCTTGAGGGAAGCGGTCTTCGACTGAAATGATGATGATAATTTGTAATTTTTTTTGTTTTATTAAAGGGACTTGAACATACATTAGTATCACACCTATTTTGTATGAAATACCCTACAAGAATCTTCCAAAGCAGATGAGAACATTTTTTTTCACATGTGAACGGCATGATTCTTATTGTGATGAATCGAAGAATCGTATTGATTAATGTTCGATTAATTTGCATTGATTAATAACTCTAAATTATGCGTAGGTCAACTTGTGCAGTATTGTGGTGTCAATAAAGTTAAATGTAGGACTCATCAATGATATGACATTGATCCCTCTTTTTGTAGCCTCGAAAAACGGTCTACACATTTTGTAATTTGTCTAGAGATATTTTTAATTAATGTTATTTTGGCATTTTTTAATTTTGTTTGAACTAGTTTGTGCTCGCGGTTCCTCGCGAGAAAAGTATTTTCATAGGTTGGTTTGGTCCTTTTGCACGGATCTTTTATAATTTTTTTTCTAAAAGGTTTCTCTAAGTTACTCCTTATAATATCAGTTATCTGCCCGTGTAAGTCCCGTCAAAATCGGTGCAGCCATTTCGGCGTAAGCAGTCAGACAAAACATTTAAAAATGTTTTTTCCTTCCACTCAACTGTAGACTTGTCAAAAAAGACAAGTCGCCATTGTTTTATTATAGTGTTTGCTAATTTCTACTGGATACTTAAGTATGTATTTAACAAAAAGCTGTTAATTTGATTATACAAACAGGCACTTAAATTTTATTTATTTGTATAGATTTATAACTGTAATATAGTATGCAATGCTTTTCATATACCTATTGTTCGGCATATTGCTCTTCAACGTCAAAGTTCATTGTTTAAAGGACAAGAAAATTAGCACTCCATAAAGAATCATTCCTTTTTTCAAAACTATTAAAAATGAAAATGTTTCTTTCTTGTCTATGAAACCAAAGAACACGCCTTCTTCTAATAATCTCCTAAATACATGATACACGAAATTCTTTTTGCATGATATGCAAATCATAAATCCAGGAAGTACGATTGAACAAGAAGTTATACATTATTATTGAATTAATTCAATCATTCTACTATTACAATCAAGTTTGTGGTTAATGCTTTAATAAGTAGGTAATAACTCATTACCATAAAGCTTAAGACTGTTTTGTTAACGAACTGTTAACGAACAATACTGGGAATAAAACCTTGGAACACATCTCTCGTCTCACAATTTTGATCTTAGGAGCTTTCCAATAATCAGACAGTAATGTGTTTTTTTCTTATTAGCCTGTAGCGGCATCAATGTCGCCACATGAAAAACTAAGAACCGAAATTTGTACGGCAACAAAAAGAACCGCAACGCCATCTACGACGAACTACCAACGAAATCCTGCATCGTGCAAGCAAAGTTCTCTGTTTGATTTGAACATATACAACAGTCCGAATATCAACTATAGGGCAGTTTACCACCAGACACAAGAACCTTCTGGTTGGAGGATCCTCCCATTTTCAGTGGAGGTATGCGGGACTTTACTCTCTGTACCGCATACCTCTATAAACCGGCTTCCAAAAGGAGGAAAAAAAAAATCATACGAATTGGGAACCATTCCTATGATTTTTTTTTTCTTTTGTTATGCGATCATTCCGTCAGTTATGAATTGATTTTGATGATTCTTTTTTTATTCGAAAACCTATACTCCTGAGGTGGTCCCATTGGCACCAAGTCAGAATCTGATGATGGGATCCTAGGGAAATCGAGGGCAACCCTCAAATTTTAAAGGCACATTCAATGTTTTTCATATACTTTCTAAAGCAATAACTTTAATTTCGGAAAAACAACCAAAAACACCGACTGCCGAAATTAAAGTTACTTTATACTTTGTAGTGTTTTTTTATTTGGAAGTCGGTTTTTTTTTAAATTACAGATTCAAAACCCTACTATTTGATTTCGTGATCATCATTGACCTTAACACGTGCACTAAAAGTCTATTTTCGTTTAACACCACATATAACTTTCACAGAACTATAATGGCAATGCGTAAGCGCAGCCTTGTCTGTCAATAAAATCACGATATCTCTTTCAAATGCACTAAGGAGGTGACGAGCGTCTGTAATAAAAGAAAATAAAGCACATACCTGAGGCAGCGTTGTGTAATATTGGTCAGACGCCAACACATCAAGCCACCTGAAACTATCAATTTTTTCCAATCAAAATCAAAAGTCATTTATTCAAATTAGGCTGACTGCCAGCACTTCTTGAACGTCAAAGTTCTACATAAAGACAGTCCTCCAAAACGCCCGCCCGTCACCACTTCCTAGTGTTACAGCTGCGATGAAGAAGTGGCGCAACAAACTCCCCAGCAAATCGTCCTTGAACCTAATCATTTGGCGATAGAGTTGAAAATCTATTACAGAAATTTGACAGATTATTCTAGCTTGATGTGGTGGAGTCTGTACATATCTATACTTATATAATAAAGCTGAAGAGTTTGTTTGTTTGTACGTGCTAATCTCTGGACCAGTCTGATTTGGAAAATTTATTTTGTATATGATAGCTACATTCATGAGGAAGGCTTATAGGCTATACGAGAACGGGAAAAAACGAGATATGCGAATACGAAGTAGAAAGCTAGTTTTAGATAAATGAAGATACTTTTAATATCTAAGCTAAAATTACAATTAGGAATTTTTCTTTGTTTTTTTTTTGTACAGCATGCCATAAGTGGTAGGTAGTATTGAATCTGGCAACGGGGTGGTGTACCTTTATTTTTTTTAAGGATGGGAAATTATCAATATATATCTTCTTCCACTCTGAGTGGAGCGAAAGGGCGTGTCTGAGTCTAATGTGTACCTTGTGAACCTTGGCAGTGAGATTTGTTCGGTTTATTTGCTTCCGATCTGAACTTAGATCGGTTTTTTCTTTTATGTAGTCGAGACTTTTCAACTTAAATAGAATTAATGAATTAATAATTTTTTTCACGTAATGGTAAAAAGCCTACATGTATCGAACTTCATTTTAATAGCATGCGTGCTATTTCGACAACAAATTATTTTTTCTTCTAAGGGTTCGGCTACACGCTCAATTTTGCATGCACAAACAATTTGTGCAAAAATTGGCGCAAAAACTGCATGGTGTCTACACGATAGTGACTTGCATGCACAAACAGTTTGTGCAAAAATTGGCGAAAAAACTGCATGGTGTCTACACGATACCGACTTGCATGGGCAAAAAGTTCGCGCATTTATATTGTACCGTCTTCACGTACATGCTTAACTGTGCAAATCAATTTTGTACAAACTAGCGTTTTGTACAAACGATTTGTGCGGTATACCGTTTTGACATCTTCGCACATGTTTGCTTGCACAAACAAGAATTGGTGCAAATAAGATTGAGCGTGTAGACAAGGCTTTATTTTCACAATTTACATCTTGACCATCTAGATACAAAAGTTTTTCTGTCGCCTCTATCATAACCTCAATCAATAACTTTTTCGACAACTTAATTAAATGTTTAGTAATAATTGCTGACATTAGAAACATTCACACCTGTGTCGTTCCACTATTAATCACCGTTTCCGAGCACATTTCTAAACTTAGGGTTGACATCCATTGCTTGCTTAAAACTGGTTGGAGATGAACATAGACGCAGGAATGGACTGACCGTCCTCTATTCGATTGTACCTCTAAAGTGAATACTGTCAGAAAAGTGTGAGAAAGACAAAGCGATCGTGATTCGTGCGGCCCGTAGTTGTCTTTTTCTAGAATTCTGATTAGTCCACGTCCGAGGCCGTTGCATTCATTGCGTATTAACAAAGAGACAGGTATTGGCCACTGTGATGTAAATTCTTTTTTAAATTGTTGTTTATGTTAATATTTCAAAATAATATTATCATAAACAAAAAATATATGTATAATATGATTCATTCTTTGTCACAGCTCTGTCATACCTCCATACCATTTGCATAATTTTAACAAAGTAAAACCATAATTCGCATATATTTTTACTCTATTCTTCTTGTCTTCAGCCATAGTCGCTTTGTATCTTTCTACGGGCGTTGGGTGGCTCGCTGTCCGATCACCACCAGGCCCGGGTCGATGGCACGTTGTGTTCCACGCGCGCCTCAAAGAGATGTCAACGTAGGAGACGGGGCCCGCTAGAGCCAGAGCCTGCCAGGGTTGCGGAATTTGTTTGAAAGAGTCACTGCGGCCCTGGAACGCAAAGGGCTTAAGAAGGAACACGGATGGGTTAGTCATTAAGAGTCTGACACGCCCTTCCGCTCCACCCAGGGTGGAAGTAGTCATTTTCCATCCTTAAAAAAAAAGTCTTAGCTATTGCTCAGTCCATTCCTCGTATCTCAATTGAAAGAAAGCAATGGATAATATCAATGGTGTAACCGACCAGCAACACCTGATGTTGATTTAATGACATTATGTCTAGGATCAATGAAAAGAAACATGTTTCTACGTGTTCACGATCGTTTAGTGACCAAAGAGGTTTAATAAAGACGTGATAACCCATTAAAGTAAGTTAGGAAATATAAATCATGACATTTATTTGTTTTAGTAACGAATTTTTGTAAGCATGATGGTCGCGGGCAGGTCGCGTGATGTCATTTTAATTAAAAAATTGCGTTTATAGCTAGCATTTAATAGGTACTATTGTGGAATTGCCTGAACCCTTTACTTGAAGAGCGTATTTTATACTGTTTATTGCTTTCTGCGTCACCTTTTTTAGTTTGTAGGTACCAAACTGGCTTCAGGTGTATCCTATCTTCACTGTATTAAAATGAATCGTCATTCCCAGCCCTTATCCCATTTATTCTGTTTTTGTTTTATGAATGTATGTTATAATTCAAAGGATAGTCAAAAAGGGGAGTTATTTAAACTGCAATGGGACATAAGTTAAGCTAGCAAAAAAACTGACTGACTAAGTGACTGACTGACTGAGTGACTGACTGACAACGCTCAGCCGAAACTTCTGGTCGTAGAAAGCTGAAATTTGCCATGTAGGTTCCTTGGGGAGTGTAGGGGAGTACTAAGAGGGATGTCTCGAAATTCCTACGGGAACAGGATATGCGCGTAGGAAGTCACGGGCAATCAGATCAGTTCTCAAAAGCAGCTCACAATTTACGACCCATTAAGTATTAGTGTTCATTTAAAATCCGTGGTGCTTGGCATACAACTGGGCTTAACCCAGTCGTATATGTCCCTTGGTGCCTATTGGCCAAGCTCAATTATGTCTCCTGCTTGAATGGAGATTGTCCCATTAAAAAAAATAAAAAATAAGATCAGTTCTTTGGCTGAATCCAAACTTAAGATTTACTGTAACACCATACTGTACCATATTCTAGCAAATAAATATTTTGATTGATTGATGATACATGAGATTTATTGAAACCTTACTATCGGCCAGATTGGTCCACACTTGCCCAAAGCCGGGAGGAATGGAAGAAAGAAAGGAAGGCCTTTGGCCTGCAGTGGGACAAAATTGGCTAAAATATAAATATAATATACTAGTTGCCGCCCGCGGCCCCGCCCGCGTGATTGTCGAAAATTATTCCAAGGGAACATATTCCCGGGATAAAATCCTATGTGTTATTCCAGACTAAAATCTACCACTGTGCCAAATTTCATCAAAATCCATTCAGTAGTTTTTGCGTGAAAGAGTAACAAACATCCATCCATACTTACAAACTTTCGCGTTTATAAATATTAGTAGGATTTGGTACGTACTTTTGCTAAGCATTAATATTATTAATGCTTAGCAAAAGTACGTACCATTACTTCCACTGTCGAACTACCGGTGATATTGATTCCTGACTCGTTCAAAGCGTATTTTAGTACAAAAGTTCTTTACCATTAAGTTGAATTTCGCTTAAACATATATTTGCTTAGCTACAAACTAGTTATCGATTTAATAATGCAGTGAAAATTGGTTTATTAGCGCAGCAATATTGGTAGGCAGTCATGGTGTCGCTACCGGTGAAAATATAGTAGTAAAATGATAGATCCAGCCAATTTTCACAGTGATTTCAATAAAAGCTACCGGTTCAGGTAAGAGTACTCTCCTGATTATCAAAATAGTTAAGATAAGATAAACTGTATTTGTCAGTTATGTCATGTTACATGTTTTTTTATTTGTTTTGCATTTTTAAAATTATGTATTCTTTTTAAAAGGTCCATTTGCACAAACAGAAGTTATTTTTTTTAGCTCTCGGTTATTTTTCAACTCGAGGTCATGTGTATAACATTTGTTATTGAACCTCGTATTAGCAACTTACTATGAGTTAAAAGATACCTCTGGTTTGCTCAAGCGGGCCTAAACTAATAATTCCGAAAGCAAAGAATTCCAAATTCAAAATATTGTTTCCAGATTTTTCAAATAAAAATATTAATTATATGCATTGAACAAAAAGTTTCCATTCGTATATATTTTAACATCCTACTCACATGAGCAGCATGCGCGGTATAGTAACAAAACTTTAAAGTTGTTCCATTTTCAAACAAATTATTTGTTGAAAGGGACATGAATCAATCTTATCGATAGTACCTATATCAGTTAACCTATTGAACGCCATTTTCACGAATACATGACAAGCAAGCGCGTGCCCTGAACGCCAAACGTCACAAATATGTGACAAAAAGTACGGCAAATTTGTTGGCGTCGGGGACACGCCGCCGATGCGTTTATGCTCTGTCATTCAAAAGGTTAGATAAACCCTGACACGTCGTAACTACTACCCGTATGCGTTAACTTGGCACCTGGCTCGACACATTTCGAATGTCGTTTTGACGTTTTAATTTAAATTGAACAATTACAGATCGATAAAAACAATATAAACACGTTAGCATCACTGTTACCGTTGCGTTTATATTATTTTCTTCGAAATGGAATTGTTCGTTTTTTAATAAAAAAAAGTCATAATGTCATTCGCGTACGGGTACCTACTAGGTACTTTGTAGAAAAAAGTTTGTAATACAAATCTTGATGACATTGCTGAGGGTTAAAATCTAGTATCGTTTGGCAGGAAGAGGAGGGAGCAGTGGGGGGAGGGAGGGGTGAGGGTGCGAAAAATATGGAATACCTTGTAATAAGAGTGGTAGCGTTACAATTGGGGACACAACCCATACCTGGTTTAATTTTTACCCCCCAACTCCTGCCAACTAGATCCAACCTTTGCTGAGATTGCAAATGTTCTTTCACATGAATTCGTATTACCTATAATTATGTATTACTAGATGCCACCCGCGGTTCCGCCCGCGTGATTGTCGAAAATTATCCCAAGGGAACATATTTCCTGGATAAAAATTATCCAATGTGTTATTCCAGACTACAATCTACCACTGTGCCAAATTTCATCAAAATCCATTTCGTAGTTTTTGCGTGAAAGAGTAACAAACATCCATCCATCCATCCATACTTACAAATTTTCGCATTTATAATATTAGTAGGATAACACCAAAAAATATCTACCTAATTGGATAATCTTTCTAGTCAAACGACGCGTCACAAATAGAAGAGATGATTCTAATTTCTATTAATATTTATTTAAAGACCGGTTGGATAGAAACAGATGAGGTTAATGACCGTGAAATGATTACTTCAAGATTGTCATTGGTTTCGCGAGAAATATAACTTTGGTGTTTATGGTTTCTAGCATCATAAAGAAGATCTATTTCGGTTTTTTTGTTTTTTTCCAGAATTTTAACCAAAATAAAGGAATATAAAAAGTGAGTATTATGTAGTATGGTAGGCGCCAGATAAATGTGCAATAACGGTCATTGACCCACATACATTTATTGACTTTCTTAATATCCAAAACAGAAACAAAGAAATAAAGCTGTCCTGAATTGACTTCTTTCGTGAACCTTTGCGTTCTCTAGTAATGAAAAACGGTTTCTAATTTGTTGTTCGGGGATCTTTTTTTTTTTTTTGTTAAGGGTGGGAAATCATCAAATGACTTCTTCCGCTCTGGGTGGAGCGGAAGGGCGTGTCAGACTCTTACTGACTAAAACCCGTCCGTGTTCCTTCTGAAGCCCTTTGCGTTCCAGGGCCGCGGTGACTCTTTCGAACAAATTCCGCAACCCTGGCAGGCTCTGGAAGGGATATTAGGGAAAGGTTGAAAATGTACTTTATTGCAAGTTTATCTGGATCCTACCGTAGTGGGAAAAGTGCCCATCGACAGTTTGCGGCGTCTTCAGAAAGCTGTGGTATAAATGGGTTCAAACCAAATAATCGGGTTTAAACCCGGTTGATAGCCCGTTTATAGAAACAGGTTTTTTTAAGGATGGGAAATCATCAAATGACTTCTTCCACTCTGGTTGGAGCGGAAGGGTGGGTATGTCAAATTCTTACTGACTAAAACCCATCCGTGTTCCTCTAAAAGCCCTTTACGTTCCAGGGCCGCGGTGACTCTTTCGAACAAATTCCGCAACCCTGTATAGAGATTGGTTTAAGCCCAGTAAATGGGTGGTTGATTGGCCTCGTTTGTTCATTTTGTGCCTACAATGGACAATTTGGAATAATGGGTTGATAACGGGTCTTCATAATCATAATAAATATCCTCTGGTGATCAATTCGTGTTTCTTCTTTCTTCATGAGAGAATATAATTCTGTCAGATTTCATATGTTTAGCATTCAAGTTGAAATTGTTTGATCTATTTCTTGTAATATGCTTTTAATTTATAATTGCGAAACTACTTTTTCAGACTGTTATTAAATAGTTTTAGCTACACAAAAGCGCATGAACTTTGGTATAATCTAATCGTTCTACAATAAAGATTGATATAAAAATATAGCGTTAACAGCACATCACCGAATCTTTCAGACGTTATAATATGACAGTTGAATTAAAATAATATAAATGCAATTATGCTGATTCGCCTGTCAGAATAAAGTACTTCTACCTACTTAGTACCAATAATTTAGTTTATTCGGTTATTAAACGGAATACACTGTAGATATTTATTGTGTTTATTGTAATAATAACCATGTCTTTGCTCTAAAGAAAGAAAAGAAAGAAAGAATAATATTTATTTAGTACTTACATGAAACACGCACGATACATAGAAATACCAGTCTAGGTAGGAGGCCAAACAAACGTCATTTGATGAGGCTTTAGTCGTGTGGGTAACATTCAACTGAAACATCCTACTATATAAAATTCTTCCTTTACTGACTGACTGACTGACAGACAACGCTCAGCTGCAACTACTGATCGTAGAAAGCTGAAATTTAGCATGTAGCTACTCTACACTAGGGGAACACTAAGAGAGGAAATCCCGAATTTTCTACGGGAACGGGAAAAAACGGGATTTGCGCGTAAGAAATCACGGGCAAAAGCACAACTTTTGCATGAAACGACTGTCGCGTAAACGCCACACAAAATAGCAATATTGATTGGCCTTAAACTTAGTTCATAAACAGTGTGTAATATACGAAATGTGTCCAAAGACCTCTGTCTTACCTACCTACCTTTTTAATACAAATATCAGACCACCGATCGATTCCGTAAACATATCGAAGCGAAGGCTTGGGTGAAGTGATTATGAGGTGAGCTGTCAATCCATATAATCAAGATGGAATGACAGCTCACTCCGTGATCACGTAACATCTTGATTGTATGGATTGACAGCTCACCTCGTGATCACTTCACCCAAGCCTTCCCTTCGACATGTTTACAGAATCGACCGGTTTCTATACTCACAATAGAGTTTATGGTGCCATGGAGAGCGTGTGATTAAAAATTGGATTTTTGTCATAAAATTGTGTTGTAAATTATGTTTTAATTCCTGTCATCCTTAAAGATTTGTGGTCTGATAGCCACAAATCATCTCGATAATAAAAACGAGAATCGGACCACAAATTAAAACACACTAAGTTAATAGGGATGTTGCCTGGGTTACACAAAAATATAAATCTATTTAGTCCGTCAGTTAGATTATCGAAACATATTGGATACGTGTTTTTCCTGTTATCAAATCAATAAAAAAAATACGAAGATAAAACGCATCAAAGATAAGGAGTGGGGGCTTGTAACGTCACTTTCCAGTAAAAAGTGTACTAATAAGTGACGTCACACGAGTTTACAACGATCTGTATCGTCTCCATTTTTTGTTTACGTGACAAAACAAAAAATACGTATCCAATATTTTTTGGAAATCTAAGGGACGGACAAAATAGTTTTTTTTTTTAGTCAAATACCTACCCTATTGTAATATATAGTGTTTTTAAACAGATAACTGAAATGCTGATTTCAGGCGATTTATTGCAGCTATTGTAGATTTGAGGACAAAATAATACTAGTGAACACAATTGGAAAAATATCATGCCAAAAAAGGTCGACAATTTATTTATTTTGGAAATTTGATTGTGAATTGACGAGATTTTATTTAATAAAAATCGGCCTAGTGCGTGTCGGACCCCGCCCACTGTAGGGTTCCGTAGTTATCCGTCTCCTTTATCATGTCAGAAAATAATAAAATGTACATAACTATTATTTCATTACAAATTTACAAATGCACTTGGTTTTAAGTCGTTTTCTTTGAGATTATTTGGATTTTTTTACTAACCCAGTTCCATTTTATAAGTTGGTCGACTATTACTCATTAAATCGTAAAGCATCGGTAGCGGTGATAGTATTCGTTTTACAATCGTTGTCTGCTATTTGCATGAATTTGTTTACGTTACCAAATGTAACCGTTTAGCTGGCAGGGCATTTTTCTTAGAATCAAGTGTCCCCCACACTTGATTCCTCCACCTCCTATCCTGCCCTCTGTGTCCAAAACATAAAGCAAAAGACCTATGTGTTGCCACCAACGATGCTTTAGAAGTGGCAATGTTATAGCCTACTCAAATCAAATAAAAAAAGTTACTGTGGTGCCAGCGACACGAAGAAAAACAAAAAAAAAATGACGATATTGTTTTGTTTCTTTGCTTTGTTCTGTGACATCATTATCAGTGTTTAATTTGAAACACCATTTCAGAACAAAGAGACGTGCATTGAGACAAAACAAGTATGTCATGCAGTGCTATTGAAATACATAAAAAAGATTTTCTTATTTCTACATTGACACGGTACCCTAAATCAATGAAAGTGTATCAAAGTGTCCTGAGCTTGTCTAAGCTATTTATAAGTTGCAAAATAAGTAATCAGTTCCTGAAGTCCTTGAGACAACGCCCGTCACAAGTTTATTTTCGTATGTTCTAGTGATATTTAAACCCAAATATTTCTGATATCGAGTTTGTTGAGGACTGGTACGTGGTCATACCAAAACGTTCATAAAAAGTATAAACTAAAAACACAGAGCTTTTTAGCATTCTAAACATGTCTGCAATTGAATTTTAATCCGTCGAACTTGTAAATATTTGGATTATTTGCTACTAGCGCCTGCACTCGACTTTGTCTGCGAGGACTTCAGACCTGGACAAAAAATATTAAGTAGGTATATTATGTGTTAATCCAATTTATATGTAAACTATCTGTGAACTACATACATTTTATCCACATTCGTTCAGCCCTTTTTGCGTGAATGAGTAACAAACATCCAAACATGCAAAGTATCATATTGATAATATTAGTAGGTTTTTTTTATTGGTGATAGTTTCTTTAAAGTTGAAAGGAAATTAAGAGAGAAAATGAAAAACCTGAAAAAAATGCTCAAGATTCAAGATCGAGACAAGCCTTTTTTTATATTGGTGGGAAATCGTCAAATGACTTCTTCTGCTCTGGGTGGAGCGGAAGGGCGCGTCAGACTCTTACTGACTAAATCCCATCCGTGTTCCTTCTACAGGCCTTTGCGTTCCAGGGCCGCGGTGACTCTTTCGGACAAATTCCGCAACCCTGCCAGAGACAAGCCTAACCTCACAATGTAACTCTATCTAGCCTATTGACAAATCTAGACATTGTCTAATATTTCTGGGAACCTAGTACCATAGTCAATGATTGATTGGGCCATTAGAAACGTCTGAAAGATATTTATAGTACGTTTCGTCAGCCCGTATTGTCTAGCGAGTCCTTTTGACACATCGTATAACGGTGAATCGACACGACAAACGAGAAAAGCAAGAATTCAGCCAAACATTACGATATCTGTCCATACTTTTTTAAAATTACATTATGATTCCTATAAAGACTATAGAAATATTAGGTTTCCAAATGGCAGGACACAATCTATCATTAGATACTTACTAGTGAACCGCCCCAGCTCAGCACAGATTTCATGAATTGACAAAAGTCTGATTATTTGTGAGTTTAATATGTATATAGTTAACTACCATAATATAAGCCTTCCTGAATGTTTTAAATATCTAGAATAAACAACCCGTCCACATGTAGACACGAAAAGTGACTTTATTTATAATATTACGCTTATAGATATAAAAAGATTAAATACTTTGCATCTATCTACAGCTAAAACCGCGAATTTTATTAAACGACTTCCGTTTTTTTAATTAAAATCAGGTTTTCTAGAAATCCAAACCAATAAATACATTTAAGACTGCACTACCGAATCAAAAGCTTTTGATGAATCCAAACAATTTAAAACTGACGAACTATATATTTTCGAACGATAAAAAGCCAAAACAATATTGTCCCTGAATACATATCATTGTAATGGAATCAGAGGTCAGTTTCAAAGTCAAAACCATCGAAATCCCTATTAATTAATACTATGAAGTGATTAAACAAAACTGCAAACAGCCCAATATATTGTTTATGATCTGTGTGAAATTAAAACAATAATTTAGGCGCGTAAACCACAAATATTCTTTGCTATTTGAACTTGGAACTCGGCGCATCTTCACAATTTTATTCCAGCCAGCTTTAAAATGCCTGTTAAGGGAACTTGAACTCTATGACATGAGCAGAGAAGTTGCCCGAATCTAAGTAGTGTGGCAAAGTTACCTCTGCAGAATCATATAAGCACGTTTTTTAGAAGACTTTTCAAACGCTATAAAAAGCAAAAGTTGCTTCATTGTGCCACCAGTTTAAGTGGGTTCCGCTGCGCATACACATCCCTAAGAGGGATATAGGACGATGATTTTGGTAATACTTTCTTTTGTGTCATTGTGGTGTGAATAAGTGCCTTACCTAATTGCGCAAGAGAGTTACTTATTAGAAATTGTGGTGAAATTTTTGCATTCCTTATGATGTCATGCGTAACATTGTTTTTGACATTACGTGATGTCGTGTAATCCATAAATTGTCATGACGTTTTTTTTAAGTATTGCTTGATTGATGTTCATATTTTTCAAAACTATTTTAAATTTTAGAATTACTGCTACATTAGTATATGAAGTAGGTACCTACCTAACTCCAAAAACTTACTTGATCTATAGATATTAATTTAGAAATTTTAACAGACAAAATAGAAACAAGGAATCTTACTGTCAGTTTTTTAATAACACAAACATGAATGCCGTTACGTTTGAATCATTTTACCATTTATCTTCATTGCATTTTATCTTACAACTTTAATAGCTTACCAGGATTTAAAAGCATCCTTTCTGGTATCTGAAATTCTTTTAAACAGTCCTTCATCAAAATATTTAAAAAAAACACAACCATTTTGGATTCCGAGATTTTCTAAATCGGCGTGTTTCAACGTGTATCTTAATCAGTACGAAGTGACTATGCCTATATATATTATATTATGTTATTTGATCAAACGAACTAAAAACATACCAAACAACATTTTAATGAAATCACAATAATATTGTGCTGAATTAATAACAGTGGCTTTTTTGATTTCCATTTCCCAATTTATTTTATTTTATAAAAAACATATTCTGGACCTGTTTTTTTCCATAATACAAGCTTAGACTTTAATTAAAATAAAAAACTCTTTGAAACTTTTACTTACATATATTTACAACTGTTTTAATAAATACTAAACTCAACAAGAATAAAAATAAAAGCTCCTAACTAAATTAACCCTAAAATATGGCGTCAAAAAATTCATCCGCATCACTGTCGACTGGAAGTGTACCCAAAAGACTGGCTGCATTGCCACGTTTTATGGCAATGCTTATTCTTTGACCAAGGGAAAATCCAGATTAAAATAATAGATAATGATCAAAATAAAAAGTACAAAGTTTATACAAAGTCTATGCTCAAACAAGTTTTGCCCGTAAAGTCGTTTCTGCGGTTTGCGTGTTCACTTATAATATACTGCAACAAATCTTCATTATTATAAAGAAAGCAGAGAAAACTTGAATTTTGTTGAATTTGCAAAAATGGCGGGACAAATCGACTAACAAACTGGAATTTAGAAAGAAATATTTTGGGGTCGAAAACCTCCAGTCGTTTAAAAAAAAAATGTTATTAATAATAATACTTCACAAGATCTTTTTGGGCTTAAGACACAAGACATAACAATAGCAATTGTCAAAAAAGTTCAAAGCATGGGATTGAATAGCGTGTCCATCAACACCAAAAATTTCAGACTTTTCGTTTCCTATTATTAAACGCCACTTAGTCTAGACCCCAAAAACATCATTATCGCATTACTCCAAAATACTAGAGACACCATCTAATCAAATTATAATCTAGTTTTTATTAAGAGTGTTTTTATCTCATTTGATGTCGTCCACAAGATTCTTTACCGAGTTAATCCATTATTTTCCCATTTAATATACCTATTGTACGGTTGAAACATTATTAGACAAACTAATTTAGGATACAAAGCTTGATACCGCCTCCGTCCATATTGATAAATATCTAAGTTCTTAAAAAGTGGCAAAACAGGACTGTATTGTTTTACCTCATTTACATTTTATTATAACATGTGAACTTTTGACCTCTAGCTTTAAACAACATTTTTCTCAATGTGCGCATCCTGTCCGTAAGATAGTACATCTCATAAAACTGGACATTTCGAGGTTGACTTGAAACCTTTTTTAAAAGTGTAGATTTTTGCACAAGGCTGTAGAAATGTTGAATTTTATTTATTTTTGTCAACAACAGACTCAAAAGCATTAAAAACATGCTTTTATTGTGCTTTTTTATTTTCTGGAAATAGTCCTAATCATCCAGCAAAATTTTGTGTGCCGTTTGAACTTGAGCACCTAATTTTAAGTAAACTTCCTTTACAGGTAATATTAACCGCTTTAGCGGCGGTGTGTGGAGCAGCAAAGCTCGACACGAGCTACCTGCCGCCAATATCAGCCAGAACTGCTGGAGGAAGTCCTGGTGCCTTAGTAGCTCCCCTAGATGGCTCCAGCCAAGGGCCTACTGGCAGCTACACAAACGAAGTCCAAGGAGTGGTTGTGGATGCAGTCAACCCTGGAACTAGGACATCTGGACTAGAGCCTACTGGTCTAGGTGGACCCAGAACGTCTTACGGATCAACCAACTCCAAAGTCGGAGATGCCGCATTCAGAGGGCCTATTGCTGGTCTGGAAAGCCCTGGACCACTTACTAGGATAGCACCTGGATTCGGTTCTTTTGTAGAATCAGATGATGCTCAGGCTGACAACACTAATAAACTGAAGTTCACCAGTGATGTAGGATTAGACAACTACAGTTACGGGTTTGAGACTGACAATGGAATATCCGTTGGTGAGAATGGTGAAGCTGCTGATGGTGTGAAAGCTCAGGGTGGTTACTCCTACAAGGGAAATGATGGCAAGACTTACAGTGTATCTTACACAGCTGATGAAGGCGGATACAAACCTCAAGGACAGCACCTGCCAACGCCGCCACCCATTCCCAGTGAGATCTTGATCTCTTTAGAGAAGAATGCCAAGGAAGAAGCTGCGGGCCATGTCGATGATGGTGAGTGTTAATTTAGTATTAATATACTTTGTTGATAAGATAAGTAGTGCATTGCATACAAAATATTGGGGATGCGACGGATATTTATAAATTACGTAGAATTCAATCAAATTATCAAGTCTTGAATAATGATCACGAACGCGGACGGACGCAGGTTAGTAAATAAATTATTAATAAATATTCACAAATAATCCAACGGATTTATATTGGATCAAATGTCAAAACAAATTACAATTATGACTGATCGAACTAATTATTATTAAATTAATTTAAAACTAGGTGTGATCCAATCTTATTTTTTGTGTTCGGCTGTGTCCGTTTATGGATTTCATAGAAAAAAACAGTTTAAAGCTTTTTACGTTTAATATTACGATCTTATTGAGTTAATTTTCCAAATTATTATTAAGATTACCTATTACAAACAATCAAAATAAAAGAGCTCTATGCCAAAGCCACTAAATTCACAGAAATGTACAGAATTATATTGACATTTATTGCAAACAATAAATGTTAACCTAAAATGTGTGATAGTTTAAAATACTACTATAAATCTTTATTTGCTAGAAGTCGTGACTTGCCAATAACAGTCCGGTCTAGACAGTTACATCTTTAGCTACACGATATCTTGCGTAACCGTTCGATTTTGTATTAGTATTATTATTGAAATAAAAAATATTTTTAAAGGAAAAATTAGCTTTGCTATGAAAATAAAACTTCTGCAGTGTTATTATACATATATTAACCCAATAGAAAGGTTTTTCGTTCCATGTTCTATTGAAAGTCTATTTGAAAATAACAATAGCGACTTTTTAAAAACTTCAAATTATGTTTACACAAGGATATTCAAACATGTTCTAGCGCGCGCTGAGAATCTGTCATCTGCCTGTGTGTTGTGTGTTTCTCATAGAACATTTTGATAACAGTGATATTCAGATTCAAGTGAAATATGACGTGAATACACGACAATCCAAATCAAAATCATTACAAGTGCCACGCAAAAATAACTTTTACGGCAGGCGTACCGCTTCTTTCACAATACCCAATTTACTAAATCAAATACCTGTAGACATTAGAGACTCAGTGAATAGTAAAAACATAAAGCGCAAGCTGAAAGAACATTACATCAACTCGATTAATACTTAACAGTTAATAGCGTGTTGATCAAATCTCAGGCCATGTCATGCTAGGACAGACCCCAGAGGTCTAGTTGTGTGCTTTGTTGTAGTGAATGAAGAAAAAAAAAACAAAACTTGTAATATAATTATAATAAAAGCAAAAAATAATAATATGTATTTTTGAATGCCTTTGTCCGACGTGTATAATTCCGGGATAACTTGTGACATTGACACTTTGTAATAGATGGCTCTACTTTCTGTTAGTGAAATGATTAAAGAAATTTATTTCTCAATAAAAAATACAAAGATTTTACTAACTTGAGATTGATGAACAATTGTTAAAAAACTAAAATAAAAATTCGTAATATATAATAATTTGTTAGCTGGCCGGTTATGAACGTGTTTACGTCAATGAACCTTTATAACAAAACAATTTTCTGTAAATCACAAGTGCATGAAATAACACTTCCTCATCGTACGGAAGTTTCTGAGGAAGAATACTAAAAGCTTATTTATTACGTTGACATTTTATATTAATTTGCTTCACAAAATTGCATAGGCACCAGTGCGCAATTTTAGCCTTACCGCATCATTTAATAGTAATCAAAATAGAGGTTTACGATTATTGAAATTTATATTTATGTGTTTTCCTGATACATACTGAGTGTCAGCATTAACATTGCTGTGTATTGCTCTAAGGTCATACTTATCCTGATCAAGGACCACAGCTATTTTTTTTTTAAAGTCTGTTTTATTTTTCTCTAATGATGGTGTCTTACACCTGATGGACCATTAATACTCGTATGTTTTAACGCGTGTCAAAATATGTCCTTAAAAAGAAGACAAAAAATTCAAGACGCTATCAGTCAAACTGTCAATGTACTTGCTCATCAAAAAACGTTTTCATTCATAAATGCGGTAACGTCACACCACACCTTAAAGTCTTTTGTGTCTTGACAAATGTGCCTTTGACACAGGTATCAGTCGTTGACAAATTGCTTACAACTTTCATTTTTATTTACAGGCTCATACGACGCGCAGAAATACAATGATGGAGGTGATTACTCGAGCAATGGCGCAGGCAGTAACAATGGAGGATCGTCAATAGACGGCGGAGTTGCAACGACTGGTGGGTCTTACGTGAGCCAGAGTGGCCAAGCTCAGAGACCTACGTCAGGAGTTCTTGTAGGGACTTATAAACCTGGTTCAGTTGTAAGCCACTCTTCACAAGAACACAGTGCTCAAGGATTTGCTCAGGATTCTGGAAACATGCAGTCTGTTTTAGGTTTAAACAAAGTTCAAAGTGGATCTCAAGGTTTAGGACTTACTGGAGGTAGCTCTTCTATTGGAGGACAATTTGGACAGGCTAGTTCTAAGGGTAGCAATTCATTAAGTTATAGCAGTAGTTCTCAAGGTTCTCAATCAGGTATTACTTCGCAGTCGACCGAAAACAGGTTCGGTGTTCAATCATCTAAGTCTGAAGGCGCTCATGCTCAAGCCCATGCTTCAGTAGCCGGTTCTCCAGTCAGGTCACCAGGTTTCCAAAATGGTGCTTCTGCATATAGTTCAGTGGTTTCGTCAGGTTCTGGCAGTGCCAGCGCTTTTGCTTCCACTGGTCCCTTAAGTTCTGGACTTAAGAATGAACACAATCACTATTCGAATTCTTTCGGATCAGCTGGTCAGCATGCACATGGATCTGACTCGTCTGCTGGTGCATCTTTCAATGCTCCAGCTACAGCTACGGCATCAGCGTCTACTTCAGGTCAAACTCAACCTGGTTTCCATACACACGGTCAATCGCCGTCTAGTGCCTCTGCGTCAGCTTCCGTATCTGGAAACCAACATAACCATGGCCACTTAACTCAGCAAGTACCAAGCAGGTTTGGAGAAGGACAGAAGACTGGAAGTATCGCCACAACTGGCGAGTACCTTCCACCTGTAAGTACAATTGGATCTGCAGGCAAACCACAAGTATCTGCTGCATCTTCTGCACATGCCGTACCATTAAGTCACCAAAGTTCACAGACTCAGTTTAGTGGCTCTAATACACAAGTCTCCGGTGCCAAACCAACTCCTGCAGCTTCTCTCTCTTCCTCACAAGTCGGATCAATCGGTGCTACATATGCGTCTAGCACTCAGAAGCCTTTTATTAGTCAACAACAAGGCAGTGACGACTCTTATTACTACAAACAACCATCGAAGCCATTTGTTATTCCAACAGCAGTCCCTAACAGCCAAGCTAATAAGGGTCAGCCAAATAACCCAATTAGTTTTATATCCCAACAAGGGTCGAAATACCCCAATACTCCTATATCATCAGCCACCGGACAGTATCAAGGCACCGGTTCCTCATCTTACAACGGCATCACCCAGGCTGCTATTTCTCCATTCCCTTCTGATTCTTCGTCATCATCCACACAGTTCGCTTCTCAATCTAGTCAATTTGGTTCAAAACCGTCAACACAGTTTGGCCAATCTAGTCAGCAGACTACAACTCAATTCGGATCTACTGAAACTCATTCTGGCCATAAACCCATCGTCCAAAGCCAAACACAGTTTGGTCAGTCACCTACCAGCCAGAACTCTGGTAGCTCTCAGTCATCAACACAACAGTACCAGGGTACAATTTACCAGTACAACAAGCCAGCTACAACCCTGCCTGTAGCTAATTCACAAGCTAAGCCAGGTCAGATTGAGACCGATTCTAGGTTTGGAACTCAGCAAAGTTCGTCTCAATATGGCAGTCAGTCCACTTTCCAGCAGACCCAAACAGGTTCTAATGTGCAAACGTCTCAATTTGGCCAGAAACCTATTGTTAACTCCAAAGTAACTGGTTCTAATTATCAGTTTGGTAGTTCTGGATCACAATTTGGCCAAAAACCTCTAACAACCCAGGGTTTCATTGTTTCTTCGAACACAAACACTCAAAGTCAAACATCATTTGGACAAAAACCAGTTGGCAACTCACAGACAACAACACAATTTGGGCCCACTGGCTTAGAGTTTGGTTCTAAACCTCAAACAACTCAAGGTTCTAGTTTCACTTACTCTCAAAGCCAAACGTCTCAGTTTGGAAAGAAGCCTGTGAGCACAACTCAAACTGGCATAACATCACAACAGACTCAATTTGGATCAACTGGGTTCCAATTTGGTCAAAATTCTCAGACTACTGGTAGCTCAGTTTCGACTACCATCAAACCGTCATTCGGGCAAAAACCATTGGGTCAACAGACGCAGTTTGGATCATCTAGTTCTCAGTTTAGCCAGAATGTTCAGTCTTCTGTAGGTGCTGGTTCAGTTTCAACTACAAGTAAACCATCATTCGGTTCCTATCAGCAATCTCAGTTTAGTTCAAAGCCGCAGACCACTCAAGGTTCTAGCTTTGCTTATACTCAAAGCCAGACTTCCCAGTTTGAAAAGAAACCTATTAGTACTCAGACAGGCACACAACAGTCTCAATTTGGATCAACCGGCTTCCAGTTCGGTCAGAATTCCCAGTCTACTCAAGGCTCAGGTCTGGTTTCAACAACCGTTAAACCCACATACGTTCAAAAACCATTCGGATCTGCGAATCAACAAACTCAGTTTGGATATGCTGGATCGCAATTTGGATCAAAGCCAGAAACTACTCAGGGATCAAGTTTTACTTACTCTCAAGCCACAAGCCAAACATCCCATTTTGGAAAGAAACCTGTAAGCACAACTAACACTGGAGTTACATCACAACAGACCCAATTTGGGTCATCTGGTTCGCAGTTCGGTCAGAACTCTCAGTCCACTTTTGGTTCCGGTTCGATCTCAACTACCGCTAAACCATCATTCAGCCAAAAACCATTCGGTTCATCTAACCAACAAACGCAGTTTGCATCCCAGTTTGGTCAGAACTCTCAGTCTATTCAAGGCACAGTTTCTACTACTACTCCTAAACCTTTTGGTTCTTCATATCAACAAACGCAATTTGGAACTGCTGTTTCTCAGTTTGGTTCTAAGCCACCGACAACTCAAGGTTCAAGTTTTACTTACGGTCAAAGCCAAACTTCGCAGTATGGAAAGAAACCGGTAAGTACAATTCAAACTGGCGTAACATCACAACAGACCCAATTTGGATCATCTGGTTCCCAGTTCGGTCAGAACTCTCAATCTACTTTTGGCTCTGGTTCGGTTTTAACTACCGCAAAACCATCATTTGGTTCTTCATATCAACAAACGCAGCTTGGTTCAAAACCACAAACAACTCAAAGTTCTAGTTTTACTTATGGTCAAAGCCAAACTTCTCAGTATGGAAAGAAACCGGTAAGTACAATTCAAACTGGCGTAACATCACAACAGACCCAATTTGGATCATCTGGTTCCCAGTTTGGTCAGAACTCTCAATCTACTTTTGGCTCTGGTTCGGTTTCAACTACCGCAAAACCATCATTTGGTTCTTCATATCAACAAACGCAGTTTGGTTCAAAACCACAAACAATTCAAGGTTCTAGTTTTACTTATGGTCAAAGCCAAACTTCTCAATATGGAAAGAAACCTGTTAGTACAACTCAAACTGGTGTGACATCACAAGCAACACAATTTGGCTCATCTGGATCCCAGTTTGGTCAGAATTCTCAATTCGGATCATCTGGATCCCAATTTGGTCAAAATTCTCAGTCTTTTGTAGGAACAGGTTCGGCTTCGACTACAGCTAAACCATCAGTCGGCTCCTATCAACAAACGCAGTATGGTTCAAAGCCACAAACAACTCAAAGTTCTAGTTTTACTCATGGTCAAAGCCAAACTTCTCAATATGGAAAGAAACCTGTTGGTACAACTCAAACTGGTGTGACATCACAAAAAACTCAATTTGGCTCATCTGGATCCCAGTTTGGTCAGAATTCTCAATTCGGATCATCTGGATCCCAATTTGGTCAAAACTCTCAGTCTTTTGTAGGAACAGGTTCGGTTTCGACTACAGCTAAACCATCAATCGGCTCCTATCAACAAACGCAGTATGGTTTAAAACCACAAACAACTCAAGGTTCTAGTTTTACTTACTCTCAGGCCTCGAGCCAAAGCTCTCAGTTTGGCAAGAAACCTATTATCACAACAACTCAAACAGGTACACAACAGTCTCAATTTGGATTAACTGGCTTCCAGTCCGGTCAAAATTCCCAGTCTAATCAAGGTTCGGGTGTTGTTTCAACAACCGTGAAGCCCTCTTACGGTCAAAAACCAATTGGATCTTCATATCAACAGACACAATTTGGATCAACAGGCTCTGGTTCTCAATTCGGTCAGAACTCTCTGTCAAACCAAGGTTCGGGTTTGACTTCGACTGTCTCTCAAACTTCAATTAGCAAGAAACCTGTCTACCAACAGACACAGTTTGGTTCATCTGGTTCGCAGTTCAGTCAGGGCCAAACATCACAGTTTGGAAAGAAACCTGTTAGCACAACTCAAACTGGTGTGACAACACAACAGACTCAGTTTGGATCATCTGGTACACAGTTTGGTCAGAATTCCCAATTTGGATCATCTGGTACCCAGTTTGGTCAAAATTCTCAGACTACTGTAGGAACAGGTTCGGTTTCGACTTCAACCAAACCATCATTCGGCTCCTATCAACAAACGCAGTATGGTTCAAAACCACAAATAACTCAAGGTTCTAGTTTTACTTACTCTCAGGCCTCGAGCCAAAGCTCTCAGTTTGGCAAGCAGCCAAGTGTTAGCACAACTCAAACTGGAGTAACATCACAACAGTCTCAACTTGGTTTAAGTAATTCCCAGTTTGGTCAGAATTCTCAATCAGCACAGGGCTCTGCTGTGCCATTAAGTACCTCCAAACCAGTAACTGGAGCTAAACCGGTCTACCAACAGGCACAGTTTGGGTCAAGTGGTTCCCAGTTCAGTCAGAATTCTCAGTCAACTCAAGGTTCTGGTTTGGTTTCTACAACTTCTAAACCATCATTTGGTCAGACATCTTTCGGTTCCTCTTCACAGTTTGGATCATCTGGTCCTCAATATGGTCAAAAGCCACAAATAACTCCGGGTTCTAGTTTTACTTCGAACACTTACTCGCAAAGCCAAACATCCCAGTTTGCTAAGAAACCTGAAACTTCACAAACTGGTTCAGCATTCCAACAGACTCAATTTGGATCAACTGGTCAAAAACCGGTTACAACCCAAGTTACCGGTGCAACTTCGACTATTGGTCAAGCTTCCTTTGGCCAAAAGCCTTCTACCACGGCTGGTTCTTTCTACCAACAGTCGCAATTTGGATCAACTGGATCTCAATTCGTTCAAAAGCCACAGTCAGCAACACAAGGTTCTTCTTTCACATCAAACACAGACTCAAAAGGCGAAGCCGTGCAAACTTCACAGTTCGGGATTACTGGTTCATCTCAGAATGTAGGGTTAAGCTCCCAGAGTACCCAATTTGGTTCATTAACTGGTCCACAATATGGGCAAAAGCCGCAAGTATCACAGGGAACCGTTGGTATAAACGGAGTACAATCTGGCAACAAAATTTCGGGATCATCATCCGCTTCAGGGTCTAGCTTCCAGCAAACTCAGTTTGCCGGCTCTTCTGGATCCCAGTTTGGTCAGGTTAGCCAAGGAACCGTTTCTCAGGCCCAACCAGTACAGACTATCCAATACGGCATTAAACCTTTCAGCAGCTCACAAAACACGCAAGGATCTACACAATTTGGGTTAACTGCATCTAGGTTTGGCGAGTCATCTCAAACAGTTGTCCCAACTATAACCACAATTTCACAAACTGTACAACCCACTCCGTTTGCCCAAAAGCCTATCCAAACGCCATTTGGTTCTTCCGCCGCACACTTTGGACAAAAACCCCCGGCTCATGCAAGCGCGTTTGCTTCCAGCTCAGGCTCTAATGTAGTTCCATTTGGCAGTACCCAAACAATTTCGAAATATCAGCAAAACTCTCAACTTGGTGCTCAAAACCAAGGAGTAGTTTCAACTACGCAAAAACCTATAGTAAGTTTCCTGTCGCAGACTAACAACCAGCAATATCAGTACACACAAACAGCCAACAAGTTTGGAAGTCAGTCTCAATTTGGTCAGGGTGCCCAATCCAACGTTGGCAGTGGACAGATTGGTCAGACCACATTTGGTGCTCAGTCACAAAAGCCTTTCGGCTCTCAATCAACTCAAACTACCTACCAACAGACACAGTACACTCAGGGCCAAAAACCATTCGGTAGCTCCCAAGGCTCTGCCTTCCAGATTGGTCAATCAGCTGTAGATCAGCCTACCCAAGGCACCGTTCAAACAAGCAATAGTGCTGGCTACAATTATCAGAAACCACAACCAGTTTTCACTGCTCAATATGTAGGCCAAGGAAATGGTCCTCAGGATCAAAAGGTACAGCAAACTCAATCTAACTACAACTCTGCAGTGTCTACTTCGCAAACACCGATCAACGGTGAACCTATTACGCCCTTCGGAATCTCATCAACTCAGGGTACTTTCCAACAGACCCAATCTACTGTAGGCACATCCCAGTTTGGTGCGCAACCAGCTAAACCCACCGATTTCAGCGGTCCAGTTATTCAGACATCTTATAACCAGTTCAGTGGAAAGCCGTTCCAGCCTGCCAGTACCGTATCTACGCAGGTCTCTAATATCCAGAGCCAGTCTTCAGCAGTCTCCAATTCTCAATTCGGTCTCCAACAACCAACTAAGCCAACTGAAATAGAACACTTCAGTGGACAACCCTTCCAGTCTTCCTCAACGCATGGCTCCGGCCATGGAAGCTACTCCGTTGTAGGTTCTACACCTGAATACAGTGTCCACACTTCAGAAGGCATTGTTTTATCCACTCATCAAGGTGTTTTTAGCAGTACTCAAGCCCCTAGCGTCCCTTCAAGATTAGGTTCTAATGAGGGCCTGGTCGTTTCTACTGTTCAAACTCCAATTGTGCCAGTTCCTGGCTACGAAATAGTAACTTCCAATCATGGAGCCTCTCATGGATTCGTAGGACTAGGAGAACAATTCGCAGGGCCCAGGGATCCTCCTAGGTTCGATGACAAAACTGGATATCATTATTGAACACTGAATAGTGCCATATAGACTGGTTATTTTAAATGTGAAAACATGGATGTGAAAATGTAAATGAACTGCTAGAAACTGATATAAAATTCAAGTTCGAAATATGACTGTTGCAAAATTTTGTCATAAAATTTATGTATTTTTAAGGTATATTTTATTAGGTATGAAAAATATTGCAAAATTTTTGTAACATTTTTGCAGTTTGTAGCTGTTCATTGCATAGTTTGAAAAACTAGTATTTTTGTAATAGTTATGTAGTAAGTAATAAAGATCATAAGAAAATTGATAAAAATTAAGCATTTAAAATGTGGAAAAAAATGTTTTAATAAATTATTAAATTGTAAATAAATGAAAATGTATTTGCTGTTTCATTTAACATGCCTATACATTTGACAGTTATGCTAAAGACCCATATGACCCCTGTCATATGAATATGAAAGGGACCAAGCCAATTGCTATCAAATGGTCACTAATCCAGACAATGGACAACTAATTTCAGAAAAACCCAATATTCTTTTCTCGACCCGGGAATCAACCTTAGATCTCATGCTCAACTCTCCGACCACTCTCCGACCACTGAGCCAACGAGTCAATCAACAAAATTAATGAAAAATTATAATCTAAATTGCTGTAGGCAAACAACGAAACCGGTTTTTAAAAATAAATCCCGGATACATAATTTTGGTAACTTATTGATTTTAATGTGGCTGACGTGAACTTTATATTCTAGCTAGACTTGTTAAGCAAGAATAGGATACCTATTCATACCAACGTGAAATATGATTCGATGACACTTGGATTTATTTGTTTTATTTGTCACAAAATGTAATTTTATTTTTTTTTAAACTGGCAATGTGGCAAACACCTACTTTTTTAACCTCAAAGGTTAAAAAAAGTAGGTGTTTTAAGATTTTTCATTAGTGATTTGTCAAAGGCTGCGTGTTGGCTGAATTTCACCCCTAGTGGTTTTTGGCAAGTATACCTTTGCCAATCCCTTCGGCGAATAGTTTAAATTTTCCAAATTGACATTCCATAATTTTCCATCAAAACGTTCATCATCATCACATGGGCCTTCCGAACGTCGCTACTGTACTCCTCGCGTCAATCACCTCATCAGTTCATCGGTCTACCTATTGTTCACACCAGATAAGTGTGGAATAACGGTCATTGATCCACATACTGCATACATACACTTGCTTAATATCAAAAACATAAATAAAGACAGAGGTGTCCTCAATCGACTTTTATCGTGATCCTTTACGTTCTCTAGTAATGAAAAACGGTTCATAATTTATTGTTCGGGTATCTACGAAGGGATATTTTATTTTATTTTTATTTTTATTTTCCTTTATTGGCCAACCAACAATTGTTTACACTGTAAATATTTTGAGTTTTTTCTCTGCCATTATCTAAGGTTAGTGTAACAATTTCTTACAGGTTAGCACCGCATGCCCCATAAACATATTAGATGTGCCACAAGCACTATACTATAAAAATTGTGTCTAATGTACAAACAATTATCAAGTTCGAATTAATATGTGCAGAAATATAACTATCATTAAAAGTAAAAGTAAAACAGACAAAAAACAAACAATACAACAAAACAGAAAAAGAACAAGATCAAAATCGAAACAAACTTAAAATCACGATCAAAATTACAATTTAAACAAATTAGAACTAATTCAAAATTAAAATCGATGACAAATAAAAAAAATGTTAAAAACAAAAATTAAAATCATAATAACGTTAAAATTGAAGTCATAATAAAATAAAATTAAAATTACAATCAAAATCAAAATTACAATCAAAATCGAAATTACAATCAAAATCGAAATTACAATAAAAGCAAATTAAATTCAATTCAATTCAATTAAAAACTAAAAACCAATGTCAAAAACAAGATTAAAATTAAAATTAAAATCAAACATTACTAATAGTTGTTGTATGGAACTTGGCATATGAGTCAAAATGTACGATATTAGGGAAAGGTCAATGTACTTTATTGCAAGTTTATCTGGCGCCTACTCTAGTGGAAAACCTTGCAACGCAACGTTTCGCAGTACGCTGTCGCCACTCCAGAACCATTCGTACCATGTTTGCTATTAATATAAACCATTCATACCATAAGTCGTAGAATACATACATAAATGGGTGCCAAATAAACACCTATACGTATACGCCATAAAAGGTCAATCTGCCTAGCTTTTTCCCAATATTTTGGGTTCGGCCTCCAGTCTAACTGGATGTATCTGACTTATCTGCCTTCGACAACCCAGTAACTAGACGACACGATACCTCCTTGCAAGCCTAATATCAGATACCAATATCAATAACAAATTCGCACTAAGCGTTTCCAAATTTTACCTTTAAACGAGCAATTCTTGTATATATAATAATATATAATCTGAATCTCGGAAACGGCTCCAACATTTTTCATGAAATTTAGTATGCAGGGGTTTCGGGGGCGATAAATCGAACTTGCCAGGTTTCATTTTTAGAAAATGTAAAACCAAAAAAAAATCGATCATCTAGGTACTGTCTTTTATAATGCAGCGAAGGACTGGAACTCTCTGTCTGCGTCTGTGTTTGCGAACGCATATAACCCTAATCTCTTCAAAATTAGAGTGAACAGGCTTCTTTTGGGTAAGCTCGCTTCATCGTCGACTTTGTCTCTGTCATCTCTGACCTAGACTAGAGTCAAGAGCCATCGCAAATAAAATATCTATAAATGAGACTCAAGATCAACAGCTAAACGTGCTTTTCGAGGCACGGAGGAGTCTCAGTATGTTATGTACATGAATGTAGGGAAGGTATTAATTTATAGAGGCATGCTTACACATAATGCAGATAATAAATAACTTAATCAGCTTATAATGAAGATCACGGCCGAAGTTTAAACAATATTAATATGTTTCCCGAGGTTAATAACTCCAAGTCTTTATTCCATTAAGATACAATCAGCGGGTGATCGATCAGAGCCAGTTATTTCAGACAAATTATTACATTTGTGATAAAATCTTAAATAACTATAAATAGTCGCTGGAATTAAATTATATTTTTCATTGGTAGTTTAAGAAAATAATTGAAAACAAAGACTGTGATTTACACTTTTCTATTTAGTATTTGATACTTTGTCTGCGTAGAAATAAAATTTGTTTTTTGAAAACCGGTCTTGGTCATGGAGACAAAATCATTTTTTGCACTTATAATATATTTACTTGTTAGTACCTTAATAAATACAATTTTCATGCTCGCATACGTTTGAAGTACATATTATAGCAATATTAATAAAGATTCTGGCGAGGACAAAAAACTAATATAGAAAAAACTGGCCAAGTGCAAATTGGACTTGCACACGAAGGGTTCCGGACCATAAGCCGAAAAAAACATGTTTCTCGTATGGGGGCCCTGTTTTATTTTTAATTTTATTTCATTTTTATTATTTGTTGGTATAGCGGCAACAGAAATACATCATCTGTGAAAATTTCAACTGTTTAGCTATCACGGTTCATGAGAAACAGCTTGGTGAAAGAAAGCCGGGCAGTGGAGTCTTAATAATAGGGTCCCGTTTTTATCATTTGGGTACGAAACCCTAAAAATAATAGCAAGCGTAACAAAGTCTCAAATTATCGACACATTTTACAGGAATAGACTTTGGGTCAAACAATGTGTGCCCATAAGGATGGGAAATCATCAAATGACTTCTTCTACTCTGGGTGGAGCGGAAGGGCGTGTCAGACTCTTACTGACTAAAACCCATTCGTTCTCATTCCTTCTAAAGTCCTTTGCGTTCCAGGGCCGCGGTGACTCTTTCGAACAAATTCCACAACCCTGGGTAAGTAGCATACCCAGAGTATGCTACTTATAGGAACAAAGTAGTAAGTTTCGTGTGAGCCTGTTGCCATCAACGCAAATTCTGACTACAAGTCCTTTGGATATGTCAGACTAAACTAGGTCCTCATGCCCACGGAAAGAAGTTTACCTCATCTACGCAGGCGGTTTGCGATCAATGTCCTTTATGGTGCGCCTGTTTGGTTGAATAGACGCCCGACGCTGCAGGACTAAAATCAACAGCCTGCAGCGCAGAATTGCCTGGCGACTCAGAGTGGTGGGACAGAGTCCCCACCCAGTGATCCTAGGAATGGCGGTGGCACAGTGATCACGTGCTGCCGTGCACAGCGAGGCTAAAGAGAGACCCCTTTACAGTCCCCCGCCCGTCCTACGCCCTTCCGCTCCACCCAGAGCGGAAGAAGTCATTTAAAGATTTCCCATCCTTAAAAAAAAAATGCTACTTATAGGAACAAAGTAGTGAATATTAAAATAATTTTGTATACCAAATTTTGTAAAATTATTTTTTGAAAAGAGTAACTATGGTGTTTCTTGTCCTTTCTTCTCCATAAGAATCTACCTTTCCGAATGGACAGTAGAGTCAGTTTATTAATGTAATATTATTATTTTACTGAACTGTAAATGATGACGTTCAAAAGTGCCGTTTAATGGCCTAATTGAAATAAACTTTTTGACTTTGACTTAAACATGACTCTCTTGACTCATGGAAAGCAATGATGTGGTCGACGATGGAGCACGAATGCATTTAAGTAACCGTAACCCAATTCACTCTTGAATGATCTTTCATGACCCTCTGGAAGTTACTATCAGGAAATACAGACTCTGGCAGAAGATTCCACTCCTTAGCTGTACGCACAATTAAAGTATTTTAAAAACGTTTTGTGTAGCGGTGGCACATCGCCATATGTCTTGTAGATTCACCGGAAAATTATAACTGACGAAATAGGTGTTGATAATTTGCCAGGGTTGAGGAATTCGTTCGAAAGAGTCACCGCGGCCCTGGAGGAACACGGATGGGTTTTAGTTAGTAAGAGTTTGACACGCCCTTCTACTCCACCCAGAGGGGAAAGAGTCATTTGATGATTTCCAATTCTTAAAGAATTTTTTTTTGATAATTAAGACATGCATGCCTTCAAACATTACATGCATGATGTTATCTTCATAAACATGTTGAACAAAACATCTGTACCATTACTAGCAGAGTAATCACCACAAGTTCACAACGATTGCTCAACGATCGCGGCTCACGTCGCGTGCGCATGGCCCTTAATTAGCTTCACTCAATTTTAAAACTTTGTTTCGCAAACATTCATGATGCGTTTTTGTTTTAATTTATGGATTTTTGAGCTGTTTTGGAGTAGTCAAATGTTAATAGGGAGACAAAGGGTGCGAAACAAATTAAGCAATTTACAGTTTTCTACAATCAGTTTCTCCTGTTTTGTGAGAGAGTGAAGGACGCAAAAACTTCTGTGAAATGTATACTTAGTTATTTATTTAAAATATACTTAACTGTTAATACATTAATATAAACACAGGACAAATATTTATAAAAAAAACCATTGCATATAATGTGCGGACTAAAAGCATAAGGCAATCTCGTACAGACATTTGAATGGGCTGGACGATAGGACATACTATGGGAGGCTTTTGAGGGTTCCGAATATCCGTAAGAAACAGAACCCTTATAAGATCACTCGGATATCTGTTTGTCTGTCCGTCTGTCACAGCCGAATGTTCTGGACCGATTCTGTTGAAATTTCGTACACATATGAACTTCTGTGACCCCAAACACGGACGCGTTACGTACTATTTTATCTTTGTTTTAACTAAATGAAATCTCATCTCATCAATAACTTTAAATCAATTACAAAAACAAACACAAAAACAGAACAAAAAATAACTTTAATAAAATGACCAATAAAGATTACAAAAAAAAAAATAGTTTTTTTCCTTTCCTTTTCTGCAAAAAATAGATTGCTTTTAAGTTAAGACTATTTTTCGCTATAACATCTTTAGTTAATAGGTTGTACACGATCAATAATCTTCTCTCAAATTACATGGAAGACCCAAAGTGGAACTATCTATCTTTCACAAAAGAATTAACTCCATATTATCGAATGCATGAAAAAAAAAATCAAAGATCATAAATTAAGTGGAGTCGTTTTTGTATAGTAAATGACATTTAACTAAATTAAGAATAAAATTATTATACATCAGACGTGATCCCACCGAGGTCAAACTATCATCAATTTGTGTAGGTACTGTAATAAAAATAAAATTGGACGTGTTTGTATGTGTGGCAGTGTTGATATCGTAAACTGCTAAACTTGGAAGATTAATTGGTTATTTTACCAAAGCTTTCGTTATTTTGGGTATCTTTTTAGCAGGCGTGTTATGGCAAGTGCCTTGTAATTTTCTTAGGAAATTGTAAGATGTAAAATCGTCTATTGTAGGTATGGTGCAGCTATGGTCGACGCCAGATAAATTAACAATAATCGTTTTTCATTACAAGAAAAAAAAACAAAACCACCGAATTGAGAACCTCCGCCTTTTTTTGGAAGTTGGTTAAAATTAAAAATAAAAATCGATTCAGGACAGCTTTATGTCTTTATTTATGTTTTCGCAGTTAAGTATGTCAATAAATATAGGTGGGTCAATGACCGTTATTGCAATTTTGTCAGGTGTCGACCATAGATGGGTACTATATTTTTATATTTACTTTCTGTTTAAATAAGGCCCAAATTATTAAATCAATAATAGGGATTATTGATTTCATAATTTGGGCCTATGCCTATATTAGTCTATGGAAGAGAATTTTTTTTTTTTTATTAAATTAGCAAATAAACTAAGCATATGGTAAACGAGTATTTATATGATATTTTTTTAATAGGTATGTTTCAGAATATAACACCTGCCTAGAATTAAAAATAAAACCTGATACAACTTGTTTCAAACTAATAATACATACTATTTCGCTACCAGTCACATTCAGACGTTAAACTAGTTTTCATAATGATCTATTTTAGAGGTATACCGCAGTGCTATATGTTAGACTTAACATCATTCTTATTTTTGTAAGGACCCAATTAAAATAAATAAGAATTGGGAAACTCAAGTGGCAATGGGCAGGGCACATTGCTCAGCTGATAGTCGATACGGTCGAAAGATCTGGAGTAGTAACCGCATACCGGAAGACGAAGCGTTTGAAGGCCTTCTACACCCACTTGCCACTTGCCACTTGCCACTTGGTGAAGCCCATCGGAATCCGCTGCACGCTGGATGAAAGATGAAAGAAAGAAATAACACAATTTATTTAGCACAAGTACCTACATGAATCACGCACGGTAAAAATAACAAGAAAAATATAGTTATGCCAAAAACTAAGTGTATGCCTCACGGCTGCACTAAAAAGGTCCATTTCAGCTATATGTCAGACAGACTGATACTGTCTGACACTGGTTTTGTAATGAACCTTTCAAAAGACAAGTGGCGGTTCATTTAAATCAATATAAAATTATAATATATAAAAATATAATCGACATAAAGTCAATAAAAGAGTAAATAGATATAATTGCACATGGAGCAAATTTAAGTACTAATAAATAACCAATAGTTTGGATGATATTATAAGAATGTATGTGCATGTGTACGTGTAATCTATATAAATAAAAATGGATCGCCAAATGTGTTGCTAAGTGTTAAACTCGAGAACGGCTCGACCCATTTCGCTAATTCCTTTTTTGTTGTGTTTGTGAGAAGGAAAATTTTGGAAAAAAAATATACATCAGGGCGAAGCCGGTATGGACCACTAGTATGTTAATAAATACTTAAATAGTTTACCACTAATGAAATTAAACAAACCATTCGGCTAACCATAGATCTTCCTCACCTCACCACGTTACTTAAAAGACACAACAGGAGGAAATATCGGGCCGATCGTGAGCAATGCAGATGCACAGGAACAGTCGATGAGGCTACACCAGAGAAAGGCCTATGACCAGAATCTGTCAACTAAAATGAGGATCTACTATTACAGTTAAATTGTCTGGACGCAAGTATTTAAAAGATTGAAGAATTCAGAGTAATGCAGTATACTCAAATCGAGACCTTCCTAAGAAATGTTTTAATTGGTTTTTAAACACTCTTAGTTTTACTGTAATTTTTATTTTAGTACTGATTTACATTTATAAATTTCTCGACGGAAATCTAATCCGAAATTAAAGTTATTTTATATTTTGTGGTGTTTTTTAATTGGTAGTCGGTTGTATTTTTTTGTTAAATGTATTTTTTTCACTTTTTAATGGTAAACATGTGCTTACCCCTTCACAGCGTACCGACGTGATGTTATGTTATGAACTGGTGTAAAAATAGACAGACATGAAATTTTAGCAACCCCAGTCCATTTGCTATCATTTATTGAGCAGTTCCGTTTGCTTCCTCCAAAGTTCTTCATAAAATTGAAATGGAACCACTCCGAGAAAGCACTCTTCCAAAAATTACCCAAATCGTTTCAAGTGTGCCTATAAAATTTGAAGAGTTCTCTCTATTTCTCCAGGTTCCCATCATCAGATCCTGATGATCATGGGACCACCTGGGAAGTATACCCTTCCAAAAAAAAAATACCAAATCGGCCCAGCAATCTTCGAGTAATCGGGGAACATATGTATATTAAACATTTAAAAAAAAACTTAAAAAAAAGGTTGTGACAAATTGAGAATTCTTGAAGTCGGTTAATAAAACATTTATTATAATCTCATAAAAAAACTAAACAGAAATATATCGTCGTTTATATCTTTTCTTGGGCGTTTCTTGGGCGGAGCGTTATGAGCATTGACTGTTGAGAACTTCATTAAAAAACTCGTTCGAGAGTGAACCCGGTACTTGCTGGAATAGGTGATGCCTTTAGTGATAGATCATGGAACAAGGAAAGATTCCTCGAGCATTCGAAGGAATCTTCTTTAGGAACTGGATTGATGACCCTGTTGTGGTGATCCAATGTAAGTCTATATAAATATTTGCATAGCCTTTTCCCAAAAATGTTAGAGTCGCCGTCAAGAAAGCACGTTAAGCCGTTGGTCCCGGCTGTCATTTGTAGATCTGTGACAGTCGTTACGGATTGTCAGAAGCCAGTAAATCTGACTCCAGTCTTGCCAAGAAGTACCGTGTTACCCAGTTAATGTGTTGTGGGGGTCTGGTGGGCAGCCGCTCTACGTAAAATACTGGTATTCAGCTGATTCCGGTTTGACTGGAAGCCGACCCTCATATAGTTGGGGAAGGGTTAGGCAGATGATGATGAAGTATGAGTACGTTCTCTTAGCGGAATAGTTACAAAAGATAGTCCACAAACCAATCCTCTAGATAACAAGCTGGTTGGTAGTGTGCAATGGCAGTTTCAGGCTTAATAAACTCACTATAGACAGGGACAATAATGACATGTAATACTGTTCCAAATACATTCACTTTTTGCAACACCTACATGAAGGAGAGCTCGAAAGGATGGCACGATTTCTCTATGCATTTGTCAACTGTGTGCTCACACTATAAAGAAGATCACCTAAGTATATATTCCAACTATAATCTCGTGAATTATTTCTCTGATAAAAAGCTACATTCTCTTTGGATGCTCAATAGTCGCTTAGCATACAACACTGCTGTCTAAAACTGGCAGTGTTTTCTTATGTCTCTGGATAGAACTCTTTATCGCGGATCGAACCAACATTATTAACATTATTAATAGCGATCAACCAAGCCTATGCCAATATTCAAAGAGTTGTCACAGCGCTCCAGTACATTAATTACAATCCTAATATATAAAATTCTTCGGTTACTGACTGACTGACAGACAACGTACAGCCGAAACTACTGGTCGTCGAAAACTAAAATTTGGCATGTAGGTTCCTTGGAGAGTATAGGGAGTAATAAGAGAGGACTTCCAGAAATGATTACGGGAATGGGAAAAAACGGGATATGCGCGTACGAAGTTGCGGGCAGAAGATAGTGAACTATAAAGTATTTTTGTTCTACTATAAAGTTGGTTAAATGTCTTGAGCGGTGTTGTTTGCTGAGTGACGATATCTTAACGGATCCCGTGGAACAAGTCACGAGAGCATAGTCGCGAGAAAATAAACCTTAGCATATTTTATTAAGGGAATAACAAAATATTACAAAGTTACCTTAAAAAAATATAGAAGCCAATATTAAAAAAAAAACATGTCACTTGTCTTCGTTTATTAACTGCCATGAAATAATTTATAGTTTAACACTCATTAGGTTTTGTCAGTATATTATTTAAAAGTATTTAGCGTCAGCATACGAATTTGTGAATAGTCGCGAAAGGCCATTATAATATATTAATAAAATAACAAGTTTTTACAAGATTCTGTTTAGCCTTGAACTTGAACTTAAAACGAATGTAAAGGTGTGTGCTGACTGGTTTGTAACCGATTTGCGACTGCTTAATACTTTTGCTTATAAATTGGAATTTTCTATCGAATACAGGCGAATGTCGCTTTATTAAAAAATACGTCACATTTTTATTACCCATTGGTCGTTTTTTAATATGATTCTCTTTATCAGAAATTATTCTATCTATTTTTAAAGTTATGATGTTAAAAGAAAAATTTGAATTGTCAAGGTCGACCACTCAAAGAGATGAAGCTTAATTTGCAAGTTCCAAAGCGTAGATCCCTAAGGAGAAATACTTGCAAGAAACTCCAGGGACACTCCTTTGTTTCGGAATTTGTTCGATAGAATCACCGCGGCCCTGGAACGCAAAGGGTTTTAGAAGGAACACGGATGGGTTTTAGTCAGTAAGATACGCCCTTCCGTTCCACCCAGAGCGGAAGAAGTCATTTGATGATTTCCATCCTTAAAAAAAGGGACACTCTTTTAAATCACTAATATATTATATAATAATATAATAATAATAAAATATATCTTGGGACTACTCACACACGGTCATCCGATCCCAAACTAGGCAGAGCCTGTGCTATGGCAACCAGACAACTGATAAACATACTGATATATTTCTAAATACATACATATTATAGACATATTACACCCAGACACAGAACAAATGATCATGCTCATCACACAAAGATTTGTCCTGGGTGGGAATCGAACCCACGACCTCCGGTTTAGCAGTCAGGGTCACTAACCACTCGACCAACAGACCAGTCAAATGTTTAATACAATGTTATGTATAAGCTATCACTGCTCGATCATGACCAGACCCTACTACGACTGCTATGTCTCCCAAAACCATCATGATTCCGGTATGGGAGGGAGATGGAGCTATACAAGACGCATAGTACTATCCCTTTTTCGCAAAGTATTGTTCCTAAACGTGTGTATCGTGATCTACTTCACCACATACGAACTACAAAAACAGACCTGACAAATAGACAATTAGAGAAATTGTCGCGCAGCTAGCATTTAGTATTTCCGAAAACAACCAATAATCAACATATGCGTCTGATCAGAGGATGCTACCTTTTCTATGGAGAATACGTACATTGTCTTGCAAACCACCTGCGAATTGCCGATAACTAGTAGACAGTGGGTACAAGTCGACGCCAGAACCACGAGAATGTCATCCATTTTCTTATTCATAAGCCCCTAAGTATTTTTCTAAGTTTAAGGCAGCCCTTGGGTCACGCAAATCTCTTTAAACAAGTTATGAGCACTCGAACCCCGCAATCAACCTCAAATGGCTCGAAAATAATTATAACTATTACGACTTTTTTTTTAATAATGAATTATTACTAACTTCAACTTACAGTTTCCAACATTCGACTAAAATATCACAAACTAAAAAAAAAACGCGTCTTAAAAACCACAACATGTGAGCACACCTTTACAATGACCCTGAACTTGATTGACCTATACACAGCTTTGTTGATATTTTGAAATATTTCATAACTTTATGCAAAACTATTGATTTTCAATTTATTCTGACTATATGGTCTAGGCTTGGGTCACGTTTTGAAAACTAGTTTTAGGTTTGAAATAAACTTTATTACTATTTTCTTTAGGTATACTTTTCATCGATGCTTGATTGTGTTAATAGGTATTATAATAACTTGCTTCTGCCAGTTTAATCCAGTAAATTTAGATATGTTATATCAAGTTGGACCGTAGAGTTTGAAAAATATACCAATGTGTAAGGGAAAATTCCCCTGATTATCATAATAAAATGTTTAAGCTGCACGTGGATCAGAAATATTATAGGTAATTAATTAAAAACGAATGTGAAAAAATAAAATTCACTTTAATTATTATTTATTAAGTACCGGAAATTTCTGCAATTTAATGGTGTACCTATTATAATAATTATTATGCATGCATTCCTAATTCCGTATCAAAGGGAATTATAGTATCTTTGAAGATTCCTGCTGAGACTTTTTTCCCCCACAAATTGCGGTTTTTTTTGGTAGAAATACAATCTGTTCTTTTGGAACATAGCACTTTGCAGACATTTAAAACTATTTAGGTCATAACCCTGCCTTCGGGATGCAATAAATTCCTGAAACTTCCTGAAGTAACCTTACAACAACCTAACCTTACCTAACAACCGACTTCCAAATAAAAAACACTATAAAGTATAAAATAACTTAAATTTCGGCAGTCGGTGTCAAAAACGAAAAAACACCGACTGCCGAAATTAAAGTTATTCGGTTGTATTTTTTTGTAAAAAGATTTTTATTTTCACTTTTCAGTGGTTTACATGTGCTTACCCCTTCACAGCGTACCGGCGTGATATTATGTTATGAACTGGTGTAAACAATAGACAGACATGAGATTTCAGCAAGCCCAGTCCATTTGCTATCATTTATTGAGGAGTTCCGTTGCCTATCTCCAAAGTTCTACTTCAGATCTTCACCAAATTGAAATGGGACCACTCCGAGAAAGTACTCTTCCAAAAACTACCCAAATCGCTTCAAGTGGGCCTATAAAATTTGAAGAGTTCTCTCTTTTTCTCCAGGGTCCCATCATCAGATCCTGACTTGATGATTTATACCCTTTGCAACAAAAAAAAACCAAATTGGTCCAGCCATCTTCGAGTAATCGGAAACATACACAAAAAAATGGTTCCGACGAATTGAGAACCTCCTCCTATTTTTGAAGTCGGTTAAAAATTACAAATTTGGTTGAGAAAAGAGCCTTTCACATTCAAATTGACAACAAACGATCATAAACTTAGTTTGTCTTTGAGAGGGAGTGTCGCTCGATACGATATTTATCACACATTGTAGGTGATACATTAAACAATGCAGAGTAGTAATCAGCCATTTTGAAATCTGTCTGCATTGTAATATTTCATGCTTACACAAACTAGGTTACAAATAATATTATTAGAAACATTACTGAAGCAAATACTTCTACTAATGATAATTGTCTCAAGTGTTTAGTAAGAAAAACTAATGTTAATATTAAAAATCCTTTCTCTATAATTATTTGTTTGTGAAATAATTTACTAACATGTAAAAAACAGTTTTATAGCAGTTGCAAGAGAAGTTATCATAATTATATCTTTAAAATATTAAATATCAATGTTCTGCATGAAGATATTGCTATTGGAGCCGCACAAACTAATTAAGGGGTAATACTTAGACTTTCAAGTATATGGTTGAACATAAACTTGTAATACTAATACCTTAATAACCATAGTGATTATGGGTTCTTTTTTTATGAGAAGTCATAAAATTACTTCTCCCGCCCTGCGTGGAGCGGGAGGGAGTCTCAGACTCTTACTGAATAAAACCCTTCAAAATTCCCTTTGCGTTCCAGGGGGGCTACTCTCTAAACCCGAAGTCCGTAGTTTCGGGCTTAGTTGCGGGCGTATTCTACTCCGTATCACCTACGGACTTACGATTAGTTCCTAACCTGAACTAAGAATGAATGAAAACACGATTTGACAGCAACTGTCAAATCGTGTTGTCATTAATTCTTAGTGGTTAGGTGATACAAACTAGGATACGCCTGCAACTAAGCCCAAAATTACGGACTTCGGGCTTTAGAGTAGCAGCCGACCCTGGGCCGCGGTAACTCTTTCAAACAATTCCGCAACTATAGTAGGCGCCAGATAAATGTGGAATAAAGTATATTGACCTTTCCCTAATAACTGCTCATAGGTACCTGAACAATTAAATATAAATTGTATTTCATTATTAGACAATGTTAAGGATCACGAGAGATGATGGTTCGGGACAGTTTTGTGTCATTAATTCCGTTTTTCAATAAAAATGTCAATAAATGTAGGTGGGTCAATAACCGATATTCCACGATTATCTGGCGCCTACTATAGTATTGGGTCTGGTTTTATCAATCCACACATTGGGCATTATTGGGCTTTTAATCGACAAGTCAAATCAGAGCACATTGCTCGTAGAACAGATATTCGATTGGGTCGAAAGGTTCTGAAGTGGCCACCGCGTACCGGGAGACGCAGCTTTGGAAGGCCCCCCAAAAGGTTGACGGACGACTAAGTGAAGGGCAGGGAAATCCACTGGATGCGAAACGCCAATATCCAGCAGTGGACCTTCTTTGGCTAAAATTATGATGATGCGCTTTTTTTGAAGGATGGAAAATCATTAAATGACTCCTTCCACTCTGGGCGGAGCGGAAACGAGTGTCCCACTCTTGCTGACTTAAACCCATCCGTGTTCCTCCTAATGCTTTTTGTGTGTTCCAAGGCCACGGTGACTCTTTCAAACAAATTCCGCAACGCACTTAGTGCATGGGGTCTGAGTTCTTCAATGCCCAGATCAGTCAGTCAGTGAGTATTATTGTTATTACGACCCTCCATAGACAGCAATGCAAATAGCTCGATCGATCCTCACAGCACCCAGCCATGAACTCATCTGCCTACAGTCACTCACAAGACAGATCACTTATATGACCGAACCCGCCAAAATTGTGATGGATACATTTATAATTAACATTTTAGAATCTCTCTCAACTTTTTGCACTACAAAAATAATTGATGTTGAAACTGTTTTACACACGAGTCAAGGATGATAGGAGACATGACATGGCTATATACACAGCGTAATAGACTGATTGAAGGTTAAATTAATATTTGCATTAAATATTATCTAAATTACATAAGTGTGTACAAGCTTTTAGCGCTGGTTCCACTGTGCTGTTTACAAAATTTATATTTGGAACATCACGATTTGTGTCAGTTGCGCGTGCGTGGGCGCAGTTAAAATGGTCATCTCTTAAGCGCTAGGTCGCTGGATCTATTTTTAGTTTAGGCACAATAGCGATGCATCATTGCTTGACCTTTTGAAATGTGACTGCAATGATGATACAAGACGCTGAGTAAAATTCTATTTAAGCCCTATACTACGAATTTCCGCGGGTCCCACTTGAGCTTTACACGGTATCCGATAGACAATTTTTAGGGTTCCGTAGTCAACAAGGAACCCTTTTAGTTGCGCCATGTCTGTCTGTCTGTCCGTCCGTGGTTTAGCTCAGAGACGCTTAGCGCTAGAAAGTTCAAATTTGGTATGAGTATACATATTTATCACGCCGACAAAGTGGTATAATAAAATCTTGAAATCTTTTTTTTAGGGTGGCATGTAAAGTGGCGAAGTTTTTTTTTATCGTTTACCCCTTGGTGTGGGGTGTCCTGGGTTTGCTTAAACCTTTTCTCCATCCAAGGATCCGCTTATATTAAGCTTTAAAGTCCTAATTTTTGTTAGAGTCAAGTGTTGCTGGCAAAGGGGGGGGGGCCCTTTGCCAGCTAAACGGTTGTTTTTGTAGACGTGAAAAAAATCATAGTATAAGCATATAATAACGAATTTAAAAAGAACTGGGTAAGTAAAAAAATCCTAATAATTTCATAGAAAATGACTTTAAACCAAGTGCATTTGTAACTTTGCAATGTAATAATAGTTAAGTACGTAACGTCATCCTAAAATCTGTGTCTGATTTTTTATGTTGTTTTGTTAAAAATGCGTATTTTACCAATTTAACAAACTTTAATAAGTTGATACGCGGACCTTTGAACAGACAAATGACAGGAATTCCTATTAAACTTAACTCGCAAAAATAATGAGATTTAATAATTTACGAGATTTATGCTAAATATTCATACATTTATGACTAAAACACGACCTGATAGTATCATCTAAAAATATATTTATAAAGAAATACAATTATTTAATTGTTTGTATGTTTGTCGAAGGCAAACTCTGAAAGTGCAGGGGCCTTAATATGTTCTCTTACAACCATCATGGTTCCGATGTGGGAGGAAGACGGAACTATACAAGACGAATAGCTTTCCCTTTTCACAACGGTATCCGAGGCTGATCAAAATAAGTTCACGAACATTAATTTACGGATAGTTATAGTTAAAGCTACTTTTACATTATCACTGGGTGCCATAAATAGATTTTAATATGCTATATTTTTATCCTCAAACATGCATTACCTGCGGAATAAAGAATGGAATTGAATAGGGAGTGTGCATGAAAAAATATTTATTATCCAAACAGTTTATCTAGAAATATACAAAAATATAATACTAACAGTGAAAATAAAATCGAAATTGACCGAAAAACAAACGAGATATAACTATTTTAAAACAAATATATCTCTCCCTCTCGCGAAAACGCTGTTTTCTATGGCAGCTGTATAGGCGTCATAGTATTTGACGTCAGATTTGGTATCGGACTTCTCTTTCTAATTGTCATCTTCGAAGCTTAATAACTTCAACACTGATGAAGGTGTTTTAAAAATTCTTTCATAATGATTTACTATGGATAATAAGTATTTTATTTTGCAAATAAAAAAAAGCATGCATATTCCCCATTGGATTAGTCCATACGGGCAAATACGCGGCGAAAACTAGCTAGGTAATAAATATTTATGACCTAACGTTTCTTTGATAAAGGCGACGGCTTATTATTTGCTAAATTTAGTTCCTTTATAACGCATAATAGATTCTATTGAAATTAAAAGTTCAAGTTGTGATTGGTTTTGAAGCAGTTAATTAAAAATAATCGATTCTTTAGCTTGAAGGCAGTGTTTTTAGTTAAATTGTGTTTTGTAGAATGTTGTTTATAGTATTTTCGGGCAACATGCAGCAGACGCAATTTTCTGTCTAGCTTGTAAGATTTTATCAAAAGCATAGGTTGCAGTGCCTATGCTGAAAAACATAGATGAAATCGCTCATTAGGATCATCATATCGGCCGCAAGATGTCCACTGCCCGTAAGGAGGGTTTTGCCATAGTCGCCACGCTTTGCAGGCGAGTTGGCGATCGCAGTGCAGCCGTTGCAATGCACAGAACCACAGAGAATGCTGCTGCCCATTCTCAGGTGAATCCCCTTACGTCGCCCACGGGAAGAGATGGGATGGTGCTATTATTTTACGTCAGATACCATACAAATAAATATCTCTATTTGACAGAATAAGTCAATGAAAACAATAAGTTTTACTAAAGGTACAATTCCGTGCATCGCGGCCGATCGCAGCCGCGCGCGATTATCGCATGCGATAATAGTCAGAATATGAGAATGTTTGGCGTCGTATCCGAGGTCTGCGACAGACGCAGACGCGCGTGGCCGACTTCGGAAGCGTTGCCATACATTTTACAGTCGTAACTTGTATGCGATAGACCGCGTGATCGGACGCGATGCACGGAATTGTACCTTTAAAGAACAAGAGACAACTGCCGGTCGATTCTGTAAACATGTTGAAGTGAAGGCTTGGGTAAAGTGATCACGAGGTGAGCTGTCAATCCATATAATCAAGATGGAATGACAGCTCCCTTCGTGATCACGTGACATCTAGATTATATGGATTGACAGCTGCAGCTGCTCACCTCGTGATCACTTCACCCAAGCCTTCACTTTGACATATTTCCAGCTAAAGCTTTTCCTATTTAGCCTCATATTTTTGCAATGCAATTTTACTAATTTACCCATCGTTTTGAGAGTATCCTTTTAAAAGAGGCATAGAATCTTCTTCCATTGTCTCCCTATAAAGACCTTGAGTGACGGTAAATCCGTTGCCTCATCATTGAATACAGTAACCTTTCCTCAAATACTTGGGAACAGAGGCTAAGTATTGCCATTCAACGTGGCAATGCCGCCAGTCTCTTGGGCACATTACCAGCTGACAGCCTTTTTTGATGCTATATTTTAGTTTTTTGTAAGTTTAGTTTATTTGTGAATATTAGTAATTATTATTAATTTGTAAATTTGGGATTTAAACTCTCGGGTTTTGGGGTCCGAGTGCGCATAACTTGTTTAAAGATCTCTCAAGACGCTTAGTTGACATTTAGCGTGACCCAAGGGCTGGCTTTTACCTTAGTCAAAGAATAAGCATTGCCATACAACGTGGCAATGCCGCCAGTCTTTTGGGTACACTTCCAGTCAACAGCGATGCGGATGATTTTTTTGACGCCATCTTTAGGGTTAATTTAATTAAGAGTTTTTTATTTTTATTCTAGTTTAGATAGTTATTTAAGTATTTATTAAAACAGTTGTTAAGTATTTATTAAATAAAAAATGCAAGACAATTTTGTGAATCAATTGAAAAAATAAATATCATTTATCTTCGGAACATGATCTTTCTTTCGATGGCAATCAAATCAGGCCCAGTTGGGAGCAGATAATTTAGGTAGATAGCTTATTTTAAAGTGACCTCGGTAGTTTGACGTTGTTTGTTGAATAAAGATTTTATTTTTGTCTTGATTGAAAGGAGTGAAACGGAGCCTATTCTAGTTTAGAAACTGTCTGTTTAGATAAGGTCATCATCGATCTAGGGACTATCTCCTACCAGGGTTGCGGAATTGTTAAAAAAGTTACCACGGCCCTGGAACGCAAAGGGCATCTGAAGGATCATGGGTGGATTTGAGTCACTAAGAGTCTTGATTTCCCATCCAAGATAAAATTCTTATCAAAATGCTTTGATTACTTCAGAATAAGACAGTGCAATACATTGTGCACGTTTAATTCATTAATGTTCTGAACGTGAACAATTAAGACAATCCTGAAAATCGCTCTTCATTATATTTAATTTCTGATGCAATTAAATAAATGTTCTATGAGATCATTAAATACTTTTTAGATTTGTAAAAGGGGTTTGTGAGTAATTTACAAGCATATTACAAATTAGAAGATTACATTCAGGATAAGAATGCTTGGAAACATGCTGGTCCTGCTCCATAGGACAATCAAGGGTGAAGGTCAAACTGGTTGATTTATGTATTAACTTTATAGATATACTGTTTCTTTTTTTGTGTTTTTATTTTTCTGTTGACTCACACACTGTTGTTTAATTAATGGTTCCAATGTTTGTAAATATGTGAGTACCATTTACCTAAATTTCTTTAGGAAATTAATAAGTTTACCTCTGCTGGTGATACTTTGTTCTAATAAGTAGCATACTCTGGGTGCATCGTCCTCACATAATATTAAATTAATTTTTGTAAACCAAATTTTGTAAAATCATTATTTGAAAAGAGTAACTATGGAGTTTCTTGTCCGTTCTTCTCCATAAGAATCTACCTTTCCGAATGGACAGTAGAGTCACTTTATTAATGTAATTCTATTATTTTTACTGAACTGTAAACGATGACGTTCAAAAGTGCCGTTTAATGGCCTAATTGAAATAAACGTTTTGACTTTGACTTTGACTTTTAAAAGATTTGTCACTGGTTTTTTGATTGACTGAAGAGAAAACTTGTCAAATTTTACTTCAATGCTTAAGTTTGACAAGTTTTTTTCTGTTACAGTAGTGCTGCGATATTCGGCATACTTGAAAGACCTTGAAGAAATATCAAATTTTTCCAATAATGGTTAACCGCCTAGTGCGAGTCGGACTCGCGTGCAGGGGGTTCCGAACAAATAATATTCTTTTAACTTGTTATTTTTAAAACAAAGACTTCTTATAGGTTTTCCTGTAATCTATAGCTACTACCTACTATCTGTATTTTTTATCATAATTTTGGGCTTATTAGTTTTGGAGATAAGGCGGGGAGATTGGTCAAATTTCATCTATTGTCTTTGATAACTTCGTAATTGAATATTTAAAAATAACAAAAAAAAAATACTTTTGAGACCCTTACGATGGTTCTTTGATTTGATATGTCACACGGTATAGTTGGAAAAACTTATTTATTTTGTTTCTAATATTTCCCCCCCAAAAAGTGTCCCTATTTTCCTAATTTATTTATTTTCGTTACGCATCCGTGTTTGGGTCATAAAAGGTTATATGTATAGCAACATTTCAACTGAATCGCTTTAGCAGATTCGGAGAAACTCGAATGTGACAGACAGACAACCGAGTGATTCTATAAGGGTTCCATTTTTCCATATAGAGGTTCGGAACCCTAAGAACTAAGAAGATTAAGTGCCTTTTTTTGCCTTAAGTGATGGGAAATCATCAAATGACTTCTTCCGCTCTGGGTGGAGCGGAAGGGTGTGTCAGACTCTTACTGACTAAAACCCATCCGTGTTCTAAAGCCCTTTGCGTTCCAGGGCTGCGGTGACTCTTTCAAACAAATTCCGCAACCCTGGCAGAGAAGATTAAGTGCCTTAGCGTTTATATCTATGTCGATGAACAATGACTATTATGTACCTCATCAATAATTTTGAAATTCCATCCATCCACTTAAGCTGCTGACTCACTGACCACTCAAGTAATGGAACCAACAATTACATCTTCAATATACATCTCAAAGACAATGACGAAACTTTTAAACGGTAACACAATCTCAATAACTTATGTTACCTAACCATAGCTTACTGAATACTTGTCGATACCTCATCATCTGCCTGGCCTTTTCCCAATTATATTGGGATCGGCTTCCAGTCAAACTGGATTCAGCTGAATACCAGTATTTTACGTGGAGCGGCTGCCTACCAGACCTCCACAACCCATTAACTGGGTAACACGGTACTCATTGGTAAGACTGGTGTCAGATTTTCTGGCTTCTGACTATCAGTAACGACTGCCAAAGATCTAGAAATGACAGCCGGGACCAACGGCTTAACGTGCTTTCCGAGGCACGGAGGGACTCGGTATGTTAAGATGGTCACCCATCCACAGACCAACCTCGCTAAGCGTTGCATAACCTTGAAAATCGACCCGTGCGGCTGTTATTATTTAGCCACGAGCTCCTTCATATATCCTCCATATATCAATAGTAGCTGAGCAAATAATCAGAACACTGTAATAGATTGTCAGTCAAACTGATGGATGGGTGGTATTCCATTTGTCTATGTCGTTCTGATAGTCTTGACAAATGGGAGCAGAGTTATTTATTGACAACTTGTTGACGTCATAAGATAAGGACTACTATGAAAAAAAAAATTAATTAATACTCATATCCAATATTTGATAGAAGGTATTTAAGCCTCTATACCCCGACTTGACCCGACTTTTTGCCGTTTTCACGGAACCCTTCGTGCGCGAGTCCGACTCGCACTTGGCCGGTTTTTTAATTGTGTCTTGTCTGCTTTCTAAGTTTTGAGACATGTAAAAAATTAAGTACCCTATTGTTGCTGCTCCTCATCATATAAAAGCTACATTTCAAGATCCCAGTGTGTCGCGTATACATACATATTTTTCACAGGTTACCCATCTTGGAAAACGCTGACCTAATCCAGTGTTCAGCTCTGTAGGATAGGTCACATAGTGAACGTGTGTAATTGGACAATGTTACAAGATGATTTGAAAAAATGAACAACAGCTTTTTTTTAATTTAGGTAATTTACAACGAAAAACCATCTTCACCAAATCGTTTGACAAGCGTTGTGTTGTAATTCAAAGACAAAAGAACGAAACGTCAAGTTTTTGAGTCGGTCGGAGGTAAAAGAAGGCCCCGTAAAATGGTTTAGTTTTTTTAATTTATTTTTTTGGGGCGTCTCGCTATTCAACCTATGAGGTTGTCGACTGCTTAATCGGCCTTACCTGTGGTGGCCTTAATATAATATTTAAGGCTCCAGCCAGGGCTTATAAAAAACTTACAAACTAAGCGACAACACGCTAAGGGTACCCTCTGTGGGGTATGGGCCTCGGCTTAGGGCGTCGCTGGGGGAGGACAGCTAGGGACGGGCTGGATCGAACTAGAAACCATTTTTAAAGTATGCCTGTTTACCCATTCCAAACCAGAACACAGCAACGCTATGAAATAGAAATAAACATGCGATTCGATAGTAACGTGCATTCCTTCAAAATAAGCTGCTACTACGAACCACTAAACAATACAACAATTACAGCCTTCTAAAAGTAATTAGAACAGATCATATCAGGCGACAGGATGCTATAAACATAATCATGGTTTTGATAACTAAAGTTAAAAATCTACGTATGATCACGACGCTCAGTGGTCGTGGCGCAAATGACCTGGCCTGCCGTGCCGATCAACTTATTGATTTTGACCAAGTACTCGTCACGCGTTGAACTTGAGCTTGGAAGTTAGGTTCCGTAGGTACTTAGTAACCGAATTCTGGGCCGACTGAATGGAGGTTATTTCTCTTATTTTATTTTTAGCTTTGTTATTTTACTGCAGGGCGGAGCTGGCATTACAGTCTCTCAGTTTTTTCTTACCATTACAGAAGCTATTTGCTGGTGTTTTAAATATAATAAGTAGTTAATAAAAACAACGGGTTGCACTCCGGGAGTGCTGGAAAAATTGAAATCTTGAACATTAACGTTGTTCCTTTTCCGATATTTTGCGGATATAAAATATATTCATTTTGCTAATCTCTCACCGTCTTACGAATTTTCGATCAGGTCACGTGTCCTGACGCGAGTTTAAAATTTTATACCCATCCCAAAAAGTGCACAACGCCGCTAAAGAAGTTTTCACTTCAATAACGCATAAAACACTGATCATAAAAAATAATTATCAAATCAGTAGGAACTCAGGACGGCACAAAATCCTGATTATAAAAATAATAGTAAAATCATTAGCAATACGTTATCTGCTGAACGAAATGGTTCAGAATCTCTTTCTAGTTTCATAAAAGATTTCAGTTTCATATAAATCAGATCGACCACGAATTGTCTCAGTTTCCGTATTCAAAACTTGAAACTACAGACTGATTTCATTCTACATGATCATCATCATCATCCACAGCCCGACTTCGCCCACTGCTGAGCATAGGCCTCTCTTCTCTTGTGCCAATCCCCACGTCCCTGTACCAGCCTCATTCAGGCTCTACCCGCGATGCAGATGGCAACAATGCCGTCCGTCCATCTCGCCGCCGTCGATCAATACAGTCAATTAAAAAAGTTAATTATTCTGAAAAAAAAGTGGCTCATTCGTGTTGCCGATCTATTGAAAGTTTTTATAAACAGAGTCTACACTCAAGAATTACTCAAATAAAATTCACTGGGTTCCGTATATTGCGTTGCAGCAAAATTATCATTATTATGTTTCCTTTTGTTTAAAATGCATCAAAAGGACTTAGTTATTTTACGTTCCCATCAGTTATCTAAAACTTAACCATCGAATTATTGAAGAGGTCACATGGACCTACTTCACAATATTATAGTGAGTCATAATTTAGAAGTAGGTACAATTTCTCAGTTCTCGATTACACATTGCTACGAGTAACTCACAAAAACTAGATAAATGGCGGAAATGGCCCAACGTAGCAAATTGTACATGATTTAAGCAATAATAAGATATACCATAATTTGCCTTTCGATAGGCACATATGCTTTGTAGGCATCTATCATACTTTATAATTTGATGTGATTCTTATAGTTGGATTGGCTGCTATTGGACAGCTACGAAATGTTCAGAACAAAGTTCTTATTTTCAGGGTTGCTGGATTAGAACAAAACCCAACGTGATTTTTTCTGTTCATAATTGGTAAAAAATAGGGGCGTAGGCACTAGGATTCAATTTTGGGAAAATGAATGAGCAAAAATTCTCATTTTTTAACTGACTTAAAAAAGGAGGTTCTCAATTCGGTTGTATCTTTTTATGTTTGTTACCATAACTCCGTCATTTATTAACCTATTTGAAAAAAACTTTTTTACGTGAGATATTACTTTCCAATTAGTCCAATTGAAATTTCATCGAAACCGGTTTAGAAGTTCGGTTTTTAAATCACAATAGCTGGATAAAATATGTTATCCAAGTAAACGAAATTGCTTATTTTGCTTTCCTGTGACTTTCCATTAAGAAGTTTAAAATAAAAACTATTATACAAAAAAATACAACCGACTTCCAAATAAAAAAAAAATACCAAAAACACCGACTGTCTGTTGTATTTTTATTTTTATTTTCGGAACAGTGTTTGGTGTGATTTGGTATAATTATGTTTTTCTTTTCACAAAGAAAACGATCATACCTAATTCAAATGATGAATTAATAACGTTACTACGTGTGTTGGCCAAATAAGATGCCTTAAGGAAAAACTCTCTGTGTAGTAGTTACTTTTTCAAAATACAGATTCTAATTTGTTATTTTGATCGATATTGCAATACAAAACCTACTATTGAACATGGTCTGAAGTTTTGACTGACATAAACAAGCAGTACTACCTTTTTGAGAAAGACTAATTGCGATTGGTTCTAGACGTCAATGATGGACACATCCAGAGAAGGAATGTGGAATGATGCGTAAGCCATGTTTTTCTTTTCGCTATCTACCGCATTTTATTTATTTACTAGTTTGCTCCACCCACATGAATATCAAAAATTATCCCAAGAGAACATATTTCCGGGATGAAATAATCTACCTCTGTGCCAAATTTCATCAAGATCCGTCCAGCCGTTTGTGCTTGAAGAAGTAACAAACATACACACACACACACTCACAAACTTTCGCCTTTATAATATTAGTGTGATGTGATGTGATTTAAAACTTTACGGACCGCGTTGGAAACACAGTGCTACGTTCCAAAACATAAATCGCCGACGTCACACAAAAAGCAGCCAAACTAAAGTGGGACTGGGCAGGACACGTCTGCCGCATGTTGAACGGTTCGTGGGCTAAAACAACCACATTGTGGGTCCCAGAAAATGCCCGACGACATCGCGGGAGTCCCAGACAAAGATGGCGGCACGAGCTTGATGCCTGTTAGCAGGATTGGTCCACACTTTCCCAAAGCCGGGAGGATTGGAAGAAAGAAAGGGAGGCTTTTGCCCTGCAGTGGGACACGATTGGCTAAAAATAATGAAATAAAATAATTTACGCACACAAATGTAGTATAGCCGGATTTAATCCCTTGAGGTGATGCAGAAACAAATAGTGGTAGGTGCAATGTGGAAAAGAAAACGCGCTGTTAATATTGTTTTGTGTTGCATGTATTCGTCGAACGCCTCGTAGTGCAAGACAGAATCGAAGATATCAGGCCGTACGGTAGGTCACCCATGCGATGGACGGACCAAGTCAAGTCTGCTGTGGGGGGCTCATTGCATGAGTGTGCCAGGATGACCGCTGATATGCAAAAATGGCGAGAAATTGTGAAGAACGTTGTAACTGCTCGAAACTTTGCATGATGACCACGCCCAGTCGGCAAGAGCGTACCGACAGATAAGAAGAAGAAGAAGATACATTCGTCAAGCAAAAATGCTGCAAAAATCGATCTGCCTATCCATTTTCCAACTGTGTTAAGGTCTGCTTCCAGTCTACCTGAATGCAGATGAACACCGGTGTTACACGGAGCGGACTGCCTTTTTGACCTCAACAATCCAGTAACTGGCTAACACGGCACCCCTTGGCAAGACTGGTGTCAGATTATTGGGCTTTTGATAAAAAGCTTGGAAACGGCTTCATAGAGGTATGCGATACAGAGAGTAAAGTCTCGCAAACCTCCACCGAAAATAGGAGGATCCTCCAAACCAGACGGTTGTTGTGTCTGGTGGGCAACTGCCCAATAGTTTATATTCGGACTGTTGTATACATATGTTCAAATTGCACGGAGAACTTTGCTTGCGCCATGCAAGATTTCGTTGTTAGTTCGTCGTAGATGGAGCTGCGGTTCTTTTTGTTGCCGTACAAATTTCGTTTCCTAGTTTTTCATGTGGCGGCATTGATACAGCTTAATGTACTAAAAAACAACATAGGCACCTCTAGATATAAATTAAAGCCTTTAATTTTCCAAGCTACGTATTTTTAAGGTTGTCTCAAGGCCCTTGACAACCTTCGACTGTGAGAAAGACAACATAGTCGGCAGTCTTGAAGAGGATTTTTAATTATTGCTTTCCTATATGGTCATGGAATGACAGATGTACATGGAAGTTGTACCTGTCTTTGCGAATGCCCTTTTACAGAGGTAGTAATTGAAACATTTACCAATGAAGGCACAATACCACAGTGCTTCGAGACGTCTTGGTGTCCAATGCTAGAAAATTTTCCAGATAAACAAAGCGCGTCAGTAAGCGTCACCGTTTACTCATAGAAATTCTCAGTCAGTGACAATCTTGGCTATGACTATAATAGCCTCTGTGTACTGTGAGTGTATCTGTGGCATCACAGGCCCTGCCAGAATACCAGCACTGTTTTTTTTTCATATGGTAGCAAATGCTTGGATAGGACGCCTTTTTGGCCTCGCACAAACCTAATATTAATGTTGCTAGCTTTTCAATCAATTGTTAGTTATTAACTCATCTGCTTGCCTTTTCACAACTATATAGAGTCGGCTTCCAGTCAAACTAGATTCAGCTGAATACCAGTATTTTACACGGAACAGCTGCCTACCAGACCTCCACAACCCATTAACTGAGTATCATGGTAGTTCATAGTAAGACTGCAGTCAGATTTACTGACATTCCGTAACGACTGCCAAAGATCTACAAATTACAGCCGGGACCAACAGTTTAACGTGCATTCCGAGGCACGAAGGAAGCTAGCTTTTATTTCGTTCAGACAGACAGCGACTAGAGCCTATCTCTCTAGTCGCTGCCCAATCGTCGATTCCGTGTTCTGTGGTCTGTATGCAAATCATCTAATGACAAAAATTGTTAAATAAAAGCCCTGACAGACAGCCAATTTTCATGCTTGTGAGAAATAAGGGCAACTGACTGATTTGGTCTGCCAAACATAGATGTCTCTATAAAGGGCCCTTGTTAAGCAAATCTTGCGCTAAATTGACCATAGACGATTGGCCATCGTGTAATGTTTAGGGCAATACTTTTCTTACATTAGGATATTACACTCTTAAAGAGTGCCTTAACAGAAATAATGATAATCACGTGATTAATACCAAACATTTTTCACATGTGACAATTGTGTAAAGAATACTGGTATTCAGCTGCAACCAGTTAGACTAGAACCCAACCACAAAATAGTTGAGGCAAGTAGACAGGTCAAAGGGCATTTTTTTATTATTACTTCAAAATATTCATTTAATTATTTCAAACTTAAGAGTGCTGACAGTACTTTAACTTACTAACAATCGGGGCGATTTGGGGTATCTAATATTTAAGGGGGCGAGTAGAAACAGCAATTAGGGGCAAGATCCAAGGGGGAGCAGAGCCCAAACTTATAGGTGGTTTCGTGTGAATCGCACCTAATGGAAAGCGATGATGTGGTCAACGATGGAGAATGAGCACGCTTGCCCAGAAATAACCTATTCCCTCTCAACTTAAATACCCCAGGTTGTAGCTATAAGAAAATACCGACTCCAGCAGGGAATTCCACTCATTAGCTGTACGCACAATAAAAGTATTCCCATTTCGTTTAATAATTATTTTTTAGAAAGCCACTTTGCCACTCGTTTAGCCCTCTTGGTCAATTCTACCGATACCTCAAGGAATGCAAGGATTAACGTGATCCTTTTTTTCTTGAACCCGGATACCAATCATTAAAAACTAATAATAACGCAATCATAAAAATAATTAAAAATAAACAACAAACCAAGTAGGTACTACAAATACCGACGCATGAAGTAGGTAGAGCAATTATAAAAATCAGTATGTTAAATGTTATAAAATTGTTTTTTATTGTGCGTAATTATATTTAAATACATGACGTGTACATTATTTTTATAAATCCATGGTTTCGGTCGAGGCATATTTTATTTTAATTTATAAAATTATAAGGTCCATGAAAATCACCTTAAAATTTTAAAATTGCCCTTTAAGTAATCCACATACCATAGGGTTCTTCATAGTAAAAGGTGTCATAATATTTTCAATTTATTATCAAAAGGCACAGAATTATTGTGTCTTAATGAGTAAAAGTGGTAAAAGACTATTTTCAAGTTTTTTTTTTGCTTTCAAATAATTAACTACAATTAATACACTTGAAACAAAAACTCTCTCACTAAGATAGGTACCTTAAAACATGGAGTCAAAAACTTTCTCGTGCATTATTATACATATTTTTGCATATATTATGTGATGAAAACGTGTTCATGGGTAACAGTAATCTTCAGACTAACTGGCGCATTTAACCAGACATGTCGGAGCCCACTATTATTTACTTAGTCTTCTATAGTAAATACAAATCTTGTGGTTTTAGCTGAGGCACTCCAAAACCTAACCCTTTGGCTCTATTAGTATACATAATTATATTAAAAAAAAAAAAGAATTAATATTTTGTTTTAAATTTGGTTGACTATAACTACATTAAGTACTAAAGTTATAACCTCATAAGTTAGCGATATTTTTTATCAAACAAGGCTGATTGAATACGTTAAAAAAAATAATTATTTTTTTCTCAATCACTAAAGTCATTCCTTAAAAAAATAACGAACCCAAATACATACAAGTTCCGGTCTTTCAAGCATCAACTTCCACAAAAACCGCCACGGATCTCCAATTTAAAATAAACAAAGTAAATCCCTCCATACATGGGCCCACTCACACATACAAAGCGCTCACAGTAATTAGAGTATCAGTAATATTGATCGAGTTATTGAGTAAGAACCCACACATACACACAGACACGGTGGAATCTTCACTATTAGTTCTGTCAAAGGTTAGCTCCGTGCACACAATTTTGAGTAACTTAGCATGGTGAACGAATTAACTTCATATAAATAGGATGCAGTTACTCCGTTATGCACATTCAGTGATCATCCCGTGGTAGCTCAACAGCTTAGAAATGAAGCTGGTAAAACATTCTATTCATAAAATAATAATAATTAAAAAAAAAAATAGTTCTTTAAAAAATAGTTGTCTTTTAAAAAAATAATATTATCGAAATTTAAAAATAACGGTCAATTTTTGTGTGTAATAATTAATTCGAAATTTAAAAATGTTTTTTATAAAAATGGATTGCAGTGAAAGTTTACAATTTACAAAATTCAGGATTGTGACAGTTGATTGATTGGTTCATTTTTATTTTTTAGTTTTACCTTTGAACTCTAGTATTACAACAGCAAACTACCTAGATGACATGTACGCAATCAAGGGCTTCCCTTTCTAACTGTGACTCAATTTAGATCTTTGACAAATCAGTGCCTTCAAATTGTCGTAGTTCGTGACCTGCAATTATATCCATTAACATAATTATATTAATTTCGTCTTTTCAGCTCATCATCTTAACGGTAATAGCGTGCAGCTATGCTGAAAAACTGGACAGGACGTACCTGCCTCCTGCAAGCGCTGGAACTGCTGGAGGAAGCCCCGGGTCTTTAACTGCCCCTGGAGGCGAACCTGGCTTCGACCTACCTAAAGGTCCTTCTTCATTTGGCGTGCCTTCTGGCCCATCTGGTTCCACTGGATTTGGTCAACCCTCGACACCTGGACAGACTGGTTTTGGCCAGCCTGCTTCTCAATATGGTGCCCCTACTGGTGGAGCTGGAAGCTCAGCGCCTAGTCAGGGTCCCTCTGGATTCGGTCAACCTGCTTCCCAATATGGTGCTTCTACAAGCGGTGCTGGATCAACCCCTGCTCAAGGACCTGCTGGATTTGGTCAGCCTGCCTCTCAATACGGTGCTCCAACTGGTGCTATAGGAAGCCCAGCTCCTGGTCAGGGTCCCTCTGGATTCGGTCAGCCCTCATCTGCTGGTCAGCCTGGCTCTCAATACGGCTCTCCTGCTGGTGGTAGCCCCACTTCCGGCCAGGGCTCTGCTGGATTTGGCCAGTCACCTTTCGGTAGCCAAGGACCTCAAGACGTATCCGCTTACTCCGGCCAGCCCCAGCCTGAACGCGAACGCGCATCCATCGACAAGAACGCTGAAATCCTCAGATACGAGAACCAGAACGATGGTGAAACCTTCTCATACAGCTTCGAGACTTCAAACGGAATTTCTGCTGAAGAATCTGGTGTAGCTACGAACGGTGTGCAAGCCCAGGGAGGTTTCTCTTACACTGGTGATGATGGCCAGCAGTACAGTGTGACTTATACAGCTGATGAGAATGGTTATCAGCCCCAGGGAGAGCATCTGCCTACTCCTCCTCCCATCCCTGAAGAGATCTTGAAATCTTTGGAAGAAAACGCGAGGGCTGCTGCTGCTGGCACGCAAGAAGGTAAGACTATGAAACTAATTTTAATAATTATTATCATCATGTGATGAAATTGTGCAATTGTTAGGTCGTGGGAATTTGTCAGCGTTGTCCTAACAAGCGATCAAGTGATAATTTAAAGTGGTTTTATAACGACAAAAATCTATTTTTTGCTACAAATCTTGCAACTTCGGTGCGTGCAAAAATCCGGTCAATTGTTTCAAGCCAGACCGGAAACCATTATCTGTAGGCCACGTCTAGTTACATGCGGGAATCAAACCAGTGACCCGCTGAAACACTACACTAGTCCTTATTAGGAAGTTAGATATTTGATTGAAGTTTTAACATGCTCTGGTTTAATTTCGTAACAGTAGACCTGACCTGATATTGCTTGAAAAACGAAACAGCTTGCTTACTGTTGTTGACGCAATTTTCATAACTTCGTTTTGTAAAATCACTGTTGTCGTCGTAATATTACCAATGGTCTCGTGAGCCGAAGGCCCTGCTGCTAAACCGAAAAGTCCTTCGTTCGAATCCTTGATAGGATAAAGCTTAATTAGGTTCCATCTAGAATTTGTCTGTAGCGGCCCGGAGTCTTAATTTGTATCCAGTAAATTACCATATAATCGGCTGCTATATCATAGAACTGAAGCAAAGCTGAACAAATGTGGGTGTATTATATTAAGGTCCACTTTTGCTTAATCCTTAAAGGAATACAGTCGCGATGATATGTTATATCGTCAGTTACTTCAGAGGGCCAATCCTACTAATTTTAAGCAACGTTCACAAAATTGATAGAATTAGCTTCTAAATTTTAAGCCCTCGAATATTAGCAGAGAGTCTCAATTTCATCAGTTTATTTAGATACCCATATTCAAGAAGACATTGACTGACACTGACTACTGACACAGTTTTAAATCTTTAAGTTAAGTAACGAATTTAATTACTACCATTAATATTTTAATAGCTGTAAATCACCATTGAACTAATATGTTTTTTGCTAAATTACTATTACTTGGATGTTTGCACGATATTTACGAATCAGCCTATGGTGTAATGGTTGAGTCATTCAGCAAGGTTATCAGAAGGCTGCTAAGGGCGCGTCGGATGGAATTATTACTATACTAATTGTCGCTCGCGGCTCCGCCCGCGTGATTGTCGAAAATTATCCTAAGGGAACATATTCCCGGAGTATCCTATGTGTTATTCCAGACTATGGTCTACCACTGTACCAAATTTCATCAAAATCCAGTCAGTAGTTTTTGCGTGAAAGAGTAACAAACATCCATCCATCCATCCATACTTACAAACTTTCGCGTTTATAATATTAGTAGGATTACTATACTATTATTACTATACTTCTATAATAAAGAGGTAAAGTTTGTGAGTTTGTAATGTTGTAGGGGTAATCTCTGGATCTACTGAACCGATTTCGATAATTATGTTGCCAATAAAAAGCCACATTCGCGAGAAATGCTATATATATATGTATAAATATATATAAATATATACAGGAACGGGAAATTCCTACGGGAACGGGAAAAAACGGGATATGCGCGTACGAATTCGCGGGCAAAAGCTAGTATAACGATAAATATGATTCTTTAGGTATCATGTCAATAGTCGTAAACACTTTGAATAAACATTAGGCTTTTTGTTACCAACGGTGGTCAGAAAATAAGTAAATAGATTCTTATTTTTTGTGTTTGAAGACAGACTTTATTTTACACTACAATTTAATAATAATAATTTTAAGCCTTGCTGCGGTTTGCATAAATAAAATAATAATAATAAAAAATGGGATTTTTCAGAATTTTTCAAGTCTCAATTGATGATCTTTTACGGCCGTTTTTATCTTTTTCAAACACATTTTTAATAAAATTGTTTTGAAAAGAACCTGCACAAATACACACTGAACTAAATTTTTCTTAAAATAATGTTCCAGGAGCCTACAACCCTGACGAAGACTCGAGCCCGACACCTCAGCAGTACTACGGAGCCGCTTCTCCATCCTACCAGGCCCAGGGTCAACCAGGACAGTCTCCCAGCTCCTACCCGGCTGGCCAGGGTCCCGCTTCTCAATACGGTGCCCCTGCTCAAGGTGAACCTTCTGGACCTCAAGGTTTCCCTGCCCAGCGTGGACAAGGACCTGCCTCCCAATACGGGTCCCCTGCTCAATCTGGACCCAGCGGATTTGCTGGAGCCGGTTTCCCCGCTCAACGTGGTCAATCACCTGCCTCTGTTTACGGTTCTCCCGCTCAAGATGGGCCATCCGGATCTTCCGGTGCTCAAGGCTTCCCTGCTCAGCGTGGACAAGGACCTGCCTCTCAGTACGGAGCTCCTACTCAATCCGGTCCTTCTGCCGCAAGTGGTCCTACTGGATCTGGGTTCCCAGCCCAACGTGGTCAGTCACCTGCTTCCCAATACGGTGCCCCTACCTCATCTGGATCTCAGGGACCATCTCAAAACGGTTCTCCTGCTCCATCTCCTTTCGGCCCATCTAGGCCAACTGGTGCTCAAGGCGGCCGTGACGGTTATCAATACAATGCTCCTAGCTCATCTCCTTCTGGATCTCAAGGCTTCCCGTCCCAGGCTGGTCAGCCCTCTGGTAGCCAGTATACTCCCTCAGGATCAGCTCGCCCATCTGGACCTCACGGTTTCCCGTCGCAAGGTAGCCAGAGCCCTGCATCTCAGTATGGATCTCCTGCTGGTTCTGGACCTGTCTCTGGACCTCAAGGTAACCAAGCTCCATCTAACCAGTATGGTTCTCCTACACCCTTCGGATCTTCCAAGCCATCTGGTTCTCAAGGCTTCCCATCTCAGGGTAGCCAATCCCCAGCTAACCAATATGGGGCTCCTACACCCTTCGGATCATCCAAGCCATCCGGTTCTCAAGGGTTCCCCTCTCAAGGTAGTCAGTCTCCGGCCTCCACATATGGTGCTCCTGGTGCTTCTCCTTCCGATTCCGCTAGACCTTCCGGTTCCCAAGGTTTCCCATCTCAGCCTTCTGGAATAAACCAGGGCTCTCCGTTTGCTTCCGGTGGACCATCTGGAAACAATGGACCTCGTTCTGGACCTCAGGGACAGGGACAGGCTCAAGGTCAAGATGATGGATACAATTACGACAAGCCTCAGTCTCAGTTTGGCAGGCCAAGCCAACCAAGACCGTTCGGTCAGCAGCCTCAAGCTCAAGGACCTGCCTTCCCCAGACCTTCCGGTCAAGGTTTTGCACCATCAGGTCCCGCTGGTTCTCAAGGAACTAGTGGTTCTCCAGTCACTACCAGCCAAGGACCTGCCTTCGGTAGTGGTTCTGCCGGTCCTTCTGGACCTTCCTCCACTCCTCAGGGTGATAGATTCCCCGTTTCATCTATTGACCAAGGATACCCCAGAGGCCCCGCTGGATCACTCTCTGGCAATGGCCCAACTGTCTCAGCACCTGGTCCTATTGGTCAGGGCTCCCCATTCAGGCCTAGTGGTTCAGTAGGACAATACACACCAGGACAATCTGGCCCTGTAGGTTTCCCCAGGCCTAGTGGCTCTGCTGGACCTGCTTCAGGACCTGCTCAGAGACCTTTCGGTCGTCAGCCCTCCGGGCCCAGCTCCGGCATGCCAGACTCTGGTTACGAATACAACCGCCCTGGATCTCAAGGCCCTCAGTCGAGACCATCTCAAGGTCCTCAAGGATTCGGCCCCACTGGACAGAACAGGCCGGGACAAACTGGCGCTCAGTCTGGTTTTGGACCCGTAGGCCAAGACAGACCTGGACAGCCCGGTTCTCAGTCTGGTTTCGGACCTTCGGCCCAAGACAAGCCCGGACAGACCTTCGGTGGACCCCGCCAGCCTCCGAGCTTCAGCCCCGAGGAAGGATACAAATACTAAACCAAGGATAGATTAATTTATTTAATAATTAAGGATCAATGCAAATAGATAAAATATAAAAAAAAATATACTACGCAGTACGCTTATAAAAGTATTTTGTACATAGTTATACGAGATGTATAGAATATTACGTGGAGTCACTATGTGATTGAAATGTAAATGTAAATTAAATAAATGATGCAAAGCCACACTAGCTTTTATTACATTTAAGAAACAACGTGTTTCAATTATTAAGAAATCCTTATTTAGACAACTAAATTTTTATGATCGAAAAATATATAACTTCATTATTTTTTAATCATAATCGATACTGGTAATAGTAATAAATTCGATTACTGCTTTTGATGGCCGTATCATAATAATATCGATCAAAATAACATCTAACGATTTGATCAAGTCATTTGAAAATCAATTAAGCTTAATGGAGCTGATATTTCAGTATCTCACGCTGAAGTATACATTGCAAGATAAACAGGCTTAGATCAAAAACAGGCTGATATGTCAAAGCTAAACATTGTTAAATACAGTTTTCGCTCCTCCAATTAATTTGTAACTGATTATTTATTTATTAAAACTTTATGCACAAGTAAAATCACTGTACAAAGGCGGACTTAATGCTTTAGGCATTTTCTACCAGTCGACCTTAGGGTGGTGCAGAGACAACATGGCAGGTGCAATTTAAAAAAAAATAACTAAAAATAGAGAGAAGTAAAATAAAATAAAATTATAAATACACACATACACTTAATTATGTGATTATATGTTTTGGTATATTGAAGTTCATTGTAATCAACTGTCTCTCCGAAACAATGCTTCCTATTCTGATTTACACTTTTGAGTTCTTTTCATAAACACAAAAAATATATAAAAAGAATCTAAAATTATATTTATAATATGTTTATGTTTTGATGCTCCTGCAGTGTTCTCCAACCTTGATTAGTTAGTAGGGAATGCATAAGTCTTTAATAATTTTTAAAAATAGTACTCTTTATATGTATTTTTTGTAGGTGAGGAATTAGAAAAACATATTTAAGGAAAGGTTGAAAGCGAAAGTGGATCTCTTAACCACTAATGTTGATTATTGTGATAATTATTATTTGGAAATGCCTTTCTTGTTTAGATTTTAGTTAATAAAGTTCTACTGTTATCCTCAATAAAACAGAAATACTCATACAACAAAAGACGGAAATACTAAACTAACCAACTTAAGAAAAAGTTTTAGGTAGTACTCTACTTACTATTAAATTTAAACCTGGATTTATTTAGCGTATGTATGCCAAATTTCATTAAAATCGGTTCATTCATTTCGAAAAATAAGGACTTGAAAGTTTGTCTTAAATGCCGTACGGCGTAAACGCTCTTAATATTATAAACAGAAGTCGAAATTAGGTAGAGTTATTTATGTACTTGCATCGAAATGTTGATATTAATTGGGATTTTCCCGGGATTTCAAATAGACAATCCCGTGTAGCCAACAACATTACAAATAAATAATAATAAAAACCTCCGAGATAGATAAGACAAATAAAACAAAGATAATAAACATACAATTTTTATTAGTATTTAATTCACACTACAAATTATTAATAGTCTTTAGCAAATTCTCATACTAATACTTCGCCTTTTTTTATAAATACGTAAGTTGTGTAAAAGTATATAACTTTTTTATTGAATAAATCACGGGATTTTTCTGCTCTTTAAAATTAATCTCGGAATTGGAGGCTAGTAAAATATAAAATAAATTTGTTTTCTTCTCTAATGAACCTGCTGTGTAGATCGCGACACTGAAGCCAAAATTATTAATTGTCTGTAAAAGATTTAGAAGTTAAAACTGCTTGATTACTATAGAAGACAGTGGTCGGTACCAACAGGAGCAAGTAAACATAAGGTTTGCTGAATTTCACGGCAATGAGTTCTGCATTCTGACACTAATGACCCGAACATTATAAAACTGAAGCAATAGTCGTCCACTCTAAATCATTCTGGCTTTTTTCAGACTAATGAGGTCAAAAACATGATAAAAGGAATTATAACGACTTTCGTATTTGGACCGGACGCTAGATGGAGTTGAGTGTGCAAAATATGAGGATCGCCCTCTGTAAAAAGTTCTGAACTTATCAAAAATAAAAAAAAAAATTGTTGATAAAAAAAAATACAATAAAGTACGGAAGTTCAGCGGTGTAAATATTTCGAAGCGAGAAATTCAGACTTATGTTATTTACTTTTTCGTATTAAATATTTATTTCATCAACAATTTTTGTGTTTATTTTTAACGGTTTTGTTTTTATTTTCACTTGACTAGCTATAAGTATATTTTATAGTAAGAAACAATAGGATATTGTCACTAAAACAATGAATATTGAAATAGTTCCAAATCATTTGTTTAGTCCAATTCCTTAATATCTAAGGAGATGGGGTACAAAAAACAAATGGACCAACAAACCTGCTGGCATATATAGAATAATAATCAGCAAGCTTTTCTGAGTCCAAAACTATGCATATGTACAGAAATGCAGTCCTCATATTTTACATACTCAACATCCTTTGGCGCCTGCAATAATTGCGTTTATTTCAACATCTTACCAAAAACCATAACAGATACAATATACCGCTGAGTTGGTATAATAAAAGGTTCATAAATAACTACTTTATCGTCGGTTTTATTTCTATATAGCAACATCTTTTAGTTCATAAACTACTCCTTAATAGTCGGTTTTATTTCTACACAGCATCGTCTTTAAAAACCATAGAACCTAAAACACATTACCAACTAAACTAAAACGCAATAACAATTTTTAGAAAAACGATAACCAGCCTTAATAATTGGTAGTAAAGTAAAGTAAAGTAAAATAATGTGTGAACCGAACATAAACGACTAACATAACTGTTGCGTCACATCACTAGTCGAGTACAGTAAAGTCGTGCGAAGATGTTACAGTGTAGTGCGGACGGCGAGGTGTGGCATGTGATTAATATTTTATTTATGATCTTTAATGGGATATGTACTGGCTGTAGATTTAGATGGAGTGGGCTGTAATTAGATTGATATTTATGGAAGGTATTGGTGGTTTGATTTATGGGTAGGTCATGGTAGTTTGGAGGTTAAGTGGATCAGCTTGTTAAGCTCTAGGCTCATCATTACTCATCTGTATGATTTGAAAGAAAGGAAGAAACTAGGTCAATACAAACATCCTTTATGATTTACTAATTTTCTTAAAAAAAAACATTGTGAAGAGTAAAAAAAAATCTTGGGAAATGTATCGTGTCGTGTATATGTTCAAAATTATCCTAAATACAAAATTTCTTCGCCAAAGTCGTGAAACTATAGTTTTTAAATCGTACTTTATTTCACCAGCCTCTGTCCATGGCGATACCTGCGTGAAAGTCTGCTGTGTCTTTTTCCAAATGAAAGTTTATTCGTGTGCCAATTTTTAACCATGCAGCCGTTAAGGCGTGATTTATGAATATACATCCGAACAGCCAGACTTTCACTGTTTTAGTATAAGCAGTAAGTAGGATAGGATAGAGAAAAAATATTAAATTATGGTACTCTATCACCTATTCTATCCCAATAAAATGACAAAAACAGGCCAATCTTCAGCGTCAAGACTGTATAGTTAAAACTAAAAAGGTAATTGTGCAAAGGCGTTCTAATAACAGTGATCACGCTATTGACTGTGACGTTGATTGCTCAGATATGGGGTTAGTGCCTGCATACACGATCCAACATTGTTGGGATTGATACATGGGGACGAACAAGTTCTTGTGCACGTCTTTATTACAGGAAATAATGCTCTCAGGCTGAACTTTGGCTCTGTTCTATCAGTTCTTCTTCGTGGTTCCCTCACTGCTGCGGATCATTTATTACGCTGTGGGTTGCCGTATGGACCACTCAGTATAAAAATGCAATCTCCAACAGCTCGATCGAAAGTATTTCGATACATACAAGTAACCACAAGTTCAATTAAAAAATTGAGCGAGTCTTACAGTAGTCGCATAGGATTTGTAACATCTAACGTCTCACCTTGGTAAAAAGCAACATTAATAATAAAAGTATTAACTTACAGCCAAGTCGACCACTGCACGCGCTCATTGGTCAAATCGAATAGAGCGCGCTCACTGGTCAAATCAAATGGCGCGCGCTTCCTCGGCTTCCCGATACACACTTCCGTCCCATTTCACGAATCACTCCCACAGATTGCAGGAAAGCGAGAGGAAAGATGTTAAACATAAAAAAACTTCATTAACCATCTAATGTTTAGTCACATAACATTATATAAGTAAAAATACTATTAACCTTGATATGGCCAATTTGCAGTTAATTTTCAATTTTGCACGCGCAGTCGTTACATTTTAAGAGTATACTTAAGGAAGAGCACACTATGAGGAGCTACGTATGGTATTCCGAAATACCGCTCACCGAAAGGACGGTTTTCCGATAACACTCTACTCCGACGGTTAGTTGAACGAAAAAATAATCGGCCGATGAAACGTTTCGCCGATAATATTATTCATCGACGGTTGGTAGTCCGAATGAATCCTTCGCCGATGTAACGGTTCACCGAAAATACTCTTCAACGACGATTGGTTAAAGGAACGAATCTTTCGCCGATAGCACTCGTTGTAGGGGAATTCTTTTGCCAAGTGGATAGTTTTTCTTTCAGCTTGTCACCCCCTTAGGAGAAGTCATGTTAAAAATACAGGTAATAATAAAATAATACATGGAAGAGTGGCAATAGAAAAAAAAAAAGTTTTTATTTAACAATAAGAAATTTAATCAAAAAGGAAAATTTATATTGTTTTTTACAATAAACAATATGATTATGATTTCTCTATTAGAACTGCGACAATAGAAAAAAAAATAAACTGTGCGAAAAGCAAAAAATAAATAAAAGTAACACAACGTGATACATTTTTGAAGTTATAGTAAATTGTCACTGCTACTTCAAAATCAGTTAATATGTCATCATAAAAATGTATCACGTTGTGTTACTTTTATTTGTTTTTTGCTTTTCGCACAGTTTATTTTTTTTTTCTATTGTCGCAGTTCTAATAGACGTTCAACTAACCGTCGGAGTAGAGTGTTATCGGAAAACCGTCCTTTCGGTGAGCGGTATTTCGGAATACCATACGTAGCTCCACTATGAGGCCACTTATGCATGACAAATGTTTTAATTACATACATTTGGATGATAAATTTTCATTGCAATAGAAACATACCACTATTATCGTCTACTTAAAGCCATCTATGAGCAATAGTAACTTCTGCCAGCAACTTCACCCGTGTGTCAGTCGAAAATCGAGTCAAGGCAAAGGCCTTTAGATCCCTGTTCCAAATTCGTTCAGGCATTGAGTCCATAAATACGACTTTAATATTTACAAAATTCCTATTGTAGTCGTCATTTTGTTTTTCTGTCATTAAATGTATTGTGATACTGTAAACTGTAATTTTAAATTAGTTTTAATGTAACCCAAATCTAGCTTAAAACCATCTGCCTAGCCTTTTCCCAACTATATTGGGGTCAGCTTCCAGTCAAACCGGATTCAGTATTTTACTTTACGTGAAGCGGCTGCCTATCAGACCTCCACAATCCAATAACTGGGTAACACAGTACTTCTTGGCAAGACTGGTGCCAGTTATCTGGCTTCTCACAATTCTTAATGACCGCCAAAAATTGCAGCTGGGACCAACGGCTTAACGTGCTTTCCAAGGCACGGTAATATCTGGGTATGTTAAGATGGTCACCAATCCACAGAACGACCTCTGCAAGCGTTGCTTGAAGATTGACACGTGCGGCTGTTATATATAATTTAGCCACGAGCTCCTCAAATCTAATTTAAAACAAATCTCTTTAAAAAACGTCCCAACCCGAAACAAAATCCCATCACTATGTTGGTTCATGTAACACCACACTTACAAACTAACCCGTACATCACACGTTATTCTCCAGATCATGATAATAATACATGAACACAAACTTGTGCTTTATGTTCGGTACATGGTATTGTGAAGCTTTTAATAGTGTTAATAGTGAGTGTGTGAGTGGCGTGATACATTCAATTAGGGCCTTCGTTTAGGGTTGAACGGAGGGATATAAGTTATTGATTTTTTTTTAAAAGGAAAAGTGTATTTTGAAATAGAACTTGTGTGTGTCTTTGTTTCTACCATATAATTAAAGCCTTCGTGTTCATGGATGCAAACTTGTGCTTTATTTTCAGTACACGATATTGTGAAGCTTTTAATAATGTTTAATAGTGTGTGTGTAAGTGACGTGATGCATTCAATTAGTGTAGGGTTGAACGGAGGGTTTTTTTTTATAATATCTTGGAACAACTCACACGGTTATCCGATCCATACATATTATATGTATGTATTTAGAAATATATAAGTATGTTTATCAGTTGTCTGGTTGCCATAGCACAGGCTCTGCCTAGTTTGGGATCGGATAACCGTGTGTGAGTTGTACCAGGATATATTATTATTATATTATAGACTAATTACACCCAGGCACAGAACAAATGATCATGCTCATCACACAGAGATTTGTCCTGGGTGGGAATCGAACCCACGACCTCCGGTTTAGCAGTCAGGGTCACTAACCACTCGACCAACAGGCCAGTCAAAAAAAAAAATTGGTGTCGCGTGTTCGATTCCCGCACGGAACAAATATTTGTATGGCCTACAGATAGCGGTTTGGGTCTGATGAAACAGGAGAAATTCATAATGTGGTATGATCATTTTCATTTATTTATTATTTTTTATTTAAAGAAAACGTTGCCCTTTTCTTTAAATAAAAACTATAAATAAACGAAAATTATAGAATTTGTTCATTAGATCTAAGAGAGAAAGTGTTATGTATACAGAGCACCGGGAAACAAAAAAAAGGAGAGAAACAATTCCTAAAATCATCTCACAAACGATCTACAACTGACGGCGTTTCATTTTTGAGTGCTGTCAATTTATCTAGCAAGATGAAGTCATAAGCGGTCATTCCGTCAATCATGCCCTGTGGCAATGGACCTGGCAAATCAACGACGATACTGCGTTGTAAAAGAAAATAATACAAATCATCACGCGATTTTCAAAGAAGTATAGCTTACCCATATTATGCTATGCGTCATAAACGGTCTCTTCACAGTACCGTTTTTCCAGCATAATTAATATATATCCTATATATATATATCCTGGGACAACTCACACACGGTCATCCGATCCCAAACTAGGCAGAGCCTGTACTATGGCAACCAGACAACTGATAAACATACTTATATATTTCTAAATACATACATATTATACACAAATTACACCGAGACACAGAACAAATGATCATGCTCATCACACAAAGATTTGTCCTGGGTGGGAATCGAACCCACGACCTCCGGTTAAGCAGTCAGGGTCACTAACCACTCGACCAACAGGCCAGTGCAATTGTTCAATAACTAAAGGCAAAAGGCAGTAGACAAATGTTAGTGTGAAGGGCTCTCATTAGGCGATTTTTTCATAATTTTCTGGGCTTAATATTATTCTTGAAACCAGGATAAAACTGAGAAGGTTAAATCGGAAACTATAATTTCAGTTTAGAATCGAACTTAAGAACCCACGGTCTTTTGCTCACTTGCAACAAAAGACGCTTTTATTTTCGATTATGCTCAGCTTGCCTCGCTTGACTCGGTGGAACGCAGAGCTAAAATACTCATTGGCGACGTAAGACTGGTGGATGCCAAGCTTCACGGCTTGGCTCATCGCCACAAGATTGCCTGCTTGTCGGTCTTCTACAGATTGTACTTCGGGGAGAGTGTCCAGGAACTCCACGACCTCATCCCACCGGCCCCTTTCTACCATCGGACATCTAGACGCACTGCAAGTTACCATCCCTACCTTGTTGCTATTCCACCAATTCGCACTAAACGATTCCAAACGTCTTTTATAATGCGCACAGCAAAGGAGTGGAACTCTCTGCCCGCGTCTGTGTTTCCGAACGCATACAACCCTAATCTCTTCAAAATTAGAGTGAACAGGCTTCTTCTGGGTAAGCTCACTCCATCGTCGACTTTGTCTCTGTCATCTATGACCTAGACTAGAGTCAAGAGCAAACTCATATTAAATAAACAAAAAAAAGTGGAGAAAATAAACATAATTTAGAAGATCATCTCACAAACGATCTACAACTGACACGTTTCATCTCAGAGTGATGTCTATTTATCTTGCGCGATGAAGTCATAAGCGAGCATTAAGAAACGTTGCCCCCTGGGCGGTTACTCATCCGTCACTCGAGCGCCCATGCTGCAATGGACCTATCACGTTTAGCTGTGGGGGTCCGCAGTGACTCAGTTGGCTTCTGATTTTGATATTAAATGGAAATAGTTTAACAAAGTCTTGAATCTAGGTCACAAGGTGTGGTTGCGATAAGAGTACTCGTGCCTGCATTCATTTATAAATTCTTTGAAAAAAAAAATCGGAAGTCGGTGTATTTGGTTGTTTATTTGTATTTTAACACCGACTTCCGAAATTAAAGTTATTTTATACTTTGTAGTGTTTTTTTTTTATTTAGAGGTGGGTTGTATTTATTTGTAAAAAGATTTTTTTATTTTTCACGTTTTAGTGGTACCTAACTGGTAGCACACCTAACCGCTGGAAAGTCACAGGAAAGCAAAATACGCAATTTCGTTTGGTCAGATATTCATTCAGATATTTATTCCTGCTATTTTTATAAAATTTCTTTGGGACCAATCGGAAAGTAAAATATATATATCCTTTCAAATAAAATAAAACCGAATTGAGAACCTTCTCCTTTTTCTGAAGTCGGTTAAAAATATTGAATCGAGGTTAGATGTCAATGTCGTGGGTACCCGGAGGGCTTTTGTTTTAATTTCAATCTTAGAATTCAATGCTATTTGGTTTCATTCATCTTCAAACTAAGGGTCAACCATCCTTGGGTCAACCGAGTCTGGTTGAACCTCCTTGATCGATTACTCGACACAACTCCTTGGGTCAACAATGGCCTATTGAACCTCCTTTATCAATCAATCCGCGCGATTGTTAGGAAGCAAGAACTGAGAGCTCGGTGTGAATGAGAATCATTGCCAAATCAAAGCCGGGCCCAAAATGTCCATGAGCCTATTGCAGATTGACCTACCGCCTTTTTCGTCAATATTTTTGGATAATTCTCAGATATCTTAAAACATTTTTAATATGGTTGTAGATATCGTCTGTGGTTCCGTTCACGTGATATTTTTGATACTCTCTACCAGAAATGGGTAAAGGTTTACCACAAATATTCCAAAAGGGTTTAAGCTCCCCTGCGCCCTTTGATTTACCTCGAGAACTGTATAATTAAGAGTAATTTTATTCTTTCTTTTAAGCTTAAAATAAAAGTCACTTTTGCAATACTGTAAAATATCATATCATGAATCTGTCATGAAAATAATGCAAAATATTATTTATAAAATCATACCTTTTGAATCCTTTGTATTCCGAATATCATTATGAACACGTATAACGATCTCTAATGCAATAAGTAAGGGTACTCAGATTTATGTCGCGATGCGGGAATTGAACCAACGACCATGATCTCTGAAAACGGATATAGTGAAGTTTGTATTGAGGTCACCGCTCATCGTTCGATGTGAATTGATAATATTCTGGGCTCGGGCTTAATAGATTTAAGGGTTTTTTACGGATGGCATTGCTAAGGCAGGCCTAGAAAGAGGTGGCTAAACGATCTAGACGCGTATTTTGAGGGCTGGTACGAGATGGCACGGGAAGAGAATCCTGGAAGGACTTGGGGAAGGCCATTGTCCAGCGGTGGGACAGTGTGTGCTTACCAAATAAATGGTAATGGAACGCTTGATAAAAGAGTAGCATACCTTCTCAATCAATTACCTGCAGATATTAGAAGTTAGAAAATAAAAGGCAAATTTTCCACATTAGTAAAGCTGTTCTTTCTCAGGGGTTTGTAGAATATGCTCTTAGGAAAGTGGTTTTCAGGTTTCTGGGGGAGAAAGTTAAGTATTATATATGAAGTGTCACTACTAAAACTGTGAATTATTACTGTTTGTTCTGTTCACCCACAGACAAACCGTTTCGTCGGTTTAGTGGGGCATAGTTTTATGGAACTTTTTATTTGATAAATAAATAAATAACGAGCAAAGCATAATATATATATTAATTTTATAAATGCGAAAAATTGGATGGATACTTTTAATCCCGGGAGTATATTTCCTTGGGATAATTTTCTACATTGACGCGGGTGGAGCCGCTGGTGGCAACCAGTCAGCCTGTCAAGTTCTTCCTGCTGGGGATTATATCTATCTCTTTGTGAGAGGTAGTGGGCCATAATCCATTATTCACTTATCTACGTACAAATACTTACCTTCATTTCTGCACGAGTTGTGCTTACAACCGAGGTACATTATCTATATCTAAAATAATATTAAAAAGAGGAAATATTTGTATTTTTGTATGTAACTACAAAAATACAAATATTTAAAAACTACTGGACCGATTTGAAAAATTCTATCAGCAATGGATAGCTATATTATCAGCGAGTAACATATTTAAGCTATATTTTACCCACAGGAACGGGAACTACGCGGGTGAAATCGCGTGACGTCCGCTATTTATTTATATAGTAAATCTTGCCGATGTGAATTAATAAGCCACTGAACTTGGCAAGTTGCAGGGAGCCTTCATAAAATGTGTCGTACCTACGTAGACCGTACCTACAGCACTGTGTAGATGTGTAAATATTTCGGTTTTATCAAGGCTGCCATTCCTCTAAAATTTAAACATCACATTTCGCTTTAAAGCTCTCTATGCAAACTACTTAGTGCATATGTCACCGGAAAATAGCAAACTCCGTAAGATTATAAAATAACTTGAGAGATTGTAAACTCTCGATAAATGGTCAACTGAACATTTCGAATACTTTTTTACGTATCAAAATTTGAAAGTCTATAATCTCGCGAAGCCATTCCTAGAATTATGGATTATAATAAAATGGCGACCAATTTGTTCAAAAGAGTCACCGCGGCCCTTTTTTTTTTTTTTTTTTTTTAAGGATGGGAAATCATCAAATGACTTCTTCCGCTCTGGGTGGAGCGGAAGGGCGTGTCAGACTCTTACTGACTAAAACCCATCCGTGTTCCTTCTAAAGCCCTTTGCGTTCCAGGGCCGCGGTGACTCTTTCGAACAGATTCCGCAACCCTGGCAGGCTTTGGCCCTAGCGGGCCCCGTCTTTTATGCTGACATCTCTTTGAGGCGCGCGTGAAACACAACGCGCCATCGACCCGGGCCTGGTGGTGATCGGACAGCGAGCCACCCAATGCTCGCCGTCCGCAGGCCCGCGCCTACGGTGGCCGGGGATCGCCCTGCGACTCCCGACGCCCGGGCGTCTTCTCCTGTTGCGGCAGTTGGGGCGAAGGCCTTGCCTTTCCCTCGCGCGGCCCGCCTCCTCCTTCGCTAGCATAACTGCTTCGCAGAAGGAGGTGACCGCTTCCCAAGCCTCCTCGCTCCGGACCATGGATTCAACCAGGGCCGGACGCGAGAGGTCGCCGCCGCCGATCGCCGCGACGAGGACACGGCGGTGCACAGCCCAAGCAGGGCAGACCTCCACCGTATGCTCCACCGTGTCCTCCGGGCGATCCTCACAGTGCTGACACCCGGGCGTGTCCTCCCGCTTAATCCGAAACAGGTACCTCCCGAAACAGCCGTGTCCGGTTAGTACCTGCGTCAGGCGGAAGGTGAGGACGCCGTAGCGCCTCTCCAGCCACTCCTCAAAGAGGGGTCTTATCGCCGCAATTGTGGCGTGCCCAGCGCTGGGTTGTGACAGTCGCCGTTTCTATATCGCCATGGTATCCTGCCGGAGCTCCGTCCGCCGCGTAGCAATTTGCCGTGGCAGCGGAGTTTCGCCCCGGCGAAGCGCCTCCAAGCGCCACGCGTAAACGTGCGCGAGGGCTCTCGCCTCCAGATCCCATGGCGGTCACCGCGGCCCTGGAACGCAAAGGGCTTTAGAAGGAACACGGATGGGTTTTAGTCAGTAAGAGTCTGACACGCCCTTCCGCTCCACCCAGAGCGGAAGAAGTCATTTGATGATTTAAAAAAAAGTGTATACCAGGAAAAGTTATCCTTATCATACGGCCACTTATCAACCTTATTGCAAAGGGCTTAAAAGCGACCTATCATCATTGCAAAACTTGTAATTAAAACAGAAGACCAGCTTTTGACTTGCGTCTTGCGGGCTCTACACTGGCAATTACAAAAATAATGACATGGAATTTACCCCTTACAAGATCATTATCATCTGCCTAGCCTTTTCCCAATTATATTGGGGTCGGCTTCCAGTCAAACCGGATTCGACTGGCCTGTTGGTCGAGTGGTTAGTGACCCTGACTGCTAAACCGGAGGTCGTGGGTTCGATTCCTACCCAGGAGAAATCTTTGTGTGATGAGCATGATCATTTGTTCTGTGTCTGGGTGTAATTTGTCTATAATATGTATGTATTTAGAAATATATAAGTATGTTTATCAGTTGTCTGGTTGCCATAGCACAGGCTCTGCCTAGTTTGGGATCGGATGACCGTGTGTAAGTTGTCCCAAGATATATTATATTATTATTATATTATTATTATTATTCAGCAGAATACCAGTATCTACGTGGAGCGGCTGCCTACCAGACCTCCACAACCCATTAACTGGGTAACACGGTAGTTCTTGGCTACACTGGAGTCAGATTTACTGGCTTCTGACAATCCGTAACGTCTGCCAAAGATCTACAAATGGCAGCCGGGACCAACGGCTTAACTTGCTTTCCGAGGCGCGGAGGAAACCCGGTATGAGAAAGATCATATCACTAAAACAACTTCACTAATGAATTTAATTGAATTCTCCACAAAAGTTGAACCAAATTAACCTTTAAGACAACTTGTTCTAAAAATCTAAATATTTCGTAAACGCCAATTACTTGGTACGGGATCACTTGTATCATGTATTAAAATATTTCTAAGAAACGATATTAGTTTATTATTTAGTGGATAATATTTGGCAAAAGTTAATTAATCACGATTTAGACCACTATCGCCGTGATCATCGGAAGCCGATCCATATTGGAAGGTCATATCGGTGTAGGGTGTCCACGTGGTTTGCCTGAATTAAGAAAGAAAGAAAGAAATAAATTTTGTTTGCTCAAACATGTAAATGCAAAACAAAATTAAAATAATACATGCATGCAAGATCTTAAATAAGAGTGGCTCACGACATGTCTGCCATTTCTCATGGCGTGCAAATATCGTAGGTACAATTAGTATGATTGAATCAATGATTTTTACATTTTAAATGGCACAGTTAAACAAATTATTATATTCAATCTTTTAAATCATCCAATTATTTATTAACATATTAAAGATTACCATAATAACAACCAAGATGTACATACATCACTTTTATTAGGCATTCAAAGCTTAAGCAAGTCAAATGTAAAAGATATTATAGTTTTACTCTAATGTTCCTCAAACAAATGGTAAATAGCGACAACAAGTAAAGCATTAAGAATTAATTGAGACGAATGGTAATTTACACGTTAAGCATTTATTTTTTGGTTGAATATCATTGAATATTTATTTGATAAATTATGATGATGTATTTTTATAATAATGAAATAACCTGTCCATTAAGCAATTAACATTCTTGACTATTTTTATGTAATTACGACGTAATATTAGTAAGTTATTTTTAAGTTAATTTTTACCATTATTTCTATTTGAACTTGCCCTATTTAAATAACAAATTAACATTGCCCTCTAACACAAAAGTAATAATTGCGGTGTGTGACCCTTATGAAGCATTATTATCAATAATTCTTTAATAATAATGAAATCTTTAACCGGTCTATTTAATTATTTTGACTAAATATTTCACGAATTCAAGTACAAAATGGAATTGAGTTATTCAGAATAATTTTCTATTAAGTATTTGAATGAAGAATCTCTTAATTAGTATTTTAACGAAGTAATGTTTAATAAGTTTTTATGAATGAGGGGGTAAATTGACATTATCTATCAGTCATATGCTAATAAGTTGGTAAAACGATACTACGACTACGTGCCCTCGGTGTTTATTATTACTTTTGGAACACGGTTACTGAGAATAGAGTTCAGTAAGGGGTAACATATTACATTAAAACGAATTCTTGTTAAATAAATACCATGTAAAAAAAACAATTTTTAATTGCGGGAATTGCATTAAATTTATCACTATAACTAGCTTTTGCTCGCGACTTCGTTCGTGTAAATCTCATTTTTCCGTTCCCGCAGGAATTTTGGGACGAATTATATACATACATAAACCTTCCTCATGAACAACCCCATCCATTGGTGAAAACCGCTTGAAACTCGGTGCAGTAGTTTTTGAGTTTATCGCGAACAGACAGACGCGGAGAACGTTGTTTTATAATAAGTAGTGATTGCAAAAATGATTCTCGCGGGCGATTATAAAAAAGTAAATGGTTGTAACCTATTTCAATTTATAAGAAAATAATTTGGTTGCACGTAATAAGTAACAACACAGGTAGTACGAGTATAATCACATCTGTAACCCCCCTTAGCCGAAGAACTTCGAAATGCTACAGATTTAGAATTTAATAAAAAACTATATAACTGGTTATGTGAGAGATGTTTTTATACCATCAATGAGTATTAATACTTTGAGTTTAAATTGTAAAACTTATTTAATTACTATAATTACTTTGATATCTAAATATTGACATTAATTAAATAATATTTAAACATTTTCCATTATTCTGGCTACTTTTTATTGACATGACATCACTATTAATAATCGATATTTTAATATAAATTATTATTTTAAATAAATGGAATTGTATTTAATTTTAATTTTATTAATTCTATGGAAATCTAAATTTAAGAATTTTTGCCGAATATAGTGAAACACTTAGATTTTACGAACTTATGTTTAGCTACCTATATTCTTGCAAATAAACATAATTATCATTCATTCAAAAAATGTCTATTTGCAACATTTGTCCACCCTCTCAATTTCAACTGGACAATTCTCAATACAACCTAAAAGCTTAGTCGCCCTACAAGAGAAGCTCGCATTGGAATTTGTAAGCGGGCAAGGTCGAAAATTGATGCGCGATCGAGACTAAGTGTCCGTATGTACGGTAATACGACCATTCAAATAGGATTTGTATGTCAAGAGTAGTATGTGGGAGGGAACCAAGATTTGTTTTGAATTCCAACGAATTAGGAAACGATAGAATCTTACAAGTAAGAGGAATTGAGATGAGATACATTGGTATAAGTTTAGACCAATGGCAAAAAAATCACACCTTAATCGTTATTGTCAGAGAACAACCACTAGTTTTTTTTTTGTATGCCAATCTGTTTTGGTCGTCTGAAATAAATAAGGTTTTAATTTATTTGTTAAACAAAAAACACAATAAAGTAAAAAATAACTTTAATTTCGGAAGTCGATCTTTTTGGTTGTTGTTGTAGTTTTTAGTTTTTTTTAGGTTGTAGTTTTTTTTTGGAAGTCGGTTGTATTTTTTTTGTGAAAAAGTTTTTTATTTTTCACTTTTTAGTGCTGGTTTACTCTTGTCTATCTCGGAAATTCTTCATAAAATCTTCACTCCAATCCTCGTCCTTTTTTGAAGTCGGTACTAAAGAAAAGGATCCTTGTTTTAATAGCCCATTACATTCAGCAAAACAGATCGCTAAACAAATGAAATCGAAAGTACAAGCTGACCTAACGAGACGCCTAACATAAAGCCATCCACGACAATTAGACTCGTCCATCCTCGAGCACAACATAATATCGTGATTATGAAACATCGACCACGATTCGAGATGAAGTAGATCGACCTACACCCAACTATATATACTGTACTGATACTGTAAGGTTATCAGTTGCATCCACAGCTTCTGGGTAGCAAGTTCATTCCAACAATAGAAATTTAAAAAATAAAAATGAAATTGGTAAGCTTTGAAGAGTTTCTTGAATTGAAAAATATCATGAAAATAAATATATTTGTCATGAGTATTTCTTCAATATGCTCTAGTATTTTGCTCTAATTTCCAAATAATATAAATTCCTTGAAAAGATTTTTGGTTGCATTCAATTCAAAGATGAAGCATCATTGAGTCGTATATTTAAAAAAATCTTCTTTACATTCCTTAATTATTAATCTTATTCATATTTTCCAGTTTATCATTCTTGCTGCCGCTACCTTGGCTCAGGCCGCCAAATTGGACAGGATCTACCTCCCACCCAACGCTCAATCTTCAGCAGGATCCAGCTTCCTCGAGACTCCTCGTCAGTCCAACGGATTCGAAGACCAGACCAGTGCTTTCTCTAACAACGGATTCTCGAGCCAAAACTCTTTCGCCCAAAACGGAGCTTACTCCGGCTTCGAAGCTCGCCCCGAGCGCGCTCAGGCTGCCTTCGAGAGGAACGCTGCTATCCTTCGTCAGGACAACTCCAATGACGGAGAGACTTACGCGTATGCTTATGAGACTGAGAACGGTATCTACGGCGAGGAGAACGGAGTGGCGACCAATGGAGTCCAGGCTCAGGGCGGATACTCCTACACTGGTGATGATGGCAAAGTCTACTCTGTGAGGTAAGCGTTTGATTCCTACGAATCATTATGATTAAGAAAAGCTTTTCAAATTAATTTAATGACTATAGAACTTCTCAATGCATTTAAATGGTATTTCATACCCCTTTACATTTTTACAATTGTTACAGCAGATATTTGATCTCACAGGTTCAAGATTAGTGTAATTTATGATTCCAGGTACACAGCTGATGAGAACGGATTCCAGCCCCAGGGTGACCACCTCCCCACTCCTCCTCCCGTCCCCGAAGAGATCTTGAAGGCCCTGGAGCAGAACGCGCGCGACGAGGCCGCTGGCATCTTTGACGATGGTGAGCAAAAATACTTTCAAATGTCATTCATTGTTCTTTTTAATTGGGAAAACAACCATTGAAAGCACTCAAAAGTTGTTCAGGTTTAACATTTACCTGTCATACGCAATATTTATTTTATGTGTTTTACAGGTTCATACAGCGAAGGCAAATACGATAGCAACACCCAACAACAGTACTACAACAACAACGCTCAAGCCAGCAACTACAATAACGCTCAAGCCAGCAACTTCAACAACGGTCAAGCCAGCAACTACAACAACGGTCAAGCCAACAACTATAACAATGTTCAAGCTGACTACAACAACGCTGACTCCGTAGTCACGAACAATGCTCTTCTGCGCAACGATGCTGCTGGAAGCGGAAGCTCCGTGTCTGGACTCCAAAAGGCGTACCTTCCTCCCGTCGCTCAGAGGAGACAATCCTCCTTCAACGCTAGAAACGGCTACCAATATTAGAGACTGTTGATTATTCTTGTTAAACGACTTAATAATAATATATTTATACCTTAACAAAACAAAATTTATTTGTATTATTTTTCTGATTGATTTGCTACCGACCGCTTCTAGATCTCATTTCTCTATTTCCACTTCAAAATTATCCGTAGGTTATGTAGGTTTAAGCAGGTAAAAATATAGGTATAGCTTGAGAGTGTAAAAAGATACTTGAAAAATGCAACAACGGGTTAAAAAATATATTTTAGTGTTGGATTGGTCTTAGGAATAGTTAGTGAGTTATGTGTAGAATGAAATGAAATCATGAGAGATGAACGATGAAAAGAATTTCGGGCGAATATGTTTATAGTTTTTTCTGAATTCTTTTGGATTATGTCTGCCTTGTCTGCCAAACTAAAGTGGCAGTGGGCAGGGCACATTGCTCGCAGAACAGATGGTCGATTTGGGCCGAAAATTTCTGGAGTGGCGACGATCTGGTGAGGGTCGCGGGTAGCCGGTGCATGCGAGACGCACAGGACCGGTTGTTGAGTCATTTGGGGGAGGCCTATGTCCAGCAGTGGACGTATTTCGGCTGATATGATGATGATGATGTCTGCCTTTAGGAATAGGCATGAAGGTTATGATAATAATTTATTTAAGATTGTGATGTGAACGTAGTTCAACAACATTTACAACTTTCATTCAGTTAACAGAGAAATTTATTCCATAAATACTTAACTAACTATATACACTATAAATAAAAATAAAATCTCCTAACTAAATAAACCCTAAAATATGGCGTCAAAAAATTCATCCGCATCGCTGTCGACTGGAAGTGTACCCAAAAGACTGGCGGCATTGCCACGTTGTATGGCAATGCTTATTCTTTGACCAAGGTAAAAGCCAGCCCTTGGGTCACGTGAAGTGTCAACTAAGCGCCTTGAGAGATCTTTAAATAAGTTATGTGCACTCGGACCCCAAGACCCGAGAGTTTCAACCCCAAACGGCTCGAAAATATAACTACCAACAAGTTTATTATATTTCCGCCGCTTGAGGTTCTCTGCAGCCGCAGCGGCAGCGCCAGCACAGCACGAAGAGCTAGGAAGATGGGATGGCGCAAGAGTATCGACACAAGTAGCGTCCCACACTAATGGCCTACCCATCTTCCATGGAAATAACGACATGCCATCCGGTCTCTTGCCATCGTCGCGTGCCAGGCCATTGGGTTCTAACACAGCCGGAACGCCGACGGTGACAAGAGCTCGTCGGATGATGTCGTTAAGATTCGCGTGCCGCGCAATGCGACCCGCGCTACGGCTGCATGACAGGCCGTGGTGTCCGAGGCTGTTGACAACTTCGCCACAGTGGCAGCGATGAGGAGAACAACAAGGAGCGCCAAGACGCAGGCAGGCAGCGAGGCGGAAAGTAGTATCGTCGAACATGGTGCCAATGTTCGACGACGGTAGTGCGTGAAGCCAGAGACCCGACTCCCACTCACCCACAGCCAGCAGGCGCGCACGCTCTGCAGTAGTAGTTGATGTGGCAATAAGTTTTTCCTGAACTTGCCTGCAGAGCGGCTCGTCCCACCGTCTCTGAAATGAAGGGTAGTCGGGTGGATTTGAATTCGGGCAAGCGAGTCTCCAGGCCTCCACAGCCTCGGTGAAGTACGGCACATCAAAATCAATCAGTGTAGAAACTAGAATATTCCTGATTAATTGATCAGTGCCGTACACCGAGGATATAAAAGCCGGTAAACTAATACTGGTAATTTTGCGGACGCCGAGGCCTCCCATACGGATGGGAAGGGTTGCTTGCGCCCAGGCTTTGTCGTCCATGGCCACATTTAAAGTTAAAGTAAGTGTATGCTTGATAATTTGGTCTATTTGGCCCCAATGGCCTTCTAAACCCTATACCGGAAAGGGTGGAGTGCCCTATTGTGCGGCACTGGAATAGGGTGCATAGTGTGAACATTGTAAGATATAATTTAAGGTAAATAAATAAGTAGTTTTAAGGTACTAACATAGTTGTTAAGTCTTACTAATCTTTTTATATGGAATTTTGTTCTGAATTAAATTATTATTATTATTATAAATGGGAAGCACGAAGGAAATATATTAATTTTGGGCCGAAACAGCAATAACGAATAAGAGTGATGGCCGAATGCATGTTAATTTGGAGCAATCTTTCCGAAACGTCATTAAAATTTTGAATTTTTTCTTCAACAAAATCTGGAAAAGAATTCTCAAAGATTGGGCACCGAAGGAGACGAAGAGAGCTTTTGTCCATAATTTTGATTTCAGGGGCTATTGTGTTGAATTTTGGAAATGTAAGTAGTCTGTCAGTGTTGTCCGATAAAAAGAATCGCATTTGGAAAAGTTCAGATCAAGTCCTATGCAATGGAATTGATTTTTTAAAAATTGTAGGTCATTTAAGACAGTCTCTACATCGCCTCCAAGGGTTCCGTCATCAAGATACCAAACGTTAAATTTAGAATTTAGCTGTCGAATAATTGGGTGAATAGCTAAACTAAAGATCACTGGCCCGAGGGGATCACCTTGTTGACAGCCAACTGCAGATTTCAAAAGGTTGTCCCGATATAGTAATTTAGATGGTTGTCTATAACATTGCCAGAGGAAACTGAAGATTTGAGGTATTTCTTTTTTAGCTTCTGCCAGCAAGGTGTCCCTGTTTACCGAATTAAATGCATTTTTGATGTCAACCTTCAGGATGACCTCTCCTTTGCCAGAATTTAGATAGGTCGACAGTGCGTGTACGGCAGCCTCACAGCCCCCTTTGGAGCCGTAACCAAGCTGCAGGGGCTGGAATTTTTTCGAAAGAACCTCACCATAAAATTTACAACAAATCTTGGCTGCTATACGACGGTAAGTAGTTCCCACGGCAATGGGACGAATGCCGCCATCCCTCTTGCGCAGGGCACATAAATTGGCCCCGTACAAGACGTCGATGACAGCTTCGTTTACCTTGCCGGAGAGCATAAGGTTGACCAGAGCCGTTAGCTCCTTCAAAAGCAACTCACCTGCTTCCCCGGCGCCTGAACAAACAAGGTCTTTAAGATGCTGAGGACTTAGGCCGTCGAGGCCGCCAGCAGAGCCACTGCGGAAGGAGCTAACAGCTGTGATCACCTCACGACCTGTAATATCATGACATCTTGTCAAAGCTCATTCAGTTAACTACATCGTAGAAGTTGATTTTACGCTTTATAAATGCAATCGTTATGGAATGTAAACTTTTAGACATTGGAAAATGAATGGTTGATTGTAGAACAAAGCTGTTTGGGAATAATACTTTACTTAGAAGTAACAACATGAAGAACATTTATTATCAGTCAATAATTTGGAAGCTGTAATGCGGGCCATAGACGTTTAAGTAATTTAATCAAACAGTACGATCAAACTGTTTGATTAAACAGAAATACGAAGTTTCATATTTCTTCAGGCCATTTTACAACTTGATAAAATTTTCCTACAAACATACATGGCAATTTCATAACACTGTTTGAACCAGCCCGTTTGATCACATTACTTGAACGTCTATGGCCCGCATAACATACCATATACACAAGTTCTTATACTTATTTTATTTTTTTAAGGATGGAAAATCATCAAATGACTTCTTCCGCTCTGGGTGGAGCGGAAGGGCGTATCAGACTCTTACTGACTAAAACCCATCCGTGATCCTTCTAAAGCCCTTTGCGTTCCAGGGCCGCAGTGACTCTATCGAACAAATTCCGCAACCCTAAGTTCTTATGCTACGAACGGATAAGTACAGGTAGATAATCCTGCAATACCTGATTTACTTCTCCTTCTTTTCGTGTCGCTCCACCATATCAGCCGAAAGACGTCCACTGCTGAACATAGGCCTCCCCCAAGGGGTGGGGTTGCCATAATCGCCACGCTTGGCAGGCGGGTTGGCGATTGCAGTGTAGCTGTTGCAATACTCAGAGAATGCTGCTGCCCATTCTCTGGTGAGTCCCATAGTCCTCTTACGACACCCACGGGAAGTGATGGGATGGTGCTATTCTTTTACGTCAGACACCATACGGAACATTCGTGTCGATCGACTCAAATTAAATTTTGTACGACCAGCATCAAATTGAGTAACCTGTACAGCTCTATCTTTACCCTCGTTTAGATTTATTTTCTTCTATTGTCTACTGATAAACAGACCAGAAAACAATAAAGTTCAAGTATTAGTTCCAGTAAATGGCAATAGTAGGCCCTAGTCATAGTGATATTACTCGTATATCAGCGATAATAATATGTCAAAAGACAAAAAAAAAAATGCGCTGGAAAAATGTTACGAGGACATTACATACATTGTGACTTTTAAACACTCGCAATAGTACTATAATTGAAGTCAGCCTTTGGCAAAGAGAAATAATTAATTAGCTCATTGAATATTTCTCCGATTGTGATATCAAATCGTATCTGCAAAATGTCTATAGCGTTATAACTAGGCATCGTTTCTAAGCTCAAAATATTTCGAGGCGTATCGAATGCAACTCACAGTAGCCGCATACTTGGGATTCGCCATACTATCGATATACGCATCCGTTGTAGATAATCCAGCCAAACTTTTAAGTACTTGTTCTCATCTGCTACCATTTGTGATATTGGTCAAGGTAAACACTGACATTTCCGGCAATTGCGTTCCAGTTATTGACCCATCTGCTTTTTGCGCATCTCACGATATTGTAATTAAAATAATTTACAGGCCAAGGTTGAGTTTATGTTGCTTTACTAACTTAATCTATATTCTTGGGTGAAAGTGCTCTTCATTTAGTAAACTCGGGACTCAAAAAGTACAACTACGCAATGTATCATACTTCAAATTTGTAAGTAAGTAAAATGTGGCAGAGTTGAATTTGTATTGTTTTATTTTACGTGCTTGGCATAAAGCCTTTTTAAAGGGTAGGCCTTTAAAGTGGGATGCAATCAGTGTCGATACTCTTGCACCATCCCATCTTCCTAGTTCATCGTGTTGTGCTGGTGCTGCCGCTGCGGCTGCGCAAAAGCTCAAGTGGCACCTTATTAGTTAATATATTTTCGAGCCGCTTGGGGTTTAAACCTTTGGGTCGTGGGGCACATGTGCCTTTTCAAAGAAATTTGGAAACGGCTGGTTGACACTTCCCGTGATCCAAGAGCTGCCTTTTACTTAGGCCAGAGGCTAAGCGTTACCATTCAACGTGGCATTGATTAGAAATATAAATATGAGATTCAAAGCACAAACTTGGCCCTTTATTCATTGAACACTATCTCACCGTATAAGCTTATGTGAAGTGAACATGAAGTGAGCTGTCAATTCACTACTACACTGTGAGATGCTGACAGAATATATCGACTGAACATATTGTTAGACTCGTCCTCTTCAAAGAACATTTGTAAGAACAATGTAAAATTAAAATTGTTATTGACTACCTAAACTATTCTACCTAATGTAATCAGCAGTAAACCTTTTTTTAAGACCACTAAGCCAAGTTATGCAGCGAGCAAAATGTTCTAGATCAAGGGTAATTCAATGCACCTTCCTAACACCAAAGCTTTCTTTAGCAGCCTTACCAAAGGTCATCAACAATTAACAAGTCACTCCTCGGGCGTAACATCACGTCGTCATTAAGAAACATTGACCACTACTTACGATGAAATGAATCGATCTGTACGTTCACTATAAATACTGTGATAACACTGTCAGGTTATCAGTTGTATCCACAGTTTCTGAGTAACAAGATCAATCAAGAGTAAATTAAAAAAAAGAAACGAAAATGAAATTGGTAAGTTTCAGAAAGAGCTTTCCACTGTGTGTATTTTGATTAAAAACAAAATTTAAAAAAAATACTTTAGATTCAAATCTCTTCTTTTCTTGAATAAATTATACACCATTGTCCCCCTTATTCTTGAATAAACCAAATAAAAATTGCATACCCAACATGAAATGACACAAACAGCAATCAGATTTTTGGCGGATAGAATGTCACCTGAAAATCTTGTAACGAATTATCCAATTTATCGTTTTTATGAATTTCTAATTTCAGTTCATCATCTTAGCAGCTGTGGCTTTGGCTAAGGCTGGAAAATTGGACAGGACCTACCTCCCACCTAACGCTCAAGACTCAGAAGGATTCTCTTTCCTGGAAACTCCTCGTCAGTCCAACGGGTTCAAAGACCAAACCGGTGCTTACTCCAACAACAGATTCTCCGGCCAGAATAGCTACAGCCAGAACGGAGCGTATTCCGACTTCGAAGATCGCCCGAAGCGCGCTCAGGCTGCCTTCGAGAGGAACGCTGCTATCCTTCGTCAGGACAACTCCAATGACGGAGAGACTTACGCGTATGCTTATGAGACTGAGAACGGTATCTACGGCGAGGAGAACGGAGTGGCGACCAATGGAGTCCAGGTTCAGGGCGGGTACTCCTACACTGGTGATGATGGCAAAGTCTACTCTGTGAGGTGAGCGATTCATTTTTATTCGACATGATAGTTAAGAAAAGTAAACTAACAATTTCTATTACTTGCAACATTTTGTTACCATTGTTACAGCAGATATTTGAACTGACAGGCCCATGATGATTAAAATTTGTGATTTCAGGTACACAGCTGATGAGAACGGCTTCCAGCCCCAGGGTGACCATCTCCCCACTCCTCCTCCCATTCCCGAAGAGATCCTGAAGGCTCTGGAGCAGAATGCACGTGATGAGGCTGCTGGTATCTTTGATGATGGTGAGCAAACCATTGATTGACATGGATTCTGAAGACTTACGTTAAAAATGCAAACAGTACAAGATTGTACAAGATTGCACGCAACACTCATCTTAATTTTTATGTTTCGTAGGTTTCTACAGTGAAGGCAAATACGACAGTAACGCCCAAAATCCGGTATACAACAACAACGGTCAAGCCAACAACTATAACAATGTCCAAGCTGACTACAACAACGCTGACTCCGTAGTCACGAACAATGCTCTTCTGCGCAACGATGCTGCTGGAAGCGACTCCTCCGTCGCTGGGCTCCAGAAGGCGTACCTCCCTCCCGTGTCTCAGAGGAGACAATCTTCCTTCAACGCTAGAAACGGCTACCAATATTAGAGACTGTTGATTATTCTTGTATAACGACTTATTAAATAATATATTTATACCTAAAGAAAACTTACTTTTGTTCTTGATATTGATTACTACCGGCTTCGCCCGGATTTATAGACAAATGACGTCTAAAAGGGGTAAATTCTGTAGTGAAGAGAGCTTCACTACAGAATTGAATTATTCTGTGTCCCAAAGTAACAGATTGGAACTAGAACTGCACAGACTCTGAAATTGGTTTTGATGACATATCTTCTTTTGGAGAAAATCGTTTTTTGCGTGAATATGGGCATGATGCAGAACTGGCGGAGGATGTATATTTTTGCACAGTCTGTTGGATTTAACTGTAAAACGTTAGTAATTCTGGAGAAATGTTTTGTAAGGAAGGCTGTTCAGAAGCTAATTGAGCAAATCATTTGTTAGTTTATTTTGTTGGACTTTCTTTCTTTGCATTTCAATTATTTAAAATTTTATGTGCAAAAAAAGACGTTACCTGCGTAAAAATAGAGACGTTTTAAAACGGATATGTGACTTGAGGACAAGCGTGTAATATATGCCATAATAACAGATAATATAATTATTATCACTTGAAATAACGTTCACATGATATAATTTCCATATGCTATAAAAACAAATAACCTAATTTTATGTGATCTAATATTACATTTTATATAAACTTCTTTTGCTCTAATAACATTTAGTATAACGTTCATCTCATATAATTATCAATTAGTATATTGCTCTTTTTATATAACGTTCAGTTGACCTAATTTTCATATTAACTAATTTTCTGCCCAAATTCTGTAGTGAATAAGTAAATATCAGAAAACATCGTACTGTTATAACCTCATCTAACCCAAATGATTCACCAACCATATAGGGGATCTGACGCAGGTATATATGACAGTTTTTGCAAAAATATACAAAACAAAGTAGATGTTTCAAAATTATATTAAACGTTACTATAGAATTTGAATATTATACTAACTGAATATAAGTTCAAATGTGCATTATAGAAAATGTTTATTAAACCACATAAAATTAGGTAAACTGAAATTATATCAATAATCCATAATATCATTTCATCGTTATACTAAAAAAAAAATATATTAAATGAAATTAGGTCATGTGATCTTTTGTTATTATGTCAAAGGGTACGCACCCCTTGAGGACACAGCTGTTTTAGGATTATGATACCACTTCCTCGACGTACTCAGGAAGATTGGGTTCCGTTTTTGCAACTTGCCTGCGTGAGCTGACGAGAGTCAGTGTGGTCACAAAGTTATTTAAAGTCAAACACGAGCCTGTGAATAATAAAATAAAAATACATAAGTTGAATTTCTGCCGGCGCAATGGCTTTAAGCGTTCTACGCATCAATTATACAATAAACACAAAATATTTCGAGGCATATCGAATGAAACCCGCAGTAGCTGCATGCTTGGAATTTGCCATACTGCCGATATTAACATCCGTTGGAGAAGATCCAACCATTAGTTTGAGATAAAAATACATGTACTCAACTACTACAAAGCCTGTCTGATAAATAAATTATTGGTCAAGGTAAAAACTGACTTTTTTTTTATTTGAGATGAGTTTGCTCTTGACTCTAGACTAAATCATAGATGACAGAGACAAAGTCGACGATGGAGCGAGCTTACCCAAAAGAAGCCTGTTCACTCTAATTTTGAAGAGCTTAGGGTTGTATGCGTTCGGAAACACAGACGCAGACAGAGAGTTCCACTCCTTTGCTGTGCGCATTATAAAAGACGTTTGGAAACGTTTAGTGCGAATTGGTGGAATAGCAACAAGGTACGTTTCCGGCACTTGCGTTCTAGTTATTGACCCATCTGGTTTAGCGTATCTTACGATATTGTAATTACAATATTTACAGGCCAAGGTTGAGTTAATGTAGTTTTACTGACTTGAAATATATTCTTCGGTGAAAGTGCCCAGCCTTTTCCCAACTATTTTGGGGACGGCTTCCAGTCAAACCGGACTCAGCTGAATACCAGTATTTTACGGGGAGCAGCTGCCTACCAGACCTTCACAACCCATTAACTCGGTAACACGGTAGTTCTTGGCAAGACTGGAGTCAGATTTACTGGCTTCTGACAATCCGTAACGACTGCCAAAGATCTACAAATGACAGCCGGGACCAACTAAGTTAATAATGTTTGCCAAGGTTGTATTGGAGCTCGTTTGGGAATGTTTCTTATAAATCATAGAATTAACCCTTTATTGATTGAAGGGGTTGGTCGTTATGGTTAATAGGTACATAGTATCAAATACTAAGGAGCTTGTTGCTAAATAAGAACAGCCGCTCATGTTAATCCACAGGTGAAGCTCCGTTCGATGATGTTGATGCGTGGCTGGGTGAGCAGTTCATCTGTCACGAATATTTAGAAGCCATACAATTTAACAACAGTCTTGGTAATGGACTGAGATCCCAGAGCTGGCAGACCACCCTTATTTTATGACTAACAAAATATGTGGGATAGAGTAATGTTAGTATGTACTTTCAAGATTCGCATACCTTCTGGTTTGGGCCGACAGCCAATTTTTTTTTTGTGAAGTGTCAAAGGTACTTCAGTAGTCAAGAAGGTAGTTTCATTGTGCTCACATAATATAGAAAATTATTAATATATAACCAGTTAATCTACTATAACAATGACTAATCAGTCGTTAAAATATTTTTCTGTAAAGTATACATAAAAAACAGCATTCACATTTAAAAAAAATTGATTTTATGGCTTTGGCACCTGATACTTGGGAATCGGCCATTGGCCCAAGCTAGCAGGTATGCGTATGTTATATCTTTTTTTATATATCTTGGGACAACTCACACACGGTCATCCGATCCCAAACTAGGCAGAGCCTGTGCTATGGCAACCAGACAACTGATAAACATACTTATATATTTCTAAATACATACATACTATAGACAAATAACACCCAGATACAGAACAAATGATCATGCTCACCACACAAAGATTTATCCTGGCTGGAAATCGAACCTTCGATTTAGCAGTCAGGGTCACTAACCACTCGACCAACAGGCCAGTCAAATCAAATGTTAAAAGTACATACTAACACTACTCTATCCCACACATTTTATAAGTGAGAACATAGGAGACGTCTGGCAGCTTTGGGATCTTGGTCGTGTGGGGCGAGTCTATTTTAGTCGATTTTCTATACTAGCGTGGCTAATTTGAAGAAAATTTTAAGTAGTAGCTTCTTCGAGCGTAAATAGTTCAAGCAAGCTTTTATTTGTTTTTTTTTTCTGTTTTGTGTTATATGTATGAGTGATACATGTAGAAACTTGTAATTGGCCATATTTTGTTTAAACTTTTAGTTACTGTATTTGTTAAGCTGTAAGTTTTCCTAAAATAAATACAATAAATAAATAAGGGCTGTTATGTTACCAAAGTTACTAGTCAGAGATCAGAGAGGCAGTTGCTCAATGTAAAATACTGGTACTCAGTAGCATCTGGTTTTTTATATACATAGTTGGGAAAAGGCTAGGCAGATTGAGTTGATACGTACAAACTACGGCTCCATAATTATAGAAACTTTCAGTTTGTTTTTTTTCGACCATGTTACTGATTTTTTTCATTTTAAACTTCGGAGATAAAATAGTAGTAGTACAGTTTGTTAGAACGCGCTAATCTGTGGAGCTACCAGTCTGATTCGGAAATTGCGCGTACGAAGTCGCGGGCAAAAGCTAGTAATTCATAGATCAAAAACTATACGGCTTGAATAAAAAGCATCAAAAAGTCTTGTAATGAGTTTGACCTAGTAACCTGACTTAAACTTTCTGTCCCAACATTTCAGCTCTAATTGCAATGAAAATAATGCCATTGATAATTTTTTTTTAAACTGGCTCTTAAATGGATAAGTATTGTTAAAAAATAGCACAAACAATTCAATAGCAATAGAAGTACCGGAAATCTCCAGCTGTGACAGACGTACAGACGGACCAACGAAGTCATATTAAAAGGATTAAAAAAAATTGAAACAGTAAAAATGCAACCTGATCTCTTCGACAACCAGCTAAAGTGTTCTAGATCAACATGAATTCATAACGCCTTCCTAATTCCAAAGCTTTCTTAAGCAGCCTTACCAAAGGTCATCTACAATTAAACAAGTCACTCCTCGGGCGTAACATCATATCGTCATTAAGAAACATTGACCACTACTTACGATATAATTGATCGATCTACACCTCACTATATATACTGTGATAACACTGAGACGTTATCAGTTGCATCCACAGCTTCTAGGTAGCATGATCAATTAACTAAGCGATAAAGTAAAAAAATAATAAACGAAAATGAAATTGGTAAGTTTTAAGCGAGCTTCCTCAATTTGGACTGCCTTTTTGATTAAAGTAAAGGATTCAAAAAGCAACTTTTATTTTTATCTTAACAAACTTTCTATTGTTTTAATTTAAACTAATTATTTTTATGAATTTCCATTTTTAGTTCATTGTCTTAGCAGCTGTGGCTTTGGCTCGGGCCGGAAAACTTGACAGGACCTACCTCCCACCCAACGCTCAAGATTCCGCAGGATCTTCTTTCCTGGAAACTCCTCGTCAGTCCAACGGGTTCAAGGACCAAACCGGTGCTTACTCCAACAATGGATTCTCCAGCCAAAATGGCTACAGCCAGAACTCCGGCTTCGAAGCTCGCCCCGAGCGCGCTCAGGCTGCCTTCGAGAGGAACGCTGCTATCCTTCGTCAGGAAAACTCCAATGACGGAGAGACTTACGCGTATGCTTATGAGACTGAGAACGGTATCTACGGCGAGGAGAACGGAGTGGCGACCAATGGAGTCCAGGCTCAGGGCGGGTACTCCTACACTGGTGATGATGGCAAGGTCTACTCTGTGACGTAAGAACAAAATATCCTGTGATATTTAAACAAACTAATATGGTAACTGATCATATTTATCAATCAACCTTCCATTTTTCAGGTACACAGCTGATGAGAACGGTTTCCAGCCCCAGGGTGACCACCTCCCCACTCCTCCCCCCGTCCCCGAAGAGATCCTGAAGGCTCTGGAACAGAACGCGCGCGACGAGGCTGCTGGCATCTTTGATGATGGTGAGAGAAGAAAATTATAATGTCTATTGGAAAATTTGCACATTAAGATTGGAATCTTTTTCTGATCTATTAGACTAGAAGAACATCCTCATTCTTTCTATTTTGTAGGTTCGTACAGTGAAGGCAAATACGACAGTAACGTCCAACAACAATACTACAACAACAACGCTCAAGTCAGCAACTCCAACAACGCTGACTCCGTTGCCGTTGTCACAAACAATGCACTTCTCCGCGACGACGCTGCTGGAAGCGGAAGCTCTGTCGCTGGACTCCAGAAGGCATACCTCTCTCCCGTCGCTCAGAGGAGACAATCCTCCTTCAACGCTAGAAACGGCTACCAATACTAGAGACTGTTGATTAATCTTGTTAAACGACTTATTAAATAATTGTTATTTATAACCGATTTTATTTTTATTTATTGATGATGTGTCTGACAATTTTTTATTTTTTAAAAGTTAAATATATACCCGATAATTTTATTCGTGCAGCAAAAATGAATATTCCCCATGTTTTCATTTGAACAGACTAGATAAATATAAAAAAAACCTGATAATTAGTGAAACAAAGGAACGAGTCCAGATAAGTGTAGTTTATTAACATACAAAGGTTGTGACAGTGCTTAAAGGGAGGTTAACCTTTGTGGCGTCGATTCTCTTAAAAATCGTAGCAAACCTCAAGACTAGCTTATATCAATGTTCAGATATTTGATGTACTCCAATTTTATAATAACACTGCAGGAATCGCAGCATGAATAAATTACAAAATAATATGGTTATATCGGACTTCATTAATTCGACGTCAATGAACTTCCAGAGGCCGAAAATGTAGCATATGAATAAGTTTTGCAGGCATTCGAACTAGAACAAGAAGTTCCTCAATGGCATCATGAAAGCAGATATCAACATGGTCTAGACGAGGTAGGAGAAGAGACTGAGCTTGAGTAACTTTAGTTGGGAATGGCAGGAACTTTGTAGATATTTCAGAGACCATCATCGTATCAGCCGAACGACGTTCACTGCTGGACATAACCATATCTCCCAAGGGAGAGTTTTCCATAATCGCCACGCTTAGCAGGCGGTTTGGCGATCGCAGTGTAGCTGTTGCAATGCACAAATAATGCTACTGCCCATTCTCTGGTGAGTCCCTTATTCGCCAATTACAACACCCACGGGAAGAGATGGGACGGTGCTATTCCTTTCCGTCCGACACTATTCAGAGACCATATTGAGCAAAACATCCTCTTGAATACTTCTGCAATGCTTACTACTGCAATGTGGGCCATTCTAAGATCGATTGCAATCTAAGAAAACACTTAAGTTCTTTGGAATAGGCTATAGGTTTTCAAGATTCTAATTGATGGCATCAATAGATTTTTTTCGTTTTAGTATTAAATTTCGGTGTAGCAATTACTTGTTTAAAAAAAAAAAGTTTTTATTTTTTGTTTATTTAATTAAGGCCTAGTTAAAATCGCATGCTTTGCAAAGATCTTTTATGTGTATTTCGTGGAAAATGTTGCTGGTGACACTTTTGATAAATTTCTTTTGTATTTTTTTCTAAAACATGTTATGTGTCACTGTTTGTTTTCCCTAATAAATAAATAAAATAAAATAAATAAATACCTCCAGCAAGCTCTTTGAGTTTAAAATACCGTAAAGCTGCAAATTTTTAGCATAGAGATGGTAGTGTGAAGACCTTAGTAATGTTAATTAAACAGAGAAAATACAAGGAAAAAAGACATCAACCTAAGGAACATGTGATTTAGTTTTTATAGTCTATTGCAGATGATCTAAATAAATCTGAATTCAGAAAAAACTCCGCATTTTTAGGGTTCCAAATATCCGTAAGAAACGGACCCTTATAGGATCACTCGGGTACGAACGCGTCCGAAAATAAATAAATTTTGAGCATGGGGTCACTTTTTTCAAACTATACCTTGTGACACATCAAATGAAAGGGCTTATTTTGAGGGTTCTAAATATTTTATTTTCATAATTTTAAAATAAACAGTTTAAAGTTATTCAAGAAATTAAACGATAATTGACCCCCACCCTCATCTCCGAAACTACTGGGCCTTAAATTTTGAAAAAAAATGCAGGCAATGTTTCTTTATATATAGATTACAAAAACACCTATAAGAAGTATGTAGTGTTAAAATAACATGTAACAAAAATGAAATTAGTTCGGAACCCTTTGTACGCGAGTTCGACTTGCACTTCCCCAGTTTTTGTTGAATGATAGCGCAGTACAATCCATAGTAGCTGGAATTTGGATTAGCTTCATTGTCGACATAGCCATTCGAGGATTGTAAAGTTGCTTTTCCACCAGAGATGTGCGAGGAAGCTGAGCGGTGTACGAGAAAAAAAAACAATAAAAAATTTCAGTTTATTTTTCTAGCTTCGCTCAACGCAGCTCTGGTGGAAAAGGTCTAGCAGAATGTACTTAGCGTTTGTACATACAAAAAAGGCAAGACATTTGTGCGAGGAATGCAAATGAGGAATGTGTGCGATGGACGCGAGCGAGGAATGTGTGCGACGTGGTGTACGGCCAGTCAACACACTGGCATATTTGAAAAGAATCCGCTACACATCCTTGTACCTCTTACCGGCGCACCGTTCCAAAGCTTCGAAACACATTATGTCATCCTCGCACATATACATCGCGAAACGCTCACACCGTTTCACAGCTTCGCTACGCATCCTCGCACCGCTCAGCTTCCTCGCACATCTGTGATGGAAAAGCAACCTAAGCGAAACCATCCGTTAGAGATGACCCTGCCAATTATAAAAGCGAAATACTTGTACCCATTATAATTTTCGTCTGGTAACTGGTCAAGGTAAACACGTGACGTATCCGGTAATTGCGTTCCAGTTATTGACCCATCTGCTTTTTGCGCATCTCACGAAATTGAGATTAAAACCATTTTCAAGCCAAGGCTGAGTTTGTGTTGTTTTATATTTTTAGGTGTGAGTGAACTTCATTGAGTTAACATGGGATCCAGAACAAAACCTGCCACACTACTGCAACTCTTTCAACTAGAAAAACGGCGAGTCAATGAAGCTCGACGAGTCCCGCAGAAACGATTCAAGTGTCTTGGATCCTGCAATAAAATTAATCAGAAAAAATAGCGGAGGAGTAAATAAAACATCTGTCATCATTCAAGAATGTATCATGAAGAATAATTATAGGGACAATTACGAGCTATTGCCCCCTTAATAAACATCTCTTTAATATAGGCGCCACGGACAGCCCACTCTGCAGGGGTTGCCTTGACGCCGAAGAATCAGTCGCCCACGTCATCCTGGAATGCGAGGCCGTGGCTACCCAACGTGAACAAATCCTCGGAACGGTGAGGTTGCTCCGCTAAGCCTGTGAGGCTCCCAGGAAGCTTCCGTGCTTCTGGGTGGAGCGAGGCTGACTAACCTAGCCAGGACACCTACGCACAATGGACCGAATGGGAGTCTAAGTGCGGAAAATGGAGTGAGTCCCTACTCAAATTAAAAGTCAAAGAAGCATTTATTTCAAATAAACCATTATCAGGTACTTTTGAATTGTCAAAGTCAGTCCGTCAAAAACATGAAGCTATTTGCACGTTCGAAAGCGTAGATCTCTATGGATAAGAACGTGCAAGAAACTCCACCGACACTCTTTTAAATCATTTTATGTTTACAAAAATCCTGGTTACATAAACCTTGTTGCTTCTATATATGAGAACAATGTAAAGAAAGAAAAAAACAATTTATAGTATGAAATATATAAAATGAGGCAGTGGCAACCAAGGGATGACCAGTCTCCACTGACGGCGCCCGTTCACGAACATGATACTCTACTGTACTCTACTAGCGGAGGAGTAAATAAAACATCAATCATCATTCAAGAATGTATCATGAAGCTTCACAAAGTTACACGCTTGTTGTGTTGTCTCGACTTAAGCCTAAGTCTGGGTAACTAAAGGGTGGCTAGTGGTGTGTGGGTTACGCAAGGGGGTGCGCTCGCGTTGCCGCTGTGACCTCCAGTGACCAGAGTCGCCCTTAGATGATAGCAACAGCCGATTTAAAATGAGTGTCCAATTTGTTTTTTTTTTGCAAAATACTTACTACATAGTGTTGCAAATATTTTTATCGATTATGTTACTGATTCTGAATAATCAATTTCCAGGTTATGTACTTACTGAAAATAAGCTTGTATACCGAAATATACCTAAGTATACTCTCATGTCTCATGTCCGCGATAAACCGCGATCCAATACCAGGCTGATCTTGAGAAGTTCCTATCGGAAAAAACCAGTGACAGTTTGCTCAATCGAGGGATCGAACCCAGAACACTTGCAAATGCCACATATTGTTTCTAAAAAGCTTAGTAAATTACTTACAGCTCCATAAACATAACAAAAAAAGGATATGAACAAACCAAAATCTCAAAGTTTAAGAAGTAGATGTAGACAGTTAACCACGGTGGATGGAGTGGCTAAACTGTGATTATGGATTTAATTTTTTTATCTAATTATGATGAAATCAAGAACATTCCGTTTAGTTCGTCTCCATGAAAAATGATGCAAACTTTGATTTCACATTTTCTATCTCAAACATTGACTGTTATTTCGTGGTCTCTATTACCAAGGCGTACTCAGTTAGCCACTACTTAGTTAGTACTTAGTTAGTCAGTACCAAATGTATCTACTAAAATCTTCCTAACTCCGAAACTTTCTTACGGCTCAGCCTCATCAAAGGTCATCTACAATTAAACAAGTCACTCCTCGGGCGTAACATCATATCGTCATTAAGAAACATTGACCACTACTTACGATATAATTGATCGATCTGCACCTCACTATATATACTGTGATAACACTGATAGGTTATCAGTTGCATCCACAGCTTCTGGGTAACAAGTTCCAACAATCAACACAGATCCATACAGAGACAAATAAAACACCCATACTAAAATGAAATTGGTAAGTTCAAATTTGCTTTGTCTATTTCATTAACACATCTGTGTCTTGTTAGACTAATAAAAATAAATGAATTGTTCTTTGTGTTCAACAGTATTGCCATTTCTTATTGCTTATATCTTGTGTTTTAACTAATTAAAACATGATACAGACATCGATAAGATGAACCAGAAAAAAAAAATGAAAAAAGCTTGTCATAATTAACTGTCTTTTTGTCATCAGCCTAAACGTTCTCACTGGGTAAAGGCATCGCACCTTTCTTTAATTTCTCTCTTTTTTTGATTTTTCACGCCAATGCACTAAGAAAGTCATTTCTTCATATTTTTGATTTCTCGTTTTCAGTTCATCGTTTTAGCTGCTGTGGCTTTGGCACAGGCCGCCAAATTGGATAGGACCTACCTCCCACCGAACGCACAAGAATCTGCAGGATCGTCCTTCTTGGAAACTCCTCGTCAATCAAACGGTTTCAAGGATCAGACTGGGTCATACTCTAACAATGGATTCTCCAGCCAGAACGCTATCGTTCAGAACGGAGCTTACTCCGGCTTCGAAGCTCGTCCCGAGCGCGCTCAGGCTGCCTTCGAGAGAAACGCTGCTATCCTTCGTCAGGACAACTCCAATGATGGAGAGACTTACGCGTATGCTTATGAGACTGAGAACGGTATCTACGGCGAGGAGAACGGAGTGGCGACCAATGGAGTCCAGGCTCAGGGCGGGTACTCCTACACTAGTGATGATGGCAAAGTCTACTCTGTGAGGTAAGAACAAAAGTAGTTGGAATATAGGGTATTCAGATCACAAATCGTGATCTGAATAACCCTATATTCCACAGTTAAACCATTCGAGTATCAGATTATTCCTCTGTAACCCCATAATATACTTAATTATTCAAAATTTTCGTTCAGTTTATACCTCTGTTTTTCAATCCAAGCCACTTGTAACCATTCTTTCTTCGTCAAGTCATAAAATGGTCTACTAATAACATTTATAGTTTTCTATTCAAACATATTTTTTTTTTTTTTTAATTAAAGTCCTGTATAGTAGTCGCATACTCATCAGTAGCATCTGTTCGAGTGTGTAAATAAACAGAGCAGTTCAATATGAACTGCTGATTATAAGAAGCGGTTCAGTATGATCAGCTCATTATAACAAGCTGTTCAGTATGAACTGCTCATTACCTTTAACAAGCTGTTCAGTATGAACTGCTCATTACCTTTAACAAGCTGTTCAGTATGAACTGCTCATTATAACAAGCTGTTTTTGCTTTCGATGTCGAACTATAATATGTGGTTGGCAGGTGGTTAACTATATTAATATTTTTAGTGTTAAAGAAATAAAACTCGCAAGTAGGTCAAGTTTAAATATTTATTTCTATATTATTCAAATATTGTTTTATAAGCAATGATACATTTCTTACATTACTATTACTTACATTTTCACTAACCTAAATAATAGAATATGTGTAAGTAAGTTTGTAGGTTTAACATTCTATAATCATTTATTCGTAAAACTAAGATCGTTCTTATTTTATCTTACTGACAAAACACTTGATTTTCTTTACACCATTTATTTAAGCAAAACACATTTTTTAAGGCACATATATTGGTATGATACATACAACTTATAATGTCAGATGAATCTGAATAATTGTTATATAATGTCAACAAACTCGGGCAGTTCTTACTTTCTAAATTGTATACATTATTAATTCGGAATATATCTTTTATCCATAACACTTTTTCGTTTCCTTTCGTAAATATAGATTTATTTTTTAAAAAATCCCCAAAGATTGCTTGATAATTAAAATATGGTACAAAGCCTTCGTTCCAGTTTATTCCTCTGTTTTTTTCAATCCAAGCCACTTGTAACCGTTCTTTCCTCGTCAAGTCATAAAATGGTCGTGGTGGTTTTATCAACAGTACTTGTACGTGTCCTTTGTACATTATTGCTATTTCTTTTGGAATAAACTCATTTTCTTCACTCTTAAACCCTTGAACATCTACGATGACATTCATGATAGTTTTCTCACAATATTACTCAACGGCTTGTATTCGAACAGTCGATCGTTTATTATTAAACAATAGGCAGATGTATTATTTTGAATATCTTCAGAGCATTCAATTTCTAATCGCACGTCAACTGGTCCAGTTTTAAGTGAATCGTTTTGTCTTGAACAGTCAATCACAAAAAGTGGAGCAATTTCTTTAAATTGGTCTAAGCTAAGCAATGGATCAATGCCTAAGTTGTAATACGACTGACGAAAATTAGCATACATTTCATATAATATACTGTATTTACCTTCATCAAATTTCAGATTAAGTGAGTCATACGGATAGTATTGAGAATTCAAATATAATTTAATATTGCTTACATTGCAGTGATCAAATATAGAAGAACTTCTAGTTTTTACAGATTACACATCACTGGAATAATCTACAAACGTAGAATCACAATGCCCCCAGGGTAATGTATGAATTTGATCCTGTAATACTTGAACTTTGTCATCGTTTCTTTCTAAAACTTGTTTGTCTACTTGCTGAGTGTATAAAACATGTTTAATTGATTTTATCATATTCATTTTACATCTATGCGCTTTATTTGTCAGCAGTACATTGTTGTAATCATTCAATTTTAGGTTACAAGTTACAGACTTAGAAACACCTTTGGCTTTTTTAATTTCAGTCTTCGCACTGTTAATAAAATATAATTTAGCTCTTAAACCGGTAAATTCTATAATTAAATCGCCACCAACCTCATGTTTCCATAATCCAGGAATTTTAGCATTAAGTTGTGGTATGTGATATGGATTATTCATTTCAAAATTACTAGTATCAAACTTTGAAAGATCATCATGCATATCATGATAAAAATCATCTGTGTAAATTAAATATAATAGGCTATCAGTGTCTGTATAGCACAACTCAGCATTGTTTCCGTATTTATTTTTCATAACGTCATAATGAAATTGGTACAAATGTTGCTTCGAATATTCCAAAACGGTAAATCCAATATAAATAGGTCTATCTAAAACGACCTTTTCACGGTATAATTCCACAGCTACGAAATTTTCTGAAAAAATTGATATACTTTTTAAATTTGGTTTACATATCAATTTTTCAGCGCCAAGATGTTTATTTGTTTTATTTCTGGTATCAGTCCATTTTGTTACTAATTTTACATCTGCTTGCTTCCGTTTATTTTCGATAGTTTTTCCGAATATGGCATTATTCAATAATTTAAAAAAGTCCTTCTCAAACGCAGTTTTGGAATTTTGACGAAGACTAGTATTCAGATCAATGTATTTTTTGAGAAAGAATTCTTGTCTGAAGCTAAGTATACGATGAATCTTTTTTAAAATCAAACCGTTTTTCAAACATTCTTTCAAGTGAACATAATGAATTACATAATTTTGCTTATCATAAAGATTTGCAACCAATTTCACTGATTTTCCATAAGGAGGTACTATTTTTTCAACTGCAAAAGGCAAGTCTTTATGCTTATTATGTAAATAATCTGGATAATTTAAGTCTACTTCCAAAATATAACCGTAATCATTATCATCTGACACATCATTTACATCAAACTTGCTAATTTCTTTCAGACTCAAGAACTTAAATTCTTTAATAGGAAGTTTCTTCATCATAGCATAGCCATATAGATTATTACAATCAAGATATATTAAATAACTACTTGATTCAGACTCATTAAAATGTGGTAAATATTTATTGTTTGCTACAGCATGACGTAGAGAACACTGTGCAAGCCCACCACGAATTCCTTTTTCTAATAACTCGTACATTCGTAAATCACTTATCAACTCAAGTTCAGTGCCGGTATATAGAAGCATTGCATCCCAACTTAAGCTCGGTGACGTTACATAATAAGCCGGATCCAACTTATAGAAATGTAAGCTTGTTTTTCTAAATTTTTCAAATATGTCGCATAGTAAAAGCACATCACATTTTATGTATAAATCTGTATATTCACCAAGAGATTTTATTTCGAAAATATTCCAAACTGTTTGAGCGTGTAAATATTCTTCTTTAGTTATATGTTTTTCACACAGACTATTATAAAAATGATCCTTCGAGGGAAGTTTCGTCTCATCATATTTAGACCAAGAATCAACGTAATCATATGGATAAACACCTTTTTTTCTCATTAAATCAAATTGTCTTTTATCAGTAAACTCTCTCGATAAGTTCAAAAAATCGTTTTCTGACAAACTTTGACTTAGTGCATCTAGACTAGAACTAAGAAAGTGAAAGGAATCAATAAATTTTATTTGTATAGGGTGATTGTGTTTTTCCGTATTAATTACTTTTATTATTGAAAGATATTTTTCTTTAGTTTTCGGTATTATATTAATAGAACCTTCATACTTTGCTAACTCTTCAATGAATAAATGTGAGTCATATCCAGACAGATTATGAAAGACAACAGGAATGAATGAACAAACTCTATACATCAAATTACAATGGGAGTGCGCTGCCCCACGATACTCAGATGTAATATGATCATGATCTCGGACTTTATCATTCAATAATAATAGTTTGCATATGTGACATGTAGTCGAATTTCGATAGTCCATCTCTTGCTCCGCCGATAATGGGGTCATTGGCTTTTTACTACTTAAAATCTTATGTATATTTTTAACGTCTTTTATTAAATATTTAACAAATATTTTCACACAATCTTTACCTCGATATGTAATATACCTGTTTAATTGATCGTTATGTGCACAACAAATATAATAAGCGAAACATGAAGGTTGATGTGTTTTTAGTTTCTGTGTATTCAAAGAGCTACTTTCATTACAGTCTATTAACATACATTCAAAATCAGCATAAATTATGAAATTGATTTTTTGCTGCCTCTCGTAATGTTTGAACTTTAGTACAGAATTATTTTCAGGTAATATAGTCAAAATCTTAGAGCAGTTATGAGTCTTGTGTCTATTTTCGTTACTAAATAGTTGTAGACATGCATCACATAAATAATGTTTTCCTTTAGAACGAGTCACTTGACGTCGCACCAGACGTACTAAATCTTTAATTAGACAGTAGTGTCCGATAGAATTTTTTTCGATATAAAGTAAATTAAAATGATTTTTTCTTCTATTTTGCGTTGCATAAAGAGGTCCGGTCACAGTATTATTTTGTAGGCCATATATATTTAAACTGATGTTGGGATTATTTTTTTCTAACGTTTTAATATCATTAATCGTAGGAGGAAATGACATTCCCTCAATATTTAAAACAGAGGTATAATGGGGGTATGAACTTGTTCTGCATACATTAATTTTAGCTGGGTATAATCCAGCAACTATACTCCATAATAAACAACAATTATCTTTATTTTTAATATTTATACAACTTTTAGACTGCTTAATAGCTGACGGCAGTTGTATATAAGACCCACCTCTCATAGGGGAATACTTGTTTACATTAATTTCGAGATGACTCATAGAAACAAATGTCCAACCAGATTGACAGTGCTGGAACTCGGTTAATTTATTATTTAGTTTATTTATTACTTTGATTAATAATTCATTCAAATCAGTGTTCTTATAAATAATTTCATATTTGGTATTAAACGACTTTAATTGTTGTTCGTCTGATTTTGATAACATAAAATAGGCAAACAATTCGAAATTCAATTTTATGCAATTGTGTTCATTAAGTGACATTTTTATCAATTCTGTTATATTTATTAGATGATCACCCAGGAACGCCTCTAAACCGAGGTACTCGTCTTCCTGAGTGACATTCAATCTGTATGTCATTAATCTGTTTTTGAATGCTGTTGCAATAATATGAATATCTGTGAACTTGGTATTCAATAAACAGTTTGCTTTGTGTATATTCGTTCTCATATGATAGGAATACTGATTTTCTGGTATTTCAATTTTACATTTATGACAGGTTATTGACTTTCTAGGTCTCGATTTGCTGTTGAGGTGTGTAACTGTAAATAAGAAAACCAATTACTAGATTACTTACTTATATTATATTAATTAATACTACAATATCATACTTATAAAATACAGTACAAAATAATAATAATAAGACATTTCATGTAGGTAAACACAATTAAAACAAGATACAATTTAAAGTAAGTACCTATAGAAGAAAATATTGATGAACACCTAGTTAAACAAATATTGGGGAACACCTAGTTAAACAAATAAAGTCTTTAAGTATCATAAGCACCTATGCAGGTGATAGGACAATTTTTAAAATCATTTTGAGTTGCTTTAACAAACTCCTTTAAGTGGGGCCAAGATTCTTTATTTTCATCTAATTTCGTCTTGATGGTAGTTATGACCGAGCGCCATCTATTTATGGGCATTATTTTTTTAATTTCTTCTGTGTTGTAAATTTTCACTTCTACATAATATTTTCCTTCTTTAGTCTCGCTTATTTGTCGTGAATATCCCTTAGCCATCCTTCTAGTAAAATATGAGTACAGTGGGGGTATATTACCAGTTTTGTGGGGTCTCTGTGTTGGGGTGACGCTTTCTTCGTTATCACTGTCTTCACCGAATAATTCACTGGCCGTAACTCGAGCTGATGGTGTTACTGGCGAAACGACCTGCTTCGATTTTTTTGCGCTTGTTGACTCTTCACTCGATTTGATGGACCTTTCCCGCTTCTTTTTTCTTTCCTCTGTCTTCCTCTTCGGCTTCGCCTCTTGCTCAGAGTCATCGCTAGAGAGGAAAAGGTCGTTGCTAAGTAGTGTCGACCTGTCAACAAAAATATAAATGTACATATTAGTGCATTGCAATCAAAATATCGTGAGGAAGATAAATAGTTAACAGATATAAATATCGTTTGATTTGTGCTGAAATCGAATCTGAAAAGTCGATCAGTCAACCACCGACCGATGAATATTATACATAGCATCTGTGCAGGAATCGAACCTGCAGCACAGAAAAGCATCACTCAGTCTCTGAGCCAAGCATTGTAATAGGTACTTGGTTCTATTCATACATTACTCTGACCATTCAATATATCTAACCATTCAAAATACAATTAATACATTATTCTGACCATTCAATAGTTAGATACGGTAATGAATTATTGAATAAATACTTACATTCTTGATTGATGCTTAGACAGGTAGTTTGATGAGGAGCTCGGAGCGTTGATTCCTTGCAGACAGGTTTCGTTCCAGAGAGGAATTGTGCCGGAGACTAATTTGCGAAGCGTTTTTATAGGCCTAAAATCACGTCATTCAGTCCAAATTTGTAAAACTGCATACTTGCAAAAATTGTCAATTGCGTACACGAGCGTATTTATCGTAGCGGTTAAGGTTTTAAGTTTACAGCGTTTTATATAAGACAAATAAAAAAGCGATTTTGAATCTTGTGTAGGTACTCACTTAAATCAACAATAGGGGAAGCTCATACCTACTTACAATTATAAAAAATGTTTGTAGGTTGTTGTTTTTTTGCTGAATGTTTTCGACGTCGATGACGGCGACGGTACAAACGCTGCGGTTTGCACGCTCGCATGCAACTCCTAGACATGTGGAGAAGTGGAGATATGACGAGTCAGAATCTCATATTTCGGTATACAAGAATAATCTTGTTTTTTATCTTATAATTTTGAACCTTATTACAAAAATCAAATAAATCTGAACAAGTATAAAATCAGTACAATCTCGAAAAAAATAATCACATCATCGCTAGCGTTTCTTCACCAATAATGTCGGTAAGTAAATTAGCGACACTTTTATTAAATTAATTATTTTTTCGCAATTTCTATGATAACTTACATAGAAATATAATTTTAGTTTTTATGAATAATGAAGTTGGGCTGCCGATATTAATAAGTAATCATAATTGTATATTAACTTATCTTATTCATTCTTATGTTTCAGGAATCCGAGCAACTTTTTATTTCAACCCCGTCATACTCACCGAATCCAGCACCACAACAATTACGTCAAAATGTGATGAACTATTTGGAAAGAGAGAGACCGTTTATATCGTACTCTCCAATTTCCCCACCATTGAATCAAAATCGGGAGAGAGAAACATCACCCCAGTTAGAAGAAAGGTTGAACAGCGCCAATACCACCAGGAAAACCGTCAATGATAAAAGACGAGGGAGCAAAATGATGTATTCGTATGTTAGAAAGTATGTAAAGGGCCCACACCGTAAAATAATACGTATTCAAATCTTTGAGGGTGAAGAACTCAATGGTTCTAAATTATGCACTTGTAAAGCTAAAATATGTGCTCAACATATTGTTGATAATATATTTACTGATGATATATACGACTGTGCTAAAGATATGATAAATAAAATTCAAAAGAAAATGTAGTTGCGTATGTACAATTTACATTAGACATAATGGTTGTAATGTATAAACTATGTATCATTCTAAATCAAATGTAATTAATTAGGTATTAATATAAACCTAGATAATAAACAGTTATAACGAATTTATGTATTTTAATTGACATTATAATACTACTTAGATATAAAATAGTAAGTAAAACCGAGCGTAGCAATAGTATGATAATTAGACACAGAACGCCAGCTTCCTATAACGAGCGATACCTCACCTCACGCACACATAGATGTGGGACGCATGCACTTGCGCGAGTGGAGATTGTTCGTTGCGGCTGGCATGCATTGCTGAGATCCCTTTATGTACACATCAATGTGTGCGTGCGCCCGTTTGCGCACGCTGTAGGAGTTGTAACGTCCTGTACCTATTTACTTTACGTCTATGTTGCTATTTTGTTTTGATCGGTCTCCTTATAAAGAATTACTTACATTGCAAAACTCATGATTAATGGTAAACTACTAACATACGATGACTTTGCCTGCCATATCTTCTCAATAAAATTTGTGGGACAAGGACAGTGAATAAACTTCAATGACAATTTACAATGGATGCGTTTACATATGGGATGAGCATTAAAGCCCGAGTTACTTATAAATAGCTTACAATCAGTTAAGACGACATTACATTCTTACAATTCGTAGTGTGAAGGTTCTCGCGAAAAAATATTAACATTACAATGTTTAATCCATTAAAATCTGATTTAGAAGGCATTCGTAAAATTATTTGCAAGAATGCTAACGGTGAAATTATATTTACTCAAGATATGCAGACTGACCTGAAAATACCGAATGTAAGCTCATCTAATCACAAGGATAGTGATACAAGCCAGACAAAAGAGTTATTTGACCTAGAGATGATTCAGTATCTTATAGTCAAGACTGAGGGCCATCATGAAGATGTTCGTACATTTGTTCGAGTTAGCGACATACAGACTGATCGTGGAAAATGTAATGCAAGCTCACCAAAACCTAGTGAAAGTAGTAAAACAGAAACAGCAGACACAGCTCTACCTGATTTAGAAGATGTTTTATGCTACCAGATTCAACCAGGAAATGAACTTTTTTTCTTTTAAACCGTTTTATCTTCACTGTAACAGTGTAACAGAAAGACAAAAAACCTGATGCCAGCTGTCAAAGATAGGCTAAATGTTGTGTAGTGCGTTCTGCAAATTGACCAAAACAATGTAAATATCCTCTAATAAATTATGTTCTACGATATTTATTGTTTCATTTACACAAAATACCTACCTCGATTTGGTCTGCATGATCTTAATATACTTCTTATACCAAAACTAGGACGCAATCTAGTATGTTATATAAACAAATAAGATTTGAGAACAAGAGCCATTTCACAACGAAGTGTGTGTTAATTCGAACACAATATAATTTTATCTACACAATAACTATACATGAAGCCTGCATTTTACACAGGTAACTAGATGCTACCCTATATAAGGTGTCGGAGGAACACATCTGTGCACATTCCACTCCAAACTCGTTGATGTCTGAATAGACTATTCCTACTGAATGATCCATTGATAGGTATGAAGTGACTGCTCTTTTCATTCTGAATAGACCATTCCTACTGAATGATCCATTGATTGATATGAAGTGACTGCTCTTTTCATTCTGAATAGACCATTCCTACTGAATGATCCATTGATTGATATGAAGTGACTGCTCTTTTCATTCACTGAAACTACTTTCAATGTATTTAGTCAAAGTCTCATTTCGAATAGTGAAATATAGGAATACTCGAATGGTTAAACTGTGGAATATAGGGTTTTTCAGATCACGATTTGTGATCTGAATACCCTATATTCCAACTACTAACAAAATGTTCTGTGAGATTTAAACAAACAAATATGGTAACTGATCATGTTTATCATTCAACCTTACGTTTTTCAGGTACACAGCTGATGAGAACGGTTTCCAGCCCCAGGGTGACCACCTCCCCACTCCTCCCCCCATCCCCGAAGAGATACTGAAGGCTCTGGAACAGAACGCGCGCGACGAGGCTGCTGGCATCTTTGATGATGGTAAGCGTTAAGACGATATATGGAGTTGTATATTGTAAGTTAATGCCGTAACTACCAAGGTAAAACTCATACGAATATTTTGTTCTGTTCTGCAGGATCTTACAGCGCAGGCAAATACGACAGCAACGCCCAACAACAGTACAACAACAACGCTTTTATCCGCAACGATGCTTCTGGAAGCGGCAGTTCTGTTGCTGAACTCCAGAAGGCGTACCTCCCTCCCACTGTTGTTCAAAGCAACGATGCTGCTGGAAGCGGTAGCTCCATCGCTGGAATCCAGAAAGACTACCTTCCACCTTTTGCTCAGCGCAACAACCAGAAGAGCGCAGTCAGGCAACCCGCTTTCAACAACAATGCTCTTGCCCGGAGCGATGCTGCTGGAAGCGCTACCGTTGTTTCTGGAGTTCAAAAAGCGTACTTACCTCCCGTTCCTCAGAGGAGACAATCTTCATTCAACGCTAGAGATGGTTACCAATATTAGAGACTGATCAAAGAAGAGATTATGTTATTAAATTAAATATTTAACTGAACACAACATATTTTATTATTATTTACTATGATTGTTTTAAGATTTATGTTTCCCTGATGATTTTATAAGCGTGATGTTTTTCGTGAAACAAGAGAAGCATGCGAAATCATAAGAACTTCCTTCTATGACCTAACTATTTATATTGTATCAGATGGTTAGGTAATGATGTTAAAAATTGATAACAAGGCATTGATAGCATGTTAGTAATGTCCAAAACAAATTGATCTTATAAATCACACTGTTTGACATTGCATCTTGAATGCGAAACTTGATTAACTATTACGAAATTAATACTGTTAGTTTGTTTTATATTGCAGACATAATTATACAGTTGGAGTTTATTTATAACAAGTAAGATAATTGAAAATGTTCCTAGAGAATGTATTGCTCATTTTAAAACTCACTTAGTACTGATGAACGATTCTCTGCTTGAAACCGCTTCAATATCTCGTTTGTGACTCTACCGAGGACAATGTCTTAAATGGATTCGTGTCTAGCACAAATTCCAAAGACAAAGACTGAATTCTTATGAGTTTGTAATTTATTACTTCGGGTAGGTCTGGTTTTATTTTTAAGGATGGGAAGTCATCAAATGACTACTTCCACTCTGGGTGGAGCGGAAGGGCGTGACAGACTCTTACTGACTAAAACCCATCCGTGTTCCTTCTAAAGCCCTTTGCGTTCCAGGGCGGCGGTAACTCTTTCGAACAAATTCCGCAACGCTGGTCTGGTATTGGACTTTCAATTTATTGACAATACTTCTGAGGGTGTCTGATTATCCATAAGTAAAAACAAATAAGGATATGAAATATGAAAAATGAAAATTAAAGGGTTCCCTCCATAATTAAAGTTTACAAATACATCAAAAGTCATCCTGTACATGATTACTTCTAGATTTCTTTGCATTAAACTTGGTTCCTTGATTTATCTTTTTGTCGATGATGACGTTGTTTTCTCACATGTGTTGATTTCATGTGTTTATTCCGATATTGACGCATCAGTTTTGTTAAATGGTTACCAGTTTATATAGACTGACTTATTTTAGCTATTAGGTGGCAGAAAAACATGTTGTTAGTCGTGCGTCCCTAGTTGAACTATTTCACAAGCAAGCTTCAGTTTGCAAATTACTTTAAGATAAGATTGGCACGATACGTCTTATGAAGCAACTGAAGTTACGTCTAAAAATTAAATTGTATTTTAAGATGGCTCTATTGCATAAATTGATGAGTAGCCTACTGTCTAGATCAGTATTTTTATCAGTTTGCTTGAGTAACTTTTAAAATAAGTAGATTACCACTTACATATCTCGTGATTGCAACATAGTGTTTTCTTGGTTGATCACTTTTTGAACGTCAAAGTTCTACATAAAGACAGTCCCCCAAAACGCCCGCCCGTCACCACTTCCTAGTGTTGTAGCTGATCCTAATTTAGACTCTTTGACTCTTCACTTTTACTTTTCAGCGGAAAATAGAGAAATATAATTTGATTTACCCATTCTTCATTGAATCAAATTGATCCTTAATAGGAGAAATCAATACAAGGGAAGGAGTTGCAGAAATTGTTCAGCAAGATTATTGAAAGAGCTTGAAGACTAAAGGTAGGATAAGCCCAAACTAACTTACAGAGGATTGAAAAGGAGTAACGATAACAAATACAAAGTTTAACATGCCTTGTCCAAAAGTAGGATTAACCAGGCTGGAAAGAAATCGAAATTTTAAATTATTTAAATTAAAACTGAAAATATTCTACAGTATGGTGTCGGATGTCTCACCAGAGAATGGGCAGCAGCATTTTCTGTGCATTGCAACAGCTACAATGCGATCGCCAACCCGCCTGCCTGGCGATTATGGCAACCCTTTGGGGGAGGTTATGATGATGATATGATGATCTCTGAAATATTTACAAAGTTCCTGCTATTTCCAACTAAAGTTATTCTACCTCAGTCTCTTCCCCTACCTCGTCTAGACTTTATTGACATCTGCATTCTTGATGCCACTGAAGAACCTCTTGTTCAAGTGCGAATGCCTGCAAAACTTGTTCACACGCTACGTTTTTGACGGTATGATGATGATAATGATGAAAATTCAAAATTATATATTTAAAAAAGCGATGAGCATCAATCAGCAGACATCATTTCATTGAAACGTTTTTCAACTATTTCTATTCCAGAAAGTGTGTCCTTTACTGCAACAGTTGTCACCTTTATTGTATTGTTAAACTTTGCATTTCAAATTACTTCCTTCAAATGACTCAATATTTTAAGAATCCAATCACTAGCGAACTAATTTTATGTTTTAATCCCACGATAAGCGTGGGATGGGAATATTATATGAATTTTATATCATAAACTTTATCTGATGCACTTTCAGATCTCTAACGGTAACTGCCTGATTAAGTGCTGTGATTTTGCTTTGATAATAAATTTATTTGATAAGCCTGTGTTGCCTCTATCTTTCTAAACCATACTAATACTTCCGTTAGAATTTGAAAACATTTTGACCTTTTAATTTATTTTTACAAACAGCTCTCCTGTTTATAAAAATGTCATCATAATCTTGCAATTTTCATAATTTTTTTGGGGTCAGCCCAACATGCACATTATTTTTCCATTCTTCTTGATAATACGTCAAGTCAGTATTTTATCTTTCACATTTTGTGAAATGCAAATTGTTGTTTCAACTCAGTCAATCAACTGTGATCCCTTAGATTTGATAGCTATGCAAGGTAGCTCGTACAAAAAGTTCAGCTGTTTTTAGGTTCCTAAAGTTTAGATACGAGTAGTTTCTTTTCTTATTGTTATTTTAGGCGTTTCGTCTATTTTGTTAGAGTATTGAGCGAAGGTCTCTTTCAAATTTTACTTGCCTGCACTTACCATTTATCCATGAAAATGAATACAAACAAAAAACAAAAATAGGCGGTTACGAGTTTTTATTTTATTTACAATTCAATTAACATCAACAGTTTCTAGTAACGGTAGCCGTCTCTAGCGTTGAAGGAGGGTTGTCTCCTTTGAGCGACGGGAGGAAGGTATGCCTTCTGGATCCCAGCTATGGAGCTACCGCTAGCAGCAGCGTCGTTACGGGTGAAGGCGTTGTTGTTGAAGGCAGGTCGCTTGGCAACACCCTGGTTGTTGCGCTGGGCGAAGGGAGGGAGGTACGCCTTCTGGACTCCAGCGACGGAGCTACCGCTTCCTGAAGCATCGCTGCGGGCGAAAGCATTGCTGTTCAAGGTGGGTCGTTTAGCAACTCCCTGGTTGTTGCGCTGGGCGAAGGGAGGGAGGTACGCCTTCTGGACTCCAGCGATGGAGCTACCGCTTCCTGAAGCGTCATTGCGGACGAAAGCGTTGTTGTTGTTGAAAGTAGGTCGTCTGGTAACACCTTGGTTGTTGGGCTGGGCGAAGGGGGGGAGATACGCCTTCTGGACTCCAGCTACGGAGCTACCGCTTTGAGCGTTGTTGTAGTACTGTTGTTGATTGTGTGCGGCTTCACGGTAGTTTCCTGAATAAAAATTAAATGCTCATATTATCTAAGAATTTAATGGTTTATTGGAATTTGGAAGTGATTAATTTGATTATAGTGAAGAAGAGTGTGCTTGGTAAATGGTCGCACTAATTAATATTGATTGAACATTGCAACGCTCTAATAGTCTTGCAAATTGGCTGCTGTTACACTATATTATTTACCATGGTTAAAAAGTTGGTTGCCTGATTTTTTTTTCATAATACAACATTTATCAATTCAGGTAAATGCTCACCATTATCAAAGATGCCAGCAGCGTCCTCACGTGCGTTCTTCTCCAGAGATTTCAGGATCTCTTCGGGGATGGGGGGAGGAGTGGGGAGGTGGTCACCCTGGGGCTGGAAACCGTTCTCATCAGCTGTGTACCTAAAAAACAAAAATTATAACTATGTGAACCTGTAATACCGAATCTGTATTGTAAAAATGGTAACAAATGTTCAAGGGGTACAAACTATCAATTTAATGCAAATGAGAAGTTCAATATTCATTTAAAATATTTTGAGAAGCAAATCAAATCCAATCAAATGTTCACCTCACAGAGTAGACCTTGCCATCATCACCAGTGTAGGAGTACCCGCCCTGAGCCTGGACTCCATTGGTCGCCACTCCGTTCTCCTCGCCGTAGATACCGTTCTCAGTCTCATAAGCATACGCGTAAGTCTCTCCGTCATTGGAGTTGTCCTGACGAAGGATAGCAGCGTTCCTCTCGAAGGCAGCCTGAGCGCGCTCGGGGCGAGCTTCGAAGCCGGAGTAAGCTCCGTTCTGGCTGTAGCCATTCTGGCTGGAGTATCCGTTGTTGGAGTAAGCACCGGTCTGATCCTTGAATCCGTTAGTTTGGCGAGGAGTCTGAAGGAAGGTTGATCCTGCTGAGCCTTGGGCGTTTGGTGGGAGGTAGGTCCTGTCAAGTTTTCCGGCTTGCGCCAAAGCGACAGCAGCTAAGATGATGAACTGAAAAGTGAATTCAAGAATTATACATTTTTAAAAAGCGAATACAGATAAAGTTTTGATTAGAAGTCGATCACCTCTATTAATTCATTTATAAAATAAGTAGGTAAGAGAAATTATAAACTTTTGACTTTTGTATGTTCTGAAGGAGTTGATCATGAAAATGTTTTCTTTGATATCCAACTACTTGAAAAGCTCTCCCCGATTTAATCCAGCTAGGAACCTTACTTCTCTTTCTTTTCAATTTAATATGGGTTTGCTCTTGACTCTAGTCTAGGTCATAGATGACAGAGACAAAGTCGTCGATTGTGCGAGCTTCAGAAGAAGCCTGTTCACTCTAATTTTGAAGAGAGTAGGGTTGTATGCGTTCGGAAACACAGACGCAGGCAGAGAGTTCCACTCCTTACTCTCTCTTAATTTTTTAAATTTATTTTTTGTACTTTTTAAGTAGTAGCTCACCAATTTCATTTTTATTACTTGAATATTGATCTTGCTACCCAGAAGCTGTGGATGCAACTGATAACGGTGTAGTATCAGTACAGTATATTTATACTTGGTTGTTGTTCGATACGATTCATAGTAAGTAGCAGTCAATATTTCGTCATCGAGGCTCGGGGATGGGCTAGTCTCATTGTAGATGACCTTAGTGAAGCTAGTTGAGATAGTTTCGGTAATAAGAGGCGTAATGATGGCATTAAACTGTATAATGATCTGGTTTCTTTGTAGGTTGTGGAGGTCAGAAGGAGGATCTGTCAAAATTTAATTTAAAGCATCTTTCGTGATGAACTGGCGCGCCCTCTTATTATTTTTACACCTCTTACCGTTTCGATGAAAGTCGCGGCAAGCTTCGTTCATTATGAATATATTATAATTGGTCTAGCTAAATTACACATAAAAATAAATCGCACACCTATATAAACCTAAATGTGTTTAATTTAGAAATGTTATTTGTAGTACCTTGTAATTTTTATCAGGCCTTTTCTGTATGGTGTCGAACGTAATAGAACAGCACCATCCGATCACTTCCCGTGGGTATCGTAAGAGGCGACTAAGGGAGTCACCAGAGAATGGGCATTGCAACAGCTACACTGCGATCGCCAATCCGCCTGCCAAGCGTGGCGATTTTGGCAGTGGACGTCTTTCGGCTGATATGATGATGATGATGATGATGATGATGATGATGATGATGATGATGATGACATAAAGCTCATTTCCATTCGGATTTATTTTATTACCACAGCTATCCTCTGAACATCACTACAAATATTTTCTTGTCAGCGTGATTTTTTAGTAGTCGGGTTTTAGTTTATGAATTTACTTTTTATCTAAAATCTTTTGGGCAAATCAACGATAATTTACCCAAGTATGTATGTTTTTTTTTCTATTAAAAAACATGACAAGAAAGTGGCAATAAATATAAAGTAAAAGTCCAAATCTATTAATCATACAACAGTTCAGCCATTGTGTTTTCAACAATCACTGTTGTCACTTAAAACAATGCCCTTAGAGTTCACATTCCATTAACACGTTTTGTTTATTGTGTTAATGGAATGTGAGTTTGTACTACACTAGTTATACTCTTCACAAACCATTCTCCATTAGGGCGAGATGTTCATAAAAAAAAAATTGCTACCTAAATTTCGTTTATGTTCGTTTTTAGATCAACATTTAGCTTGATTTATGAATGAAAACTACATATTACTAAAAACGAGGAACTTGAAACACAATCAGGGCGACTGGTAATTAAGAGCGTTCCTTCAAATGAGGCTGACGTAAAACTACAGGAGACACTTCCTTGCAAATTAGCTCTAGAATTTGATGAAACGCACTTAATTATCAGTCACCCTCCTGGGAAGCATTATAGAAGTACCATAATAGCACCGCTAACATGTAATTTAATATTGCAGGACCTTGAGCGCACAAAAGGGTGTCTAACAGGGTGACCCGCTTTCTCCCAAATTGTTTATAGCATTCTTGAGGTGATATGGCAGCCAGGCAGACCAAGGGCATCGAGGTCGGCAATAAGACTAACGAACCTCCGATTTGCCGGCGATATAGTATTTTTTGCCCCAGTAGCTCTGTAACTGCAGACCATTCTCCAAGATCTGAGCACGGCTCAAGGTGTGACTCGTGATGAATCAGTCTTAAAGATTACAAATGCCACTAAACGTGAGTCCGAGGGAAATAAAATATGTTAATGAGTGAGTTTACTTAAAATTAGTTCTCTCGAAAAAAATAAGTAAAAAATTCAAACAATACTCCAGTAACCCCCCAAAAATACTCTAAAAAGTAAAAAATAACATGTTTTGATCCTTTGAGTTTTATAAACTCGTAGGTATGAATATTTTGGCCCAAGCGTCGTCGCCTCGGAAGACCGATTTTTTTTGAATTTACTAAATATTAGTAAATAATAATTCTTTTATTTATCAGCGGTTGTCTAAATTGTTTAAATTTGTCTAAATTTAAAATTATAATTATAAATGATAATATTTAAAATTGTCTAATTTTTTTATGCATTTATATTTAATCTACTTTTAGCTACTACTACAAACCTTACGACCTACATTCACCGAAATGGTTTCGTATTCCAAAATATCATATCGATCGAACGAGTGAAAGTAGCTGAGCATCTTTCACCAATGCATTCACTCATTTCTCCGTTCTGCTTCATCATAAGACCCTGGTCACAATCTATTTATAACCAATTCATGGAGACTATTTAAATGAGCTCAAACACGAAACATCTGCTGTACGTAAGTGAGGAGGAAGGGTATCCTGCAGATTTCAAATCATGTTGCAGCATCCGGTCAAGGTTACTAATCTTCCTATAATCTGTTCATTGAATCCATTCCAGCGTGCCCAAACATGATACCTCTACTGTAACTAAGCAAGGAGTTGGGTATTCTGCAGACCTTAGGTCATGCTGCAGCATTAGGTCAAGGTTACATATTCTTGCAATACTATTGAAATAATAGATACCAAATTTTGCATTGATCAGACCCGTGGAAGTTGGTCACATTCCTTCATCAACTCGAAAAGAACTGATGATCTTCAACCGGCTGAACCGATTTTGATAAAACATGTCTAAAAACCACCGCTTGAAAACCTTCGTTCAAATAAAAAACTGAACCCAAATCGGTTCACCCGTTTAAGAGCGGTGAAACTTATAAAATCCCTTTTTTTGCGTGGGGGGTTAATAAAAGGCAGGGAAGTAAAATCGATCGCAGCATCGAAAACGCCTGAAAAAGTTACCGGCCCATGAAAACCCTATAGAAGGGCAATCTTCCGCTCTCCCTGAAGTGCAGACTCATCAAATATGCTTCCTACCCATCATTATCTACGGTGCTTAGACCTGGCCACTCACCGAGTCGCAAAAAAATCGCCTTGGGGTACGCCAAAGAGCAATGGACCGCAGTATTCTGGCCTTCAAAAAAATAAAAAAGACGGAGTACGGAACACTACTCTGCGCTCTAAAACAGGAATCGTAGGCGTGGGCAAAAAGGCTGCAAAGTTTTTTTTAAGAATTGGGCGGGTCACACTGGCCCACGAAATGGGTGCCAGAGGATGAACGGCGTAAACGGGGTTAGCGCAGAAAGCGGAGGCAAGATAACCTGGACGCAGGCTGGTTCGAGGTGGTGCAAGAAAACAATGTGTAGAAAGGTATGGGGGAGGCTTTTGTTCAGCAGTGGGCCAAATAGGCTAATTAATAAAAAAACATTTTTTATTTTGTTTTGAGAGTTAACGTAAAGTAATTCAAAGTAAAGTAACAAAACATTTGAAAGCTTCCATGTTTTGTGACTTGCGCAAAAGGTTCAGCTGTTTTAAGACAACAAGTTTTGATAGTTTGTTTTTTTATTGTTTTTTGGGTACTGAGCCTATGTTGCACTGTTGAGCAAAAGTCTCTTCCATATGTTTCCTGCCTACCCTTACCATTTATCCTTATAAATGAATGCAGAAAAAATACAAAAATAGGTGGTTACGAGTTTATTATATTATTTACAATTCAATTAACATTCGTCAGTCTCTAGTAACGGTAGCCGTCTCTAGCGTTGAAGGAGGATTGTCTCCTCTGAGCGACGGGAGGGAGGTACGCCTTCTGGAGTCCAGTGACGGAGCTACCGCTTGCAGCAGCGTCGTTGCGGGCAAAAGCGTTGTTGTTGAAGGCGGGTCGTTTGGCAACACCCTGGTTGTTGCGCTGGGCGAAGGGAGGGAGGTACGCTTTCTGGACTCCAGCGATGGAGCTACCGCTTCCTGAGGCGTCATTGCGGGCAAAAGCGTTGTTGTTGTTGAAATTGGGTCGTCTGGCAACACCTTGGTTGTTACGCTGGGCGAAGGGAGGGAGGTATGCCTTCTGGACTCCTGCTACGGAGCTACCGCTTTGAGCGTTGTTGTAGTACTGTTGTTGGTTGTTAGCGGCTTCACGGTAGTTTCCTGCAAAAAAAAAAAATGGATAATCTAGAAAAATTCAGAGAACGATTACTGTGTATTGGAATTCGGAATTGATTCATTTGATCATAGCTGAGGCGAGTGTGATAACTAAATGGTTTCACTAATGAATTATTGATTGACCATTGCAATGCTCTAATAGTCTTGCAAATTGGCTGCCGTTACACTATATTAAATATCATGGTTCAAATCAATCCACCATACACATCCTTAATAGAAATGGTTTTAAAAGTTTTCGTAATACAACATTCATTCTGACTAATGCTTACCATCATCATAGATGCCAGCAGCCTCGTCGCGCGCGTTCTGCTCCAGAGACTTCAGGATCTCTTCAGGGATGGGGGGAGGAGTGGGAAGGTGATCGCCCTGGGGCTGGAAACCGTTTTCATCAGCTGTGTACCTGTGAAGGAATACAGTGAATAGTATCAATGTGCCCTTGTCAAAATCAAACTTAAAAAAAGACAAACAAAAAAAATCTGCAGATAGATAGATTTTGTTAAATGAGAAAAATTTACTATGCTAGGTATAACCACCTGTACAACAGGAATCAATATATTTTCCCAAATATATGGAAATAAGATCCTCACCTCACAGAGTAGACCTTGCCATCATCACCAGTGTAGGAGTACCCGCCCTGAGCCTGGACTCCATTGGTCGCCACTCCGTTCTCCTCGCCGTAGATACCGTTCTCAGTCTCATAAGCATACGCGTAAGTCTCTCCGTCATTGGAGTTGTCCTGACGAAGGATAGCAGCGTTCCTCTCGAAGGCAGCCTGAGCGCGCTCGGGGCGAGCTTCGAAGCCGGAGTAGGCTCCGTTCTGGCTGTAGCCATTCTGGCTGGAGAATCCATTGTTCGAGTAAGCACTGGTTTGATCCGTGAATCCGTTGGATTGGCGAGGAGTCTGGAGGAAGGCTGAACCTGCTGAACCTTGAGCGTTGGGTGGGAGGTAGGTCCTGTCGAGTTTGCCGGCTTGAGCCAGGGCAACGGCAGCCAAGACAATGAACTGGAAAAGTGAATATGATGAAAATAATGCACGAAAAGTTTGAATTCTGTCATAAAACATGCTAAAGTATCTTCTCTTAATCAATGCGGTGAAAGACACTTAGACTTTTCTCTTGACTTTGTTATGGTCAGATGTAATTGAATTCCATATTTGTTTGCCTTTTATTATTCCACTGCTGCAAAAGCTTTCTCAATTTCTAACATGTACTCTTTTTTATATGAATAAAAAGCTTATATTTGTTCTTGTCAAGAAATGTTTTTATTTTTAATCCCAGTAGCTTACCAATTTCATTTTATTTGTTGAATTGAACTTGCTACCCAGAAGCTGTGGATGCAACTGATAACGGTGTAGTATCAGTACAGTATATTTATACTTGGGTGTTGTTCGAAACGTTTCATAGTAAGTAGCAGTCAATATTTCGTCATCGAGGCTCGGGGATGGGCTAGTCTCATTGTAGATGACCTTAGTGAAGCTAGTTGAGATAGTTTCGGTATTATGAGGCGTAATGATGACATTAAACTGTATAATGATCTGGTTTCCTTGTAGATTGCGGAGGTCAGAAGGAGGATACGTCAAAATATAATTTGAAACATCATTCATGAAATCATGATGATCTGGCGCGCCCTCTTACTATCTAATACGAATTAAATGATTTTCTTCAGTCGTCAGTTGATTAAATTGACTGTCTTGTAGGCGTGTTCGTCTGTAGACCTCATTATCGTTTTCCATCAGGTGAGAATGTGTTCCAACGCGCGCCTATCAATGATAAAAATTGCTATTCAAGAAACTGAAAAGTCTTGTATTAGCTACTTTTACTTACGTTATAAGATTGAATTTTCATCGAATTATCATTCGTACTCTTGCTAACTGTGCACATGAAACTTACGTAAAGCTCATTTCTATTGAGAATTCTTTTATCGAAACCTTCAGTAAAATCAAAAAGTATACATGGTCTTTTTCTATTCAAATATATCAATCATATAACAATGCAGCCCATTGCGTAATCAAATAAAACATTCGCTGTTATCTACCTAAAACAAATAATCGATGAGCCCCTTAAAGTTTTAAGTTGTGTCTATGTGTTGTGTCTGACAAATGCTTTCACTGTCTGGACAGGTCCAGAATCAATATTACCTACCTCTATTTGGACATTTAAAGAGACTTTGATTTCTGAATCCGTTTCTGTATTTCTTCTTAGGTTAGTGAGCTGGGAAACACCGGCGTCATCTAGATCAATTTGACAAAAAATATTACGTGTAAAAGACTTATTTGTTACCAATTTGCAAAATTAATATAGTTTATCAATGCCATTGGATATTAGGTTTAAAGTTTGTGAATTGTAGTTTGTTTATATTTACACATCATCTTTTACAATTATCACCAAGAATACTTTACAGATTTACCAGACAGATCGTGAACCCATTTCAGTTTCATCATTCACAAACATATCCTTCTCTTTCAAGCCTAATATCAGTCTTAATACACAATCATTATTTGAGCATTACTTTTACTGAAACTATTGAAGTATTGCACCATTCATCTTTTGAGAGCAGTCGTAATCACCTTTATTGCGGTATCATCACGCATTTATTCGGTCTTAGTGCAGAACGTACAAATTGCAAACGTCCGTCCTAACTAATTTTATAAATGCGATTGAGTTTCATTTCATTTATTTCATTAACAATTTTTTCATTGTATCGAAATTTTACACTGAATTATCAATTTAAAATTAAAAGAATTACAATACAAACACTACATTGAAACAAAAAAATATATACAGTCTACAGATTATTATAACATTACCGTAACCAAAATAAATTCATTAAAAAGTACAACATTAGCAATTCCTTGTTATAAGTTATATGTCAAAAATAGAACATAAAATAAATATCGTAACAATAAATTATGAGTCTACCATTACACATGTCAAAAATATAATATCATGTCAATAAAATGTTGTAAAAAGATTTATGTCAAATATGAATGTAAAATCAAAAATAAATAGATGCATACATTACCTACAATGTCAAAAATAAAATATTGCTAATTTCCATACAAATGTCAAAAATATAAACCAATATAATGTCAAAAAAAAATAGCATAATAATAATTAAAATCTAGTTGTACGTGTCACAGAGAAACTCATCAAGGGTGTAATAGCACTTTTCTATCAAAAATGATTTTAACTGCTGCTTAAACTGATTTAAGTTGTAAATTGACTTTAAGTGTACAGGTAGTTTATTAAACAATTTAATTGATTGATAACCTGCAGCATGACTCACTACTTTAAAATGAGGTTGCATCTTATTTTGTAAGTCCTTAAGCCTTGTAGCTTCCCGCTTAATTCTTTCCTCTGATGTTTCGAAATTCTGCAGTTTTTTCATAAGATCAGTGAGAAAAACTAAAATATACAAACAAGGGACCATTAGTATCTGAAGTTCTTTAAAGTAATCCTTACACGATACCCACTGTGGAAATCTCACCATGGTTCTTATTGCCCTTTTTTGAATAATGAAAGCCGTATTTATATTGTACGTATAACTACCACTATAGTATATACTATAGTATGTTTGTATCCTCTTTACGACGCGGAACAAATTTGAATGAAACTTGGCATGCTGGTAGATCATGTCCTAGAATAGGAGATAGAATAATTTGTTACCAGGGAACATGTTCCATCGGGATCAATTTTGACTCTAGCATGGGGGTTGGAGCCACGGGTGGCAGCTAGTTAATAATGTACGACCGATTCGCAATATTTCCAATTCGAAAATGGTAAGAATTATTCTATTAAGTTACATGTAATCCTATCCTATCTTTGATATCCGAGAACTATGCATTCACTCATTATTTGTTCAAGTTCGGGTGTCGCTACATTTCTCCAATGTCGAAAAATGCGCTTAATAAAAAAAATAGATACGACACACATGACATCGATATCTGTCATATCACTACATATTATAAAACAAAGTCCCCCGCCGCGTCTGTCTGTCTGCGATAAACTCAAAAACTAATGAACGGATTTTCATGTAGTTTTCTTTAGTGGATGAGGTTATTTCTGAGGAAGGTTAGGTTGTATAATTCGTCCCGAAATTCTTATGGAAACGGGAAAAATGGAATATTTGCATACGAAGTCGCGGGCAAAAGTTAGTTTATTATAAAACTTAAAAGTCGTCGTATCTTTGCCAAAGAAGGCCTATTTCGTGTTTCACGGACGAGGAGATCGAAACAAATGAACTATCACAAATTGACTAATGCCCAGTTTTAGAGTTATTTTTTCGGTCGTTTATATGTCCATGTGGTTAGACAAAAAGCGTTAAAGGACAGATAAACGACTGATAAAGTACCTCAGAACCCGGGCATAATCCGATAAAGGAACTATAACTTAAACAAAGTACAACTCTAACTGAGTTACTCTTAATTTTTCATCACATTTCTTTAAATCAATTTCGTTTTCTTGATCGTTTTGACCAGACTGGCTCTCCCCTCCTGGGTGAGAATCTCAATGCTTAGTGGTACGTCCGATTGACATCTGTCAGAGTTGTTCTAAATTCAACTGTCATCCTCTTCAACCAAGGATTAGTGCTTTAGATGCGTCTATAAACTATAAAATCAATCAAAACTTGCGCCTGCGATAAAGCAAATAAAAGCAATTAAAATCAAACCAGATTTTTAGAAAAACGCGTTTACTTTGTGCGAATCGGACTTTCTATGTGAAACGAAGATGTGCACATTGCACGTTTTGCGCTATGACCGCTAATTCAGGTAAGCAGAGTAAGGGAACGGGGTGAAGGTCGTTTGTTGTGATAGTTCTTGAATAGTTTGCTAGATGTCGTGAGCTATCGATGTTATTTCATTTAGCTTTTGTAGAGGTTCTTATAGTTTTCTTTAGAGCCTTAAAGTTTTCTAATGCAATGAGTTAATGTTAGAGTTGTTTCTTATTCTTAATATAGTTACTCTTTTTAATATTATGGTATTAATAATATAATATCTTAGTAATAATATCTTGGGACAACTCACACACGGTCATCCGATCCCAAACTAGGCAGAGCCTGTGCTATGGCAACCAGACAACTGATAAACATACTTATATATTTCTAGATATATACATAAATATTATAGACAAATTCCAGCTTCTGGACAATACGGTTACTTATTTATTCAGATACAGGGAAATATTTTTGGTAGAAAAATAACAAAAATATTTTATTAAATCATTATTTGGTAGGTAGTGATATTTTTTGGTAATACGATTTATGATGAGATTTTTTTCGAATGTGATAAGTTGATAACAAAGCAAATAAATACTTACCTGATAAGTAAAGCAAGATTATTATCTTATTAAATATTCATGATTGTGACACGATTTCTTTCACCCATTTAAGATAAATAAATTCTATTCAAACATTACTCATACAATAATATCTAATATTGGATCATGCTTCGACCTTCTCATATCTAATTCAGAAACAAAAACCTAGATTCATATCATTGAATATTGACTCACAGTCCTTTTATTTTATTTCTTTATTAAATATTACTCATCTCAATCTGACATAAAAGATATTATCGATCGATCTGGTTGTGAAATAGATCCATCTTTGCAACATCCTTTTATGACGAGGAATTCCGACTAATTGCGAGTACAGTACTTCAAATTTGTTTCGATGTAAAGGCATTTATTATTTAAAAGCGTTGGGTTGACGATATCTTCACAGGTCACGGAATAAAATTGGATGACGGAGGTACGAAACCGGAAAGTATAGCAGAAGAATGAGGAAGGCCTTTTTATGGATGGGAAATCATCAAGTTCCTCCTCATATCTCGGAGCGGAGGGAGTGTCAAACTCTTACTGACTAAAACCCACCCTTGTTTCTTCAACTGCCCTTTGCGTTGCAGGGTCAAGTTTACTCCTTCGAACAATTCCGCAACCCTCACAGATACAGGCCCTAGAGGGCCCCGTCAACATCTATCTTTATCTACAACATCTATCTTTATCTACTTTTGAGTTTTGAATTTTTGAATTTTTTGAATTTTTATCTCCGTCATCATCATCGTTATCATCATCATCGTTATCAACGTCAACAGCTATGCTGACACAAAACTTTTTTTGTAGGCATTTTGAAGTTGACCCACAGATCCATCGTGGAATTCCCTCTGCATTATGACATCGCTCGGCTTTCGATCCGAATGAATCGTGTCGTCATTGACCACTTAGTTTTATAACAGTCGGCTTATTCATGTAGTTAAGGCCAAAATTATTATTATGTTAAAGAATTGGATGAATTGAATACAATAAGATATCTTTATCACGTGGAATTCCTTCTTTTTAATTGTTTGTTTGTACCTACGTGTAAATAAACAGTTAAATAAATAAATAAACAATAATATAAAATTTTTTAGAAAAAGTTTTTTACCCTTCATTACATTTTAGAATTAATGAAACGGGAAGATGTGTCATGAGGAGTCTTCTTAGAACTTGATATTATTATGGTTGCATATTAGAAAATCAAAACTTTTCTGAGCAAATTTCAAAAGAACAACGGACAAATCAACAAAGTTTAAAATAACTATGGTCATTTGATCAAAAGTTCAGCTGACCAAAGTCTGGAATACCAATGTTTATATTATTTATTACACTATTGACCAAATCGTTTAAAGGTCAAAATGGATTACTGGATAAATTATTAATTATCAAATGGATTAACCAAAAAAGGTAAAAATAATATTAATATTAGCGAATAGCGCCTGTCTGATACAGAAAGCCTTTGCACAACAAGATCGGTTGTACCCCGACTCGGATAGGTTAGGTTAGAAGGCTTAGCCTTAGCCTTCGTGGTTATTTTAAAAGTTTTTTTTAAAACCACCCAGAAATAGGACCGTCAACTATCCGTCAACTATCTTAGCGCAGGTGGTAATCAGTGGTAATCAGACGTTTCAATTATCGGGATTTCGTCCATCGGTATTTTAAAATTCGGGATTTTGAAACGTACCCATTTAAATTAATAATTCTCAATAAGAAATCATTTGTGATTATAAAATTTGATTAGTTATGATTTGATATTTTAAAATTACATCTAGCAACTTTTGATCAGTCGTTCATTTGATGTCACATACATTGGGAATCTAAAATTTTTCTAAATAAAACATTTGGTCATTTAAATTTTGTTATTTCGTTTATTGTTCTTTTGAAATTTGGTCGAGAAAGTTTTGATTTTTTAATATGCAACTTTTATTATAGATTCAGCTTTTTTCTATCTAATTGAATCCATGTTTTTTTCCGTAGTTAAAATAAGCTCAAAGATTTCAGTGAAAAAAAAAACTACTTTCGATGCTTACTTCCTCATATTATCATTTGAAAACAAAACTTACAAACAATGTTTTTTCTTTACTTTAATGATAAAGCTCGTCCCTGATTCCATGGATTTTTAAATAATAATGTCAATCAAGAACCTAAATAATTTAAATAAATACCTACATCTGGCCCTACAGCAATTACCGATTATTAAACTAAAAATAAGTCTTCAAAGCAAGTTCACAGTTCACGGTCGAGCAAGTAATTATAAAGACAATAACGATTATCTCACAATGTCCGATCGTGTGTCCGACGACCTTTCACTGTACGTATTTGTCTTGCGGGCCGGACGATGATACGGCAGTAATGGCAACGTTTTATGAATAAACTTGCTGTAGCCCTTTTTTTTTTTTAAGGATGGGAAATCATCAAATGACTTCTCCCGCTCTGGGTGGAGCGAAAGGGCGTGCCAGACTCTTACTGACTAAAACCCAGCCGTGTTCCTTCTAAAGCCCTTTGCGTTCCAGGGCCGCGGTGATTCTTTCGAACAAATTCCGCAACCCTGGCAGATTCCGCAACCCTGGCACAACTTGCTGTAGCCTGCGGCTTCGTTCGTGTTTATCTTCCCCTGGGATAATGGATTCTTTCATCCAGGTCCAAACCAGGATTAGACCATCGATATTTTTTTGTGAATAGAGACGAATCCCGTAAATAAAGGGTAAATGCCATCTTATACCGGTCAGCCGCTGAGGCGTGAGACAAACACATTTATGATAGGAGCAGCCGGTTGACTCTCCCGGGTGTCAGCACTGTGAGGATCGCCCGGAGGACACGGTGGAGCATACGGTGGAGGTCTGCCCTGCTTGGGCTGAGCACCGCCATGTCCTCGTCGCGGCGATCGGCGGCGGCGACCTCTCGCGTCCGGCCCTGGTTGAATCCATGGTCGTCCGTCGGAGGAGGCGGGCCGCGCGAGGGAAAGGCAAGGCCTTCGCTCCAACCGCCGCAACAGGAGAAGACGCCCCGGGCGTCGGGAGTCGCAGGGCGATCCCCGGCCACCGTGGGCGCGGGCCTGCGGACGGCGAGCATTGGGTGGCTCGCTGTCCGATCACCACCAGGCCCGGGTCGATGGCGCGTTGTGTTTCACGCGCGCCTCAAAGAGATGTCAGCATAAAAGACGGGGCCCGCTAGGGCCAAAGCCTGCCAGGGTTGCGGAATTTGTTCGAAAGAGTCACCGCGGCCCTGGAACGCAAAGGGCTTTAGAAGGAACACGGATGGGTTTTAGTCAGTAAGAGTCTGACACGCCCTTCCGCTCCACCCAGAGCGGAAGAAGTCATTTCATGATTTCCCATCCTTAAAAAAAAAAAAAAAAAAAAGCCGGTTGACTCTGTAAAAAACTCACTGTGTAAACTTAGGTGAAGTGGCCACGAAGAGAGCAGCCGGTCGATTCTGTCAACATGTCGAAGTGAAGGCTCCCAAACATTCACTTCGACATGTTTACAGAATCGTCCGGCTGGCATTTCAATTAATGCTAGGGATCAATTCTCTTCTAGCTCACTTCACCTCACTTATCACGGTGACATGAGTACTGAAAGGCAGAATTTATGTCTGAGATTTGAAAAATAACTAGAATTTTGATACGCTGCATGCTTCCCTGCTCTGTGCGAGTCTCAACCGAGTGTACCTGCCATCTTCTGAAAGTCATCCATGGTTACCAATAATAATTTGGTATAGTTATACGGGATTATGAGTTCCCGTCTGGCCTTATATGTGTCGTTAATAACTGCAAAAATCATTACCATATTAATTTATTCACATACTATCTTCCACTGCATTCGTTTTGTAATTCATCTTCTGACAGAAACCACCAGACGAGCCAGACCATTGAGCCATGATTTATTACTATTTACTTTACACACCTTTGAAACAATGGGTAATTACTTTGATACATATGATTAATAAGATTTGCTATACGTTTCTGCTAATGATCCATCTTGTTCTATGAGAATGACGAGATCCTTATCAGTGTTTTAATGTAGTAGCAATGTAGACTATGTGATGACACATTGAAGTAAGATCCTTGGTCCTTCTTTGTGTACTACTAACAAAAGTAATTATAAGGTATTTTTACTGACAATATGGGCTTTTTGTTGGAATAGACAGTGATCTTAAGCAAAGAACTAGGAAACTGAACTATTATCAACTTTAAGGGGTTCGAACATTTTGCTATAGCTGGCAGAGCCCCCAGTCGCCATTTTGATATATATATTTTTTCAAAATCGCGGCACACGATGCAAAATTTACATATACCCATATGTAAATTTTGCGACACTTACGACTACAAAAAATATTAGGAACAAGGTGCCCCAAAAACATCATTCATGATTGTCACATGTAGGCTTTACCACCAAATATCTCGGCAACGTGACGCTTAGGGGCACCATGTTCCCATTTTTTTTTTGTTGAAGTGTTCTATATTATGTACCAGCGGACGTCACGCAGTTTCACCCGCGTAGTTCCCGTTCCCTTGGGAGTACGGGGATAAAATATAGCCTATGTTACTCGTTGATAATGTAGCTTTCTATTGCTGAAAGAATTTTTCAAATTGGTCCAGTAGTCAAATCTTTCCTCTCTATAACATTAGTAGGTATAGATGTTAGATCGTGCGCCGAAACTTTGAAAAAAAAAAACTAAATGGCGGCGGGAGGGTGGGTTTGGGGGGTATGCCGCAAATGTCTATCCTCTTTATTTTAAGGAGCACCTAGACCCACTGTCTGCCTGCTCAGACTTTTTCCAACATGAGTACGAAAATTTTGCTGAGTACGAAAATTTTGCTGAGTACAAAAATGTTATACGGTACGACTTCTTATCAGACCTCCTCAAGCCAGTAACTGGGTAACAAGGCACCCCTTGGCTAGTCAGATTTTCTGGCTTCTATCTATCCGTAACAACTGTCAAAGATCTGCAAATGACAGCGGTCCTACTACCGGCAGGCTGGCGGACTATGATGGTTGGTTGGTGGTCTGGAAAAGTATGGGGTAGGCTTTTCTCTTGATTTGAGACACTACAGGCTAATTAAAATAAATACAGTGACATTAGTATGTAATATACTAGCAACAAGCGAATATATAAACTATTGATAATGGTCAATTGCTCGCTGAAGTGACCATTATCAACAGTTTGTACGAGAATCACCACAGGTGCACTGTCATCGAAGAGACTAACTGGAAATCGATTTTATAAAATAATATCCTTTGGAACAGTCCTTCCTAGCGACAGAAATAGGCTTGCATGGCATACAATGTCAGAAAGCTTTATATCCATTGTTCTAATTTAGTTCTTAGGCTATCAATAAAAAGGCTTTCAATTCAAAAGCTATAACAAACACATTATGTCACTTTCAAATCGTGGGCAAGCGTTTGTCACCAACAAATTACAGTGCAGGCCATAAAAATGCCAAGGCCCTATAATTTTACCATGTGATGTAATAATAAAATAAATACGCCTAATACGTTGTGTGTAGTGACAGCAACAATTAGGGGATTGTCACGCTGTCCGTCTGTCACGTACCCACGAACATCTAAATGGTCATTATGGGTTTATGGGTGGTGGTATAAATATCATTTGTTTTTTTGGGAACATCACACATCTCAAGTGAATCCTGGTGAGGATACAACAACAGAGATGAAGTGGTTCTTGGTAGGTTTTCAATTATATTTTATTGTATTTAAAAATAACTAACAATTAACACAATCAATACTATTAACTATTAATTACTATCAACTATTAATTTCTGACTGAGCAAAAGATTTTTTTAATCTTCTAATTAAAGCAGCCTTCGGAAAAGTATTCTTATAAACTTAATTCTTACAATTACTTAGGTTGTGGTTATCTTCACAATAACTGCATTCGTAAGACTCTTGAACAGTTTTTTCGTTTTGTTTAGTAACACAAACAATATTGCTCCTTTAAAAAAAATTGTGTGTCATACATTTAGGTGTCCCGACTTGTAGGTCGTAATTAAACGTTAATACAAGTACTCACACTCTGCTGGTGACAATATACACTGACAATGAGCTCCCATTAAAGATAAATCCAGTAATGTACTTTCATTGTGTTTCTGGCTAACACAATGAGTATACAGTACTTTATTCGTTTAGAATGGGGTCTTTAGATGCAATTGACTTTTTGGTTTGATTTCCGGTGATTGCGAAGTACAACTGAAAATAAGTCATCAACATCTTATTCTGTATTAAACTTTTTCTCGTAACAGAAAACAACGCGGTTTTCAGTTACTTCGTTTACATCACGTGATTTGATTTGATTTAGTGAATTCTAACAAAGCATTTTGTTTTCTATTACAGATTTCCCTGGCCATAGGCCTAGCAGCTTCCGATAAACTGGACCGCACCTACCTTCCGCCACCTGGTGCACAATTTTCTGGAGGAACTCTTGGGCACCATGATGCTCCCTTGGAACCTCCTCATCATACCTATTCAGGACATGGACCCGTGATTGGAAATCATGAAGTATCCCAACCGAACTTTGGTATAATTGGAGAACCTGTGAACTTTGGTAATAAAATAACTAAGGTTCCAGTTACGACCACCTCGTACGCGTTTTCCCAGACAACAACCTATCCACCAGGAGAAGGCTTTAAAACTACTGCTTTACCCATTAATCCTATTACTGGGCTTCCAATTCAATTAGGGCAAGAAAATATCCCATTTGGACCTTCTCAAGGGCAGCAGAATATTTTCAATTTGCCGAGTATTACTCCTAGTCAAGCACCAACCTTTGGAACTAATATTCAACCAGGATTTGGTCCTCAAGGACCAACATCAGCACCCGTGAACAACGGCAGCCCAGGTTTGGACCAATTCACTAATCAACCTCTTAACCAATATCCGGGACAAAATGTAATATTACCCGGAGATACTCCTCAAATTCCCGGATCAGTATATCCAGGTCAAACTCAGGGAAAGTTGCAGTATCCTAATGTACAGGGTAATGAACAACATCAAGAATTTCTACCTACTGGTGCCACTGACAATGGACAGAACGTCTATAATCCTGGAGGTGTGGTTCAAATTCCTGGCAGTATTCAAGGCTTAGTACAGTACCCTGGTAGTCAGACAGTAACAGGTCAGCAAGGAATCAGACCAACAACAGGATCCCCGATAAGTTTCCAGCCAATTAATAACCAATATGGGCTGAACAATGATGGTTCTCAAGGACTTATACCTCAAGAAACTTACACTAGACAGCCAATCAATGTGCCAAACCTGGATGGAACTCAATCAACCCAGACAACCTACCAAAACCAGGAACTTATTAATGTTGGAAGGAGTCCATCTCAGTACCCCATAGGAAACCAAAACTATGGATCATCTGTACCAATAGGATCAGAAAATATTTACCAGGCTGGTTCTACACCTTCAACTATTCCTTCATCATACAACAATGGCGTATCAAATTCTACTCCTCCTGGTGTTCCATCATCAACATCATCATACTCCTCAGTCAGACAGGTTTATCGCCCAGAAAGGCCTCAAGCAGCAGCTGATAGAAACGCCGTTATCCTCAACTATGAAAACGTTCGTACTCCAAATGGCTATTCATACAGCTACGACACCTCAAACGGAATTCATGCCGATGAAAGTGGTATAGTAGACAATGGAACAAAAGCTCAGGGATCGTATTCGTATATCGGTGACGATGGAAAAGTATATAGTGTTATTTACACTGCTGATGAAAATGGTTTTCAACCTCGCGGTGATCATTTGCCGACACCTCCACCGATTCCTGAAGCCATCCAGAGGGTCATTGAGCAAGCTGCAAGAGATAAAGCCGCAGGAATTGTGCACGATGGTAAGTTAATACAACTGATTCCATATGTTTCAATTGGCTTACAAAAAACTTAATTTTTCATGGGAATTTAAAATGCAATCAAAGAAACGTAAGCAATTATTTTAATATAGATCTTAAAGACGGAAAATTATTCAATCAAACTAATGCATTATGTCTAGCAGTATCATTACATTGCATGTTAGTAGTCGTAATTATTATCACTTCCCGTAAGAGTAGCTGTGCTTTTATGGTGAAAAAATGACCTTATTGAATAAAACTACATTATTAATTTTGTTTTAGGTTCTTACGATGAAGCTAAATATGGTGACAAGCAATACCAAGGGTCTGGAAATCATCGTCGGCCACAAACACAAGATACAAATCATTTTGACAATTATCAATTCGACAAAGCAAAAAATAATTTTATCAAACCTATTGTTGGAATAAAAGATATCGAATATGATGAAAGTATGGCACAGGATCGCTTTAACAATAATCTTCCAGTTACAGGTATGAGGAAGGACATCAACGGAAAATTAGCAGGAAATAATGTTCAAGATTTCTCTGAAGGAAACAGGAGAGTTTCCGGAGACTTTGATTCACCTAAAGGGACTTTTGATGGAAATAGTATGCCAATACTTGAAGAAGGAATTGATCAGCAAAACGAGTATAGCAAAAAGAAACAGGAATCTTTAAAAAGTCGTCCAATGTCATTTGGAAATAATCTGCCGTTCAATGATGCTAAAGATTCTAATCAAAATAATCAAGCTAAATTGAATAACCGTGGGCCTTCTACACGCCGTCCATTATCTGGAGGAGTAAAAGATGTAACGGAGAAATATCCCGGATCTAACGTAGATGTAACTACAGGCAATTTTTCGGAAAGTGAAGGAGATGAATTTGAAAATAGTGCAGGTCAAAATATCGGTGTTGGTAGCCCGAACATATCTGACGGATCAGTTGAAACTATGAATACTAACTTCGATAGGTATACAGGAGCTCCGATCGCTGTAAATAAGAAACAAATGTTGAGGCAAAGAATCAAAGGGAATCGTCGCCCCAGTTTAACGAGCAATGGACTCAACCAAAATAAAAGTAGCAGACCTCAAGGCGAAACTTACACTAAAGAGATTATTGCGATGCCTTCCATTAGAGAAAATTTTAAAAATGCTATCAAAAACCAACAATCAACTCAAAAAGATGACAACGGGTACCACTACCAGCAACCGAATAATAAGTTTGAACAGAATACTTTTCCGACACGATTCAGTCCTCAAGAAGTATCTTCAACTAGGATACCAGATCAGCGCAGAACTGAGTATGTAGAAGGCACGACGCTAAGGCCTTTTATGACTCCGAACGTCTATGATAAAAATGACAGAAACAGTCAAACAACTCCTAACGAATACAGACAAAATAATCTAAATGGCCAATCGACAACCAGGAGGCCTTTCACGACGGTTGGAGTCACTTCACCATCATATAATACTAACACCGACTATGATGACGGTGACGATTATGCAACTGATCAGGATATTGGTGACGATAGAATCAATTCCAGCAGATATCCTGCCAGAAAAGGAGGTGTAACTTCTCGACCTTATCAACCAACACAGACCACATCCAGACCTCAAAATGTTCCAGGTGGTCAAAGAACTCGTGTCAACCAAAAAGAAACCACAGCTCCAAGTCGCAGAACAGAAACTTCAGAAACTGATCCATCAGGATATACTTACGGGCCAACTACTCAGACGCCATCCCATAATTCGAGATTTGGAAGTACTGAATTTCCTCGAAGAATAAAGCCACAGCAGCTTAGGCCATCAACTACAGTCCCTACTTCTACGACTGCAGAAGCTAGCCCAGTCACAACTCAGTCTCCCTTAGGAACTAGACCAACAGACTATAAATTTCAGATCACAGATCCTAACTCTAAACATTCTGGTACAAATGTAGGGTCTGGCTATCCAACTACTGGTTCTTTCCCTGGATCTGGCTCCATGTTAACAACTACAGGAGTATCAACACCTCAGGATTATTTTACTTCTACTTACGGACCTACCCAGGGTTACCTTAGCACCACGGCTGTACCTCCAACTTACGGGTTCACACAAGGGTCTGGTTCTCCAGTTCCATCCGGGACTCCTGGTTCATTCCAACTTTCGCAGGATACGACTTTCCAAACTGGTTATCACTACGGGCCCCCCAATTCTGGTCCAGTTAACCTTGATGGTCCTGGTTTTTTCACACTTACTACAAACTCCGGAGTTTTTCCAACTTTACCAACTGGAATTTACCAAACCACTTACAATCAAGTCCCCGGTAGTTTCCCTTCTACTACTTTAGGCCCTGTGACATCTGGTCAACAAGGCACCTTTATTCCATCCCAACCTGGAACAGTTGCTCCAGAAACTTCACCGTTTGGTAATTATCAAAGAAATGACGAAAACGGACCCTCTTCACCTGACTATGCTACTACCATTGTATCTTCAACCCCAGGTGGTAAACCTGTCTTCCAATATCCAGGATCACCTGGAGCTCAGGAAACCACTGGATATGAATACGGACCTACACGACCTACTTATTCAACTACTGACTCCTCTTCAACTGTAGTCACGACTCCAGGTTCCTATAAACCAGATGAAACCAATGGTCCTTCTCAAGAACATTCTACCACTTATCGACCTGGTTTCCAGACTACCAAACACGTTTTTGTGGATGGACCTGTTGACGGATTTGGAAGGCCAATCAGCACTGAGCAGGGAGGTTCTCATCTTGGATACGATTATCCTATACAAGAAACCACTGGACCTGCAAAAAATCTAGGACCAAACTTTGGAGGAACTGACCAGTCTACCAAATATCCTGATTCCTATGATCAAACCAAGATTATTGGTGAGGATTTTAGTGGCCCGAAGCAACCTCAAAGGTTTGACCCCAAAACCGGTTATCATTATTAATGTATGCTGAAGATATTTATTTCGAGATTTTAATAATTTATTGTGAGCAATATTGAAAATTAGTAAAAAGTTCTAAACTAACATGTTGTTTTTATTATTGTTGTCCTCTGGCATTTGAGAGCTACTTCTTCACTTTCGGCACTTATAATAAATAATAATTGTATGATCATTTCCAATATCAATCCCTCAATGTCACTACTACCAAAATTGTATAACATCCTGAACTTTGCACGCCAAAATAATACACTGCACTGATCTAAAATTACCCTAATTACATTTTAAATAATGTCATCAATCATACAAAAGCATTCAAAGGAAGCGACGTCTAGTTTCCTATATTATTACGATTACTTCACACGTACGTACTAATTACTCCAATGTAAATGTCAAGAGCAAAGATATCTGGATCATTTTTTACCCACGCATATACGAATGCAAATCAATTAAACAAAACGATAAAACCGCATATGTTAAAAGCGAATTGAATTAACATAAACACGAGATTAAAATTACATAATTTATTATTTTTAATCTTAAACTAGTCACGTTTAATAAATAAAATCAAGAAGAATCGAAACTGTAATATCGAATCGAATTTTGCTTGTAGCCATCCACTTAAGCTTTACGAAGAAGGTATAAGGCAGGGCCATCAATAATATAGTTCACACATGTTAGTTTCGAGAACCTAGATTTCACCTTTTCCTGCTTAAGCTATATAATAGCATGATGATAACTCTAAGGGATAAAGCTCCATCTACACTCGAACTTTGAAAGCTAACCATCTTTGATTGCTCTGCTTACACGCATTGCACGCACACATGCAAATTAGCTTGGAGTTGTTGAGGACAGAAAATAGATGGCGCGATTATAAGTGTTGTACTCATATATGTTAACATTACGGTTAATATAGACTGAAGGGTTAAGCAGGCGTATGTTTAGTGTAATCACATTCACCACTTATCTTTGAATAAAGACCTTATCGTTTAACTTAAAAATAAAATATCACATTGGGTAATTTCTCACGGCACGATTCATGTTTGTGAATCATATCAACCTCAGCTTAGATCATATAAAGTTCCTCGTATTTGAGGAATATAGGCATGATTTTGTAAGTTAATTTTTCTGAGTATAGGTTTATTTATACTGTGGTTGTCGTGTGAAGAAGGGATGAAACGTTTTTTTCTAAAAGAGTTCTGAATATAAATTTGATGGATAGAGATGCAGGGTGTGGCCAATTGCGCAATTTGTTCGAAAGAGTCACCCCAGCCTTGGAACGCAAAGGGCATTAGGAGGAACACGGATGGGTTTAAGCCAGTAAGAGTCTGACACTCCGTCCCGCTCCAACCAGAGCGAAAGGAGGCATTTGATGATTTCTCATCCTTGAAAAAGTGTAATACGAAAAGTCTTGCGTCGACCCCAAGTCACATGCGTCAAGTGCAGGAAGATGGTGGTTTCGTTACGATCTGCCAAAACTAAGATCACAATTCCATACTTTATATCTACGTACCAAATGGTATGGAAACTATATTTATGACTAGTTCCCATTAGATCAACAAGATTAGGTCTTGTAACTTACCGATGCTACAAAAAATCACGAGACACTTCCATTTAATTGCTACAAAACGATACATCAAATTATATTTAGCAACAAAACGTATTGTTATATATAATCTACACAATAAATTGATCATCAGCATTACTGATGTGATATCGTGAGAAAACCTACACGTTCGTAATAAATGGTGGTCGTGTGTGAGAGTGACGCCAGCGCCACCTGTGGGACAGGGCGTGACTTACCGGCGCCGGCGCAGCTTGGGATAGTTCAGTGTTGCTGTAATGCTGTCCCAAGTCTGGGTAGCCTTTCACTCCTATAGCTGGGATCCTTCGATTGCGTGTTTGTGTTTCTTAAAGTCTTTGGGGGTATCTGGGCAGATAAGTATCTAGGAAAATTTAAACTTCCGACTGACATTATTTGGGTGCGTAGCATGTTCGACATCGTAAGCATGTAGTATAAGTATTAGTTAATCAGTAACTCGGTGTGAGTCTCCATTGAATTTATTTCTTATTTCTGTATTTTATAAGACTTGTTATGAGCTGACAGTCTAATATCCAGTATAATATCTTTCTTGACCTTTTTGTTTTAGTTGTAAGTCTTCCATAATGTTTAAATATAATAAATAAAACGTATTTTTTAAGATTACAATGGCAGTAAACGCAAATTTGGTGAGAAATTTGAAAATTTGAAATTTGTATCACAAAAGATAGCGAAATAGTATGTTACTAGGGTCTCAGCAAAAGAGCTCGAAACTCACGATGATAATATGATTTTCTCGTGTTACAAGTATTCAATGGCATATAAATAATTTCCTGGTCTGGGTGTTCGTGCATGTGAAATTGATGTCTATTAACGTACCCACGATGTAGGATAAATCATAGTAAGTACTTATGGAACAAGATTGCTGCAAGTGTTTATTGATATATAATTATTTTCTGTCCACTATTTTATTTGTAAACTCACGGTGGAAGTAACGCATTGGCATCATCGTAATTAAATCATTATCATAACTCCTTCAAGTGTCGTCACATAAAGCAGTTCTTTGTTTCTTGCATCCAGCGGACTATCAAGTCCCTTAGCAGGTCGTCTGTTCCATTCATCTTATGGGAGACCTTCCAATGCTGCGTCTTACACTGCGTAGTCACCTCTCCAGAACCAGCCCCATCTGCCATCAGTTCTGCAAAAAATATGCCCACTGCCACTTAAGTTGACAATGCATTGGGAATGATATGTCGGTTACCTTGATTCTCCTGCAAATATCGTCATTCTCATCATGTTACCAATAAGAGCATAAACATTAAAATCGAAACCGGATTACGCAGACGATGCTGCGTATCGTAATAATAACAATTTCCTAAGAAGCCATAAAGTAATAGAAACCTATTAAAATAATGATTACCTTATAACTAATAACGTTCAAATTGTATTATTTAACGAGCACGCATCTTTTAATTTGAACAAATCATAGTTTACAATTGTATGTTATACTTTTTTGTTCGTCTCGAGTTTTTGTTGGACGTTAATGGCTTCGGGTCAGTTTAGATCCGGTTCCTTTTAATGTTGAACTCAAGGTTAAAGATGGGCTGTTAGTTTTTGTTGTAGGGTTTTCTTATTGTGGTTTTCTTAAAGAAGTTTTAGTTTTTTGTGTTGTAGAGCGAGTGCCATTTTGATGATAGTTTTGTGCAAAGTAACAAAAGGAGTCGTTTGTCGGTTTCATACTCATAGATGCACTTAGCACCTATTGTTGTCAAATGAATGCAAAAGTTGTTAGACACAATGTAAGTCAAGATTTTTTCGGATTAAGCGGGAGGACACGCCCGGGTGTCAGCACTGTGAGGATCGCCCGGAGGACACGGTGGAGCATACGGTGGAGGTCTGCTCTGCTTGGGCGGAGCACCGCCGTGTCCTCGTCGAGGCGATCGGCGGAGGCAACCTCTCGCGTCCGGCCCTGGTTGAATCCATGGTCCGGAGCGAGGAGGCTTGGGAAGCGGTCACCTCCTTCTGCGAAGCAGTTATGCTAGCGAAGGAGGAGGCGGGCCGCGCAAGGGAAAGGCAAGGCCTTCGCCCCAACCGCCGCAACAGGAGAAGACGCCCCGGGCGTCGGGAGTCGCAGGGCGATCCCCGGCCGCGGGCGGCCGCGGTAGGCGCGGGCCTGCGTACGGCGAGCGTTGGGTGGATCGCTGTCCGATCACCACCAGGCCCGGGTCGATGGCGCGTTGTGTTTCACGCGCGCCTCAAAGAGATGTCAGCATAGAGGACGGGGTCCGCTAGGGCCAGAGCCTGCCAGGGTTGCGGAATTTGTTCGAAAGAGTCACCGCGGCCCTGGAACACAAAGGGCTTTAGAAGGAACACGGATGGGTTTTAGTCAGTAAGAGTCTGACACGCCCTTCCGCTCCACCCAGAGCGGAAGAAGTCATTTGATGATTTCCCAACCTTAAAAAAAAAAAAGTCAAGATTTGCAGGATAGATATTCAAGCAATTAATTAACAGTCAAAGAAGACAGCTACCTCTATATTGTGTATTGAGTTAGCAACCATTCGGTTGGAGCTATGAAATAGTAATTGAAACAAAGCGGTAGCTAAAACTGTCATACTTATAATGACTAAAGATCGTAGCTTTAGTAATGCTGAAAGAATTACAACACAAAATAATAATGAACAAGCACTAAACAAACTTCTAAACGCACAAGGTACTTCTGTTGAACCAATTAGTCACAAATAAAGCATAAAGCAAAATAATATCGAGCTCAAAGGTCACAAAAGCAGTGACAGGTTGGTAACTAAACCACCCACGTACGCAATTAGTGCATAATTCTCGCCGTCGCATCGCGTGGGTTAATCAGAGGATGTTACTAATAAATAATAGGATTCTGAGTAAGTCTAGTCGTAAACCTATCCTGAATAAACTTCGTTATTATTATAATTGTAATAACAGTTGAGGACTATATTATGACTGAGTTTCATTTTAGAATGGAAGTACAGTCGGATGGTTCAATGATTTTTGTCAGCTTGGGTAGCTTGATCTCAGCTGATGATGATGATTCGGTTATCAAAGGAGACTCGATCGATTTAATGGAAGAATTGAATAAGAGTCTCAAAGACGCACCTTTAATTATTGCTAGCAGGAATCATAAATTTCGGTCAAGGGTTTCACTGTTCAGCAATAGGCATTTTGTGAAGCCAATTTTAGATTAATTAAAATAATCCTTTATGAACTTAAAGCGTTTCGCTTAAACAAACGTACCGCCATTTATTTATTTTTTTAAACTACTTGCGGTGGTGACCGTACCTACTAAAGTTCATATTAATATCAGTAAAAGGAGCATTCACGATCATAATGGATTAAGGTTTAGCCTCCATAATTTAACTACAAAGAGGAGGTATATTCACGGATCTTGTAATTTTTGTCATTTTAATTTTACGTCCACCTTCGTCGGTGTGAATTTTGTGAACTGCTAAGAATGTTTAGCCAGTAAAGTACCTTTAAACCAGAATCAAACAATCCATTTTAAGACCTTTTTCTCCGTGGGACCACTTCACCAAAAATGATGCATAAGAATGGAATTTGACTTTGCACTTATCTCTGCAGCAAAAGGAGGTGATACATGTCCAGATTGGTTCAGAGGTTGCGAGCACTGGTGGGGCAAACCATTACTATTTTTGGACATTCTCGGTAACAGTTCAAAATTTGAAACTTAAAGTCAAAGTCAAAGTCAAACATTTATTTGTAGATAAATATGGTTACAAAAGTTCTTATAATGCTAATATAAGTAGATTAACATATTCAATCACAACATAATGACATGCAAATTTTTGGTATACGTACAATAAGTTCATTATTTATATTTAAACTGAAGAAATTCTTTTATGTTATAGAAGGGATTCTCAATTAGCCATCTTCGTAAAGCCCTTTTGAAGCGCACCATTGGAAGTTCTTTAATTTGGTTAGGAATTTTGTTATAGATCTGAATACACATAGGATAACAGCTTCGCCTATACAGTTCCGTTTTTGGTCTACCCTTCTTTTATTGACAATTGACTGACACAATCTTCTCAAAATCAAAAGAAGGCACACCATAGTCACGATGTGCCAATCTTTAAACTCCAATACATATTTATATCATCAAAATAATACAGCCATGTCAATATGAAGAGTACTTCAACTTAGGGTGCGGCCACACGATACGGATCAAATCTTATGCATCACGCTTGTCGCACGTGACATGCTACAGCTGAGATGAAAGGACCGCCAAGGTGAGAAGGGCTTCGATGCTAAAATAGTGCACCATATTTAACTCTAAATGTATGTGTAGCTAGCTTTATACTGGTACTTATTTGGCAACTGCGGAATGTTGTATTAGAATCTTCATTCGTCACGAGCTGTATTGGTAAGAAAATATCTCATGTTTTGTTGAATAGATTAACGACTTGCTAAGTGGAGTACCTAATCTATCCACAACTCGGAGAGATACTAATTCAAAGCTAAACCGAAGGATATCCTTGAGGTTATCATGAGAATCAGAGGTCGGTATGAGGTAGAGTTATTTATATACTTACTCTGATTTCATACAGCGAAAGAATAAAGTGAATATGCCTCAAATCCCGAGATTAATTTTAAAGAGCAGAAAAATCCCGTGTTTTATTAAATAAAAAAAGTCATTTACTTTTACACAATACCACTGCACACGCGACGTTGCCAAATTTACATCAACGACATCGGATGTCCGAAGTCACAAATTTCCAATGCGCACACGCGCAATGTTGCCACATTTGTAGTTAGCACAACATAGCTTGTGGGAACAAAAGAAAAATTATTTTATTTATTTTTAATATTGTTGGCCACACGGGATTGTCTACTAGAAATCCCGGGAAGATCCATATTAATATCAACATTTCGATGCAAGTACATAAATAACTCTACCTAATTCCGACCTCTGGTGATGATACAGGGGTAAAAAAAATAATTAAATCAAGGACAAAGAGTTGCGTATTAGCAGGTACTCTTCGAACTAGCGATCGTTAGAGCTGTGGGTTAGTTAGTGGGTATAACAAAACCAGCCAAGTGCGTGTCGTACTCTCACACGAAGTATCGTACCGTAAACCGAAAAACACATTTCTTTTATGGGAGCCATTTGTCGTTATAGCGGCAATAGAAATACACACTCTGTGAAAATTTCAACCGTCTACCTATTACGGTTCATAAGATACAGCCCGCTGACAGACAGACGGCCGAACGGACGGATCGCGGAGGCGCAGTAATAGGGACCCGTTGGTTACCCTTCGGGTACGGAACCCTAAAAATAAGTAGTAACTAGAATGAATTCACAGAATGGTGACGATGGAGCAATGAATCTACCATTTTCATGTTCATATTTTTTTGGACATCAATTGACCAGTACATATACCGTAATGCCTTGTAAAGATAGCATTCATTTTAAAATTGTATGGGAGCGGCAACATGTCTAAGGAATCTAGTTCTAGGCAAGACGATCATCTTTTAGAGACGTGACTAGCATTGCTACAGTCTAGATTTCTAGACGAAAGGGCCGCCAAGGTGAGGGTGGCTCCTAAAATATACTGTAACTAAGTGTGAGCACATCAACCTACAAAAATCTGTCAAATTTCTTTAATAGATTTTTAACTCTATCGTTAAAGCTTTAGGTCTATGGTTGATTGGGAAAATTTGACAGTTTCAGGTAGCATGATGTAACTACAATACCGCCAAATTATTTAAATTTCAATAAATAATTGTTTACTATTTTAGTATTTTTAATTTTAATAATAGGGTCTTTTTTAGAATTTTAATTTTAATAATAGGGTCTTTTTTAGAATTTTAATTATAATCTAATCCTTGTTTTTTTAATTAAATAATAACATAAAATATAAAATTTCAATAAATTAAAATTTCATGCTTTGTGTCCTAAGTATAGCTTTTTCCAGTGACTTTGCTCCCGTGGCCTGTTCTATAGAAACCGTGCCTATTTCGGGATAAGACGTTAGTATGTACTTCACTCATGGATAAAAAGTTTTCTATCATAAACCATTTACAAATAAAATATTTAAAAAAAAATACCCCTTCCCCATATCAGTTTTGGTCTTGAAAGAGATTGTTCAGTAAGAGCTGATAAAGTTGAGCAAAATTATATATTTTCTGTTGATCTGGAAGCGAAAAATAAAAAGTCTAATTTGGCTACAAAACATAATATGGCTGATTTCCATGTTAAAAGTTTACATGTTTTATAAATGGTGATTTATAATAATAAAAAGTCAAAAACAAGAAACCTTATCCAGAATCGACTCTATCGATATTCAGAAAGAAGTAAATGTTATATTAGAAGGAAATATCAACCAAACATTTCTACGACAATCGTGAGAACCGTAGACCACAAACTATGTATGATTCATTCAAATCTAAGAACAAACCAAACCTGCCAATATCTGTCAAACCTTCATACATACTGTACAAAATATCAAGGTTGCCACAACAAAACGATTTGCGCAATCAGCCCGCTTTGTGGCGAGTTCATTTCATCGGGACTTGACCCCTGAGAGGCAACCTTACACTGGATGAATGGATGTAGATCGGATTACCGTCTGCTGATTCCGATGGCCGTATCGGTAACGAAATTGCCATAGACTATAGAATTGCCGTGGTGGCAGCAGTACATTGAAGCAAATAAATTCCACCAAAAACATTTTCTTGACGAACGATTGCTTGCACTGTGAAAAAGTAATCAGATCTTATGGAGAGCCAAGCTTCTAACTCTACATGCCCTAACCTAACACTTTCTTACTCTAATCATAGCGTATAGCGTTCTGCGTGAATTCTAGTCTTAAGTTCTCTACAAATCGTACACCTTAATCAAAATATGTGGCCTGGCCGTTTGAAACATTTGAAACTAAGCATGTTTAATTAGTACTTTATTGACATCAAATCTGGAGTATTTGGACTTTCTAGCACTGTCTTAACCGAATCTATAAGGGTATAAAAATACGACGAATCGCTCCAAGAAAAGGTAGGTTGTGCCTTGCGATTCCGTTGTCTTGTCTTGGTGGGGGCACTACCGTGCCCCCAAATTTTGGTATACCAAGAAAAAAAGCTGCACGGCTGTACTAAAAGGGCATATTTAAGCCGCTGCTGGTTTTCTAATGAACCTTTCAAAGAACAGGTTGGGAGGACAACTAGAGATTGCATCAAAATTATATTGTTACTAGCTTTGCCTGCGATTTCGTACGCGCATATCTCGATCTTTCTCGTTCCCGTAGGTATTGCGGGACATCCTCTCTTAGTGCTCCCCTACACTCCCCAAGAAAGGTTCCTTCAAAATACAGCTTTCCACGACCAGTACTTTCGGATGTGAGTTGTCTGTCAGTCACTCAGTCAGTCATTCACTCAATCACTAAATCACTCAGTCAACAGTAACGGAAAAGTTTTATTGTATATTGATGTAGCGATATAGCGATAAACGGGTTAGATTGTTTGTTTGTTTTATTTTTTATTTAGTACTACTACTCAACAGCTGAGTGTCATTGACTACTTTTTCCACCGAAAACTACACATTTCCTGCGATATAAGCCACTGGACCGTGAATAAGTTTCGAGTGTCACAGCCATAGTCAGAACTGACACCGACCGTAGATTTTGTGAGTATTCGGTGTCACTCACTGACACGCTTGGTTTGTATAATATACATATAAGTTTTGATAGTGCCACCTCTAGCAATGGCCGCCGTGGGATCTCACTGCTCTGTGGATATCACGATTCTTGGAGCAATTGTTTTTCTAAACAATAGATGTGCTTTTGTTTTTAAAGTTTATACCTTCTTTGTGTTATTTATAGTATGTTTAATGGTGTTTTAATGTCTCAATTTATTGAAGTTGCATGAGTTAAACTTTTGGTGATTAATTCATCGATATCAAAGGAATATATCATATTTGACGCCTTTTCTAGATATTCAACTCAGAGATTGGGGTCAATGAAGAATTTATTTTCAAAGCCTACTTTCGTTTGCACTTACGAGTAACTTATAACTTTTATTGTTCTTGATAAACTCTCACGTATTTAAGAATATTATAAATACGAAAGTAACTCTGTATGTTACCTCTTCATCATCACCATATCCTGGGGTAGAGATATAGGATATTATTCATCCCGGGAGTATGTTTTCTTGGGATAATTTAACCTTTGTTTTGCATGAAGTAGACATGTGGGGAAAAGTACAACAGAGATTTGACCAATTTTCTGTTGATTTCTGTCGATCGGTCCTTCGGTTGCTTATTGCTTAAACATAAAATAATAATCAGAAACTCAATTTGCGACATTCACGCGGATAACAAGACCTACCATAAAACATGTTTCGTAACTGATGGACCCTCTTTTAGTGCACCCTGATGTAACATGTACCAAATCTTCTAAAATACAAAGATCCAAACCCATCTATCAAATGCTGTGTTGCCAGCATTCCGAGCAACACCTCCTACCAATCAAGGCACATGCCGACTATAATGATGCACAAAACAACGATGATCTACATCTATGTTGCAACTTCACTAAAGATTCCTCGATCCAGTAATCGGTTCGATAGTGTTGTAGACGAGCGACTTTTTTATGTTAAAGAGGTTTAATGTTAAGCTCTAATATTTAACCAACTGTCATGTTAATCCTTACTTCCTTATCCTTACTTAATATTATAAACGCGAAAGTTTGTATGTATGGATGTTTGTTACTGTTTCACGTCAGAACGGCTGAACGAATCTTGATGAAATTTGGCACACAGGTTGATTATAGTCTGGAATAACACATAGGATTTTTCATTCCGGGAGTATGTTCCCTTGGGATAAAAACGAGATATACGCGTAAGAAGTCGTGGTCAAAAGGTAGTTTTTTATAATTGAAAACTTATGTTAAAAGACCATAATTAATCCAAGTTTTACCATGCACCATTTGGAAGGTTTTTTTTTCGTAGATTTACACAGAAACACTGTTGAATTTTAAAGTGAAGTTTCCAAGATGAGTTTTTTGCCTATTTTACGCTCACAAAAAGAGCAGTTACTCAAATATTCGCAAAATATTTACATTACGAATCGTAGTTTTGGTTCCATCACTGAAGGAAAGTTGTAATTATAAAATTTCTTTCGAGAATGTTGGACTGAAAATTATCCTCTACTTTTGTCATAAATTTTATCTAATTTTATTGATGTTTCCATAACATTACGACTGAGAAAGTTCGATCGCTAATGATTATGTTTTGACATCGAGACAGGCACAGCCAATATGTAATGGGTCAGTTGCAATTTGTGTTTCGTAAGAAGGACGGCTTTGGATGGAATTCAAAGCATTTATTTCGAAGATGGCATCTTATTTTACGTTATCTTATTAATGTTATAAATGCGATAGTTTGGCTGATTGGACCCTTTGATCTTTGTTGATTTCGCTGAATCGATGTCAATTTGATTGGAATTTGTTATTCTGTAACAAATTCCAATCAAATTGTAGCTAAATTTTGGATGTTTTATAGACGTAACAATAATTTCTTCGCTATGAGCATGAGCGGCTGGATTGAATTGTTAAAAAATACATAAATTAATTTCGTAAGCTTTCCAATATTTTTTACAGAAAACAATAAAAAAATACTGCCGCATAATAAGAAAAGTCCGGAAAAAACTGAAATTGCCTTTATCTGTGAGATGTTTTGTATTTTTTTTTTTTACTCTTGACAGGCACGCGTCTGAACCCAGTTTAGATAAGATAACGCCAGTCAGGTCAACTCATAAATATAAATTTATATAGTATATAATGAATGAATTAATATAATAATACATATAATTAATGTAATATTTATTTTATTTACATTTATTTCATTTATTTATTTATTTGGTTAACCAACAATGTTTACACATCACATCACAGTTACATTGTATATTCTTTAACAAGTGCAACAATTAATTAAAGGTTAACAACACCTCATGCATAATTTGTGGTTATTCACATTAACTCTAAAATTTTTTTTTTAAATATTATTACTTTATATTTAAAATCTAAGTTGAGACAATAATAATGAATTATAATATTAATCATTAGAAAAAACGTGTTGCACCGACCCCAAGTAATAGGGGATAAGGGCAGGAAGATGATGATAATATTAATTTACATAAGTACTAAAAATATTTGATCAAACGATCAAGCGACCTTTGTGATAGGAAGTGCTCGGTAGTAGCCACAAGCTATAGACTCGACACCAGAGGTATCTTTAAATTACTTAAGTTTTTCTTAAGAATAGCTACTTGATTTGTAGCACCAGCTCATTAATATTTACGATTATTTTGAAGTGTTGGACCCCCGATTATATACTCGATTGACCATATGATTACAAATCCAATAAGTCAACACTGTCCCCACACTGAATTGGCATATATATATATACGCTACTATCATTTTCTCATACTTGTACAGTCAACAAAGCTATTTGGTATACAGGAAAAAATATAAAATTTTCCACTGTACTGCCAATATTATATGTTAAAGTCAAAGTCAAAACATTTATTTCAATTAGGCCATTAAATGGCACTTTTAAACGTCATCGTTTACAGTTCAGTAAAATAATAATGTTACATTAATAAAGTGACTCTACTGTCCATTCGGAAAGGTAGTTTTTATGGAGAAGAACGGACAAGAAACTCCATAGTTACTCTTTTCAAATAATGATTTTACAAAATTTGGTATACAAAAATTAATTTAATATTATGTGAGGACGATGCACCCAGAGTATGCTACTTATAAGAACAAAGCAGAGGTAAACTTATTCATTTTCTAAAAAAAATTTGGTAAATGGTACTCACATATTTACAAACATTGGACCATTAATTATGTGTGCATTATAACTTTTAAGCTTGTGACATACTTACGAGTGTGGCGTGAAATAATTGTCTACTCAGCACACTCACAACATTATTTAAAAATAGTTGCAAGTTAGTTGCCTGCATACCAAATAGCTTTGTTGACTGTACATAAGATCAACCAGTTCGGGCGCAGTCACTGGCTCAGCCAGTTGATTATGTATCGACGTAATAATTTAGCTACACCATTTGTCAGCGCAATCGATTGCTTGCAATATGTTTGTATGTCTATTTTATCAATTACCTACCGATTAATGCGGAATACATAATATCTTATTAGACGCTCCTACCTGACTTCATTGCCTATACAAGAAGCGAGTTTCCGTTATCATTTTTGTAAAATACTGGTATTCAGCTGAATCCGGTTTGATTGGAAGCCGAACCTAATATAGTTGGGAAAAGGCTAGGCAGATGATGATTCATGTTCATACTTATGTACGAGCATATCGTGGCTTTTAGTAGCAGAATTAAAGTGTCAGCAGAATTATAGTAGAGATCAACTGATATTCCGTGCGATTAGAAAACCTTTGTTCAGCAATGGTCTACTAAGAGTTTATGATATTTAATAGACTGGTTTCTTCACCAAAAAAGGATACGTTCAATTCAAAGAAATAATTTATATGTCTTTACAAAAACACGGTACCTACGATAGGCTATGAAGGAATTTGTTGCAAAATCTTGTTTTTCGTTAATTTCTAGGATATTAAATGGATTTGAGAAAGACAGTTTACTAACTAATACGAATAATATATTATAGTAGATTAATAATTAATTGATTCAGTAGTAATCAATTAATTTTTCTGCAATTAAAAGTCATTACAAGTCGTCCGTCTGCCCCGTACGACGCATGCGCTCAACCGCAGGCTAAACGCCGCAGCACGAACTATTACGTAGTGATACACACCGCATTATGAGTTGCTGCAACTGCCCGAATGTAGGGCCGACGAGATTTGACCTTTGATTTAAAAGTCTTCGATTTTTATTCGGACAAGGAAGAAAATAAAAACACGATCATGAGCGCGTTGAAGTCTTTTGTAGTGACTTGGCTCGCGCTAGAACCAAAGATTTCAACGAACAAATTCTAAAATCAATGTAATATTTACAAAATAACAATTGCTTTTCCGCCGACAAACTCAATATTTATTGACATTAACTCACATTATTTTCTTTGGTACCTTGGATCCTTCTACAAGTAAAAGGTATTCGTAAATCAACCTGGCTTAAAAAGGAACTATATTTTTTTCCGTACGGGTCTCCATGCCACATTAACCGTTGCCAATTGTTCAGCCCCTGCGGCAACCAGAGATACCGTCAAACATCAAGGATCAACATAAAAGCTCTGTTCACTATTTGCTTGCAGTCTCCTCTACAAATAAATCGTTACTTTTGTGTACAGTGACCGATGTATGAATCACTCTCAGACATATTCAAAATCAAATCGCCAGTTTACAAATCCAACTTAACCTTATGACACTTGAAAAAATCACATATGAACTTTTCAAATCGGTAAAAAATAGAGCAAGTACATCTGCTCTTAATTGCTTCAAATCCGGTTCTGTAGGTGAGGGATAACAGCCTTAGGGTAGCATCAGTAATTACTGATTGTGGTCAATGCTCAATGCCAATCAGTTGAATCAGTACCATCAACCTGCTTCATGTCAGAACCATGGTCGTGTTCTGATAGGTTTGCTTAATTGGGTCTATTTTGGTTTTGTTAAAAGTAATGTATGTATTTTCCTTTGTTCAGTATTAGTAAAGAAAGGAATGTTAATATTTAGAATCCAAAGGGGTTTAGCGAGTTTAATAAAGGAATACAATGTCTTGAAATCTGTGCATAGTGTGCATCCGGGGAAGCGGTAAAGTGAGTATACTGGCTTCTATAGAGAGGCGCAATGAGACAATATGACACTGACACGTTATAGAAATTGTTCTACGGACAATAATTTCGTCTGTAAAAGTCTTAAAGTTAGCCTTTGTGTTGGCTGAAAGTGACGAAATTATAATTTTTTTTTTAAAACATGATGCTAATGTTAAATTGAGAATATTTTTTTGTTTGTTAACACTCGAATACAACATTATATTATCATATGTCACTGGAAAAATAAAAACGTCGTAAGATTGTTAAATATCGCGTGAAATTGTAAACTATTTTTTCTTAATAAGACACGGAAAACTATTTTGAATGAAATATTAACTAATTTGAATGGGATTAATTCTATACAAAATGTTTTTTCCATAATATATCGAAAAATTATAATCTAATAGAGATATATTACATCTAACGGAGTCTGCAATTTTCCGGTGACATACGTATCAATAAAAATCACAATTAAGAAGACCAAAAAAACAATCATCGGATTCGGTGAAGAAAACAAATGGCGTAGATATTACTGAACAAACAGTATACCAAAAAAAACAGCCGATTCGAGAACCTCCTATGCTGGAAACCGATTAAAAAGAAAATAAAACTGCTGCTCATAATTAATTAAGAACGTTTTAGAAATACACACATACTGATACAACTTGACCTAATCTTTCAACTTGCATGGCAGATTTTTTTCATTCCCTTCGAAGGAGATGTCTCCATTAAAATGTAAGTATTACAGACATCTTGTGGCCCAATTGTATACATTAACACTGTATAGGCAAGGACCAACAATTCACACATTCTCGCCGTATACGTCGGTCTCGTAAGGTCAGACAAATGGTCTCATCTTATTAATTAGGTCTATGATGAATAGGTGCTAAGAACAGGATACAAATAGAACTGAGTTCAATTCAAGCGATGCGATGTGGCAAATATTAAATAACTGAAACAATTATTGTTTTTTTTTTTAATAAATAATGATAAGCTCTGAAGACTTTGGATCTTTGGCAGTCGTTACAGATTGTCAAAAGCCAGTAAATCTGACTGCAGTCTTGCCAAGAACTACCGTATCGGATCATTCAGTTCCCTTCAAAATGGTTGAGCTGAATGGTGCTGATGCACGCGTCATGTTGAACGGGCGCCGTCGGTGGAGACTGGTCATCCCTTGGTTGCCACTGCCTCATTTTAATATTTCATACTATAAAGTTACATAAACCTTGTTTATGTAACCAGGATTTTTGTAAACATAAAATGATTTAAAAGAGTCTCCGTGGAGTTTCTTGTACGTTCTTCTACAAAGAGATCTACGCTTTCGAACGTGCAAATAGCTTCATGTTTTTGACGGACTGACTTTGACAATTCAAAAGTACCTGATAATGGTTTATTTGAAATAAATGCTTTGACTTTGACCGTATTACCCAGTTAATGGGTCGTGGAGATCTGGTAGGCAGCGGCTCCGCGTAAAATACTGGTATTCAGCTGAATCCGGTTTGACTGGAAGCCGATCCCAATATGGTTAGGAAAAGGCAAGGCAAATGAAATGAAGCTCTGAAGACTGGTACTAAAAGGAAAGTGATCTTAGTACTTTATTCATGGAAACAACAAAAATGCCAAGATGAAAATGAAACTTAGTGAATAAAAATGTAAATGTGATATTTTCTAGTAAATTTATTTTTTCATAGAAGCTAGCTTATGCAACACTTTTATTATTATTTTAATTTGACTGCCCAATTAAGAGCTACATCTAAAGAAAGTTTAGGAAGTATTATTTTATGTTAAACTATCAAGCCTATCAAGGCTAGTGATGTATGTATATATTTTTTGTTGTATTTTATTATTTGAAATTGAGGTACCCATACTTGAAATAAATTAATTTAAGGCACAATTTTGAAGATTCTATGCCTTATGAGAATTATTATCATATCAAATTTTCTATTTTCTTTCTATGATCAATGGCGATGACTAACGGGTGCAGGCAATGTTGTTTCAAGTCGTTGACGTTAATGGTATAACGGCACTATGTGTGAACGCCTAACAGTTTATTGATATTTAATTGGCCTTATGCGGTGGATTGAGTTGTTGCTGAACTCTTAAAATATTTGCTCTGAGTACTTATAGAATCATCACCATTTGGAAGGCGTCAACAGTAATTGTTTCATTGTTAATTGAATAGGTAGCCAGACTTGTTAAAATAATGTTTATGAACATTTACACAACCCTTTGTTCCCCGAAGGATCCGTCAGAAGTGTGTACATTCACATCTCGATAGTTTGCTCAGAGTACTTGCGACCTACACAAAAAGACAATCTAGTCTGATTTTTTTTATAGAAATTATTTATTCCTGAGTCTTTGGGTGAATGTGACTTAGGGCTTGGTTATGCTCTGCTTGCATCCATACGTATAATGAAGCATAATATAATGACGAGCTGACGAGTTTGTTTGTTTGTTTGAACGCGGTAATCTCTGATTCTACCACACAAGTCGGATTTGGAAAATTATTTTTTGTATATGATAGCCACATTCATGAGGAAGGCTATATGCTATACGAGAACGGAAAAAGACGTGATATGCGCGAACAACGTCGCGGGCAAAAGCTTCTCTTTAATATTTCCTTTCCGAATTCGTCAACTATAATCCAAGGTCCCATCATAATATTTCGGGAGTGGCATAACTAATAAACTCCAATTATTTAGCAGAAGCGTCATCGTAAATCTCAACGAATATGCTATAACTTAGTGTCCAAACTAAATGCCTTCAGAATAGTTAGTTAAATTCAAATATTGTAATTGTAGACTAAATTTAGTTTTAGTTGAAACGTGCGGATGAAACGTGTGGGAGCGGTTAGGCGTTATGTTTTGCGGAATCTGTAGGGATGGGCCATTAAATTTGTTATTAAAATTTTATTTGGATCTTTATTTACTCTGACTGTAGACCCACAATATTCTTAAACTAGTAATTTTTAAGATTGCCAAATAGTTTTTCTTATAATTTTGAATACACGTTTTCATATTTTATTTTTGTATCACTAAACATTTTTTTATTGTGCCGGTTGAAAGTAATCTTATTTTTTCAGGAAAAAGATTGTCACAGACAGATTTGACGCCGATATGAAATATCGGTACCACGACCATTTTTCATAGAAATTGTACTGTTGATTTTCTATGAAAACTAGTCGTCACATCTATGTCGGATTGCGTCGTGCGTGTGTGTGACATTTGCATTATTGTTCGGTTTAGGACAATGTAAACGTCAGAGTATAGCAGACATGGCTCAAATGACATCTAGGCTAAAGATATCGAATAAACAAATATTGCACCAAAACATTAAATGTAAATTGATCAGCAAAATATTTCACAATTGTAAACACAATACATCGAAGAATCGCTTGCAGCATTGAGAGTTTGAAATTTCAACCATTCGTACTTGAAAGGTAAAATGATTCGAAATTGAATTATTGTCTTCCTAATACTGTGTATTAAACTAAAAATTTGTACATACATTACCAAACCGCCTATGGCTATAGAATGAATAGCTATTATTTTATTATTTTGAACTATAATAGAACAATTGTTTTGGTATTTCTTGCCATAGGCGATAGTGGGATTCTCACTCATTGTTACCTTCGATTGCAGAGATTTTCTGATTTATTTAGGTATCATCACGCCGTGTTGGTAAAAGGGTGAGAAGAACACGAGGTGTGCTAATTTACTTAGTTGAAGCCACATAAGGAAGCAATAAATTGGATGTAAAGGTAACTGGGTCGTTTTCATGCTTCAAAACTTTGTTTCTTAAATTATTATTTGATTTAGAGAGTGCACGCTATATTTCGACATTAATGTTAATAAAGTCTACAAATTAGGGAGTAGGTACTGTATGATTTCAATTTTTATGAAAATATTAATAGTGATTTGGCTTTGTTTCACCTAATCCTGTTTTACGATTCAGGTGTGCAATGAGAAAAGTTTAAATAACTCTTATAAATAGTCCCTTTTCTTACTAAAATATTAGTTTGACCATTTAATTACTCTACCTGCTAAAGATTCCTTTAAGTGTCACATCACTACTTCTACCTACACTGAATAATCGAAACACGAATTGTTATTGCGACGCTAGTGTTGTCAATCATTCGGCTTCGTCCCGAATATAAAACAATATATCACAACTATTTCAAAATGGCGAATTGTTTGTATTTACGGAATTGTTTAGCAGGTCTGTGAGGAATAGTACTATTAATAATGAAATATTATTTGAGAGTTTCACAGTAAACTGTAAGACTTGATGGAATTTCAAGTTTAGTTTTCAAATTAAAATCTGCCGATGAAATTCATGAAACATTTCAAGCTAGATAAGATGAAAAAGGATTGGTAGTGACTGGAAATAAAAACGTGAACTCACTAAAGTAGCATTTCATTTTTGACTTGCAATTATTCGTACTATAGAAGGCTTGAAAAGACGATGGCACAATATCATTCAACCAGAACAAAAACCAATTCACCTTCTCACTAATGATAATTATTAGCTGTACCATCCCTGAAAGACCGCTAATTATACCATTCAATAAGAAGGTAATACACATCACTAGATATTTACAAGCCCAATATGTACAGACACATAAGTAACATTTAAAAAAAAAAAAAATATAAACTGACCTTGTCGGTGAATTGGAACATTAATAATGCTACACATTAATTACATTTCAATACATAATATAAAGTTCATCTTAAATTCATATTGAGTATTTTAATCAGTGTATTTGGTAATGAATCTATATATGTGAATTACAGTTATTATAAAACTGAGATGCAGAAGTTCAACTCAGTATAAGATTATAAAGGAAGCTAACTTATATTATACACTAGCTTTTGCCCGCGACTTCGTTCGCGCTTATCCCATTTTTCCCGTTCCCGTAGGAATTTCGAGTCGAAATATACATTTAAAACTTACTCTTGAATAACCCTATCCATTGGTGAAAACCGCATGAAAATCGGTGCAGCAGTTTTTGAGTTTACCGTGAATAGACAGACAGGCAGACGCGGCGGAGGAATTTGTTTTATAATAATATATGTAGTGATATTTATAGGTACAGTTAACAAGAAAATTGAGTACGAGATACTTCATTGCTATGACGGCATCGGGTTCCGTAAACCGTTTTTTCACAGGAATACGAGGGGGTGTTGCGAAAAATTATATTATTGCATTAAAGAAGTCCTTTTATGCAAACTAACTGATTCTTACGACACTGGTCTAGTGTTTTAGTGAAAATATATTGAATCTTGCGTTTTCCTGAAATAGCAGGACTGGTTTAATAAAAAGACAAATATTTTTAAAAAATAAGACGCGAAAACAGGGTGAATTGTTTTTTTTTTAAATAATAGCTGCCGCCCGCGGCTCCGCCCGCGTGATTGTCGAAAATTATCCCAAGGGAACATATTCCCGGGATAAAACGTATCCTATGTGTTATTCCAGAATATGATCTACCACTGTGCCAAATTTCATCAAACTCCATTCAGGATTTTTTGCGTGAAAGAGTAACAAACATCCATCCATCCATCCATACTTACAAACTTTTGCGTTTATAATATTAGTAGGATTCAATTTGTTATATTTTTAATGCCTGCCTGGGGCAGTAGTTGTGTCATTTAACTAAATGTCAAAAGTGTATACTTCTTTCAGTAAAAAAATAATAAAAATCGTTTTTAAGTTGTCCATAAACAAGTCTACCTACTGTATATTTTTACATTGTGACTAAACTTATAGTATTGACCTGAATCAACAAGTGCAGAAAGGTAATAAATTTCTTTGATCGTGCATGTTACGTATCCTACTACTATTATAAAGGCGAAAGTTTGTAAGTATGGATGTATGTATGGATGTTTGTTACTCTTTCACGCAAAAACTACTGAATGGATTTTGATGAAATTTGGCACAGTGGTAGATTATAGTCTGGAATAACACATAGGATACTTTTTATCCCGGGAATATGTTCCCTTAGGATAGTTTTCGACAATCACGCGGGCGGAGCATATTATCGTGCATATTACGTATCTAGTTCGTATGTGGATTAGCTTAGATTGTATAAACGTGGATAGGGAAGAAGAATAAGGTTTTTAATAGTCCCTAGGAATGTATAGATATTTTTGTTCTGGTTTTTGTTTGGTGATCTGCTTTCATATTATGAAAATGCTTCATTGAACACTTGTGGAATTTTATTTGTTTGCTTTCCTTAATTTGCAGTGTGAAGATTTTCAACGAATGGAAGCTTTCACATATATATAACTAGTTGCCGCCCGCGGCTCCGCCCGCGTGATTGTCGAAAACTATCCTAAGGGAACATATTCCCGGGATAAAAAGTATCCTATGTGTTATTCCAGACTATAATCTACCTCTGTGCCAAATTTCATCAAAATCCATTCTGTAGTTTTTACGTGAAAGAGTAACAAACATCCATACATACATCCATACTTACAAACTTTCGCCTTTATAATAGTAGTAGGATAAATAAATAAATAAATTTCTAAAATAAATTTCTCAGTAAAAATGTACTGTAAGATTTATATATATTTATGACTGGCCTGTTGGTCGAGTGGTTAGTGACCCTGACTACTAAACCGGAGGTCGTGGGTTCGATTCCCACCCAGGACAAATCTTTGTGTGATGAGCATGATCATTTGTTCTGTGCCTGGGTGTAATTTGTCTATATTATGTATGTATTTAGAAATATATAAGTATGTTTATCAGTTGTCTGGTTGCCATAGTACAGGCTCTGCCTAGTTTGGGATCGGATGACCGTGTGTGATTTGTCCCAAGATATTATTATTATTATTATTATATAACTTGTGAATGCAACTCGACATCCTGAAATAGTTGGCAAGATAAAAGTTCGAGCAACCGTTTCTTCTCGGAAAATTGTATTTTTTTTTAATTTCTACTCCTTTAAAACTTAAGCTATATTCACGGTAGGCTTCATTTTGTAGACTTTACTTCTTATATGGGGAATAGAAATGCCTGATTTAATTTGGCATCAACTAGCGTCATTTTGCAGTTACGAAAAATATTTAGGTTACAACTGACATCTTTCAAATCACTGACTAACATTTAATTATCCTTTCCAACCGTTAGTTATTCCAATTGATGTACTATCACATCTGCCACCAGAGGTCACAGGTGCGATTCCGCAGACAGCCTTGTGTCTATTCTGTTTCACTATATGTGTAGCACGACACACGATAGAGGTCGCATCGACTTTGACTTCCAAAATACGTGGGTGAAAATCTACCAACGAAATTACATGTTGTTTCCACGGTAATTGGTCCTCTATGCTAATTTATTACTGGTGAATTTAATTATGGAAATAAATTAATTTCTTAAAATATTATATAGATATCTGCCTACATACCACCTCCATGTAGGTGGTTAATATTCTACGGAAGTTATGAATATTTAAATTAATAGCGATAATATTTATCTTGAACATCTTCGTGTACTATCATTATTTAGGCGATACTCTTTATGAGTATAATTATTGTAAATGCTTACCAATTTCAGAATATTAAAAATCCGGATAAGAGAGAGATAATAAGGAAATAAAATATTGATTATATGGCCAAAAGAGAGACACTTTGATAAATCAGTTTTTGATAAAATGAAACTCAGGAGAAGATCTTTATAATACTCTCACGAGTTTTTACATTAATAACTGTTAACTACATTTCCCAAAACAACCCCAGTACTATTTTTTAAGCAACGTTCACATTCGCATCTCAGTCGCAATCTGGTAGAAAAGCCTCAATATCCGTACATTTTTAACTCTCAGATGAACCTTTTAAATGATACAGAAATAAGTAATCCTTGCTTTTTTTAAGACGTGCAAGACTTTACATTTCTGCCATGGTTGCGGAATTTGTTCGAAAGAGTCACCGCGGCCCTGGAACGCAAAGGGCTATAGAAGGAACACGGATGGGTTTTAGTCAGTAAGAGTCTGACACGCCCTTCCGCTCCACCCAGAGCGGAAGAAGTCATTTGATGATTTCCCATGCATAAAAAAAAAAGACTTTACATTTGCACGACAGACGAAACTGACACTTATGAAAACTCAAATCAATTGATAGAACCACCAATATCGTACCATTCTATCTATCAATCAAAACACATCATCACTCACGACTCAACGAGCTTGTCCGACCTCTCCCGACCCATGTAACTTCTACCTCGCGTCACAATAGTGATCAAGCCAGTTGATTAATTATAGCATGTATAATGTGTCGCCAACGACTCATCGCTCTACGATTTTGGTCTGATCACTTGTATTTAGATCAATTTCGATTTAGTATCCATTGAGAGCGGTCATGTCTGTGTCGAGTTTGTTCTAGAATTAAATTAACTTGAATATTTATGCTTGGAAACATTTTATTGGTCAGGGATTTAAGAAACCACATGAAATACGTTTATTCGCAATGGAAAAGATGTTCCGACTTCAAAAACTCGGGTAATTTCCATATCAAAGTTTTTTAACAAAAGCAAGAAAGGGCGTAAGTTCGTTAAAGTACTTCTTTTTTGTGAGATTGTGCCAGCAAAATTATGATAGGGTACAATATTTATTACTACGCTTTGATAACATAAAGATAAAAAATGATAACTAAACCTCTCTTTTAACCCGGTACCCCTTCAACTTGCCAGGGTTGCGGAATTTGTTCGAAAGAGTCACTGCGGCCCTGGAACGCAGAGGGCTTAAGAAGGAACACGGGTGGGTTTTAGTCAGTAAGAGTCTGACACGCCCTTCCGCTCCACCCAGAGCGGAAGGAGTCATTTGATGATTTCCCATCCTTAAAAAAAAAAACCCCTTCAACTGATCAAAGGACCTCTTACCTTTTTCCACACACTTCTTTTCATTGCCATTTCGGGCCAGTAAATTGCGGGAGGAGAAGTTCCTAGGTCATCTTCGAATTGGTCTGCCGCGATGTTGCTTCGTGTTAAATAGGACCCAATAAGTGGTTAATATATAATCCGTGATGCTTGGCAACTGAGCTTAAGCCAGTTGTAAATGTCTCTTGGTGCCTACTGGCCTTGCTCAATTCTGTCTCCTGCTTGAATGGAGGGAAGTGAAAATTATATTTTTTCTTAGTCCTTCGCTTTGCTTTTCTGATTAATTTCTTTGCGGGATCCAAGACAGTTTAATCGTTTCTCCGGGCGTGTCGATCTTCTGTGTGGGCCTTTCCTCAAAATACCACTTCAGACATTAACCACCACCAGTGCTTGGACTTTGACCTCTGAGATTGTTTCTTTGGTTCTTCTCAGGGTAGTCAGCTAGGAAACACCGGCCTCATCTAGTTTTAAAATGACTAAAAAAGATTGAGGTGTAAAGAGTGTTATGTTTAACCTACTTACAAAATAAATATCATTCACTGACTCGGCGTTTTTTCTGGTGGTTCTGTTGATTTTGCCTTTCAGGAGTTGCAGTGGTTGGGGAGGTGTGGCGGGCTTGTACAAAAAAAGTGGTTCTTTTATCCCATAGCTATAAAAATGCATTTATTTGTATAAACATGTGTGACATTATACATAGATATGCACATATGGATGGAAAAAGATAAATATTGCTGGTTCAACATGTTTAGCCATATTCGGCGTAACAAATAGTTTAAAATAAGTATTTTAAACTATTTGTTATTAAGTAATAAGAAATTATAAATCAGGAAATAATTAAAATTATAGTCAAAATTGAATCAATTCAAATACTCAATTACAGTCAATCCAAAAAATAGTCAAACAATAAAATTTACAAAAATAAAATACATATTAAATATCTAAATTCAAAATGTGTCATTCAAAAACTCCGTAACATTATAGTATGCCTAACTAGCTACTTTAATATGCGGCACATTCCTTCTTCATCGTTCCTTCACTGCTGAGGATTAAGAACGGGAATAAATATTATGACCACCAGAAAATACTTCGATACCCTAAGCTCTTTTACCAAAAATATATACTTAACACCAAAAAAATTAAGCCTATATAGTAATAGTTCTAGCTGTTTTATTCACGACTGTAGTTCAAATTGTATTTGGGGACCAAATATAGTAAATGATCACCAAATTTTTGCGAGCATAGGTTACCCGGAACTCAACTATTTAGATTAGGTTAATTTCTTCTTTAAGCAAAATGTATAGGTTAGGTTAGGTTAAAACTGTGACCTCCTACGCCAGAAACGACTTGCATTAATAGAAAAAAGAGATTGTTTTAAGTAGGTTTGGTTTAAACTTCTAAAAAAAAAATTAATTATGGTGATATTTACTATTTTTGGGTCAACTATGATTTGTTTGGAGTCATTTGCTTTAATAGGATGAGATGTACAAACTTTGGTTATAGTTTTAAATTAAAATTCGGTTTTATATTCTGGTGATCATTTACTATTTTTGCCTGTGATATTCTACTAAATCAGGTGATCAGTTAAACATAAGCCATTGAGAACATATACGACGCGTCTCAAGTCATGCGGTCCACTCTTTATTGTGCCTGTCCATCATAAGAGGTACCGGGGCCCCTTCTATGTGCTGATGGTGATCACCGGGGTGGTTTTAGTGATGTAAAAATCCCACACTCCCTGGTCTTTTTCCCCAAAAGTCCATACGCCTTTCGAAGGTGTCCCCCCGAAAACAATAAAAAAAAAATGTGTTCTGCATTGACAGCGTTTTCCTTCGACCCTCTCTATTAAATCTCTCCGGGCTATGCTTGGATGAACGCATAACAGTATCGAAAAGGCAGACATATTCTTACCTTTTAAAGGCATGTCGTTTACTCACAAACAAAGACAGACACTAGAGACAAGGAACTTTAAAGGATCTTTCTTTTGGAATTTGGTGTTGTTGTTGTAGTTGTTGTTGTTGTTGTTGTTGTAGTTGTTGTTGTTGTAGTTGTTGTTGTTGCTTGTTGTTGTTAGCTAACTGAAGAAGCGAAACTTTATTAAAAGTTAGATAAATATCACTTTCGTGACCGTAAACTTGTCTGCACTTTCGAAATTACGTTGTCTTAAAAATTAGGATGATTAAATAATTATTTTTAATAACATCATCGTCGGTCAGGACCTAATGAATGTGTTAACCACTTTACCATGTAATTATTTAATCACGGAGTGTTACAATATTATTCTCTACCGATCTTTACACCAGTGCCGTGATGAAATTAAGTGTAACTGCGGCAACCGTTTATGGTACAACTATAAAGAGTTCATTTCGATAAATTGCTGTAGGCATGCAAACACAGGTAGATTTTTACATACATAGTTACGAATTTATACACCAATGTTAATAAGCATTTTTTATTTATAACAATAATAAGTTTATTCAATATAAGTAGTTTGTACATGGTATAGAGAGTTGTCTTATCTACTTAAATGCTATAAAGAAAAACCAGTACAACAAATATAAAATGGGTCATAGGACTCCCTTTCCTAAACTAGGCAGGAAACCTGTCTGTATCTTAGGATAGAGTATCCATTTACACTGAGTCTTATTGCGGTTACAAAATATTGGTACGTGCAGTGGGCGAACAAAGTACTTATGTTATATTAAAGGATGAAAATAAAATAAAATGGTACGGGGATAGAATCAACAGTGGCGTTCACTAGAAAAACGAAGAGTCAATGAAGCTCGACGAGTGCCGGAGAAACGATTCAACTGTCTTGAATGCCACAACGAAATTAATCATACATATAAGTATATATTTTTTTAAACAAGCTTTTAATTGTTTTCTTCTCTTCAAGCCCTTTCGTTTCACACCCGTATTGAGGAAGTTGAAAAATAAAATGTAATCGGCCATCTTGGAGCGGCGGCCATATTGAATTTAGTGTGATAGTAGAAGTTTGTATGAAACACCGTGAAGAGTAAGCGCTCTTAATGTAATTTTTGTTTTTGTTTCATTCTTTTTGTACCTAGTCTATTTTAGGTAAATTTTAATTGTGTAATTTTCATTTGTAATTTTAGGTTTGCAATTTTTTAATTTTATATTTATTTTTATTTAATTATTTTTAAAGGAAAGTGTAAACTTGAAGCCATTAAGTTTTTACTTGCATGCGGAGCATACGGTGCTTATACGGTGTTTTTTTTTTTTTTTTTTTTTATTTATAAGAAATTGCAATACTAACCTTATAAAAAAAAAAAACATTTTTTACACATGTACAGTATTCACTTGTTGGTTGGCCAATTATAAATAAATAAATAAAATGCCTTAAAATATTTGAAAATCTGTTGCACAAGCAAATTTTTGATGAACTTCAATCTTAAATTTATCGGTGATTGCTTTGCACTGCACTATGAAAGTCTTATCAGATTGCATCGCTTTGGGATATTGCCACCTAATTATTCGCTCACGATGTATTACATTTTTTTCTCTGATCTCTACCGGTAAGTACGGATGATGAAATTTTATGCAATTTGATATTTCTCAATACTTTCAAAAACTCGACCATCCCACGACCTATGTACCTGTACTTTATTATATTATAGATGTATTAGTTATGTAATCTTTCGGTAATTGCAAGTATGGTTTAAACTGTTGCAAAGGCTTGTTAGTTAGCGTAACGGTGTTTAAAAGCCTAAAACTATGTATTTAAATCTTACTATTTACTGTCGTAGTAACTTTTCTGAAAAATCATTTAAATTAAAAGAAATCCGATGAAACCGCTGCGCTTCATGATTATGCCAGGATTTATACACGAGGCTAGTTTTTGTAGCTAGGTTAGGGTGTTACCACACCAATCGATCGATCTACGATCGATCCCATCGATCGTAATCAATCCACGTTGATCGATTGGCATGGTAGCTTTGGTTGATCGTAGAAAGAATTAGAAACTATTGATTGACGTCGACTAATTCATTCAACCATCGATCGAGTGCATCGATCGACGATCGAAAGATTGGTGTAGTAGAAAGAATTAGAAACTATTTATCGACGTCGACTTCTCCATTTTACCATGGATCAATGGTATCGATCGACGGTCGATCGATTGGTGTGGTAACACCCTTAGCCAGCAAGGCTGTCCTGGCTGCCAAATTTTAAAAATGAGGATAGATAAGCTTGCTAGCTACAAGCAAAACTTAGCTATTCTAGCTTTAAATGTAAATGCAAAAATTACGTATCATTTGGCAAATTACACTTTTAGATTTGAAATAAATGCTCTATTCAACCATTTTCTAACAGTCTGCTTTCTAACAATAGCCAATACCACTTATGAAACAAATACCAGCTATATCAATAACTAGTAACATCAGATATCCATATGGCCTATTGCAGAGATTAAATTACAAGTAGGCGTGAAATAAATAACAATAATTACAGAACAGTGCAATTAACTTCTTATTGAAGTACCTAATAACCACCGCTGTTCAATTAAGTTCACTTAAGTTTATAATTGAACTGTGTAATATAAATTAATGACCCAGGTCGTAGCATTCAAAAACCTCTTTGGTTTGCTGGTTGTAAACACGACTACGGAACTTCGGGGAAAGCTTCGATTTTCAGGCCGATAAATTCTCAATGGAAAAATTCTGCTAGATTTATTCATTGCCTGTAAACAATAATCTGGACAAATGAGGCATCCTCCACTTATTCCGAATGCAGTGGAGTCCCTTCATAGAAAATACTTCACGTCCTTTGTTGCCTATAGACCTTCAGCGACCAAAATGTGTCTGCTACACAAGTAAAACAATGGCGTTACACGCGCTCGGCCCTCGAGAGAAAGAAAGAAAGAATCCAATTTATTTAACACATGCATGAAACACGCACGGTACAAATAACAAAAAGATTTAGGTAGATTAGGATCAAAACGAGGCAAATGATTGAGCTGTACAAGTTGCTAAATACTAGTTGGAGAAAGTTAAATTTTAGTCAAACAAAACGAAAAGAAGAAAAAGCATATATCCTGTGTCAGTGTCGATAAATACGAATGAGTTGATACTATTGTCTCTGGCTAGTGTCCGCAGCTTTACGTTCAACCGCGTATTTGGCTTACCTAATTAACCGCCATTTTACTAATGAGTTTATAACGCTGATGAACACCTTTGACTATCCATTCGAGTAACACAAGCGTAATTTTATGTTTAACTTTGCTTTTATGAAACGAATAAATGAAGAGCATTATTTGTTCTATCCATATTAATATGATAATACCATTGCAAGTGACATTTATAAACATCTGCAATGTCTCTATTTGCCAATTTACCATGACAATGATAACTCATCTTCGCACTTGTAAATCGAAGAGGTTACATAAATATATGTTTATTTGAATGTTATTATTATGTTTATCTGTTGGATAACTCGTTATTACCTTGTTAGGACGGTAGGGCTTGAAGAGGCTTAGTTATTTGTGTGATGACAGAATTGCAGATAAAGGTTTCTAATGCATTGCTTCTGGATTTGAAAAGCTTGAGGCCTTGTATCTTTAAAGCTGATATTCTTATAGTATGGTAAAGCATCTATTTAAAACCTAAGACAAACGTGTCTATTCTTTAAAATCATTTTGTGTGTCTTTGCGTTGTATGGGATTTGATTTTAAACAGTATCGCATTAAGGAACAGTACAAAGTAACCCACTCCATCATTCCGATGCATCTTCCGGCATGGTGCGACACCAGTTTATTCGGGGACGCTTGTGTGATGATGCACGTGTGGCTGATCCATCTCCACTAAAATAATGCTGGAAAGTATCGAAAAGCTGCACTCTATGAAGTCTAGTTCGATCCAGCCCATACCTGTCCTCCCCCCAGCGACGCCCTAAGCCGAGGCCTGTACCTCACAGAGGGTGCCCTTAGCTTGTAGTCGCTTAGTTTGTTAGTTTTTTTTATAAGCCCTGGCTGGAGGCTTTAATATTATATTAAAGCCACCACAGGCAAGCCCGGTTTAGCAGTCGACAACCTCATAGGTTGAACTGCGAGACGCCACTTACAAAAAAAAAACTCTATGAAGTTGAATGGTTTTCTTTTCTCATATTTCTACAAGATTCCGGATATCGAGGATTGAAATACTAAACCCATATCTGAAGATAAAAAAGACAACCGTACCAACACATTTAATTTCCAGAATTCTATACGCACCGAAGTAATAATTTTCTTAAGCTGTTTAAAAACCCCGAGGCTATATAATATAATATTATAAATAAACTAAATGTAGCACGGTCGAAGATCCGCGTAATAGCGACGATGTTATTATGAGTGTATGGCACGCAGTTGATGTGTTCCGGCAATATGCGCCAAGGTTGCGACGATCACTTGTTACGGGTGAATTGAGATCGCGTTGTAGCGAAAGCGATGGGATATAGAAATATTAATTTGAAATATTTGTTGTTTCTCGTTTTAGGTACTGTTAACCTGAATCATCATAATGCTGTTTAAAGGCCACCGTCATTTTCAAGAGCTTTTTTTTGTTAAGGATGGGAAATGATCAAATGACTTCTTCTGCTCTGGGCGGAGTGGAAGGGAGTGTCAGACTCTAACATTTTCAGGAGCTACAGTCTGAAGCAAGTGTACTAATTATTCCATTTTGGTTTTGGATTTAGTCGTTCATGAAATATTATCACTCTGATCGAGGTGGGTCATCTAAATTAGCAATGTATCATTTTAAACTCACATTTTTTTCATTCAACACAATCGTTCTATTTCGTCACGTAATAATTAAAGGATTTTTATTTCGAAATCCAATACGACAACCAAATCCAAATCGGAAACGTGACACTAAAGTTAAACGCGACACTAAAGTTAAACGCGACACTAAAGTTAAACGTGGCACTAAAGTTAAACGTGACACTAAACTAAAGTCGAACTTTTGAATGTATTTATTTTCTCAAGCAATCTTTGTTACTGTGTTTTTAAGGCAATTTCTTGTTAAGTGAGCGTTGCTTTATTTGCGTTATTTGCGTACATTATGACACGCTTTAACAGGCTATTCTTTATCCAACGCATTGCCGTTAACCATGTCTATTGTTGTTTGCTTCGCTCTGCTCGCTTAGCTTGCACTGCTTCACCACGCTGCGTATGGTGGTGAGCGGTCACATTATGAGATATTAACAGGCTGCTCTTGATCCAAAGTATTAATAATAAAGGTTTCTATTGCATAAACTTCTAGGATGCTCTTTTTAGATCCTTGTGCATACCAAATAGACTAGTGGTTTTCGCCTTCAAACATTTTTCAGTGTAATCCTTGACTTTACTCTGAACTGATATTTTGAAACATATTTTTTCTTTCTGTGTATTTTTGGTTATTGAACTGATTTTTTTGTGTGTTAATATCAAATTTTCTCTCATGTCAAGGATCTCCTTGGTTGCAGACAAGGTATCTCTTTGGAAGCGTCTGGCAAAAATGAAAGAGAATTTGAATTAAGAATATGAAAAATGCTTTGTTTATATATTGGACTCCGGTCCCAGCGCTCGTTGAAGGCAGATGCCAAATATATTATGAAGTTAAAATCTCAAATATAGTTTTATTTATCTTAATAATATATTGTAACAATAGCAGAGATTCTGATTCTGTAGGACAGGCCACCTGAGCGAAATTGCGGGAAAGAGCTTGTTTAAAATAAAGTATAATAATGCTTATACGCTTATTGGTTACTTCAGAAATAGTTTTGTCAAGCTTTTCAAACTCCATCAGGACACTAAACCGTATGAGAACAGACATCGAATGGGTACTAATACAAGTTATCTAAATTGCTAAACGGTCGCATAAGCAACATAGTTCAGCAGCCAATATTGGGCACGGCCACTCATTGCAACTAATTGCTCCGCTCGACTCAAAGAGATTGTCGCTGAGCAATTAATAGCTCTAAGAATTGCCCATTCGGACGCTTGCGGTTAAGTATTAACAGCCACATGTGTTGATCTTCAAGATAAAGATTACACTTGCTTTATAAATGTTTTTCGTGTACTTAAATGTTCAATTTATAAAATTCTTCCGTTAATGGTGACTGACAGACAACGCACAGCCGAAACTACCGGTCGTAGAAAGCTGAAATATGGCATGTAGGTTCCTTGAGGAGTGTAGAGGAGCACTAAGAGAGGATTTCCTGAAATTCTTTCGGCAACAATTTATGCACGTAAGAAGTAGAGGAACGCATTTTATTTATTTATTTATTTATTTATTTATAGTTAATTAAAACGGCACAGGTCCAATTACATTAATTAACATAGAATTATAAAAATTAAAATAAGCATTCAAATAACATACAATACAAAAATACAAAAATTAAATTCAAAGATATACAATTCGTAGATAAAATTATTAATAATTATTTGAGTAAATGGTTTAATAAATTAAATACATCATAAACTAACATGTAACAGTGGACACTCTCGCATATTGTCTCTCACAGAACACCAGACAAGCACGCATTATTTTCTTCCATTCATCAGCAAACATATCACATTCAGGATAGGCAGTCAGGAGGGCGTTTAGCATCCTTAGGGTTCGACATACTGGAGATTCGGCTCTAGCAACAGATCTAGATAGCGGTAGTGCGAACAGGTTATGTCGGCGGCTTTGACGGTGCCCAAGGTATTTGTCGGGCACAAATAGGCGGCAGAAAAGTCCGTGGAGCTCAGGGCAGTCAATACGACCGCTTAGGGTTTTGCAGGCAATCGTGAGCTGATCAAAGCCCCTTCTTACCTCCAACGAATTGAAGCCCAATACCCCTAAAAGATAATTCGTTGGGTACATACATGGATAGTAATGGTACAGCCTTTGATAAAAAAATCTCAAGAAGGTTTTCTGAACTTTCTCAAGCATCAGTGTCTGAGACGCAGTATGTGGATGCCAGACACAGGCGCTGGACTCGAGTTTACTCCGAACCAAACTGGTGTATAGGAGTTTAATAATACTGGGATTGCGAAAGTCACGAGCGTTCCTCAAGACAAATCCCAGACGCCTGAAGGATTCCTTTGTAAGGGCAGACACGTGGTCTCTAAATGTCAGACTGCGGTCGAAAGTCACTCCTAAGTCCTTAACGCTGGTGACACGAGTGATCACTGTACCCCCCAAATTATAGTCGTATTTTATTGGTCTCAACCCTCGACCATAACTCATAACGGTGCATTTACTAACATTAAACAACAACCCGTTCGCAATGCTCCACCCATAGACGGTATCAATATCTTTTTGTAGGAGTTCGCAATCCACCTCTGTTCTGATTTGCGCAGCTAGTTTTAGATCGTCGGCATATAGCAGACATTTTGCGAATCGAACCTTACTAATTAGGTCATTGATCATGATCAGAAACAAAGGCGGCCCTAATACGGATCCCTGACTCACGCCCGAGCGAGTGTAATAAGACTTCGACTCAAAACAGCCATGCCGGACGAACTGTTTGCGATCCCTTAGGTAGCCAGCGAAGAAGTTAAGAAGGCCGGATGAGAAACCCGCAGCCCCTAACTTTGCCAAAAGCACATCGTTGTCCACTTTGTCGAACGCCTTCCGGAAATCAAAATACAGAGTGTCGACCTGCCTACCGGATTCAAGGCTACTGGATATGAAGTCAACATGAATCAGCAGATTTGAGTTCACGGAGCGACCAGGTCGAAAACCATGTTGAGCATCAGAAAGATACATATTGGTTTGTTTACAGATAACAGTGTTAAGTATATGTTCAAAGACCTTTGCAATGGTTGATAAAATAGCGATGGGTCTGTGTTCCTCTACAGAAGTTTTGTCACTGGTTTTAGGGATGGGAGTAACACGTGAAGTCTTCCACAGCTCCGGATACACGCCTGACTGAAGAGCTAGATTAAAAACATGACATAAAGGGGCTGCTAATATACTGCTACATCCCTTAACGATATATGCAGGGATGTTATCTGGGCCAACCGAACTGCAGGGTTTGAGTTTGGAAATACCCCTAACCACGTCCGACGGGACTAAAATGGGTAGGGGAAAATTACCTCCCTCACTAATCACCGTGTTTGATTTCGGGTCCAATTCTGGTGTGTCCGGCAGAAATACGCTGGAAAAATACTCAGCAAATGCCTCAGCAGCTTTGACACCTGAATAGACCTTGCCATCAAGCACAACGTCCGGCTCAAACCCACCCTTAGATCGCAGGCTTGAAATGTGCTGCCAGAACAGTTTTGGATTTTTGCCCAGGCTGTTTTCCACATTAGAACAATGCAGTCTATATGCCACCTCGGTTCTCACTTTTAATTCCGACCGCAGTGCGCTAAACTGAGCATATGTAGCATCACATCGGGATTGTTTCCATTTATTATGGAGTTTAGATTTACGTCGAGTGTCGCTTACGATATCTCTAGTAAACCAGACTGGGTACCGCTTATTACCAGAGGTCCTTCTCGTCTTCTTTGGAATAGAGGAATCAAATATATCGTACATTAGATTATAAAACTTACAAGCAGCGGTAGACGCGTCGTTGCAGCGAAAAACGTCTTGCCATGGAGCAGAGCGAACAAGATCGAACAATAATGTGTAGTTACCTTTACAAAAGTTCCAATCCTTACTACGGTCAATATTGCTAGGGTCAAGTTTTTCATGTACCTTATGCCTTGGGATGGTAACAGCAATATCTAACGGAGGGTGATACAGATCAATCGGAACCAGTTCCGTACCCTCGACATACTCACAGTTTACAGCAGCGCCCTCCCGAGCCAACACTACATCTAACTTACTGCCACGCATATTCATCACCTCATTCATCTCTACCAGACTACAAAAGCTTAGAAAATAACAGTAGTAATTATTAACATTTACTGACGCACTTTTTAGATTAAGGTCGCCTAAAATAATAATAGTTCCCTTCAAACTGTGAATAATGTCCTCGACCTTGCAAAACCACGCCAGGTAATCATCGTCAGTTGCACTAGGTTTGACGTAAACAACACACACATATATATTTAGGCCATAACTTGTGATCTTAGCCCACAAATCTTCGCCGCCGGTCGTCTCAAGTTCTTGTAGCCTATTCACGGTGACTCCAGGCCGCGCAGCAAGCAGCACACCACCACCCGTGGTCACTCTATCTCGTCGAAGAGTACGCCAATCTCCAGCCGAAATTTCTGAGTCCTCCACTGAATTGTCCAGGTTTGTCTCGGTCACGGCTATCAAATCATGCTCAGACAGTAATAAGCTTGACCTCCATATGGGTAGCTTGGTTTTGAGCCCACGCACATTCTGGTACAGTAAGCGCAGACAGACGTTGCGATCAGTACAATCACGAGAGGCGGGAGCGGCAAGTACGCAATAGGTCTTATTGGGTCTCATCGCTTCGGGCACGAAAATTACGGCGCCATGGTTTGACGCAAATATCCTCTGCCCAATTTTCAGGAGCCACAACTTGATCAGCCAATTTTGAGGGCACGCCCAGCTTGAAGGATGCGTATTTACCACGGGATTTGAGGACTTCTACCGTGCAAACATCTGCTCCGCAAATGGTAATTAGGTGATCACGTACCTGGCTATCAGATGTGCCTTGCTTAACGTAGAAGAGGTGCAGGTATCTCCATCTTTCAGAGGCTTCTAGATTGGTGGTACCAGGCGCTGCTGTTCCACGCAACACATTACCAAGTGAACGTTGGGAACGTCTGTGTCGAACTTCCGTCCAACCTTCTTTTTCTGAGTCGCCCATCGAGATGTCAACAACAGTGGCAGCCCCCGGCACGAAGACACGGCGTTTCGAACAATCCCGCAGACTTGTCTCGGGATTTTCCCGATCAACATCCTCCGTCCCTTGAGACGCGATCTCCAAGGGATCGGTGACCTTTCCGCTTACTTTTGGTGTAGCAGCACGACGTTGAGTAACTTCAGTGTACGAGCGGGGATATTTTTGCTGCCCATGTTTAATCGTATCTTTCCCACTCGTTTTCACTTTGGGAGTAGCTATGCTACTTTTAGCCTCGAGCTCCGTTGTGGTTTTTCGGATTGTCGCACATTGGCTTTTAATTTCAGAGACATCCTTAACCAAGGCGGATAGCATTTTGTCCTGCTCAGTTTTCCATGCCGACAACTTATGATCGAGGTTGGCCTTCCAGGAAGCCAACATTTCCAGTATTTCACTCTTCAATTCACGACATACACATGAGTTGTGGATAGCGGGGTTGTTGGGTGACTCGTCGATGCGTGGCCGCTTGCCCCTGAATGTTACATTATCATCAGGCTCCTTGCAACTAGAAGCCGATGCTATGTCAGGAACAGATTGCGATTGTCCTGGTCCCCCCATTTTCGGAGATGTAGGCGGTGTACGATGTAACTTAGGCATATCGAAGTCACACGTGAATCAAGTGAGCGTAATAATGTAAAAGCAGGCGAAAAATAAATACAGGAAAACAAAAAAGTCGTCCTCTCTGAGGCTGTGTGAATTAGGTAGGAAGTACTGCGCCGTCTTCGTTACTTAATCTTTGGTGCGAGCGCTCGCATACGTCACTGGGCGTAGCCGCGCGCAGATATGACACTTATGCGGTCCGCGTAACCGTGACGGTCGCATGCACTGTGCGTAAAATGTCTTGTCACTCACTCACCGTTTGACTAGTCCAGATTTAAAATTTCAAACGGTTCACTAAGAAAATCGTTCCAAATTAACACTTATTACAACTTTTTGACAAAATTACACTTGCAAGTAGGATAGTCAGTCACTTTGTGTACTTTTGTTAGCGAAATAAGTCCAGATTTAAATTATTTTAGTATTTTAGCAAAGAGCAAAAACATACGTAAACTTGGACGTTCGGCCGCTAGGGCAAAGACCGCATGTCAAGGTCGATCCGTAAATGGGTGACCATCAATTTTAAGCCGAGACCCCTGCGAACCTCGGAAAGCTTTGAGCATTTGTTTTAGCATTGAGTCGTTCATCCCGACTGTATTTGTAGTCGTTACAAGTAGTCAAAAGTACTAAAATCTGAATAATCATTCTGATCAAGGAGTTTCGTATTACCCAGTCAATGGGATGAGCAGAGTTAAGCAGTTGCTTCATGTAACATACTACTATAGAGATGAGCAGAAAAGGGGGTAAAGTCTCGTAAACCTCCATTGAAAAGAGAGGATCCTCCGACCAGACGGTTGTTGTGTCTGGTGGGCAACTGCCCGATAGCTGATATTTGGACTGTTGTCACACGGTAAACTCTGATACCACGATGCAGGATTTTAATTAGTAGTTCGCTGTTGGCGGAATAGATGGCGTTGCAATTTTTTTTTATATATAATTCTAGGCACGCGTTGACCACACTCTCATTTGATGGTAAGCGATGATATGGTTGAAGATGGAGCACGCTTACCTAGAAGTAACCTAAACACTATTGACATAAAGACTCCCAGGTTGTAGCTAACAGGAAACACAGACTCTGACAGATAATTCCACTCTTTACGCTGTACGCACAATGAATGTGTTCCCAAAACGTTTTGTAATGGTGATTCCGGTTAGACTGCAAGAAGACTCCAATAGAAAAATTGTCTGGTGCACTCAACATAGTTGGTTGAATTTTCCATGCAGCTTACTCACATAGAGACAACGACACAGGAAGAGAATACCCCTGATTCACTTTTCCGTGACGTCCATATAAAACCTAAGATACACTTTTAAACTTAATAATTAACATAAAATAATTAAAGCAGCTTTAATTAAACACATCCTGTCGATAATTGTCGACGTTGCTAAGTAAAGGTTAAGTAAGCACATGTATTAATTTAAAATCGTTACAATTAACCAGATATTTGTAGTTGATTATCTTCCTTATTGGGATCATTGAAGAATCTTGTTCAGGCAGTGCAGCTTTGACCTATGTGGATTTATTTTTAGAATTTGGGGAAATCTTGTCGGTTACTTGATTGTCTTGGTTTGTTGCTGTGGGTATTTTTAGCTTAATGGAATTGGCTTTTCATTAACTAAAGTTTATTTAGGGTTAATTGAACGAAAGGAAAAAAAAGCTGTGGGGTAATTTTCATAAGCCTACGGTAAAATAATATATTTTCACTAGCTTTAGCTTTGTACTTTTGCTGTACTGAGATCTATTTCAATGACAATATCTTTAGTTGGCTGGGTAACTATAGCGGTGCTAAACGCGTCTACAAATGTTATGTCTTTATATAAGCTTTTATTTAATTTGGACCGATCGTATGTATGTAATTTGTAATTTTTAGACCATTTAGTCCCACATCCTTTAGTCCCATTCACATTTAGCTCTGGTGACACTATACTGCCGATCCAAGATAGCGGATTACATTGTTTTTCTCAACCTCCTTACCAAGGGTATCAAATGAAAGGGCTTGAAGAGTAAAAAACGGTAAAGTTGGTCACATCACACTAAATTCAATATGGCCGCCGCTCCAAGATGGCGGATTATAATTTTTTTTCAATCCCCATATGGGTATCAAACGAAAGGGTTTGAAGCTAAAAGCTAGTTTTAAAAAAAATAGGAGAATTTATTTAAGTTTCTAATAAGAATGCATTTGCTAACAAAAATCGTGTTCTATAAAACTAAATTTGAAAAGTAAAGTAATCAATCTATTTTTTCAAGGATGCTTAAAGGATATACATCAGTTCAATTGCAAGTAGTCGTGGGTAATTATAATAATAAATTGATGCTCTGAATAAATTAATTTAGTTTTGCACCCACGGTTGTAATTCATGTTCGAATAAATGTCATGAACTTCAAGTAACATTAATTTTACTTATTCGGCTTGTAAATTATGTATTAAAAGATGTGTAATTAGTGGAATAAGATCGTAAAATTGTTAAATACTTTGTTTATTAGGTCACTTGTGTGTACTTGTAATTAAGATGCTTAAAGTTTCTGTGGCATTACCTGTTTGCAAAATAACTTTGAATTGATAATATCTAAAAATAAAATTATCTACTTCTACAATCTTGTTGCCAATATTTGGCATATTTGTAGCGGCATCAATGCCACCACATGAAAAACTAAGAAGCAAAATTTGTACAGCAACAAAAAGTACCGCAACGCCATCTATGACGAACTACCAACGAAATCCTGCATCGCGCAAGCAAAGTTTTTAGTGCGATTTGAACATATACAACAGTCCGAATATCAACTATCGGGACCAGTTCGATCCAGCCCGTCCCTAGCTGTCCTCCCCCCAGCGACGCCCTAAGTCGAGGCCCGTACCCCACAGGGGGTGCCCTAGGCGTGTAGTCGCTTAGTTTGTAAGTTTTTTATAAGCCCTGGCTGGAGGCTTTAATATTAATATTAAGGCCACCACAGGCAAGCCCGGTTAAGCAGTCGACAATCTTATAGGTTGAACTGCGAGAAGCCACTCATAAAAAAAAATCAACTATCGGGCAGTTGCCCACCAGACACAACAACCGTCTGGTCGGACGGAGGATCCAACCTTTTCACTGGAAGTTTGCAGGACTTTACACCCTGTTCCGAATACCCTTATATATTATCATGTATAGGTGTGGTAAAGAATTAGATTGCCTAAAATAAATCTATTGGAGGATAATTTAATTAAAATTTAGCAGGAGCCTCAGGGAATACTGCCGAAGGCTCCTAAGCTTAGCAAAGTTAAGATTGTTATTTGACTTGAATAACTTTGACCTACATCGTAAAAAAAATAAAAATAAATGGATCTACAGTACAGCTTTCACTTACTGATAGATTTTTATTTATCCCTACATTCTGTCTATAATTATTTATTATATTTATCGAGGTGGCGCAAGAAAAGAGTGTCTGGAAGAGTATAGGGGAGACCTTTGCCCAACTGTGCGACAAAATGGCTAATAAAAAATATATATACATATTTCCTGGCAAGTACAGGAAGCAAATGTCCTAAGTAACATCAAACCTGTTCATCACTACACACCCGGACAAACAAACTATTTATTATAATTACTATAACATTAGCTTCAACTCTAGGTTGCGGTCACGTGCCATATGTATCCTATAAAAGTCGTGCATCATCATCTGCCTAACCTTTGCCTTGACTCGGCTTTCAGTCACACTGAATTCAGCTGCTTAACAGTATTTTTCGTGGAACGACTACCTATCAAACCCCTTTAACCCAGTATCTGGGTAACACGATACTTCTTTTATGGCTTCTGATAATCCGTAACGACTGTTCATTTGCATGCAACCATATGTATTTGACGACACGTTTGGCGCAGTGGTTAAGCGATTGACGGCTCGCTGCGTGTCAAGGGTTCGATTCCCGCACGAAACAAATATTTGTATGGCCTACAGATAATTGTTCCGGGTCTGACTGTTAGTGTATGTGAATTTGTATGTTTGTAAACGCACCCACGATACAGGAGAAATTCCTAGTGTAGGACAACGCTTAAACAAAAAAAAATTGTACGCTTTTTGGCATACCACAACGACCTATGACTACCTATGTTACACAAATAAAAATGATTATTGATTATTATTGCTAAAGATCTACAAAGACATCCGGTACCCATCGTTTTGTCGAGTTATTCGAATTTATTTTTTAGAATGATTTTTTGATTGTCTTTCACCTGGAAAAAAATAGGGGACAAAAATCTAGTTGTATAAACTTACAAACAAAAAAGTTTTACCTTTATATACATATAATATTAGTTTTAACATTATATGACAGATGTATCGGCCAGTAAAATTAATTACTCCATCTTAACACACATTACTTAGCAGTCAATAGTAATTAGTGGAGATTGAAATTATGTTCGGCAGTCTATATCCTTGACTTGAGGACTCCCTTCTTATTTGGGATAAAGGTTAGAGCAGGATTTTGCGACATTTCTGTTGGGTAAGTAGAATTTTACGTACTGTATGTCCTTGGTAAATAAATTTTCTTTTTGTATTTTTGTATGAGGTAGTCTTAAAAAGGTATCAACAGGCAATTTAACCTTTTTCTCGCCATTTCGGGAGGGCCAGGCAGGTGAGGAGGGTGAGCGGTTTAGAAAACCTTTCTGTTATATTGTCTCTCTGAAATCCAGTTTCATCAAGATTGATGATTTAAATGAGTTTTCATAACACCCATAACATAACTTACACCTATTCCATTCCAGTTTAAGAATAGAATAGAATAGTTTTTTTTTTAAGAATAGAGTTTTGGGTTGGTTAAGGAATTTATTGTCAGCTGTCAATTAATGACATCCGGGACATATCCCTTCGTTTTGTCGAGTTGTGCGAAAAACCTGTTTTCGAATGATATTTGGTTAAATGCCTTTACCTGGAAAAAAAATTTAATTGGAAAAAAATCTAGTTGCATAAACTTATAAACCAAAAAGTTTTACTTTTTATATACATAATATTAGTTTAACATTACAAGACAGAACACCGCTATAAATCAAAGCTCTAAAGTAATAGGATCTAGTCTTTATAATTGTAGGTGGGTTACCTGTAGCTGCGATTACAGATTTTTCTAAAAAAACAAATCTTGTTTACCTCAGTGTCTTATTGTTATGGCAACACTCCTAGAAGTCGTGCCGCCCATCCCACACCAGAAGAGCCTTGGTAACACCAATCTGACACGATCACACATCATACTAACAGATGACTAGCCGCAAGAAAATGCTAATCATTCCGTACCTAGTTCACATTATAATACGTACTTAGGCAATATTGCCCCAAGCAAAGTGAGGATCGACGTTTGTATAATAATGATGATTAAATATGAAACGTCTTTTGAAAATTTCATAGGAGAACAGCTATAGGCTATGAATGGTATGTGTAATCATATGTGTTGATTTGCTCTTCATTTGGGGGTTAGAGGCCAAGGAAAGAATTTGTGATCGATATTTTTCTTAGGAGTGGCCATCAGCCATACCATGAGTTGTGTTAGTAAACTGATGTATTTAATCATCATCATATCAGCCGAAAGATGTTCATAGCTGGACATAGGCCTCCCCCAAAAGGAGGGGTTTGCTATATTCGCCACGCTTGACAGGCGGGTTGGCGATCGCAGTGTAGGTATTGCAATGTAGAGAGAATGCTGCAGCCCATTCTCTGGTGAGTAGTCCTTTTTTTTTTTTTTAAGGATGGGAAATCATCAAATGACTTCTTCCGCTCTGGGTGGAGCGGAAGGGCGTGTCAGACTCTTACTGACTAAAACCCATCCGTGTTCCTTCTAAAGCCCTTTGCTTTCCAGGGCCGCGGTGACTCTTTCGAACAAATTCCGCAACCCTGGCAGGCTCTGGACCTAGCGGGCCCCGTCCTCTTTGCTGACATCTCTTTGAGGCGCGCGTGGAACACGACGCGCCATCGACCCGGGCCTGGTGGTGATCGGACAGCGAGCCACCCAACGCTCGCCGTCCGCAGGCCCGCGCCTACGGTGGCCAGGGATCGCCCTGCGACTCCCGACGCCCGGGGCATCTTCTCCTGTTGCGGCGGTTGGGACGAAGGCCTTGCCTTTCCCTCGCGCGGTCCGCCTCCTCCTTCGCTAGCATTACTGCTTCGCAGAAGGAGCTGGTGAGTAGTCCTAGTCGCCTCTTACGACAGCCACGGGAAGTGATGGGATGGTGCTAATCTTATACGTCAGACACCATACAGAACTGATGTATTTACAGGGTTCAATACAAGAGGATCTTTTCAACGCCGAACCGGAGGTCCCGAATATGTTCAAGAGAATCTACTGATTTTGCCAACTTTTTCCTAATTGTATCGGGGTCAATTTACAGTCTACAAATGACATGCGAATATCTACCTCCATGGTAACCCAGAGAGTGGGTAAGACGGTTGCCCTTTCCAAAATTGTGGTGGAGTAATCGATGAAATCGACTGTTTTCAGGAAAAATATGGGTTGGAGTGTACGTAACGGGGCACAAGAAAAAAAATTGAGATAAAAAATATTTTCGCGATTCTATCGTATATAAGTTAAAAATAAGGCGAAAAACATCTTGGTGATTTTTGTCTCCGACCAACCGTTTGTCGTAAAAACGATGTCGAATGGATCCCTTGCCCTTGAGGTGTCCCATGGTGTTCCCCTACCCTACTACTCCCACCAGGTCCCGAAGGCTTGATTAGGCGATGGATTATGGTGAAAAATTTTTTTCATCGGGCCCCGTTTCGTATCCAGTGACGAAAATATGAATCATCAAAGAACTTTCGAATTAAAAAGTGTTACCAGGTCCAACACCACATATTTCACTAACTTAGAACTATTTATCAAAGGTGACACACCTTATTAGATTGTCGATATGCTTGGAATCACTACCTAGTAATGTTATTATTTTATTAATTAGTAATTAATAAGTCCATTCCACGTACCATGTTTCATATTTTCCAAGCATTGCGGAACTAGGAGATGAGCTAATCAAGCTAAGAGGCTCAAGAATGAGTGGCATTCTATTGGCAAATTTATTGTTGAAATGCAAACGTATAAGGGATTGATCATGTGACATTTCAGCAGCGTTTGTCAATCCTATAAATTTTGACGTTTTGAAAGTTGCTTTCCCCACGCTACCGCTGATAGAATGTCACTTCACTAGAGCCTTATTTATTACTAGCGGACGTTACGCGATTTCACCCGCGTAGTTTCCGTTCCCGTGGGAGTACGGGGATAAAATATAGCCTATGTTACTCGCTGATAATGTAGCTATCCATTGCTTCGAATGAATATTTCAAACCGGTCCAGTAGTTTTTAAGTATATTCGTTACATACAAAAATATAAATCTTTCCTCTTTATAATATCAATTATTATGTTTTTGAAAATGTTTTTCTAATCGGGTTTGCTCCCGGTGGCTTTTCCTAGCTCCCGCCCTGAGACCTTCAGGGAAAAGGAGGTTCGGATCCCCTGCTAATTGATAACAAATACTGTGTCCCCCAGTACTTTGCTCAAGATGGTAACTGTGTGTATAGCTGCTTGCTTCTGTAGAACATGTATGGCTGCATATAATTTATCACAATATCTGTGTATGCTCTTTGCTACTATTCCTGTCGCTCCTATTACTATCGGTATGACTTCTGTAGGTGTGTTCCATAATCGTGTTATTTCTATTTTAAGTAGGTATTATTATTATTAGTATTGATTATTTTTGGATGAGAAATCATCAAATGACTCCTTCCGCTCTGAGCGGAGCAAATGGGAGTATCAGATTGCTTCTGTATATCAAGTCCCTTACTGACTAAAACCCACCTGATGCCCTTTGCGTTCCAGGGTCGCGGTAACTCTTTTGAACATTTTCGCAACGTCTAGAGCCTTAGTTCATGTTTCTCTTTTTATTTGAAAAGAGTAACTATGGAGTTTCGTGTCCGTTCTTCTCCATAAGAATCTACTTTTCCGAAGGAACAGTAGAGTCACTTTATAAATGTTATATTATTATTTTACTGAACTGTAAATGATAACGTTCAAAAGTGCCGTTTAATGGCCTAATTGAAATAGACTTTGACTTTGACTTTCATGGACAACAATAGCATCAAGTTTATTAATATTAGCTTTATATAATTTTAGCATGATATTGCTTTATGAGGTCGATCAGAATTTTTATTATTATGTAAATAAATCATAAATCTGTCATCGTAAATGTTTCAATCATAAAACGATATTTTAGCCCAATGACAGTAGGTATGAAGGAAAATATAGACAACTTAATGATTTTAAGAATAAATTATGATTCCTCTCTCTTTTAGAAGAGGATGTATTTATATTATGGGATATTTAGCCTTATAAAATAAAACCAACAGGCGGCAGGTGGACAGGTGACCATTAGGCGAACGAACAATTTCGTAAGGCTCAAAAATATATTTTCTGACGTGACTTGAGAATTTGACAGTTATGTCAGTTATTGACAAGATTTTTTTTGACAAATAAGATCATGCACGTGAATGACACTGGCTTACATGAGAAGACTATTTTGGAACATCCACTCTTCTGAGAATAACTACAAACAATAATTTTAGACATATTATTAGTATTAGTCGTCATCATCATTATATCAGCCAATTGCCGTCCACTGTTGAACGTAAGCCTCCCCCAAATAGCGCCAACCATCATGGTCTTGAGCGGTCCGCATCCATCCGCTGCCAGCCATCTTCTTCAAATCGTCGATCGTTCGTGCCGCAGGGTGTCCCACACTACGTTTGCCCATACGCGGTCTCCACTCCAACACATGTCTGCTCCATCGACAATCTGTCCGTCTACAGACATGGCCGGCCCACTTCCATTTCAGCATGCTCATTCTACGCGCAATGTCGGTGACTTTAGTTTTCCGGCGAATGACTTCGTTGCGAATTCTATCCACCAGAGAAATCCCGAGCATTGCTCTCTCCATTGCACGCTGAGCAACCTTGAATTTGTGGACCAGGCCTATGGTGAGTATCCACGTTTCGGCTCCGTAAGTCATTACGGGTAGGACGCACTGGTTAAAGACCGCAGAGTCTTTAGCCAGTTCTTAAGGGATTGTGGAATCGACGATTCAAAGATACCACGCAGCTTCCCGAATGTCACCCAGCCCAAGCGTATTTTTCTGGTCGCCTCCTCAAAGTTGTGCCGCCCCAGTTGTATAATCCAATCTATCTTAGTACGAGTGTACCCGTATATTTCGATGTGAATTTATAAAACCACATTTTACATCATAACCATTAAAATCATTGATAAGAATCGATTTACTTGATGAACGATTACAATTCACGTGAATTATAAACTTACAAGTCATCATTACAATTCTTTGTTTCCTTACATGGTCTAACACAATTGAATCACGCAATTTGCTCTTTAGGCTAAAAATTTAATTGTTGTACAGTAATGTTCTGGGTTAGAGGTCGCTAAAGTAATATATTTTGCAATCTTTTTAGCCTAAAACTATGGACTGCGGGTACGATGCAGTATTTTTTAGTTACGGAATTGTTTGAAAGAGTTACCGCGGCCCTGGAATGCAAACGGCATTTGAAGGAAGACAGGTGGTTTTTAGCCAGTAAGAGTTTGACACTCCCTTCCGCTCCACCGAAAGCAGGAGGAGACATTTGACGATTCCGCGTTCACAGATAAAAATGCACGGATGGATGAGAACTGATTATTTGGCGAAGGCCGGACCTCCTTGGTAATCGTGGCATCTTTAATTATATAAGATACTAGTGGTCCCGGCAGACGTTGTCTTGTCCAAACGTTTGCTTTGTGTCTGTCGAAAAATTATAGAAATCGACTGCAGCGCCACCTACCGGGTCCAATTGTGAAACTAAACCATCCTCTAATCCACTTGAAAACACACAAAAAAAATAATTCAAATCGGTCCAGCCGTTTAGGAGTTCACTGTCAACACACGTATAGAAGAATTATATATATAAAGATAAAGGATAGCATCTAGACAAAAGTTCCTAGGTTCGATTCCCAAACCAGGCAGTATCTTTGGGATTTTTCTGTAGGGGATTTCGCAGTAGCAGCTTGGAATCTGGATTTATGCACGGTTGGAGTCAATTGGCTTGCCTCACATGGGAGTCAATGATAACAAGACATATTATCAGATTAGTTGTAATATACGTATTAATTGGATGGTGTAATGTTATGTACACTTAACAGTTTTGAATTTTAAATAGTTTTCAGAGATACTGACTCATTGTAGACCATGAAATATGTTGCACGTGCAAAGAATGTAATGAGCCCAGCCACTACATCAATCAGTCACTTATTTTAATTAGACCGCTAACTGACTTTGAATCAAGCCTTCAATAATTTTTATCATTCTTTCACCGTTAGAACCTTTTATCAATTAAATAGGAATGGTAATTGTTTACTGCCTCGTCGCAAGGGTGCTGCCGAGCATGGTAAGGTCCAGACAAAATGTTATTTTCAAATGTAACGGATTAACCATTTGACATTTCAGTAGTGTTTGTCATTCTCATTTATTTTTAACTTAATTTCGGATATCGATATCGCGGATAGAACGTTAGGCCCTCAGAGACTAGACATTCTGACCACGGTAGAGTGGTGAAGGGTTGCGGAATTAGTTTGAAACAGTCACTGCGGCTCGGGAACGCAAAGGACTTTAGAGGGGCAGAAGAAACACAGAAGGGTTTTAGTCAGTAAGAGTCTGCCACAGTCATTTGATAATTTCCCATCCATAAAAAAAGGGTGGCGAAGGAAACTGTCAAAACGTCAAAAATGTATTATAGGATTGACATATCGTATGTATAAAAATGTATAGCGCTATCGAAATGTCACGTGTTCATGCCCTTGAATTATGGTAGTTTGACCGTCGCTGTCACTAATGGAATGACATTTTGTCACGGCAGCAGCCCGTAGTCCGGATTGGTGCCGGATGGCGATAGGTTCGCCTTCCATACCATGGGACTTAAAAATAATAAATAAATAAAATGAATTGAAATTTGTATAATTTATACTGTTATTGTTTTTTTAATTTATTATTAATAATTTCTTTTAAAATAATATTTACTCAAATTTTATATATTTTTATAAAAAAAATATAACACAAACCTGCAATAATTTGGTATATTATGTCATATGTCATTGTGTGTATTAAATGTATGTCCTTTAATTTCTGCCATACGCTTGGAAGAATACAGGCGTGATGATCTTAATAATGGCGTAACCTTTTGTTTAAAAAAATACTTTCTAAAACCACAATGACCCAACAGGAACTTGCAACACGGAATGTGCCTAACTCGATCTTTTGACCCTTCCACCTTTATGGTACCATGAATTCAAAACTTACAGCTCCACATAAAATTATACGGTCCAATAAATTGGTACATGTCTGAACTAAACTTTACATACACTGTTAGCACCTTTACAAGTTCGTCATGGTTAGTTAAACTTGGTTGTTAAGCTTTAAGTACAGGAGTAAACATACAACAGAGTCCTAATTATGAACTCTGTCGCATGTTTACTCCTGTACTTATGTTCGAGGTTTTTGAGAAAGACTAATGTGAGACTGTAAAATGATAGGTTGAATGAAAAGGTGTGAAAAATTATATATTATTTATATTATATGTCGAGAAATGAGGTGACTAATATTGAGAATATAAATAAATCGGGATATCAATTAGATAAATTCGTGTACAAAAGTTTATTAAGATTATAATTATTGTGGTTTTATAAATGGAAGGTTGATATGTTATGGGTTTTTGTTACCTGAAAGAAATGATATCTATACTAATATAATGAAGCTGAAGTTTGTTTGTTGGTTTGAACGCGGTAATCTCTGGAACTACCAGTCGGATTTGGAAAATTCTTTTTGTATATTATAGCCACAGGAAGGCTACACGGGAACGGAAAAAACGAGATATGCGAGTACGAAGTCGCGGGCAAAAGCTAGTAATATATATTATTTGTTATTTATTATATTTATTATAAATCGAGATAAGGGCAGGAACATATTTTTTTAGTATTTATAAACTCAAAGCCCCTCTGCATGTGCCATAAAAATTACCCAAAAAAGCACAAAAAAATGCTTTGTCCATAACAATATTTATAATGCGACTAATAGTTCAGTAAAGGCTCTGTTGACTATTTACTCTATGTTTTTGTGCTCTGAGTACACTGTCCGGATTCCTAATGTTTAACGTATGGGATGGAATGGAAGTTAAGTTATTAATTCTAATAAGCGCATAGCTTTATCAGCTTAGTAGATTAAAACCGTTATTTGTTGATCCTTAATGTGTTAAAATAGAAAACCGCTTCAAGTGCTCAGCAGATATGTATATATGGCCGTCGTTGAAACGTGAATTTCACATTTTGACATTCGATTTGCGCTACCGAACCCTCCATTTCCCCGAGTAAAAAGTTAGACTACAAAGAAGTGTTTATGGTTGTTTCTTCGTATTTTAACAACGACTTCTGAAATTAAAGTTATTTTCTACTTTGTAGTGTTTTTTTTTATCTGGAAGTCGGTTGTATTTGTTTGTAAAAAAAAATATATTTTTCGCTTTTTATAGGTATCCCACACCTAACAACACCACTAGAAAGTCATAGGAAAGCAAAATACGCAATTTTGTTAACTTGGATGACATATTTTTTTCCAGCTATTTTGATTTAAAAACCAAGCTAATGAATCGATTTTCATGAAATTTCTATGGGACCAATCGGATCAATCCTTTCACATGAAAAAAGAATCGGTTCATAAATGACGGATTAGGCCTTCTGCACCTAAACCGGAGGTGACAAATATAAAAAAAATACAACCGAATTGAGAACCTCCACCTTTTTTTTGAAGTCGGTTAAAAATATGACAATCTTTCATTCCCAAAATATAGCAACTCAGTGATTTTCGACAACTGCGCCGCATTACCAGTTTTATTAAAGAAGTTCAAGTAATTAAAACCAGTCGAAGAAGATACCATTTTTTTATGCTCCTCAGCTTAACTTTCCTTTTCATGATACCCATTAATCCACAATAAATAGTTTACCGCACAAAATGCATATAAATAAGATTTTTAACATTTTTTGATGCTCTGATTTGCAATAAGTAATTGAAGGAGGTTCGTCTCTCCAGCTTAACTTTCCTTTTCAAGGTACTCATTTATCCACAATAAATAGTTAACCGCACAAAATTCATATAGATGGCACCCTTAACACAAGTTAAATCTTACACTGGGTGCCAGTATAGTATCTAGATCAGTGTTTATTGTACTCGTACAACTGGAATAAAATACATTTTTTATTATTTATATAAGAGAACAAAGGTTACCGACATAGCCCGAGGGATTGCCAAACTGAAGGGGCAGTGGCAGGGCACATTGCTCGCAGAACAGATGGTCGATGGGGCTGAAAGTTCTGGAGTGGCGACCGCGTACCGGAAGACGCAACATTGGAAGACCTCCCACAAGGTGGAACGATGACCTGGTGAGGGTCAAGGGTAGCCGATGGAAGAGAGACGCACAGGACCGGTTGTTGTGGCGACACTTGGGGGAGGACGCCAGCAGTGGACGTCTATCGGCTGATATGATGATGATGAAGATTTCCTAAGAAAGGCGTAACAGTATTATACGACATCCTAATTTCTTAACCCTCTTACGCCACAGTTGAACTCGTTGATACCTACCACCTACAGGTCACAACTCCTCGTAAATTCCGGTCAAAATCATAATAAATCAATAAATACACGTAAACCAATAAAATAACATCATCATTAATTAATCAACTTTTGCTCAATTAGTCTAAGGAGTTTTGTTAGCGGGACCTTTAGGTTTTTAATGTTTATCCTTAGAGTGCGTATTCTACTCCGTATAACCTAACTACTAAGAATTAATGACAACACGATTTGAAAGTTACTGTCAAGTCATGTTGTCATTCATTCTTAGTTCGGGTTCGGATCTAATCGTAAGTCCGTAGGTGACACGGAGTAGAATACGCCCGCAACTAAGCCCGAAACTACGGACTTTGGGTTTAGAGAGTCCCTGTTCCGTCCGAATCTGAGAAAAGACCGACTGAACAATTATACCAGCTTGACCAGTTTACTAAATTGCAAAGGCTTCTTCTTCTTTCACATATAATGTTTGTAGTTAATAAAATATCAATCGCTTTTTATTGTCCACACTGCACCTATCACTATTCTCTGCATCACCCAAAGGTTGACTGGTAGAGAATGCCTGTGGCATTAGGCTGCGTTTCCACCACAGATGTGCAAGGATACGTAGCAAGGGATGTCGGAATCCGAGTATGTTTTCGGATTCCGAGAAATTACTATATTGTGTACAAAAGGCAGTATACAAAAAGCTCTTAAGACCTTTGACATTATCTTAAGGAAGTGATCTTATTTAGTGGCCTTCACAGATGTAGAGGTGTTGCTAGATCCGTGAGTATTCCGGATCTTTGCGGATTGAGGATGGCGGTTTATTCGAATGAATGGCAGGATTGGCAGGTGCAGTTAGTGAAGATGACATGCAGAAAGATACGGTTTTTATCGTTGAATATTTGCCGAGCTGTCGATTTTGGGAATTCTGTGAATTCTTTTGTTAGTTGTTACGATGCTGGTCCAAAGAAGCATCTAGCCTTTGACGATATCTACGTCAGTAGGTAATTAAGAGTTGTTCTTTATAGATTGTAAGCTAAGTTATTATGGAGATTCTATATTTAGACGTGTGTAAAGTATTGTCTGCTATATTAGAAGCGTCGATGGATAAAATTGCTTTTAGCGCTATTTCTGCATGATAAGTAAGATTGTTTTAATAAAATGGCAACTCATCAGGTTTTTTGCAAAAAAGGTGCGTTTTTGTGAATGTGACTGGAACCTGCTTAAATTTCCCCACAGACAGGCGAAACATGACAATAAGAAAACGCGGTCTTAAGAACAATTTCGATGAAAACGCGTCATGCGTCCATCACGCATATCATCCATGCACGGGAGCCTTTATAAGCGAAGAACATACGATCGCAGAGGTCAGAAGCCAATCGTCCTGCGTCAAATTAGCCATAGAAGCCGACAAAGTACACACAGAATCGTATCTGATTAAACGTTGACATGCACCTTACTCACAAAGCAATAAATTATTATAATTCTAGCGTTAACACCTACATGACGTCTAAGAGGCTATTTGAGAACTACTAATACGCATCCTGATGAGTAATGTTGTTTCTACTTCATAATTGATTTTAATAATTATTTACTGACTGCCGGCTTGGAGGTCAGATGACAGAAGCTTCGTTTATCATAATTATAATAGGCTGTGTCCGTATCCGGTAAGAATGTAAACCCGTCTTCAATGTAAACATAATATCACATTTATTTATATCATAACAAATGCTTACTTTACTTATAGTTTGCACCAAAGCGCACAGCTAAAAAATCGAACTCATCTTATAAACATTTACAACTAAAAATAGAATACAGATATTGATCATCGATCTATTAGTGCACGTAAATATATCGAACTCCGATTCCGGAGCAATCAGGGCGTTCAGCAAACTGATCGCTTGGGCCGTTGGAGCGTATCGAGCCGTAAGGGTACTTGACGGTGGACCCGCGAGGTACCGGCGCGCGACACCCGCTGTCGGTCCGGAGCGAACAGTGAACAGCGAGCTAGCGTGCGAGTGTCGTCGACCTTTTTGTTCTTATTACAAGTAATAGTGCATCTATATTTCTCGAAGAGTTAGGCAGAGGTTTAGAAGTCCCACGGATCGGACGCAAATACAGACCATGATCTGCTGCTACGGAGACAGTTTTGACGCTTGGAAAAGCTCAATGACATTTTGCCCGAATCGATAATCCAGCCCAAGACCTCATGAGCATCAGCAACGCTGGTAAAATATACGTGTGTTTGATTACTTTGAAGGACACGCCAAAGGCAATAATATAGGGAAACTAGATTAAACTTGAAATCTACGGCTATTACTTAACTTACAGAATTCCTTTCGTGAAAGTTAAACTTACCTGAGTTCATATCAATCTGTCCTATTGGGATCGGTATCCTGTCTTGGGATCGGTTTCCAGTCTAACCCGATGCAGCCGAGTACCAGTATTATACATGGTTTGACTGCCTGTCTAAACTCCACAAACCAGTATCTGCGTAATCGGACCTGAGGACGGCAAGCGCTGGGTGGCCCGCTGTACGACCACAACCAGGCCCGGGTCGATGGCGCGTTGTATTCCACGCGTGCCTCAAAGAGATGTCAGCATTGAAGACGAGGCCCGTTAGGGCCAGAGCTTGCCAAGGTTACAGAATTTGTTTGAAATAGTCACCGCGAAGGAACACGGATGGGTTTTAGTCAGTAATAGTCTGACACGCCCTTTCGCTTTACCCAGAGCGAAAGAAGTCATTTAATGATTTTCCATCCTTGGAAAAAAAAATGTTTGGGTAATACGATAGATACCTCTTAGCAAGACTAATGTCAGATTCTGTAGTCTGCTTACCCGTAACGACTATCAAAGATGTTCAAATGCTACCGGAACCAATGCAGCAATGGCTTAAAGTGCTTTTCGACGCGCGGAGGAATCTCTTCGCTTTCGTTCGCTTTGCTATCGTTGAAGATCGACCCGCGTAGCAATTATTACTTGGCCATGAGTTCAAGAAAATGAAGCACATAGACTACAGAATTACAAATTATGAAAATACATACATAATCTTACCCCAATTTCATTGGACTTCATATATTCATCCTTGTCAAAATGAGTGCAAATAACATGTTACTTTACTAAGCAAACTTATAATCCTACCTCTTTCAACACAGCTCATACAATTAGGCTGCATACAGATTGCGCAAGCCGAGATAATCTTTCTAGTACATGCCCATAACAAATGTAGTCTGCTCGCCTTATAAGTGATTATCTGAAGAAGTGTTTTGCTACGATAAACCTGCCTCTAATATGGTAATATGGTATGCATAGGAGAATGATGACTGTTTGACATTTACTGTTACGATCTGAGAGTGAAGGTGACATGGAGGCACAAAGAACTTTGTGCGGTTTAGGGTGCGTGTATATGGGGCGGGTGAAACGCTGGGTTTTAAACGAGATTTATACAATCAAATAATAGCCTTTTGAACGCCAGTGTCACGTATACATGACAAGCAAGCGCGTGCCCTGTACGCCAAAGGTCACAAATATGTGACAAAAAGTACGGCGAATTTTTGGCTTGGCGTCGGGAGCACTGTTTATGCTCTGGCATTCAAAAGGTTAATAAAGATCCAATCAGATAGGGAATCAGAAGAATAAAGATATCCGCAGAAGAATTAAGACCACACATGACCATAGAAGAATCGCCAAATTTAAGGGCAGTGGGCAGGGCACATTGCTCGTGGGTCGTCGCGGTCGAAAGGTTCTGGAGTAACGACTGATGAAATTAACCAATTAAACCTGTAAACGTGCCTTTGACTTTATGTCACATTCATTTTGCAATTTTTTTCCTTGCCAAACAGCAATAAATCATAACAAATAGATATCTACTAACATACATATTATGTATTTAGATTATAACCTAATTTATTTCTACGATATCTGAATTCTCCCTTCGCGTCAAGTAGATACATAACGCACTCAGGGCACTGATGGGGCTGCCCCAGTACTGCAAGGCATCAGGGATGTCCGCAGAAGCTCGCGAAAGCTGATGTTAAATTATTTATTATAAATGTACTTTATTGTACATCTCATAACAAGTACAAGAAAAACGTTTATAAAAACAAGTGTACATTTTAGTAAAACATTTAATTTCGAGCAATAAAACTAAAAAAAAAAAAATCGGAATCAAATGATAGTTACAAAAAAAAAAATCTTAACTTGATATATTTCACAGAAGTTTTACCAAAGTAACTACTGAATTTTGTAGGAATGTAAAGCATGAAAAAGTAGGCAGCTACTTATAAAATTAAATCATAGAATAGAATAGAATAGAATAGAATAGAATAGAATAGAATAGAATAGAATAAATCATAAATCCTAATTCACTCGCCTTTAAATTAAAACCATTAGTTATTTATGTAACAGAAGTTGCTGAACATAAGTAATAGGTCACCGATCAATAACCGGCAGCGAAACGACCAGTTCTCTTCCTAAAGCGTTAAGTAATTTATTTGTTTAAAAGGCTTCAGACTAATGTTTGTGTAAATTTTTTTGTTGTTATTTATGCAAGACTTATTTTTAAATGCACATATATCACACGTCAATTTATTTACACGAATTAAATTTTATTAACATCAAAATAATTATTGTAATGCAAACAAATCTAAAGTTCAGCAAAATTGGTTCTAAAAAGAAATCCGAAAAATGTGTATGATGTATTTACGTTAAGCCGTTGGTCTTGGCTGTCATTTGTAGATCTGTGGCAGTCGTTACGGATTGTCAGAAGCCAGTAAATCTGACTACAGTCTTGCCAAGAACTACCATGTTACCCAGTTAATTGGTTGTGGAGGTCTGAAAGGCAGCTGCTCTACGTAAAATACTGGTATTCAGCTGAATCCGGTTTGACTGGAAGCCGACCCCAATATAGTTGGGAAAAGGCTAGGCAGATGATGACTAGCCTTTGTGAAATAGATATAACTTGCTGCCGCCCGCGGCTTCACTCGCGTTGATGTATAAAATTACCCGAAGGGAACATATTTCCGGGATAAAAAGTATCCTGTGTTATTTCAGACTCAAATTTACCAATGTGCCAAGATCCGTCCAGCCATTTTGACGTAAAGTTTAAGTGAATGATGATAACAGATACATTTTGAACCTTATAAAAGCAAAATAGTTATTTATGATACTAGTGCGGTAAGTTGGTTTTTACAAAGGAGTAGACGAATGTAAGTTTAGTTTTTAGATATCAGTCGGAAAGTCGCAACAATCTTTGACATCCCATTCATTAAAATAGCGCATGTTTGCAAATGGCGGCACGTACGCGTGGTGAAAATAAGAACTACATCTTTCGCCTCATGTTCTCTTTAGTATTAAAATGAGACAAACGTATTGAGCAAAAGCGCTGTCAAGGAGATTTGATCATTCAGCTTATTTTTTCCAATAATATGAAACTCCTTGGTAGAATTATTATATTTATAAATTGTAATAAAAAAAAAACCGTAAAGAATATGCACGGCGGCGCTATACAACGAAGAGTGCGGTAAAATAGGGACTGAGATGAGAGTACCTGTTTTACCGCTCGTTCCATTGTATGGTGCGTAATTTTTAACTTTCGAACAATGTATACAGGGTACATAAATGCATTTTTTGAGCAAATGTGTTGAAAAAATTATTACGCACTCTTTACACATTCAAACAGTTTTAATCTAGGAACGCTTGAGTGAAAACCTCATTTACTTTTCGCAGGGTCATCTGCCCCTGTGTGCAAAGTATGTGATAGTCAAAAATGAAACGAAAAATAGAGGTAGAATAATAAAAAAATACCACTCTTTTTGATGTCAAGGACAACATAGAACAGAATCTTGCCAATAAGCCTAAAAGAAACTTTGCAGCTGGGATTTGTTGCCATGCGCCAATGATTAACATTTTTTTTAGTTAAGGAAAAACATAATGTATAATTATAATGAACATGAACATGGATCATGTATGTTTAACGTTGAAAATTCAATAAAACAAAAAACTGTTTACAAATCCCACTACCAAGAATATAGCTTCCATAGAAAATTGTTACAATGACCGGCTTGCTTACTCAAGAGATTCCCAAGTCGCATTCTTACGAGTTCGTCAGCCCATCTTGCCCGGCCTAACTACCCAATAATTAATGTCTTGCCAAATATTTGAGTAGTCTAAGACGATTTAATATTTTATAGCCTCTCCAGGAGTAATTTATACAAAACGAAGCCTCATCAACTCGATGGGCTAATTAAAAAGTATATTTAGCAGTCTAGACGCAATGAAGGCACATACCTACTTGAACTGATTGCTAAAATAGTATTAAAGACGAAGTGATAGTCAAAGGTCGTCCACTTACAATTAATAGTTTATATTAACTAATAATATAAACGGTATCGTAACATTAAGCTTGATATTCTGCTGGTATGGCAGAGGTGTACATATGTGTAGTACACCCATATTTTGAACGGTAGGTTTAAGTCTCATGACACAGGGAGCAAGCCTATTGTAATCAACCGTTCACAGATTGGAACTGCGAACTGCTATTGAGAAATCCAACAAAAATAATTATTTCACAACCCAAGAATCGAAGCCTACATGCTCCGCGATTGAGCTCCCAACCATCAGATCAACGTAGCAGAAATCTTAATAAGGGTGTTGCTACACCAATTGATCGATCATCGATCGATTGTAGAATGAGTTAGTCGACATCGATCGATAGATTCAACTTCTTTCTTAGATCAGTCAAAGCTACCACACCAATCGATCAACGTAGATCGATGTCGATCGATTGGTGTAGTAACAACGTAATACATACTAACTTTTTAATCCTTTTGATAACCCCATTCGATTGCGTTTTGCAGTTGATATGTACGAGGCTGTGTAAGTCCAGTTGTTACGGTCCCAACCTACTATTTCAGCACCACTGCTCTCAAAACGACGACGTAAAACATTGTGTCTTGACAGACAACAACAAACAACTGACATATCCTAGAACCAAAAAATCGAAGACATGTGGCGTCTCAGAACCCGCATTGGATGTTTAGATCACAACCACTCCATCACACAGAGTGCAAGCCTGTGCACCAACACTGAAAACGATATATAATTCTCCTGACCGATTTCGGCCAGGGCGGCCAATCTCAACCGAGACTAGCCATCGGCGCGGGACATATTATAGTGCACAAGTGTGCGCGCAAACACAGGTGCACTCCCTCTTCCATAACTCTCATATTCCGATGGGACGGCAACCCGACATGACCGGTGAGAGATCTGGCGCAGTACCAACGGCTTAACGTGCTTTGTGAGTCACGGGATTGTCACACCACCAACTTACAAACTCCGGGATATCACTGGGCAATTCCTATTGGAAAAACCTAATAACACTTTTTACATGACCTGGGAACGATATAGGCAAATTACGAATATTAAGGCCGACCTGTCTTATAGTCCATATATCAATTTAGCAACTAGCTTGTACCCATCAATCCATAACGTAGGGTCAGCTCATAATTTAATTAAGGGGCCTCACATGTCGTCACAATATTAAACTAGGTACTGTTGAAATATTAATTAAATATGGTACCAGGTATGCAGCTATTAAGTGAGAAGCTAAACCTTTGTACTTAATAGCAGATATATGGAAAATTTGAAAGTATGTTTGTTTCACACTATCACTCTAAAGTACTTGGCCACTCAGAAAAATATATTTTGTCTCTGTTTGAAAATTAAACGAAATGGTCAAATACTCGGCCAGTGTGTGTTTTTTTCTTATCTAATTTATTCTAGGTCTGGTCTGTTTCTGTTGTAGCTGAGTAGGTTCCAAATCACCATCATCTGCCGAGCCTTTTCCAAACTAAATTGGTCAGCTTCCAGTCAAACCGGATTCAGCTGTATACCAGTATTTTACGTGGAGCGGCTGCCTACCAGACCTCCACAGCCCATTAACTGGGTAACGCAGTACTCCTTGGCAAGACTGGTGTCAGATTATCTGGCCTCTGACTATCCGTAACGACTGCCAAAGATCTACAAATGACAGCCGGGACCAACGGCTTAACGTGCTTTACGAGGCACGGAGGAGTCTCGCTATGTTAAGATGGTCACCCATCCACAGACCAACCTCGGCAAGTAGGTTCCAAATAATACCAAAAATATTCCTAGTAAGACTTCGTTTTGATGACACCATTCTCTATCTTCAGCATGAAAAAACTATTACAGTTACTTATAAAATTCTACCAAAAACTCAAACATAAAAATAAATTGTATTGAAATTTTCCATGGCTATATTATTTTATTCTGGTAAAAAAAAAAACTACGAAAAGCTTCGCAAAATGAGGAGCCACACACACCATGATAATATTCGGTAGCCTCAGTTCTCAAGCCAGGCACCCACTGCGCATAAACCATAAAGTTATCTCGACTAAATCCGCAGGCAGACACAAGTTCAATAAACTAAGTTCAATAGGTTAGTTCACTATTTCACTATCATTAGACATTTTAAGTGGTCATACATTTTGTAATCTTTACCAACGATGCATGTTTCAATACCTGTAATAATATTTCGGGCTGCGTCTTAGAACATTCTCCTTACTCAGCTGAATTAATTCATTGAATTTACAACTTTATTGCCCATAACAACATCTATTATTGCTATTGTATGAGTGATACTACTGTTGTAAGTTTTAGTGTGTCCTATAATTATTGCTTTTGTTTCATGTGTTTGTATAAATAACATTATAATTATGGGTACAAAAGATCTGCTTATTTCTAGTGAAATTTCTTCCAGCAGACTTGTGAAAGGAGAAATGAGAAAGAAAGGTGGACAATAGTGTGTGAGAATAAGAGAATAATTTCATTATTTGTTATAATGCCAACCATGACATCCCTTAGAAAACTTTCTGTCTTCCTTTAAGGCTATCCTCCGCAAATAGTAAGCCACGCCGTTTTATGTCTTGGCTTTTCTGGACAATTTTATCTTGATCTCATTTCCCAGCCAGACTTCTTGAGAGGCTCTGCAAAACGCACAGTTTCAGACCACACTAACCTTATTGGTGCATTATTTAAAAAACTCGTGAAATCACGAAATTGCGTAAAAAAATTGACTGCCCCATACATTTCTCTGCGCATAACTAGATAAAATGTACCGACCAGCAGAATTTTTTTTCGCGGTTTGGTCCCATAGTTAAAGTTGTTCATAATGATGAGTACAACTTTATTACCCTTAAGAGTTATTGCGTTTATTCTGTTACACGTTGTATTTTAACATTTTTCTTTTAAACCATTCTTCTGATAAGTTTTTCTGTTACTAATAAGTATTTCTTGAAGTAGTAAGTTTTTTTTCTCAAATGGTGATAGTTTTTTTTCTTAAGTATTTTCAAAATTATTTTATGATAAAATTAGAACAACAAAATATTGAGACCAGGTCAAACAGATATCACAAAACATCGGCGGCGTGTCACTGAAGATTCTACCGAGACCCTGAATAGTACATCATAAGCCTTGAATAAATATTTATAGACAAGGGAGTGGGACAGATCGCCATGTCGAATAAAGATACCTTCTACATTACGTAATTAAAATCAAATGGAACTAATTTAATTATAGACAACAGTAATTGCAGGACGAGCCCTGAGCTGCGCATCGATATTTTCATTTCTGACATAATAATTTAAATGTAGCTATTAATATTGTATTGTGTGTAGAAGAAAAGTTAGGTCCTGTTTCCTCACGGTAGCGTGGCCGAGCGGTCTAAGGCGCTGGTTTAAGGCACCAGTCTCTTCGGAGGCGTGGGTTCGAATCCCACCGCTGCCATATTTCTTTTTGCTATTCCCGGATTTTCCAATTCGATTATTTTGTCGAGAAGAAATGTTCTATGTGTTTGCACATTGTTACTTTTATTGAGTATTGAATAAAATTCTCCCTTATTTTAATATCGAGACATACTGAAGTCTTTGCCAAAAGATGTTATTTTAGTAAAAGGAGAGCATACTATTCATTTGTAGGCCACTGTATGGCTTGATTTGACACACTTATAGACATAATATTAACTCCATAAAGGTGGCTATCTAGGCACACGGTAGTGCGGCAGGCCAAGTCCCGGCTTAACGCACGCAGTGTGTATGTCATCGGAAAATTGCAACGACGTAAGATTGTAAAATATCGCGTGAAATCGTAAACTATTTATCTTCAAAAGACACGGATATGTTGGTAGCTATTGAATTTGGATGGGATTTATAATATACAAAGCGATTTTTCATATTATTTCGAGAAATCATATTCTTATAAAGATTTATTACAATCTTACGGAGTCTACAATTTTCCTGTGACATGTACAACGTTTAAACAGCCGGAAAATCGTTTTCTTAAAAATATGACCGTATTAGCAACTTGGTAAGTTTTTTTCTAAAACGTCGATTTTGACAACCAATTTAATAATAACCCAATAACCCATTTTAGATTGGAATTTTTCATTCGAGGGCTTAAGCTTTCATTGAAGCTATGTTAACACCTCCTGGTTCTGCAGTCTTTGGCAGCACGTAGTGGGTTATATTCTACCGTAAGTAAGAGCAGGTTACGAGGGCGAATAACTTTTTTTTTGGAACAAGCCCGCCACTTTATTCCTGACTACTGCAATGACTTAGAGCCAGAATCAAGACAATGTCGACCACCAGAATCGCACCGATTCAATGTAGCTCGACGACGCCCAAAAACGTTTCCAACTGGGCAGTTGCCAAGCACCACGGATTAAAATAAACAGCAATATAAATGGGTTCTAAACTGCGAGCTGTTACATTTGATTGCAATAACAGGTACGGCAGAAACGCTTTACCGTTTTCTAGTTTTTACAAGGACCGTGTAGTAAACAATTAGAGATTTCATCTTAATACTATCTAACATAATATTCCTTTTACTATGTTTGTAATGAGGTGTACAATAAAGTATATAATAAATAAATAATAAATATTCCTTTCAGTTTTCCTTAACTAATGTGACACGTTTATTTTTTTTAATTAAGGAAATCATCAAAGGACTTCTTCCGCTCTGGGTGGAGCGGAAGGGCGTGTCAGACTCTTACTGACTAAAAACCATCCGTGTTCCTTCTAAAGCCCTTTACGTTCCGGGGCCGCAGTGACTCTTTCGAATAAATTTCGCAAATCTGGCAGGCTCTGGCTCTAGCGGGCCCCGTCTTCTATGATGACATCTCTTTGAGGCGCACGTGAAACACAACGCGAACCCGGGCCTGGTGTTGATCGGACAGCGAGCCACCCAACGCTCGACGTCCGCAGGCCCGCGCCTACGGTGGCCGGGGATCGCCCTGCGACTCCCGATGCCCGAGGGGTCTTCTTTTGTAGCGGCGGTTGGGGCGAAGGCCTTGTCTCTCCCTTCGCTAGCATTACTGTTTCGCAGAAGGTGGTGACCGGTTCCCAAGCCTCCTCGCTTTGGACCATGGATTCAACCAGGGCCAACTAATGTGACACCTACCCACAGAACTTTCCGACTGACGACGGCCGTGACAAGCTTTGACGTAATAACCATTCGATGTTATGATCATTAGAACATGTACTTACCATGTTTGATTAATTTTATTTAAATTCAAACGAGGTTGTTGTTCCCAAGTTCAAAGAAGAGAGAAATCAAATCGTTTATTTGTGACGTATGTATATTGTGTTAAGGATCAAAGGAGAATGCTAACAGCTATTATTATATTATGCAAACAAAACGCCTAGAAAACTAGAACTTTCCTAACTTCGAATGATTGATGTCGGCAAAAAGTCTGGTCCAAACATTGGGCCAATGATTGCAATTCATACAGCCAATCAATTGTACTACATTATCTACAATGGCTACTGAGAAGTCATTACTGAGAAGATGAGTATTAAAAGAATGTTTCAAAATCTTTCGTGTTCTCACGACGGTTAGAAATACACGGGAGAGTTTTGTGTCGAGCTTAACATGTATTATTATAATATTTTCTTCATTGTTTGTTTGTTTATAATTATTTTGGAATCGAAGAAACTTCTTTTGCTCAGAAGTTTCCATAATATTGAGTCCAAATAAATCCGTCGCATAACTATCTACGCTACTAATATGTTAATATGTATGTTTGTTAACAAACGCGGCACACGACCGTCCATCTGTAAATCTTATCCTGGATGAGGGCTTAGGTTACATATTGTACCAGTAAACGGTTCCCAAATCTGCCTTTAAGATGGAAACGCTAGGGTAGACCACGAAATACAAATTTTCTTATGTTTTTTGCAATTTTCAAGTCAGTGTCAGGCTGTATGTTGAACAAAATATGATTCGCAACCGTAACACGTATTTATTCACACAGAATTATAATAATTAATCATCAATACAACCCCCGAAGTTCATTTAATTCGATTGAATGGTTATTTCATAAAAAGTCATTCAATCGAGTTACATGAATGATACAACCTGTATTGATGATTTTAATTGTTATAACTCAGTAAAGACATATTTATTACGGTCGCCAATCGTATTTTTATCAAGATATAACCTGATACTGAACTGCTAAATGCAAAAAACGTATGAAAATTTTAATTTCGCGGGCTACCCTGGCGCTGTCACCTTAATTAAGTTGGGTTTGACCACTAAAAAGTTCAATCAAAAGTCTAAAAGCAGACATCCGTATCTATTCCAAACAGTATCTCTACATATAATTACGGTGTAACTTATCACATGTTACTTTACTTGTTTCTTGTAATTAACAATTAAGTTTTAACACCTTCGCTCATGTTTAACTTTCCTGACATTTGCAAAGGAATGATCAACACGTTAGTATGTTACATTCTTTATAAAACATCATCGTAAATCTATTTGGAATTATTAAGATACCAGCAGACTGAATAGAACTTCGTCTGCACTGTCCTATTCAGTTCAGACACCTGCAACCCCCTTAAAGGGAAAAATATTTTAATGATTAATAGATATTTTATCATCACTACATATTACTAAACAAAGTCCTTCCGTCACGTATGTCTGTCTGTAAGCGATATACTCAGTAACTTAGCAGACCGGATTTTAATACAATTTTCAACAATCGATGGAGTGATAGCTTTTGCCCGCGACTTCGTACACGCATATCCCGTTTTTCCCTTTTCCATCAAAAAATGTTCAGTTGACAATTTACCGAGAGTTTACAATCTCTCAAGTTATTTTATAATCTTACGGAGTCTGATATTTTTCGGTGACATAAATATTTATTCTTAATGAATCTTTAAGAATGAAGGGTTTTGTGTAGATTAGCTAAAATATCGCAGTGCTTGTTGAAGACGTCGCAAAAAATCATACCGAATGGGAGCTGATACGCATATACTCTGCAACCAGTGCGAACCCTGGGAACAGTGATAGGTAATTAATTAAGAAGGGCTTTGACCATTAACGGATATCCTGAGATGAATAATAGGCTCGTCTGAGATCATAGCGAGACATGATCTCACGACGAGGCCAACTCAGATCTTAATCTAGAATATTTTTGTGTTGATATTCTTAGAATATATTGTTACCTATGACTGAAAGCTTATATGATTGAAATGATGTAATATTAAATGTAGAGGGAACATTTAAATGTAACGATGATTTGCAAATTGAAGCATGTTAGCTGTCAATGGTTTCGCATCTTACTTTGTGCGAGCACGTTTTACCTTTGATGTTAGAGATTGTCTTCTTTCCTTATGAGATGTATTTTTTCTGTATTTCTATTTTTGGAGATCCGTAGGCTAGTGGCGAAAGCTTGAACCCTTTTTAATTTTTTTTTTAAGGATGAGAAATCATCAAATGACTTCTTCCGCTCTGGGTGGAGTGGAAGGGCGTGTCAGACTCTTTCTGACTAAAACCCATCCGTGTTCCTTCCAAAGCCCTTTGCGTTCCAGGGTCGCGGTGACTCTTTCGAACAAATTCCGCAACCCTAGCAGAAAGCTTGAACCTTACAGTATCATCCAGTTTGTTTGTCATTTACAGCTATTTTAAAAAGGAGGTTCGGTGTTCGACTAGTATGTATTGCAAGTTTGTCTATGATTTTCTCAGAAACAACTGATTTGATTTAGATGCGGTTTTTGTTGTACTTTTAGACTTAGGAAATTTATAATAAAAATTATGTTGATTCATTCTGCTGTCATTTGAAGAAAGAAAAAAGAAGAAGCTATTGCTGGAAATAGGCCCAGTTCAAGCATCAGCACGACAGATACTTCCCATTACATACAGCGGATTCCTGTAACCCATTATCTGATCACTGCCTGAGAGCAGGCATACTCCTCTTTCTTCGGACATACTGTTTGGCAGCACAAAAAACCATCCCGTATATTCCTCATAAAAGCAAGCATAATTATTGTCGTCACAATAACTTAATAGATAGCACAAGTTCGCGTCTGCGAAGTTTCCTAACGTGACTGTAATGGGCGCTTATTTATAGGGTTCCGTGCGACCGCCATCAAAATGCTCCGAGTTTATCATAAGCAAACTAATTTTAAATCCCAAGCTGTCACTTTCAAAACCTTTATTATGTTTTGAGTGGATCGTAAATGTAGATAATCATTTTAAATGTTTATGCATAAAACTTGGTATGCAATATATTCTGTACTCGCTACTGCTTACGCTGTGTGTATTGGTGGTTATTAATGTAAAACATCAATTACTTCGCAGTCGTTAGTAAACTAGTGACTGAAAAGCATTGTTGAAATCGGCTACAAAAAGCAGGTTGAAATTGTATGCATGTTGTGCGGAGGAGGTAGGAAAATGTTGTTAATAACTATCGATCGACGTCGACTAAGCCATTCTACTGTCGATCGATAACATCAATCGACGATCGATCGATTGGTGTGTTAACACCCTACAAAGGTGGGATGGGGGAAGGCCCACATAATGATGGATGGTCAATAAGAAAGATTAATTTGCCATTCCCAACTATATTGGGGTCTTCCAGTCTAAACTAAAGGGAAGAAAATTAAGACGGTGAAATGGTCTAAATTTGCGTTTGAATAGTAATGCGCAATATTAGAAATCAATTTGGCATTTTCCTTTTTACAGTAGTTATACAAGGTGGAGACGACGATACGACAATAAATGAAAACACTGGCAATACTGGTTCATAGAAATATTTTGAAACTATTATAAACCCTGTTACCGAAATTAAAAATAAACTATCCAATTACATAAAAAGTTAAAAAAACTCAAACTAGTCAAGGATAGAGAATACTATTCTGACGAAATATTCCAAGCAGTCTGTTACAGTTAGTGAGATCAAATCTGTGATAAAAGACAACATATTTGTATGAACTAGTATTGCCAGTGTTTTGATTATTGAATAGTAAAATTAAAATTAAATTAATATTTAAGGGGGGCTCCCATACAATGGGGCCTTAAATTCATTTGAGGCCACCACAGGATAGTTCGGTAAAGCAGTAACCAGCCTTAGTGTGCTGAACTGCGAGTGGTCATCGTCAAAAAAAAAAAAAAAACAACAAACGTGATTTTTTTGCCGTTTTTATAGATAATGGTACGGAATCCTTCGTGTGCGAGTCCGACTCGCACTTGGCTGTTTTTTTTTATCCCAGTTAATGTTCTTTTAGGTAAATTTTCGACAATCACGCGTACGAAGCTCTGGCAGTACCTAGTGATGAAACAATTAAAGAGACTGTTTAGCTTGTAGTCAAATATTGATTTGAATCGACAATAGGGCACCGGCTACGGTCGACTGGCTATCGAAAGGTCACAAGTACAAATCGAAGTAAATTACATAACGAAACATTCCGACAACTTAGTAACTCATGTTGTGATCCCAATCTTAAGCTTAAATGTAAGTTTAACTAAGTATAAACAATTGTAAGTTATTTGGAAAACAGGAGATTTATAGTAGCTTGTTGTTATCGAGTTAATGTCTACAACAAAACATGGTGTTATTGCCAAATAAATTGTTATTAGCACTGTGGTGGATAAACGTTATTTTTAGATATGTCAACGGAAAATGACAAACGCGTGAAATTGATACCATTTTTCCTAAATTTACGGATACATTGGAAACTGTTGATTTTTGTTGGAAAATATTGTATACAAAACGATTTTTTCATAATTTATCGAGAAATTGCAATGTGACCAAAATTTACTACAATTTTGCGGAGTCTGCAATTTTCCGGTGACTGATACGTTCCAAGTTCTCTAAAGAGTTGTCCAATCTAAATGTAATTCAGTGCAAAATGTGTGAATGAGTAACAAACAAAATAGTTAAATACACAAAAAAAAAAAAAAAACAACCGAATTAATAAAAAATAGAAGAAAAAAAACACAAATGTCTTCAAATGAAGCTGAAAATCTAAATAGACCCCGAACAAAGCTAGACAATGATAAAGTAAAATAAAAACGATCTAATTATGCGGAACCCTCCACTAACATTTATTAACACACCATACCTCTTCTTTAATCTGACATAATAAGCAGTTTGCAGAATGATGGACAGTTGGCAAAAAAATAAGCAATATTAAGATACAGGTCAGCTACTGGCCCAGTGATTCAGATGGGCATGTGTTTCTAGGATTTTGTAACGTTTCGTTTTATCGTAGGTTTGCAGTGTGGCAATGTAAAGTGGTTAAGATGAGAACATGCTGTGCGGTTTGTTCCCATGAGTACCTCAGTTAGCCGGTTTTCAGGGTCAAGTTTAAAGGGAAATTTACCTTGGATGTGTCATTAAACGTGGCAGATGTCGAGGTTCAGTGATTTGGGCCTAGATCAAAAGTGACGTTGAAATATATTTTTTTTGTAATATGAAAGAAGTATACGAGACGTTTCAAACTTTCTATATTTTAATCAATAACTTAAGCAAAGTGGACCATAAATGTTTAATTTGGGAATGTAGGGCTGGGTATAAAGTTGTCACAAAACTATATAGGTAGGTACTTGTTACATCATTCATTTGTAAGTAAATGTTTAGTGGACGACCTACCAAGAACTAACAGGTCAAAATAAAGCTATATACAATCGCAATAAACATTGATCAATTTCCTAAGACATTATGTCTGCCTTTGCACATTTGTGTAAAAATTAAAAATAAAATAAGTTTTGGAACTAAAAACTATCTCCTCAAAACTAAGAAAGCATTTTTAGTAACTGTAAAATTTAAAGTTTCGGAGTGAAATCCATTATAAAACTGGATAAAAATCGTCAGTTCTCAGCGATCCAATCTCAAAGATAAACACATAATTCAATAGGAGCAGTGCAGTGGCGGAGAATGTCCAACTGTTTGCGCCCGCGCCGGGTCGAGGGTCAAAGACATTAGGATGACATTCAATGATTTCTAGGAAAGGTATTTAAATATTTGTTTTTATATACATTTATAAAACCCAGTTTACAATAGGCGGTCTTATCGCACAGGGCATGAATTTAGTTTAGCTCGTTGGTATTTTGGTTATGACCACGAATGCTTAACGGTGGTCTTGGGTTCGATTTCCGGGTTGCCTTATAGATTGATACAAGAAATTCCAGGATAGCGTAGGGACCACTTAGACATCTTTATAGGGAAGGACCCTTACCTGTAATGCAAAATTATTTAATACATAATCATAATGGAATAGGAGCAGTGCAGTGTCGGAGAATGTCCAACTGTTTGTGCCCGTGCGGGGTCGAGGGTCAAAGGCAATAAATAAATCTAGGAATGATTTTTTAGATATTTATGTATTTGGTTTAGATCGTTGGTTAAAAGGGAACCGCTTATCTTGTGAAGAGGAGGGATGAAATGCACGTTACTAAAAGAGTTATGAATATAAATGTGTATGGATGGACAGGGAGAGGGAGACCAAAGAAAAGATGGATGGATTGATATGAAAGAAAAGGGAGTTAGTGATAGCGTGACGATTGACAGGACAGAATGGAAGAAAAAAACGAGTTGCGCCGACCCTAAGTAACATGGGATAAGGGCAGGAAGACGATGATGAGTTTAGATCGTTGATCTACTGGTAACATGGATCTAGGATTAAATATAGCCGTAGAAATCCACCGCTAACAAGGTAAAGAGCAAAATAAACATTAGAATTTTTACCAGTAAGTCACACATAATTTTGTTTCAATAGGAGCATTGTAGTGGCGACGGGGACTGTACTATTCATATGTTAGCTGGGTCAGGCAAAGGAAATGGATGATACACAATGTTTTGACGTTTAGTCAGTATCTGATACAGTAGAATGAATGTATCGTTGGCGTACTGGTGTTGTGGTCAAATCTGGTTCGGGCAATGGGGTCATCATTATCATTCAGCCGATCGACGTCCACTGCTGGACCTAGGCCTCCACCAAATAGAGGGGGGTTGCCATAATCGTCACGCTTGGCAGGCGGGTTGGCGATTGCAGTGTAGCTGTTGCAATGGACAGAGAATGCGGGTACCCATTTTTAATTTTTTCAAAATCAAATGTCATTTATTCAAATTAGGCTGAGTTCCAGCACTTTTTGAACGTCAAAGTTCTACATAAAGGCAGTTCCCCAAAACGCCCGTCACCACTTCCTAGTGTTTTAGTGTTTTTTCTGCTGAGTCCCTTAGTCTCCTCCTAGGTGTCGTAACACCTACGTGAAGTGATGGGATGGTGCTATTCTTTTAAGTCCGCATACAGAATGGGCAATGGGGTAGATAGATTGAATAGAGATAGTTTTGTTTGTGATCAATATATAAAAAACTGTTCCGTTACTGAGTGACTGTGTGTCTGACAGATACCTAACGCACAACCGAGATTACTGAACGTAGAAAGCTGAAATTTCGCATGTAGGTTCCTTGGGGAGTGTAGGGGCAAATAAAAGTTATGACTAATAAGGTGATATGACAAGTGTTATTAGTATAAATGATAATAGTGCAAATAAACATTATGAGGGGGGACGATTATGGAAAACAATAATAGTACAAATTGTGTTATGGATTCCCCGAAATTTCTACGGGAACGGGAAAAAACAGGATATGCGCGTACGAAGTCGCGGGTAAAAGCTAGTAGAATATAAAGTTTAAGAGAATAGCTAATAGCCTTTTTCATACAATAAAACATTCACTTGTTTTCTAAAACAGCCACATCATCATTACAATTTCATTATTAACTAGCGGACGTCACGCGGTTTCATCCACGTAGTTCCCGTTCCTGTGAGAGTACGCGGATAAAATATAGCCTACTTTACTTGCTGATAATGTAGCTATCCATTGCTGAAAGAATTTTTCAAATCGGTCCAGTAGTTTTTAAGTTTCTTTCCTCTTTATAATATTAGTAAAGATGATTGTTCTGAAATTTGTTGAAAACTTCACTGCATACAATTACTCATCATGACATTATGATTCACAAAAATACCAACATCGCTATTAATAAACACAACGTAACTTAAACTTATTGTTATTTGATTCTCATATATTTGTTTTTTAATAACTTCTATGATTGATGGCAGAATAAAACAGTTTAGACAGCATTCTTCTAAATATTATTTGACTTGATTTATTGGTCAGTTATGTTTTGCACGTAAGTCTTGTAAAAACGTGTGTTATTGTTGAAGCAGTTAATTATTAACGGACTTTTAACGTATATACATTCTGCTGCATTATAAATGCCGTATTATAATGTTGGCAACAATCCTTATTGCAAAATTAAATTGCAGCTTATTTTTCTGCATCCAAAAATTTCATTTCAGAGTTATTCGAAATTTGAGGAGCTCGTGGCTAAATAATAACAGCCGCACGGGTCGATCTTTAAGGTTAAGCAACGCTTGCCGAGGTTGGTCTGTGGATGGGTGACCATCTTAACATACCGAGACTCCTCCGTGCCTCGGAAAGCACGTTAAGCCGTTGGTCCCGGCTGTCATTTGTAGATCTTTGGCAGTCGTTACGGATAGTCAGAAGCCAGATAATCTGACACCAGTCTTGCCAAGGAGTACCGTGTTACCCAGGTAATGGGTTGTGGAAGTCTGGTAGGCAGCCGCTCCACGTAAAATACAGGTATTCAGCTGAATCCGGTTTGACTGGAAGCCGACCTCAATATAATTGGGAAAAGGCTAGGCAGATGATGAGTTATTCGAAATTTGGAATCTTCCTTTGTCTATGGAAAATCTTCTTGAAGAAATTGTGACTTGATGTGAGGACGTTTGGATTTATTATTGATACTTATTTCCAAATTACCCAGTGGATATTGAAGTAGTCTCTGTGACTGTGTTATATAGGATTTCGTCAGCCTAACGATCAGCGTTACAGAGCTTTTTTCGATCTAGCAGTCCTTCCATAGCACCACGGATTTCTGGAATGATCTTGCAATGCAAGTTCAGAAACTGAAATGTCTCATGTTCATCCATGATCATAAAGTGAAACTTGGTTTGGCAGCTGATTGTGACTTGACAATAAAGGAAGAATATCTTCGTCTGGTGACCGCGAGCTCAGTGGAAGGCCAATCGTAATAAAAGCGCAAAAATTGAAATATAAAACAAAAAAGGATTTTTAAAAAAAAGGTTAGGTTAGCCCCCTAACTGGGTCTAGGGGCGGCGGACTTGGGGATGTCCGTCGCCCCCCATTCATCAGGACCCGAGGTGGCGGCGCGTGGTGTTCCCGTGCGCCCCTCTTTGACGTAGCGGGGGGAGTCAAACACCTCACTCCTCCCGCTGACGCGAGGTGGCCCGCAGTGGCGGGCCGGCACCAGCCGGGGATTGCGGAAGTCGCATACGTTCCCGCGATCCGCGGCGTAGGTGGGAGATGGAACACCGGGGTGGTTTTAGTCAGTAAGAGTCTGACAGAAAGGGTGGAGGATTTCCCCCCGACATCAGAAAAAAAAAGGTTTAAAATAAAACACGTTAACCACCCGATGACAGGCCGATGGTGATAATAAATTCTATAACTACTCTTCATACTAGCTATATAATCTGACTATCTTTTGCCACCACTTCGTAAGCGCATATCCCGCTTTTCCCGTTCCCGTATAGCCTGTATCCCTCCTTATTAATATGGCTATCATATACAAAAATATAAACACTCCTGCTTTATTTTATATTAGCATAGATAGAATAGATGTTCAAATCTTTAGCACCGGAGCTGGATTCATTGTGAATCATTTCATTTCTAAAGTAATGCGCCATTCGGCTTTTCATTTGAAGTTATAGTTAGCATTGTTTAGTTGACAAGGCTATAAGTTCAGAAAAGCCATGCGTTATCAACAATACCATCTTTATAGACATGAAGGATTCATAACAAGGCGCGGTTCATAGTGACCTCATTCTTCATCTTTTGTTCAATGTGTTGTTCAAATAACATCACGTATTTATTCTTCAAAAGAAAGGAAGACGGTTTTGGGATTGGAAAAGTCCTTTACTATTCCAGTTACGTTTAGGTACTATGTTATGGGAACCGAGCCCATTGTCATTAACCAGGCATAAATCAAGATTACAGCCTAACAATAAATCCCTAAAGGGTAAACCTAATTTTATATGTGTCTTTCAATAACTCTCTGCATTAACATCTTATACCACCAACACGTGCAGGGAGACAACACATACACTAATAACACTTTGCCCGATCTACACATAGTATACCATATATTATGATCAAGAGCTTCAGCTACAACGGCATAGTTGCTGTTACGCAAGGAAGCGAATGAGGTGTGCATCTCTGGTGCGCAGAGTACGAGCCAGCTCCAACAATATCCTAAAAATCTAACAGGTCCGATTGCATATACACGCTGAAATTTTAATGGTTGTTTTCCCGCGGCAGAACGATTAGCCATCAGTAGTACTATCGAAACATATAGTTAAACTTAAAAAATAAAAATGTTTTTGTTTTCAAATAATAAAAAATCTCATTCAGCCCATCATAGACTACGCTGATGCCTGTTATTTGGATGCCACCGAGGATCTTTTAAATAAACTTGAGCATTTGCAAAATATTTGTATTCGTTATGTTTTCAACCTTAAAAAATACATACGATCATGTTTCAGGATTTCGCAAGGTTCTCAAGTCAAAGTCAAAGTCAAAACGTTTATTTCAATTAGGCCATTAAACGGCACTTTTGAACGTCATCGTTTGATCGTCAAGTGGCTCCCTATCCAACTTCGCAGGAACTCTCGGATATTGTGTTTGCTATTTAATATCCTTCACAACCCTAAAACGCCTTCCTATCTGCGTGATCGCTTCTCCTATTCCCGTCCTTCTGATGGGCCTCGCAGGTCGCATCTTAGAAAACTCCTTAAATCCCCTCTCCACTTTACCGATTTTTAATCCTTTTCATTTACTGTGCACGCGATACGGTTGTGGAATGCACTGCCGTCTGACATTAGGGAATGCAAAACTCTTCCAGATTTTAAAAGAAGAGTGAAAGAGCACTACCTTTCGGTACCATCATAGTTGCATATTTAAAGTATATATTATTATTTATCTTATATTATTATTTAAGTAGTATGTATTAGTATGATATTATTTTTTACAAACACAAACTCATGTCGCTGCGGGACAACAACCATTACAATTTTACGCTGTATATCAATCACTGCAGTACCATCTCCCATGGGATAGAATAAATTTAAATTATAATGAAATAAACTAACATAGTTCTAAAGTTTACAAACACAATGAGTCCTTGTTACTTGAATAAAGATATTGTTATAGTTGTTTGAATAAAACCATCACATCTGGATTACCTAGAAAGTGTAGTCATCTAAATAATTGCGGAGCTATGAATGGTCCAGTGTTTCATTGGCTAATATTCATCACTGTAGGTGATCACATTCTTTATGACCGAGACTATTAACTTTTGTCCATCTTTGTGTTTATAAAAGAAAGTAAGGGTGGGATTACAGTACCATTTTAGCTTAGTATTGCCCCATAGTATTACCCCATTGGTCTGTCCATCGGACAAGAGGATCTGGGTCCGATTCTTAGGTCGTGCAAAAAATGTCAATGATATTTCACAGGATCCCGAATTTTGGCAGTTTACCCCCGTGTCTTGGAAAGCGTGTAGAACCGTTGGCCTTGCGTCTTATCTCTCCTCAATCGTGCCGGATTGCTATCCCATCGAACTATGAGAGTTAAGGAACCGAGAGTACACTTGTGTTTAAGCATACACGTGTGTGCTTCAATAAAAGGGATGGCCATCGCGGCCGAAATTTGGCCGGGAGGAATACCATCACAACAAGTTAAAGTTCCAGATACTAATCAAATAGTAGGCGGCAGCTTCCAACACCCATATTTGTTTACCTAATAATGAACATATCTGATGACCTCTTTACAAAAACATTGTAGTCTTCTAAACCTAACCTAATCAACTCAACTATTGCATTAAGCAAAGTTACGCCATCTTGTTAAAATGACTTCGAACTCTATTTAGCCTGACTGTAACAAAACGTGATCAGCCCTAGCTTCTAAATAGTCGTAATATTTTACTAAGTATCTATACAGACTTAAATATAGTAACATCATAGAGAGTTCCTGTCTGCTACATTATAATAAGCAGGACAACAATCCGACCGCATTAGGTTTAAGGAATCTTTATTTCTCATAAGAACATGATACAGTTCACTTATCATCATCTGCCTAGCCTTTTCCCAATTATATTGGGGTTGGCTTCCAGTAAAACCGGATTCAGCTGAATACCAGTATTTTACGTGGAGCGGCTGCCTACCAGACCTCCACAACCCATTAACTGGGTAACACGGTACTCCTTGGCAAAACTGGTGTCAGATTATTTGGCTTCTGACTATACGTAACGACTGCCAAAGATCTACAAATGACAGCCGGGACCAACGGCTTAACGTGCTTTCCGAGGCACGGAGGAGTCTCGGTATGTTAAGATGGTCACCCATCCACAGACCTACCTCGGCAAGCGTTGCTTAACCTTAAAGATCGACCCGTGCGGCTGTTATTATTTAGCCACGAGCTCACTTATATGAGATTTATATTTTTACTTATTTATTACTTATATGAGATATATGAGATTTAAATTATAACATACATTTATCGTCGTCTAATGACAAAACACGCAGATGTAGAATAAGTAAAATTACAATAACAAGGTATAAGATCAATATTAAAAAAAGCAAAATAATAGTAAATAAAAAAATATTGAGTACAAGCAAATACAGGTCATCTAACTTGAATGAAAAATCTTTAAGGTTATTACTTAAGTTAAAAAGATCAAAGTTTCCCCACAGAGACAAAAAAAATCTGCGATTTAAAAAAAAAGAAAAAACAGTAATTTGACGGCAGCCGATCAGAACAAATACCATAAAATTCAACATGAATGCAGTACCAGTCCCTCGGTTTAGTGCTGCACTATATTCTTTTTAGTAGACATCAAGATTCAGGTTCAAATGACCATGCGACCATTCCTTTTAAGACTGGAGTCATGATGGCATATTTGTCTTTACTTACACATATAGTCATCATCATCATCATATCAGACGAAAGACGTTCACTGCTGGACATAGGCCAGCTTAGCGTCCCCCAAGGGGATGCCACGCTTGGCAGACGGGTTGGCGATCGCAGTGTAGCTGTTGCAATGCACAGAGAATGCTGATGCCCATTCTCTGGTGAGTCTCTCAGTCGCCTCTTACGACACCCGCGGGAAGTGATGGGATGGCGCTATTACGGCCTACTGATACAATCGTTAAGGAATTGTAGTTCTTGTACGCATGTCAGTTTTGTGACAATTAACACTTTTTTTTTCTTCTTCAGAATACGGCCTCACTACACTAATTCTATGAGGGATTAAAACCTGCTACCACCATAATGAGTCAATCGTTTTTATTTTTAAGGATTGAAAATCATCAAATGACTCCTTTCTGTTTGGGCGGAGCGGAAGAGTGTGTTAGACTCTTACTGACTAAAACCCATCCGTGTTCCTCCAAATGCTCTCGTTCCAGGGGAGCTACTCTCTAAACCCGAAGTCCGTAGTTTCGGGCTTAGTTGCGGGCGTATTCTAGTCCGTATCACCTAACCATTAAAAATTAAAGACAACACGATTTGACAGTTACTGTCAAATCGTGTTGTCATTCATTTTTATTTAGTGTTCGGAACTAATCGTAAGTCCGTAGGTGATACGGATTAGAATACGCCCGCAACTAAGCCCGAAACTACGGACTTCGGGCTTAGAGAGTAAACCCCCAGGGCCGGGTGACTCTTTGGAACGAATTTCGCAACCCTGGCAAAAGTCAACTGGACCATCGCATCGCATCACAGCAATCGAGGAAGCTTTTATCTCCATAGAATTGCAAGCTGGATGACTATTCCATAGTAAATAAAGTCTTTATGTTTATTAGGTACATAAATGTCACACTTATATAGTTAAAAGCTTTGCTACCATTTAAATTACAATCCGGCCTTTAATTTAATGCAGAAGGTACGAAGTTGTGACTAATGTTTTTGATTAACATACTTATAAAAGCATTTAGATAACTTAAACCCTTAAAAAAGTTTATAAATATATTTTCGAAAGAATTTAACATTACGCCTGCTTTATCCGAAGGGTTAGTCAGAGATGTCTTTATAATAAATCCATTTCCCACCTGTTATTTTTAAGTCCCATCTAACAGGGGGTAATACCTTTATCCGGGCACAATTCCAGTCTCAGAGCTGCTACTGGGAAAAACCGGATAAAAAACCCTAAAACACTTCGCCTGACCTGAGAATTGAACCTATTAAACCTTCATACTCGGCAGCAATGCTTTTGACTATTCCAACTGTCTTTGGAATTGTGGAATATTACCAGGTGTAAATAATGTCAATACGATTCCAACAATATCAGAAAAAAAAATACCAAAGAATCACGGAATGCAAGATAAACAAAATGATTTACATCTATAATGTATAAGTAACAACATTATATTTATAGTATATAGGCCTCAAACACATATGCACAAAATAAAATGGCTTCATTGACTTGTCAAAGTACATTAGAGCACACTCCGATTGAAACTCAGAGGTCACGGTCTAGTGAAAAGTCATTCATTTTCTATATCGCCAATATGTAAAAAACATGTGAAAAATCTTTTGTTAAAATGAAATAAGGAAAAAGCAAGGAAGAAAACACAACAGGTGACATTAGACAAACGCCTTTACCTATCACCTTTGAATACACCTGCTAGTATTAACCTATATCTCAAAATCAACCCTATGTCAAACACGGATGTCGACACGAAAAAAATAAAAATGTAAATCAGCTCTCGATCACATTCTCTTAATAAAGGAAGACCAACCTTCTTACGAAGCTACAGCGGCCCTGATATCAATTTCAGAGTGATTCTCACTCTTCTAGAGAGGTATATATTGGTCGGAACGCCAGGGCACATCACAGTCAGCGCTCCATCGCTCAAGACACAAGTCGTCTTCCATAGAAATTATATTTTAATATAAAATAATGAAATTGGTAAGTCGGTTTTGTCTATCGGGAATCATTGTGCAGTTTGGGATTTAGACGGTGCAAGCGTTCCTTGCGTTTGACGGACGAGAGCTGCGATATGTCAGTCTGATTTGTCAGTCCTGATAGCTGACTGACAGTCCAGCTTTATAAATAGTTCACTTGATCCTTGATCCTTTAGCTTATCAAGTTAAACTTGTGATTTTTTTCAAACAAAGTTATCCTCATGAAGTTTACTTCAACATTAATTTCTAACATAGTACTGTCTAATTCCTAATTTGTGAGCGTCAATTAATATATTTTTATGCTGTAACTTCAATTAGGCGTAAAGCCGTTAAATTAGAGTCATATAACCATAACCATTACGAAAGCTCTTTCAGCAATTCTGCGACTAATTACAGTCACTGACCAAACTCCTAATAACTAAATATGTTCACGTTTTTGCCCTAATGTAGCAAGAGTAACCTCCTTCATATCTCCATAAAAAATCCATTTTACAAAATAGCGATTTCAAAAATTCTACTAAAATCCATTGCACACGGTTGCAAACATAAAATCACGTAGAAAAAGAATTAACGGTACTTGAAATACACCTATCATTCGCAACGTGAAATCGACATTTCGACGTATAATTACGAACATACACATAAACTTAGGAGGGCAATTAAACAAAATGTCTATAATTAAAAAATGCTCATCATTGATTTGAATTTCAATGAGGTTGTAGCCATTTGAGGCAAAAAAACTGGGTTAAACAGAATCGGGGCAGGGTTGAAACTCACTTGTATAAAGCGGTGAATCTTGACACTCTATCAAGGAAACTTGTTTAAGAAAAGTATATCTACCTTGCCTTAATTTTTCCCATGTGTTTTGAAGAGCCTATCGATTAATCAAGTGTTCTGTCCTCTTTCCAGCTCGTGGTAGCCGCTGTCCTTGGTGTCTGCTTAGCAGACCGCCTTGACAACAAGTACCTCCCTCCCAGAGGTAACGCTGGTGCTGGTGGTTTCGGCCCTGGCTTCGGCGCTGCCGGTGCCCCAGGCTTCGGTGGTAAAGCTGGAGGTGGCTTTGGAGGGGCTGGTGGAGCAGGTGGTTTCGGCGCTGGTGGTGCCGGAGGATTCGGCGCTGGTGGTGCCGGAGGATTCGGCGGTGGTGCCGGAGGCCGTGGCGCTGGAGGTTATGGAGGCGCTGGCGCAGGTGGTGCCGGATCTGGTTTCGGTGGTGGTGCCACGTACTCAGGAAATGCATACAACGCCCCCGCTGGTGGAGCATACAACGCTCGTGGTGGTGCCTCTGCTGATGCCAGCGCTCAGATCCTGAAATTGAACAGCGAAGTTACCGCTGAAGGATTCTCTTACGACTTCGAAACCTCCAACGGCATCCGTGCTGACGCTCAAGGCGTTGCCACCAACGGAGTCCAGTCCCAGGGAAGCTTCGCGTACAAGGGTGATGATGGCCAGGACTACAGCATCACGTACACGGCTGACGAGAACGGTTTCGTGCCCCAGGGCGCTCATCTGCCCACTCCCCCTCCGATCCCCGAAGAGATCCTGAAGTCTCTGGAACAGAACGCCCGGGATGAGGCTGCTGGCATCGTTGATGATGGTGAGTGATATTGTTTTATTATTGTTGTTCAAGTGACCATTACAAAAAGAAAACCATTTTAGTAAAACAACGCATATATAATACCACCTTATTATGAAAGCTTAAAATTCTATAAATAAACCAATAACGTGTGGTTTCGGTGGTAGCGCTAAGCTTTTTATTCAAATTCTACATCAAAAACTAAATACTCATCGTCTTTCTAAAAACACTAATTGATACATCGTACATATATTGCAAAATCTAATGTCTATTTTTTACGCTAATTAGTTCACTTTGACTACAAATCAAATTTTTATTACTAGAAAAATATGGTAACCGCAAAAACTTATCCTAATCGCATTTGATAGCCCCAGTGGTACAAAACATTTGAATCGTGGTCAAAAAACTTATAAAGGATTACGCAAAATTACAACCATTAGGATTAAAAATGACTGTACAAGATTTTATAATGATTCTATGAAAAAGTATAGAGCTGATCTTTAAAGTGACCGCAAGTCCTAAATGTGAGGGAAAACAAATAACCTTGTAGGTAATGTTATAACTAAATGGACATCATTTTGCTTACCCAAGGATAAAAGTAAAGTTTCCATGAATCCATGTAAAGTGATCTAAAACATAATAAAAAAATGATCCTTTACGATATACAGTGAATTTATCTGTAGAGCATAAATCTGTCTCATAAATGTCCCATAAAGTAAATTTCCAATAGGCTCAGCATTAAATCATAAACTTCTTCTATTTATACGGCAAACGCTAATATATTTAAGTCAAAACATCTTCATGAATAACAGACCAAAAAACCTTCAGCACCAACCGTAATAAACTAAGCCCTGCCATTAGAAAGCCTTCCATTTACAAATACATTACAATTTACTAACAAAACACTGAGCAACACTAGACATGTACTTAATCTTGTCAAGTTCCAACATTACCTCAGTAACTTGAATCAGAGATAACTCACTAAGCAAGCACTTGACTCCTTTCGTACTACGCCCTGCACACACATGAACACAGCACCAAAAGCTGCGAAGACACTACGTGCAAACATCACTTGCATCCCCGCAAAAAATTGTATAAACTACTGTTGCTTATGTGTGCGTGCACGAGGTGAGAATGTTGGGAGTGTTAACTTCTGTGTAGCATGTAATTTGTTCGCTGAGTACCCTAGTACTGATGAGTTACAAAATGACGTGGGATCGTTGCATCATGCATCGTGATCTAGCTTGAAGTGAAGTAAGGCACTGCATAGGTCGGATTTTAATTGATTTCACAGCTATTCTGGTTGAGCATTGCAGATGAACGGATAAAGAGGGAAATAAAAGGGCTTGGTTGTTAAAAAATGAGACATAAGCGTGAATTCATTCTAATATTGGATAGAAGTTTTGTTCCGATTAAAAAATGTGACTCACTTCAAACTAATATTATAAGAACCTTTCTGGAAATAAAAATACAAAAAAGCTCAAGAGTGAGAAGGTTAGAAATGAAAGCAAAAAAGATTTCGGTGATCATTAATATAGTTAAAAAATCAAATTTCAAAAAAGGAGCGTCGTTTCCGATCAAATCATGAGTAGGAAACCACAGCATATTTATTTTTAAATCCCATCTATTATCATTACATCAAACAAGAACCTTGTCAATCCTACGGAGTCAAGATCCTACAAATTAAAAGCAGATGCACTAATTAAATCAAACTATTTACCTTTGATTGACCATAAATAGTCTTTAAAATGTAAATTATTGGGTCAGAACGCAATTATAAAGTGTGCAGCCATATTCGAAGGCAGATCTTCTTAGCCTTGCGAAATGAGGATTCTTGGCTATCCTACATTGCATACTTTATTGAAATGGTCAGTTCCATAAATATTAATCGCATTTTCATTTATAATTCGGTAGTTAATCATTTGTTATTTCTACGAGTTTTCGAGAAATATGGAGTTGAAAATCAGATATTTTATCATGGCGTGTGAATTCTCGAGTAATTGGTTTCCGTAGGCGTGTGTAACCTAGCACAGGTAGACCCGATCTTTATAACGAAACGTTCTATTGTTTCAAAGTGTCTTCCAGTGATAGTAAGGGCTTCCGACGTAGATCTAGACTGCATTGCATCACTTGTACTTCTACTTCATTTGTCATTGACAGCTCTGTCACCATTGTGTGTTCTATCAAATTTATCGATGTTTAACGAGCGATCGAGCACTCGTTTGAAAGCAAATTGATCATGATCCCAACGTTCATACTCAAGCTGGTCATTCAAGCATCATCATCGATCTTGAGTAACCATTAATAAACTTTCAGTGTGTAATATTTCAAGACAGAAATTGCTCGATCATAATTGAGGGCTAGATAAGATTAATGACAGATTCATAGAGATAATAAAACATATCGTGTAAGTAATAGGTTATCTAATTAAACTATGACAAATAAGTCGCATCTAGCGCGGTGGTTTTTCAAACTGTCCTTTTTTAAACATGTTTTTTTTCAAAAAATCCTTTTCTGTCAATGTTTGGCTTTCATCATTGTGGATCGTTGTCTTAAAATCCATATTATTTTAGCTTTCAATTCAATGCTCAATCCTTTACAGTCATTTCACTACTGAACATCGCCTTTTCTAAAGACTGCCACAAGGCACCGTTTCTCGGGCCACTAGATTCATATTTTTACTGTTTTCAAGATACCATACTGCCAATCCCTTCTTTTCGAATTTTTATTTTATCGAAATCTTTCAACATCTCCAAAAACTCAAACACTAAAAGACCGTTAATACAATTGAGTTCAAAACAAATACCAAATTCTATACCAAAAGTCAAGATAATAACTTCAGATTTATCTATGTTGATACCAATGCGACGAGTTTAGAGATTGATTAGTGAACGCACAGATGAATCTGATAACGTCTGCCATGTTATAATCATTGTGTTGTATCTTGACGAGATGATTGCGTTCATGAATACATTCATGTGTTTCTGAATGGTTCAACACTTTTCGGCGTTTGGTTTGGTATATTTTGATTGTGTTTGGTTGGTTTAGTAAGGTCCTTAATGATTTTGAAAGTATTATCATATTGATTAGACTTATTTTTGCATTTTAATTTAATATTACGAGAAAACATTTTCATGCATCATACTCGTAAAAATGCAATCACTAATAATGCAAATATAACAAACAGTACTTAAGAAAATTGCATAATCAAAAACAAATAACGCATACACTGAGGCACTCGAAACATCACATTATCGTCAAATCATTGTAATTCACACCAAGCTAGTTCGCGAAATGACCAATTTCTCAATAGCTCAGGACGATAATATTAATGTCTTGGCTTACATGAACTATAGTACTTCAAAGGTTATTCTACAATCTTTGCTTCAATTAACCCGGTTCACACTCGATTTCTTCGTGGAATAACCGTTTCTTAATAATGTCAAAATAGGAGCACTAGATTAGTACCATTCAATGTAACCAGACACTAACACAATATCGAAAGCATAATTTTACGATCCATACGAACAACTTGTGAAAACATAATAGTAAAGAAATAAAGAACATTAAATAAAATCGATTAATAAAAAAGCAAAACAAAACAATTGAATTCAATAAACTAAACTCCAACAGTTTGTACCAATTATCGCGATTCACACAGACTTCTTAGAATGACCAATTTCTCAACAATATAGGACGATACGAATGCTTTGCCTTCTTGCACTGGGTCACGACGTGACCGCACCACTCACCGTAAGGCGTGGAGCACATGATCCAGACTAACGATAAACGAAAGGTCAGACATGTGCAGTCTGCAGAATGACATCTAGTATCCGTGATTTGTTGTTACAGAATTTGGGGAGACTGCATCCTTAGACATAGCTTTACTTTGTTCATTCAAACTATTGAGTTTGAACATTTTGGTATCACAACAATTTCCCAAATATATGGATTCAAAACAATAACTATCAAACTCAAGCTTCAATGATTCAGATCAATTTATTAGATCAACCTATCGATGCAGACATCATTCGTCCAGTCAAATCACCTTGTTACCAGAAAAACATCAACAAAACACATGTCCCAGCGGTTGCTTTACCAAATTACTCAAAAGCAAACGTACCATAATGAGTGCATTTATGAGAGATGGGCGGTAATCGCGAATATTAATGACTCCTGCTACAGTAATAAAGGTTTCATCTAGATAATGACGCGTTGCAACACCGATGTGCACTGAGCTTTATATTTTGTAACTTTAGCTAAGTTTAGCGAAAGTGTTTGTGGGATCTTTAAGTTGGACTGGGAATGAAAGTAATGTTTAGAATATTTGCAACCGTTTTACATAATATTGTCTAAAATATCGATTCCTCTTGCCAACCATACTTATCTGCAAATCTTAAATTTTTAAATAATTTACCTTTTCAAGTGATTTTTAGAAATCGACTTTACTCAAATTTTGTAAAGTTTTATTTAATCTATATCTAATCTTTTCATTACCTAATCATAGGCACATATATCAGGTTCACAGTAGTTTGCCATAAGTATCAAAACACAATATCATACACTTACAATGTACATTTCAAAAACAAACCACGTCAAGCACTTTTTCTCCCACTCTCAACAAAGGAGGTCTAAAGTCACAAATATTAATATTATCAACACATATCAAACCGGAATAAAGAATATTTTCTTAGAACTTTACATGTATGTTAGCAGTTATGGCGCTTTGTTCGCCATTCTCATAGTTACAAAATGTGGGAACATTAGATGCAAAGATATTTCGCACTATATTAATTACCTCAAAATTTACAACGTGTTGGGAAACTGGAATGAAGTTAGATCTTACATCGGTTAAAGAGCGTGAAGATTTTGTTAATGTGTTAGATTTTTATCTGGAGCTTTATAATGATTCAATTTTGTGTCTTGAACAAGAATGTTAATTATTCTGTTGACTGCTGTTTCATCTTCATTAATATTGCGATGTGTTTTAACATCTTGTTTTGCTTTTGTTTTTTGAATTAGTCCTAAGGTACCTTCAAATTATGAGAGAGACTAATCATCATAATGTTCTAATCTAGATCAAAGTTTACATAACTATGGAATATCGTTCTCAGCACGAAGATAAAAAGAAGCCTGTGTAAAATGATGCAAATCCAATAACCATTACCCTGGATTATCAGATTCATGTCATTTGTCGCATCAAAATCGAACACGTCCATAATAACTGTTACCAGCATCCTCATAATAATTTTCTAATCTCAGATGCAACATTATATTTACGCAAAGAGTATGCGCACAAAAACGTTTGAAAATCTTTTCGTAACTTGTCAAACTGACAGACAGATTAGCGGTCTTACTAAAGCTGAAGTACTTACATAACAGGTCAATGATGAGCTAGTTAGAGGAGAGATAGTTAGTGATAATAAGTTAATGCAATTTCTGAGATGGCCAGGTTGTAATTACGTCATGGTAATGTAATTTTAATTAGAGATTTTGAGCTATGGGTTTGACTCTACCTGGCTATCGATGAACTTCTGACATAAGGAATTTTGATTGTATTTTTTTTGGTCGGTATGACCATAAATACATCAATAAATTCTAATAAAGAGAGCGAGGTCGGAAGTTGCGAAAATTAAAAAAGAACACAATAGTTCCAAATAGTTCTGGCACTCCGAAAACATAACTTGCCATACCATTTATTACACTAACCTGGCATTGGCATGGCAAGGCATTCCATATCATCCGCGGATACAGGTGTATTAAAAGTCTCAGGTGTCTCCAATCAGTCATTAAGTAAACCTGCGTTTAACCTAGAACCAGCATACCCATGTAGTGCGGTCATCTTCGCATTCTAAATAACTCGATACAATTTAAATAATTCGAGAGAACGTTAACGAGAGCGATCATTGTTAGCCTTGGAGCTTTCGGTGAGTCGAGTGTGGCCAAGAAGTAGGCGAGTGAGTTAGTGAGCTTTGTAGGAAGACGAAGAAGAGAAGAATGCAGTGGAGGCATCCAATTTCATTGAGAAATACTGATAACTCTGCAAATATAAAAATTCTCGAAGCTTTCAATTTCAAAATAATGTAACACAAATTCAGAAACGTCAAAGCTACACAGTCTTGGCTACCAATTTACAACGACAATGAGAAATACACTAAACAACAACAATTTAAAATAAACGTCCTCATAATTATAACATTTGCACGCAACGCTTACTTTACGGCCTCCAAAGTAAACAATACAATATTATAATGTGCGTGATCGAAATTACAGAATTATTTCGTAATTGAAAATGAACTCAAATTATATGCCCCACTTGTTACTATATTACAAAAGGTCATATTAAATACACATCATTTTAATCTTCATTTCTGTAGACATACATAGCTTCGTAGACGATTTTAGTAATATACCACTTTGCTGTGTTTAAAAATAATTGTTTTCTACATTTCTATTATAACATAAATACAGAAAATAAACTTGGTACATGCCGAAAATTGCCGAATTGATGGAAATGGTCTGCTAAATTCCTTGCCAGTATTTTAATGCAAATATAGAAACGGCAAAGTTAGTTTAGTACTAAGATTGCACCTTTATTATTTCGCACAGTTTAGGGAAGCAGTAAGTCAGACAAATAAGATTTGAATATCATTAACCTGCATGCCCTTTACATGGCCAACATTGGACCTCTCCCGGCCAACGCAAACATCCAACGCTCTATTTCTAATGAACTCGTTGGATAGTGGAATGTTGGTCAATGTTGGCAGCCAATCTGTTAGTCATTAGGCTTGTGAACCCGTCGCGTGAAATGCCCTGAGAACGACAGGTTGCACATAAATTACGTTGTCTGATGTTGATGCTGATATATTGAGAGCATTTACTATGAGAAACACCTTTGATTTCGTAACAGGATTTACCTGTATGGTTGATGTTGACGACATCTTTTCAAAGTCCTCTCACCAAACAAAACATCATAATAATATGGTGAAAATTAATACCCTGGCCGTCAAACGACATAGCCTCAGACAAAAAACTCCTTGTGTAGTTTGAAATCGAGTTCGAGACAATTTTCTTTGTCACCAGCTCACGATAGTAGATAAATTTTGTTTCCCTCAGACAATGACTTAATCAGATTTCCCCTCATTTTCAGGTACCTACCGCGGTGAGGGCGCTGGTGCCGGCGGCAACGGCTACGGATCCGGACCTGCTGGCGGAGCTGGTGGTTACTCCGGCGCTGGTGCAGGTGGTTTCGGCGGTGCTGGTGCCGGTGGTGCTGGATCAGGATTCGGAGGCGCTGGTGCCGGTGGCGCTGGATCAGGCTTCGGTGGAGCCGGCGCTGGCCGCGGTGGCGCAGGAGCTGGTGGCTTCGGAGGTGCCGGCGCTGGTCGTGGTGGTGCCGGAGGTGGCTTCGGAGGTGCCGCCTCCCGTCAGTACCTCGCCCCCAACGCTGGAGGCAGGGGATCCGGATCAGGAAACTTCAACTCCCAGACTGGATACCGCTACTAAGATGGATACTGCTGTGGTGATGCATGGAGGTGATGACTGTGCAAATGTAGAACAGAAGTTAAAAAAAAAAATAAGAAAAGTGTAAGTAAAATTTTATCACACAAAAAATACAAATAATTGCGTTGATTTTTTATAAAAATTAATGTAACTGTTTTCAATTTTTTCTTTCGTGACTTCTTAATTGTAAAATGTTTTGATTTGCACAGTCGTTAATACAACTTTCGTTTATCTTTGTTATTGAACATCGTATTTATTACTTTCATTTTGTTTTTCGCACTTTCTTTATCGAACTACCCTCCGCCATCATTCACTGGTATGTGATGTAAAAATAACGAATATTTTGCTGTGAACCGATACTTGTGATGATTATTTTTAATAATATTGTTATTATTTTGTTTATATAGAATAATACTGTCTCTCTTTCTCTTTATGATGTGATCTCAAATCTTTGTATAAAACTCTTTTTTTTTTCTATTATGAAATTAAATTCTTCCTGTTAAAAATGTTAGTTATAAGATTTTATACAGCAATGCAAGGACAGTATAGACTAAGATGGAAAATGTATAAAAAAAGTTACGTATAGTTTATAAGAATTGTAAATATGAAATGAAGCAACGAATATACGACTTAATGCAAAACTCAAAATTTTATTTCGTTTCCTGTAAAACCACCTGTCTGCTTTAGTAATAAATACTTAAATGTCACAATTAATAAACCCTGGTACATAAACACACTAATGGACTAATAGAGGGTATGACGGTACAGAGAGTAAAGTCCCGCATACATCCACTGAAATGGGTGGATCCTCCGACCAGACGGTTGTTGTGTCTGGTGGGCAACTGCCCGATACTGGACTGTTGTATATGTTCAAATCGCACGGAGAACTTTGCTTGCGCGATGCAGGATTTCGTTGTTAGTTCGTCATAGATGGCGCTGCGGTTCTTTTTGTTGCGTAAACATTTCGGTTCTTAGTTTTTCATGTGGCGGCATTGATGCCGCCACATAAATACGCCAATAAAAATAAAATTACTCATCAAAATATCATATCGCTATTACATCAAGTGGCATGAACTGATGAAGGCCTGTCTTCATCAGTTGGTGCCATTCTACCAATTGACTTATAAGAGTTAGGCCGGGTTGGTGCCATTGTACCAATTGACTTATAAGAGTTAGGCCGGGTTGGTGCCATTGTACCAATTGACTTATAGGAGTTAGGCCGGGTTGGTGCCATTGTACCAATTGACTTATAAGAGTTAGGCCGGGTTGGTGCCATTGTACCAATTGACTTATAAGAGTTAGGCCGGGTTGGTGCCATTGTACCAATTGACTTATAGGAGTTAGGCCGGGTTGGTGCCATTGTACCAATTGACTTATAGGAGTTAGGCCGGGTTGGTGCCATTGTACCAATTGACTTATAAGAGTTAGGCCGGGTTGGTGCCATTGTACCAATTGACTTATAAGAGTTAGGCCGGGTTGGTGCCATTGTACCAATTGACTTATAAGAGTTAGGCCGGGTTGGTGCCATTGTACCAAAAGACTTATTAGAGTTAAGCCCATCAGACCATTTATTTTTACAAATATTGAATGAAGAGGTAACAAAACAAAGTACACAAAGGCAATTATCACCATGTAACAAATACATAGATATTCTTCCTTGCAGTTTTAGTCGTCGATGCAGAAATTATTTTGTTATTTTTAAAACCATCCAGTTAGTTTATGTTTTTGTAGCAATAAACTCTGTGTTTTGTCAGTTTTAGTTTTTTTTTACCCGATGACCCAATAAATTCATTTTTACACTAAATAAATTCCTGACATGCAAAATACTATGGTATTTTGTATGTTAATAATTTATTTATTTACTTGCTATCCCGTTTTTCCCGTTCACGTAGACATTTCAGGAAATCCTCTCTTAGTGCTCCTTTGAACTCCCCAAGGAAGGTTCCTTCAAAATTTCAGCTTTCCACAACCAGTAGTTTTGGCTGTGCGATGTCTGACAATCACTCAGTCACTCAGTAACGAAAGAATTTTGTATATTAGGATTTATTTATTGGTTCACCAACAATTGTTCACACTGTTCTATGCTTAAAATATCATACACTAATTTACTATTATTGCAACAATCACTTATAGGTAAACACCGTATGCATAAGGAAGCTGTACAAAAAATATACAAATATTAAATTAAATAAATCTAGTTTTAAGTTAAATACAAAGAATGGCTTATGACAAAATATTACATGTATTCTATTATATTACCAAAATGTTATCTAGTGTATATCGATCAATATCGGTCAATACTTGAGTAGCACAGCAAGTAGACGCAGAACTTGTAAGAGTCTTATTTCTCCATAATTCTCGTCGTGGCCAGGCCAGATAAGTTGGCGAGAAACGTACCATGTGGGCTGGTTAAAGACAGATCAGAGAAAGAATATTTGAAAGATTTTGGGATTTTAATTGCCCAAAACAGTGGAGCAACAACGGCTAGACAAAGACATGAAAATTTGAATAGTTAGGAGCAAATAGTTCATTGATATGATAATAGATGGGACTCGACATTCATTTTTTATGGTTCATGAGTTCTTTTCAATTCAATGTGGAGCTAAACTACAAACGGAAACAATGGACGACGTCGCGTCGTAGCCCGTAGCAAAGTTATTTCTGGCTGTTAAGTATGTGTTTTTGTTCTACCTTTGTTTTTAACTCTAGAGGTAGCTTGGACGACGGACTTATTTCCTACTCTCGACAATGTTGGAAATCATCCCAAGAGTCCCAATCCCGGGATAAAAGCTTATATGTGCTATTCCAGACTAGAATATTTCCTCTGTGCGCATACGCCGCAACCGTTCTGTCATAATTGCTTTTCTAATTAGCTCAGAAACACCGGCCTCATCTAGCTTAAATTACCAAAAACAGATTGACGTGTAAAAGTGTTACGTTTAACTAATTGAAAAATAATCATAATATCATTTATCATTTTTGAGTACCAAACATGCATCCATCCATCTGTCCAAACATTCGCATTTATAATAGTAGTGAGATAATATAACAAAAAAATCTTCGCAGCCAGACCTGGTTCAGGATCGGGATAGAAGTACTTACATTGTATTAGTCATTGTGTCTCATTTTATAGAAAACTTTAAGAAGACCACTGGACATTGAAACATTGAGAATGTTAGAGAAACAGGACAAAAAAACATAAATTGGAATTCTCACTATCACGTTTTTTAATTATTTATTTATTTATTATGTACAATACTGGTACATGAGCGGACATAATGCATCAAGGCATTCTCTACCAGTCAACTTTTTGGGTTATAAAGACTATACTGTGGTAGGTGTAGGTACAAAAAATAAAAATAAAATTTAAAATCGAATTTTAAAGTTTCGGAAAGCATATACAGAAAATATATAATACTAATGAAATACATAAATGTATATGCTAAAATAATAAACTAATAAATATGATATATAATAATCATACCGATTAAGAGAATTCATAATTATCATGACGAAGAACATCTAAGAATGACAAGCTTTTAATTAAGTAATTAAAAGATAATTACTAATAATATTAGTTGTTAAGATTATAGGATAAGTCTTGAGTATTGAAAACAACGGTGTTTCAACAAAAAATAAGGTCCAAGCCAGAACCATTCACTTCATGAATATTAAAAGAAGCTCCTGGTATTCTAAATCGACTGAATAAAAAATTAACAAATCGGACAACATCACAGACTTTAAAAGGCAAACATTCGATGTTAAATCTATGGTTAAAAAAACTGGTCCTATCGCCAAGGCAGAGGCTCATCATGTCTATGTATGGGATGCACTCGTAGCCAAGTATGAGACACAAGTTGATGGCAATATATATATAATTGAAGGAATATAGATTTGTCAACGGTGACTTAGTTGGATTGAATGGTAATGCTATATTGCAATGTGTCTGATCTACGTCTTGGGACATCATGAATCAATGGATATTTGATGATAATGTTAGAAATGTAATAAGTGGGATAATGGTAAGCTTAAGTAAGGTTGCACCACTACTTTCCGTGATTCTAACAAAAATGTTCTGATGACAGGCAGTGTCTATAGTAGGCGCCAGATAAATGTGGAATAAAGTATATTGACCTTTCCCTAATAACTGTTCATAGGTACCTGAACAATTAAATATGAATCGTTTTTCATTATTAGACAATGTTAAGGATCACGAGAGATGATGATTCGGGACAGCTTTGTGTCATTAATTCCGTTTTTCAAATTAAAAATGTCAATAATTGTAGGTGGGTCAATGACCGTTATTCCACGATTATCTGGCGCCTACTATAGTTTCAGTAGGTAGATCCCCGTCTCCCCCTTAATAGGAACCGGTGGGGATCTACCACTCACATCTATCACCTACTTCCTCTCTGAAAGAACCGATAATACTGTTTCTCTAGAGGGTAAGTGAAGGTAATTCCACACGAAAAATAGGCCTTAGTAGGGTTAGGAAGCAACTGATGCAATACTCTCTCTTGTCAAAACCATTGCCAATAAAAAATATGTTGAATAGAATCAACTACTCTTCAAAGTTGGTTGTGTCGCAACTCAGACTATCCAAACTACCCCCTACTTTTCTCATCCCACCTCCAGCCGAATCATTTTCGTAATAAACAATTATTATATTTAATTTTAAATTTGTTCGTGTTACTTAGTTGCTGGGTTTTAGAGGTTGAATAGGCAGTTTCTCTGTGTAAAATACTAGTACTCAGCTGTATCCGGTCAGACTGGAAGCCGACCCCAACATTTATTTCACACCAACGACTCATTTACAAATCAATATTTTGAAACAATTTTGGGAACATCCTTTGTAAACAAGTTACTTACATGCACATCATTCTCAGAGCAGGTCTAATTTAATTAAATTATTGTAAAGGAGTTGTTCATTTACAATAATTAAATTAAATTAGACCTAATCTTGCAACAAAATATATATATATACATATATATATATTTTGTTGCTATAATTATTATATATTGTTGGTATGATTATTATATATCATTTTTATTAGTTTATTATTTTAGCATATAGTATGTATTTTATTACTATTATATAATACATATTCTCTGTATATTCTTTCCGAAACGTTACAATTCGATTTTAAATTTTATTTTTATTTTTTGTACCTACACCTACCACAGTATAGTCTTTATAACCCAAAAGTTGACTGGTAGAGAATGCCTTGATGTATTAAGTCCGCCCATGTACCACTACTGTACCTAATATATAAAAAAAACGTGAAAGTGAGGATTCCAATTTTCGTTTTCTTGTCCTGTTTCCCTATCATCCTCAATGTCCAGTGGTCTTGTCTTCTTAAAGTTTTCAATAAAATGAGACACAATGTAAGTAGGTACTTCTATCCCGATCCAGGTCTGGCTTCGAAGATTTTTTTGTTGTATTATCTTACTACTAGTATAAATGCGAATGTTTAGATGGATGTATGTGTGTTACTCAATAATTGATAAATTAATTTATTTTGCAAGTAGGTTAAACATAACACTTTTACACGTCAATCTTTTTTTGGTAATTTAAGCTAGATGAGGCCGGTGTTTCTGAGCTAATTAGACAAGCAATTATGACAGAACGGTTGCGGCGTATGCGCACAGAGAAATATTCTAGTCTGGAATAGCACATATAAGCTTTTATCCCGGGATTGTATTCTTTTGGGATGATTTCCAACATTGTCGATAGTAGGAAATAAGTCCGTCGTCCAAGCTACCTCTAGAGTTAAAAACAAAGGTAGAAAAACTACATACTTAACAGCCAGAAGTAACTTATAAATTAACAAAATATTAATAAATTAAATTAATTCAACGTATTAGGAAAAAAGGTCTGGTTTGTTGATTTGTTTTAACGCCATCTATTGTTTCAAGCGTAAACTACAAACGCTTCGAGCTTAGTAAGCTCACATCGCCCTGCGTAAGCGCTGCTAAGATTGTTATTCACTTTGATAGTTACAATGACTGCTAACATTTCTAGTAGTAAAGTGGCGCTTCTGTCGATAGTAGTATTTTGATTCCGCTACTGAAGCCTTACCTAGGAAGTACCTAGGTACCATATAGGTAATGGTCTAGACTTAATACCTATGTGTAATGGGGTTGCATGATTTAACTGGCTGTCAAAGTTCGAATCAGCCCATCCCTTGCTGTCCACCCCCCAGTGACGCCCGGCCGAAGCCCGCAGGGGGTTGCTTTACCATGTGGTTCTTAGCATATTGTATAGCCGTAGCCGGAAGCTTTAATTTTTATTAAGGTCGCCATAAGCAAGTTCGATGTAAATTGTCACATACGATGTTCTTCCTGAAAAGGCTCGATGTTACAATGTCTTGTAGGGCAAGTTTTATTCGGCACCACTTTTTTTCTAAAACCAATTTACAGCTGCCAAGATGATATATTTAAATCAAATATGTACCAACAGTGCACCCACAATTATCGTGATCATAACTAAATTGGTCGGCATCTTTGTTCCAAAGTAGGTCATCAACGAAGGTCTGTGTATGATATCAATTTGGCAAACGAACAATATGTATCTGACTTCATTAGTTTTTATCAGATACCGTGTGTTCACGATTTTGTAATCTGTCCATGATGTGATCTCATTTTGTGAGAACCAATTAGGTTCTCTATTGGTAGCGTCACGCTTTGACTTTCAGTTATCTGGATGATTTAATTTGGATTCTTTATTTCGGACGTTTATAAGGTCATTTTGGTTTTTGAAATTGCAAATCAGCTACTATTGTAATAATTAATAGACAAAATATGATATAACGGAAGAATAGAAGTATAGTGTGGTAAGTGGCATCAATTTCTAAAATGAACGTTCAAGAGCTGGTTTCCATTATTCAATCAATGATTGGTTGATTCTTTCAGTTAATTTTAGACAGACGTTTGTCTGCCATTATTTACTAGACCACAAAGAATGTCGCACCAACATTCATCTCATCATTATTTCACCCAAATTACATCCACTGCTGGACGTAGAACTCCACCAAATGTCGCAAAATCGTCCAGTCCTGTGCCTCTCAGCCTATCCAGCAGATTCCCGTGGCCTTCACCAGGCCATCGGTTCACATTGTGGGAGAACTTCTAACGCTGCGTCTTTTAGTACGCGTTGCACCTAAAAACAATTACTATTTTCATCCACCATCAGATAGCTAATATTAGAACTTATAATAAAAACAAATCTAGGCTAAATCCTATTACAATCACGTCTCATTTCACGAACTGACATCATTTACTCAGAATCAGATAAGGGTTAATGCTCATCGTTCTCATATTATTGCTAATTTAATTGTTCCTTTTATAGCCTCACGTCAGTTGTCAAGGCTTGAGGTCCATTCTCTTGAGATTTGCTCTAAGGTCTGGGTTTTGCACGTAGTAAAAGCCTGGGAAACTTGCAAATTGGACAGTTTGTGACATTTTTAGTCTGGGTTGGGGTTTTCGGTTTGTACTGCCCCGTAGGCCGCTTAGTTACAAGGGTGACTGCTGAGCTTGAAATCCCTTGGCTGGATTCACAGGTCGAGCAAAGACTCCGTGTTGAATTGCCATCAACTCGGACTTGAAGAGTGATAAAAAAAGGAGTGCATCTGTACCAGTATCTCCGTTAAGATAGGCGACAAAGACCAGAATTCGTTTGGGAGGACTGTTATGAGGTGCCGAGGTTTAAGGGTTTAACGCAATGAATAACGCGATTGACTTTGGAGCTTCAAGTCACGGGTTCGCGATTATCAAGATGGAAATTGGACGGTAAGTTGATACAGAGCTGTCCTCCATCATCCTCTTGTTCTTGTACCAATTTATATGGGGTCGGCGAAGCTGGTCTTTGTTTAAATAAAAAAAAAACCTCCTTTCCAGTCATATCATCCATGCTAATGATAATTATAAGTGCAAAATTAACTCTATCAAATTCAAACTCTAACGTTTATTTTAATTTAAAAAATTGCTTTTATTGAATATATCTATGAACATAAAAACTTATATCAACAAATAAACTAAACTTACAACAAACTAAAATATAGCATCAAAAAATTCATTCTACACGCTGTCAGATGGTAAAGTGCCCAAGAGACTGGCGGCATTGGCACGTTGAATGGCAATACTTAGCCTCTGGCCAAAGAAACAGTCAGCTCTTGGGTCACGGGAAGTGTCAACCAGCCGTTTCGAAATTTCTTTGAAAAGGCTGTGAGCACAAGGGCCCCACGGCCCGAGGGTTTCAACCCCAAACAGCTCGATAATATAGATACCAATATGGTTACTATATTGACGCCGCGGTGTTTTCCGCAGCCGCAGCACCAGCACAACACGATGAACTAGGAAGATGGGATGGCGCAAGAGTATCGACACAGGTTGCGTTCCACACTAAAGGCCTACCCATCTTCCATTTTAATTAGATCATTAAAAGGCACTTTTGAACGTTAACATTTAAACTTCACGTTTGGCGGCTGAATGAAGTTGGATGGAATTTAAGAAACAGGCATACAGGGTGAATTTTTAAAGTGTGCGTGGATGGCCAAATCTGAAACTATGATGAATATAAAAAAAGGTGTCTCAAGCCCGACTTTGGTGAAAGTAATTTTTTATGTTTGTTACCTCATAACTCCGTCATTTATGAACCGATTTGATTTTTTTAAGTGAAAGGATATACATAGTTTCCGGTTGGTACCATGGAAATTTCATCAAAATCGGTTCAGTAGTTTGGTTTTTAAATCAAATTATCTGGAAAAAATATGTCATCCAAGTAAACGAAATTGCGTTATTTTGCTTTTCTGTGACTTTCCAGTGTTGTTGTTAGGGGTGGGTGTGTGTTACAATACGAAATAACAACCAAAAACACCGACTACAGAAATTAAAGTTATTTTATAGTTTGCAATGTTTGTTTTTATTCGGAAGTCAGTTATGTGAAAAAGTTTTTAACGTATTAGTTTTAAAATTATATATTTTTTTTATTTTATCAGATATTTTTATTTAAATCTAGTTTTCATCAAAATTTGTTTTCATCAAAATCGGGATCAAGACTCCTTTCAGTGTTTGGCCATACACGCACACTTTAAAAATTCACGCTGTATATCCTGGAATAAAACATTATGATTTTAGGACTTTTCATTCCGGGAGTATGTTCCCCATGTTCCCATGGAATAATTTTCAACTTTCACGCAGGTGACCCCGCTGGCAAAAGCTAATCTTTCATAAATATTAGTTGTCATTATAAAACAAAATGAATCATTACAGCTTTAAAAACCTTTGTTCTTCTGACGCTAGAAAGGATAGAATATTTGAGAGGATAACATCAATTAAATCGGATTGAGAACCAAGTAAGGATTGACTTTTATGGGTTACTCATTTAACTAACTATAGGCCTCTGTAATTGCCTAACACTTACTTATAATAAGTAAAAGATGAAACGAACCGTTTTGCCAATTTGCAATCAACCATACAAGAGGCTCAATTTCAGAAATGGCTACAATTCATTATATAGCAGATCAATAAAACCAGAAATAGTTTAGAGCCAAAATAACTAACAGTAAAACATCTACGAGCAGTTGTTTTACGTCATGAATGATTTCCACATATTGATATACACTTTATCAAATAGGGTATTTCATTAAAAAAAAAATCTAATTATTCTAGTCCATCAGATAGATTTCCAAAAAATATTGGACACGTATTTTTTCAAAACAATAAATGAAGGCGTGAAAGTTCATCGAAAACTCGTGTGACGTCACTTTACTGGAAAGTGACGTTACAAGCCCCCACTCCTTATCTTTGATGCTTTTTATCTCCGTCAATTTTATTGTTTTGATAAAATAAAAAAATACGAATCCAATATTTTTCGATTATCTAACTGACGGAATAAATATAATCATATTTATTAATCCAGGCATCCCTATTGGTAACATTACAAATGTCCCAAAAAACGAAAAGACATTTAGCAACATCTGACAACATATTGCACTCTATAGTATTAAGAATGTCTTATCATTTTTATTTTTTTTTAATTTTATTTATTTGGGAAAAACAAACAATTGTACAATGTGTGTTACAATAAAATATGGTATGAAATATGGTTAAATGCACAATCCACAACGTTTCCACAGATTACTTGTGTACATTATTAATTATTAATTAGGTAAGTACAATTACACTTAAATACTATCTTAAACATTTAGCTTATATTATACCAATCAAATTTTAGTTTTGTTTTTATACATCGCACAAACTATCAATAATTTTTTTCTTGAAATTGCTTTGAGACAGAAAGAAAATATCCAAATGACAAAAGCGGTTATTATAAATTTTAACTAGTCGACGGAGTGGAGCTCGCTCACCAGCATTTGTTCGGCTAGTAGTCGTTGCAAAAAGCGGGTAAGCACGCGCCTCCCGTCTAATTATAGATCTAGGCACAACATAGGAAATTTTATTAACTAGTTCGATACAGTTAAACTTATTATGAACCAATCCGTGAAGCATCATGGTTTGAAGAAGTAGGCGTCTTGATTGCAAAGTGAGCAGTTTAAACTTTTTTAGTGACTCCACGTAAGACAGGCGTATGAGGTGACATTTATACTGCATAACTCGTATATATTTACGTTGAACGCTTTCAATCGCATTAACATATTTGTCGTAGTAGGGGTCCCATATTATACAACCGTATTCCAACTGCGGGAAAATCATCATCATCAGCCGAAAGACGTTCACTGCTGGACATAGGCCTCCCCCAAAGGGGCAAGCAGTGGAGGCTGTAAATGGCTTCTTGTGAATTACCTTACAATTACTCTTGTACTAATAGCTGTAAGCCACCCATCATTATCATCATCATCATATCAGGCGATAGACGTCCACTGCTGGACATAGGCCTTCCTCAATAGGGGGGGGGGTTGCCATATTCGCCACGCTTGGCAGGCGGGTGGCGATCGCAGTGTAGCTGTTGCAATGCACAGAAAATGCTGCTGCCCATACTGTGTTGAGTCCCTTAGTCGTCTCTTACGACACCCACGGGAAGTGATGGGATGGTACTATTTTGTTACGTTCGACACCATACAGAACCAGAATGAATACTCAAATCCATCGGGACAAGCCTCGCCATACTATTCCAAAACCACTGCAACTCCAAATCAACAGTCGCCAATGTTGATTGGGAGTTGCAGTGGTTACCACCAAGAACACGCTGGTTAATCTACACGTATCCGGACCATGTCTGGGAATTGCACTGACAGTGGTCACTTAAGAGCTCAAAAAAAAAATTATCATCGTGAACATCTTATCTGATCTCGTTCACACATGTTCGTGTCCAGACGTTGTCCGGGACATCCCGGGCACGGCCCGTATGTGTGGGCCACCCATAAATGAAGCAAGACGAGTCCCGGAGAAAATATTAAATGGCCTTAGATCCCGCAACTAAATAAATAAAAAAAAAACAGCGCAGAAGTAAAACAACAAATTGCTAACAAAAGGGCTCGTAAACATCGAGGACTCTTACCTACAAGAAACCAACCACAATCAAAGTGATCCCAAAATCCAATGACCCATGATTTTATACACGAACAAGTTCCGTTTAAACTTCGGAGCCTTCAAATGTTCACGACATCATCATAAACAACAGATCATGAACCGATTGATCGATAAAAAATCATTAATTGATCCCATCAAGAGCTGTTAATTAAACCGTGGGATCATTACGTACGCGGAAATCGATTCGATTTACGATATTTGATGAAGAATTGAGTAAAAAATCGGTACTGTTGACAGAAGAGTTATAAAATAGAAGATGTTTTATTCATCATTCAAAAAAGATCTATATAATTTTGCAACATCATAATGTATTTATTAGATAATTAATCACGTAATTTTTCTCAATAAACTTTTTGCTGGTAAACGATTATTAGTAGTATCGATCGTCGGTAATCGTAATATTTATAAATAGACCACTTCAAATTAAAATGTATAACGCCATGTTTATTTTTGGTGCCGTCATAATGGTGTTAAATTATTATGAGATTGAGTACCTATACACATCGTCATCCATCATACCGCTGCCCTTTTTAGGGTTCCGTAGTCAACAAGGAACCCTTTTTAGTTTTGCCATGTACGTCCGTCTATCCGCGCTTTAGCTCAGAGACGCTTAACTCTAGAAAGTTGGAATTTGGATGGATACTCATATTAATCACGCCGATAAACTGGTGAAATAAAATCTTAAAAAATAATTAAATGGATAGTCTTTTGTTTCGATAAATTTCTATCAGTCGTCATCTCAATATTCTTCAATAGTTTTTAGCGGCATGTTCGTCATTCCTTCGACACATGCCTCACCAGAGATCGGAACAGTAGACATTTACCTAATGTTCATGGAAGCAAGTAACATAGAGTTGATAATAGCTAGCATAGAGTTTCGTACCTACTAAAACTGTTAAATTACATAGATTTGTTTTCGCACAACTCCTTCTTCTTTTGATTCTTCAAATCAATCATTTGTAACTATACTCAAAGTCCAGTTCATGTTTTAATAATTCCGGGTTTTAATTGTCATAAGTCCATTTATGATTCCGGGATTTTACAGGAGGTATTCCGGTCTCTGCTCATTACACATGCCTCAGAATTGTCAAACCTCCAATATACTCATGTATAAGTTCCCCGTACAATTTCGTGTTCAGAAATATTTCGTCTTGCAGCAGAACTGGTGATGATATAATTGGGTATTATTTCGTCTATTTTAATAATAATAATTAAATTTTTGATGATTTTAAAACATTACGATTTGAGAATAAATAAATAAAATGGTCGAAAAACAGATAAGTTATACACTTTTGAAATTATTCTTCTACTCTTGTCACACAAAATGTCATTCGTACTTGCTTGCTTATTGCGTGCTTCAATATATGGCGGGACTTGTGAGTGACGTCACACGCAGTTAATGCTATCTCTGTTTATTTCGGATTTTAAAACGCTGACAACACATACTAGCCGCTGATGCTTTTTTTTAAGGATTGGAAATCATCGAATGACTTCTTGCGCTGTGGGTGTAGCAGAAGGGCGTGTCAGACTCTTACTGACTAAGTAAAGCCCATCCGTGTTCCTTCTAAAGCCCTTTGCGTTTCAGGGTCGCGGTGACTCTTTCGAACAAATTCCGCCACCCTGGCAGGCTCAGGCCCTAGCGGGCTCCGTCTCCTAAGCCGCTGATGCTTGCAAACTGCAGTTGTAAGGAAAACCTCGATTAAAGTTTTCTTTCATTTCCTACTTCAACTTCAGTTACACCTTGTATAAACCTAGGAAACAGGAGTGCGAAAATAATATGCGTAGCAAAACTAAAGATAAAACTAATAGATTTGATATAAGAACTAAAATAAACACTGCAAGGAAGACATTATTTTATGCACTTAAGTTAAATTAAATCAAGCTTTTTGTAGGTTCCGTAACTAAATCAATAAAAATAGTCACGCTTTTGCATACTTAGATATTTTTGTATTTTATTAAATAAATATTAAAACAATTTTTTTTTCAATTGTTTTAGAAGTTGCTGTGTCCCACTGCGGGGTAAAGGCCTCCCTATATCTTTTCTTATACCACCTCAAAACTTCCTGTTTTGCGTCCAGTTCATCTCACCACCAATTTCTGGGCCGGCCTCAGCGAAGACGTCCATCCTCTAGCACCCATTACTTGGAAACATTTTTCTCCACGATTTATTATTTTTAGGGTTCCGAACCCAAAGAGTTAAAAACAGGACCTTATTACTAAGACTCCACTGTCCGTCTGTCCAGCTGTCACCAGGCTGTATCTCATGAACCGTGATAGCTAGACAGTTGAAATTTTCACAGATGATGCATTGTAGCCGCTATATTCACAAATTATGAAAATGAAATAAAATTTAAAATTATAAAGGGAGCACCCATACAAGAAACATGTTTTTCCGGCACATAGTACGGAACCTTTTGTGTGCAAGTCCTACGTGCACTTGGCCAGTTTTTTTCCAGTTATAATTACTGCTTTCTCCAGGTTTCCATACGCATTATTATTTTGATTTGACATTACTGCCTTTTATAAAACGTTAAGTGGCAGCAGCGTGTGGACTTCATAAAATTACTAAATAAGAAACGAGTTGTTTAGTGGCTCCTAACATTGATTAATTTTCATTGGTTTTCGAATTTTAAATTTTTTGTTACTTTCATCCGTATTATTTACGACGAGCTTTTGCCCGTGACTTCGTACGCGCATATCCCGTTTTTCCCGTTCCCGAAGGAATTTCGGGAAATCCTCTCTTAGTGCTTCCCTACACTAGAAGGAACCTACATGCCAAATTTCAGCTTTCTACAACCAGTAGTTTCGGCTGTGCGTTGTCTGTCAGTCATTCAGTCACTCAATCACTCAGTAACGGAAGGGAGGAGTTTCATATATATTGATGATTGATAGGCTCGTGTTTGCCCAACATCTCACCTGGAAGTGAACGATGATGTAGTCAACGACGGAGTATCACCAACAGTAAAGTCTTCCCAAAACCCTTTGTGCGTATATATAGAATATATAAAAGCAACAAGGTTAATGTAACCAGGATTTTTGTAAACATAAAATGATTTAAAAAAAAGAGTGTCCGTGGAGTTTCTTGCACGTTCTTCTCCATAGAGATCTACGCTTTGGAACATGCAAATAGCTTCATGTTTTTGACGGACTGACTTTGTCAATACAAAAGTACCTGATAATGGTTTAGTTGAAATAAATGCTTTGACTTTGACTTTGACTGCGTATGAACCGGTGCATGGCGGCGCATAGGTGTCCGTCTTGACAAGATTTAACAGTGATTTTTAATTCATCAGTCTTTTTGAAATGTATCAACTAGACCTACAATATCAGGATTTTGTGCTACTTGAATAAAAATATCATTAATACACAAGAAGAAGTCCATTTCAAGGTCAGGCAGGGGCCGTTTTTGACCGTTAAAGGGCCTTTTGAAAAACAGGAAGCATCATCACCATATTTATTTCTCAAAATCGTGACCGGAGACACGCAACGCCTACTAGTTAAGTGCCTATGTACTTACCAAATTATTTTACACGTATACATTAGTAACTTTGTGTACATTCGCAAAAAAATATTCATTAACCTTTGGTTGTCGGGCACGAGACGCGAGACAAAGATCACTGGCATCTTTAGTTTTTTAAAGATAATTGAGACAAAAAACGTTTAACACTTTACTTGTAGTAGATACCTACTTATTATTTACTTGGTAGCTTAAAGCCATCTGCTCCTCAGCTCGCGGGCCGCATTGCCCCTCCGTGCCTACGCAGGTTTAAATTAAACTCTAAGTGTAGGGCATCTGCCAGGGTTGCGGAATTAGTTCGAAAGAGTCACCGCGGCCCTGGAACGCAAAGGGCTTTAGAAGGAACACAGATGGGTTTTAGTCAGTAGGAGTCTGACACTCTACCCAGAGCGGAAAAAGTCATTTGATGATTTTCCATCCTTAAAAAAAAAAGGGTAGGGCATAAAATGTTTTATTTATTTATTTAGTCAAGAAAGTTACATGGAAAAAAAATACACATATCGTCTGCCAAACTGCTGTACAGTTTGTCGGCAGTATTCTCGTGGATACAGTTTAATGATATCCAAGTACTTATTGACTACCTTATACTATGGGTACACATAGACGCAAAGTCGAAACAAAAACAAAAGACTACGTGGAGTCGGTTTTACAGCGATTATCTAGCAGACTTACGTGTATGGTACAAAAATCTGACAGAAGTGCTGTCACCAAGAGCCATTAAAGAAAGGGTCTTGGTGATACTAAATCAAATACTAGTTTTCCACCTCAGCGTTAAGAGGGTCTACGATTATGTCTCTCTTATGTATCTGTTTTTAGTGAATTTTATACCTGGACCTTGGAGGAGCTCGTGGCAAATAATAGCAGCCATACGGGTCGATCTTTAAGGTTAAGCAATGCTTGCTGGTCTCGATCAGTAGATGGGTTAACATCTTAACATATAAAAATATCTCCAATCTCCATGATTCGGAAAGCAGCTTAATCCGTTCGTTCCGGCTGTCATTTGTACGGATTGTCAGAAGCTAGAAGATCTGATAGTAGTCTTACCAAGAAGTGCCGTGTTACCCAGTTATTGGGTTGTCGAGAAAATGCATGATCTTATTCATAGACAAAAAAAAGACATGCTGCGGTAAAGATTTAGAACATTTACTTTTCTAATTTCGTTCACAAAATACTTGCTTTTTGTCCTCGCCAACATTATGTCGACCATAAACATATTGCCGTATTCATTACTGCTATCGATAAGTAGATAAGGATCATCAATATATCATCGCTCACTAATAAAATGGTTACCCATTCGTCAGCGGAGAGCGCTGGGGGCCTTGACTAGTCTGTTTTCTTTTTTTAATAATCCTTTTTCTCCCTATTATCTAACTACATAAATTCTATTCATTTGTTGTGCCCACAGTAAAAATCTTCGCTCTACCAAAAATCGCCTTCTACGATATCCCTCTCACCGCTCTGGGTTTATCTGCTCCTCTTTCTTTGTTCAAGCGATTTTCCTTTGGAATGCGCTCCCTCTGAACATCAGGACGGCAACAAGTCGGTTGTCCTTTAAGGTGAAGGCAAGAAGTTAGTAGAATTATCACATCGTTAATTCGTTGGATTCGTTTTTTTTTCATAAAAATGTTTATGTGTATGTATGTACGTATCTATGTATTTATAAATGTTATATTTTTGTCATCCCTCTATTTTTAGTTTTTTATTTAAGTTGCTCTGCACTACCCTAAGGTCGACTGGTAGAAAATGCCTAAGGCATTAAGTCAGCCTTTGTACAGTGTTTTTACTCGTGCATAAAGTTTTAGTAAATAAATCTAAAAATAAACAAAATATACACACTTATAAATTTATATTTAGCATTGCTACCTTGTCGCTACTGAAAAAGTTAGGTATTAAATTAAAACCTAACTCTTCAAAAACTAGTGTTCAAATCGTGTCTAGTTAATCAATTTATCTGTTTAGGTACATTTTTAAGCACCAACTATTAAGATATAATAGTTTTTTTTACCGTCAAGGTGCCTTCTGCTTAGCATTCTAAAATTCAGTTAGTCACGAAAAAGAATCAGGTTGAAATTAAAATTAATTGGTTCCGTTTTCGAGGATTCTTTGAGTTGACTAATATTAAATCAGACTTTATACAAAATTACTTTTGCTGCCCAAGGCTTCGCTTATTTCGTGTCGTAAAAAAGTAGCATATGAGGATGTCAAAACTCCCATCTATCTCCATACCAAAATCATCAAAATCGGTTCAGTAATTTAGACGTGAAAGCTAACAAACAAACACACTAGCTTTCGCATGTTTAATACTTTGTAGTTAGGACTAATAAGAGAATTCCACATGCTAAACAGTAGCCTTAAGGTGGGTACTGACCGGTGTGTAACATGTAACAAGGCGAGCATTCGAAAGGTCAGTGCTTGGAAACGAGCACGAACATGATGTGTATGTAATATTATAAATGCGAATGTTTGGATGGATGGATGTATGTTTGTTACGCAATCACGCCAGAACGGCTGGACGAATCTTGATGAAATTTTGCACAAAGGTAGATTATAGTCTGGAAAAACACATAGGACTTTTTATTCCGGAAGTATGTTCCCTTGGGATAATTTTCGACATTCGCGCGGGCAGAGTCGCGGGTGGCTGCTAGTTTTGCTTAAAATAATAAAATAATAAAATATTACAAATCATTTTATGACTATTAAGTAACTGAATACCATCACTTTCAGCTCCACAATTCAATAATAATATGAAAATACTGTTTCTCAGATTTTTCGGGTTAACTATGCAACCACTGTCAAGTATCTGCAAATTTGCAAAAATAGCCAAATTGCATCAAGTGTGCTTATAAAATTTGAAGAGTATTCTCGATTTTTCCAGGATCCTATCATCAGATCCTGACCTGATGACTTAGTGGAAATTATACCTACTGTTTTAAACAATACCCATTAAATTTAGGAATGCCTTATTTTTCCATAAAAACCTTCCATCATTAGCTCAGCAATATGAGATGATGATTACCAGGCAGAAATATCTGAATTGCGTTAAAATATTGTATGTGCCTATAAAATTTGAGGGTTGCCCTCGATTTCCCTGGGATCCCATCATCAGATTCTTACTTGGTGACATTGGGACCACATCAGGAGTATGGGCTTTCAATTGGCGCAAAAATCGGTGAGCATAATTATAAAAAAATACATACAGTCGAACATACAACCTCCCCCTTTTTTGGAAGTCGGTTAAACACCAGATCGAACCGCTTATCGTGGTTTCAGAAGCACGCAGCATTTATTTGATCACCCATCTATGAACCGACCTCGCCAAGTTTACTTGAAGATCAACCAACACGTGCGGCTGGTATTATTTTGCTATAAGTTCCTAGAACGAACCTCGCTACATTATTTATTCACGTACTTACATAAAATTGCATCAAGATCACATCTCTGCATGATCAACTCATTAATTAAAACTAAGCTCATAAATGGCCCAGAGCATATATATATAAATATATAATATAATATATATATAATTGTCATAATTAGTTAAGTACTTCCTCACAATCTCTACAAGACTTCTGGTTTACAACTAGGAGTTACGATTCTAAAGACCAAGAAAAACGTGCCTAATCAAGAAAACTTAATCAGTTACAAACATAGTTTATATTATGAGTGTTGTGTAAGTCTTACATAGTAAGAAGAAAACGCGAAAAGGAAAGTAAACCCATTTTAGTACATTCGGAGATTAGGGTGGGGAAAATGGTCATTTTCATTTAATTTCTAGGCTAGACAGATCGAATGACATGACGAATTCAAAAAAAATATTTTTACACATTGCACTTATAAAACGTCAGGAGCTGGTGAACGGAGTCATTTACAATGGTAAAGATCCGGAAAGGAACTTGGTTAACTTTTACAAAAATAATTGATTTTGCAATATTTCCATATTAAGGACTGCGCCTTACAGTTTTAATAAGCATGAGGAGACAGTGTAACTCAGTCAACATAGTATTAAGTAAGTTTACATTGATGTTATTTCAATTAGGAAGTTTACTCACAGTTCCACACGCGAAAATAAATAAATAAAATAAAATAAAATAAGAAAATGGTGTGACTTGTGAAATTAATTGTCGACAGCCAATTACAGCAGCTATCTACTTGATAATCATTGTTTTTATTTCCGGATAAAATGTTAATGTCCTATTTCACAACGCACGATTAAGTTCCCTTTAATTAAGTTGGCAGACAATTCATACAAATTATGTTTCATTTTCGAATTTATTCGGTGATTAGTGGCTATTTGGAGTTCGTGAAACAGGCCCAAAAAGTTTTAAAAAAGTCGGATTACGGACGATAGTTTAACGTGACAACGTCATAACAAAACATTGATGAAATGATCGTAACGTTACAATGAGTCATCCTTTTTCGTACGTTCAGCCGAGGCGTTCATCGATCATATTTTTCTCTCTGTTCATCGAAAAAATAACAAAACGGACGCACCATTTAAACCATTATGCTTAAACAACAAGAAACTCAGATACTGGCTAAAAATAGTTTGAAAAAAAAAGCAAATTTCATAAAACAGATCCTTTCAAGACGGTAAAACCCAATTATCAAGACGAACAAGCCAAAAGGTTAAGGAAACATTACTAAAATCAACTTTCGACCAGGATCTTTACCTGGGCACAACTCCGTTTTCCATATTAACGCTGTAAACTGCATTTTTTTTTCTTTATTAAAGAGCTTTGTCACAATACTGACTATGTCGCTTCATCATAGCCAAATTTTTAAGTTTTACTTATTGTATTTATTAAAAACTGCCTTCTTAAGATATAACATTATTTCTACATCGTATGAACTTTAAAAACTATCAAATCAATCACTTAATCTAGATCGTCTGTTCGTATCTTCAATTTTGGATAGTTAGCTAATGGATCAAGAAGTATTTGGAAGTATCTAAGGCCTGGTACAGACAAAACTGTTTTATTTATGTGTACAATGTCCAAGCACATTACAGAATAAAAATCTAAGCAGTTGCAGTACAACTATTTCCTTAAAGTTCTGTATGTCGGACGTAAAAGAATAGCACCATCCCATCACTTCCCGTAGGTGTCGTAAGAGGCGACTAAGGTTAATATGGATTTGCTCTTGACTCTAATCTAGGTCATAGATACCAGAGACAAAGTCGACGATGGAGCGAGCTTACCCAGAAGAAGCCTGTTCACTCTAATTTTGAAGAGATTAGGGTTGTATGCGTTCGGAAACAGAGACGCAGGCAGAGAGTTCCACAAACATATATTTCATATATTTCTGATAGAAATCCGACGACTGACGAAACACGAAGTTTACCGAGTGACTTTAAGGAAATAGTTGTATTGTACACGGCGCCATTTTAAAAACTAAAACATATAATAATTGAACTAATGATACATTTGGTACTTAAGTCAATCACTGATGCACGATTATTTTTGTTAAATTATTATGTGTTATAGAGTCTACACAACGCGACATTCTATGCGCTCTACCGAATATCGGATATAATTTGCCATTCAAATTATAAAAAACTTACAAACTATGTTAGTAGTAACACTTAGGCACACATGAAAAATGACAAAAACAAAAATTAAAACACAGCATCTACTTTTTTTTTACGGATGGGAAATCATCAACTGACTTTTCCGCTCTGGGTGGAGCGGAAGGGCGTGTCAGACTCTTACTGTCTAAAACCCATCCGTCTTCCTTCTAAGGCCCTTTGCGTTCCAGGGCCGCGGTGACTCTTTCGAACAAATTCCGCAACCCTGGTAGGCTCTGGCCCTAGCGGGGCCCGTTTTCTATGCTGACATCTCTTTGAGGCGAGCATCCACTTAAAAGAAGATTTATGAAACACATGAAGAACATGTAGCTTGATAAACCTATCCATTGTAGGCCCTTCTAGCCTTTCTGAAAAAACCTTCAGAATGCTATTGCTGCTTCCCCGCACCCTGCGCATCACTGATGCCACTTTTTTGCGTAACGACTTACCATAACGGTAGAGAAAGCCCAATACTCGTAATATAGGTAGACAGTTGAAATATTCACAGAGTGTGTATTTCTATTGCCGCTATAATAAAAAAAAAAATTACAAAAGTATTTTAAAAACATACTTATAGTATTAAATCTTGTACCTACTACGGTACGGAAACCCATGAAGGTTTCCGTTCCGTACCGTGAGTCCAACTCGCACTTGGCCGGTTTTTTTTTAATAATTAGGCTTGCTTTCGACCACAATCTCCACCTGATGGTAAGTGATAATGTGGTTGACATTGGAGCACGCATCCCTAGAAGTTAACTATTGACTGTTGACTTAAAGACTCCCAGATAGCTCTCTCCCCCTCTATCTTTGCACTATACTCGTCATATCATCATGTATCGTTATTGTATTAAGGTTTCGTGCTCATTTAAAATCTTGAAAATAGATCAGGTTGTCTGCAAAGTGAACTATTCAGATATTCCACTTGTCTATTTCACCTAAGCGATTAACCTGACTGCTGACCGGGACAGCGGTGTGACTTTGACGATTGATAAATTATGGTAATCAGGCAAACACAATAGACACCATAGAGGTGATCCATCAACACGGCATGTTTTTTTTTTGTATAGTTATTCTAGAGTTTTTGTATTTATGGTCCATCAGTATTCTGGGTCGGCTTCAAGTTTAACCGAATGCACTTTAGTATTTGTTCTGTATGGTGTCGGACGTAAAAGAATAGCACCATCCCATCAGTTTCCTTAGGTCGTAAAAGGCGACTGCTGACAGCTACACTGCGATCGCCAACCCGAAGGCGAAGCATGGTGACGATGGTACCGCCCCCCCCCCCTCTTGGGGGAGGCCAATGTCCAGCAGTGAACGTCTTTCAACTGATGATGATGTTGACTTTAGTATTTCAAATGGAGCGACTGTCTACCTGACGTCCAAAATCCAGTAACTGTCCAACACGATAAGCCTTTGCAAGACTGGTGGCAGAATTCTTGGCTTCTGACTACCCGTAACGACTGTTAAAAACTAGCTAAGTGCGAGTCCGACTTGCGTGCAAGGGGTTCCACACGAATTTTTTAATGTTATTTTAAATATTTTCTGTTTTTTTTTCTTAAATGTCTAATTTCTTGAACAACTTCAAAACTATTTATTTTAAAACTATAAAAAAAATATAACTAAAACCCTCATAAATGTACTATGTGACGTATCAAATTTCAGGGGTTACCTGAAATTTGATACGTCACATAGTACATTTTGAAAACCTTTGTTTTGATTTTTTTGTTTGTCCCCCAAAACCCCCGTACTCAACATTTATATATTTGCGTAACGTGTTTGGGTTACAGACGTTCAAATGAAATTTGGTACACCAAATTTCAACTGAATCGGTACAGTACATTCGGAGCAAATTGGCTGTAACCGACGGACAGACAGACAAACAGACACCCAAATTGTCCTATAAGGGTTCCGATTTACGGATGTTCGGAACCCTAAAAATGTACAAATAACAGCAGAGACCAGAGGCTTGACGTGTTTTCCGAGGCACGGAAAGGTCTCCATTTGAAGCGGATGGTCACCCCTTCACAGATCGACACAGCAAGCGTTTTAAAGAAACTATTTAATGTAAGGACATAATAATAGTTCTCATCTCAGAAATAAGTTCCTTTGAGAAAATAAAACACTCTCCAAGCGAGTGAAGCCGTGGATAGTTAGTTCATAATATAACATAATAATTCGCACATTAAACGCCTCAACTATAAAGGAACTTGAGCAACTAATATTCGACAAGCACGAATCAGTAATGATATCGATTCATGCAATGCAATTAAACATTCAAGATCACGACCGAGACAGTGAACTGATTTAAACCGATATGAATACTATCGTTTGATGTGGTGATGGAACGTGTATGTTATTGACTAGTTCTTCAAATATTAATTATGCTTATGTATAAGTATTTATGCAAAGTATTAATGAAGCTCTAATTTAAATAGTGTATTTTTGAAGTTAAAAATTCGTTAGGCGCGTTGAGCACTTTTTGAGGGAACAAAAATCATGAAACTCGCGTCATCGTCACTTAACGCTTTCCATGAGCTACATGTATACTGTGTAAATATGTGTACTTTTTGGGTGAACAAAAATCATGGAACTCGCGTCATCGTCACCGAACGGTTTAGCTTTCGCTTTTTTTTCACTTCTATCGGCAGTCCCCAAAGATGTTTTTTTACCAAGCAAGATCTTAGAACACTAGCCCACGGCCTCAAAAACCGTTAAACCGTAAAACCGATTTCAGCGTCTCATCTATCTTTGTATTAAAATTCATCAAAAGTTATTCAGCGATCTAAGCGTGGAAGTGTTACAAACGAACGCATTTAAAACATTATTTAGGATAATATCAAAAATAGTCAGTCCCAGATGATCAATTCTGTGTAAATATAACTTATAAGCAATATCAATTAAAACTAAGATAAATTATTGGTATTAATTTAAAAGTAGCATTTACAAAAGACATTGATACTTGTCTGATCAAAGTAATAGATAATAATTGTTCTAAAAGAATAAAAATGTGTTTGTTGTGTTAACCGATCTAGTTTGTATTGATCGGAATGATTGCAGAATTATTACACTTTCGCAAATGAAATACAATTCTAAATCCTTTCTAATAATTTGACGAAGAGCAATGAATGAGAACCAGTATTCTTGTACTTTTAACACAAATAAATGTTTATTTATGTATTAATCTCCAACAATGATTACACACAGTTCTTGCCACATAATTAATGTATAAATATTTAAGTACTTAGTTGATGTACCCTTCCTCATACAGGAAACAACAGCATACTCAAAAAAAAAAAAACAAGAAAAATTTTAAATATAATAAATATTGAACTAGTGGCCCACCCCGGCTTCGCTCGGATGTTTATTTTTTTTTTTCAATATTTTCTTTCATATTAACCTTCTCCTGACAATAAAAAACACAACAAAAAAAGAATTAGCGAAATTGATCCAGTCGTTCACGCGTGATGCCGTGACCAAGGGAAATAGGGATTCATTTTTATATTTATGTAGGTATCCAGTATTTTAAATAATATTTTAAAAATTGAATACAAGCCTTTAGAAAAACGTTTTTCGATCTGTGTTTCATGAATATTTTAACATGGTTAAAACCTAACTATAGTAGGCGCCAGATAATCGTGGAATAACGTTCATTGACCCACCTACAATTATTGACATTTATAATTTGAAAAACGGAATTAATGACACAAAGCTGTCCCGAATCATCATCTCTCGTGATCCTTAACATTGTCTAATAATGAAAAACGATTCATATTTAATTGTTCAGGTACCTATGAACAGTTATTAGGGAAAGGTCAATATACTTTATTCCACATTTATCTGGCGCCTACTATACCTTCAAATAAGTTGAAATATTTAACAAGAGGAAAAACTCTAAAAATAGATCAATACTAATCTGGCGCTAAAATACCAATCAATGGAACATTACCCCATGCCAAGATAATGGAATCCTTGAATAATCCACCAAGATTTGACAGACGAGGTCGATGATGTTCGGTAGCTCAAAAAAGATTCAAACTAATTACATGAACTATCATAGCTTTGCTTCATTATCTTACCTATAAAATGACGTCAGACGCGTGTGTTCAGGATCGACAGCAACTGGTATATAATGGGTCAGCCGACTCGCAGCATCACAGTTCAACTTGAGCTTCATCCACATTAGGTTTTGAGTGTTCCGACAATTACTTTACAAAATGAAACTGGTAATTAATTTTTGTTTGGCGTACCTATTTTTTTTAATGTGATTTAGTTTAATTTTCCTTTCAATTAGTAAAAAGTTTATTGTATTAATTGTAAAATATTTGGGATTTTTTTTTAAATATTTCTTAACCATTTACTCTTCTTTGGAATATTATCAAAAATTAAAAAGCAGTCCATCCTCAAAGAATTACTAAATATTTTTGTAGTTCAACCTTTATATTACGTGACACATCTAAAGCTATTAATTGAAAGTTTCTTTAACTTTTCCTCTCTCCACAGTTCGTGATCGCCGCCCTCGTCGCAGTAGCTGCCGCAGGTCGTCTTGAACACCTGGAACGCTCATACCTTCCTCCTGACAACTCCATCGGCGTTGCCAGGTCCTCCTTCGGATCCAACGGAGGCTTCGGTTCTCCCAGCTCCCACGGATCCTTCGGAGCTAACTCTGGTTCCTTCGGCTCTGCTGGAGCTGGTCTGCAGGGTCACAACGCTGGCAGTAACTTCGCTGGCGCCACCTCCAACCAGTACCTTCCTCCTGACCACGGACCCTCTGCTACCAACGGAGGTTCTCAATTCGGTGGCTCTCTTAACGGTAAGTTTTACTAGAAAGTAATCAGAAACCTATAAACCATTATTTTGAAAGAAGGTTGTGTTAAAAGAAAATTTTTAACGGCTAAATGAGCGAATCAGCCCTTGAAATGGTCACTCGATACCAACTAGTGAAGTACTAGTAGAAATATATTTACAAAGTGGTTGTTCTAAAATTGACAACATAAATCAAAATAAAACAAACAAAGATTTATTAAATTATTCGCAGTCAATAGCAATAAAATAATTTGCATCGGAATGTCAATTAATGAAATAAAATATTGCTGTGTTTAATTGTGAGTTCAAAAGTAAATATTGTTATGTTTTTATGATTATTTGGTTTTAATATGATTAATGAGCTTATAAATCAAACTAATAGATGCTTTATGTTTTAAAAGAAAAAGAACACTTTACTATGAATGATAAGGTTACTTATAACTAAAGGAAATGGATTTGCTACTTCTTCTGTTACTACGTTGAATAGAAATGCACTAACTTGTGGTAAATCACCATATTAATTGTTTTCCTATTCCAAAACAGGATTCGGAGGACAGCAGAGCTTCCGCAGCCAGCAGCACAGCGGTCACCAGGCCGGGGTTGGCCAGCAGTACCTAGCTCCCAGGTCCCAGTTCGGCTCTCCCCAGGCCGGCAGCTCGTTCGGCGCACCCAGCTACCAGCAGTTCGGCCAGCAGCCCGCCACCGCCAGCCGTCAGTACCTGGCTCCCCACGCCGGCTCCCACCAGCAACCTCCTCAGCAAGCCTTCGACGAACAAACCGGATACCATTACTAAGAACGCGGATAAAATGTAGCTGTTGTAGTAAATTGAATTGTTTGTATGTATAAATAAATAGCTGTATATATTATTTTTGATTTTTTATAAACACACCCCGATCATACTGAAATCAATCAAACGACTAATATACCCGTTTTTTTAGAAGGGTACATAACAGTGATGGGACGTTGCTTCCGGTATCATTCAACAATAGTAAACCAGTGATATTCTTTATGGTGTCGGATGTAAAAGTAACATCCCATCACTTCCCGTGACTGTCGTAAGAGGCGACTAAGGGAGAGAGACCAGAGAATGGGCAGCAGCATTATCTGTACATTGCAACAGCTACACTGCGATCGTCAACCATTTTGGCCCCTCTTGGGGGAGGCCTATGTCCAGCAGTGGACGGCTTATGGCTGATATGATAATGATGTTGAAATCAATGATTATTCAGTTGTTAAGCATAACAACTAGGCTTGTCCCAGTTGCAGAAATATCTCATTATTCCTATCGTTATAACTTTCTTGCTCCTCCGCTATCCTCTTCTCCCGTAAAGGGATCCAAACCACCGTTCAATCATGTTAACGGGAGTCGTTAAGCATCATCCCTCGGTTCTTTTCTGGTGATCGCCAGTTTTATACTGATTTTCAGGAGATGCAGTACCTAGTTTGAATTAGCGAGATAGCCTTTTCCCAATATTGGGACAGTGCTGTCGTTTCTTTGTATATGTTTTAATCTCATTGCCAAACATTTTTCGCCAAACTCAAAATATTATTAACTAGCGGACGGCACGCGGTTTCACCCGAGTAGTTCCCGTTCCCGTGAGAATACGGGGATAAAATATAGCCTATGTTACTCGCTGATAATGTAGCTTTCCAATGGTGAAAGAATTTTTGAAATCGGCACAGTAGTTTTTGAGTTTATTCATTACAAACATACACACAAACAAAGATACAAATTTTTCCTCTTTGCAATATGATATAGTGTAGATAAGAGTTTTTAAGAAAAATTAAATTCAAATAAATATCTCGCTAGTAAATGAATGACCGCTGATTTGCAAGGTCGAAGTTCAATGTAACTTTAACACCTATGTAACGCAAATGATCTATTCCATTAGGTTACTTTAACAAATGGTCCATTATAACACATACAAATGCGATCTTTAAACTCAGCGCTAATGGATTCTTGTTAGTTTATGTATATTATTCATTTATGTCCCTCTAATAGACGAAAATGGTCAGAAATACTTCAAAGTATCGCGATTTCGAAGTGATAACTTCATATGGGAGGGTAAACCGCTTCGTAACGTAACGCGTTACGGCGACAGTCTGTCTGGCTTCCCCTCACGCATACGGCAGCGGTAGGCAAGCTCTTCCTCTCTTACTCTAACCCACAGTGCTAGTCGTATTTCGGACAGATGCTACCCATATTAAATAATTCAACTTAGATTAGTTAATGTTATCACTTCTGCCGGGCGTCCCGAGACGCACACGTTTTTTGTACTCAATATCTTTAAGGATATTTCAGTTTATTACGGCCATAAGTTAGAAGTATAGTGTTGTAAACAGCAAAAGTTTTAAGAAATTTACTGATAACATTTTTGGTCCTAAAGTACGTGGACTACTATTATTAATAAGAATGTTACTTAATGTATTTATTAATTTCTCGTACCATTTTTTAAAGGCCTGTCCTTTGTCCATCCAAACTTCTCTGTCTTGCGCGATCCCTTGCCAAGTTTAATACAACACCTTCAACGCGACCACGATGGCGATGTCCTCCCTCGGGCGTCCAGTGGGTGACGACGTGTCTCCGAGTGCATTCGTGCGACGTGGCTATCCTAGTTACTTTAGTATAGCTTTTTTATTCGCCAACATCACTGCTTGAGTTTTGGAGCACCCTCCGGGTGGGGTTTTTATCACCGGTCGGTTCTGTAAACATATCGAAGTGAAGGCTTGGGTGAAGTAATCACGAGTTGAGCTGTCAACCCATACAATCGAGACGACACGTGATCACGGAGTGAGCTGTCATTCCATCTTGATTATATGGATTGACAGCTCACCTCGTCATTACTTCACGCAAGCCTTCACTTCGATATGTTTACAGAATCGACCGGTTCGTTTAAAACCTATTAAAACTATAACATGCCTTTAAAAAACAAAATGCGTTTTAGGTTTCTTTATAAGTTAGGCTAAGCAGAGCTGTTAATATAAAGAAAAACACTGTTACTAACTGGCGAGCACATAAAACTATATTAAAATGCACGCGTATAATAAAAGGATTCGGGTAATTATTGATTCACAAATAAAAAAACCCTGTGTAGAATTTTACATTTTAGAAAAAAATTAAAACGAAAACTTATACCAGTTTTTCAGAGGATGTAAATCAAATTTATCTATTTTCAAACTGTGTGGTACGTACAAGGTATGTCTGTACATCGTCAATCGTAATTTGTGGAAGTGCAAACTGAAAAACATGTTAGTAGATTTTTTGGTACCTATCAAATGATTATTTAATCCTGATAAAAATTTTGTTTTTACACAAGGCATACAGTTCCTTTCATTCATTATTTTTCACGCTGATTGTCCAATTATAACTTGCGTATCAATTCATGATACACCAACAGAAGATGCGTAGTAATCCATTCACAACTGAAACCACACGTCATCTATATCAATTAATAAACCATAGCAACACATCGACCAAACAAAAAATTCAAAAAAAAAGCTTAATCATGGCAGAGGTAGATAAAACCGATTATGATCATAGTATGTACATGTTCATTCAAAATATGTTTTAGTTTTATGTAGTAGGGGTCCAGCAAGCCATGAAGCGCTATATCTCTCTAGATATAGCGCTTCATGGCCTCTAGTTTGCCTCACGGTACGGGCAAGTCGTTAACGTAACTAAGAAAGCTCTAAAAGTATTAGTTATATGTAGTTAGTCTAATCACAGATGAGAAATCGGCTAAAAGAACCATCAAATGGTTCCCAACAAACGTTAGTCGGCTGCATCCTGGTGACCATGATGTAGATGGCAAGGCGTACTTGACTTCTGCCATAAACGACTGGCCAACATTGGCAGAAAGAGGAGGAGAGATCTTTGACAGTGCGTCAATTTTAACTAATTAGGTCTAGCTACAAGCTCATTGACATGACACAAAATGATTCTCCTCCTGACCGTAAGAAACCTAGGAATACTGCTCAGGATCCCAGATTCGGCAGCTAAAGTACACCAAAAAGACCTTGAAAAAGGCCTACATGGTTACACAACATTGCCAAATAATAATCAATGAATGAAAAGCATCCAAGAGTTCAGTGTCTGGGTCGTGATCTTGAACATTTTAATTACGTTGCGTGAATACACGTCGTTAATGATACGAAGCTGCAGTATATAGAAACGTATGATTTATAGATTAAAACAAAGTTGTAATTGTAATGAAAAGAGGTTGGATAAAAACGATAGACGGAATGAAGCGTTGAATAGATATCGCAGCATAAACTGAGATAGGGACCATTTTGGCCTCGCACAGATAATTATTTTATTAAACTGTTTAGTTATTAATTTTATTTTACTGGTTTTTTTTTCTTGTGCGAGTCCCAAATCAACATTTTTCTTTCTTTCTTTCTGAATAAAAACAGGTAGGGAAGAAAATAAATGAAGGGAATTGAAGAGCAGTTTCATATTTAAAACCGATAATATCTATGACTTTAATAATCTGTATTCTTTGGATAGCAGAAATGAAATAGTATTCATTTAGTTTTTACATTTTATAACGTCATAGTTACTGGAAATTTGAAATAAGGAAAAGAGTTAAGTTTAACAGCAAAAACCGTTTTATTTAGAAGCTTTCGAAACTTTAAGGCGACTGACCTCTTTGTTTCAATCTTAAACCTATATTGAAGTCATGATGATCAGGAGATTAACTACTTTTTTTATTTAAATCTATCAGACAATTATCACGATCTTGCTGTTACCAAGTTTTTTACGATTTTATTGGTTGCACGTGCCAGCCAGCTCAACTACGTAATCATTAATATTATTTATTATTATTAATAAATTGAATAATAATCGCAAATGAATAACACCATGAATTATGCTAGTTTTTGCCTGGAATAAATAAGTTATGTAAGATTTTAATAAAATCCGAGAATAATATTATACACAGCTTTTTATTCATAAAAATATTCAACGACTTAATCGGTTACATTAAGACTACACTAGTAAAAATTTCTAGTAATGGTATCCGGTTTGTTCGTCGAAGGCTTGCTGACGAGGTTGCTGGTGGGAGCCGGCGTGAGGTGCCAGGTACTGACGGCTGGCGGCTGCGGGTTGCTGACCGAACTGCTGGTAGCTGGGCGCGCCGAACGAGCTGCCGGCCTGGGGAGAGCCGAACTGAGATCTGGGAGCTAGGTACTGCTGGCCAACGCCGGCCTGGTGACCGCTGTGCTGCTGGCTGCGGAAGCTCTGCTGTCCACCGAATCCTGAAGGAATGAAAAGTGTTAGTAATATTTACATGGACAAAAGAACTTCATCCTTAAAAGAGGTTCACTAAAATCTATATCAATAAAAATGGACAGCTAAATGTGTTGCTAAGCGCAAAACTCGAGAACGGCTGGACCAATTTCGCTAATTATTTTTTTGTCGTGTTTGTTATTGTTAGGAGAAGGTTCTTATGAAAGAAAATTTTGAAAAAACATTTAAATCCGTGCGAAGCCGGGGGCGGAAATTTTCAACAACGCACAAATTGAAGATGAGTACGACTACTTTACTTTGGAGCCGCACAGATCTCACACCATTTACAAGATATTAACTACTAATAGGTCTACTGACAGCCAGAAAACTCTCATAATATTTAATCTAGTAACAATTAATACTAAAATATTATAAGCTGATAATCTAATAGACATTAAAAAAAATATAAATCTGTTTGTCACCTTGAAGGGAACCAGCGAACTGAGGCGCACCGTTGTTTGCAGAAGGTCCGTGGTCAGGAGGCAGGTACTGGTTGGAGGTGGCGCCAGCAAAGTTACCGCCAGCGTTATGACCCTGCAGAACAGCTCCAGCAGAGCCGAAGGCACCAGAGTTAGCTCCGAAGGATCCGTGAGAGCTGGGAGAACCGAAGCCTCCATTAGAGCCGTGGGGAGGAAGGTAGGAGCGCTCCAGGTGTTCCAGACGACCTGCGGCGGCCACGGCGATGAGGGCGGCGATCACGAACTGTGGACACAAATAATACTACCCTTAAGCTCGGACAACTTGTTAAATGTTTTATCTACAAGACAAAAATCCCACCGATTATGGGGTGGTATGAGAAACTCCATTATTTTGTCAGTTTTTTTTTAAGTCGTTGCCCCGCACTGGGAATTCTCCTGTATTGTGGGTGCGTTTACAAACATATAAATTCACATACACAAACAGTCAGACCCGGAACAACTATCTGTAGGCCATATAAATTGTTCCGTGCGGGAATCGAACCCGCGACACGCAGCGTAGCAGTCAATCGCTCAACCCCCGCGCCAACCGTGTCGTCCGTCGGTCGTGTCGCATTGTCTTGACCAAGACTATCTTGCATCTTGGAAAACTGACCATCTCCATAGTTTTACAAAAAAACAACTGAAATCGTAGCCAAATATTTGCACCAATGTAAAAACACCAACAACACCAATGTTTGCACAAATATATAATTATTATTACCAGTTTCATTTTGAACAGTAGTAAATCGGAACACTCAAAACCTAATGTGGATGAAGCTCAAGTTGAACTGTGATGCTGCGAGTCGACTTACCTGTTATATACCATCTGCTGTCGATCCTGAACACACGCGTCTGACGTCATTTTAGAGCTAAGATACTAAGTTATGATAGGCCAAGTAATTAGATCGAGTATTTTTAAGCTACCGAACGTGATTGACCTCGTGTGTCAAATATCACTGTTATTTTGAAGGATGCCAGTGATGTTTATGCACAAAGGACCAGGAGATGACGTGGTTTTTTTTCATCCAGAAGGCTACGTGATGTAGCTTAGCGGCTTTAATAAATAAATAATAAAAAATAAAATAAAATAAAAAGCCAGTAACATACTTAAAAAACATTATACAGTGAAAAAAAAACATTACTAAAGAAACCTAATGATCTATCTCTATTGAGTATATAATGTAAAATTCTAATTTAATTTACTTCTGCAAGAACCCCTCTGCAGGTGAAGGCCTCTTCCAAAGATAGCCAATCCTCTCTGGACTGGGCTGTCTGAAGCCAATTTGGGCCAGCTATTTTTATAATGTCATTCTCCCACCGGGCGCAAGGTCTCCCTCTCTTCCTCTTACCCTGTGGCCCTGTCCATGTTGTCACTGTTTTTGTCCATCTCCGGTCCTGAAGGCGCGTTAGCGGCCTTAGAATAATAATAATAGTTTGGAAAATGAATAGAGTCACAATAGTAGTATCAACAACAGGTGTTTTTCCAAAACAAATGTTTAAACAGTTTTATTGCACTCAATCTATCTAAATATACATACCTTTTTTTTTTTTAAGGATGGGAAATCATCAAATGACTTCTTCCGCTCTGGGTAGAGCGGAAGGGCGTGTCAGACTCTTACTGACTAAAACCCATCCGTGTTCCTTCTAAAGCCCTTTGCGTTCCAGGGCCGCGGTGACTCTTTCGAACAAATTCCGCAACAAATATACATACCTAACTTTGCAAAAAGCTGCCATATTAAATAATATAATAATATAATAATAATATAATTATTGTATCGAATATTCGTAATCGTAATATTTGCCATCGAATAATAATAATAACTAGGATCTTCACCTTGGTTCACACTCGTGAGATTCTAGCAAGTACCAGGAACTTACCTGAAAAAAAAAAAAATAATAATAATACATCTTTATTGCAGACCATACAAGGTCCATATTCACATTTAAAAAAAAAGAATATTTTTTTAAATTAATAATAGGTAATGATAAAAAATATAAATCAATACAAATAAAAAAAAAATGAATAAACGAAACAATAATAATAATAATAATTATGTATAACAGTTACGAAAATTTTAAAATTGTTGCAAAATTGCTCTTTCTATCTAATCTAATCTAATACCTTTAAACGAGTAATTTTTGTATATATGTCGGAAACGGCTCTAACAGTTTTCATGAAATTTAGTATGCAGGGGGTTTCAGGGGCGATAAATCGATCTATAGTAGGCGCCAGATAAATGTGGAATAAAGTATATTGACCTTTCCCTAATAACTGTTCATAGGTACCTGAACAATAAAATATGAATCGTTTTTCATTATTAGACAATGTTAAGGATCACGAGAGATGATGATTCGGGACAGCTTTGTGTCATTAATTCCGTTTTTCAAATTAAAAATGTCAATAATTGTAGGTGGGTCAATGACCGTTATTCCACGATTATCTGGCGCCTACTATAGGAAGGTTTTATTTTTAGAAAACGCGAGCAAAGCTCAGTCATCCAGCTAAATATTACAGGCAAATTTTCCTGCATCCACATTACTTTAACCTAGGTTTCAGAGATCATTATTTTGTGTAATAACTCAAGAAAGTCACCGCAAAGCTTTTAAGAGTTTTAGTTTTGATGTCTTAAGGAGTTCGTCAGTTATAAAGAACTAGCTTTTGCCCACGACTTCGTCCGCGTGGAATAGTTGCTTGGCTTTTTAATTTTAAGATACTAATTTTTCAAAAACGTTTGAACTAGTATTAGTTCAGAAATAAAACAAATGCCTATTTGAACCGTCTCTAACTATATGTAGCAGTGGCTTTACAAAAGTTTTTCACCCATAAAACTGGTGTAACATTCTTAAAATGCCAGAAAAAGTTAAGTAATATTAAGTTTTGTTCCTTACTTAAGAAATTATTGATTTTTGAGATTCCCATTACCAACTTCCATCCCTCTATTCAGGGGGTGAATAGAGGGATGGAAGTTGGAAAGGATGGAAAGGGAAGACTAGTTGGTAAAAAATGCATTAACATTCTTTATTTTTAATGAAAATTTAAATGATAAAAGTCTTATAGTCCTTTTTTGTTGATTCCCTTAACAAATTTGCAACGCCCATTTTACACTCTTAAGAGATGATTTCGGGGATATAAACTACCCTGTGTCCTTTCCCGGGGACTCAAGTTATCTCTATGCCAAATTTAATTTAAATCGGTTCAGCGGTTTCAGCGTGAAGAGGTAACAGACAGCCAAACATACACACTTCACTTCACATTTGTAATATTAAAGGAAGGAAGTATTATCCAATTCAATGCTGGAAATTGGCCGATCTTTCGGGATTGTTATGTATAATATAGTATAATCTTGGAAATGGGCGCTAATGGCCGCGACACAGTATTCCATACTAATGCGGTTGTTAACGAACAAAAAATTTTTTTTAAACTGTTTTTATTTGTTCCAAAAAAAAAATTGTTTTTTTTTGTTCCGATAGTGGTGGTATGTCTCTCCATTCCTCCCCTCCTCTATGGCTAGCTGGCACTGCAGCTACTCAGCTGCAGTGCAGTAACTCGCATCGTTTGTAAATACCTTACGAGTTACTGACACGTGCGAATTGGTTAGTAATTCGCATCCGGGTTACTTTAACATTTTTTGTTTTCTCTCGCCTGCCCACCAACAGTAACTCTCGCATGGCAGCAGCTAGAACATCACTCGCATCGTTCGGCAGTTGCTCGTCAGAGTCGGCAATGCAGTGCCTGTACCTGTATTTGTTGTGTGATGCGACTCGCAAGAGATTGGGCAGTTACTATCACCGTGTAGACAGCCAAGGCGAGCTAAGCAACTGGACTACGAGTAGACGTTTGGAATAACTGTCGAGGACAATCAGTCCATTCCATTTAAATTATTTAACATGTCTCCATGAGTTGGCTTTGGTCCTCAAAATGTCTGGAACCATGATCCTAAGAATTTCATAAGCTTATTATAATAATACTATATTCAATTCTTAGTTGCATAAAATCTAGATCATCGTGTTCAAAACCTAATGCATTGCAATGCACCATTACAGATAAAAATATTTTAAGTAATGAAACGTATCAAATCATTATCTGGCTCGCGATCTTGAATATTAGATTACTCTATATGTGAAGACATCGTGTAAGTGGCCTGCTTCACAATTGAGTAACAGTGGCATTTCATGATATCCTATTACATATTTGACGTAATCTTGCTTCATATCGATTTTCATATAACAGTTTAAATTTTAATACAGTTTTGACATTGACAGTTTTGCGTCTACAATGCTAAAAGTATGTCTTTCTTTCTCAATGTTTTGTTAGAATGAATCTTTCTCATAAGGGTTTTAAAATTTAAGTGTTCGTAATCCTGCAAAACATTTCCAATAGAGATGATATCTTTGGTTTGGTGGCATGTACATGGTAAATTATTATACTTTGGGGAGCAATAACACGAATTCAAAATAAGGTTATGTACAGCAATTTATTAAACAATACATATGGCTACATACAACTTTATATTGTACTGAACACACTCAGTAATGGTATCCGGTCTGTTCGTCGAAGGCTTGCTGGGGAGGTTGCTGGTGGGAGCCGGCGTGGGGAGCCAGGTACTGACGGCTGGCTGCTGCGGGCTGCTGGCCGAACTGCTGGTAGCTGGGAGCGCCGAACGAACTGCCAGCCTGGGGAGAGCCGAACTGCGAGCTGGGGGACGCGTACTGCTGGCTACGGAAGTTCTGCTGGCCGCCGAATCCTGAAGGAAAAGTTTTTGTTATTTTAAGACACTACAGGAGTGAGGGGTATTCGAGTTTTTATTTACTTGGGAGGACCAAAGTGGATCAAGTCATCAATATTTTTGCAATCGATTTGAATATCGTTGTCATACATATTTATTCTACTAATCATGGCAATAAAATAGTCACAATTTTTGACTTAAAGGAAATTAATTCAAATAAATAATTTAATTTACAGCAATCATCGGAATAGTCACTTCAAAGCAAATCAATGCCATAATTCACTTTAACAAATAATCACTATACGATCTGACCTTGAAGGGATCCAGCGAATTGGGGCGCACCGTTGTTTGCAGAAGGTCCGTGGTTAGGAGGCAGGTATTGGTTAGAGGTGGCGCCAGCAAAGTTACCGCCAGCGTTGTGACCCTGCAGACCAGCTCCAGCAGAGCCGAAGGCACCAGAGTTAGCTCCGAAGGATCCGTGGGAGCTAGGAGAACCGAAACCGCCATTGGAGCCGTGGGGAGGAAGGTAGGAGCGCTCCAGGTGTTCCAGACGACCTGCGGCTGCCACGGCGACGAGGGCGGCGATCACGAACTGTGGACACAAATAACACAACCATTTAGTTTGGGAAGCCTGCCGAACTTATTACAAATTTAAAAAAAAATAACCAATTTGGAGGTGGTTTGATGAATACTTTATCATTTTTTTGGGCAAGACTTTCTTGAATATATTTTAAAAATATCTGCATAGTTTCACAAAAAAAACTAAGCAAAAGCTTCGGTGACGATGACGCGAGTTCCATGATTTTTGTTCACCCATAAAGTGCTCAACGCGCCTAAAGAAGTTTTCACTTCAATAAACACAAAACTGAAATCGGAGATAACCATTGCCAAAGATTAATTACCAGTTTCATTTTATATAATAGTGGTCGGAACACTCGAAACCTAATGTGGATGAAGCTCAAGTTGAACTGTGATGCTGCGAGCTGACTGACCTATTATATACAAACTTCTCGATCCTGAACACACGCGTCTGACGTCATTTTAGAGCTAAGATAATAAACTAAAGTTATGATAGGCCAAGTAATTAGATCGTGTCTTTTTGAGCAACCGAACTTGATTGACCTCGTGTGTTTAATTCTTTGTAATTTTCAAGGATGATATCAGTAAAGTCTATGCACAAAAAACCAGAATATGGCGTGGTCTTTTCGTACAAAAGGGTTCTAGAGCTAGCTTAAGGTAGTACAAGTTTGGGTCACCGTCCGACAAGGGCCAGGTCCGGGTCGACGGCGCGTTGTGTTTCGCGCGCGCCTAAAAGAGATTTCAGCATAATTGATGGGGCCAACTAGGGCCTATGATGTTCAAAAGAGTTACCTCGACCCTGACCCTGGAACACAAAGGGCATTTGATGGAACACGGATTGGTTTTAGTCTGTTAAGTCCGACACTCCCTTCAACTTCGACCAGAGCGGAAGTCATTTGATGATTTACGATAAATAAAACCGGTCAAGAGCGTGTCGGACCACGCACAGTGCAGGGTTCTGTAGTTACCGGTTTCCTAAATCATGCAACAATCAGAAAAATAGTAAAAGTACTTAATTATTATATTATTACATTACAAAGTTTCAAATTCACTTGGGCACTTAGATTTAAGTCATTTTCTATGGAATCATTCGGATGTTTTGCTTATCCAACTCGTTAAGCCCAGGCAGCGGTGATAGTTTTCCTTTAAAATTCGTTATATATATATGATACTACTATGGTTTTTTTCACATCTCAAAAAAAACAACCCTTAAGCTGGCAGAGGCGAGAACTCTAACACAAATTAGCTATTCAAAGCTTAATATTTCGCAAACGGATCCTTGGATGGAAGAATAGTTTTAGCAAACCCTTCAATATTTTTAAATTGAGGGACACCATGACGTACCTACACGATAAAAAAAATGTTTTTGAAGATTTTATTTTACGTTTACAAAATTTCAAACACTAAGTGTCTCTTACCCAAACCGCGGACGGACAGACTGTTGACTACGGAACCCTAAAAAGGAAGATCAAATTTCTAACGTAATTTTGCAGATTGTTGTGATATTATGATATTATTGTAATTGTAAGTAATTCATTACTAGGCTAATTTCCCTGCTACAACGTCGAACATAAGATCACATTGAAAACGCAATAATAAACCTTAACTATAGGAGGCGCCAGATAATCGTGGAATAACGGTCATTGACCCACCTACAATTATTGACATTTCTGGCGCCTACTATAGCCTAGAATTAAGTTTTAGCTTTCCGGTTCCGTGTGTCTCTTATCCAGCTGATTCCTGTGAGCCGTGCTTATAATAATAAACCCTAGTTATATGCTGTTAGATTTTACTTCGTCTAAACATGCCTAGGCTCTTATAGTCTGATGGTCACGGGCCAGACTATAACGTCCGGTTTCAATAATCTATCTACCTTTAACCGACTGTCTGAGTGTGCTAGCTTACAAGTAGCGAATTATTAAGTTTTATGTTTTTACGTGTTACCTTTGTTGTATTGTTTTCTTTGTAAGAATACTAACTACTTACATACCTTTGTATAAGTGATAGTTCTTATAACTCAACACACAGATGTGTTGCTGGGGAGTTTGTTGCGCCACTTCTTCTTCCCAGCTAAAACACTAGGAAGTGGTGACGGGCGGGCGTTTTGGGGGACTGTCGTTATGTAGAACTTTGACGTTCATAAAGTGCTGGCACTCAGCCTAATTTGAATAAATGACTTTTGAATTTGAATTTGAATTTGTCAAATTAGCTACCAACAGTAGCTGAAACGTTAGGTTTCAAAGGCAAACATGACGTTTGAGCTACTGTTATTGGTTATAACTGCGCAATATTGTCAATGTCAATTGTCATGAAAACCCTTGATTATGCTGTTATATGGACAATTCAAAAAATAACACCTAAGTATTGCTGATTTAAGGCAGTTGGAGTAAAATTTGTTGCAAAGAGGTTGTCAGGAGCGAGTTTTGGTTTGCCACAGGCATTTGATTCAATTTCCCAGTAAATTCAAGAATTTTAGGTAACCAGTTAATTCTTCAAAATAACTCTGTAACGTTCCATCTCAAATATCACTTGTGCTCTTAGTAGAACAAAGGAAGGAAAACAGTGCTCCATCAATAAATTACAAATGTGTTTTGGAGTCCCTCAAGGAAGATTAATGAATCCTGTTACTTAATCGGGTATGATAAACGTTGCCTCATAATTCGCCATTAAAATAAATTCTTCGTTTTTGCGATTATTATGATTAAGTAAATCACATTATAAAACTGAAAATTACATGATGACACCTAAAATGTTTTCACACATATTTTGACATAATTGACAAAACATGAAAAAAAACAATGTGTGCTTTGATTATGTAAGATGTTAAGACTCATCTTTTTGGTCAGTTTTGATATTTAAATCACTAAAACAACTGATGCCACTGTATTTATAGGCTTTCCATCTTTCCAATTAAGGGTCACGACTACCGCTTCCGAACATACAAAGTTATTGAAATCCTTGAAAACTTACAGAGAAATTTGACACACGAGGTCGATCACGTTCGGTAGCTTAAAAAGCCTCAAACTAATTATTATATGAAGTATGATAGCCCTGGTTTATTATCTTAGCCATAAAATGACGTCAGGCGCGTGTGTTCAGGATCGACACCATATGGTATATAATAGGTCAGTCGACTCGTAGCATCACAGTTCAACTTGAGCTTCATCCACATTGGGTTTTGAGTGTTTTGCAAAAAAACGAATCAAAATGAAACTGGTAATTAATATTTGTTTGAAATGAGTATTTTTACTTGGAGTTGAGATATTGAATTTCATCCTATTTATTATTTATTTATTTATTTATTGGTGGGGGTTTCAAAATTTGAGTTGCCAACCTGCTCTCTTTTTAGATTTTTTTTAAATATTATCTCGTGTGTATTCATATCATTAATCATGCCATTTGTGTCCACAGTTCGTGATTGCTGCTGTTATCGCCGTGGCGGCCGCTGCTCGTCTTGAACACTTGGAAAAATCCTACCTTCCTCCCTTCGGTTCAAACGGAGGCTTCGGTTCTCCCAGCTCCCATGGATCCTTCGGAGTTAACTCTGGTGCCTTCGGTGCTGGAGCAGGTCAGCAGGGTCACAACGCTGGCGGTAACTTTGCTAGAGCCACCTCCAACCAGTACCTGCCTCCTGACCACGGAGCTTCTGCCAATAACGGTGCGCCTGAGTTTGCTGGATCCCTTCAAGGTAAGATATTATAGTCGTTGTTTGTGGAAATATTTTATAAAGTGAATTATTGCGTTCATTTGCATTTACAGTGACTATTTGGCGATCACTTTAAATTGCGTAATGCGTTTGAATGAATTGACTTCAAATCAAATATTGAGACTGTATTATTGCCATCATTAGTAGATAAAAATGAATGGAAACGAAATTCGAGTGGATTGGTAAATCAGAACACGATAGTGTTTATCTTTAACTCAGGAAAATATTCATGAGTCAAATTATTTTGGTCCCCAAAAATAAAAACGTGAAAGAGTCTCGTGAAAATTTTTGTAATGTCGCAAAATAACACAAGCTTTTCGTTCAGGATTCGGCGGCCAGCAGAACTTCCGTAGCCAGCAGTACGCGCCCCCCAGCTCCCAGTATGGCTCGCCCAACTACCAGCAGTTCAGCCAGCAGCCCGCAGCCGCCAGCCGTCAGTACCTGGCACTCCACGCCGGCTCCCACCAGCAACCTCCCCAGCAAGCGTTCGACGAACAAACCGGATACCATTACTGAGTGTGTTGAGTACAATTTGTACTTGTAGTAGCCAAATGTATTGTTTAATAAATTGCTGTACATAACCTTATTCTGAATTCTTGTTATTGCTGTACAAGATAGAAGAAACTTACAATTTGTCCAATTGAGAGAAGTAATAAATGTGAATGAGTCCAACAATGTGCTCTTTCTGTCTATTATCTCGCTTCAAGTTAACAAAACGAAAAAACATCAACAGAGGCTGTAGTAAAAGGCTGATTTGCATTTATATTCTATTTATGGGTTAAGTGAGGAGCTCGTGGCTAAAGAATAACAGCCGCACGGGTCCAAGGTTAAGCAACACTTGTCACGGTCGTTCTGTGGATGGGTGACCATCTTAACATACTGAGATACCTCCGTGCCTAGGGAAGCATGTTAAGCCGTTGATCCCGGCTTTAATTCGTAGATCATCCGAGATTTTCAGAAGCCAGAAAATCTGACTCCTTCCCCAGCTGTCAAATTAGCTACCAACAGTAGCTGAAACGTTAGGTTTCAAAGGCAAACATGACGTTTGAGCTACTGTTGTTGGTTATTTTGACAGTTGGTTAAAGGTACATACGTTATTGTGACCGGCCGTATGAAAAACAATTCGCAAAGCAGCTGTGTGCTGAGCTGTTAAGCAGTAGCAATCCTTTAGAACCGATATCTTGGAATTAGTCTATTTCTTCATGTTAAGCTTGCATTTGATGACGCAGGTACTCACCGGACACGGCTGTTTCGGGAGGTACCTGTTTCAGATTAAGCGGGAGGACACGCCCGGGTGTCAGCACTGTGATGATCACCCGGAAGACACGGTGGAGCATACGGTGGAGGTCTGCCCTGCTTGGGCTGAGCACCGCCGTGTCCTCGTCGAGGCGATCGGCGGCGGCGACCTCTCGCGTCCGGCCCTGGTTGAATCCATGGTCCGGAGCGAGGAGGCTTGGGAAGCGGTCACCTTCTTCTGCGAAGCAGTAATGCTAGCGAAGGAGGAGGCGGGTCGCGCGAGGGAAAGGCAAGGCCTTCGCCCCGGGCGTCAGAGTCGCAGGGCGATCCCCGGCCACCGTAGGCGCGGGCCTGCGGACAGCGAGCGTTGGGTGGCTCGCTGTCCGATCACCACCAGGCCCGGGTCGATGGCGCGGTGTGTTTCACGCGTGCCTCAAAGAGATCTCAGCATAGAAGACGGGGCCCGTTAGGGCCCGAGCCTGCCAGGGATGCGGAATTTGTTCGAAAGAGTCACCGCGGCCCTGGAACGCAAAGGGCTTTAGAAGGAACACGGATGGGTTTTAGTCAGTAAGATTCTGACACACCCTTCCGCTCCACCCAGAGCGGAAGAAGTCATTTGATGATTTCCCATCCTTAAAAAAAAAAAAGCTTGCATTTGATGACCAGCCGGAGGGACAATAAAGAAGTTTCACCTTTTTTTTCCTTTATCGGCGGGCTTGAATGGAGATTCGCAAGAGCAAACGTGTTCAAAGGAAGGATGTATAATCCGGTTAAGTGCTTGTAAAGATCTTTACCGTACTTCTAGGATTGTCGTGATAGCCGTGGGATACTTCTCCACTGTTCAACAACCTTGTTATTTTTTATTTTTTTAAATAGCGTTGCCCCACACTAGGAGTTTTTCCTGTATCGGGTTTGCGTTTTCAAACATACAAATTCACATACACAAACAGCCAGACCCGGAACAACTATCTGTAGGCCATACAAATATTTGTTCCGTGCGGGAATCGAACCCGCGACACGCGCCGCAGCAGTCAATCGCTCAACCACTGCGCCAATCCTGTCGTCATATTTTACGTCATAGTTATTGTACGCTGCGTTACTAAAGTATTAACGTTACGATATTTTTTGCGGTTCTTTAATTTAGTTTGAAAGTCACCCTTTGCCATTATATAGCCGTGTATTTCAACCACAATATCAGTCCACCAAACGAACCAAGTGAGGATACGACAGTGAGTTTGTTTGGTTTGTTATCTCGTCACGTCTTAACGGCTGAACAGATTTGAATGAAACGGCACTGAGGGGTGAACCAAGTTCTGGATTAAGGCAAAAGAAACTTTGAATACCGGGACTTTTTTTTCTTTTTGGTATTCTTCTACCGAAGCCGGAGGCGGCAGCTTGCTATATTATTATTGTAATAATAAATTGTATACGGAATTCCTTATGAATAAAATTTAGATCATCATGCACAGAAGCAAATGCATTGCAATTTTGCAATGCATGGCTACAAATGAAACTATAACAAGTAATTAAAATGAATCAGTAATCAGGGCCTAGGACGAATGTTTTTGACGTATAGTAAAGCGACGTAAAATTTTACTATAACTATAATACTCGTTTCGCTACTAATATTTCATTGAATTGGATACCACATTCATATTTTTGTATATACAAATTTTGTATGACGCAGAAAATTAAACCAAAATACTATAGGGTTTCAGTTTTTTGTATTCAAAATTCTTACGTCAAAATATTCGTATTGGCCCCCAGATCTGAGACTGAGACTGAGACTGCCTGGGTCGCGATCTTGAATATTAGATTAGTCTCTGTATGAAGACATCGTGTAAATGATCTGTTTCACAACTGTATAACAGCAGCTTTTTCGTGATATCCTATTACATATCATCTAACGCGTACTCGCTTCATATTGGCACTGTCAATTATAGTACTGTCGTCAAACAAAAGATTTTGAAATGAAAACTTCTTTAGCGGCGTTGTGTACTTTTTGGCATGGGTAGAAAATGTTAAACTCGCGTCAGGACACGTGACCCTGATCGAAAATTCGTAAGACGGAGGGAAAGTTCTGAAGTGTTAAATTTTTAATGTAATATAAATTGTCATGTTTGTGTACAATAGCGCAATTAATGAATATTGTATTTTACCACATAAATGATAGTACTTTTATACTGATAATTAAAGCAATTCGTGCGAAATTATTCCCTAACCATTCCAAAATTACAAAAATGCACAACGTTAATGTTCAAGTTTTCACTTCTGCCGGCACTCCCGGAGTGCAAGCCGTTGTTTGTTTTTTTTTTAAATTACTATATTTTTTCAAATATTATTTTCCATACCACAGTTTGATTTTGAAATAGTAAGACGTGACGGCTTCGCGTCTACATTGCGGTAAAATTAGTTCTGCTGAAGAAAAAACCATAAAATAAATAATTTGTCATTGTGGCGATGCTTGTGGAAACATTATGGTGTTCAGAAGAAAATAACAGTTTTTTTTCGACAATAATGCCGGTTATCATCTGCCACGCCCTTTACCAACTATTTTTGGGTATGCTTCTAATCAAATCGAGTTCAGCTGAATCTATATCTAGACACGTGGCAGCATGTCCAGTAAATATTTTACTAGTAGCAACTGCTGATCTGACCTCAACCCAGTAACTGGGTATCACGTTACTTCTTGGCAAGACTGGAGTCAGATTTTCTGGCTTCTGACAATCTCGGATGATCTACAAATTATAGTCAAAAACGTTTATTTCAATTAGTCCATTAAACGGCACTTTTGAACGTCAGCATTTACATTTCAGTAAAATATATTAATAAAGTGACTCTACTGTCCATTCGGAAAGGTAGATTCTTATGGAGAAGAACGGACAAGAAACTCCATAGTTACTCTTTTCAAATAACGACTTTACAAAAATTTGTTATACAAAAATCAATTTAATATTATGTGAGGACGATACACCCAGAGTATGCTACTTATAAGAACAAAGTATAACCAGCAGAGGTACTTATTCCTTTTCTAAAAAAAAAAAATTAGGTAAATGGTACTCACATATTTACAGATAATCTTAATAACTACCAATTAAACAGAAAATAAAAACACAAAAAAGAAACAAACCCATCTATAAAATTAATTCATAAATCAACCAGTTTGATTTTGTCTACACCCTTGATTGTCCTATGGAGCAGGACCAGCATGTTTCCAAGCATTCTTATCCTGAATGTAATCTTCTAATTTGTAATATGCTTGTTTACAAAGTGTACTTTTAACATAAGTTTTAAATTTTCTTTCATTTAGTTCTAATATGTCAGTAGGTATTTTGTTGTAACATTTAACACAATACCCCATGAAAGAAGTGTGGACTTTAGCTAATCTAAAAAATGGTTGATCTAATTTGTCTCTATTTCTAGTATTAAAATTATGTCTATCACTAATTTTACTAAAAAGATGTCGATTTTTCCGCACATACATAATATATAATATATAGCCGTGACCAACGGTTTAATATGCTTCCCTAGGCACGGAGGAATCTCAGTATGTTAAGATGGTTACCCATCCACAGACCGACCGTGGTAAGCGTTGTAGCAATGTACCTTGATTAAGCAGCTTAATTGTTAAGCAGTGTACCTTGGACCCATGCGGCTGTTATTCTTTAGCCACGAGCTCCTCAATTAACCCATAAATAGAATATAAATACAAACCAGCCTTTTACTACAGCCTCTGTTGATGCTTTTTCGTTTTGTTAACTTGACGCGAGATAATAGATAGAAAGAGTACATCAAGAGCACATTGTTGGACTCATTCACATTTATTACTTATTGGACAAATTGTAAGTCTCTCATACCTTGGAGAACAATAACACAAATTCAGAATAAGGTTATGTACAGCAATTTATTAAACAATACATTTGGCTACTACAAGTACAAATTGTACTGAACACACTCAGTAATGGTATCCGGTTTGTTCGTCGAACGCTTGCTGGGGAGGTTGCTGGTGGGAGCCGGCGTGGGGAGCCAGGTACTGACGGCTGGCGGCTGCGGGCTGCTGGCCGAACTGCTGGTAGCTGGGCGAGCCGTACTGGGAGCTGGGGGACGCGTACTGCTGGTTACGGAAGTTCTGCTGGCCGCCGAATCCTGAAGGAAAAGCTAATATTATTTTGCGAAATTACAGAAATTTTCACGAGAGGGGTTTTCACGTTTTTATTTAGGGGGACCAAAATAAATTGACTCATGAATATTTTACTGAGTTAAAGATAAGCACTATCGTGTTCTGATTAACTAATACACTCGAATTTCGTTTCCATTCTTATTTATCTACATGGCAATAATACAGTCTCAATATTTGATTTGAAGTCAATTCATTCAAACGCATTACGCAATTTAAAGTGATCGCCAAATAGTCAGTGTAAATGCAAATGAACGCAATAATACACTTTAAAAATATTTCAACAAACAGCGACTATAATTTCTTACCTTGAAGGGATCCAGCAAACTCAGGCGCACCGTTATTGGCAGAAGGTCCGTGGTCAGGAGGCAGGTACTGGTTGGAGGTGGCTCCAGCGAAGTTACCGCCAGCGTTGTGACCCTGCTGACCTGCTCCAGCACCGAAGGCACCAGAGTTAACTCCGAAGGATCCATGGGAGCTGGGAGAACCGAAGCCTCCGTTTGAACCGAAGGGAGGAAGGTAGGAGTTTTCCAAGTGTTCAAGACGAGCAGCGGCCGCCACGGCGATAAGAGCAGCAATCACGAACTGTGGACACAAATGGCACGATTAATTATATGAATACACACAAGATGATATTGAAAACTTTTCTAAAAAGAGAGCAGGTTGGCAACTCAAATTTTGAAACCCCCACCAGGATGAAATTCAATATCTCAACTCCAAGTAAAAATACTCATTTCAAACAAATATTAATTACCAGTTTCATTTTGATTAGTTGTTTTCAAAACACTCAAAACCCAATGTGGATGAAGCTCAAGTTGAACTGTGATGCTGCGAGTCGACTGACCTATTATATACCATGTGGTGTCGATCCTGAACACACGCGCCTGACGTCATTTTATGGCTAAGATAATAAACCAGGGCTATCATACTTCATATAATAATTAGTTTGAGGCTTTTTTAAGCTACCGAACGTGATCGACCTCGTGTGTCAAATTTCTCTGTAAGTTTTCAAGGATTTCATTAACCTTGTATTATATGTTCGGAAGCGGTAGTCGTGACCCTTAATTAGAAAGATGGAAAGCCTATAAATACAGTGGCATCAGCTGTTTTAGTGATTTAAATATCATAACTGAACCAAAAAGATGAGTATTTAAAAGCTTTCATGACACATCATTTTTTTTTCTGTAAAAATATGTGTCAAAAAATGTTAGGGTCATCATGTAATTTTCAGTTTTATGATGTGATTTAATCGTAATAAACAAACATACTAAAAAGAATTTTACTTTTACGGCGAATTATGGATTAACGTTTATCATACCCGATTAAGTAACAGGATCCATCAATCTTCCTTGAGGAACTCCAGAAATCATTCATAATTTATTGATGGAGCACTGTTTTCCTTCCTTTGTTCTACTAAGAGCAGTGATATTTGAGATGCAACGTTACAGAGTTATTTTTAAGAATTAACTGGTGACCTTGAATTTACTGGGAAATTGAATCAAATGCCTGTGGCAAGTCAAAAGTCGCTCCTGACAACCTCTTCGCAACTAATTTTACTCCAACTGCCTTAAATCAGGAATACTTAGGTGTTATTTTTTTTAATGGTCCATATGACAGCATTATCAAGGGTTTTCATGTGAATTGACATTGACAATATTGCGCAGTGTTTTATAATCACAATATTTTATATAGATACTAAGATATATTATATCGGTTGATGTTGCTTTTGACAATATAGTATCTTAAGAGAGCCATTGCTAATCGATTCTCATTCACCACAGCAATTATGTTTTAGATACGCTTCGTATCAAGCAAAAATATTTCGTTTTTATCATGTTTTTTTTTATAAATAAACACCTGGCTTTTAATCGTTCGCCATCTTTTCTCGAGTTTTTTTGTTTTAATTTGTCTACTTTATCAGATTTTGGCGCTCATGTTTCTTGATCAATGGATATTGTATCCAATGTTTTTTCTGATCGTATTGACCAATGACGTTGTTTTAGTCAATGGGGTGATGAGACTGTTTTCCGTTAATCTTCAAGTTAGTAGTAGTTTGTATTTTAGAAATAAGAACATATTCTTGAAATTATTAGTATTTCAGTGCATACAATGTTTAGGGCACATACATTTCTATACACTGTGCATCTACTCGCTTTGTCATCGCTTTGCTGATTCAAACATTATCAAATCACGAATTACCTAGTAATAAAAGAGTTTTTTAGCTTTGTTTCAATTAATTAGTTACATCTTTGCAATCCTTCTCCCCTCTCGAAAAGGTTGTTGATTTGATGATTATCATCACGTACTTAAGTAGAACATGAGTGACCTTGACGTGATTGAAACAAGGGCGATTATTGTAACAATGCTCATTATTTAACTTAGATTAAATACTTCAAGTGAAATTATAATACATGACATCACATGTCATGTATTATAAAACAATTTTTTCAAAGAGTCCGCGGCACTGGAATGCAAAGGGCAATTGAAGGAACACGGGTGAGTTTTACTCAGTAGGAGTCTAACACTCCCTGCCGCTCCACCCAGAGCAGGAGAAGTCATTAGATGATTTCCCAGAAAAAAAAGTACACCAATATTTTACCAGTTGTGTTAAAGTCCCCCAGCGGGCTTTTGGCATCAATCGGGCACAAATTCATGCTCCAGATCCACTAGGGCCAGAGCCTGCCGGGGTTGCGGAATTGGTTCGAAAGAGTCACCGCGTGCGCGGCCCTGGAACGCTAAGGGCTTTAGAAGGAACACGGATGGGTTTTAGTCAGTAAAAGTCTGATACGCCCTTCCGCTCCACGCAGAGCGGAAGAAGTCATTTGATGATTTCCATCCTTAAAATAAGGCTATTACTGGGAAATTCCTGACGGCTTACTCAACAACACTTATACCGGTCCGGGAATTGATCCAGGAGTACCGCTTGCGACCATTACTCCTACGAATCATTTGATCAAGTGATCCAATTGGAAAGGTAACTTGTTTGATAAACTCACTATTTTGTTGGAGCCTATTATGTTAATAGATAGTTTACTTGTTTGACCTGAAATAGCAGTATTTGAGTGTGTGTCATGCTCACTCAAATGTCTCACTGATGGTGGCGCGTGCATCGGATCAATCTGTTCCCTTTAAAATGGTTGAGCTGAATGTGAATGTTTTTGTTGCACGCGTCATTTTCGTGAACGGGCGCCATCAGTGGAGACTGGTCATCTCTTAGCTGCCACTGGCTTATTTTAATATTCGATACTAAGAATTCGTTTTTTCTTTCTTGACATCATCTTCATAGACACATATGTACATATATATATAGAGATAACAAGGATTTTTGTACAATTTTTTTTTTATCAAATTGCGTTACAAATTTTAAACTTAAAATTACATGTGCCAAACTGCGAAGCAGTTTGTCGTCAGCAGTAAATGGTTTATTTGAAATAAATGCTTTGACTTTGTTAAAAAATGCTTTGAGATATTGGTCTTTGACTTTGCTACTGCCTGGCTGATTTCAACTTTACTGTAATATAAACTAATTTCCTCATTATGGAAGTCATAAAACATTTCTTGAATTTTGAATTGTAATAATAATAATAAATAATTACCTTTAACATTATCGTTTAAAATACGAATTAATAGCTAATAATTGGAATCGTGATGAAAATTATGACTAATTTATTGTTAATTCTTTCATCTTAATCAGAAGGTTTAAAGCTTCTTTTTTAAATGAGAATAATGTTTAGATATACTTCTGGAATATAATGATGACATCGTATTTATTTGTCACCGGAAAATAGTAAACGCCGTAGGATTGTAAAATATCGCGTGAAATTGTAAACAATTTTTTCTTAATAAGACACGGATATATTGGAAACTATTGAATTTGGATGGGATTTATTGTATACAAAACGTTTTTTATGGTATATCGAGAAATTGCAATTTAATAAAGATTTATTACAATCTTACGGAGTCTGCAATTTTCCGGTGACATATTCATTAGATGCAGAATTTGAATTTGCAATTTTGAATGAACACGTCTTGGAAAAAAATAATTAAATTGCAAGGTTTCATTAGTATGTACTTGTTTACCTATATTGTGGTAACCAAACCAACATTTTATTTTTGTTATATTGTCTATAACATTATAGGGAACATAGATTTTTAATATCCTACTAATATTATAAACGCGAAAGTTTGTAAGTATGGATGGATGGATGAATGTTTGTTACTCTTTCACGCAAAAACTACTGAATGGATTTTGATGAAATTTGGCACAGTGGTAGATTATAGTCTGGAATAACACATAGAATACTTTTTATCCCGGGAATATGTTTCCTTGGGATAATTTTCGACAATCACGCGGGCGGAGCCGCGTGTGGCAACTAGTGTAAAATAAAAACTAGAGATGCAAAAGTTATAATTGTGGATTAAGGCCAAACTTATCGGTGTTGTCCTTCAACAGGATCAAGATCCCAATTTGTTGAGTATGTTTGTTCTCAGACCCAAATAGAAAGTACTCAAGTTTTTTTATATTGCTTTATCAAGTACAACTTAATAATTAAGCATTCAAGGCTCCCGATACGCGGTGTCATCCAATAATCTTGGATAATCACAAAATAAACGATTTTTGTCCACATATAAAAGAGGACGGAGTTCTAGAAAATGACACAGTTCAAGTTTTGTAGTGAAAAGCTGAGGACAAACATACTAACAATGAATCTAGTAAGTATTCCTGCTGAAAACATGACTTTAAAATAATTTCAATATTTAAAATTTACTAACACCTGCAACACAGTTTTTACTAGTGCAGATGTTAAAGAACCCTATATTGTAATTGTTCACTTATGTCAATAAAGGATATTATTATTATTATTACTTAGTATTTTTGTTTTTTTTTTAATTCACTTACAAACTTAAAAATATTATAAATTATTTATTTGTAAGTTAATAAGTGAATTAGAAAATATAATCCTAATATTTAACTTCGATATCATTTTATTCCTTAGTACAATTACACACTGAATTAATAAAATTATTTACATATTATTATCTAATTTTCTTTTGATCTTATTTAAATCACAATTCTAACCACCTACCTCTGCCGACTATATTATTTTGACTATAAAACTATTGGCTCAAATTTAGAAAAACATAATACTATTTACTTCCCTACATAATTATTTCAATCCATAACTTATCTAAATACTTCTCCAATTTGTTTCAGTTAATCATCAGCGCAGTCTTTGCCATAAGCGCAGCCCAGATCCCATCGAGGAACTACATCCCCCAGAGCCAGGGAGGTCAAGGGGGACAGGGTGGCTTCCAGTCCTATCAGGGATCCCAAGGTGGCTTTGGAGGAGGCGCTGGTGCCGGTGGTGGGAACCGACGTCCCCAACAGGAATCTGAGAAGAATGCTGCTACTCTGAAACAGGATCAGGCTGCTAGTGAAGATGGAAGTAAGTAGTCTATCAAACCTACAGATGAAATTTTTCGTTTATTGAGAAACTTAACTGAACCTAATTGTTTCTTTGAATTGTTCTTTTCACTCCGAACGCTTTTATCCTGCACGTCTTTTCCATCGTTCTCACATATATGTATAATTTCAACATGAATGATGTAACCATAACTTTGTAAACAAATATTATTTTTAAAAGAGTGACCGTGGAGTTTCTTGCACGTTCTTCTCCATAGAGATTTACGCTTTGGAACGTGCATAATTCAAATGTGCCTGTAAATGGTCTAACTGGAATAAATGCTTTGAATATTTGAGATGGGTCAAAATCTTTTAACGAAACATTTATTCAAATTAGGCTGTGAGCCTTCATACAGATATACCCCCACAACGCCCGTCACCACTTTTTAGACTTCCTAGATGTAGGGTAATCAACTTCCTAGCAATACATCTGTCTGCTAAGTTGGTCGGAATTCCTGATTAGCCTTTTCCCGTGGTTTCGTTCCCGTGGCCTATCTCACAGGCAGCGTGCATTTTCCAGGTTAATAAAAAAATTGCCAATACCGGTCATCTATAGTTTCACTTTCTATCAATGAAAGAACTTTCCTAATCGGGATCAGTGCTTCTTTTTACAAACATTCACAAATAGAAAACAATTGTCACATCCTTATATTAGTTTAAAATTAGTAAAGATCAGTAGTCATATTTTGTGTTTAAGAAGTATCAAAATGATCTAGCCATTTTCTTATTTGAAACTTCATGCACAAAGGTATTGCACAATGGTAGACTTAATACCTTATCTAGAATCAATCCTTATCTTATTTCAACTTCCTTTTCCAACTTATAAAACACGATCAGGCATTTTTCATCTTATCTGCTGTATTATAAATCTAGCCTTAATACAGCATCAAATTAATTTGCATTGTGTATTAGATATTTATAATCAATCATCCTCTTGAAGTTAACAAAGCTTTTGGTCTGAATAGAGCTTTGTATTTCACGAAACAATAATGAAAGTGCCCTTGTTATTGCTGTTGGTATCTCGGTAATGTCAAGGTTACTAATAATAAGTTTGTGCCCATCGTGTACATACTCCAGATTAACCCATTCACATGTTTTGTAACAACTTTCAATGTTCATACAAGTATTTTTGTTTTCTTTTGATTCATTCCATATTTGACAAAATAATGTTATCAGTTATTATGTACACCAGCCACAGCATTAAACACAATGATGCGCATAGATTCAGTTTGAACCATCCCATTCCAATCAGGCGAGCTATGACGTGCGAATTCCATCATGATTCCGTTGAAAAACAAAATAGCGATGTGCGTCTTGTATAGCTCCGCCTGGAATCCCACACTGAAATTATGATGGTTTTAAGACGTCATAGTTAGGCCACTGTCCTGTGCCTTGTTCTCAAAAGTTCCCAGTTGAATATAACACAAGTGACCAACTAAGTTTTCTATGCTAGTTACTCATATTGTATCGACTTGATCCCGATTTCTACCACAGATACACTTGCTTTGTCCAGGTTAACAAGTCTTTTATCAGATTTTCTTAATTCTTCCAGGCTACCACTTTGGCTATGAAACTTCAAACGGCATCCGGGCTGAAGAAGCCGGAAACACCGCCCAAGCTCAGGGTGGGTTCTCATACAAAGGCGACGATGGTATCACATACACGATCACCTACACCTCAGGAGAAGGTGGTTTCAGGGCTCAGGGTGAACACCTGCCAGTTGCTCCGCCTACCCCAGAAGCTATCCTGGAAGCGCTAAGGAAGAACGAACAGGACGAGGCTGCTGGTATCTTTGATGATGGTGAGTAGAACCTGACAATGAATTATTTGCCGAAATTCAGTTCCTTTAAAGAAATTTTTAAAACACTGGACAAAAATACAATCCGATCGACAAACAAAGATCTAGACAACAATCCGAATTGTAACATGGCATTTTGATCGGTAAAGCCTAGAGTGGAAAGTGTGTAGAACTACGGTTTATCCAGCGGTTAGTAAGGGTTAATACAAAATTGATGCTCACTTTTTGTTACTTCATCGACGACACTAGAAAAAGTTGTTGACATATGTGACCAATTTTAGACCGCAGTCGGTTCACAAATTCTCAAATTGTTACAAGACTGTCACTTAAACTAAGCTTTTTGTTTTCATCAGGTAAATACCACCCGGAACAGCATGGAGGTGGCCAGAACAGCGGCTTCGGATCTGCTAAACATCAGGGAGGCTTCAACTCCAACAGTGGTTATCAGTACTGATTTCATAGTCTTCAGCAGTGACGTTTGTCAATATTAGGATCTAGGAGTTGCAATATAAGGTTCAGATTTCAACAATGATGAGAAGATAGTTACGTTCTGATTGATTGTGAATGCAGGCTTAGTAGCGTCTAACCCCCAATTTCTAGAATGAGAATTTGAAGTTGAGTTTTTGTTCAAATCTACTTTGGCCTCAGAAGTAGGGTTTGACACGTTCTTAACTCCAAATACTCAATTCTGAAACCGGCCCTAAGTCTTAAAAGAAACAAGTGTTGAGGTCGAGATAAATATGAGAGTTCAAATATTGACAAATGTTACAAAAAATTACAATACTCAATGCGACTGGATTTTAGTTTGTAAAGTTTAGTTATAAGTAGTTATCCAATGAATGTACATAAAATGTAAATAAAAAAGTAAGAATGATTTAATAAAGAAGATCACAGCTATAAAACCACTGAAAAGTAGTTTATTTACCATCCCCAAAGATGTTTTGTTAAAATTGAAAAACAATATTTTTTTTAAATATAAGCACACAAAGACGTTTCAGGCATTGCGTCTGCGCAAGGCTTAGCAACGCCATCTATGTTAAACACTAAGAAGTAACACAACTTGAAGGCAGCTAGCTTACAAAAATTTCACTTGAACTTATTACAGTATGATCTCGATTGAATCAACAAGGTTTTACTTTTCATACACTGGTTGCTACTTAAGTTCTCAGTGATTTGTGTAAAAGTTATTGCAAGTAATTGTTTAAAAAAAAAAATATTTTGAGTGGAACAGACTTATCTAAATTTCTATACTGTAAAATCTGTAAGAAAGCTCAATTTAGCTATGACAGAACAACATGAACCGGGTTATGTATTTATATTTTATATGAGCATATTTTTTTTCCTTTTTCGGTGTTTTAGGAAAACTTGTTTCTTTGATAGCAAGCTTGTGAGAAAATTAACATTAGCAGTTTTAACCATGATATCTGTACTAAACAACTAAGGAAATCTTGAATATGTCATATTTCACTGGACGAAAGCAACTCACTGTTTTAAATAGAATTTGTTCTAAATTCAAGATGGAAGTTACTCATATGTCATCAATTAGAGATACAACATGGGGTGTACCTCAAGAAACTGTTCTTGGGCCCATGTTGTTTCTCATATATATTAACGATTTTCCAAAATGCAATGAGCATCAAACTGTTTTATTTGCCGATGATAGTACACTTATTGTTCTATGTGAAAATATAGAAACTTACGAAGATGATATAAATAAAGCATCATTAATTGGTTACTTATAAAAAAACATAGATAAAACACAGAAAGAATTGATAGACTGAAAAGTGATAGACAGAATTTTAATACTAGAAATAAAGACAAATTAGATCAACCATTTTTTAGATTAGCTAAAGTCCACACTTCTTTCATGGGGTATTGTGTTAAATGTTACAATAAGATACCTTCTGACATATTAGAACTAAATGAAAGAAAATTTAAAACTCATGTTAAAAGTACACTTTGTGAACAAGCATATTATAAATTAGAAGATTACATTCAGGATAAGAATGCTTGAAAACATGCTGGTCCTGCTCCATAGGACAATCAAGGGTGAAGGTCAAACTGGTTGATTTATGTATTAACTTTATAGATACCTATACTGTTTCTTTTAATGTGTTTTTATTTTTCTGTTGACTCACACACTGTTGTTTAATTAATGGTTCCAATGTTTGTAAATATGTGAGTACCATTTACCTAAATTTCTTTAGGAAATTAGTAAGTTTACCTCTGCTGGTGATACTTTGTTCTTATAAGTAGCAAACTCTGGGTGCATCGTCTTCACATAATATTAAATTAATTTTTGTATACCAAATTTAGTAAAATCATTATTTGAAAAGAGTAACTATGGAGTTTCTTGTCCGTTCTTCTCCATAAGAATCTACCTTTCCGAATGGACAGTAGATTATTATTATTTTACTGAACTGTAAACGATGACGTTCAAAAGTGCCGTTTAATGGCCTAATTGAAATAAACGTTTTGACTTTGACTTTTGACTTTGGGAAATTCCATTGACAAAGAAATTGCGATTAAGGCCCAAAAAAGATGTGTGCGTGCTGTGTTTAAGCTGAAACCAACTGAAAGCTGTATTGCATATTTAAAAAAAAAATCTTAACATTGGGTAGTGTTAAGAATTTTTACGTATGTACGTTTTTGAGACAAGAGTATTTGTGAAATCTAACTTCCATCTGTTTGAAAAATTGAGATCTAAACGACGCAACAGAGAAATATGCGTTAAGCCACATAGCGCTGCTCTTTATACAATAAGTTTTTTTAGGAATGGCACCTAGGTTCTTTAATAAGATCCCTTGACGAATTAAAGAAATAAATACACGATTTTAAAAAGCATTTACTAAAAATATTAAATGAAAAAACATATAAACTTTTTTTTTGTTTTTCCAATTTATTTATGCTAGAATTTATTATCATTATATTTTATTGGAATGTTTTTTATAGTGTTGACAATTTGAGCTAGAATTATTTATTAATGTGTGATAATTTTATTTATCATTAAAATCAATATGTATAATATGTAAAAAAATAATTAAAAAATATCATAATAATGTTTGTATGCCGATAATGGCTAGACATAGCGGTCATTCATTAATAATAACAAAATTTGTACCTAACCTACCTACATGTTACCTACGTGTTTAACAAATAAAATATTTGTATTTGTATTTTAAAGTAGATTTTAACAATTCTTAGGGCAATTTTTTCAACGGTCAGATATTTTTTAATTGTAATCGACAATGTTCAAACGCGAGACAATTAGTAATAATTTGAGCAACCAGTACTACAAAAATTAAAAGATTTAGCCAAGGTGCCAACGAAGAATAATCGGCAGGGCGGACTGCCGCCAATTCTCTTGCTCGTGGAGTCGGTGCCTAAGTTAAAAGTAGGTACAGAATGCATATTATTATTAGACGGTTTAACAGGTATTTTTATCACCCTGTTTTTAGATTTCCAATTTAAAGCACACACAGTAACCAGTGTGACCTGTAAGCAACTCACATACAACTTTAATTAAATTACGGGGCACGCTAGAGTGCTTAACCACATTATACTTCGGTAGCCCACACTGAAATATAACCTGCATACGAGCTATTTTCAGGTGAAAACGTGGCCTAAAGAACATAATACTTGTAACTTGTACAAAAGGAGGTTAATCAGAATTAGCTACACACATTGGTATGCAAAATACTTGCTCACTTTAGTCCGTATAATTATGGTGCTTAAGTTCAGGCCTATTTGCAACATCTACTTCTCGAACAACCTCATCTATCAGTCATCTAATTTGTTGCATCAGTCATATTGTAACAATCTCATAGTTTCTCATAGTTTGACTGGCCTGTTGGTCGAGTGGTTAGTGACCCTGACTGCTTAACCGGAGGTCGTGGGTTCGATTCCCACCCAGGACAAATCTTTGTATGATGAACATGATCATTTGTTCTGTGTCTGGGTGTAATTTCTCTATAATTTGTATGTATTTAGAAATATATAAGTATGTTTATCAGTTGTCTGGTTGCCATAGTACAGGCTTTGCCTAGTTTGGGATCGGATGACCGTGTGTTAGTTGTCCCAAGATATTATTATTATTATTAGTTTTAGCAACGCAGACCACATCCTCATGTCAGGGTCGAAGCATCTTTAGTAACTTTTGCAAAACTCTCTCATTATAGACATTGCTTGTTTTATTGTAAGATCATTTTCTCATTTTTTATACTTTTCAGATTTTGATTTAATCTCTAGGATTTTAATATTGCTGTGAAACCTTTGCTTTTTTTTGTCTTTCGCATTTTTTTTCTTGGGCGTCATTTTGTTTTCGGATTTCTGTTTAGATTAATTTTTTAAATTAATTTTCATACTATTCGGATATACAACGTGTAACAGAATAAACGCAATACATCCTCTAAAGGGGTCATTGTACTCATCATTATGAACAACTTTAACTATGGGACCAACACTGAAACTCGACAAAATGGGGTGAAGAGCTGATTTTTTTTACGTTTCGGGGTTAGTCCCATAGTAAAAGTTGTTCATAATGATGAGTACAATGACCCTTTAAGAGGTATTGCGTTTATTCTGTTACACGTTGTATACTAACTGTACCTATCCTTTAGTAGTACTTTTTTTCTTATTATTATTAGGGTAGCGCTTGACCACAATCTCACCAGCTATCTGATAGAAAGCGTTTGTATGGTCCTTAAATCATGAGGCAATTTTTTGTGGTTAATTAAGGTGTTGTAATAAAAATCAAAAGGTAAATTGTAGAAAAAAAGAATAAGTTTTATTCATAGAATAAATAATTGCATCCCTCACAACTTCTCACTGGTAACCATATGACTATATCTTTTTTAGATTACACATACTCATCACGTTTTAATGTTATCATACTCCATTTTAAATTGATATCCATTTAATTTTATTACTATCTGTAAGCATATTTTGACGTACAAAAAATATCCAGTAATACTAATTCTTGAACATTATTTTCTCATTCAAATATCACAATTATAATTTTGTCAAAATGTACTTACAGACGAGCCTCATTATAAAAACATATTGTGGAGCATATTTCGTACCGTCTTATTATGCACTTGTTCCATTTGCCAATCATAACACTGCAATTCTAGTGTGAGTACTATTAATAACCAATCAGATCGTTTCCTTACATGTGTATGTTATGTACACGATACGAAAGCTGCTCTACTTGATATTTTTTTGTTTTATAAAATGAAATATAGCTAAATACTGGTATGGTATTGTGATGTTTAGTATTTGTAGGGTTGTCTGAAGCCAGCGGAAGCCTGTGCTCTTGCGAACTGGGGCTGTTGGCCGTAGGCAGCGGCGCCAGAGGGGGCGTCTCCGTACTTGCCGGGGTTGTATTGACCTGGAAAATAGAGAAGAAAATAATGTTATAGCGAAAAAAAGATACTTAATACTGGATCAATGATCAATAAAGATCTCGCAAGACATCTTGGCAAGACAGGTGTCAGATTTTCTGGCTTCCGACTACCCGTTCTGACTGTCAAAGATCTACAAACGACAGCCGGGACTAACGGCTTAAATTGCTTTCCGAGGCAAGCAGCTGTCACGTTATGTACTGGTTGGTAATAACTAAGGTTTATAATGACGACTCCAATACGCACTTTCATTATTTTATTTTCCCCTATTTCAACCTTCAAGCCCTTTTCTTTCGACAAAAAGCTTATGTCCTTCTCCGAGGTCTAATCTATCTCTGTACCAAATTTCATCTAAATAGGTTCAGCGGTTTAAGCGTGGAGAGGTTACAGACAGGCAGACATACTTTCGCATTTATAATATAAGTATGGATTTTTATACATTAATATTGTGTTCAAAATTCTTTCAAAGGTTGCTAGAAAACATGAAGATTGCATTGTTGGCTGATCGATCACCTGCCTTGTAAAATGTTAAAAGATTGCAACAAGTCCGTAATAACATTAGCGTCTTCTAAAATTATGGGCTACAGAACATTCTCTTGTAATTAGCTGACATTTACGTTATGACGGAACAGTTTGTAATATTTCTGAGAGGAATAGCGAATCTAATATGAGGTGGTTTTCAATTTAGCATGCTCTTGCTTAGACAGATTATTTGCAATACGATAATTGCTCCTGTCTTTGTTAAAGTATTTTAATGGTTTGTCAGCAAAAGGAGCAGGGCTGACAATTTTTGAAGTGATAACTTCTTATTGGAGGGTAAACCGCTTCGTAACGTGACGCGTTACGGCGCCAGTCTGTCTGACTTCCCTTTTTCTCACGCATACGGCAGTGGTAGGCAGGCTCTTCCTCTCTAACCCACAGTGTTAGTCGTATTTCGGACAGACGCTTCCCATATTAAATAGTTCAACTTAGATTTGTTTAAGTTATCACTTCTGTCGGGCGTCCCGAGATACACACGTTTTTTTTTATTTGAGCCAGCTCTTTTTGCTCTCGGTATTTCCTGATAGTAAGCCGTGGATGAGGTGTTTGATGGAAGGAGAGAGTCCAGAAGACGCCTGTTCACAATCGCTTTGAAGGCTGGTTGTTGGGGAAGGGAACGCAGACGCTGATGACTGGCTGCCAGTTTCTTTCAATCTTTTTGTGAATAAAAGTTTAATTGGTTCATATTTTGACCACGCATTAAATCATGTTGACCGTGACTTCTTGTTAAGATCAAGGTTGCATAATTCTATGGATTGGTGGTACGTGTTATGAGCTTTGGCGTATCTCCGACGCCTCTGTGACGTTAACGTCCCGCCGAAACGACGATAACGTTGCGTTTTTTGTCAACAGTTCGCAAAACGCCAACGCTCGTAAAACGCCAGTGGGATAGCGGCCTTAATCAAAATCCGAATACATTCCATCTAGCAACTACACACCCGGCCACAAAAACCGCCACAACTCGTCAATTTCAAAGGCCCGATCGCCGCAAATCTCTACAAACATGACCTTAGAATCTTCGTGGGACATTCCCTTCACTGCACTGACCTATTGTTCAGCAAGACAGTAGCCATTATCCTCTACAAACTTTAGTTCCCGTGCATTATTATTTACAACATTATCGTTCTACGAATACATTCAAAACCCAACCCTATCCTTCAAGTAATAAAGTCTGACACAACTGCATTGTAAAATTGGAAGCTTCAAGAATCGTATTAAGCTTTTTGTCAAAGGAATTTCGACCTTATTCGTACACACATAAGTTGTGAATGCTGAGTGATTCCCAACGGTCACAGTGAGGGGTCATTGGGTAATCTTATAAAGGTCAGTGTACTAGTACAAGTGCTACAGGTGATTCTGTTAAGTTATTTATAGATGTTTTGTTATTTAAATTAGGTATTGTGTTGGATATTCATGCTTTTTATTGAAAGGGTGTGGGCAGCAGTGGATGTGAAATGGATAAGTTTTATGTGAAATTTTGATAGCATTATTTCTTGCTATCGGTACCTATGTGCTAAAAGCTGGTTTTCCAAATACAACTTGAAAAAATTAAAGACTCAGAACCGGGAATAATGGAAATAATTAAGGAAGTCCTGTGCTCAACAGTGGCAAAGTAAAGCATATGTATCTTTACAATAACATACCAAACGAGTGTTTCTATAACAACAATTTGCTAACAAACCAATTCTTGCACAAAACCATTAATGTCATGAATTACTCCAATGTCCTAAAATCGGATCAATAAAATAATTCACATGAAAATCAGAATAGCCCTCGAAACTCCAGAGCAACGAAGACATTTAGACGCGCCACCCAACGTGTTCAAAGAGTGACATTTCCCACAGATTACCGCGCCTAATCGTCGCTATTATTCTGTGTCTAATGCCAGACTGAAGCTATTTGCTTGTTTGTGTCAAAGTTAGTGAGATTTTAGAAGCCTTTGTTAAGTTTCACAACAGACCGAAAAGGCTACAATAGGATTTCAGGAAATTTGCCACGATGAAGTTTAATTTATGTTTAAACTATTTTTGCATGCGAATTCGTATCATATCCCGTCTTCGCATATCCCGTTTTTTCCCGTTCCCGTAGGAATTTTGGAAATTCTCTCTTAATGCTCCCTTACACTCCCCAAGGATAGGTTCCTTGGGGAGTGTAAGGGAGCATTAAGAGAGAATTTGAAATGCCAAACTTCAGCTTCCTACGACCAGTAGTTTCGGGTGTGCGTTGTCTGTCTGTCTCTCAGTCACTCAGTAACGGAAGCATTTTATATATTAGGATTTATGAACATTAACATGTCTATTGGGTTTATATTAGTTATTATTTATCATAAGGGTCGAATCTGAGTTCCATTACTAATTGAGTTTGGCAAAATCTAACGACGGCTATTGTTCTCAGGTGGCAGGTGTTCTCTAGCAAGTCATAATTTCAGAATAAGTTATTCAAAGGCTTCAAGGGAAAAATTTACTTCAGCTTTTTGTGCTAAACAGTCTACTCCAAAATTTTTTGAAGGCCTAGTAATACTATGTTCATGATTCTATAAGGTACCTATATTTTCATCATTTCATATCCTCTCTTAATTCAAAGTCATATTGATGGCAAAGAAATCACTCGACCCATAATTTCAGTTTCCCAGATCCATCTAGCTAGAATGTCTAGATTGAGATAAAGCAAGATTTATCACTGCTTGCAACACCGTACATCCGTCAGGACTTTACGATGTAAGGTGTGACCATACTGATGTAAATTGAGACATTCTTAACGTCTCGATAAACGGTGTGAAGTAACACATTACCGGTCGTATTATTTGTAATTAGGGATTAATTTCAAATTGGCGGTTAAATGTCGTTAGCCGGTGTTTAGTTTTCAATTACCAATTTAAGGACGTGTAAGGAGACCTGAATGGGACATCATTAGAAATTAACTAATTGAATTGGTTGACCAACCACCTAACAACACGCTTACGTATAAATAAGTCCATTATATTCCTACTGTTAGGACAAGCATCCCCTTTGCAAGGGAGGACCAAATTTGACGTATCACCTAATAGAAAAAAAAAAATTGTGACCAATTTTGGCGGAGACTTCAGACCCAGTTCATGCAACCTAAAGATTGAAGTAGAAGAAGATGAAAATAGGGAAGATTACTCTTATATAAGCAACCCTTGTCTAGTCCTGTTTTATCTGCTCTTTCCCAAACTACAAACAAATATCTCCTCATCATATCAGCCGATAGACGTCCATTGCTGGACATAGACCTCCCCCAAAGGAGGATTGCCATAATCGCCACGCTTGGCAGGTGGGTTGCCGATCGCAATGCAGCTGTTACAATGCACAGAGAATGCTGCTGCCTATTCTCTGGTGAGAATCCCAAATCTTTCGGTGGGAATCTGTTGATCTCCTATTCAACCCAAATCCATTTCGTCCAATATGTCTAGAAACTTCACTCACCATCATCGATGATGCCAGCGGCTTCATCACGAGCGTTCTGTTCCAAAGCTTTCAGGATCTCCTCAGGTACTGGGGGAGCCGTTGGGATGTGAGCACCCTGGGGTTGGAAACCACCCTGGCCGGCGGCGTAGCTGATGGAGTAGACCTGGCCGTCGTCACCGGTGTACTGGAAGCCACCCTGAGCTTCGATACCGTCAGCCTGGAATGTTTAAGGGGCTTTGTGAGTATGTGTTTCTTTGTGAAAGCTCATAAGTTTTGGAAAGCCACATTAATGGTACGTATGTACATTAAAGGATATTTCTAACTTTATCCCTGCGTAGTGGCCCATACCTTATAATAGGGATTGTTTTACTGTTGTACCGTCTTGGGGGTAGTGCATGTGTTTAATGTTAGCAACAATAACCCTTTTTACTATAATGAACAACTAGGGTATTGTAAACTTTGGAGCCAACATTCAGTATAAACCTTTCAACTTCAAACTATTTCAAAACTCACAAAAAAAAACAAAATTAACTTCTATTCAAAAGGTTAGAGCACTATGATTTAAAACAAGTTTTGGAAAATACCTGGACAATTTTAAACTCGTAATTTTCCGGTTTTGATGATGGATCTCAGCGATAGTTGATTCTAAGAATATTATGGCTCATAGAGATTTAACCAATGTGCTCCGTAACTCATCCAGGTCGTTAACATTTACTGTGAAGGATGTGACAACATCTATGTTAATAATTTTAGTTTTAGGTCTGATATGTATGACTGTGTTCTCGTAGCAAAATTCTACGTAGAGACAAAACGACCTGTTCAAGTTTGAGTTGGTGAAGATTTTTTAAATTACCTATACTTTCATATCTCTTAAATTGTAACTGCGAAGTAAGAAGAGCTTTCTGGAAAGCTAATGATTATAAAATATGCAATCGTTAGGTTTCTTATTGTAATGAAGCTTTTAAAGCTTGTACAGTTTTATCAAAACGTAATCAATTCAATTTGGTTGATTTAAAATTATGAATTTTAAATATAATTCCTTTTAAACGACCTACGAGTATGTTCGTATTTAGCATTTGTCTAAGATGACGGATGATCCAAATAGTTATTATCTAAATGTCAATGCAATAATGGATGCTCAGTAAATTATTACGTATTACGTTCACTGAGGATTGAGGTTAATAATAAATTGAATGAATTACAATTCTTATTACATTAAATTATTTTGTGGGTTTGGGAAGGTCAATTTTGTGACCTTAGTTTATGGAATGAGTTTAATAAGATTTTTAAATTTGAAATCACAATAGAATATGCCTATTTTTTCTCTATCGCTCAACCTTACTTGAAGAAAGAGATTTTTTTTTTCTTTTACACACACTAGTAGATGTAATGAAAGTTAAAAATCTTCTTAGCGGTTATGATCATCATTCACTCAAGAAAATAGTCTACTTTGATTAAAGATTTTACTCTTATCCATGTAAACATAAAAGCTGACTGTAACGTGCTAAAACAGCTATAATAAAATACAATAAAACAGCTATTACTCCCATTAATGTAATAATTTTACGATGCATCCGCTAATGTCGTTTTATGTTCAACAAGTTCATCACAGTATCTATTTAAATACTGCAAATATTTGAATATCTTATGACAACAATCAACGTCTATAAAAACTTACAATAAACAAAGTAGGTATGTCATTTGATTCACACCTGTCAAAATAATGTCAAGTTTGTGTCTTATCTTTGACATTTTAACAGCTCATCCGGTGCATTTAGCTGTTGTATTAGTTGAAGAGTAGTATTAGTAATCGATTAAACTAGATAGGTACCTTATTAAAAACGATCAAATAAAAATCAACTTCAAAAAATATAGAGTCGAACTTTTTGTCTGAATTTGAACCTTATGGAAAACTATAAGTATCTTTTAAAAATAATTAAAGTTCAACCTTTGCTTAATATTAAAAAGGAGATGTAATAAACTTGTCAGTGCTTATCAATCTTATTAAATTATAAGACTGATTGACTAACACTAGAAATTTGAAATATTCACTTTCGATTTTATGTAACCACGGCCTACAGGTTTTATTCCATAGCAGGTAACTAAAATGTATGTATGTAGGTGTAGCACATAGACATATCGTTAATCAAACAATTGTCGATCATACGCACTTATGTAAAGCTTTTCAAAATAAGAATAATTTTATTTAGCAATTTTTACGGTCAGATTGACGTAATATTAATGTACAAACCACATACCAACGAGACGGTTAAACAAACAGATCTAATAACTTAGAAACCGCAAGTATTTTGCATAAGCCTGACCTTTCCTGGCTGGCCAGTGCCCTTTCAGACTCACCTCATATGGGCGAGCCGGTGAGAAAAAGATTACTAGGTCATTCGCTGATCAATGTTTTAGAAGGGACGGATACGACACGATAATTAGGACTTACGACTGGTTATTTTTTTATTCCTTTTGTAAGACATTTAAAGCAAAAAAATATAGATCGAGGTGGTAACGTCTAGTCGATACCAAAATAAATAAATTGAGGGATTCCGGAAAATATGATAAGTCCTTGTTTTAGTTCATGAACAAGCTAGAAAAAACACTCTTGTACAGAAACCAGCGCTGGGTGTCTGACGCCCAGCAAACGCTGAGATGGTAACCCTTTCGGTATAGGCACGCTCAGCTAGCGGCTGGCTAGATAATTTATTGTTGTCTTATGATTGTTCTCTTTTTTACTTTGTGTTTTATTGGTGTTGTGTTGTGTCTGTATCGAATAAATGTTTTCTATTCTATTCTAAATAATACTTTTTAAATATTTCTTCTTTCTTTCATTAATCATGATTATTAATTGTTCAATAGGCCATAGTGGCATGGCCTTTTGAACAAATAATCATGATGGATGAAAGATTCGAACCATAAAACTTAAATTTGTAATTCACTTGTTAAAGCCCGGCAATAAAATATGGTGTCCAAGTAAGACCACCCAAGTAACAGGTGTTGTAAGCCACTAAGTGATAAAATTGAAAGGATGGGCAACATTCACTTGTGTCCTAATAACATTACGTTTTTACGCGTAGGCCTAGCCTGGCCTTTACTTTGGCGGCTTGTACCGCATGTGTCACATTTTGTGTTCGAGTTGATTAACAAGACTGTGACATAAATGTCACAAGTCAGTTTTGAATATTTAACATAAAGTCGGATGTCTTTTAGTTTTTTAAAGTTGTCGCCTCGTTTAAATGTATTTTTATTCAACAGTAATATTAGCATAGCTTAATTTTAGCATAACAATAAGTTAGCAATATTGGCATGGAATGGCACTAAATGTGGCATATTGCCGTGTTTTGTGGTACAATAAACAAAGCTTTGGTGTCAAGGAGTCTATTTGAGAAAATAATGATAATTTATATCCTATTGCCATTTTACATTAAAACAATTTAATCTGAACGTGTGCCTGAATGGAAACACGTGAATCACTCCAATTTTGAATTAGCGCTTTTCCTTTATAGATGCTGTATTTAACTTTTTTGACAATTCATGATAATAATTTTATTTGAGCAGATCAATCATTAGAAGTCTTTGTTTTTCAACTTGTATGAAGATACCACACACATTAGAAAAAAATAGTCTTATGGCAGTATTATTATTGATTTACGAAAATTGACGACTGTATTCCTTTTTTTTTAATTCTGTCTCATAGTGGCAATTCTTTAATTTTCCAAGACCAAAGCAACTCAGTACTCAAAAATAATGAACTTACCTCATGGCCCTGCTCTTCAGCCTTGATTCCGTTCTCAGTTTCGTAGTTGTATCTGAAGGAGTCTTCCTTAACATCAGAGTCCAGGGCGATGATCCTGGCATTCTTCTCAAAGGATGCCTGGGGACGGTTGGACTGTTCTTGGTAGGTTGCTGGCGGGGCGTAAGCGGCTACAGCCATGCCGAAGAGAGCGGAGATCAGGAGCTGAAGAAAAGGTGGGCTATTAGAATAATTTTGGGGCGAAAAAAATTAAATGCAAGGTTTATTTATTTATTTAATACTTCATGCACACAAATGAACAGAGGCTGACTTAACCGTAAACCTTTAGGTTTATTGTGAAGAAAATGACGGGCGTTGGGATATATTTGGGTCGAAAAATTTGTAATGCAAGGTTAACCGTAAAGAAAATGTGGATAATTAGAAAGGAATAATTTTAGGGCGAAAAACATTTAAAGGTAAGGTTTATCCAACGTTTATTTGTGCAGAATACTGCCCTTTTTTGTTCATTGTTTCTTTTAAAATGAGCTTTTTGAAACTTGGGATTTTAAAATTAAATGATTAATCAATAAATCTGTTGTTTGGACAAAACATGGTCTCGCCTTAAATAGTTTTACGAGTTGCCGACATTTTAATCAATTACTTACAACAGTACACTATGTTCTCGGCAAATTTTAGCTGTACATTTTATTATATATTTAATATAAAGTGGATTTAAGAGCTTAGTTACACTTAACTAGTACAACCACAAGCTTTAATCAATGACGTAGTAATTATCATACAAAAGAGCCACTAGACATAAGAAATATTTCATTGTTCAGAGAAAAGACCGATATAATTACATGACATTAACCCCGTTTTACTATTACATACTAGTGTTGTATCACTGTGAATATAATAGATAACAATATCCAATACGTTGTTAATATGTAAAACAATGGTCGAATTATATAAGTTTAATTAGTATGTACTTCCCTTAGGCCAAAGTGATCTAACTTTAAGGCCTTTGGGGTTCCGTACGATTGAAAGTTTAACTGTTTGTTTATTTTTTTTAGGAAATAAGTGATCAGTTTGTAATTTTTTATTTAATTAGAAGTACCTACTCTGTTTGAAGCTAAAAATTGAGTGTTTAAAATTTCAAAATGAAATTTATAACTGGAAAACTAAACTTTTACAGTTTTTTAAAAATGACTGCAACCTAGTTTTACCAGATAAATTACTATACATTTTAATAAAAGTTATTTTTTTACGTACGGAACCAATTTTGCCCGTCTCTATTGGCGCCGAACTTTGATACATGACCGCTAACATTGCACAAGCACGACTCATGTGCAAATGTGCAATAGATCAGATATTATCGCCGTCCCACCCATTGTCTTTCATTTTGACACCGCTTCAAGTACGCGAAATATTTCAAACAAGTGTTTTAGTAAAATTTGTGTGTTTTTCATTTTGTTTTAAGATTTTTTATTTAGATTTACATTTTTGAAACATATATATTTAATAGCTCGCAGGTTTTTTTACTTGCTAGATATATTTGGAAAGCTTTTTTAGTGAAAAAAATATTGCCTTAAAAATAATAAAAGTAACGCAGTTGTGGATACTAGCTAAGATCGTGGCCTTGTAAGATTTAGACATGCACAATATTTTTTTTTATTTTTGGGCTAGACTGCGTGAAGAAACGCTAATTATATTTTGCAGTTATGTGAACGTTTGATATAATCATTTGCAAAACCGCAACTCGGTATAAATTAATTGATTTAATTGAATAAGTATTTTTTATTTTTTGTAAGAAAAAATATAATAAAACAAAAATATATGAAAAACACTTCCGCACTTTGTAAAATAATATGTATAAATCAACGGAAAAAATAAATCCCTTTTAATTAGTAGCACTCATAAAAAAAAAAACAATAAAAAAAAGAAAAAAAAACTTAAATTCACTTGCAACGCACGATTAATAAAATTTAAAATCCCGAGTCCCGATAACCACACCGCGGTACCTCCCTAACCGATTCCCGCCCACTCGATGAAATCGTCTAACAAATCAAATCGACTATCTCGACTTACCAGCTTCATATTGTCAGGTCGGAGGTGAACACTCGAATGTAACAACGAACGCCCGACCTGCATATATATACACATCGGATGATAGGAGTGTTACAAAATTCATTCTAGTTCATAATGATGCCACTTTTAACAAACATTACTACGGATACATTTTTTTGCGTAAGTAATGACATTTCGGCGGAATGATTGGAAGATGAAATATGAGCGTTTTTGGATCATCGGTACAAGGTCATGCTAAAGACCAGTCTAGCAAAAGGCATGTATGCAAATATCGAAAAGGTGGTCCTTTTTAGTGACCTCTTGGGGTCAAATAAACTTTAATATTTTTTGGCCAGTCATCTAGAATAATATCAAGAAAATGCCAGGACTAAAAATATTGAGTGAGTTTGGATCTTTCGTACAAGGCCTTCAAAAGGCAGACCTATGTCAAATCAAGTGTTTCTGGTGGTGCTATGAATTTGGACCTCTTTTGGCCAGTATACTAATGCCACTTAAATCAGAAGGAAAACGGATCATTGGCCCAGGGCTACAAAATTGGATACATTATTGCATAAGACTATAATATCGTGATCCTTCTGGATCTGGGATCCCTTTCAGTGTGGCTCTTATAATAATTTTAAAGAATATTTCCCCTAGTTTTTAATGTACTTAGCAAGAGATTATAAAACATTGAAAGCTTTAGATTGTACCTACCTACATGATTATTTTATGATTACGCTCATGACCTAAGGCTAAAAAAGACCAGTGCAAAAAACCAATTCAACTAGAATCCGAAAGACTTATTAAAATCTTGCACCATCATAAATGTGCCTTCAATTATTGCTGAAAAAGTTGTGTTAGAAATTGTAATTTGAGATCATGTTCATGATTTCTGAAAAAGTTTCCAGAACTGCAACAGCAAAATTAATAACGGACATTCTGGAAACGGCTCGTATTTCAAGGCGCGCCGGTAGCATGCCTATTGGTTCCGCAAGACTGCACAGGATTTCAAAATTCCAGAACTATACATTCTTCTGAAACATCTCCTTTATGTGGAACCTAGCAGTTGATAACATCCTATACCAGAAAATGAAAAAAAATACACGTTTTAATTTAATTTTCATATTTGCTAAAGTGTCAATGGTCAGCCTACGACATCCATCCATTATGATTTCATGAGATACAGCCGACAGAAGGACGGACAGCGGAGGCTTAGTAATGGGGTTCCTTTGGTCACCCTTTGTTGGAACCCCAAAAAATTATCAATTTTATCATCTCTAAACACAACTATAGTAGGCGCCAGATAAATGTGGAATAAAGTATATTGACCTTTCCCTAATAACTGTTCATAGGTACCTGAACAATTAAATATGAATCGTTTTTCATTATTAGACAATGTTAAGGATCACGAGAGATGATGATTCGGGACAGCTTTGTGTCATTAATTCCGTTTTTCAAATTAAAAATGTCAATAATTGTAGGTGGGTCAATGACCGTTATTCCACGATTATCTGGCGCCTACTATAGCTGCTGACGACAATATTTTGTAGGAGTATCTACCGTGTAGTTCTTAGTTCCTTCTGTCTAATTATATTTAAGGTTGTATGCAAATTATATATTCAGTGCCTAGTTATTATTCTTTTTCATAGCGTGTTTCCCGCCTACGGTCATTGTCATTTTGCTTCTTAGCCGTTGAAGGATATTATCGTATGACCAATGTCTATGTCAGGTTTGAAAACATCATGAGAATAATAATATTAAACTGCTTAGAGGACTGATGTCTCCCTCATTCCTTTTTTAATTTGATTTCTTACACAATCCATCCGACTCTCTTTTGGGATAGGTATGTACTTGATTATGGGTGACAATTTTCCAGGTTAAGCGACGCTTACCAAGTTCGGTTCGAGGATGGTTCCCTCTTAACATATCGAGATTCCTCCGAGCCTCGGAAAGTACGTTAGCCGTTGGTCCCGGCTGTCATTTGAAGGCAGCGTAGCGTTAACATTATTTACGTTATGGGAAGTCAGCAGCCAGAAAATCTTTAAAATCTTTTTACAATCTTTTTACAAAAACATACAACTTATCGAAATTAAAGTTTTATACTTTGTAGTGTTTTTTTATTTGGAAGTCGCTTGTATAAGGTCGGGTTTTTTGAAAGAAGTCAATATTTGTTATTTTGATATTTTTTCCGGATTGCATGTCAGAAACATTACGCACACACCAGCCTTAAATATGACCACGCAATTCTGTAACACCCTCTAGATGTGTACTTTTATTTTTCATCCAGTTATGTACATGGTTGGGTCCGATATTTTTAACACCATGTATCCAAAGTCAATGGAACAAACAAATCCAGCTACATTCAAAAACCTTCAGAATTATAAATTGCATTTTATAACATCACCTTAATAACTTAGATAATTATGTCATTATGGATTTATAAGTAAGTAGGTATTTATTACTATAATATGGGATTGTATCAAAAACACATTAAATGACCATCATCGTATCAATCAAGAGACATCATCTCTAGGAGGTAGGAATCCCTTAATTGAAATATCATACTACATAATAAGATGGAGGAATCTTCGTCCTGTAGGTTTAAATCATCATTGCAAATTCAATCACAACTAGTGTGTCCTCAACCAGGAAGTGCTTAAGCCAAAACTTTTTCATATAAGTTGCTAAACTTTGATGTAATGATTGTTATGCAGTGCGAGCAATATTGTACTTACTTCTGACTGACCGATTGGTTGAGTGGTTAGTGACCCTGACTGCTAAACCGGAGGTCGTGGGTTCGATTCCTACCCAGGACAAATGTTTGTGTGATGAGCATGATCATTTGTTCTGTGTCTCGGTGTAATTTGTCTATAATATGTATGTATTTAGAAATATATAAGTATGTTTATCAGTTGTCTGGTTGCCATAGCACAGGCTCTGCCTAATTTGGGATCGGATGACCATGTGTGAGTTGACTTTAAAAGTGGAGACTTGTAATTGGCTGACAGTCTTATTTACTGATCTTGTCCTGTCTGTCTTACTCTTCCATAGTGCTTAAATAAATAAATGAAAAATAAATAAATTACTAAATATTCCTTGCCAACATCTTTAAATTCTTTTTATATCGATTAACACAAATTCTCGTCACCTCCCGTGGGTGTAGTCAGAGGCGAATAAGGAACTCGCAAGAGTATGGACAGCAGCATTCTCTGTGCATTGCAACAGCTACACTACGTTCCTATGTCCAGTTGTGGACGTATTTCGGCTGATATGATGATGATGATGACACAAATTAATATTATCCGACCAATATATAGCAACTTAGAGCTCTATCATTGGTCTTGTTTAATTCTTGGAAGGGCCTGTGCATAGTTATGGTTGTGCACGATGGGCAACTAAGGAGGTGAAAAAGTGCCCTATGTTCCGGTTCCACACTGGTACTGTGTTTGGGATGGATGGAGAATGCCCTATTCGGCCAGATTATTTTACAGATCCTGTAGAGCATCAGGGATGTTCGCCGAGTCACAAGTGAACTGTTTCTATTCTACTATGCGAAAACGGTGCACATCCCTGGTTCGGTCTAGTTTCAACGGCATCCTGCGGGCATTCGCGCAAAGGTTCGATGATGACGGATGATGAGGATTGACCTGAACCATTGCTGAATGGTTCACTTACTGAGCAATCGAATCCAGAAATATGTGTAATTTGAATTGATTTGTTTGTGGAATTTTTATGTTAGTTGTATATTGTGTTTTTGTTATTATTTTATTACGTGTAATGGGAATCCGTTGGTAGTCGAAATAAACGTTAATTATTATTATTATTTTATAACGACCAGCCTGGGCAAACATATCTACTATATCGGTCGGCTCTCCTCTTCAATCTTCGCCCACAGAAGTGATATTTGTATTCTACGTCAGGAAAAAAATGGAGTTTGAGTTGTCACATTCCCCGTACCTACGTGGAATAAACCTAGCACATTACCACTGCATTAAATGAATTTCTTGTTCCTTTAAAATTACTATAGCCATTCCATTGCCTGTCGATGTGGTGACGCATAAGGGCGAGTGCAAACGAGCGCAATTTTGTGAGACGTGAGTCGCGTATTTTGAGTTGCACAATTAACGTTCAACTGAAATTCGGTTGGGCTGCCAGACGGACGGACGTAATTTCAGTAACTATCCAACGTTTTTACGGGGTGTTTGCAATGGATCTATTAAAATATTCTGCATTTTCGAAGCATTAGAAGAAGACGAAACGAAAAAGAATGCACGGTATATCCACTAAATAGGGAAAGACTGATGTATGGACAGTTCCATACCTTATATGGACGACTTACCCCGAACGCAATTCGGGGTGAGTTAGCAGACAACTCATTAGGCACAAATAGGACTTTGTATGAAAGCAAATGCAACGTAAATTCTGCGACTCATTTTACGCGACTCACAACTCAAAAAATTACGCTCGTTTGTCCTCAACCCTAAGGGAGACCTATTTCCCCACCGAGGGTGTCCCCACGTTGCCGTCGTGGTGGGGCTTGTGTGTCTCAATGATCTTGGAGCTCTGCCGGTAGAGTTACTCATGCCGGAAAGGTCCAAGTGAGAGACCAGACAAAGCGGGACACGAGAGGGGCACACCGTTCGGAGACCTGAGCAGTGTTCGGATCGTCGGACGGTGTGCGTTTCGAGCGGAAGCTTGCTTACTGTTCTCTGGTACGCGTCTGCTCATCAGACGTGACTGTGAGGACAGTGAGCAAGCAGCGTGAGAGAGGCCCTGTGAAAGGGCGTAGGGGTGAGGGACCACACCCTTTAAAAGGAACAACAAAAAAAAAAATGAAAAAGGCAGACGAAACAGAATTACCCCAGGGCGGTACCAGCTACTCAGCAGCTGGAGAATCCGCCACGCTCCCTTTGGGAGCGTCAAGCCCCTCGTATTCTGGGGGGGGCAACGTATGTCGCAAACCGCTTGCCAGTGGCAACAAGAGCCGAGGAGGCTCCCGATCCGAGGCGTCCTTTGAGGAATTGATCGGTTTTAATTTTAGTGGACCGGACAAGGTGTTGGGTGGGCGTGGTGCTCCTGCCAAACTATGGAGGAAGAGCCCGCTGACGTGTGGGGGGGATGCGGGGTCAGACTCTGACTCTGCATCAGGCCTGAGCGTCAGCACGCCGAGTTCGGGGCAAGGGGGAGTAGGGGCTGCTGCGGAGAACGCAAAGTTCTTCCGCAAGCGCCCCAGACCGGAGGATGACCAAGGATCATCCTCCAACGAAGAATTGGCCTCGGCCCGAAAAATTCCCACTAGTAGGCGGGGTAAGGGCCGAGAAGGAGGTAGGGGGAGAGGTTTCGCCTCCCAGGAGGCTGCCCAGCGTGCCTCTAAGCTCGCCAAGGAGGGGTGCCACCCTGGAGCGACCGGTCGGAAGATTCTCCCTCCGGCGTCTTCCGGTGGTGAGCCGGACACTGCCGGCGGCTCCGATCGGGAGCGCCAGGTCAGGTTTGCGGAGGCCGTGGCAACCGCGGTCCGAGATGTAGCCTTGAAGAGGACCCAGGCCTCCAAAAATAAGGCCATAAGCGCGGCGTCCGCCTCCATTCTGGCTGCAGCGGAGGCCAACTTCAGCGGGCCTCCGTCGAACGAAATTTCAAACCTGCGAGCGGAGGTCGCCCGCTTAGCGGCCGCCACGGAGCTTCTCCAAAAAGAGAACGAGAAGCTCCGAGCAGACCTGGCCGGGCTCCGAGAAGCCGGTCCGAAGGAGGCGCCTCAAGGGGGGCGCAAGCGCGGGCCAAGCCAGAACGTGCCTGTGGAGGACCAGCTCCTGAACCTGGTGCGGCAAGAGCTGGCTGCCTTCCAGGATCGGTTCCAGAAGCGGTTCTCTACACTGGAGGGCATCGTCCTGCGCCCCCCGCTAGCGCCGAGTCAGAAGGTGGCCTCATACGCGACTGCTGTGGCTGCCAAACCGGGGTCGGCCGGCCAGACCAACCGAGGGGCCGCGCCGGCACTAGCGAATAAGGCACCGGGAAATCCGGCCCCGGCCCAGAAGAGGAAAGGCGGAGCGGCTGCACAGGCAGCGATAGCTCCAGCGCCAGCAGTGCAACAGCCGTCCTCGCCTTCAAACCCTCCTGCGGCCGAGGCCGGATGGCAGGTGGCCGGCGAGAGGAGGAAGGCGGGCAAGGCAGCCAGGGCAGCCAAAAATCGTGAGAGGAAGCGGCGGCGTAAAGCGCAAGGTGTAGCGGCTAGGCTCCGTGCCCCGAAGACCGCAGCTGTAGTGGTTACGCTACAGCCGGACGCGGTGAAAAGGGGTGTGACGTACGGCGACGTGCTCTCCAAGGCGAAGGAGGCGGTGAACCTTGGGGAGCTAGGCATCGTCGGGGGCCTCCGGCTAAGGGTCACCATGACTGGGGCCCGTATGCTGGAGATCCCCGGGGCAGCCAGCGGCCCGGCCGCCGACGCTCTGGCCGAAAGGCTAAGGGCGTCGTTGAATGTGGACGATGCCCGAGTGTCCAGGCCCACCAAGTGCATAGACATGCGCATTTTGGGCCTGGATGACTCCGTCACGGAGGAGGAGGTGGTGGCCGCCGTCGTCAGGACGGGGGGTTGTTCTGCCGAGCAGGTGAAGGCAGGCATCATACGTCCTGACCACACGGGCATGCGAACTGTTCTGGTGAGCTGCCCCGTGACGGCGGCCAAGAAAATCTCGGAGGGCCGAAGACTCTTGGTGGGCTGGGTTTCTGCGCAGGTCAAACTGCTAGAACCCAGACCTCTGAGGTGCTTCCGCTGTCTAGTGGGCAACCATGCGGGAGCCCTTTGCACCTCGGAGGTTGACCGCAGTGATCTTTGCTTCCGCTGTGGTCAGCCCGGTCACAAGGCCGGCTCGTGTAACGCCACGCCGCACTGCGTTGTATGTGCGGCAGCTGGCAAGCCGGCCGGGCACTGGGCTGGGGGCAAGGCCTGCGTTCCACCCTCCAAGGCCAGGGGCAAGAGGATGCCCTTCGCCACCACTATTCCCGCCGTAGCCACCGCCATCGCCGCCGTTGCATCCACCGCTGCCGCTGCCACTACGAGTGCCGCGGAGGAGCCCTCACAAGGGGCTCAGGAGGAGGCCGAAATGGAATGCTAATAACGGCCCCATTACGCCTCCTCCAGGCGAATATCAATCACTGCGCCGCCGCTCAGCACCTGTTGCTCCAGAGCATGGCGCAGTGGTCGATCAACATCGCCGTTGTCGCTGAGCCGTACTTTGTCCCACCCAGGGATGACTGGGTGGAGGACCAAAACGGCTCAGTGGCCATAATTTCGTCGGCCGCCGCCGGTACCCCGTCCCTCGAGAGTGTCAGAAGAGGACAGGGGTGCGTAGCAGCACGGTTTGGGGAGATTGTGGTAGTGGGGGTCTACTTCTCTCCGAACCGATCTCTCGCCGAGTTCCACAACTCCCTTAGGGAGTTGGTTGTCGTCGTCGCCGGTTATCGTTCCCTCCCCGTGCTCGTTCTCGGGGACTTCAATGCCAAGCACTTGGCTTGGGGTTCACGATATACGGACACGAGGGGCAGGATGGTGGAGGACTGGGCTCTGGAGACAGGCCTAATCGTCCTCAACCGGGGTTCTGTCCCCACGTGTGTGCGGATGCAGGGTGAGTCCGTGGTGGATATTTCGTTCGCAAGCCCTGCTCTGTCACCGCGTGTCGTCGACTGGCGCGTCATGGAGGAGGTGGAGACGTATTCGGACCACCGGTACATCCGGTTTGACGTCTCCGCCCAGACCTCAACTGCGCCAGTCCGAGAGACCCCGAGTGGTCCGCGGTGGGCACTGAAGCAGCTGGACCGGGAGCTTCTCCTGGAAGCCTCGATCGTGCAGGCCTGGGTGTCACCACCAGACAGGCCTGCTGACATCAACGACGAGGCAGAGTGGTTCCGGGAGACCATGTCCGAAATATGTGATGTGGCAATGCCCCGGGTCCGGCCAGGACGCGCCCGCCGCCAGGTGTACTGGTGGTCGCGGGAGCTGGCATCGCTGCGCGACGCATGCGTTGCTGCACGGCGCCAGTACACCAGGCATCGCAGGCTCCGCATCCGGCCTCCGGATGCGCAGGCCAGGGAGGCGGAGCTGTACGAGGAATACAGAGTGGCGAAGGCCGCCCTCCAAGCGGGGATCCTGCGAGCCAAGGACCTGGCTCGTAAGGAGATGCTGGAGTCTCTGAACGGGGACCCGTGGGGACGCCCTTACAAAATGGTGCGGGATAAACTCCGCACCTGGGCCCCCCCGTTGACGCAGAGTCTCCGGCCCCAGCTGGTGGAGGACGTGGTGAGCGCTCTGTTCCCTTCGCGAGGGGAGCATACTCCCCCGCCTATGGCTCCGCCACCTGCGGAGCCCGATGCGGACCACACCGACGTTGGCGACGACGATGACAACGCTCCGGAGGTGACTGAGGTAGACCTGAGAGTGGCGGTAAACAGGCTGAAGGCCAAAAATACCGCCCCAGGACCCGACGGCTTACCTGGGAAAGCCTGGGTCCTGGCCTTGGAGGCTCTCGGGCCTCGACTAAGGGGGTTCTTAAGCGCATGCTTGGAGAGAGGCCAGTTCCCACTTCGTTGGAAGACGGGGAAACTGGTCCTCATTAAGAAGCCTGGGCGCCCTGCGGACTCTCCGTCCGCTTACCGGCCCATCGTGCTGCTCGACGAGGTTGGCAAACTCTTTGAAAGAGTAATTGCAAACCGCCTCGTCGGGCACCTGGTGAGGGTGGGGCCGAATCTGGCGGAGAACCAATTCGGTTTCCGCACGGGGCGCTCAACGGTGGATGCCATCATGCGCGTGAGAGCCCTTACGACGGGGGATGCTGTGTCCCGGGCCTTTAACTCCCTGCCCTGGAGTTGCATCAGGGAGGCACTCCAGTATCATCGGATGCCGACCTACCTCCGTCACGTGGTCGAGGCCTATCTGACGGACAGGGCCGTCATCTACCCCGGTCACCGGGGAGAGTGGAACCGGCGAGAGATGTCGTGCGGTGTTCCACAGGGTTCGGTTCTGGGGCCGCTCCTGTGGGACATCGGCTACGACTGGGTGCTGCGCGCCGACCTCCCTAGCGGCGTCAACATAGTTTGCTACGCTGACGACACGCTAGTCTTGGCGCAGGGGGGGTCGCACCAGGCGGCGGCCGAAGTGATGACACGCGGGGTTGCGACAGTCGTTGAGAGGATCCGACAATTGGGTCTCGAGGTGGCCCTACACAAGTCCGAAGCCATGTGTTTTTATGGTTCTCGGAACAGGCCACCAATGGGATCCCAAATAACGGTAGGAGGGGTTCACATCGGCGTCGGGTCGACGATCAGGTACCTGGGGCTCGATCTCGACAGCCGATGGAACTTCGAGGAGCACTTCCGACGTTTGGCTCCAAGACTGGAGCGGGCCGGGGCTACCTTCAAGCGGCTCCTGCCCAATCTAGGGGGTCCAAACGCCTCCTGCCGGAGGCTCTATGCGGGGATCGTGCGGTCCATGGCCCTTTATGGGGCCCCAGTGTGGGCACTTACGTTGAAGGGGCGACCTGCCCGCCAGCTCAACGCGTCCCAAAGGGTCATGGCCATCCGGCTGGCCCGGGGATACCGCACGGTCTCCGGTGAGGCGGCGAGCCTCCTTGCCGGATTAACGCCATGGGATCTGGAGGCGAGAGCTCTCGCGCACGTTTACGCGTGGCGCGTGGAGGCGCTTCGCCGGGGCGAAACTCCGCTGCCGCGGCAAATTGCATCGCGGCGGACGGAGCTCCGGCAGGATACCATGGCGGTATGGCAACGGCGACTGTCGCAACCCAGCGCTGGGCACGCCACAATTGCGGCGATAAGACCCCTCTTTGAGGAGTGGCTGGAGAGGCGCTACGGCGTCCTCACCTTCCGCCTGACGCAGGTGCTCACCGGACACGGCTGTTTCGGGAGGTACCTGTTTCGGATTAAGCGGGAGGACACGCCCGGGTGTCAGCACTGTGAGGATCGCCCGGAGGACACGGTGGAGCATACGATGGAGATCTGCCCTGCTTGGGCTGAGCACCGCCGTGTCCTCGTCGAGGCGATCGGCGGCGGCAACCTCTCGCGTCCGGCCCTGGTTGAATCCATGGTCCGGAGCGAGGAGGCTTGGGAAGCGGTCACCTCCTTCTGCGAAGCAGTAATGCTAGCGAAGGAGCGGGCCGCGCGAGGGAAAGACAAGGCCTTCGCCCCAACCGCCGCAACAGGAGAAGACGCCCCGGGCGTCGGGAGTCGCAGGGCGATCCCCGGTCACCGTAGGCGCGGGCCTGCGGACGGCGAGCATTGGGTGGCTCGCCGTCCGACCACCATCAGGCCCGGGTCGATGGCGCGTTGTGTTTCACGCGCGCCTCAAAGAGATGTCAGCATAAAAGACGGGGCCCGCTAGGGCCAGAGCCTGCCAGGGTTGCGGAATTTGTTCGAAAGAGTCACCGCGGCCCTGGAACGCAAAGGGCTTTAGAAGGAACACGGATGGGTTTTAGTCAGTAAGAGTCTGACACGCCCTTCCGCTCCGCCCAGAGCGGAAGAAGTCATTTGATGATTTCCCATCCTTAAAAAAAAAAAAAGGGAGACCTATTTATAGCAATGGACGTCTTTGCACTTAAATGATGATAATGATTCCAAACAGTTTCATACTTCCTGATTCCGGGGCTAAACTCAATTAACCTAATTGGCCTGCTGGTCAAGTGGTTAGTGATCCTGACTGCTAAACATATCTATTCCCACCCTGGACAAATGTTTGTGTGATGAGCATGATCATTTGTTCTGTGTCTGGGTGTAAATTGTCTATAATATGTATGTATTTAGATATATATAAGTATGTTTATCAGTTGTCTGGTTGCCATAGCACAGGCTCTGCCTAGTTTGGGATCGGATGACCGTGTGTGAGTTGTCCTAAGGTATTAGATATTATTTAATTACTCAGACATGCATTCATTTTGTTTTCTCGTAATTGTACAAAGGGCAACGCCCAAAAAGTTACTATAAAAATAATTCCCACACTAAAATTAATGAATGTAAGTTAACGAGAAGAATTATATTATATTACGATGCACACCCATTAATATAATCATTTCCTTTTCACATAATTTTTATTAGATTAATTACTGAAGTTATGTAACCATTCATTTTATTTTAGTTCGTTGAAGATTAAAGTGGTTTTGTGGTTATAGTTCAATGTCAAATCAAAATTAAGCGTAATGATATTACACTGATTGCTCTTGAGCAGTGTAGTTCAGTCAAAACTCATTATCTTAATATATATATTTCATGTGTACGTGTGTGTCACTGAACTCCTCCTAAACGGCTGGACCGACGTTGATGAATTTTTTGTGTGTGTTCAAGAGGATTCGAGAATGGTTTAGATTCACAATTGGACCCGGTAGGTGGCGCTGCAATCAATTTTTATAATTTTTCGTCATACACAAAGCAAACGTTCGGACAGGACAACGTCTGTCGGGACCGCTAGTAAATATGTAATAAATATATAATTTTATGAGACTTCCAGAGTGATCTCTGGAAGTTGTGATCTGAAAGCAAAAATTCTTTTTTTGATAGCTACACTGTCGTAGAAGGATTTAAGTTTTTTCACTAGAAAAACGCACGGTTCATGCAAAATATACCGCGGAAGTGTAATTGCGGGAAAAGTTAGTATCTATTTAAATGGGCTGTAGATCAGATATTCTTAAAGTTTGTGCGTTTAGGCGTGACATAGTGCACATTCCTGATGACTTTATGTTTTTTTCCCTGTATCTGCTGACTGAACCTTACTTTACAAAAGAAATTAATGACTTGAAAATTCATTTGAACTGATTGGGAACCTAATAAAGAAAATATCGGAAGATAATTTACTTGATTTAAATTACATAAATCGAACTTGGCGTGAGTATACTATTTATGCCGCTCAAAGAGAAAACCTGTGTCCTTGCTATAGAAATATTTTATGCTAAACATGCAAGAGATTATCTTCGATCATAGATAGGTAATTGGTCTAGAATATTCTATGTAGACAATTGTAACAACTGAAGAAGATAAGTACGTGAGAGATCTCATTCATTCCTAGACATGGAAAACAGTTACTAAAACAAGAAGCCTGTTATTAAGTAGTTATGGATTCCGAGAACGATGATAATAATATTTATTATGTACTTAGGATGTAGGTAGAAATTACTGCAATACACACTTATTAAGGTTACTTCAATTGAGCAATATTGTTTTACTATGTAGAGCTATTTTTGATTGATATTATGGGTGTAGGTAAGTGCATGAGTTCAGCTCTTTTGATACCCCTGAGAACTTCAAGTGCGATGGCGGTAGTAAGGGGTCGTAGGTTTGATTCCCACACACGCCACAAGTTTGGCTGGACGAGTTCAACTTATTGACCTTTATTCGATCTGAAATTGCTCAGTAATAGCGGGAGGACAACCCTGGGTGTCATCACTGTGATGGTCGCCCGTAAGACACGATGGAGCATACGGTGGAGGTTTGCCCTGCTTGGGCGGAGCACCGCTGTGTTCTCGTCGAGGCGATCAGCGGCGGCGGCTTCTCGCGTTCGGCTCTGGTTCAATCCTTGGTCCGGAGCGAGGAGGCATGGGAAGCAATCAGTTCCTTCTGCGAAGCAGTCATGCTAGCGAAGGAGGAGGCGGGCCGCGTGAGGGAGCCCCAGCCGCCGCAATAGAAGGTGACGCCCCGGGCGTCGGGAGCCGCAGGGCGATTCCCGGCCACCGAAGGCGCGGGCCTGCGGTCGGCGAGCGTTGGGTGGCTCGCCGTCTGATCAGGACCAGGCCCGGATCGACGGCGTGTTGTTTCATGCGCACCTCAAAAGATGTCAGCGTAGTAGACGGAGTTTGCTAGGGCCAAAGCCTGCCCGGGTTGGGGAATTTGTTCAAAAGAGTCAACTTGGCCCTGGAACGCAAACGGCATTAGGAAGAAAACGGATGGGTTTTAGTCAGTAGGAGTCTGACAATCCCTCCCACTCGGCCCAGAGCGGAAGGAATCATTTGATGATTTACCATACACAAAAAAATTTACTGGTGAAAAGTGGGTGAAGTTTGGAAATTGTGTTTAAGTAATAGCAAATCTAGTATGGTTTACAAATATTTCGAAAATATACTCGCTAAAAATTGCAACGATTATCATTTTCTTCCTGACCTTGTCGCATATTACTTGGTTTTTTTATCCATTTTGTCTTCTAAAGTAACCTTTTGCATTGCAAAACTAACCTAACATAACCCTCCTTTTGAGGCAGTCGGGTAAATACCTAAGCACCTGACTCATAGAATTTCTTAGATTAGCTAAAAATGTGCTAACCTTCAGTAGAGACAAAGCGATGAGGCGTAGAACAATAACGTTGCAAGTAATAGCTTGTGAAAGGTCACATTCCTACTCTATGTTAAGACATAGCTCTTGTCTCATCTACTAATATTCTTTGATGATAGTTTGTCTGTGAAACAATAGACAATATTGTACATCGTAATACCGTTGCAGTGAAGAATGGTGTAGTTGACTGCTATCAATAATGTACGTGAATATACGATTTGTGAAAATTTATAAAATGTACAAGTTACACGCTTTTGAAGTTATTCTTCCCTCCTTTTCACGCAAAACGTCTTTTATTAAATACTGAGTGACGTGAAGTTACTTTGGCGTGCGACTTGCGACTTTGCGAGTGATGACCCAACCAATTAGTGCTTTCACGAATATTATTATTATATAAATATTTTTATTTTACTTTCTATAACAAAAAAAAAACAATCAAAGGTTTTTAATAACCCAAGGGCTGGCTTTTACCTTGGTCACAGAATAAATATTGCCATACAACGTGGCAATGCCGCCAGTCTTTTGGGTACACTTCCAGTCGACAGCGATGCGGATGATTTTTTGACGCCATATTTTAGGGTTAATTTAGTTAGGAGTTTTTATTTTTATTCCTAGTGTATAATTATAGTTAGTTAAGTATTTATAAAAACATGCAGAACATATAGAAGTAACTTCACTACGTTTTTAGTTACATTAGTATTTTCGTATTGATTAACGAATCAGCAAGCAAAGCACAGGATGCCTGCCAGCTGGAACAGACTGGAGGTTGAAGGCATAAGCTTGGAAGCGGCGTATGTCCAGCAAAGGAGTGCGAAAGGCTCACTGCAATTTTACTGCACCTAGATATTCATCATCAACCGTAAATTGATCAAGACAGGGAGTTCATCAAAGAAAATTCAATTATTCCAATTTTGTCTCACATCATACAATAAAATTCCACAAGCGAAGTTGCAAGCAAAGCTTAGTTCAGCAATAAAACTTAATCTAAGATGCTGGTCTGCATGTTAAAGGTCTCCAGAAGATCAAGGGCTTGAAGGGACCATCAAAGGTTAAACGTAAATATAAATATCAGGACGATCTGACATTCTCATGGAGTAAAAAAAAACAACGGTTTCCACTCCGGGAGTGCCGGCAGAAGTGAAAACTTGAACATTAACGTTGTGCATTTTTGATATTTTGGAATGGTTAGGGAATAATTTCGCACGATTTACTTTAATATCAGTATAAGAGTACTATCATTAATGTGGTAAAATACAATATTCATTTATTGCGTCAGATGTTACACAAACATGATAGTTTATATTACATTTAAATTTAACACTTCAGAACTTTCCCTCCGTCTTACGAATTTTCGATTAGGTCACGTGTCCTGACGAGAGTTTAACATTTTTTACCCATCTTAAAAAGTGCACTACGCTATTAAAGAAGTTTTCACTTCAAAAATAAATTGCATTGTTACAGCTACATTGGTTACTCGAACTACACATATACAAATTTCATTTTAGTTGGCACCTGATGCAGTTAGTGGCATCAAATCTGTGATTGAACTAAATAAATGTCACGACCTGCATCGTACTGCTTGAAAAGTGATTTGTTTGGACATTTAAGTTGTTTTAAGCGGCCAGGTTCTTCATAAAAGTGTTTTTTTATTGTAACATCTTTCCTCTCGCTTTCCTGCAATCTGTGGGAGTGATTTCGTGAAATGGGACGGAAGTGTGTAACAGGAAGCCGAGAAAGCGCACGCTATTTGATTTGACCAATCAGCGCGCCCTATTCGATTTGACCAATGAGCGCGCGCTGTGGTCGACTTGGCTGTCAGTTGGTACTTTAATGTTAATGTTGCTTTTTACCAAGGTGAGACGTCAAATGTTACACATCCTATGCGACTACTGTAAGACTCGCTCTTTTTTTTTTCATGCCTCTTCAATGACAGATTCGATGCCACCAGCTGCTTCAAACTATTTGAAAATTGTTTTTTTTTTTTCAGTCGGTTTTCGCGGCTCTGATTTTTGAAGAAAAGTTTTTTTTTATTATTTACTGTAGGTTTAGCAGACACAGAACGTCAACCTTAAAAATTACCACATATGTACTTCTGAATCACCCGTATTTTGTAATTGGTACCCATACTATAATTTTGTATTCTGTGGTAGATACTTAAGCTTTATGTTTGTGGCTTAATCCTTCAGTTAGCGGTATTAGTAATTTCACGGCTCTTAAAGTAAACTTGCACTATGATCATCACCTTTAATTTGGTTTGTATTCTTCTTCTATTGGTTTGATCTGCAAGCACCTAAACTTTCAGAATGGAATGGAGTGCTATGCACGTAGTATTTACAACCATCGTAAGTGTAGGGCCAGATGTATGAACAGAAACGAGGGAAAAGCAGTATGTGGGGATCGTAGCTGGTGACATTCTGTAGTTATTGTCTACCACATGAGTAAAAGGCGTGAGTTTTAAAATATTATTGATTAATATAAATTGTTTTTGAATTATTATTATTTATTTATTTAACAGTTTAAGTACACACATTTAATACAACTCTCTCTCTCTTCTGTATGGTGTCGGAAGTAAAAGAATAGCACCATCCCATCACTTCCCGTGGGTGTCGTAGGAGGCGACTAAGGGACTCACCAGAGAATGGCCAGCAGCATTCTCTGTACATTGCAACACACACACACACAGCTACACTGTGATCTCCAACGCGCCTGCCAAGCGTGTAGATTATAGCAAACCTGGACATAGGCCTCCCTCAAGGGAGGCATAGCGAGCAGTGAACGACTTTCGGCGGATATAATAATGATTTAATAAAAATATAAGAAGAAATAGATACAAAGTTGATGCTTACTTCTATATGTATGGAATGGGCCACAAACTGGTGCTAAAAAATGCAATCTCGAAACGTGATATTCGTAGATTTTTTTTTTAAAGTAAAGAGGAAAAATGTAAATTGCATATTAGGCAACTTATGTATTTTTTCATTTTCAAAATCTTTTTTTTAACTTTAAGCATTTTTATTAAAACGACATATCTCTAGTCTGACACAGCAGTTTTAATTTCGCTTATTGTCAAAGTGGACAAAGCACTTTCAACCCCTTAAAAATTGTCCTTGGAATTTTATTAGAGTAGCCCTTACTCTAATTCCAAGGACAATTTTTAAGGGTTTAAGTATAACACATAACATTCGCTATTTTTGTAAACAATTGCTCAAATATTTGTATGGCAAAACATGTTAGATCATAATTCTGAAATAAGACCTTCAATGTACCATGTTTAGATGCAAATTAAATATTCTTATTCCTACACTCATGATACACAACTTTAACAAAGAGATCAAAACTGAAATTTGAAAAAAAAAAACTATCTATTCAGAACTTTTTTGTTCGCGAAATTATACAAAAATTGTAGCAAAAAGCAAGATCTATTTTCATGTACAGGTAATTTCAGCCATTACAAGAATACTTATTAATTAAAGCTGTCGCCGTAGTCAGCAAGACTTCTCAGCGAGATTACCGAGATACCGACAAAAATTTCGGCTCTGAACTAAGCTAATGAATAAACAATTAAACATTGCATATATTTACTGTGAGAACAGCTTACACTTAGCATTATTTCAATGAAAAAAGACAGTTTAATCTAAAAATAGTTCAAAATTCAGTCATTAGGTCGCGAAAGGTGTGCGAATTTGCCCACAATCAACGCTCGAGATGATTAATGATGATTGTATCTTTACCTCGCTTTATTTCGGCGCGGTCGGGCAAATATTTTGTAACAACTTGTTTGATGCCTTGTACATAAGTGTTTAATGTGTCGAGTATAGTACCTTGTGGTGTGTTTGAACTTGGGTTCAATTTATTATGAGTCGTGAAAATGATTTAAAAGAGTGTCCGTGGAGTTTCTTGCACTTTCTTCTCCATAGAGATCTACGCTTTTAAACTTCGTATTAAAAACCCTTTGTTTCCTTAGTTCGTTAAAAATAGGAAGATGAAGTTAAAAGTCTCTTCGTTCAATGTGTTGAATTTTATTTTATTTTAGTTTATTTATTGGGGTTAAAAATAGTAACATGCTTAAAAAACAATAAATCCTTCAAATGAAAAAACTAAAATAAAAATATTAACATGCTTAAAAAACAAGAAATCCTTCAAATAAAATCACAAACATATAACCCACACCAATATCCTCGTATTCACAAGGAATTCTCGAATTAATGGAATCGAAGGACTGTAGTAAAAGTTCCCAGATCTCTCTGTGATAGCTTCATTTAATATTATTAATTATACATAATAGAATTATATAGATACAATACATTTCAATTTAAATTATTTTAATTTAATTACACTTAATTTGATTAATAATTTAGTATTAATAAAATAATTTGATTCAATTCAATATCTATCTATCTATATAAATAAAAATGAATCGTTAAATGTGTTGCTAAGCGCAAAACTCGAGAACGGCTGGACCAATTTTGCTAATATTTTTTTTGTTGTGTTTGTTATTGTCAGGAGAAGGTTCTTATGAATGAAAATTTTGAAAAAAAAATACAAGTCCAGGCGAAGTCGGGGCGGGCCACTAGTAATATAATATTAAGTTCAATATCACTTAAGTCTACGACGTTGAACAGCAGTATTTACGTAGTCTTATGAGTTGGAACCTGCACCACAAACGACTTGAAGATTGCGTTGTGGCGCGACTCCAACTTCTCGACCCTCACTCCTCCCATGGCCGATCGATGGCACTAAGGAGTATCGGTCTACAAAGAATGGTCACCTATTCATAAAATAACTTCGGCAAGTTCAACAGCTTTACAAAAGTTTAGTACGTCATGCCTGTGTGTTTTTTTTATTTGGAAGTCGGTTGTATTTGTAATGATAATGTCTCAAGTCAAAAGTGTTTGTGGTAGGTGCCTACGAAAATTAATATACCTCCACAGAGAGGACATACACATATTAAGCGATTACATCTGACTGTTTTAATTAATTAAACAATTTACTCGAACATACAATTATTGGCACTAGCGCGCTCTGTGGCTTGGCTTGTAACCTTTGGTGATATGCCAAGTATCTAGTGCTACTTGATAGATTTAGTGTTATTGTCTAGAAATACGAGTAGTATAAAGATATGTGGTGATGTTATGGATCCTGTATGGAATATAAAGTGGTTGAGGAAGAAAATGGTTTTAGTTGGAAGAAACAGCAGAGGTCAATATGAACCGATCTTATATTTTCGTATTACTTATGTTGAAACCTTAGCCTATCAAAAACTCGTCCGGAGGACACGGTGGAGCATACATTGGAGGTCTGCCCTGCTTGGGCTGAGCACCGCCGTGTCCTCGTCGAGGCGATCGAAGGCGGTGACCTCTCGCGTCCAGCCCTGGTTGAATTTATGGCCCGGAGCGAGGAGACTTGGGAAGCGGTCACCTCCTTCTGCGAAGCAGTAATTCTAGCGAAAGAGGAGGCGGGCCGCGCGAGGGAAAGGCAAGGCCTTCGCCCCAACCGCCGCTACAGGAGAAGACACCCCGGATTGCGGCAGTCGCAAGGCGATCCTCGGCCACCGTAGGCGCGAGCCTGCGGACGGCGAGCGTTGGGTGGCTCGCTGTCCGATCACCACCATGCCCGGGTCGATGGCGCGTTGTGATTCACGCGCGCCTCAAAGAGATGTCAGCATAGAAGACGGGGCCCGCTAGGGCCAGAGCCTGCCAGGGTTGCGGAATTTGTTCGAAAGAGTCACCGCGGCCCTGGAACGCAAAGGGCTTTAGAAGGAATACGGATGGGTTTTAGTCAGTAAGAGTCTGATACGACTTTCCGCTCCACCCAGAGCGGAAGAAGTCATTTGATGATTTCCCATCCTTAAAAAAAAAACCCCATCGAAAATAATAAATAATATTGTAGGTATTTTATTGGGCATACCTATTCATATAATATTGTCTGATGGACTGGCAATAAACGTTTTCATAAATGGAGTCGTTTCGGTAGGGCCCATAGTTTGTCTCTCCACGCATTTGTTGGCCTCATGCATTCGGATTAAAATTTATATCTAAGTAACTTATTTTATTTGTGTTCTGTGTGGTGCCGGACGTAAAAGAATAGCACCATCCCATCACTTCCCGTGGGTGTCATAAGAGGTGACTAAGGGCCTCACCAGAGAATGGGCAGCAGCATTCTCTGTACATTGCAATAGCTACACTGCGATTGCCAAACGTAGCATGCCTTGGGGGAGGCCTAACTCCAAGCAGTGGATGTCTTTCAGCTGGTATGATGATGATGATGAGCTTATTCTGTTCCAGTGCTGGACAAAGGCCACCTCCTTTCTCCACACAACTCTGTCTGTTGCTAGTACTGGCTCTTTTTTGTAGGAGTCGAACCCGATCCGAACAAAATTAATTAAGGACCAAAAAAATATATACCCAGAGACAAGACTTTACAAACAAACAAACATAATGATCCGTCCATAACATTCAGAATTATTTCAATACAAGTGTGAAATATAAGCTTAAGATTATTTTATGATTATAAACGTGTAAGATCAATTAAATATTAGATTTTAACTTTATCGATAAATTGATATTTGGAAACTTTAGGTAGGGTTCGTATAGTTACAGATTAGTTGGAGAATATTTGCCGTCATTAAATTGTCATACTTGACTCTGGCGGGCAGCGGTTTATGAATAACTAAACGAGGATTAAAGCTACATTAATTTAGAGTGATTGATAAAATGCTTAAACATTCAGGGAATCAAGCCAAATAAATCCTTCTATATTTCTATATATTGTACCTACGGATTGTCAGAAGCCAGTAAACTTGACTCCAGTCTTGTCAAGAACTACCGTGTTACTCAGTTAATGGGTTGTCGAGGTCTGGTAGGCAGCCGCTTCACGTCAAATACTGGTATTCAGCTGAATCCGGTTTGACTGGAAGCTGACCCAAATATAGTTGGGAAAAGGCTAGGCAGATGTTGATAATTTTCATATATTGTACAGGTCCATATTCCGTGTACTCTTTGTAATGTGTTCTCTGTTTAAAGTCTGTCTTTTCTTGTCATTTAATAACGTACTATCGTGCACGTTATAAACTCTGGTTCTCTTAGAGTTCTTAAAAAATCTAGTAAAAATAAAACACTTTCAGGTTTTTCCCGGATTATCTAAATCGGTTAAGTAAATCTGGAGTGATGAACAGTATTTTATTATTATTATAACAAGCCTGAAATGTCGCAAAAACCTCCTTCCATTGTTTCCGGTTTTGTGTCACGTCTTGCCAATTCTTTTGTACCTCTATAGATTAGAAAGGTGCATAGTGCATTCTCATGCCCGCCCATCCTAATGCCAAAACTGTTCAATTTACATTCCAAAATGCACACAGATAAGGTTCATTTTACCATAACCAACAAACACGACCTTTTCACCTGTCTTTCACCTTGTGATTCAAGACTAATGCATTCCATACAACAATAGATTGAATGACTAATTCATGATGTTCTCACAGAGATCTATTACCTTGATCGAGTCATCGGATTTGTGAATTCAATTATGAAGTATTAAACTTACATAATACTTAGGACAGGTAAGAGGGTCTCGACAAAGTGATATTTTATCTTTTATGAGCAATAATAAAAAGATTAAATTAATTAAATTGATAAAAGATCCTAAGTTTACTCCCCGGCACGGAAACTTGGCCATATGGTTTTGTTGATAATTCAAACTTAAATATACTTCATCATCTGCCTAGCCTTTTCCCAATTATATTGGGGTCGGCTTTCAGTCAAACCGGATTCAGCTGAATACCAGTATTTTACGTAGAGCGACTGCTTACCAGGCCTCCACAAACCGTTCACTGAGTAACACAGTACTCCTTGGCATGACTGGAGTCAGATTTTATAGCTTCTGACAATCCGTAACGACTGACAAAGATCTACAAATTACATCCAACGGCTTAACATACTTTCCGAGGCACGGAGGAGTCTCGGTACGTTAAGCCGATGACCCATCCATAGACCGACCTTGGCAAGCGTAGCTTAACCTTGAAGATGAACCCTAGCGGTTGTTATTATTTAGCCACGAGCTCCAATATACTTATGACACTGAAATTAAGATAGGTGCACTCAATAAGTGCTTCTTTTAATATCGATTTTTGTACAGCGTTCTTGTCAACACACAATTTTTGATGTGAAAACTTCTTTAGGCGCGTTGAGCACTTTTGGGTAAACAAAAATCATGGAACTCGCGTCATCGTCACCGAACGCTATCCATGACCTATATTGTGTACTATGTATATTTGTGTAATTTTGGGTGAACAAAAATCATGGAACTCGCGTCATCGTAACCGAACGCTTTAGCTTTCGCTTAGTTTTCACTAAGGAAGTTTTTTTTTTGAAAACCGCACATCAGCATTTTCTCTTGCCTCTCCATTACCCATCATCGATGAAGTCTCGACATACGAGTACCTCATAACAAATAGCTCGGTGACTAATCTGTAATCCACGCAGCTTCCAACACAGTTCGGTGTGCAGTTTATAGTTCTATACGATCGTCATCGTGTCCTTGCGAAGCGTATCAATGAATTCATTCTGCTATGCACTCAGAGATTGGATGCTGTTAGGAAATACAAGTACATAAGACGAAATGCACATTTTTACGTTTTTTGTCGTTTTTCGGGTTCTTAATGTCTTGTTTTTTTTTTTTAAGGATGGGAAATCATCAAATGACTTCTTTCGCTAAAACCCATCCTTGTTCCTTCTAAAGCCCTTTGCGTTCCAGGGCCGCGGTGACTCTTTCGAACAAATTTCGCAACCCTGGCAAGCTCCCTACGGAAAAACGAAAGCCTATTTTTTTTTCAAGTTGTTATTAGTTTTAGGTTTCAAGTTATTAAAGAAAACGGATGAAAACTTACTATCCTATTCTATTTTATTAACTTACTATTCTTTCTATTCTATTGGAGGGAAGAGGGGATTTTGGAAATAATACAAAATAGTTTTTTACTTACTTTATATTACAGGAATATGAGAGTAATGGAAGATAGTGCACCTGTATTTGCGCACACACTTGTGCACTACAAATTGTCTTGCGCCGATGGTTACTCTCGTTCGTTGACATAGAGGGTGCTTTTGACAAAACAAACTTCAGCATCGGCCAGGCACTGGCCGTGCACAGTGTGGCACCAACACTTATAGAATGGATTCACAACATGCTAAAATACCGCGCTATTCAATTTACTGTGAACACCACCACACGAGGCATCGTAAGTAGAGGCTGCCCACAGGGTGGGGTGCTGTCACCACTACTGTGGAACCTAGTAGTTAATGAGCTCATCGCAGAACTCAACGCTAGCAGTCTGTACTTGGTGGGTTATGCAGATGACATAGCAATTTTAATCACGGGGAAATTTGAAGGCGTCTTATGCGATCTCATGAGGAAAGCTGTCAAAATAATCGAGAATTGGTGTGTAAAACACGAACTATCGGTCAACCCCTCCAAAACAGAACTAATAATGTTTACTAACAAGAGAGTCCTCTGACCTCATAAACTTCCTAAACTTTTCAAAGAAGAAGTCAAGTACTTAGGAGTGATCCTAGATAGCAAATTGCTCTGGAACAAGCACCTTGACTACAAACTCAATAAAAGCCAAACGCATTCTACCAATGCAAAAGAATGCTAGGAAAAACTAGGGGGCTATCTCCAAAGATCACGCTGTGGCTTTACACAGCCGTGATCAGACCAATGCTGACTTATGGCGCCTTGGTTTGGTGGACGAGGACTGAGCTCACGACCACCGTATCTAGGCTCCAGCGGTTCGAAAGGCGAGCCTGTTCCGCTATCACTGGCTGCATGAGGACAACCCCGACTACAGCAATGGAGATAGCCCTTCAAATCCCTTCAAAACTCCCCTTGACTTGTACATACAGCAGGAGGCAGCACTAGCAGCCATCAGGCTTATGCACTTAGGCATATGGGGTAGGAACCATACTAGCCCGCACGCAGGCATCCTGGACCGGACGATTGAGTACCAACCTCTCATTGCTGCCCCGTGTGACAGAACATCAAATAAACCCATATTCAACAAAAGCTACAACATACAAACAACAGAGGAAGAAAGGGATCAGTCAGGAGTAGATGAAGTACGCATCTACACAGATGGCTCAAAAACTCCGAAGGGTTCAGGGGCTGGCGTACATTCCCTAGACCTCAACATTAACTTCCACCTACCACTGGGCGAACAGAGCTTGATATTCCAATGCGAGTGTGTCGCCCTAACACAAGCCGCAACAGCCGTAAAGCACCTAGGGATACACAACTACGCAATTAGACTCGTATCTGACAGCCTTACTGTACTCAAAGCCCTAGAAAACAAACAAACTAACAGCAAATTAATCTCTGAGTGTCACCTCGCCCTGGAGGGTATATCGCTGTCCAACAGAATCACCCTCCAGTGGATCAAGGGGCACAGTGGATCCCTAGGCAATGACGCCGCAGACGAACTTGCAAGGAGAGGTTCCGAGATGGCAGTGCTAGGCCCGTACCCACTCCTTCCCCTACCTTTCTCACAGTTTCGTACATGGATTTGCCAGAGATCCACTGAACTGCATAACAACAAATGGTCACAGGCTACAGACTGCAGGCAGTCAAAAATGGCGATGACGAGTCTACATCAACGACTAACAAAACAACTACTCAGCCTAAGTAGAATTAACCTCAGATCAATAATAGGGACAATTACGGGCCATTGCCCCCTCAACAAACATCTTTTTAACATAGGCGCCACAGACAGCCCACTCTGCAGAGGCTGCTTTGATGCCGAAGAAACAGCCGCCCATGTCATCCTGGAATGCGAAGCCGTGGCTACCCAACGTGAACAAATCCTCGGAACGGTGAGGTCGCTCCGCGAGGCCTGTGAAGCTCCCAGGAAACTTCTGTGCTTCTGGGCGGAGCTAGGCTGGCTAACATAGCCAGGACACCTACGCACAACGGACCGAATAGGAGTCTAAGTGCGGAAAATGGAGTCTGAGTCTGAGGAGTTGAGATTGGCCGCCATGGCCGAAATGGGTCAGAAGGGCTATATTACAGGAAAATCTATAAAAAGTCTGTGATTTGTAAATAACAAGATAAAAAGTTATGATTCGTTCGGAACCTTTAGCACGCGAATCCGACTCGCGCTAGGCCGGGCTCATCCGGAGTAAACCACCCTGCCCACTGCTGTAGTTTGCAACCTACATACAGCAGTCTTTGAGGGTATTTGTGGCGCGTTTTGTTTTTTTTTTCAATTTCAGTATATAATTTCGGCATTTCGAGTTCTGTTTGGTCTAAGCGTTGTGAAAACTTTGCACTGACGCTGCCCGTCGATGTCGGTCTCTTAAATCTGGTGAGCCTTTGTAGTATTATTAAAATTATACCATTTGAATGTGTATGTCACAAGATAATTTGCAGCCTTTTGGGTACATTACCAGTGGCCAGCGATGCGGCGGAATTTTTCGACGCCATATTTTAGACTATTTTTGGTAAGTTATTTTTTTTATATAAGTGTATGTTTATTAATAGGAAGTTGTAATTTTTAAATGAATATGTCTTAAAAATATTTGCAAACTCCGTAAGATCATAACATAATATCTTGAGATTTCAGTCAACTGAACATTTCTTCTACAATAATACGAATCAAAATCCTGTATTCTATAAGTAATACTTCCATGCCATTCCGAAAAATTGTGAACAAGCGTACAGGTCTACAATGTATCCGTTTTCGAGTATTAGCTAACCTGGAGATAGCAACTATCCGGTGACATTACAATCATAGTAAAAATATCTGGTGTCATATTCCGCCATATCAATCCATTATGCACTGGCCTAGAAAAAATAGGCCTACGCTGCCATTGCGACATTAGTTTAAACAAAATTACGAAAGAGAGGAGGTTCACGGCGTAAATCATAGTTCAATATCAATATTAACTGTCACTTGCTACTATTGCACAAAGTTGTGGTTGTTCGTGGGTATCTAATATGACTATCACTTAGCTGATGTTTGTGATTTGTGTATCTTATTGTCTATTGAGAATTCACTGTCCAGTTTATGTGAAAAATTGTGCAAAACTTTTTAGTTTCGATATTTTAAATGCGAAAGTAACTCTGTCTGTCTGTCGCTGTCGGTCTGTTTTGCTTCGCTTTGCCGCCTAAACCGCTGAACTGATTTTAATGAAATTTGATACAAAGATAGATTAGACCTTGGAGAAGGACATAGGCTAACTTTTTTGCGGGAAAGGCTTGAAGGGGTTGAAATAACGGATGAAAAGGTTGCTTGGGAGTCCGTCATTATTGAAGATAAAACTATGAACCTTTTGCATTTAGGCACTTGATAAAAATAAATAAACATACTGCTCAAGTGTTTTTGAAAAATTAGTATCGGAAAAATAAAAATGGCTGCCTAAAGTAACTATTCCACGCGGACGAAGTCACGGGAAAAAGCATGCGTATTTGTAGAGTTTGCTCTATAATACATGATAAACCCTTATTACAAAATACTGATTAGTAAATTATTTATTCAAATTTTATGTAGAGAATTTGAATTTAAAATCTGCGAATCAATATTTAAACTAAGCATATTACTATTTTTTTTTTTGTGTATAGGCCCAAATCTCATTCTCATTCAGTCATTTATTTTACTCAGTTGTCAATTATTTTTTAGGCCAGCGCTTCTAAACAATGGACCATTCACGTGTCCATGAATAAAAACCTCATTACTTTAAGCGTAAATAGTGGATGATTATGCACAAAACCATAACATTTAATTTTACTCTCCATCTTATTAATCCATAACTTTAATATACTCCCTAAGGCCACATTTAAACACACTATTACGACTAAGTATTACCAAAGCTTACTCAACGAGATATAAATCACATCTGCTCTACTCATTTTTTTACGTTACCGATAGACCACCCGAGGCCATTATGTGAATGTCAGTGGGTCAGAGTGGAATAAACTTGCTAGATTCTGCCAACAGCTTCGCCCGCGTTTATGTCGGAAATTATCCCAAGGGAACATTCTCCCGGGATAGAAAAGTAGCCTATGTGCTATTCCAGACTATTATTTACCTCTCTGCCAGGGTTGCGGAATTTGTTCGAAAGAGTCACCGCGGCCCTGGAACGCAAAAGGGCTTTAGAAGGAACACGGATGGGTTTTAGTCAGTAAGAGTCTAACACGCCCTTCCGCTCCACTCAGAGTGGAAGAAGTCATTTGATGATTTTCCATCCTTAAAAAGGGGCTATTATTTACCTCTGTGCCAAATTTCATCCAGATCCGTTCGGCCGTGATTGAGTAACAAACATCCATTCATCCATCCAAACTTTCGCATTTATAATAGTAGTAAGATATACCTACGACTTGTAACAGAATAAACGCAATACTCATACATTATGAACAACTTTTACTATGGGACCAATCCCGAAACCAGTTATTCAGTACATTTTATCAAGTTATGCGCACATAAATGTATGGGTCAGTTGATTTTTTTTTGCGTTTTTGTGTTGGTCCCACAGTAAAAGTCACATATGATCCACTATTTTTTCCAAAGCGTTATAACCACCCGAGGCCACTGTGTGAATTTCAGTAGGTCAGAGTGGAACAAACTTGTTGAGATGGAACAGGAATGTGTTACCTGTGGGCTGTAATTGTGCTTAATGGAATTACGTCATTGGTTTATTGTTTTAGGTGTGTTTCAGCTTTTGAGAGTAGTTCTGTAAGTCTCTGAGCGAATCTCTAGCTACAGTTGGTGATGCATAAATGGTACGTAGACAAAATAACGTTGGTAATTATTCCTCCTTTGTCCCTATCATATGATTTGACGTCTCTTTTAAAGTCCATACATCAATAGAACTCGAATTGAATGGACTTTAAAAAAGACTTTTATCTCTGAGTTTGTTTCGGTGTTTTTTCTCAGGGTCTCAGCTAGGAAACACCGGCCTCATCTAGTTTAAAAATGATAAAAAAATTAACGTGTAAAAGTGTAATGTTTAACCTACTTACAAAATAAATATTAATTATTATTATCATTTATCATTTGATGTAGATGGAATCAAGCACTGCCGCGTCTCTATGAACGTTAAATTTCTTATGTATTGTCGCTGTAGTTACGTTAATTGCCCACTTGTAGGTACGACTTCTTATGTAAACTTTTATTTTTTTAGGATGCCATATCATCTAATGACTTCTTCCGCTCTGGGTGGAGCGGAAGGGCGTGTCAGGCTATTACTGACTGAAATCCATCCGTGTTACTTCGAAGGCCCTTTGCGTTCGTGACTCTTTCGAACAAATTCCGCAACCCTGGTCTTATTTGAACTTACAAAGAAGTTATTTTTTGTGATTAATAACGGTTCCAGCGACTCATACAATTTAACTACCAGGATTGATCCCCAAAGAACCTTTCTATGAGAAAATGTCAAAAGCAATTGTGACACTAGAGACCCTCATATTTCTCCTCTCATTCTACACCCAAGGTTGCAGACATACAGAATCATCATCTGCTTGCCTTTTCCCAACTATATTGAGGTCGGCTTCCAGTTAAACCGGATTCAGCTGAATACCAGTATTTTACGTAGAGCAGCTGCCTACCAGACCTCCACAACCTATTAAATGGGTGACCCGGAACTTCTTCGCAAGACTAGATTCAAGTTTTCTGGCTTCTGAAAATCAGTAACGACTGCCAAAGACAGACGGGACCAACTGCTTAACGTGCTTTCCGAGGGATGGAGTAATTTCGGTATGTTGAAATGGTCACCCATCCATAGATCGACCTTGGCAAACGTTGCTTAACCTTGAAGATCGACCTGTGTAGCGGTTATTATTTAGCCACGAGCTCCTCTGTAGACAGACAAAATAACCTATTTGTATAGTTAGGCTTTATTTTAAGAATTAAACTGAAAGTGATAGTGCCTACCACCCATGTCTACTGTTACATCATGAGTTTTGTCTAAAAGTATGCACCTGATTAGTAAGTTCTTCGAGGTGTTAATTTTATTGGTCTTAGCAATGTTTGACCGTAATATTAACTGGTGTAGTGGGGTAACGGTATCCTCTTTAGTTTCGAAGGTCAGGCTTGGTTGCTATGGTTGGTGTAGAAGGATTCTCTTGCAAGAGAACTTGGTGCAGTTTCTTTCGGCTGTATTGTGTTCTAACTTTTCTGTTTTATTTTAATTAAAATAAGAAACAGCAATCAATAATGTATGTGACAATTGTCTGTGTGTTTATAATTTATGTTTTTGTGTGTGTTTTTTTCTTCAACCATCCAATTAGAAAGCCCATGTTTCAATTATGGAGCAAAACACAAATTACATTTTATTATTACACTAGCTACGCCCCGCGGTATTACCCGCGGTTTATGAGATACTCCGCGTGAATGTCGAAAATTATCCGAAGGGAACACACTCCCGGAATAAAAAGTAGCCTATGTGTTAATCCAGTAAAATTTATCGAAATTGGTCCAGCCGTTTGCGCGTGAAGAAGTAACAAACAACACACACACTCACATACTGTCGCCTTTATAATCATTCATTTTGAATGGGTCCAATATGCAAAATGTCGAGCCCACTGCAACTACAGTATCACTTACAAACAAAGATTCTTAATCAAAAACAGTTTCAGTATCAATAAAAACATTTATTTCACAATAAAACAAAAACATAACTATATAATTTAGACGCGTCTACCTAAAAACATCAAATTGACTATTATACTAGGTTTTAAATATTAGTCACGGATCGATATGCCAGCCATTTTACTTCAAAAAGTTCTAGCATTTATATTGCAAATCCATTGACTAGGTTTTTCATTAAACAATTTTTGTAATAGGTACTTTAATAATTTTATTAATATATGATGAAGACTCCATTGCTTAATATGTATCAAGAATATTTGCTTAGACCATTATAAAGCCATCGATGGATGCTGAAGTATCAATTATGTAACATGATCTTTTCATTGACGTGACAGTTTGACATTGACGGGTGTCACGCCGCCATTTTGGCAGTTCTGATTGACGTTTGATGAATCATTTAGTTTGGTAATCTTTTGATTGGGATCAATTTTAGTGCATTTGTTACTTTTTTTGTCTGGTATTTAATAGTCATCTTTATATTGCACTTTTAAAGCAAAATCAAGAGATTGCGTGCTGTTTGCAATTTGACGTCTTGATTTATAATATTTTTTTTTAAAATTATATTCAATATTCACACTCAATTGAGTCAAATACTGCTGCTTTTCTGAAGTATGTATTATTTGTATGAAGTTACATTTTTACACAACACTACACTTAAGTATTGGTACCATTCGATATTTCAAAAATTGCTCCGCCATGTATTTTATTGCATTTACACATTATATTCACTCACACATTTCACTTAAAAACATTCATATCACTTCCAATTCACTAATCCACGTGACTTCTTAATGATGACCATGATATAAATACGCCAATTCAGGCAAAACATGCCCAGAGTGAGTATAACCCGATTGAGTGTTGTATGCTAATTGGGCACCAGACGAATGACTGGAAGGAACATGATACGCCAGTTGGGCGCCAGAAGAATGACCTGAGGGGACTTGATGATACGCTATTTGGGCGCTAGAACCATGGCTTGACGGAGCCTGATACGCTATTTGAGCACTAGAACCATGGCTTGATGGAGCGAGGTACGCCAATTGGGCGCTAGAACCATGGCCTGACGGGGCGTGATACGCCAACTGGGCGCTAGAACCATGACCCGAAGAAGCATACGCCGATTGAACGTTGGAATGACCGGAAACACCCGAAAGAGCGTTAGCAGAATGAGCATGATACGCTAAATCGGCGCCAGAAGAGTGACCTGAAGGAATGTGGTACGCCAATTCAGCACCAGAAGAATGGCCGGATGGTGCCTGGTAGCCGAGGGTCTGGTAACTGGCCTCGTGCTGCTGGTAGCCATGAGCCATGCCTTGGCCAGATTGTTCCTTGTATTTACCTGAAATAAATAATAAAAAAATACATTGAGGGACTGTAAAGAATCTGGGAAGCAGGTCACAACCTGAGTTAAAACATTTTCCACCTTTTCAACAATAGACACTTAACCCTTTAACGCACACCTGTGCTCTAACGGTGGTCGTGAATAAACATAAGATTCAATATTCAAATAAAAATCTATGAAACAATCTTGAAGTTTTTTTTTTGTGAGTGGCGTCTCGCAGTTCAACCTATAAAGTTGTCGACTGCTTAACCGGGCTTGCATGTGGTGGCCTTAATATAATATTAAAGCCTCCAGCCAGGGCTTATTAAAAACTTACAAACTAAGCGACTACACGCTAAGGGCACCCCCTGTGGGGTACGGGCCTCGGCTTAGGGCGTCGCTGGGAGGAGGACAGCTAGGGACGGGCTGGATCGAACTAGAACAATCTTGAAGTGTGCCCAGTTTACTTCCCCCTTTTATGAACGGTTCTATAAAGGGTTAAAAAAAACAAATATTTTTCACTACTACTACCACTCTCTTTCTTATACCAAAAATTATTTCTCTCTATTCTCAATATGAAAAAGCTCATATCTATCTATTACTGGGCCTGTCCGTTATTTGACTGACCACAGAGCACAGTGCTGCCCTGTGTTAGTAAATGGTATCGGTGGAACTAATAAGAATTATTTATTTATTGCACATAAACAGCTTGTGATCGCCTAGTTTCATCAGAAGTTTTCTATTGACCTTACGTTCATCGGACATTATGTCGACAGTTCCGCCAGGATATCATAGATGGCGCTACTACTATGAACATTATGTTTTTATTAGTTCAATAAGTATACTGCCATTTTCGCTTTCGCATACGGCTAAAAAGAAAAGATGGATGGATTGTATTAGGAGTGATATGGAAGAAAACGGAGTTAGTGATAGCGTAACGGTTGACAGGACAGAATGGAAGAAAAAAACGTGTTGCGCCGACCCTAAGTAACATGGGATAAGGGTAGGAAGATGATGATACGGCTTTATTCAGATTTTCTGTAGATTGATAATGAGTTTCCAATTAGTAAAGTCGGTACTAGGGCAGATATCTTTGTAGGATATGTATGTATGTGACGTAAAGCCATTTTTTGTTTTTCGTATTTTACTTGGAGAACTTTAACCAATCAGTCCAGCATATTTTTAGCTACGACACGTTTGGTGCAGTGGTTGAGCGATTAACTGCTGCGCTGCTTGTCGCGGATTCATTCCCCGCTCGGAACAAATATTTGTATGGCCTATAAATAGATGTTCCGGGTCTGGCTGTTTATGTATGTGAGTTTATATGTTTTACCTAGTGTGGAAAAAAGTTAAAAAAAAAATTGCTCGTGGACTCCGAGATAAGAATAGACGTGAGACGGTGAGACCCTCACAAGTTAGCGCATAAAAGTGTCAACAGATTTGCATAATTTTTAATGATCGATATTGCCACTCGATACTATGTGAACTAAACTCTGAAAATCTGTCAGAGTCTTTAAGATTGACTTAAAAAAAAATGTAAGAAGTCATTGTCTCGCATTTTCTTTGATTATCTACTCGAAAAAAAAACAAAAAGTTCTGAAAGCGCAAACTTGCTCTGATGATTTGTAAATATGACTCACAAATTTGTAGCAAATCAGAAGACGCCTTTAAGCTCGGCAGATTTTAAGAGCCTAGAGAGCCAAGAGATTACTTACCATCATCAAAAATACCAGCAGCCTCATCCTTCGCATTCTGCTCCAGGCTCTTCGCGATAGCCTCAGGCATGGGCGGTGGGGTTGGCAGATGAGCTCCCTGGGGGTGGAAGCCGTGCTCGTCAGCAGTGTAGGTCACGGTGTAAGTCTGGCCATCATCGCCCTTGTAGGAGTATGCGCCGTGAGCGACTGAGCCACCGTGTTCCGAGGTCTGGCCGGCTTCCTCAGCTTTGATTCCTGGAAGTGGAAAGATTGGGTTTCAGAGACAGAGTAAGCAAATATATTTATTTTTTTTAGGAAAAAAACCAAAAAAAAAAATCAAAATAATTTGGGTAAACACTAAAATCAAGAAATTATTTGAGTGATTGAATTTTGAAAACTATTCATTATTCGATGTGTACTTAGCTAGTTGCTCCCATTGAGTGCTAAAATTTAAAACTAGATAATAAATAATAATAGTAATAATATAATTATTATAGCAATAATATTAGAAGTGGAATTATGGCCTTAAAAAAAATATGACCTTAATAAGACCTTTCAGACCAATGGTCAAAATATTTATTCCTAGTTCTGAATAACAGCTTTAGGAGTTAAGCTTGGCTATATCATATCATGAAGTCGTTTAATTATTTGTTCACTAACAAGTATTTAAAGGACTGTGAGTTAATAGAAGTTATCATCTGATTACGTTAATTATTGCACTGATAGAAAACTGTCGTTAAGTGTCCCAGCTTGGTATGTTTTTTTGTCGAGAAATGCATGATTGTTGCAAAAAAAATATGTTCTTGGTCTACGAACTCACCATTTTCAGTCTCATAGGAATACTGGTACTGATGCCCATTGTTCTCATTATTAAAGTGCAAGATCCTTGCGGTCTTCTCTCCTGAAGGTCTGCTGTTGTACGCCACTTCATGTCCAGCTGCCTCATGGCCCGAGAACGTCTGAGGTGCCTGTGATTGTTCAGAATATAATCCTTGCTGCTGGTACTCGAGCGCTGATTGGTAGTTCTCGGCAGACTTCGCATAACCCTCCACTGATGTGCCGCTATAGATTTGGCCAGCTGATGCAGCGGCGATGAAGGCGGCAATTGGGGCGAGCTGGAAAATTGCAGTTAGGTTTGTTAATTTTTTTAAATTGTTATTAAGAGCTTCGTAAGTTTTTATTCTAGATGAAAGAAATAAATATAGATTAATTATTATAATCCTGACAAATCTTCAGCTGATAATAATGAAGGCTTGTGTCTTTAAAAGCCCTTTTATCATGGTCCTAGGTATGAATGTAGGTCTTTACCTACATTCATACCTAGGTTGGATATCTTTATAGGCATGAGGCAGTAATCCAACCCTTTGCCCTTGGCCTTTGTTCAACGGGCTAAAATCCTCAAAAACTTCAACCCTGGATAATCAGCACTGCATGGAACTTTCTCCTCAATGAGACCACCAAGGACACCCCAAATAAAACCATTCCAAAAAACTTTCACTTGAATCACTTCTAACATAAAACCTAGACGAATTCTAGAGATCTAATTAACAGATCTCGTTAGAATTCAACTAATTATAAGCACTAGACGTACCAGCTTCATGATTCATGTAAGTAGTAAGTACTTGAATGTGAGGCACTTGGATACCGAATGAGTTTGTAATTTCTTTCTTACGTTTATATACCGAAATATTTCCGAGTACGCATAGATGTATGAACTCACACTTGGGATAGAAATGACTCTGCATGCTGTGGACTTGGGCAATGATTTCAATTTTGCTTCACTACTACATTTTTCTCGTCAACTCGACACTGATTTATTTTAACTTAATAATATAATAATAATATCTTGGGACAACTCACACACGGTCATCCGATCCCAAACTAGGCAGAGCCTGTGCTATGGCAACCAGACCACTGATAAACATACTTATATATTTCTAAATACATACATATTATAGACAAATTACACCCAGACACAGAACAAATGATCATGCTCATCACACAAAGATTTGTCCTGGGTGGGAATCGAACCCACGACCTCCGATTTAGCAGTCAAGGTCACTAACCACTCGACCAACAGGCCAGTCAAAAAACTTAAATTTGATGTAGGTAGGTATTAGGTCCAGACGCCAGCACATCAAGCTAAAACAATCTGTCAGACTTCTTCAATTAATTTTCAACTTTATCGTTAAAGCATTAGGTTCAAGGTTGATTGGGAAAATTTGACAGTTTCGGGTAGCCCGATGTAATGGCGCGTCTACACGTCTTTGCCAAAAATATATAAGAAAACAGGCGTGATATTATCATATTGTGCTATGTCTTGTTTTAAATCCGATACTTCTGTTCAAGAAGCTAACTTGTTTATGATTTAAATAAAATAAAACCAAGTTAACACAATTTTACATTTTATATAAAAATATAGCTTATACTCAGAAGATCAATTTTCTTTTTTTTCTTTTTGGAAACTGAGCCGATGTCGACAATTCTACAATTCTCGTCGAACTTGAACTCCTTAAGAGTTCAAATTAAAGTTCTCATTGACATTCAATGTCAAAAACTTGTTAAAATGAAGGGAACTTAGAGATGTTTTTGGCAGTTTGCGACCGCGATGCGAATATGAACGCTTCTTAAATAATCACAGAGTATGGAATTAAATATTTGTATTCCATACTCTGTGATTCAGAGTCAAATGAATTAAAATGTAGTGAGAGAACTTTCTAATTACAGGATCAACAAATATTTAACAAAATCCATAACAACAATATTGTCATAATTTTCTCTTTCGTTCAAACTATAATTAACATAGTAATTCCCTGCCAACATCTTCTTATTTTCAATACACAAAACACAAAAATTTCATCACTCCAGCGAACAACAAAAAGTGCCTAACTCCCCAGCCGCAGCAGTCACATCGGCATGCGATTCAAGTCCGAGATCATTGTTAGGTAACAGTAGTAACGAGATGCGCTCGCCGGCTGAACATGTGGAGCACTTGTAGACTTAGGAGTGAATAGAAGGGACGCAGTCACGTGGTGTTGAAGGTTCACGCTGATTGTAGGTTGTGGGGTAGGTAGAGTCAAAGGATCAGGATTATCAAACGGGGAAAGTGAAAGGATTTGTAAATTAATTTTTTTTTGTTTGTTTTCGGATAAGATAAAACTCGTTTGTTATTTCTGAACATGTATATTACGCTTGTTAAAGTTAGTTTCAAGGATTGTTCATATATATTGGGGTCAGCTCCCAGTCAAACCGTATCCAACTGGATACCAGTATTTTACGTGGAACGGCTGCCTATTCACATACATATGTAGTGATATTAAAAAAAGAACTGCTTTAAAACTTTTTATTTAAGTATGAATGATCATAAGCAAAATCATCAATTTCACACTAAAGATAGTTTTACGTTTATTAGTTTATAGGATAATGTGGATATTTTGGATTTCGTCTAATAACCCACTTAATTCCAATAAATAGTATCAATGCTTGTTCTCTTAATTCTTTATTGAACATTAAAACAACTTATGGTACGTACAATAAAAAAAAATCATGCAAAGAGGCCCGCTTTTCTCAAACTTGAGTTTTCTCCCAGCAAACTATTGAGTGCTAGAGAAAGGTCTCAACAGAGGATAAGATCCAGTATATCATTTTAAAATAATGTAACGTGAATAAAATAATACACAAATATACGAACATTCTGAATGGTGTCGGATATAAAGGAATAAAACCATCCCTTCCCGTGGGTGTCATAAGAGGCGACTAAGGGGCTCACCATAGAACGGGCAGCAGCATTCTCTGTGCATTGTAACAGCTACACTGCGATCGCCAATCCGCCTGCCAAGCGTGGCCTATGTCCAGCAGTGGAATGATCATACAAACATTTTTCTCGGGTGCTGTCTAGGCGTTCCCAACTCTACGTCTACTAAGTAACTACATTACTCCGCGGCGCAGTGTCCAAACAGTCGATATTATTTGTATCAGCTAATAACTGATAGAATAGCTACGTTATGTAACTAGTTATAACTTAACTGTAACAAGTTCGCACTTGAGGCGGTGATGATTGACAACTGGACCACTGGGTCAGTATAAATTCCATTGGAAGTTCTAGATGATTGTATGTTATTTATTTTAAGTTTTGTAATGCTATAGATAATGATACCTTGTTATGGCGCGTGCCGGAGTTAATGGATGGTTAGGTAAATTGAATGAGGTTAATTTATTAGTGCTCATTTCGGGTGTTTGAGTTTTCTCTGGGAACTCAAGTTTTTGAGGTATTAAAAACGCAGTAATTTAAGAAAGAGGTCCTATGAGCGAAATCTCCGATGCAGCAAAGACATTTTTGTTACTTATTTTCTTAGGGAATTTTACTTGTAGAGTGGAGCTCAGTGCTAGCATATCCTGTATTGGTTGTGCTAGAGACTTCGACAAACATAGTTGTGGTGGCGTTGGTACTGGTTGGAAGTCAAACTCATGACACCTTTTTGCAAATCAACAATATAAATAACCTTTAATCTTAAAGGGGCAGTTCTTGTGTTTTAAAGTGCCTTTGAATTCTCATCGCAGTGGCAAATTTTCCACAGCTCTAATTTCCCTATACTTTGGCAAGGCTTTGATCATGATTGTTGTAGGGACGGTAATATTTTTTTCAAGGACGGGAAATCATCAAATGACTACCTCCGCTCTGGGTGGAGCGGAAGGGCGTGTCAGACTTTTACTGACTAAAACCCATCCGTGTTCCATATAAAACCCATTGCGTTCCAGGGCCGCGGTGACTCTTTCGAACAAATTCCGCAACCCTGGCAAGGGACGATAATATTGCGACTTGAATTTGGAACGCTTTTTAAGTAGGTAAGTACAGAGGCCAGCACAATAAGTTACCCGAAACTGTAAATTTTTCCCAATCAACCTTGAACCTAATGCTTTAGCGATAACGTTGAAAATCTATTAAAGAAATTTGACAGATAATTGTAGCTTGATGTGCTGGCTCTGTAAATACTGGTACTAAGCTTCTGTTGCAGCTTTACTGTTTGAGTACAACCGTAATTTTGATTATTTAAATCAGATTGTGTATCCATTCCCATTCCATTCTAGCAGAGAGCACATTATTCATAAAATTAATGTAAAAAAGAACTCATACGCTTGATATTGTAACATGCCATGTATTTTCTCGTTCTTTGGGCAATACAAAATGTAATTTAGTTCAAACAATACTGAGGAATGTACGTGTCTATCAATTGAGATATTAAAATCAGAAACTGATCTAGCCAATACAATAGCAATTAATGAGGTATTATATAATTCGTCTTGCAGAATTGCAATAATGTGCTAACATAGTTATATGGACTCACAAAAGTGATACAAGTCTCTGGATTGACACATTATAAGTCACACCAAATTATTTATTAAGTACCTTGTCGTGTACCTACTTACCAATTTTCGACGCTGTATCGTCAACAATGGTTTGGATAATACACATGAAAAATTAGGTGTTACTACGCATCTCAAATTTGAACCTCGAATTCAAATCAGTACCCTGAGACTTTAGACAAGTGACATGCTATCGACGATCATGATTGTCAAATTGTTGATCATTTTGAAATTTCGACAATCTCTATCGCTGATAAAATTACACTCTTCCTACTATAATATTAGCCACTGGAGAAATTATCTATACTAATTACTAATTTTCTAATAATTAACTAAAAATTTACTCATAATTTACTGATAATAAATAATAATTTACTAATAGTTTACCAATAATTTACTAATAGTTTACTAATAATCTACTAATAGTTAACTAATAATTTACTAATAATTTACTAATAATTTACTAATAGTTTACTAATAATTTACTAATAATTGTGGCGTGGTGTCTATTGACATGACGGTATGCGTATGATGACGGTATGCTGCGCCGACTAATTAAACCAAATTTACCGATTAATTGGAGAAGTGGTATGTCGATGATAGTGATGTTTGGGCTACTAATACTGTTGCTAGTAACATTTAATTTGATGATTTGTAGCGGCATCAATGCCGCCACATGAAAAACAAATAAGCGAAATTTGTACGCCAAAAAAAGAACGGCACCGCCATTTATCTTGTCAGCGACGAACTACCAGCGTAATCCTGCATCACGCAAGGAAAGTTCTCCGTACGATTTGAACAGGTACAACAGTCCGAATACCAAACATCGTGCAGTTGCCCACCAGACACAACAACCGTCTGGTTGGAGGATCCTCCCTTTTCAGTGGAGGTATGCGAGACTTTACTCTCTGTACCGCACACCTCTATAGGTTACCCCCATATAAATAAATAATTAAAAGCTGCAACGATGCCTGCAATCTCGTATACGAAGTTATATACATAAGAGAAACCCAATTACCAACAGATTATCGTTCGATACATAGTTACTGCAATACTAATTACTCTATGTCATTATTAGCTAATATAGTGATACAATTGTAATGTCTTATATAACGGTCGTATAGCCATAATAATAGTATAGGAATCAGGGTTATCATTCGGTTTTATGTAACGATTTGAATCGAATCGAGACACATGATTGATTGGATTATAACTAATCATTAATGTGCTTAAAGATATTACGCCAATAAATCCAATACTTTTAAACGAGCAATTCTTGTAAACGTTTCGCGGTTTCAACCGCGTAGTTCCCGTTGCCGTGGGAGTACAGGGATAAAATATAACCTATGTTACTCGCTGATATTTTTCAAATCGGTCCAGTAGTTTTTAAGCTTATTCGTTACATAAAAAGTACAAATATTTCCTCTTTATAAGATTATTAATAATGAATTAATTAACAAAGTAAAAGTATAGATAAAGATATAATCTGAATCTCGGAAACGACTCCAATGATTTTTATGATGTTTATTATGCAGGGGGTTTCGGGGGCGATAAATCGATCTAGCTAGGTTTCATTTTTACAAAACGTTTACCAAACAAAAAACCAGGCAAAGCTCGGTCATCCAGGTACTTAGTATAATCTACGGATTGGATACTGTTATAGGTACTCGTATATACCTGTTCGAAAAATATTAAGCCTTCCGTAAAATATTAAGTTTAATATTTGAGACTTGGACAACATCAGGCAGTTATAGCTTATGTTACAGTTACAACCCGGAGTTTTGAAGTTGGTGTTACGACATCCCCGTGTCTTGGAAAGCACGTTAAACCGTCGGTCCTGCGCCAGATCTCTCTCCGGTCGTATCGGGTTGCCGTCCCATCGGAATATGGGAGTGACGGAAGAGGGAGTGCACCGGTGTTTGAGCACAAACTTGTGATCAATAAATGTCCCGCGCCGATGGCTAGTCTCGGTTGAGATTGGCCGCCATAGCCGAAATCGATCAGGACTTCAGGAGTAGTATTAAATAGTGTTTCCACTGTGTTTATTACAATTACTCCTCATATAAACCAACATGTTCAGAGAGTGGGCATTATTCAATTCTTTCGATAGCAAAAATTCGAATAATACAATAAATAATTAATTTATATTAAATAGTAAGCTACATTTGTTAGTGATGTGCACACCTTTAATTGATTCATTGTAATATTATAAACTATGATATTAATTTGCTGTAAATGTTTCTGTAAACTATTCGTTGAAGTGCAGTTATTATAAATAAATAAGCCGACACAAAGTATTGTCGTTCCCTTATTGTTTATCAAAAGTAAAAACATCGTACTTAATCGGTTTATGTAAGAAGTGCAGCAGTATGTTATCGAAGCAAGTTTTCGGTGGGAATGATAAAAATCGAAGAAAGAAGTTTCGCACTACCATACCGATGAATGACCATCATCGCAGCCCCCTTGTCAGAGAAACTTGCAGGAACAATAGCTTTGCTTTTCTAAACTCATATCTAGTACCTTTTTTAAATGGGCAATTCTTGTATATGTCACCGGAAAAATGGAAATGCCGTAAGATTGTAAAATTTCGCGTGAAATGGTAAACTATTTTTTCATAATAGGACACGGATATATTGGAAACTATTGAATTTGGATGGGCTTTATTGTATACAAAACGATTTTTTCTTAATATATCGAGAAATTATAATCTAATAAAGATTTATTACAATCTTACGGATTCTGCAATTTTCCGGTGACATATATATTGTATATATATAATCTGAATCTCCGAAACCGCTTCCAACGATTTTCATGAAATTTAGTATGCAGGGGTTTTTGTGGAGGATAAATCAATCTAGCTAGGTTTCGTTTTTAGAAAACGTAACCCAAAAAAAAAAATACCGAGCTAATAATATTAAATATCAGTTGTCTCTGAAAGAAGGAATTGATCTGTTTACGAACATCATTTCACTTATAAAAAGCGTCAGTATAGTTAAATGCAATACGCGTATTTTTATCCCCTAAAACTACGCCAGCAAAGCCGCGGAAAAAGCTAATCTATCCTACTAATATTATAAACCCGAATGTTTGTAAGTATGGATGGATGGATGGATGTTTGTTACTCTTTCACGTCAGAACGGCTGAACGGATCTTGATGAAATTTGGCACAGAGATAGATTATAGTCTGGAGTAACACATAGGATTTTTATCCCGGGAGTTTGTAACCTTGAGATATTTCTCGAAATTCATGCGGGCCGAGCCGCGGGCGGCAGTTAGTAGTAAGTAATTACGCAAAGACCCGCCAACCCCTCCACCGACTACCCGATATGAAAAAAATACTCATTCGTATATAAAAGAAGCGACCATTGATCGCCATTCTTGTTATTTATACAGGCAACTCTGCTCTACGAACACAATATTCCTACCATATCGTAGTAATTTAGACTAATTTTACAGTAGAGCGAAAAAACTAATTAGTTGTGACAAATGTACAGGGACGTTGAGTCAATTATATGAATTCTGGCCTAGGATTGGTCGATCGCCAAGAGTTATACTGTCAGTTCGATCCGAATCGCAAAAATCAACTTGAGCGGTATTGTTACCTAAGCGACGATACCAGATATCGTCGCTTAGGTAATAATACCGCTCTGTATAATCTGCATGACTTTTCTATTACCATTTTTTTTATTTAGCCTGTTCCTACTATCCCTGTACATGGCAAAGGCTGTTTCCCAAATCTTTCCAGAAAAAATAATTATAAAAAAATATTTTACTGACGTTGCGTAGAATGGAAGCTGACTACTTTTATATATCCAAGGCAGATCACCTCCAGGCCCGATGGCGCGTTGTGTTTCACGCGCGCCTCAAAGAGATTGCAGCATAGGAGACGGGGCCCGCTAGGGCTAGAGCCTGCCAGGGTTGCGGAATTTGTTCGAAAGAGTCACCACGGCCCTGGAACGCAAAGGGCTTTAGAAGGAACACGGATGGGTTTTAGTCAGTAAGAGTCTGACATGCCCTTCCGCTCCACCCAGAGCGGAAGAAGTCATTTGATGATATCCTATGCTTTAAAAAAAAAGTCTGGAAGCTGACTACTTCTTTACACCCAAGAATAATGATGACCACTTGATTTAATAAAATGCTAACATCTAACGCAACTGCTCACCTAGCTCACAGTGAACAACTCTAGACCACTTCATGCATATTCATCAATTTGCTTTAAAGTAATTTGGTGGTTAAGGCAATTAACACCAGCATCTATAAAGAAGCGAGATTATAGTGAGTTTAATTTATATCTCAACAAGCAGATTTCTGTATTCCGTTGTTAGCATTAAATGTCACTTTTCTCTATTTGTTGATGCATTCAAGGAGTGTTTCGAAGAATGTATTTTTCGCGCGCCCCAAAGAGATGTCAGCATTGAAGACGGGGCTCGTAAAAGCCGGAGCCTGCCAGGGTTGCAAAATTTGTTCGAAAGAATCACCGCGGCCCTGGAACGCAAAGAGCTTTAGAAAGAACATGGATGGGTTTTAGTCAGTAAGTGTCTGACACTCCCTTCCGCTCCGCCCAGAGTGGAAAAAGTTATTTGATGATTTTCCATCCTGAAAAATCGATGTCAAGGCTTTTGAAATTTAAAAACACCAGGCTACAAAAGTACCTAGTGTGGGAATTTAAGCGTTTTCCTACTATAGTAGGCGCCAGATAATCGTGGAATATCGGTCATTGACCCACCTACATTTATTGACATTTTTTATTTGAAAAACGGAATTAATGACACAAAACTGTCCCGAATCATCATCTCTCGTGATCCTTAACATTGTCTAATAATGAAAAACGATTCATATTTAATTGTTCAGGTACCTATGAGCAGTTATTAGGGAAAGGTCAATATACTTTATTCCACATTTATCTGGCGCCTACTATAGGTTATATTGCAAAAATATCACATAAGTACTAACTTTTGCCCGCGACTTCGTACGCGCATATCTCGTTTTTGCCGTTTCCGTAGGAATTTCTTTATAGCATTTCTCATGAATGTGGCTACCATATACAACAAGAATTTTCCAAATCGGTCTGGTACTTCCAGAGATTAGCGTAAACAAACAAACTCTTCTATATTAGTATAGATATAAGTCTCCCGGAGACAGGCATAATACCAGAGGCCGTTTCACAACATTGTATCTAATACCTTTAAACGAGCAATTCTTATATAGATATATATAATATAAATCTCGAAAACGGCTCTAACGATTTTCATGAAATTTAGTATGCAGGGGTTTCGGAGGCGATAAATCGATCAAGATAGGTTCCATTTTTAGAAAACGTTTACCTAAAAAAAACCGAGCAAAGATCGGTCATCCAGGTACTTTATATATTATTTGTAGACCAATTTCTATGAAAACGCGTGTTCGCATTGCCGGCGCCTCCTGCAGACAAAAGTTTATGCATTTATGTATGTATACTTAACATGCATAAACTTTTAAAACTAGCTAAAAATACTAAACTATTAGTCGTCGGTATCATTGATTCCAAACGGTAAAAGGAAAATATCAAAAATATTCATTGCAATCAATTTACATTTGATACAGTTTTAAAAATTCACAAAAAATCTCATAAATATGTAATAACATCCTTGTTATTTAAATTTAACTACGTTTTTAGACAGAATTCGATTAAAAATGTCAGTATCTATAGCTTGGATTGAATTATAGCTTTTTTAAACATTATTTTAAGTTATTTGATGCTTAAAATTGTATAAAAAATGTAGTGTTTATCATGTTAGAGAAAAGATGATACTACAATTCAAGTTACAAGCTATATTTAATATATATTTTTAATGCGCAAGGAAATAAATAATTAACAGAGCTAGAGCTCATGATAGTTTAGAAACATAATAGGTATTTATTTTCACTTAGTCCAACACGATGCCATCAATAAAAAAAAAATTTAAAAAAAACTGGTATAATAATTGTATAGAAAATGTAATTACTGTTGGCTAAATGTACATTTTTGTAGACGTTTTTATTTGAATAAATTATTATCAATATATTAAAGGAAACATCACTGTAATTCTGTTATATATTTTTATATTAGCTTAGCGTTAAACTAGTATAGCTTTCAGTGGAAGCTCAAATTAATAGTCTAAATAGGTTGGTTTTCGAGGTCTCGAAGATGTAGGCATATTATTGTTATGATTTACTGTTTCACTCTACTCATAGATCTACCCACTTAAACCTTTTGGCCTTCGAATTATTGTAATAAATAATGGATTTAAAGATTTATCTAAAGTACGACGAACAATCACTGCTATATTTAGGTTGGCTGCACGTAGGTAATCTTCTTTGGCCATTTTGAAAAAGCGTGGTTTATAGAGAGGCTATGCTTTAGATAGGCCAAGGTTGGGTTCCACCTCACTCATTCCAACCATTGCTACTCACGAGAGCCAGAATCAGCAGTGGCGACCACCGTGTGCGTACAGTAGGCTACAGTAAGGGTAGGCCAGCCCATATATAATGCCCAAAAACTCCGAGTCAATGGAGCTCGACGAGTCCAGCGCGTTGATTTGACGATATCGTCAATCTAAGTCGCGAGACCTGAATGAAGGACGCAAGGAAACGGGTAGTTTGGCAGAAGAAACAAGAGGACAATACCCAGCAGTGGGTGATTCCAGGCTGAAATATTGACAGAGTTTTTCGAAGTGGCGCAATAAAAAAAATAGATCTATTTAACAATAGTAATTCAGTAAAATAACACATTCATGCAAAAACAGAATTGATTTGAGAACCCTCTTTTCTAAAGTCGGTTAAAACGGGCCCTTGTTACAATATTGTGTAAGTCACTTAGTTTAATCAGTCGTATGCCAGCCAACAAGAGAGCTAAATGTCTCGGTTGCATCTGCATCATAATCTTTAAGTATTTAACATTCTATTAGCAATGCAGTCTCCGATAAATTAGGATTATCATGCTATAATGTGACGTTCAAGTGATTAATGAATCCACCACCCAAGCTTTTATCAATAGTTCATTGACTTTTAACCCTAAATTGCAATGGGTTAGGTAAGTTTCACGCAGAGGAGCGTGATGCGACAATGTGACAACCGATTTTTTATAGAACTTAGGTAATCTGAAATTGGTAACAAGATAGGAAATCTATGAATACGCGTTATCGCTTTGTCGTGTCGAGCCTGGCTGCAAAATCCTTTCGTCCTGACAAACCCCACAACACTGGGGTCGGCTTCTAGTCCAACTGGATACTCCTGACTGATTTCGGCCATGGTGACCAATCTCAACCGAGACTAGCCATCGGCGCGGGACATATTATAGTGCACCGGTGTGACCAACGGCTTAACGTGCGCACCGAGGCACGGGGTGTCTCACCACCAACTTTAAACTCCGGGCTGTCACTGCAAAATTCCTATTGGAAAAACCCAATAACACTTTTTGCCCGACCTGGGAATCGAACCCAGGACTCCACGCTCGGCACGGCTCGGCGACCGCGAGACCATTGGAGCAGTTTTTACATGTAGCAACTGCCTAAATGACCTTCACGTGCCAGTAGCTAGGTTACACGATACCCTTGGCAAGATGGGTGTTAGATTTGCTGGCTTCTGACTACCAGTAACGACTATCAAAGACTTGCTTATCACAACCAGTACCAACAGTTTAACGTGATTTCCAAGGCACACAGGAATCTAGATAAGCATATCTAGGTGGTCTCGATGGTCAGCCATCCAGGGACTTATCTTGGAAAGCTTTGCTTAGCCGTTTTTATTAGGATGCCATTCCGGAAAGTATGGCTGAAGAAAGGGATAGCCCTTTTTATGGATGGGAAATCAACAAATGCCTCCTCCCGCTGTGGGAGCGGAAGGGAGTGTCAGACTCTTACTGACTAAAACCCATCCGTGTTCTTCCTTGCGTTCCAGAGCCGCGGTGGCCCTTTCGAACAAATTCCGCAACCCTGGCAGGAACAAAGATCAACCCATGCGGCTGATGTTTTTTCCCCACGAACTCTTCTTAGCTGTCTCTTTAAGCAAAACAAATTCTATCTATATTCTATGGAGTTTCTTGTCCGTTCTTCTCCATAAGAATCTACCTTTCCGAATGGACAGTAGAGTCACTTTATTAATGTAACATTATTATTTTACTGAACTGTAAACGATGACGTTCAAAAGTGCCGTTTAATGGCCTAATTGAAATAAACGTTTTGACTTTGACTTTGACTTTGATCCTGTCTGTGGGAGCCTTTATTCCCAATACAAACACAACATCAAAATCCATAGTCCTTAACAAAACCATGATCCTTCATATTACAAACTGTATTAAGACCATCTTCCTGACATCATCAAAGAATGATTAATGCACTAAACTGCACTGGATGGGGACAGATGGTAAGAATAGCACGTGATTATCACGACTAAGATGAATCGATGTAGATACGTGGTGAATTAGATTTCAAATCTAGGTTGATACTTTGTGATGAAAATGACTTGGCATTCCTCAAAGGTTACTAGGGGAGTAGGAATTGTAAAATGGCGGAGGAGTAAAGGAATGATAAATGAGCTTGGGTGCATACACCTGTCTTTCCTGAGTATTAGGAGGCTGTGTTATGAGGATGTATTTATTTGTGCTGTGTTTTTTGTGTTTACCATACTAGATAGTGTATAGAAGTATCCGTTAGTGAACTTCAGGTTTCAAAGATAAAGATGTATTTATTTGTATAGACATGTGTAACATGATACATAGATATATGCACTTATGGATGGGATCGAGTTTAAGGTTCAACATGTTTTGCCATATTCGGCGTACAAAATATGTGATTATAAAACTTTTTTGGAATTATAAATAAGGAAATCATTAAAATATAGTCAAAATAAAATTCAAATACATTATTATAGTCAATACAAGAATGTAGTAAAAAAATACTTAAAATATTTAAACTAAATTTCTTTTCAATTATCTAAATTCATAATTTGTCATTCAAAAACTCCATAATATTATGTATTACCTATAAGATTTCGCAATCTTGATGGATCTGCTACAAACTAAGTAGCTGGAATGCTAATTAAAGTTCTCATTCATGACTGTGAAGTTGTAACATTGCATGATTAATTTTGGCGGTGTGAAAATTGATGCTATTTGCGATTTGAAAAAGGATGCCATTATATTAAGAAAAATAAAAAGGATAAAATAACAAATTCTTCTGCCAGAAATGTGGTTATTAGATTTCTAATTGTTGTTTTATAAAATATCCGTTTTTTATTTGCGCCCTGACAAAACGGCATGCAATTTTCAGTGCGCTCTCCCATTATTTTTATGTATTTATTTATTTATTGGCCTATGTAAAATTGTTACAATATGATAAAAACATAGTGTACAATATGATGCGATAGACACAGCATGCAAAAACAAAATTTTAACATCGATAAAATTACAATAATAGTGCAGAAATAACACTTACAACAACTTGTGGGTAGTTTTGGAAACACAATAGATACAAAGATGACAAGGAAAAAAAACAGTCAATACGGTTTTATTTATTTATTTATTTATTTAAACTTTATGTACAATAGTGGTACATGGGCGGACTTAATGCATCAAGGCATTCTCTACCAGTCAACCTTTGGGTTATAAAGACTATACTGTGGTAGGTGTACAATAAATAAAAATAAGATTCAAAATTGAATTTTAACAATTCGGAAAGAATATACAGATAATATATATAATACTAATAAAATACATATATATGCGAAAATAATAAACTAATAAATATGATATATAATAATCATACCGATTAAGAGAATTCATAGTAATCATGACGAAGAACAACTAAGAATGACAAGCTTTTAAGTAGTGTTTTCGGATTTTACGCTTAAAGGAAAATTTTGACTCCGCCTTCTTGATGTCAAGGGGTAGCATATTCCAGAGTTTAATTGTAGAAATAGCGTAGGAATTAGACAAAAACCCGGTGCGGTGAGAAGGGATATGAAGAAGTAAGTTTTTAGATGCTCGAAGGTTGAGACTGTGAGAACTGCCCAACACTTTAAAATATTGTTTAATCTACTTAAGCTGTTGGAAATGTAAGATTCGTTTCTGTTCTTCTAGTAAGTCATTATCTACGAAGAGTTGTAACTACACTTTATAATCCAAGGTTAATCACCTAACAAAATTATAGCAACACAATTTAATTGCCTTCCAAACTATATTTAACACGTTAAAATTATAGCCTACAATAATACAATGTAGTAACAGCATAGCAGTTAGCTCATCTCGGTATAAAAAGAGCTATAAACTTAATTTTATGACCAAGTTAAAATTGAACAAGAATTCAAGAAGTTCATCGAATGTTATTGCTTTTTTGCAACAAACAATAAGGTCTGCGATTAATTTTATTGGTGTTCCTTGAAAGGTTTTGTTGCAAAATGTGTGATGTGAGTCAAAACGAAGGGAATTACTGGCAGTTGTTCTCTAAACTCTATTTATTTGGCTATGGGAAATTTTCATGTGTAAGCTAGGATGGAGGAAAAGGGCCAAAATAAACACTTTTTCAGATTTTACTGAAACTGTTTACACATAAAGATAGATCCAGAAATCTGCACCTTTTTTCTTTGTCACGTATTAATCCCGATTACCTAGGAAAAATAAACACTTTTGATGTGTTACATCTTTCCTCTCGCTTTTCGGCAATCTGTGGGAGTGATTTCGTGAAGTGGGACGGAAGTGTGTAGCAGGAAGTCGAGAAAGCGCGCGCTATTTAATTTGACCAATGAGCGCGCCCTATTCGATTTGATCAATGAGCGCGCGCAATAGTCGAGTTGGCTGTCAGTTGGTACTTTTAATGTTAATGAAACATCTGAATGTTACACATGCTATGCGACTACTGTAAGACTCGCTCTTTTTTTAAATTTTTAAGTAAAGATCTCACAAACTCAAAACGGTTCACGTATCTTTGAGAAGCGACCCATGAAGGTTAAAACACTTTGAAATGAAACAATAATTAAAAATATTATTGCAACTTTATTGCTTCAATATACAAAATAACGTACAGAAGATCCACTCCTTATAACATATGATGAGAAACTCACCACCACCAACCAAACAAAACACGATCGCTGATTGGTTGACACTTTCGAAGCTCTTGCGAGTTTGTCATACATACGTTGTGATGTAGATCTTCTATCCTTTTCTTTTCATAGTAAATATTATATAATCTTAATGTCTAATATCAAATGGCACTGTACAATGTTTGCTGTCTTGCTGTCTCGACGGTTACTGGGACTCAGTAACGGCGGTAGGGACGGAAGGGGTTGTATCTCGTGGGGTACTGGTTGCGGGCTAAGACCACGCCAGGGGCGTATCTGGCGTCGTGGTAGGCTCCTGTAAAAAAAGAAAATATGTGAAAATTGTTATGAAGGATGAACAAGAGGACATAGACAAAGTGAAATTTAAAAAGTTATATATTAAGTTTTTAAAACTTTATGCATGAGTAAAATATACTGTACAAATGACTGCCAAAAGGCCTTTAAATTTTATTACCTATAACGATGATGGAAACGTTAAAATGTATGGGCACACAGCTAAAAAATTAAAGGTATTGCCAATTCTCTATACACTAAGATAACCACTGTTTTTAAAAAAAGTATTGTTTCCCTCGTTAATAGGCTTTACTGAAGAATTCCTTATTAATTATTGTTGGCGTATACTTGGTAACGTGCGGGCACCCTGTTAATTAAAAAAACCCAAAATTTCGAATACTATTATTTCGAAACTGATACATGCATATTTCAAAAATTGCACTTTGTCGAAAACGGCACAGACAGACTTGTTGCCAATGACATGGATAGGGTAAAAATCCTCAAGCAACCTCACAAATATGGATATTTTATCTTGTATATTCTTCACCTTAAAATTTGTTAAGTGTCACTAATGATCAGTAAAACCCATTAAAACAGTGAAAAACTGTACTATTCCATGTGCAAAGGCTACGATTATTCACTTAATTAATAGTGATGCCTTATGGGCGTATAACACCGTTCACTATGGCGATAATTAGCGATATTTAACGAGATATCTAGATTAATGGATACGTTATTACATTGTACACTATAAAATGTTGATTAACGTCCAAGATGTTGTGGGTTGATATCGCAGTTTTATGTGGGATTAACAGATTTGTAAGAAATGTCACGTAGAGGCTATTGATATTAGTACGGCGGCTAAAGGTGAGGTCTCAATTAGAAGGTATTTGTAACCTAATTAGAGCTGTGTAATTACAAGTATAATTTTACGTTGGACAAAATTGTATCCGATTTTTTTTTTATCAAATTGTAATAGTTCAACTAGCAATTCCGTCATTGGACATTCTTGTACTGTGAGGAGATAATTTGTATTCAATGGCAACCAATATTTCTATAACAGATTGACATGGTAGCTTGGAAATTATTTACTTACAAAAAAAAAGTTTAATCAGGTTCCACAAACTTTTTCCATTCAATGTCAAACGGTCAAATCTGTTATATGTGATTAGAACAATCAATTCCATTTTGGCGTAATGAAATCTTGAAATCTACTGCTCACAGCAGACTTATTTACTGGCTTTCAAAAAAATACTCACCATCGTCATAAATTCCAGCGGCCTCATCCCTGGCATTCTCAGCCAGCGACCTGGCGATGGCGTCTGGAATGGGAGGGGGTGTCGGAAGATGGGCTCCCTGGGGCTGGAAGCCGTTGGCGTCAGCAGTGTAGGTCACGCTGTAGACCTGGCCATCGTCACCGGTGTAGGAGTAGCTGCCAGCTGCCTGGATGCCATTGGCTTCGACTCCGGTTTCGTCAGCGTGGATGCCTGGAAATATGGTGGAGGGAATGGTTCAATTAGTGGTGTAGATAACTAAAGTGTAGAGCGAGAATCACTTGAATTACCGCCATCGCTTTCACAATCACTTTTTCATTTTATTTTATGCATTATGATTATTAGTGAGCACAAAATGAGCCTCTCAATTTTTTAAATAGTATAAAATCACCATCGTCTTGATGAATTAGAGATTGTAGTTTATTGTTTTTAGGTACTTGTTTTTTTAATCTATTTTACCTATTTACAAAATTTATCACTAAAATAGAATTTAGCTGCACGTACTCATGCAGAAGAGAAAAGAGACTGATATATATAAAATTGCTAGCCACCATCTAGAAAATACTATTTATGATAAATAATTTCTTCGCACAAATTTTTGAAGACCAACAGTTACAAATTCTAACACCAACAATGTTACAAATTCTAATACATGTTTGCCTAAACCTGAACTCATTGTGAAAATGGCAAATAATATGCGTCAGATAAGATCTACCCACTTAAGTGTAATCTACAATTATGTGCAACGAGCTAACATATGGATCGTTTCTGTAAAATACGTTCAATTTCAACTTGTGAGCGGTTTAGAAATTCATAGATCCTTTTGGTTCTTATACAGGTTAGAACTACCACAAAACTAAATTAATACATTGTCTTGTTACTGCTGATTTTTGCAATCAACCCCTGTCTAAATAGTTGTTACCTGGAGAAGATACTAATGCATCTTGGTGTACGATTACCGCAGTTCTGACGATACGTAATTAATTAAAAAGTGAAGTTAAAAAGTGCCAAAGGCACGCAGCGTATTACGGACTGATACATATTTAGGAGGTTTCAAAATATAACATATTAAATGTGACAAATCCGAATGGTTTTTCTCGGGGTTGGTATACTTTTGACATTGTTATTTTGAAATCATCCTCTAAAATCACAAACCTCTAAACTTAAAATTACGAACCTACTGTATTACCATTACCCCTGATTTCAGAGTTATTTTATTCCATGCTCTCATAGAAAACGCTGGTGTGATGACTTGGAGACGATTGCGGGAGATTGGTCGGAGAAGGCGAAACACTAAGAGAAGTGGAAAATTATGGGGCACCTTTGCCCAGCAGTGGGACAACACAGATGAGTAAAGAAATAATCTACAACAATAAAAATTGGCTCATCTAGTTATGAATTCATGAGAGTGCAAACACGCTATATGCTTATGATTCGCTCCATACCTTCAACTATAGATTTCAAATTAGGTCTTTTACGTAAAGTTGCGTAAAGTACGGTCGCACCCACGTTCGGCTTGATTAGGTTAATAATGTGAATGCGTATCATCTCGCGTCTCAACGTGTGTGGTAAGCTGATGTTGATGTGTCACACATATTTTATGTAGAACAAGTTGGACGAGACATTGATTACATTGTACACATCGTTCCTGTAATTTTTCGGTTAGTTTTCTTTTAGAATTTGATTATATATTTTTAAGGACCTCAAGAAATCGTCAAATGACTTCTTCCGCTCTGGGTCGAGCGGAAGGGCGTGTCAGACCTTTACTGACTAAAACCCATCCGTGTTCCTTCTAAAACCCTTTGCGTTTCAGGGCCGCGGTGACTCTTTCGAACAAATTCCGCAACTCTGGCAGATAATTGGATTGCCTGGAGTTTCTGTAGTGCAAAATATATTAAAACTGCTAGTATATCACATTAGCGTTTTCTGATTTTTTATGGGACAAAGTTTCAGTAGATTAATGTCAGTACAACCTGTTCAAAAATAGGTAGGTATCTAATTGCAGTTAGAAAGGTTACTCACTCAGCAACGTATATACATACATTAGAAAGATTTAGAAAATTATATTGAAATCAATTACAGTTATTTCATAGGTAGGTAATGTAAACATAGTAGCATTTTCTGATATTATATGGGACTAAAGTATCACGCCGGCCATAAAAAGGCAACCCCATAATAAGGAGATTAGCCCTTTGCAAGGTTTATAATGAAACCTGTCGAGCGCGGCCCTGTAGTTTTGCTATGAGGCGCGATGTAACTGGGATTACTCACCATTCTCCGTATCAAAAGCGTATCGGAATCCCTGCTCGTTGACCTCAGACTCGGACCTCAAAATTGCGGCGCTCCTGTCGAGAGCGGCCCTGGCTCTGGAGTCTTGGTAGTTGTAGGGGTAGCGGTACTGAGGCGCGATGTAGCCGGGGAGTACGGCGGCGGAGCAGGCCCCGATGATGCAGGCGACAATGATCTGGAAAGAGGAGATGAGGTTAATATTAACACGACACAGGGAATCATAGTTTGGGATCCAGTAAATTTGTAACGACCTAGCACTTATTATTTTCACGTTTCTACCTCACTTATCGTATTTGTCAAAATATTGTGCAATGTAAAATGTACCATTTGTTTTGGAAATAAGGTTAATTTTGTATTACACAAGTGACAAGAACATTTTGAATACGACAGTAGAAGTGGTGGTATAAGATTTTAGCTATGCCCTAGTCCCGATAGTGGTCATAGAGGTAATTTTTTAATCTACCATCTAAGTTGATATTGTGAAATACAGTATAATAACTAAGCCAGTTCAAAAAACAAATCATAATGATTTGTTTTTTAATGGGATTAGTTGAGAGTGCAAGTGAAGTTGGTATGGAGTTTTAACATAAAATGATATCGCTAGAGTTACCAAACGAGTTGAAAGTACACCCCCAACTTTGACAGCTATGTTAAGTCTCATGTCGTAGGGGGTGACTTTTGCCACTAGTATGTCATAAATCTAAATTCAAGTTGGAGAAGAATTTCAATAAAATTTTGAATTTTTTTAAGTGCGCTGCATGGGAAATATGATGGCGTAATTTCATATAGAGTTAGGCAATCTGGGAAACTATTTTGATACACTTCACTGCAACATGCCTCATATTACGACAAGTGAATGTTTTGCAGTAATTAAAAAAATTACTCTGAAATAATAGCCTTTAAATTATTGAGCTTTTCACTAATACGTTTTCCACCTGGAATTATGGAGAAAGTGATTCACAATTTAATATTTTTCCCAGTGAACTTCTAATAATTTGTAGCTTAAAAAACTACCTGATTTATTACGAAACTTTTTAGACCAAACCAATTGCTTAGGAGTTACAACATACGAAACAATACCCATCAAAACACCATAACAAGTTCACTTCTCAAGCTATTACGGTAACTGAACTATTACCAAAATGTAATAATAATATTATCAATCAAAACACAATGGAACCCCATAACGAAACCGTTGCACAAATCACGAAAACCGAAACCAAACGTCACGATTAAAAAAAAACAGTTGACACTACAAAGGAGTATTGACAACGATAGCAAAACTCTTTTGACACAAATTCTCGTGACTTTTTTTGATTCGTCTAAAGCCTTTGATTCAATACACCTACCAACTTCATGATGTTATCTGGTCTGAGGTTGGCAGAAGAATGCTGGTGTTGGTCCTCGTTCCACTATATATAGGTGTCGACCTGATATCCTGAGCCAAGGTCATGGTCAAGCAAAGTTGCATTAGAAGATCTGATTCACTATTAGACGTGGATGATGATTTTAATTAGGTCTCTTCGGAATTTGAAAGGGGAATTCATACGTGCGTTTAATTTTCGAACACTTTTGAACTTAGAAGTATGATAAAGGTTACAAAGGCAATAAAATAAATTACGATTTAATTTATTGTGCTGAAAAATCTGATATTCAATTTTAATTTTTATTGGCTCAACTAAATGAACGGTGGTTTGCCTGTCAAATAATTCATTTAAATCAATTATTATTGAATTTTTAAGATATTCGTCTTTTGTGTGATGAGATTAGAATATAATCAATGACCAATCAAAATTAAATTAAATCGATTAACACAAAAGCTTTCAGTTTATAGTATCGTTTTATTCAACATAATTCGCATGGTATTTTTTTAACTGAGTAAGGTGAATAATTCTGCAAACCTTTGTTTCTTCGATAATTATAAAATAAATATCGTAAAACTTTTGACGTTCTGTGGAAGTTAACTATAAATTAAGTACCTACCTGTACTTTGACCTATATTTTAAAGAGGACATTTTATTTTGTTCCTATGTTTGTAAAAGGTCATCTCTAGCATTCCTGACTCGATTGCGAAATGTTTTATAGAAAACTACACTATCGCACTAATGCTGAGTGTCATGCTACCTTATTTCCGGGAAAACACACGTCTCCGTTGGTTTGTCAAGGTAAGCGAACTCGAGAGGAAAAATTACAAAATTAAGTCTACTTCGTACGCGCATATATCCCGTTTTATCCCGTTCCCGTAGGAATTTCGGAAAATCCTCTATTAGTGCTCCCCTACACTCCACAAGGAACCTTCGGCTGTGCGTTGTCTGTCAGTCAATCAATCGTTACGCAACAGTTTTAAATATATTGATTTTAAGTTTATTTCTGTCTCTTTACACACAATATGAGACATAATAATCGGTAGGAAATAAAAAGTACCTTTATGCTTTTCCCTTGGTATATATTGACATTGATGGCTAGTCTTGGTTGAGAGTGGCCGTCATGGCCGAAATTGGACAGGAGGACTATACTATTATTTTCTCATAGAAATATTTTGTGTGCACATACGTATACAACACATTCTTCATAAATCCGGCCTAGATTACATTCAATCACAGCAAGATTTTTATCACTATTATACAGTGTTTATTGGGCCTCAAAATATTCAGCGTGTACAATTTAACTATCAAACAGTATAATTTATTTCTGCGACTGTCAACCGGTAGTTGTGGTATGACATCCTTGTACGAGTAATATTTATAGATCCACTTGTCTAAATTTATTATTTTTAACGGCTTTGTAGAGCACTTGTTTGATTATAACAAGACGCTTGGAGGCACAGTTGTTTTTTGTTAAAAGCTATTATGTTGAAAAAGATTTCGTTAGATACATATCACTAAATATTACGTTCCATCACTGGTACTATCATGCTTTTCTTACAGGACAATCCAGGAATAATTATTATTACTAACACTATTATCAAACATTAGATCAGAATTACTAAACTACATTTGACTCGCCCAAGAATCAATGATCGAGATCAGAAAAGCTACAGACGGACATGAAGTCGCGGGACAAGCCTATTTCCATGAAGCTTAAACATAAGAATATAGATGTAGGACAATGTGTAACCCCTTATATCTATAGAAAAACCTGTGCCTAACCCTTCGGGGTATAAACGCGTGATGTTAAGTTATGTAAACGTTGTCAGAAATTTGTTAAACTTATACATTCAAAAGTTCCCGCGTTCTTTTTCCGACTACCCAAAGCTGTACCAGTGACATAGGGCCTATATCATAGCTGTCATTATCAATGATAATGTCTTGCACTAATAACCTATGGTAATTATAGCCTGTAGTAGAGATTGCATTTGGATTGACATTTAAGACCTGCATAGATTAGTTGCGCTTTGAAGAGTGCACGATTCTTTGTGCCTAAACCGACTCTGCATATCTAAGAAACACATCTCGGGTCACCTGTATATCAAAATCAATAAATGTCAAAATATGAACCTCATCATGAATATCAACCGTACCTAAACTATTGTGATCGTTACCTGCCATATCTAAGTTACCTATCATCAAATCATTGTCTCCTTTGTCGGAATTGAAGTTAAACGTGGAAGTGACATCGATTTCTGCCAGGGTTGCGGAATTTGTTCGAAAGAGTCACCGCGGCCCTGGAACGCAAAGGGCTTTAGGAGGAACACGGATGGGTTTTAGTCAGTAGGAGTATGACACGCCTTTCCGCTCCACCCAGAGCGGAAAAAGTCATTTGATGATTCACATCCTTAAAAAAAAAAAAAGTGACATCGATATGGTCGGAGTCTGGATTTGTACTTGTTGTGTTTGGCTCGCTTCCTTTCAAAATCAAAATTAAGGGAGTGTTAAACATTTCTATCTACCCTTCCTCCTTTTCCCTTCCTTTTTATTTTCTAAAGCCAGTTCCTTCTTTCATTCCCGGGTCACCTGTACCTCAAAACTTAAATATCAAATACACAAATCTTATAATGAACATCAACTTTATAACCATTGTCAACAAAATCAAGATCACTGAGATTAAATCTCGTCACGGTTCCAACATCCTGGACCATTTGATTGATTGGCAGAGCTACATCCTACAAAATATCGTTTAAAAGTAAAGCTATAAGATTAATTTATATTTCCATATCTTTTAATATTATCTTTTTATGTACAAAAGACGTATTTACGAGATTTTTATTGTCTTTAATTAGTTTTATTCATCCGTCGAGCTTTGAACTCGTGTAATCTATCATTATTGAAGTTTTATTGAATTTAAACTGGTTTGAAACTATGTCATATATATTGTGGTGAGATTGTCTGTCTGTTTGCAGTCGAAATTTAAGTTAAGGTAGCTTCTGTTTGGTCACTAACATTCGTATAATTTGGGTAGCGATCTGATGGACGATGATAGTCTAGTAATAATGTTCTTTGTTGCTTTTTTTTTTCTTTTTAGGTTGAACATTCTTATCTTTATTATGTTCTATGAAGAGGTTTGTGATAAGCATTTCTGGAATCCCGCTTCTTGCTACATCAGATACTAAAAATCCAGTTAATATGTTAAGTACAAACGTTGTTTTGAAAAAAATAAATAGTTCAGCTGTCTTTCCAAAAAATAAAAAAAATAAAGAGAAATTTGAAACACATAATCGTCGAAGTTCTGTCATAGATAGACAGAGTCATGGCAAAAACATAGCGACAACTATAAAATTTTCGTAAGCTTTTCCTTGAAGAGATCATAACTTCTTATTGTAAGACATTCCAAATTATTTTAACGATGATGATTGTCGATAATTTCAGGCATTATAATTAATAATTCACACCTACTTATAATTTCTATCCAATTTGGAGTTTCCTGCCCAGCTCTTAATTTTTAGAACCTTATTGTTAACTGTTGTTTAAATCTACCCCACTGATGGGCTCGGAAAATGTCCGGCAACATTAAGGAGAACTTGGTGAAGATTACAAGTTTGATATCTAAAAACAGATCGTGTCCACACTAGCCTCAAACCGGGAGAAATGGAAAAAGAAAGGGAGACTATTGCTCTCTCTCTCTTAGAGAAACCAGTCTAAACATTCAACAATACGAAACAGTTTTAACTAAACAACATTAAAATTGGCATACCTACCACCACTGAGCTGAAGATGAAGTAATTTTGCTTCTATGGTGTAAGTAATTGCTCTATCTATGGCATTCTATTGCGACGTTAAACGAATGCCTAAGTAAAAAATTACTAGGTCTAAAGTTAACAAGTTAACCTGAATCACTTTAAAGCATAATTTGGAAGATCCTTATGCCCACAAATTACCTCAGTGGGAGGTCCAAAGTCAGCACCAAAGTTTATGAGACTGTTGACAATATTATGGTCAAGCGTCTTGCCACACAAGTTACCAAAATCTCCGTAAAACTCGATAATCAGATCCCAAACTAAAATAACAAAACAAATTATCATACAAATGTGCGTAAACGTATCAAAAACTCAACTTCTAGTTCGAATATTGCGTAATAATCGATCGAAATAAATCACTTAGAGACATTTCGAGTATCGATCTACTCCGAATATGTCAAATTGAATCGGTTGCGGTTATAAATTGGGCCAAATTCTTCTTTACTACGTTTTACACAATACGCAGTTGAAATATCATAGTAGGCAAGTAATAGGCTTTTATAGGTGTATTTCGTTGTATAGTTTTTGAAATGTGAAACTAAAATCACGATTACTGTGTTGAACTTGGCATGCTTTATTTGAGTATGGTAGCTTCTTCCTCTCTCCTTAGATTGTTTTGGGGCCCAGTAGGTGGCTACATTAATTGCAACATCGGAGAGATTAATTAGAGATAAAGATAATTTTATTTTGCAAATATGGGTAACCTCAAACGTTGACAAATACACATATAATAGTACAGCCATATTTTACCACGCAAAAGATTTAAAATATCAACTTATAACTAAATACAGTTTTAAAATATTACACACTAAGTACAATTTTAATATATTTTTATTAATTATGCAAAACTGCACTAGCTTTAAAAACTCTTTCTCAATTAGAAACTCCTTATATTATAATATGCTTTTGCTTCGAAGTTTTTTTTTAAATAGTGAAAGCGGAAGCTCTTTCCATGTCTTCGCCAATTTGTTATAAATGACTGGCGCCAAGCAGTATAGACACTTTTGCGCATAAGTGCTGTCTTGGCTGACTCCAGACATTGCAGATTATTAAATCCCCCAAAGTACAGGTGTATGGATACTTGGGGCACTGTTACATTTGACTCATGTTCTGAACAAGGCGTCACTATAAAGCAAGCTAATCAACTCATTGGCTCCGTTTGTTTCACAAAGTACTGAATACCAAAACAAGAGAGTAATTTTAAATTACCTACTCTTTCTTCCCTTCTAAATCATATTTCAAAAATCTTCTCAACTTACTTTTTATACCGAGGCATCTTACGTATGCGTGTTGAGGTTTTCAAGAATAAGAACCGGCAAGAAATAACATAGATACAAAACAATTTGGGATGAGGGTAGGGAAAAAAGTTCAGTAAAAGACCCGGTATTTTAAACAACGTATGGTTTTTAATATTTAGAATAAGTTATCTTATTCTAAAGATAAAAAACCATACGTAAAACCATAGTAAGGGAATAAATGAAAATGGTGAGCATAAAAACTAGTATTTTAAGCGACATCTCTTTGGAACGGTCTGATATTTTTAAAGCAACATTTTGCCATAAGCAAGATACATGATTCTCATCATGATATCATGGCGAACTCTTATTAAATATAACTAATGAGATTATTACTTAATATGACTTAACTAATCACATCGCTGGTATTTTATAATGGCAATTATTATAGACTCTTAAGGTATTAAACCCAAGTGAGACATATTTTAGCAGATTCAATGACAATTACAATGGCTCTGAGAGAAGGCATCATTATCAATAGGTCCAATTATTTTCTCGTAAAGTTCACTGCTGAAATAGATTCTCAATTAAAGTCAATTTGAGAATGGCATTTCAGTAACAGTTATGGCTTGATAGCCGTATTTAAGGGCTATTGAAAGAGCCCACCGCCTTTATGGCCTATACATATGCACGAGTTGAATGCCTCAATAGGCGAGTGTGGAACTGAGAATAAAAAATATTCTTATAAACAGTATTAAGATATTCAGTATTAATATCAATATTATCATTCTCTTAAAAAAAAAAACATTCCTTTTCGCAACAAAGAGTACCCCTTTTTTAGGGATGGGAAATCATCAAATGACTTCTTCCGCTCTGGGTGGAGCGGAAGGGCGTGTCAGACTCTTACTGACTAAAAACCTTTGCGTTCTTGGGCCGCGGTGACTCTTTCGAACAAATTCCGCAACCCTGGGACAAAGAGTACCCTGTAATCGTCTTCAGGCTTACAGCTATCTCCTGTCGGGAGTGCGCGTGAATTTAATTGTATTCCGAGCCCGCGGCTCATGGTAGCGGTAGGAACTGTGGGGTTTTATCCGGTATAAGTCCAATATGTAACTCCGTTCTTCCCAGACGGAAATTATCCTTTGAGGGTTTCCACACCAAAATATCCTGTCCATGTACAAATTCTTTCAAATAAGTTCAGCGATCTAGGCTTGAAAGCGTAAGAAACAAAAAAACTTACTATCGCATTTATAATATTTAAGTTAGGTTTACTTCCAGATTACAAATCACAGATCTACAAAATCGCATGGTAAATTAAATAGTAAGCAGGTATGACATCTATACTATACTATATAATATAATATAATAAAGTTGAAGAGTTTGTTTGTATGTTTGTTTATTTGAATGCGCCAAACTCTGGAACTACCAGTCGTGTTTCAAAAATTATATTTTTTTTTATATGATAGCCACATTCATGAGGAAGGCGACCACGGCTATACGAGAACCGGAAATTCCTACAGGAACGGGAAAAAACGGAATATGCGCGTGCAAAGTTGAGGATAAAAGCTAGTAATTTGATTTATAGTTTTGTTTCATGCTTGAGTGTTATCAACCGAGAGCGAAATTTAGGCAAAAATCTCGATTATTATTAAATTCTAGTCGTGTACGCGAGTCTTGACTCGTAAAAGCTATGTAAGATTTTATACCATAAATAGGGTCCATTGTCCTTTGCCAATGTGTTACTTTATATGCAGTTTTTTTTAATTGTGTCGTTAATTAGGTATTTGTATGTGAGAAAGAACGATGTTAATTGTTGTTTTTAAGGAAAATAGGCGTTACATTGAACGTGACATCACTTGGAATGGTCAACTTTGATTTTATTTCATTACATTAAATGAATCTAAATATGCAAAGAAAATGAATCATATCCAGCTATGTGCAAAGCAAATACATTTGTATGTACAAATGTACCTAGATTTGAATGAACAATTTTCTTTTTAATATTAAAATTCCAGATTGGTTGCTTGTACGCAACGCAATATATACCAGATAACAGGTTTGTCACACACAGGGTTATTTGTAAAACACTAACAACCCTTTTGGGAGTGAAAGTACGTATGATGTACGTATGAAATCAGGAAAAAAATTGGCTGCCTCCAGACATTTATGCGTCTATAACTAAACAACATTAAGTTTTCAGGATTGGCCTCATAGTAAAAGTTTATAATCATGTGTACTTTCACTTCCTTAAAGGTTGTTTGTGTTTTACAAATAACCCTGTATATTTCCTTATATATTTATATATATCCTTATGTGGAGTACGGCAAGTTGATCACATCATCATCATCCTGCCCTTGCTCAGCTCCATGTTACCTGGGGTTGGTGCAACTCTCTTTATCGTGGACCCGAGGTGGCGGCGCGTGGTGTTCCCGTGCGCCCCTCTTTGACGTAGCGGGGGGAGTCAAACACCTCACTTCCCCCGCCGACGCGAGGTGGCCCGCAGAGGCGGGCCGGCACCAGCCGGGGATTACGGAAGTCGCTTACGTTCTCGCGATCCCCGGCGTAGGTGGGAGATGGAACACCGGGGTGGTTTTAGTCAGTAAGAGGCTGACAGACCCCTCCACCCGCCCCAGAGTAGAGGATTTCCATGAGGATTTCCCCCCGACATAAAAAAAAAACTCTTTTTTGTACACAATCATTTACTACCTTTTCTTGATCATCATCATATCAGCAGAAAGATATCCACTGCTGGACATAGACCTCCCCCAAGTGTCACCACTACAACCGGTCCTCGGTTCTTGATGTTAAGATATTATTCGGCAAATCAGGCTTTTGGCTCGATTGCCTTGTAATAAAGATGAAAATGAAAACCTCTGAAAACACAAAACTTAATTACCAAAATATTGTTTTATACGTGTGTTTTTGTAATTCAATCAAGACAACGTGACTAAAAAATTACTGATTCCAAATTAATAGTTACTGTAATATGATGAGCAGCAATTGTTTGATAATTATAGCTCGGAACTGGCTTTGTGCCATTTAATTGCTGAATTATTGAGGAAGAATTGACCAGTAAGATCCAAATTGCAACCTTGTAACCTTAGGAGGTTTAACTGAAAGAACTGGCCTAGTGCGTCAAGTCAGGTCAGGCCAGTCACAGAACAGGGTCCCTTAGTCGGGATGAGTTTTTAAGATTGCCTACTATTTGTTTTTATTTGCTGCAAGAATACGTTGGTATTGATTAAATACTTGTACTGTAATCTGCAAATAAGCTGCTAAATAAACTTATTAATGGATTTGTAACTTGACACTTGCGGACAGATGGACTTGTCGATTTTATAAGGATTTCGTTTTTGCATACGGAACCCTAAAAAAACTGATTTAAGAAAACGAATCATAATTACGTATCTGATAATGATTGTCGAAAATGAGGCAATCTTCATAATTATTTATTTCGTACAAAAATCAATCCAGATTAATGTCAGATGATTTTCAAATATTGATGTAATTAAAGTAAATACATGAAATTGTGGATATTTTAAATGTTAACTACTAAAACTATTTAATATTTTGTTGATTGCAGTCAATTGATTTCTTTAATTTTCTTATAATTTGAAATCATAATGTTAATTACAGTAAGTAATAAATGTTATTAACTCAGGCATTAAAAACATGCAGTCAGGTAAAATCTGTAAATCATTAAAGTCTAGAATGACTTCTGTATCTGTCTTCTTCAGAACACATGAGTACTTATTCGTTCATCTTGTGGCGAAGTTTAGATTTAGACATAATATGCTACTAATTGTTCTGAATGGTGTCGGACGTACAAGAATAGCACCATCCAATCACTGCCCTTGGGTGTCGTAAGAAGCGACTAAGGGACTCACTAGAGTATGGGCAGCAGCATTCTCTGTGCGTCGCAACAGCTACACTGCGATCGCCAACCCGCCTGTCAAGTCAAAAGTCAAAAGTCAAAAGTCAAAAGTCAAAACGTTTATTTCAATTAGGCCATTAAACGGCACTTTTGAACGTCATCGTTTACAGTTCAGTAAAAATAATAGAATTACATTAATAAAGTGACTCTACTGTCCATTCGGAAAGGTAGATTCTTATGGAGAAGAACGGACAAGAAACTCCATAGTTACTCTTTTCAAATAATGATTTTACAAAATTTGGTTTACAAAAATTAATTTAATATTATGTGAGGACGATGCACCCAGAGTATATTATTAGAACAAAGTATCACCAGCAGAGGTAAACTTATTAATTTCCTAAAGAAATTTAGGTAAATGGTACTCACATATTTACAAACATTGGAACCATTAATTAAACAACAGTGTGTGAGTCAACAGAAAAATAAAAACACAAAAAAAGAAACAGTATATCTATAAAGTTAATACATAAATCAACCAGTTTGACCTTCACCCTTGATCGTCCTATGGAGCAGGACCAGCATGTTTCCAAGCATTCTTATCCTGAATGTAATCTTCTAATTTGTAATATGCTTGTTCACAAAGTGTACTTTTAACATGAGTTTTAAATTTTCTTTCATTTAGTTCTAATATGTCAGAAGGTATTTTGTTGTAACATTTAACACAATACCCCATGAAAGAAGTGTGGACTTTAGCTAATCTAAAAAATGGTTGATCTAATTTGTCTTTATTTCTAGTATTAAAATTATGTCTATCACTAATTTTACTAAAAAGATGTCGGTTTTTCCGCACATACATAATATTTTCATAAATGAATTGGCAAGGGACTGTCATAATATTAATATATGCGTGGCAATTATGGCAAACCTCCTTTGGGGGAGGCCTATGTCCAGCAGTGGACGTATTTCGGCTGATATGATGATGATGACTGATTCGAGAGTATTTTGACTCACTAATTCTATTGAAGTTTAAAATAGGAGAAATCTCGGTCTAGAAAAGCTGGCTTTTACAGAACTCAAATGCAAAATGATATCTAGACTTGTAATAAGACCCCGCCATTTTCGCATTTTAAGAAGAGTTCGAATTCGCATCGTAGACGCAAACCGTCAAAAACTAATTTCCTTACATTTGACAAATCGTTGAAATGAATTTTCGCTGAGATGACATTGCGAATAGAGAGAAATTTGGTACCAGAATTCAGGGGGGCAATTATTCTACAAATTTTTAAGCAACGTTTGCAAAAATGTATTGAAATTTAGGTTTTTTTTTGGCAGATTGCGATTGAGAGGCAAATACGAACGTTATTTAAAAATTAGAAAGAAAGAAAAAGAGTTTATTTGCGACAAGCATCGTATACCAAAAATATAAAATAAACCAAATTACAAAAGTTATGCAAGTTGGGAAGATATGCGTCAAATTCGCATTAGCAGAATTGGCACTCCGGAATGTGCCTACCTCTATACTATTCTAAAAACAAAAGAACAAAAGGATTCTTAAATTAAGACTTATGTTAACTGACAGGTACATTGAATAGGTATGTCAGTCAAAGTTAGCAGGCATCTAATTTCAAAGCCCTGCGCATTGCGTATGCTCTAGCACATAGACTTAAAAAAGATGTAGGTATTAAAGTCAGGGCCGTGGTGATCGCATTGTCTTATCCATACTATAATATTGTAAATGCGAAACTAACTCTGTCTGTCTGTTTGTAGCCTCTTCACGTTTTAACAGCTGAATAGATTTTGATGAAACTCGCCGCATGGGTAGACCACGCCCTAGATAGGACACATTTTATCACAGGTTTGTTCATTGTTCACTTGGGCGTACTTAGAAGCTAGTAACTATATAGAACAATTTAAAAAGTGTCGTATATACCACCTCATTTTTTTTCTTGTTTAAAGTTAGCGAAGTCTCTTGGCGAGGTTTCCTCGGTTTTAGGCTGACTGCCCACTGGAGCGGAGTGGAGAAGAGCGGAGCGGAGCCATGCCAATATTAACCAATGGAATTGCATAAAATCTCCGCTCCGCATTCAGTGGACAGGGATTTGCGAACTAGTTTAAACATTCATACAAAACCGACAGCTCAAATTACTCGTCGCGTGAACTCGGCATAGCTCCGCTCAGTCCGCAACTCCGCTACGCATAATTTAGACAGACAAAGTCTGCAACTCCGCTCCGCATTACTCCCTCGCTCCGCAGCTTAGCTCCACATCAAGGGGCAGACAGCCTTAGAGTCGTTAAATGTTCTTGAAATAAGCAGAAAATAAATATTGCTGCGAGATAGAGCGGCTGACGTGGGCCTATGTTGATAGGACCCTGCATGAAAACGTTGGCGGGATATTGTAGCTACATTTAGAATTTTAATAACTTTTCTTATTTTTATCTAAATCACAAACACACGATTGGGGATTTGAAACCTATTGTTTTATTTCTCTTAGAAACGGAGATAGTCATCGGATGTAACCGCGATACGTGAGGTCGTGAGTTCGATCCCGGACCTGAGACATGTGTCTTCAAATAAACTTGTTAATATGCACATATTTTAGCTTTTCGATTTACTAACCAGTCTGCAGTACCCCAAATAATGATATCGCTACTCTCTTCTTTATTGCATGGATCCATGCTACGTTTTATTCAAGTTATTAGTTTATTGAAATCTCAATCAAAAGTAACACTAAAATGAAACTATACTATAGACTCACATAGAGTATATATACTCACATAGAGACAACTAATAAATTCATCAATATAATGACAAATTAAATATTTTCACTAAATCATTCAATCCTCCTTCGTACCTTAACTTTACTTACTTTCACTATCTATAGGGCTTCAAACACACATTATGGCTGCTCCCTTGGTCTCGCGGTTGCAAGCGCGACTGCCGAGCGTGGAGTTCTGTTCGATTCCCAGGTCGGGCAAAAAGTGGAATTGGGCTTTTCCAATAGGAATTTCTCAGTGACAGCCCGGAGTTTGGAAGTTGGTGGTATGACACCCCCGTGCCTCGAAAAGCTTATTAAGCCGTTGGTCCTGCACGAGATCTCTCTCTAGAGAATATGAGAGTGATGGAAGAGAGAGTGCACCTGTGTTTGCGCACATACTTGTGCACTGTAATATGTCCCACGCCGATGGCTAGTCTCGGTTGAGAGTGGCCGCCATGACCGAAATCAGTCAGATTCAGATTCAGATTTATTTATTTGCAAAAACATGTGTACATAATATACGGTATTATTATAGGTGTTTTAAGGTATTTAATTGGCTCAACATATTTGACCATGGCTGGCCATAAAAATTAGGTCGAAGATAATAAAATTACAAAACAAAAATACAAAGAATAATACTATACATAAATCAACAAGTAACATTAATAATATTAAACAAAAAAATTAGGTCAAGAGTTATGCGATTCAAAATAAATAGAACATATTCAGTCAGGAGGACTATATAGCATAGCCTGAAAAAGTACTCAAACTCATTCATTTCAACAGTACCTAAAGGAACAATAACAACAACAAATTTTACAATAACTAACTGTATCGTAATCAAACCGGAAGCAACTTCCCGACACATCATCAACATCTTGTAGCCTTACACTCCTGCCTACCTACAAAGCCCAAAAATCCATCTCTCAGGCGTTCAATTCACGCGTTCCACCCATTGTGACTCCCACGCACGTGTCAAGACGCCGTGATTCACTGCCGAACAATACACGTGTATTAGTATGTAAATAGCTTTATTTAACCGATGTTTTAATGTTATTATGTACCGGTGGTTTGGTAGAACATTTTATTGTTTCCTCATTTTGATAGGCGGCTTCGTGTGGGAAATGGCAGCGGATTGTTTAGAAGGGCGTAGCGGCAGCTGGTTCGACGGATATCTTTTGTTTTGAGCATTTCTCAAACATCATCAGCTGCCTAGCCTTTTCCCAACTATATTGGGGTCCTGTCAAACTATGTATTTTTTTTTTGGAAATTGGCCAAGTATGCCATTTTCATAGTTCTCTAGAACTCATGCAAATAAGCTGATATTATTTTTAATAACAAGAAATAAAGAGTACACAGAGTCTTCTTTCTATATGCATTGTCTTATCTATTACATACTTAACCAAAGACTGTTGTTAGGGATCTAATCTAATCTCATCTAATTAGCCCATTAAGAGTAAGAGTCAAGTTTTTGCTTGACTTTCGAAACCTTGTTCTGCCGCGAAGTCGCCTAGCATTTACGCAGCCCACAGCACATAGGGTAGACATATCAGGGTGTGATTTTATCCTTGGCGCGCAGTATTTTGTTCCATCATCATCATATCAGCCGAAAGACGTCCACTGCTGGACATAGGCCTCCCCCAAAGGGGGTGTTGCCATAATCGCCACGGTTGGCAGGCGGGTTGGTGATCGCAGTGTTGCTGTTGCAATGCACAGAGAACGCTGCTGCCCATTCTCTAGTGAGTCCCTTAGTCGCCTCTTACGACACCCACGGTAAGAGATGGGATGGTGCTATTCTTTTACGTCCGACACCATACAGTTTTTTTCCTTACACATTGCGAAATTCGAATCCCCAGTATTGTTGAGGATCACCCTAAATATCAAGCTCTACGAGTAGGTATATAAAAATATCACTGACACGCAATACGAGTACCAAACCTAACTTTTATCTAAATATCATATAGTTACATCAATTTAACCAGCAATTAACTCACTAACAAGCTGATTACCGTAACAACTTTCCCAAAATGTTCACTTTCATCCTCATCTTTTTGATTAATGTAATTAATACAGCTGTATGTAAATACGGTGTGCGTGGGTGCTCCATCGTGTAACTACACCTTCCTGGCTTCATGGCGTTGTGATTACCAGGTCTATGGGAATTTTAGGACTATTTTGATATACCAGAATAACATTGTGGCTTTAATTTATTATAAATAACGAATTAACATCCTTTCTTTCCAGGGCTCTTTATCAATAATTTATTAATAATTTATCAATTACTATATCAATTGACATAATCATTTACTAAAATATTATTTACGTTATCTCAAAACTTTGACATCTTATACCACGTTTTTCGACATAGTGATACAATTAATGTATTTGTGAGCTGGTTTAATTTGACATGCCATATCTAATTCTATTGTATTTATTTAATGTGTGATTTTAAATTGTATTATGTGAAAATGATGGGCTATGCCTGAAATAAATTTTTATTAATTTTATTTATTCAAGATTAATTTTTTTTCGTTTGTAATTGAATTGAAAACATTTTTTTTTTTCGTTTTGTATGAAATTGTCCGAAACCGCCATCTCCAACTGGATCTGCTGCGATATCGCTTGCCATCATTGTCAAGAGGGACATAATAAAAGGTCGCCATCTTTGCCTATTAGTCGTCTGGAATGCAGCAGATACACATCTGCCACATTTCATTGGGAATTAAAATGGCATGGGGAAGCACTCATAAATTGTCTAACCCCATACCATTTTGGCGTAACTGAAACTTCGGACCAAAAAAATTGGGAAATGTTTTAAATTACTGGCACTTGGAGGTCCTGTGTAAATATTAACCAAATTATTATCAGACCAACATAATCGATAATTAAAATAAAACCAGACATGAGTCCTCATTTGAACAACTCAGTTAAGAGATGGATCTACTTCATCAAGTATCCCGTGATGACTGTATTAGTTACGCATTTTAAAACCGATGACATTATGTCGAAGTAATTATCAAATCGCAAAAGTTCAAACCAAAAATTCTCGGACATAGGTCAACCAGCCTACAAATTGCAGAAAATCCTCTAAACCACATAACTCTTGGTCCCAACTCCCATAATGTACCAAACAAGTAGACAGACAAAACGCATCTGTAGCTCATTGTGATTGATACTGTGATTAAACTGTCTTATCTTACGATATAAACGATAATTAATTCGACATTGTATGCATTTCCTATGTTCCTATGAGTCTATTATGGAATGACGTCATTGTTTTGTGATGTATTCTTTGCGGATGCGGTTGCGTTGGTGGAAGTAGTATGAACCAGGTTTAATGAGCATTGTGAATAACAACTAGAAGTAACCTATTCACTCTCGACTTAAAGACTTTTGCTGTAGTGGACTTGGTTGTAGCTATCAGGAAACTCAGCCTGGCAGGGAATTCCTCACCTTTGCTGTATTCACAATGAATGTGTTCCCAAAACGTGCACCATGTACCGGTGGCGCTTCGCCGTACGTCTTGTGGTCTGATGATGGAACGGGCTCCACGGAATTAAACTATACAATTCCGCCGCACACTCTCCAAAATGCAACCGATAGAAAACCTCTGGAGCCCGCGACGATCAGTCCTTCGTTATTTTATAAAAGTTGAAAGCTTGTTTTGAAACAGATATTGCCCCAATTACAATACTTAATTGATTTATTTATGTACACATAAAACAGTCAAAAGAGAAAAGAAAAAATACACAAATAGAACAGCTTTCAAAATAGCAGTTAGACTGCTATTTTGAAAGCTTCCAGTAGACCTGAGAGACAGGGAGTTGGATGAGATATGTGATTTTAAATTTCCGCAACCCTGTCAAGGTGTCTTTTCCTAGTTCTTAAATTTTCCGACTAGGATCATTGCAGGTTCTATCCTATTGGATAGACAATGAAATCAATTCACAGCCTAGAATTTCCGTCTCGGCCTTTTTCAATTTAACCGTTATCATCACAGTGCAGATACTGACTTTCAGAGTTAAAAGTCGCCATGTATGGGTTTTTTTAAATGGATCGCCAGCATTAATATGTTGGTACACATTTAGACACGTTTATGCACAGGTATACTATATATTATGTTTAGGTTCCATTCGTCTGGAGGATATCGCTCACTATCGTCTGGATAATCTTATGGACAAGAATAATAAAATAATAAAAAGTGTAATAGCGTGTCATGTGCTGGGTTAGAAGCCATGATAACAAAGCTGGTTTAATATCATCATTATATCAGCCAATTGCCGTCCACTGCTGAACGTAAGCCTCCCCCAAAGATCGCCAACCATCCCGGTCTTGAGTAGTCCGCACCCATCCGCTGCCAGCCACCTTCTTCAAATCATCGATCCATCGTGCCGCAGCACCGTCGTCGTCCCCATCATCGTTTAACGTTATGTATAGAAATAAATTTGCAACTAGAGATGGGAGCGGTGTGTCTTTTGCTGCGGAATATACTTGCTGTTCTTGGTGCTAAAGCACCAGAACTAGCATCATAATTTTTACTGACCGACGTTGACAACACACAAGGGTCTGTAAATTGTATATTTATACTATAATATAACAAAGCAGAAGAGTTTATTTGTTTGAACGCGCTAATCTCTGGAACTACCAGTCGGAATTGGAAAATTATTTTTGTTTATGATAGCCACATTCATGAGGAACGCGGGAACGTGCGGTAAAAAACGGTATATGCGGGTACGAATGGGCAAAAGTTAGTTTGAAATAAATGTTTTGTTTTTGATTTACACAAAAGCTCGAACGTGCCAAATCTTCAGAAGATAAGTCTACACATCCTGTCCCAGTGACTTAATAATTGTAGATAATTGCATGTAGGTATAATCATTACATACCATTTAATTAAAAATACTTAGTAATGGGTAATCCCGTTCCAATGCCATCTGATTATCATGTGAAAGACATAAAAATATATTATGTGATTCCATAAATTCTGCAATGAGATTTCTATGGAAATTCACAAACAGACTGGACTTGAACTATTTACCCGGATCTACTCGTTAGTACAATTAGAACCCGGTTTTAATCGAGATTGAAAGATTGAAGATCTTAACCAGAATCAAAAACTTTTCATTCAAATTAGTATGACAATTTGCATATTTTTGAACTTCAAAACGCACAATCCCCCAATACATCGTAGTTTTGGTCGTTACTGGTTATTAGGAGGCCTATACTTGAGAAGGGGTTTTTATCTCTAGTAATTCAATTAAATAAGTAAGAGATAAGATAAGCAATATAAAATATATATATAAAAGTGTCTAATATATAAGTTATAGATAGTATTAAGAAGTAAAAGGTAAAAGATTGTTTAATAAGGATAACAAATAAATGGCTTTTTTATTAGATTTTTTATTTATTATTGTATATGAGAAGCTTAAAATGCGAAATCTAATTTAACATGAGGGTATTAATCAGTCAGTGAGTTATGGAATCAGATATGCAGTCACTCCATGAAATACTGGTATTCAGCTGAATCCGGTTAGGCTGGAAACCAACCATATATAACGTGTAACAGAATAAACGCAATACCTGAAAAGGGATTATTGTACTCATCTTTATGAACAACTTTTATTATGGGACTCTGAAATCGCGAAAAAAAGCTGTTCAGAACATTTTGTCGAGTTATGCGCGCGAAAATGTATCGGACCGTCGATTAATTTTTAGCGATTTCATTGGCACAATTACCCCTTTTCAAGTAAGTATTTAGTTTATTCTGTTGTATAGACGGGAAAGAATTTAGCAGAAAACACTTCTCTTTAGTAAAATATTTTTTTCATGATAAAATAACTATAAAACATAAAGTCATTTCAAGATACTTTAAGGCCAATTTTCATCAAAATCAATTAAGCAGATAAATCGATGCAAACAGACATACAGAAAGATAAACTTTCAGATTACAATCACGTCGTTACAACATTGATGCAAGTGCACAATAGCAGATGATTAGCATCTACTATTAATAATATCGTTTATGGGAATGTTAGTAAAATACTATTAGTGTGGTATCATAAATTTGTTTCAGCCCACATGGTGACCTAACACTTTGTTTGCCTACTGATGAGTAATTTGTAGGCGAAGAAGATTTTCACTATATACCTACGTAAGCAAAGACTAATTAACTTGATGTTTTTTTTTTACAGCGTGGATTGGGAACTGCATGTCATATCTGTTGCGGAATTTGTTCGAAAGGGTCACCGCGACCCTGGAACGCAAACGTCTTTGGAAGGAACACTGATGGGTTTTAGTCAGTAAGAGTCTGACACGCTCTGGGTGGAGCGGAAGAAGTCATTTGATGATTTCCCATCCTTAAAAAAAAAAGTATATGTCATATCTGCTACGCTGAAACGAAGAAGAAGAGTCCATTACAAAAAGATTCCTTAATAGGTTCCTTCCCGTTGAAGTTTTACAAGCATGTGTGCTCCCGAGACGATCAATTGCAATTGTCAATTTTACATTATTGTCAATGGCCATTGATCGTTTACAAGTAAAATTGAAGCGATTGTCAATCGCAGTATACGTGAAAAATTTGATTGATGCTCATTGATAGGAGCCATTGAAACTGCTAATTGATCTTTTAACTGAGTCATTGACAATCGCTTGCATCATTCGTGGGTCTGACAGCAGTGAAATTGTCCCTAGCTGCCTGTGCGAACACCAACGCTGTTCCGATGCCAAAAAGCATACGGAATAGAATAGAATATTTATTTTGCGTAAAATATGGTAGGTACATAATGCTCTTAAGTTAAAATCGTTCCACATATTTTGCTTACTCATTTTCAGCATGTAAAACAAACTTCAAATTAAGATAACAACTCATAAAAACTAGGCACAGAGATCATTTTTAAAACTATAATTTTATTACACTTAATTTCGATCTGAGATCATGCAGGACAAAATTAAAAGATTATGCATGGCATATACAAAAGAAAAAATATAAAAAAAAGAAAATCTTTCAAGTTAAATATCTCACTAGCGATAAAATTTACCTATTGTAGGACTTATGATCGTCTAGAGATTTCGACATTGCTTATAGTTTAAGAATTCGCTTAATGTATAGAACACGTTGTTTTACAGCCACTTCTTTAGTTCCTTTTTTGAAAAAAAATTACGGTAGCTCTCTTTTTTGTTTTGGTATTTTTGATTTCGACAGACATATTATAGGAATTACTTTGGAATAGTTTGCTTCTACAACGTGTGACCGCTAGTCGGATAGGGTCTCTCGAGATGAATTTCTGAACGCAAACACATTGAAACCTGCATCAATGGCGCTTCAATTGCAATTGTCAGTTACGTAGCACATTGACAATAAATTGGCATTTATCGTCTCGGGGGCGCATAACAAAAGATATTTATAAAAACAAAAGAAGAGTTGGCTCAAACCAAGACAATTTCACCTATTGCAAAGCAGTTTTTTTTTTTCACTAGTTTTCTTTATTGTTTTCAAATTTTCTTCCCAAGCAAAGAATTTTCCAAAGTTATGAATAACTAGATTGCTAGCATAATTTATCTGTAGAATTGTGTAGATCCAGTACAGGTTCAGTATACCTCCGTCAACATCGCAAAACTAAAATCTAACCGTTACCGGCAGGCTTTATCATGCCCAAACGTGAACAGCCAAATTATCTTAGGTAGTTATAATTTAATATAACATTTTACTCTAACAATAGTTGCGCAACCGTCACGCTAGGCCTATTTGAGGCAGAGTAGAAAGCCAGCATTGTTTAAATAAAGTAATTATTGTGAATGTAGATATTTTATAATTGCTTACGTTTTGTATTGGGGTCCATAAAAATTGTAGATTATGTAAAAAATACTGCCTGGTTTTTTTGTAAGTGCGTATTTATGATACTAGTTGAAGTAGTTTAAAATAATTATTTTAATGTAAGTTACTGAGATTAAAGTAATTTTGGGAAAAAAGAATAAACATTATTGAAATAACAATAATAATTGAAAACGTTATTCAGTAAAATGCTACATATTGTTTCAGATTAGCAGTTCCAACTCGACTTTGTGGACACTCATTTCATATTGTGTGGTTCTGCGTATATCATTAAGTGCTACATTTATTTTTTTATGCGTGAAAATTCAGTTAAAAATTTTATCGAGCAATAAATTGCGTGTTTTGCTTTCCTGTGACTTTCCAGTGGTGTTGTTAGGTGGGGTACAACTAAAAACGTGTAAAATAAAAAAACTTTTTTTACAAAAAAAAAAAACAAAAATACAACCAAATCAAAATAATCAAATAAAAAAAAAACACAACAAAGTATAAAATAGCTTTAATTTCGGAAGGTGATGTTTTTGGTATTTCTTCATATTAGAACACCAACTTCTGAAATTAAAGTTATTTTATATATTTGGAAGTCGGTTGTATTTATTTGTAAAAAATGTTTGCTCTGCATGATCCAAGAAAATCTCTACAAAACTTAAATGTTTACGCCAGACACCACGAACACACAAACAACTTAACAAAATCAAAGGCAGTCATTAGGTAGTAACCATACAATTACATCAACCTAAACATGAATCCTTAAATAGTCAGCTAATTCATTAAACTGTAGCCTGCAGAAGTCGTCACAGATTTATTTAAGTAATTTTATTTCTGCTCACAATCGTCCTTCACTTCCCAAAATGGGGGAACTGTCAGCGGCTCTAAAAGACTTGACCTTGGGAAGCAAAATGGTTTAACGAAATTATATCTTGTATAATAATTTGGATAAACCTCAGCCTCATTAACATTGAAATCAATCGTAACAATAATTGGATATTTAAGATCAGAGATGCATCATAAAAGCAACCCGTTATTGCCAAACGCAACATTTATTTTTAATAAGCAAAAGCTAATTTGGAAGGTATTTTCAGGTTTTTACGACATAAATAATTATGTATTTAGCAAAATTCATTGGATTTTTATTTGAATCTTCATTTTAAACCCACTGATTGTTAATTTGTTAACTATTTTAAGAAAAAAAAAATATACCCGATAGTTGGGGAAAGTCATGCATGATGATCGGACGATAATCTGTTACTTCAACCCTAATGCTTATTATAAATAAATTTCATTTTTCAGTGTCATGATCTGTGTCAATTAAACTAAATTAAATACATTTATTTCAGACTTTTCAGTCCATAGAGTGTTTAATAGTACATCAAGATAACTTAAAACTATGTTAGTAATTCACACATACAGCAAATAGGAGATTAAAACGCAAATCAGCCTACAATTGTGCAGCCCAATCCAATGCTTCCAAATAGGACTATGGATTTAGTCTGCAATTACACTCAGGTAGCTGTTGGGATTGCCCCTCACCCTTCGCATCAGCGATGCTGCTCTCTTACGTATAATGGCGTGAAAGTCGTCAAATATCGCCAGCAGTTTGAGAACCACTGTGTTTTATGCAACAGGTGTTCAAAATGCGCCATTTTTGTTCATACGTGTTTCTGCCTACGTGTGTATTGTTTACATTGTCTAATGTCTATTACCTCGTAAGTTTCCTTATTGTGATTGATCAAATTATCTTAATACAAGTATGAGTAATGAGCCCAAAATGGTTTACGTAATTGCGGTCAACACCCGTTAATTAAGCCCATCGGTTAATTATTTTTATCAAGATGTTCATATTTTTGTATACGATAGTAATAGTTGTTTATAAAATTAATTATATATATTATTATCATTTTTGCCTACAAGAATCCGTTTCTCTTTCATTAATCAAAAAAACAAACTTTTATTCCATAAATACTTAACTAACTATATACACTAGAAATAAAAATAAAAGCTCCTAACTAAATTAAAAAATTCATCCGCATCGTTGTCGACTGAAAGTGTACCCAAAAGACTGGCGGCATTGCCACATTGTATGGCAATGCTTATTCTTTGACCAAGGTAAGAGCCAGCCCTTGGGTCACGTGAAGTGTCAACTAAGCGTCTTAATCCATTTGACATACCTACTCGTCATTAGAATCAGAGAATGTCAAGTAGCGTTAACTTAGTTCTGGTTTTATTGAAAGCTAAATTGTTCAAAGCTATTCCTGTTGTTGTAAGAAATTGGGGCAAAATATTCAAAAATAAGTGATAGTAGGCAGGACTCAAGATAAACAGTCGCAAGAACTTCCACAAAGTGGATCGATAACCTGATACGGGCCGCGGGAAAAATACGAGAAGCACTGGATTATCCATTGGTTGGTGTGGCGACGTTTGCGGGATTCCTATGACCAGCAGTGGCTTTCAGCTGATGGCAGACGTTGATGATGAAGGGAAATTAAAGAACAGATCAACGAAGTTGGGAGTCATTATCGCATCTTCTTAACGTATTGTTTGAATCCAAGCAATTACTGATGTTTCCCACGTGCAATAAATCATGTTCTAACTAAATAGTCCTTTTATGGACATACTTATTACTTGTGACATGCGTAGCGACCATCTACCATCTTCAATATTCCACACCCTTAATGAGGTTCCTATATATACTCATATTTATTTCATATCCTTCAATCCCATAATCTAATCACAAAAGCCTAAGATGATTAATATCATCATAACACTCAAGTTTAATTTAATGCGACTTCGTATATAACATTAATGAATAATTCACCATGAAATCAAATCGCTTAGAATTCGTTCAAAAGGCTTGCCTATATTACTGTGTATTAGCAAACAGTTAATGGCTGTAATATATGGCGAAGCAAAGGAAGCGATGGCTCAAATAATTTATGATATCCATAGAGCTGGGAACTGAATCGTGGACGCTCACAATGGGCCTCATCAGAAGGCCTTATGTCACCCAAAGGGCAGTGGTAAGGGAGTTGGCAGATAGAACAAATACGAATAAAAAAACGTTTATTTCTGTACCAACTAGTTTACATTAGTTTATGATTGGAGCCTCCTTTTAAGCAAAATGACGCCCGTGTTAGGAGACTCCGCTCCTCTGTCTTTGGCTGTTTGTATGTACAACTTACAGAATGTTTATTATGTTTAGTTTTTATATACAATATATTACTATAACTATATTTAAAACTTATCTACTAATACATCTACATATAAATTCATAAATATACAAAGGTCAATGGAAAGGGCTTTGAGCGGAGTTTCCTTGCGTGATCGAATCAGAAATTTTATATAATAATAATAATAATATATAAACTGGCAACTCCCGATGTCAACACAAGTTTTATTTCCGTACAAGCAAATTTAAATTTAAAATAACAGTTATTGATTGTATTTATGCACATTTCTTTCGCCCAAAACCTCCAAAAACAAACAGATTATTTACAATACAAACTTTATTACATCATAAAGCCAATAAAATGGCCACAATAGAAGAAAATATGCAGTACAGACTGATGACATATGTCATTATGAAAATTGAATGACTATGACTACCTAGATACCTACGTTTAACGTACGTACTACGAGGAATGATGGAATGAAACTTGGAGTATGATAACAAGAGCAGCTGCCCGACGCGCACATCCTCCACCCCCGGGCTCGTCGCTCAGCTCCGCCTCGCCAACGCCGGACATCGGATCACAAGTGTCACCGGTGGTTGCAGTTGCGTCGAGCTCGAGCGACGAGTATTTCTCCCCGCCGACGTCGCCAACACCTGTGCGTCGGCAGGGGAGAGGCCGGCCACCGAGAAGCTTGGGATCTAGGGGCCAACCGGCCCTGAGCCGGGTCCCCGCTGCCGGTGGTTGTGTGCAGCGCATGCGATGGACTCAGTCCATGAACGAGAACGTCATGCGCGCATATTACGGGTCTACAGAGGGGGGAACTAACCTCACTGCGTATCGTGTCAGGATGCTGTCTCTGTTTCAGGACCTGGAACCAACTGTGAACGTCTCGGCCCAACGATTGTCGGATCAGGTGCGGGTCATCCAACATAATTGCAGGTTGGACGATGCCGCACTTGAAAGGCTGCGCTCAGAGGTACTGAGCAACCTTATCATCTCGACCCCAACACAGACCGTGGTACAGGCACCAGCCAGTGGCGCAATCACACCGCGGCCCAACAACGGTAGTGATGAGGTAGATGATAGGGTTGTCACGGTAAGTAGCCAGTGCAACGATAGACTGAGGAGCGCACTGGAGGATGCGCTTCGCGAGTATAGATTGACACCGACCGAACTTAGGCCCCGACTACCACGTTTACCTATGCACAAAAAGAATAGGGCGTTGGTGTGTGCTTTGGACTCGCTGCTGCAGAACATCTTTGAAAGCAGCGAGAGCCTCGTTGATACGCACTCAATCCTGTTTTGCGGGGCTGTTGCGGCATGTCGTATAGCAAACGTAAAGTTTCCTAGTTGTGACGAAGCTATACGACCGAAGCCTGCTGCACCAGCCTGGCAGTGCAGGATCGAGCGGCGTATCGATGAGGCTAGGGCACTCATCGGCAAACTATACTGCTTCAGGGAGGGCAACACACGACCACGTGTGATGCGCTTTGTGAGGCGGGCGTTTTCGGGGACTGGAATCAGCCCCCGAGAATACACGTTCCGTGTCACAGAGCGCATCGACTTCCTGAAGCAGAAAGTTTGTGCATGGGCAAACCGTATTCGGCGGTATAAGCGGCGGGTTGACCGATACTCGCAAAACCGCATGTTCCAGAGCGATGAGAGGTGGGTATACAGAGCTTGGGAGCGACCTGAACAAAGTGTGACAGACGTTTACCGCCCGGATGATGTCGCCACGAGTACATTCTGGCGCAGCATCTGGTCGGTGCCCATCTGTCACGCTGAGGGTGGCTGGATGCGCGATGTCGAGCGCGTGTGCGAAGCTATACCACAAATGGAAAAAATTACTATAACCACACTGGATATAGCCAAAGCAGTCCGTCCGTTACCGAATTGGAAATCTCCTGGACCGGACGGACTGCACAACTTCTGGCTGAAGTGGTATAGCAGCTCACACGCGCTCCTGGCATCTCAATTCCAGTCATCCTTAGAGTCTGGGTCGCTACCACAGTTTCTAACAACTGGCATTACCCACCTGCTCCATAAGACAGGTAGTCCCGCGGAACCCAAGAATTATAGACCGATTACTTGTTTGTCGACGGTCTATAAACTTCTTACGTCTATCCTGAGAGCAAAAATTAATGAGCACATTGAGAGTAACTCAATTATGTCCGCCTCTCAGAATGGATGTAGGAAGGGGTCCCGCGGTACTAAGGAGCTACTCCTCATAGACATGGCCATAAGCCAACAGGTTCGTCGATCCCGCAAGGATCTGTCGACATGTTGGATAGATTACAAGAAGGCCTATGATTCTGTGCCACATACATGGCTCATGAAGGTGTTGGAGTTGTACAAAATAGATGCAACCCTACGCACCTTCCTTGAGTCATGTATGAGGCAATGGAAAACAGTCCTTCGCTATCCAGGATGTCAACCGATCCAAGGGAGTGATGAGCCTGTTTGGATTAAACGGGGAATATTTCAGGGCGACAGTTTGAGTCCACTTCGGTTTTGCTTAGCTCTGAATCCTCTAAGCACACTGCTGGAGGATTCAGGCCTAGGCTATCGGTTGAGAAGAGGTGGTCAGGCCATATCTCACCTTCTTTACATGGATGATCTGAAACTCTTTGCCCCCAACAATTTGCGACTGATGGAGCTACTAAAGGTAACTGAAACCTTCAGTAGTGCCATCAGGATGGAATTTGGTGTGGACAAATGTGCAGTCATGCATGTAAAGAAAGGGGAGATTATGGAATCTGAGGGAATTCAACTCTCGGATTCCATACAGGTTAGATCCCTCAGCTCAACCGAATCCTACAAGTATTTGGGTATGTCGGAGGCGTTGGGCATTAACGGTACTGACATGAAGCAATCGCTGAGGGAGCGCTTCTTTGGCCGCCTGAAAAAGGTTTTAAACAGCCTTTTGTCGGGTGGAAATAAGGTGCGCGCCTTCAACGGTTGGGTCATGCCGGTATTAATGTACACTTTCGGCATACTCAAATGGACTCAAACCGAACTCGATGCCCTGGATAGGAGGGTCCGCACACTGCTGACCGCAAACCGGATGCATCACCCACGATCGTCGGTGATGAGACTGTACATCCCACGGAAGTGTGGAGGTCGAGGCTTTTTAAATGCTAAGACTCTCCACAACCGTGAGATGTGCAGTCTCAGAGAATATTTTCTCAAAGCCGATGTGGGTATGCACCGAGATGTGGTCGCAGTGGACAAGGGACTCACTCCGTTGTCCATGGCTAAAGAGAACTGGCGCAAACCTGTGATACTTACTACAGATGACCGCAAGGAGGTATGGAAAGGCAAGGAGCTTCACGGGCGCTTCTATCGGGCTCTTTATGGGTCCGATGTAGATTTCTCAGCGTCCGTGGCCTGGCTACGTTTCGGTGATCTCTTCGGGGAAACCGAAGGTTTTGTCTGTGCGATTATGGACGAAGTTATCTTGACGAACAACTACCGGAAGCATATTATGAAGGACGGGACGGTTGACGTGTGTCGGGCATGCCACCGTCCGGGTGAGTCCATCAGACATATTATCTCTGGTTGTTCTCGTCTTGCTAACGGCGAGTACTTGCACAGGCATAACCAAGTGGCCAGGATTATCCACCAGCAACTTGCTTTAAAATACAAACTTGTAGATTCCGAAGTACCGTATTACAAGTATGTGCCCGACCCAGTTCTCGAAAATGACCATGTCACGTTGTACTGGGATCGGTCTATCATCACTGATAGGACTATTGTTGCCAATAAGCCTGACATAGTGGTGATAGACCGATTAGCGCGCCGCACAATGATAATCGATGTTACCATCCCGCATGACGAGAACCTCGTGAAGGCTGAGAAAGAGAAGCAAATCAAGTATCTCGACTTAGCACACGAGGTTGTCGACATGTGGAATGTGGACTCGGCTGTCATTGTGCCGATTGTCATTACGGTCAATGGCCTGATGGCCAAAAGCTTCGACGACCATCTGTCGAAGCTGGCGTTACGCGGTTGGATAAAGGGCCTGATACAGAAGGCAGTACTCCTCGATACGGCTCGTATTGTGAGGAGGTTCCTTTCTCTGGAGCCCTAACCACCGGTAGCTTGGACCTTGCTCCCGACACCGGCGGACTACTGCTTTTTATATTTTTAAATGTTTTTTTTTTTTTTAATGTGTGTGTGTGTGTTTTTTTTTAAGAAATATTTAAAAATATAAATTAGTATGTAAGTGAAATGAATAAAGAGAATAATAATATAATAATATATCCTGGGACAACTCACACACGGTCATCCGATCCCAAACTAGGCAGAGCCTGTACTATGGCAACCAGACAACTGATAAACATACTTATATATTTCTAAATACATACATAACATACACAAATTACACCCAGACTCAGAACAAATGATCATGCTCATCACACAAAGATTTGTCCTGGGTGGGAATCGAACCCACGACCTCCGGTTAAGCAGTCAGGGTCACTAACTACTCGACCAACAGGCACCTTATATATTCATTTAATTAAGGTTCACTAACAGTTGTTACAAATATTATGCAGATAGGAACATATAAGTATTTGTGTCTTAAAACTATGTAATTATAAATTTCATTTTAAAGATTTAATGTACTTGAATTCTAGATATTAAAAATGTATACTAATTACGTCTGACATACGTCGATAATGAGTCTGCGTGGATGTCAAATAGGTCGCTGCGTTCGTTTATGAATTTACACACGCGGGGTATAGGCGAATAAGCATCTAACACTGTACGGCGAAGAGGTGGAGCTAAGGGTGTTAGGTGAAATGAAGATATCCGCAGGAGAACCAAAGTTACATAGCCGGAAGAATCATAACATCAAACTGGCAATAACAAAAGACCAATGGGCAGAGCACATTGCACACAGAACAGATAGTCGATGGGATCGAACGTTCCTGGAGTGGCGACCTCGTAACGTAGGGCTACTTTCCGAGGCAAAGAGAAGTCACGGTATGCAAAAGCTCGGCAAGTGTTGCTGAGTAATTATAACCGATAAGCCATGGAAAAATCGTGACAATTCTAATCCTTACTTTTAATATTATAAACTCTGTCTGTCTGTCGCGCTTTCACGCCAAACTACTCAACCGATTTAAATGAAATTTGGTACACAGATAGTCTAGAGCCTGAGAAAGGACATCTTTCGGGCTACTTTTTAATGCAAAAAAACGGTAATAAGGGGTTGAAAGGGGGGATGAAAAGTTGTATGGAAGTATCGTCAGTTTTAGAGTTAGGAGGTTGAAACTTATTTTTTAGGCTGTTGATTCGACATAAATAAATATTACATTCAAAGTTTATTGATACGTATGTATCTTATTTGTAAAATAATTAGCCTAAATAATATAAAGACACTATTCCACGCGGACGAAGTCGCGGGCACAGCTGGTTAAGTAATAAATGAAACTCGCGCTCGGTACAACTTATGCGTTGCCGAATATTATTAGTACCGTCTCTATTCGCGGTCGACTCGGCGTTTTCTTGCTCTATGATGATATCTAATGTGAGATCAAAGAGGTAAGTGTTGGGTAACCTGTTCGGTCAACCTAACTTTGTAAAGCGTATGAAAAGTAAAGGTCTTGTCCCATTTGACTAGGATTTACGGTGGCGATGTAATTGGTTCTAATTGTTGTATGTGACTACTGACGTTAGGGATTTCTATATACAATCATTATTATCGGCCAATTAATGCAAGAGTGCTAGTTGATCGAAATAATTTATTTATTTATTTAAACTTTATGTACAATAGTGGTACATGGGCGGACTCAATGCATCCAGGCATTCTCTACCAGTCAACCTTTGGGTTATAAAGACTATACTGTGGTAGGTGTACAATAAATAAAAATAAGATTCAAATTGAATTTTAACACTTCGGAAAGAATATACAGATAATATATGTATATGTATAATACTAATAAAATACATATATATGCTAAAATAATAAACTAATAAATATGATATATAATAATCATACCGATTTAGAGAAGTCATAGTAATCATGACGAAGAGCGACTAAGAATGACAAGCTTTTAAGTAGTGTTTTCGGATTTAAATAACCACCAAATCACCTTATGCTCAAAAGTCTTGGCTGGTTTATTTTGACTGACTGAATATTGTTGTTGCAAATATTTATTTTTTGTGCTTTTGGCCACCAGTCATTCGTTTTTCGTCTTTCGGTAGCGGAATTTTTTCGAAAGAGTCACCGCGGCCCTGGAACGCAAAGGGCATTAGAAGAAACACGGATAATAATAATAATAATTTATTTGCATTAAAAAGGTGTACATTTAAACAACATTAGGTTACAAACAAACAGATGGAGACGTTACACATTAATATGTTTGGAGACTCTAACACCCTTGTTAAGTTGACAAGACAACTTGTATTAAAGGTGCTAGGCCCAACCCTTTCATGGGTGCTTTAAAAAGAAAGTTTGTCTAATGATGATGGATGGGTTTTAAACTGTACGAATCTGACTCTCCCTTCCTCTCCGCACGAACGAACGAACGTATCATTTTCCGATCACCTACAGGTGTGTGTTCTTAAGGAAGGGAATCATCACTGACTGCCAACAGTCGTATATACCGCTTCGTCATGTCTTCACTTCCAACGATCCTGTGTTTCTTGCAACTAGTGGATTACGCGAATAAGCAATATTAATTAATACAGAATAACTCAGAGGACAACATCTGAAGTATCATCTTCTCTCTCTCCATCTACCTATGTCAGCGCTCCAGTCACATACGGGCCAGCAGATTTGGCAGCACCCGGGAGACATGGCCTGCCCAGTCCCACTTCAGTCTTGGAGCTGTCATCATCATCATCGTCAGCCGAATGACGTCCACTACTGAACATAGGCCTCACCCAAAGGGCGGGTTTGCCGTAATTGCCACACTTGACAGGCAGGTTGGCGATCGCAGTGTAGCTGTTGCAATGCACAGAGAATGCTGCTGCCCATTCTCTGGTGAGTCCCTTGGTCGCCTCTTACGACACCCACGGGAAGTGATGGGATGATGCTACTCTTTTCAAATTCAATTCAAAACACCATACAGCTGTGCATTAAAGAAAGAAAGAAAAGAAAGAAAGAAAGAAAAATGTTTATTTGGGACTCGCACAAGATTAACAAACTAGTAAAATAAAATTAAAAACTAAACAGTATAAAAAAAATTATTATCTGCGCGAGGCCAAAATGGTCCCTATCTCAGCTTAAGCTGCGATATCTAAAAAATAAATAACGCAGCGCTGGTATTCTGATAGGGCCAGTCAGTGGTGCCACGGATACAGTCACGGAGCATATTTAACAGAAATATACAAATAAAATAATAAGTATAAATATGGGTAAAAAAAATGCAACAATTATTAATTAATATATAATTATATAAATAATAAAAAAAATAAATAAAAATAATAATCGGTGCATACAAACAATAAATAAGCTGACACCCAATAGCTTATGTAATAGCATTATGATTATTCTCAAACGGTTACACAGTTAAACACATGCTTTCTGCAGAAGTATGCTGCGCTTCATCGTTCATTGTCAAACCAGAACAACCATAATAATATTATAATTTGGTATCATCTCTATATCCTTTCCAAGCTTCTCAGGCTGCCAGTGTTAAATCGTTTACATAACTGCGTTGGACAAATACATCAGTAGCACGGAGCTCGTAAGTTAATGGAGTCACATAAATCTTTTCTTTACAAAGTGTGACACGTTATAAATGATATTAATTTGTCTGGCGCTTATTGAGTAAATACGTCAAGGGTACGCTGTAGTTCCTGACTTATTGCAGTATGGTTTAATATTGAAGATGTTTTACATCATCATCCACCTGTTAGGAAATTAATCCTTCATTTACTTGAGAGCATAAACTATAAATAAATAAACTAAAACCTTCAAAAAAATAAAATTATAAGAAAAAACAAAGTTAACAAGAACAATCGATTTGCACAGTCCGCAGTTGTATAATCCCTATTTCTAAGTAACCTCACTGCTTAACACTGTCTCTTAAGATACAGGTTATCCTAGTTTGAGAGGCAGGGCTCACAGTATCTGTATACAGACATCTGCAGGGTAGTATAAAATCTGCAGGGTGGCATATAAAAAAAAATAAAAAAATATAGCCTAAAAAAATTCGTTCTCAACGCTGTCAGCTGGTAATGTGCCCAAGAGACTGGCTGCATTGCCTCTGGCCAAAGTAAATCCAGCTCTTGGGTCACGGGAACTGTCAACCAGCCGTTTCGAAATTTCATTGGCGACAGTTGTAAAACTAGGCACAGTCATCTCATTTATAATTACCTTTTAGACCCATGTTATTTTTCTCATGATTTTCTTTATGGACTCCGTACGCTAAGCTTACAGGTCGTGAAAATATTTAATAAATATTTACTAACTAAACCAGTGTATTGCCAAATCCTCTCCTCGTCCACTGGATGAACAATACTTAATCACAACATGCTCCTTGCTTGATAGCAAACAGACAAAAAATCCAGTTTTCTTGATTGTTTATCTTTAGCACAATGCAAACATGTGAATGTTATGATTCCAGTATGAGAGGGTGACGGGGCTAATTAGCAAAACCGTTGTAATAATAAAATTTTACTTTACCGATTATCCATTCCAAGTTTCAGTGACAACGTAAGAAATATAGATCCTACTAATATTATAAATGCGAAAGTTTGTGAGGATGGATGGATGGATGTTTGTTACTCTTGCACGCAAAAACTACTGAATGGATTTTATGAAATTTGGCACAGTGGTAGATTATAGTCTGGAATAACACATAGGAATTCTTTTTATCCCCGGAAAAATGTTCCCTTGGGACGGCAATCACGCGGGCGGAGCCGCGGGCGGCAACTAGTTAGAAATATATTCTGTGGAATCTCTTAAATATAAAACTACGTTGTGTACATTTACTTTTGCTGTTTTTATTTGATCACATCAAAAACTCTATCCCTCATCCACACCGGAATCATTATGGTACCGGACGGCCCAGTAGAGTAAGGCCCCAGAAGCCAATTGACGGGAACCAACAGAATGTTGGAAAATAAGATTTATTCATATCGCATTAAAGGCAGGTTTATAAATCTTCGCGCCACCACGACGATATCAAATAAATATGATTTACTAGGTACTTAACTATCCCTTATTTCTGTTTAACACATTACACTTTGACATCTTCCCTACTTGACGCTCAAAGAATTGCGTTAGACCTATCAAAGCTTATTCACTATGGCAACACCGATTAACATACTTATCCAATTTGTAAGTAAATCGAACAGTCTGTAATGTGGTTGGACGATCGCACCGTTTTTATTGAGGCCGAAACACTGTATCGTGCCCAAACAAGTTAGGATGCCTTTCCAACAGAAATGTGCTAACCTGGATGGCGATTGGATGTGAATCATCATCATTGTTTCAGCCGAAAGACGTCCTCTGCTGGACATAATATATGTAGGTTACATCTACCAGTCATATGCTTTTTTTGCATGCATGCAACATGCAAGCAGGCATGCAACATCATTGTTTCTGTCACAGCTCCGGCGCTGCGTGGTTTGGGCGGTCCCACGTGTGCTTATCGTCGTAGATGGTTTTAACGCTCACCTAACTTTTTGTTAGCTTCCAGCAGACACCCGAGGCCCTTTATTCAGGTTAGCGTTCTGCAATGACGTCACCACTTCAGAACCTTTCTATCCCACTGATCATACATCCATTGTCCGTTCACTTGTTGTCTTAAATCACATTTATTTATAGCATGAATTGGGCGAACACTGTCTCTTAAAATACAGGTCTATCCTACTTTAAGAGGCAGGGTTAAAAACTTTTTTGTACAGATTTAGCAACAACTGTTTTATATAATAAGTACTTACTATCTGTAATTTTTTGTGAAGAAACATTTATTATTATTATTGACGGATGGAAAATCGGCGATAAGATGTGAATCGATCAATATGAGCGTTTTGAGCTTCATTTCAGTTTAGCTATCCTGCAGTCTCTGGAGGAAAGCTTTAAACTTTAATCTCTTGCTAATATTAACGGTAATTGGAATGCATAACATAGACACTTGATAGATACTTTGAAGGGATTCGTGAGAGGTATCGGCTTGAAGAGCGGCCATATAACGTGTAAGTGTGTAAGATATGTTCCGTTCAAACTATGTGTAAGAATTGACTATATAGTCATATTTTACAAGTTAATGTGCAGCTTGACATTATGGAGATACAGATGGAACCTGCTTTTATCATAAATATGCTTTAATTGATAAGTTGTGACAGATTTCATAATTCTACGGCAAAGGAACTCGACTTAAAATGACAGCTGAGAATACACTGGTTGGAGATGGTTATGGTACTACGCGCAATGTTTTATATGATTGATAAAAAGTCTAAGACTGGGATAAATCTATTCTAATATAATAATGCTGAAGAGTTTGTTTGTTTGTTTGAACGCGCTAATCTCTGGAACTACTACTCGGATTTGGAAAATTCTTTTTGTATATGATAGCCACATTCATGAGAAAAGCTATAGGCTATATATATGGAAGCGGGAAATTCCTACGGGACCGGGAAGAAACGGGATATGCTGATAATGCGTGATATACATACCTTCGTCGTGGGCAAAAGCTAGTAGGAGGAGCGCCTTTCGGCTGCGCAAAGAATGTCCATTCCAGCAAAACATCAGACAGACTAGTGCTGTAAGACTAAGAGGCTAGACTTAAAGGACCTAGAGGGAGAAGCTAGAGGTGTCACAGGAGGTGCTGGTATACTCACCGTATCCCTGACGGTACAGTGGACAAAGCTATTTGGTATACAGGTAAAAATATTAATTTTTCCACTACACTGCCAATATTTATTTCTAATGTGTAAATTATCACTTTTTAAGCTTATAACATTATTACGAGTGTGGTGTACAATAATTCTCTTCTCAGCATACTCACAACATTATTTACAAGTAGTTGTTTCCAAGTTTTCTGCCTGCATACCAAATAACTGTGCTGACGTAACTTTTTTTTTTTGAGTGGCTTCTCGCAGTTCAACCTATAAGTTTGTCGACTGCTTAACCGGGCTTGCCTGTGGTGGCCTTAATATAATATTAAAGCCTCCTTTTAAAACACTTACAAACTAAGTGACGACACGCTAAGGGTACCCCCTGTAGGTTGGGCCTCGCCTTGGGGTGTCGCTGGGGAGAGGACAGCTAGGGACGGGCTGGATCGAACTGGAACTTTTTTTTTGTGATGATCCTCTCACAGTCCAACCCAGAAGGTTGTCGACTGCTTATCCGGACCTGTCTGTGGTGGTGCTTTAATATAAATATTAAAGCCTCCAGCCAGGGCTTATTAAAAAACTTATAAACTAAGCGACTGCACGCTAAGGGCATGTCCCTTACTAGCAAACTTAATTTTACATCTGCTGGTATTGCTTTGTTGTAACTATTGGTATATAAGTGTGTCTTGTATATTAGTGTTATGTTAGGTGCATTGTGCTCACATAATATAATCAATTGAAAAGAGTAACTATGGAGTTTCTTGTCCGTTCTTCTCCATAAGAATCTTCTTTTTGCGAATGGACAACTAGAGTCACTCGCTCTAATTTCCTTAGAGCTCTAGTTTTTTTTTAACTTTGCCCCACACTAGGAATTTCTCCTGTATCGTCTGTGCGTTCACAAAAATATAACCTCACATACACAATCAGCCAACCCCGGAACAACTATCTGTCGGCCATACAAATATTTGTTCCGTGCGAGAATCAAACCCGCGACGCGCAGTGCAGCAGCCAATCGCTCAACCGCTGCACCAACCGTGCCGTCAAAGCTCTGGTTTCAATCACCTTTTAACAAAAAAAAACTTCTATAAATAACAAAAGTTTATCACAGATCACAAGAAGCAACCGACAAAAACATGACATATTCATATTGTCAGTAAAAAAACAGCAAAGCTCAAGCATCTCATCTTAAGAAACAACTCTAACATAAGTCTCCTTGAACTTTTCAACTTGCTACGTGATATTCGACCTTATTGCTTTAAAATACGGATTAAGAGTTGAGAGTTTTGAAAATGATACTTTGTTTTGTTGTAAAAGAAATAAGCATCCGTATTTGTTTGTGTTTGAAATGTATTATTATAATAATACCATCAGGTTCAGCCCTAAGGCGGAAAACGAGATAATCGGTTTAAGTATACTACAAAGGCAATGCATGAACTGTTTAAAGATCATTAAACTAATGGCTTTAAATAGGAAATCTTTTGATATCAGACTTATCAATTCCAATATATTCTTGTTCAACTTCTTAGATTTTTTTTTAACCAAAACAAAAAGTTACAAATGAAAATCTTTTAGAAGCTGGTTGACGGCTAGTTTTAATTGTGTGTGTGATCATCAGTGATCGGATAACCTGGCGCTTATATACCAAAACATCTTCCCGTGAAAGAATAATATGGACATTCCTTTCTGAATAAATAAGTAATCCCGGGTTACCGGTTGAACAATTTTGTAAAAACAACTATAACAAACTTAATGAACAAAACTTTCATTGTAAACTAAAAAGTTTCATTAGAATCGGCTTTTTACATTGCGAGCAATGAGAGTTCACAACTAGTTCTAACTATATTTTGTATGCGGGCATTATTTTTAACAATCTCAAGAATTTCGAAAGATTCCGGGATCCCGGATTCTGAAAAGCATGTCCGTATTATACTTTTGTGGTAATAAAAGTGAAGTTTAGGTATATTAGCGCCCGATTATCCGATCACTGGTGATCATTGTATACAGCCTGTGCTGATAACAACAAGGATCTTATTTTCCGGTATCAATAAAATACCATACATAATCTAGAACAACACATCAAAATAAAACCAATTAACTATATTATTATAAAGCAATTCCCATTGTATACAATATAATATTTTTCTTAGGCTACAATTACAAAAATGCTACAATGTCACAAACAATTATAACGCAGCTGCATTATAATTCTTGTGATATTAATTGATTGAAATTCTTCAGATATTCATGTTTTCATGTGGAATGATTTATGTGACATTTAACTTGTATTGACACATGTCTGGTCTGTAGTAGTCAGTCATAAGGAATTAGCTGCAAGGTTGTGACATTTAGGAGATGGGTTTCCACTGATCTAGTTGTTTATGATGAAGAGGAGATTGAGCATGGTGATAGGTGAAGCGGGAGATGAGCGACAGGCAGCTATTTTTTATTTTTATTATGTGCAGTAGAATCCGTCTTCTCTTCATCTCTCCTTCGGTCTCGGTGTTAGTGGAAAAAAATAAGTGATAAGTTCTTAGTATGGACCTAACCGTATGGTTAGGTCTATGTCAGAGATCATTGTCATCTGTCACACATGTTTGGTTAGGAATTAACTGCATTGTTGTGTTATTAAGATGGGCTTCAACTGATCTTGTTATTTTGACGAAGAGGGGTGTTGAACATGGTGATAGGTGAAGTGGAAGATAAGCTACATGCAGCCATTTTTTTTATGGTGCTTTGGCTTTTTAATTAATAACATTAGTTTTAAGATAAATTCTTGTTACTAACAAACTTGTTTTGCCTATGGACTTTTTTGTCTGAAATATTTAATTTTTTTGTTGAAGTTGAAGCGGGGAGCGGTTTGGATAGTGTGTTGCGGTAGGCAACACACTATCCAAACCGCTCCCCGCTCCGCCAATCACTAACTCAACCAAACCTGCACCCACATCAAGCCTGGGGCATCAATAATTCCGATATTTTAATTAAATTACGTACACTCGCAATTATATTGTAATTATTATTCTCAAGTTATAATCCTGAGGTCGACAAGTCCCAATGCGTCTTCAATCCGGAACTAATGAGTCCTCAATGGATTATAAACAAGATCATTGTGGTTATAATGAATTGATGTCGATGCAAGATCCTGATATTAATTGGTTTTTAATACTATAATGGTATGAAGCCTATTTATTTATAGTGATGATGATGTGTGCTGGTGATGCAGTGTTTTGACTGCAGTTACTAGTTTAGAACCGGTTTCAATGATATGAAAATCTTAAATTTATTTTCTGGATTAGAACGCAGTGCCAGTGTCCACAGCAAATGTGTCACCTCCTTTGTTGCCCATTGTACACAACTTGCACCGTCCAGGATTTCAAAGAGGCCAATGATAGAGGGTACAAGTATACTTAAGTATATTCGCATCTCAGTCGCAATCTGTCAAAAATGTATGGAAACTAAGGCTTTTTTGACGAATTGCGAATACAAATGTTGCTTAAACGTTAGTAGGATTGGCCGGTCGATTCTATAAACATGTTGAAGTGAAGGCTTGGGTAATGTGATAACGAAGTGAGCTTTCATTCCATCTTGATTGTCTAGATTGACAGCTCACCTCGTGATCACTTCACCCAAGCCTTTACTTCGACATGATTACAGCCGGGCGATTCTATATGACAACTCACTTCGTGATCACTTCACCGAAGCCTTCACTCCGACATGTTTACAGAATCGACCGGCAGGTACTTCTAGACAAGCGTGCCCCATCGATGACAAAGTCATCGCTAACGGTGAGATATTTGTCCAACGGAGGCTATTAATAATAAAAAGGTACCTTTATTAATAGGTGTCTTCTTAACACACTCTTGAAACTATATTATTACTTAACACAAGTGTATAAAAAGTATTAGGTAAAAAAAAAAATTGTTTAATAGCTACTCATGAGCTCTTCAAAAATCTAGAGTAATTTCATCACGCAATCAATTCGTCATTCTAAATTGTTTGACGTTTGATCTTTCTTTTACTGCTCATTTTGAATTAGGAATGACCTTGTATTAAACAGTTCATTATGAAAAGAGGCTCTAAGACCGCTTTCATATTTAAGCGACTTTAGCAGCGCGGCAGTCGCGCTGCTAAAGTTTCTAGTAGTGTTACTAGTTACTAGTTGCCACCCGCGGCTCTGCCCGCGTGATTGTCGAAAATTATCCCAAGGGAACATATTCCCGGGATAAAAAGTATCTAATATGTTATTCCATACTATAATCTACCACTGTGCCAAATTTCATCAAAATCCATTCAGTAGTTTTTGCGTGAAAGAGTAAAAAACAAACATCCATCCATCCATCCATACAAACTTCCGCGTTTATAATATTAGTAGGATAATGTGAAGGCATGTGCTTCTGCCGCACTACTGTCGTGCTGCTGACGTCCTGATGTGAAATCGGCCTAAGTTATTTCTACAACCAAAACCCACCGCTTTAGTTAATTCCTTGGTTCGCAAAACACATCTGTGTGGAGCAAAACCATCTCATTAATTATTCATAAGATTAATTCTTAACATCGACATCAACAGAAGAAATCAACACTTTCTCAAAGCCGGAGGAACGGAATGTAGAAAGGGAGGCATTTGCTCTGCAGTGGGGCAGAACAGGCTAAAAGTAAGAAATAAATTAAAATAATTTACTCCTAATACATTTTAATATTAAGCAACAATACCTACGTAAAAATGCAATCACACGTTTCGACTAATTCATACATGTGAATCATATTATCCCTTTTTTATTTTGAACTTTTTTGAATCTGTACATAAAAGAAATAAAAAAAAATGTTAACAAAAGACATAAACGCGAAAATGTACTTATTTTTCGTTAGCGTTTATGTCTTTTGTTAACAAAACTTTTTTCGTAAGTTTGTGAAAAACGTCGGTTTAACTCACTGCTTGAAAAATAATGAAATGTCAAGAAACAGATTTCACGAGCCATCCACATAATTACCTCTTCACAGCACAAGGCTATCATAACGATCTCAGTTCAACAACGATACATAAATATCAGACAATGTCCTAACATCTCAATTGTTTTCTGATCATAACATTTCCCTGGTTACTGAGATGGTATCGGCAGACATTGTGGGTGACCTCACAAAAATGAATAGGTGGCCTTCACCCTGGCAAAGAGTAAAGTTTTATAAGCAGACGTGACTTTTTTGTTAATTAACTTAGTTTCTCTAGTTTTAAGTTTCTTTTGCAACTAGAAATGGGTTAGGACATAGTTTGTATAGAGGTGTAGAACAGAGTGTAAGTCCCGCAAATCTCCATTGAAAAGGAAGGATCCTCCGACCTGACGGTTGTTGTGTCTGGTGGGCAACTGCTCGATAGTTGATATTCGGAGTGTTGTATAATCCTGTACAAATCGCACGGAAAATTCTGATACCGCGATGCAGGATATGCGCGATGGTGGGATAGATGGCGTCGCGGTACTCTCTGCTGCCGTACAAATTTCACTACTTAGTGTTTTGTGGCAGCGACGATGCCGCTACAGTATCTTAGTGTAACTGACATATTTTCTGCATCATTTATGCATGTCTGCCAAGAATGGTTAGGCACAAGGTGTCCCTTATAATTGACCCAGATGTTGCCAGTTATGTTTAAGACCCATTTAACAACGGGATAGTCTATTGCCATCATTCGGGCAATAATCCAGACTCCGCACTAGTATTCAGAATTCCCAAAAAGAAAAACACAATAAAAGTTTACTCAATATTGTCCAGTATTGCTTACGACCACTAGACCATCGACGCAATCAATTTATTCACTGTTTCTACGTAAATTAACCTATATACATTACCTGTCATAAAAAATGCTCAATATACTCTACTTTTATTCAGCTAAACGAACAAAAAAAAAATTAAATAAAAATCCATGACATTACACTACATAGCAAAATCTAAAAGACCATAATAATTCGATAGACAGCAACCTCCTAAGTGACATTTACGAAAGCCCAGTTCATTAAAGGTTCCGTATTTCCATAATGTACTCATAATGACGGGACAGACAACTAACTGACACTATTTTGATTAGATTAGATTAATGGGGATCCACATTGATTGATCGAACGAAAGGTGATGCGGTGCCATTTTGTATTAGAAGTTTAGAATATTTCTTCACTTACAATAACTTGGCGTAAGACTTGGGCGCAAAAAGCTTGAGAGTGTAATTTGAAAACTTGCTTTAAGTAATGAAGTTTAATCCGACAAAGGCACTCCATTCCAAATAGAAATAGCCAATTACGCATTTACCTATCTGAAATGTTTATGCTCGTACAATATTTTAAATGACCTAAAAAAATATTATATTAATTATAGCTAAAAATATTATATTATTTTTGAATATAATTATACCTCCCCAAAATATGTGCTTAGTAGCAATCTATTGTCAAAACCAAATACAGGGCTCCTATATAAAACTTTAAACATATCGGCATTTTAATCACACGCGTCAATAGCGCATGACGTTATCCAACTACCCCTTGGCGAATGCGTCATTTCGCAAAAAAATGGCGTGCCCGTTCAGAGGATACAAAGTTAGTTTAATTTGCCTCACATTTGAGTCAACAAGACCGTAGGCACAAAACTACCAAAACTCAACTTCCCTCTTAAACCACTTACTCTCTGCCTCCTTATAACCAAAAACCAGGCAAGAATATAATAGTCGGTCTGTAACAAGTTACAACATGGCATAACAATGCAGATTTTAGAGTACACTCATGAGATTTGCGGCTAGATGCATGTGTGTACGTCCCACGTCTGTGTTTCGGATGTCAGCTCCAGGTAGGTGTATCATGGTGAGTCATGGTTTATATTCAGGAAGTGAATGGTATCTATTGTGCTGATGTCTTAATTAGGTTTATCTCTTGTGAGATGTCGAGGTAAGGTGAGACATAATTAGGAGTCTAGATGCGTTGAGTTGAGGAGACTTATGATGTGTCAAAAGCTACCAAGTCTTTAATAACAAAGAGTAGTCATATAATAACAAAGAGTTTTCTAACGATACCAAATGTTTGAATGCTGTTACAATAATAAAAATGCAACGTTAGGGATGTGTTGCGGAATTTGTTCGAAAGAGTAACCGCGGCCCTGGAACGCAAAGGGCTTTAGAAGGAACACGGATGGGTTTTAGTCAGTAAGAGTCTGACACTCCCCGAAAAAGTCATTTGATGATTTCCCAACCATAAAAAAAAGTCAGGGATATAAACTCGAGTTCACTAAACAAAAGATTAAGTGGCGTGATTAATTTATTTCAGAAAATAATTTGGCTTTTGCAGAAGAAAATAAACGACACCAAACCCAAATATATTTAATAAGGGCAGGAGATTGATCATGAAAAAAGTTACTGCTGCTTCTGATTTGATGTGTCATTACCTGGTGACAGAATCCGCCACATTCTTCGCAGCCACTTAAATTCCAGAAATTTAAAATCAACAGTGGTGACCACCTTAAAATCTCCGAGGCAATGAAGCTCAACGAGCCCGGGGAAACGAATTCATTTTGACTGGATTGACTTCAATTGTTTCATTTCATCTTTTTCATTCATAACTTGGGCAGAACGTATATGACACAAGTGTAATACTTATTTGTGATTTCATTTCAACTGTCTTGGACCACAAGCTTATAATATCTACCGGAAATAATCAGATGATACGACTCATAAACAGCTCGTAACGGTAATAAATAAACCGAGCATTGATATCAGACAAATTAGAACATTAAGATTAATGGCTGATTTCTTGAGTATTTTCAATTAAAATACTAATCGAGTTCCCATACGTTATTGAAGTGTTGAATAATTCGCAATTATTGATTTCATCAGTCAATCGAGTAGGTGCAGAATTCGATTGATTTATTTATTGCAGGGTTTTCAAGGTAAATCATATTTTACTCATCATGTCGGTCAGTCTAGTGCCGTTCTTCTCCTGCGGATCTCTCTTTTTATTTCTAAACGCCATGCTTAGTACGCTCCATGGTTACATTGTTTGGAGAACTTGATGAAGTATGCTTGGCTATGAGGCCAAAAGGTTTGTTATTGGCTTGCTTCTGACCATAGTCTCACCAGATAGAAAACAATGATGTGGTTGACGATAGAGCACGCTTGCCTAGAAGTAACCTTTTCATTCTTAACTTGAAGACCGCCTGGTTATAGCCATTAGGAAATACAGACTCCGGCAGGGAATTATATGCACGCACAATGCAAGTCTTCCCAAAACGTTTTGTGTAAGGTTCTAGAGTGGCGACTTGGTTCCGGAGGATGAAGCGTTGGAAGGCTCTAGTTGGTCTACCCTATATTTTTTTGTTTTTTTTAAGGATGGGAAATCATCAAATGACTTGTTCGGCTCTGGGTGGAGCGGAAAGGCGTGTCAGACTCTTACTGATTAAAACCCATCCTTGTTACTCATTAAGTTCTTTGCGATCCAGGTCACGGTGATTCTTTCAAACAGATTCCGCAACCCTGGCAGGCTCTGGCCCTAGCGGGCTCCTTCTGACGACAGACGGATAATCTGATGAGGGTCGCGGGAATTTGCTGGTTATGATAAACACAGAACGGTTCGATGTGGCGAATCTCGGGGAGGCATGTCCAGTAGTTGACGTCTTTTGCCTGAAATGATGTTAAATTGTATCTACTTATAATATGTTTTCTTCAAGACAGACGTACAGACACTTTGGAGATTTTCATTTCATTTATGTTTTGATAGAGTTATTTGATAGTTCTAAATGTGTAACATTCCGCACTTCCCAAGAAGGATATCTAAACATTATACCAAAAATGTCGGTTTGAAGACATGCTGAAAGCTGATAACATAAGATTTATTTTCTTCTTTTCTTTCTTTTTTAATCTTTTTTTTTCTTCTTTCTTTCTTTTAGTCTCTCAAACCACATCAATATAATCACCTTACATATCAATAACTATGTCTCCTGTAGCGGTATGTTTTTTCCCAGCAGATGCAGACATGGCGTGAATGTTGTCATATTTCGATCAGAAGGGTTCTATTAAACATACAACGGAAATGCTACAAAGAAAGCTAAAGAAAGAAAGAAAGAAAAGAAAGAAAAGAAAGAAAAGAAAGAAAAGAAAGAAAAGAAAGAAAAGAAAGAAAAGAAAGAAAAGAAAGAAAAGAAAGAAAAGAAAGAAAAGAACGAAAAGAAAGAAAAGAAAGAAAAGAAAGAAAGATCTCTTTTTATTTCTTGGTAAGCCAGTTTTTGACCTCAATCTCGCCCGATGCGTTGGATAAGGTCTACAATGTAATGACCAAGTCCAGATTATTAAAAAGATGATGATCCCAAGATCACTCCACTAAACAAAATGCTTGCTTACCACCCATTTTGAAACCTTATTATGTTTAAGCACTTATTGTAATTTGTTGGGGTGTACAATAAAAAGTATATTTATCCATATGCGGACTCAATTCATGCAAAGCGAATACATGTATATTACTTACGTTAAACAATAAATCAAATTTCAAATTAGACTTTACGATAGAGGTGTGTTTTAATATCATTGCTCAAGGAGTAACATAATGTGGATCGAATTATGCTTATTATGCAAAACTGCTAAAAGTCAAGTGAATGAATCAGGTTCCGTGATTATACTCGTCCTTTCTGTAGCACTCCTTAATTGGAAGTTATTTTGCCTAGATAATTAAATCACCTGCATTTTGTAAGTCTCTACGAGATCCATAGGCTTACGTAAGTGCCTATCTAATTCAAAAGTGTACTTTACCGTCACAATTATGTATTACTAGCTTTGCCCACGACTTCATCCGCGTGGAACAGTTACTTTGGCCAGCCATTTTTATTTTTAAGGTACAATTTTTTCAAAAACGCTTGAACACATGTTTATTTTTTTTTTCACAGTTTTATTTTCAATAATTACAGACTCCCATACAAAGTTTCATCTCCTATTTCAACCCCTTAAAACCCTTTTCTTGCGACACAGGTAACCTATTTCCTTCTGCAAGGTCTAATCTATCTCTGTACCAAATTTCATCTAAATCGGTTCAGCGGTTTAAGCGTGAAGAAATAACAGACAAACAAACAGACGGACATACTTTCGCATTTATAATATAAGTATGGATTAGTCGCCCTTAACATTACGGGCAAGCTTTTGTTCTCACTCAGAAGTAGGTCTTCACTCAGCAGGAGTTTATAATTTCTGCTAATTACAAACATAATAACTTTTATTTTATTTTTCTATCGATCGATTCTTCTTTATTCTGGCTATGGTTCCAATTTATTTGGGGACATACATCTTATTTTTTTACGGTAGTGGATAGTATCTTCATTTTTCTTTACGTTTATCGATCAATATTGGAATGGCTGAGCACGGGCTTCAAGATTTTGAGGTGTTTTTCCACTAACCTAATAAACATAATGAACGAGGACTAAAATATAATCGTGTCACGGAATATAAGGTAATAATGGCTACTTATCAATCAATATCAATGTATGTTAAACACTTCCGTTACTGAGTGACTGACATACAACACACAGCCAAAAGTACTGGTCATAGAAAGTTGGAAATTGAAATGTAGGTTTCTTAGGGAGTGTGTGCTAAGAGAAGATTTCTCGAAATTCATGCGGGAACGGGAAAAAACGGTATATGCGCATACGAACTCGCGGGCAAACGCCAGTAATATATAAAACTCTTCCGTTATTGGTGAGTGACTGAGTGACTGACAGACAACGCATGACCGAAACTACTGACTACTGACGCCGTAGAAAATTAAAATTGTATGTAGGTACCTAGGGGAGTGTAGGACAGCACTAAGACAGGATTTCCCAAAATTCTTACGAAACCGGGAAAATACGGGATATGCACGTACAAAGTCACGGGCGAAAGCTAGTTTACACATACAAATAGAATGCACTTTACATTATTTGTTCCAACGCAGTGGTATATAATCTACTCCATCTATTTCTAAACTATGAAACTAAGAGGTCTACGATAAAGCTTCACCCATTCACTTTTGAAAGTATTTGATCTCGAAGACTCGACTCGACTGAATTCATTGAAACGCAGAAATATACAATTGACTGTACGCATACTATTTGTACGAAAGAATGGGCAGCGCCATCTTGCGACCGCGTGGCGAACTAACAGATTTATAATCCAACCGAACCGACATTGCAACAACGTTCTAATATAAGAGTATAAAGCCTGCAGACTGTTCTGAACGAGATGGTTATGAAACTTAGTTAAAGTTTCAACTCTCGTGTCGAGAGGGCGCTGTTGCCATTCCGTTTAGGTACCTAGTTAGTTTAATAGTTAGGTTTGAGATTTTGTAATAACTTTGCCTAGGTTAAAAAAGTCTTCAGCACCTCTAAATCATATGATTTATTGTGTTTTTTTTTACTGTCCAGGATTTGGATAACTTCTAAACGAAAACATCAAGGCTTAAATCAACCACAAAAAAGTTAGTGTTACACCCACATTTTGATAGTTCTTTTTTATTTTTGCTAAACTTACAGCAAATAACTTTTCACAGTCCAACCCTATGTTACAATATAAATACGCACGCGTAAAAACGACATCTTCGAAAATAATAAGTTTACCTTAGAATTCCCATGACGATACGGCTGGTCTATGAAACGCGTTTTATTTTAGTCATAAATCAGACACAAAATATAGGGTGTATATTCCGAGTTTTAAAAATGTATTCAGTAACTTGACAGTTCAAAGATAATTTGTAATAGTGTATACCTATCGTGTTTTTTAGACAAAATATTAAATTAAAAATAAAAAGTTTGCATATGAGTACATTACTTAGTACTAGTAGTTTTTATACTGTATGGTTTCGGACGTAAAAGAATATCACCATCCCATCACTTCCCGTGGGTGTCGTAAGAGGCGACTAAGGGACTCACCAGAGAATGGGCAGCAGCATTCTCTGTGCATAGCAACAGCTAAACTGCGATCGCTAACTCGCCTGCCAAGCGTGGCGATTATGGCAAACGCTCCCTTTGGGGGAGGCCTATATCCAGCAGTGGACGTCTTTCGGCTGATATGGTGATGATGACATTATTTAAGTTCATTCTTTCATTCTTATACCAACTCACTACCTATCTTTTTTGCCAAAACCCTTCAACTGCCAAATTACTGAATACAATTAAAAGTCGATTTTTCTCCTAATGTATAACACTGTTAAAACCAGGGATAGAACCCAATTCACTTCAATAGCTTATCCTTTCACGTCTTTATTAATACAAGCTTATAATGAACTTGTAATGTTTGTTATGGTCAAATCCTGCTAGCTGAATTTGAACCACTTCCTCTTGTCCAGTTTAAACTTTACATTTTTGTGAATTACCAATGATAATTCATTCTTATGCTAACTGTAACCTCATTTTACATCCAGGGTTGCTCGAGACGAAGCAACTCTTCTGAGGTCAACAGTACAGACTTCTTTATTCTACTAATATTATAAACGCGAAAGTTTGTAATTATGGATGGATGTTTGTTACTGTTTTACGAAAAAACTACTGAATGGATTTTGATGAAATTTGGCACAGTGGTAGACTATAGTCTTGAATAACACAGGATTTTATTTTTATCCCGGGAATATGTTCCATTGGGATAATTTTCGACAATCACGAGGGCAGAGCCGCGGGCGGCAAGTAGTTAAAAATAAAGTTCAGATTTAAAAAATGTTTAACAGTTGATTTATTTATTTTTAGGACCATTTTCCTCCTAGTAAAGACATGAAACACCCCTCTATTTGCCAGACCAATTCACACGATATTGAATCTTATGTAACGCGCCGAGACAACGCGTTACACAATGATTGTCATCACTTGAGCACAGTCGGGTCATTGTCATACATCATTGTGCTAATGACCTGTCACTCTTTCAATTGTCATCGCCCGATCGATGGTCTGACAAATGACTCGTTGATCTATTGACTTGAACCCACTGCTATTAAATGTTTTAATAGCCATTTTTTATCATCAAATCATCAAATGACTTCTTCCGCTCTGGGTGGAGCGGAAGGGCGTGTCAGACTCTTACTGACTAAAACCCATCCGTGTTCCTTCTAAAGCCCTTTGCGTTCCAGGGCCACGGTGACTGTTTCGAACAAATTCCGCAACCCTGGCAGGGTCTGGCCCTGGCGGGCCCCATCTCCCATGCTGACATCTTTTTGGGGCGCGCGTGGAACACAACGCGCCATCGCCCCAGTCAAGGTTGTGACCGGACAGCGAGCCACCCAATGCTCGCGGTCCGATGTTTTAATAGCTACAAGGGTTATCAGGATACCTATGTAGTTTTTAGAGGTGTTGCGATTTTGAAACTATCCTTCCTACTATCTATCTACTCTACTATAATCACACTAATATTATAGAGGCGAAAGTTTGTGAGTATGGATGTATGTTTGTTACTCTTTCACATCAGAACGGCTGAACGGATCTTGATGAAATTTGGCACAGAGGTAAATTATAGTCTGGAATAACATATAGGATTTTTTATCCCGGGAATATATTCCTTTGGGATAATAATCGACATTCATGCGAACGGAGCCGCGGGCGGCAGCTAGTGTTGGAATAATTTCCAAGTTATTCATTGTTGAGAACAATCCTCAAGAAATAGTAGTGGACGATGAACTTTATTTATTGCTTGGGAAATCATCTAATGACTCGTTCCGCCCAGAGCAGGAGAGAGAGTCAGACTCTTGCTGAAAAAAACCCACCCGTGTTCCTTTAAGTGCTCTTTGGGTTCCAGGGCCGCGGTAAATCTTTTCACGGGAAGTGATGGGATGGTGCTATTCTTTTACATCCAACACCATACAGAACAAATCAGGTTCGCGTTCTGTTTACACATACAGAACGCGTCTAATTAATGATGCAATATTTGAGCCTATTGAAATAACTTTAGAGCTTAACATTAAATTGCAAAATAATGCACTTATATGGCCGCACCTAAATTTGAAAGTCGTAACTTGGTCACTCATTCATTGTGTCATCAACCAGTTAAAAAATTGACCAGCAATTCATCAGCAAACCGTGATGATCTTCGACCTTAGAACCCTTACAATTACTCTTCAAAATCATCATTAACAACTTCATCAGCCAATTGATAACATTCGACATTGATGATCGATGCGATCTAGATCGACGCGTGATCGACGCTCGTGATCTGCGGACACGTCTCCAGTTGCGACTGCGCACCGCATTCCTAACTTATCGATTCGATACAAGGTGTTCCGAAAATGTCATCGGAATTCTTGTTGGCAAATGCCTCTGTGATTTAAGTGCGTAAGTAACCAGCTGTAAGTCCTGTTGAATCTTGATGCACGTTTAATTAAAGTGCCTTATTGTTTCTATTGGGGTTTTGGTCTATGAATTTGTTTGTTGAATGGATCCCACTGGAAAGAAAGAATAAAATTTATTTAGCACTTACACGAAACACGCACGGTACATAGAAATAATAAAATTAAAAAAAAAGAAATGTAGGTTATGATGTAGGTATGCTAAGAACCAAGTGTGTGTCTCACGGCTGCACTAAAAAGGTCCATTTCATCCATATGTCAGACAGACTGATGCTGTCTGACGCTGGTTTTCTAATGAACCTTTCAATGGACGAGTGGCAGTTCATTTGAATGTGAATGAATATATATATATTTTTTTATTTTTTTTTTATTTAATATGGGTTTGCTCTTGACTCTAGTCTAGGTCATAGATGACAGAGACAAAGTCGACGATGGAGCGAGCTTACCCAGAAGAAGCCTGTTCACTCTAATTTTGAAGAGATTAGGGTTGTATGCGTTCGGAAACACAGACGCAGGCAGAGAGTTCCACTCCTTTGCTGTGCGCATTATAAAAGACGTTTGGAAACGTTTACTGCGAATTGGTGGAATAGCAACAAGGTAGGGATGGTAACTTGCAGTGCGTCTAGATGTCCGATGGTAGAAGGGGGCCGGTGGGATGAGATCGTGGAGTTCCTGGACACTCTCCCCGAAGTACAATCTGTAGAAGACCGACAAGCAGGCAACCTTGCGGCGATGAGCCAAGCTGTGAAGCTTGGCATCCACCAGCCTTACGTCGCCAATGAGCCTTTTAGCTCTGTGTTCCACCGAGTCAAGCGCGGCAAGTTGGTATTTAGCTGAGCCATCCCAAAGGTGGCTGCAATACTCCATGCAGGATCGGACTTGTGCTTTGTATTGGGTTAAAAGCTGTCCAGGCGTGAAGTATCGCTTCACTCTACTTAGGATGCCCAGCTTTTTGGCCGCAGTTTGGGCTTTGTGCTCAATGGTGGCACCAAAGTTGAGACTGGTTGTCAACTCCATGCCTAGGAGCTCGAGCCGATCGTCGTCGGAAAAGTCGGAGTTAGGTCGAAACGACTCCTTTTCGCGGTAAAAAGACATGCTTGTGTTTTGGTAGCGTTAAAAGAGACCAGATTGTCATCACCCCACTGGGAGACAAGACTTAAGGTCAAATTTGTCCGCTCTACCATGGCCTCTCTCAAGGAACGAACTTCTTCCCCGCTGGTTTTTGTTCTAGACAAGTATCTCTCTGAAACCGAACTGTCATCTGCATACCCAACAATACCAGGCTGAAGCAGGTCATTGATGTGCAGCAGGAAAAGAGTTGCAGAGAGAACAGACCCCTGAGGAACTCCGGCATTAATAGCCATGAGGTCAGAGAAGCAGCCGTCAACGACTACTCGGATCGACCGTTCACTAAGGAAGTCTGATATCCAGCTACAAAAATCAGCTGGGATGCCATAAGCAGGAAGCTTGCTGAGTAGACTTGCGTGCCACACCCTATCAAAGGCCTTCGAGATATCGAGCGATACAGCAAGTGGTTCGCCGTGTTTCTCGATGGCTTCGCCCCAGCAGTGCGTGACATACACAAGAAGATCGCCAGTTGACCGTCCCCGGCGAAAGCCATATTGACGGTCACTGAGGAGATCATTGTCTTCAAGGTAGGTCAGCAACTTACTGTTCAGTACCCTTTCCATAACCTTGCACAGAATGGAGGTAATGGCGATCGGTCGATAATGAGCAGGGTCTGCACGGTCGCCCTTTTTTGGCACAGGCTGTACATTCGCAAGCTTCCAGGATTTTGGCACCGTTCTTTTTTCAAGAGAGAGGCGGAACAAGCGTGTCAACACAGGAGACAGTTCAGGCGCACATTGCCTCAACACTCTCGCTGAAATGCCGTCAGGCCCGCTGGCCTTGTTCACGTCTAGACTGCACAATACTCTTCGTGCCTCTTTCATGTGAACAGCGATCTCCGACATCGAAGAGTCACAGTAACGAGGTACAGTTAGTGGTTGCTTGGAGCCAGCGTCCAGACGTGAATTGCTAGCAAAGGAAGATGCAAATAAATTTGCTTTCTCACTTGCAGAGTGGGCCAGCGACCCATCAGGTTTCAGCATTGGTGGTAAAGTGGGCCGACAAAAGTTCATTTCAACCGCTTTCGAAAGGGACCAGAACAGTTTACTACCCGGAGGGTGAGATGCTAGTTTGGCCCCGATACGTCCGACGTGGTCAAAACGTGCCCCACGTAGAACTTGCTTGCAGAACTTAGCGGCAGAATTAAAAGCTCTCTTCCTCGCGCGAACCCTGCGTGCTCTAACTTTTTGGTCGCGGGCCTTGACCCAAGCTTGGTAGGCAGACTCTTTTCGGGCCTCAGCGTGGGCGCACTCTGCATTATACCAAGGCCGGGTTTTGTGACCGAGCGGGATGTCGGAGAATGGAATGAAATATTCCATCCCCTGCCGAATCACGTCCGCAATCATGTCGGCACAACAAGACGGGTCACCCGAGGAAAAGCATACATGTCGCCATGGATAAGACGCAAAAAAGTGCCGCATCTCATCCCAATCTGCTGACTCGTATCGCCATACTCGTCTCGTGCCTCTAGGGCTCTCATCTGGAGGAGAGCAGGTCGACACGGATTTCACCAGGCAGTGGTCAGATGTTCCCAGCGGGGCTGAGACCGATACTGAGTGACTGTTCGGATCAGTTGTCAGCAGAAGGTCCAAGCAATTGGGTGTATGGCCGTCAACATCCGGTACCCGTGTTGCCACATTCACCAGCTGGGTTAGATCAAGCGGTCAGTTTTCTGGTACGGGAACAACCATTCTTTGTGGTGGGCGTTGAAGTCCCCCAGAAAAATGAGCTTCGCTGTTGGGTACCATTGTTGGGCTACGTCAGTTGACTCCACGAGGAAATTGAACAGTGCTGTTGTCTCCTGGTCACCACTGTGCGATCGGTAAACGCCGATGTAGAGAAATTTCTCCACGCCAGTGTCCACAAGTAGCCATATGGCAGAAAAACCCGATTTCTCAAAGCAACGGAGACGACGACAACAAATGTCATCGCGGACGTACACACAGACTCCAGCCTGCTTCTTGAACTTGTGTTCAAGAGAGTAACCCGGGTAGTTGAGGTACGCCACGTCCAACGGGGTTGCTATCTTCGTCTCCGTCAGAAAAAACAGGTGCGGCTTCTCGGCCTCAAGGTGATGATGGACCGGATCGAGATTGGAGTGCAACCCCCTGATATTAGTGAGGTGCACTTTAAGTTGGAGGAAGTGCAGCCGTTGTTTACCCTTTTTCTTCTGTTTTACTTTTGACATGTTATCGAGTAGTTGGGGGGAAAAGTCGAATTGTAGAGGCGCTGCTCAGTGAACCAAGTGGAACACTAGAGCTAATCCAACCTATGGGGAACTCATATGGAGACTGCGGGGACGCCCGAACCCCCCCGGATATGGCCACCGGGTCCTCCCATCCAGTCGCCGGCTGGCACGGTGGAACATACCGGGATTTTTCGCGAGTTGGCGGGGCAGCCTTTGGCACGTGGCTGGCGTGCTACTTGGGCCCCCTACTGACTGCGGTCGGCCAACGGCTGGCACCGTGCTTCGGATCCCGCTACCCTCCAAAATGAGTTACCCGGCAAGTGTTGCCAAGAGACCAAGACCGGTTCTGAACAGCGCAACTGACAACTTCCTTCTCCCCCCAAAGGCACTGGCACTCCCACACACCGACGGAACACAGCAAGCTGCTTGGCGCCGGAATCCGGTGGGATGGTGGTCGCGAGCCAGGCGGCTCCTTGCGGAGCCTACCACCGCTTAAGTGAGATCGTTCAGCCGTACCACAGGCAAGCCTGTGGTGCCGTTGCCCGGGGTGGACCGCTAGGAGGTAGATCCCAAACCACCCCGAAAATATATATATATAGGGAGACCCAAAAAGGGAAAACGAGATATATTTACCCAACGTTGTGGACCGGACTGGATGCAGAAGGCGCGCGTTAGAAACGTGTGGAGTGATTGAGGGGAAGCCTACGCCGCAGAGGCGACTGCTACAAATAGCGATAACACATGCTTGTAAAAGAAGGAAGCGAAGGGAATTATAGATTGTTAAGTAGATCTTAAGATTCTTTTTGGAAGATTTTGTAAATATTGATTTTAGAATTAAGGTTTTTTTCTAAACATTGTTAGTAGTCGAAATAAAGGGCATTATTATTTTATTTTATTTATTATTGCATTTCTAGAGATTCTCCTTAGGAATGATAGATGATACGTCTTACAAGTACATGGGCAGCAACCACAGAGCCAGCCCATTTTGCTAACTAAGTAGTTTTATAACTTTCACAGACAGGCGAGACATGACAATGCGACAATGATGCGATGACCGTTACAGGCAGTGTTCTTACAATATTTTGTAAACACGGCGAAGTATTTTCGGGTCACACACACATGTCTGTAGGAGCCTTTTATGGTATATCCTCTGAAATATACATTAGCATTCTAACAAAAAATTAACCACTTATTTTACGAATCAACCTTTTCTACACCATGTATATATAATAAATAAACAACCAAATAATTGATTCCGTTCGCACATACAATACAGAATCGATAGCACTTAACATCGGCCTCAAAGATGGTAAACCATAACTTTTACAACTGATACCATACTTAAGTTAAATAGTTCAAGTACACATAATTTGATATCTTCATCTTCACGTGCCGTAAATTGTATACCGTTATTCCATTTTAATGGTGGAGTAGATATAAATGTTTTAAATTGGTGTTTATAAACAATGACGACCTTTTGAAAAAGAAGGATCAAATTATGTTGTTAATTCTGATATTATAACGCAATGTGTGATGTGTTTTATTAAAATACTTTTGAAGTTTCTGGTGTTTGATATATGATTAAAAATAGATTCAATCTAGCGAATATATCCAGATAACACTAATTTCATAAGTTTTATAACTATAAGAATCCTTTATTTTAAGGATCTGTATTGTAATGAATAATAACAAGTAAAATAGGTACTCCAAAGGTAGGTACTTCATCACAATTTATTTTCTATGCAAAGAAAAGAAATAAACAGCGTTTATTCAACCAGGAGGAAAGTAATAGATCATATAACAACAAAATCGCTAATATTTACAACATATAACAACGGAAGCTATAATTTTATTTAATATAACGATTAGTTAGTATAATAAACGATTGATATAATTTTAAAATAACTAATTTTTATAACCATAACATATATTAAATATAAAATCGTTTGACATACCACTCAAAAGATATAAAAACATAACTAGTAACTGATTACCACCTGCGCTAAGATAGTTCGACGGAGGGTGGTTTTTAAAAAAAAAAGGCTAAGGCGGGAGCTCCGCTTCACTTCGCTCCCGAGCCGAGTCGGGTTACTCTGAGTCGGGGTATTAACCATAATGACGTTTTTTATATATGTTAAACGTTAGACCAAATGATTTTCGATTACATAAGCATTATATCAAACAACGTTATACTAAGTAAGTTTTAGAAGCTATAAATGTTAAATGTAAAGAAATTATATCAACAATTGGTATATTTCACGTTGATTATATCTTATGAACGATAATAAAATGAAATTAGACCAAATGAGTTAATACGTTATGAAACGCACCCCAACCAGGGACGAAGCACAAAATAATAACTTCAATGAAACTAAGAACCATGGGTGTATCTCAGTAACATTGGTCAGGCAGGGGCCGTAATCACAGTTGTAGGAAACAAATCTACTTTAGCCAGCCAAACCTACTGCCAACTTCTTTGTGTCCTTATCATGCAATACTTCTTTTTTTATTGGGGTGGAAATCTTCACGGATGTCCTCCGTCTTGGGGCGGATGGAGGGGTCTGTCAGAGTCCTACTGACTTAAACCACCTCATGTTCCCTCGCACACTTGCACCGGGGGCTACGGAAGCACTCAAGCAATCTTCAACGCAGCCCCCGACCTCCCTCTGTGAGCCCCGCCTTGTTAAGCTGGGGGAGTGAGGTGTTTAAACCCCCCTGCGACGTCTAAAAGGGGCGCGCGTAGAACAAAACGCGCCACCACCTCGGGTCCTGTATGATGGGGGTTGACGGACGTCTCCAAAACCGCCGTCCCTATCCTGCAATAGTCCTGCCCCAACCAGGGATTGGCCTTGAATCCATAGTGCATAGAGATATAAGCGTCGGTTGGTGCCCCAATTCATTTGAAATGCCTAACGGGGCCTCTTCAAGTATGCCTTGGTTCCTTACGCCAAACGACCTGGCACCCAGGTTCTGAGATTGCCAAAAAAAATAATAGAATTTATTTTTATCTATTTTTTTTTTTATGAACGTAACTTACGTATCTCTGCGTACACTTTGACTCTTCAAAGTCATCATTACTGTTAATTTCACAACCAAAGCCTACACACATAAAAATATCTCTAATATAAATGAACCATCTGAAGTGCACTTATAATGCAAACCAAAAATACTTAAAGCTCCATAAATTGACATTGCAACATATGCGTATACATACATATACATATGTATTACAACATTATGCGGATTAAAAGATTACGTGGTAATCCATGTGTGGTCTTAGCATGGTTTGTTAATCTTCAGCCAATTAATTTACTTGACTGTAAGCAACTAAAATGGTTTTATTTGATGGACAGATATGGCCTTGTGAAGTTCGCTAGTGATCGTTGAATTTGAGTAGCTTGGGGTCTATTTAATTAAAACGACAGGCGACAGGTGAAATACGACAATCCGCAAATCTTTCGATTTTGTACGTTTCTTTCATTCATTTTCTGTTTTAGAAAGCAGCACCTGTCGCAAAAATGACAGATTTATTTCATTTCATACCAGGGTTGCGGAATTTATTCGAAAGAGTCACCGCGGTCTTGGAACGCAAAGGGCTTTAGAAGGACCACGGATGGGTTTTAGTCAGTAAGAGTCTGACACGCCCTTCTGCTCCGAGAAATTAATCCAAGCCAGTTGTAAATAAAATGAGAGATGAAAAATTGCGTGTTCAAAGGTCGAAAACAAATCTGTCTTTAAGCAGGCAAAACTTTTGTAAAGAAGTGAAATAATAATAATAATTTATTTGCATTAAAGTTTTTCATTAAACATGAAACACATGGTTGTACATTGAATTCCAGGTATACAATTATGTGGCGACACCAGCACCCTTGCTAAGTTGACAAGACAACTTGTGTTAAAGATGCTGGGCCCGTCCCTTAAGTAGAGGCACCATAATTGTATGCTATGAGTAGCTAGACAGACAAATAAATTATTTAAAAAAGGAAACAATAATAAAAAAAGTATATATAAGTGCACGTGTGGAGGAAACGGTGTCGCACGTGCTCCTTGAGTGCACAGGCGTCGCCGATATACGTAGACAAACAATAGGGACACCGAATTCACTCACAGACACCCTGAACTCTTTAGGAGGACTGATCTGCTTCTGGAGGGAGGTTGGCTGGTTGGAATGACGGCCACTATGGCCCACGCACAATGGTCCTTCACCAGGACTAAGTGCGGAAACCATACCACGATAGATAGATAAGTGCATGTGTGTGGTGTGTGTGTGGAGTGGGTGTGTGTGTGAGAGAGAGTGTAATATTTTTCTATTTTTTTTATGTTTTTAATGGTTGTGATGAGCGATTATGTTCGAATAAATAAAAGGAATGTATTCTACGTTAATTTTAAATTATGCCTTCACCAACGCATGACCTACAAATGGCAGGAATTTACCCTTTAAGTATTAGCCATGACCTTAGATTCCGGAAGAACCGGCCTAAATCTAAAGAGCTTAGGAGGATCCTCATACTTGACGTGATGATGATTGATATCTGAACAAAGAACATCTTATCATATAATAATGAGTTTAATTCAATCGACATTCTTTTTCTTAGTAATAATGCATTCAAGAAGCAAATCCAAGAAACTCTAAAAGATCAGCAAAATACTATACAGCGTAGGTAATGATTAATAATGTACGCACACAAACTTTAAATTTATTCTTTCTTTTATATACATACATATATTTTCATTAAAATCCAGAATGACCGTTTATAGGTACTGTATCTGTGTCTAAAGCTAGTTTTTAAATACTTTTTATTGTAATCTGTGGATAACGTAGTGGCATAGCACATTTGCATTTGTAGCATAATTGTTTAAAATGTAATATTTAAGATATTATAACTATTTGTTATTGTTCTACTGTTTGTTTTTCCTTAAATAAATAAAATAAAATAAAAATCTTGACCGATATTTAATAGATAAAAAAATAACATTATTCTTAGATAATAATCAGAACTTACGTCATTTTATCAAAACACAATCATCAACCTAAGGCTATATTACTGACGAACTTTTAAATATTAATAACGCTGTCTGCCATCACGCCTACTTCGACTATTGATTCACAGTTACAAAATATCTGGAAAGAATAGAAAGAACTAAAGTGTGTTATGACCGCACGTCAAGTTAACGAGTCTTAGTGTTCAGCAGGTGATTCTAATTAACCAGCAAGTTATATTATTTGAGTACGTGTGGTCTAAGTTGTAAGCATAAGCAGAAAGAAGAAATAAGAAAGAAGAAAGAAGAAAGAGGAAAGAAGAAATAAGAAAGAAAATCAGTTTATTCTGTCGGAAAAAACGCACAGAAACACGTATATACAAATAAAAAACTTACCAACTACAATTATAACAATAATGAATATAAAAAACAAAAACGCATCACTATCAGCCCATGTCCGGACCGGACATTAATTAAACGCGTCACTGGTCACACCACAGACAAAACAGAACAGTTCAGCAGTGTTGTCTATGGCATGACGCCCGACTGGCTGACAGCGACAACAGGGAAACAATAACAATAATAAACATTTTAGTAAATGAAAGTAATGTAGAAAATATACATAAATTCAAGTTGTGCGTCGTATCCGAGCAAGAAGCAGATTTTCATTACAGCGATTGTCTGTCTTCCGATGAATAACTTTGAGTAATTGATTTGTCTAATTGGTTGTGCAATGGCGGCCAAACCTCCTCTGTCAGTGCTCCCCTACACTCCCCAAGGAACCCACATGCCAAATTTCAGCTCAACGACCAGTAGTTTCGGCTGTGCATTGTCTGTCAGTCACCAGTAACGGAAGAATTTTAAATGTACTAATACTCCAAAAAGACTTTTTATATTTTACCCAACTTCAAAAAAGGGAGGAGGTTCTCAAATCATTTAGGCTTTGTGTTTGTTACCTCACAACTCCGTCATTTATAAACCGACTTGAAAAATTATGTCTTCATGTGAAAGGATACAATGTTCCAATTCGTCTCATAGAAATTGGTTTGGTAGTTTGGTTTTTAAATCAAAATAGCTGGAGTGAATATGTCATCCAAGTAAACGAAATTGTGTATTTTGCTTTCCTATGATTTTCTAGTGGTGTTGTTGGGTGTGGGATACCAAGTAAAAAGTTTAAAATAAAAATCATTTTTACAAAAAAAGTACAACTGTCTTCCAAATAAAAAAAAAACACTACAGGGTACAAAATAACTTTAATATCGGAATTCGGTGTTAAAATACAACGCAAAAACCAAAACTCAAAATCTTATGAAACTTTTGATGAACTCTTATGCCCGCGTCGCCTACGACTTGGACCAACCCAAAGTTCAAAGTTGAGCCGTGAATACCCTACAATTAACAGGTTGTTCTAATCTCAGTAACATTTGGCAACTTTAATAATATCACTTGATGTGCATACCATATTATTTTTAACTTTTACCATGACTGCAATAGGTTAAGCGTCTACAGACAGTTACGGCAACCATGATTTGTTTATATAATGGGGCAAGGTTGTCAAAGATGAAAGTAAAAAAAATAATTGTAGCTTGTGATTGATGTATAATTGAGCGAAAATTTTGATTCTATGTCACTTGGTTTTTTCTACTTGATAGATTTGTGTTTGGAATTCAACTTGACGTTAATCTAGTTTTTCATTAAGTTTTTTTTTTGTCCGCGCAGGTTCAGCTTTGTCTAAATCACTTTTAAATGTGGTCTGTAATGGAGATCCAATTTAGTATGAGGTTCGTTTTTCTTGACAAGAGTGTGAAAAATAGGACTCTTTGCTTATTTTATCTTAAGTTTCTTTCTGCTATTTGGTCTGCTTTTAATAAAGTGAATTGTGTGTTTAAATCTAAACTAAACAAAGTTTGGTTTTAGATAGTTTGGATTTTTGGATGAATGGATGTTTGTAATTCAATCACGTCAGAACGGCTGAACCGATCTTGATAAAAAATCAGAGGTAGATAATAGTCTGGAATAACACATAGGATACTTTTTTATCCCGGGAATATGTTCCCTTGGTTTAATTTTCGATATCCACGCGAGCGGAGCCGCGGGCGGCAGCTAGTAAAAAAATCAACAAAATGCATCCACCACTCCGTCTGCTAAAAGTGGTGATCATCGCCAAGACCTTACATTGAAGCCGGCATTGAAAGGCCCATTTTCGGTGGATAGTGAACGTCTAGCATGTTATGCCTATCACTCGAAACAGTGCCTTTCTCAAGAAGCACCTTCATCATCCAACAAGATCATACAAATACCACAGTCTAGCAAAATATCATTTAATCCAAGGTTTAATAAAGTTTTCAACGGATGGAACGTGTCGTTCCGGACCAACCTTAGAACGGCATGTGCTCTATATCCTATCTTAAAGTGCATCTAGTTCCTGCACATGGAAAAATCAACCTTCACATTGGCAACTATAAAATCTAATTTCGCTTTGCCGACTATCGAATCATCACCCATGTATGTTTAGAAAGCAAACACAAGGTGTTTTAGACTTTAAAGTTAGGCGTGTAATGTTGTGTTTACAACGGTACGATATCTGGTAAAAGGGTTTAGCGCGTTTAGTAATTGTTTAACTGCGAAACGTGAGCTTTTTGCCACCGAAGTTGTAATTTATGATTGTGCGGTGACATTTTTGAATGTAGGAAAGTAGATGGTAGCTTTGTACAGAATGAAATGCATCTGTATTCCCAGTCAATTTTCAAACACTGTTTATTTATTTAAACTTTATGTACAAGTTAAAGGGCAAAATCTATAAGTCCGTGATAAGACCTGTCGTACAGTATGGATCAGCATATTGGCTGTGAAAAATACGAATGAGAAAAGATTGCATGTAGCGGAGATGAGAATGTTGAGATGGATGTGTGGAGTATCGAGAATGGATAAAGTGAGGAATGAGTTTATTAGAGGTACCTTAAAAGTGGCGCCAATAACGGAAACGTTAAAAGGGAACTGCTTATCTTGTTATGGTCATGTGAAGAGGAAGGATGAAATGCACGTAACTAAAAGAGTTATGAATATAAATGTGGATAGATGGACAGGGAGAGGGGGGCCAAAGAAAAAATGGATGGATTGTGTTAGGAGTGATATGAAAGAAAAGGGAGTGATAGCGTGACGGTTGATAGGACAGAATGGAAGAAAAAAACGTGTTGCGCCGACCCCAAGTGACTTGGGATAAGGGCAGGAAGATGATGATGATGTACAATAGTAGTACATGGACGGAACTAATGTAACAAGGCATTCTGTACCAGTCAACCTTTGGGTTAAAAAGACTATTGATGTCAGATCTTATTTTTAGCGTGCCAATGGTAATTTAAGTTATCATTGGCCAGTATTTAGTAAATGCAGTTCATCAATTATTGTCTATATCAAGGCATCCCTTTAAGCGATGGGAGAATCCGAGATGTTTTAACAATCGAGAGAATGGGAGTCGTTAAAATAAACCACCGAATCAACCATCGACTCGCCGTTCTACAAAACTATCAAGATGTTTTCGATTGTTTCGAGTAAATAGAATCGACCGCTAGTTTTCGATTGTTCTTGTTGAAAGACTTAGTTTGGATTCGCAATCACAACGCAAGTCAACAACTCGCGAAACTCTAACTAAGCTATCGAGTAACAACTCTCAAATGAACGCGTCATGCGCCAGTCGCAATAACAGACCGAGTCGGACTCGAGTCGAAGTCGAAACAATCGAGAACAATCGTGATGTTCGAAAAATTGAAACAATCGAATAAAACCCCTCGCCATCGCGCATCGCTAATACCTTTATGTGTAACAGAACCACATTCGCACTTCAGACTGGAATAGTCATAATAAGCTTCCACCTGAGTGTTTCCACCTGCCTGCGTCCAGATTCTGGAAACTTTCAGATTAGCCAAGACAACTCATGTCCAGGTGCGAGCGAATGGGGATCGTGCAGCATGTGGAGCGAATGGGGTAGGTTGGAAAGCAACAAGCTGAGATAGGGACCATTTTGGCCTCGCACAGATAATTATTTTATTATACTGTTTAGTTATTAATTTGATTTTACTGGTTTGTTTGTCTTGTGCGAGTCCCAAATAAACAATTTTTTTTCTTTATTTTTTTTTCAAACAAGCTGTAATAGAGTAAATGCAAAATCTACTTCTACTATGAGAACAACTTCCAAATGAACTTAAGTAACGCATACAACCCTAATCTCTTCAAAATTAGAGTGAAAAGGCTTCTTCTGGGTAAGCTCGTTCCATCGTCGACTTTGTCTGTGTCATGACCTAGACTAGAGTCAGGAGCAAACCCAACTCAAATAAAAAAAAATAGTGCTCCATACATTTACGTTTACATCAGTCGCCAAAATGATCTGAGCATTTGATATTTTTCGCAATTTGAGGTTTGGCACCATAGTTGTTCATAATAACGAGTACAATGACCCCTTTTCATGGTTTGCAATGTGTGATCTGTCTTTCACACATTGTATATCATTTATCAAGGTAGGCATCCTTATTTCCCTTATCACTACCATATAGCACTCTTGGGTGGAGTCTACATCGCAGTTTTTGTTAGTCCTATGCAGGAGGATGCTATTATCGACCAACCTTTGACACCCACAATATTCCTACAATATTTTCATTTGGTTGCCAAATCCATCAAATGCTCGTTTCACGTTTCAAGCCCCGCCCACGCGTAACAAGCGTGAAGGTAACTTTATTATGATAATATAACGAAATACCTTAACCACCAATACGCCTACTATATTATGATACTAAGTATTTATTTAACTTGTGTCACGTTTCACATATCACGGTACTTGCAAATTCGGCTCTCGATGCGTCTGTCAAGAATATATTACTCACTGGGATCTATGGTTTAGTAATATTCAATTAGATGTGACTAAATATTTTACAAGAAACTCAAAAATTTGCAAAAAAAGCATTTCATGCGTTTCATGTTTCAGCAGATCTCGTTTATTGGTCTTATATTGAGTCTAATTCCGCCATCCCAATGGCGATTTACAAGCGACCTAAATACCAAAGAATTACGAAATACACGCCCAAAAACATGTTCCATGATAGGTAACCCATCAATTAAAAATTTCAACATAGTCCGCTACTAATATTTATAGCACCTCATTATCTGCCTAGCCTTTTCCCAACTATATTGGGGTCGGCTTCCAGTCAAACCGGATTCAGCTGAATAACAGTATTGTACGTGGAGCGGCTGCCTACCAGACCTCCACAACCCGTTAACTGGGTAACACGTTACTTCTTGGCAAGACTGGTATCAGATTTTCTGGCTTCTGACTATCCGTAACGACTGCCAAAGATCTACAAATGACAGCCGGGACCAACGGCTTAACGTGCTTTTCGAGGCACGAAGGAGTGTCGGTACGTAATATTTACAACACCTGCAATAACGAAAACATTTCAAATATAACTAGACAAGTCCTATAATTTAGTTTATAATAAAAGAGCCAATTACCATCAGCCAATGAGGTACTAATTTAAACCTCACTGTGACCTTGCAAATGACCTCTGATAATTTTGCTAATAAGATTACGTCATGGTAAGGGTACTCAAACAATCAGACAATCTCCCATTTTTCTACCTTTTTTGGGGTCGGCTTCTAGTACGACCTGATGTTGTTCAAAACCAGTATTTTACAAAGGTCGACTGCTTTTTTTGAAATGAAAACTTCTTTAGGCGCGTTTAGCACTTTTTGGTTGAACAAAAATCATGGAACTCGCGTCATCGTCACCGAACGCTTTCCATGAGCTATTTGTATACTGTGTTATTTGTACTTTTTGGGTGAACAAAAATCATGGAACTCGCGTCATCGTCACCGAACGCTTTCCATGAGCTATTTGTATACTGTGTTATTTGTACTTTTTGGGTGAACAAAAATCATGGAACTCGCGTCATCGTCACCGAACGCTTCAGCTTTTGCTTAGTTTTCACTTCTATCGGCAGTCCCCAAAGACTGCCCCGCATGTCTTTTTCGTTTTTTTTTTTATGAATGGGAAATCATCAAAAAGGTCCCCACGGCCCTGAAACGCAAAAGGGAGTCCTTTTGGCGTTTCAGGGCCGTGGTGACTCTTTCAAACAAATTCCGTAACCCTGGCAGGCACTGGCCCTAGTGGGCCCCGTTTCCTATGCTGACATCTCTTTCAGGTGCGCGTGGAACACAATGCGCCTTCGACTCGGGCCTGGTTCTGACCGGACGGCGAGCCACCCAACGCTCGTCGTACACAGGTCCACGCCTACGGTGGCCGGGAATCGTCCTGCGACTCCCGACACCCGCTTATAAGAAGGACTACCGTATAAAGAAGTTTGATTTGTTCGGGATAGTATTCATACCCACTCATTCGCGAACAATCGTTTCTTCTGGAAAGCAGAAGCATACTTCTAATGCTTCTGCTTTCCAGAAGAAATGATTGTTCGCGTGTTCCCGTTAAGAGCAGGTAAAATAACAGTCATGTAAAACTTTTTGCCTCACGAGTCAACCAGTATTTTAAAATAAATTAGCAACGCATTGAAATCCCGTTGATTTTATAAGGTACTCCACAAAGTGATATTCTTATCGGCGTTAACGACTATCACAATTCCAATTATTTTGAAAAGACCACATTACATGTTAAAATGTCACTCTCTATCAGTGTCTGTACGTCAAACTAACGAAAAAATGTAATAAGAGCTTAATATAAAGTATTGCACTTTATTTTGTATTCAAAAAGTCAAACTGAATTATGATTAGATATACTTTACTGAAGCATTGCATGTCCGGCGAAACTAATTTTATTTACTTACCTACTTCAAAGAACTCATCAAAAAAGTTACCTAAATTGAATAAAAACTCACAGTTATTTACAAAGAAAACACATGTAATCCTCATATAACACGAAACACGTGCATCAGTCACAAATTAAGATTGATGCTGCCTTCTCAATGTGGTCCAAGGCTAACGTTTTTGTACTCGGAGAAGTTCTAAAATAATTGTTTTAGTAACTAATTGGTTCAAAGTTGCAAGGTTCGTAAAAACTCAATGAGACATCATAACGAATATTCGCTTTTGTGATTGTCTTTCTCAATTTTGATTAAAGAAACAAATAAGATTCTACGGTACATTACATATTTATTATGATTGAAACAGATGTGAATTCTTCAATTATTACAACTGTTGATTTAAATTTTATTACTTTACCTGATATTTACAATTATTTTAATTAATACTTAACTAACTATATACGCTAGAAATACACAACAATTAAAAGTCCTAACTAAATTAACCCTAAAATATGGCGTCAAAAAATTCATCCGCATCGCTTTCGACTGGAAGTGTACCCAAAAGACTGGCGGCATTGCCACGTTATATGACAGTGCTTATTCTTTGACCAAGGTAAAAGCCAGCCTTTGGGTCACGCGAAGTGTCAACTAAGCGTCTTGAGAGATCTTTAAACAGGATATGCGCACTCGGACCAAACGGCTCGAAAATATAACTACCAACAAGTTTATTATATTTCCGCCGCTTGAGGTTCCTTGCAGCCGCAGCGGCAGCGCCAGCACAGCACAAAGAGCTAGGAAGATGGGATGACGCAAGAGTATCGACACAAGTAGCGTCCCACACTAGTGGCCTACCCATCTTCCATGGAAATAACGACATTCCGTCCGGTCTCTTGCCATCTTCGCGTGCCAGGCCATTGGGTTTTAACACAGCCGGAATGCCGACCGTGACAAGAGCTCGTCGGGTGATGTCGTTGAGATTTGCGTGCCGCCCTATGCGGCCCGCGCTGCGGCTGCATGACAGGCTGTGGTGTTCGAGGCTGTTGACAACTTCGCCACAGTGGCAGCGATGAGGAGGGCCTAGACGCAAGCAGGCAGCGAGGTGGAAAGTAGTATCGTCGAACATGGTGCCAATGTTCAACGACGGTAGTGCGTGAAGCCAGAGACCCGATCCCATTCACCCACGAGTGCACGCTTCAATAGTGAAACCATTTTGAAATACAGAACACAACAATTTGATTTTATCGGGGTGTTACCGAAATCCTTATGAGTAGGTATTTCTTATCAAATTGAAGATTCATGAAGTTGATTAAATAATAGATTTTATCACTTACCCTAAAAAGTTGGAAGTTGATGCCCATGATAGTAAGCATTATAAAAGAGATTAAGTACCTGTGAAAGTTCAAATTCATCAGCATAATAAACCTTATGAACAATAACCATTCGCTCTTTTGCTTGTGGAGATTCTCACGGATGTCCTCGGCCATGGCACAGGTGGACGTGGTGTCTGACTCTTAACTGTCGTTGGCTGTGACTCTGGAGTACTTGTGCAGTTCATAACATTCCCCTGTCCAGATTAGCCCGCTTGTGCCTATTCAACCGTAAATAGAGATCATATCGCTCACCCTGACCGCTTGACCCTTCTCCCTTTAATGAACTTGGAAATGTAATCAATCTTGAATTACCTAACTTGGTTCAAGACAATGATGTATCAGCACATAGTCAATAAGCTACTGGATACTATTGGTAACAAAAGTTGCCGGAATATTCATTGCGTTATTTCTTCTGTCGACCGGAGTTTTCAAACATTTGTACCTATAGATTATGGACCTTCAGATCACCTGACAAAATTCACACACACAATCACAATGGTCACAATTTTACTGACATCTTCACTGCTAAACAAACTTACACAATTGTTTCTGAAGTCCGGTCGATTTTGTATACAAGTCGGAGTGAAAGATGAAGCTATCCATGTAATCAAGATGTCACGTGATCACGAAGTGAGCTGTCATTCCATCTTGATTATATGGATTGGAAGCTCACCTCGTGATCACTTCACCCAAGCCTTTACTTCGACATGTTTATAATAATATTCAAACGTATTCATTGCATGTTTTACGTTGTCGAGGATTATTTTTTTTAAATATATAAAGCAATGTATCTGAAGTTTCTTGCGCTTGTGAAAAATATGCGATAATATGAGTTACACTGCATCCCAATGGGGGTGCAACTTTGGCTAACCCTCCGAGGAATACAGGCGTGCATTTTTTTTATATCCATAAATGTTATTCTTGTTAAAACGTGAATTTAACATTCAAGCTCACTAATATTCTTTCAACGACTCCAACCACTTTTGTTGCCGACCGTACTACGTCACATTACACTAGAAATCTTACGTCACATAATCAAAAATTTATTGTAACGATTGATAGTTTAAACATAAGTACGTACTTGTTAGCAAATTATTAGATCATGATGAATTGTATTCATGATCGATGATGGATCATGAGAATTTGATGAAAGCGTTTCATTTGAACATCATTGAACTATGGGCTTCTGTAATCTTTGACCTTAGTTCATGACCATTTATTCCAGAGAGAATCTTTAAGACTCTCACATACGAGCGTTTTCATTTAGTTTTTTTCATCTGTAATAGCATTTTCAGATCAATTTCCTGATAGCTACAAGTTAATATTTTTACTTCGAGGTCAGGTCTTCTTATTTTTGAGTCGATCCACAGGCCATATTTATAGCGGCATCTGTGGACCTAATGGTCCTAAATGGTGCAGATGTAAGGGCACTTGGGGTGGTCCAACAAGAGGGCCATATTTTGAACAGGTTACTTTTAGACAAGCATGCTCCATAGTCGACCACATCATCAGGGGGCTACTCTCTAAATCCGAAGTCCGTAGTTTCGGGCTTAGTTGCGGGCGTATTCTACTCCGTATCACCTACGGACTTACGATTAGTTCCGAAACTGAACTAAGAATGAATGACAACACAGTGGTTAGGTGATCCGAACTAGAATACGCCCGCAACTAAGCCCGAAACTACGGACTTCGGGCTTTGAGAGTAACCCCCCAGTTACCACTATGTGAGATTAAGGTCAAACGCGAGACTACCAATACTAAAAAAGGAGTAGGTAAAACACGTTGGCGCAAAGTTATCTCATTGCCCAATGGGACTTGTCTGTAAGTGACTTTATTCTACTCGGTTTATAGTGGTATCGGTATAATGCGCACTACGCAAAACGCGTCCATTATGAGATTAGCGTTTTTGAAAAAGCCACGTAGTTATTTTATACCCATCTGCGACAGTAACTGTTCGTTAGCGCAGTAACTATCTAGGTCATCTTAATAGCAATTTTAACAATGTCATGCATGTCTTTGGTAATAAGCAGGCATCGTGTCATAATTAAGTAAACATCAAACTGATCAAGATGTTTAGGACGATGGGTACTTAAATATAGGCTCCGTGTGTGCTGACAAGCAATCTAGTATCGCCTTATACCACCTATGTTGGAGTTGGCTTCCAGTCTAGCTGGATACAGCTAAGCACCAGTATTTTAACAAGGCCTCGTTTACGGAGACGAGGGGCGTCGCATGAAATATATATACGTCGCATATGGAGAAGCGATTTTAGAAGCGTTAGCTAGAAATGCAGGCGGAGCCCGCGGATGGCATAGCCGCGTCGCACGCGACGCATGGATGTTCACCCATCCAACAACCGATATTGGCTAGAGTAGCTTTACTATAAAGATCTGTAGCGGCATCAATGCCGTCACATAAAAAACTAAAAGAAACAAAATTTGTATGGCAACAAAAAAAAAGAACCGCAGCGCCATCTACGACGAACAAACAACGAAATCCTGCATCGCGCAAGCAAAGTTCTTCGTGCGATTAGAACACTTACAACAGTCCGAATATCAACTATGGGGCAGTTGCCCACTAGACACAACAACCGTCTGGTCGGAGGATCCTCTACTTTTCAGTGGAGGTATGCGGGACTTTACTCTTGGATAGATCGACCCGAGTGTCAGTTATTGCTTATGCACGAGCTCCTCGTCTGTGCTTACATTGCTTTAAATAAAGTTTAATGTTCAGTCTGGATTTCTGGAACTCATGAATCACATAATATTGTAAGGTTCCTTATTAAATTTACTACTAGGTACATATTTTCCTTAATAATAACATTTGTCCTTCATTACATGCATTTTAAAATAATTATAGTACAAGGCTAGCAATCAGTTCTATTTCAGACCGCATAATATTAGTGTGATGTCATACTATTAACATTTCTGGCAAAAATTACTCACTCGATTGATGACGAGTCATTTATTTTAGACTCCTTTATCTATATCTTCTTTTATACATCTATACATATAATAAAAATGTAACGGATCGCTGTCTGCACATGGAAGATATATGAGAAAAATATTATTGGGACGCAAATAGCACCCAAAACAATTATTGTTAGAATTTTTGTCTGTTTATCTGTTTGTCTGTGCGTTTGTGCACGCTAATCTCAGAAACGGCTTCCGATTCAGATGTGGTTTGACTTATACATTGTGGTAAGCTTCACTTAACATTTAGTGTTTGTTTCATGTCAATCGGTTCATAAATAAAAAGATGTTGCCAATTTAAAGAATCACGTCGAACATTTGTTAAACTATCTCTATTCTTTCTCAGTTCAGTAGCATTGACTGAAACTTTACTAAACTTCTTAATCTTAAAATAAAAATGTCTGCCCCAAGTAACTATTTCACGCGGACGAATTCGCAGGCAAAAGCTACTCAAAAATAAACTTTTACAGTGATCTTGTTTACCTTGCAATCAATACTAATGAATTACACATAAGTACCGCAGAAGTGCCGCAATATAAGTAGGTATCCTTATATGATAATAAAAATACATGTGATCCAAATTTCTGTCTGTCTGAATATGATGAAAAAGTGGATAGAAAACTTTCTGCTTTTTATCCGACTTCCAAAAAGGAGGGTTTCAAATTTAATGTTTGTTACCCCATAACTCTGCCATTTATGAACCGATTAGATTTTTTTAAGTGAGTGGATATACATTCCGAATGGTCCCAAAAAAAAATCATTAAAATCGGTTCAGTAGTTTAGACATGCGTCGCTTAACCTAAAAGATCGACCCGTGCAGCTATTATTATCATACACAATACGTTAATATTATCATGTTAACTGACCCACAGATATTTTTAATTGTCTGGCCTATTGGTCGAGTGGTTAGTGACCCTGATTGCTAAACCGGAGGTCGTGGGTTCGATTCCCAGGACAAATGTTTGTGTGATGAGCGTGATCATTTGTTCTGTGTCTGGGTGTAATTTGTCTATAATATGTATGTATTTAGAAATATATAAGTATGTTTATCAGTTGTCTGGTTGCCATAGCACAGGTTCTGCCTAGTTTGGGATCGGATGACCGTGTGTGAGTTGTCCCAAGATATTATTAGATATTATTATTTAGATTTTGATACCATCTTATACGAAAGGCCAGATTACTTTCATTGATTGAAAATATTGATAGTAAAGTTACATCTTCAAGTGTCCATAAACTGCAACAACATGACGCAAGCTTCATTATCTTAAATCAAAAATACTCTGATTACCTAATTAATCTTTACATGAAAGGCTTCTAAAGATAAAGATAATTTTATTTGTCAAAACATGCGTATACATGCAAATTCCCATCCAGGACAAATCATTGTGTGATGAGCATGATCATTTGTTCTGTGTCTGGGTGTAATTTTTCTATAATATGTATGTATTTAGGAATATATACGTATGTTTATCAGTTGTCTGGTTGCCATAGCACAGGCTCTGCCTAGTTTGGGATCAGATGACCGTGTATGAGTTGTCCCAAGATATTTATTATTAATTAAGCATGCAGGATGACACAATATTAATATTTCGCCCGTACATATTTCATCCGTAGGGTGTACAAATTTATAAAAAACTAAATTACTAAAGGCACTTCAATCCCAGGACATAATTCTACAAAGTAATTACACCTATTACGAAGTTGTCTGTTCAACCCAAAGGTTGACTGGTAGAGAAGTCCACGAAGGTACGTAACTGCTATATACATACGTACTAGTTTAAAATACGAGTAAATAAACAAAGGTAATATCTCTAGCAGTTCATTAGAACAAAAGTCTAAATGGGCAGAGAAAAGACAAACAGTCCTCAGACATACAAATCAGAAAATAATTGAAGAAGAAATCCGTATTTTTATATGAGGTACATTTTTTTTAGGGATTGAAATCATCAAACGATTTCTTCCGCTCTGGGTGGAGCGGAACGGCGTGTCAGAGTCTTAATGACTAAACCCATCCGTGTTTCTTCTAAAGCCCTTTGCGTTCCAGGGCAGCGGTGACTCTTTCGAACACATTCCGCAACACTGGTGTTTGAGGTACTTACCTATCATAAATTATGTGTGACCGTAACTTCGAGAAAAATTTATAAAAAGCAGGTACACCTTCGGGCTGCATTGCAGCAAAAAATAACTATTTATATCCTTTATATTATGCGAGTGAAACCGCAAGCTTTGCTACTAAAAACTATATTATGACCTGAATGTTACAAGTAATAACTCTATCAATTACATTGACACTTGATAAAATAAATAAAAAACCCACCAAGTGCGAGTTGTACTCGCGCACGAAGGGTTCCATACCGTTATCTACAAAGACGGCAAAAAATCACGTTTGTTGTGCCCCCTTAAATATTTATTTTATTCTGTTTTTAGTATTTGTTAATATAACGGCAACAACAATACATCATCTGTTAAAATTTCAACTGTCTAACTATCACGGTTCATGAGATATAGCCTGGTAACAGACGGACAGACGGACAGCGAAGTCTTAGTAATAGGGTCCCGTTTTACCCTTTGGGTACGGAACCCTAAAAACAAATATTGATGGTAACGGAAGCCTAGCAATAAAGATAAATTGATGCACATAAATATTTGTTTCAAAATGTCAAGTTCACCATATATTGAAGTAATTGAGTTTTTTATTGGAGAACGAATTGATTTACGAGATCATGTGTGTGGTCAGTGCTACTGCTAAGTAGAGTGGCGATGGGCGATATTTTTTTCAGTAGACTCTTTATAGCAAAATAAACTATTGGCTATACAAATGAATAGATAGAAGAAGAAAGAAAAAGCGTTTTTTTATTTTTATTTATTTAATATGGGTTTGCTCTTGACTCTAGTCTAGGTCAGAGATGACAGAGACAAAGTCGACGATGGAGCGAGCTTACCCAGAAGAAGCCTGTTCACTCTAATTTTGAAGAGATTAGGGTTGTATGCGCCAAGCATGACAAAGGCACACACAGAATGGCACAGGAGCTTGGGGATTTGAACAAGACAAGAGAGACTATACCAAGTAGTGGGCGAAGTCGGGCTGTGGATGATAATAATGAAGGCTATTTAAACTACCCCATCGAATGACGTCGGTCCAAAAAAGGGAGAGGCCACACGGTGCGGTGTGGTGCCATATTGCCGCGTGAACGTTCACACATAGCACAAGGCGCCGCCTGTACGCTTGCGATTTTGAAAGTACGACTCATGTCTACATCTGCGGTCTGCGACACGGCGCCGCACCGCACCGTGCGGTATACCATGGACATTTGTATGTATTACGCCGCAGCGGCACCGTTCAGGCGCTGCGCCGGAGCTGCACCGCATCGTGTGGCCTGTCACTTAATAATCTGTAATAATTATTTGTTTCAATAATCTTTTATAGTGTTTAATATTGTTATTCTTTTAAATTTATAATTCAGTGTAAAATTTCGATACAATGTAAAAATTGTTAATGAAATAAATGAAAATGAATGAATGATGCGCACCATTTCAAATGTGATGCAAAACTAGCAAAAATATAGTATCATCCAGACTTTTTCTTTCTTCTATTGTTTGATTTGCTGTTGTCCTTCATATTTCATCAATAAGAATTGTCTTAATATTATTCGTTCCTGGAAAATAAAAATGGTTTCCAAAATCCAGATTTGTTTTCAGAAATGGAATATCTATTATTTTGGAGCCATCCTTGGCATATTTCCCTTACTTCATTTGAGAACAGTGTTGTTCTGTTGAACAACAGGCTAAGTATTAGGAGTAATTTTTGCATGTTCTCTCACTAGTTTTAATTCTTTATCAATATCATCATCAGCATTTTCCATCACTGATAATTTCCTTCTCCAGCTTCTAATATAGTTTACGTTACTTCCCATGTACGTCAGTCTTCACCTTGGTAATCGTAAAAGGAACGCCTGCCTTTAAAATCTAGTTATCCAATATAATTATTAAATTGCACTTTACGTCTTTGATGTATAATTAAGTCGTGATGTCCGTAACAGCTACTAGACCTGTACCTAAATTTAAATATTGAAATCTAATGCTGTTAAATGATTGATTAAATGCAATGTAAATGTGGACTAATTAGTTGATTGGTCTTAGAAATATGTAAAAGGTCAAGTTGAAGTTCATCTTTACAAAAACATACAAACGAATATAGAACCTCCTCTTTTTTTAATTCGGTTGAAAAAGAAGACAGAGCACAAGGCCAACAAACTTTCCCCTCAACTCCATTTATTTTCGAGTGAGTGTCACAGACGGACAGACATACGGGTGATCCAATAAGAATTTCGTTTTTTTAATCGAACGTTAGAAACCCCAAAATGAAAAGAATAAAAACAAATTCTTAATAATTTTACACCAAAACAACTTAAGATAAACCTTGCACCTTAGTTTTTCAGTTTCATGCTTTCATTGAGGCAATCCCATCTCGATGATGTAAAGTTATCAAGCATTTTTGGTGATAGTAGATCTACAAATTCATTGCCAGTAAAATCGTGATTAGCATTGCGAAAATAACGTACATCTTCAAGTAGATTTCGTATCGTTGTCGATGTTCAAATATGCGTACAGAAATCTTTCTGTCTTTTTTTACAATCGTCACGATATCTTGTAGTCTCACCATCGCTAGAATTGTATTGCATAAGCTGTTCATGGGTCTTTCCAAAAAGGACAATCTCAGCTTTCACAGTTAAAAGGTTACATTCATGAAGCCAGCCACTGCTTTTGTTGAGACACTTAGCAATTTTTTTATTGATTTGAAGTAACCAACCCTAAATAATCCCAATGGAACCCACTCCGGGGATGACAAGTATCCTATGTCTTATTCCAGGAAATGGTCTATCCATGTGCCAAGTTTCTTCCGAATCTGTTGAGCCGTTACGACGTATAGGTGTAATACACACATACGATAGAAAGACAGAGTATGTTTCGCCTTTTTAATATCGGTACAATGTGTGTTTCATACACAAAAAATCTCAAATTTCTACCAAGGTTTCACATATAGATTTTGAAAACTGTTCCCAATAAATCTTAATTTCACTGAGCTGTTCCCTAAGTGTCACATAAATAAATAAACTTTTTAATTTTTGAAATGCCAGTGACATTCAACCGTAAGGTATGGTGATGTAACAGTTACAAAGTTCACCATACATATTAACTCCAAACCTAGAAACACTTGAACCACTGATATAATTTTTAGTCCCATAGACCATAGTCCCATAGAGGTATGCGAAATAGGTTGTCAAGTCCTTTAACCTCCATTAAAAAGGGAGGACTCTGATCAGACGGTAGGAAGGGTTGAGTCTGGTGGTCAACTGCCCGATGGTTGCTGACGGGCTGTTGTATATGCTCAAAACGCGTGGAGAACTTGGTTAGCGCAATGTAAGATTAGTGTGACGTCAGGTCTTTAACTTGTTTTACTGCTGCATTCGTAGGCGAGAATCAACACGACAACTCGTAGAATCAAAATCCATGAATTATATAACCAATGGCACCATCAAAATGTTTCATTAACAACTTAACAACAAATTATCAACTCATTACGACCTTAAATACCATTTAAATCCGTATCCTTAACCCAAACATCTATTACCTAAATAGCTGTACACAAGTACATAACGAAGTATTTATAGAGTTAAATGTTAGTGAACGCTATTTAGAGGCCCTATTTCTATTAGGCGACATTTGTGAGACCTGATGCATAAACATGAGACTTGAATATAGCATCACTGTCGTTTGGTTTGGAGTTTGATCCAGGATATGATCGATGGCCTCTTAAATGTTTAAGAGAAGAAGTAATTTAATATTCACCAACAAGCGTTATACCCGTATTGTGGATTCTGGCTCTGTCCTTCTCCCGGACAGGAGGCCTGAATTCCAGCATTAGGAACATTATAGGCTAATTATACTGGTTTTGTAAAGATATTTAAAGAAGAATTCTTTGCATTGCTTTTTGACAAGACATTTTGAGAAAGGAGTTTATATCGTTAAATTTCCAACATGGAACACGTTGAAAGCAAAGAAAAGTGAGATAAGACAAGAAATACTGGGATGTTTTATAATTTTGGGGTAAATTTGGTTTCCTTATGGGAGCTAAAAATTGATAAAATTGAAATATGTTTTTACATGTAACGTTAAATGTCGCCGTATTTATACTTAACGCAGAATTTTCAAGTTCATGACCCATCATTAACATACACATGTTATGATCTGAACATCTTTCTTAAAAGCTTTGCCAGCGCTATTATTTTCGAATGCTTCCTCGCAATTACGTTTTTTCTTGATAACAATGTGCCCAACATTATTACAGTGTTTAGTGTTGCCAATAAATTATCTAGCAGATAACCTTTACCTTTACAAAATAATAATGACAGCATTTACAACAAAATGTTATTCATTATTGAACTCAGGTGCAATTTAGTTAAATATTTTAGTGCAGGTGAAATAAAACGTCTAAAAAATAAACTAGACAGTACACACTTATAAGGAGACCCGTTTACATTTGAAAATTACATCTCTATTTGTCAAAACATAATTTTTAGACGACCTCAAGGTCTCAAAAACATGTGCATACCAGTAAGTGATTCTGGTAATAAATAAATAATTCGATGGTCCTTGCGGATGATACAAAAATACAAGACGCAGACAACGAAAATCAAACTTTAACAAACCTACATACAGTTAACATTCGTTTGGGAGAAGAGTTGTAAGAGTTGATCTGCGAATGTAAGACTCAAAGTATATCACTCAAAATATTGAGCATAGTAAGCCCAAGTATAAAATGCGGCAGATTCACTTAACAGTCACATTTCACTGGCATCTTCCTAAGAGGACACACAGCAATGAAATTCGTTAGTATCTGTGCAAATATTTGTATAAGTTTTAAGCAATCATTCATAATAGTGCAAACCTTTCGAATACAAGTGCCATGTTGGAGTGAGTGAAGAAATCGTTATCAGTGATTTTGAAATCCGCAGTTTTCGGGTGTTTTGTGCAATGGGATTGTTCTTAGTACCTACTTACATACCCAATTTCTCTGGTTTAGTTTTTACATCAAGGTCCGGGAGTGCATTCAAGGAATTAGGATTTTTTGCAATAATTTATGTTTCTTAGAACTTCTGATCATATAAACATATCGTAAATCTTAAACTGCTTTATAAAAAACTCATTTATATCCACGTCTGTTTTGTAACTATTAAATATTTTTTCCGTCTTTGCCTTTTTAAATGTTAAGTTCTTATTTTTACTAATTAAGTTGAAGTTCTTCAGCGTAAGTTTTTTCAGACTTAAAGACGTATCTAAAGTTTTAACTTAATATTAATCCATTTTAGTAAATTAAATCATGATCGGTATCCACTGAAATAGGCCTCCCAATAATTTATAACTATTGTCTAATATTCATTAGTTAGATATTTAGGGGATTTAGGTCAAAAATCTGTTTATTTTAAGTATTTCTCATATACGTTTTCTACATAACAAGCCAAATAGTTTTCAATTTTTTTTCTGTTTTTTTTTTTATCAGCTTTTGTAAGATCACATTGAAAAGGTATTTTTACAAGACTTCGCAAGATCGTAACATCGTTAGCATCACAGCTTGCCGCTCCATTTGGCATCAATCACAAATATCTTCATGTATCTTTATTTATGTCACTTTTGTCCGCGACTTCGCTCGCTTTCATATAGATTTTTTACGAAAATCCTGTAGCTATCTCCAGGTTTCCATCTATCTATGAAACAAAATCGGTTCTCAACTCAACAAATACTTAACAAACAAACAAACTCAGTTTCAAAGTCCCATTTATTAACTTGTTGCATCACATTTCAATACGAAATTTCTACCAAATTGGTACCTACTTAAATACGTAATGTCTTCATAATTAACAGTGAAACAATGTGAAATAAACTTCGGAGGCTTAAAGCGTTGTCTAACCTAAAATAAATGAATAGATAGACTACGTAACATAAATGATCGTCTTAAGAAACTTACCTTTCGACATTTGTCACCAATGTATAAAATGGCATAGCATTTCAAGTTAAACAGTTCAATTTCATGTCTTTTCTATTAACAAAATCTCTGATGCTAAACAAGGATATCGCATTCCGTACTTGTTCAATAATAAATTTAATTGAAACACCAAATTCTATGACAAATTCAGCAGGTGGAGGACAAATGAGCTTTATGTCTTGCTAATTGTTAAACAATTGAATATCAGGCAAGATCCATTGTTATATAACCAAGGAATTACAATTGATAATTGTTATTCAAAGTTATCTTGTTTCTCGGTGCACCTCTAATTTGTTATGCAGCCTTCCGCTGTGATTAGAGCTGGTGTACTTGTTATTATAGACTTGACTTATTCGAACCTTATTAAATTACTGTACACTCGTGTTCAAATTAGTCGCTTTATTAAGCAAGATAACCCGAGATCATCTTTAGGACCATGAATGCCAGTTTTCGTACTTAAAAAGCGTTCAAATTCATGACTGACATTCATCAAAGCGATAATAACATTTCTTTGGAAAATTACAGGTGTTCTTGACAGTTTGAGACAGCGTTGCGAATATGAAAGCTCTTTAAAAATACAAGAATTACATCTCTTGGCAATAGTTAATATAACTGACACTGCAACAAATTTGTCAAAAACTGACATAATTGTTACATTTTCGTGACAAATTTTGTTGAATAAAGCAGACATGTCTGAAATAACCTTCCAAATCTACACACGAAAATTTTGTAAGTTTATTCAAATCAGCACCTGGAACCAATTTAATAATATTTTGCTGATTTTAATTATAAAAAAATCCAGACCAGTTTATTAAAACCGACCAGCCGGTCGGTTTGTGCTGATTTTGATTATAAAAGAATGCAGACCAGCCACCATGTATTTTAAGATAATGCAATTCAATTCCATGACTCACATATCGTTTTGCATGAAGGACTAGACACTGAAATACTCGTATTTCAGTACCCCATATTTGACCAGTTACATTATACTAGCGGCCGCCCGCGGCTCCGCCAGCGAGAATATCGAAAATTATCCCAAGGGAAAATACTCCCGGGATAAAAAGTATCCTATGTGTTATTCCAGACTATTATCTACCTCTGTGGCAAATTTCATCACAACCGTTCAGTAGTTTTTGCTTGAAAGAGTAACAAACATCCATACTTACAAACTTTAGCTCCATGTAAAAAAATCTTGCAAAAGTATTTTTACGTAATGACAAACTGACTGAGCTCTACGTGAAGATTATAGCTTTGATGACCTTCAGGGTCAAAAGGTTTTAACTCATCATTCTCTGTAATCTTATTAAATTCTGCTTAATCTTCATCATACTTCTAACCATATTAGAAGAAGTAATTGATGTTTAAGATTATATTTGTTAGTTTAATTGTGTTTTCAATTCAGTTTGTGACTCATTTATTTGTTAATAAATTGCGTTACTGAATGAAACTTCAGACTTGTTGCAATACATTTCTGTTACCTATTTAATATTTCAAGTGTAACGACACTTTTTTTGGTTTAGTCAAAAACAGCTTTTGCATTCATTTATATGTGTTTATAATATCATTGCAATGTACAAGTGTCAGATGTCCAAGACATTTCATAACTTACATATTTATTTTTAAATTGCTTTGTACTTTAATGTAAGTACACCATAAAATGAACCTGAAAGAAAGAAAAGTAGTTTATGTGGCACATACAGATACACACAATATATGTACAAAAAAAAGAAAACTTAATTTTAAAACAATTATATTGCGTGCCCCGCGACTCCGCCAAATAGGGCCAGTTCAGCAAAAAGCCGGACAACACATACAAAGGACAGCCTTATCAATTCCGCGATCTTTTCCAGGCAACCGGGAATGCACATTAATAGCCTGGACACAGTAGTGTCAAGACAATTGAATTAAATATTAGGAGTAATTAAATCTTATTTCTAGAATATTCGCAATCTCAGACTAGCAGAAGTTTAGCATTTTTCCGCGGCATTGCCCTGGGCTTCCGACAGGAATCGTGATATTTTCGGGATAAAATATAGTCTTTGGCACTGAGTTACTATAATGCAGGTTACTATTACTGAAAGGTACTCTATCACTATAGCCGTCACGAAGAATGTGCGTAATCGGATCAGTACTACCAAAGATACAAACAAAAAACAAATAAAAAAGCCACCTTTTTACAAATTGTTTAGATTCATTCAAAGCCAGAGAGCACATTCTTTTCAGCCATAATCTTCCAAAATGTCACAACATCCCGAGCTTCCTCATCAAAGCTTTTAATTCCATAACCGCACTAGTGCAGTAATATACCACCACAATATTGCTGGTGTGACAGTAACACCAGTGGTAAGGTTATGACATCTGTGAAATAACCGCAGGCGATGCCGCGAGACGGAAGATTAGTGGCACCCGAAAATTAAGCAATCGGAAAATGTATTATTAAGGTGATCGCGCTAAATTAATGGTTTTGATTATTGCTATTGATTTAATAACAGAAAATTTTTTCGATAAAAATCAAAGACTGCCAATGAGCTTTTTAAGTCATGTGCGGTTTTTAATTTTCTTTAAATTCATTCTCTTGCCCTTTTCAAAATATAATTTTATATATCGTCTTCTTCTATACTTTTCTGTTACTCGTCATCTCTAAGTTCACCACCTTTTCTAGCCATGTGATCTTAGAGATGTGAACAGTCCATGACTGATTTGTTTAAAGAACAATGGTTTTTTGGGACCTTTAGGCACAAACAGGAATTGGTACCGAGATGAAACTGTCACCAATATGTAGTGCATTGTTAATGTAATTATTGAATTTCTTCGTTTATTTTTTTAAAGCTGGGAAAATATCATTAATCTTTAAAAAAATACAAATATTGCTCGATTTATGAGAACGCAATATAAAATTTCTAACTTTAATTCCTTACGTTACTAGAGTTATCCATACTTTTTCTTAAGTCTATGCTGATGTTATTTCTTAATCGACTTAATTCCAGGCAATGTGAACCGTAAAAACTCACGTTAATTATTATAATAAAGTTTTCCAGTAGCTTTTAAAATATATTGAATTGTATTGTATTTAAAATGTATTGCCGTACATAGTTATATTTATAAAGGCGAATGTAACGACATATGTTTCATCAAGTTACGTTTTGTTAGATTTCACTAGTCCAAGTATGTTAGCCGAGTGGCCATTGTTCTTTCTGGTATCTATATCGATGGTATAAGATTTAATGACTTTTATTGATTTGTTATTCAATAATTACTCAGGTTTTATAAAGACTTTTCTATGGCCAAGAAAAAATGCACTATCGAAATGTCTGGATCCCAGATTTTTTCATAAAGTATTATTCAATTTGAAATTGAAAGACAGGTAGAAAATATAATAATACAGCAACCATAGTGCAGACACTTTAATCAGTTTTGATAATATTATAAAATGTCAAAATTTAATTGCCTATTTGCCGGTTATAATTAAGATATTCCTTTTATTGGCTGATAAGTTTACAGAGTTAACTGGGTCAAAGTTCTAACTGTTTAATACGTAGTTTATAATGCTGGTTGTAATTAACTACTTAATCCTTTCCCTGCAAGATGCTAGTACATACATGGTTACACAATATTAGATCTTTAAAGCGAATGTTCTGAGTTAGGATGAGTTTTAATAATATTATTATTTAAGCTGTTATCAAGGTTTTTTGTGTAATTTGTCAACACTTTTTTTTAATAATTATCTTTAAAAGTTTGTTGAAATAACATAAGCGACCATAACACGAAAAATATTATTTAGTGTGAAGATAACCGAAGTCTATTCAATCAGGTATCATTTAATTTAGCTACTTACCTACTTTATCTAGAAGAATGCCTTTAAAAAGCAATATAATAAGAAGCTTTTTACAGCAAATCCGTGTTTAAGTACTCATTACATTAAAATATTTTAATCATCCATTTAATATCCTGTTCAACTCTATCCTGGGAAATACCTCTACAAAAAGTCAACATACCGGCTTTCCCAATACGTCCTTAGAAGGCTTCTATATTGTTGTGATCGTGACCGAAGCTCTATGGGGTTACATTCAAAACCTTAGCCTTTCCCATCGCCGCGCTACCTTCACCTCAATAAGATGCACTCATTTAAGTTTGCCGTAAAACTTTGTTAAATTTAACTTTGCAGATTAGTAGTGCAGAATTAAGGCTATTTATTTTAGGATCATAAAATTCAGCTCACTTATGCTTGTGCATTTTATTTCGTATATCTTAAGGGTTTAAATAAATAAATAGGCAAAACGAAAATTGACTGACGTAATTGTGTAGATAGAAAGAAAGAATACATTTTATTTTTAATCAAAATTGTGTTAGATAACACCCTTGCTATTGAGGTCGAAGTATGCTAGTGGTTTATTTCACTCAAATCATTGATAACGATACTACACTCTAAGATTAGAAGAAAGATGATAAGTCACCCTTTGATAAATATCATTTTTGATAGCAGGTGCACTGTATTGGAGACTTTTTTAACATACTTAATGAAATCCAGAACTTCTACGACACAATTAACATCTCCAAACATTTCACCATTCTGATTACTGATCCTTCCAATTCATAATTCCAGTTCATCGTACTCGCCCTGGTATCGGCAGCTGCAGCAGCTCGCCTGGACAACTCCATCTACCTTCCTCCCAATGCCAGGTCTTCAAGTGGAGCAAACGCTGGTCTCCAAGCTCCCTTGGGAGGGCAGGATAATGCAGCATACAATGTAGGAGGTCAAGGAAGACAGTCTGCTGGCAGTCAGGCTGAGATCTTGAAGTATGAGAACGAGATCAATGAGGAGGGGTACCATTATGCTTATGAGACTAGCGATGGCACTAAGGCTGAACAACAAGGTGGGTGTTGAATATTTTAGCATATGAATGAACATGAATATTTTCGTGTGAGCCGATTCTCTCGAAGACATGAAAGACGACATTGAACTTTCCTGACTTTAAAATATCCCAAAGCTATAACTAAGAGTCAAGAAAAAATACGATTGATAGATACCTATGCAGAACTTACCATATTTGTTTACAAGTAAAATATTCCAGTCACTCGGAGTTAAAACATAACTTTACCGAGGTTTTTGCTTTTCTTTTAGTTTGTCTATGATCTTGTTTCCAGTCATTCGACGTTATCTAATCAATTTGTAGAAAAGTTAAACTGTAACTTATTTTTAATTAATCGTTACTTTGAGTGAATCAAGGACTCAGAATAGGTGCCCTTTCAAGTTTATCTTTAAAATAAAATTAGTCGCACCAAATCAATCTCAATTGCACTCGTGTTCCAAACATAGAAAATAATAAACTTTAGTTACACAAAGCCATTACTTTATCCACAACGTTTGAGGTAACTGGCATACATGCAATGAGAGTTATATAATGCTTGCATGTTAAATGTTAATGATCGTCAGTTTCTCCATGAACTTTGTTTAAACAGATGACTTATTGTTACAACGAATCATTTAATTTTTCATTTTCACTACTCATTAGTAAGATTATTGGATTTTTTTGTTTCGTCTTTTAGAATCATTTCATTCTGATAAGACAGCGGTTTCAGTACAATACTGAAACCGCTGACTTACCTGTGTGAGTTTCAATTAAAATATATTATAAATTGCCAGAAGCAATTTCTTATGTCTAATATCAATGATTATTTAAATGATAAATTTTAAATTAGGTAAGTACATGTGGTTTTAATTACTTTATAAATAGTACAGTAACAATATATAATTTATTTAAAATAGTACACTCTTCCTCTCTCCTACTTTGCTGTGGCCGACAGGGTCCACAATGATCATATTTTTGTAAAACCTACAACCTAAATTCACATGAGGAAGCAATAAATATATTGAGTATTGAGTACCTTAATAGTATCGTAAATTCGCTCGGTGTAATGGTGTTGGGTTAAATATTTCTGAACTACGAGATTTTCGGTTAGGGTTTATATTAGGTGCAGGAAACTAAAACTATTATGACCCTAACTACATACATCGCGACATTTATATATAATAATCAACACAGACCTACATTAAAAGGCCGTGTTGAATTCAAAAATTGGGAAGAATTAAGTGAATACATCTGGATCAAGTTAAATAAATAATTATTTATTATGTTGTTCCACGTAACGAAACCATAGCGCGATCTAATTCGATCCCAACGCCATCTAGTTTCAAATTCGGAACTAACGAACGGGGTTGTAAAATGCTGCATATCATTGTATTGTAAATTAGGTAACCTGGCGAACTTCGTACCGCCTAAAATTGATTGATTTCAACTTTTATAAAATTCATAAATCACCCCTGTAATAGAGTGAACACAAAAAGCAGGTCTAAACGTTTTTGAGTTTAAGCGACACAGAACGATATACATAGAACTTAAAGCTTTAAAAATATTATTAATTCGTTTACGTTTATTAAGTTATGTTATTTAAGGAAACACTGTATGAGATTCCGACACAATAATATGAAAACATTTTTCCTTTTAAAGGGCAGATTACGACTTCTAATGATTTATTGATGAATAATCGTAACATTTTGAAAACAAATTACTTTATAAGTAAATATTTGGAATTATATTTTTGTAACATAGTGTAATATGTATATTTGTAAAGTTTTGATTAACGCGGACAAAAGCGACGATCGCCACCAAAACTACCGGTTTTTTTACTATTATTAGGCACTCTTAGGTTTGACCACTATCTCACCTGATGGTATGCGATGATGGGTTGTAGATGAAGCACGCTTGCCTAGAAGTAACCTATTCACTCTTGATTTTAATTCTCTCAGGTTCTAGCTATAAGGAAACACAGACTTTGGCAGTGAATTCCACTCCTTAGCTATACGCACAATGAATGTGTTCCCGAAAAGTTTTGTCCACCATGTACCGGTGGCGCATCGCCGTACATCTTATGGTCCGATGGTGGAACGCGCTTGGCGGAATTAAACTATGCCATTCCGGCTGTATTTGAAATATTCCCAATTTAGTTTTTGCACGGAACCTTGATCCTTTTTCTGAAATAAAGTCAACTTGAGTAACTTCTTATAAAATCAGCCATGTGCTAGTGTAAGTCTCGTCATTATTGGTCCCGCCGTTTAATGAAAAGGCTGATTTAAGCTAGTTGGCTGTGACGTATACTTACTTGCATTCGTTGCATTTAGTTAAAACCTGTCATTTTGATATAACAAACAAATTGAATTTTATTCATTCGTATCGAGTATAGATGTATAGAAGATTGGATAGATGTAGTTTAATAACATGGCACTCCATTTTATCATTTTAGGCCGTGTAATCCCCGGCGCGCAACCAGAGGAAGGTTCTCTCGCGGTGTCAGGCTCCTACTCCTATATCGGTGATGATGGCCAGACCTACACCGTCACCTACACAGCTGATGAGAACGGCTTCCACGCTGAAGGAGCTCACCTGCCCACCCCCCCTCCCATCCCCGAGGCGATCCTGAAGAGCCTGCAGCTCACGGATACGAGTAGTTCTCAAGGTACGTGTTAATCCCAACTTAACTTTACTTGCGGCCGGTCTCAATAACATACAACCTTTGACCAACTGTTCAATTAGCTACCAGCAGTAGCTAAAATGTCATTTTTGGCTTTCAAACATGACGTTTCAGCTAGTGTTGGTAGCCAATTTGACAGTTGATTAAAGCTAGAAATGTTACTGAAATCAGTCGTTAGAAAAGCGATAGTGGGTTTGTTTGTTATACTTCCACGCCTAAATAGCCGAACCAATTTTGATGAATTTTGGTACAGAGATAGATGAAACTGCGGATACGCTTATAGGCTTTAACGCGAGCTAAGTCGCGGGGGAACGCAGGTACACCACATTAATTAAAATAAAGGGAGTGGTTTTGGAATGATTTTCTGTTTTAGTTAAACCTGATCAGTTTCAAAGTCCATTCCTTTTTTTACGACCAGGGATGAACCTTTAAATATGCAATGTATTTTTTTATAATACACAAGAAACAACGTACATAATACGTGAAATAATGTAGCTAGATTATTTTATTACTAAGGAAAGAAAATAAACTAAACGATCAATTTATTTTTCAGGTGCATACGACAGCAGAAAAAGTAGCTACGACGCTGACGCGGGCTACTAAAACTAACACAAAAAATCTACTAACATACTAAAACTAAAAATTTGAGTAACGACTAAGTTGTTGACTGTACAAGCCGTAATACAGTCAGGCTCAAAATTTAATGCATAAGTTATTATTTAGTCTCTCAGTGATCGATCGGACGAAGTGGCCAGTACCTGTATGTAGTCGTTAATGTTATTATTTTGTAATAAAACTCCTTTGTAAATAGTTTTTGTCTTTTCTTTTTGGTCGAATTTGAGTGTGTCCGTAGAATGTTCTAAAGCCTGGAAGCAGTTATCCTATTATTATTATCTAAACATTATGATCAACTGGTGTCCAAATCTTATTCTTGAAAATCATGAATATTATTTTACGTTATTGGTAAAACGCCTACTGATTCTACCTTAGCAGGAAAAAGAATGCAACAATGCGCTGAACTAAACGTTCAGGCGTTTATCCAAATCAGTGTTCTTTGTTATAATATTGTCACCAGATGGCTGATGGCAAAAGTTAGTTAGTCATTTATTTTTGATATCGAATGACTTCCAGTTATGTACAGTCAACAAAGCTATTTGGTATACAGGTAAAAATATTATCTTTTCCACTGCACTGTAATTATTTATTTCTAATGTGTGCATTATAACTTTTTCAGCTTATGACATAGGTACTTACGAGTATGGTGTACAATAATTGTCTACTCAGCACACTCACAACATTGTTTAAAAGTAGTTGCAAGTAAGCTGCCTGCATACCAAATAGCTTTGTTGACTGTACCTAGTTTTTATTTTGTTTTAATAGAACTCAACAAAACATTTTAAAGCTGCTGTGCTTAGGATTTTTCGAGGTTTTTTTGACGATCTGTTTTCTATAGCTTTTAGTTCACCAGGGAAGTGTTTCCAGTGAGATAAGATTTTGTTGACTTATTTCTACGTTGACGTATTAAAAGGTTACCGCAAAATTAAATTAAATGAGATCAGAACTTTTCATTACAATACGCCGTTAACCAGTAACCCATATTCCATCAACCATCGATCAACAGACGAATAACTCATGATTCATGATCTTACCAAAGGGTATAGTTAACCTTGAGAACAACAGTTATTTAACCATCGGCTAAGAATTCGTCACGAGTAATTTTATGGAGCAGTGGCTGGCAAGAGGTGAGGGAACATCAATGTAGACGTACTGTGTAAATTGCGATCGCAATTGCGATGCGACTGTTTCGAGAACTTTGCTGGAGTAACTGACGAAGACTTTTAGCCAACTGGCTGTCACACCATGCTGTAATAGTTGTCATTTTCGTTTAGGCTTGTTTATGCACAGCACAACACTATTCGTTTCATGTTGGATGTTTAGGCTGTATTCTTATGGGAATCTATCTCAAGCTGTTACCCATGGGCAAAGATTTCGATAACCTACCAACAAAATCAAAATTACTGATGGTTAGAATAATCAAGAAGATCTTGTGGGTTACCACATGTTATCCAGCATGTTTGAAGTAGTGTAGATGAATTAGGAAACAACAAATGTAGTTAGTACCCACCCACCTATAATTCCAAACTAAGAAAGAATGAAAGAAAACTAGTTTATTTGGCACACTGGTTCACATAATGCTAGTACAAATAAATTGAAACTTAATTTTAAACAATAACATCGTGTGCCCCGTGACTGCACCAAATAGGTCCAGTTCAACAAAATGCCAGACAACTATAGTAGGCGCCAGATAATCGTGGAATAACGGTCATTGACCCACCTACAATTATTGACATTTTTAATTTGAAAAACGGAATTAATGACACAAAGCTGTCCCGAATCATCATCTCTCGTGATCCTTAACATTGTCTAATAATGAAAAACGATTCATATTTAATTGTTCAGGTACCTATGAACAGTTATTAGGGAAAGGTCAATGTACTTTATTCCACATTTATCTGGCGCCTACTATAGTAGTTGCCTGACGCTGATTTGGTTTGATTGGTTAATGTAAATCAGCTATCTAAGGTAATAAATATAGAAATAAATAGATACTTAATAATATGTTAATGTGTAGTAAACGATTCATAATAATTTGCTGTCTAGTGATAGATAAGTTTGCGTAAAATAACAGAAAAACAGAGAGAAGAAATCAATTGAAACAAAAAGCACAAATATCATCTAATTCAATAAAAGCAGATATAAAATCACGCAAAAAACGTTCCACAAACTCATCAGCAACCATGTTAAAATTAGATACAACTGGTTGCTTCAATCATTTGTGTGATGGAACAGCTTGCCCGGTAATTTCGCATTTACACGGTTCGCAAATGAAACCGCATCGACCATGCATACTGAGATGGACAAAAATACTCGTCATTTGCTGTATCATTAACAATGACTAAGAATTCGCAGTAATTTCTCACTTATCTGCAATATTGATTAATAGATACGTGGTACTTCAAAATTGATTTTAGTGACACGCAAAACTGTGTTACTTTGGTTTATGCTGTTTTGATCACGAGTATCATTAGAATAGAATAGATTTTTTTTTTATTGAACAATACTCAATATTTATTTGCATTCCACAATGTTAGCTTAGGTGGTAGGTACATATTAAATATACATAATTTTAGATCATTGTGGACCCTGTTGGGCACAGCAAGTTAGGATAGAGGAAGAGGGCTATCGTCATAGGTATAATTATTATTCGAAAAAAAATAAAATATAATATTTTTCTACTACTCAGTTTACTTTATACTTTATAACATACGACTATAGTTGGCGCCAGATAATCGTGGAATAACGGTCATTGACCCACCTACATTTATTGAAATTTTTAATTTGAAAAACGGAATTAATGACACAAAGCTGTCCCGAATCATCATCTCTCGTGATCCTTAACATTGTTTAATAATGAAAAATGATTTATATTTTATTGTTTAGGTACCTATGAACAGTTATTAGGGAAAGGTCAATATACTTTATTCCACATTTATATGGCGCCTACTATAGTATAATATTGAATAAGGAACAGAATTTAAAAAATGTACCTACTTTTGGAATTGTATATTGCACTGAAAGCCATGCCCCATGGAGCACCCCATGGTATACAGATAGAAGGCCAAGTTCCAAACGTCAAGATCCGCACGAAGGTCTTCGACAACGGAAGATCCTGGATAAGGTTGGCACAAGAGCGTGGAGACTGACACATAAACTAGAGGCCTATGCCCAGCCGCAAGTTCAGTTAAGCTGTAGATGATTATGATAATGATAATATTTTAGGTGTTGCAAGACAATTAGGTATTTTACTGAAAAAAACTAATTAGTCCGTCACATAGATTTAGGAGCAATATGAAAGAAATGGGAGTTAGTGATAGCGTGACGGCTAACAGGACAGAACGGAACAAAAACGACCCCAAGTAACATGGGATAAAAGGCAGGAAGATAAGGATAGATTTCCAAAAAATATTGGACACCATTTGCAAAACATTTTTCTTTTTTCACGTCAACACAAAGTGAAGACGATACAGTGTGTTGAAAACACGCGTGACGTCACGTCGTTGGTAAAAATTGTACCATCGTAATGACGTCACGCGTGTTATCAACGACCCTATTGACGCAAATAAAATATCACTTATGACATTCTATCTGAGTCAGCGATTGTTGAAACGCCAAAATGTTTAGATTTGATCACATGACATTTCGGTAGCGTATTTCGGTACCTAGTTAATTATGCGAGATCGCTTTTAGCGATAAGGCGGCCCATTGAGTCACCCTGTGTAATGTTTTCTTCGTCTATCTTTTCTGAAACTTAAATGGTGTACATAACGGTGCTCCCACACCAATCGATCGATCGTCGATCGATGGTAGAATGAATTAGTCGACGTCGATCGATGGCTTCTACTTCCACCACACCAATTGTTTGTGGCCCGATATCCCTCGATCAGCGAAAGCTACCACACAAACCGATCAACGTCGATCGATGGCATCAATCAACGATCGATCGATTGGTGTGATAACACCCTAATAAAAAGCATTATATTCTACCATTCCATTCCATTCTATTTCTATTCTATAATCTCGTTAATATTTGTCTTTTCGACCATCGTTATCAAATATCTTGTTTAGAGCCTCTAGACAAGGCTCTAAACAAGATATTTGACGTGCGATCAGCGATGATATTTTCCGTAGGTACCTACACGTGTAACAGAATAGGTACAATGTAACCATAAATCGAGCACTAAAATGACACCATTCCAATAAATTAATTTTACCTTATTGACGTAACCGTTGTTGCTTCGAATCGTAATATTAATTCGCCGTACCTACCCATTATTCTCGTTAAATTATGTCATACTCGCAAATGACATACCGTTAGGTACAAACGTAAAAGTTATTTATAGGTACCTAAGTATTCTAATTATAATTAATCATTCATAAACAGTTTACTTGCAAACTTTATTTTTATAATTTAAGTATTATTTAAGAACCGTGTTACCCAGTTAATGGGTTGTGGAGGTCTGGTAGGCAGCCGCTCCACGTAAAATACTGATATTCAGCTGAATCCGGTTTGACTGGAAGCCGACCCCGATATAGTTGGGAAAAGGCTAGGCAGATGGATGAAGTATTATTTAAAAAGAACTTTAGAAAATTCTTTCATCATCATCAAAATCGCTCGATCATCAGTTTTTAATATCCAGCTGCTGAACTATCCAAAATCTATAGCAATAACAACACAAAAACGATGCCATTAAATGAATACTGACATTCAGTGATAAGGATTTATTCCCCTAACAGCACGTTCCGAAATTAATAAAATAATAAAAAAATATATAAACAATTTAAATCCTAACTAGGTCAAAATATTAATCCACAGATAACAAGCTCCAGGAAGTATTTTATCAATTTCGGAAATACCATATTCTTATCAAAACATTGAAAGCATGTTTTTGTAGGTATCCAAAATATGATTGTCATGAAAAAATCGTGACATTATTCTCGAAATTGCGGTCGAGATTATTATTTTTTAAAACGATTTTTTTATTGTTTTTTAAAAAGACGACTCCTTTCAGTACATTTTAATCGCGACAAACTAAGAAGATCATACTGTGATACAAAAGGGCGATGGGCAGGTAAGACGGGCGCTTTACTTCGTGTATGTTATTTTAATCACTACTGCTCTCGAACTGGCAAAAGACATCGTGAAGAAATCGGCAAATCCAAGAACCAAACATTTGAAGGCGTATCCAATCCACACTAGAAACTCCCGTGCTGGATGAAAAGCACACTCCCTCTTTAAGAGAAAAGGCTCGTATCTCAGCAGTTGGACTTTAATAAGCGGACTAGCTTTTGCCCGCGACTTCGTACGCGCATTTCCCGTTCCCGTAGGAATTTTGGGAAATCTTATCTTCCGTGTAGAGGAGCACCCTACACGGAAGGAAGCTTCTTACGATTAGTTTCGGCTGTGCACTGTCTGTCAGTCATTCGTTTTATTTATTTTTATTTTTATTTTCATTCTTCGGGAAAACAAACAATTATACATTAAAAATTACAAAATAGATAGGATACAGAAATTATACTAATGTGAAATCAGCCACGTTCTCCACAGATAACAATAAGATAATTTGGTAAATTTAAGACTAAAAATTTTAGAAAACAATAAAAGAAAAGGTAAATGAATCGTAAAGTATCAACAAAACAAAATTATTAATATAAAGCTTTTTTACATTTATATTTATTATGCAGTTAGCAGGCAAGCAGTAGCAGATTAAGTATTTCTGGGCAGGGCTCATTAGAACACACACAGTGTCTCGTCCCCAATAATTACCATATAATTTCAAACATTTTCAACATTTATGTACTTTAATCAGACCCTTTCACATTTGTGTCCTATGCTAAGTTAATGCTCATCAATTACATCAAAAATATCTATTTACCAACAATAGTTAACTGTATATGATTTGCAGCAATTATTATTGGATATAGAGGTAAAGGCAATTATTATATGAATTTCTCTTAGGATGGTTATTTGTATCTTTAATTACGAGTAAGTTTTTTACCTATATTTGCTTAGATGTTAATTAAAATAAATCTACTTAATCGCTTTTACTCGTTTTGTATAGAAACCAATCAAAGAAAAGTTCATTAACAAGTTTTCCTTTGAACCAACATACTCGAAAGCTCAGATTAGCTCTTGGCATGCAGAGCAAAGGTGATACCTGTCTTATTTATTTTTTCTGTAACAATACAAAAAAATAATGTAATATTAAAAGGTATTTTTTTTTTATTTACATAGATATTTACACCTGTTTTTATAAATACTTATGTAACTATAATATATACTAGAAATAAAAATAAAAACTCCTAACTAAATTAACCCTAAAATATGGCGTCAAAAAATTCATCCGCATCGTGTCGACTGGAAGTGTATCCAAAAGACTGGCGGCATTTGCCACGTTGTATGGCAAAGGGGAAAACATTTCTACATGTCGAACCTTTTTTTATTTTGTGAATGAGTTTTTTTCCTAGACATCGAACAGGCACTTTTGAATTGTTAAGGTCGGTCAGTCAAAAGAGTTGAAGCTATTTGCACGTTCCAAAGCATATGTATATCTCTATGGAGAAGAACGCGCAAGAAACTCCATGGACAATTTTAAAATCAATATTTTTTTACAATGATATGGTTAGGTATATCATTCGTGTGGAAATTATAATAAACATAATGTGAGATCGATGTAGAAAGACTTGCACGATCAAGCATCCAGCGTAAAAAGAAACTGTGGCAGCTGAGAGATGACCAGTCCTAGCTGACGGCGCTCGCACACGAACCTGACGCCTGCGCACTTTTGATGCACAAAAGCACAATTAAATAATAAAAAGCTACAATCTAACAAAACAAGAAAGTGACATTGTGTCTCAGGTAGGTGTAACAGGTAGGGGTGTGCACTTTAAAATTGCACCAAATGGGAGTTCAGCTCAGCATATATGTATCTGACGCTGATATTCAGCTGGATTCCTTTTTTTTTGCCGTTGCTGCAATTAATTACATTCAATGATTGAATGTAGTATACATTGAATGAAGTTTATTATATCAATTTGTTGTTATGCATGTTGGGTTTGACTTGACACTGAAGCTGAAGGATTATGAGTCATGACGAAAATAAGACTATGCTTAGTACCAGTCTCTGGAAATCAGACCCTGCGAAAACTGAAGGCTTTCTCAGCAACAAAGGTTGGAACTCCATTATTCCAAGAATTGAATCCACCTGCACTTATTATTCACTATCAGATTTTAAGATCACGTTTATGTAAAATGATGACAATGCCAGCTCAATGTTTCCATGAACCGTTTAGTCATCAATTTCCATTAACTATTTGACCGTCAGTAACACCGTCATCACACGGCGGCAGGTCACTGGAACAACTTGTAACTCATGGATGCCCCACAAGTTAAACGGGATATTCTAAAATTCCGTGAAAATACCTGTCGTATGGATCAGAATTCTGGGCTGTGAATAAGATGGATGAAAAAAGATTGCTTGTAGCGGAGATGAGAATGTTGAGATGGATGTGTAGAATAATGAGAATGGATAAAATGAGAAATTAGTACATTAAAAGTAGTTTAAAAGTGGCGCCAGTGACGGAAAAGTTGATAGGGAACCGCTTGTCTTGGTATGGACAATTGAACATGTGAAAAAGAGTGTTGAAATGCATGTTACTAAAAGAAACTAAAAAAAATATAATATAAATGTGGATGGATGGAGAGGGAGGCCAATGTAAAGATGGATGGATTGTGTGAGAAGTGATTTAAAAGTTAAGGGAGGTAGTGATAGCGTGACGGCTGACAGGATAGAAGGGAAGAAAAAAACGTGTTGCGCTGACCCCAAGTAACATGAGATAAGAGCAGGAAGATGATGATGATATAAACAGTCATTGTCCTCCTCAGAAATATAATATATAAATTCATAAAACTGCAAGCAAATAACCGAATGCAAAGCTAGTCTTCTTGAATTATCTCAAACAATAACACCAAGGTGTGAGGCGTATATACATCTTTTAGTAGTTTTAGTCTTCTAGTTTTTTCCCCAACTACGTTGAGGTCGGTTTCCAGAGTAACCAAATGTAGCTGAATACCAGTATTTAAAAGGATAAACTGTCTGACCTCTCGAAGGTAGTAACTGGGTAACATCATACCCTGACAAGACTCCAGACACAGTCATCTTTTGCTTCAGAAATCAATTGCCACCGACAATACATCAAAACATCATAATTTGGTGAAAGAGGATAATGGGTAAGTACAAGAAGATTAGCTCTGCAGTCTTCTTCTTGTTTTGCCTATCGAGGCCCTTTTTTTAAAGATGGATAATCCTCAAATGACTTCTTCCGCTCAGGGTGGAGCTGAAGAGCGTGTTCAGATTTCACTCTTACTGACTAAAACCCATCCGTGTACCTTCTTAAGCCCTTTGCGTTTCTGGGCCGAGGTGACTCTTTCGGACAAATTTCGCAACCCTGGCAGGCTCTGAACCTAGCGGGCCCCGTTGCCTATCGAGGCCCTGCATTATGGAAGAGTACATTGGTTATAACATTGCTTGCCAAGTATTTACCATTGTATATCGCCGTAGTCATGGTGTCAGACTGACGACGCTCATTGTGAACCATAGATAAGTTGGAAGCTTTAATGTTAGTTTTTAATACAAAAGCGTGGGTTTCAAAATATACAAGTGTAATTTCAAGGACAAATTAGGATTATTATCCCATCTATACTCCATCCTTAAAGTTTGGATGTTTGTTACTCAATCACGTCAGAACGGCTGAACGGATCTTGATGAAATTTGGCACAGGTGTAGATTATAGTCTAGAATACTACATAGGATATTTTTTACCCCGGGAGTATGTTTGCTTCGTATAATTTTCGACATCCACGCGGGAGAAGCCGTGGGCGGCAGCCTGTTAATTCATGACACATATCACTAAATCCTTTGGCAAGATACCTACTATTTCTGTTGTTGTATGTTTTGTTTTTTAGTTAAAACCCATTGACATTATCAGCTTCCAGATCATAATATACCTAAATTAATGTAATCATTTCCTGAGTAAAATTTGCGATAAACAATATTGTAAACACTTAATTGTTGGTTGGAGCGACCGATAATTTACTAAGTAATAACACATAATACTGTTATATGGCCGACATACATACATGCTACAGCATACAGGAAAATGCAGAAGTATAACTTGAATGAGGTTTGAAAATCGAACATTGAAATATGGTATTCTTATTTATTGGTATGGTATGGTGTGATATTTTTTTTAAGTTAGGAATTGAAATTAAGAAAAAAGTCTCAAAGAAATCCAAAATTTCTACAGCATCCATCAACCGCTATGGCCTACCTAATCTTTATCCAACTACATAATGGTTGTGTTGAGTCGCCTTCCAGTGTAATAAGTAAATAAAACAATGTTTACCTATGCAGGCGCAGATATTTACAATAAGCTACCGTCGACCATTAAAAATGTAAACTCCTATAATGTATTCAAAGTACAACTTGCTCTATATATAGTCGAAAAATATCGATAATACTCCAATAGCAGCCAACTACTACGGAATACATTATAGAAGTATATAGGTACTTAAACAAAAAAAAATAACGACGAAAATTCCTAGTAATAAGCACTATTTTATTGCATTTCTCATGTAGTCATGTATATGACAATAAATTTCTTTAAGCACAAGTAGTAGTTGAAGAACAGTCATCTGCCTAGTCTTTTCCCAACCATATTGGGGTCGGCTTCCAGTCAAGCCGGATTCAGCTGACTACCAGTATTTTACATGGAGCAGCCGCTCTGGTAGGCACACACAGGCTCCACATCCCAATAACTGGGTAACACGGTACTTCTTGGCAAGACTGTTGTCAGATTTTCTGGCTTGTCTTCTGACAATCCGTAACGACTGCCAATGATCTACGAATGATAGCCACGGGACCAACGACTTAACGTGCTTTCCGAGGCACGGAGTAGTCTCGGTAGGTTAAAATGGTCACCCATCTACAGACCGACCTTGGCAAGCGTTGCTTAACCTTGAAAATCGATCTGTACAGCTATTATTATTTAGCCACGAGCTTCTATTTGCAGTTGAATAACAGTATTTTGCAAAAATACAACTGCCTGTCTGACCACTGCAGCTCAGTTACTGGGTATCAAGAAACCCCTAGGTCATTTTCAGGTTTCTGAATACCCGTTTTGACATTTGATATAAATATATCAATCGTTTTATGAATACTGCTGATCTATGAAGGCCAAGACAATTGACTAAACGTACACTACAGTAACGCTATAAATATTCATCAGAGTTCTAAAATTGGCAAATTAAAACAATTTTTTGACGTGACAACGTGTTATAAATCGATGAACGCCGGCTGCACGCACGAAAAAGGATGACTCATTGTAACGTTACGATCATTTCATCAATCTTTTGTTATGACGTTGCCACGTTAAACTATCGTCCGTAAACCGACTTTACAGACAACCAAATTTTTTTTTGAGCATTGAGTACGAACTCCTCTTATGGAAACTTATTCCATAAGAGGAGTCTGGTCTGCGCAACATACATCAATAACTTAAACCCTGTATGCTGGTTTTCTCTTCAAGAATGAACCCTAAAGGGAAAACCACCATAAACTCAGATGTATTTACATAAACAGTAATTTGTATTAAAAATATTATTATTAAGATTTTCACCTGTACGTTTTGAATGGGCCTTTTGAGTTATCTGTATTGTGTACATGGCTGGCTAGGATATTCTGCAAAGCTCAGTGTAGCTTAGGCATTCTGAACATACGGTTCTCTATAATTTACCCTACTTTACTCAAAATGAAGTGTTTTGTGTTTTTGTTAGTGCTCGCAATTTTTTTGGATGGAAGTACGTGCAAATTGGTGAGTTTTTAATTTTAATTCTTGAGCTTTTGAAGATTTTTTTAAAGTTTTTTTTTTTTTAAATGGTTTTAGCTTGTTTCTGTGGCAAATTGTGATAAATATTCTCACCTGTATCTAATATCTTTAAACGAGCAATTCTTGTATATATGTATATAGGTATATAAATAATCTGAATCTCGGAAACGGCTCCAACGATTTTCATGAAATTTAGTATGCAGAGGGTTTCGGGTGGGATAAATCAATCTAGCTAGATTTCATTTTTAGAAGACGTTTATAAAAAAAAACCAAGCAAAGCTCGGTCATCCAGGTACCTACTTAATATTTAAGAAAGAAAAAAAGTATGTTTTTAGGAAATTCTTACCACACTACAGAACTTCGCACAAATGATTGTTCGATTACAAAAAGGCCTCGATTCCAAAACTTTCTAGATCCAAAATCAAGTACATACAAGTATTTGTTTCATACGAGAATCATTGATACCTAGTTCCGTAACCCTGAGCCATTTCAATTTATTTTTCCAAACGATCTGTAAAACTACCTGCAGTGTGCTTTATCCAAATCACTTACCGTGTTTTGTTTTTCTTTTAAGAGGTACTTTAGTACTTTACTGGAGTACCAAAATAAAACTAGACCTCATCTGGGCTTTGATTTTAAAAACTTCTAATTATTTTAATTTTATTTATATCGAACATATTCATATTCATATTGTTGTTAGTAACACTTATAAAACTATGTGAGTAAGCGTATCTCCTCACAACAAATAAAAAGACAACAACTAAAACAGAAATAAGACTAATTCAAATACTATTCTACTACTTCAACTATGTCCGCTTGCCTCAAAGAGATACCAGCATAGGAGACGGGGCCCGCTAGGGCCAGAGCCTGCCAGGGTTGCGGAATTTGTTCGAAAGAGTCACCGCGGCCCTGGAACGCAAAGGGCTTTAGAAGGAACACGGATGGGTTTTAGTCAGTAAGAGTCTGACACGCCCTTCCACTCCACCCAGAGCGGAAGAAGTCATTTGATGATATCCCATCCTTAAAAAAAAAATGTGTGCTTCCCGCTGCACTAGACCTGCAGCTGTGCATACTGGTCCAATGCCCAGGAACGAGCAATCAAGTTGTTCACCTTTAAAATGGTGTTGGTGTTCCCCCGAAGCCTTCGCATCAAGGATGCTGTTCTTTTCGGAAGCCATCTGTATCAGCTTCAGCAAACATGGCCGATGCGTTAGAAAACCGCGGCAATAAACAGCCTCTTCCAGACTCAGGTATAAAACCGACCAATTTTCATATTAATTATTAATTTTATTATTTAGTGTTGCGTTGCTATTCGACCAGTAAGTTTGGGTACTAACAAAAAGTTACTTTATCAAAACCATTTAATTGAGAACCTAATAAATACTATTTTTTACCTGTTATGTCGGTAATACTTATTTAGGTCACAAAATATTCCTATCGACAAAATAATCTTAGTTGGCCTTCAATAAATTAGGGAAAACTTCACTAATAACTGGTCAGACTTTTTAAACCTTACTTAGTCACATAGCACACACATAGATCTAAATGGGCCCAACTCAAAAATCTTATTTTTTTAGTTATCTCAATTTCTTAGTTATGTTCATCATCGAATTCCTTATCTCAATACCTACCGACCAATAAAATAGATTTCAAAATATCTCTACTACTCGACGCTACATAGCTAAATTCACCAACACGAACTTATCTCATAATAATAAAACACATACAATAGGAAAATATCAATAAATAAAAATCTAATTTTCAGCCCCAACTCGTGATTAAAACACAAGATTCCTACAGTAACTTTCTTCTAGCTACATAAATGTATAAATAAATCTCTAATCAGTTTTTCGCCTTGTCTGAAAAAAGTGCTTCTTTGAGTTAATACCTGTTTAGATGAAGATGTGCGATATGTAGCTTCATATTTATGGTTACTTATTGATCGGCGACTTAGTAAATAATTTTATGACGAAGATATTAATTTAGGTAGCTAATCAATTATTCGTATATTACTATAACTGTACCCTTGACTTCGCATACAACCCTAATCTCTTCAAAATTAGAGTGAACAGGCTTCTTCTGGGTAAGCTCGCTCCATCGTCGACTTTGTCTCTGTCATCTATGACCTAGACTAGAATCAAGAGCAAACCCATATTAAAAAAAAAAAAAAAAATCTTGCAATCTTGAATGACTGCAATCATGAATCTTGAACGCTCAGTATAGATCCAACATACCAAGAGATTTAAAAGAAATTAAATGTTTTTCTAAGTATGAGTAAGTGGTAACCTACAGCAATTTTTTTTAAAAGATTCAGTCTGCCGGCCACGTGAAGTGTAGACTAACTGCTTGCTGAATTGAAATACGTTTAAAGTTTCAACCCCATAGAGCTCAAACGTAAAAACTTTGTTGGGTATAATATATACCCAACAAAGTTTTTACATTTGCGCTGTTTGAGCACAACCCGCCATTAAAAAATAATTTTATCAAAGTCACCGATCGAATCCGCAAAACAATGATACGATCTAGGACATGCATCGCCCTGGTTGAATCCATGGTCCGGAGCGAGGAGGCTTGGGAAGCGGTCACCTCCTTCTACGAAGCAGTAATGCTAGCGAAGGAGGAGGCAGACCGCGCGAGGGAAAGGCAAGGCCTTCGTCCCAACCGCCGCAACAGGAGAAGACTCCCCGGGCGTCGGGAGTCGCAGGGCGATCCCCGGCCACCGTAGGCGCGGGCCTGCGGACGGCGAGCGTTGGGTGGCTCGCTGTCCGATCACCACCAGGCCCGGGTCGATGGCGCGTTGTGTTTCACGCGCGCCTCAAAGAGATGGGCCAGAGCCTGCCAGGGTTGCGGAATTTGTTCGAAAGAGTCACCGCGGCCCTGGAAAGCAAAGGGCTTTAGAAGGAACACGGATGGGTTTTAGTCAGTAAGAGTCTGACACGCCCTTCCGCTCCACCCAGAGCGGAAGAAGTCATTTGATGATTTCAAATCTTTAAAAAAAAAAAAAAAAAAAGGACCTGCATCGCCGACGTTGGTGACGAGTCTGCGAGGCTAAAATGGGAAGGGCGGGTCACACTTATATGTATCAAGACCAATGGGCCAGGATCGTCATGCAGTGGGTGCCTGAGGACGGGCATCGTAGCCGAGGCAGGCCAAAGAAACGCTGGCGTGACGATTTAGACTCGTTCCTGACGAATTGGCCGGAGATGGCAAAACACAAAGAGCGTAAGAAAGCAATGGGGCAGACTTTGCCCAGCTGCGGAACAGGTTAGGGAAAAAAATAAAAAAACTGAAGCTACTAATAAGTATCACATCTTCCATGCACATCTATTTACAAAACGCCTTGATCCTCAAACTTGTAAATGAATACAAGCAAGAAGCAGTAAACACCTAAAGTGACCGATTACGTAAGAGTCTCCATTCTGAAAGGTCTCAGGTTCATTGCTTGGCTCGTTAACGGTAATGTTTTACTAGCCACCTACTCGTTCCTGAAAAACCATGTCATTAGCAAATCAGTGTTTCTGAGAAATGTTTTACGGTGTTAGTTAATGTCTTTAAGCTCGTTCGTCTTTGTTTCGAACAAACTTTTAATGTTATTGGGCTCTGCTTGCTTATGGTTTCGTTAATTTGCACCTAGAGGCGCGGTATGGAAAAAGATAAAGTTTTTACTGCATGCATTCAAATCGTAAATATTAACTAAAATTCCTTAACGATAGTAGGTATTAGTCTTTTCTTTTCTTTTTTTAGGATGAGAAATCATCAAATGACTTCTTCCGCTCTGGGTGGAGCAGAAGGGCGTGTCAGACTCTTACTGACTAAAAACCATCCGTGTTCCTTCTAAAGCCCTTTGCATTCCAGGGCCACGGTGACTCTTTCGAACAAATTCCGCAACCCTGGCGGGCTCTGGCCCTAGCGGGCCCCGTGTTTTGGGCTGAGATCTCTTTGAGGCGCGCATGAAACACAACGCGCCATCGACCCGGGCCTGGTGGTGATCGGACAGCGAGCCACCCAATGCTCGCCGTCCTCAGGCCCGCGCCTACAGTGGCCGGGGATCGCCCTGCGACTCCCGACGCCCGGGGATAATATTAGTCTTACCAACCTCAATATTGTCGTATTTGGCTCATATGAGGTTTAAGGTACTTTATAGCACTGTAACCTGTAAAAAAATCAAATCTTTCCCGTTATCCCAAACATCATGATCACGTGGACAATTAACTACAAGCTCGCCTGACAGAAATCGATGATGTGGTCGAGGATTGACCACGGTTGTCTAGAAGTAACCTATTCACTCTTGACCTAAAGAGCCTTTTGTAGCTGTCAGAAAACAGACTCCGGTAGGGAATTCCACTCATTAGCTGTACTGTACGCACAATGAAAGTATTCCAAAAAAGTTTAGTGCTTAGGTATGAGTGTTTTAAATATTCTAAAAGTAATAAAAACTAGCTACCGCCCGCGACTCCTCCCGCGTTAATGTCGAAAATTATCCCAAGGGAACATACTCCTGGTATAAAAACTATCCTGTCCTTTCCCGGGACTCAAACAATCTCTATACCAAATTTCATCTAAATCGGTCCAGCCGTTTGCGCGTGAAGAAGTAACAAACATACACACACACACTCACACACTTTTGCCTTTATAATACTAGTGTGATAACAAATTCTTCTTACTTATCATAGCAAAGAAAATTGAGGAGACTTAATATTTCATTTTTAATGACAAACAGCGGCAGTGATACAGGGGCTTATATATTTTCTACAAATATCACTCGTTTTTTTCCATTAACTGCCTCATACATCATAATTTCTTCCTTCTAGACATACATTTCTACAATTACTTTTCATTGCTCTAAAGTAGGTACTTTGTTCGTCACGAGACAATTTAATACACATTTCTCGGGACAGCAAATTGGCTTCACAGACATGTAAAAAAAGTGTGCAATGCCATCTGCCATATTTAAGTCCTTTATCATTAAGAAGACCAGACTTGTCGTCATTAATTAAAGCATCAAGGGTAATTAACGCTGCAGAAACTGAATTTCCAATTCTTTCGATGATAATAACTGTTGGTTAAAATTGACACTTTTATTCCCTTTATTATTTTGGCTATCAAATGTCGCATTTTCCAAATTAAAATCTTATGAGTAGCCTTAATGTTTTTATTGATTCTTCGACAATACACAAATTAGTACTAGCTTATTCGAAGCATATTGAGTTTGAAAGCAATATTATAAAATCTATCCTTGAGAAGCATTCAAACATAAAAGGTATATTAAATTGATACTTATAAATATTAAACGTTTAAGATCATCAATTTACAATGGTTTTACTATCAATTACTTGCCAGTGAACGTGAGTCGATCATAACTTGAGCAGTTAATTTACGTTTCCTATTGGATTGAAATTGTTACAGAAGAGCTCCTTTAGGAAATAGTAAGGTATTGGCACAACCTCACCCAACTGGCAGATACCTACGTAACGCTAGCTTTAAATCTAAAACCCGTCTCTAGAGAACAAACATCGATGTGATCAATAGATTTTTCTCATTATTTCAGAACAAACACACAAACCCGAAGACACAACACAAGGACCTGTCAATGAAATACTACACCAAACAAACAGACATAATAATCCCAGTCATGATGCATTTAGACAAAGCCTTAACTAAGACACTGTCAAAAGAAGCAAAACACAAAATTAAAGACAAATTCAAACTATTGGCAAACGATATTTTAAAAGATGTAGAAGAATTATTTACCCATCCGAATCTACAGCAAAAAGTAAAGATGGAACTTCTTGATGTGAAGATATTGAAGAATACGACTAAAAAGGTGGTGATGAATGAGAATGTTTCGAAGTATTTGAAGAGCTACTGCCAATGGCAGGGTGAGAAGAAGATAGCTAAGAAGAGGTGGTTCTACTCTGTTCTGTTTACGGGATTGGACCTGTTTTATCTGGATCGGTATGGATCTCCAGTTAAGAGTAGTACAGGTAAGATTTTCCGGTACTCAAACATCAAAATATGCATGCTTTAAGGTAAAATAATCAGACTGAAAAACGATGGAAGGATGGAGATGGTATAGGAAAAACCAAATAACCTCCTCCACCACCTTTATCTCACGACGTTATCTGCAGTGCGATTCTGTGAACATGTTGAAGTGAAGGCTCGGGTGAAGTGATCATAAAGTGAGCTGTCAATCCATGCAATCAAGATGGAATCACAGCTCACTTCGTGATCACTTCGACATTTTTACAGAATCGACCGGCTATTGTTTAGGGTTTTGAATAAAATATATTCATACATATTTCATACAAAGGCCTACTAGATTCTAGATGATTTTGACTATAACTTCCACTACACACTAAAAGGGGCGCAGTAAGCCCATCTATAGGCAAAACATCAGTTTATTCAAAGACTTAAACACAGCTTATCTAGAAATTTAATAAACCGTACAGTACACAACCTGTTTTCATATCCTCCCTGCAGTATAAGTCCAAACCAATTATGGAAATAAGCCTGCAAAGCATTTCAAACGACAGGAAACGCAAAAATCTTGCGCAAGCCATCAGATATAATCTCAAAAGTCTTCATTTTATTTGAATATATAATATTCTTGTGAACATAATGTTAAGTTATCCATGGAGCTCTTTTATGATAAGGGTATTTTAAAATCTGGGTTTGTATAATCTTACTTTCTACTCCACACTATCTTAATTTTTACACCTGAAAGTCCTATTATATACTTGTGGACATAATCCCAGAGCTACCAGACCTCTGTTATTTTCTCACTAGCAAAATGTGTGGGATAGAGTAGTGTTAGTATGTACTTTTAACATACGCATACCTGAAAGAAAGAAAGAAAAATGTTTATTTGGGACTCGCACAAGACTAACAAACCAGTATAATAAAATTAACTAAACAGTATAATAAAATAATTATCTGTGCGAGGCCAAAATGGTCCCTACCTGCTAGCTTTGCCGACGGCCGATTTCCAGGTATCAGTGCTAAACCCATTAAATCACTTTTTTAAGTCTGGGTGCTGATTTTTATATATTATATTTTACTGTATATTGTAAAATAATTTATAATTAAATAATATTTTAACGTCTGATTAGTCTTTGTAATAGTCTAAGGGATGGTCGCCACCTAGAGTGAGATTCTATTCACAAAGCTGAAATTTGGGCATAGTTTATTTAGAGGGTATAAACAATGAAAAATAAAAAATTAGGCTTAGTGCCAGCACTTTTTGAACGTCATAGTTCTACATAAAGACAGTCCCCCAAAACGCCCGCCCGTCACCATTTCCGAGTATTTTAGCTGGGAAGAAGAAGTGGTGCAACAAACTCCCCAGCAACACATCTGTCTGTTAAGTTATAAAAACTTGAATTTATACAGCAGTATGCAAATTTTACATGACACAGATTGTTTTATGTCTAATACGTAAATCAAATTTTATGAAATTAATTGACACTTGTTAGCTAGCACACTCCATTACATTATTAATAACGAAACGCGCATTATGAGTGCTGGCGCGAAGTGGCGCAGGAAAAGAATGCTTGGAAGGACTTGAGGGAGGCCTTTACCCAGCAGTGGGACAGTGTAGGCTAAAACAAAAAAAAATGAAAGCTAAAGTCTGCCAGGATTTGATGATGCAAAACTACATCCTTAACTACTGCAATATGTATTACTGATACATCAAAAAAAATACATACCGTCGCGTCGGCCCAAGCTTTCAGGTATGCGCATGTTAAAAGTACATACCTACACTACTCAATCCCATATCTTGTTAGAGAGACAATAAGGGAAATCTGCCCGCTCTAGGATCTCAATCTATTGTATTGATTGGTTATATAGAAATGGGTTTTACTGTCAGCGAAACCTGTACCCATTTTTTTAATATAATTGACAGGTTCTCCTTTAACCACAATCTCACCTGATGGAAAGCGATGATGTGGACGATGATAGAGCATGGTTGTTTAGAAGTAACCAATTCACTCTTGACTTAAAGATGTTTGTTAATTCTTTCAACTGACAACATAATTAAATATTCCAGGTCGAGGGTACATGAAAGGGATGTGTAGCAACAAGAACAGCTGCACTCTCCTCGAGTGGCATCCAAAGAACATTGCTTATATCCTGACGCATGAGATAGCCCACAGGTAAAATCTTTGTCTTTCACATTTTTTCATCTTTATATTTTGTGGATTTTTATTTATACCCTTTATGGCAAGTCAGCCCCATCGTTTAGCTTAAGATTTACAAAGTGTGGAGTACTGACACATTGCTATACTCGTATCATAAATAAATCTTATAAGCACATTTGAATGAGACATGATTTCAAAAAAAGTAGGATCGACTTTATTGATTTTGCGCAACCGGGACAAAAGCCCTGCGTCTCTGGTTCTTGATATATTTCACCCTTCCTCATTCTTTTCTTGCGCTTGTACCATGTTGCCAAGGATTAATATTAGTTTTACTCTCCCATTTGTTCTGACAACCATCACGCTATCTCTAGCTCCCATCATATCATATCATTCTTCACACAATTCGTGTGCGACACTATGAGTTTCCTTACGGCAAAATTAAATGCTCGTTCACATAACGCCTCCACAAATGGCGGTGCTAAAATACATCGGGCGCTCCCCGGATATGCAGTCAGTTTCACTAACACCATGGTGTCTGGAAATAGCATAGCATGAACTATTCTCATAATTATACAATGTCTATACTATGACCTAATTTCCCTATCCATAAACGTTTATTAATATTAGAGACAGTTAGAAATTATGACTATCTCTAGCAATGTACAAAAATCCATCAATATAGAAGATATTACTTTTTTTTTTTTAAGGATGGGAAATCATCAAATGACTTCGTCCGCTCTGGGTGGAGCGGAAGGGCGTGTCTGACTCTTACAGACTAAAACCCATCCGTGTTCCTTCTAAAGCCCCTTTGCGTTACAGGGCCGCGGTGACTCTTTCGAACAAATTCCGCAACCCTGGCAGAAGATATTACTTACCAACTAAATCTTATTCCTGTCCACAATAATTCTTTGATAATACTAACAACCATAGAAAAAATCGATCTTCTATTAAATTACGAAATCACAGTAGAGAAGATTGTACAGCAGTGGAAACAAATATAAGTAACGTGTTAAATAAGGAAACGCCTTTCTAGAAACTAGGAATTAATACCATCGAACACACAACGAGCTTTAACATAAAGTTTATCTCTCGAATCTAGAATATCAATGAAAGGAAACCATTAACACTAAGCTGAAAGGAATCAACTGACATAGAACATTTAAGTTTATAGCATTTGAATAAAGCCGCTATTGATGGTAAGCTCTGGCTTGAGCCTGTAACTGATTTAATAACTACAAGGAGCACGAAGCAAATGGAGCTGTTAATTTAAAGCTAAATAAAATTGTTGACGTTTATTGATCATTTCTCGCAGGAAAAAGATCGAGAAGAATGTCTCATGAATGACATGATGACTTCGGAGTTTCTTTCTTCGTTTTTCTGTCTTTGTTTTGTCTGATCATCAACCATTCTGCGAATGTATGTTATATGTATAAAGTCTTAGTAGACATATTGGAACACCAGCGGACTCACGCTAGTGCTACTTGTTGATATTATTATAAAATGAAACTATATTTGAGATTTAAACTTTAAAATATATTTGGCGTCTGCCTTCAATGAACGTTGGCACCGGAGTCCCAAAAGAAAAACAAAACATATTTTATATTCCTATTTCAAATTCTCTTTTACTTTTCGCCAGACGCTTCCAAAGGGCTACCTTGTCTGCCAGAGAACTGGAGCCAAGGATATCCTCGTCACAATATAGACATACACTCATACCTAATAGTCGCATAGTAGTGTATTTTCCGTCTCCTGCTTCATATAAAAACTAGCTTTTGCCCGTGACTTCGTACACGCATATCCCGTTTTTCCCATTCCCGTAATAATTACGGGAAATCTTCTCTTAAGGTGTTAACACACCAATCGATCGATCGTCGATCGATGGTAGAATGAAATAGTCGACGTCGATCGATAGTTTATACTACACCAATCGATCAACCTTCGATCGATGTCATCGATCCTATGTCCTTTCCCGGGACTCAAACAATCTCTATACCAAATTTCATCTAAATCGGTTTAGCCGTTTGCGCGTGAAGAAGTGACAATTAAACAGACACACTCACAAATATTAGTCTGATATTGATTTTGTTATTCCGCTCCTCCTTAGTTATTTTCTGATTAATTTCGTTGCGGGATCCAAGTCAGTTTAATCTATTCTCCAGGACTTCTTGAGCTTCATTGTTTTTTCTGGTGGTCGCCAGTGATCGCTTCTATTGATTTTGGCTTTCAAGAGTTGCAGTGGTTGGGAACGGTGTAGCAGAATTGTCAAAAAAAAAAGCAATAAATCGTCCGACCGTCTGCCACTTGTTCAGCTAATACATGTGCTGAAAACATTAGTCCTTGTTCAAATCTGACTTTTTATCTTCCATATGAACAAGAAAAATGAACTAGAAGTTTATGTGGAAACTCTTGATCAAAGGCTGGATTACATGTGTATAAGTGAACACTTTTTGAATGAGAGCACTGCGAATGTTTTTCATCTAAACAGCTATAAATTAGTAGCTTACAATACTAGAAAAAATAAAGTAAGAGGAGGTAGTTTAATTTTAGGGCATGTGGATAGACAGAACGAAGTTTGTGAACCAATAAACAAATTGTATAAAATGGAATGTTTTGAAATTTGTGGTGCTAAAGATACTATCACTGGTCTTTATATCTGTTGTTGCTATCGAAATCCTGTTGATAAAAATTTCGAACAGTTTTTAGAAAGATTGGAGAAGTTGTTGGACTACTTATTCAATAGGAAATGCATTATATGCGGTGATTTTAATATTGATCTGTTAGTGGACAATAAAAAAAGTACGGAATTCCTTAGTTTGTTAAAGTGTTATAATTTTAGGCATCTTATCTCTTCGGCTACTTTCATCCGTAATAATAGTACTTCATGTATCGACAACATCATAACCAATCTGCCTGATGCATGTGTTTTGGGTTCTGAGGTAGATCACAATGGTTTGGCCGATGGGCATGCAGGTGTTTTTGCTGAGGTTCATTTGAAAAATCGATTTAATCCACATTTGAATGAGAATCGGTTTATTGTAATAAATAAAAGAGTATTCAACAGTAAAAATAATGCAGCATTCGTACAGGGTATTCTTAAAGAATCTTGGACTGACATGGGTATTAATTCTTTTCTTAAAACTTTTTATAAAGTGTTTTGCAATAGCTTCAGGAAGAGGGAATGTAAAACTAATCTTAAGAATAAATCACAATTAAAGTGGATCACTAAAGGGATACGCACCTCCAGCAAAATGAAACGTTTTTTATGTGCACGCAATGGAAATAACCTTGAACCAAGTGTTTTAAAATATAAAAACACGTACGTTAGTCTATATAGAAAGATTGTTTCTAAAGCTAAAAAGCTTGCTATTATGGCACAAATAAACACATCAAAAAATATGGGTAAGGAAATTTGGAAAATTGTAAATAAATGCACTAATAAAGAGAAAGTGATTCAGAGGGAACTTAGGCTTAAGGTTGATGGACGAATTGTAGTGAATCCAGAGGAAATTACTAACTTACTAGTGAATCAATTTGACTATAAAGGTGCTGCTGACGTAAATGAAAGAGACCATGCTACGGGATTTTTACATGCACACACGGACATGGTTAGTGGTGACATGCATATTTCTCCAACCACTCCAAACGAGATTTGTACCATAATTAAAAGAATGGAAAACAAACGTTCCTCTGGGTATGACGAAGTTCCGATTTGTCTGTTCAAGGAGCACATTTTAATATTAGCCGAGCCTCTATCTGACTTCTTCAATAAATGTATTAAAGAGGCTGTCTTCCCAGAACAACTAAAAATGGCGAAAGTAATACCTGTGTATAAAAGGGAAGTAAGTCTGATTCTAAAAACTATAGACCCATCTCTTTATTACCAGTGCTGTCAAAATTATTTGAAAAGCTACTGAAAATTCGACTATTAGCTCACTTGCGAGTAAATAAAGTTTTAAATAAAAGACAATTTGGATATCAAAACGGTGTTGGCACTTCAGACGCCATATATACTTTGTTAGATGATGTGATAGGCAAAATAAATAGTAAAATGAGAGTTTCAGGGATTTTCTTAGATTTAAGTTCCGCATTTGACACAATTGACCATGAATTACTGCTGACTAAGATGAGACATTACGGAATAAGAGGAAATGCTTTGCGACTATTCTCTTCCTACTTAAAAAATAGGCGGATGTACGTTGAAATTGACAAAACTCAGAATAATTATAAGACAATGTATAAATCTAAAATTGTAAGCATATCAACGGGTGTACCACAGGGATCTATTCTAGGACCTATTTTATTTTTATTATTTATTAATGACTTGATTAATTATCTAAATGCAATTTTACCGGACATCGAAATAGTAATTTTCGCGGATGACACAAATGCCATAGTGGCAGCTAATGACATGATAGAGTTGACAGAAAGGATAAATGCTACGTTGCAAGCATTTCATGTGTGGTTCACGGCAAATAAGTTATTTATTAATAGTAAAAAGACTCAAATAATGTTATTTAAAACTACAGCCCGTAACAAAGATAATTTAAATGTTGCCTTAAATGAAGTCGAAATTGAAACTGTTGCCGAAGTAAAATTTTTAGGTATATATATTGACCAACTGTTAAACTGGAAATCAGAGTTAAAAGCGATTGATGCATCGGTATCGTCTGCATGTTACGCTCTGAGAGCCCTGAGAAATGAAATAAGCATAGAACAGCTAAAAACTGTATATTTGGCGCTAGTAGAGTCTAAAATTAGATATAGTATACTATTTTGGGGAAATAGCTATGAATATAATAGCAGAAGAGCTTTTGTACTACAGAAACGTGCAATCCGTACCATGGTCCGCATCTCACAAAGGGAAAGTTGCCGACAACATTTTATAAATTTAGGCATACTCACAGTACCAAGTCTTTATGTACTGGTACTTTTAAGTAATTTGGCCAAAAACATACAAGGTTTTGAGACAGTAGAAGAACGGCAGATAAGGGAAGGCACCCGTAGACTGGACTTGAAGTCCAAAAATGTTGCTAATCAGAACCTAAGAATTGTTAAACACAGTCCACGATACCAGTCCGTAAAATTATTCAACAGATTGCCTTTACAAATAAAAAGTGTTGTCTACAATAGTGCTTTCAAAATAAAACTAAAGGAATTCCTATTGAATAAGTGTCTATATGCTGTAGAAGAACTGTAATTTTATTGAATTATTTTATTGTTTTTGTTTTAAATTTTAAGGAGTTGACCATATTGTTTTATGTAATTGTCGAAATGCTATTAAAAAAAAAAAGGTAAAATTATTTTGTAATTGTTGATTTAATTTATAAAATTCAATTGTTATTATTATATTGTAAATACTGTATTGTGTATTTTTATGTGTAAATTCAGATACAAAATTACTTGTTTATGAATAAAATGACTATGACTATGACTATATAGTGTAGGTATCCTCCATTCGTACCGAGATAGAAAGATAAATTGACAGTGCTAATTTTAGCACCAGCCAATTGCTCAAAAATGGAACAATATTAGTTCCAATTGCCGTTTATAGGACACAAACCGTGTCTTCTGGTGTCAATCAAAACGATAGTCGTTTATTGGGGCCGGTGGTTCTCAACCTTTATTTGACCCTATCCTTTTGATTTATTTGTTGCTAGCAGGGACCAGAAATCACGAAAAAAACTGTAAACTGTATTAATCTAAAAATAAACTTATATCTAACAGACATTTAAAACTTGTAGCAACGCTGTTGTAAGCTAATGAGCATTGATTGAACTTAGAATAAGTTTACATCTGTGTTATTTTTAAGGTGAAAAGATTGAAATTTTAAACCTTACTTGGACCATATTTTGACATTTGTGGACCACATTTTGACCTTTGCGTACCACATTTTGACCTTTGCGTACCACATTTTGACCTTTGCGGATCACACTTTGACCTTTGCGGACCACGAGTGGTCGACGGACTGCAGGTTGGGAACCACTGGTTTAGCGACGACGTGCGACTAGATCTAGCTGTTAATATCACATTCTAAGAATCTTAGCCAATATGTGCGAAATATTTGATAAGTGTGAATATGAGTTTGTTTGTTCCGATCAATTTGTCTGCACAAAGAGTAGGTAGCTAAAACTTTATGACTTTGCAGGAAGGTTGCTAATTCTCGTTGATTGAAGTGGAATTTGTTATGAGCAGATATACAGTTAGGTTTTAGTGCATAAGGTGATAGTTACATTCTCTTTCAATTGTCGGTAATAACCACCTTCGAGAGTAAAGACCTATTATAATAAGTATGTAGGTTTAAGTTTTTTCAAACTTATAATTTAAAAAAAAATTTTGAAGATAATGTAAAATAAATATATGACTTGTTTTAGTAAAAATGTAAGGAAATAATCCTAAATATAAAAACCAATAAACCCTCAATAATTTATTAATATTATCCCACTAATTCCAATTCTTATATGAGCAACCGAAGAATAAGCAAGTAACGATTTAATATCCACTTGACAAAAACATTTTAATCTGAATTTAATTTATTAGTTGGGATTATATAAGAATCAAATTCAATATTATGAAAATCTGAATATTCATAACTGGGTTCAGGACGTCCTTATGAAAAACGGATCAGTCGTGTACCTGTCCGTCTGTCACAGCGAATTTGCTCCGAATCCACTGAACCGATTCAGTTGTTTGCTCTCTATCTTGTTTTAAAAAAAGAGAGTAAAAACTAAGATTAAAATAATAAGAAACGCAATTACGAATCCGACATAAGGCACTCAATATTATAAACATAACATAATCAAACATCACGTAACAACAACGAACATAACGGAATATCTTTATATCCTGATGACATGTTTCTTGCAATATTATTCATTAAAATTTCTTAAATCAATTTCAGTCTCGGCATGTCCCACGACGGGCCACCCAACAATGAGTGTCGAGGACAGAGGCACATCATGGACGCGAAGTTCAACCCTAAGCATCTTGCCAAGACCTGGTCACCGTGTAATAGGAGAGAACTCAATAACTTCTTGAAGTAAGTTTGCCTTTTGTTTGTTTCCGTCGTTTGTTGGTGAAGGATTAACGGAAAGACCTGGTGGAATCACTGACAAGCAGTTACCAAGGCATTCTAAGGTACCACCTAAACGAGCGAGTGTCTCGCTACGATATTATCGTCTTGCCACTTGATTCTGTAGCAACTCTCACGGCGACTTATCACGACAGCTCTACGAGTGACATTGACGAACGAAACGTCAACTCGTCATTGAGTTTATCTTGAATACACAGCTTTGCCTGCTATTACCTTAACTGAGTTTGGAGCTGACATTCCTAGCTAATCACTATTTAAGACCTTCCAGACATTCTTCTATCAGCCCTCATGGTACTCGTCCAAATAATTTCACCACTTCTTTTTGGCCTGACCTCGGCGGCACCATCCTTTATCCACTCCGTCTGGGCAAAGAGACTTGTCTATGTCTAAGTTATGCGTATTCACATTATTATGCTTTTGTTTTTTCAGAAGCAAAAAGGCGTGGTGCTTAAGACGGGACCCGAGTACGTTATAATTACAAGCCAAATTTTAATTAGATACTAATACTATCATACGAGTAACACAGAATAGCTTGAGATAAACTTTAATGCATCAGGCGCTTAACGCCTGCAAAATTGTATACAGCAACTCTTAAGGAACGTTGGTGCTATTTAATAATGTTAGGCGCTGTGAGTATTTGAAACTATGCTGATTGAGGCTTCTCAGTTATTAATAGAAGCTAGCATTTAAACAGAAAGTAATTTGACTGATCGAATTTAACCCGAATAAAATTTTACAAATTATTAACAATTTGACTTTGACTTCATTAGCAATACCTATGTAATGTATTTAGTACCTCCTTACATTTATGATTGAATCTGGCTGAAGGATGGAAACCAACTCAATTGGTGATTCATATACGATCCCAGATTTAACTGCAACTGTACTGCTATGCACAAAACTTGTAGCGCCATTTCTACGTCACGCAAATCCTACATCCCGCTATATATGTCTTCCGCAAACAAACAGTAATGACAACTCGACAACTATCGGGCAGTTCCTCAGCATTCACAACACCTATCTGATCGAAGGATCCTCCCTTTTCACTTGAGACTTGACAACCTGTTCCGCTTACAAACTATATCAAACTTCAAGTTTCCATCCAGCAAAATAATGTTTCGTCAGAACCACGGTCAGGACACACAACCCAAAACCCTGGCTGTCTACTTATCATTTGTTCAGCCTGCAAACAATATAAGGTAACTGTTCTATTAATTGTAATTAATAATTTAGTACCTGGATGACCGAGCTTTGCTCGGTATTCTTTTTGGAAAACGTTTTCTAGAAATGAAATCTAACTAGATCGATGTATCGCCCCTAATCCCCCAGCTCAGAAATCAGCTGTCTGGTCTACAATTTATCTGTTTTGTTGTGATAGTTAAATTGGAAACTTGGCGTCTTTGATTTCGATGAAAAGACCAATGAGAGCTTTGTTTCCAGGTTTACTTTCACACGAAAACAGATAAATTGTAGACTTGTGCCCTGATTGGTTGCCATTTTATTATAATCCACAATTTCTCGCAATAACTTTGCGAAATTATAGACTATCAAATGTTGATGCGTAAAATAGTATTCCAAATGTTCAGTTGACAATTTATCGAGAGTTTACAATCGCTCAAGTTATTTTATAATCTTTTTCGTTATAATCGTATAATCGTTTGCTATTTTCCGGTGACATATATATATATACACAAGAATTCCTCGTTTAAAGGTATTAGATTTGGTAAGTGCGTAATAAAGCAATTATTTACCTCGGCAAATAGCCGGGTGTTTACCGATTTTCACACAAAAAGCACCGATCACTCTCTGAGTACGTTTTCACCGTTAGTTACCATTAATCGAGATGAGATCACATAATCTAAGTTAAGATAACATTGGCACATATTAAATACACTTTCTCTTCCATTTAATGGATTTTTGTTTAAATATTGCATCTTTTTTTTACTATTGATAGGCATGCGTTTGACCACAACTCACAACTGTATCAAGTTTTTATGTTATGTCTTTATTAGTGGCTTAGGTAGTACGTAATTTGCCTGGCTTTGCCGGGCCTGAGGACGGCGAGCGTTGGGTGGCTCGCTGTCCGATCACCACCAGGCCCGGGTCGATGGCGCGTTGTGTTTCACGCGCGCCTCAAAGAGATTTCAGCATAGAAGGGGCCTGCTAGAGCCAGAGCCTGCCAGGGTTGCGGAATTTGTTCGAAAGAGTCACCGCGGCCCTGGAACACAAAGGGCTTTAGAAGGAACACGGAAGGGTTTTATTCAGTAAGAGTCTGACACGCCCTTCCGGTCCACCCAGAGCGGGAGAAGTCATTTGATGATTTCCTATTCTTAAAAAAAAAAAATGTCGTACATAAGTTATTATTTTGATCATTAACCACCTGTACAGCCAACCCAAACTACGAGTGATCTAATAAATGGAATAAATGGATGACTGTAGTTTTAAGTCAGTTGTAGACCTAGGGCTATGCTTGCAAGGATATGGATTTATTCATACTTAGATTTTTTATTTCCAATATACTAATACCTTTATTACATATGACCTATAGTTAGTGATAGCGTGACGACTGAAAAAAGCGTTTTGATGATGACCGATCATGGGATAAGGGCAGGAAGATGATGATGAATATACTAATATAATCTAAATTACAATAATTTGTTTTTTGCCATACAACGAAACCTCTCAGAATTTACCTGTGTTCTGGCGAGCCGTTCATTAAATTTTATAACAGTGATGTTTTGGTATAATAATTACATGATAATTATACAGTAAACTTATGTTCAGAAACGTTTTGATTTGTACTTATAACTTTTCGAACTCGATTTGTATAACATTTGTATGTCTATTAGTTTAGGTCCTTAGTTTTCAGTCTATATCGAGTGTAAAAATTTGCGAGCTCAGCATAGCTGACTGTTTTTTTTTTAAGGATTGATTATCATCAAATGACTTATATTCCACTCTGGGTGGAGCGGAAGGGCGTGTCAGACTCTTACTAACTAAAACCCATCCGTGTTCCTTCTAAATGACTGGCTGACTTATGCTGTATTAATCTTCTCTCTTTCTTTATGTTTGTTACTGTAATGTTTTGTCTACATATGTCGAATAAATATTTTCTATTCTTAGCTTTTGCGCTGCATTCGGCTTTAGATCCATCGTTTCTATAAAACAAAAGGCAATCTATAGCTTTCAAAGCTTCAATTATGTAGTCAGATACTCGTAGAAATCTTTGCCTTACACAGAATAACAAGTAGTTTATAATACTGACATACAATACAAGTTTTATTTGACTTTCCTTCTCTGCATGATTCTCTCTCATTTGGCTCCCACAACACATGAATAATGCGTGTTTGTATAATTATTATACGGCTTTGGAGAACTGTCATCGTCCATCACGACATACATACTGCCTGGGACCCAAAGAAGAAAAAGTACTTGGCCCAATTGGTGGATAAGGGCCCACTTCCAGACCTGCCGGTCGATTCTGTAAACATGTCGAAGTGAGACTTGGGTGAAGTGATCACGAGGTGAGCTGTCAATCCATATAATCAAGATGTCACGTGATTACGAAGTGAGCTGTCATTCCAACTTGATTATATGGATTGGCAGCTCACCTCGTGATCACTTCACCCAAGCCTTCACTTCGACATGTTTACAGAATCGACCGGCGGGATACCTGTGACCTGGGACAGTGAGTACATTTCAGGTTGATGGGAAAAACAATCAGGTAAGTGACCGTTCTGAGGTAGCCTGGGATATGCAGTACACGGATTTCTGGAGCCCTAGATTTCTTATCAGTCAACCAGCCTTCGCACGCGGCTGCGCTCGCTTTAAAGTAGCCCACAACTATTTCCATCTATCTCTGCACCAAAATTCATCAAATTCGGTTGACCGATTTTGGCTTGAATGCGTAGCAACAAAGTCATTACAGCATTTATAATCACACTAATATTATAAAGGCGAAAGTTTGTGAGTGTTTGTGTATGTTTGTTACTTCTTCACGCGCGAACGGCTGGAACAATTTTGATAAAAATTGGTATGCAGGAAGCTGACACCCTTTTTTTTTTTATCTCGGGGGGAAGTCCTCATGGAAATCCTAGGCTATTAATTTTAAATAATCCTTGTATAAAATACTAGCTGCGCGGGTAGCACCGCGGGGCGCAGCTATAGTAGGCGCCAGATAAATGTGGAATAAAGTATATTGACCTTTCCCTAATAACTGCTCATAGGTACCTGAACAATTAAATATGAATCGTTTTTCATTATTAGACAATGTTAAGGATCACGAGAAATGATGATTCGGGACAGTTTTGTGTCATTAATTCCGTTTTTCAAATTAACAATGTCAATAAATGTAGGTGGGTCAATGACCCACGATTCCACGATTATCTGGCGCCTACCATAGTATTAAATAAAGATTATTCAGAATTATTTACGGCCCTAGCATTATTAATAAAAAAAAATACAAAATTGTGTTAATACTGCTGAACCCAGCAACAGTAATGTCCAACTCACAGCCAATATCCGGTAGGTTACATAAAATGTTAGCAACTCGTTACGAGTTAACCTAGTGCAGGCTATGAACTTATTTTTTATCTAAACGCGACCAGTGCAGTGCAATGTTACCATTGCGCAGTGCAAAGGTTCTCACGCACGCCCCAAAACTAGAGCGGGGTAGGGTTGCCAGCATTACTCATTTAAGTACTTAAAATATGATTACCTATATGGCACCAGAAAATGACAAACTCCGTAAAATCATAAAATAATTTGAGAGATTGTAAAATCACGATAAATTGTCAACTGAACATTTGGAATCCTTTTTTAAGCATCAAAATTTGATAGTCTATATATCTCCATGCCGGTCCGAGAAATTGTGGACCAATCAGCACACTGGTCTACAATTTATCTGTTTTGGTGTGAAAGTTAAATTGGAAACATGGTCCCTCATTGATATTTGTTTGTGTGAGGTCATATCTGACCAGACCAATGAGAGCCTTGTTTCCAGGTTTACTAACGGATATTACAGACTTACAAATTTTTATGCACAAAAAAGTATTCCAAATGATCACTTGACAATTTATCGAGAGTTTACAGTCTTTCAAGATATTTTATAACAAAAACATAATCCTTAAAATAAACTGAGTTACGTAGTATTATTTTATCTGTGTCTGAGTACACTTATTTAAAATCCGGCCACGAGGATTTGGAATCGCTCATGTCCCGAAATAATTCACAAACAATACAAGAAACCTTTTATATTATTAGTGATCGGCACAAGTAGTGCTATTTTGGGTCAATGAACCTGTATGATAATGTTAATATGGACATGCCCCGGGATTCCCGGGAATTAGTTTCTGAATGACATTGTATTACAGTTTAAATCTGTTTAAGATATATCATGAGTCATTTCCGGTATAAGCTGGTCCCGCGCGTTGCTGTTATCTATATTACTTATTGGTCCCGGGATTCATATGGCATATACATGTTAAGATAGAACTCACTAAATCGTGGGAATAGCACTACCTAGCCGATAACTGTTTATTATATTCCTTACTACCTTCCGCCAGCGACTTCGCCCGCGTCAATCTATTAAATTATGCCAAGGGAACATACTCCCGGGATAAAAGTATCCTATGACCTATTCCTGGACATGGGCTACTTGTGTGCCATATCATCCAAATTCGTTTAGTCTTTGTGGCAACAACCATCCAAAATCACTTTTGCATTTATAAAATTAAGTTAGGATTAGCGGCAATAGAAATATACTCTCTCTAATAATTGTCTACTACAATTTTAGACTGATTTTCATCGGTTACGGGTCACAGCCCACTGACAGACAGACAAACGGGTAGATGGCAGAGGCATAGTGACAGGGCTCTGATGGTAGCCCTTCGGGCACGGAACCATAAGAGTAAACAGATTTAAAAAAAAAATATGCGGGCAGTCTTTAGGGACTGCCGATAGAAGTGAAAACTAAGCTAAAGCGTTCGGTGACAATGACACGAGTTGCATGATTTTTGTTCACCCAAAAAGTACACATATATATACTCAGTATACATATAGCTCATGGAAAGCGTTCGGTGAAGATGACGCGAGTTCCGTGATTTTTGTTCACCCAAAAAGTACACATATATACACAGTATACATATAGCTCATGGAAAGCGTTCGGTGAAGATGACGCGAGTTCCATGATTTTTGTTCACCCAAAAAGTACACATATATACACAGTATACATATAGCTCATGGAAAGCGTTCGGTGAAGATGACGCGAGTTCCATGATTTTTGTTCACCCAAAAAGTACACATATATACACAGTATACATATACATAGCTCATGGAAAGCGTTCGGTGAAGATGACACGAGTTCCATGATTTTTGTTCACCCAAAAAGTACACATATATACACAGTATACATATAGCTCATGGAAAGCATTCGGTGAAGATGACGCGAGTTCCATGATTTTTGTTCACCCAAAAAGTACACATATATACACAGTATACATATAGCTCATGGAAAGCGTTCGGTGAAGATGACGCGAGTTCCATGATTTTTGTTCACCCAAAAAGTACACATATATACACAGTATACATATAGCTCATGGAAAGCGTTCGGTGAAGATGACGCGAGTTCCATGATTTTTGTTCACCCAAAAAGTACACATATATACACAGTATACATATAGCTCATGGAAAGCGTTCGGTGAAGATGACGCGAGTTCCGTGATTTTTGTTCACCCAAAAAGTACACATATGTATATACACAGTATACATATAGCTCATGGAAAGCGTTCGGTGACGATGACGCCAGTTCCATGATTTTTGTTCACCCAAAAAGTACACATATACACAATATACATATAGCTCATGGAAAGCGTTTGGTGAAGATGACGCGAGTTCCATGATTTTTGTTCACCGAAAAAGTGCTCAACACGCCTAAAGAAGTTATCACTTCAAAAATTGTATTTATTTACAGTATTGTATTAATATGCGTACTCTATGACATCTATGTTAATATGCATATTTATCGCCAGACCATTACAAGCAGTTAACATGGTGATGATACCACTTAGCAGGCTATCACAACGTTCTGAAATGACATTATAAACTCAGGGAAAGTAGTTATTAACTGTAATACTTACTAGAAATCTGAAGCTTATCAAACCACCCATAGCCGAGACGGGAGATATCTTATGTCAAAGGAAATCATACTGTGCCAACTTTAAATTAATTTAAAAATACAGGGTGAGTTTTTTGAGATCAAAAAAAAACAAACAGAGGAGAATTCCAATTAACGAACCTCTGTATAATGAACTTCGATCGGGACTTGATACTATTCTTACAAAAATTGCTTCAGAAACATACGAAAACTGTTTAGTCCTTTTTTTTAAATCGCCCGAAGTCTTCCGTCTTGGTATTCATCATCATCATAACAGCTGAAAGCTTCTTCCACTGCTGGACATATGCCTCCTCGAGGTGTCGCCACAGGAACCGGTCCTGTGCATTTCGCATCCATCGGCTACCCGCGACCCTCACCAGGTCATCGGTCTACCTTGTGAGAGGCCTTCCAACGCTGCGTCTTCCGGTAAGCGATCGCCACTCCAGAACTTTTCGGCCCCATCGACCATCTGTTTTGCGAGCAATGTGCCCTGCCCACTGTCACATCAGTTCAGCGCTCTTTCGGGCTATGTCGGTATTATTTACGAAGAATGCAATGCAAGTGACTAAAATATTTAAGAATATAAACTAGCTTTTGCCCGCGACTCCGTTCACTTTATTAAAGATTTTTGCAAAAGTAGCCTATAACCCTCTTGGGTCCTATCTATCTCTGTAACGAAATCCATTAAAATCGGTTGAATTTCTTGTGTGGGGATTTGTGACAAAGAAAAACCGGCCAATTGGGAGTCGGACTCTCACACGAAGGGTTCCGTACCAAAAACTGAAAAAAACACGTTTCTTGTATGGGAGCCCCCTTCAATTATTAATTTAATTTTATTATTTGTTATTATAGCGGCAACTAAAATACACACCTTGTAAAAATTTCAACTGTCAGCCGATTACGGTTCTCGAGATACAGCCCGCTGAAAGATAGACGGACGGACGGATAGCGGAGGCTTGGTAATAAGGTTCCGTTGGTTACCCTTCTGGTACGGAACCCAAATAAGGAGAAAATGATTGTGTGAGGAGACACGGGAGAAGGGCAAAAGAAAACGTTTTGCTCCAGCCACAAGACTGCGGAACCGTCGCAAAAATCAAGCGCGCTGTATAAAGCATGCAAGCATATAAAATTATGGCTTACACTCAAAACAATAGCAGCTCTTGACCTGAATATGTCGGTGGCTTCTCTTTTTACTCGGCGTCAATAAAATTACTTTATTATGAGAGTCATTTGCACGAGTTTACACTTTCTCCTGGATATTACGGCTGTGAGATGCTCGCATTTTTGTCATGACTGGCTTTTGCAGCGGCTTTGTTTGCTAAATCTATACTATTAATAATCTATAATTCTATACCTATTATAAAGAGGAAAGATTTGCATTTTTGTATGTAACGAATTAACTTAAAAACTACTGGACCGATTTGAAAAATTCTGCAATGGATAGCTACATTATCAACGAGTAACATAAGCTATATTTTATCCCCATACTCCCACAGGAACGGGAAGTACGCGAGTGAAACCGCGTGACGTCCGCTAGTAATGTATATTTAGCTTATTCTTCTTTTCAGTGTTTCGATTGTTGTATCAGAATCATCTTGCCCCATATTCCCCATTTATCGCAGTTAATCTACTTTAGGGGTTGCCTACTCTTGCAAAACCCAAAACCGCTGCACTAATTAATATGGCACTTGATATACAATCAGTTTGATACCTACAAGAGTAGTCCACATGACTCCGTATCTCATTTATTTCAATTAGACCGAGTAAAAGGCACTGGTAAACATCAATCTTCACAGTAGAACAAAATATGTACAACAAGCTTTTGCCCGCGCATATTCCGTTTTTTCCCGTTCCCGTAAGAATTTCGGGAAATACTATCTTAGTGCTCCCTCACACTCCCCAAGGAAGCTACATGCCAAATTTCAGCTTTCTACAACTGTAGTTTCGGCTATGCGTTGTCTGGCAGTGAGTCAGTCAGTAACGGAGTAATTTTATATATTAGGATTTATGAAATGGCTCTAGGTTTCCAGGTTCTTTAAAAGTGACACATCCGCAGGCACGTTTATTCTAAGTGTTAAAGTTTCCGCATCAAAGGGCAAAAAATTTATCGTTTAAGTCTTTTTCTATTTCCCCAAAATTAAAAACAAAAAACCCTGACCAAAATTACTCAAGTAGACGTAAAACAATTTATAACAATCGTCAATCAATAAAAATTCAGGGCACGTCCGTTTGTACACACCGATCTCGAAAACGCAATATTAGTATTCTTAGTATACACGAAACTGAAAGTTACACTTTTGAGCGAAAGTAAGAGAGCTCAAGTGAAACTTTACGTCGATTTAAAGTTACATTTTATTTATCGATAAAACGTGCTAACTCGATTACTGCACGACTTGGTGACTTGTGTAATCGATTGATTCATTAAAGCTTCTGTCTTTAAAGATAAGTAAAATGGCGAAAATTTCAGTTAATTGTTTCTTATTTATAGCCTGATTATACAATAATTAAGTACAGTGTTAGCTACAGTAGCTTCTGTCACTAAACTATTGTATAAGCAAGCTCTTCTTCCAATTTATTATATACAAAAAATTAAGATTGAATAATACCTTTGATCTATCTATTTCCCTAAGTCACTGTTTTAATTTAAAAAAAAATACATCCTTTTTTTATCTGTGATGAAGTTTATATATTTCATCTAAATCGGGCCCGAGAATCTACAACTGCATCATGAGATTTTAAAAAATATATAAGTTACGGTTTAAGTGGGTAGGTTTCGTCAGAAATTATAAAAGTAAATTGTTAAAAATGAAAACTTTCTTTTAGTTTGCCATATGTGTTATTACTTCCCAGAATTTGGCCCTATCAGAATACCAGCGCTGCGTTATTTATTTTTTAGATATCGCAGCATAAGCTGAGATAGGGACCATTTTGGCCTCGCACAGATAATTATTTTATTATACTGTTTAGTTTTTAATTTTATTAAGTATACTGGTTTGTTAGTCTTGTGCGAGTCCCAAATAAAGATTTTTCTTTCTTTCTTTCTTCTTTCAAATTTGATCCTTATTAGCGATACTTTCGGATGGTTAATTATTATTACACCCACCGAAAGTGTCGCTTTTTTTTCAAAATCAACCGGTTCGATTCCTGGCTGGGAGAAACGATTTAAAAAAATCCCCCTGTTTTTATCCTTTGGGTTCGGAACCCTAAAAAATATAATAACTCAATCATTCGTCAGTATTTTACTCCACATACACAATAATTAAAACATCAAAGTCAAAAGGTATCATTGAACTCTCACAGATGAGATAATAATCGCAATGACACAACTACTCGTTATATACATATGTATGTATGGTGGCTGATTCATACCTATTACGTATGCTAAACATGTTTGGAGCTTATACTGTCAGTAACATAACTTAATGATCAGTGATCGGATAGTCGGGTGCTTATATACCTAAACTTCTTCCCGTGAAAGAATAATATGGACATTCCTTTTTGAATAGATAAGTAATCCCGGGTCCCCGGGATTACTTATCTATTCAGAAAGGAATGTCCATATTATTCTTTCCGGGTCCCCGGGATTGAACAATTTTATAAAAGCAACTTATGAAATTATAGCAGTGGTTATTTTGATTTAGTATCTTTATTTTATTCAAAACAAACGGAAAATCATAAAAGCTTTCATTGTAAATAAAAAGTTCCATTAGAAACAGCTTTTTGAATTTAAAAAAATTACAATGAGAGTTCACAACTATATTTTGTATGCGGGAATTTTTAAGCAATCACAGGAATTTCGAACGATTCCGGGATCCGGGATTCTGAAAAGCAAGTCTCTATTACACTTTCGTGAAAATAAAAGGGAAACAATATTATGACCACCAGAAAATATTTCGATACCATAAGCTCTTTTACCAAAAATATATACTTAACACCAAAAAAAATTAAGGCTAAAAAAATAATAGTTCTAACCAAATATAGTAAATGATCACCAAATTTTTGCGAGCATAGGTTACCCGGAACTCAACTATTTAGATTAGGTTAATTTCTTCTTTAAACAAAATGTGTAGGTTTGGTTTAATTTTAGGTTAAAACTGTGACCTCCTACGCACGTGCCGAGCGAGCGAAGCGAGCGGTGCCGCGGCAGCGGCCGGCGAGTGCCAGAAAAGACTTGAATTAATAGAAAAAAGAGATTGTTTTTAGTAGGTTTGGTTATAATTTCATATTGAACTGCGGTTTTAATTTTGGTGATCATTTACTATTTTTGGGTCAACTATGATTTGTTTGGAGTCATTTGCTTCAATAGTATAGCAAGATGTACAAACTTTGGTTGTAGTTTTAAATTAAAATGCGGTTTTACATTCTGGTGATCATTTACTATTTTTGCCTGTGATATTTTACTAAACCAGTAAAGTTTAGAAAAAATAAAAGTAAAGTTTAGGTTAATATACTTAAACTTCACTTTGCGCCCGATTATCCGATCACTGTAATGACCGTTACTTAGAAGGAAACATAACTAATTTGAAGTAGAGAGCAGTACAAAGGAACTTGTGGATGTTAACAAGTGGAGATAGTGTAACGTTACGGTTCACCCGACTTGATAATGTCAGTATGAACAGAAACGCACAAATATGGAGGAGTTCCTCATATCCACCATCCAAAAGTAACCACCTTATTGACTTTTTTTTTCCTTTTTTTTGATCTTTGTATCTATTGTGTTTCCAAAACTACCCACTAGTTGTTGTAAGTGTTATTTCTGCACTATTATTGTAATTTTATTGATGTTATACTTAATTGTTTTATTGCATGCTGTGTCTATCGCGTCATATTGTACACTATGTTTTTATCATATTGCTTTTATTATTAGGAAAAACATTGTCACAATTGTAGACAGGCCAATAAATAAATAAATATCCTAGTTTTGGAACCCTTTTTTTTTTTTTTTTGATCTGGGGGGGAAATCCTCATGGAAATCCTCCACCCTGGGGCGGGTGGAGGGGTCTGTCAGACTCTTACTGACTAAAAACACCCCGGTGTTCCATCTTCCACCTGCGCCGGGGATCGCGGGAACGTATGCGACATCCGCAATCCCCGGCTGGTGCCGGCCCGCCTCTGCGGGCCACCTCGCGTCGGCGAGGGGAGTGAGGTGTTTGACTCCCCTCGCTACGTCAAAGAGGGGCGCACGGGAACACTACGCGCCGCCACCTCGGGTCCGGATGAATGTGGGGCGACGGACATCCCCAAGTCCATCGCCCCTGGACCCAGTTAGGGGGGCCGGAAGAGGGCAGCGTATGCCCTCCTCCGACGCCCGATGCGCCTGCTGCGGGCAGGGAGAGCGGTTGTGATCTCCCTCTCCCTTTCCGCAGCCTCCTTCTGCGCGATAACTGTCTCGCAGAAGGAGACCACCGCGTCCCAGGACTCCTCACCGCCGACCATAGCATGGACTACGGCCGGCAGCGAGAGGTCACCGCCTACAACAGAGATGAGGGCACGGCGCGGCTCCTCCCAAGCTGCACACTCTGCCAGCGTATGCCGTGCCGTGTCCTCCCGACAGTCGACGCAGTGGTGGCATCGAGCGTCCGGCTCCCTGCCTATGCGACACAAGAACCTCCCGAAGCATAGTTTTGGAACCCTACTTCAAGCCAACAACTGCCTCTGCTGCATGACGTTGTGGCCTTGAACCCGAACTTTGAACTGCTGCCAGCTTCATGTGAAGAAGTTCGTCCAAATACTAGGATCCCAGGACACGGGATATCGGGATACGAGGATATCAAGATACAACACAAAATACAAGCTAAATGCTACACGTAGGTGTTTTTAAATAAGGTATTAAAAATATGAATATAGATTTTTTATTTATATAGATGTTTACGATTGACGCTTAGTTGACACACCCAAGGGCTGGCTTTTACCTTTGTTAAAGAATAAGCATTGCCATACAACGTGGCAATGCCGCCAGTCTTTTGGGGTATAGGTACTTCCAGTCGACAGCGATACGGATGAATTTTTTGATGTCATATTTTAGGGTTAATTTATTTAGCAGTTTTTATTTTTATTTATTTATAGTGTATATAATTAGTGAAGTATTTATTAAATAAATTATAAATGTCTATGTAAATAAAAATAAATATAGGCTATAACGAGAATTATACTAAGATGTTGTAACCACACTGCAGAGCAAGATCCTTTTCACATACACAGAAGGCACCATGCTTCGCTAGAGGCAAGTCGGGGATTTCAGATTTATACAAACTGATATACCTGTCAACATAATTGGTTTGTTCTGTTTAAAAATGTGGAAATATGGTGGTAAAAATATTTCCTCTGATCAGAGGGAATATTTTTACCACCATATTTCGCAATTCATAAATCAATGATAACGTTACCATTAGGTATTCTTTTGTTTTAAAATGGTTATTTGAAGATAAATGTCATTAAATATTCATATAAGATCAAACATATAAATTTATTTGTTCTATCCATAATTCTTACCGACAATTCTTTAAGACATTTTATTTCAATTTCCAAATTGTTATGCATGTTATAGGGTTACTTAAATTGTTTTCAGGTTACATAAGCTTGCGGCTTATGCTACGGTAAACCTGAAAACTCCGGCTGCAATAAATACGTCTACAAGCATAATTATATTCTTTTGAATTTGCAAGTTATTAAAGTGCTATTTAAGAGCCTACACAACTAATACCCTATGACTTGCAGTTGCAGCCCTTTGGAGCAGTGTACTTAAGCTTCGCAACTAAAAACACCTGGTTTCTCAGTATTTAATAACTCGTAAAGATTAGTAGAAGTTAAAAAAAATAATGCCTGACATACAGGAATGAATGGAACCATCCCATCACTTACCGTGAGTGTCGTAAGTGGCGACTAGGGGACTCACCAGAGAATGGGCAGCAACATTCACTGTACATTGCAACAGCTACACTGCGATCGCCAACCCGCCTGCCAAGCGTGGCAATTATGGCAGTCCCACTGCTGGACAGAAGCCTCCCCCAAAGGGGGGCCCTGCCGGAGGCCTATGTCCAGCAGTAGACATCTTTTGGCTGATGATGATACGGGAAAGTAACTGTTTAACACCAAGAGCAAAGAAAGAGTCTAATCCTCTGACCTCCTGACCAGGAAAGCCCAAACAAAACAATGGAACAACAAATTACCCTAAAGTGACCCTAAAACCGAAACAACAATAAATAAGTATTATCCAACACCTTTTGTCTTCACTGGCACACTGACACAGAGGAACGGAACAGTTATTTTTGTTCATTAATTCAGTAACATGTGCCTTTGAGTTCGTTAGAGACACAGACAAAGGACAAACGGTAGGTGGATACGGTTCGGTGATGACTTGGTATAGTGCTTGTAATGTTTTAGAAAGGATTTAAAAAAATATCCATGAGGGACATTCATAAAAAAAACATTTTTAGGGTTCCGTGTCCAAAGAGTGAATAGGATACTCTAATCCAAGCAAATGCTTGGTATAGTATAGGTAAGTGTCCCATACAAAAGTGCAATACTAACAAGAACAACATGAAAGGAAAAGTACACCAGAAAACTAAATACTTATGTATATAGGCAGGCATAGTTTTCTGTAAAGTTTGCCTAAGTATTTTGTTCGGACAGGTAGACCTTTGCGAGGTGGACCGAAGTCAGGACATCGGTCCACAGGTGGCGGGAGTCCGCTAGATGTGAGAAGCATAGGACCAGACCATATGGTGACGTTTTCGGGGAAACCTATTCCCAGCAATGGGCATGTTTCGGCAAAAATGATGATAGTGAGACCTGAACCAATTTGAATGTGTATTTTATACTTGATTTTCAAAAAAGAACCATCATTTATAGAAATACCCAATATTAAAATTCGTACTCCGTACTAATATTATGTGTTGACTGAATGTACTTGAATGAAACTTAGCACAGTTGACGGATAGACTACGTCGTGGAACAGGACACAGGATTTTTCATCCCGGGAGTCCTTTGGTACTTATGACCTATTCAATATCACGTGGTCGAAGTCGCTAGCAGAAGATAGCACGTGGCATATAAAGCATATTTCCCAATAGAACCCCGTCTAAACCTTCCGACGGCACAGAGTAATAAAGCAACCCTTTCTCTTTTAGTTTCCGCGGTACACAATGGTATTGCAGACGTGTGGCGGTGCTGCGCGGACTGCGGAGAAAGCACGCAACAATAGCGTGCGAGGTGACATATCGAAACCAATCTGTAACATGGGGACGAGGTGGGGTCGAGCTGTATTAGGTATTAATTTTTTTTTAATTGGAAATAGATTATTCATTCCGAGAGTTGGTGTTTGTTCTTCAGTATTTGATTGGAATTAGGATTTTTTATTGAGTGTGGGCTACCAAATGTGAGCCATTAAATGTTTGTGTATTCTTTCTTTACTTGTTATGAGGTGTACTTAAGTATATAATAATATTGTACGAATATGAGTCGGAAAGCGCACAAGGAAATATGTATTTCTGAAAACTCGACCTGTATTTAATTATTTGTACTTAATTGGACACTAAGATAAAACAAATTACATTAAGAAAACCTCAAGGCGTATCATAGAATCCGATATTTTTACAAATATAACAACTGTGTGAATCATTCTGTATTGGGAGTTAAAATTTAAATTTTTCTATATGAACTAGACGCATTCTGCAGGTTAGAGCCCTGCTTAATGTAAAACGCTTAGCCAGTAGGTATTTATGGATCATTTTAATTACAAGATCTTAAGAATTACTAGGAGCATATTGTACTGTTCATTGTACTTTGCTACAATCACGGATGAAACATTCAAAACAGTACATCTAGATTCTATTATTATTGAATATTGTCTGCTGAATGAAATTCCTTTTGAAATAAGTAGCACCTTTGTGCTCTTCTATCTATATTTGTTCTTACTACTGTAATGTACATAAATAAATAAAAAAACGTGTGCGTCTCGGGACGTCCGACGGAAGTGATAACTTAAACTAATCTAAGTTGAACTATTGAATATGAGAAGCGTCTGTCCGAAATACGACTAACCCTGTGAGTTAGAGTATGAGAGGAAGAGCCTGCCTATAGCTGCCCTATGCGTGAGAGAAAGGGAAGCTAGATAGACTGGCACCGTAACGCGTTACGTTACGAAGCGGTTTACCCTCCCAAAAGAAGTTATCACTTCAAAATATTTCATTTCAATAGTGAAGCAACTCCATGCCACTATTGTCCATCTGTTCCGATCTACACTGAGCGGCGTGAACCGAAGCGGAACTGTTGCCTCATAGCGAACATTTTCACTATTCCGCTATTGCAATTATTTATTATAATAAATCAGTAAAAGGATAGTTCGTGTTCTCTCAGTGTTATAGATCGATCTATATGTGACTTGACTGGCCTGTTGGTCGAGTGGTTAGTGACCCTGACTGCTAAGCCGGAGGTCGTGGGTTCGATTCCCACCCAGGACAAATCTTTGTGTGGTGAACATGATCATTTGTTCTGTGTCTGGGTGTAATTTCTGTATAATATGTATGTGGTTAGAAATATATAAGTATGTTTATCAGTTGTCTGGTTGCCATAGCACAGGCTCTGCCTAGTTTGGGATCGGATGACCGTGTGTGAGTTATCCCAGGTTAAAAAAAATATATGTAGGTAGGTAGGTCTAGTTACCTAGAGTATATTAATACTGGTAGGTAACTAAAACCTTATGTATTACTGATAGGCTCCCGTTTGACTGAAGGAGCTCGTAGCTAAATAATAACAGCCGCACGGGTCGATCTTCAAGGTTAAGCAACGCTTGCCGAGGTTGGTCTATGGATGGGTGACCATCTTAACATATCGAGATTCTTCCGTGCCTCGGAAAGCACGTTAAGCTGTCGGTCCCGGCTGTTATTTGTAGATCTTTGGCAGTCGTTACGGATAGTCAGAAGCCGGAAAATCTGACATCAGTCTTACCAAGGATTACCGTGTTATCCAGTTAATGGGTTGTGGAGGTCTGGTAGGCAGCCGCTCCACGTAAAATACTGGTATTCATCTGAATCCGGTTTGACTGGAAGCCGACCCCAATATAATTGGGAAAAGGCTAGGTAGATGATGATGAGGTTCGCGTTTGACTACAATCTCACCTGATGACAAGCTTACAAATACCTAGTCTAGAAAGTTGAGGTCAGAATTTAGGATTGGTGATCGATTGTCAATCGTATAGAACTCTCTTTCAAGATAAACGCATAAACCGCAGATCGGTCTCACTTGTGTCATACAAATCAAAGCTAAAAAACATCAAATCATCTCAACTTTGTCTCTGTCATCTTTGACCTAGACTAGAGTCAAAAAAATCAAAAAACATGCTGGTCCTGCTCCATAGGACAATCAAGGGTGTAGACAAAATCAAACTGGTTGATTTATGAATTAACTTTATAGATGGGTATACTGTTTCTTTTTTGTGTTTTTATTTTCTGTTTAATTGGTAGTTATTAAGATTATCTGTAAATATGTGAGTACCATTTACCTAATTTTTTTTTAGAAAAGGAATAATTACCTCTGCTGGTTATACTTTGTTCTTATAAGTAGCATACTCTGCGTGTATCGTCCTCACATAATATTAAATTATTTTTTGTATACCAAATTTTGTAAAATCATTATTTGAAAAGAGTACCTACCTAGTAATCTACCTTTCCGAATGGACAGTAGAGTCACTTTATTAATATATTTTACTGAACTGTAAATGCTGACGTTCAAAAGTGCCGTTTAATGGCCTAATTGAAATAAACGTTTTGACTTGACTTGACTTGAATTGACTTGACTCAAGAGTAAACCCGTATTAAATAAAAAAAATAAAAAAATATAACTTTTTTTTTTCCTTGTTATTAATTTGGAAACAAACAGGCATTCCACCTCATAAGAAGTAGCCCTAAAAGCTATAGATAACAGAAACTTCGTAAGAGAGTTTACCACCCATCTTCTCTTTTATTCATAGAAGAAGCTAAGTATTTCCAAACGTCTTTTAAAATGCGCACAGCAAAGAAGTCGAACTCTGCCTCCGTCTATGTTTCCGAACGCATACAACCCTAATCTCTTCAAAGTTACAGCAGCCCTACTATGACGTGCTAATGCCATCCAATTCCGATGATGTAAACGGGATAGTGCTATTCGCTATGTCATACAGCTCCGTCTCCGTCTTAGAGCGGAATCATGATCGTTTTAAGACTTCATAGTGGGGCCCCAGGCTTCTTCTGGGTAAGCTCGCTCCATCGTCGACTTTGTCTGTGTCATCTTTGACCTCGACTAGAGACAGGAGCAAACCCATCTTCTATGTTCTTCTATCTATATGATAAAAATAAATTGCTAAATGTGTTTCTAAGCGCAAAACTCGAGAACGGCTGGACCTATAATTTCTCAAATTGTTTTTTTGTTGTGTTTGTTATTATCAGGAGAAGGTTCAGGTATGAGAGAAAATTTTGAAAAAACATTAATATCCGGGCGAAGCCGGGGCGGTCCACTAGTCTCAAATAAAAATAAAAAAGAACTAGACTGCTCTGATAAGGATTCTACATTTGGCCATTACAAAATAAACTGGTTGATGACCTGATAAACGAGGAGACATTTCTGATTTAATTAAACTAGATACCTCATTCCATTTTAATGATCGTCTAGTCTACCTATTTTAGGCTTCAATATAGGCCTTTTGCTGTTACACCTACGCTGATGATGGCATTTATAAACCATTCGATAGGATGATGTACCTCTCCATGTATAGAAAACCTGAAATATGTTTTGTTTTTCTGAGAGCTTTTTTAATCGAAGGCGATTAAAAAACCTCTCAGACCCCATTAGCCCTCAATTGAAGCTGTACAACCTAGGGAATCAGTGGTAGGTATTATTATATCATTCGCCCTAAAAATACCGTTAATATCATTGTCTAGATGGTGCTTCCCGAAGATCGCAGGGGTAAAATAATAACGTGGAAGGACCACTCGAGTTTTCTATCCCCAATCAATTTCCATATCTAGCTGAATACCTCTACCTTAGTTATTATTTTTAAGTAAGATAGTCATACACTTTCCTAGATAATAGCACAGCAGCCCTACTATGACGTGCTAATGCCATCCAAGTCCGATGATGTAAACGGGATAGTGCTATTCGCTATGTATAGCTCCCTCTCCCTTTTAGCGCGGAATCATGACCGTTTTAAAACTTCATAGTAGGGCCCCAGGAGCGTTGGGATTGGCACAGAAAAAGGAGAGGCCTATGCCCAGCAGTGGGCGAACTTTGGCTGCTGGTATGATAATGAGCGAAACGCCACAGAAGTGGGCACCGGTGGAAAAAAAAAAAACAAGAAATAATATAAACTTGTAAGTTCAAGTAAAGAATACGGAGTCAACGTCTGCTAAAAATTATAAGTTTGTAAATTCATTTTTTATTTTGTTTATCGTCATTAGAATCGATATCCATCACATCTGTCTAATTTAACTAACTATTTCAATATGAATCTGTAAAATAACCAGGAAACACAAGGCCACTCTCACTCCAAACCACAGACAAAACAAATCCATAACAATTACAACAGGCAGACTACAAAATAGTCACACTAAAAACAACATTGCAGGATACATGTGCCCGATCCCACGAAACCACACAACGCTAGTACATAAAGACAGTTTTTATTTAGTGTAGCATTAACATTTTAATTGAAATGAAAGTAAAATCCGCGGCTAAAACAAACAGCTGACACAGTTTGGGAAAATAGTTTTTACAATTCCGAATTGCAATAGACTAGTGACGGGGTGCTGTCGATAGAATGGTTGTTTAGTGAATTTATAAAATACTAGCGGATGTCACGCGGTTTCACCCGCGTAGTTCCCGTTCCCGTGGGAATACGGGGATAAAATATAGCCTATGTTACTCGCTGATAATGTAGCTTTCCAATGGTGAAATAATTTTTTAAATCGGCAAAGCAGTTTTTGAGTTTATTCATTACAAACACACACACACAAAAATATAATTTTTCCTCTTTATAATATTAGTATAGATAACATTGGACCCGTATTCTCCGTTAGGTTGCACAGAGATTTACCTACTCATTGTAAGTTTTCCCACTGTTCACCAGTTTTGTTTAAAATAGGGGCGAGTCTATCAATCCGAGCAACTACAAGACAAATAAACTATCTAATAAACATTGCAAGTTAAAATAGTTTTTTTCCTGGAGTTCCTGTTCTCAAGGATACTTAATTTACATAATGTGTTACAGTCTTAGATTCCCTTTAATAAAGCACAGAAGTAAAAGTAAAAGTCCTAATAGAAGATGCAAAGTCACTAAACAGAGAAACAAACCACACTGAACAATTATGTTTTACTCTTACTATAAATAAATTAATTAATATAAATATATTATGTATATTTTTTGTGTTGTGTGACTTAATCAAACTTCACAAAAAAATTAGCAAAATATGCAACCAAACATTAAACAACAAAGCATGTCGATAGACCCCCAACACTATCTAACACTTTGTTCTGTATCTGTTGCACTAATCCTCGCAGTCGCACGCCGCGGAACCACGCGAACTGCCGCTCGCAACCACGCGGTTACCGACGCAAATAAATACGATACCACTTCTTTATTCAAATAAAACCTCTCAACAAATAGGCTGTAAGCATGTAAATTCCTTTGCCTAAAAATATTAATCTGTGGTAGCTGTCACTGACGCGCGGGAAAATTAAGAAAATGGCGGACTTTTTGAAAACAAATTTTATTTTTGTTTGTATTTTAAAGTTTTTATAAAATGTGAAGTTATTTTAAGTTGTTAGTTAGTGCATTTATGTAAATATGGTGATGTACTGGAAGAAAGTGATATTGGCTGCTGCCTTGTCGTCTGTTTTGGATGTCAGCAGCGAAGAATTTGGGAACGATGTAAGTTTTAAGAATATATTTATTTTTTGCGATCAAAAGTTTTGGTTACAGTTTTTAAGTTATGCAAATTATTGACCCATTCTGTATAGGCTACAGATAAATAAATGATAGGTAACTAACGAAACCAATGTTTTATAAATAGATACCTACTTAATTATTATTATCAAAATAAACAAATACCTAATTCGCTGCAGTTTACAATACATTTGTTGTGTTAACATTTTAAAAATCCGGTTCACATTTTTTACCTTTACTTACTTGATTGTATTTTTTTTCTTTGCATTTGTTTATTTACTTTTTGCAATAACCTGTTTGAATACGTAACTATAAAGAAAACAAACTTATATTATGCATAATGCAAAATCTATGATTTTCGGCGTTTCGAACATCAATCAATATTATTATATAAAACAAGCTTTTGCCCGCGACTTCGTCTGCGTGGAATAGTTACTTTGGGCAGCCAATTTTATTTTCAAAAACGCTTAAACATATGTTTATTTATTTTTATCAAGTGCCTGAATACATTGGCTTCAATAATGACGGACTCTCATACAAACTTCCACCGCTCAAAGGCTGTTTTCTGGGATAAAACTATCCTATGTCCTTTCCTGGGATTCAAAATATCTCTATACTAAATTTCATTTAAATCGGTTTGGCTGTTTAAGTGTGAAGAGTTAATAGGTAGACGGGATATACGAGTAAGAAGTCGCGGGCCAAAACCAGTCTTATCATATGTATGCAGAGATGGAACAAGTATTGATTACCACAAATCGCAACAGCCTACACGCGTTTATCAATAGGTTTCATTATCCATTTCGAGACAACTTTCGTCCCAGATAAAAAGGTTCAAGTCCAAGTTTTCCCACCATGTTTTTCCTCGTCGCGTTTAAGTCTTTAACTCCATCAACTTGGCAGTGCATCCTCCAGCCTCCTTTACCAATTCTACAATTTTTTATAAAAATATTCCTTTCTTGCTAAGTCATTTCCTCTGCCCTGCATTTTTCTTTAAGTCATCGACAGTCACACTTAACTGTCTCATTTCTGACACAAAAGACGAAGATTAGACACAATTTTGTTTATTATTAACGTAAAAACTTTGCGGTACATAAAAGTAACAACTGTATAGCATATTATGCCATTAGGTATAATTCGAGCTACCGGAATAGCCCATAAACTTGAGTAATTACACTTTGGTTTTATCTTATGTAATCTAGTTTTTTGTGAACCCAACAGAGGTTTTTGTTTTCACGTCTGTCTGTTTGTTTGTTGCCTTGCCGTTACCTAGGTATACTTGTTTTGATATTTATAAACTTAATATTAACTAGCTGGTATCTTCGGATATGTCTGATGATACGTTTTTTCGATTTTCCAAATAAATAACATTTACGAGACTCTCCAATGATTATATTCTTGCAGACTAATTATATTTTTAGAAAAGTCACTATTTTACAACCCTAATCTCTTCAAAATTAGAGTGAACAGACTTCTTCTGGGTAAGCTCGCTCCATCGTCGACTTTGTCTCTGTTATCTATGACCTAGACTAGAGTCAAGAGTAAATGCATATTAAATTTTAAAAAATTGAGGATTCTTCAGGCTGTAGCAACAGGTCCTACCTAGTGTTATGCAAATCTCACATACTATTGTAACTTAACCTGTATTTACAAATAAAGCATTCTGATTCTTATTATAATGTTAAATCAACGACTCAACGATTTACTTCATTAGCAAACAACCTTTCCTTTTGGATTTAATCATAGTCGGGTAAAAACAAGTCATAAAATCGCCAAAACCGAAGTTTTCACAATACAACTTTAAATTCAGGTAGCGCTGCGAAAAAACAAAAGAAATCCTATTTTATACAACCAAAGACCTACCCAAAATTAGTATTCTATTAACATAGCAGAGAGAACAATCGTAAAGTATATCAGATAAACTCCACCGTACATTTAAATTCAGACATCATAAAACGCGATTGTAAAATTGTAGAGCATTTTATTCAGTCTGGTGCAAACGTGTGGAAGTTTCTAAAGGAAGGTTTTGACTATGGCATCAACGCCTAAGGGTGCGTTTCCACCAGAGATGTGAGAGAGGACCCAGTAATAACCCCCGAAAAGGTCGGGCCTTTGATTACCGAGCCATCCCACGTCGCTGAGCCAGTATTTTGAAATTCCCCAAATAATAATGATAGGACCCAGCCTGTCCTCCCAAAATGACACAGGGGGTGCCCTCAGCAAGCGTCATTTATTTTAACTTAGTTTGTAAGCCCTGGCTGGGGTCCTTAAATTCATTTGAGGCCACCACAGGATAGTCCGGTTAAGAAGTAACCAGCCTTAGTGTGCTGAACTGCGAGTGGTCCAAGTCCAAAAAATAAAAACCGACCGAGGATGTGTAGCGGAATCTTTTCAGTTTCTCGCTCGCGTCATCCCTAGCACACATTCCTCGCACACATCCCTCCCCTCGCACACATTTTAAATAGGTAACACACACGCCAATCTTCTTCTTCGTCAATCTTTTTGGTCAGATTAAACTAGAATACGACAGTGTTTCCTAGCTGACCACGATAAGAAGATACACCAAAACTAAATCATTCTGTTACTTTGAAAATGCACAATACTTGTGGGATATAGGCCTCGAGATAGAAGTTGCGGGAAAAAGCTAATTATTCCATAAATATCTACTGCTAAGTGAATACCCGTTGATAAACATCAAACCTGGTTCGCCAAACTTAAGTAGCAGGTCATAACAGCACATAACAGCTAATAGACACATAACAGATAGTCAATGGGATCCAAAGGTTCTGGAGTTGCTTACTCAATGAACTAACCCGTGTTCCTCCAAATGTAACGCCGCGTGCCGCGGTAACTCTTTCGAACAAATTTCGCCACCGTGACAGGCAGATGATTGGTACTGCGACATGAATATTAACAGTTTTAAAGTGCAACAGTTTGCTTTTTTATGTTATTTAAGTTGAAATATCTTTAAAGTTCATTATTTCTTGTATTATCCGATGCACGTCTAATTTATCCGTGGAGGCATGCACATTATTGTCAGAATAACATCGTCCGATCCGGGACTTTCTCGTTATAAACCGACTTTCATTAATAAGCCTGGTCACGTCCTATGAGAATTACATAATGTCATTTGTAGAGGTTCCTTTTCCAAAGCTATTGTTAGTACTTCGTAATAGAGCTTTATTGGCAGAACTGTGACTTCATTAGTTTTATGAGCAAATAGCTTCTACTTTTACTTTGGCTTCGCTCGTGTTTAAGTTTTATTTTCGCAAACACACGTCTCCAGTGTCCCATCATTTCTGTACCAAAATTTATCTAAATCGGTTCAGCGATTTAGGCGTGAAAGCGTAACAAACTCTTGCATTTGTAATTATTGCAAGTGTATTTGCCACCGACACGCTAAGAATATAAGTTGGGATATTGTAGCTAAATGAGTAGGTTATAAAGTAAATAGTTTTTAGACATAATATTACCCCACACAATCATCATGGTGCTCAAAAATAGAAGCGTGTTTAATTGAGGACCAGGTTCCTGTAGAAGATTTTTAATTTATAATAATAATAATATATTATTTAAAATAGGTAACAAAGGCCCATAACATATATACCTTACAGACTATCTTACATATTTATAAAAACCACAAAAAATATTTATAAGCTAATGTACCACGTAGACTTCCGCGGAATCGCCGATACATGACACCCTTCGGCCAAAACTCTTCCTTGAGGAAGATCTCAATGTGATGAGTCGGAACTCGCACCACGAACGGCTTGAAATTTGTGTTGTGGCGGGACTTCAACTTACAACACTCCTGACAAAAGGCGGTGGAAGCGCTAGGCTATAACTAGCCCAACAGGAGACTCTTTATGAGGCTTTTTAATCGGTAGAAGTAAAATGATGATAGTTTTCCAGTAGACCAAACGTTAGAATGTGTCACTAGATTAGAATTTATCACAGATAAGAACTCACAGCATGATATATCGCTAAAACAAGTACTTCGCTTTTAAATTGCATCGAGGTTTAGTACCATTGACCGACTACATAACTTGCAGGGTTGCCACACACAATCATCATCATTCTCTTGCCCTTATCTTAATTTATTTGATGTCAAAGTAACATGTCTCTCCTTCCATACTTCTCTATAAGTCATCGTGCCAGTAGTCACCCTCTTTACACACAGCACACTTTCCGAACATATTTTCTTTGGTCTTCCCCTGCCACACTCCCAGTACGGATTTTATGGAATGTCCATACAATCCGTTCTAGGAGTGTAAAAGAGACTTTAACCTGTAAGTTTGTTTAGGTGTTTCTTTTCTGGTTAACACCGACCTCATTTGGTTTGGCAGACCAAAAAATATTTACGTGTAAAACTGTAATTTTTTGCCTATTTACATTTATCACCAGTGATCGGATAATCGGGCGCTTATATACCTAAACTTCTTCCCGTTAAAGAATAATATGGACATTCCTTTCTGAATAAATAAGCTATCCCGGGTTCCCGGGATTGAACAATTTTGTAAAAACAACTCTAACAAATTTATGAAATAATAGCAGTGGTTATTTTGATTTAGTATATTTATTTTATTCAAAACAAATGGAAAATCTTTTTAAATTAAAAAAAATACAATTTGAGTTCACAGCGAGTTCTAACTATATTTTGGGCATGTTTAGCAATTTCAGGAATTTCGAACGATTCCGGGATCTGGGATTCTGAAAAGCATGTACATATTATACTTTCGTGGGAATAAAAGTAAAGTTTAGGTATATTAGCGCCCGATTGTCTGACCACTGTTTATCACAGATAGAAAGTCCCCAAATTACCTTGCACCCAGGCAACAAATCAAGCCCAATTTACATAGCTCGTTCATATCAAAACTTCACGTGGGTAGCGCTTGGAGACTCGTAAAACTTGCTTACGTAATCCTGTTACTCCACCAAACTCAAGATTATCCTTAATAGTACGTAGGAAGGAATTTAGGCTAAAATCACGACCGGCAGCTGTAAATCAGCCTAAAGTAGCCCATAACGGCCTGAACTGGCCCAATCTGGGGTCACGGTCATTAATACAATGGCAGGAATTCGTTGAGAATTTTTGTCTCTGACAACCTTGACACCGGGTTAGTGCTGTGGCATTCTGGTACGCAGGCTTAGTAGGCGAGTTTTAGTACTGGTTCGCTAAACTTGGTCAAATGATGAGCTGTCGAAGGCTGGTTTGACGTATATAGGAGTGGGTTTTCTCTAGAGTATTAAGGCGTTTGTTTACTATTAAGCGAGTGTTTTTCTTTTAATTAGGTAGCTTCTTAATCGTTACCTGTTTAAATGTTTTCCATCGTGCGAAAGTGAATCTGAAGTTGCTACTGTATTTACATTTTACGCGGAAAATTTATCATTGACATTTTTAACTTTTTTAGGATTCTAAATAATACCAATTCCGACTAATCTACGAAGCTAAAAAACGTTGGAAAAAAACCACGCCAAATCTGGGACGGCATTGTTTTTACATAATTGATCGAATCATTTAGTTCCAGTTGGCTTTCTTTACCATGAGAAGCAAGTCTTCCGTATAGAAATGTCAAAGCATTGCTAATTTTCGCAAACCCAATCTATGATACATGTCTAACAATTATTTCGAGTGTCCCCAATAATGGTTCAACGCAACGGTGATGTTCCCGGTCATCATCATCTTCCTGCCCTTATCCCATGTTACTTGGGGTCGGCGCAACACGTTTTTTTCTTCCATTCTGTTCTGCAGCCGTCACGCTATCACTAACTCCCTGTTCTTTCATATCACTTCTAACACAATCCATCCATCTTTTCTATGGCCTCCCTCTCCCTGTCCATCCATCCACATTTATATTCATAACTCCTTTTAGTTACGTGCATTTCATCCCTTCTCTTCACATGACCATGACCTTGATGTTCCCGGTCAGACGCCTTTTAACTTTTCACATCCATACAAATGTCATACACGTGAATGTAACTCGGTGTGTCTGTCTATCTGCCCGTCTGTCCGTCATCTCCACATGTCTTAACGGCTAAACGGATTTGTAGGAAACTTAGCGTGCGGGTAGACCTTCTTCGAATCGGTCATAGGATACTTATTTTCCCAGGAGTATGTTCCCTTAAGATGATTATCGACAATCACGCGGGCGAAGCCGCTGGCAGAAGCTAGTGAAAAATTAAATTCAGTTTATCATCACACTAATATTATAAACGCGAAAGTTTATGAGTGTGTGTGTGTATGTTTGTTACTTCTTCACGAGCAAACGGCTGGACCAATTTCGATAAAATTTATGCAGAAAGTTGACACCCTGGATTAACACATAGCCTACGTTTTATTCCGAGAGTGTGTTCCCTTCGGATAATTTTTGACATTCACGCGGAGTATCTGATAAACCGCGGGTAACACCGCGGGGCGCAGCTAGTTTTTGTTAGTAAAAACCAATTTATTCCCCGTAAAAAATATGTAATTATTATAAGTTGTGTATTGTTTTAGACGTTATAAATATTGTATCATTTTAATTTTATACGAGTATTGTAGTAGATAACTGTTATTTTATTATGTCCCAAATTTTATTCTCAAGCAATTGCATTAGTTATGTGAAACTATGCGTTCATATTGTTTGTTGACTATTTCTAAGCTAAGTGTTAATCGACGTAAAAATATGTGCGGAGCCATTAAAATGGTCTTAAGTTGAATTCAGTCGCAAGTTTATTCATTAAAAATAATTAATAATAATAATAATAATAATAATTTATTCAAATAAAAACGTCTACAAAAATGTACATTTAGTCAGCAGTAATAATATTTTCCATACAATAATAGTGCCTAAAAATAAACTAAACTAAGATATTTTATTAAACATGCAATTAACGGTGGTTCGGAATTAGTAGATTCTAGTTTCAATTTGGGTATAGGAAAATTGAATAAAGAATCTGCTTGTCAGTAGTTACCGATTTAAGCATATTTTGCATAAAATTTTTTATGAATAAGGCTGTATATTTCTACCCTTTTCTGAATGTATTTTTTTTTTTGGTATTATATATTACACGTCTCCTATTTGTTATGTCAGACCGAAGTAAGTACCTACGTGCCTTTCGAAAATCTACACGAATATTAAAAATAGGAAAAAATTGTATTTTTGTGTGTATGTTTGTAATGGATAAACTCAAAAACTACTGTGCCGATTTCAAAAATTCTTTCACCATTGGAAAGCTACATTATCAGCGAGTAACATAGGCTATTTTATCCCCGTATTCCCTCGGGAACGGGAACTACGCGGGTGAAACCACGTGACGTCCGCTAGTTCAAGATAAAATTAGATATTAAGCACAATCTGTGTTTTGTTTTATTGGAAGGCCTTACAAGAAAGACCGATGTGCTTGTAAGGGCTATGATAGCCCGCTGGATATGAAATATGGCCATGCTTAGGGGAGGCATTTGTCCAACAGTGGACATCTTTCGGCTGAAATATAAACAGACGACTAAATTCTCTTCTTCAAAGTCCTAAGTTGAATACTATTTTAAACATAATTCGTAACGGATATCAAACAAATGCGTATATAACCCGATAATTGAAGGCTATCTTGTAAATCTGCATGAAAAGTTATATCATTCCAATAATCCATTACCGAGCCGTGAGAAGTAATATTTAGAGATATTATTTAATAGTAAATTCATTGAGCCTCCGATAGATTCTAACGTTGCTTAGGTACTATAGCAAAATAATTTGTATAATATTATTATTGTATCTGCACGTACGAGTACTTCAAGTCTCCATTTACCCCACATTCCACGTGCAGGGTCTACTATAGACTATTATTTTTCAAGACACATTTCAAGGAGTGTGCGTTATAAATTGCACAATTTAATTCCACCGAGCCCCTTCCATCATAGGACTAAAACACGAACGGTGATGTGAATGCGCCATTGGCACGTGGTGAACATCCCACAAAAACGCAAAAAAACGTTTTAGAAATACATTCTGGACCCTACTATGAAGTCTTAATACGATCATGATTCCACTCTAAGAGGGAGACGAAGCTATACATAGCGAATAGTACTATCACTTTTACATCATCGGAATTGGATGGCATTAGCACGTCATAGTAAGGCAGCAGTAATGGAACAACCAGGGGATTGAATTCCGTCTTTTTTTTGATAGGGTTAACTAAATATTGTTTTTAACATTTTTTTATTTGACATCGATTTTAATTTTGAATTAGTTCTAATTTGTTTAAATTGTAATTTTGATCGTGATTTTAAGTTTGTTTGGATTTTGATCTTGTTCTTTTCTGTTTTGTTGTATTGTTTGTTTTTTGTCTGTTTTACTTTTACTTTTAATGATAGTTATATTTCTGCACATATTAATTCGAACTTGATAATTTTTTGTACATTAGACACCATTTTTATAGTATAGTGCTTGTGGCACATCTAATATGTTTATGGGGCATGCGGTGCTAACCTGTAAGAAATTGTTACACTAACCTTAGATAATGGCAGAGAAGTACTCAAAATATTTACAGTGTAAACAATTGTTGGTTGGCCAATAAAGGAAAATAAAATAAAATAAAAAATAAATAAAAGTGCTCCGTGGTCAAATTTGACCCTATGCATAAAAAAAGTAGCATTAACATTTTATTAAGAATAAATTATTATAGAGGTACAATCAACAATAAATTGGCTTTTTGTCCTCTAATTGCCTACACTAAATAGCCGTAATTTATAATATATCGGTAACTGTACCTCCTTGGAGTGTTATAGCAAAGTTGAAGGTCCCATGGACTTGGCCGCTTACATTTACAAATTACTATGCGCTGTGTCCATTTCTAGGTTCGATATCTATGTATGTTATTAGAAGAACTTTATGTGTGTCTGGTTCTGCATATTTTCTGGCATAAGGCTGCGTTTCCACCAGAGATGTGCGAGGACGCGTAGCGAGGGACGTGTTTGTTAAGAACCAATAGAATCGCTTCATTTACCTAGCCTCGCTCAGCGAAAGCAATTCTATTGGTTCTTAACAAACACATCCCTCGTTACGCATCGTCTGAATAAATAATTCTGTAAGTTATCTGAGACCTTCTAGTAAGAAACTGAGCATGATTTAGTAGGGAGCATAAGATCCAACTATGATATTTCTCGTCCCTGCGAATATGTGTTTGACTGCTACAATTTGGCTGCCAGTTTCAGCCTCATGCTAACTAAGCAATAAAATGACTCTGCCAGTCGTAAAATAAGAATCTTGGCAGAGTATAATAACATCAATTTCAATGTTTACCTGTTCCTAAACTTCAAAACAGGCTTTTGGTTATGGTTTGGCAAGCTACCAGAATTCTAGAGATAGAATTGGTATTCCCGGCCACACCATTTTCGATGGCTCACCATCTAAATTTGTAATTTAGTAGTCTGCAAATCGGAATTTATTTGTATATTTCTACCAGAAATAAATTCCAATTGATACCGTAAGTTTTCATGATGCTAAGATGTTTTTGAATCAGTAACAATTTAATTATTTGTTTTTTAAAGGCGGACTAATGATTAGGCAATGTATTTGTGAATATTTACTAAATAAAAAACAGGTCAAGTACAAGGCACGAAGGGTTCGTACCATTACATAGGCTGCCTTACAACAAACGTGATTTTTTTGCCGGTTAACTTAAATATTTATTCTGTTTTTTAGTATTTGTTGTTATTGCGGCAACAGAAATACATTATCTGTGAAAATTTCAACTGTCTAACTATCACGGTTCATGACATAGAGCCTGGTGACAGACGGACAGCAGAGTCTTAGTAATAGGGTCCCGTTTTACCCTTTGGGTATGGAACGCTAAAAATGATCATTCATGCCGTTGTATCATGCATACAATAGTTCATACCCAAGAATCCCATTGTAATCTGTTATGGTGTACAATAAAGAGTATTCCTATTCTATTCTAATTTTACGTTTACCCAATTTACCGTATTGTTTACTTCGTAATTATAAGAAACGTGCTCAAGAAAACCATCTCCTTCCTACATATATACATATTATTATATACTTAACCCAAGTTGAAAGACGTTTGAGTCAAAAAACAAGTAAAAATAAATGGATGGAAATATTGAAGAACAAATAAAAGTCAAGTGGACTATTACACCGAAACAAATACAAAATAAAGCACAATAAAGAAGACAATAAAACTTAATAAAGAAACAGCACTTGATATTCCAACACATACAATAGAAACACATTACGTAGAAGATACAAAGCATGCAGACAATGTTCTAGTTCGATCCAGCCCGTCCCTAGCTGGCCTCTGCCTCTGCTGGAGTTTGTAAGTTTTTTTATAAAAAAATTACAAACTAAACACTGCCCTGACTGGAGGCTTTAATATTATATTAAGGCCTCCACAGGCAAGCCCGGTTAAGCAGTCGACAACCTTATAGGTTGAACTGCGACTGAAAGACAAAAAAAAATGCAGACAATGTCGCGAATAAAAGTTAGTAATCATCATCATTATATCAGCCGAAAGACGTCCACTGCTGGACATAGGCCTCCCCCAAGGCGAAGTGCCATAGCCAAGGTGGCAGGCGGGTTGGCGATCGCAGTGTAGCTGTTGCAATGCACAGAACCACAGAGAATGCTGCTGCCCATTCTCAGGTGAGTCCCTTAGTCGTCTCTTACGACACCCACGGGAAGTGATGGGATGGTGCTATTCTTTTACGTCCGACACCATACAGAAAATACATAAATATAAAAGTTAGAAGCAAGTGCAAAATACTTTAAACATTAGACGGTGGTTAGTGAGAACGTGCGAAGCGTTCACGGTCTTGAGTCGGAGGCTTTATGGCTATTTTATTCCAATTATTTAGTTAAGTCACGTCTAGATTGTTTCGATAAATATTTTCTGTAGATTGTGTGGTGACCACACAACTTAATATGGCTATGGATCTTTGAATGAGATTTACTTGTGTCTTCAGCTTCTATGTATTTCTTTTAGAGAGTTAACGTTTGTGCTTTAGCATTCTTTTTTATTCTCCCTATTAGATTGATGACCTACTTTGATTAAGGCAAGACTAATATATTTATAAGAATATTATTAAGGTTCTACCTTTTGCCCGCGACTTCGTACGCGCATATCCCGTTTTGTCCCGTCCCCGTATAATCTCATCAATCATTTCATGAATGTGGGCTATCATATACACAAAAATAATTTTCTAAATCATTATCATAAAAATATATACATAGATGACACTATATGTAGATCATTTCTGATAAAAATTCAAAAGGTCATCTTTTTTTATGGGCAATAAAAGGTATTATGATGTCCGATTTGTTTTATCAGTAGGTTCTTCAACTACGCCTTTAAATGACCACAACGTTAAATAAGAGGCCCTTAAAGCCCATAACGTAAGCAATTTAATCAAGATGTGTCTATGTAAACCCATTATTACATCCCATTTAATATTATGTAAACAAGCCTTAGCAATTCGCGTATATTTGCGAAACTCGCATTTTGAGAAAAAGCCATTAGGGCAATGACAGCTAAATAAATGTGGCGTCAAATTCTTTAAATGAGTTTAAATGCTAATCTGGGCAGTGTAATGTAGTTAATGCGTAATTCAGCGCTTTTTAGCAACATCGCAAGGTACTTCTTCTTGATTTTTAATTAGAAAGAGCCATATATCAGTCACGGTTTGAACCCTTGTGGAAGTTAACTGTAAATTCGGGAAAACGAAATAGCGGTTTCAAAATCAAAAGTCATTTATTCAAATTAGGCTGAGTTCCAGCACTTTTTGAACGTCAAAGTTCTACATAAAGACAGTCCCCCAAAACGCCCGCCCGTCAACACTTCCTAGTGTGTGTTTTTATTTGCCAAAGTGTGATATGCAAATCACATGGAAGGACAGAACAGAGCAGCACATCTGAGCTAGCAACCACCATGAAAAGCCTAGGATTGCGGGCGATTTTGTGGGCGAAATCGGTTAGACAGAATTATCAACTTTCTTCCATGTTTCAGCCAATTTTTAAAAACTCTAGCATAATTTCCGTTAACTCAAACCAGTAACGCAACAAATGTTTCACAAAACGTTTCAAATTCATGTCGTTGCACTCAAAAATCGTTGCTGAGGTTCAAATTAATTACCATGTTCATCGTTCTGTCACGAGCATGTCAACAAAATGGCTTCAAATGGCTCAAAATTGCGAAGTTATCACGACATGCCCTAGAGGCTCACGATAATTCTTCGTCAACTTATGAGTAAGTGGTGGGGCAGACGAGTTGCTTCGGAAGCAGAGCGACGCATTCATGGTGACAATTATTAAAGGAGGTGAGATTAGCCGTAAATCTTATTGTATTTAGCCTTATAAACCATCGCAATTAAATCAAAATTGTAACAATTTGTAAGCTTAACAATTCCGTGAAACGATTTAGGACAAAATCGTGCGACGTGCGTTGCAACTCGCCAACATTAATCTTAATCATATTTACTTGTTTACAGGCTGGAAGTACATCAACAAAGTATCTAATTGGTGCCTACGGGTCACGTTCAATCTGATAGATTCAAATTGAAAGCTCAAGCCGATAAATATAACCAAACATTAATTAAATTCATCATTTTACCTACTTCTGCATCGATCAATTAATTTCAAGGTATCGCATCAAAGTTATTGTATATACCTATTTTACTACCGTGTTAACTGAAAAAATACGACAATATGTGGTTGTAATTATGTTGGTAACTTATCGAATTACCCGTACATAATTAATTAGATAATCTAAGAAAAAATATGAATAAGATACTTATCGTCACGCGAGGCATAAAGGGTCATGTGTAGGAAGTAAATAATTTTTACATTCAACATTGAATTTTAAATAAGCAAATTCATAAAAGCATCAATACCCACAGAAGATTTTCGGGGTTTTCGGGACCCTGATGCCCCAGGCCTTTGGAAGAACATGAGGGGCCGAAGCCAGCTAACAGAGGCCCCACTAAGCGTTTTTAATTAAATGAGGCACCAACCGACAATTCGCCAATGAAATGGAAAAGTGACATATTTCAATTTTTTTTTCGAAAATTTTGAAATATGTCACTTTTCCATTTAATTGACGAATTGTTCCTGTATTCTCTATGAAAATATACCCAAGGACAATCCCTGGTTAGTGCAAACTATTGCATCAATTGGAAACAATATTATTCTTACTTTCAACTGAACAGCCATCACTTTGCAAACAAGACATTCCGCTACGACCATCAGCGTCTCAAAACACAGCAAGCTTCACAAAAGACAATACCGAAGCAATCGTCTACCTCAGCACTTATACTTTACACTTACGGCCTCTTTAACCTTAAACAAACCCAGATGACAACCGGAGCATTGAGCTAGTGAAATTATCACGCGAACAATGGTAGGTGACTGATATTTGCCATAGGTTGGTGCTAAACGAGGGCTCTGCTTAAAATGTGGAGCGTTTCGTTACGGATTGTTCATAATATAATAAGTTATAGACGTTTGAATGTGAGAATTTTGGAAATGCTGGCGTTGGCTGTCTTTTGTTTTTGACATTGGTGAAACAAAATTTTATGATAGAGGTCTTTGGTGTCATTGAAGCAGAGCTCCAAGTATTAGACTAGAATACATAGATCATTGATCAACGGATTGTTCATAATATAATAGTTATAGACGTTTGAATGTGAGAATTTTGGAAATGCTGGCGTTGATTGTCTTTTGTTTTTGACATTGGTGTGACATAATATGTTAAAGAGCTTTGGTGTCATTGAAGCAGAGCTCCGCTCAGTATTGGACTAAAATACATAGATCATTGATCAACCACTTAGAAATAAATGTAAGCAAAGAAGATTCTGTTCAGCCGATTCGGAGATTAGCCGGAACAAACAGACAGAGAAAAGTGAAAAAAATGGTGTAAGCGCTGTGTAAACTCCATAATTATACATACATTATACAAAAAGCTGGTATTTTGACATGAAAAACAGACATTTTACATAGATTGAAATATTAACTAGGAATTCTTGTGTTAAACGGGCAGTGCTGAGGGCTTAGCACGAATGTTTTTGACGTATAGTAACGTAACTTAAGTTTTACTATAATTGATACTCGTTTCGCACATAATATTTATTCAAATTGGATACTATCTTCATATTTTTGTATGAAACTAATTGTGTATGTCGCATAAAATTAAACCAAAATACTATGGTGTTTAACGGACTTCAAAAAAGGAGGAGGTTCTCAATTCGGTTGTATTTTTTTTATGTTTGATAACCTTTTTTTTGTGAAAGGATATACTTATACTATAGTTATTTTAGACATTGTAGTGTTTTTTTTTTATTTGGAAGTCGGTTGCATTTTTTTGTAAAAAAGATTTTTTACTGTCAAAATTACTTACGATAACGATACTGTAACGTTACTATACATAAGTCAAGAAAAATGTGCTCGTTCCTCAGTTCTTGGCAACTTATAAAGTTTAAAACTTCCCTAACCTTTTTCAGCATGCTCGTTACAACAATACCTGAGGACCAGATTGCAATCTCAATAATTGCACTTTCGAACTCTGGCCGTGGCTTTGGAACTCCATGTCACGAACTCACGGTCATTGATCGAAAGTTAGAGAGTTTGGATACCTAATTACCTGTATAAAAGTATTTCTAACGAATTGACAATTTGTAAATTTATTGCTAAAACATTGAGTAAGGTTGGCACCTAACTTAAATTAGATCATCGCCGCAAGGTTGCTTGCTTGTCGGTCTTCTACAGATTGTACTTCGGGGAGATTGTCCAGGAACTCCACGATCTCATCCCACCACCGGCCCCCTTCTACCATCGGACATCTAGACGCACTGCAAGTTATCATCCCTACCGTGTTGCTATTCCACCAATTCGCACTAAACGTTTCCAAACGTCTTTTATAATGCGCACAGCAAAAGAGTGGAACTCTCTGCCTGCGTCTGTGTTTTCGAACGCATACAACCCTAATATCTTAAAAATTAGAGTGACAGGCTTCTTCTGGGTAAGCTCGCTCCATAGTCGACTTTGTCTCTGTCATCTATAACCTAGACTAGAGTCAAGAGCAAACCCATATTAATTAAAAATAAAACAAAAAAAAAGATCTGTAACAATTGATCTAGATAATTTGGGTCCCTGTTATATAAAGTTCGTTTTGGTAAGTGTCACGAATCTCTTAGTTCGGTTTTTAACAATTATAATGCTTTGTGCAATGGTTCTTTGTGCAATGGTTCTTTGTAATAGTATGATGCTAGTTCATTTCAGAGATAACAAAATGCTATTATGAGACGCACTGTAACTGTTAGGTGATGTAAGAAGTAATTTAAGGGTCCACTTGATTGACGTCGTCACACTTATTTCTTTGTTAGGTTTAATTCTTGTCGGATTGTACTACCAAAATATGAATAAACTAGCTTATTCATCCCCGCGATTTCATGCACCATTATTTTTTCAGTTTAACAACATAACCGTTATGACAATCAACCATAGTGGTGCTGACTATCATTAAAAAAAAAACCCAGTTCGATCTAGCCCGTCCCTAGCTGTCCTCCACCCAGGCCCGTACCGCACAGGGGGTGCCCTTAGCGTGTAGTCGCTTAGTTTGTAAGTTTTTTATAAGCCCTGGCTGGAGGCTTTAATATTATATTAAGGCCACCACAGGCAAGCCTGGTTAAGCAGTCGACAACCTTATAGGTTGAACTGCGAGAAGCCAATCACAAAAAAAAAGAATTAAAAAAAAACCTACACTTTGTTAAAAATGACATCCCTAAATATTTGTTAAAAATTGTTGTGAACTGTACTGCGATTATTTCGATTTAAATCTATTAGCAAACTTTATTAAATCAACCTATCTAGTAGTTATGTAGACATATATATAGATAAAACATGTGGAATGCAATGATTTCTTTTATTCTCAATTTATATTTTGGACATAAAATATTGCGAATTTAACCCATTTGACCATCTTAAGGTCATGTTTGTTTACGAACCATAATGTCAGGGTGACACTTTTGTAATGTTTTTCTATAGTTCGATATTTTTTTCAATACCTACGTTGTTTAAAAAATCGTTTTTTTGTATATGATCATGATTTGTTCGGAGGGCGATCTTTACACCTTCTAATATTGACCTTGTCAATGTCATATCGATAGAAAAGGCATTCCTAATACATTTTAAATGTATATTTTTATAAGTTTTTTTTTTTATATACATATCTAGTCGTGATTTAAGGAAGGTCAACTAAATAAATAATTCAATGTTTTTCTATGCAAATATTTTAATACTAGTTGCCGCCCGCGGCTCCACCCGCGTATTTGTCGAAAATTATCCCAAGGGAACATATTCCCGGGATAAAAAGTATCCTATGTGTTATCCAGACTATAATCTACCACTGTGCCAAATTTCATCAAAATCCATTCAGTAGTTTTTGCGTGAAAGAGTAACAAACATCCATCCATCCATCCATACTTACAAACTTTCGCGTTTCTAATATTAGTAGGATGTTTGGTAGGTAAGTTTTTTAATACAGTCTTATCCCCAAACTCCCGGCATCTTCGGAAGGTTTTCCCCCGAACACAAAAAAGGGTAGTACAAAAGTTAGGTTATAATATGTTTGAAAGTAAGAAATGTTATTATATATATAATATTTAATTGAATACCCAGTTTTTGTCCCTTCCAACCAGCAGTGAAGGAAATAGTAACAAGGAAATCCATATACCATTCCATTCTATAACCCGTTCAACATAAATTGTGACTGACAGGTTTCTATGTGGAAATAACATGTATTTGACAGCAACGTTGTACCGCCTAAGGTACTCAGGAACCACTTTCGTAATCAGAAATTGCTAAGACTCAACGAAGGACCAAGGTCGCAAGATAAACGGACCAAGAGACCAATTGGCTCAGCCGGTCGATTCTGTAAACATGTCGAAGTGAAGGCTTGGGTGAAGTGATCGCGAGATGAGCTGTCAATATAACAATAAAGATGTCACGTGATCACGGAGTGAGCTGTCATACCATCTCGATTATATGGATTGACAGCTCACCTCGTGATCACTTCATAGTCATTGTTCATAGTCCACTGCTGGACTGGGTCCACTCCCAACGGCAACGGCGGCGCAGTGGTTGAGCGATTGACTGATGCGCTGCGTGTCGCGGGTTCGATTCCCGCACGGAACAAATCTCATGATCTACAAATAGTTATTCCGGATCTGGCTGTTTGCGTATGTTTGTAAACGCATCCACGATACACGAGAAATTACTAGTGTGGCGCAACATTAAAAAAAAAACGCCCAAAATTAAAATACTTCAAAACATGTGTCAACAACAACTCTCAAAGCTTGAAGAGTTCGGGAGTAATCTAACTATAACCGCTGCGGTGATCTCAAAACACATCCTTTACAAACCAGCTATGCTGAACTTAGAAGTAAACACAAGTTGACAACAGAAAAGTTCTTAAACTCACACCAAAACGTATCGCTCCAAATGGCACCAGTGCTAATTGCTCACGCTTTGAGCTCAATGTCAACGCACGCCCGCAAACCTGTGACTAATTTATCAAACGGCGCGCGCGCAGGCCGTGATAGTGGCGCAAAACGGTGGTAGTGGGTTGGTTAATTGTGAGGCCAGGTTAATTTGCATGGTGTGAGATTCGAGGTTGGTGATGATGGATTGATGCTTGAAGAGGTATTAGTGCTGATGTAGAACTGTGATGAAGACAATAATAAATCAGTTGTCGTGGTAGGCGCCTGTGAGCAGGAGAGATATAAATAACGTGAGGATTTTCCTGGAGATGTGGACGGCTATTACAGTACGAAAACACCAAATAAGCTATGGGAAAACGCAAAGACCTATGAGAACTTTGTGATATCCTCGTTCTCCACCGAGTTGACGACAAATTGAGAAATGTAGACGACGATGACAATCTATAATAATAGGAAGAGAAAATGATGAACATCGACCTTAGTCATATATAATATGAAAAGGCCTATTAGTTTCACATTGTTTTTGACAGTGAAAGATGATGCTCAACTAAAGAAAAGCATTCTGATAAACAAACAGTTTTATAACAGTTCCTTCGATGCTGACCTAGCCATATGTGGCAACAAAGAAATTCTACTATATATACACAAGACATCCAACATGGTTGTTGCGGCCTAACACCATTACTACAAGTCTATAACGAGACTCACTTCACTCGTAGTAAAAGCTACAAAGCTTTACGCTCTAGGTTAAGAATCTCAAGTTGGTAATGAAACCAAGATGTTCATAAACGATAGCACCGCATAGATTACGCATCGGCAATATTCAAAATTCCATCTTATGGATGAACATGATACTTACATTCTGCCAGGCCTCTAAACCTTGAAGGGAAAGTAATGCTTACGCCCTCGACTTTTCTCTCCTTGACAGTGAAAATTCGCTTACATTCTGAAGGTTAAAAATATTTTTTATTTTTTAGAGAGCTCTTTCTAAGAATTGTTTTTACATGTCCTCAGAGTTCAAATTATTTTTTGATTCATAAAACTCGACAAAATACAGGGACTAGCAGATTTTTATTTCAGTTTTAGAGTTTCTTTTGCATAAATCGTGACCATGATTGATACCCAAGGCCTGGAAAAAAATTAAAAGTTAATATACAAAAATCACTTTCTGTATATCTGCATATTATATAATAGCTATATCTTTCACAATATTGTATCTCAACCGTTGTTTTCTTTAAAAATCTAAGATATTTCGGGGAATTACTACTATTTTTTCATTGAATTTTCCAAGTCGTGCCACCCTGTGAAAATTTTTGTACAAATGAGTTTAATAGTTGAGGTGCCAACATCAAACAAAATACGCTTTTGGCTGTACTAAGTCTGCTTGGACAGGCACTTTCTTCGAATATCCAAGAACATAGAAATAGCAAAATGAGAAAATGCACTTACGCCACTTTCGTCGATACGCAACGCTTGGTAGATGAGATGCGGCGATAATGTTCATTTACTTCCCTCTGCATGTCATGCGTTGATTGTAGAAAGTCGGTACTGACTCATCTAATAGTGATATCACTTCGTTTGCAGCTGATTTTATCGTTGTTTATGGGCTAATTTCTATGATAATAAGGTATTGTTTGGTTTATATAAGTGACGTCTTTATCTGCTTCGATTTTGTTCAGATGTGTCTTAGTTACGCTGCAAAGCATCTTCCTTTAGCAGACTTTTGGAAGGGTCCTCATGCTTATAGCCTTCTTGATCAGCTAAAGTTTCTGAAATTGATAAGTTTTACTCCTGCAGGTCTTTCTTCCATTCCTCCCGGCTCTGAGCAATTTGGACTAATCCTATCGATAGATGTCCAGTTCTTCTGGGCACGCCACGGTTGTGGTGATAAGTCCTCTCTTTGAGGAGTGGTTAGAGAGGCGCCACGGCGTCCTTACCTTCCACCTGACGCAGGTTGTTTCGGGAGCTACCTGTTTCGGATTCGGCGGGAGGATACGCCGAGAGGATACGCCCGGAGGCAACGGTGGAGCATACGGTGGAGGTCTGCGCTGCTTGGGCGGAGCACCGCCATGTCCTCGTCGAGGAGGTGGCGAGCTCTTGCGTCCGGCCATGATTCAATCCATGGTCTGGAGCGAAGAGGTATGGGAAGCAGTCACCTCCTTTTGCGAAGCAGTAATGCTAGCGAAGGAGGAGGCGAGCCGCGTGAGGGAGAGGCAAATCTCACGCCACACCACGCCACGGGCGACGGGGCGCGGGCATTGGGAGTCGCAGGGCGATTTCCGGCCAGCGTAGGCGTGTGCCTGCGGAGGGCGAGCATTGGGTGGCTCGCCACCCGATAAGAACAAGGTCTGGGTCGCAGGCGCATTTTGTTCCACGGGCTCCTTATATAGATGCCAGCAAACTAGCATTTGAATTTGATGAATTTGTTCGAAAGAGTCACCGCGGCCCTGGAACGCAAAGGGCATTAGGAGGAACACGGATGGGTGTTAGTCCATAGGAGTCTGACACTCCATTCAGTCTTTGATGATTTACCATGCCTTAAAAAAGGTGTCCAGCTCACTAAATAAATAACATACTGAAAAGGATTCACGCGCCAAAGCCTAATATAATGATTTGTTTGTTACTTTAGGAAACCCTCAAAATCGATATTGCATAACATAAATAGATACAATCATTCGTTCAATACCCTACGCCTTATGTCACTATAACACCAAAAATAGATGATTACAATGTTTCCATGTGGTCAAATGACCTGCAATTATTTGCCTACGCAGAATAGTCATCATTAAACTCATTTTGGACAAGTTCGACCGGAACAAATTGAGTCAGCGTCAAAAATGGATAGAAGCAGATTTTAATACTCTTTTATGCTTTAGCCAGTGGGAGGTCGTTGTTAAATGTTTGTAGGCTATATAATTCTATCCATAGGGTATCTATACAAATTATTCATTTCATTGTCAATAGGAAACAATAAATCTGGGACGGTCAAATTCTGAAATGTATGTTAAAAGTGGCGATCCTGCATCATCCTTGTATTAATATTGGTATGACTGTAGTGCCATCAATGCCACCACATGAAAAACAAAGAAGCAAAATTTGAACGCCAACGAAAAGAACCGCAAAGCATCTATCCTGTCAGCAATGAACTAACAACGAAATCCTGCATCGTCATGAACACATACAACAGTCCGAATATCAACTATCGGGCAGTTGCCCACCAGACACAACAACCATCTGGTCGGAGGATCCTCCCATTTCAGTTAAGGTATGCGGGACTTTACTCTCTGTTCCGCATACCTCTATATGACTTACCTAATTATTTATTTGTTCAAATTATATGTAAGAAAGGTTGCACTAATTAATTACTAGCTTCTGCCAGAACTTTCGCCAACTTAAAAGATGAACCATGGAAACTTTCTCCGGGGGTGAAAAGCATCCTATGTATATCCTATTCCAAGAAATGGTTTACCTGGTTGCCAAGTTTCATCCTCATCCATTCAGGCGTGAAGAGGTGAACAGGTAACAAACAGACAAACAGAAGAGAATAACTTTCACAATTTTATAATAATTATTTTTAATTTTTAATTATTCTGTTAATTGTGTAATCATCGTAACACGTTCCATTACCAGTTGAGCAGATGCTCATCTTCAAAACGTACAAACATCGCAAAAAAATTAAACCATAAAAATTGACACAGCTTAACCCTACAAAAAACCGTGAAGTAACAACTATTACATAAAAACGACGCGTGTTTGCAAGACAGATCTGATTCTATTTAAGAGAAATTTCTTTTTTTTTTTCGCGAAACGTACGCGGTTGACCGACTCGGAAGCTATTATCAGGTTTTTATGATAGAGTTACGAAAACGAGTTTGAACCAGTAAGTAACTGTTGCACAATTCTATATGCTGTGTTTATTGCTTATCAGTTATATATATCTACCTATAGTAGGCGCCAGATAATCGTGGAATAACGGTCATTGACCCACCTACAATTATTGACATTTTTAATTTGAAAAACGGAATTAATGACACAAAGCTGTCCCGAATCATCATCTCTCGTGATCCTTAACATTGTCTAATAATGAAAAACGATTCATATTTAATTGTTCAGGTACCTATGAACAGTTATTAGGGAAAGGTCAATGTACTTTATTCCACATTTATCTGGCGCCTACTATAGTCATAGTTAACTGATGCTTTTATTGTTGTATCCTAAAAGTAGACCAGTGTAACCCACTGTAAACTTTTTGAGCTCCATGAATCTAATTTTATCTTGATCATCATCATCTGCCAAGCCACTTCCCAACTATATTGAGGTCAACTTCCAGTCAAACCGGATTCGGCTGAATACCAGTATTTTACGTGGAGCGGCTGCCTACCAGACCTCCACAACCTATTAACTGGGTAACATGGTACTTCTTGGCAAGACTGGAGTCAGTTATCTGGCTTCTGTCTATTCTTAACGACTGCCAAAGATCTACAAATCTAATTTTATCTTGATAAATATCTCAACAAAAATCCGTTTTGAGTCTAGGGCAAGACTGAATGATTTATGTATTTAGACTTCCAAAAGTATCCATCTTCTAACAGTCTGTCTGACATATCACTGAAATGGAACTTTAAGCGCCGCCGTGAGGCACACACTTGTTATTAGCAAACTTTTGTTTTGTTTCTATGTACCGTGCGTATTCCTTGCATCTGCTAAATTATTTCTTTCTTTCTTAATTTATCTCTTTCCTTAATTGTTTTTCCAATAACCTTCAAGAACTTGGTCCAATTTCCTTCCATGAAAAGCAATTAACAAAATTTTATACAATGCCATAAAAAGTCTGAAAATTGCAAATTATATGTATGTTAGTAACGTCTTACCTGTCACCGACAGAAAACCTCCAAATGAGGATAACGTTAACTACTGTCTCTTTCTATTCACGGCTTCTGGCTCCTACTGTGATGAATCACTATTCAAGTGAAACCAATCAACCATAAACCTCGATCCATCCCATCCCCCCCTGAGAACGAAGAATAGCAACATTAATTTACATAACCACTTACATAAAGGGCGAGCAAGTTCTCAGCTGACCAGACACTGGATATCTAGGTTCAATGTCCTGATGCACTGGCACCCACGCAATGCCATTGCCTCTATTATAAAGGAAACATGTTCCTTACTGAATGTTAATGCATTTTAGAAGAACGTTTAAGGATATTTTGATCGGAGAGTGGGTGAAAGTTCTGATGATGCGTCATTTAATTCGACTTTGGCACAAGTTAACAACTTAAGTATGTATTATGATGAGTGTGTAAGTAATGCTTATCTTGATTGATTTTTGAAAAATGATGATGATTTTTGTTTTACCTACTTTAGCTCCGAAGTGTTGAAATATTCTGGCGAAAAAATTAATCACCAGAAACTCGACTTGGTGTTTGTATCGTAGCCATATCGTTGAATTAGCCATTTCATGATGAGGCTGAGGTTACATGACGTTAGTTTAGGTTAGGTTCAAGGTGGCCATCGCGCAGAAGGAGGCTGCGGAAAGGGAGAGGGAAACCTTGACCTTTCTCCCGACCGTCAGCAGTCGCATCGGTCGTCGGAAGCCCCTCTGTGTCCAGGGGCGGCGGACTTGGGGATGTTAGTCGCCCCCCATTCATTCATCCGGACTCGAGGTTCCCGTGCGCCCCTCTTTGACGTCGCGGAGTCAAACACCTCACTGCCGACACTGACCCGAGGTGGCCCGCAGAGGCGGCCCCAGCCGGGGATTACGAAAGTTGTATACGTTCCCGCAATACCCGGCATAGGTGGGAGATTAAACACCGAGATGGTTTAGTGAGTAAGAGTCTGACAGACCCCTCCTTTCGCATCCCATGAGGACTTCCCCAGTAAAAAAAAAGTTCAAGGTGGCCAAACAGTACGTGAAATGGCCGAACACTTCATGAAATAGTCAATTCTAAGATTAAGCATAATGCCGTAGTCATAACTACGGCATTATGCTTCTCAGGTTGTTATTATTTCGTAGGAAGTCGATTTGATTTTGAGTTTATAACTTTTTCTGCCTGTTTATAAAGTTATGACTTCTTCAGACCCCAAGTTACGACTCAAAATTAGTCTCCTAAAACTATGTCGCTACCGTGTGCTGATCAAATTTCGTAGATAAGCAAATACAATACTCAGTCAAAACTGGATCAAGCTAGGTCAAGTTCAACTATAAGTTGTCAAGCTATTGTTTTACGACAATAGTTTCGTAATCTCACTTGAAGTCAGGTCAACGGATTCTCTGCATAGAACACTGTGTGAGGCAAGACCATAGAGATTGTTTAAGGGCAAAATAGTATAGTGTAGTGGGCTTTTAGGTATGGTGGAGAATTTAATAATTGTATATTGGAAATGATGCAACACTGAGTACACAATCACGAAAGCTAAACAGCTTCACAACCATAGCCATATATATACACGTTCACCATACAAAATAAACACAGCATTTTTAATACTTCGCACCTACGACCGCTGCCGAAGATTGCCGATCGCGTGGCGAGTTTGATGCGGTGTAGTTAGACCAATTACGAGCTAATTTAAGACGTCAAAAAGTGGGGACCGCTTACTCCTTATATAAGTCAATGCTCATAGCCTTACATTTTCAGAAATAACTTTTTCTAAACACATAGGAACTCTGCCAAATTATTCACAACCGTCAAACTTAAGTGTAAACATCTTAGCTACACAGGTTTCAATGGGATAACGATTACATATTGCGGGCCTTACGTATATTTGATCAAACAATTTCATCAAATAGAAATACGAAATTTCATACTACTTCATGCCATGTCAACTCATTTTTGATCAAATGCATCACATTTATGCCAATTCTAAAAAAACTGATTGAATCAGCCTGTTTGATCAAATTCTGGCAATTATATATCAAGGCAATCTTTTCAAATTCCAGTAGCTATTTGATAAATAAACTTTATGCACTAATAAAAACACGGTACACAGACGGGCTTGATGCTTTAGGTATTTTATTCCAGACGAACTTAAGGTCAAAAACCTTAAGTGCAGAGCCAGAACACCATTTATGGTTTAATTTCCTTTCGCTACTAGTCCTTATGAATAAAGATTAATATTCACGAAGGTCAACGAAAGCCACCACCACCCCATGCATATCTGACAGTTCAGTGTCCCGTGCCCAGCAGAGCATTGTCTGCATCACGGCGGAATGCTGAGCGCCGCGTTTTCTTGCTCATCCTCACAGATAGCCGACACGCGCCGCGGAACAACGGAATACTTGCAACTACGTGCACACACGCGAGCGTGCCACAGGGCATGTAACTGCAGAAATCTCATTTATTTCCTTACCTTACCTTGAAAAGTAATGTCTTGGTACGATGAATGTTATTGCCACCCACTTGTACCCATTCACTGTGCTCAATTGGCGCCCACTTGGGACACATTCACTGAACCCTAAATGGCGCCCACTTGGGACACATTCACTGAACCCCAAATGGCGCCCAATTGGGACACATTCACTGAACCCCAAATGGCATCCAGTTACGATTCATACACTATGTACCAATCACCCAGTTGGGAAACATACATTGTGCCCTAATTAGCACCCACTTGGGACACTTACACCCCATGACCGGTTGTCCTAATTGTGTGAAAAAGTGATATTACCTAAAGTTGTGGTAGTAGAATTGATTTCTACAACCGCAACTTTAGGTAATATCACTTGTAGGCCTTCTGTTCATCTTGCTCAGTAGTATTTGTGACATTTTATTGGGGAAATGGATTTGTGGTAGTTAATAATAGGGCAACATTTTTCCGGTAAACAAGAAAGTGCGAAAGTGATTGAGAAACAGCAGAGCACGCGGATAAAATCAATCGATAACATAACCGATATCCTGTCTAGAGATTAATGACAGTAGATTGGATTGACCACTTACATTAATAAGCTATGCGGAGGAATTTTTCGACGACATGTTTTAGACTATTTTTAGTTAGTTATTTTTTTTTAATTGAAGTGTATGATAGTAATAGGTAGTAAGTCGATTATAAATACAGATAAATTTTAATAAGCTATTTTAATATAGCAATTATTTCACCATTCAAAACCAAAATGTACAATTTATTCACGTTTATTGTACGAATGTAGCTTTTGCCAGCCCCTTTTTAGGACTTAGGTCGTGAGTTCGGAAACGATATACTGGATAGTAATACTCTGTATATTCAGATACTGTTTGAATAACAAGTCGTACGTAAATGCAAAGAGCTAAAAAATTTTACAGATCTGCTAAATATTCGACACATCCAAAAGTAGGTGAGTGGTGAAGGTGAGTAGGTGCATAGAACCAGCCAAGATGATGGAATAAATCGTCAAATCACAGCATATTGAGCGACCTGAAGAAATCGAGAAAAACTTTAAGCTCCTTTATTCTAAGAGGACTAATATTCCTAATACCAAATGGTTATGGTTTACGGGACCGAACTAAAATCATGTACTAAATTAATCTTACACAACATTGACTTATATTGGCATATGACGGATCAGAGGCTCTAGAAAAAAAGCCATTCTTCTTCATTTGGAGGCCTAATGTCCAGCAGTGGACGTCTTTAGGCAGAAATGATGATGATGTGACGGTGACACGCCGACGGCAGTAAGCGAGCTCGAGATCTTTCTTTTAAACAATTAAATTTTATAAAAGCCTTGTCCTTATGTAATTATTCATTATTATCAATAAGTAATCAATAACAATACTGCTCTATTACCAATCTCAATTTAAATTAGGCTCTTTTCAACACATTATAATACAATTATACAGCTTGAACTTTTCAAATCAAATTCAAAATGGCTGCGACCTACAGACATTGAGACACAGACACTCCTATTATGCATAACAATGAAAATAAGTAATAGTTCAATATTACCAGTACAAAAATATTGGTGTCGTAATTCAGATCGAGTCGTGACTGGTTCGTATATTAATGTTATGGTATGTGATCAAGGTTCTTTGAAGGTACGTTGTAGTGTCTTCTTTAAGATATATGTACTGCTGTTGTTCTGTATAGTGTCGGACGTAAAAGAATAGCACCATCCCATCTCTTCCCGTGGGTGTCGTAAGAGGCGACTAAGGGATTCACCAGATAATGGGCAGCAGCATTCTCTGTGCATTGCAACAGGTACTCTGGGATCGTCAACCCACCTGCTAAGCGTGGCGATTATGGCAACACCCCACCCTCTCTTGGGGGAGGCGTATATCCAGCAGTGGAAGTTTTTTGGCTGATATGATGACGATGATGACAGCTGTTGACTGTTTGACTTTGTTGAAAGAGTATAAAGTTCGGCACAGCCTAGAAAGTAAAAGAGTAGTAAACCTTTTACTACGAAGTCGGTCTACTCCTTCCTGAACGAATGCAGGACCAATTTTGTACCCATTTATGTTAGTGTTAATTTTATTCCATAGTTCTTGGCAACTGGGCTTACCCCAGTTGTAACGGTCCCTTGGTGCCTATTTTCATAGCTCTGTTCTGTCTTCTTCTTGATAACAGGGTGGAGTTGAAATAATTTTTTATTTTTTCTCCTGCTGTACTAATTTCGTTACGGGATCCAAAATAGTTGAATCGTTTCTCTAGGACTGGTCGAGCGTCAATGACTCGGCGCTTTTCTGGTGGTTACCACGTTTAATTTTAACTCTCAACAGTTGCAGAGGTTGAGAAACTGTGTGGTGAGCGCGTACCAAAAACAACTTACATAGTAGGAAAAGGAATGGGGGATATACCTACTTAAAGTTATTTTCTACTCCTCTCCCCGTGAATGTCTTAAATGCAGTTACCCTCGAAATAACAAGCTATTTTTATGTGAACATCTACATAAGATAACATCACTCCTGTATGAGTCCCAAAGTACCTACATTTAAATACTTAGGTAATGCTACTTCGCTTCTCTCATCTATATCTATACTAATATTATAAAGAGGTAAGATTTGTATTTTTGCATGTAACGATAAAACCTCAAAACTACTGGACCGATTTGAAAAAATCTTTCAGCAATGGATAGCTACATTATCAGCGAGTAACATAGGCTATATTTTATCCCCGTACTCTCACGGGAACCGCGTGACATCTGCTAATTTTACTTCGACGCAGCAAAAGGTTTTGTGACCTATAATGCGTTTGTGTTTCCAACTCTTATCAACTTTTACATCTAGGCTCCAACCCAGACTGAGCATTTGCATCGACCACTTCATTGATCCATACATAGGTAAGGAATATTGCCACGCTTGCCAAACTCAGTGTTTTGTTTTTATTTTATTTTAAAGGAAGGAAGCTGAATGAATTCATAATTTATCTTCGTACACAATAATTTCACAAACCGTTAACAATCAAAATTGCTTTCATTTAGCAATAGTGCTTGGAATAATTGCACCAGTTTATTTGCAAGAAACTAAGGTGCGGAACAGTATTCAAGTTAATTGAAGATAATACAACACTAACCGAATGGTTTGCTTCGACTTTTGAAGTTTAAGAACGTTATCGACGTCGCGTCACGAATACTTCGATTTACCAAAAATGCTGTGTTTCTGAAAGTTTATTTAATTTAATTTGTATTCAAATCTTGTGCCCTTGACATAAGATTTGAGCACAGATAGAAATATACAGGAGCCAATCATATTATCACTTGAATAAGATTGGCTCCTGTACAGATTTAGCCATTAACTTGGTGGTCCAATATAGGACACCTCCAGCTAGCCCGTTTGCCAGAACAGCTGAACCAATACCAAACAACTTGGCGCAGGAAAGTGACGAGACTCGACCACAAATATAGTCCTCCTGACCAATTCGGCCATGGCGGCCAATCTCAACCAAGACTAGCCATCGGCGCGGGACATATTATAGTGCACAAGTGTGTGCGCAAACACAGGTGCACTCTCTCTTCCATCACTCTCATATTCCGATGGGACGGCAACCCGACACGACCGGAGAGAGATCAGGCGCAGGAGAGAGAGAGATAGAAGAAATGTGAGATTTTGCAAAAGATAGGCTATTTAGAGACTACATGATGTGTCCTTCTACAGTGGGGTGGGTTAAGCTAGCGGACGCAATCAACGCCAAGAACGCAACAGGCCATGCTTGAACCAATCAATCAACCAGATAACCATCCTAGCTTTAGTTCCAACACTATCAGATGAAACGTTGAAGAAATCGCTCGGTGTAACTAACAGAAACCTCTCAAATAGGCTAGACGCTAAGTAGACAGCGTTTGGTACCTTAAGTTTTTATACAAAGTGCCTTTATATAAAAAACTTCAAGTAAAAACGCAAAGTAACTTTTGTTTAATAGAGCTTGTCAGTGGATTAGTAACCGTTTATTTCATGGTCCTAATTTCGCACTTAATCAATTATACTTATTAAGGCAAGTGAATCAGGGCTGACTTGGTAGGAAATCATAAAATATACTGTTAAGTCCAGTGATTTTTAATGTTTATTTTGTGATTTTCAGGAAACTTGAGAATGTTAAATGAGAGAAAGTCGCGACTTTTATTAGTTTAAGTAGTTATTAATTTATTTAGTTGTAGGAGGTAATCTGTAAGAATCTTGAGGAATTAATTTCGAAATCAGATCAGATCGGATCGGTTGGACAGACGTAAGTAGGTACGAATCCTATTTAGAAATTAGATGAACCAACACTGAGTGTCATAGCTATTCATCTAAAAAAAATGCGTGGTTCTATATAAGCAAGGGTAGCGAAGCCAACTAATTTGGTGTTAAATTTATAAACCATCAGAAAAACATAATTTGACAAATCTAGGCTGCTCTTGTTATATTTTTTCTGGCAAATTTACCCAAAAAAACTTGCCAAATCTAAACTACAATCTTAACACAAGCTTGCAACATTAATTTAAACACGGCAAAGTAAATAGAATACAGCAATTATTTAGTAAGTAACTAATGGGCAATTTGAAGTTATTTTAATTGCAACAGTACCATCGGACAATTAAATACGGAATGGAAATTATGTTTGTACTTTGTGTTGTAAGACTTGTAACTGTTAGTGTTGTAGCTGAGGTTTCTACATATGATAAGGTAAGAGCGAGGAGTGAACTATGTGATTATAGCTTTGCTCCGCTTAATTTCCAATTTGGAGCACTGAGCTTTGCTGTAAACGAATCCTATTCTGAGTAAATCTCGCATTTGTGCATATACTATCCTCTTGTTGAAATGGTATTAAAGCTTGGGCTTTAAGTATAAAAATCTTACTATGATTTATTTAAATACTGATTTCAAATACAATTTCTAAAAAATGCGAACAGTAATTAATGAGAATAGAGCCATTTCCCCGCGTCTGTGATAGCGACATATTTCTTAAATAATAACTCTTCAAACATTGTGACGCAGAACCGGCGAAAACAATAGCGATCAATATTTTCAATGACTATAGAAAACCTCAACTCTGCGAAGCTAATAAAAAGCTTAACGCATCCTTTAAAAGTTGACAGAAATAATTGTAACAATCCATTAAACGGATGGACACTAGTCCTGAACTGAAAGAGCTGCATGATATGAACTTAGCAGCGGAATGATGCAGGCTGACAGTTTTCAGAAACCAATGGAGAATTTCCACGCACCATCAAAAGGTACAGATAGTAAAGCCTAAAATATTGCCAAAGAGATACACCCACTTGAATACTGAACTTTTACGTAAGAGAGAGTAACATAAAGCGTCGTTACCACAAACAATGGCTTTGAAATTCGCAATAAACAGATTATTCGATTATTTAACAAAGAAAGGGATCTGTATTGTGTGTAAGGCAATTTTCTACTCATCGTTAACGCTTGCTTAACTTTCTGTTTATTAATGATCGCATTCATGTAGGATAATGAACCAGTATTTAACTATTACAAAAGCAAGTTGCCCACTTGGTTCTACATATCTCGATCTTGGTAAGCCATTCCAATAAGCATACTTATAACAGGTAAGTCACAGCAATTAATGTACACGATTTAATAATGACTTTAACTAGCTCCAATAATATACATATCGCACCTTTAAAGTAAAACCGTTACTAAACGAAATTATGAATTTTTATAGGGGAGCCAATATTAGAAAATAGTCACTGTTTTTAGATAGATGGCATTGATACCTCAATTCATGAAAATTTTCGTTTAGTAACAGTTTTACTTTAAAGGTGCGATATGCAGAAAAGTATCCCCTTTTGTGTTATATTCTCAATCATATCTGTTGTAAAATCTATGCTATGTTATATATCAAACTGGGGAGAAATCAGGCGCACGACCAATAACTTTCCGTTTCTCTACAAGGACGGGGGTATCATACCACCAACTTCCAAACTCCGGGTTGCTACTGGCAAAGTAATACTAATAGGAAATCCCAGTAACAATTTCTGCCCGATCAGATAAACGGATCCCAGGGAAGATACTCAGTAATCCAGCTTAGACATTTTTACTGACCACAAAACCATCGGCGCAGCTAAATTTGATCAATGTTATTGTAGCTAAAAACTCGACATTTCCCAATGTCCTAGTGTACGAAGATAATTAATTATAATAACCCTACCTAATTTATCCTAAGCACAAGCAAACGAGCCTTCCACTGCATTAAAATAATTCCTAACAATTTTCACTTTCATTCCCCGCTCCTCTAACACTACAACCGCGACCTAACGTGGTATCACGTTTTTAATTACAGTGCAGTTTAATTACGACTGATATGTTCAAAATGCGGCTAATAAGACCTCGCATCTAAGGTCAAAGGTACTAAGAATATGCTCGTTATGATATACTTTATTGTTATGATGCGTTCGTAGTCTGAATAATACTTTAGTGAGACAAAGAGGAAGGTCGTGAAATAGTTCTTTGTTGAATCAAATGTCAGTTTTGGTCTAATAATAGACATTTTGAAACGGATTTTTTGTTAAGAAATTCAAAATTATGATTTGTCTGAAATCAACACGATATTTCCAATTTCTTCAACTCCTATGTCCCAGGATTTAATGAAGTGACCACCTAGAAAAGCATCCAGAAGCTGAATTATTTAGGACCCAGTATGAAGTCAAAGCCTGTATGTGGGCCGCAAGAGTCCGCTAGATGTAAAAAGCACAGGACCGAACAATGAAGTGACGGTCACAACTTTTTCCAGTTTTCACTGCTCTTTAAAAAAAGAGATCAAAATATACTTTTGCGAGTCAGAAAATTTTGTTCTTAATGTAATTAAAGAACATAAACATATTTTATCAAACCTTGACTGTATAGACCAAACCGTTTTAAAGGTAACACACATTGCACTTGACAGTAGCAGTTTATATAAATATGTAACATCAATCATTACAACTATCTGTGGCCTTCAACTGGTCACGGTTAATTTTAGCCAGGTATTCAGCCGGACAGCTAAATTGTACTATGCCTTGTTTCCGCCATCCGCGTGTGGCGTTAAGGATTGCAAATATTTATTCAAATTCAACTTTAACTCGGGCGTATAAAAATCTAAAAGACTAAGAACGCACTCAAAGACGGGGATCAAAGACGTGGTAGGAAAGGCTGCCAGGCTAAAATGAGCGGGTCACGTCAGCCGCATGCTCTGTGACCGCTTGGTAATAGTCTCAACAAAGTGAGTGCCTGAGGATGAAAGGTGCCGCCAAGGCCGGCCTAGGAAGAAGTGCTCAGTACCAGCAATGGGACAGTATAAGTTGAATAAAAGTGTATCATTGTCATAGGCCGAAATGTTTCCAGTGCAGAACATAAGCCTCCGCAATGTGGCAAGCGTTGCCACATTAACCGATCCTCTGCTTCTCGCATCTGATACATCGGTCCCGACTTGTCCGATGAGCTGTGTATTAAAAGAACGATAAACTATTAATCAAAATTAGGAGACCGGGGCAAACCAAGTTGACAATGGAGGGACGGACAACCGAAAGTAGGCACTAATTTGCATTTAGCAACTAACAGAATTGTTGATCGAAACAACAAACAAACAATTTTACACTGCAGTCTGTGGAACAATACAAGCTACAGTAATACTCCTGGAAATTAAAAAAACTCGTTCAATCTTTATTTTGGTAACCTTAAACATAAGCATTCTAAGACAATGACTTATAATATAACTGTCCTCTAAAATCACGAAAAAATCTACGCTTTATGCGTAATAAACGACTGCCATGTTTTGATTGTTATCTAAACATGTTTTGAAAGCTCACAATGCTTTAGTAACTTTTTTTGTATGTTTACTTAAGCAATTTCTACTTGCTTCCTGTGATTTGGTCTATTGTTTGTAACTACCAGACTGATGATCACGATAATATTCCCATCAACCTGTATGGTCTTCATCAGGGTTCAAAAAGTACATGACAATTTATTTTTTGCTTCAGTTATTAGATCGGTACTTTGTTTAAAAGGCAAGGTGTCGCTTTAAGCTCTTGTATACGAGTCACCACATCACACTAATTTTGGAAGAAACCCGAACATTCTATTGTAGGTTTAATTTCATTAAACATGTACAAAACACAATCACTCACCATGAGCGTGGTGGAAAGTGTGGCAACATTGCGGAACATTGTTAATATTCATGATGTTGCTAATGTAAGCCCAGTGTTGCCAGTGTTACGTTTTGTGCGGCTAAACGTTAGATTGGAAGAGATTCGCCGTTACATGGCATGGTCTAGACGGTGAATAGAAGAGTAATTTTGTGAATTATGAGTTACCGCAAATAACCCGTCTGTTTTGACCGCTTTATGAGTTCAGAGTGTTATAAGTTAATTCAAATTAACACTAGTAAAAGCGTCATCTTCATATCTTCGTGTAAGTAACTCTCATCATTAAAAATGTTTATAAATTATCTTCAGACTCCACTGCTGGACAATGGTCTCTCTCAATCTGCACTTTAATATTAGGTTCTCTACCATCGACGCTACCTTTTTCTTTGGAATGCGTTATCAGTATCGTCTTCTTGCTCTTGTTCCATGTAACCAGGGGATGGCGCAGCAACAACACGTTTTTTTACTTCCATTCTCGCCTGTCGACCGTCACGCTAGCATTCACTCCGCTGTACTATGTTATTTGAATTCAATTTCTTGCTAATGACTGAGTAGACAAATTGTTTTATAAATTGAAATCGAATGAATAATCGAAATGAATACCAATACATACTACGATTTAAATTGAAAACTCACTGTCATACATAACACTACGCAAGTTTGACCGACATTTTTAATTGACTATGCAATGCATAGGAAGGCTAATTGAAGAAAGCAGTTGTGTTGTATAGCATTCGACCAATTACATGTGGTTATCAAACCATGGCGGTGTTGTTAATGGTTATCGCAACCAGTCTGCAAGGTTAATTTGGTTGAAAACTTTTGAGCCGTTATAGTTAGTTCTTCGAAATAGGAATGAGTTTCTATCAGTTCAAATAATGAATTGCAACGACTTAATTTATAACAAAAAAGATGAAGCTTGTACGTTTTCAAAGTCTAAATTGACGACGTTTTCCTTCTTTTTGCTGAAGTGACTAACCTGTGTAATGTGTTTGTTTTGACACTTGTCGATCAATTTGTAATTCGCTTCCGCTACCGCTTAGCTGTCCGCTGGTTTCAGTAACGTAGCCTTATGTATGCCGAACGTTTTGAATGCTCACTTATGCATAGAAAATCAATCAATTACATAATCATTGAAATCACGAATATCCATTCCAGCACCTTTAATTTCTAATTTTAGGTGGGTAGACAAATAGGTACAATAACAACATTTTTACTACCTAGTAATTCTCAGTTAGCCCGAAGCTCAATGTGGAAGCAATGCCCTTTCAATAATAATTTATAGCAATCTGACGGTAGGTGTGGTCCTTCGCCAACGTTATATTAAGGCTGTTACAGATTGATCGCGCAATCGTTACCGCTGCGGGCACAAGACATAAGTGAATAGCTGGCTTGACAGATGTCAAAGACATATTTTGCATTTACCTATAGGTTATTAATGAAAGGGTTTGACATAAGTTTATTTTTGTTGGAAATAAATTAGTAGATAATTTATTTTTACAATATTTTACGGATGTCGTCAGAAACGTCAAACTGGAGGATGATCGAAGTAATTAAACAATCATTGTCTCTTTGATTATAAGATTTTCTTAAGTATATATTTTTTAGCATTTCATTATATTACCAGGTTTACTACGTATTAGTAGCTAGAGCCAACGAAACCTTCGCAACAAGTTGAACTGCTTTAATATATCGATGACAGCCGTACCTAATTAGTGACAATAGGTAGCTGTTAGTTAATAACGACGTTTTGCTTGGAAAAATCGGTTTTACACCGCACTCATTAACAACTCGCTCAGTTTTCAACTTGCACCTTAATAGACACCCTCAATATACAATTATTTGCAGTATTGATGTATGCATGTAATATACAAGCTTTTACTTTTAACTGGTTTGTTCTCGCTGCAGAAATTATTACTAACGATATTTTCACTTTAAGAAGGTATTCATTAAATAAATAGCAGTTAATTTATTTGCATTGGCAAGATTTTCATGATTATAACAACGGTCATTAATGAGAAGGAGAAATAGGATTGGCCCAAGAATGCTACCCTGTGACGTGCCTTAACTAATTGACATCACCTCACCATGGTTTTCTATCATGACTCTACGGATGCTTGTGGTCTATTGCAATAGTTCAAGTTATAAGCCTCTGAAACTCGTATTGCAAGGTTGGATTGAAGGATAGGTATAAAAGAGTGATGAATGCAAAGTTTGATGAATGATAAGGGAATAGAAGACCAAAGAAGAATCGGATGGATTGTCCGAGGAATGACAGCGTGAAGTTTTACAAGAGTTAATGGAAGAAAATAAATTGCCGACCCCAAGTAACAAGGGATCAGGGCAGGAACACGATAATGGATGAAAGGATAAAGATACATTTTACAATAATAAGATATCTTATTCGCAAGCCAAAGATACGACGACTATAATAAATAAGTCTTCATATGCGGAACAATTTTCAGCAGTGTTGGCCATCATCCACATACCTCCAGTAGTTTAGTTCCCTGAATTATAGTTGGAATAATTATCTAGGTACCCATAAACAACATAGTAATATATCTTACATGTCATAAGACCAGTAATTACTAACGCAAACCTCTACTAATTATGTCGTTGAACAATACGTGATATAATGGCGTTTCTTGTCCTATATGTTTAATTGAGCTTTGCAACCCTTAATTAGAAGGGTAATCTTGTAGATCGTATCAGTTTTAGTAGTGGAATATAATAATAGATTTTAATTGCAAGCTTGCAAAAGCCTTCATGAGTGACGCCTGGCGATGACGACAAGAGAAAAAAATAAAGGTTGATTATTATTATAGATCTTAAAGACATCCAGGAGAAATATATACCCCTATATTAATTTACTGCCTCGTTCTTTTAGTGATAGCGCTACTGCCGACTGGCTTTGGGTAGATCCCAGGGTTAGGCCAAAAGTGTTTGGATTTATTTTAATGATATGGAACTGGACTGAATTTTTCAGTAGCAGCCTGAGTAGTATATTTTGACCAACTAATGTCAATAGGCTCGCTCTTATTAGATGATTTTAAGATAATAATCGCCGAAATGTGGGTGTACTATTTTAGTTTCAACTTTGCCTTATCCTTCGGAGATTATACCTAGGCACAAATGCTAAGTTATTCAATATTAAAAAATATCTGAAACATCAGATACTATAGTTTTTTTGCAAAACAAGAAAGCGTTTACTTTCTTAGTAAGAGTGCCTTTGCTTTTCAGACTATTTCTCGAAAGCCAGACTACGGTACATTGTTTTGTTAGTTAATTAAAAGCTATTTTGTTAAGATGTTATCTAGAGATACCTCATAATCTGCTGATCACTAAACTGTCTTAAGATTGATGATGACAGTCAATTTGCAAAATGACAAATGGTCTGACAAATTCACTTGTAGAAATTTTGTTTTAACAGCTCATTAAAATCTTTATTATGTATAGGTAATTAAAATGTTCATATAATGCTGTATTACCGAACGCTTTTGTCAAAACTGTGAGATTAATTAATCATTGCCAAAAAGTATACTCAAGAAACAGTTACATACGAATTAAGCAAACTACTAAGGTTGCCAACCAACCTAGAGTTTGTATGGCTCATCACTCCTTTATTTTTTTGTTTATAGAGTTCCGTACCCAAAGGGTCAAACGCTTACTAAGCTTCGCTGTCCGTCTGTCACCAGGCTGTATCTCATGAACCGTGATAGTAAGACAGTTGAAATTCTCACAGATGATGTATTTTTGTTGCCGCTATAACAACAAATACTAAAAAACAGAATGAAATAAATATTTAAGGGGGCTCCCGTACAACAAACCTGTATTTTTTGCCGTTTTTATAGATAATGGTACGGAACCCTTCGTGCGCGAGTCCGACTTGCACTTGGCCAGTTTTTAGTGATATGCTCGCGTTTCTCAACTATCTCAGCTGATGGTAAGTGATGATGTGGTCGACGATGATGTCACACAATTGCCTAGAAGTAACCTATTAATCGTTGAAATTCTTCATTCTGCTAGTAAGACTCAGGACTTAAAGCCCCCAGGGCTATCGCAATCAGGAAACAAAGACTCCAACAAGAAATTTCACTCGAATTAGAAGTAAGCAAAATGAAAGTACATATTCCCAAAAACTTAATTGCTTAATATTACATATAAAAATGACTCAAGCAATTTAACTGTCTTATCATTTCGGAGATTTTAGATATAAAATTGGCACCGGGCCTTTTTTAATTAGGCCTTTTTTAATTAAACATGCAAAACTTTTCTGTGACGGCCTGGCTGGCTCTTGAGATCTGAGGGCCAATTCTACTAAGTTTTATGCAACGTTAATATTCCATAAATTTTTGACATTTTGCGACTGATATGCAAATGAGAACGTTGCTCAAAAAAACTTTTTACAAAAAATACAACCGACTTCCAAATAAAAAAACAATACAAAATATAAAATAACTTTAATTTTGGAAGTCGGGATTTTTGGTTATTTCTTCGTATTTTAAAGTTCGAAATTAAAGTTATTTTATACTTTGTAGTGTTTTTTTTTATTTGGAAGTTGGTTGTTTTTTTTTTTGTAAAAAGTTTTTTATTTTTCACTTTTTAGTGGTACCCCACACCTAACAGCACCACTGAAAAGTCACAGGAAAGCAAAACACGCAGTTTCGTTTACTTACTTGGATAATATATTTTCTATTTCCTCCTGCTATTTTGATTTGAAAACCAAACTGATTCTGATGAAATTTATATGGGACCAATTGGAACGTCCATTCACCTAAAAAAATATTTTTCAAATCGGTTCTTAAATGGCGGAGTTATGAGTTAACAAACATAAAAATAAACAGAATTGAGAACCTCCTCCTTTTTTTGAAGTCGATTAATTAGTAGAATTGGCACTCTGATCCCTAAGATTTAGACATAACCGTGATACCACTTTAACCACATGCTGACGGTCATAGAAATATTAAAACAACCAATCAAATGAATTTATCGTCCCGCTACCGTTCAATATGAAACTTACGCACATATGTAATATCTGTACCTAAATCGAGGTTACACTGAACCACTTGTTAATGCTAAATTCAAGTACCTACTGTGTATCCAGTTTCTTATAATGTGTAATAAGCGGTTTGGTAGAGGTGGAGCAAATTTAGAGCTTTGAAGCACTAAACAGAAAGACTTACAGAAGGACCACATTTTCGTTCTAGGCACAGTGTATCAATCAAACGCCACCTTTTGCAATCACAGGAAGAGCTTGTGGCCAAATAATAACAGACGGGCTGATTTTTAAGGTTAAGCAACGATTGCCAAGGTCGGTCTGTGGATGGGTGACCATCTTCGTATACCGAGATTTCACCGTGTCTCGGACACAAGTCAAGCTGTTGGTCCAGGATGTCAGTTTTATAGATTTAACACAGTTACGGGTACTCAGAAGCCTAGAATTCTGAAACAAATTTTGCCAAGGGGTTCGTATTAGCCAGTTACTGGGTTGTAGAGTGCAAAAAAAAAACAAACAAAAAAGGAGAAGCTGTAGTAATTACGCAGAAGCTAATCAAATTAAGGAAAAAAAAGTGCAATCTGCAAATGATACGGGAAGCATTCGTGCAAAGCGTTGTCTGCAGAGTTTTACATGAAATACACGAATTCATAAAAAAATATTTAAAACTTCAAAGTAGAAATATTGACTCAAAATACTCGCGAATTAGTCAGCATCATCATCATATAGCCGAAAGACGTGCACTGCTGGACATAGGCCTCCCCCGAAGGGAGGGTAGTGCTATAATCGCCACGCTTGGCAGGCGGATTGGAGACCGCAGTGTAGCTGTTAAAATGTACACAGAATAAAAAATAATAAAAAAAACAACAAGAAATTATTTTTGGATACCTGAGGTTATAAACAGTTCAACTTGAAACTATTAGCCCATAAATTGTTCGTACTAGGTTTTCTGCCCAATTTTAGTGACTATTTTATTTAGCTTTGCACAAGCAAAACTTACGCAAGCCGAATTCTTGAAGTAATCTGGTCGCACTACGAGTTTAAGGTACCTAGATAGGTACCTTGCGTTTATTGTCAAAACCTAACCTAGATTCCGAAAATAGTTATATCGTTAGAGCGAGTTATGGTTATAACTTTATACTTTGTAGGCGAAAATTTTAGGAGATTTGAAATGGATTTGAATGTTTATTCTGCAGGATACAACGGAAGTTAGTTCGTTAGTGATCGGTTTGGCAATGTCGAGAAATTTTAAAATTATTTTTCTGTGATGATTATGAACTGCTCACAGAGTGCGCGGGCAGATGAAGCCTTCAGAAAAAATTGGACAGACAAATGCCAGTAGTACATATTGCAAATAGACTGGCTGTGCATATTTCAATGATACAGGTAACTCGCCTGGATTCGACTGTTAGTAATCAAGAAATGTGTAGTGTTTTTTACTAGTGCATAAAGATTCATCATCTGCCTAGCCTTTTCCCAACTATATTGGGGTCGGCTTCCAGTCAAACCGGATTCAGCTGAATACCAGTATTTTACGTGGAGCGGCTGCCTACTAGACCTCCACAACCCATTAACTGGGTTACACAATACTTCCTGGCAAGACTGGTGTCAGATTTTCTGGGTTCTGACAATCCGTAACGACTGCCAAAGATCTCCAAATAACAGCCGGGACCAACGGTTTAACGTGCTTTCCGAGGCACGGAGGAATCTCGGTATATTAAGATGGTCACCCATCCACAGACCGACCTCGATTAAGCGTTGCTTAATCTTGACGATCGACCCATTTTATTGTTTAGTCACGAGCTCTTCACTAGTGCATAAAGATTAAAAAATAATAAAACCCCAGGACAGGAAGGTGCCTAGGTGTTCCATTTGATGTTATCGATCCACTTTAGATTCTGAAAATAATTGCCATATTTAAGTAAAATGGCTGACAATCGAATTAGTGATCGAAAAAGTTGGACTTTTGTCTTCGTTTGATGCTACTCTATTTTTAAACAAATTTCTTTCGAACGGAAAAGGTGGAGACCGACGTCATATCGCACCATGGGAATAAAAGTGACCTAACACGAAATTTGCATTTTGTGGGAAATCACAAAATTGACTTCGTATTTTAGGGAGAAAGAGACGCAATGTTTATGTTTGTCCATTTCTAGCACGAAATGGTTACTTTTTGATTCATTAGATGATGGACCTTGTTATTAGGAGTAGTTACAAGTACTTAACTCTATTCGCCGAAATTTTGAGTTCGGTCACTTTCATTCTCACTGTGCGATATACCACCATATTTTTTACCGGACCAACCAGACTTAAGGAATAAAGAAACACACAATAAGCATTGATTACAATCACTACTCCAAACACATTCATAAGCCGCAAACTCTAAGTAGAAATTCGTGTTTCTTAAACAATAAGCCTTATCGAATCTTCGTGTGTAGCTGCACTTTTATCTATGAATCTAAGAAAAACCTAAGGTTACGTGTAATTTAGCAAATGTTATGTCGTTATGACAGTTATGTAATCACTGTAATTCATATAATTGCGCGTCGCATCAAGAAAACCGTTCGTTTTGACGTCTCAAGCGCATCTGCCTGAAGAATGATGACAAGTTAATTTTAAGCTCACATTGTGATAATCCAGAAGGTCAAAAAACATTCAAATTTAAGTCGCTATATTATCATCTCAGTTGATCTTAGCGACACTTAATGTCAAAACTTGTGAAAATTAATGAAAATTTGAGTTGTTTTTGACAGAATGCGGCTCCTTAGCAACACTAAATTTAAAAAATAATTATTTTGAAATAAAGTTAATTAAAAAGGAATTTGGCAACAAATTATATTCACAATTTAAATTTATTTAAATTTTATTTTTTTAATTAAAAACTATTTTAAATTTATTTTTATTTATTTATATGAAAATTTATTAAGAATGGTTTTATAATTAATTAAAATGATAAATTAATTTAATATATTATTTGGCCAGTTTAAAATTTTACTAGGGGATCAGTGAGAGTCTGACACTAGATACTAGGATACTAGGATGAGACTAGGATAGAGCTGAAGAAGTCGTTTGATGATTTCCCATCCTTAAAAAAGGGTGCTTTTGAAAAGGGAAGCCCTTTTCAAATGCACCCTTTTTTTAGAAAGGCGATAACTTAGATTCATGGGGCACACATTGCGTGGGTATCCCGCTGTCAATCTTGATACGTGGCCAATCTATGACCAAGTTTTTGAGTTTGTTAGAATGTCTTATTAGAGGAGAGTCTGGATTTGTGAAAAATGTATGACAATAAGTTTCCCCCCCATTAGATCCCTCTTGAACGTAACTGGCGGAATGTGGGTATTCATATTCGTTTACTTGCGTTCCAGAAGGTAAAATAAGATGTTAACAATAAGGCCTAAGCTAAGTACATAGACTGTGAGGGCACAGCAAAAGATAGTGTTTGATACATAGCTAATGTTAAAAATCAATAGGTACCTATTCTATAGGTACACATCTGCCTAAACCTTTGCAGAATACAGGAGAGATATTATTTTGTGATAGTTGATCGCCCCTTACAGAACTTCTTCTGGTGACGGGCGGGCGTTTTCGGGGACTGTCTTCATGTAGAACTTTGACGTTCAAAAAGTGCTGGCACTCAGCCTAATTTGCGTAAATGACTTTTGATTTTGATTTCTTACAGAGAAATACCACAAGAGCTTCGGTAGTAAGATACTTTTCAAAGCAAGCATCTTGCTAATCAATCTTCGTGGTAACTCCTCAGCCATAACACCTCCTCCTCAGCCATATGATTACCTACAAGGATATTGCAGCTTATTTTCAAATTAGCCCACCCTACATCATACGTAATAACCAATTCTGAATCAAAACGCCACAATAAAGACTTCCATTTAGATTAGGAAGCATCAAAATACCTTGATGTGCAGCTTCCTACAAATTATTCTGTAACAATCAGCGTCCAACCTTTGCGCAGAGGTCGTCAACATAAACAATGATATTACAGTGTTATAAGAAATAGCCAGTGCCATAGACAATGGAATCACCGCGCTGGCAGCGTCTGGAGCCGCCTTTACTTACAATATTCGTGCTTGTACATTGGGTATGCGCTGAACAGAAACTTGGGCTATCATAGCCATACCTATTAGAGTATTTGACCATTACAAAAAATCCACATGATGGAATACTTATTTGAAAGATTTTACTAAAATGTTAAAACTTGTGAAAAATAAATAAAATCAGTAGAAAAATTAAAGAAACATATTTTGAAGTTATTTCCTGCGCCCTCAAGTACGAATACTTGTTGGCGTAAATTCAGTTTAGCATGACTCGTGAGTGACGTCACACACAGTTATAACCGTCTCTGTTTTGAGATTTTTATCATTTTTTGTACTGAGTCTTGCCATTTGTTCTTTTTCTAGGTTTTGAGAAATGTAACCAAAAAAATCCGGCCAAGTGTGAGTCTGATACTCACACGAAAGGTTCCCTTAATTGTTAATATTTATTGTTATTAATTATTATTATAACTGCAACTGAAATACACACTCTGTGAAAGTTTCAACTGTCTACCTATTACGGTTTTTGAGATACAGCCCGCTGACAGACAGACGAACGAACGGACAGCGGAGGCTTAGTGATAGGGTTCCGTTGGTTACTCTTCGGGTTCGGAACCCTAAATAGTAAATTTCCAACATCTATGCCGTCAATTTATATGAGTCAAAGATGACACTCACTGACAAGCTTGATTTGTATGGAAAGTTTTGGCAATGACGTCTTCGGCATTTATTTTTATTATTTATTATATACTTTATTGTACACCTCATAATAAGAACAGGACAATCTCAGGTCTTATCGCACAAGGCAATCTCTTCCAGACAACCTTTGGATGGATTGAACGAAGGGAGATAGATTTAGGGCTGTCAGTGTACAAACGTCTTAAACAATTTTAATTAGATATAATAATATAAAATTCATAAATACAATACCAATTTATGTACTAATAAATATCAAATATATAATTGAGACAGGAGCGGAAAAATTTAAGTGAAAGGTAATGCTCCTTCACCGTTCTTCTAAACGCTAGTAGCGTTTGGGGACGCCTGACTTCTATGGGTGCATGACCGCTAAGTCGCCTCCGTGTTCTATAGCCAACACTTATGGGCAGCCGTGCATTGAAGTTTTAGTAATAAGTAGTTTTAAAACAATTGTTTGAGATGATTTTTATCATCCTACTTATAAGTAGGATGATAAAAAAAAAACAGAGATCCAATTATTACCATACTATAGTATGGTAATAATTGGATCTCTGTTTTTTTTTTTGTTTAAATTTTGAAGGCCTGATCTCGAAGAGGCAATGCAAGTTTATAATTAATTGAAGACAGCTGTGATTTTTGTGCGTGTTAAAATAAAAAGGTGAAATATAGTCCTCCTTGCCGATTTCGACAACGGCGACCCCATGACACTACTTCCTAGCGTGTGCCCTGATATAACTCGCTAGACCGAATTTGGTTTTAAATACCCGATCATAGCTAAGGCAAACAGCTGACCGGCGGATTGAAAGTATATTTATATGACGTGCGTTTGAAAATGGAGAAAATGCGTTTCCCGAACAAAATTTATTTATTAACTAACAGTTTATTTTTTTTTTTACTTAACGATATTTGTTTGTCAAGAAAAATATTGATCGAATGAGAACTTCCTCCTTATATGGAAGTCGGTTAATAACGCACATTTACGAAAATTGGGTACTAATTATTTTTATTTTCATTGATTTCAACTACCTCAAAAAATTCAACATTCCTGGAACTAATAAAAGTTGTGGTTTAAAAGTTAGTTCAAATACTAAGTTTAGCCTTCCGGGGTTAAAAATTAACAAATTACCTCCTAAATAAAATCCTGAAGTTTTTACATAATTTTTCAACGCCATAATATTGGAACACAACCAGGTAATGCTCGTTTATAAATAATATATTCAGCCTTGCAATTATATTACTTCCCCTAATTTTAAAAAGATTTTCCTACATAGATTAGGACGGCCAACGGTTTTTAACGAAATAAATTAACAAACAAAATATTATGCATTTATTCTTATTATGAGTAATTAACATAAATGAAACAACATAATTTAAACATCACAAGGGAAGCTCCTTGTGATATTTAAATTAAGTTACAGATTATTGACCAAAATATATTAAAATAAAACACTTCATGAAAAGCTCAGTTTATTCTTTCTAGAAAATCGTGAGCAAAGATTAGCCATTCGGGAAAGTTAATTGTACCTAGGACTGACTAAACTAAGTGTTTAGGGTAGGTACCCTAAACTAGCAAAATCAATAAGATGAAAAATCATTAAGTTTTAATCAATAATTTAAAATTCTGAGTGCTTATATGAGCAAAAAAGGAAAACCGTCCCCTTTTATCAATCGCTAATGCTTCAATCGTAGTAATTGCAAAGTTCGCAAAGAATCGCAAGGCTGTAAGAGATATTATCCGGCTAATATCACCGACAAATTGCTACAGTCGCGGACGCAAGTGCTACATTCAGGTAGCAGGGGGGCTACTCTCTAAGCCCGAAGTCCGTAGTTTCGGGCTTAGTTGCGGGCGTATTCTACTCCGTATCACCTAACCACTAAGAATTAAGTCATTCTTAGTTCGGGTTCGAAACTAATCGTAAGTCCGTATAGAATGGGTGTGTAAAATAAACTAACTTTTCATATTATTTCAAAGCGCAGGAGCGAACATTCGTAAGTTTCACGACTTTATAATTTAGCTTACTTTGGAGGCTCCAAAAGCTGGAAAATTCAAAGTGAGTGAAAAAATCGTCAAGGGTATCACAGAACTGGGACAATTCCACTACATTTTTGACAGATTGCGACTGAGATGAGAATGTGAGCGTTGCTTAAAAATTAGTAGAATTGGTCCGTGACTTTGACAATAGTCGATAAATTAAAACTACACGTTAATTCTTTGTTCCATCGATAGTGCGATATTCGCCGGTAAGGGATTCAAAGTTGACAGTTATATGATGGTCAGGTTCTCGCATGTAATGTAAAGGCATATTTTGCAGTCTGTTGTTTTAAACAAAATATTCATTTATATACATACATACGTAACAGTACCGGATTGAGCTTTTTCAAACTTTTATCAGCCGTGGGAATAAAGAAGCCGTCTTACCCTATCTTTATCACCATCTCCAAACCGCTCAACAATAATATATTTATCTTCAAAACGGCCACATTATCATAAAAACCCGGAACTCCGAACTAACAGTTGTCTACCCATCTGTACGTCTTTGTTCCAAACATTATTGTGTGCGAAACGTTCACGTTTGCGGATTTTTCGTTTCGCTTCGTGTCTTCGCCTTTTAATTGCAGCTTTTGGTTAACAAAGGTAGTGTGGGGGTATTTGCGAAGATTCTTTGTGGTTTTTCTTTATTCGATGGGCTGAAACCCTTCAGTTCATCATAACCATAATTACTATCAGTCTCATTCTATACTTTGCCGGGCATACGGCTATAAGCTTGTGACTCTAGAATTTGCCTTATTTGGTCCTACCTTTACTTTATCAGAATATGCAGTTTTAGTTAATAATAGATAAGATACGGTAAATAAATCATTAAATAAACGGTAAATAAATCGATAAATCTATCCAGTAGATTTAACATTTACTTGGTACAACAAGAGATTATTGATCTCTGGTACGGCTTATTTAAGTCTAGAAAGGAAGAAATATCTATTACTAGCGTTTTCCCGCGACTTCGTACGCGCAAATGCTTTTTTTTCCCGTTTCCGTAGGAATTTCCTGTCCTCGTATAGCCAATTTCAGCATTCTTCATGAATCTGGCTATCATATACAAAACTTATTTTCAACATCCGACTAGTAGTTCCAGAGATTAGCGCGTTCAAACAAACTCTTCAGATTTATTATATTAGTATAGATATTACCAACCAACAACAGAGCAATCGATGAAACGTTGAGAAGCCGTATTTTGGAGTGTGCATAACGTCTATTTAGGCACACACAATTGAACTAATCGGGTTTTCCTGCTAAACTTTTTACAGTTTTGACCATGATATTTGGTGCCATCAAAGTGCGCCGTGACCTGAAACAATACAAAGGTTAGATATTTATTGAAGACGCTTCCTTGACTTTAAAAGACTTGATATAACCTACAGTAGACACGACCTTAAACCGAAAGCGACAGCAATCGACAAATGTAGTGTGAAAGCTTGTCACATTTTTAATATAAAACGTTGCCCCACACTAGGAATTTCTCCTGTATCGTGGGTGCATTTACAAACATACAAATTCACATACACAAACAGCCAGACTCGGAACAACTATCTGTAGGTCATACAAATGTTTGTTCCTTTCGGGAATCGAACACACGACACGCAGCACAGCAGCCAATCACTCAAACACTGCGCCAATCGTGTCGTCAGAACATTGAAATCACAAAAGGGATAAAAATGTCAAAAAAATTATGATGCCTTATTGACTAGAGCCGTATTCCACAGTGCTACTCCAGTGATAAGTAGGTAATCAGCTCGCTAACTTAATGTTATCAATCAGAATCATTTGGATTAACTTCAAAAGTAAATCGGGAGTAGTTTTGTTTCAAGAGTGGCAGTTTTAGTTCATATTAACACTTAGGTGACTACCGAAACAGCAAATGAAAAATAGAGTCAGCTTAACATACGCTCGACATACCCACAACCAGTGGCGGCCTTAAGGGGTGGCGAGTGGGGCAACCGCCCGGGGCCTCGCTCGTACAGGGGCCTCGCGCTACCCGAGTTCAAAAAACCTTCCATTTGAAATGTGTTATACTTATAGCAATAAAATGAATTTATTTCACAGTTAATTATTTAATAATATTAATAGTAATAAGTGCCATCGAATTGGGAAGTCGATGGCACGAGATCGGTTATCAGTTTTGCAATTTTTTCAATGTAAAATTTTTCATTGTGATTTTATTTTAAATTTTAGTCTTAGGAAACGCCTCAAACAAATACCTACTTTCATATAAAAGGTTCAAAAATAAAAAGGGCCTCGCAAAGATCTGCCGCCCGGGGCCTCAGTGTTAAAAGCCGCCGCTGCCCACGACACAATCGTGCTAAATATCGCAACAGCACAAACCGTGTCTCTCTCATTCCCGTCGCGCGTCGTGCCGAACAAAACTCTGCGGCTATCACAGTAAGGCGTGACTGATCGTGAATAGGCGTCATGCCAGTATCCTTGGCAGACTGACGAGGCGGATAGACTAGGATCATGACTGAATTTGCTTTCACTAATTTGTGCCAGTCAAAGGGCGAGAATATCAGTGTTCGATTTTTTCCCAGATAGGTTACATAAAGATCCCTAACCTATCAAATGTATCCTTAGATTTTTATCATAGCTTTCGCTAACTTGCCTTATGTTGTTGCTTACATAGATTAGACAAGAATGCCAATTCACATGGATATTTAGTTCTTCTTAGCGTGTCGGTGGCAAATACACTAATTAAATTTTATGTTAGTGTGGCGTCTCCGCAGTCCATGGCCCACCTCTTGTCTTACGCCGCATGTCCTGTCACCTATACATGTGAGGACCTTATGGCTGCGAACGGTGTTGCCATTGCTGAGTACATATTTCATAAAAAAGCGTTTAAATTCAAGTCGCAATAACATCTCAGCGACAATCAATGTCAAAAAGTTATCAAAATATAGGAAAATTGAAGTTGTTTTTACAAGTTTGCAACTGCAATGCGAAAGCAAGACGATATGATAATTAATTGCTCCCACATACCCTTCCTTGAATTATAAAGTTAAAACTTTTGAACTATATAAGTGGCCGTAGCCTGCCGTAGTTGGTCTGTGGATGGTTGACCATCTTAAAATGCCGAGATTTCTCCGTGCCTCGGAAAGCACGTTAAGCCGTTGGTCCCGGCTGTCATCAGAAGCCAGTGTAAATCTGCCTCCAGTATTGCCAAGAACTATCATGTTACCATGGGTTGTAGAGGCCTGGTAGGCAGCCGCTTCACATAAAATACTGGTATTGAGCTGAATTAGGCTTGGCAGATGATGAAGTGGTCAAACGCTTCTAGAAATTGGTCGAATTGCCATTGGCAAAAGCCTGCTCAACCAAACAATTATCGTTGTAAATTGTAACCCAAAACAACACTACTTAAACAACTTCCCAGACAAATAACAAATTATTTATTACGTAAAATAAGAAACTCCAACCAGACCAAGACACCATGTCCATTGCTTTCGTCGCAAGTACCTACCTACAAACAAAACTGACGCATCAAAAGTTAATTATACACTTTCGCGCTCAAACTTAACGAAACGGAAATAAAATGAAAAATTTGTTAATTACCAAGGAAAGTGAACGAAATTGTTTTAGATTGTGCTCGTAAAAGCTGAACGGTGGAACCAGACCTTAAGTCGGATAATCTGGTGATGGAGATAAGTGAAATTTCAAGAATGTGTAACTAGCAAAAGGCTTTTTAACACTGACATTTTTTTTAAACTCAGTGCGAAGTTACCATAGTTATTAACTCGACCTAATCAACAGAAACATGGAGTCAATCCACCAAGATATTAATTAGTCAATCAGTGTTGTATCAGCGCTAAACGAGAATAGCTGCGAAATTTCCAAATTTGCAATTCAAAGGTTTGTCATCACGATTTTGTTGTGAAAACAGCATTGTGCTACGCGGACTGTATCGCTTCGTCTCTCTTTCACACTAGAACGCTGATTTAAAGACGTCATAATAGGTACTCCACGCACAGGCTCTATCGTCTTTGAAAGCGCCAAAAACACACGAAATTAAAGCATAACAAAGCTTCACTCTATGATATCACAATAATGAAGCATTTATAAAATAACTCATAATACACTTCCCCATTCAAAAGTGCCAAAGTCGACGACTATAATGTCACTCCCATAAAAGTCAAGAGCATCAAAAAATAACATTTTAATATTTTACCACAACATTGCAAAACGAACAATGATGTTAATAAAGTTGTAAAAAAGACATCTACCGGAGTGGCTGACCCATCGCAAGAAACAGTATCTAATCGCATAATAAACAATACTATGCACAGTTTGGTCCAAGACATAAGAAAAAACAAAAAAAAAAAAAATGGTGAAGGAGCCTCTCACTATAATTTTTCTTCTCCTTTCCCATTTATATATTTGATATTTATTAGTATATTATTTAGTATTGTGTGTATTTTATATCATTATGTCTAATTTATATTGTTTATGATGTTTGTACACTGACCGCCCTAAATCTAACTTCTTTCGTTCAGTCCATCCAAAGGTTGTCTGTAAGAGATTGCCCTGTGCGATAAGACCGCCCATTGTACACTTGTTTTTTTTAAACGTTTTTACTATGTTTGTAATGAGGTGTACAATAAATTATATAATAAATAAATAAAATAATAAGCGGCAGCAATTGGAACATTTGACGTTTTATGACTTTCACTCTAACTTATCATAAAGACAAACGAAGCATGAGCTATACTAATCATTTTTGGATTAGTAAATCTTAAAATTCGATCAATCGATGATTAATCCTACTACTATTATAAAGGCGAAAGTTTGTAAGTATGGATGTATGTATGGATGTTTGTTACTCTTTCACGTAAAAACTACTGAATGGATTTTGATGAAATTTGGCACAGAGGTAGATTATAGTCTGGAATAACACATAGGATACTTTTTATCCCGGGAATATGTTCCCTTAGGATAGTTTTCGACAATCACGCGGGCGGAGCCGCGGGCGGCAACTAGTTGTGAAAATAATTGTTTTTTTTTATTAATACTTTTTGATAAATAACTGTTGAATTGAAACATGCCGTCAGAGATTATGAATTCTTATTAATAGTCATTGCACTTGTCTTGTCATCTATTGGAACTTACAGGTAGACTTTGCAAGTTTCTACTAGATAAAATCTAAGTAGGTACCTAAATGGTGTCCCATAATTATATAGGTACATATATAGGAGGGTTTTCCAAACGGGGGTTCGTCGCCCCGGGTAGCCGCAAGCATGTTACCTACACGTAACTGTTTCAATAAAAATCTTAATGTAGCAAGCAATCAGAGAAAAAACCTATTAAAGATTTTTTATCCGAATCCTTGTTCTGAAGCAGGCCTAATACTTGGGACCTATGTACACAAGAAGGATTTTCTTGTCATCAAAGCACATACGAGCCCTTCATTTTCCCACATTAGCATCACTGCCTTATTCATCGTCCGCTAATACGACTTTAATGCCCGCCATCGCCTTTCACTTAAACAGCAATTAGGTCCCGTTTAATCGCAAAACTTCGTGCGAAAAGCATCTATTGTCAAAAATAACGTGTCGAGGCTGCACATAACCAATGACGGAGAGACAATAGCTTTAGCTAATAATATTTATAATGCAAGGCTGCGCGGGAGTCGCGTGGAGAATTCACACTTCCTAGCACTTGTTTGTTTGTGTTTCAAGTTACTTTTCTCCTGTTTGGTTGGTACAAGTTTTCTATTTAAATGCAGTTGTTTTAATTCAAGTAGTCTTGTGCTTTGCAGTCTCCCCATGGATGTGCCCTAATAGGTACGCACAAAGGGGGTTCAGGGGTGGTATTTTAAGATGTCACGGGGCTCCATGTTTGTGCTGATGGTGACCACCGCAGTGGTTTTAATGAGGCATAAATCCCACACGATGCCTTTTAAAGGTGTACCCAAAAACAAAATAAAAGAACAACAATTTTTATAACTCTTGACTGACTAGGATTCGCTTGGGTAATTCACAGCCTACTATTTGTTTGTCTTACATGTTAATGGCATCATTTTCTCCAGCTTCTGTGTTAGCCAATACCCAAGTATGATTGGGGGCAGCTTTTCTATCCACTAGATGCATACCTAGCACATGTCCAGTTTTCTTTTAGCTGGTTTGCCCTCTGACCTTACGTTGAGGAAACAACCATGTAGGGTTAGCAAGAAGTTGACAGTTTCATATCTTATGGCCATTAGCTACCAACCGTGGCTCGGTGCACCCTCCCTTTTATAAATTACTAGCTTTAGCCAGCGACTTCGTACACGCATATCCTGTTTTTTCCCGTTCCCGTATAGCTTAAATCATTCTTCATGAATGTGGCTATCATATACAAAAAATTCATATACAAAGAATTTTCCAAATCCAACTGGTACTTCCAGAGGTTAGCGCGTTCAAACAAACAAACTCTTCAGCTATATTATATTAGTAATAAGATAGTATAGATAGGTCCTTGACAATTCAAAAGTGCCTGTAAATGGTCTTAATAAAATAAATGCTTTGAGTCTAATTATTCTGATGCAAAAGCTGTTACTGTAAAGATTCATCACAGTCCGTTCGATAGTTTTTGCGTGTAAGAGTAAAATATACATTTATGGATACATCCTCACAAACTTTCACGTTTTTGATATTAGTAGGATAATATATTTATTATGTATTTATTTATTATATACTTCATTGTAAAACAAAAAGCAAACTTAAAACATACAATGGACAGCCTTATCGCATGCTGCGATCTCTTCCAGCCAACCTGGATAACAGGTACCTAATATTCAAATGTTATTAGTAAATTAAATAGAAAATAAACAACAATCAGGCTAGCTTATCATACTCGTTCATATAGCAGGCTATGATTTTAAGTGAAAAGTTTTGATAATAAAACTAGGTATACCCCTTGGCAAGACTTGTGTCAGAGATCTTGGTTTTTGAGTACCTGTAACTGGCAAAAAATTCATGACAGCCGGGACAAACAGCGAGGCCAGGAGGAGTTTTGTCATGTTAAGATGGTCACCTATCCACAAACCGACCTTAGCTTTACGTTATTTAAGCTTGAAAATCACCACGATTGCCACGAGGTCCTCCAAAAGTTTTGACAGTAACAATTTTTCAATCGAAAAAGTTACTTCCAATCACATTGACTTTTCTTTCACATAAAAAAAGAATTTTGAATTTTTGAAATTTTGTGTACTTTTAAAAAAGTGGTTGATACCGCATAGTTTTTATTCCGTCAGCGAATTTCTTAATAAAAAATCATGTCTATCCTATCAATTCAGGAATGCATTTATAGTTTGTATTTTGGTACTTGAAACACTTTTAATTTAGTTGCTTTACGATGTGTGTTTAAAGTCAAGTTTAATTTTGTTTTGAAAATTGTAAATTTTTATTTTCTGTAAAACTTAAGAATTTAATTTAACTATTGCGTGTTACTGTTTTAGTGACACTAAAACTAATTGAATTGACTTATTATTTGTAAAATGGCGGAATGTATCTTTGCACTAAATATATTATTCTAAACATCTACATATTTATACCACATTTTATGCAAAAAAATGATATTATTATAATCATAAGAAAACATTTTTCTAAACGTATATTTTCTTCTTTTACAGGACCACTCAAAGCAGCTTCTGGAACATTTAACAGAGTCTGAAAAAATATTCCTATTCGGTGCCAACCCTAACGGTGCGTACGAGTTGTTTTACTTAAACTTCACACAATTACTGTTAATTAATTTTAATTAAACTAGAGACTTTTAAGAACATATAATAATCGAGCCAATAATCTTATCTATTTAGTGCTCGTTGCACAATTTTTTTCAAGATCATGTATTTTTTGGCTCGAACTTGTGAACTCAGGAATAGTGCATTCATTATTTCACTGAGATAATAAAGTTAGACATAATGATATCAGTTAAATAATAGTTGACCATACTTTGTTTTCATAATTCGCAATCATATCAATCCAATCGCCACCAACTTAAGTATCGCATTAACTAACTTTAGCATGAAACGTTACGTAATCATTTGTATTAAACAGGTCCTAAAAAGTATGAATTGCAATGAAATTTGAACTTTTTTAATTTCGTCAAACAGACATACTGTTTCTCTTCCAAAATTAGATCATTATCTTCAATTCTGAATTCAAATATATGTATTTTTAACTACGGTAAACGCCAGATAAATGTGCAATAACGGTCATTGACCCACATATATTTATTGACTTTCATAATGTAAAAAACAGAAATAAAGACATAAACCTGTCCTGAATCGACTCCTATCGTGATTCTTTATGCTCTCTAGTAGTGAAACACGGTTCATAATTTATCGTCGGGTATCTACGAAGGGATATTATCTGGCGCCTACAACACTTATCCCATTTCTTTGGAAATGTGTCGCAATAAAATATGTTAAAAAATCAACCGAACCGTAAAATCAATTTGCGTTTTTCCAACTATGTTGCGATCAACTTCTCGAGTAACCGGAAACAGCAGTGGTCAAGCGCGAGAAAAAATAGTGCAGTCTTTTAATTAATCAATCTGACATCATTATGCACCTCATAAAATATCTAAGAAGACTTATTACTGCTCAGCACATTATCAGCTTTAATGGAACCCATTACTGTTTCTCGGGTTTGACTACCCATCAGACCACATCTACGAATGAAAGTAATTACTGATGCGTATGAGTTAGAACGCTAATGATCAAAGAAAAACAGAAAGCAGATTATGCTGTTTATTATACCGCGAAAGCTGCAGAGCTCAAATAAGGCGAATTAAAAGGTGTCGACAGGCTATGGGAGAAACCACTTTTTGATACACAAGCCGTATTTGTCAATCAAGACTTTAGTTCACCGTGTCCATGTCAGTCTTAAATTTATAGAAGAAAATATAGTCTTAATAAATCATACTCTGAATGGTGACGGGCGGGCGTTTTGGGGGACTGTCGTTATGTAGAACTTTGACGTTCAAAAAGCGCTGGCACTCAGCCTAATTTGAATAAATGACTTTTGATTTTGAATCGATTATCATATAACGAAATGGTATGTTTTCAGAGCTAGACATAGAGTAGCATATTTTTGTTTGCGATTGTTGATTACAGATCCCCATGGACTTATCCCATACCAAGAAATCTTTAAATTAATTCCAAATTGCTCTTGGCAGACGGTTTAGTGGTCACATAAGAAGACTTGTTTAGTTGTGCATTATTGAAAGAATCAATATCCAATCACAATCGGAATACTTTCGTATTTAAAATCGTTTTGTAATTTTTATTCAAATTATTATATAATTTATTTCTTTTTAATGTTTTTTTTTAAATAATAATAAATATAATAACCTCTTCTTTTTCAGAAGCACAATTCGAAGTAGCACATCTCAAACAGCCAAAGCGTCGTAAACGCTCACTCCTGTACGACGACCAAGACCTAGTCGGGCTGAAAAAGCATTTAGACATCAAGCTTAGCCCCAGAAACAGTTTCCTAGACCCTCAGTTCCTGCTGATGAGAAGGTGGTCCAACAATACGGAGGCGGTACTGGATCATACTGATGAGGAGGTGGATCTCTGTTACTATAGGAGTGATAATGCAGCTCTGTATGTCTGTGATGATGTGGTGAGTCCAAAACTGCTTAAAACATTTATTTTTTGCTTTATCATACCACTGCTGGGGAAAGGCCTCACCCAAGTTCCTTCAGAAAATCTTTTCCTGGGCGACCATACCGTACCCATCCCAGTACGCGTCCAGGTCGTCCTCCATGTCACTTCAAAAACAATAAACGACAAAAATAATATACTTGTGAAAATTGTTAAGCCATAAGCCTTTATAAATTCTCTATCAGATTAATATTTAATGCGAATCCAATTGTTATTTTCTCGAAAGAATCTTAATAAAGAAAACGTAATAATCTTCACACACAATAAGCAGTAAAAGCTGTTATTACATACATCCGTTGTTAAATACATAGCCGTCATTAGTGCCCGAGATATCTAGGCCGAAGAAATTTTAATATCCAACAATTAATTCTAGACACAATCATGAGAAGTTTTAATTGCACTTTCATTTTATAACTTCTTCTTTTACAGAGAGGCTTAGTCAAGTCTAATGATACCTACTACTTTATACATCCACTGCCAGAAAGATTTCACGATGACCATGCGAAAGCACATGTCATAGTCAAAAAACAAATAGATCCAGTCAATGAAGGTGACACATGTATAGAAAGAGAAAACATAATTCCTGATGAACCACAACCTGCTAAAACATGGTCGAAGCATAGAAGAAAACGAGAAGCACCAATCAGTGATGTAAATAATAATTTAGAAGGATTCAAAGTTAATTTAGCACATAGAAATAAGACTTTAACAGACTTTATACAGAAACTATCGAATGGAGTGAACAGGCAACGAAGAGCAGTACTACCGGCAGTGTTTGTGGAGACTGCAGTTTTTGTAGATAGAGACTTATACAAACATATGACAGTCAATTTTCCGAAAGACACAGAGAGAGAATTAGTGAGATTCGTACTGGCTATGATCAATGCAGTACAGTTAATATACCACGATCCTTCCTTAGGAAGGCCTGTGAACTTTATACTCAAAAGACTTGAGATTTTGCACGAAGACCCGGCTAATTTGAAGAGGCCACATGATATTGACAGGTTTCTGAGTAACTTCTGTACGTGGCAAAGACTGGAGAATCCTCCGGGTGACAATGATCCGTTGCACTGGGATCATGCGCTGATATTGACTGGATTGGATCTCTATGTTGTTAACAAGAATGGAAAAGTTAGCAGTCAAGTTGTCGGTAAGTCTTTGTTCATAATTGTTAAGAGACGAACTTTGTATAATATAATTGTTAGACTGCACAATTTCGCTTATCTTTATAAACTACCATTAATGATTTTGGACCCAGAAAATGGATTAGGTAAACCTTTGACGATGACATCATTCGCGATAAAGTCTGGGAAAGTAGTTAATTGCGGCACAGCTAATGTTGAAAACGATATGAATATGAAGATAGAGGTCCGCCAGACACTTTCCTTTATCAGCTTCAGAAAATAAGCTTCACATTACAAAAAAGTAAACAGGGTTCATTATAGCAATGATAATTTGATGTTAAGTAGTTTATAACGACTCAATATTACGCCTATAACTTTTGTTATTACCATTCGTGACGCTTTCATCAGGCATAATGCTCTACATCCAATTGATGTGGCAATAATGTATAATGTCCGTCATGTTAGTTTTTTTGTATCAATATTTTCTGATCAGGTAAAACACGCGAATGAATTTGCAAAAGTTGTCAAGCGGATCTTTTATTTTTTAATAAAAAAATTAAATAGGTAACATATAAGGTTGTTACTCAATGCTAAAGAGAGATGAGAGAAATCTATGTAACTATTTCCTTGACTGCTCTTAACAGGAATCCGCAGAAGAAAGGATTATTTTTCTTGCCCTGAAGACACCAATAAAATATTGTCTCCACAGGATTGGCGCCTGTAGCTGGAATGTGCACCGTCACCAGTAGTTGCACAGTCAATGAAGGACGTCACTTCGAAAGCGTCTACGTAGTGGCCCACGAAATCGGACACAAGTTAGTTAACATCAAATTAAACTAATTTTAATGTCTTCTTAAAATTGCCTGCAAGTCTCGAACATCCAGTCTAACCGGATGCAACTATGACTTATCTGTTAAAATGATCTCATATTAATAGTTAATGTAAACTTTGAAGTTAGATTTACTTTAAGTTTCATTTTCAGAACATCTTTTTATTCAATCATGCTTCTTTAAATTGCATTTGCAGTTGTAAAAAGAACAGTTTAGTAATTATAATTTAGTCAACAGACATTACTGCTGAAGTCATTAACAAAACTACGTACCTATATTTAGCTTCATAAGTTTCTTAATTCAATCCAATTTCAGCAATCATTGTGGTTTCCAATCGGTTGATTTGCAATTGCTTTATATTTTTGGGGGATTTCAACGCAACAGAATTGTCATAATCATTTCTTAATAGTTTCTAACATTTAGCCTGCTAAGTCAGCCATGAAACGCAGGACTTCCACACGAAAAAAAGAGGCATGAACTACTTACTGTTAATTTTTGTTGTTTTTTGATGCTGTTCAGTTAATTTGAAACAACTATTAAACACTGCCTAGTCTGATCTTTGACCTTGCTTAGCAGCGTGAAGTTTAGATAACCCAGACGCAACCGCGATGCTAAGGCTATGATAACCCTATGACTAATTTTGTTTATAGTTATGTCACAAATAAAATAATTGCGAGACGTAACTAATAACGATTACAGATGACCTGCAGCTGAGTTATTCATCTGACAAATGATTTGATTGTTATTGGAATAAATTAGTTTTAGTTTAAAACCAAATCGTAATCGTGAAAGCATCTGCTTTCTCGATTAGGTACGACTCGACTTATTTAATGTTACATAATCTTAATCTTGGATTAAGATTAATCTCAATTGCAAAACGATTTTACCAAAAAGCATGTGTTATAAGATTGGTTGGCAAAAATTTTATTACAGTCGACACAAGTTCAGTCTCCTATCAGTCCTATCTCACTTTGGGGTCGGCAACTCATCCTTTTCTTATCATTCATCCTTCTCTTGCCTTTAACCCGCCTCTCCACCTGCATCAACATTTTTAACATATTACCAACCACTGCAACTCCTGAAAGCCAGAATTAACAATGGCGACCACCAGATAAACGCCGAGTCAATGAAGTACGACGAGTCCCGGAAAAACGATTCCACTGTCTCGGATCCTGCAACGAAATTAATCAGAAAATAACGGCAGAGGAGTAGGAAAAAACATAATTTCCACTTCCCTCCTTATCAAGTAGAAGACAGAAATGCTAAGCCAAATAGGCACTAAGGGGCAAGTCCGCAAGGGGCACCACGGATCAATATACTGTCGAGACTATTTCACCTCAATCATCTCTAATTCCAGTCTCGGCATGCGTCACGACGGACCTCTCGCTGACAACGGCTGTGACCCCAGTGCCTATATCATGAGCCCCACTCTTGGCAGCGGGAAGATCACCTGGTCGCAGTGCAGCAAGAATTATCTGCAGAAGTTTCTGGAGTAAGTATCTTGAATATAATGTTATTCTTTATTGTACACACAAAACATACAAAAACAATAGGATAGCTATTGCACAAATGCGAGCTGAACACAGCCCTGGGTTCTCTTACACCAAACCTCAGAGCGATCGATAGATTTTGAAATAAGTACAGTATATGTATATAAGTGCACAATAAAAGTTCAAATCAGCCATACTTTCAGTTAGCTTGCAGAAAGTTCTGATGAGACTAAAGCAACTCTATAATGTTACGACTGAAAAGTTTAAGAAAGTCTTTTCATACGTTATACGATCATCAACATAGAATATGTCTCTTCATCCATTACAAATTTGATGGCGCGTTGTGTTCCACGCGCGCCTTAAAGAGATGTCAGCATAGGAGACGAGGCCCGCTTGGGCCAGAGCCTGCCAGGGTTGCGGAATTTGTTCGAAAGAGTTACCGCGGCCCTGGAACGCAAAGGGCTTTAAAAGGAACACGGATGGGTTTAGTCAGTAAGAGTCTGACATGCCCTTCCGCTCCACCGGGAGCGGAAGAAGTCATTCGATGATTTACCAACCTTAAAAAAAAAAACTAATTCAAAGTGGAATAGCTTAGCAATCTGTAGTCCTGTCCACTAACGCATGTTCTTGAACTATGTAGGTATGAATAACTGTTATTGTAACAAATATCTTATTTTTACAGCACAGTACAATCTCGGTGTCTACTGGACCATGGTAACTCAGCTGGCCAGTTGGACCATAGTGCAGAGGGCATCTTACCTGGAGAGAGATTTGATGCCGATCAGCAATGTAAGGCTATAACCGACACAATTTTGTTTTTTTTCTAAAATGACAGCAAATCAAAATGGTCCTGATGAGAACATCGCAGACCCGCCAAAAAAAAACAAATTCAATTCCAGTTGGAAATCAATTTTAGTAGCTTTTTCATTGCGCTGAAATTCATGAATCTCTGAATGATTATAAGATTTTCTTTTTTCAGGCATGTTGAAATACGGAAGAGGAAGTCGGCACTCAGGAGCCCAGAGTTTGGAAGACATCTGTAGAGATCTTCACTGCCAGAGGGAGAGATATACGTGGACCTCACATCCTGCTCTGGAGGGAACGAGATGTGGGGAGGATATGGTAAGCTTTCTTCCAATCACTACGATATATGTATTAAAGGTAGATAGTATTTTAAAACGTTTATCTAAGAATACGAAAACAAAAAAACTGGCCAAGCGCAAGTTGGGCTTGCACACGAAGGTTTCCGTACCATAAGCCGAAAAAAACATGTTTCTTGTATGAAGGCCCCCTTTTATTCTTAATTTTATTTCATTTTCATTATTTGTTGTTATAGCGGCAACAGAAATACATCATCTGTGAAAATTTCAACTGTCTAGCTATCACGGTTAATGAGACAGCCTGGTTACAGACGGACAGATAGACAGACAGACGGACGGACAGCGGAGTCTTAGTAATAGGGTCTCGTTTTACCCTTTAGGTACGGAACCCTAAAAAACTCTATTGATCAGTTTTTTAGGGTTCCGTACCTAAAGGCTACCCTTCTCCTTCTCAGTTAATTGCTTGGAAATCAGTACCAAAACCTTGGTCCCTACTGGTTTTACTTCTTACTGAAAGGACACAAAAAGAAAACCAGCTCAGAAGCCCAACATAGCATCAATATGCATCAGTATTGGTATTTCGGTCGCTTGCTTTTATTAAAATATTATAAGTACCTATACCACCAACGGCCCCGACAGACGTTGTCTATCCGAACGTTGGCTTTTCGTAAGAAAAACAAATATAGAATCCGGTTACAGCGCCAAAATCGAGTCCGTTCAGTGATAAAATCCTAAGTTTATTTGTTTGACTGTTACGCTTTAAATTATAGAACCGATTTTGATGGATACAGTTATAGGCTACTTTTTTTCGTTTAAGTGCCTCATCATTTTATTTGCCGTCCTTTCCTAACAGTACTGTCGCGGTGGTGAATGCGTGGAACGTGAAGGGTCTACGGTTATTCGCGGCTCGTGGGGACGCTGGTCTGGCTGGTCCGAGTGCGCTTCCGCCTGTCTGGTGGATGATACTCATGCTCCTGCTGCTGCCGGGGTCGCAGTGGCTACTAGGAGGTGTAATAGACCCAGGTTTGTGCGATACCGAACTAAGTATATGATGTTCCCGGTACTATCTTCTCGATAGATTATTATTCTTTGAAGCTCTCAGCACTTACACAGCTAAACATGACTGCCTATAGGGCGCTACAAGCTTAATATTGTCCATGCCATTGCGTGGATTAAGTAGAACTTAAAAATGGCAACAGGAACACTGTATAATGTCTCAAAATGTTAATGTTACAGACACGATAACGGCAAAAACTATTGCGTAGGACACGACAAGAAGTTCCAATCGTGTCACGCTCAACAGGTAAATAACTTTATTTCAAACATCTTCATTTCTTCTTGAGGCTATAAAGGAGAAGTTTCTAATAACAATGTTTTTTCAATTGCAGTGCAGCAACGTACCCAGAATGACGGTGAGAGAATTCGCGGATCAGATATGTTTGAGAGCTCGCGATGTGGATCCTGATCTCATTGGAACTGGACTGCAAAGGATCGATTCTGATGGTAAGTTCTCGTCAATATGATGAGAAGGGAAGAATGCAAATCAGTAATTACTGTTCGTAGGTTTCGGAATTGTGGCGTTCAAAAAGTTTAAGGAACGCACGCGGGTTTTAGTCAGTAAGAGTCTGACGCTGCGGCAGTAAGGCCCGTCTTTGGGGAGTGGCTGGAGAGGCGCCACGGCGTCCTCACCTTCCAACTGACGCAGGTACTCTCCGGACACTGCTGTTTTGGCGGGAGGACACGCCCGGCTGTCAGCACTGTGAGGATCGCCCGGAGGACACGATGGAGCATACGGTGGAGGTCTGCCCTGCTTGGGCGGAGCACCGCCGTGTCCTCGTCGAGGCGACCTCTCGCGTCCGGCTCTGGTTTAATCCATGGTCCGGAGCGAGGAGGCTTGGGTAGCGGTTACCTCCTTCTGCGAAGCAGTTATGCTAGGCGGGCCGCGCGAGGGAAAGGCAAGGCCTTCGCCCCAACCGCCGCTACAGGAGAAAACGCCCCGGGCGTCGGGAGTCGCAGGGCTCACCCCGGCCACCTACTGCGTGGACCTGCGGATGGCTCACGTTGGGTGGCTCGCTGTCCGATCACCACCAGGCCCGGGTCGATGGCGCGTTGTGTTCCACGCGCGCCTCAAAGAGATGTCAGCATAGGAGACGGGGCCCCCTAGGGCCAGAACCTGCCAGGGTACAGGAATTTGTTCGAAAGAGTCACCGCGGCCCTGGAACGCAAAGGGCTTTAGAAGGTACACAGAAGGGTTTTAGTCAGTAAGAGTCTGACACGCCCTTCCGCTCCACCCAGAGCGGAAGAAGACATTTGATGACTTCCCAAATGGTACTGTCAAGAACACAGAGTCAAGAACCCGCTTCCGCCAAGACTCTTTTGATCTAATTCACGAGATCGATATTGACCCTATTTTGTTTGTTGACTCAGGCCAAGTGAGTCGTTAATTACTGGTGAACTGTTGGAAGGGAAGGACACTGACAGGTCCCTAATCCCAAACACCTCGTACTTCGGGTTTATTTTATGTCGCGTGCGACCGACTATTGGATACCTTCGGTCTCCCGCTCGCTGTACCTACTGACGGTCTAATTTTTGGGCTATTTATCCAATCATTACCTGCATAATGTTCAATTTTCTTCACATATTGATGTTGCCACACTCATCCTTATGTAATAGATGTAAGCAGTGCCTGTGCCGTCTGGTGTGACACTCGCGGCGGCGGCTACAAGTCTCGCGGATGGAGCCTGCCTGATGGAACTGCCTGTTCCAATGTGTCTCCTATGTTCTGCATCAGCGGTGTTTGCCAGGTTTGTATCCAGTTTAAGCTATTATTTTGCATCAATAACCAATCATATTCGTGATCGCTTTTAGCGATGAGTCTGCTCCCTTACAACATACACCCTAAAATTTTTTAAAGCTTCTATTGTAATTTGTTCTGGTGTAGGTACAATAAAAATGGAAAGATCAAAACATGACCCAATTTTGCCCCACACTAGGAATTTCTCATATATCGTGGGTGCGTTTACAAACAAACAAATTCACATACACAAACAGCCAAATCCGGAACAACTAAGTATCTATAGGCCATTCAAATATTTGTTCCGCACGGGAATCGAACACGCAGCGCAGCAGCTAATCACTCAACCATTGCGCCAATCGTGTCGTAAAAACAGAAGGAATGGGCGGCCATATTTTTTTCCTAATTTGAAGTGTTGCCTTCTAAATGTTTTGTTATCTTTCAGAAATTCACATGTTCATCAAGTCCTGACACAGAGTTTTCGCTAAAGCCAAGCGATTGTGAATGGGAAGCGCTAAGAACTGCCACACCACACACACCACCGTAAGTGCCATATTCACATTCCTATAGGTACAACTATTACAGACTATAAGAATCTTGAAACTCGACGGTGCCGATAAAACTGTATAGAATATACCTACGAAGACAAACCTAATATATTCCTGATACGGAACGATCACACAGCGCTGGTTTCCTGTTCCCACGATGCTTGAGCTTATTAAAATTTGGTGTTTACGTCTGGGTTCAAGATATAGTAGCGCAAGCTCTCCCCCTCGATGACTACCATGTCGTTCCGGTGATGCCACTCTTAAATAAGTAAAGAAAGCACAGCGATCGCAAACATGTAACCCTTTTTGGATAGGCAATCACCAAATGACTCCTTCCGCTCTAGGCGGAACGGAAAGGAGTGTCAGACTCTTACTGACTAAAACCCACCAGTGTTCCTCAAAATGCCCTTTGCGTTCCAGGGCCGCGGTAACTCTTGCGAACAATTCTGCAACCCTAACATGTAAACCTAGCGAACCCTTTTTCCCAGAGCGAAGTCGTCCGGCACGTGGCGGCGCGCGGTGGGCGGGCAGTGGCGGCCGGCGTCAGGTTGCCACTACCACTGCATCGCGCCCGGCGCCGGCGTCAGGCTCGTCTCCTCGCAGCACCGCGAGAGCTCGCTCACCAGCATACAGCTGTGCTCGCCTGATAGCAGACCCGATTCTGTAAGTTGCACTTCAGATAATTCTAGGAAGACAGTGGCGAAACCTCCCAATCCAAACTAAGATTTACGATTACGATTAGATCTGACATCGCAATCCTTGATTGTACAAGCAGTTATCCGCATGTTTAGCAAATATACAATAGCCTAAAACAACCGTCGGGCAGTCAGTTCAGCAGAGACAGCAATCATCGGGCAATTATAGTCTACCAGAGACAACATCCGTCTGTTTGGATTTGGAGGGTCCTCCATTTTCGATGGAGGATGAGGAACTTTCCACCATGTTCTTTGCCAATTGGTGCTACACAGCGGGAGGTGAGAGGCGCCCGCGCCAGCCTATCACTATGTCACCACTGCATCTCCCAGCCCCAGGCTTCGGCGTCAGACTCGTCAGGTCAAGAACAGAGTCCGCTGACGAGCACACAGCTGTGCTCGCCTTATAGTCGACCTAACTCCGGGAGTATTAAATAATCATTCAGACCACCCTGAAAGTTTGATGGCAGGTTGGGCGTAGAGGCTATGCAGCAAAGCGATGTTCTCGAATCTTTGTGAATATGCCGAAAATTGAAATTCTTCAAATTGATAGGTGTTATAGAAATAAATTACAATTGTTTCTTATTTTCAGGGTTGCACTCAAAGGAAGTCGCCGTATCAATACGCGACCATGGTCTGCACCAAGTACAAAGATAGAGTGAGAAGACTGTCTGGATTAGGGATGCAGATATCACCAGCTTTGGGTAAGTCTCCAATAAAAACCAAACAGTAACAGATCAACGACAATTTAATTCTATTTTGTCCTTATTTTCTGCTGGCAAAGAAATAGCCAAAATGTGGAAAAGCACCAAGACACCATTGATAGACCACCAAAGATAACAATAGGTAACTCTACAATCTCTCATATTCCAGAGGACCCAGACCGTCCGTGTCGCATCGCCTGCCAGGACGAGCGCGTGTCCCACCGCTTCTACTTGGTCAACGGCCAGGAGGGCTGGTTCCCGCTGGGCACGTCGTGCGGCAAGAGAAACGCTTCCTATTGCGTCAGCGGGAAGTGCTTGGTAAGTTCTCTTTAGTGTTGATTTAAATATAAATGTATGTCCTGTTCCATAGAAACACACTGCCACCAGATCAACCTATCAAGCCTAGACTACATTACACATTATATTTTTAATGCAAAATGGGAAATAGCAGTACCTACCTAATTGACAAATTCGATTATTGCGCGATCACACACAAAGCTTCCCAAAGTTATCAACCATGTTTTAACACTCAAGATTTCAAACCAATACTGGCGCATCCTAGAATGTCTTTCAAAATTATTTTTCTCCATAAGTTCAATATCTGACACCGCAACACTGTAATACTTGACTTGGAAAATCGTGCAAGTCCTGACTTTCGAGGCACTTAGATTCAGATTTATTCAATCTGCCTAGCTATTTCCCAAGTACATTGGGTTCGGCTTCCAGTCTTATCGGATGCGGCTTAGTACTAGCATTTTACTTGAAACAACTGCCCATCTGACTTCTACAAACCTGTAACTGGGTACCACAATACCTACCCCTTTGCAAGACTGGAGTCAGAGTACTTGGCTTCTGACTACCCTTAATAACTGTAAATGAGACCAACGGCCTTATCGCACATCCCTAGGCACGGAAGACTCTCTGTTACGATAGTCACCCATCCACGGACCGACATCGGTCAACGTTGTTTAACCTTGAAGATCGACTCGTGCGGCTGGTATTATTTGGCCATGAAGTCCTCTTAGAGACTCAATTTTAAACAAACATTTTCCAGGAATTCGGCCCCGACAACACCCCGCTCTCGGAGATGGTGTTCACTCTGCCCTTACTGAACCGCAACAGCTACAGCAGCAACAGTACCAGCCGCGTCACGTGGCGCACCTCGCGACATCGCCGCAGTCTGCGCGACCACAGGATCACTGTGAAGGCCACGCTCGACCAGCGCCACTTGGACGATATTATTGCGAGGCTCAATCTGACGAGTTAGTATAGTCTTCCTTCTTCTCGCCTTCTCATGCTAACTGAGGTCAAAACTGCCATTCAGAGGATCCTAAACGCAAGGAATGACAACGAGGTAGACCCGGGGAGCTGGTCCAAAACTAAGTAGGTATAGTCTCCTACTTCTTCATCGTCATATCCGTTACGCGGGATCAGCTTTCTTAGGTTTGAGTCCCAATTCATTCCGTTGGTAAGCTTCATCTCCTGCCAGGGTTGCGGAATTTTTTCGAAGTCACCGCGGCCCTGGAACGCAAAGGTCTTTAGGAGGAACACGGATGGGTTATAGTCAATAAGAGTCTGACACGCCTTTCCGCTCCACCCAGAGAGCGGAATAAGTTATTCGATGATTTTCCATCCTTGAAAAAAGAAAGCTACTTCATCTCATAGACCCCATCCTTGATGTCTCCGTGGACATTCGTCATCCAGGAAGATGGTTGCCTACCACTGGCTAATTAACGACACAATTTTTATGAAGGATTGTTCCAGCCCATGGATGCTTAGGAGCAGAGTTGGGCAAATTGTAATCAGATTAATGATTAAGGATTACGATTACATTTTGTAATCATCAATCAAGATTACAGACTACGGAAATTAATCAAGAAAGTAATCATATATCGGTGATTAATGATTATTAGTTTGTAATCGTTATTTTGATTACTTTTTTGATTGATGACCAACTACATTTAGGAATTCGAAAAATAAAATCATTAACATTGTAAATCATCTTTATTTTTTGATCAGTCTCATGATTTAATTTTTTTTAATAATTATTATACTTAATGAAAACAATCAAGAATTATTTTTATGTGTGCCATGTGTGGCTTAAATTAGATTTTAAAAGCACCCTCTTTTCAAACATCTCATCCGAAAGTCTGTGTGATTTAGGTAAATTGGTCATGGTCGCATATGAGAAAAGTCTTTCGACAGGACCCGATGACGGAAGAGGTGTGTTATATTTTTTTAAAACACGTTTAATTTCAGGGTATCGATTTAGCTTACAATAAATACTGATTTTACAATAATAATGTTTAAACACCAAAACACATAGGCCAATACGTCACGGTTTAGACTCGTGAATCAATTTACGTTTGTATCCTTGCGCACTATTATACAGACTGACTGCTTGCGCTATGGCAAGAAGCGGGGCGCAGGCGGCGGACGATTGGCTTACCGGCCGTACCCCGTACCCCACCCAACTCCCGCACCCCGCGTGCCGTATCTTCGAAATGCAATTGAGCACGAAGAAATTCTTTTTCTAATTTACTTAAGGATTTAAATAACGAAAGAGTACAAAACGTCCATGACATCCAAATTGGATCAGAAGTTTTTAGAAAAACGCAGACATACAAGATACATACTGATTGAATATAGAACCGCATTTATTAAAAAATATGCTTGAAAAATTAATCAAATCTACCCATGTAATTAAGATTACTGACTATTGTAATCAAAACTAATGATTACAAATGTAGTCATGATTGAAAGTAATCAAGATTAAAAGTAATCATGATTGATGTATTCATGATTACTTTCAATCAGATTATTAATCCGATTACAAAAGTAGTTGATTACGCCCAACTCTGCTTAGGAGGCCTATTTCCATCCGGGTGCGATATTGTTGATCGATCAAATTGGTTCAATTTCCGTACTTGACTTCTGTGTGGCCAATGGCCCAAAATTAATCCAGAATCTAAATATTTTGTCTAATTTGAAAACGTCGACAAAAATGATCAATACAAGTATGCGGAACAGAAAGCAAAGTCCCGCATGTACGGGACTTTACTCTCTTCGTTGAAATGGTAGGATCCTCCGACCAAACGGTTGTTGTGTCTGGTAGCTAACTGCCCGATAGTTGATATTCGGACTGTTGTATATGTTCAATTCGCACGGAGAACTTTGCTTGCGCAATGCAGGATTTCGTTGGTAGTTCCTCGCTGACAGGATAGATAGCGTTGCGGTTCTTTTTGTTGCTGTACAAATTCCGCTTCTTAGTTTTTCATGTGGCTGCATTGATGTCGCTCCAGAGCGACCAATGTCCTAAAACTCGATTCTCTTTTTTGTGTTAAATCAAATAGCTACAATTTTATTTTACAGACAACCTGACTGACCACATAACGTACTTCGACGCGATACCGGAGCACATTGAAGTAGACTTCAACAACCCGATACACATAGCGCCCGAAGACACGCTACTCAGAAAGGTACCGAGGCCTACGTGGGACTGAAACTGAATTTATAACCTACCTAGGTAGAAGTTACATGACCAGTGTTGAATATTTCATACTGGGATCGCCCATGACGTCCATAAAGTGGATATACTGTCAAGTTCTTAGCTTGTATTAGTCATTGCAAGCATGGAGAGAACAAAAAGTGACTGGACTTGTTTTAAACCAGAAATAAACACTGCCTTATGTAGAATCTCCACTAAACTTTACAGATAAGTTCATTAAGTACTAAGGTTTAGGATCAAAGGACCAATGCTTAGGTATGATATTAAATTGTAATATCATACCTAAAGGTACAAGTCCGTGAATCGCGTCTGTCGCGTGCGACAATAGTCAAAGTATGAAAATATAGGCGATTAACACACTGGCACGCACCACGCAGCGTAGCGCGTATTCTAACGTTGCTTGTAAGTATCTCCGTTTATATAGAAAACACGCACAGTCCAACACACAGAAAATGCATCCACGTGCGATCATGCAGATCACGCGCCTACAAGCACACGCGCGTGGGTGCCGTGCGTTATTTTGGATGGGCTTGACGTGTGTTTGAAAATGGAACTCGATATCGATCGATTTGTATCCGAAATCGAAAATCATCCAGCTATTTGGAATGCTCTGAAATGAGTCAGAGCCGCCGTGAATCCACAAAACGCAACTACGCGCGTGAGTGCGTAAAAAACCCGCACGATGATGCAGATCTGCACTTCCGCAAGTACGCGCGTAGGTGCGTTGACACGCAACATGCAGCGTGATGCGTGGCAGTGTGATAATCGCCGTATGGCACCGCTTCCGAAGTCGGCCGCGCGGGTCTGTCGCAGACCTCGGAAACGACGCCATACATTCGTTATCGAAGGCCTGAAATAAGCCAAATAATATGAAGAAAACTAGTTTACTATATTCAAAGTCCAAGGCATTATTTTATTAGATATTTGTTCCGTTGCATCTAATAATCAAATTTTGAATGAAATTCATACAAAAAATCTTTGAATTTTGTTCTTTTTGGTGCAATTCTAGGATAAAGTCTCGAAACAATTATATTTTAGATTGTTAAAACAAATATAATTTTAAGTCATTGTACATATTATACTTGAAGAATCATTGTGATCAATTTTAGTAATTTATTTATAGAGTTTTTTTATACCTTTGTTATTAAGTAGATAGATTTTAAGTAAATAAAAAATAAAGTTATTTTATACAATTCTTGTATTATTTAAAGGCAGTTTTCATTTGTAAACTGGGTTATTGTACAAACGTATTGGCTTTAGTTCTATACTTTGCATCCAACTTAAATGCCGGGCTGTCACTTACGGCCGGTCTCAATAACGTAGGTATCTACCTTTAACCAACTGTCAAATTAGCTACCAAGAGTCGCTGAAACGTCATATTTGACTTTGTAACATGATATTTCAGCTACTGTTGGTAGCTAATTTGACAGTTGGTTAAAGGTAGATACGTTATTGAAATCGGCCATTAGGCCGCTGATTAAACGGTGCCGTTCAATGAAAAGGCTAGGCGGCCAATTCAACGGCTGATTAGGCCCGTTGGCTGCTACATTACCTACTAGGTATTTATAAATAAGAATACAAAATGAACTAGTAGTAAATCTGGCTATGAAAATACCATGAATTATAATAAACTTCTGGACACATCTATTGGCCCACCTTAGAGTTTAGGTTTCGATGGCCCCTACCGAAATATGATTGCTAGATTGAACAAAAACTGTTGATGCAGTTTTAAACCTGATACATTTTACCATCTTTTTCGATCGTATTTTTTTTAATTTGAATTCAGAATTATACCATACGACATGGAGCTACGCCTAACAAGTCGGATATGCGCCTTGTTAAAGGCAATTGATTTTTGAATAAAAAACATGTTTTATCAAATAAAGGTTTAATTTAATAACGCGTGTTGCCTCCATGGGCATCTATCACAGCTCTCATACGATTAGGCATAGAGTTTATCAACCGCTCTATGCAATTTTGAGGGATCATCTCCCATTCCTCTTCTATGGCAGTTTTCAACTCCTGCATCGTCTGGGCAACTGGCTGACGAGCCCTAACACGTCTTTTTAGCTCGTCCCACATGTGCTCAATGGGGTTCATGTCTGGGCTTCTGGCTGGCCAGTCCATAACTGTGATGTTCACATCCCGAAGATATTCCCTGACGATGCCGGCCGCATGGGCTCTTGCATTATCATGCATAAAAAGGAAATTTGGGCCCACATAGTCCGCGTATGGTATCACGTGAGGTTCTAAGCACTCACGAATGTACCTTTCAGCATTTAATGTTGGCAGCCGTGGTCCTGTAACAACCTCAAGTTGAGTTTTCCGTTCGCGGATATACCGCCCCAGACAGTCCATGAGCCACCGCCATAAGCAACCCTCTCTTCAAAGCAGCATTGTGCGAAACGCTCTCCCTTACGTCGGTAGACCTTCTTCCTTCCATCATTGCCATGTAACACAATTTTAGACTCATCAGAAAAGAGTACACAGCTCCAATCTTGCTGTGTCCAATTTAAATGACTGCGTGCGAAATGAAGGCGCGCTGTTCGGTGGGCTCACGTTAGTTTGGGCCCATTAGCTGGCTTGTGTGGTACCATATCGCGTTCTTTTAACCTTCTCCGAACAGTTCGAGCGCTCACAGATACTCCGTGGAAGTCGCGAAGTTGGTTTTGTATCTCAATGGAGGTAAGATGACGATTTCTCAAGCTGGTCGTCACGATGAATCGATCCTGCCTTTCAGTTGTGACCCGAGATCGTGGCCTTCCTTGGCGACGAACAAAGCCGCCAGTCTCTAGGTACCTCCGATAAACATTTCGGACCGCAGATCGACTTAAATTAAGTTGAGCACTCACGTTTCTTTGGCTGTGTCCGGCCTGAATAAGTGCCACAGCTTGGGCGGCGACTTCAGGTGAAGTATCCATAGATTATTGATAGAACCTCACCTTAATGTTAAGAATAAGTAATGTTTGTTGCAAAACCAAAGATATCAATCACTTTTTCAAGAATTAAATCCAAGTAAACCAATAAAACCAAGTTTTCTTAGTATTCGATTGTTTGATATCAACAAACAGGCTCCAAATTGTCTTTTGTTTCTTTAAATTCTGTGTTCGAAATTCAAAAAAAGACTATTGAATGAAATTGTGAATGTGCCAGGTTCAAAACTGCATAAAAACTTTTTGCTCGACCTAATATAAAATTTTAGCTAGGACCAAACGAAACTGAAAATACAAGGTGGGCCAATAGATGTGTCCAGAAGTATATAATAAGTAGATAATTATAATACCTACCTAGTGCCGTGTAATGGTTAGGTAAACATTGTTTGCATTAGGTACATATTAGTAATTATTTTTTAAGTAGATAATACTTTAAACACTGTTACTACATATTAATATTTACATAAATAATTACTAAATTTAGAAATACTTAGTAGGTATCTACCTATCCTTTTCATCATTCAAAATATACCTACCTTCATCGGATCGGAATAGTAAGCGATGTAATACAGTTTTTAAGACTACACCATCGAGTCGCGCCAAAATCGTGCAGTCAGTGAAATGAATTCGTCACATCAGTGGTTAAAATTATCTATCTGCCACATAGACAAAGACTTTACGTTTTATGACATGACAATTGCGTTACGGATAAACAATTAATTTCTCTGACTGTACCTATACATAACAACTCACAACCGCGGGCCGGGGGACGAGGAACAATGCGGCTGCAATTGTTTAGTTCAAGGTAAGTTGCGTAGGTCTACCTATCGTTAGGGCTGCAGCTCTACTTCAATAAGGGAAAATAGTCGATGTCGACAAAATGTATTTTTTAACATTATGAAAATCAATTAAAATCATTTTTAATTATAATACTTAATATTTAATCAAAATCAACATACAAAAACAACATGTAATATCCTGACAAAATCAATAATAATGATTTCAGTACAGTTCAACTTAAAAAATATTAAAGAAAAACGTAGTGGTTAAATAATCATCGTTGGTTCCGTGCGATGAGCATTTTAACCACAACGTTTTTCTTTCAAGCTAACCCAAATTTTCTCCCCCTTGACTGGCTTATTATGCGTATTATCCGAAAATTTATTTTAGTACATGAGTGATAGAAACGTTTTTAACCATTCGTGTCAATCACGTATCGAAGTTAAGCCATTCTGCCGGTCGATTCTGTAAGCATGTCGAAGTGAAGGCGTGGGTGAGCTGTCAATCCATATAATCAAGATGGAATGACAGCTCACTTCGTGATCGCGTGACATTTTGATTAGGTATATGGATTGACAGCTCACCAGCTTACAGAATCGACCGGCTGAACTACTTGGATGCCTGCCTGAAGAATTGGAACGAAGTGATACACAACCGGGAAAATTGGAAATAATGGAGGGATACCTTTGCCCAAAAGGGGAACAATTCAGGCTAGAATAATAAGTCTTCTTGACCGATTTCGGCCATGGCGGCCAATCTCAACGTAAACTAGCCATAGGGCTAGCCATGGCCTATGCGCAGGACATATTAAAATTAAAGTGCACGAACATGTGCGCAAACAGATGCATACCCTCTATTCCATCACTATCATAATCCTCAGGGACGCCAATCTGACTTAAGGTTGATTACCATTTATCAGGGACGTGGCCGGGCAGAGTCAGTGCCGTGCGCTGTCAAAATATCCTTACATACATTTTATATGAACTCGTTCACACACGTTCGTGTCCGGGCAGGCGACGGAGCTTCCGTGCCCGGGCCGACGCACGGACGTGCGATACGTCATCAGGGCTCTACGGGCTTTAGTCAAGTATGGCTACGCAGAAGTTTGCAGCATGGACGAGATAACAACTGTCATAGACAACTGGTATTAGTCAATAAACGATTTGAATGAAAGTCCGCCTTTTATTTCAACATTGTTGACATAGGAACATTGAAAAATAATTAAGTGCAGTGATTTCTTGGTTTTAAAACAACTGTGACGTTCCCAAAAGATTATTTCGTATGTAACATATTTTGGGTTGGCAGCATGGCTAAAAAAAGACAGGATGCACTAACTATTTCCATGCATCAGTTTCAGTTCTTTTTTTTAAGGATGGGAAAATCATCAAATGACTTCTTCGAAACCCTTTGCGTTCCAGGGCCGCGGTGACTCTTTCGAACAAATTCCGCAACCCTGGCAGGCTCAGTTTCAGGTCTGGCCGGTTGTTTTTCGCCATGTCAAGTTTGAAGATTTTTTTGTGGATACGAAATTGCGTGTAAAAGTTGATATTTAAAACAAAATAAAACCTAGAAGAACTAACTGCATTTGGATAATCAGCTAATGTGTCGTCATTTATGGTGATTCTTTCCAACACGTTTTATAAAATAGCAAGAATTTACTTCTGAGACGGGACGAACACTATACCTACTCCTAAAAGTTCTATCTGTATTGGAGATAAAATAGAGTTTCCTTCAAAAATGTAAGTACCATAAGATGTTCTTTTTGTGTATAAAAAATTATGATCTGCGTTTCTACGCAGTTTAGTCACTATTGGACAATACACATTTAGCCCTTCGACTGCACAAGTTCAGTGCTGCCATGGCTTCACTTCGACCACGCCACATACACTTCCTGAGACACGACAAATTATCCACCAAATACAAAATTTGATGTAAGTAGTAATTTAGTATGTCTTTTCAGATGGGCAAGATAACTTTGTGAAAAACTAAAAACTGGATTGGATTGGCATGAAAAGGATTTTGAAAAGATAATAGCAATAATTATGTACCTGGGATTTGTTTTTCAACAGTTACTAATCAGTAACACCTACCTTTATATTTTATGATGACTACCTACATTCAAAATCTGATGTGTGTTTGTGTACTACTACTACTTTGTACCTATTTTAAAATTAACTACTTTGAAGGTATATAAAGACAATAACAAAATTATATTTCAACATAAATTCGTCGTCGTTTGTTCGTGCTGACAACTCTGAAGTTGTTGGCACGATAGAGAATATGAATCGATGAAGAGGAAATGGAAAAACTTCAAGAGTCACAAAAAGTGGCTCATAAATGTGGTATCGATACCACGTTTATGAGCCACTTTTTGTGGTTCTTGTACTTTTTCCATATCCTCTTAACCGACAACAACTGCAATCATGATCAACTCCTCTGTATCAAACAAAGACATGATTTATTTCTTACTTTATTGTACACCTCGTAACATGCACAACATTTATACACAAAATAATCTCTTAGGCTCCGCGTAAAAGGGCCGCTGACCACTGCCATGGGTGGCTGTCGCAGGTGGTCGATGGCCGCCACTAGTAGTTTTAACTCTCTCCTGTTGTACAATCTCACGACGGATTCCGAGACGGAAGGTTTGATCGCGCTCCTACAATTCGTAACCGACGTCGACGACAACGCCTACATTGGGTACCTACGCCCAGTTTTTGGCATTTTTTTAAGTTGCGAGAGGCCGCCACCAGTGAAATGTGAGGACACTGAGTCGCGAGTGGATTCCAATCGCTACGCGTGTGCAGCGATTCCGTATAAAACGTGTTAAAAATCATGTAAACAGCTTCTCGCCAGCCACCGCTGGCTGTGGTCGGTTGCCCGTTTGCGCAGAGCCTTACCGACTACCTTCGCATGGACTGAACGATAGGAATAATGTTTTTTCTAAAAAAACCGATACCCAAAAAAATAAAATGGTGAGAGAGTGACATTTTCCCAGCCCGGTCACTGCCCTGACGTATGTGAACAGTAACCCCCTGGCATGGCACGGATGCACGGTGCCTGCCCGGCCACGTCCCTGCCATGTGTGAATCAACTTTTAACCGGAGAGAGATGAGACGCAGGACCAACGTGCGCACCGAGCACGCGGGTGTCACACTACAAATTTCTTATGGAACTTGCCACACCCGGAGCCAGGCTCACAGGAATAGACCCAGGACTCCACGCTCAGCAAGCTACATATAATAACTATGTACTTGATACACATATCAGCACGGGTCACGGGTTGAAACAAAATTTTTCAGTTTCATGACCGTTCACAATTTCTCAGCATGACCCGCAGATAAACTATCGAATTTTGAGGCGTATTATTGAAGAAGGAATATTCAGTTCACAATTTATCGTGCGAATCAAATCTCACGCGTTATTTTATAAACGATTGCGCATGAAACATCACAATAAAATAGAAATTTAGCTGCTTGGCTATTGTCCTTTATGGATAAACCTTGCAGTTTGCGTTCTTTAAGGCGTGCAGGAGTCTGGCAGGATCGGTCAGGAACCATTGCCAGAGCTTTCGAAGACAATGCTTATCACCATTCTGAAAACAGTTATAAATACATACATGTAGTAGGCGAACTTTTCCTTTAAATTTAAACAAAGAAGGAACAAATTAATTGTTGAGAAAATCTGATGAATTTTTTAAAAATCCTAATATGATTGGATGAAAATAGATATTCAAGCGAGATAATTGTAGGCGTAGAGGGAATGCGCTGATTTTTTATTAAGATAACTAACGTAGCCAGTAAAATTGCTAAAGTCAGAAGCAGCATGGAGAGGACACCATCTATCGCAGAACGGATAACTCATCCGATCCGTGAGCGACGAATTACATTGGAAATATGACAGATGCGTTTGAAGTCTTCCAGATGATGGACCATTGATAAGCCGATTCTATAAAAAATCACCCTAAAAATTGTGACACCAAAATTTCAGTGATATTTTATAGAATAACACTACAGTCAAGTACGGCGGAGTGACCGCTTGGTGCAAGAAACAAAGGACCGGTCGAGTGACGCTAGGTGGAGAGCTATGTCCAGCAATGGACGTCTTACGACTGACTTATATTGAAACTCTTACCTTAACACTAGTGAACAGGTGACTAGCGTCTAGCACCTTCTTGTCGACGCTGTCCATGTGCTGTGTGAGTGTGCGCGAGCGTGGCCACCGTGATGTCCCAGCTGTTCATATTGAAACTCTTACCTTAACACTAGTGAACAGGTGACTAGCGTCTAGCACCTTCTTGTCGACGCTGTCCATGTGCTGTGTGAGTGTGTGCGCGAGCGTGGCCACCGTGATGTCCCAGCTGTTCATATTGAAACTCTTACCTTAACACTAGTGAACAGGTGACTAGCGTCTAGCACCTTCTTGTCGACGCTGTCCATGTGCTGTGTGAGTGTGTGCGCGAGCGTGGCCACCGTGATGTCCCAGCTGTTCATATTGAAACTCTTACCTTAACACTAGTGAACAGGTGACTAGCGTCTAGCACCTTCTTGTCGACGCTGTCCATGTGCTGTGTGAGTGTGTGCGCGAGCGTGGACACCGTGATGTCCCAGCTGTTCATATTGAAACTCTTACCTTAACACTAGTGAACAGGTGACTAGCGTCTAGCACCTTCTTGTCGACGCTGTCCATGTGCTGTGTGAGTGTGTGCGCGAGCGTGGCCACCGTGATGTCCCAGCTGTTCATATTGAAACTCTTACCTTAACACTAGTGAACAGGTGACTAGCGTCTAGCACCTTCTTGTCGACGCTGTCCATGTGCTGTGTGAGTGTGTGCGCGAGCGTGGACACCGTGATGTCCCAGCTGTTCATATTGAAACTCTTACCTTAACACTAGTGAACAGGTGACTAGCGTCTAGCACCTTCTTGTCGACGCTGTCCATGTGCTGTGTGAGTGTGTGCGCGAGCGTGGCCACCGTGATGTCCCAGCTGTTCATATTGAAACTCTTACCTTAACACTAGTGAACAGGTGACTAGCGTCTAGCACCTTCTTGTCGACGCTGTCCATGTGCTGTGTGAGTGTGTGCGCGAGCGTGGACACCGTGATGTCCCAGCTGTTCATATTGAAACTCTTACCTTAACACTAGTGAACAGGTGACTAGCGTCTAGCACCTTCTTGTCGACGCTGTCCATGTGCTGTGTGAGTGTGTGCGCGAGCGTGGCCACCGTGATGTCCCAGCTGTTCATATTGAAACTCTTACCTTAACACTAGTGAACAGGTGACTAGCGTCTAGCACCTTCTTGTCGACGCTGTCCATGTGCTGTGTGAGTGTGTGCGCGAGCGTGGCCACCGTGATGTCCCAGCTGTTCATATTGAAACTCTTACCTTAACACTAGTGAACAGGTGACTAGCGTCTAGCACCTTCTTGTCGACGCTGTCCATGTGCTGTGTGAGTGTGTGCGCGAGCGTGGACACCGTGATGTCCCAGCTGTTCATATTGAAACTCTTACCTTAACACTAGTGAACAGGTGACTAGCGTCTAGCACCTTCTTGTCGACGCTGTCCATGTGCTGTGTGAGTGTGTGCGCGAGCGTGGACACCGTGATGTCCCAGCTGTTCATATTGAAACTCTTACCTTAACACTAGTGAACAGGTGACTAGCGTCTAGCACCTTCTTGTCGACGCTGTCCATGTGCTGTGTGAGTGTGTGCGCGAGCGTGGACACCGTGATGTCCCAGCTGTTCATATTGAAACTCTTACCTTAACACTAGTGAACAGGTGACTAGCGTCTAGCACCTTCTTGTCGACGCTGTCCATGTGCTGTGTGAGTGTGTGCGCGAGCGTGGACACCGTGATGTCCCAGCTGTTCATATTGAAACTCTTACCTCAACACTAGTGAACAGGTGACTAGCGTCTAGCACCTTCTTGTCGACGCTGTCCATGTGCTGTGTGAGTGTGTGCGCGAGCGTGGACACCGTGATGTCCCAGCTGTTCATATTGAAACTCTTACCTTAACACTAGTGAACAGGTGACTAGCGTCTAGCACCTTCTTGTCGACGCTGTCCATGTGCTGTGTGAGTGTGTGCGCGAGCGTGGACACCGTGATGTCCCAGCTGTTCATATTGAAACTCTTACCTTAACACTAGTGAACAGGTGACTAGCGTCTAGCACCTTCTTGTCGACGCTGTCCATGTGCTGTGTGAGTGTGTGCGCGAGCGTGGACACCGTGATGTCCCAGCTGTTCATATTGAAACTCTTACCTTAACACTAGTGAACAGGTGACTAGCGTCTAGCACCTTCTTGTCGACGCTGTCCATGTGCTGTGTGAGTGTGTGCGCGAGCGTGGACACCGTGATGTCCCAGCTGTTCATATTGAAACTCTTACCTTAACACTAGTGAACAGGTGACTAGCGTCTAGCACCTTCTTGTCGACGCTGTCCATGTGCTGTGTGAGTGTGTGCGCGAGCGTGGCCACCGTGATGTCCCAGCTGTTCATATTGAAACTCTTACCTTAACACTAGTGAACAGGTGACTAGCGTCTAGCACCTTCTTGTCGACGCTGTCCATGTGCTGTGTGAGTGTGTGCGCGAGCGTGGACACCGTGATGTCCCAGCTGTTCATATTGAAACTCTTACCTTAACACTAGTGAACAGGTGACTAGCGTCTAGCACCTTCTTGTCGACGCTGTCCATGTGCTGTGTGAGTGTGTGCGCGAGCGTGGCCACCGTGATGTCCCAGCTGTTCATATTGAAACTCTTACCTTAACACTAGTGAACAGGTGACTAGCGTCTAGCACCTTCTTGTCGACGCTGTCCATGTGCTGTGTGAGTGTGTGCGCGAGCGTGGCCACCGTGATGTCCCAGCTGTTCATATTGAAACTCTTACCTTAACACTAGTGAACAGGTGACTAGCGTCTAGCACCTTCTTGTCGACGCTGTCCATGTGCTGTGTGAGTGTGTGCGCGAGCGTGGACACCGTGATGTCCCAGCTGTTCATATTGAAACTCTTACCTTAACACTAGTGAACAGGTGACTAGCGTCTAGCACCTTCTTGTCGACGCTGTCCATGTGCTGTGTGAGTGTGTGCGCGAGCGTGGACACCGTGATGTCCCAGCTGTTCATATTGAAACTCTTACCTTAACACTAGTGAACAGGTGACTAGCGTCTAGCACCTTCTTGTCGACGCTGTCCATGTGCTGTGTGAGTGTGTGCGCGAGCGTGGACACCGTGATGTCCCAGCTGTTCATATTGAAACTCTTACCTTAACACTAGTGAACAGGTGACTAGCGTCTAGCACCTTCTTGTCGACGCTGTCCATGTGCTGTGTGAGTGTGTGCGCGAGCGTGGACACCGTGATGTCCCAGCTGTTCATATTGAAACTCTTACCTCAACACTAGTGAACAGGTGACTAGCGTCTAGCACCTTCTTGTCGACGCTGTCCATGTGCTGTGTGAGTGTGTGCGCGAGCGTGGACACCGTGATGTCCCAGCTGTTCATATTGAAACTCTTACCTTAACACTAGTGAACAGGTGACTAGCGTCTAGCACCTTCTTGTCGACGCTGTCCATGTGCTGTGTGAGTGTGTGCGCGAGCGTGGACACCGTGATGTCCCAGCTGTTCATATTGAAACTCTTACCTTAACACTAGTGAACAGGTGACTAGCGTCTAGCACCTTCTTGTCGACGCTGTCCATGTGCTGTGTGAGTGTGTGCGCGAGCGTGGACACCGTGATGTCCCAGCTGTTCATATTGAAACTCTTACCTTAACACTAGTGAACAGGTGACTAGCGTCTAGCACCTTCTTGTCGACGCTGTCCATGTGCTGTGTGAGTGTGTGCGCGAGCGTGGACACCGTGATGTCCCAGCTGTTCATATTGAAACTCTTACCTTAACACTAGTGAACAGGTGACTAGCGTCTAGCACCTTCTTGTCGACGCTGTCCATGTGCTGTGTGAGTGTGTGCGCGAGCGTGGACACCGTGATGTCCCAGCTGTTCATATTGAAACTCTTACCTTAACACTAGTGAACAGGTGACTAGCGTCTAGCACCTTCTTGTCGACGCTGTCCATGTGCTGTGTGAGTGTGTGCGCGAGCGTGGACACCGTGATGTCCCAGCTGTTCATATTGAAACTCTTACCTTAACACTAGTGAACAGGTGACTAGCGTCTAGCACCTTCTTGTCGACGCTGTCCATGTGCTGTGTGAGTGTGTGCGCGAGCGTGGACACCGTGATGTCCCAGCTGTTCGGCTGGCGAGTGCAGCCGGACCAGATGTAGTCGCGGAGAGACTGCGTTGATTGTTTTCTGTGGTGATTTGAGAAAAGGTGACGATCAGTACTCGCAAATTTGAAACTTTAAAGGGCTAAGAATTTGTCTCTTCTGATTCGCCGTGATTCTACATCAACCGACCTGTTTTGGATTAAAGCCTTTTTGGTTCTTCTCCTTAGCTAGATTGATTATTTAAAACGTTCTGTTAATAGATTGCCAAATGACAGCTTTTCTACATTTGATGTCAACCATTCAATTACCTAGAACGAGACTCATGATATGTGCCTATAAAATAAATGTAACTTCGCTTTCAAAACGGGTGAATATGAGAGGAAACCATAATTTAATTTGTAACTATAACACCCTTCATTCTTCATATATAACATCTTCAACAACTATCCACCACGTTCACCTTGTCATAATTTTTAGATTTGTTTAAATTATCCCAGTTTTAGTTTGTTCATACCAATTCCCACGTAAATTGAAGTAAAAACCCCAAAACCCCTGAAGGGGCGAAAAGGAGTGATGAAGTATCACTCCTTTTCGCCCCTTCAGGGGTTTATTTTCGAAAAATACAAATATTTGTTATTCTTATTTTTTTATCCAAATCATTAATGCCGTGTCATCGGATTTTTCTTACTTAGAACATTTTTATACCCGTCGTAACTTGAAACTAAAGGTCCGATTTGAATAATTTAAAGTGTAATAATTTAAATGTTCATAATCAACCTTAATTATCAAATCATTTAAACGGATAAGGATTAATATCTTGATATCAAAATCATCACTTTTTCTTTCCAACTGGGCTTTGATTGAATAATTTTAACAAAAAGCGGTCATTGTGACTTAACCATAAAGCCTAGCGGACTTTTTTCTAGGTAATAATGAGTACTTTATATTTTATTTATTGCACACAATGATAAAATAATTATCTTTAACAAAATAATAATCTTTATATAAAAACAATAAAAGGAATAAACAACTCTAACATTACTATTAAGAATTATAGCTTTAATTATGTAGTACATTATTTTTATGTATCATTACTAGTTTTCGCAGCGCATGTGATGAAAGACATTTTAAGTATTTAAAAAAAATTGAAATTACATACACATCATGGGTTACATAATTCAAGTTTTAGTAGGAATCCCTAATTATTTCTGAAATTAAATATAGCCTATGTTACTCGGTGAAGATGTAGCTTTCTAACGGTGAAATAATTTTTAGAATCGGTTTAGTAGTTTTTGAGCAAGATCGGAACAAACAAACAAAGAAACAAATCGTTCCTCTTTATATATATTAGTTTAGATATTTACACTCATCAATAAAATAATCCAGAGGTCTGGACTGGTAAAGAATGCTTCGTTGCATGTTCGCATATGTACCACTACTGTTCATAAAGTTGAAATATATAAATAATATCATCAAAATACTCACAGCTCCACCGCCAAACTCTCCTTCCTCTTGAACCCGTCCTGAACAGAGCCGCTCAGCTCTCCCACGTGGCGCTGCACCTCGTGGTACAAGTTCAGCAGCAGGCCGGGCTGGCCCGACTGCGCGCCCAGGATGTGCAGCAATGCTTGGACTAACACGTCGGATTGTTGGAGTTTGAGCTCGCAAGTGGACTGTTCTGAGCATATCTCGGTCATCGAGTCCTGGAAAATAGATGAGCATTGAGTATTTTCCTAAAAAAATATATTTAGTCTCTCAGTCAGAATGCTACAAAATATGGTACAAGTATTTTTTTATAACGGTAACAAACACTGAAGACGATACAGTGCGTTGCAAACACGAGTGAGACTTTTCTGTGTTCAATCACTGCTCCAAAGAATTTAACCGATTGAAGGATATAGGTATCTTTTATTTAGGAGAAAGCAGGACTGTAGGAACTCCTCGACTGAGTGCAGTTCTATACACTCACTATAAGCTACATATTACTCACAATTCTACTGATCACTGCGCTAGCGTCGGCCTCGGCGTACTGTCGCAAGTGGAGCCGCTAACTGTAGGAACTCTTCGACGGAGCGCAGTTCTATACACTCACTATAAGCTACATATTACTCACAATTCTACTGATCACTGCGCTAGCGTCGGCCTCGGCGTACTGTCGCAAGTGAGCCGCTAACTGTAGGAACTCTTCGACGGAGCGCAGTTCTATACACTCACTATAAGCTACATATTACTCACAATTCTACTGATCACTGCGCTAGCGTCGGCCTCGGCGTACTGTCGCAAGTGAGCCGCTAACTGTAGGAACTCTTCGACGGAGCGCAGTTCTATACACTCACTATAAGCTACATATTACTCACAATTCTACTGATCACTGCGCTAGCGTCGGCCTCGGCGTACTGTCGCAAGTGAGCCGCTAACTGTAGGAACTCTTCGACTGAGCGCAGTTCTATACACTCACTATAAGCTACATATTACTCACAATTCTACTGATCACTGCGCTAGCGTCGGCCTCGGCGTACTGTCGCAAGTGAGCCGCTAACTGTAGGAACTCTTCGACTGAGCGCAGTTCTATACACTCACTATAAGCTACATATTACTCACAATTCTACTGATCACTGCGCTAGCGTCGGCCTCGGCGTACTGTCGCAAGTGAGCCGCTAACTGTAGGAACTCTTCGACTGAGCGCAGTTCGTGTCTCAGCGCCCTGTAAACTATGCGGTCTAGGCAGAGAGCGCGGTGGGTCGATTCTAGTAGGTGCGATAGGTCGGCGTGGATTTGTCTGTAAAGGCGAAGATACAAACAATATAAGAAAAAAAAAGAACAAACATGATGTAAATCTTGCTTAGACAAGTTAGTGAATTTGGTGTTACACACGCACGGTACAAGAATAGATGAACAATGGCACCAAAATTGAAGAAAATTTAACTAATAGTGTAGATTTTAGTGCCTGCGTGGTTTGGCACTAACTCTCGGATTGGTTGTTATTTGGTTAAGTTAGTTGATATGGTTTGGTACTTAGTAAGTTTACGATCACTGGTTGGTATTAGTTCGTATCATTCACGAACTAATATGGTTTGAAAACTATAATTGAACACCACAATCAATTTTAATTATAAAATGGTAAATCTAAGGTAAAAAGGCACTAAGATGGTTTGATTTGAGTTACGCGATTGGTAGTCGAACACGTACTAACTGGTACACTGCACTGCACTGACACTGGCTGGTGGTAGTTTCGATACATGTATTTATGGAAATGCACGCAGCCAAAAGTGCTGAGCTGTTCGGTTGCAAATATTGTTCCGAACAAATAGCTTCTTCGAGCATGAATAATTATTTACAAGCTTTTATTAAAAAAGTTTTTTTTTCTGTTTTGTGTTATATTTATAGTTTTTGATGTGACAACGTCTAATAAATCGATGAACGCCGGCTGCACGCACGAAAAAGGATGACTCATTGTAACGTTACGCTTATTGTAACGTTACGATAATTTTATCAATGTTTTGTTATGACGTTGTCACGTTAAACTATCGTCCTTAAACCAACTTTACAGATAACCAATTTTTTTTTTTAATTTTCTGTTTCATAAGATACACGTAGAAACTTGTAATTGGCCATATTTTTTTTAAACTTTTACATACTGTATTCAGAGCTGCAAGTTTCCATAAAATTAATAAAATAAAATAAACTTCTTGTAGTCAAATTCTGAGTCGATTACATAGCCATGTCTACACGTTACAGGAATATGTGGACACTAAAATGGTGCCAAACTTCTTCTAGGCAAATTCTGAGTAAATTAAATTTAGGTAGCTATTGACACAGTATGAAAAAGAACGTATTGAAATTAAGGTCTGGCTGCAGACAAATCACATTTCTTATGTTTTGTTACTAGTATGCCTTAAACCAGTAGAAAAAGTTTTTCTGATCTCAGTCAACATTACCAAAGCTTTTTCTTCCCACTGAGTACCGAATACATAAAACACAAATGTGTGGTTGTTTCATTAATTTCAAGCTGCACTTAAAAGACTAGTTTCAAGTGTACCAATTTGGGGATTTCATATTTAAAATACTAATCTAACTATATGCACTTAAAAAAAAAAAATCTCCGAACTAAAATATGGCGTCAAAAAATTCGTACGCATCGCTATCGACTGGAAGTGAGCCCAAAAGACTGGGGTCACTGCCACGTTGTATGCCAATGCTTATCCTCTGACCGAGGTGAAAGCCAGCCCTTGAGTCACGCGAGTGTACCATAGATAAATATACCTTGTAGTTTTGTAGCTTGCAAGTGATATTCAACCTTAGTTATTTATGCCTTCTTGAGTTATGGAGGTTGTCTCAACTCCAGATACGATAACTTTTAAACAACGAAAGCGTAATGAGCTTGGGAGTGTCGGCTTCCAGTCAAACCGATTCAGCTGAATACCAGTATTTTACGTGGAGCGGCTGCCTACCAGACCTGAAGACTGGAGTCGGATTTACTGGCTTCTGACAATCCGTAACAACTGCTAAAGATCTACAAATGACAGCCGGGACCAACGGCTTAACGTGCTTTTCGAGGCACGGAGGAAACTCAGTATGTTACCATGGTCACCCATCCACAGACCAACCTTGGCAAGCGTAGCTTAACCTTGAAGATCGACCCGTGCGGCTGTTATTATTTAGCCAGGAGCTCTGGCAAGCATTTATATGAAATGTTTCTGGTGGGGTTGGTACTTACTGCCTAACAGCCAGATCACAGCAGGCAGCGGTCTCGGCAACGAGTATAGTCCGTGAGTCTACAAGCTGCCTCACTGCATTGTGCAGCTGCTGGTAGATGATGGCTTCTTCTTGTTCCAGCAGATCCACAGCACTTTGAGCTTCCATTAGACATGACCTGGAAAATAATGAGAAGTATATAGTCCTCCTGGCCGATTTCGGCCATGGCGGCCACTCTTAACCGAGACTAGCCATCGGCGCGAGACATATTATAGTGCAGGCGTGTGTGCGCAAACACAGGAGCACTCCCTCTTCCATCACTCTCATATTCCTCAGGGACGGCAAACCGACACTCGCGGAGAGAGATCTGGCGCAGGACCAACGGCTTAACGTGCGTACCGAGGCACGGGGTGACACACCACCAACTTCCAAACTCCAGGTTGTCACAGAGATTCCTATTCGAAAAGCCCAATGACACTTTTTGCCCAACCTGGGCATCGAACCCAAGCCTCCACGCTCGGCAGTCCCGCTTTCGACCGCGAGACCAACGAAGCAGATGTTTGCCTAATTAGTAGTAGTTAGCTATTGAGTAAGTTTTCATAGATCTACAATTTGTTGATTTTTTTGTAAAAGTAAATCACTGGATGCACTGATCTGAATACAAATTACTTCACTGATGGAAAGCTACATTAGCTAGGAGTTTTATGAACCACTTTTGCCTATTGAGAGCAAAGCCACAGGAAAATGCTAGTGGCAAGTCTAATTCAAACTAACACTATGCATGCGAAACTCTGTTAGATGGGACCCAGGAGATGGTTAGGGTCCCGAACACATCCATAAGAAACGGGTCACTCGGGTGTCTGTCTGTCTATATGTTTTCTCCGAATCTACCGGACCGATTCCGTTGAAATTTAGTACACATAATAATCATCATCTCAATTTTAGAAAGGGGGTCACTTTTTAGGGGAAAACTTGAAAACTAAAAAAATATTTTATCGTGTGTCGTATCCAATAAAATGGCGTATTGTGAGGGTTTCAAATATATTTGTTTCATAATTTTAAAATACATAGTTTTAAAGTTATACAAGAAACTAGATTAAAAATTACCAGTGTGAAACCATGGTTTTGGGTGGATCTGTGGCGTAAAGTATTCCTTATACTTTACGCCACTGATCCACCCCTAGGGATTAATGATAGATTGATTGATGGGTATATTAAACAAACTTGTTCTTACGTAATTTGGCTTGGATGAACATCTTTATAGTTGACAACTAAGGCCGCTTTAGCCTGCTCCCCACACAGCTCAGCCTTCGACTTTATGTATGTCCACATCGCATCTGACAGCCTGAAACACACAAATTAAGGAAACAATTTAAAATAATTCTGGAAGTTGGACAAGCTATAGTTACCTATTGCAAAATTGCAGTGACATAATGTCAAACACGAAATCAAGTACTTAGAACAATAAAATTATTGCCTTAAGTATAGAAGAATTAGGTTCCATCATCTATTATTTTATAAAGATTTATATCATACTATATTTAATATTATTTTATTAATATGCTAAAAGAAGTCGCACAGCAAATGAGTGGAACTCTCTGCCTGCGTCTGTGTTTCCGAACACATACAACCCTAATCTCTTCAAAATTAAGAGTGAACAGGCTTCTCCTGGGTAAGCTCGCTCCATCGGTCGACTTTGTCTCTGTCATCTATGATCTAGACTAGAGTCAAGAGCAACACAGATCAAATAAATAAAAAAAAAATAAAAACGTTACGAAAATTATAGATCCCAAGTAATAACGACCTTCACTCACTTGCTTTTTTTTTTTTTTTTAAGGATGGGAAATCATCAAATGACTTCTTCCGCTCTGGGTGGAGCGGAAGGGCGAGTCAGACTCTTACTGACTAAAACCCATCCGTGTTCCTTCTAAAGCCCTTTGCGTTCCAGGGCCGCGGTGACTCTTTCGAACAGATTCCGCAACCCTGGCAGGCTTTGGCCCAAGCGGGCCCCGTCTTTTATGCTGACATCTCTTTGAGGCGCGCGTGAAACACAACGCGCCATCGACCCGGGCCTGGTGGTGATCGGACAGCGAGCCACCCAATGCTCGCCGTCCGCAGGCCCGCGCCTACGGTGGCCGGGGATCGCCCTGCGACTCCCGACGCCCGGGGCGTCTTCTCCTGTTGCGGCGGTTGGGGCGAAGGCCTTGCCTTTCCCTCGCGCGGCGCGCCTCCTCCTTCGCTAGCATTACTGCTTCGCAGAAGGAGGTGACCGCTTCCCAAGCCTCCTCGCTCCGGACCATGGATTCAACCAGGGCCGGACGCGAGAGGTCGCCGCCGCTGATCGCCTCGACAAGGACACGGCGGTGCTCAGCCCAAGCAGGGCAGACCTCCACCGTATGCTCCACCGTGTCCTCCGGGCGATGCTCACAGTGCTGACACCCGGTTCACTCACTTGCTTACCGGATGAAAATCACTTGAAAAACATGAATTGAATTTAATGTTGGGATCTTGACTATAATGAATTTCTATGATAGAAAGCTATATTATCACTGATACTATTGTCATAGGCTACTTTTCATTCAGGAAAACTGTGAGAGACATTAATATGTCAGACTTAAAAAAAATAACCAGGCCCAGTCAAAACAAAGTATTAATTATTTATGTCTCACCTTTTTTCCAAAATCTTGGCTTCAGCCAGGGCAGACCTCTGTTTGTCATCAGATGTCGTGTCATTTTCTTTCTTCACAAACTTCTGGGATGTATACAGGTCAAAGTGGGACCTGAACAGTGCTTGTGACTGTCTGTAGGTCTCAAATGGTCCAAATGTGAAGAATTTGTTGCCATTATCCTAAAATAAGATAAATTGGTTGTGATTATTCTTGTGTGCCAACCTTTCTCACCAAGAAGTATGATGGATTATGGACAAAATAACACAGGAATAAATTTATAATAATAGATTTAATTAGGTACAGTCTTTGTCTAACGAACGGCATTGACACACGCAACCCAAAATCCCTTCAAAATTAGAGTGAATAGGCTTCTTCTGGGTAAGCTCGCTCCATCGTCGACTTTGTCTCTGTCATCTATGACCTAGACTAGAGTCAAGAGCAAAACCCGTAATAAATAAAAAAAATAAAGAAGATATAAGACAACCAAAGTAACAATTACAAAGGTGGCATAGATAGTGCCGCCAACTTGAACGGATTTCTCAAGTACTAAAACAGCATATTCAAAACGGTTGGTTTATACAGTTCTAACAAAGTATTGTGTCCCCATTATACCTAGTTGAGAAAAGGCTAGTCAATTTGAAAAAAAAACAAAGTATTTGGCAAGGATTTTATTGGCTTCAATAACTATTACTTTCCATCAGCAAGCAAGCATATTTAGCCAAAACTTTAAATATGTAGTAGCTTTTACCCCATACCTTTGCTCTTTCTTTGCCCTCCTTATAATATTATAAAATTCTGATAATAACTCTTTGGCAACTTCGAAAAAATAAAAACAATAATATCTAACTTGGTAATGGTTAATTGTATATCTAGAAAAAAAAATCCTTAAATCAAAAACTTAATAAAAAAATACCTACCTTATCACAATGACAGTTGCTATACACCTCCAGTGTGTCGGCAATCACATCAATCACATCATTGGTACTGGTCTCCACTTCCTGAGCCAAGTTCATGCAGTCTTCAGCAGCCGCACTCTCATCATCCTTCCATTGCATGTGCAAGGAGTTCAGCTTTGATATCTCCACTGATAATTCTGCTTTTGTTAATCTACAGAAGATATTGATTGAATCAGTTTTTTTTATTTGTCTGTCTGACAACCAGTCTTGCCTATCTAAACACCATCCAGTAACTGGGTAACATAACCCCTTAATGTTACCCAGTTACTGGGTGGTGTTCAGATAGGCAGATGCTTCATGTAAAATACTGATATACAGTTAGACTGGAAACCTTCCCAACATAGCCAGAAAAGGGCCATGGCAGATTCGGTACTATTATAAGTGTGATGAAGAATAAAGATGATAAAAAAGAAGCAATGCAATGCCTTGAATCAAACCAAATATTCTTGACTATAGTAGGCGCCAGATAATCGTGGAATATCGGTCATTGACCCACCAACATTTATTGACATTGTTAATTTGAAAAACGGAATTAATGACACAAAACTGTCCTGAATCATCATCTCTCGTGATCCTTAACATTGTCTAATAATGAAAAACGATTCATATTTAATTGTTCAGGTACCTATGAGCAGTTATTAGGGAAAGGTCAATGTACTTTATTCCACATTTATCTGGCGCCTACCATAGCTGTGCCCTTTGTCCGTGTGGAATAGTGTCTTTGGGTAGCATTTTAAATTATTAATCCTAATTATTTTACAAATAAGACACAAATGTATACATACTTTAATTAGCTATTTAATTATTTAAGTACATAAGCATGCTAATTTCATTTAAATCAGTTCCGTAGTTTTGGCATGAAAGCCCAACAGACAGTCAGATATAAAGAGTTACTTTCGCATTTATAATATTAAGTAATAGTATATTAAGGATAAATGTCAAAACTTTGTAACAAAAGAAATGACACTAATAAATTTTAAATTAAGATTTTAATCAAAACGCCATTAATACTCCATGCTATAGTAGGCGCCAGATAATCGTGGAATATCGGTCATTGACCCACCTACATTTATTGACATTGTTAATTTGAAAAACGGAATTAATGACACAAAACTGTCCCGAATCATCATCTCTCGTGATCCTTAACATTGTCTAATAATGAAAAACGATTCATATTTAATTGCTCAGGTACCTATGAGCAGTTATTAGGGAAAGGTCAATATACTTTATTCCACATTTATCTGGCGCCTACTATAGAATAGATGATTTACAACTTTTAAAAAGTAATATGTAATATGTACCTTGATATGATACTTTGGTTTTTAATGCATACAGTGTGATGAAGATTTTTTTTTGAAAACGGACAAATATTTTAAGACCAATATTTCTTTGAATGTTTAGGGTTCCATACCAAAATGTTAAAAACCTTATGGAGATTGTGCCTGTCTGTTAGGTAGTGACAGCTAGAAAATTAAACATTTGACAACACGGTTGGCGCAGTGGTTAAGCAATTGGCTGCTGCGTGCAGTGTGTTGTGGGTTTGATTCCCGCATAGAACAAAAATTTGTATGGCCTACAGTTAGTTGTCCCAGGTCTGGCTGTTTTTGTATGTGACTTTATATGTTTGTAAACGCACCCACAATACAAGAGAAATTCCTAGTGTGGGGCAACGTTTCTTAACAACAAAATAAACATTGGAAGTGTATATTACTTCTATCATGGTATGACGATGGGACTCATTTTTTCCTCATAAAATTAAGCCTATTTCAACTTACTCATTCTGTCTCTTCAAGTCACTCAGCACTGTCTCCTGTTTCTGCAACATATGATTCCGTTCCTGAAGCATTTTGATGTCCAGTTCAACATCCTCTTTGGCTTCCTTGTCTCCTGGTAGACAGATGCCTTCATATTGCTCTTGTATGCCTTTTATGGAAGCTTCTAGATCCTCAGGGGAGAGAAGAAGGCCTTTCTTTTCTAATTCTTTGTATCTGAAAGCATTCCTACAATGTTTAGTCTCAGAGCCATCTTTGCTTTGTTTTGATGTTGTTTCTATGTTAAATTGTATGGAAACTAAAATTATATCTTGTACTTAGTGCTATCGTATTTGATTTCGGAAACACGAATATCAAAATAAAATGGGAAACAATGACGCTCTCGCAAAGCCCAGATATTTGTTGATATCTAAAAAATATGGACAAGACAACAGTTCTGAACTTGTAATGCTTTACTTACCGACATTCCTCACGGGCACTCAAAGCATTGTTTAGATCCAAATTGTTGTGAAGCCAGTGCAAAACGCCAGCGAAATCCCGGTCGTTAAACATCCATTCAAAGGACTTTTTGTAAGTATCCACGCCCAAACTATGGAGGAATGGCACGAATTCTTCATCACTAATCTCATTTAAAACGTTCATTATTGAAAATACTGGTTAATTTAAGTAATCTGCATAAATTGTTCGTGGGTAAGCCGTTATTATTTTCGAAAGTAAAAGACAGACCAAAACAGACAGACGTGAGTGAGATGTCAGACAAAACAAAACAAATGTTTTTTTTTTTTTATTTACCGCGAAGGGCAGACTGTAGTCTTTTGACCAGATTGCCTAGTCTTACGTCCATTTCTTGTGTTTTGCATTAGAATGCAGATGTAACACATTCTAACGGTTTTTGGAATGTCTGGTAACAAATATATCGATTTGGCCTTCGCAGCAAGTTTCGAGTGAGGTAGTCAACAATACTACAATAAAATTCTCAGCTGCACGAGATCAATTTAGGAATTATCGTAACAGGCCCTAAACTTCACTCGTCAAAATCTCGCCAAAACTCCTTATGACATTTTGTTTTAAAAAAAATCCTTTCGTTTTTTCTTGTGTGACTGGCCTCTCGCAGTTCAACCTACAATGTCGACAAAAAAAAAGAACTCGGAGCGTTCCGAGCCGCCATAAGGTTAGATTTAGTGTGGCTTGTACAAGTTTAGTGTGGCTTTATGCAAACAGAATATTATAATAATCTCTATCTGCAAATATATCGCTAGAACAGGGTTGCTGTCTTTCTTTTGTTGCATTCAGTGGGTCTCCCTGGTTCTATCCGAAGCCCTTTTTTTTTTAAGGATGAGAAATCGTAATGGGCGAGGCGGAAGGGGGACTCCGCTCCGCCCACAAATTTTTTGAGTTGTGTGTCGCGTAAAATGCGTCGCGGTACTGTAGTTTCAACTTCATCGGACCAAGCATTTTTCTTGCTTAGAATATTTTTATACTCGTCGTAACTTTTAATCGAAGGTCCGATATGAATACATACATAATACATAATCAACCAATCGGACCATTTAAATGGATAAGGATTAATATCATGATACCAAAATCAATTCCGCCACTTTTCCATTCCACCCGGGTTTTGATAGAATGATTTGAACAAAACCCTGTCTTTGTGACTTAATCATAATAGTTAGATAATTATATAGATAGGTACCCTTGCGGACTTTTTTATAGGTAATATATAGTCCTCCTGACCGATTTCGGCCACGGCGGCCAATCTCAACCGAGACTAGCCATCGGCGCGGGACATATTATAGTGCCCGACCTGGGAATCGAACCCAGGACTCCACGCTCAGCAGTCACGGGTAGTTTTCTCAGCGCACGCCAAATAATGAATTCACTAAGCAAAATTTTGCTACTTTTGGTTACTTTATTTTAACAAAGGTCGTATGATTAGCGTGTCTTATAAATGGCTTTTTTAGTTTACATTGATGATTAATTTTAAGCTTTTAGACATTTTAAATCAAGCTAAGTAATCGTAATTTTTATGTAAGTAGGTACAAGTAAATAATATAAAACAGGACAGCAGAAAATTCGTCCGCAACGCTGTCAATGGTACATTCAAGGGCTAGAAAGGAATTACCTACCTATATAAAATTTATTCTATGCCTCGTTCATGTACCTAGACAAAAAACTGCAAGCGTTGATTGTTACTTTTCTTTAATACATAGGTACCTAGCTAGATACATATCTACACCACACATTTGGATTTTCTAAGTCCAACAACAAGCAAATATCTAAACCCTCTCTCATCTTCTGCAAAGCTTTCCCGCGCCAGACAAAACAGACCCAAACAACCCAGACACCTACATTTAACCCCACAACAGACAATCCAGAACATACCACTCGCTCTCTCGCGTCCTTTCGCTCTTGACCCTGAACTTGCCCGGCGTTCAAGAGCGAGGATGCCCAAATTGAGGGTCCTGATTGGCTAACTACATGCCAAATTGTCACTTCCTTCGTTCTTTGTGTCACCATGATAAAATGATTTATTGAATGACGTCGTAATTTTTGAGAACTTTTCTTTGTTTGTACAACGATTGCTTGATTTAAGCAGAACTGCAGGACTTGCAGACACTAAAGAATTGAGCATTGAACGATTTTTTCCACCCAGAATTTACTAAGTAGACAAGATTGGCGCATTTGAAAATATTTTACTAGGTACCTACCTAGCTGTGGCGAAAACCAAAAAGCAGGAAAAGTCCTTAGTGGGTTAAAATAAGTAGAATTGTAATTGTATGACGATGAAAATGACTTATACTGACTCAAATGCTGGGTCCGAATACCAAAGTGTTTTGTTAACTTCTTCAAGCTGCCTGATTGCGGTGTTAATTTAGAACCTCAAGTGGGCAAGTGCTACGATAAATTATTAAGCTTATACTAATAAGGTTTTGAATGATTTTTCCAGTTTGCAGTATCTACGTTGCCTGCCAATCCTGGACTTTCAAACCAGACGGACTGAAGATATCGGCCCCTTTCGACGGATTGAGATTGTCAAGTGTGGCATGCCGGCCCCATAAGCCTTTCCCAACTATGTTGGGGTCGTCGAAGTCTAACCGGATACAGTTGAGTACCTGTATTTAACATGGAGCGACAGCCTATCTGCCCCCACAGCCCCCGTATACCTATATAAGACCAGTGTCAGATTTCTTGTCTTCTAACTATCCGTAACGCCACCATTTAAAAGTCAACCCGTCAGCTATCTTTGTCCACATCGCGAGCAGTCCTTCTATTGTGTTTCATTATGCGAAGTGTTCGTCTCCGCTCGTGCGATGTCGAGACTACTCGAACAGCCGTCGATGTGGACTCGCTTCCGTGTCCACTACATGCATAACTTTCTAGTGGGTGTCCATTGTTTTACAGCATGAAAAAAATTGTCAGGAAGCAAGAAAATATTTTTTATGTACCTAGAGCTTCTTGACAAGACTGCTTAAGATTGGTATTACTGTCCTCCTTCCTGTTTTCTATTAACTTCCTCTATCGCAGCGTACTGCTGGACACAGGAATCTCCCAAGCTGTGCCACAACAGCCGATCCTCCTTGCGCACTCAGTCAGTTCCAACCACCATTTTAAAACTGTATATCAACTTAGCTAGGGGGCGTCACACGCTACCAGCCGATCCACTAGGTCTCCACTCAGACTCTGTTCTACAGGCTTTCCATAAACCACTTCAGCTTGTTAACCTTAAAAGTTCGCTGGAGTAAATGAGAAGCAGCTTTGAGAATAGTTTAAAAGAAGCTTCAGCACTGGGCATTAGTCAAATAAAAATGGCGATAACAAAGACAAATGGTGTCCAGCTTTCTATAACATCAAGGCAAGTCAGTTGGTACAGTAAGTTCCAGGTTGGATAAGTTAACTTACCAAATCAATCAATATATTATATAATATTCTTCCGTTACAAAGTGATTGAGTGATTGAAAGACAACGCATAGCCGAAACTATTGGTCGTAGAAAGCTAAAATTTGGCATGCACGTTCCTTGGGGAATGTAGGGGATTTCCCAAAATTACTACGGGAACGGGAAAAAACGGGATATGCGCGTATAAAGTCGCGGGCAAAAGCTAGTATGATAATCAGAGATCGGAATAGGTAGACTATATTTTAATTGGGGTTTTAATTGTCATGATTCCATTTATGATTCTGGGATTGTAGAGGAGGTATAATCAACTCTATGTTACTTACTTCCACGAACATTAGGTAAATATAGTCTACCTATTCCGATCTCTGATGATAATACATTCTCTTGGGCTTTCACTTCTTCATATTCACCGGCCTGTAAAACCAAGATGCTCGTATCAATTCTAGAAATTGTCGTTACAATACAACCAATGGAAACACACTTATTGCCTACATAGGAAATAGGCGACATGAAGCACCCTCAACATCTCAGCGTTGTCCTCACAAAGAAAAACAATGCAGTCAGCTTGTTCAGGCACACAAGCGATACTTTCAATCACCCTCTTTATAACCAACCTTATCGTAACAGCATAAGGTTAAAATTCCCGTCGCTGTTGGTATAGGAGTTGTATTGAATGGGTGTCAAAAGTCTTTATCATCGTGAAGTGCTCTAGACTTGCTCGTGCGTTATGAATGCCTGGTATTTTCTATTTAACTTGATTTTCGCTAGCTTGCTGAATGCAACCACCGTGTCGAGGGCTTTACGTAAGCTATTTATGGGTTGGTACTTCTCTGGTACAAATAAATTAATAACAGATTGCTTATATTAAAACTTATAAGGATCTTGGTTGTCAACATCCTATTGACGAAATATCATCTAGGCGCTTTATGGTCAATGGGATTGAATCATTGGATATTTAATTTACAAACTGCTTTATTATAAACCATAATACATACATACCATACCCACACCTAAGTTGCCTATACCCATACTTTTTATAACAAGGGCTTTAGTAAAATTTACGCTTTCGCGCCATTTAAGCGAAAGGCCTCTTCTAGGAAAACGTAACTTTTTGCGTTTTAACAGGTTCTTGAACCTGACTCCTCAGAGCTGCCACCCAGTGGGCATAATTTTAGAAAATCCCTCATTTACCTTCAAAATGAAACACGGAATCTTAGTTCTGGCGTCTACCATTTCTATTGCATGGCATCCCTTGCTAGCCAGTTGGCACATGTTGAAGCACACCCACTGATTTTGTAATTAGAAAGCATTAAAAAAGGTCGACTATGAATCTTAAGTAGCCAAGTGCCCACTCTTAAACAAAGCGTTAAGGGCTTTAAAGATTATGTTAATATTGTGAGGGTCTTGCAAACAGTTTATAAGTGCCTGTCCCACCGAATTGCTCTTTACATTTTGTCAAACTCTTTTGAATAGGAATCTAAGGGTACAAGAGAGCGGGCCTGCGGACGGCGAGCATTGGGTGGCTCGCTGTCCGATCACCACCAGGCCCGGGTCGATGGCGCGTTGTGTTTCACGCGCGCCTCAAAGAGATGTCAGCATAAAAGAAGGGGCCCGCTAGGGCCAGAGCCTGCGAGGGTTGCGGAATTTGTTCGAAAGAGTCACCGCGGCCCTGGAACGCAAAGGGCTTAAGAAGGAACACGGATGGGTTTTAGTCAGTAAGAGTCTGACACGCCCTTCCGTTCCACCCAGAGCGGAAGAAGTCAATTGATGATTTCCCATCCATAAAAAAAAAAAAAAGAAAAAAAGGGTACAAGAGAAGTGAAGATATTGCGCAGAAAACTGAACGTAGAGACGTCTCACGTAAGAAGTCTCGCAAATGCGGCTATCGGTTATGCGACTGAATGCTAACCTCTTAAAAATCCAGTTATAGAGGTATTTATTTCTGCGGGACTTTTACCGCAAAACAGACTCTAAATTTTCCTACTTTATAGTAGTTTTTTCAAGCTTTTGGAGTAAGTTATATTTGCATAAATATTTAATTGTTACCTATAGGTATATACCGAGAAGGCTATAGGGGAGACCTTTGCCCAGCAGTGGGACGATACCTACAGGTTGATAAAAAAACCGGTCACGTGCGAGTCGGACTCGCGTGTAAAGGGTTCCGAACGATTCTCATTTTTGTGACATGTTCCTTTAAAATCACAAACTTCTTATAGGTTTTCCTGTAATCTATACCTAGGTAAGGATCTGTTTTTTTTTTAAGTTTTGGCTCAATAGTTTAGTATATATAATATAATAATGGTAATGTTTCATCCAATTTCTTAAATAACTACAAAACTATTTATTTTCAAATTGTGAAAAAATATTGAAACCCTCACAATCAAACCTTTATTTTATGTCACACGGTATACTGTCTAAAAACATTTTTTTTTTTTAATTTTCTATTATGACCCCCATACTCAAAATTTGCTAATTTATATAACGCGTTCGTATTTAAATCACAGATGTTCATTTGTGTACCAAATTTCGACAGAATCGGTCCTGTAGATTCGGAAAAAATTGGCTGTGACATACAGACAGCCAGACAACCGAGTGATCGTATAAGGGTTCCGTTTTTACGCACGTTCGGAACCCTAAAAATGAAAAAAGTATTCTTTAGAGGATATGCAGTCCTAAATCACAATGAAATACCCCCTCATACTTTACTTACGCCAAGCATCTCTTTTAAAAGCAAGGGGTTCTTCACAAAAGAACACCCTTTAGGTAGGTACATACCACTATAGGGTTGTATACAGGGCGTGTCTAATTAAGGGGGCTATAAAAAGAATCTATTTGTGTTTGTAGTTGTCTGTCTATGTCAGCTTGTTTGTTTGTCTAGGACGCGCCATCGTGCGTCTGTTCTTTCAAATATAGTTGGACAGAGAATGGAATGGAATAAACTACTGATTTATTTATTTTAAAGTATTGTGTTTTTTCGAAAATAGGCTCAGCATGTTTCTTTTTAAACACTGAAACTTAAAGAAAATGGTAAGGTGGGACAGGAATAAAAATAAAAGTTTTCACGGTGAGAGATTCCTTTACAGAATAAACGTACCTACGTCAAGTACAGAATTTCTGAAACTCTTGAATACGACCACGTACTTCTGAAACCCCCTGTTTATACCTATTACACATTCCTTTTCCTTTTTTATAAACCAAAAATAATTATAACAAAAAACAACGGCTCTATGGACTCCACACCTCACCTCAAACAATACAAACAGATTCAAAGTCAGGATCATCTCGTTGGCGCCCGAACAAAAGGACCAGCATTAAAGAAACGTAAATAACGAGTAAATAAATAGCATCAGCACTGCTCGTGCCCGCCCTCTGGCGGTGTAGCGTAATAATAGAACTACGAAGTAATTTGTAATTTGTTATAGGTACTCTACTTGTAGGACAATAGGAGATCATATTTAAGGGTGACGTACTTTACAGTTTATCAGGTACAGAATATCAGGTATATAATATATCTTGAATACGACCACACACTTCTGAAACCCCCTGAGGTATAAACAGGCACAAATCCAGACTACACGTAGATCCAATAAAAAATTACCTTAGAAATTATTTTAAAAAAATAAGCAGTTTTATAAGAACCTTGGTGCGTTAAAAATCGGGTGTGTAGTAAATGTCAATAAAAGAATTGAAAAATACTTATAGATAGATCAATAAAATTAATGACTCTTTAAAACACACTTAGCGAACTCCATTATATGATAATAAAATACGTATCACTAAAAGAATCACCTATTAAAGAATCAACTAGCATCTAAAAATAACCGTTTTCAACATAGCCATAAATTCTTCCAAAATAATCTATGTTTAGAGCAATCTATCAGTCACCACTTGAATTCATTAAGTGTTTATAACTTGTCAACACCGAACATGGTAGATTTGACAGGTTAGAGCTATTTTCGGAACTTAGGACCAGTTTTTTAACATGGTGTTGCAACGATTAAAAAAGTCTCTGTGGATGAAAGTTTAATAGGATTCCTCAAACGTTTTAACTCTGTTTATAGTGTTTTTTGATTACTCTTAGATTTTAGCTTTTAAGAAACCTTTAGAATATGAAATGCATAATTTATCAATTCGTATTTAACCAGATACTTATTAAGACATGATGCATACATTTTTTATTTAAGACTGAAAATCATACGAGTAGATAGCAGCCACCAGCTGCTACAAGTATGGTCTTCAGTGAGTATCAAAGCTAGACCAACTTAAAAAAAATATGCCCAAGAAACAGTATAAGTAATAACTTACTAAGTTCACTAGATCATAACATACTTAGGGTGGATTTCAGATGAAGCATTTTGAGTTAAAACATACTAAAACCTACAACTACATATATGCCAAATTCTGACAGGTAGACGATAGAGTCCCCGATCTATCATTCGCTTGCCACTCTTATGGCAGCCGTTCTACCCACCCTCCTGCGACGAATTAGGTCAGGGAGAGAGCCTGCCTCCCTCAGCCGCTCAGCCGTTTCCTTCTACGAGATTACATCCTCGCAGAAAAATGCAAGTGCCAGCTTCATCCATGTTCTACCTACTACTTTCTACCTGCGATGGCAACACTGTCGTCTGCCCAACTTGCTGCCGGACGATCCACACTAGATAAATGGGTCATGAAATGTCCAAGTCTGTACCTACCACTTTTCTAGGATTTTAAACACAGCTTTTTTTTAAGGATGGGAAATCATCAAATGACTTCTTCCGCTCTGGGTGGAACAGAAGGGCGTGTCAGACTCTTACTGACTAAAACCCATCCGTGTTCCTTCTTAAGCCCTTTGCGTTTCAGGGCCGTGGTGACTCTTTCGAACAAATTCCGCAACTCTGGCAGGAAACACAGCTTGCTTGCTTGTCTTGTTTACTCAATATTGTTATTGAACAAAAGCAATAATAATGCTGAAGCAAAGACATCCCACAAAATATTGACGTTGCGTGATATAAACAAGCAACCAGCCTTTTATTATACACCTATATTTAGCCTGAAATACCCACTGCATCGGATTACAGCTAATGCACATCTGACAAGGGATTACGCTTAATTACTCACTGATAAACATTGCTTACTATTTAAACCGAAGCCAATAAAACATGGCTGCCGTCTCGTTATTTGAACCAAAAGTCAAAAGTCAAAAACGTTTATTTCAATTAGGCCATTAAACGGCACTTTTGAACGTCAGCATTTACAGTTCAGTAAAATATATTAATAAAGTGACTCTACTGTCCATTCGGAAAGGTAGATTCTTATGGAGAAGAACGGACAAGAAACTCCATAGTTACTCTTTTCAAATAACGACTTTACAAAATTTGGTACTTACACAAAAATCAATTTAATATTATGTGAGGACGATACACCCAGAGTATGCTACTTATAAGAACAAAGTATAACCAGCAGAGGTACTTATTCCTTTTCTAAAAAAAAAAAATTAGGTAAATGGTACTCACATATTTACAGATAATCTTAATAACCACCAATTAAACAGAAAATAAAAACACAAAAAAGAAACAGTATACCCATCTATAAAGTTAATTCATAAATCAACCAGTTTGATTTTGTCTACACCCTTGATTGTCCTATGGAGCAGAACCAGCATGTTTCCAAGCATTCTTATCCTGAATGTAATCTTCTAATTTGTAATATGCTTGTTTACAAAGTGTACTTTTAACATAAGTTTTAAATTTTCTTTCATTTAGTTCTAATATGTCAGTAGGTATTTTGTTGTAACATTTAACACAATACCCCATGAAAGAAGTGTGGACTTTAGCTAATCTAAAAAATGGTTGATCTAATTTGTCTCTATTTCTAGTATTAAAATTATGTCTATCACTAATTTTACTAAAAAGATGTCGATTTTCCCGCACATACCTACATAATATTTTCATAAATGAATTGGCAAGGGACTGTCATAATATTAATCTTTTTAAAAAGTTCCCTAAGAGAATCACGGCGACGCAGATTATAAAGGGCTCTGACAGCTCTCTTTTGTAAAATAAATATGGATTCAATGTCAGCAGCCCGACCCCACAGCAATTAAATTTTCCACCCCCGGCACCACTTCTTAGTACTTAGGCTGAGAAGAAGAGGCGCAACAACAGTTTTTTGGATTGGTTGCCCTGATACGCCTAGCGCAGTTTGAATAATACCATCTCAGGAACTGATGATTTACTTGTGCAAGTGGGAAAAAGATTAGATCACTAATTAATTTTCTAGGACAAATTCCATGAAGAAATCTTCCAATCTTCGATTACATCTGTGCTTTCAATAATTTCTACATCTATCTGATGCATTCTCAAGATATTATTCAATTCATCCAAAGGTGTTTTTAAGCTGCGATAAACTACGAGTACTATCAGCTGCTAATCAAAACCAAACAAAATGTAAACTCACTTCCTTCCGTTAGTAAACAGCATGTTGTCGAGAAGAAAGTTAAGATATCTTTGTAATTTGTCAGATTTACCGTAACACCAATTTGTAGGTGCTGATGAGAACACCGGATATCCTCATTGTCACTTACGATTGACATTTGGACGAGAAAGGTGTTTATTATAATGAAAAGCAACTGCTTGCTACTAAGATAACGTCTGGTTGTCAGGAAGATGATTGCAGATAGCAACTATGGGAATCGTAGTGTTGAAGCGAGTCCATATTCAGCCGTTGATTAGTCCTCGTACATGCCCTTTTTTATTAATTCTAGGCAAGCGTGCTTCAGAAGAAGACGCCTCGGGCGTCGGGAGTCGCAGGGCAATCCCCGGCCACAGTAGGCGCGGGTCTGCGGACGGCGAGCGTTGGGTGGCTCGCTAGGGCCAGAGCCAGCCGTTGTTGCGGAATTTGTTCGATAGAGTCACCGCGGCCCTGGAACGCAAAGGGCTTGAAGGAACACGAATGGGTTTTAGTCAGTAAGAGTCTGACACGCCCTTCCGCTCCACCCAGAGCGGAAAAAGTCATTTGATGATTTCCCATCATTAAAAAATAAAAAAAGGCAAGCGTGCTTCATCTTCGACCACATCATTGCTTACCATCAGTTGATATAGTGGTGAAACGCGTGCCTATACAATTAAAAAAAAAACATTACAGAGAAATGAGCAGTTAGGAACTGGTTTTTATATCTGCTGTTGTTTAGAGTTTCTTAAAAGAGGCAGTCTCTAGAGTGATCTTAGTTTAACTCTATCTATATTTAGGCTACATCTAGTGATTCTCCTCGATATTAATGGTGATATGATACTTATTTTGTAAGTAGGTAGGAAAAAAGATTGACGTGTAAAAGTGCTATATTTATAACACTTTTACACGTCAATCTTTTTTGGTCATTTTTAAACTAGATGAGGCCGGTGTTTCCTAGCTGACTACCCTGAGAAGAAACACCGAAACAAACTCAGAGGGTCTCTTTTAAAATCCATACAATCGTACTGTTCAAATCATATGAGAACCAGGTTAATGTCTGAAGTGGTCTTTTGAGGAAAGTATCACACAGATTTGAGTGGACCTGTCAAGACAGTGCAAGCATTTATCAGTTATCGTGTAGCTAAAACTTAGAACTTTAAGAAGCTCAACGATTTGACGAACAATACCGAAGTAGTTCTTCTGGTATGAACAGCGTGAAACGCTTGTAAAAAAATATCTATCCAGCTTCTAAACGTTAAAACTAAACGTTTCCAAACGTCTTTTATAATGCGCACAGTACAGTGGAACTCTCTGCCTGCGTCTGTGTTTCCGAACGCATACAACCCTAATCTCTTCAAAATTATAGTGAACAGGCTTCTTCTGGGTAAGCTCGCTCCATCGTCGACTTTGTCTCTGTCATCTATGACCTAGATTAGAGTCAAGAGCAAACCCATATTAAATAATAAAAAAAGCTTCTAGAATTGCTCAGTTGATACCCTGGAAACCTACCAGTTTCTTCTAATTAGTCACTGCTATTATCATCATATAACAAGGACAGTATGACAACGAAAACAGTGATTGGACATTACAATTTTAGACATGATCATACAATAATAGTCTAGGAAATCGCCAGTCAAATGATAACGTTATTATATTCGCGGGAAGGCACATTAAACAGATGTTTTACCCAGTTCATTGGCACTGTTCTGTACAACGAAATCCTGCTAAAATAATTATCATTAAGTGATGGTGTTAATTAATGTAGTAATTGAGATCGTTTTGCGTACTATGAAATGGAATTGAAATATGGATTGTTTGGCCTGCCAATCAAACAGTGAAATTTCACGTTTATATTTCCCGGAGAGTTAAGCAGAAGTGTAGGTACTTTAATATAGATACTAGGTAGTAGGTAGGTACTTAGGACATTCTCATTTCGCCAGTTATTTTAAAGTAAGTACCTAGTAATAGGGAGCGAGCGAGGAGCTCGTGGCTACATTATAACAGCTGCACGGGTTGATTTTTTTAGGTTAAGCAACGCTTGCCGAGGCCGGTTTGTGGATGGGTGACCATTTTAACATATCGAGACCACTCCAAAAAGCCGTTTTTCTATGTCATTTGTAGATCTTTGGCAGTCGTAACAGATGGTCAGAAGACAGAAAAATCGGACTCCAGTCTTGCCAAGAAGTACCGTGTTACCCAGTTATTGGGTTGTGGAGGTCAGATAGGCAGCCGCTCCACGTAAAATACTGTATATATGGTACCTTTTCAGCTGAATCCGGTTTGGCTTATAGTCGACCCAAATATAGTTGGGAAAAGGCTAGACAGATTGTTGCGGACGGCAGGGACACGTCCAATGCCCGCACTGTCGTCCTGGGACAATCTCCCAGTTTGTTGACGTACGTTCCTTACTTGTGCTGGTGACGCACGTCCCACGCACTCCTGAATGCGTAAGCGAGTACAGAGTGCTTCCTACTGGGACCTCGGGAGAGAGACGGGCAGCCGGGAGGAAACAAATAAAAAACAAGCTTCCTGGGTTTCTTCTTGTTCCGCAGGTTTCGGCTTCCTTTTTTCTTCCTTATCTTGCCTCTTCGGTGGCTGTGTTGCGACTGCCTGTCGACCCGGAAATCAACCCGCCTTTTATACTGGCCGACGTTACCTTATAGACGCCCGCGCGATTTTGACCCTTTTTAGCGTTTAATTTTACTATGAGCCGAAACCCTTGGAGCCCTTATTTTATTAAAATTTCCAACAAATCCTTATAATTTATACATGGTTAGATTTCTTAAACCTTACTCTATAAAATAAAACCATAATTAAAGTCATAAACCTTACAACATAAAAGTTTTTAGAACAAAAACTAGAATAATTGCCAAGGTAAGTAACAAATTTTCACTATACATTTTGCCTTATATTTCCTAAACTACTTATCTGATTGACTTGATTCTTTTTGTAAAAGTGTTTTTACATCAAGACCTTTCATTCGACACTAATTACAAAACAATATCTTCATAAACAAAAAAGCACATTTTCAAGTTACGTAATTATTTACGATACAAAAAGTTATGCAAATATTTTCTTTCAACTTGTTAAAAAACTAACTAATCGGACTCTAATAAGACTTCTTACATACAAATTTACCTTACTACACTAATTAGAAAATAATAAAAAATAATACAACAAGATTCTAATTAGACCTTACGAATATTTACAAGAAACACGGTTGCCTATTGGTTTGTGGCTAGTTCGTCCCTACCACTACTTGCACATAGGAGCGCGGATGGGGTCTTGTCGCCGACATTCTCCCCCTCGTGCGTCGCACCATCCTCCTGGCTCGGCGATACTCCTGGCACCAGCAGCACCACTCTCGAACTGGGTCTCCACAGCGCTCCTCCTCGCGTCTCGACGTCGACGATCCTTGTCCGCCCATCTGGTCCAGGATACACTTGCAGGACTCTTCCGCGTGGCCAGGTGCATCTCGGTAGGCTGTGGTCGACGATCAGCACGATGTCTCCAACCTGCAGGTTTGTGGCGCTGGTCCTTCCCTTGGTCTTCCTCGGCAGCAGGGTGGGCAGATATTCTCGCAGCCAACGTTGCCAGAAGTGGTCGGCAAGTCGCTGCGTAGCCTTCCAGGTGGGTCTGCCCACGAGCTCGTTGTCGTCGAAGTTGCCGATTCTCGCAGCGCCGCAGGATCTCCCGATGAGGAAGTGGTTCGGAGTTAGTGCTTCTTCTTCGAGGTTCTCGGAGAGGTGTGTGAGAGGTCGAGAGTTGACTATGTGCTCGGCCTCTAGGAGGAGAGTGTGGAGAACCTCCTCACGTGGGTGCCTTTCGTTGAGTGTGGCGTCTAGTGCGATTTTAATTGAACGCACCAAACGCTCCCATGCGCCGCCCATGTTTGGCGCACCAGGAGGGATGAACTTCCACTGCACGCCGATCTTCTCTGCTTCTGAGGTGAGGTCTTCTTGCTTCAAGGTGTCGAGCGCTTCTTTCAGATCTTTGTTGGCGCCGACGAAGTTGGTCCCGTTGTCACTGTAGATTTTCTTCGGCATCCCTCTTCTCGCGGCGAATCGTCGTAGCGCCATAATCATGCTGTCTGTGGAGAGTGAAGGAGTCAGCTCAATATGCACAGCCCTGGTTGTGAGGCATGTGAATAGAGCCCCCCATCTCTTCTCGTGCCGTCTTGCTACGGTGATCGTCATAGGGCCGAAGTAGTCTACGCCAGTGCACGTAAAGGGAGGGCTTCCGTGCGTCAGCCTTTCAGCAGGTAAGTTGCCCGTCGGCAGTTCTTGCGGTCTTGCCTTCCTTGTCTTGCACCACTGGCATTGATGCTGAACTGCCTTGATTGCTGACCTTAGTCCCAGTACCCAGAAGCGTTGTCGTACCTCGTTCATCACCGTTGCGTGATTTCCATGATTGAAGCGGCAGTGGAATTCTTCTATGATGAGTCGTGTTGTCTTGTCCTTGCTGTCGAGCACGATGGGTCGTTTGTAATCTCTGGTCACACCCTGTATCGCGTCGATCCTTCCTTTCAGTCGCAGGAGACCGTCTTCCAGCACTACGTCGAGCCTTTTCAACTTGCTGCTGCCCTCTAATTGCTTTCCTTGCTGAAGACACTTGATGTCTTCTCTGAAGCTTCTCTCTTGGCTTCCTTTCAGCAAGAGAGTCTCAGCTTGCTCAAGTAGTCCGGAGTCCAGTGGTATGTATTTCCTTTCTCTGGTTTCCGAAGATCTGTGTTGCTTCTCAACAGTCTTCGCCTTTTTTCCTTGTGTCATTTTCCAGGTGGGATCTCCTTTGCAGACGTTGAGCTTCTCCCTTTTTCTGCAGAGTTGTAAAAACTGCAGTACTCTCGCTGTGGCTCTCCAAAGTCTCTTCCATGAGGAGAATCTCTCGGGGTCTGGTGATGGATGAGATGCGCTCGCTGCTGCTGCGACGTCCGCTACTTTTTCCTCGCCGGTGGTTTCCTTCTTGAAGGTCCTTGGTGCTGGCCAATGAGCTTCTTCTCTTCTCAGGAAGCTAGGTCCGGTGTACCATCGGTGGTTGCAGTCGAAGCCTTCTGGTACGTCGCGCGTTGCATCATCTGCAGGGTTCTGCGCCGTAGGCACCCATCTCCAGTCTTGCGGTTTGGTGAGATCTTCTATCTCCGCCAAGCGATGAGCTACGAACGTCTTGAATGTTCTCGGGTCCGTCTTTATCCAGGAAAGTACGATGCTGGAGTCTGTCCAAAACGTCTTCCTTACTACCTTCAGGTCCAATTCTTCCTCTACTGAATGGGCCAGTCTGCTTCCTAGGAGGGCTGCCTGCAGTTCGAGTCTCGGAACGGACACCGGTTTCAGTGGAGTGACTCTTGCCTTTGCCGCTACCAAGCTGACATGGTAAGTCCCGTCTTCATCTTCTGTCCTCCAATAAACCGCCGCTGCATACGCCGACTCGCTCGCATCCGTGAACGTGTGCAGCTCCCCCTCGGTGCGATGTGGCGCCAGGCATCTTGGAACCTGCAGGTCTTGGAGCAGCTTCATCTTCTCCAGGTAAATCTTCCATGCTTCGTACTCCCTTTCTTCTATGTCATCATCCCAACCGACGCCACTTCGCCATATGTTCTGAAGTAGCTTCTTGCCTTGGACGAGAACTGGTGATGCTAATCCCAGCGGGTCGAAGGTCGACATTACTGCGCTGGTGACTTCCCTCTTCGTGGGCACCTTAAGTCCTTTCGCTATCTCCTCTGGTGTGTTCCGGAGGTTTGCCCTGAAGCCGATGGAGTCCCTTTTCGTTAACCAGCGTAGTCCTAGTGTCTTCTCTTCCTTCTCGCCAAGATCCACTTCTGTCTTCTCTATGGTATCAGTCTTCACATCTTGCAACAGCTCAGGTTGATTTGACGCCCATCCCCTGAGTTCGAAGCCTGCCTTCTTGTGTATGAGGTCTACCTGCGTCGTCACTCTTCTGAAATCTTCTTCTGAATGGAAGCTGTGCAGGTAGTCATCCATGTAATGGTTCATCTCGACCGCCCTGGCTGCTTCTGGATACTGCTCTTTGAAGTCTGCTGCGTTTCGGTTCTTGACGTAGATCGCTGTGCTCGGAGATGATGTTGCGCCGAAGATAACCGATGTCATCCTGTACTCTTTCGGCGGCACGTCGCGACGATCCCCGCGCCACAAGAACCTTAGGCTGTCTCTGTCTTCTGGCCGAATGCGAACTTGAAGAAACATTTCCTTGATATCGGCCGCCACCGCTAGAGGTCCTTGTCGAAATCTGAGTAGTATCCCGAAGAGTGACTGCAGTAGATCCGGTCCTGGTAGTAGAGCATCGTTGAGGCTTCTTCCCTTTGACTTGGCTGCAGCGTCGAAGACTATCCTTATCTTCTTCTTTAGTGGATGTACCACGGAGAAGTGAGGAAGGTACCATTTCTTCTTGGAGTCTTCTTGTGCAACAGGTGCTTCTTCTGCATACTTGCTGTCGATAAGATGCTGGATCTGATTGACGTATTCTACCTTCAGCTGAGGGTCCTTGTCCATCTTCTTTTCAATATTGAACAACCTGTTTTTGGCGGACGTGTAGCTTTCAGGCATCTGTTCATCTTCATTCTTCCATAAGAGTCCAGCTTCGAATCGTCCATCTTCAAGTCTTCTGCAGGTCTTCTCTAGGATGGCGAGTGCTCTTCCTTCCGAATCTGTAGTGGGTCTTCTCGGTTGCACGCCAAGCGCCTCGATCGCGAAGTGATCCTTGATGGCTTGATGCATTTCTTCATCTGGCGTGCTGACATGTAGACACGTGTTCAGGAAGTGCACCACTTTTGCAGCTCCAGTATCTGATCCGTGGAGCACCCATCCAAATCCAGTCCTAGAAGCAACTGGTTCTCCTGGTTTCCCTTTCCTTACTTCTTGAGTCACTATCAGCTCCCAATTGTCTTGACCGATGAGCAGCTGTGGTGACTCCCCTTCATAATATAGAGAGTCGGCGATCTTCTTCAAATGCTGGCATTCTTCTATCCTTTTCTTCTCCAGGAACTGTGGTGCAAGCTTCAACTCGTTGACGGTCCGGACTCTCTTCAAGGTCTTCTTCTTTCCTTGATGAACCCCTTTCACTATAAGGTCCAGCGTCTGAGAATCCTTCTTCCTTATGAGCCTGCCTCCTACTGTCTCAATGACCAGTTCCTCTTTATTGCCTTGAGCGCCGACTTCTTCTGCCACCTTTTCATCGATAAGTGAGACTGTTGACCCTTCATCCATGAGGGCCAATATCCTTTTTGATCCTTTCGACCCGAAGACTTCTACCGGTACTATCTTCAGGTATGCCCTTGCGCTGTTGACTGCATTCACTGATGCCATGACGTTGGCTACTTCTTCTTGTTTTTCCGTCTTTTTCTCTCCCGAGGCCTTGTCTTCTGCTTCGACGTGCAGCAGATGATGATGCCACCTCTTGCATTCCTTGCACGGTGGTTTCTTGCAGCTCTCCTTTCGATGCCTCCCTTGAAGACATTTGAAGCAGACGTGACTCTTCTTCACTGTTGCACACCGATCATGTACCGACGCCTTCTGAAACTTCTGACAGTCGACGAGGAAGTGTCCACTTTCACACATAGGACATGTCTTCTCCCCTGTCTGTCTTGAATCCTTTTCCTTGAAGTCCTTTTCCCTTGTCGAATGCGTGGTTTGTCGATGAGTCCTCTTGAACCCGCTCTTCTCTTCTGAAGTCGCGAAGGCTCCACACTTGTCTGCTTCGATGTTCAGGAACTTGGAGACCATCGTCAAATCGGAGAACTCGCCTTCTCCTGATGCTGCAGTGAAGTCATACCATCGGAACTTGAGAATCGTTGGCATCTTCTCGATGATTTGTTTCACCATTTCAGGTGAATGCAGGTACTGTGGTTTCTTCAAACCCTTTATTGCTGCTACGCTGTTGTTGATCTGGCTTGCGAAGACGCATATGTCCCTTGGATTTTCAGTAATCTTCGGTAACGCCTTAACCTTGTCCAATTCTGCCAGCACCAGCGCATCAGGTCTTCCGTATCTTCTTCTGAGGGCCTGCATCACTTCCAACGGAGAGGCTTCAGAGTACAGCAGGCTCTTGATAGCTTCTCTTGCGTTGCCCTTCAGTGCTCTTCTTAGTCGAGCCATGTTTTGTACTTCGTTGAACATCGGTGCTGTATCTTCGTAGACAACCTTGAAGGCCAACCACTCGCTGCTGTTGCCGTCGAAGTAGGGTAACTCGTGAATATACTTCGGCTGCGCCACTGGTCCTCCTCTTGTGGTAAGGGCTTCCTTCAATACATTCGCCAGTGCTTGAATTTCGTTCGTACCTCCTTTCGCTGAGGAGTTCTCTTCAGGCTTCACCTTCTCTGGCTCTTCTGGAGGGTGCTGACCTCGTAGCTCTGGTTGTTCCATGTTGTCTTCCCCTAGAACTGATGTCTCGATCCAGTTCTGCACCTGTGCTGTTCTGTCTTCCTGGTCTTCATCCACGGAGTCCTCATCTTCACACTGTGCCAACTCCAATCTGACACGGGCTAGCTTCGCCGCAGCCTGTGCTTCCTTCAGCTCCAGGCGTGCTAATTCTTCTCTGGCTTCCAGCTCGCGTCTTCTGGCTGAGGAACTCGTGGTCTTCATGGACCTGGCGCGACGACCGACCCCCTTTGGCTTAAGGGTTGTGGCGGAGCCACGAACACCCTTGTCCGGGATATCCTCTGGAGTCTTCTTAGTCGTCTCCTTCTGTGCGGCTTTATTCTTCTGTCCGTTCTTCTCGGACGCCGCCGTGGTAGCAGTCGCAACCGTCGTCTCAGTCGTCGTGGTGCCCTCTGTAGTCGTAGTGCCCGAAGAAGTGTTCGAATCTGACGTAGTTGCTGTTCCTGATGACGCTGACGCTGACGCAGACCTGACCCCTTCTGATCCCGACCTTCCATCTGTCGCGTCCCTTTCCGAGGGACGGGACCCGGGACGTGAGGGAGCATCCTTCTGTAACCAGGTAACCGGCATCTTGAACTCGATCTTCTGATTCTTCTGTATCTTCTGTACTCTTCTGCACTCTTCTGTACTCTTCCAGCAGGAATCCGGCTCGAAGGACCAACTGTTGCGGACGGCAGGGACACGTCCAATGCCCGCACTGTCGTCCTGGGACAATCTCCCAGTTTGTTGACGTACGTTCCTTACTTGTGCTGGTGACGCACGTCCCACGCACTCCTGAATGCGTAAGCGAGTACAGAGTGCTTCCTACTGGGACCTCGGGAGAGAGACGGGCAGCCGGGAGGAAACAAATAAAAAACAAGCTTCCTGGGTTTCTTCTTGTTCCGCAGGTTTCGGCTTCCTTTTTTCTTCCTTATCTTGCCTCTTCGGTGGCTGTGTTGCGACTGCCTGTCGACCCGTTTTTTTTTTTTTTTTTTTTTTTGAGTGGCTTCTCGCAGTTCAACCTATAAGGTTGTCGACTGCTTAACCGGGCTTGCCTGTGGTGGCCTTAATATAATATTAAAGCCTCCAGCCAGGGCTTATAAAAAACCTACAAACTAAGCGACTACACGCTAAGGGCACCCCCTGTGGGGTACGGGCCTCGGCTTAGGGCGTCGCTGGGGAGAGGACAGCTAGGGACGGGCTGGATCGAACTGGGCCTGTCGACCCGGAAATCAACCCGCCTTTTATACTGGCCGACGTTACCTTATAGACGCCCGCGCGATTTTGACCCTTTTTAGCGTTTAATTTTACTATGAGCCGAAACCCTTGGAGCCCTTATTTTATTAAAATTTCCAACAAATCCTTATAATTTATACATGGTTAGATTTCTTAAACCTTACTCTATAAAATAAAACCATAATTAAAGTCATAAACCTTACAACATAAAAGTTTTTAGAACAAAAACTAGAATAATTGCCAAGGTAACAAATTTTCACTATACATTTTGCCTTATATTTCCTAAACTACTTATCTGATTGACTTGATTCTTTTTGTAAAAGTGTTTTTACATCAAGACCTTTCATTCGACACTAATTACAAAACAATATCTTCATAAACAAAAAAGCACATTTTCAAGTTACGTAATTATTTACGATACAAAAAGTTATGCAAATATTTTCTTTCAACTTGTTAAAAAACTAACTTATCGGACTCTAATAAGACTTCTTACATACAAATTTACCTTACTACACTAATTAGAAAATAATAAAAACCTAATACAACAAGATTCTAATTAGACCTTACGAATATTTACAAGAAACACGGTTGCCTATTGGTTTGTGGCTAGTTCGTCCCTACCACTACTTGCACCGAGGAGCGCGGATGGGGTCTTGTCGCCGACACAGATGATGTAATGAGGGCGAGCATCTGCGATAAACCTGGAGCAAATTTAGACTCCAACTCCAGAGAAATACCATATAGAAAAACCTAACAATATTTGACATCAAACCTATGCTCAAGAATAGTAGCGCTTTTTTTTAAGGATGGGCAGTCATCAAATGACTCCTTCCGCTCTGGGCGGAGTGGAAGGGACTGTCAGACTCTTACTGACTGAAACCCATTCGTGTTCCTTCTAAAGCCCTTTGCGTTCCAGGGCCGCAGTGACTCTATCGAACAAATTCCCAACCCTGGCAGGCTCTGGCCCTAGCGGGCCCAGTCTCCTATGCTAACATCTCTTTGATTGAGGCGCGCGTGGAACACAACGCGCCATCGACCCGGGCCTGGTTGTGACCGGACAGCGAGCAACCCAACGCTCGCCATCCGCAAGACCGCGCCTACGGTGGCTGGGGATCCCCCTGCGACTCTCGACGCCCGGGGCGTAAGAGTATTACCGCTTGTGTTACGGAATTCGTTCGAAAGAGTCACCGCGGCCCTGAAAGGGCATTTGGCCACACGGGTGGGTTTTAGTCAGTAAGAGTCTGACACTCCCTTCCACTCCGCCCAGAGCGGAAGGAGTCATTTAGATTGATGGTTTTATGCTTTGTTTTAAATTATTTTTATCAATCACAATAAATGTAGTAATGGAAATGTATATTATAAATATAATAGTGCATGTGGTGTTAGCCTATAAGTAATTGTTGCACTTATAAATGTATATCGTGTACTTTTAAAAGCTATGTAATGTGTAAACAATTGTTGGCTAACCTAAATAAATAAATAAATAAATAATTAGATGATTTCCCATCCAAAAAAATACACTGAAAAAAGATTGCGACTACGAGACCAACCTGTGCAACCAAAACTAATAGGTACTTACAGCCAAATGTTGAGGATGGTACCTAACCGATATTCGACATGAATTATTAAACTTACTTACCTTTCTTTTTAGGTTTTGGATGCAGAATCCAAGATAAGTTCGGTAAAATCATCAGACAAAATCGCAAGCAACAATCTAAAGGTGAGTATAGACTACAACATTTACTTGTAACAGAACAACGAGCCGCTCTATGATATGTTCTAGAGTATCATCCTTTTACGAACTAAACGTCGAGCACGCTCGCCTCTTTGTTACAAAACAACGAGCATATTGGTGTAACATTTCGTCGAGCGTATTGGTGTAACATTTCGTCGAGCCACGAGTGTGGGCGATGCGCGGTTGCGGGGTACGCAAGGTACAACGAAATGTTGGTAAATGCACACTCGCTGTGAGCATTTACCCGTAACATAACGACGAGCATTCGCAGAAACGTTACATTACATGGAAATGCTTTAGAAACTGAGCTTTTGCCTGTATTGTACCATTCGTAAAACGTTACATTACACAGAAATGCTCCAGAAAATGCACCCACCCACCCTAAAAACAAACGAATTTGGACCCTCTACTTGTAACATTAAGGTTTATTCAATTTATATGAGCTTATCAGGCAAGTGCTCGTGAATTGAACAAATACAATAATAATAGAGACACGCAAATTTGATCCTTATAACGATAGCATTAGGTTATATGTTATAACTACTTGTTATAATAATTTATAGCTAATTTTAATAATTGTGTTTAAGTAATTCTGGTCTCGTGGTCTGCTTATATGACTGAGAAAAACAAATTGCGAGATCAAATCTTGCGACGAAGATATTGTTTTGCTTTCAATTTTAGATTTATTCCAAAACTATTTCTTGTTTTATTGTAAAGAACACGGATAATCTTCGGATAACTTGTAATAAGTGGGTAGTTGAAAAATAAATTTTCGTATTCAATATAAAACTGGTATTCAAATGCCACTAAGGGTATGCAGTGACTAGGCGCAAACATATTTTACCTTGCCTTACTAAATTGCAAAAACAACGTCTCTTCAATTTTTTATTTGCAATTTTATAGGTAGTTTTTTATTATCATGTCTCAATGGAGTGAGTATGTAAAAAAAAAGTAATCTATTTGCACGAGGAGTAGTTTATTGCTGTGCAAGAATAAACTTTATGGATGTTACTATATGGTTCAAATTCTTTAGAATATTGCGTCTAGCATTACATATAAAATCAAATTTCAATACGGCTGTTATGAGCTGAGTTGGTCTCGTGGTTGCTAAGGTAGATCGGTGTTCACCGATGCCTATGTTCGAAACCAAGTAATGACCTAACATCAGCTCTTTGCTCAGCTGTTTTTTAAATTATTTTACTACACTTTTTTTTACATTTCTTTAATGGACGACGACGTAGGGTCTTGTCTTTTTAAACGGGCAGTTTGTATAGGAATTAAACTAAACGATTGCAAGTTTAAAATGTTTATTATTTCAATATAACACTTAAGTAAGATAAAGTAAGTAAATGCTCATATATTTCCAAATTAATCTAAATTGTATGCTAGTATTTTTAATAATAATTTATTTATTTTATTTTCTCCCATAAATACATTAGCACAAAAAACAGAGTAGTTCAAGTAATGAGGATGGGAGACAGGAGCCCATACTAAGTAAAACCTGTGCTATGGGACTCCTGGTCTCCTAATCTCGGACAACGTCATAAGATTTCAGGTGAAGACATGATAATCAGTAGCAGGGAACGGTATAGCTAGAAAATTATTGACAAGGACAAAGAATAAATTAAAAGAATGTTTTGTTGAGTTTGTGAACTTGTGGTGTGGTGGGTGTGGCTTGCATGTGTCGTGGTTTTGTGGGGGTGATGAGTTGTGCTTGTGAGACATTGGGGGTGTATGTGTAGTGCATGTGTGTTATATCTCTCTGCAGCTGTTTAATAATAGTTTCTCCGTGTCATGATAGGTAAGCGTTAGGAGCCATTTTGAGACCTTATGCCTACATTCAAGTTTTGTTGAATGATAAATTATAAGCAACTTATTTACAACATTATACAGACGTGGCCCTTGAAAAAAGAATAGGTACCTATGATCATAATCAAATCTAACTATAGTAATTTATAAACTTAAAAAGGCATGCTTATATGCTCAAAAGTTTGTTGTTTGTAAGGAGTGAATGTAATGGTAAAATAGCCAACTACGCGTTATAAAATAAAATAGGTATAAAAACACTTAGGTACTGCTATATTAAGTCGACGACCAATCTCACTAATTCCAACATTCTGCTCATGTAAAAATATGATTTTATGTTTGGTATAGTCATTAAGTTGCGACATGATGCTTTTATACACCAAATTGCTTAAAAATACTAACGAGTTACGTGAAACGATTTACAAATGTGTGTGTGCAGTCACTGCTAGGCGTAGTGTAACTTTTGTCACTTGGATTAATTTACTATCTACCTCACGAAGCAAATATATGTTTTACTTCGTATCCAACCATTCTTGGTAAATATAAATTCTGTGAACTTATAGTTTTTTAATTTACCCACCTGTTTACAAGATAAGTTATTAGTCGTAAATCATATTGGTCGTTCTTTAATAATGCAAGCAATATTGTAGAAATGAAAACAAATTAAAAAAGGCACTGATGATAGGTGGACTGTGATTTCGATCCCACATGTGGTTCGTCGTCAATCCAGCATCATATCTCTAAGCCACAAGAACTTGTTATGAACACGCGAAATTAAAGATTGGGGTGTAAATATGTGTGTGAATTAAAAGCTTTTCAACTTTAATGTCAACGAGATATTGATTAAAATAGCTTAACAAAATGATAAATAATGCCGGTGGCTCCGACAATGTTGCGTGGGTTTACCTTAACGTTACGTGTTAAAGATCAAATTTGCGTGTCTGTATTGTTATTGTATTTGTTCAAGTTCACGAGCACTTGCCTGATAAGCTCATACAAATTGAATAAACCTTAATGTTACAGGCAAAGGGTCCAAATTCGTTGATCTTTAGGGTGGGTCAGATAATTTTGACAACCGACCGACTGTACCTGCATTTCAAGTACCTACATTTCCAGTCGGTTTTCATTATAATATGTACTTATAATATCTATAATCAATTCATCTTGATTTTTCATTTTTTATTTTTATTTTATTTATTTAAGGAAAAACAAACAGTAGCACAATAACAACTAGTCATAATATCTTAAATATTAGGTACATTTTAAACAATTATGCTACCCACTACGTTCTCCACAGATTACAATAAAAAGTAGGTATTTAAAAACTAGCTTTAGACACAGATACAGTACGTATAAAACGGTCATTCTGGATTTTAATTTAAATATATATAAAATAAAAATTAATTTAAAGTATGTTTGTGTGCGTACATTATTAATCATTACCCACGTTGTATAGCATTTTGCTGATCTCTTAGAGTTGCTTGGATTTGCTTCTTGAATGCATTTTTACTAAGAAAAAGAATGTCGATTGAATTAAACTCATTAATATATGTCTCAACCAAACGATGAAGTGGTGAACGCGAGCCAGCGTTAGATTTACAGAGGCTAGTAGCAGTTTCATAAGACTCATCGGAAAAATCCTGCTGCACAAAGGACCAATTTTATTTCCGGCCATTCTCAGTGTTTTTATAATTTCCCCGATTTCACTTCGCCTTATCATTCATCATGATTTCAAAACGCAAACCATATGCTAACAATTATAGTTGCATGTCCCAGGGGCATAAGGACAACACTGGCGCATAATTCACTACAGAAACAATTGTACGTCGCAATTATGTATTTGTTGGTACATGACGGATCACTATCAAAAAACCGTTGGTACAAAACACACATTGCGAATAAAAACGGTTTAAAAGAGGGCGTCGCGGTGAACGGGTTAGGCCAGGGCTTCTCAAACTTCGTCCATTATCCCTATCTTCCATTTCTATCGCCCATGCCTAAATGACAATAACTCCTTGATAAATAAAAACCTTGCTTTAGGAGGAAATTGGGCATTTTCATGCGAATAAAAGACCAAACGTTGCTCCTGTTTTGGAGGTCCCTAACAATAAAAAAACACTCACCGTGCTTACCTGATAACTCAATTGCAGAGGTTTGAAGATATACTCATAGTATCTATAACAATAAAACACACAAAAATACTTTTAAAATCAATACGAATCATGTGTTTGGTCGTTACAATCATAATTCTGATTCAATATAGTCCTCCTGACCGAATTCGGCCATGGCGGCCAATCTCAACCAAGACCAGCCATCGACGCGGGGCATATTATAGTGCACAAGCGTGTGCGCAAACACAGGTGCACTCCCTCTTCCATAACTCTCACATTCCGATGGGACGGCAACCCGAAACGATCGGAGAGACAATCAGTAATCACTAATCTGACACTCTTGATAGCGAACTTACGTACTCACCTCGATTCTTCTAGAATGATGCTAACCCAACTTTGAGAATCCCAGTGTAAGACTAATTGCGCCCACCTGAACCACCCCAAACCTCCGGCGCATGACTCATGTCCGTGGGGTTTCCCTCAATTAATACCTGATGGCTGCACTTGATGTATTTGCGCAGTTCGTTATTTATAGCCCGAGCGGTAGAAAGTGTACTTAAGGGATTTTCTTGGCCAGTTTAATCGTATCTTTGACGGGGAAGAATTTTGGTGGGGGCTATTTTCGTAGGGGTTTTATTTACCACACCTAAACTGAGGTGAATATATTTCATGAGTTTAAACGTACAAGACGTATGATAAAATTTGTGTTCATATGTGAAATTTTCGCTGATGCTAAAAATGAAGACATAGGTAGGTCCGTACCTAACAAAAATTTACTCCAATTTTTTTTAACCTTCATAGCGTTGGCCAATATCTTATTTTTATTTTAACAAGACGCCCAAAACAAACATCCATCCAAGCTTTCGCATTTTTAATATTATTATTGTAGTATAGATTACTGTTAGGCTCGCTTTTGGTACATCTATCTCATCCGATTGTACTTGCCTAGAAGTAACCTATTCACTCTTGACTTACAGACCCCCAGGATGTAGCAATCAGGAGTTCCACTCTTTAACTGTAGGTATATACGCACAATTCAAGCATTCCTAAAACGTTTTAATGTACTTACTCAAACTAACTAATATGTACCTACGTATAACTTTGTTTTTTTTTTCCTGCCACCTAACAGCCTTATTTATTTATTTATTAAAACTAAAACACTATACAAAGGTGGACTTAATGCTTTAGGCATTTTTTACCAGTCGACCTTAGGGTGGTGCAGAGACAACATGGCAGGTGCAACTTAAAGAAAAACTAAAAATGGAGAGAAGAAAAAAATAAAAAACATTATTCATAAAACTTTGCAGCAGATTCTTTATTCAAAATTATATAATAATATAATTTAGAATCTTTTTAACAGTATTTAAACGGTTAAAAAGTTTTATAAATAAGGGGATAAGTATTTACCAGCCGGTTCCTTCAGACCAATAAAAAATAACCGGCTACATGAACTAGCGTGATGTTTGCACGCACGCACGGACCGCGTTGTATTGTAATTTATGGCTTATATTCCCTTCCCCTACGGAAAAAATAAATTACCTACGTCCATAGACGTACCGGCTATGTGCGGTTCATGGGGATTTACAAGTGGAAACACTGACTTGTGGTGGTCAGGCGGTGGAGGGTTATCGCAAGAGAAAATCAACAGCTTTCATGTCTTCAATTCGTAACAAAAATTTAAAGAAAGAAAGAAAAAACATTTATTTGACGGCAGTCCATCAAGTGTATAATCGTAAAATAAAAAAGTGACATTGAAAACAAAAAAAAAATTGAGTGTGTGCCAAAAAGGTGTTTCCGTTTCTATTCAAAACAGTTTTGGGCCTTTGGTCCTAAAAGACATAATATAAGAGACTAGCTTTTGTCCGCGACTTCGTACGCGCATATCCCGTTCCCGTAGGAATTTCGGGAAATCCTCTTTTAGTGCCCTCTACACTCCAAGGAACCTACATGCCAAATTTCAGCTGTCTACGACCAGTAGTTTCGGCTGTGCGTTGTCTGTCAGTCACTTACTCAGTCAGTCAGTAACGTAAGAGTTTTCAATATAAATTGATTGTTTATGAAATTTTGGGAAACGTATTAGATACACCCAGTTGAAAGTTGTTGATTTTTTTTTTGACATAAGTTTGGGACCGTTATGTCAAAAAAAGATACGCGTAACCTACTGACATTTGTTGAATATTTACATTTTCAATCGCATGACTTGACTATCGTTTTATTTGTGATAGGTTTATAATTTATTTCTAGATAATAGGTCTAAGTCTCCTTTTATTTATTTACGGCATACCACCCGTGTTTATAAAAAGATGTGCAAAAGCGCTGGCTTTGCCCCTCACGATTATATTTAATAAGTCCCTTAAAGATGGCATCTTCCCAGAGCAATGGAAAAATGCACTAGTGGTGCCTATTTTCAAAGCAGGAGATAGAAAATTAGTGTCGAACTACAGACCTATTTCTATCTTAGTCATCTTTGGCAAAGTATTTGAAAAGCTAATAACTGAACGTTTCTCATCGCACGTCAAACACTTGATTTCCGCCCACCAACACGGCTTTATTAAATCCAGGTCTACTACCACTAATCTCATGTGCTACGTGACATCCCTATCAGAATCGGTGGATAAACGTATTCCTGTGGACACCATATATACGGACTTCAGTAAAGCATTCGATAAAGTGGATTATTCCCTTCTTATAACCAAACTTCAGCATGTGGGTATAGGAGGATCAATGCTTGAGTGGTTTCGGTCTTACCTTAGAGACAGGTCCTCAAAAGTAGTCATGGGTGGTCATAATTCCAAGCCTTTCAAAGCTTTATCCGGTGTTCCGCAAGGGTCACACTTAGGTCCAATTCTTTTTAATATATTTATTAATGACATAATATACTGCTTTATCCATTCAAAATTCTATCTTTTTGCTGATGACATAAAAATAATGAAACCAATAGAAACTTAATTTGACTCTGCCTTATTACAGGAGGACCTAAATAGACTGACTAACTGGTGTACAAATAATAATATGCTTCTTAACGTGTCAAAGTGTTACTCCATGCAATTCAGCCGTAACAAAATAGTCAAACCTAACCTTTACACGATATGTCAGCAAAAATTGGAACAAGTAGACCAAATACGTGATCTAGGAGTTATATTAGACAAGCAATTAAAATTTGACAAACACATCCTCCAAGTGTCATCGAAGGGTTTTAAAATCCTTGGATTTATTCTACGGAACAGCAAGGATTTTAAAAAAGCCTCCACAAGAATAAAATTGTTTAACTCACTAGTACGTCCGATACTTGAATATAGCAGCCCAGTTTGGAATCCTCACTACGACATTTACAGCAAACACCTGGAAAGTGTTCAAAGGCGTTTTCTATACCATCTGAATTACAAGGATCGATTAGCCAAAACAATTGCTAGCTACAAGGATAGGTTAGAACACTACAACATGGTCCCTCTCGCTGACAGACGAACAACGGCAGACGTGGTACTTCTCCATAAAATTTTCAGTGGAGACATAGACTGCAGCGAGCTTCTAGAAAAACTTAACATAAACGCGCCATCTCGGCTGCCGCGGAAGAGCAACTACAATTTATTTTATGTCCCAGGGTCTAAAACTAATCTAGGACATTTCGCCACTCTCCCAAGACTCTGTAGGCAATACAACGAACTGTCCAAACGTTTAAACTTAGACATAACCCTCTCAATTTCAAAGTATAAGAGTAATGTCACCGCTGTAATATAATATAATGAATAATGTACTTTCACCTTTTTGTTTTTTTTTATTATTTTATTTTATTTTATTTTGTACCTTCTTGTAATTTGTAATTTGACTTAATAACCTTCCCAGTTTAAATTTGTATTTGAATTTCAAATTGACATTTTAAAAATGTATTTGTAATCTAATGAAACAGCAAATTTTTATTTTTATTTATTGGTCCAATTTAATTTAATTTAATATACTTGAATAATTTTATTGTATTGGAATAATTTTATCTAATTTAATTGAATGTAATTTACTGTAATAATTTTATTCTAATTATTAATTTTTATCTAATTATTATCTAATTCTAATTTTAATTTAATTTTGTGATTATTTTATTTTTATTTTGAAGGTGTGTAAACCTATTTATATGTGCATGCTGTGGTCTCCTATAACTGAAGGAGCACACTTGAGTGAACCACTGTATCACTGTGTTTTATGTTAGATGTGTGTATCTTTTGTTGGAGATCCAAATAAATAAATAAATAAATTTATTTACTAGCGGACGTCACGCGGTTTCTCCCGCTTAGTTCCCGTTGCCGTGGGAGTACGGGGATAAAATATAGCCTATGTTACTTGTGTACTAATGTAGCTATCCATTGCTGAAATAATTTTTCAAATCGGTCCAGTAGTTTTTAAGTTTATTCGTTACATACAAAAATACAAGAAAAAAAAAACAAAAAAAAAAATACCAAAAAAAAACTCTAAAAAACTAACCCACTTACTATACACTTAAATACTTAGCAAAACATGCTTGTGCCTTTTTATACCATGTTTTATGCAAATAAATGATTATTATTATAATTATTATTATTACAAATCTTTCATCTTTATAATATATAAGATATCCTTGGTCTCTGGCAGACAAGGTAGCCCTTTGGAAGCGTCTGGCGAAAAGTAAAAGAGAATTTGAAATAGGAATATAAAAATATTTTTTTTTTTTTTTTGGGACTCCGGTGCCAACGCTCGTTGAAGGCTAACGCAAAATGTATTATGAAGTTTAAACCTTAAACATAGTTTTATTTTATAATAATATCATAAGTAGCACTAGCGTGAATCCGCTGGTGTTACAATATAGATTATTGGTATGCTTGTAGTATCCCACAGTAGGGCAAAGGCCTCCCTCCCTACTTTCCATGTTTTTGTATCTTGGCCAATCTGAGCCCAATCCTTTACGTAGGAGGACCTCATCTCGCCATATGTCCTTTTGGCTTTTTGGCATGGCTTTTTACTCTTATACAACGTGTTACAACAGAATGAACGTTACATCTGAAAAGGGGTCATTGTACTCCTCATTACAAACAAATCTTACATACTCTGGGATCAACACCGAAATCGCGAGAAAATATTCTGCTGTTCGTACTTACATTTTGTCGAGTTATGTGCACGTAAATGTAAGGGGTAGTCGTTTTTTTTTGGCTTTTCTTACATGTTATAGGTATATGTGTCACCGGAAAATTTTATTATAATTTTTCGATACATTATAAAAAAATCGTTTTGTATACCTACAATAAATCCCATCCAAATTCAATAGTTTCCAATATATCCGTATCCGTGACTTATTAAGAAAAAATAGTTCACAATTTTACGCGATATTTAACAATCTAACGGCGCTTACAATTTTCCGGTGACATGCATATATATATCTTCGTTAAGGAGAAAATTCATGTTTACCCATTGTTTAAACACAAGAATATAGGCAACCAGAGAGAAGTAGAACAAATCCCAGTTCCAATGAATACCAATCAGTGAAAATGCTAAATCTATCAATCACAGCTCTTCACTCATAGTCAAGGAGTAAGACAGTTACACACAGTTGACACATCATCTTGACAATTAATTACAAGCTCCTAGTCTATATTTGAGAGTACCTACTTAGATAAAAGTGACGGCCCATCAAAAGTTGTGAACTCTTGAACTACACCAATTTCTTGCAAAACTATTCGCAAATTGAAATGTGTCTCTAATTCATCGACACAAGATTTAAATTGCAATGATAGAAGTAAGTTGCATAAACATGTGAACTCCTGAACTGCACCAATTTCTAGCAACAACTAGTGCAAATCCAAATTTGACTTTAGTCAATTGGAATAAAGTGTAAATTACAATGGTAGAGAAGAAAGCTCGTGAAATGCATCAGTGTATCAGAATTTCTAGATTTTATTTTGAGATACCAAATAAGACGTCTTTGTTTAGTCCTTGTACTTAGAAATTCGTTGGAAAGATGAGTGTAAGTCAAAATTAATTTTGATTAGTTGAGCTAAATAAGTCAATCAAATATCAATTAATTCAGAATAGTCTTTATTTGGTGTGGTGCGCCACCGGTGACGTAAATGTGAGTGACTTAGATCCATAATCTTTTCGTCACTAGTGGCTAGAATGATCATTTACAACGTGTAACAGAATAAACGTAATACCTCTTAAGGGGTCATTGTACTCATAATTGTGAACAACTTTTACTTTGGGACTAACACTGAAATTGCGAAAAAAAAAATCGACTCCCCCATACTTTTATGTGCGCATAACTGGACAAAATGTACTACTACCAGCGGTTTTTTTTTGCGATTTAGGGGTTGGTCCCATAGTAAAAGTTGTTCATAGTGATGAGTACAGTGACCCCTTAAGATATATTGTGTTTATTCTGTTACACGTTGTATAGTACCTACCTACGTATAAGTAGATGGTAAAAGCCCAACGGACTGTATAGACGAATACGAAGGTATTTTGGCTGAAATGGTAAATATGCTCTCTTTTCCCTCCCTCATAGTTCAATTGGATGACAATTGGGCGATTCGAAAAACCTACTTTTATAATGTTTCAGGTGAGATTTTTTTAGGATTCCGGATAAACTAAATGTTTCAATAATACAAAAGAAAAAATCTGCTGAAGGTTATCCGTAAGTATGGCTCTCGCAAAACTACATACACTGTTACCAAAATTTTAACAGAGAACTGATTCTTCAAGTAGTTCGAGATCTTGGAAAAGTAGCATAGCCATAAAAATACTTAACTTAAGTAAACATACTTACTTTACAACATACATTAAACTAACCACAGGCATACCTCAACTAAAACACCTCTGCAATTTACCCACAACTTACAAGTACCTCGTGCCTCACACGAGAATCGAATCCATGATCGCGAGCATCCTTATTTTGGTAATAGCCCATAAGTGGCGGCGGTGATGCAACGTATCATTATGACCCATATATTGGCCCTTCGCCCTAGGGCCTGAGGTACGAAGGGCATTATGCTGTGTTCTATTTGTGAGTTAGTTATTTTGTTTACTTATCTCATGAATTGGTCTCAGTGTTATGTGCCAGTTATTTTGTTTATGTCATCATTATGGCCCATATACTAGCCCTTTGCTCTAGGGTCCTGAGGTAAGACGGGTATTACGATGTGTTCTGTTTGAGTGTCAGTAATTTTGTTTATGTTGGTAGTATTGTCTTCTGAATTGAACTGTCAGTGTTGTGGGTCGTGACTCAAATATAAACCCATTGTTTTTGGGATTGTGGCCCCTAAAAATCTTCCATGTGGTTAAGATATGGTAATACGGTAGTTTGGATGTGGCACTTCATCAATACACGAAGCATTAATGGAGTGTTTTACGAAAACCAAAATGGCAACTGTTAACGGGCGGTATCAATAACGTATCTACCTTAAACCAACTGTCAAATTAGCCACCAACAATAGCTGAAACGTCATGTTTGCCTTTCAAAGACGACGTCTCAGTTACTGTTGGTAGCTAATTTGACAGTTGGTTAAAGGTAGATACGTTATTAAGACCGGCCGTAAGTCAACAGATCACGGAAGATGTTGAACTAGCTTCAACTGTATCTATAAAAATAGTTCAAGTACAAATACATAAAAAAACAATACATAATTAAAACCTGATGAAGATACAAACTTAGTTTCGATTCAAGGTGGGTGTTATAGTCGTGGTGAAAATCAAAGCAAACCATTAATTTTTTACATTTTATTAACAAAAACGTAACAGTTTTCATTCAACCGTAAAAGGCACCATTTTCGTCATTATCTACAAAAATAGCCTTTTTTATATGCGTCCTTAAAACTATTCAACTTCGTATTTATTTTTGAGCAGCAATCTTGCTAAAAAATAAATTTAATAATACTGATACCATGTATCCCTACAATTTCTAATACAAGAAATAAATACAATACCTATTACTTAGCTAACCTTATGCAAATAAATAAGTTATAATAATTTCTAGTTGGTCAAAAGTTTGTTATATTATAACTACACAATATTTCCTAAGAAAAAACTTTCGACATTACGACAAAGAAAAAATACTTGGTAGACGAAAATAGATAATGTAAAACATGTTTTATATCTGTAGCAAAACTAAAAAACCCTAAGTATTAGGACTTTTATATCTTAAACTGTAATCGCTTAACAATACCCCGTTTAGATTTTGCTTACGTTCCGATGAAATATTATTATAATCATATAGAAATTTCCTTTCAAAAATATGTAACTACTCGTAAACTATCTTTTAAAAGCTAACCTGTTATGGTCCATACAAAACGCATCCTGTGGCAGAAACGCATCCCTGTCATAATTCGCTTCATAAATAACTAAATAAATATTTACATGATAATAATCTTTGTCCTTTCAGACACAAAATACTTAAGTTATTACTTAAACCTAACTTAGAGCTACGTATAAACTTAACTGGAATATGGCGGACAATATCAGTTGCATTTTGTTTTCTATTAAGTATCGAATTTTTTATACAATCAAATCAGTTTTCAGTCGTGACCTCTTCTTTCTGAAATATTTCTATTTGTTTTTGGTCAAAACTGTAGTTTTTTTTATTTATTTAGTTCTAGTTTTCTCAGGCCCAGTTTCTCGATCGAAAATTATCATAAATCTGTGGGCAATCACATCACTTGAGCTGCGTTTAATTTTTGACAGGTCTATATTTTTTTTTTCTAGAAACCGGGAGTCAGTGTCGAAAGCTGACCTGGTACTAATTAAGTCTCGGTCATTAAATCCGGAAGGTATGTTACATTTTTTTCTCTTCTGGCTTTACTATTTTCTTCAATTCTGCCTACAATTTTATAACCAGTCTCTACTTAATAATAACACTAGGACACTGTCACCGGTCTTCGCTCGTCGTATAACAAAGTCCTCACTGTATGCCGGCTTTCTTGAGACTTCAGATCACTGGTCTTCTGTGAGTGGTCGTATGTGAAGTTAGCGCTAATGACCACCTGGAAAAGATGAAAATTTTAAATATGGGTGATGGTTATTACTGTAACGTTAGCGGTAACGTTGCGGAATCCTGAAGAAAATATATAGAAGACTTGTTAAAAGTGTAATCTTCCCACATTTTGTGCCGAGAGTATTAAGTTCTCGATAAACCCTTTCTTTCAAGATCTATAAAATATTGACATCGCAGTACTTATAAAAAATTTTATACATTTTTTTACGTGAATTTTTGCACTAGTAATGAATTTACGACTACATAATACTGAATGTACCAGAAACAGGTGGTCGTCCTGGTCGGTCATAAGGAGAATCTAATACAATATAATAAAAACAGAACATAGCGACAAATAGTCAACAAACTCCCTTATCAACCAATATCCCAAACAATACTTACAGCATAAAAAACAGCAAGAAGTCCAATAAAAGTGCCGACGAGCACATCCCACCAGTGATGCCTGTGGTCTGTGATCCTGGTCAGAGAGCAGGTGGCAGCATACGAGATGCACAGCAGCTGCAGGATGGGGACGACGAAGACACTGCGGTGGGTCCAGTCGAAGGCGCGGCGTTGGAGGTACCACTGGAGAGAAAAGGAAGATTGATAAATAAGACATAATTTAAAAGCTAACGATGAGAGCAGAGAGGTAAACATCGGAGATCTACAATCTGAATTTGAGATAGCTGTCATTATTTTTAACTACGACAAACAATGTGTACCGTGTGAAATGAAATCAGTGATAGCGTGACGGCTGACAGGACAGAATGGATGAACAAACAACGAAGACGATGCAACTGAAAATCTAACCAAAAATATTTAACCTTTTGCGTGACTACCACAGATTTTTATCGTCCAATCCTGACCAAGCCCTTAAGTGTAACTGTCCGACTTAAGACATTTGGAGCATTTTTTCTTATGTCGAACTGTGTAACTTAAGACACGCAAAAGGTTAAGAGTGCTTTATGAAAATGTTACTAAAACCTTGAAGACCTGAGAACAGGCTATAAACGATTACATCAAATACTCGTAAAATATTGGACAGCTACACCAAAACGGTACTGAGAATTTCTGTTCGCATATGAGACATGCAATTTTAGTAGTATTTGATAGCGTTTTATTGTTTATTGATATTCAATCGCTTTGATAGATAACTGTAAACTCTTGAACAAAACTTCGTGGGCGACACTGCCAGCGTCCAATTGTCAGATTTAACAGACTATCTATTTTTTTATTTCTCCTTATCCTAACTATTTAATATTATAATATTCGTTTGAATATTTTTTTTGGTAGGTACACCCTTTTACGCCTAAATCTCCGAAACGATGGTCCACTAGGATCGGTTATAAGCTAGTTTAACGCGAGAGAAACCGCAGCAAAGAGCTAGCAGTTATCTTAAACAAAGTCGCTGACAGTCTGTCTATTTCTTTCTTTCCTCTTTTAAACCTCCCAACGGATATTAATACGGGTTTCACTAATATATACGATAAACGAAAAGTTTTGTATGTAATCGCACCCTTGCGGAGCCGGGGCAGGCCTATAGCAAGTTACTTAATAAAACTTACCGCAATGAAGAACCCGCAGTACACCGATAAAGAAGCATGTCCTGAAGGGAAGCTCCTGTAGGAGTCCATCTGGTACCAATCAGAATACTTTTCTGATGTGCACGTGAAGTCACTCACGAACTGGGAACTGGAACAAAAGAAAAAATCAATTGAACATCGGCTGCAAAAGATCTCTTGAAGATTCGGATCAAGGGAAGATGTGGTTTTTGTAAGACTTTGCCAGAGATCTGAGAGGGTCAGAATCTAAGGGGTCTTCACCAGGTGATGACCCCTTAGATTTCATACAATCCAAGAAGTTAACTGACTCGAATAGTATACGAAAAGGTAGCAATGGTCAAAGGGATTTACTAAGTGACACGTCGGGAGCGCAAGTCAAATCCATACGTTTTCGATTTTTTGAAAAATGCTGTCGATTATAGAATGTCTTTGTCGTCGACCACATAAGCTTAGTAGGTTTATGGACAACGATGAGGATACTGCTGATAAGAGATTTTACACTTTCATATCACTTCAAATTGAGGATTCATCCAATCAATCCCTAGTAAAACTTCTTTTACGTTCCTACCAGTGTCAATAATCTCATGAATTTCCATCCTCATTGACACTTTGATGTGGGCACGTCAATCTTCAGATTAGATAAGTAGTCTGAAGATGTTCAAGATCACTCAATGTCAAATATATTGCTCCTACGAGTCGAATATATTGCTATATAAATGCGGATGTCGTAAAATGTACAGTCAGTGACCGCACCTCTCTGGGAAGAGTTGTCATTGCCTTTTTGGTTGTTTGTTTTGATCCTTCGTCTTGTGTTTCCTGATATTTTGGTAAATCATAAAAAGTTACTTTGTTACATAAATTTGCTGCTGCAAAATTAAGCATTTGTTATAAAACAATTCCGAATTTATAGCAAACACCATAAACACCCAACACAGGGGTGTTATTTATTAGAAGCGTCATGCTAGACGCCAATAATCCCTTGTTCTTTCTTTCTTTCAGAAGTTAAGTAAAGTTGAAAACTCTCACGAGTATTCGCTTTCAAAACTCCTCATTTGAAAATGTGGATGGAAAAGTAAAGTCGAGTAGAGTACGAGATGTAATCTAAAACCCTATGTTTTAGATTACATCTCGTAACAGAAACATTGAGTGCTTTCTGAAAAATATTTGGAAAGATCTTCATTATAGTCATTAATATCTTACCCATTGCAAGTCTTTCCAGTATCAGGCTCGCATAGATCGAAGAAGGTAGGCCTAGGGCTTCCGACCAGGCCCTTCATGACCTCGACAACACTCAGGTTGATGATGAGACCGTAGATATAAGTTCTGTATAAATAGAAAGTATTCTTGCAGGTCCGTCGAATTCTTGAATCAGAGAAGTCATCGTACAGAAAGGCGTACTCTGTTACTGCGGCCTGGAAAGAAGAGAAGGATATATAAATTTTGTTATTGAAGATTAAGGCTCATCGGGGAAAAAATTGGCTGTAAACAGTGTTCAAATCGATTAAAATAAAGTTAGTTTGGCTTTGGTGTAGGTACTTAACTGGTAAGAACCGGACGACTTGGAAACAAATCCATGGGCTTTTTATTTAATTACTGTTTCGGGTAATAACCTCGTATCTCTCTGTAAGGAAAAGCCATGTAAGTGCGTTTGTACTTTTCAGGACAATTCATATTATTTATTTATTTCATAGCTACTCCATGCACGCATATTAAACAGAGGATTTATGTACTTGCCGTTGTTATCTGCGGTCAATTGCCTTATAGTTAAATTAACAGGCTTAATAACCTAGGTACTGCTGAAGCTTACAGTAATATTGAAAACAAACAAACACCATGACGCACTTGCTGCATTGTATGCATCATTTGGTTCTCGGCAAAGAGCTACTTATTCCTCTAAAAGGTGACTTTTATGTTTTGGATCCGGCTATTTGAAAATAACTAAACTCATGTTATAAATGTGATCACCAATCCGAGGAAACTACTGTTGGGAATTAGGTATTTCGACTCCTATTACAATAACTGGCGAAATGGAGGTGAATAGTGGCTGGATCATCGATAAATTGACTGGCACATAAGCACGTTTCAACTTTATCTTTGGGGGGTTGAAATGTCTTTCTCTGGTGATTTGGACATTGGTGTTGTATGGACATCCATAGATGGCGGTAAACACAGCACCGGTTGGTTGATTGCCAAATAACCAACAGACAACCAAACAGTCAACCAACCGGTGCTGAGTTTACCGAGATTTGGAAAAAAATGGATGTAGAGAAAGAGGAAGTTCAAAGAAATTGTAATGGTTTGTTTGAGGAGTGATATGAACGAACAATGAGTAAATGATAGCATGGCGGCTGACAGGATAGAATGGAAGGAAAAAAGTGTTGCACCAATCTCAAATAACATGGGATAAGGGCAGATGATGAACTACTTACGATAACTAGCGGCATTCCAAATACAGTAGACATGAGGGTCGCACTGTTGACCGTGTCTCCGTTGAAAGGGAAGCTGAGCGCCGGATCGTTGCAGTAGAAGCCAGCTTTGTGGTTCGGGATGATGCCTAGCTCGAAGAGTCCGATCAGGGCTAGCACTGTGGAAGAAAGGATGCTGTTAGAAGGTGGATAAAGTATTATTATGAGAAACTATTTCTTATTTGTAAAATAACCGATGATGGATATGTTATAAACCTAAGAAGACGAATATAGATCACACAATGAAAATGGAATCTAAGAACTATTCAAGAAACCTAGTCGATGTCACAACAAAAATGACTAAAACTAAGAAGCGAGTAATTTTCAGAATACGGATTGCATTTTGGATTCCAATCTTCCCAATTCCCAATAAACACACGCCTTAACTGTCAATAACATAATTAACTAATACTAATATTATTATTGTTTTAACAAATTCAATTTAAACCTGAAACAATAAGTTCATTCACGTCCATGCACGTCATATAGGCAATGAATCAAACTAATGACCATTAAATATTAGGTACCTACAAAATACACGGATGATTAATTCATTGTACCATTTATTTTTAGTTTGGTACCTAGTGTATTTAAATATAGTACCTATTGGTTCAGTAGCACTCAATCGAACGTTCGTAGCTCGCGCCGTTTATCATGAATTTCTGTCTGCCACATTAACATACTGTTACATCCCTACTTTGTATAAGCGAATACTGACACTGATGCTAAGTCAGCATTAGCCCTTCTAGAACATGACTGCCCATCGCTTCCCAGGCAGTTCGGATTCAGCATTCATTGAGTTGGAACGTATACCGAGTTTTCCCCAAATATCTAAATAATTATTGTCCTTTAATTTAGGATGTCTAATAAACCTTTTTTTAAAAGATTCGGGACTATACCAATCTAACAATACGATGGATATATGTTGTGAGATACGACTGTTTGCGAGACTGAATGACTTTTCTGCAAAGTAAACGCCAATGCAGGAGGATTATACACAGGATTTTTTGTTGACGAGAAACGGGACCACAAAGACCAAAATAGGGCAATTAGGAAGAGTAGATTATAACAGACTAGAATTTGATGATGATCGTGTTGCCAGTACGTACTAAATCAAATAAACCTTCACTACTAAACTTCTACTACACGTAGATCCAACAGTCTTCCTGGTATCCCAAAACGTATAAGGAAATGTTCTACACACATAATAAACCCGGAACGAATAGTCCAAATCTAGTTCTAGTGTTATCCAACCACTCACGCAATTTTCACTCGTCCCGGTGACATTGCAATGGACGTCGCCCTCCATTATGGCCAATTTATTTGCCAATCCCCCAAACTGTGGCTGTTGTTGAAGTTCAAAGTCAATGCCAAACTACCAGGAACAGACTACGACTAATTTATCCTGACATATTGGGGTGGCGCTGCTTGCAAAGGCGAGAGCCGAATACGCCACGTTCAAAAACCTAGTTCGAAGGTTTGTCGTGTTCCAAGCTATGCTGGACTACTGTCGCAGATTTGTAATGCCGTAATGATAGCAAGGATTTCAAGGTGAGAGGTTAGACTGTCAGATGTGTGGGATTTGGTGGCAGTTCCTGCAATTTATGCCGGTTAAGAGATTCCTAGACAACAGCGTGTCTGGGAAGTGCGGATGAAGAAGATTTTAGTACAAGTATTAATTTGTAATGTTTAGGCGTTAGGAATTGGGCAGTTTCTAGACAAGTGATGCAACGCAATGTTTCGACAAACTCAATTTGTCTCAGAAAGAAAAAAAAAACGCTAAATGCATTCATCATTATATCGTCAATAGCGTTCGTAAGCAAAACTTAACGATTCTTTCGGCATTTCAAGGCCTTACTATCTATGAGACGGAATGGGCCGTAACGATTTTGAGTCGATCCCTGTTCTTCATTAGTGACCGAAGGCCCTATCGTAATCCTGGCTCCATTTCTTCCAGGCAACCCCGACTTGGACTAGACCAAATATGATATTACTAACGACTTTGGAATCTGGACGTCAATAATTAACTTCGCTAATTTCCTTATCTTTATTGCAGCTTAGACCGATACGCATCATAACATTCTCATGCTGGCTGAGCTCATTTGTGTATTGTATACGCTGAACAAATGGAACGTTCACATACACGAAGAAATCTTAGCAGATTAGATTATTCAAACAATGATTGTCGTTTTAGATAGCGTATCTTGAATCTAGATGTTTTATGACAATGGCTTAATGCCTACAACTTAAATATTACATATTTTATGTTTGTTTTTGTCCCTTCTAATAGTGTTCATTTATTATTGTTCTCATTTACTCTGTGTTTATTGCTGTTGTGTTGAATAATTGTTTTCTGTTTCTTCTTTTTTAATTTTTTATAGTAGGTTTAACCAAGTCGTGTTAGTAACGGGACTGACTGCGCAGGATGCTTTGGTTGTAGAATTCTAATCACTATAGTGGTAAATGGTGCTCTTATGCAATAGCAACTTTAATGCAACAACGATAAAACTGATTTATGTTTAGGTTTTGGTCAGCTTATACGTTGACCATTGGTCAATATTCTTTTCATTCTAAAGAATTACCTACCTATCTATGCCTAGCTAATAATTCCTTGAATTGAATCAATGAAAATGTTCGAAATGACACGTAGGACATGTTCTACGTTGATTTTATCTAATGAAATTCCTAGTAGCATACATTGCATTTTCAATAGGTACCTAGATCGATTCCTAAAGATTTCTACACATATTTAGACGGGCACTTCGAGGATAGGACAGAATGGAGGAAAAACACGTGTAGGGCCGACCCCAAGTAACATAGGATAAGGGTAAGAAAATGGCAATTAGACGGGTATCCATTTTTTTCCATTCTTCCTTTTCTAGAACCGATTATAAAATAAATCCAGAGAGTCACTGATGCATCCCACTTTAGACAACGTGTTCCACAGGAGCCGATTACGAACAATGACGTAATGCATCTAATAGACCAATTGCAGTGCATCCGTCACGTTGAGACCCACGTCAGTGTCTCACGTGGAACAACCGCGTGGTCAAGCACGTTCCAGAGTTAACGCTTCAGCTAAGGGCGTATCTAATTGAAAGATTGTACTACGTTTATCGTAACAGATGGCTGATTGGTTGAGCGTGGCTTGTTAGATTTATATTTTTTTAAGTTTAAGCAGAGAAAGATAGGAAACTGTTATGAATTAATGTCAAAGAAAATCTTAAGTTTATGCAACGAAATTGGTACCGCTACTCGACAACAGATGGCGCTGTTTACAGTTTCCTGTTGGTGGGAAAAGTTTGATCGAAAGGTAAAATGTAATGCATAAAATTAATTAATATTAAGTAAGATTCCGCTATTATCGCTTATCTTTAATCAAATTAAGATGAATTGTGGTTTCGTTTTCGTTCATTCACAAAAGGCTATAATTACCGGCTTGATTACGAATATTACAACAAAATTGATTGGGATTCGATTACAACCGATAATGACCATTAAATCAACTGCCCATAAATAGGTATCGATTAAAATACCGCTTGAACGACGCGGGAGTAGCGTGCGACTCAACGGGGTGTTAAATATTGTAAGGTAAGAGGAACTATTTTCGGCAGTGAAAGAAACAATTAAGTGCCTAATAAGAATTGAAATATTTATAACGATACCTATTTATTTTTTACAAAACTTGGCTCATGTGGCCTGCCAGTCTTTTTCTATCAATTTAACAGTAATTAGTGGTATATTAGCTGTACCTACCTACCTACCTAAAAATCTCAATCATCCTGGCACAAAATTAACTGACCTGAATCGGGGTTTCAATCTTTAATGGCAACTATTGTTTCGTTATTAACCAAAGAAGCTGGACTTCTTAATGGTCAAATGTAGGTAGTCCGATAATAGTACGATTTACCTTACATGAATGACCTAACTAGGTAGGTACTTCAAAAAAATACATTTTATAAAAATGGAAAGTGTAGTGCTGCGATTTAGTAAATTACATTTTGAAGATAATTATAATTTATGTTTTTGACACTTATAAATGAGGAGCGTCGGAACAAAAACCGATAAATCACATTGTTGTTTTTTGTGAAAAAGTGTAAAAATATGACCAAGTTCATGGTTTTCTAATTTAGAGTTAAACAAAATCTATCAATTTATTGGTGTTAGCAACACTGTTTGGAAACCTAAATATTGTATTCGTGACTGTGGTACCTGTTGAGTTATAAAAAAAATGAAAATGGATATATCGGTTATTGACCAAACCAACTGGATTTATCGGTTTTTGTTAAAACAAAATAGGATATATCGGTTTTTGATAAAACACTGTATGAAAATGTTAGGGAATTATCGGTATCTGTTCCGATCATCATCGTTGATTAGTACGATTGATGTATTTATCGGTTTATGTTCAGATCCGTGTATTTTGCGGACGAATTTAGAGCGGATTTATCAGTTTTTGACCGGGTTACATTAACCATAGAGCAAGATATGTACGAGAACAACCAATTGGCATCATAAAAAAAAAAATGACAAAATGTGATTTATCGGTTTTTGTTCCGACGCTCCTCAAATATAACAGAAAACTTTTTTTAAAGTCATCCACACACACATGCAATGTAAAAAAAATACTGATCACGGTGTGTGTATCTACAAATAAAAATGAAAACAAAATGGAATGTATAAAAACTAGTTTGTCAAAATTACATAACTTTCTTTCTATTTATAAAAATGTTCTCAATGGCTGCCCTAATGAACGCTTGTCAAAAGGTCGTAGACACGGTTTTTTTTTTCGTATTTGTAAACAGTGACTGCGATTGCGTGCATTCTGCCACATGCGGCGAGAGTTACCAGCTGCGAACTTTTAATTATACGTACTACATTGAAACTTTTTTAATTCAGTACTACGGTATTATAAATATTTTCTTGGAAGTGAAAAGAAAGCAATGTAAAAGTACTGTTTGTAACGGAATAATATTTTTGAAGCGATCCCATAGTATTTGATAGATAGGTTATGAGCAGATCCAGTGCATTGTCAATCACTCATAAAGTGATATAATTATTGACAAGCATATTTTTAAGTACGAAAAATATTGTTGTCATTGTTTATACTAACACCAGTTTGTAAGCTCGCAAATGTACTAACAAATATGGATGTTATCGTGAAATGAATCTGAAATAAATGATTAACTTATAATAATAATTATTATTATTGTCTCAGACAGCCACATGTACCAAGTACCAGTTTAGTTTACCGTGTATTTGACGTCAACCAATGAGAAACTTAATGAGTGTGTCTAACTGTCTACACGTCAGAGAAGTACCTAACTTGATGTCAATTTGTTATGATGTTAATATTTTATGCACGTAAAGTATTTTGCATACTTATTGCTTATGAAAAGTATGTTGCATTGTGTACTTAGTACAACTATGATTCAATTAAAGGACGATGTTTTATTTATAAAGTACGCCTTGTCGTTTTGTAAAATATTTTACTGTACCAAAGATATAATTAATATATTCTACGTAACTATTTTCATTTCAAGTTTAAAATATTAAACCGAATTCCTCGAGGTCTTACGTCTGCTTAAAAGTTATATGAAATTACTTATTAACCGAAGCTTTGAGTAGAAACCTAGCAGCCAACCAAAAATAATAATCAAAAAATATATTCTCACATTTTTTGTCTCTTTTAATTGGTTATAACCCTTAACGGCACTGTGGGGTTCTACCACGTGTTTCATATTTTTTTTTTTTTTTCCTTTTTGCCACTTGAAGCCGATAATGTAATTTTAATTATATTTCCAAATGTATCTCTTAATTGGTAGAAGTTATTTTTTTAATTGCAGACCGTTTTTAAGATTCGTTCTTATTTTTGTATTTGAGATGATCAAGTAATTACTAGGTCCTTTAATATTGCTTAAAACTTTAGCAACTTAGAAGCATTCATTATCCCTATGACAAAGACAAAGTTTCTCAATAACAAAACGAATGCTCAATTTTCCGTGCAACTATGACAACAACCAATAGTGTTGTTTATTAAGTAATCCAACATTCATTGTTTTTATCTGTTTGACAGAAGAAAATTCCAGTTTCCGTAGAAGTTTCCACCATATTGTTCATCCTAAACTTGTTGGGATCGTGTTCCAGTCTAAACAGATGCAGCTGAGTGCCAGTATTTCACTTGGAGCGACTGCCTACCCGACAGGACATCCCAGTAACTGGGTTCTAACCTCTCAGTAACTGGGTTCTAACTTTTCGTATCTACTGTGAAAGATGTGACCCGTGCGACAGTTATTATTTAGTTACCACATCATTATACTTCTTATTAATTGGGGGTGTTAAAGTTTGTATAGAATAATCTTATTCCTTGGGTTTATAAACTTGAAACTTGGCATGAATACTGACCTTAATGAATAATAAATAATGCCATAATTAATTTTTCAAAACTTCCTCCCAATGGGTTTTTAGGGGGTGTGAAAGTTTGTATGGAAGAATCTTTACGGTTGGTCCGATAAAGTTGAAACCTGGATAAAAAATGAGAAAAACGTTGTTTTTGGTTTTTCTAAAATCAACCACTGAATGGGTTCCGCGCGAACGAAGTCGCGGGCGAAGTGCTAGTACCTACTTATTAATTTACACTTGAAATAACCCAAGTGCCTACTACAATGTATTAGGTACCTACCTAAAAAAGAAGCAATTAATTATGTATTTTGCTTTCAATAATACAGTAATAATAATTATTAAATTATTATCACTTGTTTACTAACATCATTTAAATAACAATTATTACTGTTACTCGTATTGGTTTTGTTTAAGTTTTCCTGAAGCAATTACAAGAACATATTTAATATTTATTCCAATAAATTAAAACTTAATGCCTACTTAATAAGTATTCAATAATTCTTCCAGCCTAAACAACTGTCTAGGCACAGGCATGTGAAATAAACTGGTTCTCATGTAATAATATAACTAACCTTAAGAATTCATAACACAAACAAACACATTATTCTTAAATACGCATCTAAACGCGTTGCATTGATAGAAAAAATAAATCAAGTAAGGTTTACACGCGCGTAAAACCAATTTACAAGATTTAATTTTTAGCATTTTATTTACATAAAGTTTTTCATTGGAAATGCAACTTTACACACTCAAGAGAAAGTGTAAAATAACATGCATATGTTTTCTTCCGAAAATAAATCAGCTCAATTTATTATTACGGGCAACATTATATCTGTCTTCGTTGCAATGAAACGGGAGCCATTTTTGGTAGTCAACGTATTACGGTCATGAATTTTAATTTTATTTTGTCCGATAATTAGTTGCATCCGTTATTGGTACAATATCAATTAATTGAATAATTTATTCAATTAATTCTGGATGCATAAGTCTCTGGGGAGCTTCCTTATTGGACTTGAAATTAGAGAAAAAACCTGATGCGCCATCTTGCTCCATGGGCCAAATTTGTTTCTCGGTATCAATTTCGTGCGATACCACACACGATGTTGAAATAAAATGAAGGAAATGGCTCGATATGTTGGGTTTTATGGAGTAATAAGAGACAGAGTGAATGTGTACGGGACCATAACTTAGAGTAGGTAATGATAGCTGACAATAACGACCTTTTAAGAAAACACTGCTTGACCGTTGTGAGTGCAGAAATAAGGTTGAACAAATAATGGTCATTACTTTCGAGTGTTCATTTGATTTTATCAGGTAAAAGAGAAGACACGGTAGTCTCTAACTACTTCAAATATAGAGGATAGATTGAGGATCTGATGCATGTAGCAATGTATAAATCTAATAATCAGTGATCGGATAATCGGGCGCTTATATACCTAAACTTCTTCCCGTGAAAGAATAATATGGACATTCCTTTCTGAATAAATAAGTAATCCCGGGTTCTCGGGATTGAACAATTTTGTAAAAACAACTACCTATATGAAATTATAGCAGTGGTTATTTTGATTTAGTATCTTTATTTTATTCAAAACAAATGGAAAATCATAAAATCTTTCATTGTGAATTAAAAGTTCCATTAGAATCGGCTTTTTAAATTAAAAAAAATTACAATGAGAGTTCACGACGAGTTCTAACTATATTTTTAAGCAATCTCAGGAATTTCGAACAATTTTGTGATCCGGGATTCTGAAAAGCATGTCCGTGTTATACTTTCGTCGGAATAAAGGTGAAGTTTAGGTATATTAGCGCCCGATTATGCGATCACTGCTAATAAAAGATACCACCGCATTAACACATTTATTTTCGCTACAAAATTCATTAACTTGAATACAGGAAAAATTTGCCCCAGAAATAGTGAAGAGCTTATCCAATGTCTAAACCAATCACAACCTAGAATTTAGACCCTTTCTATTACTGAAAGGACATAAAACAAATGGTTATAAGTACTTACAGATCAGGAGCAGTGGAATATCGACGCCGAACGTCCACCACAAGCCATTTCTCGTAAAGAAGCTAGTCTTAGTAGATTGTGACTCCAAATCTCTTCTCTGTAACAAAGAAAACAACAAATAAATAAGAAGCACAAACATTCCAAGCATACATCAAATAGATAGAGCCTAGATCTTGGAAAGACAATAAATAAAATAAAATAAAATAAAATAAAAAAAGCCTTTTATTTTATTTTATGCCAATTACAAATTAGATTAAAATTTCGATAGCTAAGTTGGGCATTTTGTTTTTAATTATTCTTTTATTTTTATTGTTGGTATTTATTCATTTAGGTATACTTCTGCCTATGCTTTAAAATTAGGATAAACAGGTTTAATTATCCTTCTCAAAAGAGGAATAGAATCTCATTTCCCTAAGCAACCTTTTTGAGACTTATCCGACCTAACCTAGCCGAGTCCCAAATCCCTTAAAACTCCAATCCAAAAAGTAATGAACCTACCCCGGATCTAACTTTGACGGAGAAAATAAACGATTAGTCCAAAAGTACTCTCTAGATGATGAATAAAACAAGTCTGAGCTATTCACATAATCCTAAGTGGAATCCTGCTAAGTCGAGCGTAAAGGTAGGATTACCTCAGAACCTTTCAGAACAAGGTCGGTTCGACCTTGGAATCTCTGACCTTCGAAGGTCGGCTGGCCTTAAACGTTTGTGAGGGTAGTGACCTCAAGTGATAAATGGGAAGACAGAAGGCTTAGTTCAAGCAATTTCTGATGAGAAATACGTGAAGATATAGATGGAAATATAGTTGGTATTCATTTCAGGATTGTCATTTTCAGCGATGGCCGTGCAAAGATTTTTGCTGGGACTATAGGTAGGTATGTCCTGCATTAAGATGGGTCTCATGCGTGACCATACAAGATAAATATAGTGTTGATCTATTGAGCCTAATCATAATATAATCTTCTATAGAAATAAATGGCAAACAACCACCCTTAAATTGTGGTAGTCCCAGAGACCAGACAAAGTTCAAATTCTATCAATATTGTACAAAATCAGGCTTAAATTTCACAAAAAAAAATTATAATAATAAATGAAAGATTGCTAGATGCACTCTTTCATTATTATTATTTATTTCTTTATTCATTAATCATTATAACACATTCACAGATGAAATACAATGCAGTCAATCAAATACATTTTGGACAGTCGTCTTCGTGATACGAGTGGAATGTCATGTTATCTGACAACTTTGCTGGCTTATTTTTCTTACACCTTCTGTGCCTTTACTTTGTGTCAGTTCAGTCTAGCTAGTATTTACTCAGGGCTACCTACAAAGGGACTGAATTAACGTATTTTACTTACATTTGCGGTTCCCTCTGTTTATTTAGGGACAAAGTAAACTTCAAAATTCTGGCGTTTACTCTACTCTGTACATCGTTGCTGTGGTCGTTTTGTGGTCAGCAGATTTACTTAAATGAAAGGTATTTTCGACTGTTTGTTCAGGAGGTATAAACCTAAGGGCGTGTTCAAATGACGCCGCGCACCGAGTAGCGGATCTCACGTCGCAATCATCATAGGCATATAAATATATGTAGGCCTTCCCCAAGAGTCGGGTCATGTGCGTCTCGCATCCAGCGGATTCCACCTTTCCGATTCCCATAAGTCGCAATGGCTTGTATGTATTTCGTTGATGATCAACATAGGTACACTACCCGACCGTACGGAAGAGCGCTAAAGCGAGCGCTAAAGAGCGCTTGGCACCGCAATGCAGCATGAATCACTCAATATATTCTTTTATGCGACATCGTGAACGCCGCCTTAATGTTTAGGGTAATAGGGCATTCCGTTGTGCCAGTTTAGGCACAGTTGTTCGTATTCCCTGAGGGCTGTGTCAACAAGTTTGTGCTAGATTGAAGCCTCATTTAAATTTCGTAATCTCTGACGCATTTTGCTTGGCTTTGAATTGACTGTGTAAGCAGTTAGACGGTAGCTTAGCGTCGTGGTTTTGTGTTGTTAATATAATGTTGTAATAACTTTTTCTTTAAAGTTTAACAAAAGCTTAAATCTAATATAGGAAATCTATAGGTATTGTAACATCTAAATTGCCTATAAAAGTTCGGTTATAACTGTCACCGGAAAATTGCAAACGCCGTAAGATTTTAAACTATTTTTTCTTAATAAGACACGGATATATTGAACACTATTGAATTTGGATGGGATTTCTTGTATAAAACCATGTTTTTATAATAAATCGAGAAATTATAATCTAATAAAGATTAATTTTACAGAGTCTGCAATTTTCCGGTGACATAACGACAAGACCGCCTATTGAATCGACTTTAGTTTTCACAGTTGTACATTCTATTACTAAATTTACAGTAAGTATAGTATTATGGTTTGCACAGAGGTATCCCATGTTTCTATCAAATAATTGAACATGCAGTGAAAAGTGAAACTTTACTTCGTAGTAAGTACCTTCGAATTCCCACCAGGTTTCAAGTTCTAAGCAGGTTCAAGTAATCAAATAATAAAGTAATCAATTGCGCAATATAATTCGTTAAGAAAGTATTGTTTTCAATAACCCTTAACATCGTCCGGACATGAACCCGGAACTTTACGATCCACGTGAATGAAGAAAATAGAAAATTATGGGCACAAGGCACCTACTTTATATAGAAGGTACTTTGGCTGGATAATGTGACGTTACTTTTTTGTTGCAGTTTTAGTTTGAATTCAGGTGTTTTTGTAAATGCCTAGAAACATGCCATAGCAATGGTTCATCTACCCCGTTTTGCTGTCTGATACAAATTGGGTTAAGTTGGTAGAAGTTTAATATTTTCGACTAGCCGTTCGTTAGAGAACCTTATTTTGGATTAAGTTCGTCTTTTAATATAAGCTGTCATATAATTGTGTTTGTATGTTTTTGAAATCGCAATATAAAGAACAAGGATAGACGAGCGCAACCGAGAAGTGTTTTGTGTGTACACAAGTAGGTAAATAAATTATTTACTTGCCCCCTTCCCTTTCTTTTTGGGGTTCCTCATTTCTACCATACAATTTTTCACTAGTCCATCTATCATTAATCTAACATTTAATATAAGCGAAATCTTTTAACTCGTTGTCAAAAATACTTAAATAACGTGTTCATATCCGCCCACGCCATAAAGTTAATCGTTCAATTAAACTGACAGATTTGACACTTAACAAACCGGTTAACGACTTAACGCTCTGTTTCGGAAAAGTCGACTAATCGCCGATTATTATATTGACATGGAGTTTAATCGATCGATCAGCTGTTGTGATATGTTGTTGGTAAAGAACACATTTATATGTTGAACCCAACGGATGTAGCTTCCCACGCAGGATAAAAGAGTTTAAGTATGTTGAAATATTATAGTTTCGCAGATAGACAATATCGTCCTCACCGATCATACAGGACTCTTTCGAACAAATTCCGCAACGCAACAAGATCGCGGAATTTGTTCGAAAGTGTTACCGCGGCCCTGGAACGCAACGGGCCTTTGGAGCAACACGCATGGATTTTAATCAGTAAGATACACTACCTTCCGGTCCACTCTGGTTGGAACGGAAGGTAGTGTCAGACTCTTACTGACTCTGTGCTTCCTTGTTGATTTCCCAATCGAAATGTGTTCCTTGCTGACTTCCCAATTTAAAAAAAAAACGGGTCAATCTTCAAGGTTTAAGCAACGCTTGCCTAAGTCGGTCACTCCATGGATGGGTGATCCATTACATACCGAGAGTCCAAGACCTCTCCGTGCCTCAGAAATCACGTTAAGTCGTCATTTCGGCTTTCATTTGCAGATTCTTGACAAACGTTACGGCTAGTTAGAATCGAAAAGTCTTCCCAATTACTGTATTGTGGAAGTAAGATAAGACGCCACTACATGTAAAATACTGGTATTCGACTCTAACATAGTTGTGAAAAAACAAGAAAGATTGTTTTTTGTCAAATATCCATTGTTAAAAAAATGTCCTGAACCATAACATCACCACAACATAAGATGATTCAACGCCCTTAACAATAGCAGCTTGACTACAAGTACTAAGTTTATTAATCTGGCTTTAAGAGGCGTCTCAGCATTTTCATTCCGTCGTTTTTGCGAATACTTGACATGTAAAACATATCCAAAACTTCTTGACCCCTTACGTTTGCATTTTGAGCTTAAACCTCTCAAAAATTAGTACTACATTCAAATGCAAGGAGTTAACATTACACTGGATGATGAAGCGAATCTTCCCGAGTTTGTTTTAGAAATCTGAACTTTATTCTCCAGAAAATGGAGTACGTTTTTCTTTGTGTAACAAATGTGAGATTCAGTTTAAGTAACTGTCGTTTCCTTGCGACCGTGAACTCTTTGACCGAAGCGTGACATCGCAAAAGGTATAAAAAGGCATCAAATTCCTGATTAAGCACGCTTAAATGTGGTTAAGTCCTTTAATCTTAAATTATAACAGCTCTTGTTCGCAGAATCTGTTACTGAATTCAACAGTGATTTATTTATAGGGTTCCGAAAGTCCGTATGAAAAAAAAACCCTTAGAGTGTCTGTCAGTCCGTCTGTCACAGCGATTTTGTTCCGAATTTCGAACGTTGAAAATTATTACACATTATGAACTTTCTGTAACCCAAAAACAACAAGAGAGCACACAGGCCGGCTTTTATTTTAAATTTGGATCAGTTATTTTAGTTTAGGTATAACATCCAAATATGGATTCTAAATCCAAAGAAGGTTCAATTTAATTCTAGACAGTAAAATTCTATCAGTGTCATAATTTTTGGGCATGATATTTCGGTAGATAAAGGTGTTAATCCCATACATATTGAAATCTTTGACAACCATTTTATCGATGATAGACTGTAGGTAAGTTTGTTTTAGCGCTGTCAAAATATCAATATGTAGCAAGTCTATATTTGGTTAGATACCATTTTTTAAGGATGGGAAATCATCAAATGACGGAAGGGCGCGTCAGACTCTGACTGACTAAAACCCATCCGTGTTCCTCCTAAAGCCATTTGCGTTCCAGGAGGACTACTCTCTAAGCCCGAAGTCCGTCGTTTCGGGCTTAGTTGCGGACGTATTCTACTCCGTATCACCTTGGACTTACGATTAGTTCTGAATCCGAACTAAGAATGAATGACAACACGATTTGACAGTAACTGTCAGATCGTGTTGTCATTAATACTTAGTGTTAGGTGATACGGACTAGAATTCGCCCGCAACTAGAGAGTAGTCTCCCAGGGCCGCGGTGACTCTTTCGAACAAATTCTGCGACCCAAGTTGGATAGTACTACATTTAAATGATTTTATCTACAATAGGTAGATTTCTTAAATAAATTTTATTTCATATTTGGCCTCAGTATTTTGTGCAAATAATACTGATTTGGACTGATCTGACGGGAATAACCTCTATGACAACACACAGGAAGTTGAATGAACGTAGCGATTTTGTGAAGTATTTGATAAGGAATAATTTGCAGATATCTATGTCTGCGTCACAAGATAATTTTGTATGTGTTGGTAAAATTAATCATCAGGATGAAGTTCAGGTATAAAATAGTCCATTTGAAATTTCGAACGATGATCTTGGGTCACAATATTCCAGCTTCAGGAAATGTTTTACATTATATGAGAGACAAAGGACTTTGGGTAACCAAATCCAAAACCATCTGTTGATTATTAAATATTGCAAAATGTGTCTCGCAGATAGACGTCACGCGCCAATAAGACAACCATTTATACAACGTGTAACAGAATAAATGCAATACCTCTTAAGGGGTCATTGTTCTCATCATTATGAACCACTTTTACTATGGGACCAATATCGACATTTTGTCGAGTTATACACACAGGTACATATGTTAGTATGGGCCAGTCAATTTTTTTTCGCGATTTCAGTGTTGGTCCCATAGTGAAAGTTGTTCATAATGATGAGTACAGTGACCCCTTAAGAGGTATTGCGTTTATTCTGTTTACACGTTGTATAAACATTTGTCTACTTCTTTTCGTAGAACACTTTCTATGGAAAAAGTTTGTCGTAAAGTATTATAGTTGCATGTCGCGCCTTTCTGTCTGCGGAAGCCTTAACACAATCAAAATTTATCTATATTAAAGATAAAAGATTAACTGCAGCTGTATAATATTTCATACTAACGAGTATCATGTTGTTATAGTAAGTAACACGTGCAATTGCTTCTCACGGCATTTGATAACATTACAAAACACGGTTTTTGGGTCTTCAAAGTTTACACAAAGGACCTTGTTATGGGGAAATCATCGGCTACATTAAACAAATATAAACTTTATTGATTTTCAGTGTTATGTGTTACAAAGGTAGAACATAATATTCCATGTAGAGTTTAGTGCCTGCGTGGTTTAGCACTAACTCTTGGATTGATTGTTATTTGGTTAAGTTGGTTAATATGGTTTGGTATTTAGTTTACGATCACTGGTTGAATGATACGAACTAATTATGGTTTAAATTTATATTGAATACAATCAATTTTAATTATAAATACTTATGGTAAACTAGTTGCCTCACGCGGCTCCACTCGCGTGATTATCGAAAATTATCCCAAGGGAACATATTCCCGGGATAAAAAAGTATCTTATTTGTTATTCCAGACTATAATCTACCACTGTGCCAAATTTCATCAAAATCCATTTAGTAGTTTCTGCGTGAAAGAGTAACTAACATCCATCCATCCATCCATACTTACAAATTGTCGCGTTTATAAGTCGGATTATTAAGTAAGATGTAAGCTAAAATGACACAAAGATGGTTTGATTTGAGTTACGCGATTGGTAGTCGAACACGTAGTGACTGAAATTATCGTGAGTGAGTAACTGACAGATCACTTTCATTCAAGTGTTTTCAATTATTGATATAATGCTAATTGATATTGATACAAGAAACCCTGATATTTAATAGCTCAAGTAGTTGTAGTACTAAAACTAAACGTGCGACTGTTACAGTAATAGAAGGTAAAAACGTTATCTTAACTGTCATGAATTTATCAAAATCTATTAATGCTGAAATGAGGACCATTTTAAACCTTACGGCAAACACATACGACTTCCGAACTGCAGAAAGTAGGAAGCAAAAGTACTTCTGCACAAAATTTTTTGTTACCTGGAGATATTTATAATACCGAAAAGCCTGCTTATTTTCCCCACTTTGCAGGTACTAACTTATTAAAAAGATACAAGAAATAACGATTACACTTTAAGGTGGAAGCGCCACGGTAGCCCGAAAAATTCAAATTTTCTTATGTTTTTTGCAATTTGCAAGTCAGTGTCAGGCTGTATGTTTAACAAAATATGATTCGCGACCGTAACACGTATTTGTTTACAGAATAATAATCATTAAAATCATCAATATAACCCTCTAAGTTGATTAAACTCGAATTAATAGTTATTTCATAAAAAAAAAGTCATTCAATCGAGTTACATGAATGATACAATTTGTATTGATGATATCAACATACAACCAGACACTGACCTGCAAAATGCAAAAACATATGAAATTTTGAATTTCACGGGCTACCCTGGCGCTTTCACCTTAACACTCGATGCACTATTATATTTGACAAGTTACAACTTGTACAGAATAATGATCACTGAAGATTCTTAATCAAATCAATTAATGGGTATTATCTTGTCAGTATCTGTGACATTGAATGGCCATTCAGATATAAACCAGCCCTTTTGTTATTGATAAAGACAATTTCATACAAAGGTATTTAATTTAGTATCTCACGGGTAATATTGCAATTTACCAATTATATGATGGTAAAAGGTAAGGCAATACCTTCTTAGCAAATTAAAATGAGATATCCGAATCTAGTAATGTAAAAAATTAGAAAATTTCGTCAAAAAACGATTTTCCAATCAACCTGCGACATCAGTACATTCATATTTTATAATGTTGCGTATAATAATTATAAAAAATGCTTAGTTATATCCTTAAGACCGTAGAACCGAAACATTCGTATCGGACACCTCTTGCAGGTTCAAAAATAAACCAAAAAAAGGGGGAGTCTCAAAAATAAACCAATGAAAAGAGGAATATGTATGTCCCACTTCTGAGTTACAGAGTTGACATACATATATGTTAGATAGATCATCATCATCATCATCATTTCAGCCGAAAGACGTCCACTGCTGGACATAGGCCTCCCCTAAGTGTCGCCACATCGCGATCCTGTGCATCACCTCTCCACTCACCAGGTCATCTTCACAGGCTAAATAGAAATATGTACACAAAGACGCAAAACCTATTGCGCCATTCCTAAACAAATTAAAATAAGGGCAACAGAGTGGTAATAATGAAACTGAGATTTAATTTACCTCCACAGATTCGTACGACCGATAAAGCGGCATAATTCCAAGCTACCCACTTCACGTCACAAAAATCACTATGAAACACGTTAAAAATATCAGTATCACAAACTATGAACTAAATATAACATGTTGACATATCGACACCATATTTGCAACTGATATGAAATCTGAGTCTGACTAATTTTAACTAGGTGCTACATATAGGCTTATCTTGCTGAAAATGTGCGATAGTAAAAAACCGGCCAAGTGCGAGTCGGACTCTCACATGAAGGGTTCCGTACCATAAACCGAAAAAAAAAACACTTTTCTTGTACGGGAGCCCCATTTAATTTTCAATTTAATTTAATTTTTATTTAGAATTACTCATTCTGTAAAATTTTCAACAGTCTAACTATTATTGTTCTTGAGATATAGCCCGTTGACTGACAGACGGACGGACGGACGGACAGCGGAGGTTTAGTAATAGGGTTCCGTTGGTTACCCTTTGGGTACGGAACCCTAAAAAGTCCCCTTCTATCTTTTGTTGAATGAGTGAGTAATAGGCTAAACCCTTATGAGTGTGTACATAGAGATAGATAGACAGAGGAATGACGCCTTTGATTTCATAACTTGGTCTTTTGTTTACATTGTCCTTATTTATGCTGAAAGAATTTGAAAAAGGCGGCACATTTCTCGTTTCTAGAGGCCGTTCAACTGATTTTCCTACTTTTTCTAGCATATCGGACTATTTAATTGTGCTTACATATTTTTATTTCATGATTTTCAAATGCATCTTCAAACAAAAACAGCTGCACCGTTATTGTGAAACACGCTCGAAATGTCTAATCTGTTCATATCTATGGATATTTGAGAATTCTTCTGCACGACATCGTTAATAACGCAACGAATGTTAAATTAAATGATCAAGATTAAAGGCAGGCCTTTGATAAATGCAACTGTCACACAAATTTAAACTATGATTAATTGACTAAAAAGAAAAATACAAAACAAAGGAATTCCCAAAGAACCATTTTCCAAAAAGTTACTTTGTGTTTGACGTCATCAAAGCTCTCACCTTGAAATGTGACCTGTGTGACTACACTTCCTTTGAGTAAAACTAGGTCATGAGTTCATGACTTGACGACATGACGGTGACACAGCAAGACTCTTGCGTCCCTTATATGATCCACAAAAAAACCACTGAATCTACGATGAAAAACTTGGAAATGGAATCAATAGGCCCACAGAGAATGAAGACCGTAATAATTGAAACAGACACTTATATTTTAATTTTAAACTGTAAATTTGACGTTCAAAAGTGCCTTTTAATGGTCTAGTTGAAATAAATGAATTGACTTTGACTTTGACTTTGACTTTTGTGTTTAACCAGGGACCTTTTTGTTTAACAAGATCGAGATTAATATCCAACAATTTGCCAGACTTGACTCCTTGACTAATACTTTACCTACTCTATCTTTCAAACATTTTCGGTTGTATAAAATTGCTCCTTTTTGATAAACATGACGCATATGGCTGGTGTTCTTGAAAAGGTATTGGACGTAAAAGACAGCATCCCATCACTTCCCGTGGGTGTCGTAGGAGGCGACTAAGGGACTCACCCACTCACTCAGAATGGGCAGCAGCATTCTCTGTACATTGCAACAGCTACACTGCGATCGGCAACCCGCCTCCCAAACGTGGCAGCAGTGGACGTCTTGCGGCTGATATGATGATGGTGATGATTGAAAAGGTTGAAATAACTGTTTTCAGCATTTCCATTTGTTCGAAAGAACTTGGCTCACATCACATTTACATATCGATAAGATATATAGTACTTAGATAACAACGCTTTCCTTGTACACGAACTCAATAAATTGTGACAAACTGATAACTTTGTATACGTCTATAAAATAGATAAATTGCAAATCAGCTGTCGTTTACAGGTAAGTGGTGATTCAATGAATCCAAGAAAATGTGACTTAACCAGACGTAGGTGCATTTGCAACTACTTGATTTGATAAAAATGTGTTCTCAATACGACGTAAAGAAAATATCAAGAAGAAAAAAAAGAAGGAAAGAAAATGAGTTTATTTGACTCAGCGCCGTCAGTTAGGACTGGTAAGGTCTCAGCTGCCATGGTTTATTTTAATTATTTGTTCTTTGAATTTTTGCTTTTTTTTTTTTACTTCGGACGCTTGATCGTGCAAGTCTTTCTACATCGTTCTCACATATATGTATGTTTGTATAATTTTCACACGAATGATGTAACCATATCATTGTAAAAAACATTGATTTAAAAGAGTGTCCGTGGAGTTTCTTGCACGTTAGAACCATTGAGATCTACGCATTGGAACGTGTAATTAGCTTCATCTCTTTGGACAGACCGACCTTGACTATTCAAAAGTGCATGTAATGGTTTAATTGAAATAAATGCTTTGAGTTTTTAATAATATCACTGGAGCAAGTCGCTCCTTGTTCTTATTACGTTACACAAATTACTGACTTATAGTTTAATTTTTGATAGTATCCATCGATCAAAAATTAAGGCACAGCACGAGCGGCTCTTTCTGTAAACTAGACCTCGATTAGCTAGTATATGCGTCGTCCTCATTGGCTAACGATCGTACGACTTAACGATGCGATTTCGTCGCACGACGAGATTAAACACACACATTATTTTAGAGTGTCCTAATTGAAGCTAGCAAACCATCGTACAAGCACTGGATAATTTTCACGATAATTTTCATTACGCCGCGAAATCGCATCGTTAACTCGTACGATCGTTAGCCAATTAGGACGACGCCTATGTGTACCTATCAAGTTTCCTTCAAATCGTTTCATTCATATCCAAAAATAAGGAATTGACATTATGTATGAAACACCGTGAGGCACTTATTCAGCAGTTTTCTCCCATGCTTTACCTACTCAATCCGAGGACCCTGTTTGCGTTTTGTAAGGGATTCCCGCTCCCTGCCACAATATTATTTACCACCGCAACACACGTCCTACAAATAAACAATTGAAAACATACCTCTTTCCTCATATTGGCGGTAATGGAAGCGATCCTTTTGATTTCTTGAACACTAGTGCGCAATGGTGAAGCAGGCATTTTGAACTTTCAAACTAATTTTTACACTAACCACGAATTTATTCACACTTATAAAATTGTATTATTTGAATATGATTTATTTTATTATTTTTTCATGTTATTACAAACTCATTTTTATTTAATTTAAATCACAAATCACTCCGTATTAATGAACGGTTAAATTATAACTGAAAGCCGTACGTGACTTCAGTTTATTATGGCCGTAACGATGAGTAAACTTGAGGAAAATTCTCAGCAAACAATACGTCACTAGCCTGGTTAATATAATTAATATAAATTAATAACGAATAAAGTACTTTTTTTATTAAGAATTAAGTACAGTAAGCACCTCAAGCCACACTTGAAATGCAAAAACCGTCCCTACCGCAACTATTTAAGGCACTGCCGAACTAAACCAGGGTCTTGTGGTTGACCGTACCTGTTACCTAGTCATACAATAAATGAATTGCATGTTCCGGTAGTTTACTGACCCATATTGAGTACAAGCTTACTAGAAATTGGTTAACCGTCGTCATCAGTGACGATTTTTGTTTATGGTAGGTGAAAACCGCGGGCCTGTGGTGTGTAGTAGAGTTTCTTTTGAATGAACTCGTTCGAAGAAGTACCAAGGTACTATTACATAGTACTTTGTTATCACTCTGCTTGTACTCTGGCCTCTTTTCAGTGAGAGGAAGTATAGTAATCTTTCAAGAAGGGATGGTACTGAGTTATATTACCATTTTTGCCGACAAACCTATAATTGTCCATGATAGAACCTTTGTACTGTTTCAAGATATTCTTAAAAAGCGCCCATAAAGGAAAGAAAGAAAAGAAAGAATTATATTTATTTTGTTCTTACATGAAACACGCACGGAACATAGGAATAAAAAAGAAAGAAATGTAGGTATGCTAAGAACCAAGTGTGTGTCTCACGGCTGCACTAAAAAGGTCCATTTCAGCGATATGTCAGACAGACTGATGCTGTCTGACGCTGGTTTTCTAATGAATCCATCGAATTGCGGTACTACCGCTTAGAGCATTATTTCTACAATACTCGCTTGTTTTTGTTACTGATTTGAATGTGTTCTGCTCCCTGGTGTGTGCACTTTAGTTTGGTTATGTCGGTAACCTAGGTTCTCCAGCAGAAATCTTTATTTCTGATTCGATCACGTAAGGAAACTCCGAGCGTAGCCCTTTCAATTGCCTTTGCATTGACTGTCAGCCTTCTAATGAGGTCCATTGTGAGCAAACATGTTTCAGTTTCATATGTCCTCACTGACACACGCACTGGCTTTCTTCTTGAGACACTGAGGTGACGAGAAGGTACTGCACAGCTTCTCGAACGCTGCCCAGCCGGATGGTAACAAATTACATAAAACTAAAATACAATAAACTTATTATTACGGCAGTCGGTCATCTCGTGTTAACTATTCTATAGTGTTTTATGAGTCAGCTTAAACTGTAGGAAAATTATTATAAATGTGGGTAGCCTCTCAGCTTAGTAACCCGCTATTACTGGCTCCAACGTCCATGGAATAGTGAGATGTTGTATCCACCCATATCTGAGTAACTCCGAGTTCACTTATAGATGATTATTTTTTTCTTTACGTGCTCGGAAATGGGGAAAGTTTTACTGTAATATCTTTAAAGTATTTAGTCCATCCTATCCCATTATTTGAACCCCACTCCTTCCTCATTTCACTACATTATCGGTACAATTCTGCGCCAATGCCTTTCTGCATCCAGGGGGGCTACGCTCTAAACCCGAAGTCCGTAGTTTCGGGCTTAGTTGCGGGCGTATTCTAGTCCGTATCACCTAACCACTTAGAATTAATGACAACAAGATTTGACAGTTACTGTCAAATCGTGTTGTCATTCATACTAGAATACGCCCGCACCTAAGCCCGAAACTACGGACTTTGAGAGAGTAGCCCCCCAGTTCACTATTTCTTGCCTTAGAAGACATCCAGTCGCATCATTTTTCCTTCGTAGACTACCACAGTCCTGTGTCGCTAATTAACTAGGATTGGTGTTGGGATCACTGGACATTCAAGTAGGCATATAATGCAACAGACACATCCAGCCATTCCATACTGGGTAACTGGGTAACCCTTTGAGCCGAGTCTTCGTATGTGTCACCGGAAAATTACAGACTCCATGAGATTATCATAAATCTGTATTAGATTACAATTTCTTGATATATTATGAAAAAAAAACGTTCAAATCCAGTTTCCAACATATCCGTGTCTTATTAAGAAACTATAGTTAACAATTTCACGCGATATTTACAATCTTACGGCGTTTGCAATTTTCCGGTTACATTTATACAATAATTCAGTTAGATTAACCCATAAAGAATAACATTTATTTGACGAAATCCCACTAGGATTTCGTCTCATAACTGTGCCAAACATTGTCATTTCATCACAAGGTATTGCCAGGCAGATTATGTCTGTCGTTGATTCGTTGGTCGCATGCCTTCAAAATAAACTTAAGGGATAGTGACGTTGGCTCGCTGTCCGATCACCACCAGGCCCGGGTCGATGGCGCGTTGTGTTTCACGCGCGCCTCAAAGAGATGTCAGCATAGAAGACGGGGGCCAGAGCCTGCCAGGGTTGCGGAATTTATTCGAAAGAGTCACCGCGGCCCTGGAACGCAAAGGGCTTTAGAAGGAACATGGATGAGTTTAGTCAGTAAGAGTCTGACACGCCCTTCCGCTCCACCCAGAGTGGAAGAAGTCAATTGATGATTTCCCATCCTTAAAAAAAAGGCCTTCAAAATAAGGGATAGTGACGTCACAATCAGTTTCAAACAGGATATCTTACTTTACAATTAAAACGTTCCGCTTACAGCCTCCACAACCGGCTCGCCGTCTAGTTTATGAAACACTGCACCGGCCACAAATAACTACAAATCGAATACGGGGGATAATAGTGGGACACCTAGCCTTCGACAAATAGATACTATATTTTACCCCCTAAGGCTAACTACAGACGGTTTTACGAATTTTTTAGACGATTGGAAAATTGTAATGTCAAAGTCAAAGCGTTTATTTCGATAAGGCAACTAAACGGCACTTTTGAACGTCATCATTTACAGTTAAAATAACAATATAAAAATTAATAAAGTGACTTTACTGTCCATTCGGAAGAGTAGATTCTTATGGTGAAGAACGGACAAGAAACTCCATGTGAATCCCGATGTGACTTACGAACTGGATAACTGCGGGTGACAGCAAAAAGATAGAATATGCAGTTTATATCCTTTTGCTAGAAATAGACGAATTTTCGAAAGTACATATTATATTATAATAAATAACATTTATTCGACACAAACATAACACAAACGCCAAGTAAAATAAATAATAGTAAAGAATTGCACCTGAGCACGCCTATGTCGAAAGGAATTATTTTATTAATCAATAGAGTATTTTTTTGTAAAGATTTTCAGTTCTCATCAGTTTGCCGTCTTTATGGTGGGATGAGAAAACTGGAATGTTTTAATCAAATACGAATCTAATTCTGGTATCTTTTCTTGACTCTAATACCAAAGCAGTTCAAATTCAAATTATTATTTTTTTAATGCATGGCCACTTACAATACGTCAAAAATAAGCGCGCGGTTCGGAGTGCTCGTTTCTTAAAGAAAAGAATCGGCAAGAAACTCCACCGTGAGTCTTAAAAAAAGATGTTACAATAGAAGGCATTTAATCAGACACACAAACAAAAAACGGTTTATTATTACCAAAAGCTGAAAAAACTGCAACCCATGAAAACAAAAATCTGCGAACTAAGAACTTACGAACGAACTTTATAATCACTATACACATACCACCACCTTAAAAGACTATCTCAATGTTCGTTTGTATGCGCCCTTAGGCACAATAAATAAGCTGGGTGGTGATAAATAAATGCTCACTTCACCGCGGCAGCCGGTCACAGGTCGAGCGGTTATCTGTTATATCTTTAAGTGAAAATTACTATTGGAGACGGAACCAGCAAGACTAATAGATAACATCTATTGTAATTTTCTATACCAATTGTCGTCGTACATGTCTTTGGGAGAGGAAAAATCCCTTCTTATATGAATGAGGTGGAAAGAAATATATCTTACGTTAAATAGTTTATCGACTCAAAGCTTAAAAAATAAAATCATAAAAGTTTAAAAAAAATTGAAGCGAAGGCATTTTATTTTTAATTCATCGTATCGCTTCATCCGTGTTAGAGTTTAAAAATATCCTTAGGGAACATACTCCCGGGGTAAACTATCCCAATCTGCCCGTTTTCCAAATTTCATTCAAATCCGTACAGCCGCTAAGCCGTAGAGACAATAAACGGACAGAGTAACTTTCGCATTTGTATTATTATTGTAAAGTATGGAAATATGGCAATGGATTTCAGTTACGATAATTTCCTGTTTAATAAACGGTAAATTGTCACAATTTAAACGTAAACAGTGTTTACTTTAAGGGATTACCGAATTGTGCTAAAATTAGTGCCTGGGTATTGTAAAAACCAGAGATTAACTCAGAATGATGCTTTTAAGGTGACATTTCATTTTAAAAACTCGAGGATTCCCATATACTTAATTTGCAAATTAAAACCTAGGTATTCAAAAACAAATTAAGTCATCATTAATGTATTTAAGGGCTTACGTGCGTACCTGAATTTAGTGCATAGGTATAGGCACTACCTGTTAGCGTTACTAAAGTATACGGGAATTCATTCACCACATTATGGGGCCTCGCCCCATACTGTGGTGAATGAATTTCCCGTACATTTTACGCTGACTTAATTTGCGGTGAATTTTCACATGAGTAGGAGAAAAATAAGTTGACCAGAGTCGGAGAACACTTTTTATATTTTAAATAAATAATCAGGTATGTATCATCACCACTTCAGCTGCAAGAGTTCAAAAAAATAAAAAAAAATCAAAAGTCATTTATATTCAAATTAGGCTGAGTGCCAGCACTTTTTCTAAGGTTGATCGACGTCTTTCACCTAGTGTGGCCACATCGACCTGTCCTGCACTTCTCGCAAATTCTCGAAAACATAAAGAATTCTTAAAGAGTAATTTTAGCTTTAAAATGTTGACAAAAATATTGATAAATTATTTTAAATATGCTTAGTAGTCACCCACTGGGCCCAAAAAAAAACTATAAAGTTGTGATGATGTCATTGATCAAGTCATTTTTGAAAACGTTTTTCGATCTCTCTTTCACCTATCCGGACTGATACATTTTTTTTGTCATACTATTAATGCTAATTATAAAAAAAAAACTATTAATTTAGATAAAAATAAAATGTTTAATACTCAACTTATAATTTTACTTCTTGCATCACTAAACTATAACCCGATCCGCATCTCGCAAGCGCCGGCGCATATATCAAGATGCGTCGGATAATCGACGCGTCGCGAAGTGATAGTTTACCGGCAGTTCGCGCGATAAATAACACTATTGTTTACGGTAAATAAACAGCTTCACTTTATTTATAAATAATTTACTTAGTTTTGTGATTGTGAGTGTAGGTAAACTTAGTTGCTGTTTCTTCCCTAACTAGCTAAACTTTTATTTGAGGGGTGTTGTGTTGTTTTAATAGGGTTACAAGGAATGTATTCGTGTATTACAATTTGGTACAATCACGTTTTGTATAATCAGTGGCGTAGCTAGTCTCAAAGGGGCCCTGTATCAAACATTTTTGGGGGCCCCGTTTTTAAAGGTATTGTTGTTAAACAAAATAGGCCACTAGCTCAGAACTGTCTTGGCCAGCCACGAAAGAGATGACGTGACTAAATGTGTAACTTTGCGTCCACACGTCGGGGCCCTTATAACCCGGGGGGCCCGTATCTTTGATACGGCGGTAGCTACGCCCCTGTGAATAATATAAAATAATTTATAATCATGAATAAGTTTTATAATTATATGAGAACCTACAATCTAAGCGAAAGCAAGTGTGATTATTCTATATGCTTTTAATGTAACTAATCGTTATTTTAAACCGATTATAATATAATGTTTTAGAGAGTATGTGCTATTGCTCTGAAATTGTTTTTAGAAATCTTCTAAATTTAGATAAAAGCAATTTATTGCATTTCGATTGTGAGAATGAAATGGAATCCGACTGTTGATAATATTCAAGATCCTTGAGGTCCAATTTGCTTTCGCAAAGTGAACGTTTTGTTATCAGATAATATTTAATAATATTATTATGTTATGTCAGAGCAACGTAAACGTTGCGTTATGAACAGTCCTATTTATAATTTAAAAAATACAATGAACAAAATAACAAAATTCGTAGAAATAGTTTTTATCAACAGTAATAGTGGGGCCCTTTGTTAGCCGTTATCGAGTCTATGAAATGGTTATGAAGTAGCAACTTGAAGCTCAAAAACCGGCCAAGTGTGAGTTGGACTCGCACACGAAGGGTTCCGTACCATTGTTCGTAAAAACAGCAAAAAAATCACGTTTGTTGTATGGGAGCCCCCTTAAATAGTTATTTATTATGTTTTTTAGTATTTGTTGTTGTAGCAGCAACAGAAATACATCATCTGTAAAAATTTCAATTGTCTAACTATCACGGTTCATGATATACCTACAAGCCTGGTGACAGACGGACAGACGGATAGCGAAGTCTTAGTAAAAGGATCCCGTTTTACCCTTTGGTTACGGAACCTTAAAAATTGTCGATGATACAACCAAATTATTAACATCAGTTTTCCTGGTAGGCACTGATCACTTGTCAATTTCTAAGATATCTGATATTCATAGCGGTTCTTCTTCTGCAGATCGATTCAAAAACTCATATCCATTGTTAAGTTGTTTCTTTGACCCAATATTCAGCTAAAGTAACACCGTTTGCTGACACAGTCATAAGGTCCTCACGTATGCAGGTGACTGGGCATGCTTCATGGGTTAAACTTAATTTTTGACAGTCTTTTAGGAGAGAGTAAACAATATCCATTGGATTGGTGATAAAATTTCACCATTAGGTTACTGCTATAATTAGTATACTGGATCGCAATATATCTTCTCGCGTGGATTCTAGTAACTGTCCCATGAATATAAAAACACAGCTGATAGCTACAACCTGGGAGTCTTTAAGTCAAGAGTGAATAGGTTACTTCTAGGCAAGCGTGCTCCATATTCGACCACATCATTGCTTACCATCAGGTGAGATAGTGGTCAAACGCGTGCCTATAAATAGTAAAAAAAAAAACAAATCTTGAATATATTAATTGTAACACCACATAATTTTTTAAGCTCCTATTATAGTTTGTTATGGTGTACAATTAAATTATATTCCGTTCTGATCTAAACAAATGAAAACCCAATTAGCCACTAGGTACCGGTCAATGAACGAAGGTTGAAAGGGTCACTTCAATCTTCGCACTTTCCAACTGGTTCTCGCAATCTTAGTTCCTGTCATGTCCTAACTACTATCTACTATTATTAGATACCTTTAGGTGAGTGTGAAAGTCTACAGGAATATATATATGTTGCATTTAATCAGCGCCATAAGGACATGGCAAGTCATTAAACGATATTGAACCAAAGATGTCACTTAGGTCGCTGAAAAATAGGTCCAGTTAAATGAAAAGGATAGGCAACCAATTAAACGACTGATTTAGCTATTTGCCTGCGACATAATAATATACCATATATATTTGCTTAAATGTTTAGATAAAAACACGAATCAATCACGCCTCAACGGTCGAACACATTTTGCAAACGTCTTTTATAATGCGCACAGCAAAGGAGTGGAACTCTCTGCCTCCGTCTGTGTTTCCGAACGCATAGGTACAACCCTAAAATTAGAGTGAACAGGCTTCTTCTGGGTAAGCTCGCTCCATCGTCGACTTTGTCTCTGTCATCTATGACCTAGACTAGAGTCAATGGCAAACCCATACAACTCGCGGTGCCCACGTGTTGGTGTGGGAGCAGCCATAATAAAAAAAATGGACTAGGCCTCCAATGCCTATTTATGTAGACCATGGCCTGGATTAGGGTCAGGTGGCCAACACTGAACCACGAAAAATTTGAAGTTTTCTCATGCAGTCATATTCGAATTTAACGTTATTTTTTTTCATTTATACGATTCAGTGTCTATCAGACTATAAGTTTCTTTACAAATTTAAGCTTAAAAACTGATAGATTTGACATTACACAGTGTTTTAAAAAAAATGGGAAATGGTTCACTGTGTACACTATTGGGTACACACTGATCCATGATGAAGTTCACAGTGAACCACTGTTGGATACAGTGAATCATGTCGTATTAAAACGAAGCTAAGTTATATTTCAACCGTGTTCATTGGAGTAAATGAAAGCTCATTAATTAAAACACAAGATTTTTCATATTTCCAAAAATATTTATTAAAAATGTATCAAAATAATCAACAACTTAACAAAATTAACAATACAGGCACATTGCACATTCTTTTCTAAAAATGAGGTTTTTAAGTAATTGAGATCAACTTAAATGCTGTCAACTTATTAGACACTGTAATTAAAAAAACTACTAAAATTACAAACCTACTATAAAATCAGTCTCAATGTTGTAGTAATTATTAGAAAATAATCAATTAATAAAGTGAATCGCTATTTCACTTCTGAAACTATTACTACTTAACTAATAATTAAACTTCAGAAGTGAAATATTGACTGGGAACTTTAAACGTCGCTTGGCGACGACTGCTTCCTTCTATTTTTGGTTTAGGCAAAATATATTTAATATCTTTTTTTGTCACTCCTGCACAATCCGGTTCAATCGGCTCGGAAAACTTATGGTAAATTTTACTTTTAAGTTTTAAATATTACACAATAATGTCATTTTGATCAGTCGTTTCTTCAATTATCTTAGCAATATAAAATATTTTATTTTTCTTCTCGGTTTCTAGCAAAATAATGACATAATCATATCCCGTTTTTGGGTCCTGAGGTAAAGGCAAAAAATTATCAGTCAAAATTATTTCTCCTTCTTCATTTTCACTCAGAAAAATAAATCTTTTTTGCATGTCTTCCTATGTGTTCCTCTGTGCCTTCCTATCTTCCGTTTGGCAACTTTAGTTCGACTCATCCTAAAGCATAAAAGGATATAAATCTTTATAACGAATGTCGATGTAACTGTGGTACACAATGAACCACGGTTCACTGTATACCCTACTATACTGAGTCACTGTGTACCACCTACATCATTTAACAGTTGAGATATAATAAAAAAAATATGAATTAGGTTATACTAAAAACATAATAACCATAAGATTGGCAAAGAGTAACTTTATATGTGTAGTAAATACAGTAAGAAAATCTAATAAACCACTAGTTTGAGGAACAAAAACAAAACTCACCGTTTTTAAACTTTTTGCGCGGGAAATCACAAAACGTCCCACCACATGGCTGCTGTTAGCGGGCGCTCGCCGTCAACTGGGGAGCGAGGGACGCGGTACGCGACACGTTTCTACGTGTCGGTTGCATAAACCAGTAACCACTAGTTTACGTTATACTAATACTGGTTCTCTGTGTACTACTGGCTCACTGTTGGCTACCTGACCTACTCTTACCTGCCTACTTATACCTAATTCACGCAAAATTATGTGGTACATAAATTAGGGAACGACCCCAGCATTTTATATATCAATTGTTATTTACTTTCCATATTTCTTATTGGTTGAATGTCAAGTTTTATTCAATTTGTGTCAGTAGGTATTACTTTGTTCTAAGTAGTACCTAAATCGCGTCAATGTTCCTGTGGGGCAGCGCAAAACAGGCTCTACCTAGTTCGGCAGCAGATGATCCCTGCGATATATTTGAAGCCTTAAGCGCATTTTACGAACCATTCTTAAGACAATTAGGTAGGTACTATTAGGCGAAGCGTATGGTAAAAGCAAGTGTCGTTTTAACTGTTTTCTTATAATTTTCTAAGCAATTATAATGCTTTGCATTACCTAAACATAATGTTCAATTACGAAAGAAGTTATTAAAATTATATCTGATTGCGGTAGCTACTGTAAGCCTCGTTAGTAATTTTAGAAGCGTGAAACTAATGAAACTGATATAGGTAGGACTGTATTTGAACGATCTATTAATTTAATTATAGACAAATTAAGAGGGCGTTTCAGTTTTTATAATTATATTTCCAATATAACCTACCGATTAAAAATCATACATAATGAAATGCACTTTTTATCAAACACTGAAAATACAACCGAATCTGAATTATTTTAGAACAGCGCCATCTGTTGTCGAGTAGAAAAACAATTATTTTTTATTTATTTTTCGTCTTCAGAATTAAATGACTAATAACAACCTTCATTATATCATTTTTTCTTTACATTGAATGCTTAAGTAATACACTATTATAATCATCTATTCGGTATACACGACTGATTGGAATGAAATTTTTGTTTCTACCTACTTAACTATAGGTGCATAGTTTACCGTCCTATAAACTTAGATATTATCTAGGTATATGCCAAGCTATTAACAAATAAATTACCCACGGCAACATAATCTACACCCGGATTCTCATTTACCTCGATTGTTTTCTTTAAAGTTGTTTATTTTAATAATCTAACATCTGGTCTTCGTATCTAGATTCTAGAGAATAGCAAAAACAATGTTATTTACATTTTCCCACCAATTTCGTGCAGCTACGGGAATGCTGCACGGATATTAAGTTTGACCAGTTATTTTGCACGATTTTTAATAAGAAAATCGATGAACCACCTCTTAAGCGGATACAGCTGAAGGATAAGTTCAGCACAATCATTTATGAGTCACAAGAAACGAACCTAAATACCTACCGTGGTGGTATTTAGGTGCTAAATGATGGTTTTAGAATATTTACAGTTTATTCACTTTTTTATCGCTGAGTTAATAGCTATTACATTATTTTATACTATTATTGATTTCCGCAGCCAAAATTGCGATACGAGTGGCTATTGACGTTTAATTTTTATTTCATGGAAATCTTTAATTAAAGTAAGAATTATATCGTATGCATCAATTCCATGTACATGTCACCGGAAAATGGCAAACTCCGTAAGATTATTATAAAATAACTTGAGAGATTGTGTAAACTCTCGATAAATTGTCAACTAAACATTTGGAATATTTTTTATGCATCAAAATTTGATAGTCGAGAAATTGACTAACACAAAATACTGACATAAAACGGCGACCAATCAGAGAACAAGTTTGTTTTCGTGTGATAGTAAACCTGGGAAAAAGGCCCTCGTTGGTCTCATTCTGTCTCATTGGTCAACAAAGACCAATGAGGGGCAAAGTTTCTAATTTAACTATCACGCCAAAACGGATAAATTGTAGACCACAGTGATTCTTTTTTTTTTTTTTTTTTTTTTTTCTTCTTTTTTTTTTTTAAAAAAAACGTTGCCCCACACTAGGAATTTCTCCTGTATCGTGGGTGCGTTTACAAACATACAAATTCACATACACAAACAGCCAGACCCGGAACAACTATCTGGAGGCCATACAAATATTTGTTCCGTGCGGGAATCGAACCCGCGACACGCACCGCAGCAGTCAATCGCTCAACCACTGCGCCAATCGTTATTTAGATTGGTCGCCAGTTAATGTCAGTCCACAATTTCTCGGACCAGCACGGAGATATTACAGAATACAAGATTTTTATTCATATAATTGAAGAACAAAATGTTCATTTGACAATTTATCGAGAATTTACAATCTCTCAAGATATTTTGCAGACTTACGTAGTTTGCAATTTTCTGGTGACATATAGAACCTAGAGCAATCAGAATCTATGTAGGTATGTACTTAGATAGTACTTCGAAATGAAAAGTAAAAGAAATATTTACACAATTCGAGCCATGTAGGTAACTATAACTCTCTTATAAACGACATAGCTAGAACAATCGAGATTAAAGATACAATAAAAATAAAACAATTTTATTGAACACCACGCATAATGTAACCTATTAGCCAGCTACACACATCCGTATCATTTACATCTTGAAACCTAATCGGTACATAATAGCCACGTCAATTGAGCCAATGAGGCTATTAAAGTTAGATAATAAACAATGATAATAGTCTCACATGGATCTGCCCCGAGTGGAAATTCTACTAATTTAAAAAAAAATTGAGTTTTTGGCGGGATTTCTTTGAGTGAAGTTTAGCGGCTGTTTTAATTATTCGTAAATTGATTCCTAGTGGATATTGTGATGGAAATTGGTATAGTTTTATGTCTCAAGTGTCTCATGCACCTGGAAAATATGTGGAATAATTGAACGGCGCGATCTCGGTTAAGTGGAGCTGAGAATTTTATTGTAGTATTGACTACCTCAGACGAAACTTTCCGAGAAGACCAAATCGATATATTTGCTAGCAGATACTCCAAAAACCATTACAATGTGTTACATCCGCATTCTCATGCAAAACAAAGTGTGTGTCAAAAAAAAACAAGACTGTGACTGAAGGACTCGGTATCCATGATCAGGAATTAAATAAAAAAATAAACCAATGTTCGCATCTCATTCGCAATCTGTCAAAAAAGCCTCAATTTCCATATATTTTTGACAGATGCGACTGACATGCGGATGCGAACGTTGCTTAAAAAATTGTGGAATTGGCTCTCCGGTGTAACGACTTAGCTCCAAACTACAAACTTGATTGAATCCTTAACTGTTGTATAATGAACGTAAAGCTTGTTTAAGTGCTCAGTAGTTGAGTGTTTTTCATTGGGAAATTATCTGAAGCAGAAGCAGGGACTTATCCCTTTGTTACATGGTAGGTAGGTAGGTACTTAGGTTTGGCACTAATGCGACATTTATTAATATACACTAAACTCTTCCGTTACTGAGTGACTGACAATGCACAATCGAAACTACTGGTCGTAGAAAGCTGAAATTTGGTATGTAAGTCTGTTGACATTTAAACTCTTTTTCGAAAAAAAAAAAATACAAAAACATAGTATATTTCTGATCGGTTCATTAATTTCCAAGAATAAAACTTACGAGTTGGTATTAAATATCGTGGGGAGTATTTCATTGTTTGTACTTTTCACAGCAGTATTTTTCTCTAATATCTACCAACCCCAAAAAGAAATACAGCTGTGTTTTAATTTTTTTATTTAGTGAAGTTTTTTAGGGTTATGTATTGCATTTCAGAAATTTCAGTGCAATTTTCAGTAGTCAATTGGGTCAAATTAGGTTTAATTTCAGTTCTCTTGTGTTAATGAGTTTCATGCTAATCCATCATTCTGGAACAAATGCGGTGACAGGATAAATTGAGTGTATTTTGGGATTATTTACCTACCTATTGCAATTAATTTAAAAATAAAACAATATTTACAAAAGAGAGGGAGGGAGAGACCGCCCGCCATTGACCTGGTGAAGCTGGAAAGCATGGAAAGAGACCTCAAGAAAGCCTTATTGCACGAAACAACCCAAGATCGTTTGACTTGGCGCAGGAAAGTGAGGAGACCTGACCCCAAGTAATGGGATAAGTAGAGAACGAAGAAGTAGCAGTATATAAATTCTAAAAATATATATTTAAAAAAAAAAAATCAAAGTAAATGCAATGGACGCTGGTTTACTGACATTACTGTCATTGTAAGGAGGCGGGCCGTGCGAGGGAAAGACAAGGCCTTCGCCCCAACCACCGCTACAGAAGAAGACGCCCGGGCGTCGGGAGTCGCAGGGCGATTCCCAGCCACCATAGGCGCAGGCCTGCGGACGGCGAGCGTTGGATGGCTCGCTGTCCGATCACCACCAGGCCCTGGTCGATGGCGTGCTGTGTTCCAGGCGCGCCTCAAAGAGATGTCAGTATAGCAGACGAGGCCCGCTAGGGCCAGAGCCGGGCAGGGTTGCGGAATTTGTTCGATAGTCACCGCAGCCCTGGAACGCAAAGGGCTCTTTAGAAGGAACACGGATGGGTTTTAGTCAGTAAGAGTCAGACACGTCCTTCCGCTCCGCTTCCACTCATTTGATGATTTCCCATCCTTAAAAAAAAACTGTATGAAAACTTAGATATGTGGCGGACTCCTGTATGGATATGTTAGTATGTACCTGAAGATGCGTAGCCTTAGGGTGCGTGTCCACCAGAGATGCGTAGTGAGGGAGGAATCGCTTCATTTATCTAGCCTCGCAGCTCAGCGAAAGCGTGTATTGGTTCTTAACAAACACATCCCTCGCTACGCTTCCTCGCACATCTCGGTGGAAACGCCGCCTTAAGCCGGGTTTACATTATTCAATTCATTTTGAATAGATATTGATATCCATTGAATTTGAATGGTACCTACCTATGGTTTTGATACCGACGATGATAGTGTCGATGGTGGTGTATCATTAGATTATAAGTGTATTAAGATTCTTCAATATAATAATTTTGTTCAGATGTATTCAAAGCGCAATAAGTAATTTGCAATTTCTTAAATCCCGGGATACGATCGTCATGTTTATGATTCTGGGCTTTTACAGGTGGTATTATCAACTCTATGTTACTTACTCCCACAAACATTAGGTAAATATAGTCTACCTATTCCGATCTCTGATTATTAAAATATAATAATAGCTAGTTATAGTCTATTGTTTTAATAAATTTGGATTTTGTTATTTTCCATTGAAGTACCTAGCTAGCTATATTATTTTCGTAAATAATAGTCATTGTAATTAAGTACTTACGTATTAATTTGCCCTTCAAAAATGTTGAACTTGAGCCGCAAACATTATCCAACTGAAAAACCCAATTACATTTTCAACCGAAATACGGTTCGTAATCTAATGACCGTAAATACACTTTTTTTCACTAAAGTTTTATGCATCACCCGCATTGAACAATAAACGTAATGCTACCTTTATCGTAAATGCGGGTCTCCGCGGGCTGACGTCACTATGCAGTGACGTCAGCCAAAAACATGTAGCATACATTGTAGCCAAATCGTAGACATTTCGTAAACTGGCGCCATTTCAAATTAAAATATATAACTTTAATAAAACTATAAACAAATTACCGTATTGCCCCTTTATTTATTATTTATTTATTATATCATATAATAAATAAATATAATATTTAAAATTAATATTTATTGGGTTATATCTTTGAATTATTGAATGTTCAATTTTGGCATAATTAATTTAGGGTTCCCATCCCAATACAAATCTTTTGTAGTTATAAAGCACGAAATGGCCGGCCACGGCATAAAATGGCCAATTCTATGGTCTGGCTACGACACATACATATATGAAATAATACATTAGTTCCAAAACACTGCACACAGTAACAATAATAAAATGAGAACAAAAAATACATATTGTTTACAGAAAAAATAACAAAACACAGTCTAGTACGAGCAAGCGTAAACTCACGTTTGTTTTGTAATGTAATTATTATATAGGTAAATAGCACAATACATAGTCGTAAGGTAAGTATGGGTACATCTGCACTAATCAAAATCCAATCTTAATTTATATATTTCTTGTGTACCTTTGCATGTCACTGAACTCCTCCTAAACGACTGGACCGATGTTGATGAAATTTTTTGTGTGTGTTCAAGGGGAGTCGAGAATGGTTTAGATTTACAATTGGATCCGGTAGGTGGTGCTGAAATCGATTTCGATAATTTTTCGTCATACACAAAGCAAACGTTCGGACAGGACAACGTCTGTCGGGACCGCTAGTCTATCTTCTATATAATAAAAATGGATCGCTAAATGTGTTGCTAAGCGCAAAACTCGAGAACGGCTAGACCAATTTCGTTAATTCTTTTTTTATTGTGTTTGTTATTGTTAGGAGAAGGTTCTTATGAAAGAAAATTTTGAAAAAACATTTAAATCCGGGCGAAGCCGGGGCGATCCACTAGTAACTAATATCATAGTAAGCTTGTTTGTTTTTCACGCCTAAAACGCTGAACCGATTTTCATGAATTTCGGTACCTACAGTAGACGGTTATAGGCTACTTATCTAGTTGCGGAATTTGTTTGAAAGAGTCACCCCGGCCTTGGAACGCAAAGGGCTTTAGAAAGAACACGGATGGGTTTTAGTCAGTAATAGTCTGACATCTTCCGCTCCACCCAGAGCGGAAGAAGTCATTATGGATTCCAAAGACAGACGCTGCCAGAAAGCTACACTACCTACTTATCTCTGGGTTTCGAATGCTACTTGTTATCGCGGCACAATCTTTTCTTAGTTAAACAGCGGGAGTGAAGCCTCGCGAATATCAAAGTCACAAAATAATTCCAAAAACATCTCCATGTAAATGTGAAACATTAAAAAAACAAAAACACACCAAATATTTAATTTAATATCTTTATATTTTTTCATACCAAAATAAAATTATTATCAGCTACCTTACTTAAGGTAAATATTACTAAACGATTGGTATTACCAATACGTGACGATTTGCTCTTTATGTGGTAACCACTAACTACATAATCTTGAGAAAATCCGTGACATACCTACCTATAGGCACCTCGCATAGTTATGCGCGGTAGGTCATCCGGATCTGTTCGTAGCGTAGTGTTTTGCAAGATTATAAAATTACATTTTTAGGGTTTCGTATCCAAACGGTAAATACGGGACCCTATTACTAAAACTGTACTGTCCGTCTGTCTGTCCGTCTGTCTGTCCGTCTATCTGTCCGTATGTCTGTCCGTCTGTCTGTCCGTCTGTCTGTCCGTCTGTCCATCCGTCTGTCTGTCCGTCTGTCCATCCGTCTGTCTGTCCGTCTGTCTGTCCGTCTGTCCATCCGTCTGTCTGTCAGTCTGTCTGTCCGTCTGTCTGTCCGTCTGTCTGTCCGTCTGTCTGTCCGTCTGTCTGTCCGTCTGTCTATCCGTCTGTCTGTCCGTCTGCCTGTCCGTCTGTCTGTCCGTCTGTCCATCCGTCTGTCTGTCCGTCTGTCTGTCCGTCTGTCCATCCGTCTGTCTGTCCGTCTGTCCATCCGTCTGTCCGTCTGTCTGTCCGTCTGTCTGTCCGTCTGCCACCAGGCTGTATGTCATGAACCGTGATAGTTAGACAGTTCAAATTTTCACAGATGATGTATTTCTGTTGCCGTTATAACAACAAATACTAAAAAACAGAATAAAATAAATATTTAAGGAGGCTCACATACAACAGACATGTTTTTTTTGCCGTTTTTATAGATAATGGTACGGAACCCTTTGTGCGCGTGCGCAAAAACTACTGAACGGATTTTCATGCGGCTTTCTTCAATGAATGGGGTTATTCATGAGGAAGGTTTAGGTGTATAATTCGTATCAAAATTCCTACGGGAACCGGGAAAATGGATAATGCGCGTACGGAGTCGCGGGCAAAAGCTAGTTCTTAATATTATTTAGATTGTAAGAAGCAGGATACTACTCGAGTATGGTATTGGTATACTGAATGAGTAACGCCACAGGATAATAAAATTGTTAATATTACCAGTTAGCCTGAAATATGTCTAAGAGATTTAAACTCTTCAAGGAAAAGTGATGCCTACATCTTAGAGTTCCAAGTATTTGCCATGGTGACTAAGGCTTTAGGATTGCCTTTTGAAATGTGGTAACACGAGCTGTGATAAGTGGTAAGAGTTCAAAGTTCCAGAAAGTTCCGAAACATTCTGAATCGAAAAAGATCAAAAAAAGAGAAAGGTTTTTTTCAAAGGCGAACGGCAGGTTTGTATGGGTGTTTCGTACACCTAATAAAATATCGTGTTTTGGGATATTTTTTGTTTTAATTGGCAGTCAATAATTGAGGCAAGCCTTTTAAAATTCTTAGATTTTTAGAAGTTGGGACCTAAAAGTTATAACCAGTTTTATTTTTGAGGTTATGTCCCAATAAATATTATTACGTGTAGGCACATAACATTGTTTTGGTGAAAAAGGATATGTTCTAGATAGCTGGTGCTATCTTTGTAGTGTTTTGCTTATCATTAAGTTGGCAAATTGACATGAGAATTGTAACTATTCAGTAGGGTGCTTAAGGAGAGACCTACGTCCAGCAGCGGTCTGCAATAGTTTGATGATGATGATGAAGTGCTGATGGAGTTTTGAGTGTGGGTAAATAAAACAACTTTGTTTTTGTAGGAACTTACATATTTTATTTAATTGTTCTTATAATTACTTAATCGATTCTTAATTTTATTTCATCTAAGAAAGGGGCAGGTAGCTCAACTCAACGTAAAAATTACCAGATAATTTGCTTAATTGCTCAGATGCATTTACAAACCACAATCCAAAACAACAGCGAAGAACTGATCAGAGACTCGGAAAGATTTTCCTAACCTGTCAATAAAATAATTGCCAATACAAAAAAAAACATTGATGGCGAAAATAATTCCTATTATTAAATGGTTAATTATTAAGATTGTATGCAATAATTATTCATTGTAAGGTATAATGTATAATTGGTTAATTATATTTACTGTTATTTCTGTTTTTAAATATTACTTAAATCTTTTAATTGCTACAATTAATTAATCCGGACTTCTAAAAATACTAATGTTACATGAAAATGAATGGTTTAGTTGCCTTAATAAGTGGTACAAATTCTATCACAGAACTACAAAAAAGTAGGTATGTTGTACGAATTCTGCCGTTCGCCTTTGCTTTTGGTTAACGTGAGTTTGCAAGGTTTAATGATTGCAAAATCTTTCTAAAGGTAATATTTATTATTATTATTTATTTATTCATTAAATAATAATATAGCATAACTTTCAAGAACCCGTAAAAACTTAACCATGGAGCAATTTTAGAACAATTTCGATGAAAAACGCCTCGACGCGCATCTTAGTCGCTTGTATCTGCGAGAGCCTTGCGATGGTCCCCCACGTGTCAGAAGTACTAACGTCACGCACGTGGTATTACGTAACATGTAAACCTTTCGTTTCATCAACGTTCGTTCATCCTGCCAGAACCGGTTTTAAATAGTACGCACCTGGCCTGTTTAAAAGAGCTCATGAACCAGATTGGCATTCTTACTTCTTATAATGTATTTGTACTAGGGCGTCCCCTCCTGAGGAGCCATTGACAACTGCTTTCAATAAGAATTTCTTTATTAACAAGTTGTAGGTATGTCCTGGGATTTCCCAGAGGCAAAATTGACGAGCTTCTATAGAAATTTTCGTCTCCCTATTTGACCCCTTTAGAAGATGTTCTTTTTTTGTTTTTTCTTTGGGCTCACTACTCAACAATGTTAGGAATTCTTCAGCGAAATGTAATGCTCCTGGACCCGTCTCGGTTTAGGCTGTGTATTGTCTGTTAGTGAACGAAATAATTAAACCCCTACTTTATATTCTAAGTCATTTCCACAACTTGACACATTAAAATGGAGATTAATAAAAGATTTTTTTCCGTTGTCTTTTCGACTGATTAATTGATGAAAGACTGGAGTTCAGTTTCCGTAATTAGGACCTAGAAAACAGAGAATTAATTAGCGTATGCGCCGCTGTGACCGGTGTCCACCTGTCAAAATGTAACTGCTGTGTCACTTTGAATTAAAGACGGTGGTACAGTGATTACATGCTACCGCATACAGCGAGGCTCAGGGGAGACCCCTTTAAAGTCTTCCCAGGGATGTGCCCTAACAGGCGTATCTCAGAGGGAGTTCCGGAGTGGTCTTTTAAGAGGTAACAGGGCCTATGTGCTGATGGTGATCACCGGGGTGGTTTTAGTGAGGTAAAAATCCCATACTCCCTGGTCTTTTTCCCCAACAGTCCAGGCGCCTTTTGAAGGTTTCCCCCAATAGAAAAAAAAAACGATTTGTATCAAGAAGAAAATCGCATATCATAAATTTTCTCCAAACTATAAAAAATGATTCCCGTAAATGGATTCCAAATTCTTCCATTAAATGATACGCACCGACGCATCCCAAATAATCGAGTAACTAGCACTTAACTTTTTATTAAACACATGAATGAAATCGGTATTAATGACTTTCCCCCATTCCTGTCGTTCACGCGTTGAGATAACAGATTACATACCTACGAACAAGATCTGATAAAATTACAGTTTTTTGAAGTGAAAACTTCTTTAGGAGCGTTGAGAACTTTTTGGGTGAACAAAAATCATGGAACTCGCGTCATCGTCACCGAACGCTTTCCATGAGCTATATGTATACTGTGTATATAATATGTATGTGTACTTTTTGGGTGAACAAAAATCATGGAACTCGCGTCATCGTCACCGAATGCTTTAGCTTTCGCTTTGAAAACTAAGCGGCAACTTCTATCGGCGGTCCCCAAAGACTGCCCCGCGTGTTTTTTTTTATGATTGTTGTTCTCGTTGTTTTATTTCAGAAGAGCGAACTGTCTCGTTGAAGTTCTCAGCCGTTGGTCCAGCACCTGATCTTTCTCTGGACGTGTGGGATTGCCATCCTATCAGACTCACAGTTAAGGATCGGAAAGTGTACCTGTGTTTACGCACACACTTGTGCGCTATAATATCTCCTGCGTACTTTGCTAAGCCTCGTTGAGGCCAGAAGGATTATTTTGAAGCAATGGACGGACTATGTGAAGATGAAAGAAAGGAGGAGACTTCTGAGATGACGTCTAATAGTGAGGTATTGGAGAAAAAAGCAAGTTGTGCCAACGCCCAAATAAAGGTGATGATAATGATGACCATCACAGCTGTGAAGTGTCCCTGTGAAGCCTCCGCTGTCCGTCTGTCTATCAGCGGGCTGTATCTCAAGAACCATAATAGGTAGACAGTTGATGTTTCACAGAGTGTGTATATCTATTGCCGCTATAACAAAATATAATTAAATTAAAAATTGAAAAGGCTCCCCTACAAGAAAAGGGTTTTTTCGGTGTATGGTACGGAATCCTTCGTGTAAGAGTTCGAATCGCGCTTGGCTGGTTTTTTCCCTTGAAAAGTTTCAGTCAGTTATTTTATTTCAATTAAACAATTTAAAGGCTCTTCCGAAAGACAATGCATGTTAATAAAAACTGGAGATTTTCATGAAAATACACGTCTGCCACGATAACCACGGGACGTATTATCGTACGGGAAGTATTATCATAATAAGTAATTGTTAGAATCGTATCGCTGTCTCGTCATATCTGTTTTTATGACTCTTCTTCGATACATAATTCAATCGATGATACATCGCCATGACTTTCTTTCCGATTAACAATCCTGCCTGCAAAAACTAGTGGATTAAATTAGAAATTGTAAATGTAGACACATTGTTGCTGTCGCGGGTAGAACCTGGATGAGGCTGGCACAGGAACCTGGGGATCGGCTCAAGAAAAGGGAAGCCAGTGCCCAAAAGTGAGCGAAGTATACAACGTGTAACAGAATAAACGCAATACCTCTTAAGGGGTAATTTTTCGCGATTTCGGTGTTGGTCCCGTAGTAAAATTTGTTCATAATGATGAGTACAATGACCCCTTAAGAGGTAGGCTCAGAGTAGAGGTATTGCGTTTATTCTGTTACACGTTGTATATAATAATATGTAGACTAGCTTTTCCTCCAATTTCACTTCCGTGGCCACTGGAACCGTACATTTTTTCCGGGATAAAGCCAAAACTCAGCGATAGAGCAACTTTCTAATAGAGAAAGGATTCTCGTAACCAGGTTAGTACTTTCGCCTTTTACTAACAGACAATCAATTTTACCCATTATTAGGGTTCCGAAACTTTGTATGGAAAAACGGAACCCTTATAGGATCACTCGGTTGTTTGTCATTCTGTCTATCCGTCTGTGACAGCCGATGTTATCCGAATCTACTAGACCGATTCAATTGAAACTTGGTAGACTTAATAACCTCTGTGAACCAAAGACGGACGCGTAACAAAAATAAATACATTTTATAAATGGGTCACTTTATGGGGGGTACCTACATCAGAAAAAATAAAAATTAAGTTTTTCCAACTGTACCTTGTTACATATTGGATTTGATTTGAGACCTTGACAACGAGCCTTTTATAAATTAAAAGGCTCGTTGTCAAGGTCCTAACCGTCCTTTTTATAATTTTAAAAATATTCCATTAGGAAGTGATTAAAGAAAATATACAGATGAAAATTTACCGTCCCCCCACAACTTATCTCTGAAACTATTGGTTAAAATTTTCAAAATAGATAATAGGTTACTGAAAAATACATAAAAAGTCTATGATTTTAAAGTAACATGTTAAAAAAATATTATTCGTTCGATCCCTTTGTCCGCGAGTCTGACTCGCACTTGGCCAGATTTTTAATATTAGTTTAGCATTAGATGAACATGGTTTTTTTTTTCATAGCAAGAGACTGTAAAAGGTTGTAGATAATCGTATATATATATCACAGAGGCTTTAGCATTTTACAAGTTTTTTTTTTTGGACAACTCACACACGGTCATCCGATCCCAAATTAGGCAGAGCCTGTGCTATGGCAACCAGACAACTGATAAACATACTTAGATATTTCTAAATACATACATATTATAGACAAAAAGATGAGCGCGCATTCGTCGTGATTTGAAAACAACAAAACAGATCTATAGAATTGGAAAAAGAATTAGTATGATTTGATTCTATCAACTGATTGGGAAAACCCGGAAAAAAGAACCTAGGTACCAACATAATAAAATAGGTACCTAGTTTCCAGGGTTTTCCCTGACGGTTTTGAATTAGTCGGAGCTGCAAAACCACTATTAAATCAGGTACTTATATATTTTAATGACTAACGCAATTATACTTATTTAATGAAATTATTCATGAACCTAATTATAAATCAGGACAATAAAATTATTCATGAGAACTGTTTTGAATATATCAGTGTGAATTTAATTTATCTAATTAATGCATGTCAACTGTAAGGAAATAGGGCAGTGTAATAGTGGAGCGTGGACTCATGGTTTTATCATTTATTTTATTAATTAGTGATAGCAATCGTTCAAGGAATCATAAAACAAATATTTCAGGACTAGTTGCCGACCGCGCCTCCGCCCGCGTGATTGTCGAAAATTATCCCAAGGGAACATATTCCCGGGATAAAAAGTATATCTATGTGTTATTCCAGACTATAATCTACCACTGTGCCAAATTTCATCAAAATCCATTCAGTAGTTTTTGCGTGAAAGAGTAACAAACATCCATCCATTCTTACAAACTTTCGCGTTTATAATATTAAGTAGGATAGTTTATTTTGTTTTTTCATTCATCATTATATCAGGATCATGTCACGAGATCTGCCGGTCGATTCTGTAAACATATCGAAGTGAAGGCTTGGGTGAAGTGATCACGAGGCGAGCTGTCAATCCATACAATGAAGATGGAATGTAAGCTCACTCCGTGATCACGTGACATCTTGATTGTATGGATTTACAGCTATATACAAAACGCTACTTTTTATCCGACAGCTCGACGCATAGGAGTGTTATGTGTTTTGCATTAGTATCTACCTAAACAGGAAGACGATTAATGTAAACTGTCGACAGGCACTATTGTGAGATAAAGGCATTATTAATTCACTAACAATTAATCATTCATTTTTAACCGACTTCAAGAAGGAGGAGATTCTCAATTCGGCGGAACCTTTTTTTTCTATGTACCTATGTTCCCCGCCTATGTTCCCCGATTACTCGACGATGGCTGGACCGATTTGGATTTTTTTTTCTGTTACAGGGTGAGCAATGTTTCAAGATAGATACACTAAAATCAGCGACCAAGGTTGACTACTTATGTTATTATGTTTATTGTTATTTATGTTTATCAATACAGGGTAGTGTAATGATCGATAAATAAGTCGCGGGCCTAAGACTAGATGGCGTTACTAGGCTCGCGGTAGTATTTATTATCGCATACGACCGTTGACGAATGACGGTGGGAGAAAAATTAAAATACCGCGGGGTCGTCAATAGGAAAAGGAGAGGACTGACGGTTGCTCCGTGAAGACGAGATAAATTCGAGCTCTGGTTGTGAATCCTCTTATAAATATAATTTTGTGCTTGTCGGCGAGATTCCATAGAAAGTATTAATCTCATTGCTGAAATACTATTGTGATTTGTGTGCGAGTAGTGGAAGAAACGGGGTAAGTGTTTGCGTCTATTATTTACGAAGTGTAGGCGGAACAAATTGGAGATCTTATTCTGCAAAGCTGACAGTTCTCCTCTTGTCCTCAGCTTTCGGAAACGCCCTTTTGCCCAGCAGTGATTCCTGAGGCTGAACTTCGCCTTCAGAGTAATTCGACTCATTACGTCATGCGAAATCATATGGACAATTGATAAGAGCGTTGTATTCGCCACGGTGTACAAGTCGCTAATTAGCCAAGCCGTAGAGTGGCGGACTGTCACACTCGGGTACCAAGATCGATTCCAGCTCAACGGCATCCTTTTTTTGCATTTTTAAAATTGTTATTTATTTACTCTAAGAGTGTTATTTATTTTATTAGTTATTATTTTGCTCCCTTTTGTGTTATTATTGTGTTCCATTTTATGCTGTGTTTTTGGAGTAAACACTCCGGTACCTACTGCCATCTCAATACTTCCAACGTATTTTGGAAGTTAGCCACTTGTGTGATTGTTTAGTACTTTAGGCTAGAATTCCGGGAATAAATTTTTGTAAACTAGATATTGTGTTTGTTTATCTACCAGTAGCCAGTTTGCTCAGAACCCCGGTCATCACAGTAGTTAGGAACTACAGTGGTTGTTCATGAAATGGCAGGCTAGGCAGAGGAATGTAAAAATACTTTTCCATTGTTTTTTTTGTGAGTATCCTCATGGATACTCTCCGAATTGGCCGAATAGAGTCTTACGTAGGACTCCTACCGGCTAAAACTACATTACCGCAAGTCGGAGGCCCAGGATACAATAAGAAAATGGGCCTCCAGGCTTGTTTGTTGTGTGCTGATTTACTGTCCAGCGTGTAATTATCCAACCCTTATTACACAGTAGGTACACTACACCCCACCACCATCGACGTACCATTAGCTAGGACAAATCTACTCAAGTTTACCCCTATATCGCGAGCTATACGTTTGATTAATGTTAGTGTTATCGGAAGATATATTTTGCCAAAACTTGCCGAGATTTGTAAAAATAGCGCAAAATCTAATTGTAAAAGGTCTGTCCATATAAATAATGATTGAGGTATCTGATGTATTGTATTATATGTTTTATATGTACATACCTAAGTTATAACATCGCCTCGGATGTATCTGTGAAGGTGTTATTATAATTAATGAATAAATAAATAGATACATACATCTACGTTTTTCTGCATGGCAACATCGTGTTTACATTTTGAGTACAAAATGAGTCATTCATGTTTCGAGAATTCTTTACTAACTGCCATTGCTAAATTCCATGTACATGTTTAAAGGCTGTAGTTAAATATCAGTCACTGGAAAATTGCAGACTACGTAAGATTGTTATAAATCTTTATTAGATTACAATTTCTCGATATCTTATGAAAAAATCGTTTTGTTTATTATAAATACCACCCAAACTCAATAGTTTCCAATAAACGAATATATTGGAAACTATTGAATTTGGGTGGGATTTCTTATTAAGAAAAAATTGTTTACAATTTCAAACTATATTTTACAATCTTACAGCATTTACAATTTTCCAGTGACATATCTATCTCATTTAAAATAATATTAAACAATCTTATGGCGTGTGATAAAGGGGCAAACTTGTTAAGGTTAGTTCTAAAGGACATAGGTACCTAAAGAGCATAGGTAAAGTGAACTGTCAATCATAGATTAAAGAAGAATGACAGCTCACTTCGAAGATGTAAATGATGACGTTCAAAAGTACCGTTAAATGGCCTAATTGAAATAAACGTTTTGACTTTGACTTTGAAGTCACTTTACCTGAGTTTTCACCTTGCGATTTTTACAGAATCGCACTATGTACCAACTAACTGCCGTTTCGTACCCAATCTTAAAACCGGAACCGGTTCAACGTCCTTACCGATAGTGACGTCAGAACCGAACTGGTTGCAAACCGGATAGCCCTGTTTTTAAAGCATGCAGCTGTCTGTAACATAACGTATTGAGCTCAGACTACAATCATTGAAGGATGTTGGGCCACCTATTATGGCTTAACGATCTAACAATAAATGTCTTAATAACCTTGACTGCTTCATTGCTGAAGAACTCCTGTTATTTAGCTAGATGAGTTATGGTAGTAGTCTTTATGTCAAGAGTGAATAGGTTAGTTCTAGTCGAGTGTGCTCTATGGACAGCGTTATTGCTTATCATCAATTGAAGTAGGCAAATGCGAACCTATTAATACTTAAAAAATGGTTAAAATTCACCATGTGAATCCATGCGATAACTTAAGAGCTATTGTTTTACATCTTCTAAAACTCTACCAGGGTGCCAATTCTAACGTTCGCATTCACATCTCATTCGCAATCTGTTAAAAGCCTCAATTTCCCTACATTTTTGAAAGATTGCGAACGTAGTTTTAAATTTGTCCCGAAATAATAATACTAGTTCGATCCAGCCCGTCCCTAGCTGTGCTCCTCCCCAGCGACGCCCTAAGCCGAGGCCCGTAACCCACAGGGGGTGCCCTTAGCGTGTAGTCGCCTAGTTTGTAAGTTTTAATAAGCCCTGGCTTGAGACTTTAATATTTATATTAAGGCCACACAGGCAAGCCCGGTTAAGCAGTCGACAACCTCATAGGTTGAACTGCGAGACGCCACTTTAAAACAAAAGCGAACGTTGTTTAGTTTTAAATTAGTAGAATTGCCACTCTGATGTGACTTGTAATCAGATATAACGATTGGCACAACATCTAAATACAAGGGATTTGCCATGTGACATTTAATTCAGTAGCGCAATCCAGTGACAAAAATCAAATATGTTTTGGACTTATGAGATTCCGAAAGTCGTACCTAACCCAAGATCTGGCTTTTACTTTGGCCAGAGGCTAAGCATTGTCATACAACGTGGCAATGCCGCCAGTCTCTTGGGCACACTAGCAGTTGACAGCGTTGAGGACGAATTTTAGTTTTTATTAAAAAGATGAACAAAATAGAAAAAGAACAATATGTACATGTGTAGTATTGTTCTTTTTTTAATAATAATAATAATACTCTTATTGTTATATAATAATAATATGGTTTAAAACATTTCGCCTTGATTTAATTACAATTTCTAATCTTTTTAACCGTTGCGAAATATATCTTCCGATACGAAACTAAAGGTATTAAAACACCAGTAAGTAATAATTGTGATAAAGTATTATAATATTTTTACTCTCTTCTACTTTCGAATTCTCATAAGTGTAATGGCTAGTAAACCAGTTTTATGACATAATCTTCATAATATAAGGAAAATAGTGTAGTTCCCATTTTGGCAGTGTATAATGTGTAGATTAATCTTCATGCCAAAGTAGAAAATGAATACAATGGCTATTCGTATAACTGTAGTTAACTACCGACTAATATTGTACACACATATGGCCAAAATTTACCGTTAGTTTAAGTTAGCCTACATTCATACTTATAAAGTAATGATTCAAGTACAATAAAGTTACAGAGGACCGAAAAATAATATTCTCGTTGCGTTCAGTTTTTTACTTTTTCTGTCATAAAATTACAGTTTTCTTCAATCATAATTCACAGAATCACGATTTCATTCGAGTACCGTACGACTAAATCTGTCATCTGCCCCTTTCTCTTCAGATCTTGAACCATGTCAGTTATAAAAAACGTTTTATCCAAACTGAAAAGCCGAACTTGAGATACCAAGTTTCTATGAACTGTCATTTTGACAAGGTCAATAAAGCGGGAAACAGATAAACTTTATCTTATCTATGATATACATGAAAACATTACATTTATTTAAAGAAAAAATAAAAATAACTCACCATAGTAACTGTCTCATTGCTGCCATTCAGAGTTTCATTAGAATTCATGTTTATTGTGAAAACTTCAGTACTTTCCGTTGGTGTTATTTTGCTTGCACTCACACACTCAAAAACACCCATTGTTAAAATAAAAAAGAACAAAACACTGTCACAGACTATAAAACCGTTACGTCAAAAAAATAAATACGAACTTTTTTTTATTTAATAAATAGCCGATTCTTTTTTCGATTTTTTTAAACTTAATTCTCAAGTGTTCGAAGTTGAGATATCGCGTCGACTGGCTGTCAGTAGCGTGCGCGCACCGGTGTACGTGCGTACACTGATATATCGCAACTGGATGCCTTATGAGTGTAGGTGGCGTTCTTAAAGGTCAATCGGTAGACCCGATCTAGAGTGAGATGCGATCTAGAGCATGGGAGTTCCTTTGAATTTGTTTGTTTTTGGGCTTCCGATAATTTTGTGTTTTAGTTGTTCGATTTTTAGCATTTTACATTTACCTGTGTCATTTTATTTTTAAAATAATAATTGTAGCCAACTAATTTATTCTTATTGGTAAGCTATCGACAAGATTTTTTGTGAGTAGACACATACTTCCGGCGTTTTATTTGTTTTGTCCTTGCCAGAATCGCAACTGATTAAATGTTAAAAGTCAAAGGCTAAACCAAAGTTAAGATAGTGCCAATAAAGTAGTTTTTGATCAATCAAAATGAAACAACTTTTAATTAACTTGGTGTTACGATCACGTTAAAATTTAAATATTATTTTCCAATTTACTAAAGAAGCGTTACGAGGATTATTAACGCCCGGTTTCAATAACATATCTACCTCTAACCAACTGTCAAATTAGATACCAAAAGTAGCTGAAACGTCATGTTTGCATTTCTAACGTTGAGACCGGCCATTAATGGTGAACCCTAAAACTCATCGGTATCTAAAGTTCTTAAAATATCACGTATACCGATAAGACCTACCTTTATCCAGGTCTTGGAATTTAGAGCTAGTACTTTCTAACTTACAAGTCATTTCAACTATCTTGTCATGACAAGTTTTCTGACAGTTGCATTAAAGAACCTATATCTACTTCAAATGCCTGTCACTGGAGTGTTATCAGTATCACTTCTAGCCGCATTACAATCAGTGAAACAAACACACAATATCTCCGATATGAATCATTCACGGGAGCGTATTGAATACTAATTATAACGATGTCTTATGTCAGTTTGTGGGTCATTCTGTTAATGAATGTATTTAGTATTGCATGGAACAGTTCCGGCTATAAGTACCTAAGGTTGCCAACAACACTCATTATGGAGTATTGTGCTCCATTTAACGTATGCGTATTATGAAATATACAAAAGCTCTTCTGGCTTTGGCTTCAATGAATTCCTAGATAGGTAGAGGTTCCAAAGTTTAATTGAAATTATCTATGTCTTTTATTTGATCTTCGAACGAGAATGTCCAGTAACAACGATTTATTTTATGTTCCACTCGACTGTAAAAATACTTTAAAAAAAAGTAGGTTGCCCTAATTATTGTAATAATATGAAATCAGATGATATATTCTATTTCATATACTGCCTGATTTTTATATCACCATACATTTTTTTTCCAGCCAACCAATTAGAGACGCAGCTGCTGATTCTTTTTCTTACTGGCAACCCTACTTTTAAGATACCAGTTAACTTGCGTAAGAGTGTGCTCAGTGATAGTTTGGTTATCACTGAGTTGCGCGGAGATGCTTCCGCTCTTTTTCTCAATGGTGTGTGATCTTTAACCTGTGAGTAGCCGCGGTTCCTATCTCAATGAGATGATGGGTCAGGCAGCTGCTCTATTAAATAAATGTACCAATCGTTCCTCAGCTCCATTTCATTCATCGGTTTTAGAATTTGTATTTTTGTATGCAACAACAGCCGGTCGATTCTGTAAACATGTCGAAGTGAAGTGATCACGAGGTGAGCTGTCAATCCATACAATCAAGATGTCACGTGATCACGGAGTGAGCTGTCATTCCACCAACCCAAGCTTTCACTGCGATATGTGTATAGAATCTACCGGCAGTAGTGCTATTTTGTAATAATTTCACCGTGATAACTTAGGTGAAGTGAGCTCCTGCCAGGGTTGCGGAATTTGTTCGAAAAGGTTACCGCGGCCCTGGAACGCAAAGGGCATTTCGAGGAACATGGGTTGTGATGGCAGTCAGTAGAATTTGACACTGTCTTCCGCTCCACCTAGAGCGGAAAGAGTAATTTGATGATTTCCCATCGGTAAAAAATAAATAAAAAAAAGGTGAAGTGAGCTGTGAATCCCTAGTATCTATTGGAATGACTGCTCACTAAATGCATAACAAAAATAACAGTACTTAAATGAAAACTTAGGTGAAGTGATTCATCTAAGTTTTCTAAGTTACTTTTTTTTAGAATCTTGCGGGATTTCATTTTTGTTTGAAACAGCAGATATGTAATCCAATAGTTAAAGTTTGTAGTTTTCAGCACCTGAATAATATGTTAAAAAAGAACTACCAGTATGGTAGACACATCGGTGCGATTAAATCGTTAATCTATATCTATACTAATATTATAAAGAGGAAAGACTTGTATTTTGTATGTAACGAATAAACTTAAAAAGTACTGGACCGATTTGAAAAGTTCTTTCAGCAATGGATAGCTACATTATTAGCGAGTAACATAGGTATATATTTTATCCCCATACTCCCATTGGAACGGGAACTACGCGGGTGAAACCGCGTGACGTCCGCTAGTTTAAATTAAAATAGAAACCGGTTTAAATTGAATGAATCTTGAAAGTATTATTTTAACGGTTTTATTACGTAAAATAAATTTATTGTACACTTTCTAAATAAAAAGAACGTTATATTCTCATAAAATCGGAATTCAATACAGGTGTTTTCACATTCGCACTTCGGTTCGCGCATTACGTATTCGCGTACCTATTTCGCATGTTTGCAACCGGCGCGGCGCCAGCGCACATTTATTTCCTTAAATTATTCGTTGCGGTTACCTCCTGCGCTTACGCAATGAATAATGCTTCTACTGAAGACATTTTTATCCTTTGTCCAGCGGCTATAATAAGCTTGTCGAGGTTAGTCTGTGAATGGATTATCATCCATATCATACTGAGACGAGCACCTAAAGCTGTCGGTCCCGGGAAATATTTTTAGACTTTTACAGGTTTTACAGATTGTTAGAAGCCAGAAAATCAGACACCAGACTTGCCAATACACGAACTTAAAGGTAAAGTTTCTGAATAGCTTCAACTATTAGACTATCAGAAGACAGAAGACTTACTGGCATATATTACGTAACATACACATATCATACACACACTCAGACCATACACATTTACGCACACACACACATCCACACACATGTTAAACTTAAATCAAATTTAAAAAAATAATTATAGAATAAGAATTAGGTACCGTAAGTTATCCTAAGAATATTGTAAGTCTACTGCAGTAACATTCAAACCAATGTATTCGTATTTTAATAATATGTGATAATTCCTGCGGCTGAACACTGTTTCCCAAAATACAAGCTCAAACTTAGCTTGGGAATCAGTAGCAGTACCTTTTGTGCAAAACATTATTACGATGCATATGTTAGATTATCCTAAGATGAATGTATTAACTGGCGACAATCGAAATCTTTTTTTTACTGGCTTGCGTGCTACTCGGTTCCTGGGTTACGGAGGTCAGGTATCCAGCCGCTTCATGTAAAATACTCGTATACAGTTGCATCCGGTTTGACTGAAAGCCACCACAATCTATTTGGGAAAAGGCTAGGCAAATAGATTAAAAGACATCTTAGTGCAACTATAGACAACATAAAATACTGTCTTATCGATTAAAAACTGTACATGGTGATTTTTACTTCATTGGCAATATTTAAGGAGGCGAAACCACTAATAAATATGTGTATCAATGCAGCCACATGATAAAGTAAGGAGCAAAATGTCTACGGACACAAAACGAACCGCAACGCCATCTATCCTGTCAGCGACGAACTACCAACTAAATCCTGCATCGCGCAAGCAAAGTTCTCCGTGCGATTTGAGCATACACAACAGTCCGAATATCAACTATCGGGCAGTTGCCCATCAGACACAACAACCGTCTGGTCTGAGGGTCCTCCCACATTTCGGTGGTGTGCGGGACTTTACTCTCTGTTCCGCATACCTCTATATAATTATGAACAACTTTCACTATGGGCCAAGTCTGAAATGAGATGATCAGCTGTTCAATTAATTTATGTTGGCATTAAGTACTGATTTTTTTCCGAGGTTTTACGCTTGTAGTAATTATAGCCCATTTAGTCACAGCCTTTGTGTGTTTTGTCTGGTATTTTCTGACTCATAATAAAATAAATAACTTAAGCCAGATAAATTACTACTAATGAACATAATAACACAATTTATGAGTATTTACTATTATTTGCATAAGAATATTTTGTGTCAATATTTGCAGAACTGTGATTCATCTTGGATACAGTCAACGTAGACAAACAGTTCAAAGGGTACCGCTATCGACCTCGACTATTAATTAAACTTAGTACCTTGTTGGGCAAAATGCAAGATAAGAATATAATAAGGTCCCATCAAAATAGATGGACAAACTTTTAGAAATCATTCAGACCACCAAAATAAGGACAATGATAAAAAAATATTATAAAAACGCAAGATACTCACATTAAGAAGAAATCGGCTAACGAAAGTACACTAAAAATTTTGGCAATTTTATTATTTAGTTAAAAGGAAACCGCTTATCTTGGTATGTGAAGAGGAGGGATGAAATGCACGTAACTAAAAGAGTTATGAATATAAATGTGGATGGATGGACAGGGAGAGGGAGGCCAATGAAAAGATTGATGGATTGTGTTAGGAGTGATATGAAAGAAAAGGGAGTTAGTGATAGCGTGACGGTTGACAGGACAGAATGGAAGAAAAAAACGTGTTGCGCCGACCCCAAGTAACATGGGATAAGGGCAGGAAGATGATGAGATGATGATGAGGTCAAAATAAAATTACTTGAACAGTGTTTTTTTTTGTTGCTTGGATATCTTTGGTAAGACATACTGAACGCTGTGTAAAATTTGTCCATCTATTTTAATGGAACCTTTTATAGCAGCAACAGTAATTAGTATTGGCTGCTTAAGTGCACTACAGGGTAATTAACCCTTCGCCTTTCAATGAATATGCCTATTGAGCCTTGAGGGTGCACAAGTGTGTATTTTACTAGATAATTCATTTTCAGAAAAAAAGACGAGCTGAGGAAGGGGAATAAATAGAATCCATATTCAATTTCTTGGTACAGAGTATAATACCAGTATTTGTCTCTGTATAACCCAAAGAGAGAGTGAGAGTAGTAGGGAATTCTTATGGCATTAAGTCCTCTTTTAATGACTATAAATGGAGTGAATCAATAGATGACAACTGAGAATAAGAATATTTTATCTGTATAAAACATGGTAAATGTAAGGTCTTATTATAAATATAATTATGATCTGACATGTTTCTAACGAGTGTTAAATGTAAAACGAATGCTAAGTAACATATAAATTAAATTATTAAAATTAATTAAATCCTTATAGAATAAGTTTCCATAAAAATCGAATTAGGAACATTTATATCGTACTATAGTAGGCGCCAGATAATCGTGGAATAACGGTCATTGACCCACCTACAATTATTGACATTTTTAATTTGAAAAACGGAATTAATGACACAAAGCTGTCCCGAATCATCATCTCTCGTGATCCTTAACATTGTCTAATAATGAAAAACGATTCATATTTAATTGTTCAGGTACCTATGAGCAGTTATAAGGGAAAGATCAATATACTTTATTCCACATTTATCTGGCGCCTACTATAGCTGACCCACGCATCTTCGTCTGCGTCACATTTTTCATGAATGCTCGGCTCCTATTGGTCGTGAGTGCTAAATGATCAATTATCGACCGCCGAGAGTTGAAAATAATCAAATTATATCACTATAAATTATAAGGGTTGGTGGTAGAAGGGGGAAAATTTAAGTTTGTATGTATTTTTTAATGCCACATTATAAAAAAATTAAAATAAAAGATTTTGTCCAAAAAATTTAAAAAAAATGTTAGGGGTGGACAACCCTTATCACTTAGGGGTATGAAAAATAGATAGTAGCCAATTCTCAGACCTACTGAATATGCATATAAAATTTCATAAAAATCGGTCAAGCCGTTTCGGAGGAGTATGGTAACTAACATTGTGACACGAGCATTTTATAAATAAGATAAGAAAGATTTCTTTTATATCAATTATTATACGTAGGTATATGAGTATACAATTAAAACAAATGAACCGACTTTTAATAATGGTTGCGCTGAAGGATGATGTGATGACAAATATGAGCATTTGAGCAATACTTGCCCAAAGAAGCTAATGCCCGATAGGAACCAGCAAAGTAGCAGCATAAAATACAAACATGAACTAATCAAACAATGAAACAACCGGCCAAGTGCAAGAGAGTCCTCACATGAAGGATTCCGTACCATAAACCGAAAAAAATACGTTTCTTGTGCGGGATCCTTCTTCAATTATTGTTATAGCGGCAATAGAAATACACACAATAAATTTCAACTGTCTACCTATTACGGGTCTTGATATACATTCCGCTGACAGACAGACGGTCCGAAGAACGGACGGACAGCGCAAGCTTAGTAATAAGGTTCCGTTGGTTACCCTTTAGGTACCTACGGAACCCTAAAAAGTAAAACAATATTTGCAAAGAACAGGTATGCAATATGTACTTAAAATAATCTGTTTGAATTCCGGTCTGAAGGCATTCGCGAATACAGCCAACATTCCCAAGAAGTTATGGTGAATGGTGACTCATACTATACAAGTGTACATACATATTACTTTCGTGATGACGCATACATATTATATAGACATACTAAAGCCGAGGCTTGCGCTCGTGCCGTATAAAATATGTATGAGTCATTTTACAACTGGCGCTTATTGCACTCGCCTGTCAGGAGTATAGTAAGTAAATGAGTTCTGAGAATTGCTGAGGTGAGCTGGGTCCATTCTTGGAGCACGAAAGTGGGTCATCCATTCATCTTATTTTTAATAAAAAAAAATTAAGGATGGGAAATCATCAAATGACTTCTTCCGCTCTGGGTGGAGCGGAAGGGCGTGTCAGACTCTTACTGACTAAAACCCATCCGTGTTCCTTGTAAAGCCATTTGCGTTCCAGGGCCGCGGTGACTCTGTCGAACAAATTCCGCAACCCTGGCAGATCCATTCATCACATTACTATTATAAACGCGAAAGTTTGGATGGATGGATGTTGGTTACTCAATCACGTCAGAACGGCTGAACGGATCTAGATGAAATTTGACACAGAGATAGATTACAGTCTGGAATAGCACTGAAACTGGATACAGTCAGGAGTATGTTACCTTGGGATTATTCCGACAAGCGGGCTAATATATGGACTAGATTGAAGACAAACTCAAAAATAATTTATAAAATCAGGCCGAGAACGAAGAGTGCAGGAATACGGGTCATTTATAAACCATAACATAACATGATACTGTGGGGTGAACTGAGGAGTACAGTGTACAGTCTCAATCTGTGTATAATCTACACTTATTTTCTACAATAGCGTTTAAAGAGGGGAAAACGTTTGACGTACGTATTTTCCAATAGGTGCGTCTGTCTGTGACGATGGTCACACAATGTATAGATATAGCATAGTCAGACCAGGCTTGGAAGCACGACTTATGAATTCCCCACTTTAGTCCTATATTTTGAGACGAGCTGTTTAGTAGTCATAGGTATCTCACATTAGTAAAAACGGGCAAAAGCAGGGAGAGGCAGCAGGGTGAAACAGGGGAGATTTTGGGACAAAGATATGTCCTTTAGGCGGTTATCACACTGCACCGCACTCCGTCGCGTAACGCGGGGCCGCAGATTTTAAATGTCGTACGCCAACGCGTTGTCAGTGTGTTGTACTACGCGAGATTTCTATAAACATTGAGATGCTTACTTACAATTTTAAAATCTGCGGCCTCACGCTACTCGACGGGTGCAGTGGGATAATCGAGTGCCTTATACTAGAAAGAAAATACTGTTAGGAAAGTTGGAATCTCTGTCGTACAGTCGGGCACTATTGTGTATGAAAAATTCAGTACAAGGCTCTTTTAGAAGAGGAAAGAACTGCTTCATGTTAGCGTAATATTTTGCTATAATAGGTACCTTCCCAATGTTTCAGGGAAAAACATAATTTTCAGTCGGCTTTTTACTCTCCTATACATTTAAGCTAGTTTTGTGAATACTTCCATTGTGTGCCAAGCTAAGGAGTGGAATACCCTGCCGGAATATGTGTTTCTTGTTACTTACAACCTGGGAGTATTTATGTCAAGAGTGAAAAGGTCTTCTCGGCAAGCGTGCTCCATCGGCGTTTAGCAAAAAAGTATTATATATATTAGTCCTCCTGACCGATTTTGGCCCTAGAGGCCAATGTCAACGGAGACTAGCCATTGGCGCGGGACATATTATAGTACACAAGTGTGTGCGCAAACACAGATGCACTCCCTCTTCCATCACTCTCATATTCCGATGGGACGGCAACCAAACACGACCGGAGAGAGATCTGGCGCAGGACCAACGGCTTACGCACCGAGGCACGGGGGTGTCACACCACCAACTTCCAAACTCCGGGCTTTCACTGAAAAATTCCTATTGGAAAAGTCTAATGACAATTTTTGCCCGACCTCAGAATCGAACCCAGCACTCCACCCTCGGCAGTCGCGCTTGCGACCGCAAGTCCAACGGAGCAGTTATAAAAATCCATTACGTAAGTTTAAATACACAGCGAAAAATCCATTTACGTACGTTTAAATGCACAGCGAAATTTCAGATTCACCAACATAGTCAACAAAATGCTATGATTAACGCTCTTAATAATCACGCGACAATGTAAAGTGATAATATACCCACTAATCATGATATCGATAAGATATTTAAATATACATTGACACCTGCATTTTTTTTATCCTCATCAGGTGTCTCAATCGGAATGATAACACTAAAGCAAATTACCTACGTCAATTAAAAAGAGGAAAACGATTCCTGTTTATCGAATGGCCATTAACAGGTACGATAAGACAATTATATAATATGATAGCTTTTGCCGTAGCCAGGCTGTCAACAGGTAAGGTTAAGACTGTCACTGACTGTAGAGAAGTATGGTACAAGGGAGAAGGCCTATACTCAGCAGTGAGTGGTATAGAGCTGCCACAGATGAGGATGAAGGACTACTTCCAATACTTTTTGCCGCAGTGGAAAGATTAACAAGTCATTAAGATTTAGACTAGACTAATAAAAAAAGCATGGCACACTAATTTCTCTTGCGACAACTCACACACGGGCATCCGATCCCAAACTAGGCAGAGCCTGTGCTATGGCAACCAGATAACTGATAAACATACTTATATATTTCTAAATACATACATATTATTGACAGATCACACCCAGACACAGAACAAATGATCATGCTGATCACACAAAGATTTTCGTTCGATTCACATCCTCGATGGGAATCGTACATTCGTATCTCCTACTGCATCGCAACTTACACAACACTCACAACAGTATTTTGCAAATTTCTTTCCCAAGCCGCACGTGACCTCTAACATGTATGAATTTTCTACGCTTTTAATATATTTTCCCATAACCACAGAAAAAAGGCACTGGTAACAATAACAGGAAAGCTAGAACTCACGCTAACACCTATTTGTGACGCAAAGAGTCCCACTGAGTTCACCTGCACTAGTTTTATACTCATCTGCCTAGCCTTTTCCTAATTATATTGGGGTCGGCTTCCAGTCAAACCGGATTCAGCTGAATATCAGTATTTTACGTGGAGCGGCTGCCTACCAGTTAATGGGTTGTGGAGGACAACCCATTAACTGGGTAACACGGTAGTTCTTGGCTAAACTGGATTCAGATTTACTGGCTTCTGACAATCCGTAACGACTGCCAAAGATCTACAAATGGCAGCCGGGACCAACGTCTTAAAGTGCTTTCCGAGGCACGGAGAAAACTCGGTATGTTAAGATGGTCACCCATCCGCAGACCAACCTTGGCAAGCGTTGCTTAACCTTGATCGACCCGTGCGGCTGATATTCTTTAGCCACGAGCTCCTCCACTAGTTTTATACTGTGTGAAAAAAAATCTACCCAAACCAGAAATATCAAAAAGAGATAAAAAAAACATAGCTTCTATTCTTTATGGTACCAATTTTTCGATCGACAGTAAGAAGGCCTTTTCCTATAGTCAGCGCAGCACTATTTCTTTATCTATAACGTCCTGCCAACCATCGCTCAATCACTGATTCTCTTTTACAGATATTTCATATATTATCTGAGGAATTACTCAATCAATCCGCTTTTTATTTCGATAGGCATACTGTTCAAAATGACCTTCGGAACTTGTCAGCAGCGGGTCCAATGGATCTTAACCCATTTTTGTCGTGCAAAGCACATGCGCAGGGTGCAGCTAGCTGACGTCTATACGCGTTATCCGCTGCGAGAACTGACTGGAAAGGTACCTGGAAGTCTAAAACAGCACCATTGCAATGCACTCCAAGTCAAAAGTCATTTATTCAAATTAGGCTGAGTGCCAGCACTTTTTGAACGTCAAAGTTCTACATAAAGACAGTCCCCCAAAACGCCCGTCCGTCACCACTTCCTAGTGTTTAATAGAGGTACTAAGCAAATATAAGCAATACTAAAGTAATATACCATCTGTAACCATACCTATGTTTAACAAAATAAATGATTGATTGATTGAAAAAAAGCAAAATACTTCAGCGTTCTAAGCCCGAGTAAACCAACATCTTCTGGGATCGCTCGCTTCCTTGTATTACGAAATCCGGGTCCGATAGACCCAGTAACTTACCTTAGGTATTCATTTTAGCGGTCGCTGACGTATTGCATACAACGTTAAGGAAATACATACCTACTGAGCCATATCAGTGGGCCTAGTAACATTGACCACAATTATATGACGTAGCGATGCCCATATTACGCGTTTTCCTTAGTAAGACGAGCTGGAAATGAGGTTTTTTCCATATATGGCTGAAAAAGTATGACCCATTCAAAGGGCAATGCATTTAGGTTTAATTTTATTTCTGTGGTGATCTTGAAATTTAATTAGAAATGTTAAAGAGAAATAAATGATAAATGCGCCGAGGCCGGCCCAGAAAGCGGTGGCGAGATGACTTGGATGCACATCGCGAAGGCTGGTTCGAGGTGGCGCAAGAAAAGAATGTCTGGAAGGATATGGGGGAGGCCTTGGCCCAGCAGTGGGACACAATAGGCTAAGAAAAAAAAAGATAAATGTAGGTACAAATATTATTGAGGAATTGAGATCGCGTCAAACTGGTCAAACAGTAATTAGTTGGGTTATGTTGCTAACCCAACTAATTACTGTTTGACCAGTTTTTTTTTTTTATTAAGAAAAGCCGTCCCTCTCTCCTAATTATATAATATGGCTTTGCATGCAAAGTTCTGATTATTAGAATGACTAAGTCGACGAATATTAAAATCGCAGTGGAAGCGTGCTGGGCCCATAACCTCTTAGAACTACTTAGTCGATGAATAAAATCCCAGTGGAAGCGTGCTGGGCCCATAACCTATTAGAATTACTTAATCGATGAATATTAAAATCGCCGTGCACTCATTTTACTATTAAGTTCATTGATATGTAGTTCATTGAAGAGACAGAGAGAAGAGCGAAGTAGGCGTATATAATATTATTTATTGTAAAAAATACGATCTCCTTTTAATAAGTTCTAACACTAATGAGGGTGGCATAGTAGCGTGGGGATTAAAAAAGCAAAGAGAATTCTAATCCCAGCACTGGGCGGATATGTATACTCATCTGAAACCCTATTTCACAATAGTGTCCTCTCATTTTCTAGAGTCTCTGTTGAATAAAAACTTCCTAGAAAAACTTAAAGAAATACTTGTACAAAGAAATATACACAAAAAAAATATTAAAAAAAACAAATTCCATCAGATTGACGTAACCAAACCTTCTGTCAAAGCAAAACATTGAAACCGATTGAAACAATTTAAATAAAATATTCCTCAAAAGCATTTCAAGATGAATATTCCCGGGATAAAATCGTATGAGGAACAGGCCATCGACACGGTGGTGTCCGTTATAAATGCGGCGAAGGAAAAGCTAGGGATGCGACAAACCCTCATACAGCTAGCGAGTGAGTACAACACTTCGTTCCGGATACTGCTGCAATCGTTAGAGAAACGGCTGTGTTGCACCTCTGCTGATTCAAAATATACGGTACTATCATGTTCTCAGCTTATGGCTCTCTCGCATTGGAATAGTTAGGTGTCAGGTAGGTAGAAAATCGTTTCAAATCTGGTGATGAAATTTCGAATGCAATGGATCCACTACTCTCCGATACAATCATATATTAAGATAGGACAACTGTAAACATAAAAATAACCAGTGCTACAACCATGCGTGAAACTAAAACTGAAATAGATTATACTCGGCACTTTTAAATTATCGTTAAATGTTCCACCAATACTTCGTACGTTTAAGAGATAGTTTCTCAAGTGTCAGTAGATAAAGTGAGGCGAGCCAGTGAGGCGAGTATCTAAGTGTTCACTTGGCATGCCTAACTGTGATAATTACGTCTCTTAGTCACCGTCATATGCTGGGGGGGTTAAAGCAGCCTACTGCTGCTAGTCACCGACGAATGTTGCGTTTCCAGACGTCCTTTTCAACGCGTTATATGTGACTGATTCGTCGTCATGATTAGCATCCCCAGGTCTGGCTTTATCTGATTTCTCTCTTGGGAAATTCGCAGTTGCACCGTGGGGATGAAATTTGTGCTCAGACCAGCGTTCCTGAGTCGTGGGAACCCCATCAACCGTCTATGAAGAGCTTTGACTGCATTGTCATGTCAAAGAGAGTGGAAAGAGGTTTTAAGGATGTCTCCTTCAAACCTCTTCCCACTCTCTTGGGCCATGACAGTTACGTATGTAGAATAATGTATCTATTCAACAATATGGAAACAATTTTTTTTTGTTAAGGTTACGTGTATGGAAATATTTTGGTTGCAGTTACCGGTCGCGTGGTGTTCGCGTTCATATTGACTTATCTCTAGACAAACTCTTGCAGAAACGATAGTTGTCACACAAATATTTGTAATACAAAACATACGAAACAAGAAAGTCGCTGTCGTGGGCCCATACAAAATCTTGAACGAAATCGGACGCTCCATACTACTTGAAAGCTCCATAAATCTTCCTATTTTGAAAATGAAAAACTTCCTTAATATAAAGAAAGAAAAAGAGTTTATTTCCGCCGAGAACGAAACTTGCCCTAAAGAAACTGCACAAATAAAGAAAATATACGTCACAGTCACATCCGCGCAAATCGACAACCGAGACTCGTGTGACAGACAGCCACTAGATGATTATCAGAGAGTCAGCGTTGACTAAATGGACGTCGACCGAAGTAGCATAATATAAAACATTGCATAATTTAAAAATCTTAATACACTAGTTGCAGTGGATATTTTTTTTCAAAATTTTCTTTTATAAGAACCTTCTCCTGATAACAACAAACACAACAAAAATAATTAGCGAAATTGGTCCAGCCGTTCACGAGTGATGCCGCCGTGACCAAGGGAAATAGGGATTCATTATTTTCTATTTACTGTGCGTGTTTCATGTGAGTGCTAAATAAATATTATTCTTTCTTTCTTTAATTTTTATATACATATATTAGAAGATAATAAAAACCCGTGAATTTATTTGTTTCTTTTTACGAATGTTCCTCCTAGTTTTCCCGAGTTGTAGTTGTCGTTGAATTCAATACCTAGTTAAGAATCCATCGGAACAGAAGGCGTTACACAGTTTATTAACATTTAAAATGTATATGTATGTCACCGGCTGATTGCAAACTACGTTATATTACGAAATATCTTGAACGTTTGTTCCACAATTATAGAATCAAAATCTTGTATTATATAATATCTCCGTGCCGGTTCGAGAAATTGTAGACTGACATAAACTGGCGACCAATCAGCACTCTGTTCTACAATTTATCTGTTTTAGTGTGATAGTTAAATTGTAGACTTGTGCTCGGATTGGTCGCCATTTTATAGTATTTTAAAAGTATTCCAAAAGTTCAGTTGGCAATTTATCGAGAGCTTACAATCACTTAACATATTTTATAAAATTACGGAGTATGCCATTTCCACTGACATATACTGTACGTCACGAAAACTAGTTAGAGCACCACATTGCGGTTTTCATGTGATCATATAATGGGTTGCACCATATTGAATGATGAGAGGGAATACACACGACTTTTGAACTCTGTATAAGTGGACAAAGCCTATGATCACCAGTGCGAGATAACCATTTGATGATCATATGAAAGTCATGCATACATGCTAATATTATAAATGCCAAAGTAAGTCTGTCTGTCTATCTATGTGTTTTAATTCATCAAATTTAGTTCAACAACTAAACCACCAATTTTGATGAATTTTGGTATAACCTTGGAAATGGACAATTGAACACGGGATGCTTTATATTCCGGAAGTACGCTTTTTAAAGGCAATTTCCGTTTTAAACGCGAGTGATATGAAGTTGCTGACAGACTCTAGTGTTCTTATATGTAAATACGAGTAAACTGCTTTAGTTAAATATTGCGTTTGCTCATATCTTTGTGATTTTAATCAACTTTTGCAATAGTCTTCGTCAAATAAATATTTTTTTGGCTTCCAGATAGTCGTGACTTTGCTTGCAATGTCAAGCTCTCCCTGAAACCAATTAAACCGCCCTACGCTATCAGCAGTGAGAAGTTTATCAACGACACCATTGAGCATCATTGGAAGCTTGGGGAAACGTTCAAGTACTTCGTCAGGTACATGGGAGGCTCTAGAAATGAGGTGTCTCAGTATTACTACTTTGAGGTAAGTATCTGCAACCGTTCCATACTTGCATGCATGCATTGCATGCGGCTAATAGGTCGAGTTCCGAAGACGTACGAAGATTTTCGACATCGGAAAACGAATTGCGGAACTAAAATGCAGCTGGGCCAGACTCCTGGCACGGCGCGTTCATGATAGGAGGATTAAGGCGGTGACCGTGTGGCGTCCAAGGACTGGAAGAAGAAGTGTGGGTCGTCCGTCGGTGAGATGGGCAGACGACATTATTACCATCGCGGGTGGAACCTGGATGAGGCTTGCGCAGGAACGTAGGAATAGGCACAAGAACAGTCAGGCCTATGCTCAGCAGCGGGCCAAGTCTGGCTGTGGATTTTGATGACCTATAACCCGTTCACAGTTATTTTATCTCTGACAGCAAGCAACAATCCATTAGCAACCTTATTGCAACGAGTATAAAACTGTGATTTTGACACTGATGCGAAAAGAGGTAGAATAATTTATGAACAAACTGTACTGTTGTCATTGCAGTTCGACCATAGATCATGAGACTTGCGAGGAAAAAATTGTTTCAAGAACTGTTCTTTAATACCAAGGTTTAACAAATTTTCATCCAAAAGTAGAGTTTGACGAATTCTCAACTTCCAATACCTAGTTCAGGGGCCCTACTATGAAGTCTTAAAACGATCATGATTCCGCTCTAAGAGGGAAACGGAGCTGTACATAGCGAATAGCACTATCCCGTTTATATCATCGGAATTGGATGGCATTAGCACGTCATAGTAGGGCTAAAGAACCGGGGTCTAAATATTTTGGCAAAGGAGCGTCTGATTGACACAAGCAAAGAGAGGCCTATCCATGATGACTTTACCTAGATTTTTGATAGCTAGAGGTTTGAGTACTTGCTTTAGCACTAACTTCGGTTGTGGTGGTTCAAAAAGGCAAACGTAAATGTCAAAATGAATAACGTTGGGTTGGAATAATCAAAACGTAGTGAAACAGTATGGATATTTTCGATAATTCCATTCCCAGTGTCTGGCTGTCTATCTTCGTCTCTGTTTTACAAATAAACCACTGATCATTGACTGTTAACTGTTGCGACCATTCGGATCCATGTTCAGTAATGAAGCCCTACCAGTGGCGGCTTTAGGTGGTGGCGAGTGGGGCAACCGCCCGGGGCCTCGCTGTCACAGGGGCCTCGCGCTACCCGAGTTCAAAAAACCTTACATTTGTAATGTTTTATACTTTTACCAATAAAATGGAGTTATTTCACAGTTAATTATTTAATAATTATTAATAGTAATAAGTGCCATCAAATTTGAGGAAGTCGATGACACGAGACCCGTTTTCAGTTTTGCATTTTTTTTTCAATGTAAAATTTCTCATTGTGATTTATTTTAAATTTTAGTCTTAGGAAATGCCGCAAATAGAAATGCCTACTTTCATATAAATTTTAAAAAGTTCAAAGATCTGTCGCCCGGGGCCTCGCAATGGTAAAAGCCGCCGCTGAGCTCTACCACTTAAATTTACAAATTTTAAACTTTAATAATTATTGCAGGCTATCTTCAGCCAGCCGACAGTCTCATACCCGATACCTCAGGCTACAGCATCAGTGTTCTTCACTCTCCAAGACAAGCACATTGATCCCCCAGAAGTGCGGGGTGTTCCGATGGTAAGTCAAGCACATTGATCCCCCAGAAGTGCGGGGTGTTCCGATGGTAAGTCAAGCAAATTGATCCCCCAGAAGTGCGGGTTGTTCCGAAGGTAAGTCAAGCAAATTGATCCCCCAGAAGTGCGGGGTGTTCCGATGGTAAGTCAAGCACATTGATCCCCCAGAAGTGCGGGGTGTTCCGATGGTAAGTCAAGCACATTGATCCCCCAGAAGTGCGGGGTGTTCTGATGGTAAGTCAAGCAAATTGATCCCCCAGAAGTGCGGGGTGTTCCGATGGTAAGTCAAGCACATTGATCCCCCAGAAGTGCGGGGTGTTCCGATGGTAAGTCAAGCACATTGATCCCCCAGAAGTGCGGGGTGTTCCGATGGTAAGTCAAGCAAATTGATCCCCCAGAAGTGCGGGGTGTTCCGATGGTAAGTCAAGCACATTGATCCCCCAGAAGTGCGGGGTGTTCCGATGGTAAGTCAAGCAAATTGATCCCCCAGAAGTGCGGGGTGTTCCGATGGTAAGTCTAAAGCAACTCAGCATGCAAGTTTAATGACATTGCGGGGCACGTTTGAGTGATAGATCACATGATACGTCGACAGATCGCAATGTAATGCATATTGCATACGATTTGACTGAAAACGTAGCCTAGATATTAATATGTAGCATATTAGAATAAATCGCTTCAAAATATCATCATATTCCTATCATTTGCACAACAAGGAAAATTCCTAAATATTTATTATGTCCATCAATTAGATTATCACAAAAAACAGGCCAAGTGCGAGTCGGACTCGCGCACGAAGCGTTCCGTACCATTATTTATAAAACGTGATATTTTTTGCCCTTAAATATTTGTTTTATTTTAATTTCATTTTTAAAGTGAATATATAACTAAATATTCTGTGAATATTTCAAGCGTCTACCTGTTGCCGTTATCAATATCGAGCAAAAAAATCACCCTTAAATATTTATTTTATTCTGTTTTTTAGTATTTTTTGTAGTAGTGGCAACAGAAATACATCATTTGAGAATATTTCAAGTGTCACGGTTTATGAGATACAGCCTGGTGACAGACGGACAGACAGACGGACAGCGGAGTCTTAGTAATAGGGTCCCGTTTTATCCTTTGGGTACGGAAGCCTAAAAATGGACTCTATTTTTTCTGTTGTCACGCAAACAAAAACTGAAGACGATACAGTACGTTGTTTCCCATGACGACGGGTATTGGTTCACTTTTTAGCGAGACGTGTCTTTACAAGAAGTTACTCCTGAATTTTGTGTTATCTTTATCTGGGTTTCGTGACCTGGCCTAATGTGGAGGTTGATCATTTTGGCTGTCAGACTTTTGAGCTTCTGACTATCCAATTGCAAGAATAATTTTACAATAGATAGGTATGACTTACAATCTTTTTTTTTTTAAAGATTATAAATTTACATTTACCACGTTAATAAAAAGTACCTGGATGACCGAGCTTTGCTCAGTTTTTTTTTTTGTAAACGTTTCTAAAAATGAAACCTAGCTAGATCGATTTATCGCCTTCGAAACCCTCTGCTCACTAAATTTCATGGAAATTGTTGGAGCCGTTTCCGAGATTCAGATTATATAAATATACACTAGTGGTACCGACTAACGTTGTCCTGTCCGAACGTTTGCTTTGTGTCTAACGAAAAATTATAGAAATCGATTGCTGCGCCACCTACCGGGTCCAATTGTGAATCTAAACCATCCTCGAATCCACTTGACCACACACAAAAAAAATCATTCAAATCGGTTCAGCCGTTTAGTAGGAGTTCGCTGTCAACACACGTACAGAACAATTATATATATAAAGATATTTGGTTGGCAGCACGGTTGGCGTAGAGGTTGAGCGATTGACTGTTGCGCTGCGTGTCGCGGGTTCGATTCCCGCACGGAACAATTATTTGTATGGCCTACAGATAGTTGTTCCGGGTCTGGCTGTTTGTGTACGTGACTTTGTATGTTTGTAAACGCACCCACGATACACGAGAAATTCCTAGTGTGGGACAACGTTTAAAAAATATATATATAAATATACAATAATTGCTCGTTTAAAGGTATTACATTAAATATCGAGCATTTGCTGAATTTCGGAATAGTTACCTATTTTCATTTCCCTTTGTTCTTATAAATATGGACATTTTAAACCGCTGCTATTTGCCACCCTTCTTTCTGCCTATAATGACGTATTGGCATTGACGTGCCTACATTGTGATATTAACCACATCATTGCCTATATTAATCATGTTAGTTATAGCATTATATGCTGTGAGATTAGGTATATGGAAGTCGGCTTTGTTTTTACTTTAGTTATCTATGTCTAAGCACATTCTTGGATTAACCAGAGTTGTGGTCTCGTACTTGGTACAATCATTAGGAACCTACTTCATAGATGACGTGTGAGTAGATCAGTGTGGGCGATAAAACGAAGTATAATGACTAGAAAACAATATGTATTAAAGTTGGCCTTTGTTACAATGAAATGTCCCATCTGCCTAGCCTTTTCCCAACTATATTGGGGTCAGCTTCCAGTCAAACCAGATTCAGCTGAATACCAGTAACCTACAGCCTATCAGATCTCCACAACCCATCAACTGGGTAACACGGTACTACTTTGCAAGACTGGTGTGAGATTTTCTGCCTTCTGATAATTCGTAACGATTGCTAATCTCCAAATGATTGCCGGGACCAACGGCCGAACGTGTTACAATAAAATATAAAGAGTGAGTACCTACTTATTAAGTTATTTAATGGCAATCTTTAGGGGTTATAAATATCTATTCATTAATAAGAAAAGCGTATCCTGAGGGACAATCGTGTAAAATGGATCAGCTGGTCAATAAATCAACATAATATAAAAATCTTCCGTTACTGACTGACTGAGTGACTGACAGACAACGTACAGCCGAAACTACTGGTCGTAGAAAGCTGAAATTTGGCATGTAGGTTCCTTGGGACTGTGGGGAGCACTAAGAGAGGATTTCTCTAAATGCCTACGGGAACGGGAAAAAACGGGATATGCGTGTACGAAGTCGCGGGAAAAAGCTAAATCAAACCGTAAGGAACCCTTCGTATGTTCTTATGCTAGTCTGACTCGCACTCGATCAGTTTTTCTTGAGTTTGAGATACTACCACAGTATAATACTGACAGCACCGCGATAACCGATTAGGGGTCTCGTCGATGCGCATGTTTGTGTGAGTATGCCGTTTCGAGCGTTTGTAAGTAGTTTCCATACTGTTCATATTTATACTGTGAAATTACTCACTGTAATTTGATGCTCAAAGTTGTAGTAGAAGTTAGTTCAGTTAGCAGCACTATCCCGTTTACATCATCGGAATTGCATGGTGCTAATCCCATCATAGTAGGGCTGCTGATCCTAGTAAGTAGAGCATCTGTGTTATTTGGGCCACATAAACACATCATGTCCTATGTGACACCTGTCAAAATAAATTGTATTAAAACACACATCTTACGCAAAAACAACAACAATAAATTCGTCAAGCAGGACGTAATAATGCCAAGTGGCGTAACGCTAGCTAATATTGTTACTAGGTAAATATGAACTTTCTAAAATAAAACTGGAAACTAAAATGATTTTAAAACTAGACACGGTGTATTTTATGATGTAGCTATCAAAATGGTGGGATAAATAAGTACTTGCTTTGATTGCTCAGTCTCCTTTTGTGGAAATCGTTTTACAGTATAGAGGTATGCGGTACAGAGAGTAAAGTCCCGCACACCTCCACTGGAAATGGGAGGATCCTCCGAACCAGACGGTTATTGGTGACTAGTGGGCAACTGCCCGATAGTTGATATTCGGACTGTTGTATATGTTCAAACCACATGTAGAACTTTGCTTGCGCGATGCAGGATTCCGTTGTTAGTTCGCCGTAGATGGCGCTGCGGTTCTTTTTGTTGCAGTGCAAATTTCGTTTCTTAATTTTTCTTATGGCGGCATTGATGCCGCTACAACAGCATCAAATGTTCCTCTTTGTCGTTAACCAGTCAAGTTTAGTAATTAATCATTCTTCTTCTTATTAATTTGTCGATGGTACATTTACGTATATATATGCTTTCCACTCCACCAACACGAAAACGTCAAATTTTATGCTACGCAAACCTAACATGAAGTGCGACATTATGGCCGTCGAACGGCGCCTTCCGCTGCTAGGTGCAGCCGGTCGATTCTGTAAACATGTCGAAGTGAAGGCTTGGGTGAAGTGATCACGAGGTGAGCTGTCAATCCATATACCTAATCAAGATGTCACGTGATCACGAAGTGAGCTGTCATTCCATCTGGATTATATGGATTGACAGCTCACCTCGTGATCACTTCACCCAAGCCTTCACAGACTTGTTTACAGAATCGACCGGCAGCTTCGCTCGTGAGTTAACTCTCAAATCCTTCATTGCGTTCGGGATTCAATATAACACTGCTTTATCCCCTCGGTGTATTATCTACTATTTTGAGCCTAGTATGCATGCACGTGGCCACGCTTAGAGTGAAGTCCGAGTGTTTTTTCACATCATCGTTGTTGTAGCATGTGAGTTCACATTTGTGAAACTCAGAAATACGACGTAGTTTGATTGTAGAGCGATTCTGTAAGCCTCTCACCGTTACAGGAGAAGACGCCCCGGGCGTCGGGAGTCGCAGGGCGATCCCCGGCCACCGTAGGCGCGGGCCTGCGGACGGCGAGCGTTGGGTGGCTCGCTGTCCGATCACCACCAGGCCCGGGTCGATGGCGCGTTGTGTTTCACGCGCGCCTCAAAGAGATGTCAGCAAAGAGGACGGGGCCCGCTAGGGCCAGAGCCTGCCAGGGTTGCGGAATTTGTTCGAAAGAGTCACCGCGGCCCTGGAAAGCAAAGGGCTTTAGAAGGAACACGGATGGGTTTTAGTCAGTAAGAGTCTGACACGCCCTTCCGCTCCACCCAGAGCGGAAGAAGTCATTTGATGATTTCCCATCCTTAAAAAAAAAAAAAAAAAAGCCTCTATCCATGTATAGCTTGAAGTGAACATGAAGTGAGCTGTCAAATCTCAAATAGTTTATTGCAATCCATAACGTACACATAAACAGGTGGTAGAATTAATAAATAGAAACAATTATGGAGCCTGTCGGGCACAGCAAAACTTAAAATAATTAATTAGGAGAGAGGAAGAGCGTTTTGTTAACTTTTCTTGTAAAATGTTTGTTTAATTATTTTTCTGTCAATCCAGACAAACAAGATGGAATGACAGTTCACTTCACGCTCACTCCACTTAAGTTTACACGGTGAGACGTTCACAGAATAGACCGGCTGAAGCACCGCACTCGCACTATGGGTAGACCGATGGGATTGATCGATTCACCGTTTTTGGAACAACAATTCTTATCCCCGTTTTGCCAAGATATGTTTGCAGTGATCTACTTGGATACGCAATCGATTCAGCACTGTGATTCTGTAAACGTCTCTCCGTGAAAACTTGGGTAAAGAGATCATGAAGTGAGCTGTCATGCTGACAAACCTGCTAATGTCGAGTTTAACTGTTTGGGTTCCATGAAGTCGTGAAGGTGAATGGTGGATACTTCTTTTCCCACAGATAGCTTATATGTTAAGGTTTAATATATCGTTGATAATAGTTTTCTACGGGACTAAATCCTTGGGAAGAACCTTGTAATAAAAAGAAAGTTTTTTTTTAACTCGTGTTGTAAGTCACGTAAATGTCTTTTTAAAAGGCGTAAAATAATTAATAGCCTATCGACTTAATTGCCGTGGGTTTCCGCAATAGGTAAAAGCTTTTCCCTATTTGCGTTTAATGTAAACTTTACCTATCACAAACCACACCCGAAACCTACCTTCTATTTATTTACGCTGCTCTGAATAGAATATTTATTTATTTCCTCAGAATGTAGTCATAAATGTAATAAATGAATAAAATGTTGTAATTTTCACACTAATTTCATTATATTATTTACGAACTGAAAAGGTTACGTAAGATTCAAACAGAAGGGGTTTTCTTGTGAAACGTCGTTTCGAAAATACGGATTGCGGTTGTGAGTATCCATATTGGCAACCGCTGTCAAATATCTTTGTAGTTTAAAAGAAAGTCATACGCGAACGACGTACTTGTGGCCTAAAGATTGGGCCTCACCAGACAGGTTCCAGTTAATTTACTTGGCAGATAAAATTCCATATAAATTGTTCCATTTTCGAATTTATTCGCTGATTAGTGGCTATACGGAGGTCGTGAAACAGGCCCCTAATATTTCTGATATTAACATGTAATACAAAAAGCACTATTATCGAATCTTTGGTGAAATTCCGCGAATACTCGTGAAAGCTGGAAATAACTGTCATTCTACCTATGGCTGCGTGTCCACCAGAGATGTGCGAGGATGCGTAGCGAGGGATGTGTTTGTTAAGACCCAATAGAATCGCTTGTGCTGAGCGAGGCTAGGTAAATTAAGCCATTCTATTGGTTCTTAACAAAAACATCTCTCACTACGCAACCTCGCACAGCACTAGTGGAAACGCAGCTTTATGCTATGGATTGACAGCTCACTTCACTTTAGTTTTGCTGGATCCGTTAATTGTACATTTTCTACTTGTTTGTAATTGTAGCCGTACTAACCTGCAGACTTTTACAGCGCTTGTTAACAAGCTTTTATTCAACTTCAGCAAACTGAATTAGAACCACTACCTGTTAGATGACAATTGTTTTTTATGAAAACTAGGTCATAGTTTTCCTTTTGATCCTTCATCTAGGATTGGCTCCAGAAGAAGCAAATCCTCAACAGTCAAATGTACCGACAGGAAATTTTAAATACGTGTAGTACTCAAAATAAGCTACTATGACCTGATTCTCCATTTAGGAATGGCTCCAGACGCAGTAACTCCTCAACGATCAATAGTACAGACAATAAATGTTTCTTCTTTATCTTATTTCTTTCAGATGTGGTTCAGGGTCGAAGGCCATCACACAGATCACGATATGCGCTACGTGGCTCTTCCAGCGGACTGGATCCTAGCCGTCATAAAAATGAAGATCAAGCTGTTCGCGAGGATTGAGGCTATTCGAATGTTTTAGCTTTTTTAGTTTTAATGAAGAATTCAATGTAAAAGATAAAAAATTCTAAATGGACAAGTGATTTGAAGATTTTTATAAATGCCCAGAACTTAAGGTGCAAATCTTATCTTTTGTTTAGATTCTATTTTTATTTTTAGTGTTGTAATGTTGCAAAATGAAAGTTTTTATCAAATTATATATCAAAGTAATAGAAAATTGTTTTAAGACTTCGAATAATAGATTTCGTTTTCATAATATTTAACACATAATCTCCCCTGGAGCAGGCCTTCTGGAAGAAATTACTTTTGAAATAACCTTTGTATGCTCTTCTATCTGTGTTTGATCTTTTCTCTTTTAAGTGTTTTGTGTACAGACGCCAGCACGTCAAACTACCCTAAACTGTCAAATATTCCCAATGAATCTTGAACCTAAAGTATTAGCGATAAAGTTGTAAATCAATTAAAGAAATTTGACAGATTGTTGCAGCTTGATGTGCTAGCACCTGAACATAAATGAACAAATAATCTCCATCAATCTTAATTGGCTGGAAACAAAAATAAAATAGATAAACTACTGCGATAAAGTAAAATAAATGTCGGGACAAAATAAATGACCAAAGAATACAGATGCAATCAACAAATTACAAGTTTGTGGTTTTGTAAATAATCGTGAGAGAATTTTCAACGAACTACTAAAAAAATCGAAGGCTATATTTATTACACAGGAAAATGTGGCAGTTATGAGTCATTCATTGATATAATGCCGGTTCGCAGAAGGACGTATGTTAATTTTGAATCGATGCTATTTCGCAATGTTATTGCATTCTCGAGCTTAAACCGGTTTTAAAGTGGAGTCTGCGATCGACGGCGATATCAGTTCGTGGCAAGATAAATCTCTTACGTTTGTTTTGTGAGGATTAATTTTAATATCTTTTGCAGCTATCATTTCCGGTTTCACTTCCATTTTCGCCAAATTCGAACTCCAGGCTTACTCCGACCATGGGATGAATGGACTGGCCATTTGCTATCATTTATTGAGGAGTTCCGTTGCCAATCTCTAAAGTTCTTCATCAGATCTTCACCAAATTTAAATGGGACCACTCCGAGAAAGTACTCTTCCAAATACTACCCTAATCGCTTTAAGTGTGCCTTTAAAATTTGAAGAGTTCTCTCTATTTCTCCAGGATTCCATCATCAGATCCTGACTTGATGATCATGGGACCACCTGGGAAGTATACCATTTCAAACAAAAAAATGGTGTACTTCCCAGGTGGTCCCATGATCATCAAGTCAGGATCTGATGATGGGATCCTGTTTATAACATAACATCACGCCGGAACACTATGAAGGGGTAAGCACATGTGAACCACTAAAAAGTGAAAAAAAAAATACAAAAAGATACAACCGACTTCCCAATAAAAAATACTAAAAGTATAAAATAATTTCGGCAGACGGTGTTTTTTTGATGTTTTTTCGTTTTTTGACACCGACCTCCGAAATTAAAGTTATTTTATACTTTGTAGTGTAAAAAACACTTGGAAACAAATTGGGAAGTCGGTTGAATTATTTGTAAATAGTCGTTTCAGGATTAGTAGTCTACCTGAAAACTACTGATCCAATTTCAAAAACTAAAATGTGACAAACTTGGAAACAATTCTGGGGTGCGATTGTGTAAGGCAATCGTATTAATTTGATATTTCAAAACGTACGGTATAATCTGTCAAACGGCTAATTCTAATTGTGTACGGAGTTCATTTATCGATAACGATTGGGTCGTTAATTTTAAACGATGAGTGAATGATGTACAAGTTTTTGACACATAATTCGAATTGCGTATGTTTTTTGAGCTCATTGCTAATGTCAAATGATTGCGGTGACTTGTGACTCATGACAATCGTGAATTATAGTGCTCGTAATTAATTGTTTTATTATTTTCTTTGAAAGAAAAGGGTAAGTAATCGAAACTATCGAAAGAAAAAGGTTGGTGGGTTGGTTGGAAGTGAGTCCAACCAAACGTCGTAGTGAATAATGTATAGTGTTTAGTGTTAAATGGAAATAAAATAAAGTGAGTCACAAGAGTTCTTTTTCAGCACAATTTATTGTTAATCCGCGTGATTTTTTAGAATAAAATGGCGCACGCCTACATGATGGGCATGATCGAACGGGAGCGTCGCATGAGACGCTCGCAGATGAGGAGGCAAGAGCTGCGGAGATCATCTATGCCCTGGGACATGCCGGATGGCGAGTTCATCAAGAACTACAGGCTGTCGTTGCCGTTATTTCAACAGCTTGTTGATGAACTCGCACCGTTCATGCCCCAAAGGCTGAGATCTACAGGGATCTCTGCTGAGCTCAAAGTAAGTCTCCCTTTTTTGCAAATGTGAGTAAAGCGAATCTGACCGTTTTTTAATGTTACTTTTAATATTATAGATCATGGCTGCCTTAGATTTTTACGCCGGGGGCAGCTATCAAAGACGGGTTGGAAAAGATTTCAATTTAGGGCTCTGCCAGACTGCTGTCCACAAGTGTGTCGCTGAGGTCACAGATGCCCTAAATAATCCAGCGATTCTCCAACGGCACATCGCCTTCCCCAGTAACCGTGAGGAGAGAATGGCGGTTATGAGAGGGTAGGTACCCATATTGCGGATGTCGCATACGTTCCCGCGATCCCCGGCGTAGGTGGAAGATGGAACACCGGGGTGGTTTTAGTCAGTAAGAGTCTGACAGACCCCTCCACCCGCCCCAGGGTGGAGGATTTCCATGAGGATTTCCCCCGAGATCAAAAAAAAAAAAAAAAAAGGGTAGGTACCCATTTCAAGCTGATAGTGTGGCTCAAGAATAGAAAGGGACATTAACTAACTTTTTTTTACAGATTTATGGATGTCTTTGGCTTCCCCGGTGTTATGGGCTGTATTGATGGCACACATATTGCCATTATACGGCCCCATGATTATGAGGAAGCATTTTTTAATAGGAAGCATTACCACTCATTAAATGCAATGATCGTAAGTTTTTATTAGTATCTACCTTAGTTTGCTACGGCATTTTCTAACATTTATTTATTTTAGAAATTGGGGAGGGTTTTGTATGTTTTTTTTTAACGTTCTAGATTTGTGATGCTGCTCTAAACATTTTACATGTTGACGCCTCGTATGGAGGTGCCAGCCATGACTCGCATGTGTGGAATAGGAGCGCTTTGGAGGCTCACATGCGAAGTCTGACTGAAGCCAATGAAGTGTGCTGGCTATTAGGTAATACATGGAATAATATTCACCTTTTATATTCTAAGGCTGATTTTCCACCATGTGCTATGCCTTTATCGTACAGCATATCTAAGTAACTTATTTTTACCTTAAAGGGGATTCTGGATACGCCCAGCGGGAGTGGCTGATGACTCCAATTCTGCGAGCAGCTCCGGATTCCCCAGAAGCACACTACACGGATCTCCACTGCAGCACCCGCAACACTGTAGAGCGCTGCATTGGAGTGTTGAAGGCAAGGTGGCGCTGTCTCCTAGCGCACCGAACTCTGCACTATGACCCCATCAAAGCTGGGAAAATTGTCAATGCGTGTATCGTATTGCACAACATGTGCAATCGTGCACGCATTGAAATTCCCACACTGGACGAGTACGACTTCAGAAGGGACGGCAGAAGACAACCAGTGCAGCCAGTCCATGTTGGAGATGGGGTCACTTTGCGACGAGGGTTGGTGGAAAGATTGTGGAGGGACCGGCACCGCCATAGATAAGCGCTTGCTGACGCTTATCTATATATGTAAAATCCTTTGTCCTGAATGACTGACTGACGGATCAACGCACAGCCTAAACCGCTGATCGTATAGACTTAAAACTTGGAGGGTATGTTCTTTGTATGACGTAGGCATCCGATAAGAAAGGATTTTCCGAAATTCTACCCCAAAGGGGGTTAAACAGGGGTTGGAAATTTGTATTTTAGTCCTTCACGTGTAAGCGGGCACGCCCTTTATGTCTGTAGGTATATTTAAGTTTAATTTAAATTGTTTGTATGCTTGAGTTTGTCTGTTTGTGATAGCATAATGGAGTGTGCTATTTAGTTTTAGGCTTTACGTGTTACTTATATCATTATTTTTCTTTATAAGAATACTTTGCAAACTATTGTATAAATGCGAGTTCTTCAAACTAAAGAGACAGATGTGTTGCTGGGGAGTTTGTTGCGCCACTTCTTCTTCCCAGCTAAAACACTAGGAAGTGGTGACGGGCGAGCGTTTTTGGGGGACTGTCTTACTGTAAAATTGGACGTTCAAAAACTGCTGGCTCCCAGCCTAATTTGAATAAATGCCTATTGAAGTTGATTTTGAAAAATTAAAACCATTATGTAATAATGAATATCTTTTTTATTTTTCCAATTATTATTTCCATTTCAATCACAAATTGTACTACTTATACAAGCACAGTGTGCACATCCTTCCTTAATGTGGTGTACAATGTATGTATACAGACATATTATTTCAAAGGAACATTTCTTCATTTTTATTTACTTCCTAACATACGAAATTAATAAACAAATCACAGATTTCTTATTCTTAGCAGTCTTTCTCAACACAGCTTCGCATAACCTTATATAAGACTACTATACTGAGGGAACATTTATTTACTTCCTAACATACTAAATAATTAATTGAATAAATCACAGATTTGGTTTCTAGTATTAGCACAATTTTGCTCAACACAGTTTCATATAGCATCTATAATATACTAGTTGCCGCCCGCGGCTCCGCCCGCGTGATTGTCGAAAACTATCCTAAGGGAACATATTCCCGGGATAAAAAGTATCCTATGTTTTATTCCAGACTATAATCTACCTCTGTGCCAAATTTCATCAAAATCCATTCAGTAGTTTTTACGTGAAAGAGTAACAAACATCCATACATACATCCATACTTACAAACTTTCGCCTTTATAATAGTAGTAGGATAAACATTTACTTAGTTACTACAATAATAAAATCAAGCACATGTCTCTTAGGCCCATATTAAAAAAAAATTAGGGAAATCGTCTTTCCATGAGTTGCAGTGCCCGTTCCGCAATTTCCACAAGACGACGAAGCAACGACGCCCGTTCTCTGTCAATTGCAAGGCGCTGCTCCTCATATCGCCTTGCCCACAAAGGTGGGTCATCGTAACGATTCCTGCGGTCTGAAATTAATACATATAAATTCATGATTCATTTGTGATGTCTCTCAGCAATGGAGTCTATAAATAGGCTCATTTACATGTAAAACAATATAATATTTGTACACACATGGTCGTCTTGCGTTTCTTTCCTGAGCATTTCGCCCCCGCCTTGGTCCAACATCAACCGAGTCTTCGGAATCATCAGGCAGTGCCTGAGGTGGTGAGTGAGGTGGCAACTGAGGCGGTGATTGAGCCGGAGCCTCAGGCGGTGATTGAGGCGGTGATCCCTGTGGTTGCAGCTGAAAATGAAAAACTTTGTTACCTTCTAAAATAAAATACTTAATAATTATCCTATTTTGTCATCCTTATTGTTTGTTACTTACAATAGAAATAGAGTCAGCCTGAGATGTTTCTCTTTGAGGCTGGGCCGACTGTGGGTTGATAGCTGTGGCTGGAGTATTTTGCAGCTGAAATATTTAATGTTGTTACTAAATAAATCATCACAAAATATGAGCACACACATAGACTTGACCAACACTGTTGCGCTCCCAAATATAGACATGGCAAAGACAATGTTCCAGTACATTTACTCACACACCCCTTTCATGAGAAAGTATCTGTCAACTTGCACTCAGTTTGATAGCAGCTAATATTTTACATTTTATTCCTATAAGCAATTATTAGGTCCTTTTTTTTACTTACATAAGGTACAGGAATCTGCACCTGTGGGTTACCGGCATAAGAGACCTCTCCTAATAATTGTAATATGCGGGTCTCTGTTAATGTAAGGGGCTTTTTGGCTGGCCCCCCACCAGTTCCACGGGCATATTGTTTTAGCTCCGTGTCCCTTTTCCGGGCCCTATATTTGACTTCATGCCAATACTGAAAAACATAAAGAAAAAGAATGTGAGTGGTGAATTGTTCACAATTTTATTCAACTTTAAATAGCAAACGCCTCATTACTTACGGTTTTCCACCCCTGTGCCGTTTTTGTGGCTCCATCTCCAAAACAATTCAAAACTGCCGCAGTAGACCGCCAAAATTCGTCAACCCGCTGGCTGGCCAAAGCGCCTCCCAAAACCCGACCTCGCGCCAACTCTGGGTTAGCTTCTAGGAGGCCTAATAAAGCCTCCACTTGTGCAGGGGATACCACTCGTACCCTCGGCACTATAAGTCGTTGTTATGTTATGAATGAGAATGAAGATACTAGTCAATTTTGTGGTTGTTATTAATTCTTCTGGGAAAGATATATTGGATAAAATTTCCATTATGGACCGTCGATTTGGAAGTTCATATTTTTTTTGTAGATAGTACTCATAAATATAAAGCTTTTTACGTATTTTGAAATTGCGGAAATTCACAGTTTACGAGATATAATTTTTTAAAGTTTCCATACATATATGAAAATAGCACGCCATTTTCAAAGGTTTAGGTTGGATAAATTGTCACGGTAGACGTTAAAGTTGACATTTCACGTTCCGTTGACGGTAGAGGTGTATTTTATTTAGTTTTATGTCGTATTTTTACTTATATATAATTTTATTTTCATATACTCACATATTACATTTGGTGAATGATTAATGGTCACAATAACCATGCTGTTTTATGCAATTACATTGAATATTTTACAAAAAAAATAACTATTTTTGTGTACACTATGGAACGGAACGTGAATATGAATATACGAAAATTACCCAAAACCGAATCGGGGCACCCCACTTTCCACGTGTTCTTGTCTGCCCTACCCCTAGAGTGTATATAAAAAACCGGAGGCGCGGAGGGAGAGCAGCCCTCTACTGCTGGTCGCCGAAGGCGACCAACAAGACGAAGCTGCGGAGCCGAGCATGAGTGACCGTACTTCGGCACGCAAGGGCGGAAGGGCTGCACTTCCCGCAGCGCCGGAGATAAGGCGGAGTCAAACAAGGGGCCCCCCCCTAGAGGGAAGCTATCCATAAATCAATGGACATTTATGGAAATTTTTATTCTTACCTAAAAACTTTAACCATGGATATCTCCATAACCATGGGGTTCCGCGGGGTAGGGATGGTACAGGGGGGTAGCCCCCCTCCCCCCTCCCCTCCCTCCCCCCTCCGCCCCATAAATCGACGGTCTATAATGGAAATTTTAACCGATATATTAGGTATACGGCAAAGTTTACTTACTTTTAGTATGATTTAACACAACTTTTAAAAAACAGAGTATGGTATTCTGTGTTACTATTAGTGATAAAAGTATAATTATTTTCTACGAACAACAACATCACAGACTACAAAGATGATAGATTTAATGTCAATCTTCGTCTTGTCACTTGTCTTCTTGACAGGCACAGAATATAAAATGTTTGTAATTATAGCCCACTAACGCCACATAGTGTCGAGTAGCAGAAAACTTATGGCGCCACCTGGGGCCGAATAGCCGAAGCTCTCTTTCATTCTTTCCTTTGCATTTGGTTACTTGAGTTGCAACATTTGCGTGGACAAATTTTCCATTATAATTCAATGTTTATAACAACCAAAGAGTTATTTTTAAGATGTAATAACAAAAAATAGCGGTTTTTTTTAATGTTAATTATTAAAATAATCCAAAAAAAAAAAAGATTTTCTGAATATTTTGCATAATTAAACGCAATCTTATGATACGTTTGTATACGATCCAATACGATCGTTCACTCATTGGATGGACAGTTTTACACAATTCGAATTTTTTATTTACGATTAATGACTATCGTATTCATTATTCATCATGAACTAAAGTTAGACAATCGCACCTCTGTTCTAATAATGATTTAATCATCTTCTAGGCATGCTCTTTTGTCGACCATATTATCGCTTACCATCACCTGATGGTAAGCGATAATATGGTCGACAAAAGAGAGAGAGTGAGATTGACCAAACGCGAGCCTTTCAATCTATGCATTTATTAAAATTGTAACGGATCGCTGTATGTACCTACATGGAAGATATATGAGAAAAAAATGTTATTGGGACCTTTATCAATGCATATAGCACCCAAAACAAGAATGTTTGAATTTTTGTCTGTTTATCTGTGCGTTTGTGCACGATAATATCAGAAACGGCTTATCCGATTTAGATGTGATTTTCACTTATACATTGTGGTAACCACAATACTATATCACAATAATTCACTTAACATTTAGTGTTTGTTTTATGTCAATCGGTTCATAAATAAAAAAAAGATTTTTTTTATTAGATATTAATTTAAAGAATCACGTCGAACATTTGTTAAACTATCTATATCTATCTATTCTTTCTCTGTTCAGTAGCATTGACTGAAACTTTACTAAACTTCATAATCTTAAAATAAAAATGTCTGCCTCAAGTAACTATTCCACGCGGACGAAGTCGCGGGCAAATGCTAGTGGATAATAAAAATTAAATACCGCAACATAAAATTGTTATTTGTCATGTTATCGTCATCTTAGGCCTATTGTTTCCTACAATACCTACATCATTTCCTCGGCCACTCTCATTAGCTGCTACCACGAACTGCTAAGATCGATGTTCCATCATCCCTGAGATGGCATCACACTCGTATTTCAATCATTAACCAAGTTATCTCACACCTTTCTGGAGCTACTTCTATTCCCACCATTTCTAAGTATCAAACCGCCGCGTTCATTGTTTCCTCTATGATTCATTCACCAGTCGCGATCAATGTCCTTGCACAACGACTACTTTCACTTGGCAACACCGAGATTTATATGCAAATGGCAAGACTTGCACGCGACCGTTAAATGTTGCCAGTTAACAAAAAGGTGTTTGAGGGATAAACAAAGAGTTGTTAATTGGTTTACCTGCTTTCTCCTCATTTTGTTTTATTGATAACAATAGCGGAACAGTTATTATTGTTTCATTTGGTTACTGCACTTTTGGTTTTTGGCAGTCATATTTATGTTGCAGTGAATACATTCATTTTTTAAGATGTATGGAATAAGGACCACATTTAGTATAATTAATTATCTTGTACTACATACGTATTAAATATTTATGAAAATCTAAAAAAAAAACATTTGATAAATGCGCATGCGCTGTCGAATCTCGAAATAAAATAAAAAAGATCCAGTCTCTACAAAACATTGCTGAAATCCTACTGTAGCTGTTCGCACTATCAATTCCACTTAGACTAAATTCAGATCTCTGGTAAGTATCTTGAAAATAGACGAGGAAGCCGGCTTTAGATTCTGGCTATTCAACTAAAATGAACACGGCTAAAGATTTCAAATAAAGATACTGTCTATCTAATTAACCAATTCAAATATATCTTTGTTTTAATCCTCGAATAAATTAATTGTATTGATCTTAATATAAAAGTAGAAAAAAAAATCATCATCTTACCTTGTTTGGTTGTAATATTTTTTATGTCAATAAAGTTATTATTTATTTATTATTTACCTACATCTCACACCTTCACTCAGAACCGTGGGAATAAAAAACAGGTTTGAAATAATCTCTATTCTTCTCGAAAGAACAGCTGGGGAACAATGCAAAAAGGTTTATCGTTGACCATCAAGTTCCTGATAAACTAGACAAAATTCTACCTGGCCGGCGCACCGGCTTCGCGCCATAATGACCCAAACTGTCATTCAACCGCGCATGCGCGTAGCGTTCGCACGGCCATCGTGTTTTGCCGCCATATTTGATTTATTCGAAGTGTAAACACAACCGTTTTTGAATTAAATAAGTGTGTTCAGTGCAAATAGTGATAATGGTGCGTACTTTTAAACTAGTGGGGTGCTTCAAAGTGCCAAAGCGTGGCGCTAAAGTGGTTCCAGCGTCGAGTGGCGAGGGAATTTTCACAATCGACATGTCTTCTACCTCCACATTGGATGTTGTGGTAAGTTAATTGCAAAATAATCACCTATTAAGGGGCAAAATTAAATTGTTGAACTGTTGCCGACTAAACGTTCGGCTTGTTATGACTTTTCGATAGTGTTGTGTCAACTAACAGCTGTTTTGATGTGACGTCATTTGAATGTAACTTGATCGTAAGTTTATGATAAGTGATTTGGCTGCGCACGGTAATTAAGCAACGAGGTATGACTAAGTTATTGAACTATGCTAACGTCCTATTGGATACGGCATCAGACCCGAGTTATCCTAGTTATATCCAAGTTATTTTAAGGTTTTACCAACATATTTTGGCGACGAAAGTAGCCCTTTCATTGAACTTAACATCACAATTTCTTTTTTTCAATTAAATTCGGTCTGTACATTCTAGATTCTAGCTTCAAAATTATCACCAAGGTCTGGTTTTATTCGAGATGACGCTGAAATCATTAACACTTTAATGGTTACAGCATGTCACGACTTTGTCAATAAAACCACCGAATCATGCAACTGGTTGTCCATCAGCCTGGGGCCTACTAGAGATACCTTCCTAAAGAATCTTGTCACAATATTATGACCAACTGTTGCTCATAGCTTTGATAGATTTTCATTATAAAGCCTAATGGGCTTTTTCCGTCTCCAGGTTGCATCTATCTCTGTATCAAAATCGGTCCAGTGATTTAGGCGTGAAAGCATAACAAACTAACAAACAAATTTTATTTGGCATTAATAATACTTAGGAATCGACTAAATTGTAAACAATGTCTTGCCTCAGTGTTACTAGCTAAGGTTATACCTATATCTGGATGATTTGACAGGTGGTTAATGTTATAGTCATTCCATCTTATAGGTACCTATCCAGTCAGACAGGTACTTGAGTTTACTAGATTTTTTTTCCTCATGTAATGTGTACCTACAATTTTGTAAGTGCAGTCTTTAGCATTATTTAGACTGAGTCCTAGTTTTGTGGCATAAACATGAAGACTCATTATGTCGTACGAAATAAATTGTGCAACTGTTGGACCATTAGTAGGTAAGTACAATTAATTTTTAGTTTTTATTGCATACACAAAAACATACAGAAATGAAGGAAGAAAGAAAGCCTTAACCCAGGATTCTCTAACAGCAAATCTCTGAAATACGAAAACCAGGTAAATCATATAATTATGGCAATTTTTCCAAAGGACTTATTAATCAATCTTCAATATCTGTACCTAGATAAAGCACAAATACCTGACCAGCTCCTGGATTGTATGGTTCTACCTCCAGGAAATTGCAATAACATTTAATCCTTAGACTAGTTTCTAATCTGTAATTTAACGTTTCTCATTTGCAACCAACAGTTTCTCTTTTTGTATCTATTCAGCGGCAGCTTTAAATATTTGCATTTACTATTCAGGCAGTTAGAGAAAGTTGGTATTGTGTTTGAAGGCTAAAAACACTAAGTAAGTCAAGTTCAATGCTCCTGGAGACATTTTAAAATTAAAAGAACCAAGCCACAGCCTCTTTCAGGCAAAAACCCATGAGAATATATCTAGAAACGATATGTCATCATTTGCATCATCCCCAGACTGATTTTTCCCGTCCTCTCTTTTCTTGTGCCAACCCCCAAGCTCTTTTTTTTGATCTCGGGTGGAAATCCTCATTGATGTCCTCCGCCTTGGGGCGGGCGGAGGGGTCTTTCAGACTCTAAAATCACCTCGGTGTTCCGTCTCCCACCTACGCCGGGGATCGCGGGAACGTATGCGACTTCCGTAATCCCCGGCTGGCCCACCTCTGCGGGCCACCTCGCGTCAGCGGGGGGAGTGAGGTATTTGACTCCCCCCGCTACGTCAAAGAGGGGCGTACGGGAACACCACGCGCCGCCACCTCGGGTCCGGATGGATGGGGGGCGACGGACATCCCCAAGTTCGCCACTTCTGGACGTAGTAACCCGTTCCAACCTCATCTAAGTGCTTTCCATGATGTTAATAAATTATTTTCTCTGGCCATCTCACCGGAAGACATAGCCTTGGAAGGCCCCCCACAAGGTGGACCGATGACATGGTGAGGGTCGTGGCTAACCGATGGATGCGAGACGCACAGGACCGGTTGTTGTGGTGACAATTGGGGGAGGCCTATGTCCAGCAGTGGATGTCTTTTGGTTGATATGATGATGATGATCTCACCATGCAACGACACATGTCTTTTCTGTTCCTTGGACTCCTCTTGGTCTGCCTCACTCCATCTGTGGACATCGCGTCGAGCAAGCTGACCTGCCCAACTCCATTTGTGTTCCGTATTTCGTTTTCCGATACATCTTCGTACATATTATTGCATAAACATCATCCACAAAATAAAATTTGATATCATCTTGGAACGTCAAACTACCCAAAAAGTCGTAATACTGCAACGGTAACGAATTGGTACAGATGCCAGCACATCAAGCTACAACAATCTGTCAAATTTCTTTAATCGATTTTCAACTTTATCGCTGAAGCGTCAGCTTCAAGGTTGATTGGGAAATTTTGACAGTTTCGGGTACCTTGATGTGCTGGCGTCTGTACCAACCCAGATCAAATTCGAAAGATAAAGTAGTATTCGTTTTCAGGGTCATTCAGCAGCTAAGCCCAATCATTTGCATTATGGTTAGGAAATTGTGCCCGAGACACGTAAATGTAGGCACAGGTGGGCACATTATGCTAATTAAATTCGTCTTATTCTTCAATCCTTACATGTGTTACAAAACATGCGTCATTTGGATAGTGATCAGTTGCATCTTAACAATAGTTAACAAGACATCTACCTGACTTTCAATCTGTTTAGTTTTAAACTGGATTTGAGGTACTAAAACTAATTGTAGCGACTCTAGTTAACTGAACTACAGGGTCTGCAGTACGTGCTACCATTGGCTGTTACAAATCCTGTTTCACTATTTGCCCCTTAAACTCAAGATCCGTTGCCATATATTGTGTTGAAATACTACGCAGTCACAAAGGTTGTCTCCTATCATGAAATGGTCTAGCTCACAACAATTCTACTGTTCTAGATTTTAGACAGTAGCGTAAATTAGTTCATGAGTAACAGCGTCCAAATGTAGCTATTAATTTTATTTTAACTCCGTTAATTGCCTCGCTTTGTTGCAGGTCATTATCTAAAATATTTAAATTATCACACTATTAGGGAATGAGGCATAATTTTCCTCATTTTTTTCCTGATCATCCAAAATCAAAAACTCTTGTTATTCAGTCATGTTATCAAAATTCTCACTCACAGAACAATCTTATTAAATAATATTGTTTACTACAACCTAAATTTAGAATTTTATCTCCTTTTGAAGACATGTCTCGCAAGTTTCGCGTTAATTTATATTAACAATACAAATCCCATTTGTGTGACAAAGTTATTGAGTTTTGTTGATAACATGCGAACTTATGTAGCAATAATTGATTCTGTTGGTGCAAAACATATGTATACTGAGATTTCATATATCATGCAACTGAATATATCATCTGCCTGTATGCTTGCCGTTTTGTCTGGGCTATGAATAAGAGCACTGTTCCAATTTTGATGGAGCATTATTGTGTCCCCTAATGCTTGTACTTTCGCTTTATCTAGAGGATAGTTTGTTGTTTCAAGTCAACCTTATTTGTTAGGTGCAATGTTGTTGTTTGCAATCCAGGTCGTGTAGATATTTCCTGCTCTGACATCGTATATGTCTAGTTACCCGTTTCTGATCCTATATTTGGTTATGTATGTCATCTAAAAAGTAAAGGCACCTTCATCATTTAGAAACTTTACCATCTCATAGATAGGTAATTAGTTAGCATTACCAGTCATGAAGAAGCAAGCGGTGTTCTAGGCGTTACCAATATCGTTTGAGAAAGGCAGAGACTCAATCAAAACGTGTGAACTATGATTGATTTTATAGATACTAGAGCTTTTTCTATTATGTTCTTCGTAGAAATCCAAGTCTATATTGAAGCGAGTGAGGGTGAAAGCAATGTTAATGGTCTTAGGAAATGAGCTGTCGTTCGTAATGAGCTGTTGTGATCGATACGTTCATTATGTGATTATTGCACACAGCTGTAGGTGGTGATAAGTCTGTATCGAGGACAGTTGACCTTCATAAGTGATTATACGCGTATATTATGCGCCTGTGAGGTCGGCTGAACATGGAACATTGTCCTTCCTTTATAGGACACTGAATGTTGTTTTTGGAACTCCTGAACTGCATACAGCGCGTGTTTGTAGATCGACTCATCATGGATTGAATGTCAATCTTACTATGGAACTTTTTAACTAGTTTTATTTTTATAGGTCACATTTCTATCCTGAAGGATCATCTATCACTGTTTTTTTTTCTGACAGAGTTCAGATACAGGCAGGCAAGCCTAAGGAATGAAATATTATCTCCGGTTATTCAATTTCTAAAAGCAGTTTGCCGTCGTAATTCATTTTATCTTATCTTTTCTGTTTGGGGTGCACTTAACAGACAAATAGTGAACTGATGCAAGATTTGTGTAATGTATACCGTCATATAAAAAATGGTATCCTGTTATCTATATGGACACAGATTATATTCTTTATGAGAAATATATGCAAGTGATATGGACTAATATTCTTCTTATTTGAACACCGACTTCCGAAATTAAAGTTATTTTCATACTTTTTTTTGTAATTTGGAAGTCGGGTGTATATTTTTGTAAAAAGTTGTTTTTTTTTAACTTTTTAGTGGTAGGTACACACGTAACAAAACCACTGGAAAGTCACAGGATAGCAAAATACGCAATTTCGTTTACTTGGATGACATTTTTTCCAGCTATTTATTTAAAAACCAAACTACTGAACCGATTTTGATGAAATTTCTATGAGACCACATAAAAATATATTTTCAAATCGGTTCATAAAGGACGGAGTTATGAGGTAACAAACATACAAAGAAAACATACAACCGAATTGAGAACCTCCTCCTTTTTTTGAAGTCGGTTAAAAATGATTACGTGATATAGGAAGAGTTTTGACACCATTGTGAGTTTCAAGTTTTAGTGAGATTACAGACGATATTGTTGCCTTTATGGGTAGAACCTAGATGAGGCTGACACAGGAACGTGGGGATTGACACAGAGAATCCTTTGCTCAGCAGTGCGCGAAGACAGGCTGTGTATATCAGTGTATATCAATGATGTGAGTTCCTTTACCATTTGTGTGACTGCTTGACTTGAGACACCAAGCTTACAGAACCCATGTTGACGAAATATTGATTTTTTTGTTGAAGAAGGCAGACCAAATTTTTTAAATTAATATGGGGACAGCTTCTTTTCTTTTTTTTTAAGGATGGGAAATTATTAAATTACTTCTTCCGCTCTGGGGGGAGCGGAAGGGCGTGTCAGACTATTACTGACTAAAACCCATCCGTGTTCCTTCTAAAGCCCTTTGCGTTCCAGGGCCGCGGTGACTCTTTCGAACTAATTCCGCAACCCTGGCAGGCTCTGGCCCTAGCGGGCCCCGTCTTCTATGCTGACATCTATATTTAATAATTACGATAGTCAACGCACAAATGCATTGGAAGAAAAAAATTAAAACCCATTATCACAAATTGCTTTGACCGTTGCATGTTTTAAAATAAACCTGCAAAATTAAAAAAATATTTATCAGAAGCCTTTTCTAAAGCCAACAGGACTTTTAAAATAAGTCGTGTTACACTTACCTGGGTGTTAAATGGTCTGGTTTCTGCTGTTCTATGTTAAGTCTTATCTTTATGGGAGTAAGGTTTTGATTAGTATGTGTGGTTTTCAAAGGCTTTGTAGGAAATTCCTCGAATTGTTGGTATTGGGAATTCCTTTGTGGATGTTTCATAGCTTGAGAGGCATTATTATAAAGGTACAAGCTTTGCGGTAGTACAGCGGTTATTTTAACAAAATAGTCACGTACAAAAACATAAATAGTTGGCTACAATCGTTCCTAATTGATTCAAGGAATGACGAATTTCTTCAGGAAAAAATGGTAGATAAAACTGATGTTGTTATTTTCAGACGGGGATTTCTTAAAGGTTTTTAGTATTCTGTGCAGGTTTTTGTCGACTAAGGTAATGCGTTACACTGGGGTCTTTCCCTTTACTAACGCAGCCAGTGAAAAACCAATGATCTCGAAAGGAAAGTATAGAGGTATGCGGTACAGAGTGTAAAGTCCCGCACACTCCCATTGAAAAGGGAGGATCCTCCTACCAGACGGTTGTTGCGTCTGGTGAGCAACTGCCCCATAGTTGATATTCGGACTGTTGTATATGCACAAATCGCACGGAAAACTCTGATACCGCGATGCAGGATTTCGTTAGCAGTTTGCTGCTGGCAGGATAGGTGGCGTTGCGGTTATTTTTGTTGCCGTTCAAATTTCACTTTGTTAGTTTTTTTTTTTATAAATAAATAATATAATACATACTAGCCCTGTGTATCGAAAATTGTATTATCATAAGTCTCCAGATTCTTTCAATAATACTGCAACTCATTCCTCGATTCCATCTTCATAGAATGGTAAGTAGCGTCCTCCCGGACGCCTAGGTATGCACATATTCTAAGTAATTTTAAGGACCCTTCTCCACTCTCCTAGACTCAACCGCCTTGGCAATCAAAAAAATCCTCGATTATGACCGTACTACAAATAACGAGCTATAACTTTCTACTGTATATTGGTTTGAGGGCGCATTGAGTCGAGTCGGAGGGAATCGTATAAGTAAGCCTTTTCAACTAACGGTCGGTGGGATAGGATTGGAAGCAAATTTACTGGGAATTACACGGATCATCTCCAGAGCTGCAACTAATGCAATCTATTAAACCGTTTTTCTTACATGCTATTAAAGACTAAAGTCCAGATTTAATACGCAAGTTATTACTAAAAGGAAACCGCTCAGCATACTAAGAGATGATCCAGCAATTTGCTCTCGCAGGGCAATCTTCGTAAAGCCTACGAGATCATTATAGGAGCTGGTTCTACCGGCGCGGCGCGGCGCCAATGATAACGGAATCGGTAAAGTAATGATAGGCTACGGGGTAAGTAGTGCCTTCTAAGTCGCTTCTTAGATCAGGGAAAAGAAAATGGAGTATATTCTAAGAATACGCTCACGCTTGTCTACCAGTTTGCCGAAAGGTTTATCGAAATCTTTCCAGCGGATTAGACGTGAAAATGTAACAGACAAACACATTTTGGCGTTTTTTTTATATTACTGGCTTCTGCAGCCACGATGGAGATGACAAGATGACTTAGATGGCTTCCTTAGGAATTGAAAAAAAATGGCACAGAACTGAAAACAATTGAAGGAATAGAGCTGTCCCAGCAATGGAATAATTATCAGCCCCGGATCTAGGGGGGGGCACGTGCCCCGGGCTTTCTTTTTTGTTTTAAGTTACATTTGAAGGTTCAAAAACGCGTTAAAACAGTTATTCATAGCGTTTTTGTAACTTCAAAATTCGTAATTAGTTATGAAACATCGAAAATATTGCACGTTTGTTTGGAATTCGTTTTTGTAAAAAGTCAAAAGAAAAAATGTACTTTGACCTTCAATATCCAGAACCACTGTATGGTCTAGAAAAAAAAAATATACCATTGATGGATCCAATCGGTGATCGTTATCGTTAAGGGTATTTTTACACCCGATAGGTACATAATAATCACAAACATGGTAGAGGTGAGGGCGCCACTATCAAGTTTTGCACCGGTTCGGATAAATCGTAGATCCGGGGCTGACAATTATAGGCTAGCTGTAACTCATCATCATCTGCCTCGCCTTTTCCCAATTATATTGGGGTCGGCTTCCAGTCAAACCGGTTTCAGCTGAATACCAGTATTTTAGGCTAACTGTAACTGTAGTAACAATTTAAAGTCCAATTTCCTTATCAACAAGACTTTTTAGGTATTTATAATCCTCTTATTAACACAGGCACCAATTATTTCACTGCGGTGAAAATATTACGCACACATATTATTAAGGACATAGTGGCAAATTCCCACAGGATAAACACCAGTTCCGTATGGACGTCAGAAGAGAAAAATATGTACGCAAATACGCACGAAGGAACGACTTAAATTAGATTAAACTATGTTAAATAATAATTATAGGCATGAAATCAGACAGCCTGACCTAAAATAAAGGAACCGAACGATTAGCTACAAGTGATGGTCGTTTGGGCTGTTGTAAAGGGTAAGGATTCACATATACTATGTTTTCTACTAATACTATCGTTAATAAAATTTGGTTTTAGGTTTATAATTGTGCATACATGTCATTTTCTATGAATATAATACCTTTATTTCTTTCTGTTCTTTAAACGCTACAAAGATGGCCGTCTGCCTCTGCCAGTATAATAATGGATTTCCATATAGACAAAATGTTGGATTAAAAACACCGGTTTAAGTGCGAGTCGGACTCGCCCGCAAATGTTTCCTAACGAGTCATATACAACCTGTAACATAATAAACGCAATACCTCTTAAGGAGTCATTGTACTCATCACTATGAACAACTGCCCTATACGAAATTTTATTTCTTTACATCACGCCCCCGTGTTTGGGTTTCAAAATCAACGGAATCAGCCGAGTAGATTCGGAACAAATAAGCTGAGACGGACAGACAGACACACGAGCGGTACTATAAGGGTTCTGTTTTTTCATACGGACGTTCGGAACCCTAATAAACTAAACGCTATAAATACTGCCCTAAGTAGTAACAAACAGAATTTCCAAATAGACAAAAATCTGGAATTAAAACAGTATAATGGAGGCCATACACGTTAGGGTTTGCATAATGGTAGCCGTGCATGCATAACGGACAGGTATAACCGAGTTTCATAAAAAGGAAAACTGTACAGTTTTATAACATACACGCTAAGGTTTGCCTGTTTGTTAAGCTTGTAAGGTTATAACCATCATGCATACCCTAGCGTGTATAGCCACCTTAATAATGATGAAAGAACACACGTGTTACTCTGATGTGATTATACCATAAAACCACAATGCTGAAGAGTTGCATCAAATGCCTGAACAACACTAACAAAATCACAATAGACCATGCAGTGGGTCATCGCTTCCTGCCATTCATTTCTAACACAAATGCTCTCGACGTGTTTTGCTCCGCAACAGATGTGTTTCACTGGAATAATTTCAAAGGTCATTTAAATAATTACAATACAAATGCATTATCTGACGTGAACAGTGTTTTGTTAAATGGGACGGTTGATGTTCGTGAGTTGCAGGTTCAAGGTTCAGTGCGAGAGATATCTGGAGATAAGTTTTTAAATCAACAAGGAGCTGCTAAATATCCTCATGTTTACCAGTACCTTGTTACTACTTAGCCCTACCGAAATCAAATCTATGACAGTAAGAGAAAGAATTAGAAAAACAGTTAATTTAGAATGACGTATAAACAAAAGGAAGTCGGTGTTTTTTCATATTTTAACTCCGACCTCCGAAATTATAGTTATTTTATACTTTGTAGTGTTTTTTTTTTTATTTGGAAGTCTGTTGCATTTTTTTGTATTTTTTATTTTACACTTTATTGGTACACACCCACACCTAACAACACCACTGGAAAGTCACAGTAAAACAAAACACGCAATTTCGTTTACTTGGATGACATATTTTTTATTTCCTACAGCTATTTTGATTTAAAAACCAAACTACTGAACCAGTACTGATAACATTCACATGAAAAATCATCCTATCACATGAAAGAAGATTTTTCAAATCGGTTCATAAATGACGGAGTTATGAAATAACAAACATAAAACCAAAAAAAATACCGATTTTTCAAATCGGTTCATCATAAATGACGGAGTTATGAGGTAACAAACAGAAACGAAAACAAAAAATAGAACAGAATTGAGAATCTCCTCCTTTTTTTGAAGTCGGTTAAAAAAAGGAAACAAAGTTAGTGTCTTATACAGGTTGGGATAATATGCGTCACAGCTGCGCAAAACAGCCGGCAGTTTTCACTTCTCGATTTTTTCGGATTCTGGATTTGTGCTTGGTTGAGGGAAATAGGTTCGTCTTACGGGACTTAAACATGAAGGATGTACTTAAGTAAAATTTTCCCAATCTTTCGAGGAATACTTGCATGATTATATGGTATTAGATATTAAATAGATTAAACTACAAGTCCAACTAAATGTGGCATCTTAGAAAATTGTACGAAGCGGTCGGTGACTCGAAAATTTGAGCTCCCTAATTAACGCTATTACTTTCTCAAAATGTTGGGGTTTCAACTTGCAACAACGAAGAAAAATTGCTTACATTAAAAACTCCATAATTCAAGCTATAATTCATTTGAAACTCTCTTGTTCAACTTGAGGGAAAAATTGCCACTTTCGTGGTCATTGACCGTTGGTTATGGGACCTATGGAGGAACTTGAGGAGTTGTGGTTCACCACACTGACGCGAAATGCAGATATGTATAAAACCTAGTGACAATGCATTTGTCTTGCCCGCATAGGTAGTGTTTATTTACAGATGTAGAAAGGATTGTTTATGGTATTGCACTATTCTCAATCCTACTTCCTAATGATATTAAGAAAGTTTATCTTCTAAGGACGGATGTTTTTTACTCTTTCACGCAAAAACTGCTGAACGAATTTCATGAAACTAAAATAATACATCAGAATAATATGAAAGGTATAATTTATAAAGGGGGAAGTACTACTACCAGGCTGACGGTAGCTCGTTTTATACATATCTACCATTAAATATTCATCCGCTTCCGTAAACTGACTCTCTACATTGAAATAATATAATATAATATCTTTGGACAACTCACACACGGTCATCCGATCTCAAACTAGGCAGAGCCTGTGCTATGGCAACCAGACAACTGATAAACATACTTATATATTTCTAAATACATACATAATATAGGTAGACAAATTACACCCAGACACAGAACAAATCATCATGCTCATCACACAAAGATTTGTCCTGGGTGGGAATCGAACCCACCACCTCCGGTTCCACTCGACCAACAGGCCAGTCAAGTCCAGGTCAGTCTCTTATATCTCACTTCAAAATCGTGAGTGACACCATAATACCCCACACATGAATACTGCATCACAACATACCTACAGGTATATAAACTTGGAGAATACAGAACGTGACTCCAAACGTTGGACGTGAAACCACAGCTATACACTAAGCTGTAGAAGTAATGATATTGCTACATGCTACCATTGGATTTATACAAACTACTGCACATATAAACACGCTATTGTTCTAAGCTACTCATAGTTTAAACAAAGTTTAAGTGCTGTACAATTTTTGTTTTGACTTATTAAGGTTTTAAGACTATCTCTAGGTACCTGGAAAAGAGAAATTAATATTTGTTCAGAAAAGTAATTTATTTCTTCACTACTGCTATCAAAACGTTTAAAGACAACATTGTGACGAAACTGACATCCATTGTGTTTTGCATGCACACTGGAGCCACCCCTTTTTTTTTTTTTTTTTTTTAAGTATGGGAAATCATCAAATGACTTCTTCCGCTCTGGGTGGAGCGGAAGGGCGTGTCAGACTCTTACTGACTAAAACCCATCCGTGTTCCTTCTAAAGCCCTTTGCTTTCCAGGGCCGTGGTGACTCTTTCGAACAAATTCCGCAACCCTGGCAGGCTCTGGCCCTAGCGGGCCCCGTCCTCTTTGCTGACATCTCTTTGAGGCGCGCGTGAAACACAACGCGCCATCGACCCGGGCCTGGTGGTGATCGGACAGCGAGCCACCCAACGCTGGCCGTCCGCAGGCCCGCGCCTACGGTGGCCGGGGATCGCCCTGCGACTCCCGACGCCCGGGGCGTCGTCTCCTGTAGCGGCGGTTGGGACGAAGGCCTTGCCTTTCCCTCGCGCGGTCCGCCTCCTCCTTCGCTAGCATTACTGCTTCGCAGAAGGAGGTGACCGCTTCCCAAGCCTCCTCGCTCCGGACCATGGATTCAACCAGGGCCGGACGCGAGAGGTTGCCGCCGCCGATCGCCTCGACGAGGACACGGCGGTGCTCAGCCCAAGCAGGGCAGACCTCCACCGTATGCTCCACCGTGTCCTCCCGCTTAATCCGAAACAGGTACCTCCCGAAACAGCCGTGTCCGGTAAGTACCTGCGTCAGGCGGAAGGTGAGGACGCCGTGGCGCCTCTCCAGCCACTCCTCAAAGAGGGGCTTACTGGAGCCACCCCTAAATAATAAATCTTGTTCGATCCAGCCCGTCCCTAGCTGTCCTCTCCCCAGCGAGCTGAGGTCCGCACCCCCAAAGGTGACCTGGTGCTCATAGCATTTAGTCGCTTAGTTTGTAAGTTTTATAGACCATGGCTGGAAGCTTTTAATATGTATATTAAAGCGGCCACAGGCACGTCCTGTTAAGCAGCCGAGAACCTCCTAGATTGACCTGCAAGAGGCCACTCATATAAAAAGTACTACATCTGCGTGGTGTGTTGTGGTTGTGGCCTGCTGCTACCCTCAGAGAGAAGGGCTGTAATATCAGGTACTTTTGGGGACTGATGAGATCAAAGCATGCCCGACAACAAGCAGGTATAGTGCTATTCGACCTGTGTCTCTCTTTCACAGCGGAATCATGATGGTCATAGTTGGGGCTGTTCTTTTGGTCCACAGACGTTCAAAATTTTAGTACGGTTGCCGCTTCGTCATTTGTTATGACTTGAAAAACGATATGCAGACAAATCAGTAATGTGGTTGAAAACATGAAACTATTTTGAAGGATTTCACTATGAAGAATGGCCGCTTCCTATATACTAGTCACCTCGCCTTATGCCAAAGAAAATTACCTACACGTGATTAACAATCATATTATTTTGGCGAGTTCCCAACTCATCATGCATCATTGGCATTTTAACTTAGGTACTTGGCAAATTATTGTTATGTTTTATTTATGAAGATCATCGGTTTTGGTCCAGGAGAATTGTCATAATATTATTCCTACAGTCAAATTAAAGTGACTAAGTCTTTTTCTACAAAACACTTTTGCTTCGTTTTTTTTAGGAAGTACCTTCATACATTGTGTGTACAGCTAAGGAGTGGATTTCCCTGCCAGTGTCTGTGTTTCCTGATACATACAACAGTCAAGAGTGAATAGGTTTTTCTAGGCAAGCGTGCTCCATCTTCGACCACATCATCGCTTGCCATCAGGGGAGATAGTGAACAAGCGCTTGCCTATCAATAGTAAAAAAAAAAAATCAAGAGAGATCAAGAGGTGGATGGCAGCTTCATGTTAGCGCCTCTCCTCATAATTTTGTGAAATAATTTTATTTTTCGTATTGTGTTTAATTTTGTTTTAAATTGTTTGTGTAAAATTTTAATTTAGATATTTAATTTAATTGTGACATTATTTATGGTATTATAATGTGAAATGTGTGTGTTACATTTAATTTATTGTTGATTGTTTTAATGTGATTCGTTTTTATTGACTTTTAATTTATATATAATGTATGGACAATGTCTGAAAAAAATTAATTTATTATTATTATTTTCGGTATCATCTATGTTGATCTTATAAATGCGATTTAGATAACTTAGTATGTATGTCTCGCCGTTTGTAACCTTTTCACGTCTTACCGTCTGAACGAATTATGATGAAACTATGACAGCTTGGCTATGTCCTGGAATAGGACATAATTCATTATATCAAAGTAGTATGTTCTATTAGGATAATTTCTGTTATTTAAGAGGGCGAAGGCATTAGCAGAGCTATTCCTTTAAATATCTTCATTTGGTTCATCGTCATTATCCTATTCTTTAACAACATCATCAAAAATCCTTACCTTAAAAGCTTTCACGTTTAAAACATCGTCATCATCACTCATACAAAGACATAAATCTGCACCAAAACACAAATAGTTTCCAAGTAAAAACCGTTCGTTTACGGAAACAACGTGTAAGGGGAGCGACATGTTTGAGTGGACTATGAGTCATCGGAACTCGAGGCTCAGGTCGGTAGCGGTGTGTGTTTAACCTGGCGTTATCATTATTACATGTTTTGAATGTTTTAAAACATGTGTATGGAATAATAATGTTGAGGTGACGTTGTAAAGACTTTTGTAAAAGGAAAGTCTCTTGATTTGGTTTTTACGTATAATGTATTATTCCGCGATATGAATTTTTAAGGGGGAAATGTTAGAACGAATAGGTTTTTTTATCATAATTTCATTCGAAGAAAAAACAAAATGATAAATCATTCACCAATTGATACAGCTTTTTTTTCGATACTTTTGTGTACCATCTTTTTATTCCCCTCTCATTGGCTATTAGACCCATCTAAATAAAACAGGTGAGGTCTAAAAAAAATTGGACCAAAAGTTGGGCTGGCAAGATCGATATCCTCTATATTTGGCCAATTCAAGATAGCACGGTTGGCGCAGTGGTTGAGCTATTGATTCCCGCACGGAACAATATTTGTATGGCCTACAGATAATTGTTCCGGGTCTGGCTGTTTGTGTATGTGACTTTGTATGTTTGTAAACGCACCCACGATACAGGAGAAATTCCTAGTGTGGGGCAACGTTTTAAAAAAAAAAAGAAAAGAAAGAAAAAATAAATTCACTCAACTCCCTCTGGCGCCTCCACTATTTGCCATTGCACAATAGTTCGCAAAAGGTCATTGACAAGTTTATGACACTAATGTACTAATTTATAGATCCCATGATACGCCTAATGTAGACTGCTATCGTGGACAAATTGATTACCATCGCATTAACATAAAATATCGATTTTATGAGATTCTTATAGACAAATTTATTAAAATGTCATTTTAAATGACCACACTTGGTAATTTAGATCGATGCTTAGATAATTATGTAAAGGTGCATGCAAAAAATATGTGAAGACTTGTCTAGACAGTCAGGACTCAGGAATTCCGGAGTGGACAGCGAATTGTTTGACCTCATTATGAGCTTTAAGCGAATAAACTCTTTTTCTTTAAGTTCGAAACAGTCTTCTCTTCCTTCTAAGTCTGAGTTAAGAATTGCAACTTTGGCTTAGTCTTTCTCTTCCGCGTTTTAAATAAAAGCATACGATTCTTTTGCATGTACTGCTACTGGATGAGTTATCATCAATTCATCATCATCTTTCTGCTTTTGTCACATGTTAGTTGGGGTCGGCGTAAATCAGTTTTCTTTTTCCATTCTCTCCTATCAACACAATTTGTTGGATTATTTATCAGCGTCTAACTACATATTCATTGCTTTATCTTTCAAGCTTCGCAAACCTCGATTTCTAATTCTCTGCCGTCAAAAGTGACGAGGTGCGAACGTAAACAAGGTGTTAATTGTCAGCAGTTTACGACTTAGTTATGTTTATTACTACTAATTGAGTGATTTTTCAATCTACGTTAGTTTCTAGATAGTAACCGAGATGTTTTCGTTTGATAGACATGCTAAAAGAGCGTGATTAACGTATTTTTTATGTTGCTTGGCTTTCTTTATTTTTACGGGAGATGTACAGAGAAAATTAAATTGTCGTTTAAACGTTACTTGCTTGTTAGGTTTCTCTTTAATGTTGGTTTACTGCAAAGATAATTTGCAGAGATATAAAGCTTGCAGATGTTTAACGGTTTATTGTCGTGCTTCATCTATCAGCAAAAGAGTATTAAACAATTTTATGGCATCCTACTTTTAATATGTTTTTGCTTCTAAACTTGTCTTGGGAATGTTATTTCCCACGCTAACAAGTATATACTTTTATATTTATACCTTGTTCCGTTTCAACTGGCAGCGATCATAGGTAGACAAGTTGCATTAGCCGTAGTGAAAAGGTTAGCCATTTCAACTGTTTTAGTAGCGGGTTTGGCTTCATCTTTTAACACCGGAGTATCAAACAATTTTATGGCATCCTACTTTTAATATGTTTTTCTTTCTAAACTTGTCTTGGGAATGTTATTTTCCCGCGCTAACAAGTAAGTACTTACTTTTATAGTTATACTTCTTCTGTTTAAACTGGCAGCGATCATAGGTAGGCAAGTTGCATTAGCCGTAGTGAATAGTTTAGCCATTTCAGCTGGTTTAGTAGCGGGTTCCTCAAACTTCGTCATTTCATAGGTACCCTCTTGATATAAATTCATCAGCAGACCAACATGGGAGTTTCACCTTACATGTGACTCACGAATCCAGTGATAAAATCAGCTCAAAACCAGATTTGGACAAGATGATTTGATTCACCAAATCAGCTCCAGTCATGGATGACGAAGTAGAGAAAGATTTACTTCTTAGAAATGAGCTTGCTTTCTCATCCTTATTAGTTTATCAAGATATAGAACATTTTGCTGTTGAGTGGCAACAGAACTGGTTGCTGAAACCGGTCGATCATTGCCAACCGGTGCCGGTGGTTGATGCGTAGCAAATATTGTTTAATAGGCAGGTATTAGCTTGATTGAGCCAGTATTTTGTTATGGATGAGTGTATTATGTAAATGCTGTCTCAGGATTCAGAACTAATGATGATAACTCATTTTGCATTCGATTTGCTTGGAAAACGTGCGTTTTACAAAGCTTGAAAGTCATGATAGTGGAATATATGACAACCGTCAGTACTTTCTGAAAGTAGAATTTATAAAATAGTAAGATATTACAGGAGTTTGGTACTCCAGGTATCAGTTAATTACAGGTTCCATGCCAATTTACCTGACAGTTTTCAAACGGCTGTAATTTTTTCGTTATGCTCTATTATATCCTAACTAACCTGGAGACGATTATAAGCTACTTTTTTAGCGTTCTGTACCCGACGGGTAACCAACGGAACCCTAAAAAAGTATGTTAGTCAGCGTAAGCCTATGTCTGTCAGCGGGCTGTATCTGTAGATAGACAGTTGAAATTTTTGAGAGTGTGTATTTCTATTGTCGCAATAACAACAAATAATAAAACTTAATTTAAATTAAAAAGAAGGCTCCCATACAAGAGACGTGTTTTTTTCGGTTTATGCAACGGTACCCTTCGTGTGAGAATCCGACTCGCACTTGGCCGGTTTGTGCGAAAACCTATACTTTATTAACGCGAGCGAAAATCTAGTTTTCTATAAGGAAAGCCAAAAGCCTATAAGGAAGACCAAAGTCATAGCGATTATTATTATTCTTAATTTATTTTTGAAAGTCTGATATATGGGAAATCATCAAATGACTTCTTCCGCTCTGGGTGGAGCAGAAGGGCGTTTCAGACTTTTACTGACTAAAACCCATCCGTGTTCCTTCTAAAGCCCTTTGCGTTCCAGGGCCGCGGTGACTCTTTAGAACAAATTCCACAACCCTGGGACTACATATACCTACATGGTATTATAACCAGTTACACGCACTGTAATACACGTGTGACTAGCACAATAAGCCGGATTATCTTTATCATTTTTAACAATGCAGCATCATAAAAAGTACCTATTGAATAATCGTTTCGTGAAATCAGTCATCCCCTTTTGAAATTACTTGTCGTCGAAAGACATCATTTTTTTCCTGTTACTTAATAATAATTATGATGAAATCTCTGTGATTGAATTCCGACTCATGAATACGATGATTAGTTTTATTGAAGTAGTTATGTTTATCGTGGTACATTTGACCTTAACATTTAAAGGCTACGTACTTATAATGCTTGACTGCGTTGGAGAAACGATGCGTCAAAAGTAAAACAAATCGAAATTCGCGGATATGATTTGCAGAGATACTACATCTTTATTTGATTCTACAGACTCTGTTGAATTTGCTTAATCTAAAATAAAGTTACGCACGATCTCTAGTCGATATTATTTAAATAGTGCCAAATTGGTTTCGTTAATTTATTTAACGGTTGTCTGTAATTTTTAAATTCTACCAAAGAATCATCAACGTTTCTCTTTCCCCTTAACTCAATTTCTTTCAGTTTAGCGGACCATGTCTTTTTCTTTTTTATTTCTCGGTAAGTCGTCAATGTCATCTCCGTAGTCAAAGAATAAAGTTACAAAAAATATCTACCTGTTCATAATAAAAGTCGTATTCCCAACAGTTTTAATACCGTCTCTACTCGAGACGTAGATAATTTAAATTGGTCCAACATCGAAGGTCGGAGGAAGCTGGGGCAAAAACCAGTTACTATTCAAATAACCAGACCTCAACCTCGTATATATATGTATAACCAACAGCTTGTTCCAAAGGTGTTCAATATTCATGCTTATTCATATCTTTCGAGGAACTGGCCAACAGATAGACGAAGTAAATTATTTTGATTAGTTGAGATGGTTAATTTAATTTTGAATAGATTTTGTCTCGAGATAAGGAAGAGGGTTCCTAGGAAAAGGATGACTTGGTATCACCTACTCGTTTGTTTGGTGTCAATTTTTAACATGTGTCGTCATCTAGATGCCTTTTTAGTTTGAACTATTTATTTTGGGCCTTAATAGCAGCTGTCTGCATTTCAATTTGCAATCTGCAAAAATTTGCAGTCACTAAACAGCTCGGACAAAACATTACCTACCCTTTCTTCTGGGGCAATCGGGTAAAAATGTTTTAGAACTAACATCATACTACTGTCCTCATCTCAACCATATCATTCTTGCACTACACGCCTGTTACATCTGATCCTTTTAAACGCTGTCCGCCCACATCCCAATTCTCCTGACTCTCATGACTTCAGTTAATATAGTAAGAAACTGCTTTGCCTTCCTATTGTAATTTTCTTGTTAGTGCATGTAAACTTAAGTTTATTATTCTGACCTTGGGCTCTACCTTTAGACTAACCTAGGTTAGATACCAGGCAAGTTGTCCTAGCCAATCGATAGTTTGAGACCCAAACTATTTCTGTCAAAGCGATACCTATCTATTTATTTATCTATGTATGGATCTGCTCGGGAATCATCTGTGTGCGAAGCAAACGACCAGAAGATGTGACAACGCTTGGGGGAGGCATATACCCATCAGTGATGATGATGACTTTCAGCAGAAATTATGATAACGATGATGATGACGATTCTTTTGATTTTTCGATGACTACGAGTATCTACTATTAGATACAATTTGTTGTACTAATGCAATTATTTCATTAACTTTATTAGTTGGTATGATTCGTGTAGTCATACAAAATACATATAAAGTTTAATTTTAAATAGGTTATAGTTAACGCAAATGAACACCAACAATACCCCACTAATTCCAATCGAGTTAATACAGTTTTCGTCACGAAACCAATTAAGAATTAGGTTTAAAGATCGTAAATGTTAACTGGCAGGTTATATTTAACTTATTTATGAGTAGGCAATGTTTCTCGTTGTTGTGTATGCCGATAACCTAGTTAGGTACGTGTTGATTGCGTTTAGAGCACTATAAAATTGTTCGTGTGGCTTGTGGGACTGGGAATAGTACAGGCAATCATGTTGGTGTCGAAATTGAGAGGTAAGTAGATCTTTATCTATAGTTTTACGTGTAACCCGTTGTGCTTCTTCCCTTTCTAGATATGTGGTATACTTCTTAGTACGGCGAGCTGTGCCAGCGCTGCCACTACGACTGGTGAGACCTTCAAGAGGCGCTAATTCTGTAACCTTATTTGTAAAAAGAGTTATCTATCTAGATGTTATATATCTATTTAGCCGTAACGAACCCAGTACGCGCCTCGATTTCAAGGATATTCTTCTCCGATTGATCGGCTAGAAAGCTCGTACGTTCTTTGGCCAAAGTAATTTGCATTGCCATTTAACGAAGCATTGCATTTAAGATGATAGTGTTTTGGGCATGATTTTAGCTGCCAGCGATGTACGTCGTTTGTGTAACCTGGGGTTGTCTTTAATTTATTTCATTTTATTTTTACTTAGAACTAGTTTGTGTGTTTACAAGACCATCCAGCTATTGTTGTTATAGGATTGACATTCTACTACGTGACATCCTTATTTTCTCCTCTTACCCTATTGGTGTTTGTCATTCCGATTCCTATTTATGTCCCTCTGTTTGTTTTGTCCCCTTTTGTATCTATCTATTCGTATCTATTTTCTTAGTCTTCGAAAAGGTGAACAGTTGTGTGGTCTTATAAAACCTTGACCTACTGAAAATAATTTAACAATCTCAAATTATTGAATCATGAATGCGTCTTCGTAAAAATCTATCTCTCAACTAGCACCTTTTCTACTCAAACCCGCTACCGCCCTAACTATATAATATATAGATTAGCTATTTTACTACCCATCATTTCACCATAGTGTTTATTACATTCAAGCTTTTGGCTTGGCAGTACTCCCGGGATAAAGAGTATTCTATGTTCTATTCCAAGGACGGGCATCTACCCGTGCTCCAAACTGACACACAGACAGCCATGGTTATTTTCGCATTTTTTATATTATATTCGTGACCAATCTCAGAAGTAGGATATGACAGCTGAGTAGTGAGGGAGTGTATATGAATATAGTAGGTATATGAATATAGTAGGTCATCATCATCATCATCATCATCATCATCATCATCATCATCATCATCATCATATTAGACAAATGACGTCCACTAGGGGGGTTTGCCATAATCGCCACGCTTGGCAGAGGCGGGTGGCGATCGCAGTGTAGCTGTTGTATTGTACAGAGAATGCTGCTACCTATTCTCTGGTGAGGATATAGTAGGTATCAATAGGTATAGAAATAGGTACTTACCTATCTCGTGCTGACACGAGAAAAGCTAATGAACCAACTTATTTCAAATTCTTAGATCACTAAAGCAAGAGTAAGGTACTTAACGATCGATAGAATTACAGCTTAGCAAATCTGTAAAGAGCTAAATAATTGCAAAATGCAACTTAATAACTTGAACAAACGAAGCGATGAGCGCACAAAGACTTCTGGTTAACTATTAAGTCATCTGTTAACTATTAATAATTATTACCTTATGGAGAGAACTAGGATATTGTTATGTGGTGACACCCTTTTAAGGGTTCTTAAGTGGAGTTTGTCATGTTCCGGCTTATCCATTTTATATGGTAACAATTATATAGGCACATACCTACATATATTATAGCATAATATGTAATCACTGACTAAAGGCAGACAACTGAGGATGTTCGCTTGCATCATAAACAGCGTTTGATACATCGTCCCTCATTTTGAGATATATTTTGTAAGGAATAAGACAGCCATTCCATTATTACGGTGTTAACGAAAAAGAGTTTGAACCAATTTTTCTTTTTCGTAAGTCACTTATGAGCTTCAGACAGGGTGTTCTTGGGGAGTCCTTCAGGGGCCAATATTTTCGTCAATGGCTTGTTTTTTTTTTCGGTTATATACTGCCTGATTTATCTTATTCATTAAATAACACTAAACTAGAGTGAACGGGCTTCTTTTGGGTAAGCTCGCTCCATCGTCGACTTTGTCTCTGGTATCTGTGACATAGACTAGAGTCAAGAGCAAACCCATATTAAATAAAAAAAATAAAAAAATAACTTTCATAAGCCTGCTTTTCATATTCAAAATTACGATTTCGCTGGGCATACCTCATTTTGACTTGTGAACTTAGGCCTGTATTTTAATTCATTCCGGAGGAAACTTCCTCCATCGCAATCGATTCAATTGCCCTGCACCGAAAAAAAACCTCAATTATATCAATAAATAAAAATAACTTAAAATATCGTCATTAGTAGTTAAAGTAACGTTGTATCTGCGATAACATTTGTCGAAAACTTAAAAGTGTATGAAATTGATATGCGCTACCGAATTTAACGTGTTCAATCAATGTCACTATAGTACCCCTTGTGATTTCATCGGTGACGTCGCTGTTCGTCATAAACGCAGGATATTCGATGATGACATGGAATCTGTATCCAATGCATCAACGACTGATTAACATAACTGCCATCTTTCTCCGACGATAGCTAAAATAAATAAATTAATAAATTTTCAAAGACAAGAGGTTTCCAAATCACGAATTAAAGTTGTCTGATTGAAAGGTTTCAATTCAAGCGAGACGTATCTCGCATTCCCATGAATATATTTACAAATAATATTAGCTCAACGTTTAATCCAATGCATCAACGACTGATTAACATAACTGCCATCTTTCTCCGACGATAGCTAAAATAAATAAATAAATAAATAAATTTTCAAAGACAAGAGGTTTCCAAATCACGAATTAAAGTTGTCTGATTGAAAGGTTTCAATTCAAGCGAGACGTATCTCGCATTCCCATGAATATATTTACAAATAATATTAGCTCAACGTTTAATCCTTATCAAAATTTATAAGATCTTCGCTCGAGGCCAGACAAAAAAACGCGGTTCAATTTAGATTAGACGATTTACTCCTATTAATCTCGAGAGCTACAATTTGTATGGCTCCCATTGGTCTAGCTGTGTAGCGCCTAGACTATTCTGTTAGTATCTTTAATAGGCAATTAACTGATTCGTTAGACAAATATTTATGATGCTTATGAACATTAAAACAAACTTGTCCTGGATCGTAAGCAAAGTGATGACGCAATTGGAATAATAATAGGGGGTCTTACTTACATAGATAATATCTATCGAGTTATTGTTATGGCTGTTAAATTCCACAGTAAAAGAACGCTTATCAAATCTATCAAGTATGAAAACGATTGTTGATCTTGCGCTTTTAGCGCCATCTAGCGGCGAGTAGTTTAATTAAACTTGTAAACAATCAACGACAAGGCGACAGTAGCGCCATCTAGTATGCAGTGGAAAGAACTGAACTTTTACTACTTTCTCAGTGTTTTGTTTTTTGTTGTATGATAAATGAATAAAATTGAAAGCAGTGGTTTAAAAAAAAAAAGTATTTTTTGCCCACCAACAAACACACCAATAACAATGCATTGTTTTGTTTACGTTTCATATACAGGATGTTATAAACCGTCAACTCTAAGAATGTGTTTACATTTTTAGTTCTGCAAAGTTTTTTGACAACGACGAAATTTAAACAGCGAGCATCCGTTGTAGGTAGATAGGTACTAATACGAAGTGCGTGTGCACCGATCCCTCCAATTTTTAATCCCACACACTGAACCACGGGTTCAGTCCGCTATCGAAACTAAACATCGCGTCAGTCAGCGATTGCCCAGCGCGCTCCACGAACGCGCGACATTTCCCGCGCACTTTCAAATTCCGAACGCGATCGAACATAGACACGATAATTTTGAGTTTTTTCTGAATTCGACCTATTTTATTCCTGTTTTCTTTTTAAACGATTCTTTTTGGACAGTGACAGTGCTTAGTGAGGTGCTTTCTTTTTTATTTTAAGAAAAATTGTTTTTTTCGAAAATGTTTGCGGATACGCTTTGCTGCATTATTGGCTAGTTAGCCGGTCAGAAATTTTTTTTTGGTAAGTTAAACAATGTTTTTAATACCTATTTAAAAATATTTTATAAATCTTAATTTAACCTAATTTCTTAGAAATTCAACTTTGTAACTTATCGGCACGCGTGTAAAAGACAGTGTAAGAGGAATTGATAACAACATAATATTATCGAACTTAATGTCCGTACTTGTTTCAAATTAGTTAATAAGTTGCATAATTGAACTATTACCGTGGTCGCGTTAGTTACTTAATTAATAGTTTCTTTACATAACCGTATAGAACTCATAATTACTTACCTACCTGCTTGTTATGTAAATAATAAGTTATTAAATATCTACTCATCATCTTCCTCTTTTTCCTTGGGATCGATGCAACCCACATCCTAATTTAAAAAAAAAAACTTATCTTACAATCTTGAAACGTTATTTCTTTAAAACAATCAACTTAAATAAGAAAATAGCAAGTAATCAGCTATCCATTAACGAGTAAACAGAATCTAATAATTCAACCGTAAAGAATTTTAGAATTCAATTTGTGAAACTCAATATCGTTTAATTTCTTCTTATTAAGAAAAAAACAACACAATTTCCAATCAGTCTTGCTCTTGCACTAATAACGAACATAGTTTTTTTGTACAATTTTTGTCCAATTTAATAAAAGAGGAGTTTATGCATACTAACGGCCAGTTTTTCAGTTTTGCTACTCATTTTGTCCAATTTTCAAACCGAACTTTATCACTGGACATCGTGATTTTTGAAACGGCATGCTTCAATTGTCATAAAATTCATAAAATCAGAAACAAATTGTAATATTACAATTTGTTTCTAGATAATTAAAAACCGGCTTACCTACTTTAAAGACAACTTCAAGTTCTGGGAGGTCCGATTTTATTAAGAGTTCATAAATTCATAATTTTATCGAGATCGGCACCTAGACCTTTCCAACCAGTAGTCATACAAACTGCATACAAATAGGCGATCAGATGAATAAAAACTTATTTTTTATTTTGTAAATTATACAAACACAGTATATTTTGTATTTATAATTTACAAAATGCCGTTAGTACTTCGTATGGTACTAAAACTGGCGAATTATGGTAAACTTCGTTTCATAAATATCAAAACTTGATTCCATTTTAATTGAATCGAATTGTATTAAAAACATGACGCGATCGTAAGTAAACATTACCAATTTGTTTAATTACATTCTAACAAACAATGTCTAATTCATCGATATCATCATAAAGTTAAAAGTAAACGCTCACTCCCCACAAAAACTGGCCGTATCATAATGACCTAACATTTCTTCTCGATAAGGTCACAACACTATGTTATCTCCGCCTTGACCCCTCACACGTTGACTGGTTGACTGATAAAATAACAAACAGTTCCGTAGCACTTATGTTTTTGCGCCAAAATTACTGTTTTAAAGTGTAAAAAATTCTAATCAGAATTCTCGCAAAGTAGCTAAAACAGTACAAGTTGTGCATAAAAAAAGAAAAAGAGCACTCAGCTTGAGTGCAAAAAGTCCCCAAATATGGTCTATGTCAATAAGCTGCCAGGGTTCTCTTCAGCTTTTCCGATTTTTTTCTTTAAAATATCGACTAAGGGGACAAGACAAATTACTCTAGCCTAAAATCATTTAGCCTAAAATTTATTAGGTATAATTACGCAAATAAATATGAATACAGTATTTGTTACTGTTTTAAACCTAACACAAAAAGGTTAATACGTCATAAAAACCTTTGACCTCATGCGTGACACCGTTTTCCGTCACAACAGTAGGTAAATGGGTTAAACAAAATTATTACTTAAGAACCGAGATCATAGTTCTTAATTCCTAAGTCTGCAAAATCTACACTTTAATTTCAGGAATTCTAGTAAACACAAGAAAAAATGCTCTCTTAAGATTAAATTATCATGTTACCAAAGAGCTTTTTCCGCTTTTTCCGTAGCATATCCCACAGGAATCGTGCATTTTCCAGAATAAAAAGTACAACGTTAACTTAGCTTTAAATCAGTGAAACATTTTTTGTAATCGCATCAGTACTTCCAAAGAATTCCTCCTACAAGCAAACAAAGAATCAATTTTACCTTTCAAAAAAATTGATTTAAAAGTTTTTAATGACTTTCCACCTAACTAAATTAATGCAGTTTTTATTAGTGCTTATCTAAATACTAAATCAGACATTAAACAAAAATGAAAACTGAATCAATCAAAGTCATTTCAACACTCCAACTTCAATTTTCCACGACATTGGATTGCGGTAGTCGGTATAACAATTGACAAGTTGAATCGTTAACACATGTGCAATGTGCACTACTATGAAATAATCAGTTCCATTGACTCTTACTACTTGAAATGATAAGCTCTTGAACGTCATCCGTCAATCCAAGACGACACGGAAAATTAATTGCAGTTCAAGAGCATTATGTTGTAATTGGCATCAAAATACTCGTATATTATTGTACAAGACTCGCTACGCAAAAGAGCTACAAAAATCGTACCCTGACAGAAAATAACACCCAACACTGTCCGAGTGCAGAGCTCCTGATCAGACAAGATCCCATTTTACTCCTTTGACGATCTAAACAGCGTCTCTGATGCCGCAATGAATATGGCCACCTACTGGGCTGCAAAATGAAGACTATGGGATAAGGTTTATTAAGTGCTCAAGTCAAAGTACCTACCACGAAATCCAAAAGCGTAAACGAGATCAAAACACAACACTATACCAATCTGATCGCCTTCATAAAAGTATCTTAATCTTCTAGACTTAACGCTGCACAGTAAGGGCTTGTCAAGAAATGATCTTATCCCAAATACGGACCATGAAAAGCTGTTTAGGTAGGTACTAGACAAGACACTAGCTTTCATAGCTTCGCTTCCATGGCGCTTCCATCCTGCAAAAAGCGTGTTTTTTTTCACATCGAAATCCAAAGAAACCTTCTGACTCTCAGTAATAGCTTTCATAATAGGATTAATAGTTCCAAACAAGCAAACAATGTTATCACTTTTTACAAACTTTTATTTAACTTGCACCGTTCGTATGTATGTAAGTTGTCCGTCAAAATTTGCAAAACATTTTCGACCATTTGTTGGGATCCGATTGAGCTGTAATTTTGCACACACCTTTCTGGTGACTATACAATGTGCTATATTCAGTAATGTACTAATTTCAATATGGCCGCCACTCCATGATGGCGGATTACATTTTTCTTTCAACCCTCTTAATATGGGTATCAAACGAAAGGGCTTGAATATTAGAAAACGATAAAGTTAGTGACATCACACTAACTTCAATATGGCCTCCGTCCCAATATGGCGGATAACATTTTTCTTTCAACCCTCTTAACATGGGTATCAAATGAAAGGGCTTGAAACTAAAAGCATGTCTTTAAAAAATAGGAGAATTTATTATAATATTTATTTAAATTTCAACCTAGGTACTAAACGCTAAACTGTATTCAACAAATCTACAACACAATATACCTACGTAAATACCTATACATGGTTTCAGTTACAAAATGCGCTTAAATTCTCAAGTAACAATTTTCCTGGCATAATAAAACTGTTACGGAAGTATCAACAAGCTTAAACACGTTATTGTTTTGTGGCAAAAATATTACCAAGCTACTAACACCGATAAATTCCATTCTTACCGTAGAAGCCAGAAACGAATCCGATTATAAAATACTTTATCGCACGTGACTTCTGAACTGTTTCTATTTGATTTTTGCGGCGGCATAGTTATAAACAATAAGTAATTATGTAGACTATGGAGGAGATATGACTAATTATAGTAATAGCTAACTCTTTGTTTATTTACTTACTAGCGGACGTCACGCGGTTTCACCCGCGTAGTTCCCGTTCCTGTGGGAGTACGGGGATAAAATATAGCCTATGTTACTTGCTGATAATGTAGCTTTCCAATGGTGAAAGAATTTTTGAAATCGGCACAGGAGTTTTTGAGTTTATGCATTACAAACATACACACACACTAAAATAAAAAAAAAATCCTCTATAACATTAGTGTAGAAGACTGGAAGCCGACGACAGTTTCTTAAAAACAATAAGATTTGGATGATCATGACAGTTTTGAAGTTTTGTCATTGCTAGACTTGAATCTGTTGATTCAGACTTACTTGGAATTTAGACTCACCTCTAGACATAGGTACAAAGTTGCAATGGCAGTCGTGTCATCGAAGCAGTTGATAATTTTCTTAGGCTCAGTTTCAGGCAGACAATGATCGCAAAGTTAATGTGACAAATTGTCTTACACGTGTTAGTTGCCATGATTGGTTGAATGAATATATCATTTTAGGGGTAATCGAGAAATATACCGTACAATTATGATTTTATCATCATATCGGCCAATTGCCGTCCACTGCTGAACGTAAGCCTCCCCCAAAGATCGCCAACCATCCCGGTTTTGAGCGGTCTAAATCCATCCGCTGCCAGCCACCTTCTTAAAATCATCGATCCATCGTGCCGCAGAGCGTCCCACACTACGTTTGCCCATACTTGGTCTCCACTCTAACACATGTCTGCTCCATCGACCGTTTGATTTTATAGGTATAGAAAAAAAACTCTTGCTGGAAAGATTTAACAAAATCATAAAAGTAAGTTAAGTTTAATTATCTCGCCTGGGAAACTAATTCTCAACACACACACACTCGAATAAAATACGATGAAAATGATCACGCGGAAGTCCATGCGCTAGGTTATATTTGTAAATTCAAATCGATTGTATTGGCTTCGAGTCGATGCGATAGCCGATACATTTGTAAACTAACGAAGTATCAAGGCCAGTTATTCAAAAATCTAAGTAGGTAAGTAAAGAAACCCAAATGATTATACTATTGACTATTGATGAAGAGAACTAATGAACAAGTTTCTTGAAAAAGCTGCAACCTTACGGGAGTGTGTGATTAGGCTTATTAAAACTGACATTATTTTAACCGATAACGGTTCCTGTATAAAATCTTTTTTTTTTTTTTTTGATCTCGGGGGGAAATCCTCATGGAAATCCTCCACCCTGGGGTGGGTGGAGGGGTCCGTCAGACTCTTACTGACTAAAACCACCCCGGTGTTCCATCTCCCACCTACGCCGGGGATCGCGGGAACATATGCGACTTCCGCAATCCCCGGCTGGTGCCGGCCCGCCTCTGCGGGCCACCTCGCGTCGGCGAGGGGAGTGAGGTGTTTAACTCCCCTCGCAACGTCAAAGAGGGGCGCACGGGAACACCACGCGCCGCCACCTCGGGTCCGGATGAGTGGGGGGCGACGGACATCCCCAAGTCCGCCGCCCCTGGACCCAGTTAGGGGGGCCGGAAGAGGGCAGCGTATGCCCTCCTCCGACGCCCGATGCGCCTGCTGCGGGCAGGGAGAGCGGTTGTGATCTCCCTCTCCCTTTCCGCAGCCTCGTTCTGCGCGATAACTGTCTCGCAAAAGGAGACCACCGCGTCCCAGGACTCCTCACCGCCGACCATGGCATGGACTACGGCCGGCAGCGAGAGGTCACCGCCTACAACAGAGATGAGGGCACGGCGCGGCTCCTCCCAAGCTGCACACTCTGCAAGCGTATGCCGCGCCGTGTCCTCCCGACAGTCGACGCAGTGGTGGCATCGAGCGTCCGGTGCAGTGACGCGAGCACTTTCGCCTCCAGGTCCCACGGCGGAGATCCGGCCAGTGCGCAAGCCGCCTCGAAGCTATCCAACACAAAAAACTTAATGTCGCCAATGACGATAAGAGATTGGTTAAAAACGCAAATAATAAAACACAAAATCTGACAGTGAAATTAGTATGGACATTTGTCTCTTCTCAAACCAAAACTTTATTTTAGTCAATTGTGTCCCACTGCAGGGCAAAGGCCTCCCTTTCTTCCTTCCATTCCTCCCGACTTTGGACAAGTGTGGACCAATATGGCCGATAGGCGTCAAGCTCGTCCCGCCATCTTCGCCTTGGTCTCCCGCGATGTCGTCGGGCATTTTCTGGGACCCACATTGTGGTTGCTTTAGCCCATGACCCGTTCGACATACGGCAGACGTGGCCGGCCCAGTCCCACTTTAGCTTGGCTGCTTTTTGTGTGAAGTCAGCGATTTTTGTTTTGGAACGCAGCACAGTGTTCCTAACGCGATCCATTAATCGGACTCACAGAATGCTGCGCTCCATTGCTCGCTGACAAACCTCAAGCTTGAACCTCTGCTGAACTGTCAAAGACCAGGTTTGAAAACCAAGACTGAAATAAAAAAATCACTATCACTTGTGACTGACTTCTTTCCGACTCCGCATCTTATTAAAATTATTTCAAAGAGTGATATTAATCCAACCGATCCAACAATTTAAATAAGTCCAAACCGTGTGTTCGTCATAAAGTTGCATGTAACCCAAGCTGCGACCTAATTAGTGTTAATTTCATCGTCTCACTCGATAATGTGTCAAGTATCGCACTGGTATTTTAACGGCCAGAGGGGTCAGTTGAAACACTCGGATTTAATGGCTTTAAATATTAAACTTTGTAGTTCTTTTTGTAGGTAGCTCATACACATTTAGTAAAATAAATAACAATTATAACAACATTATTACAATATTGACAGATAATGATAATGTTGCTCAAGAGCAAGTTGTTGATTTTATTTCAGTATCTAGTTAGCATGAAGACAATTAGAAATAATAGAATAGAATATTTATTTTGCGTAAAATATGGTATATGTATAAAGATGCTCTTAAGTTAAAATCGTTCCACATATTTTGCTTACTCATTTTCAGCATGCAAAAATAACTTTAAATTAAGATAACAACCAGGTACAGAGATCATTTTTGAAACTATGGTAAATACAAAAAGGTTTCACGTTAAATATCTCATTAGCAGGTTATATCTCAGGTTGCTGTAGAATACATTTTAGTTAGATAAACAAATCTAAACTAATCCATATCCAAATGGTACGTCTACATACCAATAATAAATCATCAATCAACTGTTAAAAATGGATATCAATGGACTAAAAACCAAACACTAACTGGCCAGCTAGACATCAAAAGAGTAGAAAAATAAAATGTATAACTTTTTTATGAATTGCAATTGGCTACGGCAGAATTGAAGGCAATGACCCAAAATTAATGTCTGGGTCAAGAGATTCTGTTATCCACCTACATATCCAAACATATAGTTGAGTTAATGATTCCAAAGCCACTAATATTATCCTAAATTATAATGATATCGCAAATCTGATCACTACTCTGCATGAATATTTATCTATTATTTATAGATTATTTTGGTTCGCAATCGTTTCATGTAACTTAATGTTTCTTTTTTGACTTTAAGATTTCGGAGTCTTTACTGAGTTAAATGAAAATGCGTAAGTATTTGATATTAAATGGAACTATCAGTATTACCAAGGTATGGTTTTGGATTAATAAAAAGTACAATAGTGTTACAACACAATCCCATACCGATTGTATAAGTCGATTCCGTCAAGTCGAACGTAATTCGATTCCAATGGGTAACGAACTCCTATAATTATTTCTGCGTGACTAACTATTACGATTACTACATTGATTTCTACATCTCTAGCTATGGTTACTTTTTGTTTAGTACGAACGTCGTGTTCTTATGAATTTATTTTCGTTAAATAAATGTGTTTCTAGAAAAGTGTAAATTTAACTTGCAAGTGATGTTCTCCACGTCCAACAAGAACACGCTTTGCTTATTTTTAAAAATATTGTCTCTTCCTACTTCAGGCAGGTCAGGCACCCACCGCTTGACGATCTTGGCCCGTCTCTCCTCTTGCATCCTGTAAATGTGGCCCGCCCAATTCCACTTTAGCCTCGCCAATTTGTCTCCAACATCGGTGATGCCTGTCTTGGATCGTATAAATGTGTTACGGATTCGGTCGGTCTGTTTGATCTGCAGAATGCTACGCTCCATCCATTGGTAAACCTTAAGGTTCGACTTCTAAGCCTCAGTCAAAGACCACGTTTGAGCGCCATAGGTTAGAATAGGCAGGATACACTATATGTCGACTAGCTTTTGCTTCAGTGTCAAGGGGAGGTTGCCCTCCACGAGCACCTTTATAGACCATTACATACATTTAAGCCTGATATATGATATGAAATCCTAAAAGTCAGACAGATTTTATCAGATTAACAAATTTTCTTTGAACGCTGCCTCTATACAATCAACTGCTATTCATGTTAACGTGTCAGCTAACGCAATGGGAATAAAAAGATCTTTTATATCCATTACACAATCTTGCAATTAAAACAGTCCATCCGCATATTTCGCAACTAAAAGAAGTTAAACTAAAAAAGCATAACTTTCTCACAGGTTTGAGGTTCTTACGAAAGGGCATTGTCTGTTTGTCTTAACACTTTAATCTCTTGAACGGCCGCGTTTCACGGAAGCTGTGGTTTATTATGTGAAACTTTTATGGGTCGAGTTACGATCTCCTGTTTAGCTAGTGCCTAATCTTTATTAGTAGTAGCTGTACTAGTATAATTGTTTAAATTGGTATCATCATAATGTACGCGTATCATATTCTTAAGAACATCTAATTCTAGAACAGTTGTTACTTCATTGTGTTTTTCTGTACGATCTGTTTGTAGATTATCAATTATTATTCTGTCTTTGTCATTGCACTGCTATTTAAATATGTAGTTACCGTTGAGTTTTGCATTTTTTTGCCGTTGAGTTCTGGAATAGCATTTATATCACACTAGTGGTCCCGACAGACGTTGTCCTATCCGAACGTTTGCTTTGTGTCTGACGAAAAATTATAGTAATCGATTGCAGCGCCACCTTTTTTTTTTTCTTTAAGGATGGGAAATCATCAAATGACTTCTTCCGCTCTGGGCGGAGCGGAAGGGCGTGTCAGACTCTTACTGACTAAAACCCATCCGTGTTCCTTCTAAAGCCCTTTGCGTTCCAGGGCCGCGGTGACTCTTTCGAACAAATTCCGCAACCCTGGCAGGCTCTGGCCCTAGCGGGCCCCGTCTTTTATGCTGACATCTCTTTGAGGCGCGCGTGAAACACAACGCGCCATCGACCCGGGCCTGGTGGTGATCGGACAGCGAGCCACCCAATGCTCGCCGTCCGCAGGCCCGCGCCTACGGTGGCCGGGGATCGCCCTGCGACTCCCGACGCCCGGGGCGTCTTCTCCTGTTGCGGCGGTTGGGGCGAAGGCCTTGTCTTTCCCTCGCGCGGCCCGCCTCCTCCTTCGCTAGCATTACAGCTTCGCAGAAGGAGGTGACCGCTTCCCAAGCCTCCTCGCTCTGGACCATGGATTCAACCAGGGCCGGACGCGAGAGGTTGCCGCCGCCGATCGCCTCGACGAGGACATGGCGGTGCTCAGCCCAAGTAGGGCAGATCTCCACCGTATGCTCCACCGTGTCCTCCGGTTGCAGCGCCACCTACCGGGTGCAATTGTAAATCTAAACCATTCTCGAATTTTCTTGAACACACACAAAAATTTTCATCAACATCGGTCCAGCCGTTTAGGACGAGTTCACTGTCATCACACGTACAGAAGATATATATAAAGCTATAATTTTTGTTCACATACGTAAAAATTAAAAGCGTTGAGGATTGAATACTTATTAGTATCTAGTCTCCTTCTCTGGTATTAAAATATGAATAACGATACTTCAGATAAAGTAATTGGACAAGTTTACTTTTAATTTAAACAATTACCTGCTAACTATACTTATGGTGGTCTTAACGAAAGATAAATTCCAGTCGTCAACTACAGTGACTTGTAGGGGAGTCGTAACAATCAATTGTGGAAGACGAGGTATGGTAGCGCCCCCTGTCGAAGGGGCGTTGAACTTGACAGATGTTTGAGAAGGGAAGCTGATGAGTTTATTAGGAAATTGATTGACACTTATTCTGGCGTTTATTATGGTTGAAATTATTTTTGTTACCCCAATAAATATTACGAAGATGAGACATGGAAGATTCATGACCGGTCGATGTGGTGACGCTTTGGGGAGACCTATATTCAACATTCGACGTCTTTTGGCTAAAATGATGAAGATGATTTGGAGATTTCGGGTTTCGTATATCAAACAGCTGCTTTCATTGCTTGTTTTCTGGACGTCATTATTTTTTTCTAATTGCATTTAAAATTTTCCAAATCATTTCCTACAGTGCCGTCCTTTGTATCTTAAAGTAATTTAAAAAATAATAAACACTCAACTAGACCAAATGACTACTACTGACACACATTTAGTTTACAAAGTTGCAAATCATCGTCATTAGTCGACAAATTATCCTGAAAGTGATGATTATGCGGTAAAACCCCAGTTGTATGACTTGTATGCAATTAGTTCAGCGGTTGCTTACCACAATCTGGAAGAAATGAGAATACCCAGTAGAAAATCTAATGCAATAGACAAAGATTCTTGAAAAAATAAAGGATGAAGCTAGAAAGGACGTGACGGTTGAGATTGAAATTCAGATAAGGATCAGAAGGATGAATCTTGATTAGGCCATGACAAAATTGGGAATTAAATCCACCAGCCAGGAAATGCACTAAGTGCGGAGACGATATTATCAACATTTTTCAATACAAAACAATCGTATCATTGATATTTAAATATTGACGATTATCTATAGGAACTGACGATGCTTGACCTTTATACCAAAGCTTGTGGCAGCTGACGTTGGCACTTTGTGCAAGTTGCGCGAACACCAAAATTATAAGGAATGCAATTTCTGGTCGCTGCCCAAGCGACAATTCCGTATTCTGTAAAATACCAAACCCACTTACACCTAATATACATATATTTAAGCCAGATGTCACATTAAAATGTTATCAATAAAAAACAATATTTTATAAACTTTCTTTTGTTTTGAAGTAATATGTCAGCACTTCAAAGGGATTCCCACAAATGCATGAAAAATATACGAGTCTTTGTTTTAAGTTTCCATTTTATACAATACAATGAATCATTGCGCAACACGACACCTGTCTTCAAGAAATGATTAATAACTTCTTTCAAAAGATGAGCAAGAAATATATGTTCATTGAATGCATTTTTACGATCATTTTTCACTGAACAATGTTTTAGACATGCCTTCTACTTATTTAGAAATTGTCTTGACATCACTCATAGGGCAATTTGTCTCGGACAAAATGTGAACGTCATCTCAATTTGTCTGTCCATTAAAAATAAGATTCTTTGATGCTCCTATGTTGTCAGCTCAATTTGTTAGATGCATTTACGTAATCTGAAAATTAGTTTTAGCTTTATCATCAATTCAACAATTCACGAGTTCGCCAAGAGCTACCGGAATGAGGCTTGGCCATTGACTCTGAAATAAGTTTAGTATTCGTCCAAACTAAACTATCTTGATTTTGACATGTTCTTAGCTCAAAGAATCAATTCAGATACCCGATCAGAATATCACTTCGTCTAGAGCCTCTATATCTTCTGTTAATTTGATTAAGCATCAATATCTCTTATCACAAGTCAGTTTTCCGATTCCCAACCAGTTTCCAATTCAATTATCTTTCTAACTGAAATATGTTCACGCTTAATCAGGTGTCAGATCTTAGTCTATGCATTTGACCTAGAGGTGCTAAAGTTCCGCTATATCTTAGATGGTGCAGCTATCTCTAAAGCTTATTATTATCTAGGCTTAAGATCAACGATTCAGCTGCTATTTACTGTCAAGATGTTCAGCCATTTCCACAGAGCAACGGGACACCTCGGCTTCGCTGGAGACTCCATTGTCAAACTTGCACAAACCAAGTGTGTCAGTGTGTGTTCACCTTTTACTTGTAGAAATTGTCGTTCTGTGTCAATAGGGTCTTTATCTGGTTTTTAAATCATACATATTTTCAAAACTTCGAAAAAAGTCAAGAAGCAGTCCAAAAAAGTTCAAATAATCACAGACATGCCAGAGATCGTCGTCACTCGCAATTCACGTCATAGTGAATTGGCGCCATCCAGTGCAAACGACGTTTTGCATGAGAAGAATAACTTTAAAAGCGTGTGACTTCTTTATCTTTCGATATATTTTTATTTCTGTTTCACAAATCCATACTATTTTAGTAGCATCTTTCAAATACGTTCATGTAGATTTTGGCTGGCGGATTCTGGCAAATACGGTCAGGCGGCTTCGTCTGCCACAGCTAGACCAGCACCTATAACACGGATTCCAATATTCCAGTAATGGGATCTCTAGTGACTGCTGATGCAACGATTCCGTGTTCTATGATCAATGATCATTTCTATGCAATGATGGAGTAGATCGCTTCAATTGGAACTGTACCTTTAGAAGTTCTCCTTACAAAGGCTGGCACCATTTCGTTTGTATAATAAATAATACTGCTGTTTAACGTCCATCAACTCTGCCTTTAATTCGGTGCTGTCTCTGAGTGCACTTGTGTACAGGGCCGGACTTAACAGGATATATGGTCCCGTATACGAAATGATTTTTGACAGCGATGTGATGGTTTCTTTTGTTTTTAAATGCGTTTGTACATAATTTCGCGAATTTATTTGTCTAGTTTTTTTTTTTTTTTTAGTATTTAGTAGTTACTTTAGGTAACCTGTATATCAGCCGGGGATTGCGGATGTCGCATACGTTCCCGCGATCCCCGGCGTAGGTGGGAGATGGAACACCGGGGTGGTTTTAGTCAGTAAGAGTCTGACAGACCCCTCCACCCGCCCCAGGGTGGAGGATTTCCATGAGGATTTCCCCCCGAGATCAAAAAAAAAAAAAAAGGTAACCTGTATATAATATGTTGTGAACACTTACTCGAAAAAATTAAAAATCATGGTAACAATCTGTAAAAATAATTATTTGTTTATTTCGAGTTTAATTTTGAAAGTCTTTTGGAAACTCATAATTTGCATTATGTGTTTTGTGTTCATGTTTCCGTATAATTCCGTGCCATATTTTTTTACTTTTAGGGCGTTTCCCGCTAAGTTACTTGGCAGATTTTTGTACCATTTTCAAATTTATTCAGCAAGTTGTGGCAATTGGGAAATAAAGACGCAAAAACCCGTTCACCCAAAAAAGAAAAAAATACCTACTAGTTAACAGAGGGAATATTAACTAGTGCTATCAATTATCCCATGCATTGTACAACGACATTCTAACAAGGTGTGCTTGCACGCAAAATGTCATGGGGCAATGCAATTTAGTAGAATGGCAGCGGAATTCCGTAACTCACAGCTCAAAATTTACACCTACTTAGTAAATAGTTCTGTTAGTTGTTGTTTCAAGAAGATAACTGTTTTCTTCACGCCTGTTCCATGTTTCAAGGTAACGAGAACTTACAACGGTTTCATGATAATATCTTAGAATGTACAAAACACCAACTTGAACTCTGCCAACTCTTCCATTGTTTACCTAGAGCGTTATGTAGGCCATTTCAATCCAGAGAGTAATTGGAATCCTAATCCTAACTAAAAGTACCTATACCTGAATGCGAAAGTGAGTTTGTTTGTTTGTTACGATTTCTCGTCTAAAAAAAATAAAGCGAGTAAATCAATTAATAAGGATGGTTGAATGATAGAAGTGTAGACCATCTTCATATTTTGGTCGTGATATTTACATATATTGTGATTAGAATTAATATATTCCAATTAAACAATTTGAAATTAATCTCTTATTACTCTTCTGTGTGTTCTCTGTGTATTCAATTTATTTAAAAAAAAAAATTGAATCTAATGTCCTATTCCAATGTAATTATTTGTAGATTTTATCTGAACATTCTTGTTATGAGTGCAAGCGACAAGTGCAATGGATTATTAATTTACTACGAAGTCTAAACAGTATTTTTCTTTTATTTTATTTCAAAAGCTAGCTATCGCCAGCGGTTTCGCTCGCGTAGTAGTAGGAAATTATCCCGAAAAAAGCATTCTGTTCTAATTCAGGTCACTTTGGTCTACACGTGTGCGGTATGATTTTGAAACAAACAGGAAGATTTTCTCAAAGATACAGAAAATAAAGCACAATTATATCCTCTTCTTCTCCACCGTCACATGACACTCTCGGCAAAGTTGTCGTGGTCGTCACATCAGGGTTGGTGGAAAGCTTCAAAATCCGACACCATTCCTCTCGTACTGCAGCTCTTCTTGTTTACCAAACACATATCTATCAGCATGTCAATGATGTGAAACGAAGCTACATTTTATTTTTATTCCCGGATACCACGAAAATTACTACAACTAAATATTTACGTCGCCCTAAATTCTTTGAACCGCGCTCAGACAAGATGTCTTCTGTTGTCAAACAGCATTATCTTGGACATGGAATTGTTTTTATTCAGCCACTTTACAATAATGATAAACTATCTTATCACAATAAATAAAGATTTAACAATGCATTTGTTTGTAAATGACGTTAAGAAATGCGCTTTGTTCCAGTTGTTGAATTGAAAGTTTTTATTTATTTATTCATATCTGTAGGAAGAATTTATGAGTACGATACGATTTTACGTATCATGAATTGCTTACTGATAGCTAACGGATTTAGTAGATCAGTGTTTTTATTTTAAGATCATGCATTTGGACGAGGTTATCATTTTAACTTAAGCTCTTTTGTACCTGGTGACACCTGTTTTTCGTGAATATTTAATTGCAAACAAATGGTTTTAAGAAACAGGTGCTGGACGAAGGTCTTCCGATAACTTCTCACTTCGAGAAGACCATTGCCCAGCAGTGGGCAAAAAAAGCATTTTTTATCTAAAGAAAATGGAAAAAAAAAGCTAAATCACTGTTTTTAATCACGTATTCTTTCAAAATCGAAAGAACTTCAGATCTATTGCTTCATATGTTGAAAAATTAATTTGCTCGACACCGTAAAACACTATAAATTTACAATTTATTTTGCTGTTCTCAAAATATTTAAACGCATAGAAGCAACCAAACGTATTACCTAAAACTCGGCAATACCAAAATAGTGCAACAAACCTGACTCCCTAAGTCCGTCTCTGCGCCATCTTACATCTTTATACACATAATGGTTTGTTCAGCTGCAGCGCACGCCGCGACAGACGCCGTCAAATAATGGCGTACAATTTAGATTATTGATTTATCGGCGCCATGCCAAGGATCATTTATTTTGTTTAAATGTCAGTGCAGTCTTGGTTTCGAAAGGAGAGGCAGATAGGTCACAGTTACTGAGTAACTCAGGTTCTATTCAGAAAGTCTAGTGCTAAAACGAGTGTTAGAAAATCTACTAAAGTGTTCTAAGTAGGGATTATTATTTACTCGGTTTTCAGTTCTTGATTCCAGGTTGAAATAATAATATGTTTTCCAAATATACAGGGAGAATTTTTGAGACGGGACAGCCTCAGATGGTCCGAAAGACTGTTTAAATTTTTGTGTAAATTGCAAATTATCTTGGTTTCTTTTTGGTAAAAGCTGTGAATGAATCTACGGCGTTAGTGCTAGTTTTGTAACGTTCTCGATCGCGTTAACGTAAACGTTCGCTTATGTCAAATTGTATGAAATAAAAAAAAAGTTTTCCGTTATTGTCACTAGATGGCGCTTATTCTGTTTCATTCCAATTTGACGTTAACGCTAACGTGATCGAGAACGTCAAAAAAGTCGCACTAATGCCACTGTTAGCGATAACTTAAAAGGTGAGTAGGTTATTTTTTTTAAAAAAGTTTACATGTAGCTATAACGTTTAGTTCTTTGCCCTTACTGCCCTAACTAAAATTCCGCTCTGTATTCTACTTAAGTAACTCGATCTTAAATATTTTTCTTTTAAAAAGCTTAACGTTAACAAGCAAACAAAAGTACGAGTCCTTGACCTAAGATTATTTGTCGGTCGTAATGACGCCGTAGTACAGCTTCCGCCCTTTAAGCCCAGGGTCGAAAGTTCGATGCCCGTGCAGCTCAAATATTGATCTGGCCTTAGAAATATGATTCTAGTAAAGTAATCAATATGTTTGTCTATGTAATGGCACCCGTCATATATGTGTTTTACGTGGTCGTTTAAATTCTTTACTTGTTTCTATGATGTGTTATTTTACAACATACTAACGTAATATTCCTTTACATGGATTTTTTTAAAAACAATCAACCATTCTTTATGTAATTTAATAATAAACTGTATTTACATACCTGTATAGTACGTAGGTAAGTACGTGAAAAAAATCAGGTGGTAATTTTATGAGATGAGTTTGCTCTTGACAGAGACAAAATCGAGTTCGAGTTTACCCAGAAGACGCCTGTTCACACTAACTTTGAAGAGATTAGGGTTGTATGCATTCGGAAACACAGACGCAGACAGAGAGTTCCACTCCTTTGCTATTCGCATTATAAAAGACTTTGATCCGAATTACATTGTCTTTCATCAACATTTCTGATTTCATAGAATACCATAAAAAAGCACTTTAGTTTTTACTAAAATTTCAATTTATTTCAGTTTTTTTTGGTTTGTGAGAAAAAAAGAAATGATTTACATTTCTTTTTTTCCCACAAACCAAAAAAAAACGAAAATATTGTTACCATATTATTTTTTCAAACAGAAGTTAGACAACTTGGTCCAGCTTTTATCTAGTGATGTGCTAACCAACAGACAGCACTCCATTTTAAAAGATAAATCCTATTATAAAATCGTTCACCCCTATCATTATCTTTTCAAATCTAAAAATAGTTCCAATCAAAGCATTGAACTTGAACTGTATTCAATCGGAATCATAATTATTCAATATAAGGCTTGACTGACAGACGCTTAATGATTATTATATGACTTGATTAAAGCATTCATTGTTACTTTGAAAAACAATTGCATCATTATGTTGGTACTGTATAGTTACAATACCAACGTAACGACACGTCCAAACTATGCCCGCAAAGGAATTCGTTTTTTTTTTTGGGTTTTTATTTGTCTTTTCGGTCGTAGCGTGTGAACCAAACTTTAGGAATTTGTGAACTAGCTTCTGCCCGCGGCATTGCCCAAGTAAATCTTAACTTTGACATGATTGTATACTAGCTTTTTCCCGCGGCTTTGCTCGCGTTCATGTTTTATTTTCGCAAACAAATATAGCCGCTTATAGCCCTCACTAGGGTCCCATCTATCTCTGGACCAAAGGTCACCAAAATTGGTTCAGCTGTTTAGCCGACTAAGCGTTACAAACAAACTCACTTTCGCTTTATTATAATATTAGTAAGGTACGATTCATTGGTTCATCACTTCCTGGTTTAAAAAATATATTTATTTTAATTAACTATGGAAACATGCAACAATTCTTCCAACATTTTATCAATAGACAAGTGAATTGTCAATATCAGTCCAGTTGTTCAAACATCATTAAGAAACATGTTGTTTGAATAGTTTTAATGAATATGAAGTGTCTCCTTTTGTATTGGCTCGACAACCATAAAGCTAATTTTGATGAAGTCGTTTTTTTTTAATAGTGCAGTGATTGGAGTTCGACGTCAAGATCTTTTAGCTAGACAGTTGACACCACACCCGTTTGTTTGTTGGCCTCAACTCCGGGTCTGAATAGGGTGTTGTGATGGTGAAGAATTTGAAGTTGAGTATTTGTCAAATTCTACTTTAGTCTGTAAAACATATGCACTTAAATAGGGTTTGGCACGTTCTTAACATTTAAGTATGGACAGGCACAGGCTCCACGCGGTTCTCAAGTTCTTAGTTTCACACAACAAGATTTTTTGTTTTTTTAGTGTTCGATTTAGTTACTTTTAATGGGTTCAAAAAATTACCCCGAAAAGTCTGATAAAGTGTTATGTTTGCTAATTTTTCAAAATTTCTATAATTATAATGAAGAAAGCTGATTACAAATACCCGTTTTTTTTTCTTATTAGAGACCTATACTCGGATATAGATAGGGTTTTGACGCGGTTCGGAATCAGTTTCTAAGAAAAGAATGCATGCAGCCTGAGAGACACGGCCGCACCAGTGTTAAAAATATTTGACGTCCATCCTTCAAGGTTAACTTTAAATATTCAATTCAGAAACCAGCCTGATGCTATTGAAACAAAAATCAAAGTGTTTAATTTCTGCATATTGGTTCACTCAGTTCATTAGAAGTCTCTCAACTGGCCATAGGAGTTTTCTTGAGAAATGAAACACGACGATTATCGTTTAACTCCGTTCTTTATTTCCAAGATTTGCACGCAGTTCAATGCAGTGTTTTTCTACCTTAGCATTTCCAGAAATTCAAGTGTGAGAACATTATCAAAAGCGTGTCCGTTGCTATTGGTATGTCTTCATTGTGTCAGAATTGTGGTCGGGTATTTATAAAATCTTTCTAAGGGCACTTCTAAAGTCTCAGAAGACATTTCTTCCAAATTCGAGGTTTAGTCTGCGCTTCAAATTATATCTATCAATCAAGTAACTCATACGTACCTTTAGATGCAAACTTTCTTTTTATTGATCGTCAACCATACAAGGTTATACTCAAACCTGTACAGTTTCCCACAATTGTCTCCAAGTCCCTTTCATGACAATGCAAGATTGACGTCACACTATAATTGAATTATTATTATAGTCAGGAACATGCATGTGGCGTTATTTTAAATAATGTTCAATGTCACGCAAAGTGGCTTTGACAACCTCAATTCTCGTAAGCCAAAAAATACAGTAAATCTTCTCCGCAAATCTTCTCCCAACCACTGCAACTCCTGAAAGCTAAAATCAACAGCACAGTGGTCACCACAAAAAAAGTGCCAAGACAATGAAGCATTATGAGTCCCGGATAAAAGATTTAAATGTCTTAGATACAGCACCAAAATAATCAGAGTGCCAATTCCAAAAACCAGTATGGAATTTGAGATTTTTTTGGCAAATTGCGATTGAAATCCGAATGCAACATTGCTTAAAAATTAGAAGAATTGGTCCTCAGAAAAGAACAGCAGAGGAGTAGACAAAATACTATTTCGATCGCTTCTCTCCAGTTTGTGGATAAAGTACCAAATAATGGCGAACGCACCATCTTAAACTTTATTACCACTTATTGTAATCCAATATACGCCGAATGTCTATGCCATGGTGGTTTGAATGAGGTCAAAGATAGAGAAACTCTTTCACGAATTCCAAATTTGTGGATTAATTTCGGGCAATAATTCTCTTTCCTAGTTATAGTTTATACATAGATTTATAATAATAAGATAGTATTATTTGTATAGTGTGTAAATAGAGTATAAGGTACAATGGGGTTGACGTATCCGTGTGGATAAAAACCCCTAATAAATAAAAAATAAAAAAAAAAAAAAAAAAAAAAAAACAGCTGTAGATAACAGCAAGTAGGAAGGAAACAAAGAGCTAAAGGCAATAAATGATATTCGGAATGCAGTGAGATTGCTCACCGCATTTTCATTCAACCACTAAACGCACTTACCAAACCTATAAACAATTTTCTTCACACCTCTAATCATAGAGAATGTAGACTAAAGCTTCCATTTATAACTTTCTTGGTTCTAATCATATCTGTTCTCTGATCAGCACGATTTATTGAAGATAATAACAGGTTGTTATCACCAAAAGATTTAGTTTCCAACATTACTCGTTGATTGCTTTAATAGTCTTTTCAAATCTGTGCCTATAAATCAAAGTAATGAACTTATGAGCTATTCATAGTCCCACACTTCCAAGCAACACACTTGGCGCCAATGGAATTTGTCAATGTTATATTTACGGCTACAAACCACCTTATCTATGTAGTAGTAAGACTTAAAATAGCATTTCTCGATTGCGTCATTTCGTTGGCTTATTCAATTGACTTACAAACTGCATTATGCAGTTTTAAACGACTCTGTTGTTTTTGAGATATGGCTCAAAATTCATTGGGATCTTCTCAATATTGTGGTCTTGGGTTAATTGCAGTCGTAATAATGACTTTGTAATAAAGCTTGTGCATTGTTACTCGTTGCTATGGTGACCCGATCTTTTAATTTCTAAGTTTGATCCTTGTAGTTTTATGGTGTTTTGCGTGTATAAGTTTCTTTGGCTTTAGCTAGTGCTTGTGTACTTTCCAAAGTGTATTCGTGTCAAATGGTTCGTCCTTCGTAGGTGAAGGGCTTGTTATATTAAAGAACCTTTCGATTTTTAGCTATTTCAAATAGTTGTATGAACTTTGCACGATATTCTTTGACTTTTGTTAAAAATATTTTCTGATGCTCGACCTTGTTTAGGGCCAAGGGTTTCTGCACATATTGTAAATATTTATGTGGCATCCAAATGTTTGATCTGAGTCTCAGTGTTTGAGTGGCCGCTGACCAATAAGGTCATCTTTAAGCTTGATATAAGATTCAGATCAACAAACACAATGTCGAAGTGCTTAAAGCGTTTAAATCTGTCAGACTGAACAGTGAAATCAAAACAATCAAATGCGAAGCAATTACTTAGCCGCGGATTGTCAAAACAAAGACTTTCTACCTCAGCTCTTAAACCAGCTTCAACTGACAGTTATTTCTAAAAATAAAACACTTATAAGTACTGCACTCGGAGTATTTACGTCTAAAAATAATCTGTCGATTCTAAAAGTACATACAAACAAACATTTTATTACACAAATAAATCAGTTAGTACATCACTACTAGAACGCCCACTTGCTCTTGCGCATCTCTATACTACTATTGAAATAGATACAGAAATTCCACTCCTCACAGTAAGCGATTGAAAGCCATTTACTACATCGGGCTTAATCCAGTACCGAAAAGGTATTTCAAAATTAGCAGTTGATCATATTGATGATCTTAATCAAATATATTATTCCCATCATAAAACCCATGAGTGTCACGAAGGGGCCTATATAAGGCCCCTTTCTTTTCTATGGTTCTTCAGGGTTAACTTTTGTCTCTAATCGAGGGGTGTTTTGAACTATCATAACAATGTTGCCAGCCCAACGAATATAACTATAGTTTCAACACAACCATACTCTATCAGGTACCTTTTTTCCGCCGTGTCTATAATTATATAGTTTTTTACGTGAAACGCGGCCTATACCTTCCAAAAAAATAAGTTATTTTTAACCATTTAATTCAGATGGTTGAGTTACTACTTCATTTAGGTATGACATTATTGGCCTTCTGTCTTTCCCTTCATCTACGACCACGTCTTAATCACTTCTCTCGCCCACTGATCGCGCGTTAGCGTTATTTGTAAAATGACATTTACATTAAATTGTACACATGTATGTATCATACATTATGCATTATAAGGCCGATCTTCTTAGGCCTCTGTATAAGTGGCGATGGTGTTTTTTTTTTCTTTTGGCTGGTGTGAACAATCTACTGTTTGTAAATGTGTGAGACAGTGAGACCACCCCTTTAGTTTGTTATTGTAAGATAAGATTTAAAGATGCTTGCAGGAGGATTTGACTTCTTAGAGACACATACGTACTTATATCCAAGAATGGATGCAGAAATCTTACTCGGCAATTCATGCAATTATACACTAGTGGCAATTTTAGTTAAAAAAATCTCCCACACTTTTAAAATAATTTTAATTAAAATAAGTGTGTGATAATTTACACACGCACAGTTAGTGCAATATTTTCTAGAAACTTCAAGAAAAACTAAAAGAAATCACGGAAACTGACGATCTTTCTTGAGTTTCTAAATGCCACTTTTTTTCTCCGACACCTCGGTGTCTCCTCATTAATGTTTCAACAAGCCTCTCCAACAGGTCCCCTTCATACTTCTCACCTCATCAACTTATCACTTGGGAGCCTAGCTAAAGTGAAAGGGTCTTCGAAAGCCGTTCTTGGGCTTTGACAACGTGACATTCTATCGTGTATAGCGATTTTCGAAAAGCTAAAATGTGGGATTGACCGTTTAACATTTAGCGCATGATTCGTTTCTTTCTGAAACTTTTCGCTGATAGAATGTCGGTTTGTCTAGAGCAAAGCCACCCAAGCTCAGGCCCGCGGAACAAGAAATGGTAGTCAAATAAATACTGGTGATAGTCTTTTGTCAGGAACATATTTCAGGATATGAGGTATTAGGTATGCCCTTCATGAAATTCTCTCAATAGTATCTTTTACGAAGGTATCATTTAAATACCATCCCACCCAGTGAGAGAGTCTTATGGCCCACCTTCAAAATCAATTAGGTGGGCTTGGTCTAGAGCTTCTCCCATATATTTCTCACCTCATCAACTTATCACCTGCTGTCGAGACAAAGTGAAAGGGTCTGGGTCCTCGAAAGCCGTTCTGGACAGGTAAAGGGCAGGCTGTCAGGGTACGGACATAATCGGCTGATAGATGAAGGGTTTGGCTTTCGTTTTCAATTATTTGGTTTGAAAATTGTCGGTTTGAGATGTAAATTGAAGTGAAGGTAACGAGCGGTTGGTAGTTGTTAAGTTAGATTAAGTTACGTGGATTTACATTCACGAATCTGATGGCTTTTATGGTTGAAAGGCACGATGGACATTCAGAATAATCATCTGTTTATTTATTAGCTAGCTTCGGACCGCGGCTTTGCTCGTGGTATCTCTTCAAAATGAGAGTGAACAGGCTTCTTCTGGTAAGCTCGCTCCATCGTCGACTTTGTCTCTGTCAACTATGACAAATAAAAACTAGCCTAATATCTGCCTCCAGGGTCCCACTTTGTACCAAAATTCATAAAAATTGGTTCAGCGATGTAGGTGTGAAAGCGTGGCAAACAAACTCACTTTTTCATTTATTATAGTTAGGAATAAGAGAAATGCATCTTGCATGTATAAAACAGTTGTTGCGCTGGTGGTCCGATGTACATGACAATAACAGGGCCCGTAGCATTTAAAATTCATTACATACGAGTTAGAACCAAACCCATAAGAGTTTAAACCAATAAAAGCATTCTTGAATGAAACTCTTTGTTCTTCAGCATTGAAGGTATTGTGATTTTTATCGAAACGTCGATAATAGAAAATTCCAAAACTAATACAGCACATGCCTTCACGCATGCGTAGTAAAATTTGGATAAAATTTCATTCAAAAATCCAATTTAAACTGCCATAAAGTTTTCATTCACTTATTTTACTTTTACCGTCACGTGTTTGCAGAAGTCATGCGTGCGATAAATAAACAATTTTGATATCCGGAAATATGCGTTCAATAATAATATTATAACTTACCTACTTTCAAAATACGTATTTAAATCTGGGGCCCTACCAAGAAGTCTTTCTAAGAGGGAGACGGAGCTATACATAGCGAATAGCACTATCCCTTAAACATCATCGGTATTGGATGGCATTAGCTCGTGATAGAAGGGCCACTGAGGTTTGTAACGGAAAACCAGATATTTTCATTTGCAGCAGTCAAAACAAACAAATAAATTTGGCGGTACCTATTATGGCGGAACATATTATATTTCCACCTCAATGTAGTGTTATGGGGGAAATAAAAGTTTATTGAAGGGGTGCAAGATATAGCAAACGAGATAAACAACACCAAAATTCAATTTCACCCTCCACTCTCTAAAGAAAATTAAATTTCTTTAGTAGAACTGTTACTGATATAACTTAATACCAACTGAACACACTACGAAAACACAAGAGTACCAGCACTTTTTTTGAACAACAGCGTTTAAATTAAGACAACCCCACAAAAAAAATACCCACCGAATTAAGAACCCTGGCATACACTATAACATTTAAAAAACTAATTTGAAGCTAAGCGAGGCACAGCCCCTGCTCACCAATCAGGCCATCATTCATTGCATTCATGCATGTCAGTGAATTCGCACCCTCATTCATCAATCATATTTTACTAGACATGTTATCTAAAATACGCTATTCTATATTTTGTTTGATATTTAGTTCCAAACAGTCACAAATCAATATTAAACGCAGTTTGTTTCTAAGTAATTGATGGAATACTTAAACTTTTTTTACGACCATTAATAAATAGAGGTGCACACGATTTTTGACCGACTTCAAAAAAAGGAGCAGGTTATATGTTCAACTGTGTATTTTAATTTAAAAGTAACGGCAAACAGTTTTATCTCCCACTGCGCTCGCGCACGTCGATTTGTATAAAAAGTGCGTTTTGAAGTGTCGCGTGATTTTTTGTGGGCTCTCTTTTTTCGGCATAAAAAGTACCTAAGGCTCAATTCTGTGTGACATAAATTATCGTCCTTTTCTATTTATTTTTTTGACATTGTTATCTTTGCGCTGAAGTACAGCCAGAATTGACTATCAGAGGGCCAATTCTACTAACTTCTACGCAACTTTCACATTCGCAATCTGTCAAAAACACCCCTGATTTCCCTAGATTTTTGGACACGAACGTTGCTATAGAAATCGTAGAATAAGCCCTCTGATTATGTCTTAGTAACACCCAGCTTAAATTAAAATAGAAAATTATTGCAGAATTAGTGTGCCAAGTTTTCAAGCGCGTATCAACAGATGTGGTTGGTTGAATAGTTTAATTTTTAAAGCATCAAATCGGGCCAAAAGCCGGGTATTAAGGTCGAGTTTTGAAACTTCTAGGTCGGAATTATTTTGATATCGCTCTTGTCAAATAAGTTGGATGACAAAAGCCATAACGGCCACATCAATCTGCTGTCAGTCATACTTTTTATTTATTTATATTTCTGCTATCAGTCCGGGCCGCGTCCGTAACAATAAGGAGCTACAGTTATTCATGGTTTATTCATCGCAGTCGGTGAACACCCTATAGACATTGGACAGAAGGTTGAGTTCGTATCAAAGAAGAAATTGTTTTGTGTAATTTGTGTATTTTTGTCAACTTAATTGATATTTTGTTCCTAAACTGATCTGAAAAAATGTCTAAACTGCTTGGAGACTGGAAGGCTCATAGGGTGAAAGGTTCTGGAGAGGCCACCGCGTCGTTACCCACTCACCCACACCCACTCCCACTCCCACTCCTGCAAGTGTTTCCCACCATTCTTTCCCCATCGCCAACGGCAATATTTCCATCAGATTAACCTCACGAATCCTTGAATTACCTACCTTCCTCAAATATCAATTGCTTATGAAATTCCCAATCTATGGGTAATGCTCAAACCAGTTCCAGCTGTAGTATTTCTTATTACAAAGTATCTAATAAAACCAAGTATTACCAATTTACATGCTCAAATACTACGTTATTTGCTCAGGAGGTAGGTATTACCTAATAATTAGCGTCGTTTAGCATGAAATGTACGCTAACACATACTAATCATGATATTAGATACAGGCTATTAGTATTTACGATACGTTGAGGTAAATTAAGGGGTATTAGAGCAAACCGGTTTAGTTTAAAAGATCACCTGAAGAAGTTGCGTTTTGAAGATTGCTGATTTTGTGAAGGATCATATGGTCGCATCTTTCTGTGATGATATTTGAAGCTCACGAGGGTTATGTTTTTCGAGAGTATTTATGTATGTATACTATATAATTGTTTGCCACGCTCTGCGGCCTGAACGGCTCGATAGATTTTAGCTTGAGAGGTGTCGTTAGATTCGTATTTACTGTGAAAGTAACACAGGGTATATCAAAATAAAAAAAAAAACAAAATGGCGGATTTTTGGCGCCAAATTTAAATGTTTGGCACGCTCTGCAGCCTGAACGGCTCGATGGATTTTAGCTTGAGAGGTGTCGTTAGATTCCCATTTACTGTGAGAGTGACATTGGGTATATCACAATAAACAATTATAAAACTAAACAATAAAACGGTAATTTAAAAAACTAAAAAAGTCGACTGCGTTTCTGTATAATTTCTAAATTACACAGAAACGCAGTCAAGTTTTTTAGTTTTTTTAAATTACCGTGTTTTTTGTACCTTTGTGATGCATAGATTAAAATTTCATGCAACACAAAACAAAGGCAGGACAAAGACAGCCTTAATGCCTAAGGCATTCTCTTTCAGTCAACCGAGGGAGGTGGAGAACTAATATCTCAGGTACATAAAATCAAATAGCACCTCATGTTCTATTTGCAATGGTATGAGAACAATTTTAAATGGTGGTAACATTAAAGTAACATTACACCCTTACTCCCAAAGGTTTGGGCAGAGGTGGCACATTTCGCCAGTGATATTTAGGTCCTACCTATTGCCATCGACCAGTAAAAGCATTCGTCAATCAGCATAATGGTCGCAAAGCTGACTACTGACTGTACCCATCCATTTGAGTAAAGGCTATTGTTTATGCACTCCTTGACCCGCCCAGCGTTTTCTGTAGCAGTAATTAGTCAAGCCATAGATTACCTAATATTTATTGATGTTATTCTGGAATTCTGGATCTGTATGCACATCCCGATTGGGTGACATCACTTAGAATTACTTACAGTAAACAATAAGAATAAGGGCATTCAAGCTTATACTCATAAAACATCACCCCTGTTGATAAAGGCCAGAAGTTTATCGACGGTTTGTGTTACTTAAATAATAAAAATAATGTTAAATAAAAAGAAAAACCTTACAAGCTGCCGAGTTTTGCGAGCAAACGTGTAGGTATTGAACAGCTGATCTTTTTATATTTCAAGACTGTATTTTAACAGAAATCGTGTCTTTGATTGATACCTGATCTCTGGAAAAATTTGGCTGATCATTGAAAAATACACTGTATGTGTTAAAATATGTCATACTTAAACTTCTGCATCTCCTCTGTCGAACATCCCATTCAATAATACAACATAATGTAACACAAATACAACACCAAATCAAATAAACAAGCACAGCATTTGATTTGACAAATCAACAAATAAATTGACGTTCCTGATCAAAACATAAACATGTCTGAAGAAGTTCAAGAAGCCTTGTCTCATTAGGATGTGTGTGGAATGATGGTATTTGAATGCACCTTCAATTTCTAAGCTTTTCAGTCGTGGAAGGTAAATATTTTGGTGGAAGACCGGTTGTAATCAATTTTGAGCGTGTAAATGTGAGCTGTGAAGAATCAATCTTGATGTTCAGTTGATTGGTCTGGGACAGGTGTGTGGGAATGGGAACTAAGGACTTGTTTGGTAGTTGTTTAATAAAAAGACATTTTACGTTAGAAACTTGTTAGAACTTAGATTCACTTTCACCTCTATGTCCGGCAAATCACGTTTGGGCCTTGCAATACCATCTTCCTCTTGCATATTTGGGGTCAGCAAAGTATATCTACTCGATCCAGACAATAAACTAAAAGAGAAAAATATGAGGGACAGGTTTTATTCCTCAATCGCGTGTCGTCAGGAGCTACACCTGTCACACAGTAGATATTTCCAGTCAGCGAATTAGATATCATGGCTGAACTTCTTGAAAGGTAGGCGAGGCCTTCAGGCTCTCACATATAGTTAAGGGTTCGCATTGTCGCATCCTGTATTTCTGTCAGCTGCGTCTTTAATCACTGGCCCGTGACGTCAGGTGGATCGTTGTCACTCGACTATTCCCAGACATAGGCATTTCCTGATCTTAAATATTGTAACGTAATACTGTCGCGACTAGGCACCCAGTCACCCAATTCAAGCCATTCTCATGCACACATCCTCATTAAATGGCGCTTCACCACAAACATACCTAAGGCCGCATGCACACGGGATCCGTCATTGTTATTCGTCAAAAGACACAATACGACATGACGGATGGACTTTTACATTGCATACGGAATCGTGATTTTTCATGATTCGTCAAAATATCCGAATTTTTGTTCACATTCGTTTCGTGATTCAGAGTTCGGTTTTAGAGGAACTACCTACTACTACGACCTACTAAACTGAATCTTCACAACTGTGTGTTTTGACGAACGTGATTTTTAAAAGACGATACGTGATACGTGATACGTGTCCGTCATTTTTTACGATTCGTGATGCATGTGAACTCGGGCATTTAAAAAGAATCGCCGCTGGCAAAAAATAAAACGATCGTGTAAAAAGACGATTCGTCAAAAAACACGATTCGTCCTCGTGTGAATGAGCCCTAACAAGCTTATTCACTAAGCTAAAAATAAGTTGCTTAGGCTATAATTAAATAGCTTTATCTCAAGTAAACGTGTCAAGTCTAAGTTAAGTTTCCACTAACTAATGTTTATCTACTTAGTAACTTGTTAATGCGGCATTAAGTGTATGTAAACGGTTAATTAATTTTAATTACAGTGTTTTTACTGTTAGAGTGAAAAGCCTTTTGGTCTTAGTAGCTTATTAGTATGGTATTTTCTTACATTATAGAAAATAAGAAAGAAAGAAAATGTTTTCCTGAAGTCAGAGATCTGTAATTCTGCCAGGGTTGCGGACTTTGTTCGAAAGAGTTCCCGCGGCCCTGGGGGGCTACTCTCTAAGCCCGAAGTCCGTAGTTTCAGGCTTAGTTGCGGGCATATTCTAGTCCGTATCACCTAACTACTAAGAATGAATGACAACACGATTTGACAGTTACTGTCAAATCGTGTTGTCATTCATTCTTAGTTCGGGTTCGGAACTAATCGTAAGTCGGTAGGTGATATGGAGTAGAATACGCCCGCAACTAAGCCCGAAACTACGGACTTCGGGTTTAGGGAGTAGACCCCCTGGAACGCAAAGGGCATTTGGAGGCACACGGGTGAGTTTTAGTCAGTAAGAGTCTGACACTGCCTTGCGCTCCGCCGGATGGAGCCATTTAATGATTTCCTATCCAAAAACATGGTGATTAAGGTCCATGTAATATAGGCATGCCATTGCTACAACCAGGTACAAATCGAGACTGGGTTACTGCTGAGAAATTGCAGAGCAAATCCCGACCTTCGCTCGATTCTGGACGCAAACCTACGACTTCATGCTTAGTAGCATTTGAGGTTATCATACCAACGAGTACATATTATCGCTATTTAATGGAGGACAAAAAAGTTATTTAAATTCCAACTGTTTCTTATTGCGGAGGCCTACTTAAAAGCTCGCTTATTAACAATTTCTGCTTTACCAGGTTTCTAGGGTAACTTTTGTCGAAACTTCGGTAGGCTGTAACGTAAAGTAGGTAAATGGATAACCCGGCTATAACTTGAGATTGAACTGGCCCTGTGAATGGCTACCGTCGAGAATCGAGACTTAAAATAGTTTTCCCCGGGAAATAGGGCAATAGGCAATGGGGTGCCCCAAAACACTGAGAGATTTCTCTACGTATTTTCTTTTTAGGAAGGTAGGTAAGGATTTTCAGTCAAGAACTCGAAAGTTCTAGACTAACGAATGGTTTTTGAAGGCAAAAGAGTTTATTTGCGCCAAATATGACGCATACCAAAAGTAAGTCATGCAAGTTGGGAAGATATGTGTCACATTCGCGCAACAACGCCAGCACTCAGCATAATGCTGAGACAGAGCCACAGCCATGGTTTTCAGCAACAACCGGCGTTGACAGAATGACGTCGATCGGAGCAGCATAAAAAGTAATTAAAACGAAATAAATAAACAAATAATAAAATAAAATGGGTGAAAATATAATAAATAAAACGTTTAGAAAAAGGCAATCTACGTATAGGTACTTTGGCTATTTAAATTATTCGTTAATCTGAGTGCAAGTGCTTTTTTGGCTATATTTATTCCGGTTCACCAATTTCAGCTGTTAATTTGAAATATGACAGCAAGTTTAATTCTGTGATAACTAGCCTTTAAGAAACTTTTCTAAATCACAATGAATGAATGTAGTACTTACTCGTATCTATCACCTATAATGAAACCTAGATATTCAGTTACTTAATAATATTCCCGACGGTACAGGATGGACCCACAGAGGAAGTTACGTCACTGACAGCATACAGGCTGATTTTTATGCCAAACAGATATATCCCTCGGGTTTTGTGAAGAAGCGTTATCCATACTGAATGAATGGACTTGTAAAGTGGTCACATAATATTTTTAGAACTATTGTTTTGGCTTCTTAGTCATAAAATGTTTAGTTATTGGGATAGACTTAGATTATTATAAATGTCCAAATACCGCGTAGCATCATGAAAAGTGTCATAAAAGTGTCACCGCAGCCTGCGGAGTCTTTAAGTGCCTTTGACGTTTTCAAACTGCGAGCGTCAAATTCAAATTCAAATATTTTATTTCAGAATTACATCCATTTATTGTTAGTACTTAGTAACTTAGCCTAATATTAGTTTTAAATTAAAGTAACAATAATAAACAACCAGTGTACCATTGAACTGTTCGTTCAATGGTACACTAGTTTATTTGGATAAGTGTGTCTGAACACTTACCCACCTTCGTAGGAGGGGAGAGTCCCACGCGTCTGCAAACACATTCAAGATGCCATTGGAAAAAAACTGTCAGGGGTTCTAAGAAAATTCATGTTTATTTATTATTTATTATATTTATTATTTATTTATTATATACTTTATTGTACACCTCATAATAAGAACAGGACAATCATACATAAAATAAGTGCACAATGGGCGGTCTTATCGCACAAGGCAATCTCTTCCAGACAACCTTTGGATGGATTGAACGAAGGGAGATAGATTTAGGGCTGTTTAGTACTTGTATTTGAAGTCGTGCCATTGTGAAGTGACAGAATATCTATCTGGGAATTAATTATAATATAGGGGCATAGAGCATCTGCAAAAATAAGGAAAGAAAACAAACAAATTAAACTTCAACTAGGTTTTTCAAGACAGCAGCGCATTGCCAACTTTCTTGGTGATGCAGGTGTCCATAGGCCACGTCCTGGACACCTGCGAACTAGAAGTGATTGCCAATAGCCGGTGTTACCGCCATGACTCAAGAACTGCTTTACATTAGTAGGTGAGGCTGACAGCTACTTTGGCAAACTCTGCCGGGAAAATCTTGCATATTTTCTAGCAGAGTACAGGCTTTAATACAATTGATTAGTTTTAAAGTTTTATATCTATGTTGCAGAAGTAAATCCTCGTTACCACCTAGTATACTACGCTCCATAGCATGTTGGTGAGTCTAGGCTAGGCTAGGGCCAGAGCCTGCCAGGGTTTCGGAATTTGTTCGAAAGAGTCACCGTGGCCCTGGTACGCAAAGGGCTTTAGAAGGATCACGGATGGGTGTTAGTCAGTAAGAGTCTGACACGCCCTTCCGCTCCACCTACAGTAGAAGGCATTTGATGATCCTTAAAAAAAATCGTCTTGAGTTTGTACCACCTGTGTGCCTGGTCAAGATGAGGAGAATACACGTGGCCATCAGCTTATTGTGAAATACCTACGTTAATTTCTTACTATTGTTTCTATCATTAAATTTCTTTTTCTCCTCTATTTCTCTTCGTATTTTTTTGTTTGTCTCTTTATTTTGCTTTCTCTGGTTAAGTGTTAATTCTCTTACAAAATCAAAGGTTAAAGACCGGCACACTTAACCAAGATCCCACTCAAATGCTACATTCTTGCAGTCCTTAAAATAGCTTCTCCCTTTATAGGTCTCAGGAAATGCCAAATTAGTGGTAATTATTAATGGCTTGATGGGATCGGTGCAGGCGCCTGCAGACGCGTAGAATTAATGATGATGAGCAGATGTCTGTCCAAGGTCGGAGCAAGAAGGGTTATTAAGAATTTGCTAATAATGGGAATGGTATGGAGAAAAACGCTGAAAATTTCACAATCCTAGCTTTGCTCGTAGCTTCGATTGCTTTAATATAGATTTTTGCAAATAAAGTAGCCTTTAATCGTCGCCAGGGTCCCGTCTATTTCTGTACTAAAATTCGTCAAAATAGCTTCAGCAATTTAGTCATAAAAGCGTTACAACAAACACACTTTCTTATTCATGATATTAAGTTAGGATTAGGGTGGAACGATCCAGTGATTTCCGTTGAGAGCTATGTTGAATTTTTTATAGTTATACCATCGTGCTTGATTTTGCGTATTTAAAACTGATTACTGCTTGAATCGAAACTATAGCTTTGATAGTACTCAGACCGATATTATCACAATTAAACCAACCTTTTTTTTAAGGATGGGAAATCATCAAATGACTTCTTCCGCTCTGGGTGGAGCGGAAGGGCGTGTCAGACTCTTACTGATTAAAACCCATCCGTGTTTCTTCTTAAACCCTTTGCGTTCCAGGGCCGCGGTGACTCTTTCGAACAAATTCCGCAACAAACGAAGTCCAAGAACGATCATTTGAACGTACGAAGTCCAAGAACGATCATTTGAACGTAGTGTAGCTTTTGTCAAACTTCGACCGAAAGGCTGTGCCGCCAAAAGAACTACCTTCATATTGACCCTATGTACCTACCCAACAATGTCACAAGAAATGTAAACATCAGTAATAAAACGTCGTATACTGCCCGTAGAGAAGTGGTTTCCACGCATTAAACTTCAAAGTGAGTCCACTTCTTACTGGCGCCTGCAAGTAAATTACAAAACAAATATAATTTAACAATATAAAGGTGGATAGCAGAAGGCCCAACGATTCAAAGAGTGTGGAACAAAATCAACTTTGAATAAGTTTTATATAACGGACAAGGAACAAATATTTGAATCAGCCTGGTTTATAGCAACGTTCAAATGGGGGAACCGAAATCAGTGCAACATCTGGCTTTTCTATTATAATGAAGCACTAAAAGCAAGAACCTGTCATCTAGAATACACAGGTTTTTTCTAAGCACCCACAGCATGCAGGCCCACGCTAGGTTTTTAGGAAAAAATTATGAAATATGAGCAAAGGATTCTCTCAAAACTAAAAAGTCCATAATTTTTATTTTCTGCCCTTGTTGGCACATCTTCCTCTGAATTTCAAAGATGGTTCCAAGTGGTTTTTCTATCAGTCCCAACCTACTTGCATTGCAGTACCTACCACACTCAATGCCACAGTTTAGTAAAACTACCAAAGTGGCTTATCAAACAATTTGTGTACTTGACTACGTGTGTCGCTTAGCCAATCAGGTGGTCTGTCGCTTGAATGCAAATCGCAGTAAATGAAGAATTTAGGGCAGAGTTTAGGTTCTTTTAATTGTTCAGACGTGATAGGAGTTCTTTTGAGTGTTACGTTGTGTCATGCGATGTAATAGTCTGCTTTTTGTGTGTTTTACTGTTTGTGCTCATGTGTTTTACTGGTGGAATTTTGTGGTGCATTAATGAGGGCGACGATTTGGTGAAAATTGACTCTGTAACGTTAGAAATAGTTGATATGGATGCAAAGGGTCCCATGGCAAACGACCTAGCAACAGACCCCGAAGGGTGTGGCGGGATGATCAGCCGGTCTGTTCTATAACCTCTCACCGTAAAAACATAGGTGGAGTGAGCTTGAACTGTCATTCCATCTTGATGGCATAGTTTAACAACTCACTTCATTTTCACTAGAACTAAGTTTTCACGGTGAACCTAAGTTAATAACGGTGAGATTTTTACGGAATAGCACTAGTCGCTCTTTTGATAAACACTGGTATAGTCCCAGTTATAATTTCATACTTCGGAAGTCTCTCGAAACTTTCAAACGGTCGCTTAAAGCGGTCGTTTAAATTCCTATTAAGAACCAATTTCATTTTTGGTCTTTGCGAATAATTTGAGTTACACAAAAGACGTAGTCTTTTGAAGTGCTTTAGATACTTCTTGAAAACTGCTGCTCGGTACTTCTGGATGCCAACAAACTTTAATTCCCAAGTGTTTCAACAAAACAGGACCAGGACAAGGCATTAGCATTCCTTATTCAATTATGTGACAAGGAAGCCCTATTTGTCCCTAATACCTTACACCGGCTTACTTAAGAACTGGTTTGAAGGGGGCTTAGCAACAGCGGTTTTGTTCACGGCGCTTACTAAGCCCCCTTATCAACCTACCGTAAGGGTAGTAGTAAGACTTCCATGAATTAAAAGCTCTGTATTTAATCACATATGCAAAAAATATTTTTCTGTGTAACTAAACTTCAGTTTGAACTAAAACTGAATAAGCGCCGTCTGATTATAATTACAGAAACGACATTTTTCCAAACGACATGACATGCAAACGCGAGTTTGTAGATTTCAGCACATCAAGCTACAACAATCTGTCCAATTTCTTTAATAGATTTTAAACTTTTTCGCTAAAGCATTAGATTCAAGGTTGATTGGGAAAATTTGTCATTTTCGGGTAGATTGATATGCCAGCGCCTGAACCTATATTTAAAAAAAAAATCACGCACAAAGCTCTCTGTTGTGTATGTTTCGTTGTCAAGAGTTGACTACTAAATAAACTGGGTACTGAAATAATTCCGATGGAACTTATGAAGATAATCTGACATCTAGGAAGTACTTTTGCACTTTTCTATAAAAGGTTGAGAAGAAAACTGTAGGAAAGGCTTCTTGTCTACATACAAAAGTATCGTATAGGAAAAAGCTAGTCTATAAGATCGCAAGCTCCAAACGGACAAGAAAGCATCACAATTCAATACCCCTGTCGTAAACTCGTAACTCTTGAACCACGAATAAACTTCAAATATAAACCGAAGTACATTCGCGCTCATAATTGTCCAATAACAATATAATAATGGTCATTACAACTTCAAAGTGTTTGTTATCGTTTATTCATGCCCATAAATAACAGAGGTCGGAAGGTGAACGCGACTTCGCTCCGTGCGACTGTACTCGCAAGTTCAATTTTATTGTATAAAGCGTCGTACTATTACAAAGCGATCATCTCGCGAATACGCGATCGTCGCGTTCATTTGTACGGGAAATCCGATCGCGTCGTTGTGCCGATATAGGGCGCCTTCCGCTTTTCCGAGCAGATTAAGCAGGCGGTCGCGTATTGTATTAGGACGACGCCTTACAGCTACTTTTTTTAAGTAGAGTTTTTGTGGAGTCTAAAGAAGCGAAATAGTAAGGACAACTATTAACAGCGGAGCTATGCTCCAGTTTGTAGAGTTACAACCACATGACTCATTTTAGCTTAGAATTTGTGTTTTTCTGATTAATTTCTTTGCGGGATCCAAGCCAGTTGAATCGTGTCTCCGGGACTCGTTCCGCTTAAATGTCTCGGCACATTTCGCTTGGTGGTGGTTGGGAAAAGTGTGGCAGGTTTTTCCTATTAAAAGATGAAGATAACTTCTTACTTACGTAAACCAACTTATTTGACGTCCATTACGTTACGAAAAGTAAACCGTTTGGAATGCGACTGTACTTTGTTTTTTATAGCTTTGGACGGACTTGAACTTACATTACTTACGCAACTGTTAAGTAATATCTTGGAGCCGGTTTTGATAAAAGAATAATTTACGTAATGAAGTTACGATGAATGAAATTGCTGGATCCCATTTTTTTGTTGTCAATGGGAAGAAGATTATTCGGACCTTCTGTGTATTTTGAGTTTCTATGGTTTACTCCAGTTAAGAAAGACAGAAGGCGGAATCGACTTCGAATGTTACAATAAAAACTGGGAGTTTTTCGCAAAATTAATAGTTTCATTGAAAATTCTACAAGACAGAAAAATGTCGCCTTCAAATGATAGAGATAGTTGCGGAATTGTCCAAAAGTGTTACTGCGGCCCTGGAGCGCAAAGGAAATTTGAAGGGTGGCTTTTAGTTAGGTAGTTAAGTAAGAGTCTGATACACCTTCCCGCTAGAGGAATCATTTAGAAAAGAAAGAAAGAAAAAGAGTTTATTTGCTCATAATGACTTTCTATCCAAAAAAAAAGAAGATAAACAACAGAGTCGAACTTGTGACCACAATCGACCAGAACTTGTTTTTACCACAATACCCCAATGACTTCACAATCACCATGCACCAGCCTATCCGTTACAAAACGACACCTCACACGTGCCAGCTATTCAAACGTCAATCGTCCATACATACTACATTCAGCATTCTATTACAATGTCCTAGATAATGGCAAAGTAGATGGCGCCTGCGCCGGCGGTTTGAAAGCGTATCGCTGTAGACTCATTAGCCTACTGAGGGGTTTCTTCCTGCGTTTTTGCTGGTCAGTGCCAGGTTCCGCTTTAGAGAAAGGTTACCTGTGACGGGAATTTAGCTCAATGGTAGACGAGGAATGTCCATTATGTCAAATTTGTGGAATAGAATATGACTGTCTGTCTACCTCTCGTTGGTGTTACAGTATTAAATTTGCTTCAAGAGAATCGACAACAGTCCTCACCGTTGATAATCATTCTTTGATAATCTATTTTCCTTGGTTTTCCTGTCCTTATGTTGCTCTTTTGAAGTGCTTACCTTTTGCCCTGCGTTTTAAATATTAATGTTAAATTCATTGCTGCTAAGGTGACCTATACTATCGTCATCATCGACTAAGGGACTTACCAGAGTATGGGCAGCAGAATTCTCTGTGCATTGCAACAGCCACACTGCGATCGCCAACCTGCCTGCCAAGCGTGGCGATTATGGTAAACCCACTTTGGGGGAGGCCTACGTCCAGCAGTTGACGTATTTCGACCAATGCTATACCTCGTCTTAAATACCTAAAAAAGTTCTTGCTTAGTACAAAGGGGTATGTAAATGGTCAAATCAGCAATTCTACCCGACCTGGGAAAGCTGCCAACGTAATTGCAATAAAACAAAATTACGGAGTATGAATATTAAAGTCACAGCTGTGAGTAAATAGAGAAATTTTCAAGCTGCTGCGGTATTGTTATAGAGAAATTGCAATAAATGTAGCAGCATGTATTGTTAAGATAAGTGCAGAAGCTCCACTCTTCACGAATACAACCTCTCCCACAATAACTTTTCACTAAATCTAAATCTACAGATGATAACCAAAGAGTATATAAGATATAGTTATGTGAAACAGTGTTATGGCCTGCGTCATATTTGGCTTAAACGATCACTTTTTATTGTGTCTTCTTCTTTTTCCTCTTTATTGTTTTGATCGTTAAAACTTTTGCTGGCCCACAATAGCTACAAGTAGCTTAAAACAGAACCAAATGGTAGGACTTGGAGGAGGCCTTCACCTGTTTATAGGTTCCTGCTAAACACTAGTGCAGATAAAAAAATAACTACTTACCTATTTATTTTGTATTTAAGCAGTAAATAAAAGCCTTTTAGTTAGTCAACAATTGTTTACACATTACATTATATTTAAAAACACACGATATATAGTGATAGATATAAGTGCTTTATTTTACAGGCTAACACCAAATGCACTATTATATTTAAATTATACATTTGAAATGTTTAGGTCAGCATTCATAATATCACTTAACCTCAACATAGCTTTTGGTGTTTCAAGACTTAATTTGTTCATTTCTAATCCTGTTCTTCGTCTATCATCAACCACGTCATCCTCCTGTCCTCATCCCAATTTATTTTCTGTCGGCGCAGCATGTTTTTTCTTCCATACATACTCCCTTCTCCCTTCTTTCATCTTCAATTTCCGTCATCGCTGTATATTGTTCTTCATTTAACATCATAATAATTTTGAAAGAGTCTCGTATCCTCACTTATTTGTCATTTATCTTGACTTCTGTTTCTAACTCAATGGTGTCCACGTCCACAGCAGCTTTCGATCGTTTTTTATGGTGTATTAGGGCATTTGGCACGTGCAAGATTATGGCAGGCCGTTATAGCTTGGATTTGCGCTTTCCAATAATATCTGGTCAATATTCAATGCTTGTAACGTGCTGGCGCCATTTGTGGACGACAGTAGATAAATTTCGACGGTTTTATACCTTGGCGGATTATTATTAGTAGATAATCGTGGTTTTGGGTTTACAGCTTAAACATTAGAGGATTGAAGCAGTTTTTTTGTTCTGTTAATGCAAATCTTTATTTTCATCATTGACAACCTTGTCCTATCGTCTGCTTGTAATGCAATGTAAGATTTCTTTCTTTTAACCCAATCTAAATATCATCAAAACTCAAATGAGTTCATAGCTTGTACAAAAAAGCCGTAGTCTCAAAGGGAAGGGAAGTCTTCAAAGAACTCTTAAAATATCATTCTCATTCATAGAAACTTTGCTTCCAAAAAAATGCTATAAATCCCACCTGTTTCTATTATTTCCTTTTACAACGAAGATATCAATATGGACCAAGGATCAAACAAGATACAATATTAGTTTTTTTCTTTTCTTTATACTTTTATTTTACTTTGCTTTGGGCTACTGCAGGGCAAAGGATGCCCTTTTTAGGATCCATGTTTTTATAGGAATGTATTTGGACTCGTTTAGGCCTATCTGTGGCCGCTTGAACTTTTTTTTGTTTGACTACACTTGTGTCCCACTGCTGGGCAAAGGCCTCCCCTTTCTTCTTCCAATCTCTTGTCAATTTTGCCCCGCAAACATAGTGAGGTCGTCACACCATTTTCGCCGCGGTCGACCTCGACGACGACAAAATAAAATTATATTATAATTTAAAAACTCGCAGAAAGGCCTTTAGCGCTAAAAAATGTACCTGTAAATAAATCACACCTCTAATACATTCAGAACAACCATTAAACAAATTATTTTAATATCCATTAACATTTACCAACTAAAATAAGCACACCATCGAACGTTACCGTTAAACAAATTACTTGCAAAAATCGCGCAGGATTACATTAGCATTGAATGGAACACATATTTGTTGTAACGGTTCACGTTGACTTATCTATTCATCTTACACTGTGTTACAATAACACTGCCTAGTTATTTAACCGAGTCATCTCTTTGCACTAGCTATGCCTTTGGTCCTGTTTGTGTATTTATCATCTCCTGTATCAACAGCTCCTCATAGGCCAGCCCTTACGACAATGACGATACTGACGATGCGAATTTTTTTTTTGGGCATTATGTATGGGCTGGCCTTCCCTTACTATAGCATGCAGCTCCTCATACCTTCAACAGTGTTACCTTTGGTTGGTTCCCAAAACGTTCGTTACAGTTCAGTCTATTATTTTTTTTAATCGGCAGGTGCCTTTCACCGGAATTGTCAGAATTTTTCATACTTTTCTGTTTTTTTTGACACCATTCTTGAAAATGTGACAATGTATTAAATATGTTACATAGTCGGTTATACAACAACAGGTTAATTCTGTTATTTTTTACAATATCTACATATTCTGTGGAGAGTAGTGGCAAAATTCGTCATAATCATCATATTATAAAATAATTATGATGATTATAATTTATAATCGATAATTGCAAGCATAGGCCTTTTGATGCATATCCGTAGGCTTATAAATAAATTCAATAACTTGACACACTTCAAGAACAAACTTAATTCGTCATACAAATAATTCAATCTTTAATTCATTGATCCTTCCAGGTCACTCAAATGTATTCACATTTAACGCCAGCTTATTTGCGTAGGCCCTCTAGTAATCCTTGAAAACACGAATTAGAAATAAGTAGGCCAAAAGTACCATAGGTGGTACATAGGCTATGCCACTGCTGATACCTTAGAATTAACATAAGAATGTTGAGTCCAAACTTGGCGCCAATGTTGGGATGTTGGGGCCTTGGGGCCAATGTTTGAATGCATGACAGGATTGAAGATTAGACAAGTATTTGCATAGGAAAGTTTGTAAATTGTTTGGTTGCATCCATTGGGTTTTAAGTGGAGTTTCTGTTTAGAATTGGTATTTTTTTTTAAGGATGGGAAATGATCAGATGACTTCTTCCGCTCTGGGTGGAGCGGAAGGGCGTGTCAGACTCTTACTGACTAAAACCCATCCGTGTTCCTTCTTAAGCCCTTTGCGTTCCAGGGCCGAGGGGACTCTTTCGAACAAATTCCGCAACCTTGGTAGGACGCAACCCTAGCAGGTTGAAATTGGTATTGGAATTAAACATGATCTTAGTGATATTTATGGCGTGGTAAAAGCTGTCAAAGAAACAAAGAGAGGTTTTGTATGGAATTGAAATAAAAGATTAAAGCAATATTTTGATAATTTAATTCCTGTTTAAATCAATTGAATGATGATTTAAATCAATTTAATGACGATTTATATCAATTTAATGACGATTTAAATAAAATTAATCTCTTTTTTATTTTCCTCTATGATGATATGATAAATAAATTACTAATTTTACAATGCCCTGCTTCACAAGCTTTAATATTTGTCAAGTGCTTAAGAATAAATAAAATAATATCTACATAAACAAAACTTATTTTATTTATTGCATAAATTGGATTTATTATTATTGCCGACATAATTTGTTAACAAATTAAACTACTCTGCAATATTTTAGTGCATGGTGGTTTAATTTAACTGCCTATAATAATTTATTCGTCTGGTAATGCGCAGTTTATGCCTTTATCTTAAGTGGCTTGAATTAATTGAGCTGGGACAGTGAAAAAAAACCTACAGACACGTTTAGAGATAAAAGCGCTTGCCAATTAAAGGCAAGCAATTTTATCTACCACATATATACCACATATACCACAAAAAAATATCAGTCTTTAGGTATAAAAAAATTAAGAATAGTAGTTATTATGACAAAGAAAGGAGTGTAGAGATTAACCCCCTGGTTCATCTCTACAAAATAGTCATTCAATTACGAAAACTCTTTCATATTATGTAAAGCTTTTTTTTTTAAGTATGGGAAATCATCAAATGACTTCTACCGCTCTGGGTGGAGCGGAAGGGCGTGTCAGACTCTTACTGATTAAAACCCATCCGTGTTCCTTCTAAAGCCCTTTACGTCCCAGGGCCGCGGTGACTCTTTCGAACAAATTCCGCAACCCTGGCAGGCTCTGACCCTAGCGGGCCCCGTCACAAATAGAAAGCTAATCCCATAATGGTACTGTTTATTCCCTATTTTAAAGTAAATTGACAGGTGAGATTGGCCAATGTGCAATGGAACGAATACACGGGGAAAAGCCAGTCATAAATAAAAGTAAAATCATCAAATTTCCTAAACAATAAAACCTTGATCAATAAACTAACATAACTTACTCAAACACATTCCTAAGCCCATCCCATAATTGCTCAGCCAAGTTTGATCAAATTTTGGCCCCAACTGACAGTTAAACGAGTTACTACAAGAATTAATATTAAAGGCTCAACACAAAGATTGGCTCGATATCAAAGGTAATAAAACACTTGTCCGGGAAAATTTGCGAAACTCCACCATTTGAATTGTAATTTCTATTGGCTAGCATTCTTGGTTTTATAGCAAATGGTTTTAGAGCAAATTATGTCAAAGTCAAATGGCTCTATGCTTGCCAAAAGGCGCCTGTAAGTGTCTGAGATCCCTAGTGTCAGCACTGTGAGGATCGCCCGGAGAACACGGTGGAGCATACGGTGGAAGTCTGCCCTGCTTGGGCGGAGCACCGCCGTGTCCTCGTCGAGGCGATCGGTGGCGGCGACCTCTCGCGTTCGGCCCTGGTTAAATCCATGATCCGGAGCGAGGAGGCTTACTAGGGAAGCGGTCACCTCCTTCTGCGAAGCAGTAACACTAGCGAAGGAGGAAGCGGGGAAAGGCAAGGCCTTCGCTCCAACCGCCGCTACAGAGAAGACACCCCGGGCGTCGGGAGTCACAGGGCGATCCCCGGCCACCGTAGGCGCGGGCCTGCGGACGGCGAGCGTTGGGTGGCTCGCTGTCCGATCACCACCAGGCCCGGGTCGATGGCGCGTTGTGTTTCACGCGCGCCTCATTGAGATGTCAGCAGAGAAGACGGGGCCCGCCAGGGCCAGAGCCTGCCAGGGTTGCGGACTTTGTTCAAAAGAGTCACCGCGACCCTAGAACGCAAAGGGCTTTAGAAGGAACACGGATGAGTTTTAGTCAGTAAGAGTCTGACGCGCCCTTCCGCTCCACCCAGAGCGGAAGAAGTCATTTGATGACTTCCCATCCTTAAAAAAAAAAAAGTGTCTGAGATAGTTAGATATCCTAACTAATAAATACGAAAGTGGGTTCGTTTGTTTGTGTTACGCTTTCAGATCTAAATCGCTAAACCGATTTTGATATGAAATGAATTATTGTATAGACAGCACATCTATCTACCCGAAACTGCAAAATTTTCTCAATAAACCTTGAACCTAATACTAGCGATAAAGTTGAAAGTCTATTAACGAAATTTTAGAGATTGTTGTAGCTTTATGGCGTCTGTACAAAGATACATAGATGGGGAGGGGGGGGGGGGGCTGGAGACGGTTATAGCGAGTTTTTTGCGAAAATATATATTAAGTTTCTGAAGCGGCAGTCAATAATTAGTTTTCTATTTAAAATAGATTTTTAAAAAGTCAATGTGTCCTTACCTATTAATTTTCTATTTCGTACAAGTTAAGCAAAGTTGGAGTCAAGCTATTGTAACATTGTACCCAATTTTGGCCATAATGAAGATGTCCCAAGTACCTTAGAATAGTACATTGTTCACCGAGAGGTTCATCCTCAAACAACACACAAATTGGAAATGGCGCCAATGGCGTCTGCAATTTTCACATGTTCTTTTTTCAAATTGTTTATCCTGCCGCCGCAGGGTCGCACTGCCAGCCCGACACCATCCAACACACAGCTAGTGGCCAGTGTCATTTTGCGAACTTGGAGATAAAAACTCACTGTAAAAACTTTTTGGCTTTTGATATTTAGGTTACCGGCGCATAGTCTTACCCAAAATTAAAAAAGAAAAACCACGTAAGAAATGGATTTTCATACACTTTTCTCTCCCGCTCAGATGCGTTTTCTCCCCGCATATTTGTTCGATATGCAATGACGTACTTTCTACCGTAAATTTGATAAAGTATCAAGGTACTTTCCAAGCAGGTGTAGTATAAAGGTTTTTAAAGGTTTTTATACTACACCTGCTTGGAAAGTACCTTGATACTTTATCAAATTTACGGTAGAAAGTACGTCATTGCATATCGAACAAATATGCGGGGAGAAAACGCATCTGAGCGGGAGAGAAAAGTGTATGAAAATCCATTTCTTACGTGGTTTTTCTTTTTTAATTTTGGGTAAGACTATGCGCCGGTAACCTAAATATCAAAAGCCAAAAAGTTTTTACAGTGAGTTTTTATCTCCAAGTTCGCAAAATGACACTGGCCACTAGCTGTGTGTTGGATGGTGTCGGGCTGGCAGTGCGACCCTGCGGCGGCAGGATAAACAATTTGAAAAAAGAACATGTGAAAATTGCAGACGCCATTGGCGCCATTTCCAATTTGTGTGTTGTTTGAGGATTCAGTTTTAACTGCAACAATTTCAATATAAATTTCAATTAGTAAAGATTTCGTTTTTTATTTTCCTTGTAGGTGTAGTATAAAGCACTATGTATCACTCGAGAGAAACTGCGATTCCCGATCTTGGGTGTTTTAAAGCCCTCGCCTACGGCTCGGGCTTCAAACGACACCCTCGACGGTAATCGGTCACTTTCTCCTCTCGGTGAACAATGTACTATTTTTTATGTTTTATTATTTGACAGGTCTATTTACTGATTTAATTACAGTCGATTTGACCGCTGTGCGTGATCAGAAACTATTAATAAAGTTTTAAAACTACTGCTTCTAAGACGAAATCAAAGATTTATGTCACAGCATGGTTCCGTGATTCCGCTATTTTTTTTTTCAATCTATCTTCAAGGTATGTCTCTTACATCAATTTAACTAATTAATTGTCTGGCTCCAAAAATATGTGCGCAACCACTTAAAATTAATGGACTTCTGATTGATAAACACATAAGAAAGTTATTGTATTTTAATGTTACAAAAATATTATCCGAAGTTTTTAAGCCATCTAAATATTCCCCTCGATCGGTTCTCTTCAAAGAGTAATCAATAATCAATAAAAAATCAACAGATCATAAAGTAATTATTCTAAAACCAGTACAAAACAGTTAGAATATCTTTATTATTCATCTACCAAACGTAATTAAGGCTTGCGTTCGCGCAGCTCAAGTCAATGACAGTTTGACAGCGGACCAAATATGGCACTGACGGCTACTGTCAACCGATCCCCGGCCATAGGGCTGTCAAATTTAAAAATACGTATTCTTTTCACACGACTGCCCAAAAAGGACTGTTATTTGACAAGATGGATGACGACAAAAAATGTTTCTTTTATGACATTTCGATGTCAGTTTCAAAAGAAAACAAAAGTTAAATAATGTTTTTTTTGGAAACAAATATGTAGGTAAAACATTAATTTGAAAGTTTTCTTGGAATGGAATCTCATGTGTGATGAAATGACGTTTTTGTCGAGTTGAAATTTCTGTTATTTTATCCCAGATACTATTTATAATTCTTATCGTATTTTTTGTTTATTTATTCGACGACTGGAAAAGTTGTACGAGTATGTCCAGTAGTGGGCATCTCTAGGCTGATATAATGTTGATGTAAAAGTAAAGAACAGTTCATGCTCATTAAAAATATTAAATGACTTAGGTTTTTCCATAAAACGTCTGGGGAAAATAAATTGGAAGTAAAAAACACAATAGCATGTTTTATGTTCCATATTTGGATTTAGGTACGGGATAAGAACGTACCATATCAGACCAATTTACACTTTCCGCAAGTTACTGCATTTATTTTTTGCCTGATAGTTACGTTTTATCCTACTAATATTATTAACGCGAAAGTTTGTAAGTATGGTTGAATGGATGTTTGTTACTCTTTCACGTCAGAACGGTTAAACGGATCTTAATGAAATTTGGCACAGAGGTAGATTATAGTCTGGAATAACACATAGGATACTTTTTATCCCGGGAATATGTTCCCTTGGGATAATTTTCGACATAAACGGGGGCGGAGCCGCGGGCGGTAGCTTGTCATTAATACAATTATAAATATAGAAAAATAAATTACCTACCCACTCTATATTATATTGATTTTTCCCTACTTTTGCGGAAATTCCTGCATTTTAATTAAAATAATATGTTTTGCGGTTTTCCTCCATACCTACTATTAATTTGTTTGTTCCTAATTTAGAAAACCGTTTAAGTACCTATAAGGTTTAGTTAGGTTCTTAGAACGAAGATCAAGGTTCAAAATTCGATGCAGAAATGCATAATATTATTTATTCAATTGAGTCGATTTAATTGTACCGGGAATTTAAGTACCTGTTTGTTTTTCTGAATAGGATAAATACTGGAAATTGGAGGAATGCCAATCGGTTATCATGATATGCTGTGACGCAGAGGAATGAGGAAAGTTGAGTAGGTATCAATGTGGATGGCTATTAGTGTGGAAGACCAAATAAGCGATGTGGGTGGATGTGGGTATTGTGTGAAGCATGATATGTTTAGAAAGGGAGACAGAGAAGTATAGAAGGCAAAGATATGTTGCATCAAAGCCAAATAAATCGGGATAAGGTTAAGAGAATGATGACAAAGAGTATTTAAATGCTAGATACCTATTTATTTCAGGCCTAAAGTTGCCTATCACTGTCCAATATCCACTTAAATAGACTTCACAGAACCTAATTTCTTGATCACCAAATCAAGAATTAACCTCATTGCCGTGACATTGATTTACATTAACGTCAATCACGAACTAGATTTCGAGTTCGCCAACCCTACCGTTAGGCCCATACATGTCAGCGAATCGCAAATGATCAATACACCTGCCGATTGTTATTCTATAATGACCTCACAGCGATGGGCATAGAATAAATATTTTTAAGAGACATTATATCTAGACAATAGCCCCTTAGTCATTAAACTATTATCTGAAGCTCCCGTTATAATCGGTCTTGTTGATCGATGGTTAATTCTTACTCTGACCACGTACGCTAATAGGCCGTTAATCATGGTTTTATATAACAACGCGTCTTCCTTTATGAGGTAAGCAGCGGCTCCAAAAAAAACTTGGGCTGAAAAAATCTATTCAATTTTTGAACTATACGCTTATAGGAACCTATTTACTTATATTTATTTATAGTCTCACAGGTCACTGTGCGTCATTCAATAAAAACTCACCCAAAAATAGACATATATCAATTCTATTTAATAGAGTCCGTACAGAAATAGAAGGATACGAACCCATAAATAAGGCTGAGTACACCATGTAGAGTTAAACAATGATTTAATCTGCCGTTTTCGATTATCGTCAACAGGAGACTTATAAACTGGGTTATTGACACTAGACCAGGCAGTTTGTTTTGTATCTTTACTTGATTTATTCATGTCTCAAGTGATTTGTTGCCTTTATTATGACTGACCACTTCAGTAGTTCAGAGCCATTCAGGTTTGCAACGGTCCTATTGGTAGCTGTATTATTATTAGGTTCAATACGGAGAGATTAGAATCTCTGGTTCTAATACTGCGCATTTAATAGCAAATCATATAATTTAAGTTTGCTTGTATTTAAATCAAAATACCCAAGTACAGTTTAATCTACAATCGAATCTCTAATAGTCTATGAATATTTAAATTATTCGGTATAGTTCTAGCTCGACAGGAATGTCTACCAACTATATTTTAAGACACAACTTTTAAACTTCAGCTATTCATGTTAACTGTAGTTAACGTTTGAAGAGTTAATCTGGGTTTACGATGGGCCGCGACGAATTCGTTTTGTTATAGTGCAACCCGCCCAATGTTGCTAGCACTAAAATATTGTTAAAAGCCACTTTTTGTAAGCAAAATGTTTTAGAGCTTCAAACTAACTGTAGGTATTCTGGATTCCTAGGCGAAATGGGTTTCTAAATGTTAAGTGCTTTCTTCCAATGATGCTTTGAATTACAATGCTCCATTGTCTGTGATCTGACACTTAAAACCTGCATATACTGTGACTTACTCATCAGGTCATCATAAATAACTAAGCCAAAAGGGTAGATTTTTAGGGTTCCGTACCTCAAAAGGTAAAAAAGGAACCATTAAAAGATCACTCTCTTGTCCGTCTGTCTGTCCATGTGTCACCACCGATTTTCTCAGGAATTCGAGATTTAATTGTGAAATTATTCGACTAAACTGACAATTAACCCAATCATCATTCGAAAATTTTGTTGATTAAATTAATCACGAATAAATAAGTCGCGAATAATTTAATATTCGAATAATGAGTTTAAAAAAAAAAATCGAATAATGCCTCTAATCTCTGGTAGTCTCTTGTAGTTTCGTATAATTATAGTAGTATTGATTCAAGATGCTTATTATCTTGGCTAATGATATCATTGTCCTTGTTACAGTCAGCATCGGAGCAGCGAGCGTCCGCTCCCGAGGAGATGCAGGCTCGACACAGCATACTGTGGCACCTGCTCATTGACCTGCCTATATTGTTGCTAGGTAAGTCTTCGTTCTCTTATTCTTTGAGTCAGTCTTTACAAACTTCTGCAGAGGAAATGTGATTGGCACATAATGTTTTTTCTTTTTAATTACATATTTTCTTTTGATCATTGCCCACTTCTTCCTGCTGGCGGAAGGGATGTTCAAAATACAACTTAATAAGTTTATAATATACTAGCTGCGCCCCGCGGTGGTACCCGCAGCTAGTATATATATAAAAGTAGCCTATGTGTTAATCCATTGTGTCAGCTTCCTGCATACCAAATGCTATCAAAATTGGTCCAGCCGTTTGCACGTGAAGAAGTAACAAACTTACACACACACACTCACAAACTTGTGTGTGTGTGTGTGTATGTTGTGCTGGTTAAAATAGCTCGCAAGGGCCCGACCCTTGGAGGCCCATGTTCAGTGAACGTCCCTCGGCTTAACTGATGATGATACTGTTCAAAACAAATACTATATCGGTTTTTTTCTGTTAAATATTTCCTACTCTACTCGGATGTGTTTTATTTTATTTAATGTCCAAGGTTTATGAAACCCAGATCAAGCTTCATAAGTTTATTAAGGTATTATATTATGTTAACGAATCGGACGAGTCGTAATTAAACAATATTCGATCGAATCAAAAGTGTATAGTAATTGAACTTACCAATTAAAAGGAACTTGTGACAGTCGAAACGTAGATTCCCGCTGGTGGAATTACTGTCAGTATCATCATCTCGGTCCGAAGATCACTCTAAGATCCACTGTTGAACATAAATCTCTCAATGATTGCCCTAAAGACTAGTTCTGCCGTCGTTCTGCGTCCTGCTTTGCGTCTAAATAACCATGAACTCAACAGAACATTCTGTTGTATGCATCATCAGACACAGTGCAATAAGCGTTAATCAAAATAATAATTGCAAACAAACGCTTCATTGAAAACAGTTTATTACTGTGCATCAGACACGGCTCATTGCAGATTATAAGTTACGCGTTTATCATTTAAATTTTTCGTCTAGATTTGTTATTTGATCTGTTCCTTGACCTAGTGCTATCAAGTTGGAACTGACGTCACCAGATAAAAAAAAAGTTTGTTTAGTTTCCAGCAATCTTTAACGGCCAGTTTCGCGGCTCGAATTTGTTTGTTTCTTTTTGAAGTAAAAACTTCTTTAGCGGCATTGTGCACTTTTTGGGATGGGTAAACAATGTTAAACTCGCGTCAGGACACGTGGCCTGATCGAAAATTCATAAGACGGAGGGAGAGTAGACCGCTCCCGCGGCGTAGGAGAGGAAGTAATATCCCCCTCTCTTTCTACCGCGCGGCGAAAATGTATGCCTCAATGCATGCATATGCAATTCGTGCGAAATTATTCCCTAACCATTCCAAAATATCAAAAATGCACAACGTTAATGTTCAAGTTTTCACTTCTACCGGCACTCACGGAGTGCAACCCGTTGTTTTATTTTAATCTGTCTCTAAAACGTGTAACAGAATAAATGCAATCCCTCTGTACTCATCACTATGAACAACATTTACTAGGGAACCAACCCCAAAATCGTAAAAAACATCGGCTGTTCAGTACATTTTGTCGAGTTATGCGGACAGAAATGTTTGTCGATTTTTTTTCGCGTATTCAGTTTTGGTCCCATAGCGAAAGTTGTTCATAATGATGAGTACAATGACCCCTTAAGAGGTATTGCGTTTATTCTGTTACACGTTGTTTAGAGGTACAATCAAATTAAAATATTTTATTTCACATAGACTGCCTATGAAATGTTAGATTCTCGATCAGTCGTCGATCGATGACACTGACCGGCTTCGGTCGATTGGTGGAGTAGATTTGCCGCCGTCGACTGCTTCATTCTTCCATCCATCGGTTGGTTTGGTAACACCCTTAGATCCAGGCGAACATTAGCCACTATACCTTCGCTCAGGACCTGTTGCTCCAGAGCAAGGCGCAGTGGTTGATGCCTGCGGACGGCGAGCGTTGGGTGGCTCGCCGTCCTATAAGAAGCAGGGCCGGGTCGACGGCGTGTTGTGTTCCACGCTCGTCTGAAAGAGATGTCCTTCTTTATTATATCTATGGAGATGTCAGCACAGAAGATGGGGTCCGATAGGGCCAGGGTTGCAGGGTTGGTTGGGTTGAATTTGTTCGAAAGAATCACCGCGGCCCTGGAACGCAAAGGGCTTTAGAAGGAACACAGATGGGTTTCAGTCAGTAAGAGTCTGACAATCCCTACCGCTCCGCTCAATGCGAAAGGGAGCATTTGTTGATTTCCCATCCTTACAAAAAAAAAAGAAAGAAAAAACACCCTCGGATATCTCGTTTGGTATGATGTTTTTTTTATTTCTGGGATGATTATTGCGCCACTTATTCTACCCTGCTAAATAGTGTTTTAGCCGGGAAGTGGTGACGGGCGGGTTTTGGATGTTTATATAATCTTTGATGCTCAAAGAATGTTGATTTCGTTTACATGTCAATGAAGTATATTCTATCTATCTTATCTAGAATACCTTTACATTTGATGACTCAATCTAGCATAATGCTAAGTTTATCTTTGTGTCTTTAAAGTGCTGACCGCTTTAAAGTTAGTTATTTAATACCCGCTTGTATAAGGTGCAGTTTGAGCTGTTTAAGGACCATTTCCTTGTCATAGCAATTTTATTATTTTACGACTGTTTCGGCCCTGACGTCTAACGGTACTCAAGTTACCGTTTGAAGATAATAAACAAAATGTATGGCTGATGACTGCTATGGCCTGTGGCTACTACTGGACGTAGGCCACTCTTGAAAACTGAAACTGTAGTTATATCGTGTAGGCGTTAGATGAGGCGGTATGGGTTATCTAAGATTATCAACGTTTTCTATACCTTTTTTTTCCGGGGTTACCTTCAAAAGGCTCCTGGACTTTTGGGGTAAAGACCAGGGACTGTGGGATTATTACCTCACTAAAACCACCCCGGTGATCACCATCCGCACATAGAAGGGGCTCTGTTACCTTTTGAAAGACCACTCCGGAACCACCTCTGCGCAACGCCTGTTAGGGCACATCCCTGGGGAAACTGTAAAGGGGTCTCCCCTTAACCTCCGTTTTCTGTACCTAGAAGTCGTTTTGACTGCCTCTGATATAAATTGAGAGGCTCTCCTTTAATCAAAATCAAAAGTCATTTATTCATATTAGGCTGAGTGCCAGCACTTTTTGAACGTCAAAGTTCTACATAAAGACAGTCCCCCAAAACGCCCGCCCGTCACCACTTCCTTTAACTGGGAAGAAGAAGTGGTAATCACATGGTAATCGACCAATAGTCTGTGGCTACTATTAACCCTGAACCACTTTTCAATATGTAATGTAATATCATAGAGGCGTTGGATAAGGCGTTTATGGTTTATCTAAGATTCCCTATGATATCTGTACAAGCTGCTTTGACCGCCTCTGGAAAATTTCATTTTCATACCTCTTTGAGAGAAAAGCAAGCAGGCCGTTCTACTTAACGTGTATTTTTATGTGTATGTCACCGGGTTTGTATGTATTACAAACCCTCTAAGTTTATAATGAATCATGTGAGATCGTTGACACTTTTATCTCGAAAAGACACGGATATATCTATTGTAATTGTAGTCTTTAGATAGGATTTATTGCGTTGTATGAGAAATCATCAAATGACTTCTTCCGCTTGGGGCGGAGCGGAAGGGTGACAGACTCTTACTAACTAAACCCCATCCGTATTCCTTCTAAAGCCCTTTGCGTTAGCCCCAGGGCCGTGGTGATTCTTTCAAACAATTCCGCAACCCTGGCAGGCTCTGGCCCTAGCCTGCTCCATCTACTATGCTGGCATCTCTTTGAGGGAACTCTCAGGGATAGTGTTGCTTTTAATCAGTTAAAGAATTTGTTGGTAATTGGCTCCGGACTTCCAGAGTCGACTTCTTACAACTAAACAAATCTTACCAGTTTGTGAGTTCAGATTCAGACAACAGATGTACCAACTTCACTATCCATTATGTTTTTATCTTTGGTATTATCATCAGTTGGGTGGCCTAATGTGAGCGCCCGTTAGGAACGATAAGCCCAGACTTATCACCGAACATTTTAAAGTGTATAATTAGTTACAAGGAAGTTAAAGTGTCATTTGCTTGGCATAAATAACAGGAGACGTCCATTAGTGGGCATGGAGCCCCGATATGACTAATTTAACGGGCTCGGTAGACAGAATGGCGATCGTAACCTATTTATAGAACCTATTAATTATCTGAACAGGTGTTGAAGCAGATCAAAGGTTTATAGAATTTGTAAAGAACCTAGATACCTCAAGCTTGTGGTATCCCCACAAGCTTGAGGTATCCCTGGGATGGTTAATTAAATCAATTATAAGGACCAGTGGGCTGGTCTTTATTTCGGGCAAAGAATCAACATTTTCGTTCAAATTGCCAATGTTATCAGTGTTCTGGGCACTTAACTTTACAGCGCGGTGGCCAATTTTTGCATTTTAAACATTTTTGCCCAATGAGTTAAAGAGTGTCCGTGGAGTTTCTTGCACGTTCTTCTCCATAGAGATTGCAATTGCGCTTTGGAACGTGCAAATAGCTTCATCTCTTTTGAGTGACCAACCTTGACAATTCAAAAGTGCCTGTAAATGGTTTAATTGAAATAAATAATTTGAGTTTGAGTTCTTCCCCGGTCCCCTTTTGATACGCACTTGTATATCATTGCTATTATCAGTTTGTATATACCTACTAAGTTAGTCCATATTATATATTTTGTTGAATACTGGTATCCTTCTGCTTGCCAAGATTTTCTTAGGACACGATTCCTATGAACTGTAGTAGGCGCCAGATAAATGTGGAATAAAGTACATTGACCTTTCCCTAATAACTGTTCATAGGTACCTGAACAATTAAATATGAATCGTTTTTCATTATTAGACAATGTTAAGGATCACGAGAGATGATGATTCGGGACAGCTTTGTGTCATTAATTCCGTTTTTCAAATTAAAAATGTCAATAATTGTAGGTGGATCAATGACCGTTATTCCACGATTATCTGGCGCCTACTATAGGTCATGGGGATGAAGCCGTGAGAAAAAACTAGTTTTCAATAAAACAAGAAAAAGTTACGAGGATAAAAAATCATGTATTCTTTCATGCTCTTATGGTTCTAAATGAACATTGACTGGGAAAACCCGTTAACGACTCCATTAAAGTCAGTTAAAGTTAAAACGTAAACAAACGGTAGCATGTCTACGGTTGCAGAGGAAAAAAGTTAAGTATTTTCTGTACCCAATCTGTGACATCACACCATTAGTTAGATTTATAGTAGGTCCCTAAAACAGGAAGATTTATAGGTTTTTAAATATGCTGACTTGAAGTCAAAATAAGAGCAGGTCAAGAAATTTTTCAAATAAAAATGCTTCGAAAGACTTTTTATGGTCATCAAAGAATGTGTCCCAATAAGGACACTACACACTCTACTTAATCTAATTATGGGAACTTCTGGCTTACATAAAGTTAAGCACTGTGTCTGGTGCGGTTAAATAAATTTACAATAAAGCCAATTGTGTCGTTTGATTTGCGTTTAGTTTGTGACGTGACGATAATTTATTTGCAGACATGATAATGTATGTAATACATTGCTTAAATAATCTCGGTAAAACATTCTCAATTATTAATTTGTAGAAAATAAATTGTTGCAAAGTTTTGACATGCTCTACATGTTAACATAATTCAATGTTTACAAAATTATACACCGTAGCGCAAAATTATAGGTTCGCAACTTTCAATTCAATTCTAAAGCCTAGTTCACAACAAAAACATGAATTTTCAATTTATAAAGCCTAGTTCTCACGTCTCGGTTACAACGTCGGTCTAACGGGTCAGCGTGTTGTGGGAACCGCTTTTTATCCGACTGTCAGACCACGGCCTTAACTGGCTCAGAATTCGGATAATCGGACGTGGCACACCGATAATTGCCGATTAATACGATATAAATACTCGTGGGGTATCTAATGGTGCCATAAAAGAGTTATAGTGTAGCGAAAGAATTATGGGTTTTGAAACTGGTTTGTAACTGGCGACTTTAGACGTTCTTATGGGTCGTTATAAAGCGTGGATTAGTCTTCTATGTGTATAGTTCTAGTGATTAGAATAGAAATCGACTCTCAAGCTTGGAAGGTCCTGAACCGCCTAAAAACGCAAGTAGAAAAGTGGCCCCTTGGCAAGGTAACACCTTGCGAGCTTGGTGTTATCCAAGGCCGCCAGAAGCTACCTTGACGGATCAACAGCATGTGAAGCCGAGTAACAAACCATGCTCCACCTCCTGTTCTACCCTCTGTGCCCCAAAACATGCAGGCAAAGTGACCTATGGGCTGCCACCAACGGTGCCGTGGATATGGAAATGTTTTGAGCCACTCAAATTTAAGTAATTGTAGTACCAGCGATACGAAGAAGTCTGTCTCAAAAACGACTTCGAATGTCTACCTTTGACCAACTGTCAAATTAGCTACCAACAGTAGCTAAAACGTCATGTTTCCCTTTCAAACATGAAGTTTCAGCTACTATGGGTAGCTAATTTGACAGTTGGTTCAAGGTAGATATGTTATTGAGACCGGCCGTTAATCTCTTTAAAGAACTGGGCAGTTGTCTATAAAATCACCATCCGCGGAATCAATGTGGGCAGTTTTCTGTTTAATTAATTTGCGTTTGAACAACCTTTTGCTAGAGATTAGGCATCTCAACACTGATTGAATAAATCAAATTGTACATTTTCAAAATCAGGATGGACGGTGACCCCAAGCAGACGTTTTTTCGTTTCTTGTGGGTCAGAACACAGATTTCTTAAATCAGTTAAGTTTAGATTCATTTTTGAGGGAATAAACATGTTCTTTATTGGGATGGGATCAAACAATGAGGAATGCCTTTGCGTAGGAGTGGGAAAGAATAGACAAGCGAAGACATATTAGTACTAGCCTTAGAATAAAAACATTGAAACTTATCTGTGTCATTGACTTCTCAGAAATCCCTTTACTTCACTGCTAACCTTATTCGAAAGGGATCAAATGAAACGACGCAGTAATTCTACGCATATCTAACCAATTTGGGTGCAGACAGCTATTTGAAATGACGTGTCACGAAGAGCCTTGTCATTTGATACTTGACAAAATCAATCATCAGAATGACTTGCAAGGTTCCTTGGATAAGGCTCTAGTGTGTTCATGCCCTTTAAAAAGTAAACATATACAAATGAGTGTTGTTTACTTATGTGAAAGGTCAGGACATGAAAATATTGGGAGTGTGATTTAATTGGGATTGTCATTTGTCACCATCAGGCACAGATTTGTCATAAAGCATAGGAATTTTTCGCGATTTCCGCCTGTAGTTTTACGAACATGATGCGTATGTGTTTTGTTTTACACGGGTCTTAGGACACGGCGCAACTTGACATGCTCGCTGCAAATGTTACATTACGGCCCGTAACGCTGGTCAGTACCCAGCTTTAGAACACTCGCTGGAACGAGCTCTTTCATTTGAGGTTTTAGTTGAAGGAAAGCTATGTGCGAAGGTTCAACTTGACTTTCAATGCTGCGGACCAGCACGGGTCCCCCAGCAACAATTAAAATTAAATTCTTCGAGACCATATTTTTCCTTTGTCACAGTGAGGTTAATAAACTACGCACAATTTTGTAAACAATCGTGCTTCATCATCGATCAGACTGACTCAAATTACTCGAAGTCATCGAAGTGGTTTAGTAAACACGCTCTGTGAGAACTCGAGTGCAGTCTACGCCACTGGTTCTCAACCTGTTGAGTATTGAGGTATGTTTTTGATTATATAGACTTTTTTATCCGACTCTGACATTTTTGGTGTGTGTGTGAGGAGGTCAAAGAAAAGATGAATGGACTATGTGTTGGGTGACTTGAAAAAAAGGCTGTTCTTTGTAGATCAGACAGGAATTGATCCTTGCCGCACATATCGCTTACGATTTGAAGGTTTTTAGTATATATTGCCAGGAGCCATTGCCTGATAGGTAAGACATCTTGCCCCGAGTATCAACAATTTCTTGGTAAAAGTTGACAGCGTGTCAAAATAATTTCGAAGTGGAAGAAATTTCTATAGAAATATGCAGCTCCTTTGTACTCAAATTATAATGTTTTCTATTACTGATTTTCTACGTGTGCATAAATAATAAAATAAATAAATAATGTGATACCTCCATACCTCCATAATGTGATCAGCCAAAAACTTTTAGAACCTCTGTCCTAAAACTATAATGTTACAATTTCGTGTGAACACATCACCACATTCTACATGTGCGTGTATGATACACGTGTATGTGTAATAAGAGAGCATTGTTTTTAAAACCATCACCGGGAAAGAATGTCAACATCGTTGTGGGTCCTCGTGATCTACTTTGGTAGTGCGATTCTTTGAGGCAGACCACCGAGGTTTTGTTTACAAAGAGATTTAGTAATTAACTAAACCTTTATGTACGGAAATGCAATTGTCGCGAAAATAGGTTATGCTGAATGTCAAGTTCTTTGTTCTATGTCGTGTTGGACGTAAAAGAACAGCATCATCCCATCACTTTCCGTGGGTGTCGTAAGAGGCGACTCACGCAGAGAATGGGCAGCAGCATTCTCTGTGGTTCTGTGCATTGCAACAGCTACACTGCGATCGCCAGCTCGCCTGCCAAGCATGGCGATTATGGCAACCCTTGGTAGAGGCCTATGTCCAGCAGAGGACGTCTTTCGGCTGAGATGATGATCATGCTAAATGTCAACTTTAGGTTTGTGTCGTTTGAGATAAAGGGTTATTCTCTAATCAACTATCGGAGTTGGTATCTTTTGTTGATATGACAATAGTAACGACAAAAATAATGAGAGATTAACTTGGAAGGCGAATAATTCAAATTGGAAAAAAGTTAAACAAACAGACGAACAACGAAGTGATCCTTTAAGGGTTCCGTCTTTTTTGAGCTTCGGAACACTAAAAAAACGGTATTCAAACTTTGTATGCTTTTTTTTTCTTTACAACAATCTCTTCTTTAGACGGTAAATTCCTCCGAATCATCCCGATTGTCTCAACCGTTTCTCACAAAGCTACCATATTTGTTCAACTACGTATACACGTCACAAGCCATTTGTCTTAACGCCTAACGAGTATATTCACGCTATGTGTATTTTTTTCTAAAGTTGCCAGCTTGCTGGGTGGCCAGTACTGACATGCGATACTGACATTGTTGACACAGCGGTGACACTACCTTGACACCAGTCACGAGGTATCATCGCCCACACAAGTGCATTTTGGTTTACGTCAAAGTAGGTTTATTGGTGTTGTGACATTTCTTTGCATAGATGATTGTTTTTATGTCGAAAAATGAATATGCAAAATCTTTAATTGTATAATATTGTGATTTCCATTTAATTTAAAATAAATGCGTAATCCGTTTAAATACAGCTTTAAATATTAATTAAAATCCACAATAACTTTAAAATGCTGTCGCTTTGCAAATTAAATTAAACTAACTGCCTTTAAATAATTATAATCATGAATCGTTATCTGAAAATTATGATTTAATAACATCTTGCGTAAGTCTAATTAACTTTACGTATATAACTGAATAATATATTATTAAATATTATATTTTTAAGACTTTGATAACTGTCTGACTTTTGCACGCTTTTTTTCAATGGTCAGGTAAAAATGTCCATCATTGTTGATTGTATAAATATTCTTTTACAGGCGAATAAGAAATTAAAATTATTTGATTGATGGCCAGTTGGTGTGATGGACAGAAACAGAAAATATATAATAAGTAAAAGAAGAATAGAAAAAAATAAATAAAACGTCATCCCTGCAAAAATTCTGACTGACCCCGATTCACATTGTTTTCAAAATTACAAAACTTTTGAATTGCGCAGTTCTTTCGTTGCTTTGTTAAACCCTTTAACAGAAAACATATTGAAGTTGCGATACAATAAATTAATTAACTCTAACTCCGTTCCAATTTATAAATTCCTTTTGATTCAACTTAAATTAACGGTTCAACCTCATTCTTTTAAACTAATGTTCATACCAAAATAACATAAATAAAATAAGTCAAGAAAATTCTCTAAAACTATAAAGTACCATAACAGGCAAGACCGGTGTTAAATGACAGATTTTAATGCATTTTTGTTCAAGGATTTTGTTTAAAAGCCCTTTTAGATGTTTTTAAAGAATTCTTAAAGGAACTTTGTTTGTTTAAATTTGGTTATATTGACCTAGTATGGTAGAAAAGTCATATCGTGTCTCGTTATGGTGTGGGCAGATCTAAATGGCGACACGATTCTTCTTAACGTGATTTGAACTTCATGACGTGAAAAAAATATTTTTGAGATTTACAAGAAGTGTGTATTTTTGTTTGGGGTGGAAAACTATTCTTTAATTCTTTATTGTACACCATAACAGCTTAGCATTCACAGTGATTAAAAAAGAGACCAGGATTAACTGAGTGAGTACTTATAGGCATCTACTTACTGCACCAAGTATTTAATTAAAAAGAAAAACACAAGCGCCTTTGTCTACGACTGCACAACGCAGCTACTCACGCATAAAGCTTCGTGTACATGCGCGCACACAATGTTATCGGCCACTTTATCGGACACGTAACATCCGATAGCCGATCTAAAATAATGTCAGTTTTTTTCTCTCTTGAACTTACAATGTCAGTGATAACGATATCCACTTGGCTTGAGAAAAATATTGTGGGAGATTGGTATCGGTAAGTAAAGATTTTTAACACGTTTCTTGTTAAGGCTGGAATGTGTTCTATTAGTAATACTGTTGTGTATGTTGTGGTCTTTTGGGAGAAACGTAATTTTTTTTTTCTTTAAAATACATCAATCTGCATAGCATTTTCCCAACTATGTTAGGGTCTACTTCTAGTGCAAGCAAATGCAGCTAAAATATAATTATTTTACATGAAGCGACAGTCCTATCGGGCCTGTATGAACACGTCATGATAGGCAAGCCTATTGTCAGATTATCTGGTATCTGATGACTGTCAAAGGTCTACAAATGACAACCGGTTTTAACAGCTAAACATGCTTTTGGACGCACTCAGGAGTGACTCAGGAGTCTTGGTAACGAATGTTCCGCAGCTTGACCATAGGCAAATTTTGCCCAACCTTGAAAGTTCACCCATTTCTTTTTTTTAAGGCTGGGAAATCATCAAATGACTGCTTCGATTCTGGGTGGAGCGGAAGGGCGTGTCATACTCTTACTGACTAAAACCCATCCGTGTTCCTTCTAAAGCCCTTTGCGTTCCAGGGCCGCAGTGACTCTTTCAAACAAATTCCGCAACCCAGGCAGTGACAATTCATCCATTCAGGGATGTTATAGTTTTGCCTCAACCTGTTCTAAGCTCTGAATTACAGGATTTATGATTGTATGTACCTAATCTGGACATTACTTAAAACTAGTATGTGTCAACAATGACGTAGTTCAACACTAATTTAAATCCAGTCGAATATAACACTGGAAATAACACCTGGCGGGAAACGATAAACTAGTTAATAAAACTGGATAGGACCAACAGTTACGTAGCAAAACAAACAGGAACATAGATAAATCTAAATAGTTCATTCATACTAATAGATATTATAAATACGAAAGTATCTGACTGTTTGTTTGTTAGTGTTACATTTTCATGTCTAACGGCCGGTCTCAATAACGTATCTACCTTTAAATTACTGTCAAATTAGCTACCAACAGTAGCCAAAACATATTTTCCTCTGTAACATGACGTTTCAGCTACTGTTGGAAGCTAATTTGATATGTTATTGAAACCGGCCGTAAGCCGCTAAACTGATCATCATGAGATATACCACAAATATAGCTTAGGACCTACAGCTTATTTGCGAGACACAAATTTGAATGTTGTCCGTATATGCTTTCATTTTGACACTGCAAAAGTAAGCATTGCGTGTATTACATTGTCGAGCAGGCGATATTTTAAACATACGAAGCAATGTACATATCTGGAATTACATTTAATTATGAATGACTTTGTCATTTATTAATTACAAAATTTGGGTGCTGGAGAAGTCACAAGATATTAAACAGGGAAACCTGCGGGCAGGCTCGTCCTGTCTATTTTTATTTTTAACCGACTTCAGGAGGACGTTCTCAATTCGGCTATATGTTTTCTTTTAATGCTGCAACTTAGAATCGGATTTCATTAAAAGTATCCCAAAACTTCAAAAAAAATTTTCTTCTAAACAATATCCCTTGTAAAAGATACTATCAACAAATACACCACGCCACGTGCATCGTGCATCCGTTTCCTCAAAGCGCCAAAGCAATACTAACCCATATATGTGAAGTAAACCGGAGTAGGCTACAACCGAACCACGTAAACTTTACGACGATAGTACAGGAGTCCGATTTTATTGCCGGGTGTCCGACTTTATGGCCGGATTGCGACAGTGCACTCCGGGCCTTATTTATTAACCCTTTTATACTGCGTGTTGATTGAAGTGACAGGTTTGGATCTGTTTTGTAAGAGAGCAGGTGAGAGACTCGATGATCGAAAATGTTTTTCTAAACACCTTATTCATATACAACGTGTAACAGAATAAACGCAATATTTATTAAGGGGTAGCTGTACTCATAATTATGAACAACTTTCACTATGGAACCAAACTTTGAAATCGCGAAAATAAATCGACTTCCCCATACATTAATGTGCGCCTAACTCGAGAAAATGTACTGAACAGCAGATTTTTTTTTTCGGTCTTTCGTGGTTGGTCCCATAGTAAAAGTAAAACATACCTATATTTTCTAATGATTTCTTCATTGGATAGGCTTTTATACGGGAATTGTTGACAAAGAAATGGGACTATTAGGTCTCGTAGTGCGATCATCATTTGATGAAAATAGAATTGGTTCAGTGACGGTCGTTTGGCCAATGTTATCTATTACTGTGGTTTTGCTTTCGACACAGTATCACGTTCAATGGAAGTTCAATACCCCCACGAAACCAATGGCCTCTAGATAGTTTCAATGATCCTTTCCAAATGAATACACTGGTTTAAGTGTAGATCACAGTATCCCTAACAGACGAATTATCTATATGGGTAAGATAGTCTTTTTTATAATTATAATAAACATTTATTACAGATAAAGTCCATATTTCAACACACACACACTAAAAAAACAATTAATTGACATAAAAAATAAAACTAAAAATAACCCACACAAAAAGAAAAACAGTTCAGGACACAGTTACACACATTAAACAAAAATACAAAAAATAAAAACAACACAAAAAAAAAAAAGTTAAGGACACACTAGTTACAAACATTAGGACGAGGAGGAAATGTCCACTGCTCACAAGCGCAGTATGCAAACGTGAAAAACTTTTTTAAGTCACAATTTATCTTTTGTTACCATTTCACGCATCTCCAATATTTTAAACAGTGATTTCCAACAGCAATATCGACTTTGATAAAATCATAATGCGAATAACTCTAGGTTTCGCCACTCATGAGGTGACAGTTGCCAGGCGGGCTACCGGAAACTCTCCATAATCATAAATGAGCATGCGCCTGCGCTTGCTAATCGTATGCTTGCCTAAACGGTCAGCCATTGAGCAAAAGGGTCGGGTAGGACTGTTTATAGGCAGGGAAAACTGTAGTAGGTAGATAATATATACTTTTATATAAATAGTTAAACAAACGTAGGTAGGCATCGCAATGATTTCATTAAAAAAAAACAAGTGTCTAAAATTACGTTTCATGAAAATAACTATTGAATTTTTGAGACAGTTGTGTTCGACTGTCCGAAAACACGAAATGTACTGGGTCATTCTGTGTTTTCATAAATGGAAAAGCACTTCTGAGGGTTAATAAAATTCTACTTATTTTTAAGCAACGTTCGCATTCCCATGTCAGTCGCAATCTGTCAAAAATTGACAGAAATAGAGGCAACTGGCCCTCTGTTTTCGCGCCAAAATGTGTTAGCTGTCAATGTCACTGCCAAAATACATTATTAATGGTTTAGAAGTAATAATTTGTTCGATAGAGTTTTGACGGAAAAACGTATAAACGGCTTAGCTAAATATTATGCGCAGTAATTAAGAATCAAAACAATATTAATCACTTTATCGCCTTGATTCATCTAGTAACTTGTTGTCTTATATAGGTATTTAATTAAATGCATATACCTATTTGAATATAACATTAACTGAATTTATGGGTAAATTACAAGATCTACCATATACCTAAACAAGTTGTTTTTATTTGTGACACGCTAATATTTAACTTAGATAATTTAATATGAGTATGTAACGCGCCGAACACATCAGCATGCCGCCACCACTCCTGCGCAGGCCGACCGACCGCCGAGACCACACCTCCTCCCCACACGCGACCCCGCCGCGGCCATGACTGTCTATAAAACCGCTCGCAGAAGCCAGCAACGGGAGTTCAGGTTCAGCACGCTCCGAGTGTACTCTCCGCATCGACTTAGGTCGGTCACGATTACCTCGCTCCTTGCTGGATTTGGATTAGTGGCGTGTATTGTTCGTTTGGCTGCGTAGGTGCCGTTAGCGGACCGCTCACCACTCGGACGATACACAACGCGAGTAGGGATTCTTTATTATTTTACCTGCCCTAATACCTAGTACTAATCTTGTTTGTTAAGTCATAGTTCTAAATAAATAGTTGTTATTGTATATTGTGGGTTTAGTTTATCTCCTCACACATTTCCCAGTTACATCTGGCATCCCAACGTAGGGGCTTTCTTTAGTTTTACGTTAATATATACCCACGTAACTATTAGGTTCTTTTCCTCTGTTTGTTTTGTTTTTAGTAAAATTAGTTTTAACTATCTACCCCCAATTTTTTTATTTCTTATATTTTCTTTTTACTTCGTCATTTCATAGCCGCTATTCTTTTGTTTTATTATCTTCACGCTAGGTCCCTTTAGGGGTAGGCAGAAATTTACTTGATAGGGTAAAATAGTTAGTTAACAATATTGAGTTTTATAACATATTACCAAGGCGTAGCCGTAGGAATTTGGGAAATAATATGTCGAACGTCAGCTTCTCTGACGATCAGTTTCGCGACCTGTTAGGGGTCTTGGCCAGTCGGAATGATCAGGTCCTGCAAAGATCTGGTAGTTTTGCGTCATGCACTGCTCGCTTCAACGGATCTCGAAATACGGCAGTGGTTGAGGCATTCCTATCAACCATCAGCACGTTTAAGAAAATAGAGGCAATAAGCAATGATAACGCCATTGAAGGGCTCACATTGCTACTGGTTGACGAGGCATCCATCTGGTGGCTAGGAGTAAAAGAAACAATCACAAACTGGCAGGAAGCTGTGTCTCTGATAAGGACAACGTTTGCGCCAAAGAGACCAGCTTATCTGGTATATGATGAAATTGTTTGCGATAAGCAGCAAAGTCCTGTGGGCACGGAATTATTTGTTGCCAAGAAGCGAGCCCTTATGGCAGAGTTGCCCAAGCCTTCACTTACACCATCGCAAGGCCTGGACCTCTTGTATACTTCCCTACATATAAATATAAGAGATCGAATACCAAGAGATTCTGTTGCGACCTTTGATGAGTTCTTGTCGAAGGTACGTCAAATTGAAGAGACAGTCGCTGCACGATCAGGACCTAACTCAAGCAACAGCTCTGCCACTCCATCAGGGAAACGACCCAGGTGTACCTTTTGCCGTGCTTTTGGCCACAACGAACAGGAGTGTCGCAAGAAAGTCGACAAAGGCAAGACTCCAGCGGTAGATGGTACGGCAATTCCAGCCGCATCCAGGCCAACGCCTAGTCACAAAATCACCTGTTACGGTTGCGGCGAACCCGGCGTAGTCAGGAGCAAATGCCCCAAGTGCAACAAGAACAAAGTTGGCGCCGTAGACGTCGGATTTTATTCCCTCAACACCACCGTGGCATCTACAGCACGACTTAGGCCAATTGTCAAGATTTGCGTCGCTGGCGTCAACGGACAAGCTCACATCGATTCTGGGGCCAAGTTAAGTGTCGCATCTACATCATTGTACGATATGCTAAAGCGAAAGGGAGTCGAATTTAAAACTGAAAATGCGACGATTACCCTTGCTGATGGCTTACGGCGAAGACAACCTATTAAGACAGCTGCAGTGTCAGTCACATTATGTGGTCGGATAATCCCCACAAATTTTATCGTGTTGCCTGAATCACACGATAACCGAACGCTCCTAGGAGTAGATTTCATTCAGGATGCAGGCATCGTGCTCAACTTACCGCAGTTAATATTCCATTTCTTGAATGACCCTGGCAAGAAGTACGAGCTCTTCAATGAGGAAGAAGTTGATGCAACCGTGTCCACGGTGCAAACGGAACCCGAGGAAACCGAGTCAGTGATTTCTAGGTTAGCCAAAATCACATCTCTGGAACCGATGCTTAGCCCGTTGCCTACAACACCGTCCTCTACTTCGTATGTTCTTGAGGAATGTAACATGGCAGATTCGTACGGACCACCTGCATTAATTGAGTTCCATACGCCGCCGCAATCGCCCTCGCGACCAGAACCCAAGCTGTCCGGCTACTCGCCGAGATTTGTCGGGTCAATGTTCCGAGATGCGCAATCAATCATAAATGGTGCTGAAGTAACACTCTCCCCACACAGCCAGCAGCTATTTGGCCCTAACATCGATATTGCTATGGTTGCAGTATCTGATTCTGGAGACACGACCACTGAAGAGAGTATCCAGCTGAATACCGTGTTGGAACGACATTCTGCAGTCTTCATTAGTAACGGAAAACCAGCTAGCCTCGTGGAACATAGTATAGAAACTGGGAACCACAAACCGATAGCCGTGCCTCCATATCGACTGTCACCACAGCGTAAAGAAATTCTACATAAGGAGGTAAATCAGATGCTAGAAGAAGATATTATCACGCCATCGAAATCTCCATGGGCAGCACCTGTTGTAATGGTCCCCAAGAAGAACGGTGATATAAGAGTCTGTATCGATTACCGTCAGCTAAATAGTATAACCGTGGCTGACGCGTATCCCTTACCTAGAATAGATGACTTACTACACGAAGCTAAACCGACACCTTGCATGTCATCTTTGGACCTTAGAGCAGGGTACTGGCAAATTAAAGTACGTAATGAAGATCAGGAAAAGACGGCCTTCGTCACCCCGTTCGGACTTTACCAATTTAAACGAATGCCATTTGGATTACGCAACGCTCCAGCGACTTTCCAGCGGTTTATCGATAGATTGAGGCTGCAACTAGACGGAGTGAAGTTACTGGCTTATTTGGATGATCTGATCCTTCTCTCTCCATCATTTATACAGCACCTGCAAGACCTGCATAGACTATTTCAACTCCTGCGAGAAAATAATGTCGTTATCAACCGGAAGAAGTGTCGATTTTGCCAAGACCAGATTCCCTACCTAGGACACATTATTACAAAAACAGGCTTGTGTACAGATCCTGCGAAAATATCGGCTATACTTGATATGCCAGCGCCAAAGAACGTTCGGCAGGTACAATCTTTCCTGCAGACTTGTTCTTGGTATCGACGATTTGTACCACATTTTGCGAAGATTACCCAACCACTTACACAATTGACGAAAAAGGACGCATTATGGGAGTGGGGAACTAGCCAAAGGGACGCTTTCAGTGAGCTCAAACGTTGCCTAACCAGTGCACCAATTCTATGTCAAGCGGATCTGAGTAAACCTTACATAATCAAAACAGACGCTAGTGATTACGCCATTGGAGCTGTTTTGGTGCAGGGGGAGGGCACAACTGAGCACCCCGTGGAATATGCAAGTCGTTTGTTGACTAAGGCGGAGCGGAATTATTCCACTACGGAGCGGGAAGCATTGGCAGTAGTATGGGCGGTAGCAAAGTTTAGAGGCTACATAGAAGGCTCTTCGGTTATAATTGCCACCGATCATCAAGCACTTAAATGGCTGATGTCTATCAAATCTCCCACAGGGCGACTTGCTAGGTGGGCATTACAACTCCAACCGTATAATTTGGCAGTGGAATATATCCCAGGGAAAACTAACGTGGTTGCTGATAACCTTTCAAGACCTTCGTACTCTGAACTGCAAGAGAATTGTGGAGTATGCATAGTATCCATAGATATGCCTCGCCGCTCTGCTGCCGAGATACGACAAGAACAACTGAAAGACGGCTATTTGAAGACAATCATGCATGCACTGGAGAAACCTGTGCAAGATGAAGATGCTGTTTACTGGGCGAACAAGGGGTACATCATGAATAATGGACTGCTACACCGCTATATACAAGATAGTGACAATGATAGCGCTCAATTGGTCATCCCTGAACATGAAAGAACGACCATACTTTCGCAATATCACGATGATCCTACCGCTGGCCATTATGGTGCTGACAAAACTTTTCGCCGCATAGCCGCTAGGTATTATTGGAAAGGAATGCGAAAGGAAATCGAACGCTACGTCCAAGACTGTATCAAGTGCCAACGCTATAAACCTAGTAACTTAAAACCAGCAGGGTTATTACAGACTACTGCAATAAATCAGAGATGGGAAACATTATCTTTTGACTTATTCGGACCTCTTCCTCCGACCCCAGATAGTAAAACCTGGATATTCATCGTCGAAGATGTCGCCACTCGATGGGTTGAATTATTTGCCTTAGAGCAAGCTACCGCTGAGACTTGTGCGACTGTATTGCTCAATGAAGTCTTTCTGCGATATGGAGTTCCCCGAAGACTGATAAGCGACAATGGTACGCAATTTGTTAGTTCGGTAATGCAAAAACTTGCTTACTGCCTAAACATACAACATGCGTTCACCCCGGTCTACCATCCAGAAGCAAACCCAGTCGAGAGGAAAAACCGAGACCTAAAGACTCAGCTTGCAATTTTGGTGGAAGGCGATCACCGCGCTTGGGCAGAAAGGCTGCCGAGCATCAGATATGCCATGAACACCTCAAACTGTCTTAGTACAGGGCATACCCCAGCATATCTCACTTTTGGCAGAGAACTAAGGACATATGATGACGTTAAACACGATCTTCGTCAGATAGTCTTAACAGAAAATTTTATACCCGAAATAACCCCTAAACTAACTCTATTAGCAGATACCCTAAAGAGAGCGAGAGAAGTGCAAGAGAACAAAGAAGAAACAAGAAAGAAATGGATGGATGAACGTCGACGACCGGCTCCTGCCTACCAACCCGGCGACCTCGTCCTGGTTGCGGCCAATGTCCTGAGCAACGCAGGCCGCTACCACACGGCAAAGCTGGCTCCACGTCGCGACGGGCCCTACATCATCCTGCGACGGCACGGGCCCTGCTCTTACGAAGTGGCAAACCCGGCGGACCAGAAAATTCCCCTGGGTATTTACCATTCCTCCGCGCTGAGCCCATACCAAGGCTCAGCCTTAAACTTACCTAACCCAGAAAGACCTTTGCGCAGACGCGGTAGGCCAAAGAAGCAGCAGCCAGCCACTTAAGCATCACCTGGTCTCCTCGCCGGGACGACTTCGGGACCAGAGGGGGAGACTGTAACGCGCCGAACACATCAGCATGCCGCCACCACTCCTGCGCAGGCCGACCGACCGCCGAGACCACACCTCCTCCCCACACGCGACCCCGCCGCGGCCATGACTGTCTATAAAACCGCTCGCAGAAGCCAGCAACGGGAGTTCAGGTTCAGCACGCTCCGAGTGTACTCTCCGCATCGACTTAGGTCGGTCACGATTACCTCGCTCCTTGCTGGATTTGGATTAGTGGCGTGTATTGTTCGTTTGGCTGCGTAGGTGCCGTTAGCGGACCGCTCACCACTCGGACGATACACAACGCGAGTAGGGATTCTTTATTATTTTACCTGCCCTAATACCTAGTACTAATCTTGTTTGTTAAGTCATAGTTCTAAATAAATAGTTGTTATTGTATATTGTGGGTTTAGTTTATCTCCTCACACATTTCCCAGTTACAAGTATTTATTTTATTAGGAAACTTATTGACGCAATAAGACGAAATCTACAAACACAGCGTTTATGTTTTCCGAGCGTGTTCAATGAGCAAGTATTATCAAAGAATAATTAAACCACGTGAAATTTGCTATGCAAACATTTTAATTCGATTTCGAGCAATATGTCTTAAGTTATTATAATGGTCTATACGTTCGATCTTTTTCGAATGAACGTAACAACGTCGATCATGTTCGCATGTGTATGTCATTTTATTATAATTAAATGTATTAAATGATGTGCTGTAATATTTTTATTGAATTTTTAAGTAATAATTTAATATAATAATTTGTAATTTATGAATCTCTGGTATTGTTTTAATCTAAACTTAAAATAATAAATGTAATTATTTTACCTGTGTGTTGTTTTAAAATTTGATGTATTTATATGATGTGCAGTGATGTATTATTGTTTTAATTTGGATTATTACAATATTGCAAGTTGTTTTAAAATTTTTAGTTGTAAAAATTTTACTGACTAACCAAAAATCTTAATTCTAATTCATATGAACTTTACGTATCTTATTTTTATTCATAATTATTGTTTCAACTTAGATTTTAAATATTAATTAAAAAGCAAATAATTTATATATTTTTTTAGAGTTAACAATGTACCCACAAATTGTGCATGAGGTGTTAACCTTTAATTAATTGTTGCTCTTATAAATGAAGATAGAATGAAGCTGTGAATGTGATGTGTAAATAATTGTTGGTTAACCAAATCTAAATACTAATAATAAAGGTGATGAATTTGTTTGTTTGTTTGAACGCGCTAATCTCAAGAACTACCAGTTGTATTTGGAATATTCTTTTTGTATATGATAGCCACATTAATGAGGAATGCTCTAAGCTATACGGGAACGGAAAATTCCTACGGGAACGGGAAAAAATGGGATATGCGCGTACGAAGTCGCGTGCAAAAGCTAGTAAATAAATAAATGTGTAGACTTAGCACAGAGTTAGGCCGCACTTTTAGAACAAAACATTTTTTTTCCAACTTTTCTGTTACCTACCTGCGTCAGCAATTTAGCATTAATGCATTCACTTTAGAACAATAGTATTTTTTCTAACATTTCTATAACGTCAGCAATGATGCACTTGGTACCTTTAGTGTGAGAAATGCGTCATTCTCCCTCTTTTTAAGAACATTTAATCACAGTGTGGACGCTTCCTATCATTTCCTTTGACGCGATATCCGGCCTACTATTTAAGTGTGGAACGAGCCTTTGTGATACAATAACTGCATTCCCTTAAACCTCATAAGGATTGTGATCCTGTTAATAGAAGGACCTTCCTCAATAGCGCATTGGTTGACCTGTGGTCCTTAATTTAAAATGGCCTGCATACATTTTAAGATTTTATTTATTTATTCATTTATTTAAACTTTATGTACAATAGTGGTACATGGGCGGACTTAATGCATCAAGGCATTCTCTACCAGTCAACCTTTGGGTTATAAAGACTATACTGTGGTAGGTGTACAATAAATAAAAATAAGATTCAAAATTGAATTTTAACAATTCGGAAAGAATATACAGATAATATATATAATACTAATAAAATACATATATATGCTAAAATAATAAACTAATAAAATACATATATATGCTAAAATAATAAACTAATAAATATGATATATAATAATCATACCGATTAAGAGAATTCATAGTAATCATGACGAAGAACAACTAAGAATGACAAGCTTTTAAGTAGTGTTTTCGGATTTTACGCTTAAAGGAAAATTTTGACTCCGCCTTCTAGATGTAAACTTTTTCAAAGTAAACTTTTAGATTCCCTTCTGACAACAAAGAAATCAAAATGGTCTCAGGTGATAAGGATGGGGACCACTACAACAGCGTAATAATCAGACTATAATGTTACCGCTGCTAGGATATAAGCATCCTGTCTATGAGGTGAGAGCAATCAACCCCAATAACTTAAAAGTAAAGTGAGGTACCATAATTATATCTTATTATCGGGTCTATGGTGCTCAATTGTATTGTTGTGTAAAAAACTTCGGAAACGATTTTATTGTAAGCAATACTTAAATAAAACAACTAGATTCATATTTAGACCGTTCATTAAATAAGTCTTTGAAAGGACCATCTGCCTAGCCTTTTCCCAAATATTTTTGGGTGGGATTCTAGTCTTACCGGTTGCTGGTTGGTTTTACCATGTTATCCATAATATTCAGCTTATTAGATTGTCGTCCATATAGTTCTAATTTTAGTGACTCAATTCACTATTTATTTGCAATCAACGGTCATCAACCGTTTTACACCATATTGCAAAATAATGGCCGACCATTATTTTGTTATGTGGCGTATGACTGGAACCGCCGTATTCATTTATTCAGCTGTTCCAGTACCTGAACACCTGTATTCAACCAATACGAACAATCGTACAGTTCTCACAATACGTACCCGTTACAATATTTCTGGGAAAAGAGAGCTAATTCGCTGTAGTATTTCGATTTTATTGTTCAAACCTACAATATTGGTATCCTACTATATTGTAATCTACATTTTTTTTACATGAATCATTGCCCCACACTAGGATTGCTCCTGTATTGTGGGTGCGTTTACAAATATATAAAGTCACATACACAAACAGCCAGACCCGGACAACTATCTGTAGGCCATACAAATATCTGTTCCGTGCGGGAATCGAACCCGCGACACGCAGCGCAGCAGTCAATCGCTCAACCACTGCGCCAACCGTGAAACCGTGTATTTTAATAAAACCACCTCTTGTATAGGCCTATTTCACAAGTACCTATAAAATTTAGTGACCGGATTAGCTGTTGGCAAGTGATTTTACCGATTATGGAACTAAAAGGAGGGTAATGCATTTGTGTGGGAGCCCTAACTTGCTTCATGTAACTTTTACTGTCCTTTAATAATACAAGAATGGAAATACAACAAACAACATAATTCGATATCACATAAAGCCATTTTAGAACGTAAACCAAACGCATGCAACAGTAATAAAATAATCATAATATTCGTTCAGGAACTCCGATCAGATTGGTCTGGTATGTCGAAATTTATCCAAAGGCATGGTAATAGCGTACTACTTATTACTTAAGACGGAAATAAGACAAGAACACTGCATGTTGCAAAACTTAACCAGACAGGACTTATAAATTATACTTCTAAGTTAATATTATTTATTAGGAAGATGGAAATTATTGCTGTACCTGTATAATTCAGCTCCTATAATAAATCTAGCAGCTCGTGATTTGTAAGACCTCCCGGTTTTGCAGATTGGACAAGACTTTGATTTAAATATACTGTAAAATGTCCTGTAAGCTTATTTACATGAGTAACTAAATGAAACATGTAAACAACCAATCAGTCGATTAGTGCTTTGACAATGGAAACAGAACTCCTAATTGGATAGGCTTTCAAAAATGGAGGTGAATCTATCAAAAGTACTTTCTACTAGCGTTTAGAATCTCTTTAGTCAGCTCACTTTGAATGTGTGAAAGATGGCTAAAAAGTTGGTGACTATTGAGGTAACGGAAGATTGAGATGATAAACAAGAAGACATGACACCCTAAGAAAAAAGAAAGAAAGATAAAGTATTTAATTGCAAAAAAAAACAACATAAAAAACGACATACCTACCCACATACATAATTTTATTTTTCTTAAACTAAACCCTAAACCCTAACCCTACCCACCCTAAAGTCGCTAGAAGAATGATTGATTGACCGCATGCTTCATATCTAAATAGCATAAAGTAGTTGCGCCGATGACAGCCCCATTTCATGTCCAGGCAATAACTGTCCATACCAGGTTGCCTGGAAGAGATCGCGGAATGCGATAAGGCCGCCCGTTGTACATGTGTTTTAGTTTGTAGTTTTCTTTGTATGTTATTCTCGGTATACAATTAATTATAATAAATAAATAGCATGGCTTACTAGGTCCCTAAGTCACCTACTTATTTCATGACTGAGTCTCACTTTCACTTCACCCCTTTCTTTAAATATTATTAAAATAAAATAATAAATATTTTTCGTCGAAATCGTATCCTAAAGGTGATCTAGAACTCCGGGCTAATTCTTGAGTTTAGTTTCAAGAGCCTACATTTTACTTTACAAACAGGTACATCGAACTTCACCAGTCTTTTGTTATTTATAAAGTCCTCGTTCATTAAAACAAGAAACATTGTTGAGAGGCCTAGCCTGGAGCAAGACAAGCGTTGTGGAGATATTACCGAAGATGTAGGCTCAGACATGCTCGGAGCGATCTGTTCTAACTAGGTTCATGATTTTATTTAGTGTTTTCAACGTTAATACAGCAAAGGATTGGATCTCTATGCCTGCGTCTGTGTTTCCGAACGCATACAACCCTAATCTCTTCAAAATTAGACAGCAGGCTTCTTCTGGGTAAGCTCGCTCCATCGTCGACTTTGTCTCTGGTATCTATGACCTAGACTAGAGTCAAGAGCAAACCCATATTCAAAAAAAAAAAAAAAAAATATTGAGAATAATAAAGTAGTGTGTTAAAGTGTATGCTAGCGACTACGCTTACGTAAAAATTTAAATAAGGTCCGTATTATATTAAACCGTTGAGGTTGTTGATCCAACAGACATCACATTTATAGTAACCACACAATTCAAATCACCTTTTTACAGTAAAACTTCCTTTTGCCCGGGGCTTCGCTTCCGTGGTGCATGCAGATGTATGCCTCAGGACTCGTGTATTTTTTGTTTTTGGGATAAAAATTTCCTTATGGTACTTAGCGTTAGTTCGCTAAGTACCATAAGGAAATTACCGCTTTCTTTCAGTGTAGGAACGAGTTTTCGGTCTCGGACCACAACTTCCAGACCCAAAGGTTACCTTTTCGAAGCAAACAACAAAAGGAGATATTTAAATCGTATTTCTCAAATTCAAACAAGACAATTAGGTACATTGACAAAAAGCGTAGAAACGGTCTCGGACCACGACTTCCAGACCCAAAGATAACCTTTTCGAAACAAACGACAAAAGGAGATATTTAAATCGTATTTCTCAAATTGAGAACAAGACAATTGACAAAAAATTGACATTGGCAAGAATGAAAAATTATATAAGGCTAAACAACAAAAGCGTTGTTTTGAAATATTCACAACGCATTTAATACGATTTGAACGTTTCGAATTTTGAGATTAACGATTTGACGCAATAACAATATCCATAAAATCTACCTACATCCTTCGAAATCAGGAAGTGACAGTACTGACAGTGGATATCCGTAAATAATAGAGTTTGCCTATAACAATTATATTGAGGATGTTCTAAAATCAAACGCGGTTCACAGCTGCTTTCACAACAACAACAAAAATACAAGTCGAGGTAAAATCATGGTGTCCGTTCGAAGGCCAGATGGCACAGGTCTCCTCTCTGTGGCACAGGGAGGTGGCCACAATCCCATACCTACTGCCATTGCGCGTGCAGCAAAGGAGTTTAATTCCGCGCCTGAGTCTGTGTTTCCTGATAGCCACAACCTAGGGGACCATAACATCACTTATCATGAAGTGAGATATTGGTCAAACTTGGGCCCAATACAGGCATCATCTGCGTGTTTTTAAGGTTTCAAACCTCTGTATGGCAAAACGGAACCCTTATATGATCATTCGGTTGGCTGTCTGTCCGTTTGTCACAGCCGATTCAGTTGAAATTTGGTACACATATGTATTTCTGTGACCCAAAGACGACCGTGTCGAAAAAATAAATAAATCTTGAAAATTGGGTCACTTCTTGGGAGTCAAATAAGAAAATTTTAAATGTTTTTTCATCTGTACCGTGTGATATGTCAAATTAAAGGGCTTATTTTAAGGGTCTCAAAAATATTTTTCATAGTTTTAAAATATTCCGTTCCGAAGTTATTCAAGAAAATAGATGAAAATTGACCATTCCCCGATATAACTGGGCCTAAAATAAATACAGATAATAATAGTTCTTTACCTATGGATTACAGAAAAACCTGAAGAAGACTATGATTTTAAAATATCATTTTTTTAATTCGTTCGGAACCCTTTTGCACGCGAGTTGCACTTGGCTGGTTTTTTATTCTGGGACATGCCAGTTTCCTTATGTGGTTTTCATTTACCGTTTGGTACGCAGATTATGCTTAATTCAAATGACAGATTTGGCCTGATAGAAAGGAATCTTTTAGTAACACCGCTGCCAAAAATGTGGTTCCCTTACGTAACATAACCTTCTCCAAGATATTTGAGAAGAATTAGATAATCATCATAGATGCAGTGTTGAAATGAAATGAGTTGAAACGCTGTTTGATCGTTCCGACATTTTAATAAGTGATAAGTTTTTAATTGGTCACCTGTCATCGTTTATACTTTAAATAACATTATTTATCTCACTTTCGCAAATTGAATGTTGTTCGTTATGTAAGAAACTAAAACGCGATGTTCCAAATCCAGTTAGGCAAGGAAACTGGAAAAAGACTCTCCCGAAACTTGGTCAAAAACTTCAACGTGGTCAGTCAGATAAAAGAAGAAAAAGACGTTTAGTTTTGCATAATCGTTACAATAAGACAGACAGAATTCCAAAAGAAATTTTCAAATAAATATGACTCATTATTATTTGCAACTTTTGCAAATTGCATAGCTTCAATGGAACTTCCAATATAATCTGAGGTGTTAATTGAATTTGTAAAACAGAATATTATTAATGATAAGCAATTTTATTTATAATCATTAATTTAAATGGTTACTGAATTGTCACGATATCGTGTCGCGTGTTGCTTGGTTAGCAATCTATCGCAAATTTATGTGTACTGACTAGGTGTAGTCAAAAATCATAATTAAAGCCCAACTAGGAATTTGCTCCTGTGGTGTATTTCCCAGGATCCGAACATTTTTTGTAATAAGTATCATAAGAAGCCAGTTCAAGTTTCCCATGAGAAAGAAAAAAAAAATGTTGTAATCGGCGCAGCAGTGCGATTCTGTATACATGTCAAAGTGAAGGCTTGGGTGGAGTGATCACGAAGTGAGCTGTCAATTCATCAGCTCACTTCGTGGTCACTTCACCCAAGCCTTCACCTCAACAGACAAGCATTTAACTACTTTATAAATTATGATGTAAATAAACACATATCTATACCCAATCAGAAGCTAAAAAATCGAACACCAGTCTTGCCAAGGGATATCATATCATCCAGTTACTTGGTTGTGAAGACCAGATAGGAAGTCGCCCCATGTAAAAAACTGGTGCTCAGCTGCATCCAAGTAGACTGGAAGCCGTCCCCAAAATATTTGGAAAACGGATAGGCTGATTGAAATATCCATACACAAAGGAACATGACCGAGAACCTTCTAGAGTCCATTTCAAAAACAAAGCCGTAGTTCTAAATCCATCTCAGATAGTTCTAACCCTAGCTGTCTATGTGCAATGACCCCAAAGTCGCTAATTACTCTGAACGACATACCACCAAGGTAACTGTGCCATCACACACATCTTATGTCGTCACAATAAGGTCGATTTTAGTGGTAGAGAGGAGGATATAAGTTGGTGCTCCAGAATAAGGTCAGTGGATGCAGTATGCTAATTTAATAAAAACGGTGTTGTTTTATGTTTGTTTGTAGGTATATGTATGTGTGAATGGTCTTTGTGCAGCCCAAAATTAGTTATGCGGTCTAATAATTTTATGGAGTCTGTAACACAGTAAACTTCACAAGTTTACTGTGTGATTTTCTGTTTTTATTGCGTTTTTTCGGCCAAAACATGGGCTGTCTGTCAGCCTGCATGAATCGTTTCGTCTGAAACTTAAACTGTCGCAAAATTTTGTTTCACAACTAACTTAGAAGTATCTACTTAACACGAAAAGATTTATTAACATATTATTATATTCTACTCATGTGTGTATTTCATTTTTTTTTTCAAATACAACAGCAGTAAGTGCCTACATAAATACTAACAGCCGGCTTATTTAAATATCAAACCATTATTTTAAATACTACTGACTATTATACCCATAAATAACTTCTTCGGTAGAGATCTAGGAGAGTCTTAGGCATTCTCTGCCAATAAACACTTCGGTTGTTGGTACTGAAACTCGAATTAAGAATATACTAATTAGAAACTACCCAACCCAATTAAAATAAAGCTGAAGTTTTTTTTTTAAAAAAAACGTTGCCCAACTCTAGGAATATTTCCTGTATCGTGGGTGCGTTTACAAACATACAAACTCAGAGACACAAACAGCCAGACCCGGAACAACTATCTGTAGGCCATACAAATATTTGTTCCGTGCGGGAATCGAACCCGCGACACGCAGCGCAGCAGCTAATCACTCAACCACTGCGCCAGTCATGTCGTCAGTTTGTTTGTATGCGCTAATTTTGGAACTACCATGCGGAAAGGCTAGGCTATACGGAAACGGGAAAAAAATACGGGAACAGGAAAAAACGGGATAGGCGCGTACGAAGTCGTGGACAAAAGCTAGTAATTTTAATACAAGCCGCAGGACATTTAACGAAGCTTCCCATTATAAAAACCTTATATAAACAACACCGAGTAACAAATGCAACGAGAAATCAAGCTGTCAATTCACAGGAAACGGGTAATGGCCGTCAGTTTTTCACTATGGTACCTAACCCTTGCAATAATACTTATTGCAACATTACGTGTTTATTTCTGCATGCAACACCGGCGCACGCGATGTGACCGTTATATAAATGAAAAAGAAACTGATTTAGAAAAAAGAATTATGGACGGCACTTGTAAGTTAATGTTTTCTTAAAATAAAATAGCATATTAGTTTTGTCGCCAGCCAGGTCAAAGTTCTTAACCTGATTTTTTTAAATGTTCATAGACTATAGAATGGCGCCTCTAAAAATTACCTAAATGTTCAGTGTTGCCATTTCCTTTCTTAAATTATTCCACCCAGAGCGGAAGAAGTCATAAAAAAAAGGTACAACAAGCTCTAGCATTTCCCGCAGTTTTGTTACCGTGACCCATCCAACAAAAAGCGTGCATATTTCTGGGCTGAGAAGTAACCTATATCTAGTAGTTACTATAGTAATTGTATAGCTTTCTAACTATCAGTGAAAGAACTTTCGCAATCAACAAATTTATCTCTTTTCTTCGTATCTATTTGTTCAATTTTTGCCCAACTGTTCTACTGAATGTCGAAAATGCCACATAATAGAAGCGAATTTTCCATTATCACTTGATCACTGCATGTCTTCAATAACCAAAGAGACATCGGTATTTTATTGCTTTTCAATAGAAGTCGGTTTATGGACGATAGTTTAACGTGACAACGTCATAACAAAACATTGATAAAATTTTCGTAACGTTACAATGAGCGTAACGTTACAATGAGCATAACGTTACAATGAGTCATCCTTTTTCGTGCGTTCATCGATTTATAAGACGTTATCACGTCAAAAAGTGCTTTTCCAAACTTTCCGGCCTATCAATTTTTTTTTTTAAGAAGAAGGTGTTAATTTTTTCGACGTGATAAAATTAACGCCATCTTCTTTCCGATTTGAAAACCGCACCCAGCTCCCAAGTAGCTTACAGCCACTGACAAATGTCGCCATTTATCATAAATATCCGATAAATTTCTCAGACAGAGATACAATACTAATGCAAATGTATTAACTAAAGTGTTTTATGTGACAGTATCTATAAATGACAACTGTACTTAGTATATGTCAAATTATATAGCCATTTAGATCTTGATCGCTGATACTACCAGTTATCACGGCAACTTTCACCTTTAGAACATTAATAAATAAGTACCTAATGTAATATGTTAAATATGGAGTTAAGATAAAAAGGGATTGCTAATTTTATGCTTCGCTGTCATTTGTAGGAAAGGGAATTTATTAGTGTGCCAGTATCGAAAGATATTTTATTCGTGTCGCCAATAATAGAAACACATTTGTAACAAAATAATTCGGTTTCCCTGCGTATTTTACGCCTACGAAGGTTTGGAAGTACTTAATGGTATGCAGAATCGCAAGGTAAAATACACTCGATATCTAAAATCGGAATCACCATTCTGTTCCTTAGAGTCGAGGCAACACGTTTTTCTACATTAACTTCTTTTTCTTTCATATAATTTCCAATCCCTCCATCTTTCATCTAAAGCACCTACAAAGGTAACCTAACGGTCCCTAATAAGAACCAAAACGTATTCTCAGTCAACGATCTGTGTACTTGATCCATGAAAATCTTGTCGTATAATCCCATTTCGTCTCGACTAACCTTTATTCTGTCATTGATAGACTATCATGTGTCTTACGATAAGCGGAGTTTAACCAGCCTTGAGGTCAGAGTATTATCTACTGCACCAGATAACCATCAATTTCCTAATAGGCTGACATACGGAAATATTCTACGATGCGTAGCGCAGCGGTTGAACCAAATACGCTGCGTAATTGTGCAGTTTGTTTTATTTTTACTGTGTGACGTTTAATCCATCCATACTAATAGTCAATATAATGGCTAAAATAACTATGTCTATCTGTCTGTTTGTTATCATTCACCATCATGTCTTAACAGCTGAGCGGATTTGGCATACTGATATGCTGTGTCCTGGATTAGGACAGAATACTTTCATTCCGGGAGTATGTTGTCTTGGGATATTTTTTGACAATTTCGCGGGTGAAGCCGCTGGTAGAAGCTACTCCTAGTTGGCAGTATTTCATGTATACCTTTTACCCCTGCAGATTAGCAAAGAACTAGAAGTTATCCTGCAAGATGTAGATTTTTTTTTTGTGAGCCCTCTCACAGTTCAATCTAGGAGGTTGTTGACTGCTTAACCGGGCTTGACTGTGGCGGCGTTAATATAAATATTCAAGCCTCTAACCAGGGCTTATTAAAAAACTTACAAACTAAGCTACTACACGCAAAGGGCACCTCGTGTGGGGTGCGAGCCTCGGCTTTTGGCGTCCCTGGGGGGAGGACAGCATCTAGGGACGGGCGGGATCGAACTAGGATTATTATTTAAGGGCAAGTTTAAGACTACAGGCTCAGCAGCGCGGGCTGGCTCGAACAAAGGTCGGGAAGATGTAATTATTTTATTCAACAGTTTTATGTGTTGATTTCTATCGGCCACTCGGTGCACGTTCCTCATCTTTTATTGTACAAAAAGAATTTAATTCAATTACTTATATTCGATTTGTATTTCCTAGCTAGTTTATTTCTATACATTACTAATTTACAACTAAATCAGGCAAAAGCTCTAACATGTGTCGCATATGATAGTAAAAATATCATAAAAAATCGAAATGCTCACATAAATTTTCCAAATGATTGCCTTTTATAAAATCAAAACCGACCCAAATCTTAAACGGTTCCCATTTAATTATTTACAAAAAAAAATATGTTTCGTATTGATTTATGTCACAGAAAAACAAGAAATATTATCAAAATCAGATAAACTTTCACCTGAACTTGAGTCATCTATCACCAAGTTAGGGATTTTATTTGCATAGAAAATGAGCCAGACGCCATCAATGGCTCTTGTTTCAAACTATATTTGGAAAGACAACTTGCTTATGGGACTTTTATGTTGTTTGACTATAATCAATAATGTTTATAGACGCGTTTATTTATATTTTTTGTCATTTATAGAACGGTACAATTTTCATGGGAGTTTGTCGCCGTGGTCCGGTTTTTTTTCGTAATGGTCTACTCATACTGAATCGAGTGTGCCATAAATAAGTCAATTTTATGGTTGAGATATTGACTGAATATTAAAATTTACATTGTACGTTTCTCTTATATTGTTAATAGAATAAATCCCGTTAGGAATCTCTATTCTTATGTAAAAACTTAATGTTTAAATTAAACTGTTAGGTAGCCAAACAACTTCAATTTATTCAATCATTTCAATTAAGACATTTTAGGTTGTCTAGTAAAGTTTAATACCAATCACAATATTAATACGTTTCTCATGAAATTGTAATATTATATTCGAATGGGCCCGGCCGTGTTACGCCCCCGTATGTTTCATGCCGCAACGTCAATTGGCCAGTCAAATGAAATTGCAGTTACAATTGCGCTGGCCTAGTTTGGTATCATTTGCATTCTACGGGAAAATGGTCTACATAGCAAAAACATGCTACTATTTCCGGAAGATGAATTATTAAGAACTATAGTAGGCGCCAGATAAATGTGGAATAAAGTATATTGAACTTTCCCTAATAACTGTTCATGTCACTGCCACTGTCCTGAACAATTAAATATGAATCGTTTTTCATTATTAGACAATGTTAAGGATCACGAGAGATGATGATTCGGGACAGCTTTGTGTCATTAATTCCGTTTTTCAAATTAAAAATGTCAATAATTGTAGGTGGGTCAATGACCGTTATTCCACGATTATCTGGCGCCTACTATAGCTGCCGCCCGCCGCTCTGTCCGCGTGAATGTCGAAGAATATCCCAAGGGAACATACTCGCGGGATGAAAAGTATCCTATGTCTTATTCCAGACCATAATCTACCTCTGTGCCAAATTTGATATTTAATGTACCTAATACGTCCCCTTAACTCCGTTGCCAATAGTTATTCCTATTGAAGATAACAAAACCATCTTACCATAATCGCTTAACAGCGTTCTTCGAATAGCATGCCTAATCAACAAAATGTTAATAGCTTAGAAATAATGTAAAAATACGCAATTTCGTTTACTTTTTTTTTTTTTTTTTTAAGGATGGGAAATCATCAAATGACTTCTTCCGCTCTGGGTGGAGCGGAAGGGCGTGTCAGACTCTTACTGACTAAAACCCATCCGTGTTTCTTCTAAAGCCCTTTGCGTTCCAGGGCCGCGGTGACTCTTTCGAACAGATTCCGTAACCCTGGCAGGCTTTGGCCCTAGCGGGCCCCGTCTTTTATGCTGACATCTCTTTGAGGCGCGCGTGAAACACAACGCGCCATCGACCCGGGCCTGGTGGTGATCGGACAGCGAGCCACCCAACGCTCGCCGTCCGCAGGCCCGCGCCTACGGTGGCCGGGGATCGCCCTGCGACTCCCGACGCCCGGGGCGTCTTCTCCTGTAGCGGCGGTTGGGACGAAGGCCTTGCCTTTCCCTCGCGCGGCCCGCCTCCTCCTTCGCTAGCATTACTGCTTCGCAGAAGGAGGTGACCGCTTCCCAAGCCTCCTCGCTCCGGACCATGGATTCAACCAGGGCCGGACGCGAGAGGTTGCCGCCGCCGATCGCCTCGACGAGGACACGGCGGTGCTCAGCCCAAGCAGGGCAGACCTCCACCGTATGCTCCACCGTGTCCTCCGGGCGATCCTCACAGTGCTGACACCCGGGCGTGTCCTCCCGCTTAATCCGAAACAGGTACCTCCCGAAACAGCCGTGTCCGGTTAGTACCTGCGTCAGGCGGAAGGTGAGGACGCCGTAGCGCCTCTCCAGCCACTCCTCAAAGAGGGGTCTTATCGCCGCAATTGTGGCGTGCCCAGCGCTGGGTTGCGACAGTCGCCGTTTCCATATCGCCATGGTATCCTGCTGGAGCTCCGTCCGCCGCGTAGCAATTTGCCGTGGCAGCGGAGTTTCGCCCCGGCGAAGCGCCTCCAAGCGCCACGCGTAAACGTGCGCGAGGGCTCTCGCCTCCAGATCCCATGGCGTTAATCCGGCAAGGAGGCTCGCCACCTCGCCGGAGACCGTGCGGTATCCCCGGGCCAGCCGGATGGCCATGACCCTTTGGGATGCGTTGAGCTGGCGGGCAGGTCGCCCCTTCAACGTCAGTGCCCACACTGGGGCCCCATAAAGGGCCATGGACCGCACGATCCCCGCATAGAGCCTCCGGCAGGAGGCGTTTGGACCCCCTAGATTGGGCAGGAGCCGCTTGAAGGCAGCCCCGGCCCGCTCCAGTCTTGGAGCCAAACGTCGGAAGTGCTCCTCGAAGTTCCATCGGCTGTCGAGAACGAGCCCCAGGTACCTGATCGTCGACCCGACGCCGATGTGAACCCCTCCTACCGTTATTTGGGATCCCATTGGTGGCCTGTTCCGAGAACCATAAAAACACATGGCTTCGGACTTGTGCAGGGCCACCTCGAGACCCAGTTGCCGGATCCTCTCAACGACTGTCGCAACCCCGCGTGTCATCACTTCGGCCGCCGCCTGGTGCGACCCCCCCTGTGCCAAGACTAGCGTGTCGTCAGCGTAGCAGACTACGTTGACGCCGCTAGGGAGGTCGGCGCGCAGCACCCAGTCGTAGCCGATGTCCCACAGGAGCGGCCCCAGAACCGAACCCTGTGGAACACCGCACGACATCTCTCGCCGGTTCCATTCTCCCCGGTGACCGGGGTAGATGACGGCCCTGTCCGTCAGATAGGCCTCGACCACGCGACGGAGGTAGGTTGGCATCCGGTGATACCGGAGTGCCTCCCTGATGCAACTCCAGGGCAGGGACTTGAAGGCATTGGCGATGTCAAGAGACACCGCCAAGACGACCCTGCCCCGGGACACCGCATCCCCCGTCGTGAGGGCTCTCACGCGCATGATGGCATCCACCGTTGAGCGCCCCGTGCGGAAACCAAACTGGTTCTCCGCCAGATTCGGCCCCACCCTCACCAGGTGCCCGACGAGGCGGTTTGCTATGACTCTTTCAAAGAGCTTGCCCACCTCGTCGAGCAGCACGATGGGCCGGTAAGCGGACGGAGAATCCGCAGGGCGCCCAGGCTTCTTAATGAGGACCAGTTTCCCCGTCTTCCAACGAAGTGGGAACTGGCCTCTCTCCAAACATGCGCTTAAGAACCCCCTTATTCGAGGCCCGAGAGCCTCCAAGGCCAGGACCCAGGCTTTCCCAGGTAAGCCGTCGGGTCCTGGGGCGGTATTTTTGGCCTTCAGCCTGTTTACCGCCACTCTCAGGTCTACCTCAGTCACCTCCAGAGCGTCGTCATCGTCGTCGCCGACGTCGGTGTGGTCCGCATCGGACACCGCAGGTGGCGGAGCCATATGCGGGGGAGCATGCTCCCCTCTCGAAGGGAACAGAGCGCTCACCACGTCCTCCACCAGCTGGGGCCGGAGACTCTGCGTCAACGGGGGGGCCCAGGTGCGGAGTTTATCCCGCACCATTTTATAAGGGCGTCCCCACGGGTCTCCGTTCAGAGACTCCAGCATCTCCTTACGAGCCAGATCCCTGGCTCGCAGGATCCCCGCTTGGAGGGCGGCCTTCGCAACTCTGTATTCCTCGTACAGCTCCGCCTCCCTGGCCTGCGCATCCGGAGGCCGGATGCGGAGCCTGCGATGCCTGGTGTACAGGCGCCGTGCAGCAACGCATGCCTCGCGCAGCGATGCCAGCTCCCGCGACCACCAGTACACCTGGCGGCGGGCGCGTCCTGGCCGGACCCGGGGCATTGCCACGTCACATATTTCGGACATGGTCTCCCGGAACCACTCCGCCTCGTCGTTGATGTCAGCAGGCCTGTCTGGTGGTGACACCCAGGCCTGCACGATCGAGGCTTCCAGGAGAAGCTCCCGGTCCAGCTGCTTCAGCGCCCACCGCGGACCACTCGGGGTCTCTCGGACTGGCGCGGTTGAGGTCTGGGTGGAGACGTCAAACCGGATGTACCGGTGGTCCGAATACGTCTCCACCTCCTCCATGACGCGCCAGTCGACGACACGCGGTGACAGAGCAGGGCTGGCGAACGAAATGTCCACCACCGACTCACCCTGCATCCGCACACACGTGGGGACAGAACCCCGGTTTAGGACGATTAGGCCTGCCTCCAGAGCCCAGTCCTCCACCATCCTACCCCTCGTGTCCGTATAACGGGAACCCCAAGCCAAGTGCTTGGCATTGAAGTCCCCGAGTACGAGCACGGGGAGGGAACGATACCCGGCGACGACGACAACCAACTCCCTAAGGGAGTTGTGGAACTCGGCGAGAGATCGGTTCGGAGAGAAGTAGACCCCCACTACTACAATCTCCCCAAACCGTGCTGCTACGCACCCCTGTCCTCTCCTGACACTCTCGAGAGACGGGGTACCGGCGGCGGCCGAAGAAATTAGGGCCACTGAGCCGTTGAGGTCCTCCACCCAGTCATCCCTGGGCGGGACAAGGTACGGCTCAGCGACCACGGCGATGTTGATCGTCCACTGCGCCAAGCTCTGGAGCAACAGGTGCTGAGCGGCGGCGCAGTGGTTGATGTTCGCCTGGAGGAAGCGTAATGGGGCCGTTATTGGCATTCCATTACGGCCTCCTCCCGAGCCCTTTGTGAGGGCTCCACCGCGGCATTCGCAGTAGTGGCGGCGGCAGCGGTAGAGGCAGCGGCGGCGGTGGCGACGGCGGAGACGGCGGTGGCGGAGGGCTTCCTTTTGCCCCCAGCTTTGGCGGGCGGAGCGCAGGCCTTGCCCCTGCCCAGTGATCGGCCGGCTTGCCAATTGCCGCACATACGGTGCAGTGCGGCGTGGCGTTGCACGATCCGGCCCTGTGACCGGGCTGACCGCAGCGGAAACAGAGACCGGTGCGGTCAACCTCCGAGGTGCAAACAGCTCCCACATGGTTGCCCACCAGGCAGCGGAAGCACCTCAGAGGTTTGGGTTCCAGCAGTTTGACCTGCGCAGAAACCCAGCCCACAAGGAGCCTACCGCCCTCCGTTATCTTCTTGGCCGCCGTCACGGGGCAGCTCACCACAACCGTTCGCATGCCGGTGTGGTCAGGACGTATGGTGCCCACCTTCACTTGATCGGCAGAGCACCCCCCAGTCCTGGCGACGGCGGCCGACACCTCCCCCTCGGAGACGGAGTCGTCCAGGCCCTGAATACGCAAGTCGACGCGCTTGGTAGGCCTGGACACTCGGGCCTCATCCGCATTTAGGGACGCCCTTAGCCTTTCAGCCAGAGCGTCAGCGGTCGGGCCACTGGCTGCACCGGGGATCTCCAACATCCGGGCCCCAGTCAAGGTCACCTTTAGTCGGAGGCCCCCAGCGATGCCGAGCTCCCCCAGGTTGACCGCCTCCTTCGCCTTCGAGAGCACGTCGCGGTACGTCACGCCCCTCTTTTCCGCGTCCGGCTGTAGTGTAATCACTACAGCTGCGGATTTCGGGGCGCGAAGCCTATCCGCGACGCTACGCTGCTTTTTCCGCCGCTTCCTCCCCCGTTTCCGTGCCCTCCTGGCTGCCTTGCCCGCCTTTTTCTTCTCCCCGGCCACTTGCCATCCGGCTTCCGCCGCAGGAGAATTTAAAGGCGGGGACTTTGAAGGCGGTGATGGCTTATGCACCGCTGGCGCCTTTGCCACTTGTGCCTGTGCCGGTTTTCCCAGAGCCGCCGCGACCCCTCGGTTGGACTTTCCGGAGGGCCCCGGTTTGGCAGCCACAGCGGCTGCGTACGAGGCCGCCTTCTTTTGGCCCGAGGCTATCTGGCTCGCCGCCAGCGGGGGGCGCAAAACGATCCTCTCCAGGGTAGAGAACCGGTCCTGGAACCTCCCCTGAAAGGCAGCCAGCTCTTGCCGCACCAGATTCAGGAGCTGGTCATCCGCAGGCAAGGTCTGGCTTGGCCCACGCTTGCTTCCCCCTTGAGGTGCCTCCTTTAAGCTGGCTTCTCGAAGCCCGGCCAGGTCTGCCCGGAGCTTCGCATTCTCCTTTTGGAGAAGCTCCGTGGCGGCTGCCAGGCGGGTGACCTCCGACCGCAGCTTAGACATTTCGTCCGTCGACGAAAGCCCGCTATAGTTGGCCTCCGCTGCCGCCAGAATGGAGGCCGACGCCGCGCTTATGGCCTTGTTTTTCGAGGCCTGGGTCCTCTTCAAGGCCACATCGCGGACCGCTGCCTCAACGGCCTCCGCAAACCTGGCCTGGCGCTCCTTATCGGAGCCGCCAACGCCAGCGATGACCAGCTCACCGCCGATAGATGCCGAGGGGAGGACCTCTTGACCAGTCACTCCAGGGTGGCACTCCTTCTCGGCGAGCTTCGCGGCTCGCTGGGCAGCTTCCTGGGAGGCGAGCCCCCTCCCCTTGCCTCCTTCTCGGCCCTTACCCCGCCTGCTGGTGGGGATTTTACGGGCCGAGGCCATCTCACTGTTGGAGGTCGACCCTCGGTCGTCCTCCGGTCTAGGGCGCTTGCGGAAGAACTTAGAGTTCTCCGCAGCAGCCTCGACTCCCTCTCGCTCCGAGCTTGGTGAGCTGACGCCAGATGCGGAGTCAGAGTCTGACCCCACATCCCCCCCACACGTCAGCGGGCTCTTCCGCCACAGTTTGGCCGGGTCTTTCGCGCCACGCCTGCCCGACACCTCTTCAGGCGCTTTAAAATTGTGCCGGATCAGGTCCTCAAAGGACGCTGATCGGGAGCCTCCTCGGCTCATGTTGCCACTGGCAAGCGGTTGAAGACCTACGTTGCCCCCCCCAGAATACGAGGGGCTTGACGCTCCCAAAGGGAGCGTGGCGGATTCTCCATCTGCTGAGCAGCTGGTACCGCCCTGGGGTAATTCTCTTGCGTGTGTCTTACTCATAATTTTTGTTCCTTTTAAAGGGTGTGGTCCCTCACCCCTACGCCCTTTCACAGGGCCTCTCTCACGCTGCTTGCTCACTGTCCTCACAGTCACGTCTGATGAGCAGACGCGTACCAGAGAACAGTAAGCAAGCTTCCGCTCGAAACGAACACCGTCCGACGACCCGAACACTGCTCAGGTCTCCGAACGGTGTGCCCCTCTCGTGTCCCGCTTTGTCTGGTCTCTCACTTGGACCTTTCCGGCATGAGTAACTCTACCGGCAGAGCTCCAAAGATCATTGAGACACACAAGCCCCACCACGACGGCAACGTGAGGACACTCTCGGTGGGGAATTTCGTTTACTTGGATGACAATTTTTTTTAGCTATTTTGATTTTAAAACCAAACTACTGAACTAATTTTGATGAAATTTCTATGGGACCAATCGGAAAGTATATCCTTTCACGTAAAAAAATATTTTTTTTCAAATCGGTTCATAAATGACGGAGTCATAAGGTAACAAGAAAAAGAAAGTGAATTGAGAACTTCCTCCTTTTTTTGAAGTCGGTTAAAAAAGATCTGACGTCACACAAATCGTACATCGCGTAATCAAAGTTACTCGCGATTTATTCCGATGACACCCATCAGACAGTTGCCTACCAGACACAACACCGGTCGGAGGACCTCCCTTTTAAATGTAGGATACAGAACATTCCACTATGTTTACCATACCTCTATAACACCTCCCAGCACATATAATAAACTAAAAGACAATTTGATTCACTGCCATTTCTCACCGGTTTAAGTACCTGCGTCTAACAAGCCTTCAATGGCCTTTCCCCACATTCCAACAGAACCCTTGACACGAAAATGCATCTACTAATCCGAAGAATTATCCACTTGTATGCAAATCCTAAAGTGAAACCTCTACGTTAAATTAATATACCGATAAAATCAATTAACCATAAAATTTAATGACAATTAACATAATTTATACCGAATTTTCTTTGCTTCTTAACTCTATATGAGACAGAGATAAAGGCATGCAATCTTGTACAACGCCATCTCTTTCTTCATTATAATCAGTAGCGCGCCATTTGTCGTTAAGTTTAAATTTGAACACTTTATAAGCAAGATTATTTAAGTTCCTATAAAAGTATTATCTGATGTGTCGAGCCTATTAAGTTTATCGTTACATCTGTTAAGCTTTTATGAATGGAAAATGCTTCTGTAGCTCGCATGGTTCCTAGAAAATTGATTAACAAGTTTTTATAATGACGTCAATTAAAATATGATGAGGTAGATTGACGAGAGGTCGTGGGTTTAAAGCTTTGAACCCGGACCGTTACACTGACGTTGTAAAACTACTTGCAACAAACATGTTTTACTAAATTGTGAACATCAGAAGTGGGTTCTTATGGTAAAATAAACTTCTTCCACTTCATTATGAACTTAATTTTACCTTCATTATGAACAATTGTCAAAATGTTTGGATTAACCACGAGGTTTTTCGGTAGGTCATGTAAATTATTTTTGTATTTCGACAAAGTTTATCGCTGATGTCTACAGACGCTTGTGTTGTCTTTGAAAGGAATCGATCATCGTCAAATCGATAGTCGGCTTCGACAAAATTTAAGCCTCTAAAATTGTTAATGGCACTCATTCTAATGTAACAAGGCAAGTACAAGAATTAAATTTAGCTATTATGTCCGCAATTACTATGATTTATAGACGCATTGTCAGTTTATACGAGTGACATTCTACTATCGCACTATCTAGGCTTACTCCGACGTGGCTCGTGTACTATTTAGATAATTTTAGAATATACTTAAAGTTTGTAGAAATTAACAGATGTTCATTAACTTTCTTTGCAAGCCTGGAATTTGGATATTATTGGTGTGGCTCCTTCTGTTTGGTTGCTCCGGCTACCTTGGTGTTGCCTCTTTTTCCGGAGCCTATCTTAGTAAACAGCCTGTCTTAGTTAAAGGTAGCTTAAAAGTGGCGCCAGTAACGGAAAAGTTAGAAGGGAACCGCTTATCTCGGTATGGTCATGTGAAGAGGAGGGATGAAATACACGTAACTAAAAGAGTTATAAATATAAACGTGGATGGATGGACAGGGAGAGGGAGGCCAAAGAAAAGATGGATGGATTGTATTAGAAGTGATATGAAAGAAAAGGGAGTTAGTAATAGCGTGACGGTTGACAGGACAGAATGGAAGAAAAAAACGTGTTGCGCCGACCCCAAGTAACATGGGATAAGGGCAGGAAGATGATGATCTCAGTTAACGGGTGCTTAGATTCTCTTACCTCTCCGCCTTCTGCGCCAGCTGCTTTCCATATTACTGGATTCCCTCGCAACATTTGCCGATCTTTACACCACGACTCGTCTTCTTCATCCTTTAATAGACATAATCATCTTATTGACGATTCAGTTTATAACATCTACTATCTTTGGCACCTTCAGGTCATGTTGGCATTACATGAATATTATTTATTTGATTTTATGCTTCCGCTGTAATGGAGTTAACTGGCTAATTGCCATTATCCGCATTTCTAAAGGACGGATCAGAATCTGCATAATTATTTGCACAATATAAAATAATTTATTTATTTAAACTTTATGTACAATAGTGATACATGGGCGGACTTAATGCATCAAGGCATTCTCTACCAGTCAACCTTTGGGTTATAAAGACTATACTGTGGTAGGTGTACAATAAAAAAAATAAGATTCAAATTGAATTTTAACATTTCAGAAAGAATATACAGATAACATATATAATACTAATAAAATACATATATATGCTAAAATAATAAACTAATAAATATGATATATAATAATCATACCAATTAAGAGAATTCAATTTATAGGTACGTTTATCACAAAAGTACTTGATAAAATCCGCGTTGTAAAAAAATGTGTACGAGTACAACACCTCCGCCTTGTGAGATTATGAATATAATATAGTAAACGACAACGTTTGGCCTAAAAACCAGAAAATGAATTGACAGATTGTAAAACAGTAGAATGTCGCTTATTGAAAACGCCCACATGCCATTTTTAATATGAAAACTGTTAATACAGCCAATATCTAGCGGATATGTTAGTGTGCTTCTTATTATGTATTGTCAGCAAGGAGGACATAAAGATGATGCTATACTGTAAAGATAGCAATAGGCGATACAAATATGTATAAAGTAGGAAAACAAGACTGCGACAAAACAAAAAAAACTAACGCCACTGCTTTGGTTACAAAATTATATGTATGCATAATATGATCAGTTTGATTGAAATGAACATATTTATAACTATATGGAGTTTCTTGTCCATTCTTCTCCATAAGCATCTACTTTTGCGAATGGACAACTACAGTCACTATAATATTTTATTTTTAAATTGTAAAAATTGACGAATGGTCTAGTTGAAATAAATGGATTTTGACTTTATTAAAATTTCCAAAGTTTTTACACCTCCAAATTCACGAAAATTCAGATGTAACTGTTACCACTGCCTCAATTATTTTTAAGTTTTTTTAATAAGTGGCAATCTCATGGAGTCCCAAGTACGGTACAAAATATTTCACCAAACCAAACACTACAGCACAAACTAATCTGAAACGCAATATATCATTGTGTTTAACCACCACAATACAAAGTATTTCTTGTACGGACTAAACAACTTGCGGCTTCAGCTCAGGTCAATTGAAAAACCACCGACTTACCTTGAACAAGATTCCAGACGTGTAGTGATATTATTTTCTCAACTTAATACTAACGAGAAGCTTCACATGTTCAGGATTTAACATTATTCTTCAACTATTATCATTTATCATCATTCAAAATTATTCTTCACTATTCAATAAACCTAAATAATTTTCTGAGAGACCAAATCTATGTAGATTGGTAATATCACTCGATACGGCAAAACGTAACCATATTTTCTCCTCAATAGACGCAAATTTTTATCAAAACGGAAAAACCACATTCTATTTCTGATCAACTAATTCTGGACTTAACTTATTAAAATATCCAGTTCCTTCGATTTAAAGATAAACGCAGTATCTATAATTTTCCATGTTAATCTCTGAATTAAATAAGTCCCAGCTTCTTATCATAGACAAGATGTATCTGTCAAATGAAACGGGTTGTCTGTGGTGATTAGAGTTCCGTGCATATTATTATGATGTCTTAATTCTAGATGTTATTGCGGGAATTTTAGCTGGAAGGCAGGTTTCCCTAAGCCTTGAAATGGTCAGACAGGCTGGCTTTCTGTAGAACTGGAAAGTTATAATCGTTAATATCTTGAATGGAGGCATTGATCCTGCGCATAGTAATTTGCAGAACAGTTAAATTACATTATTTATGGATATTATCGCGGATAGAACCTGGATGAGGCTGCGACAGAAACGTAGGGATTGGCACACGACAAGAGAGGCCTATTCTCAGCAGTAGGCGAAATTGGGTTGTGGATGATGATGAATATCATCGGCATTCATTGTCAAGAATGCCAGAGACGGTCATCTTATTAGTATATCTGTTAAATAAACTCTTGAAACAACCAACGTAAGTTAAGATAACTAACATATTATAAGATAACTAACTGATACGTTCAAAACTTAATAAAAAAGACACAATCACCAAACAAGAACATAAGATCAAAATTCAAAATCCATCAGGATCCATCAGGCATGCCTATAAATGCAACAAAATGCCCATCAAGTCCGCTAAACCAGAGATCATTAGGCCAGGAATGCTATACAAAGCGATAAACCTCCTACACTGGACAACTCAATGTTCACGCGTCACCTACGCAGGCTTTCTCTTCCGAATTAACTGACCAATGTTTTAAGGTGATCGTTCACTGAGAGCATTCGCGTGTATTGTACATTATGTAGATTGCAAGATTCGATTTTGAACATTAAGTTTAAATACTGCGCCTGCTTTACGCACTAGCTAGGAGCATTTGCTTTTGTAATCGTTCGAATTCTGAATGTAAAAAACTGTAATACGGGACTCAAGAAAAGTCACATTCTAACAGTAATGACAATTGATAAAACTTCAAAATAATTGTTATTGAACACGTGACATTTCGGTAGCACATGTCAATTGCGTACACTTAGACGTTTTATGGATGCAATATGTCAGCTTGCATTGTTATGTTCTGTTCTCCGCCCTCATTGCTGGCTGTAATATTAGAAAGTTGTTTCATGACTAGGTTAATCTGCCCTGCCTTTCCCAACTATATTGGGGTCGGCTTTCCATCTAACTAAATGTAGCTAAATACCAGTGTTCTGGACGGAGCGACTACATATCTGATCTCTACAACTCAGTCTGAGAAACGCGATGCTGGCTGGAGCTTTTCAGGCTTCTGACTACGACTATCAAAGATCCATAAATGACAGCCAGGGCGTGCTTTCAGTGGCACGAAGTTTTCTCGGTATGTAATGGATCGGCAGCACTCAATTCGCGCAAAACGCTTCACTGATGCTCGGATATCAGATTTTTAACATTACACCCGAATGTGTCTAGTGAGTGACCACCTTAACATGAATAAATTAACAGTTTGTAATTATGCTTCTTTGTTGTCCACAGCTGGGATTTATGATTTGTTTATAAGCTATGGTACCACGTGTGTGGGGCCACCTACTGCTTATTATTATAAAGTAGGCGAAGATTTTCTTGTTTATTGATGCAATACGTCGGGATCTATTGATGTTTGCAATACTTATGCAGTAGGGTCTGTGGATACTATCGAATTGGTGTTACATGTAGTCCATTGCAGCACTTGTAAAGTACTGTAATTATTTGTATCATTGTTGGAAACTTTATTAGACTGAGTTTCATTACGAAATAGTTTCTAAGATAAGTCGTGACTGATATGATGTAAGAAATGATTCTTAGAATAACCAGTTTCAGATTGTGATTAGCGCCCAGTATGTTGATCGTGGCAAATGCTTCTGGCTTTGATTCTAGAAGATTTAAGCTAGTCTTGTTAAACTTCATGATAAAGAAGCTTTGACCCTATTCTCTCTCATCTCATTTACAACTAGCGGACGTCACGCGGTTTCACCCGCGTAGTTCCCGTTCCCGTAGGAGTACGGGGATAAAATATATGCCTATGTTACTCGCTAATAATGTAGCTATCCATTGCTGAATTATTAAAATCGGTCCAGTAGTTTTTGAGTTTATTCATTACAAACATACACACAAAAATACAATTTTTTTCTCTTGATAATATTAGTGTAGAGTGTAAGAGGGTCTTTTCTCCAGTCATGTCGTGAAGCTTTAATTATAGTACCTACCTAATCTAAATTATCCTCGAATCCTTGCAAAATGTACCTACCTAAATGAAGAAAATGTCTTGAATAAAGTGTTCGAAAAATATGACGCCTAAAAAAAAGAAAGACCAAAGAAACTATGGGTCGAATATGTGACGACTTATAAGTAAGGCTAGAATGTGGTATAGACGCCAGTACATCAAGCCACTCGAAACTGTCAAATTTTCCCAATCAACCTTGAACATAATGCTTAAGCGATAAAGTTGAAAATCTATTAAAGAAATTTGACAGATTGTACATGACGACAAATAGGGAAGTATAGAAGAGTTTGCGTTAACCCAAAATTAATTGCGTTAAGGGCAAGGTAGCATGATGGTGACATCAAAAACGAAAGAATACCAATTGACAAAAAGATAATGCTAACACCGCACATGTAATTGTCCCCAAAGCCTGGTTTCTCTATACGGAAATCGAAAGTGGCACACTATGATTACTTGTCCTATTACGCCACAATCGATTTCTATTATAACTAAAGACCTTTAATTAAAAGGGAACTTAATGCACTTAGGATTCTCACGCCCTGAAAATAATTGTATTGGATTTTATTGCCTTATTTGTGAGATGCTACTGATCTCTAGGTCTTCATTTGGTATCATTTAGTATTCTGTTGAATACCTAGCCTGGCCTAGGAATCCAAACATAATTCTTAATTATGTCATTACTAATTTAGGAGTATTTTAGGTGAAACCCTTTTCATGAAATAGTGATTAGTTTGTCCCCATCACAGTTATTTTAGGGTTCCTCAGGTGTACTAACCTTATCCGACATTATTTATTAAAAGCTAGCAGCTTTAGCTCCACTTTAAACTATCACAAAGCAACCAATTACATTTTACATGAGCAACCAAAAATAACTTCAAGTGCCAGTGAATATTTTACCACCAACCCTAACAATTCCGTTAATGCCATACTTGAAAATGCCTAAAACTATAACAACAACCTTAAACTAAAGTCTTTGAACTTCCGCTAATAACTGGTCATTAAGAACCTTCCTTCATCTTCCACCTTCGACCTTCAACTACCGAAGGTTGTTTCTCCCTGCCCTTGGAAACTCTCAAGGTCTTCGAAACTGAGACACGCGATCGCGTCAAGGGCCTTTCAGTTTCAGGGCCGGCTAGGCTTTCTTCAAGGGTAGTCGGAAGTAATCCATCAAATGCTGAAGCTTCTACACGTGTTCCGTCTCTAAGGCCATTAGGTCCAGGGTCAGTCGCCTTTCTTGCTAAAACGACAATTATTAACAAATCTTTGTTTTTATTTCTCTTTGTTTTAACTCTTGCACACTTGTCGATTTTTGTAATGTTGACTTGGATGTTCAATGGGGATTGTTCATTTTTTTTTAAATGAGTTAAAATGAAATCCGTTTCGAGGAATAGGGTTACTCATGACTATTGAGGGTTTAAAAAAGTAAAATATTCACGGATTATTGTTATTTATCGCTAAAAGTAAATAACCTTAATTTGACCTCTAATTACGTCATCTTTTGGCTCTAAAGGGACAATTCCTTTGCCATCAAATATACACACGCTCACACACACTTGTTTACAACTGTCAAAAGTGTCAAGATATACAAACAATAAACATAACCTCAAATTCTTCAAACATTCGATTATTGTACTTTTCCTGGAGTCAGCTTTCACGAAGTTGTCAGTCATGGTCAACAGTTCGTAAAACAGTAAGTTTATAAAATGATTTACAAACAAGATGAATGATAGCGTGGTATTTATTTCAAAGAGGTTTTTTATTGTTTACTGTGACATTATTGAACAGATTGACTATTGACATTTGTCTAACGTCAAAGAATTTTTTTATGTAAAAGGGCAAAGACACGTAAATATTCAGCCAAATGATGACGTAAACGTAACGAAGTTACTCCTAATTTTAAATAATTAATAAAAATAAAACGACTACATAAAATTAAAAAATATTCAAATTAGTTTCTTAGAATGCTCTATATTATCGAAATCTTAAATAAAAAATAAGGGTCGAAAAAATTGTTCAATGCCCATTAGTAACAGTGGTAAAAATATATTGTCACCGTGTTCTTGACGTAAAGTTTTCACTGAGTAAAAACTACTCATTATTACTATTATACTAGGTCCATTATTACTTCTTAATCTCGTTCGGTCTATACATTTTCTTTCATATTTGCCGCGAAATTATACCTATTTATTGTTGTCTGTATTTCGTCTATCTCTCAGGCAAAAGTACCTACCACAAATTAGTTTTTACCAAAGTTTTATATCAGATACATTTTGACAGCCTCTCCTTAGGCTACTTCTATGAGGCCCGGTTACAACAACCAGATAGCATATTTAATTAGAGTTAGTTATTTGCCAACACGGGCCCATTACGTTTGAAATATTTGTTGGGTATTTAATCTCGTGTTAACAACTGGTGGTTTGGTGCAACTGGGCCGAAGAGTTATAGGAGTAGTCAAAAGCAGCATTCGTCACCACCATTGTGAAGTCCATTAAACTGTTTAAAGATTTCTCTGCTACATTTTCTAAAAGCCTCTCCCTCATCCCATGTCTCACATAACCTCACTTACTCCAACATTTGTTCAAACACACCTCCTAAACCATGGTCTATAAATAACTTATGATTACCCAATCGACTCCCAATCATTACGTGGCCATTGACTACTGTCTCACTAATTAATTTGAAGGCGCCATGACACTTTCATCGTTATCGACTGACGTTTTCCGTGTGTCAATTAACATGGAAATCTTGTGGAGATTAGTGATGCGCTTGTTGTACTACTTGCAGTGACGGTGCAGTGGCGTTGAAATTTTTGAGACGTCATCAAAATGTTACCAATTTTCTTAATGTTGTCAATGTTGTTGTTGTTATGTTGTTGTACCTAAAGTAATTACCCTATTTTAAATATAATTTCACCTACCACAGTGTTGTCTTTGTAACCCAGAAGTTGATTGTTAGGGAATGCCTTTTTACATATCATACTTTTTTTTTACTTACTGCTGGGCAAAGGCGTCCCCCATATCCTTCCAGACATTCTTTTCTTGCACCACCTCGAACCAGCCTTCGCGGTGTGTATCCAGATCATCTCGCCACCGCTTTCTGGGCCGGCCTCGGCGATGCCGTCCATCCTCTGGCACCCTTTGCGTGGAGACTTTTGCCCAGACTTTTGATATATTTAGTCTAAATAAATAAAATGTTTCTTGATTTCATAGTTATCTGGAAGTTACGTATCTACGTAATGCAAGTAAATATGTGTATATCACAGTCAGATGCCTCGTACAAACCTAAATAATACATGCTTGCTATCTAAAGCAATAAGACATTTTTATTTGACACGCACAGAAACACACAATGTAGAATCAAAAATAAGAGAAGAAGAAGATACTTAATTTTAAAACAATAACCAATACCTTACGGGCACTCACGGCTGCGCCAAATTGGTCCAGTTCCATATTATATTTAGATTGGTTGTTACAGGATAGATACATTTATCCTGTAAAAAACATCTCTACCGAAGTGATGATTCCATGTCTTTATTGGTTAGAATTAGACGCTGCTTTTGTTAAACCTAAATCCAGAATTGACTAAGTTTTATTACAACCTCAAGTACATTTCCTGTGTGAGATTTACCTCTCTTTCAAAATTGTTATTAAGCTAACAGTGTTATGTATAATCGGAATTAAGATGCCGTAAAATATGATCATGTTCATAGGGGTGTGAGCCTGGAAATCTGTCATACAGGTCTCGAACCTAGTACAGACTCCAGCTCTCACAAAGGTTCTAGCATATAGAAGAATAAGATAAATAAATTACTGTAACAATGTACCTTTATGAGAGAAATAAGCTATATATTATTATTTTCGGATGTTTTTTTTTTCTCAGCTCTTGGCTGGTTTCGACTACATTTACGGGTTAAAGCTATTATTATGTTATTATTTCTGCAAGTATGTCTCCCTCATCTAGCCTCTCTGCAAAAAATGTTTCTTTAGCTTCAACCAACGTTCTATCTGCAGCGGCTTAGCCTTATAAATCATGGCAATTACCAGCCTCTTCGCATACCACACTGATTTGATAAAGCACCTCATTATGCTGTCGCAGTCGATGACCGTTAATTGTGGAATGATTGCTAATCGCTTTACAATTAAGAATGCATTTGTTAGATGTTTCTGTAGTCTTTAAACGACGACCTAATCGTCTGGCTGGCGCCTGCTTGAGTGTTTATGTTGGGTCGTGAACAAAAGCAATTGGGGACCTAGTGTTTTATCATGCTACTGGCCATTTTTTTTTAAGGACGGGAAATCATCAAATGACTTTTTCCGCTCTGGGTGGAGCGGAAGGGCGTGTCAGACTCTTACTGACTAAAACCCATCCGTGTTCCTTCTAAAGCGCTTTGCGTTCTAGGGCCGCGGTGACTCTTTCGCAACCTTGGCAGGATGCTACTGGCCATTGCACCTATGATTTGAGTCGAAATTTTAAGGGATCTAGCAAACGATGCCTCGTCATCATCTCTTATCCTGCACTTTGTGTAATAATACCTGCACCATGTAAAGATTTTGCGAGGACAACCATAACGCTGTCGCCATGGCTGAATTTTTGGTCAAAGCGATTTTAAATTATCTTTAAGGAACAAGAGGCCCAAGTATTTTAAGTAGGTACCTAAGTATTTATATCCGGCGTTTCCTGGACGGACTGTCCCGCTACCAGCCTTTACTGACTAGCTAATCTTTTACAATGCATGACCTACCCTCGCATTTAGTTCTCCAGCCAAAACAAAGGAAGTTTCCCCATCACCCATCTAAGAAGAATCTGTCGTAGTCTGACTTCTAAACTATTTCAACCAACATAAATTTACACTATCTCATCGAAAGTTTCCTCGGCTAATAAAGTCATTAACATAAAATCGAAATCGACTTTTCCTAACAGTTGTCAATTAATTATCGCGTTATTAGTCGATTTATGTGATAAACATCCCATCTCTATTGGAGATCGCGGAGGAAACCGGTCAACGAGTGCAAGAGATTGGTCGCCGGACCAGTGATAAGTAGGGCTGGCGCTGTTCCAAGTATATTGCACTGCCAAGCGTGGGCTCCTGTTGTCGTCATTATTTCCTTGTTGAGCGAACTGCCTCATTTACTCCATGGCAAACAGCGTGAGCGTGATACTTTTTTCCCGAGCTGGGTTTCGAACCCAGGACGGGTTCGAAACCCAGCTCGGGAAAAAAGTATTACTGAATTTTTCCATCAGGAATTTTACAGTAGTTCCGGAGTTTGGAAGTTCATGATACCCCGTACCTCGGAAAATAAACAAAAGCCATTAGTCCTACGCCAGACCTCTCCCCGATCGTGTTGGGTTCCGTCCCCATCGTACTATTGGAATAAAGGAATTAAAAATGCACTTGTGTTTGCGCACACGCTACAATAATTTTCAACTGCGTACTTGACTAATCTCTGTTGAGATTGGCCACCTTAACCGTAATTCGGTCGGAAGGCTTGTTGAATAGTATTGATGTACCTACCCACTATATTTTGGCCCCGCAGTCTCTGAAAATTATACCTGTATTTATATTTTCTAAGAGGTACTCCAAAACTGCTTATTCTATTGTGCAAAAATGTATAAAACTACAACTTTTCCAAAGTATATCTACTTCATTATTTATGGTTTATTTTGAAAAATACTAGACAATAATAATCGGCCGAAAATTGACTGGCAACCCTAGTGATAAGGGCCCGGCCTCTAGTCTAGTACATAGAAATGTTTATATAAGACAGTTATTTATTATTCGCATGTTTTATGCAAGGCTGTTGGGTAGGAAATATCGTGAATTCGTGATAACTTATATCGGGTTAAAAATGTTGGTAGGACAGCTGATTAGAAGTGGGCTGGCTCAATCTTGAACCTATATTTAAATTTGTGGGAGGTGTAGGGAACAATTAGGGTGCGTTTCCACCACAGATGTGCGAGGATCTCTGGTGGAAACGCACCCTAAGCTTGAGATGGGGTGCATTCATTTGTTTCATGATTGATTTAGGGTCTTGGACACGGCCACAGGACATGGCAGTGTTTTCTTATAAGTCTTTAATTTAGTTTAGTTCACGTTATTTACTATAAATTCTTGTATTATTTTTCTCTTAATTGCATTTCAATAAAACACAAAAAAAAATTAAAATAAAAAAGTATTATTTTTATTAATATGACACGTTATTGTTTCATCCCCAATTTCTGAAATAAGAACTTTTTTTTTGCCCCAATAAAATTTCTCCGGTACCGTGGGTGCGTTTACAAACTTGAAATAACGAGATTTTAAACTAATCATCTTGAGAATAAGAACTTGACCTTTTAATACAGTTCAATTATAATAAGTACAAGTAACAACTAAATACTTTAACAACTTGACTAATATAATTGCGAAATTATGTACAAACACGTATAAAAACAAAATAAATCATTGGGCATCAAACAATTCATCCACATCACTGTGACTTATCCTTAGATGGCTTGACCTTAGATTGAAAACCTGTCAACGTCACCTGTTATAGTAGGCGCCAGATAATCGTGGAATAACGGTCATTGACCCACCTACAATTATTGACATTTTTTATTTGAAAAACGGAATTAATGACACAAAGCTGTCCCGAATCATCATCTCTCGTGATCCTTAACATTGTCTAATAATGAAAAACGATTCATTTTTAATTGTTCAGGTACCTATGAACAGTTATTAGGGAAAGGTCAATATATTTTATTCCACATTTATCTGGCGCCTACTATAGCATTCAAGAAGGATTTGACACGTTATTAACTCTTAATACTAAATTCCGAAAACGGGCAATTATCAATCATAATCGACACTTAAGGCGTCTCGCGATTGATTAATCAAACTCTTCATATTGAAGTCCACAACTAAATATTACTTACCTGTTCCTACCAGTGTCCGCGGACTTCCTTGCACGTTCTTCTCCATAGAGATCTAAGCTTTCGAACGTGCAAATAGCTTCATGTTTTTGTCTGACCAACCTTGATAACTCAAAAGTTCCTGTAAATGATTTATTCGAAATAAATGCTTTGAATATTGATTCTATTCATCTTCTAAGACTTACTCTAGAACAGTTAGCCGTCCCCAAAACATTTTAACTTCTATGCAACACTTCTATTAAATCATTTATTTATAGTAGGTGCCAGATAAATGTGGAATAAAGTATATTGACCTTTCCCTAATAACTGTTCATAGGTACCTGAACAATTAAATATGAATCGTTTTTCATTATTAGACAATGTTAAGGATCACGAGAGATGATGATTCGGGACAGCTTTGTGTCATTAATTCCGTTTTTCAAATTAAAAATGTCAATATTGTAGGTGGGTCAATGACCGTTATTCCACGATTATCTGGCGCCTACTATAGTACCTAACAATTTTATTGCCCTAAGAATCACAAGTAACAACGACCGTACCTGCGAAAATATCTAGTTCTCACACATAAATTAATGATGTACCACCGACATGTTATCCTTTTATGGTATAAACAGAACACCAAACCAATATGGCGCCGGTCCATTGGGGTCACACTCGACAGTATCGAGCTAAAATATTGCCATAATAATGCGCAAGCGCTGTCGATGACAGATTGATGGGTTTTGTTCATAAACAATCGTAAAGATTTGTTCTTTACTGGATTTTGTTGAGTTAAATAGACTATGGTTTACTTAATTTTATGATGAAACTCGAAGGTTGTTTTAAACACAGGCTAGAAAGCATTGGATCCTGTTTAATATAATCGTGTGACAATGTGACATACCTTGAGAGGTTTGACGCAAAACTAACGGAGCTGTCGCACCAGCAACTTCCAAATTCCGGGCTTTTGCTCAGAAATTATTAAAGGAAAAACCCAATAATACTTTTTGCTAGACCTTGGAATCGAACTCAGAACCCCACGTTGAGCAGTCGAGTTGCATAGCATTGGTACGAAACTATTATTTCAGCCCAAAGACGTCCACTGCTGGACTTGCGCCACCTTAAGCATCGATATATCACTAGCGGACTCACGCTAGTTCTACTTAATATTATTATTATAAAATAAAACCACGTTCGAGATTTAACTTCGTAATATATTCGGCCTCTGCCTTAGATGAGCGCTGGTACAGGAGTCCCATATAAAAACAAAACATATTTTCATATTCCTAATTCAAATTCTCTTTTACTTTTCGCCAGACGCTTCCAAAGATGTACCTTGTCTGCCAGAGACCTGCAGCCAAGGAGATCCTCCTGATAATATCAACCGATTCCGCGCACCCAGTATATCTCAAATACGTATAATATACATGACATATTTCATTAAAAAATATATGCACAATGCAGGTACAATTTGTACTCACAGTAAAATATTTAAGTATGCAGGTCGGACAAACGTCTATGCAATAGACAGGCAACTCATTGATAGTAAGTGCGCAATAATTTTTAATACTCATTATTCTACTCTCGTGTCGGCACAAGTTATGTGATATTAGCCTTTCTAAGCTTACGGAATATGCCGTGAAACGATTAGCCTAGCTCTTTTAAATGGGGACGCTGAAAAATAGCTAGGCTAGAGTTGGAAATTCTGCCAGGGTTGCGGAATTTGTTCGAAAGAGTCACCGCGGCCCTGGAACGCAAAGGGCTTTAGAAGGAACACGGAAGAGTTGGAAATTGGAAAACTAAAATGCATTTTTGCAGCTCGCCCTCGATGAACGTGTGTACAACGTAGGATTTTGTATCAGATTATCATCCCTTCGGATTATGGGTGTGATTGAAGAGCAATGAAGAGGTAATGCATCTGTGTTTGCGCACACACTTGTGCACTATAATATGCCCGCACCAATGGCTAGTCTCCGTTGAGGTTGGCCGCCATGTTCGAAATCAGTGAAGTGGGCTGGCTCAATCTTGAACCTATATTTAAACTTGTGGGGGATGTAGGGAACAGTTAGGGAGCATTCCCATCAAAGATGTGCGAGGATCTCTGGTGGAAACGCACCCTTAGCTTGAGATGAGGTGCATTCATTTGTTTCATGATTGATTTAGGGTCTTGGACACGGCCACAGGACATGGCAGTGTTTTAGGAGGGCTATTACTACTTATAGCTTACCTACCTTTCTCATTACAAAGTGGTTCTAACACCGAGTTTCGACAATACTATGGCTAAATTAATATGAAAAATTGTCAAGCGCGCGGTTATACTGCTGCGATTTACAAAACGCTAATCGCATCGCATTCTTTTTTTTTTGGGGAAAATCCCGCCACTCTTTCCCTTTTTTTTTTAAGGATGGGAAATCATCAAACGATTTCTTCCGAGCGGAAGGGCGTGTCAGACTCTTACTGACTAAAACCCATCCGTGTTCCTTCTAAAGCCCTTTGCGTTCCAGGGCCGCGGTGACTCTTTCGAACAGATTCCGCAACCCTGGGAGGCTTTGGCCCTAGCGGGCCCCGTCTTGGCCATTCTTTCCCTACCACTACAATTCCTGACAGCCAGAATCAACAGTGGCGACCACCAGAAAAACGCCGAGTCAATGAAGCTCGACGAGTCCCAACTGTCTTGGATCCCACAACGAAATTAATTATAAAATCGTATCGTTCGACTTCATTGCCGCGTAGATATTTAAGTTCTTAAACCAGTTGATTATTGTAGCTGGTAGGTGGTAATCAGTGAAGTAAAAACAAGAAAATGGCTTAGAAAACTTATATTTTGAAAAGAACACAGAAAATCTCAACAAACGAGGTAAACACACGCAAGCACACCCGCTTGCTGTGCTCGCACGGACTGAACTGCCGGCGTGTTGGGTGGGGATCCAGCGGTCGATACGGTTTTACATGTTTATGTTATTAACTAAATAGATATATCTAAAAATCATGAGCGCGTCGCTAACAATTATAATGTCTTTTTCTACAATTTCTACCTAACCGCGTAAACATACACAGTATGAAGTAATGACAAACGCAACCATTGTTCTAATTAAAATATTGTAATTAAATACAATAATTGTAATATTGAGTTGCGAATGCTAGCGGTTTCACACCTGTGTTGGTAATCAAACGACCACAATCAGATCAATTGTAAGTAATACCTATGGGCTAATGATTCATTGATATTGTGGACAAGTTGGTAAGTAATCAAAGGATTGAGCAACTAATCACCAAGTACCAGTAGCCACTAACTAATCGCCAAGTCTTTTTGCAAAGATACTGCAAGAGATTTTAAAACAGATCACTATGTTAATTGAAGTCAAATTTCGGGACAATAAACTCTATTTCACACATGACAAAGTTTAAATTCTATTGAAACTTTTTTAAGGCCGTTTTATTACAAAATTAGCTTTTGCCCTCGACTTCGTACGCGCATATCCCGCTTTTTTCCATTCCTGTATAGGTTTTAGCCTTCCTCATGAATGTGGCTATATACAAATTTATTTTCCAAATCCGGCTGGTAGTTCCAGAGATTAGCGCGTTCAAACAAACACACTCTTTAGCTTTCTTATATTCTGCCAGGGTTGCGGAATTTATTCGAAAGAGTCACCGCGGCCCTGGAACGCAAAGGGCTTTAGAAGGAACACGGATGGGTTCTAGTCAGTAAGAGTCTGACACGCCCTTCCGCTCCACCCAGAGCTTATCGACAGTTTTTATACCTGAGAGCCAACTCGCATTCGCATGTCAGTCGCAAAAAAGTAACAAATTTCCATACATTTTTGACAGATTACGACTGAAATGCGAACGTTGCTTAAAAAATAGTAGAATTGGCACTCTTTTAGAAGGTTTTAGTCCTCTGATAGGGATTCTTAAACAAAAATACACAGACAAATCTTTGAGAAAGTTAACATGTCATAATCCCGTTTAAATCCAATCAATGCGTACCTAACTTCAGTTCTTATTCCCTTACGTCCACCAACTTCACAACGACCGGTAAAATCCAAACCTCCCAATCAAAATCTAAGTACTAAGTAGTAAGTACTTAATAAAGCCATACTCTTACAATGCTAATGAGTAACGACCACGATAATTACTTAACGTCTCTCACCAGCATGGCGGCCTCACACAATAAACTTCATACAATATTGCCAGATTAGATCATTAGAATATGCACTTACATTTTATGGCCTTTCTTGGCTATAGTAGGCGCCAGATAATCGTGGAATAACGGTCATTGACCCACCTACAATTATTGACATTTTTAATTTGAAAAACGGAATTAATGACACAAAGCTGTCCTGAAGCATCATCTCTCGTGATCCTTAACATTGTCTAATAATGAAAAACGATTCATATTTAATTGTTCAGGTACCTATGAGCAGTTATTAGGGAAAGGTCAATATACTTTATTCCACATTTATCTGGCGCCTACTATAGATAAAAGACAGCTGCACACAGGCGGGCTTAAACTTGCAACTAAAGTGCGTGCAGTAAAATAGATGCCATTCAATCATGACTCACTCACATACCAGTATACACTAATGATACAAATGCGAACGAGCGTATGTCTGTTCATTTGCTTGTTACCGTTTCACGTCAAAGAAAAGAATGAAAAATTTTTGCTGAACGGAAACAAAAGTCAGTATTCAAATTAGGCTGAGAATCGTCACTTTTTGAACACCAAACCTGCATCCGCTGCAATCTTGGTCTTGTCTTTAACTTTTTGAACGCCATAGCAAAAACGCATCGGCGTGCCCCCGACGCCAAGCCACAAATTCACCGTACTTTTTGTCATATATTTGTGACGTTTGACGTACAGGGCACGTGCTTGCTTGCCATGTTTACGTGACAAAAGTTTAAGCCATAAAGTGAATTAGTTATTTCTAGGCAAGCGTGCTGCAGGATAGATAGTGGTCAAACGCCAGAACCTAACAATAAAAAAAAATCATTTCAGAAAGGCTATCCCTCGTCAGTCGTCACTTCGTAGTGTTCTTGCTAGGAAGATGAAGTTTAAAACAGGATTACGTTAGGACATAAGCTACAATTTAGCCCGGTAATACGTCCCCTTGGGATACTAAAACAGTTAACACGTGAACGAAGCAGCTGGCGGAACTAGTAGCCAATAAACTTGGCGTGACTTGTAAACCTACTGAGGGAAATTGATTTCTAGTCGGCACGACTGAAGTATTTTATTACCGCTTCGTTCAAGACAATATCATTGATTATGGCACCGCTGAGATCTCTGCCATCCCTTAAAAGGTAAAATACATGATTTTCGTTTAGCCGACAAAGTAATAAATGTTTATACTAGCTACCGATCGTGGCGCCGCCCGCGTTATTGTCGAAAATTATCCCAAAAGAACATACTCCCGGGATGAAAAGTATCCTATGTGTTATTCCAGACTATAATCTACCTCTCTGCCAAATTTCATCAAGATCCGTTCAGCTGTTCTGACGTGAAAGAGTAACAAATATACATGCACACATACAAACTTTCGCGTTTATAATATTAGTAAGGACTATCTTGAATACTCCAATTAGTATACAAAAAGTGAGTAGAGTCACAATTTTACTGAACTGTAAATGCTGATGTTCAAAAGTGCCGTTTAATAGCCTAATTGAAATAAACGTTTTGACTTTGACTTTGACTTTGTGATTTAGTTAGCTTAGGCCTAATTTTTCTATAGATAAATTTATCTGAAGAACAAATATGGCAGTTTTACATTTTTTCAATACAAAAACTGTCAAACACTCGTCTTTATTTCTCAGTTTAAAATTATCTGAATATTGAAAAATCAGCCCTAAATAAAACTAGGACAAAATAAATAAACCACACTTTAGAATGCATTATTAAGGCTAGTCTACAAAATCGTTTACTTGTCAATATTTTACAAATTTTTGCACGAATTTTCAAAGTCATTTATCACTGTTATTTAAATTATAGACGAAAAGGGAATATGTCGAAACTATAAAGCCTCGTCCACACCAGTCATAACACCACAGTAATTATTTGTACATTGTTTCCAACAACGCAGAGAAACTAAACTAACAATAAAGTTTTACAACCACTCGCAATAAATATTTAAATTACAGGAATATTGTTATCCCTCCCGACCTTTGATTACCGAGCCAGCCCGTGTCGCTGAGCCAGTAGTTTTAAACTCCCCAAATAATGTTATGACCCAGCCTGTCCCTTGCTGTTCCTCCCAAAATGACGCCGCTAGCCGAGGTCCGTATCCCACAGGGGATGCCCTAGCGAGCGGTCATGTAGGTTTAATTTAGTTTGTAAGCCCTGGCTGGGGGCCTTAGAGTCATTTAAGGCCACCACAGGATAGTCCGGTTAAGCAGTCACCAGCCCTAGCGTGCTGAACTGCGAGTGGTCCCCATAAAAAAAAAAAAAAAAAAAAAAAAAAAAGAATATTGTTATTATAGCATTGTGTTAAAACATTCTTCGATTTATTGATTACTAAAGGAAATTGCTGATACATAACTTCACACTTACGTTTTATAACTTAAGACATTGTTTCTCATCTGCCAAAAGAGGCTAATAAGCAAAGTAACATCCTATTTGAGATGTCAACTGTGGAAAAGTCAAAAGGCAAGGAGTTCAATCCAAAAAAAATCAATGACAATTATAATAATGTGTTGTAAATAGTCTGTATGAATTATAATAAAATGTTTTAATATTTCTAATCAAATGATTGTGCCATTATTACATTTTATAATTGGACATTATTATAACATTATTAGATTACATATATACCTGTCAATTTGAAATTGCAAACAATACGGTACAATATACTTGATTCAAGTATGCAATGCCAACACCATTTATTCTCATACAGACCACGTGACATTTCCGTAACCCTTGCAATTCCATAAACTTTTAATTTTATGACAATAGTTGTCATTAAAATGAATGTCATATTGTATATAACTTAAGTCATAGCATTATGGATATACTCATTCATGATGTTCATTCATTTTTCAAACAAAGATGACAAACTAATCGTGAACAACCCTTTTTACTTAGTTTACAGTACATACCTAGGCACCATACTATTCAAATAAACCGTTATTTACGTCTGCTGTATATTATGACAAATGGACAAGAACCGTTAATTTGTGAAAGAGAAAGAAACAATACCTAATTAATAATCATTAAATTAATTACCGACCCATTCAAACCCCATGTTCGGACAACGTCTCATAACTTTCTTAACTTTATTCTTAAGCTTTGTCGACATGTCCGGCAAGCATGACGTTTACGACTTTACAATAATATGGGCTTGCCTTTATCGCCCGCGTTGAACGATACATCACTATGCCTCGAGCTACTAGCTGTCAAATTAAAGATTTGTATCGGCCGTACTAAATAGATGATAAGTTGCCCACCTGGATTTGAGTCATGCGTCATGACAGCTACTGTCAAATTGTATGTGACGTGAATACTAAGCTTTATATGGTTGGAAGTTTATCGGCCGTATATGGTGTTGGTGGATTGTGGTGGTAATGGATTTGGTTTAGACAATGATCAATTATGATTGGTTTTGATCGTAAAAGATCAAGATATTTTTATTTTCTGCCTGACAATCATGTAATGATGTGAGAAAATTTCGTGTGGAAAAAAAGATACAATCATTTTTGGTGACAGGTAAATATGTACATAATATATATATATAGGTACATACAAATAATGTATTTAAAAATATTATAGTTAATTACAGTTTAGAGAATAACTGTAAATTAATTAAGGCACGTATCCAAAGCTATAATTTTAGTGTCTTATTTATTGGTCAATTCAAAATTTATAAACCATTCATCATATTTTATTTTTATACTGAGAAACAATTAATTTACCATCGATACACCGGAAATTACCAAATGCCAGGATATTTTAATTCTCAACCCAAAACAATATATCAGTCTAATTTATTAACACCTCAAGAAAACTCCTTAATTTTATAACCATCAATAAAATATTATAACCGAAAATAAAACGTGTTCCAGTAACCTATAAAACCTCTTCTCCAAAATAATAATTGAGTTCCATTGTTAAAAGCTTTATAGGACATTAAATTAAGTCTTTTATACTGATTATCATGTCAACGTTTATACTTGACACGGTCATAAGATGTTAAATATTATTGTAACGGTCCTTTTATGGGTGTTAGTTTAAATAACAAGGGATGATTCAGATGTGAAGTTCAAAGAGAGAAAATAAGAAAATATAGCTATAACAGTCGCACTCGCAAACAACCAGACTGTTTTGTAACAAAAGACAACAAATTGTTTAAAAAATCTTTGTATGGGCCAAAAATAGTTATACTATGATACTACTGCGGTAAGTTGTTTTTTACAAACGAGTAGATGAATGTAAGCCTAAGACAAAGTCGAGGATCTATTGGTAATGAAACAAACTTTTTGTTTTTGGATATCTGTCGGAAAGTCGCAATAATCTTTGAAGTTCCTTTTATGAAAATAACGCAAATTTGCCTAAGGCGCCACGTGCGCGTGGTGAAAATTAGAACTACATATTTCGTCTCATTTTGTATTTATTATTCAAGTGAGACAAAGGTATTGAGCAAAAGCGCTTCCAAGGAGGTTCGATCATTTAGCTTATTTATTCTAGTAATGTGAAACTCCTTGGTGGAATACTTTAATTTTTTTCTCTTGCAGCTCAAGTAAAGTGCCAAACTATTCAGATACGAGTACTATGAGTTTGATAAATAACTAGTTATCTTGTCCGTTTTATGGTTGAGCCACAAAATTATGACAAATTGCTGTGATTACCAACATGAACTACTTCTAATTCTGTGTTAACACAAATTCCTACCTAACAATCTAAAGGGTCATTCAGACGGAGGTATGTCGTCGCGAATTCTTACCATCACCAATGTTAAGCACGTCCAAGGCACGCAAATTGTGGCATTTGTGTCGCGTGCCTCGTTCTGTCTGTATGCGCCCCAATACTTGTGCTGCATAATCAGAATATCAGCGTAGACTGTCCTGGTAATAATCATAAGGCTTTTTAAACTTTGAGTATTTGTACCTGTAGGTGGTGTTTGGGTTGAGAACGCCAAAATACAATAGGGAATATGCATGAAAAAAATATTTATTATCTATACAGTCTATATAAAAAAATACAAAAATATAATACTAACAGTGAAATGAAAATCAAAATTGATCGAAAACAAACGAGGTATAACTATTTTAAACAAGTCACTCTCGCGAAGACGCCGTTTTCTATGGCAGCTGTATAGGCGTCATAGTATTTGACGTCAGAGTTCGTATCGGACTTCTCTTTCTAATTGACATCTTTGAAGCTTTATAACTTCATCGTTGATGATGGTATTTGAAATTTGATTTCATAATTGTTTAAAAGAGCTAATAAGTGTTTCATTTTGCAAAAAAAAAAATGCATGCATATTCCCTATTGGAATATTCATGCTGTGTTGTTATGTTCGTATCTTTCTATCTATCTATTTAACCTCTCATGTCCCATTTCTGCAAGCCTAATATTGACATAGTTTCTATTGTATTTAAAGGTGTATGGGATTAAAAAACGCCGTCCAAATGTCATGATAAATGATGAATCCCTTATACCTACTTTGTCACTAGGTTCTGCCCGCGAGTTCGTACGCGCTTATCCCGTTTTTATTCGTTTCCGTATAGTCTATAGCCTTCCTCATGAATGTGGCTATCATATCAAAAAATTTTTTTCAAATCCAACTGGTAGTTCCAGAGATTAGCGCGTTCAAACAAACAAGCAAGATCGCTTTATTATATTATAGTAGTATATAGTATAGATTTCGACAATCGCTTGCGCTGATAGAATCAAAAAATCAGAAAGCACTTATTCTAGAATTCAAGAACCTTGATCTCTCTTTAAACCTTATTGACAACTTTTAACGCTATCTACAAGTAAAGACCTGTTAAAAAGGCTTTTACAAGTTAATTCATTATCATCATCATCATATCAGCCGAAAGACGTCCACTGCTGGACATAGGCCTCCCCCAAGTGTCGGCACAAGTTAATTACAGCTCAGTTATCTCGTTAACAAACGTTTTGACGGCGGCTCTACAGATTAGATTGTGGCCATAATTACAGTCTGCGTGAACTCCTCACTAGAAAGTGTTAACTCTAGGAATTGTCTGCGGCCGCGCCTGTTTGGAAAATAGTCGATGGTTTTTCAAAATTGGAAAGTTTGACATATAGAAAATCAATTGTAGGCTCTAAGTAATGTCATGTGTTGCAGAAATGAGCTCTGTGGAACCTCTTAGCTCTCTCTATGTAAGTTATGTATTTATTTATTTATTATATACCTACTTAATTGTACACCGAGAATAACATAAAAAGAAAATTACAAACTAAAACACATGTACAACGGGCGGCCTTATCGCATGCCGCGATCTCTTCCAGGCAACCTGGAATGGACAGTTATTGCCTGGACATAAAATGGGGCTGTCATCGGCGCAACTTCTTTACTACTTTAATTATATTATATACACTGATAAAAACATATGATTTACAATAGATACATATATACAAAATATATAGGCATTTAATAAATGACGAACATCGATATCAAAGCGACAGGTAATGTTCCTTCACAAGCCTTTTGAACACCGGTAACGTATGTATCTCCAAAACGCTTCCAGAAGAATTTATTCTCGCTCAGCGCCCATAATTCTACGTGGATTTTCGAAAATGAATATGAACCCAGCTTGATATTCTGACCGGTATTACGGGCCGTAATGTAACATTCGCAGCGAGCATTTTATGTAACGCCGTGTCCTAAAATCCGTGTAAAACAAAACACTTATGTAGGTATGTATGTGCGTGCTCGTTTCCGCGTACTGACTGCACGAATGCTCGCTTTGTAACATGTTACATTACGCCCCGTAACACTGGTCAGTACCCACCTTTGCGCTGCTTCACCCTGGTGTTCCTTCTAACTCTTTTCAAGAAATCAAGAAATTTGGCATACAAAACGTCTCTACGTTTTGTATGCCAAATTTTTTGAACTGATAAACCCAAGAAAGATTATCTTGGCGAAGGAAAGAAGACCAAAAAAGCTATGTGGGAATATTGTTTGATTTTTTACATGAAGAAAGAATAAAATTTATTAAGCACTTACATGAAACACGCTCGGTACATAGAAATAATAATTTAAAAAAAGAAATGTAGGTATGCTAAGAACCAAGTGTGTGTCTCACGGCTGCACCAAAAAGGTCCATTTCAGGGATATCTCAGACAGACTGATGCTGTCTGACGCTGGTTTTCTAATGAACCTTTCAATTGACGAGTGGCGGTGGTGGTGGTTTTCTAGCTTAATATAAAAAATCCCTTTAGTTCTTAATAAGGGTTATGTGCTAAACGATTTTCAAATCATCGCTTTTCGAGCATCCAAATTCATACAAAATTTTCAGAACATTTGTGCTCCTATGAGTACACCTCCCTACGTTTTACGCTATGCAGTTATGAAAATTCAAATCTCTAAATTACGTTCCTTCAATTTCAATAATCTTTAACCTCATTGCCTTTATGATTTGTTATAGCTATATCCCTCATATTCAATATTGAACGTTGAATGTTGGTCGTGTCTGCCATTCATCCAGCGTTAATGAGTTTCCGGAAAAAGCTGACAGGCATTGAATTACTTGAACCTTGTCCCTTAGGTACTAGAAATTTCTAGACATTATTGCTATCTTTAGAGGTTTTCAATAATAATATTACCTATAAGTTAAGGCCTGTTTTCACTTTTCCGATTACGTTTCAGACAGTTCTCTCTGGCTTTCATTTATTTAAACGTCTTATTGATCTTTCATTCAATTGTTTTTCCTTTCGTGAAAAAGTAAGAAAGTTGATGTTTCTTGTTAATTTTAAATAGCGTTCGAATTCACATCGCAATCGTAAACTGCCTAAACGACTCTAAGTTCCCTTCCTTTTGACAATTTTTTTGACATTGACTGTCGCATTTTTTTTTAAGGATGGGAAATCATCAAATGGCTCCTATTGTTCTGGGCGGAGCGAAAGGGCGTGTCAGACTTTAAACAATTTTGTAAAAACAACTATAACAAACTTAATGAAAAAACTTTCGAACGATTCTGGGATCCGGGATTCTGAAAAGCGTGTCCGTATTATACTTTCGTGGGAATAAAAGTTAGCGCCCGATTATCCGATCACTGATTATGACATTTCAGAGATTCTGACCCGTTGGTAAGCTCACCATTTCCTATGTACCTAATTAATTCATCTTCAATTCAATTTACAATCAACAATATAAGATTTATAACACTATGCATTAACTGTCACCACCCAGAGCCTTAATCTAACTGGTCATTCACAGAAGCATTAACTTAATAAAAATAAAGGCTATCTGAAATAGCGTGCAAATAACCCATTACTGTGTACCCTGAAGTGCTTTGTGCAAGCCATTGATGCAAGGACTGCAATATAATGCAAAAATAATTACAGGTTAGGTAATAACCTTTTACCTAAGAGCGCAGTCACTACCTGTACTTAGACTATTATTAATGTCTCACGATGATAAGAAGTAGTTAATCATTACTAGGTAGGCTATAATTTTGTTAGGTACCCTTTTATGTTGGATTTTACAAGCAATTGCGGTGATCGAATAGGTTGGAGAAAGGATAATACATTTGTATAATAATATGAATTAAAGGTATGTAAGAGCTCTATGAATTTTATTGGGCAACTTTAGTTAATCGCAGAACGCCATTTTATTATAATCTAGGCTCAGAACGTTATTGTGTGGTTTCTCTTTTTGTATTTAACCGCGACTTCGTATGCGTATAACCCAGTTTTTTTCGTTCCCGTAGGAATTTCGGGAAATCTTAGTGCTCTAGAGTGTGGGGAAGCTACATGCCAAAGATTTTAGCTTTCTACGGCCAGGTGTCACGGCTGTGCATTGTTTGTCAGTCACTCAGTAACGGAAAAGTTGTATACTTCGTAAGATTCTAAAATAACTTGAGAGATTGTAAACTCTTGATAAATTGTCAACTGAACATTTGGAATACTTTTTTACGCATCCAAATTTGATAGTCTATAATATCTCCGTGCCGGTTCGAGAAATTGTGGACTAACATACACTGGCGACCAATCAGCACTCTGGTCTGCAATTTATGTGTTTTGGTGTGATAGATAAATTGGAAACTTGGCTCCTCATTACTTTTGTTGGTGTGAGCTCACATCTGAACAGACATCACAGATATATTGATAGGTTTCATTATAGAGTACCGTTACCTAAAACGTGCATTGATAGGACTTATCAGATCTTCTTCCCTCCTAAAATTACCGGTTTAATATTGTGCCAATGGTGCTCAATGAGCTCACGCAACAATTTCCGCGTACGTAACCGCGCAGCATTGAATGCCCCCTCTCAAGGTAGACCAACGACCTGGTGAAGGTCGCGAGAATCTGCTAGATGTGGGACCGGTCATGAGTCTATGCTTGAGGGAGACCTGTGTCAATCAGTGGACGTCTTGCGGCTCAATAATGGTCAACTCTGTTGTTTCACTCTTGACAGAGCGGTCGTGGTCACGTCGAGGCGTCCACGTCGGTGGTCGAGGCGGACACAGCTCTCCGCACGATCTGCCGGCATCTCTCCCTGTTGGCAGACTGTATGGCGATTTAACTTGATCGTTCCAACGCATAGGTGACCTGCCGCGCGTTCTAGTCTCTATCTCAGTAATGGTAATGGGCTCTAAAAAGAAAATCTGACTCCAGGCTTGCCAGGGGGTGTTTCGTGCGTATTTCCCAGTTGCTCGGACTGAGTTGTGGATGCCAGAACTGATAGCCAGTGGCTCCTTGTAAAATACTGGTATTCAGCGGCATTTGATTGGGCTGGAGCCTGACCTCAACATCATTGGGAAACAGTTAGCCAAATTTTGGAGTATTGGCCGAAGGGTTAAATTTTGGAGTTTTGGGGAAGGGTAGTCTACCGACATTTTCGCGGCAGGCTACACGACACCGCGCAGCGGAACTTGACGCCGTCACTTCGTGTGTCTTAGTTTATAAGTTATATTTTGTGGAAGCAAGATTAATATGTATTAGTTTATTTATTTTTTTGTATGTTTAATTTGTGTATTTTATATATGGGCCTTAGTTGCCTGATAATAAAGAATTATTATTATTATTCTCTTTATTCATTTTCTTTACACACTAATTTACATTTTTAAATATTTCTTTAAGTAAAAAACAAATATATACAAAAACAACAAAAGGATACCGAGTCCTAAATGAAATATCATCCTTTTGTATAGATGGGAAATCATGCAATGACTCCTCCCACTCTGGACGGACCGAAGGGAGTGTCATACTCTTACTGACCTGTACCAAGGGCAATTGAATTCCTTCAAATACCCTTTGTGTTCGAGGGCCGTGGTTACACTTACAAATTTCGCAACCATTTATGAACTATCATCCTACTACAATATTCCTAGTTTTCTATCATCCAACACCTTCTAACGTTCTCTTCTCTTCTTCAACAGTGGCAGCAGTATGTATCCTGCTAGAAGTCGGCGCCTTGCCCAGCCGGAGAGCTGGCTTCACTTGCAACGACCCAGCGCTGTCCTACCCTCACACCGGGGACACCTTCTCCATATCGCTGGTGGCAGCCATCACTGTCATCGTGCCTTATTTAGTGGTGAGTATTTTGTAATACAGAATTCTTTCTGATACATGAGAGATATCCGGTTTGCTTTGTAGAAGCATCTTTACCACCGAGGCACGGGATTGTCACCTCACCACCTTCCAAACTATGAGCTGTCACTGAGAAATTCCTATTGGAAAAGCCCAATGATACTTTTTGCCCGACCTGGGAATCGAACCTAGGACTCCACGCTCGGCAGTCGCATACAAACTACAAAAAGAAGTGATGTCACACAAATGCTACATCGCGCAATTGAAGTTGCGCGTTTTGAGCCAGTGCAACAGCCTGATAGCAACCATTGGGACACCCGAAGGATGCTACCTTCCCAATTTAGGTTGCAGGACTTTCCACCCTAGCCTGCCAGGTTTTCGGAATTTGTTCGAAAGAGTCACCGCGGCCCTGGAACGTAAAGGGCTTTAGGAGGAACACGGATGGGTTTTAGTCGGAAGAAGCCATTTGATCATTCTCCATTCTTAAAAAAAAAAGAAATACTTTCCAACCTATTCCGCATACCTCTACACACTCTATAGTCTTTGGGATGGTAATGCATCTGTGATACCCCTGGTATTGCAGATGTCCAAAGCCAGCGGAGAAACGTCGTATTGCGCCTTGTTTTCTTAGGAAAATGTACTGAAGTGGCCTTCCTGATTGAAAGTTATTACCGCCATCAATTCGACGCCTGCTTCACTCTAGGTGTTACCTAATCTTAGAGCTAATAAATCTCGATATGCCTGAAGTTTTACGAGGATAAAGCCTTTCTAACGACATGATGGCAGTCGTACATATCTATATACCTGCATATCTATAAGCTTGCTAAATAATAACAGCCGCATGGTTCGATCTTAGAGGTTAAGCAACACATGCCGAGGTCGGCCTGTAGATGGGTGACAATCCATTACATACCGAGAGTCATCTGTTCCTTGTGAAGCGCGTTAAGCGTTGGTCCAGGCTGTTATGTTATCTTTGACAGTCGCAGTCGTTGCGGATAGTCAGAAGCCAGAAAATCTGATGTCAGTCTTACACGTATTAACCAGTTACTGGATTGTGGCTGTCGCTCCATGTTACTGGTACTCAGCTGCCTCCATGGACTGGAAGCCGATCTCAATACAACGTGTATCAGAATAAAGGCAATACCTCTTAAGAGGTCATTGTACTCATCATTATGAACAACATTTACTATGGAACCAACCCCGAAATCGCGAAAAAAAAATCTGCTGTTCAGTACATTTTCTCGAGATATTAGCATCTGTTTTTTTTCGCGATTTCAGTGTTGTATAGTTGACAATTACACGTTGTATAGTTGGCATAAGGCTCGTCAGATTCATTGATCTATAGATGATATTAAATGAGGCAGCATCTTTAAAACTAAAATTTCAAAAGAGCAAATTTTTAAGCTTTCAAGTTTTCTAAAATATTCGCTGCATATCCTGTTTTCCTTTCTCACTCATCTGCCATCAGTACAGCGTCAACTACTGCGCATAAAATATCAGAAACTATTGTCGTTTAACCGCTACTGTCCTGGCCAGCCACTAATGTACTCAGGTGCGTTAGTATACACAAATTTCATGTCCATGACAATGAGTGCAACGTCATTCAAAGCAGGTGCATGTAAATGAAGCAAAATTTCCAATGACATTTTCATGAAAATGTTGACACAAAGTGTAGCTGAAAAACAAAGAAGCGAAATTTGTACGGCAACAAAGAGTACAGTAACGCCATCTATCCTGTCAACGATGAACTACCAACGCAATCCTGCATCGCGCAAGCAAAGTTCTCCGTTCGATTTGAACATATACAACAGGCCGAATATCAACTGTCGGGCAGTTGCCGACTAGACACAACTACCGTCTGGTCAGAGGATCCTCCCATTTTCAGTGAAGGTATGCGGGACTTTACTCTCTGTTCCGCATACCTCTACAAAAGTATAAATATTTATAAACGAAAACTGTAACAGTAAAACTAGTCGATAACATAATATCGAGCCAATATTTCGTGAAGGGTAAGACAGCGGTGTAAGTTTTAGTACACCTAGGTTCTTTTCGCCAGTTGTGTTTAAGTTCCACGTAATAGGTGGCGAGCCTATAACCAACAAGCAGACTACGGGAGGCAACGATGCAATTCCAGAAGAAAAATACCAAAAACTCTTGGCCTGAATTGGGAATCTAAGCAAACCTTAAACTTAGCAGTAGCCCTTGCTCCTACCAGAGTGTAGTAGACTACCTACTAGTAAGTTATTTATTGACTAGACGAACGATGCAACTGTCTACACACAAGCATATGCCAAAAAAACAAACAATTCACAAGATGTTTTAAACAATAACTCTTTGACCCTATGGCTACTGTAAACAAATAACAATCAACATTTAAAGAACCAGACGTTAATTATTTGAAGCACTCTAAAGCTGTCACTGTCGCTATTATTGCTGAAATAATTAGCAATGTGTCCAGCAGTCTTAAGGGTATGCTCGACAGCTTTTTGAAATACATTGACATGAAATTGTCATTATGATGCCTCTGTTAAGTAAATAGCCTGTCCATTACAATTACGACGTTGTCTGTCTGGTATTAAGTGTCCATTTTAATGTATTCAGCTGTCATTACACGTGATGTATGTATTAGATACTTTACGATCCAAGAGTCAGGTGACAGAACAGCTATACTTAAGTGTCATAAAGTGTCATCATTGCCTTTATTGACCTACTTCAGATCGTCATTTGATTTTGCGTCTTTTATTTTATTGTTAGGTATGTTTTGTTATTCATGATTCAAAGTGCGTGTTAGACTCGCACACGAAGGGATCCGTACCATAAAGAAAATATTCAAAAATTTCAACTGACCATCTAAATCGGTTCATGGGATACAGCCCAATGGCAGACGAACTGACAATCGGAGGGGCGGAAAGCAGAGGCTTAGTAATAATGTTAGTGATAGGCCCTAAAAACGAGTAGCGTTGTACCTTTAATGACTGTTTAGCATCTCAAATTGATAATACGCATTCAGCAAGTATCCATTACTTCTTTGTATGAAACCTTTCCCTTGCAATAAGTATTTTTTATTCCGATCGTACGTTCCCGAGGGATAATTCCCGTCATTCACGCCGGCAAGGCTGTTGTCAGAAACGAATTCATTTATAAGTAATCCTTTTTTAAAAGACCAAAATTCCTTCTCCAATTTTATCATCACCGTTCTTTCCAGTTATGGGCAGTCGAAACAACCCTCCAACGAGAAGACGAGTACAACCTGAAGAAGAGCAAACTCCTCGACAGCGCGAAGACAGCCGCCTTCTTATACCGGGACTACATCTACGGTTCTGTGGTCAACCTAACTATATTGGAGGTCGTAAAATGTGTGGTGGGGTCTGCTAGGCCTACTTTCTTTGATCTATGCCAGCCCGATAAGGCTAGTACTTGTAACGAGTGAGTATCTTTATTTCTCTTAGTAAATCATTATATAATGTAATAGTTTTTTTCAGAAAAAATACAAGTTTTACGAGGATCAGAAAGCAAAACAATTTTGCTAGTAAAAAGTGGTATGCAGAAAAAGTGTATCGTTGGTACCTTTACTAATGAAAGTCATTGTACTCGTATCACAGGCACACAAAATAGATTATTACCCTGAAAAAAAAATGTATGTAGTCCGTCAGTCATATTACAAAGAAATATTGGAAGCGTATCTTCCCTTTTGTCACGTCATCAAAAAGTGAAGACGATAGAGTGCGATGGAGTTTCGTGTGAAGTCTTGGTACACTTTTGACCAACAAGTGATGTCACCAGCCTCTTTAGAACTTTGATGCACTTTATCTCTGCCAAATTTTATTGAACTGATGATTCAATTTTTTTTTTCTGTTGACATAGTATTACTACTTAAAATCGAAATACTGGTATTTGCCAGCACAGGATACGTAATCTGAAACGATCAGTGCTTAAATTGACAATTATTCAAATGGGAAATGGTATCTGAAGTACAGGTAGGATATCAAATAATAGTCTTTATCTCGCCTTACCCAATAATCGATTGTATACAGCCATGGATTTTAAACAGTAAAGATAGAGCCGTCCAAACGTTTGCTCATACGCGTTAAGTGACGTGGCATTGATAAAATATCTCGCGCTTACGACCGCTCTCGAAGATAGCCGACCACGTAGCGAGTTCACTTGGACCTAGGTAGACGGGCCAATTTGTAGCGTCAAACGTAAGATTCTTCCTATCCTAGCTATTAATTAATCTACAACGTGTAACAGATTAAACGCAATACCTCTTGAGGGGTCAGTGTATTCATCATTATGAACAACTTTTACTATGGGACCAACATTGAAACCGCGTTGCTTTTGCTGTGCCCGACCCTCCCCAAACTCCACATGAACTAATTGTTGTTTTACCACCTAAGAATACATGTGGAAAGCAATAAAAGCATTGAGTATTAAATTGTGATCGATCCCTACAATAACTAGTGGCATCTCTCCAACAGTTCGGAGTACGTGAGCAACTACCGCTGCACGTCTATGAAGTACTCTCGCTACCTGCAGATCGACTCCAGCCGCAGCTTCCCGTCGGCGCACGCGTCCCTCTCCGTCTACTGCGGGTTGTTTTTAGCTGTGAGTATTTTTTTTTGTAAATATCTTAATAGAAGTATTTTTTTTTTAATTTTGTTACAATATGATTTTTAACAACATTTAAATCACCAGAAATGCATTGACACTGATTGTCAAACTTTTTTTATTTAACGAAAAAAAATGTATGAATTTCGTGTTGGTGATTAATTTGGGCTTCACCTTCTAAAATCTCCGGTGTATTTAAATTTTTTTTTCTCTAAATAACAATACATGATCATATTTAGATCATAGACAGCACGGTTGGCGCAGTGGTTGAGCGATTGACTGCTGCGCTGCGTGTCGCGGGTTCGATTCCCGCACGGAACAATTATTTGTATGGCCTACAGATAGTTGTTCCGGGTCTGGCTGTTTGTGTATGTGACTTTCTATGTTTGTAAACGCACCCACAATACAGGAGAAATTCCTAGTGTGGGGCAACGTTTTTTTTTTTTTTTTTTTAAATAAAAAATAAATAAATTTAAATGACTGTTAGAAAAAGGCTCCAAGACGACCCCAAAATAAATTAGGATATAAGAGTACGAAGTTGATAAAAATATTTCATGTAAATCCTCCTAAGTTTAATTTGGCCTCCTTCCCTCTAGAATTTATTCTTTCAACACAATAGTAATTACTTGAAATCTGAACTGAACATCCAGCTATTAAACCATTATCATAATTAGTCCTTGCCTTTTCCCAACTATCGGTTCGGTTTCCAGTCAATCCAGATTCCAGCTTTTAACTATGACTAACTTAAATCCTCCATCCACAGTGGTACCTCCAAAGGCGAGCATTCAGCTGGCACAACCGCTCGGTCTTGTTGGTACCTCTACTGCAAGTCCTCTGCATCGTGTACGCCGCGGTGTGCTCGCTGAGTCGGCTCAGTGACCACCGGCATCACTGGTGGGACGTGCTGGTTGGCGGGGCGATGGGGGTGCTCAGTGTTTTATACACGGTAAGTGTTTTTGCTCTTCATTTTTTTTGGCAACTTTAACTTAATTGTATGATGATGTAGACAAAAGAGATACACTTTATTGTCCAGCAAAATAGTGATTCTTTCTACTTTGCCCCACTAATGAAGCAAAGTAAATAGGCCACTTTTTTCGAATCAGTGAGGTATTAAAGTTTGCATAAGTCACTCTGAACCTCACATAGTCGTGGACAAAACACGTAACATTACCAACTAATTAGTAAGTAATAAATAGAGACGAATTAGGAATTTGATAAATAAAACCTACCTAGACTAGCTAAACTCATCAGCAACATAGCCATTACCTTCCATATTAGTCCAACAATCCCCTTAAAATAATTGCAACATTTGCATCGCACCGCCACACCTTCAATTAAACAAGCTGCATTTAAATAACAAACCATGTTTTGTCCTAACGAATTGTATTTGAATAAAGATTCTAATCAATTTTGTTGACATCACTGGCAGTATTTTATTCACTCGCCGGTGATTTACGAGTATGTAAGCAGGCTGTAAACCTCATTACAGTTTATGTAAATGTGTGCAAGGTGCAACTATGATGGAATCGTTTTATAGCGAAGAGGGATTACTTCAGCTGTCTTGTTTAAATGGGATGTGGTTTATTGTTTAATGCAATAAGTGTGCCTATTTATTCTCAAAGAGCTGAACAAATATTCTGCCTCGCATGCCAATTTTTACGGTTCTGAATAGGACTTTTAGGCTTTTTGAATAAACCAATTTTTACACTCAGGAGATTAGCCAAACGGTAATGTTGATATTTCTCAAAAAGCGACTCCTAGGATGTCAATGTCATCCCTCTGGGTCTCCATAAGATTAAGCAATTAAAATCCTAAATTTATTTACTCACACCATAAAAAAATTGAAGCATAGCTTAAACAACTGGGTCTAATAAACTAGCACGAAAGTTGCTTGTATGTATAAACTCGACCTTACACACAATGCCTGTATCAAGCAGGTCAAACATGCCACTACAACAACCTCTCCTCTTTCAGGTCCTGGTTCTCTGCAAGAACTTCTCGCAGCCAGCTGTGGTCAGCACAAGCGATATCTCCAGCAGCGACGGGAACAACCATCAGTCAGTCCGACGGTTGCTCTCAAGTGAACCCCACGTGGTCGTCCCCTAGCCTCAGGCAGTGTAAGCGACCGCTTACATACGTGGATACAAACTCTTGAAGTGAAGTGAGGTGGTCCTGTGGTCAATCCGGGTATGGATTTATGAACCTCATTTAGATCTAGATTTAGTTTAAGATTTCGAGGGCTGAATCTCATTTTCTTGATAATTTTTATTGTTGATGCTCTTAGTGCTCCTTTTTTGATTGGTAACTGGTGTAGATATTAGTGAAGATTTGCGAAAAATGGTAACTGTCTTATCAATCAATCTTATTGTGAAGAATGACGCTAACGCTAAGATCTGAAATCATGGAGAAGGTATTCATTTTGTGAGGTGATAATGAACAGTCTGTTTGTAAAAAGCTGAACTTGACATGTTAGTCCTTATTCTAAACAGTGTAAGCCTAGAGCTTACTTGATTTTAAAGTTGGATTAGTCTGAATCTTGTAGAGACGTTTTTTATTTCGATGACTGAGAATCAGAGATTTTGTTAAATCGTTTGGTGACTGGTATTGTAGATAGTTTGCAATGCAATTTCACTATTGGGATGTATGGAATTAAATAATTTTGTAGAAATAATTCTTTATTTTGAAGAAGAGACAAATGTTTTGCGTAATTATTAGAAGATTAAGAAAATAATTTGATTGAATTAGACGATGTGGGTGACGGGATGATAAAAATGTTCAGTTAGCTTAATTATGAGCATTGTTCAAATTAATTTGTTAGTGATTCGAAATTGATTTAATTTTAATTATGTGACGAGAAAATGAATTGTGTTGAATTGTAAATAAAAGTAGATTTAAATATTTAGTATTTTGTGCGATTGAACTCTGGATTAGAAATTGAAATTAAAATCTAGAATTTCTTTTTTATGTACTAAAAAGAAATTGCTTTGCGCTTTATTACGTAAAACTTACTTAAAATAATAACATGGCAGCTCCAAAATACTTCACCTAGCTAAAAATAAATTCACTTATTTAACTTACTCATTAAATAAAAATAACGAGTGTACGTATAAAGTTATGCTAGTTCGTAACATAGAAATGCACTTACCGAAAAACCCCATGAGATTTCTTTTATCTTAATTCCCCTTCTTTTAAAAGAAAGGGGATGTCCAATGTTGTCTTTGAAGCTTCATATTTTAAAAGGGGCTATTCCTTTGTACACAACTTTGTTTACAATGACAAAGGGAATTAGTGAATTAAATTTTCCTACGCGTCGAAAGGAACATTATTTTTAGAGAGGGGAGTAGCCGAAACGTTTGAGAAACTTTGTCATTTATTTGAAATATTTGTTTCGTTAGCGTACGCATTGGTTGACGAAAATGTACAAAGTTTTTTCAGAATTGATTGATTAAAATGTTTGGAAAATATAATTATAAGATTACGTATTCTTTGATACGATACGTAAATTCAGTACGATTAGGGGTTAATAGATTTTTGCGCCTAATAATTATAAATACCACAATGAGTCATTCGTAGTTGTATATTTCATTATAATTAATAATAAGTTAATTATAAATGAGACCAGTGATATTGTAGTTCTGATTTTAAAAATTTGATTATGGATATTTTTTTTACTTTTCGTATCAAAAGATTTATATTGATTAAAAACCAATTCTAATCTTTCTATTTGATTTTTGAAACTTGAAGCTAGTTAGTTTTTGATTAAAATAACTAAGAATTTGAGAAAAAAAAACCATAATCTATTAATTTAACATAGCGACAGCAATACAAATAAAATATAACGTAATAGAATGGTTTCACGGCGTAACTCTACTTACTAATTTATAAAAATTGTATTAAATATTATTAAATAAAATACATTTTAAATAACTACAATATTTGACAGTATTCACTGCTTAGTACCTGTCTAGTCGTAAGGTTATTAAAAAATATATTTATTGTTAACATTTTTCATGAAACCATGAGTTAAACCACCCACCTGTATTTATAAATAATAATAACAACAAATAATGATTTTTTTTTGTTTTTCCGTAGTCGGTTAAATTTCACATGTCAAAATTATTTTAGAAGAGATTTTTATTTTCAAAAATGAAAATTGTTTCTGTATTTTTTTTAAGAATTTGACATTCCTGTGCATTTAGTATAACTATTAATTTTAGTTTTTTATCTGAAAATTGTAAATATTCTTTTTAAGGTGTAGATGCGTGATGCTGTGGCTGTCTGAATGTAAACATGTATAAAATAAATCAAACAAATTTTAATTCAACGGTTATATTTTTATTTACCTTTGTTTATCATTCTTAGAAAGTTATCTTACACAGACCTATGTATTAACATAAGCCCATACTAACACACTAAATAAGTCATAATCACTTAAAAATTAACAATAAAGTTTTATCGCCATTAAATAAAAAATCTAAAGAAAGAAAGAAAGAATAAAATTTATTTAGCACAGGTACATGAAACACGCACGGTAAAAATAACAAGAGAAAGGTAGTTATGCCAAAACTAAGTGTGCGTCTCACGGCTGCACTAAAAAGGTCCATTTCAGCGATATGTCTGACAGACTGATGCTGTCTGACGCTGGTTTTCTAATGAACCTTTCAAAGGACGAGTGGCGGTTCATTTGAATCAATATAAAAATTATATTATATATAAATATAATAGAAATAAAGTAAATAAAACAGTAAACAGAAATAATAACACATGGAGCAAATTTAAGTACTAAAATACCAAAACGTTTGGATGATATTATAAGAATGTATATGCATGTGTACGTGTAATGTGTTAATAAATACTTAAATAGTTTACCACTAATGAAAACAAAACAAAATCAAACTCAATGCATTTTATTTCAATTAAACCATAACAGGCACTTTGGAATAGTCAAGGTCGTTCTGTCCAAAGAGATGAAGCTACTAATTACACGTTCCAAAGCATAGATCTCTATGGAGAAGAACGTGCAAGAAACACCATGGACACTCTTTTAAATCAATGTTTTTTACAATGATGTGGTTACATCATTCGTGAGGAAATTACAAACATACATATATGTGAAAACGATGTGGAAAGACTTGCACGATCAAACATCCGAAGTAAAAAAAAGCAACAATTCAAGGAACAAATAATTAAAACAAACCATGGCAGCTGAGACATGACCAGTCCTAGCTGACGGCGCTCGCTCAGCAATATGACGCCTGCGCTAGCACCATTCGGCTCAACCACTTTGAAGAGTGCCAAATGATCCAGTACCATCAGCCAGACTTTTAAGTGAGCATGACACTCCCAACAGCCACGGCACATTCTAGTCAAAGAAAAATTATAGTTTAAGGTACACAATACTCACATGTGCCGTTAAACCATTCGGCTAACGATATATCTTCCTCACCTCAGCACGTTACTTAAAAGGCACAACAGGAGGAAATATCGGGACGATCGTGAGCAATGCAGACACGCAATAATGCTTAAGATAAGTAGCTATAATGTTTTTTTTTATCGTAATATAATAGAAACATTTAGAGTGACCATCTCTTGTTTCCGTTGTGCTTCTATCAAATACTGCCGTAAACGCGTTTTGAACGTATGGATGGTTCCCAATACCCTCAATGGTGGTGGAATATTATTCCACACCTTAGCTGCAGCGTATCCCAAACTGCCTCTGAAGGCTGCTGTCCTATACGACTGTATTGATAGTTGCTGCGCACAAATCACGAACGAAAGTAAAACATTAAGATAAATAAATAATTGTTTAATAAAACCAGTAATTGGTATGTCTCTGATAAACTTAAAAGGGGAAAGCGTTTTTATTAGCTTGCAAGCTTGGAATATGGTCATTCTCTGCGGGAATGGTCAATTTAGCGTGATAAAAGATTTGTTTAACAGTGATTGGATGGCTTTTAGTTACAAGCCCGTTTTCGCATAATGGAGGTCATACACGTTAGGGTTTACATGATGGATTTAGCCGTGCATGCATAACCGACAGGCATAACCGAGTTTCATAAAAGAAAACTGTACAGTTTATATCATATAGGCTATGGTTTGCCTGTTGGTTAAGCTTATAAGGTTATAACCATCATGCAAACGCTGGAGTGTATGGTCACCATGAGGCTTGTCGCAGTGCAGTGGTTCGCAGCATCGTGCCTCTAGCCTCTAAGAAATGGAAGGCAGACATAGTGATATTCTATTCGATAGCGATTGTCGAAATGCCAAAATGTTTGTGATTGACCGTGTGACATTTCGAAATCCAATATATTGCCTTTTCGCCAAACGTTAACGCTGATCGAATTTCACTATAGGCTAAGAAGGGCTTTGTGGCAGTAGAGTCGAAGCAAAGGAAGTCCAATTTCCGAAATCGATTCAGTAATGCTCTGACAGGACGAAATGTGCTACGTCCTGCAACACCGTCGACGCAGCTGTACGTTTACCGTCATCATCACTCCACTAAGGCAGATGACCTTATGGAGTACATCTGCGTCAAGCAAGACCAAGCCTGAGAATAGAAAACTTGGGAATCGGGCCATAGCGTCAACTTCAAGTCATCTGTCGTGCTGTCAAATATGTCTTCATGCAGGAAGATTCCTGGCGTATCTTATGGGTATTTATTTAATGTAAGTGATAGTTACGAACTATTCAATTAACATTATGGGTACTTATTTTTTTAGCTATCATGCTTGTTCCCACAAATCTAGGTGAAGATCTTCGTCGACTAATTTTGTTTAATTACTACTGTCGTACTAATATTTTGTTTAATTGGGTTGTAAAAGTTAATTGAAACACGTTTAATTTGTCCATGTTAACTGCAAATTACTACTTGAAGTAAAATATTTATGAACCATAAACATAGTAGAGGTATTTAATTGACCGTAAGATCAGTAGACATTAAAATCTAGTTTCTATCTAACTGCATTTGTGAAATAAAGTCGTTACCTATCCTTAATAATACAATTTATTGGAACCTTTAGTAGTAATGATAGAGTTACTAGGTTGATCAGACGACTGTAAGACGTGTCGTCGTCCAAATCGGAATCGAAACTAATATTATTAAGAACTATTGAGAAGTAAAATTGTTTGTAGTATAATCTCGGAAATGTATTATTCTATTATGAAAAATCTTCCACTATTAGTAGGTAAGATCCACCACCGATTAGTGTCCTGAAAAAAAAATGTGATAGTAGGTACATGTGGTGTGTGTCCACGCATTGCAAAGCTTCAGTAAAAAAGCTTATGCCAAAAGTCCAGATAGTAGCGAAAACAACTCAAACCAGAGTAGGAGAAAAAACCCTGAGTGGGTATTATTAAGCCATCGTATATTTCGGGGATATAATTCTGCACTTCGATATATATTCGTCTATATTCGCCTGACCCGAAAGTCGTAGACCGCCTGCAGATCTATGTGGTCCCCCGGGAGTTCATGTAGACAACTTTGAGAATCACTGTTTTAGCCTTAATATTATCATAATAAAAATGATAAGTACCTTTAGTTTTTTGTCATTATGATTGTACGAATAAAATGCAGCAAGTTCACTTTACGGGACATTCTGCAGTTTAATTTAATATATTAACTGTTCGAATTGAATTCTAGAACATTATGTTGTATTCTTGACGAAACCCGGAATAGCTATAAATATAACCGACGCGACGTGACAAATCTAAAACATATTTTTTATGATGTTTTGTAAACTAGAAGAATGGTGCTACGCCATTCTATTTTGATAATATTCATAACAATAACAAAACTGCATTCTCTGAGAGTTATTTCTGTTACAAGTGTGACAAGCAAAATATCTGTTCAGTTTAGTTCACCGAATTCAGTTAGAGGTAGATAGGCAGTCACTCCATGTTAAATAATGGTGCTCAGCCATCCTTAGACTGAAAGCTCTGTTTTTTATGGATGGGAAATCATCAAATGACTTCTTCGCTCTGGGCGGAGCAGATCGGAGTGTCAGATTTTTACTGACTAAAACCCACCCGTGTTCCTTCTAATGCTGCTTTGTGTTCCAGGGCCGCGGTGACTCTTTCGAACAAATTCTGAAACCCTGGCAGGCTTTGGCCCTAGCGGTCCCCGTCTACTATGCTGACATCTCTTTAAGGCGCGCTTGGAACACAACGCGTCGTCGACCCGGGCCTGGTTCTGATCGGACGGCGAGCCACCCATTAACGCTCGCCGACCGCAGGCCCACACCTAAGGTGGTCGGGAATCGCCTTGCGACTCCCTACACCCGAGGCGTCTCCTTCTGTTGCGGCGGCTGGGGCGTGACGTTTAACGCGACTCTCCCTCACGCAGCCCGTGTCCTCCTTCGCTAGCATTACTGCTTCTAGACTGAAAGCTTGGGCTCGGCTTTCAGCTCAAAGTTGAGAAAAGGCTAGGCTGATTGACACAAACTGCAACGTGTCGAGCACGCATCTTTAAGTTGTTACCAAACCAATCGATTAATCTTCGATAAATTGATTGGTTTGATAGTGGTAATTAAGGATGATTTTTGCAGTGCAAGTGGCTACTATTGACATTCGTTTTAGGGCTCATTCACACGATGACGATTCGTGTTTTTTGTGTAATCGTCTTTTTTCACGATTTGTTTTTTTTTTTGACGGCCGCAACGCTTTTTAGATGCACGTGTTAACACGCATCACGAATCGTGAAAAAAGACGGACACGTCGTCTTTTAAAAATCACGTCCCACAAAATACATTAATCGTGAAGATTTTGTGACAAATCCTGCCCCGTCCGGCGTCCGCCTGCGCCCGCACGGTTCAGTACCTAGGTAGTTCATCCGAGACTGAACTCTGAATCACGAAAAGAATATGAACATCAATTAAAAAAAGAAAAGGAAGAAAGAAAAAATGTTTTTTGGGACTCGCACAAGACAAACAAACCAGTAAAATAAAATTAATATATCGTATCCGGTATATTGCGTATTCGAATATTTTGACGAATCGTGAAAAAACACGATTCCGTATGCAATTTGAACGTCCATCGGCCATGACGTATCGTGTTTTTTGACGAATCGTCAATAAGAAATCCCTTGTGAATGCGGCCTTACTGTGAAACAACCTTGTTAATCTTGTAACTTTGAAAAATTCAAAATTCAAAATTCAAAATTCAAAAGTCATTTATTCAAATTAGGCTGAGTGCCAGCACTTTTTGAACGTCAAAGTTCTACATAAAGACAGTCCCCCAAAACGCCCGCCCGTCACCACTTCCTAGTGTTTTAGCTGGGAAGAAGAAGTGGCGCAACAAACTCCCCAGCAACACATCTGTCTGTTGAGTTATAAGAACTATCACTTATACAAAGGTATGTAAGTAGTCAGTATTCTTACAAAGAAAACAATACAACAAAGGTAACACGTAAAAACATAAAACTTAATAATTCGCTACTTGTAAGCTAGCACACTCCATTATGCCAGCATAAACAGACAAACTCAAGCATAAAAACAATATCAAATCAAACTAAATAAGCCTCCAGACATGAAGGGTGTGCCCGCTTACACGTGCAGAGGGTAGAATTTAATAAAAAGATCTGTGACTCGACGCCACAAGTGATAAACCAGGGCCATCAAAATTAAACATTAAGCATATAATCGTTATAACAATAGTAAAATCCATGGCTAACAAGACGACCTTTCACCACAAGCAGCACCCGTTCACGAGCATAACGCAAAGATCAGCCATTACCCCCCTCGCCATATTTGAGGGAAAGAGGTAACCCGACCCCCGACGCTACCGCAAGCAGTAAAATCTAAGGGAGCATGACGAACTTGCTGCCGGTTGCTCAGGATAGAATAAAATCATACAACTGTCGAAGTCACTAGTTAATCACATGTTGCAATACACTCATTATAAAACATTGTTATGAGAGTATTAAGTCAATACAAAAAAAAAAAAATAATAACAAATAATTGAAAGTAAAACATACTCGTACTATGGGGTTAAATCAAAATCATGCTAAGGTGTAAATCATCAGTTATTTATTCTGGACAGCTGGCACCTCATCATAAGACTTCGTTAACAATTTATTAACATTTTAATCACTACATTTAATTTCAAAACCCATTCACAAACAAAATGAATATTCTAGTTATTCCAACGATTAACCATTCAAAAAAGGTGATTAATGCAGAGAGGTATTCAAAATACTACAACATTAATTTCGTTTTTTAATAAGCACAGCAAGGAGAGTTCATTACAACATGTATCTTTCTACCATAATCATTACATTTCGACGTTAAAAAGTCTTTTGAAGACCCCTGTGGCTACTTAATTTAAAAAGTAAATTTTAAACAAGTAGGGAAGATGCGGGCTTAGTAAGTTGTCTTTCAAATTGTGGCTCTGTGTGACCTTATTGATTTTATGATTGGTAGGGTACGTTTATTATTAACTATTTTGCCCGTGGCTTTGCTCGCGTTAATATAGAAAAATAAAACCAGTCGTTCCGTCTCCAGGATCCCATCTAAATCTGTACTAAAATTCATCAAAATAGGTTCAGCGTTTTAGGCGTGACAAATTTATTTGGCATAACAATATTTGCAAGGATTTAGACTACATGCATGTACTCGTAGGTACAACGCTGAACTTAATATCCATGGTCTAGTCTACCAGGAAACTAGGGTTTCCGCCCCGACCCTTGCTCGAGCCAGCCCGCGCCGCTGAGCCGGTAGTCTTAAATTCGCCCCTTAATAAAAATTCTAGTTCGATCCAGCCCGTCCCTAGCTGTCCTCCCCCCAGCGACGCCCTAAGCCGAGGCCCGTACCCCGCAGGGGGTGCCCTTAGCGTGTAGTCGCTTTTTATAAGCCCTGGCTGGAGGCTTTAATATTATATTAAGGCCACCACAGGCAAGCCCGGTTAAGCAGTCGACAAGCTTATAGGGTGAACTGCGAGATGCCACTCACAAAAAAAAAAGGAAACTCGGGTTGGTGAAGAGATAACGTGGTAGGTGCATTGTACACTATGGTATTGTATTGGTAATAAGTTCGCAGGTTTGCATGAATGAAAAGAAAGAATAAAATTTATTTAGCACAGGAACCTACATGAAACACGCACGGTAAAAATAACAATAAAAAGGTAGTTATGTCAAAAACTAAGTGTGTGTCTCACGGCTGCACTAAAAAGGTCCATTTCAGCGATATGTTAGACAGACTGATGCTGTCTGACGCTGGTTTTCTGATGAACCTTTCAAAGGACGAGTGGCGATTCATTAGAAACAATATTTATAAATATAATCGAAATAAATAAGTGAAATCTTGGTTGCCCATGTTTTGGAGAAAGTGAGTGATATCTTCAGGAGTTCGTGACATTCACTTCACTGTTCCCAATTACTGCAACTCCTGAGAACCTGAATCAACAGTGGTAATCACCAGAAAAAAGCCCGAGTCAATGGAACTCGACGAATCCTGGAGAAACGATTTAACTGTCTTGGATTCCGAACGAAAATAATCAGAAAAGAACAGACAGAATAGAACTAGGCAGTTGCACCATGGATAAAACACACCAATATTAATTGGGTGTCATCATCATCATCATATCAGCCGAAAGACGTCCACTGTTGGACATAGGCCTCCCCCAAGTGTCGCCACAACAACCGGTCCTGTGCGTCTCGCATCCACCGGCTACTCGCGACCCTAACCAGGTCATCGGTCCACCTTATTGGCCTTCCAACGTTGCGTCTTCCGGTATGCGGTCGGCACTCCAGAACTTTTCGGCCCCATCGACCATCTGTACTGCGGGCAATTGGGTGTACCGGGTGCTTAAAAGCGCTGTAACAGTAGGAACTGGCAGAAATTCATAAACTCTACTGAGATTGAGGAAACCTAGACTTCAGTGTCCGAAATCACCAGCACCCAGGCACGTACCTTCTTTGTATGAAAAGAGTCCTTTGCCCCTCACGGACAATCCAGGACTGGTATACGACCGTATAGATTTTGCAGTAAACGATAAAAAATAAAGTAGAATTGTGAGTAAAGGTGCCTTCGTGTGTTTTGCATGTAAAGTACTCAGCGCTGGCGACATAAATTAGTGAATGTTTAGCAAGGTAAGGGCTGCCACGAAGGCAAATATAAAATTATAGATTGATAAAATATTTACTTATACAACACAAGAAAAACAAAATACTATATACAAAAGTACAATTAATTTATGAAAAGCTAAGCACCTAAACAAAAAAATTAAATTAAAACAATCACAAATAATTTTACAGTGGTGCCAACATAAAAACACGTTGAAATAAAGAAAGTGACGTTACACGTCACAGGTAGGTAGTTAGCACAAAAACTGAAATTAAAAAGAGAAACCAATAGTGCCGTGTGTGCGCATCAAGGTTGCGCCAAATGGGAGTCCAGCTCAGCATGTGTCAGGTAAGTATACCTGAAACTGGTATTCTGCTGGATTCCTGAGGCTGAACGAACGTAGCTTTTGCCCACGACTTCGTACGTGCATATACCGTTTTTTCCCGTTCCCGTAGGAATTTCGGAACATCCTCTCTTAGTGCTCCCCTACAATCCCCAAGGAACCTACATGGCAAATTTCAGCTTTCTAGTACCAGTAGTTTCGGCTGTACGTTGTCTATCAGTCACTCACTCAGTAACGGAAGAATGTTATATATCCTGATTGATGAAACGTTCATCCATGGAGAAGTCCTTAACTGAGCATATTTCATCCTCATCAGCCACACCCTGACTTCGCCCACTGCTGCACATAGACCTCTCTTTTCTCTTGCTAATATCCACATTCCTGTGCCAGACTCATCCATGTTCTACCCGCGATGGCAACAATATCGTCTGGCCATCTCGGCGCCGGTTGACCGGCACTTCTTCTAGTCCGCGGACGCCGCTCGGTCACCGCTGGTCACCGTCTTACTCGACATTTATAGCATTATTAATTTGAATATGTTAAAAAGACTGAGTAATTTCTAATACCTGAGTAATCTATATACTTATATAAAAATGAATCCCTATTTACGCGTGAATGGCTGGACCAATTTGGCTAATTATTTTTTGCTGTGTCTGTTATTGTCAGGAGAAGGTTCTGATGAAAGAAAATTTTGTAATAAAAATTACATCCGAGCAAAGCCGGGGCGGGTCACTAGTTTCTAATAAAGTACTTTCAACGTTTTCGCCGGGACATAAGTAATTTTCAGTTAGTACCTAAGAATTTGGTTTTAACTCTTATAAAACATTTCCCACCGTCATGAACTTTATTTGAATACCTATAATTTACCAGTAATTATCATAAATGTCAAATTAAACGGACGTGGAGTTGTATTAAATTATATTGCAATAACTCTACGCGACATGAGTTTCCTGCAATTATCACTGATAGGACAATGTGAAAGTATTTTATTAGCCGGTTGGTAATTTATTATGTTTACGACGCACCTTTCTTTTTCATAGACGTGTTGTCAAAGAAATCTAAGCATCTGAGGGTCAATTCTACAATTTTTAAGCAATATTCGCATTCGCATCTGAGTCGTCAGAACAGTCAAAAACATCTCTACTTTCCCAAAATTTTGACCAGGCCTTTTTCACTGGTCACTCTAGGCATGTGCCCTGGGGCCCTACTATGAAGTCTTAAAACGATCATGATTCCGCTCTAAGAGAGAGACGAAGCTATACATAGCGAATAGCACTATCCCTTTTACATCGTCGGAATTGGATGGCATTAGCACGTCATAGTAGGGCCTCAGGGCCTCGCGATCGATAAAGGCCCCCAAGATTATGCCAGATCACCTACGGATAGCTGACAATATATTAATTTTGAGAAAATCGAACGAATACGCTGATGTCCATCGTATTAGATGTCCTTAAAGACATGTGATTGACGATTTTGCTTGCGACTGAGATGCAAAAGCGAATGTTGCTTAAAAATATTATGGCTCTCAGAAGACATTATTAAACAACCTGGGTTTAAATTTAACTGGCTTCTGCCAGCATCTTTTCCCGCGTGAAAGTAGAAAATTATCTCATAGTAACATTTTCTAAGGATAAAAAGTAAACCTTTAGAAAAGCTCCTTGGCAGATGCGTGTTGTTTGACGTCGACCTTTTAAAGGACATGGTGTACTCGTGTCCCATACTTATAGTTTTCATCCAATTCCGTTTAGCTCTTCGGACATAAAGAGAACTGACAAACAATTTCCGCCAATTCGTCTTAAACTAGCGTGGTGATTTGTGCAAATGCCTTCTCTCTTGATCGGTACTGTAAAATACTGTTATTTATATTATACTAGCGTTTATCCCGTTTTTTCCGTTCCCGTATAGCCTATAACCTTCATCATGAATGTGGCTGTCATAAACAAAAATAATTTTCCAAATCTGACTGGTAGTTCCAGAGATTAGCGCGTTCAAACAAGAAAACACTCTTCAGCTTTATTATATTAAGTACAGATTTAGAACACAAAACTTATTGAACACTTTAACTTTGAAAACTAAAACACAACTTCGTTCCCGCGACAACCCTAGCACAAGCAAAAACAGGCACCTATCCTGCTCAACGTAAAATAGTGAATAAAAAATAAACGAAGAGGCAACAATCACGAATGCTGGAGGTTATAAATTTTGTCGTGACTAAGGACGCCTACAGCCGAACGATACGCTGCCTGACGATGGACCTCAAACGTTCCCACTTGACAAGCAATAAGTTAGTTAAATAAAATAAATATGTGGAATGAACCTCCTACGCTGCGCCAATCTGGGGTTCTGTGTAAGGCTGACCACACACAAATCACTTTTGCTTGAGCGAATGGTTTTATGTCGCTCGTGATTTTTCGATTGCTGAACTATCCATAGTTTCGCATTCAAGTTGTAGCTTGTTGAACAAGCTAACTAGATAATTCTCTGAAAGAACTGGCAATAACTCTGTTCATACTTTTCATCGGCTCATTTATCTCAGAAGAAATCCTTCAGATGTGATGAACAAAATTGGAAAGGAGAGGGCCCCTCTCCACATGAGATAATTATTATCATAACCTCCAAGTCCAATGAAATTCCAATACATCATACTTAGATGATTGACATCTCAATGTTTGGTCATGATCATCATCTTATTTATTTATTTTTTGTAATTTTTATTTGTTGTTTTATTAACATTATTTCAGCCGAAAGACGTGCACTGGCTTCCCTTAAGTCGCCACATCGAAATTCATCGGAACTTCTTGGTCAATTAAGTCTGAAAAGCGATCGCCACCAAAAATATGGAAACCAAGCCACTTTTTAATTATGGTTTCCATATATTGATGTGTTCTCTTAGCCAATGTTACAGCCAAACTAGCTCGCAAGTTGTCACAACACGAGACATAAATTACCTTTATCAGGCAAACGTGTCTTCAAATAATAAAGAACAGCTATAAATGACGCCAATCCATTACAACTTTAACACACCAAGATTCTTTATGAAGTCTTACATTTATTCGATAAGCAGTGAAACCAAGGTTTTAATGTTTTCAGACGATTATAAATTCAAATGCATTTGACAGTTAGAGATACTGGCAGGCACTTTTTGCCTCGTGTGGGTGTCAAAAGATGCCAAGTAATAACAATAATTTTGAAAAAAGAACATAACTATTACTTATCTAATGGTTGAATAACGGGACGTGTAATTCATGACGTCGTGAAAAGATTGGCCAATCAGCAAGGCTCAAGATATATTTATATATTCTTTAATTTATTCCGAAGGGAAGGCTATAGTCTTTTGACCATATTGCCTAGTCTTACGTCCTTAATTTCTTGTGTTTTGCATTAGAATGCGGATGTAACACATTCTAATGATTTTTGGAGTATCTGGTACTAATATATCGATTCGACCTTCACGGCAAGTTTCGAGTGAGGTAGTCAATACTACAATAAAATTCTCAGGTCCGCTTAATCGAAATCGCGCCTGTTTCAATTATTCCACATATTTTCCAGTTGCGTGGACACTTGATACACAAAACTACACCAATTTACATCACAATATCCACTAGGAATCAATTTACGAATAATAAAAACATCCGCTAAACTTCACTCGACAAAATCCCGCCAAAAAGCTACTTTGACAAGTTAGTCAGAAGCTCTATGTCATTCAATCAGCGATAGCGATAGTTAAAAAACTCAAGGCCTTGGTTATAAAAACTTTTTAACTATACGCTTACTTGAAACACTAATTAGCAGATTCTTAACTCAATTTATCTGTAGAGAATTTGAATTTAAAATCTGCCTATATTTAAACAAATTATATTTATTTACTAATTAATTGTATGTAAGGGGCTTGACCAACTGACATTTTAATAGCGAATGTCAATCAAGTATTTCGGTTTTGTTAAACAACGCTGATCACTTTTTCTGCAGCCTCGGGATCCGCCTAGAATCGTTAAAAACAGCATAATGTCACTTGTTAATTCTTTTTCCAATACCAAACCTCAAATACCTAGTGAGGTTACTTCAGATCCCGGGATATTTTTTTAATAATTTAGAACAAGAAAATGTTGAGCACCTCTGGCAGGCTTAAGATAAGTACATAGATCTTTGAACCCGATAAGTCTCAACTCTCGAGATAAGGATCCGAACACATGCGTCCGGTAGCCCGTCTTCCTTGGCGTGACAACTGACTGTACATTGTAGTTACTCGCTTTTGTCATTTGTGTTTCTTTGACGGAAGAAGTTTCCTTTGTCGACCTTTTTGTTGGTAACTTTTTGGTTCCTTGACCTCTCTGGTCCCTTGGCGGCTGTCAAGGACCACCGAGTTCCCAGTTTTTTGTACGGAACTTTACCATTGATCTGATAATGATTTACGATATTTTGAGATTGTTGGATTCGATAGATGAGTTTTTTCATAGAATAAACTTTATCATGATTTCTGAATTAAGCGAAGTTTAGCATTTCTACAACTGTAATTTAGCCTTAACCTCGGTAAAACCCTTTTGGGTACATTACCAGTGGCCAGGGATGCGGAGGAATTTTTCGACGCCATATTTTAGACTAATTTTAGTTTTTTAAGAGTTTTTTACTGAAGTGTATTTGTAGTAATAGTTAGTTGTACTTACATAAATAGATTCATAGCACCTTAAAATCTGCAAATTAAAGTATTTTTGCAAAAATCTGTCTCAGTTCTGAAACCCACTCTTAGAATGTTCGAAAAATTCACAATAACGCAACAGGCATTGCACCCCGGGCTTCCGGGTGGACAATCTAATAAGAAAATGACTAGCCCTATACGTAACAGTCGTAACTACAGTTAATAGCGAAGTTAATATTAATGTTGTTACTTAGTACTTGTTCAATTTAATGTGTTTAGAAAGCGAATAGATGGAGCCACTAATCACTGGGAGCATGCTCTTCTGAACGAAGATCTTTGCAATATAATATTAAAACACTACCTGGTAATATTCACCCTCCCCGACCTTTGATTACCGAGCCAGCCCCCGTCGCTGAGCCAGTAGTTTTAAATCCCCCAAATAATAATGTTATGACCCAGCCTGTCACTTGCTGTCCTCCCGAAATGACGCCGCTAAGCCGAGGTCCGTATCCCGCAGGGGATGCCCTAGCGAGCGGTCATTTAGTATAATTTAGCTAGTTTGTAAGCCCTGGCTGGGGGCCTTAAATTATTTGAGGCCACCACAGGATGGTCCGGTTAAGCAGTAACCAGCCTTAGTGTGCTGAACTGCGAGAGGTCCCCGTCAAAAAAAAAAATTAGATAATACTCATTTATATCGGGGAATCGCAATCGCAACGCGGCTTACGGGTAGTGCGATTTAGTAGAAATCGTCACGTAACGAAATGCCGTATGCTGTGTGTATGCGTGTGTGTATCGAGCCTACTACAAGCAAATGAGCACACGAGCAAGTGAGTGCGCAGTCGGGTGCGCAACTCTCTCCCTCTCTCTCTCTCTCTGTCCCTGTTTCTTTTTATCATATAACCTCAATACGGTTGTGTAAATTTCGGGAAAACATATGTGTCATGGAACTTCGTTTCTAACACTCAATCTTCTTCTCATACGACTCAAGATATATGACAGTATCCTGGGGATCCGTCTCTCGGACCGCGTGAGGAACGCATACTGCGCTCCAAAACAAAAATCTTGGACGTTGCCCAGAAGGCCGCTTAGTTTAAGTGGGACTGGGCCTGACATGTCTGCCGCATGTCAGACGTGAAATGGGCAAAGAGAACCAGCGAATGGCTCTCATTAAATTCCAAAAGACATCGCGGCAGACCAAGGTGAAGATGGTGGGACGAGTTCAACTCCTATCGAAAGGACTGGCCTGCCATGGCAAATATCAGAGTTGTGTGAAAAAAGGAGAGGGATGCCTTTGCCCAGTAGTGGGACAAATTAGGCTAAATAGATGGAAAGATAAAATCTGCCAATTAACCTTACAACTACCGGTCTATTCTGTCAACACCTCACCGTGTAAACTTGGGTGGAGTGAGCATGAAGTGAACTGTCAATTCATCTTGTTTGACAGCTTACTTCATGTTCACGTCACCTAAGTTTACACGGCGAAAGTTTTACAGCCGGTCGGTCGGTGAAGTGAACGACAAGTGAGCGTCATTGCTATTGTTTGTATGGTATGACAGCTCACTTGTCGTTCGCCTAAGTTTTCACTTCAACATGTTTACAGAATCGCACTGCAAAATTAAGATCGAGTTAACAAAGCATTAAAAACAACGGAAAAGCATTTCACCTTTACAAAACATTGCTCCAACGTCTAACAGCCCTAGAACCCATAAAGCTGTACAAGGAAAGGTCTTTAAATACATTTTACTTTCTTTCTCAAATAAACAAACTCCATTAAACAGTATATTACTTGTACAGACGCCAGCACATCAAGTTACCCGAACCTGTCAAATTTTCCCATTAAAACCTTGAATTGAATGCGTTAGCGATAAAATTGAAAATCTATTAAAGAAATTTGACAGATTGGTGTAACTTGATGCGCTGGCGTCTACCACAGTGATATTTTTACCGTGGTTGTGCAAAACCAGCCGGAAAATTCTAGAAAAAAACTCACCATGGAAGCTGACGTGAGCTGTCATTCCAATTCAAGACATCCCTTAACTCAGGGATTAAGTCAAAGTCAAAGCATTTATTTCAAATAAACCATTATCAAGTACATTTGAATTGTCAAAGTCAGTCCGTCAAAAACATGAAGCTATTTGCACGTTCCAAAGCGTAGATCTCTATGGAGAAGAACGTGCAAGAAACTCCACGGACACTCTTTTAAATCATTTTATATTAAAAAAATCCTGGTTACATTAACCTTGTTGCTTCTATATATGAGAACAACGTAAAGAAAGGAAACACAATGTATAGTATCAAATATTAAAATGAGCCAGTGGCAACTAAGGGATGACCAGACTCCACTCCACGACGGCGGGCGCCCGTTCACGAACATGACGCGTGCATCAGCACCATTCAGCTCAACCATTTTGAAGGGAACTGAGTGATGCGATACACGCGCCACCATCAGCGAGACATTGGAGTGAGCATGACACACCCTCAACTGCCCCTGCTATTTCATGTCAAACAAGGACTGTTGAAGGATGGCAAACTTCGTGTTATTACTTATCCCCACCAATTTTCTTCATTAGGTACTCTTCCGTAGCACGTCCACTAAAAAGTTTTTTAGGATGCGAATAAATAAATGTTAGGTATTTATTGTGGATGTAGAGTTTCTGTTACAGCCCTAATAATAATTATTGCTCTAAGCAAAATTTAAAGCTACGCTATATGATTTCACAATAACTTATACATCCGGCTTGCACTGCAGAAAAAAGAAAAAAGTCACGTCATCCGTTTTCTGTCAGTTTACTTTGGACAATTATTGGTCGATAGTGTAAATGTAGGTAGCAAGACGATGACAAAAGCCAATTGGTTACGTAATATAAGGATATTCCACAATCACCACGGTGAGAAAGAAACGTCACAAAAAAAAAACAAAACACATCCGATAACTTTATGAACAACTAGCTGTCGCCCGCGGCTCCGCCCGCGTTAATATCGAAAATTATCCCAAGGGAACATACTCCCGGAATAAAAACTGTATGTCCTTTCCCGGGACTCAAACAATCTCAATACCAAATTTCATCTAAATTTGTCCAGCCGTTTGCGCGTGAAGTAACAAACATACACACACACTCACAAACTTTCGCCTTATAATATTAGTGTGATTATCCGAAGTGACCGAAAAATTGTTTGACGAGCAGTCTCAGGGTGTTTCCACACAAATCGATCGATCATCGATCGATGGTAGAATGTATAAGTCAACGTCGATCGTTAGTTTCTACTAAACCAATCGAACAATCATCGATCGATGGCAGAATGAATTAGTCGACGTCGATCAATAACTACTACTTCTTTCTTCGATCAGCCAAAGCTACCATACCAATCGATCAACGTCGATCGATGTTATCGATCGGCGGTCGATGAATTATTAATCGCCCGGTATCCGTCGATCAGCCAAAGCTAAAACACCAATCGATAACGTCGATCGATGTCATCGATCGATTGGTGTAGTGACACTCTCAGATTCACCATCAACTTTGCTGACTGAGCGTTTCTTTTTACTATAGAATGAACTTATACATAGTGTGACGTGACTGTGTTAGCAAGTTAAAACCTAAAGCTCTCTCGCCACAATATTGTATTACCTGCAGATAAGGGCCCAGCTGTAGCACACTCTTTCTCATGAATCACACATATTTTCTGCGTCAGTAACTTAGTAGGTGCCAAATCATCTCAGATCTCCATCTTTATGAAAACAGTAAACTAAGGCTGCACGCCTTACCGTTACAACCTTCTAACCCAAATGCAGGAAAGGGCACAGTTTGCTCTGCCTCTAATGTAATCAAATCTTCATAAACATCTTTAATTGCTATTAATTGCATTTCTCCGTCCATTTTATTTGTTTAATTACGGGTAGTTTCATAATTACAGCATGTGATGGCATACGGTTAGCAAAGCTTTGAGGTTAATTACTTAAGTACACAGGTACAAGAAGGTTTTGCAGTAAATACAGATATTTACGCTACTGCTTAGAGTTTCTTGGTAAATTGAATTGAGAAATGTCGCTAATAATCCTATTAATATTATAAAGGCGAAAGTTTGTAAGGATAGATGGATGGATGAATGTTCGTTACTCTTTCACGTCAGAACGGCTGATCGGATCTCGATGAATTTTGGCACAGAGGTAGATTATAGTCTGGAATAACACATAGGATACTTTTCATCCTGGGAAAATATTCCCTTGGGATAATTTTCGACATAAACGTGGGCGGTAGCTTGTCCTACTATATTATCATCATATCTTACTCGTTTTAATTAATAGATATCATTTAATTAATTCTTGTGAAAGTCTGAATGTATTTGTTGTAAGCGTATACGCTTACAACAAATACATTCAGACTTTATATACTCCTCACCTCGCGGTATTTCTACGTAAACTGGCATTATGTTCTTGGAACCTTAGTCATCATATCAGCCGAAAGACGTCCACTGCTGGACACAGGCCTCAGGCCTCCCCCAAGTGTCGCCACAACAACCGGTCCTGTGCGCCTCTTATCCATCGGCTATCTGCAACCCTCACTAGGTCATCGGTCCACCTTGTCGGAGGCCTTCCAACGCTACGTCTTTCTGTACGCGGTCGCCACTCTAGAACTTGTCGGCCCCATCGACCATCTGCTCTGCCCACTGCCACTTCAGTTTGGCGATCCTTCGTGCTATGTCGGTTCTCTTGCGGATATCATAATTTCTGATTCGATCACGCAAGGAAACTCCTAGCAATGCCCTCTCCAATCCCCTTGGGTGACTTTAAGCCTTTTGATGAGGCCCATTGTGAGCGATCACGTTCCGGTTCCATAAGTCATCATTGGTAACACGTAGGTACTGATCATAGACTTACGTCTTGAAACACTGTGAGACGAGAAGATACCACGAGACTCGCCCAGCCAAGTCGGAATCAACGGTTGACCTCTGGGAAACTTAATACCTAGTTACCTAATTGTAAAAAGTTAGTTTATGTTCTTTTAACAAAGACTTTTAAGGAAAAGATTTTCGAGGGACAGAGAGAGTAGTTTTAAGTTTCCTATATTTAGCGTAAAACTCTCTTTCTTTTCAAGAACGAGAACGACTAGAGTCAAGAGCAAACCCATATTAAATAAAATAAAAAAAAAACAGGTCTTGCCAATTGTTTGAAGGGCCTTATCACACTGGCGATTTGCAAGCGAGTCCAAAGCGAGGCGAATGCACAGCGAGCTCGCCGCGAATAGCACCTTCGACGCCATTTTGTACGGCTGCGCGCCCGCCGCGTTTTCGTGGCATGTTCGTTGCGAACTCGCTGCGAGCTCGTTTTGCACTCGCATCGCTTTGAACTCGCTCGAAAATCGCCAGTGTGATATCTGCCTTCGGGAGGCATTGGCGGAACCAGGGGGAGGGGGCGAAGAGGCTCAAGCCCCCCCCCCCCCCAAAACACTCGCACTTGACTGGTCAAAACTTTTCCAAAGTTTCGGCAACCACAATGCACATAAAGTAAACTCGACGAAACGAGGCAATAAAATCGAATTGTGATCGATTTTATATCTCGATGCGATCGCAGATTGATATCAATTAACAACCTCGTTGCCATAGCAACTATGTTTACGAACAACACTAATAAAGACTCCATCGCTTTCCTCTTTAATCAATTATGAACCTTAACTTTTATTTTGTATAACTCAAAACAGATTGCATCCAAAAAATAAACGATACAAATATTTTTGTCCGCATTCAAACTATTGTGATTCCTAAAATGTTCGTCATAAAGACTAAATTCACTTGTTACAACAATTTTAATAGTAAACTTGAGGACAGTGCGTGTTTTGTAACTATAAGATTCAGTTTAACGTTATCTGATGTTGCATTTTATAGCTCAAAAGGGTCAAGTGACAACGCTACAGGCTTTTGAATCGTAAAAACGCTGTATTTCTATGAACCCTCTTAGGGGTGTTAGCGTGAGGATACAACGTTGAAGTAAAATAACAAATACAAAACATTATCTCTGGGTTTGATCTAATTGCCACTTTTCTTCCGTCTTTTTACGTTTATTTAATAGAATTGCTTAGGGTTGGTGAGTATATTCATTTGTTTCACGAATAAAACACAAGTGGCGGGTTGAGATAATGTAGGAATGTCAACGAAATAGCGCCGGTCAACAACCTGCAATTTGACGATGAAAACTATATGTAAGTACACTTTCTTTCGTAAATCATTATTTGAAAAGAGTAACTATGGAGTTTCTTGTCCGTTCTTCTCCATAAGAATCTACCTTTCCGAATGGACAGTAGAGTCACTTTATTAATGTAATTCTATTATTTTTACTGAACTGTAAACGATGACGTTCAAAAGTGCCGTTTAATGGCCTAATTGAAATAAACGTTTTGACTTTTGACTTTTGACTTTTTCACCATCTGATATCTCTAGTTACTTTTTCAAGCGACAATGAGGCTGGCAAGTGAAAGCTAATAGTAGATGGCGCCTTCATAGGTCTGTCCGTTGTCTATAGTTGTTGAGGTTATGTTTTGATTTGATGCTGGCATTTTTTTTTGTATTACTAAGTTTCTGGGTGCTCTATTGAAGTTATTACTTTTGTATTTGATAAATAACATTGTCTAATTATTATTCGACGTGGTCAGTTAAAAATCTAAAGGAAGAATTAAAGAAACGAGGTGCATTATTACGAGGAAGGAAAACAGACCTCATCGAAAGGTAATAAGTATTCTGCTACATTAAAAGTTTATTGAGATGCTGTTTTTTAAGGCAATACCATAGTTTGATAGGTTTTTAATACTAATCCTACTACTATTATAAAGGCGAAAGTTTGTAAGTATGGATGTATGTATGGATGTTTGTTACTCTTTCACGTAAAAACTACTGAATGGATTTTGATGAAATTTGGCACAGAGGTAGATTATAGTCTGGAATAACACATAGGATACTTTTTATCCCGGGAATATGTTCCCTTAGGATAGTTTTCGACAATCACGCGGGCGGAGCCGCGGGCGGCAACTAGTATAACATAAATATGCTTTATTGTGTATGATATCCATTATAAATCAAGTTGTTTTACAGATTGGAATCATATGATAAAAAATTGAACTTTGGAAAGATTGAAGCTGTAGAAAACGATGAACCTGCTATGAACCTTCCTTCAAATGAGTCTTACCGTGACATAAATAGTAATACGTCGTTACCCCCGTTGAACAAAACTCAAATAAGACATTACTTGTATTTGTAAGTATTTTTCTTTTGTTATGCAATTTTCAGCTAAAGATATAATCCTAAGTTTGAAGGGCTAATCTTGCTAACCAAAACTAACCTTAGGCTAACGTACGAGTTTTTCAGTCTTTATTCTTTAGCCATTAGCTTATCTTGAAATTTTAACTGGTTTATTTTTTTTCAGCTCTAACAAAGAAAATGGAAAAAATACTGCAGTTATATGAATCTCATCACTTCTGTTATAAAATTAAGACTAATAGATTAATAATCAGATCATAGGGTAGGGTACCCTGAGTGCTAATTTTGTTAAGTTATAACAAACTTTTTAGTGGGAGTAATATCTAGGGTCGGCAAACTAAAGCACATAAGTCAAAAAGTCAAACTTTTCAGGAACAATAAAAAACGTTTTAAAAATACAAAAATATGTGTTTTAATTAGATTAAAGTAAAAAAGGATAGTTTATAAACATAGATTGTTTGTGCCAAAGAGTAATTTAGTGCAAATATCATAATTTCCTATTTAAGTGACTTAAGTTATTCGGAACATAATATTAGTATGACTTATGTGTAAAGGTTTACTTAGTGAAATAATTTTGTTAGTATATAACAACTAATAAAAAAAAACATAATTACAAATGATATCAAGCTTATTAGATTATACATCGATAGCTTCTTCTTCCTCTTCTAAAATATCAGGATCGGTGTTACGTAAATTATCTAATGTAGGTAAATTTACATAAAATTCATGAAAGATATCTGGTATTAACGGTAAAAGATCCATTAGGTCTTTCTTTTTTTCTTTGGATATTGGCAATGGTTGCATAGATATAATGGGAATATTATCTGGAATGCTTGATCCTCTTCTTTTGAAATTAAAAATGAAAAATGGCGAATTTATACATAATGTATCCTTATAAGAAATAACCCCAAATTCTTTTTCATAACGCAGCCACCTTTTTTCCAACCACTTAAACTGGCGACCATCAGTGTCTTTATTTCTTGAAACCAAAGCACTTTTCAAGAGAGAAGAAAATTCATAAAAATCTTTATTTTTCATTTCTATAACCTTAAACTTTTTGCTGCTAGATCGAATTAATTGTATCCAGTCATGCGGGTGAAATACTTGTAATTCCGTTTTCTTTTTTTTCTTTTCTATAATGCCGTGATCAGTATCTACTTCTAGATGGCTGTGACCGGGAACCATAAATTTGTGATCGATAGTCTCGATTTCAAGAGATTTTTGCAAAAACCATGTAAACATAGAACTAACATGGGAGTTCCTATTCTGTCCACCACAGGTGTCTGAATAAAAAGTAACGTATTTGGTGTTAGCAGGAACATGATTTTCTAAATGTTTATAAATACAGGAAGCTATTTGGTTTGCCCCACGACCTGCAATGGCTTCGTGCCACACATAGCACACAGCTTGACCTGTTTTGTTGTCATGGACAGTAAGATTAAACGTCCATAGCTGCCGCTTATAAAAGGCTACAGACGAACTTAATGCAGGTGTAGGCAAACACTGCTGCAAATCAAAAGTGTACACCTGAAATTTGTCGTCATTTTTGCACAGTTGTGTATCAGTTCTTTTCATTTCATATGCTTCATCAGCAATCGCTTTATGGTGTTCATGTTGTGCTAAAAGATTACTTTTTTCTAGATCTACTTGACATAATTGTATTTGCATCTGAAATTTGTCACATGTGTAACACGTGTCGACACGAGGTTTTTTAAACGACAGTCCTAACTTATGAAATTCCTGGCTGTAGATTTTGATGGATGGTGGATTTTCTCTATTTTCGAAAAATTGTGAATCTAATGTTACCCCACATCCAGACTTTGTTTACATCATAAATATTCTTGAAGTACCCTACTTAAGCATATAATAAATTCTTGATAAATCGCACCTTATCACATAAGTCAAGTTGGTGCTCCAAATCATTAAGCACAATATTGTGTTCCTTTGAACATAAGTCAAGTTATGTTTTTTGTTCCGTCATTGAATGTTTAAAGAGTGTAAGGTTGATAAAGTACGCCACTTGACACGCCATGAATTATTCGTTATCGACTTATGTGCTTTAGTCAGTTTGCGTATTGAATTATTTGAAGCTCAGAGACCCAATAAAAAATAATATCGAATTTTTTGACTTATGTTCTTTAGTCCGCCGACCCTACATATTATACTTGTGAAAGGAATTAATCCCATGCAGTAGAATCTTATTCTATCTAGTACTTAAGTATAATGTTTTTTTATTAAAAATGTCATTTACCCGTGTATTTACAATCAATTCATAGTCGCTTTCCTTGAAATGATTCCGACATAACCTCGAACTAGCTTTAGGTATGAAATTTACTCGACGAATTGCTTTAAGCCACAGTTTTTTAATTTTATTGTCCTTCGGAAACTGGTGAGTAGCATTTTCTGAGCAATTAGGTACACAACAAAGCGTCATTTTTATAAAAATCAGTTTTTACTTCCAACTTCAATACAAAATGCCTTTGTTTTGAGACAGATCGACGAGAGCGCCACTTTGACAGTTGCCAGCCCCATTGTAGCGATATGTAGGTATATAACAAATTGTCATAAATTTTCAACAATCAAAACAATCACATCAATTGACTTGAATATGTGTATTTACGAAAATAATCTAATACGAGACTTTCCTGCTGGAACTTATGTTAATATCTTGCATTCCTTCAAAAACTACAAACAAATTCACATAATTATGAAAACAGCTAGTCTATTGTGTATTTTTTCACGTCAGAAACTAAGGGGAAGTGAACTGTCATTCGACGTGTAGGTATGGATTGACAGCTCACTTCACCTGAGTTTTCACCGTAAGATGTTTACAATACCTAGTGTTATTCCGTAAAAATAGCAACGTGAAAACTAAGTTGAAGTAAACATGAAGTGAGCTGTCAATACATCCAATTAAGGTTGTATGACAGTTCAATTCAAACTCAAACCACGTAAGTATTCACGGTGACATTTCAAAATAAACTGGCTGAATAACACTGCTGAAGACTTTTCCGTTCGTCTGCCGCGTAGTAGTCGTAGTTAGTTGATACTGGTTTCGCCAATCTGAATCTAATCCCTTATTATAACCGTTCAGTTTATTATTATGAGAGTGAATCATTCGTTCCAGTGATACCTATGCGCTGTTATGTAGGTCGGGAGAGTATTCCTATGCGTTTTGTTTGGCCGTAATTAATTGTCTCGTGTCCAAGTAATGAGTTTACAGCGGGAGGTTCGGTTATTTATGGGAAGTTTAATTTATGGGGATGACTGGGAATAAGTAAGTCTGCAGAGGTTAGAAACGTTTAGAAATTTTACTAATCGTTTCAATTGTACTTTCAACTGTAACTTTGTGTTGAATGATGCAAGTGTTAAAGTTGTGCTCAAACATAAAAAAACCCAAACAAATAATGTCACACGAAATAAATACGTATTTCTTGAGAGAGGGCTCAAAACTTTTGCCCTTGGCCAGGTATACCAAACGAGTAACCATCACAAGTTATAGCCAGGTAACTAACTATCTCCTTCTCGCCGAATTTGGCTTCATATAGCTGTTTCGAAGAAGATATACTCTTGCTTATCCATTCTGGTTATCCCATATCCAACCAGCCACCAGATGGTACTTGTTAGAACTCTATTGCTCAATACAATTTTCAATTTGCTCCGCATGCAGGTATCATTGACATTTTTACCTGCCTGCCACAAAAGAAGGCAAAAGAAGGCAAAACTCTTTCGTAGATAGAACCATAAAAAATACTTGTATCAAAACCTAATCTCAAAAATGCGGCAAGCAGGCATATGCAGCTGGGCATAGCATCAAATCTGACTAACTAGTAAGTGGTGACGGACGGGCGTTTTGAGGGACTGTCTTTATGAAAAGTTTGACGTTCGAAAAGTGCTAGCTGTCAGCCTAATTTGAATAAATGACTTTTGACTGTGATTGTACCAGAATAAATGCCATCGTGAGAAAGTGCCAGAGTGTGTCACCATTAAATAGAATAACTGATGTCTTCAGACATAGCATAAGCCGTTTCATAGTTTTTATTTTTCTTTTTAATTTTTAGTTAAGTTAACATTATTATAAGTTATTTTGTGCATCTTTTCTGGCGGAATATACATTTTTTTTTGCAAAACCTACATCTTGTGTCTTGGACCACAGTAAAACAATAAAACATGTGAGATAAGTATGGTAACATTTTCTATGATTTACCATCCAGTTTAAAAAGTTGTATGTAAGAAAATAAACATTATTGTGCAACATATAAGATATTATTTATATTGATGTACGCAATAATATATTATTATGACTATTTAGATACGAGATTGAAATTTTATATTTTTACATTTCTTGCTTATTTATATTGCTTGATAAAGCTATGTAGCGGTCTGATTTAATTTTATGGTTTTCACACAAAAGACTATTGTTTATACTGTTTAGCATATTTTGGAGTAAATTGATACATTTACATGAAAATTGAATTTATTTCTCTTTTAGATTGGTGTTCAAAATATATTTAAGAACGATTTGAAGAACTACCCGCCTCATTGGTCTGGTAAAGTGGTTCCGAAGCTCTCCCCGCAACTTTCGTTAGGTCATTCATGGTTTAGTGGAGCAATCGCTGAGGGTCCGGTCCAAACTTCATTTTCCAAAGTGCAAAATGTTCTTGGAGTGAAGTTTTACTCTATTTCTCTTGGGCTTGCACTGACTGGACAGGTCCACTCAAATCTGTGTGGTTCTTTCCTCAAAAGACCATTTCAGACACTGATCTGCATGGTCCTCATATAACGTATTGTGAATGTGAGGACCATGTAGATCGCTATAGGTATTAGGGGTTCATTTCCTGTTACTTTGGCAGTTTGACTTTTTTATGCGGCCTACCCAAAAGGACATTTGGGTAGGCCACTTTGCTATTGTTCGTCAAATCGTTGAGCTCCTTAAAGTTCTAAGTTTGAGCTGCACGATAACTGACAAATGCTTGCACTGTCTGGACAGGTCTACTCAAATCTGTGTGGCACTTTCCTCAAAAGACCACTTCAGACATTAACCTACATGGTTCTCATATGATTTAATCAGTACGATTGTATGGACTTTTAAAGAGACTTTGACCTCTGAGTTTGTTTCGGTGTTTCTTCTCAAGGTAGTCAGCTAGGAAACACCGGCCTCATCTAGTTTAAAAATGACTAAAAAAGATTGACGTGTAAAAGTGTTATGTTTAACCTACTTGCAAAATAAATATCATTTATCATTTTCTTTTATGTTAGGAACGACAGCATAAGGAACGGCCCATGCCTAAGGATCTCCTATTCCAACTCCGTCTGGGAATACCCAAAAAATCATGCGATTTTATCGAATACGTACTCTTTCATTTTATCATTTCAATACGATTCATTGCATGTTTTACGTTGTCAAGCAGACGATTTTTAAACATCTAATATAATAAAGCTGAAGAGTTGGTTTGTTTGAACGCGAATCTCTGGTACTACCAGTCGGATTTGGAAAAATATTTTTGTATATGATAGCCACATTCATGAGGAAGGCTATAGACTATACGGGAGCGGGGAAAGATATGCGCATACGAAGTCGCGGGCAAAGTCTAGTATTCAATGAAGCAATAGAACTAGAATTTCTTTCGATTGTAAAATAATGCGATTTTGTGAGTTAAATACGCAATTGGGGTGCTGGAATTGGGGTGTTTGGGGTCTAGGACAGAAGCAGAAGCTCTATCAAAATGCACATCTAAGGTACTACAACAAGCCAGGTTATTCAGGTCACCATCAGTCCTATTGCTCAAGAAGTACACTTAAACCTTCGCAACACTATTATCATCATCTGACACTCATTACTCCGGAATGAAGATTGCACCACTGCGTTTATCCGACTGCGCGGGAGTGAGTAATGTGTTTAAAATGGTCGTGCGAAAGTGTCATTTTACACGTAATATCTAGGTGTGCTAACGATCCTAGATATATTGTGGAAGGGGATTTTTTGCTACTATTTGTGATGCTGCATTTAATATTGCATTAAAAGGTATTTGTAACTTATGGTGACAGTTCTTGATATTGATCTACGGTTGGATGGTTCTTACGGCCTGTTTCAATAACGTATCTACCTTTAACCAACTGTCAAATTAGCTACCAACAGTAGTTGAAACGTCATATTTGCCTTACAAACATGACGTTTCAGCTACTGTTATTGTTATTGAGACCGGCCATAAGAAATCATAATGTAGCTCAGCCAATCAGTTTCTGTTGCTGGCACCCTTCCCAGCTGCAATGTTGCAGTTTTATGCATTTATGTCAAATACAATAGGACTGCAACTTGACCTGAAGAACTGTTTTCGTGCTTTAAAAACGTTCAAATTAAAGTCGCAATCAATCAATGCCAATTTATCAAAACGAAGGGATTTTGCAGTTCTTTGTCTTTTTTTTCGGAAAATATCCTCTTTTCTCGTTACTTCAGTCTCTTTAACAAAAGCAAAAGATGGTTCAAGAAAAGTGATAACTAAACCCTTATACACCTCAATGTCCAAAGACTTAGAAGCCAAATAGAAATATTTTTTACCATCACCAAAAGAACTTAGGTTATTCATGAATTTAACACAAACAGTGTGGTTAAATTTTCTAAAAAATGGTTTATGTACATAAAAGTTTGTCATATTAGTGGGACGCAGCAATTATGGTAGCAAAAATTTTAAAATAATCCTAAAAACTAACTAATATTCTAAATACGAAAGTGGGCTAGTTTGTTACGATTTCACGCCTAAATTGCGGAACTGATGATGAAGAATTTAGATACAGGGAAAGATGGGAGCTTGGAGAGCGAGCGACGCTGAAGGCTCAAGCGCCCCCGGTTGTTTGTGTAAACATAAACATGTCGAAGTGAAGGCTTGGGTGAAGTGATGTCGAGGTGAGCTGCCAATCCATTTTAAAACCAAATAAAAATATCTTAGAACATCACCATAAGACCCAAGTGGTAATTCATGAACTTTACACCAACTTTGTAATTAAATTTCCCAACAAATAGCCTATGTTTGAACATAAAATTATCCGTACTTATCTCGGGTGTCATTTTTGTGGGAGCCAGCTAAGTAAATACTGGGCACTTATATGTATGTTATGTTTTGTGAGTTGTGCAATGGTTAATAATATGCTAATCAGTTGGGATTGGGCAACTTTGTCGTTTGTATGGTGTTGGTACTGGTGTGTAGAAAAGTGTACGGTGATTGTGTTTTTTTTTTTAAATAGGATAGAGGGAGGAAAATTTTTTTTCTTTGTTTTTTTTTTTAATTTTGGTTTAGCTTTGAGGCAGGTACGGACTCAAGGCTAAAACTACTTATGTTTTTGTTTTTATTTAAATCCGCGACAAGACATACCCCTGTACCCAGTCAAGCAAAATACGACTTAATAAATTAAATAGATTTATGGGATCTATCATAGATAACAGTTACCTAGACGTACTAAGGAACTAGTAAATTTTTACTATAAGTGTCTTTATTTTTTTTCCAATTCCACGAGTTTAAAAAAAAACTATTCTGTTGGACGAACGGCGCTGAGCCGTACTCTAATTCGTACAACTTAAAAAAATATTCAATTTAAATAACCACACATTGCTTTTTTATAAAAGCAAATTCAATTCAATCAATTTCTGGAGAAATAAACATGTTTTCTTTCTTTTCTTTCTATTTGAGACTAGTGGCCCGCCCCGGCTTCGCACGGATACATATGATTTTTCAAAATTTTCTTTCATAAGAACCTTCTTTTGACCATAACAGACACATCGAAAAAAGAATTAGCGAAATTGGACCAGCCGTTCACGCGTGATGCCGTGACCAAGGGAAACGTGTTGCTATTCCACCAATTCGCACTAAACGTTTCCAAACGTCTTTCATAATGCGCACAGCAAAGGAGTGGAACTCTCTGCCTGCGTCTGTGTTTCCGAACGCATACAACCCTAATCTCTTCAAAATTAGAGTGAACAGGCTTCTTCTGGGTAAGCTCGCTCCATCGTCGACTTTGTCTCTGTCATCTATGACCTAGACTAGAGTCAAGAGCAAACCCATATTAAATAAAAAAAAAAAAAATAGGTTTTCATTTTTATATATATTGATTATTTACAATCTTTCATTTCTAAATCTTTCCACTTTCGTCACCACCTGTACCCGACTTTCAATCGCTCTCGTAAATGGAGGAAGAGGTTCGACTGCAGTAACAGATACCTACAGCTATTGATATAACACTTACAAAGATTAGATAGCCATACCTCACGCCATTTGTAGGCTCTCGTCTCGATACACTCGCTTGTGCAACTGGGTTTGCCTGAGAACATTTCTTTGCATATTATCGTGATATTTTTTGCTCGGAACTGCATGAAAAGTGAAAATAATCCTTCTGAAACATAGATGTCTTTATCCTTAAAATCAATTGTCAATAAAATGATTTTATTAAAATAAATATTAACCTACACAAACATTTTTTTTTAGCCTATTGTGTCCCACTGCTGGGCAAAAGCCTCCCTCATATCCTTCCAGACATTCTATTCTTGCGCCACCTCTAACCAGCCTTCGCGGTATGCATCCAAGTCATCTCGCCAACGCTTTCTGGGCCGGCCTCGGCGACGCCGTCCATCCTCTGGCACCCATTGCGTGGAGACTTGCCCAGCGGTCACTATGCATGCGGCTGATGTGACCCGCCCAATCCCATTATGCCTGGCAGCTTTTTGCCCACGTCAATGATACCTGTTTTGGAGCGCAGCGTGGTTACATAAATAAAAGCTAAATACAAGCTAGTAGAAAATATACAAGCGGTACAAATATAGGTTGATGTATTAATGAAGTTTTCAGAAAATCCCAAAAATAGAAAAAAAATGTGAGCCGTCACGGGTCGCCTGGCAGATGTGAAACATCGAAATTATTTTGTACAAGTAATATGCATAAAAGAATAGATTACGACAGGAACTCAATATGGCATAATGAAAAAAATACATAGAGATTGTATATATATGTCGCCAAAGGATGCGTCGCCACGCCAACAATCGGTTTTACCCGCGGTTAAATGTTGATAGGATGTTTCACATCGAAAACCGGGCGCGAAGGTTTTCAATTCCAAATCATAAACCCGCCCAAAATAAATCGTTTCTTGTAAGGGCCCAATTTAGTTTTAATTTTATTATTTTCTGTCGTAGCGGCAATAGGTATACAACCCGCTGACAAACGCGTTGAATGCGGAGGCTTAGTAAAACGGTTTCGTAGAATATCTTTGGGTACAGAACCCTAAAATATAGTAGTTATGTAGGTCGACTTTTTAGCAGTTTTTGCTAGAAAATCTCGCGTTTCCATAATTTACGGAGACAGTCGCTGAATTGCACATCAGATCTTTACAAAGCAAACTAGACTGGCTTGGTAGGACTTTGGAATTGGAGCTCAATGAGATGCGTAGAACTAACTATTCCTGATCATAAGATGTAACTTACAAAGAGCCACTGAAAATGCGTCATCCACACCCATTGAACGATGAACTTGATAATCAGGACATGGAATCCAAGGCTAGACTTCTCTTTCAGCATTGACAAACAAAACACGACCTCGTCACTCAATCTTCCGTTCAGTAGAGCAGTTCAAAAATATCCCAAATGTATGCACATACATTGACAGACAAAACCACTTTATTATTAAGTAGTAGTTTATTTATAGAACTCCAGAACAAAGGTTATCAGGTGTACTTTAGAGGTTTCAGACCTGTTTCTGTATGTACTCGGTGTGGTATTACCTAAGTTACAAGACTGTTAGCTGGACATAGGAAATCGGAGGCTCGAAAGAATTTAACAATTAATTCAAAGTCAAAGTCAAAACGTTTATTTCAATTAGGCCATTAAACGGCACTTTTGAACGTCATCGTTTACAGTTCAGTAAAAATAATAATATAACATTAATAAAGTGACTCTACTGTCCATTCGGAAAGGGAGATTCTTGTGGAGAAGAACGGACAAGAAACTCCATAGTTACTCTTTTCAAATAATGATTTTACAAAATTTGGTATACAAAAATTAATTTAATATTATGTGAGGACGATGCACCCAGAGTATCCTACTTATAAGAACAAAGTATCACCAGCAGAGGTATATAAGTCATACTATCATCATACTCTTAAATGCGAAAGTAACTCAACATGGAACTGCCGGTCGATTCTGTAAACATGTCGAAGTAAAGGCTTGGGTGAAGTGATCGTGAAGTGAGCTGTCAATCCATCTTGATTATATATATGGATTGACCGCTCACTTCGTGATAACTTCACCGAAGCCTTCTTTCGACATGCTTACAGAATCGCACTGCTGTTTGTTATTATTAATATGTTTGTTAATATTGTCTCATTATTAATATGTATGGTCAAATAAATACAGGGCGAGAAAGGCTACAGGTGGGAAGGAGATCTAAGCCCAGCAATGGAAGTCATTCGTCTGAAATAATCAAGATGATAAAGTCTGCGGCAGGTTTTTCTGGTATACCAAGCCCATGCGCAACCTTATGTGAGTGAATTTCCTATGTTCAATCGAGTGTTCCATTTAAACACTAGGGGGGCTGCTCTCTAAGCCGGAAGTCCGTAGTTTCGGGCTTAATTGCGGGCGTATTCTACTCCGTATCACCTACGGACTTCCGATTAGTTCCGAACCCGAACTAAGAAAGAATGAATGACAACACGATTTGACAGTAACTGAGAAATCGTGTTGTCATTCTTTCTTAGTGGTAATCTAAGCCCGAAACTACGGACTTCGGCTTAGAGAGTAGCAAACCTCATACATCGTGAACATTACCTTTAACTGCTTTGTTTACAAGTTCCTGATCTTGGCGCCGCACATACCGACATTTCCCACCATATGTAAGCGTTGTGTCAGTCAGTGCGCACTGCTCCTACTAGTAGGGTTGCCATTGTTTCCAATCACACTAATATTGTGAGTGTGTGTGTGTATGTTTGTTACTTCCGCACGCGCAAACGGCTGGATCAATTTGGATAAAATTTGGTATGCGGGAAGCTGACAGCCTGGATTAACACATAGGCTACTTTTAAAGCCTAAGATTAAGATTATTAAACCGCGGGTAACACCGCGGGGCGCAGCTAGTAGGTAATAAAGCAAGACGTCATAAGGCTTTTGAATGCGTTTCTGGGTAAACTTGATGATGCGTTGCCATTGCTTTAGTTAAGTTTTTTTCTTAGGTAAATCTTAGTGGATAGGTACGGATCGATTCAACTGAATGACGCATATCGATACCAGAAATATCAATTAACGTAAGGGACATTTTGGCATTTTGCGTAAATGAACCTTACGTTAATTGTCGTAGGGGCAATTTGGCATTTTGGGTAAATGTCCCTTACGTCAATTGATACTTCTGGTATCGATATGTACCTTGTCGACTTTTCGCTGCGTAGTAACAGATTTTAAAAAAAAAACTCATTATTTTCTTTGACTATCTGACATGTAGTTTTTCCGATACATTTAAAAATCCCAGGATTCCAGTGACATGTCCATATTAATATATACATTTGAGATAATTACTCCATAATTGCTCCACCTTCTCCGATCACTGATGATTACAATCGAAAAGGTTTTACACCCAAAGGTCCGGCTAAACTGGCTGGCCGGCTTTTCAGTTTTAGGACCTGGAAACCCTAGCTCCAACCGTTTACATCAAGTTCCAAATATAAACAATAGACATAAATAAATACTGTAGTTTATGGTATACTAAACTACTGAAGGAATCATGCCGAATTTGGAGCCATTTGTTATAATTTGATAAACAGTGCATGTGCTGAGTTGTAATAACACATTCTGGTTGAAAGGACTCGTAAAGTATCAATATTCATCGATGTTGGTAGATGTAGAGCAGTTAATTCGAATTTCTCATTTTACTAAATCTGATGGAGAGATTCTTTAAAGAATGAACATTGCACATATTTCCAGAAGGCTCCATAATCCTTCCAGATTTTAATAAATTAACTATCAAGGCATGTAATCACTACTGCGCAGAGTAAATATTCGCCCTGAACAACCTTTTAAAGATCGCAAATCGAAGTTTTCTGGTTCAGATTTACCTATTTATGTCATTTTACGCCAAGCCGCAACCGAAAAAATACCTAACAATAAACGGTTCTGGTTATCATCATCGTTAAACTGTGTTTAATATGGAATACTGAAATCATCAGATAACTTCCCGGTGTTCTCTCAGCGAGCCACACCTACTCAGCTATCAACTATCCGCCGTGGATATGGTTGAAAGAAAGAAAAGAAAGAATAATATTTATTTAGCACTTACAGAAACATGCAAGGTTGTTTAAAAGCCCTCTCAGCTCCCTCCTTATTAGAAAGAATAAAAAAATAAAGAAAATCAGCATAAGAGAGATTAGCTTGTTGAAATTTATTGGACCCTTTGTTTCACCCATCTTCTGCCCCCCTTTGCCAGTTTATTTGTTGTCTGCCCAGTATAGGTACTGGGCAGACAACAAATAAACTGGCAAAGGGAACGACTTAGGAGTCGTTTTCACTCTTTACAGTATTTAACTGTCAATCGTCGTTGATTTATATTTGTAATTTCGTCAGTACTAATCTCGCTTTATCCCTAATTCGCATAACATTAGCGTGAACGATGCAGAGTAAAAAGAAAATCATTTGGCAATCTTTAACAGCCTGCTAGAGTTAATGGCAACTGTTGCAAGCCAACAGGAAACGCTTCGGAAAGCAGCAAACCTAAATTCCCACTCTAAGCCTACCTATTTAATTGTGTTTATTAATATTTTTATAGGCATTTCATATCAATTTTTAGCGGCCGCCGTCAAATCTTTTATATTCTTGTGTTTAGGGAGCCAAGGTGAATCAATGTATGAAACCGCATTTGTAAAAAATCATCAAATCGTTAAGACCAAAATAGTCTAGCCACCTAATAGAGGGATAATATTATCGTATATATTCTATTACTACTCTTCTGGATCTATAATTTGAGATATATTAACCAAAAGCACTGGAGCTTGGTTAGGTAATTTTGTAACGTCTCCTATATTCTAATTTAAAGTAGGCATATAACTTGTATGAGTGTTGTAAACTCCAAACATAAGTTGGAAATAAATAAAAATAAATCACGGTATTCCAACTTACGACACATATATGTGACATCGCTGAATAAATTCAACCAAATAGTCTTTGAGCACTCGTTGGAAACGTTTCAGACATTGTTGTCGACCACGGAAGACATAAAGTTCAAGTACGAACTGCGCAGGCGCCACGAAAGTCCGCGTTGTGTCAGTCACCGATGCAGGCATACGCGCGCTCAGCTTTACGTTCGTGCCATAGAACATAGTGACGCCATGGCGGCCATTGGTAAAGACGGCGTTGTCATAACATTCCAAACAAGACGAGCATGTCAGTAAGTGTCACGATTTACTCGTAAGACTTGACGGCCTGTGACATTAATTCTGAGTAGGTAGGTAGTTATGTATGAAGAGGTATGGGGAAAAGACTGGAAAACTCCGTGGAAGAGGGAGGATCCTCCGAACAGATGATTGTTTTGGCTGTTGGGTAACTACTTATGGTTTGTGTCCTGCTGGTGTTACCAAGTCCGTGTTCTGTCAGTCACTAGCGCAGGCAAGCGCGCGCGCAACTTACATCTGCGCATAGAGCACGATGACGCTGAGATGGCCTCTGCTAGAGACAGCATTGTCAAATCTTTAGCAGTCGTTAACTGTGAAAAACACTTCCACAATTTTCCTACGATTGGATAACATTTGTCGGATTGCCGTTGGGACTTAAATTTGACCCCTTTTTAAGTACGAGAATTGGGCCTTCAGACGTGTGTTTTGGCTGGTGGACAATTGCTTTAATGTTGTTTTTAGCTGTAGTATAACTCTGCTTGCGCGATGCATGATTTGTGTGACGTCTAATCTAGTTTAAGTTCATATGTGGGGCAGTACAGATGTCGTTACAGCTATTACTCTCTCACTCGCTCTCGATTGGTAAATAGGTATGTTGCCTGGGTAAAAAAAATATGGTTCTATTTAGTCTGTTAGTTAGATTATCGAATTTTGGACACGTATTCTTTATTTTATTTCGTCATATTTTATAAAATACGACGATAAAACGCATCAAAGATTAGGAGTGGGGGCTTGTTACGTCACTTTCCAGTAAAAGTGTACTGTTAAGTGACGTCACACGAGTTTTCAACGCACTGTACCGTCTACATATTTTGTTTACGCGACAAAAGAAAAATACGTGTAAGTACATTATTTTTTGGAAATCTATCTGACGGACTAATTAGATTTTTTTAGTCAAATACCCTATTGGCTATTAGTAATGGCTTCTCCATTCGCCGCTCGCGCAACGTTCCGTCATCTGTGGTCCACACACACAGTCCACAGCGTTAAGTAAACAGACAGACGGACGGACGGTTTCACCGCTAACGCTAATCTACTGTGTTTGTATTGTTTCGTTTTTTTTACTCCGACGTACGCATGCTACTGGAAAAGTTGGAATTTGGAGATTTGGGGAAGTTCCTGCAGTAGTACATTTTAATGTAAGTGGGCAAACTTTGTCATTACAGCCGACGCGGATTAGACTTAGATGAGAGTGTGCTATTGAGCCAAAGGACTGCAATGTCAAATGCACACGTGAATCAAACGACGTTTTTAACACACTTACTTTAAGATGACATACATTTTCATAGTTATGCCTGCATTATTATTTAGTAACAAATTATTTAAAGAAATTGGTGCGCCGGCAACTAAACCACTGTATCTCGCACCTGCGCCCAAAAAAAGTCTAAGTACCACTTTTAGTATCTGAAGTCAAAATTATGTTATTCTGCAAATGCGTGTTTTCATCTAGCAGCATAATTATTATAGTGTGGTAAATATGGATAAGTCAAAGATATGAGTACACGTATATGTATGTACCTATAATTTACACATAGCATAAGACTTTAAAGTCATGAATTACCGCGTGCACTTCCAGGAACAATTCCAATAAGCCAATATTGGAACTGTTCCTGGAAGTAAGTGCGTTAACGCTGTTTCTATTAACTCTTTGTAAAGCTTAGAATACACTCTAAATCATAAATTCATAACTCAACAGGCAGTTGTTTTTCCCGGTAAGTTACCAGTTAAGTACACACTGTATAAAATTATCAAGCCTATGGTCCCCATTATAAAAGTCTTGAAGATATTGTTCCTAAAGTATCAACGACAGCGTTTGTTTTTTCAAATTCAGATGATTTCCCAAGCTTCTCACCAAAATGTATAAGTAGGAAACTAAATGTTTATTATTCAGATATTTTTTCTTCGTGTTACTGTTACAACTCTCCACTGTTTCTTTCAAAGCCAGATCTTTTCCTAAGCCGCTCACCAAACTACATAAGCAGTTTCAACTAAATGGACAGCTTATTTTTAAACACTTACATTTTTTTTCGACCAGCCCTCCACTCTATTCTACAACTGCAACTTCTGAGTGCCAGAATCAACAGTGCGACCACCAGAAAAAACCTCGAATTATATTAAGTTTGACGAGCCAAAATATGACTGTAAACCTAGAAAAGTTATATGGCCCATTTTCAGCTATTTTGACGTGTTAACGTCTAATAAATTGATGAACACCGGCTGCACGCACGAAAAAGGATGACTCATTGTAACGTTACGCTCATTGTAACGTCACGATCATTTCATCAATGTTTTATTATGACGTTGTCACGTTAAACTATCGTCCGTAAATCGACTTTACAGACAACCAACTTTTTCTTGGGAAACGTTTTCAGTGTAAACGTTTGTTACAACTACCTGCATGCAAAGTTTTCAAACTTCTTACCAAAATTCTTTGGGTAAATAATTTTTGGGTAGTAGGAAACGAAATTTTATTCAATGGACAGCCACGCTATGAAACTTTATAAGGTAGGTATTGTTCCTAAAATTTCAAGGACCAGTGGATGTTTTTCTTAATCAAATGTTTTACCAACTTCCTCACCAAAATTTATTTTGAATAGGAAACCAAATTTTCAGATTTTTTCTTCGTGGAACTGCTACAACATCCCACTGTTTTTTTCAAAGCCATCTCTTTCTTTTATCCGCTCATCAAACATACCTACCTAAACAGTTTCAACTAAATGTATACTTTCCTAAAAGTCCAAATTCACAACAACGCGACAACATGGGTTACTCGCACATAATTAGACATACAAACACTAACCGCGGAAGTACAAACAAAGCATGTTTTAAAAACATATGATTTCAACTAAAACCGGTTAATCTTTGTAAGGAACAATTAAATAATAAACATACGGTAATAACTTTCATTTCTCACGTAATAATTAGTTGTTGTGACGAACTGAACGGTCAATGTTAAGTGTTATGGCAATATTGAAAAGCTGGCGAAATTGACGTCTAAACATGGGGAAAATATCCTGGTTTGATTATATTAAAATGCTGTAATATTGTTAAGAATAGGCAGAGGAATTTGTTCTTGCGATAGGGAGCGAAGTGAGTGAGAAAATAAAATATCGAGCCGTCAGCGTTGGCTGTTGACAACTTATTCAACAAATGACAGCTAGAAAATAGATACGAGTTTATCAAGTCGTCGCAATGATTTTGTTATCATTTTTGACGTGACAACGTCTAATAAATCGATGAACGCCGGCTGCACGTCATTGTAAAATTACGATCAATTCATCAATGTTTTGCTATGACGTTATCACGTTAAACTATCGTCCGTAAACCGACTTTACAGGCAACCTTTCTTTATGTTGGAGAAACTGGGCCTAAGTCTACAGTACGATTATACGCCACTTACAGGTGCTGATGATCAGTAGTAAGTGACTGAGTCCTCCTAATATATAAATTAATAACCAGCTTTTTTATGGCCCGTCACGTCATAATCTAATCAGACCTTCTTTCTCTCATGCGAGGGCGTCAAAATATAAACCAGTAGCATCAACCTGAGGTGTCATACACTGATTATCATTTAGAACATGTCCGCCCACAAGCTCTAGAATAAATTAAACACTTTACAGTGACATCAGACATTAATTGGCTATCAGACCACTTAATTCTAAACTTTTCTTCAATAAAATGCAACCATATAGGTCCATATCGATAACAGCTTTACGAAACTAAGATTAACTAAATCCCATTGCGAAAGAACCATAAAAACGTTATCACTTAAAACTCTTAGTAAACTAGGCTTCATTAATACTAATCCGAAGTGGCCCATATTATCTACGCTGGTTATAAATTAAGTGCCTGAGGTTAGCCAACATCCCGACTTGGACTTATAAAGAGTTGCCGTGGCCACACACGGCGCAGGAATAAAAAAGTTTATTGACGCTTCGTGTGTTGTCTATGGACGTTACTCCTTTGTCCTGGAGATAAAAATTAAGCTTTAATGTATTCATTTCAATCACGCTGTGAGGATTTTGATTAAGATAACATTTAAGAATTGAAGAGGCTCTTAAGATAAGACGGGAACAAATTGAGGGCGTCTTTTAAAATGATTGTTTGACAAGTTAAACATGGTCAAGGCTCAAGAGTATTGTGAAGAAATTGATGTAAATAAACACATACCTAATGATTTATACAAACGGCTCGCTTTGTTTTCTTGTTCGAGTCAATAGTAAAGCCAACAAAGGGTAATAATACCCTATATTTTGCTAATTATTTGGTACTGTAACCTGTAACCTTACTATGACGTGCTAATGCCATCCAATTCCGGTGATGTAAAAATTGTATTATTTTATTTTATTATTTTTATTGATGGTACTAAGTTGTAATGAACATAGGACCTTTTGACACCATAGGACCTAGGACCAAACACTAACTATCTCTGAACCAATTTTGAAGAATTTTAGTGGAGAGATAGATCGGACCCTGGGAGACGGTTTTTTTTTACTAAATTTTTTTTTACCACGCGAATCCTCTGACAAACACACGCTGGTAGTAGGTATCATAAGGGTCCTCGGCCTGCATGAATATCTTTTTCAGTTTATGTAAGTAAGTACTTACTTATTATCGGTACAGCTGACCAGTTCTCGAAACTTGTTTTACAGAGGCTTTACAGCTCGGCCATTCGTTACACGGCGACAGGCGGCGGCCTTTACCGCTGCGAGGCCCCGGGCGGCAGTCCTTGGCGAGGCAGATGTTTGCGAGGCCCTTGTTCTTTATGAAATTCATTTGAAAGTAGGTATTTCTGATTATTTTTGCGGCGTTTCCTAAGACTAAAATTTAAAATAAAATCACAATGAGAAATTTATAAAAAAAAAATTGCAAAACTTAAACCGGTCTTGTGTCATCGAATTCCTCAAATTCGATGGCACTTTTTACTATTAATAAAATTAAATAATTTACTGTGAAATTACTTCATTTTATTGCTAAAAGTATAAAACATTTCAAATGAAAGGTTTATTGAACTCGGGTAACGCGAGGTCCCGGACGGTTGCCCCACTCGCCACCCTCAAGGCCGCCACTGCACGGCGAAGTATGTAAACAATCGACTATTGTTTTCTATATAGTCCGTATTTACAGGCTTAAAGTAAAGGTTATGGAGTTCGAGTAGTTTGTTGAGCTTTTTGTAATGTGCAGTTGGAACGGACTATACTTTGACATATGTCTATGGTATTTGAGGAGAGAAGTTAAAGAGTAGAGTAGCGTTAGATTCGGGGTTGTCTTTGGGTTCAAATTACCGTATTTTAAAGGTTTCTCGAGAATGCAGTTCATTGCTGTATGCCTTTAAACCATTATTGCATGTTTAAAGACATAAGATGACCTGAGTCTGTCCAGGAGGTTATAAGTAGATTCAAAATTAATGACGTCTGTGAAGTTCGCTATTCGCTGCAAACTGCGCAACGACTTGCGAAGAATTCCGAGCAGCCACTAAATTGGATTCTACGTATACCGACCTTTTTTTAGTGTAGTGGGTAGGTAAGGAAGTGGAATTACCAGCTACTGCCTACTACCTACTTCGCCACTGTGGATGACAAAAATTGTAGAAACACTAGCCACCATGATAAAACTCAGGCCATAATTGTTGGGATCCCTATAACATCACAAGCGAAGGTAACGTTACACGTGTTACACTGGCTCACCTCTACACACAGCCTCAAACCGTAGGCGCACGTCCAACCGTCTCAGCGTTTACCACCAGACTCCTCGTCGACGCTGCCCCCTCCATTTGTGTACGTGAGACAACGTACTAAATCTATTATATAGATACAAACACTATTATAATAATAATCACGCCCGATGACTCCAACACTCTCCTCCACGATAGCCGCAAAGAGCACCACGAACGCAAACCACGACCTTCCGCCCTCGCCGCCGAGGCCCGCCGTGACGTGCTTGAGCCAGCTCTCGCTGCTGAGCCTGTAGTTTTGATTCGTCCCCAAATAATAATCCTAGTTCGATCCAACCCGTCCCTACTGTCCTCCCCCCAGCGATGCCCTAAGCCTGGGCCCGTACCTACTATACAAGGGGTGCCCTTAGCGTGTAGTCGCTTAGTTTGTAAGTTTGAAAAAGCCCTGACTGGATGCTTTAATATTTATATTAAGGCCACCACAGATAAACCCGGTTAAGCAGTCGACAACCTCATAGGTTGAACTGCGAGACGCCAAACACAAAAAGAAACATACTATGTTCAACATCCGTTCAGCCACTGGTGCAGTTGTTGAGGCAATAATAAATGTTCGAACTATAGTAGGCGCCAGATAATCGTGGAATAACGGTCATTGACCCACCTACAATTATTGACATTTTTAATTTGAAAAACGGAATTAATGACACAAAGCTGTCCCGAATCATCATCTCTCGTGATCCTTAACATTGTCTAATAATGAAAAACGATTCATATTTAATTGTTCAGGTACCTATGAACAGTTATTAGGGAAAGGTCAATATACTTTATTCCACATTTATCTGGCGCCTACTATAGAGTTGCCAACCGTAGGTACTCTATAATCTACAAAATCAATAGAGTACGCTAAAATACTATATTTATTTTGACTCTGTCTTTAATTAAACTGAAGGAAATATTGCCATTTCAGTATTCCACTGAAGAAATTTTTGTCTTTTTCATCATAATTGCAAATAAAATTGTTGATAAATCAAATGCATGCAACAACATTTTGGTTTTGCAATAAATAATAGATATAATAAAAAATAGGTACCTAGGTACTCTTTTTATACGACTGTAGGTACTCTTCATTTACCCTTCCTAAAATCAGAAATACTCTATTTCTTCTAAAAAAATGCTGGCAACCCTAGTTTGAACAAACATTCAAACATTCATGATAACAACCCACAGATTTTCGCACTTCGGATAACTAGTTTAATTATATATACTTCTAAACTAATATTATAAAGAGGAAAGATTTGTATTTTTGTATGCTACGAATAAACATAAAAACTACTGGACCGATTTGAAAAATTCTTTCAGCAATAGATAGCTACATTATCAGCGAGTAACATAGGCTTTATTTTATCCCCGTACTCCCACGGTGACGGGAACTACGCGAGTGTAACCGTGTGACGTCCGCTAGTTCAATATAAAACTAGTAGGATAAAATTTACGTTTGTTTTTCCAGATTAGGAGATAAATTTATAAAACGTGTAGGCACATCAATCAAGAACTAAATAGTAGCTCGGTACCTATACCTACCTACAATGATTACAATATGGAGTATATAACTACGTAAATAGATTTCAATATGAATAACTTCCTGTTACAATAATTGCCATCATAACTAACGTTTCAGTAGGTAAAAGATATGGAAAACCTTATAAGTTGGTAGGTATATTAATAACAAATACAAACAATAGCGAAGATATGTAGATTTAGCATGAATAATGCATTTAATAAATCTAACAGTTACCTACACCCTTCTCAGTTGTATTTACAAAGACGTGTTAGATGATTAGGGCATGTTATTAATACGGGGATTTAATTTCCTGGGAAGACGAATACTTCTCTCATCCTACTCTTTTGACCCGTAGGTACCTATCCCCATTTGTATGTACCTATTCGAAAATTTCATTTGAAGAAACATGGCGTCGGTCTAGACGTGACACTTCGCAACTACCATTTTTTGGTAAAATTGGATTTTTGTGCAAAAAGTTTCAAACAATAATTCTGGAATTAACTCGTAAGTGCCTCGTAGATTTGACAGAATTTTCATTTATTTGACAGAAAAAAAAATTAATTGCAGTGACCTCTCGCAACAAGCATATAATAACAACCTTAATTTGGGGTAACCTCGTAACCTTTACTAAGGTCTAGTTAGATCTTACGAGGTTACACCAGATAAAATTTATAAAAGATGTGCATTATACCTAATTTGTAAAACAGTTTTTTGTCTCTCCAGAAAAGTTCCTCTTGACCGACGACGGGTGGGTCTATAGTTAATAAGACTCTAACACTCTCGCATCGCCCTTTCATTTGATGATTTTCCATTTTTTTTAAACCGTCCAGGTGCGTGTCGGCCCACGCGCATTTTAGGGTTCCGTAGTTGCAATGTCACTATTGCCGACTTAGAATGATGCTTTTGGTTTGATTCTTTTAATTTATTTTTACTACCTATTTCACTAACAACTTTATCCAACCAGTTTCAATGGGATTTGTACAAAAATTTCCTTCTCCATTTACATTTTATAGGTCGGTCGCCTATTACTTCGTTAACTTGTAAAGCCTACTTAGCTGTGATAGTTTTCCTTTAAAATTCTGATATAGGTAAGGTCCCATTAAAATAGATGGAAAAGTTTCTAGATATTAATCATACCACCAAAATAAGGACAATGGTAAGAAAAACGCGTTTGATACTTACAACAACAAAAAAATAGCTAACGAAAATATACTTAAAATGTTGGTTACCCAATGCATAAACACATCCATGTCTTTGTTATCTTATAAAATTTCTGATACGACAAAATGTTCAGGGGCATGTGTCCACGTCAATAACCTACCCATAATGGATGTGTTTATTCTAGTGTGCCGAAAAATTTATTATTTTAGATCAAAATAAAATCACTTAAATCAGTGTTTTTTTTTGCTTCGATATATTTAGTTAGACGTACTAAACGCTGTGTTAAAATTTGTCCACCTATTTTTTCACGTCTACAAAAACCATCGTTTAGCTAGCAGAGGAGGCACTTGACTCTAAAAAAAAAAATTGCACTTTAAAGCTTTCGCAAAGGGAAAAATGGTCGGCCTATCCAACGACACCCCACACTATGGGATAGACGGCAAAAAAAAAGCATTGCCACTACGTGATCTTGACGTGACTCTAATATTTTTTTTCAATATTTTATTTTACCACTTTGTAGGCGTGCTTGGTATGTATACCCATATCAAATTCTAAATTTCTAGTGCTAAATGTCTCTGAGCTAAACCGCGGACAGACAGACAGACAAACAGACGGACATAGCGAAAGGGTTCCCTACGTTGTTGTCTACGGAACCCTAAAAAATGGATTCCACCCAATGCAGAGTGTAGGTCTCTTCCATTGCAGGCCACTTTACCCAGTCCTGGGGTTCCTGCAGTGTAGCAAGCAGCACCTCTACGCCAAGACGGCCATGGCCCGAGGCGGCGGGCTGCGAAAGCCCTGCAACAAACATTTCGATGCCCTTCTAGTCTGCCTCCTCGTACCTTCTTTTCTTGTGCTAGAATAATTATTCTCGTCACCCTATAGAAGTCACATCACTCAAGAGTTTTTTTTGTTGTTATGAGGCAATATGTCCGCGAATAGGTAAGTACACTTATTTGGGCCGGTTAGCTGCCTGAAGATGGGCGTCGTAACCGAGGCAGGCCTAAATAAGGCTGGCGTGACGACTTGGACTCATTCCTGACAGACTGGCCGCAAAAGATAGTGGGAGGCCTTTTTGCCCAGTCGTGGGACAACATAGGCTATTCAAAATAATGAGGCAGCAAATCCTATATGGACCGGGACGCCATCATCATCTTCTTGCCCTTACCTATCCCATGTTACTTGGGGTCGGCGCAACACGTTTTTTCTTCCAGTCCTGTCAACCGTCACGCTATCACTAACTCCCTTTTCTTTCAAATCACTCCTAATACAAGCCATCCATCTTTTCTTTGGCCTCCCTCTCCCTGTCCATCCATCCACATTTATATTCATAACTCTTTTAATTACGTGCATTTCATCCCTCCTCTTCACATGACCATACCAAGATAAGCGGTTCCCTTTCAACTTTTCCGTTACAGGTGCCACTTTTAAGCTACCTCTAATGAACTCATTTCTCACTTTATCCATTCTGTATACTCCACACATCCATCTCAACATTCTCATATCCGTTACATGCAATCTTTTCTCATCCGTCTTTTTCACAGCCCAACATTCTGATCCATACAGTACGACAGGTCTTATCACGGACTTATAGATTTTCCCCTTTAACTTGAGGGGCGTCCGTGGGTCGCAAGTTGTTCCAATGACCTGTCGCCATTTCATCCATCCTGCGTTGATCCGGTGCGTTACGCCTCGGTCTATATCGCCGTCCCCCTGGACAAGCGACCCGAGGTAGGTACCGAAAGTCGGGGCAGATCGGTAGGTATAGGCGTTCCGATGAGAGCTACGGACGCCAAATCTTTATTAATCTAAAAATTATCTAGGTACCAATGGGTTTTTTTTGCGCGGACCTTTTTATAAAATAATCAGTTTGTTTTTATTTCTGAACGTGAAAGGATAGGCAGAGCAGGCAGGACCGACGCTTGTAGGGTCGTTACGCCGGTTGGCGGCCTTTTAGTCGCCTTCCCAACTTTGCTCTTTGGAATTAGTATGACATGTCCATAATTCAGGTTCTGATTGTTTCTGTAGGCGTAGCAGATATCATAAAGTTATTTTTCTAAATAGGTATTGGAGGAATATTGTAACGGTTTTTTTTTTAAATAAATGAATACCTAAAATTTACTCAAAATGCCGGTTGACGGCCACTTTTTTCAGTTCACGGCCACCCTAGAGTTAGTTCGCGGCCGCCAGTTTTACATACAATATTGACTTACGAGTATTTCATACTTTTTTGCATTTTCGTACACTTTTCACCATATAATAATGGTCCTATCATAAATTTCCACATAGGGCATATGATAGCGATTGTCACTCAAATGCCTTTACTCTTAAAAAGCACGTTCTCTTCAATATTCATCCCTTTCTTGTACGATGAGAGATGTTAGAATAGTTAAAGGTAAGGTTAGGTTAGAACCTTACCTTACACTATTCTAACATCTCTTATTTTCACAGGATTTTTTCATCTAATCTGGGGTCACGCACTACAATCTCGTCATTCAGGCATTCTAATCTCTACAGCATTTTACCTTCTCCTCCCAACTCACCTTCATCTTTAATTTCTGCAAGAATTCTTCCCTCTGTCCTTTCTTTTTTCCTTCCTCTATTTTCCCTCCTTTCTTTCCTTACTCGAAACTCTTAACCTCTAATGCATTTATTCTTCTTCCATACTTCTAACATACTACACTTTCATTCATCTATACTGCAGCTATTTTTCTCTCGTTGTTAAACACACTACATTACTATCTCTACAAATAATGAAATAAAACACGTTTTATAATCAATTTATAGTGCAACAAATTAAGTTTGGTTAACATTAACATTTTGTTTTTATTATACTTGAGTAATACAAAATTTGAGCGTATTAGACTAGTATTTTAAAAAGTCAACAATTTTATGTATTAATTAACTTGATAACAGTAACTATTTATAATCAGTCTTTAACAATTTCTATACTTAATCAGTAAGTGTCTAATGGAATTATGTACTAGGTGTCTACCTGTAATAATGTATATTGTACTTATCAAAAATATATACTTAAAGTATAAAACAGTCTTATATTAAGTACCTAGTTGGTACGAGATCAAAATATACAACTGAAACAACGAGTTATAAGAATATAAAAACTATTCCTTATCAATAATGCACATGTTACACTTGAACGGTTTATCTTTAACATCATCATAAGTCAGTCCTATAAAATCAGTACACTTCAAATGAAACCATTTAGTACAAAAATCACAGCCAACATTTTTGTTTTCATCGTCCTCAGTGTCACTGTTTAATATATTTGCGCATTGGCCACAATTTTGTTTTGATGTTAACTCCCTAGTCTTTAAAGGTTTTCCTTTTTTAAGTTTCTTGGCTTTGTGTGTTTCTTTTTTTCCCTTTGCTTCCTCTTGCTTTTTCTTTTAGTAGATGGTATTGTCGCCATTTTTTCCCTGATATCGCAGACGGAATACGAGCTTTGGATACGTTTTGTTTGGACTTTTCAAGAGGTTGGGGTATAAACAGATGTTGCTCGAATACTGTGTTTGGATCTATTGAAATTTTGTTGTTTTCGGATGCGGATGTAATTGTAGAAGATGATGATTTCTTTGACAGAACGTCATGAGCATCTGAATGTTTTGATATAGTTGGAATAACTGTAACATCATCCAGTGATAAAAGAGACCTTCCTTCTAGTTGCTGGCGAGTGACGACAAATGTCAAAATTTCATTTTCGTCTCCCGATTTTTCTGTAGTAGTAACGGTACATAATGGCAAGTTGTCTTTTAAAGTTGGCACATGAGATAATGTTACCGAGTTGGTGTCACGATTTTCAGATCCCAGTTGCTCTTTTGGTCTACTATGTGGAACTACTTCGGTGCAAGTTTCCAAACTTCCAGTTTCATCTGTAATCTGGATTTGGTGTATCTGTTCCGTGCATAGAGATGCTTCCCTGATTGGGATTTGGGCTTCGATAATTTCTTTTAATGCCTGCTGTAGACTTTCAGGAGTGTAAGTCGCAGTTTTATATTTATGTTTTTTCGTAGACATCTGTAATAACAAAAAATATCTAAACACCAACCAAAACGGTCTATGTGAAAGAAGTGGCCGCAAACTGACACCTCTATTTTCAAATAGTCAGATAACGGCCGTCTATTTTTCATATGATTTTCTGACGGCCGCGAACCAGATTTGTTTTGTTAGCATGTGTTAGTTTGCGGCCACATTATAGCTATAAATCCGTATAAAATTATATTTTGGCGGCCGTGAAGTAACCATATCATTAAAACCAACCCCAACAATAAAAAATGTTGCAGAAAGCGAAGCTTTATTTACATTAATAATAGGAAAGAAAGCAAACTTATTTCAGTCAGTGAGCTAGTGCCGCGGCCACCCGGCCGTATACCAACTTTACTAAAAACTTATTGTGTTGGTTGGCGGCCACCAAATAAAACTAATATTAAAGTAATTTACTCCCAAAATAAATGCAAAATTACATGAAACAAATAATTATGATCACTCAAAAACAATCACACGAGTAATAAGTAATCGTAAACTTGAAATACTTACTTTTGAAGCGGGAACTGATCGCTATTTTTTGCGCAGCTTTGCGTACGTGTCTGCGCTGACAGCGCGGCTGACAAAATGGACGATTTATTTCCGGCACATGGATTAGGTTAACCGACCAATTTGAATAGACATTACATTCTGCTACTACCCTACTTTTTAAAGTGGCACAACGCGTTGGTAAGAGTAAGATAGAATTCTTATTATTGCAATATTTATACGGCTGGTCCTATAAAAGGCCGCGAAACAACACAGGGCCGCGATCCAGCGTAATGACCCTACTTAGGCTTTTAAAATTAATAGTTTACTGCAAAGGAATAGGTACCTACTTACTTAATAATTACCTGCCTTGTGACTCAAATCTGTGTACCTTCTCCAAAAATAAGTTGGTTTTACTGTCACACTAAATTGTTGCATACATATTGCCATATTTTAACAAAAAAAAGTAGGTATAAACAATAAAAATCATCCATTGTGGTCATGTTTTGAACATAACTTATTTGTTTTAAACATCATAATTTTAAAACATTGCTTGTTAAAACGAATAATTTCGTTAGACTGGGCTTAAATTGTGATATGTGAGACAGCTAACAAGCATGCAAAGTCATTTTGAAAGAAAACATTTTGATTGTATTTTATTGACATAAAGTAACGGAAATAGCCGAGTTATGGAGGAAATGAATAAAATGACAGTTAACTCCCAAAATATATTTAATTTATTGTTAAGTAGGTAGTAGAAGCAAATTGCAGAAAGCCTCAAGCGGTGTTCCCATTGCTTAACTCCGGAGATCGGACAATATCAGGTAGGTACCTAATCAATGTGGCATGGATGTTGGCGAAGAAAAGGCAGATGAAATTAGAAGGCAGGCAGGCTAGGCAGGTTGGTCGAAGCTAAATATTAAAATTTTAAGCAATGCTGCCCGCCAGAAATATTTCGAAAACTTTTCACTGCGCATCAATAGCAATTCTTTGATAGAAATCTTTAAAAAAACTCCCATTCAGCCTTAACAATGCAGTTTCCTGGTTCATAGCTTTCTTTATTAACGCTCCTCTGACATAATGGCGTATTGTGACCGGATCGTGGGCGATGCGCCTGACATCAGATTTTGTCCGTAACCAGCGCTTACCGCCACAATATAAAGATATCTTGAGATTGACATCTTAGTTCTCGTTTGTAAAATAGAAATGTCAGAACTTGTTGGTTGTAGGCGTTGCTTGTATTGTGAAAGACTGGCTTATAGATTGTAGATAGGTAGATACCTACGTATCCTTGTAATCGTGTTTACGTGGAAGACTTTGAAGTTCATTTAATTAAAAACTTTCATGAGTACGTAGGTACCTAACATTCATAATTTACATAAGCAAGACGCAGATCATGATGCTTTATTATTAACCGCCAGTTTTAACTTTCGGATTCGATAGGTGACTAAGTACCCGCGAGCTGCTCGCTCGGCGGTGCATAGCTGCGATGGTAGGTACCAATCGAACTTGAAACATATTACACGTAACAAAAAAATATGTAAGTATTACCTAGCTCGTTTTCTAGGGTCTTCATGTCAACGCTTTCCTGTGGATCAAGACCATACGTGTGCGTATAAAACAGACTATTTTAAAACGGCGCAAGAACAACCTACCAGTGACCTACTATCAGTGAGACGAGGTTAAGTATGGGTATAAATTAATAAGAAATGTTGCTTTTATCACGTTCAGCTCAGTTCACGATAAAAACTCAAACATTGTAACAATCTTGTTGATGCGTCAGCATAAACGCATTGCCTGAAACAAGCTTCGTAAATGCATCTTAGCTGTCACTGTCATTTGGTTTGGCAGTGACAGATTCGTTTAAAATCTTTTTTGGTAAAGAAGTGGTCTGCTGTAATATTACTTTTATTATTCTCAACAATTATTTTTTATCTTTATATCTGAAAAGTTGAAAAAAAGACAACAAATACAAAAACAATTGATAATTACAGTAAGGAAACTAGTACCACTTAGCTTGTGAGTAAACTTAACTCTTTCCGAACTGTTGTTATGAATGTCATATTATTATTTGAAACTGACAAGGATTCTCCCATTCCTTTCAATTTCCTACGGCGCGTATGTCTTTCGCTAATTTCAGCACGATTTTAAATTGATTTATATTTATTTTATCACTATAAGCAACGCTATTTCAAGGTTATATAATTCATGAGATAAGGCAGTAATTCACTGTCAGTTTCATTTGCAAATTTGCTATAAAGAAAAGCGTATTGAGGGCGCTTTTAATAAAATACGACCCGACGGAGCAAATCTGTGAAAATGAGAACTGAGTCATGAAATAAGTGATTTCCCGCGCGTGAAACGATGTACTAGCGAGTGTATTAGAAGAGTGTGTTTCTAGTTCCGTTAAGACGTGCGTAAAGTTCGAAGTTTCTGTATTCTTGAGAGTTTGAATAAGATGGATAAAATTAATTTATTGTGGTCAAAAACCAACCGATGGCACGGAGGTTTGTACAATATTTTATGTATTTTTTACGTAGACTATAATCTTTATTCGTGCGTTTAAAAACTTTATTGCTTGCATGATTACTTACTTGCCTGTAGATTGTTTATAAGCATTTTATTACTAAAACAATAACTTCAATAAGTATTGTTTTCAATAAAAAAATAGGTAGAAATTAAAACTAGAATAGGAAATAGAAAGGAATAGGTAGGGATCAATGAATATTTTAGTAGTTAAATTCAAATATGTACTTTTATTCAGAAAAAAGTAGGGAGACGGAAAATACAGATCAGCCTAATTACTCATAAAAAATAATGCTAATAAAATTATCTTATGTAGTCTAAGTACCTATCTCTTATCATAATTGCATGCCAACACTGTTTTGATAATGTTCCCTATTAGCATGCGCGTGCAGTAGGCATATATGGGATAGGATAGGCCAGGCCAAACATAATGCCCAAAAAAAAAATTAAGTCCACTATCAAAGTGAACGAAAATTCGCATCGTCAGTATCGTGATTTGAACCCCGAATAATGTGGTGAGTTTTTTTTTGAGCATTATGTATGGGCTGGCCTACCCTTACTGTAGCCTACTGCACGCCCATGCCTATTAGCAGTCAAAAGTCATATCTCATCTCTAATGAGTCTGTATAAACCACAATTTTAATCCTCTAGAAAGGCAAATATCCCAATCATTTTCTTTGAATAGTGTTAAGCAGGGACCTAACCCACAATTATAATCCTCTAGAAAGGCAATCATTTTCTTTGAGTAGTGTTAAGCAGGTACCTAACCCACAATTATAATCCTCTAGGAAGGTAATCATTTTCAAATCACAATGCTTCCTTATTTAACTTTATTTTAAACTTTGGACATTACTTATAATTAACATATTTAAGTATTTTAGCAAACACAACCATATTTATTCAAATAATGGCATTAAAACTTATAAATATGTATGTTAATGCATTTGGCATTGAGTCAGCAATTCACGATACATATAATAAATTTTTTCACAAGAAACAAACCACAATTGAATATGCATTGCCTTAAAAAAAAAAAAATTATAGGAATTATACTAAGCCAAAAAGTACATACACAACAGCAGGTAAAGTTACTCATTTTGAAAACTGGCCAAACCACAAAATAGTTATACAGTATTGAAACCCTTATAATGTTCATTAACTTTTCAAGAAGACTCATGACTACCTTTGGCATAAACATTAATTAATTTGTAAACAAAAAAGTCCAACATCAAAATAACTTCATAGTTGCAGTACTGTCCTGATAATACTGTAAATTTCATAAAAAGTGGATGATTTAAGCCAATCACACCTCAAAGACTGAATGGATTTGAATGAAACTTGACAAAGATACGCCATGTATTGCCTTAAGACAGGATTCTTTTTGGAGTTTACTCTTTAAGAAATGATTTTCATATTTAGCCCATGGTATGAAAATTTTATGAGGAGTAAAATCGAGCGTTAACTAAAAGTGAGGAATTACGTTCCTTTGCGCAACATACTTTGCGCACCTTTCACTTCGAGAATATAAAGTGTGTATATATACAAAGTATACTCAGCTTATTTAAGATGCTTTCATTTACCCTCGTTTTACACAATCTACACAATAATAGTTCTTAAGGAGTAAACACCAGTTGTGCGTCAGAGCTGACACACACTTTTTTATCCTGGAAGAATATGCCCTTGGTATAATATGCATTTTTCAGGTGAGCATACTAGACCATTTTCCTCATTTTATGTCATGATAGTCCCAAGAAATTTTATCTCACACAATTACTTAAATTGTAATGCCTACATTTCTGCTTACTCATGATGACTGAATAATGCAGGTAGTAATAGTTGAGTCACTGAATTACAGAAAATAATTCTGCTTTTCATATAAATTCTATGATACATTATGTTTCTGCACTCGCACAATTTTTGGTCCAGTTCAAAAGTTGATATTTAACCCGGAGTATAACTAACCTAACTGCAGAAAACTACATAGAAAACCTGCACAACATGAAAAAAAAAAACAAACTAGTCTTGGAGGCACCGGGGGGGCCAGGGGGTACTGTGTTGCCCAGTTACTGGGTTGTGGAGTTCAGATGGGCAGATGCTCATGTGGAATGCTGGTACTTGGCTGCATCCGGGTGGGCTACATGCGGACCCCAATTTAGTTGGTAAAAAGCTAGGAAGAATGTTTTTTTTTTTGGCTTTGTTTCTTTGATCTATCCCACTAAAACATCAGGAACTATATTTTTTTCCAGAATTTAATATAGTCCTTGACACTCAGTGGCAGTGTAAGAGACCAAATTACTAAAATTTTTAAAATAAAAATGTAAATATATATAAATGCGAATGTAACTGTCTGTCTGTTATGCTTTCATGCATAAACTGCTGAACCGATTTGGATGAAGTTTACTGTACAGAGATAGATTAGACCCTGGAGAAGGACATAGGCTGCCTTTTATCGCGAGAAAAGGGCTGAAGGGTTTGAAATAAGAGATGAAAGTTCGTATGGGAGTCCGTCATTATTGAAACTTAAAACCTTTATAATTAGGCACTTGATAAAAAATAAATAAACATGTATGCCAAGCATGTTTTTTTTAAATTTGTTGAGTCTTAAAAATAAAAATGGCTGCCCAAAGTAACTATTCCACGCAGACAAAGTCGTGGGCAAATGACTGTACTCTTATGTAAATATTACTTTATTTTACTAAGTTTAAATGCTTCTTTACTGATATGATTATCATTCTATGCAAATATCTGTGTGTTTGACAAAAGATAAGATACATATCACAGCTGGAGTTACAGATTACATATTGATAACAGAATTGTAAATATATCTGCTTTAGTTTTATCTTTTGGCTAAAAAAGATAAAAATAAAAAAAAAAGATTTCTCTGCCATTGTGATAACTTTTGCTATGGTTTATCTGACTGTCTTGTTTCTTCCAAATGTGTTCAGTAACAGTTTCCCAAACATGCACATTTTAAATGGATTATGAAGGATAAATTGAATTATCAATGAATTTAGTTAGATAGTTAATCATGTACCTATTTGATACTAGCTTTTTCCCGCGACTTCGTTCGCGCATATCATATACAAAAAGAATTTTCCAAATCCGACTGGTAGTTCCAGAGATGCAAGGCCTTCGCCCCAACCGCCGCAACAGGAGAAGACGCCCCGGGCGTCGGGAGTCGCAGGGTGATCCCCGGCCACCGTAGGCGCGGGCCTGCGGACGGCGAGCATTGGATGGCTCGCTGTCCGATCACCACCAGGCCCGGGTCGATGGCGCGTTGTGTTTCACGCGCGCCTCAAAGAGATGTCAGCATAAAAGAAGGGGCCCGCTAGAGCCAGAGCCTGCCAGGGTTGCGGAATTTGTTCGAAAGAGTCACCGCGGCCCTGGAACGCAAAGGGCTTTGGAAGAAACACGGATGGGTTTTAGTCAGTAAGAGTCTGACACTTCCGCTCCACCCAGAGCGGAAGAAGTCATTTGATGAAATAAAGCTCCAGAGATTAGCGCGTTCAAACCCTAAAAAAGCAAAGCAAAAGTGAATTAAAAAAGCATTTTATGCAAATTACACATTATGAGTATACACTTTAGTTTCATTTACTTACTACCATCTTTAATTGTTCTATATTAAGTACTAAAAAACATTATTAGAATATCAAACTCACAAATTTATTATCTCTATCTTAGTATTAATTTATTAATTCATTATTCCGAACTCACTAGCCATATATAAGCCATCTATATAAGGCTTCTGTGGTTTTTAGCATAATATATATATTTGATACTACATATTTTGAACATTAATAAAAAATAATAAAATAAACAAACAAACTCTTCAGCATAATTATATTAGTAAGACGTACCTAGCAATTATTACAGAAATGCATGTTGTTTATTAAAACATAAGCAGGTAAATTTAAACATGCTTCGCTTTCGTAAAAGTACCGTATACCCGACTCCCATCTATCACTGTAGCAAAATTCATGAAAATCGGTTCGTAGATTTAGGCGTGCAATTTATAACATTACTAGCTTTTGCCCGCGACTTCGCACGCGCATAATATCGTTCCCATATAGCGTATAATTTGCATATGATAGTCTCATGATTGTGGCTATCATATGCAAAAGAATTTACCAAATCCGACTTGTGTTTCCAGAGATTAGCGCGTTCAAACAAACTCTTCAGTTTTATCATATTAGTACCTATGGATTTAGGATTTTATTTTTGTTAGCAGTTCCCTTTTATTTTATTTTCATGTTATTGATTAATCCCGAGTTGGCTTTCTCAAATGTCAAAAGTTTTCAAGTAACTTGAAAACTTCTTTCAAGTACTTTTCAAGTAAGTACCTACTTGAAAAACTCTAACTTTTTTTTAAATTGTATTATTAAAAAAATAACTAAGTTCTATTCGATTTTCTCTTCCCTTTAGTGGCTCTACTACCTAGTTCCACTTTTCAAAGTCAATTTACAGCTGAAAAGAGAATTATCTCTAATAGTACAAACTCCGATAGCAGGAAGCATAATCTACCCATTCAAAGTTCATAACAGATGTCACGGCTCATTAGTAATGCCTTATAAATAACTGAATGACATCTATAGTAGTCTAGGTCTCTCCATGACGTATTGAATAGTTAATAGGCTGCAAGGTCACCTAGATTAGAAGAGGTAGATAGGCACTATTATGTTCTTACTTAATGCTAAAACTCACGCGTTTGTCCCACAGGGGAGGTAGAAACTGCCGAACGCTGAGATATGTTCCCTTTACTTCGTTATCTATACTTCTATAATAATTACTAATCTATACTCTATACTTAATTTTATAAAGAGGAAAGATTTGTTTGTTTGTTTGTTTTGATTTCAATCTACGTGGGAATTGGAATGAACAAACTAAAATTGGGATACTTGAAATATATCTCACAATTTTTTGCAAAATCAACCCCTGACGAGGTGAACGGGGTGGATAGTTGCACTGCTCCAGAGACCTCATAATCAGCAGCAGAAATGGCTGGGTAATAATGAAAATCGTTTTGCTTAATTTTCCAAAACTAAAGGGGGTAGAGTGGGCGTCGAAGTTTGTGGAGTACCTACTAAATCTGTGCAGACGAAGTCGCGGGCGAAGTACTATAGTAGGCGCCAGATAATCGTGGAATAACGGTCATTGACCCACCTACAATTATTGACATTTTTAATTTGAAAAACGGAATTAATGACACAAAGCTGTCCCGAATCATCATCTCTCGTGATCCTTAACATTGTCTAATAATGAAAAACGATTCATATTTAATTGTTCAGGTACCTATGAACAGTTATTAGGGAAAGGTCAATGTACTTTATTCCACATTTATCTGGCACCTACTATAGTAATATTATAAAAAGGAAAGATTTGTATTTTTGTATGTAACGAATAAACTTAAAAACTACTGGACCGATTTGAAAAAATCTTTCAGCAATGGAGCTACATTATCAGCAAGTAACATAGGCTAAATTTTATCCCCGTACTCCCACAGAAACGGAAACTACGCGGGTGAAACCGCGTGACGTCCGCTAGTCCTTGATAAATCTACATAGCATCCTGAAAAGAATGATTGTGGCTTCGAAAGCAAGTCTATTCGAATTAAAACATATTTTTCTATTTTAATAAATAACTATATCACCATTTGTATCATTCTCCCTGAAGAATCAATCTCAAGAACCTTACAGAAACACAACTATTCGTGTAGGGGTGGAATTGAATGCTGGTCGTTGCACGCCGGTGGATAGTACTACGCATGTGGCCTTTCTAAAGAACATCATCCTTCATGCCCTAAGCATTAGGGTCCCAGAGTTTCCGCTTACATTCGTCGTTTGAAAACCTTTTTGCCTTTTTTACGATTAAAAATAAATATACAATGTGGGGACATCGATACGTCAATAAATGAAATCACTGGCAATACTGGTTCATAGGAATATTTTGAAACTATTATAAATCCTGTTACCGAAATTAAAAATAAACTTCCCAATTGCATAAAACGTCAAAAAAAACTCAAACTAGCCAAGGATAATGACTACTATTCTGACGAAATATTCCAAGCAGTCTGTTGCAGTTAGTGACATCAAATCTCTGATAAAAGACAACATTTTCATATGAACTAGTAAGACAGGTATTGCCAGTGTTTTGATTTATTGTCGTATCGTCGTTTCCACCTTGTATAAGACGATTACCTAGTTTATCATTGTTAATAAGTTCAAAGTCCAACCTCCTTTTAAGTCCACCTAAAAAAACTAGTTACTAGTGCTGACTGGTAAAAAACGCGGAGTCATTAACCTTTGATCTTGAGAGGTAATTACTAACCGTTTTTATGACGTAATTCTTCTAGTTTCTTAAGAAATCAGCAATTTTCACGCTTTTGAAGCGTGGTCTCCGAGGCGTGACCACGTAACAATACAGCGCTCTCGTACAAGTGCAGTTCAAGATTAAAATATGTAGATTGTAGGTAATATTTAAAGTCATGGGCACCGGGAGGGGCGTACAAGGGGGTGCACTCGCACCTCCCTGGCTTTCAATAATACATACGAAAACATGAAGAAATCAAAAAATATAGGTATATTAGACAAGCAGAATGTAGTAAAAGCGAATCTAGCAACTCCGAGGCGAGGTGGACACAGACGCCAGCACTTCAAGCTACCCGAAACTGTCAAATTTTCTCAATCAAACTTGAACCTAATACTTTCTCGATAAAGTTGAAAATCTATTAAAGAAATTTGACAGATTGTTGTAGCTTGATGAGCTGGCGTCTGTACTTCGAGCTCCCTGGACCCGTCTTCTCTCTCTGTGAATGGGCAAAGATAATCTATCCTATTCGAGGCGGGGCTTTGAACATGCACCCCCCGAAAATAGTCGTGCCGTCCCCATTGCACTATTTGCAATCACATAGAGTTTTTGAAATAGAGACATCATAAATCCTTTAAACACAAAATACATTTAGAAGTGTAGACATTTGTGAGAAGTAAAATAAACAGTAACACTGATACATAAATAAAAATCGGAGTAAAATGAACTAAACACAAATATTTAAATGAAAGTTTGATTACTAACAAGATAAACTAGAACGTATTTAAAACCAGGTTGCCTCAGCATCACACAGAAACCTTGAAAAACACGTAGGTACCTATCTGTTCCAGCGTTTTTCATCTTCGCCGTGGTCGAGTTGAAGGTCTTACCTGGAGGTCAGTTGGGCTTCCAGTGCAATGACCCCGCGCTGTCACATCCCTTCACTGGGGACACCATCAGTTGGAAACTGCTGCTTGCTACCACGGTGTTCTTGCCTTTGGCTGTGGTAAGTATACTACGAATACAAATATCGCTCATTTTTCTTAGAACATGATTGTGCCTATAATTGTCACGCCCGTGCCTCGGAAAGCACGTTAAGCCGTTGGTCCTGCGCCAGATCTCTCCGGTCGTGACGGGTTGGCGTCCCATCGGAATATGAGAGTGATGGAAAAGGGAGTGCACCTGTGTTTGCGCAAACAATCCACCCCGCGCCGATGGCAAGTCTCAGTTGAGAGTGGCCGCCATGGCCGAAATCGGGACTATAATGTAATTGTCACGCAACTGTAAAACAATAAGTACGGGTAGAGGCGGGTATATAGGCTTGTAAGCCAAATTATTTATCAAGTAACGTTTGCTGATCTCGGCCAAGGTTTAGGTTTTGCAATGGAAAAATAATATTTTGACTGTAGGTACCAACTTTATTGACAATGAACTACCTAGTCGCCGACAATTCCACATAGTAAGGGAGGCAAATTGTGATGAACAAGCAAAATAACATCCACAGTGCGATGTAGGGCAATCGTGGATGAATGTCTACTTCATATTGGAAGTTAAGCCTTCCATTGTTAGCCCAACACAATTGGCAAAAAAAAACTTTTTGTAAGTACAAACGCCTGCAGCTGCACATCAAGTTATAAATATCTGTCAAATTTCATTAATAGATTTTAATTTGGATTTGAATTGGGAAAATTTGACAGTTCCGGGTAGCTTGATGTGCTGGCGTCTGTACCTACTAAGTACATAAAACAAAGAACCGTGTTAACCTTTTGAACGCCAGAGCATAAATGCACCGGCGTGCCCTCGACGCCAAGCCACAAATTCGCCGTACTTTTTGTCACATATTTGTGACGTTTGGCGTACAGGGCACGCGCTTGCTTGTCATGTATACTTGACAATGGCGTTCAAAAGGTTAAACACTGCATTTAATTTAAATAAACACGCCTTTCGTCTGATCCAATCTAGGGTTTTGTCATTGATTCGCTCAGAATTTTCTTCCCCCGATTGATCAAATTCTTATGTTATTTTCCAGATGCTATTAGTCGAGAGAATATACCACTACGACAAGACAGTGAGACACAAGCAAGCAATGTGCTGGTTCAAAGAGTACCTGTTTGGGGTCCTCATCAACCTCGTCACAGTGCAGACGCTGAAGCTCATCGTGGGGTCCCCGAGACCCCACTTCTTTGATACGTGCAGCCCTAAGGAGGCGTTGACTTGTCAAGGGTGAGATTTTTATTTGGCGTTTACATTAAATGGAATTAATGATGATTAAGGATCTAGTCACAGAAGGGCGATAGGTACAGTCGACAAAGCTATTTGGTATCCAGGCATCTTGCAACTACTTTTAAACAATGTTGTGAGTGTGCTGAGTAGACAATTATTGTACACCACACTCGTAAGTCTGTCATAATCTTAAAAAGTTATAATGCACCCATTAGAAATAAATATAGCCAGTGCTGCGGAAAAAAAATATTTTTGCCTGTATACCAAATCGCTTTTTTGACAGTACATACAAATTGGGAGAACAAAACTTCACACTGATGATTTGATCGATACCCGTTACGGTATTTAAAGGGGAATGCCGATTTTAGGACTTGCGATGCCCAAGAAATTTAATTTAGTAAAAAAAAATATGTAACTTTTACGTAATTATCTCTTCTATTCACGACGCGATACAAGTCAGTAACATTTTTTAATAAATAATAAATATTGAAACGATACAACGAAATAAACAGACATTTTCTAGGTTGCCAATTTAAAATCCGTGAAAAAATAAAGATTTGTTGCAAAACATTGATTTGACATTTACACATATTGTACTTTATTTATTTGTCCTTTTGTTTATAGAAGTCCCAATGCATTCGATGTTACTTGTGGGCACTCAGGGCCTAAATCACTATGGCGGCTTAGCATCCCCCTTTAGCTCAATCATCTCAAGACGGATCCTTCGTATCATTGACCCGTATGATCTTTATTCGATTGTAAAGGTATTCATTTACAAAAATCTGGAGAGTGATATATAAATTCGATTAAACTACGGCTGGAAGTCCTTGATAATATACTTTAAAAAAAACTAAGCATGTGGTTTTTGTTATGAACAAATCTGACGGTTATTTTCTTTAAATTGTTCTGAAAAACAAAATCTGCGTTTTGAAGTCGTAAGAATACTGACGCTAGGCAATGCTTACCTTTCCAGGTCAGAATATGTATCAAGTTATACATGTACGAAGGCGCACTGGGTCAGTCAGTCAGACAGGAGTTTTCCTTCAGGACACACGTCGCTTGCAGTGCACACAGGGCTGTTTTTAGCTGTAAGTATCTATTATACTATTGGGAATTTATAAAAACCCGTACCTATAGAGGTGTACATAGGCGTATCATTCGGATGACAAGACGAAACGGAAGAAGAAAATCCGGCCAAGTGCGAGTCAGACTCTCCGAAAACGAAGGGTTCCGTACCATAAAACTAAAAAATCACGTTACTTGCAAGTATTATAAAATTGGTTTAGCGGCAACAGAAATACACACTTTGTGAAAATGAGATACAACCCGATGACCAGTGATTGGATAATCGGGCGCTTACATACCTTAACTTCTTCCCGTGAAAGAATAATATGGACATTCCTTTCTGAATAAATAAGTAATCCCGGGTTCCCGGTATTGAACAGTTTTGTAAAAACAACTATAACAAACTTAATGAAATTATAGCAATGAAATACCTATAATTAAATTGTATGAAAATAAATGGAGCTCCACATAAAATTACAATTGTTTCAATTCCCTAAGTAGTGAAAGCTACTGGCCTGTTACTCATAAAAACTTTCATTGTGAATTAAAAGTTCCATTAGAATCGGCTTTTTGAATTTATAAAATTACAATGAGGGTTCACAACGAATTCTAACTATATTTTCTATGCAATCCCAGGAATTTCGAACGATTCTGGGATCAGGGATTTTGAAAATCATGTCCGTATTATACTTTCGTGTAAATAAAAGTGAAGTTTAGGTATATTAGCGCCCGATTATCCGATCACTGCCGATGACAGACAGACGGACGGACAGCGGAGGCCTAGTAATGAGTAAAAAGTTATGAGGCGACCCCAAGTAAGATGTACTTAGTATTATTTCCCTAGCATTGATAATGAGAAAACGTACTAATGGAAGACTGTATTTCTATGATTCAAGTAGACTGTACTTTAACCTTGAAATAAAGTACCTAACAGCTAATGAATGTGTCATGTTTTAGTGTGTCAAAAAAATGTCCTAATGGCAAAAGGAAACAAAAAGTTATTCAAGGTTTTTGGTTGTTCAGAACAAAAATATAGGTACTTGCCTATTTACTACTTAACATAATATGGAGAGACCATTTATTCCTAAAACTTTGTCATACCATTGATTAATAGCTTCTAGTTGACCCAAAGTCTTGGTTTCGTTTATAGAAACAACAGTAGCCCTACTATGACGTGCTAATGCCATCCAATTCCGATGATGTAAAAGGGATAGTGCTATTCGCTATGTATAGCTCCGTCTCCTTTTAGAGCGGAATCATGATCGTTTTAAGACTTTATAGTAGTGTCTCAGAAATCGTAGACACTCTGTAAGGCTGTGTTTCCACCAGAGATGTGCGAGGATGCGTAGCGAGGGATGTGTTTGTAAAGAACCAAAATAATCGTTTCATTTACTTAGCCTCGCTGAGTGCAAGCGATTCTATTGCTTCTTAACAGACACATCCCTCGCTACGCATCCTCGCATAACTCTGGTGGAAACGCAACCTAATTGTTAAACATCATGTTTATAAAAAAATGGGTATCTTCCTCTTCTCAAATAAATGATGAATGGATTGTATGAAAGATGACATGACATGGCTAGAAAGGACCAATGAGATCACGGCGAATAGAGACAAGATATAAGGATGTGGACAGAAGAATAGGTATTGTTTTCCATTTCAGAGCATTAAGTTACAGTTCCATGAAAATTTTAGTTTAAAGACCATATTGGTACCCAAGATACGTGCTTTCCTAGTTTGGGGCCAATTTAAAAAACCTTGTACTTAGGTAATATTTTTGGTGATAAACCTGCATGTAATTTACATTTTTAAATCATCATCATCATATCAGCCGAAAGACGTCCATTACGACCATGACATGGACCTCCCTCAAGGGGGGGGGGGTTGGCGATCGCAGTAGTTGTTGCATGCACAGAGAATGCTGGTGAACATTCTCTGGTAAGTCCCTTAGACACCCACGCACCACGGGAAGTGATGGGATGGTGCATTCTTATTTTTTCATTTAAAAATATAAAAAATTGTAGCCCACTGGTAACAAGGTCCAAGCTACCGGTGGTCAGGGCTCTTGAGAGAGGAACCTCCTAACTATACGCGTCGTGTCCAGGAGTACTGCTTTCTGGATCAAGCCCTTGATCCAGCTACCCAACGAGAGCTTCTATAGATGTTGGTCGAGGCTCTTGGCAATTATGCCATTGGCCATCAAGACTATCGGCACAATGACTGCTGTGTGTGTGTCGCGAACCAAATCTGGATATTTATTATTATTATATTAAATTTCAGTACTACCTCCACCGTCGAACGTCCTGCCCAACCACCAGCAAGATCCTCATCATACAAATATTGTGCGTGGCTACAGCGGTACTGTGCAGTGTATCTCGTATGACGGACCACCGGCATCACTGGTGGGACGTGCTGGCGGGCGCGGTGATAGCGGCGCCCGTGTTGTTGTGGACTGTAAGTAACATCATCAGATAGTGTGCGTGGCTACAGCGATACCTACTGTGCAGTGTATCTCGCATGACGGACCACCGGCATCACAATTTTGGTCCTGGAAACGGCCGTATCGAGTCGAATCTTCGAAACAATCGACATTTACGACAGCGCAGTCGTTTCATTTTTAACTTAAATTAAGGATCTTATATAAATAACATCCATTCATTTTCTGCTTTACCATCTTCAGTTTGAATTTCGAGTAACAATTTGAAATGAGGTCTGAAAATTCGTGATTTATGCTTTATTTTATATAGATTTAATTTTGAAATGTTTTATATTCTTAATTTTAGTGAGTCGACATTGAATAATATTGTTGTTGATGTAAAAATAGGAGAATTTTTTAATGTTTATTTTATAGAATTATTTCAAACAGTGTGAATAGTTCATGAATAAATTGAATTGAATTGAGTGTAGTGAGTTTGTATAAAAATAATCTATTCTAATTCCACGTTTAATTGAACCTATTTATCTTCCGCCAGATCTATTCCCTGTGCGGTGACTTCAAGTGCACGAATAAGACGTCAATATCGGACGAGCCGACGAGTATTGACACCGGTGTCTCCAAAGTGCCTCTACTAGCCAAGGAAACGTAATTATTGTACTAGTATTATTTGTTAGTAGGCACGCTAGATAGCTGTAATTGATAGCCTGAAAATTACTGCGGTAATTTATAGTTAATTGAAAATGTTGGAGATATAAAAAAATGCAATGTATTTACCTATGTATAACTGTCACCGGATTATTGCAAACACCGTTTGTTTGTAATAAATCTTAGTAAGATTCGCAATACTCGATGTATTTTGGACAGATAATTTCAAATACTCTTAATCTCATCGAAATACGATAGTTTACAAAATGTCAGTTTGTTATTGAGAAGAGATGTTCACACGATTTGTTGTAAACTGACAGTGATCGCAATAACCCGGTCATATTTTATCTAAAATACTGGTATTTGTAAGATACTTACTGGTATCCGAAACAATGGTATCCAAAACACTTGTAACCGAAACACTGGTATCCGAAATACTGGTATCCAAAACACTGGAGTTGGAGTTACTAGTATCCAAAATACTGGTATGATAAAGATTCCTGCATCAGCAAAGTACCGGTTTATCCAATTCCAAAATATTGATAAATACAACACTGGTATGTACAAAATATGGTATCTATAATAATATTCTAATAATATAAATCTAAAAAAACCATTACGTCTTCAGAAATGCTTCACAGCCTTTAATGGAATTGTCGTAGATGATAAGAACACACTTAGAAAAAGGTTCTAGAATAAGACAGCTACATTTTTATACCATAGCACTCAACATTGCCTTTTAAAGTACTGTGATGACGAATTTAAACCTCAATAAGAATTAAATCCAATTTGTTGAACGAAATTTTAAAATATACTGTTGTTATAGTAATTAAATTATGACAGAATTTTTACGTTCCACTTAATCAATGATTTCTTACGGCCCGTTTCAATAACGTATCTACCATTAACCAACTGTAAAATTAGCCACCAACAGTAGCTGAAACGTCATGTTACAAAGGCAAATATGACGTTTCAGCTACTGTTGGTAGCTAATTTGACAGTTGTTTAAAGGAAGATACGTTATTGAAACGGGCCATTAGTCATTGATCAAGTGGAACGTATATAATCTGCGCTTTCTAAATACAACTTATATACTAAAAATGCTATGATTTTAACAAGTGATAAATTACGGCAAAAGCACCAAATATTACTTCACACTACGGGTTACGTGTCGCGTAATGCAATCGCCTTTTCCATACAGTTTGCAGCTAACAATTTTCTGCAATTTCAAATTTAAATAAATTAATATATATATTTCTTTTATTATTATTTTAAATATCTTGAAAGATATTAAAATTCCTTTCGCCTTGATAAGCACACAGGCTCAGGTATACAAGTAACTATTTATATCTACTAACCTTACTACGTACATACAGTGTGTAGAGACATCGATACAAAAATAAATGAAAACACTGGCAATACTGGTTCATAGAAATATAAATTATATAAATTAAAAATAAACTTTCCAATTGCATAAAACGTCAAAAAAAACTCAAACTAGTCAAAGATAGTGGACTATCTGACGAAAGATTCCAAGCAGTCTGTTGCAGTTAGTGACATCAAATCTGTGACAAATAAAAGACAACATATTCGTATGAAATAGTAGGTATTGCCAGTGTTTTGATTTATTGTCGAATTGTCGTCTCCACCTTGTATACAACGTGTAACAGAATAAACGCAATACCTCTTAGGGGTCATTGTACTCATCATTTGAACAACTTTTACTATGGAGACAACACCGAAAGCACGAAAAAAAATCGAATCCCCCATACATTTATGTACTTACGCATAACTCGACAAAATGTTCTGAACAGCTAATTTCTTTTTTCGCAATTTCGGGTTTGGTCCCGTAGTAAAAGTTGTTCATAATGATGAGTACAATGACCCCTTAAGAGATATTGCGTTTATTCTGTTACACGTTGTATACAAAAGAAATACACTTGGGCGTCGGAGTATTCCTTCAAATCCTTTTCATCTGGAAACGTACCCAGGAAACTGGCAGCATTCCAATGCTACTTTTTTGGGCAAAGGACGGGGCAGCCCTTTGGTACAATATCCTTAAAAAAACTCAAACTTCAAGTTTCTGTTGTCTGTGGCCAATATGGCCACGAATTCAAGTTTCGTCCCAAACTGCAGAGTAGTTAGTCGGGATCTAAAAGTGCGAAAAAAAAGATAGCGCTATACATCTTTTGTAGCTCTCTATTTCGTATTTGAACAGTATTGATGATTTTGATATTTCTCCATGAACTATGGGTTTAGATATTAATTTACTATGATTGTGAAAGACACAAGATGAAGAAATATTTTCCCTGAAATGCTGGTCATTGTATTCATAAGTAAATAATACATAAAATATTGTTTGCCTATTTTTATTAATAAGTTTTCATGTGGTATTATTTTGTGATCATAAAACTTGTTTTTCAGATATTAATATAATAGATAAAGAAATATTACATTGATATAGATTTTGGGTAAAAATATTTAATTTAATTTAGATCTAAGAGACAATCATGATGTTTTTTTTTATTAGGATTGACAGCACTATGCAGAAACTTAAAGCAGCGATAATAAGATTATATACCGAAATACATAAACTAAGAAACTGATATTTGATTAAGTACCTGAATTTAATGAAAGCAATAATATTGTACAAAATAGTGAAAGAAAATATAAAATGATTAGTACCAAGATTATATAACTAAGACAAACGTCAAGTTTGGACCAGAAACAATATCAAAGCTTACTATTTATATTAAAAATATTAAAACTCTTTTCCACAGTTAAAAAAATCACTTGCACCGTTTTCATCCTGCAAGTTCTTTTCATCTTGCGTGACAACTTGCAGTATTGTAAGTTGCGCAAGTTATACAAATATTGTCTTGTATCCAAGTTCTACAAATATTGTCTTGTATGCAAGTTCTACAAATATTGTCTTGTATGCAAGTTCTACAAATATTGTTTTGTATGCAAGTTCTACAAATATTGTCTTGTATGCAAGTTCTACAAATATTGTCTTGTATGCAAGTTCTACAAATATTGTCTTGTATGCAAGTTCTACAAATATTGTCTTGTATGCAAGTTCTACAAATTTTGTCTTATATGCAAGTTCTACAAATATTGTCTTATATGCAAGATCTATTAGTGCAAGTGTAAGAAGCAGCTACTGAGCTAGTAGGTACCAATTTGTAAACCAAACCAAATAATAGACTCAATGTTCACTAAAGCTTGACCATTATTTTGTCAAAGATGTAATAATTTATTTTTATCATGTGTGCATTAAAGGTGATTTATTTTGAAGAGCAGTTTTATTTTTGATAGCACCTTCATCATTTATCTAACCCTTGATTTTATTTTAATATATATGAAATGTTGCAAGCAAACAAAAATATGGGTTGTAGAATGTCGTTGAAAATCTATTTTCTTTATTCTCATTTTTCTTGCTATCCTCCGGACATCCGTGACTACCGCAGGACCACTAACGGCAGTTCGTAGCCGACTGCAGACAACAGCAGCAAGATGACTGTCGCTGCGACACTACTGGTTTCTATGTTTTTCTATAAATACCTTTCTTAGCTAGCGACACGTCTCATGCCGCTCTTTTATAGAAATACAAAGAAACTAGTGCTACGCGGCGACCCGTCGCCTGCTGCTGCTATCTGCAGTCGGTGAACTTGTACCTTTATGCTTGAAGCTAGCATTGAAGATATTAATATAGGTAATAATAATAATAAGCAGCCATTGTGCCGATAATCGTGACGGCCAATGAAATAATTGCCAAGAGCGTCGACCAACATCTGAGGAGGCTCTCGTTGGCCAGCTTGATCAAGGCTTTGATCCAGAAAGCAGTACCTACTCCTGGAAACGGCGCGCATAGTAAGGAGGTTCCTCTCTAAGGGGCCCTGACCACCGGTAGCTTGGACCCTGTTCCCGATACCGGTGGGCTACTATTTTTTATATTTTAAATGAAAAAATAAGAATGCACCATCCCATCATTTCCCGTGGCGCATGGGTGTCTAAGGGACTTACCAGAGAATGTTCACCAGCATTCTATATGTATAGAAATATTTAAAAATGTAATTAATATATAATATAAAAAATAAATGGAATAATAATAATTCTTTATTATCAGGCAACTAAGGCCCATAGATAAAATACATAAATGAAACATACAAAAAGTAAATAAAAATAAACTAATACATATTAGCTTGCTTAAAATATAACTTATAAACTAAGACACACGAAGTGACGGCGTCGAGTTACGCTGCGCGGTGTCCAACTTCTCGACCCTCAAGATCCAGTTGGTCTTCACCTTCATGTACTCCACGATCTCCTCAACCTTCATGGAGTGATGCAGTCGGGACAATACATCAACGTCGAAGGTATCGCTGGACGTAGCAGCATATTAAAGCAAGCAAGCAAGTTGAGAGGTTTTGCCAGGATATGAAGAAGCTAGATGAACAATTTGAAGGCCGTTGTAACATTACTATGCAAGACGATTACTGTTGGCTGTCTTCAAAACAAAAGAAAAGTAAACAAGTACATTCTTAGCCTGCATTTCCACCAGAGATGTGCAAGGATGCGTAGCGCGATAAGCATGCGTATGCGTAAGCGATTTTATTGGTTCTAAACAAACACATGTTTGTTTAGAACCAATATAATCGCTTGCGCTGAGCGAGGCTACGTAAATCAACGTAAATGAAGCGATTCTATTGGTTCTTAACAAACACATCCCTATCTGGTACCCTCCGTACCGTCGCCGGTGTGTGCTAATCTTAATATCGCTCCGGTTTTTAAATTCGGAAATCGTGTTCCGTGTTTATTTTAAGGCTTGTGAATTGTTTCTAGATGTGCCCTAGTGTATTAAGTGCGTGTTATGTAAGTTTTTAAAGGTGTCTGTTTATTTATTTTCTGGTAATTAGTTCATTTCTCCAGCCGTCGGTAAGTGCATTTATTTTCTTTGTGTGTGGGTACCGCGAAATAATTTAATCGATCGTTATTTTTGTTTGTTTTTCAGTTTTTCACTTTTGATTTCATTCATCCGCTTTCTAATACGTTTATTTAGTGTTATCTCCATAAAACATGATGTCAACAAACGATTCGCCAGATCGAGGCGGAGAAATATTTCGTATAAATGCAAACGACCGGCCGGCCGCGGCTTGATTTCTTTGACAAACACTGATATTTGAAAACCGAGCTCGATGCGATTACAGTGTGATCTTCATGGGTGGATTGCGCATGTGCGATGGGAGGAAGTAGGTACCGACCTACGTATGAATTAGAGGAGCACGCCCGTGGCGACCTCCGCTACTTCTAAACGCTTGTTTAGCGAAATGTCTCCATCATACATTTCGCCCGATGATAGGTCAAAATCAAAACGGCTTCATCAGACATCCGAAACCGTGGAAAAATCCTCGTCGATTTTAAACATCAGTGATGCGGGCAGTGCCGATTAATTGCGACTTAGTTTCCGAAGCTTAACGACCTGGTAAATGATCAAGGGTCCCGCATTAACGTTGCAAATAAATCTGCTATCATGGACATGACACAGCGAGTCACGGCTATCGTTTCGATGCTGGCCATAAAATCATCGTGTAACAAAACTAAGTTAGCCACTACGGAACGCGAATTAGATAAGATCGGTGTCAATCACTATGCCGTCAATAACAACGTCAATACCAAAGTTTCATATGCGGCCTCATTAAAACTTCGCTAGCCAAAGGCGGCTCCAGCGCCTTCAGCGATGAAGTCACGTGGTCCATTGCCCTGCGTGATTGCATATCCTACCGCGGCCCGATCAGCTGATTATAGTACTTCGTCCGCGGCAAAAAAAGCGCTTATGAAGGCAGTTAAGCCTACTGACGACGGTTTACAAATTGAAGGCGTGAAAAAAACCGCGAAGTCTGGTGTTGTACCTACCTACTACATGTCGCTAATGAAAGTCCACTTTTTTTTTTTTAAGGATGGGAAATCATTAAATGACTTCTTCCGATCTGGGTGGAGCGGAAGGGCGTGTCAGACTCTTACTGACTAAAAACCATCCGTGTTCCTTCTAAAGCCCTTTGCTTTCCAGGGCCGCAGTGACTCTTTCGAACAAATTCCGCAACCCTGGCAGGCTCTGGCCCTAGCGGGCCCCGTCTTTTATGCTGACATCTCTTTGAGGCGCGCGTGAAACACAACGCGCCATCGACCCGGGCCTGGTGGAGATCGGAAAGCGAGTCACCCAATGCTCGCAATGAAAATCCACTTAAAAAGTTGGAATCTGTCGATGCAATCAAGGCCGCTGGTTTACGACTAGAAAAGCCAAAAGGTAAACGCCCTCGAATATTAGTTAAGGATGTACCATCTTCAATGGATGATTGCGCGTTCTGATTAATTTCGTTGTGGGATCCAAGCCAGTTAAATCGTTTCTCCGAGACGCGTCGAGCTTCATTGACTCAGCGTTTTTTCTGGTGGTCGCCACTGTTAATTCTGGCTTTCAGGAGTTGCAGTGGTTGGGAATGTGTGGCGGGCTTGTCTAATCCATATCTGGTGGAAACGCACCCTAAATTCAAAGTTAAAAAATGGGTGCGCTGTTTCGATTATGGAGGTACTTATAATATTATCATTTCCATTATGGCTTTATGTTGACAAATAAAATACATATCCGACCTCGTCGCAACATTTGAATCTCGAAGAAAGGGAAAAATCATGGCCGTTCGTTTGTGTTTTTTCGTAATTGCCACTCTCGCCATGCGAGCGTTAGAAAATAAAAAAAACTCGAGTTGCAGTTGCCCTGCTCGCCACCCTTTATGGCCGCCACTGCCCTTGATCTTTGTTAAAGCTTGAAGCGGCTACATTCACAAACACTCATAAATCTCTAATCTTAAGTTTGTCAAACTTCAAAACACGAAAATCAGTATTTAATGAACATAAACGACGTATAATTACACCTTCATAATGCTTACTGACACTGAATTCCTGAAATAAGAACGTCTAAGCAACTAACCAGTAATTACGGCAATTATGAACGTTTCCGATTCGAAACTGAACATTTCTTCGAGACTTCATTAAAAATGTATAAAGCGTGAGCCCGCTAATGTGAACTAACTTGACTAAAGCGTTCCACTGTGTTAACATAATTAATTTGCTATAATTAGGTACCTACTGTTTAACCATCACTTAAAACAGCTTTGAAGTTATTCTTTGTCAGACTCCAGTCAATATTCAACATGAAAGTGTTTTTACAATCATTGTTTTTGGTTTTTACTTTATTACAAAAGGAGGTGTACTCCAAGGATCCTACTTGGGTCCACTTTATTAAAAGTTACGTTGAGAATGAAGGGAAACCTACTATTATGATTTTTAATGACCTTTGCTGGGATAAAAGTGAGTATCATTGTCACTTGATTATAAAAGGAGTATTACAGTAACACTGTCTAGTGTTATTTTTGTTCCAGAAATTATAGTCAAATTAGCAAGTGAATTGTCAAAGATTGGAAGCAGATCGTCAACGTCTCTAGATGTTGTTGACTCCAAATACTACTATCATGATTTACTGTATCTTGTTGACCTAGACTGTCCAAGAGCTGAAGATATTATTGCTTTGGTAATTCTTTTGGCCATTCTTTGATTTAAGTGTAGATAGGTCAAAAACTGTCAATCGTCATCGATAACTTTATGTGTGCTGTTTATTTTCCTTAGTTAATTGAACAATAACTTAAGGTATTTGAGTCTTATTACGCCAGACTGTTTCTACCCTTCTGCAGTGTAATGGCTGAAGACAGATGTGTGTTAGAAAGGGACAGGGAGGCCTTTGCCCAGCAGTGGGACGTAACGGGCTTACGTAGTTGTCAGTTTCTTAATGTTTTCATCATTTCAAGGCAACAAAACGCAACCTGTTTCGTTCTCCGTACCGATGGCTGGTGATCACGGCTTGGTCTAAGCACGCAAACGTGGCAGCTTTATGGAACAGCCCAATATTGGCTGATAGCGACTTAGTGCTAGCCGCGGGTACTGACAATTTCTTCAAACTTAAGGAACGTGAGTAGACAGTAGTAATAGACCTTAGTATTATTTAAATTAAACAGTCTCGCTGCTTGGTCTCTTTCATTCAGTCCTTTCTGTACGTCTATGACAACCCTGGACAATTATTCCCTCACAAAAAAGCTTTCTATAACTACTAGAACTTATCTGTCGTTTATTTCATTCCCTGAAGTCCACAAGGCGTCTCCTAACGGCTCCATGCTATCGACCGTTCGTGGCTACTACAACGGCAGCCTGGTAGATGAGCGTCCTCATCGGGAACAGTTCCGGAGACGCCGTGACGTCATGGGACACACCCTCACCATGTCCAATGTTATCCAAGATAGCAACACCACGCAGTACCACTTGCTTGAGGAGGATAGACTGTGAGTGGATTGGACTTGACTTTGTATCATCTTTTTATTCGTTTTCCTGACGCTTTGCAATGCTTGTACTGAAAAGCTTTCACGGAGTCGGCGACTTGCTACGTCAAGATCACACTGTTTCAGGTCTTAATGAGTCGCGTTATCGTCTAGACCTGGATCTGACCAGTGAGAAAATGAACGCTAGCTTGATCTTTTTCCGTCTATTATTCCAAATACAACCTGCTTCCAAGTTATCTTTGGTCAAGGGATAAATTACCGAAGTAATTAAGTATTCGTTGATAGCAAATCGTGAAGAATCTAGTTGATGTTCAGCAGATTTTTTATACTAAGGAGAAGTCAATAAACTTCTATCGATCGCCATTTTCCTAACAGTAGTTTTAATTTCGTTTAGGGAACCCCAATCCGACCCCATAGCAAAGATCTGCTGGATGAACGTGAAGATAGCGCTCCAGATGTTGAACGCCACGCCTGGGCACGTATTCAGTTACCGCTGGGGCTACAAAGTTGATGGCAAGTGGTCGGGCATGATCGATGACCTACATTCTGGAAGGGCGGACTTGGGTAAGTGAGACCTATCTTCCTAAATATTGGGGCTTATACACTCGCAGTGCTTATGCATGTCGAGGTCCATCACATAACGAGATCCTCCCGCGCCTCATGAAGCACGTTAAGCTGTTGGTCCCGACTACAATTTTTTTAGGATTTTTTTCTGTATCGTGGATGCATTACAAACAGTCATACAAAGTCACATCGGCGGCACGTAGCGCAGCAGTCGATCGCTCAACCACTGCGCCAACCGTTCCGTCGCCAATGACAGTCGCTACTGGTAGTCAGAAGCCAGAAGCCTTGATAAGACTGATAACCAGTCTTATCAATGGGTATCGTGTTACCAGTGTCTGGGTTGTGGAGGTCAAATAGACAGTCGCTGTATTTAAAGTACTGATGTCCAGCTTGATTCAGTATAAGCCTAAGAATGACCTCGACATGATTTGGAACAGACCAGGCAGATGGTTATAAGTAGTCGTACCTTCTGATACGTGCAAAATTAATTAGCAAATTGTCTGATAACGAATCCAGTTTTGCAAAAAAAGCCCTTGGTTGTATCTTTTTCACATAGGGATCATATAATACAGCCCGATAAAATGCTCACCTTATGTTAACTACGATAATAACACTAAAATAAACAAATAAAGTCCTCCTGACCGATTTCGGCCATGGCGGTCAATCTCAACCGAGACTAGCCATCGGCGCGGGACATATTAGTGTGTGGGCAAATACAGGTGCATTCCCTCTTCCATCACTTTCATATTCCGATGGGACGGCAACCCAACACGACCGGAGAGAGATCTGGCGCAGGACCAACGGCTTAACGTTCTTTCCGAGCCACGGGGGTGTCACACCACCAACTTCCAAACTCCGGGCTGTTACTTGGAAATTTTTATTAGAAAAACCCAATTACACTTTTTGCCCGACCTGGGATTCGAACCCAGGACGCCACGCTCGGCAGTCGCGCATGCGACCTCGAGACCAACGGAGTAGATATAAGAATGGAAATGGTATAATGGTATCTTTATGCCATTTCCATTCTTTATCTAATTCGTGTCAGTGTCACACAGCTCCGAAAACGAATGTCAGATGGGACCGAGAAGTTCTCCTTGAGTAGATACTAACAGATACAGTCTTCGCAGAAATTCTCTTAGATTGACCAATGACCTGGCGAAGGTCGCGGCAATGCGCTGCAAACGGATTCATGACCGGTCGGTGTGCTGTTTACTGGAAGGGGCTCATGTCCAGAGTGTCTGCATAATAGGGGTGTTGCCTGGGTTAAAAAAATATGATTGTATTTTGTCCGTCAGTTAGATTATCGAAAAATATTGGATACGTATTTTTATTTTATCAAATCAATAAAAAAATACGAAGATAACGCATCAAAGATTAGGAACGTCACTTTCCAGTAAAAAGTGTACTTACTGGTAAGTGACGTCACACGAGTTTTCAACGCACAGTATCGTCTTAATTTTTTGTTTACGTGACAAAAGAAAAAATACGTGTCCAATATTTTTTGAAAATCTATCCGACGGAGTAATTAGAGTTTTAGTCAAATATATTCCAATTTTCCAGGCACAAACTGCGTGTTATCAGACTTGGAGCGCCTCGACGTGGTTTCTTACACGGACAGCCTAGCCCCTTTCAGGGTTCGCTTCATATTCCGCCAGCCCCCGCTGCCGTATGTGGCTAACATATTCTCCATGCCCTTCTCCACAAACGTGTGGATAGCCATGTCGGTCTGTGCTATGCTGTCGACGGCTACTGTGTTCTTGGCTGCGAAATGGGAGGCTAAGGAAGGCAAGGTGAGATATTTTCGTTGTTATTGTAACGAGCTTGGGGTTCTTGACAATAAAAACAGCCGATTAAATAACCGAAATGACACTTTAATTTTTAAAAACACTAATAATTACAACTTTAAAATCACTAATTATAAAACACAACTTCACTACTGATCACTTTAATCGCACTTGAAGATCGCTTCCGAAGTATTCGCTTGTATCGCAAATCCAATACTGACTCGGTCGCGGACTACGCGCTCCTTATATCCCCCTAAATACCAATCCCGACTGACCAGATGACGAGAACTCAGAATGTTCTAGCATAGAAAATACTAGAAGGTACTTGACTCTACCACTGCTGCTACTCGACACTAGATGGCGCTAGTAGTAACAAATTTCGTTATGTACCCGTCATTAATTCCGGCGCGTAACATTTTCATACCTACAGCCTTATTCATAAAAACGTTAAAGCAGATCAAAATTTTCTATGGAGAATTTGAATTTAGACTCTCTTAAACAGTATTTTAACTAATTGGTGTTTAAAAAGTTTTTATGAATAAGGGCGATAGTCTTGGAGAATGGACTGAAAGTTTTCTATCCGGTATTCAGGTAAGAAGTGAATACGGGCAAAGTGTTAGAGAGATATTGCAATTGTACGGCCTAATAGTGTAACCTTAAGTGTCAAATCACTTGTGGAAATCCTCCGTCTTCGGGCGGACGGAGGGATCTGTCAGACTCCTACAGACACTGACTGAAACCACGGTTGCCAGCGACACGAAGCAGATGCTGGTCTTCAAAATATTCAAACTTCTTAGAAAATAAGCTCAAGGGAAGCTTTGATTAAACTTTCAAGATATCAATACTACCCCTTGAATTTAAAAGTTTGAATTTGTCTAGACAGTAAGTAACTATTTCTATAAAATCGACACACAGCCCGACTCATTGTCTACTTTTTTCCGTTTGAATAGATACTTTTAGATTCTGGGCCGTTCTGGGTACCTACTCTAAATAAAATGTTAAATGAATGGAAGCCAACCTTTTGTTTTATTCAGGGACCAACGCAACTGGACAGCTTGGGCGATGCGATGCTGCTGACATTTAGTGCAATAGGCCAGCAAGGTTGTGTCATGGAACCTAGGAGACTATCGGGTGAGTTTCTCAGGATGAAGATGGTCAATAGTTAATTTCGATACAAGTGGGCGAGTTTTCTGTCATTGCAGTCTAGGAGGAATTGACCGCATTATGATGATTTTCAACACTCTTGCGAGGAAACTATTAACACAATTTAAAAAACATAATATTTTGGAGAAATGGCTGCACACTGCAGAGTTTCTTTCTCTTGCGCTAGTTAGTTTTCAAAGAGTATTCGTGCACACTGTCCAGGTCGCATGGTGTTCTCGCTGTACGTACTATGTTGACGTGGCACACTGTGCAGGTCGCATGATGGTGTTCGTGCTGTTCACGGCGCTAATGGCGCTATACGCGGCGTACTCCGCCAACATTGTGGTGCTGCTGCAGACGCCGTCCGACTCCATCCGCAGCCTGCCGCAGCTCGCCGCCGCCAAGATCACGCTCGCTGCCAACGATGTCGACTATAACCATTTTGTTTTTAAAGTGAGTGTTACTAAATAAGAGTGTAACTTGATGAAATTTATATTCCTCATTATGATCATTCAGTGGATAATAGACTTGTATGTCTAGTGTTGATAGGTCTAGTTAGATATGGAATCCCTCCCGCAATTAGGCATCGCCATAGGTGCCTCTCACATCCACTGGATTCTGCGTCCCTCGCTAGTTCATCGATAGTACCACCTTTTTGAAGGTAGGCCGTCCATCTACGAATCGTTTCGATTCACGAAAGCTTTAATTTTTCGAATTATCCTATTTAAAAAAAAAAATGTGTTTATTATCTTCAATAAGTTACCGGGGCTTCCCAGAAAGTAATCCGAAGATACTTGTGATGGGATAAACCTCGCTCTTTCTCGATTAACAAACAATCGTTTCGTTGTGCTAATTAGGTACTTATAAGTTACACATTTTTTTTTATAAAACCAATAAAAAGAAAAATGAAAATCGTGTTTATGGCAGTGTGTGAAACTAGTGTGTTTTGTATAAATGTGTGTTTATACGTGTGTTTATGAGTGTGTGAATGTATATTTTGTTTGTGAGGGTGAGTGGGCGTGTGTATGTGTGTGGAGGTGTGCTGGAGTGTGTGTGTATGAATAGGGGTGTGTTGGAGGGTGTGTGTGTCTGTATGCATGACGATGTTGATTTATATTTAGTCAATAGATATAGGTACCCTACTTAACTGCCTCGGTACATAGTTTTTACAAACTTAACATTAAAGCTGGTTGGGCAGTTGTGGTGAACTGGCGAGCTACGTCGTTCTGACCTTTTACCTGTTGCAGCTGTTCAAAGACCCCGTACGTGAGGTGGTGTACAAGAGAATAGATCCAGAGAAGGGGAAGAAACAATTCTACGATCTGAATGAAGGAGTTGAGAGAATCAGACAGGTACTTACTATTTGCCAGGGTTGCGGAATTTGTTCGAAAGAGTCACCGCGGCCCTGGAACGCAAAGGGTTTTAGAAGGAACACGGATGGGTTTTAGTCAGTAAGAGTCTGACACGCCCTTCCGCTCCACCCAGAGCGGAATTTCCCATCCTTAAAATAAAAAGGTACTTACTATTTATTGAACAGGTGGCTCAATGTTTAAGGTTGTGCAGCTTCAGGAACTTTTTTATATCATAGGTGCAACTGCAATACCTTTTTTTTTTTTTTGATTTCGGGGGGAAATCCTCATGGAAATCCTCCACCCTGGGGCGGGTGGAGGGGTCTGTCAGACTCTTAACGACTAAAACCCACCCGTGTTCCTTCTAAAGCCCTTTGCATTCCAGGGCCGCGGTGACTCTTTCGAACACATTAACCCTGGATTACTCGGTTACTGCGAATTAGCGGTTAGAATGGTAATCGCTTCATGTAAAATACTGGTACTCAGCTGCATCGCACGTATAGAATAAAGTTGGCATACTGATATAGTAGATTCGCTATTTGACACCAAAGTTCAAGTTATTTTTTTCATATCAAAAATACATTTGTGTCGAAATATTTGCACAGTAGATACACACAAAGAAGCAACATAAACAATTATAATATAAGTAAGCTCTTTCCTCACCCATTATCGAAGTTAGAACGTCTATCCGAATTAAAAATACTAACTTTACAAACATTTATATTCTTATTAATACATAACAAAGTCCCTAGCAAAAATCTACAAAATTCATTAAATACATTTAATGTCGAAATATTAAGTATACCTAAAAAAAACAAAATTTATAACATGGTCAAAGAGCAATGCACATGTTTAATTTGACGACACGGATGCCGCAGTGGTTGAGTGAGTGGCTGCTGCGCTGCGTGTCGCGGGTTCGATTCCCGCACGAAACAAATATTTGTATGGCCTACTTCCCGGTCTGGCTGTTTGTATATGTGAGTTTGTAAACGCACCCACGATACAGGAGAAATTCCTAGTGTGGGGCAACGTTGAAAAAAATAAAAAATAATAAGTTTAATTTAATACTTACTAATTTTAAGATTTTTTTGTCATTACAAAATTCGTCAATGCTGTAATAGGTTTATTGATGAACAAAGCCCTGAGTTTATTTTTAAACATGTTCACATTCTGAATATTCATTAATTCTGCTGGTAATTTGTTAAAAAAAGATTGTCAGACTGCACGCGTGTAGTGTTTGACAACATTAAGCTTTGCCTGCAGAATAGTAGGTAGGAAGATCTTTTCTGCGAGTATCTACTCTATTTTTTCTTATCAGTGACTTCTTAATTCCCTTCCATCATCCAGGGCCTATTCGCCTTCCACTCGATCGTGGAGCCAGTGTACCTGCGCATCGAGCAGACCTTCCTGGAGACGGAGAAGTGCGACCTGGTGGAGGTGGACTTTCTGAACAGCTTCGACGCCTTTGTGCCGGTGAGAAAGGGGTCGCCTTATCTGGAGCTGCTTAGAGTTGTGTAAGTTTTGATATATCTATATCTATACTAATATTATAAAGAGGAAAGATTTGTATTTTTGTATGTAACGAATAAACTTAAAAACTACTGGACCGATTAGAAATATTCTTTCAGCAATGGATAGCTACATTATAAGCGAGTAACATAGGCTATATGTTATCCCCGTACTCCCACGGGAACGGGAACATATACATATGTATATCTATTACTAGCTAGCTATCCGCCCCGGCTTCATCTGGGTGCATTTTTTTTCACGTATTTTCCAAATAAAAACTTTTAAACAAACTTGGTTGAGTCAATTACGAACTCAACAAATCAATCGAACGCAGTTATGCAATACTACTCACATACATACCATGTCCTTTTTTAGCAAATTAATTAATTGATCTCTGCTGGTATTCGAAGTATAGTATAACATATAATGCATATTAAAAAATGTAGTTAATTAATATTGAAAAGAATGACTATGGAATTTCTTGTCTGTTCTTCGCCATTAAAGTGGGTACTGACCGGTGTTACGTGGCGTAATGCGAGCATTCGTGCAGTCAGTACGTGGAAACGAGAAGAACACGCGCATGTTGCAAGGATTTTAGAACACGGCGTATCGTAACATGCTCGCTGCGAGTGGTACATTACAGCCCGTAACATCGGTCAGTACCCACCTTTATGAAGAAGAACAGACAAGAAATTCCATAGTTACTCTTTTCAATATTTTATCAAATATATTTTTAGCTTTAGAATCTACCTTTGCGAATGGACATTTTACTTTAAATGTCGATATTCAAAAGTGTCTTGTTGGTCCAATTGAAATTTTATTGACTTTGTCCCTCCTCCAGTTTCAAACAAATGCGCGAGTCAGGCATCGTGTCAGCTCTCTCCAAGCGCCTGCAAGTCCCGAAGCCGCACTGCACCTCCAAGATGTCCTCGTTCAGCAGCGTGGGGCTCATGGACATGAAGCCGGTGCTCATCCTCATGCTGTACGGCGTCGGTCTATCTATCGCCATCGCGGCGGCGGAGATCGTTGTGTTTAAATTGTGAGTGTTGTGACCTTTTTTATTTATTATAACTTTATGTATTGTGGTACACAAAGTATATACATACAAAGTATATAGTGGCCAAAGCGGGGAGGAATAGAAGGAAGATAGGGAGACCTTTCCCTGTAAAGACTAAATTGAAGTACGGTAAGTAAGAAACTAAGGTATGTCCATGGTTTCGTACTTCAATTTAGTCTGCAGCCTTTTCTAAATAACAAAAGCTAGATTTGCCGCAATGAGCCGTGAGGATATATCATCACGGTTCATTGCTCCAAATCTAGCTTTTGTTATTAGTATTTGCGTATTAAAGATTCCGTGAGGTTTTGTTTATGTTGGGCTCCTATGCACAAGATGACGGAAATGGAAAGAAGGGAGGCCTACAGTGCAACACTACGGTCTTATAATAATAAGGTTCCGTGAACGAAGAGAGAGGTTTTTATGTATGCTTCGTTGATTCCAAATGGTCTGATTTCGATGCGATTTTATTGTTTCCACAGGAACGCGCAGAGAAAGCTCTATCAAGTTAATAAGGACCTACCAACCTCAGCATGAAGACGTTAAATGTCTGGTTGTGAACATTTAGTCACAATTTTTAAATCAATTCAATATTTTCGTTGATATTTTAAATCAGTGTAGCTTCTTCACAAATTCGCGCTAAGAGCTTAGACGTTATCGGAATACGAAGCGATCATCGCGCGAATACGCGATCGTCGCGAAAATTTGTTCGAAAAAACCGGATGGCGCCCTCTGTCGACGCGACGCCGCGACCGGTTATACCGTACAAATGAACGCGATTATCGATGATCGCTTAGTATGAGGACGACTCCTAACGCCATATTAATTCACTGAGTGTTGTGTGTAATTTCAAAATGTACCTTACAAATAAAACGAAAATAGACGTGAAAGGATAATTTTATTGTACAAGCTAGGTTCAAAACATTTAAAATGCTTATTCATAAACCTAAACAGTACATAAAAGCGAGTAGCACACCGAAACTATACATTGAATCTACAGCTGTTCTTACTGGTGTAAAGGACTATGAAACACCCGAAGGTCGAATTTCACGTGAACAGATTGGCTTATTGCAGCGACAAAGGTCGATATAATCATTCTTGCCTTTAATAATATAGAACTTAAGTGTTGTTTTAAATATAATACTAGTCTTCAAGTTATTTGTAATGGAAACTTTTAATTTAGATTGTGATAACTTCCTTTAGTCGCTGGCCAAAACTTAGCTATACAGCCAATCAAATTTTATATTTTTTTGGTCATAAATTCGGTGTGCATAATGTTAGAACTTTTGAAGTTGACAAGCTTAAGTTACTACTCAAAATAAATTACTACCTAAGTGATGAAAAGGTACCGAAAGAGTTCATACTTTTTTTATATAATATCCCACAGGTAACTTCTAGCTTGGACGCTAGAATTTCACTCATAATAAAAAGTTCCTAACCTAGTAACCCACTGCTTGGTAAAGAATTGTTATTAAACAGTTTTGGTAGAAAAATGAAATCTACCAATTTAGTAGAAAAATTAAACTGGGACCACACCTAAAATAGGTTATTTTGTAGTTTTACATCAAAATGCTTAATAGAAAAATATAGAATTCTCTGCCCAGCAGTGGGATTTCAAATGCCAACATAAAACTGAAATTCGGTGACTTAAATTCTATTTAAAACTAACGTAGATCCACATAAGAATCTAGCGTTCTAAATAAATAATTGAAAACAATTCAGATAGTGTACACCACTTATTGTTGGAACAATACTTTTGATTCCCTTCCCTTTTTTAAGTTATTCACTAAATTGTTATTTTCGAATCGTTTATAAGACAGGAGTAAGATATTTTTGATTTAGGCCTTTAGAGACAAATAATAATATCACTTTATTATTAAATCTATTCATAATTTAAAATAAATAAATTCTAATACAAGGAAGTTAGCATATTTACTAACATTCACATCTCGGTATATCCTTATACGGAAGTTTTCAGGAGCCCTTTTAAATGTCAATAGGCCTCTTATTTATATAGACCTAACTCGAAATAATTAACTACTGAAAGGCATGTTTCATCACCAGTTGAGAATGACAATAATGGATCTGAATTTGCAGTGGAATGCTTATGGGCAGATGATGATGATTTAAAGCCTGCTTTGACAAAATAGTTTTTAAGACTAACTTGACGCCACTTTGATCTTGTAAACGAGCAATCACACTTTGGAGTCTGTAGCCAATCTAAGTGTACTTTGATCGTGTTCTAGTCTTCAAGCCAACTTGAATGTCAACAACGAAATAAAATGGAGTCATATGCAAGTACACTTGGATCAGTTTTTTCACTTTCAAGTCCACTTTGATTGACCATAGACTCCTAAAGTGCACTTTGATTGCTCGTTTTCGCTGTCAACTAGTATCAAAGAGAACTTTACCAAATTTATTTCGTATAAGTCACTTTGTCAAACCAGACTTTTAGCGTATTGTAACGCGGCTTAACCGAACTAAGTGATGGAACAGGCCCCTTTTTCTTACCTCTGACATTACAAACGATTCAAAAACCTTCCAGACGGTATCTACTTGAGTAACTCGCTGTCTTCGGATAGCGTCTTGTCCTTGACGAGCGTGTTGAGATGGTCGATGAGCGCTTGTACGGACATCTCTCCGTGCACCTTGTTGTCGCGCGTGCGCACGTTCACCGTACCGGAAGACTTCTCGCGGTCGCCCACAACTGCGGATGAAAAATTATTAAGTTTGTTTAATATTTTTTTTTGATATTCAAGATTTCAAGCTAGTTGATGAAGTTCGGTATGCATTGAGGATAGGAGGAGGACAGAGGTCTCTAGACAAATAGACATTCAACCACTCATAGGCTGTTAAACTTTTGCTCACCCAAGATGAAGTTGAACTGCGCAAGTTGTGCATTTCGAACTTTCTTGTTGAGTGTGTCGCCGGCGTCAGTGTCTACCTCCGACATGAAACCAGCCGCGAATAGTTTCTCGTTCACCTAAAACAAAAAATTGTTCAGCAAATTAGAAACTGTGGACACCTAAAAAGACATGGTAACCACTGTTTTTTTTTTTATCGCTGCGTTTAGTCCTCAACACTACCAGAGTTATTGCAGCCGCATTGCTATACCAGAAATAAAGCTTGACTCGTGTTCAAGTAAGTAAAACTCGTCGAGGCTCGGTGTGATATTATCAGTTTTTTACTAGCTTCACATAGTCATTGATGTGCACGACGCGGCCTCCACCTCTCGGGCTGAGCCAGAAGGGCTACTTGTGTACATTATCATGCGGATAACTATACTACTACTACACTAGATGTTCACCTGCTTGGCGTAGTCGTCGAAGCTGGGCCCCACGGGCACGACACACACTTGTCTAGGGCTGAGCCAGAAGGGCCACTTGTGTACATTATCATGCAGACAACTATACTACTACTACACTAGATGTTCACCTGCTTGGCGTAGTCGTCGAAGCTGGGCCCCACGGGCACGACACACACTTGTCTAGGGCTGAGCCAGAAGGGCCACTTGTGTACATTATCATGCAGACAACTATACTACTACTACACTAGATGTTCACCTGCTTGGCGTAGTCGTCGAAGCTGGGCCCCACGGGCACGACACACACTTGTCTAGGGCTGAGCCAGAAGGGCCACTTGTGTACATTATCATGCAGACAACTATACTACTACTACACTAGATGTTCACCTGCTTGGCGTAGTCGTCGAAGCTGGGCCCCACGGGCACGACACACACTTGTCTAGGGCTGAGCCAGAAGGGCCACTTGTGTACATTATCATGCAGACAACTATACTACTACTACACTAGATGTTCACCAGCTTGGCGTAGTCGTCGAAGCTGGGCCCCACAGGCACGACACACACTTGTCTAGGGCTGAGCCAGAAGGGCCACTTGTGTACATTATCATGCAGACAACTATACTACTACTACACTAGATGTTCACCTGCTTGGCGTAGTCGTCGAAGCTGGGCCCCACGGGCACGACACAAACTTGTCTAGGGCTGAGCCAGAAGGGCCACTTGTGTACATTATCATGCAGACAACTATACTACTACTACACTAGATGTTCACCTGCTTGGCGTAGTCGTCGAAGCTGGGCCCCACGGGCACGACACACACTTGTCTAGGGCTGAGCCAGAAGGGCCACTTGTGTACATTATCATGCAGACAACTATACTACTACTACACTAGATGTTCACCTGCTTGGCGTAGTCGTCGAAGCTGGGCCCCACGGGCACGACACACACTTGTCTAGGGCTGAGCCAGAAGGGCCACTTGTGTACATTATCATGCAGACAACTATACTACTACTACACTAGATGTTCACCAGCTTGGCGTAGTCGTCGAAGCTGGGCCCCACAGGCACGACACACACTTGTCTAGGGCTGAGCCAGAAGGGCCACTTGTGTACATTATCATGCAGACAACTATACTACTACTACACTAGATGTTCACCTGCTTGGCGTAGTCGTCGAAGCTGGGCCCCACGGGCACGACACACACTTGTCTAGGGCTGAGCCAGAAGGGCCACTTGTGTACATTATCATGCAGACAACTATACTACTACTACACTAGATGTTCACCTGCTTGGCGTAGTCGTCGAAGCTGGGCCCCACGGGCACGACACACACTTGTCTAGGGCTGAGCCAGAAGGGCCACTTGTGTACATTATCATGCAGATAACTATACTACTACTACACTAGATGTTCACCTGCTTGGCGTAGTCGTCGAAGCTGGGCCCCACGGGCACGACACACACTTGTCTAGGGCTGAGCCAGAAGGGCCACTTGTGTACATTATCATGCAGACAACTATACTACTACTACACTAGATGTTCACCTGCTTGGCGTAGTCGTCGAAGCTGGGCCCCACGGGCACGACACACACTTGTCTAGGGCTGAGCCAGAAGGGCCACTTGTGTACATTATCATGCAGACAACTATACTACTACTACACTAGATGTTCACCTGCTTGGCGTAGTCGTCGAAGCTGGGCCCCACGGGCACGACACACACTTGTCTAGGGCTGAGCCAGAAGGGCCACTTGTGTACATTATCATGCAGACAACTATACTACTACTACACTAGATGTTCACCTGCTTGGCGTAGTCGTCGAAGCTGGGCCCCACGGGCACGACACACACTTGTCTAGGGCTGAGCCAGAAGGGCCACTTGTGTACATTATCATGCAGACAACTATACTACTACTACACTAGATGTTCACCTGCTTGGCGTAGTCGTCGAAGCTGGGCCCCACGGGCACGACACACACTTGTCTAGGGCTGAGCCAGAAGGGCCACTTGCCGGCGTACGACTCGCTGAGGACGGCGATCATGCGCTCCACGGAGCCCAGGATGGCGCGGTGGATGATCACGGGACGCTTCTTCTCGCCGCTCTCACTGAAAGGGATAAAAGGTTAAAGAAATAAAGATATCATGTTATCTTCAGGTTGTGCATAATGTTATGGAAAGTTTTCAACTGTAATGTACCTTTTTTTTAAAAAAACTTCTCGTCTTTTACATACAACTCGAACAAGACTGGCGACTAGTGGGTCGTTATATACAGTTATACATGTCACATGTCTGTTGTCATGTATTTAACTCATCTGACATAAGTGAGGTTGAATCTCTCCGGCAGCTGGAAGTCCAGCTGTATCGTCGCACATTGCAGCGACCTCCTGAGCGCGTCCTGTATGGTGATGTATCTCACCTGACATAAGTGAGGTTGAATCTCTCCGGCAGCTGGAAGTCCAGCTGTATCGTCGCACATTGCAGCGACCTCCTGAGCGCGTCCTGTATGGTGATGTATCTCACCTGACATAAGTGAGGTTGAATCTCTCCGGCAGCTGGAAGTCCAGCTGTATCGTCGCACATTGCAGCGACCTCCTGAGCGCGTCCTGTATGGTGATGTATCTCACCTGACATAAGTGAGGTTGAATCTCTCCGGCAGCTGGAAGTCCAGCTGTATCGTCGCACATTGCAGCGACCTCCTGAGCGCGTCCTGTATGGTGATGTATCTCACCTGACATAAGTGAGGTTGAATCTCTCCGGCAGCTGGAAGTCCAGCTGTATCGTCGCACATTGCAGCGACCTCCTGAGCGCGTCCTGTATGGTGATGTATCTCACCTGACATAAGTGAGGTTGAATCTCTCCGGCAGCTGGAAGTCCAGCTGTATCGTCGCACATTGCAGCGACCTCCTGAGCGCGTCCTGTATGGTGATGTATCTCACCTGACATAAGTGAGGTTGAATCTCTCCGGCAGCTGGAAGTCCAGCTGTATCGTCGCACATTGCAGCGACCTCCTGAGCGCGTCCTGTATGGTGATGTATCTCACCTGACATAAGTGAGGTTGAATCTCTCCGGCAGCTGGAAGTCCAGCTGTATCGTCGCACATTGCAGCGACCTCCTGAGCGCGTCCTGTATGGTGATGTATCTCACCTGACATAAGTGAGGTTGAATCTCTCCGGCAGCTGGAAGTCCAGCTGTATCGTCGCACATTGCAGCGACCTCCTGAGCGCGTCCTGTATGGTGATGTATCTCACCTGACATAAGTGAGGTTGAATCTCTCCGGCAGCTGGAAGTCCAGCTGTATCGTCGCACATTGCAGCGACCTCCTGAGCGCGTCCTGTATGGTGATGTATCTCACCTGACATAAGTGAGGTTGAATCTCTCCGGCAGCTGGAAGTCCAGCTGTATCGTCGCACATTGCAGCGACCTCCTGAGCGCGTCCTGTATGGTGATGTATCTCACCTGACATAAGTGAGGTTGAATCTCTCCGGCAGCTGGAAGTCCAGCTGTATCGTCGCACATTGCAGCGACCTCCTGAGCGCGTCCTGTATGGTGATGTATCTCACCTGACATAAGTGAGGTTGAATCTCTCCGGCAGCTGGAAGTCCAGCTGTATCGTCGCACATTGCAGCGACCTCCTGAGCGCGTCCTGTATGGTGATGTATCTCACCTGACATAAGTGAGGTTGAATCTCTCCGGCAGCTGGAAGTCCAGCTGTATCGTCGCACATTGCAGCGACCTCCTGAGCGCGTCCTGTATGGTGATGTATCTCACCTGACATAAGTGAGGTTGAATCTCTCCGGCAGCTGGAAGTCCAGCTGTATCGTCGCACATTGCAGCGACCTCCTGAGCGCGTCCTGTATGGTGATGTATCTCACCTGACATAAGTGAGGTTGAATCTCTCCGGCAGCTGGAAGTCCAGCTGTATCGTCGCACATTGCAGCGACCTCCTGAGCGCGTCCTGTATGGTGATGTATCTCACCTGACATAAGTGAGGTTGAATCTCTCCGGCAGCTGGAAGTCCAGCTGTATCGTCGCACATTGCAGCGACCTCCTGAGCGCGTCCTGTATGGTGATGTCTATCTTGGGTCCGTAGAACGCGCCGTCACCCGGGTTCCGTTGCCAAGGCTTGCCGAATTTGTTTAGGGAGTCCTCTAACGCCTAAAAGGAAAAAATATTTTAGTTTTATTGTGAGACTAGCTGATGTCAGCGACTTCGTCTGCGTCTAAGACCTTCATATAGATTTTACCCTTAAAGTTAAAGCGTTATAAATTCAACCTATATGTTAATTCCATGTCAAAATGATTAAAAAAAACCGTCATGTGCGTGTCGGGCCACACAGTGTAAGGTTCCGTAGTTACTCGTCCCGTAAACCATGACAATGACATTAGAAAGTTACAAATACACTATATACCTACTACGAAATTTTTACCTTATCAGTTACATTTTATAAGTTGGTCGACTAACTCGTTAACTTTCTGAAGCCCAATTAGCTGTTATAGTTTTCCTTTCAAATTTGTTATACAGGGTGAATATAAAACTCATTTGTTAAAAAGTAGAGCTTTACTTAAGTTTACCATAATATGTTATTACTTCCCAGAATTTGATCCTTTACCAGCGACTACTGGTATGTTTATTACATCGAATTTTCAGGTGAAAGACCAAACAACTATTGATACTTTACCTTCTCAGCCTGGTCCCAGGTGGCGAGGTCTCCGAGGTATTTCTCTGGCCGCGTGGACAGCTTCAGTTGGAACGTGAAGCCGAACGTCGTGTTCACGTAGTTCAGGAAGTCCAGGCACGCCAGCTGGGGACACAACTATTATTATTTTGTGTTCAGGAGATCTACAGAGCACAGAACATCACACTGGTAGCGAATTGAGATGCGGTTGCCGAATATTTATATTGTAAAGATGAATGAAGACCGTCCGAATGTTTTCTTATACGCATTCACCACGCATTATACAATGTGTTTTTTTTTATTTGGAAGTCGGTTGATTTATACTTATACTTTCACATTTTTTTTTTTCAAATCGGTACATAAATGACGGAATTATGAGGAGTAACTTTATCAAACACAAAAAAAAATACATACAAGCGAATTGAGACCTTCTTTTTTTTTAAGTCGGTTAAAACAATCAAACTGTCTCGCGAATTTGATTCAGACGGGCCAATTACGTGCCAATTTGTGGTATCAGAAAAACGAGCTGTCCTCCCTTACCATACAAGGCAATGACTGTTGCAATTTTTTCTTGTACAGGCAATGTGCTCAAATGTTGAGTGCCATAGCAATACTCAAAATTGTCACAAGCGGCCAATTTTTATAAGTAAAAGGTGACAACTCACTGACACGCTTGGTGTATGGAAAGTTTACTAATTCCGTCTGTGGCAGTGGCCTCCTCGGTGTCTAAGTGCGCTGTGATTTTGTTTTTTGCTGTAGTTTGATTTAACCTTTTGAACGCCAGAGCACAAACGCATCGGCGTGTCCTCGACGCCAAGCCACAAATTCGCCGTACTTTTTGTTGTCACATATTTGTGACGTTCGGCGTACAGGGCATGCGCTTGCTTGTCATGTATACGTGACAATGGCGTTCAAAGGGTTAATATTGTTCTTAAGCTTGAGTTTGTCCGATTATGCTGGCATAATGGAGTGTGCTAGCTTACAAGTAGCGAATAATTTAGTTTTAGGTTTTGCGTGTTACCTTTGTTGTATGGTCTTCTTTGTAAGAATACTTTGCAAACCTTTGTATAAATGCTAGTTCTTCTAACTTAACAGATAGCTGTGTTGCTGGGGAGTTTGATGCGCCACTTCTTCTTCCAAGCTAAAACACTAGGAAGTGGTGACGGGCGGACGTTTTGGGGGACTGTCTTTATGTAGAACTTTTGACGTTAAAAGTGCGTACAAAAGGTTAACCAAGATGGCCGCTAAAGACTGTTAAAGTTTGAGCGCACCTATTGCAAGCAGACATACCATCTCCTGTTCGATATGCTGAGGCGCACAGAAGATGTGCGCGTCGTCCTGCTGGAAGCGGCGCACGCGCGTGAGCCCCGTGAGCGCGCCGCTGAGCTCGTTGCGGTGCAGCACGCCGAAGTCCGCCAGACGCAGCGGCAGCTCGCGCCACGAGCGCGTGCGGTTGTCGAACAGCAGGCTGCGCACGGGGACCGGGGTTAATACAACACCACCGAACATGTACTCTCAAAGTTTTCATCTTGATTAGTAGTGGTTTATTCTCCATATTGCACCTACCTCCATTCTCTGCACCACCCAAAGGTTGACTGGTAGAGAATGCCTATGGCATTAAGTCCGCCTCTGTACATTTGTGTGCGTAAAGTGTAAATAAATAAATAAATAAATAAATTAGATCTGTCAAGACGCTTAGTTGACACTTCGCGTGGCTTTTACCTTGAACAAAGGATAAGCATTGCCATACAACGTAGCAATGCTGCCTGCCTTTTGGGTACGTTACCAGTGGTCAGCGATGCGGAGGAATTTTTCGACGCTATTAATTCTAGACTATTTTTAGTTAGTTAATTTTTTTATTTAAGTGTATATTAATAGGTAGTTGTACATAAATAAATTAATATTGATTAGTTAAAATGAAATTAGCCAAGTCTTACTTGAGAATAAATCTCAAATGAATGAATCGAACAGTAGCGCCCAGTGGCCAGATGTCTGCCACAGTTTGAACATGTTAGGACAACGTTGTACTCACCAGTGTCCCGGGCAGTTCATGGGCTTGAGCGCGAAGGTTTCCTTCTCCACGTCGAAAGAGAACATGTTCTCAGAGTAATGCGCCCAGTGGCCAGATGTCTGCCACAGTTTGAACATGTTAGGACAACGTTGTACTCACCAGTGTCCCGGGCAGTTCATGGGCTTGAGCGCGAAGGTTTCCTTCTCCACGTCGAAAGAGAACATGTTCTCAGAGTAATGCGCCCAGTGGCCAGATGTCTGCCACAGTTTGAACATGTTAGGACAACGTTGTACTCACCAGTGTCCCGGGCAGTTCATGGGCTTGAGCGCGAAGGTTTCCTTCTCCACGTCGAAAGAGAACATGTTCTCAGAGTAATGCGCCCAGTGGCCAGATGTCTGCCACAGTTTGGAGTTGAACATGTTCGGGGTTACCACCTCTTGGAACCCGCGGGTTCTGTACATAAGAAAATAAAAGTTATGGAATAAATACGGTTTTAGACATTTACTCCTCAAAAAGAATACAATTCACTTCTTATGAGAAATACAAGTTATTCTTAAATACTAAATACGTTGACATACAGGTACTCAAATAAACTAGTAAGTAGTAGATGCACAATACTTCAAAATGTTGTGGGTATCAAGAAAAAAATACATATTATATGTTGTGTTAGTGAACCCATTACGTATCGTTTTTTTTTTTTTTGTGTGTGGCCTCTTGCAGTTCAACCTATGAGGTTGTCGACTGCTTAGCTGGGCTTGCCTGCGGTGGCCTTAATATAATATTAAAGCATTCAGCCAGGGCTTGTCAAAAACTTACAAACTAAGCGACTACACGCTCGCGGGCACCCCCTGTGGGGTACGGGCCTCGGCTTAGGGCGTCGCTGGGGGGAGGACAGCTGGGGACGGGCTGGTCAGAACTAGACCATTACGTATTGTTTCTTGAAGGCAAGTCTACAGCAATTTCACATTGTTCAAATCTCGAAATCGCAAAAATAAAATCCAACTGTTCAGTACATTTTGTCAAGTTATGCGCACATAAATGTATGGGGCAGTTGATTTTCAGTGTTGGTCCCATAATGAAAGTTGTTCATAATGATGAGTACAGTGACCCCTTAAGAGGTATTGCGTTTATTCTGTTACACGAATGCTAAGAGAATTATTTCTACTCAGATTGCAATTTCATTAGATTCTATGACACTATCAACTATGACATACCTGTATTGTTCTCTAATAAAGTTGACGAGTGTATTGTAAATGTGAGCGCCGCGCGGCTGGAAGAAGCACGAGCCCGGCGACAGCTCGTGGAAGAAGAACAGCTCTTGTTCCTGTAGCAATAGAGGTCTAATTAGTGTGCACAAAAGTATAAAGTTTGTATTTCTTTAAAGAATAGATACTAAATAATAATAAATAATATTTGTTTTTATAAAAACAAATATTTAAAAATGTAGATAGGTATGTAAAGAAAATTTAATAAACGACATAATAATAATATTTTTTTATTATCAGGCAACTAAGGCCCATAGATAAAATACACAAATTAAACATACAAAAAAATAAATATTAATCTTGCTTATCTTATAAACTAAGACACACGAAGTGACGGCGTCGAGTTGCGATGAGATGGTTCTGCCATAGTTTAACCTCTTTTTAAGGGTCAAAGAAATGATTTTAATTGAACATCTGCAATACTTAACAACTACGTCATTGTTATTATATTTAAATACATGTCTACTAGACAATTTCCTTAATAATTTGATCAGAGAATATGTTAAACTACAATTTATTTAACAATATATTGGTGAGAAACCACTGCGATGCGATAAGATAAGGGAAAGCGTGAGTGGATGCAACCGCGGGGCTTAGCTAGTATGACATAAACATAATATGGCTCCTACTAAGAGACTAGTAGGTATATCCACATTTTTTTTATGGATGGGAAATCATCAAATGACTTCTTCAGCTCTGGGTAGAGCGGTAGGGCGTGTCAGACTCTTACTGACTAAACCCATCCATGTTCCTTCTAAAGCCCTTTGCGTTCCAGGGCCGCGGTGACTCTTTTGAACAAATTCCGCAACCCTGGCAAATCTTCAAGGTCTCTAGGGTCTAAGAAGTGCTAGTTTGGCTCTCTTGCATTAGATACGAGTATTTAAGAGTATCTAGATAACTATGTGTTTGATGTTCAACTATTTTTATTAGTACAAATAGAAGCGTAACCATCTAAATCCACTTTATAATCAACTTCAAAAATCAAATCGATCAAAATCAAAAGTCATTTATGCCTGGCAGGGTATATCCATATTACGCTAATTATGTTTACGGTCCATGTAGCAGTGGGTGAGGCAATTGCCAACAACCGGGCACAAATCCAAACTCCGGGTCGTTACTGAGAAATATCTCTTGAAATTTTTAAAAGCTTTATTACTTATTTTTAAGGCGTATTGTTAAATATTTTACACCAGCAGTCTATGGGCCTCATATATGGCCATCATACCTAGACAGCGCACTGCGCATTTAATACAACCATGCCTTCAGGGCGCTGTTGAGGCTTCCGCCTTACTGTAGTGCGTCAGGGATGTTCGCTGATGCGCACACGGACGATTATTTCGCGATCATGCGCAAAGAAGTGGTATCAGTGATGCGCAGGGTGCGGGGAAGCAGCAATAGCATTCTGAAAGTTTTTTCAGAAAGGCTAGAAGGGCCTACAATGGATAGGTTTATCAAGCTACATGTCAGACACCCCATGTCTTGATTGTCCTTGATAAATCTTCCTCTAAGTGGATGCTGTGTTTTAATTTTTGTTTGTGTACTCATGTGTGCCTAAGTGTTACTATTAACATAGTTTGTAAGTAATTTTTTGGTAAAACTAACACGCTATGGGCCGTCGACGCCTGAAAATAAACGATTTTTTTATGATAAAGTGACACATACCCTGCCGATCTTCCTGTGGTCCCTCTTGGCGGCCTCCTCCTGTATGTGCTCCCACTCCTTCAACTGCTTGGGCTCGGGGAACGACACACCGTACACTCGCTGTAAGGTCTCCGCGTCTGCCTTACCCTCCCAGTACGACGATGAGTTCTGAAGGAATATATTTGATTTATATAAAGTAGGCTTGTGAGCACTGAAAAGGGCATGCAATAAGGTATTTGGCCGTTTTTTGTGTTCCACAAGTATGGACGTGGAGTCTCACAGGCTCCGCGCGGTTCTCGAGTTATTAATTTCACACAACAAGATTTTTTATTGTTTTAGTGTTAGATTTAGTTACTTTTACTGGGTTCAAAAAATTACCCCGAAAAGTCTGATAAAGTGCCATTGATTGTAAATTTTTCATAATTTCTATAATTCTATAATAAAGAAACTCGATTACAAATACCAGTTTTTTTTCTTATTAGCGACCTATACTCAGATGTAGATATTGTTACGAGCTTGAGGTTCGTGACAATAAAAACAGCCGATTAAATAACCAAAATGACACTTTAATTTAAAAACACTAATTACAACTTTTAAACTCACTAATTATTAAACACAAGTTCACCACTGATCACTTTATTCGCACTTGAAGATCGCTTCCGAAGTATTCGCTTGTATCGCTAATCCAATACTGCCTCGGTCGCGGAATACGCGCTCCTTTTATAGGTCAGTTTATTCTAGAAACTTCCATTCTCGAAACATCTGGAAAGTACTCGTAACTACCGCTGCCGACTGACCAGATACCGAGAAGTGTGGAATGTTCTGGCAAAGAAATATCTAGAAGGTACTTGACCCTACTAGTTCTGCTACTCGATACTAGATGGCGCTAGTAGTAACTAAATGTACCCGACATTAATCCTGGCGCGTAACACTGCCCCCTCCTAAGACATGCTCGTCCCGAGCATCATCGGTCCTATAATAACGCGCCAGTCGATTCACATGGACGATCTTAGGAGCACTTCTTGTACCTTTCTGTATACGATAGGTCACGTCGTTAATTTTTGTCACAATCCGGTACGGCCCGTCCCATTTAGCTTGAAGCTTAGGAGATTTCCCTTTACTGCGAACTGGATTGTGCAACCACACTAGTGAACCTTCGTCGAACCCTTTATTGTTCATTTTGCGGTCATAACGGGTTTTCATCTTTTCAGACATTTGCTGGCCCGATTGTCTGACGTGCTCATAAATGTCATTCATTTTGTTCCGCAAGTCATTCGCATAATCGGTTATACTGCGTGGGGCATCAGGTGGTATTCCAGTGATCAGATCTGCGGGCAGCCGTAATTCTCTTCCAAAGTTTGCGAAGGCTGGTGTCACCGATGTACTTTCATGAACAGCACTTCGGTATGACAGCAAAAACGGTTGTATATGCTTGTCCCAATCGCGTTGCCGGTTTTCCACGACTTTTGCCAGGTATCTCTCCAATGTCTGATTAAATCTTTCCACCATTCCATCCGATTGTGGGTGGTAAGAAGTTGTTCTCGTTTTATGAGTACCCATAACTCGACAAGTTTCCTGGAATATTTGGGACTCAAAATTCCTTCCTTGATCGCTGTGAATCTCCAAGGGTACTCCAAAACGACAGAAGACTTCATGAACTAGTTTATCTGCAACTGTTGAGGCTTCTTGATTTGGAATGGCGAAGACTTCCGGCCACTTAGTGAAGTAATCCATTACAACCATGAAATACTTGTTACCACTTTCACTTTCCGGAAAAGGTCCCGCAACATCTAGGGCTATCCTTTCCCATGGTGCACCGACGTTGTACAATTTTAATGCACCTCTACTGCGAGTCTGAGGTCCTTTTACAGCCGCACAACTTGTACATTTGCGACACCAGTCCTCGACATCGTCACGACAGTGGACCCAGTAAAACCGTTCTCTTATCTTCAGTAGAGTCCGTTTTACTCCCATATGGCCTCCTGAAGAACCATTATGGTACAGCTGTAGGACATTCGGTACTTTTGCTTTAGGGACAACCATTTGCAAATGACAGCTGTCTCCCCGAGCATTTTCCCATTTACGGCACAGGACTCCATCCTGAATCACTAAGCTGTCCCATTGGGCCCAATAACTTTTTGTGATCGAACTCATCGCTGAGACGTCACTCCACGTGGGCTTAGGAGCACTGGCCTTCATCCACCCCAGAATCGGCTTGATGTCCGAATCTTCCTGCTGTGCACATTGTAGGCTTTCCTTCCACTCGCTGCTGAGGTCTGTCTTGACCATTCTCACAGGTACGACTTCTTTACCCTCTTGCCTAGTACAATGCTTGCAGTCTTCAGGGCAAGGTCTTCTTGACAATGCGTCGGCGTTGCCATGAGATCTTCCGCTGCGATGTTCAATCACAAAGTCGTATTCCTGCAGTAGTTCAATCCATCTCGCAACTTGTCCTTCTGGAGTTTTGAACTGCAATAGCCATTTCAGCGCAGCATGGTCAGTACGTAAATGGAATTTCCGTCCCAGCAGATATTTGCTAAAATGCTGCAAAGACTTTACCACAGCAAGCAATTCCCGTCTCGTGACACAATAGTTCCTTTCTGGTTTCGATAATGACTTGCTGAAGTATGCTATCACAACCTCTTGATCGCCATTGCGTTGAGATAACACACCGCCAAGTCCGATATCACTTGCGTCTGTGTCAACTATAAATTCCTTGTTCGTATCAGGATACCCCAGAATAGGTGTTCTGCACAGACGTTCCTTTAGCTCCTGGAATGCGACGTCGCAACTTTCATCCCAGTAGAAATGTCGCTTTTCCTCGGTTAGTTTGTGGAGGGGTTTGGCTATGTCCGCAAAGTTCTTGACGAATCGCCTATAATAGGAGCACAAACCCAAAAATGCTCTGACCTGTGTCTTGTCTTTTGGAATTGGCCAATCCTTGACAGCGGCGATTTTCTCTGGATCTGTGCGGATGCCTTCTTCCGACACTACGTATCCCAAAAAGCTGACTTGACGTTTGAAAAGTGAACACTTCTTTGGACTCAACTTGAGATTTGCACTCTGGATCTTCATGAGCACGCGTTCCAGGTTTTGAAGATGTTCTTCAAACGTACGGCCTACGATGATGATGTCATCCAAGTAGACCAGGCAGGCATCGCCAATTAACCCGGTTAGTACAAGTTCCATCAACCTTTCAAACGTTGCCGGAGCATTGCACAATCCAAACGGCATAACTTTAAATTGCCACAGGCCCTTTCCTGTCGAGAATGCAGTTTTCTCCTTGTCCTTAGGGTCAATTTCAACTTGCCAGTAACCACTTTTTAGGTCTAGCGTGCTAAACCACTTCACTCCAGTAAGCATGTCCAGCGTGTCATCAATTCTTGGCAAAGGATAGCTGTCCTTCTTCGTGACGTCGTTTAGACGACGATAGTCAACACAAAACCGCATGCTGCCATCCTTCTTTCTTACCAGCACTACTGGTGAACACCATGGACTGGATGAAGGTTCTATAACACCATCCTTCACCATTCCTTCAATCATGGTTTCCACTTCCTTTTCACGTGCTACCGGCAATCTTCTTGGCCGCTGACGGATAGGCAATTCTTCTCCTGTGTTTATTTTGTGTTGAACTAAGCCAGTCTTCCCGATATCACCATCGTTTGAAGAGAAAACACTGGCGTACTTCTGTAACATTTTCTTTGCCTTGACCAGTTCATTTTGAGACAGAGCGCTGCGACAGTCGTCTAAAAGTGTGGTCACTTTCGTTTGTGCGTCCTTGCTGAGGGTCCCGGTCGAAAGATATTGGCATCGACGCAACCAATCCACTTCCTCGCAAGTACCAATCAGAGTGCCTTTTTCTATCATCTGTTCCTTATCACTAAGGTTCAGCACACGTACCCCTGAGATGTCGGTGGCTCTGACCAAAGTTCGTGCCACTTTCCATGGAAGGTCATTGTCTACCTTTTCCACGAGTACACAACGATGATTCTGCCCAGGATTCCGAGGAAGACTAACCGGCACAATCGTTTCCGATCTCGGAGGAAGAACAATCTTCTTTAGGCTGTACACATTTCCTGGTAACGCTCCTTCCATGAAAAGTTCCTCTTGTCCACATTTCTAACTCCTTGATTAACGTCGATCTCACAACAATTCTTCCTCATAAAGTCTAAGCCCAGGATGCAATCGTCCATTATATCAGCCACGACAACATTATGCAGGTAGATTCCGTTGCCTAGCTTCAACTCCATCTCTCTCTCTCCTCGGACGGGTATACGCTGACCAGTGGCTGTTACCAAATTTATGCGGTCTCGGTTGTGTACGGAGTCCCCAAGGAACCGACTTACAAGTTGGGAACTGACAACCGTGCGAGAAGCTCCAGTGTCTATAGTCAGCTTACAAGGCATTCCGTTGACCTCGCCCTTGATGATTAGGCTATTCCCGTCATGGGTTTGTGAGATCGAAATCCTTGGGGCTCTTTGAACATCAGCCAGCACCCGCCCCGCAGTCCTGGCTTTCACTCGTTTCCCTGCTGTTGCTGGGCGGTGCTGTTAGCCGCCCTACCCTCTGGAGATTGGCTACCTTCCCTTTCTGCAGTCCGCTTAGGGCAACTGGATCGAAGGTGGCCCCTTTCCCCACAGCCGTAGCACCTAGGGCTGTATCCTTTTAAACGGTCGCGAACTGTAGGCGCTGCAACCTCCCTGATGCGATGGGAACGATGATCCTGTCGCACAGCTTCCACCTCCAGTGCATGAGCCAAGGCGTCCTTAAGCGTCCCGTGGTGCCCGAGCCTCACAGCAGCTCTAACTTCAAGGTCGCGGATGCCATCGATGAATGCCTGCACCAGGTTCCCTTCAATGAGCGCAGGTACGGACTGGTATGCTTTTCGTACCAGCTTTTCCACTTCGAGGGCCCACTGCTGCAGGTTTTCACTGCTGCGTTGCACGCGATCCTTGAGCTTCGCACGAAACACATGTTCCAGATGAGCGTCGCCATACCTAGCTTCCAACGCCTCAAGGAGTTGCTCGTACGTCACTTCTTTACCGAGAGCTTCCAGGACAGTTAAGGCCTGGTCGCGCAGGCCGAGGGTGAGAGCAGTCATGGCCTGATCTTTAGTCCACCCATTCGCCTTCACAACAGCCTCAAACTGTATTTTGTAGGCCGACCAGGAAGATGTCCCATCGAACGGTGGCACTTTGAATCCACGTAGCGAAGGTGTAGAAGCTACGGAAGTGGCAATTCCATCCCCTACTTTAAGGTTGTCCAGCGTTTTCTTCACGTCAGCAATCACGTTGTCAACTCGATCATTCATTTGGTCGATTCGCGTTTCGGCTTCCGCCAGGCGGTTCTCATGCTGGACCACCTTTTCTTTTACAACACTTATTTCTTTGCCGAAAGTAGCGTGTAGATCCTTCATAACGAACATCTGTTCTTCCTGGCGGCGCGCCTGCTCCTCCTTGTCACGCTGGAGCTGTTCTTCCAACCGCCGGGCCTGTTCCTCCTGTCGGCGAGCCTGTTCCTCCTGTCGGCGAGCCTGTTCCTCCTGTCGGCGAGCCTGTTCCTCCTTGTCACGCTGGAGCTGTTCTTCCAACCGCCGGGCCTGTTCCTCCTGTCGGCGAGCCTGTTCCTCCTGTCGGCGAGCCTGTTCCTCCTTGTCTCGCTGTAGCTGTTCTTCCAGCCGACGGGCCTGTTCCTCTTGTCGGCTTGCCTGTTCCTGCAGCATCATCATCAGTGCAGCAAAGTCTGGTGCTGCAGATGCTGGAGCTCCTGTGGACGGACCGGCCTCCATGATCGGCAACTGGCCCTCCGACGTCTGCGGCGTTGTACCTCCAAAACGCCTATGGTCCGTCTCCTGCTGACGTTGACTCCGGGTACGGATACCCTCCGTGTCGTCCTTTGGTAGAATCGGCATGATTTAAATATCCACTCTTCTGACACCAATTGTTACGAGCTTGAGGTTCGTGACAATAAAAACAGCCGATTAAATAACCAAAATGACACTTTAATTTAAAAACACTAATTACAACTTTTAAACTCACTAATTATTAAACACAAGTTCACCACTGATCACTTTATTCGCACTTGAAGATCGCTTCCGAAGTATTCGCTTGTATCGCTAATCCAATACTGCCTCGGTCGCGGAATACGCGCTCCTTTTATAGGTCAGTTTATTCTAGAAACTTCCATTCTCGAAACATCTGGAAAGTACTCGTAACTACCGCTGCCGACTGACCAGATACCGAGAAGTGTGGAATGTTCTGGCAAAGAAATATCTAGAAGGTACTTGACCCTACTAGTTCTGCTACTCGATACTAGATGGCGCTAGTAGTAACTAAATGTACCCGACATTAATCCTGGCGCGTAACAATATGGTTTGACGCGGTTCGGAATCAGATTCTAAAAAAATAATGCATGTGAATATAGCAGCCTGAGAGACTCCACGTCCGCACCAGTGTTAAAAATATTTGACGTCCATACTTAAAGGTTAAAGAATAAACGCAATACCTCTTAAGGTCATTGTACTCATAATTATGAGCAACTTTTACTATGGGACCAAACCAGAAATCACGAAATAAAATTCAGCTGTTCAGTACATTTGCTCGAGTTGTGCGCAAATAAATGTATGGGGCAGTCGATTATTTTTTTTCGCAATTTTAGTGTTGGTCTCATAGTGAAAGTTGTTCATAATAAGTGACCCCTTTAAAGATATTGTACATTACGAATTTGTGAAATCCAAATGTGCACGCTACATTTCTTTTACGATCCAATATTTGAATAACGTTTAGATTGCAATACATAAGCCTACCAGATTAAAAAAATATTAACAACATACCTTAGTAACCTTCAAGGCCTTAACCTTCCCCGTATGTCTGACATGGGGTCCCCTACACAGATCAATGAGCGAGCCACACCTATACACCGTGGTCGTAGGCGTGTTGACCTTCTCTTTAAGGATGCGCACTTTGAAGGGATTGTAGTCGAACATTTCTAGGAGTTGCTCCTTGGTCAGCTCGAGGCGCTCAAACGGCTGTTTTTCTTTTGCGATTTTCTTTACTAAGCCTTCTAGGACGTTGAAGTCGGTTGATGAGACCTGTGGAAAGAAAATTATTTGTTGTAGTTTATCTTGTCATTGTCGTTGTAACTCAAAAGGCTGGATATCTTGACTAGACAGGACTTGTCTGCCGGTCGCTGAACAACCTGTGGGCCCGTAAAACAGGATTGTTGCCCTGAAACAGTGACACGTGGCCGAGGCGGATCACAAAGGAGATGACGAGACGACTTGGATGTCTTCCTTAAGAATCGGAAGGAAGAGGCGCAAAATTATGACCTTTAGAAGGAATGTAGGGAGGCCTTTGTTTAGCAGTTGGGAAAAACGGGGTAGTCCTGCCCCTGAAACTTAAACTGATGACAATTTTTCTGCAAACTCTTGTGATTGAATTGACCGAAAAGTCACAGCCACATATTCGGTCCTAAACGTCATAAAAAAGTGACACGGTAAGCGTACGGGGTCTTTACTAAACAGTTTTATGTCATAAAAGTTACATATTGCCCGCTTTGCTGGGCCTGCATAGAGAAGGGCGAGACAGCAGCTCATCTGCTCCTCAGCTGTTCGCATTGGACGCTGAATACAGGGCATACTTCAGAAAACCAAGTACCTTACGTGAAATAGTCAGAAAAGCCCGGCTTTACGTGAGGAGCTGAGGTAGACCGATAGATATTTGCCCTAACCATACTCAAAATACGAGCTTGGAGTTGCGGACACCAGCCCGACTTGCATACTCGTACATACAAGCCCAGAGGCAAGTTTGACTCTTACAGAAAGAAATTAAAGAAAAGCTAAACAAAAAGGGAAGGGAAGCTTATGCCCTGCAGTGGGACGGAAAAGGCTCATCAAAATCAAAATGTTAATACTTATCGTGATTAGTTGAGTAAAATAAGATAAACCCATCATTGCGTTGATATGTCGTTTGAAAACATATTAGTTTAGTTAAAAGGATATTGCCACAATCTTGTCATGTACGTGTCAACTTTGTTTGGCGATTTAGCGGCATTGATGAGCAGATAATAGTGACATGCCGATAATAATATGATAACAGTAATGCATGTCGTTTGAAATTTTAGGTACTGCAATCTTGCATTACAGATGAATGCTTAAACTGTCTGCACTAACGGCCGGTTTAAATAACGTCTATAAATCTACCTTTAACCTTCATGTTATACGCCAAACATGACGTTTCAGCTACTGTTGGTAGCTAATTTGACAGTTGGTTAAAGGTAGATACGTTATTGCGACTGGCCGTTAATAGTGTTGTTAATTACTTTTAGTTTTAATTGCATGCTGTGTTTTTTTTACATAGAATAATATCGGCCAGTGGGTCGTCTTAGGGGCGTAGCTTTAGTATACGCTTAGGGGCATGAGTAGCAAAGATTTTTTTTTATTAAGCCCAGTCCTGGCTGCGATGGAGGGCAGTCATCATGAGGGTCGGCGGTGGAATAGTAGGGTGGAACTAGAGTGGCTTGAAATAGTTTGGGAACCCCTGTTCTAGTCGAAAGCCATGAGATGTAATTAAAAAAAAAATAAAAAATTAAGTGTCGGTTGATCTCAGCTTATGTACATTTAGGGGCAGAGGACTTAGTAAAATTTTCGAATATATTTTTTTTTTAAAAAGCAAGGCAGATGTACTTATTATAAATTTTCCCGCGACTTCGTACGCGCATATCCCGTTTTTTCCCGTTCCCGTAGGAATTGCGGGAAATACGTGCTCCCCTACACTTCTCAAGGAATCTACATGTCAAATTTCAGCTTTCTACAACCAGTCGTTTCGGCTGTGCGTTGTCTGTCAGTCACTCAGTCACCGGTAATGGAAGAATTTTATATAGATTGAATGATGAACGGTGGATTCTTACCCCTCTTTCATTACTATGCATATCGTAGTAGAAGCCTTCATCGATCGGAGGTCCGTAGCAGAGGCAGCCTCCATATACCTGATGAAAAAATAACATTAGTATTCATAGATAACACTGTATTCTTATAAATGCTATCCACGATGGGATATTTTCAGATATCATTGACATGCACTTGAAAAGAAAAAAAAACATAAAATAAATATTGGCTGCTTGTACTAGGTACCTATAAAAAATACTTTTATCAAAAACCCGACTCCATAAAAACAGCTAAAAAGTTCCAAATAAGGCACTTTTCCAGCAATCTGGTGCAGTTGGAGGTATTTATTTTAGACAAGAGGCCTGCCCCGGCTTCGCCCGTAATGTTTTTTTTTCTCAAATTTTCTTTCATAAGAACCTTCTCCTGACAGTAACTAACAACAAAAAAAGAATTAGCGAAATTGGTCCAGCCAGCATTTATATAGATTAACCACAAATATGATGCCACTAAATACATCAACTGCTTTAACCTTTTGAACGCCACTGTCACGTATACATGACAAGCAAGCGCGTGCCCTGTACGCCCAGCGTCACAAATACGTGACAAAAAGTACGGCGAATTTGTGGCTTGGCGTGAGGGGCACGCCGATGCGTTTATGCTCTGGCGTTCAAAAGGTTAAAAGTTACAGGTTCGGAACTTTTATTATTATTCTTTTTTTAGTTTATTATTTATTATATTACTAGTTATTATTTTCAGACAACATTTTCATTTGAAAATTTTCAGTCGTCAGCCACACCATCAATCAATAGTTTTTCTTTCAATATTGTTGACAACAATCTCGTCTGCTAATTAATTATCATGATTTAAGCCGGCACTAAAATTATTGTCGTTGATTAAAATCAAACCAGACAGTCAAAATGATAAACTCGTGAAGGGTATTTTTTGAATAATAAAAAAATATTGAGTTCTTCGATCTTTAGTAAGAAGAACAGAAAGTCCCGATTGGGAAACAGATAAATAAATTATTTCGACACATATCAATTATAACTGACAGTCTATTCTGCTCAAGTCACCATGAAAACTTAGGTGGAGTGACCGTGAAGTGAGCTGTCAATTCATAGTTAAGGGTGGAATGACAATTCACTTCAAGCACTTAAAGTAAATTTTTTATGGTGAGATGGCTACAGAATAACACTGCTGTTGCACAAATACAAAAAAAAATGCTTGACAGATAAAACTCTCACCCTCTCCATAGCTTCTCCCAGCATATGCGCAGAAGAATGCCAGAAGACTGCTTGAGCGTCGGTATTGTCCCACCGCAGAAGTTCCAGCTTACAGTCACCTTCCAGCGGCCTGTCCAGGTCCCAGAGCTCATTGTTCACCCGTGCGATGATGGTGTTATCAGCCAGGCCCTGGCTGCGATGGAGGACAGTCATCATGAGGGTCGGAGGTGGAATAGCAGGGTGGAACTGGAGTGGCTTTTTACTGGGATTGTTTAGAAGCAGGGTTTGACTTGCTTGTGGCTTAAATTCAACCATAAGCTTATGTATCTTTAACCAGCTTTAAAAGTACTTTTTAATTGGGATTTTTTTAAGCTGGTATTGGGTTAACTATGGCTGTGATTCAGCCAGGAGATGCATATTTATACCCAAATTAAAAAAAGGAGGAGATTTTGCATTCAATTTGCTTTTTTACTGTATGCAATGGTTTGCCAACATTATATGGTAGTAGAGTTGTTAAAATGGTAATGAATAAATATGCTCATTAATAGTATGCTTTGGTAATATCTACCAGGATTATGATTACCATAATATACAAGCATTTGAATAAATAATTGTATTATTATAAACACCAATAAAGCATAGTATATTTTATAGAAACATGCTATACATAGGCAATACATAGTTTTAAGCATGCTCCAATATATTTGATCTCATAACTTTACTTTGAAATTCTTTAACAGGCATCATACACCCAATGCTTATGGAGCATTTTCAGACAGATATATCATACAAAATATAAAAGTATCAACATCAACCATGCTAGTTCAGGCGGTATATAGACATTTACCAGTTAAAGCCAACTCACGAGTCCACCCTTAGATAAGGTACTTACTATTCTCTCCACCACTCGCTTGTGTGCAGGCAAATAAGTAATTAGTTATTATATACACTGAACTAGCAACATTGGCATAGGGATGTAATGACATACACGAATCTGACTTTGGAAACAAGTAGAGATTCACTGATTACTGGTGACAACTTAATGTCATCAACTAGTCAGCTTTTATTAGACTTCAAAATTGGAAATAAATTGCTTGTACCGTTTTTTTGTTTCCTTGTTATGTTATACTAGCTTTTGCCCGCGACTTCGCGCAGATCCTGTTTTTTCTCGTTCCCGTTTAGATTATTATAGCATTCCTCATGAATGTGGCTATCGTATACAATAAGAATTTTCCAAATCGGATTGATAGTTCCAGAGATAAAGCGTTCATACAAACTCTTATTAGTCTAAGTATATAACTATATAGTCTTTGATAGTATAGATTATTGTGTACAATTATGTATATAATAAAAATTGAAAATGTTTTATACCTAAAAAAAAAATTTAAGCTTTAATTTGTAAGTTAGTTACGGACCAGTCAGAAGTCCAAAGTCCATCAAAGTCATCTCTGTTAATAATGTATACTATGCCATGATCAAAATAATAACTGTGTTGTGATAACAAAATTTGCTGATGTTTGAAAAAATGGTCAACTGGTTTGTTTTTTATTTTCTCTGTTTTTTTATTGATAAGATGTGCTCTTTTACTTATGGCCGCAGTATAGCTGTTCTGCTTTAGCATAACCATGGCAAATTTGCTCTTTACCTATTTTGTCTATATGGAAATGCAAGCAAATAAAATTAATTCACTATCTTTAGCCTGCAAGGTATGTTGATAAAAAGTATCCATAAAGACATTTATTTCTCCAGGTCCTAAGCTATTTTATAAAGATCAGTTCAACAGCTTATTTGCTTATTGTATTTAAATAAATTTTTGGAGTTAAGTAGCAAAAAATGCAGGTGGCTCAATGATCACTATTGCCATGCCAAAAAACAAATATAAATTCTGTTGTCATAACACAGTGAGAGTGCCTATGGTGTGGGGGGGCTTTTAAACTTTTTATCAAAAGTAGATTATTCAGAAAGTTAGTCTTTATCCTAATATCGTTAAAAATTAACTACTTTTTTTCATGCAACAACCACCAAGTTAATTTCGTTAGTATGGGGGAATTATTCTTATCAAGTTTATATCCACTTTCTACTCAATTTACTATTATCTAGATTCACTTCAGTCTAATCAAAAATTTTTTTTGATTGGAATCATCAATTAATACAGTTACAATGTCTTGAGGAAAATATATCAACAAAGTAGAATACCGCATGACTCATTTTCTATGAGGTTGTATGATGACATAATTGCACTCTATTGCATTAAATATACTGTGGAATGTTACAATATACAACGCAGCTTGCACTTTTATTTAATGCCCGCTACAATGTGTTTAAATACTAGCAGCATTTTTTGCAATTGATCTGGTAATAATTTGAATGGAAGATTAAGTTTGTTTTATTTCTATTTGGATCCGCATTGACCACTCTCACTTAATCCATGAAGAATCTTGTTTGCATACTTTCCTATTTCCTTTCCCAAACTAACTAGTTTTTTCTTTTCGTAACAGTTAAGCGTAACAGTAAATAAAATAAAATAAAAAAGAAAAAATAAAATTAAAAAAGTGTAACAGTTATCATGTCTAAGATGTGATATTTTTATTGTTTGTCAATAAAAATAATACCTATTTGTAGATATGTCAAAAAAAATGTTTGTCTTGGTATAACTCACCTAATTCCCTTTGCAACATCATAGGGAGTTGTTTTCCATGCTTTAGCTTCAACAGTTTTGCCATCCGGTAACGTCACCACTATGCTCATATCAGGTTTGCTTGCTATCTCTTCTTCATACTGGATTTTGTACTTATCCCAGAGACTAATGCGTTTCTGGATGTATTCGGGCCATGGGTTCAGTTCAGTTGCTCCTCCGGAACCCTCATCGGGCTTTTTCTTTTTCTCTTTCATTGCTTTGGTCTTTGACTGCAACGAGAAAAGCTAACTTAGGACCATGGCATATGAAACTCCCTAAAAATGATTAATTATTAAATGTATTGCCCTACTAACAAAATATTGCAATCAAAACATTATGTTGGTCAAGTGTGAGTGATTATGACAATAATACTTACTTACACAATTGGTATTTGTGAAGAGGTTAGTAAATAATAACAGAGAGATAAGATGTGTGTGATAATGAACACTGACATAGTAATCTATATTCTGACTAATACTTGATTGAATACCAATGTAATACAAGGACACCTAAATCAATGTGGTGTGGTAATTAAGTAAAATCGTATAAATTACACAGGTGTGTGTGACAATTAAGTTTGTTACACTAAATAACCTATTGAGTACTTTCTAATGCGACTTTTATAAGACATATAAAACACAAATCAGTTTCTAACTTAGGTTCCAAGGCTTTACAGACAAAAATAACAACAAATATCAATGAATATGATACAGAAAAAAAGAAATATAGGCAAAGGAAACCGCATGATATCATTCCAGCAAAAAACGCTGATGAAAGGTCTACAGACCCATGTGGCATATGCGTAGTCCTTGCAGCGGACCACACAGCCTCCACGGATGCCGATAAACTTTATCATGACTTACATAACGTACAAATAAACTTTCTCAAATAAAATTATAATGTATAAAACCCTGCCTTTGCGTCAATGTTTAGTTTCGGAATTTCTTCAGCCAGAGTGTCACCCATTGCAGAACGTGTATCTTTCGAAATTGACAGCCGAACTAATGTTGCCAGCGTACAAAGAAATGAAAATTCACAATTATGTTCCATTTCACGTTATGTTCAATGCAAACATAAACAATTAATTTTTAAAATAACTTAATTATTTTATTTTTTGCTAGGCTGAATAGAGCCGCTAGAATTTATTTCAGCTTTTCCTTGATGAAAAGTATGACGCAGTAGTAGAGTCTTCCTTGCCTTTGAATAAAAGGGATAGCCAGAAGCTATAGTTTATCGGCGGAATGCTATGATAATAAAACAGGCGCTTAATTGTAGCTCAGTGATCGTTCAGATGTTTGATGACGATACGGTTAGTGCAGTGGTTGAGCGTGTGACTGCTGCGCTGCGAGTCGCGGGTTCGATTCCCGCACGGAACAAATATTTATATGGCCTACAGATAGTTGCATAGTTCCGGGTCTGGTTTTATGTGTATGTGAGTTCATATGTTTGTAAACGTTTTTTTTTTAATAAAAAGGATTCAATTAATATATCTGATTTTTTAAACGAAAACGACCCATATCATACTCCACTCCGACTCGTTGACTAATCGAAGAAGTTTAACCAAAGAGATTTCTCAATTAAAAAATGTTTTTTTTTTCGATTTTTGACCAACCCTGAGCAGACATCAATTTTACATGTGTCACAAAATGTGAATTTTTGATGAAACAAAATTCAAAATCAAAAAGTGTACCTCATATTTTAAATTTCTAGGGTAATTATATTATATAATCATAAAAATAATATAATTTAAAGTTAAAAAACATGTGTACACAGAAAACTCGACCGTTAGACGCTTTTCAGCGTATTGCGGCGTCCTTCAAGCAATTTGAAAGTAAACTGGACAAGTTACAGCAAGATGTGGATTTTCATGGACAGACTCTGTCAGAACTTCGTAATATGGTAACAAATCTTTCCGGGGGAGCAATACTTGCTGCTGTCGGTAAAGCCGAAGAAAATATAACTGCTCCAAACAAATCAACGGCTATTCAATACGAGGTTAAGATAAAAAACAATAATCCAATTCCGCCCTTGCCCTCGAAATTAAAAGTGAAGAGTTATCAAAGTCCGAAGACTAAGACTAAGATGTCTCCTCAAACTTCACCATTTCAAGTACACGGTAACAAAATGGAATCAGGCCCTAAAGGCCTGAGCCAAAAGCATGCTCTAAGGCACAGAAGAGCGGACGCTCAACGAAAATCAATGAATACGCTGAGGACCCAGAAATTGTCCGAAAAGAAGCGAGTTCGGTAGTCGAGGTAGAGTTAAGGTAACTATACCTACTTACAAGAAAACCTTTTAGCGTCTGTTACTAATTTAATTTTTTTGGTAACTTTAAGCGGGACTTTGCTCACTTTTATTATACAGGAAATAAAACAAAAACAGAATTTCGCTATTTTATTTTAGTGTCAACTTTCAAAGGTCAATAAAATTGCAGAGGAGAAATACCTACCTACTATTTATATACCTACATAATTATAAAAGTACTTAGCAATCAATCACAGATCTTCCCTAGAGTGAGAGTGCCTATGTAAAGCTAGGGTTTGGGGCAACAATGTTTTTCCGACTTCTAATTCAGTTAAACTATTTACAGGGTAAAGTCGCGAGCCAAGTGAGAGTAGAGCGAGCGATAGCCCAATTAACGCGTAGTCTTCATCATTTGCACTTTCGTTATCCCCTTGTGACGATTCATTCTGAAACAATAAAGAATACTCAGTCCATGAGATGTTATAGTTAGAAGGTCTTTGTTTCTCCAAAAACTTCCGGGTCGCGTCCTTTCAGGATTTTAATTTGGCGAAGTGTGCGCGATGATAGATACTCAGACTTAGAGCCTGTTCAATGAACTATACACCAACGTGCATCCTTAGCAAAATAATGTGCGGACGTGTGCCACAAAGTTCATAATTATTATAAAGCGAATGCTATAGTAGGCGCCAGATAATCGTGGAATATCGGTCATTGACCCACCTACATTTATTGACATTGTTAATTTGAAAAACGGAATTAATGACACAAAACTGTCCCGAATCATCATCTCTCGTGATCCTTAACATTGTCTAATAATGAAAAACGATTCATATTTAATTGTTCAGGTACCTATGAGCAGTTATTGGGGAAAGGTCAATATACTTTATTCCACATTTATCTGGCGCCTACTATAGCATCGCTTGCCATCTTTTACCCGGCCCCGGTTCTAACCATGAAAAAATATGAAGCTAGCACTATCCCCTTATTCGCAATGGAACAATGATAACTATAATTGCCCCCTAGCTGTTATGTAACACAAGCTTTTTCACAAGCAATCAGCTCGAATGCAAGTTGCATTACATTACGGACTTCCGAAGTAGGTATAACGTAATTAATCGCTCGATCGTGTCCCGCAATGTAATCAAACAAACACGTGATATGCAGGTAAAAACTCGACCGCATCTGGGGTCCACCTGATCCAGAGTTCAAAGGACAATAATCTGAAAATGTAAGTAAGGGATTTATCTTACATTTTTTTCTGCATTTAAAGGCATCTTCAATTGTGTCAATTAGACTTACAGTTTATGCACAGTGATCTCTCCAATCACGATGGTTACGGAGACGGCGACGCCATACAGCATGAGAATCAGAACCGGCCGCATGTCCATGAGACCGACGCTGCTGAACGAGGACATCTTGGTGATGCAGTGAGGCTTGGATACCAGGTAACGCTTGCGGATGGCGGACTGGATGCCGGACTCTCGGATTTGCTTTTGACTGTGAGCGTAGCAGAAATAATTTGGGTATATCAATGAATATTAAAACAAAATTGACTGAGGTTTCCAAAAGACAAGGAATTTTAAAAATGATTATTGCTAGTGGTTGCATTTTTGCTAGTAGGAGTTAGACTGGCATTTGATTCTTCATTGGATGGCCAGGAAATAGATTATACTGCAGAAATGATGAAATACTACTTAGTAAACTCAAAATCTGTCGAGTCGACTACTACTCGTCCTATGTCGGTACGTCTAAAATAAAGGGTTCCGAACGAATAAAATTTTTGAAACATGTTACTTTCAAACCATCACCACTTCTTATTGGTTTTTCTGTAATCTATGGGCAAAGAACTATCTGTATTTTATTCAAAATTTTTTGACTGTCGATAGTTTCGGAGATAAGGGATTTTTTAAAACATTTGTTTTAAAATTATGAAAAAAATATATTCGAATCCCAGACAATACGATCTTTCATTTAATATGTCACACGGTGCAGTTGGAAAAACTTTTTTCTTATTTCTCCCCTATAAAGTGACCCCATTTTCAAAAAAATATTTACTTTCGTTACACGTCCGTGTTTGGGTCACAGAAGATATATAAATATATGTGTACCAAATTAAACTCAATCGGTCTAGTGAATTCGGATAAAATCGGCTGTGACAACCGAGCGATCCTATAAAGGTTCCGTTTTCCATATAGAGGTTCGGTACCCTAACAAGCGTGTGAAATTTTGAAACAATAGTATTTAGACACACGGTTTACATTTACATAAGATAAGAATTTAGGAAATGTTTCAAGATAGCAAAATATACAAAGCAAAAACTGACACAACTCTTATCAGCTCCAAATAAGGCGATCCCTTTCTGACAGGAGTGAAGGAGTCGAAGGTCACAAGGTAGTCCACTGTTGCTATGTCACATTTCTCACTCTCTAGGAACGTGGCTTCAATCTGACGATAGACTGGCTCTGCTACTGAATGGAGGGCGAAGAGACCCTGGAAAGTAAGCCAAATGACGCACTATTAAATTGCTTGTGGATCAACTCTGGAACAAATGTTTCAAGAAAAGAGTGCAATAATAAAAAATAAAATAATAAAAAATGTTTATTTATCTCCACAAATTACATTCTTATGTTAGACATATAGGTTGACAGGTAGCTTAGCAGAAAGTTGTAATTTTTGGGAGATCTGGAGTCGAAACTAAGCCTGGGCCTGTATTGTAGAGCTCCAGGACCCCATTACATTATCAGTTATTGTCAACGTAAAAATAAAGAGAATTGGTGATGGTGTGTTTATGTATATGTGTGTTTATAATACCTATATGTTATATACATTTATTATACAATAAATAATTTATGAATATATATATGTTATATTACATAATATAAGTATAGATAGGGAAAATATATATATGTAATATAACAATAAAAATGCAATGGGTTTATATAATGACGGACGCTATACCTATTCGATGGTAATTTAAGTGGTTGAAAGGATTATGGAGATGTCCTGTTTGAATTATTTAATTATGAATGTCAGTTAGTTTGTACCTTTCGTATTCTTTCGACACCATCAGCGAGACTGTAAAGTTTTGCTTTTCCATTTTCCGGAAACACTCGGTCGCGGATTGAAGTGTGAAGAGGTTCCCTGCTTTCATTCTGGAAACAGAACAGTTTAATTAGCTTCACTTAAAAGCGTCTCACTTTGAAAAAACTCATGAGGTAGGTAACATAAGAACCACGGACAAAAACAAAGTGGTTGTAGTCGACATCGTTGGCGGCGAGCGTGATCTTGGCGGCGGCGAGCTGCGGCAGGCTGCGTATGGAGTCGGACGGCGCCTGCAGTAGCACCACGATGTTGGCGGAGTATGCCGCGTACAGCGCCATGAGCGCCGTGAATAGCACGAACACCATCATGCGACCTGCACGCAAAGGCGGATTAAAGGTTGCCAGCGTACTACGCAGCACCGCATCGGCGCCCCTCTGTCACGTGGTCACGAGGCATTATAAATTAAAACCACTCATATTATGATGTGTTGAGTATGAAAAATATGTTCCCCCCGAACAAACGGCCACTGTGACCAACCACAACGGAGGTTAACCAAGTAAGCAGGAGAAATTATAGAGGATAGGAGCGTGCGCAAGTACAGTGACTTCCTGTTCCTTTGCTCTCATAAGCGGATGGGACGGCAAGACCGAGGAGAGATAGGCGCAGGACTAACAGCTTTACATGCTTTCCGAGAGACGGCGTGACGGGTGTGTCACACAGCAAACTTCTCATCATCACATCAGCCGAAAGACGTCCACTGCTGGATATAGGCCTCCCCCAAGTGTCGCCAAACAACTGGTCCTGTGCGTCTCGCATCTATCAGCTACCCGCGACCCTCATCAGGTCATCAGTCCACCTTGTGAGAGGCCAACAGAGAGACCTGCACGAACACCTCACTGGTTATGGGCTGTGGACGCTCATGAACTGCGTTAGATGAAGATAGGATGCGCAGTATTACCTGGTGCTCTTCTGGGTTCTATGTAACATCCTTGCTGTGTAACTGCGCTCATCGTGAGCAGGAGAGCATCACATATTCCTCCATCCAGCTGCTGTTGTGTGGTAGCCTAAAAACAAATGGCCATCTTTTTAATTTACGCTTCGTTATGAACAAAGGATCGAGTTCAAAAAGTGTCTTTATTTAATGGATCACCGATTCCACTTTGATTACAGAACGATTGCGTTGAAAGATGTGACTTTTAAATGTGGAACCATGAGTTTGTTTTTGAAAATATAAGGAGGTATTTTTATTTTTTCCTGTTATTATAATTTCCAGCTTTGATTCTGCTTTCAGGCTAGTCTCTTAGTACTCGCTTACCTTCGTCATAACAAGTTCCACCTTACTAGCAAAGAACAGTGTAACTGTCGCAATAGCAGTACACACGGCTATCGTAACCCAGACCCTGGTGGAGAAAGGTAAGTAGAACACGTTGGCTACATAAGCCAAGGGAGGCTGTCGGTAGATGAACAGCATCCTCATCGGAGCCACCAGATCAGTGTAGGTTACCACGTCGTAACGGTCTCGGAATATGACGCAGTTGGTGCCTGTGAAGAAACATTTACATAGGTACTAGTAAGGTGACGTTACTCTTTATGGGTACCTAATCAGAAACCAGAAATCTGTCACCAGTCTTGCCCAGGGATATTGTTTTTTTTTTTTTGTTACCACTTACTGTGGAGTTTTGATAGGCTATGTCTGTCTATCTGTCTGTTACCTCTTTACGCTTAAACCGCTGTACCGATTTAGATTAAATTTGGTATAGAGATAGTTTGAGTCCCGGGAAAACACATAGGATAGTTTTATCATAGAAACCATCCTTTAAGGGGGTGAAAAGGGGAGTGGAAGTTTGTATGGGAGTCCGTCATTATTGAAGATATAACCATAAACCTTTGTATTTAGGCATTTGATAAAAAATAAATAAACATGAATATGATCAAGCGTTTTTGAAAAATTAGTACTTATCTTAAAAATAAAAATGGCTGCCCAAAGTAACTATTCCACGCGGACGAAGTCACGGGCAAAAGCTAGTTACCTATAAAGCGCTTTTAATCCAAAAAGTCAAGATATTGGGAATCTTTTCCGTTATTTTTTCAATCAGAGCTTTATTCGGACTATGAAGAAATTTTTAAACAGGAAATTAGCCAAATCAGTCCAGTTGCAGCAATCAGTGATGCTCGGCATTAAACAACACATGAGTCTAGCCTACTAGACTCATTTGTTTTATAGTCTTTGTGAAGACCAAGAAGCCAACCGTTTCCACTTACCCATATCAGCCTTGTTAGCATACAGATCAGCGATCATGCCAGACCACTGTCCATTGACTTTGTACCCATACCGGTAACTGAAGATGTACCGAGCGGTCGCGTTTATCATCTCGAAGCCAATCTTAGCGGCTGACCAACAGGCTTTCGTAATTGAATCGTATTGGAGCTCACTGAAAAGGAAGGAATGGATCCTGAATGCTGCTATGCTATGGATTCTATAAAGCAAATTACATAGTGCATGCAGCGTCTCTACATAGACTATGGCTCAACTTTCATTTTGCGCTAGTCACCCACGCACCACGCACGACAGCCGATCGATTCTGTGAACATGTCGAAGTGAAGGCTTGGGTGAAGTGATCACGAGGTGAGCTGTCAGTCCATATAATCATGATGAAATGACAGCTCACCTCGTGATCACTTCACCCACGCCTTCACTTCGACATGTTTACAGAATCGACCGGCAGGACCTAATAAATTCGTCGGCGAACGGTGTTACTGTAGCTGAATGTTGGGCCACACTAACAATTTATTATGGGGATGAATGTAATTGTCATTGATACGCTGAGAAGATGAATAAAGCACATGAAAGTCTAGGGATGAGGGTATTATTTTCTGGTTTCAGCGATGATGGCGTTATTTTGGCAGGTGATAGCCAAGTACCAAATACCTAAGTTGATAGTGCCAGTGAATCTTGATTGACCAGGCTATCATCGCCAAGATAGGTGTGTGAAATATTCATAGAATAAGAAAATTGGCCCCAGACTCCCTGCTTTTGAAATACTATACAGCCCTACGAGCTGTCAAATTAAGATCAAATCGAAATAAAGTACGTTTGAAGGACCGTAATTATCTCTCAGTTGGAGTCAATAACACTCTGATAAATGAACTTTATTTCCGAGACATAGTTAAAATACCAATATATGATGGGTGACCCAGAACCTTGTAGACTTAGAAAAATGAGAAATCTTACAGCCGATCTTCCCTAGGCAGATGCAACCGCGTGGTGTTGCTATCTTGGATGACGTTGGACATGATGATGGGGTGTCCCATCATGTTCTTTCGTCTACGGTACAGCTCTCTGTGGGGTCGTACGTCCACCAGGCTGCCGTTGTAGTAGCCGCGGAAGGTTGATATCATGAAACCGTTGAGGCCTGGTCTGTGCACTTCAAAAAGGTAAAAAATTAGCTGCATGGCACTGAAAGGGATGCTCAAAGGTAAATCAGAATGTGTTTTTTAGAGTCGATTGTGTATTCAGGAGTATGATTTTTGGCGTCATCGTCATCATCATAATTTCAGCCGAAAGACGTCCACTATTGGACAAAGGCTTCCCAGCCACGCCACATCAGACCGGTCCTTAGCTTCTCGCTTCTAGCGGAAACACGCGACTCTCACAGTGTTTCTGCATTACGGTAGCTATGCTTTTGCTTCCATCCCTTTTTGTTTTCTATTTCAGTTACATTTTGGTAGATTAGTCAACAAAGTCAGGGGTTTTCTCTTAGCTGCTCGTAGCTACCAACGAGTAATGAATAACATTATCCTATAACTGGTTAGATTAACACAAATGAAAGTTACTAACTTTCCATCATTCTGAACTGGTTACCAACTCTCTCAGCCATCACCACGTCACTGTCAACCAGGACTGGTCCGTTCTTCATCAGAGTCAGGGTTGACTCCTGCTTTTCAGAAGAAGTCATCAGGACCAGCCAGCGGTAAGTGAATTGGAACAGTTCCTTAGTCAAGGCCTGGATAACATGTGTAAAGGATGATTTAGATGGTCTATGCAAAAGATAAAGAATGGTTTATTGCTTTCAGGCGGTTAGAAAGATAAAATAGAAATGAACGCATTACTGGAGTAGATAATGCTTCCATTATGTTGGTAATAAAAACAACGCTCTCGCATAAAACAAAAGCAGACTACCCACTCAGCATGATGCTGTATCATGGACCATCCATAGCACGGCGCTTATTACCTTGCAGAATGAGCAGCATGAAGAGTTCAAACTGTTATGTTAATACGGTGAGAGAGAGAGAGACGGAGCTATATAGGACGCATAGCATTATGCCTTTTTCACAACTGCATCATGATGGTATTAAGTCTTCATAGTGAGGCCCCCGAATATATCAGTCATCACTTTTGTCGTTGGTTGGTTTTTGTTGGAAGCAAGGCTTTATGCTCTCCGTGTTCTGGACGTTTGTACATCTTCGTGGAAGAGCTACACTCAAAAGTATTTGAATAAGTAGATACATACGTAAGAAATAACAGCTTTCGACTGAGCACAGTCCAAGTCAGTGAGGTACAGTATTGCATGATCTTGATACTTAGACAATGGTTTAAAAGATGCTGATGTTCGCACTCCAATGCTCGACATTTCCATAACAAGCCGGTTTATTACGTCTGCAAATAACAAAAATGTAGTCTGAATTCTGTGTGGTGGAAACACCATCCAGAATGCTTACTTTTATCAGTTATTACATCTGTCTTTGATATCATCACCTCACATTACCTGTAACATCTCGCTTTGTCTTGTTAACACTGCCATATCGAATTCACCAATCAACATAATTTCAGCCGAAAGACATTAACTGCTGGACGTAGGCCTCCCCCAGCACCGTCACATCGACTGGTCCTGTGCGTCTCGCATCCAGCTGACTCCCGAGTTTTTTAATCCTTTCTCATTTTTTTTATTTAAATGATAAATTATATTTATTTTGTAAGTAGGTTAAACATAACACTTTTACACGTCAATATTTTTGGGTAATTTTAAACTAGATGAGGCCGGTGTTTCCTAGCTGACTACCCTGAGAAGAAACACCGAAACAAACTCAGAGGTCAAAGTCTCTTTTAAAGTCCATACAATCGTACTGGTCAAACATATGAGAACCATGTAGGTTAATGTCTGAAGTGGTCTTTTGAGGAAAGTACCACACAGATTTGAGTGGACCTGTCCTGACAGTGCAAGGATTTGTCACTTATCGTGTAACTCAAACTTAAAACTTTAAGGAGCTCAACGACTTGACGAACAATACCAAAGTAAGGACATTTGGGTAGGCCGCATAAATAACTCAAACTACCAGACTAACATGAAATGAAATGAACCCCTAATATCATATCCCCTAACCTAACCAGTTCCTTGTTTACTTACTCTTTTTCCAGCATAGGCCACCATAGATTAAATGTGTAGGTTTCTGATCATTTTGAATGAACAGTTTTATGAAATTGATAGTATCCACATCTTCGGCGTACACCAAAATAGGAATCAGCAGTGAAAAAACAAAAGAAATTGCCTTCATATTTCATGAATATAGATTCAGAACCAAAGAGAAGGACTAAAGTACTTGAAATGAAGACTCTGAATGATTCAAGTTACTTCGGTTGAAAAACCTTGGGTCTTTTTCTAGGTAAAGTCAATAAGATTTTGTTAGGTTGAACTAAATGTGATGTCAGCTGTAATTGAGAGCAATTGGAGCTGACAGGTCTACGAACAAAGACAATTTTAGATAATGCCCACAACGCTGTGACGTTAAACAATAGAAAAATAATTATTTGTTTGTCTGTAGCAAAATGTCCATTTTAAACAAGTACAATTTTCATGACAACTTCACGCATTGAAGTTGCAGAAATAATTTCGTATATTACAGAAAGAAAAACATACTCTTGGCGGGATTCAGACCAAGGCGATATGTCGGGACGATCTCAATATCTACCATAAAAGATTGGATTCGCACTAGCAAAGGACAGATTTTTGTGGAATAGGGAGAAATTAGCCTCTCGTGAGAATCATCTATCTACGTATTCCGCCTAGTTTGTCTTGTCCCACTGTTGGGTAGAGTGACGCCTTTGCCCACCAGCGGGACAACAGGAGAAGACAAAATTCGGTACCTTCTTAGCATAAGGCCCGGATGTATTTCGAAGAGTATCCGAGGGTCAAGGGTCGATCGACGATCGATTGATTGGTGTTGTAACACCCTAAGTGAGAACAAAGAAGTAATACAAAATAAATGAAGGTATACTAGGCGCTCGCGATGTATCATGCGTGGCGCAAATCATTACGAGCTTTGTAACCATTCAACAGCGTTAACAGACGCAACGGCACAATCATTTATAATCTCGGTTTTATTCGTAAAAATTGCAATAAAAAGCTAGATACAAAATTTTAACGAGAAACAAAGCCAGGGCACTTCACCTTGTCATATAGAAGCCAAGTTCAGGTTTTCACTAAACATAATAGAGCTTATTTACTTAACATTTTCAACTGAATATTACATGATATGCTGTTTGACGAACCACTTGAAATGGTGACATCAAAAGACGCCATTATGTATTGAAAGTGTAAAAAGACACTGTTAGCTATGAATAAAACACAAGACTTATGTAGTATCTTTATTGTGAATATCGTTAGGTTCCTAATTAGCATTCGGTGACATTTCGATAATTTTATTTATGTGATGTGATTTTGTTTCTTCCTAACGATGTCTAGATAAGATAAGTTAATTTACAGGCTTATCAGATATTTTAACTTCTTGCTTAAAACTTTTCTTGTTTGTTCTTCTGGTTATAGCTGTCCATAACAACTGGGTTATTCTTCAAGTGAAGAGTGTCGAATTACCATTGAAACGAATAATCCCAATCTACTTTTAATTTTGTAATTTGAGGAGGACATCGGACAAAATCACCAAACAGGGAGCCTATTAGCCTGGACTGGACGAGGTTATCCGTCAAGTAAAAAGTTTGCCGATTTATAATCGATTACAAAAAAAAACGCCTAACTAAATCTTTACAATGAAATGATCGTCTTTTGATGGCTCAATATCTTCCAATTTTAAATTTAGACATGGAACTATAGTCACAGAAAACTTTTAAAGTATTTGATCGTCTTTTGTTAGTTCAATTTATTCCAAATTTGAAAATAATGTGGCCATGGAAGTTCCTATAGTTCTACTCGATACCGCGGCTTTTCAGCGCGTCATTCTTTCTACGTGTTGCTATACCTAGGTCATAGGTGCATATCATCTCTTCTAATAGAAAATCATGAGAAGCATTCTTGGATGTAACATTTCATAGTAAAAGCTCGTGATGTAATAACACGATATTGCAATGCTTTTCTAGAAATCTTAGTCAGTGCCGGAACGGGATGTGGTCATCAACCGCATACAATCCTCTTTTCTGTTGTCTAATCGTCATTCTGAAATGAAAGAGGGAAAAATAAGTTGGTAATATTTAAATGGCAAATAAACAAATTTATAATTGGGGCAGTTATAAATTTATTATGCTTCATACAAGTATGCTTCTGGAATCTGGAAATTAATCAAGTAGAGACATAGACACATCGGATTGAGGACCAGAGAGGCTCAAGATCTGTCATGCAAAGAGACCCATATGCTCAAAATATTTTGGGAATACTGGATAAATTGCAGAGAGTGGATAAAGGATCTCAAGCAGCAGCACAGCTGGAGCCAGCAGCATGCCATACATCGTCATCAGCATGGCGGGGTACATCTTGTTGATACCCACACTGCTGAACTGAACGTGGAGACATCACAGAGAGGCACTAGAGGACTCTTACTTACAATCTCTTGTACAGGATCTCAAGCAGCAGCACAGCTGGAGCCAGCAGCATGTCATAAAGCATCATCAACATTGGGGGGTACATCTTGGTGATACCCACACTGCTGAACTGAACGTGGAGACATCACAGAGAGGCAGTAGAGGACTCCTACTTACAATCTCTTGTACAGGATCTCAAGCAGCAGCACAGCTGGAGCCAGCAGCATGCCATACAGCGTCATCAGCATGGCGGGGTACATGTCGGTGATGCCCACACTGCTGAACGTGGAAACGTGGCCGGAGCAGCGAGGTCGAGGCACTGTGAGGCGCTGGTGGACATTTGCTTGGACTCCCGATTCTCGGATTTTGAGGAAGCTGGGGATGATAAAAGGCAGTTTCATTAACAAACGCATTAAGAGCCGCTCCACGTAAAATACTGGTATTCGGCTGAATCCGGTTTGACTGGAAACCGACCCCAATATAGTTGAGAAAAGGCTAGGCAGATGATGATGATTGTGAGAACTTAAAAAAAGATCTTTTTTTTTTTTTCTGTCTAGTCAAGCTGACGGTAACCAGGTTTTCTAAGTGTCACTGTAAGTAGCAACGGCTTTTTAATAATAATAATAATAATAATATCTTGGGACAACTCACACACGGTCATCCGATCCCAAACTAGGCAAAGCCTGTGCTATGGCAACCAGACAACTGATAAACATACTTATATAATTCTAAATACATACATATTATAGACAAATTACACCCAGACACAGAACAAATGATCATGCTCATCACACAAAGATTTGTCCTGGGTGGGAATCGAACCCACGACCTCCGGTTTAGCAGTCAGGGTCACTAACCACTCTACCAACAGGCCAGTCAAAAGTCAGTCTTTTTGTTTGGAGGTTTAGAAATAACACAGACAGAAAATATTGATTAAGGGGGTATGCTATTGAATATTCCCTGTACGGGCAAAGCCATCATTTAGTCCCTTTGTAAAAAAAGTATAGCACTTTGTCCAAATAGCCCCTGCACTTTACTATGTAGGAAGTATCAGCTGCTTCTACTGTGACTCCATAAGAACTCACTTGATCTTAAACAGGTCCTTAAACGGCGACCTCTTCTGCCCCGGCACCCAAGGATCGATCTCGTTGATGTAGTCGATTTCCACCAGGTCACACTTCTCGTCCTCCTGATACGTCTCCTGGATCAGGCGGTAGCCAGGGTTCAGCTCCATGTGGAACGCGAATAGACCCTGGAAGAGAGGAAGAGATTTTTTGTTTTATTATTGTTAGGCTTGCGTTACATGCGTCTAACGCAAGCCTTAGGTGCGCCTAATGGAAAGCGTTGATGTGGTGGTTCACCATAGAGCACGCTTTTCTAGAAGTAACCTATTTTTCTTGACTTAAAGACGACGAGGTTGTAGCTATCGGGAATCATAGTCTTCGGCAGAGAATTCCACTACTTAGCTGTACGCACTATGGAGGTATTCCCAATACGTAAGAAATCGACGGTATCCTATATTTGGGGTGTATAAACTAATATGCAGTATTATTATATTGTATATTTTTACTATGCAGTATTATTATAGTTGTATATTTTTATAACTATTATGAAATTTGTTTAGATCTGAATCGAACTGGTTTGAAATTGACTCTAAATATAATTAATCTAAAATATATTTGACCAATTTCGATCTTCGTGATTGAAATTGTTGCAGTCTGAAACTTGAAGAAGAACGAGATCTATTAGGTGGCTACTGACACTTTATCCAATTTAAAAACCGAATCAAATCAAATCAGAACTCCTTTCTTATCTCTATTTTTTTTCTAAAACAAGTGACAACAAATTAACTTAAAAAATATTAATTTATTCGATAAGATAAATTAATTGCTATCAACGTTATCTTTAAATTCAGTTGTTTTTATCCATAAAAAGAACTCGACGAGGATGGGATTCGAACCCACGCGTGCAGAGCACATTGGATTAGCAGTCCAACGCCTTAACCTCTCGGCCACCTCGTCTTATGGAACCGTGGCCGAAATAGGGGTCTGCTATATAGGTAAGTACTTCTTTGTACATTCGTTCTTTACTATCTAGGAGACCAGCAGCATGTACTAGTAAGATATAGCATTTATCATAGGTACCTACATAATGACAAGATGGGGCTCGTCTATACCTTTATAAGAAATTGAATATTTATCAAAAAACGTGGATATAAAATAAAGTAAAACTGTCTATCTCCTATCCTGCTATCCATTGCTAAAAGATTTTTTCAAATCGGTCCAGTAGTTTTTAAGTTTATTCGTTACATACAAAAATACAAATCTTTCCTCATTATAATATACCTAAGTATAGATTATTATATTATAGTATAGAAGTATAGATAATAAAGCTGAAGAGTTTGTTTGTTCGAACGCACTAATCTCTGGAACTACCAGTAACTAACAAGTGAAATTACCAACCTTTCTAATCCTCTCGACGCCATCTTTCATAGAGTAGTAGTTCGCCCTCTTTCCTTTTGGAGCTATTTTCTTCTCGTAAATTGATTTTCGTATTGGGTCGTTCAGTTTCTGAAAACCACACCATATTTTGTTATAAAGCCAGCCAGTAATATGCTAGGTACCTTACATATATGTTATCTGTGAAAATTGCAGAAGTATGTGTGATAACAAAGAAGGAATAAGTCAGAGTTAATTTGCGCCAATACCAAAAAATATAAAAAAATATTTCATTCATACGGTAGCGTCGTATGTTCTCTATTTTTCAAGGGATAGCCAATTTACACTACATACCTTAAAGAAATATCGATTATACTCAAAGTCACTGGCCCCCAACTTGAGAGGCGAGTTGAGCAGGTCAGGTAGACTTCTGACTGAAGAGCTGGGAGCTCGGAGAAGCACCACGATGTTGGCAGAGTAGGCTGCGTACAGGATCGTTAGAGCCACGAAGAGGATCAAGGTAACGCAGCGACCTGGGGGGTTTGAATTGCTGTTTAAATTGCATGAATTTCTCCTAAGACATCTTGTCCCATTTCTCTCACACCTATTAAAAACCCTGTAGGGAACGTATAGATACAATACCTATGTTGTATATGAATAAACATGAAGAAGGTATTCATGAAAATCTTTTACTTCACTTTACAATAAAAATAATTTGCCAAACCATACCAAAGCTACTGCTAGGACGATTCAAATGTATATCTGCCAGTATTTTAATCATTTTTTGGTAACAACCTGCGCCATATCTTGGTTCCAAAGTGCATCCTTGCTGTAGAACTGCTCCAATGATCAGGATCAACACATCAGCCCAAGAGCCGTCCAGTTGGAGTGGGTGCTGCAATGTGTAGAATAAAATTAACTGATGCAGATTCGTTGCAACGGAAAAAAAAAGAATTGTTAGTCTATCAAATCTAGTGTTTTAGCACACTGTATGTTTTTTTCTTCTGGAAAATGGGCTTTGTAGACAAGAATAGATTGAGTATGAAACCACAATATATTCTTGTCCGACTTCAGATTATTGCATTAGGCTTAAAATTGCTCATTGCATGGCAATTCAGGTTGTGCTGACTGTTGCCACACGACCTATTATTACAGCTAATGTCTAACGGCCAAACAATTACATTTCAGCTACTACGTACTACGTAATGTATGCCTTTGAAACATGACGTTTCAGATACTGTTGGTAGCTAATTTGACAGTTGGTTAAAGGTAGATAGACATTATTCAAACCGGCCGTTAACAAATGGGAAATTATAGAAAAGGTTCACTTACCATTCCCATACTAGCCTCCCACTTCGAAGCTATATACAAGAAGATTGAGCAGCCCAGCACACAAATGAAGATGGCAAGCCACACAGGCCCAGAGAATGGTAGCGTGAAGATATTGGAGATGTACGACAATGGGGGCTCTCGAAAGACGAACCGGACGGCCGTGGAGCCCACCATGGCAATATAGTCTACCGCCATCATGCGCTCTTGAGTGAAGATCGTAAGTGTACCTAGTGATATGATTCATAATGTTTATTCAGAGAATTGGTTAGATGTTGAAAATGTAGAAGGACAGAGGGGGCTCTCTGAACATGAAGCGGACGGCTATTGAGCCCACCATCGTGATGTAGTCCGACAATCTTGCTATGGTCGTGGGAATCCATTAGAAAATCCTCAACGACGCCTCGTTCATCATTAGTGGACGTTCTTCGAAGATTAGTAAATGACTAGGCTCTTTCAGAACGTCAAAAATAAGAAGAGGCGCCACAGGGTCCACCACTGGGCCGTAGTCCATTTCACGGGCTCAGTACGAAGATGTCACAATATGTCTTCGAATATGATGATTAAGGATATGACCGATGTTCTCACGATATTCTGCTGTTACATGGTGCTTATTAATTAACCTTCACGAAAGGCTAAACCAGTTTAGTAACTGTATTTTTTTCTAGTCAAGTATGTAGACTAGAGAAGGCGCCAGATAAATGTGGAATAAAGTATATTGACCTTTCCCTAATAACTGTTCATAGGTACCTGAACAATTAAATATGAATCGTTTTTCATTATTAGACAATGTTAAGGATCACGAGAGATGATGATTCGGGACAGCTTTGTGTCATTAATTCCGTTTTTCAAATTAAAAATGTCAATAATTGTAGGTGGGTCAATGACCGTTATTCCACGATTATCTGGCGCCTACTATAGCTATATTTTTAAAACTAGTCCAGCCTAATAATGCTGATACCTACAGTTATTTTTATCATCCAACCTGACAAATGTGATTAATGAGACCAGCTTTAAGCAAAAAGTAAAGGTCAATGAACGATGGAGAATCTAGAATACATCAGGATTATGGCAATCAAAATTAACAGTATTAAAAATTCACTTTTGATTAGAATAGTTTTTTTGCAAAATATGACGTGAGACTTCACGAGATTCTCTTTTTTACTGTAGGTAAATTGAAGACCGATGTCAAGTTAAAATGGCAGAGAGATAAATTAATTAATTGTTGTGTTGAATGCAGCATGTTTTGTATATTTTGTTTATTTTATCTACTACATCGTACAATAATAAATTATTATTTATCTTCAGTTTATTTTGGTACCTTAACCTAGGTGACTTTAAAATAATGTCTATCTAAGAATTGGAAACATTAAAAGTACCTATTTACTGCTATACTTGTACGATCAGCGACAAAAAATTAATTTAGGTACTCTGCTATCTACTTGATACAAAAATCATCATCTAAATTGATACGAAATTATTGCTTTTTTGGCGTTACATATCGGTACATATTTATAAGAATGAATCTTTATTTCCCTTGGTCACGGCATCACGCGTAAAGGGCTGGACCAATTTCGCTACCAAATTTTTTTTTTGTTGTGTTTGTTATTGTCAGAAGGTCCTAGGAAAAAAAATTGAACAAAAAAATACATGCGGGCGAAGCCGGGGCGGGCCACCAGTATTATTATAAAAAATAGTTGCACATCGGTAAATATTTCTTAAAACGCCACTTCTGTACATGTATTTAACACCCGGCCCATTTTGTTAAACGTTTTTATATTAATTAGTCCACCAAAACTGACCAAAAAGTGTTTGGGTCGTAGAAGTTCATTATGCGAATTTCAACTGAATCGGTCCAGTAGATTCAGAGGAAATTGGATGTAACAGATGGACAGACGGACACATAAGTGCTCATAAGAGTTCTGTTACCTAGATCAGCCTCCTTCTTCAGCAGCTGGTCGACGATGCCCTGCCACTGCCCGTTCTTGTCCTTATAACCCCAGGTGTGCGTGAACATGAGCCTTTCCGTCGCATTTAACATCTGGAAGCAGATGCTCACCACGGCGTATGACATCTTTGTTATGGAGTCCTGGTGGAGGTTTCTGGAAGAAGGTAAATTATTTTTAGAGCGGTTCAACACTGCATCCGATCCGAATCAGTGAAAATACGTATCTATCATAGTCTAAAAAACTCGGACCAAATTCGGATATTACTTACGCACTAATCCGATGTCTGATCCAAATTCACCCCACGCCCCACCCCGCTGTCGAGTCGCGCGGTTATGTCCGATTTGAATCCGGTAATGAGAAAGCGTTCACTACGGCTACTTCGGTCCGTCAATATTTTTTCTGAATGCTCACGGGTGACGGAGAGAAATCAGATGACGAAAGTCGGATCCAGTGCGTAAACTACTATACAAATAGTTCTAAAGCTAATTCGGAACTAATTTTCGCGGATTCGGATCGGATGCAGTATGGAACCGCCCTTATGCCAAAGTTAGCTGCTTGTGAATTTCCTTGTTAAACTTCGACCTGCACAAAACAAAAGACAGTAGGGAGGTTTATGGGTCGCAGAAGATAGGCGGTGGGCCGTTAGGTAGGACTATGTTGTGCCCATAATCCTAGCATATCTAGCTGTAGACTTGAAAAGAGGCAGCTGCCAATCTGTCATTAACTGAGGAAAGAAGGAGAGAAATGGAAATATACAATGTAACATGGTCAATGTATTTAATATATTAAGTCCAGAAAGGTAAATATCATGGACGTCGTGTCTTTAGTCCCCCAGTCACGTCCCAACAGATGACAATGAAACTTTGCCAGATAAAAGTTTATGAAACGTCCAAGTTAGAAGTAGGCCGCAACTTATGACAAGTTTTATATTCTTGGTTAGATACAAGTAAGTGTATTTATTTAGTAGAAATGGTTGATATTCCAGCCTATTAGGTAGTTGCGGAATTTGTTCGAAAGAGTCACCGCGGCCCTGGAACGCAAAGGGCTTTAGAAGGAACACGGATGGGTTTTAGTCAGTAAAAGTCTGAAACGCTCTTCCGCTCCACCCTGAGCGGAAGAAGTCATTTGATGAATTTACATCCTTAAAAAAAAGCCTATTAGGTAAGTGTGTCAAAAGTCAAAAACGTTTATTTCAATTAGGCCATTAAACGGCACTTTTGAACGTCAGCATTTACAGTTCAGTAAAATATATTAATAAAGTGACTCTACTGTCCATTCGGAAAGGTAGATTCTTATGGAGAAGAACGGACAAGAAACTCCGTAATCCTGTGAGTGTAGAAACCATTGCTGAAGAAGTTGCCAAGGAAATAAGGACTTTGTCGTGATAATAGATACCTGTGTAATTTAATTTTAATTTAATTTATTCCTTTATTTCAGGCATCTAGGGCTCATAAAATGAAATACAGAAGTATAAATAAATTAATACATATTACTATAAATTGAAACTATAAAACTTCTGCACACGAAATGAAGGCGTAGTGTGTCGCTGCCTGGTGTCGCGCAGCTTGACGCGAAAACGTCGAAACATACACACCCTTCGGCCAAAACTCGGCTTATAGGGCCCTCTCGAGCTGATGAGTTGGAACCCACACCACAAACAACTTGAAGTTTGTATTGTTGTGCGACTCCAACTTTCGACCCTCAAGTCCAGTTGGTCTTCACTCTCATGTTCTTCACGATCCCCTCAACCTTCGTGGATTGATGTAGCCGCGTACAGCTGCGTCGTAGGTGTTGCTGGACGCAGCAGCATGTTTGGTCCTGCAAGCGCGGTACCGCACTGGTTAGTTAGGCTTCTTCTCCACCTTGATGAAGCCATCCTTCCCCTCTTTTTCCTTGTCTCCTAGTCCCACTGGTGTAATGCTATGATAAGATGTATCTCTGAATAGTGACGCAAAGGTATTGTTTGCCTCTGTCTATTTTTTTAGTAGAAATCGTCGATGTTTGGCTTACTAAATGTGAGTATAGATAGGCTGCATAAGAACCAATTGCTAAAGAACTTGCCAAGAAAAAAATATGTTCGTTGAGGAAGAGTATGCCAGGTGTGGAGGTAAAAGAAATGCAATGACAGGACAAGATAAATAGGATATACTTAAATTAGAAATGGTAGATGTTTTGACCTTTTTTTGTACGGAAATCATCACTTCTCCCGCTTTGTACGGAGCGGAAGAGCGTGTCAGCCCGTATTCCTTCAAATGCCCCTTGCGTTTCAGGGCCGCGGTAACTCTTTCTAACAATTCCGCAACAGATATTTCTGACCTTTTAAATGAATGTTTTAATGAAAATAAGAAGCTCCTTGGATATTTCACTATTATACGAAACGTTGGCAGCAGCAATCTTTATGCGTACGAAATTTCATCATTATATCAGCCGAAAGCCGTCCACTGCTAGACATAGGCCTTCCCCAAGTGTCGCCACAAATCAAGAGGATATTGGAGAAGGATCATGGTCTCATTCAAATGTTGACCAAAGAACAAGGGTTATATAGTAACACTTTTAGCAGAAAATACCTCAGACTACTTCAGACTTGTGGTTTTACCCAGGAAGTTGGGGAAACCTTTGCTGATGTAGGTATTCATCCGGAAAAGGTAAAAGAAAAAGAGGTTCCTTATCGCTTTAAATACAATTAACATCGTCGTACATACTATTACGACTTACTACGTCTTAAGGAATCTTAAGGATATTGGCAAAACCTGAACTGCAAGTTAGTTGTCGATGCAGGTGAAGGCTAGAAATAAATATTACAAATATAATTTTATATGTCTGCGTTTTAAGCAAATGTGTGGTCCATTAGCATATTTATGTGCTAACGAAGAATATTTGACCGCTGGTAAATTACAAGACCTGCGTGTTGTAAAATTTATTTGCAACACACGTTGCTTTAACACAAGATAAAATTAATTAATAATTTATCTAATAACTAGAGGGGCATTTTCTCGCGGCTTTGTTGCCAAAGACGGATTCTATAATGTTTTTATAATATAACTAGCTGCCGCCCGCGGCTCCGCCAGCGTTAATGTCGGAAATTATACCAAGGGAACATACTCTCGGGATAAAAAGTATCCTGTGTTATTCCAGACTATAATCTACCTCTATGCCAAATTTCATTAAGATCCGTTTAGCCGCTCTGACGTGAAAGAGTAACAATCATCCGTACATCCAAACATACAACCGTTCGCGTTTATAATAGTAGTACGGATAAGGATTACTGAAAGATTTTTGGTAATTTGATTAATAATTACTTACACAGATTGCCTCCTACCAATAAAAAAGTGTAACCGTTTTTAATATTAGTTTATTAAATATGGCGTTGAACCGAAACTTGGCACAGCCTGTTTCTTGGTGAATGAATATTGTCTCAGGAAATAATCAAGAATTTTCGATAGACCTGCCTGTCGATTCTGTCATTCTATCTTGATTATAATATGGACTGACAACTCACCTCGTGATCACTTCACCCAAGCCTTCGCTTCGATATGTTTACAGAATCGACCGGCTGAATGATTGAGCGAGTTGAAGAATTTTCGGGTAATACAGAAACGCACTATTGACTTTTGACTTAATACATTTTCAAGACCAGTCAGAAATGTTTTATTTACCAGCCATAGTAGGTTTCATTTCAGCAGACAACGTTGATTTAGTAATCCTACCTCAAGATGGTGGGAGGAGACGAGAGATGTGGGAAGACAAGACACCTACCGAAAGGACTGGACCAAGTTAGCAAGATCGTGTAGAAATGGGAATAGGTCCTTGCTCTGCAGAGGGAGCTTTTTAGACGGTTTTAGAGTCATATTCTCGTAAACTTCTTCCCGTTAAAGAATAATATGGACATTCCTTTCTGAATAAATAAGTAATCCCAGGTTCCCGGGTTTGAACAATTTTGTAAAATCAACTACGAGTATAACAAACTTAATGAAATTATAGCAGTGGTTATTTTGATTTAGTATCTTTATTTTATTCAAAACAAATGGAAAGTCATAAAACTTTCGTTGTAAATTAAAAGGTCCATTAGATCAGTTTTTTTAAATTAAAAAAAAAAATACACTGAGAGCTCACTTCATTCATTCCCCATTTCATTTTTAGAAATCTTAGGAATTTCGAACGATTCCGGGATCCGGGATTCTTAAAAGCATGTCCGTATTATACTTTCGTGGGAATATAAGTGAAGTCCGACGTGCGCCCGATTACACAGGTCATATTACAGCCTGGCTAATAGAAATTTTGCATACTTTTTGCTTCGGCAGTAATAACACCAAGTTATGGTCCATAACAATAATAATGTGCCTAATCTATTCATCATAGCTACTTTATACATGACACAATTGCAGCTTCTTCGAATCGTGCAGATCAGCACGAATGATAGTACCCGTTATCATGTTCACGTCTGTTTATAATACTTGTATACTTAGGTTTAGCAGTAAGTTTTAACCAATTTTAATAATTTATTTATAGAGAAATACAGACTTTTAAATTGCATAGCATAATAAAAGAAATATTTATAGACAAACAGGATATAAAGGGGAGGCGAAGAGCTCTTTAGGCATCGGAAAATTCGTCTACATCGTTGTCAATGGGAAAAAACCCAAAATCAGCAATGCCACGTTGGATGGCAATGCCAATACTGATAAAAAAGCCAACCCTCTGCTGTCCGGTCACAATCAGGGCCATACTTCTTTTCACTTCAAAAAACCCTCTGGTGGTCACGTGAAGAGTCGACTAACTGTTTCTGATGACACGAAAAACTGTATGGGCACACCGACCCCTAGCTCTAGTGTTTATAAAACCCCTACACGGAACAATTGTGTGTTATAGACTATCGAAGTTTGATGCGTAAAATAGTATTCCAAATGTTCAGTTGACAATTTATCGACAGTTTACAATCTCTCAAGCTATTTTATAATCTTACAAAGTTTGCCATTTTCCGGTGACATATACAAAAAGATTTATTAATAATATATCGAGAAATTAAACTCTAATAAAGATTTATTACAATCTTACGGAGTCTGCAATTTTCCGGTGACATATACAATGTGTAACAGAATAAACGCAATACCTCTTAAGGGGTCATTGTACTCAACATAATGGACAACTTTTACTATGGGACCAACCCTGATCGCGAAAAAAAATCAACAGTTCAGTATAAGTATATTGGTTACGAAATATTAGGTTCCAAAAATATGTATAGGTACTAGGGATTAGGGTCTGGTATTCTCCTTGATTTATTTGTACGTGTACGCACTAGTCTATCTATTTCCAATACTTTTATATCTAAATAAATCGATTTCTTATAAAGCGTGTCATCAAACGTGAACACATACCTACCTAGGTTATAACTGGCGATAAATACCTACCTAAATATGAAATATTACATTTTTATGCAAATGACCAGCCACTTCAGCTCGAAAATCTACGTGTGTCACGTACTCACGTTATTACCCTAATTTGCATAATAATAGAAAAACTAATAATAACATTAAGTATTATGACTGGTTCTTAAGACAATTTAATAAGTAAATTCCGTATTAAGTACCTCGATAGGTACTAGTAGTAGTTTTCCTTGCAAAGAATGTGGGAATTTCTCATACGTATGGTGTTATTTAACCTCTACTAATAACCCATTGTACTTTTATGATGGTTTTAAAACAACCGTTTGTTAGCGATCCCTAAATTAAATTAATAAGTAAATGTCAATGAAAATGTCAAATTTGACAGATAGTCGAAGGTGACGTATAACGACTGCGGCCATTGTGAATCAGTACGTTAGGCTTGACAGTTGAGACATAGAATTTGAATTTGTAAATCGTAAATAGTATTACACTTACGAGTTAATTAAAGTATTTTAGGAAATTGAAGACTGAGTATAATATCACCTGACCACCACTTCTTGCAAGCTATACAACACTAGGAAGTTGTGATGGGTGGTTGTTTTGATAGACTGCTTATGGAGACGTTGACGTTCAATAAGTCTAATTTGAATAAATGAACAGGCTTCTTTTGGGTAAGCTCGCTCCAACGTCGACTTTGTCTCTGTTATCTATGACCTAGACTAGAGTCAAAAGCAACCTCATCTCAAATAAAAAAAAAACAACCGGTTGCTCTCCGGGAGTGTCGGCAGAAGTGAAAACTTGAACATTAACGTTGTGCATTTTTGATATTTTGGAATGGTTAGGGAATAATTTCGCACGAATTGATGCATGCATTGAGGCATACATTTTCGCCGCGCGGTAGAAAGCGAGCGGGATATTATGTATTTCCTCTCCTACGCCGCGCCGCGCCGGCGGTCTACTCTCCCTCCGTCTTACGTATTTTCGATCAGGTCACGTGTCCTGACGCGAGTTTAACATTTTTTACCCATCCCAAAAAGTGCACAACGCTAAAGAAGTTTTCACTTAAACAATAAAATAAAACAAAGTAAAAAAAATATATGATGTTTTCTTTTGAGCCTACAAAATATGTGCGTATCGTCTTTTCTCGTTCTTTCGTTCTCATCACCTGCCTGCATTGTAACCGGAAAAGCTATTCAGTCGAAAGCCTATCAAATAGACGTATTAATACCAAAATACTTACAATCTATCATTCATATGCAATCTCGTTGCATTGCTGTCAGTGATAACATTTGACATAGTCAGAATATGTCCTCTTAAGTCATATCTTCGGGATGACAGCACAATGGAACTTCTATAGTCTTCGATCCAGCCATACTTGGTAACTGTTATTTTTGAAAACGCCTTCCGACCTTCGAATTGAACTGCACTGGTATTTTCAGTACTCAATATCAGGTTTCCGCTGTCTGATAAACTAGTATTTTGAGTATTTCGAACCAGGTATTTGTTTTCTAAACTGGTATTTTCGGTATCGGAATGCTGTCGTGGTTGCGTGCTTTTCCATGTTGATCTGTTCGTGAAAATAACTTCGGAGTTTTCTGATATTTTGTAAGCTGAAACAAGACATGGAAGATTTGAGAATAGTTACATTTTAAATTCTTGTTTAGATAATTGAAATCTAACCTGTATTTTTGTATAACATACCTATATGTAATACGGGATCAAATTAAAAGAAAGATAGATACTTATCTCACCATGATAACAAAAATTCTAAATGCTATGTTGTCAAGTTTTCATTCTGAATTGATATTGATCAAATTATGGAAGTTATTAAAATTCCATAATTTGATACGCCAGTTTATGGAACTGGTTTTTTTTCTATGATGCGTGCGTAGGCGACGTTAACATCGTATTGACGAGTTTCTATAGTTTCCGCACTATTATACCCAATTATCGACATAGACTCATAAATATTGTTATGGGATCCTAGTTTAGAACATCACGACTGCTTTGCAACATGGTAATATTAAAAGATTTTCGATAGACAAGCACATAGGCACGAAGCGTTTTAGAATTTATCAGTATTTGCCTCCGGCTTGACTCTTGTAAATATCGGTAAATGTCATAATTTCACTTTGGCACAGGTCTTTATTAGTGAGCTTCCAGACATATTTTTTCTTTCCAAAAAAAAAAACGTTGCCACACACTAGGAATTTCTCCTGTTGTTCTGTTCTCCTGTTTACAAACACAAAACTCAGATACATAAACAGCCATACCCGGAACAACTATCTCTAGGTCATACAAATATTTGTTCCGTGAGGGAATCGAACCCGCGATACGCTGCGCAGCAGCCAATCGCTCAACCACTGCGCAACCACGTCGTCAAAAATTAAATAAAAAATTGATAAAATAATTAATTTAAGTTAATTTTATAATAAAACTTGTCAATAAAATTGATAACGTTGCTTAAACCTACTTAGTATTCAATCAGCGTACTGCGGTAGTAGGTGCACACGTTCCGATTAAGAAATTTATCATCTGACCTACAGTTGACTTACTGACTACGTGACTTAATTAGGTATGTGATTATCATTAACTGCTTTGTCTTAACTTAAAAAGTGAAAAACGGGGTATACTTTTTACTAGGCGGAATGCCACTCACGCCAAAGGGTAGCACCTTTGTGGCGTATAGCCACCTAGCCGCCATTTTATTTTTCCAAAATTTGGCGCGTTGTTTGTGATTAAATCAAGGTGGGAACTATTATTTATAATTTTAATGTAATGTATTTAAGCACGTAATTAGTACTTAAATTTTTTATTCTTGTCATTGTTCCCACATTGCGATTTTACCTCTTAATATCTCGGCAACGTAACACTTTAGGGCACCATTTTTTTTGTATAAGAGTCCTCTACCTTATTTACCTGTTTCATCGAGCCCCGCGAATTTTAAAAAACATCAAAATGGCGGCGAGGGATTATGCCAGCTCCCATGCAAAAATGTTTGAACCTCTTTCAATGCACTGTGTCGTCTTAATTTTTTGTTTACGTAATGAAAGAAAATTTTATTCAGTATTATTTTGAAAATCTAACCAACAAACTAAATAGTTTTTTTTAGGAATCTTACCTATTAGGTATCTATGCTTACGCATTCAGAATCCCAGAAAAGCCATAAGTCAAACCAGTTGATGGCGTTACCTTTACTTCTTGTTCATTTAAGTTTGAAATTCTGAATACTTCACAATAATATTGCAACAAATTGATATGAATCTTAATGGAATGTCTCAGACTTCTAATACCACTAATTTAAGTTAAAAAGACATCGATAAGCATGAATTATGGTATCGTATAAACATCGTGTGTTTATGAAGACAAACGCTCAGACCTTCTAAGGACGTAGAGAGATTTGATTGAAATCTCCAACTGTTTAGTGTAGAATTAAATTATATCAAACTAACTGCTTCTCGCGGATCCGCTCCCATGGAATCCAAAAAGAATCGTAATTTTTTGGGATAAAATCGTATGCGGAACAGGAAAGTGGAAAGTCCCGCCTCTTTTATTATAAAGGAAGGATCCTCCGACCAGACCGGTGTTATTTCTGGTGAGCAACTGGCCGATGATTCGTGTCGGCTGTTTTATTTGTTCAAACCGGGCGGAGATCTTTGATAGCGCGATGTAGGATTTGTGTGACGTTAGGTATTTTTTATTTATTTATAAAAAGCACACCAACAGCACTGTCACTTATAATTTAAGCAAAATTACATTCTGAAATTAAATCCTGAACACTGCAAAAACAAAAACGATTTGAGCTATTAAGACTTATAGTATTAGACTATAGACTATAGTTCATAGATGCCTTTATACCTACGTGTAGTTCTATACATAAGTTCCCATTAAAATATATGGACAAATTTTAACACATCGTTCAATACGTCTAACCAAAGATATCTAAGCAAAAAAAACACTGATTAAAGTGATTTTGGTTTAACCTAAAATAATAAATTGCCAAATTAATATTAGCTGGTTTTTTTTTGTAAATTAAATAAGCCGTTTTTCTTGTATTTTTTTACCATTTTCCTTATTTTGGTGGTCTGAATGATTTCTAAAAGTTTGTCCATCTATTTTTAACCTTATTATATCAGTAAAGAATTTTCGCACTTCTAGAGAAACTAACTTTCACAGACGTACAAACAGTTTAACCTATAGTACAAAGTTTAGATGTAACATAAGCAGAATATCTGGTTTATTTACTGTTCAATTCAGGTCGAAGCTAAGGCTATCCAGACATCTTTAGATTTCTATCAGAAGTAATGTAACGTGTATTACGCTGTTAGTCGCTGGTTCATGATTCAAAATGTGGCTATATATATGTCGTAGGATAATTTGATACTTCGAATCTTCGCGAAAATCCTAGGGGTTTTGCGAAAACGCGGATAATTAGACATAGGCGAAAAATTATCAAATCTTACTGGACAAAGTCAGGATTTTTGCGAAAATACTCGTTACTATAGTAAGATTTGATGTGCTCAACACTGATTGGCTACAATTTTGCTGGCTGACTTCTAATTGGTTCCTAGTTAATAACGTGCGGCAACAAATGATTGACATTTAAGACGTCAACCAATCAGAGACGATCTCTTATTGAACGCGCTGACCGACCAATCAGCGTTCTTATTTCATAACAGCCAGCGTTTCGTTTCGCAATATTGCTATAATAACGAGTATTTTCGCAAAAATCCTGACTTTGTCCAGTAAGATTTGATAATTTTTCGCCTATGTCTAATTATCCGCGTTTTCGCAAAACCCCTAGGATTTTCGCGAAGATTCGAAGTATCAAATTATCCTACGACATATATACAAAAATAATTTTCCAAATCCGATTGGTAGTTCCAGAGATTAGCGCGTTCAAACAAACAGACTCTTCAGCTTTATTATATTGGTTTGGTTGAACGCGCTAATCTCAGAAAATACTAGTTCGAATTGAAAAAATATTTTAGTGTTGGATAGCCCATTCATTTATTTATTAAGTATATACTTTATTGTACACCAAAAGTAAAACAAAAAGGAAACTTAAAACTAAAACACATACAATGGGCGGCCTTATCGCATTCCGCGATCTCTTCCAGACACCCTGGGGTGGACAGTAATTGTCTGGACATGAAATAGGGCTGGCCCATTTATTGGGGAAGGCTATATAACATCATTTTTCCCGACAACCACACGAACGAAGTCATGGGCACACAGCTAGTGTAGATATAAAATAATGATGTCTAAGTATAGATAGATCAATCATTGTGGATTTTATTTTATAGACGGGGTGACACTAAACTGACATTCAACGACCGAAATAAAAAGTACTAAGAATAATTAGGTGTATAAAAGGAGTAAACAAATTTATTTAATTACATTTTTTCTACTACAGGGTGTCTTAAAAACGGACCAAAGATTTTGATGATTTTGATGTTATTTATTTGTCCTAACGATTACTTTAAATGAAATTATGTCTCTAAGTATAGTAGAATCGTTCAAAAATGCTAGCATGATTCCGCTGTGAGAAAGAGATAGTACTATTCCTCTTGTACAGCCCATCCCCCTCTCATGTTGCCGAATTGATAGAAAGAGTTAGGTAACGTGGCCCAGGAACGCAAAGGGCAATTGGATGAACACCGGTAGGTTTTACTCAGTAAGAGTCTGACATTCCCTCCTCCTTTCCTTTCCATCCAATTTCCCATCCAAAAAAAGTTTTTTCTTATACTGCAATCATGATGGGATTGACACGTCATAGTACGTAGGACCCCTAAAATTGGGTCTGCGGACGGCGAGCGTTGGGTGATGTCCGATCACAATCACGCCCGGGTCGATGTCGCGTTGTGTTCCACGCGCACCTCAATGAGATATCAGCATAGGAAACGGAGCTCGCTAGGGCCAGAGCCTGCCAGGATTGCGGAACGTGTTCGAAAGAGTCACCGCAACCAGGGCTTTAGAAGGAACACGGATAGGTTTTAGTCAGTAAGAGTCTGACACGCCCTTCCGCTCTACCCAGAGCGTAAGAAGTCATTTGAAATTTTTCCCAACCTTTGAAAAAAGGACTCCTGCAATGGACCATTAGAAGCTAATTTTATCATGCTTATGCTGTGTCCTTTTAACCAATTAGGGGGCGAACATACCGCCAAGGCGGTCTGCGTTCGGCGGTCGAGTTCTGCGTTCCGCGTTCACAGCAAACGGTCTAGAAATCTGGAGTTCAGAAATCTTTAGCTTACATGCTCTTTTTACTGAAAACTTAATGTCACTTGTTGCACTTAATCTCGATAGTAGTACATTTCGGAAGATAAAATTCTATTACTTATGAATTCAATAAACTTTTTGATCTCTTCGGACATCGCGACCTTCCAGCTTTTGCAAAAAAACTCCGGCAGAACGCGCGTTCACTTTGAGCGTCGTGGTCTGGCTGCTTTTATGAGTAGTAGTAGAGTAGTAGGGTTATAAGCCAGCGCAAAAATTACAGTGAACGCGGAACGCTGAACTCGGAACTCAGACCGCTAGACCGCGCGCAGTAGGACCAGCGCCTTAGGGATGTATTTATTTGCAAGGTATCTGTTTAACGAAATATATAACTTTATCTGTTTTTTTAAGTAATATCGAATGTGGGCATGCAACAGCAAAGTCCAGGCGTAAAAAACTAATCGGAAAGGACTCATCCTTTATTAATCAAATAGTTTTATTTTGGGACAATTGACTGCTGATTGAGAATTTACATGTCACATAGTAAAAAACCTTAAAGAACTGCGTTCATTTTTAACACGTCCTTTCTATGTCCTACACGACCGCTACAAGTGTGATAACTACATTGCTAATACCTATGTTACATAGGTGATTTTTTGCGCTAGCTGGGAAATTCAGTTTTTGTGACCTATACGTAATATGCAAACCACGTATTTTATTACAGTTCCTTTGTTTAGATTACCTATCGATGCTAGACTAATGCAAATTGGAAATATCAAGACATCTAGCATACCTTAGACATGCAAAAAAATTAATGGGTCATTGTTTGTTAATTTGAGATGCAAATTGGCAATAAGGTTGTTTTCCAACAATTTCTACTGTAGAGCTGTAGGTTGTCATAATCAACTACTTATTTGAATCATGTTGCGCTGAAGCAAGGAATTTCACTTCGTAAATTAGGGGCCTAATTTACGAAGTGAAATTCCTTGCTTCGGCTGTTTTTAGAGTTTCGTACCCACAGGGTAAAACGGGACCCTATTACTAAGACTCCGCTGTCTGTCCGTCTGTCACCAGCCTGTATCTCATGAACCGTGGTAGTAAGACAGTTGAAATTTTCACAGATTATGTATTTCTGTTGCCGCTATAACAACAAATACTAAAAAACAGAAGAAAATAAATATTAAAGGCTATACGAGAAACGTGTTTTTATCGATTGATGGTACGGAACCCTTCGTGTTAGAGTCCGACTCGCACTTGGCCGGTTTTTTCGCTCACGTTTCACCACAATATCACCTGATGGAAGCTGATGATGTGGCAGAAGATGGAGTGCGCTAGCATAGAACTATTCAGTTTCATTCTTGGCTTAAAGTCCGGCAGAGAATTACACTTCTTAGTACAATTTAAGTATTGCAAATTTTATCTGTAATTACTGATAGCTATAACGTGTGTTGCGTGTGCAATATAATGACGCATTTAAGTGCACATTTGGTTTTCTGTGGCGGTGTCGTGGTTCCGGTTGTGTGTTGGATGTTTGCGGAGAACAGACTAGATTCTTTCTATGCTGTATTACATAAAGCGAGGGCCTCCTTTATGAGCGTGTACATGATTCTGTCAATGGAATATTGAGGGCCATATATGAAGCTAATTACACTTCTGGACACATCTATTGGCCCACCTTAGAGTTTAGGTTTCGATGGCCCCTACCGAAATATAATTGCTAGATTGAACAAAAACTGTTGATGCAGTTTTAAACCTGATACATTTTACCATCTTTTTCGATCGTATTGTTTTAAATTTGAATTCAGAATACCATACGACATGCAGCTACGCCTAACAAGTCGGATATGCGCCTTGTTAAAGGCAATTAATTTTTGAATAAAAAACATGTTTTATCAAATAAAGGTTTAATTTAATAACGCGTGTTGCCTCCATGGGCATCTACCACAGCTCTCATACGATTAGGCATAGAGTTTATCAACCGCTCTATGCAATTTTGAGGGATCATCTCCCATTCCTCTTCTATGGCAGTTTTCAACTCCTGCATCGTCTGGGCAACTGGCTGACGAGCCCTAACACGTCTTTTTAGCTCGTCCCACATGTGCTCAATGGGGTTCATGTCTGGGCTTCTGGCTGGCCAGTCCATAACTGTGCTGTTCACATCCCGAAGATATTCCCTGACGATACCAGCCGCATGGGCTCTTGCATTATCATGCATAAAAAGGAAATTTGGGCCCACATAGTCCGCGTATGGTATCACGTGAGGTTCTAAGCACTCACGAATGTACCTTTCAGCATTTAATGTTGGCAGCCGTGGTCCTGTAACAACCTCAAGTTGAGTTTTGCCGCTCGCGGATATACCGCCCCAGACAGTCCATGAGCCACCGCCATAAGCAACCCTCTCTTCAAAGCAGCATTGTGCGAAACAATCTCCCTTACGTCGGTAGACCTTCTTCCTTCCATCATTGCCATGTAACACAATTTTAGACTCATCAGAAAAGAGTACACGGCTCCAATCTTGCTGTGTCCAATTTAAATGACTGCGTGCGAAATGAAGGCGTGCTGTTCGGTGGGCTCGCGTTAGTTTGGGCCCATTAGCTGGCTTGTGTGGTACCATATCGCGTTCTTTTAACCTTCTCCGAACAGTTCGAGCGCTCACAGATACTCCGTGGAAGTCGCGAAGTTGGTTTTGTATCTCAATGGAGGTAAGGTGACGATTTCTCAAGCTGGTCGTCACGATGAATCGATCCTGCCTTTCAGTTGTGCCCCGAGATCGTGGCCTTCCTTGGCGACGAACAAAGCCGCCAGTCTCTAGGTACCTCCGATAAACATTTCGGACCGCAGATCGACTTAAATTAAGTTGAGCACTCACGTTTCTTTGGCTGTGTCCGGCCTGAATAAGTGCCACAGCTTGGGCGGCGACTTCAGGTGAAGTATCCATAGATTATTGATAGAACCTCACCTTAATGTTAAGAATAAGTAATGTTTGTTGCAAAACCAAAGATATCAATCACTTTTTCAAGAATTAAATCCAAGTAAACCAATAAAACCAAGTTTTCTTAGTATTCGATTGTTTGATATCAACAAACAGGCTCCAAATTGTCTTTTGTTTCTTTAAATTCTGTGTTCGAAATTCAAAAAAAGACTATTGAATGAAATTGTGAATGTGCCAGGTTCAAAACTGCATAAAAACTTTTTGCTCGACCTAATATAAAATTTTAGCTAGGACCAAACGAAACTGAAAATACAAGGTGGGCCAATAGATGTGTCCAGAAGTATATTTCTTTGAATACGGCTGTCAATATTTCTGATAACAATTCTGTTTTTGAATTTTTATTTATGATTTGTAATGTCTGAAAGTTTTTAATTTTCTTTCGTATGTGCCTGAAATGAATGAATTTTATTTTATTTCATTTTATAACCTAGGGGTTATTGCTGGTTACAAGATATTTAAAGAGTGAATTCTTTACTTCTATCAGGTGAGATAGTGATTCAATAAGTAGTAAAATAATAAGCTTTGGCACACTTGGAATATGCGTAGGATATAGGATATTACTACGATTCCATGACAGGTGGACATACTTAATGAATAAGTCATCAAAAATACAAATCATTACCTACAATTATTGGAAAAGTACTCTCAAAGTTCACTGCGGGCTATGAGACACTTCCGCCGATCGCAGTACTAAAGAAGATACAGTACAAAGATTAATAATTTATATAGGTAGGTAACGGAAACATACTTACATGAAGGAAGATAGAATACTTTAATTTATTGTCATTATTTCAGTGAGAAAAAACTGTTGCCGGAGATATATCTTTTAAGTTTTTCCGATTGAAGGTTTTAGTGTATTATAAGCCAGTTGAAAGTGTCGGATTTTCTGCTTGAGGGCTTTCAGCATCAAGGACTACTTCTTTTTTATTTCTATACGCACCAATGTTAGAAAGTGCACAAAACGCGCTCTACTTTTTGTTGATAAATAAGGTTACTCATTTTTTTTAGAAGAAATAGAGTATTTCGTATTTTAGAAAGGGTAAATGAAGAATACCTACAGTCTCACCCTCCTCACCTTTTCTTATATTAGGTACTCATTGCGAAACCAAAATGTTGTTGTTTTTAAATGAATTTTTCGACAACTAGGAAATTCCAATGAAGCCATGGATTTCTTTTATCACCAATATGCAATCATGACCGAAAAGACTCCTTCAGTGGAATACCTACTGAAATGGCAGGATTTCATTCAGTTTAATCAAAATAAATAGATTATTTTAGTGTACTCTATTGCTTTTGTGGATTATAAAGTACTTCTACGCAAAATAGAGTACCTACAATGCTCTATTTTAGAGTACATTTGGCAACCCTATTGATAAACCTCAATTTTGGATATGTTAGTCAATAACCTTTGGCGCCCTTACCTTCTATAAACAAGTATTCTTCGCTGCTAATCTTCTTCACCACAACCACATCGCTGTCTACCAGGATATCAATATCATCCAGAGCTACTGAGTTCTCCTCATAGTTGAGTAACAGCCAACGGTATGGTGCCTTGAAGTAGCCTTCTTTGCTTGCCTGCAAAATCAATGTAATAAGGAAACTTGCCTACCTTTATAAATCAAACGTGCCATTGGCTAAATGCACAAACCATGCGAAGCCAAAGAAAAAAAAAATGTAATGAGGCTTAGATGATGTTCTTTTGTTTCGTCTTCTTTCAAAAGACAATATTTAAAACTCTTGACAGTATTTTGTTTTTAATTCTCTCGCTTAAAATGAACGTGCCAGGGTAGCCCGCGAAATTCAAATTTTCATACGTTTTTTGCATTTTGCAGGTCAGTGGGTGTGATAAAAATACGATTGGCGACCGTAAAAAATATGGCTTTACTGAGTTATAATAATTAAAATCATCAATACAGGTTGTATCATTCATGTAACTCGATTGAATGACTTTTATGAAATAACCATTCAATCGAGTTAAATGAACTTGGAGGGTTGTATTGATGATTTTAATGATTATAATTCTGTAAATAAATACGTGTTACGTTCGTGAATCCTATTGTTCAACATACAGCCTGACACTGAGTTGCAAATCGCAAAAAACATTTAAAAAAGAATTGGTTGTCTGTAAAGTCGGTTTACGGACGATAGTTTAACGTGAAAACGTCATAACAAAACATTGATAAAATGATCGTAACGTTACAATGAGCGTAACGTTACAATAAGTCATCCTTTTTTCGTGCGTGCAACCGGCGTTCATCAATTTATTAGACGTTGTCACGTCAAATTTGAATTTCGTGGGCTACCCTGGCGCTTCCACCTTAATGCTTAAGCATTTACAACAGACGATGATGAGACAAAACAAAATTAACCACATGATTTGTAAAGTAATCATAAGGATAAAATGAACAAGCCTGAAAAATATATATTGCACTAAAGGTTCCGTACCATAAATTGAAAAAAACACGTTTGTTTTGTAGGTTTTTAGTAATAGGGTTCCGTTGGTTACCCTTTGGGTACGGAACCCTAAAAATATGGTCTGTGGTACTTACTTTGACTAAAAATTTATTCGTCTCAGGACATTCTATGTCAGCGATTATCAAAATATATTGCAAATAAAACTCAGTTCGGTTATACTGCAATGAAGTTGTGGTACTGAAACCAATACCGCACATACTCTTAGCCAAAGATTTGAGAGCATCTGGAAAGGAATACAATCATAATATTTTAAAAATAATATCTTGCTCCAGCAAGAAGTTGTGGGAAGTAAGCAAGCATACAAAGTAGATAGATATATAAAACATTTATTTGGTACAAGAACAGAAAACACAACACATAAAAGTGTGCTTTTATGTGTTGTGTGTCTAGTATTAACTAGAAAATACAAATATGAAAAAAAAAGAAAGAAAAAGATACAAATTGCTATAAATTCTGGCAATCTGTGAGTGCCAAACTACCTACCGACATAAAAATATTTGACATAAAACAAAATCCAATGTGTGTAGTAGGAACCTCGGTAAATATAAGTCAGATAAATTGAGTTTGGAAGCCTTACATCGAAATTTCGTCGAAAAACATGACACGTCGTTTTGGTGTTATTAAATGTGACAGTGTCACAGTATCTCCAAAAATAAAAAATGCGAGCTTTTATTTAACAATTTATGCACCGATTTAGTTACCTAAACTATTGTATTTAAAGTACGACGGGACTGGCATAGATACACAGTCGTGTAAAAGTCCCTAATTAAAATAAAGAAAAAAAAAACACCAGCTAATATTACTAAATTCAGAAAACTTGGAAATCAGCAGTGGTCACTAGCGAAAGTAACTTGTGGAAAATGCCTATGGCGTCAAGTCCGCCTTGTTCATTTGTTTCTGTGTTTTAAGGACTAAATAAATAAATGAACGGTTACTTACGTTGACTCCAACATAGATAGGGCAACAGCAAAGATGTTGGTCTATTATCCAAAGTCACAAACGACAGAATTACATCAATATTATAATCACATTTTACTATTAAAATAAATAAAAAACTTACGAGTACTACTATTTTGACGTTCATTTTTCACGAATTTTCGTGAACTAATAGACTCGAGGGATGAAATTGTACCTAAGGAGAAGGTATTATATTGACATTAGCATTTAATATGTGAGTAGGCTTCGAATAGGTTGCAATGCGATGGAGGTACAGTCGTCGTCAACAGTTAAAATTTATTTGAAAAAGTGAAAGAGAAACTGTTTACTTGAGCCTCGCATAGGAAAAACGACTTAATAAAATAAATTAACTGTTATATTAGGTACTATTAATTAATCATGTATTACCTAGCCATAATGTCAGCATATACTTACTGCGATAGTTTAAAAAAAAATAACTATCGCAGTATAGAATTGAGAACCTCCTACTTTTTTGGAAATCGGTTATTAAAATAACGCAGTGCTGGTATCAAAATAGATATCACATTGGGCACAGTTTTATTACCATAGTAAGTAAGTAGGTACGTATTACACCGTAACATGTTGTATTACATACATATTTTGAAATTGTGTTCTGGATTTTATTACCTTCTATATAATCTCTTTCTCTTACTCAAAGGTTTGCTGCTACTTGGTCCAACGTCGCATGGCAACTGTTTAATAAAAAAAACGGACATTTGAACTCTAGGAATGATGAAGAAAAAATCATACACGTAAGCAATTGCCATCTCTGAACGCAAAGGGAAAAACGTGGCGTCATTCTTGGTACCTCTTAAGACCCTTTTATTAATTTTCGTTTAGAATTCTGCTAAATATGATGAGAAAAAGGTATACATATACATACCTATTTTAATTGAGATTTCTTATTAGCTCATCATTTTACGTAGCTTCGTTAAACCGCTCCCAAAGCAATGCGTTAGGTCATCGCTAAAGAACTGCATAATGATTGCAGATTTGCAGTTGCAAAGTTACAATGTCCAACACTGTTACGAACAGCAAAGACAAACTCCACAGAATTCCACTCCTCAGGTTGCGGAATTTGATCGAAAGAGTCACCGCGGCCCTGGAACGCAAAGGGCTTTAGGAGGAACACCGATGGGTTTTAATCAGTAAGATTCTGACACGCCCCGCTCCACCTAGAGCGAAAGGAGTCATTTGATGATTTCCCACCCTTAAAAAAAAGAGGGATTGATCACGGGTCATTTAAATGGCCTCTTGTTTGTCTTCCAATCGTTATCGCCACGATATCAATGATGGAATGTAATATATTGAGAACCTTTCACCCATTAGGTACCTACCAACACTTAAAGACCGTTGAAGCTATCAAGAAACACAGACTCCAGCAGGGAGTTCCGCTTCTAGCTGCTAAATAATAACAGCCGCACGGGTCGATCTTCGAGGTTAAGCGATGTTTGACGTGGTTGGTCCTTGGATACCACGGAGGAGTCTCGGAAAGCATGTTAAGCCGTTGGTCCCAGCTGTCGAAGACCATTGACTGACTGCACCATTTATTGTGAAAACTTTGTAATGAAAGCTACATATTATGGATATGTATATTTTATGGCTTAGCTACCACGAAGGATCACTGACTCCTAAGTCACAGGCACATACACCTAGTTTAGGAGTCAGGGTATTTAAAATGTTTGTTCTAAAAGCCTTTAATGTTTTTAGCCGTAATGAGAACTTTTGTATTTGTGTTTTTGGTAAAAATAAATTTTTACTGACCGGATAGTCAAAAAAGAAGCTAAAAAAAAGTCTTGCCAAGGGGTATCGTGACACCCAGTTATATAGGCTGTCGCTTCATAATACTGGTTATTTCTTTTTATTCTTCAAAATACTGGTACTCAGCAACATCTGGCTCGACTGGTAGCCGACACGAAAATTGTTGGGAAAAGGCTAGGGAGATTTATTGAGCTTGCACTCAAAATGGTTTCTAATAAAAACATTTAACAAAAACTTTGTCAGCGACTGTACGCGATTCTGGGATATCGAATTATACGCTTGGCCCTAATGATACGCTATGGCCTATGATTACCGTAATATTTCATTTGTCGTTACACTTTAATACAGTTAACTCGTAAACAGGTATAAATAAAATATCACTTGATTTCCATGCTTATTTATTAAGCTAGTAGTTTTGTTTTGGTAGCATTTTTGTTTTGAAAAAAAAAAGTAAATATGGATAACCATTAATATTAGTAAATGACTGGCTTAATTCAAATAAATTAATGATTAATATTGACAAGACCAAAATAATGAATTTTAAAATAAGAACTCAACGTACGGGCGCTTTAAATATCAAATATCAAGACCAAGACATTGAAGAAACCGAAACAACAAAATTTCTAGGGTTATACGTAGATGACAAAATAAATTGGAAAAAACAAGTCGAATATGTCTGTAATAAGTTAAGCAAGTTCTCATATGCCCTTTACAGACTAAGGAAAATTGCAAATCTACCAACACTAATAACAGCCTACCATGGACACGTCAGCTGTAACCTTAGGTACGGCTTGATATTTTGGGGTGTTGATAAAGAACGCGCGTTCATTGCACAGAAACGGTGTGTCAGAGCAATTTTCAATCTACAGAAAACTGATTCGTGTGAACCATATTTAAAAAAAATGAATGTACTAACATTACCGTGTCTACTTATATATTTTTAAGGTCGCAGTTTTTGTAAAAAATAATGATCTATTTAAATATCGAACGCGTATACGGCATCAGGACAAACTAGACATAGTGCCTAGTAAAACTCATTTCTTGCGCAAAAGTATTTTTAGCTCTGCTCCACGTATATTTAATAATATTCCAAGGCCTATAAGAGAAATTACTGAAATAAAAGCATTTAAGAAGAAACTCCATGAACTGTTAGTGAGCAAATGTTATTACTCTATAAAAGACTTTTTTGATGACAAATCACTATTAAAATACAATCTGCCTGAGTCATGATGCGTTCTGTGTAGATTCATATAATATAATAATAATGATTAACAAAAATTCAAGAATTTAATATATTGCAATGTATTACATTATTGTTGACATGCATGTACGAGTAAACTCATTGGAGACTTACCTACATTCTATTGTACGCCCTAAGGGTAGGACATAGCTGGTCCTTAACATTTAAATAACACCATCTGTATTATGTACCTATGATCCACAATAAAGATGATTTGATTGATTGATTGATTGACCATATTTACTTTATTTTTTTTCATTAGCGCGCAAAGATACACAATTTAGGAATAAAAATTAAAAAGGCTTTATTCAATGACATTGAGTGCATCACGGCTGCGCTAAACAGGTCCAGTACTTCAAAATGCCAGAAAACTATGCACCTAGTAATCGCCCGACGCTGGTTTTCAACTGAACCATATTCAAAGTTAGTTTGGAGGATATCAACTCGACTCAATCGCCAGAACAACGGAAGGAACCCTCGATTAATATCACTATCAACAAACTATCTGTTAATTTGATGACTTTTCAATTTGATAAGACGGAGGATATAACTTGGAAAATAGGGTTGGGACAACTTATTTCCATATTTTCTTTGATCTTTATCAGAAAGTAGTTTTTCACGACAAAAATATCTATGATGAATAATATAATAAAGGTATTTTAGAACAATTTGTAATTTCTTGAACAATAGCAGAAAAAACAAAAACAATTAAATATTGCCAAATTATTTATCGTTTGCCAAACAAAAGTCAAAATATCGAGATAATTGAATCAAAATATAAACACTAGCCGATTTTTAGCATTATAATATAATAATTTACATAATATTATAATATCTACAAATATTATTGTGGACAAATTTATTGAACAAGTTTAGTTTAGAACAGGTTTAATAAAAATTGTAGGAAGATAAATCTTTCTGTACACAACTTCTTTTTATTTTATTTTTTTCTTAAATATAAAAGTCAAAAGTCATTTATTCAAATAAGGCTGAGTGCCAGCACTTTTTGAACGTCAAAGTTCTACATAAAGACAGTCCCCCAAAACGCCCGCCCGTCACCACTTCCTAGTGTTTTAGCTGGGAAGAAGAAGTGGCGCAACAAACTCCCCAGCAACACATCTGTCTGTTGAGTTATAAAAACTATCACTTATACAAAGGTATGTAAGTAGTCAGTATTCTTACAAAGAAAATAATACAACAAAGGTAACACGTAAAAACATAAAACTTAATAATTTTTCGCTACTTGTAAGCTAGCACACTCCATTATGCCAGCATAAACAGACAAACTCAAGCATAAAAACAATATCAAATCAAACTAAATAAGCCTCCAGACATGAAGGGCGTGCCCGCTTACACGTGCAGAGGGTATAAGAACCATCGATTGACTACTTCCGCTCTGGGTGGAGCGGAAGGGCGTGTCAGACTCTTACTGATTAAAACCCATCAGTGTTACTCCTAAAGCCCTTTTCATTCCAGGGCCGCGGTGACTCATTCGAACAAATTCCACAACCCTGGCAGGCTCTGGCCCTAGCGGGCCCCGTCTTCTATGCTGACATCTCTTTGAGGCGCGCGTGGAACACAATGCGTCATCAACCTGGGCCTGGTGGTGATCGGACAGCGAGCCATCCAACGCTCGCCGTCCGCAGGCTGGCGCCTACGGTGGCCGGAGATCGCCTTGCGACTCCCGACGCCAGGGGCGTCGTCTTCTGTAGCAGCGGTTGGGGCGAAGACCTTGTCTCTCCCATATGTACCTACTTACAATGAATGTATGATATTGGGAAATTTAACAGTATATTTTTATTTTTAATTATACTTTATGCACACAAAAGTCAAATTCGAAATCAAAGCATTTATTTCAAATAAACCATTATCAGGTAGTTTTGAATTGTCAAAGTCACTCCGTCAAAAACATGAAGTTATTTGCACGTTCGAAAGCTCTCTATGGAGAAGAACGTGCAAGAAACTCCACGGACACTCTTTTAAATCATTTCAAAAGTTAAGAGACGGATTTAATGCTTTAGAATTTTTTTACCAGACTTTCGACTGATGCAGGTGAATAGTGGTTATCAGTTTACGGTGAAGTACCATATTTCATTTTAGCAATAGATAATTAATATGTTGTAGAATCACATGATCATATAATCAACTAGATTCCTACAGAATTCTAGTCGATACGTTTCCAGTCCTAGTTAAGTGATCAGCAGATTCTTTAGCACTTATCTCAACGGAGTATTTAGTCTGCCATCAAAGTAAGGCGCAATCAAGGAATATATCCACAGCTAATGGCTTTATAATTGTTGTGTTCATCGCAATTTCTCGGAACATTTGATGTTGCTCAACACATTTTATTCTTTCATAATTAGAAATCAGTCTCACTTGATTTAAAAAAAAATCTTTAATTCAGACCTCGATCCATATTATGTTAGTATTATACAAACGATATGAACGGAAGCAGAAATTACGTTTTTCCTAGAGAGATACTCCTCGGCTGATATTTTTTTAATCATTTTGTTGCGGGATCCAAGTTGAAGACAGTTGACCGGCCTCTTTGGGATTCGTCTAAATTCATTGCATCACTTTCCTGGTGATCACACCACTGTTGTTTCTGGTTCATGTTTATTGGTTTCAGTTAGCTGCTTTGCCCACGAAAAGTTCCAGTATATCTCTTTACCAAAATTCATCAAAATTGAAACAGCAGTGTAGACGAAAGACGTGACAAACAGACAGAGTTACTTCTGCAATTTTGTATGGATAGTACGGATTGACCGTCCTGTCACAACCCAATGATGAATGATAGTGGCTACGAAGCCAATATCAATTTTATTGTTTTGGTCTGCCTGTTTTATAAGCCTGTCTCTTTTCTTACTTTACTGACTCCTCAGTGTTTTTACCGTTTGCCTGACTATTCTTTCTTGCAAAAGTAAGTTACTAACATAACCCTTTTTTCTTAAGGAGATCATCAAATGACTTCTTCTCGGAAGGGCGTGTCAGACTCTTACTAACTAAAACCCATCCGTGTTCCTTCTAAAGCCCTTTGCGTTCCAGCCGCGGTGACTCGTTCGAACAAATTCCTCAACGAATGATAATGGCTACGAAGCCGTTATCATTAATTATAGAATTCTCTCTTATTTTTGGTCTGCCTGTTTTCTTAAGCCTGTCGTTTTTGTCACTTTACCTCAATGTCTTTACCGTTGGCTTGACAATTCTTCCTTGCAAAAATAAGTTACCAAAATCAACTTACAAGAACCTTTTGACCAAATTAAAAACATATTCTTTCCTCACACACTACCAAGAAATAATGAGGATAGAAACAGCTTCATTCATAGAAGTTCCATCATTAATCACAAACAATAATTACGAGTATTTTTAAAATAAGTACACCACGCTGACCATGACCTAAAACCCGTTGAGGATAAATAACAAAAAGTTGACGCGCCTAAAATGAATCAGCCATCTTTGATTCCTCGAACTCGATGCACTACGTTTAATTCGTAGTCAAACAATGTTGCTATAGCATTTCATACTTTTAACCAACAGGACATTGGGTTTAAATTTGTCTGTACAGCAACTTGTTGCAACAATTTTCGGGTTGAACGTGTAACGTTTCTATAGCATTTTGTGCTTTAACCACTAGAAAATTGGCTTTTAAATTGTGTGGTATAGTAATTTGTTGCAACAATTTGGCGAGTTGAACGTGATGATCGCCAGGCGTATGTTTTCTTAAGTTTATTTCTGTATTCAAAACAATGGGTTGGTTTGTTTTGTATTATTTGGTGTGTCTCAGTTTTGGCACGATTATTGTGGTTTAAGGACGTTGCTGTATTTTTTCCTACAACAACTCAGAGTTCGGCAATGTCTGCTGTCAAATGAATCATTCTCCTTGACTTAATATTCGACACACTTCAATTTCAATGTCCATCTTTGAGAGGAATTCCATGTTTACGTCATGATATCAACCTCTGAGTTTTATGAGTAAGAGACGAAGCAAAAATGAATGTCTTATTACGAAATGAATCTGTTACAAATCGATCAATTTTTTTTTTTTGGTGTTTGTTCTGTGTGCGCGTCATTAAGACAAGGTGTTGCCAAAATAAAACTCCCACATTGCATAAATCTCTGTGACGGTCGGATTAAAAGTGGTTTTATGTTGGAGAACTTTTCTTTATAAGGTTAGCATCGTATTATAAAAATAATCAAAAGATTACAACCTATTATTACATTATTTATTGCCTCAAAAAATAATATTAATAAATTAAAATATCCTGCTCTCCATTTCCAAAGCGTGGTATCCCTAGCCACAGAGCTACATTGGCTACGTACAATATCCCTTAAATGCCCATGATCGCATTCTCGAATGTATGTCAAGTACACGCGTCCTGTCCGTCGGCCCATAAGTCATATTCCTCGGTAATAATCGTGCAAGGGTTTTCTCGGAAAGGCGGTACGAATGACTTACTACTTATTACCCTTAATTACATACATCTATGTTTATTAGTAACGAGTGTGCTATTTCATTTAATTATTCTTAAAGGCAAAGTCAGTAGCCGCAGTTCAAAAGGCTGTCGCAGTCAATAAACGTGATGCAACATGATAAGATAATGTGAACGTGACGGGCGGGCATTTTGAGGGACTGTATTTATGTACAACTTTGACGTTCAAAAAGTGCACTCAGCCTAATTTGAATAAATGACTTTTGACTTTTTGAATGCAACACGATTTTGCGATATTTTCCGTAGTACGAACGGGTTCCCAGACATAAAAAAATAAAAAATAAATAGGCAATCGTTTTTACTTATACATATGAAATGTAAAAGAAATGGTTTTTAATAGTTAGATGGAAATCCTACTCTGACATAAGAACTTCAACTTGACAGATGTTATAAGCAACCTGTAGTCATACGTACGTTGGCAGGGGGATGATGGTAAAGTTCTAATCGTATGAAACAGCATCTGGTAAAACTAGAAGCCTGGAGCTACTCGAACGAGCACGGATACTCTACCTCTCCATACTTCATCATACCTGCAGAAAATCTACCCGATCTGGAATTGTATTACCCGATTGGTGGACCCAGAATGGCCGCTGTAAAAAAAATGCCCAAATAAATGGGGCTTTCTCCACGGCAGTGCGAGTGTGGAGAGCCCCTTCCCCTTCCCTCCATACTTCATCACCCTGGCAGAACATCCACTTCCATTGCGATCAGGAAATCTATTAACCGATAGTGGACCCAGGTTAGCCGCTGTAAAAAAATATTTGCCAAAATGGAGCATACTCCACCCATCCCAAACGCAGTGCGAGTGTGGAGCCCTTCACAGGGCATGCGTCACATCTTGGGTTGCCCAACGCAGTCGTATAAAACAATCCTGGTTTTAAAAGGCTAACTATAGAGCTAAATAGTGTACAGCGGCTCAATAATTGTTGTATAAAATTGAATTTGTGTCAATCGACAAGAAAAAAAGAAGGGGAAAATCTATAAGTCCATGATAAGACCTGTCGTACTGTTTGGATCAGAATGTTGGGCTGTGAAAAAAACGGATGAGAAAAGATTGCATGTAGCGATGAGAATGTTGAGATGGATGTGTGGAGTATCGAGAATGGAAAAAGTGAGGAATGAGTTCATTAGAGGGAGCTTAAAAATGGCGCCAGTAACGGAAAAGCTAAAAGGGAACCGTTTATATTGGTATGGTCATGTGAAGAGGAGGGATGAAATGCACGTAACTAAAAGAGTTATGAATATAAATGTGAATGGATGGACAGGGAGAGGGAGGCCAAAGAAAAGATGGATGGATTGTGTTAGGAGTGATATGAAAGAAAAGGGAGTTAGTGATAGCGTGACGGTTGACAGGACAGAATGGAAGAAAAAAACGTGTTGCGCCGACCCCAAGTAAGATGGGATAAGGGCAGGAAGATGATGATGACAAGAAAAAAAGAAGTGGAAGCTAATCGTGCAGCATCTGGTAAAAAGAGAATCTAAAACGCAAAACGCACTGTTAAACCGCTACTAAATAATACCTAGTAGGCAGCCATCGATAAAGACTAATAGAGATGTTTTATTAAATTAATGGCTCTTTGATATTGCTATAAACTATGCGTGTTATTATGACACGGTCCATCTGTCAGGATTTGTGCTAAATAACACTGTGCCTCTATTATTTATTTAAAATCGATATTGCTTTTATGATGGTAATATTTTCATCTCTCGATCAAAACAAAGAAAGAACTTAAATACTTTTTCTTTCTTTCTACTTCTTAGAAAGAAAGAAAAAGTATTTAATTGCCATAAAATGACATCCCTACCCACATATATAATGGTCAAAAGGAAAAGAAAAAGGGCTTCCACTCAGCATAATGCTGTGCCGTGGGGGACCCACAGCACGGCGCTGATTTTCAGCTGTCGCCTAGGACATGACGTACGGACACCAAGCCCGCTGTTCATGTGGAAATAGATACTAATAAAAAATATAATAAGTCTCTTGATAAAAACAGAGAAAAGAAACCATTATGAAAAATAAGAAGGATAAGGTTTTAGTCACTCTTGTAAAAGCGCTAATCGATTATGATTGGTGGATATCATTGTTACTAGCTCTTCGTGTAGCTTCACTCCGGTGACATATGCTACAGCTGCATTTTCTGTGATTAAAAGCCTATGAAAAGCGATAGTGTAGGTTTCTTCCCGTGAAACAATTGCGTAATTGGATTCGTCAAGAGATGATAAGCTGGCTGGTAGTTTTTTTAATGGTAGTTTTTCATGGGCTCCAGAAAGGGGCTTCGAGGGACTCCTCTGGCATTCAATATCATTAAAAAATCGTTCAAAACCAAAAAAACCTCGGAGGGCATTTATCCCATCATATCAAAAGCAAGGTGCTAACATCTTCGAGCTCGCTTTGACTCGCTCTACCTCTGCAAGACGTGTTGTGATAAAGACGTAGGTACCCCCAGAAAATAGTTCTAATGGCGGCCATGTACCTTTTATAATGATTTTTTCCTCTTTATTCTGTATGTTGACGGCAACAAAACTTGTAGAAAACTGTGTCATGAAATTAACATTAACTCTACCACCTTACCTGACCCTTTTTAAAATCTCGTGGTTTTCCTTACACGATGGCAACACAGCCAATCCATAGATATCCGTCATACATCCAGGGGATTATCATCTTTACGTCCCTTACATTTCAGTCCAAAATATCTTGTATATGCAGTGCGTTTGTGGCGTATATGATTTCATTTGTGAGTCAATTACATGGTTTCTCTGTTACGCCTGTAATTTAACGTTTGAATACTCAAAGGCTGTTATTACTATAATTCAATCAATTGTGATGTTATCTGATAGTGGTCGTCGTGGGGTATTTCTAGTATTCACTTGCAGTATGTTATTATAGTTTGGCATTGCATTGTTTAAGAAATTCTTAGTGATTATCTATTTATCTATTAACGCATAGATGCGTAAGAAACCATGAGTAATCCTATTGAAGTTGATTAAAAAGTATTGTGATACTTATGCTTGTATTTGCACCAATAAAATAGTTGAACATCAAACTCATAGTCATCTATATACTCTTAAATACTCGTCTCTAATGCAAGAGAGCCAAACTAGCACTTCCGAGACCCTCGAGACCGTGAAGATCTGCCAGGGTTGCGGAATTTGTTCGAAAGAATCACCGCAGCTCTGGATCGCAAAGGGCTTTCTTTAGAAGGAACACGGATGGGTTTTAGTCAGTAAGAGTCTGACACGCCCTTCCACTCCACCCAGAGCGAAATAAGTCATTAGATGATTTCCCATCCTTAAAAAAAAAGCACTTCTGTTCCCACTGAATTTTCTTGGTTGAGGTTTGAGATAAACCGTTCTGAATATGATGGCGAGCGAAAGGGCTAAGGTTAAACCTCAACTGCTGTAATTTTAGGTCGGGTGTGTCATAGAAACCACTCAAAACCGGCGTGCACGTATTTCATAAATGAAGCAATGGAGTACCTAGGTGTCTCAAGGTAGTAGCTGGTAGCGTTCTGGGGTTTCTGCCTACTTCTTTAGGAAATAGGCAAGAGTTTTTTTTTTTTTGTTTAATATGGGTTTGCTCGTGACTCTAGTCTAGGTCATAGATGACAGAGACAAAGTCGACGAATTTTACGTACAGATGTATTGTAAATGATTAAATCAATAACATGGTGCAAAAAATATTCTTAGGAGGTACAGACGCGAGCACATAAAGCTACCCAAAGCTGTCAAATTTTCCTAATCAACCTTGAAACTAATGCTTTGGCGATAAAGTTGATATTTTTATTTTTGTAGCTTGATGTGCTGGCATCTGAACTTAAACCTTACTCGGTGAACCCCCACAGTTTTTTGCTGTAAGTAGTCATGGCATATTAATTTTCTTCTTAGAAGGTTACTTACTCAGTCAAGAACCTGACACTAAGCAGGTACACCAACCTTACTTAAGGGGCTTTTTGTTTACGTTTTTACTCCATGACGATTAAATCATCACCGTTCCTCTGAATGACTGATGATCGTAACCCCGTAACGTAGGCGGATCTAGTGCGACGCAAGAGTTATGATTCATACTATTAGTAATGTAGTAACAAAGAAATTGGCCAAACATGGCTTATTGCTATTAATATTTATGAGTCAGTATGGTGTTGTATGGGAACGACTGCGCAGGAGATAAACATGGCGCCTATTTGTGAAGTAGATGGGTCACCGTTTTCCTTGTTTTCTCGGAACTTGACAGTCCTTCGTCTTTATTATGGTGGATGGGAATGAAGGGTGTCATTCAAAAGATTTCCCCAAGAAAACGAAGCCGGATTTAGTAATGCACCAACGACCGTTGAGGTGGACATATTCATCAATGGAGACTCGATGGATGATCGGTAGGGTGGGACGCTCTCTGGTAAGGTGAGTTGCCGAAAATCGAGATGAATGGCTTGGGATTGGAGATCATAATTAAGGTACCAAATAAATTGGATAAACATGGATTATTGCTATGAATATTATGTTATGACTTATGAGTTATTATGGTGTTGTATGGTAATGACTTCGCAAGAGATAAACATTACGTCTAAGTGAGGGAGACGAAGTAACGTAGGACTTGCCTTGATAACTAGGAAGCTGACACAGGTCATTTGAGGCGACTTGTGGTGCCCTGGTGTGATTGCAAGGATTGTATTCAAAACAAAGCATTTTCTCAGTAAAAACAAGTGGGCATTAATAAAGTGCGTTTTTGCTCTTCATCAAATCTGAATCCCAGAATTGTAGGTTCGAAGTAGCCGTAGTGTGGATGTATAAGATTCGTAATCCATTTGTCCGAATTCAGAACATTTCCAACTTGAAACTCAAATTCAAATAGGATGCAGAAGTGCAGAACAGCACTAACGCCAACATGGCTTTTTGCTATTAATATTACAAATGAGTCACTTTGGTGTTGTATGAAAATGGTCTTGAATGACTGTCAAAGAGATAAACATGTCGCCTCTGTGTGGTAGATGCAGCATCTTAGGGTTTTCCTCGTTTACTCAGAACCGGTCCTGAACTTTTTTTGAGGCGCCTGGACTTTTGAGGCAAAGACCAGGGAGTGTGAAATTTTTACTGCACTAAAACCACCCCGGTGATCACCATCAGCACATAGGGGCCACGTAACCTCTTAAAATTGGATTTGAGTGGGGATTCTGGAGACCACTCCAGAATCCCCACTCCCTCTGTGAAACGCCTCATCCCTGGGAACCTGACCTGTACTTGACACAGGTCATTTGTCTCATGGAGTCCAGGTGTAATGGAGGGTAGGCATCAGACTACAATATTTAACTTATTACACTGGAAAGTAGAAAACTGTTAGCATGGTTTTTGGCTTACTGCCATTTTAGTCCGAGGCGCCAATAAATTGTGATGTCATTCGGTTCGATGCTCATGTCATCCACAATTCTTGCTGAATCGTAGGTACCTATTGTACTAATGACGTATAAAAAGATAAGGTAAGCAACAGTTACTTGTGCATCGTCATTCGATGAGGCTCTTCATGATTGAATCACAAATTGGCAGACCTGTGAGGCACCCTTTACAGTTAACTTCGGGCTATGCTCTAACCAACCGGTATAGCACAAAAGGGGTTCCGGTGTGGTATTTTAAGAGGACGGGAAACTATGTCGCACCATCGTCAACAGATAAACTTCAAGTTCGGGGAATCACGCCCCTCAGTAATGATGAATACGATGCGTCGGAGGGGATTTGATGGTGACCACCAGGATGGTTTTAAAGCGATAAGAATCCTCCTGGAGAATTCCTTCTGGTCTTATTCTCAAAATCCGGGAGCCTCTTGAAGGTTTGTCCCTGAAACAAATAAAAGGTAGGCAGGTTCGTACTAGATACACTCCGTACGAACTTAAAGTGGTGCTTACCAATGATAACAAAAAAGTATTTCGCGGTATTCAAAAGTCATGATTTATAATGATTCATCTCTATAGTACTCTATCTATTGTGAGGTGTGATAATAATAATTGTGTATTTGATTATCATATTCATTTGGCATAGGCTCACCTTTGTGGGGAACTTAATCTTCCGTGTGCGTGTCTGTCTGTGGTGTCTGTCAATGGACTGTTTATAAACTGTGACTTAATTAATGGTGTGTCGTAGGCTACGCTACGTTTACTATTTAGTGATTTGAATTTGATTAGGTATTTTGCTGACAGAACCAATAAAGATCAATGACGATAAATTTCGTTAGAACTACCGAATTTGAAATTATGAAAAGACTTAGGGCTCTAGGCAGAATGATAGTCTATCAGGGATTAAATATCTACTATTGGGCGGACTGAATGCAACAAGGCATTCTTTACCTGTCAATATTGTCTAAAACTCAAAAATACTCTAACGATACGCTGTAGAAATGTAGTCAATTTCAAACATTTTGGCATTCTTAATAACCCCTCCATGACGTTGGTACAGGAGCGTGGGAATAGGCACGGTGAAAGAGCCTGAAGCAAACGGCGAAGTCGGGCTGTGGATGACGATGATGATCAATGAAAAAACTATTGAAGTTGATCCGAAGGAACGATGTACAATATCAAAGAGGAAAAACATAGGGAGGCTGAATTTGAATGTAAGGAGAGACCTTAGGTATTGTAGGACAAAATAACAACATGTTTCGAATGATTGTGATATTCCATAGCATCTCTACTTATGTTTTCAAGAAAAAATAATTACTTTTTTTTTGTTTTAATTTTTTAAGAAGAGTCTACGGGGTGAAAATTATTAAGATTAGCGTAAGAAAGACATGTGCAATTTGGGCGACAAAATCATAGAAAAATAGCTTGATAACAGTTATTAAAAATTGGAACCGCTTTCGTATGAATCGTGTACGGAATGCCAAAAATCCCTTTGTTGTAAAATTTATTCACTTGAGCCATAACAGAGTTATAGTACATACGAGTACCTACCTATAGTTATCGCAAAAACTCGTTACCGAATTACTTACACTAGGACCTCGAGATTGTGGTGGCCTCGAACTAGTTCGTATTTTTTTATATTACTTACTTAACTTACAAAGGAGTAAAACTTTAAGAAATAGGTTATTTTACTGAAAAAAAAAAAAAATTAATTAGTCCGTCAGATAGATTTAAAAAAATTATGGACCCGTATTTGTTCTTTTTTCACGTAAACAAAAAATTACGAAGATATAGTGCGTTGAAAACTCGTGTGACGTCACTATGATAGTACAATTTTACTAGCGACGTGACGTCATCAGCCCCCTCTTTTGAACTTTGATGTGCTATATCTTTATAATTTTTTTGAGTTTTTAAATGGCAAGACATACGTGTCGAATATTTTTTGAAAATTTAACGGACGAACTTAATAGATTATCCTATTTAACCCATAGAATAAAATAGAATACTTTTTATTATGAACACACACACACATACAAACACGTGGACACACACCCACCCTCACACATACACCTCAAGCAGATATTGTATAATATAAAATTGTTTAAATTTTATTGCATAAAATCTGTGTAAAACTACTGGGAGAAGACACTGATTCCTGTAACACAGGTTACATCCTAGAGCAGGAGTCAGGGTTTCCATATATTAATGTAAAATACTTTTATGTCAATAAATATTATTATAATTATATTATTATTATGTACATACACCATGTAACTTAGAAAAGCTAGATGAAGAAAAACAATTACATAGGGTGACCTATAAGGCATACTTAAGTTGCATTTCTAACTAAAGCTGTGTAAATTGAGCTTATTTTCCTAAATCAGCATCTCTGGGCTCCTTCATTATAAGCTTTCAAATAGCCTAAGACACTTTTTTTGCTCATAAATCTCTAGGTATTGACTATCGAAACTGTTTTCTTACCAGAAAAAACAAACAAATTAATTAGTTATTTTTATATTTGATAGGAGGAGGAGCTCGAGATCTTCAAGGTTAAGCAACGCTTGCCGAGTTTGGTCTGTGGATGGGTGACCATCTTAACATAGCGAGACTCCTCCGTGCCTCGGAAAGCACGTTAAGCCGTTGGTCCCGGCTGTCATTTGTAGATCTTTGGCAGTCGTTACGAATAGTCAGAAGTTAGATAATCTGACACCAGTCTTGCCAAAGAGTACCGTGTTCCCCAGTTAAGTTGTGGAGGTCTGGTAGGCAGCCGCTGCACGTAAAATACTGCTATTCAGCTGAATCCGGTTTGACTGGAAGCCAACCCCAATATAGTTGGGAAAAGGTTAGGCAGATGATGATTTATATTTGATAGATTCGCGTTTGATCACAATCCCACCTGATGGAAAGCTATGATGTGGTCGACGATGGATGTACGCTGGGCTTACCTTTCCACCCTTGAGTTAAATTTCATAAAGTAAATCACCAAACTGGACACACCCATGGTACAATACCCGATGGCAATGACCGAATTCGCCATGAGCCATAACCATCTTCGGCAAAAACCAGTTCAAAAGAGACAAATAATGGTTTCTTCTTTCGTCAGTTGAACATTTATCAGTGACCTGTTTTAAGAATAAATTTTGAATGATACTTTATGTAATACAGTCATGGGCAGGGCTTTCGTAAAACAAGAATCTTGCGGTTTCCTAAAAGCAGCATATACATACGTTAGCCAAACAGGAATTCCGAGAATGAAAGGTATTTTTTTAAAAGTCTTCTAGATCAACCGGTCTAGTGTAGGCACACCAAAGACGAAATAGCAAGGGTGGCTTTCTTGCCAGAGTTACGGAATTTGCCCCAAAGAGTCACCGCGGCCCTGGAACGCAAAGGGCTTAAAAGGAACACGAATGGGTTTTAGTCAGTAAGAGTCTGACACGCCCTTCCGCTCCACCCATAAACCATAACTAAGAGAAACAAGAAAGTGCAGCATGAATTGAATACGTCATGTGCGAGGCCAAAAAGGTCCCTATCTCAGCATATGCGGCGTTATTTAAAAAAGTAAATAACTCTGCGCTGGTATTCTGATAGGGCCGTGATGTGCACTGTGATGCCACGGATACACTCATGGAACACAAACTAAAATGATATATATAAATACAAATTAACGCATTGTCTTAAAATAGCAATGATCAGAATAAAAGTAATTAGAAACAAAACTTATACAGTGAACACACGACTGATAGTGTTTTAATTTGTGCTACGATGATCGTTGAGTACATAATTACCTTATGTGTTTATAGTGTTTTTTTTCTAAGATTATATTTTAGATTATCTAGCCACGTGTATGAGATATTAATTTATTTGCTTAATGATGTTCTATAGATGATACTGCTTCTTCAGATATCCCATCAACAGAATTGCGTGCTAAATAAAATCGAAAATAGTTTGGTTCAAAGTCGTAAGGAATTCCTGATCCATTGCTTCATATGTTTAAAAACTCGTCTGCTCGACAACATACAACACGTAATACATACGCACGTTGCAGAATTTGTTCGAAAGAGTCACCGCGGCCCCGGAACACAAAAGGGCTTAAGAAGGAACACGGATGGGTTTTAGTCAGTAAGAGTGTCCCAGAGCGGAAGAAGTCATTTGATGATAAGATACCCATCCTTAAAAAAAAAATATGCACGGTTGGATAAAATGGAAGAATATGCAATCATATACAGGGTGTCCCAAAACTCAACGTCAAGCCGAAACGGGGTGACAGGATTGATCATAACCATCACGAGAAAAATCTGAAAAAAAATCTATCCCATGCAGTTTAAAAATTATGGGCATTTTAAGAAAAACCTAGAAATTTGATCAAACTGTACCATTTTTCGGTTATTGTGGTTATTCTTTTTTATTTGTTTTGTTAAACTATCTGTCTCGCTCACTCATGGCAAACATACCCATTATCCATCTCTCTCATCATTTTGCCTTAAAATTAAGAACCTACCTAGAGCTTGTGCGAATTAAAAACATTTTAACTGAGTAAAATCTGATAGCAAAAATCGGGTTACTTGAGGTTTTAATTTTTTTACTCTTTTCTATTGTATGGAACTAACAAGTATTGTACCATTTTAGAATTCTGATTAAATGCGCCAACTTTTAATGCTACTTGCCAAGGCACTCTAGTACATTTTTTTTATAGGAGGGCCTGTCAAAGTCGACGAATCTTGAAAATTTTAAATTCGTAGTTTAACAAATAGTCTCAATTCTCGGGAACTTGAGGCAATTGTGTCATTATTTTTTATTGGGATTCTAGAAATGTTATTTAGGATTACGTTTCTAAAGTTCAAATGAACAAAAATAAAAAATAATAACCACAATAACCGAAAAATGGTACAGTTTGATCAAATTTCTAGGTTTTTCTTAAAATGCCCATAATTTTCAAACTGCATGGGATAGATTTTTTTTCAGATTTTTCTCGTGATGGTTATGATCAATCCTGTCACCCCGTTTCGGCTTGACGTTGAGTTTTGGGACACCCTGTATAATACAGGGATTACTTCGGAGACAGGATTGATCATAACCATCACGAGAAAAATCTGAAAAAAAATCTATCCCATGCAGTTTGAAAATTATGGGCATTTTAAGAAAAACCTAGAAATTTGATCAAACTGTACCATTTTTCGGTTATTGTGGTTATTATTTTTTATTTTTGTTCATTTGAACTTTAGAAACGTAATCCTAAATAACATTTCTAGAATCCCAATAAAAAATAATGACACAATTGCCTCAAGTTCCCGAGAATTGAGACTATTTGTTAAACTACGAATTTAAAATTTTCAAGATTCGTCGACTTTGACAGGCCCTCCTATAAAAAAAATGTACTAGAGTGCCTTGGCAAGTAGCATTAAAAGTTGGCGCATTTAATCAGAATTCTAAAATGGTACAATACTTGTTAGTTCCATACAATAGAAAAGAGTAAAAAAATTAAAACCTCAAGTAACCCGATTTTTGCTATCAGATTTTACTCAGTTAAAATGTTTTTAATTCGCACAAGCTCTAGGTAGGTTCTTAATTTTAAGGCAAAATGATGAGAGAGATGGATAATGGGTATGTTTGCCATGAGTGAGCGAGACAGATAGTGACGCCACGCATTGAGACGGAGATGCGTCGTTTAAACGAGTGCGAATGAAACAGATAGATGCTATGGCATCTATCTGTTTCATTCGCACTAGTTTCAGCCAAGCAAATGGCTACGCTACCAGTCCGACACCAACCAGTTAGTACGTTTCGCTCATTCGTCTACTGCGCACGTTCGTATTCGTATTAATTATTTTACTAATTTTACTAACTTTTTTTCACTTTGGTAAAAGTGGCGTCACTATCTGTCTCGCTCACTCATGGCGAACATACCCATTATCCATCTCTCTCATCATTTTGTCTTAAAATTAAGAACCTACCTAGAGCTTGTGTGAATTAAAAACATTTTAACTGAGTAAAATGAGATAGCAAAAATCGGGTTACTTGAGGTTTTAATTTTTTTACTCTTTTCTATTGTATGGAACTAACAAGTATTGTACCATTTTAGAATTCTGATTAAATGCGCCAACTTTTAATGCCACTTGCCAAGGCACTCTAGTACATTTTTTTTATAGGAGGGCCTGTCAAAGTCGACGAATCTTGAAAATTTTAAATTCGTAGTTTAACAAATAGTCTCAATTCTCGGAAACTTGAGGCAATTGTGTCATTATTTTTTATTGGGATTCTAGAAATGTTATTTAGGATTACGTTTCCAAAGTTCAAATGAACAAAAATAAAAAAGAATAACCACAATAACCGAAAAATGGTACAGTTTGATCAAATTTCTAGGTTTTTCTTAAAATGCCCATAATTTTTAAACTGCATGGGATAGATTTTTTTTCAGATTTTTCTCGTGATGGTTATGATCAATCCTGTCACCCCGTTTCGGCTTGACGTTGAGTTTTGGGACACCCTGTATATATAGGTACCTACATATATTTTATTTTTTTATGGATATGTAATTTTATTTTACTGGTTTGTTTATCTTGTGCGAGTCCCAAATAAACATTTTCCTTTCTTTCTTTCTTTCAATCGATCGCAGGGTATTTTGTACTTCTTACTTTACTCAATTTTCGCTACTTTATTTAATTTTCCCGCGGCATCGCTCCTGCGATAATTCTTACAATAACCATTAATTTTTCGAGATAAAAGAATAAGAAAAGTTTATAGTACTCATAGAGTAAGATCCCAGTGCCCTTACTTATTTCCTCAGAGATAAAATGTGAGGCATAAAGTATCACACTAATATTATAAAGGCGAAAGTTTGTGAGTGTGTGTGTTTGTGTATGTTTGTTACATCTTCACACGCAAACAGCTGGACGGATCTTGATGAAATTTTATTTTTTTTTCTCCCGGGTGTATGTTCCCTAGCGATAATTTTTGACATTAACGTGGGCAGAGCCGCGGGCGGTAGCTAGTTGTAAATATGTAGAGTGAGATGTTTTTCACTATTAAAATAAGTTTATTACATCAACGTTTAGCTTGTGATAAGGACGTAAAGATGCAGCAGTTTCTGCCCAAAAGATTCCCTCTCCCTATGTTTTCCTCGGAGTTTCTTTAATGGAATGCTGGAAAAGAAATAAATACTACCAACAGTGCACCAATTAGCAAGCTAAAGTGACAATGGTTCGACTATATTCAGGCATAGGCCTGCCTAGCTGATGAAACGGACACATCTTTGCGTTGATCGAGACCTATTAAACAAGAAACAAACCCAATGGCTTGGCACGTGACGATGGCAAAAGACCGGACGGTATGTCTTTGTTTCCATGGAAGATGGGTAGGTAGGCCATTAGTGTGGGACGCTACCTGTGTCGATACTCTTGCGCCATCCCATCTTCCTAGCTCATCGTGTTGTGCTGGCGCTGCTGCTGCGACTGCGGAAAACATCCAGCGGCGTAAATATAGTAACCTTATTGGTAACTGTATTTTCGAACTGATTGAGGTTAGTACCCTCGGGCCGTGGGGCCCTTGTGCTCATAGCCTTTTCGAAACGGCTGGTTGACACTTCCCGTGACCCAAGAGCTGGCTTTTACTTTGACCAGAGGCTAAGCATTGCCATTCAACGTGGCAATCCCGCCAGTCTCTTGGGCACAATACCAGGTGACAGCGTTGAGGACGAATTATTTGATGCTATATTTTGTTTGTTGTTCCTAAGTTTAGTTTATTTGTTAATATTAGTTACTAGTTGCCGCCCGCGGCTCCGCCCACGTTATTGTCGAAAATTATCCCAAGGGAACATATTCCCGGGATTTAAAGTATCCTAAGTGTTATTGCAGACTATAATCTACCACTGTGCCAAATATCATCAAAATCCATTAAGTAATTTTTACGTGAAAGCGTAACAAACATTCATCCATCCATCCATACAAACTTTCGCGTTTATAATATTAGTAGGATTATTGCTAATTTGTAAAAAGTTATTAATTGGAATAAATATACTTATATGATAAGAAACAAGATAGTAAGATTTTCAGCCAGTAAACAGATTTATAGACAATTTTGATGGTCTGTATTTTTGTGATCATGATTTCAGATCGACTATTTTATTGAACACTTACGTCCAGATTCTATGTTTCTATGCTCGACTACGTAGGCTGCAACAAAAAAGTTTTGATCTAATGCCAAAGATCTGTCTAGATTTATGTTTTAGCGTTTTTTCCTACTGGAGAATTTTTATTTTTAACTCTAGTTTCCGTTTGTGTTTTTTATTAAATTAGAGTTTATTTTGGTAAGGATAAATACGTATGAAAACCATGGTTGGTTATTTTATTTTCTCGTTAATGTTATTTTAGCTTTTGATTTCTGTTTTTAGTAGTGTGTGGTGTGGGGTTTATTACAGGCTCTTCTAAATTAAGGTACAATAACACGATAACTGACAAATGCTTGCAGTTTGCCATTCGAATCTGTGAGATGCTTTACTCAAAACACCACTTCAGACTTTTACCCACATGGTATCGACTATGTTTTAATAATAATAATAAATAAAAATATATCATTTAATTCAGGTAACAAAGACCCATAACATATACCTATAGGATAAAACCAGGATAGTTGCTCCAGGGGTATAGTTGCCTCGATTTTAATTACTCTAGCTTCGCGGATGAATCACATGTTATTTTATTTATCAATCGTGACACTCTACAACAACCACTAAGTAGACCGTGTTGCATGTGTCTGTGCGATGGCATGGGAAGGCAAGGTGCGATCAAAGTTTTTTCGCGATAAAAATCGTCTTTTTCGGCGGGGCACCTATCCTAAACGTAATTTACATGGATTACGCAACTAACCCCCATATGGGATAGATGTCACAAAATTTAGAGGTCGACAAAAATCGCCAATATTCTGGAAATATCAAAATTAATGTTCTTTACTTTCACAAATCTGAACATAATAAACCAAAGTACCTACCTGTTTTATGAATAAAGTGACAACTAACTAAATATATAATAATTATATATTTTTATAAAAAGTGTGGCAACTATCCGGCTTTTACCCTACCTTACAGACTATCTTACATATTTATAAAAACCACAAAAAATAATAAACTATTGCACACGAAGTGACGGCGGCGTCGTGTTGCGCTGTGTGGTGTCACGTAGGCTTCCGCGGAATCGCCTTTACATGACATCCTTCGGCCAAAACTCTTCCTTGAGGAAGGTCTCATAATGAGTCGGAACTCGCAGCACGTATGACTTGAAAGTTGTGTTGTGGCGCGACTCCAACTTCTCAATGATCTGAACGATCTCCTCAACCATCGTGGTGTGATATAGTCGGGACACATAGAGCTGCGTCGTAGGAATTGCCGAACGTAGCAAATTGGGTCCTGTCAGCGCAGTCCCGTACTGGTTCCAACTAGGAGGCTTCTTCATCTAGTTTAATTTGTAAATATCAGTTAATATCTACACATCAAAAACAAAAAGGACATTCAGTAAAAAAGATAATATTAAGAAATGTGTTAAAGTGCTACCTATAATAATTGGTGTAATATGAAATTTAAGAAGGAGTGTATAAAGACCCACCAGACCCCACTGAATCACTACGGGTTTGTGGGGCTTAGTTTAATAGTTACTAGCTTTTGCCCGCGACTTCGTACGCACATATCCCGTTTTTCCCGTTCCCGTATAGCCTATAGCCTTCCTTATGAATGTGACTGTCATATACAAAAATAATTTTCCAAATCCGGGTGGTAGTTCCAGATATTAGCGCGTTAAAACAAACAAACTCTTCAGCTGTATTATATTAGTATAGATTTACCATAAAATGAACTTTTTTTTTCCTTAGCCTATTGTGTCCCACTGCTGGGCAAAGGCCTCCCCCACATCCTTCCAGGCATTCTTTTCTTGCGCCACCTCGAACCAGCCTTCGCGGTGTGCATCCAAATCATCTCGCCACCGCTTTCTGGGCCGGCCTCGGCGACGCCGTCCATCCTCTGTAATGTGAACTTATTACAAATAAAATAAATAAATAAAATAACTGTTCAGGAAAAACAGGCGTCAAGGTACTTCATTTACCTGTGTAGTAATAATTTATAACAATATTTGTTCATTTGACCAATCATTATGCAGACATAGGTAGCTATGTTTTCCTTATATGAGCCAAAATATTGATAAATAAAAGAGTCAACGAACTTGAATATAGGCAATTATTTAAATTCTCTGACTTTCCGGTTATTCTAAATTGGATATTAAAATAATAATTTCCTCTTTCATGTTATATAAGCACCAATGGCACACGGACAGAACCGGTCGATGTGGCGGACTTGGGTGAGGCCTATGTCCAGCTGTGGATGTCTTTCGATGTAAATGTGGATGATTTATGTAGAGCACCACTGGCCACCAACCCCCCTGGATCCGCCAGTGGTGCTCTAAAAAATCGAGATGCCTTTGGTAGTCTACAATCTAACGAAGTAATTGACTGAAGATTACGAAAAGTAATCAAAGGAGGCTTGTAATGCGTTAAGCAATTTTTTTTAGTTTTTTTTGTATTTAAGCTCAAGCCCCCCCCCCCCCCCCCCCCAAACGACAATCTTGGATCCGCCGCAATAAAGCTCCAATCTAATAATTCAAGTCTCGATTCTCAGTTGAAGACAACGTTTTTAAGCAACCCTCGGCTTGTGGGAGCTGCGTGTCCAGGGTTGGTACTGATCGTCTGCAATCGTTGAGTAATCACAATAATCGTGCTACGCTGCTACCTTCTGTGATTCCTGCTTGCGTCAGAATTGTCACGATGCGTTACTTTGTTAGTCATCAACGCATCATACTTAGACCTTAGCAGCTAGGATGAACAAAGTCCAAATCAGGTCTTGGAGAATGCTCTCTGTGTGTGGTCATCGGGTAAAGTACATTCCTCATTATGCACAAATCTGGATTGACTTGCATAGCGTTAGAAGCTTAGCTTCAGTTACGGCCAGTCTCAATAACATACCAATACATTACCTCTGTTGAATTGAATTCTGCATTAACCCGATTACCTATTACAGTTTTTCTGTAATATCCAATCTATTTGTAACAGACGTCTCAATAACAAAATTCTCGCCACGCTAACTTTAGATGAAGACAGATAGGTCCCTTATACCTTTGTTTAACGTAACCCTTCGAAGCGTTCTGTTTTTGCATTTTAAGTAAATGGGTTCTTGTGTCACATTTTCAAATATTTTTTTTTAAATAATAATGCTGTAGAATTTTTTTGTTTGTTTGAACGCGCTAATCTCTGAAACTACCGTCGGATTTGGAAAATTCTTTTTGTGTAAGATTTTGACATTCATGAGTTAATTTCAGCTTGATTCCTTTACGCGTTCCTGAGAAAAAAGGTCTTGACAGACAGAACGACGGACAACAAAGTGATCCTATAAGAGTTCCGGTTTTGCCGACTGAGGTACGGAACCCTAAAAAAGTTTATCGGATAACTATTTTCTTAAGTGAATTATTTGGTAAACTTGTTGTTGTATAATGATGAAATGACAAATCATGCGTTTGCCAATCGTTGCTTGTAAAGTAAAAATTTACAAATTAATTTTTGAACAGGAACGGGGAAAAAAATACGGAAACGGGAAAACACGGGATATGCGAGTACGAAGTTGCGGGCAAAAGCTAATTATACATAATAAGGTAGATTTAAAAAAAACTAAACTGAAATTGGTTCAGTGGTTCGGGCGCTATGATGCCACAGACAGACAAACAGACACGTCAAACTTATAACACCCCTCTTTTGCGTCGGGGGTTAAAAATAAAATAATGTTTGAAAAACTTGCATTTGAGTAATCTCAATTATCGTGATACCTTCCGTTATTCCTGCTTGCGTCAGAATTGTCACGATGCGTTACTTTGTTAGTCATCAACGCATCATACTTAGACCTTAGCAGCTAGGATGAACAAAGTCCAAATCAGCTCTTGGAGAATGCTCTCTGTGTGTGGTCATCGGATGAAGTGCACTCCTCAATATGCACAAATCTGGGTTGACTTGCATTACTTTACTTAAACGTTTTCTTCCACCGACTCTTTAGGTTTTTCAAACTTGTTGTTGAAATGGAATTAAGATGGCGCGCGGCACGCTGCGGGCGGTCTGTCGTCGTCAGGCCGGTTACAAGTAAAAAAATGTTAGGTATGAAGGACATTGATTAAAATTAAAAATCAACTGTTTCAATATGTTTAGGGTCCCGTAGTCAACAAGGAACCCTAATAGTTCCGTCATGTCCGTCTGTCCGCGGCTTAGGTCAGAGACGCTAAGTACTAGAAAGTTGGAATTTGGTATAAGTAATATTAATCACGTCAACAAATTAGTGTAAAATCTTGAAAAAAAAATTTTTTGTGGTGCCCCCCGTACAAGTCATAATATAAAATATCTCTATAATCTCTATAATAATACATAATATCTCTTGGGACAACTCACACACGGTCACCCGATCCCAAACTCGGCAGAGCCTGTGCTATGGCAACCAGACAACGACAAACATACTAATATATTTCTAAATACATACATATTATAGACAAATTACACCCAGACACAGAACAAATGATCATGCTCATCACACAAAGATTTGTCCTGGTGGGAATCGAACCCACGACCTCCGGTTTAGCAGTCAGGGTCACCAACCACTCGACCAACAGGCCAGTCATAAGTCATAATAATTAAGTGGCGATAAGATTTTTGTCGTTGGATAGGTCGTTTAAAAATTCAAGGATCAGTTTGCGAAATATTAAGCTTTAAAGTCCATTTTTTTTAAAGTGAAGTGTTTGTCCCCTTTGCCAGCTAAACGGTTGTTTTTGGAGACGTGAAAAAATGTATGGTAGTATCATTTATAAAAAATTAAAAGGGAAATCTATCACAGCTAAGTAGGCTTTACAAGTTAACGAGTAATAGGCGACCAACTTATAAAATATACCTACTTGGAGAAGGAAAATCTCGTACAAATTCCATTGAATTAGTTAGAAAAAGTTGTTTACAGCCATTTTTAACCGTTAAACCGTGAACTCAATTAATATATTCATGGAATCAAACAAAAAGCACCATTCTAAGTCGGCGATTGTGACGTACAACTACGGAACCCGACACTGCGCGTGCCCAGACTCGACACGCACTTGGCCGGTTTCCATCCGTTGAGGAACCCCCTCAAAATAGATACCTACGAAAGTTTTTACATTTTTAGAGTTGTGAATATAGGAGTTGATAATTAGGCTTCTGATTACCTCATTGACGATATCCACTTGAAAGGGGAATCTACCCTTTAAATGGGGTGTTGAAGATCGTAGAGGAAAGTACCTACTAAATATGCGCCGTCGAAGTTCCGGGCGGTGTGCTAGTTATTCTTATAAATGCAATTCAGCAAGTATTCCCGCTAGGGCCAGAGCCTGCCAGGGTTGCGGAATTTGTTCGAAAGAGTCACCGCGGCCCTGGAACGCAAAGGGCTTTAGAAGGAACACGGATGGGTTTTAGTCAGTAAGAGTCTGACACGCCCTTCCGCTCCACCCAGAGCGGAAGAAGTCATTTGATGATTTCCCATCTTTAAAGAAAAAAAAAAGTCAGCAAGTATTCCGCCATGAGTTATGACTGTACCTAATCCTAAAAGGGCAGGAATTTGCTTAAGGATGTTGATGATGATGACGATAACCATCCTTAATCATCGCGAATCACGAGGAATTCCCTCCCACGTGACGAACAAAGTCACGTAACTATTTCAAATAAATTCATATAAGGAAACAAGATGACGATTTTGACATTGACATAAATAAAATAGTAAACATTTATCAATAATTATTATGACGAACAAATAATAATGTTTCATTATACTATTCGTGGAATTTCTTAATTTACGTTAGGGGATAATTATTTTGATAAGCAGTTTTTTTCCCTAAAATCAAGGAATGACCATTCTAGGTTACATTATTTTGTTTCTTTGATTGCTCTAGATTTTGCACCTAGTTGCCAAATAACTCTTTTACACAGCGTTACATTTTTCACGATATCGGGGTTGGTCCGACAGTAAAAGTTGTTTATATTGATGAGTACAATGACCCCTTAAGAGGTATTGCGTTTATTCTGTTACACGTTGTATGTTGTCTCACTGCTGGGAAAAGGCCTCCCTTGGATACCCTTTTCCACACAAGTCTGTCTTCTGTTAGTGAAGGACCCTTTCGGAGGGAGTTATTTAGAGATAAGCGGAACAGGGTGTAAAGTCCTGCAAACTTCCATTGAAACGGGAGGATCCTACGACCAGACGGGTGTTATATCTGGTCAACGACAACTGCACGGTGTACAACTGCGAGCTGGTTGATATTGATGCAGAATTTCTTTGACGTAGTTCATTGGCCTCCCACAAGATGGACCTATGACCTGGTGAGCGTCGCGGGTAGCCGATGGATGCGGGACGCACAGGACCGGTTGTTGTGGCGACACTTGGGGGAGGCCTGTGTCCAGCAGTGGACGTCTTGATGCTGATATGATGACGATGATGATGATTTCTTAGCTGTCGGTATAGATTTCACTTCGTTAGATTTTTTGTAGCGGCTTCGATGCCGCTACAGCTGAGCTTTTTCCACCATCTTCGCATTCGGCTGGCTTTTAGTTTTGTAAATGTGTAAAATAAAAGAGTTTCTACTGCTCTGCTGTGAAGATAAGGAAACATTTTGGAGCTTGTTGTCTGTAAAGAAAGGAATCATCACTTTGGATTGGATCGTCTTGGCTCTGTATTCCAAAACGTATCTTCAAAAAACTTTCTTGGACTTCCTTTTTATGCTAGGGTTTTTTATTAGCTATTTCCAATGGGGAAAAACTAAGATTGGTACTAGGTAGGTAAGTAGTGATAACGTGTTTTTAGGAAATTCCATGACACAAAACATTGCACCTAAACATCCCATTGTAATTCATAGGTACGCCCCCGAACTGGTGAACTAAAATAATTCCATTGTTATTTGAACTGATTTTGCTTTAATTAGAAACTTAATAATATGGATACATTTTTCATAGTGTCTGTGTGTCACAGTTATGACGTGTTTCGTAGTTAAAAATTGATTGAAGCTGATGCCTAAATAATACCAGCCGAATGGGTCGATCTTCGAGGTTAAGCGACACTCGCCGAGGCCGGTCCGTGGATGGGTCCATTACATACCGAGACTCCACGCCTCGGAAAGCACGTGAAACCGCTGGTCCCTGCTGTCATGTAAAGATCTTTGATACGCGTTACAGACGAGAAGGCAGTAATTCTGACACGAATCTTGCCAGGGGGTATCGTGTTACCCAGTTATTGGGTTCTCATATAACGTATTGTGAATGTGAGGACTATGTAGATCGCCCGCCATCTTAGGTTTTCATTTGAGTTAGTCTGGCAGTATGAGTTATTTATGCAGCCTACCCAAATGTCCTTACTTTGGTATTGTTCGTCAAATCGTTGAGCTCCTTTAAAGTACTAAGTTCGAGCTACACGATAACTGACAAATGCTTGCACTATCTGGACAGGTCTACTCAAATCTGTGTGGCACTTTCCTCAAAAGGCCACCTCAGACATTAACCTACATGGTTCTCATATGATTTGACCAGCACAGATTGTATAAAAGAGAGCTCTCTGAGTTTGTTTCGGTGTTTCTTGTCAGGGTAGTTAGCTAGGAAACACCGGCCTCATCTAGGTTAAAATTACCAAAAAAGATTGACGTGTAGCGTTATATTTAACCTACTTGCAAAATAAATATCATTTATCATTGGGTTGTGAAGATCAGATAGGTAGACGTTTCATGTAAAATACTGGTACTGAGGTGCGGTTAGTCTGGAAGCCGACCCCAATAATAAAAATATATTTCCATTATTATTTAAACTGATTTTGCTCTAATTAGTCCCTTATAGTTACGACATAATATAATAATAAACCTTTGGTCCCGACTGTTATTTAAATTGCCTCTCGCCATCAAACGTAACAGTTTGGCGAGTTTAAAATTATGTAACACCTCTGTATTATAATATCATTCATCATCATCATCATCATCGTATCAACCGAAAGACGTCCACTGCTGGACATAGGCCTCCCCAAGTGTCGCCACAAGGACCGGTCCTGTGCGTCTCGCATCCATCGACCCACAGCCCTCACAAGGTCATCGGTCCACCTTGTGGGAAGGCTTCCAACGCTGCGTCTTCCGGTACGCGGTCGCCACTCCAGAACTTTTCGGCCCCATCGACCATCTATTCTGCGAGCAATGTGCCCTGCCCACTGCCACTTCAGTTTTTAATGAAATAGGTAATCAAGATGGAATGACAGCTCACTTCGTGATCACGTGACATCTTGATGAAATAGATTGGCAGCTCACCTCGTGATCACTTCACCCAAGCCTTCACTTCGACATGTTTACAGAAACGACCGGCTGGCTATCGCCAAAAGCCAGGAAATCTGGGGGGTTTTTGTGTTACTCAGTAACTGGTTCGTGGAGATCAGATAAGCAGTCACCTCATGTAAAAGACTGTTGATCTGCTGCATCATTTAAACTGTAAGCCGACCCCAACAAAGTTGTTGCTCAGTTGTTTGATTGGTTGATTAGTATTTTATTGGTTGTTAGTGATAATATTAATATTGTGATATTAACAAAAATATATTAAATATTTTGATATTATTATATTTGTTAATATTAATATTATATTATGTTAATATTAATAAAATATTGTGTTAGTATTTATTTTATTGGTTTATATTGTTTTTTGAAGTTATACTTCTTTTGGCGCGATGGAGAAAACTGATGAGAGTGAATTTTTACGATGCGCGCGCACACCGACACCTGAATTCTACATCGTGAAGTTAGTTCTAGGTGGCATGAAAATCGATAACTATGTTCAAGTTGTATATTCTAGTATTTTTTGATTGTCTTTTGTTTCTTTTATGTTTGAATTTCGAAGAAGAATGTGGTTTTAATTTCGAAATAAAGCGCCAAAATATAAGATACAAATATTTTGATAAAAGTAATTGATTAGACACTATTTTTTCCCGCGGCTCAGCTCCTTTTATTCTATCCTAGAAGATTTTATTGGAATATGATGATTTTTCGAAGACAAAAAACAGCCTCTTCATGAATGAGTTTTCTTAATCGGATTTGAATCTACAGTAGAACGGAACAAAGAATTTTACCGTTTATAATAATTATTAGTATTACTATTTTGAAAAAAGGAGTCTCGTAACTTATAATATGTCATTGTAAGTAGGTACCCATAAACTTCTCAGGTACACACCATCCAGATAGAAAGTTGGTATTAATTTCAAATACTACTAACAAAACATTCGAATCAAAAAAAAAATTTGCATGGTAGGTATCTGCCCTATTTTATGAACAAACAGTTTTAAAACTATGGAACGTATCAGTTATTTAGCGTAATAGACTTAATTGGCGATCGTTTGAATGCAACGAATTGAAGCTGAAAACAATACAAATATTTTAAATCTTTTATATTTTTTTAGTTGTGAATGTTTTTTTTTCCATACGCAAAAGAAGTATAACTTCTAACGCGTGTACATAAGTACACACACTCTTTTTTTGTTGTGATTGGTGTTAGTTGATTATTATTTTATTGGTTGATTAATATTGGTTGTTTGTTTATTGTAACTGGTTCGTGGAGATCAGATCAGAGAGGCGGTCACCTCATGTAAAGGACTGTTGATCAGCTGCATCAAGCCGATACCAACAAGTTGGAAAAAGTTGTTTGATTGAATGATTGATGACGCATTAGATCGAAGTGACCTCTGCTAGGCCGGCCTCTGGGAAACACTCTAGCGGTAGACATATACGTACGTAACATTGTAATAGTAGGCACTTATAGCTGTACTGTGAATTTGGTGATAAATATAACGTGAGACTGAGGTGGACATGATTTTTTGGATTATTGGGACAAATTATTATTATTAGGAAAAATTTTTTTTTTTCGGATTATTTTTTTCTAAAATTAATTATAGGTTTGACAGGATTTGTGTAGTTATATGAATATTTTCATTCATTTTATGAAACGATAGGAACTGGTAGTTTTAGATAAGCTTTTACTATTTTTAAAGGTGAAAAATCACATACTTTTAGTTAGATAAAAAATATATGTAGGTATTGTTACTCGTTAATAGATTCCTATTTGATATTTGTGTGCCATTAAAGGCAAAACGTCGCGATCACTTAAAAAAAACTAGCACCTACATATTCATACACCTACTTACGTTTTACAAATAAATACTTGAATACAAATTTGAGGACTTTGAATTTTAGATTATAAGTCAACTGACCCTAGTTTTTCCATGATATATTTATACTATTCCCTGAAATAGACTTACGTGAATTTCAGTAGCTAGACTTTACCTACATGTACATAATAGGATTCAAGGCTTCGATCATAGTTGCAGGGTTTTCCCTATTATTTATTAATACTCTTCCATGAAAAGCGACTAGACTTTTTAGTCACAGGTTTCACGAAATCATGGTACTCCTACGTCGCCGGCGCCGCCGTCAATCGTGTACATATACATACTCGAGCGCTGAGCATTTCACGCCAGTCGAACTGAGCTTGCGCATCTTACGGGTTCATTTTATAATACATATTAATTTATTTAAAATCGTAATTACGAGTTCGCGTACCGACATTGATAGTGAGTGCTGTGGTTTAGTGTTGTGCATTTATTTTGAAGTAATATTTTTGAAGGTACGTTTTCATTTTCTTTAATTTCTTTTTTTGTATTTTTATTTATTAAACTGGTCTTCGGCAGTTAAAATAAAATATTTTTATCAAGGTACTATATAGCCACTAATTTTTGTAGGTATATGCCTAGATTATTTTATTATTGTCCTTGTCTATTCGAGCAGATGATCTATTCTAGTCCGGTATATAAATAAATATGAGTTAATGAACTTTCGGCGACAAAATATTAGGTAGACAGGTATACATATAATCATCATAAATCAATTGCGTAGTAAATAAAATAGACACTAGGCAATACTTTTGGCAATTCTACTATGTTTACGATATTAAATTTAAAACAAAATAGGTTTTTGAATAGAATTATCTGAGATGCTGTCTGCTGTAATTTTTTTAAGCGTAAATACATTTTTATCTCTAAAATGTTTAATATCTTCGTTATAATAAAACTTTCATTTTATAAAACTATATTTGCAATTGTACCGTAACTGCTGTCTTTCGATTGTTTACTTTGGGTGGCACGGCTAAAAATACTTTCTTTGCAGGTAGCGACAGTGACGAGAAAATTATCGCTACGAATCTAAACAGTATTCCATAGTGAAAAGATTTTTTCATGACATTCTTCAAATTCACAACACTTTTTTTAAGGTTTCGTACCAAAACACTGAAAAAGAAACTATTTCAGAAATAGAGAGACAAACGAAGTCACACCGACTTCGTCTGTCTCTGTATTTCTCACAGCTGCTTATTTCAGGAACAAGAATTTGGAAGATTCATAAATAGTGCTTACATAGCAAATATAATTAAAAAAAATTGTATGAATTTTTTACATGGCTTGAAGTTACTCATGATGTGTGCACAATGCAAGTTCTATTGAAAATCTTGCGATAGCTATTCTAGTCGAAGACTTTAATATTATTTGATACATTTTCTATGCTAACTACGACTATGCAGCGGATAAGACGTTTTTGGTTAGCAACTTTATATGTAGGTATCAACGGGAGATGAAATTGAACTCCCGAAGTCGCGACCTCTTGATAGTCCAGCGCTTTGGTCATTATCTACATTGTTATCAAAAGTATTTTTGTACGAATGCAATCTATGCTATATGCGGTAGATACAGATTTTCTTTCTGTTCATACCTATCTACATATTATATTTCTGAAGATTAATTTACAAGACTCGAGTTATTATTTCAATTAGTGCCATAAATGGGAATCGTTAAGTTTAATTGAAAATAGGATGTTGTTTATTTGGGTAGGTAATCAAGTTTTATATGCTTAATTAAGTACGTTGTAACTATTAGCTATTATATTTTTGCGTGTTTTCCTTAAAATCGTAAGAATACATGCGAAAAACATACCTATAGTAGGCGCCAGATAATCGTGGAATATCGGTCATTGACCCACCTACAATTATTGACATTTTTAATTTGAAAAACGGAATTAATGACACAAAGCTGTCCCGAATCATCATCTCTCGTGATCCTTAACATTGTCTAATAATGAAAAACGATTCATATTTAATTGTTCAGGTACCTATGAGCAGTTATTAGGGAAAGGTCAATTACTTTATTCCACATTTATCTGGCGCCTACTATAGCTAAATTGATTGTACAATTTGAAGACATAAGGATATTTTGAAGTTCATATTTATCATTAACGTATGAAACGCGAGTGTATTTTATTAATAGTTGTTTTCCACAATATGCTTGAAGAGTAAATTAACAGCTAACAATTGAATGAATGATAAAAATAGGTGAGATGCATTTAAAAAAATATTTTTTCATTATCTTTCTATATAATATCTAGCTCACATAGGAAATGGTACTTCTAAATTAGTTTAGATATTTGTTGACGTGACTACTCATCATCTGCCTAGCCTTTTCCCAACTATGTTGGGGTCGGCTTCCAGTCAAACCGGATTCAGCTGAATACCAGTATTTTACGTGGAGCGGCGAGCTACCAGACCTCCACAACCCATTAACTGGGTAACACAGTACTCCTTGGCAAGACTGGTGTCTGATTATCTGGCTTCTGACTATCCGTAACGACTGCCAAAGATCTACAAACGACAGTCGGGACCAAAGGCTTAACGTGCTTTCCACGGCACGGAGGAGTACTACGGCTACGGCACGGTATGTAAAGATGGTCACCCATCCACAGACCAACTTCGGCAAGCGTTACTTAACCTTGAAGATCGACCCGTGCGGCTGTTATTATTTAGCCACGAGCTCCTGTTGACGTAACTACTCAATGGTTTAAAATTGTGGGTTAATTTCAATAAAGTGCGTCTTTGATCAATATACAACGTGTAACAGAATAAACGCAAAACCTGCTCAACTCGCCTCTCAAGTTGGGGGCCAGTGACTTTGAGTATAATTGATATTTCTTTAAGTAGTTTTGTAGTGTAAATTGGCTACGCCTTTTGAAAGATAGAACGAATACAACGTGTAACAGAATAAACGCCCATAATAAAACTTGTTCATAATGATGAGTACAATAACCCCTTAAGAGGTATTGCGTTTATTCTGTTACACGTTGTCTAGCTTCACCAATGTCAAATAAAACTATTGATTTATACAAATATTTGATAAAGTAGCGGATTTTTTAAATATTGATTGAGTTAACTACGGATAAAAAACCCGCCCTTAGTTAAGAAGACAACTGTGCCATCCTCAATTAGGCTTTATGCGCGGGCGCAATAATGTTGTGTTCCTATTTTAGTTTGTCCTTTACTGTTCTCAAATATAACAGATATAAATTCGCAGTTAAAACTATTCATATAAAACAACTGAAGGTTTAATATAGCTATAAATGTCAGTCATCAAACGAAGAGTAAATTTATGTCAAAACAAACATAGGTTTCAGTTCAATACTGAAATGAATTTTATTATATCCCAATATTTTACATATACCTAAATAAAAAACCGTGCGAGTCGGACTGGCGCACGAAGGGTTCCGTACCATTATCTATAAAATCATGTCTGTTGTATGGGAGCCCCCTTAAATATTTATTTTATTCTGTTTTTTAGTATTTGTTGTTATAGCGGCAACAGAAATACAACGTCTGTGAAAATTCCAACTGTCCAACTATCACGGTTAATGAGATACAGTCTGGTGACAGACAGACAGATAGATAGACGGACGGATAGCGGAGTCTTAGTAATAAGATCCCGTTTTACCCTTTGGGTATAAAAACGGAGTTAAGTGCTCCGTTGGTCAGACGATGAGGGTAGTCGAACTGATGGAAGATGGAGTGCATCTGTGTTTTCGCACACACTGATGACTAATCTCCGTTGAGATTGGCGGCCATGACCGAAATCGGTCAGGAGGACTATTACAATACCGCAATATTTCAATGAAAATGACTTTTTACGATGTTCTACTTATACGGAGAGCCTTTTATGGAAAAAGTGAAGAACCCAAACAGACAACTATTATGGAGAACACTTTTTTGTTTGCCTAAAACAAAGCTACGCACATGTCGACAGCATTAGGTAATGTATGTTTGAAGTTCAAGGTTAAAATTCTCGTTAAAATATTCATTCCTTAAAATAACTTCCTACGTATTATTGCCACGTAGATAAGATAAAGAAAATAAACAAAAAACAAATAGGTAAATAAAGATTTCAAGAGAGACTTGTCCTGTCAACAATGATTTGATGGAGTTCCAACAATAATAAGAGATGTTACTTTTTCTTCAATAAAAACAATTATATGTAAACGTTACGGATTGATAAAGTTTGAATAACTTAATGTTTAGATTGACAATCAATTTATAAATCAGGTAGATAATATATATATTTTGTTTTGTTTTGTATTTTAATTCTTTTATTTTTAAATTTATAATTCAGTGTAAAATTTCGATACAATGTAAAAATTGTTGATGAAATAAATGAAATGAAAAAAAAAAATATATCAGAATCCCGACGCAACTTGACTAATCAATTGAATGAAACTGAATCTAGGATCTGCTTAGATAATAATATCAGTTACACATACTAATACCGATGCAACAAATCATTTTCAATCTACTATATTAGCTGCAATGATGCAATTGTGACCATTCTCTATTATTGGACGGGATTCTCACCTTCGGCTGTGCTATAATACAGGGTGTAACGGTGTTGTCAGATTTAAAACTGCTTGCGATCAGGTCGATGAATAACTTTCTTCAAAATATCAAATCCCAAAAAAAACCACACAAAGTCATCATCAGCTGGTCAAAATGATTAGTTATGGAGTTACGATACTGTTTATAGTAATATAATAATAATAATAGAATATCTTGGGACAACTCACACACGGTCATCCGATCCCAAACTAGGCAGAGCCTGTGCTATGGCAACCAGACAACTGATAAACATACCTATATATTTCTAAATACATACATATTATAGATAAATTACACCCAGACACAGAACAAATAATCATGCTCATCACACAAAGATTTGTCCTGGGTGAGAATCGAACCCACGACCTCCGGTTTAGCAGTCACTAACCACTCGACCAACAGGCCATATTGATAATGAATTGACTACGACTTCCTAGAAAAAAGTTGTATAGTGATATGGGCAGAGTTTACAAATTATGGCTGCACCTTTTCGTTACACAAAATATCACCGCCCAACCGAATCTGAGAATCTCGTCAAATTATCGAGAATAATCACAATTGCATTATTACAACGCCCTGTATATGATTTCATTGAGCTGGTTTAAGAATTCTAGTTATTGTGTGCAGTGCATAGTTTGTAGGCGATCAGGAAGTCATGATGTCACACGATTGATCAGCTGGTCGTCAGCTGTTCTTAGCTCCGATTATTGAATTAATATTAAATAATTAAAATAATAATTAAAACTGTATTTAAAATTAACTGCCACATGCGGCTTCGCCCGCGTGAAAGTCGAAAATTATCCCAAGGGATCGTACTCCCGGAATAAAAAGTGTCCTGTGTTATTCCAGATTCATAATCTACCTCTGTGCCAAATTTCATCAAGATCCGTTCAGCCGTTCTGACGTTATTGAGTAACAAACATACATACATCCATCTATCAATCCAAACAACAAAACTTTCGCATTTGTAATATTATTAAGTATAAGTATTTAGAAGAATAAATATAGAAAGTATGATGAAAGGATGATTGTATCGTTCGGTTAGCGGTCGCAAGACACTGTTCCTGAACCCGAATCGACTCCCGCGTCGATTCGGGTACAGCAACAGTTTTTTTTTTCATGATGGGAATATAAAAAGACATCAATGACTTCTTCCGCTCTGGGTCGAGCGAAAGGGCGTGTCAGACTCTTACTAACTAAAACCCATCCGTGTTCCTTCTAAAGCCCTTTGCGTTCCAGGGTCACGGTGACTCTTACGAACCAATTCAGTAACAGTCTTGCAGTGCAATTAATTTTGTCTATTTGGACTTCCACAGTAGCAGTCTATGTACTACAAAGGACTTAAACATAACTGGCGAATTAAGAGTACGTCTCTGTCTAACCCTTTGGAGAATATGAATAGCATAATGCTATCATATTTCGAAACATTCATAGCATACAGCTTTTTACTCTATTCTACATCTCAAAAACACGTTACAATTCATTGAAAAGCGTCCAAAAATATTAACAAAATAGGTAGGTCCCAGAATAAATGTTTTGCGGACCATAAATCATACGATTTGTAAAATTTTATCGACGTTGGCTGCAATAATGTAAAGTTTACGATGTTTACAAAATAGACGGTATACCCGTAACCATGTGATTGTGGCTATTTTAAGAACTGTCGGACTTTGTTGATGTATTTCAGTTTTAGCAGCAGATCGCAATATTAGGGGTTCATTTCATGTTAGTCTGGCAGTTAGAGTTCTTTATGCGGCCTACCTAAATGTCTTTACTTTGGTATTGTTCGTCAAATCGTTGAGCTCCTTAAAGTTCTAAGTTTGAGCTACACGATAACTGACCAATGTCAGTTATCGTGTAGCTCAAACTTAGAACTTAGTCAGGTTTGAGTGGACCTGTCCAGACAGTACAAGCCAATGCTTGTGCCAATTTATGTGGTACTTTCCTCAAAAGACCACTTCACACATTAAACTACATGGTTCTCATATGATTTGACCCGTAGGATTGTATGGACTTTGACCTCTGAGTTTGTTTCGGTGTTTCTTCTCAGGGTAGTCAGCTAGGAAACCCAGGCCTCATCTACTTAGTTTAAAAATGACTAAAAAAGATTGACTTGTAAAAGTGATATGTTTAACCTACTTACAAAATAAATATTATTTTTAGCTTCAGCTCAGTTGACGTTCATACATTTTTGAGAAAACCTCAACCTCGGAAATGGTACCTATACAAGTCTCTAGCCACATAATCAAGATATTATTACGACTCTAGAAAACCATATTAGGAATAAGTTACCTAGCGAAACTCCGTATTTCATTTTATACTGATGCATGTCTGCTCTATATTATTACTATTAGGTTCGGACAAATCGCCATAGAAAACAATAGTTACTAGTAGCTACTCTTAATTACCTTTAAATCCTATAATCTATCTAAAATAATGATAGGTGCAGAATTTTAAAAACGACAAAAAAACACGGAATTCCTACTCTTCAAGTCTTAGCAGCTTACATCATTAAAGATGTAAGTAAACTGTTGGTCGATTCTATATATCGAATTGAAGGCTTGGGTGAAGTGATCACGAGGTGAGCTGTCAATCCATATAATCAAGATGGAATGGCAGCTCACTCCGTGATCGATCACGTGACATCTAGATTGTATGGATTGACAGCTCAACTCGTAATCACTTCACCTAAGCCTTCACTTCGACATGTTTACAGAATCGACCGGCTGGATTCTTTGATGACATTACCATAATGTTACTATTGGCACTTATATTCTGAAGTGCAGATTTCTCGAGTCAACAACCTGAGTTGTTGACTATCTACAAACCAGTCGCCTTAACCTTTGGATCCGTAATTCTTATTAACGTTTGTCTAATCTGCCAATGTCTTGGTCAATGTTACCGGAGTACCGAAATCGATATATATGGTCCTTATTTATTGAATGTTATCTTTGGTATCTTGTGTGTGGAAGCTTGTGTTTTGTGAAACTTTTCTTTGTTCAAATTCAGTTTTGCTTTTGGAAATGGTTTTAAGTGTCCAATTTGTATGTGACGTCGAATGCGTGCAATTTAGGTACGGTCAGAAAAAATAATTTATCATCATATTACGGAAAGTGTTTTATTTGTTCCATTATCTTCTGTAAGAACTTTCGACAGAATACGACACTGCGAATTTGTGATTGTAGGTATCGCAGAATACTTTCTAAGAAAACACTAGCTATGGGAGCGTTTATTTAACTTTTGTTGATTGTTTTAATGTGTGTTTTCTTACTTGTGATGTAGCTTTATTCTAATTATTTTGTCATAACGGTAGCTGCACTTTTACAGACCCCAAGATAGAATTTTACAGAACCCAATATGCGGAATCTGACGCATCTCACAGCCATTGCATCTTGAACTTTCAACATACACATACTCGACATAGGCATAGTATGTAAATGGACAGCTATTTCTGGACACGGCATGCGAATGCATTCGACATGGTTTCCGACTCCAATCAAATACAGCAATACTATTTAGTTCGTGACTAAAATACTTAGCAAAACTAGGCAATTTGTAACTAAAGTATGTAGTAATGTGTTTATCTCTCAACAGCAGAATTTTAAGGTTTTATTTGATACTTCCGTCACATTTTTTTTTCAACGATGACCACTCGCTGTTCAGCACACTAAGGCTGGTTACTGCTTAAACGGACTATCATGTGGTGGCCTCAAATGAATTTAAGGCCCCCAGCCAGGGCTTACAAGCTAATTTAAAAACTAAATGACAGCTCGCTAGGGGCTTAGCGGCGTCATTTTGGGAGGACAGCCAAAGACAGGCTGGGTCATAACATTATTATTTAAGGAATTTTAAACTACTGGCTCAGCGACGCGGGCTGGCTCGGTAAGCAAAGGTCGGGGAGGGATTTTACTGATACATCGCGACGGGTTACGGAACGCGGACTGTATTTGTATTTTCGAAACGTGCTGGTTTTCCTATACTTTCCCTGAATCTGAGTGATGTTGGCATCGGACTCGATGGTATACTGTTAAACTGACTTCCGTCACAGTCCAATTTTGGCTAATAAAATGTACGTGACTGCCATGATTAGGCCACATAGTTATTGATTATAAAAAAAAACATACGTTAGAAGAGTTAGGTAACATACTTGCTTACGCAATAACAACCATTGGATTAGTTCCTACTTCGGGGAAAGATATTTATTTCTAGCGTGGATACCTAACTGTTTGGTTGACTGTACTTTAATGAAACCATGGCTTATTTTGTACACTGTAGTTTGTTACTAATGTTACCTAGTATGTAGCAGTAAAATGTTTACACCTTCACGCCAATTTTAATAATAGTCTGCGTGAGTCCAACTTCAAAGAGGTTGGGAAATAATTGCTCGATCGATTTAAACCGCCGTTTGTGTTGCTCCCAATTAGATTTGACTTTGGATTATTAAATATTAATACAAAGTCAAATCTAATGAATGGTAATAATAGGTTATTAGATGGGTAGGTATAATAGGTACTTAACATGATCCAGAGTTTTGGAAGAGATCAAGATATACACTTCTCATCAAAAAAATCGAAACACCTCGCAGTTTATGATTTGATAAGGATTATCAGAAAAATGTGTAAATTTAGGAATAAATGTAAAATGTCATTTAATAGTGAGTAGTATGAGGTTTTTAAATCCTAATGTTAATGTTCTAAATTCAAATTAAGTCTTCATAGGTTTCGTATTTTGTATAATGAGTAATTTTTACCCTGTATGGAATATGAAGGAAATGGGTAAAACAACACGCGTAAATGAATAAAAATGTAAGAAACGTTTATTTAATAACTTGTATTCCCTCCGCGAGCTCTTATTACTGCTTCCATACGGTTCTTCATCGATCGGATGAGAGTCACGATCACATGTTGTGGTATATTATCCCATTCCTCTTGGATTGCATTTTGCAGCTGGCTAAGTGTTTCTGGGGCTGGATCTCTTGCTCGAATTCGTCTCTTTAATTCATCCCATAGATGTTCAATGGGATTCATGTCCGGGCTTCTTGCTGGCCATACCATAATGGAGATACCGACTTCGGTAAGATAATCTCGTACGACGCCCGCGGTGTGAGCTCTAGCATTGTCGTGCATGAATATGAAGTCGTTGCCAATAAAATGTGCATAGGGCATCACATGAGGTTCAAGACACTGTTCGATGTACCGATGAGAGTTTAGTGCAGGCAGCCGTGGCCCAGATACAAAGGCAAGTTCTGTCTTACCGTCGGCGCTGATTCCTCCCCAAACCGTCCACGAACCGCCACCATAGCTGACCTTTTCTTCAATGCAGCATTGTGCAAAGCGTTCTCCATCTCTTCTGTAGACCTTGTTCCTTCCGTCGTTACCATACAGCATAATTTTACACTCATCAGAAAACAGTACTTTGCTCCACTGAAGGTATGACCAAGTTAGGTGCTCGCGTGCAAAGTTAAGGCGCGCTCTTCGATGGTCTGCAGTTAATTTCGGCCCATTCGCTGGCTTATGCGGTGCCAATCCGCGTTCCTTCAACCTTCTTCTTATTGTAGAGTCACTTACAGCTACTCTTCGTACAACGCGAAGCTGCTGCTGCAGTTGAAAAGCGTTAAGGCGTCGATTTCGTAAAGAGGTTGTTACAATAAATCGATCATCTCGCTCAGAAGTGACCCGATTCCTGCCAGATCCTGAACGGCGCGTGAACGAACCAGTCTCCCGATAGCGTTTGTAGACTCTATGAACAGATGATAAGCTTAGATGCAATCTTGCAGCCACAACACGCTGACTAAGTCCAGAATCCAGCAATGCCACCACTTGGGCGGCTTCTGCGGGCGAAGTATCCATATGTTTTAGAAAAAAAAGTTTTTTCAGACGTCCCAAAGTCACAGTAAATGAAATAAGAAACAAAAAGTTTAAAGACAAGCGCTAATTTTAGTTTTTAAACGAGAAACGTACTCCAACCCTAAATACACATTTGTCTCAAAACAGTGATTAATTTCATTTATAGGATAAACAAATGAAATTCTAATTTCGAATTTTGATTTTTTTCTTCTTACTGTAATGACCAAACTGCCAGCTACACAATAATGTTTTTTTTTTTCATGGAATTAATTCTCTTTTGTAAAAAATTAGGACAAAAACAATAAAAACGAAAGTGTTTCGATTTTTTTGATGAGAAGTGTATTATTTGGTAGACTATATTTACCTAATGTTCGTGGAAGTAAGTAACATAGAGTTGATAATACCCCCTCTAAAATCCCGGAATCATAAATAGAATCATGATAATTAAAACCAGAGATTATAAAAACATGAAGTGGACTTTGAGTATACTTCCAAATGATTGGTTTGAAGAGGAAAGAGATGTGCGAAAACAAAGCTATTTAATTTTCTGGAAAAAATATCGACGATTGGCTGTTATAATAATTTTATTCACCAGAATAATCATTCAACCAATCACGGCTAGATAACACGCGTTTGACAGTGACTTGTAAGAAACTGGGATAAAGACTTTTACGTTCCCAACAAAGTCATAATTCAAATATTTAAACCACAATATCACTAAACCTAGCTGCTAAAAATATCTAGTCTATATCGACATCCGTGGTTTATATACTGTAGCCGTCTGCGGTTAGGTAATTAAATTCGTTGTTGGCGATATTATACTTATCAAAGTCATCAAGTGCATTGCGCATCACCGCACAAATAAATTTAAATACATACCGGTCAAAATCATAACCCTTCTTTTGCTTCACCGTAGTTGGGAAACAAAAGGTAAAAAATACTAATAGGTAGGTACCTACTAATTGTGTTGCTGGTACTTATAAAACTAAACTGGCACATTAAATTTGATTTATAAGTTAGTAGCTCTCGCCCGCGACTTTGTACGCGCATATCTCGTGTTTTCCCGTTCCCGTAGGAATATCGGGAAATCCTCTTTCAGTGAAAAAAAAAAATTTTTTATTTATAAAATGGTATTTAAGTATACACAGTATTAGGATATTTATTACAATATATATGTACTCATATTGATTCCCAAACTAGGCCAGGGGCCTGTATCTTGGGAGACAGGGTTCAGTTCCACAAAAGGTAGATAGTACTGTCCAGTGCTCCCCTACGGAGTTTACGGAAACTACTTGTCAAATTTCAGCTTTTATTCTACGACCAATCGTTTTGGCTGTGCGTTGTCAGTCACTCAATCACTCAGTCACTCAGTAACGCAATAGTTTTATATGTATTAATTTTGGTGTACTATAAATAATTAAAAATAATCGTTATTTTTTTTTTTAATAAATAAATACTTATTTATATATTTAAAAATTATGTAGCCGATTTTTAAAAGTATTTTATTGTTTGTTGCAGATTGTAACTAAAGATGGAGCCACTACAAGTAGATGTCGTTCACTTCTACCCTCGCGAAAATGCACAGCCTCATAACACCGTCAAGTAAGTCATTGTTAATAAGCCAATTATAATATAACTATCATTTTAAAGCGACCAGCAATCCTAGATATTGATTTGCAATGCGATTCCGATTAACTTTTTGAACGCAAGAGCATTAACGCATCGGCGTACCCCCGACGCCACACCACAAAATCGCCGTACTTTTTGCCATATATTTGTGACGTTTGGCGTACAGGGCACGCGTTTGCTTGTCATGTATATGACAACGCGGTCAAAAAGTTTAACCACTCACCATGTAAACTTAGGTGAAGTGAACATGAAGTGAGCTGTCAATCCAAACAAGATGGAATGACAGTTCACTTCATGCTACACTACACTACAACCAAGTCGCTACAATCAAGTTTACAAACTTAGTTGTAGTGACTATGCTATTGTAGTCTGGGCCGCACGGAACAAATATTTGTATGGCCTACAGATAGTTGTTCCGGGTTTGGTTGTTTGTGTACGTTAGTTTATATGTTTGTAAACGCAACCACGATACAGGAGAAATTCCTAGTGTGGGGCAAAGCCTTTAAAAAAACAAAACAAAAAAAAAGAAAATAGGTTTTCAGAGGTGCAGGCCATTGGCTAGCATCATGGTAACTTTTCAACCATGGAAGTGATCAAGGGTAAGCGTTTTAGGAGCTATTCTTATTTTACTTTTGACGTTCCAAAAGTACCTACTCAGCTAATTTTAATTTTTATTCTTAGCTTTGAAATAAGGATGGTTAAGTTATGTAATGAATTTGTTTTTGTCACTCAGATACGAGGTGGTGAACGACGAGAACCCGACGACCACCATAGTGCGACGCGGGCAGCCGTTTAGCGGAGTGGTGAGGTTCACGAGACCCTACGATGAGGCCAACGATATCGTGCAGCTTGTGTTCTCTATCGGTGAGATTTTTTGACATGATCTAGCAGCCTAGACTACCAGTCTTGCATTTTGCTGAATTGGACCTCCATCACCATCACCATATCAGCCGAAAGACGTCCACTGCTGGACATAGGCCTCCCCCAAGGGAGGCAGGCGGGTTGGCGATCGCAGTGTAGCTGTAGCAATGCACAGAAATTGCTGCTGCCGATTCTGGACCTATTTACCTACCTAAATCGTTGTGTGATGAGCATGATCATTTGTTCTGTGTCTGGGTGTAATTTGTCTATAATATGTATGTATTTAGAAATATATAAGTATGTTTATCAGTTGTCTGGTTGCCATAGCACAGGCTCTGCCTAGTTTGGGATCGGATGACCGTGTGTGAGTTGTCCCAAGATATTATTATTATTATTTGGTGCAATTGTGAGGCAGACGATGATATTTAAAAATTAAGTTGCCTTATTTGTTCCTATATTGTTTGCACACAACTATCTTTCCTTAGATCGAAAAAAAATATGTATGGTTTAGTTAACCAATCTAAACTAGGTCCTCGTAGTGGGTTTGGCCCGTTTTGTTACATATAGTCGGTATCATTTTCCAGCAGTGAGAACATAATAAGTTAAATGTACCAACCTACTGACAGTTCAGAGAGTGTGTGTGCCCACAGACTAAAATAACCACGATCTCCACGATCGACGTTAGGGTCGTGTCATACCAAACCCAACCGTGACGTGTCATATTCATCATGACTCCGTTTTAATGATTCCGTATAGCTATCTCTCTCTCCTGCCAGGGTTGCGGAATTTGTTCGAAAGAGTCACCGCGGCCCTGGAACGCAAAGGGCTTAAGAAGGCACACGGATGGGTTTTAGTCAGTAAGAGTCTGACACGCCCTTCCGCTCCACCCAGAGCGGAAGAAGTCATTTGATGATTTCCCATCCTTAAAAAAAAAAAGAAAAAGCTATCTCTCTCTTAAAACAAAATTATGATGAGACTAGCTGCCGTCCGCGGCTAAGCCCGCGTGAATGTAGAACATTATCCTAAGGAAACATATCCCCGGGATAAAAAGTAGTCTATGTGTTATTCCAGGATATGCACCATAAATTGTGCATATCATATGTGCTAAATTTCATCCAAATCCCTTTGGAAGTTTTTGCCTGATTGTTGCAAAAACATACAAACTTTCACATTTATAATTTTAGTAGGATTGACACATGCTAGTAGTTGAGTAGGCCAAAACACCAGGACAAGGTTGCAGCAGCAAAGAGTACTGGTTGAGAAAAAGAAAAAGGGGTAATACCTTTGCCCTGAAGAAGAGAAGGGACACTACTCACCCTACCGGTTTCATAAACGATGACATATTTTTTTAAATTATAAGTTTTTATTTAATAGGAGATAAACCTTCGATGGAGACTACAGGAAAGATGTTCGTCCGACGTGACGCGGTGACAGACAAGCACACATGGAGCGCCAATCTACTGGACGTGCAGGATGGCAACACTATCTCCTTTAAGGTAAGAACACATTTGGTACGAGGAGATAAAGGCTTGAGAAATGTGTGATAGGGCAGGCATGCTTCTTGATAGGCATATCGTAATAGATGACTCACATGATAACAAGTTTAGTAAAAAATAATATTATGAAACATCATGCTTATCATTATCTGCCTAGCCTTTTCCCAACTATATTGGGGTTGGCTTCCAGGCACACGTGGTTCAGCTGAATAACAGTATTTTACGGGTAGTGGCTGCCAACCAGACCTCCACAACCCATTTTTAATCAAACATCACATACGAGTTTAAAGGAACGTGCGGCTAAAGAATATCAGCCGCACGGGTCGATCAAGGTTAAGCAATGCTTGCCAAGGTTGGTCTGTGGATGGGTGACCATCTTAACATATCGGGTTTCCTCCGTGCCTCGGAAAGCACGCTAAGCCGTTGGTCCCGGCTGTCATTTGTAGATCTTTGGCAGTCGTTACGGATTGTCAGAAGCCAGTAATTCTGACTCCAGTCTGGCCAAGAACTACCGTGTTACCCAGTTAATGGGTTGTGGAGGTCTGGTAGGCAGCCGCCCCACGTAAAATAATGGTATTTGCTGAATCCGGTTTGACTGGAAGCCGACCCCAATATAATTGGGAAAAGGCTAGGCAGATGATGATCACATACGAGTTTAGTGCCATTAACAGCCGGTATACTAGCCTGTAACCTTTAACCAACTGTCAAATTAACTACTAACAGTAGCTAAAACGTCATATTTGAAAGGCAAACATGACGTTTCAGCTACTGTTGGTAGCTAATTTACGTTATATAATAAGACTATCTGTGGGAGAGGTCTATACAACGTGTAACAGAATAAACTCAATACATCTTAAGGGTTCATTGTACTCATCATTATGAACAACTTTTACTATGGGACCAACCTCGAAATCGCGACAAAAAATCAGCTGTTCAGTACATTTTGTCGAGTTATGCGGACATAAATGTATTGAGACTTCGATTTTTTTTCGCGATTTCAGTGTACAATGACCCCTTAAAAGGTATTGCGTTTATTCTGCTACACGTTGTATAAACTATTTATTTTATTTTATCGATATTGTTAGACTTTGGGCTTATAAGTTCTGCCAAGGATCTCTTAACCTTTCGTTTGCCGGAACGTAGATCAACGCTCAAAATAAGTCAATGTTTGTCTGCCGGAGCGTACTATTTACTATTTTCCGTGGCAAACAGCGCCTTCGGTGCGCATTGTCGCCTGGCATACGAAAGGTTAATCGAGCAACACAATCACACTTTGTCTGACCTGGGAATCGAACCCATGGCCTCACCTTGTCGACGTAAAAAAAAAACTCGCCAAAAATAAAACTATAATTATGCACCGAGTTATGTAATACGTATGTCTAGCTGCATATTATTTAGACAGAAATTAGCAATCTAGCCACGAAATTATTAGTTATTTTAAATCTTGTTTTACTAAAATTGCTTTGCTAATTTTAGCACGTTTGAAATTGCATCTGCGCAAAAAAAGAAATATTTGCACGTAGTCTAGCGAGCAATCGAATTATACTTGGTTAGTTATTGTGAATCTAAAGTGGAATATTATTTTAATAGTCTATTTTAAAGCTGTGGTAAGGTCAGTAACAAAAGTGGATAGATGTTAATACTTAGGTGCATTTATTTTCTAAACTTTTCGAAGGTTAAGTTAGAGAAAGCTACTTTTATGATGACTCTACAAAAAAGTTTAAAAACGAAACTTTTTAGCGAGGCTAAGTGGCTGTCCAGGGTGCGTCGAAACATCGGTCCATTTTAATGTATTTATTTTGGAGTTGACATACTATATCATTATCTATGTTAAAACAGAATGAATGAGTAAAACTAAAAACACTTTTAAATATTGCAACAGTAACTTTGGCCAGAGGTTTCCCTCGCGTGACTACCACTGCTCAAAAACAATCGAAAAATGTCATGGACATGTTACCGGAAAATAGCAAACGCCGTAAGATTGTAAAATATCGCGTGAAATTGTAAACTATTTTTTCTAAATAAGACACGGATATTGGAAACTATTGAATTCGGATGGGATTTATTGTAGGCAAAACGATTTTTTCATAATAAATCGAGAAATTATAATCAAATCAAGATTTATTACAATCTTTCGGAGTCTGCAATTTGTATTGCAGCATTAACTTTGCTTATTTATCTAATTATTAATGAGAAAAAAAAGCGTAAACATCAACGTTTTAATAGAAAATAGTGGAACTTCGTACGGCCCCAGAATAATTTTTTGCCGTGTTTTGTTTTTGTCATGTATCAGAAACGGCGTTGTACTCGAAAATGGTTTTTGTACCTACATATTTTTTTCTATAATTTTTCCAATGTTTTATAGTTATTCTGCTATTCGGGGCAAAGACAAATACAACAAACCAAAGATCTTCAAAATCGCTCCAGCCGTTCTTGAGTTATAAATGATATTGTAGCTAACCCGACTTTGTTTTATATATATATAGACAAACGAAAATAAAAAACAATTGCTGTTCCTTTTAACCCGATACTTGGATAGATAGCGCTTAGTTAATTCAAGTTTCACCAAAATTATCAAACATTCAAACGCACTGATTTTTACATGATAGGATTATGAAAAACCGGCCAAGTGTGAGTCGGACTCTCACACGAAGGGTTCTGTACCATAAACAAAATAAACACGTTTCTTCTATGAGAGCTCCCTTTCATTTTTAAGTTTATTACATTTTTATTATTTGTTGTTATAGCGGCAACAGAAATACATCATCTGTGAAAATTTCAACTTTCTAGCTCTCACTGTTCATGTGATACAGCCTGGTGACAGACAGACAGACGGAGAGTGGAGTCTTAGTAATATGGGTACGGAACCCTAAAAAGTATTACAGATTGAGCGGACTTAATACAGTATATTTTGTGAAAGTAAAAAACATCGCTTCAATCTATTTAATTTTGAAACAATAAAATATTCCAAGTCAATTTATGTACAATATGCGATGTTACTGGAATATTTAATGCTTATATGGGTAAAACAAGTTATTTAGAAATAATTTCGATAGGTGCGTGCGTACGTGCATACTAATTAAGTGTAATTATTTATTACTATTGACTGATCATTCAAGGTTTGAATTTAAATATTGAGTATGTTTTGATTGGTTATTTTAGATTGAGAATATCAATTAAAATGATGGTTGTCCAAAGTTTGTACGATCCTCTAAAGCACCATTTCTTTTCTGATCCACCAAATACCACTAAAAGCAACAAGAGACCTGTGTACCATGCTAACAATGGAAATATTTTAGCCTGAATATTTATAAACGCCAGGATGTATATTAGTAATCCATACTAATGTTGTAATTTTTGTGAAAGTGTGTATGTCTATCTGTCTGCCTGTTTCCTCTTCACGCTTAAACCGCTGAACCGATTTAGATGAAATTTGGTATAGAGATAGATGAAACGTTGGAGAAGGTCATAGGCTACATTTTGTCGCGAGAAAAGGGCTTGAAATAGGGAATGAAAGTTTGTTTGGGAGTTCGTCATTATTGAAGATAAAACCATGTACCTACCTTTGTATTAAAGGCACTTGATAAATAAGATCAAGCGTTTTTGAAAGATTAGTAGATGTCTTAAAAATGAAAATGGCTGACCAAAGTAACTGATCCACGCGGGCGAATCAAAACAGGAAATTTATTAAAAATAATTTTGAGAAAAAAAAATACATGTCGACTTGAGAACCTCCTTCGATTTAAGTACTTACCGACTTCGTTTACCTATTATCGCACCTCGATGAATAAAAACGTAGGTATAAACATGAGAAACATTATTATAATAACGCTTTAAAATAACAATTTATGATCATTCGACTACTGGTCAAGACCAGTTTATTTAAACTGCGATGCTCAAACTGAGTAGCTCATTTGTTCTAACATCACACCTGTTTTCCTAAAAACCAGAGGTTAGGCATAGGCCATTAACCTTTTGAGTGCCATTGTCACGTATGTAAAAAACTTACCGAACGTAAACGCTACAAATATGTGACAAACAGTGACAGCAGACACCGACAACACGCGAATTAGTGGCTTGGCGTCGGCGTCGGGGCACGCCAACGTGTTTATGCTCTGGCGTTCAAAAGGTTAATCGGGCAAAAATCGATCTCACTGGAAATCTCTGCCCGACTTGGGCCTAGGACCGAATCTAGGGCCCACGTTCAGAACCAACTAGATAGTTGGTTCAACTCTGATGCATTTAATCAAATACAAATGTAGATAATATCGATTCAAGTGCTCTTACGTGCGTGTATGAACGTAAACGATGCAAAATGAGAATGAGTGGGTCCACAGGATACAGAATTTGAAATATGAATTTAAAAAAAACTATCACACCGACATTTGTCTGAGCAGACTTTGTTGCACAGACACAATTCTGTAAAAGATTATGGAAGTCCGTATAGTGTGGACCGTCTTTAAGGATCGTGGCAGGTGGCGTTCAAAACTCAACTCAAAACTCAAAGCATTTATTTCAATTAAACCATTAACAGGCACTTTTGAATTGTCAAAGTCAAAATCAATGAACCTATTTGCACGCTCCAAAGCGTAGATCTCTATGGAAAAGAAAAACTCCACGGACACTCTTTTAAATATTTTTTTTTTACAATGATATGGTTATATAATTCATGTGGAAATTATACAAACATATTTGTGAAAACGATGTAGAAAGACTTGCACGATCAAGCGCCCGGAGTAAGAAGCAACAATTCAAAGAACAAATCTTATTTTAAATAAACCGTGACAGCTGACAGATGATCAGTCCTAACTGACGGCGCTCGCTCATGAACATGACGCCTGCGCTAGCATCACTCGGCTCAGCCACTTTGAAGGGTGCCAAATGGCTGTGTGTGAAATGTTCACGTTCTGTAGTTTATGCCTAACACCAAGGGAAAAGGGGGTCAGTTTATGTACTGGGCTTTTATGCCTTAGGAACCACTTAGTTAGCAGTTTGAGAATCGCTAGCCAAAGAACTTACAATATCATGATGATGTTCAAAGAAATACATTGCCTATGCTAGGTACAGGTTTTACACGCAAATCTAGGATTGGTCATTTATTATGATGATACTAACTATTAATTTTACTTAGAAAACGTGATGAAAATGTACAATTAAACCTGACAATTTATTTATATACCTACTTTATTTATCTGTCTAGTGATTAAATAAATCTTTTTCCGAATAGTTTAATATACATAAGTATATCTTATGTTATCTTTGCACCCTGTTTTCTGTTCAATAGTTTATTTATGCACTTAATAACGAAAATGTTAACAGCTCGACAATTCCTTTATAAACAACAGACAGATATCATACATAATTTTACTCTCGCAAGCTCTTTTCTCCTTTCTATAAAAAGATTGAAGAGTGGCCTAGATTTTTGCTGTATTTTGATAACAAATGAAACATAATAATATGTCTATCGTGATCTTTCGTCTATTTAGTCCCAACTTTTGGAGTTCGCTTAGGAACACTTATTCGTAGCGTACTTTCAACAAAATCTGAAATCTTCGTATCTATCTTTTTACCCGACTGCACCCGAAGGAGTCCCGAATGGATGGAAATAATGGAATCTTGGCGATTCTTAAGTTAAGTGCAATCGGGTATGACGACTTTCTTGTTTTAGGGTTTTTCATTTCCAAATTACACAGAAACGCCGTCGGGTTTTTTAGTTTTTTTTTAAATTACCCTTGTTTTTAGTTCACTCCTCATCCCCGCTGTTACTCGAATCACGGATTGTTCCAAGCGGCTATAATGTTCTACCTGTACTATAATCTGTCGTTACTTCCACAGGTATCAACCCCAGTGACCGCCCCTGTCGGTGCTTGGGTGCTGAGAGTCATCACCTGGCAGAGAGACTCCCCCGAGCGGGCGTACTATGACTTCGATCAGGACATCTACATCCTCTTCAATCCATGGAACCCTGGTAAGTGAAACAACAAAATATTTGAGTTACATCCTCATAATGGGAATGGCTGTGGGGTTATTAATTTTCTTACCAATTTTTTTTTTCCTTAGCGTATTGTGTCCCACTGCTGGGCAAAGGGGGTGCTGAAAAAATATGGGGGAGGCCCCATATCCTTTCAGACATTATTTTCTTGCGCCACCTCGAACCAGCCTTCGCGGTGTGCATCCAGATCATCTCGCCACCGCTGTCTGTGCCGGCCTCGGCGACGCCTTCCATCCTCTGGCACCCATTTCAGCCTTGCAACTTTTATGCCCACGTCAATAATACCTGTTTTGGAGCGCAGCGTGGTGTTCCGTACTCTATCAATCTATTTTAACCCTAAAAATAACATATTGTTTAAAATAGGCTCCTATTCTACTGTCCTTAGGTAATATTAACAAGGTTGTTGAGGCAAACAATCTATGTTTGTGCTTATATTGATAGATATGCAGTTTGTATTCCCGAAGTGAAGTTGTTCAAGTAATGTATCCCATGGAATTTCACTTCGGCAAAAATTATAAACTTACGTACAAACTTTCATAGCCAATTTTAAGTTCCCCTTCAGGGAATGAATTTGCAGAAAGCATCCTTAGTGCTCACCTGAATTATAATTAAAACACTCTCTTGTTATACAATCCTACATTTATTCTTTCATTTACTGCCAGAAAACGCACACTACGCACAGCCTAGGCTACTAAGCCTAGATATAGAAACACAAGTTTTTTTCTCAAGACTGTGTATATGTCACCAGGTTATTGCCGCACCAAACGCCGTAAGTTCATAAAATATCGCGGGAAATTGTAAACTCAATTTTCTCAATAAAGCACGGATAAATTGAATTGAAACGTATTGAATTTTGATGGAATTCATTGTACTAAATATATTTTGTTCACAATATATCGAAAAAATATATAGAATCTATCTAATAAGGAGTTTTTACAATCTTACGAAGTTTTCAATTATCTGGTGACATATACACACTCTTGAGAAAAAACTCGTGTTTCTATATCTAGGCTTAGTAGCCTAGGCTGTGCGTAGTGTGCGTTTTCTGGCAATAAATTAAAGAATAAATGTAGGATTGTATAACAAGAGAGTCTCTCAAAACAAAAACAAATGAAAGGCACTGGTTACCAATTTGCATTTCTTTGTATTCGAATGCAATCTTCTCAATTTAAACTTTAAATAAGCTGCAAAACAATGAAGAGAGTTGTAAAAACATTGCTAGTCTAATTTATTTATGAGTTTGGATTTCGAATGCAACTAGGAGTAAAATATAAATATAAAAAGTTTTAAGCTTTCCATTTGGATTTAAGCAACCGTTGTCTAAAAAGTTAAATAGCTAACGAGTATGGAGGAACAAAACATTCAGTGCCTAATAAAAATAAATGATAAAGACAGGTCACAGGTGATATAAGATCCTCTACATCTACTTATATGAGTTTTAAATGGTCCCCATGTCACTATTTGCACCATAAAACCACGCCCCGTGGCCCGTACTCATCAAACTGAAGAGTACGGGGCATGGTTTTTGGTGATGACATCAGTAAACAATACGGTATCCTCTTGGTTAAAAATAGCCCTGTAGAAACTTCGATATTGTTCATTTCGTACATACTTACCTTCTCCTCTTTCTAGATGACCAGACCTTCATGGAAGATGAGCCCCTCCTCCAGGAGTACGTCCTGAACGACGTGGGCAAGGTGTGGGTGGGACCCATCAAAACCACGCGAGGGAAACCCTGGCTCTATGGCCAGTTCGACGCAGTCGTGCTACCTGCGTGCATGTTCATGCTGGATAGAGCTGAAGTGCCTTTCAACCAGTAAGTACAATTGAAACGATTTGATTTTTTCCTGGGTTTAAACTGCTCCTAAAAGCTGGTAATCAAATTAATTTGATTGGCTAGGTGTTTCAGAAGTTTTGGTCTGCCTAAAACAGATTGACGTATCCAAATCCTTTTTAAGAGATAATAGAAATAAAACGAGTTGAGCAGGCAGCATAAGGCGCCCTCAGCAAAGGTCTTCATATGGTCCCGTAATTTTGAAAAAAGTCATGATTTTAAAAAGGCAAAATGTCCAGCATTTTACTGCTTTATGAGATTACTAGATGCCGCCCGCGTGATTGTCGAAAATTATCCCAAGGGAACATATTCTATGTGTTATTTTTGACTATAATCTACCACTGTGTAAATTTCATCAAAATCCATTCAGTAGTTTTTGCGTGAAAGAGTAAAAAACCCATCATCCATCCATACTTACAAACTTTCGCGTTTATAATATTAGTAGGACTATATCTTTACCCGCGGTATGGCTTTCGTTAATATATAACTTTACCAAAAAAATGTACCTATCAAAATCGGTTCAGCAATTTAGGCATGAATAAGTGACACTTTTACATTTATAATATTATATTTAGGATGACGTCTGCTGAAAATGTAATGCAATTTATTAATCACCAGGATGCATTTGAACTAAACGATTATAATCACGATCGAAAATAGAATTTACATAGAAATCTGTAATGGCACGACTGATTTATTCAATTGGCAAATCTTCAACAGTTTCTAACCTTATTTCATTCTGAATTAATTGTCTAGGTTTTACCTGACATAATATGCAACTAAACGAGACAGGGAAATGCAGGCTAGACGAGGATTAGAATATAAATATTGAGGAAATAAAACTATAAAGAAATACAAGCGTTAAAGGCGCAGCTCCATTGCTGCCTAAGGGTGTTACCACATCGATCGACGTTGATCGATTGGTGTGGTAGCTTTGTTTGATTGAGGGATACCGGGCGATGAACAATTGATGCCACACCAATTGATCAACGTCGACTAACTCATTCTACCATCGATCGACGATCGATCGATTGGTGTGGAGCATCCTTAGGCTTGAGAAGGTACATAAGTGTACGATCCTACGTAGTATCGATTTGTATGACATTGCGTTGCGACCTATACAGGTACCGGTGTCTAGCCAAGAGTACTTAAAAAAGCTACGGTACCTACCGTCGAATCGACCATTTAATTAGTGTGTTAGCTTTTCATGTAGTAAGAATTGTCGATCAGTATCGACCACCATCGACTAAAGGTCAATCGATCGCAGTGGTAACAGTTTAAAAAAATCGCTAATGATTTCCATCAGGGCATTCACTACGCAATAGCCAACTTGCAACTTAATTAACTATGTTCCTGGAAAACAATCTGTGTTTCTGAAGACTGGTCTATGATTCCACCGCCATAGTACGTGACCAGTTCTTCAATTGTCGACGTTGTATGAATACGGAGGTGAAAGGAAGCCGGTCATTTAGAGGCGTTTGAAATATCGTTCTGTTGTTCAGCTTCTAGCATAGCAATTTGGTGTGCAATGGCTTTGAATAGTTTAGAATTTGATTATTTAAATTGATGTTGATGTATTTTTAACTTTGCCGGATTACTCTGTGGATTACTAATATAAATATCTATACTAATGTTATAAAGAGGTAAAGTTTGTGAGTTTTTGGGGTTGTAGGGGGTAATCCCTGGATCTACCGAACCGATTTTGAACATTCTTGTTGTATATGATAGCCACATTCCTGAGAAATGCTATAGGATATACGGGAACGGGGAAAACCGGGATATGCGCGTACGAAGTCGCGGGCAACAGCTAGCTTGTTTATAAAGTTATTCATTCAGCATGCTAACATAAAAGGGTTTGTTTTAAGTTTTAATTGAAAATACCTCAACTGAAAATCAGACTGTCTTTACAAAACGTTCAATGTCTGTAGGTATAATAATTTCTTAGTAGTTACAATAATTTGTCATAATAAATTATAATACCTACCTTGGAAAGTGTTGCATCACCAAATAACTCGATAATAATCATAGTTCGAAGTTGCAAATTGACAAAAGATTTCTGACTACTTCGTACGTCCAGGTTCGTATTGTACTTCATATATATTGGTAGGTACTTGTTAGTTAAATAAACATAATTTGGGTCAACAAGATGCTTAAACTATGGACATTTGAAGACTGTACCTCCAACCGATTGGCTGTTAAATCTGTGTGACAGACGACGGTCAGACGGACACGTCGAGTGATAGCATTAGGGCTCCGTTTGGACTATTCTGGTACGGAACCCAAAAAAATTAAAACTTCTTCTTTATAAATAGTATTCAACATTTTCTAAAAACTTTAACATAACAGTGTTCTTTAACAAAAACCCCTTTTCCTTTCCAGTCGTGGCGATCCCGTCAAGGTGACTCGCGCCATCTCCCGCATAGTGAACTCTAACGACGATGGTGGTGTACTAGTGGGTCGCTGGGACGGCCAATACGATGACGGAACAGCCCCCTCCGAGTGGACCAGCTCCGTGGACATCCTGGCGCAGTTCCTGGAGACTCAGGAATCGGTGCCTTATGGACAGTGCTGGGTCTTTGCTGGTGTTGTCACTGCTGGTGAGTAGCATTTTTTGAGTGAGACTTTTTCATTTCCTCTGTGATCCAGGTTGTTGCTGTCACCGCATTATTGAAAACACAGTAAGATTGTAATTAATCTTGATTACATTAGAAACTCTCTTTATTATAAATTGTGAATATAAATTAAATTACTCAATACTCAATACTTTATTTGCATTCCACAATGTGTACTTAGGTGGTAAATTTAAAAAAAGAGATTGTGATCATTATGGACCCTGTTGGGCACAGCAAAAAACAAATATATATAGGAGAGAGGAAGTTTTAAATAGCTAAACTTATATTTTAAATATATCCTATAATACCTACAACATATTCGTCTCTTATCAAGATAAGAATAAGGAAATAAATAAATTACAATACAAAAGGGAGTTTGATGATATTGGCACTACTGCTTCTTCCCAACTTATAAACATATACTAGAAAGAGGTGCATTTTGGGGCTGTCTTGGGCTTCTTTTATCATTTGCAGACCTAGATCTAAAGGGAGTTAACTCTAAAATTTAGATTTTTCAGTTATGCACACCATCAAATTCCTTATTCCTATACAGAAAACTCTTGCAGTGCACAGGGACACAGTAATCAGTAATAAATAATAGAAAAGTGTTTTTTTAGTTCTCTCTGTTTTTTTTTATTGAGAAATGGGCGTTGCTCTTGACATAGATCAGGCCTGATGGAAAGAGGTCTATAATGGAGCGAGCGTGTCCAGAAAATGCCTGTTCACTCTGGCTTTGAAGGCAGACAGGTATTAGGTGGAAGGGAACACAGACGCTGGCAGAGGGTTCCACACTTTGTTTAGATCTAGGTTTGTGTATGGGTTCTCAGGTTTTGTAGATTTCTTTTAAACGCATCAAATGAGCAGAAGGCTTTTTTTGTTTGAAGACAGTTTAGAAACTTTCAGTTAAGTAATTTCCTGTTACATCTTGGAAGCGTCGAAGTGAAGCAAAAACTGGCAACAAGCCAAGAAGCAAAGAGATAGTACCAAGGACGGTGCAAACGTAACTATTACTTTCGCGTTTAAGTTCAGTTATTATCTAGGAAAATCAGATCGTTCATCACCATTAAACTGTGCATTTAGTTTAGTTTATAAATCATTTCAAGCAGTTAGTTTCTACGTGGATAGCCAGAAAATGTTAATCGTACAAATATATTAATATTTAGACAGCTCATTAAGATACGGAGGGTTATCTATGTCTTCAACTGCCTTGATAAAACGTGTTAAAAATAACGATGTTCCTTGAACCGATTTTAAAATATTTAAAATATTTCAGTAGAGAATCATTAAAATCACGAATTATATTGCAAAACTACAATCAATTTTGATTTGCCTATGTACTTTTGTTGACATAATAGGTATACTTAATTGGAAGATTACCAACTTCCTGAAGAAGTTAATGTATTGAAACTTGTCAAGCGCATGGGGGTGTCTCTTCATAGGATGTTCACCTAAGCCACATGGTACTATAGTAGGCGCCAGATAAATGTGGAATAAAGTACATTGACCTTTCCCTAATAACTGTTCATAGGTACCTGAACAATTAAATATGAATCGTTTTTCATTATTAGACAATGTTAAGGATCACGAGAGATGATGATTCGGGACAGCTTTGTGTCATTAATTCCGTTTTTCAAATTAAAAATGTCAATAATTGTAGGTGGGTCAATGACCGTTATTCCACGATTATCTGGCGCCTACTATAGAATGTGTGTATGTACAGTCAACAAAGCTATTTGGTATACAGGCAAAAATATTATTTTTTCCACTGCACTGCCAATATTGATTTCTAATGTGTGCATTATAACTTTTTAAGCTTATGTCATACTTACAAGTGTGTTGTGCAATAATTGTCTCCTCAGCACAACCAAAACATTGTTTAAAAGTAGTTGCAAGTTTGCTGCCTGCATACCAAATAGCTTTGTTGACTGTACGATCTCACTTTAGGGAGCAGTTAAAGTAAGGCTCTCCTTAGCTCACGGCGCCAAAATATTCTGTCTAGTATTGTCGGGTCGGGTAGCTTCTTCTTCTTCAGAAGCTTCGTCATACTCGACTACCATGACAAAGAAGGTTGTCTCCGGCCACTTTTACCTACTGGTACGATCAGAGCCGTCATCATATATGCTGTTCTATCCTTCTCATGACATGCCACCTCATCTCAACTTTCCGCTAATTTGTTCTATATTGGAGCTACTTTAAAAGTACTACGGATATATTATCTGTCTGATCTCCCCTTGTCTATTTGGACCTAGAATATACCAAACCAGAAATTTAAATATTAATTTGTGCGCTGTTTTACCTGCAAATTCCAAAACGGAACGTAAATGCTGCTTGACAGCAGAAGTAACGCCTTGTATTCCTAAAAAAAACTTTTTTTCCAGTCTGCCGTGCCCTAGGCATCCCATCCCGCGTGGTCTCCAACCTGGTGTCAGCTCACGACGCCAACAGCACCCTGACCGTGGACAAGTACTACTCGGAAACCATGGAGGAGCTGGGCTATGACCCTAGTAACGCTGTACCAGAGCAAACTGACTCCATCTGGAACTACCATGTGTGGAACGATGTTTGGATGGCCAGGCCTGATTTGGTAGCCGGTGAGTTATCTTCTATTTTATTTTATTTAACACCTTTAAACGAGCAATTCTTGTACCTATATATGTATATTTATGTCACCGGAAAATAGCAAACTGCGTAAGATTATAAAATAGCTTGAGAGATTGTAAACTTTCGATAAACAAAATTTCCGGTGACATATTATATCGGAAACGGCTCGAACGATGTTCATGAAATTTAGTATGCAGGGGATTTCGGGGGCGGTAAATCGATCTAGCTAGGTTTCATTTTTAGAAAACGTTAACCAAAAAAAAAAATTGTGCAAAGCTCGCCCATCCAGGTACTTACCTTTAAAAAAAGAGATTTAATGAAAAAGAAAAAGTTGTGTTTTGGATCCACAAACATGTATTTATCAGATTTGGATGCTATAATTTAGCATCGATATTTAATTAAATCGTATACCTATCTTATACTTAGCTCAGGTAGATAATGTTTGATTTGAGAAGAAAAATGCGCCAAGCAGAACGGATTACTAACGAAAAGCGTAGCTATCTGATAAAACAGCACGCGGGATAGCTATTATGTTGAAAACAATGATGGCAGTCTTAAATTGAGGACAAATAAAAAATCCCTTGTCATATTATACCACTTCTTAATTGTGTGAACGGCAGTTGCAGTAGCTGTACTAGTACAAAAGCACATCCCTTTCCACAAACCAACAGCATTTCTTATGATCCCATAATTAGCACCCGTTTTATTTCTACCACAACGCTGCTAATTCCTCATCCCCCCAGGATACGGAGGCTGGCAGGCCATTGACGCCACTCCTCAAGAGACCTCCAAGGGCATGTACCAGTGCGGCCCAGCACCCTTAGAAGCCATCAAGCAGGGAGTAATCGGAATGAACTACGATGTTGAGTTCATGCTGGCTTCGGTCAACGCTGATCTGATGAGGTGGAGGATCGACTCGAGCGAAGAGACTGGATATGCTATGGTGGACAGTAATACTTACCAGTAAGTTTTAATTTTTCTTCCTTTTGAATTTAGCTTCTTGGTTTTTTACATTTCAATGAGTTGCATTTTTGGAATCTCTCGTCGAGCCCTTTATATTGATATAAACCCCCCACATGACTATTATGTCACAAAAAACACGACTTCACATAACCTGACGGCGGTGCAGAGTATAGTAATATCATAAACACACTTCACACTAATATTATAAAGGCGATATTATTTGGTATAGATAATGTTTGAGTCCCGGGAAACGACATAGGATAGTTTTTATCCCAGGAGTATGTTCCCTTGGGATAATTTATCGACATTCATGGGGCGGAGCCGCGGGTGGCAGCTAGTTATTCATAAGTAGATATGGGTCATGCCACTTCGACACTTAAGACGAATCTAATGATACCTCATTGGCTAAAATCGAGGCTTTTCGGGCTGCAGGGCGTGCCGAAGAAATAGACATACTTGCATACATACCTGAGGCAGGCGAGTAGAAAGATCAAAACTAAGACGTAGTTAGTTACCTATAGAAGTTATCTCCCTACGTTAGCAAAAGCGCAAAAGGGATCTTCGGTGGTATTAAAAAGCTTTGACGGAAACCGTATGAAAAACTAATCACTGCACACAAGGAGCTTACTGGATGCATTTTTCCGAGTTTCTAAATTAATAAAAAGATTGTAGAAAGCATTTTCCTTTTATCAAGTTTTACGCTTAGGATTATCCTCGTCAATACTTTTCAAGTATAAATTCTGCTCTCGAAAGCATGATTAAGACGAGGTACTGTTCCACTGAAGCGTATCTATACTAATATTATGAAGAGGTAAAGTTTGTGAGGTTGCAATAGCTGAAAATGAAACTGAACGATTTTGAAAATTATTTTTGTATCTGATAGCCAAATTCATGAGGATTGCTATTGGCTATACGGGAACGGGAAAAAACGGGATATGCGCGTACGAAGTCGCGGGCAACAGCTAGTTAGAAATAAACTTGGATTTTATGTTTGTACTAGCTTTCGCCCGCGGATTCGTTCGCGTTACAGTAGCCTATAACCGACTCCTGGGTCCCATCTATCTCTGTACCAATATTCATCGGCATCGGTTCGGCGATTTAAGTGTGGAAGCGTAACAAAAAACACACTTCGCTTCGCATTTTTATAGTACCGAACATCCGTAAGAAACGGAACTAGTAGGATCACTCGGTTGTCAGGCTGTCTGCCTGTCCGTCTGTCACAGCCGATTTTCTCCGAGTCTACTAAACCGATTCAGTTGAAATTTGGTACGCATATGACCTCTGTGACCCAAACACAAACGCGTAACGAAAATATACAAATTTTGAAAACGGTGTCACTTTTTGGAGGAAAATTAGAAAATAAAAAAAAGCAGTTTTTCCAACTGTAGCGTGTGAAATATTTTTTTATAATTTTACAATAATCCATTCTGAAGTTATTTATCTCCGAAACTATTGAGCCTAAAATTGTGAAACCTATAGATTACAAGAAAACCCTATAACAAGTCATTGATTTTAAAGTAACCTGTTAAAAAAATATTATTCGTTCGGCCGGCTTTTCCCAATAACGACGAAGCCCGATTTATTGTTTCCTTCCTAATAACCCATTTTCTTTCCAGCATCGGCCGCATGGTCCTCACAAAGAAGCCATACGTGTTCGATCCCAACGGTGACGAAGATAGGGAAGACATCACAGAGCAATACAAGTTCAGAGAAGGCACAGCCTCAGAACGACTTGCTCTCATGAACGGTGTCAGATTCTCTGAAAGAGCCAAGAGATATTACTCTGTGGCCAGCAACTTAAAGAATGATATCACTTTCAAACTACGTGATGTGGATACCGTGCCTATTGGCAAAGACTTCAGGGTGACTGTTGATATCGAGAATATATCGGAAGAGGTAAGACAATGCTTGGTTTATTATTCAGCTTATTTGTTCCTTGTGGCTTAAGAACGCGATTATGTGACACTAAGTGGTTTTATTGTATGCTAATGATCTAACTAAAAATTTAGCCAGCACCTACATATTTACCTGCCAGGGTTGCGGAATTTATTCGAGACAAGAGTCACCGCGGCCCTGGAATGCAAAGGGCTTTAGAAGGAGCACGGATGGGTTTTAGTCAGTAAGAGTCTGACACGCCCTTTCACTCCACCCAGAGCGGAAGAAGTCATTTGATGATTTCCCATCCTCCCAAAAAAAAAACCTACAGATTTAAGAACGTATTACCTACAGAGAATAATAAAATAAACAGAGATGAGACTATATTATTTACCTATGTATTTCCTCCAGGGTCGCAACATCAAGGCATCCCTATCAACTAACAGCGTGTTCTACAACGGAGTGAGAGCTGGCGTCGTCAAGAAGGTCGAAGGAAAGATGTTTGTGGGACCTGGCAAAAGTGAGTTCAAACAATAGAATTTACCATCAATTCCCCGAACCAGTATTCTCGAATATATGCCTTGTAAATGCAATAAAAGAAGAAAAAAAAAGAAAAATTAAAAAAAGAGCTTAGCAAGGGGCTAAGCTCTTTAATCTCCTCCTCTCGAGTCAGAACAAGGTGTTCATTTATTCCATCCATATCAAAATATGAAGATTTGCTTGTCGAAATACGGGGTGTTTGGTGCATCGTGTGACAAATTGAAATGGTCGACTGAAGCCACTGAAGTGGTCATGTGCTAGCCTTTCAGACCCTTTAACACCTCTCACGCCCTGTGGATTTTTATCGACTTTTTTTTTTTTTTACTAAAAAAAGAGCCAAATTTTTCACGTTGCTCCAAACAACCTGTATATTGACCATGAAGGAATGATTAACTGACTGGAAAGAGACATCATAAACATTACCAGAGGGTTGAAATGTTTCTTAAAGTGAAAATGCTACATAAATTTTACATTATTTATTATAAGGTCGATTTAATAATAATAATTAATCGACGGCTATGAAGTTGATTTTTTTGCTGCGCAATACCCCCTCACCTGGCTGTCACAAAAAATTGCAGCGGTTCGCAGTGTTCCGAGCCGCCATTAGTTATGATTCTTTCCTGCATTTAACACTCGTACCAGCTGCCTTTGTGGTCGAATGGGCAGAACCTTTCTTTAGAAATATGTGAGCCAGTTAATAATCGATGATCTCATGTTACAGAGGAACAAATCAGCATCCTAGTGAAATCAGACGACTACCTACCTAAACTGGTGGAGTACTGCAACATGAAGATATCAGCGATGGCCATCGTGGACGAGACCAAGCAGTCCTGGGCTGATGACGACGACTTCCAAGTCATCAAGCCTAATATTACCGTTAAGGTGAAATGGGAACAAAAAACTATAAAATTAACCATGTAACTGCACTTGGTGGAAACACCCTGATCGAGGGAATCTTCTGGATGCACAGAACCGGTGGTTTTGACGATGCTTGGGGGAAGCTTAAGTCCAGCACTCGATTGTTTTTCAGTTGGAATAATCGTGTGAACAGGAAAATGCTTGTGTTTCCTGTTATTTCTCGTTGGTCAGTGTTTTTGGCCCCCCAATAAACATGTGACCGCACGGTATTGATAAATGTCGTTATAGTAGGAAAATTAACTGCTACTTCTAACCTGGCAGATGTTTTACCCTACCTGAGGAAAGGAATAAACTACATAAGTATTTTTTTATTATTAGCCGTTACTATTGAAAGAACGTTCGTGTTCTTTAAAACTGCATTTTCTATGCCATAAATATATTTACTGATGTATTAGGCATATCCTCGAACTAAGAGTACCTGGAATCTACAAGTATGAAATCCAAACACATGACAAAATGACTATGGATTTTTTTGTATTCGCAGTTTAACGACGACCTCATCCTCGACCAGCCAACGGTAGCGTACCTCTCGTTCACAAACCCCTTGGACCGTAAGCTTACTGGCTGCGAGTTCAGATTGACCTCATCGGGCATTCTGGGACGCACGCTGAAGCTTCAGGCTGCTGATGCGAACCCGTTGGAGCCAGTCACCGCTGAGCTGCCGATTCAGCCGAACGTAAGTAACAGATGTGAATAACTCCTCATAAACATATAGCTCTGTGGTGATTTTTAAATTCAGAACAGGCAGCAGATTCTCTAGCATGTTACTGCCTAGTTTTTTAGCAGAGACAACGGTTTGAAGGGTGTGGATGCCATTAATGGCCTAGCAATGGCACATGATCAATTATCAGTTTTGTCTCTAGGATGGATGTGTGGACCAAGATCGTGACCATAGCATTTGGTACTTCTTAACATAGCCACATTATATATGGAGGTGCATCGAATTACATATTTTTCTCACTTGTACCTTCAAAATATCCGCTTGGACTTGGGAGTTGCGGATACCAGGTTGACTTGGATACATATATAGCCACATTATGGGCCATTCTCAACCATTTTTCTTCCTGGGCCACATAGCGTTTCTACTATTAGATATCATGATGAGCCTCCTACAGTTAAATGATACTCCATTTAACAGTAACATTTAATTTGTGACAAATGGTCAGTTTTCGACAAACTGACATGCTATGGCAAAGGTACCTGACACCTAGTGTCAGCATATCCTGAAGAAGTAGTTATTTAGTATGTGCTAGTCTACTAAGGCAAGGAGCCAAATAATTAGCAGACCACAAGCGGCCCGCGGGCCGAAAGTTGAGTATGGCTGGGCTATATGACAAGCGGCAAATGATGACGGTGCCCGCTAGAACTCAAGACCTTTAAGCTTTTGAACGCCACTGTCACGTATATGTGACAAGCAAGCGCGTGCCCTGTACGCCAAACGTCACAAATACGTGACAAAAAGTACAGCAAATTTGAAGCTTGGCGTCGGGGGCACGCCGATGCGTTTATGCTCTGGCGTTCAAAAGGTTAATACCTTTTTAAACCTGTGATGCCACAAAATTATTGACCTGGATAATATAACTTTTGCTTACCTCAAAATCTTTTCTATTACATTGCAGAAAATTGGTAAGATCAATTTCGTTGCGACATTCAAATCGGTTGAATTGAAGGACATCAGTGGTGCAGCTACCGGTGAAGTGTTCGAAGGATAAGCTATCCTAGGTATTAAGGCCTATTTTTTTATGTTGTAAAAAACTGTTGTAAATTTAAGCATTTTTTTTTGTATTGGCTAGTCTATTTTTGTTTTCTTTTTTTAATCTTCAATATACGTAAGAATATTTTAAGAATTTGTGCATTTTCAAATGTTTTATTTTTGTTAACTTAAGTCAGTAGTTTTAGAAGCTTTTGAAATTTAATTGACGAGTTTATTTTAGATGTAATGTGAGTTGTAAGTGCCAATTTTATTATTACATTTGTCTGTAGGTTTTCAAAATCTTTTTTATAATTACTTAAGTATTAAAAATAATAATAAATAAAAATATATTAAAACAATAATAAATCAACCAGGCAGCGCCGCAATACGGTACACAGATAGATTATAAGTTAAACAAATCAAACTTTTTAAAATTCATATGTATCAATTAGTTTTAAATTTGTAAAATGTAGGTACCTTATTATTTACGGAATTAATTTTGTAGTACGAGTGAGAATGTTGTGTTATAGTCTTATTTTTTTATGAATTTTATATTGAAATCTCCGAAAATATAATCATGACTTTTTACAGCAAGTGTTGAAAACTATCTCAGTTTAAAATTTATTTTGTAAGAGTTACGTTTCTATTTATATTTTAAGAAATTGCTTTATGCATAATAAATAAAATGTTTAATGAGTATTTTTCGTTTATATTATTTGGTTGTGAAACAACGTTATCTCTCCATAATAACTTGATTAGAACCAGAAAGTTCCCAACAAAGATATAAACTCAACGTCGTGGGTTAAGATGTAGCGTCAGGAAAAAAACAACTATAATTTTAAAACAAAATTTTATTCAATTCCATGCAGCGTCCACCATTTTCGCTTACAAACACAAACAGTTTGACATTTTGTTCGAAACTATCCACTTATATTGAAATAGGACACAGCCTAGGCAAACTTGGTTACATTCCAAAAAGTATTTAACAAGACAAAATGGTCACAATGGTCAATCACATCTTAGCTGATTATAAGTAATTTGAGGAGTGTTCTAAGAAACTTTGAGTGAAGAAATCAAATAATATTCTGACATGACAACATCTAATAAATCGATGAACGCCGGTTGCACGCACGAAAAAGGATGACTCATTGTAACGTTACGATCATTTCATCAATGTTTTGTTATGACGTTGTCACGTTAAACTATCGTCCGTAAACCGACTATACCGACAACCATTTTTTTTGTTTATTTTAGGAGAATCAATTTGGATGAACCTTGTAAAAACATTATAATAATTAAGCCATCAAAAATCAATTACCACCATTATTAAACTCTAAAATCTATAAAATATTTGATTTGCATGATTTGAATATCAAATGCTAGCGATGGGCGATTCCAAGATGTTTTAACAATCGAAAGAATCGGAGTCGTTAAAATAAACCATCGAGTCAACCATCGACTCGCCGTTCTACGAAACTATCGAGATGCTTATCGATTGTTTCGAGTTAATAGCATCGACCGCTAGTTTTCGATTGCTCTTGTTGAAAGGCTTAGTTTGGATTAGCAAACTCTAACTAAACCATCGAGGAACAACTCTCGAATGAACGCGCCATGCGTTAGTCGCAATAACAGACCGAGTGGGACTCGAGTCCAAGTCGAAACAATTGAGAACCATCGAGATGTTCGAACAATCGAATAAATCTCGCCATCGCGCATCGCTATCACATGCATGCATAATGAATGTATTCAAAGCTTGTAATTAACTAAAGTAACAAGTTTGCCTAGCCGTACCCTTGAGAACCATCAATCGATGCACCCAAAACCGTAGCATATTAAACCTTAACCTATTTGATTAAACTAAATGGAAAACACAACATCGCCATACATAAATAAAACAAAATATTTTATCACATAATATTCGGTTAGCTTAGTGCCCACTTCACTACATATTAAACTAAGTCCTCCGTCGCGTCTGTCTGTCTGTCCGCGATAAACTCAAAAACTACTGCACCGATTTTCATGCGGTTTTCACTAATGGATGGGGTTATTCATGAGGAAGGTCTAGGTGTATATTTCATCCCCAAATTCCTACGGGAACGGGAAAAATGAGATATGCGCGTACGAAGTCGCGGGCAAAAGCTATAGTAGGCGCCAGATAAATGTGGAATAAAGTATATTGACCTTTCCCTAATTACTGTTCATAGGTACCTGAACAATTAAATATGAATCGTTTTTCATTATTAGACAATGTTAAGGATCACGAGAGATGATGATTCGGGACAGCTTTGTGTCATTAATTCCGTTTTTCAAATTAAAAATGTCAATAATTGTAGGTGGGTCAATGACGGTTATTCCACGATTATCTGGCGCCTACTATAGATGTATATAAAAGTGGCGTTGATTTTAGAGCAAAAAATATGAAATAAGTCCTTAATATATTTCATAACAATAATCACGGAAATTACTTTTAATTTAAGAAACACAATGTAAAGAAAGAGACAGCCCAACAGTTCTGAAGCCTTAAATACGAGATCATAATATTTTAACACCAAGCCAATATTCCTCGAAAGGATAAGCATAGGACCATAGTGCACCATTTCATTTTGGCAGTTATGTTTTACTTCTTCAGGGGGTAAGCCTATTGGCACTAACTGGGCACAACTCAGGCACTGGTCTACCACTTAGAAAGTCTTGATGGGCACACCAAGTAACTACTGTTCGAGATTTTAGGTTAAAAACCCGACCACAACATAATGGTGCGTTTACACGGGCAATTTATAGAGCAATTATTGCTCGGCAACACGCATGGATCAATCTGCAGCAATTGGTGGAGCAATGTGGAGCAACTTCAAATGCGGCAATTGTTTCGGCAATATTGTTTCTAATTGCTCCATAAATTGTAATTGTATAATTGAATAATTCCATAATGTTTTGTTTTATTGTTCAACCAAATTAGTCGCTTATTGGCTGGTTTTTTGGAGTTTCTCCATATTGCTCAATGTTGCCATTGCAAAAAATTTCGCCAAATTGAAGCGTGCTGCCGTTGCCGTAAATTGCTTGGTATTTTATGACGTCACAATCAATATTGCTTACAATTGATCAATTTTCATTGCCCGTGTAAACGTACCATAAGGATAGACGCAGATTGATTTATTGATTCTTGAGTGTATAAAGTGGACACCAAACTAATGAAAATAATTTGAAAGTGAATAATGTAGCACAAATGCATCTGTACAAGGAACTTCAAGCTTAAAGGACGGCCAACAAAACCACTGTATATTTATAAACATTTCTGTATTTATATTAAAACTATTCTTAAACAAAACTCAAGTTTGCAAAAGTAATAAAAATATTTTCTGCTGACCATACTACGGGTGACAGAACAGGTAAATCATATCAATGACAAATTGATATTAAAACTATTATTTTGCACAAATAATGATATACAAAAATTGAGAAAACTTCGATTAATTCTTCTTATATAATTCATTGTAGTTTTTAAAACCAAATGCGACTAAAATTAATCATAAATAGCCGTCTGAATAATTTAGAAAATAGAGAATAAATAATTTGGCATAATGGACAGTTTTCAAAATAATCAGAATAATACTTAGCTGAGAATATAAGCACTTCTTTTTTTTATAAATTATCTTTCACAATTATTATTCTTAATTTATTATAAACTTGGAAATATTGCTTTCGATCTTACTCTACGCACGATATAGATTTCTTGGTAATCTGCTGTATTTCAAAAATAAAGAATTCTTCACTTCTTAGAGGATGACAGAACTAAATATTGCGGCTATTCTTTTGAGAACAAACTATAAAAGTATTGCTATCTTTTAATTCAGATTATAATCCAGAATGAAATGAAAAATGACTGTAAATATGGCTGTCAAATTATTATTATTTTTTAATTTATATTTATTAAATACTTAATTGTACACCGGGAATAACAAAAAAAATATATGTAATGTATATAATATATTAAATACCTTTTCATGCAGGTTCGAAAGATACAGTTAAAAGTACTAATCAACCGACATGAAAAGTCTTCTCCTATTTCTGATAGCAATATTTTACGGTTCGAATCGCGTGTCCAAATAAATTAACGCCATTGTCAGTCGAAATCGTGATTTATAAAAACGACGAAATAATATTTCAGGATGGGATATTAAAACTGTGTAATTTTAACTGAACTAAATAAGGGTACTTAAAATCAGAATCGGAATGCCTATGTTTACAAATATAGCATTCTGATTCTGAAATCGATAAGGCAGTTTGTAAAATGATTGAAATCGTTACTATTAGTGTGATTTTATTATGACTATATAAAATATCAACCCATTCCGCTGACAATAATTTAGTTCTGCATCAAGTAAGTAACAATATAGACTGCTTTATAAACAAACAATATTATTGATAATTATTCCTTCTCTCACAAATTATTTGTGAAAACTTACGCCTTAATTATGTACAGTGTATTTTTTCTTATACGTCTTATTTTGTAAACAAACACGGTACTCTTTAAAAATCAGGTTTTGACATCAAGCAGCTGAGATGTACTAGAGCGTACTTAGACAAAAATTAACCTTATTTTTTAGAAGTTAACGTGCATATTCCTATAGTATAAGCGACTGCGATCAAGCGTTTCATTCAAATACAAACGTAAACTTTGTACAAATAAGGCCCATTTTTGTTTGAAATGCTTATGGACTCAGCTTGAGTAAAGTCAACGTTCACTCTAAAGATCTCAACGTCACGTACCACCCACTTTTAATAAGTTCTTGATTTGTATTACAAACATATAAGGTTCAAATTACAGTACACCAATCGACCATTCACAAAATCGGGATAACAGTCCACTATCTTTATTTACGGAATAAGACAAATAAGCTCAAAATACACTTTAAATGAAATTGTTCAACACTTACTCACTAACATTGACTTCTCCGTGGTGTGGGGAATGTGGTAACAAGGATCATATTTTTTGATTAAGACATAAATGTACTATGTACTACTTGATTCAATTAAAGAGCGAAAGGAGTTTACAACGGGTAACAGAATAATGCGTGAGTCTATGATTGTAACAAAAAACTACAGCGTAACTAATTTTCTGAGACATGATCTGTGTTGCTTGAAACATATTGTGTCGCTAGCAACATGTAGTGCAGAACTGTTAATACGCCTACATTTTGTCCATTATTCCCGAGTCCCAAGTAACAAGAGGCTGTTATTATTATTAGCAGGACTAGCTTCATCTTTGTGACTTACCGACCTTGACAATTCAAAAGATTCCTAGTGTGGGCCAACGCTTAAAAAAAAAAACTCTCCCCGACCTTTGATTACCGAGCCAGCCCGCGTCGCTGAGCCAGTAGTTTTAACTCCCCCAAGTAATAATTATATGACCCAGCCTGTCCCTTGCTGTCCTCCCGAAATGACGCCGCAAAGCCAAGGTCCGTATCCCGCAGGGGATGCCCTAGCGAGCGGTCATTTATGATAATTAGCTAGTTTGTAAGCCCTGGCTGGGAGCCTTAAATTCATTTGAGGCCACCACAGGATAGTCCGGTTAAGTAGTAACCAGCCTTAGTGTGCTGAACTGCGAGTGGTCCCCGTCAAAAAAAAAAAAAGGTTGACTTTGCCATCTAGTTCGCTAGCTTCTGTGCTGCCACCTACAGTCCGTTTAGGGGAACGTGCACGAAGTAAACTGTGCCATCTGCCATCTAGCGTTGCAATTTCGAAACTAATAAGCAAAATGTACTTGACAAAGACATTTCTGTGTACTTGTTCCTGCACATTCACTATAGTATATTTTTAAATTAACGTTTTTCATTTTGACTTTAGAATAACCGAGAACAAATCCAGACTCACTGTGAAACTCCAATAATAGTTTCGATTCTTAATTAAATTTAATTTTGAAATAACTTAACCGTTGTAGTACACAGTACGTAGATATCATTAACCTTCATACTTTTCACATCAAGTGACGAATTTGCACTAAGAATGAGTCTTCAAGACAATAAGCTATGCTAATGAAATGTACAGATATAATGAAAAACTATTTCGATATAAATGCATTTAAAGACTGTAACAACGATATTTAAACCTCTTTTTTAAATAACCAATACTTTTATACTTAGGTATCGATTTTAATCGCTAGATATCGAGAGGTGTGGCGATGTTTTAGGTAGCTACGATAATAGCCCTAACTGCTTACGAAATAAAGGTGACTGTTACCATTGACCTATGTTGACACAGTATTAACAGTTATAGAACGAAAACGACACTTACTTTTTTTTCAATTTATTTTTATAATTTAATATGGGTTTGCTCTTGACTCTAGTCTAGGTCACAGAGACAAAGTCGACGATGGAGCGAGCTTACCCAGAAGAAGCCTGTTCACTCTAATTTTGAAGAGATTAGGGTTGTATGCGTTCGGAAACACAGACGCAGGCAGAGAGTTCCACTTCTTTGCTGTGCGCATTATAAAAGACGTTTGGACGTTACGGCTTATAAAATAAAGGATGTCTGATTCATACTGTTACTGTTGTTTGACAATACGTAGGTACAGAATGTCCTATTACAATATCAATAGATTATTCATATTAGGTAACGTTCCCAGTACTGGTGCCCTACTATGACGTGCTAATGCCATCCAATACCGATGATGTAAACGGGATAGTGCTATTCGCTATGTATAGCTCCGTCTCCCTCTTAGAGCGGAATCATGATCGTTTTAAGACTTCATAGTAGGGCCGCTGGTCAAATATTATGGACAGAACTTTCCACCGCCTAAAATAACATCTAACGATTCAAATCGAAATTCACAACTATATCGCTTTTATTTACTACATAAGAACCAAACGTACTACATCTAGCGAGTGTAACCTATACATTTCACTAACACAACAACATTTAAAGAACCCAGCCGACATATTTTCAACTTTACAGATACGAGAAATAAGGTTGAAAACTGCTCGATCGGGAACTTTCACAGCTACGAAAGAAACCAGACGACCGGCTTTGAACCTTACACTGTGAGACATAAGGTTGAAAATCGGTCGACCTGTAACTTTCGCAAGTAAGAAAGACCCCAGGCGACCAGTTCTCGTCCTTATACCTTTAGAAATAAGGTTGAAAATCGGTTGGCTGATAATTTTCGCAGCTCCTTCACACTCGTCACACCACAGCTGACTAAGCTAGTGTACTTTGGCTTTACCTGTGACGATCTTGGCGTACTCCTCGTAGAAGCGCGGGAACAGCTGGATGGCGAAGTATACCACGGAGAGGTATGCCACGATGGCCAGCGTCAGTATTAGGTCGAATACTGCTGGTTTTACACTGTGGGAGGAACGAAGGAGCTTTAGATTGTATACTTTTTGAGAGAAATATAGAAAAAAAAATTGACTGATCGGTTGACCCAAGCAACGCCATTAATTGTCCATAAAAAAAAATGCTAGCTTCTACTTCTACGAGCGGCTATAGATGTTATTTTCTATTCCTTCTAAATATTCTATTCATTATTACTGTTCTAACGTTTTATCAATAAAAAAATCTAAGGTTCTGGACTCCATCAGCCACTCCCTCTCCTATCGAGGGGAGCTGCTGTATGGAGTTGGCTTTACATCATAATAATAATCTCAAACATTTCTGAACCTTTTCTTTTATGTAATTCTACATGCATGTTGCATTCTTGTATCTATACCCAAACCCATTAAACAACACATTTAAGCAAATTAATATACCTAATCTTAGAAACTCTTAAAGTCTCCTTTTGAAATGGTCAAACATATGTCTATCTGTAACGACTGCCAAAAATTATTATTATTATTTATTATTTTGCTGATTTTCGCACGAGCATAAAAACAATATAACGAAGCTTACCTGTACACATATAAGGACGCTCTAGTGGCTCCGTACAGCGTGTACTCCGGCTCGCGCTTGTCGACGGCGTGCGAGCTCATCGTCACGTCCATGTAGCGAGACAGCGCTCGCTCTAGCGCGCCGGTCACTCCTGTGGACATCGCGTGACGTTATAAAAGACACGTTACACGTTACTTCTCTATGGAGGAGTGCAAGAACCTCTATAGCCAACCGATTTGATTTGTTTACCCCATTTTGTGGCCAAAGCTGTTCAGTGATTATTGATGTTTGAAGTGTTAACGACTTTTGTCACTTTGTACTTGCTCACCGAATATTGTCGCTGACTGTACCTAAACCGTAACTGTTTTTTTTTTTAAATCCAATGATGCCGTTGTAGATGCTCGCGACTGCGGTTCATGAAAACTAAAACTGCATTTTTGTTGCATTTTTTTTAAATTATGAAGTAGGTATTTTGTTAAAAAATCACCGTGTGGTATAGGGTATACAGGGTAAATTTATAATTTATCCCGTATACCTGTTTCTCCGTACGCGGCGATTTAAAAAAAAAAAAAATTGCGGCGGGTGGCTATGCTAGCATACAAAAATGTTCAACCCCCTTTCAACTAAATCGGCCTAGTAGATTCGGAGCAAATCGGTTGTGACTGACAGACAGAAACGGTGAGACAGACTGACACACAAGTGATCCTATAACGGTTCCGTTTTTTTCTACGGACCTGCGGAACCCAAACAATAAATGAAAACAAACAAATTACGATTATAAATAGAAATATAAACGGTAAATAAGGAAAAACGGCTTCCTTAAGGCATTTTGAATGCAAACAAAACTCACCAGCACTGGGCAGTGTCGTAGTGATGATTTGTGGTGCTCTCGTTTGAGATGACAAGTATTTGTACCAATGTCTGATGGACGCCTCGTCTACACCCTGCAAGGAAACACAATACATAATTATATAGGACTAGCTACCGCCCGCCGCTCCGCCTGCGTGAATGTCGAAATTTATCCCAAGGGAACATACTCCCGGGATAAAAGCTATCCTATGTCCTTTCCCGGGACTTAAACAATCTCTATACCAAATTTCATCAAGATCCGTCCAGCCGTTTGCGCGTGAAGAAGTAACAAACATACACTCACAAACTTTCGCCTTTATAATATTAGTGTGATTACTGTAAGTAAATGTTCCTATCTACCTATTTAATGATATACTAATATCATATTTTGTTAAAGTTTCAAATAAGTATGTACTATATCGTAACTAATATAAGAAAGCATTTGTACCTGAAAGAGTTATTTATCAAATATATTATAGTTCTAATTCGATTTTAAAATAATGTAAAGTTTTTCTAATAAAAATTGAATTAATTTATTAATTTATCAATTAATCAAATATTTTATTTGCATAATACAGGTTGATAAAGGTTTTACAAGTAATCTATATACATATACATATATAAATGTATCCCTATTTCCCTTGGTCATGGCATCAAGCGTGAACGGCTGGACCAATTTCGCGAACTCTTTTTTTGTTGTGTTTGTTATTGTCAGGAGAAGATTCTTATGAAAGAAAATTTTGAAAAAAAAAAATCCGGACGAAGCCGGGGCGGGCTACTAGTGCTCGATAGAAACACTGTATTATTACCTGACGGTGTGCAAATTATTACGACTTTAAGACTCACAAATCAATAATTTCAGTAATGTTACAATAAATTCAAGTTACATTACACCATCTAAATAAAAAATTAAAATGTCAGATTTATTATACATACATGTCATATTGAATTATCATGGAATAATATTAGAATTTATGTTAGATGAATTAGTTTTACTTTTAACATTTTGTTAAGAAGAACGATGACTACTAACACTAGGGAGTGTTCGAATATTTGTTTGCCTGTGAATGGCGCAAAATGCCAGATCCTAATCCTATATTTAATACTAGCTGTCGCCCGCGGCTCCGCCCGTGTTAATGTCGAAAATTATCCCACGGGAACATATTCCCGGGATGAAAAGTATCCTATGTGTTATTCCAGACTAAAATCTACCTCTGTACCAAATTTCATCAAAATCTTTTGAGTATTTTTTGCGTGAAAGAGTAACAAACATCCATCCATCCATCCATCTTCACAAACTTTCGCATTTATAATATTAGTAGGAAGACCTTAATATCGGCAGGACATGCCAAAAATTAAAAGATGAAAACTATCGAGTGCTTATGTTTTGTATACGAGTTCTCGACGTTACTTCCCGCTTAACGTGTCATAAAATCTAATTTAACCTTTTGAACGCCATTGTCACAAATACGTGACAAGCAAGCACGTGCTCTGTACGCCAAACGTTTACCGTCACCTATTAGATACTTGCAACTTAGCTCTACAACTTACGACTTACCAAAGCATCATTATACAACGCCGCATCTTCATCGTTCAGTTCGTCCGTGAGATTATAAATATGAGAAGCCAACGCCTTCGCAATCACCGCAATGTTTTCGACTAGATTTTTAGCAGATGCTTCATTTGGTTGGTCCAGGACTGTGCTGCGGGATGGGTCTTTATGACTCTGTGGAAATAAGGAAAAACACATTATCCTTCGGGGGCAAATAAGTAGATTTAAAATTGGTCTATTATGTGTCTTTATGTAAAGAAATAGTATATTTAACATTAAAAGTACCAACTGACAGCCAACTCGACCACTGCGCGCGCTCATTGTTCAAATCAAATAGTACGCGCTTCTTCGGCTTCCTGTTACACACTTCCGTCCCATTTCACGAAATCACTCACACAGATTGTAGGAAAGCGAGAGGAAAGATGTTACACATCAAAAAGCAAGTGCTTCTTGATAAAGCAGTCATAGTAGCTGTTTAATTTTAAAGGACTATTGGATCAGTTAAATCAAAATTACATAATTTATTAACGCATACCTGCAGCGAACTGAGCGTAAACGCCGTCATCCTCCTTATACTGAATCTCTCATGCTGCCAGGCGAGCAGCTCGTCAGCTAGGTTGATCTTCTTGTGGTTGATGTTGACGCCCAGCCGCGCCTTCACGCTGTGCGCCGCGCCGCCCGGCTTCGGCGGCTTCGACACGTGCATCGTCATCGTGGGCGACGACGAGATGGAGTCCACGCACATCACGAAAGATACGTCCTGGGGGAGAGAAGAAGAAGTCAGGTTTACTGTGTATATAAGCACGCATGGAAAATCATAGAATTTAGGTAAGTACAGGGGCGCATCGCCCTATCGCCCAAGGAAGCATCAGCGGAATCCAGCTGCTCCTCCAGCCACTTCTTGGAGGAGAAGTAGTTGAGCGAGTGCCCCAGCGAGGTGAGCACGAACAGTATGGACGGCGCGCCACGCTCCATAGGGCTCGAGTACAGGCGCGAGAATATACGAGCAAGTCTAATAGTTCACTTGCAACAAGGAAGCATCAGCGGAATCCAGCTGCTCCTCCAGCCACTTCTTGGCGGAGAAGTAGTTGAGCGAGTGCCCCAGCGAGGTGAGCACGAACAGTATGGACGGCGCGCCACGCTCCATAGGGCTCGAGTACAGGCGCGAGAATATACGAGCAAGTCTTATAGTTCACTCACTTGCAACAAGGAAGCATCAGCGGAATCCAGCTGCTCCTCCAGCCACTTCTTGGCGGAGAAGTAGTTGAGCGAGTGCCCCAGCGAGGTGAGCACGAACAGTATGGACGGCGCGCCACGCTCCATAGGGCTCGAGTACAGGCGCGAGAATATACGAGCAAGTCTTATAGTTCACTCACTTGCAACAAGGAAGCATCAGCGGAATCCAGCTGCTCCTCCAGCCACTTCTTGGCGGAGAAGTAGTTGAGCGAGTGCCCCAGCGAGGTGAGCACGAACAGTATAGACGGCGCGCCGCGCACCATAGGGCTCGAGTACAGGCGCGAGAATATACGAGCAAGTCTTATAGTTCACTCACTTGCAACAAGGAAGCATCAGCGGAATCCAGCTGCTCCTCCAGCCACTTCTTGGCGGAGAAGTAGTTGAGCGAGTGCCCCAGCGAGGTGAGCACGAACAGTATGGACGGCGCGCCACGCTCCATAGGGCTCGAGTACAGGCGCGAGAATATACGAGCAAGTCTTATAGTTCACTCACTTGCAACAAGGAAGCATCAGCGGAATCCAGCTGCTCCTCCAGCCACTTCTTGGCGGAGAAGTAGTTGAGCGAGTGCCCCAGCGAGGTGAGAACGAACAGTATAGACGGCGCGCCGCGCACCATAGGGCTCGAGTACAGGCGCGAGAATATACGCGCCAGCTCGATAACTGCAACTGCGCCTGACGCGTTGGAGTCCGCGCCTTGGGAGAGTTCCTGTTGAACAAATATTATTTTGCTAGGGATTATGTTTAAAACTGGTTCATTGACAGCTGCGTCAGATGCTACCTTGTAAACTTTTTGGTTCTATTGTGAGACCACATACCTACTGTGTATTTTGAAATATAGTCTCTGTTAATTTAATTTATATTTTTGTGTACCGTGGCTTTCTTTATTTTAAATGAACAATGAATGCATTAACTTTGATTAGAATTGCCATACTGTGAGAACATTTATGAATTACTACACTTGGCACACTTTCATTGTTCTAGTTGGAGCGTGTTTTATTTCTTTGAAAACATAGTAGTTTGCATACTTACAGGAACAACAGCCGAAGAGTCATAGTGAGCTGCAATGACGATTGTCTGTGCTGATCCAGAGCGACCGACTAGCTTGCCGTGAAGGGTTACCGGTTTGGAGTCCAGTTTCTGAGGTGTTGAGGCTGACACCACTGTGGAAGGAGCGGACTATGATATATTTTACTGCTTTTAACGCATGATCGTCCAATTTTCACTTAAAGTACGCTGAATGTGTGAGAAACACTGAACTGGTTGATGTGGGAGGCCTATGTCTAGCAGTGGACATCATTCAGCTGAAATGTTGATTAGTCAGATTTACATATTATGTAAATGAATGCTATCTCTATTCCAAACTGCCACACAGTTTAGAAACTTTTATTTTAAGTCTGTAAGTATGAATTAGGGTGACATTTTTTCGACATTATTTTGCAAATCGGCCGAATAAATGTTTATTTGACATTTTTAATTCTGTTGCGATAGTTAAATGCTTGAATAGTCTTTATTGGTATCTCTGAAAATCCTATGTCAATAAGACATTTAGCAAACTTGTACTATTTTGATAGGCAGTTATCTGTTGCTTGCTTTTATGATCTGGGCCAAGATTTGTGTATATGATATGTGTGGCATTAATAGTCTTGAAATTCAAATTAAGGAATTTAGGCCAAAAACATTGAGAGACACAATGTTTTTGGCCTAAATTCCTTAATTTGTAAATGTATAAATTTATGAATTTGTGGGTCACAAAAATATGGCTTCAAATGCTGAGATGGTAACCCTTTCGGTATAGGCACGCTCAGCTAGCGGCTTGCTAGATAATTGTTGTCTTATGATTGTTCTCTTTTTTACTTTGTGTTTTGTTGCTGTTGTGTTGTGTCTGTATCGAATAAATGTTTTCTATTCTATTCTATTCTATTCTATCTGTATTTATTTATTTTTTGTTCATATATTCACTTTTAACTACATTTATGCTGCTTCATGCTTGGCGCAACTATTTTTTTTTTACTTAACACAAATGAAACTTGCTTAACTTTACGTAGCAGCCAATTGGGTAGCCACTGCCGTAAACGATACTATATATCACGTCGATTTGCCTAGCTTTTTACTATCTAACGGCCAATCTCAATTACTTACCTTTGACCCACTGTCAAATTAGCTACCAACAGTTAGTAGCTGAAACATCATGTTTTAAAGGCAAAGATGATGTTTCAGCTACTGTTGGTAGCTGTTCAAAGTTGGACAGTTGTTCAAAGGTAGATATGTTATTGAGACCGGCCGTTAGTGGGATAAGCTTCCACCTTAACCCAGTTACTGAGTATACAATACTTGCAAGACTGGTGAACCATATTTATTTTTGTCAGAATATTAAAAGAAAGAACACTCACCAATCTGATATCCATTAGAAGACACAGAGTTCATCATAGCTTCCAGAGCCGTTCCAGACTTGTCATCAGTAATGAAGCTGTGCTGCAGGTCACGAAGAATATCCTCAAAGTCTGGAGTCCAGCGGGCGAAGTAGACAGGAGCGTTCACTTCCTGCTGGATCATTGCCATTTCTAGGAGTTGGATATGCTGTGGAAAATAAATATTTATCATTTACAAAAATCGGTCAGTGGTGAGTAAACCAGTTGATTAGAAACTTAAAGTCGTTAGTTGCTTCTAGATTTCAATGGCAAAAATTGTCATGAAACTGCGTAGAACCTCTTATAAATCTAGTTATTACAACATGTCTGGTATCTCATTCTCATACAATTATACAATAATAACCTGTTTACTATGCAAACATACTGACACTGAAATGTTAATATATATAATAGTGTAATTTAATATGTTTATGATACTGGTACTAGAGAAAAATACAGTTTGATTTGGGCATTTCATTAAACTTTGAGCATATACAATATTTTGGATTAATAATTTATATAATATTTTGACTATTTCACAATACCTCTTTCTCTTCAGATGTAAGGACAGTATCATTCTTGGGTAAAACCAGCAGCAATGCTCCAGCTTTGCTACGAATCTCCATGAACTGTTCAATGGAGATATCCTGTACCCTTGCAACTACACAGTGACGAGAAGTGCTCCATGAAGTCAATGAACGGCCTTCTAAATTAAAACTGGCACTGCGGCATCCTGGATGATAGAAAAATTTATGAAAAAAGTGAAATTAAATTCTGCATTATTTATTTTATGACACTGAAAAATAGGAAGTTACGACAGCCAAACTACAGTAACTATTACATCATATGTGTCCACATAAAAGTGGTTTTAATATTTTAATGTAGGTAATCACAAGCCAGGTCCCAAAGATACAGGTCTACCTAATTTGGGAACCAATCAATCCAAACAAACTTCAAATAGTTACTTACTGATGAGTTCATAATGTTGTAGATGTTTTACTATGAATGTGTTACAAGATTTCTTTGAAGAAACACAAATAATAGTACTTTATGATCAGCTATTTGATAGAGTTCCATCTTTCGCAGATTTATTTCATACATGTGATAATTTCACATATTCATGACTATTATTTTGTAGTAAAACTGAACTGAACAAGTTTTATCTAACAAGGAAAATCTACTACAGTTTACAAATAAATGTTAGTAAAAACTCCTTCTGGTTTAAAGAACACTGCCTTGAAAACATGTAAACAAATAAATCGATCGCCATTTGCAGAATGTTTTATGTAGGTACTATTTTTTTTTTCATTGGCGCTGATAAGAAAGGTGACAGTAATAAAATAAACAGCGTATGGAATACCCTAGCAATATAACCTCAAAAGCGTTACGAATCGATTTTTTGTTTTATAACTTACAAGTTTATTAACGTTACGAACTTACCATGGGGAACGGTGTGTAGGTCGTAGTGTTGCATTCTATACACGGAAAACTCATGAGAAGCAGCGACCGGGTTCACAGGAGACATTATGATAAAAATAGGCAGAGCCACTAGCAAATAGTAGGGCAAGTAGCCCTTAAAAATCTCGGCAAAGCCGTCCGCCTCGTCTAGCCACATCTTGGTGACTAATTGTACTTTCAGTTAACAAAATTAACACCAAATACGATTTTTAGTAATAACCATAATCCAATTAGAAACCCTACGTGTGATAAGTCGGTCAATGACATTCCATTTGCGTGACACTAGTGATGTGCACTAGGGCATTCATTTAGTGCTACTAAATTGAAATAGTCGATTTAGAAAAACGTTACATTTCGACGATTGTAAATAATATTTCGTATTTTTTTGCAATAAGTTACAAAACAATTTACTAGGACGATAGCAATCCATGTTTTGGAGAGTAAGAAAAAATATTTAAATTAATAAACAAACCGTCTAAAATGTATTTTTAACAATCAATCGCGATGGATTGTTCGACTAAATTCTTAATAAGAAAAAATAATAAAGTAGCAACTCTAGCCAAGAAAACGAGAGACTTGCCTTTTACGTTTTGTTTTACACGCTATTTTAATTCTCACTGAAAACGTTAGCACCTGAGACGGAAAACGAGACAAAAGTGTAAGCCAATTAAAAACATTGATATAATTAAATCAATGTTATTATACCTAGTAGGATGTTTAGTTATTGTATCTAATAATAAATAAAAATCTACTATGTTAGCAACATTTGCAACCCAAAATAGGTACTTACGTAAGTACTAGGTATATTATATTTTGTCACATATTTTTCGAAAATACTATCTTACCTACTTATGTGCTAATAGTTAGTTCCTTATTTGACCGCCTTCCGTCCGAATCTTGAGCACACTGTAGGATTTGGGGTCAAGTCATTGCAGTATTGTTTTGATAATACCAAAACATTGCAATGACTTGACCCCAAATTTTCATATTATGAAAATTATAATGTACTTAATCCTAACTAATCCATACTTCTATAGGTACCTACTAATCTAAACTTCGATACAAATATTATAATTGTGTATGGAACTCTGTCTGTTAGGTACCTTTTCTGTACCTACCTACCTATCAATATAATTATTTAAAACTCTTCCGTAACTGGTACCGAGTGATTGAGTGACTGACACTGACTAGTAGATAGTTTCTGCTGTGCGTTGTGCACAGCCGAAACTACTAGTCGTAGAAAGCTGAAATTATTAGGCATGTAGGTTCCTTGGGGAGTGCAGGGGAGCAATAAGAGAAGATTTCCCTAAATTCTTACAGGAACGGGAAAAAACGGGATATAAGCATACGAAGTCGCGGGCAAAAGCTAGTGTATTATGAATGCAAAAGTGAGTTTGTTTTGATATGATATACCTAGATATGACCCTAGGCACGTTTTTGCGAAAATCTATATGAACGCTAGTAAAGCCTTGAAGATTTTATTCTGCTCTGTAGGTTATGGGTCCAGAACCAGACGAGAGAAGGTTCTGAACTACTTAATGACCCCAAAAATGTAATAAGTACGAGTATGTCCATTGTCATTTTGTCCATCCATGTGTGACAGTGGAGAGACACCACACAAACACTGAGGGCCCTATCTCACTAGGACACCATGGTGGCGGCCACCGGTCTTGCCACCAACAAAATTTATGTAGTTGTATAAAGGGTAGGTACCTCACCTGGTATCGGCTTGGTTGCGCAATAAATTTGCTGCCGGCAATCACCCACTGGCCACCATAAGTTGCGCCGCCATGGTGTCCCAGTAAGATAGGGCCCTGAAGATGTGCGTGTTGCTGATGAAGAAGTAAATATTAAATAGTAACTAGGTATGCATTTCATTTATCCAGTTCTAATGGATGCCAGTTAGATCAGATTAGATCTATGACCCTCTCAGTCGCAGGAATCAGATATCGCGATCCAATCGTAATGGAATAACCAACTTAGTTTCGACCTGGTTAAACGTTTTCCTATTACTTACTTAGATATCGGTCACCCGAGGTGAATTTTAAAAACACTTTAGATTTGAGCGAAATTTATGGTGAAATGTCTCATTGCGCTAATAATAGGTACCTAAGTACCCATATGCACCTAAGTACAGCACATCAAGCTACAACAATCTGTCATATTTCTTTAATCGATTTTTAACTTTATCGCTTAAGCATTAGGTTCAAGGATGATTGGGAAAATTTTATAGTTTCGGATAACCTCGTCCACTATCATTTGTACCGCATTTAATGCAAATAAATCCATACCATACGTTTATCAAAAAGGCTGGTTCAAACAGTTTCATAAAATGGGTAGGAAAATTTGATCAAAAAAGAGTTGTCAAATGGCGTAAAGTAATATTTTTATAATTTAGTATTTCTATTTGATTAAACAGTTTGAACCAGCTTCCATCTGCCTAGCCTTTTCCTAACTATATTGGGGTCGCCTTCCAGTCACACCGGCTTCAGCTGAATACCAGTATTTTACGTGGAGCGGCTACCTATCAGACCTCCACAACTCATTAATTGGGTACCTAATGTAAAAACTTTTTTACAAAAAAAACAACTGACTTCCAAATAAAAAAAAACACTGCAAAGTATGTATAAAATGACTTTAATTTCAAAAGTCGGTGTTAAAAGACGAAGAAATAACCAAAAACACCGACAACACCACAACACCACTGGAAAGAAACAGAAAAGCAAAACACGCAATTTCGTTTATTTGGATGATTTATTTTCTATTTCCCCCTAAACCGCTATTTTGATTTAAAACCAAAATATTAAACCGATTTTCCGACTTTTTCAAATCGGTTCATAAATGACGGAGTTATGAGGTAACATAAAAAAGGTAGGTAAAGGTAGCACAAAAAAACAAAAAAAAAATACAACCGAATAGAGAACCTCTTCCTTTTTTGAAGTCGGTTAAAAAGTAGTGCTTGGCTTTATGGTGACCAAATACCCCCTTTTCGTATTGATAGGATATGGTAGAAGTTAAAGTCTCGAAGTGTAAGGTAAATCTTGTTCGGGACTTCGGGCTACCCGTAACGACTGTCAACCAACGGTTTAACTTGCTTTCCGAGGTACGGAGGAAACTCGTTAAGATATATATGGTCACCCACCCATCCACGAAGCGATTTCGACAAGCGAAGCTTAACTTCAAAGTCCAATTCGTGCGGCTATTATTATTTACCACGAGCTCCTTCTTTACTGCTTTAACAACAAAATAATAATAAAAATTAAATACAATGAAAGGTAAAATAAAGATCAGGAACTTTATTTTTCGTTTTATTAATGAACGCTGCCATATGAATGAACAACTTTCATCAAGGTTATGATAGTAAATTCCGATTGTTTTAAATTAAATATCAAGAATGATAGATATTTAACCAAGACGATACATAATTAATTGAAGGAACACTTCAATATAGCATTTCCTGCAGTAAAACTCTTTAAATACTTCACAAAACACTGCAAGGCTCTGCAATTACCTTCACAATTTGTAAGTGCCTACGAAGCTACGTCAGACTACGCTTTCGTAGGCGTGTGCTACGGTGCTACGGGGCTACGAGTTACGCCAGACAATTAATTAAGCAGTATTTTGACTGTGATTTAACAATGCAGGACTGAGAAAAAATCTTACAGGAGATATTTGAATTAAAAAAGTTGTGATATCACAGATAAGTAATATGAGGTCTGCGACCATTCAAAAGTGTCTGTAAATGGTACCTATGATTGAAATGCTTTGATGATTGAAAGCCTTCCTCATTTAATTCCATATACAATTTATTTAAAATCTTAAATCACACTATATCATCATTATCATTATCACACTAATATTATACCTAAAGGCGAAAGTTCGTGAGTGTGTGTGTGTGTATGTTTGTTACTTCTTCACGCGCTAACGGCTGGGCCGATTTAGATTTATCGAATTTTGATATAGAGATTGTTTGAGTCCCGTTGTATGTTCAGATATAGATACAGTATGTTCCCTTGGGATAATTTTCGACATTCACGCGGGCGGAGCCGCGGACGGCAGCTAGTATGATTTTTTAACCCAGGCAACATTCCTATTATCCCAAGGGAACATTATCCTGACACAAAAAGCTCTTGTGTAATTCCAGGCTACCTCAGTGCCAAATTTCATCAAGATCTATTCAGCCATTCTGACGTGATTCAGTAACATACATCCATCCATCTATACATCCAAACATCCAAAGGCGAACGGCAAGGTTGTATGGGAGTTTCGTACACCTAATAAAATATCGTGTTTTGGGATATTTTTTGTTTTAATTGGTAGTCAATACGATAGGCAAGCCCTTTTAAAATTCTTAGATTTTTAGAAGTTGGGACCTAAAAGTTATAACCAGTTTTATTTTTGAGGTTATGTCCCAATAAATATTATTACGTGTAGGCACATAACATTGTTTTGGTGAAAAAGGATATGTTCTAGATAGCTGGTGCTATCTTTGTAGTGTTTTGCTTATCATTAAGTTGGTAAATTGACATGAGAATTGTAACTATTCAGTTGGGTGCTTAAGGAGAGACCTACGTCCAGCAGCGGTCTGCAATAGTTTGATGATGATGATGAAGTGCTGATGGAGTTTTGAGTGTGGGTAAATAAAACAACTTTGTTTTTGTAGGAACTTACATATTTTATTTTATTGTTCTTATAATTACTTAATCGATTCTTTATTTTATTTCATCTAAGAAAGGGGCAGGTAGCTCAACTCAACGTAAAAATAGCCAGATAATTTGCTTAATTGCTCAGATGCAGTTACAAACCACAATCCAAAACAACAGCAAAGAACTGAACAGAGACTCGGAAAGATTTTCCTAACCTGTCAATAAAATAATTGCCAATACCAAAAAAACATTGATGGCGAAAATAATTCCTAGAATTAAATAGTTAATTATTAAGATTGTATGCAATAATTATTCATTGTAAGGTATAATGTGTAATTGGTTAATTATATTTAGGTACTGTTATTTCTATTTTTAAATACATTTAAATCTTTTAATTGCTATAATTAATTAATCCGGACTTCTAAAAAAACTAATGTTACATGAAAATGAATGGTTTAGTTGCCTTAATAAGTGGTACAAATTCTATCACAGAACTACAAAAAAAGTATGTTCTACGAATTCTGCCGTTCGCCTTTCGCATTTATAATATTAGTGTAGAAGTACATAACTATTAAGATTCTATTCTATTTTACTGTCACGTCATATTATCTGCTTTGAAATAAAGACTGGCTGAAAAAAAATCGTGAAGTTTTTTGTCACTGACACGCATTTAATTCTGAAACTAAGTTCACCAAACAGTTTTAAGTTATACATTAATGGAGATGTTAAATAGTATTTGGGGTTTCTTTCTCGAAAGGTAACGAGCTGTACTCAATTACTAACCCTCCGCTGTCCATCCGTCTGCCTACACGAAGAAAAAATCCCGCGCTAACTCCTCGTATTCGCATTCAGTAAGAAAAAGCAACGTATGCTAGAGTGTAGAGACTCCGACACAAATTGCAGCGCAAGTGTCTTACACCGACCACAATTTATGTCGCCGCCGGACACTTAGAGTACGACAGTAATGGCGGACACTGGCTGCTATTTGTTGTACCAGGTTCTTATTGGAGAAATGAAAAGGGTCGAAAGGGTAGTTTCTTGAAACCTTATTAAGTCATACAGATACTATGTATATACGTAAAAGCGAAAATTACTCTGTCGTCTCAATACCGCCTAAACAGCTGAACCAATCTTAATGAGTTTTGGTGTAGCGATAGATTGGACCTTGGATTAGGACATAGGATAATTTTTAGGGTTACGAAGATCCGTGGGCAAAAATGAACCTTTATAGAATAACTCGTTTATACCTGAATTTGATTCGGGAACCTGAAGTTATAACATGAAATAACATAACGCCTGGAAGGGTGTAGCAGAGATGCACATATAGTACCTACATTCATATTTCGCCAGTAACGTTAAGTCCCATTTAATAGGGGATGAGCCTATTACCAAAAACCGGTAAAAAATCCAAACAGCGAGTTGCTACGGAGAAGTTTGAGATTGGTTTGATCCTTATAACACTTTGCATGATCCGGGAAACGAACCCGTCTTCATGCTCAGAAGCACCGCTTGCGACCACTAGACTAAGGAGGTATTTCTTGAATCAGCTCGAGTAGTAATATAACGCAAATCCATGCTGCGCAAATATTGTGAAGATTTAAGGATTTCCATTGTTTGCTAGTGTCCATTCCCGCTCAACGCTCCCGTGCCTGGCTAAGTCTCAACTAAATCCTGTAAATTTTAAATAATACTAGCTTTTGCCCGCGACTTCGTCTGCGTAGAAAAGCTACTGTGGGCAGGCATTTTTATTTTTCAAAAATACTTAAACATAATGTTTATTAATTTTATATCAAGTGCCTAAATACAAAGGTTTATGATTTTATCTTCAATAATGACGGACTCCCATGCAAACTTCGACCCCACTTTTCACCCCCTTAAAAGATGATTTCTGTGATAAAAACTATCCTATGTCTTTTTCCCGGGACTCAAACTATCTTTATATACCAAATCTCATCTTAATCGGTTGAGCGGTTTGAGCGTGACGAGTTAACACACACAGCCAGACGTACTTACGCATTTAAATTATAAGTATGGAGTATTTTAAATAAAATTTACTACTTTTTGGTCAATCATGCCTTGCCGGCTGAACGGATTTGGGTGATAATTGGGTCACGGATAGATCTGGATTAGACAAAGGATAATTTTTAATGCCAGTTGTACAGTCGGTTGTCAACATTATCTGACCCAGCCTAAAAACAAACGAATTTGGGCCCTTTGCCTTTGCATTAAGGTTTATTCAATTTGTATGAGCTTATCAGGCAAGTGCTCGTAAACTTGAACAAATACAATAACAATACAGACACGCAAATTTGATCTTTAACACGTAACGTTATGGTAAGACCACGCAACATTGTCGGAGCCACCGGCATTATTTATCATTTTGTTAAGCTATTTTAATCATTATCTCGTTGATATTAAAGTTGAAAAGCTTTTAAGTCACACTACATAATTACAACCCAATCTTTAATTTCGCGTAGTCTTAGCAAGTTCTTGTGGCTTAGAGATTTGATGCTGGATTGACGACGAACCACATGTGGGTTCGAAATCACAGTCCACCTATCATCAGTGCCTTTTTTAATTTGTTTTCATTTCTACAATATTGCTTGCATTATTAAAGAACGACCAATATGATTTACGCCTAATAACTTATCTTGCAAACAGGTGGGTAAAATAAAAAAACTTTATGTTCACAGAATTTATATTTACGAAGAATGATTGGATACGAAGTAAAACATATATTTGCTTCGTGAGGTAGATAGTGAATTAATCTAAGTGACAAAAGTTACACTACGCCTAGCAGAGACTGCGCACTCACATTTGTAAATCGTTTCACGTAACTCGTTAGTATTTTTAAGCAATTTGGTGTATAAAAGCATCATGTCGCAACTTAATGACTATACCAAACATAAAATCATATTTTTACATGAGCAGAATGTTGGAATTAGAGAGATTGGTCGTCGACTTAATATAGCAGTAAGTGTTTTTTATACCTATTTTATTTTATTGATTGTGATTAATGAACGCGTAGTTGGCTATTTTACCATTATATTCACTCCATACAAGTTACATACACGGTTCCAAAAATGTTTTTTTTTTTTGTTTTTAGAGAAATACGGTCAGACTATGGCTAAGACGTTATGGAGGCAATGGAAATATTCGACGGATTCGTCCAGGAGCAAAAGCCATCAAGTATAGTCCCGAATTCGAACGCCACGGGGCCATTGTTTCAAGCCATGTTGACAATCAATAATGTGTAACCGCATTAAACCACATTATTCAGTGGAAACAGTGAGAAGGCTGCTGGGATAAGGAATTATAAACCGGCACAGAAAATTGCATTGACACCTGCTCATCGCGAAGAAAGGGTCCGTTTTGCCCAGGAATATTTAAATTTTAATTGGGACGAAAATGTTGTGATCTTCACTGATGAAAAATCATTTAAATCGGATAAAGATGGACGTAAAATTTTATGGCGAAGGAAAGGAGAACGCTACAATGAGAAGTGCTTGCTACCTTGTAGAACTAGCGGTAGAATAACCCTGGGCTACTGGGGCTGGATGTCGTCTATGGGACCTGGTGAATTGGTGGAAGTAGGTGGTAGGTTTAATAGTACCTAGTTTATATTTGGAGATTCTGCGTGATGCCATGCTGCCGACTGTGCGAATTGCCTAGGTATCCAACATCACATATTTATTTTATGCATGATAACTGCTCCATCCACCGTGCAGGCATTGTGCAGGATTGGTTAGCTGCTCAAGAAGGTGTGACAGTTATTAATTGGCCATCTATTAAAATATATACCCTATAGAAAATCTATGGGGTCAAATGGTTTTAAATTGGGATACAACGGAAGTGCGAAACAAACACAACTTGGTTGAGATAGTGACATCGACTTGGGAGCACATGAGAGGTAAAGATTTGTGTTGGAATATGGTGCGCGGTATGCGTAGCCGCTTACAGCAAGTTATAGCAGGGGACGGTGCGCCACTCCGCTACTAATTAATCTAGGGTATTTTTAAGCACACCATGTAAGTAAGTGATGGGTAACTCATCATTTTTGTATGAGATTGAGGGAGTACCTCATTTTACTTCGCGAGGTCCTCATGAGGTACCCCTCGTTTGAGGCGAGGAGTCGTACGTCGGCACATAATTTTCTCTCGCTCATAAATTTTTACCGCCAAAATATACGAATCAATGACACTTGATTACCAATCTAATGCCAATGTTTTTAGAGTTCATAGTTAACGTTCTAAACGTACCAAAATCATATTGTTTTCTGTGTTTTCAAAATTTCGAGACCTCATCTTACTCATTCTATAAATTCTGTACGATTATGAAATAAATCGGTTCATTTTCATTCGCTCACTAAGTCAGCTCACTCAATACTCATTCGCGAGTACTCGCGTCAATAATGTCAATGTCAATTTTTAAGTGAGGACGCGTGAACGAGTGAGGTGGTTCAATGTTGAAATTCGAGTAACTCTTTCAATTTGCGATCACGAGTACCTCAAACGAGGCACCTCATGAGTGAGGGACACATCTCTAAGTAAATGCTCAAAGGATTTATTGTTAACCATTATTATGTTGCAGATTATGTGGTGATGTTATTGTTATGAATAGATTTTTCTATTTAAATAACATGTTTATTCACTATATATGGGCAGCTATAAATCTGTAAAGCATTTCACAGATGAATTCATTTTCTCGATAGCAAACTTTTAAGCATAAGCATGCCTTTTTTAAGTTTATAAATAGTTAGATTTGATTATGGCATAATAGTTTAAAATTTATATTAATTTGGAAATATATGAGCATTTACTTACTTTATCTTACTTAAGTGTTTTATTGAAATAATAAACATTTTAAACTTGCAATCGTTTAGTTTTATTTCTATACAAACTGCCCGTTTAAAAAGACAATGAAGAAATGTAAAAAAAAGTGTAGTAAAATAATTTAAAAAACAGCTGAGCAAAGAGCTGATGTTAGGTCATTACTTGGTTTCGAACATAGGCATCGGTGAACACCGATCTACCTTAGCAACCACAAGACCAACTCAACTCATGACAGCCGTATTGAAATTTGATTTTAGATGTAATGCTAGACGCAATATTCTAAAGAATTTGAACCATATAGTAACAAGCATAAAGTTTATTCTTGCACAGCAATAAACTACTCCTCGTGCAAATAGATTACTTTTTTTTTTAAATACGCACTCCATTGAGACATGATGATAAAAAACTGCCTATAAAATAGAAAATAAAAAAATTGAAAAGAGACGTTGTTTTTGCAATTTAGTAAGGGAAGGTAAAATATGCTTGCGCGTAGTCACTGTATACCCTTAGTAGCATTTGGATACCAGTTTTATAATGAATACGAATATTTATTTTTCAACTACCCACTTATTACAAGTTATGCAAAAATATTACCATTTTAGTAAGTTTATATTTGAAGATTATCCGTGTATAGTTCTTTACAATAAAACAAGAAATGGTTTTGGAATAAATTCTAAAATTGAAAGCAAAACAATATCTTCGTCGCAAGATTTGATCTCGCAATTTGTTTTTCTCATATAAGCAGACCACGAGACCAGAATTATTTGAACGCAGTTATTAAAATTAGCTATTACACTAATTTATATTATAACAAGTAGTTATAACATATAACCTAATGCTATCGTTATAAGGATCAAATTTGCGTGTCTGTATAATTATTGTATTTGTTCAATTCACGATTTTAATAAGACCCTAATCTCTTCAAAATTAGAGTGAACAGGCTTCTTCGGGGTAAGCTCGCTCCATCTTCGACTTTGTCTCTATCATCTATGACCTAGACTAGAGTCAAGAGCAAACCCATATTAAATAAAATAAAAAAGAGACAAAAACAACCAAATTGCAATTCTCCTTCAAGAACCTCTCTTTTATGTAATTTCCGCTAAATTTCGTTTCGCCATTACCTCTTGAGTTTTATCTTTGCATCGAGATAAGAACGCGAACACATAAACGGGTCACAATTACTCGGAAAAATCACGTTCTATGTCGAAACTGAAATAGGCCGGTAGATCTAAGAGCCATGTTGTGTACCGACTTGCCCTTCCTTACTCGTTGTACTAGGTTATGGGCAAAAGCATTAATAATCATACCTTTGTGTGTTTACATTTTGCGGATCACTCGACCGCGATTCGATTAGGTCTGAAAAGTTCTGTTTTTGGGGCAGAAAAAACTGAACCAATTTCTGGGGCTGTTTAATTTTAAAATATTTTCCTCCTAGATGTTTTATTCAAGGAAAATTGATGCCATCTCAACAGTTTAACGGCATAATTAAAAGTATTTACGGAACTAATTTTGTGTGGTTTACGTTAAGATAATTTGAAGTAATAAGGCTTTGGAGGTGTATAGTAGGAGCGGTTGTCCCGCGTCCCGGGGCGACGGGAGCCGGGGTTGCGTCGTAGAGTACGCGTAACCACTGAGAAGGTGCAAACAGAGGGATCGCTTTCAAAATGTAGTTATTAGAAGAGCGTTAAGGAAAAGTCACTACGATTAAGAATTTAGAGGAGTTTTAGCAGCATCAGAAGGCATGATCTTGGCATCGAATAGGGACTGTGTAAAGTAAGGTCTTAGCATCAGGTGTTGTGCTGAAGGGAGGTTCTGTATTTCTCTGTCCTTTGGAAGCGGTGTGGTGTGCGAGGCGCGAGGCGGCGCGGCGCAGTGCGGCGCTATCGAGCGGGTCCGCGGGGGGCGCGAGGGCGCGGCGCGGGGGGCGCTCGGTCCGGAGCGCGGGGCGGGCCGGTGCACGCGGCAGTGTGCGCTGAGCCCCCGGGAGCGCGGCATGGGTGGCGCGCTGCTGCTAGCGCTGCTGGCGGCGGCGCGGGCTAGCGAGCCCAATGCCACCGAACTCAGCCCCTCGCCGCCACCAGAAGATGAGAAGACCCCGCTGTTCCCCATCGACCTGTTCAGCGAGGAGCAGCGGCGCTCCGGCGCCGTGCTGCTGCACGTCGTGGGCATGGGCTACATGTTCGTGGCGCTTGCCATCGTGTGCGACGAGTTCTTCGTGCCGGCGCTGGACGTGATCATCGAGAGGCTGGCCATCCGCGACGACGTAGCCGGCGCCACATTCATGGCGGCGGGTGGCTCGGCGCCGGAGCTCTTCACCTCCATCATCGGCGTGTTCGTGTCGTTCGACGACGTCGGCATCGGGACTATCGTGGGCTCGGCCGTCTTCAACATTCTGTTCGTGATCGGTGCGTGCGCGCTGTTCTCTAGAACGACTTTGACACTAACTTGGTGGCCCCTGTTCCGCGATTGCTCCTTCTACTCAGTGAGCCTGCTCGTGTTGATATACTGTTTCAAGGACAGCGAGATATACTGGCAGGAGGCGCTGGTGCTGTTCTCACTGTACGGCGCGTACGTGATGTTCATGCGTTGGAACCAGCCGGTGGAGCGCGCGCTGAAGAAGCTCATCTACAAGAACAAGGTGACGCGCGTGCGGAGTACCGACCAGCTGATGCCCACGGTGAGCCCGCCCGCACACACCCCAGCATGCATGTTGCAGTTTGGCGCAGATTTGGCAGACGTTCAATTTTCCTTACTGCCAAATTCTTCTAATCTTTTCACCATGTAGTGCAAAAGACGTCGATTGAGACTCGTTTATGCGCATAAAGTAACACCTTTCATTCAGAAAGCCGGAGAAAATGAGGTTTGAATTGCGTTCTCGCCAAATCTGCGCCAAAATTTAGAGTATCGACTTTCAATAGAGCCTGCGATGTGTTGAAACTTCTAAACGTTAGATCAAAGACCACCCCTTGTTCCTAATCGATTAAATAGTATCTACATTATAAATTTCTATTACTTAGAAAAAAACACCAAATAAAGTATCATCTCTATAAAAAGAAATTGAGTTTCCAAAAACTAAGAAAAATGTAGTGAAAATTAGGGAAAATTTCTAGCATTTGACCTCAATTTATACTAATCGTTCTTTTGTATCGTTAACAAGTACATTGTGTTTGCTTATTAGACTGTTATCGCGATCGCTTTCACGTTGTTACACGCCGCGGTATACTTTGTTTCCCATTTTGGTCCTAGCACATGTTTTTGTATGAAAGGACCATTTTGTAAAGTCAAAACTAGGGATTATTTCATTAGACAAGAAATATTGATGTATATGTCACCGGAAAATGGCATACGCCGTAAGACTGTAAAATATCGCGTGAAATTGTTAACTATTTTTTTCTAAATAAGTCGGATAAGTGGGAAACTATTGAATTTGGATGGGATTTATTGTATACAAAACGATTTATTAATAATATATCTAGAAATTATTATCTAATAAATATTTATTACAATCTTACAGAGTCTGCAATTTTCCGGTGACATAAAAATATTAACAGCTGTTAACCAAACAACTAGGTACCACTTATTTTCAGTAATTCATCGTAAACCCGCCAAAATTTCGTACAGTTCGAACCTCGAATTTCAATAGGTAGGTACTTACTTGTTTGAAAACTTGAATTCCTCCGTCCATTGATTTCTCGGATTTAGGAACTTACTACGTATTGCGCAGCGTACAACAGAAACCTTTGAAGTATTTCTATTTATTATAGGTATGTAGTAAAATGAAAGCGCCTACGGAAAATCTCAATAAAATTCTTTACATATCGAGGGCGTCGGAATTTTAATTTCGTTTTGTGTCTCGCTCTTGTTCTTAGGGAACAGAATTCAATTTTGGAACGAATGTGAATATTTTGAATCGAGTTTGAGTATCAATAATTCTTACAGCGTAATTTTTATTTGGTAGCAGGTTCCATGGAATTCGTAAGTACTAACAATCGTAAAAAAATGTATCAGCAGTGTTGTCCGATTTTGCAATGCGATAGCTTTAATCGCTATTGGTGCGTAATTTATTAGTTACTGCTATCACATATTTAACTAATTAAAATGTAAGCCATAAGAGCTACAAACATATCGATTTATGTAGGCAACTATTGTTATTATTACATATAAAGTATTCTCCGCGTACATAAAAGTTACATTATCATAAAAAAAGTTACTCTGGTACACGAAACAGACAAAACACGCATATAGGTAATTTCCGCAAAGTAATAAAGCAGGCCATGTATAAGGCTGAAAACAGAGATGTCAGTGCCATTTCAGATCATAAAAACCGTGGCTTATAAAAAATTGTAGCATTCACCAAATTTGAAATCTAAAAACGGCCATTAGTATTTTAATTTTTAATAACGAAACTTAGAAGAATTTATTGAGTTGGCTGGCTATCAATAAACTCATCTTCTAAATATTTTGTTTTAAAACTTGAAAGTTCACTACAATTAATTATACTACAATACCAATATTTCAAGACGAATCCAACTGTTGTCCATTAGTGAATAGTTTTCGACTGATATAATAGGTAACTATGATACCAGCTAATAATTTATTATCATGGATAATAAACACTTCAACTAACTTAAATCCCTTCAATTCACTAACAGGAAACGCATAGCCTAACATATCAGTAATTTGAAAATTAAAAAATAACATCCCAATGGTTAAACAAGGAACATTGCTGATGGGGACTGCTACCCTTGCTTAAATACTGAAAAGAGTAAAAACTAACGTTACTCAAAAGAAGTAAAGCAAACGAAGTAGTGATTGCAGAGTTCAAAGCTTCTTGGTTCAAGTCGTAAACTTGTTCCCGTTATCGACTGCCGTTCCTTCAGTAAAAGAGCTTCAAAAATAAATATAAATCTCTGCGTTCGTGTCTTGGAAGAATTTTATGAGAAAATATTAAAGCGCATTGCCTTGGAGGAGTCCCAAGTCAAAAGAACAATTTTCATAAAATTCTGTTGATTTTGCGTGCTGCCCTCAGCTTTTGTTTCGTTGAAAAGTTGTAGATGGGTTTTTACTTCGTAAATATCATTGTTAAAGTACTGATGTACAGCGGCGCTTTGTTTGAAGTTGAGTGAAAGGAGGTTTGTTCGGATATCAAAGATCTCGTGTTTGTAAATCTTTGAGATTTGAGCTGGCTTATTGCTGGAGTCCTGCATTTATTAATTAATTAATGGTGCATCAACAACATAAACACAAAAATGGACATATTAAATTGTATGAGGTCTTATTCTATGCCAATGTGTTTATGTCAATTGCAGACGTGCACAATATTTACAATAACAATCATAATATTTAACAAAATAATATGCAAGATTATAAAATTTTAAATAATATATACACTATAAAATTTATAAATCAATGTTAAAATCGTATTTAAAAAAAATACATTAATAATATAATTATAATAAAAAAAAAAAAGTATTACTGCCCATAAGGTTACAATTGCTAAAGTTATTCTTGATTTTACAAGTATTGGACTGGTTTTATATGAGTACCTAATATAGAGCTTAATTTAACAATAGGTTTGGCAAACATTATTAGTTGCAACGTTTTTAAAATAATTCTTTTTTTGGACCAGAAAAATAAACTAAATTTTTAGAACTTTAAAAACACGTCTTTCAGCCAAGTCTACCGTAGCAGTATGTAAATGACTAAAAGTACAAATAATGTTAAAATCACAACGAACATGATTAATCACCCATTATAATACTTGTCTATAAAATTAATTGATAACCATAACTCAATGAAAACAGCCGTAATCCATCAATTAACTACAATAATTTATTCAACGCCAACCATTATGAATTTACAGCGATTTACACAATTATTAATAATGCATTTATATTAACAATGTTATAACACAGGACCTCAAAAATACATTTCAAAACCAGATAGAATTGCTTTTTCATTCCCGATGCACCTCAATTATAACTACTGTATTAATTTACATATTTCCTCCACAAGGTAGAATTTCATCCCGACCTGTTAAACTAGAATAACACAATTTGTAAAGCAATTTTGAACTTTTAAAATAATGGATGATTTAGGTATTGTTTTACTCTTGCTTGATACAATGAAAACCATGATGATCCGTTTCCTCATTACAGTATAAAAGCTCACGTTGACAACTTAAGTTGAAGTAAATATAAAGTGAACTGTCAATCCATCCAATCAAGATCGAATGACAGTTCATTTCAAGCTCACTCCACCTAAGTTCTGTCAGCAGTACTTTAGAAGCAATAGACAATCTTCTTCAACCGAATGAACCAAATTCTGGTGGACACACTCTAGCTAGCGATGTATTTCTGTAAATCGTTGTAAATTCTTAATGGTTGGCGTTGAATAAATTATAATAGTTAAATTTTCAATTCAGCTGTTTTCATCTGGTTTTAATGTTTTTTTCTTCTAAACAGTGGAATCACTTCTTTATGCCTGTGAAACCCACAAACAGATCTCAGTTTAACGTTCAAACGTGTCTCGGTAAACATTTCAGCGTGATTAGGAACTTTGTGATTGGCTATATGGATCACTAGGTGTTGCCCGCGACTTCGTACGCTCATATCCGTTTTTCCAGTTCCCGTATAGCCTATAGCATTCCTCATAAATGTGGCTATCATATACAAAAAGAGTTTCAAAATCGCTTCAGTAAATCCAGAGATTACCCCCAACATACAAACTTACAAACTTTACCTCTTTATAATATAAGTATAGATATAATAGATTCAGCTGATTACCATTCCGTGCCAATGTTGCTCGTTACTGATAGCCTATCAGCGTCGGAAAATATCTGGTTAGGTTACATAATAACCAATGCAAATAGTGCAATGGTTCATGATAATTATAGACTTGATAACATTAGTACTGAAATATCTAAGCCACATTTAGTTTGCCTACCTTTTTACAATTATGGTGGGGTCGGCTTCCAGTCTTATTATTTATTTTATCGCCGACGTCACACAAAAAGCAGCCAAACTGAAGTGGGACTGGGCCGGCCATGTCTGCCGTATGTCGAACGGTTCATGGGCTAAAGCAACCACAATGTGGGAAATGCCCGACGACATCGCGGGAGACCCAAGCGAAGATGGCGGGACGAGCTTGACGCCTATCGGCAGGATTGGTCCACACTTGCCCAAAGCCGGGAGGAATGGAAGGAAGAAAGGGAGGCCTTTGCCCTGCAGTGGGACACAATTGGCTAAAATAAAATTAAATAAAAAAAATTATTACAGACATAAAAACAGCTATCATTACAATAACTCAATTCGATAGTGCAAAAACCCGTATGACGAGAACCTTGTGAAGGCTGAGAAAGAGAAGCAAATCAAGTATTTCGACTTAGCAAACGAGGTTGTCGACATGTGGAATGTGGACTCGGCTGTCATTGTGCCGATTGTCGTTACGGCCAATGGCCTCATGGCCAAAAGCTTCGACGACCATCTGTCGAAGCTGACGTTACCCAGTAGGGTAAATGGCATGATACAGAAGACAGTACTCCTCGATACGGCTGGGATTGTGAGGAGGTTTCTTTCTCTGGAGCCCTAACCACCGGTAGCTTGGACCCTGCTCCCAACACCGGCGGACTACTATTTTTATATTTTTAAAAGATTTTTAGTTTTTTTTTAATTTTTAAAAATGTGATAAATGTGTAATTAGAAATGAATAAACGAAATAACAATAACAAATACAATTCAGTTAGTAAAGATTAGGAAGTTTAGTTAGTGAAAAGTAGTTTTCAAAAGTAGTTTGTTTCGGTGTTTCTTCTCAGGGTAGTCAGCTAGGAAACACCGGCCTCATCTAGTTTAAAAATGACCAAAAAAGATTGACGTGTAAAAGTATTATGTTTAACCTACTTACAAAATAAATATAATTTATCAGTTAATCGGATTCAGCTGAGTACCAGTATTTGACAGGAAGCGACTGCCTATCTGATTTTCAAAACCCAGTAATGGGTAAATCGATACCCTTGGCAAGACTGGTGTCAGATTTTCTGGCTTCTGACTACCAGTAACGATTGTCAAAAATGTTCAAATGACAGCCGGGGCCAACGGCTTAACGTACCCATCCACGGCCCGCCCTCAGCAAGAGTAGCTTAACCTCGAAGTTGTAGATGTTTCGCAATGGCCCTTAATCGAAATAAATGTCATGTGATTTGAAACGAAAGAGTCTGATAAAAATGTTTTGTCCAACGACAGTTAAATAAAGAAAAAAATCGTACCATTTTGCCTGGTTAACTTAGTGACCTAACATAATTTCTGCCCTAAAAAAATAAAACTACAATAAAAACTTGGCAACACTAGCATTACGCAAGGATAGCGTGCTAAGTTCACGTGTGTAGTCGATTTGATTTCAAACGATTACGTATATTTTTACGTTAACGTTTGCGTTTTGACGGCCAGGTTCGTTTATGCGTTGCGATGACACGCGAATTAGGTTACAGGGTTGTAAGTTTGCGCAGTAGTGAGGGGAAATTAGTCGAGTTTTTTTTTAAGTCGGTGTGGTGCAACGGAAATTAGGGTCGTTGGAGTGGTGTTTTGTTTTTAATAGGGCTGGTTTTTGCTTTTATGGTGATTGCAACAAGACTTCGGTTGGTTTATAAATTGTGATTGCTTATTAATTTATTTATTTTCTGTACAAACATTGCTTTCTATATTGGATCTACTACAGTCTGGTAAAATAATATTTTATAATTATTTATGGACATTTTTTTTGTGTGAAACTATCTACTAATGTCTCAAGTATGGCAAGGGTCTCTCTGTTTTTTTTTTCTTTTTTCTGTCTGTCGGTTCTATAACGCATGTTATGTTTTTAATTAAAAAAATCATGTCTTAAATTACTACTTAGATACGTTTTTTTTTCAACAAATAAACCTGCTCAAAAGACATTCTAAAATCCAAAAAAGTTCAGGAAGCTTTCTCTTAAATCCTCAAACAAAAGCTTATGAAAAGGCACAGCTTTATTTTTACACAGCATTCCAGTTTCAAAAGCTCCCTTTTTCTTGCACCGCAAGTGGAAAACTCTGTTAAAGCTCGACAGTGTAATAACTAGTTCTGCCTGCGTCTTCGTATTTCCTGAACCAATTTCTGGAAAATGGAAATGAAAAATTTTCACAGTCTCTATGTCCAAGTCATAAGAGGGAAATACCGACCATGTAGAGTTTAGTGCCTGTGTGGTTTAGCACTAACGCTTGGGTTGATTGTTATTTGGTTAAGTTGGTTGATATGGTTTAGTATTTAGTTTACGATCACTGGTTGAATGATACGAACTATTCCATTTTTAAAATATGGCAATCAAAGCCGATGACGACTATTCTGCCAATGTCCCAAGTAAATTGGAGGAGCAAGTGTGAAATATTTTAATGATTAGGAGAAAACGACGATTGCTGCAGAAAATAATTCGATTCTTCTATGGATACAGTTGATCAGGTACTTGATGTGTTAGTACGGGACTGAAACAAACATGTGTTAAACATTAATTACTTAAATAAAATATATTATTGCATGCCACATAGTGATACGAACTAATATGGTTTAAAACTATATTGAAAACCACAATCAATTATAATTATGAAATGGTAAATCTAAGCTGAAAAAAAGGCACTAAGATGGGTTGATTTGAGTTACGCGATTAGTAGTCGAACACGTACTAACTGGTGATATTTTTTTTTTTTGTGAGTGGCGTCTCGCAGTTCAACCTATAAGGTTGTCGACTGCTTAACCGGGCTTGCCTGTGATGACTTTAATATAATATTAAAGGCTCCAGCCAGGGCTTATAAAAAAACTTACAAACTAAGCGACTACACGCTAAGGGCACCCCCTGTGGGGTACGGGCCTCGGCTTAGGGCGTCGCTGGAGGGACAGCAAGGGACGGGCTGGATCGAACTAGAATTATTATTGAGGGGCGAATTTAAGACTACAGGCGCGCACTACGGCGCGGGCTGGCTCGAGCAAGGGTCGGGGCGGACTAACTGGTGATAGTTGCGATACATGCATTTATGGAAATGCACGCAGCCAAAAGTGCTGAGCTTTTCGTTTGCAAATATTGTACCGAAGATACTTTGACTCGAGATTATTTTCTGTTTCGGATTGTTGCACATTTGTTTGGCTCAAAAACGTTGGGTTAACGTAAGCTTAATTTATAAGGTTTACTTTAAAATTGCCAATTTAGTTTAATTAAAAACTTTTGAATACAAACCAGAGTTTATTTTTTATTACAAGCAGGTTTATGAGGCATGTTTATATAGTTAAAAGTTTCTGAATATTTGAATTTTTAAACCAAACGTAATTAAAAATTCCTTAAACTTGTATCCGATTTATAAAAACTTTTATTCTCAATAAACTGTCTTATGAGCCGTGTGAATAAGCTATTGTATTTAGTAGTCGTACGTTTTGTTATTTAAATGAATAGTATATTTATTGTAATGTACTCGGCGATTAACATTCTACCAGTAAAAGGTACCAGTAAAAAAAAAAACATTTTCCCTCTTTGGAACTACGTAACTTTAGACAAAATATAGGTGATAAGCAGAGATCGGAACAGGTAGACTATATTTACCTAATGTTCGTGGAAGTAAGTAACATAGAGTTGATAAAACCCCCTCTTAATTCTTTCGGGACATCAGCAAACAAATCGTCGACTGTTCACGTGACCAGAGGGTTGAGCTTTTCTTCGGCCAAAGGATCAGCATTGCCATTCAACGCGGCAATGCTGCCAGTGTTCTGGGCACTTTTCCCACTTTTGACAGCGATATGAATGAATTTTTTGATGCCCAATGATTTATTATGTTTTTATACGCGTTTAGTTGTACACATAATTCGTTAAATGTAAACTTCCACGAACATTAGGTAAATAATATAGTCTACCTATTCCGATCTCTGGTGATAAGAAATAAAACAAGAATCAACATCAGTACAAAATATATTCACGACTAAATACGGGCTACGAAACACACTGCTACGAAGCTACATCAATACCGCTACGGGGCTACGGGCCTACGCTCGTAGCACTCGTAGATAGGTTAGGGCACAGAGTACGGGATTTCTCGACGAGTCGACGCACCGGCGCGGCGGCATCTAGATGGATGAATACTCTTTATTGTTATTATCCACCGGTTTAGTAACCATTTTTTAATATTAAGAGGGTGTTACATTTACGCTGTAAACAGTTTTGGTTTTGTTTATTTTTTAAGTCTTAAGTGTGGATTTAATTTACGACGGGCAATGAGAGTGAAATTTCAAGGAGTCGTCACGTTATATTTCGTTACATGAGAGAGGAGAAAGTAAAGTAAAGTTTAAGTCCTTTCTCTTCTCATACTAAATCCCTCTTATTGTATATTTAAGAAGTTTCACTGCCACGTTTCCGCGCTGCACGTACAATTTTAGGGTTTTCAGTGAGGTTCTTCGGAATAGAAATATGTGAATCTGGAAGAATAAAAATTTAGAAGTATATGATTATCTTTTTTCTATTGATCTTTTTTATGAACTCAGTTTGGACAGCACGACATATGTCGGGGCCGGCTACGTGACTAACAATATTCGTGCGGGCGAAATGTACAGCACAAATTTCAGCTATCATAGCTATTGTCAGAGTTGTCACGGGCTGTCAATTTCTATGAGTAAACGGTGACACTCACTGACTGCTTGTTTTATGTGGAAATTTTTGACAATGCCGCCTGTCAGTGACCGCGTGGCGTCTATACGCTCTGTGGTCTATGGTACTGCTACGGCGTAGCAGCTATTAAAAATGATGCATTGTATTGTCGGCTACCAAATGGATGAAGGTTTTAAGGTTCCGCACCTTTTGTTTTATTGTTTGGGGCTTTTCTCCTTTCTTTTGGGAAAAGTTTGAGATTTAGTGATAGGTAAAGGCGATGTAGGGAAAGCTTGATTCTTATAGCTCTGATTTTTAGAAGATCGATAGTTATACGAATAAATTCTTTTACTCTATATTGTCCTACTGTTAGGCAAAAGTCTCCCTTATTGCTTTCCAACGCTCTTTGTGTTTTGTCATTTCCGACCAATCCGTCAGGAACGAGTCTAAATCGTCACGCCAGCATTTCTATGCCTGCCTCGGCAACGACGCCCGTCCTCAGGCACCCACTGCATGAGGATCCTGGGCCATCGGTCTTGATACGAATAAATAGAGAGAATAAAATTAAATCATGAAGCAAAATAAATTGCCTTTTTGATACCACCACCGTGCACCATGTAGGTCTAATCGCTTCTTTCTTTCGTCACAATAAGGGTGGTAGTCGTTGGCTATTACTGGTTTAAGAGATATCACTGACTATTAAAATGTATTAATTTAGACTTAAGTGTTTTAATAGGCTTTAGGCTACATACAGAGTATTAAAACTCCATTAAAATCAATAATTTACTAGCTTTTGCCCGCGACTTCGTCCGCGTGGAATAGTTACGATGGGCAGCCATTTTTATTTTTAAAGATACTTTTTTTTTCTGAAGCTCTTGAACCTAATTATGTTTATTTATTTTTATCAAGTGCCTTTAATACAAAGGTTCATGGTTTTATCTTCAATACCTATTGACGGACGCTCATACAAACTTTCATCACCTATTTCAAGCCCTTTTCTCGCGACAAAATGTAGCCCAGGTCCTTCTCCAAGGTCTAATATATCTGTGTACCAAAAATCATCTAAATCGGTTCAGCGGTTTAAGCGTGAAGAGGTAAAAGACAGCCAGACACTTTCGCATTAATAATATTAGAATGGATAATGATTCCGAAGATCGAGTGGATAATGAAGTTTGTGATTTGAAACCTAGTCTTTTTAGGGTCTTATTTGGCTTTTTCCTACTTTATTTTCGTTTTTCTTCAGACAATGGGGTTTTGGGTTACAAGGAAGTCCAAATGCATTCTTAGCTTTCTTCACGACTCCATAAAGTTCGTTTAGACAACATTGTTTTACGTCGTCACCCACTATAGTGGACATTATCGTTACCGCGAATATATTACACTTTATCTAGGCGTTTTGCCCGAAATTAACCATAGGTTTTATCTGTATTACCTATTTAGCACACCTACCTTTTTTTTTAAGGATGGGAAATCATCAAATGACTTCTTCCACTCTGGGTGGAGCGGAAGGGCGTGTCAGACTCTTACTGACTAAAACTCACCCGTGTTCCTTCTAAAGCTCTTTGCGTTCCAGGGCCGCTGTGACTCTTTCGAACAAGTTCCGCAAACCTGGCAGTTGCACACCCACCTGGAGTCTTGATTTGTATTCTGCAGGTTCCAGACCTTAAATAGGACAAAAATCCAGACTCCAAATCTAGACAACAAGATACCTTCCGAAAGAATTTCTCTCTCCCGGTAGGCCTTAAGCGCCTTAAGCTCAACTAAACACCCCACAGGTAACCAATAAGGCCGTATAAATAATAAATGTAGGTATTTACGTGTGTGTATGTAGCTATGTAGGTGTGTGTGTTAGTGAGACCACCTGTCCGATTGGCCATGAACCAGTAATACATTATGTACTGATGACCATAATAATGACTTTAGCGGACATTGCTCCGTGACTTTGCTGAAGGTCAGTGCCGGTAGTTAGGGAGCACTCAATGAATGTTGAAGTGGGGTCATCAGTGGACATTACTATCGTATTATGTGTAGTTTTTTTACTGTTTATTTTATGAAGAGTGTTGTATAGCGTCTATAATTTGATTTGTAAAACTGTTACTAGTACTGTTATTCTAGGTTAAACGCGGACGTTATCAACGTAAAGTAGGTACGTTGTTTTAAAATAATTCCGAGATAATAGCAATCTTTTTTCATGTAAATCTAAATAATTATATTGTAGTAACTAAATAAATAAATGCCTAAGAGCAAATATTTCAATAGTTTTTGGATAAAAAAATGTTTAACCGCCATATTTCAGTAAAAATATATCAGGCTATTGAAATATTGGTTGTCTGTAAATTCGGTTTACGGACGACAGTTTTACGTTAAACTATCGTCCGTAAACCGAATTTAAAGACAACCAGTTCTGTCACGTGACAACGTCATAACAAAACATTGATGAAATGATCGTAACGTTACAATGAGCGTAACGCAGCCGGCGTTCATCGATTTATTAGACGTTGTCACGTCAAAACTACCTTTTTAGCATATATATTTATTCATTTATGTCTGAACCTATAAAGGTACTACAAATCACTAACAAATAGAAAAGTAAACAAAATTATCAACTGTAACTAAATACCATTTTAAGACCGTCGTTTTGAACCGGCGAGCACCTCAGATGACGGGAGAGCTCGCCTCGACGAACACGAGCGATGCTTCAAACTCAGACGAGAGATTTTAGTAGTTTTTAAGTCATGATTACTCATGAGGTATTTATCCAGTTGTAGTGATTATCTTAGTTCTGAAGTTAGAAGTAAGGGGTAATAATATTTAAAAAGTCCTAATCTACGATTTAAAAAAGAGATCATTTCAAAAATCCTGTACTATCTTTTTCCCGCGACTTTGTACGCGCATATCCCGTTTTTTTGCCGTTCCTATAGGAATTTCCCGTTCCCGTATAGCCTATAGCATTCCTTATAAATGTTGTTATCATATACAAAAATAATTTTCCAAATCCGAGTGGTAGTTCCATAGATTAGCGCCTTCAAACAAACAAACTCTTCAGCTTTATTATATTAAAAATCGGGCGCGAGACTCCTTTTGTCAATTTTTTTTAAAACTTTTACTAAATACACTCAGACGTCAAAGTACCTAGAAGACTGGTAGCATTGCCACATTTAATGGCAAAAGCCCGGTCACTCAAAGTGTTGATCAGTCGGCCAGAAAAGGAGACGCGCACTCGGACCCCATGACACCAAGCGTTTTGGCGTCAACGACTCAAAACTGAAATGTATTTTTTTCGCTGGAGAGGTCAGCAATAGCAGCGGCATTGAAAAAGTGTGACTTCCTGTCTTAGAATAGTTTTAAACCCTATGTAGTAGAGCTTAGATCTACATAAAACAGCACGACAAACAAGACAGTACCCATTATCATCTAACTGCCTCCAAAATTAATTACCCTCTTTTACCTAACAAACAGTAATGCGTCCATAAAACACATAACGGGGACTATTGAAACTGCAGCATCCGAACACTTTGGCACTGGGCCAGCCGCCTGGCTTCTAGTGGCCCACAGTGAGGCCGGGGACAGGCCACCGCGCTTTGTGAACGACGCTAAGATTGCTTTTATACTATTGTTTGAGGTGTTCAAGTGTGTTGGTCTGTTAGAGAATAATTAAGTGGCGTATTTTAATAGTAGTTTATGATACTGTCGTATACAGGGTGTTTCAAAAGTGCGTGGTTATATTTAAGGGTGCTGTTTGGTAGCTGATTTGCTCGTTGGGGATAATATGTTTGTCCGGGAAAGCTAAAATATTGTAAAAACGGCAATACACCGAGCAAATATTTTATAATACAGTCCACTTTTATTTATCCCCACTAAGCAAGTCGAACACCATTACCGACCCGTTTCCCGACGCTTTCAGCCTAGATTATTCACAAAGGATTGTTCAAATTATGTTCCTTCCTACGTTTACCTAATGGCAGGTGTTCCGTCACACCTAAGACATCTGTGACACTGCGAAAACTAGCCATAAATCAGTGTCGAGATTAGCATTGAATGACAAGTTTATATGGTTACTTATGAAACCCGTTGCAAGTGACATTGGCACTGTCGATCTGTGGTGTTGGTAATAATGGTTTTTAACCCCGACGCAAAAACGACGGGTTTAGTTTTACGTGTCTGTGTGTGTGTGTGTCTGTCTGTCTGTGGCATCGTAGCTCTCGAACGGATGTACCGATTTTGATTTTGTTTTTTTTTTTAAAGATCAATTAGTCGGGAGTGTTCTTAGCTATATTTGATGAAAATCGGTCCATGATGGCCGCCACCACAAAATGGCGGATGACATATTTTTTCACGACTCCCTAAGTATGGGTATCAAATGAAAGAGCTTGACTAGTAAAATAATATACACTATGACAAATTTCAAATTCAAGTTGGCTGCGTCAACAAAATGGCGAATTACCTATATTAGAATTACCACAACTACCCAATAGGGTTATACAATGAAAGGGCTTAATTAGTAGAGTAATGTAGGTACACTATACTGAAAGAGAATGAGGAATATTAACTAACGTATTTATTTCATGCTTTTTAAACTTAATTTACCTATAATGTAACAAAAGCCAAATAAAAAATTATTCGTTAGGTCCTAGGTACCAGTTAAAGAAGATGATCAGCAATATTTCTCTGCCAACATAAGTAGCTTTGATGCGTGATTTAACTGCTGGAATGTTATAGGTCCTCCTGGGTTCTCGGGCGATAGTACAGGCGTATTAAATGTTATGTTTGTATTGATCTGTCTAGCAAGCTTACGGCCGGTCTCAATAACGTATCTACCTTTAACTAACTGTCAAATTAGCTACCAATAGTAGCTGAAACGTCATGTTACAAAGGCAATCCTGACATTTCAGCTACTGTTGGTAGGTAATTTGACAGTTGCTTAAAGGTAGATACGTTATTGAAACGGGCCGTAAGTATTCTTCCAGTTAATTGTAAGCTTCTAGTTACCAATTTTTTATGGATGGGAAATCATCAAATAACGTTTCGGTCTGGGTGGAGTGGGAAGGAGTGTCAGACTCTTACTGACTGAAACCCACCCGTGTTCCTTCAAATGCTCTTTGCGTTCCAGGGCGACTGTAACTCTTTCGAAAAATCTTTTTAATGGGAAATCATTAAATCTCTTCTCTCGCTCTGGTCGGACTTGGAGTGTCATACTCTCACTGACTAGGTGTTTGTCTCACTGCCAACGATCAGCGAGTAAAGCTAGAAACTAAAAATGAGTTGGCAAGCAGCGAGTGTGTAGTTCCGATAGTTTTGTCGCTCGGCTTTAAGTGAGTAGGTAGAAATTAGCGCTGGTTGGTCTCGGCGTGAGTTTTGACTTCCGACCGCCAAGCGAGCATCGCTGAACGAGTATTATCTTTGACAGCTCTTGTCACTGCGACAAACTAGTAGTAAGAGGGTTCTTGCCGGTAGTGTGAACAGCCAGCTATCGACTATAAATGTATGTGTCTCTTTTACTCACACAGGATCTATATCTTTATCTATATCTTTTGTTCGTTTCCTCAGCGAGAAAATAGTCGATAGCTAATTAGGACAAGTGCCTAATACCCATCCGTGTTCCTTCAAATGCATTCCTGGGCATCGATAACTGTTTCGAACAATTCCGCAAGCCTTAATGGGTTTGGTGGGATTTGTAACATAGGTATGTATTAAACATAAGTTTTTGCATGTTGGTATTATGTCTGTAAACAAAGTAAATTCCGGAAGAGGGCAAAATATAAAAGAATGGGACCTAGCTTTCATTGACATTTGTTCCGATTCGCATGTCACCACGCGAGTGCATACTAACACCGCTTACATGAACTGTATTGTCTTGTTGTCGAATTGACATCGTCGTATTTCGATTCAATATGTTATTTTTGTTAGGCTGGGTTTAATAGATTGGTTGTTGGTTTTACAGGTTTAATTATGATCAAACTTATTAATACCAAAAAAAAGTCTCACTTTTGGTTTTGTTATCTATATCTATACTGATATAATATAGCTGAAGAGTTTGTTTGTTTGAACGCGCTAATCTCTAGAACTACCAGTCGGATTTGGAAAATTCTTGTTGTATATGATAGCCACAGTCATGAATGGGAAAAAACGGGATATGTGCGTACGAAGTCGCGGGCAAAAGCTAGTTCCATAATAATCAAGCTTATTCATTAAAAGTTTTAAACATACAAGCTTAGTTAAAAATTGATTAGCAGATTCTAAGTTCAAACTCTCTATGAATATAAAATAATAAAAAATAAGATAAATTCCTAAACTAATTGTATAGTTATATCACGGTTCCGTACCACCTCAAAAGGAAAAATGGATAAAAGATTCACTTCGTTGTCCGTCCATTGGTCTGTAAGTATGTCAGGCTGTTAAGACTCTTTTACTCCAGAACGTGTGGAGGTATCAAGTTGAATTAAACAAATACGTAGGTATACGATCCCTTGAAGCTGTAAGTAAATTAAAATCAACGTGAAAAAATACGGCCATTCATGCCATGTATTTTCTTAATACTTCATGCCTGATTACAAGCACAGTTATGCATAGATAGGTGACAGATAAACCTTTAGTACTTAAGAACCTACGATTCGCAAGTTATATTTAAGTCCTAAGATTATGGCTTTTTCTATTAAACGGCCACAAATTCAGCACGTACCTCGCTCTCAGCAATTGCGTTCGGAACCACTAAAATAAACATGTCAGTCGAAAAAACAAGATTTCAAGAGAGATTTTCTTGTTGAAAATAACAAGTCTGGAGAACACCGGATGTTTGTTGACAAGACCATAAACTGGCGACCAGTCTATAGAGCGCCATAGAGCTAATATTGACGTGAACTTGATAGCCGGAAGTACCTACGGGATGGGGAATAATAAGCTTTGCCAGCGTCTGGACAAGCGTCTAGACTAGACTCGTTTATTATTATTACGACTAGTTGGCGACAGTGATAAACTAGATACTTAGTAGATTTATCTATATAAGGTCACATTAAAATAGATGGACAACTTTTAACACAGCATTCAATACGTCTAAACAAAGATATCCAAGCAAAAAAACACTGATTAAAGTGATTTTATTTTGGCCTTAAATAAAAATTGCCCGCCTGTTTTTTTACTCTATTGTCCTTATTTTGGTGGTCTGAATTATTTCTAAAAGTTTGTCCGTCTTTTAATGGGACCATATATATCTAATCAATTGCCACATGTATGACGCTGTGAGGGGGTCGGAGTTAAATAATAAGGACGGTTCAATCTTGCCAGGATTGCGGAATTTGTTCGAGTTACCGCGGCCCTGGAACGCAAAGGGTTTAATGCCCTTTGCGTTCCAGGGCGGCGGTATTTGGAGGGACACGGGTGGGTTTTAGTCAGTAAGAGTCTTGACTCCCTTCCGCTCCACCCATAGAGGAAGCAGTCATTTGATGATTTACCACCATAAAAAAATGGCTCGATCTTCAAGGTTACACAACGTTTGTTATTTGGTGAACAATTGAGAATCTTTACATACCGAGACTCCTCCGTGCTTCGGAAAGGACGCTAATCCGTTGATCCCGGCTATAATTTCTAGATCTTAGGCAGTAGTTACGGCTTACAGAAAAAGTACAATGGTCCCAGTCAGATAGGCCACATATAAAGTACTAGTACATAGTCATAGTTTAATTGTAGGACTAAACAAATAATGCCAATATTCAATACAATGTAATTTAATTAAACAGCGTGTCAACTTCATTAAAAATGTACAAAATGCTGGTCACTGCAACAGTCATGTCGGATAGCAAGCGCGCAAAATTAATTATTCTGATCCCGATTTGTGAGCTCCGCGATGTTATCGTATTGTTGCAAAGCTTCTACTTTAATGAGCAGTGAGTGCAAATTTGGTACGAAAAAGAATTATCCATCTATTCTATTTTGTTCTACTGCTGGGCGAAGGTTTTTTCACTTTGCTTGAGCCAGTATTTTCGGTAGGAGTCGAGCTAGTCCCATCATCTTTACCTTAGTCTGGCGGGATGTCGTTTGGATGTTATTGAGCCCATTTCTCGATTCACATGCGTATGTTTGGCTAAATTAAGCCTAAGTTTACGAATTAAAACTCACTTTGTTTAAGAAAAGTTATTTTTTCAAATATGTACCAACCTACATACATTTATAAACAACGATTTTATAATATTGATTTCAATATCCCAGAAGATTTGGGTGAGATTTTTACGGTCGACAGGAAAATCCGTGAGGAGTAAGTTCACTGCTTCCCTGCATATTTTACGCCCAATTCGCAGTGCGGAGCTGCTTCGATATTGATAACATTCGAGCACCGAAGACTTTCTGAATAGCAGTATTACCGAATACCAAAATAACATAACGGCTATTAAAGGCATGTAATTTTGAATATATATATATAGAAGAAAATCTAGAAGAAATGGTTGTAGCACATGTTAAAAAAATGTGAAATGTTCGGAATTCTTTGCGCGCGAATACAGGTTACTTTACATAGTTTGAGATCAGAAAAAACTGAACACAAGTATGAAAAATTACCCCAGCCATAAGAGTTAAGATAGCTGAATTAGCCACTTAGCTCTTGGACTGCAAAGGCTTTAGCCTCCCATTTATAAAATGGCTACGCGTGAGTCCCAGTTAAATGAGTAGGTATCAAGGGTTCCCAAGCACGGTAGAATCGCGGATTGGTAACATAAAACTAACAATCGTGCAGAGATCCAAAATCCAGATTCCTTCCTTTCCTTCCAGATCCAGACCGATACCCACTGTGCAATATTAATTTGTTGTACAAAGTAATCATACGTGAAAATATACCGCATATAACACACATCGAAACTGGCACGAAAACGTCCAATATCGGTTAAAAAAGTTAAAAAGATAATTTGCCAACAAGAGTGGACAGTGCTCATATTAAAATCATTGGTTAGCATAAACTTTATATTATGCTTAATATTTTCTGGCTTTGGGCCAGAATTTAAACTGGCAGTCTGTATAAGGCTCACCGTTGTCTAGCGTGGCATGTGACGGACACAAAACAGGCCTTGAATTGAATGATATATGAATAAGGTTTTGGAGATATTTCATAAAAATATTTATACGTTTATCGAGCCAAGTCTTTTTATGACTGACTACGTTTTTAGTTTATGGATTTATTTATGAACATTTTGTGGGGATTGTGGGTTATTGGCCGCGGGGATCGATAGGATTTGCTACTTGCTTTGTCCCCAGTCGGTATCTGGATAGGCCGCCATTCTTCACACATCAGCGACCTTACGCGTTTTCTTAACAGTCTGATAACAGTATCGTGTCATTCCTCTATACTGCTACTAAAACAGGGTAAAAAGCACCGCAAACCTCCTTTGAAAAGGGAGGATCCTCCGACCAAATGAGTATTGCGTCTGGTGGGAAACTGCCTGATGTCGACAAAAACGTCGGATGGTTGATGTTCAAATCGCGCGAAGAACTTTGAAAGCGCTATGTAGGCTTTGTGTGACGTCAGGTCTTCTTGTGGCGGTATAAATGCTGCTACAACAATATGCTAAATTCACGAGTAGACTGAAACATGCATGACTGACGGCTGGTGTAGCTGTACAAAATCATTATTTCGCTCTTATTTAGTTAAAGAGTTTTCTGGTTGCAGTGGTTACATCTAAAATATATCTAGTAGAATTTTGTTGTCCAGCCAGCCACAACTGCTAGTACAATTTCCACCTCTCTCAAATGACCGCAAACAATTTGAAATGTGTGACTATGACAGAGTCTATTAAGGCCCGTATATTCGAACGTTATTCATGAGCCTATCTGCATTGATTGGTCGCAGTGTCCGTCAGTTATGGCTATAATCCCGCTCACAGGCCTGTGCCCCACCAATGGAAACGTTTATAGGCCGATTATGTATGGATGTGCAATTATAGGTACATATTGTTTTGTTTTGTATGGCCATAATATCCGCGCTTGGTAGGTTGTGATAAGATGTTAATTGAAGTCCGTAGTACTGCTGATATGATTATCACTGGCCGTTCTATGGCCATTAGTGACTGGCAGTTTGAGCACTCGTCCTCGCTCAATAACTGTGTTTTGTTGAGTCGTGTTTTAGGTTGTGCTGAACCAATTTTAACCATTTTAACACAGTTATGTTAAGGTACGTATTTATCTGGATGTCTAAAAAATATTTAATTCTAGCTGAGACTATTTTAACTGATGATTTATTTTTATTTGTATAAGGACTACTTGTTAAAATAATGTTTTATTAATTCATGGCTGACTTGACTTATACCGGCTTCTGGGGAGAAATCATCAACACGTCTCAAATTAATGTCCAGTGACTAACATACATTTGACAATTTCTCGTAATAATTTAGCAATCATTTTCGTTTTACAAACTGGGCTTTTACAGCTGTTTATAGTTTTACAAGTACTTATATACCTACTGTATTGTACTTCCAGTTAAATAGGATAGAACTGGGGCACTGCAGTGCCCTCGTCAAGACGAGCCAAAGGACGCGGTGCACTACTTCTCGAATCGTTTCGTTGTATTTTCGAACCCTTATCTATGGTTATGATTTGGATAACACTAGCGAGCCCAAATTGTTAGGATGTGATGTAGTTGGTCAAAGTCAAAGTCAAAACGTTTATTTCAATTAGGCCATTAAACGGCACTTTTGAACGTCATCGTTTACAGTTCAGTAAAAATAATAATATTACATTAATAAAGTGACTCTACTGTCCATTCGGAAAGGTAGATTCTTATGGAGAAGAACGGACAAGAAACTCCATAGTTACTCTTTTCAAATAATGTTTTTTACAAAATTTGGTATACCAAAATTAATTTAATATTATGTGAGGACGATGCACCCAGAGTATGCTACTTATAAGAACAAAGTATCACCAGCAGAGGTAAACTTATTCATTTTCTAAAGAAATTTAGCTAAATGGTCTCCACATATTTACAAACATTGGAACCATTAATTAAACAGTGTGAGTCAACAGAAAAATAGAAACACAAAAAAAGAAACAGTATATCTATAAAGTTAATACATAAATCAACCAGTTGGATTTTGTCTACACCCTTGATTGTCCTATGGAGCAGGACCAGCATGATTCCAAGCATTCTTATCCTGGATGTAATCTTCTTATTTGTATATGCTTGTTTACAAAGTGTACTTTTAACATAAGTTTTAAATTTTCCTTCATTTAGTTCTAATATGTCAGAAGGTATCTTATTGTAACATTTAACACAATAATACCCCATGAAAGAAGTGTGGACTTTAGCTAATCTAAAAAATGGTTGGAGTAAACATGTACCTTTTTATTGAGATCTAGGGTTTATAGACTAAGACCTTCTAGAGTTATGGTGCTTGGCTCGGCGAAGCGAAAGCGTTATGACTTTGTGAGTTTTGACAACCAATTGGTATGAAATCTATGATTCCGAACCTCTACAGAATGTTCCAGAATTGCGTGGACAACAGTACAATAAGCACACATAGGTGGCCATATATTGTGTTAATTATCTTAACGCCCTAATTAACGCGGCTCGTTCATCCAGTGTTGATCGGGTATCAGTCACGCTTGAATCCTCGCAAGGGGTCACAATTATATTGTGTCTATCATTTTATTGGAGACTACAATTTTCATATTGTTAGTAACATGGCCTGATATATCAACTCTCGATAAGTTTCTGTTACTTATGAATGTACTAGCTACCGCTCGCGGCTCCGCCCGCGTTAATGTTAAAATTACCCCAAGGGAACATACTCCCGGGATTAATGAAAGTATCCTATGTGTTATTCCAGACCATAATCTACCTCTGTGCCAAATTTCATCAAGATCCGCCCAGCCGTTTGCGCGTGAAGAAGTAACAAACATACACACACACACAATCTTTCGCAAAAAAGAATTTCAAAAGTGTGATTTATCTGGTTTATGATTCTATGTTAATGCTGAGTTTCTTTTTTTTCCTGGTGAATAGTTTTTTTTTCCAGGACCTGTTTGATTATCTTTTAATGTTGTGTCCATAAATCGAGTATTCGACTCGTTAGAAAAATTATAGTTTTATTTAGTCCGTCCGTTCGATTTTGAAAAAATGTTGGACACGTTTTTTTTGCCATTTCAAATCGCTAAACAATAATAAAGATAAAACGCATCAAAGTTCAACAGAGGGGGGCTTGTGACGTCACGTCACTAGTAAAAAAAAATTCAACGCTTCTTCGTCCTTTTTTGTTTAAGTGAACAAAGAAAAAATACGTGTCCAATATTTTTTGGAAATCTATCTGCCGGACTAATTAGATTATTCAGTAGACTTGCCTATTGTTATACAAAAAAAAAGGTTCCGACGAATTGAGAACCTCCTCCGTTTTTTGAAATCGGTTAAAAACGTAGTTAAAGTATGACAACTTCAATGGTGCAACGGATAGAGTGTCTGCCTTACTGAACAAGTTTATCAAAATAGCATAGGTAAGTATTTAAGGTAATACATAGATATTTGTAAAACAAGTTCATCAAATTATTAGTATTACCTAAGTACGATCAATGGTAATATTTTATGACTCTGAATTTTGTTACGGGCACACGAAGGGCTCCGTACCATAAACCAAAAAAACACGTTTCTTGTATGGTGTATAAAAATATATATTCGAAACCCCCACAATAGGCGCTTTAATTTTGTATTTAATTTGACCTATAGTGTTATAGCAGCAATAGAAATACAAACTCTGTGAAAAATAAACTGTCTACCTATAACGTTTCTTGAGATACAGCCCGCTGACAGACAGACGGACGGACACACGAACGGACAGCGGAGGCTTAGTAATAGGGTTCCGTTGGTTACCTTTTGGGTACTGAATCCTAAAAATAAAAAGGTGCAATTTTTTTTTGTGTTCCTTGAACTAGAAACACCATAAAGTCTTGTTGTTCAAAACAAAAGGTACCACATGCCCCTGCCATAAAGACAAAAGTTTTCCTTTATAACAGCCCATAGGCACACATGGTGCTACCCTCACAGGCCCAAAAGAACTTGCGTTTAAAACGCCCAGCTGCGTTACAAGGATGCAATTTTGTAAATAGGGGGCCGCGGAAGAGGTGGGCGCCTCTAATTAGAACGAAACGGGAAAGATCTTCTTTTGACCCCTTGTAAGAAGGAAAAACGGGGCTTTGAGGGTAACATTTGTTGAGTATGGAAGTGCATTGGAAATGGAACACAAAGCCAAAAGGAAGAATGAAAAAAATAATAATTTGGGACTCGTACAATACACAACAAAATAAAATTAAGTGATTTTATTTTATTTTATTTGTTAGGGACAAAAACAGTTACATGCCAAGCTTAACTAGAGATTTTAAAATTAGTACAATACTTAGAAATACATGAAACACAATCTATTACATATTTATGTTACTACTCATGTAACCCACAAAATTGTCCACGAATTCACAAAAAAATGATCTTTATTCCATAAATACTTAACTAACTATATACACTAGAAATAAAAATAAAATCTCCTAACTAAATAAACCCTAAAATATGGCGTCAAAAAATTCATCCGCATCGCTGTCGACTGGAAGTGTACCCAAAAGACTGGCGGCATTGCCACGTTGTATGGCAATGCTTAATCTTTGACCAAGGTAAAAGCCAGCCCTTGGGTCACGTGAAGTGTCAACTAAGCGCCTTGAGAGATCTTTAAATAAGTTATGTGCACTCGGACCCCAAGACCCGAGAGTTTCAACCCCAAACGGCTCGAAAATATAACTACCAACAAGTTTATTATATTTCCGCCGCTTGAGGTTCTCTGCAGCCGCAGCGGCAGCGCCAGCACAGCACGAAGAGCTAGGAAGATGGGATGGCGCAAGAGTATCGACACAAGTAGCGTCCCACACTAATGGCCTACCCATCTTCCGTGGAAATAACGACATGCCGTCCGGTCTCTTGCCATCGTCGCGTGCTAGGTCATTGGGTTCTAACACAGCCGGAACGCCGACGGTGACAAGAGCTCGTCGGATGATGTCGTTAAGATTCGCGTGCCGCGCAATGCGACCCGCGCTACGGCTGCATGACAGGCCGTGGTGTCCGAGGCTGTTGACAACTTCGCCACAGTGGCAGCGATGAGGAGAACAACAAGGAGCGCCAAGACGCAGGCAGGCAGCGAGGCGGAAAGTAGTATCGTCGAACATGGTGCCAATGTTCGACGACGGTAGTGCGTGAAGCCAGAGACCCGACTCCCACTCACCCACAGCCAGCAGGCGCGCACGCTCTGCAGTAGTAGTTGATGTGGCAATAAGTTTTTCCTGAACTTGCCTGCAGAGCGGCTCGTCCCACCGTCTCTGGGATGAAGGGTAGTCGGGCGGATTTGAATTCGGGCAAGCGAGTCTCCAGGCCTCCACAGCCTCGATGAAGTACGGCACATCAAAATCAATCAGTGTAGAAACTAGAATATTCCTGATTAATTTATCAGTGCCGTACACCGAGGATATAAAAGCCGGTAAACTAATACTGGTAATTTTGCGGACGCCGAGGCCTCCCATACGGATGGGAAGGGTTGCTTGCGCCCAGGCTTTGTCGTCCAGGGCCACATTTAAAATTAAAGTAAGTGTATGCTTAAAAAAAAGTTAAAAGAAAACAGATAAGTAGTGTGCATCGTTAAATACTAGTAAGAAAAAAAAAACATATATGTATATAAATACTTAAGTGATTAAAAACTAAAAATGTAAAAACACCACACAATACTTTAGGTAATAATTACACTAGTCAACAGGATTTGGTCAAAAGGAAAGGTTCAAAACTCAACTTAGCCAGCACATAGTTGCGGATCAGTCACTTCTGGAGAAATGAATGCATTGGATGAGTACTATAGTAGGCGCCAGATAATCGTGGAATATCGGTCATTGACCCACCTACATTTATTGACATTGTAAATTTGAAAAACGGAATTAATGACACAAAACTGTCCCGAATCATCATCTCTCGTGATCCTTAACATTGTCTAATAATGAAAAACGATTCATATTTAATTGCTCAGGTACCTATGAGCAGTTATTAGGGAAAGGTATATACTTTATTCCACATTTATCTGGCGCCTACTATAGTTAAAAAGTTGTAACGCTGCTGACGAACTTTTTATAATCTGTATGTATCTATGTTTTTTTAGTATCGTTCTCAAGTAAGTGACATATGTCTTTATTGGGAATAAAGTTTCTTTCTTTAAGCCGAGGAATGTGCTTACTAATTAATTGCGAATCACCTACCTACCCTTATTCCAAAATCAAATTTATTTGTTTTGATCAGGTCTAGTTTTTGTGTTACAGCTACCAGGAACATAATTTTCCCTTTAACTTGTAAATTCCTTTTTTTATTTTTCAATAAAGTGGCTGTTTTTTTCAGTTTACTGGGTTATTTTATATTATACTAGCTGACCCACGCAATTTCGTCTGCGTCACATTTTTCAGGAATGCTCGGCTCCTATTGGTTGTAGCGTGATTTTATATAGCCTTCCTCGATAAATATTCGTCCCAACACTAAAATATTTTTTGAAATCGAACCGGTCTTGGGATTAGCGCATTCTACCAAACAAAAAGTCAAAAATAACTGATCGAGTGGTAAATAATCAATTATTATCGAACGCCGAGGGTAGAAAATAATTAAAGTACCAATATCGCTATTAAAAATAGGGGTTGGTGATAGAAGAGTGAAAATTTAGGGTTGTTTGTACTTTTTAATGCCACATTATAAAACAATAAAAATACAAAAAATTGTCCAAAAAATAAAAAATAAATGTTAGGGGTGGACAACCCAAAATTTCATAAAAATCGGTCAAGCCGTTTCGAAGAAGTTCTCGTTCTCGTAAATCTTATGATAATGTAGAAACAGTCATCAAATGATTATGTCCAGTTTCTTTACATATTACATGATGAAATTATTTTTAAAACACAGAAAAGAAATTCTGCACCATCAGATTTAAAAAAAAATGTGAGCTTTATTTGGCATTTTTTAATATACAAGGATAGTTGAGTATACTGACGTTCCATCTGCTACACATACTTTAATATGACGTATTATAATAATAATCAAAATATACTTAATTACAAATATAAGATGCTTAATTAATTAGAATCACCTGAAAACTTCAGTTGTCACCTCAAAGCACTACTTCAAAATCATATTACAGGAAAATGTTCGCATGTTCTTAACATAATTAGTTTTAAAAAATCTTGTGACTCACAAAAAATGTTTTTTTGTTGTCCAGTGTTTTCAATGCTTTGCTGAAGAAATTTTAATATTATCAATCAGTCTACCTAGCCTTTTCTCAACTATAATTAGGGTACAGAGTGTTTAGAAGATGGAGCTCGTGGCTAAATAATAACAGCCGCACGAGTCGATCTTCAAAGTTATGCAACGCTTGCCGAGGTCGGTCTGTGGATGGGTGACTATCTAAACATAATTCAATAATTTAATAATTCTCGGTACCTCGGAAAGCACGTTAAGCCGTAGGTCCCGGCTATCAGTTTCAAATATTTGGCAGTCGCATTTTTCTCGTAAATAACACAAACTACATAATTATAAATAGAAAAAAAAAACAGATTGCAGGACCGCCCCGACCCTTGCTCGAGCCAGCCCGCGCCGCTGAGCCTGTAGTCTTAAATTCGCCCCTTAATAATAATTCTAGTTCGATCCAGCCCGTCCCTAGCTGTCCTCCCCCCAGCGACGCCCTAAGCCGTAGCCCGTACCCCGTTTTTAAAAGCCCTGGCTAGAGGCTTTAATATTATATTAAGGCCACCACAGGCAAGCCCGGTTAAGCAGTCGACAACCTTATAGGTTGAACTGCGAGAAAAAAAAAACAGATTGCAGGCAGTCTACTTATTGTTAGTTAACTGAAAGGGTAAATTTTTTATAAGAAAATGTCTAACGAAACAAAAGCAACGGCTTTTGAACAAAGAAGGTTTTGTTTTTATTTACAAAAAAAAACGACTATTCATGCAACTCAGTTATGTTTTTTATAATGTTTTTTTAAGTGTGGCAACATAATTTGTTTGACAATGCCACCGGAGAATAAAGGAGTTCCTATATATAGAAGGAGAGCACAAAAAAGTAAGAAGTTGCAAAAACGAAGCGGTGCGGTGGAAACGGAAAACTCGTTATTTTTAGTTTGTCTTGAAGCAATTCATTAGTTTGTTTAAATTAAGTTGGTTTAAAATAAAACCGTTGGAATTTTTTTGGCTAGCGAAGGAGGGGGAACATTTTTGATAATGGAATGGAAATCAAAATGGCTTTTTTTTAAGGATGGGAAATCATCAAATGACTTCTTCCACTCTGGGTGGAGCGGAAGGGCGTGTCAGACTCTTACTGACTAAAATCTTCCAGAGATTACCTTCCACAAACAATAATATAAACATCAATTTCCCCTCTTTATAAGATTATTTTAAATTGGACTACGTCAAATTCATACAATGGCCTCATTATAAAATATATGTATCTACCTATGAGCGTACACACAACTCATCAGCTGGATTGTATAATACCTACTCACACCAGAAATGTAAAAAAAAAAAAAATTATACCTTTCTCTTTGAAAAATTCAGAACGTAATTGAATTTGTGTCCGATAAATGGCGACAGCCGGCCTATTGCGATACAATCTAATACCGGTATTAGCAGAGGTGGACATTGTAGGGTCGTCTGTATATGTACAGTCAACAAAGTTATTTGGTATGCAGGCAGCTAACTTGGAACTACTTTTAAACAATGTTGTGAGTGTGCTGAGTGGACAATTATTGTACACCACACTCTTAAGTATGTCATAAGCTTAAAAAGTTATAATGCACACACCACACTAATATTTAAAGGCCAAAGTTTGTGCGTGTGTGTGGGTGTGTATGTTTGTCACTTCTTCACGCGCAAACGGCTGGGCCAATTTTGATAAAATTTAGTATACAGGAAGTTGACACCCTGGATTAACACATAGGCTAATTTATATTTATATACTAGCTGCGCGGGTAACACCGCGGGCGTTAGAAATAAATATTGGCAGTGCAGTGGAAAAAATAATATTTTTGCCTGTATACCCAATAGTATGTACTTTGTATGTCAATATTTCAGTTGTTTACACAACAACCTGTAATAATTATGATAACCAAGGAAATTTTGTGTTGTGGTACGCCGTTCTTTTTATTTTTTAAAGGTTTGCGTTTTTAAGTTTTTAGAGGAGCTCGTAGCTAAATAATAACAGCTGCACGGGTCAATCTTCAAGGTTAAGCAATGCTGGCCGAGGTTGGCCTGTGGATGGGTGACCATCTTAACATCGGAAAGCACGTTAAGCCGTTGGTCCTGGCTGTCATTTCTAGATCTTTGGTAGTCGTTACGGATAGTCAGACGTCAGAATATCTGACTCCAGTCTTGCCAAGGGGTACCGTGTTTCCCAGTTAATGGGTTGTGGAGTTGGAGGTCTGGTAGGCCAGCCGCTCCGCGTAAAATACTGGTATCCAGCTGAATCCGGTTTGACTGGGAGCCGACCCCAATATAGTTGGGAAAAGGCTAGGCAGATTATGATGAAAGGTTTGCGACTTACCACTATCTTCACTGATAGTAAGCGATGATATGGTTGACGATGGACCCCGCTCTTCTTGAACTATCTTATTGTTGTACCTGCTGTAGGTAGTTCGATTTCTTTTCACGGCTTTTTGTGATCGTTTCTTGATAAACTTACGTCCAATACTTCATAGAGTAGCTCTCAAAAATTTGTAAATATTCAGTTTTTTTTTTTGCAAAAAAGCAGAGACAACGCAGAAAGCTCAAAATAAGGAACTGGGATCTACAGTTTTGTAAGAGGCCAAAAACTACATCACAACATCATTCACCGCTCGATTTTGCCCATTGCTGAGCATAAGCCTCTCCAGTGTCAGTCCCATTCATGTTCTACCCGAGATGACATCAGTGTCGTCTGCTCATCAAGATGGTTGACCAACTTCATAATCCAGTCCGCGGCACTAGGTCACCGCCTTACTTCACCTATCATCAATTTGCCTTACCAGATATCCCACCCAGCTCCATTTAAGTTCCATCATTCTTTTTGAAAAATCTTCATACATTCGTTCGCCAAAAACCGCCTTATTACAAATACCTAATTAAACCCCAATTTCTGAGAAGAATGCTCCAACATTCCCTCCAAACCTTGTACGGTCAGCACCTACAATTCCTGCCAACATAGTAGGTTGGTACCCCTGGCGTGTTGCCAACTGAAGCAATTTATCTAACAGACCGCGATACGGGTTGACAATCGGTCGAATATTTGGTGCTGTTTGCCCACATCGGCTTGATATCGGGGCTGCGATGTCTGGATTGGCTGCGGGTTCTGTTTTTGAGTTGGGAGGCTGTTTTGGCAGTGAATTTTCTAGTTTATGGTATTTGTGTAGTGTTATTAATCTTATACCTATAAACGAGCAATTCTATATATGATTTGTTATCTGAATCTCGGAAATGGGTCCAACGATTTTCATGAAATTTAGTATGCCGGGGGTTTCGGGGGCGATAAATCGATCTAGCTAGGTTTCATTTTTAGAAGACGTTTACCAAAAAAAAAAAAACGAGCAAAGTTCGAGTCATCCAGGTACTAGTATCATTATGTCTCGGACTTTTTGATCTTTAGATTCTGGTCTAGGGCATGAGGTTTCATTGGCATCGTATTGATTTAAAAGATAGGTAGATATACCACGTTGCTTTTAGGAATTCTGCTAGGAAAATTTGATGTTTTTGATGTCGGAACTTTTCTATACCACACAGTAAATTTGGGATGATATTAGATTACTAACACACACACGGATGGGTTTTAGTCAGTAAGAGTCTGACACTCTCTTCCACTCCGCCTAGAGCGGAAGGAGTCATTTAATTGTTTTCCATTCATAGAAAAAAAAAGTATCGCACAATGTAACATTTAAAGTGAAACGAAAAACTTTTAGGATAAATTAAATAATAAAAACTCAAAACATATAAGTCCCACATCCATCAGGATCACGCATAAAGCAAACATTTCAAGCCATTAACCCTTCACTCGCAATAAAATGCATTAAAGGCCGCACAATCGGGCCGCAACCGGGCCGCCGTCAGAAGCGACCTGCATCTGACAGCCGTTGATCGAAAACCGTATATAACTGCCACACGTATCCATAGATCGCTTGTGAAGTATAAAGAGTTAATCGTACTTCTGTTTCCGATAGATTCGTTTTCGTTTTGCGATTTGCAACTTTTGGCTTGCCGTTTCTTCCTTAAGGTTGTCTTTAAAAAATCGCCTCGAGATATAGGCTACTCGTTTTGTCACCCAACGTAGTTTTTTTAAATATTCTTTTCTGGCACTATATTCTACTCTATAGACTTTACTTTTGTACGTAATGGTAATTTGACTTCAAATTACCATTACGAATATTAGTTACTAGTTGCCGCTTGTTGCCGTTATTGTCGAAAATTATTCCAAGAGAATATATTATAAAAGTACCCTATGTGTTATTCCAGACTATACTCTACCACTTTGCCAAATTTCATCAAAATCCATTCAGTAGTTTTTACGTGAAAGAGACAAACATCCATTCATCCTTACAAACTTTCGCGTTTATAATATTAGTAGGATTTACGAAATATGGATGACTAACTGCCGCCCGCGGCTCCGCTCGCGTAAATGTCGAAAATTATCCCAAAGGAACATAATCCCGAGATAAAAACTATCCTATATCCTTTCCCGTGCCTCAAACAATCTCTATTACCAAATTTCATCTCAATCGGTCCAGCCGTTTGCGCGTGAAGAAGTAACAAACAGACACACACTCACAAACTTTCGCCTTTATAATATTAGTGTGATATAAAAAAACAATCAGTTGTATTATCTACTGATCTAATATTCCGAACTAGCCCTCGCTTTCGTCGTTTTATTAACCAACGCCACGAATCGTAAAATATTTCGGGATAAAAACTAGCCGATGGCATGCAGAGAAATGCGGTCAGTGAAAGCATTTTATCGTAATAGTATCAATACTTCGTACGTACGTGTTCTGTATGGTATCGAACGTAAAAGAATAGCACCAACCCATCACTTCCCGTGGGTGTCGTAAGAGGCGACTAAGGGACTCACCAGATAATGGGCAGCACCATTCTCTGAACATTGCAACAGCTACACTGCAATCGCCAACCAGCCTGCCAAGCGTGGCGTTTGTGGCAACCCCTATGGGGGAGGCCTATGTCCAGCAGTGGACGTCTTTCGGCTGATGATGATTATGAGTATCAGTACTTCTAGAGATTACCTCCAACAGACAAACAAACAATATAAACTCGCAGTAGTAAATACCTCCTGCCAGGGTTGCGGAATTTGTTCGGAGGATCACCGCGGCCCTGGAACGCAAAGGGCTTTAGAAGGAACACGGATGGGTTTTAGTCAGTAAGAGTCTGACACGCCCTTCCGCTCTACCCAGAGCTGAAGAAGTCATTTGATGAATGAAAAAAAAGTAGTAAATACCTTATCATTTAAACCAGCAGTTTTAGTGATGAAGATTTTGACCCTACCTTTACTAATGTATGAGAAAACTCATTAATAACAGGCAACAAGGCAGAATGAGAAAACCAACACAAAATGAAGCTTCAACCTTTATCCCGAGGTTAAAACATTAACTTTTTACTGTGTTATCTCGATAGTAATGAAAAACATTGAATATATCTCTTGAGTGCAATTTCTCTACGTTGCAATTTGCAAGCCCGACTTCTGCTTCTCGAAGCCGTTCTACTAACGACTTCAACTATTCATGCAAAGTTGCAAGATACCTCTGTGCTACTGTTTGCGCGAATTAAGCTTTTTTTAACTGGATGCAAAGGATATGGAATATTAACCATTATTATTTTAATAGTATATTAATTTATGTTAACTGTGTTCATGTGTATGTATGTATCTATGTATTTATATTTTTTTTTCTCTATTTTTAGTTTTTCTTTAAGTTGCACCTGCCATGTTGTCTCTGCACCACCCTAAGGTCGACTGGTAGAAAATGCCTAAGGCATTAAGTCTGCCTATGTACAGTGATTTTACTTGTGCATAAAAATGAATAAATAAATAATTAAATATTATTGGTTTCTTGAAACAGGCTGATTGGTGGAAAGAGATGTAAAAGTCTTCTGAATTAAGAAAGTCACAACAATGAACGAAATATTTGCTAAGTTTAGTAGGTGCCTATTTACTGCAGTACGAACTGCCGCCTGCGGCTCTGCCCGCGTTCGGTTAGTACTTCCACTTTCTATCAATAATTATAGCTTATTATTCTGATGTATAAGCTATATTACTGTAAAAATCCTAATATTGTCAGAAGCCAGAAATTCTGACTGCAGTCTTGCTGAGAAGTACGTACTGTGCCCACCACCATGAATCCGGTTTGACTGAAAGCCGACCCCAATATAGTTGAGAAAAGGCTAGGCAAATTACTGTAAATGATCATATTCCTCATTTTTTTTCCGAGGCTCTAGCTAAGCCAGGTAACATTCTATTAGCGGGGTAACTGGCCGATCGATTCTGTAGACATGCCGAAGTGAAGGCTTGGGTGAAGTGATCACGAGGTGAGCTGTCAATCTATGTAATAAAGATGAAATGACAGCTCACTTCGTGATCACGTGTCATCTTGATTATATGAATTGACAGCTCATCTCGTGATCACTTCACCCAAGCCTTCACTTCGACATGTTTACAAAAATGACCGGCTGTTGTCAAAGAGACCAAAATGAAACATGAAATTACAAGCGATATTGAAATTTCTACTAAACATCTTGAGCTTTTGAACATCTTCCATTGATGTATTACAATATAAAGAAGATATATTTTTATAATGGTAAATCATCAATTGACTACTTCCACTCTGGGAGGAGCGGACAGGAGTGTCAGACTCCTACTGACTAAAACCCATCCGTGTTCCTCCAAATGCCCTTTACGTTCCAGGGAGGCTACTCTCTAAACCCGAAGTCCGTAATTTCGGGCTTAGTTGCGGGCGTATTCTACTCCGTATCACCTACAGACTTGCGCTTAGTTCCGAACCCGAACTAAGAATGAACGACAACACGATTGGACAGTTACTGTCAAATCGTCTTGTCATTAATTTTATAGGTTAGGTGATACGGACTAGAATACGCTCCCAACTAAGCCCGAAACTACGGACTTCGGGCTTGGAGAGTAGTCCCTCAGGGCCGCGGTGATTATTTCGAACAAATTCTGCAACATAAAGAAGATCTTACTCAGTCCACCGAAGGCCCGCAGCTGGTTCATTCCGGCGGCCGATTCGTAAATAACAAATGAGTCCGATTAACCTGCCGGTTAATTGAACAAGTGGGTAGCATTCGAATGGTTAGTTACATCTCGATACAATTGTGCAAGCCGGGATTAATAATGCTAACAAATGATTAGTTCTTACTTACTGAATGGTCTGATGACCTCAAGAAACTTATTTCACGATTCTAGGAAATTGTTTTCTGCCAAGAATACAAGTTTATTGTAATGGAAATAATAAAAGCACACAAATACATGTTCAACGTTTTATGAAGTCCAGCAAACATGATTGACTTTATATTTTATTTTACGATGAACTTTATATTTTATTTTACGATGGATAAATAACTATTTTTATTTCGTACATGGAACATGACAATCATCAGGCTTATTTATAAAAATATAATTATATATATTTTCTTTAACTTTATGGTGTACATCATAATAAAGAGTATTCTATTCTAACCTTACGATTTGTTTAAATATTTATTAGTAGATACCAAATTAATAAATTAAAAAAAAAAATTATGTATAATAAATAATAATCTGCTATTCAGTACAAGCAACTATCATGTTTTTTTTTTAATTATAAGGCTAAAAGGTTTCAACCTTGTAAATCTTACGTTATATAAGTTAAAATACTATTTCATCAATGATAGGACATTCTACAAGAGAAATTTATCAGTTCAATAATTACCTACATAGCTCATAATTTTAACACACAAATCATGCTCACATCGCATAATACATAGGTACATACAGTCGAACTCTAAACATTTTACTATGCACATTTTACAATTGAATATGCCACTTACAAATCCTTCCGAAACATTTCGCTGGAAATTGTCTGACCACTCCACAGATTGAGCAGTGGTATTCTGCCGGTCGATTCTGTAAACATGTTTAAGTGTAGACTTGGGTGAAGGTAGGTGAGCTTTCAATCCATATAATCAAGATGTCACGTGATCACGAATTGAGCTGTCATTCCATCTTAATCTTTGGATTGAAAGCTCACCTCGTGATCACTTCATCCAGGCCTTCACTTCGACATGTTTACAAAATCGACCGGATGTAGTCAACTCACGGTGAAAACATAGGTGAAGTGAGCTTGAAGTGTGCTGTCAATCCAGCCGGTCGATTCTGCATACAAACTCATCGTGATAACTAAGGTGAATTGACCATGAAGTGAGCTGTCATTCCAATTTATGCTAGAGATTGACAGCTCAATTGAAGCTCAATTCACCAGTCACCTACGCTAACACGGTGAGCTGTATACATACATATCTTTAAGTGGAATGACAGTTCACTTCACACTCACCTCACCAAATTTTTTCACGGTGACATTTTGACAGAATAGACTGGCTGTTCATGCGCAGATTTCGGATCATGCAGCGACCTCTCACCGCGCCAATCAGCCGACGCCGAGCCCGCAGTTTGAACAATCACTCGCCATTCGCCGAATCTCTACTTGATACTGTTCTTATTTTCACTCTGCTTTACTCTGAAATGACTCTTCTATTACTGGCTTAACTGACTGAAGCCTGTTTTTACAGCACCAGACAGCTGCCCAAACTTTGGTGAGTGATTGCCTAATACAGCACTTCTATTTTTTTTCCTTTTTACTGCACTGTTCAAACTGCGGGTGAGTTCGAAAATGGCCGCTGTAAAAGACTCTAAACTAAGCGCTATTCTATCATTGAATGTGACGGTCGAAATGCCAAAATAAAATGTATTGTTCACGTGACATTTCGACAGCGTCTGTCAATCTCACACTTTTTGACGTTTTGACAATTGACTTCGCAATATTACCGCTAACAGAATGTCACTTGTCTGGGGTCCCAGAGGCTCTAGACGAGTGTCATTCTGTCAGTAGTTGCGAGGCGAAGGCGATTATCAAAACGTCAAATATGTATTGGATTGACAAAACCTGTCGAAATGTCACGTGATCAATCCCTTATATTTTGGCATTTCAACAATCGCATTCGCGAACTTTGTCTAGAGCCTGTCGTGATAAATCTAACTGTTTTATCTGTGCAAACAGTTTTTATTGATCCGTCGGTGGTAACATGAGGAGATCGTTGTTAAATAACTCATCTAAACTTTCAGTGGAATTCCTACAGACCGTTTGCACAGTTAAAACGATACGGAGCGAAGTGTGTAGCGAGTTTCAAATAATTGAAATAGCGCGGTCCCGCCCTACGCATTCACTAAAGCGTTTGCCTCGCCCGCATTTTGAACAATTTCAAATTTATTTCTTCATAATTTTTGCTTTTATCCAACTTTGTATATCGCTTTACACTGACATACATTAATTTTGAACACTACTTACTTTACTGAACTACATTTTTACATTTACGCTTTTACGAAATTACTAGGTAAGGCAGTTTTATGACTTTTTGCTTTTATAATAATTATATTATTTCCTAACCATACTCGAACAACACATATTGACACCAATCGACATGACTTTCGGTTGTCGACGTGCAATTTGCGAGGAGGCAGAGAATGGTTGGATAACGGGCAGAAAACTTCAGTATCTCCGAGAAAGTTTCCATCTTATGAAGATAACCTTGAGCTCCAAGATCATGACTGGTGTATTTTTATTATTTTGGCATGACTTTCCACGTCATTCCCCAAAACCTGAGCTGCCTTTAGACTACTCCATCTCTGCCTTATATGCAACGCGCAGAACTTACACACATTGTACTATGAAGAATTGAAGTCATAATCGTTTTGGTGCGAGAGAGATAGTGACATACTAGACGGATAGCATCATCTCTTTTGTTAAAGAGACTGGTGATGGCTTTGACTCTTCATAATGCAGTACTCAGACGTTAATATGGCAGATCGGGTTAAAGAAAGAGACAATAACTTAGGAACGAATGAGACGTTATTCTAATAGAAAGCCAATATCGCGTAAATACGCAATTGTCGCATTAATTTGTACAGCAAACCCCAACCGCCTCGTCGCCCACAGAGGGCGCTTTTCGGTTTAACCGAACAAATTAAAACGACGATCGCATATTAACGCGATGATCACCTTGTATAAAGACGACGCCTCACGGCGACTAAACGAGACTTGAGCTTAAAACTCTATGCCATATTGTCGTCCAGGTAATACGATTCCAGATCACATTATCACTTTATTCCGATATGAAAGTACACTTTCCATCCAAAATTGTAAGTAATTAAGCCGAGGCGTGCATGGCCGTTTGAAGAGCTTCATCAGCAGATTATATTTGACCTATTAAACCTTGCGGCCGATTTGACAGATTTTGGCACTGCGCCGAGCATGTTGGGCAGATGATACGCTGCTGTAATATTACGGTTTAAAATTGTTTTTATCTCCATTGTTTTACAGGAAGAACAGTAAGTTGATGATATTTACTTTGATTAATGTGTAGTGCAATTTCTTGTTTTAGGCGACAGTCGTGGGGAATAATGCCTTAATTTCAACATTGGTAAATTAATTGGTAATTGCATTATGTTATTTTTAGTGCACAATGTCGACGCTTGGGGGAGGCCTCTGTCCAGCAGTGGACGACTTTCAGCCGAAATGATGATGACGGTGAATTTCTGTGTACATAGGGATGCCATTATCTTACTACCTATTGATTTATTTATTTTAACTTTATGTCCAATAGTGGTACATGGGCGGACTTAACGCATCAAGGCATTCTCTACCAGTCAACCTTTGGGTTATAAAGACTACACTGTGGTAGGTGTACAGCAAATTAAAATAAAATTTAAAATATATTTTTTTTCGGAAAGAATTTACAAATAATATATTTAATACTAATAAAATAAATTCTATTCCTTATTCTTGCCTATTCTTCAGTTTCGACTTATGAGGTGATGATGTATGATTGGTTGATTAATGCATTTAGCAAATAGTTGGGACGAAGTAGCTGTCTGATTACATCAGGTAAAATAATAGAGAATAATTATTTTTTTTCTTCTTTTGTTTCTTTATTTTTAGGGCTCTTGTTTTATTGGTTGTCCATCTGTCACAGAGGTTTTTCTCGAGATTTTATTTGCGATGTTAAATGTTAATATGTAAAGTCTAATGACTCGCACATAGATCACCATAAAATACCAAAATTACTTGCTCATTACGCGGTTAAACAAATGGCTAACCATCAAGGCTGTTTGCACCGGATGTAGATACCTAAAAAATGTAACTCATCATAGAGGTTCTTTGAGAAAAAAAAATAAAAAGGATGTTTCCAGAACACCTGGTAGTTTCAAAATTTAAGGTGTAGCGAACATGAACCTTTTTAGGTATTGCGTTCATTCTGTTACACGTAGTATATGATGCGTCATGCACCCACATCACAGCAGCTCAAAATAATAGTGTAAGCGCTGGCAAGTGTTGCGGAATTTGTTCGAAAGAGTCACCGCGGCCCTGGAACGCAAAGGGCTTTAGAAGGAACACGGATGGGTTTTTAGTCAGTAAGAGTCTGACACGCCCTTCCGCTCCACACAGAGCGGAAGAAGTCATTTGATGTTTTCCCATCCTTAAAAAATAAAAAAAAAACACATGAAGTGTACCATCAATCCGGCCCATCAAGGTTGAATGACAGTTCACTTTAAGCTCACTCCAACTAAGTTTTCACGGTGCGATGTTTACAGAATAGGCAAACTGTAACATTCATGTGCACAAACTCTGTGTTTATTTGGTCGGAGAACTAACAGGAAAAGTCTATAGCACGGGGTCCCGAGGAGGCTTATGTCGCAACATTTCATTTTAGTTCCTTTTTGTACAAAATAGTTTAGTTTTGTATAATATATGTGTGTCTATGTTTTCGAGCGTAGGTATGGCACTCGTGGGCTGCAGCTGAAAATCAGCGTCAGGTGGATATACCTTGTATTGCCATCTGGCATTATGAGCTGAAGCCCTTTGGCATTGTTGGTTTTCATTAATTATTTTGTTTAAATTTAAGGTGTTTTTTTTTTATAATGCCAATAAACACAATTTTCTTGCTTTCTTTCTTTATGTCAAACTGCTGCCTACGACACCCGAGAGTTGATAAAAAAAATTATCTCTGCTTATTTTGTACGGTCACTCTCATGTCCGAGTACTAGAATTTGTAACTGCAAAAACCACCCTTACCGCCACAATATTAAGCTACATTTTTTTTGCATTTTTCTCGTAGTATACCAACCATTTTTCGTTTGTTTATTACAGTCTCAGTAATCCATAAATCCAAACTACTTTTCAAGCCCCACTGTATAATATTTAACTTTTGAATTTCAGTTTTGAGTACTGTTCTGTGTTCGCTCGTGGTTTTGACTCATTTTTTCTGCACTGAAGTGTTTAGAGCATCAGGAAATCGAAAAAGTTAAATCAAATGCGATATTATCTGGAAACTTAGTATCATTTTAATGCAAAACGTTTGCGTGAACGTCAGATATAGGAACCTACCTAAATCGTCTCACTCATTATCAAGATTGGAGCGGGAATTTATCAAATGGAAGCGCTAGAAATCGTCGAGTGATACAGAACTTGCATAACAATTGACCCAGCTTTACTTTAACTGGGTGCGATTGTGTCGAGATTCAAAGACTGGGATTCTGTTCAAAGTTTAAGAGTTACATTTTAGATGTGAAAGCTGTGCCTAGTTTTTCATCTTCAACTGAAATTTAAAAAAAAACAAGCGGGGCAGTCTTTGGGGACTGCCGATAGAAGTGAAAACTAAGCGAAAGCTAAAGCGTTCGGTGACGATGACGCGAGTTCCATGATTTTTGTTCACCCAAAAACTGCTCAACGCGCCTAAAAAAGATTTCACTTAAAAAAAAAAAACACTTTAAAATAGAACTTAACGTTTTATTGTAGGCAGATACATAGTGTACTTTGATTTTTTATTTCTTTACCAAACAAACCACAGTACACAGTTATTAAATAATTAATTACAAAGGCGAGCTTAACTCACAGTTGAATACTATCCCAAAAACATTTTAGTGATAAATTTCTCTGCATCCCCCAAAGGTTAGGTAGAAAATACCCATGGCATTAAGTCCGCCTCTGTACATTTGTGTGCGTAAAGTGTTAATAAACAAATAAATATAGGGAGAGATCACATTCGAGGGTAGGCACCAGTGTGTTCCTTAAGTTTAACTTGACATCACGGATAAACTATGACGGAGAGATTTTGATGATGTTAGAATAAAAAAAATACAAAAGTTCAGAATTAAAGTAGGTCGCAAAAGACATTCCAAATGTGAAACCCATCGATATTAAAAAACTTCTCGAATACACCCGAGGTATCGCAGTATCACAAGCCACAAGTCCCAATTTTGTGGAGCTTATACTTACGTAAGCATGGCACGTGCATGGTGTTTGGTAGTTGCTATAATAACTTCTACCTGTCTTCTACAATAAATGTCTACATTTTTTTAAATTAAAGAAAGAAAAAGAAAAGAAAGAAAGAAAGAATGATATTTATTTAGCACTTACATGGAACACGCACGGTACATAGAAATAAAATAAAATAAAAAAATAAAATTGAGAGGAGCTCACCCAATTGTAAGCAATGATGTGGTCGACGACAGATCCGACCACTCTTGACTTTAAGACCTTAGGTTTTACCTATCAGGAAACAGACTTCGACATGGAATTCCACTTCTTAGCTTCACAGCGAAAGCATGTATTGTTGGAGCCAACTGTCTAAATCAGCCGTTTAATTGGCTACCTAGGCTTTTCATTGAATAGCGCCTAAATGACATCCAGCTAACGCGTCTAATACAACACTTAATGATCGGGCTGGCAGATGCTTAGGCCGTTCATAGAATAGGGTGAAATATATGAAATACTAGCTGTCGCCCGCGGCTCCGCCCGCGTTAATGTCGAAAATTATCCCAAGGGAAAATACTATGACCTTTCCCGGGACTCAAACAATCTCTATACCAAATTTCATCTAAATCGGTCCAGCCGTTTGCGCGTGACGAAGTAACAAACATACACACACTAACAAACTTTCGCCTTTATAATATTAGTGTTATTTAATTTTAGGAATTCTACATTTAAAAAATCAATCAATTTCAACATTTTAACCTCAAAGCAAAGTAAATTTATTGTTGCACTGTGTAAAGTTTAAACGAATGTTTTATTTTTGTTTGTTAATTAGTGTAAACAATTTTTGGTAGACCTAATAAATAAAATAAAATAAAATAAAGCTCAAATCAACTCAGTGTAACAAGACCGCGCCTTCGATCACGCTGTCACTGAGCTCAGTGATCACTGACAGCTGAGAACAACGCCTTCACATCAACAGCTGTTTATAATCAGGCCAGAGCAAGTCACGCACTTCCTGTAGAGGCTTGATTAATTCAACCTTCAGTTGCGCTAATGGAAAGGGTTCCTTTGGAGCATTGAAGGTCGTTTGTGTTAGTGGAGAGAAAAGGTGAGGTTGGATTGTTTGAGGAATATTGTGTAATAATATGAAAGAAGAGGGAGTCTTATTTACGCGCAAAAGGGTCTCAAATAAATCATATTTTTTATACTTTTTACTTTAAAAATCCGTTCACTTCCTCCAGAATTTCCTGTAATCATCAGCAGTGTCAGTATTTTTTTCATAAGGATTTTCGGAGATCAAATCGACCATTTCCGCCAACAGTTTCAAAGTAACATGTTAAAAAAATATTCGGAACCAATGAAATTCTTCTATGCGCAAGCAAAGTTCTGCGTGCGATTTGAACATATACAACAGTCCGAATATCAACTATCGGGCAGTTGCCCACCAGACACAACAACCGTCTGGTCGGAGGATCCTCCCATTTCAGTGGAAGTATGCGTTACATTACTCTGTGTTTCGCATAGCTCTATAGTTTTATCAACTCGTTTATTACGCTTATAAACATAACACTAAGAGAAATATTAACCGCAACGGGTCAACTAACTATGCAAATTATAAAAAATACTAGCTGCCGCCCGCATGAATGATGAAAATTATCCCAAGAGAACGTACTCCCGGGATAAAAATCGTATTATATTATTGTAGGTATGGCTTCAGGTAAGACTTGCTTCCAATTTTGAAGTGAAATTGCCATTCCTAGCATTTTTGTAATTATCCTTGGGTCGGCTTCCAGTCTAACTGGACGCAGCTGTATTCCAAAACATAGGGCGACTGCTTTATTTATAAATGACTAGCAGCCGCCCGCAGTTTCGACCACGTGAATGTCGAAAATTATATTATATTATATGTGTTATTCCAGATTATAATCTATCTCTGTGCCAAATTTCATCAAGATCCGTTCAGCCGTTCTGACGTGATTGAGTAACAAATAATCATCCATCCATCCACACATCACACTTTCGCATTTATAATATTAGCATAGAAGATAGCTCCAATAATTTATTTTAAACCCTTACAGGCCAAGGGCTACAAGATTGAATTTTCTCATAAAACTGAGGGAAATGCTTCGAATTTTCGCGAATAAAACTGGCCACCTTTGGTTCTTAGTTACTTGTACTGCCCACTAGGGGCGATCCTCTAGAAGCCAAGTTTGCGACACAGCAAACAAGATTCTGCTAGCCACTTGCCAAGTTTCCTCTTACTTGGCGTTATACCTATAGCTCCAACCTTGTTTTATTCTTCAATTTGCCCCACACTAGGAATTTCTCATGTATCGTGGGTGCGTTTTCAAACATATAAACTCACATTCACAAACAGCTAGTCCCGGAACAACTATCTGTAGGCCATACGTGCGGGAATCGAACCGACGACGCGCAGCTCCGCGGCCACCAGTCTTGCGAAGTGGTTACATGGGTTGTGGCAGACTGATAGGCAATCGGTCCATGAAAAGACTGGTATTTTTGTAGTGTTACACTCAAAGCCGACCCCAACATGGTTGGGAAAATGTTCGAACGACTGATGTTAGGGTAAAAATAAAAGCTACGTAAATACAGGCTGTTCCAGAAGTGCGACGTCATATTTAAGGGTGATATTGAGTAGTTAACATCATCATCATCATCATCATCATCATCATCATCATCATATATCAGCCAGAAGACGTCCACTGCTGGACATAAGCCTCCCCCAGAGGGGGGTTTGCCATAATCGCCACGCTTGGCAGGCGCGTTGGCGATAGCAGTATAGCTGTTGCAATGCTCAGAGTAATGCTGCTGCCCATTCTCTGGTGAGTCCCTTAGTCGCCTCTAACCAACACTCTTACGACACCCATGGGAAGTGATGGGATGGTACTTTTCTTTTACGTCCGACACCATATAGAACTAATATTGATTAAGGAAAAAATATTAAAACATAAAAAATGTGATTTGACAAAAATGAGTAAAAAGTTCCGAAGAAATGAGTTTTCAAGCCGTCAGATGCAGTTGGTGACATCAAATCTGTGATTGAACTAAAGTAAATGCCAACAACCGTAAAGTTGAAACGTCATTTCTACGGTTTTTTTTAAAGAAATGTCTTAATGGTCGAATTGTCCGAAAAAAAATAATTGTATTAATAATTTTTCCTTAATGTATATCATCCTTAAATACGACGGCGTACTTCTGGAACAACCTGTATATTAGATTGGCAGTTAATGTAACGTCTCTTGTTTAGTATTGTTTTAGTTTTCAAAGTTATTTGTGTATTTTTTGTACCAAAGTTATCGAAGCAATATTGTAATGCCAAAGTTTAGATTTGATGCCTGAGGCAGATGGAGCTAAAAATAATATAAATATGGGAAGGTTTTGTCTGAAGGTTAAAATTTGTCGTTAGTTGGTTTAAAGCAAGAAGGCATTTGAAAGTAATGAAGCGTCTTCCTACTTATCACATCACACTAATATTATAAAGGCGAAAGTTTGTCAGTGTGTGTTTGTTACTTCTTCACGAGCAAACGGCTGGAACGATTTAGATGAAATTTGGTATAGAGATTGTTTTAGCCCCGGTAAAGGACATAGTATAGTTTTTATCCCGGGAGTAAGTTCCCTTGGGATAATTTTCGACATTCATGCGGGCGGAGCAGCGGGCGACAGCTAGTTTATTATAAATGCGAAAGTTTGAGGATGGGTGGACGTTTGTAACTCTTTCACGTCAGAACGGCTGTACGGATCTTGATGAAATTTGTCACAGAGGTAGATAGCTGGAATAACACAAAGGATCCTTTTTATACGACACTTTTTTACTTTTTTCTTAGGATAATTTCCGACATTTACGCGGGCGGCAGCGAGTCATTTATAAAAGGATGAAATTGTTTGTTCAGATGTTTGAAATTACTACAGCTGCTACATTATCGTCTAACATAAGATAGTTTTTCGATGATAATACATAAGATAGTTTTTCGGTAGGTCCCAAAAAACTGAACAGTTATTGTGGGCTAGCCCACTCAGCGAAACAACTAGTACAAGAAACTTTAGTCATCATATTATGAACATGCTGATATTAAAGTTGATGGACGAACGGAGCCGCATGTCTAAGTCAGCTGTCTGCTTGTCTGTCAGCTGGCTATATCTCAAGAACTGTAATAGGTAGATAGTCGACATTTTCCCAGAGTAAGTACTTATATTCCCTCTACAGAACACGTGATAATTTTTTTTTCACGTTTACGTGAGCGAGTAGGACTCAATAATAAAAAAAATAAAAAAATATTTCATTTTATTGAGTCCTACTCGCTCTTGGCCGGTTTTCAAAGTCCCTTACAGCGGCTGAAGATCTTAATACAAAGCAGTGACATACAACTTCCTTCCCTTTCAAATATCATTATTATTTGAACTAAACATAATAGAGGAACAGAGTATAATATTTCCGTCGCTTATATGAAATTTCCCGTCTGTATACTGTAACAGCTGTTCGTTGCCCTCACCGACGGTTGCTCGTAAACCGTAACCATTGCTATGACTCATATTGGAATGCTGAAACTTTGCTTGGTTGAGCTTTGAGCTAGATGAGGGAAGTACCAAGGATTGTCGTTATGACCCAGTTACTGGGTTTTGGATTAGGCAGTCGGGTCTCTGTGCATGATACACCAGTAGCTGCATTTGGTAAGATTGTAAGGAGACACATGGTAGGAAAAAATGGGCACGTGCGGGGGTATCGTTATGACCAGTGATCGGATAATCGGGCGTTTATATACCTAAACTTCTTCCCGTGAAAGAATAATTTGGACATGCCTTTTTAAAAATTTTGTAAAAACTACTGTAGCAAAGTTAATGAAAATACTTTTATTGTAATTTAAAAGTTCCAGTAGAATCGGCTTATTAAATATAAAAAAAATACAATGAGAGTTCACAACGAGTCCTAACTATATTTTTTATGCGGGCATTTTTAGCAATCTCAGGAATTTCGAACGATTCCGGGATCCGGGATTCTGAAAAGCATGTCCGTATTATATTTGCGTGAAAATAAAAGTGAAATTTAGGTATATTAGCGCCCTATTATCCGATCACTGGTTACGACCCAGTTACTGGGTTTCGGAACTGGATAGCGGGTGTGTTGTTAATAAAATACCGGTAGCCTGCGTTCGATAAGATTAGAAGCAGACACCACCATAAACGGAAAAACAGGCCACGTGCAAGTCGGACTCGCACACGAAAGGTTCCGTACGAAATAGCGAAAAAATCACGCGTTTTATGTTAAAATCCCCCATCCTTTAATTTTTACTTTTTTTATATTTTGTTGTCATGGTGGCAATAAAATACACACTGAAAATTTCAACTGTCTATTATGATTGATCAGATACAGCTCACTGACAGACAGACGGATAGAAAGACGGACAGAGAAAGCTTAGTAATGTGGTTCCGATGGTTACCCGGGTACGGAACCCTAAAACCTTCAACCTTTTTCCTTCCCAAAATCTCATAACATTTGACCCTTTATCGAATGCTACAACAGTCCCAAATAGGAACCCAGATTTCAACAAAACTCACCATTAATAAAGAAACGTCAAAAACCATGTCATAATATTCCCATTAATACAAAACTCGCAGACTCGCTCAAAGCGGAACGTCACTTTAATGCCTTTTGTTCTCGATATAATTACCTCCCCTTTGATAAGGGGTAGACAGTCGTTACAATCGCTTTCGAGCCAAGTTTCCACCTGAAGCTGCTAAGATGTAATATTTTTCAACTTTTGGTGAGCAACTTTTGAATAATGGGATAAAGTACATACCGAAAGTCGTTATTTGTGAAGTTAAATTGAGGAAGATCATTTTCGCAATGAAATTCCACTGATAGAGTACAAAAATAGAAGTCTGTATTTACATAGAACAACTAGTTTCTGGCATGCATCGGCATGACCCGAGTGAAAGTAGGAAATTATGCCGAGTTAATATGCTCCCGGGATAAAACATACATATAAGTCTTAATCGGGCCCCCTAAGATCTAATAAGGTAACAAACAAACAGACAGACAGAGTTACTTCCGCATTTATATTATTAGTACGGATACTGATTAATCTATCACGCAACAACTCAATGGATTTGAATGAAATTGGAATGCGAATAGAATTAAGGGATAATTTTCAACATTCACGCGAGCGGAGCTGACGGCAAATGCTAAGATATTCCTATATGCTGATAAAGAAAACTAAACACTAACCTAATATAAACCAAAAAGACTACACACATGCAATACTCAATGGTGCATACTAGTCCAAGCAAAACAAAAGAAAAGTAATGAGACAAAGCTCCATACAGAAAGGAAAGACAAACAGCATTGTTTCGAAGCGAATGCTAAACAAAAAGCTCCGTGGAACAGGCCCGTTCATGTATGAAATGTATTTATTCTATTGCTACAGCCAGCCCAAACGTTTTGAGAATCAGTCAACTGAGCATCGATACCATAGAGTAGATAGATTCAGAAGGCCTGCTTCCCGCAACGCGAAATGGAGCGTACACCCACATGGACGCGTACGTTCAGCGATCACAAACAACAGCTGGTTGCAAGCGCGCTTGCACTCGCTGTACGTGAAGCGTGTCGCTCGGTGTTTGGAGTTGACTCACTGTACTCATCTGTTTTGTCTCGATACATAGCTCGAATAGCTTCGGATTGTCACTCGAGTAACAATATCGATTGTGGATGATACATAAGCGGAAAGCACGCGATGGAATAGCGGATGTTTTGAATAGTAGCGATTTATATCGATTAGCAACGATAATTTCTGTTTTGTTGGGATTTGGGAAGTTAAGTTGGGCTGCTTTTTGAATATGTATTGTGGAATTTGTGATGTTTGAAGGTAAAGTTTTTGGTCAATGATGTGTACGTAATATAGCGAGATTAATCTAGTAAGTGTATAGCTAAGACTACTCATAAAGCAGCTACGAGTATGAGCGAGTGTTGTCGGTCTCCGCTAATACAATTTTGGTTTCACGAGGTTATGAGAAAATATAACAGACAAAATGTCATCCTTAATTTATCTTGATTGAATTTCAAACTAACATTAACATTTTGTAAATTATCGATGAAAAAAAAAGTACCAGCCACTAACCAGTACGGTAATGCTTAGAAAATATTCGCAAATTCAATTAAACTTTTTAATAGGACTACATAACAGTACAACTTTCATAAAATATAAGAACGAAACGAACAATAGTACCTAGCTATATCATTACCTCGCAGCGTCAGTCCAGCAGAACCTAGCGGGGATCCTGTTGGGGCGATCAGGCTTGACGCCAACTGAGTAGGACTCTTTCAATCCGCCAGCAACTTCCCCACCGCCTGACCTCGGTGGTTTCTTCTCTAAGTTTTCATCTGATACTAATTCTGTAACTGCACTCTTGCTTCTCCTGTACAGTATCTCTTGATGAAGTTCTTCTTCCGAACTAAAATCATCCTTGCTCTCTATCAAATCTTCTTCTAAATCTTCCAAAGCTGATGGGTTTGACTTGGGTTTGACTTGAGGCGTCTGCACATTTTGTATTGCAGGTAAAGCTTTCTTTTCTGATTCACGAGTTTCTGAATTCTTTTCTAGTGCATGGTTATCTAATTTCTTTTCAATGCTTGATATCCTTTCTAGGATTGTATCCAGTTTACTTGTATTGCACTTTAGGATTTTTTGCACTCTTGATATATCAGTAGTGTTATTGCAGTTGCTTATTTCTGAGATACATTCTCTGAGAGCAGTCAAAATGGGTGTTTTAATACTGTCGCTAAGAAAATGCTTATCCTTTTCGTTCATAAGATGTATTTTAATCTTCGAGTCACCTTGGTTTTCGGTCGCCAAAGCTTCGAAAGATTCCGAAACAACCAATTTTGAACCATCACTTCGTTTTTTATGATGACTCCGTTCCTTTTTGTGACATTTTTTATCCGATATTTCAGAAAATGTGCAGCATAATGATTGATTAATGTTTAAATCATCTAAAGTGTTGCTTGAACCATGACTGAGGGACTCCCTGACACTGAAACTCTCTTTTCTTACCTTTCTGTAAGTTTCAAAAACTTTTTTGGCATCTCTCTTTTCTTCATGTGCAACCGCGTGATGATCCAAACTAGTTTCTTCATGAGGTTTCTTATCTTTCTTCCTGTGCTTTTTCGTTGTTTTTATAGTATAAAACACGGGTATTTTTTCATCGCTCTGTGGTATAACTAAAGGCACAAGATCTCTTGCAAACCTTATAGTCTGATCTAGCACTTGCTCATTATTACCGCTGACTTTATAAGTCTTATTATTATTAGAGATTTCAGTATTTTTCTCACTATTGAACTGTTGACATTTATCTTGTTTATATTTCTTTTCTTTTCTTGCTTTAAGTTTTTCCGTCCTTACTTCAGGATTTTTGTAATCTTCGAGATATTTCTTATGAATAAATACGACGGAATTGTATGAGCGTTGTTGAGGAAAGTAATTAGCTAGGTTCACGCCGTTGATTTCTTTGAGAGAGGGTTTCCATTCTGTGGGCAGGAGAGTTAGGTTAATATTAACGTGGAAATTGTTCGGTTTATTGCCTTCGTCGTGAGCTCGACTGGGTGGGTGGGGCGCATTTTATAGCAGATAATTAGGGGCTAGTTTTATTAACACTTTTTGTTTAATGCCGAGTTTGCATTAATGAATGTGACTGGAGGGCCGTGCAAGAGTATATAAAAAGAGAAGAGAGAGTGTATATAAAAACATTTAGAATAAGAAGTCTCTCGTTTTAAGTGTGGTACAAAGCTTCCTGAACATCAAGTCACCAATGATAAAGTCGAAAACCGGCTACTTTATCTATACTAGTAGGTATTATAAATGCGAAAGTTTGGATGTTTGGATGGATGTATGTTTGTTACTCAATAACGTCAAAACGGCTGAAAAGATCGTGATGAAATTTGGCACAGAGTATCGTCTGGAATAATACATTGGCTACTTTTTATCCCAGGAGTATGTTACTATGGGATTCTTTTCGACATTCACGCGGGCGGCGCTGCGGGCGGCAGCTAGTCATTTATAAATAAAGCAGACGCCCTAATACATACAAACATAGGGATAATAGGGCTAAGACTTAGACTGGGAGCCGACCCAAGGATATTTGCAAAAAGGCTAGGCATGGCAATTCCACGACAAAATTAGAAACAAGTCTTACCCGAAGCCATCCAATAATATAATATTATATATATTTAGATAAACAATACGCTTCAAAGTAAATAGTAAATTAAAATTATTTATTTAAAATTCGCAAGGTAAATATTGACAAGCCAACATTGACACTAAGGATTTTGTTAATTTGAGAAAAAAGTTCTAATAACGTTTTACTGTTTCCCTTTGAATTAGGTACAAAAAGTTTCCAGTTCGCCCTAGTATGAACTTCACTTATTTTCTCAGAATTTTACTGTTATCTTTATTTAAAAATACATAAAAACGTTTTAGATAATATAATATACAAGCTAGTGGAAAGATCTATAAATGAACAAGCGGAATAAAAAGGGGAGGGGAAGAACTCATAGGGCATCGATTACTTCATCCACATCGCTATCAACGGGAAAAGTGCCTAGAACACTGGCCGTATTTTTATTTTCTACAGTTACAAAATGTATATCGAATGTATACAGTGTTACCCAGTTTGTATGCACCTGCTAGGAAATTCACGGTTCCTGTGGAAACCACGGTACTGAAGTCGTTTCTCGCTTACCGTTTCGTTTAAAAATACTTTTTAAACCATTTGCTCTTTATTTATTTCGGTTACGCTTCCGTGTTTGCGTCACAGAAGTTCATACGGATACCAAATTTCAACAGAATCGGACCTGTAGATTCGGAACAATTTGGATATGACACAGGGCAGACACATGAGTGATTCAACAAGACACAAGGGTTTAATTTTTCCTTCGGACTCTCGGAACCCTAAGAGGAGAGGAGCTCGTGACTAAAGAAAAACAGCCGCATGGGTCGATCAAGGTTAAGCAACACTTGCCAAGGTTGGTCTGTGGATGGGTGACGATCTTAACATACCGAGATTGAAATTAAGTAAGAACGAAAATTGTTCTTATACCTATTGAAAGCTTTGTTACGAGAACCTATTGACAGTTTATAAAGAACCTCAGATCTTACTTCAGAACTCGCTATATTTCTTTGGGTAAATATTAAGGTACTTGTGTATAGTACCAATACTTATAGAAGTAATGACTTTTCATTTGTTTAGAACCTTTTAGTTATCATTTATATTGCAAACAAAAAAAATACCCGAATCAAAACGAACAAAAAACATCGAACTTAAATCCGACATCCATTTCAATTTCACCCCCTCAACGGGGTTAAACTGGTTCATACCAGTTTGCTTCCCCCTCGTTTTGTACGAGCTAATTAATTAATATTGGTAAAACCCGTCTAGATAGGGACGAGCTGGAAATCAAACAACAAGACTGCAATGCAATGCATTTTCATCCCTATACTGAAAGCTTAAATCCTTGTTTTATTATGGCAACCCCGTGTGTCTCACACAGAGGAACTTCAACGTTATTCCTGCGTGGTTAAGGTAGACTTTTAGTTGTGGAACTAGTCTCTTTGTGAGAAACTAGGGTTGGTAGGTAGGGCAATCCCGGGCAGACCTAGTCCTACCTCGCGGGAGCCTCGATTGATCGACATTCGGCCAGTTCATTACAGGACGAGGTAGCGATACGACGCGTTCATCATGTTCGTCAAAAACGGCCATACCTGGCAGCCATTTTAAATCGGTTTTGCCCCATTTGAAAAAAACTTTGACGGTGTATGTGGTGTTTTGACGTTTCCTGCACAAGGTTCAGCTGATATTAAGGTAGGCAGATATAGTTTTTTAATTTTATAAATTTTCCTTTGTCCGCGGATGCGACCTTCTTTATTTTATTGTCTGTTAGAACATGCTTTTTAAATATCTTTGTTATTATTTTACTAACTACAACGTGTTATTCATCTAAAAATAGAGCTCCTAACCTAACCTTTACTTAATTTTTCGTGCTGGTTGAAAGACAAACCTGCCCGGGTGCGCTCGCACTGAAGTACCTAGGTATGTACTTAAGTAGCTATTGTCATGCGCATAAGCTCTTACTACTAAGATAATATAGGAATCTACCGTAGTATAGAGGTATGCGGTACAGAGAGTAAAGTCCCGCATACCTCCACAGAAAAGGGGAGGATCCTCCGAACCAGACGGTTGTTGTGTCTGGTGGGCAACTGCCCGATAGTTGATATTCGGACTGTCGTCTATGTTCAAATCGCACGCAGAACTTTGCTTTGATTTCGATGTTAGTTCGTCGTAGATGGCGATGCGGTTCTTTTTGTTGCCGTACAAATTTCGCTTCTTAGTTTTTCATATGGCGGCATTAATGCCGCTACAGTAGTAAATAATACGAGTCAAACATATATTTAGTTCGTCGCGCAAGTTAGATTTCCATAAAATAGTGCGTTGAAACGCGTGACATTATGTCTTTGAAAAAATTGTGTACCATTTTACCTAAAAGTGACGTAACATCCACTCCTGAACTATGCCGCGTTTTATCTTTATCGTTTTATAATTCACTAGCTTTAGCCCGCGACTTTGTACGTGCATATCCCGTTTTTTCCCGTAACAATTTCGGGAAATCCTCTCTTAGAGCTCCACTACACTCCCCCCCTCCACACTCCCCGTGCGTTGTCTGTCAGTCACTCAGTAAGAGTTTTATATAAGTAATATATTGATTTGGAATGCAAAAGTTACTTGTCCAATATTTTTGTGTTAAATGATATTTATTCATTTGCAAATAAATAATAAATTTGACTCATATATTTTTTTTTTCAATTTAAACTATATGAGGCCGGTGATTCCTAGCTGACTACCCCAAGAAGAAACACCGAAACAATCTCAGAGGTCAAATTCTCTTTTAAAATCCATACAATAGTAAACATGAAATACCTAGTTAAATCCCCATCAAAACTGAAATAACACTATTAAAATTATAAATATTGAAACGCTACAATTAAAAGCGATGTTGAACGTAAACACATTAACAATGCATCGCCATTTTGATTGCACAATGACATAATCACCAGTTAAATCAATTAACACTGTTTGTGTTCATAATTAAGTGAATTGACCGTAATTATTGTGAAATCGGGGCTTTTAAAAATGTGGGTTTATTTATAAATAATTGGATTAACGTAACATGACTTATTTGCTCGAAGAGTCGGATGGAAGGCAATGGACATAGCTTTTGCCAATTTGTTGGCCAGCCCTAAATTAACTGGGTATTGATGCCTTATTTTTAGACGACTTCAAAAAGGAGGAGGTTCTCAATTCGGTTGTATGTTTCTTTTGTATGTTTGTTACCTCATTTAACATTGAACTCCGTGATTTATGAACCGATATGAAGAAATATTTTTATTTATTTGTTTATTTTATTTCACAGTTTATGTACACACATTTAACAAATAGATAAGAAGAAGGGAACAGAAAAATAGGTATAAAGGTGATGCTTATTTCTAAAGAAATCTCTTCCAGCTTCTTTCTTTCTTTCTTTATGTGAAATGAAATACTTTCCGATTAGACCCATAGAAATTTCATCAAAATCCGTTCAGTACGTCCCGCCTATTATTTGAAGATCTTTACATTCGTTACGGATAGTGGGAAGTCAGAAAATCTGACTTCAGTCTTGCTACTGTAACTCACTAACAGAATCGCACTTAAGTTTTCTTTCTTTCTCAAAAAGTAGTCATTGATGTGGAGTTGGTACACTCTTATTTAAATAAACTGCTAACTTTAAGTGATATTTACAAATGCAAGCGAGCCCATGTCATGAAAAAGCAGGCCCGAAGTCAGAGCCCTGATAAAACCCCAATAATACATTTTTCTATTTTTTTTTTTTTTTTTTTATCTTGGGACAACTCACAAAGGGTCATCCGATCCCAAACTAGACAGAGCCTGTGCTATGGCAACCAGACAACTGATAAACATACTTATATATTTCTAAACACATACATATTATAGGTAAATACACCCAGACACAGAACAAATGATAGTGCTCATCACACAAAGCTTTGTCCTGGGTGGGAATCGAACCCACGACCTCCGGTATAGCAGTCAGGGTCACTAACCACTCGACCAACAGGCCAGTCAATTTGAGCTCGGACTGACCGAAATTTCGCATGTAGCATGCATCTCATAGGGTATCAAACCTTGGACCACACGCTGAGCAGTCGCGTTTCCACAGTAGGTCAATTACAGTCTGACATTATTGTTACAAGGTAATAAGGAACATCTAAGTTAGAAACAGTGACTTACTAAGCCCCGTGTGCACGCAATAGCAAATGGCACAGAGCACGGAACGCCGCGCCCGGCAGCGACATTATTTTAAATCATCATCATCTGCCTAGCCCTTTTCCAATTTTATTGGGGTCGGCTTCCAATCTAACCAGATTCAACTACGTTTTACGTTGAGCGGCTGCCTACCAGACCTCCACAACCCATTCACTGGGTAACACAGTACTCCTTGGTAAGACTGGTGTCAGATTTTCTGGCTTCTGACTATCCGTAACGACTGCCAAAGATCTACAAATGACAGCTGGGACCAACGGCTTTACGTGCTTTCCGAGGCACGGAGGAGTCTCGGTATGTTAAGATGGTCACCCATCCACAGACCAACCTCGGCAAATGTTGCTTAACCTTGACGATCGACCCGTGCGGCTCTTATTATTTAGCCACGAGCTCCTCTCCTCCATTAATTTAAATAATTATCAATATATAAAATTCTTCCGTTACTGACTGAATGACTGACAGACAACGCACAGCCGAAACGACTGGTCGTAGAAAGCTGAAATTTGACATGTAGGTTCCTTGGGAGTGTAGGGGAGCATTTCCCGAAATTCCCACGGGAACGGGGAAAAAAGGGATATGCGAGTACAAAGTTGCGGGCAAAAGCTAGTTATTGATAAAATCGTGAATAAATAATGACAGCCGCACGGCTCGAACTTCATGGTTAAGTAACGCTTGCCAAAGATAATGTAATGGTGGCAACCATTACAAACCGAGACTCCTCCGTGCCTCTGAAAGCACAGTAAGCTGTTGGCCCCGGCTGTATTCACAGATCTTTAGCACTCGTTACGAATATCCAGAAAATCTGGCACCAGTACCAGTAACAGTAGGGTACCGTATTAGGTTCCTAGTTACTGGGTTGTTGGAGATAAGATGGGAAGTTCTGACGCTCTAAGTAAAATATCAGGTACAGTTGGTCTGGCTGGACTGGAAGGCGAGGCAGTTGGGAAAGGTCACAAGGAAAAGGAGGGCTACTCTCTAAGCCCGAAGTCTATGGTTTCGGGCTTAGTTGCGGGCGTATTCTACTCCGTATCACCTAAAGGACTTGTCACACTGGATGCGTTCTGCGTCCTGCGGTCCGGTCAACTCGAACGCCACCCGCACTCTACTCACCCTATTTGACAGTTACTGTCAAATCGTGTTATCATTCATTCTTAGTTCGGGTTCGGAACTAAACGTAATTCCGTAGGTGATACGGAGTAGAATACGCCCGCAACTAACCCGTAGCCCCCAAGACTCCATAGCGCGGAAAGTCATCAGTTTTATAGTCAGGTAACGGAGACACTCACTAACATGCTTACGTCCCTAGCAGTGGCCACCGCGGCGTCTCTATGCTCTGTTGTAAATCGGAACTTTCAGTGTTTCAGCGACCTTGCTTGAATCACGCGATGTCTATAGAATCCTTTACAGGAGAATTAGGTTATTTGTAGTATTCATTTCGTCTATTTGTCAAGGTTGATATATCTTAATTTGCAAAGAATTATACTTAGAAAAATGTTTATTTGAGACTCGCACCGGACAAAAATAAAAAAATACGACACAAAATCAAGTAATATGTCAGTTTTGTGACAGTAAATACTTTTTCTTACTTTCGAAAATAAATTAAACAAAGCTGAGACATGTGGCTCAAAGCTCTAGCGGAGATAAAATCTACATTATATAAAACAAAGTCGTGTTAGTTACACCAATTCTAACTCAAGAACGGCTGAACCGATTTTGAAGATCTTTGGTTTGTGGGATTTGTCTTTGCCCCAAATAGCAGAATAACTATTGAAACATTGAAAAAAAATAAAAAAAAATATACAAAAATCATTTTCTCATACATGGAATCGAATACAACGCCGGAAACATGATAAAAACAAAACACGGCAAAAATTTATTCCGAGGCGGTACGAAGTTTGCCGGGAGCACTAGTTCTAGATAAATGTAAGTTTTAATCAACTTATTTCCTTCACTTATGTCCTATTTAACGAAATGTCTAGTCGGTAAGTAGCGGAATCTTTTGTAACCACACCATTAGGTAAAGTAGTATCAAATATTTCATGTCCAATTCTATATCCAGTCGAACCGCATATTTCACCTGTGGTTGGTACCAGAAGTCAGGCGTACAATACCTTTTCCGTCCGACACAGCATCGGATGCTATTCGACAAGTCTCGGACGCTATTCGATAGATGCCCCGGCTATTTGTTGCCGGCGAATATGACAAATAGTCTTGGGCCGGTAATCCACCTGCAAGCAAATCGCATGCAAGTTAAATTAAATTGCGGAGCACTGTCGAGCAATTGATCACATTGTAGCGGCATCAATACCGCTACATAAAAAAACTCAGAAGCGAAATTTGTACGGCAATAAAAAGAACCGCAACGCCATCTACGACGAACTAACAACGAAATCCTGCATCGCGCAAGCAAAGTTCTCCATGCGATTTGAACACATACAACAGTCCGAATATCAACTATCGGGCAGTTGCCCACCAGACACAATAACCGTCTGGCAGGAGGATCCTCCCTTTTTCAGTGGAGATGTGTGGGACTTTACTCTGTGTACCGCATACCTCTATAACATTATACCTCTATAGCCCGCACTGTTATGCGACTTGCATGCGGGCTAGACGACCGGCTGGTTGTACGTGGCTTTAGTGTATAGTATGTTAGTGACTGTATAATTTCCAGAGTTGTCGCAACCGCCTCGTTGATCTCCTCGGTCTCTCATTGCGTAACGTGCGTAGCTTCGATTCCCAGGTCAAGTAAAACGTGTTATTGAATTTCTCAGTAGCAGCGAGGAGTTTGGAAGTTCTTGGCATAATACCCCATTCCTCGGAAAGCACGTCTCGCCTTGGGTCATGCGCCTGGGGCCCTACTATGAAGTCTTAAAACGATCATGATCCCGCTCTAAGGGAGAGACGGAGCTATACATAGCGAATAGCACTATCCTTTTTACATCATCGGAATTGGATGGCATTAGTGCGTCATAGTAGGGCACCAGATCTCTCCTCGGTCGTGTTGGATTGCCGTCCCGTCAGGCTCTGAGAGGAAAGGAGGAGAGAGTGCACCTATGTTTTACACACGCTTTTGCACTACTTAGCTAATCTCCGTTAAGGTGGACACCGTGATCGAAATTCGGTCGGGAGGATTATAATATCTAGATTTGTTATACATTTTTCATGGTTATCTTCGACAAAACTATTTATATGCATATTTGCGCTTTAACGCAAAACAAATTTAAAAAAACAGGTTCTCGCCTTTTTATCCGGATCCCCGTAAGGGTAAAATCTTAATTTGTTGTTCTACATAATGTTTACATATAATAAAATCATTAATATATTTGTTAAATTAATCCGATGAGCAATCTCTGTTTCTTTTGCAAATTCGCGGACAATAGGGTTACATGTTTGTTATTTCTATTTTTTAAACACCTGTGTTAAAATGTAACGTCTAACTGTTGTTTGTCTCAAACAAATAAAAATAAAATAAAATTAAAATAACTCCTTCTCCTTCACGTCTATTAATAAGGGGAATGGGCTATCTCAAAATTGTTCCATCATTTTGAAACGAGAGTACACGAAGTAGGCTCCGTCCTAATTCCGGCGAGCAGCATTATCAACTCTTTTGGCTCGAATCTCTATTAGCGAGAGTGGGTGCTTATCCCTTTCTCAGACAAAACCCCTTTGCACACATAGGGTATCAAGTCGAAAGCCTAGACGGATGATGGGATTTAGTTTATTTGACAATCCATACTTCCGTACTAATATCGTGAATGTGACAGTATCTCTGCCTGTCTGTTTCTTTGTTACTTTTTGACATCTTTAAAACTGAGTTTAAACTTGGCACATCGATAAACCATGACCTGGATTATGTCATAGAATAATTTTATCACGGGAGTATTTTTTTACTTGCACGCGGGCGAAGCAGATAGTAGAAACTATAGTAGGCGCCAGATAAATGTGGAATAAAGTACATTGACCTTTCCCTAATAACTGTTCATAGGTACCTGAACAATTAAATATGAATCGTTTTTCATTATTAGACAATGTTAAGGATCACGAGAGATGATGATTCGGGACAGCTTTGTGTCATTAATTCCGTTTTTCAAATTAAAAATGTCAATAATTGTAGGTGGGTCAATGACCGTTATTCCACGATTATCTGGCGCCTACTATAGTTTGGTTATAAAAACCCCAAAAAAAACACAATGTGAAAAAGGTCAAGTTTTTATCCCTTTAATCGGCCTATAAAAGTAGTGAGATCAATAATAGTCCAAGCATTTCAGAACTGCAGAATAGTTCACGACTCTAACATGTGTTTCTTGAGAATATCAGTGAACAGAGACCTTGGATCTTTCCTAACCTTATAAAAATGATGAAACACTTGAAAAATCGTTTTCTTAAAAATATGACTCTATTATCAACTTGGCAAGTTTTTTGCTTTATTAAATTTTGTTGATAGTAAAACGTTGTAGAAAAAAACTTGCCAAGTTTATAAAAGGGTCCATCAAGTTGTGATTATTACAAGCAAAGTTATGAGGGGGTTAAAAGCAGCTCGAAATATTTCGTGTAATATACACACTGCGTGCATTAGGCCGGAACTTGGCCTGACGAACTACCGTGCGCCTAGATTAAGTACCTAATCGCAGCCTAAAGTTCTGATGTAAACAAAATTAGGACATTGACACTTAGTACCTTGAAACCATGGATTTCAGAGACACGCGGACACTCGGTACGAAAACATAACACTCCTTTTTTTGGGAAGTCGGGTATAAAACCTTTTCAATGCAAAGTACCAATAATATTGCAGCAGATGTATAGCCTTATAAAACGGAAAGTCCTATGCGTAATCATTCCAAATCCTTTTGATGTCAACAGGGAAACAAAATTAAACGTACAAAGCAATGAAAAAGAAAAGCTCTTCAGTTCCCCCCCACCCCCTTAGGTTTGAAACCACCCCAGTCAGATGGGGGAGAAAATTAATACCCATTTATTAACTGGCTATCCCTTCGACTGAATATGTAATTTGAAGCTAGACATAAACTTCCCCATGCTATATGTGTTGAAATTTTAGGGTAGCGTATTAGTAGCGCGAAAAGCAATTTTGTTATTTATACTAGCGTAAAAATATTTTATGGAAAATTTGTACAGAGCATAGAAAAACAATGATCACAGGTTAAAACACGACTGGAGTTTACTCCGTAAGAACTATTATTGTGTAGATTAATTATGTAAAAAGAGGGTAAATGAAAGAATCTTAAAAAAGCTGAGTATACTTTGTATATACACACATAAATGCAATTTTCTTTCTTTTCTTTTCTTTTCTTTTCTTTTCTTTTCTTTTCTTTTCTTTTCTTTTCTTTTCTTTTCTTTTCTTTTCTTTTCTTTTCTTTTCTTTTCTTTTTTTCTTTCTTTTCTTTCTTTCCTTTCTTTTCTTTCTTTTCTTTCTTTTCTTTCTTTTCTTTCTTTTCTTTCTTTTCTTTCTTTTCTTTCTTTTCTTTCTTTTCTTTCTTTTCTTTCGTACATACATAATCTCAAAGTGAAAGGTGCGCAAAGTACGTTGCGCGAAGGAACGCAACGCCTCACTTTTAGTTAACGCTCGATTTTACTCCTCATAAAATGTTCAAACCGCGGGCTAAATATGAAAATCGTTTCTTTAAGAGTAAACTCTAAAAACAATTGCAGTACTTATACTAGCGCCATAGTCATCTGGTTTTCTCCTCAACATATTGGAGAATGAAATCTCTGCTTATCTTCTCTCAATTTGATTAATACTATTTAGAAGATATATGTATTAATCGCATTCTTTAAGATTCATAGCGGCAATAAAAATACACACTCTGTGAAAATTTTAACTATCTACCAATTACGGTTCATGAGATACAGCCCGTTGACAGACAGCCGAGACGGACGGTCAACGGAGGCTTAGTAGGTGTATCGTTGGTACGGACCCTAAAAATACAAAAATAAAATATCCTACTCTCATAGCAAAAGCAACAGGAAACTTAATAGCCAACAAAACAGACACCAAACAAACAACCAGCCGACAACCCTTTATCGAATTGATTCGCCATCTGCATACACAGACAGATAATTGGCGTCTCCCCCAGCCAGACACACACCCCCTTGTGTGTCTGCCAGGGGAGACTGAATCTATACACAGGATGCGATGAATTCATCCCGTATGCCCCGGTTCCCTTGTGTTACACCGGTTCCCCTGTGTTACCAAGTTGCAATCGTTTCACCTGTAGGGATTAATTTCGTTTCGGACGTCCCCTAATGGACGGGGCAATAGTTCTTTTGTGTTCAATTTCGCTTTGAACTTATTTTTAATAACGGGGTTTGCTGTCTGCTACAGATGTGCAGTTTGCATAAAGTATTACTTTTGTTCATGTGTTGGATAAATTTGGTGAGATACTTTTATATAATACTAGCTGCCGCCCGCGGTTTTACCCGCGCGAATGTCGAAAATTATCCCAAGGAAACATACTCCCGGGATAAAAATCTTATGTCTTTTCCCGGAACTAAAACAATCTCTATGCCAAATTTCATCTAAATCGGTTCAGCCGTTTGCACGTGAAGAAGTAACAAACATACACGTCATACACTCACAAACTTTCGCCTTTATAATATTAAGTGTGAAGTGTGATAAGTAGGGCAGGCTGGTCTAAGAGTACGCACTTAAGGTTAAAACTTATTATTATTGTGTTCCTTGTGGCATTAACACATCTATACTAATACTATAAAGAGGAAAGATTTGTATTTTTGTATGTAACGAATAAACTTAAAAACTTCTGGACCGATATGAAAAAATCTTTCAGCAATGGATAGCTACATTATCAGCGAGTAACATAAGGTTATATTTTATCCCCGTACTCCCACGGGAACGGGAACTACGCGGGTGAAACCGCGTGACGTCCGCTAGTCTTTCGTAAAGTAGCATGAACCATAACGCTGCAACCCTTAGGTGAATAATATACCAGTCGACCTTCATACTCGTCTTTTTATAAATACCTATTTGTACTTTTATTGCGATAAAAGCACATACTTACTTCCAAAATGCTAAAAATATTTTAAAAAAAAAATCTGTTTTTGTAGATTTCTATTTTTTTTTGGCACAGATCTTTTCACTAGCTCGCACTTCAAAATAACACTGAAGTTAGCCGCGTATCGCACCTCAACAGCTTCACGGCTATTGGCATTGACCAGCCTACCCCACGTTTCAGGGTAGGTAGATAGGAACGGGACGGTCAGATAAGAGGATGAATATAATATAAAGATAAACAAGCTACACAATTTACTCCTAGAAGTCGAAGTCAAACAGACACTTAGAAATGAAGAAGGTACTATTATGACTGGATTAAGCCCGTGTTAAAGTAGCCTATAACCGTCTCCAGGGTTCCATCTATCTCTGTACCAAAATTTATTTAGAAAGAAAGAAAGAAAGAAAAGAAAAAAAATGTTTATTTGGGACTCGCACAAGATTAACAAACTAGTAAAATAAAATTAAAAACTAAACAGTATAAAAAAATAAAAAAATAATAAAAAAATAAAAAAATAAAATAATAAAATATTTACGGTAGCGATGAACACCATTGTCAATCCAATACCTTTACCGGCAACGTTTTCCACGAATGAAAACCTAAAAAGATAAAACATTTATCACAAAACCCCACATTTAAAACCACACCAGAATTTACACATGACCGGCTCTCAACCACAAAAAGTTCCCCAGAAAAATATTTTTCACAAACAGAACACCATTTTAAATGAAATTTCTCACTGGCATAAAGGGAAACGCGGTAAGCCACCATTTAATAATAAATAAGCTAGGTGTTAATCCCTACGACAGTGGCGCCTCCTGTTGGCGGCTGTCAACACTCCTTCATCATTAAGGACTTCACACGGGCGTTTAGTGTCTACTTAAGTTGTTATAACACGTAGTTGGTTTATTAAAACATTGTTAAGCTCTTTAGGTTTGATAGGCTTTTGTGATAGTTTGGATGCCCGAAGGTCTGCCAAAGAGTGGACTTGGGATGAGGGGTGAAGTTAGAGAGGAAGATATCAGAGCTTTTGATGAAAATAATTTTACCGTTTTAATAATAGTCTTGCTGTATTTTGCCGTTAATGGCTATTTAAAACCTTTTTTGGAAGACAAACAAGGTGACAGCCTACTAGACGGTCACATATAGACGGTTACGAGAAGCCAATAGAAGCAGAATCGTTTTGATCAAAGCTACAAAGTTCAAATGGGACTATGCTTCTCATGTCATCAACTTAACTGACTGGTATAATAATCTGTCCGACCGAATTTTGGTCACGGTGGCCGATTTCAACACAGATTAGCCAAGTTCTCTGGAGATATTATAGTTCACAAGTGTTTGCACCAACACAAGTGCACTGTTTGCATAAATTAAATATCAAAGTTAGTTATCATCTCTGAACACATTAGAAGATATGTCACCGGAAAATTGCAAACGCCGTAAGATTGTAAAATATCGCGTGAAATTGTAAACTATATTTTCTTATAATCCTTTCCAATATATCCGTGTCTTATACACGGATATATTGGAAACTATTGAATTTGGATGAGATTTATTGTAACGATTATTTCATAATATATCGAGAAATTATAATCTAATAAAGATTTATACAATCTTACGGAGGCAATTTTCCGGTGACAGTCACACACAAAAGTGGAAGCCCCGAAAAGCCCCGTTGAAGCGTGGTTGTTTAATCATTACCTAAACATTTACAAACTTCTAAATACAGACATTAATTTATAATTCTAAATTAAAATTTTGCTACTAAGTAATAACTCTTCAACTCGTCAATCTTTTTTGGGAAATGAAACAAGATGAGACCGGTGTTTTCCAGCTGACTACCCTGAGAAGAAACATCAAAAAGAACTCAGAATATTTATATTATATAATTGTCAGACATGGATATAAAGAAAATTAAATGTCTCAGTTAGGTGAGCCCGAGCTAAGCCCTAACTTTAATAATAAATGTACGGAGTGTTGTTGACGACCGTGCTGCCACCTGTCGACGCCACCTGTAAGCTGGTCCGCCCCTGATGAGCTCACACAGTCATATATGTTGTATGTAAATGTGTAGTTCCGTGGGAAGCATTCGGTAGATATCTGCATATATTAAGTTACCATGAGCACGTACTTAGGTTATTAATAGTCCAGGGTTGCGCATTTTGGATGGCTCCCCGTCCGATCAGAACCAGGCCCGGGTCGGCAGCGCGGTGTGTTCCACGCGTGCCTCAAAGAGATGTCAGCATAGGAGATGGGGCCCGCTAGGGCCAGTGCCTACCAGGGTTGCGGAATTTGTTCGAAAGAGTCACCGCGGCCCTGGTAGGCAAAGGACATTTGGAAGAACACGGGTGGGTTTTAGTCAGTAAGAGTCTGACATTCCCTCCCGCTCCGCCCGCGAAAGCGAAAGAAATCATTTGATGATTTCTCAACCTACTTACGAGAATATTAGATTTATTTAAGCCCGCTTGCGTAAACCAAAATTATATTATAACACAGAGATAGTTGCTAACACGAGGTTTAATATATAGGTACTAATGTTATAAATCTATAGGTAGGTACTAATACGCAAATGCGAAAGTTTGGATGTTTGGATGCTTGGATGGATATTTGTTACTCGATCACGTCAGAACGGCTGAACAGATTTTAATGAAATTTGGCACAAAGGTAGATTATAGGCTGGAATAACAGATAGGACATTTTTTTTTCTTTGTATCCCTGGACTATGTTCCCTTGGGATAATTTTCAACATTCACGCGTGTGGAGCCGTGCGCGGCAGCTATAGTAAGAAATACATACACACACACACATACATACATACTGGCCCCTAAGTAGAACTAACTCGGAGTCATAAAATAATTCAGGTTTGAGCAAGTGGCTCTTATTAATTTACCATTAAATACCATCAAATTAAAAAGTAGGTGCTGAGGTTATTAATTGAAACCGTGCGAAGCCAGGGCGTATCGCTAGTTAGAGTACAAAATTATAATCGCATAACTCAACATAATAATAAAAAAAACTTTTTCGCGGGTTAGTTTAAAGGTATTCATATTGATGAATACTTTCACCGCCTTACATCTGGACCATTGAGGACTTAATCAACTGTCACTGATGCGTTAATCCATACACTAGCTTTTGCCCGCGACTTAGTATGCGCATATCCCGTCTTTTCCCGTTCCCGTAGAAATTTCCCGGTCTCGTATAGCCTTACTCACGAATGTTGCTACCGTATACAAAAATAAATTTCCAAATCAGACTGATAGTTCCAGAGATTAGCGCGTTCAAACAAACAACCAAACTCTTTAGCTTTATTATATTAGTATATAGATTATATTATATATTATAGTATAGATATTCGGGCCGTGCCCGGGTCGTGCCGTGGTCCGTCCGGAACTCAAAAAAAAAGTTATAAGCTATTTATTTATTCGTTTAACATAGGTAAAAATTAATAATGGTATAGTAAGGTAAAGAGCGCTATGTTATGTTATCGCAGCGATCATTTTATATGAAGTGAAACCACGGCTCGTCTACGTCCCGGGCACGGCCCGCATATGTATGCATCACCTTTAAACCTCAAAAAGAAGAACCCAACATTGGAAATCCATAACTGACGAACATTCTTAACTCAAACTAATATAAAAGTACAATTTAATAAAAACATACCGTAAATACCTAAATAAGTTACAAAACGCGGCATTTCGTATCAAATCTGAGTGAAATTACCGAATAATTCCCTGGGCGGTACTCAGCAAAGGAATAAATTAACTTTCACGGCATGTACATACGTACTTGTGTATACAATGTATGTATGTGTACGTAAATACGTTACGTTGGGCAATTAATCACTTCTTGGCGGGACTGTACGGCTTTCGAGTACAGTTGACGTGAAAAGTAACTTTATATTAGGAAATAGTTTGATAATTCAGTGTGTAGTCAATATTGTCATTGTAAGAAATGGATTTAGATTATAGAATAATGTTAAAGTAGTTCATGAAAAACTTCATGTTTTCTGCATTATGCGAGAAAAGCCGTTCTGCAGCGGACTAGATCTGGAAAATCCGTGGACAGTTAATTAGTCATCGTTAAGTTGCACTGTGCTTTAATATTAAGTGTTTATTTACGAGTATACAATCAACATTCCTACAAACCTTCGATTTCTGAATTAAGTATTGGAAGTTGAATAACTGTCAAACTCTACTTTAGCCTGAAAACCTGTTAAATTTATTATTAAATTAGGGTTGGACAAGTTTTTAGCTTCAAACTAGCCCTTACACACAAAAGTCCTAAATCCAGCACCATTAAAAAAATTACTCGGAAAATTTTAATTGCCACAACACTTATGTCGCCGACTGTACCACTACGTTTTACAAAGGCGAGACATTTAGCCCTTTCGTGTTCAGACCCTTTTGTTGTGATTTTATTTTTTAGGGTTAAGCATATGAAAATAAAACGGAAACGTTCTGACATGTCAGATTATTTGTTGCTGATAATTTTAGTTTGTCGTGTTTGGGTATATGTAGTCTTACATTATTCTATAAATCCTGAATTTAAGTGGTTTATTCATACCTTTTGTGGCTTAGGGCCTAGGCAAGGGTCATTCTATAATTGTTAACGATTGTCGAAAAGCAAAACTGTTTGGTATTGACCACATGTTATTTCAGTACTGCATGTCAATCTTCATGCTCACTTCAAGACGACGGACGAATTTTTTGACGCCAAATTTTAGTTAAGAGTTTTTATTTTTATTTTAACTGAATATAGTTAGATTAGTATTTAAAATGGACATCCTATATACATAGAGCAAGATCCTTTACCTTCGTCTTTTTTTAAGGATGGAAAATCATCAAATGACTTCTTCTGCTCTGGGTGGCTACAGAGTCCAGACCGTTTATTTTCGAGAGGAATAATAGGTTGTGTGTGATTGAGTAGTGTTTGCACCTATGTTCTTTGAACATAAACATACATCTCATACAGTGATACTGTGCCCTTTTGTTTTGACAATGCGAAACCAGTTTTAAATTCGAATAGCCCTACCAAACTAAACCTACCTGCGTTTACTACCTTTACATTGTTACGTACCTGCATCACAAAATATGAAGGTTGACGGCCGTACTGCGATCGATCTCAAAAAAATGCATCTTCCAAATACATATGTATAATAGGGTCATAAACGGACGTTACGCGTAACGGCCGTAGTGCGACTCCGTCAAAGACGAAAACAACTGCCCTAAACAGACGTTACGCGTAGCGGCCGTTGTGCGACTCCGTCAAAATATGCACGAAAGCAACCTCCTAAATTTTTATGTTCCCTTACAAACCTTACCATGTAGATACTAAAACCAACAAAACCTTTTGTTTTTCATGCCCGCATATCAGAAAACAGAGAAAATCCCATATTTAGCGACAAAACCCGGCCAGTTGTCTCTTTAACAGTGGGATATAAAAATGGCAGTCGCTCTGAGATAAGAAAGGGAAGTACCGCCATCCGTAAGGATTTTACGAGGCCTCTTTGACCTCGTGTTTTGGAGCCGCAAATGATGTAATAAATAACAGTTTCTTGCCTACTTTTAGTACGGTTTTTGGTTTTTGACGCAGGACCATTTGTTTGTTTGTTTTTTTTTAAATGACGAAAACCAGTGTTTTTTCTCAAGTCGACCCGTATAGATACATTCATTCTTTGAATACATAACTTTGTTAAATGAAGGAATAAAATTGAAATGCAGCCTTTTTCATATCAAAACTTCAATTATTCATAGCGTTTTGGTACAGATCTGGCACATCAAGTAACAACAATCTGTCAAAAATTTTTAATAGATTTTCAACTTTATCACTAAAGTTTAAGGTTCAAGGTTGATAGGCAAAAATTTGACAGTTACGGGTAGTTTGTGTCTACAAAAATATCTGTGGAATTTTCTATTATTGTTCAAAATATCTTCAGTAGATACATGATTATCATCGGTACAATTAGCGAAACAATATTGTGACTTGTATAGTAATGACAATACGAAAGGGAATATTGGTGTTTCAAATTGGGCAATCTTTATTGCAGTGCTTTGTAACAACTATTTGTACCTCATGGGTATCGAGGATCTTACCTCGTAAAACAGTAGGATAGCAATCTTCCCGTAAATTCTGATGATCAAAATATAAATGCATGTTAAACTGGAGAAGTTTTTGGGTTGAAATGATACCCAGTTTCTTCAGCTTAGCCCGGTGTATTTATAGAGCTAGGTAGGTACCATGAATTGTGGATTTGATTGTGGCACCGTGTACGCAGCTGGGTGTTGCGGAATTTGTTCGAAAGGGTCACTACGGCCCTGGAACGTAAAGGGCTTTAGAAGGAACACGGATGGGTTTTAGTCAGTAAGAGTCTGACACGCCCTCCCGCTCCACCGAGAGCGGAAGAAGTCATTTGATGATTTCCAATCCTTAAAAAAAAACCGTGTAAAACCGCGCATTTAGCTGAATGTTTTTGTCATTATTATAATATGTAGGTATCAGTGAAATCAATGCGCAATGAGGAGCAAGTTGGCTGCACGGTAGCGTCTTCTTTCCGTAAAGATTCAAAGATACTTCATCCACTCCAATCACCTTGATTGAGTCGAGTAGAGGGATTCACCATCATCATCATATCAGCCGAAAGACGTCCACTGCTGGACATAGGCGTCCCCTATGGGAGGTTGCCATAATCGCCACGCTTGGCAGGTGGGTTGGCGATCGCAGTGTAGCTGTTGCAATGCACAGAGAATGCTGCTGCCCATTCTCTGGTAAGCCTCTTAGTCGCCTCTTACGATGGATGGTGCTATTCTTTTACGTCCGACTCCATACAGAACAGGGATAAGATCTCTCCATCTATCGAAACCTACAAGCTCGATACCATAAGATTATATTGCCTCACAATAATTACAGCTCCTTAATTGGATGTCAATTCGGGTGACAAATGACTCTCCTATAAGTACGATTCCATGTTGCGTACAATTAATGTATTCGTTCAATTAATAGCTTGGAGCCCGTAACGCTATTGGCAATGATCTTGACATATTATTATTACGCAAAGGTACTAAATGTGCCTGCAGTTGTACCTAGAAAATTAATTATTTGTTTCTTGAGACCAGTCCAGTCTTCCGGTAACTGGAAAGTTTTCTGTATTTTTTTAAACGACTTCAAAAAAAGGAGGAGGTTCTCAATTCGTCGGAAACTTTCATTTTTTTTCTGGAGATTTAAAAATTTTTGATTTTATGGATTTCGAATTTTTACAAGTGGAGTAGGCAGGAATAGTTACTGGAGATAACTCAAAAAAGGTTACTTTACCTCATGGAGGTGTGGAAATGAATGTGAGGACCTTGCTGCACTTGTACGCTAAATGTATTCAATACTAGCGGACGTCACGCGGTTTCAACCGCGTAGTTCCCGTTTCCGTAGGAGTACGGGGATAAAATATAGCCTATGTTACTTGCTGATAATGTAGCTATCCATTGCTGAAAGAATTTTTCAAATCGTTCCAGTAGTTATTAAATTTATTCGTTCCATACAAAAATATAAATCTTTCCTATTTATAATATTAGTATAGAAGTATAGATATAGACTACACAAGGAAAATATATAATTTACTAGCTTTTTCCCGCGATTTTGTATGCACATATCCCGTTTTTTCCCGTTCCCGTAGGAATTTCCCCGAATTATCCCGTATAGCCTATAGCATTCCTCATGAATGTGGCTATCATATACAAAAACGATTTTCAAACAAACAAACTCATCAACTTTATTATATTATTACAGATAAGTTATTAGTTTAATTGATTATATACCTAATTTCATAGTAAAATGAGTCGTCAAGGAGATAATTTCTTGGAAATCGGTTTGATAGTTTCAATGTCCTGTTGGTCGAGTGGTTAGTGACCCTGACTGCTTAGCCGGAGGTCGTGGGTTCGATTCCCACCCAGGACAAATCTTTGTGTGATGAGCATGATCATTTGTTCTGTGTCTGGGTGTAGTATGTCTATAATATGTATGTATTTAGAAATATATAAGTATGTTTATCAGTTGTCTGGTTGCCATAGCACAGGCTCTGCCTAGTTTGGGATCGGATGACCGTGTGTGAGTTGTCCCAGGATATATTATATATTATTATATTATAATGTTCTCACATCCGCCTCTCGAACTTCTTAATCTTAAATAGGTTCTTATGCTTCGTTTGTCAGTTGCACAAAGCACCTTTAGGTTCACGCTTGATTAGCCCAGCACAAATACCGTTGGCACAAAATGTTTATTTAGCACAAATTATTCTACAGTGTTGTGACATTCTTATTTACATGTTTGTTTTAGTAAACTGTAAGAGAGACCTGGTTCATATAAATCGAAAATGTTTATACATAATTGTACTTCTTCCGGTTTTGACTCTAATTGATTTTACTTACTTTATGCAACCTTTTGTTTTATTACCATGCCAAATGTTTCCAGCAGTTAGGTAAAAGACACGAGATACGCAAAAATAACGTTTTAAGGTGCTCCCATAAAAAATGTACCAGTTTTAGGAAATTATCACTTTTTACTTGTGAAATATTACCGACAAAGACTTCATAATGACAAGGATAGATATAATAAGAGAGTTCTAATATAATAAATAACTAGCTATTTACAGCGAATTTCAGGAGATCCTCTCTAAGTGCTCCCCTACACTCCAAAATGAACCTACATGCCAAATTTCAGCTTTCTACGACTAGAAGTTTAGGCTGTGCGTTGTCTGTCAGTCACTCAGTCAGTCAGTAATGCAAGAATTTTATATATATTGCTGATTGGACTAACTCCAACCTCAAAAAACAGTCAAAAACAAATATACAAAACGTAACGGCGACAAAGTAAAACACTTCGCCTCCCGACGCGATAACCATCTCTCTAGGAAGACCAGCAGCTCACGAACGAAACACTCCTGCTACTACAACTTGAATCCAGTATCCTCGCAGCTAAGGGTCAGTTTGCTTTGTCACAATCGTGCCCTACAATGCGGAATGAGAATTGAAGTGGCCGAAGTTTCGGAATTGGGTCGCGAGGGCGGTTTAAAAATCGGCACAAGAGAATTTGAAGTGAATTTTGGATAACTCTATGTATATAAATCGGATTTCCTCGGGCCTTATATTTGGACTGACGGCTTATTCTTTATAGTTCTGTGCCTTTTTGTTACTTCGGGGATTTCTTCACTTTAAATAATTGAAAGGATGCGTATATTCCAGTGAAAACATAAATTTCTAAGTGTTTTTCAAACGTTACAATTTGTATGAGTACTGTTGAACAGAGGGATTTTTAGTACTAGCCCTGATGAATTTATTTGCAGACATTATTTGGAGGCAGAGTCCTGCGAATGCCTAGACTGATTAATACTTCTTTCTTTTACATCATTGACTTATATAGTAAGAACAGAACGTAATGCACTTTATTCTGAAGACACAAATTAGCCTATAATTAGCCCGTCTATACCAAAGCGACGCGGTTGGCAATCTTCGGGAGCGTTCGCGTACGGTAGTGAACGCATGTAAGTAAACTTTCAGACATCCCTCTCTTTTTACTGTCGTATCGTCGTCTCCACTTTTTATATTGTCACGCGATTTTCCCACGTCAGAAATCACTAACAAAAAATCTAAAAATGTCCTTTCAAATGAAATCAAATCTAATAACACAAGACTCCCACATGATGTTAATACACTGCACTGCTTAAAGTAAGCTGGTCCCTTATCAGACCGCTTATCACGACTCCCTTTATCCCTCGTCAGTTTGCTATCGAGCCCGCCAGTTAAGCTTCCGACAGATCGGTGTACCAAGTACCTTTGGGACTCCACTCGCGAGGCTTTGGATCAAAAGGAACAAGGAATTATGTCGTAAGATTTCAGGAAGATGTTTCTATAGATCACCTTTTTTTTCTCGTAAAAACTCTTGGGTGAAAAATCAAACTGTGTTGACTAAGGTGTTGGATTTGGTCAAGAGTATGGTCAGTGATACCGTGTTTCTGAAATAAACGCTTTGCTCAACCTTGCTTTGTCATTAACGCGTGTGTGATCATCAGAGATCGGAAAAGGTAGAGTATATTTACCTAATGTTCGTGGAAGTAAGTAACATAGAGTTGATAATACCTCCTCTAAGATCCCGGAATCATAAATGGAATCATGACAATTAAAATCCGGGATTATAAAAACATGAACTGGACTTTGAGTATAGTTACAAATGATTGATTTGAATAATCAAAAGAAGTTGTGCGAAAACAAAGCTATTTAATTTAACAGTTTTAGTAGGTACGGAACTCTAAAAACATAATAAAAGTTTCATCAATATAATATTTTGTTTAAATATTATATTCAAATCGCAATAAGTAATTTGCAATGTCTTAAATCCCGGGATACAATCGTCATGTTTATGATTCCGTAATTTTAGAGGAGGTATTATCAATTCTATGTTACTTACTTCCACGAACATTAGGAAAATATAATTTACCTATTCCGATCTCTGGTGATCATACCGATTTAACTGATATTATGAAAAGTAAAAAAAATATAAACAGTGTTTGAGGGTTTAAGGGATCCGAACCCGAAGGGTAACCATTGGAACTTTATTTCGAAGCCTCCGCTGTCTGTCCGTAAGCGGTTTTTTACAGAGTGTGCATTTCTATTGCTGGCTTAAAATCTTTTTAGGGTTCCGTACCCAAAGGGTAAAAACCGGGACCCTATTACTAAGACTCCACTGTCCGTCTGTCCGTGTGTCACCAGGCTGTATCTCATAAACCGTGATAGCTAGACAGTTGTAATTTTCACAGATGATGTATTTTTGTTGCCGCTATAGCAACAACAAATAAAAATTAAATAAAATTAAAAACAAAAGGGGCTCCCACACAAGAAATGTGTTTTTTCGGTTTATTGACGGAACCCTTCGTGTGCGAGTCCGACTCACACATGGCCGATTTAGTTGACAACAGTGCATCTTTGTTATGGTTCTATTACAGCATTCAAATTCACCACGATACTTTAACACTCAAATAAAATTGTGACACAGGAACTCGCATAGATCAAGGTTTTCAACCTACAGTCTCATTTATTCATGGCTACATTTTTCAAAACAAACAGCTTGAAAAGCTACTCAATAAGAACTAAGACAGAAACCAGATTAAACCACACAAAGTAAGCCAGTAACTCGATCTATCAAGCCGGTGTCTCACTTAGCTCGGCCCTCTGGAGACGGTCGCGAACTTCAGACGTGAGCAACTGTTAATATAGTTGACAACTTTCTCTACAGTTAATAGAGTGGTTTAGCTTTTAACCAAGAACTAACTCGATTTAGTTGTTAGCTTGTTAACTTTTAGTGGGGATAACTGTGGGAGCTTTAGTGTGAGGTAGGTATTGAAATCTTGGTTCTTTTAGCTGATGTTTAACAAGCTTGAAAAGTTCATGTTAGGTCATCAGCTGTCTAACTTTAAAACTTTAATTTTAACCTTATTAAATCTCTCGTAATACTGTTTTGAACCTTTTGCGTGTCTTAAGTTACACAGTTCGACATAAGAAAAAATGCTCCAAATGTCTTAAGTCGGACAGTTACACTTAAGGGCTTGGTCAGGATTGAACGATAAAAATCTGTGGTAGACACGCAAAAGGTTAAGACATTTTTTCACTTATTTAAAGCTATAGTATTGCCGTAAGGGCTACTTTTTATGCTGAACAAAGCCAAGGGCCCAAGCTAGTATAGAAAACTATACATTTAAAAAATATTTTTAGCAGCTGGCCAGTTCTTATTCTAACAACATTTTCTTAAAACTGGCCTTTTAGGGTTTCGTATAAGAATGGGTAAATCGTCAATAAGGTCATCAGACTGTTACCACATGAACTGCAATAGGGTTACTCGAATATGTCACAGACTGTGTGTTATTTATTTAAACTTTATGTACAATAGTGGTACATGGGCGGACTTAATGCAACAAGGCATTCTCTACCAGTCAACCTTTACTTACTGTGGTAGGTGAACAATAAACAAAAATAAATTATTATTTATTTATTTATTACCGCTGACTTGATTGTTTCAGTGTACGGAACCATTCGCTGTCAGATTTGACTCTCATTACGAACAGTTTGAGTTTAGCTGGGTTTTTGTAGATGAGTTTGACCTACCTTTCGCTTGTCATAAAGTATGACATTCTCTAAAAAACATACCCAGACCTTCCACATCCCTATTTCCTGCACAAAACCTAGGACAAAGACGTCACAATTTAACATGCCATCCCGCATAAATTATCCAATTATTTCGTTAGGACATTTAATAAGCCACAAGTGGTACATTCAAATTATTTACGGAAAGGACAGACCGGGGAGCTGAAGATAAGCTTGTTATGTGGCACAGTAACTGATGTGGCCGGTTTTAGGGCATTACAGTAACGAGGCGCTAAGTGATCTAATTAAAAAATATGTCCTTTTTGTTTATTGTGTACTGTATTTTTGTCGTACGAATATAAAATGGGGAAAGATTTTTGCGGGTTTGGCGTGATGAGATTTATTTGGACGCATTTTAGGTGACGATTTGTAGGGCATGCATTAACAGTTTTAGTATCTTAATTTGTATGTTTGTGTGTGTGTGTATCGCTGTATATTAGGCGTTATCGAGATCAAGAGGGGGCTCATTGTACTAATATTATAAACTAGCTTTTGCCCGCGACTTCGTCCGCGTGGAATAGTTCCTTTGGGCAGCCATTTTTATTTTTAAGACACTAAATTTTCAAAAATGCTTAAATATTTATGTGTATTTATTTTTATCAAGTGCCTAAATACAAAGGTTCCGTGGTTTTATCTCCAAATAATGACGAATACAAATTTCCATCCCTTATTTCAAACAAAGGCTACATTTTCTTGTAACAAAAGGTAGCCTTTGTCCTTTTCCAAGGTCTAATCTATATTTGTACCAAATTTCATGAAAATCGGTTCAGCGGTTTAGGCGTAAAAGCGTAACAGACGGACAGACAAACAGACAGAGTTACTTTCGCATTTATAATATTAGTATGGATGCAAAAGTTACTCTGCTTGTCTGTCTTTTTGTTAGTTTTCATACTTAGCCGCAGTATCAATTTTGATAGAGAGATGGTTCGATCTTGGGTATGGACGTATTCTTTATGAGTAGGTATCTTTCCTTAATATATTTCCCGACACACACCGGCGAAGCCGCTTACAAGCAGTTGATGGTTTAACCGCCTTCAATTTTTTTTTTTTTTAAAAACGTTGCCCCACACTAGGAATTTTTTCCTGGATCGTGGGTGCGTTTACAAACACACAAAGTCACATACACAAACAGCCAGACCCGGAACAACTATCTGTAGGCCATACAAATAATTGTTCCGTGCGGGAATCGAACCCGCGACACGCAGCGCAGCAGTCAATCGCTCAACCACTGCGCTAACCGTGCTGTCGATAATAATTCTATTCAAAATTTATTATTATTCACTGACGCAATAAAACCTAAAGATAACCTTCATCAATCCAGCATAAAACCACAGATTACTCCTCAAGGCACAAGAAGCATAGCTTAAGAGGCTACTATAAAATACATACGTCGATGTGCCGGTATTCCCCCCGCCTCCACTTACCTCATGAGCCTCTAGGGAGGCCGAACTTACTCCAGTCCTTACATTAATATGAGTCGGGGTGAAGAGCGAGATTTAGCTATTATACAGGTGTTTCAAAAGTGGGCATATGTCAGGGTTGCTATTTTTTCTAATTTTATATCAGACATAGAACGTATCTGATAAAAAATAGGATAAAACCAAAAAAAAATTATTCACCCTTTTCGAAAAATCGATCCGCACAAGATTACTTAAATATTTCCAACTAATCACTTTTTACATTCACATCATAGATAAGGAGTGGGGGCTTGTAACGCCACTTTTCGGGAAAAAGTGTACTTACTTACTTAGGTACTTGTAGTTACTTACTGGTAAGTGACGTCATACGAGTTTTCAACGCGCTGTCTCGTCTTCATTTTTTGTTTACTTGACAACAGAAAAAATACGTGTCGAATATTTTTTGGAAATCTATCTGACGGACTAATTAGATGTTTTTAGTCAAATACCCTATTCTAACGACGCAGATAGTATACTCAACCAGTGATCAATTTATCTCGCGGTCCTCAGTTCGATGCAATTGTTGACATCGAATCTGTGATTAAACGCCACCAATTGCATAAGAATGCTTTTTTTTTTAGGATGGGAAATCATCAAATGACTTCTTCCGCTCTGGGTGGAGCGGAAGGGCGTGTCAGACTCTTACTGACTAAAACCCATCCGTGTTCCATCTAAAGCCCTTTGCGTTCCAGGGCCGCGGTGACTTTTACGAACAAATTCCGCAACGCATCAGAATGCTTTTTTTTTTTTTTTTTAAGGATGGGAAATCATCAAATGACTTCTTCCGCTCTGGGTGGAGCGGGAGGGCGTGTCAGACTCTTACTGACTAAAACCCATCCGTGTTCCTTCTAAAGCCCTTTGCTTTCCAGGGCCGCGGTGACTCTTACGAACAAATTCCGCAACCCTGGCAGGCTCTGGCCCTAGCGGGCCCCGTCCTCTTTGCTGACATCTCTTTGAGGCGCGCGCGAAACACAACGCGCCATCGACCCGGGCCTGGTGGTGATCGGACAGCGAGCCACCCAACGCTCGCCGTCCGCAGGCCCGCGCCTACGGTGGCCGGGGATCGCCCTGCGACTCCCGACGCCCGGGGCGTCTTCTTCTGTTGCGGCGGTTGGGGCGAAGGCCTTGCCTTTCCCTCGCGCGCATCAGAATGCTTAAAGAGTAACTTTTGCAACTTATTAGTCGCTTTTACCGGTTGGGGCTTAAGAAAAACAATACAAACAAAAATATATGGATATCGTCTCTTTACTGCAGATACCGAACATCATTCTGTATGTGTACGAATGTAGCTGTAATTGTGACAAAGAGTTTTGGGTGGTAATGTCGTTTGTCTGTAAACTTTTAGGAGTTGTGTCATTTTTCGTCTGTGAAGTTTTTTGGTCCTTCCATCTTTGTCTCATCTGGGTATAGTTATAATGAATGTTTAAAAAAATCTCATTTAGAATTAAACTTACCTAAAGATGAGGTTCTTTTTAAACTTTGGAAAACTGAATTTCCAGCAATCGTGAAAAGGGTCCTTAATTATTTTGATTACTGTAGCTTTTGCCTTCAACTTCGTACGCGCATAACCCGTTTTTTTTCCGTTCCCGTGGGAATTTCGGGAAATCCTCTTAGTGCTCCCTTACACTCCCAAGGAAACCGCATGCCAAATTTCAGCTTTCTATGACCAGTAGTTTCGGCTGCGCGTTGTCTGTCAGTCACTCAGTCGAGTAACGGAATAATTTTATATATTAGGAAAACCCCTCGTTTTACCACTATTTCACCCATGTTAAGCTATGGTATGGTCGATGATGGAGTCTCTTGACATGGTGGACTGTTATACCTATCAAGAAATTCGGAATCCGGCAGGAAATTCCACTCCTTAAACACGATAACAGTAACCCAAACATTTTGAGCGTATGATTGTGACGTCTACCATGTACCAGTGATTCGATTAAATGATCATATGAATACTTTACATTAAAGTGATAAAAACAAATAGTCATAACAATATGAAAGTGAAACAATCCCTTGAAAAACGCATTCAATAACGTTATTTTACAAACAAAAATGCGATATGTCATTGCGCTCGCAAACCGTTGATGAAGTATTCAATTGACGGGAATAATAAGTTTCGGTATTCGTATTATATTTATATAAAACCTTTCATTGTCATTATTTTGTTTGTTTGCATATACTATTTAACTTTTAACGAATGAGAATATTTATGTCATTGGATATGAACACAATCTGATTTTATTAGGTAGCTTTATTTTGCGGCTTTGCTCCTCTTCCACAATTTTATTTTCCTTTTTCAAAAATGATAGTTCCTTCTTATAACGTCAGCTATCTGCCAAAAGACAAAAGACAAAAAAACCGGCCAAGGTCGAGTTGGACTCGCGCACGAAGGGTTCCGTACCATTATGTATAAAAACGACTTATTATTACTTAACTTATTTATTTATTTTGTTCTGTTTTTTAGTATTTTTTGTTATAGCGGCAACAGAAATACATCATCTATTTCAACTGTCTCATTATCACGGTTCATGAGATACAGCCTGGTGACAGACGGACAGACAGACGGACAACGGAGACTTAGTAATAGGGTCCCGTTTATCCTTTTGGGTACGGAACCCTAAAAATACGTGTCCAATATTTTTTGGAAATCTATCTGACGGACTAATTGTTTTTTTTTAGTCAAGTAGGTACCCTATTGTAACGACGCAGACAGTTTACCCAGCCAGCGATCAATTTAACTTGCGGTCCCCAGAGCGTCCCATATAAAGTTTAGACAAGTAAAACTATCTATACAGTTGACAAATTGTTCGTTTTAACTATTTACTATTGAGAAGTTTTCTTTTCACCACTGAATTAGGAAATTCTTTTATTTACCAATTTAACTTTTACGGCTTTTCAAGATGAGTTGAAAATAAGAAAGGCTGAACTCAACTAACACCAGTTTTTGACGTGACAACGTCTAATAAATCGATGAACGCCGGCTGCACGCACGAAAAAGGATGACTCATTGTAACGTTACGCTCATTGTAACGTAACGATCATTTCATCAATGTTTAGTTATGACGTTGTCACGTTAAACTATCGTCCGTAAACCGACTTTACAGACAGCTAATTTTTTAATTATATACAGAGAGAAGAACACAAAGGTACTGTTTATTTAAAAAACAAAATCTAGTAGTCCTGCGACAGAAGAGTAGAATAAGAAACGTAAATGATTTCGTTTTCTTAGGATTACATTAAAAAACTGAATAATTTAGAAACAAATTACCGCTATTATTATAGTTATATTATGTTAGTCAAATACATTTTTACCTTCTTAGCTTACAGAATAAACAAGACCATTAAAAAAAATAATCAAATTACATAAAACGTCAAAAAACTCAAACTAGTCAAGGATAATTGCGACTAGTCTGACGAAATATTCCAAGCAGTCTGTTGCAGTTAGTGACATCAATTCTGTGATTAAAGACAACATATTCCAATTACCGCTCTAAAAATAATTATTTCAGGCAAACTCTCAAGGAACTAGTGACATGATCAATTTTACTATTCTCAGCTACCCAATTTTTTTTTGGTCCTAGCACCCGCAGTATGTGATGTATATTTGTAATATTATTCACACTAAGTGTACGTGCAATATGAAAAATACAACTAAAGTGACTCCTCCTCTACTTAAATTTTCATGGGTTAAAAAATATGATTCTTTTTAGTCTGTCAGTAAGACAATCGAAAAATATTTGGATTCGTATTTTTTTATTTTATCAAATCAATAAAAAATAACGAAGATAAAACACATCAAAAATAAGGAGTGGGGGCTTGTAACGTCACTTTCCAGTAAAAAGTGTACTGGTAAGTGACGTCATACGAGTTTTCAACGCACTCGTCTTCATTTTTTGTTTCCGTGACAAAAGAAAAAATACGTGTCCAATATTGGAAATATATCTGACGGATTAATTAGATTTTTTTAATCAAATACCTTACCTATTCTAAAGAGACAGACAGTATATCCAACCAGTGATCAATTTATCTCGCGGTCCCACGGGTGTCCCTCCTGAAGTTTACGCTAGTAAAACTTATTGTAGGTAGTTAATAACTTGTCTTATCCAACCAACAACCATCGAGTTGGGTTCTGTAACAACACAAACGGAGGAAGTTCTTTTATTTACCAATTAAACTTTTGAAATAGATAAAACTGTATTTTTATCGCAAGTTAAGGGGAAGATAAGCACAAGTGCATGTACGAATTTTTATCATATACATATTTTCAAACGATATTTTCATTTTGTATATCTTTGACAGTCGTTATGGGTAGTCATAAACCAGAAAATCTGACACCAGTCTGCCAAGTGCAGTGTCACCCAGTTACTGGGTAGTTGAGATCAGATAGGCAGTCGCTCCATGATAGCTACAACCTAGGAGTCTTTAAGTCAAGAGTGAATAGGTTACTTCTGGGCAAGCGTTTTTTTTTTATAATGGGAAATCATCAAATGACTTCTTTCACTCTGGGTAGAGCGGAAGGGCGTGTCAGACTCTTACTGACTAAAACCCATCCGTGTTCCTTCTAAAGCCCTTTGCGTTCCAGGGCCACGGTGACTCTTTCGAACAAATTCCGCAAAGGGCGAGCGTGATCTAAAACAAAAAAAACCTAATAAACGATTCAAAGGGTGTTTTGGTAATCTATCAAGTACACGGGTAGACCACATACTAGATAAAAAATAGGATACTTATCTCAAAAGTAAGTTCCTTTGGGATCGAAAAGGCCAAGTAGATCTTGCCCTTTTATACATGTCACCGGAAAATTGCAAACGCCGTAAGATTGTAAAATGTCGCGTGAAATTGTGAACTATTTTTTCTTAATAAGACCAGATATATTAGACACTATTGAATTTGAATGGGATTGATTGTATTCACAATGATTTTTCCATGAAATATCGAGAAATTATAATCTAAGAAATATTTGTTACAATCTGCAATTTTCCGGTGACGTATACATGCAAAACTGACGTACAACATAATAAACACATATCATATTAGTAACTTTTAATTATTCATTTTTAAAATAGACATCTCATGTTTCTTAATTAGAGTATAATTTCAATACCTACTTTATATACATAGTATATATTATTTAAGAACCATCTATAACTTTTCTTTCATTTTATATTGTGCATCCTAACCGATCTATCATGACTAGATTAATAGATTATTACGACTTGGTACACAGTGGCAATGGCTATTTAAACAATGGGCCTGAGTGGGCGATTGTGTACACGGGTCATTAGAGCATGGTCTAGAGTCTGACATAGAGTTGACAGTTGACATTTAGATTGTTAGATTTTCCCTTTACAAAAGCGGGCGAGCTCACTGTATAATTAATAATAGTATAATTAGATACATGATTTTAATAATTTAACTGTGTGTATCTCTTTTTATGCTCGTCAACAGATGTCGCTTATCAAAAGCTATGGCGTGGCGGCGTATTTTCATTTACAATTTTAAGTAAAAAAAAAAAGTTTTTTTCAAGATCATGAGGAGATTTTTTTATTGTTTGTGACAATTGGTTTAATATTTTTTCAAGAGCACCACTTACATACACACCACACTGCACCCGAGACGAATAACGACGTAAGTACACTTGCGTCATTTATTAGTTAAGGAGATATTTTTTTTTTTAGATTAAGCTTTCATTTTGGTACAACAACCTTTTCGAAATTACAGAAAAGAACCTTCGCCGTGTCTTAATAAAGTTATCACGTAATAATATGTATGTACCTACTCATAGCATAAACTTGAACATATAGTCTCTTTTCGTGTCGTCCATGCAACGAAAATATAATGAAGTAATCTAGATGTTTTGTTAGGCAAGAAACTGCATGACAGGGGCGAGTTGAAAGTAGACCGATTACAAAAAAAAACATTTAGAGCCAATTTTTAATAGTCAAATAACTATTACCAGAAGAATAAAATGGCGGTTTGACAGCTCTTGTGTTGAAATAATGTCAAACAGCTCCATTTATTCTTAAGTTAAAATTCAGCCCTAAATCTTACATTGCTGTAGCACCATAAAAAAATCTACGACGTAGCAGATTTCGTAGCAACACCGCCTACGCCGCTACGCTGTCGTAGCAAAAAGCGTAGCGGCGACACGCTTGTACAGGATGTAAGAAAATTGCTCTCGTCGACTCAATGACCCTTAGAAATTCATTGAGATTTTTATAATATATTGTATATCGAAAGGTATAGTCAGAGACAAAAATCAATAAACACTTCAGTTTTCTAAATCTAAATTATTTAATTGAGCAAAATATTCATTTAAAATTGGATCACAAGTAAAAATCAAAAATATTAACTAGTCACTTATGAAATAGACACAAAATTATTCCATAATCTGCCTTTTAAGTTTGCTGAAAAATTTTGTATCAATGTTCGTCGAATTTAGTCGCTGATCGTACTAAAATATTTTATAACCTATAATCAGAGATTGAAGTATCTACACGGATATGCTCACAAATGTAAGATGTGCTTATAAATCGACCGAATGACCCTTAAAAACTCACTGAGGTACTAAGTTCGAAATATATTTCCAACGAAAACACTTCGCAACATTGGGGATAACACTACAAATCTAACGATCTCTCAATAACATCAAAAAGTTTGGATGTTGCGAAACCAACGAAGAATCTCAATCTATACAAATATATGAAATTGAAGTTTCTATTTGTAATATCCGACTGCCTGGCCGACTGGCCTGTTGGTCGAGTGGTTAGTGACCCTGGCTGCTAAACCGGAGGTCGTGGGTTCAATTCCCACCCAGGACAAATCTTTGTGTGATGAGCATGATCATTTGTTGTGTCTGGGTGTAATTTGTCTATAATATGTATGTATTTAGAAATATATAAGTATGTTTATCAGTTTTCTGGTTGCCATAGCACAGGCTCTGCCTAGTTTGGGATCAGATCACCGTGTGTGAGATGTCCCAAGATATTACATTATTATTATATTATATATCGAAAAAACAGCTTTTAAAAGCTGTGTATGAAATTTTTTTACGCCATATTTTAGGGTTAATTTAGTTAGGAGTTTTTATTTTTATTTCTAGTGTATATAGTTAGTTAAGGTTTTATTAGAACAGTTTTTAGTCAAGGAGAGTGACTACTATTCTAACGAAATATTCCAATCAGTCTGTTGAAGTAGTGACATCAAAACTGTGATAAAAGACAACATATTCGTATGAACTAGTAAGTATTGCCAGTGTTTTGATTTATTGTCGTATCGTCGTCTCCACCTTGTACGATACTTATTGCAAAAACATTTTTTTTTAATATTAATGTGAAATATCGAATGCGGTGGGTTATTCCGACTGTCCTAACTTATATTATTACTGCGAAAGTTAATTTGTCTTCTTGTTAGTTCGTTGCACTGATTTGGATGAAATTCGATTAGTGGTGATAAAAAGTCTCATGACCCAGGTCATGAGACTTTTTGTCCCAGTAACTGTATGATTCCTATGGGATTAATTTCGACCAGAACGCGTGCGGAAGCCGCAGGCAAAGAAAAGTCAATAAAATCAAGTGATTTCGAAACTGCAAAAGAATCTTATTATAGAATCAGAAGAAAAACAACCTTTCTTCCGGCTGGTTAATTAAAAGGTTAATTTAATGGTAAGATTATACTGATTAAACCCAAAGATTAACAATTAAAAACTTTGGAATAGGCCACGACTTATTACGGTAAAAAAACCTTAGCTTTAAAAGCAAAACTAAATAAATCCAAACTCCAATTTCTGCTACAGAACCCACGGGACCCTAAAACAGTACGACCATTGAATTAAAAAATCGTAAACGAATTTTTATCGTTGACTTAATGGCCGATTAATGCGGCGATTAGGCCTGTAGGGGGCTAAAGTGGCCATACTGGCTCTATCAGCCACTGGTACTGAAGTTTTTAGGGTTGTCCGATAAAATAATCTTGTTGGGTTTCAATGCCTTATTTTTTAATAGCCAGTGGGTATTTGTTTAAGGTGGAAGCACCAGGGTAGCCCGCGAAATTCAAATTTTCTTATGTTTTTAGCAATTTGCAAGTCAGTGTCAGGCTGTATGTTGAACAAAATATGATTCGCGAACGTAACACGTATATAACGTACGTAAACGTATTTATTAACAGAATTGTTATCATTAAAATCATCAACTTGAACAAAATTATTATATTAAAGAATCTTATTATGTTTGTAGAGTTCCGTATCTACTAAAACTATTAAATAAAATAGCTTTGTTTTCGCACAACTCTTTCTTCTTTTGATTCTTCAAATCAATAATTTGTAACTATACTCAAAGTCCAGTTCATGTTTTATAATCCCGGGTTTTAATTGTCATGATTCCATTTATGATTCCGGGATTTTACAGGAGGTATTATCAACTCTATGTTACTTACTTCCACGAACATTAGGTAAATATAGTTTACCTATTCCGATCTCTGATAATCACATAGAAGTGTGACATAAAATGCCAGCAAGCTCGATAAATTATGACACAAAGTACAAAATGCCGAGCAAGGGGCAACCCTAAATAGAGCAGACCATTATCAGAAGGATTACAAAGAATGTCAGCACACATAAACTGAGAAATATTACTTCTTATCTCAAGAAATGCTTACCCTGTCCGACGGGGCTATAAAATGAGTAAGTCGACCTACAGCATTATTCGGGGAGCATTAAATAAATAAGCCTCCATCGGTCGGAAATCTGCCTCGATCCTACTTTGCTAACTCGGTTATGTTTTGAGAGATATTACAGAGGAGCTCGGGGCTAAATAAAAACTGCTCAGTACTCGCGGTTAAGCAAGACTTGCCAAGGTCAATCCGTGGATGGGTGACCATCCATTACATACCGAGACGCCTACGTGCCTCTGAAAGTATGTTAAGCCCGTCCCGGCTGTCTTTTGAATATATATGTCATTCGTTACGGATAGTCAGAATCCAGAAAATCTGCCACAAGTCTTGCCAAGGGGTATCCTGTTACCCAGTTACTGAGTTGTGGAGTTTAGATCGGCTTGCTCCATGTTAAATACTGGTACTCAGTTGCATCCGATGAGGCTGGAAAGCGACCCCAACATAGTCAGGAATAAACTAGGCGGATTTATTGAATGTTTTTCTTGTGAATTTATTCATACAAAATGAAAATCGCATCACTAACCAATCATCATCATACCAGCCGAAAGACGTCCACTGCTGGACATAGGCCTACCCCAAAGGGGGCGGGGCGTTTGCCATAATCGCCACGCTTGGCAGGCAGGTTGGCGATCGCAGTGTAGCTGTTGCAATGTATAGAGAATGCTGCTGCCCATTCTCTGGTAGTCAACAGAAAATAAAAATCTTAATCTTAGTTGCCTCTTACGACACCCACGGGAAGAGATGGGATGGTGCTATTCTTTTACGTCCGACACCATACAGAAAAAAACTAAGTAATTAACCAATAACACAAATAAAACAAAACAAACAGACGATAGTTGGCTTGCCATAAAAGTTGAAGAAATATCCAGAATGACATATTATTATATGTATGGCGTTTCCAAACGTCACTAACTAATTCCATACAATATTTAGAGCTGGCCATTTTGATCTCTGTCATGCCATGTTGACTGATAGAGGATTTCTCTGAACAGATTTATTTGCTTGTAAAAGTCTCTTAACAAACAATAATCAATATAAAACCGTATTTGAACATTTAACTAGTTTCCCCTGTCATCAACTGCATTCATATTATTATCATAACAAACACTTTTGAAAACACATTTTCCCTAAATACGAATTTTTACCCCTTTACGTCTTCAAAGACCGCTTTTCCGGGCCTAGAGTGGGCGTAACTTCAAGTACCATTAAGCACTACACGCTACCAATTTAGGTCTTACTCAAGGAAATAATCTTTACTTAGGTCTCGCTTAGGTCTCGCTTTCCGCTAAAGTAAGAAGGCTCATCCTGTCTTGTTTTATAATCTAAAAACTTTGGTTGATTTTACTGTCTGTGTTTGTGGTATTTGGCATATTATGACAAGTTCTTGATTAATATTTATCTATAACTAAAGCAATATCTAAACTAATATTATAATGAGGGGATAAATGATAAATTTTATTTATTTTGTAAGTAGGTTAAACATAACACTTTTACACGTCAACCTTTTTTGGTCATTTTTAAACTAAATGAGGCCGGTGTTTCCTAGCTGACTACCCTGAGAAGAAACACCGAAACAAACTCAGAGGTCATAGTCTCTTTTAAAGTCCATACAATCGTACTGGTCAAATCATATGAGAACCATGTAGGTTAATGTCTGAAGTGGTCTTTTGCGAAAAGTACCACACAAATGGTGGTTTCTTTTTGTCTGTACTATTGTCATTATTTTCCGAAATGATCCGATTATAAAGTTACACTATTGCTTTTATACCCCTAAAAAAATCAAAGTTCCTTAATGGCTAGCTCTGGGTCGGCGTAAAAAGTTTAGTAGGTATAGAATATTGTTAGTTATTCAGGGCAGGGTTCCGGCAGCAGGAAGTGAAACGAAAAGCTTCAACAATCACAGCGTATATTTCAGGATCACACGTTACACGACGGCGACGTTTTGCAGACTCCCGCGCTGCTTGCAGCGTCGCCGTATTTATGCACGCGACCGTGGGTGGCGGGTAGTGGGCGGACCTTGCACTCTGTTGATTTCGCTCTCCGCCAACCACGGTCGGTGTTTACAAATAAACAAAATAATATAATAAAAGATCAAGCGACATAAACATTTACAAAAAAGGGTTTTAACATTTATTATGTACAATGTAGGTTGCTGTACTCCTTAATAATCCCACCCCCCGTATGAGGGTTCAACCGACCATACTACCATCTGTTGGGAGCACAACAACCTTTACAACGGGTCTACGTAGGATTCCATTGGCTGTCCTTACTTCTACCACTCTTACGACATTGTCCGCACCGGGAAATACACTTTCGATCACACCTTTGATCCACTGGTTACGTGGTTTATTGTCGTCCACGAGCACTATTACATCACCCACTTTGACGTCAGGCACGTTTGCCGTCCACTTATTGCGGCGCTGGAGCGTCGGCAGGTACTCACGTACCCAACGCCTCCAGAACAGGTCGGCTAGTGCGTTCACTCGGCGCCACATACGGCGCGAGTCCTCGTCGCGGGCGTGTCCCCGTGTGTACGGTGCATCTCCCGCGGCTGTGCCCAGCAGGAGATGATTCGGTGTCAGTACCACCGGCTGCTCGACGTCGCTACTCACGTAGGTGAGGGGTCGACTGTTCACGACCAGCTCTGCCTCGAGGAGGAGGGTGTAGAGGACCTCCTCTCGTGGGGCGCGCTCACGTAGGGTTGCCTTGAGCGCGTTTTTAATGGAGCGCACCAGCCTCTCCCAGCATCCACCCATGTGTGGGGACGCGGGAGGATTGAAGTGCCACGCGATACCGCGGCCTGTTGCCTCGCTCGCCACCCGTGACTGGTCTAGCTCACGGAGGGCGGCGCGGAGCTCGGAGTGTGCCCCGACAAAGTTAGTACCCCTGTCAGAGTACATATCGGAGGGTCGCCCGCGGCGCGCAATGAGGCGCCGCAGGGCTAGGATTGCCGAGTCGGCGCTCAGGGAGGACGCCAGCTCGATGTGCACGGCGCGTGTGGCCAGGCAGGTGAACAACACACCCCACCGCTTCTCTCGGCGCCGTCCAATGGCCACCTCCATAGGGCCGAAGTAGTCCACTCCGCACTGCACGAACGCTCGCCTAGTTATTTCGAGTCTGGCGAGCGGTAGGTCCCCCATCTTGGGCATTCTGGGTTTAGCCTTCTCATTGCGGCATCGCTGGCAACATGCTGTCACGGCCTTAACGGATGACCGTAGGTTAGTTATCCAGTAGGTTTCTCTGAGGCGGTTCACAACGGCCTCTTGGTTCGCGTGCAAGGCAGCTTGATGGTGATGCAGTATGAGCTTGCGTGTGAGCTCATGTTTACCGTCTAGTATGACGGGGTGCTTCTCGCCGAAACTGAGTTCGTTACATGACCTCAGTCTGCCACGTACCCGCAGTAACCCGTCTTCATACAACATCGGGTCCAGTGCGCGCAGCCTGCTGTTGGTTGGCAGAGGGCGACCGGCTGTCAGTGCCGCGATGTCTGCTGCGTAGCTCTCTGCCTGTGCCAGGCGGAGTAGGTGAAGCCTCGCCTCGTTGATGTCGGTAGCGGTCACGTCAGGTGACTGCCGCTGCCTCCTGCAGCGCTGCGCGAAGATCAGCACGCGCGCCGTCACGTACAGCGCGCGCGTCCACGTGGGTAGCCGTGCGTAGGTCAACACCGGCCCAGGGGGCATGCTCGTTGTGTGCACGCGCTGCACCCTTTCCAGGTCAGCTTCCGCCACACCGCTCGTGTCGTCGCTCACCGGCCATTGCTCCTGTGGGAAACGAAGAAACGAAGGGCCATTCAGCCAGTCGTCACTATTATTAGGCCAGTCCAATCGAGTTGCCTTGTCAGCTGGGTTCAACGTCGATGGAACCCAGCGCCAGTCTGACCTCTTTGACCTCACATCTATCTCGGCTAACCTATGTGAAACGAAACGTTGGAACTCAGTTGCTTCTGAGTTTATCCATTTGAGGACAGTCTTACTGTCTGTCCACATGAACCTCTCTGCGATAGGGGCTCCTAGTTCTTTTTCTACAGTATTGGCTAATCTGCATGCTAACACAGCCGCTTGTAACTCTAACCTAGGCACGGATACCACCTTTTGTGGGGCTACCCGAGCCTTGCCTATGACTATAGCTATATCTCTGTCTCCGACAGTGTTCGTGCCTACCAAATAAACTACTGCCGCGTATGCTGATTCGCTGGCATCTCCGAAAGCGTGGAGCTCTAGGTGGCCTGTACCCAACCCGTACCACCTAGGTATCGATATGTCAGTGAGGTGTCGCAAGTTAGACAACCAGTCAAACCAGCAACGGGCCTCTGTCTCTTTCAACTGTTCGTCCCACCCTATTCCCGTGTGCCATATCCGTTTCATCAGTATCCTAGATTGAATGACACATGGATACAGAAAACCTAGCGGGTCGAAAATAGACATTATGAATCTCAAAAATTCTCTCTTAGTGGGCACTACTTGCCCTTCTATTATTTCTTTAGGCAGTCGCTTAAATGATAGGTCGAAAGCTAGTCTGTCGGTGTTAGGCGTCCATGTCAACCCTAACGTGCGTTCTACCCCGCTCTCCCCTTTGTCTAGTGAGATTCTTTCCGGCATGTCAATGCGTAGTTTGTTGCGCAGCTCCTCAGAGTTCGTGACCCACCCCCGTATCACCAACCCGCCTTCGGCGTGGATGTGGGTCACGTCCTCGATCAGCTGATTAGCCTTCTCAACAGACCACGCACTGTGGATGTAGTCGTCTACGTAGTGATTCTCACGTATCGCGGACACTGCACTTGGGTAAATGTCTGTATATCTAGCTGCATTTTTATTTAAAATATATATCGCGGACGTAGGTGATGACACGGCTCCGAATATCATAGAGTTCATCTGGTAAACATCGGGTTCGCCACTATCGCTATTCGGCCACAAAAACAATTGTGCACCGCGGTCTTGTTCCCGGATTCGAACCCGCATGAACATGTCGGCTATATCTCCTGTAAACGCGACGGGACCTAACCTAAATTTAAATAAAATACCTAACAATGAATTCAATAAGTCTGGTCCAGTGAGCAGGTGGTCGTTTAACGCCGTTCCTTTGTGTTTGGCGGCGGCGTCGAACACCAGGCGCAGCTTGCCCGGTTTGTTGGGGTTAGTGACCCCAAAGTGGGGTAGGTACCAGATGGGTTCAGATGTGACTCCCCCTACTACTGGTCTGGCATAGCCTTCCGCTAATAATCTATCTATCTGTGCCTTGTAAGCCTGTGCGTAGTCAGCGTCCTTTTTAAAACGACGCATTATTCCTGTCAAACGTTGTCGCGCGCTTACATAGTTATCGGGCAACTGAGGGTTGTCCCGACGCCACAGCAGTCCTATTTCCCATGCTCCTCCCTCTAACTGACGGCTGGTGGACTCTAAAATATGTTTAGCGCGCTCTATGTCTACATGTTTACGCGGCACTTCACTTATACCTATTGCCTCTAACTCGAATTGTCTCTTGACTAAATTATTTAACTCAACATTGGATTCTATTGCACAATTAACTGATTGACTGTTACTATTATGTTTACAACCTAAGGGACCATGCACGACCCATCCTAACGAGGTCAAAGAAGCAGCTGGCTTACCGGATTTCCCACGGCGTGTCTCCCTGCCGACCAGCAGCTCCCAATTGTCCTGTCCCAGTAACAGGAGCGGCTTGGCACCACACATTTCCTCGCAGCCCAAGTCGCGCAGGTGGGCGTGCTCCGACATCACGGCGGCGGGCACCGACTGCGACGGTAAGTCCATGTTCACTAGTGTGCGGCACTTAATGTTATGTGCTAGTCCGTTGGGCCCGCGCACACCCACACTTATCACTCGTGATGTATCGTCCGTTATCTCGTGTCCCCGCGCACTACGTAGTATCAATGGCAGTCGCTTGCCTCCGACGTTGTTTACCAGCGCGCTGTCGATTAGTGACACGGTCGCGCCGTCGTCAAGTAAGGCGTAGCAGCTCCTCTCTCCGCTGTCAGTCACGACGTGTACCGGCATTATCTTTAATAACGCCTTGCCGGCGTAATCATTCACGTTTGTGACACTTTCAGGTTTCTTGTCTACGTGTAGTAAACTGTGGTGCGCGTAGTTACACGATGAACACTTCTTCTTGCGGCAGAACCTCTTTGAATGTTTAGCGCCAAGACAGTTGAAACATAACTTGTGTTCTTTAACTATTGCCCATCGGTCGTTGACGTCTAGGTCAATGAACTTTCTACAGGTGGACACAGGATGTTTCTCATTACACAGCTGACACAAATTTTCAACGTGTGCTCGCGTGTTGCGCTCGCTCGCCTCTTCACACGAGTGCACGTGTAGTCGTTGTACAGTTTTCGTAGCTTTAGTGGGCGGTGCGCTAGCTCGGGGCTTATTCTGTGTAGTGCTGGGCAGGCTCATATCCATCTGTACATAGAACGATGATGCGCGTGCAAGATGGCTCAGGAACTCGGAAAACATCTCGAGACTAGGTGAGACTCTCATGTCTATGCCTTTATTCGCTGCCATGCCCATTGCAAAGTCCCCATATTGAGAGCGTTGTACGGGTGTGAGTTTACTTAATAATTCACTCACCAGTTGTGGGTTGTTTAGGTATCCATTTGCGTTCACACTTTTCAATAACGACACACAATTTCTCACTGTAGTAGAGAACTTTCTGAGTTCACGCCCACTCTCTGTAACTTTCGGTAGTTCACGCACTTTTTTCAACGCACACTGAAGCACTAAGTTCGGGTGACCATATTCTTCATCCAATGTCTTTACTATCTCAGCCGGGCTAGTCGACGAACGTAGTAAGTCTTCTACAGCTAGCCGGGCTTCGCCTTGCAACGCAGTCTTCAGTCTTGCCAGGTTCTCGTGAGGCTTGAACTCGTACATTGTTGTTGTATCGTAGTACATATTCTTGAACGACAGCCACTCCGCCGGGTCGCCTCTGAACGTGGGTAACTCGTACGCTTGCCTGGGTATCGGTCGCGGTCTAGCGATGCTGGCGATTGCGTCCGCAAGTTGGTCGATTTTCCTGTCTCTTGACGTCCTGTTTCTGTCCGTTTCTTCGAGTCCCGTGTCCCATTCCGTGTGGTCGCGGTTCGTCGCGCGCGCGGTAGCGATTGGGGTCGCTATATTTACAGATTCGCGGCGCGGTACGGTTACGGGCGCGGGCGCGGGCGCGGGCGCACAAGACTGAGGCGCAGGTGCCGGCTCGGGCGGCGGCGGCGGCGGCACGGACATACTCGCGAGCGGACGTAGCACATCACTTAATGTATCGTACATTTGTACTTGTGGTTCGACTTGCGGCGGCGGCAGCATGTCCCGACTTGTTGAGACCTGTCGTCGACTCGTTGCGGCGGGCGTCGTGCGAATCCATTCTTCAACGCGACACGCTGTATCTTCGCCGTCGGAAACGGAGTCCTCTTCAGCGGCGTCGATCTCGGCCAGGTCGGCTTCCAGTTTCTTTTGCACCAACTTTTCTTTCATGCGCACCAGTTCCTTTTCAGCCTCATATTCAGCCCTCCGTCGTAAATAGTCGGCGCTCTTCTGACCGCTTTTAGACGAGGTGACGCTGTTTCCGGATCTGAATCTTCTCGTTGTCACCGACCGCACTGGCGTCGTTATATCACGGTGGTCCACTGTTCTTCCTGGACCCGTCAGTGGGATGACTGGAGCTTGATCAGTGTGCACTGATGGTACAACGGACGGCGAGCCTGGCGCCCTCTCTGACGGCACGCCTGAGTCCGCTTCGAGGACACGTCTTCTTTCTTCTAACCGACGTAACTTGCTTCGTGTGGTAACTGCGCTTTTTTCACTCATTTTTCTGGCTTCTTGTTTCTTATTTCAGGCTTCCTGATCCGGCTCGAAGGACCAAATTTGTTAGTTATTCAGGGCAGGGTTCCGGCAGCAGGAAGTGAAACGAAAAGCTTCAACAATCACAGCGTATATTTCAGGATCACACGTTACACGACGGCGACGTTTTGCAGACTCCCGCGCTGCTTGCAGCGTCGCCGTATTTATGCACGCGACCGTGGGTGGCGGGTAGTGGGCGGACCTTGCACTCTGTTGATTTCGCTCTCCGCCAACCACGGTCGGTGTTTACAAATAAACAAAATAATATAATAAAAGATCAAGCGACATAAACATTTACAAAAAAGGGTTTTAACATTTATTATGTACAATGTAGGTTGCTGTACTCCTTAATAAATATTTAAAAAAAAGTGAAAATCTTCTAAATATTTAAAAATACATTACTATAGACAAAAGTAAAACAATTATTTTGATTGGCGGTTAATTCCAGGAAACATAATAAAATTTACCAATCAATGGCGTTAGAGTTAGGATTTTACTGTGTAAAATCGAAAAAAAAATACAATATTTACAAAAATAAAATCTCTCCCGTCGCACAAAAAGATCGATATCGTACCGTTATACAATTTGCTTTTAAAACGATATACCGATTAAAGAGGTGTTGAAATATCGGCTTGGATTGGCGATACACGATCGGCGCCATGATTGCTTTGTGAACCAATTTACGGCTGCTCCCACAGAGCAAGGAACCTCCGCGTCGACAATGACTACACGCTACTACTAATAACATTCGTGGCACTTTACGTGTACTGACCGGCTGATAAAAAATAGGCAAAAACACAATAACAAATGTCATCGTCTCTCAATGAAGAATGACAAGTCAAACATCAGTCCTGCTGTTTTAAACTCATGATGCCGTTGTTAGGGAGAGAGAGAGAGAGAGAGAGAGAGATATATAGAGCTATACAGGACGAAATTACTATCCTTTTTTTTGCGATATTCGTTACTCGCAGGTCGTGGTGTTCCGTCGCTTCCGCGGAAAAGTGCCACTGGAATGCACTATTAAATAGTGCTAAGTATGTAAACAAGCAGAATAAACAAGTTTTCTTCATTTCTTATAGCATAGTTAATGAGATGAATGGATCGCTGGTTTTTTGCAATGTACATGTGTGACAGTCAAAGTCATGGACAAAGTATTACGGTACCGACATCTGAAGGGATTTTTTTTATCTCAATTACCACGGGTCGTCAATACGTTATGGAAACAATGACACTCAATGACACATTTAGATACTTAGATAAAATAATTAATTGTTACTACAAGAAAATAAAATACAACACACAAAGTTTTATACTGATAAAACTTATTAAATATTCTCGAGTATTACTCCATTATTTCTAATCCTAAACTATCAGCTATGTTATATTTTTGGGGTTGCCAACACCTTTACCGCAAAAATAGCGGCAAATTCAAATCTTGCGCTAATTTTGGGACACCCGATAGTTAGTAAACCATGCTCATGGCACATTATTTGCAATCATATAAAATATATGACACACGTACCAAATTTCCGACTTAAAATATATTTAACCATGCTTAGTTTGCATTGAAAGTTTTGATACTGCCATCTCTCTAGCAGTGTCCACCACTTCGTCTCCGTGCTCTGTGGCTCTTCCAGTGTGATTGTGTTCCGTGTCTCGAACCAGCGGATTTTTAATTACACTGCTCCTCGGTGTTGAATTATTTTTCGGCGATTAATTAAAGCAATTACCGTTTTGTGGATGAAGGCTTATCTGAGGGTAGCAAATTACCTGGGTGAAAGGATTTTTTGTAGGTTAGGGGTGTGTGTATTTGTTCACAAAGGTGAGGTTCCGTTTAGACGGGGTATGAATCAACAAAAAAAGATACGTAGGATACTGTCAGTTACACAATAAACATACAGGGTTACTTCGGATATAGTACGCAGTTTTCTTCAATATCATTAATGAAACATTTATTTTTTTATTTTTGAAGAATTGGTATAACCTACTAATCTCGTTATTAATCATCGTAAAGAGTGTTTGAAACATACATAGTAAAATAAAAAAATGGGTCTATTTATTTTTAATGATCTTGCTATACATAAAAATTGCGCAGTCTCCGAAGTAACCGTGTGTGCGGAATTTGTTCGAAAGAGTCACCGCGTCTCTGGAACGCTGAACGTTGGAGGAACACGGATGGGATTTAGTTAGTAAGAGTCTGATACTCCCTTCCGCTCCGCCCAGAGCGGAAGAAGTCATTTGATGATTTCCCATCCTTAAAAAAAAAGTTGTATGCAGAACACGGTATAAAGTTCCGCAACCTCCATTGCAAATGGAGGATATTCCGACCAGACGGGTGTTGTGTCTGGTGGGCAACGTCCCGATAGTTGACTGCTGTCGCACTGTTGTATGGTCAAATAAAAACATTCTTCTTATTCTTCAAAACATTTTTATTAGTAGTTATCTGAGTGGTCCCCTTATAGCTATACCATTCAACGTTTCTTTGGTTTTTCTCAACTCAAATGATGTCTATGTCACTAGATTATTGCAAACGCCATAAGCAAGTTCATAACATATCGTGGCGTAAAATAGTAAACTCATTTTTCTCAATATGACACGAATATATTGGAAACTATTGAATTATAATGGGATTTATTGTATTTAAATTTATAGGTTCGCAATCTGTCTAGAGTTTATCCATACTAATAATAAAGCTGAAGAGTCTCTTTGCTGGTTTGAACGCGCTAATCTCTGGAACTACCAGTCGCATTTGGAAAATTATTTTTGTATAGGTAAATGATGGCCACATTCATGAGGAAAGCGGGATATGCGCGTACGAAGTCGCGGGCAAAAGCCATTAATCTAATTAAGATTAATTACAATCTTCCGGTGTTTTCAATTATCCGGTGACATCTATAAACCTTCAGCGACAGTCAATCTCAAAACTACCCTCACAACTTTATCTCCATATAAATTCAAAGACATTTAAAATACTACATGAAGCATTAAATTACATTTTATTCTCCATTTGTCTTGCCGCGATACAGCTCATTCATTACAAGTGGTTGTTTCTCACAATGACCGACAAGAATAATAGACGCGATTCCGCGCAATGACCGGCCTAAGTGTGTGTTGTACATTTAAAGTTCAAATCATGTAAATTAATTAGATCTTCATTCGTTTTTGTTTGGCTGAGATGCAATGGTTTAACGAGCAGAGGATTCGGGTTCTGGACTTTTGAGTATGCTTGAATTAATTGGGCAATGAGCAGTGGGTTTTCCTAAAAGTAAAGAAAAACATAGTGAGGTAGTTTTTTTTTCTTTTTTACTATGGATAGGCACGCGTTTGACCACAATCTCACCCGATAGTAAGCGACGATGTGGTCGAAGATGAAGCACGCTTGCCTAGAAGTAACCTATTTACTCTTGACTTAAAGACTCCCAGGTTGTAGCTATCAGGAAACACAGATTGCGATTACAAACTTATATTTTCGGTTGGGAAATTGACCGTGACGTACATTGATGTACAGGAGAAAATTTTTCAACAACAAAGATAAGTTTGTCCTCCAATCTTTCCTGCTATATTTTTGTCAGAGTTATAAGAATCCTTTCATAATTTATAAACTTCCGTAGGTATAAGTAATTGGCAAAAATCAAGACTCGATCGGAACCCTCTCGGTGCCCGAGTCTGACTCGCACTTGTTCGGTTTTTTTATAGAGCCTCTACCTATCTGATCTCCGCACTTGGGTAACACGGTACCCCTTGTCAAGACTGATATCAGATTTTCTGACTTCTGACTACTCATTACGACTGTCAAAGATGTACAAATGTCAGAATGTACGAGTACAATAAATACTTAAAAGAAGAAATTCCCCACTATTTCCATATTTCTCATATGCATGAAACTTTCCGCTCTTAACAAGAATAAAGACAGTCTGTTAAAGCCTGGCTCTCAATTACTTTGTCTCCTTTGTTGGAAGCCAATCTTCGTAGCAGGCAGAACAAAGGCTCATCGTCCACTGAGAGCATTCTGTCTCGAGCGATTATTAACCAAAATGTTGCTGGAAATGTGCATAGATGTTATGTTGGAGATTTATGTGCGTTATGGAACGTTTCGTAGTGTTTTTGTTTAAGAGGGGTTGCTTTGTAAAGTTCATTGTTGGCAGTGGTAACGTCAGGCATGGGCGTGCAGTAGGCTATAAGGGTAGGCCAGCCCATACATAATGCCCAAAACAAAAAGCTCACCACATTATTCAGGGTTGAAATCACGATACTGATGATGCGAATTTTCGTCAGTTTTCGAAATTTTTTTTTGGGCATTATGTATGGGGTGGCCTACCCTGCACACGCATGGTCAGCAACAATACTCGATGAGCAAGTACAAATAATCAGAAGTCATCAACACCTAAAACTTCAGTAGTCATTGAACGGTTTTGGCCACAAAATGCGGTAAACAGATCAATGTCACAAAATTAGATGGTCATCGCATTTTGTCACAGCACAATTACTGATATATTCGTAGGTCCCACTGCAAGCCAAATGCTTCTCTTCTTTTTTCAACCCTCTATAATTTGTGCTAGGGCTTTTACCTAGCGTAGGTGTAAAATTAAAAAAAAAAAAACATTATTTATTTGTTGTATACCTATCACAGTGAAGTCTTTCTATATCCACTTATGTTTACTGTACATAAAGGTTAAATTAATTAATTACTGTTGTATACAGGGGGTGCGCTAAAACACCCCTAAGAAAAGCGTACGTTTATTCTTTTACTAGCTGCGCCCCGCGGTTTAAAAGTAGTCTAGTTTAATCCAGGGTGTTAGTTTCCTGTTTTTTTTGTTTTATGATGGGAAGCCATCAAATGACTTCTTCCTCTCTGGGTGGAGCGGAAGGGCGTGTCAGACTCTTACTGACTAAACCCATCCGTGTTCCTTCTAAAGCCCTTTGCGTTCCAGGGCCGCGGTGACTCTTTCGAATAAATTCCGCAACTGGCCCTAGCGGGCCCCGTCTCCTATGCTGACATCTCTTTGAGGCGCGCGTGGAACACAACGCGCCATAAGGTGTCAGCTTCTTGCGTACCAATTTGATAAAAATTGGCACAGCCGTTTGAAGTTTGTGAGTGGGTCATCCACTCACAAACTTTCGACTTTATAATATTAGTGTGATTTGCTTCGCTATGTGAAGACAGCACACAGTAAACCTTAATAGCGACTTCCATATTGCTCAAACTATAAGTTCTCTCTCCTTTCATGTTTGCCCGATAGAAACTGGTCCATCAACGCAAACGAATTACATCCATCCTCCCGTTACTAACTCCTCTGATGGACCTCTCATATACAAATGAAGCGATGGATGCAATCCCTAGACGTTGCAACAATCTAACCAAGCTGTAAGCACTTAATACTCAACTTTAACAGTATTGAAACTAAGTTGGTTATGCAATGGCAATATCTCTCTGAAAGGTCTTAGCGCAATTTCAATTACAATAGAAACTGAATTCTGCGTAACTGAATTAAGGTTATGTATTCCAAAACTTGCTTGTTTCGTAAGTATGGTGCAGTTAAGGGTGTTTCTTAGAAGTGAGGCGTGTGTAAGCTTTATTTGCATCTCTTTGAAGTGTTAAAGGATGCAAATGGGAGCAGTTTTTAAATAACAGTTTTAAAAGACTTCTTTTTAATGTTCTCTTTAGTTTGGCCTTATTGCCCATGTAAATTATTTTTTTCGGGATTTCGGCTAAGAACTATAAAATAAAATAAAGATTTACGAACGCAAATATGAATACCTTTTTTAATTTTCTAAAACAATAAGAGGACAATGTTTCTATTTAATAGCTACTCAAAAGTTACTGTGACAAAACCCAATTTGTTAAGTGTAAATCAAATTAGGTATTAAAACCTCACGTCTGCTTTATGAAGATCCATGAGGTATGCGGAACAGAGAGTAAAGTCCTGCACACCTTAACTGAAATGGGAGGATCCTCCGACCAGACGGTTGTTGTGTCTGGTGGGCAACTGCCCGATAGTTGATATTCGGATTGTTGTATATATGTTCAAATCTTACGGAGAACTTTGCTCGCGCGATATAAGATTTCGTTGATAGTTCGTCGCTGACAGGATAGATGATTCTCCCACAATCCTATTAGGTACCTGCTTACTGGGCTTTGGGCTTTCGGATGTTTAAAACCAGATAATCTGACTCCAGTCTGCCAAGTGATACCGTGTTACCCAGTTTATGGGTTGTGGAGGTCTGGAAGGCTCGACGTAAAATACTGGTATTCAGCTGAATCTAGTTTGACTGGAATATAGTTGGGAAAAGGCTAGGCTGGATCATCGTGATGGTGATGTTTTTCTTCATTTTATTTTTCTATAACTTATATGTTGTACATAATAAATTGTATTCTATTCTATTCTATGATGACGATTTCTTAAGACCAGTCACTGATAACACGATACTTGAAACAACATTCATACAAAATGTTATGTCCATGTATCGCTTCTATCATAACGCCGCCACGCCAAGCAAGAGATTCCAACAACCCAACATTCCTAAAATAACCATCCAAAACTCTGAACTTACCTAACCCATCTCTGTTCACAGCACGGCAACGCGACCACCTCGAGCGAAACGTCGGTGGGGACGAACACGGCAACAGCCGCGCCGTCAGCGGGGCCCAGCAAGGCGCCGCCCCCGGCCGCCAAGTTCCGCCACGGTCTGCTGCAGCTCATGATACACACGATCGATCCCATGCATGACGGTGAGTTAGGTATGCACGCAGCTTTGCCTACACTTTACACCTATGCTAAGTTACGGTTTGGGTAGTTAATGATAGGTTCCTATAAGGTCCTTCCTGGTCCTTCCTGGTCCTTCCATCCTGTTTCGTCCCAAAACTTCGATAGTTTTATTGCTCTCAGAGTGGTGCCAGAACATCTTTTTTGGTTGATTATATAAAATTGTCCTTCCGCCACCTTTTGGTAACACATGTAAAGTAGCTTTAAATGAAACCTTTTTTTATTGCAAACCTTGAAAGTAAATCTTTTTAATACCTATTTAACCGCTCTTTCCGTTAAAGATATGGCTAATTAATTCCACATCAAAATCAACATATCTTCGAAACTTGACCCCATTCCTAGAAAGTAATTCCAACAATCGAATTCCAATTCTCCGATTCCTTACAAAAATCCAATTTAATCCACGGAACAATATTAAAAAGCCAATTTATCATCAGTTACCCAAAGTTAACCTCATAACAACTGCCTTACGTGAGCAAGTCTCGCCACGCAACCATAATAATTAAAACAACAATCAATTAATAAAAAAACATTTTTCATTCGTGTGTCGCTTGCATTACTCACATAAGTCAGGAAAATTGTTTTACCAATATTAGTTTACTAATGGTACAAAAACGGATTCTGACGCGATATGGTACAAAAACGGACCCGAATTAGGTCAAAGGAGAACGCACGTACCTAATTTTACGGGGAGGTACGCACTGCGCTTTGCAATCACTAATGCTACGGCTGCTGACGTTCAGAGCTCCTGAAACGTCTGATGGAGGTCTGAAATGGTGCAAAAACGGATCCCAAACATGTAATGTTGTTTGGGCCAACATAGGAGCTTCTATCGATGCAAAATAGAATCCTGCTTGATTCGTGTGCTATTAGAAGCATAAGCATCGATCATACATAATATTGCAAGTTTTTATATTTATTGTGTTGTTTTTGTGACTGTTTCTAGGCACATAGGTGCTCCCCTTAGGAATAGCACGGTGTACTACATTAAGAGGGGAAATATAAACAATATTAAATGGGGAATCTGTGTATGTAGATAATAAGGAATCGACAAAATAAAATATTACGAGTAGATGGCACAATAGAAAAAGTTCAAAATGTTTGATATTGACTCAGCGCTTGCCAATCTCATACATTTTGAACTTGATCTTTATCGCTGATAAAATGTAATTTCGCCCTAAGCCAGAAACATTCGAAATGGGACCTGGCCCTTACCCAAGATACATTTCGAATGTTTCTACAAGTGCATAAATGTATATAGCGATGAATAATTTAATCATCCTGCACACTTTGTACTACAAATACTATGTAGTATACTCTAATAAGTAAGCCCCAGTTACGATAAAGCTAGCAAGCGTAGGATCCCAAGAGAAACACAAAAAACGAGCGAGTCTTACAGTAGTCGCATAGGATGTGTAACATCTGACGTCTCACCTTGGTAAAAAGCAACATTAACATTAAAAGTACCACCAGACAGCCAACTCGACCACTGCGCGCGCTCATTGGTCAAATCAAATAGCGCGCGCCTCCTTGGCTTCCTGTTACACACTTCCGTCCCATTTCACGAAATCACTACCACAGATTGCAGGAAAGCGAGAGGAGAGAAGTCACACATCAAAAACTCAAAACAAACTAAACATTTGCAAGTCTAGGAAGAAACGATTAACCTATGGCATCTACTAAACCTATTTAAGTCCTTATCACCTAAGAATTAAGATCTTATAAAACCATGGTAAATTGCAGCGACCCCACCACCATCGATCACATTGATGGATGTAGCCTGGTGTTCCATGTTTGCATACGCCACCGTCTTACGAACCAACCATTACATTTGCATGAGACCCTCAATTTATAACGGGCTATGGACTAACTAGCGACTTTGCACGCGTGAATTTAAGGATACAACGTGTATCTAAGGCTACTACGGGTGAATCTTAGGCTACTGGGGCTTAGTCTACCTACATACGTGGAAAAACACAGCAGAGTTTTGTTGGAAATAGTTTAGTGCCAAAACAAGCATAGGTAGTTATTATGGGTCTCGTCGTCGGCGTTGGTATTTAGGAAAATTTGTGAACTCCAAAAGCGTTAAGGCTGGGTTATTCCGGCCTGTTGGCATTGAAAATGCTACCTCTGCCGGTGACCGCTCATGTTTAACACGACGATGTTATACGATGTCCTGACGATGACCACCGACCTATCCGCGAAAAATCTGCACCACAGTATTTGCAGTTGATCTACTGACCGGCTTTACTTGAGACAGATTTTTCCTGTGGAACATTTTATCGGTACTGTTCATATTTTAAGATACCAGCGGTCAGTCCTGACTTTTCCCTGGCTGAATAATTAAATATAGCCTATGCCATAGGCTATATTTAATCATTTAGGCCATAGGCCCTATGGTCATGTATAGTTATGTATCTGTCACCTATTTGAAAAAATATTTCATTCACAGTCACACACGATTCGGATTCGGACCCTAAACAATCAACATCTACACAAAATCTCAAAATTCGCTCGCTCTATTTACACTTGTAATATTTTTTATGTGATTTATTCAATTTTATACACTTGTAAATTACATTTTCGAATATTTAAAAAAAAAGTAGCCCACCGATATCGGGAACAGGGTTTAAACAACGCGTTCAGGGCTTCAGATAAAAGGAACCTCTTAACAATGCAAGCCGTGTCCAGAAGCACCGCTTTCTGAATCAAGATCTTGATCCAGCTGCCTAACGACAGTCTTCTAAAGTGTTGGACGAGTCTCGAAATGATTACTAAGCTCACATCCAACATGCTGTTAAATAGACGGACAAAGGAAATATTGCCATTATATTTACATCCCTGGGGAGACTGTAAAGGAATCTTCCCTGTGCCTCGCTGCGCACGACTGCATGTGTTTACTGTGCCTCCGTCATTCTCGGGGTCACTTGATGGGCGGACAGAGTCCCCACAGTAAGAACCCACAACCCTTGCCAGAGTTGCGGAATTTGTTCGAAAGTGTCACCGCGGACCTGGAACGCAAAGGGCTTTAGAAGGAACACGGATGGATGAGTTTTAGTCAGTTAGAGTCTGACACGCCCTTTCGCTCCACCCAGAGTGGAAGAAGTCATTTGATGATTTCCGGTCCTTTAAAAAAAAAGGGCTCACAACCCCGGAGTATTGATACTATACCTACATAGCAGTAAATATTCTGTAAAGAATCAGAACCATGTCACACTCTTCGTCTACTTTCCATTCTGATCGCACATACGCTACCGCAAAATCTACAGTCACGCACGGTCGTATCAGCGGAACTAATTACAAATAGTGAATACGCCGCCTACCCGTCTATCAGTAGGCAAGATTGCCTATCTGCCTAAGATTGCCTGTCGAGCACGCAATGTGAGCTTTACCGCAGTACGGCAATGTGTGTGATGCTTCGTATTATCTGTGGGTGACTGTGAGACTCGCACTTGGCAAGACTTGTGTCGCGTTTTCGAAATTCGTAGAATGCAGAATATTTGATCGAAGAATAGAAGTTTCTTGGGCCCTAAACAAAGCGCCATAATATCGCCAACACTTAGCAATTGTTGAAATGCCATTTTTTTAGATTTACCATGTGGCATTTCGATTTCATTAGCGCATGTCAATCCCCGTATTTTTTTGATTTTTCTGCAATCGAACGTTATCGCTGACCAAAGTCAATTCTAGAAGTTTATTGTCATATTAACGCACGTAAGACGATATTAATCTTGGGTGGTTTCTTTGTTTTATAAAAATTTTTCATGATATTTAAACAACGACCCTAAAAAGTATATTTCAACTAGTCTCTAGATTTTATACAAACTCAATATTCCAAATATTTGAGGAGGAGTGACATATCGTGCAGTCAGTGAATATATTCACAGCCGATAACATGACACTGTGATGCCAGTGTGACAGTCCTTCCGAAATTAAGTTCTCACTACTGCCCAACCCTATAGGTACAGGTGTTAGTAAAGGCGGAAACAGACTTGGAACACGCGACGCGACTGTGTAGCCGCGTTTGTTTGGTGTAACACATAGGTACTATTATTATATTTTAAAGGTTCATACAAACACATGATGGATCACCCAAAGGTAGACTGGTAGAGAATGCCTTGTTGCATTAAGTCCGTCCATGTACCACTATTGTACAGCGCCAGCCAGCACATCAGGCTGCAACAATCTGTCAAATTTCTTTAATAGATTTTCAACTTTATCGGTGAAGCATTAGGTTTAAGGTTGATTGGGAAAATTTGACAGTTTCGGGTAGCTTGATGTGCTGGCGTCTGTACATAAAGTATAAATAAATAAATACATGAGTCACGTGACCGTCAAATCAGCACATCACAGCGTTGACGTTGTGTCGTGTCTGACTGACGTGTGAATCCGATGTCCAATGACTTCTGCGAAGCTATATTTTTTGACGTGACGAACCAGCAATTTGACGGTAGCGGGTTTTGTTTATATGTGTTATTTATTAATACAATTCTATGGGCTAGTTGCTGAACTAAGGGCATGCTAAACCATACTTTAATACTGGTTTTCAGGTTGGTCATGGCAAATATATCATTTGCAACCGACTTCCAAAAGGATATTTGTTTTTGTTTTGTACTTTTTTTATGCGATCATTCCGTCAATTATGAATTGATTTTGATGATTCTTTATTTTATTCGATAGCCTATACTCCTGCGGTGGTCCATTGGCACCAAGTCAGAATCTGATGATGGCATCCTAGGGAAATCGAGGGCAACCCTCAAATGTTAAAGGCACATGCAATGTTTTTCATATAGTTGCTAACGCAATTCAGATAATTCCGAGTGTGGGCAAAAAAATTATTGTTGCTGGTAATCAACATCTCATCTTGCTGAGCTGATGATGGAAGGCATAAGTTAGGATCTGATGCTGGGATCCCAGGAAAAATGTGTGTGTTGGAATTGGATACTATTGAATTTGAATGGTATTTACTGTATACAAAACGATTTTTTCATAATATATCGTGAAATTGTAATCTATCTAGTTGCCACCCGCGGCTCCGCCCGCGTGATTGTCGAAAATTACCCCAAGGGAACATATTCCCGAGATAAAAATTATCCTATGTGTTATTCCAGACTATATTCTACCACTGTGCCAAATTTCATCAAAATCCATTCAGTAATTTTTGCGTGAAAGAGTAACAAACATCCATCCATCCATCCATACTTACAAACTTTCGCGTTTAGGTATAATATTAGTAGGATGAAGATTTATTAAAATGTTTGTTGCTGTTTGCACCTTTACTTTTGTTCCCGTTGTTCCAGTTTTAGCCTACACCTACGTTCATTTGCTGTATATCTATAGTAGGCGCCAGATAATCGTGGAATAACGGTCATTGACCCACCTACAATTATTGACATTTTTAATTTGAAAAACGGAATTAATGACACAAAGCTGTCCCGAATCATCATCTCTCGTGATCCTTAACATTGTCTAATAATGAAAAACGATTCATATTTAATTGTTCAGGTACCTATGAACAGTTATTAGGGAAAGGTCAATATACTTTATTCCACATTTATCTGGCGCCTACTATAGTAGGCAAAGTTATTTTTGTGTGGTTTACCTGAATGAATGTTACGATAGCACTGTGTGTGTGTGTGTTAGAAATACAGGTATAAAGGTATTTTTGTTGTTATGACGTGTGGATATAATATGCAGGTTAGGTATGAAATTGTTTTTTTTTGTGACTCTTTCGAACAAATTTCGTAACCCTGAAGAGAGACAATCCTATTCATGTATTTTTGAAGCGTTTGCATTCGCATAGCAGTCCCAAAACTGTCAAAAATACATACATTTTGTCTAGTTTTTAACATTGATCATCGCTGAGATGATATTCCGACTTGAATTTGATCATTTTCTCTTCTGATCTCACAAACAGACTTTTACAAAATCTAAAACTCAAAATGCACGATCACTACTGAAATGAAACAAATGTTGCCTCAAATAATATAAGCAATATGATCCTTATTATACAGCGAGTGTCGAAACAGAAACAGAACCCGAAAATGGTCGGTAGGTACACACGGATAGGGTTGCCAAGCGTCCGCATAAAGCAGCGTTATACATCGCCTCTTTGCTTCAAAATCCGGCCCGGGTAATTTTTTTTAATTTGATAAGTGAGACTGCCGTGACCGATTTAATTTTTCCAAAAAACGTCCCAAAAAAATTAACTGTCGGATTTAGCACGTTATTGAAGCAAAACCGCCGAGATCAATTTTTTTTTTTTAAACTTCCCAAAGAAATGAATTGTCGGATTAGGCACGTTATTGAAGCAAAACCAACGTGAGCATTTTTTTTTTTAAAACGTTCAAAAAAAAACGCGTCACGTTATTGAATCAAAGAAGCGACATATTCCATTCCTTTTAAAGAAATAATTTCTTCCGCTTCACTTGACTTTGTAGCTATTACAACGGGAAAATTCCTCTATTGTTAATAACAAGCGAACTTTCTCATTGATTGAGGAAGGCTGAGTCGAGGTTAAGCCGAGGAGAGAAAATGATAGATATCGTATTATTATAGGAAATAATAATACGATAAATTAAGAATACGGTAACCTGAAAATTCAGCATACCGTATTCTCAATTTTTAAAACAAATCTAAATAGATACAATCGTGTTTTGTTCCCACTTCGAACAGAAAGGAGCCGATAATCTTAAAATTCTATTACTGTTGGGAAAAGTTGATAACAAAAGATCCAGAGGAAGGAGCTCGTTACTTTGTTCACATGAAACACGCTCCACGCTAGAGACCACAGCGAAATTTGGTCCACGAGAAAGTCATTTGGCGAGGCCACAAGCCTCAGTACTCAGCATTGAGGACGAACGACGCAAGGAGGGGGAGAATAGTGTTTATTTTTCACATTTATACCCAAACATTATCCAAAAATATAGCAAAACAGTCTCTTAACCCTTTCGGTATTGGCACACTCAGCACTATTTTACTACATCATTGTTACGTTTCATTATGTTTTCTTTTTTTTGTTTCACTATGTGTTTCTGCTGTTGTGTCTGTGTCGAATAAATGTTTTCTATTCTATTTTATTCCATTCTATTCTATTCTTAGGTTTCTCTGAGGAAGTCTAGAATAAGAGCCACGCTAGTAGCGATAGCGATTGTTGAAATGCCAAAAAACAAGGGATTGGTGACGTGACATTTCGACAGCATCTGTCAATTCCATAAATTTTTGACGTCTTGACAATCGCCCTCGCCACGCTACCGCTGACTGAATGTTACTTGTTCAGAGCTACGGTTCAAAAGAATGTCTATGGAGTTTCTTGCACTTTATGCTTAAAAGTGCATGTAAATAGTTTATTTGAAATAAATGTTTTGAGTTTGAGTTTTGGAGCTGACAACCCTACACAGAACGTTGTTGACCCCACCTTGACCGAAAAGGCGCTAAGTTATCGATTCGACTGTTTTCGTAGGGCACACAAACACTCGGTGTTGGTAACACTTTGCTCGGGCTTCATTCTGCAACACGGTGTACGGTGTGTTTTTAATATTTGAATTTGAATGATTAGAATCACGGCAAGAATTATATTTATTTTTAAGTTAATTATTTATGGAAGTCAGCTTTTCCAATACCATGTACCATATAGCGTATCAATTCTTCCTATGGGCCTCCACATTTTTTGTGAAATATACTGGTAATTTTTCTTTTGTTCAAAGAAAAAAAAACCTTTGAATTGGCACAAACACAAATATATAAGTTTTCATGCCAAACAAACGAAACAAAAATAGTAAAAATTATTTCGTATTGTGTAATTATTTCGTATTGTGTAATTATTTCGTATTGTGTAATTATTTCGTATTGTGTTATTATTTCGTATTGTGTAATTATTTCGTATTCCACACATGAAAAACCACAACGTTCACTAAATTCAGAGGAACAAAATGTTTCGTACTTATAGTTACAGAATGGCCCATCAAATACTACAATATGTTTACCACAGCCACTAAAACGTATATATTATTGTTCCCTGCACAACATTTTCTTATTAAATTGATGGCAGAGAAATAAAAGCGATGCTTCGCTGAAAGTAATATCAGTTTATTTCATAGAGCACGGAACTACCCCGCCGACAATGGCTAGAGATACCATAACCAATACAAAAGATAATCAAAACTTTAAATTGTTTAAAATGCAATACATATGTACATGAATGAAGACTCATTAAAATAATACGTTTTGTAAAAAAATACTTTAAATCGGAGGAAATTGGTGAAGTTCCTTCCACGAGTATCTTTGTCACGCAAAAATTTGTTAGTACTGAATGTCCGAAGTGAACTATATCTTCGTTTTTCATATATTCCAAGCCGCTTAAACCTAATTTAAAGTAAAGTAAAAACTTTGCACCTCTTTTTACGGAAATACGCAGACGGAGGAGTATTTTTTTATAAAATGCTCAAAAAATACATTAAACAAAAAATACAACCAATTAATAAATTTAAAAAAATCGGAATTTCGACCATTGGGCGACCACTACTTACTAATTAAACGTATGAACGAGGCATTCTTTACTAGTAAACCTTAAACATTTACTGTGTGTTGTTTTTTACAAAAATCGAATAAAAAGAGAACCACCCAACGCTCACCGTCCATTTTTGTGCAAAAACCATTATTATAGTTTAACAACCAATCAGAGATTGTTTCAAACTCAATGTGTGGATTTTGTAGACAAAGTCTACCATGGGAGTTTAACGACTAATCACAAGCCACATTCAAAACTCAGTTGGTGGACTCTTCTTATATGCGGCCGGGAATCGCCCTGCGACTCCTGACGCCCGGGGCGTCTCCTTCTATTGCGGCGACTGGGGCGTGAAGTTTGCAAATCAAATACCCTATTGTCACGTTTTTGTTAATAAACGGTCTATCATGCTTGGTTTATATGAAATTACCGTCTCTAGCAGTGGCCGGCGTAGAGCCTCCTTGCTCTGTGGTACCTTCTGAAATAATATTATGAGAATAGAATGTCTGTTTTTATTTTATTTTGTATCACTTTATGTTTTAATAAAGTTTCTTAATAATGCGGTTTGCACATTGTTCAGCTAAATGAACTAAATTATGTTTGTAATAGAGAAGTTTTTATGTCAATACTGTAATAGACAGGGATCCTAATTTGTTTCTGAGACAGTTCCATTCTCCAATTTTGTAGTTATAGTGCCGACAGGCTTAATTTTTTGCCATCTGACAGTATTCCTGAGTACGGATAAGACCGTGGCCTGGAAAAGGATACTGGTTACTTTTTGGTTATTTGAACTTCGATGAGGACGAAAGATTATTATTTTATATGCCATTGACGATATCGGGACCCTGGGGTTCCGGTATTTTGATAGGCGTACGAGGGGCCGAAGCCAACACGCAGAGGCCCCGTTTGACATTTCAAATGCAATGGGGCATCAGCCGACGACTATTCCTGTATGCACCATGAAAGTATACCCAAGGACAATCCCCGGTTGGTGCAGGTTATGACGAGCTTTCAGTATTCCACTCTTGCCAAAGTTAATAAGACAGACATATTTGAAATGGGAATGGAACGTACGAAGGAAGATACAGCGTATGGCTAAAAACACAGCTATCAATAACCCAAATACCTCCCGTATCCAATGTAGATTAGAAGACAGGGCCCGCTAGGGCCAGAGCGACGACACGGTTGGCGCAGTGGTTGAGCGATTGACTGCTGCGCTGCGTGTCGCAGGTTCGATTCCCGCACGGAACAAATATTTGTATAGCCTACAGATAGTTGTTCCGGGCTGTTTGTGTATGTGACTTTATATGTTTGTAAACGCACTCACGATACAGGAGAAATTCCTAGTGTGGGGCAAGGTTTTTATTTAAAAAAAAAAAAAAAAAAAAGAGCCTGCCAGGGTTGCGGGATTTATTTAAAAGAGTCACCGCGGCCCTGGAACGCAAAGGGCTTTAGAACGAACACGGATGGGTTTTAGTCAGTAAGTGTCTGACACGCCCTTCCGCTTCAGCCAGAGCGGAAGAAGTCATTTGATGATTTCCCATCCTTAAAAAAAAAAAAAATTACACTGTAGTATCTATATACTACAGTTATTCCCAGTAACGCGTAATTCCAAACTCAGCTCATTTCCAATAGTCCTAAGATTACAGCAGCCCGATCCACAGCTGTGGTCCTCACGATAAGCTAATGGCCTATAAATACTAACTGCACTGTTTGTGGTCATTTGTGGCCTTAGGCCCATAAGTTACGGTTTCAACTTGAACATTTTGAACCGAATGGGAATCGTAACCACATCATTAATTTGTTTAGAGATTGTTTTGGAAGCAGTCGAGTTAAATTTGTCTTGTGAGAGGGTTGAATTAAATTCGCTATCAAAACTTCGATGTTTGCTAAAAAACTAATTATTTCGATCTAATGACAATAAAACGCTACACTACTAGTGGTCATTGACCCCGTAATCAGCTGTAAAAACAATCTAAAAAAAAATCTCAACTATGTTTTTCTTTTACAGACGGGAAATCATTAAATGACTCCTTCCACAACACTGGGTACAGCGGAAGGGAGTGTCAGACTCTTATTGACTAAAAACCATCCATGTTCTTCGAAATGCCCTTTGCGTTCCAGGGCCGCGGTGACTCTTTCGAACAAATTCCGCAACTCTGGCAGGCTCTGGCCCTAGCAGACCTCATCTACCATGCTGACATCTCTTTGAGGCGCGCATGGAACACAACGAGCCATCGACCCGGGCCTGGTTCTGATCGGACGGGGAGCCACCCAACGCTCGCCGTCCGCAGGCCCACGCCTGCGGTGTCCGGAATCGCCCTGCGACTTCCGACGCCCGGGACGTCTTCTTCTGTTGCGGCAACTGGGGCGTGAGGTTTGCTTCTCACTAGTGAGCTGAGTACCAGTATTTTACATGAAGCGACTGCCGATCTGACATATCCCGTAACTGACGTGTAACTCCTTCCTCTTTGGAGATCAAGACTGGTATCAGATTTTCTGGCTTTTGACTCCTCGTAACGACTGTAAGAGATGTTCAGATGACAGCCGGGACCAACGGCATAACGTGCTTTCCGAGACATGGAGGAGTCTTGGTATTTAATTAATGGTCACCCATCCACGGGCCGACCTTTGCAAGCGTTGCCTAGCCTCGTAGATAGACCAGTTATTATTTAGGCATGACCTCCCCATTTAGCCTCGTAATCAGCTGTATTTACTTGAAATTAAGGATGCGATTTTCTTTTGTTAAACCGTCGTCGTTAGATATCGGAACGCGCCCGATACACATTATAATTTGCAGAATTTTGCTGGTTAATTGTATAAATAAAATCTACAAAGCTACGATATTTAAATTACTGTATAAAGATTCATCTTTCATCCTACTACTAATAAAGAATCCGTAACAACACCGATCTAAGGACTATATTCTTAACTTTTCCGAAGCCCATAAGTCCCCTGGCACTTTAAAATTCCCTGTCGAAGTGCCGATAAGCCGACCGAAGAAGTGACTTTACCCATTTGACAAGGGGTGACGTAGGTTAAAAAATATACGCATAAGTAAGCAGCTTCGGTAAATTTAGCTTGGGATGCGGTAAAAAGTCACGTTGCATGACATATAAATCGTTCTGGGCCCGCCTTGTTACTGAAATTTGGTGACAGTTTTTGTTTATACTCGGATATCTTTTTAATCGACTTCAAAAAAGGAGGAGGTTCTCAATTCGATTGATTTTTTTTTTGTTTGTATGTCAGCGGTATTTTTGCCAATTGACAACCGATTTGGATGAATCTTTTTTTTTAAAGTTTATTTTTCCATACTGGTCTAATTTCAATTCGGTGAAGATCTGATGAAGAATTTCGGAGATAGGTAACGGAACGCTTCAATAAATGATAGCAAATCTTGCGGGACTGCTGAAATTGCATGTCTGTTTATTGTTTGCACCTGTTTATAATATAAGATCACGCCGGTACCATGTTTTTGGGGTTATCTATTCGAGCATAACTTTATCAAATGACTTCTTCCGCTCTGGGTAGAGCGGAAGGGCGTGTCAGACTCTTACTGACTAAAACCCATCACTGTTCCTTCTAAATCCCTTGCATTCCAGGGCCGCGGTGACTCTTTCGAACAAATTCCACATTTAGTCAGTAAGAGTCCGGCACTCCCGTCCGCTCCGTCCAGAGTGGAGGGAGTCATTTGATGATTTCCAATCCATAAAAAGGCCAATGTCGAATTGGATGTTTTTTATTCACACATAAGTTTTTACAACTCATTTATATCTATTCTACACAGCATCTACGCGATTTCCACTCATCGCCTGCGCGATATCTCGTCGACTATAAAACTTTTATTAAAAATCTCGCAATGTTCAACTACAACAATCTAAATTTCACTTTAAAATGAGACCGCCTACTACTCTTAATATCAAAATGCAGCATTTAAACTGTAGAAGCACTCAAACTGGGTTGGAATGGAAGTGCAACATACATACATTGTGCTTGCTGATGAATATAGGTCAGAGAGAACTGTACTGTGCACTAGTTGTGGTCTCGAGACTAGTTAGGACATGAAGCAGATACAATGAGATTATTCCGTGAACTGTTTGTAACTTTATTAAACTCGGAGTCGGCCGCAAATGTTTTGTGTGAAGATGCGGCGCGGCCTTTTGTTGGGTTTCAAGATGGGGAATAGTTTTACTGTGTGACTGTGTCAGCGGTATTGAATTTGTCTTTGATGGTCGGATTCAATTAGGTGTGTTGTTTGTTTTTAGGTACTTAATGCCTGTGTTAGTTTGTAAAATTTAAATACTAAGGATCAGGACTTTTACCTACTTGAAGCACCTTAAATATACATCATAATTATGCTTAAATGGCATGAAAGTATCGCCAAAATTATCCTAATTTAAGAAGACAGAGGATAGAGCACATAATTGCTCGCGAATCGTCGGGCACCGAAAGGTTCTGGGGCCAAAAGGCTACTCTCTAAACCCGAAGTCCGTAGTTTCGGGCATAGTTATTTTCTACTCCGTACCACCTACGGACTCACGATTAGTTCCAAAACCCGAACTAAGAATTAATGACAACACGATTTGACAGTAAGTGTCAAATCGTGTTGTCATTAATTCTTAGTGGTTAGGTACGGACTAGAATACGCCCGCAACTAAGCCCGAAACCACGGCCACTGCAGCCACTCCAGGGGGGCTACTGTATAGTGGAAAACATAACTTTGAAACCGATGATCTGAAGAAGGTCGCGGGTATCCATTAGATGCGAATAGCACAGGACCGGGTCAATGTGGTGTCGGAGCACTGACGGAACTGACGACGACAATCAGAATAGAAGGGAACATCAGTTATTCTGTTCAATGTCCGTTAAAACCGTTCCTAATACAATGTCCACAAAAAACCATGACCACCATAATCCAACCCATTCTTCTTTTGTCCTCAGGCAAGGTAGACGAAAAAGCCACGCAGCTACACGCGATAGCCTCTTTGAAGGTTCTGCTGGAGGCGACGAGGCCGACAGCTGGTGGCGCCGGCGCTGCAGCTGCGAGGCACTCGGCTGCGGCTGCGCAGGCCAAGGAGACTCCCCTCGATCTGCCCAACGGTGGGATCGGGGATGTCCAGTTAGATGCTATAGAAGAGGTAAGAAATCAGATGTTTTGCACGTCCTCTAAGGAACTGCCGAAACACAAAATATGAGGAGTTTAGATCCCTTATTAATTCTAATCTTAATAATGTGATAATTAGTCACCAGATGGCACGAGTGACAGTTTTTTCGGGTATGAAAATTTTAAAAATATGTTTGTAATCAAACGAAAGTAAACATGCAAAAAAAACTGATAGTGCGTATGATCTCAAAAGTGCTATTCTGCAAAATATCACCGTGTGAACTTAGGTGAAGTGGACCTGTAATGTAATGCTTGGGTGAAGTGATCACGAAGTGAGTTGACAATCCATGTAATTAAGATGGAATGACAATTCAATTCGCGCTCACTCCACCTGCTGGTCGATTCTGTACACATGTCGAAGTGAAGGCTTGGGTGTAGTGATCACGAAGTGAGCTGTCATTCCATCTTGGTTATATGGATTAACAGCTCACTTCGTGATCACGTGACATCTTGATCATATGGATTGACAGCTCACCTCGTGATCACTACACCCAAGCCTTCACTTCGACATATTTACAGAATCTACCGCTGACTTTTCACGGTGAGAGGTTTACAGAATCGACCGGCAGCAGTAAGCTGTCAATCCATCTAAAAAAGACGAGATGCCATCTCATTTCAAGCTCACTCCACCTAAGTTTTCAATGCGAGATGTTTACAGAATACACCGGCCGGTATTTCTGTGTTACCACAGTTTTTGGAGGACGTACGGTTTGATTTTCATTTTTTTTTCATTTTTTTTTTGTAGGCTTATGATGTCATGACAGATGTCGTAGACGAAAAGATGAAATTGATACTTTTTTCTTCTGGTTCGTGAAATTATGTGGTGACGTTGTCTTTTGATGATTTGTGAATTTTCTACCAATGCATATCATGTCGTAAACTATATAATGAGATTATTGATGATGTTATGTATCTTTAAGTCGCGTTAGAATTAAGATTTTTGATAATAATGTACTTTATTATACTGTTGATTTCCTTGTTGCCTACCTTTATAAGGTGCTGCAAATATTGTTGTTTTATAATTATCTATATTTATTTGTGTGCTATTTGTAAAGTATTTTTTAAGTGTAGGGTGTCGTAGTTTTCATTCCAGACTTATCATTATCATTCACAATATCATCTTTTGATCTGATCATTTACTCTTCAGGTTGGTGAGTTATATTGAAAAGTCGATTAAATGATAATATATAAAATTCTTCCGTTACCGACTAACTGACTGAGTGACTGACAGACAACGCACAGCCGAAACTACTGGCCATAGAAAGCTGAAATTTGGCAAGTCCTGTCCTGTAAGAATTTCGGGAAAAACGGGATATGTTCGTACGAAATCGCGGGCAAAAGCAAGTGGTTTATAAAATGTTTAATACTGTATTTTTAGCCCCCGACAAACACAACACGCACAGTAAGATTGTCGTGTGTGTCTGTTTGTGGCGCGTAGATTCTAAATTGATGAACCGCTTTTGATTTAGCTTTTTTATGAGTATTTCCCTGCTTGTGTTGTGCCTTGGTATATCTATTCACAGTATACAGTTGTCAGTTCAAACTCGACAGATATACAGACCTTCCGAGAAATGGTAAAATTTCTGAACAGAGCTCGAATAATAATAACTCCTAGAGAATTCCTAAATCTCAAACAGAAAACTAGCAAATTCATGCCGAAAATGCTGTCATATCAAGATAAACGCAACCATTGTTCGATCCAAAAGATTTATAGACTAGGCAAGTTCGTCTCTCATTGTGTGGAACGCGCCAAATGATTAATTGACCCCACGCCCTGAATCATGGTCGCACACTGTGGTCCCAGTAATCTGCTTCGTTGGCTCCGCAGTTTTTGTGGCCACAAATCCAATTTTTTGGCCACCTAACAGATCTGTGTAGCTGACCCTAAAAATGTTATTTGCGAACATGATAGATGGCCAGGGGGAAGAGTAGGCTGTGTTTTTTTGTTAAACAGACAAATAACTCTTTTAAGTTTAGCGTAAACAAGATTGTCAGATAAAAAACACTCATCATCATCATTATATCAGCCGAAAGACGTCCACTGCTGGACATAGGCCTCCCCTAAGGGTGGGGTGTTGCCATAATCACCACGCTTGGCAAGCGGGATGGCGCTCGTAGAGACAGTACAGAGAATGCTGCTGCCCATTCTCTGGTGAGTCCCTTAGTTGCCTCTTACGACACCCACAGGAAGTGATGGGTTGGTATTATTTTACGTCCGACACCATACAATAAAAATCACTACAAAGTGCAAAATAACTTTAATTTCGGGAGTTGTGTCGATGTTAACTCTTCGCCCTTCGCGTCTTTTTTGTAACGCTAGTCGTCGCACGGGGGTATCACAGACGCAAGGTAAAAAGATCATTCAATTGGTGTTACAACATACGTTTATCAATTATTGTAACGAATTAATGAGTTGTGGAGGTCTGGTAGGCAGTCGCTCCACATAAAATACTGGTCTTCAGCTGAATCCGGTTTGACTGGAAGCCGACGAATTATTGTAACGAATTATGGTTGGGTAATAGGATCTCCCCAGTACCTTTACAGTCTCCCCAGGAGTGTGCCCTAACAGTCGTTGCGCAGAGGGTGTATCGGAGTGGTCTTTTAAGAGGTAACGGAGCCCCTTCCATGTGATTATGATGATCACCGGGATTGTTTTAGTGAGGTAAAAATCCCACACTCCCTGGCTCTTTTTCAAAAAGTTTCGACTTTTCCTGGACCTTATAAACAAAAAAAAACAACAAAAAGTATTGGTCAGTTAGTACTCCAGGGTATTGTAGCACCGGGTCGGATAAGTGTCGTAGTTAGTCATAATCTCCTCGACCGAATTCTGTTCAAGGTGGCCAATAGATTAGCAAACTACGCAGGAGATATTTGTTCTTACTACTACGTATTTTTTCGTACTCTTCAAACACATTGGGCAACCATGATGCACTTGAGCAGTCCGATTTTCGGGTTTGCCTCATCTCATCAAAATATCTTGCAATATATGGCTTCAAGGAACAACTATTCAAAGCAAATTATTTAAACTGAACTTTTTTCTTGTCATGTATTTTGTATCTACGTGTAACCTTAAATGAGTATTTACCTCTGACATGCCATTAGTTTTTAGAAAAAAAAAACATGCTTTAAGGTACAATTCCGTGCGTCGCGACCGATCGCAGCCGCGCGTGGTCTATCGCGTGCGATTGTCGCGCGCGGCTGATGCGACAGTAGATAGAGTATGAAAATGTATGGCTATGCTTCCGAAGTCGGCCGACACGCATCTGTCGCAGACCTCGGATACGCCATACACTCTCATACTCTGACAATTGCGCGCGGCTGCGATCGGCCACGATGCACGGAATTTTACCTTTAAATACAAAGTTAATTTGAATTTCTTAAGTAAAAACGCAACACCATAGATAAACTGGCGTTGGAGTAGCGGGTGTACCATCTCTCACTGAGTGAACCCCACTTTCCCATTCTTGTGTTCCCATTCCACAAAAAGGGATAAATGGGGCTTATTCGGCTGGGTACTATCGACTTTGCCGGCGGGACGCATCATCGAAAATTATTTCAAAGACACCATGGTCGAGGTACCTTCTTCTTCGTCTTCGTGTCGGTGAGCAAGACAGTAACTTCGCTGACTTAAAACCTTGACACTAAACAGGGCCTTCGGAGACAGTGCGCAAATTTTACGCATAGCAAGATGATTTAAATAAACAGACACGTTTTTTTTTTGTTTTACCTTGTTTCCAAAAAAAATAACAACAGCAAATCATAGTCAGAGCATTTACTTTCACAATGTCATAATATTAGTTGATATATATTTGTATTTATGTATGTAGGTGTATTTATGTAAATTATTTTGTACACCGGTTCCTACCGTCAATGCTGATCTCTCTCTAACACTCAAAGGATTGCTGGGAGAAAACTCAATTTTGAGTTAAGCTTACAAACACAATCACATTAAAAAAAAAATTTTTGGCTATATTATATAAGTTATTTTGGTGTACAATAAAGAATTAAATAATAGTCCCTCTTTTCGATACTAAGCAACGAGATAAGGGACGCCAAACTTTCAAGAATAAAAAAAATATTATTATTTCCTTCAATAATAAAAAGTATATTATATATATTGTTACGCGCCAGAATTAATGCCGGGTACATATCTACATTAGTTACTACTATCGCTATCTAGTATCGAGTAGCATTACTAGTAGAGTCAAGTACCGGGTAAAACGGGGTGGATAGAAATGATGGGGTGAATAAAAACGAACCTTTGATTGGAATTTTCACGTTATTTAAATATTGTTTACAGCAATGAAGAACTCCAATTTTTTAATCAATTATTTTATTTTTAAATGGACGCTTTATGAGAAACCATTAAATACGGCATTTATGTGAAAATTCGAATAAAATTTTCGTTTTTATTCACCCCTGCTTTTCTATCCACCCCGTTTTATGGTACCTTCTAGACATTTCTATGCCAGAATATTCTACACTTTTCGATATCTGGTCAGTCGGCACCGGTAGTTACCGAGTACTTTCCAGATGCTTCTATAGTAGAAGGTTCTGGAATTAATTGACCTATATAAGGCCAGCATAGTCCGCGACCGAGTCAGTATTGGATTTGCGATACAAGCGAATACTTCGGAAGCGATCTTCAAGTGCGATTAAAGTGATCAGTAGTGAAATTGTGTTTTATAATTAGTGAGTTTAAAGTTGTAATTACTATTTTTGAATTAAAGTATCATTTTGGTTATTTAATCGGCTGTTTTAGTGTCATGAACCCCAAGCTCGAAACAATATCAATATTTCTGATTGCATGGAAAAATGCGCACTGTCTGCAAAGAAACCCTGTAGAATAGACTATAAGGTACTCGACCACCGTTTTCCTGAAATAGTTTAAGTGTCATATTCATCAAGACATCGAGGAGCTGAGTGCATCATGATTGCAGCCTTCGCCGTCCTGATGGAAGATTCCACGAAATTATAACCTTCCAAAGAAATATGATATCGTGAAATTTTGTGTCGGAATTCATCAGTGCCACTTCTTCGACGCAGTATCTACGGAATCAGCCACAAGTCTGCGTTTCTTTCGTCTCATCTGTTAGGCACTGTAACTTTGTGTGTGTTATTATTTTTTAAATGAAAACTTTTTTGTCGGCGTTTTGCACTTTTTGGGATGGGTAAAAAATGTTAAACTCGCGACAGGACACGTGACCTGACGGAGGGGGAGTAGACCGCCAGCGCGGCGTAGGAGAGGAAATAATATCCCCCTCTCATTCTACCGCCCGGCGAAAATGTATGCCTCAAGGCGTGCATATGTAATTCGTGCAAAATTATTCCCTAACCATTCCAAAATATCAAAAATGGGCAACGTTAATGTTCAAGTTTTCACTTCTGGCGGCACTCCCGGAGTGCAACCCGTTGTTTTTTTATGTGCATTCCTATGTACGACATGTATGTACATATGTTGACGACACGCATGGGTCAAAATATATGTATGGCCTACAGATGTCCCAGATCTAGCTGTTTGTGTATGTGATTTTGTATGTTTGTAAATGCACCCACGATACAGGAGAAATTCCTAGTGTGGGGCAACGTTTCAAAAAAAAAATGTATGTGTTATTTTTCAAAAAATCTGCTAGAAGATGTACAATAGTTTTCTGGTAACATAAGCCGATTTGGTACCTTAATATAATATTTAGACTGTTATGTATGTACTGTACTTATGTCACGATCCATCAAAACCCGACATTTTGATGATATACTCGGAGTTTGTAGTACCCTTTACAAACATTTTCATCTTCCATAAGTTTATTTCATTTATACCACAGTTTTTTATGTTCAAGGCAGCTTGTTGTGACATGACTGACGGATTTAAATCAAAATGGAAAGCTTCACACCCCTTTCCGTTTTTAGGGTTCCTTACCGACGGATAAGCGACGGATCACTATTACTAAGCTTCGCTGTCCATCCATCCGTCCGTCTGTCTGTCAGCGGGCGGTATCTCAAGAACCGGAATAGCTAGACAGATATTTCACAAAGAGTGTATTTCGATTGCTGCTATAACAACAAATAATAAAAATCACTTTAAATTCAAAATCAAAGGGGGCTCCCATACAAGAAACGTGTTTTTTTTTCGATTCATGGTACGGAACCCTTGTGAGAGTCCGACTCGCACCCGGTTTTTTGTCAACCACATTTTTTATGTTTAATAATAAAACATTGCCTGAAGAGAATTTATTGTTTTTGAAAAACAAAATACAAAGCATGGATACTCGACGATCTGCGACACAGCCCCTCCCAGTCCGTTTCATTCACCTAAACGCCTCACTCTCCGTGTAAAACTTTTCCTTTTAACTGCCCGCTCAACTATCTAAAGGTTTATGAGTGGGTCTCCATAATAGAATGCCAAAATTGGGTCCTCGTGATGGTTTCAACCCTTTGTAGTTGAATTTATTGTGTTCTAACTATGGGCTGTTTCACGCCTTCTAACTTTGAAATAGTTTTCTTTCATTATGCGGGCCTTACACGTTCAAGTAATTTGATCAAACAGGCTGGTTCAAATTGTTTGATCAAAAATAAATATGAAATTTCGTATAACTTCATGCCATTTGACGAATCATTTATTACCGACTTCAACAAAATGAGGATGTTCTCATTTCGGTTGTATTTTTTTAAATGTTTATTACCTCATAACTCAGTCATTTATTATAGAACCGATTTGTAAAAATCTTTTATAATCTGAAGGGATATACTTTCCGATTGGTCCCATATAAATTTCATCAAAATCGGTTCAGTAGTTTAGTTTTTTAATCAAAATAGCCGGAAAAATACGCAATCCGTTTACTTTTTGTCATATCCTCCTTTACTTTGCTTTCTTGTGACTTTACAGTGTTGTTGTTAGGTGTGGGAACCACTAAAAAATTAAAAAAAAATTGACAAAAAATACAACCGACTTCCAAATGACAAAAACACTACAAAGAATAAAATAACTAAATATAATTTTTAAAAAATGATCAAATTTTCCCACAGGCATACATGCCAATTTGATAAAACTGTTTGAACCAGCCTGATCAAATTACTTGAACGTGTATTGCCCGCATTAGGCCAGCATTGTGGGCTATTTGGTCTGTAGTAAAAATAAGTACACACAATATGATGTTAACTTCCAACTGTGTTTTCTTAATTTTTGTAAATGATGAATTATAATTTTCAATCTTATCGATATTATTTATTTCGTTGAAATATTTGTAATTTTCAATCGAACGGAATTATTTTTATTCTGATTCATTATAATCATAAGTGAGTATTTCACTATCTATGTCATGTCTTTTTTTATGGATGTTAAATCATCAAATGACTTCTTTCACTCTGGGTGGAGCGGAAGGGCGTGTCAGACTCTTACTGACTAAAACCCATCCGTATTCCTTCTAAAGCCCTTTGCGTTCCAGGGCCGCGTGACTCTATCTTTCCTTTCTTTTTCTATGTGTTTAAACTGCGATGTGTTTCTTAACTGCTGCTAAAATGTTATGTGGTTCAATCACTGGTAGACCATCGTTACCTCTTATAGTTACTTTGTCTACGTTACTCTGTCCTTAAAATAAATTAAGTTCTAGATCCTCATGTCACTCCTCTTGTTTCAGATTGGAGACCTGGACGAGGACACGACTCCTCTGGACATGTCGTGGCCGTCAGGTTTCCGCAAGCGAATAACGTATTTGTTAGTCGCTCCCATTGTCTTCCCGCTCTGGATGACCCTGCCAGACACTAGAACGCCGAAGGGTGAATATTTTACTGATAAGTTCAGCATTATCATCTTCACCATCATCCTTCCATTCAGTTGGCTCCGTCGCAACTTGTCGTCTGATTTCATAAAATCTATCATCTCAATCATCATTATCATCCTTCAATTTACTCGGGTCCAGCGAAACTTGTCTTAGTATTTCAACCAAACCATCTTAGTATTTCAACCTTATTCCATTACATTAATCTACTTCTATGAAATCTCATCTTAAAAAGGATCAGCATAGCTCTTCTTTTCCCATACATCGCTAGCATTTTTTTTTTTTTCTAGAGAAGCAGTTGGACTTGCCATCGTTGATCTAGTACAACAAAGAGATGGCTATTCGTTATTCTTTCTAATGCTTGTGATTCACAGCAGTGCTATTCTGCAGTTTTCACGGTGAAATGATTACAGCCGGTCTATTCTGTATACATTTCTCCGCATAAACTTCGGTGGATTGAGCATGAAGTGAACTGTCATTCCATATTGTTTAGACAGGTGACTTCATGTTTATTTCAACTAAGTTTACACTGTAAGATGTTGATGATAGATAATCATCTCACCGTGAACACTTTGGTGAAATGGTGAAATGATCTGTCAATCCATAGATTTATGTGAAATGACAGTTCACTTCAACTATGTTTACAAAGTGAGTAGATACAGAATCACTGACTACTGATGACTTAATTAACACCACCATTTTCTTTTTCAGGAAAAAGATTTTTCCCTGTAACATTTATAGGGTCAATAGTTTGGATAGCTTTCTTCTCTTACCTGATGGTGTGGTGGGCCAACGTGGCGGGGGCGACGGCCCACGTGCCTCCCGAAGTAATGGGGCTTACGCTCCTGGCTGCGGGGACCTCGGTGCCTGACCTCATCACGTCGGTGATCGTCGCGAGGAAGGGCTTCGGAGACATGGCGGTGTCCAGCTCAGTCGGCAGCAATATTTTTGATGTTACTGTTGGGTAAGTGTTTTCAACTCTTTTTTTTTTCTGTTAAATAAAATACGGCCATGGTACATCATCTAAGGTAGGGGATCATCACAGGTGTTAGTTATGGATAACCGTGTAGTTTGAAAGTCAAAGGGCATAGCAGTAAAAGTCGTTTGTATTACGTACTGCAATTATTTCGTTTATTAATTTTCTTAACTAAATTGATACAGTTTTAAAAACAGTGAAAACCATTTATTATGACTCCGGTTATATTGACCAACCGCTTACTATGAAGTACAAAACAGTGCAAAGTTTAGTTTTCACATAAAAATCTTAATAAAAAGTTCGGATATAATGACTACGCTTATGGACATGTTACTTATTATGACCTGTTTTAAGGATGTATGTTCAGTTATAGTAAGTGATATGATTCCTTACACCTTCACTGGTTTTCGTGATAATTCCCACCCCTTACCCTGCGACGACATTTTGTGCAATTTGAATAGTTTCAGTCTATTACACTAAATTTCTAACAAAAACAGGAAGTTGTATGGTCAGCCTAAGACTACGCTTAGTATGACGTGTTTTTCATTTCCCTTCGATGTCATTATAAGCGGATTTTACTGTATTTCATAAAAAAATGCAAAAGAAAAACATTTAAACATATAAAAAAATAGTAGCGCACCGGTATCGGGAACAGGGTCCAAGCTACCGGCAGTCAGGGCTCCAGAGAGAGGAACCTCCTAACAATACCAGCCGTGTCCAGAAGTACTGCTTTCTGAATTAAGCTGTCTAACGAGAGCCTCCTAAGTTGTTGGTCGAGGCTCGTGGCTATTAAGCCATTGGCTGACACAACTATCGGTACAATGATTGCTGAGTCCACATCCCACATGTCGACAACCTCGCGAGCAAAATCAAGATATTTGATTTGATTATTTATCTTTCTCGGCTTTCACGAGGTTCTAGTCATGCGGAACGGTTATGTCTACAATCATTGCACGCCTCTTGATTCGGTTCGCCACCACTATATCAGGCTTATGCTTATGGGCCAAAACAGTCCTGTCAGTGATTATGGACCGATCCCAGTACAACGTTATATTGTCAGTATCGTGATCTGGGTCGGGCACATACCTGTAGTACGGTACTTCCGAGTCCACAAGAGAGAACAGAATAGAATATTTATTTTGCGTAAAATATGGTAGGTACCTACATAATGCTCTTAAGTTAATATCGTTCCACATATGTTTTATAAGATAACAACTAATAAAAACTAAGTACAGAGATCATTTTTAAAACTATAATTACACTTAATTTCTATCTGAGATCATGCAAGACAAAATTAAATTAAAAGAAAAAAAATTAAAACTTTAATACTCTGCAGTTTTTTCTGAGATTATGCATTTTGTTTATACAAAAGGAAAAATATAAAAAAAGAAAAAAAATCAGAGTATTTTTGAGAGCAAGTTGCTTACTGCAATTTATTGTTAAAAGTTAAAATAAAATCGATAAATAAACAAGGAAAAGTACTGGAATAAAAAAATTACGCACTTGAAACTTCAAAACAGTTTTAAAAATTGCCTAATTTCAGATTTCTTTTTAATCTTAGTAGGTACTAAAAATTCTCCTGCCAGGGTTGCGGAATTTGTTCGAAAGAGTCACCGCAGCCCTAAAACGCAAAGGGCTTTAGAAGGAACACGGATGAATTTTAGTCAGTAAGAGTCTGACACGCCCTTTCGCTCCACCCAGAGCGGAAGAAGAAGTCATTTGATGATTTCCCATCCTTACAAAAAAAAGGTACTAAAAATTCTGGGGAATATTCAAACGTTCCTCTAAAATTAGGTCAAAGCAACACCACACAAAGAACAATAAGACATTATATTAAACTTAATTCTGCGTAACTTTACGTACACATTGCCTGCACCAAAAACTTCGGTTTCCCCAGTTTTCAGCATTGCGGTTCTTCGCCTCGGGAGTAATAGAAACTATGTGATAAATGCTATTGCAGCTGAAAATCTGAAACTGATATTTTAGCGGCCAACATTCCTCCCCTGTCGAATACTTTACTGGCGGCATTCCTTCTTGAAACTCAAGCATAGTTCGTTCCAAATTCTGGTAAGGGTGAGTTACGACTTTTGGAAGCGGACTAAACTCTTGTTTTAATTTATTATCAGCATTTCCGTTTTTAATCTATATATATATATAAAAATTAATCCCATTTCCCTTGGTCACGGCATCACGCGTGAATGGCGTGAATTTCGCTAATTCTTTTTTTGTTGTGTTTGTTATTGTTCATATGAAAGCAAATTTTGAAAAAAAAAATACATCATTATGAAAATGAACCCCTATTTCTTCTGGTCACGCTATAACTTGAGAACGGCTGGACCGATTTGGCAAATTCTTTTTTTTTTTGTTCGGCAGATTACAGGAAAGGTTTAAAAACAAAATAGGTAGGTAGGGTAGGGTAGGTAGGAGGTAGGTAGGGTAGGGTAGGGTAGGTAGGATAGGTAGGGTAGGGTAGGTAGGGTAGGGTAGGGTAGGGTAGGTAGGGTAAGTGGGTATGTAGATAGGTAGGGTAGGGTAGGTAGGGTAGGCAGGTAGGTAGGATAGGTAGGTAGGGAAGGGTAGGTATTGTAGGGCAGGTAACAGTTGACGGGAGCGAAGCCACGGGCACACACAGCTTGTTTATAATAAAAGCGGTAAATGCCAGTAGGTAAGTTACTGATAATCAAAAGTTCTTTTGTTGTTTTGTTCTTTTTTTTAACTGCTGCGTTCTCTGACTGCAATTACTCGGGAGTCATTTTATTTAATTTGAATTTTATGATTGAGTCAGTTAAAGTTTACCATACTCAGATCTTGATTTTGCAGAAGTGTGTCACAGTTGCTACTAAGGCTTAGTTAAAATACGTATCTCACTGTCACTTTTGATCTATCAGTTACTTACCTATTAGCTTTTACCGCTTTTCTTCCAACGGGAACCATTTTTCCAAAATAAAAATTAGCCAATGACACATAGATTTCTTTCAGTTTAAGAATTTTAGTAATCAGATAAGTAGATACTTCCAGAATACTTTTTGCTCACGTTATAATTAAACAACTTAAGAAAAAACTAAAATTATACCTGTTTAAAATATTAATATTAAGCCAAGACAGCGGCACCATATTGGCACATTGTCTGTATAAATGACAAAGTCAAAGCATTTATTTCAAACTATTAACAGGTACTTTTGAATTGTCAAAGTCAGTCCATCAAAAACATGAAGCTATTTATACGTTCCAAAGAATTTGTTCCAAAGAGTCACCGCGGCCCTGGAACGCAAAAAGCTTTCGAAGGAACACGGATGGGTTTCACGCCCTTCCGCTCGACCTAGAGCAGAAGAAGTCATTTGATGATTTCACATCATTAAAAAAAAAAGCGTAGATCTCTATGGAGAAGAACGCGCAAGAAACTCCACGGAGACATCAAGCCAAACATAAGTAAGGTCCCATATGAAACCCTGTATCATAACGACTGACATTACAGGCTTAATAAATTATTTAATTGCCTCCCTCTGAGTACAAAGCCCTATAAAGAAAGGGGTTGATTGGAAAAGCCCTTCTCAACAGTCATACAAAAGCGAATGAGCTCAATAATTGAGGAAAATAGATCGTTAATTAGATTTCAATCCCCGACGGCTTGGAGTGATTATATTCCTTGATTGGTCACGGGAATAGTCGGGATGTTATAACTGAATCTCATTAATATTTTCTTATTAAAAGCTTTCATCGGTTGCACGAAATTATTTATTTATTTATTTAGGGACAACAAACTGTAGTGCGATAATAAGTAAACATAGGTTGGAACTTAACAATAGTCGTAACAAGTACACTCCTCACAACGTTATCCACATATTACTTAACAGATCTACTAGTTGTTAGAAAGAACGATATAAAAACAAACAGAACTAAAGTAAACATTACTTAATAATTAGGGTTATGTTCACTTAAAATAGTAACAATTTCTTTTTTAAATTAAGCATTGCTGAGAAATATAATATCAGTTGAGTCAAACTGCCTATTGTTGGTGTCAACTAATCGATGCAGCGGTGAGCGTACGCCTGTGTTGGTTGGTTGGTTGGTTGGTTATTATGGGTGGTTTATTTATGGTTTCGATAATAGGCAGAGCCTACGAGGCAGGCTTTAAAATCGCTAGCGTGGCGATTTGGACGCATTCTTGACGGATTGACCGGAGAAGGTAGCAGATAAGGTACCCGGAAAATATGGAGGAGGCCTTTGCCCAGCAGTGGAACAACATAAATATGGCTAACTAAATCAATAGGCAGAGACAATATACATATATATATAGTCCTCCTGACCGATTTCGGTCGTGGCAGCCAATCTCAACTGAGACTTATTATAGGACATAGGCGGGACATATTATAGTGCACAAGTGTGTGCGCAAACACAGGTGCGATCCCTCTTCCATCACTCTCATATTCCGATGGGACGGCAACCCGACACGACCGGAGAGAGATCTAGCGCAGGACTAACGAGCTTAACGTGCTTTCCGAGGCAAGGGGGTGTTACACCACCAACTTCCAAACTCCGGGCTGTCACTGAGAAATTCTTATTGGAAATCCCAATGACACTTTTTGCCCGACCTGGGAATCGAAACCCAGGACTCCACGCTCGGCAGTCGCGCTTGCGAACGCGAGACCAACGGAGCAGTAGACAATATAAGGAGAACATCACCAGAGAGAGAGCAAAAAAAAATTAACCATGCATTAATATTTTTTTAAAGGGCTGTGAAAGATGACATGGCTACAAAGATAGTGACTATTGAGATGACGGCAAAAAGGGATGTATGGAAGAAAATTACTGACCCGAAATAAATTTGAATAAGGGTAGGAGAATAATGATGATATTGGAGACATGAGATAAGAACTGTAGCGTCGCCTCATACATAGAAAACATAAATGCTTTATTATAATAATATAATAATAATATCTTGGGATAAGTCACACACGGTCATCCGATCCCAAACTAGGCAGAGCCTGTGCTATGGCAACCAGACAACTGATAAACATACTTATATATTACTAAATACATACATATTATATTATACACCAGGATTTAACAAATCTTGTTTAATTAACACGAATTATATAAATTAGGGCACTGATATCAACCAGACAGCCTTTAGATAGACAGGAAGACAATATATTAAACAAATAGTGCCAAAAAAAACATGGGGGGCAGTCTTTGGGGACTGCCGATAGAAGTGAAAACTAAGCGAAAGCTAAAGCGTTCGGTGACGATGACGCGAGTTCCATTATTTTTTTTCACCCAAAAAGTACACATATATACACAGTATACATATAGCTCATGTAAAGCGTTCGGTGACGATGACGCGAGTTCCATTATTTTTGTTCACCCAAAAAGTACACAGTATGCATATAGCTCATGGAAAGCGTTCGGTGACGATGACGCGAGTTCCATGATTTTGTTCACCCAAAAAGTACACTATACATAGTATACATATAGCTCATGGAAAGCGTTCGGTGACGATGACGCGAGTTCCATGATTTTGTTCATCCAAAAAGTACACATATGTACACAGTATACATACCTACATATAGCTCATGGAAAGCGTTCGGTGATGATGACGCGAGTTCCATGATTTTGTTCACCCAAAAAGTACACATATGTACACAGTATACATACATATAGCTCATGGAAAGCGTTCGGTGACGATGACGCGAGTTCCATGATTTTTGTTTACCCAAAAAGTATTCAACGCGCCTACAGAAGTTTTCAGTTCAAAAACTATTAGAAGAAATAAAACAAAAATTCTAAAACTGTAATCAAACTAAGCTCAAAACATCTGCTAACAAAAAAGCATAAATAACGTTATCAAATAAACTTCCCCAAACCGTGCTCTAAGATAAGAAAATTCTTAACTATGTAGAACCTTAAATAACAGACGCCATCTTAAGTGCTTACCTACTCAACTTGGAGCCGCGCCAAAAATGAGGGTAGATGTGAAATTGCGCGCTTTTTTTCTGCATACGTATAGCAGATGGCGGGGATTGCGGATGTATTTTAAAGGAAGTGTTGCAGAATGTTCTTTGTCGGGTTATATATATTTTTAGTAAGAAGGTTGACTTGGGAAATTGCAATTAAAAGAGCGATGTTATCAAAAAAAAATCATCAAGAAATCTAGGTTCCGAAGCATGTGTATAAAAAAAAACAGGAAAATATATATATTTTTTTTTAAGGTTGGGAAGTCACACTTGTTGTCGCACTAGGCCGGGCTTTCTAACTTATTTGAGATTTGATGACTATTACGTTTATCATTAGTTTTAAATATACTAATTTATATCTGTACTAATATTATAAAGAGGTAAAGTTTGTATGTAGGGGGTAATCTCTGGATCTACTGAACCGATTTTGAAAAGTTCTTCTTGTATTTGATAGTCACATTCATGAGAAATGCTATAGGCTATACGGAAACGGGAAAAACGGGATATGCGCGTACGAAGTAGCGGGCAACAGCTAGTAAATAATAAAGCTGAGGAGTTTGTTTGAATGAACGCTCTAATCTCTGGAACTGCAAGTCGGATTTAAAAAAATCTTTTTGTAAACGATAGCCACATTCATGAGGAATGCTATAGGATATACGGGAACGGTCAATTCTTATAGGAACGGTAAAAAAACGGGATAAGCGCGTACAAAATCGCGAGCAAATGCCAGTATACTCATAAACATTATTTAATTTAGGAAGAAAATATCCTTCAGTCCTTTGCACCTGCTTAACAAACTATCCGGTGGTTATAATTTTTCTTTTCAATGTTCATCGTCTCTCACTATTCAAATACAGCTTAAACTTTCCTTATAAAATAGACAGATATAGTTAAGAACTAGCTTTTGCCCACGACTTCGTCCGCGAGGAATAGTTACTTGGGGCAGACATTTTTATTTAAGATTATGAAGTTTAGTAAAGTTTCATTCAATGCTACTGAACAGAGAAAGAATAGATAGATATAGATAGTTCAACAAATGTACGACGTGATTCTTTAAATTGACATAACTTTTTTATTTATGAACCGATTGACATGAAACAAACTGTTACAAAAAACAAACTGCTGAATGTTAAGTGAAGCACAATGTATTGGTGAAAACTACATCCAAATCGGATAAGCCGTTGCTGAGATAAGCGTGCACAAACACACAAACAAACAGACAAAAATTCTAACAACCATTGTTTTGGGTGCTATTTGCGTCGATAAAGGTCCCAATAATATTTTTTTTCAAACATCTTACATGTACAGACATCCATCCGTTACATTTTTATTAAATGTATAGAAGATAGATAGGTGTTATGTAGCAACGTTACTATAGTACCTACCTTTAGTAGGTACTTCCTGTACAAACCGATTGCCCTCCCGACCTTGATATAACACCTTCTCTTGAACTTTGTTGGCTCGCTTCCTGACACCGTCGGCCTTGGTATACATACCTACTTATTTTATATCAATATTCTTTACTACAGCAGGGAGCTCGTGGCTAAATTATAACAGCCGCACGGGTCGATCTTCAAGGTTAAGCAACGCTTGCCGAGGTCGGTCTGTGGATGGGTGACCATCTCAACATACTGAGACTCCTCCGAGCCTCGGAAAGCATGTTAAGCCGTTGGTCCCGGCTGCCATTTGTAGACCTTAGGCAGTCGTTACGGAATGTCAGAAGCCAGAAAATCTGACTCCAGTCTTGCCAAGAAGTACCATGTCACCCAAATGGGTTATGGAGGTCTGGTAGGCAGCTGCTCCACGTAAAATACTGGTATTCAGCTGAATCCGGAATGACTGGAAGCCGACCCCAATATAGTTGGGAAAAGGCTAGGCAGATGACGACTCTTTACTACAGCAAAAAAATGGGTAGGCAGGTTTGTTAGGCGTGGTTTTTAAATTAACAGATATTGAAATGTACTGCCTCTTGAAATCAAGAAAGCTGATACTACATTTTCATATTTTCAAGCGTAAGATCCTAAAATAACTACTTAAAAGCCTCTCACACTTAGTTTGGTCTTCGTCATGATTCTTTGTTCATCTATACTAATATTATTAAGAGGAAATATTTGTATTTTTGTATGTAACGAATAAACTTAAAAACAACTGGACCGATTTGAAAAATTCATTCAGCAATGGATAACTACATTATCAGCAAGTAACATAGCTATATTTTATTCCCGTACTCTCACGGGAACGGGAACTACGCGGGTGAAACCGCGTGATGTCCGCTTGTATTATATAATGATGTATTTATCTGTTCTTATAATATTTATTTTAAACTAGCTTTTGCCCGTGTTTTGTCCGCATGGAATAGTTACTTTGGGCAGACATTTTGATTTTTAAGATACTTACTAAATTTTCGAAACCGCTTGAAAATGTGATAAGTGCCTAAATACAAAGGTTTTAATAATGACGGAGTGCCATACAAACTTCCACCCCCCTTTTCATCCCCTTAAAGGATGATCTGGGATAAAAACTTACGTCCCAAACTCAAACTATTTCTGTACCAAATTTCATCTAAATAGACAGACAGACTTTCGCATTTATAATATTAGTACGAATTAGTATAAAGTATTAGTATAGATACCTACCCACCTAGAACAGTTTAGTTTAGATATTCAATTGTAGGGGAAAATCCTACTGTCATTAACCAAACAGAAATCAAAAATCTGTGTGGCGCGCCTAATACCGATTTCCTATCCTTAATTTCTACCACAATCAAAGCAATATCCCTCTCATAAAGTTACAAAAATTGCGCTACGTTACCATAATATCGAAAGCCTCCATGCTTACGAAACGCCATCGAATCGAGGTCGAAGGATAGGATCTCTGACCCAATTTAGTAACCGGTTGAAGAGCGGATCACCCTTGAGGCTCAGAACAATACAATCGCTTTAAACAGCCCTTACTTGAAGTTGGGTGTCTGGTTATAACCAGATGATTTTCCTTCTATAGTCTTTATATCCTGCGTATAAGAATATAAATTGCCTTGACATGTTCAAAAGTTAATACGTTTTACAGCTACGTACAAAAATATTGACACAGTTATTGATCTACAATATGTATGTATTTAGAAATATCTAAGCATGTTTATCAGTTTTCTGGTTACCATAGCACAGGCTCTGCCTAGTTTGAGATCGGATGACCGTGTGTGAGTTGTCCCAAGATATTATATTATTTTTGACAATTGTTATTTTCGTCGTTTTTATTGTGGTAAAAGCTTCATTAATTGTTGAAACGGTACCATGTATTTGGGAATAATTGCTGATTATTTCGGGATACTGCTAAAAAACCAAGGTGTTACTGATGCAATCATACATCGCGAGTACAAAACTCGTTTTTTTTCTAAACATTTAATTGCAATCACAAGGTGCCCATAGAGATGTCATATGGCTGTTCTTTCTTATTTCTGTTAGTTATAGTTTAAGACTGTTAGTTTCAATTTATTTTACTTTTCTGTTTGTTTTGTGCGAGTTCCAAATAAATAATTTTCTTCAAAGTCAAAGATTTGTTTGCAGATAAATATGGTTACAAAAGTCGTTACAGATGTCTTTTTTGTGTTTTTATTTTCTGTTTAATTAATGGTTATTAAGATTATCTGTCCTCACATAATATTAAATTAATTTCTTTATACCAAATTTTGTAAAATCATTATTTGAAAAGAGTACCTAACTATGGAGTTTCTTGTCCGTTCTTCTCCATGAGAATCTACCTTTCCGAATGAACAGCAGAGTCACTTTATTAATGTAATATTATTATTTTACTGAACTGTAAATGATGATGTAAATGATAAACGTTTTGACTTTGACTTTGTTTAGGTCTTGAATAATGTTGTAAAGTGTACACATATTTTTGCAACTACGTCATGTAGACCGATTCTGCGAGAAATAAAAATAAATAGGGTAGGTGGAGTATTATATTGTGTCACGCACAGGGGAATACATGAAACGTTTGAAATCCAATATTATTTATGGCGACGTCCTGCGGAGTTGAATGTAGCACATTTTTGTTTTAAAGAACAATACTCGGCTTGTATTTTTGTTTGGAATTTATGTAACAGTCAAAAGGCTTAATCGGTCAATAGTACTTTTAACTAAAAAAATCAGGCAAAAGTAATTTTTTGACTAAACTCGTTGTCAAAAGTAGTTTTGTCTGAAAATCTGTGGATGTTTGGATGTATGTATGCTTGTTACTCAATCACGTCAGAACGGCTGAACGGGTCTTGATAAAATTTGACACAGAGGTAGATTATAGGCTTGAATAACACATAGGGTACTTTTGAACTCGGGAGTGTGATCCCTTGGAATAACATTCGACATTCACGCAGGCGGAGCCGCGGGCGACAGCTAATATTATATTTAAATTAGCAGTTTGTAATGTTCACAGATAACACCAGTATATATTTTAATTACAATTCCGGTTAAAATAATTATAGCAGCATCTACGAGCTTAACCGCATCGCAAACCAGAAACACGATGAATAATTCCACCACAAATCTCTCTTCCTGTAATTTTGGCGTTGGGCAAAACACATCATAATGCATTTGGCACTAGGCTTATTCAACATTGCTAAGCGGTAGAAATAACTAAACTGTGGTAAGTGTAGGTATGGGTGAGGCTTTGAAATTTAGTTTCTGAATGACATTTGCCAAAGTATCCAAAAATCTACACTAAACTTGCGAAAAACTAGAAACACTTAAGGGATGAAGCATTCAAAGGAAAAGTAATTAATTTTCTAGCAAATAAGCCTTATTATAATTTGAATAAGGTTTTGGCTGAGAAATTCTGATTAAATTGTTTTTTTTTTAATAATTTGACTTAGTGACATTATATACAACTAGCACTTCGCCCGCGACTACGTCCGCGCGGATTTAGTTGGTACTCCACAACGCTAATCTAACCCTTTTTTAAGGTTTGTTATGGAAAATTAAGCACTACGATTATTACGGACGTCGAAATAAATAGGATATAAATAAATAGATAAGTTAGATACTAAGGCTTGATGTTAAGGGAAATTATATACCTAATGGATAAGGTTTAGATTTAAATAAATAAAGACTGTTCATAGCAGGGATTTTATGTATAAGCAATAGTGTAGGGATTGTTTTAATTTATGTTTAATAAAGGAAGATTGTAAGGTGGCACAGAATTCGGTCGTAACACGCTTCGAGCAGGTCTGAACCTGTCTAAACAATAGACAGATGCGCTCGCCTCTGATTGGTCAGCGCTAAAACGACTCGAACTCCGCGCCACCACCCGCGCTCTGATTGGCCGAGGCCTAAGCGCCCACGCTCACTACCTGTGTAAGTAGGAAATAAGATAAAAAGCGGGTGGCTTGCCGCGCTCGGTGTCATTCCGTCATTCGTCACTCAACCGTCAGCAGCAAGCCAGCCCTGGGAAAATAAACAAGATAAAGAAGTTCCGAAGTTTAATTCAAGAAAATACAGTCCACCTCGTCATTTGGTCCTTCGAGCCGGATAGCAGATAGAAGATAGAAAACCGCCGGTCGAAACGAACATCTACAATGAAGACTAGAAGCATTTCGGCCAAGGAAAGTGAATCCGAATCGGGCTACGATAGTCGCCGCCATCTCGCATTCGAAGAGCCGCCTAGGTCGCCGTCGACCATCGCGTCCGCGCTCCCGCGCCCACCGCATGGTGCGCCCGCGGCTGGGACCGATCCCGCCGCCCCCGCGCTCGCGATCGCACACCCCGCCACGCCCGCGGCGGGGAGAGTTGCGCCGACGACGTCCGATGGCGCCCTCGCCGCGCCGGCTCCTCGCGTCCCGACGGGAAGTAGAGCCACCGCGACCGCGACCGCGTACGACTATGGTGAATCGCTCGCCACACCATCCACATCGCGTTACCCGTTGACGCGCGCCGTGTTTCGAACCCAGGAATCAGTGAGAACTATGACAGCTGCGCACGATGTTTCTGTGAGGGATACAGTAAGTACGATAAGGTCCAGAAGATCGTACAGTAGTGACGTGGCAAGAGTGAAGAAGGCAGAATACGAGGCACAGAAGAGAATCGCTGCGATAAGGAACGAGCAATTAGAACTCGAAAAAGCACTCGTCAACAAGCGACTCGAATATGAAGTGTCGACGATTGAGGCAGAGGCAGAGGCTCGTGAAGAAGGCTCCGTGCACATGAGTGAAGACAGGGTGGACGAGTGGCTTCAAAGTGTTGACCGAAGTCGCCCTCCAGTCGCGGATCAACCGCAGAGAGAAGCGCAGTTTCCGCATCCCGCCGCCATGCACGCCGCCCTCGAACCTGCCACTTACGTCGAACCCGCCGCACGTATCGAAGCCGCCGCACCTGCCAGGAATGACCAGAAAAGGCAACGGTCGACCTCGCGTTCGCCTACCAGAGGAGAACGCCGAGTTGGAAGAGGAATAGAACAGTTGGCCGACGCGTTGGAAAAAATGATTCACGTACGCCCGCCGCCGCGACAAGTGACTGAGCTGCCCACGTTCACGGGAGCGGCTACTGAATGGTTGCCATTTAAGGCGGCGTACGACGACTCGTCGAATTTGTGCAAATTCACGACAACAGAAAATTTGGCAAGACTACGCAATTGCATTAAGGGTGAAGCAAGAGAAGCTGTGTCCGCGCTCCTATACTCCGCGTCTGACCCGCAAGTGATCATGAAGACACTAGAACAGTATTACGGGAGACCGGAGATACTCATGAATCGAGTGATGGAAGATTTGAAGAAGTTACCTCGACTCACGGGTGCGGCCAGTGAATTAAATTCGTTCGCAGTGAAACTTCAAAACATAGTGTGCGTGCTTTCCAAGATGGACAATCGTGGGTATATATGGAACCCGATGCTAGTTCGCGAAGTTGTAGAGAAACTGAGCCCGCACATAAAGTCAAGATGGTGCGATTACGCTTCTGAAACTGCGGAATCGTCGCGTGAACCGGAAGTGATATTGTTGTCCAGATTCCTGATGCGGGAGGCTGACCGAGCCATGAAATACGCCTTCACTAGCGCGACGCCCGCACCCGTCCAGAAGAAGGAAATGAGAAGCGCGCCACAATTTAACGCCAAGAAGAAGTCGGGTCGGGAAGTAGTTTACGCGACATCGGGAAAGGAGGAAGAAAGAAAACAAGAGTGTTTGTGTTGTGGCAGTGATCACGAGGTACCGAAATGTGCAAAGTTCCTGAAGATGAGCGTTGATGAAAGATGGGATTGGGCACGTACTGCCAAAGTGTGTTTCAAGTGTGTGACAAGACGCCATCGACGCGAACATTGCCGAGCGAAGCGATGCGGCAGAGGAACCTGCAGCCGCCCACACCACGCGCTGCTGCACAAAGATCGAGAGGAGAGAGAGGCACCGCCAAGTGATAAGCCAGATAAGTCAACTGATACCGAGAACCCACACTCGCAGGAAGCGGTAATGACCGTCTCCGCGTCAAATAATGTGTCGCAACGCGTATTGCTGAAAATGTGTCCCGTGTTATTAAAAGGGCCCGGCGGGCAAATATCGACGTTCGCCCTACTTGACGAAGGCTCAACAATATCGCTCGTCGACGAAGAACTAGTACGTCGTTTGCACATAAGCGGACCGGTCTCTACTTTACGTATCCAGAGCGTGACTTCACAACAACAAGAAGAACAAAGCCAGGAAGTCAAGTTACAGATACGTGGCCAGAGCGGTGAATTCCAAGAACTACGCGCACGAACAATGAAAAACCTGCGACTTCATGGTCAGACGATGGACAGGTTAAAACTCGAAAACTTTCCTCACCTCCAAGACATACAAAGCGACGCATTCTACAGAGAAGCTACACCGATGGTACTGATAGGTGCGGACAACTGGCACCTAATAGTCACGCGAGAGTTACGCATGGGCAAGAAAAATGAACCTGCAGCATCCTACACTCAGTTAGGATGGGTGATCCACGGGACTGCGCCACGCACCACGCTGAAGGAACAAGAGGGACAAGTCGTGCTACATCTATACGATGTGTCTGCAGCGAGACAGACAGATGACGTACGTCGTATAGAAGAGTTAGTAAAGTCACACTTCAGGATTGATGCCCTAGGAGTTTCTTTGGCCAAGAAGATCAAACCCGAAGATCAGAAGGCAATGAACGTGGTTCAGGGAACACTGAGAAAAGTCGGTGATCACTTCGAAGTCGGGTTACCATGGCGTGATGAAGACGCTTCGATGCCCAACAACTACAGCTGTGCCCTGCGAAGATTAAAGATATTAGAGAAGAAGATGGATTCATCACCAAACTTTGCAGCACAGTATAGCACTCTGGTCAAAAACCTACTCGATAAAGGATACGCCCAGGAGTGCAACGGAACGGAAGAAGGAAGTAAGAAAGTGTGGTACCTGCCGCACTTCCCGGTTGTAAACCCAAATAAACCGGGCAAGATACGTCTAGTGTTTGACGCCGCACATCGATACAGTGGAGTGTGCCTAAACGACTATCTACTAGAAGGACCTGACCTCTTGAAATCGCTGCCAGGAATATTGTTTCGATTCAGAGAGCGTCCAGTAGCCGTCACGGCAGACATACAGGAAATGTTTCTCCAAGTGAAGATAAGAGACCAAGACCAGGCTGCGCAGATGTTTCTCTGGCGAGGTGAGGAACGTACTAAGCCACCGAAGAAATATAAAATGACCTCGATGATCTTCGGAGCCTCGTGTTCACCTTTCATCGCGCACTCAGTACGAGACGCCAACGCAAGACTGTACGCGCAAGAATACCCTAACGCCGTGCAAGCTATAACAACGAGCCACTATATGGATGATTACGTAGACAGCGTGGCAACCGAGGAAGAAGCAATTAAGACAGCGCGTGAAGTCATTAGAGTTCATCAGAACGCCCACTTCAATTTGAGAGGTTGGTGCTCAAATAAACTCAACGTGTTGAAAAGTATTACACCGGAGAAGCTGGCACACGACACAGAAGTAAGATTCGGACAACGAGAACAAAATACGGACAAAACACTAGGCCTACTTTGGCAAACAGGCTCAGACGAGCTAGGCTTTAACACTGGATTGAGTCGGCTGTCACCCGAAGTGAAAACTCGAAACAGAGCGCCGACTAAACGAGAAGCCCTTGGTGCAGTGATGGCAGTCTACGATCCTCTAGGACTCATCAGCCACTTCACAGTCACCGGCAAGATCGTGCTCCAGAACTTGTGGAGACACGGCATCGGATGGGACGAGGCAATCCCAGAACAAGACGCGCAGCACTTTGAGGAATGGATACAAAGTCTGGACGAAGTAACGAAGCTTCGCATCCCAAGGTGCTACGATAAGGGCCCAGACGACCTCATGGACCTGCATATTTTCTGCGACGCTAGCGAACAAGCATACGCAGCTGCAGCCTACTGGAGAATCCAGAAGAAAGACGGAAGAGTGGATGTGAGGCTGGTCGCAGCAAAAGCAAGAGTGGCCCCCCTGAAGCTAGTTACTATCCCACGACTAGAACTACAGGCAGCAGTGATCGGCGCACGACTGGCGGAGACTATAATAAAGGAGCACCGTGACAAGCCCAGAAGCGTGATCTATTGGACAGACTCACAAACCGTCCTACGATGGATCGAAAAAGACGCCGTGAAGTACACACCGTTTGTGGCCCACCGCCTGGGTGAAATCGCGGAGCTAACTGACGCCAGCCAGTGGAGATGGGTACCCACCGATCACAACGTGGCAGATGACGCTACACGCCCTAACTACACCGTACGAATGAAACCCGAAGACAGATGGTTCACCGGTCCCGCGTTCCTGTACAATGACGAAGAGTTCTGGCCAAAGGAGAAATCCAAAGAAGACACTACCGGAGACGAGTCAACGTACGTGATAGTCGAAGAAAAAAGAGAACGAGAACGACCTTCTCACCTGCCAGACATAAATAGATTCTCTTCTTTCGAAAAATTATTACGAGCTACAGCTATGCCATTCCTTTTCAAGGCAAAGTGTTACGATAGGTCCAGCCAAATGACCGTCGACTTGATCGAAAGGGCCGAGAAATTATGGCTGGAACAAGCACAACTGGAAAACTATGCCGATGAAATACAGTTACTTCGAAAAGGAAAGCCGGTACCCAAGTCCAGCAGTCTGTATAAACTGGACCCTTACCTAGAGGATCATATTCTCAAGGTCAGAGGGAGAATCGGACATGCGGCAGTCAAGGAAACGAAGAAAACCCCGGTGATCTTACACGGCAAACATCCGTTCACACGGCTATTGGTAGAACATGCACATCGCAAAGCTGGGCACGCTAATAACGAGCGTGTAATCAATGACTTAAGACAGCGGTATTGGGTCGTCAACCTACGCCCTACAGTGCGAGCCATAGCACAGCGATGCCAGCTCTGTCGAATAAGAAAAGCTACGCCAGTGAAACCAGTTACGGGAAACTTGCCAATGGAAAGAATCATGGAGACGCCGCGGCCCTTCACCCACTGCGGCACCGATTATTTTGGACCGATAACGGTAGTCATCGGAAGAAGACACGAAAAACGATGGGGAGCCCTGTTCACCTGTCTGACTACGAGAGCAGTGCATCTGGAATTAGTGTCGAGCTTATCTACCGACTCGGCGCTAATGGCCATACGAAGAATGGCAGCTCGACGAGGTTGGCCCAGAGTCATGTACTCAGACAATGGTACCAACTTTAGAGGGGCAGACGCCGAACTACGAGCGGCGTACAAAGAGTGGACGAAAGATTTCATTCCATTCGGACTGGAGCAGCGCATGAAATGGAAGTTCATCCCACCAGGAGCGCCGCATATGGGGGGAGCCTGGGAACGACTGGTGCGCTCCGTTAAGGCGGCGCTGGGAGCGACGCTGCACCAAAAAGCGCTAAAAGAAGAAACACTACTGACGCTGCTGACAGAGGCCGAGCACTCCATAAACTCTCGACCTCTAACCCATGTCTCTGTCGATCCCAAGGATCCGGAGGCCCTCACGCCTAACCATTTCTTAATAGGTACCTCCTCGGGCCTTCCCCGTACCGGGCCTTGTGAGGAGGCCAGCCGCAAACAATGGAGAGCTGCCCAGGCGCTCGCCGACCATTTCTGGCGGCGCTGGGTAGACGAGTACCTGCCTACGCTGGTGCCCCGGGGGGCGTCAGACGACCAACGACGACCCCTTCAAGTCGGCAGCTTAGTCGTCATCGTCGACTCCTCACTCCCGAGAGGAACGTGGCCTCGAGGCGTCGTGGAGGCTGTCTACAATGGTCCGGATGGAAAGGTGCGGTCAGCTGACGTCAGAACTACAGCGGGCGTCCTACGACGTCCAGTTACGAAGCTCGCCGTCCTTCACGTAGAAGATTAGGCTACGGTAGCCCTGCGCCGGGGGGAGGATATTACGGACGTCGAAATAAATAGGATATAAATAAATAGATAAGTTAGATACTAAGGCTTGATGTTAAGGGAAATTATATACCTAATGGATAAGGTTTAGATTTAAATAAATAAAGACTGTTCATAGCAGGGATTTTATGTATAAGCAATAGTGTAGGGATTGTTTTAATTTATGTTTAATAAAGGAAGATTGTAAGGTGGCACAGAATTCGGTCGTAACACGCTTCGAGCAGGTCTGAACCTGTCTAAACAATAGACAGATGCGCTCGCCTCTGATTGGTCAGCGCTAAAACGACTCGAACTCCGCGCCACCACCCGCGCTCTGATTGGCCGAGGCCTAAGCGCCCACGCTCACTACCTGTGTAAGTAGGAAATAAGATAAAAAGCGGGTGGCTTGCCGCGCTCGGTGTCATTCCGTCATTCGTCACTCAACCGTCAGCAGCAAGCCAGCCCTGGGAAAATAAACAAGATAAAGAAGTTCCGAAGTTTAATTCAAGAAAATACAGTCCACCTCGTCAACGATATTCATTTAACTTGTGTAGGTAACGAGCATCACAGTTCGTTTATCTAGGTTAAACTCAGAATCAGGGTGCTTCTGCAGGCTTTTACAGATTCTTCGTTAATTACCTAAATGTGAGTACAAGGTCCCAAAGATTTCAATGCAGTTAATGTACATCCTCGGAATGGAAAGCTTAAACAAAACGTAATTTGATCTGAACCGTACATAGACTTATTTTTTTCAGCGAAATGGGAAAGAAACGTCTTAAAATGCATTAGAGTAGCGTCTTGGTAAATACAAGTAGACAACATTTTATATGTTTAAAAAATAAAAACAACATCATTTAATTTCACAATTTCACAAAGACCTAAATGGGCACTTAAAGACGTCAGAAGCTAGAACACGGTTCCAATAGGTCATCTCCTCATTGTCCAATTGGCTTTAAGATTGGATTGGACACTCACCTCTTTATCCCTAAAAATCAAAACCTTTTATGGACATAATAATAATAATATCCTTTATTCAGTTTTTTTTTCTTAACCTAATGTTTCCTTAACTCTAGTCTGTTTGCCCTTTGGCAAAGGTCAGTTAGTTGTCTCCACCTACTCCTATTTCTGGTTGTCCTCGTCCACAACTTTCCTGTTATTGTCTTTATTTCATTCACTTAGCGCCTCGTTTCCTTATTTTACTTTTAGCATACCAATGAATAATTGTTTTGCTCCAACTGTCTATTCCTCTAATTATGTGTCCTGTCCAGTTCCATTTTAGCTTTCTGATTGTTGTTGTGACATCCTTCAGTCCTGTATGTTCCTTTATCGTACTTGTTCTTATTCTGTCAGATTTCTTCTTCCCCAGCATACTCCTCACTATTGCGTTTTGACACACCTCTAACTTTCTTGTGTGCTTTGGTATTATGCACATACAATTGTCCAAAAAAGTAATACTAACAAAACATGGACCACTGTTGTCCGAAATAAATAGATTTTAATTTAATAACCTCGCATCTAAGCCCCGATAGTTATAAACTATTAATCTGCCTTACAATATCCGCAGCGTCCTCAGCCTCTAGCAATTGTAGATCAAAAACCGCAATATAAATCCTTAGAGCAAACGTGTTTCGGATACCAAACCGTCTCAAATAACAATAAAGCATACGTCTATAGACATAAAGTCGTAATTTCAACAACATTTGGGCGCTATATATCAGGAAAATAAAACTTATGTCGTAAACAGAGAGGACTTGTAGTCCTCCAGTATTTAAGGGGTTATGGGAGGAAGGAATGGATATCGCAATGCAGGTTGGAACAATTTGTAATTTATCTTTCCAAAAGTATGTATTTTGTATTTAGGTCACGCTTGAGAGTTCTCGAGTTTAAAATTTATTTTGCTCCTTTGTTTGTTAGTGACCCCGTTTTCGTGTTATATGGTGTAATACCGCTGTATACTTATCGACCCGATACATATCCCTTTTCAAGTTTTGCGTTACTTCTGTTACGCCCTTTATAAGTGTCACCGGAAAATTGCAAACGCCGTAAGATTGTAAAATATCGCGTGAAATTATAAACATTTTTTTTAAAAGACACGGATATATTGGAATCTTTTGAATTTGGATGGGATTTATTGTACACAAAACGATTATTTCATAACATTTTGAGAAATTATAATCTAAAAAACGGTTTATTACGATCTTACGGAGTCTGCAATTTTCCGGTGACATATGCACTCATACAACGGCTGAACTCTGCATCATTTTCTCTATACCGGTTCATGAGATAAAGCCCTGTGTACAGACATACACACGCAAGAACAGCATAGGCTTAGAAATCGTTTTTTACCTACTCGTCGGGTAAGGAACTCTAAAAACTACCCATTTTTAATTATTTAACTCTTCAAAACTAACAATCACTGCTTATTTTTCATTACAATAAACACGAATTCGCCATAAAAGAAAGTCGGCCATTTTAAATCGGATTTAAAATGTAACCGTTCGTGTCGTACTCCATTTTATTAAAAGATTTGTGTAAAACGCGAACAGAATTTGTTTATTTAACAGTGACACAGTTTATTTCCCTCGAAGCAACTTTTGTTGATTATTAATTTTTTTTCGTAACCGGTACTTTTCTATATGTTCTTTTGTTTAGGTAATTACCTATGTATGTGTTCTATTTCCTTAAAAAATGTGGATCGATAAGTCATGGACTTGAGTCATTTTTGACTTCGCCTTTTGCCTGGAGGCTTATTCAGTTTGATTTAATATTGTTTTTATGCTTGAGTTTGTCTGATTATGCTGGCATAATGGAGTGTGCTAGCTTACAAGTAGCGAATTATTTAGTTTTAGGTTTTTACGTGTTACCTTTGTTGTATGGTCTTCTTTGTAAGAATACTTTGCATACCTTTGTATAAATGCTAGTTCTTCTAACTCAACAGACAGATGTGTTGCTGGGGAGTTTGTTGCGCCACTTCTTCTTCCCAGCTAAAACACTAGGAAGTGGTGACGGTCGGGCGTTTTGGGGGACTGTCTTTATGTAGAACTTTGACGTTTAAAAAGTGCTGGCACTCAGCCTAATTTGAATAAATGACTTTTGATTTTGACCTGACTTTGCATCGTACCAGTACCTATATGACGTGTTTATAAGTACCCATGGATAAGGACGTTTCGTTGACCGTGCGTTATCTTATTCGCAAAGTAGCTTTTTATGGGTTAATACTGCGGTTTTCTATAGAAAAAGTTTACTACGTTGACCACTCATACCTCTTTGCGTAGATATCGAGCAGTGCTTAGCCAAAACTATTTTCATCGTGAAATGTATTTTTTGAGATTTGATACTTTAATAATTAATTTAATTTTGATAATAAGTATTGATATTTTGTATACCTTTCGGCGGAATATAGGAAGAGCCAAACATTTTTTTATAAAATATTATTGTATAAAAAAAGGGCCATTAAACGGCACTTTTGAACGTCATCATTTACAGTTCAGTAAAATAATAATATAACATTAATAAAGTGACTCTACTGTCCATTCGGAAAGGTAGATTCTTATGGAGAAGAACGGACAAGAAACTCCATAGTTACTCTTTTCAAATAATGATTTTACATAATTTGGTATAAAGTAATTAATTTAATATTATGTGAGGACGATGCACCCAGAGTATGCTACTTATAAGAACAAAGTATTACCGTCCGAGGTAAAATTATTCATTTTCTAAAGAAATTTAGGTAAATGGTACTCACATATTTACAGATACACTAACTTAGCCTCAAGACCTTAACTTAAATTTTACTTAAACAAAATCAATTTGAATAAAAAATAATTTTAAACATACTTTTCCAACAATATAAACGAAGTACATTATACAGTGAATTAAAAGCAATAAATTCAATCGAGCTCATTTTCATGAACAACCTTCTAATAAAAGCTGTTACTTTGTTTACAAATGCTGAATTTCAGCCGTATTTAGTAACACGAAGACCACAACATAGTTTGGCAGGATTTTAAATTATGACGTTGTATTATACATTATACAAATTTACGTCAAATTATGCCAAGCCCTATACAAAGTGACGTCGTAGCTAACGAACCAAAGAAATGTAGTAAGTATGAAGTTTAACACTGGTGATTTCTAAAAGTTCTACTTCATCCAGTTAAAATTTAAAGTGTTATTTTTAATCGACTTTTACCACGTATAATAATTTTAAAGCAAACAGTTTTTCATTAGAAAACACTATGACTGTTATTGGCATTTTTATTTTTTTGTTGAAGTGATAAATAACTTCTTATGGAAGGGTAAACCGCTTCGTAACGTAACGCGTTACGGCGCCAGTCTGTCTGGCTTCCCTTTCTCTCACGCATAAGGCAGCTGTAGGCAGGCTCTTCCTCTCTCACTCTAACCTACAGCGCTAGTCGTATTTCGGACAGACGCTTCCCATATTAAATAGTTCAACTTAGATTTGTTTAAGTTATCACTTCTGTCGGGTTGTTTTTCTTTGGTTTTTAAACTTGTCATGTAGGTACCATTGTTTACAACAACCTACTTACTTACTACACGGCTCAAAACATGTCCACCCAATTGTAATTTATTTTTAATGTAATTACAACTCAGGACCCAAGATACAGGTTGTACCTAGTTTGGGGCTCACCGTCCACAAAATACTGACGTTAAATAGTTACAGAAATTATAATGCGTATATGCGTTTTTTCCGGCAGAATAAATTGATTTCCTTTCTTTTCTTATAATTATATAATAGTTGTAAGCTCATATAATATGTAACAATAAACGAATAAACTTTATTCTTATTTTAAAATACCTAATCAAACATATATAACTTCACCAGTCTAAAACTTACGTAAAACCTGTTTTACCAACCAGCAGGCCAGGCAGTAACCATATGACCTCACCTTTACAACCTCTGTGCCCGAAATCACGATAAAAAATACCACTATGATATTTATCAATGTAATTCGGCTCGACCTTGCTCCAAATATCGGTGAAACAAATGCCAACTACACTTACAAGTAGGGATGTTACGGCGCTTCAACTCCGACTCCGATTAGTCAGAACTTCCGATTGATAGTAAACAACTTTTATTTTTAAGGATGGGAAATCATCAAATGACTTCTTCCGCTCTGTGTGGAGCGGAAGAGCGTGTCAGACTCTTACTGATTAAAACCCATCCGTGTTCCTTCTAAAGCCCTTGGCGTTCCAGGGCCGCGGTGACTCTTTCGAACAAATTCCGCAACCCTGGCAGGCTCTGGCCCTAGCGGGCCCCGTCTTCTATGCTCTTTGAGACGCGCGTGAAACACAACGCGCCATCGGACCCGGGCCTAGTGGTAATCGGACAGCGAGCCATCCAACGCTCGCCGTCCGCAGGCCTGCGCCTACGGTGGCCGGGGATCGCCCTGCGACTCCCGATGCCCGGGGCGTTTTCTACTGTAGCGGCGGTTGGGGCAAAGGCCTTGCCTTTCCCTCGCGCGGGCCGCCTCCTCTGACAGTAAACACCTGCGGTTCCGAATTCGGCTCCGAGACTTTTTAATAGACGGTTTTAATGGGAGGTCCAAACATAATTCGCTACTTTCGGTGTCAATTTATTTGATTTAATTTCCTTGCCTTTTGCCCTTGCATTTTAAACGCCTATGTCATGTAGGTTTCTTATTTTTAGGTGAAATTTAAGAGGCAGACTTAATAATGTTTGTACTTTTTAATTATGTTTGACCCGCCTTTAAAACGTCTCTCATCTGCTACTTCGGTTCCGACTTCGACGAACCAAATTTAAAAACTCTGAATTTGGTTCCGATAAAACGTCCCCCGTAACATCCCTATTTACAAGTCACAACTAAATGTTGAACAAAGCCGTGTTTATGTTACAACATTGATTTTTATTGGCATTATGTTGTACAATGTTGTAGTTTTAGTTACCTCTGATTTATGGGAAAATTGGTTTACTTACATTGTGATAAAATGTTTCAAAGGGTGGTCGCTTAAAATTTCGGTCGTGGTGTTTTACCAAACTGTAATTTTGGTTTCAATTTTGATGAAAAAGCTTTTGAAAGTATCCTCTGCTTCTCGTTCTGTGTTTTTGAATTTTCGTAATAACCTGCGGGAATTTAAGTCATTGGATGGAACTTCCGAGCAAGCTTATAAGCTCCATCATCAAAAATAAGATAATATTTTTGATGATGGAGTAAGCTTACCTACCACTAGTGTTGTTCTTTTCACTCCGGACGCTTTTATCCTGCACGTCTTTTACATCGTTCTCACATACATATATGTATAATTTCAACAGGGATGATGTAACCGTAACTTAGTAAAAAAAAATATTTTTAAAAGAGTGTCCGTGGAGTTTCTTGCACGTTCTTCTCCATAGAGATCTACGCTTTGGAACGTGCGAAGAACTTCATCTTTTTGACCGACCGACCTTGACAATTCAAAAGTGCCTGTAAATGGTCTAATTGAAATAAATGCTTTAAGTCTTTGACTAATAGTGTCTGCATCACCCAAAGGCTGACTGGTAGAAAATGTCTAAGGTATTAAGCCCGCCTCTGCACATTTTATGTGCGTAATCAACTCTTGCGTTGCTGACTGACTGAGTGACTGACAGACAACGCATAGCCGAAACTACTGGTCCTAGGACGCTGAAATTTGGCATGTAGGTTCCTTGGAGAGCGTAGGGGAGAAGATTTCTACGAGACCAGAAAAAAACCGGATATGCACGTACGATTAATTACTAACATAATGACTGACTGGCCCTATCAGAATACCAGCGCTGCGTTATTTATTTTTTAGATATCGCAGCATAAGCTGAGATAGGGACAATTTTGGCCTCGCACAGATAATTATTATATTATACTGTTTAGTTATTAATTTCATTTAACTGGTTTGTTTGTGTTGTGCGAGTCCCAAATAAACATTTTTCTTTCTTTTCTTTCTTTATAAGTTTTTACAAAAAAAATTAGTCATGGTTACTTGATAAGATAAATTGAATTGAATTGAATTTAACCATGTTCTTTTCCAAGCTCCCTGATCATGGACAAAGCCCATGGTGTAACCATAATAGTCCACTATCAATAATTGCGTATTATTAATAGTATTGCGTATAGTTTGACCTCATTATGGCAAGTATAATGAATGAGTCTGCATGTTATTACTGATAAAATCAATTTTCGGTGGGACGAAAAATATTACCTAACACGACAGCAGTTAGTTAGTGGTTTACAATCATACTAGCTTCTCCTATCGGCTTTGCCCGCATAGAAATGAAACTAAGAGACTCTTTGGTCGAAATCTAGGACATGGTCTAGCCTGCCTGGGCTGCGGAACTGTTCGAAAGAGTCCCCGCTGCCCTGGAACGTAAAGGGCATTTGAAGGAACACGAGTACCTTTTAGTCGGTAAGGGCTTGACACTCTCGCCCGCTCCGTCCAGTGTGGAAGAAGTCATTTGATGATTTCCCATCCACAAAAAAGGAATGGTCTAGCCGTGTGCCAAGTTTCATCCTAATCCGTTCAGCTGTTTAGACGTGAAAACGTTACAAAGACACAGACAGACACAATTACTTTCGCATTTATTCAGAAATTACCTTTTTTTACCTTATAATAGAAACTAATTAATATTTATTTACATTTAACGAACTATAATATGTACCAGTAACAACTAAATACTTAAACAACGAGACTAATAATCGCGAAATTATGTACAAAGCGTATAAAAACAAAATAAATCGTTGGGCATCAAAAAATTCATCCACATCGCTGTCAATGGAAAAAGTGCCCAGAACACTGGCAGCATTGCCGCGTTGAATGGCAATGCTGATTCTTTGGCCGAAGAAAAGCCCAGCCGGTCACGTGAACAGTCGACGAGTTGTTTGCTGAAATTACGTTCACATTGAATACCGGACGCCATTTTCTACTCTGAATTACCAAGCTTCATCTTTAAAACTATCGTGCTGACAATCTGTATTACGACCCAAAGTTCAGCTATTAGAAAATCCTGCCAGGGTTGTGGAATTTGTTCGAAAGAGTCACCGCGGCCCTGGAACGCAAAGGAACACGGCTGGGTTTTAGTACTGACTAAAACCCATCCGTGTTCCTTCTAAAGCCCTTTGCGTCTTACTGAAGAGTCACGCCCTTCCGCTCCACCCAGAGCGGAAGAAGTCATTTGATGATTTCCCGTCCTTAAAAAAAAATCTATTACAAAATAAGAAATTACGATAGCAACCATAAAAAATCTGAATTATTGCAAATCCGTTTTTATGGTTTCTCAACCCTAACCTGCAATAACCTACTTGTTAGAGTTATAAAACTTTCAACCAATATTTTTACTACTGACATGACCTACTTCAGAACTATACTACCTACTTAAATCAACAATAACTAAAAGTTACCAGCATTGCCCGCAGCCAGAATGAAAAGTTTTAATTTTTCCGGTATGTTATTGTCCATTTCCAAGTTTGTACCACGAGCGGTCAAATAACACTAAAAGATACCAAGCAGACGGAGAAATGCAATGTATACTTATTTTTATGCCCCCTTTTAAGGGGCTGGGTTTTATATTCCAAGTTGGAAACTATCTAGACCAAGTTATTTTTACAGTATAATAGGGTATTTTACCGAAAAACTGTAATTAGACCGCCAGATAGATTTCCAAACAATATTGGACACGTACTTTTCATTTTTTCGCGTCCGTTGAAAACTCGCGTGACGTCACGCGACGGTACACTTATTACTTAACACGTTCGACGCCGCGTCGGGCAATGGTGGTTGACACCCCCTTTTCATCTGGAGCCAGACAATTTTTTTTAATTTTGTCAAATTTCATCAGTGTGTTTTATTGGTTTAAAGTCTAACGGTCGTGCTAAATAGTGGTGAAAATACCATATTAAAAGAAATATTTTAATCTGTTCCAGGCTTCCGCTCCCATGGCTGCTGTACGGGATCATCTACGGCGAGCCAGTCCAGGTGAACTCCAAGGGCATGGTGTGCAGTATAGTGCTCCTCTTCGCCATGCTCATCTTCGTCATCATCAGCATCGCCTGCTTTAGGTGGAAGATGAACAAGGGATTAGGGTTCACCATGTTCCTCCTCTATTTCGTCTTCGTAGGGGTCAGCCTGGGACTCGAGTACGGGTACCTCCACTGTCCTGAGCACTGAGCGCATAGACTGGTATTTTCATCTCTTGGTCTTCTGAATTATTGAATAAGGGAACGGTGAAAAGGATATTCAATGTTGAGCGTTTGATAGTGACTATTCGTTTTGGGGACGATTGGATTTAAAAGAAAGTAATAGAAAAGCTGGGTGGTTTTATTGTAGAATCCTATAGAGGAAAGACGAAAGCAGAATTTAAAATAGTTTATGGTAAATAGTGGAGAGCGCTAGATTGCAGAACTGTTTACCTAAAACAAATAGTCTACAGTCAAATAGTAGCAGTTGGCACTTCCAGCAATATTGCGACTCGATTGCAGCAAACTATGCCACGGAAAACCTGGAAGAGGTTTTAATGTAAATTCAATGTCACTTTGTATAAATACACTTATATATTCTGACGTCGGAAAACGTCAAAATGTATAAAATATTTTTATTTTATACAACGTGGCGTCGTCAAGGATTATTCGTTTAATTATTTTATATGAATAATTAAATCTAATAGTCTTTTTCTACATGGAATAATTTAAAATAGTTTTGCTGCAACCGGGAATAAAATTCTATTAATTATTTAAAGACAATGTTAGTATTATAAGGAAGTTACTTTAGCGTTGTGAATTATTTAGTTTTGTATTTTAGTTCTCTAGTTACCATAGCACAAGCAGTAAGATATTGCTCAAAAATACTCCTTTACTTTATTATTGCTTTGCTATGTAGTTTCTTTTAGGTGTTTTTAAATGGACGCTTATAATAGATGTATTGATCGAAATGACGAGAGATTATGTGCACCAAATATACATTATAAGAGAAATTTAAGACAGTAGTAACGAAATACAATTCCTATGAAATGCAATAATGAAAGCTTCAGTGGTTTATATGATCATAATAATAAGGAATTTGCAATGTAAATTATTATGAGGTACAACATTTTTGTATCCGAAGTAAACATTTAGCTACGATAGAGACTGTAGTTATTTATATGAATGTTAGTTGTTTAACTCGATGACGCTTTTACGAAGTTTTAAGGCTAAGTTCTTAATTCGGTAAATGTTGGTATCGATTGTGTTTGTAAATATTGAACGCGTTGTGTTGGACTTGTGTTTCTACTTCAGCCGATCGATTCTGTAAACGTGTCGAAGTGAAGGCTTGGGTGAAGTGATCACGAGGTGAGCTGTCAATCCATATAATCAAGATGTCACGTGATCATGAAGTGAGCTAGCTGTCAATCCATATTAATCAAGATGTCACGTGATCACGAAGTGAGCTAAAGATGTCACGTGATCACGAAGTGAGCTGTCATTCCATCTTGATTATATAGATTGACAGCTCACCTCGTGATCACTTCACCCAAGCCTTCACTACGACATGTTTACAGAATCGACCGGCAGTTACCTGTTCGGTCGCAGACCGTCGGTCCATGTGGATTATTTACATTTTAAATGTGTCGTTGTAATGAAGCGATTAGATGTAAGTATGTGTGGCGCGCACAAACTGCTAGATTGTACATACACACATATAGAGTGAAAGAGCGGGGCATATGTGAAAGTTTTAAGTAAAATCTCATTCCATAAAATGTGCCTAAGAGTTTAATGGACTCAGTAACATTTAGCTTCGATTTTTATAAATTAACAGTAAAAAAGAAAATGTTTAAAAAAGTCATTTTATCATCTATTAGCGGACTATGCTTACATTTAGTGTTATAAATTATCCGAGGACGCATCTGTCCCGCTCTAAGATATAATACGGTAGTTAGAGTTTACACTATCTCTATAAATTCTATCTATTATTACAATGAACCTTCATACTATTCATTTTATCTATTGACTTTCGGCAGAAATGATTGGATACTGATATCTGGCAAGTCAATTCTTAATATTACGGCTATGTCTTCTACGTCTCCTCTTCCTTAATATTTAAAAGGCACGGTTCAGTAAAAAAATTAAAATTAAAAACATCTTGTTAACCGTCCATAGTTTCTGTTTTAAATTTACTTTCCGCTTCTGCACGTGATGTCACTCTGTTATCTTTGTCTCATGAGAAACTTTAAAAAAAAAATGATGGTAAGTTCAATTGTTGATACCCAAAAAGTTTTATATTAATAACCCGCCTATTTGACATAGCAATAAATAGTCTAGAATAGATAGTTAAATATTTATATTGTTAAGCTTTAACATTTCAGACCATAGTGTCGCTCAAATGATGGAAAAAACATTATTGAACTTCAAAGAAAGTCTGGCGTGGAGGAGTGGTACGAAGGGCTACTGAAGATTCTTCGAGATAGTACAATACAAGCCCAAGACCACTTCTCTAGCCACAATATAATATTCTACTTAATATACGCACAAGTTACCGACAATTCTTAAAGTTCGCTTCATACATCAACAATTAAGTATATTATCGAATGTTTCGTTGGACTAGATTTCTTCATATAATAGAGTTTATAGTATAATATATAAAGTATATAAACTTAAAAATAAAACTTTTGACGTGTCGTAAATATTATTTGGAACATTTGTAAGAATAATTACTTGAGATTTTCTAAGAAAACGTCATGTTGTAGAATTTTATGAATGCACAGTACAGAGTCAATTATTTTCTACAATTTGACGATAACCTCCGATTTTTTCAAAACTGTCATGATTTCGCTCATCAAATGATTTGATTGGCTGCTGTTATATGTATTAACATGTCACAATACTTATCAAGGTAGATTAATTAATGGCCAAGACTGGTTTTTAAGGAAACGGAAACTTGACAAGTCGGTTTAAATTGTTCTACAAATTTTCCAATATTATTTTCACTTTTTCAACTTTGTAAACGGCATATTATTATAGTACTGGGTGAACTGTCAGATTTAAAAAAAAGAGTAGTGTTATAAGGCTGGCAAAATACGTACGGATACCTAAAAAGGAATTCAGATTCGGAAACCTGAATGCTTGCCTAACATACAAAATGTTCAACAAGTATTTTCCGAATGAGAGAAGGAACTGACATTTCTTTCGAAAACAAGCCTTGCGTTCGGGTCAGAAGAACTGAAAATCGAACGTCTACGCTAGTCTCACGGAATTACAAATCTGATTTCCTAATTGAAAAACTTTATCAGGATACGTGTACGTATCCTGATAAAGTTTTTCAGTATAGTATGCGGCCAGCCTAAAAGGTTTAAATATTTACTGGAATAATCTTAATCTTATGCAAAAATTAAACCTTTAATTCTGAACAAAGCATCTAGCACTATACTAAACAATGTCAAAAGTTAAACTTTAATAAAAAAATGTTAATACAAAATGGTGTTGCGATAAGTAACGACATATCGGTAGCAACCGGACATCGTTTATGTCATAATCTGTGATAAGGGCATGCTTATGACGTACGGGTATATACTAAATATTTATATGTACATCATCTCTCTTCAAATTCTCACATAGTATTATGTATGTATAAGCTTGGATTTGATAGCCTTCTGTAGTTCGCTTAGCGACGCCACTACTTGACAGTGCCTACTTTAAAAAAAATAACCAAAAATTCACAAAGTAACTTGTCGAAAATATCTGCTCGTCAAAATAAAGAACCACTGATTTAACTTAGCCGATGTATTCTGTCATCATTTCACCACGTAAACTTAGGTGACGAGAGTATGAAGTGAGCTGTCAACCGATCTTGTTTGTATGGATTGACAGCTCACTTTATGTTCACTTCATCTAAGTTTACATGGTGAGATGTTTACAGAATCGCACTCAGGTCTCCTCTCCGTGAGAGAGTTTATGCTATAATCTAATACTGCATAGTCCCAGTGCAGTGCAAAATAATCAATAATAATTCTAAGCAGTCATATTAAAGTAACAGTAACTATTGTTAATACTAATATGTACCTGAGACTTCTAAATTTCACAGAACTTAAATGTAGGTACAGAATTGGGCAGGAAAATAGATTTATCATATGATCAAAGCATGGACCTACGACTTTTAGCAATCATTGAAATATTGACATCAATAAGATCGCCATTATTAATACTGCCGGTCGATTCTGTAAACATGTCGAAGTGAAGGCTTAGGTGAAGTGATCACGAGGTGAGCATTCAATCCATATAATCAAGATATCACGTGATCACGAAGTGAGCTGTCATTTCATCTTGAAAATATGGATTGACAGCTCACCTCGTGATCATTTCACCCAAGCCTTCACTTCGACATGTTTACAGAATCGACCGGCTGGTGTATTTATTGCTTGCAACAGCTCGAACATGTTTGTCAAACCTTCCATGAAAAATACACTTTGCTAAAACACACAACTGCTTAGAACTATCATTGCCTAAAACCTCAATATTCCAGAACAATGTTTAGTTTATTAACCCAGTTCGACTCTTACCCCAACACATTTCGATACCGCTACTTTGACCCCAGGGCCAAAGTAACCCGACTTTTTTTCTTTTTTTTTTTAAACTGTTCGAAGTAGTGGCCACTCTATAAAAAATTAAGAATTTGACTCTTTAAAGTAACTTAATTCGATTTGAATAACTTTTCTTTACGATGATACAAAGCTAGTTTGTAGTTATCAAAAGTATCCTTAAAATTATTATCTGACGCACCAAGTACCAAAAGTACGATATGCCTATGCTGGGGAGTCTCAAAAATTATCTGTTTTAAGTAAAGCTCTAGTTCCTGTGAGTAATAATTATACTTGCAGTGAAATACGACGAAAATCTGAACAACGCGGCAACGGTTAGTTTTGTACAAGGGCCCATACATTAACGGATGTTAAAACACGCCCATCAGTACATTTTTGGGACCCCCACAAATATTCTATATGCTATTAAATTATAAAACTATATACACTAGATTTCTATATATCTATCTCTTGTATAATGTACTTAATTAGGCTTTGTAAATTAACCATCCTTCCATTTGTTTAAAGCGGTAAATTATTGAACTGATACAGAATATTTATAATCATATCACGAGATTCTATTTTTTGACGTCAGGCTGTAGAAAAAAAATGTCTAAGCGAAGTCATTAAAATTTGACGTCGCGTTTTCTACATTTTGAAATCAAAATATCATAGTTAAAACTCGCCTTTTTGCATGTCACGTAGTTACATTAAAATTGCATTTGTTCAGTACCAAGTAGCACGAGCCGAGCTAGAACTCATTAAATTCCAAAAATCGTTATAACTACTTAACTAATGTCTGTAAGAGTTACAATTTATCAATATAAATCGGAGTCGACTACAGACGCCGATTGAACACATTAAATATCCTTTATAACTTCTTCGTAGTCTAAGATCTAGGCTTAAACGCTATCATTAATATAAAAAACAAAATGTTTATTAATAAAAAAATTGAAATATGATATCCAGGTAGAGATTGTTACTAGAAATGATGGTTTTTATATAAAAATTATAAATTAAATTAATGCAGATAATAAAAAAATATTTTTCATTCCACTTTTTTGTTACGACAATAAATTATAAGACATGAACACCATAATTATTATTTAGTGAAAATAAGTGATTATTATTATTTCTTTTACTGTTTCAGCTTTAAAGTTGATCGTAAAGGAAAAAAAGTGGAATGTTTAAATAGTCATCGATTTCGTTTATAGCTGAAAAGTCTCGATTTCGAATGACAATCTGTAAAATGTATAATTATATTAGTTTGCACTTGTTATGTCAATTTATTTCACAGTTTTAAAATTTACAAAAATCAATTTGTATAACCTAATTGGCTTATTGAGTCACAATGTAAAATTGACGTCCAATGTTTTGGATATAAAATTGACGTCCAATGTCTTTTATATAAAAATTGACGTCTAATGTCTGCGATATAGAATTGACGTCAAATATATTCTTTAATATAAAATGATGTTAAATGTCTGGCTGGAATATAAAAGCGACGTCAAATAACGTTGTTAGAATATTGTTACCGAAAAACTGTAAAAATTTTAGTAAAAATCAAATGGAGTCGACGAAATCGAGATGACAGCGTAGGTTGTTAATAGTGATATTACAAATTAGGTAAAAGTAAAAAAAAAATGTTATTAATTTTAAAAACTGTAGATAAGTTTTAGGAATTTTCATCATGTTGTAACGAGTAAAATGGGAGGAGAGAAGCTCTTGTTGGATTTATTATTTCCATTCAAATGGTATGTGATTGTGGTTTTTATAAAATTTTAAGCAGTATTATGACTTCCGTAGTTAATTTGAGCTAGTTAATTTTTTCGAATTTTGTGAATTTTTGCTGTGAATCTCGGTCGGAAATTAAAGAAAATAAATAGATATTATTACTAGATTGTTTTAATATAGATATACGATAGAGCACGTATTTACATATATTTTTCGATAGATCTGAATATTTGACGCTGCGTTCAAAAATGGTGATTTAAATAATTTGAACGTAGAATTCCTCATTTTCAAGATAATAGTAACTTAGTAAATAAATAAGTGAAGCACTCCGTTATACGTTGATATATAAATATTAAGTAATAAATGAATATTTATTCCGATCGAGTGGTTGTTGTTCTATTAAAAGCTTTTAATGATTGTTGACGATTTAAAGATTATGATAGTTTAAATGATTCACTAGTTTATTGCGTATATTGTGAGATCATTTTTGGTATGTATCAGTGTTTTTGATTTGACGTAATAAGAGCATGGCGTACCCAAGCGTCGTCTGTCGACGGTATTATGAAAAATTACAATAAAAATAATAAAATAGTGAGTGAAAAAATTATTTGGCTTTTAATGTCTACTAACCTTTTTTTTATGTCGGAGGGAAATCCTCCACCCTGGGGCGGGTGGAGGTGTCTGTCAGACTCTTACTGACTAAAACCACCCCGGTGTTCCATCTCCCACCTACGACGGGGATCGTGGGAATGTATGCGACTTCCGCAATCCTCGGCTGGTGCCGGCCCGCCTAATGTCTACTAAACCTTTTTTTTTTTATGTCGGGGGGAAATCCTCATGGGAAACCTCCACCTTGGGGCGGGTGGAGGGGTCTGTCAGACACTTACTGACTAAAACCACCCCGGTGTTCCATCTCACACCTACGCCTAATGTCTACTAAACCTAACCTAACCCTTTTTTGCTCTCATTCAGGTTCCCGCAGACAGTGCGAAAACGATTCAACAAAGTTATTTCATGGAATATCGTTCTGTCTATAAAGCAACTTTAAAAATCATTGATGCATTGCACATTGTGGAAACCATAAACCAACCTCGAATAAAGGGGCTGCGTCAAAAGTTTAGGCAAAACTACGTAAGTGGACCAAAATAGTAAGGCGTCCGTTGGACGCTCATGCAAACGTTAATCAAACAAACGTCATGATTGACGAACGATTGATAGTGAGTGATCAAATTCAATCGACATTACAGTAAACTTGAAATAATCTTAAATATTGCGACGACATATTAATGACTGTTAGGTATACAAAATTTAAAAAATGACTAAGACCCTTTCCACAAACATTTAAACAGATCCATTCACTTAAAAGTCGTGATTAATTAAATATTCAGATTTTCGTCAATCAATTTCATGCAACCCACAGTCACTGCACTAGACGATAGGTTATTTGTCCATCACAGCCTTGACTGTGGTTAAACTGACAGCAAAACCTACCGTGTAATGGGCGCCTAAGGCTTGTACCAGTTTTCAAACAATGTGCTTACAGGTGAGTCTTCGCCAGAAACAGACAAATCGTAGCCCTCAGCCAGTTGACATGTTTTTACTACATCACCCTTATATGCCTTAAACGGATGACTTTGTTATTTATTATTTACTTAATTGTACACCGATATTAAAATAAAAAGAAAACTATAAGCTAAAACACATGTACAATGGACGGCCTTATCACATTCCGCGATCTCTTCCAGGCAACCTGGAATGGTTTTTTTTTTCAATGGGTAGAAAGAAAGAAAGAAAGAAAAATAATTTATTTGGTACAGCATAAGGCACAAACACAAAAGCTCGGTAACACGTAAAAAAAAAATTAATAAAAATAACAAAAAAGTTTCAAAAACAGCACATATAGATAGCGACTTGCGACCACGTAGACTGGCGATATTTCCGGGGTAGCTCATACGAGCGTTTACTGCGGTATTTCAAACGAAATGGCAAGTCCTCATTTAACTTTACAAACTAACTACCTTACTTTTAAGACCTTGGAAGCTTGCATTATACGTATCAAGTTTATCAATTAATCCGCTCAAAATATCGGAAAATAAAAATAGTGAAGGCAAAAAATAAAACAGGAAACACTTTAAATAAGCTGTGAGTCGTCGTTAAATTACAAACAGACGAGGAATATAAATGGACCAACTTCAAAGTATACCCACTCCACCTCCTTTCCAATAAGAAAAGGATCATCAAAATCGGACTGTTTTGTAAAAAGTTATTCGTGATCTAACATAACAGTTTCAATAAAAACACATTTCCAATCAAAATATTTTAATAATTATCTCAAATCGTGTTATAAAATTAAACATAAAACAATTTGGAACTCAGCTAAACATTCAAGATGGCTTTAAGCTAATTTGTGGCACACAATTATGCTCCAAATATTTTAACTAAAAACATAATATTAACGTTATAATAAATAGGAATCACGTTCACATTCACGTAATTTGGACATCGAACTAATTAATACCACTATAATAACATTCAATAAAAACTTTAAAAAATCCCAACAGAACATTGCACATGTTTTTAATACTCTTTTATTTTTTCAACCAGCAACATTAATTTACTGCGCACTTTGTGACAAGCAATAGGGGTAGATTTATTATATGCTGCTAAAATAAAACTGACGTAAAAAGCATGATTCGGTGGTACAGGATTCCTCTGAAATACAAATGCCTGCAGCGCTACAAAGATCTTTTGCGCGTGGCCAAAATCGGAACGTATTAGTTCAGATTCTTGCCACGCGCCGCCATTTTGTATTTTTAATACTGCCGACAATTTCACAAATGCCTCCAACAGTGCCCCACTGATGTTAAATATCCTTAATTGTAGCATTCTAGACACACACATCAGATTAAATAAAATAAAAAGCTATCAAAAACGATTCGAAATGTTCTGCTAAGTATATCGGAATACATTATGGATCGCAGCAGAAAAGGATGACGTAAACTAAGAAATCTTAAAAAATCTAAGCCTAAAAGGTGTTTACAAAAATAATAATAAATTGTGCCGAAAACTCCTAAACATCACATTTAGACTTCATTATTAATTTAATACTATAAGTACCAGGTACTTTATATAACTATCAAATACAGACATTCTGAAACAATGCTTGCAATAGACATCTTCTCCATATCCTGGCCTTGAAGTGAGACCACGGAGAGCTTACAGGGTAATTCTGAACCATCATCACACCAGCCTGCAAGTTGGGTTGGTGTACAGTCTAACCAGATCCAGCAGAATACTGATATTCCAGCTAATACAAAGACATGTAAATGATGGTTATAATCCAGCCGCTTGAAGCGATTCAACTGATTCCTTGATTGTGTGCGGGTAGTTTTACAAAAGCGCAGAGCGCAGGCGCACGCGGCAGAACAGCAAGAATGCCAGTAGTGCCGCGAGCGCCGCGCCGGCCAGTAGTGTGGTCTCGTCGCGGCGGGCGCCGCCTGCACGCTCCACTACTGTGCTCTGGAAATACAAACAATGGTGTTAAATAAAAGATCCTCCCAAGACTTGCTTGTAAGTATTATAAAAAGCATTAGTATTATAAATCAATATATATAAAGTTCTTCCGTTATTGAGTGACTGGCAGACAACGCACAGCCGAAACTACTGGTTGTACAAAACTGAAATTTGACATGTAGGTTCCTCGGGGAGTGTAGGGAAACGCTCATAAAGGGATATGCGCGTACGAAGTCGCGGGCAAAAGCTAGTATATTATATTAGTTAGTTACAGATAGCTAAATATTATTACAAAAATAGAATTAATTCTAATTAAATAAATTTAATTAAATTAATAATTAATTTAATTTAATTTAATTAATTTTTTAGTTAATTAAATTTTGGCGAACTGATAAAAACAGATATGCTGGTCCTGCTCCATAGGACAATCAAGGGTGAAGGTCAAACTGGTTGATTTATGTATTAACTTTATAGATATACTGTTTCTTTTTTGTGTTTTTATGTTTCTGTTGACTCACACACTGTTGTTTAATTAATGGTTCCAATTTTTGTAAATATGTGACTACCATTTACCTAAATTTCTTTAGGAAATTAATAAGTTTACCTCTGCTGGTGATACTTTGTTCTCCTCACATAATATTAAATTAATTTTTGTATGCCAAATTTTGTAAAATCATTATTTGAAAAGAGTAACTATGGAGTTTCTTGTCCGTTCTTCTCCATAAGAATCTACCTTTCCGAATGGACAGTAGAGTCACTTTATTAATGTAACATTATTATTTTACTGAACTGTAAACGATGACGTTCAAAAGTGCCGTTTAATGGCCTAATTGAAATAAACGTTTTTACTTTGACTTTGATATGAAAAAGAAAATTTAATTAATTCTTGATACTTTGTCTTTGCTAACCTTAAATGTCAAAAAAAACTTTTTTCATCCCCCTGATGGTCTCGTGGATCTTTCTACTTCAACAGTTAAAATAACATTGGTTCCTTACCCATCCGCCATGCCGGATGGCCCATGGTGTGGCGCACTGGGCCACGTGCTTGGCGGCCCAGTCCACTGCTCTGCACCATCCTCCCACTCTGACGGCACGTGCGCAGACTTCACAGAGAAACGCTAGCACCACCAGCGCCCTTTGTTCTGTGTGGACACATGCCTGGAAAGGAGTAAGGTTTTTAAAGAAAATTTGAGGAGAATATTGTAGCAACTTTACATTGAACATCATCATCATCTGCCTAGCCTTTTCCCAACTATATTGGAGTCGGCTTCCAGTGAAACCGGATTCAGCTGAATACCAGTTTTTTACGTGGAGCGGCTGCCTACTAGACCTTCACAACCCATTAACTGGGTAATATGGTACTCCTTGGCAAGACTGGAGTCAGATTATCTGGCTTCTGACTATCCGTAACGACTGCCCAAGATCTACAAAAAGCTTTACATTGAACAAGGAAGATAGAAAACTGGAGGACCTAGCAGTGTAAGCATGGTATTGCTTTTCGACGCTTGTTTTCGAGTTGATATTGTTGATCGACTCCTCATTTTCTGTCAAAACAACGGTAAGCAAGACGTTACCACTAGAACACAGATATTATATCTGCTAAGAACCACATAAGCATTGAGCATTTTTTTTACACGATAAACTCTTTATCCTTTTGACCTGACATCTTAATCTGCCTACTCAACCTTTTTCTAACTATGTTTAGGCTGGCTCTAGTCTAACCGGACGCAACTGAACGTCAGTATTTTACATGGAGCGTGTGCCTATTTGACCTCCATTACTCAGACACTGGGTAACACTACATCTCTACACCCCTTTTTTTTTAAGGGGTGGGAAATCATCAAATGACTTCATCCGCTCTGGGCACCTCTACCCTTTGGTACTACTGTTTACCTGACACAACTCCTGCATGATATCCTCAAACTCCACCTCGTCAAGACACAGCAGGGATATGTGTTCCGCCTCAGCTGCGAGTCGAGCTCGTGCCTTCGTCTCCCTGAACCTTCGCGCTGCCCGCTCCAGGGATCGCCAGTCGCGCCAGTACATCCACCATCCTCTGGAATAAAAGTTGGAGAACTATTGATTTTCGGATCCAGTACATCTGCTGGTATAAAGTAAACAGTCGTTTGATTTATATGCCACCGGAAAATTGCGACTTCGTTACATTGTAATAATTCTTTATTAAATGACAATTTCTCGATAAATTATGGAAAAATCGTTTCGTAGGTATATGTCACCGGAACATGGCAAACTCCGTAAGATTACAAAATAACTTGAGAGATTGTAATCTCTCAATAAATTGTCAACTGAACATTTGGAATACTTTTTTACGCATCAAAATTTGATCGTCTATAATATCTCGAAGTCATTCCGAGAATTTGTGGACTGTGTCGATCCTTAGCTGCCCATTAATGTAATGCAAAGATACTAAAAAACAAAAGAAATCTACCTCTGATCAGGTTTCGCCGGCGCCACAAAACATGGCGGTGGCCTCAGCTGTTCCAACCTCAGATGCTGCAGCAGCAGTGCCCTGAACAGCCGAACACCCCTCTCTTCCTCCTCCCCTTGAAGATCAGGTCCTCGCCAGTGGCCTTGGCACTCGTCTCGCCTTTCCTCGTCTAAGGAGACTTGCCGGAGAAGTGGAGCGCGGGGGGTGTCGTAATCTTCCAGACCTTGGACGCTGCATGCTGAGGAGAAATGTTCTTGATTAGGTGTGATAGTGGTCCAACCACCAAAACCAGAATAAGTTGTTGAATAATGGAAATAACTTTAATTTCGGAAGTCGGTGTTTTTGGCTGTTTCTTCGTATTTTAACACCGACTTCCGAAATAAAAGTTATTTTATACTTTGTAGTGTTTTTTTTTTTATTTGAAAGTCGGTTGTTTTTTGCATTTTTTTAGTGGTAGTTACCCCACACCTTACAACACCACTGGCAAGTCACTGGAAACCAAAACACGCAATTTCGTTTACTTGGATGATATATTTCCAGCTATTTACTGAACCGAATTTGATGAAATGTCTACGAAACCAATTGGAACGTATATACTTTCACATGAAAGAAGAATTTTTCAAATCGGTTCATAAATAACGGAGTTATGAGGTAACAAACATGAAATAAAAATACAACACGATTGGGAACGTCCCCTTTTTTTGAAGTCGGATACTTAAACATAACTGTAACAAAACATCTCTGTCTGTCTCTTCTGCAGGGAAAATAAGCTATCTACGTGCAAAACCCTTTTAGATAAATTGATCCCGACATTGCGAAGAGGGCGCAAGTCGCATTATGGCGCAATATTCCCAGTGAAAAAAGGTACAGCTTCAAGAACAACACACCAACTAAAAAAAGCAATCGAAAATTAGAGTCTGTATGAAAATAATACTACAGAACCAGACTTATTTGTAATTCTTGTGAAGTTTTATTTAATAACTAGTTGCCGCCCGCGGCTCCGCCTGCGTGATTGTCGAAAATTATCCCAAGGGAACATATTCCCGGGATAAAAAGTATTCTATGTGTTATTCCAGACTATAATCTACCACCTTGCTAAATTTAATTAAAATCCATTTAGTAGTTTTTGCGTGAAAGAGTAACAAACATCCATCCATCCATCCAGCCATACAAACTTTCGCGTTTATAATATTAGTAGGATAATTCTTTATTATCAGGCAACTAAGGCCCATGGATAAAATACACAAATTAAACATACAAAAAAATAAACTAATACATATTAATTTTCCATCCACAAAATATAACTTATAAACTAAGACACACGAAGTGACAGCGTCGAGTTATTCCATGTCCATTAGTAATTTGGAAGAAAAAAACTTCCAAATTATAGGTTCAATTATGTATTTCCTGAACAACATCATCATAGTATCCTTTTTTTTTAACGATGGGAAATCATCAAATGACTTCTTCCACTCTGGGTGGAGCGGAAGAGTGTATCAGACTCTTACTGACTAAAACCCATGCGTGTTCCTTCTAAAGCCCTTTGCGTTCCAGGGCTGCAGTGACTATTTCGAACAAATTCCGCAACCCTGGCAGGCCTCTCCTATACATCATCATAGTATCTACCTGGGGCAATTAGATACATATAGGTTGTCTGATATAATAAAGTAAGCCGCAAAGCTATTAGCTGAAAGGCCTGAAAGCTACCCTGAACACACGTAGTACAAAAACGTATGTTACCTTGACACAGTGTCACCATATAACAACAATACATATGTACTACGTACACAATTATACACGTGTTAATGACACCGCTTAATAAAGCAATCAAGATTTTATGTCACAAGGTTTTACACGCACACTTGACGGCATGCGAGGTGGTGTGTGGTTGGGAAATATTTGTTTGGAAAATATTTACTAATTTGTGAATATAGCAAAGCACTTTGTACATACATAAATAAACTGTCACCCAAGGGTCTATAGTAGGCGCCAGATAATCGTGGAATAACGGTCATTGACCCACCTACAATTATTGACATTTTTAATTTGAAAAACGGAATTAATGACACAAAGCTGTCCCGAATCATCATCTCTCGTGATCCTTAACATTGTCTAATAATGAAAAACGATTCATATTTAATTGTTCAGGTACCTATGAACAGTTATTAGGGAAAGGTCAATAAACTTTATTCCACATTTATCTGGCGCCTATTATAGGTGTAATGTACAGAATGCCACCAGGGGTTGTACTATAGTCTTGTGTAGTTCGCGAACCAACAAGTTCGTAAGAGCGCTCCCAAAGGCGAACTACGCGAACTACGCGAACTAGGTCTCAGATCCACCGCTCTTTAGTTCGTTGGTTCCTTTGAAATGACCAACCTAATAGTATTGCGAGAGTGAGCGGGAGCGCGGAGCTGCCCTACCTAGTTGCGTCGCCGCTCACTTACTCACTAAAGCCTCGTATCCACTAGGCAACATTTGACGCGCGACATGATTGACATGACATATTGCTCATCATGTTGAACGGCAACGAAGAACTTTTATTTAGTAACATTGTCAATGTTGCGCACCTTCTGGCAACGTCGCGCGTTGTTGTGCAACGTTGCTGAACATGTTGGGCGTCATGTGTTGCGCGTCAAATGTTGCCTAATGGATTCGAGGCTTAATGTGCTTCTCGTCTTTCAATGCTATGCAATGTACAAGCTATTATTAACAGCGCAGCAAGCTGCAAAAAGCGCGAACGATCTGCCTTTCTCTCAGCTCACAGCTTAGTCAGCTCCCAGTCACGAAATACTATGATCTATCCAAGTCATCATGATTTCGTTTTGAGAAAGCGTCAGAGGTACCATACGCGTACGGAACCCTAAGAAAGAAATTGAGTCACATCCCACTGTTATAATATTTTTTACTAGATTTTTAAAATGAAATTCGTGTAGATGTGTGATAATTTATTGTTTAACAATAATGCTTCTGCATCTAAAAACACTGTAAATTCTACTTAGGCAACCTACAATGCCTTAGCACTTTAAATTAAAGGGTATGTTTTTTAATATTAATCAAATATTCAAGTTCAGTTATAACCTTAGGCCGTCAACTAGAAACTTCTCCGAATCATAAAAATAATAATATCCCCAACATTTCAAATTCTAAAACAATCCTGAACTCGTTAACGCCAATCAAAAAGTTATAAATTAATTTGTTTCAATAAAAACAAATTGAAAGTCACGTACAATATGGATACGAAACTTTTATTTGATAAGAATTGTTTCAGACATTATTTTACACAATTTAAACTACAATTGCTTGTGATGTCCAGATATAAAATATCTCAAGTGCAAATGCTGAACTGGATTTAACACACCGAGATTCCTCCGTGCCTGGCAAAGCTCGTTAAGTTTTTATTTGACAATCGTAATGGGTAGTCAGAAGCCAAAAAATCTGACACCAGTCTTGGGAAGGGGTATCGAATTAATGGGTTGTGGAGGTCTGGTAGGTAGCCGCTCCATATACAATACTGGACTCCAAAAACTACTCAGCTGCATCCGGCCAACATATTGGGAAAAGGCTTTTTTTAAAGTGGTTTCTCGCAGTTCATCCTATGAGGTTGTCGACTGCTTAACCGGGCTTGCCTGCGGTGGCCTTAATGGGAAAAGGCTGCAGATATACTAAACTAGGTTTGAATCCTTTGCAGGAAAAGTATGCTAAAACATAACCCTCTTACTGGTGCAGTTGGGTAAAAATTGGGAATTGAGTGTTGCCCTAGATTCGTGCTCAATTTGTGATAATATGATCTATTTCTGACATGGGAATTCAAAACAATTGCTCCTGCAAATGCTTGATCAAAATATGAAAAGTTCAGAAGAAAGTATTGTTGGTTTTCTTTCTTCAGAAAACTGTTCTAAGGTCGTTCTTGTCTAAGAGACAACAAGCCTTGGAGACAATGGTCCTACATACTACGCTCCATAGAAACAAATCAAAAAGTGAAACTAGGTGAGAAAGAGAAACACAATAACGATGACAGGACAGAACACGCGATTGTTTTCCTACGTATACCAATGTTGTGATAGTATCGTGTTACTTACTGGCATAAATAATCACACAAAAACGCTGTAACCCCGGCTTCTAAATTAAGAATCTGCGCTTCTGCTTGAATTCATCATCCGCCGAAAGACATCCACTGCTAGAGGCCTCCCCCAAAGGGGGGTTTGCCTCTTACGACACCAACGGGAAGTGATGGGATGAAACTATTCTTTTACGTCCGACACTATGACTATTTCCATTGCCAATGCCATCATGATTCCGTAATGACAGAATGTCGGAGGTATAAATTAACAGTAAATTATCCCTTTTCCTCGTTTTATCGTGTCACTTAATAATATGAGTGGGCCACACACAAACATTGTTGTCCCTAGTTCTTGAATTAAGAATCTGTTCCCCTACTTTGACGCGCTAATGCCAAATGCCATCATGATTCCGTCATGAGAGAGAGACGGAGGTATACAGAATGAATATCACTATTTCCTTTTTCACACCGGATTTATCATCGCATTGATACGTTAATTTGACACATACTCGAGTACAGCTCCCATGTATGGGTACTGAAGTTTATACAACGGGTAACAGAAAGAACGCACTACCTGAAAAGAGGTCATTGTACTCATCATTATGAACAACTTTCACAATGGGTGGTCCCCTGAAAGCGAAAAAAACTCGACTCGCCCCATACCCCATATGTATGCATAACTCGAGAAAATATACTAAACAGCTGATAACTTTTCTCGATTTTGGGGTTGATCCCATAGTGAAAGTGGTTCATAATGATGAGTACAATGACCCTAGTTCAGGTCGTTCATTCTGTTACACGTTGTATATTTTTCAAATTCAACTTTAACCTAAAAACTGACAAACTTAAGTATTAAAGTAGGTTTGACCTTTAACACGTAGTACACATAAAATTTTCAATTCAAATTTTAAATAACTATTCTAACTAATCTGCACGTAAGTCTACTTACCCCTCAAAAACGACGACTGCGACCGACCGTTCATTGTTAATGTAACACTGGAAAAAACAATCAAATTGTAAGTCAAAGTGCTACTCCAAGTTTTACGGTAAGTATCTTGGGGTGTGCTAGGTATAGCCCCAAAAATATATAATAGTATAAGCATACCAGCAGCTATTAGAAAAAAAAACAACGGGTTGCCCTCCGGGAGTGCTAGCAGAAGTGAAAACTAAAACATTAACGTTGTGCATTTTTTATATTTTGGAATGGTTTGGGAATAATTTCGCACAAATTGCTTTAATTATCAGTATTACAGTAGTGGCAAAATACAATATTTATTTATTGCGCTATCGTACACAAACATGACAATTTATATTACATTAAAAATTTAACACTTCAAAACTTTCCCTCCGTCTTACGAATTTTCGATCAGGTCACGTGTCCTGACGCGAGTTTAACATTTTTTACCCATCCCAAAAAGTGCACAACGCCGCTAAAGAAGTTTTCACTTGAATAAAGAATGCCTGGGATCCTTTAAAAATCTCTGTTAAAATTTATTTTAGATAGATGTTACTACTCCATCACTGAGTTTACTACTGATAAACAGAGGTATGACGATTCCGACAAGCTAATTAAACACTTTTGTTTATTAATAAAGAATGAATCTGTTTATTTATCTAAGATTATTATGACCTGTTTACCTAACTGACATATTTTTAATTAAACTATTTGTTAAATGTTATCTATTGACAGACAGAAGGCTACAGTAAGGGCAGGCCAGCCAATACATAATGGCTAAAAACACCCTACTACACGCCCATGATTGCCATGCCACCTGAATTGGAAACGTAATTATAATTGCTCGATTATGTAAATTTTGTAAAACATAGCGCATATATATTAGACAATATACCATCTGTAACCATACCTATGTTTAATAAATAAATGATTGATTGACAAAAACCCAAATTATGAAATTGGAAAGACTAGAAACTAGACAGCATGATGCTGTGTGATATAGGGAACATGCAGTAACTATGGGTGGAAGCACAGAAACGTCAATGTCAAGCATTTTCAAGTAAAAGATTCGAATTTGCAACTCTAGATGGCATAGTCTACGCCCTTTTCTTTATTTTTTTTTAAGGATGGGAAATCATCAAATGACTTCTTCCGCTCGAGATAGAGCGGGAGGGCGTGTCAGACTCTTACTGACTAAAACCCATCCGTGTTTCTTCTAAAGCCCTTTGCGTTCCAGGGCCGCGGTGACTCTTTCGAACAAATTCCGCAACCCTGGCAATAGTCTACGCCCTGCACGTCCCCCTAGGGGACGTACCATAGGCGGTAAGTACTAATTATATTTATCCCCACGTGATTTACATATAGGTAAGTATTCTGAGGCATCGACTTTTTATTTTTAACACCAGTCTCAGACATACCTATAGTAGGCGCCAGATAAATGTGGAATAAAGTATATTGACCTTTCCCTAATAACTGTTCATAGGTACCTGAACAATTAAATATGAATCGTTTTTCATTATTAGACAATGTTAAGGATCACGAGAGATGATGATTCGGGACAGCTTTGTGTCATTAATTCCGTTTTTCAAATTAAAAATGTCAATAATTGTAGGTGGGTCAATGACCGTTATTCCACGATTATCTGGCGCCTACTATAGACACTCCAATTATGAGCCAAGTCTAGACAACTACCAATTTATAAGTCTTGGGGACAATCTTACTCAATCAGATACTTCACATAGATTGCTGTGCCCGACTCGTTTCAATTGTTTTTAGTTTTGGTATTTAAAATATCTACCTACTCTATATTGATATCTTGGATTCAAACAGCCTCAGTCAGGTACCTTATTCTTTTCTATTAGTTTAAATATAGATTATTACCTAGACCTTTTTTTTTTTCTATAGGTACGGAATTTGAATTTAGAATTTGCTTAGATTTTTCTTAAAATTATATGTATTGAGCAGAACAAAAAGAACGAGAGTAGAAAACAAGCCAGCAAGCAGTACGTAGTACGTTGGATACATAAGTAATTTAATCGTCCACTTCACACATAATTAAATTCCTGGTAATAGGATTTACTCGCGGCATTTTACACGTAAATACGTTTTGCTACTTTGTTTGTTTCACAATGAAACGTTGAGTTTTAAAAGTTATAAAACACATAATTTCCGCAATAAGGTAATTACAGACAGAAACGCGAGTAGTAAACCTTGTTTTAATAGCTAATTTAAACAAAGGTTAGCATAACAAACTATGTTAAGTTCTTAAACTAAGGGTCCCTAGGTAGGTAATAAAACTAATGTGATTTCCTAATTGGACAGAACTCCTCTTTAAATCGTAAAATAACACTTTTATTAACACAATAAAATAACCATTAATTATTCTAGTATTACTTTTTTTATTTGGCTGCTTAGATTTCATTGCTATGCAAACAAAATAGGAATACATTTTTGAGAACGCCGCATATATATTGAAACACTCTACTCCTCAAAAATCAGGCAAAGGAAACAACATTTTTCAAAAGACTAACGATTTTATTCCTAAAAAAACAAAACCTCACACCCATAACCTCCTCAAACAATGCACGAACGCTTAGCAACAGCCCCAATTCGAAAAAAGAACAACACATCCAAATTGAAAACATCACAGCAGCCATATTGGAAAACCATATTTTTCGAAAATTGGAATAAACATACCTGATATCAGTTTAGAAGTCTGGAAATCCATTCTGAGGACTTGATTCAACCAGCGTGCGTTTCCAAGAATGTCTGCGGACTGACAGTGAGTTAAACAGTAGCGACCTTGCAGTTCAGGTCATGACCCTGACACACATTTGTACGCATGCGCGAGAGCTGGGGGGTTTGGAGGAACTCCGAAGGGGCTGGCCGGTAGTTCCAAGTATTGCGCACGGCTATCGTACTACGGTTGATTTCAGTGTCATGTTATTGTGACGGATGTTGTATGAGGGATGTTTTGTAAACAGTTATTATTTAATTGCTTTTTAGTAAACAAGAAATGGAAATCTATTTTCCAAGATATTTTCTTTTCATTTCGACTTACAAGGTTATATGGAAGCTTCGTTATTGGAACAAATCGGAATTTTCTTTGTCAATCCTAATATTAACTAATATTATAAATGCAAAAGTAAGTTTGCTTGTTTATTACGCTTTCATGCTTAAACCGATTTTGATGAATTTTGGTACAAATATTAGATCTACCCTGGTGACGGCTATAGGCTATTTTAACGCGAGATAATCCGCGCGCAAAAGCTGGTAACTTATATAAATCGATTAGGTAATCCTAACAATTTTCCCCATCAGAAAAATCCGAAAGACAACTATGTGAGACGAAGCGATGACAGAATTTAGTCTGGAGACTGTATGGATTATAAACCAAATCACACTCAATGGATGAAAATTTTATTTGCTAGCGTTCGTCCATAATGTAGAACAAAGCCCGGATTTCTCGTATGTGGATCATGTTCGATTTTCTATAATTGGATATTTTGTCACTTAGCGTTGATAAATGGACGGATAATGTATTGATTCTCCATTATTGTACCTACGTATTACACGCTAAATTGTACCTGCGTTCATTTGATGAATTAAAAATATAGTCGTTTAGAAATACTTTAGTAAAGTGAAGTTGAGTTGATTTTGAAAGAGATTATGAAAGATAAAAACCTTCTTATGAATATCAAAAGCAAACTATTTAACAACTGCATACGACCAGTCTTCATGTACGGCAGCCAAAAATGGGCCTTATCGCAAAACACGACTAGCAAACATGCAACATGGCCAATACGCATTGGAAAGGAGCATGATGAATGTGAAAAAGTCAGACCGACTAACAAATCTACACGGTTTCTTAGTCGATCTTACGTTTCACAACACGACTTTTATAAGAAGCAAAAAAGGTTATAAACATAACCTGCAAAATTAGAAGGCTTAAATGGCGATGGGTAAATCATATGATAAGAGGAAAGACAAATGGAGCAAAACTGTGACACCATGGTATCCTAGAGAAGATAAAATGAAAAGAGGTAGACCACAAAAAAGATGGTATGCAGACATAAGACAAGTGGCAGGCATCACATGGAACAGAGTGGCTCAAGAAAGACCTGAGTGGAAAAGGCTGGACCGGACCTTTGCCGACTGGCAAACAGATCTAAAGAAAACAAGTAAAATTCAAATAGAAGACTAGATTAAGGTTCACATTAAATTTAAGTTTTCTATGCATTATTTTTTCATATAATTGCAATATAGATCTGAATAAAAGGTTACATTATTATTTTATTATTATACTTTCAATTTGTGGATGGGAAATCATATGACTTCTCCCGTTCTGGGTGGAGCGAGAGTGTCAGTATCTAACTGACTAAACCCACCCGCGTTTCTTCAAATGCCCTTTGCGTTCCAGGGCCGCGGACTGCGGTAAGGAGATTGGTACCTTGGGAACGTTTACTTTCACAGGCTTTCTGTCAGGATTTGGCTTTCGGTTATCTCGACCTATATACAGGGTTATTTGTAAATCACTAACAACCTTTTAAGGAGTGAAAGTACTCATAATTATAAACAACTTTTACTAAGAGACCAATCCTAAAAACTTGAAAAGGAATATCAGGTGTTCAGTATATTTTGTCTGTTGCGGAATAATTTTGTTTGAAAGAGTCACCGCGGCCCTGGAACGCAAAGGGCTTTAGAAGGAACAGGGATGGGTTTTAGTCAGCAAGAGTCTGACAAGCCCACCCAGAGCGGAAGAAGTCATTTAATGATTACCTATCCTAAAAAAAAAAACGTATATTTTGTTTAGTTATGGACACATAAATGAATGGAGGCAGCCAATGTTTTTTTCCTGATTCTGGGCTTGGTCCCAAAGTAAAAGTTGTTTATAATCATGTGTAATTTCAATGCCTAAAAGGTTGTTAGCGTTTTACAAATAACCCTGTTGCATCACACAAACTAAGTTCTCAGATGTGCTATTTAGGAATTAAAAAGTTCGCGGTCTCACAGACGTCATCATCATTTGCTTAGCCTTTTCCCAACTATGTTGGGGTCAGCCTCCGCATCCCAGTAACTGGGTAACACGGTACTTCAAGGCATGTCTGGTGTCAGAGTTTCTGGCTGATGACAGTCCGAAACAACTGCCAAAGATCTACAAGACAAATGACAGCCGAGACCATCGGCGTATCGTACTTTCCGAGCCACGAAGGAGTCTCGGTATTTATTTATTATTAACTTAATTATACACCGAGAATAACATAAAAATAAAACAAAAACTGAAACACATGCACAATGGGCGGCCTGATCGCATTCCGCGATCTCTTCCAGGCAACCTGGAATGGACAGTAATTGCCTGGACATAAAATGGGGCTGTCATCGGTACAACACTACTTTAAGTATAAAATATACCTGCCAGGGTTGCGGAATTTATTCGAAAGAGTCACCGCGACCCTGGAACGCAAAGGGCTTTAGAAGGAACACGGATGGGTTTTAGTCAGTAAGAGTCTGACACGCCCTTCCGCTCCACCCAGAGCGGAAGAAGTCATTTGATGATTTCCCACCCTTAAAAAAATCAAAAATATACACAGATAAATACATATTCTTAACAATAGATACATGTATGTTAAGATGGTCACCCATCCGCAGATAAAGATATGGTAGAAACTTTAGAAGAATCCTCATTGGATGAACGAATAATATCAACCATCAATAATAGTGCATAGTTTAGGTGTTAAAGATAACCAGGATGAAGAAGAGAGAATACCGTTGTTACAACACTGTTTTGATATTGAATAAAAATCTGTTATCATACTTATTTATATCGTATCTTACTAATATAATAAACGTGAAAGTTTGGATGGATGGATGGATGGATGGATGGATGTTTGTTCCTCAATCACGGTAGAACGGCTGAACGGATCAGGAGGAAATTTGGCTCGATGATAGATTTTAGTTTGGAATAGCACATACGCTTTTTATCCCGGGAGTATATTCCCTTGGGATAAATTCCAACAGTCACGAGGACGAAGGCGCTGGCAAAAGATAATATTTTATTTTATAAATTATTCATCAAAATCAAGGACCCAAAATTGTGCCTCACTATCTCATCTATGGACCCAAAATTCAGGACTTATAATAAAATATTGATAAGTTCGAAGTATAACTTTATATGTATATCCAAGGTTAACAAAGGAAATTCGCGTGTAAGAACTAATTAAGAATTTACTTTGTCTCGAAGGTTTTGCTGAACAAATAAACCGCTGACATTTATTTGATCTTGAATTATTGTTATGGTATTGTTCTAGTAAAAGAAAACGAAGTTTGGAACTGTTATTTCTGTTTATTTTAGTTCAACTATAACTTTAAGTTGGATTTGAGGATTTAATGAAATGGTAGTGGTGGCTAGGTCTAAAACAAACTATTTGACTTTCGTTTGAAGGCAACTAGAAGGAATTCATAACCATCCAACCAACCACCAGCTTTGTACCAGTTCTTCTGTAGGGGAAACTCCTCTGGATCAAATTTCTGACTTTAAATGAGTTCATAGCTTTGCTGCCTTACCCCTACCGACTTGCCTTTATCAAAAACAAAGATTTTTTTTAGTTATTGTCAGAACCTCCTGATCCAATCTATTATAATAATATATCCTGGGACAACTCACACACGGTCATCCGATCCCAAACTAGGCAGAGCCTGTACTATGGCAACCAGACAACTGATAAACATACTTATATATTTCAAAATACATACATATTATACACAAATTACACCCAGACACAGAACAAATGATCATGCTCATCACACAAAGATTTGTCCTGGGTGGGAATCGAACCCACGACCTCCGGTTAAGCAGTCAGGGTCACTAACCACTCGACCAACAGGTCAGTCAAATTTATTATAAAAACCAAAAAGAATTTGTAGATACTCGTCATTTTGTAAATGGGGGAATTTCCTTAGGTTGTGATCGCTTTTAGTGATTATACAGCCCTTTTTATTTATTTAGCCTTCATGTACAAAGGTAAAAATGCAGACTAAATGCCTTAAGCAATAGATATTATCTACTGGATCTGTCCACCACCCTTGGTTGACTGGTAGACAATGCTTTGTGTACATGAAGTTATTATATTATGCCAACCTATAAAATGGTTCCTTCATTTGTCTTATTTCTAATTTAACTCTATACAATATATCGCACCCTTAGAATGAAAGTGACCTAACGCAAAAATTGCAACAAGCAAGAAAATCGTAAAAAAGTAGTGTTACGAGTAGGTACAAGAAAAATCTCTCCCGTGACCTATGTATAAGCTGCCCTTTCCCATTCATAATTTGGACTCTTTTTCACCACAGGGTTTTAGAGTATGCTTTTTAAGATCAGTTTATATCAAAATTATCAGTAACAGGAATTTTGAGTTAGGTCACTTTCATTCTAAGGGTGCGATATCCTACTAATATTATAAACGCGAAAGTTTGTAAGTATGGATGGATGGATGGATGTTTGTTACTCTTTCACGCAAAAACTACAGAATAGATTTTGATAAAATTTGGCACAGGGGTAGATTATAGTCTGAAATAACACATAGGATACTTTTTATCCCGGGAATATGTTACCTTGGGATAATTTTTGACAATTACGCGGGCGGAGCCGCGGGTGGCTACTAGTATAAAATACATATTAAAGAAAATTATATATATCTGACTACCTGATAATCACTTAATCCCATTTGTATTACATAAAATCAGCCACTTTCGAAACCAAATCCAGCTTCTACGCCTGTCGATCTCTGATTGAGTTAGTTCATTGCTTTAATAGTCCGGGACTCAATTGGTTATCGGCGGGCGTTGTGCAACTACTCGTATCGTGCCGGAAGACCCATATTGGTCAGGATTACGTCCAGATATCTCGCACAGTGAACACGTGTGTCATAGGTCCGAAATACGTACCGAAAAAAGGAGTTTATGTGCGAAAATGCTTGCGAATTGAGTTTAAATAACCTAAGAAGTTTGAGAAGTGTTTCTGTGTGTCATTAATATGTGTTATAACAAAACAAAATGAAAAATAGTTCAAAGAGAAAAGTGTCAACGGACTCAGAGCCGTTTTGCTGCAAAAAACTGTCAGTGATTGCTTGTACTTTCGCCGTGGTGTCTTTACTAGTGCAGACATACAATTATGTAGATAGTGGTAAAGTGAACTTTGATTTAGAAGCTAGGAAGTTACTGACGAATGTTCTAGAAGAAAGGATAGAGGAGAAAATAGATGCGTATTTGATGGAGATTAGTGGGAGCTCGTCTCACAGGCTAAAAAGGGAAGCGATGTTGGTAAGTGGAAAAATTCTAGTGAGTTTGGTAAATGGAAGTGAATATTGAATTAGTGGTTTGTTACCCCTCGTAAGGGTCTTTATTTAAAAGTGATTGAAGAGATTACCTTTCCGCTAGTTGGTCGAAACGTATGACAATTCATATTAGAACCTACCGTTTCATTGGGAACAAAGTATTTGACAAGATCAAAGGTAAAATATCTAAATATAGTCTCAATTGCGGTTGTAGTACGCAAAAACCTACGTCTAAGGCGCCCACGAGTTTCACTTCCTACTTCAATTGAACGACATAGTAAATATTTCATGTTCGTACAATATGGTCCTAAGCTATGGTCCTAAGTCTATTTTTTATTATTATTGATAGGTCCGCGTTTAACCACTATCTTTCCTGATGGTAAGCCATGATGTGGTTGACTTTGCAGCATGGTTGCCGTAACATACCCTGTTCACTCTTGACTTAACGATTCACAGGATACAGCTATCTGGAAGCTGTTGATGTTCACCGTGTACGACGAGTTGCTGGTATATCTTCAATTCTTAACTTTAAAATAATGTAACCAGTACTTTCTCGTATTCAGAAACAATCAGTTAACCAGGAAGACAACACTGTGACTCCTCATGTGGAGTTCTTCAACCCTAAAATGCGGTCAGAGCTTGAAGAAAAGGATGCAGCAGAGATGAGGAGGACTGGTGCTAAGGGTCCCGCGCCTGGTGGAGACACGTGGGTTTGGTTGACCAGCTATTCCAGAGTGCCAGTAAGTTTTTTAATTATGATTTTGTAAGAGAGTAGTCTCTGGAGATATTGGCATTGGATTTAATTTTAAAATAGAGCTATTTTGAGCAGGACCAATATTTGTTTAATTATGATGCGTCGTTGCTTCGACGACAGTTTTATTAAAATTGCTAAAGTGGCAGCGACATTCTGAAGTCTGCCAAAATTCCACAATGTCTGAAGTCCCGCCTCTATAACCAGTGTGTTTTGCCCACCATGATTTACGGTGCTGAGACATGGACGCTTACACAGGAGGCTGTGTACAGACTGAGAGTTGCACAGAGAGCCATGGAGCGTTCCATGCTTGGCATACGTCTATTAGGTCGAGTTCCAAACGTCGAGATCCGAAGACGTACGAAGGTTTTCGACATCGGAAAACGAGTTGCGGATTTAAAATGGGGCTGGGCAGGACACCTGGCAAGGCGCGGTGATGATAGGTGGAGTAAGACAGTGACCGAGTGGCGTCCGAGGACTGGAAGAAGAAGTGTTGGTCGGCCGATGGCGAGATGGGCGGACAACATTGTTGCCATCGCGGGTAGAACCTGGACGAGGCTGGCACAGGAGCGTGGGGATTGGCACAAGAGAAGAGAGGCCTATGCTCAGCAGTGGGCGAAGTCGGGCTGTGGATGGATGGATGGCAGCGAAAGGAATTTTTATTTTTTTGTTAAAAATATAGAGTAGATTCGAAAGATTTAATAAGGATTTTTCTTTATTTATCATGCAACAATCATCTAAGACCAGGATTGTTATTTTTTAAATGAAATGTATTTTGGAATACGTCTTTTTGAAATGCAGATCTTGATTGATCTCATAGTCTTGTAATTATTTGTCAGTAAAACAAAAGAGTACAGAGAAAATCTACTTCTGATATCACTATTTTCCTAATTTCCAGTACAAAGTAGTGCAAGGCTTCTGCAAAGCAACCCAAGATTACTGTCCGCCTGGAGTGCAAGGTCCCAAAGGACCAACTGGCGTACCAGGACCAAAAGGGGAGAGAGGAGACTCGGGAGCCCCTGGAACACCGGGACATTCTGGAGGCAGAGGACCTGTTGGCCCACCGGGTCCTAAAGGTAAACTTTTAAAGCTATGTTATAATGTTTTTGTATCCTAGAACTCAGAGAATGGGCAGCAGCATTCTCTGTACATTGCAACAGCTACACTGCGATCGCCAACCCGCCTGCCAAGCGTGGTGATTATGCCAAACATCCCCCCCCCCTCACTGGAGGAGGCGTATGTCCAGCAGTGGACGTCTTTCGGCTGGTGGATGATGATGATGATGATGATCCTAGAAATACAGTACAACATTGCTTGCACCAACCAATTTTTACCCGAATGCTATGAGATAGTTTAGTTTAAGTAGTATCTAACTGCTATTGTTTTGTTGAGGTCAGATACCCATCTATAGGTTGCACAATTCAGCTGTATCCGTTTAGACTAGGCAGATTGATTGCTATAAAAAAGCTTCTCTTTATAATTTTAACTTGTCTCGTTCTTACAAGACAAACCAAAATTATGAACTGGGACTGATATTACATGCCATTGACCGCTATTGATTAACGACCGGTCTCAATATCGTATCTACCTTTAACCAACTGTCAAATTAGGTACCAACAGTAGCTGAAACGTCATCTTTGCCTTTGTAACATGACATTTCAGCTACTGTTGGTAGCTAATTTGACAGTTGTTTAAAGGTAGATACGTTATTAAGACCAGCCGTTAAAGATTCACTGGTTACTGCTATCTGGAAGCATAGATTCCGACGGGGAATTCTACTGCTTAGCTGTACGGACTATGAAAGTATTAAGATACGTTATTGAAACCGGCCTTAAATAGCTAGTAGTCCCTAGTCCCAAAAATAGTTTTGTGGCCAATTAATCTCAATAGAATTGAAGCATGAGACAGAATAGTGTCAACTAAAACAAACTATCAACTAAATGAATGTGAGCTCGCAACAGACAGCGTTGATTTGCTAAATAGTTTTATTGCCACTAACTAGTACCGTCATAGAATGACGACTAACGACACGCTATTCAACTGCACTCGAATGCAAGCACACACAGAGACTCGAATGCAAGCGATTGATGGCATGATACTTATACAGCTATGTAATACAACCTTCTTGCTAGCTAGCTGCAGGTTGAACACGCCACAATTGCGGCGATAAGGCCCCCCTCTTTGGGGAGTGGCTGGAGAGGCGCCACACCCCACCTCACCTTCCGCTTGACGTTGGTACTCACCGGACACGCCCGGGTGTCAGCACTGCCAGGGTTGCGGAATTTGTTCCAAAGAGTCACCGCGGCCCTGGAAAGCAAAGGGCTTTAGAAGGAGCACGGATGGGTTTTAGTCAGTAAGAGACTGACACGCCCTTCTGCTCCACCCAGAGCGGAAGAAGTCATTTGATGATTTCTTACCCTAAAAAAGCTGGTTGCATGTGGATAAATTGCCTTTAGTCCGGTACAATTTAGTAAACAGAATGTTCGTGGTCGTGTTAAGTCCAACGTTAGTCCCAACGTGTGACCTGCTTAGTTATACGGCTCCATTTTTCTTACAATACTCTGCCGGTGCATTGGTGTATGAACAAAACCATTTCAAAACCAGCTTCAACCATGAAAACATTGTACGTGTTCCCGGAAAATTGCAGACTCCGTAAGATTGTAATAAACCTTTATTAGATTATAATTTCTCGATATATTATGAAAAAATCGTTTTGTGTACAACAAATCCCACCCAAATTGAATAGTTTCTAATATATCCGTGTGTTATTTAGAAAAAATTGTTTAGAATTTCACGCGATGTTTTACAATCTTACGGCGTTTGCAAATTTCCGGTGACATAATGTACATTGTAAACGTTGTGTGGCTCGCGTTAGTCCACAATCTCACCCAGCGATGATGTGTTCGATGATGGAGCACACATGCCTGGAAGTAACCTATTCACCTTCCCACTTTATCCATTTACTAGCCTTCTTTTGTTAACGTCACCAGGCGAACGAGGCTTCCCCGGTAACCCAGGTCTCGATGGTCGGGATGGAGTGCCAGGAGAACCAGGTCTTGATGGCATGTCCGGAAGAAATGGAGCTGATGGGGCGCCAGGCAAGGATGGACGGGATGGTGTACCGGGGAGAGATGGCAGTCCTGGGAAGAACGGGAAGGATGGGAAAGATGGTAAGGTGGACTTAATTAGTGATTGAAGTATGAGAAGCGTATATTCAAACATGTTTAGAATAATTGACTACTTAGTGAAGTTCTAAGGGTTATAAGGGAGGAGTGAGAAAGGTACTTGCGAAGGGATTGGCGTAAATTTGTCATGCAATATAAATTTTTGACTTTGCCATCATTGTTTTCGTTGATATAATGACACTTTTGCTAAGCTCTCTTCAGTCAGTTTTAGTTTTTGTCACATAGTTATTTGTAAGCTGGAATATTTCCTTCAGTCTTTATCGTCGAGGGGCCTTTTCTATACATCAAAATACGAACCTTATAAAATGTTTGTTTATAAAATAGGTAGAGCAGGAGCCCCAGGTCCTCCAGGGATGCGAGGACTGAAGGGCGACAAAGGACCCATGGGCACGAAGGGTCAAAGAGGCAACGACGGGCGAGACGGGGCTCCGGGCAGGCCAGGCCTTTCCATTTACAACTATACCCTGGAGAAAGAACTATTTATACCACCTACTTTTGCACGTGAGTAACTTTGTTGAATTAGAAATAGTGATTTCCGATATCGGGATACGAATTACTGAACTCAAATGATACCTGGACAAGATATCTGGAAAAGCACGGTGAAGATAGGTGGAATAAGGCGGTGATGGAGTGGCATCTATGTACTGGAAGAAAAAGTGTCGTTCGGAAGACATTGTTGCCATCGGTGGTAGAAACTGGATTGGGCTGGCACAGGAAAGTGGGGAATGGCACAAGAAAAGGGAGGCCTATTCCAAGCAGTTCGCGCATTCGTTTTGTGGATGATGATGATGATGAATCTTAAAGAAAATGGCTGAGCACAAACTAAATTTTAAATGCTCCAAAGTATTAGGTAAATACTTCTTGTGTGCCAATCCCTAAATCCCGAGTTTAAGGGATGAATTTCATTAAATCATTCGTTAAAAGAGCGTGAAATTTGTATGGAGCTTTGTCTAAAAAGACAAAGCTCCATACAAATTTCGCGCCGGTGTGAAATCCCAAATCTCAAAGTGAAGTAAGATTTTTACATACCGAGTAAAGTTTGTAGTGTAAAGTAAAGAGTTTTAACAGAGCTTTAACTTAATGAAAATTCTGTTTTTGTTCTCAACTTCATAATTACACGTACATCATAAGTAGCATTTAACATTCCCAGAGGATTAATTAACCCAATTCAGCGTATAACAAAGAACAACATAGGTAAAATAATATGCTCCAAATTACTGGAGGTGGCTGTGAATTTTAACAAAACTTCAGCTATTTACGTAGACAATAGCCTCTGCTATTCATACCTCTATGGTCTTTTTCTAAAGCTACATATATGAGTCGCTATATGATGCCAGTGACTGCGTCCGCGGAAATGTCGGTTTCAAAGAACAAAGAGTTTCATACAAAGTTTTCCATTTTGACGGCAGTAAGATTGAGGGCAAGGTCGGAGCGGCAATATCTTTGTGGAATACTGCCACCGAAACAAAGGCCCTCAAACTTACCTTGCCGTCGTACTGTACCGTCTATCAGGCCGAACTATTGGCCCTGCAAAGAGCGGCTGCGGAGGCCCTAAAATACAGACTCTATGGCAGCTCTCCAGACCATCACCAACGTCAGTGCCCCCCATCCTCTAGCTGTGGAAATAAGGGACACCATAAGACGACGCAGGCTACAGAACAAGAGTTTCTCCCTGTTCTGGATTAAAGCCCACGCAGGAATGGAGGGCAACGAGCGAGCTGACCAACTCGCGAAGGAAGCCGCCCTAGGGACGAAGAAGAAGCCGGACTACGATCTGTGCCCCGTTTCATTCATCAAACGTCAGATCCCCATGGGGTCGCTTGACGAGTGGAACGGTAGATATAAGTCCGGGGAAACAGCCTCCACACCAAACTGTTTTTCCCTGATGCGGTAGCGGCGTACAGTGTGGTTCGTAAATTGGAGCTCACAAGCGTGACCACCCAAATCCTCACAGGGCACGGTGGATTCTCTGCATACCTGAAACGCTTCAAGTGTAAGGAGAATGCATCGTGCGCCTGTGAGCCCGGAATCGACGAGACGGTCGTTCATGTCCTGCTCGAGTGCTCAATTACAGCGAGGGCACGATTTAAGGCGGAGCAAGAACTGAACACTGAATTGACAACCGAAAACATACCAGTATTGATGACAGGTCGTCAAAGAAAAACTGCTTAGGTTATAATATTTGGAATATAGGTTATATCAGGGGTTCCCAAACTATTTCAATTCGTGGCGCACTTCCACCGTTAAGTGTTATGTCCCGGCGCCCTAGCTTACCAAAATAGGTTACAATTGTACTAGGCACAAAAATGAAAACAACCACAGTAGATGTTGAGTATTTTCAAATACACAAAAAGAAAATAAAAAACTAAGCAGCGAGCGGGTTTTGAACTGTTTATTATATTTTGTCCCCGCGAATATCTAAGTCTAGTTGTGTTTGAAGAAATTTGTGTTTATGCGGCGCCTTTCTTTACTTTCTACGGCGCATCAGGGCGCCGCGGCGCACACTTTGGGAACCCCTGGGTTATATCATTAACCTATATTCCAAATATCAGCTTTCTAGACATACATAGTTGAGTGAGGTTGATTGTCAGTCAGGACAAACGATTTTATCAGTATACTAGCTATTGCCCGCGACTTCGTACGCGCATATCCCGTTTTGTTCCCGTTTTCGGAAATCCGTTTCGGGAAATCCTCTCTTAGTGCACTTCCCAAGGAACCTACATGCTAATTTCAGCTTCCTACAACCAGTACTTTCGGCTGTGCGTTGTCTGTCAGTCACTCATAAACGGAAATGTTTTATATATTAGGATTGCAGCTTTCTAGTTTTTGCTGTGCGTTGATAGTCAATCAGGACAAACAATTTATCTATCATAGGTAGCGGCTGCTGTACTGTACGGAAACAATTCTCTGTTAATCCCCAGAGGACCAAACGCGCGTGATAGTCCGGGAGGGAGACACCATGCGCATCAGCTGCAACCCCATGGGGCGCCCAGAACCTGCCGTGGAGTGGAGAAGGTACGACGGAACTGCTGTCATTCAGGTGAGACATATTATTTGTTTCGGTATTATCTTTCTTTAAGGGACAAGCTGAGAAGACAGTTGAATCGTTTCTCCGAGGGCTCGTTTAGCTTTTTTGGCTCGGCGTTTTTCTGTTCATTCTGGCTCTCAGGGATTTCGGTAGTCGGGAATTAGTACAGTCAAATAATCATAAAAAATTGGTCAATCTTGGATGGGAGATAATAAGCTGGAAACTCGTATACACTTTATCTTTAAATTGGAGAACAAAAATATTCCTTAGGAGATTTTTTTATGTACTTTATGAATAACGTTGGTAACTAGTGTATCTTCAAGGGCAAACTTGTTCCATTGTTGACTACACAATAGCAACGGTTTCTTATCATGGTAAGATCGGTGTCAAACGCCATTAAGAAAAAGAGAAAAAAAAGTGGGAGTACGGGGATAAAATATAGCCTATGTTACTCGCTGATAATGTAGCTATCCATTGCTGAAAGAATTTTTCAAGTCGATCGAGTAGTTTTTGAGTTTATTCATTACAAACATAAACAAACAAAAAAAAAAAAAATCCTCTTTATAATATTATTATTAATGATTAATGTAGATTCATTTAATGAATACCAGCTACGAATATCCAACCGCCAGTTAATGGCATTCATTTCAGATTAAAACGCCTTTGTCACAATACTTAGAGAAGTTTTCGAAGTCCCTTAGGGTTGCACTATACCTAGGGACCCTCGTTTTCTTTATTTAGGCAGATCTTCTACCTTAAACCAGCTTCTGCCCGAAAATTCGCTTGCTGTCACGTTTTATTTTTGCTAAATAAGCCTATATTCTCCGAGGTCCCATCTATCTTTGTATCAAAATTTATCCAAATCAGTTTAGCGATTTAGGCATGTAAGCGTATCAAAACCAACTCACCTCCACATTAATAATATTGTTAACTAGTTGCCCCCGCCGGCTTCGCAAGGATGTATGTTTTTGTTTTTCAAAATTTTCTCTCATACAAACCTCGCTCTGACAATTACGAACACAACAAAAAATAATGATTTAAATCGTTCAAGTTTTGTTCTCAAGTTATGGCGTGACCAAGGGAAATAGGGATACATTTTTATACAACGTGTGACAGAATAAACGCAATATCTAAAAAGGGGTCATTTTACTCATATTATGAACAACTTTTGGACTTTTGGACCAACACTGAAAGCGCGTTACACGTTGTATATGTCACAGGAAAATTGCAAACACCGTAAGATTGTAAAATATCGCGTGAAATTGTAAACTACTTTTTCTTAATAAGACACGAATATATTGGAAACTATTAAATTTGGATAGGATTTATTGTATACAAAACGATTTTTTCATAATATATCGAGAAATTATAATCTAATAGAGATTTATTACAATCTGACGGTGTCTGCAATGTTCCGGTGACATAATATAAGATTTTTTGGAGTTTTTTAAGATTCAAAACACACCTCTACACCTGCAAGGACCAAAACTAGAACAATAATATTTGCATGCATTGCAGAGATGACCTTGTTTCCCGGCGCATAACAGTCCTGGCGGAGTGCCCGCCACGCCCAAGTGCTCTGCGAAAATGTTAATGTAGGCTTTCAACGTAACAGCCGGGGATTGCGGATGTCGCATACGTTCCCGCGATCCCTGGCGTAGGTGAGAGATGGAACACCGGGGTGGTTTTAGTCAGTAAGAGTCTGACAGACCCCTCCACCCGCCCCAGGGTGGAGGATTTCCCCACGACATCAAAAAAAAAAAAGGCTTTCAAAGTAAAATTTAATTACGAAGTTAATTTTGTTCTATTCGATTTCAAAAGCGCCCCCCTGCACCAGCCGCTTCTTCGCACGGATACTATTTACTGATATGCGCCCGAAAATCGCTTTTAAAAATAAATCCCAAATAAACATTTTACTTTCTTTCTTTTTGGATACTTGTCAAAACATTTATTCATTTATGTATTTAACAGTTTATCTACACACATTTAACAAATAGAAGAAGCGAACAGAAAAATAGGTACAAAGGTGATGCTTATTTCTAACGAAATCTCTTCGAGGAGAGAGAGAGATAGGAGAGAGGAAAAAGGAGAGTCGAATAAAAGAGATGTAGACTTTTCTATATTATTTATAATTTTAATTAGTATGATAATCCCCAGATAGATGAAATGATAGTGAAAACTGCATTAAAATCCGTTGCTAGTTTAAAAGATTTAAAATCCGTTGCTAGTTTAAAAGATCTAAGCGTATAGAGGGACAGACGGCGGGAAGCGACTTTGTTTTATGTAGAGAATGGCTGCATGAGCGTCACGCCCCAGGGACCCCTGACCTGTAAAAAGCATTTAAACGCTTTTACTATGTTTGTAATGAGGTGTACAACAAAGTATATAATAAATAAATAAAAAGGAAACTGAAAAGCAAGATCTAGGGCCCTTTTGAATACTATTTTATCATTGGTTGATAAAAAGTTGCACTTAAATGTCTGTGTTAAACAATACCTTAAACTCTCGGACAAGTCAATTTTAAAATTATACTTATGCCAAATTACTAACTCAAACCTCTTCGAATTCTCATTCAATATTACTTCGAATTGGTATTTTTTTTATGATAAATTCTCTTCAAGGACTTTGGCCCTATTGTTACAGTGAATGTATTCTTGAACATTAGCCTGTCCTGTCCTACTTCAATTTATAAAAGAGGGAAGTACTGCCGGTCGATTCTGTAAACATGTCGAAGTGCAGGCTTGGGTTAAGTGATCGCGAGGTGAGCCATCAATCCATATAATCAAGATGGAATGACAGCTCTCTCCGTGATCACGTGACTTCTTGATTGTATGGATTGACAGCTCACCTCACTTCGACATGTTTACAGAATCGACCGCCTGATTCCACACGGGCAAAATCACGGGCGAACTGCTAGTCATAAACGTTTATAAAGTTGCAAGTCTTACGACCGCAACAATCCAAAAATATGTTGTAGGTAAGTACCTAGATGAATGCATAAAGAATTAATGAAAATATTCTCTATCTTAACGAAATCGTGGGAACGAATCCATAGCGCGAATTTAAACGTGGCAACGCCATCTATCGAGCTTAACGATACTATAAAGTCATGCTGTGGTGAGTCGGACTATATATAAAAGAAAATCTGGCGCGTGCTGTTGTGAACGATAAATCCTAATTAATTTTTTTTATAATACTTTACCTAAATATTAAAATTTAAATGCAAAAATTAAGCTGGTGAAACTATTTATGAATAATGAAAGCAAAATAATTTCGATATCTTCACTTTTTATCCGACTGCTCCAAAATAAAGAGGTAAGTATGTATATCTGTCGTGTCGAAGAGACGTAGGGTAAATGTTTGAAAAAAAAAAAAGTCGCCGTTAGCTAAATGGAGTCGTAATTTATTCTTCCTAGCGTAATCATCTGGGATTCCAAAAAAGGAACAAACAAAAATGTGGGAAATAAAAAATACTTGAATCAAACACTCGACCGCAAACAATGATCTAAATAAGTCACTTTTGAAGCAGTTGGATGAATTAAATCTGTAAAAATAAATGCATCATATTTTTCTTTGATACAATTCAGCTTTTTGATACAATTTTTTTTATTTATTTAAACTTTATGGACAATAGTGGTACATGGGCGGACTTAATGCATCAAGGCATTCTCTACCAGTCAACCTTTGGGTTATAAAGACTATACTGTGGTAGGTGTACAATAAATAAAAATAAGATTCAAAATTGAATTTTAACAATTCGGAAAGAATATACAGATAATATATATAATACTAATAAAATACATATATATGCTAAAATAATAAACTAATCATACCGATTAAGAGAATTCATAGTAATCATGACGAAGAACAACTAAAAATGACAAGCTTTTAAGTAGTGTTTTCGGATTTTACGCTTAAAGGAAAATTTTGACTCCGCCTTCTTGATGTCAAAATTATAAATATAAATGAAATTATAAATTATTATTATGTAAAAATAATTCGACTGACTGAATTGAGAACTTTATTTTCTTAAAGTCGAATTAAAAATCATAGTCCTATAACCTATAACTATTGCAGTTGAGGCTGATCATGCCAAAACTTACCGTCTCATTAAAAAAAAAGAAGTTCTTAACTTAAGTCCAAACTGGAATATGTCGACACAGCTTTTTTGTATTTTGAACTCTATTCCTATAGAGATAAAGTTCTTTTCTACCTCCAGGGCTCCTGGCGCGACGCGTCTGTCAGTGGCCATGTCCTGAGCATCCCCAACGTGTCACGATGGCACACGGGGAAGTACGTCTGTTTGGCCAACAATGGGATGCTGCCGTCCGCCAATCAGACCACAGATGTTGAAGTACATTGTAAGTACCAACCTTTTTTTTTTTTTTTATTTAATATGGGTTTGCTCTTGACTCTAGTCTAGGTCATAGATGACAGAGACAAAGTCGACGATGGAGCGAGAATAAGCCTTTCACTCTAATTTTGAAGAGATTAGGGTTGTATGCGTTCGGAAACACAGACGCAGGCAGAGAGTTCCACTCCTTTGCTGTGCGCATTATAAAAGACGTTTGGAAACGTTTAGTGCGAATTGGTGGAATAGCAACAAGGTAGGGATGGTAACTTGCAGTGCGTCTAGATGTCCGATGGTAGAAGGGGGCCGGTGGGATGAGATCGTGGAGTTCCTGGACACTCTCTTTATTTAGACGATAAAAACGATGATGCTAAACCTATTGCAGACACCATTATACAGGATGGAGATGACGATACGACATAAGTCAAAACACTGACAATACTAGTTCATACGAATATGTTGTCTTTCATCACAGATTTGATGTCACTAATTGCAACAGACTGCTTGGAATATTTCGTCAGAATAGTCCTTGACTAGTTTGAGTTTTTTTGACGTTTTATGCAATTGGAAAGTTTATTTTTAATTTTTGTGGCAGGATTTATTATAGTTTCAAAATAATCCTATGAACCAGTATTGCCAGTGTTTTCATTAAAGTCGTATCGATGTCTCCACATTGTAAACCATATCGATATTATTCCTTTTTCAAAGAGCAAAAAAATGTACTGCTACAAAGTCACTCGAATAGTTAATAAGTTACTCGATAGTAAGTTACTAGATACAAAAAGAGAAGTAAAGGCAGGCAGTATCGTAGATGGGAGAATGACATCAAGGAGGTGGCAGGACCATATTGGATGAGGATAGCAAGGGATAGACCGTTGTGGAGAACACTTGGGGAGGCCTATGCCAAAGAGCAAGACAATCATCGGAACCGGTGTCTAATACAATTAATAATATATAGTTACTTTGCTTTCATTAACAACCATGTTTAATATTAGTAGTAGGTACACAAGTAGTCATAAAATGAAATGTAGCATAAAATATTGTCAATAAAAGCTTTTATTATTATTATTATAAGTTACTCGATGCTCATCTATCTATAGAGATAGATGTACATCAAGAAATCAATTGCAAATACTTACATGCAAAATATTATGTTTTAAAGGCATCTCTTTTCCACATTCAATACGGACATAACGAGAACTATAAATTGAGATGGTCCAACAGATAGAGTATTCCCGTTAGAGCACTTATTTTAAGAGCACCAATGTTTAGAGCACTAAAACTATTCCCATTAGAGCACCAATCAATATTTTTGCTTCGTGATCTGTCGGGAATACAATAAATATTAAATGTTATTCCCTTTCGAGCACCAGCGGTGTATTAGGTTCTAGTAGTGGGGTTTAAATTAAAACATATCGATAAAAATATACCTAAATCAAAACTAAAAAAAATATTTATGTCAACTAGACCAATGGCACTTTTTAAAGTCTGAAATTGTTGATCATTTTTGTACAGATACATCAATAAAAAACTACTATAGTACAAACTGTTACTTTAACCATAGCAGACAAATAACTACAAATTTGAATTTCAACTTTGTCTCTGTCATCTATGACCTAGACTAGAGACAAGAGCACACCCATATTAAATTTTAAAAAATATATATTTTTGAAAACCAACATAGTGCTTAAATTTATAAATGTGGAAGTAACAAGCAAAAATATTGATTGGTGCTCTAACGGGAATACTCCCAACAGATCACTTAAATACAATACGAGTGATAAAAGCTATCAGAAAGCTGATAATCATATCAGCATGAAGAAGACAGTAATTTATGATGGCAATAATAAATATTCGTATAATATTATTAATTATATATTTAATATTGGTTTAATATGTACAAATTAATACATTATTTCAGTCAGTCCCTACATTCGGGTGCCGAGCAATGTCGTCTATGTCACTAACAAGACAGGCAAGATTGAATGCGAGGTAAGCACGTACCATATTTAATTCTTAATGGTTTTCCCCGGAACTTGGGTATTTCTTCATGATATGTGCCAAAATTGGCTAATTCCGAACCGTCGCCACGAGAGCATTCTACAATAGAATGCTCTAAATCCAATTTATTTTTACTTCACAGACAGATGTGTTGCTGGGGAGTTTATTGCACCACTTCTTCTTCCCAGCTGAAACTTTAGGAAGTGGTGACGGGAGGGCGTTTTAGAGGACTGTCTTTATGTAAACGTTAGCGTTCAAAAACTGCTTGCTCTCAGCCTGATTTAAATATATGGCTTTTGATAATGGTTTAAGAAGTCCTGGCATAAGCCACTGATTACAAAAAATGTAAATAGGTAAGTACTTATCGAAAAAATGTCACTGGCGGTAGCCTTCCAAATAAATTGAAAACTTTTATCCTATACTTTTATTTCCTTAAGATATTCGGGTTCCGTACCCAAAGGGTAAAACGGGAACCTATATTAGTAAGACTTCGCTGTCCGTCTGTCACGATCTGTCGTGATAGTTAGACAGTTGAAAATTTCACAGATGATGTATTTATGTTGCCGCTATAACAACAAATACTAAAAAACAGAAAAAAAAATATTTAAGGGGGCTCCCATACAACAAACGTGATTTTTTGCCGTTTTTATAGATAATGGTACGGAACCCTTCCTGCGCGAGTCCGACATGCACTTGGCCGGTTTTTTTTGTATGACCTCACGTCAATACGTCACAAATCCTTCTACAGATCCAAGCCTGGCCAGAACCAGTACTAGCTTGGGAGATCGACGGCCTCACTCTTGAAGGTCTGCGCTACAGGACCGAGGTGGCGCCGACCAGGGACCCCTGGCGCTGGATCATGAGGCTCGAGATACCAGGAGTCAGTAACCACGACTTTCGGAAGTACAGCTGTGTAGCCAAGAATGAGCTCAATAACCAGACTGTTAAAGGAGATATTAGTTTGAAGAGTGAGTAATGGATTTCTAATATTTTCATTAGGTATTATTCAAGACAGTTGAATCGTTTCTCCGGGACTCCTCGAGGTTCATTGACTACATTTTTCCGGCGGTCGCCACTGTTGGTTCTGACGCTGAGGAATTTCAGTTATTGGGAATACTGCGGCGAGCGTGTTCCAAAAAAGTTACCTGTTAAAAAAATTGGGCTCATAAACTTAGTCCTGCATTGTAGCATTGTTAGAAATGCCGATATTTTGTAGCGGACGTTTTGATAAGCTTATAAAATTAACATCATGGCTTAGCGTTGGCCCCACTATGGAGGGGTCGGCTTAAAAGCACCAGTGCCTTTTTTATGTGTGACTTCACGACGCAGTTACTGGGTAACGCAATGTCAATTTAAGACTCTCTCTCTTGTCAGACTTCCAGGCCACTGACTTTCAAAGATTTACGAATGTCAGCTGAGACATACTCGTACAATATGACGACAGTAAATGAAAACGTTGGCAATACTAGTACACCATGTTTTGGAACTGTCAAATAAATCCTTGCAACAAAATGAAACAGGAACCCACAGAGCATTTCAATTTTGATCGCACCCGCGCTAGCACGACTCATTACTCTGTGAAAAAACTTGACTGCATGAACTGGTAAACTAGATCTACCTATTGCCTTTTAGACTGTCCTCTCCCAATATATAATTTATTAAAATTGGTTTTAAAACTCTAAAGCATCCATTCCAATCATCCAGATGCACCAACTGGCGAGGTCCAGCAGCCGGTGCCCGTGGAGTACGGCTCCCGGCCCCCGACACTGACCTCGTACGAGGAGTTGTGCGAGGTGCAGCGCTGCCCCACGTGCCCGAGGTGTGACCGCGCTCAGCTGCTCATCACACCGATGAATGGCACTGCTGGGTTGAAACCTAGGAGGAATACGAGTAAGTCTAAATTGAATAGGTTACTTCAAGGCAAGCGTGCTCTATCTTCGAGCACATCATCGCTTATTATCAGGTGACATAGCGATCAAACGCGGCCCTACCAATAAATAATAAAAATACTAGGTATTTAGTGATGGAACCTACATACTTTAAAGTACATTTTTGCAAGGAACTGTCAGTTTTGATCAGTTTTGACTGATCCTTAACATTGTTACATTCACAGATTGTCAGCTTTATGCTATTGGTAAGCCAGTTTACCATCGCTACAAAGAAGAATTATTTGGAGCCTGGCTTAGAGACTCAAATGGTTCAGATGCTCAGGTAAGATGACTTTCTATACTATAAAAACGTAAGTAATTTTTTATTTTCAGAAAAAATTTCGTTAATAAGATGTTTCATAAATTTCGGTTCAAGACACATTCCGCCATACTATAATAGCATGCAAATATTTATAGGTCCATAAATTGTGGCTTTATACATAAACAAAATTCGTAAACATGTTTACACACAACATCAATTATATATCAAAAGAACAAATCAATAATACTTTAATAAAACAACATCACCATGTAACATTAAATAGGTAGGTATTTACGAAGTAAAATTAAAAAAGGAAAAACAATAAAATTAAAAATAACAGGGATGTAAAAATAAATAAAATTTGTAAAATACGAACACGAAAGACCGACAGATGGGATCTTTATAAAAAGTTGCGAAATCGCTGCGGTCGTCTGTGTAGGAATGCGAAAAGGCGCCACATTCACAACTCCATTGAAAACTTCAATCCAACACAAGTATGGCAATTTTTAAAGTCTCTTGGTATTGGTAAAACAACTAGCAAGAGTTCTCCAGATAAGATGGACCTCAATGCACTTAATGCACATTTTTCAAAATCTCCAATTGTACTCGATACTCTTGTTAAATCGTCAACTCTCCATGATCTTTCTACTCTTCCTTTGCCTAAAAATACTTCTTTCTCTTTCCACCCAATTACTGAACTGGATATTAGGAAATGTATCCTATCAATCTCCACTAAAGCGGTAGGTGATGATGGCCTTCAACTGCAAATGTTCCTACCCATTATAAGTGAAATTGTTCCCGTCATAACTCATATAATAAATTTTTCTCTCTACACTAACTCTTTCCCTTCAGCATGGAAGAGGGCTCATGTCCTACCGCTACCTAAAGTTTCAAATCCCTCCACACCATCCCAGTTCCGTCCGATATCCATCCTCCCAGTCCTCTCCAAAGTCCTCGAGAGTGTCGTACAAAGGCAACTGTCTTATTATCTTTCCTCTAATGGCCTGTTGAGTCCTTACCAATCTGGCTTCAGACCTGGCCATAGCACTGTGACAACTCTTGTCAAAATTACTGACGACATAAGGCTGGCTATGGAGAACAAATGTCTAACAGTATTGGTTCTACTGGACTTCAGCAGTGCTTTTAATTCAGTTGACTTTGACATTCTTCTGGGAATCCTTTCCTCTCTTAATGTTTCTGCAACGGTAATTGAGTGGTTCAAATCCTATCTTCAGGGCCGCTCGCAGTCTGTTCGATCTGATGAAGTTTCCTCTGAATGGTGTGATTTGGCTGCGGGTGTTCCACAAGGTGGCGTCCTCTCACCTCTTCTCTTCTCAGTTTTTATAAACGTTATCGCAAAGGTCCTTACTTCAAACTATCATCTCTATGCAGACGACCTGCAGCTATATCGTCACTTTAAAGTGGATGAACTGGCTGGAGCGGTAGCTGCCATCAATGATGACCTTGCAAGTATCAACACGTGGGCTAAATCCTTTGGACTTTTGCTGAACCCAACTAAATCTCAAGCGCTCATTATTGGTGGTAGATACATGCTCAGCCAATTAGATCACAGGGCTCTGCCGCCAGTAGTTTATGACTCAGTGCCTATAGCATACTCTAAAAGCGCTAAAAATCTCGGCGTATATATGGACACTAACCTCTCTTGGGAAGTTCATGTTGCTCATGTTAGTAAGAGGGTATTCTACACTTTCCAGTCTCTCAAACGTCTCCAAAAATTCTTACCATTTCGCACTAAGGTCAGTCTTGCTCAATCTCTTCTTCTTCCACTTATAGATTATGCGGATGTCTGTTTTCTAGATGCAACGGAGGTGCTCCTAGATAAACTTGAACGACTGCAGAACTTGTGCATTCGCTTTATTTTTGGCCTCCGGAAATATGACCACGTGTCGGAGTTCCGGACCAAACTGGAGTGGCTGCCAATTCGGCGTCGGCGAGATACTCACATCCTATCCCTTCTCTTTACTATCCTGCACACTCCTAATTCTCCTCAATACCTTCGTGAACGTTTTGAGTACCTCGTCCCGAGAGGTAAACCATGTCGTACTGCCACTTCTCTTCTCCTTCGTACTCCGCGTCACACTTCCAGCCGCTATGGTGGATCCTTCTCTGTTACTGCAGTGCGTCTCTGGAACTCTCTCCCACACTCCTTACGCGACAGCCCTTCTCTTGACATCTTCAAGAGGAAAGTTAAAGAGCATTTCCTTTCGCAAATGACATAATATTTATAGATATGTATGTATATATTTATATGTTTATGTATGTAAGTATATTTATGTATGATACAGAATGTAGTATTGTAAAATGTGTGCACTGGATCCTACCCTCTATTGTGATCTCTCTCTATCACTCAAAGGTTTGCTGGTAGAAAACTCATTTTTGAGTTAAGCTCGCCTTTGTACATGAACTATTTAAATCACTGTGAATTAATATAAGCTGTTATGGTGTACAATAAAGAATTAAAGACAGAGTGAAAGCTCACAATGCATTTCTAAAATGGTAGGAATCCGAAAAGTATTTTTTTAGAAATTCGTTGACGCTGTAAGAATTAGGTATCTTGTATTACCCATTTTTGTAAGAAAATGCAAAATTTATGAAAGGGTAAGTCAACTATTCTCTTCGTAAAAGATCTTAAGGATGAATGGTTTGTTACTCTTTTACCCAAAAACTACGAAATGGATTTAGATGAAAGATAGTGCGCCAGGACAAGTTCCGGCCTAACGCACGCAGTGTGTATATTACACGAAACATTTCGAGCTGTTTTTACCCCCCTCAGAACTTTGCTTGTAATAATCACAACTTGATGAAACATGAACTATTTATTATTTTATGTCGTCATGTTTTTAAAAATCGTTTTCTGCAAAATATGACCCTAATATCAACTTGACAAATTCTTTTCTTTAAATATGAAATGAATTATAAAACGGACGTTGCAGATAAAATCTTGCCAAATTGATAAAATGGGTCATATTTTTAAGAAAACAATTTATCGAGTGTGTCATCATTTTTATACGGTCAGGAAATATCCAAGCTCTCTGTTCACTGGTTATTCTCAAAAGATACATATTAGAGTCATGGACTATGCTGCAGTTCTGAAATGCTTGGCCTATTATTGATCTCACTAGGCCGAAGTTTTGGGGATTGGAACTTGGCGTTTTTTCACATTTTTGTTTTTGGGTATTACAGTATGCCGTAAATCTTTAAAGGAATTAAAGTAAACATCAAAATAACACATCTGGTGAGAATTAGTAAAGGTAGGAAATACTAATTGAAACCTTGCTAGGCGTTAAAATTAAAATTATATGATGGATGCGTCGCAAATTCGCCATCCAAGCTGTTCTCTTTTGTCTCCTTTGGTAGTTAGTGATAGTAAAGTATTTGTTTACAAGAACAACTGATTTTAAGACGAGTTTAGAGTAACAGCAACTTCATCCATTCTCATCTAACAATCTGCGATCAAGTCAAGTGCGGAATTTGTTCGAAAGAGTCACCGCGGCCCTGGTACACAAAGGGCTTTAGAAGGAACACGGATGGGTTTTAGTCAGTAATAGTCTGACACGTCTTCCGTTTCACCCAGAGCGGAAGAAGTCATTTGACAACTTCCCATCATCAAAAAAAAAGTGTTAATATTCTTTCGTGATCAAAGAGCCCTTAAGACCTGAAATGATGATTGGTTTCAACATTTCAGAAGGAGAAGCTGTGGACCACTCAAGAGACTGACGTGGAGAGACTACGAGAGTATAGAACTAAAGCCAGCTTCAAGGCAGACCACGTGGATGAGTACCACAAGCTGCAGAAACCGTTCTTTGTAAGTATACACTTAAGACTTTGTAACATGTTACATTACGGGGCGTAATGTAACATGTTACAAAGCGGATATTTGTGTGGTCAGAACATGGAAACGATCATGAACACGCGAACAACGAGACTCCCGTAACACCGGTCAGTACCCACCTTTAGACGAACGTAAATGTCGTTCAAGTTTGTAGTTCCAAAGATTTTTGCAGAAATCTGAAGCGAAAATCCTTTTTAGTAGTAGGTACAATAAATTCCATTCAAATTCAATAGTTTCCAATATATCCGTGTCTTATTAATAGTTAGTATAGACAAATAGTTTACAATTTCACGCGATGTTTTACAACCTTACCGGAAAATTGCAAACGCCGTAAGATTGTAAAATATCGCGTGAAATTGTTATCTATTTTTTCTTTACTTTATTTATTATTTTACTACTTTATTATTATTATTTTTTTTTTTGTTAAAACAAGGATATGTTGAAAACTATTGAAATTGGTTGCGATTTCTTGTAAACAAAAATATTTTTTCATAATATATCGAGTAATTATAATCTAATAAAGATTTATTACAATTTAACGGAGTCTGTTATTTTCCGATAACATCTCACACGAATTTTCTCCTCTCAGGGCAACGGCCACATTGTATACAGCGGCTCGTTCTTTTACCAAGCCAACGAGTCCGGCAACCCTGGAGACATCATCCGCTACGACCTGACGCAGAGCCGCATCAAGTCTGTCAAGCTGCCCAACGCTGATGGCAGGCTGTATGCTACTCAGCATAATCAGGTAACTGTTAAATTTACACTGGATGACCCTCCAGTGTAAATTTCTACTAATAAACCGACTTCAAAAAAGAAGGAAGTTCTCAATCGCTCCACCTAAAATACGGTATTCAGTTGAATCTGTTTTGACTGGAAACCGACCTCAATAGTTGAGAAAAGGCTAGACAGATGAAGTTTATTTTATTTATTTTATTTAAGGAAAAACAAACAGTAGCACAATAACAACTAGTCATAATATCTTAAATATTACATTTTAAACAATTATGCTACCCACTACGTTCTCCACAGATTACAATAAAAAGTATTTAAAAACTAGCTTAGACACAGATACAGTACCTATAAAACGGTCATTCTGGATTTTAATTTAAATATATATATAAAGGAAAAAATAAATTTAAGGTATGTTTGTGTGCGTACATTATTAATCATTACCCACGTTGTATCAGCATTTTGCTGATCTCTTAGAGTTGCTTGGATTTGCTTCTTGAATGCATTTTTACTAAGAAAAAGAATGTCGATTGAATTAAAAAGTTTAAGTTTGATGAACTTTATAGTAATGCTTATTTTAAGGATGGGAAATCATCAAATGACTTCTTCCGCTCTGGGTGGAGCGGAAGGGCGTGTCAGACTCTTACTGACTAAAACCCATCCGTGTCAAAAGTCAAAAAAAGTCAAAACGTTTATTTCAATTAGGCCATTAAACGGCACTTTTGAACGTCAGCATTTACAGTTCAGTAAAATAATAATATTACATTAATAAAGTGACTCTACTGTCCATTCGGAAAGGTAGATTCTTATGGAGAAGAACGGACAAGAAACTCCATAGTTACTCTTTTCAAATAATGATTTTACAATATTTGGTATACCAAAAATTAATTTAATATTATGTGAGGACGATACACCCAGAGTATGCTACTTATAAGAACAAAGTACACTTCTCATCAAAAAAATCGAAACACTTTCGTTTTTATTGTTTTTGTCCTAATTTTTTACAAAAGAGAATTAATTCCATGAAAAAAAAAACATTATTGTGTAGCTGGCAGTTTGGTCATTACAGTAAGAAGAAAAAAATCAAAATTCGAAATTAGAATTTCATTTGTTTATCCTATAAATGAAATTAATCACTGTTTTGAGACAAATGTGTATTTAGGGTTGGAGTACGTTTCTCGTTTAAAAACTAAAATTAGCGCTTGTCTTTAAACTTTTTGTTTCTTATTTCATTTACTGTGACTTTGGGACGTCTGAAAAAACTTTTTTTTCTAAAACATATGGATACTTCGCCCGCAGAAGCCGCCCAAGTGGTGGCATTGCTGGATTCTGGACTTAGTCAGCGTGTTGTGGCTGCAAGATTGCATCTAAGCTTATCATCTGTTCATAGAGTCTACAAACGCTATCGGGAGACTGGTTCGTTCACGCGCCGTTCAGGATCTGGCAGGAATCGGGTCACTTCTGAGCGAGATGATCGATTTATTGTAACAACCTCTTTACGAAATCGACGCCTTAACGCTTTTCAACTGCAGCAGCAGCTTCGCGTTGTACGAAGAGTAGCTGTAAGTGACTCTACAATAAGAAGAAGGTTGAAGGAACGCGGATTGGCACCGCATAAGCCAGCGAATGGGCCGAAATTAACTGCAGACCATCGAAGAGCGCGCCTTAACTTTGCACGCGAGCACCTAACTTGGTCATACCTTCAGTGGAGCAAAGTACTGTTTTCTGATGAGTGTAAAATTATGCTGTATGGTTACGACGGAAGGAACAAGGTCTACAGAAGAGATGGAGAACGCTTTGCACAATGCTGCATTGAAGAAAAGGTCAGCTATGGTGGCGGTTCGTGGACGGTTTGGGGAGGAATCAGCGCCGACGGTAAGACAGAACTTGCCTTTGTATCTGGGCCACGGCTGCCTGCACTAAACTCTCATCGGTACATCGAACAGTGTCTTGAACCTCATGTGATGCCCTATGCACATTTTATTGGCAACGACTTCATATTCATGCACGACAATGCTAGAGCTCACACCGCGGGCGTCGTACGAGATTATCTTACCGAAGTCGGTATCTCCATTATGGTATGGCCAGCAAGAAGCCCGGACATGAATCCCATTGAACATCTATGGGATGAATTAAAGAGACGAATTCGAGCAAGAGATCCAGCCCCAGAAACACTTAGCCAGCTGCAAAATGCAATCCAAGAGGAATGGGATAATATACCACAACATGTGATCGTGACTCTCATCCGATCGATGAAGAACCGTATGGAAGCAGTAATAAGAGCTCGCGGAGGGAATACAAGTTATTAAATAAACGTTTCTTACATTTTTTTTCATTTACGCGTGTTGTTTTACCCATTTCCTTCATATTCCATACAGGGTAAAAATTACTCATTATACAAAATACGAAACCTATGAAGACTTAATTTGAATTTAGAACATTAACATTAGGATTTAAAAACCTCATACTACTCACTATTAAATGACATTTTACATTTATTCCTAAATATACACATTTTTCTGATAATCCTTATCAAATCATAAACTGCGAGGTGTTTCGATTTTTTTGATGAGAAGTGTATAACCAGCAGAGGTACTTATTCATTTTCAAAAATTAGGTTAAAAAATTAGGGTGTTCCTTCTTAAGCCCTTTGCGTTCCAGGGCCGCGGTGACTCTTTCGAACAAATTCCGCAACCCTGGCAGGTTATAGTAATGCTTACATGTGTAAATGTTCCAGGTAGATTTCAGTGCTGACGACAACGGTCTCTGGGTGATTTACTCAATAGAGTCTTCAAATAACACTGCTGTTGCTAAGGTATTATAAACAATATCATCTTTGTTTGAACATCTTTTGGCTATAAATATGTGTGACGAGAATGAGAGACATTCAATTCGGCAGTGCTGTCAGTGTTTTGGGCAATTTTGCGATGTGGGCGAATTTTTCGATGACAAAGGGGTTGTTTCCTTTTCATTTGTATCCAGCTTGTATATTTCAATATTTTTATTAAAGTCAAAGCATTTATTTCAAATATACCATTATCAGGTACTTTTGAATTGTCAAAGTCAGTCCGTGAAGCTATTTGCACGTTCCAAAGCATAGATCTCTATGGAGAAGAACGTGAAAGAAAATCATTTTATGTTTAAAAAAATCCTGGTTACATTAACCTTGTTGCTTCTATATATGAGAACAATGTAAAGAAAGAAAAAACAATTTAAAGTATCAAATATTAAAATGAGCCAGTGGCAACTAAGGGATGACCAGTCTCCACTGACGGCGCCCGTTCACGAACATGACGCGTGCACCAGCACCATTTAGCTTAACCATTTAGAAGGGAACTGAATGATCCGATACATATTAGCTTGTATTAAAAAGTAATTTTATAGACGGACTCTATTGGAATGATTTTTGTTCCAGCTGAGCTTCGATCCCAACAAGGATGGCTTGAATATTGACTACATTTGGAATATATCGTTGAATCATAAACAAGTAAGTAACGAATCGTCATATTTGTTACAATAACAACAAGCATAGAATCAGAGTGCCAATTTGTTCACATTCGCATCTCAGTCGCGATCTGTCAAATATGTTTCGAAATTGAGGCTTTTTTGGCTGATTGCGAGTGAGATGCGAATGTGAAGAATTGGCCCTCCAGTGTTGTGTGTGTGTTGTATTGTGTTGTGTGTGTGTTGTGTTGTTGTGTGTGTACTGTTTTGCCTGTCTTGTGCGAGTGTATGAATATTGACTACATTTGGAATATATCGTTGAATCATAAACAAGTGAGTAACGTATCTTCATATTTGTTACTATAACAACAAGCATAGAACCAGAGTACCAATTCGTTCACATTCGCATCTCAGTCGCGATCTGTCAAAAGTGTATAGAAATTGGAAATTTAGGCTTGTTTGGTAGATTGCAAGTGAGATGCGAATGTGAACGTTGCTGAATAGAATTATTAGTAGAATTGGCCCTCCAGTGTTGTGTGTGTGTTGTGTTGTGTGTGTGTTGTGTTGTGTGTGTGTTGTGTTGTGTTGTGTTGTGTTGTGTTGTGTTGTTGTGTGTGTACTGTTTTGCCTGTCTTGTGTAGTCACAAATAAACATTTTTCTTTCTTTATTTATTTCTCTCTTTCAGTGTTAATTTACAACAGTTACCTGATTATGCTGAGTAGCATACACTCTGCCATCAGCGTTGGGCAACTTGACAGACTTGATGCGGCTCTGCGTCAGGTCGTAGCGGATGATGTCGTGCTTAAAAATTGTAGAATTGGCACTCTGGCATCTTTGCATTATCAGAAACAGCCCATTAACTTGTCTTTATAGTAGAAAATTCTAGAGATACTCTATGATTTGAGGTTCTAACATATGCGAAGTTTAGATACTCAAAAACTACCTAACTGATTTTCATACAGTTCTCAACAATGTGCGGAACCACTCAGGAGGAAGTTGTATAATTCATAAAGGTTAAAATTGGCTAAAATAGGACGATAATTGTTCAAGAGGTCGCAAAAAATCATGCCGACCGGGTGCTTATACCTACAATAATTTATGTTCTACTATCCGTGCAAAGCCGTAGCGGGTAGCCAGTTTATTATAAGTAATAATCAGTATTGAACGACCACATAGAGCAAAATCATTGACAGAAAACAAAATCCGATATAAAAAAAAAGTTTTTTGTTATTATAGTGTTTAACTTGTTTTTGTTTACTAACAAATTACTAACACCTTGTTATTTTTATGTTTGTGTGTAGGTACTACTAACAACCCTACTAACACTTTATTCGTAAAATATGGACGTATGTCTGAAATAAAGATAAATTATTATTATTATATCCTCCACACTCATCCTTTCAACTATTTAATCATCCTCAGGTAGGAGAAATGTTCATAGTATGCGGGGTCCTTTACGCCCTGGACTCGGCCACGGAGAGAGAAAGCAAGGTGTCCGTGGCCATAGACCTGTACCTTAACAAGCAGATCGAGGTGGCGCTGCAGTTCACCAACCCGTTCCGGAAGACCACGCAGCTTGGATATGATCATATGCATAAGGTACACTTTATTTTCAAATTAAATTTGTCTGGTCCTTCGAGCCGGATATAAAACTTTGATTGACGATTACACTATCAAAAATGCATCCGAAGAAAGACAATTTTTTTTATTTTATATTAAGTTTTATGTCAAATAAAGTAAGAATAAAATTTACCCTGACTCATAGAAGCCAAAAATTCTTTGAGAGAAAAATCCGAAGAAAAGATACTGCGCCAACCCCCTTGCCAAGCGTAGCGATTATGGCAAGCCTTTGGAGGAGGCCCATGTCCAGCAGTGGACGTCTTTCGGCTGATATGATGATGATGAATAATAGATATAATTAGCAGTACCTCTTGAAAAAATTTGGCTAATTATTACCACATTAATTATTTCAGGAGCTGTACTCTTGGGACCGAGGGAACCAACTCACGTATCCTGTGAGATACAACGAACTGCCCTGATTTCGTCCCTATAACATAATATTAACAACTATGTGAAAATATTTTTATACCAACATTTTTGCAAATACATAATCTATTAATCCTTCGTTTGTTTGCTTTAATAAAATTTGTCGAACTTTTATCCTTATGAAACAAAAAGCATTTACAAATTTTGAAACATCAGTCTATTCCACCAAATATCGAAACCCCCTTACGGGAAACGGAGGTACTACGTCGCCTTCACAAGCACTCTCATTGGTCCTTAGTTACGGGTAACACTACTTCTTTCAATCTCCGCTAAATGGCGCTGTTCTCAAACTGTCAAACTTACTGCATAGATGGCGCTACAGGCTACTGTCATACAAAATAGATTACCACCGAGTATCGACCTCACATAATTATTATTTAATCAAAGAACTTCACAGAAAATTATCGGAAATTCTCCAACTTAATAATTGAAGCCTTGGCTACCCTTATTACTATGTATGTATAAGTAGTGATGGAAAAGGCTATGGGTCTTAATATAGTACCTATCTCTTTGAACTTTCCTAGTGAACCCATTGCCCGTTCAAGCATTATTTAATTAGAGGGGTAAACAGGAATATCAAACTACTTAACATGAGTACGGTAAAAAGATACATCGATCGTATGGAGCATAGGTATTTTTATAAGTTAGAGTGAAACCACGAAAAAGATGACTTAGGACAAGTAAACTGATTTTGTGACCCAGTTAAAACAAGTAATTGCAGTTACGCACTGCACCCGATTCGAATCCGTGAAAATACGGAAATAAAAACTTGGAATTGAGAATTTGGATATTGCTTTTCGCACTACATTCGATTCGAATTCATGAAAATACGGATCTAGAGTCTACAAAACTCGTACCGCATTCGGATATTGCTTACGCACTAATCCGATCTCTGATCCAAATCCAAGCTATTCAGGGGCCATCTTTGGATATGACCGATTTGAATCCGAGGTCATGCGAAAGCGATCATACAAACAAGTACTACGGCTACTTCGGTCCGTCAATACTTCTTCCGAATTGGAGACTCACGGATGTCGGAGAGATATCGGATGACGGAAGTCGGATCTGGTTCGTAAACCACTTCGGATCATGTTGTCACGGATTCGGATCGGATCCTGTGCGTAACCGCTCTAAGGCTATCCAACAATACTAAATGGAGACCTGGTTGGTTGGCTCTTGGGATATAGAAGATAGGTTCGGCTTTGATTGTCATCTCTTTATTCAAAGAATAGGATAGAATATAATAAGTTACAGCAAATATACATAGAAGCAGAAAACATTACCTTGTGGGCAGCGTGTGCCAGTTTTTAAGACAACCCTTTTTCTTTTTTTTTAAGGATGGGAAGTCTTCAAATGACTTCTTCCGCTCTGGGTGGAGCGGAAGGGCGTGTCAGACTCTTACTGACTAAAACACATCCGTGTTCCTTCTAAAGCCCTTTGAGTTCCAGGGCCGCGGTAACTCTTTCGAACAAATTCCGCAACAACAAATTTCGCAACTTAAGACAACCCTTGGATGGATTTAAAAGAGAGAAGGAGAGACAGTAACCATGAATGGAAAGATGGGTTTAATAAATAGTACCTCAATATTATGTACCAACTTTTCAATGTTATTTAAGTATTACTAAAATATACTGATAGGAAAACAAGCATCTGTGATGGATTAATTATTATCCAGGAATACCCTAAACATTGCTAATAGTACCTAACGCCTGAACAATGTTTTTACAGAATATTTGCGGTCCAATTAATATTGTTGTGAGGGTCCTACTACATTAATTAACTACTAGTAACTTCCTACTATTTTATTTTTTAAGTATCTTTACCTGCTACCAATGAAATCATTGAATTTAAGTGCATTCTTCATTCTTCTTCAAGGACATTACCAGAACGACATTTCAGGCGTCCGGTTCAGTGATAAGGAAACTTGTTGTGTTACATTTTAATGATTGACCATTTTAAATGAGAACTATTTTTCAATATTTTCAAAGTTTGTACCGAAATATATAGACTAATATTTTAAAGAGGAATTTGTTTTTGTTTTGTGTCAGGAGGATATTGTTGTAGTATATAGGTACCAACTTCTGCGACTAGATAAGGCCAGCCTACGAATGGTGGCGGGGACCATTACCGGACACTGCTCACTGAACAAATATTTTCACACGGTAGGTATAACGGACAGCCTCTGTGCAGAGCATGCATGGGGGAGGAAGAAACGGTATCGCACGTGCTCCTTGAGTGCCCAGGCGTCGCCGAAATACGGAGACAAACAATAGCGACACCGAATTCACTCACAGACATCCTGAACTCATTAGGTAGACTGATCTGCTTCTGGAGGGAAGTTGGCTGGTTGGAATGACGGCCGCCATAGCTCACGCGAATGGTCCAACATCAGGACTAAGTGCGAAAACCATACCCAATAGATAGATAAATATATTAATATTTTGTCTATCAATAGGCCATGCGAGCGGCGCCCCGAAAAAGATCTAGTCTGAAATAAAAATTGATAAGCAAGAAGATACTGCGTTTGAATTTCGAAGCGCCAAAAAAGTTAGGAACACTTTTCAACCTTCATCCAACATCCAACCAAATTCGATAACAGCCAGCTAGCATTTTTTATACTTAAAAAGCTACTTAGGTTTTATTACGATTTTTTTTTGGAATTCGTACAAGACAAATTTTATAACATAAAAACAATTTTCTTTGAATTTCGAAGCCCTCAACTATATGGCTACTGATTATTTCCATACATATTTTAGCCAGTTAGCATTTTCATGCCTCCTACTAAATGAAATATCATTTAAGGTAAGGTAACACGTAGGAACACACAGCTAACAGTTCCTACCATAGTTTATTAAATAGTTATAAGGCAAGTTCTCCTTCGATATCCCATTGGTAAAATATTCACACACGGTAATTGCCACCGTACCCGCATTTCAGAAATACCAGGCTGTATCCATATTTCAGTGTTTCAGTAATTATGTATTAGAACGTAGCGTGTAAGGAAACTACCCCCACTTTATGAAAATACTAGGATTTTATGTGTTTGGCTTTATGATAGCGTTCCTATGATTTATTTTTAGTGTGTGATAAAAGTGGATAGGTGCGGTCGTTGTGTTCCTTTTAGTTCAGGTATAAAACTTCTCTTTTATTATTTTCATAATGTAATCGTACCTAAAGACCGAATTTTATTTAAACAATCTCGTGTTTTTTCACATACTCCAAACGTGTATTAAGACTACGTAAGCCATAAACTATCCTGCAAAACACCTGAACACTCATCAAAACCAAAGAGCACCAAAGAGTAGCAAACAAAAGAATAGCGCACGCATAGTTGACGCGCTCACATAAATCGTCGCCTCACTAGCGAGTAGGTGCGCCCTCAGCGCGGGCAGGCATCCACGCTCATCTCAACCCCCCATTTTTCGCCACAATAGCTAGCAATACATTCCGTGACTTGGCAGAACTCGATGTCGAGATATTTGGCCCCCATTGCGCGATCAATACATGCGCACAGCGCCATCTAACAGCCATCGCGCATCCAAATTGCAGTTTAATAGTTCATTAGATCCGGCAAAAATGGCGGGGACACGACATTTTAAATTCGGAACGCGGTATCGATTCGCGGGAACGCCATTATGGAATACAGGTTATAAAATTTTAAGTAAAAACTTTTTTTAGCTGATGTTGCCTGAAAGCCGGTTCGATTCCGGGTCAGGAATGGATACTGAGAGTTGGTACATTTTAGTCAAGTCAAGATACGAGGTTTCTTGATAATTGAGTTCGAAACGAATTCCTGCTTTAGTTAATGTCAGTAATCAGTTTTCTTAATGATTATTTAGTGGTAAGAAAGGTCGGTAATTTTGTACTTAATTAAGTCAAGTTCTGCAGGTACCAAGGCGCTTTCGATGTAAGTGTTGCTTTGCGTAAAAATAAATCGAACCTACATTTCAGAAAATCATCGTTTTCCTGTGCTCATCTCTACCGTCCTTTTATGAAAAACCTTTATAGATAGATAGATAAAACATTTATTTGGTACAAGAACAGTAAAACAAAACAAACAAATTGTTTCATAAAAAAACATAGGACCGTAGCACGGAAAATTACGTTTTAATTTTCCAAGAACGTTTACAGCCTATATGCAGAACGGCTTTGCAGTCGCCATTTATAGTCCGTGGTGGTTTCGCCCCACCCGCCTCCCTCCGACCGAGTAATGAATGAATCATTCGTATTCAATTGATCACTGCTGTTAATTCGTAATACTAATCGAACAGATTACCGTTTATTTGTTTACACGTGAAGATTTTAAATGCTTTAATTGTGTAAATCATGTAATTTGTGGAAATATATGCTACGTAAAGGCTGATTGATTGGTACTTTGATTTATTTATGAAAGTGCCAATACCAATAATACAGCTACAGTTTTCCCGCGTATTTTAAAAGTCGAATGTTGTAAATTAAATATTGTCTATTGCCGCGGGTTTAAGGGGGAGTTTTATTAAAGTTTTATAGTGAAGTGCATACTATTTTATATGCAGGCTGCATGCTAGGGACACATACATAAAAAAGAGAATTTAAATATTCGTTTCTTTGAAATCAATACAAGTCAGCCTACTCATTGAAGGACCAAAAAATATTAGACGAAAACGATGAGACCAATCTTTTTAGCGCAGCAAAAATAGCAAATTTTGAATTTGGAAGGTGATTGTCTTTCTCGTTTACTTTTAATCTAAGAAAAGCGACCATTTTGTTAACTGGATTAGGTAACTTATACATTAGGTAGAGTTGATGCTCTACTTAGACTTTTGCGGAGTTAGGGCTCAAAGTTTGACAGCTTGAAAAAACTGAAAAAGACGGAAAACCTTCTTGAGGAAAAGATCCAGACTACCTCAAAATGTAGTTCTAGTCTATGTCTCGTTTTGGTCAGAGCTACACTAGAATATTGGCGAATGTTGCGCTTTCAGTTGTTGAACAGATTGTCGATTGGGTGGAAAGGTTCTGGAATGGCGTCAGTCACTCTTTCACAATAGGTAAACCATAAACCGCCTCACATTTCCCTACTTCTGACTTCAACGCTTTACTTACATGATAGGTCGTCAGGATAGTAGGTATAAGAAAATAAAAGGTAAAAGAAAAATAGTTCTTAATTATTTTTTATATGCCCTGGTTATTTAAGAATGTGAGACAGTATTAATGGGACTAGAACTTTAGATAGAGACAAAGTCACTATTATTGTATCTGCAAATACGATCATCAGAGTGAAACATTGTATGGGATGAACATGCGCTACCGAAATGTCACGTTAACTGTCACTTCGACTGTCGCTATCGCTAATAGAACTTTCGGCGCCTCACTACGGATTCCGCCGCTTTTGGAACATCAGTATCGATCTAGAATTTAGGATCTTATTATCAGAAATAAAGCGCCTTTTGAAGCTTTTTGGTTACCTTGCGGATAACTTTAGAAACAAAGAGCTTATGCAATGGGTATACATTTCTGGCAGTTGCCTGCGGCCTGCCTAAATTTCTTAATGCTTTGGTGCTGTAGATCGGACTGTTGAGCTCCTTAGAAAAGTTGAGCTGTTGGAACTTTTTATTTACATGTTGCCTAAATTATTGTAGGCTGATAAAATTTTAGTTTTTCTTAAAGCATCTGCCCAGCCTTTTCCCAATTATATTGGGGTCGGCTTCCAGTCAAACCGGATTCAGCTGAATACCAGTATTATACGTGGAGCGGCTGCCTACCAGACCTCCACAACCCATTAACTGGGTAACACGGTCCTCATTGGTAAGACTGGTGAAAGATTTTCTGGCTTCTGACTATCCGTAACGACTGCAAGAGATCTACAAATGACAGCCGGGACCAACGGCTTAACGTGCTTTCTGAGGCGCGGAGGAATCTCGGTATGTTAAGATGGTCACCCATCCACAGACCAACCTCGGCAAGCGTTGCTTAACCTTGAAGATCGACCCGTGCGGCTGTTAATATTAAGTTTTTCCTGAATAGAGAAATTAATGTGTAAAAGTGTTATTTTTAACCAATCTACAAAAAATGTTGCTTGGTCTGTTTTTTTTCTGTTGCCGAAAAATAAACATCGATATATTAGGTACGTCACCGAAACATTCTAACCTCGAAAATGGAGCTCCGCTACGCGGGACTCTTGTTTAGTGTCTGCATGACGGGAGCTAAGTTTGCTCACTCTAGCTCCCGTCATACCATTCGAACCTAACCTATCCGTGTCGGGGTGCCCTAAGCTCCCTGTGCTCTATGTTCCACTACTTGGCTAGGCAAGAAAATCCGATAAATTGTAAAATCGTACACTGATTTGACGACAATATGTCGTCAGTTTATGTTGGTTCACAATTTCTCGGATTAACTTCGAGAGATCAAACTTTGATGTGTGAAAAAGTATTCCAAATGTTCAGTTGTCAATTTATCGAGAGTTTTCAATCTCTCAAGATATTTTATAATCTTACGGAATTAGCAATTATCCGGCGACAGGAACACAACTACACAAGGCTTGAGCAATAGTAGCATCCCAAAATGCCACCATAATCACTTAGTACCTTAAACCATAAACAAAAAACGTTGATTCACTTTCAATGTCGATCAGCTGACTACTTACACATAAATCGACATAATGCTATTATGTATAAACAGTAGGTATGTACTGTATACTGTGTATAGGTATGTTCGCGTTCAGTCGGGATTTCCTCGTCGTCCGAGAGTCGAGACATGATAGCGAGCGCTTTCAGCGGATTAAGCGCTTTTTATTGTAATTCTATTGTTTTCATGACGTATTTTTTTGTTTTCTGTTGGGATATTTTTTGTTTGCGATTAAATTAGACGACATTTAGGTGGTGTTTTTTTGCTGTTTTCGTGTAAGGTGTGTTAAAAGTTCTATTTTAATTTATTGGGTTTTGTTAATAGGAGTACGCTGCTTTTAACTTTTTTTAAATAAGTAGTCGTAAAATTTTTGACAATAATAGTCTCTCACAGAATGCGTCTAAAAACAACACAGTCAAAGGAATTACATAACACCCATAAAAATCATAAAGTACTTAACAGGCTCTACTTATTGTCACCCGACTCTCGATTTCCAAAACGAGTTTACGACATGCCATCCTACCGCAGTTGCTAAGACAATACATTCTAAAACCATACTTTGTTACCTTCGAGCGCGGCCGAATGAGTAATGTTTACAAAAAAATGATAAACAAAAAGGTCAATGTACATGCGTTGCAAGTAAGCGGCTGCAGCGCTGAGCGCCGCGCTCAATCACAGCTGAGCCAGCAGGTCGGACACCTGACGTCGGCGCCCCCCTCCCCCCTCCTACCTCCCAGCCATCAGCTGTTAATGTAACCCCCCGCCGCCCCGCACACCGCACCAGCCTTTCCCCTTCGTTTGTGTAATGCGAGGAGCGTCGGCTATCAACGACACGCACCGACATTATATTTTTATGAGTATTGTTCTTATTTATTTCTGTACCAAGTTTTTGATGTTCAGTGCCCTGTTTCGAATTTCGTAATGGCTGAATATAAAGCTTCAATATCCACGCCATCATTTTGATCAAAAATACAACGTGCCTAAACTGGTTATAAATCGCATCGCATACAACAAATACAAAGCACTTTTAGTGTGATTAATAATTAATAAATGCTAACCACAGCGATTCCAATAGTTATGGATTCTATTCGAGACCACAGAGAACAACAAAAATGCCAACTTTTAATAATATATCGCACATTATGCCTGGCAAATGAATAATTTATCGCAGTGTGTCGATTCGGGGCTCACATCCCCGGGGTTCGCGGGGTGCCCCCCTCGGGGCGGCGGGTGCGGGCGAGGGCGGGAGGGGCGCGCCGGCCGTCAGTCCGCGCCGAGCGGCCGAGCGAGCGCCATGTCCGCGTGTGCGCCGCGCGCCTGCTGCCGGCCGCGCGCCCCGCCGACGCTACTCGACATCACAGCGAAAATAGTCGCCGCCGCGATTCCGTTCCAACGCATCGAGGAGCGCTATGAACGCATCCCGGAGCCGGTGCAGCGCCGCGTCGTGTACTGGTCGTTCCCGCGGGATGAGCGGGACATCTGCATGTACTCGTCGCTGGCGCGAGCGCCGCCCGACGACCACCGCAACATCGCCTTCTGCCGCGGCCTCAAGCTGCTGGAGGCAGGCTGCGTGGAGAACGTGCTACAAGTCGGTGAGTGTCCCGGCGCGCCTGCGCCTGTTTACTAATATGCGCCTCGCCCACCCGCGCCGTATAAATAAAAACCTCGACGTGTGCGATCGATAGCTGCTCCTCTCGGGAATTATTCATGCGTCGGCTCGTAAAAGTTTCAGGAGATTAGGGCCTGCCGGGGACGGTGATGGTGACCCCACAACCTCCGCTGATCACAGAGGTCGACCGGTCGCGCCGCTCACTATCCGCGTGACGCAACTAATAGGCTTATCTCACTGCGATATCGATAACCCGGTAGTTGCATTGACGTTTAATCGATCCAAAGTTAAATATATTCACGATTTTCCAGCGGACTCTGGTACTGGCCCGATAATGTCTCCCTGAGGCACGCCGGCGACCGATAGGAAATCAGAGCGCCCGTAATTAATTGGGACTCATTACTATGCATCGATTCCGTTCCGCATCCATAATCCATAAGCCACTTCAATGGCTTTATTTTCCTGGTCACAATATCGATATAAAATCTGGTGGTACAATTAATCGTACGGCTAATTAAGATCTACTTTCGAAACTATGCAGATGCATCGTGAAATTCGGTTAAGATTTACATAACTGGAAGTCCCGTTACATAGGGAATTACTCAACCGGCTCGTGGTGGTGTCCGCGGCATCGGTCGCGGTGTCGCGGAGAGACGCGCTCGGCTCCGATGGCATTAATCCATGCAGACGTCGTTTGTTACTGTCGCCGCTCTGAATAACGGACGCGAATAAACAATATTAATTGCCTGTTTTTATTTTTATAGGGTCAGACCCGGTTTTATTGTGCTCGGTCGTGGGAGGACGGGCGTTACATATTCATTTGTGCTTATCTGTCATCAGAACGGCGATTACTGGTCATTTTGGGCCGTTTCGGGTCGTACTGCGGTCGCATACGCCACATTTGGTGGGGCCCCGTCGTTCATAATGCTGTCACGTCTCAGGAGAACTTCAGACGCATTAATGTAATAAAAGATATGGAGCATAAACACGAATTCATAGTTGAATCATGTCCGCAGTACGATTTTAGGCACTGGCTTACGTCCAACTTTAGGGCGGTGGAAGAGCCGCCTCGGAGAGATAGCGTTTCCGATATGAATCGTGTACTTATGTTACAGATAAACGCGTTAGTGGTCGGCATGCTTCTTGTGTCCAAAGTGATATAAGTTCCCACACCCATATCATCTGAGTCACACAATCTACGATCAGGAGGAACCGCCCACTTTAACTAAAAACAGGCTGAAATATGTTCCGAGAATTTAGTCGTAGCTAACAAAGGTTGAAGCCATGGAAGGATTAAATTGTCTGCTATGTAAATTTGTAGGTCAGACGAGGTCTGGGCGAAAGAAAAAAGAACTCTGTTTAAATTCCTATTGAAAGAAACTCGATTTCTATTAAGTCTTCTTGCTCGTGCAATCAGCATCGGAACTTTTAATGGAGTATGAATAACTTATGGACGCTTTTAAATGTTTAATGCATGCATATCGAGTTCCATCGGTGACAGCGTACAGACAGCACGAAATGTCATGTGAAGGAAAAAATATCTGGTTGGCACCATTCGAGCAACTCACCAAACGAGAATAGCCAGATTCGTGTGTATGAATAAAAGAACGCTGCGCCCTCAAGGTACATGCAAATGATCGAAAATGAACCCCACGTTTTAAATGTATTGGAGTCGCATGTACATATTTAATTGTCATGCAAAAATAAACGAGCGCACCCGGCACAGCTCTGTAAATATTTTAATTCAATGTTAATAACTTCATATCAATTCAGTTCGGACGAATCTCTGTGCGCGCCAACCGGTTCCTGAGCTGGCTGATCGAGAGCGCTGCTGTAGGGGTGTGCTTGATCAAACCATCGATACCACTCTTTGTTTGGATTTCATTTCACATAAAACGAACTGCAGCACGTTTCTAACACTGCAGTTCAATTATAATTTGTAATTCCAAGGAAAAAGCATTTTTCCGTACTGTGTCGACAGCGAACGTAGATTATTCAATAGAATCGATTTTCACTGCCTGGCATAATGGATGCATTAAATTTTTAAGTGCTACATCAACGTTCTTCCTATTAAATATTGTATTGCTTTTATGTTCTACTATTCACAAGGCAGTTGTGTGTGAATTTCCTTTGAAACGATACTGAAAAATATGTTTCAACAAAAAAATATTGAAGCATGTCAGTGGCAGCCATAGTCAAGATTCATCTTCGAAAGCCTACATATTTCTACAGAAATTGCCACATACATCACAAACAAAATATAAAATACTGCAAACAAATATTTTACAGTCTGTAAGCAATCACTCTTGCGCGTTCGACTGACAAACGTGAGGCGTCCGTCATGCCAAAAAAGATACATGATACATATTCAAATTGCGAATTTAGACAGAATGCAGATGAAGGTATAATTAAAACAGTTTTGCCGCAGATTCTGAATAACCAAATACATTAAAATGTTAAGATGATACGAATATTTCCGTCTTCATGTCAGTCTCACGGTGTTTCGTCACCAATTTAAGAGTTCACGGTATGACTGCAGTTCTCAGAAGGTCTGTAACGCCGCCATTATTCATAAGATGTTCGTATGATATCCATTCTTGTACATAACAAGTTTTGAGCTTAACGTCTGCGGTTTTTGTCGGGTCCTTTTAGATTTTTGGGGCATCGTTTCTTGTAATATGACCAGTTTTGTTTGTGACCTTTCATTTGTATATTTCGTTAAAACTCAAATTTGAGATGATAAAAAGGATTGTTCTAATGTTTAACGGAAGCTAGTTGCGGATATAGTTAATGACTATATCCGCAACTAGCTCACTATCATCATGAAGTGTATCGGATACAGGAAAATCCTATGTTTTATCTCGGTTTTTTTAAATGACTGTAAATTAATTTACTCGCACTGAACATAAATAATTTCCTTAAAGAGACTTATTAGCATGGAGCCAAACAGACTATCAACAAGGTAAACTCAGCATTATCATGCGTTGTTCAACTAAACGCCTCACCCAAATCCAAGTTTCATTATGAATTTATACTAGAACTACATACTTCAAGATTTGACAGTTTAAATCCCAACCCAACCCATCCGTGTGGCTGCTCATAGCGAGACCCCATTAAAACAATTGGAATGTATTTTGCAATAGTCATCGCACAGAATATCCGCTTTTTTCCCGTTCCCATAGAAATTTCGGGAAATCCTCTCTTAATACTTCCCTACACTCCCCAAGGAACCCACATGCCAAAATTAAGCTTTAAACAATCAGAAGTTTCAGCTGTGGGTTGTCTGTCAGTCACTCAGTAACGGAATAATTTTATAAACATATATTGATTGATTCGTGTTTAGAAGTAAAGTATTAAATTATAGACTGTGCTGGATGCTCCTTAATGTTCAAAGGAATTAATTATTTACTACCATGAAGCTTTTTAAATTAAATTCCGATATAATTATGTACAATACCAAAGAGATCTTCCTACAATTATCTTTCAACATGGTCTAACCGTGATTTGCTGAAGTTTTCGACACCCATCATCAAAGTCAGACCTATGAAGCTAATTATAGATGAAGCTATAAACTATTATAACGAAATAAACAATTCAGTCTTAATGTTCCTCTATTAAATGACATCAGTATACTAACAGTATTTCTTCATATACTGACCCCGACTCTTTTTTATAAACTTTTTCAAAGGATACATCAGTCTCAACCAAGCAAGAATTTATGCAAACTTCCTTCAGTGCTGTTTAAATATATTACAAACATTGTTTGTACAACAATGGTTTTTACAAAACCATCAAAATGGAATATGTCATCGTAATTACTTCTTATCGTAGTTTAAATAACCATAATCGTGATGTGTGTAATTGTAAAACAATCTGTGTGCTATTATGTATGCTGGTAATCTCGTGGTTTCGTCTGCAGCCGTAATTGCTTTGGAATGAGAATAGAAACATTTTTGGTGACACACTGTTGCTAAACCTGCACATTATGTTTGCTTCCCTTCTGGCCCAATTGGAGATTAGGAAGAGAAAGTTCTTCAATAGTCATGAACAATTATATCAGTTTTGTCGTTTATCGTTGGTTGCTCAAATTATGATCCTTTCCAATAGACCATGAGTTTAGATCAAAATCTATCTGCCTATAGTTGTTATTTCAAAATGAAGATGACAAGAAGCTAACAGTTTCTAAGAATTCTACAAATAAGCTCGGGCATTCAAATTTAAAGACAACGAGACTCTTTCGGGTAGCCTCGGTTTCCCTTCGCATTATTTGCAATACTACAATGACTCACTCTACTAAACCATATCCGTTAGTATTTCAACAACTAAAGCATCTATTCACGAACACACCATCACATCCGTGAAAAACCAGCAACCACATGTCAATACAATAGCAACAAAGAAATTACAGAGCATACTGACAAACAGACAAACTCAATGCTTTACTGTCCAATAACAGTGTTTCATAGTATCCACACAAGAACAGTTCTGTCGCGCGACCTCGCAGCAAAAACTAAAATAACCCGTCCTCCTATATGCTCCACTTCACCCCCTCTAACACCTATATCAATAAGCAATGGGAAAGACGAGGTAGATCTCGAAATACTGGTCGTGCTCACAAAGACCTGCTTGTGAGTACCAAAAGCACCTCCGCATTTTAGAATCCTATTGCAAATTTAAGCGTGCAATTCGGGAGGTCCTTAATGTTCAGGGAATAGAGGATGTTTTGCAATGAATAGAGGCGTTGTTGGTGAACGCATACAGTGAATCTTTGAAGGCAAACAAGCTTGTGAAGAGTATTGAATGCTTGATTTGATGGTGTAAAGATAAACTTGCGAGTACCTGAGAAATTTGGTACTGTTGGTAAGTTTCGTCTGACACGTTACAGAAATTCCATTCGACTTGTTTAAAATAGAATTCCATACAACAATGTGTTTTGTAAATATGTGTATTATTACTTTTTCAGTTTATTTGCTTTGGTTATTACCAAGTTTGTGTTAACGTGTCGATATAATCTGGGACAGAAATGGCTTTGTGATACGGCAACGTTCACGCAAATACTGATTTGGATTGTTCCATCGATATCCATGGATGTGGACATAATCAATTAGATGTTAACGAGTAATGGATTTATGACGTTGGTAATGATGGAGTACTCAATAGCTATTTACGGGCTTCGGCTGACTACAACGCAGTAATACGTGTCGATTCTGAAGTAGTAGTAACAACGCAGGTTGTTCAATTACTGCTTATTTATCGAACGCATGTTAAAGTTAATCAAGAAAATATTTACTGTGAAAAAAGAATAAAAAACTTACCGAAATATTCGATGATTCTTTGAAAACGATTCAGACGATGCTTCCATTTTAAGCGCTTCAATTAACAAACCTCCTAACAAGGATCAATATCCAAGAACCAATCTAAATGCTGATACTACAGTAAATACCGAATGCAAATCCAAGGTCTAACCAAATCTATACTAATGCTAAACCAATTACATGATGACTAAACTAAATAAGTAAATAATGATTCAATTTAACGTGGGAACTAATGGTACTTAATATTTGGTGTTAATTGATACCGAGTTCAGGGTCAGATATAGTCAATTGCAAAGCTTTTGACCTTCGCGATCAATCGGGCTCAAAATGGCTTCTTTGTAGCAATAGCTATAGTTTCTGAATTGTGATCGATGATCTTGGCTGAGACGAGTAATGGGTAGGCAAGCAACTGCTAGACTTTTATATTGATGCTTGCGACTTGCCGTGCGATATTTCTTTCGATAACGATTAATCGTGTCTTTTATGTAATAATGTGTGCTAGTTTCTAAATTGTAAACAAGAACAACCAGTTTCAAATGATCAAGAGGCGAAAAAGTAGTCAGAAGAAGAAAACGAGGGCATTGATGAGCCCTAAACAACTTACACATCTAAAATTCTACCAAATATTCATATTCGAACTTGCTTGATCAGTTTTCCAAACAAGTTTCGTTCCATATTGTGCGTGTTTTAAAACATATTAAGGTCGTGTTTTGAAGTCAGGTCTTTGAGCAACATTCGCATAAATGTTGAGAGTCAGCTGCATAATAAAAATTGAGTGTCTTCAATAATCGTAAAGCAGCTAAATCGATGGGTATAATCAACGACCCAGTTCTAACACATCGTCGTTTAAACTGATTTCGACAGCCATCCGATTTGTGATGAGTATTCGAATGACATACCTACTGTAGCGACTACTAGTGACTCACTTCCATGTATATTTTGTATTAATGTACTAAACAATTTAAATACAATGATTTTATATGAGCTCATTGTTTGTTATAAGATTACGTATCTTCCCGGTATATTATTTATTGCAGCTTCTTGGTTTGCAGGAACCTTAGCTATGACTTGTAGCATAGTAGCCTGCATCATTGTGTGCGCTATTCCGCAAATACACTTAACCAATAGAAAAAAAAAATGTTTTAAATTCATTTATGGCACCTTGACTCGATTTCCAGGACATTTCAGAATTGTCAGAGATTTTAATTGACCGCGTGAACTCGTTCTAATTCGGGAATTCACCGTTAATTCGAGAATTTTCCTTTAAATGTTGGCCTCAGGAGTCTCCCATGGTTTGCATCCGAAAGAGTAAATATTACCATCACCAAATTCTCTGAAGCAATCTGTATGTTATTGGCGGACTAACAATGAGCATTTTATTATTTTGTAAATAAAACCGGAACGGGCATGAAGACATGACGCTACTGAGAATACTGACAAAGAAAATGTTGCAACACATAATTATGTTCTTAAGAAATCATATGTTTGTTTTACCGTTTCTTAATCATGCTTTTCTTGTGTTGACAAGAAATTAGCAAGGAGAGCATTAAATTATAATTATGAAGATAAAAAACAAGCAGCTCCCAAAGTGTGGTAGTACGACATCGGTGAAGAAAAACCTGGACTTGGACCATTAAAATACAATATAGACAAAGACATACCTACCTCAAAATATAAACACGAGGCATTTGATTCACAGCTACAACCAAAACGAGGAAAACCAACACAACACTAAAACAGAACAGTACCTAACCAGCTTAAACCTAAATAAGGCTTGCTAAATGAACTCAAAATGGTCCAATCTAAAAATAGGATCACGTTTAATAATTTTGTCACCACGCCTGGGTCAAATACAGTCAGGTCAGATCCAATTACTGGGACAAAGGGGCGAAAGGTGGGAGGTCGTGCAATTAGCTTCAATCAGACGCCAGGAAGGCGGAATTAAGTTATTAGGGGGCAGGCTTTGGCACTGACCCCGGTGTGCGTATTGCTTGACATTTTATAGAATAGGGTTCAATAATTGTGACTTATTTGGTGTCGTGTGACGAATTGATTGAGAATCTGTTGGATGCAAGAAGCAGCTGGACCGATCGATATGACGACGCTTGGGCGAGGCCTATGTCCAGTTTTGGACGTCTTTCTGCAAAAATGATGACGATGGTCGAAAGCTTGACAATCATAGACGACAGATTCTTCATTTCGAAAGAAGTACTTCCTGGAAGTTGGATTTTCAAAAGGCTTTATCTAATAAGATCACATATTGATACCAGGGAGGGGTTCTTGCAGATTAAATTACTATAAAAATAAGCGTGTAATAAATAATAAGTTAGAAAAGTAAGCAAACTAAACAAAAAAAAACTGTTACTATATTTTTTGCAGGAAATAAAAAGGCTTTTTTATTTATTTATTGATACCATCATCTACGGTTTTGTCTCATCGAAGTATCATACATATATATGGTATAACCTATTAGAAACAGTTACCTACTTATAAATGAATGCCCATGATAGATTTAACAATTTAAAATGGAAACTTGTTTTAATTTATTTTAAGTAACCTCGTGTTTAAGTTATGACAAGTTACTTTATTGATAAATCTAGATACGGATCAAAATTTAGTATTGATTAATAAATTCAAATCTTCTAATATACAAGTTGTTCTGTTTCAAAATGCAAGTCTAGTGACTTTTGGATTAAACCAGAGCTTTCTGACTATCCTCAGATATCTCCGCTCTATCCATGCCTACTAAATAGATTGTTTTGAATTCTGAATTTATACGTACACAATATCAAATTGATCTGTTAATACAACCACACAAGAAATCCCAAAGATGTATTTGAAAATAAAACGCCTAAAACTTTTGAATCAACAACTTAGATACTCGTAACATGACAATAGACTCGAATATCCATCAAACCATAGACAAGAAGGTTTTGTAATGGAGATATGTATCATTTGTTATTGTCAATTATAATGATACGAGCTTGCTTGAAGGCTGGCTTGGCCTGTACATTTATATCGGCAAACATAAACGGCTTGTGACAACGATTTACTTCGTGGGTCGTTGGCTGATCGTTTTTTGTTTGCCCTGAATTAAGATCTTGTTTTAATGGTTTGTATTGGTTATGCCTCTTTTGGGCTACATATTTACGTATCTTGTATGGTGTCTTAAATAAGTTGCTGCAGTCATTATTTTTCAAATCTGCTTCAACCTCATCTATGTAAAGTGCGTTAGTTTGTTTTATATCTTCGGATTGAAAAAGGTTGACTGGAAATATCTTCATTGATGTTGATATTGTTCATGCTTCATCCACCAACATCATTATTGTATCACCTTTGTATTCAATTACTAGCCGTAAGCCTTTCTGGACTTTTAGCTGAAATAATCCTAGGCAATTTGCATTCCTTGTTTTCGCAAATATTCGACGCTACCAACATCATAATAATATGATTCGTTTTCTCAGTTTACAGAAACCTATGAAACTTCAACTACTCAGTTGTTGACAAACTTTTCACCCACATTTCACACACTCTAAAAACCAAAATAAGGTCGGTACACTTGAAAAACTATCAATTTTATCTAGTTTCGCAACTCCGGTCACTATCGACCGATAGGCTCGCATGGTTGACCCAATATTCAATCTCTGATATCGCAAGTGTGTCAAAACATTTTGACAAGCACTACTAATAATGTTACTTGTACTATTTAATTTGTTTTGTGCTGATTGGCCATAAGTACTGCCGCATGTCTATTGCAAAATAGATCTGAGCTTTGTTTCACCAATATTCTAGGAGATTTCAAGATTAGCTGTTGTTAACGATACTTCAGTTGTAGCTTTTGAAGTAAGTTCCTTGTCATTAGTAGCAAGATTTCCTGGGTCGTCTATAAAGACGTGTCTTTACAATTTTTATCTTTGTGTACTTTGATTAGGTCTTCAACTGTTTTTGCTTTCTGTTCTTTAAAGATCAACGTATCGTACCTCAGTTTAAAGAAGACGTTGGAAGCTGCAGTGTCGTGAAACCAAACACTGAAATGTAAGCTTTGTTTTTACCTGGCAGTGCCTAGCTCTAGTTTATGAACATTTTAAGAAAACACGTACCTATATAAGACAAAAAACGTTTTCCAATCGTACAAGAACTAAATCCTGGTCCTTCATCCATGCAAACCGGAACCAAACACTTCATCAGTCCAACTCATTTGTCTTAACACGAAAAACCTTGTTCTGCGAAACAATAAACAATTACTGCAACATTACTAACACTTCGCAGTAGTTCTATCATCCTTAGGTCAGTGGTATCATTAACACTGTTCAAAGGTCTCTTTTCACTAGACTAGAACATTATTGTGAGGGTAGGATATCAAATTGACATAACACTTAGGAAGGTTGATGGAATAATTTAATGGTCAGTTTTGAATAAAGTGTTGCTTTCGCCTGCGGCTTGGCTTGCGGCAACCAACATAGACTTTTGCATTTGCCATCTATCTTCCAAAATCTAAATCGGTTCTGCGACTCACGCGTGAAAGTATAATACGCGCTTTTTCGCATTTAATATAATATATGTATTAGTTAGGATTGCTGTTGCAACGAACCTTGCCTGCGGTTAGCGCCGAAATCAACAGTGAATGAAAATTTGCTTTTGAAACTAAAAAGCTGCAATACCTTTTGAAATATTAAAATTACCTACCCAGTCGTATCATAGGACCAAGAAATTTTAAACCAATATTGTTAAGAAAGACCAGCATGTGCTTCCTCTACGTTTACTTACTGGCTTCCACCTAAAGCAAGACTTACAAGCTCGCCTTTTCGCGTGTCTTATCTAGGCAGTGGTCCACCACTCACACACACTCACAGGTCGTCCCTCTTCCGTACTACGATGAAATTCGTTTAATGTTACACATCAGTATACCAACACCTTTACCGCGGTCTTATGTTCGTAACGCACCGGAAGCGAGCAGTTGAGAATAGCACTTGATTTAACTTTACATTGTGTGGATAGAGTACGTACCTACCCTGTGTTTACGTATTCAACAAGTTTTTTAGCTCTGCTTAATTATCTTTTTGGTTAAAATCTTTAATAAGGTTCGGTTTAAAAAAAATACAATTTATACCTATGTTGGGAAATAGGGAGTCTTTGTTCTGACTACACGCTTTGGGGTTGGGATGGGAATACATTGGTTTTTGTTTGGTCAAAACTAAGAGATATTTCTATGTTTGGTTTGAAAATCAAACATGAAAATGAGGACCCGAGAAGCTCTCACTCATGTTCAAATGCTTTCAATGTTTAGCTATTAAGTCTCTGCTTTTATATAAAACTTGCTACTCAGACCTTTTTTTTTTTTATTATTTTATATGGGTTTGCTCTTGACTCTAGTCTAGGTCATAGATGACAGAGACAAAGTCGATGATGGAGCGAGCTTACCCAGAAGAAGCCTGTTCACTCTAATTTTGAAGAGATCAGGGTTGTATGCCTTTGTATACCTTTTGCCAAAACGTAGTTTATTACGACTTGTGCCATTATAATACTTTTCTGTAGACCTGTAGCCTTACTATGACGTGCTGATGCGATCCAATTCCGATGATGTAAACGGGATAGTGCTATTCGCTATGTATAGCTCCGTCTCCCTCTTACAGCGGAATCATGATTGTTTTAAGACTTCATAGTAGGGCCTCTGTGCTGAGGATAAATTAAGTCCTTCACAATAAACCATAATAGGGACCTCCATCTTCTAAAACCGCCAGAAAAATCATGAAAGGGAGATCAATTTAGTAAATTCGTCAGAAAAACCAATCGAGGTTCGATTACAAATAAGCCTGAGGCGACGGGGCTAATCGTAGCTAAGCCACGTACCAACCAATCATGTGTAATTTGGTTCCACTTTGTACCAATAATAAAACAAATTACTATTGTAACGGCCCTTTGGACCTACGCTACGGTATGCCACTCAGGTTATTATGGCTAATTTTTTTCGATGATTTTTTGTGTGTACACAGATTGGGGCTGAAAATGTGAGGTAACTTGTTCAGAAGTGGGTTTTTAGAATGTTCTAAAATTTCAAAATTAGTTGTTACGTTTAAAATGATCGGAAAGAAGGACCAAAATCGATGAGGAGGATTGACGTTTGACAATAAGTGCACTTTTTTCATGATTCAAAACGCCCGCCAGTCACCGTCCTAGGGTTTTAACTGGGATAAGAAGTGACGCAACAAACTCGCCAGCATATTGATGTGTGTGACCCTAATGTAAAAAATCTGAATTTCTTAAAGAGCAATTCAGTCAATATTTAATTTACCTAAACGAAATTGGTATTCCAACTGAATCATTGTGTTCAGTGAAAGAGACAAATAACTCGAAAATCCTATTGTATACCAGGCAGTTTCAATAAAATTTTATTAAACAACTTTTGCCCATTCCCTCATCATTTTAATATGCAAAAACAGAAAAACATCGGTAAATCAATCAAGCGTAACATCGCCGGCGCTCGTAACGGCGATCGGTTTAGTGTTGCCATAAACAACAAAGTATGAATGCACTAATTTAACAATAACCCTATAACGCGGGCCCCGGCTGGGGAGGTTGAACCAAACTGCCTGCGGGGGCAATCCCGACCAACTTCGACCAACTTGCCCCCAAGTGGGAGGGCTGTAACTCTTTAGAATCCAACTGATTTTTAATAGACGCAACGTTTTAGGACTTTTCTACTGTTATTACAGTCGTTGTGCATCGCTGATATTGCTTTGTTTTTGTGCATTATTTTTTATACGTCATATTCTGGGAAACAGTATTAAAATTTTACGAGAATAAAGATTTGATCTTGAAAATTACTTGCCTGTAGAGGAGCAAAATAACTATAAATCTTATACAGAAACATCATTATTTCTATCTATAGAGTGGAAAGGCAACTAACAACTTGGCTGCGGCCCTCTCAGGTAAATGTGGATGAGTAATGGTTATCATGACACATCCATGCACAAAGGTATCACACAGGTATCCGTACAGACGTATAGAGCATATATTATCGTGACCAAAGGGGAAGAATCACAAAGGAGAACCATAAATAATTAATAAGGTGAAAGTCCCGGCTGCCTATTCGCATTAATAATCTCCTTTTAATAATGATAGGTACAGAATCTTATTTGGCGAAATTGGCTCCCTGCCCGCGCCGAGAGCGCCTAGAACGGGAACTTTACATAATTTACTTTTGGCAAAAAACCTACAAAATTATTCATTCTCCGTTCGAAAACCAATATCGGGTCCGCCATGTTGGCTGAATCCGAAATAGGCTTCACAAATTTGTGTTGTGAAAAAAAGCAGAGAGATTTGGCAGTTGGCAAGGTACCTGGCACATTGGCCGGGCATCGGCACTTGGCAGCGCCCTTAATGCGCCTGCCAATGTGCACTGGCCGGCCCAGAGATTTGGCAAGCTAACATATTTCGACACCTTGTAGGAAAGGATTTAGCGTTGTTTCCTTTGGCATGGCGGAGGCACCATCAAAGTGAAGCGTCAGCCGCAGACTTACGAAGCCGTTCCCCACGCAGAAATGCTTTTGCGGTTAATTTTGTTGTTCGTAATGCGCGGCGGTAAATCATTGTTGCAAATCTGATGTTGGGTTGGGTTCAAGGTACTTTTATAAGCAGGTATTTTCATCAGAATTCTCCAAAAGCCAACATGAAAGAAAAATTTATACACGCGAGAAAATTACAGTCTTACCCTGTCCCCTGGTCGCCGAGACCGCAAGCGGGAGCCGGTTAATAACTCCAGGCGCCGCACAAAACGATCTTCACTACAACCAATTAAAATAGAATTAGTGAAAACACAAAAAAGCCAAGAATTTCAACTCTAATTAACTGAAACTTAAAAAAAATATCATATAAAAACGTCTCGCGTGTCATTAGACCCCTGCGTCCCCGTGGTGTTATATTACGACTACAATTTTTCATTATTCAACTCTAAAGTGCGGCTATAAGGTTCAATTTTGCCCGGAGTATTCGAACAAGTAAATAGGTTTTTACCCCCTCGCAGAGTGGTCCTTTTTTTCTACAATTCTTTCGTCATTTCGTACCTGTGGGTTCAACAAAAAGTCTTGCCGGGTGATGCCAGATGCCTGCACTTGTATCAACACATAGATGTCCCATTGTGCAAAACGCACAGAAAATGGGTTGAGAATCTTGTGAATTGAGAAGCTACATTTTGTACAAAAAGTTTCATATAACCGGGAGCTGGTATTGAAATGTCAGTATTTTTATAACTAATGCTTACATGTGTTTGAAATTTTGGCGACTGCACGCCTATAAATTTTGTTAAGAATGTATGTACAAACTGTGAGAAATGATTTCATTTCGGCGCGCCACGCCAGTACACAAATAAGTTCTGTTATTTTACATGTTTGATCAAAGAGGGCATTTATCTACAAGATTTATTCTTAGAAGTTATTTTTTGACGTTTTTCGCATAAGTACCAATTTTTTTAACACGATTGCTTGTTTAAAAACGTCTTTTTTATTCCGGATTTGTTCCGAGAACAATAAAACTTCGAAAAACTGTAATACAACGCGTAAAGTCCATATCGAAACCCTATCCGATTCTTTCCTCAATAATCAAAAAATTAAACCTTCAAAGGAGCACTCCAACCGCAAGCCGAATCTGACATTCTGACCACAATACAACCTCACAAACTTACCCCAACACTCACACAAAGAAAACTGAACATAAAACTCTAGTATTAAGGTTTGTAAGACCTGCACGTGTAAGTTGGTACTCTTAACCCGTTGAACGAGTTCGGGCTATTGTTTTGAACGCATTTTTTACTTCGTTTTACTTCCCAGCCCACCCGGATGCCTGCAATCAATAGATTAGATTTAATCTTAGATTATCGCATGGCAGGATGCGTAGTGAACCACCTTGTAATAGCAGTCTTGGATGCCACTAACATGGAAATGGTTTTAGAGTTGGAGTTGAATTGAAGTGTGCTATGGAAAGATGGAGAAAGATATTTTTATCATACGTTTAGAAGAAAGCTTATCTTATGATATAACAAATGTAAATGAAAAGCAAGCAAAAGTTGTATTCAGAACTAATGAAAACATACAAAGCTACGTCACTGACCAAAATCTATCAGGCGAATAATCTGAGATCGATAGAAAATAATGCCTGCTGGAGCAGCATCTCCATTAAAGACATGTTTCTTAAAATCACAAGCAACTACCTATTTCGACATATTACAAGTTCATGTCAAACACTGCGTCCTTACAAATAAGTTTAAGTAAATAAAAATGGCAGGTAACCTCATAAGGATGGGCTCATTACTTTTAAACCTGTGCAGTATTCTTAACCGAGTATAAAACATTTTGAAACAAGACGAACATCAAAAATGTGTGGATGACAGTATTATATTTTGTAGCGATATAATAAACATTTTTTTTTATATTTCTGTGTTTTCTAGTCTTCCTTTACGAAGTCACTTGTAAGAATAATTTTGTATGGACTTAATCAAAGTAAACAAAAGACTACCTTGGATGGATCGTCTAAACTCTAAACAAAGCAAGGAGAGGTCTGATAGATTTAAGGAAAGATTGTGATTATTGCAAAGAAATAAATTAAAAACGGAAGAAAAAGTGGAAAGCTATGGAAGAAAATAAAAATATTATTGTGTTTACCTTTATGGCAAAGAATACAACTATAACTGACCTGCTATAACTCAGTTACTATTCTAATATTAAGTAAATATTGTAAAAATTCTTAGACGGTTCTTAGTACATTGTTTGTGCTCTTACCGCCTGGGATACAAGACGCTCCTAGTACTAGCATCTAGCATTGTTTTACCTATACACTTGTCTAATATTTATTGTTCTATTGTACCAATTTGAATTTTATTTATTTATTACGGATGAAGACGAAAAGATGATGAAAATTCTTCTCATGTAAAGATGGTTACATTACGTTGATATCGTTTGCATACACGTTTAACTTCTGATCCCGATTGATTTAATAATACTAATAAATAAGTCTCAATCCCAAGTTATAAACAAAGATTAGAATGTTATTATAAAGAGATAAATTTTAATCACCAAGAGTGAAAAGCAAGTGTGGGTAAACAATGAAGTTTTGTAAAATTTGAGACCCAAAATTGATCCCTGCGATACCCCCGTTTTGAAGTTTATTCCCGGAGAATCGACATCGTTTAATTGCACCAGCTGCTTTTTATAATTTAAATACTTTACTGTAAGTACTTAGCGGTCATAATCTGGTCCATAATGGTCGAGTTTCAGGAGTCATGTTTTGTAATTTACGCAATCAAAGGCCTTAGACAGGTCGCAGAAGCTATCTATGGCATCTTGGGCCTCTCCCCACGCACAAAAAAAAGTGATTTAGTAAGATGAAGCCGGCGTCAGTTTAACAATGAATATCAGCCTCTACTGAAACCGAATTGTGGATGGAAAAAACTGTATTTAATTAGCTAAACCTACGACAAAATAATTTAGGGAAAATCAGCGTAAACTAAAAACAAGCTCGTAGACATTTTTTAATTAACAAGTATCTAGTCAATTTTTAAAAAGCTGACTTATGTAACATTCTCAAATTACTAACTAAATTACAAAATTCTATGCTAAATTCACATTTTTTGTTTAATCGTACCCACACCAAAAATGCTAAATTAACAAGTCCGAATGAGTACTTATTCAAATTGTCCATTAGCAGAGCAATAACCTCTTCTTTGAGTCATTGTTACAAGAATCTTATAATTGGTGTTAACAATTTTTTTCCTCAACTTGATCCTTAAGTTTTGAAGAGGTATTTTTCACATAATGTTTGCTACATTCTCATGGCTTTTGGTGGGTCTTCTCACTTGCTGAAGTAGACTATTGCCTCTAGGCTCTAAGTATCAATCAATGTTATGTAATGAACTAATGATTGAAGAATGTAATAGTTTCTAGGATAAGCAAATGAAATTTTAGCAAAGTTTTTAATATAGTCAACCAAATTTTGCCAGTTTCCTTCGTAAATAGACAATTGTTCCTACCTAATGGTGGTTATTTAAAACTTTTGTATAAAACTATTCTAGAAATAATTGAATGAACTTTGTGTGAAACTCTCATTGCATTTAAAACCAATAGGAATCTTTATAAGGATAACTTGTGAGATTACGTAGGTGGAAATGCGAACGGAATTATATTTCAAGTAAATTATTTTTGCTTATAAGTGTAAGTTAGCACGAAACCGATATGGGAAACAACCAGTTTATTTTCATAAGATTACATTGTGCGTGAATATTATTATTTTTTGAATGTTGAACATTAAAAAAGTTATTAAATTCGAGCACTATACATAGGAAGTACCACCCATATTTGTATCATAATTTAATTACAGGTAGTTTTAATTCACTCCCGGATAATTTAATTCAATTTAAAACGGTGAGAAAGAAAATACTTAGACTTAAATCTTGTAGATACCATTCTTAAAACACCGTGGCAGTCTAAAGAATTAATCAAAGATACCAAAGAGCAAATTTCACACGCTTCGATTTTCGAATTTGACAGCGCACGTCACAGCAACTGCCAATCCACCCTAATGTCACCCCAACTCGTATGTTTTGCATTTGAAAGCGTTTGAGGACCAAATATAAACATTCACAACCCTTGCACTGTCGCTGGCACGCTAATCTAACGTTCGTGGTCTGACATCACAGTTCATACTACACTATGACGTCAGAACTCCGGGAACGGAATTGAGTATTGACTATTTTAGGGTTAACTATTTTAAGAATGTCAACCTGATATTTTTAAAGGCAGACAACCTCGAGACTAGGTGAATATTTTATGCTTTTCTACTGGGACATACAAGACTATCGTAAAAAGATAATCTCGAAAAAAAACCGTTAAATACTTGTACAGTAGAATTCGCTTATTATGACATCGAAGGAAAATGAAAAACACGTCAAACTAAGCGGACGTCACACAAAGCGTAGTCTTTGAAATTAAAGAACTTCTAATTTTTTGTTATAGAGAGAAACACTAAAAATCGCACGAAATGTCGTCGTCGCACAGAAAGGATTGGGGAGGGTCACAAAAACGAGTGAAGGTGTTAGGAATCCTATCACTGACTATAACCGAACATAAATTCTTAAAGTTGGTCATAATAAGCGTCATGTCAGTACGCGAAATCATTATATCCTTTTAACTTTTATAAAGAATTTTATATGAAAACCAAACTTCGCACTGTGTTTACGTCATGTTAAGCGGTTGGTGTATAAGTGGCGTCATAATAAACGGATTCCATTGTATTTATGTATGTTTGTCTGATATCCCTCACTTTCACAACAGCGACAATTAAAACCCCTTTAAGTCTTCTATCCTAAATCCAAAGCCCACAGTTTTGTCAAATTGAGCTGTCATTTGTCATGCTGACATGACAATTAAATCATAAAAATGACAATAAAACAAAACAATTTAGTTAACAATCGACGGAACCGTTATTCGAATTAAGAAATCAATTTTGACGTTTGGAACGTCAATTAGTTGTCATCATGACATGTCAATCAGAGATGTCACAGGCAAATCTTAATCAATCGATTCAAGAATCTTCTCGTTTAGTAATTTTTAACTTTACAGAAAAGAAGAATTGCACACATTATTTTGCTTTTAATCTGCTGCTGGGCCGTTATTCATATAAGTTTTGTCTTAAACTTGGTGAAATAAACATGGTGGTTTGACATTTTTGAGACTAAAGCCAAACCGTCACTAAGTACATATTAATCATTACAAGCATATAATTTCTCAATCCTCTAAAGAGAACTAGGCAATCAACTAAACTATTAAGTACTTTGTTCTAAAGAAGATTAAACTAAATTTACTGATCAAATAATTCCCTCAGAAACTCAACAATATTGAAGTTACACATACACTAGTAGGTAACCAATAAGAGAAAACGGGTAGAAATTAAATTAGACTAAGTTTGAGCCCTCCGAGCCTGAGATTAAGGCAGATTAGATGGGCGTGCCCTTTCTATAGGCTTAGTGGAGACGTATGGGGAATTGGCTTACCCTATGGCTTCAGGATATTTGATTAGACGGGATGAAATCTAAGTTTAATGCAAAGATACTGTTAGATTAGGTAGTTAAGGAAGGATCCATACGAGTATAGCCTACATTTACGAAATTTGCAACGAAAATACTGACATTTGTGCACTTGATATTGAGTTTGCCAGTTAAGAAAAAGTTGTACAATTTTTAAGCTTTAACAGTTTCTTTTGTTTTTGTTGACCAATCAATGTTCACATCAAATCATATACCTACAACGATTCTTAAAGTGTGAGAGACAAATTAGTTGAGGAAACAAAAGCTGCTCGTGCGCGCTATCTCTTACGATCTCAGTAGCAACCTTGTTCTAAAACAAAAACTGCAGCTTGATGCAACCGAGAACCGAACCGGCTGCCGTCCGGAAATGCCAGTGACATGCCGCCATCGGCACGGGTCGATGACAGACTGATGCATTGTACCTTAGGTACAGTCAGGGGACAAAAGTGCAGTGGCACTGCCAAAGCAAAGGAACCTAAAATTAATTTGTAGAAGAAGTACATACATGATTCGCAGCTGATATATGTAGCACAGAAGCTAAAATATAGTTTTTTTTACTATAACTTTTAGATTCTGCCAGCAGCTTCGCCCCCGCGAATCTCGGAAATCGTGCCAAGGGAATAATTTCCCGGGATAAAAAGTAGCCATCGTGCTTTTTCGTGCAGACTACAATCTATGCCTGTGCCAAATTTCATCCAGATCCTTACAGCCGTTCCAGCGTTATTGAGTTACACATGCCTCCATCTATTCAAAGTTTCGCATTTGTAATAGTCTGACCACAATCTCACCTGATGGTAAGTGATGATGGTCGACGATGAAGCACGCATGCCTAGAAGTACAATTCACTCTTAATTTAAAGACCTCCAGTTGTATGACATAGGCCCATTGATTTTTTTCTTCAAAATAGGAATTTAAGCTTTGGCAGAATGCGATTGCAGTTTTGATCCCTGACTGTACCTTTACCTTGGTACATACCAAGTATAAAAAATAATCAAATCTAAATTAGAGTGAACAGGCTTCTTCTGGGTAAGCTTGCTCCATCGTCGACTTTGTCTCTGTCATCTATGACCTAGACTAGAGTCAAGAGCAAACTCATCTCAAATAAAAACAAAACAAATAAAAAAAACAATAGATTTATTATTCATTAATTTTGGTGCATTGGAAGAGCCAGTCAGCGGTGTAGAAAATCCACATTTCGCGAGTTAGAAAGTAATATTTTAAAGGGTGCCATATCTATAGGGTATAAATCCAAACTGAAAATCAATGTCTCTACGTTGTACCGAGTCTTAATAATATGATGAAAAACTGAAAATCAATTATGTATAGGTACCGATTCATGACATACAGTCATATGTCAAATGCGCTCTAGCGAAAAAGCAATTTACATTTAGAAAAAACAAGACATACAGAGAACTCGATATGTTTTAAAATTGGTCTCAATTTAAATATTCGTAGAAGTTTTTTTTACTACTGCAAGTTTTTTGTTTGGACTTACGCCATGTTGGCTCGTGCATAAGCAGCGCATAAGTATGCCGAGGGTGCAGCACCCCAGCACCCCCGGGCACGTCACTGCAACCCGTTGCCCTCAATTAATGACAGCTTGCACCGAATGATAAACAGTTGATAGTACCTAGGGTTCCGTTGCAATCAGTGTCCTTTCATAAGCCACAGTACCCTTATTTCCCTCTAGTCGTTCTGAGTTTTTTGATCCAGACTTTATAAAGTAGGTACTTTAATAAAATATTTTGGAACTTTAAATAAAGTCGGGATTATTAAAAAAATATAAAGATTTTCCGTGGCATCGCTCTCGTGGCAAATCCTTCGGAAACGGCGCATTTTTTATGATTAAAAGTAGCGTATATTATGGCTCTCAACGATTGCGTAGTTATTTTAAAAAGATAACCTGCAACCAAACCAACATACAATATGTTACTATAAACTAAATCATTGTTTTGCAGCTTTTAGAATAGGCCTCGGAAAATTTCGATTTATCATCATATATTGAATATTCTTAACTGATCATCTGCCTAGCGTACTCCCAAAAATATTGGGGTCGGCTTCCAGTCAAACCGGATTCAGCTGAATACCAGTATTTTACGAGGAGATACTGCCTCTCTGACCTCCACAACACAGAAACTGGGTAACACGGTACTTCTTGGCAAGACTGAATATGCTTTGCTATATCCACCACTTGCGGACGTCACGCGGTTACACCCGCGTAGTTCCCGTTCCCGTGGGAGTACGGGGATAAAATATAGCCTATGTTACTCGCCAGTAATGTAGCTGAAAGAATTTTTCAAATCGGTCCAATAGTTTTTAAGTTTATTCGTTACATACAAAAATACAAATCTTTCCTCGTTATAATATTAATATAGATATATGTAGATAATGCATACCTAGATGTTAAAATCGCCATGTTTTTCCTAATCACCAAAACAGCAGCTAAAAATACGAGCAAAGATTCCTCTACAGACTGATACACATTGCCTTCCCAAATATTATCGCTAAATTCCGCAAGAAACACAAGTGAAGCCACACCTCAGTACGAGCTAATATCCCAGTGGGGTTGGTGGCATGGGATGGGGTACACCCCACACGACATATTGGAATGCCCACAGCTGACTACAAACTACAAGTTTGCCTGATTAAAATTACTTTTCCTACACATTTATCTGAGAAGTTTACAGCTTCCTAGAACTTGGTAGGTTCAGAATTTTCTTGAGTTTTGTATTCGGATTATCTCGGGTTTTTGGAGTAAATTCTAGGTTAAAGTAGTTTCTATAAGACCCTTAATTTTCATCTTTCATTAAATCATTATAAATTGTGTCAGAGCCTTGATGTTCCGCGAAATAGGATAGTTGGGCCATTCTCAACATTTGTGATATAAAAGTCGATTATGATTTATTTATTGATAAGTTATTTTTTTCAATTAAAACGTTTATTATTTTAAATTCTAACTAAGCCCGTAATGTCCCACTGCTGGGCAAAGGCCTCCCTGTCCATTTTCCATACACGTCCTCTACTATAGCAGAAAATAAGAGAAAATTAAAAATCTACATATTATATAGAATTATATTAAATTGTTTTAAAGTACTGCAGCCATACTTAGAACATCAATCAATATACATATATGAAACTCTTCCGTTACTGGTGACTTAGAGATTGAGTGATTGTCTGATTGAGTGACTGACAGATAACGCACAGCCGAAACTGCTGGTCGTAGAAAGCTGAAATTTGGCATGTAGGTTCCTTGGGGAGTGTAGGGTAGGATTTCCCGAAATTCCTACGGGAACAGGAGAAAACGGGATATACGCGTGCAAAGTCGCGGGCAAAAGCTACTTATTAATACAACGCTGTATAAGAGTTTTTCGACCAACCAGAGAAGGACACGAAACCCCTATAAATATTAGGTTAGGCAAAGCCAAATTATCTTAACGTCCCCCTTTTAGTTCATTAGTCCCCCTTGACCCGTTCCTCCGATAAATAATAAATCGTACGCCGTTCCTGCATTACTTTCTCGTAAAACATGCATTTCCTACAGGTTTATTTTTGCTACTTTTGGTTTAACTCTCGAGTTTTGTGAAGCCATGGAAATAATTTATTCTGTTTGAGCTTAGGAGATATAAAATACTGGAAAAATATTAAGGTAGATTTTCAAACCGACGAGGGTGCTCGAAAAATAATAAGTACTATTATTTGGAAGGAACTCGAAAATCGTTGGTATCCCAATGTCCCATAGTGTCCTAATTGACCCTAAACCAATTAGGTACATATCTTTCAGGTTTTTGGTAATTATTATTGAAGTTAACGATTGGTGTTCTACCCTTTGTGGTTCATCACATAGAAGAGACTTCAAAATACATTCATTTTGAGATCTGTGTATCATCAACACTATCCAAAACTATTCGACCGATCCCAATTTATTTTATCAACGTACTTGTACAGTCGGCAATATAAAGCATCCGGGCGATAAGTCCTCTTCCTTGCTGCATCCATCTTCAATCTCCATGAGTGTATTAATGTTAGAGCCAGGGTTAAGTGGCTCACTTCCCATAGAAACTCGAGTGGTTCGGGGGCTACTGGGGCTATTATGCCCACATGTGGGGAACTAGAGGTACTATACTAATATAGCGAACAAACCAAACTTGATACTGGCAAACCCAATAATGCTACAAATGGTTCGTAACGAACCCCATCTCAGAATAATACAAATCCAAATTTAACACGCAGTACCCACGCTTGCGTCCACTGTTTTTAAATTTCATATTTTATGCAATGGAACAGATGCGTCACAATCTTACACCATAAATGGAACGCACCCTGGTGATAGCTGACATAAATTGAACCCCCACACCCCCCTCGCGTCTTTATAACTAAACGCCACAGGGGAATCGGTGTAGAATGTCAGAGGTCTGGCTTTAATGGTGCTTCTAGGCCGAGGGGGCCACACATTGGCGCCATTGGCACTTGATATCGATCTTTGTTCGAGCTCCCCCGCGTCTTAAGCCGTGCTCTCTGAATTAGGGCTAGAAATTTATGTTACTGGCTTACAGCAGAGGGATTGATACAGTTTGTAACAGTAAACCGGCTTAAACTTTGACGGAGACTAATTTTCTGATTCGCTAAAATTGTATTTTATGGCGCGTTTCGCAAAACGGGTTATTCTGCAAACTCTATTGTTTTAATCGAGGTCGCTTGGATGTCAAATCGCTGTAGCTGCTTCCAATTTAGGAGTGATAAAAAAGGGCTTATTATTTTTTGAAAACAATAAATATTACTTCGGTAATTAATTTAAATGTCACTAGGTCAAAGTGATACGCGCAGGAATCAGCAAAAAGTAGCAAATGTTCAGCAAAAACATGGTACAGTATTCTGCATGACAAAGTAGGCTGACGAGTTAAATGAGTACAATCTTATCTCCCATTTATTTATCTAAGTACTGAGCCAAGCACCTCACGTACATCACTGTTCCGCCCCCTCACGTTCGTCCGTGATGATACATAAAACCAGTCTGCGACATTACTAAAGGCGTTCCTAACAAAGCAAAGAAATAAAACGTTCTCAATAACAATGCAGATTAATGAAAACAATGTTAGACACGAACAAATTTTTCCGTCGGCCTGCAGACCCCCGCAGACAATACGAACTTATCGCTCCGACTAAACAAGTTTTCGAGTGGGGATGCCGCCGCTTATCTGTTCGGGCACATGTGAGCCCGTGCCTTGGGGCCTTTAAACTAATACCACCATAAAAAGGCCCCCTCACCCCCCGACAGGCATCATAAAAGAGGCCATAGAAGGAAATAGGCGTGTAAACTCACAGGCCAGGCTATGCTGGTCGTTCGTATAAAAGCTTTTGCCCGATTACTTGGTTGGCTGGCTCGCGTGCGTTCTATTTTCAAACGTGATAATGATAACCGGATAGTTGGGATGTTGCGAGTGTACGCAGTTCGGTGTTTGAAAGTCGAACAAAAAAGTATTCTTTGTTCTGAAGCAGAGGCATTTACCATATAACCCTCTCGACTGTTCTGATTTTTTGTTACTTCGTGATTAACTTGCTTTGAACTTTGTTTCATGCGATTTTTCAATAAATTGCAGAACATTTTTGTTTTATATCCTCGAAACGAGTCTGATTATAAAGCTCACCGAACTGGATTACGAATCGTTTTGAGCAAAACTCGTTTCCTCACAATTACTTTCATACATTTTCGTACTATGTGGCAAAAATACTGAACAAATCGACGTTTTAAAAATATCTTGAAAGCACTCTTTCTATAGCAATCCAATGTTCTATTTTGTATTTCGAATGCTGGCTCTGGCTGTACGATGTGCGTGCCTGTGCCACAAAAACGAATGGAACCAAAGCGCGCACCCTTGTTTGTTGTGCAGATTACTGGGCTTAGCACGCGGGTGACCATGCTTCGCGGTGTTACCAGTAACTATAAACTAAATGAAAATAATTTATGATAAAGTTTTGATAAGAAACACACTAATAAAAGATTGGTTCCTAAAAAACGAAAGCTTTTCCGTTTTGAGTGGCATTGAAGAATTACCTAAATCAAATCAGTCAAAATATAATAAACTAGCTTTTGCACGCGACTTCGTGCGCGCATTTCCCGATTTTTCCCGTTTCCATTGGAATTTCGGGAATTTTCCTTCTAGTGCACCCCAAGGAACCTACATGCCAAATTTCAGCTTTCTACGACCAGTAGTTTCGTCTGTGCGTTGTCTGTCAATCAGTCAGTAACGGAAGAATTTTATATATATTGATGATTGATTGTTGTAATATTAAGCTTCCACGGAAAAAAAAGACTTTATCCTGTCTTTTTTTTCCGTGGAAGCTTAATATTCAAAGATTATTTCGACTATAATCTTAACTGCTCATTGTACCCATTTTTAGACACACAAATGACGCAATTCTGACCACAACCAGTCCCTGACATACCAAAGAACTTCCCTCCATAACGTAGGTAACAATGATATATCCTTACCGCATTGCACCGGTTCAAACCAGTACTCGCAAAAGGCTCAAAAAGCAAAAACACCGAGGCGTGGTCTACCAGACCATAAGTCCTGATTAAGTCTAATGGTGGAAATGGTCATGCTGCCTGAGGGGGGGTTATAGCGCCCAGGGGAGGTGGGGCGAGGTACCATTAGATGGTCATCACTGGCCCAGGTAAACCACCGTACTACGCAAACTCGCTTTTTGTCCCAGAACGCGTTTGAAAATTGGGTGACATTATGAAATGTCGTTCCACTGATTACGTTTTCACAAGTTTAAAGATTTTACTAGAATTTGAAAAATAATGAAAACTTTTTGAAATTCAGCTCATTTATGTATTTACTAAGTACTTTACGCATACAAATGTACAGAGGCCGACTGAATAGCTTGGCTAAAAAAAAAAAAAAAACCAAAAATCTAGAAAAAGTTCTAGGCACAGATTTAATATTAGTATTTCAATCCTTTACCACAATACGGCATTACTCCAACGAAGATCAAGTCATAGATCTTACTTTTATAGAATATAATCACTCATACCTCAGGTAGAAAATTGTTAGTATTCAATTTTTTACCTCAACATTGGGCCTAAAAATTCTTGCCATGCTGCAGCGGACATACAAACGCACTGACGTACAATTTATGTTTACAGCGTAAAATTTTCGATGTATTCCCTACGTAGGATTTATGTGCGTCTGTGGCGTGGCGTATAAAATATGAGAACATTTTTACGATGCACCGTTATTGATTGAACGAGTTTTAGTTCGCTTTTTTGTTTTTTTGTTTTAATTCTGGATTTATGCCAGTATTGGGTTTGTTGAACAGTGTTCCGTTTTAAATGATTTCTAGGGGGCTACTCTCTAAACCCGAAGTCCGTAGTTTCGGGCTTTGTTGCGGGCGTATTCTAAAGAAAAATAAAAGAAAGAATAATATGTATTTCGCACTTACATGAAACACTCACGGTAGGTACATAGAAAAAAAATAATGTAGGTATGCTAAGAACCAAGTGTGTGTCTCACGGCTGCACTATCACCTACGGACTTACGATTAGTTCCAAAACTACGGACTTCGGGCTTAGAGAGTAGCCCTCCAGATTCGTTTTTGCTTGTGTGTACGTTTAAAATAAAGTCCTTGAATAGGTACCTATGTGTTATTTTCATAGCTAAAATAACATTTTCCCTATACCTAACATTATCAACAGTCATAATACAGATGGATTAAACCAAAAAAGCCAAAATCAAACCAGCCATCGAATGGAAACGGGAAAAACGTGCAGAAACCCAATTAGTACTCAAATTCAATCTAGCTCCAGCATCTAGTTGAATATAAAGCTGGGGGCTCCGTGTCAGAGCATAATGCTCTGTCCGTGGCTCAGCATAACGCTAATCCTCCAACGGGTTCGATTCTCGGGCACGTACGGCGGTATTTAGTTAGAAACCGTCGTTCACCGGTCACGTCTCACTGTTTGTTCTACGGATTCTATTAATTGTACGTTTTTATCTTCGCTCTCTATCGCTCCGCTCGCTTAGGTGTGCGCACGTTTTATGACTGTAACGAAAGAGGCTGGTTCTTGAAGCCTTTGAAGTTTTTCTACTAAATTGTTGGCTTTTATAGAATGGCCCATTAGCAGTATTCCGTGCATTGCTCCGTTTATCATAAAAATAAATACATCAAAGTAGGAAACGATCAGCTTTGGGCATATATTCAAGGAAATTAAGTATTGCAGTTTCCGAAAATATTTCCTAACATTGTCAGTGCATTGCAGTGATCCAAATTCACAGATTAAAACCCACCCTTCTTTACATCTGTTATAATTTAAAATAAACTGCGCGAATCGAATCGGCCATCTAAACGTACCCTCGCAAGCGCTGCAGTTACGAAACGCAGATTTCAATGTTTTATGACGCAGCCAATATTTCGTGAGCCCCCCCGCCTCTCTGAGCTCATACTCTAGAGGGCTATTGAGGGGGAGTGGTGGGTGATGTCTGGGAGCATAGCATAATGGTCATGTTTTATAACGCGCCCCCCCGCATTAAGGCGCGGGCCGCGTATAAAACGCGTAATAGAATTTCAGTGACGACTGCTGCCACCCTTGATAGCGCTTCACTTTACTGGCCATGTAACGATGTTAGTGCCGCGCATGCGCCCTACAGCCGCCGCGAGTTATGTCAAAGCCCAAGACGTGACAATGGCAACATTGTGACAGGGATTATAATTTTGTCGCGTTTCTAAGGAATACTTCGCGTGAACATATTGCTGGGAATTTCCGGCGGCAATTTGCTTGAGCGAATTAATTTTGCCAGATTAATGATCAAATTAAACTTTACTCCTTTTTAGTCTTAATCAAAATTTTGCAGAATCACCGCCAACAATTTAACAGCCTGTATAATCGCACATATTTAAGAAAACAAGATGTGGTTATTCGGCTAGGAGTTCTGTTTTAACGTTTATCTAAACAAACACAACCAAAACTTCGCCACCCCTATTCGATTAAACCTTACTACCCGCACATTTCCCAAGAAACATCACACAAACAACTGTCTACACAAGATGACCGTTCCCGCCAATCAGCGCGTCCAAAGTTTTCCCAGTAGAGGCGTTATGTCCAAACCACCAATGGGGGAGGTTGGCGCCCTCATTGTTATCCAATTACGGCCTCCCGGCTGGTAATGCCGCGAATTCAAATTAGGGCCAGGGAGAGCGGTCGCTGACCCCGCTCTGATCAATCGGCGACCGCGCCCGCCATCGATATGTGGACTCGATCGTCGCACGCGATACTTAATCGGTTCCCGCGAGCGATTTTTGTAAATCGAACTCCGTTTTGATTGGGATGTGATTTGTGAGTGTCGGAGATTCAAAATGGCCGATTTTTTTTTCTGTAGAATTGGGAACGGAAATGTGCAACCGGTTTTTTCGTTTTTTTTTTTCGAGGCAGGACATGTCTGTAGTCTCAATGATTGGCAAATGAATTAGATGTTTAAACAGATATTTAAAAAATATTCACATAATCGTTACCAGAACAAATCCCAAAAAAAACACAAGAAGCCTTGTTTTTAATTTTTTTTAAAGGATAATTTTTCATTTTATCATGTCTCTTGCGTCCTAAGTTATTTTTCACCGAAATATTCTCTTGCGTGCTTCCGTCCGCATAAAGACCACATCATTAGTACATACATACGTAATAAATAACGTAATACAAAACCTATTAAATTAATTAAGAAAATAGCCGTTGAAACACGAAGTTGAATTAAACTTACATTAAAATCTCTGGGTATTATTAAGTAATGATACCTACATCGTGTGGGAGCCCACGATGGCAGAACAAGTTCGATTCTTAATATCGGACAATGTAAACGAGAATTACAAGAAACGCCTACCTCTGGCTGGTATTTGGACAAACTCCTTTTCGTCTCGCCATTTTTGGCTGGACTCGAGAAGTTGGAGGAGCAAACAGTTTTTGCTGTTATTAAAATTTTAAGACAATTGAAAATAAAATTATAAAGAAATCTCGTTACAGCGGCATAGGCGCGAAACACAATCAATGTCTTGATTTTCCATTTTGACAATTCAACAACATTCATTGCGTTATAAACTTTGTCGAAGTGACCAATTTCTCTAACATAAGAAGCAATGGATTAGGAATTTTCTTCAAAAGTATTTAAAATCCTTTTGATTATAATACAAAGTTTGTAACTTTAACCAATAGGCACAATAAACATGGTGTGCTGTGTTTCTATTGGTTAAAAATTATACCCCGGGGCCATGTTACCCGACTTTACGCGCTACGTCTTTCCTATTTGACAATCTATCGCCACTTAGCCTTGTTCGACTCCGTAACTTGGGTGATACTGCGGATTTTTGATAAGCTTCTTCAAAAAGGTGACCACAGTCAATGCCAACGATCCCATCATTCCTATCATCTTTCAGCCTCGACCACAATATTGAAACCGTGATATGTCCGGAGTCCGGGAACATAACGGGACATTACGCAATCCGGGAACACTTCTCACGGCAGCTCGTCGAGCCGGATCACTGCGGTTTTTGCTCCGCGCGCGCTTTTATTATTTTTAATTTCATCCGTATTGCTGCCTGCCAGTTGCATCATTATTGGCTCTCGGGAAATCGGTTTGAATTTATATTTGGAACGTTATCATTAATTTGTGGATGTTGGATTTATGTTGGTAATTATTTCTGGATTCGGTAATCAAACATTACTCTTTTGTTTTTAAAAGTCATCATTATCATCATTGACAGTCTTGTTCCACCCAGTACCAGGGTGCAAACTTTCTCCCCTCTGTACCATGTTCCCCTGGCCTGCACGTGATTAGTCCAGGTCTTTCTTGCAGTTCTCTGTAGATTACCCAACCATGTGGCTGTTGGTCTGCCAAGACTTCTTCCTCTTCTTCCGTTTTATGTCTCTTCTTTCTTCTACTGTTTGTCTGTCCCTCTATCTTAACTTCTGTATTTTATCCATTCATATTACACTGATCTTATAGCAAAACTTTTCATTATCATTCCCACCATGTCATTCAATGAAACTTTTAAAAGAATACATGCACTAGAATATGTCGTGTTTTCAGCGTAGCCAGCATTCCTACAGTGTCAGGTGGCGCCCCCTACCGCCATTCTCACACGTGTTCAATTTATTATTAAACTTGTGGCTTTCTGCGGCACTTTCCACCACTGTAACCAGCTAATGATAGATTTAACGCTTTGAGTTTGAAACAGTACGGTTCAAACTTCAAATTAATAACGTGTAATTTCGCTTTCAATATCTCATACGGTGTTATTTGTGGATCTATCGATAACAGCGGGTTTAATCTTCAGAAATATAATTTAAAATGTAGATAACTAAAAAATGTAGAAGAAGTTCTCAAAGAGATACCTATCATCGCAAAACTTGACACAAACCTTCTCTATGAGAAAGGGGTGCGTCATTATCATTGCCTAATCACCACGCGGCGCGGGCCCTCTGCGGAGTGGTGTAAGACACCATATCCATGTCTTCGAATGTCTTATTCTAGGAGATGCAGGTTTCTTCACGATAGAACATTAACTGGTAGAGAATGCCTTGATGCATTAAGTCCGCTCATGTACCACTATTGTACATAAAGTTTAAATAAATAAATAAACATTGTATTCCTCAAAGATTTAGGATGAGGTGCAACGGGCTTGTACGATGTAGGTACCCTCATTTACAGTTATGTTCAGAGGTCCCATGGTGGCGAGGCTTTTGCCATCAACCGAGCTCAAATCCAGGCTCGGAGCTGCTTCTGAGAATTTCCAAATGAGAGATTCCAAAAGACTTCACTCATCCTGGAAATCGTTCCATTAGACCACTGGACGATCCAATTAGTTCCTTACGATCTTTTCCTTAACACATCTATTTCTTGTTCTATTCAATAATAACATTTAATAGATATCAATATATTAAATTATTTGTTATTTGTTTCAGGTAAGTCGGGGATTACCGGTGAGGTCATAGACTAATTTAGTGACCATAGTCAATAAGTCGTTCCTTCCTGCTGCTAGAACAGTTGGTAAGTACTGAGATAAACGCGTGTTGTTTATGGAAAAACCATAGCTAAAAAGAGATATTGGTTTATTGCGTAATACGCAATCAATGGAAATGCCGTTCATTTTGACAGTTCAACGATATTCCTTGCGTTGTTAACGTGCTCGGCACGACGAATTTTTCAAACATTTTAAACAGTGGGTTAGGAATTTCCTTCGAATTCTGACAGGATGGGAATACCACCGTTGTGTTAGCAACAGCAACGTGTATTTATGTGTGTAGTCAATATTTGAAAAAATGAAAGTTGCTTTGCTGCTTAACCGAGAAAGCATGAAGTGTCCGTCTGCTGCAGTTCATATCGATCTGCCTACCCTTTTCCCCAACTACCTACAATGTTGAGGTATCTTCCAGCAGCTGATCCCAACCAATAACTGGGTAACACGATACCGACAGATTTTCAGGCTAATAGGCAGGAAAATCGGGGGTACCTTAAAGGTACTTAAAATTGAGCTTTTAGTTTGAACAACCATTAAATAAAAACATAAAAAATATTGAAAACACGCCAGCATCCATGTCATCACGTTGTTAACCAAATTAGATCATTTCCGTAACAAAGGATTTATTTTTAAATAGGTACCTGCCTTTATCAGAAAGGGATGCCAACAGGAAAACCAGTAGGAAGAACTTATAGTATGAATCTGCGCTGCAAAATAGTTCAGCAATAGGGAATATGCATGCATTTTTTTTATTTGCAAAATGAAGTACTTATTAGATCAAGTAAACAATTTTGAAATAATTATTAAAATGCCTTCATCAGCGATGAAATTATAAAGTTGTTCATAGTTGACAAAAGAGAACTCGTCCGTCTCCAGGACCCATCTAGGTACCTTGTACCAAAATTCATAAAAATCGGTTCAGCGATTTAGACACAGAAAAAAAAAACATTTTTTCGCATTATCAATCAGGCTTAGGTATTTAGATTTTTGGGTATAATGAAAAAGCCGAGGTACCTATAACATTATACTAAAAAGCTCTATTTTTACCCAAAAATAAATAATTTTCAGTGCCTCCTTTTCTTCACTATCGGTTCGCTCTTGCCAGAGCGGTCGTGCTCGTCATGTAGTGTTCCGAGCAGTTACGACCTTCTTCATATTTTCTCGCCATTTTTACCTATTAACGGTCATCCTGGCACACTCTTAGCCACTCCTAGCCTAGCTAATTAAAAAAAACACTTAGGTACAAAGAAAATTGATTTCAAATTGAACACTAATAAACATAAAACTATAAAATACGCGCAAATGTAATAAATAGGCAGTACACAGCGAGTTCATTGTCTCCAAAGTAAATAATGTGAACGTTGCCATTGCCAGCGCAAAAAAATCTAAGGTTATTTACGCAACTGGCAATACTTTTTATCGAAGCTTGAATGTTCGCACGTATTGTAAGCCTATCGACGGATTTAGACACACAATGATAAAATTTTAACAGTTAGGATGATTTATCAATTTTACCACACAATGTACGTGCCAATTATTTATTCTATTATTGGATTTTGTTCTTATGGACATATAAATTAAATAACTTTTGCCCGCAACTTTGTACGCGCATATCCCATATTTTCCCGTTCCCTTAGGAATTTCGGGAAATCCTCTATTAGTGGTCCTACACTCCCCAAGGAACCTACCAATATACCAAATTTCAGCAATCTACGACCAGTAGTTTCGGCTGTGCGTTGTCACTCAGTCAGTCAGTAACGGAAGAGTTTTTATATTTTAGATTCCTATTTTAAAACATATCAAAATGTACATAATCCTGTCGATGGTTATGAATTTCGCGAACCCATTTATGACCTACTAGCTGCCGCCCGCGGCTCCGCCCGCGTGAATTTCGAACATTATCCCAAGGGAACATACTCCCGGGATAAAAAGTCCTATCCTATGTGTTATTCCAGACTATAATCTACGTCTGTCCCAAATTTCATTAAGATCCGTTCAGCCGTTCTGGCGTGATTCAGTAACAAACATCCATCCATCCATCCAAACTTTCGCATTTATAATATTTGTATAGATTTTAAAACACAAAGCAAACATGCATTTGGTGCTTAAATAGCAGTATATTACACAAAAACATTGCTTATAAGTCATCATCATCTGCCTAGCCTTTTCCCAACTATATTGGGGCTGCTTTCAGTCAAACCGGAATCAACTGAATACCAGTATTTTTCGTGCAGCGGCTGCCTACCAGACCTCCACAATCCATTAACATTGCTTATAAGTCCTAATAACAAACAGCCCAAACACGGCGGTTAATTTCACAGCATGGTCGTACAAATTAGCAGTTCCTTTCCACAATTTGTCTTCGATAGCCCGCGGTTTGACGTCAGCTGCGACAATTTAGCGGCCTATCCCTTTTTCCAGGGCCTAATGACGTAATAAGATGCTATCGGTGAAATAATGAGCTATTATGGTATAACGGACGATTGCTATGCGTTTCCGAGACGTCGCTTCCCTTGGACAACACACATCTGGCCCGCATTCGTTCGCCCAGCCCTTTTTTTACTTATTTCTTTTCTTGACCAGGGCCGCATTTTGAATTCAACTTATAAGAAAATGTTGGGTAATGTTTAGAGTTCTGAGTAGGTCATATCTGCCGTAGGTATGTCACAAGAAAACTGGGCGAAAGTAGCCACGGATTGGGTCCCAAATACCAAGAGCCGGCGACGCAGTAGACCCAAGAGGAGATGGCGAAACGAGCTGGACTTCTACCTAAAGGATGGGTTTAGGTAGTTCAAGATAGATCAGAATGGAAGAAAGGAAGGGAGGCCTTTGCCCGGCAGTGGGACACTACGGGTTTATAATAACAATGATAATGTATATATGAGAGAGAATCATCAAAGGATCTTCGTATATATGAGAGAGAATCATCAAAAGATTCTTCAGGACGGAGTGCGAGGGAGTGTTAGACTCATACTGACTAAACCCATCCGTGTTCCTTCCTATACCCTTTGCGTTCTAGGGCCGGGTTAACTGTTCAGAGAACATCATACCTATTTTAAATAATACCTAATAATAAATAAATAATATAAATTTTATTTAATAAGTACAAGTAAAACGATGATAGCTGCAAAATTAAACGCCCTTCTCCAGATACAGAATGAAATGATGTTCCATGCATACAACCCTAAACTCTTCAAAATTAGAGTGAACAGGCTTCTTCTGGGTAAGCTCGCTCCATCATCGACTTTGTCTCTGTCATCTATGACCTAGACTAGAGTCAAGAGCAAACCCATATTAAATAAAAAAAAAAAAAAAAAAGTGCTTAAATGAGTAATTAAGTTAATTTAATTGAAGTAATTGATAATTATTGAGAGTTTTGGTGCTTCTCGTCTCACAACAATAGTGACGTCGTTTTAGCTGCCGACCTTAAAGTTACCTTAATTTAAGTTGAGCAATTGTCTCCTTAGAATAACAAAGTCGATTTAGAACAATCAATTTTCAAGCTTCAAGTTTTTCTTATCTTATTGTTGTGTAGGTCAAGATTACATGAAATTATCTGACAGATATTAATTTATGACGCAGAGTTACTGTGTCTTGTCAAGAGATTTCTGAATTGAATATTTCAGTTAAAATCGTGTTCTCAATCTCAATCAATAACTGGAAGACCCGGTTTAAGCCCAAGTTTTGTGTGGTTCCCATCTGGCTATATTTTGGTCTGTTTGAGATTTTTGAGGAATATTCAACTTCAAATGCTAATTCGGAAATCGAGGGTTCCTCTTGATATTTCCCAGCTGCAAGTAGTCGCTCGTTTGTAGGGTTCGGGCTGCTCTCCTGATTTCTATTTTACTTCTTAAGATATCTCAGTATCCGTAGCGACATTCGATTACACGATCCCTGTGACAAGCGCAGCAAGATTTAGAAACGACCTCGTCACTAACCATGAAGCACAAAAAACGAGCCTTGGAATTTAACACTAAAAAGGCCATTACAAAAAGAAAGAAAGCTGAACTTTGAAATATACAGTTAGCAAATTGAATAAAAAATCTTGTCCTCTAAAATCACTATTGTGTGTAGATACTCTGTTATATATGTAGGGCATTAGGTAATAAACTAGTAAGTCTAATGATTTCACTGTGGGTATAATGTATGGCAAATACGAGGAATAATTTCGCCACGAGTCATTAACAAGTGCAGGACTCTTTCCGCCGTGCCCCCAACTGCGGCCCGTGTCCGTTGCGTTGTAAAAAGCATTTGCAAGCAATAAATTTGTACATCCGGGAAATTATTTAGCATGCGGCTAGCGTGTGCCTGCCGCGTTTTGTCGCGTTAAACCACCATTTAATGGAAACGAATGTCACTCGAGGGAAAAAATGACAAGCTGTCATGCGGGCACCCCGCCATCTTTGAAACTTCTTGCCGCTACATAAAAACAAATGATTGACTCGTCAACCTCTGTCACTAAATTACCTGATTACACTTAAGTTATTAAGAAGTCGTTAAGCTCAGAACAAGTTCAAAACGAAGCTGTTAATACTAATCATAAAGAACATTAGTAAATTATTTATTTTACTGCGTAGTTTGGTTTTATGCACTCGTAAATCCGAGGTTTGATTGGCTCATAAGTGCAGTTTAACATAAATGTGGACGGTTATTGTGCTATAACACGGTTTCTATCGAAGAATATTGCGTTTCGTACATCGATTCCATTTGGATTGCTCATAGCTGCTAACATTTTAAAGCCACACAGGTTTAACGAGTTTCCTTCGAAACTCGACATTCAAGTAAAGACAATATCGTCAATATTGGTAAGCAAACATGGCGCCCATAAAGATGCGTTCAAATTCAAACGTCGCGTCGGAACAAAGGGCACGTTCAGAATACGTGTTAAGTGCTAATAGATTTCCGGCACCTGTAAGGCAGGTGCGTTAGCGATTGCGATTCGGAACGCAACCGACACGCCTACACGCGATATTGGATTTACTGTGCGTAGGACGCCTTTGATGTGTGTTCAGGGCGCGATTGGATGGTGTAGAATTTTTTTCAAAGGCTTTGATAGGTTATTTTACAGCCAGCATAGTGTTACGCACTTTTTTGCTACCATAGAGCCTAAAATAGTACAGATTTAGGAGTAGAAATCACATTTATTGAGCGCAAACTATCCAGCCTGTAACTATATGAGAAATAATCGTTCCATTCAGAAGCAAAAAACAGTTATTCTGAGATCATGCTGTTTTACCAGCCAATGGAATATGTATCAGCATGCGTGGAAATATCCTTAAATGCGAACTGCGAGGCAACTTTCCAACTGCGACAAAGTCATCCATAACGATCGTGCAGTTTTCGAGATCTGACACCCAAACTAACTTTCACTTTATTAATAATCTTCTGCGTTAATTATACCAGTATTGTGGTTGTTGGGTAATTTATATGGAACCAAGAAAGTTTAAGAAAATAATATTTTCTGTAATAAAGAATGTTAAACCGCGAACATCAAATCTTTAAATTTTTATTTACAATGTAAGAATCAGGTTTTACCCTTTTCTTGCGGAATTTGTTCGAAAGAGTCACCGCGGCCCTGGAACGCAAAGGGCTTACTTAAAAGGAACACGGATGGGTTTCAGTCAGTATGAGTCTGACACGCCCTTCCGCTCCACCCAGAGCGGAAGAAGTCATTTGATGATTTCCCATCCTTAAAAAAAAAAAACCCATTTTCGCATTGAAATAGTTTCACTTTAGGTACTACAAAATTGGCACTTTTTAAAGGTATATTTTTACTAAACCAACCAAGGGAGAAAAATGTGTCCCGAAAGCCTGATAGAATAAAAAACGTGTTCACAAATTTATAATTTTCATCTCGCCGTTTGAAAAAGTACATTTGTCAAAGCAATGAATTTTATTGAACTATAAAATGAAAGCAATACGATTAGGGATTGCAATCCAGTAATCCAGCATCATTGTTAGCCCTGCGGGATCTCGCAATAGCTTGTGATTCCCAGGATAGTGATTTCCAGGTCGGGCAAATAGTGTTAAATATTAAGTACAAAATAACCGAACTGTGCAATAATTAGTAAATTACATATAGTGAGGTGTTGTTGATTTGTATATTTTTAATAAATATTTGATAATAACCCTAACAAAGTATATTGTTTTGAATTTCATAAAACAACTATAACATGTATCCCGCGGGATCCCGTTGAATTGAAAACAATGCTGGATTGCAATCCCTAGATACGCTTGTCTCACGTAATAAAACTGGACTGTGATCTAGCTAAGCTAAAGTAAATATTTCGCAGAACAGAACGAACCCTTCCCTCTTCCCTGAAATCATAAACAACCCAGTTTTTTCTGCAAAACCATGATCAATCCATACTAATATTATAAATGCGAAAGTGTGTCTGTCTATCTGTCCGCCTGTTACCTTTTCACGCTTAAACCGCTGATCCGATTGAAATGAAATTTGGTGTAGAGATAGTTTGAGTTCCGGGAAAGGACATAGGATAGTTTTTATCCCAGAAATCATCCATTAAGGGGGTGAAAAGGGGGTGGCAGTTTGTACGCCACTCCGTCATTATTTAAACCATGAACCTATGTATTTAGACACTTGATAAAAAAAACACATTTTCAAGCGGTTTCGAAAAATTCGTATCTTAAAAAATAAAAATGTCTGCCCAAAATAACTATTCCACGCAGACGGAGTCGCGGGCAAAAGGTAGTATTCAATATAAAGCCATCCATCTCCTGTATAAAATGCCACGGTCGCCATTTTCAACACCTATAGGAATAAATACCCATAACTTGGTCTAGCTTGTGTCCATAATGCCATAAACTTGTTCTAAAAACATGCTTGCATGCAAATCTGGGTATGATATGAATGCCTTGATGCATTAACTCCGCCCATGTACCACTATTGTACATAAAGTTTAAATAAATAAATAAATAAATGATGGAGAACTAGATTGGCTTAGCTGATGATATTTCCACGAATATTCGCCGTGGAACAGGTATCGGTATGTCACTGGTATCAGCAGTTCCTAAGGAATACGTGTTGGTATTTGGCGGGGTTGTTGGCATTGGGGTCTTGTTGCAGTTTGGTCAGAAGGGAGCGCCTGAATTTCAAATTGGTTTGGGGGAGTGTCAAAATGTTACCATTGAGATTGGTCCTAGCAAGGTTTATAGGTATAAAATAGTGTATTAATTTTTTTGTGGTTTTTATAAATATGTATGATAGTCTGTAAGGTATTTATGTTATGGGTCTTTAGTCTCTATAATAGGTTTAATGCATCTCTAACGTTGGCTAGGCAAATCGAATTCAATCATGGACTTTCGATCGCAATTTTGTACGAGTCCTTAGATCCCAAGTTGCCGTTACCAACACATGCTCAATTATTTATTCATGTTCTGTTCTTTCATTCATAAAAATTCGTTAAGTGAAATTCTACCAAACCTTGAAAGTAACGTATTTTGCCAACTGATCCGACATTGATTACATATTGCAGCAGCGACGTCGCAACAAGTTCCGCCAATTGTATCCTTACGGTTACAAAGCTCTGTTTTGCGTGACCGTCGGATTTATATCAAGGAAATAAGGAGCAAAATCGCGTGGGAGGTTAGGTTGTTGGTTGGTAAGGATAATTTTGTAGGGTAGTACCCTCCCCGAGGGTCGGTCCCCGATGTCGCAGATGTTTAAGCGTTTACAAACACTTGTTACTTACAATACAATACAAAGTCCGCCAATACTCAACGTTGGTGCCCAAATGTTGGACCAACCCGTTGGGCAAATGTTGGAGTTATGTTCTTACATATTTGGAAATTAAATTTTTATATTTAATGGAAATTCAAATATCATGCTTACATCACTTTCTAAAACGATTTGATGGCTTTAATGAGAGTGATTAGCGTTTGGGCATGAAAAATTAATATTTCTTATTATCTTCCTTACCTTTTTTTTGCGATGAGTTTGCTCTTGACTCTAGTCTAGGTCATAGATGACAGAGACAAAGCCGACGATGGAGCAAGCTTACCCAGAAGAAGCCTTTTCACTCTAATTTTGAAGAGAGTAGGGTTGTATGCGTTCGGGAACACAGACGCAGGCTGGTTCCAAAACATCTTCAACAATCATCTTGGAGTAAAACTCGATTTCCCTCTCCGTATCTGTTGACACTTGATAGTTGTTACGAAAGGCTAATTGCATCACATGAACTCTCCAAACTGCATCTTTTGCGTAGTCACTACAAAAAATGCCGCCGTAGTGTATTGTCTCTGTTTTTTTTTTTTTTTCTATAGGAATAGTTGGACCTAGTATTCTATCCATAGGGACCGGGAATGACCGGAATAGTTGCCCCAGAAGTATAGTTGCCTCGATTTTAATTACTCTAGTTTCGCGGATGAATTACATTTTATTTTATTTTTCAATCGAGAGACTATAACAACCACTAAGTAGACCGTGTTGCATGTGTCTGTGCGATTGCTTGAGAAGGCAAGATGCGATAAAAGTCCTCTTTCTTTAAACGTAATTTACATGGATTAGGCAACTATCCCCCATATGGGATAGATGTCACAAAATTTAAAGGTCGACTAAAATCGCCAATACTCTGGAAATATCAAAAATAATGTTCTTTACTTTCACAAATTTGAAGATAATAAACCAAAGCACCTACCCGTTTTACAAATAAAGTGACAAGTAACTAAATACATAATATATATTAAAAAGTGTGGCAACTATGCGGCTTTTATCTGTCGCCAGATCTCCACAAGACACCATCACAAATATACCAGCAGCAAAATGCGCAACAGACGCATTCCTAGAAATCATCCTAAATTACCAGAAAAACACCATTCACATTCATCTTCATTCAATTTTTTTTAAGACAAGAAACTGGATATTAAACTCCTGTGACTACTTAGAAATTGACAATGCGATCTTGGAAAAAGAGATGCAGCTGTCAAGACTGTCTGCTACGGTTGCGGAATTGTTCGAAGGAGTTACCGCTGCACTGGAACGCGAAGGGCATTCGGAGGAACACGGGAGGGATTTCCAGTTCGATCCAGCCCGTCCCTAGCTGTCCTCCCCCCAGCGACGCCCTAAGCCGAGGCCCGTACCCCACAGGGGGTGCCCGCGAGCGTGTAGTCGCTTAGTTTGTAAGTTTTTTTATAAGGCCTGGCTGGAGGCTTTAATATTATATTAAGGCCACCACAGGCAAGCCCGGTTAAGCAGTCGACAACCTTATAGGTTGAACTGCGAGAAGCCACTCAAAAAAAAAAAATCGGGAGGGATTTAGTTAGTAAGAGTCCGACACTGCCTCCCGCTCCTCCCGGGAGGAGTCATTTGATGATTTCACATCCAAAAAAATATGTAATCCGCCATTTTGTGGCGGCGGCCATCTTGGACCAATTTTCATCAAACATAGCTAAGAACACTCCCGAATAATTCATTTTTCAAACAAAAAAAAACAAAATCAAAATCGGTTCATCCGTTCGAGAGCTACGATGCCACAGACAGACACACACACAGACACGTCAAACTTATAACACCCCGTCGTTTTGCGTCGGAGGTTAAAAATAAAAAAAATATATACAGACTGTATAGCGCCATTTCTTTCCCGCACTTTCAAACGAACTTAGGACACTTCAGTAGCATGAGGTTTTATGAAGTATTGTAAAAAATAAGGTTTATTGCCGACCATAATTTGAGATAGAGCCTTCGTTACTTGGGTGTTATCGAACAGATAAAAGAGGATTCAGGTATTTATGAGCATCTTGAATGTTAGATGAAGATTTAAATTTTGACACTTATCTAAAGTTGTTTTTTTGACAACAATTCCGACGAACCTGACATGGGATAAGCAGTGGTCTTAGGAGTAAACTTTAAAGCCTGTTTTGAGCTCAACACAAGCCTATGATATTGAAACTTTACAATTGCTTTTAATACTACTGAAAAAAAAATATTGCGAGTTTTTTATTTATTTTTTATTTAATGTGGGTTTGCTTTTAACTCTAGTCTAGGTCATAGATGACAGAGAGCTTACCCAAAAGAAGCCTGTTCACTCTAATTTTGAAGAGATTAGGGTTGTATGCGTTCGGAAACACAGACGCAGGCAGAGAATTCCACTTCTTTGCGGTGCGCATTATAAAAGACGTTTGGAAACGTTTAGTGCGTCTAGATGTCCGATGGTAGAAGGGGGCCGGTGGGATGAGGTTGTGGAGTTCGATCCGATGCTCTTCTATATACCAATGCTCTGTTTTATTGCTGATTCTGACAGTGCCTATCACACGTTTGTCCAATGTTCGGTCCAAGCAATCTGAAAGAAATAAATATGTAATCATAAATGCGAATTTGCGATGCTCATCTGTTTTTCCGATCTCTGGCTGATATACTGATTCTGTCAAATTCAGAATGTATGACAAAGAACAATGGCAATCCAATTAGTGTTTCGTGTACCTATTTATCTTGTTAATTTGAGTATTTATTATATATTTATATTGTATGTATAGTTTATATATTCATTCTATTTATTTAAATGTTTTCACCGACCACCATTATTCTGCATCACCCAAAGGTTGGCTGGTAGAGAATGCCTATGACATTAAGTCCGCCTCTGTACATTTGTGTGCGTAAAATGTTAATAAATAAATAAATGGCCACTCGGCCAAGTTGCTTGGACTAGTAAAATCTGACAAAACGTAATTTGATGAAACAACTATTATGTATGTCGTTTCATTCGAGCAACAATGCACTACAGATTGGTGACAGTTTCATCTCGGTACGAATTTTTGTTTTTTTGATATCGGGGGAAATCCTCATGGAAATCCTCCACCCTGGGGCGGGTGAAGGGGTCTGTCAGACTCTTACTGACTAAAACCACCCCGGTGTTCCATCTCCCACCTACGCCGGGGATCGCGGGAACGTATGCGACTTCCGCAATCCCCGGCTGGTGGCCTCTGCGGGCCACCTCGCGTCGGCGAGGGGAGTGAGGTATTTTTTTGTCCAACGTTTGCGCCAAGTACAGTCAACAGCTAATTAAAAATTATCTCTTATCAACTCGTTTGACCTTGTCATTGTCACCGAACGCTGTAATTGGATGCATTATCAGCGTGTCAATTGACATATATACTTGTCGGTCATTTGACTAGATACGCGATGTTCTAATAGGAGGCCCGTGTCTGGCTGGATGGGTGTTTAGTCTCTTTCTAGCAAAGAATAGAATTTCTTAGTTTTTAATGAACGTATTTTGGTCACCATTTCGTTTCTACGTATAGTATCTATCAATTGAGCACCGCAGATTGCTATCAAAATCGAAATATTTTTAAGGAAGTTCCTAATCCATTGCCTTTTATGTTTGCAAAATTGGTCTCCTCAACATGATAAAAAACGCATTGAATGTTGTTGAATGTCAAAATGACTGGCATTTCCATTTATTGTGCACATAACCAATGGTCCTGTCTTTCTGAAACACACAGGATACTGAGTAACTTTCAGAGTTTCAGTTGAAGACTTAAAAACGAGTTCATTACTGTAAACGCAAATAAATCAGCAGCAAAAATATAACGGTATTTTAATCATCTTAACGTTTTGTTTCTGTTTTTTTATCAGTAAATGTTGGTTAGGGTTGGGGGTTACCCAGTTAATGGGTTGTGGAGGTCTGGTAGGCAGCCGCTCCACGTAAATTACTGATATTCAGCTGAATCCGGTTTGACTGGAAGCCGACCCCAATATAGTTGGGAAAAGGATAGGCCGATGATGAGGTAAGGTACCCAGCTGATCTATCCCAACAGCATTTGATGCAGACAAAGTCCACAAAACACGTTAGTCTCTGCAGTTTACCTAGGTTTTGGTGTACAAGACATACCGATTGAGGAAGTCCGGTCAAATAAATGAATCGAATGTACCGACCTAGTTTTGCTTAATTACAAACATAAAATAAGTTAGGTTGTTTATTATAAGCTACTTCCCATTCCACTTAGATTACTAAAATTAATCTAGCTTAGTTTATAATTCAGTCGCCAATTTGAATAGAATAAACCGGCCACGTGCGAGTCGGACTCTCACATGAAAGGTTCCGTACCAGAAACCGAAAAAAAACACGTTCCTTGTATGGGAGCCTCTTTTAATTCTTATTATAATTTATTTTTTATTATTTTTTGTTATAGCGGCAATAGAACAACACACGCAGTAAAAATTTCAACTGTCTACCTCCCGTTCGGGTTCTGTTGGTTACCCTTTGGGTACGGAACCCTAAATAAAAAGAGATTTTCCGTTTGTCACTTACTCACTGACAACGTAGCAGGTAGGTACTCAAAAACGAAACTGAAGAAGCGCCGTCTGATGAAAATAACAGAAAACTGGATTTGAAATAAGCGACGAACGTTTACGATACTGCGATCGAGAAGGTTTAAAATCTCGCAATTATGCCTCAGTGCACATTACGCACATACTATGATATCATAAATTCATAATAGTATACTGAAACTCGTTTATCGGCTATCAAAATATGTAGCTAATACTTACGATTAATAATAATCAATAAACAAAGCAGATATTAATAGATTAGCAGATTATAAATAAATAACACATTTTCGGTGACGTCATTTAGCAAATATTTTTGTCTGAATTTGTTAATTCAGGCAAAAATATTTGCTCAATGATGACCTGCAACTACTTACAGGTTAGGTTGAATATCCTGTCAAACAAAAAAGTTATAATTTTTATAATTATACGCGGGTTGGTTCGTAAAACATTTGCCATTATAAAATAGGTGAAGTGTGTTTGTTTAATTTAGGACGTAATCAGTAATCACCGAAGTTACTTCCCCTATTTTTTTTAAATCATAAATCATTATTTCGCCAGAGATTATGGTACAATGGGTGTTACAAGAAAGTAAAGTATTATTAATAATAATAATAATCATTTATCCGAATATGGTACATAATTAAGCTTTTTATTGCGATTATACAAAGTTACCAAAACGGTTTATGTAGGTTTTTTCATTTATAGATTCTGTTTGACCACCATCTCACCTGATGGTAAGCTATGATGATACTGATCGCTGACTGCTGCTCCAAATACCAAAACCAACCGTTTCACTTCGACAACATAACCTAAAAAACACGCTGATTAGATAATGTATGTAAACAAATGGCAGCTGTTAAAGTCAATAGTGCTGAATAATATTGTGATAAATTCTTATTAGTGATGGCAACATAAATAACGAGTAGTGTTACCAGTTTGTGACACACATACTTATTAATTTATGGTAGTTTACCTGGAGAGGCGCGTGAGTGTGGCGGCCATATTTGAAATGTTAAATAGCAGTCGTCATGCTTTTGATTGTTAAAGGGTTGAGCAGATATTAGGTATAGCACTTTACTTCCTTGTTTAAAAGTCAATTTAGATGTACCTACAATTATCATAAAAATAGAAGTTGTGTGCATTTTTATACAAGGTGATACAGAAATAACGTAAAACCTGAATAGAGATCACTGCACATCATTATGAACAAGTATTCCTATGGGACCCAAACTGAAATCGCGAAAAACAGCCGGCCAAGTGTGAGTCGGACTCTCACACGAAGAGTTCCGTACCATAAACCGAAATAAAAAACACGTTTTAAATAAGACACAGTGTTTTTTTTTTCGGCCACCTTTAATTTTTAATTTAATTTTTTTTTTTTTAGTTGTTAGATATAACGGCAACTCTGTGAAAATTTCAACTGTCTACCTATTACGCTTGCTTAGTATAGTAATAGGGTTCCGTTGGTAACCCTTCGGGTACGGAACCCTAAAAAACAACTGCCGCATATTTTTATATTTACCAATTCGACAAAATTTATTGAACAGTTGATTTTATTTCACCCTATAGATAGGTAAGGTACCTATTGGGTGGTTAGTAGGTATTTGATTTTCTATAACATCAATAATATCTGAAACTACTTTTGATGGTGACTGTAAAAGTGTAAGTCAAGAAGTGAAAAGGTTATGCACCTTATGAATTTATATTTAAAAAAATAGGTAAAAAGTCGAGTTCTCCAGTAGCTAGGTAGGTACCTACTTTGTTTAGTTGTTTTCATGTTGGATTTGCACGGAAGGAAAACTTATCGGATAGTAAATTTAGATTAGGTAAGTACCTACCTAGTTAGATAATAATTTATAGATCAAAAAGCGTAAAAATAAAGATCTGTTGTAAATACAGTGAGAAATACCGATTAGCTTATTGTAGAGCCAAGAAACTTGCAACAGTTGCAATACACATTTAATTCCTTGCTCAACATAATAGTTAAAAATAACTCCAAAACTATTTCCCCAGACGCTAATAATAAAAAAATATGCAAAGGACAAAGATTCTCAACATATTTGACGGTTAAGGTCACAAAAATGTAACATTGACTTGACGGTTGACACGCCCGCTCGCACACCGACACTATACACAGACACACAAACACAGCGACGCTCGTGACGAAATGACGTGACGTCACCCGCGGCACGCGAACACACCCACACTCGCGCGCGACCCCGCGTGACGTGTCCACGCACATTACGAAACTCGCTGTTGTACACTCGCAGTCGCACACTTACGTCGAAGTAAACAAAGTGACGTAAAGACGTGACTCACACAGCCACACAGTCGTGTCGGCGCACACTAGTCCGGCGCTTGTGATTAATGTAAACAAACCGGTCGCGTTTATAGCGCTTCCTACGCACACATAGAACGCGAACAGAAGTGGGCCATCTGTACACTATACCTACTGTCTATCTATACCTACCTACACGTATTACATATTTATTGATAAACAAACGGAAATAGAACGTTAAGATTATTAAAATACCGTTCTATTTTTGCTGCTGATTTATTTGCGTTATGTAGTAATCAACGCGTTTTGTCTTGAACTGTAACTCTGAAAGTTATTTAATATCCTTTGTGTTTCAGAATTAAACCAAATAACATTTTTAAAAAGCTGAAAGCTTCCAATTTCCACAACAAAGAACAATAAAAACCAACGGAATACAGATAGCGTTATAAAAAAATAAAAATAAAAATCACAATACAGTCGCGCACAAAAGTTATAACCGGCTGAATGTGAAACAAGTACAGTCGTAAATAAAAACGAATAGCGCGCGGGCCGACGCGTACTGTTATTACTCGAAAATTTATGGCATTTACCCAAAAATTACCAGTTCCAGCCACTTTATGACGCACTGAATTCCGGCAATAACCGTCCTTTTCTATATAATATTCCAAGTAACTACGTAGTTATTAACTAAAACATGTTTTTTTCTTAATATCGAACTTTTTACATCAATTTCTTCAAGTCGTAATCATAATCCAGATATAAAAATAAAGAAACATTAGGTTTTTTTGTTTTTTCCTGTTTGTGGAGTCTCGTCGAGATATAACTATAAACATACCGAAATATGAAGTCGTTATGCTGAATATAAAATCGTGAAAGCCGTCGTTATTTGTAATTCTAAACCTAACAACTTTCTAAAACATCGGACATCCTCGAAATGAGTTCGAATATTAATAAATTCTTTGAAATGTATGTGTTCACACAGTTTAGCGATAAAATTCACATTGAGTGTACACATTCATTTAGAATAAGTGCAGATTGCTCTTAATATAAAATTCACAAGTTTAATAAAATAATTTAACCTAGCTTAAAAAAAACCTAATAAACTTATTTATAGCTCTATTATTTAAACGCTAACCTTCAAAGTCGATTAATAATAACGTAACATGCACAATGATAATGATTCATGAATACCTAATGACATTGTTTGTAAATAAGTTATTTAAATTTGTAGGTAAAGTTTATTATGAATACACAAATTTTACAAAATGGTCTTGAGCATGCCAGTTTAAAGTATGTTGCTATTTAAAAGCAAGATAACATAAACGTAACTATATATATACCTATGTAGGTACCTACTGCCTGATTTGTTTATCATCATTTTTTTCCAGGCATTAGATATTAATCAAATACAATAATTGAGCAATAACTATCTCTTAAAAATGAAAAAAAAAATAAAAAAACCTTTTTATTACAAAAATCGTATGCTTGAATACAAAACAATGGTAATAAAAAAACATGCATATATAAATCATCAATTCTACCCTTAAACACACACATACAATAACACTGGCATTCAATCCAGCCTCAATCCCACACTACAAATTAATAACTAATTCCAACTCGATTGTTCTGCGTAACACCTCCGTACGCGAGCGTACAGCTGTAATTTGACCTGGATAAATGTATCTAGGTCAATAGCGGGGTCAAGGCGTCCGCCATTGTTAGCTCGGCAATCAGCTGTAATTACACGTAATTGTTTTACTACCAGCCATGCTGATCTGGTGATGATAACAGAAGTTCAGCCGCTCAAGTCTTCATCGTCATCCCACTTACATGGAACTGCGAAGGGGTTTTACTAGTGTATTTGTCGCCTGTCTGCCACCAATGTCTCACTTTGCTGGTGTTGAACAGTTAACAGCCGGTCTAACCAGTGAACCTCTAATTTCTGACGCTTGTCAAGGCATTATCACACTTATGAGGAGCTATTAAGGGGTGTTAGTGTGATGGTGGTCTGTCATCTATCACCAATATCTTCACTTCGCTGGCATAGAACAGCCGGTCTATTCTATGATAGGTTGACAGCACACTTCATAGAGTAGCTGTACTCCAATGATTGACTACAGTTATAAAGACCACTGAGAATTCTGTGCATCCCGGACCACCAGGAGATAGGACCTGGTTCCCAATCTCCAGGTAAAAAGAGAAAAAACCTCTTCAGCATTCATGCTATATTCTGGAGCACTACTTGTTGCATCGAGCCCCATCCAGCTGCCCAATGACAGCCTCCTGAAGTATTCAGGCAGAGGTTCCAGGCTGTTATGCCATTGAATGTAACGACTACGTACAATGACTACGGACTCCACGTCCCACATGCCAATAACCTCATGTGTTAAGCCCAAACAATATACGTAGGCTTGTTTGAATATTTAGATACACCTGCTGGTTGATTCTGTAAACATGTCAAAGTGAAGGCTTGGGTGAAGTGATCACGAGGTGAGCTGTCAATCCATACAATCAAGATGTCACGTGATCACGGAGTGAGCTGTCATTCCATCTTGATTATATGGATTGACAGCTCACCTCGTGATCACTTCACCCAAGCCTTCACTTCGATATATTTACAAAATCGACCGGCAGTTCTATTGACACTATCAACGCCTAGCTCGGTTAGGCAGTTAAAAGAAACGAAACCAAAGTTAAAAACCTAACAATATTCTAGTAAGCTTTATGGTTTTTGACATGTACAGTAGCTGAATGTAAAACCTCACCAACACAAACTCTGAATACACTTTTGACGCAGTTATTAACAAAAACGTAAGCCTCGCTTGTGAACAACTTTTATAGTTCCACTTTCACAGTCATAATCAAGCTTCGAGATATAAAACCTGTAGGTGTGTATATCATTAATATTCTAGTCAAAGGGCGTATAGATAAACTTGAATATTTCTATGCAGATTCCGTTTTTTATGTACATAAATCCATAGATATTTTACAAGCCCACACGAACTTAGACATGGAAAAGAAACTTCAAAATGCGATATATAAGTCGTGCTTTGTTAGCTATTTCTGTATTTGTAACTAGCTACCGCCCGCGGCTCCGCCCGGGTTAATGTCGAAAATTATCCCAAGGGATCTTACTCTCGGGATAAAAACTAGCCTATGTCCTTTCCCGGGACTCAAACAATCTCTATTCCAAATTTCATCTAAACGGGTTTGCGCGTGAAGAAGTAACAAACAAACTCACAAACTTTCGCCTTTATAATATTAGTGTGATAGTGTGATGAATACCCTCAAAATCTTATTATTTTGGACGAACTGAGATCTCAATAACTCAGGTAACGACATTTAGGTTCCACCCAATTATTACCGGTACCTCATACAGTAAGTGTGTATCTACAGTACCTTATAAAGGAAGGCACTTAAAACATAAGTACGTTATGAAATATAAGTAAAGTTGTATGACTGGTATGATAACTTAGCCACAGGGCCATTCAACAAGTAACAGAGGGCCAGTTAGTCTGGTTTGCGCTGAGGCCAACAGGGCTTCATTTCCTGATGCTTAGGATTGAGATGTATGCAGCTTTGTTCTGGAGTTACGGTAAAGATGGCGTTACTTCATCCGGACATAGTTTTAATGCCTCGTGTTGGGGTTCTAGATACACTGTACTAACAATATAATTATGTAATTCCAAATGAAATAAGCTACTGCTTACTCTAAATGTTTACATAATGACTACGTAAACTGGCTTTAGAAGAAAAAAATATTCAACTTGCTAGGTCCACCCGTTCCTGAGTAAATCGGTGGTGACAGACGGACGGAGAGACGGATAAGAGAGTGATCTTATAAGGGTTCCTTTTTTTACCTTTTGAGGTATGGAACCCTAAAAACAAAAGGAAAAGTCTGTTGAAACGTAAACGTTTTGTCTGGGTCTGTACTTGACAATTCGACATTTTTTTATTACTATATAATAGTGTCCAATTGCTGGACTAAAGTCCATATCTTTCTAGACACTCTTTTCTTGCGCCACTCCAAACCAGTATTCGCGCGTCCAGGTCACCTCGCCATCGCTTTCAGCGAGTCGATTCTGTAAACATGTCGAAGTGAAGGCTTGGGTGAAGTGATCACGAGGTGATCTGTGAATCCATATAATCAAGATGGAATGACAGCTCACTTCGTGATCACGTGACACCTTGATTATATGGATTGACAGCTCACCTCGTGATCACTACACCCAAGCCATTACTTCGTCTTGTTTACAGAATCGACTGGCTGGGCCAACCTCGGCAAATTTTACACTAAACACCAAAATAACCTAATTTTAATTTGTCTATTCAATGAAATTTTGCATGTTTTGTACCCCACACTGCGGCTTTAGGCACTGATTGCACGCCACTTCCTCTATTAGCTCTGACGCAAGGGATGCTCCTCTAATAAGGAACGTGACTATACGCGTGGCCGCCGCATCAGCATCGACCACGTTCCGAATTTGAATGTTATTTGCAAAAATAACCTCATAATGCTAGATGAAAATGTTTTTACACTTAATTTTCACAACGTATGTAGAATCAACTGTGATTGTGGTGCTCCGTTAGATATCGCTGTCAGCTATAAAAACGCAATTGTCCCCATAGAATTAGGAATATTGTGAAATAATGATAATAATTTTGGTGTAGGCCAAAGTACCGCCAGCACATCAAGCTACAATAATCTATCAATTTTCTTTATTAGATTTTCAACTTTATCGTTAGGTTTTCGCATAGGTTCAAGATTGATTGGGAAAATTTGACAGTTTCGGGTAGCTTGATGTGCTAGCGTCTGTACATGTGAGTGGAAAAGGCGGAGTTATGTAATGAATATACGTAATAAAGAAATTTATTTTCTCTATCTCTATTGGCCGTTTTTTACTGTATTTTGGTTTTGTAAAAAATACTTTTACTGTATGAATCCAAAGTACTTCTTTCCTTTATGCGGCCTTCGCCCTGTCCTAGGCTAACAGGCAGCTAGTATAAAAACGCATTTAAAACATGGTCCATTGAGTCTTCTGCTCCCGATGTGTCCTGCCATTAGCTGCTTATTGCCAAAGCCACTTTGCATTTCACTCAAGAGACTTGAATATGTATGACAATACACATAATTAACATACATACTGGGTATACTTAAAGTGAAGTAAGTTATACCAATACCAATCTACATATAGGTAGATAGGTAGGTGCCATTTCTAAACAGGAATACCTATGGTAAGATAAAGTATCAATTTTGTATTAATATCATGATGAATTAGGTAAAACCGGATTTTATTGTTTTATTTTTTGTCAACTTAGTCATGTCAGTATTACTTTCCCCTAGAATAATAGGTAGGTATAATTCACATTCAGAAAAATATTAATGTATGTACCTACGCTAAATTAGCACAAATTGATAAATTATAATTTTCCCTCGGTGTACAACACATCAAGCTACAACAATCTGTCAAATTTCTTTAATACATTTTCAACTTTATCGCTGAAGCATTAGTTTCAAAGTTGATTGGGAAAATTTGACAGTTTAGGGTAGCTCGATGTGCTGGCGTCTCATCAGTCAGTAAATTTTGTTAGTGACTGTACGAAAATCAAAAGAAAAAAATGGCGCGGCCCATCAATTGTTGAAGCAGTGTACACTGCACTTTTAAATCCCCCAATTAGCTTTTTGCTTAGTTTAAGTAATTAAATAAGTCATAAATCGATAGCAATATGTGGTAGGTAAGTCATAACTTTGGTGTTGTCAGAATAATCCTGAATGATGCGATGCGACGCAATGAAGGCGATAAATTACCGCGCAATAAAAACGCCCCGCCAACGCAGCTGTGCTATCATTTTTTCAAGTTTTTCGCTCAACAAAAACCTTTTCTTAGAGTTACTCCTATCTTCAAATAAAATGTTAAAAAAAAACAATCGAAACTCAACCTTATTGTGTCGAAAATTCTGGGGTTAAAAACCACAGAATTTGGACGCTTCTGTTCCCCGCACGAACGCTTTCATTATTTTTTTAACCAACAAAATCGCCATTTTGTATTCGCGATCGATTTCGCATTGATCCGTTGCGATACGATTTATCGCGCCGAATACTTGAGTAATTGATTGTGTTTAAAAAAACCGATTCGTTCACGATGCTGATAAATAATCAATAATTGGCTTGGTAGTTGGTACGTACTACTCAAACCGGTCGTTTTCAATTACACTTTTTAGATATAAATAAATTGAGTCTAAATTATTGTTGTGTTCGCATTGGACATGCGTATTGTTACGAAAGGCATGAAACCAGTTGAATGAAATATTTTCGATTTTTAAAAGTGAATTGAATGTTACATCACTCGTTTTGTAACGTTTGTAACAGAAATTAGATAAATTAGGACGCGAATTGTGCGTGAAAAATTGAAAAATACAAAACAACAAAGAATGCTACCAATATGTACTTAGGTACGCACATTCAAGACGCATTGGTCACTCTTTGTCAGTTGTATGAAGAATTAGTAAAAAAAGTCGTGACAGTTCATTCAATTAAATCAATTAAGTAATTCATTTAAAACAAATAAAAACGTTAAAGGTAGAGAAAACTCGACAAACAGAATTTTATTTACCAAACAAATATTTCATCACATCACCAACAGAAATATCACGCATATTAGTAAAAAAAAACGCTTTGAAATTGCGTTCGAAAACGAAAAATTAAAGAGCGAAAAAAAAGTTGCACAAAGCAAAAGGAGTTCGAATTTCAAAGCCTGACGAATCGTAATCGATTTGCTATAGAACCCGACGCCATGATTAGTCGACTCGAACGATTTCGTACCGAATCTATTCAGTCCAGTAACTAGGGTGCCACTATATTGTGATCGAATGCACTTGAATACCAAGTCTTTCTTCCGTGTTCGTGAGAACTCGAAATTAGTTTGGAAATCAGAGTATTATATAATTTGGTCGTGGTGCTATTTAAAATATCGTATACACTGCAGTTCACGGCTTTAATTCTCTTTTTTGAGTCATTGATCCGGAGGTGGGATAAAAACTGACGAGTAGACAGGCACAATTTGCAAATTCGACTAAAAAAGCAAAGTTGTCAAAATGTAGAACTTAGGAAGCAAGTTCTCACTTGAGGTCTTTCCGCGGAGCTACGACATAGACAACTTAAAAAACGGTGATTTAGGAGAGTGTTTTAAAAAACCAAGTAGGGACCACTAACCATCGGTTGAGCCGCTTGCTTATTGGCCATCATAAAACATACAAATCTGAATTTGACTTGGAATAGATCGCTTTAAAAAGAAATATTGACAGATCATTGACAGCTGTCATCACTCATACATTACGCACCTACATATATGTGCGCTAGAGTTTCATTCGCTAAAAATAATTTAATTGGGTTACCATCATCACCAAATTAAATATCATGTTTATCCTTTATTCGGTTTATTTCAAAAATATCCACAGGATGTAAACACTTAAGTTCGTTACGTTCAAAATTTAACAGCAAAGCCGTTAAAGTATTAATGGCAGTCAGTTATTTTGTAAACTGTTGCCGCTCTAATGGGCTATTTACAAAATATTAAACAGTTTCGGAGTCGTTAAAGTTGATGCAAATATACTTTCTAACATGTTTTCCATACTCGAGTCGAAGGGACTTACTGTAGCTATGATATTTTTGGAACGAGTCTCGAATTCTCGATGTTCCATCAAAGTTAATATTCCTGATAAATATAGTCGTAAATATCGATTTGCTTCAGTGCTGAATTGATATTGAATTCTCATCAGTGATGATTTCTCCATGCAAGATTTTACCGTAAACAAAACTTAATTTCGTACCACCTTTCTCCCATTCGGCCGGTATTCAAAATTGTGATAAGCTATTGCATGCTATTGCATGGTCCTGTACGTTGTATTGGTCTGGTCTTCTTTTCTAGTAGACGGTTAACTCCAAACATTGTTTAATTCCAGTAGGTGGCGACTTTAATTGCAGCTAATGGTGCACAGGTGTATGCACTTGGGCCACACAAACGTGTGGCTCATGTTCTGCTTCCGAGCAGGGGTTCCACGCTCACTTTAGGTATCCAGTGAGCCTTTAAAACACCAATTCGCTAAGTTGTGATTGCAGCGGCTTAACTGTGCATGCAATCGATTCAGAGCATACCAAATAGGCAACTGCAACTCACAACCCCCCGCTACTGCTCATCGAGTTGCATAAACTCATGAGGTGGTGGATAATTTTCTTACGGTTTAATGTACTCTGTGTATATCCAAACTTCAGCGGCCCTATCTTGTTTTGAATACTACCTCATTAGTTGACTGTACTACAGTGACGTGAACAAGTCACCTATTTTCCACTGACTAACCATGATGCTCTTTTGTTTGCAGGTTTCCATTTGAGCGGAGTGGTGCGGGCGCCCGCCGCAGTCCCACCATGCTCGGACCCGGAACGGCTATACAGGGTCACCGTCTCGTTCGACAGGTAAGCACCACATTTTATTATGTCAGTAGAGCCCTGTTTCATTTAGTCCGTCAATGAACCACTATACATCAATTTTAAGTAAATAAAGGCACGTTTACACGAAGTATACTGGCGCTAGTTTGCAGCATTGCCAACGCTTGCTACAATCCTGCAGACTTGACTGCGTGGTTTCCACAAGGCCAGTCATTTCTGCCTTGTTCTTGTGTGGGAAGGGGCTACGGGCGGAGGTCACGGGTAGAGAAATAGACGCGCGCTGTATCAGCACTGGTCTGACAAGAAACATTGTTTACAGTGGGCATAGTTTCGTCTAAACCTGCCTTTATTGAATAGATAAACACAGATTTATTACTAACACGAAGGACAATTGAGACTAGACATGACTAATGAGAGAAGGGTCCCGGAGCAGTTCTATAGACAGCAAGCAATCAAAGAGTTATGGAGGCCCAGACCACTAAACATTAGTAATAAAGGTTCAAACAGGTAAATCAAACTCCGTGTGGATTACCAAGCTCTAAGCAAGCGTTTGGAAGAAAGCGAATTCACATCTTGAACGTAGAAGTAAAGATGAAGAAGGAAATACAAAAGCCTCCATTCCAAAATCAATCAAAGCCCACGCAAGCGAAATAAATAGTTCCTTCAACCATCAGCTTACAAGAAAACAAAGAACTTTTAATAGAAAGGGTCACAAAGGCCCTACTATTGTTTATTCTAAAAGGGCACTTTTTACCCAAAGGCCGATGTACCCGCATAATGGCTATTGTGTAGAAAACTTTGTCACTTCCAATAATGGTGATTGTCGTTTGCTTTACGATGGTATTCTCGGAGCTAAAGTTGTGAGACTTTTCGAAATATGTCATGGATAAATAAGCTCTTATGAATTCTAAGATTTGGCAAGATAAGGCGTAGTTCTTGATTGAAGATCCTTTCTTTATCGGCCGCGAAATATGTATATCATCATTAAATAAGCTTGAATTCTGAGATTTGGGAAGATTAGTATCGCAATTCGGAGTAATGAGGTCAAAGTTTTAGCTATAGCTAGCCTGGTTGAAGACCCTTCACTGAACGCTTCAGCCATAATATTCGTATCGAAGTTTAGTCAGCAATGGTCATGTCCAAAGAACAGAATCTATAGCAGCCTCATACATACAAAATAAGTAAGTCATATGGGGTACAGTACATAACAAAATAAGTAAGTCATATGGGGTTAAATTAGTTGGCATTGAAATAGGATAAGGAAATCAGGCCACGAACCATTATTTGTGTCAGACTATTAAACGAGCTTCCAAGAGCACATGCAAAACACCGAAATACGAAATCCCTTTTGAATCGAATAAGTACCTACGAACCCCTTTTATAAAGCCTTTGTATCAGTGTCTATTCTACTCCTGCCTGGCTCTAACTGACAATACCACCGCTCTAATTCCACCTTCCCCATAGATGCAAGATCACGGGAGTGACGTGCAGCTGCGAAGCTCGCGACATCTTCTGGTGCCAGCACGTGGTGGCGCTGGCGCTGTACCGCATCAGGAACGCAGACTCCGTCAGGCTGAGGGTGCCTATCTCAGGTGAGACTTCAGACCAACATCATGGCGAGGTGTAGAACCTCTAGCGAGGTAAAGCCGTCATTAGTAAAACCTGAATTGAAAAAACACCTTACAGCTTGCGAAATAAGGAAGTGTCAATGTCTACTTTTTACAAGGAAAGAATACCAATCCAAGTTTTGGAGCCCTGATCATGTCACGTCATGGTCAAATGGTCGCTGTTACATGCACGTAGTGTATCATCAACATGCCGCAGATGCCGCACAATTTAGATTAAATGGACCTTCGGAAGCTGCGAAATAAGCACGTTTTAGGCTTATGATAGGGCATATTAAATAAAAATTAAATAGATTTCTATATCGGATCTGCTCATCATTGTGGTTATTTTTTATGAAAAAGGATGTTTATTGTCAGCTTCAGACCTAAGTTTTAGCAAAAGTCTTTTATGATCCATATTTTAAACAGCTTCCAAAAATCACACCACAAGACAAGACTACTTCAACTTGATATAAAATATCCGTCTCCTGTTCCAGAAACCCTCCTGCAGATGGACAGACAGCAGCTTCAGAAGTTCGTGCAGTACTTAATAGCGGAGCACCACACCGAGGTGCTTCCCACGGCACAGCGGCTGGCTGACGAGGTCCTGCAGGCCAGGTCGGCCATCAACAGGATCTGTGGGGCCCCCGACCCTACAGCGGGGCCCCCGCCTGACGCGCACCATGCTTGGCACTTGGATGAGCAGCAGGTTCGTGGAAAATGACTGAAACTACTTTACTTTATGCCCGAGTCTGTGTTTCCTGATAACAACAACCAATGGGTCGTTAAGTCAAGACTGAGTAGATTACTTCTAGGAAAGCGTGCTCCATCTTCGATCTCATCGTTTCCATCAGCCGAGATTGTGGTCAAACGCACAACTGAAAAAAAAATTGTGATATTCATTAAAAGTGACTATAGTCCTTTGAGAAGTCTAAAAGCCGGAGGCCAATTTTGTAACAAAATTGGGTTATCCGAAGGTCCATAACTGGGTTCTCTTCTGAATAATTCAAAAGGGGATACTGGATCGTTCTGGTACTATCACCAACGCCTTTTATTTTGGCTATTATTCTATTTTTTACAACAATATATGCACTAATAAAAATACTGTACAAAAGCGGACTTAATGCCTTAGGCTATTTCTACCGGTCGACCGTAGGGTGGTGGTCGCCCCTTGGCACTGAATCCTACATGTCACGTCGATTCTACTAGCTGGTTATTGCTTAGTTTTTTGGGTAGGGCATCGTCAAATTATTTCTCTTGCTATGTGCGGATCAGGATGGAGTGTCTGACTCTTACTGACTAAAACCCCACCCGTGTTGCTCTAATGCCCTTTGTATTCCAGGGCCGCGGTAACTCTTCAGAACGATTCCGCAACCCTGGTAGGGGTAATACTTAGTTATGGAGTAAACTTTCACATTCTAATTTTGATTGTCTTGTTGGTTTCAGGTCTGCGAACAAGTGCGAGCGTACTTATTACAGGGGACATATTACAATGCAAATAAACAACTTAACTCATTATTTTCTAAGGTAAGTTGCACTCGGTGCTTCATCATCATCATTCACAGCCAGTCTTCACCTATTGCTGAGTATATGCCTCTCTTTCCTTGTGCGAATCCCCACTTTCTTGGGTGTACACGGTGTTTAGGTACTTACATGAAATGGCCCGAGAAGGATTTCTTATGGATCAAAATGCACTAGAATATATTGGGGCTGCCTTATTAGGTCATCCATACTTCTCTGGAACCTTAAGAGTACTAGATTAGCCAGTTAAGGCTGCAAAAAAAGGATATCCAGTTTAAATCATTCCTTTATCTACGTCTAAGTTGGCTTTAGCTATTAAACATAGATAAAGCCCCAAAACCTTTTGTTCAATCGTTTCTTTTCGAGAAGACGGTTACTTTTGTACAGGCCCAGTGGCCACGTTAATTCGATACCAATACGGAGATCACAAAATCTTTACAACATTTTATTCTTCTAGGTAAGAGAAATGCTCCGCGCCCAAGACTCCAACGGTCCTCGGATGCTGATGCTCATGACAGAGCAGTTCCTCTCAGACCCTCGGCTTCTGCTGTGGAGGAACCAGAACACGCCCATGACAGAGAAGTGCAGACAGTTGTGGGAACAGCTGGGAGCCCTATGGGTCAGCATAGTGCTGGATCCTGGCAGCAATAAACACCATAGGATACAATGGAGACATCTGTTGGAGAAATGGTCCGCGGTCGAAGTATGTCCTACTGAGGATCCTGACTATCGGTCTTTTCCTTTGGTACGTATTTTATTATTTCAGACTTCTAAAACCCATAAAATTACATAAAGAAACTGTTGCGAAAAATAATAAAAACTTTCATTACAATTTTATATATGAAAGTTGATTTCATTTTAATATATTCCTAATCTTTGGCCTAAATAGTCTATAAATTGTATGAATACGCTTAAGTTGAAAATCTTAAACTTATCTACTTTATTTCGATGTAATTTACGATGATTTTTGAATGATACAATTCAGTTTAAAAATCTTTGTTGCAATGGAATTTCAATCTGTCTTACAAGACATTAAGTTTTGGTGTGGATAAACTAGGACTCTGAATTTAAATTCAGCCGTTACAGCAGCGCTAATATGTGCGTCCTTGTTCCACAGTACGCGAGAGAAAGGGAAAGGAACGAGAGGGATCGAGACAGAGACCACAGAGATAGAGACAGAGAGAGACACCGCGACCGCGAGGAGAGGGACAGAGAGAGACTGCGGGAGAGAGAGGAGAGAGATAGGTGAGGAGACTGACTGACATTATTTGAGAGCTTTTAATTAAAAATACGCTTTCTCGGTTCAAAAAAGTCATCAGTCGGGAAATTAAACTTTATTTTCTGAACTCAAAAAGCTATTTATTTAATTTAATATTAAAGTATGAAATTAAATATATTTTTCATAAAAATAAGAATATTTTATTTGCATAAAAACATGGTATGGTACGTGTGAGGTCTTATTTTAGATTTATGATCATTGATGTATTTTCTTAATTTTCAGAGAAAGACATAGAGAAAGACAGAGAAGAGAAATGCATTCCCATTCCGAGAGTTCCGACGAAGAATCTAGGCCTAATAAGTAAGTCGTTTCACTCTTTTATCCAACAACTCCTTCCAATGGTAGCTCTTGACGTGCAGTACCTGTCTCTTTCTTTATATCATTAGACTGACAGAGAAAGAGATATATCAAAGCCCTCATATTCGAAACAGTGTGACTTTCGGGAGTAGATGGTCCCTAAAAATAAAATTAAAACCTTATTTTTCACTAGTCAAAGATTTTCTAGACGTTTAGTTAATCGTAATCACTGTTGGGTCCAGCATCAATCTCGACATTGATTGCTAGGTAAAGTCTACCGAATAATACCGATGTCATGCCTACCGAACAATATCGATACGCTTAGCAGGCTGTCAAAATTCGACGCTAGATTCGCAAAAGTTTACGACAAAGTTCAGCAATTTGACATTTGCTAGGGATGCTATTCGCTGGCTTTGAATGTAGACTACCAAATATCGGTATTTTTAAATCGTTAGGACTTATCGTTCCGGTCGGTAGGCGATCGGTAACCCTGCCAGGGTTGCGGAATTTGGTCGAAAAAGTCACCACGGCCCTGGAACGCAAAGGGCTTTAGAAGGAACACGGATGGGTTTAAGTCAGTAAGAGTCTGACACGACCTTCCGCTCCACCTAGAGTGGATGAAGTCATTTGGTGATTACCCATCGTTAAAAAAAAAAGGCGACATAGTTACCGATCGTAACTACGAGTATGTCGAGATTGCAGGCCCTGTATTCCAGTATGTTTAATGTGTTCCAGTTTATACAATGGTGTTATTTTATTTGCAGTTATGAACGTGAATACAGGAGAGCTAGCAAAAGACTAAGACTAAACAACCAAAGATCCGCACCGCAGCTGACGCCACGGACTGTCTTTCATAAGTAAGTCAACCCTAATACATGTGACCCAAAAGGCTTAGGACTATGGCCATATGTTTTAATTCAAAGAGAATTGTAATCATAATCTAATGTTCTTATTTCTTGGATACTGGTCGCCTGTCTGTGGGCTTGAGCTGTAATACACAACGTGATCATAGTGTGGCTGTAGTAGATAAAAAAATTACGTCGTTTTACCAAAAACATTATTGAAAAATGCCACTTAGAACGTCCACTACTGTTTTAAAATGGTTCCCTAGCATCGACTTGATTTGAGGCAGGGTAGAACCACTGTCCTTCTCTTCCTAGGATCTGAACGGTCATCTGAATGGTCAGGAATATTTTTAGCTTTTACAGCTCTCATAAAAGCAAAGCTATATCAAAGTCGAAGTCAATTCAACCATTGAAAGGCACTTTTGAACGTCTAATTTACATTTTAAAAATAGAATATTATGCTGACTCTTGTTGAATTTGAATAAAGAACCCCGTGTTGATTTGCTCCAGCTTAAGCCAAAAGCTGGAACCCCCATGTGTTTCTGCTCCAAACTGATTCCTTTTTCCCCTACAGGGCGCTGGATGCGGTAGACATATCCTGGGAGAACGAGCATCTGAAGAACATCCTCGGCAGCGACGAGTACGCCGACCCTGACAAGCCGGAGAAGCCGGGCAGCTCCACCACCACCACGCTGCTGCCTTACCCCAAGTTCAATGAGGATGGACAGCCTCTGTGGCATGGTGAGTGAGAGATAACACGGCTTTAAGCTAAACCGTCTCTTATTTCGAAACATTCAAATAATTTCCATTCGGTTAAAAAAAACTTGAGAGATGTCAAGGGACACCCGGATGGAACGAAGTTCCTTTCGATTAATTAGTGAAGGAATTGTAATAAAATTTATTTTATACTACACCTGCTTGGAAAGTACCTTGATACTTTATCAAATTTACGGTAGAAAGTACGTCATTGCATATCGAACAAATATGCGGGGAGAAAACGCATCTGAGCGGGAGAGAAAAGTGTATGAAAATCCATTTCTTACGTGGTTTTTCTTTTTTAATTTTGGGTAAGACTATGCGCCGGTAACCTAAATATCAAAAGCCAAAAAGTTTTTACAGTGAGTTTTTATCTCCAAGTTCGCAAAATGACACTGGCCACTAGCTGTATGTTGGATGGTGTCGGGCTGGCAGTGCGACCCTGCGGCGGCAGGATAAACAATTTGAAAAAAGAACATGTGAAAATTGCAGACGCCATTGGCGCCATTTCCAATTTGTGTGTTGTTTGAGGATTCAGTTTTAACTGCAACAATTTCAATATAAATTTCAATTAGTAAAGATTTCGTTTTTTATTTTCCTTCTAGGTGTAGTATAAAGCACTATGTATCACTCGAGAGAAACTGCGATTCCCGATCTTGGGTGTTTTAAAGCCCTCGCCTACGGCTCGGGCTTCAAACGACACCCTCGACGGTAATCGGTCACTTTCTCCTCTCGGTGAACAATGTACTATTTTTTAAGTTATGGACAGCCTCTGTGGCATGGTGAGTGAGAGATAACACGGCTTTAAGCTAAACCGTCTCTTATTTCGAAACATTCAAATAATTCCCATTCGGTTAAAAAAAACTTGAGAGATGTCAAGGGACACCCGGATGGAACGAAGTTCCTTTCGATTAATTAGTGAAGGAATTGTAATAAAATTTATTTTTTTTAAGTTATAATAATATTTTTTTATTATTAACAAATATAATGTAATTTAAATTTATTAGAGTTATGACACGTATGACTTGGTTAGCACAATAGTAAAGAGAGGTTATAATGCGTACATGCTAAAAATACATAAGCATTTATTGGTGTCTGTATAAAATCTCTACTTACCTAACTCCATCAGCAATATCCGGAACTTGTGCAGAAACACTGTCAGGATTCATTATTGTTATTATTATTTATTATGTACAAAAAACCTATACACACTCAACAAAAATAATCGTCGCGACACCACACTGTTCAATGCGAAATCGAAAGACGAAACGAAAATAACTGGCTTGCTTTCTATGAGAGAGAGGGAGAGAGACAGACAGAGAAACACGCGCACGCCGCACGGCTTACAACTATAGCAAAAAGTGTCGTTACAACTTTTGGTCTTAATTTTTTCCGTCTAGCCCCCTTTCGCAACGCGCGATAAGGAACTCGTTCCAAAAAATCAATTGCTACGTGTTCTTAAAACAAATACTGCTCGCCGATAACATACTTAAAGTAATGACAACAGAGCAGAAACAAAATGCGAGGGTTTGTTATTCAGAGTGTATTCGCCTAAACGTCATGTTTGTAAGGCACACATGACGTTTCAACTACTGTTGGTAGCTAATTTGACAGTTGATTAAAGGTAGATACGTTACTGAGACCGGCCGTAAGTAAGGCCAAATTTAAAGGACAATCTTAGAAACGGTCTTGACATGCAATTTGTTCTTTTAGCTAATCATTAACCCGAAGAGTCACCCTCTTTTGGCTCTCAATCAAAGGTTTTGCTGAGAGTAAATTCCAGTTTGAGTAAAGCTCGCCTTTGTACATGAACTTTATTATCACTGCATTATAAGTTGTTTCGGTGTACAATAAAGACTAAAGAATTAAAAAGCTACCATCTACGCTAACAGTTCACCTTCCTGTCTATGAGTAAATAATTAAGTGATTGAAACATTTTAATGAAAACTAAACTTAGCTAGAACCATCCATTTATGGTCTTTATTATAAATTATATGTGACATATGTTTAAATAATCAAATTAGATCAAATAAATTAATAAAACTCAGTTACTATTTTAATATTAAGTAAATATTGTTAAGCTTTTTTATACGATTCTTAGTACATTGTTGAGCTCTTGCCGCCTGTGATACAGGATCCTCCTACTACAGGCATCTAACATTGTTCTACCTATATTATTATCTAAGATTTATTATTCTATTGTACCAATTTGAATTTTGAATAAAGATTTATTATTTATCTGCTTCACTCATAGTACCCAAGCTTGAGCTAACGTGGTAGTTTTGATTGCAGAACACTTACCAGTGGTGGGCGCGCGCATCGAGGCGCTGCGAGCGCACGGCCGCGCGCCCGCAGCCTTGAGGCTGGCCGTCAGCGCCGCCCGGGCCATGAGGCATCGACAGGTAATGTGTCAAAATATTTACACCAGTTATTTCTCAATTAGAAGTATTTGTGAAACGAATCGCGATTTTAATTTTACATTTCTAACGCAAACAGTTTAGCTTTGCGCTACATTTTTTTGAGTAGTCATTTTTAAATTTTATACCATTGGTTGCAATGCAATTTTAACTTTGTTGTGCATGATAGAGAGTTGGTGTTTCCAAAACATTGATAAAAGTCTCGAATTCTGAATTCAATTGTGTTTTATTTTTGTCTGCAGGAGGTATCCCAGCAGCGCTGGCAGTCTGCGGGCGGCGGCGAGGCGTCGTCGTCGTCCGGCGCGTCGTGCGGCGGCGCGGACGCGTGCGCGGGCGCGTGCGGCGAGCGCGCCAAGCTGTCGCAGGTGTGCGCGCACATGGACCACGGCTCCTGCCTCGCCAGCGCCGCCACCTGCGCGCTCTCGCACTCGCAGCGCTGCATCGGCAGAGGTGAGACGACGCCTCTACTTTTCTGCCCATCATCATCATTTCAGCGTCCATAGCTGGACAGAGGCCTCCCCAAGACTGGCCACATCGACCAGACGTGTGCGTCTCGCATCCAGCGGATTCCCGCAGGTCATCACTCCACCTGGTGGGAGGCCTTCCAACGCTTGTCTGGCGGTATGCGGTGGCCACTTTAGAACCTTTCGAACCCATCGACTATTGTAGCGTATTTACCCTAAGGCCAAGAGAGCCATGACTCAGAGAAGCAAGCTTCTAGCCCTCTGAGGTCCAGGGTTGCGAAATTTGTTCTAAAGAGTCACCGAGGCCCTGTAATACAAAGGGCATTAGGAGGAAGTTTTAGTCAGTAAGAGTCGTGCACTCCCTTCCGCTGACGTCACTAACGTAAAACCTTCTTTTCCTCCCTGCAGACAGCAGATGTTGGACGGGCTGGACGTTGGAAGCCATTTGGTGCGTGTACGAGTGTCTGGCGGACGCCTGCCTGGCGCCCGACGACCAGCGCGCGTCTCCTCGACTACACACCGCCTACTTAGACGAGGAGCCCAACACTGGCTTGCCACCTAGGTGAGTAACTAGTACGCTATTATATTACAATAAGAGCCAATTTTGCAAGAGTCAGATGACTTTTAAATGATGTTTAAAAATTAATACACCAGACATAAGTTTTCTGACCATTGAAAAATCGGCGCTCAGTAGATAAATAAACAGTCAGATAGTCATGACTGTAACTGAGATTAGAGAAGGTCGGGCAGCGTTATAAATTTTATTTAATCACAGATACCAACACGTCCCGGTGGCTAGCAGCAAGAACCCTGACGAAACCTACCTAGCACTAGCGCTGGAGGCGGCTCTATTGGGCCTGGGCGTCCAGCGCATGTTGCCCATGGGGCTGTATGCGCAGGAGCGGCATTGCAAGCAGGTCAGTCAAAATTACTGGACTTTTTATTACATTTTTCAAAACCTAGAGACAAGACAAGACGCAGTTAAAAAATATTGCTGAAAATCTCAAACAGTGGCAGTGTTGTCAGCGTTTTAAACAGAGGCAGCACTAATTGCGTGTGACAACACTCACAAGACCCGCCGTATTGAAATGAAGCCATCCAGTACAATTGACATTTTGTGTGACTAGGAAAGATAAATAACTTCAAGAACATCTGTATAACTTAACTTCTCGGTTTTTCGACAATTTTAATTTATTTTTTCACAATTCGTCATGTTTTAATTATCTATCAAATAAGTATTCCTTAATACCTTATTATTTAGCTGATCAATTTGGCCTTTATGTACAAACTGCTTGTTAACTGGTACGTCGATGTGGCAAAGTGCTATGGGGGTTTTTAATTACGAATTTCTTAGCGCGGAGTCTGAATTTGTGTACAGTTTAAGGCACCGACCAGCGCCCTCTGTCGCGTATTCGCGCGATCGTCGCATTCTATAAGTTCGATGCCTTATGTATTAATTTAATGCTTGAACTTTGTTCGGCCTCGGAAAGCACGTGAAGCCGTTGGTTTCAACTGACATTTGTAGATCGTTTGCAGTCGTTACGGCTGTCCTTTGTATATTTTTGGCTGTCATTACGGATTGTCAGAAGCCGGAAAATCTGACACCAGTCTTGCCAAGAAGTTACTCAGTTGTGGAGATCAGATTGGCAGCCGCTCCACGTAAAATACTGGTATTCAGCTGAGTCCGGTTTGACTGGAAGCCCACCCCAATATACATAGTTGGAAAAACGCAGATGATGCGTGAACTTTGTTCAGGAATAATTTTGTGTGATTGTTTCTTGTAGGAGGAGCGCCTAATAGCGCAGCTGCAGCGCGTGGAGGGCGAGGCGGCGGGCGGCGTGTGCGCGCGCGTGGCGGCCGCGCTGCTGGCGGGCGGCCCGGCCTCGTGCCTGGGCGCGCGCGTGCACCCGCGCGCCGCGCCCGCGCACACCTTCGCGCGCTTCCTCTTCTTGGCGCTGCTGCCCGCGCATCCTGATTTGGCGTACAGGGTCGGGCTAAGAGCTATGAGGTTAGACCACCACCTTTATGTATTTATATAAACAAAGTGGACACCGCGTTAAAAATGGTCAAGAGGATTTTTTTTTAGTTTTTTCCAACACCATTAATGATGGTATGTTTCCAGGTTACCGATGGTGGAGGAGGCATACGCGCTGGACGGCAGCAGCACAGGAGGCAGCGCGGCCGCTGGCGCCTGGCACACGCTGCAGCATGCCGAGCAACAGCAGGCCGCACTCGCCAGCGCGCTTCTAGGTAACCCGCACCGACAGCACCTAGCATCATCATACGGACGGTAGCAGCACACGCCAGCGCCTGGCACACGCGCAAAGAGGGAGTGCATCTGTGTTTGCGCACACCCTTGTGCACTATAATAGGTCCCGCCGCGATGGTAAATCTCCATTGAGATAGACCGCCATGGTCGAAATTGGTCAGGAGTACTATTATGTCAAGTAAAGTACGATATCTGTCCCTAGTCCTATGTGTACTTAGATCGCGTCGTGCTCATGTGAAGCAACTACAAATATAACGTTCTTTTTTATTGTTCTCTTAGTGATCCTGTCTATAACGTCACCATACTCTCTCAGGAGCAGCCCGTGGCAACCCGGGGCGCCTGCGCGCGGCGCTGGGCGCGGCGCAGCGGCACGTGCGCTCGGCGGCGCAGCTGTTCCGCCTGGCGCAGGACGCGCTGCGCCACGCGGCGCCGCCCGCCGCGCCGCACCACCACCGCGACCTGCTGGCCGCCGCCTTCGAGCTGGGCTTGCAGGTACGACCCTGCCAACCTAATACCAACCTCGATCACCATCATCATTACAGCAGATAGATGTGCTGGCTGTGCACTTCTGGATATGCTTCGCCAAAGTGTCACTTCATCTCGTGGATTTCCGCGGCTTTCAACAGGGCATTGGTCCACCTTGTGGGAGGCCTTCCAACGCTACATCTTCCGGTACGCTGTCGCCAGTGATCCTCACGACCTCATCGACCATCTGTTCTGCGAGCTAAGTTCCCTGCCCACTGCCACTTAACTTTAGCGATCCTCCGTGCTATGTCGTTAACCTTTGTTCTCCTGCGGATATCTACCAACCGACCGGCGGATATCTACGACCCGGGGATAATACCGACCTTGCAAATAAAATGGATCGTGGGCGAAGATCATCACTCACTGGACGTCAGAAGAAGAATTACGCCATCAACCGCCATCGAAAGTGGTGTGACGATCAGGAGGAAAACTTGGCCGGAGATCGCCAAAGATATAGTTTTGGAAGAAGAAAGGGGTGGTCTTCAACCAGAAGGCTACAATTGTGTCCCTACATTGTGCTAATAAAAAAATACATCTGCGGCCCAAATCATGTGTCCGCTGTAATCTGTCTGTTTGATTCAGACGACACTCAATTCATGTCTGTGTATCCCCTAATATGATACCTAGTTTAGCCATCTCAAAGTTTTTATTCCGATTGTTTCCCCCACAGGTGCTACGGATGACGCTCTCGTCAGTGAACTGGCGACGGCGCGAGATGGTGCGCTGGCTGGTCACGTGCGCCACGGAGCTGGGGCTGGACGCACTGCTGTCCATCATGCAGAACTGGTCAGTATCATCATGATGCCATCTACCTTTTTGGATATTTCGACTGTTCTTATTGACTTATTCAGTCGGTTGAAAGCTTAGATCTGTTGTTCTCTGCTTGCGTTATGACTCGTTTCATAGTCCGATGGGAGGCCATCCGACGGCTTAACTAACTATACTACGACGGCAGAGAGACCTTCAGAGGTATGAGGAACAGTGAGTTTCTCCGAAAAAGGAAACTGCGATGGTAAACACAATCTCAATCTTGGCGAATAACTCGTAATGTTTATTTGACTTCCTAATACAACGGGTAACAGAAAAAACGCAACACCAGAAAAGGGGTCATTGTACTCATCATTATAAAGAGCTCATACTATGGAACCAAACCTTAAATCGTATTTTGCCGAATTATGCGCATAGACATGTATGGGCAGTCGTTACTTGTTGTTTTGCTTCATCCCTATCTCACACCGAAGACTAGACTAGAGTTAACACGAAAGTACAATACACAGCGAAAAAGCTCAGCAGTAACAATGACATTTCAATAACCCCCTCTTAACACGCCTTATCCTCCCCAGGTACGAGCTATTCACCCCGACGGAAGCGACGGGTCCCGTGGCGGCAGCCGCCATGTCGCACAACACGGCGCTGCGGCTCGGCCTGAGCTTCGAGCAACAGGAGAAGCTCAGTGCCTGCGCGAGGACCTTGGCGCTGCAATGTGCTGCCAAGGTATGTACTCAAATTATAGAAGGCAGATTTTATCCATACGTTAGAAGGGTTTTATCAGTTTAATGAAATGTACAAAACTCAAATTATTACTTTGATAAACACAACGTTGGTATATTGTGGGGGGCAGGGGAAGCCAGCTACAACCCTCTCCGTGGGATGAAGGGATTTGCTCTCCCTTTGAACAAAAGCACTTCCAAATTTTGTCCGACCAGTATATGAGCACTTACACCGCTCTGTCGTTGACTATGTTCAGATCCTGGATGTGCAGGTGGTTGGGCATAAAGGGCTGGAAAGAGGTGGGGCATATCTTGCGCCAAACTGGCACTGTTTTTGGGCCATCCCAGAACCATTTCTATGATACCCCATTTGGCCATATTTTTTCCTCAGCGTCGAACCTAGGGCTCACTTATCCTGGTTGCACACGCAGTGACTCGCACTTTGTACACAGCCACGTTTCAGTTCCATAAATTACTGTCACTACATAACTTCTCTATTGTTTCAGGACCCACCCGGCTGTGCCCTAAGCGCCCTATCAGTGTGCGAGGGTTCCGCGGGCGCCTTCGAGGCAGCGTGCGCGGCCGTGGGGGGCGCGGCCGCGCGCGGGGCGCTGGCCTCCAGTCAGCTGTTCGCGGTGGCGCGCTACATGGAGCAGCGCGGCCAGCCCGCGCGGGCCATGCGCCTCGCTACTCTCGCTATGCGGAACCTTCATCTGCATTATAATCAGGTAAGGATGATGGATAAATGCTTTAGTTTTTAAGGCCTTTTTTTTAAGGATGGGAAATCATCAAATGACTTCTTCCGCTCTGGGTGGAGCGAAAGGGCGTGTCAGACTCTTACTGACTTAAACCTATCCATGTTCCTTCTAAAGCCCTTTGCGTTCCAGGGCCGCGGTGACTCTTTCGAACAAATTCCGCAACTAGTTTTTAAGGCCTAGAATCATCAATGTAACGAAATTCTTCCGTTACTGAGTGATTGAATGAGTGACTGACTGAGTAACTGCCAGACAACGCACAGCCGACAAATACTTGTCGTAGAAAGCTGAGGTCAGAGAAGTCAAATGAGGTTTTTTAGACTATATTCCAACGCCACGCTATTAACCACGAAGTCTTTTAAAATCGACTGTTCCACCCATATACTTTCTTTATCACAACTCAACCACACTCAACGTTTGGCTACAGGACAGCCACCCGGCGATCGCGGACATCCACTGGGCGGTTGCGCTGGCGCACTCGCTGGGCCGCGCCGAGCTGCAGGCCATGCTGCCGCTGTTGGTGAAGAACGTGCAGTGCGCGCCCGTGCTGGTAAGTCATATCTATGAGAGTACAGACATTCACTGAAACTGAACACAAGAAAAATCGATGTCAAGCTTAACTTTGGATGTACAATGCCAATCAGTTAATCAACCCACAACATTTTACGGAAAAAAAAATAGCGCCGTCTAATGAATACATTCTCCCCCAGTCGGACGTGCTGCGGCGCTGCTGCGTGGCGGCGGCGGGCTGCTCGCGCTCGCGCGGCGCGCCGCCGCGGCCCCCCACGCCGCTGCGGCCGCTGCTGGAGGCGGCCCTGCGCGCCTACGCCTCCACCACGCACGCGCGCCTCGCGCACATCTCGCCACGCCACTACGCTGACTTTGTCGAGTTTCTTGGTATGAATTCTATTTTCAAATTGATTGTATTAAATCAAATATCAACTTGTATGTGAATCATTATTAAGTTGATTTCAGCATGACTAAAACTATTGAAAAAAGTTGAACTTTGCAAATTGATATCTCTTATTCTATCTTTTTTTATGTTTGAAAACCAAATTGCGAATGTCAGCAAATTTTCTAAGCGACCTTCAAAAACACAAAAGTTAGAGAACTATATTTTCATCCTATTTTTCTTATCTGCAGGCAAAGCCCGCGACACGTTCGCGCTGGCCCCGGACGGCCCGCACCAGTTCGCCGCCCTCCTCCAGGAGATCAAACTCAAATACAAAGGGAAGAAGAAACTCATGTTCCTCGTCAAGGAAAGATTCGGATGATGCAGCAAACTTACTCGTTACAAAGCCCACCGAATTAGCAACGGCTTTTCTAGATACGGCATTCCATATTCATAGTGAGCACACTCGCCGGCCTCTTGTAGAGACGACATCATCAGAACTTTTTATAAACCAAGTGTGTCAGTGTGTACGTTTCGTTTACTCATATACATAGGGAATATGCATGTATATTTTTTTCTGAATAAAGTACTATGTCTAGTAGACAATAACGAGATACTTTTTAAAATAACTTCATCAGCGACGAAGTTATAAGGGTTCAAAGTTGGTAAGAAATAAAAGTCCGACGTGGCCTCGATACTCCATACTTTTTCGATCAACTTTAATTCTGTTTTCGCAGGTAGTGTATATTTTTCGAGTTGTACGGTATAATAAATATCTTTTTCATGCATATTCCCTAATGCCAGTGACAATAGGGAATATGCATTAATTTTTATTTTACTATCTGAACAGTTTATCTAGAAGTATTCAAAAAAATAATACTAACAGTGAATAAAGAATCGGAATTGACCGAAACACAAACGAGATATAACTATTTTAAAGAAATATATCTGTCCCTCTCGCGAAAACGCTGTTTTCTATGGCAGCTGTATAGGTGTCATAGTATTTGACGTCACAGTTTGTATCGGATTTCTCTTTCTAATTGTCAACTTTGAAGCTTAATAACTTCATCACTAACGAAGGTATTTAAAAAATTCTTTCATATTTTTTACTAGAGATAATAAGTATTTTATTTTGCAAGTAAAAAAATTGCATACATATTCTCTATGCGGGCTATGAATTATGACCAGTGGCGTTTTAGCAACTGCCGGCGGAGTGTCGTGCTCAGTGATAGTAAAGAAGCATTTTTGTTTTGAAGCGTGTAAATTTTGTTGAAAACTTTGGGGTATAGCATCGGTTTTTTATGTTTTTGTTAATCTCATAACGCTGCTGCTGTGGTTAAAAACTTCCAAGATGGTTACTGTGGTTGATTTTTCAGCATAGATTTTCGGTTTTTTTTTGTACTCAAAGTTTAGTGTAATCGGGATCTTTATAAGCGTTTAACAGTCACCATAATACATTTATTGACCACTTCTGTGATTTGAGAGGTCTTTGACCACAGTAGTAGTAATAAAACCAGATAATATGAAATTCATGGCATGCTACGTTTATTGTTTAATTGGTGCAATCATTGTTTTCATTGGAAGTGTTTTGTTTATGTTTTGTTAAATATCGTGCAATAAGCTGCCATGATGAATTCGTCAAAGGGCTTTGACGTGATGATGCATAATAATTTTAGAATAAAATGTCGTGAAAATAAGTCAAATGACAGACTTATCCATACTTCTGTTAAATTTAGGTAAAAATTAAATGCCCATGACTTGTCAAGCACTAGGGCGACAATGCTACTCACATAAAAACGAGGACATAAAACGTTTTGTTCCACGGTAATTTAGGCTCGAAATAGTTTTACCTTTGCGGTAAAAATCATTACCTCATGCAAGGTACACAAAATCTCGTGTACCCGCCGTACCAAACCAGTCTATTCAAAAGTATTATTTTTTATTTAATAATTATAAATACGGCTGACCTCGTAATTTTCATTTTTTTATAATCGTAAGAAATGATCTCAATAATTCCATTTGTGTAAATAGAAACGAGTTTGTAAATATAGTACGGAGACAAGTTTAGTATTGAGAATATTAGTTGATTAGTGCAATGATTAGTAATGTGATCTGTGCGAGGATTGCGTGTGTATAAACTGTGTAAATGTCGGCGTGTTGTGATGACTGAGTGAGATGAGCGGCACCACACAAGTCGCCACTTGTAAGTAGTCTAGTGCGCCACTCGTATAGCGTCCAATAGCAATGGGATAACATAAAATATGACACAACACCAAAGAAATATATCGTAAGTCCAAGTGTGAGATAAGCAACGCCATCATTTTTCAGTATTCTTGAGTATTCTGTATCTGTAAATATTTTTTTATGTCAGCTCCCTGGTTTTAGTTTATTATCTTGAGCGGCACATCTGTTAAACAAAGGGATGCATACTTTTAACACAAGTGTTATATATAATCGGCGCTGCAATAAACTCCTGTTAACCATTAATAGTAATAATTAAAAAGACGTTATCTAACTAACCATGCCGTATATCTTGTCTATTTTCTATATCGTTACACAAATCTTATTTAAGAGTTGATTACTTTTGAATATAAATAGTTTTACTTCAATCATCATTATTTCTTACCCTGCCTTTTTCTTGTTTAGAGTAGAATATAAAATTTTAACAAGAAGTGCATTTATAAAGATAGAAATGATTAATATTTAAATAGAGATGATGTATGGTTAGTGTTGAGAGAATAGTATGAATTGAATAGTATATAGACTTAATGAAGGACTTTTGTACTTTTTGTGGTGTGTATGAGGGTTGTGCAAAACATATTTTGACACTGTACAAAGAAACATGAAAACAAATGTATTGGTTCAATATATCAAAATTTTGCCAACCCTATAATGTGTCAAATAAAAAAAAAACAGGACATTAGTACTCATTATAATATTGATATAAATGTAAATATAAAAAAATATGATTTTTAGGTAGAGCGCTGATAGTAGACACATCCAGTAACATCCGTATCAGAGACTTTTACACGCAGAAGTAATTAATATCAGGTAGGAAAGAGATCAATAGGGACAGTAAATTGTTATTTATTGTACCGCTTTATACATGTTACATAAATAGAACGGCATAACATTGCTAAGTTTAGGCTTGTTGAAGCGAAAGCAAATTTAGCTCGAGAAAAAATGTGAAATCTAAGGCAATAAACCATTAGGTTTCTTTGTTTTTATTTATATATGAGACGTGATGTCTTGGCCTGTGATCTATATCTCAAGTTAAATATGTTTTGAGCAAAAAAATAGCGAAATTTACAAAAATATCAGAAAATAATTGTTACTGTATAAATGAAGCATCTGGGTCTAAACGCAGCAAGGCGCAAGTGGTGTTTATAAAATTATTTTTTGTATGAGAAGAGAAATTAATTTCATAAGCAGAAAACCTTTAAATGTCGAGCAATAATTTCGAAGCCTTCGGCCGGTCTGCCGTGATTTTGTGAACAACTCTATTGGTTGTCGAGAATGTGTTTTTAGCTTATATAGACGGTAATTCAGTTTGCGTGATGCATTGATCAATGGGGTTTGTCAAAACGTGAAAGCAATATTTTGATAAAAAAAATAGAAATTATCTGTAACATTTTTTGTATGTCCTTATCTCAATTTTTTCTTTTGTAATTGTTAACTTTATAGATTTTCCAACCATCGACTTGCCAATTTGTAACTCCAAGCAAATATTTGACCTCAAGTGCCTTCAGGCGAGTCCAACTAGTCAGACCGGCTTCCTTAGTTCTGTTGTATCTTCATTTTGTACTATCAGTGGTTATTGTAATTGTGTTGTACGTGAAACGTGGACACCCTTCAGTGCTGGTATTATGAAGGTGATAATTTCAATATAAATAATTGAAAAAACAAGAAATTTGTCTGGTTTTATTCTGTATGAAAAGTCCCAAGCCCTTTGACCGCCAAGTGTCAAACAGTCTCGTTGGAGTGATATTAAAATTAATTAAAAACTTGTTTATTTCATGTAGAATTTGGCTCAGGAACCACAAGTAAATTACTGTAGAAATTCCATTTGGAAATATATATATTTTTTTTAATCTGTAGAATGATTCGCTGAAACCAGCAGAATGACAGCATTGCCTGGTTGAATGCAGATTCCTTGTACGAAAGAAAAAGCCCTCTGAGGCTCTAGACAAGTGACATTCTGTCAATGCTAACGTGGCGAAAGTGATTAATGTCATTATTGTATGGGATTGACATACGCTGTCGAAATGTCACGAGACCCATCCCTTATACGATCGCATTTCGACAATCGCATTGGGTAATAGAATGGCATTTTGCCTAGATCCGCTTGTCCCTTGCAGAGTCGACTACTGTTTGCTGATGACCGGAGAAACTCGATAAGAGGCTCTAGACAAGTGTCATTCTGACAGTGGAAGCGTGGCGAAGGCGGTTGCCAAAACGTCAAAAATGTATGGGATTGACAAACGCTGTCGAAATGTCACGTGAGCAATCCCTAATATTTTGGCATTTCGACAACCGCCATCGCTAATATAATGGCCGTTTGTCTAGAGCCTAAGCAATCGGACCCCATGGGTCAAATGTTTCAAGCCATACGGCACAAACATATAACTCTCAATAAGATTGGTCAATATTTGTCGTTTGAGGTCAAGCACAATCCCACCGAGCCAAAAAAATGGAATGACTCACATCAAAGGTCAACCACCTATGCCTCTTCCTATCGTCACGTGGCAAGCCATTGGGTTCTAAAACAGATGGCACTGCTATCATCGACCAGTGCACCCACTGGGATTGTCCGTGGTATCCGAGATTGGCGACTGCTACACTGCATTGACAGCGATGTATGATGTGGATCGCTCGGAGCACCTATATTATTATATTTAGGTATCACCAGCGGAACCAGGGGCTTGAGCCCCTTAGCCCCCCCAGCTAAGGGGCTCAAGCCCCAAAAGACCGAGATATCTTTGGTAGTCTATAGCCTAACGGAGTCATTGAGGAATTTACAAAGAGTCATCCAAAGAGGCAAAACATATTTTTGTGCTGTTTTTAGTGTTTACTTTGCTAAAACCTACCCTCATCGGAGACAAGCCCCCAAGCGAGCATCTTGGATCCGCCACTGTTAGGTACACCATCTCACGTTGCGATGTGCGACATGTGCTTAGTGCTAGCCATCTTGAATGTTCCTAATTTAGGATTTTAGGGCAAGCAACAATATAACAGGCGTTGTTATTAAAGGAACCAACGGGTAAATGTTTTTATTGGAAGCAATGTATTATTTTAACCTTGTGATTGTGTGAGGCAAGTATTTGGTATTTCATTCCCGTTTCATAGTGAGCACCAATTCCTTAAGTTTCATCCTGTTAATTTTAGATGTGCTGGTCGTTGGTAGTTCTTTCATGAAGATCACTCCTCCTCTTAGTTGCTTCGAGTCTGTCAGCGATTCTAGAAAGAATTAAAGTATTTATTATATTTTGTATTTATTATAGTCACGTTTCCAGGCTCCACATGCAGCACGGTTATCATTAATCTTGCGCAACCTACGAACTACAAAAATAGAAGTGACGTCACACAAATCCTACATCGGGCTATCAAAGTTCTCTGCGCGATTTGAAAGTTGGTATACTACAGTCCAAAGATCACCAGGGAACAAATGGTCCAAAGTTGTCACAAATTGGTAAGATTAGACGAAAAGGAAAGACATTCTAAAGATGAAGTGATGACAGTTGCCACGGCTGGAATTAACTGGAACAGACTGGCAAGAGATAGAGCGAAATGGAAGGAAATGGAGGAGGCTTTCACTGCCAGAGCGGTTCTTTAAACAAACACACACTTATCAATTATTAATTTATACTAACAAACCAGATTAAGGCAAATCCTAATATTTACAACCAATAATTTGTATATAAATGTAAAATTGTTTAAGGAATAAATAAAGCTATTATTATTATTATTTGTACTATAGTCCGACAACAACCAATGCTCAGTTGCCCCTCAGAAACAACACCCGTCTGGACGGAGGATCCTCCTTTTTTAATGAAGGTTTGTGTGACTTTACCCCCTGTTCCATACCTCTACAGTTTTATTTCTCATCGTGATTTCAGATGTATTTCACATACAATGGTGGACATAGTCAAACGTCACCTCCATATCCACCAGTCCTAGTCTTCTCTCAATCCGAAATTTTTCATGTCACCGGTCATCGGTCCACCATGAGGCCGAACCACGCGTCGTCCCCTGGTACACGGTCGCTTATACTTGAACCTTTCGACCTCATCAGACATTCTTTTTACGAACAATATGACACAGCTCAGTTTTATTTTATCAGTTTTTACCTTTTACCAAGTCCTTGATCTCCTGTGCTGTGGGGCTGCACCCAGGTTTTGGAACAATGCATGCCACCACAAGGTCACCGCACTCTTTGTCAGGTATACCTGTCACCGCTACGTGGAATACTCCAGGATGCTTCATTATTAACATCTCGATTTCCATTGGTGACACCTGTATTTATAATGATGAAATTACTGTTACACATAACGTTATTGTAATGTTTTGTTTTATTGTACGCTAGTAAGAACGCGATTTTCTCTAAATGTGAATAATTCAGTGATGGTACACTATAACACCCATTTATATGCCTTTTAATTTTAACTGGACTATACAGTTGCCGCGTTAATTTTTTTACCCAAGAGAGTTCGATAAATGAATTCAAAGCAGATTCTATTGAAAATGAACCAAGTCCCTTACACCCATGAATCCATCAAACGTACCTGATGATTTCTGTACTTCAACAATAACTTATATCGGTCCACAAAGAACAGGTTCCAGGAGTGGTCTCTGTGGAAAATGTCACCAGATTTGAGCCAGCCGTCTTCTGTTAATGCTTCCTTTGTCACCTCAGGGTTGTTGTGGTAACCCTGGAAATATAACCATCACTAATATAACCTTCAAACAGAAGAAAATCGGAATAATTTCTTACAGGTGTAAGGAACCTCTTTCTGGATTTTTGAAACCACATTTTAAGGTCAGGGAGGTTCAATTGGCCCAGCAGTCACAACATTTAAATTTAAGAAATGAAGAAAAAAGGACACCATATGGGTACAAAATAAATAAAAATACAAAAGAAATTTGTGTGCGTATGTTTCAAATAGACCCAGGTTAGCCGTCTGTAAACATGTCGAAGTGAAGGCTTGGGTGAAGTGATCACGAGGTGAGCTGTCAATCCATATAATCAAGATGAAATGACAGCTCACTTCGTGATCACGTGACATCTCCACTCAAGTCACTTCACCCAAGCCTTTACTTCGACATTTTTACAGAATCGACCGGCTGGTTATACCGAACAAATTAACGTGACGACCATCGTGTATTCGTGTGATGATCGCTTTGTACAAGGACGACGCCTATGTACTACGTCATTTAGAGCATAAGATTCTATCTTGTCCTTCGTGGCGATATGAAAGACTCGAATCGGTTGATCAATATGAAATCTTACTTTGAACACACAAGGGCCTCTGAACCATAACTCTCCTGGCACATTCGGTTCCGTGATGACTTCATTGGTTGTGGGATCCACCAACTGGAACATATTAAATATTCATGTTTGATTGTTATTTAAACTCGAAAATCGTCCGTAAAGTTCTAACAAGCTAATCACTTTCGATCACAACAATTTAAGTGAAATGGAAATCTATACTATAATCCTAACTATTTTTCTAGGTAAATGCGAAAGTTTGGATTTTTGGAACTCAATCACGTCAGAACGGCTGAACGGATCTACTTTTTATCCCGGGAATATGTTCCCTTTAAAAGGACTTACAACAGGGGCCCTACTATGAAGTCTTAAAACGATCATAATTCCGCTCTAAGAGAAAGACGGAGCTACATATATATAGGAAATAGCACTATCCCTTTTACATCATCGGAGTTGGATGGCATTAGCAAGACATAGTAGGGGCCCTCCTGGTCATCATCTTCCTGTCCTTATCCCATGTTACTTGGGGTCGGCGCAAACCTCAATATAGTTGTAGTGTTGTTGTTAGTGTATAGTAAAAAAGGCTAGGCAGATGATGTTCCACAACTGAGCTGAATTTTCTTTATATTACTTACTTATGTCACCGAATAATGCTAACTCCGTAAGATTGTAATAACTAATACATCTTTATTAGATTCTTAACCCTCGTCTATACGTCACGTTCAATTCTTCAACTGATAATATTTGTATTCGAAAAAAATGATATTTTATATGAAAATACCTACTGCAAATTCCCAATTTTCTCACTCTTTCCTTTACTTGTACCTACTGTAAGAAACATCTTGCCAAATTTCATGACTCATCAACGGGAAGTACCGTTGATAAGTAGTAGTAGTAGTTTTGATTCCCTCCTTTTTTAATGATGGGAAATCATCAAATGACTTCTTCCGCTCTGGCTGGAGCGGAAGGACATGTCAGACTCTTACTGACTAAAACCCATCCTTGTTCCTTCTTAAGACCCTTACCTTCTAGGGCCGCGGTGACTCTTTCGAACAAATTCCGCAACTAGTTTTGAAGCATAAACGGCCTTATCTTTAGATTGCGTTGACTTACAAGTTTTTTTTTTACTGCTCCAAGCCCTGAGTATTTGATATTAATTTCGTTCCTGAGAAAACGGGTCTGGACAGACGGACAAAAAAGTGATTCAAACCCTAAAAAATGAGTTATATTTTCACGCGATAAATTATGAACTTACGGCAATTGCAAAAACCTGGTGACATATATACTCGTATACATAATATAGATTTACCTTGACTTCATCGATGAGCGCTTGCGATGGAGCGCTGCCTGCTAGCGCCACATATTGCACGTGAAGTCACATTTAGCATTACTTATCATGGTCGTCATCAGAGAGGGACTTATCATGATGTAGGTAGGCTGTACAAGTAAGAAACACAAAAGTATTTTTTCAAAAATCCAATTTGATAACTCTTACTCCTGGGTAAAGTGGCACGCTAAATCTTGTTGAATATCCTTGTCCAACTCAAGATTCCTGAGTCATAGCTCAGAAACCTTGAGGTTAAAAAAAAAAAAAAAAAATTGAAATTGAGTATTTCTTAAACTTAAGCCTGAAAAGGTTTCTCAAACTTTGGCATTAAAATAGGGATGGACTCGTAATTAACTCCAAACACAACATTCAAAAATTCAATGACGTAATTGTCTTATATGTTTTGGTATACCATGAAGATTTCTTTGATCAGTAATTGGGAAAAATTTGTGATATAATGGTTGATCAGGTATTGCGATTTTTTTGTCATATTATGGTGTCTTAAAAGGAAACCATAAACATGTTAATCCTACTTAATATTATAAATGCGAAAGTTTGAGACGATGGATGGATGGATATTTGTTACTTTTTCACGTCAGAACGGCTGAACGGATCTCGGGCACAGGGGTAGATTATAGTCTTTTCATCCTCGGAATATGTTCCCTTGGGATAATTTTCGGCTTTAACGCGGGCGGAGCCGCGGGCGGTAGCTTGTAATTAATGAGAATTGGGAACATCGTAATGAGGTTTAATAGGCCCACGTTCGACCACTACCTCACCTGATAGTGAGCAATGATGTCGCCAACGATGGAACACGCGTGCCTAGAACTCTTACCTAGTCCTAATAGTAATTTAATCACTCTTGACTTGACTTAAAGATATTCACCAGTGAATTTGTACCTTGTATTTATTAAGAAGTTCACCAAAATGCTCTGGAGTGACCGGAGCTGATGTCTGCAGCCGCGTATACTTCAGGATAGGGGCAAAGAGGTAGTGGAAGCCAGCTGACAGCCACTGAGCTGGTGAGGTCACTATCACCATCCTTGTTGGTGTCGGGAACTTGGAGAAGCTTGACCTAAAGGAACAGCGATATTAGACAGGTAGGTACAAATAGTTTTTAGTAAAATTGCCAACCAACTGTGGCAAAAAAATGTAATGTACGAAGGTGCTGCAATGTATAATCAATTGCCAAATAATATTAAAAATGCAAGATCATTGTCAATCTTTAAAAAACACCTAAAATCGCATATTTTTAATAAAGCAAGCTCACCTTAGTACATACCACTTCCAGTTGCGCGTACTCCGTGTCTGTTTACGTTTTGGCCGTGTTATATTATTACTTATTAGTGACTACCCTACACTTATGAAATATTTATTGTAAATTTATTGTAAGTTTTAAGTGCAATAATGTTTGAATGCTATTTTTTTAAATTTCTCATGTAAGTGAAGTAATTCTTATGGGAAATAAAGATATCTCAAACCTCAAAATTTTTATCGGATATTACACTCCAGATACTTGGCGAATGAGAGAGCTAGAGGCTGAAAAAAGTATACAACTTTGACCATCATGACAATTTTCCGTACCATACGTTTAGTGCAGTGCAGCTATAGGTATCCATTCGTTACCAATCTAGCCTATATAGTCCCACTGCTGGGGAAAGGCCTCCTTCTCCCATTTCCACACAACTCTGTCCTTTATACAAATGTATATAAATTTGTTTGCTGTTAATAAATTGTTGCATTTTTACCCATATTTATACTTATTATTTTATTTGTATATTTCTTTTATATATGCTTCGTGAGTGTATCCGTGGCACCGCTGAATGGCCCTATCAGAATACCAGCGCTGCCTTGTTTATTTTTTAGATATCGCAGCATAAGCTGATATAGGGGGCCATTTTGGCCTCGCACAGATAATTATTTTAGTTGTTTAGTTATTAATTTTATTTTACTGGTTTGTTTGTCTTGTGCGAGTTTTTTTTCTTCTTCTTCTCTTTCTTCTTCTTCTTCTTTGCTTTTTTCCAGCCATCATGCTCATCACACAAAGATTTGTCCTAGGTGGGAATCGAACCCACAACCTCCGGTTCAGCAGTCAGGGTCACTAACCACTCGACCAACAGGCCGGTCATATAATTTTAATACGATGGAAAAACTTACCACATATAGGCTATGAAGGTTAAATTCTTGTGAGTAAGCATTGCCGTTTTTGGCACTCCTGTGGTTCCACTGGTAGAAGTCAGGTAAGCTACCGTGTCCTCAGGATCCAAGACTGTTGGTCTGGAATGTTCAAAGATTGGCTAGCATTTTCCCAAGTTTATTGAGGTCGGCTTCCAGTCAAACCGGATTCATCTGAATACCAGTATTTTACGTGGAGCGGCTGCCTACCAGTCCATCACAACCTATGAACTGGATAACACGGTAGTTCTTGGCAAGACTGGAGTCAGATTTACTGGCTTATACCTACCGAAGATCTACAAATGACAGCCGGGACCGACGCCTTAACGTGCTTTCCGAGGCATGGAGGAAACTCGGTATGTTAAGATGGTCACCCATCCACAGACCTACCTTGGAAAGCGTTGCTTAACCTTGAAGATCGACCCCAATCGATCGACCCAACCGATCAATCCGATCAAAGATAAAGTTCATATTAAACGAAAGTCGGACACTGGTTATAAATCATCCTCAAAGCCTTATTCTGGATTTATTTTGACAATACCTAATGGTCTTTCAAATATCTGTAGCAGCATCAATGCCGCCACATGAATAAAACTAAGAAGCGAAATTTGTACGGCAACAAAGAACCACAACGCCATCTATCCTGTCAGCGGCGAACTACCAACGAAATCCTGCATGGCGCAAGCAAAGTTCCCCGTGCGATTTGAACATAAACAACAGTCCGAATATTAACTGTCGGGCAGTTGCCCACCAGACACAATAACCGTCTGGTTCAGAGGATCCACCCATTTTCAGTGGAGGTATGCAGGATTTTACTCTCTGTACCGCATACCTATCTCTTTCAGTCATCATCTCATTAATCACCCAGAATTTGGTAAAACTTTCATGGTCCAGCTGCTTGATTTCGCAGCTGAACTGTTTCGAAAAACATTCATAGCAATAAGAATTCAAGAAGTTCCTTACTGAAAAGTGCTGATTGCCTCGTCATCTGCATCTTCCAATAATGTTGCCAGTGTCGTGAAGTTAGTATCCTTGTCGAAGGTCACAATTTTAGCACCTACATTGGACAGAGTTAATGCCTTCTCAATGTCTTCCGTCTTTGCGCTTTGACCAAAAATAATATTCGGGCGGTTTGTGTGGAATAGATCATTTAACTCATCTGAAACGTTAAAAGTATTTGGCTTATTATCCTGCTCTCTTCTTTCTTCTATCTTCGATTGACCGTCAACTCATAAATTATGTACACCTCCATTAAATCGCACATTCTAATCACTATTGTCTGGACAGGTCCACTCAAATCTGTGTGGTACTTTCCTCAAAATACCACTTAAGACATTAACCTACATGGTTCTCATATGATTTGACCAGTACGATTGTATGGACTTTAAAAGAGACTTTGACCTCTGAGTTTGTTTCGGTGTTTTTTCTCAGGGTAGTCAGCTAGGAAACACCGGCCTCATCTAGTTTAAAATTACCCAAAAAGATTAACGTGTAAAAGTGTTATGTTTAACCTGCTTACAAAATAAATATCATATCATCACCATTAATGAAAGAAAATCCGAATCCATTGCGTCATATGTTTTTAAATATTATTAATGTACAGACGCCAGCACATCAAGCTACCCGAAACTGTCAAATTTTCCCAATCAACCTTGAACCTAATGCTTCACCAAAAAAGTTGAAAGTCTATTAAAGAAATTTGACAGATTGTTGTAGCTTGATGTGCTGGCGTCTGTACACTGTTCAAATGTCAAAACGAAAGGGTAATAGAGACGCGATTGATTGCATTTATTTTTGTACAACACCACCATTACCGGAAAAAGGGTTAAGCCTTTCCTCTTGTAATTATGTCTTTATTTAATTTAGTTACTAGCTTTTGCCCGAGACTTCGTCCGCCTGGAATAGGTATTTTGGGCAGCCATTTTATTTTTCAACAACGCTTAAACATATGTTTATTTATTTTTTATCAAGTGCCTAAGTACAAAGTTTCATGGTTTTATCTTCAATTATGACGGAATCTCATACAAACCCCCCCCCCCCCTTTTCACCCCCTTAAAGGCCGATTTCTGGGATTAAAACTACCCTATGTCCTTTCCCGGGACCCAAACCATCTCTATACCAAATTTCATCTAAATCGGTTCAGCGGTTTAAGCGTGAAGCGGTAACATACAGACAGACATACACACTTTCGCATTTATAATATTGTACGGATTTAAAATACATATACTTACTAACACCTAAAGTAGCATCAATAGATGCTACCATAACCCCAAGAAACAGCGCCGCATTGTGGGGTATACAGTAATCTATGTGGTTGGGCCCCATCAGCACCATGACGTCGCCTTTCTTCAATCCCATATTCCTGAGAGCTATGGCGCATCGGATACTTCTGTTCAGAACTGAACTATTCGTTTCAGATTCGCCTGTTCCTCCGTCGATCTAGGTAGGTTTTGTTTAGGAAGTTCATTATCGATGACTTAATTGGGTAAGAAATAGATGATATAACAACAAAATCTCTAATATTTACAACATGTAACAACGGAAGCTATAATTTTATTTAATATAACGATTAATTATTATAATAAACGATTGATATAATTTTAAAATAACTAATTTTTATAAGCATAACATACATTAAATATAAAATCATTTGACATACCACTCAAAAGATATAAAAACATAACTAGTAACTGATTACCACCTGCGCTAAGATAGGCCGACGAGCCCCGCCCGGCGGGGCTCCTATTTCTGGGTGGTTTTATAAGAAAATCCGAGTCGTGGTACTCTGAGTCGAGGTGTTAACCATAATGACCTTTTTTTATATGTATTAAACGTTAGACCAAAATGATTTTCGATTACATAAACGTTACACCAAACAACGTTACACTAAATAAGTTTTAGAATAAATAAATGTTATATGTAAAGAAATTATATCAACAGTTGGTATATCTCACGTTGATTATATCTTATGAACTATAATAAAATGAAATTAGACCAAATGAGTTTATACGTTATGACACGCTCCTGCCTTAATTAGTATAAACTAAAGTAGAAACAAGTAAAGACATAGTGTTCATCTAAAGTTTGGTTTGGTTTGCCTTGGCGCACGACTACGACGCCTTAAAACCATCATGATTCCGGTATGGAAGGGAGACGTAACAATACAAGACACTAATCCAATTCAAAACGAAATCATGATGACATTAACTTGTCATACCCCCTCTTACGAAGAAGTAATGTCATTATGATTTCGTTTACCAACTTAGCAGCTACCCCACAGTATCTTAAGAACCGTTCATTTCTTGCAAATGATGTGGAGAAGATGCTCAATGAAAATAATTAAATGTCAATTTGTAATCTTGAAACAGAAGCTACATTGTAGGATTAGATGTCCAGAGTATACGTAGGTACAGAATAAACGGACAAACCTGCAGCACAAAATCGGGGTCATCTTGCAAGCCGTGTAGTATGAGTTTGCCGAGGTGATGTCTGTCTGAAGGGATCCCTGTCTTCGCCACTATGCGGGATCCTACCTTACTTATGAACCAGTGTACCGTGTCGAAAGAGTTCCTGGACATGTTGACCACAGTTGCAGCTGGTAAATGTGTTGGAAGCAAGTGCAATGTTACTCTGCTAAATGTTAGTATTCGTATAGTTCGTACCTCTATATCATATCTATAGTAATCTGTACTTAATATAATAAAGCCGAAGAGTTTGTTTGTTTGAAAGCGCTAATCTCTGCAACTACCAGTCGGATTTGGTTTTTTTTTTTGTATATGATAGCCACATTCATGAGTCATGAGGAAGGCTATGGGCTATATGGGAACGGGAAATTCCTACGGGAACGGGAAAAAAAAACGGGATATGCGCGTACAAAGTCGCGGGCAAACACTAGTTGGGTAATAAAATTACAAAGTGTTATAAACTCATGTACGATGATCTGCAGATAGTCTCTAATAAAATAATTACGTTTGGAAACGATAAACGATTAGATAAGGACTTCAACCATTTATGCGAAGGTGGGTCAGCTAATTGCTATAGTTGACTGTACTTACAACTTGCAACTGAATCATCGGATTGTATGGACTTGAAAATAAATTTTAGTTTGCTGCGGTGTTTCTTCTCAGGATAACGGTAGGAAACACCGGCCTCATCTAGTTAAAATTAACAAGAAAGAAAACCCTAAGATTCTTTTGAAGTTATCAGGAAACACAGACTCCAGCAGGGAATTCCGAGTCCCGTACGGTTAATAGAATTACGTTGAACAATAAAATTATCTCCAAAAAGCATGATTCACCGTTGAATGGTAATACGAAAAAACTATTAGTCGATACCATTATTTACAGACAGCACGTTTCGCCGAAAACGCTACAAAGAATGAATTGTTGGCCGATACCGATGTTATTGTTCGATGGAATACGATTGCACTTAATAATCTTTCCTGTACGCATGATAAAACATGCCAAATAAACTACTGTTGCCTACAGTCACAGCCATTAGAACTAGCCAACGAAAGAGGCTGCGGAAAAGGAGATGGAGATATCCTCCACTTAGCCAATCCGTACCCGAAGGCCTGGGCGCCGGGGGAGGCCTGACAATGCTCTCTCTCCGTACATTTTATGTGAACTCATTCCCACACAGCGCCCGGGACGTGTCAGACCACGTTATGACGGACTACGGTCCGGACACGTTGTGACCGGAACGTGTCCGGACCGTAGTCCGTACCCGTAACCTCTGATAAATGTGGATAAACCTTTAACGTGACCCTGCGGACACCAGCCCGACATACATACAGGCTAATACACATAAACCATTTATCTATCAGTCGGTATCTCATATGATTTTTGTAATGACTAGTATGTTATGTAATAGTAATATATTTATTTGTACAAAGATAAGAAGGCTTATTATATGGCGCTAATGTTCCTGAAGCTAAAGAATATTTGAGTAGTAATTATCTATACCTTGGCGCACGGTTGACGCTGTGGTTCGGGGTCTGGTGATGTTTGCGGTGTCCTTGGACATTTCCAACGCCTTCAACACCTTGCCCTAGAGTTGTATTCGGGAGGCACTACGCTATCATCGAGTGCCTCCCTACGTCCGCCGCGTTGTTGGGGCTTATTTGGTGGAGAGGTGTGTCACCTATCTGGGACGTGATGGCGGACACCAGCGCCCCATGTCGTGTGGTGTTCCGCAGGGTTCGGTCTCGGGCCCGCTCCTGTGGAACATCGGGTACGACTGGGTGCTGAGGGGCGAGCTCCGGCCGGGAGTGCAGCTGGTGTGTTACGCTGACGATACACTGGTCACTGCCTGGGGGAGCTCGCACAGGGAGGCAGCGTTGCTGGCGACGGCAGCGGTTTGGATGACCCCAATATAGTTGGGAAAAGGCTAGGCAGACGATTTCCAGTAACAGATTTTTTTTTACTGTGGATCCAAGCATGAAATAACAAAAAAAAAACCAACTGCCGCGCAAGGTTCACCTTTTCACAATGATGAGCCAGTGTTTTCATTTATTGCCTTATCGTCGTCTGTACATTTACTAAATATATGTACTATACTATATATGTATATTTATATGTGTGTACTTTTATATATGTACTTACCAGACTGATAAAATAATACCTATTCCCTTTATCGCAATAATTTTTTTTATAGGTTCTACCAGCCAAATATGACATAAATATCTATCGCATGTAGGTAGGTAAGAGTAACAAACATCCATCCATCCATCCATACTTACAAACTTTCGCGTTTATAATATTAGTAGGATAACGATTAGTTAATGTAATAAACGATTGATATACTTTTAAAATAACTATTTTTTATAAGAATAACATACATCCTACTAATGTTATAAACGCGAAAGTTTGTAAGGATGGATGGATGGATGTTTGTTACTCTTCCACGCAAAAATATTTGGCACAGTGGTAGATTATAGTCTGGAATAACACATATGATACTTTTTATCCCGGGAATATGTTCCCTTGGGATAATTTTCGACATTCACGCGGGCGGCAACTAGTTAAATATAAAATCGTTTGACATACTACTCAAAAGATATAAAAACATAACTAGTAACTGATTACCACCTGCGCTAAGATAGTCCGACGGAGCCCCGCTCGGCGGGACTCCTATCTCAGGGTGGTTTAAAAAAAAATAACCACGAAGGCTAAGGCGGAAGCTCCACTCCGCTTCTATCCTAACCTATCCGAGTCGGGGTACTCTGAGTCGGGGTGTTAACCATAATGACGCTTTTTATATAATATATAACGTTTACGTACGTATAATACGTAACGTTTTTATCTAATATATAACGTTTAATATATTATATTAAACGTTAGGCCAAATGATTTTCGATAACATAAACGTTATATCAAACAAAGTTATACTAAATAAGTTTTAGAAGAAATAAATGTCATATGTAAAGAAATTATATCAACAGTTGGTATATCTCACGTTGATTATATCTTATGAAGGGTAATAAAATGAAATTAGACCAAATGAGTTAATACGTTATGAATCGCACCCGCGTAAAGTTACAATGAGCGTAACGTTACGATGAGTCATCCTTTTTCGTACGTGCAGCCGGCGTTTATCGATTTATTAGACGTTGTCACGTCAAGTAAAAAAATGGCTTGATTAAAAAAAAAACACTCGGTTCATTTTCCCATCGCCTTTAATATTTACAAACTTTTTGGTAAGTACCTATTTGAATTTTATTCTCTTGGCATAGTGAGAACCATTTCTTTAAGTTTCTTCCTGTGAATCTTAGATGTGCTGGTCTCTGGCAGCTCTTTGAAGAAAATCACGCCTCCTCTTAGTTGCTTGGAATCTGTCAGCGATTCTGGAAAGAGTCAAGAGATTTTGTTATCACTTGAATTAGAAGAGTTTTCATAGAGTTTTTTGCACGTTCTTCTCCATCGAGATCTGTACTGTGGAATGTGAAATGAGGTTCCTCTGTCACTGGCCAACTCCTTGGCAAATGGTTTCATTGAAATAAAAGCGTAGGTAAAGAAACAGTTCTTCCCGATCGAGGAAGGAACTCATTTGGGAAAAACTTTTTAATTATTAAGAGGTAGGAGACAGCCATTACCTTTAACCAAGTCCTTGATCTCCTGTGCTGTAGGGCTGCATCCAGGTTTCGGAACAACGCACGCCACCACCAGGTCCCCGCACTCCTTGTCAGGTATACTTGTCACCGCCACGTGGAATACTCCAGGGTGTCTCATTATCACCGTCTCGATTTCTAATGGAGACACCTGTATTCACAAATGGGGGATATGAAATCAGTAATAATAATTAATGAACTAGTCAAGATTTTTTAGACTTATCAAAAGAAATGAAAACCAGCTCACACTATGCGTACAGCTAAGGAGTGGAATTCCCTGCCGGAGTAGGTGTTTCCTGATAGCTACAGCCTGGGTGGGGGTCTTAATGTCAACAATGTTGAGGTTACTTCTAGGCAAGCGTGCTCCAACGTGGATCACATCTTCGCTTCCCACCAAGCAAGACTGTGACCACGTTTGAGTACTTAGGAGCGAAGAGAAGGGAGTTTTGACTCCTGAAACATTTAACGTGCTGGTCTTTCTACATCGTTCTCACATATTTATATGTATAATTCCAAAAGTACAATCATCATACCAGCGTAAAATGTCCATTGCTGGACATAGGCCTGGCCTGGCATGGCAACTCTCTTTTGGTTGCCATAATCACCACGCTGGGCAGGCGCAGAAGCTCAGAGAATGCTGCTGCCAACTCTCTGGTGAGTCCCTTAGGTGCATCTTACGACACCCACGGGAAGAGATGGGAAAGTAATTATACAATTTAAAAGAGCGTCCATGGAGTTTCTTCCTCGTTCTCTCCATAGAGATCTACGCTTTGGAACAAGCAACTGGCTTCGTATGTGTGAATGTGGTTTAATTAAAAGAACCTGTATGTTTTTTTTTTTGGTAAACGTTTTCTAAAAATAAAACCTTGCGAGATCGATTTATCGCCCCCGAAACCTGCATACTAAATTTCATGAACATCGTTGGAGCCGTTTCCGAAATTCAGATTATATATATAGATATATACAAGAATTGCTCGTTTAAAGGTTTAAATTCTTTAAATTTTGTTTCAGGCAGCGTTCAATCCTCCAAGGTAACTCACCTGGTGATTTCTATACTTCAACAGTAACTTATAACGTTCTACAAAGAACAAGTTCCAGCAGTGGTCTCTGTAGAAAATGTCACCAGATTTGAGCCAGCCGTCTTTGGTTATTGTCTCCTTTGTCACCTCTGGGTTGTTGTGGTATCCCTGGAGATATAAAATTGAAAGTGTGATAAGTAATGTTAAGTTTGGGCAGCACAAATAATATTAAAACTAAGCGTGCGTTTCCACTACAGATGTGCGAGGAAAATGAGTGGCGCTAGGATGCGTAGCAACGCTGTGAAACGGTGCGCAGATGACCGGTGCGAGGATGTGTAGTGGACTCTTTTCAGATGCGATAGTACCAGTTTCTCGCTCGCGTCCATCCCAGCACACATCCCTCGCACACATCTCTCACACACATCCCTCGCACCCATTTTTCAATTTCAATAGAAAAGCTGTCAGGCTGCCGTTTTTATTTTGTTATCTGACTGTTCATAAATCGGAGCTAGATGAAATAAAACTTACTTTGAACACAGTTGGGCCTCTAAACCACAATTCTCCTGAAACGTTAGGTTCAGTAACGTCTTTATTGGTTTCAGGATCCACCAACTAAAACAGAAAATATGCAATGTGGTGGTATCATTAACTATACTCCTTTAGAAAACATCATTGAGTTGTCCCAAGTTGTTCAAAGTTAGAGCGTTTATTGCAAACAAAGTTCCAATTTCTCGAACGAACATTTTCACAAAATTCTAGTGATCATTGGATCAAGCTGTGATTGGTTGAATGAGTTTTTAGCAGCCAATCGCATCACTTAACTTGCTTTAAATGATGGATCGATATATTTTTTCCGGAAACCAGGGGTACTAATGTATTTACAACTTTCCATTTTCGGATCTGTTAAAGATTAACTCTGAGTTCAGTGTGTCTCGAGTTACATGGGCCTACTCCAAAATCTTCCATTGCTCTTATAACTCTTCTCCAGCTTTTAACTTTACCATATCGTCCCATCCTTTACAACGTCAATCAAAATGAGAGACTCTTCAGTTATTCGTAATATGATTCCTTACTTTAATTTCTAGACAACCAATCGGTCGTCCGCAGGAGCCCGGTGCCGGTGGGTAGTCGTGCTGGACAGCAAGAGTACTCAACTCGCTCATACCATACATGTTGTACACGTCATGTACATTCGTTATTTGCTGAAAAACAAAACTAAGTTTAGTATAAGCCTCGAGAGCCATTATGGGTTCAGTGACATAACCAGCCAAGTAAAAACCGGCGAAATGCAAGTCATATTCTTGTAACATTATAACAATAATACAATTATAACATCTTACGTTAAAACAACAGACTTCTTGTTTGTTTTCCTGCAGTTTATGATTATAGAATTATTATCAAATTTTTTGAAGTTATACTTCTTTTGGCGCGATGGAGAAAACTGATGAGAGTGAATTATTACGATGCGCGCGCACACCGACACCTGAATTCTATATCGTGAAGTTAGTTCTAGGTGGCATGAAAATCGATAACTATGTTCAAGTTGTATATTCTAGTATTTTTTGATTGTCTTTTGTTTCTTTTATGTTTGAATTTCGAAGAAGAATGTGGTTTTAATTTCGAAATAAAGCGCCAAAATATAAGATACATATATTTTGATAAAAGTAATTGATTAGACACTAATTGTTCCCGCGGCTCAGCTCCTTTTATTCTATCCTAGAAGATTTTATTGGAATATGATGATTTTTCGAAGACAAAAAACAGCCTCTTCATGAATGAGTTTTCTTAATCGGATTTGTATCTACAGTAGAACGGAACAAAGAATTTTACCGTTTATAATAATTATTAGTATTGACTATTTTGAAAAAAGGAGTCTCGTAACTTATGTCATTGTAAGTAGGTACCCATAAACTTCTCAGGTACACACCATCCAGAATAGAAAGTTGGTATTAATTTCAAATACTACTAACAAAACATTCGAATCAAAAAAAAAAGTTTGCATGATATCTGCCCTATTTTATGAACAAACAGTTTTAAAACTATGAAACGTATCAGTTATTTAGCGTAATAGACTTAATTGGCGATCGTTCGAACGCAACAAATTGAAGCTGAAAACAATACAAATATTTTAAAACTTTTATATTTTTTTAGTTGTGAATGTTTTTTTTTTTCCATACGCCAAAGAAGTATAACTTCTAACGGGTGTACATAAGTATACACACTCTTTTTTTTTTTCAAAATTTGAGGCTTATGGGAGAATATTTTGTCTATTTTCTGAAATAACTTCTAAAATCATTAATTACAAAATTGAAAACAAAACATTTGTAACCCTTTTTTACGATTTCTATAATTTGTCTTCCAAAAGTGACCCCGTACTCAAACATCATTTATTTATTTAATGGCGATTAGGCGTCTGTATTTGAGCCTCAGAAGTTCATATGTATATGTGTACCCAACGGAATCAGTGCAGTAGATACGAAGCAAATTGGCTGAATTGTAACAAACAGCCAAACGAAATGCAGAGAATATAAAGAAGCTTACCTTAACTTCATCGATAACCTCCTGCGTCACACCGCTGCCACCTAACAAGACAGTCTCGAAGCAGGTGAAGTCACACTTAGCTCTGTTCATCATGGTCGTCATCATTGTAGGGCTGGTGGCGACGTACGTAGGCTATCGAGGAAACACTCTATTTTAGATGCAGTGGTGACGGGCGGGCGTTTTGGAGGACTGCCTTTATGTAGAACTTTTACGTTCAAAAAGTGCTGGCACTCAGCCTAATTTGAATAAATGACTTAAGACTTTTTTGATGATAGTAAACTTAATTTTTCTCCCTAACTTCATTTAATTTGACTCCCTGGTCGGGTAAAAAGTAGGGAAAGCAAAAGCATGTTAGTCCTGCCTCAGGTCTCTTTCATGTCGTGTCGGATTGTCGTCACATCGAATTATTAAAGTGATGGTCGCAAACTGATCTAAGGCTGGTTTCACAGTTGCCCGGGAGACCCGTAACGGCGTCTCACGTGAGGCGCTAGAACATTGTTTCACAGCGACGCGGATTGGCCCGCTCCGGGTAGAGCCCGTACATCGTATGGTACTGAACCTTCGTTTCAGAGCACTATGGGCACTACCCGTCTGGGTCTCCCGGGTGCAGGCAGCCCGTGCGGGTCCCGGACAGCTGTAAAACCAGCCTGAAAACCTCTATTTTCCTTCAAGTCGCAAGATTTTTGACATTGATCGTCGCTGAGATTTGACAGACTTGAATTTGAACGCTTTTTATGTACAAGAATTGGCCTTCGTGATGTGTGGACTTTGTGGATGTCTCATGTCTTCGAATTTCGGCTCTCCTACCTTATATTTATTGACTAGTTCCGCAAAATGTTCCGGAGTGAGAGCAGCCGATGTCTGCAGCCGCGTAATTTTCAGGATTGGGGAGTAGAGGTAGTGGAAGCCAGCTGACAGCCACTGAGCTGGTGAAGTCACTATCACCATCCTTGTGGGTGTCGGGAACTTAGTGAAACTTGCCCTGAAGGGAAATAGTAAGTACATTTCAATGTGATCAAGTGGTCAAACTTTGTAATTGCAGTCGATGTATCTTATTAGATACATCGGCTGCGTTTTTGGAAAAAATAAATAAATGTCACAACCTAATTATTTATTACCTAACAATTTTTTTGGTACAAATCGTTGGTGGAATATTTTTTGTGGGCCTTGACAGGTTTCCAAGTGCCCAGCAATCTGTGGGGGCTCGTCACCAACTTTTCTGCACTAGTGCGAAATACACTTCATTGCGTGAGTAGAAGCGATGGCACAAGAACAGGTTTTCGAGTAAGAGTGTTGACAAATATGTGGTAAAAAGACGATACGACGAGGACGTCTTTTAAGTCCTAAGTGATAAGTAAGATCTAAGTGATGTTTCATTAGGCGATACCGTGACATTAAGTAATCACGAAGAATACTCTTCGAGGAAAAGTCAGTAGGAAGGTGGATTACTTACCACAAATATGGAATACCAATATTCAAGTTCTTGTGCGTAAGCATAGCTGTTTTCGGCACTCCCGTGGTTCCACTTGTCGATGTCAGGTACGCTACGGTTTCCTCTGGATCCCAGTCTGTCGGCCTACAAGTGAATTAAGATTCAGTTTTTAGGTACATAAAATCAGAAGAAAGGGAAAGTATTAAGTGGCTCAGAACTGACATGATACAAATAATAATTATAGAGGTATAATCTTAAATCTGTACAATTAAGTTGCCGGGGCTTCCCAGAAAGTAATCCGAAGATACTTGTGATGTGATAAACCTCGCTCTTCCTCGATTAATCATAATTTAGAACAATAATAACATCGTTTCGTTGTGCTAATTAGGTATCAGTTACACATTTTTTTATAATACCAAAAAAAGAAAAATGTGTTTATGGCAGTGTGTGAAACTAGAGTGTGTTTTGTATAAATGTGTAACAACGAAAGCTATAATTTTTATTTAATATAACGATTAGTTTATACAATAAACGATTCATCGCTCCGCGGGGCTCCTATTTCTGGGTGGTTATAAAAAAACATAACCACGAAGGCTATGGCGCTCCGCTCCGCTTCTAACCTAACCTATCCGAGTCGGGGTACTCTGAGTCGGGGTGTTAACCATAATGACGTTTTTTTTTATAATTATGTATATTAAACGTTAGACCAAATTATTTTCGATTGCATAATAAGTTTTGCAAGAAATAAATGTTATATATAAAGAAATTATATCAACAGTCGGTATATCTCAGGTTGATTATATCTAATGAACGATAATAAAATGAAATTAGACCATATTAGTTGATACGTTATGAAACGCATCCGAAAAATAATATCAATTTTAATCCATAGAAGTTTGTCAGTCTTGCTGAATGTGATTGCAGTACGCTAACACTTCAGATTTAAATTTAAAGACAGTTACTTACTGAAAACTTAAAATTGCTTTCTCATCTTTGTTTTCTAGCAGGTTCGCTAGTGTAGTATATTTACTACCCTTATCGTAAGTCACAATTTTAGCAGCTACTTTGGACATTTCTAAGGCCTTCTCAATGTCTGTCGTCTTTTCGCTTTGGCAGAAGATTATCTTCGGGACGTTTGTATGGAATAAGTCTCTTAGTTCATCTGAAATGTAAAAATAGTATATAATGTACTAAAGAGAAAGTTTGCGGAATCTTATCATATACAATGTTGAGACACCGATACGACAATAAATGAAAACACTGGTAATACTGGTTCAAAGGAATATTTTGAAACTACACTGGTCAGCAAATAAACCGAGCCACCCGCTACCTAGGAACTCTGATTCGATTTTCTCAAAAAGTATAAAACTTACAACTACATATTATAAGTCCAGTCACCGAAATTAAAAATATACTTTCCAAATTCAAAACTCAAAGATAGTGACTATTATTCTGACAAAATATTCCAGCAGTGTGTTGCAGTTAATGAAATCAAATCTTTGTAACTTTTGCGGTTTGAGAGGGCTAGAATGAACAGTCGACCTACTCTGACGTGCTAACGCAATCCAATTCCGATGATAAATAGGAATAGTGCTATTCGCTATGTATAGCTCCGTCTCTCTCTTAGAGCGATTCCGCATGATCGTTTTAAGACTTCATAGTAGGGCCCTTGGGGAGAATCTTAATCCTTGGTCCGATGAAGTTGAAACACGGCATTAATGATTTCGATAAAAAAAGAATAACAAATGTTTGGACTCCAAAAGGAGCGAAAAGGGGTGATTAAGTTTAAGGGGAGGACATTATTGCTTGCTTCAATTTAAAAGAAAGAAAGAAAGAATAAATCCGAGCGAACGAAGTCGCGGGCGAATTTGCCAGTCTGTGATAAAAGACAACATATTCGTATGAACTTATATTGCTAGTGTTTTGATTTACTGTCGTATCGTCGACTCCACCTTGTATAAGTTAGTCTTGGACTACACTCACTAGTGGTGAATAAAAACACTGTTAATATACTTCTTATTTTGGTATCATATTAAATAAAGTCCTTCTGACCGATTTCGGACATGGCGGCCACTCTCGACCATGACTAGCCATCGGCGCGAGACATATAATAGTGCACAAGTGTGTGCGCAAACACAGGTGTTCATATTTATCAGGTTATCAATGATCAATCGTAATTCCTTAGCAATATGTAAAGAACTTGCCGTGTGACTATTTCAAATTGCCCCAGGAGCGAATTGCTGTAGAAAGTTAAAAGTCTTTTCTTGCTTCTTCTGTTTTCTGCTATCTATGAAAGTGGGCACGTAAGTTGGCAAAGATTTTCGTAGTGGGGGAAGTTCGCGCACGCATAATTTCTACATTAAAATTTTTTACATTACATTTTCCGTTCTTCTGACATTTTGTTTTCGAAACGAACGTTCGGTTTTTTTTTCCAATTCGAAACATTTAGAATGTACGGCAAGCATTCAGAGGTCCAGTTCTTCTATTTTTAGGATTTCGAACCTCTGTATGGAAAACGGAACCCTTATAGGATTAGTTGTCTGTATGTCCGTCTGTCAGAGCTGATTTCCGCCGAATCTACTGGACCGATTCAGTTGAAACACAACACGGAACACGGAGTCATAAATAAATAAATAAATTTCAATTTTCAATGGGGTCACTTTATGGGGGACAAATTAGAAAAGTCTCTGTTTCTCTGTGTGTATCTACATAAATTGTAAAATAATAAAAAAATATACCAAAGTTTTTTAACTGTATTGTATGTATCAAATGATATGTCACACGAAATTGTGTGAGTTTCGAATACTCTTAATTTTTTTTATAATTTTCAAACAAATGGTTTTGAAGTTATTCAAGAAATAACACGAAAATCCCTGCTGAGATAAGGGGTTATCTCCGAAACCAATGAGCCTACAATTTTGAAAAAATGTCTTTCCCTATACAGATTATAGAAAAACCTGTAAGACGTCGAAGTAACCTTTAAAAAATATGATTCGTTCGGAACCTTTTGCACGCGAGTCGGACTCGTACGCATTCGCATGTCAGTCGCAACCTGTCGTAAATGTTTGGAAATTGAGGCCTTTTTGACAGATTACATTGCTTAAAAAAAAGTGAAATTGCACTCAGGTTTCCGAATCTGAACTTCTTATTAAGAAACTGTGACGAATGAGGCAGGCCTAACACGATGTTCGACATTCAAGATGGTAAAATCAAACTCACTGGGTCCCAAAGTAGCATCGATAGAAGCTATCATAATGCCAAGATACAGCGCTGCGTAGTGGGGTATGCAAAAGTCTATGTGGTTGGGACCCATCAGTACCATGACATCCCCCTTCTTCAGTCCCAAGTTCGTGAGAGAGATAGCGCATCGGATGCTCCTGTCTAATACCGAGCCATTGGTTTCAGATTGGCCTGTTCCTCCATCGATCTGTTGAGAACAAATGGATGAATAAAATAAGAAACTCTGAGACCTTTATTGCATTAGCTGAGCTGGTGACAATTCTGCTAATTGGATGAGGGGCAGCATTAGGTAATCAGAATCGTACTGTATTCAAAGTTAAGATTTTTTATCGATAAAAATCGAAACACACCAAGCCTGCGAAGTTTTTCCAGCAATTTTTATTTAACTTAATTAGTTTGACCCTGACTTGCTGCTTGCTGTTAGTCAGGGTCAAATAAAATTAGTTTACAATTAGTAACATGCTACTTCATAGTTATAGCAATATTTAACCTGATTTAGTAAAACGCAAATACCTGCATAACAAAATCGGGGTCATCTTGCAAGCTCTGTAGTATGAGTTTGCCGAGGTGATGTCGGTCTGAAGGGATCCCTGTCTTCGCCACCACGCGGGACCCGACCTCACTTACGTGCCAGTGAACTGCGTCAAAAGCTCGTCTAGTCATGACTGTTTAGTTATTCCTATAATCAATAAAATCAAAGATGTGTTAACGGGGTTTAGACTTTAAAATGCTATCTATAAATAATTCCTGTCTGACCGAAATTCGACCACGACCGTCTATTTCAAAGGAGACTTGTCAAAAACGCAAGCCCTATTGCCTGTGAAAGAGAAAGAGTGAATGCCCTTTCCCTATTCAAGCAAGAAGTTCCCGAGACGGACTTGCCCTGGGTCATTGCTGCGACCATATGAACCATATCCACCGCTCCCCACTATATTGATCTGTCTATCTGCAACGGTCAAACATTAAACAGACAGAAAAAAAGTTTGAGAATAAAATACAACCGACTTCTAAATAACAAAACACTACAAACTATAAAATAACTTTAATTTCGGAAGTCGGTGTATTTGGTTGTTTCTTTATTTTTTAGTGGTACCCCACGCCCAACACCACTGTAAAGTCACAAGAAAGCAAAATACGGAATTCCGTTTACTTGGATAACATATCATCGAAGTAAACGGAATTTGTGATTTTATATTAATTAATTGCGTATTTTTTCCAGCTATTTTGATTTAAAAACCTAACTACTGAACCGATTTTGATGAAATTTCTATGGGACCAATCGGAAAGTATATCCTTCCACATTATAAGATTTTTTTTAATCGGTTCATAATGTAAAAATCCACTACACCCTCTGAGTCCTTAGTGCGAGTTATTAACATTTTCGGTGCCCAGAACTCACCATATGGGTCGAACAATAATGAGTTCGTATGCCCATGAGTAGTCGCTTCATATAACGATGACCCGGCTGCCGAGTTTAATTTTAATTAAATTATTGTTCGACTCATATGCTGAGTCTGGGCACCACCTACACGATCACGTTACGAAGGTAAACGCCAATTCGGTGGATATGTCCTTTTTTATCATACAAATTGTCAATTTAAGTGAACGATAACATTAACACGATCAAGTAGGTAAGTTTAAAAACTTAGGCAAGGCCTCTGCATATCGTGTTTTTATTTGGTTTTTATACATTGTCTTCACATGTAGAAGCAAAAAGAATAATGAAACCAGGGTTTTTGTTATAACTAGATTACTCGTATAACGAGTGTCCACGGTTCATTACTTGGAGTATTCGCCTGTGATGTAACGTTACAGAGTCAACCATTACATCGGTGAGGGAGGAGAACCGAGCATTACAGTGCGCAACCCGTAATTTTTCAGATTCGAGCATTACATTAGTGAGGGAAAAGAACCGAGCAATACAGTGCGCAACCTGTAATGTTACAGATTTGAGCATTACATTAGTGAGGGACAAGAACGGAGCAATACAGTGCGCAACCTGTAATGTTACAGATTTGAGCATTACATTAGTGAGGGAAAAGAACCGAGCATACAGTGCGCAACTTGTAGAATTCTTCTTGTTCTTCAAATTCAACTACATGCTCAAAATCGAATCTAATGTTACATTACAGGTGAATGCTCGTCAAGTCACGGAGGCAGTACTGTAATGTAATGCTCGTTTCAGAAATTTTACAGAGGAAGCACCTTAAAATTCTATTTCAGGATATACAGACTTATTCTGTTGTTCTCTGGGTGAATTCACAAGGAATGCTTTGCTTGTTTAGTTATAGGTATTAGTTATAAGTAACAATTAAGTATTAATTAAGGCGCATTTACCACATTGGTTTATCTGTAATGGTAGATGTATGTTGATAAATAAATAAATAAATTTCTGACTGACCGACTCTGACAATTCGAAATTACCCGTAAATGGTTTACTTAAAATGCTTTGAGTTTGAACTATATAAGCACTCTCATAGCCCAAGAGTCGACCGAGGCGGGATTCCCTTAAAGTTTTACAATAATAATACCTTTTTTTATGTAGTTTTTACGTCGTCCAATCGTCGAAGATCTTTTAGAAAACCACAGATTTTATAGTAGTTCCACCAGCTAATGGAAAACGAAAAATTTTACACCAGGAAATTAATTCACAACACAACTTAAACAATTATTTTTTTACTAATAAACAGACATTTAAATACCTAGTACCTACTATATCCCTAATTCAATGCTAACTCAGGAAAAGACTAGGCAGAGAGTCAATGCTTACAAATTACAATAATATCGACACTAGTGCTTCGCTCACGGACACCCAGCCAAATGTTTATAAACCGTTCTTATACCCATTACATACACGAACACGCATATCTTGTTTACTACCTTAAGCTGATAATTGAACTTGAGCTACGAAAATAAAATTATCTTTAAGATATTTAATTGATTAGAATTAAAATCAAAGTTCAATCAAGATTTGATTTGATTGATTTGACAAGACAATAAAAACACACACAAAACACTTTCATAATTCGCTGCTTTGGAAGAATACTGTTGCATCTCAAAACAAGTATTTTTTCAGAAGAGCTGATTGAAGTTTACTGTTATTCTATTTTATAAATTTTGCCCATTTTTTTTTCTTGGTATCAACTACACCAAGCTATACGTATCAACTACAACCAAGTTTTTCATCTTTGTTTTTAACAAAGATGAAAAACTTGGTTTCTCCTCAAAAGTCACAACTGGTGACATACCACTATAAAAATATGGCAACTAAAATCCACCAATGGCATAGTATTGTTGTTGTGATGCAAATATATTTTTTTCCGCGTATATATAATAGGATCGGATTCGTCGCAATTTTTGTATTTTGACGTAACTCAAAATTTTTGTATTTTGTAATATTACAGTATTCTTCCACAGCAGCGAATTATCTAGACGTTTTTCACGTTATTTGAAGAAACTGCGCAGACACCAACTTATATACTTAGTGTGTTTAAGTGATTGAAATCAGTTGTCAGTTGCGGGTATGGTACACAACAGATAAATGTGCAATAACGGTCATTGACCCACAAACATTTATTGACTTTCTTAAATATCAAACACAGAAATAAAGACATAAAGCTGTCCTGAATCGACTTCTATCGTCATCCTTTACGTTCTCTAATAATGATAAACGGTTAATCATTTTTTGTTCGGGTATCTCCGAAGGGATGTTAGGGAAAGATCAATGTACTTAATTGCAAGTTTATCTGGCGCCTACCATAAATCAATTCCCAATTCTTACAATTGACTTTGTACCACTTGTGTCAATGTCAAATTAGTATTAGTACTCCCTAATACAGGTTATTCTTTAACCTAGCTGGGAATGCAGCATCTTACCACCATTTCAATTTTAGTTTTAGTACACATAATAATTTGTCAACCCTGTAAACTGCTAAAATTGCTAGCCAGAACCGGTATCCGCAACACGTGAAACGACTTCACTCACTCCCGTGTATCTTTCACAGCACTCTGTGCCAGTCATGCGTAACATCTATCGCGATAATCGTAACCTGATAGGTACCTACTTATTCATTCATCATATCACATAATGCTTCACCAATAAAGTTGAAAATCTATTAAAGAAATTTGACAGATTGTTGTAGCTTGATGTGCTGGCGTCTGTACACTGTTCAAATGTCAAAATGAAAGGGTAATAGAGACGCGATCGATTCAAAATCAAAATCAAAATGAAAAGTCATTTATTCAAATTAGGCTGAGTGCCAGCATTTTTTGAACGTCAAAGTTCTACATAAAGACAGTCCCCCAAAACGCCCGCCCGTCACCACTTCCTAGTGTTTTAGCTGGGAAGAAGAAGTGGCGCAACAAACTCCCCAGATACCCCTGTACTATTTTTTTCCTTTAAAAAGAAACGTTGCCCCATCCATACTAGGAATTACTCCTGTATCATGGGTGTGTTTACAAACATACAAACTCACATACACAAACAATCAGACCCGGAACAGCTATCTGTAGGCCATACAAATATTTGTTTCGTGTGGGAACCGAACCCGCGACACGCAGCGCAGCAGTCAATCGCTCAACCACTGCGCCAACCGTGGTCCAAGGTATAGATAATTGCTACTCAAATATTCCATAGCTTTAGGAACATTAGCGTACCTTAATAAGCTGTCTTATCTTTGGACAAATAAAGATAACATATTACACAACACCACACAACAAACAACAACAACATAACATATTTTATGACAAAAATGTGATGACATACCGACTGATAATAAGTGGTTTATGTGTATATGAATGTATGTATGTCGGGCTGGTGTCCGCAGGGTCACGTTAAAGGTTTATCCACATTTATCAGTGGGTTGACCGGAACGTGTCCGGACCGTAGTGCGTCATAACGTGGTCTGACACGTCCCGGGCGCCGTGTGGGAACGAGTTTACATAAACTCTGCAGACCCCGCAAGGATGAGGACTACATAGCAGATAGCTGGATACAGGGCAAAGTACTTCGGAAACCCAGGTGAGATGATCAGTAGCACCAGGTCGTTTCCCTCCTTCCCTAAGGAGCCGGGGTTTACGCAAATACGCGCTTTAGGGTGTAGCCGGCATCAATGCCGCCACAAAAAAACCAATGAAGCGAAATTTTTACAGCTACAAAAAGTACCGCAGCACCATCTATCCCGTCAGTAGCAAACTACTAAATGAAATCCTGCACCGTAGTATCAGAGTTTTCCGTGCGATTTGAACATATCCAGGCAGTTTCCCACCAGACACAACAACCGTCTGGTTCGGAGCATCCTCCCCTTTTTAATGGTGGTATGCGGGACTTTACTCTCTGTACTGCATACTTCCATACTGGTAACCCTCGACAAAGAACGTCAGCGCAGCCTCTTACAGCCATGACGTCATCATCACTCCTCATCCTGACCTCAAGCTCTCGAGCAGCGAGTCACACAGCCAGCCAGTACCCACGGCTTCTACAGGTATCCTGACCAGCAGCATGCAGCTTCTCAAAAAATAGCGTAGATAAATCGAATTTAAAAAAGTATTCTTTGAGGTATGATAAAATTATAAAGTTAACGCAAAAATTTCAGAATAATTATTACATTCTAAATTCAAAAAACAAATTGAAGGTTTTGGGTGGTTTAGGTTTTGGTTTTGAGATTGATTTTTTCCCCCTGAGACTATACGTTAATTGGTAATAGATAAACATAAAATTGCACACCCTCAACGAATCGCTGAATTATTTAATTACTACTATGCAGATATGGTCAAACCTCAGACTAGTACTACAGATAATACTATCCCATCTACATGCACGTATAATTCACCGAAATCGTTTTCTCTGAGTCCCACTAGTCCTTTGGAAATCTATACTATTATAAAAAATTAAATAACACTAACAGCACTGTTTTTGATGACATATGCGTGTTGATATTAAAATCCGCATCTCACATAATTGCACCTATACTATGCTATGTTATAAACATGTGCTTCGAACAGGGAATCTTTACATCTGTGTTAAAAACGACTGTAATTAAACCACTCCATAAAAAGGATGTTAAATCAGTTAAAAAAATTACAGACCTGTAGCCCTAACTCCAACATTTTCTAAAATAATTGAAAAAGCCATAGACAATAACTTGTATGATTACTTTGATAGGAATACTATCTTTACGCCGGATCAAAAAGGTTTCGTAAAATATGTCTATAAATTTAGCTATATATGATTACTTAAGTTTAATATATCCAAGAGTTGATAAAAGACAGCCTGTATATACCTACTTTGTATAAAAAAGAAAATGTCAAAGGCCTTCGACTACGTGGATCATAAAATACTACTGAGAAAGCTGGAAACGTACGGTGTTCGGGGCAACACTTTAGACCTGCTAAAATCTTACATCAGTAATAGAACTAAGACTACGAGTATTGTCAAAATTCGTCCTAATACGAAACATGAAATAAATTATAAGTCCAGGAGTAGAAAAATGAAATATGGAGTTCCACAAGGTAGTGTTTTGGGCCCACCACTTTTTATTATCTATATCAATGACCTGCCCAAATCTACTACAGATCGTATGGTACTATTTGCTGATGACTGCACTGTTGTGTACAATGATGGAAATATTATAAATAGTAGTTTAAATTCAACAATTAAATGGTTACAAAATAATTATTTACTAATTAATATCGATAAAACTAAATTAATGCAATTTAAACAGAAAATAAAAAACAATTTACATATTCGAATAGAATACATATAACGGTAAAAAAGTTGAATTGACGAGTACAACAAAATTTCTCGGCGTATACGTAGATGACAATTTGAAAAGGCAAAGTCATAAAGAGTTTGTTTGCAAAAAGTGTAGCAGTCATCTTATGGTTTGTTCATGTTAGCGAAAAAAAGTTAATCTTAACACATTACTCGTAGCTTATCTTAGATATGCAATCATATTCTGGGGAAATACCTACTACCAACTGGGATAAAGTTTTTAAATATCAAAAAAGTGCGTGCGAGCTATGCGTGGTCTCAATAGAACTGGCCACTGCAAGGATACTTTAAAAAAATTGATACCGTGCCATCTTTATATATTTTTGAAATGGTCTTGTTTACTAGACATCATCCATCACTATTTACACTATAGCTTTCGCGAAATAGAAGTCATTTGTATAATAACCTTACCAGTCAGTATAGAACTACCCTCCTTGGGAAAAGTGAGTCCATATGACATAAATATCTATCGTATGTAGGTAGGTACCTACTGTCTGTATATATGGTACCTACTAAGGCAAACGTTCGCCTACCGACGTGATAGGCAGAAAGTTGTCTAGGAGCAAGTAACAAAACCAATTTGGCTATAGCAGGCGCCAGATAATCGTGGAATATCGGTCATTGACCCACCTACATTTATTGACATTTTTAATTTGAAAAACGGAATTAATGACACAAAACTGTCCCGAACCATCATCTCTCGTGATCCTTAACATTGTCTAATAATGAAATACAATTCATATTTAATTGTTTAGGTACATATGAGCAGTTATTAGGGAAAGGTCAATATACTTTATTCCACATTTATCTGGCGCCTACTATAGTTATAGTACATTTTCTGTTTTGGCAATATAGACACCCGAGCCAATGACGTGGCCGTTGTGGAGCCGACTTACTATTATATAATAACAAATCCCCACGTGTATCAAATGACGTTTCTCTACACAGTTACACGAAAAAATATGATCTATGGCCTGCACTGCGTGTCGCGGGTTCGGTTCCCACACAAAACAAATATTTGTATGACCTACGGATAGTTGTTCCGGGTCTGTTTGTGTATGTGAGGTTGAATGTTTGTAAACGTACCCACGATACAGTAGAAATTCCCAGTGTGGGATAAGGTATTTTATTTTTAAAATGGCTTTCATAAAAAAAAAAAAACGATCGCTTCATTTTCTCATTGCCTTTAATATTTACAAGTATTTTTGGTACCTATTCGAATTTTATTCTCTTGGCATAGTGAGGACCATTTCTTTAAGTTTCTTCCTGTGAATCTTGGATGTGCTGGTCTCTGGTAGCTCTTTGAAGAAGATGACGCCTCCTCTTAGTTGCTTGGAATCTGTCAGCGATTCTGGAAAGAGTCAAGAGATTTTGTAATCACTTGATCTAATTCAAGAGTGTTCATAGAGTTTTTTGCACGTTCTTCTCTTAAATGAGGTTCCTCTGTCACTGGCAAACTCCTTGGCAAATGGTTTCATTGAAATAAAAGCGTAGGTAAAGAAATAGTTCTTCCCGATCGAGGAAGGAACTCATTTGGGAAAAACTTTTTAACTATTAAGAGGTAGGAGACAGACATTACCTTTAACCAAGTCCTTGATCTCCTGTGCTGTAGGGCTGCATCCAGGTTTCGGAACAACGCACGCCACCACCAGGTCCCCGCACTCCTTGTCAGGTATACTTGTCACCGCCACGTGGAATACTCCAGGGTGTCTCATTATCACCGTCTCGATTTCTGATGGAGACACCTGTATTCACAAATGGTGGATAATAATAATAATTTAATGAACTAGTAAAGATTTTTTTAGACTTATACAACGTGTAACAGAATAAACGCAATAACTCTTAAGGTAATAAAACTTTTACTGTTATGCGCACAATAATGTATGGGGGTGTCGATTTTTTATCGCTATTGCAGTGTTAGTGTACTTGGAAACCGCGTATCTGATTGCGCCAGACAGTCTGCCAACAGGGACAGATGACGGGAGATCGTGCGGAGAGCTGTGTCCGCCTCTACCACCGACGTGGACGCCTTGACCTGACAAGACCGCTCTGTCAAGAGTGAAACGACAGAGAAGAATTGCACTGTTGGTCCCATAGTGAAAGTTGTTTATAATGATGAGTGTATTGCATTTATTCTGTTACACATTGTAGAACCAAATAAAAATCAACTGGCACTATGCGTACAGCTAAGGAGTGGAATTGCCTGCCAGGGTCAGTTTTTCCTGATAGCTACAGCCTGGATGGGGGTGTTAATGTCAACAATGTTTAGGTTACTTATAGGCAAGAGTGCTTCATCGTGGACCACATCATCGCTTTTCACCAGGCAAGACGGTGACAACGTTTGAATACTTAGGAGGAGAAGGGAGTTTTTACTCCTGAAACACCTAATGTTCTCACATATTTACCATTATCATACCAGCGCAGCAGAAGCACAGAGATAGCTGATGCCCATTCTCTGGTCAGTCCTTTAGTCGCCTCTTACGACACCCACGGGAAGTGATGGGAAAGTAATTATACAATTTAAAAGAGTGTCCATGGAGTTTCTTCCTCGTTCTCTCCATGGAAATCTACGCTTTGGAACAAGTATTATGCTTCGTATGTGTGAATGAGGTTTAATTAAAAGAACCTAGGTGTAAACGTTTTCTAAAAATGAAACCTAGCTAGATCGATTTATCGCCCCCGAAACCCCTTGCATACTAAATTTCATGAAAATCGTTTTAATAATTGCACATTAAAAGGTATTATAAAAATAATTTAAGTTTTAATTCAGGCAGCGTTCAATCCTCCAAGGTAACTCACCTGGTGATTTCTATACTTCAACAGTAACTTATAACGTTCTACAAAGAACAAGTTCCAGCAGTGGTCTCTGTAGAAAATGTCACCAGATTTGAGCCAGCCGTCTTTGGTTATTGTCTCCTTTGTCACCTCTGGGTTGTTGTGGTATCCCTGGAGATATTAAATTGAAAGTGTGATAGGTAATGTTAAGTTTGGGCAGTACAAATAATATTAAGACTAAGCATGCGTTTCCACTACAGATGTGCGAGGAAAATGAGTGGCGCTAGTATGCGTAGCAACGCTGTGAAACCGTGTGCAGATGACCGGTGCAAGGATGTGTTGTGGACTCTTTTCCGATGCGATAGTAGCAGTTTCTCGCTCGTGTCCATCCCAGCACACATCCTTCGCACACATCTCTCACACACATCCCCCGCACACATCTCTCGCAAACATCCCTCGCACCCATTCTTCCCTTGTTTTGTACGCACAAAAACCTCGCGCCATTGGAGCTGCGAAGAGCGAGGGTAGTTAAATGAAGCGATTCTATTATTGGTTCTTAACAAACACATCCCTCGCTACGCATCCTCGCACATCTCTGGTGGAAACGCACCCTTAGGGCTGATTTTTCAATTAGTACAGTCAGATATTTTTTTCCTGTAGAAGAAATATGGCAGTCAGCTTTTGTATGCAAAATATGTCATAATATAGAAAAGCTGTCAGGCTGCCGTTTTTATTCTCTTATCTGACTGTTCATAAATCGGAGCTAGATGAAATAAAACTTACTTTGAACACAGTTGGGCCTCTAAACCACAACTCTCCTGAAACGTTAGGTTCAATAACGTCTTTATTGGTTTCAGGATCCACCAACTAAAACAGAAAATATGCAATGTGGTGGTATCATTACCTTCTATTAACATAAAGTAATGTAGTTAGTAATGCTTCAGTTAACATAAAGAGTTTAGTGTTTCGAGCAGAGCCAGATTAAGCCAGTGCGGGGCCTGTAGCAAATTTTGCTAAGGGGCCCCCAAAACTTGGCTTCATTAGGATTCATTAACCCATTAGATAAATTGAATACCAGGAGATGAATCTCTTGCTAAGAATAAATTGTATTCACCGTGAACATCTTTTAATTCAGAGAGTCGTCAGATTTGGGCCTTCCATTTCTTCGTCAAGTTTGCCTTTTTGAGTATGGACCGGACGCGGGGCTTATTTGCGCGAAGTATGAGCCATACCATTAATAAATAAACAAAATTAAAGACATACAGATTGAGAAATATGCGTCACATCTCCGCTAAAGGCTATGGCTCAGTATGGTAGGAATAAAAACTCGTGTGTGAGACAGAGCCATATAACGGCGCTGATTTTGAGCGACATATTTTTGTAAATTCAATCGCGAGGCCCCCCAATGCGTGGGGCCCCCCAATGCGTGGGGCCCGTAGCATTTGCTACTCTTGATGTATGGCTAACCTGGCCACTGGTTTGGAGCCTCCTTTTAAGCAAATAATGCCTGTGTTTAGTCCCCGCTCTTCCATAACATAGCAATAATTACTTACACTAGAAATTACAAGTAGATACTTAAAAATAACAAATAATAATAAGGATGATGTGAGTGTTTCTCAAGTGTGCGTTGCTAAACTGATGGGGATGGTAGTGTGTGAGGCCCGAATGTGAGAGTGTAAGTGAGGATGTGTGTGGGATTTTAAGTAAGTGTGCATGTGAGAGTGTGTGTGAAAGTGTATGTAGTAGTATATTTGCTAGTGTATGTGCTCTAGCATTGCCTCCGTGTCGTCATAAGTACGAGTTTTAATCCAATTGGTTATGATTTTCTTACATTCAAAACTTATTTTACTGTATAAGTCAATAATTATGTTTATTTTATTATAAAATTTAGCGGATCTTCATTAAATTGCCTGGTGGCAAATATAGTTTTAGTCTTTGGAATTTGTGCAACAATGTAAGCCCTTCTTTTCTGCAATAAGACTGGATCATAAGGCAGGGTTTTATGCTTTTTTAAGACTGTTTGGATAATGTACAGTTTTCTTACGGAAAGAAGATAACTAATTTTGTACAAGCTTCAGTGGGATAGCTTTAGTTTTTAAAGTGCATGATCTTTATCAGTGCTCGTTGGGCTCGCTCTACATCTATAAAATTGGTTTTACTGCTCCTCCCCAAATAGGAATACAGTATAGCAAAACAGACTGAACCAGAGCCATGTAGATCTCATTTAGAACATTTCTTGGGTTACTGGTAATTTTTTTTTGGTACAATATGCGGAAGTGTCTTAAAAATCCAACTCAATCTTCTAACCCTATTTGTGACTTGTTCAAGTTGTGAATGCCAGGATAGCCGCTGGTCGACAATCACGCAAAGATATTTAGTCTGTGTTCCTTTTTTAATGCATGATCAACTACAGTTTCCGTTATAGGGATCTCCACATGAGTGTATTTTTAGATGGAGATTCTCGCTTGGTTGACTACTTTTATTAATGCTAAAACATATGTAGTCAGTTTTTGATGTATTTAAAGTGAGTAGGTTTTGTATTAAGCCAGTTGGCTACTTGTGCCATTCCCATCTCAGCTTTAATTTTCACGTCTTGCCAGGAGCTCCCAGAGAAAACTATAGCGGTGTCATCGGCGTATGAGAAAACTATTGCGTACACGAGGAATAACGGAGGACCGAGGACGCTGCCCTGGGGAACGCCGTAAGTGACCTCAGCATCTCCACTGATCAGTTCACCCACCTTAACCCTTTGATTTCTAGATGTGAGATAATCTTCGAGTAACTTCAGTGGAGTATCTCTAATTCCAGCTTTTTCGAGTTTACTGACTAGGACAGGGACAGAGACTGTGTCAAAAGCCTTTTTTAGATCCAAGAAAGTAGTCAGACATTTATAGCTAGAGTCAAGTTGTTCAGTTACTAGGGAGCTCAGTGCTGTCTGTGACTGCATCCTCGGTGGATAAACCTTGTCTAAACCCAAACTGGGAGTGGGAAAGTAAATTAAATTTTGTGAGAGTTGTGAGTAATTATGATTTGGTGTAATTTTCTGAGCCAACTGTTTACCAGCGTTAGCGAAATGTTCGTTTATGAAGTTTACCGATTCAAGAGGAGATGACTTGACGTTTAGTATTTCAGGGTTGTTATTGTATGATTTGTTAGAATAAGTGATGTTTTGAATATTTTTCCAAAGTACCTTATTATTTGTAACAGAGTTTGCTAAAAGTTCCCTTTCATATTTACGTTTTAGTTTAGATAAAGATTTACTCTGAGTTCAGTGTGTCTCGAGTTACATGGACCTATTCCAAAATCTTCCATTGCTTACTGTCTCTTATAACTCTTCTCCAGGTTTAATCTTAAGCATATCGTCCCATCCTTTACAATGTCAAGTAAATTGAAGTTAATAGAGACTTTAAAAGGAAAAGCGAAACTTTCCTTTTACCGTCACTGTTCTTTGGTTAGTCGTAGTATAATTCCTTACTTTTAATTCTAGACAACCTATAGGTCGTCCGCAGGAGCCCGGTGTCGGTGGGTAGTCGTGCTGGACAGCAAGGCCACTCAACTCGCTCATACCATACAAGATGTACACGTCATCTACATTCGTTATTTGCTGAAAAACAAAACTAACTTTAGTATAAGCCTCACTAAGAGAACCATTATGGGTTCAGTGAAATAACCTGCCAAGTAAAAATCGGCGAAATGCAAGTCATATTCTTGTAACATCTTACGTTAAAAGTAGAACTATTATACAAAAAAAAGTATAGAACTAAGATTTTTTTTCAAAATTTGAGGCTTGTGGCAGAATGTTTTGTCTATTTTCTTAAATAACTTTAAAATCATTAATTACAAAATTGTAAAAAAACATTTGAAACCTTTTTTACGATTTCTAATTTGTCTTCCCAAAGTGACCCCAAACTCAAACGTCTTATTTATATAATGACGGTTAGGCGTCTGTATTAGAGTCACAGAAGTTCATATAATATGTGTATAATTAAAGCGAAGCAAATTGGCTGAATTGTAACAGACGGACAAACAGCCAAACGAAAAGCAGAGAATATAAAGAAGCTTACCTTAACTTCATCGACAACCTCCTGCGTCACACCGCTGCCACCTAACAAGACAGTCTCGAAGCAGGTGAAGTCACACTTAGCTCTGGTCATCATGGTCGTCATCATTGTAGGGCTGGTGGCGACGTACGTAGGCTATCGAGGAAACACTCTATTTTAGATGCAGTGGTGACGGGCGGGCGTTTTGGAGGACTATCTTTATGTAGAACTTTGACGTTCAAAAAGTGCTGGCACTCAGCCTTATTTGAATGAATGACTTATGACTTTTTTTATGACAGTAAACTTAATTTTTCCGATGGCCGGAGCGTGAGCTGAGCCATCCTGGACTAGACTCCCCGGTCGGGTAAAAAGTGGGGATAGCAAAAGCACGTTAGTCCTGCGTCAGGTCTCTTTCATGTCGAGCCGGATAGTCGTCCCATCGAATTATTAAAGTGATGGAAGACACTGATGACACTTGTGCACTGTAATATCTCCCGCCGTAGGCTAGTCTTCGTTAAGATTGTCCGCCAGAGCTACGTTTGAACCGCAATCAGAGGGACAATTCTTGTATTTTAAGGGGCATCGCGGTCGCAAACTGACCTGAGGCTGGTTTCACAGCTGCCCGGGAGACCAGTGCGGGGCCCTCGCTCCGGGTAGAACCCTAGTTTCAGAGCACTGCGGGCACTACCCGTGCAGGTTTCCCGAACAGCTGTGACACCAGCCTGAAAACCTCTTTTTTCCCCAAGTCGCAAGACCTTGACATTGATTGTCGCTGAGATTTGACACACTTAAATTTGAACGCTTTTTATGTACAAGAATTGGCCTTCGTAATGTGTGGACTTTGTGGATGTCTCATGTCTTTGAATTTCGGCTCTCCTACCTTATATTTATTGACTAGTTCCGCAAAATGTTCCGGAGTGAGAGCAGACGATGTTTGCAGCCGCGTGATTTTCAGGACTGGGGAGTAGAGGTATTGGAAGCCAGCTGACAGCCACTGAGCTGGCGAACACACTAGCACCAACCTTGTGGGTGTCGGGAACTTAGTGAAACTTGCCCTGAAGGGAAATAGTAAGTACATTTCAATGCAAGTGGTCAAACTTTGCAATTGCAGTCGAAGAATTGTTTTTTCGATACACCGGTTGCGTTCGTGGAAAAAAATAATGAATGTCACAACCTAATTATTTATTAGTTAACAATTTTTTTGGTAGAAATCGTTGGTGGAATAATTTTCGTGTGCCTTGATTGGTTTTCATGGTGGCTGCTCAAGTGCTCAGAGATCTGTGGGAGCTCGTCACCAACTTTACTGCACTAGTGCGAAACACACTTCATTGTGTGAATAAAAGCGATGGCACAAGAACAGGTTTTCGAGTAAGAGTGTTGACAAATATGTGGTAAAAAGACGATAAGACAAGGACGTCTTTTAAGTCCTAAGTGATAAGTAAGTTCTAAGTGATGTTTCTAGCGATACCGTGACATTAAGTATTCACGACGAATACTCTTCGAAGAAAAGTCAGAAGGAAGGTGAATTACTTACCACAAATATGGAATACCAATATTCAAGTTCTTGTGCGTAAGCATAGCTGTTTTCGGCACTCCCGTGGTTCCACTTGTCGATGTTAGGTACGCTACGGTTTCCTCTGGATCCCAGTCTGTCGGCCTACAAGTGAATTAGGATTCAGCTTATAGGTACATACAAATAAGAAGAAAGGGAAAGTATTTATTGTCACAGAAGTGACATGATACAAATAATAATTATAGAGGTATAATAATAATACACGGCCTTTTCTTCGGTCAAAGAATCTGCATTGCCAATCAGCGTAGCAATGTTGCCAGTGTTCCGGGCACATTTCTTATTGAAAAAGATGGTCAAATTTTTTGGTGCCTGATTAGCATTTTTATTTCCACTTTTTAAACGTTCTTCTAAATAATGCATTATTATTATTATCAATTTATGTAAACTAACCACTACTGTGGATAAATAATATCAATTTTAATCCATAGAAGTTTTTCAGTCTTGCTGAATGTGATTGCAGTACGCTAATACTTCAGATTTAAATTTAAAGACAGCTACTTACTTAAAACTTTGAATTGCTTTCTCATCTTTGTTTTCTAGCAGGTTCGCTAGTGTAGTATATTTACTACCCTTATCGTAAGTCACAATTTTAGCAGCTACTTTGGACATTTCTAACGCCTTCTCAATGTCTGTCGTCTTTTCGCTTTGGCAGAAGATTATCTTCGGGAAACGTCCCGAAGATAATCTTCTATGGAATAAGTGTATGGAATAAGTCTCTTAGTTCATCTGAAATGTGAAAATAGTATATAATGTACTAAAGAGAAAGTTTGCGGAATCTTATCATCGATACAACAATTAATGAAAACACTGGCAATACTAGTTCATAGGATATTTTGAAACTATTATAAATCCAGTCACCGAAATTAAAAATATACTTTCCAAATTCCAAACTAGTCAAGGATAGTTATATTCTGACAAAATATTCCAGCAGTCTATTGCAGTTAATGAAATTAAATCTATGTAACTCTTGCGGTTTGAGAGGGTTAGAGCAAACTGAACCATCCTTGGTCCGATGAAGTTGAAACACGGCAGTAATGATTTCGAGAAAAAAAGAATAAATGTTTGTATTTTTCGAGAATAGAATAGTTTGTTCATATAGATATGAACAAACTAAAAGTAGTAAAATTGAAACAGATCTAACAATTTACGTGGAAATTGGTAGACCAATTTCCACGTAAATTGAAGAAAGCAATAATATTCTTCGCTAAATACTTCATAACCCCTTTTCGCCCCATATGAAACACCATATGTGGCGAAAAGGGGTTATGAAGTACGTTTACGTGGAAATTGGTCTACCAATTTCCACGTAAATTGTTAGATCTGTTTCAATTTTACTACTTTTAGTTTGTTCATATCTAAAAGTAGTAAAATTGAAACAGATCTAACAATTTTTGCATAATCAACCATTGACGGGGTGAACGGGGTGAATAGTTGCGCTGATCCTGATACCACAGAATCAACACAAGAAATGGCTGCATTATTAATACACGAGGAGAAGGTTGAGGAGATCGTGGAGTACATGAGATTGAAGACCAACTGCACTTTGAGGGTCGAGAAGTTGGAGTCGCGTCACAACACAAACTTCAAGTCGTTTGTGGTGCGGGTTCCAACTCATCAGCTCGAGGTATTCCTCAAAGAAGAGTTTTGGCCGAAGGGTGTCGTTTATCGACGTTTCCGCGGCCAGCTGCGCGACACCAGTCAGCGAAACACGACGCCGCCATTTCGTGTGCAATAGTTAAATAAGTTATATTAATATGTATTAGTTTATTATTGTTTTAAGATTATTTTGTGTAATATGTCTGTGGGCCTCAGCAGCCTTATAATAAAATGATTATTATTATTAATGAAAATCGTTGTGAAAAGTAGCCTTTAAAATGAAGGGGCGTTAAAATTTGTGGAGTACCTACTAAATCCGCGCGGACGAAGGTGCGGGCGAAGTGCTAGTCTGATAAAAAGACAACATATTCGTATGAACTAATATTGCCAGTGTTTTGATTTATTGTCGTATCGTCGTCTCCACCTTGTATATGTAAGTTGGTCTTCGACATCACTGACTAGTGGTGAATAAAAACACAGTTAATATACTTGCTCAATATGGTATCATATTATATATAGTCCTCCTGACCGATTTCGGCCATGGCGGCACTCTCGACCGTGACTAGCCATCGGCGCGAGACATATTATAGTGCACAAGTGTGTGCGCAAACGCAGGTGCTCATATTAATCAGGTAATCAATGATCAATAGCTATATGTAAAGATCTTGCCGTGTGACTATTTCATATTGCCCCAGGAGCGAATTGCTGTAGAAAGTTAAAAGTCTTTTCTTGCTTTTCTCTGTTTTCTGCTAACTATAAAACGGCACGTAAGTTGCCCACTCCTTATTTTTGATTCGTTTTATCTTCGTCATTTTTTTATTGATTTGAAAAAATTAAATATATAGATCCAATTTTAAGACCCAGGCAACATCCCTATTTCTTATTAGGAAACTGTAGTTACGTATGAGGCAGGTCTTACACTAATATTCAAGATGGTAAAATCAAACTCACTGGGTCCCAAAGTGGCATCGATAGAAGCTATCATAATGCCAAGATACAGCGCTGCGTAGTGGGGTATGCAGAAGTCTATGTGGTTGGGCCCCATCAGTACCATGACATCCCCCTTCTCCAATCCCAAGTTCGTGAGAGAGATAGCGCATCGGATGCTCCTGTCTAACACCGAGCCATTGGTTTCAGATTGGCCTGTTCCTCCATCGATCTGTTGAGAACAAATGGATGAATCATCGCGCTTTCCCTGCATCCACTGATGGTTTAAGAAACTTTTTAAGACCTATATGGCATTAGCTGAGCTGGTGACAATTCTGCTATTGTATGAGGGGCAAGATTAGGTAATCAGAATCGTACTGTATTCAAAGTTAAGATTATTTATCGATAAAAATGATGAGACCCTGACCTGCTGTTAGCCAGGGCCAAATAAAAATAGTTTACAATTAGTAACATGCTACTTCATACTTATAGCAATATTTAACCTAGTTAAAAAAACAACGAGCAACGCAAATACCTGCATAACAAAATCGGGGTCGTCTTGCAAGCTCTGTAGTATGAGTTTGCCGAGGTGATGTCGGTCTGAAGGGATCCCTGTCTTCGCCACCACGCGGGACCCGACCTCACTTACGTACCAGTGAACCGCGTCGAAAGCTCGTCTAGTCATGACTGTATAGTTATTCCTGTAATCAATAAAATCAAAGATGTGTTAACGGAGCTTAGACTTTAAAATGCTATCTATAAATAATTCCTGTCGGACCGAAGTTCGACCACGATCGTCTTTTTCAAAGGAGACTTGTCAAAAACGCAAGCCCTATTAACTGTGAAAGAGAAAGAGTGAATGCCTTCTCCCTTTTCAAGCAAGTAGTTCACGAGACGGACTTGCCCTGGATTGCTGCGACCATATACATATATCCACCGCTTCCCACTATATTGGTATGTCTGTCTGCAACGGTCAAACATTAAACAGCCAGAAAAAACCTTTTTGACAAAAAGATACAACCGACTTCCAAAACTACTGAACCGATTTTGATAAAATTTCTATGGGACCAATCGGAAAGTAAATCCTTTCACATTATAAGAATTTTTCAAATCGGTTCATAACAAAAAAACTCACTAGACCCTCTGAGGCCTTAGTGCTAGTTTTTAACACTTTCGGTACCCAGAACTCAGCATATGGGTCGAACAATAATCTGTTCGTATGTATGCTCATGAGTCGTCGCTTCATACAACGATTAACCGGCTGCCTGAATTGTGGGCACACGAACAGAATTATTGTTCGACCCATATGCTGAGTTCTGGGCACCGAAAGTCTGGACACCGCCTACACGATCACGTCACGAGGGTAAAAGCCAATTCGGTGAATATGTTCTTTTTTATCATTCAAATTGACATTTTAAGTGAACGATTACGTCTGTCAGGGTTGCGAAATTTGTTCGAAAGAGTCACTGCGGAACAAGGAAGCACACGAATGAACACGGATGAGTTTTATTCAGTAAGAGTCTGACATTCCACTCCACCCAGACCGGAAGAAGTCATTTGATGATTTCCCATACTTTAAAAAAATAAAAATAAAGTGAACGATGACATTAACACAATCAAAGGCCGAGGCCTTGTCCAAGTTTTTAAACTTACCTAAAGTTTAAAAACTTGGACAAGGCCTCTGCATAATTATCTTGTTTTTATTTGGTTTTTATACATTGTTTTAGAAGCAACAAGAATAATGACACCAGGGTTTTTTTATAACTAGATTACTCGTAAAATGAGTGTCCACTCGGAGTATTCACCTTAACGTTACAGAGTCGACCATTGCATCGGTGAGGGAGGAGAACCGAGCATTACAGTGCGCAACCTGTAATGTTACAGATTCGAGCATTACAGTGCGCAACCTGTAATGTTACAGATTCGAGCATTACAGTGCGCAACCTGTAATGTTACAGAATCGAGCATTACATTAGTGAGGGACAAGAACCGAACATTACAGTGCGCAACCTGTAATGTTACAGATTCGAGCATTACAGTGCGCAACCTGTAATGTTACAGATTCGAGCATTACAGTGCGCAACCTGTAATGTTACAGAATCGAGCATTACATTAGTGAGGGACAAGAACCGAACATTACAGTGCGCAACCTGTAATGTTACAGATTCGAGCATTACAGTGCGCAACCTGTAATGTTACAGAATCGAGCATTACATTAGTGAGGGACAAGAACCGAACATTACAGTGCGCAACCTGTAATGTTACAGAATCGAGCATTACATTAGTGAGGGACAAGAACCGAACATTACAGTGCGCAACCTGTAATGTTACAGATTCGAGCATTACATTAGTGAGGGACAAGAACCGAGAATTCCAGTGCGCAACCTGTAATGTTACAGATTCGAGCATTACATTAGTTAGGGACAAGAACCGAGCATTACAGCGCGCAACTTGTAGAATTCTTCTAAATCTTGTTTGTTGTTCTTCAAATTCAACTACATGCTCGAAATCGAATCTAATGTTACATTACAGGCGAATGCTCGTCAAGTCAGGGGGGAGGCAGTACTGTAATGTAATGCTCGTTTCTGAAATATTACATTACAGGCCAGGTGAGGGAGCACCTCTGACAATTCCAAATTAGCCGTAAATGGTTTACTTAAAATGCGTTGAGTTTGAACTATTTAAGCACTCTCATAGCCCAAGAATCGACCGGGGCGGGATTCCCTTAAAGTTTTATAATAATAATACCTTTTTTATGTAGTTTTAACTTCGTCCAATCGTCGAAGATCTTTCAGAAAAGTACTAATTTTACACCAGGAAATTAATTCACAACACAACTTAAACAATTATTTTTTGACTAACAAACACACATTTAAATACCTAGTACCTACTATATCCCTAATTCAATGCTAACTCAGTTAGGAAAAGACTAGGCAGAGAGTCAATGCTTACAAATAACAATAATATCGACACAAGTGCTTCACTCACGGACACCCAGCCAAATGTTTATAAACCGTTCTTATGCCCATTACATACACGAACACGCATATCTTGTTTTCTACCTAAAGCTGATAATTGCACTCGAGCTGCGAAAATAAAATTATCATTTAGATATACAAACAAGATAGGTACCTACAGACGCAGAACTCACAAGATATCAAAACAGTTTCATAATTCGCTGCTTTGGAAGAATACTGTTGTATCTCAAAACAAGTAGGTATTTTTTTTCAGGAGAGCTGATTGAAGTTTACTGTTATATTATTTCAAACTGTTATAAATTTTGACCTTTTTTTCTTGGTGTCAACTAAATAAAACAAAGATACAAAAACTTGGTTTCGCCTCAAAAGTCACAACTGGTGACACACTACTATAATAAAAAAAACTGGCCAAGTGCAAGTTGGACTTACACACGAAGGGTTCCGTAGCATAAGCCGAAAAAAAATGTTTCTTATATGGGGGCCATCTTTATTTTCAATTATTAATTTTTTTTCGAATTTTCTCATTACTTGTGCTGTAAAACCTTGCTTTATAATCAAAATTGACAATTCTAGGTCAACAGGTTCCGGTTTTACAGCACAAGTAATGGGAAAATTTCGAAAAATAAAGATCGTTGAAAATTAAGGTACATTTTGATACTTACAAGTTTTCGCGAAAATCTAAATGAAGGTCTTGATTTTTATACACCTAATAGGGACTATAGACCTTATAACTTGCTACGTCCACCCGTTCCTGAGAAAATTGGATCTTATAAGGGTTCCTTTTTTTTACCTTTTTCGGTACGGAACCCTAACCAAAATCCAGAGATGCAAACATTTCAAGATTTTTACTGTGTAAATAATACGGATCATTGTTTGTCGCATGGTCTCACTAACTCGGAGTTTTAGTATTTTCTAATAATAATAATACAGTATTCTTCCACAGCACCGAATTATCTTATAGGCTCTCCGCAGACGAAGCCACAGTACATGTTTATGACGTTTTTCATGTAATTTTAAGAAACTAACTCAGGCACCAACTTATATACTTTGTGAGTTTTAGTGATTGAAATCAGTTTTCAGTTGAGGGATCCGGTATGGTAGACAACAGATAAATGTGCAATAACTGTCATATCAACTGACATACATTTATTAACTTTCTTAAATATCAAAAACAAAAATAAAGACATAAAGCTGTCCTGAATCGATTTCGTGATCCTTTACGTTCTCTAATAATGAAAAACAGTACATAATTTATTGTTCGGGTATCTACGAAAGGATATTAGGGAAAGGTCAATGTACTTTATTTAAAGTTTATCTGGTGCCTACCATAAATCAATTCCCAATTCCTACAATTGACTTTGTTCCCCTTGTGTCAATGTCAAATTGCTGGCCAGAACCGGTATCCGCAACACGTCAAACGACTTCTCTCACTCCCTATCTCTCACAGCACTCTCTGCCAGTCATGCGTAACATCAATCGCGATAATCGTAACCTGATAGGTACAGACGCCAGCACATCAAGCTACAACAATCTGTCTAATTTCTTCAATAGATTTTCAATTTTATCTCTAATGAATAAGGCTCAAGTTTGATTGGGAAAATTTTACAGTTTCGGGTAGCTTTATTTACTGGTGCCTGTACCTATTCATCAAATCAAAATCAGACTCCTTTAAGAATTTTCCCTTATTCCTTGTAGTTTCAGATCTGGCCGTACAAAACCCACTTGAAATATTCACTATTCACCCTGACCTATAATCACTCTTTTCGTCAGTGGTTTCGCTTGCTTTAAAGTTGGAAAGTATTCAATGTCCTTGTCTAAGGTCCAATCTTTCTCTATGCTTAAATGGAATAAAACCTTTGTGGCATAGCTACCCGGCCGCGATTTTGTATTTTTACTATCAAAATCGCGGCCCAAGTTGAAAAAGAAATGGGTAGAGAAAACTTACCCATATAGCGCCTTTTGGTCGCAGATATGTTAGAGATGTAACAAGTCGCAACAGTTTCGTAACTGTTACGAAACATGGTGACTGTGTGGGGTTTGGTCTCTATGTGTAGTAATAGTTCGTACACAATTTGACCGGAAAATATTTCAGTAACTTGAAGTAGTCTTTATGTTCACACGTAACGTAAACATTTGTGTAGACTTATTTTTAAACTCTTCGTGTTTAGTTTGTAACATGTGTACAATCGAGTAAAAATGTGTGGTAGCGGCGTGGTCACCATGCTACTAGAATAATTACTTAAAATTTAAATTAACACGAAGTGTCGTAATGTTACGTCATTATTACTGAACAATATATTACTGAAATGTGAATTAAAAGTCACTGTTTCTAAAACTGATTCGAGAAGTGATCAAATGTTAGTACTATAGTAGGCGCCAGATAAATGTGGAATAAAGTATATTGACCTTTCCCTAATAACTGCTCATAGGTACCTGAACAATTAAATATGAATCGTTTTTCATTATTAGCTGATGATTCGGGACAGTTTTGTGTCATTAATTCCGTTTTTCAAATTAACAATGTCAATAAATGTAGGTGGGTCAATGACCGATATTCCAAGATTATCTGGCGCCTACTATATACTAAACATAATTAATTATTATTAAGGCCTGTCCAAACGTTTGAGAATCACTGGAAGCAATAAACCATTTTGTGAATTCGGTAACTTTGTAACTACTTCTGGTTTCACGTCGACATATGTCGACATAGTCTAGTAACTTCCTGACCAGTTGTGACTAGAATATTTTCTCTAAATAAAATTAGGTTTTTTAATTATTTAACTATTTTGTGGTTCATTTTTGGTTCCATAATTATAGGTACTATTAAATATATTACAGCAAAAGCTTCCAAGCTCTGGAAATGTAAAAACTGGTTAGTAAAACTATTAATAGTTTATAAAAACTATTATGTTTATATCATACTAACAGGTTAAATCACAATTTTATGGTGGCGCATTGAAAATTTCAAACTATATGAACAAATAACACAATGAAATTCATTTCCCATGTAGATTTTAACTAAATAAGCTAATTAAAATATGAATAAAAATTTATCCTTCATAAACAGTGATGGCTGATGTTTTCTTCTTATTATTTTTTAACTTGTCAATAACAGAACAGACGGAGAACGAAAACGAATGAACGAACGAATGATTTTTGAGAAGTGGTTGCAGACTAGAACAATGTTACCACACAGCAATGTAACTTTAAAACCAAATGTTACTGTGTCGACTGTTCCCCATTTTTAGTCGTAGCGACGGAACTAAGTACACTCAGCGACCAAAAAAGTGTTACTAGAATTAATAAGTGTGGACATATAGTGTCGAATTATTTCGTAACGGCTACCAAAAAGCGCTATATGGGTAAACGAACTTAAAATGTTTGCAACATGGTGCCCTAAAGTGCCACGTTGCTACGAATTTTTGAGGTGAAATCGCCATGTGACAACAATGACTATCACTAAAATTAATTCATTTCGTGCTTAATGCATTAGATTCAATTCAAATTATAGTTCTGAGCTTTATTTAACCATTTACTAGAAGAAGGAAAAATAAGAACACTTGAATACTTACCACTTTATTAAGAAATTGTTAATTTATATAAATGGTTAAATCAAGCCGACAACTATTATTTGAATACAATCCACTGCATATAAGCACGTGTGTGTTATCTCACCTTTAACCAACTATCAAATTAGCTACCAACAGTAGCTGAAACGTCATGTTTGAAAGGCAAAAATGACTTTTTGCTACTGTTGGTAGTTAATTTGACAGTTGGTCTAAGGTAGATAAGTTATTGAGACCGGCCGTTAATGGTTAAACGAATTTGGATGAAACTTGGCACACGAGTAGAACATGCCCGAGATAGATATATAGATAGCTTTACTTTATTGTATAACACTAAAAAACGTTAAACGGGTGGTCTTATCGCTGTCAGCGATACTACGAGACAACCTTTGGATCCCCCCCGAATGAAGCAATCAATGATTTATTATCAAGTACTTTCGATCGCCCACTGTGACCAATACAATAGCCATGCTACAAATGAACTGGGCAGCTAACGTGCTATGCTAGGGCCAAAGCCTGCCAGGGTTGCGGAATCTGTTCGAAAGAGTCACCGCGGCCCTGGAACGCAAAGGGCTTTAGAAGGAACACGGATGGGTTTTAGTCAGTAAGAGTCTGACACGCCCTTCCGCTCCACCCAGAGCGGAAGAAGTCATTTGAGGATTTCCCAAAGTTAAAAAAAAAAAAAAGCTAACGTGCCATACCATTGACTACCTACGTAGCCGTAGTAAGACCTCACGATTTTCAAATTGGACAATAAGAGCGCTTACGCACTACGTCCGATCCGAACCCCATCAGTATCCGTAAAAAGATGGTCCAGCGTAGTCATAGAACTATTTATATGGTAGCTTACGCACTACACCCGATTTTCGTCAGCCGATTTCTCTACGTCATCTGAGAATCTCCATTTCGGATAAGAGTATTGACGGACCGAGGTGGCCATAGTGTTATTTGTATGAACAGTTGCGCACTACGTCCGAACCGAATCCGAGCTGCGTCCGAGAAAAGAGGCAGAGGGGCCGGGGGGTGACATGACTCGGCCCACGCGCCGCGGCGCGCCGGCGGGCGCGGCAAGCCAGTTTTGAAAGGGCTCATGATCGGTTGTCTATTGTTTACGCGAAGATTATATAACATAATCATCATATTCCCGAATTTCATTTACCCGAATTTCATTTGCCCGAATGTTTTGTTTGCCCTAAAAGACATATGACATACTGTTAATTGCCCGAAACTTAGATACCATAAGATACGAGTGCCATACGTATTGTTTTTTTATATTTTAAGTGCCATAATATTTAAACGCCAAAATAATTATTAGACATAACATTTAAATGCCATAATAATTATTAGACAAATAAGCGAAGCGAGCGAATAGACCTAGCCAAACCTTAAAATATTCTATGCATGGTTGATGGTGGGCTTGGTCTACGGAGCCCCGCTTCGTCGACGGGGCTCCTACTTCTGTGTGGTTTATAAAAAAATAACCGCGAAGGGGATCTATCCGAGTCGGAGTGCCCTAAAGTCCCGATTGCATCCAGTTTCTTCTGATATAACAACCGTTACATACCCAATTTCGATGGCAAATGATGTTATGGCATATGATAATTATGGCATGTGATAATTATGGCATGTGATAATTATGGCATGTGATAATTAGGGCATGTGATAATTAGGGCATGTGATAATTAGGGCATGTGATAATGAGGGCATGTGATAATTAGGACATGTGATAATTAGGGCATGTGATAATTAGGGAATGTGATAATTAGGGCATGTGATAATTAGGGCATGTGATAATTAGGGCATGTGATAATTAGGGCATGTGATAATTAGGGCATGTGATAATTAGGGCATGTGATAATTAGGGCATGTGATAATTAGGGCATGTGATAATTAGGGCATGTGATAATTAGGGCATGTGATAATTAGGGCATGTGATAATGAGGGCATGTGATAATTAGGGCATGTGATAATTAGGGCATGTGATAATTATGGCATGTGATAATTAGGGCATGTGATAATGAGGGCATGTGATAATTAGGGCATGTGATAATTAGGGCTTACAATGATTATGATAAATGATGTTATGGTAAGTGACTTTATGGGAAACAAAGCTTCTAGCACGTGACTAATATAGCAAGTAAGAGTAGGGCAAACGAATATTACGTCGTATAATATTATGGCTGTTGACTATTATGGCAAATGATATTAGGGTAAATAAAATTCGGGCAAACGGCGGTATACCCTCATGATCAATAACGTAAACCAAAGAGTAATATAATACATTTAGTGACGTCAACGCTCTGTAGCGGCTGCGCGAGAAATGACATCTGAAATGTCTGAATCACTGATTTAGATCGGAGGTAGTGCGTAAGCAAGATCCGAGATCGGTCCGAGTTTTCTCGAACACTATTTTGACGGATTCTGATCGAAAAGGATTTAAATAAGTACCTAGTACTTAAACAGTATGCAAGAAAAACCCTGATTTTCCTTGTAGGAGCATTTTCAGACACTACTTTAAGAAACCACAGGTTTGGACTCGCGCACGACGGGTTCCGTTCAAAATCACGTTTCTTGTATGGGAGCCCCCTTAAATATTTATTTTATTCTGTTTTTTCAGCGGCAACAGAAATACATCATCTGTGAAAATTTCAACGGTCTAACTATCACGGTTCATGAGATACAGCCTGGTGACAGACGGACAGCGGAGTCTTAGTTATAGGGTCCCGTTTTCCCCTTTGTGTACGGAACCATAAAAAGACTATTCTACGAAAAAAGAACTCTGCCAGCCTCGTAGCACATTTCCTCCCGTCTCCGATTTGGTCGAAACCGGGCCTTAAGGGGTCATTAATAATTATGAATAACTTTTACTATGGGACAAACGCTGAAATCGCGAAAAAAAAAATCGACTCCTCCATACATTTCTGTGCGCATAACTCGACAAAATGTACTGAACAGCTGTTTTTTTTTTCGTCTCTTCTTCTCGTAGTAAATTATTTACTTTGTTGTCGATCTGAGAGTAATTATTACGATCGCGTTACACAATTAACAAATATTTATTATCCAATGACTTGTGCAATACGCGGCCATACTGCAAGTCATCATGATGGCGCATTTGTTAACGAATCATTATGACAATCAATTCCGTCTAATATCTTTATAATTATATCAATCTAAATAAAATTAAGGTGTATTATCAGCAGTGATCGGATAATCGGGAGCCTATATACCTAAACTTCTTCCCGTGAAAGAATAATGTGGACATTCCTTTCTGAATAAATAAATAATCCCGGGTTCCCGGGATTGAACAATTTTGTAAAAACAACTATAATTAAATTATAGCAGTGGTTATTTTGATACAGTATCTTTATTTTATTCAAAACAAATGGAAAATCATAAAAACTTTCATTGTAAATTAAAAGTTCCGATTGCGGCTTTAAAATTTTAAAAAAATACAATGAGCGTTCACAACGAGTTCTAACTATATTTTGTATGCGGGCATTTTTAGCAATCTCAGGAATTTCGAACGATTCCGGGATCCGGGATTCTGAAAAGCATGTCCGTATTATACTTTCGTGGAAATAAAAGTGAAGTTTAGGTATATTAGCGTCCGATTATCCGATCACTGATTATCAGTTTGTTATTTGTTACTACTTTCGGTCCGGGACCAATGGCGATACGCCCGCCCGCACTGAAGCACGGAGATGTCAAACTATCAACTTAAAATTCTCGGGCTACTGAGAAATTCTTAAAGTAATCAAATAACACTTTTTTCCGGCCCTAAAACCGGAACCCAGAACCGGGTACTCAGAAGCCAGAAAATATAACCAAATAAAAATAAAAATAAAACTACATCATATATATATGGCTTAGAAAACAAAAAGATAACTTATTCCTATGTCAGTAAACTTATAATCTTAAAGAAAATAACTTGTCAAGTCAATAATAGGGTCGTATATTATTAACTTGACAAGTTTTTTTCTTTATTAAATTGATTGTAAAATTGACGATGTAGAAAAAAAAACTTGCCAAGTTGATAATAGGGAATCATAATTTAAAATATGATTCCCTATCATTAAATAATTATCATATCTTATTATTAAATAATTATCACTTATCTTATTATTAAATAATAAGATAAGTTTTATCAAGTTGTGATAAAACAAAGTTATGAGGGCGTGCGTGTGTTAGGCTGGAACTAGGCCTGATGCACTACCGTGCGCCTTGATACTGGAAGATACGCAACAGCTCCGCTGTCACTTTTCTCTCCCACAGCTTTACCCACATAACCTCGTAAGATACACGGTCAAAGGTGCGGGAGAGTTTTAAAAAGCAAGCATACACTGGTGGTCTACATTTCTTACAGTATTGCACCAATATTGCAACAGTGCAATATTGGTGCAATACTATAAGAAATGCGAAATGCGAATCGCTCTTTCAGTGCCAAGATCATTACGAAACCTTGCCCTAGTGTAGGGTTCCGTAGTTACCCGTCTCCTAAACCATGTCAGAAAAATAGTAAAATGTACTTCACTATTATTAGATTACAAAGTTACAAATGCACTTGGTTTTAAGTCATTTTCTATGGAATTATTATGATTTTTTTAGCTGTGATAGTTTTCCTTTTAAATTCGTTATATATGCTACTACTATGAATTTTTTCACGTCTCCAAAAACAATCGTTTAGCTTGGAGGAGGGGGGGACACTTGACTCTAACAAAAATTAGCACTTGAAAGCTTAATATTTCGCAAACGGATACTTGGATGGTTAAAATGGTTTTAGCAAACCCTCAATATTTTAAACGACCTATCCCAACGACACCCTACACCATCGGGTAGACGATAAAAAAATAATCATCGCCACTTTACATGTAGGGGGCCACCCAAAACAAATGTATTTTAAGATTTTATTCTACCACTTTGTCGGCGTGATTAATATGTATACCTATACCAAATTTCAACTTTCTAGCGCTAAGCGTCTCTGAGGTAAACCGTGGACGGACAGACGGACATGGCGAAGCTATTAGGGTTCCTTGTTGACTACGGAACCCTTAAAAGTAAAATATCCCCTATCCCCAGTCAAGTCAACACGAACTGACGTTAATGTGGCTGTATTTACGTCGTATGATATGCAAAAATGTTAATCATCATTGTTTGAAAAGTTGTTATCATGATGGATGCTTTATCTCCAGTGAATTTTTTTTAATTTTGAACCGGTTTAATCTGCCTTCCTGAAGCTGTTGGAAGGTTTTTTTCCTATTTTGCTTACCAAATTTTAAATCAGATTGTCTACCAAATTGGTTAATACTTAAGAAATTGAAACTTACTATTTAGGAAACTTAAAAATTAATATTTTTTTGAACATTTGTTTTTGTTTATGTGTGTACGTAGAGTTATGTATAAATAGTTAGTTATATCCTGTACCTTCATAATTGTTATTAACTTTTACATACATAAGTGAAAAATATTCTTTATTAAATCTAGAGGTATAATATAACTAATTAATTTCCAAGCAATTGTAGGTGTTCGTAATATGCCCCCATTGAAACGTCATGGAGACAGAAGTCCGCCCTCCTAATAACAGTTATTTCTAATACTTAAAACGATCCTTATTGAAAATTTATATATTACTTAAATTTTACTTTTCTGTATGCGGCTAAAATATAAAACACTATGTTCTGACAGCAACGTCGCCCTCGTCGATGTTGGAAATTATCCCAAGGCAATTTACTATCTATGTGCTATTCCAGCCTAAAATCTATCTCTGTGCCAAATTTCATCTAGATCAGCTCAGCCGTTCCGGCCTGATTGAGTGACAAACATCCATCCAACCCTTTTTTCTTTTTTTAAGGAAGATTAAAGCGGTTGTTCTCGTGGCTAAATAATAACAGCCGCACAGGTCGATCTTCAAGGTTAAGCAACGCTTGCCGAGGTTGGTCTGCGGATGGGTGACCATCTTAACATATCGAGACTTTTCCGTGCCTCGGAAAGCACGTTAAGCCGTCAGTCCCGGCTGTTATTTGTAGATCTTAGGCAGTCGTTGCGGATAGTCAGAAGCCAGAAAATCTGACATCATTCTAACCAAGGAGTACCGTGTTACCCAGTTAATGGGTTGTGGAGGTCTGGTAGGCAGCCGCTCTACGTAAAATACTGGTATTCAGCTGAATCCGGTTTGACTGGAAGCCGACCCCAATATAATTGGGAATAGGCTAGGCAGGTGATGATAAAAGCGGTTTTTTTTCAGTCATGATACCTCCTTCAAATAATCCGTTGTTTTTGGACGAATGAAAAGTATGCACGATAAGTGGTACTTAGTAGTTCAAAGAAAACTAGCATAGCTAAGCAGGCTTCACAAGTTAACGAGTATTAATTGACCAACTTATAATTAGTGTCATTTTCATGGTTATGGCGGCAACTATGGAACCTCGCCATGCACTTGGCCGGTTTTCATTGATTTCACGTTTTTTTTTTAATTTTATTACCTTAATAAAACTAATACTGTATTTAAAGTAATTGCAACTATAAGTACTTGCACGACAAGTAATATCAGTTGTATGACATTATACCTGCAAGAACTTTGGCTCCCAAGACACAGGCTTTTGGCCTAGTTTAGGAGGCATCAGGTCGCCGTTTAATGTGACTTTATTGTAAAATATTTCCTTAATCCTTGCGTACTAATATATATTTTCCTATGTGTCCAAATAAACATGTTATTTATTTTTGAAGTGAAAACTTCTTTAGGCGCGTCGAGTTTTTGGGTTAACAAAAATCATGGAATTCGCGTTATCGTCACCGCTTAGTTTTCACTTCTATCGGCAGTCCCCAAAGACTCCCGCATGTTTTTTTATTTATTTATTTATTGAGATAAATGAAATGCATGTCCGTAGGTTTCAAATAAGTACAGCCTGAGTGCCAATACCACTGATTTTTAAGCAAAGTTCGCAATTCAGTCGCAATCTGTCAAAAATGTATGGAAATTGAGGCGTTTTGGACGGATTGCGAATGAGAGTCGAACGTTGCTTAAAAATGTATACAACTAGCCCTCTGATCTGCCTTACATGGAATACTTTTGTTTTTACACATAAACTATCGAAAAAACAATATGATAAATTGAAAAACACGCATCAACTGCAGTCATTGGTTAAATGATTTTTTATTAGCCAATCGCATAACTTGACTTGATATTGATTTGTGACACGACGATAATTTATTTCCAGAAACCGTCATTAAACCATGCCATAACAATTAAACGTCTGTGACTCGGCAAAATTATAAACATAAAGCTTTTTGTTACAAGCACCAATCTTATAAAAAATACTAAGTCATGCATCTATGTACGGAAGTCTATTTGATACTTGGTTGCCTCACGCAAAGTACAAAGTACAAGTTTTATACATCTACTGTGGAGTATTCGGCCTAGTATATTTTGTGTCATGCTTTCCTGGTCTTCACAAGTCTCATCCAACTCTTATTCGCAGTATTTATGTTGTAGGCAGGTCAGTCCATGTTTGTTTGCCAATTACTCTTTTTCCTTCACTCACGACAACTCAGTTATTGCTCTGCTAATGCTGCTATCTCACTCCTGCCAGTCTCTTTGTCTCTTCCTCTCTCTTCTCCTTCTCCAAATGCTGAAAGCAAGTCCTCTACATTCTGCCCAACCTTTTCCAAATAAACATCTTTCTTTCTTTCTGTGATCATTTCCAGTTTGAGCGGATGCATCCAAATGATATGTTACATGGAGCGACTGCCAATTTGATTACCACCAGCCAATACCATGCTTGGACTGGTTGTGGTGACTTTCGAGCTTCTGACTACCCTAATCTTTAAATGGTTGTTCCCCTCCTTTGCACGCAAAGGTTCCCGATCTTGGGCCTTCCGCATCCAAGTCTTACCAGCTACTTAGACCCGGTCGTCGGTATGTCTTGCTTGTAGCTTGCCTCCATTCCTACGGCCAGTTCTCGGTCTCCACCCCATCTTCTTACCGATCTAGCAGGTCTACTGGTGACATTGGTTTTATTTACCCACATTTACAAGCTTAGGGATACAGACGTCTGAGGCCCTCTAAACTACGACCTAAAGGCAGCAAACGTATATATATATACCGAAAGCCCTGCACAGATACGTCTGGCGAAGAATATAAAGGGAAACTAGCCCTAAATAATGGGATACCAGAGATATCTAAGAGATCAAGTTGTCTTCCGATTCGCAGCCCTTGTCGACAATCTTGATGTATTATCTGCTCGATTATAATAGTTCTCTCTGCCGATTTCGGTCTTAGCGACTGATGTCAACAAAGACCAGCCATCAGCGCAGGACATAATTATAGTTCACAAGCATTTACGCCAACCCAGATGCACTCCCTGTTCCATCACTCCCATTGCCCGATGGGACGGCAGTCTGACACATAACCGGAGAGAGATCTGGTGCAGGACTAACGACAATCATGGCGACAGTCATGACGATTATGGCAACCAAGCAGATCAACATAGTAGTCGCCTATTGGCACGTGCACAAGTTCACATGATTATCTATGACAAGGTGAAATTGAATACGCGTCCTTGAAAACAATTGTTAAGCAGAAGTAGGCAGAACCCGTAATTTTGTGCCACAAAGAGCGGCCATTATCTACGAAATAATTCATATCCCCTACTAGAATGAATCGTTTGTGGAGAATAAGGTTGGTGGCAGACTGGCGTTATACTAAGTATATTGTTTTGATGATAGGTACGATAGCACTCCTCCCCAACTGGTTACATAATAGACAGCCTAAATCTATCACGATTAATGAACCATTATATTTTTAAATAATTTTTCAAATTGCGGGAGTGGTTCCGGAGATTACCCTTCCATCACTAACTCATAAAATTCGTACCCGCTCTTATGGGTTTTGCAAAATATGAGTATTATAAATTTAAATTATTATTTGTTAATGAGGAATTGAGCACTGGTTGCTGTGGCGGTGCCTGGGGAAAGCCCATCTGGTAGTGTGCATCTTTCGGCTGAAATGACGATGATTTTATACGTATTCCCAATTTATTTTGTTTTACTTGACAAATGTATAATGAAATATACACTCAGGGCTCGTACCAACTTTGTTAAATATTTCAACGTTTGCCTATATAATAGTTCTTGTCCTTATCAAGAACCTGACAATATTTGTTGTCTTGCCATTTTCCTTAATTTAATTCCTACCGGTTTCTTCATATGAGAAGGTTTCGGAAGTCAGAAGCTCTACTATGACGTGCTAATGCCATCCAATTCCGATGATATAAACAAGATAGTGCTATTCGCTATGTTTAGCTCCATCGTCCTCTTAGAGCGGAATCATGATCGCTTTAAGATTTCATAGTAGGGCCCCAGCTGTTTATTTATACTTTTGCCCCCAGCTTCACCCATGTCGTATGGTATTAAAAAGTACCCTCTATTATAGACTCTAGGTCTAGTTATTACTTTGTATTATTAGTTAGTTATTCCTAGTGTCTAGTTATGTTCACGACACTCAGTTTAGGTAGCAATAATTTGGGCGTGAAAAGGTAAAAACAGACAAATACAGATCTTTATGCATTTATAATATTAATATGAAGTTAGAATGGTTTGACTAAGAACTGGAAGCCCGAAACAGATCCCTGTTAAACAAATTATGTATTTTCTTTTTTAGATTATTAATACTAGCTGCTAATAAAGTCTATATCTGGACCTGCATTTCTGAAGGTACCTGTCGAGTTGATAGCGTTGTTTAAAACAAAACCGTATCCTTAGATTTCATTGATGGAGCTGTATCAAATTGGCCTGGCGCAATGCAGACTCAATCCTTCCATTGAATTTTCATATGACATAGTATGTTACTCGTGAATCTTTAGCAGGAACCCTAGGTTAGGTAGATACTCGTGCATTCATAGGACCTGAAGTGAGCCTTGAGTGCCTTGAAGAGTCATCGTCAGTGGAATCATGCATTTGTGTCCCAAATGTTCAGTCGTGATGATCTTAGTAATGCCTGTGACACCGCTACGTGCCGCTTTCTGGGCACAAATAATATAACTAATCTAATCTAGCCTGTTATGTCCCACTGCTGGGCAAAGGCCTCCCTCTCCCTTTTCCACACAATTTACACAACTTCCTTTTACGCAGTATCAAAAAAGTACACCACGACAAAGATACATATAATAGTACCCACAACTATTATTTAAATTTACTGTTAATTTTGCATAAAATAATTTATATTATTGCACCCCTCTCTCGCCCGGTGTATCAGTAACTTTATCAGTTTACTTATATAATGAGGCATGTGTCTACTTGTAGACCTAATGGTGGAACAGAATACTATTGAACTCATAACGGATAGCACATCTTTACTCATGCCACTTATATTACACTATTATTAATACATATAGAACGGTGGTTCAGTGAATCGTGAACCAAGTGTTTCAAAGGACCAGAATTCCTTGTTACAAATTATTTTCGTAAATCAGTTTGTAAGTTCCGGAGTTGGATTTTCTGTGCGTGGGAAATTGTGACTGTTGAACAGTAAGTCGGGAAGTTTATTTTAGTATTTAAGACACGCTTAAATATTTGATTCAGATAGATTTAGACGGAAAAAGAGGTATAGTTTGTTTTAGTATGAAAATTAACTATAAAATGAATTGTAAGGGGAATTGAGTAAGTATTTATCATTTAAGTAAACTGTCGAAATTTGGCTCTAAAGTGGGGTTTGAAATGTTCTTATCTGCCAATAAATGAAAAACTCGCCCTAAGTGCGCAAATCGACGGCGAAGTGCCAATAACTCTTAACTGCTGAAATCAATGATTTACACTTACTGAAAGAAAAAAAAAAATCTTGAGAAGTTGAAAATTAATAAGTAGATTTATTTAATTAGTTAATAACCATTTAATGCAGTTGCAACTAAAATTACACTTCAGGGATTTCACGTAATACATGGAAAAGTGCCAGTAAATTAAAAGCTGTAAAAAATTAATCTCTCGAAAAATGTCAGTTAGGAGGTATTGGCACTTCACCATCGAAATGCTTTTTGAATCTGACCATGGTTAAACATTTTTTTGGGTTGGAGGATAAGGAAGCTTTCAGCTTTTGATTGCTTGATATGAAAACAATCATTAACATTGATAAGCCTAGTTGTGATTGATAACTTAGATATTGTCAATATCCTGAACGCGGACTATCTGGTCAAAAAGATAATAATACACGGCCATGGCGATTGATTATCCTACTTGTTTTAGTTTTTTGTGAAGATCGATGTAATGAGATTTTTTTTATTTTGACACTTTATTAACTTTATTTTATTTTATATATTTTTTTATTACAAGCCTCCGCTGTCCGCCCTTCCGTCTATCTATTAGCGGGCTATATCTCATGAACCGTAATAGGTAGACAGTTGAAATTTTGTAACCTTTTTAAAATTTTTGTATTGAAACTGTGTATTTCTGTTGGCGCTATAACAACAAATAATAATAATCACAATAAATAATAAAATAATCATTGTATTAAAAGATTCCGTGACTAGAACTAACTGTCTGTCAAGCCTAATTATATTTTTTACTGTCCTTATAACAAGTTAATGTACAAGTCCAAGGACCCTGAACTTTATGTTACTTGATAATAATAATGTTTTTCATTCATCATATTAATGTAATTCCGTATGTACTTATATGTAAGAAGTTTGCGTCTACCTAAATATTTGTAAATGAATAATAACTCGATGTTTTTCACGTATCTATCATAATCACATGTCGAAATTTTTAATTAAAATTTCGATTTCTAAAATTTGAGGGTTGCCTTCAATTTCCCTGGGATCCCATCATCAAATTATGACTTGGTGCCAATGGGACCACTCAGGAGTATAGGCTTTCGAATAAAAAAAGAATTATTAAAATCCATCCATAGTGGACGGAATTGTCGCATAAGAAATATACAAAAAAAAATAACATACAGTCGAATTGAGAACCTCCTCCTGAAGTCGGTTAAAAACTCGTAGGTAGATGAATGAGACGGCAAATGATCTGATTGGGTGTTTAAAATTCATTCACAAATCAAAAGTAACAGCTACATTCAGACATATCAGGGACTTTGTTGCGCCAGTTCTTCTTCCCAGCTAGAACTCTAGGAAGTGGTGACGGGCGTTTCGGGTTCTGTCTGGTGTATTTATATGTGTAAACGACATTTGAGTGATATAAGCCTCTGGCTCAGGCAAAGACGAGATAAAATTAGCACTTGCCATAAAAACTTTGATTTCAAGCATTGTTCTTCTAATCAATTAATTTTATAAGTATTTTTTATTTATCAATGTAAGAGACTCATTATTTCAATCAGCTGTCACATAAATTATTTATTTATGACAGTTTGCTAGCCACATTAAGAAATATAGATATTTAAGTGAGTTTGTGATTGAATTATTGTTTTTTTTTCTTTTTCTGTTTGTTAAGTTAAGTAAGTCAATTAAGCAGCATTTTTTGTCTTTTAGGATTGCCAAAGGTCCTGTCAGGGTTGCTTAATTTGTTCGAAAGAGTCACCGCGGCCTTGGAACGCAAAGGGCTTTAGAAGGAACACGGATGGGTTTTAGTCAGTAAGAGTCTGACACCCCTTCCGCTCCACCCAGAGCGGAAGAAGTCATTTGATGATTTCCCACCCTTAAAAAATAAATAAAAAAAGGGTTGCCAAAGGTCGACTTCGTAGAAAATACCTGAGGCATTAAGCCCGCATTTGTACAGTGGTTCATAAAGTATGTTGTAAAAAATATGTATATACTCATTACGAATTTTCGGCAATTTACGGCCAAAATTTATTAATAACATTAATTTATTATTATTTTTCCGTATATTCATTTTTTTAAACTTATTTCTTACATTTTTAAATATTTAAAAAAAAAAATACAAAACTAAGCAAAAACATTTAAAAATATAAAAATAGTAGCCCACCGGTATCGGGAACAGGGTCCAAGCTACCGGCGGTCAGGGCTCAAGAGAGAGGAACCTCCTAACAATACGAGCCGTGTCCAGAAGTACCGCTTTCTGAATCAGGCCCTTGATCCAGCTGCCTAACGAGAGCCTCCTGAGGTGCTGGTCGAGGCTCGTGGCTATTAAGCCATTGGCTGACACAACTATCGGTACAATGATTGCTGAGTCCACATCCCACATGTCGACAACCTCGCGAGCCAAGTCAATATATTTGATTTGCTTATCTTTCTCGGCTTTCACGAGGTTCTCGTCATGCGGAACGGTTATGTCTACAATCATTGCACGCCTCTCGATTCGGTCCACCACCACTATATCAGGCTTATTGGCAACAATAGTCCTGTCAGTGATGATGGACCGATCCCAGTACAATGTGATATTGCCATTATCGAGAACTGGGTCGGGCGCATACCTGTAGTACGGCACCTCCGATTCCACAAGAGAGTATTTCAGAGCAAGTTGCTGATGGATAATCCTGGCTACAAGGTTGTGCCTATGCAAGTATTCTCCGTTAGCTAGACGAGAACAACCAGAGACAATGTGGCGAATCGATTCTCCCGGACGGTGACATGCCCGACATATGTCAACCGTGCCGTCCTTCACAATAAATCTTCGGTAGTTATTCGTCATGATAACTTCGTCCATAATTGCACATACAAAACCTTCGGTTTCTCCAAAGAGATCACCGAAACGCAACCAGGCTACGGACGCTAATTGATCTACGTCGGGCCCATGTAGGGCCCGGAAAAAGCGTCCGTGAAGTTCCTTACTTTGCCATACTGCCCTGCGATCGTTAGTGTCTAGCACCGCAGGTTTGCGCCAGTTCTCATTTGCCAAAGAGAGCGGGGTGAGTCCCTTGTCCACCGTCACTACATCTCGATGCATACCCACGTCGACAGCTAGGAAATATTCCCTGAGACTGCATATCTCGCGATTGTGGAGAGTCTTAGCATTTAAGAAGCCTCGACCTCCACACTTTCGCGGGATATACAGTCTCATTACCGACGACCGTGGGTGATGCATTCGATATGCAGTAAGCAGTGTACGGACCCGCCTATCCAGGGCGTCAAGTTCCGTTTGAGTCCATTTGAGTACGCCGAAAGAGTGCATCAATACCGGCATGACCCAACCGTTGAAGGCGCGCACCTTGTTTCCGCCTGATAGAAGGCTATTGAATACCTTCTTCAGGCGGCCAAAGAAGCGCTCCCTCAACGATTGCTTCATGTCAGTAACATTAATACCTAACGCTTCCGACATACCCAAATACTTGTAAGTTTCAGTTGAAGAGAGGGATCTGAGGTTTATGGAATCCGAGAGTTGAGTTCCCACGGATTCCATAATCTCCCCACGCTTTACATGCATGACCGCACATTTGTCCACACCAAACTCCATCCTGATGGCACTACTGAAAGTTTCAGTTACCTTCAGTAGCTCCATCAGTTGCAGATTACTAGGGGCAAAGAGTTTCAAATCATCCATGTAAAGGAGGTGAGATATAACCTGACCTCCTCTCTTCAACCGATAGCCCAGCCCTGAATTCTCCAGCAGTGTGCTTAGAGGGTTCAAGGCTAGGCAAAACCAAAGCGGACTCAAACTATCGCCCTGGAATATACCCCGCTCGATCCTTACCGGTTCGCTGTTCCTCTGGATATTTCGACATCCTGGATAGCGAAGACCTGTCCTCCATTGCCCCATACACGACATCAGGAAGGTGCGTAGCATTGTATCAATTTTATACAATTCTAGCACCCTCATGAGCCATGTATGAGGCACCGAGTCATAGGCCTTCTTATAGTCTATCCAACATGTCGACAGATCCTTTCGGGAACGCCGAACCTGTTGGCTAATGGCCATATCAATGAGGAGTAACTCCTTAGTACCGCGGGACCCATTCCTACATCCATTTTGAGAGACAGACATGATGTTGTTGCTGTTAATATGATTATTAATTTTAGCTCTCAAAATAGATGTAAGAACCTTATAGACCGTCGGTAGACACGTGATCGGTCTATAGTTTTTGGCTTCCGCGGTACTACCCGATTTGTGGAGCAGGTGGGTAACTCCTGTCGTAAGAAATTCGGGTAGCGAGCCGGACTCTAAGGCAGTTTGGTACTGAGATGCCAAACGAGCGTGCGACCTTTGTAGCCACTTAATCCAAAAATTGTGCAGTCCGTCCGGCCCTGGAGATTTCCAATTAGGCAACGGACGGACTGCACGGGCTACATCTTGGGGGCTGATTGTGATTGCCCCCATTTCTGGCAATGGATCGCACGCTCGCTCGACCTCTCGAATCCAACCACCTTCGGTGTGACTGACAGGCACCGACCAGATGTTGCGCCAGAACGAACACATGGCGTCATCATCCGGCAGGCGCGTGTCAGTCACACCCTGGTCCGGTTGCTCCCAAACCCTATATACCCACCTTTCATTACTTCGGAATGTGCGATTCTGGGTGTATCGCTCCACTCGCCGCCTATACCTACGAATACGGTTTGCCCATGCATACACTTTCTGCTTCAGGAAGTCGATGCGCTCTGTGACACGTGACATATAATCTCGGGGGCTGATTACAGTCCCCGAAAACGCCCGTCTCACAAAACGCATCACTCTAGGGCGAGTGTTGCCCTCCCTGAAGCAGATTAGTTTGCCGATTAGCGCTCTGGCCCCACCGATACGACGCTCGATCCTGCACTGCCAAGCCGGTACGGCTGGTTTTGGTCGTGTAACTCTGTCATTAGTCATTTTGACATGAGCTACACGACATGCCGCTACAGCCGCGCAGTACATAATCGAGTGTGTGTCAGTGAGGTCTTCGCAGTCATCAAAATTTTAGAAGCTAGTGAAATAACTAAAATTGTAGATTTAGCCAGGGCCAACAACGTCTACGTATTTGTTCACGATCATTCGGCAAATTTGAAAAGTTAACCCTAGACTAGACCGTTAGCCCAGTGCTAAGCGGAGCAGCGCAAGTGGCTCAAAGTATTTCATTTTCGTTTGGACTCTAGCCCCAATTGTATTGTTTCAATTCTGCACAATGTAATTTGGTCCTTCGGTACCGGGCATAGCTCTCAATTCCAAATGAAGTGTAAGTGATGCGTCCTCCTTTTAGAACTATGATTGACTCAACCTTCAATCTCACTTCCCTATTGTCACTTTTATAAGGAGTAGGACGTAGAAACATGACCGTAATGTATTTAATTAATCATGCATAAAAGGTAGGTAAAGGTAACCACGCTGCCTCTAAAGGAATTAACATTTATAATCAATAAAAAGATTTTTAAATTATCTAAACGTTAATTTCGATCTTCAATTTTGTGGTGTCTTTGTGCTGTCCATGGCCCACTTTTCATCTTGCGCATACCCTGTCACATGTACATGTGAGGAGCTTATGACTGCGTCAGTGAATGGTGTTACCGTTGCTGAGTTGGTACTGGACCGAACATAAAATTTAATAACATTATTGTATTTGCCATCGACACGCTAAAAAGAACGTTAGTTGTTAAGTATAGTATATATATACCAAAGTTAAACCAATATAAAATATACCAAGCGATAGAAATACAATTGTACTATACATATATGTATTTCTGTGTAAATTCAAACTACTAGCGCTTTCTATCGACCATTTTGAATGCCAAATTGTTTTAAGTCGTAATAGGATTTTAGTTTGCAACTGTATTTGACTTTATTTTATTTGTTTTTATCTAACGTGTTCGAAACGTTTGTATTACCTAAATAAAGTCACTGTTATATTAAATTGCTGTGCCCAACAGGGTCCATGTAAACTGTAAAAATGTACCTTATTAAGATCTTGTAAACACATGTGATAAAGAATTGAACTTAATTGAATCTTACAGCTATATTCATAAGTACAGATGGAAAAACACTACTTACTTCGGATTCTGAATTTTATCCTAAAAGCCATTAACTTCAAAATATAAGGGCATGTAGTAATTTGACGTCACAACAGCGTGTGTAGTAAATAATATTGACAATAATAATATATTATGCATTGTTTACGAACTTCCTATGATACTGATATCTTGCATCGTAAACGCATTATTATTTTCAATTAATAAGATAAGTACTACATACATATTATATTTCTCTGACTCGTTTATAATTATATACCTTCATATATTAAAAGCCAAAGAAAGTAAAAGTAAACAAGTAATCCAAAACATATTAAATGGCCTTAACTCAGAATTCGTTGACTTTTCGAATCGATAGTACTTTTTAGGGTTCAGCTCCCGAAGTTTGCCTAAACCTCCTCTGCCCGTCCGTTCTTTGGTGTATACAGTACAGTTGCAATTTTCAAAACTTTTATTGTTGTTGCCGAATGACTCGATGATGATGATCAATGTTCAAAGTTAAGCAACGGTTGCCAAGGTTGTTCTGTGGATGGGTGACCATCTTAACAAACCGAAATTCCTTCGTGCACAACAAGCACCTGTTGGTTCCGGCTGTCATTTGTAGATCTTTGGCAGTCGTTACGGATTGTCAGAAGCCAGTAAATCTGACTCCAATCTTGCCAAGGAGTACCGTGTTACCCGTTAATGGGTTGTGGGTGTCTAGTAGCCCGCCGCTCCACGTAATATATTGGTATTCAGCTGCCTCCGGTTTGACTGAAAGCCCACCCCAATACAGTTGGAAAAAGGCTAGGCAGGTGTATTGTTGTGGCCGCTATAACAACAAATAATAAAAATTAAATTAAAGAGACCGACTGAAATTAAACCTACAAAATTCTGTTTTTTGTATGGGGGCCCCATACAAAAAACAGAATTTTGTCGGTTTATGGTACGGAAACCTTCGTGTACGAGTCTGACTCGTCCTTGGCCGGTATTTTTTCATATTACTTAAGAGGACCATTAAAATGGACGAGCTACGTTAATCGCGGCATAAATATAGTACCTACTTGGCAATGACACATTGATACATCTATGATAATAAAACCCCAAAAACTCATTTTTCAATACTTGACTTTTGTTTTAGGCTGAACAAACACTTTAAGACCACAAAAACTCAAAGGACCAAAAATGACGCTACGTCGAATGGCCAATGACTCTGTCCACTGGTTTATGGGGGAATTGACCTCGCGAATAGTGGCTGAGTCAGGGATTCCCTCGGACCGACACCATTTTGGCAAGATCCTCCTGCAAAGCCTTAAGGATGCTCCGGATTTTGTGTTGCAGGTAAATGTGGTGTTTAGATTTATCGTCATCCAGCCCTTATCTCAATTAATTAAGGGTCGGCGCAGAAAATTTTCTTCTTCCATACGTCTCTATTCGTCGTCATCGCAATAGTCACCTATCTATGTTTCTTGCCATATTCATCGTTTCTTGGGTCTATCCCCTATTTCCACAGTCATACTCTAAAACTCTCCACACAATTTTTTCCTATGCAGGTATGTTAGGGGCGCTGAACGGCTTAAAACCTTCATGATTACGGTGTAGGATGGAGGTGGAGCTACACAAGATAGATAGTACTATCCTTTACTCATGATGGCATTGTCACGCCACAGCAGGGGTCTTGCAAACGCGAAATTATGGATTGTGTGAATGATGATAATATGACAAGACAAGACAGGTGGTGATTTTTACTGAGATGACGACAAAGAATATGGAAGAAGACAAATTGTGTCAACGATTTATCGCTACTTTCAAACCAATATCCTTGAAAAAGTTCAAAATAATTAGGTACATGGTTGGTTAAGGATATGTTTTTAAGCACGTCAATTAGTTTCATTATCGTAAATCATCTCCACAGATTGACGGAGCAACAGGCGAATCAGAAACCTACGCTTCAGCCCTCGAAAGGTCAGTCCGCTGTGCCAACAGCCTGAAGAACCTGGGACTTCAGCATGGAGACGTGCTGATTCTGATGGCTCCCAACCACCTGGATGTAGCCATACCTCTGTATGCTGCCCTGTATCTTGGAGTCATTGTTGGAGCAGTTGACAGGACTTTGACTACAAGTATGTTTTTATTTTATTTCCTGTATGACCATACTCGTCTTTCGAATTTTGTCTTCATATGTTTCGTGGATGTGTACGGTTTCTAAGTGATTTTATGTTGCTGTGGGTTCTCATATGATTTGACCAGTATAGATTGTATGGACTTTAGAAGAGACTTCGACCTCTGAGTTTGTTTCGGTGTTTCTTCTCAGGGTAGTCAGCTAAGAAACACCGGCCTCATCAAGCTTAAAATGACCATTAAAGATTGACGTGTAAAAGTGTTATGTTTAACCTACTTGCAAAATAAATATCATTTTTCATTTATATCGATGACCCAGTGAACGTAGCAGGATGTAAAAAGCACAGGACCGGTCTATGTCGCAACGCTTGAAGGAAGCCTATGTCCAACAGTAGACTTCTTTCGGCTGGAATAATGACGACGGAAAAATTAATAACGGTTATATTGCAATCGCCAAACCGATCTTTCCAAGTCTAGTGACATTGACTATCATGAGTAGATGTGATCTCGTCATGACCTGCAACCTAATTGCGTACTACTAAAATTAATGTTATCGGCCGCATAGACTTTAATTTTGACATTGCCACCGTATTCATTGCGTGTTTTACCTTGTCGAGCAAACGATTATTAAAACAAATGAAGCAATTGATCTACTGTGAATGGCAGTACGATCTTATTAGTTACATAATTTGGGTGCTGCATTAGATATTTTCGAGCTGATAAAATTATTAAGAGCAAATGATAAAACAATAAATACATATTACGTAGCCTAAATTCATTAACTCTTGTGTCCTTGTAATGATGTAATGGACGAGGAATTTTCCGAACGATTGTGTCGTGTAAACTTTGCACGGCCAATTATGTATAGATGCGCGTTCTTAGACCTAAGAACTGACGTAGATTTCCACTTCTAGATGAAGAAAATAGTTAAAAGTTTTGTCTACATTATTTGTCTGGTGGTCAGAAACACGACTGCTGATCATGATGGAATGTAAGAAAAATTGCATGAGTCCCACCCACCCTGTATAACATTAGACATTTTAACAGTCTCTAGGCACCTTTCCCATTGACAGCGAAGCGGAAGAATTTTTATTTTTTGATGTCTTTATTATTCATTTGATGCCTTATGAAAACTTACTTTTGCTTGTACACATTATATTGTTATTTCAGCCTAATATTACCTTAAATTGTATCATTTTCTTTGCAATAAATATTTTTTTATGATAGCGTGCGTAATTTGGGTGTGTCACACTCGGGGATACCTCAGACTCCCGAAATACAGGCTTATAAATGTTATCTTATCTCCCAGATGAACTCCAACAAACCTTTGCTTTCTCGAAACCAAAGGTGATATTCTGTCAAAGCGATAGAGCATCCGACGTGCAGCTGACATTAAACAACTTGAACTTGGACGCTCAGATAGTCAGCTTTGATAAGGGAGACTACCTCTGCAGCTTTAAGGACTTCATGGAGCAGTATGGTGACGACTCACCGGTGGAAGATTTCAAGTGAGGATACTTTGTTTTGTTGAATATCTTCTTTTTAGGGTTCTGTAGCCGACCCTTTCACTAAGCATCCGCTATCCGTACGTCTGTCTGTCGACAGGCTGCAAAAACCACTTCTTGCACTGACTAAATTATTTATGCCCTTGTTGCCCTGTTAGTTTAGTGCAGTGGTGGTCCAATTATTAGAACCCTGACTTCCGAGTTGAAATTCGTGGGTTCGAACCCAGGCAGATACTTACACGTACTGGTAAATTCCTTTAATTTATAACAGCAAAACTTAAAGTATGAAGGAATTCAACGCTAGGCAAGGGAACCAGCATGTCCTAGAACTTAAAATTCCGCGAGCTGGCGAGGTGGATTACAGCCCATTCCCGCTCACAAAGAGGAGGCCTGTATACCAGCAATGGGCACGTTTGTAGACTGATTATGCTTTGCTTATGCTGTTCTTTTAGTTACTTACTACAATGTTAGTCTTTCCATATTGTTATTCAACTATTTGTAGTTTACTTACTCCATTGACCCCAACAATCTTCCCAAGATCTTTCGAGAGCACCTTTACGTTGCAGAGGTTTTTGTATGCCTTGATGATGGTGATGTGATCTTTAAATACATCAGCATTGTGTACGCTAAGTATGTATAGTGTTATGTTTTGCTGTCCGATAGTGTGTGTTGTGTATAGTGGGCCGCACGCTAACAAAACTACTACAAGCTGTCCTCTATTGAGACTGTATAACATCCGTCCGTATTAGGCTGAAGTGGTACCACTCTCGATAACCTGCGACCTACTGTACCTTCTTAAAACGACTGGTATTTTACTCATCTATAAACAGTTCTGTACTTTACTGATAGCTGAATCAGGCCCTAAAAAAATTTAGGGGGGTTTTATTAATAGAGTCGAGAAGACCTCAAAAAGTTATGAGAGTATACAGACTAACGCTAGCTAATTTCAGTAATCCCGTATGTTCTCATATCTAGCTTATTTGCAGGTGTACAGACTTTGATCCTGAAGATTCCCCGGCGTTCCTCATAGCTACGAGTGGTACCACTGGTCTGCCGAAAGCTGCTGCAGTTACCCACAAGAATTTTGCCATCATTACGCCTTATGTGTGGTAAGATTTCCGTCGCTAATAACCGGCCAAGCATCTGGAGTTCTAGAAAAACTGACATTGTATAAGAGATAATGATTATCAAAAATTAGTACTGATAGAAGTACGCTTCCGAAATGTCAAGTGGACAATACATTTCGGCTATTACACAATCACTGTCGTCGGATTTCAAATCAAACAATTTTAGATTTTACTTACAAGCAACGGGCAGTTACTTCATGTAAAATACTGGTATTCAGCAACATGCCGTTAGGCTGAAAGTCGACCCTAATATCGGTAGGAATAGGCTCGGCAGTAGAGGATCTACTCTCAGCGATGAATAGCAGGATACAGATTGAGAAACACGAAAAGAGGTTGGTAAGAATAAGATGACAGAAGTAGTAATTGGGAAATGCTAGATCGACTGATTATTTTACGAGTAATATATTCGAAGTCATCATCATCATCATCTTCCTGCCCTTATCCCATGTTACTTGGGGTCGACGCAACACGTTTTTTCTTCCATTTTGTCCTGTCAACCGTCACGCTATCACCAACTCCCTTTTCTTTCATATCACTCCTAACACAATCCATCCATCTTTTCTTTGTGGATAGATGGACAGGGAGAGTGTCCATCTATCCACATTTATATTCATAACTCTTTTAGTTACGTGCATTTCATCCCTCCTCTTCACATGACCATACCAAGATAAGCGGTTCCCTTTTAACTTTTCTGTTACAGGCGCCACTTTTAAGCTACCTCTAATGAACTCATTCCACACTTTATCCATTCTCGATACTCCACACATCCATCTCAACATTCGCATCTCCGCTACATGCAATCTTTTCTCATCCGTTTTTTTTCACAGCCCAACATTCTGATCGATTTTATAAAGTACGATTTTATAAAAATATAATTCTTCGTTACTTCCTCTAGGTCTCGATTCACAACATTCCCAACTCCGACTCGTCTCGCCCTGATCGGGTCGCCGCTGCAATGGCTGACGGCCATCTTGAATTTCATCATATCACCAGTTTTGAGGTTCTCCAGGCTGCAAACGTCGCTGACGTTGACGCAGGAGCATGCTTATGATCTGATTAACACGTATAGGGTAAGAGATATGCGTAAGGTATATGTTTTGTTGTGAAAGGTACGTACATTTTTTCAAATAAGAAACGTCACCTTCTTTTGGATGAAAAACTGTTTTTTTTTTATAAATTGGGAGGGAGTGGAATTCCCTGCCAGAGTCTGTGTTTCCTGATAGCTACAACCTGGGAGTCTTCAACTCAAGAGTGAATAGGTGACTTCTAGGCAAGTGTGCTCCATCTTCGACCACATCATCGCTTACCATCAGGAGAGATAGTGGTCAAACGCGTGTCAACCAATAGGTAAAAAAAGTAATGCCCTACTTTTGTCAAATTTAAAAAAAGAATAGCATAATATTTTTTAGGCCGTTTTAAAAACTTGACAAAATTTAGAGAAATTAGTGTGTTTTTGACAGTTAGTTACTGAGATGAGAATGCAAACGTTCCTTAAAAATACGGGAACTGTCCCTCTGAACTGCCCGGTTGACCCTCATTTACATTTACCTTCTTCGCCTAACGTTTCCAAGCTAGTATACCTGTTCCTGCTCTCAGTATCATATCTATAAATCAATCAAAAGTCATTTATTCAAATTAGGCTGAGTGCCAGCACTTTTTGAACGTCAAAGTTCTACATAAAGAAAGTCCCCCAAAACGCCCGCCCGTCACCACTTCCTAGTGTTATAGCTGGGAAGAAGAAGTGGCGCAACAAACTCCCCAGCAACACATATGTCTGTTAGTTTTAAAAACTTGAATTTATACAGTAGTATGCAAAGTATTTTACAATACATGACACAGAAGATATTCTTGCAGCCAACCTACACCATCTTCAGCCCGACGATGATGACGACGCTTCTCAAGCCTGACGAACGTGACCGATGCGACTTCACCAGCTTGGAACTGCTCATGTTAGGTGGAAGCGCTGTGCCACAAAATCTAGTTGATGAATTGAAGGTTTGTAGACTTTGTATTGTTACAGCAGAAGTGACGAGGAGGAACACCGTGTGGATTTAGATAGTAGGAGTCTGAGATGATGAGACCCCTCCGTCTACCCCAAGGCGAGAGGGCCCATGGAATCCATGAGGATTACAACACGCAAAACAAAAAAGTTTTTACGGCATTCCTGGCTCTAAACAAGTGACATTCTTTTTGCGGTATCGTGGCGAAGGCAATTGTCAAAACGTCAAAATGAACTGACAGTTTCTGTCGAAATGACGTATGTCACGTGATCTCTTATATTTCGACAATCGCATTTTCATTTTGTCTAGAACCTCTCCGGTCAGATCATCGCTGCTTTGGGAGGCCATGAACGATACCTAGCTGGGGCAGTCCAGTTGATAAAAAAAAAATTGGTTGTCTATAAAGTCGGTTTACGGACGATAGTTTAACGTGACAACGTCATAACAAAACATTGATGAAATGATCGTAACGTTACAATGAACGTAACGTTACAATGAGCGTAACGTTACAATGAGCGTAACGTTACAATGAGCGTAACGTTACAATGAGCGTAACGTTACAATGAGTCATCCTTTTTCGTGCGTGCAGCCGGCGTTCATCGATTTATTAGATGTAGTCACGTCAAAAAAAACTAGTATTCATATTGGAGCAGTCTATTATCACTATTTGATAATACGTTAGATGTGTCGCAAAATAGCTGGATCAGCTATTTAATTGGTTGCCTAGCTTTTTCATTTAACTGCACCGATTTTTCAGCAACCTAAGTGACACCTTTGGTTCCATATCGTTTAATGACTTACACGAGCAAGTCATTAAACATTTACGCTTATGTCGCTGATTAAACGGCTAGGATCAATGAAAAGGCTAGGCCTTTAATGAAACGGTTGATTAAGCTAGTTGGCTGCGACAGATACATTACACACATCTAGTAATGTATTAGCATGTTTGATAAACAGCTGTTTCTTAGAACATGCATAGGACGTCTTATAACTTCTAATTAATAGGGCCAATAAATAATCGATTAATAATGCTAATTCACCTAACATTCTGAGGGTTGTCGCTTGATTCAGCCGGTCGATTCTTTAAACATGTAGAAGTGGGGTGAAGTGATCACGAGATGAGCTGTCAATCCATATAATCAAGATGGAATGACCGCTCACTTCGTGATCTTGATTATATGGATTGACAGCTCACCTTGTGATCACTTCACCCAAGCCTTTATTTCGACATGTTTACAGAATCGACCGGTAGGATTGTTCGAAAGAGTTACCGCGGCCCTGGAACGCAAAGGGCATTTGGATGAAAAACAGGTGGGTTTTAGTCAGTAAGAGCGGAAGGAGACATTGATGATTTTCCAGCCAAAAAAGGGGTGTTGCTCAAACACTGTCGAGTCAGCGTCGAGGCGGTTGGAGGCATTTTAAATAACGCGAGCAAAAGTATTGTCGACCAAACTTTATCGCTTCGTTAAATCAAAATGAGAATGATTTTGGTAAACACGTTTTTATTTTTTGACAAGCGTTATCATCGCTGATAATTTGCACCTTGTCTAAGGGTGCGCTTACACGGGCAGCTGAAATAGGGTATTTGACTATAAAAATCTAATTAGTCCGTCAGATAGATTTCCAAAAAATATTGGACGATTTTTTTTGTTGTCATGTAAACAAAAAATGAAGACGATATAATGCGTTGAAAACTCGTGTGACGTCACTTACCAGATACTTTTTACTGGAAAGTGACGTTACAAACCCCCACTCTTTGATGCGTTTTTTCTTCGTATTTTTTATTGATATATAATAAGTCTCCAATATTTTTCGATAATCTAACTGACGGACTAAATAGAAACATATTTTTGGAACCCAGGCAACATCCCTATTGTGTAGGTTTTATGGCAGTTTCAACACAAATCTGAAATTGCCTTGAATTGGTCAGTGTTGCCAAAAAGCCATTATGGTCTGGAATTGAGCAATGAATTGCCCTTGTAATCTTTAGTCTCGCGACAAATACACCCTGCGGCATTCGAGTTTATTCGTATTCTCTTATGAAATGTGTAAATACTTACCTTATTGTTTAGTACCTACCTACCAAAATAAATGTTATATTTTGTATCGCTATATCAAAAGCGGCCACAGCGTTGCGCCACATCTGGATGTGAGCCAATCCAAAAGCTGGATACTGACCGGTGTTACTATAGTAGGCGCCAGATAAATGTGGAATAAAGTATATTGACCTTTCCCTAATAACTGTTCATAGGTACCTGAACAATTAAATATGAATCGTTTTTCATTATTAGACAATGTTAAGGGTCACGAGAGATGATGATTCGGGACAGCTTTGTGTCATTAATTCCGTTTTTCAAATTAAAAATGTCAATAATTGTAGGTGGGTCAATGACCGTTATTCCACGATTATCTGGCGCCTACTATAGCCGTAATGTTACATTCGCAGCGAGCATGTTTTGTTACGCCGTGTCCTAAAATCCGAGCAAAACAAAACATATACGCATCATGTTCTTGCTCGTTTCCACGTACTGACTGCACGAATGCTCGCTTTGTGACATTTTACATTACGCCCCGTAACACCGGTCACTCACTACCTTTTGTATTGCGGAATTTGGGGCTTTAGAAGGAACACGGATGGGTTTTAGTCAGTAAAAGTCTGACACGCCCTTCCGCTCCACCCAGAGCGGAAGAAGACATTTGATGATTTCCCATCATTAAAAAAAATACATAAAACATACCGCGGATATATGCGATCATCGCGAATAACCAGTTGGTAGAATGGTGGCTCAAAGTTCAGTAAGCGTAGTCTAGCAGGTTTGTTTTGACGGCACGGTTGTCGCAGTGGTTGAGTGATTGACTGCTGCGCTGCGTGTCGCGGGTTCAATTCCCGCAAGGAACAAATATTTGTATGGCCAACAGATAGTTGTTCCGGGTCTGGCTGTTTGTGTTTGTGACTTTGTATGTTTGTAAACGCACCCACGATACAGGAAAAATTCCTAGTGTGGGGCAAAGTCTTAAAAAAAAAAAAAAAAATTGTGATGAGAGACTCTGAGGCGTCGTCTTATAGAAAGCGCTTATCGCGCGAATACGCGATCGTCGCATTCATTTATATAGCAAATGCTTTTGCCGTGCAAATGGACGGATTACGCGCACAATGCCACATTCGCAAAATACCATTTTTGCATAATTTCAAAACCAAAAAAATAACTGACCCATGTGTAACTAAATCGTTGCTAAATCCTTAAAATTTTGAATGTAGATACAAAATATGAAGCTTTTTGAAAAAAGTTACAATATTTTGTTATAACCTAAGTATTTATGATTCTCAACGACGACGCCTTAGAGCCTCCAAAGGCTCTAGACAAATGACATTCATCAGCGGTAGCATGGCGAAGACGATTGTCAACACGTCTAAAAATGTATGAAATTACAAACGCTTTCGAAACGTCACGTGTCACTCCCTTATATTTGGCATTACGACAATCGCATTTGCTTATATAATGGCAAATTTGTTTAGACTTTAGACCCTCAGGGAGATGGATAGGAACAAGATAGTAATGTGTTTATTTATCAATCTGAAAACGCTACTTCATTCTGACTGGTGATTTTGACATAATGCGTTGTAATATCATGTTAAAAACGTTCAGTCACGCTCACGATGCATTCATAGTTTCGTAATTCATTCGATAGGTGAGTTAATCCTCATTGATACCTACTTCTCATATAAGTGATATTGATAAACTTAGGGAGAGATTTTTTATCTGTACTTATCTATTGATTCAAAATTATAGGCAAATTAAAATGCGTTTTTTCTAAAAATTTTTAGATATTCACTAAAAGTTTTTAGTTAGATGTAAATGTTACGATAAATGTGATTAAATGAAAATTATTAAATAATACCGAAAGTCGAGGTAAAAGTAAGAAATTAATCACATTTATCGGTGATTATTAATAATGTAACCTTAGTACCGATTAATGTAATAAATTTTCCAAAAACAACGTACGTTAAGCGTCTTTCTGAAATGAAAGATCTACTTATTACGAAAACCAAACATTATAAACCTGATTCATAGGGGGAGGAAAGATACCACCCCCCTCTATACCACTCGACGTGGTCGTAGTCGAAGGAGGGCCGGTCGACGGATCGACCGGCGACGGTGTGACGACGGACCCTTTCTAACCTAACCTGTCCGAGTCGGGGCGCTCTAAGTCTCTCTCTGGACAAAACACTTGGAGTTTCATTTTATTTTATTACTTTTTACCGACGAGAGTAGTGAATTATTAATAATTACTGCTAAAAGTGACCTATAATTGTAAGCAACTACGGATCAAAGAACTCGTCCTAAGTACCTCACACTTTGCTGGAATAAAACCAGCCAATTTAACGGATAATAACTATAATGAAAATACAACATTCAATGGATCAGTCTTATTTATTAAGTATTCTCAGTGAAAATCAAAGTGCCTGGTAACATTCTAAAACCCAAGCAAAAGCCGGGGCAGGTCGAACACCGTTTAATTTAGCCCAAAAGCATCCTGTTTTTTAGCCAAGGCTGCACTTAAGATTGTCCGGCTAAAGTTAAAAGAAATCAACATTAGCCTCTCCCCGAAAACCAAACTCTTGTTTAGCCGCCAATCTTAAGTTTATTTCTTCACACATCTTGAGCCCTAATATATGATACATACAGGACATTACAGAATAACCTAAGCCGTTACACCGTGCCATACAAACTAGGTATATGTTCAAATGTAGCCTCTTTAATTTTTCCAGATTATATCACCCAACACAGAAGTCCTAAACGTATTTGGCATGAGCGAGTTGGGTGGAGTTGCTTTCCACGGAGACAACCCTGCACCAGGGTCTTGTGGCAAACCGATGGGGTGCTTCCAGTATCGGGTGAGGAAATTAATCGTTAAATATTTTTGAAGGAAAAGACAGAAACAAGAAAGTTTATTTAAGACTCGTACAAGACAAACAACGAAATAAAATTAAGTGATTAGAAACTATTTATTTAAAAAGACCTGGCCTCGCATAGGTCTTTCATACCCATATTAGTCCCTTTTGGGGATGAATAGTCAAAAATGCTTCAAGTGCTCATCTTTGTAACAGAAAAAAGGAACTCTTTGAGTTCTTTTTGTCACCGACCACAGCCACCGGTGGCTGTCGCGCGCAGGTGGCGCGGTACCGCGCAAACGAAGGTGGTCGTAGGCCGCCACCGGTGACATGACGCGGACACTGAGTCGCGAGTGGACGCCACTCGCTTCACATGTGCGGCGATTCCATAGAAAACGTATTAAAAATCATGTAAACAGGTTGTCGCCAGCCACCGGTGGCTATGGTCAGTGGCCCGTTTGCACGGATCCTTAGAAACGGTGGTTTAGACCGTGCAATGAATTTATGACTTTTGATGAAGTAAGGTTATTGCAATATTGTTATCTTCTTTTGGTTGTAGATCATTGATGTTGAGACGCAGCAAGATATTTACGAGCCCAACGTGCCAGGCGAGTTGTGGATAAAAGGACCAAGTGTTTTCAAGGTACCGTTTTAGGACCAAATTATTTTTTTGCCATCAATCGAACTTTTAAACTGTACATAGTGTACCTACGTGTGACTCTCTGTACGTGTTGGTTCGAACTGTAAGTGCAGGGAGTAATTAAAGCTAAATAAATAAATAAATCTAGAAAAAGAAAGATAGGTAAGTATTCCAAGGCAAGTAACTAAACACAGAAGCTGCCCTTACTTATGAGGTAGGTACTAGCCTCTGCCAGCAGCTTCGCCTGCATGGTATGTTGACAAAAAGTATCCCTGTGTCCTTCTCCAGGTCCTACAGCCAGAGTAACTAGGTATAGCATTCGTAATACTGGTAGATATGGATATGAATAAGGTAGTTCTTTTTTTTTTGAAATGGTAGCTTCTTTAGCGGCGTTGTGCACTTTTTGGGATGGGTAAAAAATGTTAAACTCGCGTCAAGACACGTGACCTGATCGAAAATTCGTAAGACGGAGGGAAAGTTCTGAAGTGTTAAATTTTTAATGTAATATAAATTGTCATGTTTGTGTACGATAGCGCAATAAATTAATATTGTATTTTACCACATTAATGATAGTAATTTGAAACTGATAATTAAAGCAATTCGTGCGAAATTATTCCCTAACCATTCCGAAATATCAAAAATGCACAACGTAAACATGTTCAAGTTTTCAGTTCTGCCGGCATCGGCACTCCCGGAGTGCAACCCGTTGTTTTTTTCTTCTAATTGATCATCACTATGTCATGTCATCGACGTAGTTATTATATTTTGTCACACACAAAGTATTTCCGAGGTTTTTAACACGAAATGCTTCTCAGAATAATCTATACCTAAGAAATTCTAATTGATTTCCTGGATTCATAAGTCTGATGGAAAAGGGATTAGCGATGACGAGGTCTTCAAGCAGTAGCACAGTACTGACATTTTTGTCATTAAATAATGACGTATCATTTATCAAAATCGGTGGAGCCGTTGAATAGTTACGAGTGGATAACGGGTACTATTAACGGACATACACACATACAGTTAAAATACATAGCCCTCCATTTGAGCTTCGCCTCCCTTCCTTTTTTTTATTTATTTAACACTTCATCCATTCTTTCTTTATATCTTGTCTTGAGACGATGGTACTGTACCGCTATTACATATGTATCTATGTGCACTGTGTAAGTACCTGAATATCGATCAAGATCTACAATAAATATTCATTCTTATGTTATTTATACCAACAGGAATACTACAATAACGTCGAGGCCACGGAGGAGACTTTCGCCGAAGACCGCTGGTTCAAAACAGGTGACACCTTCTACAGGGATGAGAACTGGAACTTCTTCTTTGTGGAGAGGATCAAATTGCTGCTGAAATACAAGAGCTATCAGGTTTGAATATAACTTACCTTCAGCGTGCCTCACACACTTAACTTAACTTAACTTAACTTGTACAACCAGTGAAACGAGCGTTTTTTGTGGATGGGACGATTTTCGAATGGCTCCTACCGCTCTGAGTGGAGCGGGAGGGGTAGTATCAGACTCTTACTGACTAAAACCCACCCGTGTTCCTCCAAATACCCTTAGCGTTCCAGGTTAAGCCGGTCTAGGCAACGGGGCCCGCTAGGTCCAGAGCCTGCCAGGGTTACGGAATTTTGTTCGAAAGAGTTACCGCTGCCCTGGAAAGCAAAGGTCTTTAGAAGGAACACGGATAGTCTGACACGCCCTTCCGCTCCACCCGGAGCGGAAGAAGTCATATGATGATTTCCCATACTAAAAAAGAAAGTTAAGATAGTCTATTCTGTAAATTTGACACGGTGAAAACTGAGAAGGAGTAACACAACGTAAGAAAAGGGGTATTGTGTAACCCTAGTCGTTACTGGCCTGGCTATATGACCTCCACAATCCAGTAGCAGAGGTCCGATGGGCTATCGCTAACACAAGACCTCGCCTATTTACCTTAAGGGTAGGTAATGCAAGGGAGTCCGGCATTTCACCAGTTTGAGAGAGTCTCAAGTAATATGGGGTTTTGTGCTGCCACTTAGAAAGACCTGATGATAAATCTCTGTCTGAACACAAGACGAAAAAAAAAAAAACGGGTCAGCAGAACTCCTGTTGAGCACGGGGCTCAACAGGAGTGCTGCTGACCCGTTTTTTTTTTAAAGATGGGAAATCATTAAATGACTTCTTCCGCTCTGGGTGGAGCGGAAGGGCGTGTCAGACTCTTACTGACTAAAACCCATCCGTGTTCCTTCTAAAGCCCTTTGCGTTCCAGGGCCGCGGTGACTCTTTCGAACAAATTCCGCAACCCTGGCAGGTGCTACTGACCCCTAGAATCACGAGGCAGTTGGGAAATAACCAGGCATTTATGATGACCGTTACCTACCACCAAGACAAGTTACAAAATCAATCTGCTTTACTACGATTTCCAACGACGTTGGAGTGGCCTACTCCAGACTAACCTGAAGCTGAATAGTAGATATGTGTATTTCACGTGAAGCCATAACCGTACTGGGTTAGCTAGCTGGTAAACACAATATCCCTTGGCAAGACTGGTGGCAGATTTTCTGACTTTTGTCTACCTGTAACGACTGCCCCAGATTAGTTCATCAGCGCTGTGGCTCTGTCTCGCACACGAGTCCCAGCATAATGCTGAGCGATGACCGTTTTGCACGGATGTGACGCATAACTTCCCAACTTGTAAAATTTATTCATTTGGTTTTAACTCACTTGTTTTACTGCTTTCTTCTTTCTTTCAGTAGTTACAAAATGTCCTTTAATAAGTTCTGTTCTTCGACCAGATATCACCAGTGGAGATAGAAGCAGTAATCCGGCAGCACCCGGGAGTGCTCGACGTGGCGGTGACGGGCGTGCCCGACGATGAATGCGGCGACTTGCCAGTGGCGTGCGTCGTGCCGCGCCCGGGAGCTGAGCCCTCTGCTGACGAAATCAAGGACTGGGTCAAAGGTAGGGGCTTAACTTCACATCATTGACGGCATTTCAGACGAAAGAGATCCACTACTAATAATAGTTCAAGCATCGTCACGTCGCGTCGCCTGTTATCGTGCTTCTCGCATCGTCGATTCCCACGGCTTTCATCAGCTCATCGGTCCACCTATCAACAAACTTTTGCCCCCCTCGACTTATCGATCGTAGTGACTTGCCTAACTTAAAATTGTATCCCCTAATTAAGGCAGCTTCACACTATATCTCACTCCACTTCATTCCGATGCTCGTAACTCCTCCCAACAGGGTGAAGGTACTTAGGTAGTCCAGTCAGCGGACGGGGATGCAGCTGTCAGTAGGTACTTTGGGTACTTACCAATAGATTACCTAGGTACCGCTACAGAGTAGGCAAATGTGCTGTCAAAGCCAAGTTGTTATGTCAGACGTCCTCTTGCCTGTAGGTAGTATGTACCAAAAAATAAAATAAAGGCTTGTAAATATATATATTTTTAAACAAGCTTGAAATTGTTTTCTACTCTTCAAGCCCTTGCGTTTGATACCCATGTTAAGGGGGTTAAAAAAAAGTAATCCGCCATCTTGGAGCGGCAGCCATATTGAAATTACTACAATTATATTGAGTATAGCTTTTGCCCGCGACTTTGTACGCGCATATCCGTACCGTATCAGTATTTCCCGTTTCCGTATAGGCTATGTTTTTAATTTTTGTTATTGTCGAAAATTACAGCTCTCTTACCTCGCCAAAGTTTCTCAAACTCATTTCATGTTACAGAATCTCTCTCCGACGCGAAGCAACTGAGGGGTGGCGTGATATTCGTCGACGCCATTCCAATGACCGCCTCCACGAAAGTGCACAGGAGGAAACTAAAACAAATGGCTTTGGAAATGCCTAGAGAATAAACAAGCTTTAATATATATTTAGCTCAAGTTTAGTTGGAGCTTGCACATTGCTGAAATGATCTGAATTTTGCGTTACGGTAGCTAGAGCTTCATTTTATAATCTCGACTAACTTAATTAGCATGTTTAAACGTTGCGAGCGCATTGGTCAAGGATAATTTACCTAACTACTCGCTAGTCCCGACAAACGTTGTCCTGTCCGAACGTTTGTTTTGTGTATGACGAAAACTTATAGAATGCGATTGCAGCGCTACCTACCGGGTCCAATTGTGAATCCAAACCAGTCTCAAATCCCCTTGAACACACACAAAAAATGTCATCAACATCGGTCCAGCCGTTTAGAAGGAGTTCAGTGACATACACACATACACAAGAAATATATATAAGAAGATGTATAAGATCTGTTCCCGTTCCTTAATTTTACAAGGATAATTTTCTTTAAATTAAAAGCAGTAGCTTAATAAATATATCAAACAAAAAGTATTTAATGCATTTGTAATAGTTATCTAGTTAATTTGAAACACAAATAGTTTTTTTTTATCAATTAAGTAGTTAAGCTTACCATGGTCCAATGCTGGACAAAGGCCACATAATATTAATTTAATTAAATATCGAATATATTATGCAATAAGTAGGAAAGGAAATCTAAACAATCCTTTGGAAATGGTACAGGTTAATTCAAACTTAATGACATCTTGTCCACTATTTGCTGCGCAGTACCCCACACTTCACCCCCGCTGTCACATAAATTTACTACTGCGCAGAGACTAGCACAGTGTTCCGAACCGCCATTAGGTTTGATGCTACCTGTGTTAACATGTGTCTGGTCGGCCCTAAAGATTTCCCTCTTACTAATAGAAACGCAATACTAGATCTACTGACATATATGTATATTATGTATTTTTAGATGAATGTACTTTGTGGTTGTTATTGTTGGACTTAGACTAATTAAATTAATTAATGTTATGACACTAGGATTATTTTATTTACTTTTAGATATGGTACCCTTTTTTTAAGGATGGGAAATCATAAAATGACTTCTTCCGCTCTGGGTGGAGCTGAAAGGCGTGTCAGACTCTTATTGACTAAACCCATCCGTGTTCTTGGATGTTTATGTCACCGGAAAATGGCAAAGTCCGTAAGATTATAAAATAACTTGAGAAATTGTAAACTCTCGGTAAATTGTCAACTGAACATTTGGAATACTATTTTACGCATCACAATTTGATTGTCTATAATATCTCGAAGTCAATACGAGAAATTGTGGACTGACATAAATTGGCGACTAATCAGAGCACAAGTCTACAATTTATCCGTTTTCGTGTGATAGTAAACCTGGAAACAAGGCTCTCATTGGTCTGTTCAGAAGTGAGCTCACACCAACAAAGACCAATGAGGGGCCAAGTTTCCAATTTAACTATCACACCAAAACAGATAACTTGTAGACCAGAGTGCTGATTGGTCGCCAGTTTATGTCAGCCCACAATTTATCGGACCGGCACAGAGATTTTATAAACTATAAAATTGTGATGCGTAAAAAAGTATTTTAAATGTTCAGTAGACAATTTATCGACAGTTTACAATCTCTCAAGTTATTTTATAATCTTACGGCGTTAGCAACATTCTGGTGACATTTTTAACACATTTATTGTGTTTTCTACTTAGTAGTTATATAGTAAACCAAGTAATTATTAATTAAACTTACAGATAGCGCTAGGCTCCTTCAATTATTTGAAAATAAAAATGTTTACATAACAATTTCGCCAATGTTGTCTCGTCTCGAGTCTCGACCTGAAAGTCCCGGGACTCGAGATAACTAAAATTACGAAAAGTCCCGGGACTTCCAGACACGAGACTTCCCGGGTCCCAAACCCTAGCAGCCATTTTAAAAACGCTTGAACAATGTTTATTTATTTTTAATCAAGTGCCTAAATACAAAAGAGTTCATGGTTTTATCTTCAATAAGGAGCCTAGCGCGCTCCTTCAATTATTTGAAAATAAAAATGTTTACATAACAATTTCGGCAATGTTGTCTCGTCTCGAGTCTCGACCTGAAAGTCCCGGGACTCGAGATAACTAAAATTACGAAAAGTCCCGGGACTTCCAGACACGAGACTTCCCGTGTCCCAAACCCTAGCAGCCATTTTAAAAACGCTTGAACAATGTTTATTTATTTTTAATCAAGTGCCTAAATACAAAAAAGTTCATGGTTTTATCTTGAATAATGATGGCCTCCCATTGAAACTTTCATCGCCTTTTTCAACACCTTCAGCCCTTTTCTTGCGACAAAAGGTAGCCTATTTCCAGAAGGACATACCAAAATTAATCAAAATTGATTCAGCGGTTTAGGCGTGAAAGCGTAATAGACAGACAGACAACAGTACGACAGAGTTACTTTCGCATTTATAATATTAGTATGGATTTGTAGAGGTTATAAACTCTTGATAAATTATGAACAGAATATTTCTTCTACTATGTACTCGTAGGTACGTTTCTTTTTCTAGAACGCATCCAAATTCTTTTAACAAGATTCCATGCAACTACAACATTTAGTTGCGCCAAAATCTTAAGGAGTTAATCTTTCAGGTTAAGCAACGCTTTCCAAAGTCGGTCCGTGGATGGGTGACCTCTCCTTACTTACCAAGACTTTTCCGTGCCTCGTAAAGCACGTTAAGCCCGGTTGTAATTTTTCATCTTTGACCGTTGTTAACGGATGGTCAGATGCCAGAAAATCTGACACCAGTCTTGCTAAGGGGTATGGTACCCAGTAACTGGGTAAAGTTACTGGGTTAAGGTAGTCAGATAGGCAGTCATTTCATGTCACCGACTCTAACATAGTTGAGAACCGGCTAAGCAGCTTGAGTTTTTTTTTAAACGATTTCTCTTTCTAACGCAAAGTGTATTTGGAGAAACACGGGTGGGTTCTAGTCAGTAGGAATCTGACACTCCCTTCCGCTATCCCCAGAGCGGGAGAAGTCATTTGGTGATTTTATATTCAAAATAATTTAAAAAACCCCCGACATAAAAACTTTCAAAAGTAAAAAATAAATCTTTTTATGTTTGATTTAGGTACGATTGGCCCAAAGAATCGTACCTATATCCAACTAAGAAGATCAATACATTTTATTTTTATAATGTACTAAAAGCTAAATAAATAACCCACATGACAAATCATCTTTAGCAGAATTGCAAAGACTGAGATGTAGTAATTAATAGTCTCACTTGACAAGCGGATTTCCATGTCCCAATTTTCCCACCACCAATTTTCCCACCACCAGTTTTCACACCACCGATTTTCCCACCACCGATTTTCCCACCACCAATTTTCCCACCATCAATTTTCCCAGCACCAATTTTCCCACCACCAATTTTCCCACCACCAATTTTCCCACCACCAGTTTTCACACCACCGATTTTCCCACCATCAATTTTCCCACCATCAATTTTCCCACTATCAATTTTCTCACCACCAATTTTCCCACCACCAATTTTCTCATTAAATGAAGCTAAGAACACTCATTAAGTCATCAATATTCTCTTTCAGTGAGCTTTCATTTGAGACCCCACTCGAGTATATTTGTAGACATTCGGTTATTCTTCCCCACTTTCACCTCCCACAACTTTTAAACGGCTCAACCGATTTTCATCAAACATATCTAAGAACACTCGCACATAAGTCAACTTTAATACAAAAAAAAACTAAATTGAAATCGCTTCATCCGTTCGGGAGCTATGATGCCACAGACAGACAGACAGACACACACACAGACAGACACTTCAAACTTATAACACACACCTCTTTTTGCGTCGGGGGTTAAAAAAAATAATCAAATGACTTTTTCCAAAATCTAGATTCAGAATTATTCTGGTGATCGCTCAAAGGCGTCCGCTTGCCGCGCGTTTGAGCGATCACCTGGCCAATATGTCCTGAGGCAGGGAGACCCTCCCCGCCGCCACCGCGCCGTAACATTTACCAAGCTGCGCGCGCAGCGCCTAGCAGATTTCCCAGCCGCCAAGTTCGCTATGCGCTGCGCAATACTCCATCCCCCACTCCTGCTGCCAAATGAATATATACAAGCAGTAACATAGGCTATATTTATCCCCGTACTCCCACGGGAATGGGAACTATGTGAGTGAAATCGCATGACGTCCACTAGTAGAATTTAATCAAATTTCAAGAGCGTGGGCTTCAATAAAAAGTGTATTAAAATGTGACGTCACGCGAGTTTTCAACGCACTGTATCGTTTTCATTTTTTGTTTACGTGAAAAACGTCTAATCCTAGTCCGTCACATAAATACAGTCTAAATTATTTTTTTCCAACAATAAATCATTAAAACTCACTGCCTGATTTACGTTGTTAAGCAGGTGATTTTTGAAACAAATGACGCAATGGTTTATAAAATTCCTTCAAATAACTCTTTGTGCAACTTTCTACGTGTGTATAGGTAGGTATTATTTGTACCGCGGGCGGGAGAATGTTGCTGCACTCTGCAAGCAGATTATTTTATTATTATTGATAGACTAGCGTTTGACCACAATCCCGCCTGATGGTAAGCGATGGAGCACGGATGCCTATACAGAAAGAACCTGTTCACTCTTGATTAAAAGACCCCAGAATTTTGGCTTAATATTGAAACTTTAAAACATTTTACTGTCACAGATTCCCGCGACAAATTTTATTAAATAATTTTTTTTACAAAAAAAAACCGACTTCCAAATAAAAAACACTACAAAGTATAAAATTACTTTAATTTTGGAAGTCGGTGTCATAAACGAAAAACAACCAAAAACATCTATTTTATACTTTGTAGTGTTGTTTATTAGGAAGTCGGTTTTTTTTGTAAAAAAGTTTTATACTATAAAGAGGAAGTATAAGTAAGTTTACCATATAAACTCAAGATCTACTTATATACACAAGGTGTGGGTAGACGACGATACGACAATAAATCAAAACACTGGCCATATTAGTTCATACGAGTATGTTGTCTTCTATCACAGATTTGATGTCACTAACTGCAACAGACTGCTTGGAATATTTCGTTAAAATAGTAGTCACTATTCTTGATTATTTTGAGTGTTTTGACGTTTTACGCAATTGGTAAGTTTATTTCTAAATACTTCCTATGAGCCAGTATTGCCAGTGTTTTAATTTATTATCGTCGTATCGATGTTTATCCTCACATTGTATATCCTAGCTCCCATAATTTGTAACTTGTTCAGGTCTTAAAGCTTTTGCCAGCATTACCTCTGATTATCTCATTTACTTCGGTTCTGTACCGAACTTGCCTTTTTAATTTTTGCATTTAATTAATGCTTGTTTTTTGTGGGGTAATTAATGTGTGTAATTAATGTTTTTGTGGGGTTGTACAATAACTTGCCGCTTGAAGCTGCATTTCCAAAAATCACGCTAACGCCTGATGTGGCTGCATAGCAAACCGTAGATATGCGTAAGGAAAAATTGGTGGCACTTGCCAACAAAAATTGGGCAGTTAGTTAGGTGGAAACATCTTACTAAAATGCCCATTGTAGGTACACTTGTTTTTTAAACGTTTTTACTGTGTTTGTTATGAAGTGTACAATAAAGAATATAATAAATAAATAAAATGGCTCTATTCTCCTGTAAACAAAATGGAAGCAAAAGTAAGCTGAAGTATTGATATCAGATGCACGCACAGAACAGTCAACTATGTATTTAGGTGAGAGCGCACTTTTATAAGCCGCGCACTTATAAAGTCGTCGGAACCACTCGTTCGTAACTCGTTCCCGCCATTTTGACGCATTGTTTGTGCGATGCCGACGCGCGGCGCCAGCTGCGAGGGGAGCGATGCCCGTATGCGGACCCGTATCGGCCAATCAGAGCGCCGCCCGGCCCTTGCGGCTAGCCGCATCGTGTAGCAACCCCCCTCCGGCCCCTCAACTCCCTCAGTCACCGTGTGCTATTCACCGACCGATCACATACGTTAAGTTAACAAAATGAGCGTCCATTTCGCGGAGGCAGACATGGTTCGACTCGTAGAAATCTATAAAGAATACGACTGTCTATGGGATATGAAACATGAATGTTATAGAGACAGAGAAGCAAGGCAAATAGCATACAAGGAAATCGCGGAAAAACTAAACATTCCTAACCTAAGGAATAAAGATATCCCGAACAAAATTAAAAATCTAAGGTCGTCGTACTACCAGGAAATAAAAAAGGTTAGAAGAAGTATTCGACTAGGTGAAAGAGTTTATCAACCGAGAGTGTTATGGTTCACAAAAGTAGATGAATTTTTGAGACCATTCAGGCATGAACGGGAGTTTATTGCCAAGGTAAGTAATAAAACCTTTTTGCTCTCCTATTTTTTGTGTTTTTATTAAATAACGAGATCTATAGTTGTCCAAAAAGAAAATATTTCGAAGTTTTTCTTCAAGTGCGTTTTAAAACACGTCCATGTTTGTTCAATGATTATTAAAAGTTATCGGAATTCAAGTTAGTACTATTAAAAGACTGCTGAAACATATGCCATTCTTTCCAGTTTATTGGCCCCCGAAAACAACTTTTTTTTTGCTGGTTATGCAAAGCTGGCCTTCTGAACTTGCCTGTTTTGTGCCACAGTCACGCAATGGAATAACGGGCATAACAATGGTAGTTACGGAATACTTATAGAGAAAACGTTTACGAGTTCACTTGAAATAAGAATTAACTAGCTTTTTCTAGATTTACATACCTAGTCAAAGTACCTAGGTACTTTTTAATTTTAATTGAGTTATTTAGAAAAAGAAATGAGTTGTGGACTTTTTTGACGAATTGGAGGTAGATTCCCATACAGTGAAGTGTAATCAATGCCGAACAGTAACAGTCGTAGTGGGCAGAGGAAAACAGCATACACTACTTTTTTTTTTATTTTATTTTTATTTTTTTAAGATTGGGAAATCATCAAATGACTTCTTCCGCTCTGGGTGGAGCGGAGGGGCGTGTCAGACTCTTACTGACTAAAACCCATCCGTGTTCCTTCTAAAGCCCTTTGCGTTCCAGGGCCACGGTGACTCTTTCGAACAAATTCCGCAACAGCATACACTACCTACTAGTATGACTAGGTACCCATATAAAACACAAACATCCACAGCTGATGCCTCAGTTAGGATGTAGGTAGTTCATCAAATGATCCAACCCCGAGTACGTCGCAATCACAGATAGGAGAATCACCTCCAGCGTTTCCTATTCCGTCAAGTCTAGTTGCGTTAGGCGTCAGAACAAGGGCGTACTCAGGATTTGAGCTAGGGGGGGCAGCTCATACAATTCAAATCTTACTGATTTTACTGAACTGTAAATGATGACGTTCAAAAGTGCCGTTTAATGGCCTAATTCAAATAAACGTTTTGACTTTGACTTTGAATTTTCGCTAGTTGTTGTAGGTACTCCATGGCCGACGACTATGCACTGAGTCGTCGACAGATGCGGGCTGGTCGTTCGGTCGTTCGGTCGCGCCCATCCCGAATATTCCCGGTCGGGTCCCTCACGTGGATGGTCACCAGGTGGCAATCGGTAATAAAATGCCCAGTTGCCACCGGGTGCCCCCCCCCCCCCATGCCCCTAGCTGGGAACGCCCTTGCGTCAGAAGTCAGTTTATCTAAAAAATATCAGCGTTGTACTTATTGAAGATAGTTTCGTTGAACAGTGGTCACAAGATTGTTATTAGGTGAGATGATTGCTTTGGATAACCAGTCGTTGTCTATTTTAAAAAATACTGGCTTTAAATATTTTAAATGAAAGATTTTCGTCATCACCCTATTTAAAAATAGTAATATGATAAAGTAATCGCCCGACTAGTCGGTGCTTTTTTATTAATTTAATTAGTTATTTAAACTAAATGTACAATAGTGGTACATGGGTGGGCTTAATGTATCAAGGCATTCTCTACCAGTCAACCTTTGGGTTAAAAAGACTACTCTGTGGTAGGTTTACAACAAATACAAATAAAATTTAAAATAGAATTTTGTTTCGGAAAAAATACACAAATAATTTATATTATACTAATAAAATACATATATATGCTAAAATAATATGATGAGTACCTATATGTATCATAGTAAGATTATTATACATATAGGTAAAGGATTAAGACAATTCATAATATTTCTTACCGTGTAGTTGCCGACTAAAAGCCGCACTGCGGTCTGGGTATCGAGTTCCATATCTAATAGAAACTTCTGAAATTAAGTTTCTGATTAAAAAAAACTTGGTAGTTATGTCTCTGGTATACCTCCCTTTATTTAATACTAGCTTTTGCCCGCGACTTCGTACGCGCATATCCCGTTTTTCCCGTTCCCGTAGTAATTTTTGACTGGCCTGTTGGTCGAGTGGTTAGTGACCCTGACTGCTAAACCGGAGGTCGTGGGTTCGATTCCCACCCAGGACAAATCTTTGTGTGATGAGCATGATGATTCGTTCTGTGTTTGGGTGTAATTTGTCTATAATATGTATGTATTTAAAAATATATAAGTATGTTTATCAGTTGTCTGGTTGCCATAGCACAGGCTATGCCTAGTTTGGGATCTGATGACCGTGTGTGAATTGTCCCAAGATATATTATATTATTATTATTTCCTTTCTCATTTCTCTCTTAGTGCTCCCCTTCGGAGTGTAGAGAAGCTACATGCCAAGTTTCGACTTTCTACGACCAGTAGTTTCGGCTGTGCGTTGTCTGCCAGTCAATCAGTCAGTCAGTAACGGAAGAATTTTATATATTAGGATTGATTGATTTATTTAAGTACCTACCTACCTATTTAAAACTTCATACACAAATACAAAATGGCGGATTTAATCCATATACATACATATATAAAAATGAATTCGATTTCCCTTGGTCACGTCATCACGCGTAAACGGCTGGACCAATTTCACTAATTCTTTTTTTGTTGTGTTTGTTATTGTCAGGAGAAGGTTCTTATGAAGGAAAATTTTGAAAAAACATATATGTAGGTACATCCGGGCGAAGCCGGGGCGGGTCACTGGTGCCTTATAATGAAGCTTAGAATATTTGTTAAGATTAGTTATACTGCATTAATTTAACAAGCCATACTAATCGCCTATTTATTTTCTTCTTACAGAAACCATTAAAAGGAACAAAAAATGTTGACAGATTTTTATCTTCAAAAGATGACAATAACAAAGCCCAGAGAGAAATCAAACAAAGTGACCAATTAACTGATAGGATAACACCGCCAAATATTAAAATCGAAGATGAGTTTGATAGCTTTGGAAAATACATCGCTTCCTCTCTGCGTTCAATGCCTCAAGAATGTTCAATAATCGCGAAAACTGAGCTGCAAAAGACTATATCTAACATTCAATTAAAAATAGTAAGACAATTGAATGCTGGGAGTCACCTCAACACATACGGGTCACAGTCCCCGAGTGGCAGTACATCAACTTGGAGCGACAACGAAAATCAACGAACTGAATGTCTGTCTCCCCCTTCTGATTCTTGCGTTTCTACTATTAAGATGGAATATGAAAATTAGCTTTAGGAACACCACGGTTTTGTTTTTATAAATTTAATGTATTTTCAATTTTTTTATTTTTTTTTCTGGCTGAAGCAGTGAATTTGAAGTTAATAAACTATTAATATGAGCTATCGTTATTTATTCTTTTTGTAAACCTTATTAATTTTCGACATTGCTACTTGCTCGAAAACTGGCCCTTATTTTAGCGCAATTAAAGTTTATTTTGCACGCGCTCGAAATTTAGAAAGTGTGCGGCAAAGAACAAACTACAGGCAAGTTTCTACAACTCGTGGTGCGAGTTAACTTGACACCTGTTTCGGAACTCGGGAGTATCGAGTTGAAATTTTCCCAATCAACTTTTTGAAAAAGACAGATTGTTGTAGCTTGTTGTACTGGCGACTATACAGACGCCAGCACATCAAGCTACAAATATGTCAAATTTCTAGATTATTTAATGATAGAAATATTTAGATTTTCAACTTTATCGTTAAAGCATTTGGTTTAAGGTTGATTGGGAAAATTTGACAGTTTCGGCTAGCTTGATTGCTGGCATCTACATTTGTACAAACGTAACGCTAGTATGGCAGTTTGTGAAAACGTATTCTACTGAAACCATTCTGGTTATTTAGGCCCCGGTTGACACGGTTCTAAAAGCTAAGTTTTATTTTTTATCAGTAAAAAAGGTTTTTTTTTTTTAATGAAATTTCCTTCCTCAAGGAAAAAAGTAGGTACCTAATATATTTTTATTTTGGCAACTGAATTTAATTTTTTGACAGCTGATAATTATCAAGGTTGTCAAATGAAATGACATTGACAAACAGCTGTTTGGAGTTTGTTTACATCACGGACTGAATCAATAAACTCTAACAAAAATATCCAGTGGAATCCATGTGAAATTTGCCTTTGGATACACAAAATACGACTCACATGGAATACCTGAAATTACCTAGAGTCAAGTTCTATTAATTTTCAAAATGTTAAAGGTTTGTATGAAATCATTTTTGTACTCATGTCATTGGGATGAGTAAAGAAGTTCTATGACTTGAGACGTTAGCATGCTCCAAGTACATAGTACTAGCGTTTGCCAGCGACTTTGCCCGCGTATATGTACCTACTACCGCGTTGCGATTGCCTTTAAATCCGTTCCAGTGTTGAGGCTTGATTGGTTAACAAACATCCTAGAATGAAACTGTATTGTAACTGCTCAACACAATTTAACTCTGATGCTGCACCTCTGTTTATCGCAAGTTGGGTGGTGACAGGCGCCGAAGCAGTGGGTGTCGTCCCCCCTCGGCTTCAATGTTCTCCTCTCTATGCTCAAAGAGAACTCGCCATCAGTGGAAAAATACACACAGGTAATAAAATTATTAGGAAATTTAAAAAATGAAAGGGCAGACTTATTATCACAGCAAGTCCAAACTGAAGACGAGTTGCAAAGGACAGATCAATGGAGATTGTTAGAGGGAACTTTGCCGAGAGGCACACTGACTTTCAAGATATAGATTATATTCAGGGTTAAAGATAAAAATAAAGTTTATTTCTACAACATTTCTTCACAATATTATTCTGTGGCTAGAACTACCCAGTAAGCATGTAGTAATGCTTGTATTGGGTGGTTCTGCTCCTCTCTAGGATCAATATAGGTACATATTTTTAGGTAACTAAATAACTAAACTATTTTAAGTAAAATTTTACAAACAAAATCAGAATGAATAAAAAGGTAAAGATACTGGTATGACTCTGTGTGTGTGTGTGTGTGTATGTATGTATGCATGTGTGCGTGTGCCTTTATATATACCGTGTGCAATGATGTTAAAATACTGCCTCTCTTTAGTTATACTCCTAATTGGGAGATTTCTAGCCCTGCGATGTAATATCTTGGGATCGGGAAGAACCACTAGAAATCATGTGTATTGTCTAGAGTTAGTATTTAAATAATAAGATAAGTCTAATGATATCAATATTGATTAATAACTTGTCTGCAGCACAAATGATTTGATCATGAAAATTAAGGATTCCTAGAGGTTTATGATTCTGCTTTGTTGCTGTGCACTTGTATTCAGTCGGAAGCAAGCTGTGATAGAGCACTTATTGTACACTCAGCCGCTGCAAATGTGGCTCAAGCTCAAATCATCTTAAAAAGCTATTTACTTGGCACCTTCTTATTTAAAAAGATCCAATAGAATCATGTTTGACTATGCTATTAGACCTGGGCCACATTTACTGCCCCTATGTATTTACTGATCATAATTTTTTTTAATATATTTCAGATAGCTGAGACTTTAGAGAACACTCAGGGATGTAAACTTCAAAACAGAGTTTTTGTTTCTTCATCAAAACAAATATCAAACTTAGGACAGTTTACTGAAATTGAGAAAATAGACTTCAGTAAAAAAGAAAACAGCTTTATGGTTTATGTAGGTACTATTGTTTTATTTTGCTTTCATCATAATTAACCTTTTGAACGCCATTGTCATGTGACAATGGCGTTCAAAAGGAGGTATATGTTATACATGACAAGCAAGGTCGTGCCCTATACGCCAAACGTCACAAATATGTGACAAAAAGTACGGCGAATTTGTGGCTTGGCGTCGGGAACAGGCCGACGCGTTTATGCTCTGACGTTCAAAAGGTTAAGTGTATTTGGTAACTTTATGTTCTGAAAAGTCAAAGTTAAAGTACCTTATTTTTTTTTAAAGAGAATTTGAATTTAGTTTCTGCTTAGTGCTAATCAGTACCTCACCTCAGTCACCTCTTTTTATCCTAAATTAAACATTGAAGTTGACAATACCCTTGGCCATTAATTTAGAATACATATTTTATAAGTCAGGGATGGCAAACCTTTGGTAACAGTTTACAAACTTTTACGGGGTGATGCTAGCATTATACCCAAGTCATGTTCAAACTGAGCATAAATTGGAGGTAGTTCGTCTTGTGTATTCAGTACTGTTTTTAAATCTTTTGAGAACAATGCTTTAAAGTATTTTTTGCTGCACAATAATCGGGGTTTGACTTATTTTTAATGGGCGACTTAGGTTTCTCCTTAGATGTTCTTACTTTAAACGTTTTCTCACATTCGTCTTCTTCAGAATCCATAATTTCTTCAATGGTAGTGTCTGAATTATAATTTCTATATTGACTATTGGTCATAGTAGGTACATGGTCCCATGAATTTAAGCTTCTTTGAAATATGCAAAATCGATTGACTACATTCAGGAAAAACATCATTTTCTTTATCGTTATCTTGTTGGTTATCTTCATGCTTATAAGTAAATAATGCTTGACGACATTCAGGATAAATTTCGTCTTCTTGCTGATTATCTACAAATAATACGTTTATTATCACAAACAATTGACCTAATACAAATAAATTTACACAAATTTTGACTACCCCCGTCACATTTTACTAAAATAAATAAATCCTACCTTGGGAGGCCATATTTCCTTTGAACACCAACGAATAAGAATTGAAGCCCACACAGAACTTTTTCTCTTAGCGTATCGACGCAAGATAACGGCGAAATGCGCATAAAACATCATAGGGTGCCAATGACGCTCAAGGTATGTCATCCTGTATGTAGGACCATGACGCGCCTGGCGCGTCATCGTCCAATGTTCGGGGCCTGGCTAAAGTATGCATGAAAATGATGGTGGCAATGAGTCAGTTAAATAAAGATATGCAGATTCTTTATTCAAAATGTTCTATGGAGATTTTAATTTAGAATCTTTAACTAAGTACCTACCTAATGGTTAAAAAGTTTTTATGAATAAGGAAAACTATACGATGACAAATCTGTTAGCCTATCAATCAATCAAATACATATGTTTATTTACAGATATTAAAGAGTTTTCATTTATTTCAGATGAACAAATATGGAGATTTGAGAAAACATGAGTTTTCTAATAAAACAGAGTTAATTTACACTAATCTATGTTCATTTGAGGTGGGTATTTAAAATTTAATAGCATTTAATAAGTAGTTAAATTAAGAGAAATAGGACTATGGTCTAATTTTGCAATAGGTAGGCAGTTATTTTTTAACTGAAGTATAAATATGGCTGTTTGACAATACATATATTTTCCATATAATACTGTCAAACCCCCATTTTTATTCCTTAGGTAAAAGTTACCATCCCTACCGTGTTGCTATTCCACCAATTCGCACTAGACGTTTCCAAACGTCTTTTATAATGCGCACAGCAAAGGAGTGGAACGCATCCGAACGCATACAACCCTAATCTGTTCAAAATTAGAGTGAACAGGATTCTTCTGGGTAAGCTCGCTCCATGGTCGACTTTGTCTCTGTCATCTATGACCTAGACTAGAGTCAAGAGCAAATCCATATTTAATAAAAAAAAAGTTATCTGACTAATAAAAATCGGGGTAAGTAGTTTACCTAGTTCTTTTAGCAAAAAACGATTTTGTCACCTTGAATAAGTATGGTTAGAAGGTAGGTAGGTACTACATGAAATGTCACCATGCTACATTTCATGTAAGTACAATACGGCCGACGTATCTTGGCGAGTCCGAACTTCGCGCAGAAGGCCGCGCAATGACTTTTTTTAGGAACAAAATGGTGGCACGAGGCGACGTACGGGGGGCGGTGGTCTAGGCTAGAGATTGACCATAAGTAAACACAATCGACACTTTATTCAATCAAATATCGTAATCGATTAGTTTTATTTAGAAGTTATTGATTTTTGTTTAAATAACATATTAAACGAAATAGATTTACAAATATTAGTGAATTTTGTAGTTAATAAACGAGATTTCAATTTAAATAAAAAAAAAAACTAATACAATTTTATTTTCTAAGTTGAAAGACATGATTTACTTAAATATCAGTTATCTATTAACGTCTACTTGAGTAACGACTGTTTGAGAAAATCTAAAACCTCCTTATAAAATTGAAAACAAATATATTTTTATGACTTAATTTCAATCGATTTGAATGTAAATCGATCAAACAACACCCTCAGGCACGCGTATTGGACATCCCTTTTTGGTTACTTCGTGCTGCTTCGTGCTTATTCGGCAATGCTCGGTACACGGTAATATGTCTCAGTCACACGTTAGCATTGGTGTCGTGTTCGTGTCGCTATCTCTGTCTTGAGCACAGTCGGTTACAAAAGTTTTCGCTGTTATTGTTTTTCATTGTTATTTTTTTTGTTAAGTTTTTTTTTTGTTTAGTGTTAAGTTTGTTTTGTTTGTGTTATTTGCAAGTGTCAATTGGCACTTATATTATACGCCAAATATGCCACCAAAACATAATACTGTGTTAAATCGCCAGGCGAGAAAAATTATTTACGATTTAACGCAGTATATGAAAAAAGAAAAAGAAGAAGGCGTAAAAGATGTAGATAAAGTTTATTTAAGAGTCATAGCCAACATTAAAACGTGGAAATGCCGCAGTGCGCGTTCGCGTTCGAGCGACTTATTTTTGTTCCTGATTTATCTAGTATAATCATTGATCGAAGGTAATAGGGAAATTTTATTCGTACTGAAAAAATGACAATACCCATCAGTTTTTTTCGCGAGTGTACATGCGCTAAAGTTCGCAGAGCCTATGTTCAGACTCGCCAAGATACGTCGGCCGTATTGTAGGTACCTAATTATTTAAGAGTTCACCTATTTTGATGAGTTGTCATGTCATACAATATTGATCTGCTTATAGAAATTAACTATTTATTCTTTCAGAGCCAGTGGCAAATAAATAAAAATTCTGGTTTATTAATGAAGTTATACAACTCATTCAATTATGCGGACGATATCAGATATGAGGGTAGGGTAAGTTATTTTATAACCATAACACTGACTCACCCCAACTTCTCCGAAAGAATTCTGTAATTGGTGAAAATTTAAATAAAATTGGTTTAGCTATTTTTGAGACACTTAAGTTAATTTAAACTGACAGAAATTGCAGACTACTTTATAGAAAGACACCATTGTCTTTAATATTGAGCACCTAAAGTTTCTCACAAATATTTGTTACAAAATAATTATGTAAATGACATTTATTGTTTCTTTACAAGAAGAAAGTTACAATTTTTCATTGCACTCTTGGCATATTTCTTTTATTTCATTCATAAAAAATATTAAAGTGTTTTTAATATTTGCCTTTAGAGGCTTCAGATGAATGTTGCATTAGCCTTTTATCGGAGATTGTTATTTTCTAATAAGTACATAATAGGGAATATGCATGAAGTTTTTTTATTTGCAAAATAAAATACTTATAAGCTCTAGTAAACAATTATGAAATAATTTTTAAAATACTTTCATCAGCGATGAAGTTATAAAGCTTGCAGCAGTTGATGATTAGAAAGAGAAGTCCGATACCAACTCTGATGTCAAATACTATGTCGCCTGTACGGATGCCATAGAAAACGGCGTTTTCGGGAGAGGGACAGATATATTTGTTTAAAATAGTTATACTTCGATCAATTTTGATTCTATTTTCATTGTTAGTATAATATTTTTGCATATTTCTAGATAAACTGTTTAAACAATAAACATTTTTTTCATGCATATTCCATATTGCAAAATTAAAATTTTCCTTGAGGCACTAGTCAAATTGGTTACTAACAATAATTTATTATAGCAGTCAAACTCATACTCGAATGCTTCCAGACTAAAGGGAATTTAACTGGCCGGTTGGTCGAGTGGTTAGTGACCCTGACTGCTAAACCGGAGGTCATGGATTCGATTCCTACCCAGGACAAAACTTTGTGTGATGAGCATGATCATTTGTTCTGTGTCTGGATGGAATTTGTCCATAATGTGTATGTAATTAGATATATATATATAATCATGTTTTCTGTTCATTAGTTGTCTGGTTGCCATAGCACAGGCTCTGCCTAGTTTGGGATCGAATGACCGTGTGTGAGCTGTCCCAAAATATTATTATGATTGTAATCAAAGGTAGATCCAGTCGGTCCGTTGTGCATGGGTGTTCTGGCTAAGTTATCCAGCCTAGCTCCGCCCAGAAGCACACTTCTGTGCGGTGCGCCCCCAGGTGTCTTCACTCCTGGGGGCTCCACAGGCTTCGCGGAGCGACCTCACCGTTTCGAGAATTTGTTCACGTTGGGTAGCCACGGCCTCGCATCTTAGGATAACGTGGTCGGCTGATTCCTCGGCGTTAAAGCAGCCCCTGCAGAGTTGGCTGTCCGTAGCGCCTATGTTACGGAGATATTTGTTTAGGGGGCAATGGCCCATAATTGCTCCAATTATAATAGGACCTTATTCTGAGCCTCAGAATGATAATTATTATTCTGATGTTGATTCAAAGGTATATCGCCTTTTATTGTTTTCAGTTGATGGAACTACCCCTCCATTCTGAAGACTTCAAGTTAGTGTTAGTTCTCCCGAACGAAAACGACGTGATAGTAAAGTCTTTGTTCGCGACGCTGACCAATCAGGGCCTTGCTGCAGCGGTCAACAGCATACAGCCTCTATTTACTGCAGACATGTCACTGTCCACCCCTATGAGTATCGATGTCAAGTCAAGAGTTCAAATTAAAGAAGTAAGTCCAAAATATTATTATAGTACCTACACTAGCTGCGGCTGAGTGTCGAAAATGATACCAAGGGAACATACTCCTGGGATGAAAAGTGTGTGTCTATGTGTTATTCTAGACTATGATCTACCTCTGTGCTAAATTTCATAAAGATTCGTTCAGCCGTTCTGACGTGATTGAGTAACAAACATACATCCATCCAAGCATCAAATTTTTCGCATTTATAATATTAGATAGAAAATATAGATTGCACATATGACATACACAGTAGGTATACCTACACACATCACAGGAATGCGGAATTTGCTCGAAATAGTCACCGCGGCCCTGGAACGCAAAGGGCTTAACCTTTTGAACGCCAGTGTCACGTAAACATGACAAGCAAGCGCGTACCCTGTACGCCAAACGTCACAAATATGTGACAAAAAGTACGGCGAATTTGGGCTTGGCGTCGGGGGCACGACGTTACGATTATGCTCTGGCGTTCAAAAGGTTAAGAAGGAACACTGATGGATTTTAGTCAGTAAGAGTCTGACACGCCCTTCCGCTCCACCCAGAGCGGAAGAAGTCATTTGATGATTTCCCATCCTTAATAAAAAAAAAGGTAAGTATACCTACCTACACACATCACAGTGTAACAAAAATGAAAGCAACACCTGAAAAGAATTATTTTTTCTCATTATTGTCATTAGTTCTACTAGGAAAACTAGGTTTTAGGTTTTTTCATAGGTAACTCGACAAAATGTACTGACCAGCTGTTTTTTTATTCGGAATTTTATGTTTTGTTTAGTTAGTTGTCCATAATGGTGGGTAGGCACACTGTAAAAATGATCTCTTTTCAATTTTTGTGTTTATTCTGTTTCACCTTGTATATTCATTGCATTTCACTGCCAAGCAAATATATACTTAGACAACGTTGAAAATACTTTTACAGTCGAAAATACTTTTACTTCATTGCATGATTCCTGTTTTTAGGGTTCCGTAGTCCACAAGTAACCCTTATAGTTTCGCCATGTCCGTCTGTCTGTCTGCCTGTGTGTCCGTCCGCGGTTTAGCTCAGAGACGCTTAGCGTTAGGAAGTTGAAATTTGGTATGGGTATATACATATTTGTCATGCCACAAAGTGGTAGAATAACATTTTTAGGGTGTTTTTGAATCGTCTACCACATGTCGTTGGCGAGGTCGTTTAAAAATATTAAGGGTTTGCTAAAACCATTTTTCCATTCAAGGACTCGTTTGCGAAATATTAAGCTTTAACCAGCGAAACGATTATTTTTGGAGACGTGAAAAAATTCAATATAACGAATTTAAAAGGAAAACTATCACCGCTACCTAAGCTTAACGAGTTAATGAGTAATAGTCGACCAATAATTCCATAGAAAATTACTTAAAACCAAGTACATTTGTAACTTTGTAATGCAATAATAGTTAAGTACTTTAATACTATTTTTCTGGCATGGTTTAGGGGACGGGTAACTACGGAACCCTACACTGTGGTGCGTGGTCCGACACGCACGTGGCCAGATTTTTTACATTTGTTTGCAGTGAAAACTACATTGTGTAGCTTGATATAAAGTTGAAAATGTATAAAAACTTCCACTGTTCCGTGTTTGTCCAGGTTAAGAGTGGCTTTAACCTTTTGAACGCCAGAGCATAAACGCATCGGCGTGCCCTCGTATCGAGGGCACGCCACAAATTCGCCGTATTTTTTGTCACATATTTGTGACGTTTGTCGTACAAGGCACGCGCTTGCTTGTCATGTATACGTGACAATGGCGTTCAAAAGGTTAAATGAGTGTAAAATATAGAACTATTGTTTTTAGGAGATAAACGCTATGTCTAAGGGATCAGCTGCCCAGTATGGCTCTATAACCGTGTCAGACGAAGGCACTCGAGTGAAGGTTCTCACTTGTAAGTATTTCTTTTCCTTTTTTCCGTCTCGGCGGTGTAGTGGCTGTAAACGCTTATCTGAGCATGGGGCCAATGGGAATATCTCAGTTGTATGATGGAGATGGATATGCATTTGTGCTGGATCGATGGCAATAGGTCCGTTTACCAACTGTGAATTTTACTTCAACTGGTGTACTTTTGCCGATCCCTTCGGTAAAAAAGACATGAGGTACTATCAATCGCTTAACCTTTTGAAACGTCTTTGATAATAATATGCATTATGCTGAGCGATGGCCATTTTGCGCGAATTTGACGCATATCTTTCCAACTTGCATAACTTTTGTAATTTAGTTTATGTTATTTTTGACGCATACCAAAGTATGCGTCATGCTTGTCGCAAATAAACCCTTTTTATTATTTCTTTCTTCTTTCATATTATTATGTGCCAACGAAATTTTACCCTCGCATTTTACATCGCAAATGTGTGACAAAAAATACAGTGAATTTGGTGCTTGCTTGTGAAAATGGTGTTAATTAAAGGCACTTGTGTCACCGCCGACGATCAGCGAGTAAAGCGAGAAACGAGTGCGTAGTTTCGATAGTTTTGTAGCTCGGCGAGTGCTCTCGTGCGACGGGCCATTACTCGCACCACTCAATCCGGCCCGCACTGTAGGTAGAAATTAGGTACCGCTGGTTGGTCTCTCGGCGTGAGTTCTGACTTCTGACCGCCAAGCGAGCATCGCTGAGCGAGTATCGCTGAGCTAGTATTATTTTTAATAGCTTTTTTTTTAAATTTAATATGGGTTTGCTCTTGACTCTAGTCTAGCTCATAGATGACAGAGACAAAGTCGACAATGGAGCGAGCTTACCCAGAAGAAGCCTGTTTACTCTAATTTTGAAGAGATTAGGGTTATATGCGTTGGGAAACACAGACGCAGGCAGAGAGTTCCACTCCTTTGCTGAGCGCATTATAAAAGACATTAGTTCGAATTGGTGGAGTAGCAACAAGGTAGGGAAGCTCTTGTCGCTGCGACAAACTAATAGTAAGAGAGTTCTCGCCGGCGGCAGTGTAAACAGCCAGCTATCGATATATAAATGTATGTGTCTCTTTTCTTCACTCCGGATCTATATCTTTTGTCCTTTTCCTCAGCGAGAAAATATTCGATAGCCAATCGCGTCGGCAGTGAGACAAGTGCCAAAATAATTAATTAAAATAAATAGGTACCTACTTAGATTTTGCCTCCCGTAGCTCCATTTTATCTAAATATGTAATCTGACCATTGCATTTCTTTTTCCAGGTCTGTATTTACCTGCAGGCACGATGGTAAATAATGTCGAGGATGTAACATTAAAACCTGGGACGCTACCATCATCGGCATCACCGCCATTTTACTTCACAGTAGTTTATCAAGATACCCCCATTTTCTACGGTGATTTCAAAATGCGACTAGGCGTTCCAAATATTTAAGAGAGACCTTTGAAAATCATGGGGTATTTGAATTCCAGATTCGATAAAATGTTGAAACAACAAACTATGTCTGAAAATTTTTATTCCATTGCAGCCTATCCTCTTTTGGACATTTTTAGTATAAATATAACTTAAAAACCGGTCAAGTGCGAGTCGAACTCGTGTGCCGAGGGTTCCGTACCACCCATTATACTGCCATAATAAAATTGGTATCATTTTTTTTGGTGGCAGGCGTCAACTATGTATGGGGACACCCTTTAATTTTCAACACTTTTTTTCTTTTTGGAATTTTTCCTTTATTTGTGAAAAACAAAAAAGTTGAAAATTAAGGTAAATTTTGGTACTTACAAGTTTTTGCGAAAATCTAAATTTGCCCATATCTTTTATCGTGTTGACTCAGGACGATTTTTATACACCTGGACTATAGACCTCAGTATCTGATATAAATTTCAACTTGCCACGTCCACCCGTTCCTGAGAAAATCGGTGGTGACACACGAACAGACCGACGGACAAGAGAGAGATCTTATAAGGGTTCCTTTTAAAAAAACAACTTTATGTAAGGCTAAAGTCGATATCTGAGTTGGTACAAATTATCTCGAATTATAAGTTCAAGTATAAATATTATAGGCACAAAATATATATTTTTTTTAATCCACCTATGTTGCTAGATAGTATATAGGTACAAGCTAGTAAAATTTGTATAAATGTACCAAAACATCGCTGTCAACTGGAAAAGTGCCCGCATTGCCACGTTGAATAGTTATGATGATTTTTTGGCCGAAGAAAATGCCAGCCCTCTTGACCACGTGAAAAGTTGACTAACTGCTTGCTGATTTCACAAAAAACTCGATGAGCACTCGGACCCTATGGCTCTAGTATTTCAATCCCAAACGGCTCAAATATACTGGGTGTTTGGGAGATGGGTGCAAAATCATTTAAAACATCGCTAAACTTGTCTTAGACGAAGTCAGCTCCTTTTTTATGTAACTAAGGTTTTTAGCAATAAAAACAATTTATTGGGAATGATAAAATTCCCAATAAGGTTGTTGTATTTTCGCCGTTTGAGTTTTTCTGCCACCCCTACATAACCCACCGTGCTAAGAAGATGGGATGGCGCAAGGATGTCGACACATGTTGCATCCCACACCAAAGGCCTACCCACATTCCAAGGCATTATGGTCATCTCGTCTGGCCTCTTCCCATGGTCTCGCGCCAAGCCATTCGGTTTGACAGCTTGACGGATGATGTCATTAATAATAATAATGAAAATAAATAATTTATTTCCATTACACCCACAAGATCTATATTTTGTTTGGTCTTAGCCTAATGTTAGTAAAAATCACACTTTATATACAATATTGAAACGACTGACACATACGTGTGCAGCCGTATCCAGTGAGCCAGCATGGGGCTGTCCCACCTATCACCCAATACACTCAGGATGCTGTGGGAGCTAGTTAATAATATATATAATGCTGGCGTCCCGTGCCATGTTGCCCGAGGCAATCGACTGCTTCACCACATTGATAGCGATTTGAAGCTCCGCTAGAAGCACCCAGACCTAGACATGTAGCAATCCTGAAGGTTGTGTCACTTAGCTAGTACCTATCTATGTTAAGTTATAAAATGAGTTTGTTTCATAAATAAAATAAAGCTACGATTTGCATTCGATAAATGCGATCTAACACAGACACTTGCTTGCATGACACTTACTGATGAAAAAGTGATTTAAATATCCGAATAAAGTTTTGGTTTCTTGATCGAAACGTACAACACTCCTCTCTGCTGTAGCATAATTGTGACGGAACAAAAGACCATCCTAGACGTTTTTCATACGATTATGTGTCCGGCACCGCATACCGCAGCGGTGTGCGTTCCGAGCAAGAAACTAAAGCTTAACCTTTTGACCGCCAGAGCATAAACGCATCGGCGTGCCCCCGACGCCAAGCCACAAATTTGCCGTACTTTTTGTCACATATTTGTGACATTTGGCGTACAGGGCACGCGCTTGCTTGTCACGTATAATGTGACAATGGCGTTCAAAGGGTTAAGTACGTATGTGTTTATAGGCTATAAATTACAAAGTCCATAAAATTACTTAATAAGCAGCCGCCAACCGCCCTCAATTATGCTCCCCCCTAGAACCTGCTTAAGTGCTGTGTCACATCCTTATTGATATCGATATCTTCGAGAATACCCTTGTTCTGTCGAATTAAACAGCACGCTGTTTATTCTTTTTCATCTTTTTCAAAAAGCTTCTATAATTCCTTCTGAAGTTTCGTCTTCCTTTAGTATCTAATATTACAGTGCGTTGAGGTTTTTTTGTATTTCCTGGTTTCTTATTATTTACCGGAGCCGCAGGTGGTTTCTTATTATTGACCGGAGCCACAGGAGGTTTCTTATTATTTACCGCAGTCGCAGGAGGTTTCTTATTATTTACCGGAGCCGCCGGTGGTTTCTTATTATTTGCCGGATCCGCAAGTGGTTGCTTATTTTTTACCGGAGCCACAAGTGGTTTTTTATTATTTACCGAAGCCGCGGGTAGTTTCTTATTATTTACCGAAGCCGCGGGTGGTTCCTTATTTCTTACCGGGGCCGCAGGTGGTTCCCTTTTTACCGGAGCCGCTTTCTTGTCCGTTTCCGTCGACTCATGGTACAGCTCATCATAGCCTAGCACCAGAGGCGGCAAGACGACCAAACTCGCTATGCGCTGCTTTGTTTCACTATTTTCACTCTGCAAATATTAGAGAACAGATAGGTATTTAAAGTAGGTGGGTCAGTAGGTAGTAGTTATACTTAAGTAAAGTCTGGTTTCCACCAAAGCGAGAAAGACATTTCTCGCTGTGCGATATTCTCACATCTCGCTCGCCGCTTAGTTTCAACAACGTTGAGGTTGTTTACTAACATTTTTTTTTTTTTCATTTTGGGCCACCGCCAGCTAACACTTAATTGTTAAATGTGTAATGTGCATGAGAGCAAGTAAATAAACTAGCCGAAGCTTCATTCATTTTCATCATAGCAAAATTCATAATTTAGCCTCCCACCGGCAGATTAAAGGTCTGACTTTTCCACTCAACTTTTCCGGCAATTTTTTTTTTTTTATACTTTGTGCTACCTCCACGGGGCGCCCGAACTTGTTATTTACTTACTCTTTTGGTAGGAGAATACACAATCTTCATATTAATACATATTATTACTTTTTATTTATTTTTATATTACATTTGGCTAACAGCTATCGGGCCTGGAAGATGTCATTACATTAACGACGTCTTTAATGTTGAATTGCATGAGTATTCACTCTTTTTAGAATGGGTCTTGTTTATAGAGGTGATAAACTGATGAGGACGTATGAAGCTACACGAAACGCATGTTTTTAAAGAGAAAATAATGTTGATGTTAATTGGGAGGAGAACAAAGAAAAGATTTTAAAATAAATAAAAACTATATTTAAAGGGGGCCCCGTGATTTTTCAGTTGATGATACAGGACCCTTCGTGTGCGAGTCCGATTCGCACTATTTACACTGTGATAAGTGGTAAAACAGGTAAAAAGTGCGAGTGAGGTTTTTTGCCGGTTTTACCACTTAGCACGGTGTTAATAATAATAAATTTACGCACTCACAACAGTGAAACAAATTGTAACTGCAGTCAAAACCAGCAAAAACAACATTGCTAACTATAAAATTATTTATTGTTCACACTTTATGGCGAGCAGTAAACTTTAAATTTAATAAATAACTAGTGACGCACCCCGGTTGCGTAGATTCTTCGTTTATCGCTTTTTCTATTAGTGAAAAGCATAGGCACCAAAACCCGTTGCGGGGTTTAGAAGAAGTAAGCGGCAAAATAGACAGGCTATCATTTTTAGCGACTAAAAAAAAAATGACGGAATGATCGCATAACAAATATACAAAAAAAAAAAAGTCGGATTGAAAACCTCATCCTTTTGGAAGTCGGTTAAAAATAAAACTACTAGTCAACAAATTTTGAACTTTTGAAATTGTCTGAGTTCTTACTATGTTTTTATTATTTCGTACTGTGAACACAGAACGTATTCATGATTAAAAGTTTTCAGTAATCATACAAAGCGCCTGGAAAAATCACGTTTGTTCTACAAACCCTAATCTTCAATGATGAAAAGCAAAGTTTTTACGAACTGACTGGCACTTCTTTTACACTCAGGAGATATAAATCATGATTTAAATAAAGTTGTTTTGAAGAGGAAGACTCTTCAAAACAACTATCTACTATATACTTACCTACTTATCTACATCCCAACTTCTGTATCACCTCAAAACGTTGTCTAAACTTCGTCAGCTGCGAACTGATCGTTCTCTGCAGCTTCCACGGTTGGCAGCTCAACTTCAGCTTCAGGGATAGCTGCAGGAGGCTGAGACTGCCCAGCCTCGCTTAGTAGCTCCAGCAGTGATACCAACGCACTCGTAAGCTGGACACAAGAAAACAATGGATTTTGTGTGAGACCATCGTAAATGATAAATGATATTTATTTTGTAAGTAGGTTAAACATAACACTTTTACACTAATTTTAAACTAGATGATGCCGCCGGTGTTTCCTAGCTGACTACCCCGAGAAGAAACACCGAAACAAACTCAGATGTCAGTCTCTTTTAAAGTCCATACAATCCTACTGGTCAAATCATATGAGAACCATGTTGGTTAATGTCTGAAGTGGTCTTTTGGGCAAAGTACCACACAGATTTGAGTGCAATGGATCTGTCCAGACAGTGCAAGCATTTGTCAGTTATCGTGTAGCTCAAACTTAAAACTTTAAGGAGCTCAACGATTTGACGAACAATACTAAATTAAGGACATTTGGATGGGCCGTATAATTAACTCAAACAGCCAGACTAACATGAAATAAAATGAAACCCTAATATTGCGATCTAGGTACATGGTCCTCACATTCACAATAAGTTATTATGTGAGGACCATGCAGATCAGTGTCTGAAATGGTCTTTTGAGGAAAGAACCACAGAGATTTGAGTGGACCTGTCCAGTCAGTGCAAGCCTTGATCAAGGAGCTCAACGACTCGACGAACAATGCCAATGAAGACATTTGGGTAGGCCACAAAAAGTACTAAAAGTAAAAATACTTGAAAAAAAAATAACAACAAAGAAAGATAACCCATATAGTCCTCATATTCACAAAAATGAATTAAAAAAAAATAAAGAACTACTTACCTACCTACTCTAAAAAGGAAGAATACTTGTCAGAAAAAATAAAGTGAAATCAAATAAATAGAATAGGTACTTACTAACAAAGTAAACACTCATGTCAAAAAGTATACAAAAATGAGAATATATAAATTTAAATGTGTAAAAATAATAGGTACCTACATCGGTAAACGTAAAACAACATTGGGCCAAGTACATCATTGAATCAGTTCAATCCCACGCCTTTTTGTCTTGACGTTTTACAAATAATTTAAATTTATTAATACTAAGATCTGAACATGGCTAGGGAGTTTATTAAAAAAAAGTATAGGTACATTGGCATTAAATGAACCACCTATTTTCTTGAGTCTGGTTTTAGGAATGACAAAATTGTGTTTATTCTTGAAAAAGTAGTAAAAAGTGAACTGGATCATGTTGGAAGAAGTCTGCGATTAAAGTGTTGTACTTGGGAAAGGCATATCTGGTATATATAATAATATAATAGTCCAGAGTGTGTCTGTCAAAGAGTGTGAACAGTTTATGACTCTAATTGCATATTTACCACTTACGAAACAGACTATCTATACATACTAATTACTGCCATCCGTGGCTCGTGAAAATTATCCCTAGGGAACATACTCCCGGGATAAAAATCTATCCTATGTCCTTTCCCGGTACTCAAACAATCTCTATACCAAATTTCATCTAAATCGGTCCAGCCGTTTGCGCGTAAAGAAGTAACAAACAGACACACACTCACAACTTTCGCCTTTATAATATTAGTGTGAAGTGTGACAGGCACCGTGTGTAGCTCTGGGTCTTTGGGACAACTTACTATTTAAATTTTGGGCATACAAATGAATGGATCGGCACAACAGCTCTCACCGAGACTTTGTCATGTCTTGGGTAATAAAATCACCACGGCAATCGCTTTTCTCGTAGAAGAAGACTACCTGTGCATCTGGCTTCTCCTCCTTCTGCAGAAGCTCAGCAGTGGCTTCGGCCTCCTGAAAGGCCTCAGTCAGCCGCCCAGCCCTGGCGTGCCTCCCTGCCACGTTCAGCCGGATGAGGGGGTCGTCAGTCGCCAGCGCCAACGCGCGGGAGAACGCCGCATCAGCTCGGCTGTCCTCCAAGCGCTCTAGGGCTATGCCTATCAGCAGCACCTGTATTAAACAATGACGGAGTTGTTTTTTTTCAACCAATGCCACAAAAAGGAGGCCTTACTGATTTTAATGAGTCGCCACCCGGTGGCAATCCATGTGGAGGCGACTGGGAATATTCGCAGAATTGGACCTAACATGAACTTTATGAAATTTGAATAAAGCTATGTAAGCCCATTTTATACTGCTACACCCGGTATTAGCCTAGTTGTTCGTTATAGTGTCCCTACCGTGTCAGGTTGGAACGGCTGCAAGGCCGCCGCCGTGGCTAGCCGGCAAAAGGCTGAAGCAGGTCTCTTGCAAACGAGCAGTGCCACTCCGAGGTCATGCGCCGCTCGCGCACTCAGCGGCGCCGCCCATGATGCGCGTTGAAGACAAGTCAGAGCCTGGGGGTAATGAGAATTACGATCGATCACATCTTGACCCATTCCTTGTCCTTATTCAATCTACTGCCCTCCTTCTCTTCCTCTCTAATTATCATTTTAAACATGATCTTTTTTTTTGTTAATTTTATGAAAGCTAGAAATTAAACAACCGAAGTGTATACCTAAGAAATAGAATGAAAGAAGAACGTTGTATTTCTAGAATACGTACTAGCTCAAGCAGTTGAATTAGGCAAATAATAGCTAGGTACAACGCCAAACATTCTTACCGCAATATACTTCTTCTTAGCTAACAAAGCCATTCCCAGATTGGCATGAGCCGCTACACAAGTGGGATGCGCTGTCAAAGCTGCTTTGAGCCTGGATAAAGCAGCGTCTATGTCCTTATGCTGCAGCATCATGGCTGCGAGGGCCAGGGCGGCTGCGTGCTGTGTTGGCTGCTGCGCCAGAGCTGCCCCCAGGAGTTGGAAGGCACGGCGAGGGTCACCAGCTCGGAGACGTAGCGCTCCAGCTGCTGCTAATGTGTCTGCCCCGCAAACGTGCGTGCTACGAGGATGTAGGATGTTTGATAAGAGATGCATGGTGGCCAAGTAAAAGAGCTGTTCTGAAGTTTATTCATTGAATGGGTTCTACAAATGTTAAGCAACTCATTTTCCAGAAAATTGTTGTTGGCAATCCTAAGTTGCAGGGCAAAATTGCTTTTCATCGTTCTCGAGGACTTCGAACCTTCATGCCAAGGCCGTATAAGAAAAGCATAATCAAAATGCCTAGGTACTCGAAACAGGATGTAGGTACTAACGTCAAAGCCTGGTCGTATGCCAACAAGGCGCCCTGCACATCATCACAGGCCAAGAGTAGTTTTGCCAGGAGAGCGCCGGCTCGCTCCCCACCCCCCGCCTGAACTGCAGACCTGGCCCATTCCACACCATTCTCCAGCTCGCCTAAGTTCCACGAACATTCCGCTGAAAATATTTTGTTTGTATTAGATCCTCCATCTTGGTATAGCATGCCATCAATATAAAATACCTAAATCAACTTAGTCTACTTTACTCTACTACTAGGAATAACTCTAGTCGGCCTGGCCTGGTCTTTAGGCAAGCAGGTGACCGGGAGTTACGGTGTAAACCGTAACTCCCGGTCATCTGCTTGCCTACTAGGAATAACTCTAGTCGGCTTGGCCTGGTCTTTATTGTATCCAGCATAGATCGGGGGTGTCAGCTGATTCTCAATCGCCACACTCTTCATCAAGGTCAAACCTGCTCTAGGGTCCAAGGACCTTAATATTGGGACAGGCTGAGTGCAGAACGCGGAGATAGGGTGTTATTGCATAACTTGAGAGAGCTACCGAGGATTGCAATAGGCTGACTTGAGTTTACCTAAAGCGCAGTATATATCAGGATCAGGATGTATTGACAACTTGTCAGCTTCTAAATAGGCCTCCAGGGATAACTGAAACCGATGCTGCCGAGATCTGCAATGACAAAATATTTCAAAATGCGTACCTACGCGTAATGAAGTTCGCCTAATTAATTAAAACAGTATTCAAAACAACCAGCTGGAAGACCAATGCACCAGTGGTTGATTGTGGATAAACAGCAACAACTACTTATTTTTTATTATTATATAACAAAACTTTGTAGTGCATATCCACCAATGACATTACAAACCTAAAGATTTAATACAAAACCCAAAACACGCTCTCACAAAACACCAGACATGTGTAATGATCGCGCGGCTATCAATTCGCCCGCTACGACGGTTATGATACGTACAAACATTGGGCGACTTGTTTCAAAGGCTCAGGGTCCTGTGGATAGAGTCGTATACAGCTGTGGTACCTCTCCAGCGCTTCTTGCAGTCTGCCAGCATCAGCCAACACTGAACCCTGTGTAGTAGAAAAGGTAAAATAAACAGATTGCGGCACTAGAAGTAAGTTAGGTCTCTTTAACCCTGAAATGGAGAGTCCTGCCTGAAGCTGTCTGGCTCTTGGACTGCGGACCCCTGCTAGGAGAATGCCGCTTAAGAGCAGGAGGATTCTAAGCTAACTATTACAAAAACGATGTACGTAGTAGAAACCCGTTTTATTGCGGTACGTAAGTAGGAAGATTTTTAATTAGTGACGATTTACCCATGGGCGAAGAGAAGGGGGTGCACTTGCACCCCCTTGGCTTTCTATAAAACATGAAGAAATAAAAAGTATAGGTACCTATAATAGACAAGCGGAATGTAGTAAGTAAAAGAGAACCTAACAAATCTGAGGTGCACCTACTTCCAAGCTCCCAACGCTCGGCCTTGCAGTTTACACCCGTCTTCTTTAGTTCTATCTTCTCTGTGTGAATGAGCTTTTGGTCATTATCATATCACATGTCATATCACAAAACCTATTCTATTCGAGGCAGGGTTTTCAAGATGCACCCCCTGAATAACAGTCCTGCCGGCACCCATGGATGTACCTACCTACTATTATTGTGTTTCATACCTTTATGAAATGCGCATATCTATGTTTATTATCGCGTTGTTTCTGCAGGTCATCGGCGAGGTCCAGACATAACGAATGTTCTCCTCTCACATAGCGTGCGTGAAGCAGCCAGTTGCGAGACCCGGTGTTGAAGCCTGGTGAAATCATTATCTTTAGGTACAACGTGCAACCTTCATCGTCTGATCTTATGTTCCTACTTCCCTTCTTAATTTACACCACAACATTTCGTACTTCGTCAGAACAGATGGTCAGACATCAATGAAGAAAAACAAATATAGACAATGGCTTGACCGGGGACATTGGTATGTAGGTACATACCCGCCAACACAGCTACAAGCAGTATTCGATTCAAGATAAAAAATACAATTTGAAATTATGTACCATCTGCAACGCTTTCTAAAGAGAATCGGCGTTTCTTCATTGCTTTTATTTAGATGCTCTCATTATTATCCTCCTTGTTTGTATCAGTACTACCATGGTAACCCAGGTACAAACAGCAATAGGTACGTGGGGCCCTACACACTGAAGCAGGCATAATTGGCACAGTCGGGCGGCAAAATCGAATATAACATACCTAGATGAATGTTTGGATATAAGGCCACTCGGATATGCCAGTTGGATTTTGGCGTTCAATATTAGTCGAATTGTCGAATTTGTGTGGTTATGAACCCAGTCAGCAATAACCGTATAAAATATTAAATGATTAGGCCTTGTCATTCCACAAATACCGGCGAATCGATTTTGAGTTATTTTAAACAGGCAATTTCATAATAAATGGGTAGTTCACCATTATTTATGGGTGCTTAGTTAGGTATGTAATATTATGAAACTATCTTGAGCTATTTTGAAAAAAAATGAGGACAGCAGACTATTCTTTGATAATCTTGAAAACACTTTAGAAATTATGTACAGACGCCAGCACATCAAGCTACAACAATCTGTCAAATTTATTATTTTCAACTTTATGGCTAAAGCATTGATTGGGAAATTTTGACAGTTTCGGGTAGTATGTGCTGGCGTCTGTACCAAGTGACACAACATATCTACTAAAAATAAATAATACTTTTCCATGAAAATGATTCCTAGTCCATGTCCATGAGGAGACTGTATGTCATATTTATAAAATTAACTAACATAGTAAAAGTGCTACTAACACCTTCTGTGGACCAAAAGTTGTCTTGTATGAATAAATATCGTATCATATCCCAATCGAAACATATTGACGAAGTGACGTTTCCGAACGAAAATGACAAACCAAAAATTGACAAGTGCACTGTTGTAATGGATTTCGTTGGTTCGTAATTCGTAAATACGCCGATAATAATTCATTAATACAAGTTTTGAGCATCAAACATTAATAAAACACATTTAATCTAAAATGGAGGATATGGCGAGACTTGCAGTGGTAGAACAATGTTTGAGAGATGTGGATAAATTTCATAAAATACTATATGAACTTTTGCGGCAAATAAATCTTATTGTAGAAAATCCTCATGATTATGAATTGAGGACAATAAAAAGCCCTATTCTCAAAGATTTGTTGATGTGTGACTCTTTCAATGAATATTTGAAATACGTCGGCTTTCGACGGGTAAGTACAGAAAATAATGATTCTCATTATCTTTAAAATTTCAAATAAATAAAACATATCTATAAGTACATGATATTATATTCCTATAAGCACATTTTTAATGCCCCTTCTACAGAATATATCTATATCCGCCTTATAGCAGCAAGGTGGAAGATAAAAATATTGATTAATTAATTTCTTATGTGACATCATTTTTATCTTGATCTGACGATTACAAACACTATCAATAGGTAGGGTTTGTATATATGTAAATCGGGCTTGTTTCCGCAACTCCACGACTAAGCGTAGACTAAGACTAATGACGCGATAAAAGAGTGGGACAAATGTGTCATTCGATCAACCCCAGCTCCCCGAGGAAGGCCAGCAATGCCTTGGTGTTACCAACTATCTCACAGAGGGTACTTAGGTTTCTGAAATACTTAGCCCTGTAATCAGTGACTTCCAGGCAGCTTCGTAGCAGGTGTGTTGCTGTCTCGTCCTCCTCCATACAGGCTCTTATGACAGCTGTGACTGTACGCTACTGTTGCCATCAATAGAGAAAAGTGTATCTATGGCCTGTCTACACTTACCATGGTTAACCCTTAGCTTGTGATGCTTGACACTGGTGCGTTTCCTTACCAGATTGTGTAGGTAACCGAAGGGGAGTGGTATGATGGGTTCAGGTCCTATAGTTACCATACTCAACCCGCTTCTGGCGGTGTTTGTCCGCTGTATTGTTGCCTCGGGTTTGTTGTGTCCCTTGATCCATTGAATTTTTTGTATCTACCAACCGACGTTGGTGACTCTCGACAATCAGCCCAGAGTTAACTGTGGTGTGCAGGATGGCCATGCTATCCAAAAGAGTGGGTTGAGTAGTGCCTAACTTCCCTGTTTATGATGGCTGAAGCTGCCAGGGAAATGCCCAGGCACTCAGCTTGAAACACTGTGTTGTAGACCCTCAATGGTGTGGCTATGTGAATGTTGAAATCCTCTGAGAAGATTTTCGATTTTTGATTTATTGGTGAAGACCCGCAGCTCTGTGGCGCCCAGCCCCTCACAGTGGTGGTCCTCAAGCAATTGGATTTTGTATTTTTTATCAAGGATAAATTGTTTGGGTTCCTGGTCATTGATTGCTTTTGTTATGGGGAGTTCATTGTTGAGCTCCTCCAGCAGAGTGTTGTGTTTCTCTCTTACCCCAGAGATCCAGTGTTTTAAAGCAGACTGCTGTCATCGTCACTTCCTGTTGTATGAACAGGTGGAGCGAGGGAGTCCCAGTATGGCGCCACAGTCAGAGTAGTCCTCGTGCAGCCCATCATTGCATGCATTGTATTTTGTTTACGGCTGTAACTAGCTTTGTGCGGGTCCACCACACCACGGCCGCGTAGGTGATGATAGGCCGAATTATTGCGCTGTACAGCCATAGTATTATTTTGGGAGATAGGCCTACCATTCCTACCTACCATTACCTATCATTTTCCTGCATTGCCAGAAAGTGGTTAGTTAGTAGTCTAGATGATTATTCCAGTTTAACTTACTGTCTAGGATGACCCCCAGGTACTTAACCTCGTTAGACAGTAGGTGGGGGTAGTGGCCTAGTGCTCGTTTTTTTGTGAACATGACTAATTCAGTTTTAGTGGGGTTTACTGACAGATCATATTCTCTGCACCGTCTCTCCACGATGTGTAGTGCTTGCTGCCTGAGGTTGCAAATTGTTCCAGTCACCTTCCCAGGCACAAGGATTGCGAGGATGTCTGCATAACCTATTGTATAGTAACAATGTGCTTTGAGTTTGGTGTTAAGGTCATTTATCACCAAATTCCACAGCAGCCTCTGGCTATTAAGGCCAACTGCTGCTCTTCCTCAAGTCCAACCACTCGTTTACTTAACATTTATTACTCCAGTAATTTAGTACCTGTTGTACACCGTGCTTGGAGAGGGCGGCACTATTTATTTATATATTTATTATATACTTTATTGTACACCTCATAATAAGAACAGGACAATCATACATAAAATAAGTGCACAATGGGCGGTCTTATCGCACAAGGCAATCTCTTCCAGACAACCTTTGGATGGATTGAACGAAGGGAGATAGATTTAGGGTTGTCAGTGTACAAACGTTTTAAACAATACTAATTAGATATAATGCACTAATGCTGGAAAAGTTTATTTTGTCGAAGGCTCCAAGTCAAAATCAAAACCAAAATCAAAAGTCATTTATTCAAATTAGGTTACACTTTTTGAACGTCAAAGTTCTACATAAAGACAGTCCCCCGAAACGCCCGCCCGTCACCACTTCCTAGTGTTATAGCTGGGAAGAAGAAGTGGTGCAACAAACTCCCCCAGCAACAAACTCCCCCAGCAACACATCTGTCTGTTAAGTTTTAAAAACTCGAATTTATACAGTAGTATGCCAAGTATTTTACAAAATATGACACAGAAAATAAAACATTCAAACTGTAAATCAAATTAAATGAAATTAATTGACACTTGGTAGCTAGCACACTCCATTAAGCCATCAGAAATAGACAAACTCAAGCATTAACAAATAAACCAAACTAATTATGCCTCTGGGCATAAATGATGTGCCCGCTAACACGTGCAATAGTATAGTCTAACAATAGGATTGTGACTGGAGCCACAAGTGATGAACTAGAGCTAACATAATACTAATAATAAACAGTAGTCTAACGTTAATACAACAATAATAATTTAAAAAAAGATACTATGACCAGCAAGACGACCAATCACCACAAGCAGCACTCGTTCACGAGCATAACGCAAAGATCAGCCATTACCGCCCTCGCCATGTTTTAGGGAAGGAGGTAACCCGACCCCCGACCCTACCGCAACCAGTGACATCTAGGGGAGCATGACGAACTTGCCGGTTGATCAGGCAAATATAATATAAAACAGCTATGGACAACAGTAGTTCATCATATGTTGCAATACAACTCATACATAAAAACAATTGTAACAAGTAGATTATGTCAAAAAAGAAAATGGTAAAAGATAACTGATCAATACGGTCAGTGAAAAGAAATAATAGTATAAATAATAGTGCCCAGGCAAGAACCTTCCTGGTGAATCCTCTATTTGGCTCACCACTAGGTGAAGGACAGACTCTGTCGACTTGCCCGAGCTGTATGTGTGTTGGTTACCATGCCAAATGGTAATGTTTTTAAAGCGCCATCTTGTAGTTCCCTTTCACAAAGTCTTTCCATTGTCTTTAGCAAGAAGGGGGTCAGCCTTATTGTTCGATAGGATTTGGTGTTAGTATAGTCACTCTTGATTGGTTTTGGAATGAAAAGGCACGCTCTTAGTCTTGTTGCAACAGAAGTCCCCCCCCCCTACTGGATTAAGGCAGGATACACTCTATTGGGACCATCCCACCGGCCTCCTTCTACCATCGGACATCTAGACGCACTGCAAGTTACCATCCCTTCCTTGTTGCTATTCCACCAATTCGCACTAAACGTTTCCAAACGTCTTTTATAATGCGCACAGCAAAGGAGTGGAACTCTCTGCCTGCGTCTGTGTTTCCGAACGCATACAATCCTAATCTCTACAAAATAAGAGTGAACAGGCTTCTTCTGGGTAAGCTCGCTCCATCGTCGACTTTGTCTCTGTCATCTTTGACCTAGACTATAGTCAAGAGCAAACCCATATTAAATAAAAAAAATAAAAAAAAGAACCTGGTGCCTTGAAAGGTTGGTAGCTTATGATGGCCCACTGGAGTTTTTCCAGCGTGATCATCCTCTCTGTAGAATGCCAATCATCTTCTGATGCTGTTTGGTAGGCAGGGTTTAAAATTGTGAATATGATTTCAATAATAACATTTTTCATGGAAAAAATATATTGTTACAAAAACACAATACGTAAATAATTATAGCCTATTCTAGGCTATAATTTTTAATCACACACATTCATCAAATGAAATAAAAATCATACATCAATACAATTACAGGTGGGCACAGAAGTCATTTACCCGCAAGAACAAACACTAAACAACTTGAGAATGGCACAAGCAGCTATTGAGAGGAAGATATCTTTTTGTTATGGTACCCCCAACAAACGTGCTAGTGTCAACACCAGTCCCGGTCCGAAGGTGAAGAAGTTCACACCTGCTAAGATTCTGGTAATGTATGTTAATATTTTTGCTTTTTGTTGCGTTGTACCCGCATTAATAAGTAGTTTACACGACTAAAGTATTCTTCAACACTTACCTTGGTTGTATACATGCTGAACTTAGTATTAGTGAAAGAGGATTATAACACATAGTTATTTTAACCAACAAACCAACACACTTCAAGTGACAAGTAATGCTTGTGTAAACAAAGCATAAATTCATCCTTGAAATTTATCATTACAATCCTTTATCTCTGTCACCAAATTATTGCAAACACTGAAGTTTATAGTAAAATGCATAAATTTGTTAAATCTTTCTTCTCGGCAAGACAGGAATACAAAAATATAAAAAGCCCAATTACACTTTTTCACCAACCTGGGCATGGAACCCAGGACCCCAGCTCGGCAGTTGAACGTTCGGCCATAAGACAACGGGAAACTGAGCAATAACCCAGTGACATATACTTGTGTTAGGAAACTCCTGAAAGGGGATAGAAATTGATTGCTTCTCCATGACATGACAAGTACAATGTAAACAAGGAATGAATCATGTTTTAATTTTATTTTGACAATCCATTGTCCCCAGAAATATCCTATTATTGCTTTTCTAATAGAATCTGCTTTGAATTTGTAAACAAAATCCTGCTCCACTGTATCATGTTTGCTTTACGCTGGCAGTTTATTTTCTTGATGTTTAATTGTTATTGTTTACATTAATGTTGTAAAAAATAATGGCAGGATTTATTTTTACAACGTTAATAGTAGGTGTTGATAGTTGTCCTGCCAGGGTTGCGGAATTTGTTCGAAAGAGTCACCGCAGCCCTGGAACGCAAAGGGCTTTAGAAGGAACACGGATGGGTTTTAGTCAGTAAGAGTCTGACACGCCCCTCCACTCCACACAGAGCGGAAGAAGTCATTTGATGTTTTCATCCCATCCTTAAAAAAAAGGTGTTAATAGTTGTTGTTGTAAGGTGTTGGCATTGTTTGAATGAGTTGCCACAGGCCTGGAACGCAAAGGGCATTTGGAGGAACACAGTTGGGCTTCAGTCAGTAAGAGTCTGACACTCCCTTCTGCTCAGCCCAATGTGGAAGGAGCCATTAGACGATATCGATATCCATCTCTTATAGTGTCAGGATTCTTGGTGCGTTATCTCGTATCTTGGGGCGGTGGATACGACTACACGCAGTCAAGTAGACATTCCCCAGGATCGGCGTGCCTCACGCAGCTTAGCACGCACTAGTTTATAATTAATGTTACTAACAAATATGGAATCTCTTCCGAAATAAATGTTTATTATTATAATTTTCAGTTTGCAGTTGTATGTTATCTTAGGCGCCAACAGAACGATTTTCAGGGGTTTAATTTTCAATACCATGCCTCAAATAAAAAAGGTTTTCTTTGTTTATTCGAACAGACATAGAACTTAACAAAAAGCTTGAAGAAGCTTTCAGAAAATTAATTAAATATGGTTAAAAGTTAGCAATGTACAATTATAAAGTTATAGTCAAAGATCGGAATAAGTAGACTATATAATTATACATAATGTTCGTGGAAGTAACATAGAGTTGATAATACCTCCTCTAAAATCCTGGAATCAGAAGCATTGGATTGTATCCCGGGATTTAAGAAATTGCAAATTACTTATTGCGCTTTGAATATTTAACAAAATTACTATATTAAGAATCTTATTATGTTTTTAGAGTTCCGTACCTACTAAAACTTTTAAATTAAATAGCTTTGTTTTCGCACAACTCTTTCTTCTTTTGTTTCTTCAAATCAATCATTTGTAACTATACTCAAAGTCCCGTTTATGTTTTTATAATTCCGGGTTTTAACTGTCATGATTCCGGGATTTTGCAGGAGGTATTATTAACTCTATGTTACTAACATCCACGAACATTAGGTAAATATAGTCTATCTATTCCGATCTCTTTGAGAGGCCTTATAATAAATTAATAAAATGCAAAAGCGAGGGAAGCGAGCTTATACTTTTTATAACCTGGCTTGTATAATTTTTTTTAAATAAATTTTAGCATATTTTTTTGAAAGGCCGGAGAGTTTAAGGGCACCCCCGTGTGCTTCCTCCCGCAGCTCATTTATGGTGTTGTCAGTTCATAACTTAGTTTCCAATTTATGTGGCTATGAACTTAAACAAATAAAGTGCTGCTCATAAAGTTTATAGTTTCTGCTTCAAGTTTTTAAGGCTTAGACATTTTTTAAATTCAACTTTATTTCCACAGGCATAAAGCTATATTTATTTAGTTGAGAATAACATATAATGTAATAAAGGAAGTAATTTCTGGTATATCAACTTTTTTCATGACCTCTGTGTTTATTCTGGAATCCTCCTTTACAGAATACAAACAACCAATTTCTATTGAAGATTGAGAAGTTATTCAACGACGTCTTGATCTATGAAGAGAGGGAATTGTTGGAGCTCGCCCGGGAGGCTATACCCATCGTCCAACTACAGCTGATGGCCCTGGACAGGGTTCGTGAGGTCCAGAAACTGATTAAAGCTGGTGAGGATCGCTATCAATCTTCAGTGTCATTCTGTACTCATCTCACTGGTGAAGTGAACTTGAACTGGGCTGTCAATCCATTCAATCGAGGTGGAATGAAATGACAGCTTACATAAAGCTCACTCCATCTAAATTTTAGGTTTGAAGAATTCTACTTCTCACTAAATAATAACAGTCACACGGATCGATCTTCAAGATTAAGCAATGCATGCCGAGGTCAGTCTGTTGATGGATGACCATCTTAACATACAGAATCTCCTCCATATCTCGGAAAGCACGTATTCATTTGGAGATCTCTGGCAGTTGTTACGGGTTGACAGAAGCCAAAAAATCTGGCACCAGTCTTACCAAGAAGTAGGTACCCAGTAACTGGGTTGTAGATGTAAAATAGGCAGCCGCTCCACCTAAAACACTGGTATTCAGCTGAATCCAGTTTGACTGGAAGCCGACCCCAATGTAGTTGGGAAAAGACTAGGTGGACTAGTATTAGTGCACTCTTACAAACATATAAAGAAACAAGAAATTTTACCTCTTAATAATATAAATTTTATAACCAACATTTCCACTCTTCAGGTCAGAAGGACACGGTAGACCTGCCGTTCGATATAGCCCTCCTGATGGAGCTGATGGGCTGGTTCAAGCACAAGTTCTTCACGTGGGTGGACCAGCCAGCGTGTGAAGGCTGCGGAGGCTCCACCACCTTCAGCAAGCACTACTCCATTAACACGGGAAGGGAGACTTGTAAGATGGAAGTAAGTAAGAACATCAATTTAAGTGAGGTACTTGAGTTTATTTTCGCAAAAAAAGAAGGCCATAAGGTCTCCAGAGGCTCATCTATCTCTATCATGTCCTTAAATAAATAAATTATGAAGTATCTGTGTGTGTTTAGTCGTACCACTGCGCGAAGTGCGGCGCGGGCGCGAAGTTCGTGCGCTACAACGATCCGCGCACGCTGCTGCGCACGCGCCGCGGCCGCTGCGGAGAGTGGGCCAACTGCTTCGCGCTGCTGTGCCGCGCGCTGGGCTACGAGACGCGCTACGTGTACGACACCACCGACCATGTGTGGTGCGAGGTGAGACAACTGCTTCGCGCTGCTGTGCCGCGCGCTGGGCTACGAGACGCGCTACGTGTACGACACCACCGACCATGTGTGGTGCGAGGTGAGACAACTGCTTCGCGCTGCTGTGCCGCGCGCTGGGCTACGAGACGCGCTACGTGTACGACACCACCGACCATGTGTGGTGCGAGGTGAGACAACTGCTTCGCGCTGCTGTGCCGCGCGCTGGGCTACGAGACGCGCTACGTGTACGACACCACCGACCATGTGTGGTGCGAGGTGAGACAACTGCTTCGCGCTGCTGTGCCGCGCGCTGGGCTACGAGACGCGCTACGTGTACGACACCACCGACCATGTGTGGTGCGAGGTGAGACAACTGCTTCGCGCTGCTGTGCCGCGCGCTGGGCTACGAGACGCGCTACGTGTACGACACCACCGACCATGTGTGGTGCGAGGTGAGACAACTGCTTCGCGCTGCTGTGCCGCGCGCTGGGCTACGAGACGCGCTACGTGTACGACACCACCGACCATGTGTGGTGCGAGGTGAGACAACTGCTTCGCGCTGCTGTGCCGCGCGCTGGGCTACGAGACGCGCTACGTGTACGACACCACCGACCATGTGTGGTGCGAGGTGAGACAACTGCTTCGCGCTGCTGTGCCGCGCGCTGGGCTACGAGACGCGCTACGTGTACGACACCACCGACCATGTGTGGTGCGAGGTGAGACAACTGCTTCGCGCTGCTGTGCCGCGCGCTGGGCTACGAGACGCGCTACGTGTACGACACCACCGACCATGTGTGGTGCGAGGTGAGACAACTGCTTCGCGCTGCTGTGCCGCGCGCTGGGCTACGAGACGCGCTACGTGTACGACACCACCGACCATGTGTGGTGCGAGGTGAGACAACTGCTTCGCGCTGCTGTGCCGCGCGCTGGGCTACGAGACGCGCTACGTGTACGACACCACCGACCATGTGTGGTGCGAGGTGAGACAACTGCTTCGCGCTGCTGTGCCGCGCGCTGGGCTACGAGACGCGCTACGTGTACGACACCACCGACCATGTGTGGTGCGAGGTGAGACAACTGCTTCGCGCTGCTGTGCCGCGCGCTGGGCTACGAGACGCGCTACGTGTACGACACCACCGACCATGTGTGGTGCGAGGTGAGACAACTGCTTCGCGCTGCTGTGCCGCGCGCTGGGCTACGAGACGCGCTACGTGTACGACACCACCGACCATGTGTGGTGCGAGGTGAGACAACTGCTTCGCGCTGCTGTGCCGCGCGCTGGGCTACGAGACGCGCTACGTGTACGACACCACCGACCATGTGTGGTGCGAGGTGAGACAACTGCTTCGCGCTGCTGTGCCGCGCGCTGGGCTACGAGACGCGCTACGTGTACGACACCACCGACCATGTGTGGTGCGAGGTGAGACAACTGCTTCGCGCTGCTGTGCCGCGCGCTGGGCTACGAGACGCGCTACGTGTACGACACCACCGACCATGTGTGGTGCGAGGTGAGACAACTGCTTCGCGCTGCTGTGCCGCGCGCTGGGCTACGAGACGCGCTACGTGTACGACACCACCGACCATGTGTGGTGCGAGGTGAGACAACTGCTTCGCGCTGCTGTGCCGCGCGCTGGGCTACGAGACGCGCTACGTGTACGACACCACCGACCATGTGTGGTGCGAGGTGAGACAACTGCTTCGCGCTGCTGTGCCGCGCGCTGGGCTACGAGACGCGCTACGTGTACGACACCACCGACCATGTGTGGTGCGAGGTGAGACAACTGCTTCGCGCTGCTGTGCCGCGCGCTGGGCTACGAGACGCGCTACGTGTACGACACCACCGACCATGTGTGGTGCGAGGTGAGACAACTGCTTCGCGCTGCTGTGCCGCGCGCTGGGCTACGAGACGCGCTACGTGTACGACACCACCGACCATGTGTGGTGCGAGGTGAGACAACTGCTTCGCGCTGCTGTGCCGCGCGCTGGGCTACGAGACGCGCTACGTGTACGACACCACCGACCATGTGTGGTGCGAGGTGAGACAACTGCTTCGCGCTGCTGTGCCGCGCGCTGGGCTACGAGACGCGCTACGTGTACGACACCACCGACCATGTGTGATGAGAACTAACAAGAAATTTTCTTTTTCGGCCAGACTTAGGGCGAGATTTTATCCGTGGTTACCCATTTGTTAAAAATTATGGGCTCCAAAATTTTCGTTAATGTGCGTGTTTCTAAATCTAAACTAATAATATAAAGAGGAAAGATTTTTTTTTGTGTTTTTTACAATTTGGCTCAAAAACTACACAACTAATTAAAATTCTTACACCATTAGAAAGCTGCCTTATTAACTTAAAGCAAAGGCAATTTTACTTTCGAAAAAAAAAGATCCATGCGTAAATTGCAATAATGTAACCCAACGTAGCAATATTTTTCCAAATAAATTCATTATTTGGCGTGCAATGAGAAAACGATCGATGATACATAAAAATAAAGTACTACATGAATTACTCGCAACAACAAAAAACAAATCGATGAACAGTATTTTCCTTAATTTAACTTAAATTTCCTTATGGCTAGAGGTCCTGCGCAACGCAAACATTATGAATTGCATCCAAAAGTCCAAACTCAAGGGTTGCCAACGTGCTATGGAGTGCAGTGTACTAGGTGTTAAATTAACAGACTATGTTCGAAACACTACACTGCGCTCCAAAACGCAAATCGTTGATGTGGCTCAAAAGGCTGCCCAACTTCAATGGGACAGGGCAAGGCATGTCTGCCGCATTCGACAAGCTGTGGGCCCGTAAAATACAAGATTGGTGACGGGTAGTGTTGGCGGGACGAGCCGGATGTCTTCCTGAAGAATTGGAAGGATAAGGCACAACACCGCGAATATTGGAAGGAATGGATGGAGGCATATCCCCAGCAGTGAGACAGTACGGGCCAGTATTTCATTAATGACTGGCCTGTTGGTCGAGTGGTTAGTGACCCTGACTGCTAAACCGGAGGTCGTGGGTTCGATTCCTACCCAGGACAAATCTTTGTGTGATGAGCATGATCATTTGTTCTGTGTCTGGGTGTAATTTATCTATAATATGTATGTATTTAGAAATATATAAGTATGTTTATCAGTTGTCTGGTTGCCATAGTACAGGCTCTGCCTAGTTAGGGATCGGATGACCGTGTGTGAGTTGTCCCAAGATATTAAAAAAAAAAACTATTATAATACGCCATGTTTGCTTTTTTATGGATGGGAAATCATCAAATGACTTCTTCCGCTCTGGGTGGAGCGGAAACCCATCCGTGTTCCTTCTAAAGCTCTTTGCGTTCCAGGGCCGCGGTGAATCTATTGAACAAAATCCACAACCCTGGCACTGGCTCTGCCTAGTTTGGGATCGGATGACCGTGTGTGAGTTGTCCCAAGATAAAAAAAAAAAAAAAAAAAAAACAAAATTAGCTTGATCAATGGCCAAATAAATAACTACACTGTGTCATAGAAGTAAAAACTATTAGGGGATAGTTAACAATTGATCGAAAGATGCACTTTGGCGAAATTTTGATCACAATTTAAACATTGGTTGACTGAATGCGTATCAAAAAACTTGCCTTTAGGCACACAATTAAAAGATTATTTTCTCAATAGTGAAACTTTTCTCCCCCCTCCCTTCTCCCCCGGAGAATGGGGGGGGGGGAGAAAAAATATAATAGGGGTCGAGATAAGGTTTACCTTCGCAAAAAAGTAGGCTGTAATGTAACAGTCTCCAGGTTCCCTGTATCTGTGTACCAAAATTCATCAAAACCGATTTGGCGGTTGGTGTGAAAGCGTAACAAGCAAACAAACACAATTTCGCATTTATAATATTAATTTATATTTATTATATTTTGTATTAGTATGACATTTATGTACTGTATGATATATTTAAAATGTATTGTTTTTATTTTTTTTAGTTTTACACACAATGTCTACATCTCTTTAAACTCAACTCTCCTGTAGAAATAAGCATCACCTTTGTACCTATTTTCTGTTTCCTTCTTCTTACCTTTTTATTAAATGTGTGTACACAAATTGTTAAAAAAATAAATTATTTAATTACATATTAATCCTTACTAATACTATAAATGCGATAGTTACTCTGTCTGTTTGTCGCGCATTCACGCTAAAACTACTGAACCGATTTAAATGAAATTTACACAGATAGTCTAGAGCCTGAGAAAGGACATAGGCTATAAGTATGCGACAAGAGACAAATTATTAGAGCTATTCTGATGTAACATTTACAGAGTCATTACATAATGTGAAAATGAAGTTAACGCGAGTAAGAAACTTGCCGAGCACCGCGCCGTCCACGATGAGCGCTGTGCAGCCGCGCGGGGGGGGGGGAGGTGGAGGGGGGAGAACGGGCTTATGTACCTACTTATATACTTTAATAAGCTCTTTGCAGCGTCACACTGCAAATAGCTCATTAAAGTATTACGTATGTGTCTAAATGCTACCCGGAGACACTATTCCACGCGGACGAAGTCGCGGGCACAGCTAGTAGTAAAATATGCGAAAGTGAGTTTGGCATAATAAATGATTCTGACCATAATAAATGAGTAACCTGGCACTCACCAGGCTAGTCATAACCTCTAACGGAAGCACAATATTTCAACTCAATCACCTCTCTGCTAAAGTCCACATTGCTTCGCTCTCAAATAATCGACAGTATATTGTTTCCCCGTAGATTTTCGACTTCGACTCAAGCACGTGGCTGCACGCGGACCCGTGCGAGGCCAAGCTGGACGCTCCCCTGCTGTACTCGCACGGCTGGGGCAAGAAGCTCAGCTACGTCATCGCCGTGTCCAAGGACGATGTGCAGGACGTCACCTGGAGGTACACCATGGACCACAAAGAGGTAGATTCAAGATTCAAAGCATTTAATTCAATTAACCCATGTACAGACATGTACTTACTTGGCTGTATAGCAGATACAGTACACCACCCTTAAATATAACCACGCATTTCTGGAACATCCTGTATAATAAACTTAATGATCAATATAAGTTGTCGAGTCTGAAGTCTTATGCGGGTCATACACGTTCAAATAATTTGATCAAACAGGCTGGTTCAAACACGTGGCTAAATAATAACAGCCGCACGGTTCGATCTTCAAGGTTAAGCAACGCTTGCCATGGTCAGTCTGTGGATGGGTGACCATCTCAACATGCCGTTACTCCTCCGTGCCTCAGAAAGCACGTTTAGCCGTTGGTCCCGGCTGTCATTTGTAGACTCAAAGACTCCAAGCATTTATTTCAATTAGACCATTTACAGGCACTTTTAAATTGTCAAGGTCGGTCAGACAAAAACATGAAGCTATATTTGTACGTTCCAATGCGTAGATCTCTATGAAAAAGAACGTGCAAGAAACTCAACGGACACTTTTCTAAATTATGTCATGTCCTATTACAAAAATCCTGGTAACATTATCCTTGTTGCTTCTACAACGTGTAACAGAATAAACGCAATACCTTTTTCATGGTCATTGTACTCATCATTATGAACAACTTTTAGTATGGGACCAAGCATAGAAATATAAAAAACAGGAGAAGTAGCAAGGGGGCGTGTCGGTGTCCGCGCGACATGGTCTAGTTGACCATGTCATAGGCAAATGGCCGTCTCCGAGAACTAGTGCGCTTTCGACCGCGATCGAGACAAATTATTATATTATACTTGTTTATTATATCTACCCACACTCAAATCACGAAATAAAAAATCGACTCCCCATACATTTCTGTTGTTACACTTCTGTTGAAACGATAGATTTTGTAGTTAGTGTCGCAACAACAATGGATGGCGTTCAATAACTGCTGGTCGATTCTGTAAACTTTGCGAAGTGAAGGCTTGGGTGAAGTCATCACGAGGTAAGCTGTCAATCCATATAATCAGGATGGAATGACAGCTCACTCCGTGATCACGTGACATCTTGATTGTATTAATTGACAGCTCACCTCATGATCACTTTACCTAAGTCTTCACTTAGACATGTTTACAGCATCGACCGGCAGTTTCGAGAGAAATTAGGCAATAAAACGGTAGTTTGTACAAAGGAAAAGGTGCACAGTACCTTACTTGATGCGAGCGAAGCCTAGAACGACTGTACGTATGCACTTTCCACGCTTGGTTCTTAGAGTTTGAACGCAACCGGGTGCGCACACGACGATATTCGAACACGCATAGAATCGCCATTGTAGGGTTAAAAGGTAAAAAAGTAACCCTTATAAGATCACTCTCTTGTCCGTCTGTCTGTCCGTGTGTCACCACCTATTTTCTCAGGAATGGGTGGACCTAGCAAGTTGAAATTTATACCAGATACTGAGGTCTATTAACAGTCCCTATTAAGTGTATAAAAATCAGTCCTGAGTCAACACGACAAAAGGATATAGGCAAATTTAGATTTTTGCGAAAACTTGTAATTACCAAAATGTACCTTAATTTTCAATTTTTTATATTTTTCGGAATTTTTCCTTTGTGCTGTAAGACCTTGCTTTTAACCAAAATTGACAATTCTAGGTCGACCAGAAGTACTCTATAGGTTTTGGGTCGAAAACCTGTATGGTACTACACGTTGACCTAGAATCACGAAATTTGACAAAAAACAAGGACTTACAGCACAAAGGAAAAAAAAAAAGTGGGTGTACAAGAAGCATTCATACAAGAAACATGTTTTTTTTCGGCTTATGGTACGGAACCCTTCGTGTGCAAGTCCAACTTGCATTTGGCCAGTTTTCTTTCTTCTCTAGGTTTCGTTGATGCGCGGATTGGGGCCAATTGGTGTAGCCGTCTTGCTCACACGAAAACGACAGGCAATGTGCAGGAATGGGATAGGAGTTAGAGGAAGTTGCAAACCAACTTAATCTATCAATTCCATTGCAAACTTTCAAAAAGAAAGGAAACTACAATAGTATATGTATGTTTACAAAATATTGTAAAACTTATATTTGAAAAGAGTAACTATGGAGTTTCTTGTCCGTTCTTCTCCATAAGAATCTACTTTTTGCGAATGGACTACTAGAGTCACAAATATTTTAATATAAAACTGTAAATTTGACGTTCAAAAGTGCCTTTTAATGGTCTAGTTGAAATAAATGAATTGACTTTAACTTTGACTATTATTCTAATCGAACCAGCGCAACCACCTAATGACCGTCCCTAAAATAGCTTAGCCGTCTTATACCTTTTATTTTTCTAACTAGTTGTTAGTTAAGATTAGTATAAATTGTTATTTTGTGCATTTTTCATGACGGGATAAATGGTTTTTCTTTCTTCCTTTCTTGTAGGTGTTGAAACGTCGCACGAAGTGTTCCGAACAGGACTTGCTGTCTTGCATCCTGGCTCTGCGCGATTACCGACAGCAGCAGGTGTCGGAGCCCCGGAGGCGCTACCTCACTAAGAGGACCCTGAACGAGCTGGTGGGCCTCATGCTCGAGAGGTATCATATACTTATGCTTCCTACATAGCTACCATTTAACCTGCACTACACTGACTCTGCGCGAGCACCGACAGCGGCAAGTGTCGGAGCCCCGGAGGCGCTACCTCACTAAGAGGATCCTGAACGAGCTGGTGGGCCTCATGCTCGAGAGGTATCATATACTTATGCTTCCTACATAGCTACCATTTATCCTACATAGCTACCATTTAACCTGCACTACACTGGCTCTGCGCGATTACCGACAGCAGCAGGTGTCGGAGCCCCGGAGGCGCTACCTCACTAAGAGGATCCTGAACGAGATGGTGGGCCTCATGCTCGAGTGGTATCATATACTTATGCTTCCTACATAGCTACCATTAACCCCGCACTACACTGGCAGTCGTGACAATTCTGCACGACGCAATATCGGCATCTTAAAAAATCGTAACGATGATTTTTATGGTATCGGACAGCTTAAAAAAATACGAATTCAATGAACTAAGCCAAATAACTGTATCTTATTTAACAAACACAATAACAAAACTTCTATTTTGTAGAAACTGGCTATCACTGAGATACCGCTTTTCCCTTATGGTAGAATTTGCACCACTAAAATAGTTATCCGCCAAGCCGGGGCGGCTTAACGCATAGGTAACTAATTACAATTTAACATGCATTGTCGTGTACGTTTTCCGCCGAAAGTAGCGCGCCGGAGCGCATTTTTCAATGTATTGAGAGAAATGTAAACTTACTACTACTGTATGTTGACTGGCCTGTTGGTCGACTGGTTAGTGACCCTGACTGCTATACCGGAGGTCCTGGGTTGGATACCCACCCAGGACAAAACTTTGTGTGATGAGCATGATCATTTGTTCTGTGTTTGGGTGTAATTTGTCTATAATATGTATGTATTTAGAAATATATAAGTATGTTTATCAGTTGTCTGGTTGCCATAGTACAGGCTCTGCCTAGTTAGGGATCGGATGACCGTGTGTGAGTTGTCCCAAGATATAAAAAAAAAAAACTATTATAATACGCCATGTTTGCTTTTTTATGGATGGGAAATCATCAAATGACTTCTTCCGCTCTGGGTGGAGCGGAAACCCATCCGTGTTCCTTCTAAAGCTCTTTGCGTTCCAGGGCCCCGGTGAATCTATTGAACAAAATCCACAACCCTGCCAGGATGCCATGTTGCTTGGATTTTAAATAACAAATGAGCTCTTTCGGATCTGCATGTACGCCGTGGTAGCCGGCTACACTCTACCATGCAAATGTGATCTTTAACTGCTTCACACTCGCTTCAATTTCGTTTGACATTTCAAAATGTGTTCCGGCACGATCCGCTGTGTCGAAATCGTATATTGAACTCTATTTGTGACAACTTATGGCCTCAGTTCGGTTGTTGTCACGGTCCTAGATGAGCTCAATAATCGCCGGCGTATAAAGAGCTCCAAGAAACATCGAGAATGCCACAGCGTTGTGCAGTTCTGTTTTGTCCAGAAAAAAGGAGGACACAAGTTTCCAAAAAAAATTGTTAATATGTAGTAGTGGTTAGTAGAACCGTATCTTAACCTACCACAATTCAACATATACAGAACTAGTTTTTGCAACTTGCTTCGCTCGCATGAAAGTCAGAAATCATCCCAAGGGAACTTACTGCTGGGATAAAAGTTTTTCAAAGTATTATTAAGTGTTATGCGAGTTTAGCGTAAGTATATTATCGTATTATGTTCCGGTAGTTATAAGTAGGTACTGACACTAGTTTCCAAGTATTTGTATACTAAACAATTAATGGACTCTGTAAAAAAAAAAAAAAAAATTTTATTATATGTGTTAAATCCAGGTTATGAAGTGTACTTGTTTCTCCACAGGAAACCAAAAGACGGTGAGACTCACGGCCGGATCTCGGGATCAGACCAGTGGCGTGCCGAGCGAGGGGAGTTGGGGAGACAGGTAAGTCCTGAGCTTCGGAGATAAGCGGAGGAACAACCCTAAGACTTACAAAGAAATTTCTAGTAAAAGTCCGAAATAACCAACTATCACGGAACTGTTCGGACTTTCTGTTTTCTTTCTGTTTGGACTGGCAAATCTTAGGATTTATCATAGATCGGGCTTTTACAGTAACAAAAAAAGACCGAAACGCCATTTACCCCGCCAGCGCCGAACTACTCACGAAATCCTGCATCGCGGTATCAGTTTTCCGTGTGATTTGAACGTATACAACATTCCGAATATCAACTATCGGGCAGTTGCCCACCGGACACAACAACCGTACGTTCGGAGGATCCTCCCTTTTCAATGGAGGTTTGCGGGACTCTACTCTCTGTTGGCATGGCAAATGCCAATACAAATTGCCATGGCAAATTTCTATCAATCAGGAGGAGCTAAGCAGCACCCGCGTCGGCTGCCATATTGATGATGTATGTCTAAATAACATCAGTTACGCGGACGACATGGTGCTGTTGAGTGCTTTTGTTTGTGGCTTTTCAAAATTATTGGGCATCTGTGAAAAGTACGCTCACAACCATGGCTTGACTTATAACGTCAAGAAAAGTGAATGCATGGTCTCTCGGGCCAGAGGAAAATGTCCGACATCAATACCTACCATAAAACTAGGTGGAATACCTCTGAAGAGGGTGGAAAATTTTAGATACCTTGGACATATGTTGTCCTCTGATCTGAGAGACGATGCAGACATAGAGCGAGAACGCAGGGCGTTGTCTGTAAGGGCGAGTAAGATTGCCCGCAGGTTTGCTCGTTGTACCACTGAAGTGAAAACCACATTGTTCAAGGCATTTTGTACATCCTTCTACACGACTCACGAGCAGCCTGTGGGTCACGGCACGTCACGCGCGGACAGTACAGCGTCTTGCGTGTGCAATATAATAATGCATTCAGAGTGCTGATGGGGCTGCCCCGATTCTGTAGCGCATCAGGGATGTTCGCCGAGTCACAAGTAGACTGTTTCTACTCTACTATGCGAAAACGGTGCACATCCCTGGTGCGCAGGGTTCGGACTAGTTTCAACGGCATCCTGAGGGCATTCGCGCAGAGGTTCGATTGTCAGTACCTGAACCATTGCTGTATAGTTCACTTACTGAGCAATCGAAACCAGTAATATATATGTTTGGATTTTTACGTGTTTTTATGTGTGTGTGTTTTTGTTATTATTTTGTTATGTGTAATTATTATGTGTAATGTGTGTGCTATGATCCGTGTTGGTCGAAATAAACGTTTACTATTATTATTATATGTCTTCAACATCATGTGTATGTATAATACGCGTGTACAGATGACGTATAAACGGGATGACGAATCGTATGAAGCGTGATCAAATGTATGAAAGCTTGCCTCAAGTTAGAGGGACTGACGTAAAATGGTGTATTATGCAGGAAATAGTATTATGCGGGTTTTAATATTTTTTTTTTTCTACTATTTAACAGGAACCCCGAACATTCGAGTTCAATAAAGTCGGGCAATACGAAGTCAGTTACTCCACTGCCAAAGATTTGTACCGCGTTAAGCATGACAACGAGGAAATAGAGACCGTAGCCCCCTGGTCTGCAGGGGTATACCACGCCAAGAATATCGCCAGAAAAGTCGAACATGATTGGAAGCAAGCTTATCTTGCTAGGAGAGGTAAAGTCTATTTGTTCACTTTAAAATTCACTTTAGATCGGTATGCATGGGGTGGTTACAGAATGACAAGCCCAATACAGTATAATTACCAGCACATATGTTGGCAAAGACTTCTCTTAGTGGGGTAAGTTCGCGCATGTAAAAATGTATGAAATTGTGCGTGCGCGAACTTACCCCACTACGAAAATCTTTGCCAACTTACGTGCCGGTAACTATATCTTACTTTCTAACTTCTTGTAGCCCTACTTGACGTGCTAACGCGATCCAATTCCGATGATGTAAATGGGATAGTGCTATTCGCTATGTATAGCTTCGTCTCCCTCTTAGAGCGGAATCATGATCGTTTTAAGACTTCATAGTAAGGTCTCTTCCTTTAGTGACATGCTCCGCAGCAGAACCACTTTGACTACATTATGTAAAAATTACAGGATAAAATGTAGATAATGTCTATATTTTTGTAGCTTAATATCAACAATTGTATATTGTTAGTTTCGTGGAAAATATCAATTCACAGTGGTCATGCTACATGCTAACATGTAAATATTTTATCGGAATGCGCCTGGCATGAATTTCTTAGCAAATAACAAGATTAATATGTCACTTCCTTTATCGAAATGCAAGAAATTCTAAGTCACACACAGTTTCAAAGAACCTTCGAAATAGTTTTGTTTTTGAATTATGAACCTTTTTCTAAATCTTTTAAATATAATTAACGAGAGTTTTAGGGTAACTTGTACCACTTACTGGTATACAAATGAACATCATCTTTTCCGTCATTTTCAAACGGCATTCAAGCTTGACATTGTAACTTTGTCGTGCAGAGGGCGCTGCAATGGGCTCGGTGACATGGAAGGTGTGCGCGGGCGCAGGCCTGCTGCTGTCGGAGCTGAGACTGCGCGCCAGCACGGAGCTGTACGAGAACGGCCGGCTCATGTGGTCGCTGTCGTGGGACGACCACCCGCCCATGACCATTGACTTCGAATCAAACACCCTGAGTGAGTCACCTTCATCTGATTCACACTAACTGTTAACAGCGTCTTCGCCCGCGTGAATGTCGAGGAATTACCAACCGCTCATGGCCGTTGGTCATTCATCGACATTGGTCGTCCATGGCCGTTGACTTCGAAACCTTACTTACCAGAAATCTTATTTATTTATTTATTTAACAGTTTATGTAAACACATTTAACAAAGAGATACAAAGGTGACGCTAGAGACTTCTTTAGAAATATCTAAAGAAATCGCTTCCAGCATACCTGCGAAAAGAGAGTCCAATAAAAGAGATGTAGATGTCACACGAACATAGCAAACTCCGTAAGATTATAAATAACTTGAGAGATTATAAACTCTCGATAAACTGTCAACTGAACATTTGGAATACTTTTTTACGCATCAAAATTTGATAGTCTATAATTAGCAAAAGACGTTTGGAAACATTTAGTGCACTATAAAGCCGCGTATCCACTAGGCAACATTTGACGCTCAACCTGTTCGGTAACGTGGCGCAACAGCGCCAGCTGGCGCACAATATGAAAACGATACTTAATAAGGGTTGCTCGTTGCCGTTAAACATGATGAGCAACATGTTGTGCATCATGTCGCGCGTCAAATGTTGCCAAGTGGATACGCGGCTTTATATTATTTTATTTTCTACTTCGGCCAGCAGCGAAAATTGTCCAGAGGTAACATGTTTCCGGAATAAAAAATTTCTCTACCCGTGTGCCTGATCATGATCATCAGGTCCTTGTTACCAACAACGATGAATAGTGCCCATCAGAACGATTCAAAAGAGCCCAAACACGATGGTTATACTATAGTAGGCGCCAGATAAATGTGGAATAAAGTACATTGACCTTTCCCTAATAACTGTTCATAGGTACCTGAACAATTAAATATGAATCGTTTTTCATTATTAGACAATGTTAAGGATCACGAGAGATGATGATTCGGGACAGCTTTGTGTCATTAATTCCGTTTTTCAAATTAAAAATGTCAATAATTGTAGGTGGGTCAATGACCGTTATTCCACGATTATCTGGCACCTACTATAGTAGCCAACTAAGAGATCCACTGTCCACCTTAATGGTCCCCATCATCAGGTCCTTGTTACCAACAACGATGAATAGTGCCCATCAGCACGATTCAAAGGAGCCCAAACACGATGGTTATACTAGTAGCCCACTAAGAGATGGATCTCTTAGTGGGCTGATGTGGATGATGGGGATTAAGGTGGATAGTGGACTATCCACCTTAATCCCCATCATCAGGTCCTTATTACCAACAACAATGAATAGTGCCCATCAGCACGATTCAAAAGAGCCCAAACACGATGGTTATACTAGTAGCCCACTAAGAGATCCACTATCCACCTTAATGGTCCCCATCATCAGGTCCTTGTTACCAACAACAATGAATAGTGCCCATCAGCACGATTCAAAAGAGCCCAAACACGATGGTTATACTAGTAGCCAACTAAGAGATCCACTATCCACCTTAATGGTGCCATCAATCATCAGGTCCTTGTTCCCAACAACAATGAATAGTGCCCATCAGAACGATGCTTTATACTTATATTTGAATAAAAAATGTTCATGGAACAGTCTTGAAGTAAGTAGGCCACTAAACGAGTTACTTTCAATTTTGTTCTTATAAGTGTAAATGTAAATATTAAAAAAATCACAACTGCACTGAAAAAAAACAACATAACGTCGTCCCTTTGATTAAAAAATCAAATTAATATTCTAATGAGTCTTGTTACAGTCATGTAAAATTTACATTATAACCCTAATTTTAAGTAAAGTTTACAAATTCTTTTTACAGAAAACAAAAAAAACACGAAACAAAATTAAACTTCTAAAGAGCCCAAGCACGATGGTTATACTAGTAGCCAACTAAGAGATCCACTATCCACCTTAATGGTCCCCTAAAAACCCCCTATGTCCCCTAAACTTCTAAAATCCAAAATGTTTATCTTATATTTTATTCTAACTTCGTTCATTCACTCTGTATCGGCTCGGCACGGTTTAAACAGGGCCCACATGAAATGTAAAACCTCTCTTAACATGTTTTTGATAAATATTCGCATATGTAAAAAATCCAACATTCGTTACAACACTAGTATAAACATGACGTTTCAGCTACTGTTGGAAGCTAATTTGACAGTTGGTCAACGTTATTGAGACCGGCCGTTAGGCACTGTAGGTAGTCAATAATTTATTTATTTATTAAAACTTTATGCACTAGTAAAAACACTGTACAAAGGCGCACCTGCTATAATGCCTTAGGCATTTTCTACCAGTCGACCTTAGTGTGGTGCAGAGACAACATGGCAGGTGAAACTTAAAGAAAAACTAAAAATAGAGGGAAGAAAAAATATAAAAAACATTTATAAATACATAGATACATACATACACAAAAAAACAAAGTTATTAAGAAAAAACCAATCCAACGATAATAAATAATAATAATAATGAATAATGTATGTCGCTTGTCCCGCCAGAGGTCGAAGGCGTGACGCTGGGTCTGTCGTGCCGCTCCATGGTGCTGCGCGCGCAGCTGTCGGGCGGCAGCGGCGACGTGGCGTGGCAGCACTCGCAGCTGGGCCGCCAGCCGCTCGACGATGACTCGCCCGCCATCAGGATCTACGCCAACGTCATACAAGCCGACTAAACACGACCACTGTTCAGCTTAAGGCCGCTTTCGCATTAGGACGTTAGCAGCGCGACAGTAGCGCGGCAGAAGCACATGCCTTCACATAATATAACAAACAAAAGCTACTACTAAAAACTTTAGTCGCGCTGCTAATATCGCCTAAATGTGAAAGCGGTCAAAGGGTCAAAATATAGTCCCCGAAAATTACAAAATTAAAAAAAAAAATCTTAAAATCAGATTGCATCAATGTTATGTATTGAATATCTTTATGATACAAATTTATTTTTAAATTAACACAGTTTAATTTTATGCTTGATTTCTGGTTCCTGCTATAAACAAAGAAATCAAAGTGGACCCGGGATCAAATAAAGGTTGGGAGCCACTGCTTTAGACAACGTGCCATTCTGTCAGTGAGTGCGACTGTCAAAATATAAAAGATCTTGTGACATTTCAACAGCGTTTGTCATGTCATTTTTGACGTTTTGACAATCGCCTTCGTCATACTGCCGCAGACAGAATGGCACTTGACTTGTCTCTGGAACCTTTAAAGAAAGTGAAATTCTACCAACAATTCGAAGCGTGCTGTAACAATAGGTGATAGCACCGAAGTGTCAATGTCTAATATTTATATACGACGTTCAGGCTCCTTATAACGATTGTCAAAAATGTATGGAATGCAATTAATGCTTCCGAAATGTCACGTGGTATCGCCGTTAGAATGTCAAATTTGTCTAGAGCTTAGTATGGGCAAGCTACGGGTCGTGGGCCAAATCCTATCAAGTACAATATCTTAGGGCCCTCGATTTGTTGACGCTTGCTCTACGATAGTAGTAAATTATAAAGTAGAAAATTATATTTGACTTCTGTTATGATAATACTTGTGTACTCACCCATCACCTCTGCTAGTTATTGTCGCTATAAGTGTCAGCTCATACTAAGACGTGACGCTTCGCACTTTTTAAGATAGCGATGCAATAAAGAACTTTGCAAACGACACAATAAAGTACTCATTTCAGTGTCAATTAGAATATACTCTAAGCCGGGGTGCTATGCCTCGCGGTTACACGATGCGTCTCGGTATGATCTGGCCCTGAATAATCATAGTTGAATATATTAATCAGTCTTTGATATATTTTAGCGAGTTGTTAGCAAAATAAAGACATTGTGTGTCATTTTAAATTAAGTGACATGTATTTTTCATTCCATATTTATTCTAAGATAAACGTAAACGTTTATAAGTATAAGCTGTGAATACAATGCGTCGGTTTTGAGACGGAGCAGTAAGGGCCTTACAGGACAACATTCGTAGGAAAATAAACACATTTTGGAAAACGATACGGTTAACCATCAGAGCCCCATCTCAAAAATCCAACCTGAGCACTATCTACTATTGATAAATAACCATCGTAAATACTTACAGCCCTTACCTAAATGGATTTGCTCCTCTTTGTGCGTCGTGGTACTTTGCGACGCTGTCCTTGTCTTGCCAAGGCAAGGCCTTGTCAAGTTATATTATAATAAAAATAATTGTTGTTTTATAAATATTATTGATGGACTATTTATTATAGTTATAGATTCCTAATGTTTAAATTAATACTTTAAAATTAAGCAAAGAATGTAAGTAGAGCTGTAAAAGGATCTTTTGGCGCGCGCGCCTAAATCTTGTTTTTTTTTCAATACAATTTCCACAGACACTGAAACATATTTTTACCAACAGCGCCCCATAGACAAAGTCATTCAATCGCCAAAAGATCTTTTTAGCACTGTAGACTATATGTATATATTAAAATTAAATAAATGTATGTATATTTAATGCAAGTGGGCAAACTTTGTCATTGCATCCGAGGCAAAATAGACGCCAGAGTCGAAGGCGAGGCCGTTGTGATGGAGCCAAACGAATGCAATGACACATTCCCACGTGTAACAAATGACGTTTTTCAACACACTTACTCGAAAAATAATTAAATTTCATTAAAAATATTAAAGGAATCCAAATATTTCATGCGTCTTGCTTGATTACCGTGGTGGCTGGCCGCCGAACTTCTGCACGAGTGTGAATGTTTTCGAGTAAGTGTTGAAATTATATATTTTTTTGTTAGATTAATTTATATAACGTAGGTAAAGTAGGATAAATATTTATGCCGTGCAATAAGTTATGTTTATATGTATATTACCGGACAAAACCGAAAAAATATTTTGTTATTTTTTTTTGTTGAATTTAGTAGTTGAAGTAGAAAAATTCAATCGGCACAATAATAGTCGGTAGAAACGTGCCACATTTTAAGGAAAGTCTGTTCAATACAGAATGCTTTATTAAAATAAAGGTACCTACATGATTTTTCGAAATACCAAAATATACTCTTAAGTAGAACTGGTTTTTTTTATTTATTTTTAGTTTTAAGACAAGCTCGAGGACATCGACTGTCATTGAACTCGATTCGAGTTTACAGGTTACATAGGTGTAACCTGTTAGGTTAGCAACATTTTTATTTATAAATAAAACATGATGATGATCCTTTAATTTAATTACAGTTTTTAATATCGTCAATATATTAATTAATTTAATTTTCTAAGCGCTTTCTAGCCTGAAGCACAGATTTAACCTATTTCAGGCAAATAAGCAATCTTGCTTTAAAAAAAATTAGTTTATGTTTTATAAAACTTGATATTACATTTTTTTTTGCCCCACACTAGGAATTTGTCCTGTATCGTGGGTGCGTTTACAAACATATAAACTCATACACAAACAGCCAGACCCGGAACAACTATCTGTAGGCCATAATAATATTTGTTCCGTGCGGGAATCGAACCCGCGGTACGCAGCGCAGCAGCCAATCGGTCAACCACTGCGCCAACCCGGCTAATTACTGGTTTTTTTTGCTGCGCTCAAATTAACCACCACAAATTATCGTAACTAATTGCTCGGATATAAATAAAACTGCAGTTTAAGAAACCTTGAAAAGTTTTAATGATATTCAATTTTCTTATAAAATTCCATAAGTAATAAAGTAGTAAAACAGGTTTTAAAAGAACTTATTTAACTCAAGTTTAAATGTGCCTAAACGCGAATCTTATGCCCATTTTCACTAATAGTCCAAGATCCCGGAGCCTCCAGACGTGATGTTGACCTTATTCAGTAACAAATGTGAGGTATTGAGTGATGTTAGTAGCAGTGTAGGTACTTCGAACGTGGACGCATACCTGCTAGCAAAATTGGATATTGCTTTGGATTAGTGAAAACGGGCTTCAGGTATACACAGACATGCTACTACTAATCGCTAAATTCTTAATTAGTTTATTGCTTTAGACGGAAATTGACCTAACTTTTCTATAATTGAGAGAATCGCCATGAACTCTATTAACCTTTTGGACAGAGTATAAACGAATCGGCGTGCCCCGACGCCAAGCCACAAATTCGCCGTAGTTTTCGTCACATATTTGTGACGTTTGGCGTACAGAGCACGCGCTTGCTTGTCATGTATACGTGACAAAGACGTTCAAAAGGTTAAATGAAGCCAAACACAAAATGATAAACAAACGTTATTTCTACTTAGGGCCGGCACAGACTGAGGGCCAATTCTACTGATTATAAAGCAATGTTCGCATTCGCTTCAAATATCCCTACATTTTGACACGTTTCTGCTTTCCAGAACCAAGTTTATAATGACGTCAACTTTATTTAAATCGCTTAATGTTGATATTTGCTTGGCAGTGAAATTGCGTTGCACTCTGCTTTACCAGTCTGCACCGGTCTTTATTCTGCATTAATTTATTAATAGCAACCAGTATAGACCCGCTTTGTCAAATGAATCGCTTAGGTACCTATCTATGTGTCGACAGGTTGTAGGTATTTTGTTTAGAATCTTGCATTTAATTAAAATTCTTCACATAAACATCGTTGAGTGCGTTTCAGTGTCCCGAAAAGCACAACCAATTTAAAAAAAAATAGGAATGAATTCGTATCTCCCCGACAACTCCACTAAAACTTATCGTTGACGTTGTAAAATGACGTTTACCCTACGAATACAAAGTAATAGAGAATTTAATTACACATTAATATAATAATTATCACGCGGTTATAATGAGACTTGAGCGGTACTTTATAAAGAGTTCTTCAGAGCCATCAATAACGGCCAAGACTACGATGTTTCCGTTTTAAGGTCAATCCACACATATCAAGGGACGTGTGTGAAAGAGTTCATAAAATGTATGCACCGATATATTTATGAGCTACTGACGGACCACGGTCCAAGCACGGTCCTGATAAGTGTAGATTAACCTTATGCGCACTTGTTTTTTTACTGCCTAAATATTATTTCAAGTCAGTATGTATAGGCAGCGTTTGAGATGGGCTCAGCACGGCACGCCGCGGCGGCAGCTACGAAAGACGCCATTAATAACACTTGTAGGTACTGTCATGATAGTAAGAATTGCTTTTCCAGTTTTCAGAATTATCACAGGACATCATTTCACAATGGCGTCTATAGCTATGTCCGAGGCGTCTCAGTGCTCTATTGTGAACAACATCACTCGCTGTCGTCGAGGTGGTCGCGCATCTCCGTGACGCTGATGGCGCCGTTCTGCACGCACTCGAGCACCGCCAGCAGGAGCCGCTTCACGTTGTTCTTCGCGGCGAACTCGATGAGCTCGCACGCGTTCTCCGCGTTCACGTCTCGCACCAGCCGGTCCACGCAGCGGCGCTCCAGCTCCGGCATCATGTAGTAGGAGGACAGTAGAAGCAGCTGCTCTAAGCCAGTCTGGGGGAGTGTGTGCAGGTATATGTAGTTCTTCAAGTGCTCGAGCGTGGCACGGGACGTGCCGGTGACGTCGACGTGTCCCTCGGCGGCCTCGCGCCAGGCGCCGCCCAGCATGCGGCGCAGCACGGGGCTGGCGGCCGCCAGCACGGCGCGGTGCATGCGCACGGAGCCGTCCTCCCCGCGCAGCTCGAAGTCCGTCAGCTCCGTGTCCCCGTGCAGCCTCGCGAACGAGCTCGCGCCCTCCTTCAGATGCATCTCCACCGACACGTCGAACGTGAACTGCTGCCGCTTATTCTCGTGTATCAAGTGCCATGTGCCATCGTCGCTGGTGAAGGTTTGCGTCACGCTCAGTTCGGTACTGTTGAAGAATATCATGTAGGTGAGGTCGTCGTTGGGCCGGCGCTTGGTGAACCTCACGAACAGCAGGTTGTTGTACACGTTGGTGTGGCCGTTGTTGACCTGCGCGGCCACCAGGCGCACCTGGAACACCGCCGCGCCGCTGATCACGAACTCGGGGCTCGTCTTTGAAGCGAACGGAGTGTTGTAGTTGGTTACAGTCAGCTTCGCGCTAAGTAAGCAGCCCTTTTGTACTACTTCTCTGGTTTCCATTCTGCAATTAAGTAAAAATAACAATTTTAATAAGGAAAAACTGGCATAGGAACCTGCAATGTCTTAAATAGCAGATGACAAGATAAATAAAACGCCATTTGGGGTTGTTTTATTTTTATATTTTATAATTCAATTATTCGACAGAAATGTAGCATTACTTATATTCTAATATGTAATAACAACTATATTGGTTCTAGTTCTTCACTTGTGGTTCCAGTCACAATCCTGTTGTTAGATTATACCATTGCACGTGTAAGCGGGCACACCATTTTTGCCTGGAGGCTTAATTAGTTTGATTTACTTGTTAATGCTTGAGTTTGTTTGTTTTTGATGGCATAATGGAGTGTGCTAGCTAACAAATGTCAATTAATTTCATTTAAATTTGATTTACATATTATTAGACATATTATTTTTCTGTGTCATGATTTGTAAACTTACTTAGCATACTACTGTATAAATTCAAGTTTTTAAAACTTAACAGACAGATGTGTTGCTGGGGAGTTTGTTGCGCCACTTCTTCTTCCCAGCTAAACACTAGGAAGTGGTGACGGGCGGGCGTTTTGGGGGACTGTGTTTATGTAGAACTTTGACGTTCAAAAAGTGCTGGCACTCAGCCTAATTTGAATAAATGACTTTTGATTTTGATTGATTGATTGATTCTAGTTTAACCCATCGACATTTTTTTAACACACAGGCACACTCATTAAAAAACTGGCAGCTTTGGTCCTGTTGTTAGGCTTGCAATGAAGTTTATTTCGCGTTAGAGTGGAGAAATGGAGCGAGCAGCCCATAGACCCTCATCTTTTCAGCGGTATGTATAGTATCAATCTGAAAGGACATACCCGCTGAAAATCAAACAAGGAGCACGAATACAAAATGCGGGCAATTTCTCACAAATATTTTTTACACTGCAATTGGAAAATTATGCATGGGGAACATATTCCCGGGATAAAACGTTTTCCTATGGCTTAATCCAGGGCATAGTCTACCTGTGTACTAAGTTTCATCCAAATCTGTTCAGCCGTTAAGACGCGAAGAGGTAACAAACAAACAGTTACTTTCACATCTATAGTAATCTACACTAATATTATAAAGAGGAAAAATTTGTATTTTTGTGTACAGGGTAAGCAAATATTATTTTTCTTTACGGCGGCGGCGTGTTAAAAAAAGCTTCTGGTTAATGACTGCATATTTTTGTACTCACGCGCATAATACAACTATCTTGCTTACAGTAGAAACTCAAGTATTTGTGCGTATGCGTGCAGGGGGCGAAGATAGATTTGCGTTCGAACGCCGGGCGCATGCGTCACCGGAAAAGTCCGCGATAGTACAGGGTAAGAAAGTACCTATGTATTATTTTCCTTACGGATTAGTAGGTATGATGTTCTGGTTAAGAATGCCTCTTTTCCTGGTTGATATCAAGCAGTACCATTGTTTTTGTGATCTGCGGTTATAGACATAAGAAATATTGTTTTTTATATTTCTATGTGTGCGGTGAACCCTGAGCTTTATTTTTTTGTGATCCAAACGAAAACCGGTGTACAATCGCGAGTCCATTATGTATCTGTTATTTTTAATTCCAAACTAAGCTACCTACCTACATATTTTTGTATATTCAGTATGAATATTTCTACTTGTGTTTAAGGGTTCCATACCTACCTCAAAAAACGGTTGTCTGTAAAGTCGGTTTACTGACGATAGTTAGAAAATACTGATGGAATGGTTTCATTTTTGTCGCAATTATCGTTGCTATAAACAATTGACACCACATTCACTTTTCACTGCACTTCATACTTGACGAAAACATGTAAATGCATTATTGTATAGCAGCTGTCCACGCGGACGCATCGCTCACTCAAGTAGGAGAGAGACAGATGTCGAACGCTGCCGAACGCGGAAGCCGATTGTGCCTCTTTGTCGCTCGTTCCGCGCTCTCGCTTGCACTTCAAGCCTTAAATGGAACGCCTCAGAGCGAGGTAACGCCGCATGACGTCATGATTTTTCGTGCGTGCAGCCGGCTCCATCGAATTATAAGACGTTGTCACGTCAAAAAAAAAATACCATAACCTTAATAGGATCACTTCTTTGTTCACCTGCTTGTCTGTCAAGACCTTTTTATCCTTTTCTCAGGTCCGCGTGGAGGTACAGACCAGCAAATCAAGCTACAACAATCTGTCAAATTTATTTAATAGATTTTCAACTTTATCGCTAAAGCATTAGGTTCAAGGTTGATTGGAAAAAATTGACAGTTTCGGGTAGCTTGATGAGCTGGCTTCTGTCCCAAGTTGAAAAAAATATCAAATACTTATGTACGGTAGGTCTGTGGTACCTTGGAGCTCTACAAAACAAGCTTCTAAGTCAACACAATAAAAAAATACATACAACATAACAAAAACAATATTTCGATTACAAACTAGAAAACGTTGACGCCCGCTCCCGATAGGGAATGACGCTTGCAGTTGTAGCGTGATTCGTCCGTCGCCAGTTATATACGAAAGCGTCGACGGCAGCGCGTCGCTAGTTTTTTGTGAGTGGCGTCTCGCAGTTCAACCTATTAGGTTGTCGACTGCTTAACCGGGCTTGCCTGTGGTGGCCTTAATAAAATATTAAAGCCTCCAGCCAGGGCTTATTAAAAACTTGCAAACTAAGCGAATACACGCTAAGGGCACCCCCTGTGGGGTACGGGCCTCGGCTTAGGGCGTCGCTGGTGGGAGGACAGCTAGGGACGGGCTGGATCGAACTGGAATTGACCGTGACCTACCTTTGTAGGTATGGGCGTATAGGTGATTTTATCTTAGGCATAAATTGCAAGGTTTTCAGGGTCGTTCATAACGAAAACAGGCTCGATTTTTTTTTGCCCGTCACCTCTTCCTAGTGTTCTTCCCAGCTATAACACTAGGAAGTGGTGACGGGCGGGCGTTTTGGGGGACTGTCTTTATGTAGAACTTTGACGTTCAAAAAGTGCTGGCACTCAGCCTAATTTGAATAAATGACTTTTGATTTTGATTTTGTCATGGACCCAACAATACGCACTTGGACGGTTTTTCCAAGTACCTATGATTGCACCTTACTTAGAAGTGTAGGAAACATCCAAACATTAATTGCTTTTTAAAGACCAATGTCGATATTCTCGATAGATGCAGAAAAATAAAATACCTACATCTTTTACATTTTAATGTTCTGTTGGTAATAAAATTCCTTTCGTTGCAACTTCGCCTGTTTATACTTAGTAAAACAAAATAAAAGAATATGAGCAGACCATGAAAATTTTCTGTGTTAGTTTTTAAGTGCTTTTTAGAAACCTAAGCTAGCCAGTGTGTTGATAAAATCCTAGAAGATACATACGTACATAAGTATAAATAAATACTTATGTACTTATTAAGTTTAAAATATATAAAAAAACCGCCTAAGTGCAAGTCGGACTTGCTCACGAAAGGTTCCGTACCATAAGCCGAAAAAAAAACGTGTTTTTTTATTATTTTATTTCATTTTTAACCGACTTCCAAAAAAGGAAGAGGTTACACACTCTATTACGGTTCGTGAGATACAGCCCGCTGACAGACAGACGGACGGACAGCGGAGGCTTAGTAATAGGGTTGCGTTGGTTACCCTTTGGGTACGGAACCCTAAAAACAGCCTTGCAAAGACTTGCGATGTATGAAAATAATCGACTAATTTCTATAGATGGCAAAAAATCCGCAGGAACTGGAACCCATTCAAAGACGCTTATTACAATCCGTTTATTTATAATTATTATCAATAAGTTCAGACGCCAGCACATCAAGCTACCCGAAACTGTCAAATTTTTCCAATCAACCTTGAACCTAATATTTTTGGTGATAAACTTGAAAATCTAAAAGAAATTTGACAGATTGTTGTAATTTGATTTGCTGGCGTCTATACATACATAATATCGGAAAATTTTGTACCAATACTCTAACGATTAAAGCCGGTTGCAGATTCAAGAGCTCATCTAAGTTCGGCCAGCTTTGCTCGCATATAGGTTATTTTTCATACTTGAGTGCAGACCGCGACCGTGGTCAACTATAGGCTGTGTCCATGTCACGGAGTTATTGCAAACACCGTCAGTTTATAGTAAGTCGCGTGAGATTGTCTGCTCTTTTTACTCAATAATAGACGGATATAATATTGTAAACTTTTGTATTTGGTTGGGATTTATTGTGTTTAAAATGATATGCTTACTGCACAAAAGTACTTATACCTAATCCAATCAATTTTATTAAATTATTGCAATCTTCAATATCCAGTGACATTGTAGGGTTGCCACCCGTAGGTACCTTCTAATCTATCTATATAATTATATAAAAGCGAAAGGGTCACTAACCCATTTAATAATTCACGTATAATTACGAAAACTACATAACCTATGGATATGGAATTTGTCATGGAGGTAGATTATGCGCAGGAGAATTTCGTGCTCGCTGCGCCCGCTGTAATATCCAACATTCTTATTGGTGCTTGTTCACGGTGCATGTAGCTTGCGCATGTTGAGGCACTTGTGCAGGTAATACGCTCCGTGGAAAGGTGGTGAGCAGTTCAAGCGACTCGACCATGTACCTACCAACGCGAGCCACCAGCGCAAGTAATACGCGCGATCTGCGACGCGCGCGGGCTACCCCCGCACAAGTTAAACTCTTGTTTTGTTTCAATTTTGTTTTTGTGAAGAGAGATGCAAGTTACCAGCGCCAAAGTATGATTACAGTATCTATAATAATTATACCGTGCCCGCATCTTGCTTACTCTAGCTACTTGCACCGTGTACAAGCACCATACATTTCTTTAATTCTTTATAATACACCATAACAGCTTATATTAATTCACAGTGATTTAAACAGTTCATGTACAAAGGCGAGCTTAACTCGAAAATGAGTTTTCTACCAGCAAACCTTTAAGTGATAGAGAGAGATCACAATAGAGGGTAGGATCCAGTGCACAAATTTTACAATGCTACATTTTTAATCGTACATAAATATACCTACATACATAAAACATATAAATATATACATACATATCTACAAATATGTCAACGCGAAAGGAAATGCTCTTTAACTTTCCTTTCTTTAAGATGGTCACCCATAATCAACAAGAAAATACCTAAGTAACAAATGGTACCTAGTATCAAACACAACGTATGCTGGAAATGCTGGAATCATAGCTGTTTTTTATATTTCTATGGCTGGAATCAATCAGATCACCTGTTTCCCCAAGTTTAAGGGTGCGTTTCGTAAAGTTAGTTAGTAAAGAGGTTTAGCAAGAGAACCTATTTGGAATCATTTGATAAAAACACTAAAGTATTTCGTAAAAGTTCAGTTTATCCACTGTTGGTATATATTTCAACTGCGACCTTCAATAAAAGTACATGCGTAAGAGTGAGATAACTATTGAACTTGAGATATTGTATTGGCTACAAGCTCCAAAATAAATGTTATCTCATTTACTTTAACAAGGTATTTTTTATATTTGTCGAATTCAGGGTCAGATTATCATTATTTTGTTTTATTGTCTTCATTAGATATCGACCACGTTCATGGAATTTTTATTATAAACTAACTGTGTTTAATGAGAATCTGTTACTATTTACATAACTTTGACAAGTGGCCAGTGACTCAGTGGCGTATTTAAAGATTTGGCGCCACGGGCCAAATAATTACGCCACCCCATAATTAACATAATAAGAAAGCTCTTCAATTTCTTCTACTAAATTAAATAACATCCGAACACATCTTTTGATCTGACACACCTCGAGCTATGGCCCTCTCGGCCTAAGGGTCAATACGCTACTGCTAGTACTTATAGCCTAAGAGCTACCGAACCGTCCGACTAACCCGTTTCCCACAAAGCTAGATTTTTTTAATGATTTTTTATTATCGGATAATTAAGAAGGTACCGTTCTGGCAGACATCTCACGGTTGTGTCATAATCCCTTTTTTTTATGTATTTTTTTTTCTTTATTCTGGTCTCACAAAGCTACAATTTCATATATTAATTTTGTAATTTACGTACCGTTTACGTATTTAGTGTTTAAGTGTAAAAAAAAATACAACCTATTTTGAGGGTTGCAAGTATTTTTTATTGAGGAATGGGCTTGCTCTTGACCTCGATCACGCCTGATGGAAAGCGATGGATGAGGTCTATGAATGATGGAGCGAGCGTGCCCAGAAGATATCTGTTCACTGTTGCTTTGAAGGCAGACGGGTTATACGTGGAAGGGATCATAGACGCTGGAAGGGTGTCTATGGGCAATAAATGTGGAGGACAAACGCTGAGTACGTACGACTAGTCGGGATACCGATCAAGCACGGATGGTACCCAGCAGAACGTCTGGTAATCTAATTCTGGTCATCGCGATAGTAATTCATGACCTGATTTCACAAGGCTAAAATTTTGAGCGCAATGTTCTTTCAATTGATTAAAAAGTATATACTAGACGAGTATACAGGACGAATTTTTCAGGTGTGCGTGGATGGCCAAATCCGAAACTATTTAGGTATAGGGAAATAACGAAAAATTCGGAAAGGACTCTCGAGCCCGATTTTGATGAAAACTAAAACTGCATCATTGGATTAAAAAAAAACGATATTCTTAGACAGGAATCGAACCGGTTCATCATCTGCCTAGTCTTTTCCCAACTATATTGGGGTCGGCTCCCAGTCAAACCGGATTTAGCTGAATACCAGTATTTTACGTGGAGCGGCTGATCGAACCAGTTGATTTTGAAAAAATAACACACTGTATTTACTAACCGCTAATGACGATCTAATTCTGGGAAGTAATAACACATGGCAAACTAAAGGAAAGCGCACATTTTTTTCTTTTAAACTTTTTATGCATGAATGCATAAAAATCCAGTAAAAGTAAAAAACTGGAATTTTTCTCAGAACGTGTTTTTTTTTTTAATTTTCCTGGGCTATTCGCCAACCCAGTTTTCAAGTAGCATACAAAATTTAGGGAATCAAATTTATTTCATGAAGATTTTACCTACGTCACGGATTATTCTACACAACAAAGATCATTAAAAAAAAAGAGTACCGTCAAACACGTTACATGAATACGTCACCATACAAAACAATCTGGTTTCGATATTTATATGAAGTTGGAGGTTGCTACGGAGAGCAGTGTAGTGCGACACCTCGAACCGACAACATGGCGAAACTACTCGTTTTACTAGGTATGTATTTATTATTATGATAACATCCTCGCCGCTCATCTGTGCTCGCGTATCAACTTGTTTTTGGCGTTCTTTTAAATACCTACCTACTAGCAGTGATTAAATGCAAATGGTCTAATCGATCTATGTAGGTAGTATATCAATTTTAAAAGTTAATTGCCGCATCTTTGAAAGATCATCACTTTGGTTTGGTTATTTTTTTACTGTCGTGGTCGCAATTATCAGGACATGTTTTGTATGGACATGTATTTTAATTGTTCACATGACCAGAGAGAGGGTTGGGATTTTCTTTGGCCAAAGAATCAGCATTGCCATTGAACGTGGCAATGCTGCCAGTGTTCTGGGCACATTTTTTACTGCCCATTGATTTAATTTTGTACAAGTACATAATTTCGCAATTTTATTAGTCCATTTGTTTATAAGCATTTACTTAGTTTTTACCTGTATGTACCTACATAATATATTGTTTTCAATCTGAATTGATATGATTTTCGTTACTGAATCGTTTAAATATTCCGGTTAGGATGTTACGATTTGAACTTTAATTTGTAAACTTGTGATATTCTCCAATGAAAAAACAAAACATTTACCTACCTTTTTTTGTTTCAACATACTAAGTACCTAGGTGCACTTATAGGTAAGCACCTACCTATTTATTTAATTCTTGTTGTGCACTGATTTTATTGTATCTAGGTTCATAATCATAATATTTTGCAACAAAAATTAATACTTATGGGACTCACCTTAATATTGGGAACTCTAATAATTCTGAGTCTGATTCTACTTCATACATTTTCTACAAATTGAGAATATTTGAGTTTTAATATAATCCGTTAAAAATTGAAAGTACTGGTACTCGTTCTTTTTTCTTTTCGATTGTTTCCAATTAAACAGTCAGACACTACTTTGGATTGTACTGCCGTGATCGCGCCTACCCTCCTCTAGGTATTACTCCTTGATGTCACTTTACCGTCCACCTAACTACTTTTTTCTATTTATTTATTTTTCGCGGGAAATTTCAAAAGGTGCCCATATTTAGGGAATCATCAAGGAAGTGTTGGACTTTTACATCACTAGGAAAACACCCGGTAAATGAGACTAGATATTTATTTTGTAAATAGATTAAAAATAACACATTTAGGTACACGTCAATCTTTATTGGTCATTTAACGTGTACCATTCGTACTGGACAAATGTGGGTTCATGTCTGAAGTGGTATTTTGAGGGAAGATTTGAGTAATCACCAACAGTGGTGTTGGTGATTCCTCAAATCTGTGGTTCTTTCCGTACATAGCCTTGTGTTGGGATTACCCACGTTAATATATATTTATAAATTTATAATACATCAAGTTGGATCGCTGGGGAATGAAAATAATACCAATGTGTAGGGAAAAATCCCCTAATTATCGTATCAAAATGTTTAAGCTGCACGTGAATCGGTAAAATTATAATTATTTTAAAACTATTGTGAGAAATTGAAAATCTATTTCAATATTAATTACGGGAAATTTCTGCAATTTTTGGTGCAAACAAAAATATCACCTTGTTAGATCTCATAAATCCCTTCGATACGGAGATAGGAAAGCAAGCAAATTAATGCACCGTTTATTTACAATTATCATTGTAAATGGATGCATTGTGCTCACATAATATAATCAATTGATCAATGTACCTATACAAAATATTGTAAAACTTATATTTGAAAAGAGTAACTATGGAGTTTCTTGTCCGTTCTTCTCCATAAGAACCTACTTTTTGCGAATGGACAACTAGAGTCACTAATATTTTAATATCAAACTGTCAATTTGACGTTCAAAAGTGCCTTTTAATGGTCTAGTTGAAATAAATGAATTGACTTTGACTTTCGTTTTAAGTTTTTTAAATTATTTTTTCCAAACGATCAGCTGATCGTCTAATGGCCCCGGGCGCCAGTCACGTGATGCGCGCCATGCGCAGATTAATATTAACAAGTGAAAAAAAAACTACAGTTATTTTGTTGTGCTGTTTGAAAAGTTTGCGCATGGCGCGCATCTACTTCCAAATACTCGTAAATGAAAGAAAGAAAAGAAAGAAAAATGTTTATTTGGGAGTCGCACAAGACTAACAAACCAGTAAAATTAAATTAAAAACTAAACAGTAGGTATAATAAAATAATTATCTGTGCGAGGCCAAAATGGTCCCTATCTCAGCTTATGCTGCGATATCTAAAAAATAAATAACGCAGCGCTGGTATTCTGATAGGGCCAGTCAGTGGTGCCACGGATACACTCACGGAGCCTATATAACAGAAATATACAAATAAAATAATAAGTATAAATATGGGTAAAAAAGCAACAATTAAATAAAGGGAATGTTTAGCTAGTGACATTAAGATAACACTTCCATTATTCACACGTAGGTAAATGTTTAAGACAAGATGGCGCCTGCATTTGCTAGCTTACTGGAATGGGATTTAAGACGATTTTCACGGCTAGTGAGATAAAATCAGCTGTTTAGTAAGTACCTACATTTATGTTCGCATAACTCAACAGAATGTCGGGAACAAACAGCATTTAAAAAAAAAAATGTTTATTCATTTATTACCATAGAACTCCAACGAATAGTTCACACAAACATTTACAGCAAATTAATCTCATGGTTTTTTAATATTAAGTACAATGAACATTTCACTTAAAGGTGTAAACAAAACACACACAATTTAAGTAGGTAGTTTGCCATTTGGTACAAATTAATTGAATTGATTGATTAATTGGTCATTGAATAATCATTATTGACTAATTTTAATGAGTTGGTCCCAAGTGTTGTTTATATTCATGTCGGATTTCTTCACCCCCTGAAGGATTTTCAATTAATTAAACCACCTTGTATGTATTTGCATAATTATGTTTAAAGTGATAAACTCTGTCCGTTTACTCCAGACAATTATTTACCTACCCCCGGTTTCTGGAAAAAAAATATCGACTCAAATCAAAAGCAAGTCATGTGACGCGTTTTTGTTTGCTTTTTGGCTGCTAAAAACTAATTCAAACAATAACAGCTAGATAACGCGCGTTTATCAATTATTCACCTACGAAAAACTGGGCCCAGTCTAGTATTTTGTTACAAATTAGGAACCATTCAAATCTTATTAGCAGAGATCGGAATAGGTAGACTACATTTACCTAATGTTCGTGGAAGTAAGTACTATAGAGTTGATAATACCTCCTGTAAAATCCCGGAGTCATAAATGGAATCATGAATTCATGACAATTAAAACCCGGGATTATAAAAACATGAACTGGACTTTGTGTATAGTTACAAATTATTGATTTGAAGAATCAAAAGAAGAAAGAGTTGTGCGAAAACAAAGCTATTTAACGTTTTAGTAGGTACGGAACTCTCAAAACATAATAAGATAATAATTCTTCAATATAATAATTTTGTTCAAATAATCAAAGTGCAATTAGGAATTTGCAATTTCTTAAATCCCGGGATACAATCGTCATGTTCATGTTTCCGGGATTTTAGAGGAGGTACTATCAACTCTATGTTGCTTACTTCCACGAACATTAGGTAAATATAGTCTACCTATCCCGATCTCTGCTTATTAGTGATGAAAGATACCCTACTTCTAATAAAAGAAGCGGTTACATCATTATCATTTTTGATAAATTTTATTACAACAATAGTTTAAAAGGTCTTCTTAATTTATGATAAGTCGACTTTATTTCTAAAAATCCTAAATAAAAACAATCTGACTAGGTAGGTATTAAGATAATGATGTTATTATATGAAAAATTATGTGGGTAGGTAGGTACCTAACCAATTGTACTTTAGCTACTAGCTTTTGCCCGCGACTTCGTCCGCGTGGAATAGTTACTTGGGGCAGATATTTTTATTTTATGATTATGAAGTTAGTAATAGATAGTTTAATAGATAGTTTAACAAATGTTCGATGTGATTCTTTAAATTGGCATAACTTTTTATTTATGATCCGATTGACATGAAACAAACACTAAATGTTATGAAGCTTACCACAATGTATTAGTGATTCACATCTAAATCGGATAAGCCGTTTCTGAGATTAGCGTGCACAAACGCGCAGACAAACATACAAAAATTTAACAATAATTGTTTTGGGTTCTATTTGCGTTGATAAAGCAATAATATTTTTTCTCATATATGTTCCATGTACAGACAGCGATCCCTTACATTTTTATTATATGTACCTATAGGTAGATTAAGCATCTTTTTTACCCGACTGCGCGACGCAAATAGTAACGACAGCTTCTCAACGTAGCAAATGTTGGGAAGGGTATCCTATTATTATAATCTTTGGGTATCATAAACGTAAAGGACACAAACTAGCTATTTAGGGTTGCTATCACCAAAATTGTCAACACCGACAAAATCTTGAAAAACTTGTTTGCAATATAAACTACAGCATCGGCTATTTTGCTTGTAAGTGGCTCACGATTAGGTACAAATGAATTTTTAACTAAGTTTAGTTTTCATTTGTTGTTTATCTTTTTAATTTTCAATCAATCGAGTGTCCCTTGACACAAAAAGTGTCCGTTTACCAGGACAACTTTTGAAAACCCCGCCCGGACGCTCCCCGGACACCTTTCAAACTAGGAAAAATCCGGGTAAATCCGGACGGATGGCCACCCCAGCTATACGCATTCACGGTCAATAACCCATACAAATCAATACCTATGGTGTGGAAATTAAGTGTGAAAAACCGGCCAAATGCAAGTTGCACACGAAGGGTTCCGTACCATAAGCCGAAAAAAACATGTTTCTTGTGTCCCCTTTTATTTCTAATTTTATTTCATTTTTATTATTTGTTGTTTTAGCGGCAACAGAAATACACACTCCGTGAAAATTTCAACTGTCTACCCATAACGGTTCATAAGCTTGCTGACACACAGACATACGGACGGACGAACAGTGGAGGCTTAGTAATAGGGTTCCGTAGGTTACCCTTTGGGTACGGAAACCTAAAAAACTTTCTGCCGATTTGGCAGAAAGATTTCAGAGAGACCATCTCATGTCTATTTAATTTAGTCATGTAAATGATATGCCCACCTGTAGAGTAGGTAGGTACTTACCAAAATGTCCCGATCTTGCAATTAATTTATATAAAGTGCCTATTAAGTAGATAAATTATTGTTACATCAGCCATTCACTGATAAGTTGATAACACTAGGTACCTACTGTCTGCTTGACATTTGATAATAATAATAACGGCCATTTCCAATAAGTTATCTTAAAAGCAGCCGTACATATCTACCTACATGATTTATGTCATTAATTCCTTCATCTTTGTTTGGCTTTTCCTCAACTTTTATAAGAGTATGTTGGGCTCGCTCAGCTAAGCATTGGACGAATTACTAAACCTATATGGAGCAACTACCCATTAGATCTCTACTACCCGATAACTGGGTAACGTGCGAGTACGGAGACTACTTGGCAGACATTGGGGTTTCGTACTACCCGTAAGCGTAGCAGATCATCAACAACCATACAACAAACTTTATTCTATGAAGGATCACGCATTCAGGGACAGACAGCGGCAAGCGCAACTTAACCTTGATCGATTGGTCTGTGAGGCAGTTTATTAGCCACTAACGACCGGTTTCAATAACGTACCTATCTACCTTTAACTTTTGAATGCCATTGTCACATATACGTGACAAGCAAGCGCGTGCCCTGTACGCCAAACGTCACAAAAATGTGACAAAAAGTAAAAAAAAGTACGGCGAATTTGTGGCTTGGTGTCGGGGCCTACACCGCGCCGATGCGTTCAAAAGGTTTACTAACTGTCAAATTAGCTATCAACAGTAGCTGAAACGTCATGTTTGCCTTTCAAAAATGACGGTCTCGTAATTCCGGCCGTAATATGGAAATAAATAAAGAAACAATGAATGCCAAAGAATAGTTTAAATTCAGTACGTACTCTGAGACAGTTTTATGTGTTGGTAACCTCTGGTCTCGATATTCACTCAGCGATATTATGTTTCCGTAGCTAGGTTCCGAGCCTCTATAACTTGGATACATGTTTGGGTCAGTTAATAATTTTGTTTAATTCAAAGATGCAACGCGTCAATGTGTTACAAATATTATCACGCTACTGTTTGCAAGCAACGATACCAGCTATGGACGCTGATTAACTTATAGGTACCTAATAATATCACTTATCTAATTCCCTATTACATATAATATTTGAATTGAAAGATATACTTGTAGGCGGGGGATTTATTCACTTACGAATGACGTATTACATATCTATACTAATACTAGTGGCCCGCCCCGGCTTCACCCAGATGTATATTATTTTTCAAAATTTTGTGTGACCAAGGGGCATAGGGATACATTATTAACCTCCGACGCAAAAACGACAGTGTGTTATAAGTTTGACGTGTCTCTATGTGTGTGTGTGTGTGCATCGTAGCTCTCGAAGGGATAAACCGATTTTGATATTGTGTTTTTTGTTTGAAAGGTGAATTGGTCGGGATTGTTTTAGCTATGTTTGATGAAAGGGCTTGACTAGTAGAATAATGTACACTATATTAAAAGGGAATGAGGAATATTAACTTACGAAATGAAAATAAAAAGATTTGTATGTATATGTATGTATGTCTATATTAATATTATTTGTCTGATGACTGGTACTTAGGTCCTACCTAAAATAAACAAGTGACCCCCTCAACTTAAAATCTAGTAAAGTGAGATATTGTTAGCTAAAAGGCTATAGGCAGTAGCCTTTTCGAGGTATGAAAGTTGGCAACCCTAGACTCACCCCCTTAAGCAGCGAGTCTGCTCGTCATACTGAACATTCGAGTTAGATTCGTTAAACAAAACTTTTTAACAACAGTAGACAGAAAATTCCACCGCCACATAACCACTTTACCACATTTTCTCTACCCATGTAGGTACCACTATCACACTAATATTATAAAGGCGAAAGTTTGTGAGTGTGTGTGTGTGTGATTGTATGTTTGTTACTTCTTCACGCGCAAACGGCTGGAAGGATCTTGATTAAATTTGGCACAGAGGTAGATTCTGGTCTGGAATAACACATAGGTTACTTTTCATCCCGGGAGTATGTTCCCTTGGGATAATTTTCGACATTAACGCGGTTGGAGCCGCAGGCGGTAGCTAGTCGTACATAAAGTTTAAATAAATAAATAAACATTTATTTCGAAACAATTCAAAGAAAAAAATATTTAAGCAAACAAGTAGGAACTATATTTAGCTAGGTAGTGTTTTAATTGTGTGTATCTGTGACCGCAAATTTCAGTTCCTCATCCACTTATCACAAAATGATTACTTCATTTTAACAAAGATTTCTTCTTACTTATCTGCAGTACTTTCAAACAGGTTCTGCCACTTTTTCCCCCGTCTCTGAAAAGAGCGTTCAAGATTGCTTGGAGTATTCCTGTCCATCTTTTCCTGTAACTGCACGTCCCTGAAAAAGAAACGAGCGCAAATTCATAGTTATAGTTGACGCGTTGATAATATTGTTTTTAATATAAATTTGTATATGCCTAAGCTGTGCATTCACTAGGGGACATAAATATTGTGGCATGTCAAGGCTTCCTTTTGCGAGAAAATCATGCGTCTCAAAGTAGATGGAAGAAAGAAGGGAGCGGGAGGGTAGATCCACGGTAAATATAAATTTATACAGTGGTGGAACTTCCCTGCATATCCACTAAAGACTTACACAGTCTGGTGCACAATTACCAATAGTGTTAGCATGTAGGTAGCCTGCGATTAACAGACTTGGGGTGGCTGACACCTAAAATAGCATAGGCCTGCGGCGACAGGCTGCAATGTTGCGTGGTTGCCCAGAACAGTGGTCGTAAGGTGACGGGATGGGAATGTTGCGTGAACGCTGCAACCACTCCAGCACCTCGATCAAGTGTTGTTGAGACACTGTGTGGTCAGTTACAGCCTGGCAGAAGCCGACCCGTCCCAGGGCGGAGAAAATCTATTATAAATTACACAAAAAAGGGGGGCACGGGCAATGGAGTTTCTTACGAATGTTCTGGAGACAAAAACGTCTCTCAGGACATTTTGCTATCTAGTGAATACATGAATGTCTTTGTGACTGATGCCTCATCACCAGCATCACATTACATCGGAGTAGGCAGATTGATTTTACGTACTTGCATCATGAATAGTCATAGAAATAATAACATGGATAAGCCTTTTTCCGGGATTTCATTTGCTTCAGTAGGATAGCGGAGAGGCAAGTCCCATCTTTCGTCGCACGCACGCACATTAACTATTTCTGTAAAATCTCACTTTACGTTTGCTACGTTTTTACTCAAGTTTAGCCATGCCATAGTTTTTTTTATTACAGAAGTCCGATCACATATTCTATTAAAAAGACAGCAAAAGGGTAAAACATTTCTTATTCATATTGATATATTCTTCATCCTACACATTACAATATTTCAAATTCCTAAAATATCTTAATTAATACAAAATCCCGGAATCCCGGAGGCATATCCATATTAATATATACGTGCCAGCTTATTGACCCCAGATCAATCTACCTACTCCGATCACTGCTCATCATTTCCAATTGGTCTTCATCGTTGATCTGGTTAGTCAAGCTGTTGACTATCGTACGAGATACCGCATACAATCGTACTTACTTACATATATTATGTAAAAATACTTATTTCGTTATTGTTCTCTGGAAGCCAAATCGTAGAACAGTACCTACCTACCTATACTACTTTAAAATTAAAGGCCGCATTACTGAGAAAGCAATTACCGCATTGCTGTGAAAGCAATAACAAGAAAAATATTTTATGAACGAATTTATTCTCTAGTAGCTTTTTGAACGTTTTAAATCGAAACATTTTTTCGATTTTTGTTTGAGCTAAAATTTCGAATGCTATATGTGTTTGTGGTCGGCTAAATCGTGCGCATCATTGGGAACCCCCACTATACCTATTAGCTAACTGTGACGTCACATATTAATTAAGATACATAGAGGATGTTCATTTACAATCAATCGCATTTTTACAATATTTTTCCTCGTATTTTTTTATGCAACTGTGCGGATCCAGAACACGATTGTGTTGGCTTATGTTGATAATAGAATAACTTACTATGTTGGCTTTGACTGGCCTGTTGGGCGAGTGGTTAGTGACCCTGACTGCTAAGCCGGATGTGGTGGGTTCGATTCCCACCCAGGACAAATCTTTGTGTGATGAGCATGATCATTTGTTCTGTGTCTGGGTGTAATTTGTGTATAATATGTATGTATTTAGAAATATATGAGTATGTTTATCAGTTGTCTGGTTGCCATAGTACAGGCTCTGCCTAGTTTGGGACCGGATGACTGTGTGTGAGTTGTCCCAGGTTATATTATTATTATATTATATTATATTCTAGTGTAGGGTACCTATCAAATGGATAGTAAGTACCTGTCTTATTTGCCGCAACACTGAGCGGTGATTGGCTTAGTCGGTACCTAACTTTGAAAATGGCATAATTTCAGAAATGTTATCTTACTTCTAAGTGGTCAATAAAAGTAGGGTGAATTTTAATTAATTGGTAAACTTCAAGTAGGTAGGTATTCAAAAAAATAAATAACTACCACTATGGAACTTACTGAGCAATATTAAAAAACCCGGCCTAGTGCGAGCCGGACTTGCACACAAAGGATTTCGAACGAATCATATTGTTGTTTAACAAGTTTTTAGGGTTCCGTACCCAAAGGGTAAAACGGGACCCTATTACTTAGACTTCGCTGTCCGTCTGTCCGTCTGTTACCAGGCTGTATCTCATGAACTGTGATAGTTAGACAGTTGAAATTTTCACAGATGATGTATTTCTGTTGCCGCTATAACAACAAATACTAAAAAATAGAATAAAATAAATAGGTATTTTTCGTTTTTATAGATAATGGTACGGAACACTTCGTGCGCGAGTTCGACTCGTACTTGGCTTTACTTTGTTATGTGTTATTTAATATTATGTATTGTACCTTCCCAGGTCTGGCGACCATCGTTATGTCATCGCCCTTCGAGAATAATGATTCCTTCGGCTTCTTCGGCGCGCCGACCTACACCAAGACGCCTCTTGGGGAGAGCATCGACAAATCCACCATGAAACTGCTCAAGGTATTCTTTTGTTCCGAATAGTATTGTATACATGGACGCAGGACTGGGGGTGTATCTTCAAAACCACCTCGAGCAGGATAGGTGTTCCCATTCACACAGAGATAGAACTAAAAACGGATGAGAAAACTTCGAGCTCCCAAAAAGGCCGTTTTTATTTTTTTCTTCATGTTTTCGCATGGTTTTTGAAAACCAGGAGGGCGCAAGTTCACACCCATACACGGCGTCCATGCTTGTATTGTTATTATCATCATCGAGGAGCTCTTTTTCACTCGCTCGAGGAGAATGTTTAAATAATAACAGCCGCACGGGTCGATTTTCAAAGTTAAGTAACGCTTGCCGAGGTCGGTCTGTGGATGGGTAACCATCTTAACATACCGAGACTCGTCCGTGCCACGGAAAGTACGTTTTAACTCGTTGGTCATGGCTGTCATTTGTAGATCTTTAGCAGTCGTTACGGATCGTCAGAGGCAAGAAAATCTGACACCAGTCTTGTAAATAAGTACCGTGTCACCCAGTTAATGGGTTGTGGAGGTAGGATATATGTAAATAAAAAAGATGCTTTTTTAGAAAACCAATGTTATGTATTAAAATGAAAAACCTTATCAACGTTTTGTTTCTATTCACCCCTCTATTCTTATTGACTCCGTTTGACGGTAGGTACATAAAATGCATTTGAACGTGGAAGCAATGCATTCCATAAAGTATTTAAAAAACGAATGACTTCGGCAGGTGGCCTACGATTTGGCAGAGGACAAGAACGTGGTGTCGTCTCCTCTCAGTCTAATGATACTGCTGTCCTTGTTCAACAATGGCGCTGGTCCCAACACCAAGGAAGAGATTACCCGGTTCTTGGGTGGCACAGACTATCAAAAGGTTAGTATTTTTTTCTATACCTGCTTATTAACTGTTTCTAACTACTAACGACCGGTCTCAATAACGTATTTGCCTACCTTTGACCAACTGTCAAATTAGCTACCAACAGTAGCTGAAACGTCATTTTTGCCTTTCAAACATGACGTTTCAACTACTGTTGGTAGCTAATTTGACAGATGATTAATAATAGATATGTTATGGAGACCGGCCGTTAGACGTTTAACGGCTAAGTAACTGGGCTTGGTGTTAATATTACCAATATCGCATAGGTTTGAATAATTAATAATTGAATAATTAATTAATTACTTACATAAGTCCTTATTTCATTGATCACTTCTTTACTGATGAGCAGTTTTTTTGTCCTCCGAGACCTGAAATCTTAAACATTTATTAACGGTCCGAGAACATTCTTAAGAACGAGAATTAAAAATAATTAAATATGCATTATTTACAAATAAACTTACCTTATCGTGGCAATTTAATGAGCTAACTGTTCTATCGTCGACGTGAGCACCTTTTCATTGAACACTTGAACAGTTTGACGAAGTAGAAGCGATAATTGCAAGTCATTAGGGACATATCGCCTATTGAAATTGATAATGTGATTAGGTAGGTACGTCATATATTGCTAAAAGGCTGACATCAATCTATTTTTGGAGGAGAAGGTACCCTTTAAGCATCAGTGGGGGGTCCACACGATACGGATTTTGAACTCCGAATTAAAGTGTTCTTACACACCGACATTTATCTGCATTGCTTTGTGACACAGACAAAATTCTATAGACTCTTTCGTCTGAACGGTCCATAATAGTCTGATATTTTATCTACACCTATTATCAAAAGCCATTTATTCAAATTAGGCTGAGTGCCAGCACTTTTTAAAAGTCAACTAAATTTTAGAAAGTCAAGTAAATTAATATCAAATGCCAGTCTCAGTACCTACCTGGCTGTCAAAGTCACACAGCATTTAGTGACACTATACAAAGACGAGACAAACTGATTCTGAAACTCGAAGTAGATGAACATTTCAACAATGCAGGCACGCACACAAATTTCGTGTCAAACTAATTGTCTACTTTCCGTATATTTTCAGACCTTAGACTCCTACAGGGAGTTGAGTGAGAGATTCTCCCAGCTGAACCCTGAGGCTTTGACAGTCGCCAACAAGGTGTACGTGTCCGACAAATTCCGCCTGCAAGACGCCTTCACCTCTGCCGCTCGCTCCTACCGCAGTGAAGTAGACACCCTCGACTTCAGTCAAGCACAACAAGCTGCCGACGTCATCAACCAATGGGTATGTTGTGTTGTTGTTGTTGTTGTGTTGTTGGTATGGGTATGTCAAAGTCAAAGTATTTATTTCAAATAAACCATTATCAGGTACTTTTGAATTGTCAGTCAGTCCGTCAAAAACATGAAGCTATTTGCACGTTCCAAAGCGTAGATCTCTATGGAGAAGAACGTGCAAGAAACTCCACGGAAACTCTTTTAAATCATTTTATGTTTACAAAAATCCTGGTTACATTAACCTTGTTGCTTCTATGTATATATGAGAACAATGAAAAGACAATTTATAGTATCAAATTTTAAAATGAGCCAGTGGCAACTAAGGGATGACCAGTCTCCACTGACAGCGCCCGTTCACAAACATGACGCGTGCATCAGCACCATTCAGCTCAACCATTTTGAAGGGAACTGAAGTGCTTGTTGTGTGATTTTTATCTTCTTGTAATATCGTAAATCTTGTCCGAACCTATCTAAGAACGACGCGAATTTGATACACACAGCACATTCGATCAAATTCCAAACTTAACAATTCTTCATTTCGTCTCTTGTGAAGAGATATCATGTTAACCGTAACACTTTTGTGTTTGACAATGACAGGCTGACGAGAAAACCAAGGGCAACATCAAGAAACCTGTCAGTCCAGACGTGCTCGGCAGCGATGTAGCTGCTGCTCTCTTTAACGTCATATACTTCAAGGTATGTAATTCAGATTGGGTTTCAAAACTTAACTAACAGTTGGCGCCAACAAGTTGTCTTTGTTGAATAATAAAATGTCGTTTGATACAATTCTTCAATTTCCAGGGTCACTGGCACGTTCCTTTCAAATCGGAGGAGACGAGGGACAAAGACTTCCATGTCAGCACAAGCTCTGTAGTCCAGAAGCCAACGATGCACTTGTTACAGTCTCTGTTCTATACTGAGAGCGCAGAACTTGGTGCTCGGGTAAGCGTCACTTTGCTACTCTTCTCTAAAGGACACTTACATCATCATTTCAGCTGGAATCATCATCATCAGCCCACAGCTGGGCCAGGCTACCATAGGCTTCCATTCTGCCATGCCTTGGTACTTGGCAATCATTTCCTTAAATGCTTTGTGTTTTTATAAATAGATGGTTGAGCTGCCCTACAAAGAAAGAGGCTTCCGCATGGTCGTGGTACTCCCGAACGAAGTAGACGGTCTCCCATCAGTTCTCGAGAAGGCATCGGAGAAAGGACTTCTAAATGACGTTTTCAAACTAAGCCCTGCTGGAACTGAAGTGGATCTAGACATCCCGAAGTTCGATATCAAGAGCAAACTGGACTTCAATGGAATCTTACCAAAGGTACTCGCTCGTTATTTTTTATTTGTTTCTGTACCTACTAAGTATATTATTTTCTATTCTTCTATTTATAATATTTTCCATTAATAATATAGAGCTTGTAAAATTTACACATAATATGTTGAAAAATCCATCATTCCACAGAATTCCAGACAAATCCAAAGAAAATAACTTCTTATATTTAAAAGATCGATAATCTTCACTTTCATCAGGTTGCCTAATGATTTTCATTGAAATCTTTGTGATTACAGCTGGGAGTTTCCAAACTATTCGAAGAGCCAGCGGGCGGTATTGTACAAGGCCAATCGGTCGTCGTGTCCAAGGCGTTCCAAGAAGCCTTCATTAAGGTTGACGAGGAAGGAGCCACTGCTGGCGCATTCACAGGTTTGTCCCATTTTAAGCTTGAGGCAGATTGTCTGATAGTTCACGTATTACCATGTTAGTTATACTTAATAAGACAGCATTAATGTTTAGTGTCTTTTTAAAAATATGTGTTTTGGTTCTCTTCCACAGGATTCGTTACAATGGCAATATCTATAAATTCCCGACCACCGACCCCTATGAAGTTTACAGTTGACAGACCATTCTTATATCTAATTGTCTTTGAAGACATAATTCTTTTTGCAGGCACCTACCAACACTAACGAGGTAAAATATAGATAAACGACATGGTTGCTTTTATGGTGTTCAAATGTTCGCATCGCAGGCTATGAATTATGCTTTTGTCCTACCTTAGGGGGTCGCTTTATTAACTGGATTAAACAAGTAACATTCGAAGATGCGTTAACCGCTTTAGGATCTGTCATTAGTTTAGTCTCCCATTTCTATGTACTGATCTCCCTGTGCCCTTCGGAGACTTCATCAATCTTTTCAGTTTCTGGCTGCATATTTGCAGATCCACTTCAGAATTGTCTGTTAAGACTGTTACCGCACCACCGAATGTCCCGAAATGAGTACAGACGAAATTTCATCTCTATGACGAGTTAAGTTACTGGCTTTTTATCATTCACAGCATTTGATATTGATAGCCGCTGTTATTATCAGCTACCTTCGACGGAGAAATTAACTGTTGAATTTTCATTCGTACATCTGGTACTTTATAGCACATCGGTGGTTATGTCTTTGACGTAAAACGTGTATCGATCGTCTTTCACAGGAGCAGTTTTAGTACCAGAATCTACAAATTATCAACCACCACCCCCACTGAAGTTCACAGTTGACCGACCATTCTTATATCTAATTGTCTTCGAAGACATTATTCTTTTTGCAGGCACCTACCAACACTAACGAGGTAAAATTTAGATAAACGACATGGTTGCTTTTATGGTGTTCGAATGTTCGCATCGCAGGCTATTAATTATGCTTTTGTCCTACCTTAGGGGGTCGCTTTATTAACTGGATTAAACTAGTTCTATTCGAAGATGCGTTAACCGCTTTAGGATCTGTCATTAGTTTAGTCTCTCATTTCTATGTACTGATCTCCCTGTGCCCTTCGGAGACTTCATCAATCTTTTCAGTTTCTGGCTGCATATTTGCAGATCCACTTCAGAATTGTCTGTTAAGACTGTTACCGCACCACCGAATGTCCCGAAATGAGTACAGACGAAATTTCATCTCTATGACGAGTTAAGTTACTGGCTTTTTATCATTCACAGCATTTGATATTGATAGCCGCTGTTATTATCAGCTACCTTCGACGGAGAAATTAACTGTTGAATTTTCATTCGTACATCTGGTACTTTATAGCACATCGGTGGTAATGTCTTTGACGTAAAACATGTATCGATCGTCTTTCACAGGAGCCGTTTTAGTACCAGTATCTTCAAGTTATCAACCACCACCCCCTCTGAAGTTTACAGTTGACCGACCATTCTTATATCTAATTGTCTTCGAAGACATAGTTCTTTTTGCAGGCACCTACCAACACTAACGAGGTAAAATATAGATAAACGACATGGTTGCTTTCATGGTGTTCGATTTTCGCATCGCAGGCATGGTATTTTTAATTTTGCTTTTCCGAATTAAAATACTCTCTTCGCTTTATTAATAGGATAGTAACCGCTACAATCTATTTTCTTATTTAACTAGCCTTTCTCCTTCTCCCTTTTCCACTCAATTCTATTTTCTGCTAGTCTATTATTGTATGGATCTTCCTGTCAATTTTGAATGCTAAACACCGAATTACAAATGTCTTCTCAAACGACATTCGTTTAACTTACCCACTTGCTTTTGCCACATGTGTATATCTATGCAGATCCACTTCAGAAGATGTCAGTGATGACAGACTGATGTTCTCAAATGAATATACACCCGATCCGATTGCCATTGCCATGACGATTTTAGTTGCTGAACTGTTACAATTATTTTGTTTCATTTTATTAGTCATTCTCATTATTGATATTGAGGGAGTTGTCATGGTCTTCTCAGTTCAATTTACTGTTGACGTTCCTTTATGTCTGTTTCTCTCCGAAGACAAGATTCTGTTTTCAGGGATCAACACCAATTACTGCAAAGACCTAAGTACCGTCTGGTATAGGATAGGTACGCATTTGACTTTTGCTTATCAAAGTCATCAGCTATGCTTTTACTGTTGAATGTCTATTGAACCCCGGCACCTCGCAAGGTATCTTTTGTAATAAGCTTCAGTGATTATTTAATTTTACATTGATTGTTATCCACAGGAATGGTTTTCATGTATACGTCGGCACTATCAGAACCTCCACAGCCAATCAAATTTACAGTAGATCGTCCCTTTTTATACGCTCTTCTGTTCGAAGACAAAATTCTGTTCGCTGGCACCTGCACCAACTAATGCGTATTAAGAACAACGTAGGTACAACCGTCTTAATAGCATGGGATTTGTTTTTTTGCATGTTTATGAAGCCCCGGTCATTTCAGCATTTTACCTTCAAAAGTCCAGAAGTATGACAATATCAAACCAATTCTACAAATAGTACTATGTAAACACCTATGTATCAGAAAATTTAAGTGGCAGATTTAGCAGCAAATCGGCTTTCTTTTTAAGGATGGGAAATCTTTAAACGACTTCTTCCGCTCTGGGTGGAGCGGAAGGGCGTGTCAGACTCTTACTGACTAAAACCCATCCGTGTTCCTTCTAAAGCCCTTTGCGTTCCAGGGCCGCGGTGACTCTTTCGAACAAATTCTGCAAATCGAATTTAGGCTACAAACCTGATCAAGTCGTAGTACATGACATCTTGATCAAAATAAGCTACGTTTTATCCCCACATTGATTGCTATTGACAGGAATCATCGCAAGACTAGTGACGTTCATTTTCTACACCACCATAGCCGATACTATTGATCGTTCATTATAAGTACGCAATTCTCTTGGTAAACAAAGTTCTGTTTGCCCTGTACCTGCCTGTACCTGGTCTACACCCTACACCATAATAGGTATTGTGGTTATCACTTAAGATTTTGATTAGACATGCTTTTTCTTCACAAAACCTCGTCATCCGTTCAGTGAATTATTAATATAAAAATATTTTTCGAATCGCTTCATAAATGACGGAGTTATGAGGTAACAAGCACACACAAAAAGAAACATATACAACGGAATTGAAAACCTCCTTTTTTGAAGTCGGTTAGAGTTGGAGAGATTATGTGAAAGGATATATTTTTCCGATTGGTTTCATAGAAATTTCATCAAAATCGGTTTAGTAGTTTGGTTTTTAAATCAAAATAAGTCTATGGAAAAAATATTTTATTCGTAAACGAAATTGTGTATTTTGCGTTCCTGTGACTTTCCAGTGATATTTTTCCAGTTGCTTTTTTTATTTTTGTTTAATATGAGTTTGCTCTTGACTCTAGTCTAGGTCATAGATGACAGAGACTAAGTCGACGATGGAGCGAGCTTTTTAATGTTGATTATTTGTATTTTATATTTATCTCGAAAAGCAGTGCTTCCGTCAGTGTTTCGTATTACCTATAAGGCTGCATGTCCTCCTTATAATACGAAATAATGATAGAGATGTACATCTAATGAAATTAACACCTACGTAGGAAGGTAATTGGTGTTCCATTTAAGTAACTCAAGTACCCAGAACTACTTCCTTCATAATTTCGTCCGTTCAATAAAAGTAGGTAGGTACTCGTTTGTCTACAAAGATTTTACGAGTTTACCACAGTAGGATGGTCACTTTTTCAGTAAATGTGCAACTAACCTAAGTGTAGGCTCTATTTGGTTTGATTGATTAAAATCCACAGGATCTTTCTCATTTATTTGTATTGTTTTATTATTTCCAGCTATAATTGTAGCAGAATCTCTACCAGCCCCACCACCACTAACAGTGAAGTTTACTGTGGATCGTCCATTTTTATATGTGATCCTATTCGAGGACAAAATTCTTTTTGCTGGAACTTACACAAACTAAGGTGATAATCAATACACTTTAAAATTCTGAGTGTTTCCACTTTGCCCCACCAAGCCGCCACCCTGCCGTGGCAAAGTACACTGCCTAAAAAATTTGATTCCACAAGTATAAAATCTTGGTGGATTCTGCCCCACTAGGGCTGGCACCTCAGGATTTGTGTAGGTAGGTTTGCTCGTATTGTTATAAGTATATTTTTTTGTAAAAATAAATAAATGGATACCTATCTGTAAGTAAAACGTAATTAATGCTGGAAACTTGGATTTAATACGTAGGGAAGTATTTTAAACAAAAGTAAGAAAAAAAAAATCTATTTGTTTCTGGAAGGAATCGGTTTGTAAATCACAGATCAATTACCTTTTTTCAAATATATTAACATCTTACTGAAGTTAAATGTATAAATCAGAAATTAAAGGAAATCTGCCCCATCAAATCAAATTAGTGGGGCATAATATTCCACAGCAAAATTTTAGGCAGTTTACATTACCACAGCAAGGTGGCGGCTTAGTGGGGCAAAGTGGAAGCACTCAAATTTCTAATCCTGGGTTTGGAACATTTTCATTTTGATTTTTCTTACTTACCGTCGCGTCGGATGCTTGCACTGGCGGTGTTAACTGGTGCAGGTTAATTTAAGAATATCTATCTACTTAAGTGGTTATTTACCTACTTCCAGCATAAGGTGCATGTACGTTTTCAAAAAGAGGATCATTTCGATTACGTATATAACAATGCAAATTGTTGCAGCGAATGCGTTTTGTAAAAGTGGTTAGGCAGATTTTTCAATCTTCATGACGTCTGGTGGTTAGTGGTTTAGTACACCCATCGCTTTGATATCAAGTGTGTCTGTAGGTGTGATCGTCCTTCTTTGAATTCGACAACGTTTTTCTTTTTCCCTCTTTCCTTTTGTATTTGTATACGATCATTAATTCACTTACAATGATCCTATTGTGATCCACAGATATTATTGCCGTGCCTCCGTCTATGCCACCACCAGCAACGAAGTTTACAGTCGATCACCCGTTCTTATATCTGATCCTCTTCGAAGACAAAATTCTTTTCGCTGGCACCTTCACAAAATAAGGTGATTTATTATGTTCCTACTTGGCAAGTTTAACACCTATAATAATATTTAGTTCACTTATTCATTTTTCGGGACTTTTCCCAAACGGTTACAAAAACCTCATTCAGGATGGTTGATCCTGGGATTCTCCATAAACAGCATCCTTTCTATTGTTGCTGTGGATATTTCATGGATGTGTTCTGTGTCTCTCCTTGAATGCTGACTTGCACCGTCCATTGGGGGAAATTGGCATTCGCATGATTGAATTTATTATACCGTCTTTTTTAACAGTTATCCAGAGGAAGCAATCTTGACGTCATTATATTTGATTAGTCGTTAGGAGTCGCAAAAGTTGTTGAGATTTTAATCGATGTACACTACAAATTAACGTACTGTTTTTCGTAACGGAATAACAAAACAGCCTTACCCCGCCATAGTTTGTACCAACGGCCAAATTAATATTGGTGTTTAATCCGTGGTGCTTGGCAACTGGGCACCCAAAATGTAAACGTCCCTTTGCATTGTGCCTATTGGCCTGGCTCTGTCCGGATTTTGTAAGTTTGCGTATTTATGAAATATTTGAAACGGGGTTCGCACGCGTGATTATCAGAAATTATCCTAAAGGAACGTACTCCTAGGAAAAAAGTAGGTATTCTATGTTCTTCTAAAATTCCAATCTATCTCTATGTGCAAAAGTCACCAAAATTGGTACAGCGGCTTAGGCTTGAAAACGTAAGAAACAAAAAGACCGACAGACAGACGAGCAGGGTAACCTTTGCTTTTATCTTATTATGGTATTGATATGAACACATTGGATATATATTTTGTATGTATTCTCTCTATCGCTAGTGTTTAATAAGTTATCTTCATGAGGATAATTTCCATCAACAGGAGGACGTGTAATGCTACTATCAGCAGCACCGCCACGACCACCGCCAGTGAAGTTCTTAGTTGATCATCCATTTCTGTATCTGATACTCGTCTATGACAAAATTATTTTTGTTGGCACCTATACAAACTAAGGTGATACTTCTGTGCCTCTGTGTGTAATAACTTAACGACAAAAGAAGAGGATAGCAAAATAATAATTGACACTTCCCCGTCTGTCCCTCCCCTCTGTACGCTTAGATCTTTTAAACTACGCAACGGATTTAAATGGGGTTTTCACTGTTATTTAGATAATTTCTTTTCTAATAATTATAAGTGTCCAAAAAGCGATTTTTGGGCGCACATCAGTAAATATTACCCGTGCGAAGCCGGGGCGGGTCGCTAGTTTTAAATAATTTTGAGTCGGTGCCAAAGATTACACGCGTTTTAATCTATATAATCTCTTGCTTGTCTATTTGTTTGGCGCTAACATTCTTATTTAATAAGATGCCTGTTTTATTTTGCACATTTCCGTTCTCTTATTTTTCGGCGGTGTTTTTTGTGACTAAAATATAGCTACTAATAACTAGCTTGGCTAGGTAATGCTTTCCAGATACTGCACAGACACTCGATGGTACCCCTTTCTCAAAAAAATACAAACACGAGGTACATGCTGTAAACAGCTGAGGAGTTCCTTCGACTATCTTCGGTCTCCAATTAAATTATCTAACTGTTCACTCTAATTTTAAAGAGATTAGGGTTGTATGCGTTCGGAAACACAGACGCAGGCAGAGAGTATTATTTTAATAACGCCTACTGGGATCACAGGCACAACCAGACCTACCTAAGTTCTGTTTACATAATCAGTTATTCTTTACAACTCCGCCCCTAGGAAGGTATAGACCTTCTGTTCTACTTATTTCACAATATCGTATCAAGTTTCGTGCTTTTTTCTAGACTTTCTAGCCATGTTTTAGCAAAACACCTCGATAAATGTACCTATATCTATAGAGCCTATAGAGCCTCTCAGCTCGTATGGATTTCTTAATCTAGCAAAAACATGAAATCACTTACGTATGTACCAGTCTAGCTTTCGACATTTCGAATCTGCTCTTGCGCATCGATCACAAAATCTCATAAAGAACAAATTCACAGTATTCTTATTAGGTACTCTAATTGTAATTAAATGCTTAAAATCAATTATTATTTACAGGACTGATTTTGGACGCACTGTCTTTGGATTCAAGACCATCAGAACCTCTGACGTTTAAAGTTGACCGTCCATTTTTATATTCGATTCTCTTCGAAGACAAAATACTTTTTGCTGGCACTTACACAAAATGAGGTGATATATTTTAAGGTTCCATAAGTTAGAAAACTTTTTGGTCGTCTCGGTATCTTGATTTTCGTTAAAATCGTTTTATAGGATCGCATTTACTATTTAGAGAGTGCCGGCACTATCTCAAGCAAGTGTTCATTGCGATGGGGTCTTTGACGCTCTTTTTTATTAGCAGTTGCAGATGCTTTAACTGAACTAAGTTTTTACCGAAACTAAACAGTATTTCATTGATTTTGGCATAAAGTTTTGTTCGTTAGTTAACGTTACGTAGGCAACTCGATCGCGACAAGTGCAGGCCACAGCGCCAGCTAGCGAGCGAGCTAGTGCGCCGGGCGAGCATCATTTCACCTCTTTTCATTCTTCGGTTCACACCCCGAACTACAGAGATAGGCTACGTTAGCGATACAAACAATACGAACGAAATATCCGACGATGCCAGCGATGCTATTCGTTCACCTCGTTAGCGTAGCTTAGCTCTGTAGGTCGCGGTGTGAACCGAAGTGAGGTGAAACGATGCTCGCTTGGCTCGCAGCTCGCTCGCCCGTCCGACCGTAGTTTTCGGCGTGAACCCACATAGTTTAGCTCGCCAAAGCTTCGCTTAGTTCATAGTTTCCCTTGCCTCGCTTCGCCCCCCAGTTCGCTCGCTTGCTCGCTCGCTCGCTAGCTGGCGGTATGGCCTGCGCTTTAACATAAACTTAAACTTGTACTACAACTAAAAGCGCTTGGTCATAATGAAAGAAAACCTCTATTTTAGATTTGATATAAATCTGAACGCGATTGAGTACGTGCAAAACTCGTACTAAGCCCTTTGAGTACGGAGACGCATAGGCGGACCCTCGCGATCTCAAGCTCTGTGGTAATCTGCTGAAGTCCTGACCATGAGTCCCCTAAAGTATAATTGGCATCAATTAAACTGTTGCACTTCAAGGCTTGAATGAAAAAAGCTTTGCCTGCAATTTCTTTGTTTTTGCTTTTGGGTTATATCCACACAGCAGTACGAAAATCAGTTTAACTGTTCGGGTTTAGTTCCTTTTAACTTCTTACCGATTCTGGCCACGTTGGTAAATATTGCTCTTCTTTATAACTTTCGACTTGATCTTCTTCTAATTTAAATGAAACATTCAGCACGACCTGTTCCTCCAGTAGTAAAATAGTTCTCTCGTCACCGATCTTAGGCCTTTTCAAGAACAAAAATCATTTGCTAGCAGTGAATTTATGTAACAAAAGCAAGTTTTCGGTTTTTGTCCTATACTTGTCGTTGTTTAAGTTTTACATTTGGCTGGTCGTCAGTGGTAATTCTTTCACCTTGAGCGGTCCTAGCGTCACCACGTCTTACGAAGTTGAGTTTTGTAGAATAATAGCGACCCGGCCTGGTTTAGCACGGGTGCAAAATATAGTACACAAACCTTCCTCTGTGAATCTTAAAACAGTTCAAGACGTAAGCGGAGAAATAGACAGAGGAAGGCAGCAACTTGTGAGCATTTATGCAACGGAATATCGACCATACACGTGCTGTTATTAGGTACCTACTTGCATGCACAATAGCAGTCTATGGTAACTAGGTGCGACCTATGATGGCGTATCACTGCACTGTCTAAGGTGTTTAGGGTACCAACCTACAAAGGCATACATCTATCTACTTTAGCAGACGACATTTGTAGTTCCTGCCAGGCGCGTGGTCTGACAATGAGTATTGGCAAGGAGAATCGTGTTACCCAGTTACAGGATTACATCTGATTGAACTTAGGTGCAACTGGTGTTTAGCTAAAGCTTAGACTTGAAGTCGACCCAAATTGGGAAGAGGCTAAGGCAAAAAGATATTGTTTTAAGATCTTGTAATCTAGTCTTGGCAAGAGGCAACATACTGCCCAGTACCAGTTCCTAACTGAGTTCTGGAGGTCAGTTAGGCAGGTTCAATTCAAAGAGGTGATATTTAGCTGCACCGGGCTAGGCTAGAAGTCGACTCAAGTTGGGCAAAGCTGGGTAGATAATGAGATAAGGGAATTAAGGTGATAACGGCAGGGTAGCCCGCGAAATTCTAATTTTCATGTTTTTTTGCATTTTGTCAGGTTTATGTTGATTAAAGTACGATTGGCGACCGTAACAAATATCGCTTTACTAAGTTATAATAATTATAATCATCAAAACGGGTTGTATCAGTTCATGTAATCCCATTGAATGACTTTTTTTATGAAATAACCATTCAATGGAATAAATGAACTTAGAGGGTTGTATTGATAATTTTAATGTATGATCATTCTGTAAATAAATACGTGTTACGGTCGCGAATCATATTTTGTTCAACATTCAGCCTGACACTGACCCGCAAATTGCAAAAAAAAACATAGGAAAATTTGAATTTCACGGGCTCTCGTATACCCACAGTGGTTGTTTAGTAGGCAGTGGATACGTTCTGATGATGGGTGGACTACCTAAATATTATATTTGTTCCACAGGACTTATTTTGCAGAATTATTCTGCTATTAGTTTACTGCCGCCCGCTGTGAAGTTCACGGTGGATCGTCCCTTCTTGTTTCTAATACTTTTCGAGGATAAAATCCTCTTCGTTGGCACCTATGCTTATTGAGGTGATAATACAAAGCTTAATTTCTTCGTTTCATCCGTCATCATCATAAGCTGCCGTTATATTAAAATCGAAACAATTTTACGTAATTTCTTTGTTAGACTATTTGCTTTAAAAATTGGTTTTGATTGCAAACATCTTCAATGCACTTGGTTTTGGTAGAATTATTTGATTGATACCTATATTATTAGCACTGGCATGATAATGCTCTTGCATCCGGTATGATCCCTGTATTAATAAACTACTTTCATTTTTAAATAAAGTTTAATCTTTAATCTTCTGGGCCATCCTATGAAGTTTTAAAGCCATTGGATTATTGTTCCAGTGTGAAAGAGAGATGGAGCTATACAGGACGAATAGTACTATCCCTTACTCACAACGAAATCATGATAGCACTGGCCACAGATGTAGGTACAGTCAATTTCACTTCCATGGCAACAGTTTCACTTCGACAGCGCCTTTAATTTCCTAGCATTAACAAGGCAGGTTTTCGAAGGGTCTTTGAAATTTCCTAGGTCTTGTAAGCTCCAATAGGATAATGAGTCACTATGACTCGAGAGAATTATGAGATTGGTTTATTGATGTGGATCTTGTCCCTAGGCCTGATAAGCTTTGCTTGTAAAACTAGATGTTAGGATTACCTATTAGAAGACACACAAATACTTTTTCTAATTGTTTTTAATGATCGTTGATTTTGCGCAAATTGGCTGTCCTTCGATTCCCCGGAATTTTATCTTTAATCTTTAATAATTCATCTGGATATCACTGACTCAACCCGACGGCCTAGCGCGAGTTTTTTAAAGCATTCCCGTAAACTTCGCTCAAGTCAATTCGTATGAGAAAAAGAGGTTTTCGGTTATTGTCACTGGACGGGGCTTTTGAAGTTTAATTAAATACAAATTGTCGTTTACACGTGAGAAAATTCGCACTAAGGCCTAATCCTATCTGCAGTAATCGGCAGTTATAATGGCACATCGACTTTTTTAAAAAGTTCGGCTATGCAGACTCTGTCACTCGTACCTCTGTGACGATCTCTTTCAGAAACACGATGAGCCATGTTAACGCGGGAAATTAAACTCCCTGAATCCTTTCCTTGCCGGGATTAAGCTCACTTCTATGTCTTCGCGCATGCCATTAGGTACACGGTAGGTTTTGCTGTCAGTTTAACCACAGTCACGGCTGTGATTGACGGATAACGTATCGTCTAATGCAGTGACTGTGGTTGCATGAGACTGATTGACAAAAAATGTGAATATTTGGTTAGTCACGACTTTTAAGTGAAACGGTCTGTGTTTTTCTATGTTTATGGAATGGGTCCTTGTCCTTTTTCGAATCCCGTATATATATCAGCCATATTTAAGATTATTATAAGTTTAAGGTGATGTCGATTGAATTCCATCACTCACTATCAATCATTCATGACTTTTGGAATTTCGGTGTACGGAACTTTTGGTGTAACGGACGCCTATGATACAATCGTTTCACAGTTATTTTACCTCTGATTTTGAATCACAATGACCTGTATTCTCGTAGCTACAGGGTAAGGTTGTAGTCCGTTGTAGAATAACTGTGAACGTACTGTTCAGTAGGTACTATAAGGGTCTTTTGGCGCTTAAATGACATTGCCAGGGTCGCTGTTGGTAAATGTGTCTTTGACTTAAAAAGACAAGATGGCGGCATTTTTATTATGGCCATGCGCCAAAGATCCTTATACTTACTGGGTCTTATTTAGAAAAATCTCTGCGGTGTTTGGCAACAAATAAGCAGTTTTTTTATTTAAATTTGATATGAAAATAGAATCTGCTTGCAAAACTGCTCATAGATTTTTATAAATAAGGGTGATATTTGAAGCAGAGAGTATGGTGGAATTAACATGTTTCCTACAATTCCACAGGTCTGGTAGCAGTTCCAATGTCTTCATTCTCAAGACCGCCTCCACCAATGAAGTTCACAGTGGACCGTCCCTTCCTATACGTAATACTTTTTGAAGATAAAATTATTTTTACAGGCACCTATGTAAAATGATGTAAAATTCAAATTTCAGTTAATTCAGATCAATATAACGAAACTTAATCTACCTTGTAATGTAATATTTTTGATTTAATTAAATTTATTAAATTTGCTATGGTAGGTCTGTCAATTTATTGAAGTGCATTTAAAATAAAATGATAAAATATTAACATTCAGTGTATTATTTAGCCCAGTAAAATGATACTTACCTAGTTTACGTTTTAATTTATGTAAATCCTTGTGTGAAGAAATATTTTGTTAACTTTTTGACCGCCACTTTCGGATATAGCTGACAAATGAACCATACTTTTTTTTATTATATCCTCCTTATTAATTTGACTATAGTTTCTATAGTATGGATCTTGAGGAAGGAAAAATTCGAAAAGTTGCCCAGAGGAAATTTCAGAAGAACATAGACTGATTTTTACGGTTCCGTAGTCAACAAGGACCCTTATAGTTTCGCCATGTCCGTCTGTCTGTCCGCGGTTTAGCTTTTTTTTTTTTTTTGTCTGTCCCATGGTGTGGGGTGTGGTTGGATAGGTTCGAAAAACGATCAGAAGGTTGGTTGGCATTCCAACCAACCACTTGGTCCTTCCTGAGTTGACAATAAAAAAATACACAAGTAGTTCATCTAAACCAAAGTCATATGTTCTGGTGTCTATAAAAAGAGGTGATGGCTGTACGGTTACAAACCATACAGGTTTCTTTGGACAATGTGACTCCTTGTCCAGGCTTTTTTTTAGCATAAATAGGTAACTTTTTTTCAGAATTATAGGAAACTGTAGTTGCATGAATTAATGAGCCTGTATGTGTTCTAAGTTCTAAATTTAAAAAAATGCAACTGACTTCCAAATAAAAACAATAAAAGGTCTAAAATTTTAATAGTTTTAATTTCGGAAGTTGGTGTTTTTAGTTTTGTTTCTTCGTTTGTGAGGCCGACTTCCGAAATTAAAGTAATTTTTTACTTGGAAGTTGGTTGTATTTTTTTGTAAAAAAGTTTCATTTTCACTTTTTTGTGGTGATACTCCACATGGAAATTGACATTACACTCGTAAGGAATCAGTCTATATGACAACTTCGATTTTATTGATTTGAACTCAGTTTTAAATCAATAAAATCGCAATTGTTATGGGTGATGTCACTGGTATATCTTTGAAGTTCAACATCCAATATAGTTGATACACCTGATACAAAAAATATAGTTACCCGGCGTCATTTTGCTTATTTACAATAAGCAACGAGTAAGAAAATGCTCAGAAAATAAAAACTACAGAGTCAAACAGAATATAATTATACGAGACCAAATGGCAAGTATACCGCATATAACAAAAAAAGAATCACATAAATCGGATCAGAAACCTCGGAGTAATCAGTGTACATAAATACCCACCACATTGGGAACCTCGTCCTATTTTGGAAGTCGGTTAAAAAGATAGAGTACAATTTGGTTATTAAAGTAATAACCAAATTGTACTCTTTACCCTTCTCCAAATAAACTTTAACAATGTCAAATCCAAGTCTCGCACTCCTCACTTCCAATATGTTTAAAAAGGAAACAATCCTGACACACTCATATATGGATATTTTTAAATGTTTTTTTTTTTTAATTATTTAAAATTAATAGTGAATAAACAAGATTTTGAAAAGAGTCAGATGTTGCAAAACAATTTTACGATGTCAAATGTCTGTTACAATCACAAAGGAAAGGTTAGACTTTCCCTTGTGCGCAGCAACTAAGGCAGCACCGTATTTATTACCTTATTTATTTTGTCAGTTAGATCAACTAACTGACAAAATAAATAAGGTATGTTGATGCCTTTCAATTTTTTTTTATAATAGACCATTGTCTGGTAACAATGCATCGACGTGCACGGGCAGAAATCCGGCCTTGGCTTTCGCAAATTACTTGTTACTAACTTAAAATGGTCAGGAAATCGCTTAGTCTAAACTCTTAACCTTTTGCGTGTCTACCACAGATTTTTATCGTCCAATCCTGACCAAGCCCTTAAGTGTAACTGTCCGACTTAAGACATTTGGAGCATTTTTTCTTATGTCGAACTGTGTAACTTAAGACACGCAAAAGGTTAAACAATGAACTAATTCGTTACTTACTCTGTGCTCACATAATTTTGTAGCCAATACTTTTCTGGTATTGACATAGGTACTTCGATACTTTCTTGATTCACATAAACTTTTCACAATTAATAAAATAAAAACAAAGAAACTATAACACAGCCAGTTTTTACTGCTTTGTTATGACTTTTATCAGGAAAACGTTTGCTTTGTTGTTTTGTTTCTGTTTATTTTGTTATGACATAATGACACTGACATAAATCTGTGATGTTTGAAGTTAGCTACAGAGTCTCGGACTCTTTTTATTCATTTTTATTCCATTTCAATTAATCACAAAAAACAAGTTTTTTTTTAATATAATAAGAAAACTACATCATAGCTTTCACTTAGATTTACTTATATCTCACCAATAACTGCGGGTAGACTGTTTGTTTTGCAGGGGTTTTTTTTTTGCTAATGTCATCCATGTTCTGTTTAATCTGTTCACCACTTCATTCATTATCTGCGGTCTGGACCAGGCATTATAGAAACCGCTGACCTAACCTATCGTTTCCAAGTTTTTCAGAGTTCTTGCTTAAAAATAAGCTCTATTATATACTGTAATTTGTGTTATTTCCCATGAAAAGAATGACAACTTTAAGAAAATACATTGGTAAGTGTCTACCTGCGTTAGGTAGGCTAGTAAAAACCCTAAAAATATAAAGTTTGTTATTGTCATCTTAATGGTGATAACAATATTACACCTTGATTTCCTACACCTTATTTTATTCCATAGTCAAATTTCTTGATACTTGTTGAATTTCTTCAACTTTTCATATTAGGAAAAAAAATCTTAATTATAGATTTTAAAGAATTTTTTAACTAGGAACCTACTTAAATGGTTAATAATGCAGTACGAGGGAAGTTATCTCAGAAACTAATTCATTTTTATTCCAGATATTGGAGCAAACCTAACAGATGAAATGTACCAGGGCATGTACCATGGTTCAAAGAAACATGAGCCTGATTTAGACATAGTGTTGGCTCGCAGCTGGACAGCAGGAGTTGATAAAATGATCATTACTGGTGGCTCCTTAACGGATAGTCATAAAGCTATTGAACTGGCACGGTCTGATTGTAAGTCACTAACTACTTATATTAGAGTTATGATATTCACAAAATGAATGGTTGTTGGGGTCAAAGGTTTTGGAGTGGCACCATGATTGTCTAGGTGGCTTGTTGATCTCGGCTGCGGGAATCTATTGGATGTGAGCGGCACAAGACTAGTTCATGGGATGATACTTAGGGGTGACCTATGTCCAGCAGTGGATGTGTTTCAGCTGAAATAATGATGATGTTTTTGCAGGACAACCTTGCCTTGCTCTAATCCATTTATGCTGCAAGTCTTACATCCAGTTTCTGAAAAGATATTATCAATAATGTCATTGCAATGGAATTGGCTGTTGAAAATTTATTCTACCAATCTAGTTGAGTTTTCCTTTTGTTTCTAAAACTGGGCCTAAGTTGGAAGCCTAATTTCAGCCAGGCTATACACAACTGTAGGTTGCCATCCAACCAGGTGTAAGGATTTCTTACCTGATGCAGAAGCCTACCTGCAGAGCCTCCGGGACCTGATAACAGAGAATAAGGACAAAGTTGTGGCAATCGGGGAGTGCGGACTTGACTATGACAGGCTAAACTTCTGTGAGAAAGATGTTCAGCTAAAGTAAGTGCTCTGTTTTGTATATAGCAATACCAGAAAGACCTAATCTAATACTGAATGAAGAGTCTGTTTGAGAAACTTACTATAGCTATTTGAACTGCACCCTTATTGTGTAACCTTTTGAACGCCAGAGCATAAACGCATCGGCGTGCCTCCGACGCCAAGCCACAAATTCGCCGTACTTTTTGTCACATATTTGTGACGTTTGGCGTAGGGCACGCGCTTACTTGTCATGTAGACAATGGCATTCAAAAGGTGAACACACCAAGTCAGTTTCAATCACAACTGAATGAATCTCCTGATCCAATGCTTCATAAATTAGGTTTTAAACTCTTCTGCTTTTATGATAAGTAACTAAAGTAACATACACAATGAACACTATTGATTTTACAAAATTGTAGGCATTGCAAAATTGATTGTGTTACTGAATTGCCCTGCTGTATACTGCCACCATCCCTAATTAATGGAAGCTCAGAATCACAGTAATATTCTAATCAGTGAATATGCTCACGCAAAAATATAGACGACGTCATCCTACTATACCCATTAAAATTTGTTAGTAGTGTAGGTATGCAATGCTTACTATGTATAGCGACTAACCAACGGCTTAACGTGCTTTCCCAGGCACGGGGGCACCAGATCTCTACGGTAGTGTCGGGTTGCCGTACCATCGGGATATGAGTGATGGAAGAGGGAGTGCACCTGTGTTTGCGCACACACTTGAGCATTATAAAAAATGTCCCGCGCCGATGGCTAGTCTCGGTTGAGATTGGACGCCATTTCCGAAATCGGTCAGGACTATAATAGCTAGGTACTAAGCTAATTAAAGTCAGTATGTCCTGTGAATCTGGCCTTACAGTTAGGTACATCACCAAATATATTCCAGGTATTTCGAGTACCAGTTGCAACTGAGTCGCGAATTCGGCCTGCCATTGTTCCTGCATTGTCGCGCTGCGGCCGACGATTTGGTCGCAATACTGGAGAGAAACCGCGACAGTGTTGTGGGCGGAGTCGTGCATTCGTTTGACGGAACCGAAGATGCCCTGCAAAAGATACTTGGCTTGGGAATGTACATAGGTATTAATGGATGGTCAGTTGACGAGTATGTAGATCGTATAAGCAAAACACACTGACTTCAACTTCAACAAATAATTTTAAGCTTTTTTTTTTTTTACTTTAGTAGCTCTGACTTTGGCTTTAAAATACTCGTTGGAGTTAGCAAAAAAAAAGTATAAAGTTTTAATAAATAAATAAATAAATGATTCCATTTATTTTGCGAAGATGACATGTAACAACTTTACCCTCCTCCTCCTCTGAGATAACCTGTTAAAACCAATGTTAATCGAACATTTACGCTGACTGTACCATTTCGGAATTCATATTACTTAGTACCTTTTGAAATTTTTACAACCTTGCAAATGAGTTTCATTCTGGCTTTTAACTGTACCTATTCCTACTTATTAGTTATTAATGTTTTACTTTATTTTTCAGTTCCTTAAGAACAAAGGAAAATTTAGAAGTAGCATCTAAAATACCTAAAGACAAGCTTATGATCGAGACGGACTGCCCATGGTGCGAAGTGAAGCCAACCCATCCAGGCTATACACATGTGATGACCAAGTATCCAACAGTGAAGAAAGAGAAGTACTCAGTTGAGTCTGGCAGTCAGGTGAAAGGCAGGAATGAACCAGTTAATATTGTGTAAGTACTTTGGAAATGACTGTTGTATTACACAGTAGGTAACTGGTCTGTGGAAGTGTGTCAGCAGTATTAGAGACTTATACCTAGTGTGTAACCTCGTTAATCTTTTGAACGCCAGAACATAAACGCATCGGCAAGCAACAAATTCGCCGTCCTTTTTGTTCATATTTGTGACATTTGGCGTACAGTACAGAGCACGCGCTTGCTTGCCATGTAATGTATGTCACCGGAAAATTGCAAACGCAGTAAGATCGTAAATTATCGCGTGAAATTGTAAACTTTTTTTTCTATTAAATTTGGATGGGATAAATTGTCTACAAAACGATTTTTTCATAATATATCGAGAAATTATAATCTAATAAAGATTTATTACAATCTTACGGAGTCTACAATAATCCGGTGACATATACGTGACAATGGCTTTCAAAATGTTAACAGTGCCAAGCCTTAGCTTTATTCTTAGCCAATCTAGCCACAATGGGAGTTACAAATTCGGTATGAGGGACTGGTAGACACACATGAAGAGCCTTAGAACAATTTGTGCAGGTACCATGTAAGTCCAAATGAGTTAATATGGCGTTGTTTTTTCAGGCAAGTTCTGGAGATTTTAGCAGCAATACGGAAAGAAGATATGGACGAGTTAGCAGCAGCTATTTACGAAAATACTAATAAACTATTTTTTATTAAATAAATTGTACATAATGAAGGTATTTATAATTATTAAATAAGCGAAATGTTTTGTTAAAAATGCATATATATATTTATTTTCTTTTGTAACTACCTTTCCTACCTACTCACTTACGGCCAGTTTCAATAACATATCTACTTTTAACCAACAACACAGTTGAACATTAAAAAAAAATGTATATGAAGAGTTTGATGACCCTGACAAAACCAGTTTTTTGCTTTAATTGCAGTCTGAGACTAAAACTAGTTTAATAGGTACAAGCGGCCATCAATACGCTGGCCACTTAAATCGTCGCATTCGTTTGAATGATGATGAAATTAAATGATGGTAGATACCTATATTAGATAATAGATCGCGTTTACACGTTAGTATTGATTAACAGTGTAGCACGTAGGGTATAAACTATGGGCACGCTATTATTGTGGCGATAAGTCCCCTCTGAGGAGCGGCTAGAGGCGCCACGGTGTCCGCCTGACGCAGGTACTCACAGGACACGGCTGTTTCGGATTCGGTGGGAGGCCACGCCCGGGTGTTATTACTGAGGATTGGCCGGAGGACACGGTGGAACATACGGTGGAGGTAGGTCCTTGGGCGGAGTACCGCCGTGTCCTCATCGAGGCGATCGGCGACGGCGATCTCTCGCTTCCGGCCCTGGTTCAATCAATGGTCCGGAGCGAGGAGGCGGCAAAGGAAGCAGTCACCTCCTTCTGCGAAGCAGTAATGCTCGCAAACCTCACGCCCCAGCCGCCGCAACAGAAGACGCCCCAAGCGTCGGGAGTCACAAGACGATTCCCTCGCCGTTCGATCAGAACCGGGCCCGGATCTACGGCGCGTTGTATACCACGCGCTCCTCAAAGAGATGTCTGCATGGTAGTCGGGGCCTGCTGGGGCCAGTGCCAACCAGGGTACAGGAATGTGTTCGAAAGAGTCACCGCGGCCCTGGAACACAAAGGGCATTTGAAGGAATACGGATGGGGTCAGTAAGATTCTGACACTCCCTTCCAAGTCCGGTTAAGCAGTAACCAGCTTCAGTTTGCAAAGAACTGCGAGTGGTCACGTCCAATAAAAAAAAAACTCCCTTCTTTTCCGGAGCGGAAGGAGCCATTTGTGATGTCCCATCGTTTAAAAAAAGGGGTACGAACTAAAGGGTCGACAATGTAAATCAAACTCTTAATAAATCACTAACAATATTTAATTGTGATTTCTTACAATTATTTCGTACAACACAACATTTATCATCTTATTCAGAGGAACAAATATCTAAAATAAATGTTGGCGTCCACCGGATCCATATTTCATTCACTCAAATAGCTTACAGATGGGGTTCTAAAAAAGTTCTAACTTGTGTGACCTTTATTGCAATATTTTCTTAAAGTTATGTAGAATTTATGATGACTGATAGATGGGCATGCTTTGCCTTACATAGATGGTAGATCATACTATGTTTGAGCTACAAGTATTTATGGCAGTACCTATGTTTTGAAGGCGATTCGCACAAACTCATCGCTTTCATTACACAACAGAATATTGCTTCGAGAAATGTTGCTCCGGCAATAAATTACAGATAATCTACACAATGCAATTTTAAGTTGTTCCTCTATCACTTCCTTTAAAACACGATCTCTCAACACAAAATAAATATACTACAAAAAGCTTATACCCCTATTATATCATTTGTTAAAGATTCAATAATTATGAACAATGAAGTTATTTGGATGACAATTAGAGGTAACTTGATGATTCATTATGAAATGATACCAGTCTATCAGGTATTTAAATGCAAAATCGGGAATGTATTCAAATACTGGATTTTGATTTAAAATAAATACTAAAGAATTTCATAGATGTCATGGATTCAATTTTTTGTAAAAATATATTCTTCAATGATATGATTAATTATTGCATGACATAATAAATTGAGTGAATTTTAGATTATAAATAAAAAAGTTGAATCTACATATTTTTGGCACACATTGCTTAGAAATGTAATTTGTTAATTCATAGTTATTTATCTATGGTAACAGTTGGCACTAGTAACAAGATCTATGGGATGGCAACACAATGGCCAATCTTATAATTAGATGTGTTGTTAAGACACTTTTATACACCTTCGTAATCAATGTGTGCCAAGAATAGCTCTTCATAGTAAATAGGTCCGATCGATGTTATTGTACTTGATTTAAAATTTTCTTCAATAATGAAACGGATAAATAAAAATAAAACAGATTTGATAAGGACATGTTCAGGCAGAGGACTGTGTTCGTTTTGTGCTAAGTCCAACTTTGGATAAAATGGGGAACATAAAATGGAACAAAAATCAAATAATAACCATACATCGGTTATTGTTATTTTTATTTCAATACAGAAGGCTAAACAAACGCAAAATTCACCAAATAAGTTTCTAGTTTTTATAAACCTCATTTCAAATAAATTGACCGAACGTTACTATACCACTATATCCACGAAATAGACGTTCCTGACTTCCATGTGCGTTCTTATTATTTCTTACATAAATAACAAACATATATATTTTGATATCTGTAAGTACCTTAGTGGAAATTGCTACAATTCGGCCAATTAACACATTATAAATTAATTCTAGTGGATAGATTTTGATCACTGTCACGAAAAGTGTATAATACGAACACAAATAACACTAAAACTCAGTCCTCTGTCTGTGTAGCACAGTTATCACTAAAGTGAAGGGGTTACTCTTCAAGGTATCTCGGAGTAGATGTGGACCTGCTCCCGGAACCAGTGGAAGTATGACGTCATGTGGGATCGTGTGACGTTGAGAGCACTCTCCGTTTTGTACTGCAAGATCTCTGGCGCCCATTCTCCTCTGAAAAGTTGAAACAATATTTAGTGGAGTTCAAAAAAAAAACCCTAAAATACAACGTCCATATAGTTTTATTAGCGTTTTTGTTTTGCCTTCAATGAGACTACTCATTGAAGGAAATTCAAAATGAATTAACCATTATAAACCACAGCTACTTCGGTAATTAATTAACTAATTTATTTTATTTCTAAATAAAAAGCACGGTTATTACGGGTGTCGGTAATATTTTGGCGGAAAATTGGAAATTCAAACACAGAGATTACATTCTTATATGTGAATAGTGTTTTTCTGCGTTCGTTACTCATCATGTAATCAGTTGAAAGTGAGCAATTTGTATCGTCTCGAATAACCTCGGAATTTAAATGAACACTCGGAAAACGGCATTCTTATGTCCTACAAGATTGTTCTTTAAATAAATATTGGGTTGTAGCGCTAAAATCACCTAGCACGTGCCTATGTACAGAACAAAGAGCACTATCTCTTTTTCACAATGGATTCGTAGGTAATGGAAATGACACGCCGTTGTAGAGGGGCTGACAAGTTAAACGCCAAGAGGATCATCGGCAATGATAGGCTCGTCGAGTCGAAGCTCTAAAGCCTTGAGCATCGACGCCGAGTTGCTAGCCTGAGTTATCTCTCGGTTGCAGGGGGGCTACTCACACGCGTAAAACGTTTGGGGAACACATTCATTGTGCGTACAGCTAAGGAGTGGAATTCCCTGCCCAGTGATTAAGTTACTTCTAGGCAAGCGTGCTCCATCTTCGACTACATCATCGCTTACCATCAGGCGAGATAGTGGCCAAACGCGTAAAAAAAACGTAACGACACTGTCAAAATGTGTTGTGCCAAACTCGATCGAAGTCGATATTCGAGCATGTTTTATAAACTAAACGATATTGTGACAACCTGAAACTGAAATGCTCGATTAACCGTGTCTGAAAACCCCTCAGATTTTATTGCATACTAGCTTTTGCCCGCGATTTCGTACGCCCATACCCCGTTTTTACACGTTCCCGTATAGCCCTAGCCTTCCTCATGAATGTGGCTATCATATACAAATAGGGTTTTCCAAATGCGACTGGTAGTTCCAGAGGTTAGCGCGTTCAAACAAACACTACAGCTTCATTATATTAGTATAGATTTTTGCAGAAATCCACGACTAAACAACGTCGAGAGTCTTAAAATAACATTTTATCATCCTACGTAACTCTTAAAAGCCGAGCACTGTAGATTGTCACATACCTACAGACATAGTGACACTATGTTTGTAGGAGATACATTTTATTATTTTTATTTTTATATATTTTTGTTTGTTTTTTTTTATATTTTATTCTCCAAAATCTAAAACACATTTTTTTTTTCTGTGTATATGCCTAGAACGCTGTCGTCTCCTCTTTTGGAGGTGGGCGATAATGGCCAAGACACAGTATTCGATACTAATGCGGTTGTTAACAAACACAATTTTTTGTAAACTGTTTTTTTTTATTCCAATAAATATTTTTGTATTTGTATTTTTGTACTATTTTGATTTTCACACTTTTGTTCATGGAATTGCATCATTTCCCAAACTGGCTTTGCCAAACTTAATAAGTTACTAAGTAGTTCTGCTAGCGTCCGTTTCTCAAGTTATCTTTCTACATATTATCACTACGACACATGAATAATATTGACTTTTGATCTCTCACTGATATTTGCTTGATTACTAACACATGTTCATTTTCTGATTAGAAAATAGTTTGTTTGCAAAAATGTCTCTCTTTGCCCATACTTGCTTAGTATTAAAAAGTATTTTTAAACTGATTGATTTTATGATGATTCTCTCGTTAATGGAATAACTTCTTGGAAAGGGATGCTCTTTCAACCACTCTTCGTCTACCGACCGTATTCGCAGTAACACTATGCTTCAAGTTTTACAAAGAGCCTGTCGAACTTAATAACTCTGCCGTGTTACCACAACTTCAAATAAAGAAAAAAAAAATACTCACATAAAAACTTTAGTTGTCAAGTACTCCGTCGTCAGCTGATAGTAGTCATTGGAATACTTCTTCACTACTTCAAATCCGCTCGATGTGTAGGTCTGCACATTGTCTATTAGGCCCGGCGCATACTGCTCTATGGTAGCTAACACTACCGGGACTTTGTCGGCGACAAAGTTATGAATGTTGGAAATCCACACGTCTCCTTTCTTCATGGCTACGTCAACCAACTCTCTTGAGAGCAATAGGTAGGGCGTGCATGCTTCGGCCGCTTGGGCGTAGTACACTGGCCCGTTGCTTTCGAGCCATACGTATGCGCGTGCTGACGTTGATAAACTCTTCTGCCAAGCGCGCTGACTATGCTCCAAGACTCCGAGGTCGTTCAGTAAACGGCCCGTTGTGCTTTCTGTGGAGCAGAAGTTTTGTCGTTAATTGGGATAATCGTTTTTTTCTTTAAAGAAAACCGAACATTTTACTAATCCGACATTCTATGTCAAAAGTTCAAGACCGCTTTCAGCTTTTAATTTACATTTTCTAACGCTGGGTGATACAGATATCACTCAACTTTTTAGTAACGGGAAGCACAAACTTGCTACAACAGTAAAAGTATCAGATAAGGGATACACATTAATGGAATGTGACGTCATTTATACGCATATAGCTGTAGTTTTCCTTTATTCAATTGCCATGGATCGACAAAGGTCATAGTCTATTAACACTAATTACACCAGTTTACTTTTTAATTAAATTAATAAACGCAAACGGAGTGATAAACATACAGATTTTAATTAGTCTATCTTGGAACCAGAAATAAACATTAACAGTACTGAGTATTATTGTAGCAGAAACAGGAAAATAAAATCATTGATTTAAATTCTAAATATGTATAAGGACACCTAGCTATTTATGAAGGTGTCGTAATCATCACCAACCTCGTTTCATAACCGTCTTTGTCTACCATAAACTATCTATTATTTTTTTAATTCAAGATCAAGTTGAAGGTTACAAAGTTTAATGTACTGTCAAAACCTGTTTTCTTTCTTATTTATTCTGAGATTATAAGATATGCAACACAGGCCATAGGTTATTTTTTATTTTATAACACCGTCTTATCAATGCAAACAATGTTACATTTGAAAAACATGGTCTTATCTGACACGATAATATTGTCGTTAGGTGGTACTATGTGCAGACCATGCCAGAGTCATTATGGAGTAATAGTTTAAAATTCTCGCTTGAGGAAAACTAGCTGTTGAAGAATCATTTATGGGTCAATGTTAAACATCTATTTGCAGAATAATGGCGCAAAATTATAAACTTGGTCATGGGCGTAGTTTTTTTTTTTGGGATAAGCCCGCCCCTCTGCCACTCCTGAGAGCCAGAATCCAACCACTGCAACTCCTCAGAGTCAACTGACACGAACACCAGACAATGAGCTCGACGAGTACCGAAGAAACGATTCAACTGTCTTGGATATGGATACCGAAAAGAAATTAATCAGAAAAGAACAGCGGAAGTGTCCATATCAAGCAATTGACTGAACAGAACAGCGGCCCTAATATGAAGTCTTAAAACGATCATGATTCCGGTCTAAGAGGGAGACGGATCTATACATAGCGACTAGCACTATACCGTTTACATCATCGGAATTGGATGGCATTAGCACGTCATAGTAGGGCACCTGGTTCCTCTTAATCATGGTTAATCGTCACACGAGTTTTCAACGCACTCTCTTAATTTTTTGTTTACGTGAAAAAATGTGTCCAATATTTATTGGAAATCTATCTGATGGACAAATTTTAATATACAATACCCTAACACGGGTGCATTACAGGCTGTAATGTTACAAATTATACGCTTACAGGTTGCACAGTGTAATGCTTAGTTCTCTTCACTCACTGATGTTGAAATCCACACATACGCACGAAACTCAACACATACGGACGAAACTCAACACATACGCACGAAACTCAACACATACGGACGAAACTCAACACATACGCACGAAACTCAACACATACGCACGAAACTCAACACATACGGACGAAACTCAACACATACGCACGAAACTCAACACATACGCACGAAACTCAACACATACGGACGAAACTCAACACATACGGACGAAACTCAACACATACGGACGAAACTCAACACATACGGACGAAACTCAACACATACGCACGAAACTCAACACATACGCACGAAACTCAACACATACGCACGAAACTCAACACATACGCACGAAACTCAACACATACGCACGAAACTCAACACATACGGACGAAACTCAACACATACGCACGAAACTCAACACATACGGACGAAACTCAACACATACGGACAAAACTCAACACATACGGACAAAACTCAACACATACGGACGAAACTCAACACATCCGCACGAAACTCAACACATACGCACGAAACTCAACACATACGCACGAAACTCAACACATACGGACGAAACTCAACACATACGGACGAAACTCAACACATACGGACGAAACTCAACACATACGGACGAAACTCAACACATACGGACGAAACTCAACACATACGGACGAAACTCAACACATACGGACGAAACTCAACACATACGGACGAAACTCAACACATACGGACGAAACTCAACACATACGGACGAAACTCAACACATACGGACGAAACTCAACACATACGGACGAAACTCAACACATACGGACGAAACTCAACACATACGGACGAAACTCAACACATACGGACGAAACTCAACACATACGGACGAAACTCAACACATACGGACGAAACTCAACACATACGGACGAAACTCAACTTTGCGCGTGAAGAAGTAACAAACACACACACTCACATACTTTTGCCTTTATAATACCTATTAGTGTGATGATATTGTTTCTTTACTCAATAGCAGCTACAGAACACCATCCTTAAATTGACCACACAATTCTGGATCACCCTGTATGGGCTGTAATCTATCGGCTGCAACCAGTGCAAGTTGGTAGCTATCAAAATTGCATCTTTATAAAACCACTAGCTTGCCCGCGACTTCGTATAGCTTATAGCATTCCTCATGAATGTGGCTATCATATACAAAAAGAATTTTCAAAATTGGTTCAGTAGATCTAGAGATTACCCCCTACAACCTCACAAAATTTTATATCTTTATATTATTAGTATAGATAAAAAATACAGGTAATATAAAAATCTTTGGTAATATAATATACTTACTCGGGAAGTTGCCACCTGCCCTGGAGACATCATATGAGACCAGCCCAGCTATGCCAACCAGCAGGAAGAAACTGGCCCAGATCCAAGGGAACCTTCTAGTGCTTGTCATTCTGTCTAGAATATCCTGAGGACAAATATAAAAATTACTGTTAAATAACATTCAAGAAGTAACCTGTTCACTCTTGACTCAGGAAACACAGACTCTGGCAGGGAATTCCACTTCTTAGCTGTACGCACAATTAATGTGTTCCCAATACAAACCAATAAAACCTTTACCTCAAGATAAAATGCATCAAAGATAAGGAGTGAGGGCCTGTAACGTCACTTTCCAGTAAAAACTGTACTGGTAAGTGACGTCACACAAGTTTTCATCTTCATTTTTTGTTTATGCGACAAGAAAAAATATGTGAAATCTATATGACAGACTAATTAGATTTTTAATCCCCATTAACTTTTTAAACCTCATCATTAAAATTTGATGGACAGCTATTTTCGGAAACAGTAGGTGACATGTAAATGAAATAAATCCCTAGATATTTTTTCCTGTTGAGCAGAGCAGTAACTGTGAACTTTAATTTAATCATAAATACTGTTCATGTTGTTGTTGTTTTAGTAAAGACAGGCATATAATTAGGTTGATAAAGTACAGCCCTGTAAGAGACATAAATACAGATTTACTGACTGACTGAGAGTTAAGCTAATCCAGTTTTTAAGCCAAATCTTTGCTGTGTAGTGACATTTTCTAATTATTCTTGCTGTAGTGATTGGTTGACTTCATTTTCCGCACATAAACTACCATTCAGTCTATGTGTAGGGGTCTAGAATTAAATAGCCAGCCTAGACCACCCAGAAGGTAAGATACATTTTTGATTATGTTTTGTCAAATACAGAAGAAACACACCAAACTATAGAAATTGTTTGGTAAGTCATTTTAGAATTATCAATTCTCAAAGAATTAAAATTAGAAGAAAGGGGAAGTTTTGTTATTAAAATAGTAACAAAAGCTTGAATATGTAATGCAGAATTGTTTAACAGCTGTGTAAATAAGTACTTACTTGTTACCAAGGAAAATAAATTATGATAATATTCAGAGGTATATTTTTGGTATTAATCAGATTTTTGTGGTTATGTATCCAAGGATCTAGGGATAATATTTTTGAATTTTCCTATTCACCACACACACCAGACAGCATTATCATGACCATTGTACACTACGATACAATTAACCCTTAATGATGATGGGGTTTATGAGCACAATTCAGCTAAAACACGAAAGAGCACAAAGGTTTCACAAAAAAATGGTCCAATTTGAATAGCACTATTATGAGAATTTAGAAAATGCACGTAAATGATGTTGATTTTACCTGGATTTGAAATACAAACACTTAAATCGAAACAGCTTGCGTGAAATGCCTCCCGCAGAGTAACGGATGTAACACATCAACATTTACTGTTAGAACTACGCCCGCGTACACTACACAACGCCTAAAGTAGTTTTTCAACTTCCATTCACAAGCTTACTGCGCGATTCTTTGAATTGATTCACTATTTGCGCACGGATTAATACCACATAACATTTTATTTAATACGCACACGTGTCTTGCATTTTTTAGGCTGTTACATATGTATTTTTAATCATATTATAGTTTTCTTATAATAATTACCTCCAACAAATGATGTATTAGCTACGAAAATTGAAATAGATTCGATGGTGAAAAAATATGTCGCCTCGAAACTCGTTTTTTTTCTACTGCCAAAATTAGGGTGACCACAATTTAAGAGAAGTTTTATTACCAGATAGTTGAACAAGAATATCACGGTTAATTTCTACATCATCAAGTGGTGGAAATCTTTAAACTGAAGTCTTTTAATTATTTACATGGTTTTACGTTAATAATAATGAAATATTTTTTTAAGATAAGTTACATTCATGTTCACGAAACAGCACTGTATACACATTTTTTTTGTAATGTATATTTACATTGTCAGACTAAAACATTATTCCCAGAAATATTAGTCAAGTATTGAGAAGAGAGAATCAATAAATCAAGTGCGTTTTAATTTACTCAAAATCACCAAAATGTAAAAATAAAATGTGCTGGCAACATCCCATAAAGATAAGGACATGACATGACATTTGAACTCATAGTGACGTGCGTGACCTAGTTTATTAGAGTTACGGTTCTTTTTAGTCGATTTTGGAATGTATGAACATTCAAAAATCGACCCGGTGTATACATACCTATACCTTGTTTTTGTAATGGATAGTCCATAAAAATTAAATCCGATATTTGTTTTGGTTTCCGGAAACAGACAGCTAGAAGTTACGTGAAAGCAATGCATCTTACCTGGCATATCTTATTTGTTCTCACAACAGTCTCATCCTTCTTCTTTCCTTTCAAGGCCTCACCGCAGACTTCCTTGTATTGCAAGACCGACGCTTTCAAAGATTTCTGCCTTAACTTCTTACTGACCTCGGCCCAGTTAGTGTCTGGTAGGAAAAAAAATTAAATTAAATATTTATCACATAGCATGACGCCCGTAGCCCCGAAGGATTGGGCAGACGTGTGACAGGCATTTTTTTTTTAGTATGCTTCACCCTGAGTTTTTTTTTTCTTTTTTCTATTTCGCTAGCTTTTGCCAGTGGCTACGTTCCTTGTCCTTACCGTCGTACCGTCCTTGTAGTCTACTGATGTTTCAAATTTCATCATTTCACATTTATTATTTTAGTAGGAAGGAAGTAGGATAGTTCACTATCATGTCCTATTTATCAAATAAAGTAAACCAACTATGGTGTTATCTTCTTGTACACAGAATATTTTATAGGACAAATAAAGGTTGCGAATAAAATGAAACTTACCAATATAATCGAGTAACGTAGCTGACTGCTTGCTGCACCGGTGGAACAGCTGTCTCCATGTAGCGTTACATGAGTCATCTCTCACGAGACAGTCAACCAGACAGTCGACGAGGACCCTGTGGTAGGGGTCCAGGGATGGACCACTCAGGTACTGGTTGGGCAACTTCTTCATGAGTTGATTGAAGGTCACTTGGAGCTTATTATTGCTTTTATTGAAATATATATCCTGAAATAGAAGATTGTATTAAGTGCCAAACAATTTCATTTCCATACATCCGTAAATTCACCCCTTTTTCACATGTGGGTGACAGAAATAGTACGCCACCTGCTACTGTATTTTGATGTGCATAGAAACTATGGAAGTCGTTGGATTTATTATAAGAAAAGGGGACCTGGAAAATTAGGTATGAAGTATCTAATTTATCAAATGTAGTAACTCTCCCCGTGCTCTGGCACTTGGTTCTTCCTATTAATATGATTACATCTTTTTTTCGTGAGTTGGCATACCCTAACGAGAGTAAGTTTTTAATTAATGATGATGTAGTTGAAATGGATTCCTTTTGGGTAGTGCTTTTACTCCATATTTTTCCATTTCCTCTTGCTCTCTTCATTTGTATGCTCAAGGATACCAGTAATAGTACAAATGTTTAAGAAGATAGAAGTCCCTTACCTTATATTTACTTAATTGCTTGATAAGGTCACTTGACAGATCCTTGGGTAGTGCACTTCTCTTGTTGTTCACCATGTCGATCATGGCAAACAGCTGATCCTGACTCACTTTAGTGTTGTCCATGGTTCCGTGCTCGTGGAGGAGGTTCGACAAGTACCCTACTACGTATTTAGAGTAGTTCTTTAACTCGATGATTGGGAGGAAGAGGTCTTGCCAAGCTGGAAAGGAAAAATCCAGTTATAAAGTGTTTTTTTTTGTTTTGAGAAGGTATTAAACACTTTTATTATACACCGAGATGTGTTTTTAATTAGGTATTGTTATTTGAGCCGAGTGATTTGCGAAAATTATTGCATAGTGAATGTGACAAATTGGAATTCCAGCTTTGATTCAATAGGTAAATAAATTTTTCACTTGACTTGCATTTCATTTGTGATGCATTGATAATTTATTTACAGAAACAGACTGTTTTATTCTAAAACTGCAAATACTTACCCAAGACAATTACAATTAGAGTTTAATTTAGGTAACAGCAAACTAACAGATGCAAAGAAAAATTAATGGCACTGTGTACTTGGTTTTTTTTAAATAATTTTATATAAATTGTCTCTTGATTTAAAGTACAGTAACGCATACCTACCAATACCTTTAAGTAATACATCTAGTTAATCTCATCTTTACCTTGGGAAGTGTCAAAATGACGCGAGATAACATTATCTCAACGAATTTTGACCCAAAACTGTATAATATCTTGGCCTATGCTTTGTGTAATTTCACTCTTATCGTTTTTTATGTAACACACACGATAATTGACTTATTGGCATTTTACAAATAATGATGAGTTTTAGAAAAACAATAAACAAGATTTGAAATAACTACCTACTTTTTTTTTAATACCCTATGTAAAAATGACCGTTACTGAAATTCATGGCTTATCCAAATTTGCAGCTGATCCAAAATGCTGCTCTTGCTCCATATAACCTACTTTTTGGTGCCTTTTCTTTTTATAACATCATTCCCACACAATTCATCCATGCTCAGAAGAAGAATGTCACTAGATAATTTACCTTTCAGCCCAACAGCAAAGTCACTGCTACCGCCTTGACCGAAAGCCCATAGCAAAGAGAGCCCAATAGGCGGCCTGTTCTGGTAGGAGTTGCGGAGACTAGCACTCTTCTGTATAGACGTGATACAGAATTCTGGGTAGTCTTGTGCTAACATTTGCAGGAGTAACCGGTGACCGTTCACAGCTTGACCTGGAATGAGGTATTTTTTATTATAAATGCTCATTGAGCATTCATATGTGATGTGCATTTTATATAGTTTTAGTTTGAGCGTTTTAGTTTATAGCCTTGGCTTCTGGGTAGTTCACTCTACGGTTTCATTACCAACAAAGTTTAGCGTAAAAAAACAGCTTAGACCAATCGTGGTTTCATTTAAAGTCTAGTGTTTTTATACATATATATATGTTTTTTGGGTACATTCTGAAGTGTATAATTTCCTGTCTGTCAAATAATATTTAAGTGTAAATAATCCAACTACTATGTATAGTATATCCAACTACTATACAATGATTAACATTATTTTTTACCGGTACACCTTTTTTGTGAACCGTAATATTGTTATATAATGAAACCAGCAACCATGAAATTCAGATAGAAGTGAAAGTAAAAACTTAAGAATGTATAATAAAAATACAAACCTCTGCTCATATCATTTGCAAGTGATGTAAGAGTGACATCAAAGAACAGCTGAGTATTTGCTTTCCCAGAATCCTGCAATACATCGGACAGAGACTTCCTAATCTCCTCGGGGGTAGAAGACAGTGGATATAGTGGAGGGTATGAGGAAAATGTTGGATCATCCACATCTATTTGAATCTTGGAGTTGAGGAAAGCGGCTACTTCTTTCAGCCATACAAGTGGAGCATTTGAAAAACGGATCTTATTCGTTGTTATAATGTTGGCTAACTCAGCAGGGTCGATCTGAAACAAGAAGTGTTTTTTTTGCAGACTTGGTTACTGTAAAATAGTCTACCATCAATGTTATTTAAGTATATTTGCTCTTTAGAACTAGCTATATTTACAAAAATATTGCATTATGCATATTTTTTGCCATTTGACAAAAATAGAAGTGCTATAGTAAGCAAACCAGTATGTAACATGTACTGATATGTATGCAATAATTCTTCATTAGCACATGAATTGTACCTATTCTCTTCCACATGAACAGTTGCTATGAATATATTATTGAATACTGGCTATTGTTGCATACTTTGCCATGATTAAATAGAGTAGTTTTATATCTAGGTATCTCGAAATCTATACAAAACCAAGTGTATAATTTGTTAACATGATACACTTATCAGGTGGTTGGGCAACTACTGCAACCATTACAAAAATGATAATATGATAATTTTCCCATATAGCAATTTGGATTTATAAACTAGCCATTCTTTTGTCCTTATCTCTGTTGTCTTCTTAGTTCTTCTAAACTAATCTATAAGTCACTATCTCAGTAGTAGTAGATTGGAAGAGCCTATCAAGCCATATTTACTGGACCTTTTTGGTGCAGCCATGGGACACACAATGCTATTGTTTTATTTAAATTAAGCTTCCTAATTTTTAATAAATACCTACATTGTGTTTACTTGTGTGCCAAACAAACAAGTTTTCTCTCTTTCTTTTTATAATTATCATCTTTATTTCCCCTACTTAGTGAAACTACAGGACATGCTATCAGTTCTCTGAAATATTTCAAAGTTACTTACAGCCTCAAGTGCTCCTTCAATGGTCTTAGGAGGCTTAGGTTTGGGAGGCTCGGCATTCTTCTTATCTTGCTTCTTTTTCTTATCACCTTCTTTCTTTTTGATTGGAGGCTTCCTCTCATCATCAATCTCCATGCCAGAATAGAATGACTTTATTTGAGAATGGGGAACTGAAAAGATAAGTGTAGTTATTTTTGTTTTGTTAAGGCAGATGAAATAAAAATATGTAAGACATAACATCTTTTTTTATTTCAATGTTAATTCAAATGTTGAAATTATAAAGGTGTGAAATATTTAATTGCTTTTCTTTAATAATTATTTATTAACTCCATTTTGATCCTTGATATTTTTTTCAGTATAATTTCTTGTTTTTTTATTGTAATGGCTTAGCAAAATCCATTTTTGAAATAATTGGGTAAAACCATGTGGTAACAATCTTGTAATCCGATAAAGCAAATGTAACTCAAATATTGCTGTATTTGTGACGTCCAATAGGTAATTTCCGATTCAATACAGAAATAATTGTTATTGAAAACATATAGGTACGTTTCTTAGTAATGCTGCATGTTTTGTAATAAATCCGAATTTCTATAAATAACTTCCAAGTATTTGTCGGCTGATGTGGTGCTGACCCGGCTTGCCCTTGCTTTCATAAAAATAACGATGAAATTATTTATTTTACAGAATTATTGTTCGTTTCAGACAGATATTGTTATTACTGCTAGTAAAAAATAACAAATCATTTATGTTTCGTATAAAGACCATGCCATTAAAAGATTGAGGAAAATTTATTAAATTGCTAACTGGACAGGTCAAAAGACTTGTAAGCAAAATATTAAAATTACCCACCGACATCCTCAAGTTTCGGCCCATTTTTCACAGCCTTCTTTTCGTCCTCCTTAGTTTTAATTTTACCATTCTGCGACTTCTTATTCTTCCCAACAACTTCCCATTGACCACTCGACATTATTGGAGAGATTCTTAACAGATTTCTAGTCAATTCTTTGTAAATAAAGGGAAAGCATCAAAGTAATAGGTTACACGTCAAAACCAAACAAATACCAAAAAAAAATCAAGAACTGTGACTTGATTCGGCCAGTGTTTAGCATAAATGAAATACCATACCCTTCTAAATACGTTTGTAGTGAAAAATATTCATGCTTTAAATACAGTGTCAGCGATACTTGGAATACAGTAAAAAAGCTAAACTTGTTTCTAATTGGTCAAGAAACTCCAGCTCGAAAAACGTGGCAGGAATAAAATATCAGAAATGCATTTTGGAACGTTCCAAATGTTCATCACTCATATCTTTTTTGAATTTCGTTTATATTTGTGTTATACACCAAGAAAGTGTTTTGAATTTTTAGAAAAAAAGAACAAAGAAAAAAGAAGAAGATTAATTTAAAAAAAGTGTGTGTCAGCTATTTATACGGTTTTCTTATCTGTGGAGAGCTTTGCTGTACCCAATCAAAATTTGTAGGCGATTGCTGTTAGCATTCAAAGAAAATCGACTTCGTTTGTAAAACTCGATAAAAAGTACGAATTTTCGTCAAAATTTAACAGTGTAGGTAGCTAAGCTATCACTAGTCAGTACTGATTAGTTGATTTTTGGTGATTGTTGAAATACACACAGCGCGCTTCACTAGTCGTCAGTTTTTCTTTCATTCGTGAAAATAGTTGACTTGATATTATTTTGCTGCTGAGTTGTTTTAGAAATTTACCAATAAAAAGACTTACGTGCCCGTGTTGTGTTGATGAAATTAATTCGTGTGTTATAAAAAACAGTGGCTAGATAATGGAAGACAAATTAATGTTAGAAGATGTGACTAGCTCCTTGAGAGAACGGGTGTTTTTCGCTGCCAGAGATGGAATGTCTTTAACCCTTTACGCTTTATTATACGAGAAAAACAAAGATGAAATTGACGACCTATTAAATAGCGTAAGTAGTGAAATGCACCTTTCATTCATTATAGAAAGAAGTTATCAGAAGTTGTTTCAGGACTTAAAATATTTCTGATGAGAATGATGATAATCTATTTTTATCATACAAATTGACGGCGCGTTACCTTTTGCGCGTTACATATGGTCTGTGTGAGTTATTAATTCATTTTTTATGCGTCGCGGAATACGATTTTGCGTCGTAACGCACGTATCGTCTTCGTAACCTTGGTACCACTTGCCAGTTTCATTTCCTTGAGTTCGCGCAGTGGTTGTTGCGAAAGACTCCGGGTCTCGGGGTCGCTCGCTCGTCTTTTTCATTATAAATCGTAATTATTACTACATATATTGCCTCGCCTTGATTGTTATCATGATGATGTTGCAAAAATATGTTTACTTTATTTCAAGCAGTTTAGGTAAATTCGTTGGCAATGAGTTATTTAGTTAAACTGGGTTAAACAAGAGTTAAACTAGGTATACATAAGGTTCATGACTAAAATCTGTTTACACTCATTTTATTTGATGTTTCATCTACTTGTGAATGAATCAGTTGTGCTGAGCTACTTAAGACAGCATTTTCGTTCAATGAATAATTTGGTTACCTTTATCTTCCTGATCATTTAGCTAGCCAAAGAAGACATATCTAATCAATCCAAAGCTTATATGTGTGTTACTTATGTATGAAACCAAATCGATGCTGAAATACCCCCATTTAAGTATGTATTTTGGCTTAAGCAATACAAGTAATATGTAAATAAGTAACATATTCGTAAAAAAAGAACCCTATCTAATTTAACTATAAGCTTACACTTCCCCACTGCAGGAATAATTTAATAGCAGTTGGCATGTGAGTCCTTAAAAGTAAACTTTCAAGGCTCCTCAATAAAATCACAAATACTAATGTAGTTTCAGTCCCAAATCAGATAAAATAATATATTTGATATAAATCATTCAAGGATCTTTTATACTATAATTACCAATAACTTTCCATGAATAAACTGAAGACTTCTCATGCTACAATGGAGTAACCATAATACTTTTATCTGACCAACTTCTAGACAAAATACTGAAGTATGTTATATAAACAAAAAACATTTCCCTTTGTTTTTTTTATATACAAAGATGTGGGTTAATGACATGTCGATGAACTTGGGAAAGTCACATTTTTTTGTGTGAACAACAAATAAACATATGGCATGTGTTTTTGTGTAAACATGTCCCTACTCTCCAAAGAAATTTAAAGAGTTCATCTGGACAGCTGGCATTAAAATACTTTATTTGTATAATTATGTTGTAGCCAACTATACTCTATCCGTTTAGGTAGTGAACTAAAGGTAAACAATCTTGATGTGTCTTTTTACACAAATTCATATTAAACAAATAAACTACTTTTCAAAGTTATGGTTCAATTGATTTAGTATTCGTTACTGTTGTAATTACTTTGGTTTTTACTTGCATTTTATTTTTAAACTGAGTTTTTAAGTAAAAAGTTACATCAAGATTGTTTACTTTTAGTTAACTACCTAAACGGATAGAGTATAGATTATTCAGCCGTTACATTAAAAGCATAGCCTTTTCATTAAACTTGCCCATTTAATCAGCGACATAAGTGACATGGGCAATTTATATTCATTAAACAATATTGAACCAAAGATGTCACATAAGTTGCTGAAAAATCAGTGCAGTTAAATGAAAAGGCTAGGCAACCAATTAAACGGCTGATTAAGCTATTAGGCTGCGACGTATACACCAAGGACCAAAAGTACTTGTTAATTCCATGTATCTTCATGAAAAACTGAAACATCAAGATGAACCTATTGTGGTGTATTGTATATTGGGCTGATGTCCTCAACTCCTCGTTGTGTACCGATGATCCTATATTTGGAAAGCATAGTTTTATTGTATTGTTTGATTTGTAAAATAATTGTGCAACAAACTATTGATCTTTGTCAATTTAATTTAACCTTTTGACCGCCACAGTCGGCTATAGCCGTCAAACGAAAAAGTTCCCAACACGCCACCGTCAACGAATATGTGATTTGGCGTCGGGGGCACACCAATGCGTTTATGCTCTGGCGTTCAAAAGGTTAAAGAAAATTAAAATATGTCCAATACATAGAGCTTTTTATCATGAAATTTGTAAATAATGGGTATAAAATGAACTTAGGTCAATGATGAAAGTACGAGTAAAATATATTTTTGAACCCCAAAACTATGGGTTTCCTGAGTGGTCCTATGGATTACACTAAAGTAGAAATCCTATGTCCTATGGATTACAATAAAAAATAAAATAGTATCTATGTGCCTCTGCCATTAAGGGTTATTGATATGATAGACTTGCAAACTTCAAAAATTTCCTATTTTTCTTTACTACGAATATTCTTTGTTCTCAGGATGTATGCTGCGATGGAGTCAAATGCACACCTTTGATAGCAGCAGCACGGCACGGTCGAGAAGGTGCAGTCAGGATCCTGTTAGAGAAGTTCCGACCGCCGGTCAGATTCGAGACTGAAGGCACTGTTAAATTCGACGAGTATGTTATTGAAGGTTAGTCAAAATGGACAGCTTTGGTCACTGATGAGTTTTAAATAATTTGATTCTGCGAAGTAAGATTAAGCGAAGTAACTAACTTCGCTGGCAAGTATGTCGGATAATCTCATAAGGAAATATGTACTCCAGAGATAAAAATTCAAATCTGTTTAGTAGGTGATACTTTCATGTGAATCTATACCGGCAGGCCCGTGTCGACGGCGCGTTGTGTTCCACGCGCGCTTCAAAGAAATGTCAGAATAATTGACTTGAATTGGATTTGATTTCGAATTGATTTCCCATCCATAAAATAAAAATGAAGTGTTCAACCCAATATCCTTCCTGATTGTCTTTTGTAACTTAGAAAAATATTCTAGCAAAATATTTTTAGTAATTTTTAGTATTTTGGCTCACCTATCATTTAATCTTACTGGCCAGTTATATCCCACTGCTGGGTATAGGCCTCCCTCCCACACACGTCTAATATAATACAAAAGATAAAATACTTCATCAAGAAGAGAAACTTCCACTCCGAAAATTTGAGTGGTCATTTCTGTTACCTTCAGATCCGTCTGAGTGAGTTACTGTGTCTGTCAAACAGTCGTACTAATGATAAAATAACCCAGTAACTGAGATGTGATGGTCAGATAAGCAATAACTTCTGTATAACCTTTTGAACGCCAGAGCATAAAACGCATCGGCATGCCCCCGACGCCAAGCCACAAATTCGCCGTAATTTTTGTCACATATTTGTGACGTTTAGCGTACAGGGCACGCGATTGTGTGTCATGTATACGTGACAATGGCGTTCGAAAGGGGAATATGGATATTCAGCTGCAACCGGTTAGACTGAAAGCCAACATAGTTGGGATGTGGTTGATTTATGCTGTTTTACGGCCACAAGATCGATCATTTACGACGGCCGAACCGATATTTATTTATTTATTATATACTTTATTATACACCTCATAATAAGAACAGGACAATCAAACATAAAATAAGTGTACGGTCTTATCGCACCAGCCAATCTCTTCCAGACAACCTTTGGATGGATTGAACGAAAGGAGATAGATTTAGGGCTGTCAGTGTGCAAAGTGTACGATAATACCCACTCGAAGTATTATATACCCACACTAAGCGCATAGGTACTGTAAGATCGAACTTGATATCCAGAAACAGATCTTTTAGAGGGAGAGATTATTTTACAGGGTGTATGGTCCGCCCAATTCCGCATCCATCAGCATCTTTCAGCCCTTTTCCTAATTTATTTAAGGTCGGCGCAGCATGTCTTCTTGTTCTGTTCTGGTGTTAATCCTGTATGTGTGTTTGACGTTGTGACGGTAAACAGAACACATGCAGTGTTCTGTTTTCCGGCACTTCAATAGTGAGTTCCGCATTCAAGTAGCATTATTTCTTCTACTATACTTACTCATAATTCGAGTATTCAATGACGAGTTTCGCCCTCACAAGGAGCTCCCAATCATGAGCTGGTACGATATGGAGACCTCACTGACTTGCCAAAACATAGTATGTTACCAACGAACATAAACAACGTTGAATTGAATTTCATTCATAAATTTGCTATCAAATCTACTAGATTCCAAATGATTAATATTACTATCCTTTACAAAGTACAAATTCACACGGAAGTTGTACCACTTCCCTAAATCTTAAGTTGGCCTAATATTAGAGTTACAGTAGAACAAGAGGCGAGCTTGTACTGATTTTTGGTTTGCCACGTGTGGTCTACTGTACCCTTTGTTTGTAATTCTATTTATTGTCTTGATTCGTGTTTTCTTCATCCATCTTTTGAGCTCTGTTTCTGCGTTGTTTATCGTCCACATGCTTGGCTTAGCATGTTAGCTTATCATCATCTTTACCTAATATAAAATGGTTATTCATAGGGACCTACCATCGAAATCAACAGAATCTTAAAAAGAACTTCTTGTCGCAATCAATAACTGCCCACGACTTCGCGTTCTCGGAATACGGTCTTAATTCCGTGCAACATAATTTTAAGCCAATGTCAAATGTTATTTTCCAAAACGTTCCCAAATAAAGCGTCGGCCAAGTCATCGGGTGCACGGGCTTACAAAGCGCCTTGCAACGTGCTCTTCTCTCACAGCGCATTGACTCTCATTTTTTTGTCTAAGTCGGGAACTCACGGTTTAAATATAGAAACGTGTGAAAGTTTACACACAAAGAAACTGAAAATCGTCTCTCGGAACGTTTCAGTACGTAGCTGGCCGACTTCCAAACCTCTTTGTTTCCCCGTATTTATGATTTACCAGCATTATAAAGGATTTGCACGTTTGGCATCGCTCGTGGTGACTACATGCAGTTCCTACATCGTAATACCGATAAAAAATTGCACCAGCTTTTGTTAATGGGATAAACTTTTAAGTTCTTATTCATCTTTTAATTCTAGATTGTAATTTGGTACTAAAACGAATGATTCAAGTTGTTCCGCTTTATCATGAGTTGTTAATGAAAAATTCGATGCGTGACATTGAAATGTATTTTTGTATGTTATTATAAGCAATAGTGATTAATAAGAACCAGTCACCTTTGAATCGTGGGTGTACAAAAATTGCCTAACCATTTGGGAATCTCACCTATTACATACACTCAAGCTAGGAGAATAAATATCATTCTGTTGAACGAGTTCGTTGTCTTCAAGGAGTCAAAGACCAAGACGTATTCTGACTTCTTGCCACAAATTAGTGTTCTGAAGAAACAATAAAACAATCATTTCGAAAGCATTGCAGATTAAATTTTCAGACAGCTGTACTCATGGATCAGGCATTCTGTAGGTCGTCCCTATCTTATCCATTTAGTTTTATGTCAAAATAACCTAATTATCAGAAAATGTACTCAAGGCAATAAGAAAAATAGCTGGTAAAAGCCGTTATTATGCTATTAACGAGCTTTACGTAAGCGCTAATGTAAATATTTATGGATATACATTTGGCTTGTGTTTATCGTATGTAATTGTGTATTGCTAACGTCTTTATTGGATGCCAGTCATCCCGGATGGCTTTGTTCTTGGGCTCTTGCACCTTTCGGGAAATAACTGTCGACAACGACAGGAATGAAATTACTGTAATATGTATTAATGTGCTTTTCCCTCGTATCGATACAAACTGGAAACAAACATGCACGCACAATTTTATACATAGGCAAAAATATGAAATTGTGCGTGCGCGAACTTTACTACGAAAATCTTTACCAACTTACTTGCCGGTAACTATAACAGGTTTTAATGACCAGGGTAGGTACGCCACTCGTACATATTAGTGAAGGCTCATTATTTATCTGAAAGGTCCCTCTGCTGAACGGCTTATGTTCCCACAAACATTGCGACAACGACTGGTCTTGTGCCTCCGTATCCAGCGGAAATCGAAATTTAAATGCAATCAGTCTGCCTAGTTCCGTTTCCCAAATATATTGGGTTCGCCACTTCGCCTTCCACTTTAATCGGATGCAGCTCAACCAGAATTTGACATGGACTGTCTGTCTATCTGAATTCTACAACCCAGTTAGAGGAGGCAGATATCACGATAGCCCTTGAGAAGACTGGCGGCCAAACTTTCGGGCTTCGTACAAGCCGTGTCGTGACGGCTTAAGGCACTTATCAACTCTGAAAGGGATCGTCACCATATCAACTCGAGCCGTACGGTATTCTTTGTTTGAAACTCCCTACTGCAACGCACACTAATCGGAATCGTAGCGTAATCGCCTCGCCTCGGGGCAATACGGCAATAAAGGCGATACGGTGACGATCCTTTTCTTAGTTGATATGTGTGCCTTTAACTTGCTTTCCGAGACACGAAGGACTCTCGTAATGGCGCAACCTACCTCTGCAAGCGTTGCGATTTACTTACCTTGGAGATCTACCCGTGTGGCTGTTATTAATCATGACATGACCCTTTTGATGCAAATTTTAAAATTAATTTAATATTTCTCAGGAGCCACAGCATTGTGGTGTGCGGCCGGGGCTGGCCACTTAGGCATCGTAAAGCGCCTAGTCAGAGCCGGAGCCAACGTAAACCACGCTACAAAGACACTTAGCACCCCCCTGAGAGCGGCTTGCTTCGACGGACGACTGGACATTGTCAAGTACCTGGTCAGGCATGGTGCGGACATACACAAAGCCAACAAGTATAACAATACTTGTTTGATGATTGCGGCTTATAAGGGACATTTGGATGTGGTAAGTTAATTTTCTTCTACTATTTAAATACAGATGGTCGTATCTATACAACGAGCGAAAACAGGCACACGCACAATAGACGCGTACGTACGGCGATCTCAAACCTTAGTAGTTCTAAGTTGAGCTACTCGACTACTAACAAAGACTTGCACAGTGGCCTTAGTGCGAGTTTTTAACGTTCTCGATTGCTTTAGCGTCAATTTGTATTGAAACTGAGTAAGCGCCATGGTGACACTCACGGATTTTTTTTCATACAATTTGACATAAGCGAACGTTTACGTTAACGCGATCGAGTACTTTCGCTACGTTTACGTTAACGCGATCGAGTACGTTAAAAACTCACACTAAGCCCTCTGACTGGACAGGTCCACTCAAATCTGTGTGGTTCTTTCCTCTAAAGATTACCACAGACATTAACCTTCATGGTTCTTTTATAATTTGGCCATTATATATTTACCATTGAATGGACTTTAAAAGGGATTTTGATGTCTGATTTTCGGTGTTTCTTCTCAGGGCAGTCAGCTAGGAAACACCGGCCACATCTAGTTAAAACAGACCAAAAAATACAGACATGTAAAAGTGTTATTTTTAGCCTATTTACAAAATAAATACTATTTATCAAACAAATGACAGTCGCGAATGCGCTTGCACTCGCTGTATGTGAAGCGTGTCTGTGTGCGTGAGATTTCGCTCAATACATGGACCAGACCGCCTGTGCTTAGGTTATGCTAAAAGCGTTTTTATGATCTGTCTAGCAAGATGGAATTTTCTTTGCACATACGTGATTGTGGGAACTGCAGGAAGTTGAGTAGTTTATAACTGCGAAGCCTGATTGGTTTTGGCAAACTTTGTCATTTTCTGAAGCCCTATTTAATCAGAATTAAATATTTTTTTTTTTATATAAATTTAAAATGTTAGAACAAAGCAGTAGATAACAATACATTTTACTACTTTCGATCGCTGTAAAGCGGCATAGTATGCTCATGCGAATCCTACTACTATTATAAAGGCGAAAGTTTGTAAGTATGGATGTATGTATGGATGTTTGTTACTCTTTTACGTAAAAACTACTGAATGGATTTTGATGAAATTTGGCACAGAGGTAGATTATAGTCTGGAATAACACATAGGATACTTTTTATCCCGGGAATATGTTCCCTTAGGATAGTTTTCGACAATCACGCGGGCGGAGCCGCGGGCGGCAACTAGTAATATAATAAATTGATTACAATAATTTTACATTCTAAATGCTCGTAGTTATCTATTGTAGAGGTCTATTAGGAGATCTATAAACAGAGACACAAAAAACTGATAGATCATCGACATGAAACAAAGTAAAATTATCTATTTTTATAATTGACGTGTTCATTAAATGAAAATTAAACTACGTTGTATCGTTGTGTATTGGGGGTTACGTTCTTGGGTCATTTACGCCGTATTTATCTCTTACTTTTGCTTTATAATTGCTTGCAAGTTCAGAATATTATCGCTTAGTAATATTTGTGGTAGGTATTTTGCTGGGACTTGTGTAGTTTGAATGGTGAGGCATTCAAACTACACAAGTCCCAGCTGCAGCTTAATTTTACTCTAAAGGTTTCCTTGAGGCTTTGCCCCCGTGGCCTGTATAAAAGGAACCGTCGGTCGATGGCTGGCCTGTTAGTCGAGTGGTTAGTGACCCCAACTGCTAAACCGGAGGTCGTGGATTCGGTTCCCACCCAGGACGAATCGTTGTGTGATGAGCATGATCATTTGTTCTGTGTCTGGGTGTAATTTGTCTATAATATGTATGCATTTAGAAATATATATAAGTATGTTTATCAGTTGTGTGGTTGCCACAGCACAGGCTCTGCCTAGTTTGGGATCGGATGACCGTGCGTGAGTTGTTCTACGATATTATTCTGTAAACATGTCGTAGTGAAGGCCTGCGTGAAGTGATCACGAGATGAGCTGTCAATCCATATAATCAAGATGGAATGACAGCTCACTTTCGTGATCACGTGACATCTTGATTTTATGGATTGACAGCTCACCTCGTGATCACTTCACCCAAGCCTTCACTTTGACATGTTTTCTGAATCGACCCGCCGTTTATTTCAAGATAAAAAGATATACGTGCAGCGATATACGCGCTGCCTGCAACTGTAATATGTGTCCTTAGCAAAGAATGAAGAAACATATTGGCACATATTTTACTTCGTATGGGCTCCTATCTCCCATCCTCACAAACATATTCTATTAAATTAGACTGTATTTTGTTGGAGAAAATCTAAACATACACATAAATAAAATTAAAGTGTCTGTCTGTATTAAAGGATATAAGATACTAACATAAAACCATTTTTTGTCTGTCTGTTTGTTCCGGCTAATCTCAGGAACGGCTGGACCGTTTTTGACGGGACTTTCGTTGGCAGATTGCTGATGTAATAAGGAGTAACATAGGTCATTTTTAGAAAAAAGATTAGAGCCCCGTGCAAAAAACCATTAAAATACTTTTCACGCGTGGAAGCCGCGGGCAGAATAAGTAAATAAATAAAATTGTTAAATGTGAAGTGAGCAAATGCTTCGTTTGTTTGCAGGTACAGTTTCTATTAGACAGCGGCGCGAGAGTCGATGAGCGAGCGTTATGCGGAGCGACGGCGCTGCACTTTGCGGCCGAGTGCGGGCATGCGGCCGTAGTGTGCGCGCTCATTGACCACCAGGCTAAGATACTCACTAATGAAAATGGTAAGTACACCTCTCTTAGGCCCAGGCCGTATGTTGTAGAACCATTATTGTTCGAGAGACTCGCTGCTCCGTTTTTAATAGTAAAAATTAGATTTCACCAAAACAATACTGTTGTTGATCAACTTTGGTACATGGATGGGAACCTAGAGAAGGTTAAAGGATACCTAATTTTTTGCGTAAATTAAACCGTTTTTGGAATAACGACTATCGAGAAAAGAAAATAATTTATTCCAAACGCATTTTATTTTGACGACAAATTGTTTTCACTTCTATTTCAAAGGCTGATCAAGATCGTAGCGTTTATCATGCCCTCTCACTCGCACATTACTCATTACTGCTTGTAACTGAGAGGGCTAGTTCTGAATGTCTATCTTTCTCAGGTATGACACCCTTACAATGCGCGGCCGAGCGAGCGAGGGCTTCCGTAGTCGAAATGTTGGCGGCGCGACCCGAAGTGTCCCGAGCGCAGGCTATCGAGGCATACGAACTGCTTGGAGCGTCCTTCGCTAACGACAAGGAGTACTACTGTCTCAGGGTATGTAGCTGTGTAGACGAGGGGGAAGGGGCGTTCCGATGTTTTCCGAAGTGTCCCGAGCGCAGGCCATCGAGGCGTACGAACTGCTTGGAGCGTCCTTCGCTAACGACAAGGAGTACTACTATCTCAGGGTATGTAGCCGTGTGTCGGGGGGGGCGTTCCGATGTTTTCCGAAGTGTCCCGAGCGCAGGCCATCGAGGCGTACGAACTGCTTGGAGCGTCCTTCGCTAACGACAAGGAGTACTACTATCTCAGGGTATGTAGCCGTGTGTCGGGGGGGGGCGTTCCGATGTTTCCCGAAGTGTCCCGAGCGCAGGCCATCGAGGCGTACGAACTGCTTGGAGCGTCCTTCGCTAACGACAAGGAGTACTACTATCTCAGGGTATGTAGCCGTGTGTGGGGGGGGGCGTTCCGATGTTTCCCGAAGTGTCCCGAGCGCAGGCCATCGAGGCGTACGAACTGCTTGGAGCGTCCTTCGCTAACGACAAGGAGTACTACTATCTCAGGGTATGTAGCCGTGTGTCGGGGGGGGCGTTCCGATGTTTCCCGAAGTGTCCCGAGCGCAGGCCATCGAGGCCTACGCACTGCTTGGAGCTTCCTTCGCTAACGACTAGGAGTAAGGCCAAGTACCTTCATACTTGGCATTACAGCCCGTAGTAGTGTGATAATAAAAGTCAAAGTTACCCTTACTTACTAGCTGTAAAATTCACGACTAACATTTTAAAAGTAGTTTGGCTGGCATTTATCTGAACTGGGCTTATCTTGGTGTGGTCATGTGAAGAGGAGGGATGACATGCACTCAACTAAAAGAGTTATGAATATAAATATGGATGGACAGGGAGAGGGAGGCCAAAGAAAAGATGGATGGATTGTGTTAGGAGTGATATAAAAGAAAAGGGAGTTAGTGATAGCGTGACGGCTGACAGGACAGAATGGAAGAACAAAATGTATTGCGCCGACCCCAAGTAACATGGGATAAGGGCAGGAAGATGATGATGGGCGCAGCCGTGAAGCACAATGTTATTGTATGTGGGTACCAAATAATCATATTTCATATATTTCTTTCTTTCTTTCTTTAGATGGCATACCAGTACTTACACAGAGCGATGGCCATGCGGTACGACACTCGCTACGGGCTGCTACTGAAGAAGCCTGCCGACCCTATACCAGCTTACGATAATTGGAAAGAGAGCACTACGATAGAGGTAAGAGTTGTTGGGATTTTTTATTTATTTTCATTAAAAGCTTGCGTGTAAAATAGAGTACCTACATTCAAAAAATGTTGGCCCACAAGTCTACGTCTATATTCGACTTGTCAGGCTTCAGACCTTTCAACAAACGATGGGACAGACTGTTGATAAATTTCTTTATTACAGGAAGTGGAACAGCTAGTCGGCAACTCACACGCCCTACACATGGAAGGCCTAGCAGTGCGAGAGAGAGTCCTAGGGGCTCGCTGTCCAGACTTGCCGCACCCCATCGTGTTCCGCGGCGCCGTGTTCGCGGACGAGGCGCGCTTCGACCGCTGTCTCGCGCTGTGGAGGCACGCGCTAGCGCTCAGGCAACACAACGAGGTGACGTCACATTATGTTATACACTTACCGCACCCCATCGTGTTCCGCGGCGCCGTGTTCGCGGACGAGGCGCGCTTCGACCGCTGTCTCGCGCTGTGGAGGCACGCGCTAGCGCTCAGGCAACACAACGAGGTGACGTCACATTATGTTATACACTTACCGCACCCCATCGTGTTCCGCGGCGCCGTGTTCGCGGACGAGGCGCGCTTCGACCGCTGTCTCGCGCTGTGGAGGCACGCGCTAGCGCTCAGGCAACACAACGAGGTGACGTCACATTATGTTATACACTTGCCGCACCCCATCGTGTTCCGCGGCGCCGTGTTCGCGGACGAGGCGCGCTTCGACCGCTGTCTCGCGCTGTGGAGGCACGCGCTAGCGCTCAGGCAACACAACGAGGTGACGTCACATTATGTTATACACTTACCGCACCCCATCGTGTTCCGCGGCGCCGTGTTCGCGGACGAGGCGCGCTTCGACCGCTGTCTCGCGCTGTGGAGGCACGCGCTAGCGCTCAGGCAACACAACGAGGTGACGTCACATTATGTTATACACTTGCCGCACCCCATCGTGTTCCGCGGCGCCGTGTTCGCGGACGAGGCGCGCTTCGACCGCTGTCTCGCGCTGTGGAGGCACGCGCTAGCGCTCAGGCAACACAACGAGGTGACGTCACATTATGTTATACACTTACCGCACCCCATCGTGTTCCGCGGCGCCGTGTTCGCGGACGAGGCGCGCTTCGACCGCTGTCTCGCGCTGTGGAGGCACGCGCTAGCGCTCAGGCAACACAACGAGGTGACGTCACATTATGTTATACACTTACCGCACCCCATCGTGTTCCGCGGCGCCGTGTTCGCGGACGAGGCGCGCTTCGACCGCTGTCTCGCGCTGTGGAGGCACGCGCTAGCGCTCAGGCAACACAACGAGGTGACGTCACATTATGTTATACACTTACCGCACCCCATCGTGTTCCGCGGCGCCGTGTTCGCGGACGAGGCGCGCTTCGACCGCTGTCTCGCGCTGTGGAGGCACGCGCTAGCGCTCAGGCAACACAACGAGGTGACGTCACATTATGTTATACACTTACCGCACCCCATCGTGTTCCGCGGCGCCGTGTTCGCGGACGAGGCGCGCTTCGACCGCTGTCTCGCGCTGTGGAGGCACGCGCTAGCGCTCAGGCAACACAACGAGGTGACGTCACATTATGTTATACACTTACCGCACCCCATCGTGTTCCGCGGCGCCGTGTTCGCGGACGAGGCGCGCTTCGACCGCTGTCTCGCGCTGTGGAGGCACGCGCTAGCGCTCAGGCAACACAACGAGGTGACGTCACATTATGTTATACACTTACCGCACCCCATCGTGTTCCGCGGCGCCGTGTTCGCGGACGAGGCGCGCTTCGACCGCTGTCTCGCGCTGTGGAGGCACGCGCTAGCGCTCAGGCAACACAACGAGGTGACGTCACATTATGTTATACACTTACCGCACCCCATCGTGTTCCGCGGCGCCGTGTTCGCGGACGAGGCGCGCTTCGACCGCTGTCTCGCGCTGTGGAGGCACGCGCTAGCGCTCAGGCAACACAACGAGGTGACGTCACATTATGTTATACACTTACCGCACCCCATCGTGTTCCGCGGCGCCGTGTTCGCGGACGAGGCGTTTACCAGAACATGCAACAGAGCCGTACTCAAAATATATCTATAGAACATTCCTCGTCTTCCTTGAAAGTATTATGCAATTCTAATATTATTTTTAATTAATTTCAGGTTTCAGTCACGAAGGACCTGCTCAGATTTGCTCAAGTTTTCTCTCAAATGATACACATAGGAATTGAATTACCTCTTGCTCAGGTGAATATTGTTAATTTAAATTATTTCTACTTTTACTTGTCCTACCAAGTGCATAGTTTGCAGTAAAAGTGGGCAGTCTAAATTAATTAAATATAATAAATGTGGATATCTTAACCGCTACAAAAAAAATGTTATTGCATCTATTTTGCAACTGTTAACAAAAACTCTGTAAACTTGCAAATACAATCTTTGAAGCATGAACCAACTACTCATTTTCAATAAACGGAAATGGAATTTGAACTTTGTAACTTACCACATTGAGTTGTCATTCCCAAAACTAGATAACCATTTGACATTCCAAATTCAAATGTCTACAATTTTCTTTTCCGCAGGTGTGTTTCGTGCTCGAAGCATGCGCCGAAGAGCTCCGAAGAGGCACGAAGCGGCTCGAGAAGCCTCAAGCGAACCACGACCCGGAGTCCCTAGTAGTATGTAGCTACTCTGTAAGATCTGTCACTTTGCTTCTCATTTCATATGCTGCTGGAGGAGTACAGTTTTAGAAGGATCCTTTGGCGCTTGAGAATGTCACTATCGTAAGAAAATTGACGTGGGAAGTTGTATTGAAAAAAGATGGAAGATGGCGGTCAGCCATTTTGTTTTTTTTAGATCTGATGTTGATCACGTGCCCAAAAAATCCTTGTAGTGCTCTAAGTACGCTTACTGGTGGAGGAACGTTTTTATACATATTGAGGTTATATTGGTTGGTGGTGTAAAGGGAATTTGGCTCGTCATACGGAATAATAAAATGACTGGTTTATTAAGTAAATGTCATCCAATGGTCGGAGTAGGTAGAGCTATTTCTTGTACTTGCGATACGTTATCTTTATATGCCCGTTATTGTATCTTTATTTCCACCAGTCCTGTCGTGAGCGCCTGAGCGGAAACATCGCGCGTGTGCGCATTGGAAATTAGCAACGCGTCGCTGATGTTAGTTTGATAAAGTCGTCCGCTTACTACCAATACACAAGACAAACTTTCTTTTATCTTTGTTTGTAAAAAAACAATTTATTTTTTCGATACCCGGGGTTTCAGTTAGAATCCCAGGGAATGTTCATAGTTTGCGGTCATTGAACCAAATTAGCTCTACTTACTCCGACCACTGGTCAACACACATCAGCAACTAAGTCAAAAAGTTCCTTGTTGACTATAACCTTAGACCACGATTACACCTGCAACCACCTGCATGCAAGTTGCATTATATTGAAGGCTACCGAGCTATGTCGCTCGTAATCACTCGATCGTGCCCCGCAATGTAATAAAATTTAAGGCAGTAAAGCTGTCTTAGGCATATTCCTGAATTTTTTACAATGAGGGTTTCAAGGAAAATTTGCGCCACCAGTTGGCGCCACATAAGCGAGAGGTCCACTTCATTGAAAAAGTGACTTTGACGTAAACATGACATTGATGTCAATTTAACAAATGACGCCTCAGTGCTGCCACCTGGTGCTGGTCTTTTCAGGAAACCCCCATTGCGTCCTACTTGTATGTACAGTGAAATCCGTTTATTATGCCTAGAATATTGACTAACAGCTTTATATGAAGTAAATACTGTGCGAAGTTTGTTTTCTGAATATAAAATTCTTTATAAAAAGTTGGCATATGATGACTTCGCTTATTATGACCTATTTTTAAGAAATTTTGTTGGGTTATAGTGAGTGACATGATACCTGACAGTTGCACTGGTTTTCGTGACCCTCGTGCAATTTGTAGTGTTTCTGATTATAACATTAAATTCCTAAAAAAAATGTAAGATGTTTTTTCAGACTAAGCTTTGTATAATTACCGTTTTGTATAACGTGTTTGTAACTTCCCTTGGATGTCATTATTAGCGGGTTCTACTGTACCAGGAACATACGAGTAGGCAGACATTAGGTCCTACCTGCTAGGGCCAGAGCCTGCCAGGGTTGCGGAATTTGTTCGAAAGAGTCACCGCGGCCCTGGAACGTAAAGGGCTCTAGAAGGAACACGGATGGGTTTTAGTCAGTAAGAGTCTGACACGCCCTTCCGCTCCACCCAGAGCGGAAGAAGTCATCTGATGATTACCCATCCTTAAAAAAAAAATAGGCAGACATATGAGTTCGTTTGCATAGGGAACACGTTTTCTATGTGTGGGTAGCAATTGTTTGGGCTGAGATAAGCCAATCACAACACGGCCTGGCTTGCTAATGCGGTGAAAGTGTTGCTTTACGCTGTCATAGCTATTATTATACCTATGTATACTCCAAGTCCAGAGCATGGAGACGCTTCAGCGTCATTGCTAGAGGCGCCACAGTCCATCACAGTATCAGTGTTTCAGAATTCGTGGCCTTTCTTTTAGTTCAATCATAGATTTGAAGCCACCAATCGCATCAGACTGCTTGAAAAGTTGTTTGGAAGTTTTTAGTCATTTCTTCCGGACAGGGTGTTTTCAATCAATCAATCAAAAAAATTATTTCGATTAAGAGTCCATATGGGTTATTAGTAGCGAGTACTTAGGAGCTATGTTAGTATTTCTTTACAAGAAATCAGTTCTAATTATTATTATTAAAAATCAATTTAAAATAAACACTTATTCAACAGTCCAATTTTACAATCCAAATAATCAAATTTAATTCAATTTAATATACTTAATCTAATTTAATTTACCCAAAACTTGAATACTACAGAACACATATACTAGTTTTGAGACTATAGTAGGCGCCAGATAAATGTGGAATAAAGTATATTGACCTTTCCCTAATAACTGTTCATAGGTACCTGAACAATTAAATATGAATCGTTTTTCATTATTAGACAATGTTAAGGATCACGAGAGATGATGATTCGGGACAGCTTTGTGTCATTAATTCCGTTTTTCAAATTAAAAATGTCAATAATTGTAGGTGGGTCAATGACCGTTATTCCACGATTATCTGGCGCCTACTATAGTAATATTTTTAAATAAAAAAATTCAACGCACTTCTGAATTACCCTGTATACACACGCAAATGACGTTTAGAAAAGTGAGGGCTTTGCAGGTGATCCGTGATAGAATTTGCTTTCAACAGACGAACTAGGTGCTGCCGACTCCAGACATTGCGGTGAATCCATGCTCTGTGACTAATGGTGCGCTTACATTTGCAACTTTAATTGCGCAATTCTTGGCAATGTCTATACAATCTTAGTATTGCCGAAAATTTCTCAGCGTTGCCGTGATATTTAACCGATATTGGCAAGAATCGCGCAATAATTGGACCGTGTTAAGTCATCGGTGGAGGCTTATTTCACTCACAATCCACAATCATGGCTATCTGTTCCGTGGTACGTAGCGAGTATTGACGCGTAGAGTTTGGTGCGCACGTTCATGTTGCAGGACGAGTACGAAGGCAACGTGCGCACGGCGCTGTACCTCGTGGCCGTGGCCGCGCGCTTGCTGGAGAACGCGGGCAACACTGAGGTCAGTTTACTTGTCGCTTTGCGTAAAATGTTATTTTTAATTAACTGGTGGAACTTCGTGATGGGTACCTACATCTTTATATATTTTTTTCTATACGTGTGTATGTCACCGAACTTCTCCAAAATGACTGGACCGATTTTGGTGAAATTTTTCGTGTGTTTGAGTAGGAAAGATGAATATTTTAAGAGAGACAGCGAGAAAGCGAATTGACCATGATTTATGAAATACCGTGGTGTTACCTTTTGCCAGAGCATAAACGCATCGGCGAACCCCCGACGCCAAGCTACAAATTCGCCGTATTTTTTATCACATATTTGTGACGTTTGGCGTACAGGGTAAGCTTACGTTTGTCACATATATGTGACAATGGCGTCCAAAGGTTAACTGATATTTGATACTGATATCATATCCATCACCTTTGTGAATATTCTGGTTTTATTTTTTTTGGACCAGTATTCAGCTTACTACTCCCGGTAAATTATCAAAAATGTAGATTATGTTGGCGGTGTTGTAATTTTTGAATGAAATATTAATATTGTTATCACTATTGTCAGGAAACGACAAGTTTAGTGCGGCGCGCGATCTTCAGGCTTCGGAACGTGCGCTTACGCAGCGGGCAGACACTGCTACACCTCGCGGCAGACAGGCGGACGCCCGTCGACGACTTCCATACCAGTGACGTGTGCCAGTAAGTACTAATATAATGTGACTCTTACACGAAATAGGTGCATCTTGTGGGGAAGAGTAGGTGCAACGCATGGATAATTCAAATACAAATACTTTAATAACTGCGTTTACATAACATACAGGACTACAATATAATATGTTGAATCTACCACTTAAAAACTTAAGGTTTTGTTGATCCTTTTGTCACTGTGACCCGGGTGTAACGTTCAAGCAAAGATGGCTACTAAAATGGACGCGAGTGGAGCGACGCGCATAGAGACGCGCTAGTGATGTGCGCATAGTGACAAAATTTTCGTGTTGGGATTCCTTTATGTTTTATATTCTACCCACCAGAGGGCCAATTCCTACTAATTTACTAATTTTCAAGCAACGTTCTCTGTCGCAATCTGTCAAAAACACTTCTTCAACTACAACGGCGTTACCTGCTTTCTAGGGCTCGGATGAATCTCGATATGTTAAGATGGTCACCCTTCCTTTGACCGACCTCGGCAAGCGTTGCTTGAAGATCGACACGTGTGGCTGTTATTATTAAAGCCACGAGCGCCTCGTTTATAACAGGCCTAGTTCTCACCAGCCCGTCCTTAGCTGTCCTCCCCCCAGCGGCGCCCTAAGCCGAGGCCCGGACCCCACAGGGGGTGTCCTTAGCGTGTCGCTTAGTTTTTTAAGTTTTTTATAAGCCCTGGCTGGAGGCTTTATATTAAGGCCACCACAGGCAAGCCCGGTTAAGCAGTCGACAACCTCATAGGTTGAACTGTGAGTAGTTCATCATCTGCCGAGCCTTTTCCCAAGTATATTGGGGTCAGCTTACAGTCAAACCGGATTCAGCTGAATACCAGTATTTTACGTGGAGCGGCTGCCAACCAGACCTCCACAACCCATTAACTGGGTAACACGGTACTTCTTGGCAAGACGAGTCAGATTTACTGGCTTCTGACAATCCGTAACGACTGCCAAAGATCTGCAAATGATAGCCGGGACCAACGGCTTAACGTGCTTTCCGAAGCACGGAGAAAACTCGGTAAGTTAAGATGGTCACCCATCCACAGACCAACCTTGGCAAGCGTTGCTTAACCTTGAAGATTGTCCCGTGCGGCTGTTATTCTTTAGCCTCCTCTGTATAAGGTCCCATTAAAATAGATGGACAAATAACACAGCGTTCAGTACGTCTACTCTAAGATATCCAAGAAAAAAACACTGATTAAAGTGAAGTAAAATAATAAATTGCCAACATTTTTAGTGTATTTTCGTTGGCTGTTTTTTATCTAATGCGTTTTTCTTATTATTTTTTGTACCATAGTCTTTATTTTGGTTTGTCGGAATGATTTCTAAAAGATTGTCCATGTATTTTGATGGGTCCTTATATAAAATAGGTGTTGTGAGTATTGCCAAAAGTAAAAATAAATCAAACGAGCTTTACAGTAGTCGCATCTGATATATCACCTTGATAATACGCACCTTTTACACTACATCCTGAAAAAAATTAGGTACCTATTATTTGAATTATTTTTCGTAACGAATAATAATTCTTTTAAATAATATACTTACTTGAATAATTTCTTTTGCCAAGATTGGTAATCTTTCGGAAAATGGGTTGGTACCATCTGACGGCCAACTCCATCACCACGCGCGCTCATTGGTCAAAACAAATAGCGCGCGCTTCCCCGGCTTCCTGTTACACACTTCCGTCCCTTTTCACAAAATCACTCTCACGGATTGCAAGAGCGAGAGGAAAGATGTTGCACATCAAAAATATTAATAATGTGGTATGTTCCCAGGTTCCCGTGCAGTAGAACGACGCGGTTGCTCCTAGAATGTGGTGCTGAAGTCGACGCGTCGGACGACACCAGACGGACGGCCCTGCACGTCGCACTCATATCATACCAACTTATACCTGGTCAGTTACAAAATATTATAATTCTTCTTCTTTTTCAGTAGACTCTTTATATTTATGGTTTATGCTCAGTAGGTGGGATACGTTACTTGCAGCATCGATGGCATTCATTTAACCCTTCAAAACATTGGCGGATCCAGAGGGGGGGGGGGGGTCTAAAAGCGCTTAAGGCCCCAAAAAACCCTGATTTTGGTCTAACGAAGTCATTAAATTAAATGTTATGGGCTTTTTTAATGTTTACTTTGCATAAACCCACTCTCAGTTGGGTCAAGCCCAAACGACAACCCTGGATCCGCTCTTGCTCCAAAGTACTAATGAATGGGCACTCTAACATGTGGCTCATGAACAGGGGCACCGCACTCACATTGGGTATCCGACAGATCTTATAAAACCCTATTTCGCCAAGTTGTGTTTTTGCAGCGTCCTACCTTTTCACGCCCTGGGGGCAAGTGCTGTAATAATAAAAAATAATATAATAATTAAAAAGATATGTATCAAAAATTTCGACAGCAAAAACCGACTAAACAAAATCCAATCAAATTATTTTTGCATTTTTCTGAAGCAGTAGGTGCTATTTAGTTGAATTCAATCTCAGACGACAATTTTGTTTTCAAAATTGTTCTGTTAATCCACATGGTTAAGGGCGAGTTTTTTGAACCGTAGTTACCAATGGTTAACATTGTGATAAAAAAACTGGAAACTACGGTTAGCAATTATGGGCTCCTAAAATTCGTTAGTGTGCGTATTTCGATCAATAATTACCTTGACTATCATAAAAATAACCATTGCTTCCTTTTTTTTAAGTCGGTTAAAAATGGTCGACATATGCATTTTAACGTGCCTAAAATGTTAAACCAATGGGTGGGTAACTGCGGATCAAAAACCTCGCCCTAAGTCACGATAAAATACGATTTCACTTCGGCTATTTTCGTATCAGCTAACTTAGGAGTGTTTACAGACGAGCGGGAGCAGTGGAGTGAGTCTCTGTGTGCGGTGGTGTGCGAGCTGATCGTGAGCGGCGCACATGTGGACGCTATGGACGCAGACGGCATCACGCCGCTTGTCGCTTCTATTGGTGGTGAGTATTGCAGCTACTTCTTATTTTTTGTTAGTATGGTCTGTAACTGGGGTGTCTCGTGGTTGCGTCTGCCGAGCATGGGTCCCGATTTCGATTCCAATGTCAGGCAAAAAGTACCTATCATTGGGTCTTTCGATTAGGAATTTCTCTGGGAAAGCCTGAAGTCTGGAAGGTGGTGTGACACCCCCGGGATTCAAAAAGCATGTTTAGCCGTTGGTGCTGCGCTAGATGTCTCCGGTCGTTTCGGATTGCCGCTCCATCAGAATGTCCAAAAATTAAACCCAGTCAAGAATTAATAAAATTATTGTTTTAATTCCATCTTTCCGAGGTGTAACCGTGCTGATAACCGACCAACTTGATCTTCTTGGTGTTACGTTAACATCTACCCTGAATTTTGGTCCTTTTATAGAGGCAAAGGCTCAAGTGGCTGCTAAAAAGTTGGGGATCCCAGCAAACGTGAGACGGTATTTCATGCCGAAATAGATGCTCAAACTTTATCACGCGCAAGTTCGATCGTGTATGGAGGATCATCGGTAATGATAGGCTCGTCGAGTCGAAGCTTCAAAGTCTTGAGCATCGACGCCGAGTTGCTAGCCTGTCGGTTTCCGCCAAGCCCGTTCCATCATCGGACCACAATACGTACGGCGATGCGCCACTGGTACATAGTGGGCATCCCACCCACACGTACAGAACGTTTTGAGAACATATCCATAGCTAAGGAGTGGAATTCCCTGCCAGAGTCTGTGTTTCCTGATAGCTATAACCTGGGAGTCTTTAAGTCAAGAGTGAATAGGTTAGGTTAGTTCTGGGCAAGCATGCTCCATCTTTGACCATATCATCGCTTACCATCAGACGAGATAGTGGTCAAACGCATGCCTATCAATAGTAAAAAGGAAAAGGGAGTGCACCTATGTTAACGCACACACTTGTGCACTATATGTATCCCGCGCCGCCATTGGCCGCCATGGCCGAAATCGGTCAGGAGGACCAGAAGTGTGGGTTTATGTAGTGTTGTTGTCCAGTGGCTCATGACCTACTACTGCTTAGACTGAAGAAAACGTAGCGAGTCTGAGTTTGAGCGTCTGGGTTCTTAAATTGTGAATAAAACGTAGCGAGAATACTGAAATTCCTTCTACTGACTCCCACTCAAAGGAGACACTGTCAACGACTGATCGTGGTGGCATTAATGTGTACATATAGATGTCCATTTTGGCCCTATACGGGTTTATTTTGTATTATGTGTTTGTTATTAATTTCTAATGCGAGGTCCAACAAATCCTTCTAAATATGTAGTATAAAACAATGTCACTATCTGCCTGTTTGTTACTCCGCTTACCGATCGAATGGGAGCCTGAGTGCGGATAACGGATTCCCTACCTATTCTAGGAAGAGCGGTAAACAAGGAACAGGGGCGGGTCGCCAGTTCTTCCCATTTGATAGTGTGCGTAGAGAAAAAGCGGTAGTGTAATATAGGAGTGGTGTCCGCAGGTCCAGCGGAGGGCGTGGTGCGCGGAGCGCTGCGGCCGCGCCTGTCGTGCCTGGCGGCGGGCGCGCTGGCGGGCGCGGGCGCCACGTACCGGCCCGAGCACGTGCCGCGCGACCTGCACGCCTTCCTCACCATGCACGGCGTGCGCGCCAGGCACTAGCACACCTGCACCCTACTGCGACTGATACAACAACCTGATTATGTGTGTTTACTAAGCTGATATTATGATAATGTTATGTTGTTTTTTTTTTTGTATTTTTGTGACACATATTCATGTTATGGGTTTACTCAACTTGTCTTATTTTCGTGTCGATTGACTCTTTTCTGAATTTATACGACCAGTATGTGGCCATTTGAACCGCTTTGTTGTTAGCCACGTTTTGGTCCTGGAAGGTGGGGATGGCATTAAGGGAAGACTCAACTATTAAAGTGGTTTTACCAACCTGGTTGACGATAACACTTTACTGTTATCATTTTAAAGCTCGCGTCTCGAAACACTTTAACATCTAAACGGGCTGACTTCCGACATCTTATAACTCTTAAATTAACATGAATTTGTGTCAAAGAATAACTAATTGACATTTGTAATTCTAATTGGTTAACAGAACCAACAACAACCAATCAAACATTAAGATAGCTTCGACTACAAATCAGATTGAACAGGCTCTCAGTATAAGTACGATAGTAAACCTCACGCAGAATAAGTCTTAGAACCTTAATATACAACGAAGAAACTAAAAAGTCCATTCTATAGTCAATAAAACTGTTACGCCCCACACTACTTCAATCTCAACTGTTCTAATACTTATTCTTCGTGGAACCGCCACAAGACTTCGCATCTCTGCTTTATATTCCGCATATGATATATGTGCGTTGCTAACGTCATACCCATAACATTCAACGACTCTTCACTAGAAATCTAACACGATGAATAAGTATTTTGGGTAGATTGCGGACTTGCCTGCTTACTCGGGCTTCGTGATTGTTTATGTCAGTTGTTTTAGGAAGTTATTTACGGAATTCTGTTAAAATCTCATCGTGAAAACGTAGCTAGAGTGAGCTTGAAGTTCATTCCACCTTAATTGAATGGATTGTAAGCTCACTTCGTTAATTTCGCCTAAGTAGAGATTGTTCATCACATCAGCCGAAAGACGTCCACTGCTGGACACAACAACCCGTCCTGTGCGGCTCGCATCCATCGGCTACCCGTGACCCTCACCAGGTCATCGGTCCACCTTGTAGGAGGCCTTCCAAAGCTACGTCTTCGGGTTTGAGATTGTTACAGAATACTATTAAAGATAAACTACATCGATCGTTGATCGCTCCTATCCGTAAACATAAAACGGTGAAAAGACGTTTCCTTTATAATCAAATGAAGTCCCTCCGACCTTGTGTTTCAGTGGTCTCCAAATAGAAAGGAAACGCCACCATCCATTGACACGGTAAGGACAATCTTCTGATTTAATCTTCGATCAATCCAGTCGTATAACCGCGGATTTCCGAAGCTGGAAGTAGCTAGTCTGCTTAACCTTTTGAACGCCAGAGCATAAACGCATCGGCGTGCCGCTGACGCCAAGCCACAAACTCGCCGTACTTTTTGTCACATATTTGTGACGTTTGGCGTACAGGGCACGCGCTAGCTTGTCACGTATACGTTGACAATGGCGTTCAAAAAGTTAAGCTCTTACTTGGTCGGGCAGTATATACAATTGCCTGAAATTCACACTGACATATTACAATAAAATAATTTACACCGAAGCTGTATGATCTAATTATATCGATTTTTTTATGGACCCTGTAATAACCAATGAATATGATACTACATACTTGGTTAAATACTTCCGACACGTTCAACCAGCAAAATAAAAAAGCTATTTCATCTCCTCTGTCTTTATAAATAAACTATGCTACAAGCCAAATATAAAAATAAAATTAGGATTTTCCAATCTGTAATATCTTCCAAAAATATAAATACTATCTTCCAATAATATAAGCTACATTATTTATTTCTTAAAACTCAGCCAACATATATAATGTTAGCATGATATAATAGATTCGTTCAATATGACAAAAAAAAACACTAAGGAATAAAAAGCAAATCTTCGTACTTCAGGTTTTGTTAGAAACTGAACTGCTGTTTGATATTTTTGTTTAAATCTATACTAATATAATAAAGCTAAAGATTTTGTTTGTTTGTTTGAACGCGCTAATCTCTGGAACTACCAGAGCTTAGCAAAAGCTAGTATTGTACTAAAACTCTTCTATAAATACTTCAATATTACGCTTCCATTTAGCCTGAGCAATAAAATGAAACTCAAAATGTATATAAAAAAGTATGTAGTTCAAAAGAACACAGGGCTTGAATGTGTTCAGACGATATTGTCCAAAGTGGCTCAAACTTTAGAATAGTGAAGAAACGATTAATTGAAACTAAATCGATTAAAAGTATCGATTAAATGATGATCTGTCATTATAATCGAATCGTAGGGGACGACGTATTGTGATAATATAATAGAATATTAGCTTTAAGAATAGAACGAACATTGCTAGTGATACATTGTTAAGGCAGAGTATATTGGCATGTTACCTTGTCTATAATGTTAGAGAGAGACAGATATCAAAACGACGCGTTTATTTACAGACTTTGTATATAGTTATTTTGTTAATATGAACGCACAGAATAGATTTAAATTGACGAGAGAAGTTTTCTTTTTTTGTATAGTCATTGTTAACATACTGCTATGGACTCGGCTGAATATTCTCAGAAATTTGCGGTAATGTTCATTCGTTTTATTTTATATTTCATATATCTTTCTAGTTTTATTTGTATATACAATTGTTTTGAGGAATTTTCTTTTTTATAAACCAAATATTCTTTAAAATATTTGTTATTATTTCTAAATAATAATTCTCGCCATCATCAACTTTACAAATATTCTAAGCGGCTGAATTAACCACCTGAGAATATCAAAGATTGCTTTAAAAAGTCACAGGCAAAGCCATTATTGATGATTTTACACAAATAAAGTTAAAATCAACCGGTCAACGTGATTGGTGTTTTTACGCCTTTATATCGCACAAATGATCACATAGTGTATTATATTATGGCCTATAGGACAATTCGTTAGACTTGTAATGTTCCTTGATGTACGAAAAAGTAGTATGACGGTGTAGGTCATTTTATAGTGGTTGATTTAAATTCTAGTCAAAAATATACATGTTAGCATTTCTGTAAAATTGGAATAGAAACTATATAGCATAGCTCCAACGTTCGTAGTAGTCGTGGTCATAAAACGAGCGAGCGAGACGGTAAGAGTCTTTTTACGAAGGTTTTAGTAATCCCTTATTTTCGCCGTCCGACTCGCACGTTTGAAGACCACAACTGCCACGAGTTTTGGCGTTTATTATAAAATGTAGCCACAAAAATGTTGATGTCTAATTAGAATGAAATTGATTAAAAAAATTGGAGTTGCATATTTAGGCGAATATTCTTAAAAATGTTCCAGTTTTAACGGTTACTACAAAGTGACAACTGAAAATAGATATTTAGTTTTCATTGCGTTTTTGTATCGCTCGCTTAAAGATTCGATGAGCATATCTTAGAAATAGCGCAAAGTATAGAGAAATAGTAGCTTATTAATATGTATTCACTACCTCTAAAGGAATTGTCTTTCAATGTAACCATTTATCATTAAAGAATAGGCTGATATAATTGATAGAAACAGAGGTCAATATCTTTACATCATATAATCTTTTCAATGACTAATATTGTTAAAATATGACAATAGCAACAGAGTTTTTCTCTACTTGACATTTATCAAATTTTAATTTGATCAATATTTTTATATATGAACGAGTTCACAAAAAAAGAGATTCTAAATACCTTAGAATGTATAGTTTATTTTTTGTATCAACGAAAATAAATATTTATGACAGTAACTATGTATACTGTATATAGTATCTTATTTTTCTATTAATTCAGCTATTTTCTTAATCAATGCCATGATATTGTACTTATTCAATGTACCTGGTTTGTGTACAATCGAAAGCAATAGTTTAAAGGGATGTTAAAAATAAAAATACAGTGGCGAGCAAAAAAACACACCCATGTGCACAATTTACAAACAAATTATTCTGAAGGTGAATTTCTTTGTTCGCCACTGTAAAGGTAAACAGAAAAAAATACTATTATGTAATATTGTACAGCTAAGATAAGGTAGCTAAGCCATTATGTTATGCTAATTTTACTTTGACTAAAACACAAATAAAAATATCGCAGCGTGCCAAATGATATTCACTTAATCATAATTAACCAAAACATTGATATTATTGCCATAGATTAAAAAGCAGGAATCATACATTTATACTTTTAAAGTTACTTCCGAATAAAAAAATCCGGAAACGAGTAATATAACTACTGTGTAACATGCATATCTTTCATTTTGTGTTCAATTTTGTTTTATAAGATAAATCTGAAAGTAAGAGTTATAAAACGAATGGTGTAATTAAAATATTGAAAAAACGTTTCGCATTTACAGTAGAATGAAGACCGTAGGGTAGTTGGAAATTAGAACGTCTAAATGTAATGCGGTCAGAATAAGAACCGGTGCCGAATAAGGGAAGTGTCAGAACCATTATTCTTCCAATGCGAAAAAGAGACGGGACTACATAGGTCATATAGCGGTATCTCTATTTCGGATTGAGACATTTTTCCATTGTGCCGTTTTCAAAGCTAGATAAAATGTACCCATAATAGTGATTGAAGTCCTCATTCTTACCGCATTGTCTAAACAATTTTCTTGGCAACTAAAATGGGAGGTATAATTAAATCTAGATAGGCCAATTTATCATATAAAAGTCTAAAGTTCATAGAAAATCTTTACCAATAAGTGTGCAACGGCAGCTTACATACGAAGCAGGCTTGAGTTCCAAAATACGCTTTACCCTTAGGCTCATGACATACCGAAAAGGCACTTCACATCAACACAGCGCCGAGCTGTTTCAATTTCAAAGGATTTTAAACTTTATATCATTTAAAGCAATGCACAGTTTGCCTAGGATGGCTGGAAAGAACATAAGTCACAGTTTAAAATGGACCAACTGCTTGCAACTTGCCGTGCCATATCGGTGTGTTTTGTGCCTTACAATAAAAATACACTTAGAAACAATAGCTCTTACAATATTTTTAGAAAATACTCGGCAGTTATGTCTGTATATTGAATAGCAACCGTTATTGTTGATGAGAGACTATATTTTCATGATTGACGTTTATGTGCGAAGAAAAAATATAGGTTGGACTGATGACAGTCTACAAATAAAAAAAAAAGACTGGGTTGGTGGTAACAAAATTAAAATGAGCTGGTTTGGCATTTTATTGAAACTCATAATAAACTTGGCAAGCTTCAGGTTAATTTTTTTTAGTTTAATCTGGACGTACCAACAAAAGCTGCACAAGGCTACGTTTCCTTGCAAGTTGTACTACATTGCGGGCTACTGAGGTATAATAATATAATAATAATATCAAATAATAATATCTTGGGACAACTAACACACGGTAATCCGATCCCAAACTAGGCAGAGCCTGTGCTATGGCAACCAGACAACTGATAAACATACTTATATATTTCTAAATACAATACATATTATAGACAAATTACACCCAGACAGAACAAATGATCATGCTCATCACACAAATATTTGTCCTGGGTGGGAATGGAACCCACGACCTCCGGATAAGCAGTCAGGGTCACTAACCACTCGACCAACAGGCCAGTCGAATGATGATAATGAGAGCAAACGGTGAATCCTACTCGGCAATGTGAACAAACTTGCACGCAAGTCGCTTTCAGGTGGAAACGTGGCCTAAGACTGCATTACTCCAACTTATGTTTTTTTTTTTAAATACAGTGAATGGTATGGTTTAGTCTATGGGGGCCTATCTACAGTGGTCATTCTACGCCAAGTATAGAAAGAATTTAGGCTATTATTTTTAATGCAAATTATCTTTATATAACTGAAGCAAGCAAATTCGCGCGCTAAAGCTAGTCACAGACGCAATGTGATTGATGTGGGTGTCTCATCTAAAAGCCCTTTATGTATATTATTGTAAATAAGATTATTTATCTGGAGTTTAATATAGTGATATTTTTTGTCAAGACAATTCGACAAATAAAATGTTATATTGATTATTTTCGTTTTATTTTGTTTATAACCTTAATTCCTTGATAACCTGAAGCCAGTCTAAGTTGTAGTATAACTACATAATCTCAAAAATAATTTAATACTTAGCAAAGTAAATTAATGCTAAGCGGCGGCGCGCTAAGTCTGCAGCGGCAACAGCGACGTGCCACCACGGAGCGCGACGCTCTAAAACGTGCAAAACATTAATACATACAGACACTTCCTATATGTAGTGTATTTTTAACGCAATCAAAGACATACAAATTGTTAAATATCGTGGTACCTACCACATCAACACGTCTGTCGCCGATGCATCATGATTCCAGTTTGAAAAAGGGATAGTGATATTCAAACTGTATAGCTTCGTCTCTCGTTCGCACACTAGATCAATGATGGCCTAATAGCTACTTCAGACCCCAGAAAACATTCTGAACTGTCCTAAAGTGATGTAAATGTCACCGGAAAATTGCAGACTCCGTAAAATTGTAATAAATCTCTATCAGACTAAAGCTCGATATATATTGAAAAAATCGTTTTGTATACAATAAATCCTATTCAAATTCAATAGTTTCCAATATATCCGTGGCTTATTAAGAAAAAATAGTTTACAATTTCACGCGATATTTTACAATCTCACGGCATTTGCAATTTTCCGGTGACATAAACATCACTTTAGGACAGTTCAGAATGTTTTCTCCTGAAATATCGCACTACCGCGATTTATATAACCAGTTCACTTAACATTTGGAGTTTTTATATCTACATTTATATAATTAGTAGGTGCGTTCATAATGAAAGGTGGGAATGATCACAATGGCAGTGTAAGCCACGACAAATCGACAATGATCCGCATCCGTGTGAATCTTTAAAAACAATGTGGTAATTGACAAGGAGAAAAATATGTTATGGCTCTGGCGACAGGCGTACGTAATAAATTTCTACCTGGGTTCAGAGTGCAGAACCTACTGTTCTATGGCATGCAAAGATACCTAAAAAGAGGAGTAACTAAGTTTAACGATGGTATCATGAAGAACAACACTCCACGTGATATATGTTTGTATGTACCAACGTGTCTTAATAATAACAATGGCACAGGACGATCTTCGAGGTTAAGCAACGCTTGACGAGGTCGGTCCGCGGATGGGTGACCATTCATTACATACCGAAACTCCTCCGGGCCTCGGAAAGCACGTTAAGCCGTTGTTCTCAGTTGTCATTACAAGATCTTCCATGGTCGTTACGGATAGTCAGAAGCCAGGAAATCTGACACTCGTCTTGCCTAAGGAATTCGTGTTACCCAGTTACTGGGTAAGACTGGAAGCCGAGCCCGATGAAGTCAGGAAAAGGTTCGGCAGATTCGTGTGTATGTGTGAAGTGTGTCGGTCTGTAGCATCGTAGTTCCTCATCTGATAAACTGATATTAGATTTCGTTCTTTGATTTTATTTGTCATTTAGGTAGAAAACCTGTTCAGCGCTTGAAGATCATCAGCTCTTTTACCGTTTAAAAATGACCCAGAGACTCTTTGTGCTTATGGACATTGTTGACCTTCAGGGTGGTTCCTGTTAGGTAAGAATCCCACACTCATCGTCTTATTCTCGACGATCGGACTAGGCATAGGTAGGTACACGAAGAAATAATGCTTTACAAAACATAATGTCCAATCTGCTGAGACACACCTCATTGTACTCTCCCTCTCAGAAAGTAGACTTGGGAGTCTCACGATGGTTCGGTGCAATTGTGGGTTCGTGAAAGTCCCATGTCTGTTTTTAACCTAAAGTGCATGCCTGCCTGAATTCGAACACGTGACCAACAAACTCGTTGGGCATGACGATTCGGTTCCTATGTGGCCACTATTCACACACTCAAACGAAGGATTACCTTACTCCAGATTAATAAATAGGTTTGATCTAGGTACAACTGGCGTCGGACTTACGACTCATCCATTCAATACTTCGTCTTCCTCAAATTGAGGGTTGCATTAGGGATTTCCCTTTATGGTAATTAGATGCCTCATTACCTCAATTTGTTGGAAACCTAAAATAATAGGTAGGTACCTATCTTTCTCTTCTCTGCTCATTTGCGTCATTGTTTTTGGCATCGTGCCTTGAGGTGAAGGTTACAGCATCTAGGTATGCTATTCGATTGGGGCGCTGTTATATGCGGGTTGCACATAACAATATCAAACAACGTAGCATCGCGTCTATATTCCCCAAACTGTTAGGCAGTGGTATAACGTGTGGGTGTACCGCTGTAATTCTGTATCGAAACCCCAATAACACTGCCCAATGGTGCATAGTGTTAATGGGGTCAACCGGGCAATCCAACCCAGGACTTCAAGCACAGCACTAGCGTAGGTACTGGGTTGTGTTCTTATATAGGTAGTTCCTAACCCACGTTCAAACCACACGATTTTCATACGACCTAGAATTAAAACGTTAATTTATTATGGTTGTTAGACCTACAGACAAACTAATCCTTACGAAACCGCGAAATCGCATATAGCCAGCCGGAGCTTGCACCCAGAATGCGGTTGACGTATACCTAGAACATCTTAGAAAATGACAAAACAATAGATTGCAGAACTTCAAATGCAACACCCGGCATTGTCAAAGAAGCATCGGTTATCATTAGGTACTGCCGCCGCGCGCTGCAAGCAAAAAGGGTGTTCGTCGGTGCATTAAAACACTTTACTAATGTAACTCGATGTAATGGAAAATATTTAAAAAAAAACTAAAAAGAAAATGCACCTTGTTTTCCTGAGTCTTAATATTTAAATAATTAATTAAAAATTTAAACTTTTTTCTTTTGACAGCAGATTTGCAAAACCATCTCGGAAGTAGCTCCTATGGAATTGGGATTTAATGGAAATATCTCTGTGTTACCTAACTACAGCGTCGGTCGGGTTAGGTACTAGTGATGTACGCTCGCACAGTATGGTTTGTTCGGATACCTACTCGAGACAAAATTCCTGATTTTTCATCAAATTATTCCGAGGTTTAGAATATAAAATTCTTTAGGTCTAATTATAGGTCGAGTGGTAAATTATCGTTATTTTTAAGGAATGTAACTAGGTGCTTGATATAACGGCTTAAAACTTAAAACGATTAGATTGGTTGTGCTGGAAAATTATTTCTAGGTCATTAAAACAGTTAAAGACTTTTGTTTAAATTAACCTAAGTACTTATTTTAGATACATACCCATGGGAAGTATTGATGGTAGCTGAGCTTTTAGTGCAAATACCTATAGCTACATTAGATAAATATTCAATAGCGCAAATGCTGTTGAAACTAAATAGCTGCCAAACTCTCGTTAAAGCCAAACAAAAGAGCATCAAGTACGCGGTAAGATGTTTAAAATTATGCGGATGCCCCGCCAGTCGCGGATTACCGCACATCCCTTGCAGCAAGACGTTCGTCTGGAGCCCGCTTCCACTTTCAGTTTCTACAAGTTGCTCGAACAGCAAACACGCATAGCGCCTTACGCAACTTACCGCGCCCGCATGCGTCTGGCTGGCACACTTAAAAAAAACATTTCAAAATTCGAACGCAGATAAAGAAGTATTTGCTTATCTGTTTTCGCAAATCGTGTCAAATTTTAGCCACAGATTAACAAATTTTTCGCGGCATTTTATAAGTTTGTTTGCGCGAGAATTATTTTCGGTGTTGTTTTTTCGAAAATATTTAGTAATGTGTACGAGGATTAAGTGCTCTGTTGTTGTGAAAAACTGTGATGTGTTTGTTTCGTGAGGTGGACAACAAAAAGACACCATCTGTCGAAAAGTAAATATTTATTTTATTATTTCCAAACATTTAGCGATTTTTTTTTGTTGATCAAAAGATGTAGGTACCTATGTCCTACCTAAGTCAAAATCGCACACTTATGGTTTACTTTATTTCCTAGTAGAAATTTAAGTTTAAGTTTTGTGCATTTTAAATGAACAGGAACCATAATAATCTAATACCTACAAAGATCTCGAGGCTCAGACAGCTGCAATTAAAAGAAACGGACTACAGTTCGATTTCCTTCTCTTTAGTTACGAAAAACTTTTTGAACTAATAAGAAAAATAAGTTAGTTACTGTTATTTGAAGATTTGAATTTCAAATATCTAGCTAGTTCCATTTACCAGGAAAAAATTAAATCTTTGCCGATTTTGTTTCACCGGAATCTCGACGCATTTTCTTAATAAGGGCATCACTCCAACTGATATTTTAATATGTCTACTTTAATAAGACTTAATATATGCATGGGCCCGAGTCAGGAAGAGGTCCATCAGATCAGAGGTCTAGACGACAATAGGTCAACTATAACCTTGTGACCTTTTGTATCGCATCGTTTGCATAATACTCTTGCATCTATTAATAATGATAAAGTCACTACGTTGACAATTTTAAGCAAATTAGATTAGTGTCAGCATTCTTTAAATTTTAAATAAAATACTTGAAAAATCTTGTGTAAGTAGTAGGTAACATTTTAAATATATTTATAAAAAAAATCATTTTTCCTATGAGCAATAATAGCATAATATAAAAAAATTGGCCAACGATGGCAACGCGCAACGATGGTAAACACAGCTGTTTGCAAAATTAAAAGAAATTATTCAATAGGTCACGACAGTTGCAACTCGCGGTTTACGAAAATCTTGGTCAAGCCTTTGAACCTACTAAGTTTATGACATTACCTTTCAAATGAACATAGATATACGCACCTACAGACATGTCTTTCAAAACTTATTGGTTTGTAACATGCAGGCAGAAGTTTTTAGCTTTTAAACATGAAATGCAATTGAATTGAGGCCAATGGGCCACAATAAAAGATGAGACTGATAGAGACAATGAATTACGGCATATTTTATTTGTGTTTAAGGTACTACGTGCACCCGCAACATCCGCATAGGCATACCGACCCTGATTCTAACAGGATTTTCCCAGTTGTAGGATTTTTTTTCTGGTTAACAGCAATTTCAGTTTACAAAATTTTAAAGGAGCAGAGAAGGAAGTAAAACTCCTGCTTCAGTCTTTGGTTTCATCTTCTCATGAAAGTTGTCGCTAGATTATTAAAAGAAAGAAAAATGTGCCTGTGTGTGTATGTGTGTGTGTTGAATTTTAACAAACTGTTAAAGATCGCAAAGGTCCTTCTTCCCCTATTTCACTCCTACTTACTTGCTCGCGACTGAGGAGGACGAATACAATACTATAATTGACAGTCAATATTCCTTGCCACATTCCGGGACCGAGAGTACCCTTAAAGAGTGTACCTCGTCCTTTCTTCTAAAATAATGGCTACAGTATCGATCCCTGGTAAAACCATCCATTGTTCTAACTTACTGTGTTCCTAATTCCTATACCGCTTTAACCTCTGTTCACTCCAAAAGGGAGGAATGTCAGTCTCACCCACCTACATACACACCCACAGTACATTTTTATGTGTGTCCGGCTAAGATTAGAAAACGGTTTTGGCTACGGTTATTATGACATAATAGATCTTTAAGGAGCCTAGCTAAATCTGAATAGTTCCACCCACTTCGTACTTGCGTTAGGCACATGTAACATTGATAGTGTTCAGATCTTTAAATTTGATAAAATGGTTTTATTCAGAGTTTTATATTGAATACTAATGATTGCTTAAGAAATAAGGAAGACCTAAGAGAAGAGATAGATGTGGACCGACAGAGAAGAGATCTAGGTAGACGAACAACACTGTATCAAATAAGGATAGTATACTTATGAAGGGAAGAAATAAGAAAACAGAAAATCGAATACTGATAATGTATCTAATGTGCAAGTACTAATCGAGAAAATCTTAATGAGATATGAAGTCTATTTAATTTTAAAAATAAACTGGTGAAAGATTTTAAAGACTTTAAAGAGCACAAAAGTTATTCTAAATGGAGTCTGATGAATATTTACAACATTCCTAAACGATAAAATCACTGTAAACAAGTTCACAAACATTAAAACATTTCGTAATAATGAAAATAATAATTGTTCAATTAAATTCGGCCTAACTTTCCTCCATTATGCACGGGTAATGGTATTTCGTAACAGATTTGACGCACAATTTGGCTCGGGAGATGGTTCGCTTCGCACACCGTGAGCTTGCATCCGTGTCTTCCATTAGTAGGGCTGCCAGAAATTGAAAGAAATAAAGAAACATGTAAGACATACATGTGTGTAGCTACTTGCTATAGGGAGTTCTCTAGCGTCTAACAAAGAAACCTGTTAGCAAAGGAAAATGATGGTTCTACCTATAGAAAAATATCAAACTTTATCTTTACGTGAAAAGTATTATCCCATCTCATCCATCCATCCATCACCAAATAAAGAGACGACAATGTTAAAATTTAAAACAATAATGATTTAAATTTTCAACAACGTCCATAACCATTGTTAAAAATACAGTAACCATTCGTACAAATCTGAGAACACATTCAATATGGAACCTCATCCGAACCAAAACACAATGTACCGCATGTGCTTTTTCCGATCTTAAAATGGAACGTTTCTGTAACTTTTATTAAATGTGAAACAGATAGAGACTTGACAACCCTAGTCACAGTGAAATTATTCACGAGATAGTAACTCAGAATTTGAATGATCATTAAAATGAATTCTAAACACACACATCCACGATAAAGTAAGTAATAAAAGTACCGTCTATTTGTATTTATAACGACTGACTTCCGAGTAAAAGGTTTCTTTTATTTGCTTAATAAAAGTAAACTGTCATGAGAATATAACAAAGAAAGACGATCCAATAGTAACCACGTATCAAGTGATAAAGGTGCTGCCGTTGCCAGTGTTATCTTGTCATTTATGAATAATATGAACTGTCACCTGCTTTATGAGAGAATTCATCGTGGGAAGGTCATTTGTAATGATAACAACGTAAACGTTTAAGTATGTCCCAACTACGGAAGTAGATAGGGCACGAACTTCGAACAGGTGTTGATAGGGAAAGAAGCAACAATTTACTACTAATATAAACATTAATAAAACTGCATCTTCAATAAAGAACGTTAGGAAATATAGGAACGTTTGGGCTTGGGCCAAAATGTAACCTTGTGGCAACCTAAGAAAAGTGCGGTCAGGGGTTGATTAGTGGGCCCAAAATGTGACCCTGCGGACTCCATAGGAAATGATAGAAAACATTAATCGCTATAGGTTGTTAGTGGTATAGGTAGAAGAGTAGAATCTTTGGTGTTGTGTTGCAATCTAGGTAAACCCTTGTTAACATAACACTTCTTAGACTGGGTAAAGCACCTAAAACGAAAATACATATAACGTGCGACGAAGCATTGCTAATTTTGCAAATCTGTGTAACAGAAAAGAAGGACCTCCTACAGTTACATAACGACGCAGAAACTAAAGCAACTTAAGGAGAAACAAAAGCAGGCAAAGCAACGGTAATTAGTGCCCACAACATTCTACAGATCTTGGTATCTTTTTTTACCTTTTATCCAAGGTCAAATTCTCACGGTAAGCTCCTCTTAAAACACAATAGAACACTTCTTTCTTTCAACATTTCATTTTTAAATCACTGACATTAGACAGATAAATCTCAACGGGAAAGGGAAATGATGATGGCTCTATTTCTTGCCAAATTAGAATCGGAAACTTGTGGGAGAAAAGGTTTTGTGAGTCCAATATAATCTTCTTACTGACTGAGTTGCAAACGTTCAAAAGAAATCATAGTGCACTATCGATGGCTTTACTGGTTATTGAACACTGCCATTTATTAACAATAATCTCATACTCCTTTTAGTTTTTAACTCCACTTTAGTACTTTGGTATTGTACGTCGAATCGTTGAGCTCCTTAAAGTTCTAAGTTTGAGCTACGCGATAACTGACAAATGCTTGCACTGTCTGGATAGGTCCACTCAAACCTGTATGGTGCTAACTTCAAAAGGCCACCTCAGACGTTAACCTAAATGGTTTTCAAATGTTTTTGACCATTGTATGGACTTCAAGAGACTATGACCTCTGAGTTTGTTTCGGTGTTTCTTCTCAGGGTAGTTAGCTAGGAAACGCCGGCCTCATCTAGATTAATATGATAAAAAAATGACGTGTAAAACACTTATTTGTAATCTATTTGCAAAATAAATATCATTTATAATTTTCCATAGGTGTTAATTGATTCACACACCCTAACATCGACCATTTTACCTGTAATTTTTTTGCGTTCTTAGCACTTTTCTTATAGCTACGAATCCAGTACACAGATTCTATTCAATTCGATTGCTTCATCGGTTTCGATTCAAATAACTAGTTTACTGGAGCAAGTAATAATACAAATTGGAGCTCTTAAGCATCGCTTGACTTTTTATTGATAGACTCGTGTTTGAACGCTTGCCTAGAAGTAACCTATTGTTCGCACCTGAGTTTAAAACAACTAGCTATAGCTATCAAGAAACAAAAACCCTGGCAGGAAAATCAACTCCTTACCTGCACGCACTAGGAAAGTACTCGTTTCCCTAAAACTTGTGGAACGTTAGGTAGGTTGGGTCAGGCCAAAAATGTATCTGATAGACTGGCAATTCGGCGACTTGATTCCAGCGCAATTTGGCTTCAGCGCATCAGCTTGTAGCTGCTAGTATTTGGCAGCACCATCCCAGTGGTGTAGTATTCTCTCTCTTTTAAACAAGTTTGTTTTAGAGTGTGTAGGCACAACATTCTTTGTTTCTCCATCATTAGCCAAGGGAAGTTATTTTAAATTCTCAAGTACATTTTAATGGTTTTAAGTTTATAAAATGCTCGTTAGCGTCCGTGACGGAGAGTCGTGAAGTTTCCAAAGGTTTGCGGTTGCGTTACTCAACGGTGCCAGTGGTAACTGTCATTTTTTTAATCAGTTTCCATGTCTAAATTGAAACAAATAATGTCTTGTTAGAAGATTAGCGGCAAAGGTCATTGTTAAGCAATAATTTGCATCTAATTTGATGAGAGATCGTTCCAATATTGCTTCCGCGCATTTAACTCATTGTTTTGAAGAATGATAGTCTCTGTTCTTTTGTGATCCGTCTTGGAATGTTGTATAGGGATTTAGGGTTTAAATAAATATTCTGTTTGTTAAATGATTTGTTTATTTGAACCACGAAATTGACCTCAACATTTTTGGTATCACGAAATAGTTGAAACGTCTCGCCTAATTAAAATGTATGATTGCTAATCGCAAAACATAACACGTTGCTCATCATGCATGATATAATTAAAAACGACATAACGTTAAATATATAAATATTTAAAACTATTATTTCAACACAACTACATGTGTCAATTTTGAAAAGGTCGAGTGGAGTTAAGCTGAGAAATGATGGAACACGTATAATTACCCTATTTGTTCCACTGAATACTGGGATGCAGGCCTCTCTTCTAAGGTTTTTTTTTTGACGGTGATCACTCGCAGTTCAGCACAATAATGTTGGTTACTGCTTAATCGGACTATCCTGTGGTGGCCTCAAATGAATTTAAGGCCCCCAGCCAGGGCTTACAAACTAGCTAATTATCTTAAATGACCGCTCGCTAGGGTATCCCCTGCGGGATACGGACCTCGGCTAAGCGGCGTCATTTCGGGAGGACAGCAAGGGACAGGCTGGGTCATATCATTCTCTTCTAAGGCTGTAAACTATCACGCGGGCCCGGTGTGGTTTTGTAGAGATCACATGTCATGTCTTCGATATTTTGATTTTTGTCTCTAGGACATACCCTTCACCATTTTTAGAGCAAAATTATCAATTTTTTCTAGCCTTTTCGCAATTTTGTTGGTATCGCAGCATGGGTGATGAAGTAATTAACACAAAGTAAAACGTCTGCCTTGATTCCAACCCATATCCTAAACTCGTTCTCCGTTTCCACCGGGCCACCAAATTCTCCTCATAGACGTAATGTTGAAGCCATGGGTTGCGGAATTTGTTCGAAAGAGTCAACGCGGCTCTGGAACGCATAGGGCGGCTGTGTTTTAGTCAGTAAGAGTCTGACACTGTCTTCGTCATTTGATGCTTATAAATCTATCTAAAGAAAGAGTAATCAAAACAGACTTACAACAATGCTTATTTATTTTCAGCCAGTTATGTCCCACTGCAGGGCAAAGGCCTCCCTTTCTTCTTCCCAGAACTCTCAGTTTTGGGCAAGTGTGGGCCAATGCTCATGGCCTGCAAATTGTATTCACATCTATGTATATCCTATCTATTGCAATACACGTTTAACCAGATTCACGAGTCCACGTCTTAAAGGCTAAGTCTTAAACCTGCTTATCCCCCATTAAAACGTCGTGTAGAAAGGATTATCTGGCTATAATACCCTATTAACATTATGATAGCATCCTAAAATGGTAGCAAGCGTTAAACTGGTTACTTTTGAAATCAGGAGATAGGCTTAGTGCGTGTGAAGGTTGTATTTACTGCTATGTGTAACAATGATATGAAGATTGTCACTATTCTCACATTCATTATCATCATCACCATACATATCATTATTTTTTTAAACGTATATAGTATTTTTTCCGATATATCCTTATCACTCTATGCCATCACACTGCTATACAAAGGCCCATCACATCCAGCTGTTTCGGTCCAGGTCTAGAGTATACCATTGTTAATTTTGTCTAGCTTGTCGACGCCACCTGGCTCTTTGTACGTAACTGAAACTCAACGTCACATGCAAAAAAATCCGATTAATGTTTGCAAATTATTTATTAAGGTCAATGATAGCCGAGGCAATATTTCGAGAACATATTAGTCTCCAAAATATTTCCACGGCTATCACAGAACTTGAAGGTGTGTGAAGCGATACAGTTTCGTTGATATTTGAGATGGCTTGTCATGAAACTGATCTCCTTGCCTTGGGTCATGTTTTGAGAGGCTGAAGATTAGTATTTGGCATTAGTGTTAAGGTATTTGATTTTACAAGCTTGACTAGCTCGTGGTTTAGTAACAACGGCCGCACAGCTCGATCCTAGAGGTTCTCCATCTTTTACGAACCAAGAATTCCTCGTGCCTCGGAAAGCACGGCTGTCGTTTGAACATCTTCGACAGTCGTTACGGTTAGTCAGAAGCCAGAATTTGAGACGTCTGACTAAAGAGTATCTTGTTAACCCGTTACTGGGTTGTGATGGTCACAAATTCAGTGTCGGATTAGCCACGTAGGAAGACTAGCAAGTGATACGAGCCCCGCATATTGGGGTGCTAAAAACAGCCATGAATCTGTTCTACACACGAGTCATAACTCCTACCATACTGAGCAATAGCCGTTTTGCACGGATATGACGCATATTTTTCCAACCTGTGTACGTTACTAATTTTGTTATTTTTTATGGTATGGGTCATTCCCGATATAAACTCTTTTTCTTTCCAGCTACCGTATCGTATGAAATCTAAGCAGCCTCGGATCCGGTCCATATAGACTATGTAGGCAAAACCTATCGGGGTCCGCTAGGGCCAGTGCCTGCCAGGGTTGCGGAATTCGTTCGAAAGTGTTATCCGCGGCTCTAGAACGCAAATCTGGAGGTCTAAAATCTGTCAAGCCGCATCCAATCTAACCAAATGATGCTTTTTGGAAACCCGAAAGAAGTATCAATTTTTTTTCAGATATTACATATTTTTGATATTCTCTTAGCAATCCACGCCTGCTCATCTCGCTCGCCCTGTATACGTTTGCTCAAAAACTATGAAAACTCCCCCTCTATGAAAGAAAGAAGAAAAAGAGTTTATTTGCGCCATCATCAAACTAAAACTTTTATGATTCAAGGAAGTTTTAATTTGATATTTTCGTTTTCATTTTAAGGTGGTTTTAGGTCGGCGGGGCCTGTAGCAAAGTTTTCTAAGGAGCCCCTAAGTAAAACCCAGCACTGCAGATAGTCAGTCGCTCCATGTACAATTCTTGCTCTCAGCTGCATCAGTTTTGATTGGAAGACATCCTCAACTTGTTGGGAAAAGGCTCGGCAGATTAACTAATTTCATGAGGTTGATTTTCAATGAGTTCAGTTACAGGAAAGTTACGCACATTTCATTGGTCTTCAGTATCTATAACGGACAAGTCAAAATAAATCGGGCATATCACAATATCTTTGTTTATGAGAATGTCTCAAATCTCAGTTTCCTTGAGAACATGAACATCAAAACGAGTGTCGTTTTGCGAATACGATTATTGTATAATTTTCCTAGCCTAGTTATCAAAACATAGGTCATAAGCCGCGATGTTTGTGGAAACTCGATAGATGAGGTGGCCATATTTATATTAAAGATGACCTGTGTTTTCAAATGTGAGTCATGTTTGAGTTAAACTTACCCAGTTGTTTAAAAACATAACTATTGTTCAATAGTATTGTAATGGCGCTTCCTGCCACCTATTCATTTTAAAGGTTAAATCGAATTGAATGTTGTTTCTTTTGAACATTGATTTGATTTGAGACTTGTCAACGTCGCACGTACTATCAATTTTTAAATTATCTTCACTATCACTACGTTCATGGATTTCTCTTTCTATGTTATAGTAAAGGTCAAACAATCTTTTAAGTGTACGAATAACTTCACTATCATCATAATTCCACAGCTCAACTATACCCACTACTCCCCATAGGCATCCCTTTTCTCGTACCATTATCTTTTTTTATTTTGTTTTTGTTTAATATGGGTTTGCTCTTGACTCTAGTCTAGGTGATAAATGACAGAGACAAAGTCGATGATGGAGCGACCTTACCCAGAAGAACCCTGCCAAACTCATCCAGGTTCTTACTGCGATGTCTCTTGCTCATCTCGCCACTGAACGACCAGCACTTCTTCTTTCAATCCTTGGACAACAGTCGGTTACCAGCTTCCTCAACTTCATTAAGTTCCTAGGTATTCATTGACTCCTAAAAGTAAGGATATTGACGTTACAGACCGACTAGTTTGAGGCTCACTGGTCTCTATGACCTATGTAATCTAGACGTGGGCCACTTTTTGAAATATCAACTTGTATATCAGTGCGTACCAGCTTATGTATTACATGAAAAATAAAACGAAAATGTCTATTTATGTTTATTATTTTACTTTAGATGTCGTCACGAAGTCTTCCATAATATTGGTATCAGAGCCCAAAATTCAATAAGTATGATAAGATCGTAGATATCTTTTTCTCTTCGAAAGATATTCGGTCGCGCTCGATCAACAGATGCAATGGCATGCACGGACGCCGAAATTAATCGCAAGGCCGGAATGTCGCAACCTCTTATACATTTCACCTAGATTATGTTTGTTTCTCAGCCGGTTGTCAACACCGTCTGTATGGAATCCGGTCGCGAATCCAGATCAAGAGTATTGCCAGATCTTTTTTGCATGTAAAGACGATAATTATAGTACTATGTCAGAGATTTGTTCATCAATGTTGCTTCTGATGAGTTGGTCGTAGTGTGCGTTTGGCAGTATAATTTTTTTAAACTTTAAATGGTTGCTGCTGTCCATCCTTCTGTTCTACTGGAAACAAACGGGAGGCAAGTGCAGTTCCCGAGTTAACATTCCCAAGTCTTTATTTTTTGGTGAATTCTGGACAGTTTTCATCTTAAGACCAGTTTTATTAATGAATTTACTTGCTTTCTTTTATTCTACGCTTCACCCTTGAGGACAGTGACTCTCATTATATTTTTTGTGGATATTCACATTTTTTTGTGCTCCGGTCATCGGTACTTTTTAACCGACTTCAAAAAAAGGAGGAGGTTCTCAATTCGTCGGAACTTTTTTTTAATGTATGTTCCCCGATTACTCGAAGATGGCTGGACCGATTTGGATTTTTCTTTGTTTTTTTATAATTTGCTTCGATGCCTGGTTATACCATCTCTTTGTTAAGTTCTCTTGGTCTTTTACCATTTCTTAAAGGTTTAAAATAAATATTTTACTGCTTCGTTGTGCCTGGGGTCGAAAACGCTACTGCAGGCGTTCGGTACGTGTTCGGATTCGCTTACCGCGTCGCGTGTCTGGTTTCCCGGTCTATTGTGACGGCTCACCGTGTAAGCAAAGGTGGAGTGAGCGTGAAGTGAACTGTCATTCCATCTTGATTTTATGGATTGACAGCTCACTTCATGTAGGTAAGTTGAGATGATTTTAGAATCGCACTGCAGTACCGTACGGGCAAGCGGGACTGTTGATGGCAATAGGCTACTATTTTAGAACATCGGACTTAAAAAGACAGCTTAAATGTGTGAACTATAAGGTAACCTTCTCCCTAATACTTCTGCATACACAAGCGTGATGTGATGTTATATTTGGTTGCAAATCGAGCACTAAAACCTTGCTCAACGTCACACTATGTCCACAAAGAGCTGACCCTTCCTTGTACTACATTGCAGTTTGCTACTGTTATGAAACTCGACCTGGTTAGTACAGTCTAAACGCGGGTCACTGCATGTCACTTATCGCTTTCGGCTTGTCGGAGTTAAATGTTGCAGAAAAAATTAACCAAGTCTTAGCCGGTTGTAATCCAAGAGCTATGTCAGTTTAAGCTTAGCTCGGATAGCTTAGGTTTTTTGATGCTTATGAACTGACTATACAACGTGATCCTTTTGATATCCCATAGTTTTAAGGTTAAATTCTATATGTAAAAGTAAGACGAAAAGTCCTTGAACAAGTGTTCCAAAAATACATAGTTTCGAAGATAATATAATCGTGACTTTGTCGAATTATTTTGTATGAAAAACTAAAACTAAAAAAAAAATTGGAAAGTAATACATGTGCCAGGTGAATCTTTGACATGGTCTCATTGATACCTTAGAGTTATGGGATATCAAAAGAAACACGTTGTATGGGTAATAAGCTGTGTGAGTTCGATATTACCTCATTTATGTGGGCTGAGACAAACTAAAAAGCCAATTCCTACAATTGAAATCTAAATTTGATAGCGTTTAATACGATATTCTTTGTCGCTTTATAAATGTTAAGCTTTTAAAATTAAATACTAGCGCCAAAATACTGACGTAATTTTTCCTATCGAAACTTTGAAAATAAATTGTCTATCATCAATCAAACCAGCTTCTTGAGATGTATCAAAGCGCCACTTAGGAGGCGTTAGCTGTCAAATCATTTAGACAGGCCATTGATTCCTTTTATACCCTTTAGAATAAACAGAGATCATTTAATCTTTTAAACAATGAGCTCATCAAATTCCTCACAATTTATTACGATAGAAAACTAGGCATTGATAGACAGACGGATAGTATAAAAAATAAGCTTTAGGTTGACTTAACTATAGATGTGGCCAGCTATTTCACTCACGTGATAATTAATGGACGTAGAAACTACATAAAAAGTGCTCCCTGTCCAGATATACCTGAGAGCCAATTCTGCTAATTAGGGTTCCGTACCCAAAGGGTAAAACGGGACCCTATTACTAAGACTCCGCAGTCCGTCCGTCTGTCTCTCTGTCCACTGTTGAAATTTTCTGATGATGTATTTCTGTTGCCGCTATAACAACAAATACTAAAAAACAGAATAAAATAAATTTTAAGGGGGCTCCCATAAGTACAACAAACGTGATTTTTTTGCCGTTTTTATACATAATGGTACTTACGGAACTCTTCGTGCGCGGGTCCGACTCGCACTTGGCCGAGTTTTTTTTAAGCATCGTTTGCATTAGCATCTCAGTCGCAATGTGTCAAAATGTAGAGGTGTTTTGACCATACCGTTTTGACCGTTTGCAGAATTGTCCCTCTGGTCAAGGACTATTTAACTGTACCTAGGTATTCCAAAATCGTTCAGCCGTTGAAGCGCTCATACAGACTTAGACTTGACTTCATATAAATGTATTGTAAAGTATTATTTTTAGGCCCCATTGAGCCAAAAAATATATGCCTTCACATAGGTTAAATAACAAATATTTTATACATAATAGGCTCGTATTAGCAACTTACTCAGAGATAGTAAGATACCTCTGGCTGGTATGAGCGGCCCTTAGTAGGCTAAGCCTTAACACATCCACTACCACCTATGGGAATCATCAGGTTCTTCAGTAAAAAAGAAAAAAATTGTACCAACTAGTATATGTATTTCAAAGATAATCCCATATCGTTATCGAGTAGAATACTCGCACCATAAGAACGCGGTCAGTCGGTCTCAATGTCGTGTGTATAATATGCTGTAATCCAGTGAAAAGTGTTGTGGCTACGTTGCGTCAGCGCAGGACGAGTTCATGCGATATGCGACAAGTCAAACCAAGAGGCGAAATTGTTTATTTGTAGGAAGTAATGTTTAGTTTCTCCGATTACCAAAGAACTGTCAGTAATAGAAAGCTTCACTGCCCCAGAAAATACTCGGTACCAGCGGGACGCGCCAATAACTAATCTTACTAATATTATAAACGCGAAAATTTGTAAGTGTGGATGGATGGATGGATGTTTGTTACTCTTTCACGCAAAATCTAGTGAATGGATAATGATGAAATTTGGCACAGAGGTAGCTTATAGTCTGAAATAAAACATTGGATACTTTTCATTCCGGGTAGTAAATTTATTGTACATTAACTTTCTTCAAATTTGTGCACTAACCCATCAACATGTTTCCTTTATGGATCGAGTAATCTGTTGCTTGCTTTCTAGACAACCATCAGGGATTTAATGAAGCGAAACATAATAAGGAAACATTAACTGATACAGACAAACGACAAACGAATAACTGACAGAGAAACCCTAATAGTTACTATGCTTGATAAGCATTGTAAGAAGACTGTCACACACATGCTTATTGACAGAAACGATGCTTAAACTACACTACCTAAAACTTAAAGGCCTTTGTCCCATGTTACTCACACTGTCACTGCAAACGGTTTGTATTTAAGTAAAATAAAATGAATAATTTTTACTAACACGAGTCTTCTCTCGCGCATAAAGCAGTCCCGTCCGGAGTTGCGGTCGCCATGCGTGTGCGCAGCTTTCTCCTCTTTGTTTGACGCGCACCGAAATTATGCTCAAATGATTTATTGACGTTCTTAATACCCATTTTAGTATCATACGTCATAGCGTCAGTTGAGGTTGAAAAGGGATTTAGAATTAATTATGGTAGTAGGTGGCGTTTAAGCTATTGACCTCGATTTGTAATTTGTTTTGATTTATCATCTGTTCAGCTTTAGGTCGGCTTCCAGTCGAACTGGATGCACCTTAATACTAGTACCAATTCATGGATCAACTGCTCTAATTTCTAGATTGATTGACTTATTGATTCATTCTAAATAATTGGTTTTAACCCATATATCTATTCCAAATCATGTCACACACACACACACATTGAGACATTTCTTGATATCAATCAAGAGTTTTTTCGTACGTTTTTTTAGCGACTGTCTCAAGTCGAGGACTTCCAAACTTTCTCGGAATATGGGCCTTTGAAGACTTCATATTATTCCAAGATTTTGGAAGTCTTTTTAAAAAACTGAACAAAGCTGCCTCATTCATGTTTCAACAAGTAGGTCAAAACAACGACTTAAAAAAATCTACTAAGATGGGCTATTGTATAAAATTAACATGCATTAATGTGTTTAAAATTAATGTGTACGTAACTTACGTAATCACAGATTTAAATAATAACTAGCATTGTATTCTCAAAACCTTGTATGAGTAGATAATATTCGTTCCGTTGTTGGATTTAAGATAAAGACTACCTATGGGAAACGGATGCTGCCTTCATTCAAATGTCTCCGTAATAACACGATGATCTTCGGTGGTTCTTACAATACGTTTTGATCACGCCATCTCGTGTTTCAAAGTTATTCCAACTGCATGTTCGTGGTTATTGTCCATTTAGAATGTGGGATGCTGTAAAATGAGTCGAATGTGATGTAACATTTCCATCTCGGTGCGTTTTCCTGTTCTTTAATGTATTAATTGGAGCTATTCATATAGATTAAGTGGCGGTTAACGAAACTGATGGGTCACGAGTCAGCCACTGCTAATACCTTCCTGTCAAACCATTTTTAGGGTTCTGTACATCCGTATGAAAAAACGTAACGTTTTATCCTTATAGGTCTATCTGTTTGTCAATTCGTCTGTCACAGTCAAGTTAAGAACTGCTCAAAAACTAATTTAATGCTAAAGTCAGACAAGTTCTCATCCTAGAGTATGACAAGTTCTCAACTTGGAATTCTAGGGCATGGAGCACGGACATGTCACTTGGACGTGTCCAATTCTTTGCCAATTTTCATCCAAATGGAAAAAAAACAAGTCTCTTCAAGTCTTCGTGAAGAGACGTGGTTCTTTTTTTTCGTGTTAGACACCATGGGTTACCGTTACAAACAAAAATACGACTTCAAATTTCAACTAGGATTACACTGGTCAACAAAAACACTTTTTGTGTGTCACAAGATTTTTTTTAACTAATTATGTTAAGAACATTCTTAAGTATCATAGAACTGAAATTAGAATTATTGAGACACGAACAGTTTTCCTGTAATATGATTTTGAAGTGGTGCTTTGAGACGAAAACTGAAGTTTTCAGGTGATTCTAATACAGGCACGTTATCATATTAAAGGATTAGTTGTGTAGCAGATGGCACGTCAGTATACTCAACTATTCTTTTATATTAAAAAATGCCAAAATAAAGCTCACGTTTTTTTTTTAAATGTGATGGTGCAGAATTTCTTTTTTGAGTTTTAAAAATAATTTCACAATAAATATAAAGAAACTTGACAGAATCATTTGAACACTTTTTCTACATTATATAAGCATAAAATAACTCAGTAAACTGAAATAACAGCTACTTTATTGAAAAATAAAAAAATCGGAATTTACAAGCTTACGGAAAAATTATGTTACTGGTAGTAGCTGTAACACAAAAACCAGACCTGATCAAAACAAAATAAATATGATTTTGGAATAAGGGTAGGTAGGTAATTCGTAATTAGTAAGCAAATTGCTTGTGACAAAATCTTGTTGACTATAGTAGGCGCCAGATAAATGTGGAATAAAGTATATTGACCTTTCCCTAATAACTGTTCATAGGTACCTGAACAATTAAATATGAATCGTTATTCATTATTAGACAATGTTAAGGATCACGAGAGATGATGATTCGGGACAGCTTTGTGTCATTAATTCCGTTTTTCAAATTAAAAATGTCAATAATTGTAGGTGGGTCAATGACCGTTATTCCACGATTATCTGGCGCCTACTATAGTGTTATTTTGTTTATAACCTGAAAGAGTCCAACTTCCAAATTGATTGAACACAACACCTACTTTAAAATATTCTTTAGCCTAAAGCTACAACACCCATGGAAGCAAGTCAACAACAGAGCCATAAATCAAAGTCTTGCAAAACTTCTAACATTGATACCCTTCAAAAAATGATAAACGACAAATAAATAACATGATTAAAGAAATATAGTATAAAAATAATTAATTACGTTTCTCTAAATGTCAATTAACGATTGTTAACGATTTATATTCATCTATTATTTAGTAATATTCAAGGTTTCCTTCTAAAAACTGAATAGTTGTAAATATTTAGGTCAGCGTATATATGAATAAAGTATTAAGTATTGTAGTTACATCAATTTGTAGTATAATTGGATTCTTAATCGATGCGATGAGATTGTGAAGGTATGGTGAAAGTGATAAGCGTTTTTGCGGAATTTGTTCAAAAGAATTACCGCGTCCCTGGAACGCAAAGGGCTTTGGGAGGAACACGGATGGGTTTTAGTCAGTAAGAGTCTGACACGCCCTTCCGCTCCACCCAGAGCGGAAGAAGTCATTTGATAATTTCCCATCACTAAAAAATAAATAAAAGCGTTTAACTTGTTGCTTAGCAAGTGATTTTTAAAGCTTTCTCAATTAGGCGGGTTGTGATGTTCCAGAGAGTTTTATGAAACAATATTGTCGCATGACATTCTCAACACTTCTGCCCATTTTCTTCTTTCTTTAACGTCATCCATGGGTGACTCATACTGGTACTGACCGGTGTTATGGGCCGTAAAGTAACATGTTACAAAGCGAGCATTTGTGTAGCCAGTATGTGGAAACGAGCACGAACATGATGCGTTTGTGTTTTATTTTACACGGATTTTAGGACACGGCCTAACATAACATGCTCGCTGTGAATGTTACATTACGGCCCGTAACACATGTCAGTACCCAGCATTAGGATTTTCTTATCCCGTTTTAGTTTTTTAAGGTGCTATGTTCTGTTTCATGTTGGTATAGGTAAATATAACGACAGATCACTGAATTTAATCAAGGATAAATATTATACTTGCGCTTTTGGATTTATGTCATACTAGCTGCGCCCCGCGGTGTTACCCGCGGTTTATCAGATGCTCCTGAAATGAAGAAGCCTATGTGATAATCCAGGGTGTCAGCTTCCTGGATACCAAATTGTATCAAAATTAGTTCTGGCGTTTGCGCGTGAAGAAGTAACAAACATACACACTAACTCAAAAACTTTCGCTTCTATAATATTAAGTGTGATAAGTAGTTTCGTGACTTTAGTATCACCTGAAGCTGTGGAAATAAGTGCATACAACTTAAAAAGATAACCCGCTTTCAGCTTACTTCTTACACCAAAAAAATAAGTGTTAAAGTAGTTTCTAACTGCAGCTTCGGAAGTCGGGGTCAGAAGTCGAATGACATCATACCGGACAAAAGCGCACATTTTTGTATGTTTCAATACTTTCGAGCCGAAAGCTAAACGATTTTAGATATTGTTATAGGTTAATTGACCCGAATTACGTTTAAGTAGTCGATTGTCTTACTTATAAGTATCTTGCAAAGTTTTAGTACAAGAGAATGAGATAATTTGTTGCAGATGATAACAATTTGATTTCTTTAGATTTCGTTTAAGTCTCCATTCTCCGGTGATTTCGGGAATGTATCTGACAGACTGAGTGACTGACAGACAACGTACAGCCGAAACTACTGGGCGTATAAAACTGAAATTTGGTATGTAGGTTCCTTGGGGAGTGTAGAGGAGCACTAAGAGAGAATTTCCCGAAATTCCTTCGGGAACGGGAAAAAACGGGATATGTGCGTATAAGTCACAGGCAAAAGCATGTTTTTCCTGTAAGTTTTTTGCAGGTATGATTTTTTTTGCAATATTTTGTTTGGCAGATAAATTGCTAAAGATATTTTCTATTGATATTCTGCGGTTATGTAAACTAATATTATAAAGAGGTACAATTGTTAATAGTTAGGAGGTAATTTATGTAAGTAATGCTGTCCCGATACTGATAATTCTTTCACTGATGAAAAGTTACACTGTCGCTAATTATATCTTAGTTTGCTTCATATCCCGAAAAAGATGCACGGTTGCTGTAGGATGTAAAGAAGATAGTATCGTAGTAGAAGGCGGCATCAACGCCACCACATGAAAATTAAGAAGCGAAATTTGTACGGCAACGAAAAGAACCGCAAACGCCATCTATCCTGTCAGCGACGAACTACCAACGAAATCCTGCATCGCGCAAGCAAAGTTCTCAGTGCCATTTGAACATCAACGGTCCGAATAACGACTATCGGGCAGTTGCCCACCAGACACAATAACCGTCTGGTAGGAGGATCCTCACATTTCAGTGGAGGTATGCGGGACTTTACTCTTTGTACCGCATACCTCTATAAACTCAATAAATGAAGTTGAAATATTCTTTTGCCATATAAAACTGATTCAATGATTAAAACATAGTGAAGTTCATTAGTAATTAATGTTTGTTACAAACAATAGTTCATTCATTTATGTAATTCTTATCAGATACTGCAGTGGACATAAGTTTGTATACAGTCTTCAAGTGATTACAATACGTGTATTCTCTACGGTTGAGTATGGCCAGGGTCTTTCACACGCGTTTCAAACAAATTGATGTGATGTTAAGCTCATTTGCTACTTTATGTTTACTCACAGAACCACAAATTTCCGAGTTTGTTCGATTCTTGGTAGTTTCATAAACTTTATACCGTAAGCTTTCGACGTGTCGTCGCGGAGCACTGTTTTCTTTGTATTTCTATGAAAAGGCGACGTGTCGCTAGCTACGAAAGGTATTTCATAGAAATACATAGATTCCGTAGTGTCTCAGCGACTTTCTGCAGTCGGATACGAATTCATACCTTAATCAAACTAAAATGTTCTTACTTGCTAGGACTCGGGCTACCTCATTGTGATAGCGAGTGGGCTGTTATCCATTTAAATATTTTAGTTCTAAGAATTCCTCACTGCTTATAATTCCAGCAGTAGGTACTTTTAAGTTCAATTTCCCACCATCTCTTGTCAAACCTGTCACGAATTCGTGCTGTTTGAGATCTCTGTATCATTTCTATTCCTATCCAGCCAAAACACTAGAAAGTGGTAACGTTTTGAGGTCTTTATGTGAAATCAACGTTCAAAAAGTGCTGGTACTTATAGATCACTTTTGGTATTCCGTTGTAAAGATATTTGAGATTACGACACTTTTAATTTAACCCTATAACTCAGATAAATCTGGTGAACGTGCGGCGATTGAATAGACCTATTAGTTACAAACTTAATGAGAGCCCTTAATCAATAGGTACTTCACTAAAGCTACTAGATCGTTTAAAAGCACTGCTGTAAATCCAGACTTACACAATAGTTCACTCGGTTAAGGTACTCACGATCTAAGTGTACCAACGCAACGCCTAACTTAGAAATATTGGGGTCAAGAAGTATCGATAAACTAACGTGTTATTGTTTCTTTGCAAATTAGGTGCTTTAGGTATCAATCATTAATCATTATGCAAAAGTCAACTCTCCAAAAATAAAAAAATCTCGACAAATGTAGGAAACAGATATTTTTTTTTAAATATTTAAATAAACTCACGGTCTATAGTGCAAAAACACGGTTTGTGCAACATTTTGTAAATTGTGTCTTTGATATACCTATCTCTCTCAATAACTAAAATATTTGGACGGTAACAAAAAATCAGGTTGTGTAATGTATGCAAACGATATTGAAAGAAAGATGTCACTTAGCTCGCTGAAAAATCGGCGCAATTATATCAAAAGGCCAGGCTTTTAAAGAAACGCCTGATTAAGCTAGTTGGTTGCAAAATATCGATAAAATGTCTCGTTGGACTAGTGGTCGCAAACACTGCTGCTGTGCAGAGATCCTCACTGTTCGGTATCTGGTTTGTTAACATCGATATTTTTGGGCAAGCCTAGCGGGTGAAGCATTAATTTCAAGAATGTGAACTTCGTTCTTTTCATAAATACATTTTGTTTCGATTAAAATGCGTTTTTGAAACCATTTCCATACTTGTTATGATGATATCGAAATATCACCAAAAAGAAATCAAATAAAAAATATCGATTTTTTTCGACAAGCCTATCCTAACCATTACTTAGGGCCATAATATTAACAGCTAAGTAAGTACTAAGCTTCTATGAACGGGAACCTGCATCTAATGATTTATTTATAAACTCGTAGGTAGGTATCTAAAATACTTGATTACCTAAAACCTTTGACCCTTGTTGCATAAACTTCGCTTGCACAGTACAAGCTATGATTACTAGTAACAAGTCGGATTATAGTGAAGCAAGTATTATCTTAGGTACCTATATTTTATTGGCCACTCCATTTTTGGTGGGTTCTTGGCTGTTATATATAGCATCGGCTCAATATATGTACTCAGCTTTTTTGACAGGACAGTTGAGCTTCAGTAGTTGCTCTGTGATATGTACATAAATCCAATTCGGTTTAAAGACATTTTTATTTCTCAAAGAACAAAATTACAGTTCACTTAAAAATAACTAAATTAACATTAGGTTGTAGTTAACATTACGTCGTTATAGCCATCCAAGAAACTGAGCACTAAGGTTTAATTTTTAAAAATAAAGCAATTAACTTAGGTCTAAATGAAATACAAAACAGTTCAAACGTATTTGTGTCTTGTATAAATAGCTAAACTTTTATGTCGAATATATAATTCCTTAGGCCTGTTTTAAATGTTGGTATGTTTGTACACTCTCTGACTTTTTTAAGCATTTTATGGCCGAAGCCCCTCATACTGTTATACTTTTCCTGGCGTTCAGGGTTCTCACTCGTGGCAATTAAGTATAATAACTTCGTCTTAAGTGAATATCACCCCCATCCTTTGCAAATATCCAAAGCGTTTATTCATGAGCCTTCCACCTATTTTTGGACTCTTAAAACAACTAAACCCCCTTAGAAACTGTTTTCTTCTTTCTTTAGTATTTGCATTATTTGAGGAACAAACATATTTAGGAAATCAACACATTGGCGCTATCAACACTTGCCAAGGCTTGACATACAACCCCTTATTTAATTACCAAATAAGAAATTAACTACAAAAATGAATCACTTAGAAGACCTGTATCCGGACATCTTCATTGATTTAAAAGTAAAATAAAAAAAAACACTTGCCCGCTGAAATGTAGCCCGCCATCTTGAATTCTTTTTTGACAGGACAGGTCGGGGTCTTTTTTTGCAGACTGAATTTAATTTATCAATTCTTACATTGTATGTAAGATCGTCTTGATTGGTTATCGTTTCTCAGTAAGCTGATTGTTCCCTTCGATGAAACGTGAAAATAAATATGGGTTCTTTATGTGGAAATGAACTTTTAAACTTGATTGGATAGGTGCGTATTGTAACTTAGAGATGTCGGAAGAAAAATGTTTTAAATGGTGGAAAAGCTACAACCGACCGAACAACAAAACCTTTTTGTTTGCAGTTAATATAATAGGCAAAATAAAGACTCACTAGTTATATCAGGTCGAGCCAAGCCCCAAAGTCAAAGTCAAAGCATTTATTTCAAATAAACCATTTTACAGGTACTTTTTAATTGTCAGTCAGTCGGTCAAGAACATGAAGCTATTTGCACGTTCCAAATCGTAGATCTCTATGGAGAAGAACGTGAAAGAAACTCCGCGGACACTCTTTTAAAAAACCCTAAGGTCTAACTCTACAAACCCAACAAAAGTGTGGCTTGACCGTTAATTGTTATTTACGTTCGTGCTGTTCTGCAGAGGTCCTCGCTGTTCGATATCTGGTTTGTAAACATCGATAATTTTGGGCAAGCCTTGCGGCTGCACTATTAATTACAAGGATGTGAACTCCGTCCGTTTCAAAAGTACATTTTGTTTCGATTAATATGCGTTTTTGATAATCATTTCGATACTTGTTATGATGATTTCGCAAAATATAACCAAATTATATCGATAAATCTAAGAAATATCGATAATTTTTCGACAAGCTTAGCCTAACTGGGGCCATAATATTAACAGCTCAATTAATAAGTACTAAGCTTCTATTAACGGGAAACTGCATATTATGACTTATTCCCATTCCCAGATTTTTTGGTAGCTATTAAAATTTCGTCGATTTTGGAAAATCATTTTCCGCGGTGTCAAAGGGTACGATATCCTAAATTTACTTTAAACAGTTGCAAACTTGGATTCGTTTTTTTTAAATCTGGAATGCATGTAAGAGCACGAACAATTACTCACCTTGACTAATCTTAAATATATTATTTTAAAATACTTAAATATGATTTTCGCATTCAAAGCCCGGGTCAAGGTATTCTCATTATGTCTTTATCATCACCTTGATGTCAATTTTCAAATATTTCAAGTTTTTATCGATTTAAAAGAATAATGTATTATCGATTATCATATCGATTTAATGTCCAGTCACGATTTAGACATCTGTATTATTGTTTGCAGTTAAGGTCTTGCACATTTAATATTTATATTTGTTGCATTGACATCAACAATGCTAAGAGCTTTTAATTTTCTCTCTTAAATGAATAAGTAATTGTTTTGTTGACCTCTAACGCTAAATTTAAATTAATATTAGTGTCCTTTTAAAATTAAAAGCGTCTCAATTTAGTTAATCAAGTCGACGTTGGTCAGGCATTGTATCGTCTGGGTAGTTTTTTTCATGACTTCCAATCTCGGGAAATACTTTTTCGATTACAAAAATTTTTTCACTGATAGTAGTGCTTAGTCATAGAAGACTTATTAATCAGGATTATGCACCTCCATCTATCGAAACCGTGCATCCTGTAGGTAAGCAGTTAAATTGGAAACTTGGTTTTCGTTGGTGTGGGCTCTCTGAACAGACAAATGAGAGCCTTATTTCCAGGTTTACTATCACACGAAAACGGATACATTGTAGACTTGTGCTCTGATTAATTGATTAGTCACCATTTTATGTCAGTCCACAATTTCTCGAACCGACTCGGAGGTATTATAGACTGCCAAATTTTGATGCGTAAAAAATTATTCATTTGGAATAATTTTTTACGCATCAAAATTTGATTTCAGTTGACAATTCATCGAAAGTTTATAAACTCTCAAGTTATTTTATAATCTTACGGAGTTTGCCATTTTCCGGTGACATATACAAAGGAAAGAAGAGAGCAGCGGAAGCTTCCATAATTCAATATGTTTTTAATTCAACAGTAATTTGTTAAAAAACCTTAATTCAATAATATTACCGCACAAATAACACATTGTATTGTGCAAGAGCCTTAATGTCTTGTTTAAAAAGATATATTGTGCATTCATTTTTAATCTACAATCGGTAATGCTCGTAAATATGCAGTAATAGGCGTTAAGATGGCGCCGATGTCCTTACTTATCACATTAATATGAAATATGAAGTGCGCAAATTGAACTGATTGTATCACCAGCTTTACTGCTGAATACAATCATGTCAGAATGAATAGTTATGTTCCTTTGTCTGAAGAATGGGCTTTTTGTTTGGCCGGATGTCAGGAAGGGAAGTATGTAGTGTTAGTAGTGTAAACTTACTATTAGATTAGCACAAAAAAGTGCCAGGCTACGCCTCTGCAGATCATAAGTTGGTCTGCAAAGGCGCAGCCAGGCACTTTTTTTAACTGACTTCATAAAAAGGAGGAGGTTCTATGTTCGACTGTTTTAAAGAAAATGTATTTTCATCAATTTTTCCCCCCATTTGTGAACCGATTCTCAAAATTCTTTTTTTATTTGAAAGAGTTTACTCCTGAGCTGATCCCATTAACACCAAGTCAGGATTTGATGATGGAATCCCAGGGAAATCGAGGGCAACCCTCAAATTTTAAAGGTACTAACAATATTTTTCATATACGTATCTCATCTTGCTGAGCTGATGATGGAAGGTATAAATCAGGATCTGATGCTGGAATCCCAGGAAAAATGTTTGTTCAGCGATATTTTCGCCACTTGTCAACCGATTTGGATGATTCTTAAGAGTATTTTTTTAAGATCTCTAATGGTCTAGTTCTTCTGCAAATTGCTTCTTTCCTTTTTTTTATGAGTGGCTTCTCGCAGTTCAACCTATAAGGTTGTCGACTGCTTAACCGGGCTTGCCTGTGGTGGCCTTAATATAATATTAAAGCCTCCAGCCAGGGTTTATAAAAAACTTACAAACTAAGCGACTACACGCTAAGGGCACCCCTTGTGGGGTACGGGCCTCGGCTTAGGGCGTCGCTGGGGAGAGGACAGCTAGGGACGGGCTGGATCGAACTGGAATTATTATTAAGGGGCGAATTTAAGACTATTGCTTCTTTCCGCTAACTCGATAAGGTGAGACTTTGTGCGGTCCGCTCTTGGACTATATGTACTCACAGCCGCCTAGCATTTGCACAAGTATGAATCTGTCGTGGTCAACTTCCAGTCCAAGTAGTTGCAGTTAAATATTAGCCCTTATTTTTAATTTTCTGCATAAATATCGCCTATGGCTTGATAGCCATCGTACCTGTCTGAATTTCTTATAAAATTCGAGTTTATGTCATTTTATTCATAACGAGCCATTAAGTTCCTAGACCTCTAAAGAAGTTCTGATGAAAGTGGACCTCTACAGTATCTAAATTGTGGAAAATTGTTTTCGCTGATACAACTTTGCTTTGTATATGTTACCAGAAAATGGCAAACGCCGTTAAATTGTTAAATGTCGCGTGAAATTGTAAACTATTTTTCCTAAATAAGACACGGATATATTGGAAACTATTGAATTTGAATGGGATTTATTGTATACAAAACAATTTTACATAATATATCGAAAAATTATAATCTAATCAAGATTTATTTCAATCTGACGGAGTCTGCAATTTTCCGGTGACATATAGACTTCTAAAGATTGCTACATATTAGTAATCTGTGGCTACCTCGTGTTTCAGTCGGTAAAGTTGAACGTTAATTTGACATCTGTCATGAGAATGTTTAACTTAATTCGATATTGGAACTTATTTTATTATACCTACACATTTCACAACTGTATTGTATTTCAAAACGTACAGTCACGCACTAATTGTGTTTGTCCGATCACGAATCGATTTATAATCGAATAACACCTCTCGATCGATGATCGATAGCGGCTAGATAATGTTTACGAATATGGAACATCTTAATTATTCCAATACTTGTTTCTGCCAGCGGCTTTGCCCGCTTCGATATCGGAAATTCTAAGTTATCACTACACATCATAAAACAAAGTCCTCCGTCGCGTCTGTCTGTATGTCAGTCTGTTCGCGGTAAACTAAAAAACTACTGCACCGGTTTTCATGCGGTTTTCACCAAGGGATGGGGTTATTCATGAGGAAGGTTTAGGTGTATTATTCGTCCCGAAATTCCTACGGGAATGGGAAAAATGGGACATACGCGTACGAAGTCGCGAGCAAAAGCTAGTAAAAAATAAAATATCCCAAGTCTCTCTCCCGGCTCCAATCTATCTCTGTACCAAAATTCATGAAAATTGGTTTAGCGATTTAGGCGTGAAAACGTAAAAACGGACAAACAGATAGAGTAACTTTCGCATTTAGGTGTTATATTAATATAGATTGAAGTATGGATAATTCTTTATTCGTTTGGTTATTGAGCAACTAACAATTTTATTAAAATCGTTCGCAACGCAGCTTTGTTCTCTTATAATTAATATTATTTTTTAAATTAGTTCGTTTCCTAATGGATTTGTGATGATAATGCTTTAATAACCTTCAATTTTGTACAATATTAAAGCAACGCACAACTTTTGAAATATCGATGCATTCTGCATTACGATTGGGTAATTAATGATGCAAGAGTCCATTTTGAAATCGTTGTAATTATTTTTCGAACAATCATTTAGCAAGCTTGTAAGAACTAGTGATTTATTTGTAAATGTTACTTCGTGGCATTTTTTCGAACAAGTCATCTACGTTTTCATTCTTTAACAATTAATTATTTGGAGCGTTGTTTGAATATTAATTAATGGTGCATGGTTTAAAAGTCTGTTTCTAATATTGTTGGTAGGTATTTGAGCTCTCATTTGTAACTTGTTGTAACAGCTGGGTTATGGTGGGTACATCGTATTACCTACCTGTGTAATAATTGTGACTAAATAATACAGCGGGTTGATCTTCTAAGTCAGATGGGTGATCATTCATTACACACTTAGACTTTTTCGTGCCGCGGAAAATACGTTAAGTTGTTGGTCTCGGCTGTCATTTGTTAAAATCTTTTACAAACGCTACGGATTGCCAGAAGCAAAAACAAAAATCTGACACCGATCTTGCCAAGTGGTAGCATGTTACCCAGTTACTGGGTAGTGGAGGTCAGACAGGCAGTTGGTCCATGTAAAATACTGGTATTCTGTTGTATCTGGTTTAATTTAAAAAGCCGACCTAAACTTAGTTGGGAAAAGATACCTCAGCCACCCACCTAAGCATAATATATAATAAATTTTGTAAGTACCAAAATTTACCTTAATTTTCAACTTTTTTTTTCAGTTTTCGCGAAAATGTAACTTTGCTCATATCTTTTTATCCTGTTGACTCAGGACCTTGATTTTTATACACCTAATAGGGACTATAGACCTCAGTATTTGGTAGAAATGTTCAAATTGCTACGTCCACCCGTTCCTGAGAAAATCGGTGGTGACTCACGGGCAGACAGACGGACAGACGGTCAAGAGACTGATCTTATCAGGGTTCCTTTTTTTTTTACCTTTTGAGGTACAGGTACGGAACCCTAAAAAGAAAAAAAAAACTTCTAGGAAAACTCAATTTCATAACCGACAAATAAGACCTGCTGCCTGGCTTCTTAACTACAGCCAGACAAACGATCCAGTAAACTACTTTAATATATAAGTAAATAAGCCGTCAATTGAACCAAATAAAACATCAAATAATGATTAATGTTTGAATTAGTTCCAGGCAATTAACTGATTAAATAATTAAATGGATTTCGATCAATATTGACTAGTGATCTAATCTCGGATGCGACTACTAACTTCAACCTACTTTTGTCTTGATTGATGAGTTTCCTCGAAATAAAACAAAAAAAAAACAAGAAGGAATTAGTGAAATCGATTTTTGTTTATTCAAAAATCTCTAATCGTTTTTTTTTTTAATAATTGACGATTAAACTGCAGCGCTAATTTGGGTATGTGGCCTTTGGCTTGGGCTTTACATAATAAAAATTAAAATGCCATTACTATTGACATTGCAATCATGAAGTTAGTCAAGCAGAAACCAACAACATAACTTTTCCTTATGAATAAAGCAAGTAAACATTACATGATTTCTATGTACGAAACTTGCAAAATGAAAACATTTTGTTTACAAAAATACAAACATAATTCGCAAACACGTTACATGTGTTGTGCAGTGTAAACACAGACAATAAGTAATTTCTTAGCAGTATATATTAAATGTTACTTAATACTGCATTTCCACGGTACGGGCAAGTAGAACGAGGGCGATCTGGCTAGTTGATCTCACAAATTAACATCCGTTATAAGCGACAATAATTGTTTAATTGTTGTGTGTATCGTGATGAACACTTTTCTACTTGACTGTCCCATTTTGCGGTCGAGAGGAGACAAGCGGGAGACATCATTTGACCCAGTGGGATTTGCGTCATACTTCGTTCCATTACCTCTCAGCAATGTCTGAGACGTTGTTGTGTCAAAAATGGATACTGCTGCTTTTTATTTGACTAGGAAGTCCATGGCGATAATAGGTCGCAGCTAAAATAGCGTCTAATGGATGGGCTGTGTAACAGATGATTTGACTAGTGAAATTATGACAAATGCCGAGCTTAATTTGGGACGAGAGGGCAAGGGAATGTTGACCTAGATATTTGCACGTTCGTAGCAACCATACATTTCTCCATAATCATATCAGTGACCTATATATGACCTATAACTTGTGTGCCCAGCAAAACGAAAGTATTGTATTCAATTGTATCAAATAATGCCGTGACACATTAATACAATCAGAGGCTATTGTTATAACTCCTGTTTTGTTAATACAGCACAAACTTAAAAACAAAAAACTATGATTCGTTTCTTGATTCAATGGAATTCAAAGTATTGTGCAAAAAAACAATGCACAGCATACTTCCGAGATTCCTCATGAATTATTCAAAACTAATGCGATTTGTGAAGAGATAACAGAGTATAAGCGGATGAAACAGATGGTATACTGGATAACACGTCAACAGATTATTCTGGTCATATTAAAGCGATTATGTATGATGAGACGCGGGTAGAACCTGGATGAGGCTGGCACAGGGGCATGGGGAATGGCACATGAAAAGAGAGGTCTAAGCTCAGCAGCTGTTGCGGAATTGTTCGAAAGAGTTCCCACGTCCCTAAAGGGTATTTGGAGAAACACAGGTGGGTTTTCCTCAGTGAGAGTCTGACACTCATTTGACAGACTCTCATTTAATTTTGACAGTCATTTTATGATTTCCCATAAAAAAATAAGCAGTTGGCGAAGTCGGGCTGTGGATGATGATGCTAAGAAATTTGAAGGGATATATGGAATACCTGCCACAAAGTGAGCTGGTGACGGCCGCGAGAGTCCGCTGAAAAATGAAAAAAAATGCAAGAAGCAAAGGACAGCACGGGGCGTGGCGATGCTTAGAGGAGGCCTATGTCCAGATGTCCAGCATTTAGGCCTCTTGGCAGAAATTATGACGTTACTTTAGAGATCAACGATACTTTTAGCAGGGTTTCGTTTTCGTTGAAGTTTCAGATTAATCCTCGGATTTGAATATAATTACTGAAAGAGTACCACAACGCGTTTTGGAATTAATGTCCCAGGATATGTCATGACCCGCTTGGGCCAGAGCCATCGCTAGGGCCAGACCCTGCCAGGGTTGCGGAATTTGTTCGAAATTGGCACCACAATTTTTTGTCAAATATCCTATTGCAAAAAGAAGGTTCATCAGTTTTCTATTGTGTTAATCAACCCAAAGGCTTGACGACTCTGAACAATAATAATTTTATAATCTTTGCCCAGAGATGGTATCAAGAAGGTGCAGTATGAAACAATGAATGTATTTCTTTGTTTGGAATTATGTAAGTTAAACTAATTGACTGTGTGCCCGCTGCCTAGAGCCTTGTAGGCATCATTATGATCGTGTAGATATGCCTTTATAGACTCGTGTGAGATTGCTTTTGTTTCATTGATGGCATTGTGAATAATTTGATTTGCGGCGTCGCCGTCGTTGGCAGTGATAATGTTATTGATTGAGGTGCATTGGAAGAGCCGCTAAAAGTGACGATAAATCATTGTCTTCTCTAGAAACACCTCTGGGTAAAATTTATAACGATATGTCCTATATAAAGTACAGCAAAGTACTCTTCTCATGACTGTCACTATAATTAGAACAGAAAGAACTGAAGCAATCACTAGTATGTGCTGTATGATCGGATAAATTATGCTAATGTATGTTTCAATTAGAGTTTTTGCTTAGTTAAGTGATTTTTAACTGACTTCCAATAAAAGAGGAGGTTCTTTCGTTGGGTTTTTTTCTTTTATTTATGTACTCCAATTTCGTTCGATGCGGTATAATTGCCATATGGTCCCGTCTAAAATTATTCAGTTTGACTCAGCAGTGTTTATTTTATGAGTATTTTCTTATTCGTTGCTTACTCGGATGATGTAATTACCTACGTCGTCCAAGTAAGCAAAATGGCGTTGGGTAATTATAGTTTTTGCGTTGGGTTTAGTTATAAATATACCAGCTACCTCGTCAAATTAAAATCAATAAAATCGAAGTAGTCGTAATGGGTGTAATGTCAATTTCCTTCTGGAGTATCACCACTAAAAAGTGAACTTTTACAAAAAATACAACCGACTTTCAAATAAAAACAGTATAAAGTCTAAAATAACTTTAATTTCGGAAGTCGGTGTCAAAACGAATAAAGAAAACTAAAAACACCGACTTCCAAAATTAAAGGACTTTGTAGTGTTTTTGTCAGAAAGTGTTCGGAATCGTTCTCAACTGCTGAATTTAGGAAGCAGAGATACAAAGGTATAGAAGAAAACTTTATGTAGGGTCCGTATGCATATAGGTATCTAGCTTATTTTGTCTCACAGCTTCCCTCTTTTCCATAAAACTGTGTTCTTTGCCAGTACGGGCCAGTTTTTTCGGTAGGAGTCGATCTCGGATCCACCTAATTTTATAAAACTTGTCCCTTTCTATTATAATTAGGTCTCACGGGTATTATTACTTCTAACGATGCATTTGTCTTGTCTTCCATTAGTCACACGACAGCGATGAAAGATTATGAGGAAGTCATCGATATCGAGGAAGCTAACAGTCCGGGAAATAACAATAGCCAAGTTGTATTGTAAATTAATCGATAGTATGCTTTGATTGATCGTAAACTTTGTCTTTTTGTAGTTTCTTTCTAAATCAGAAAACCGAGACCTTTTTGTTCAAACCAAAATTAAAAAAAACTTTTCCCAGAATCGAAAAAAATAGTACTATATACTATCATCACCGTTATTGCTAGCTTGCCTACTGTAAGATACATACTTGATATATCTAGAATTCATTGCCTTTGGGTCTATTAACGTCAACTCCTATTTTCATTCATCTAGCTGGAAATGCTACACAAGGGTGCTGGCCCCAAGAGGGTCCAGCTCGCACTTTTCCACACACTTGTGTCTTTTGCTGTTCTGTTTATCTTTCCATCACGTTAACCCGTTGGTCCTGCACCAGATATCTTTCCGATCGTGTCGGATTGTCGTCCCATAGCATTATGAAAGTGATGGCAGAAGGAGTGCATCTGTGTTTGCGCATACACTTCTGAATTATACTATGTCCCCTGCCGATGGCTAATCTCAGTTGAGATTGGCCGCCATAGCTGTATTTCGTCAAGTGGACTGTCAATATAATTTATATTAACCATTTTTTTTCCCCAGGGTGGAGGGCGCCGCGAGTGCGAGGAGGCGGCAGGGTGCGCGTGCGGCGGCCGGCGCGCTCCGCCCGCGCCTCCCGCGCCGCCCGTGCACCACCCGCTGCACGCGCTCGACCAGATGCCGCCGCCTTTGCTCAGGTACTTACAAACTACGAATTTTAAAAACAATATATCCGCTGGGCACGTAACTTGGCAAGCAATATTTGTTAGATTATTTTCATTCTTCTAAACATACATGTATGTTTAAAAACAAATTATGGCAATAACTATAGAAAAATAATGACAACAATAAAAGTGATATTTTTTTGTTGCTACAAGCGAGATTCCTCCGTGCCTCGGAAAGCAGTAACCTCGTTTATAAGCCGTTGGTCCCAGCTGTCATTTGCAGCTCTTAACGGATTGTCAAAAGCCAGAAAATTTTACACCAGTCTTGACAAGAAGTAGGTACCAGTTACAGGTCAGATTGGCAGTCACTCCATATAAATACCGTTATTTAGCAGCATCTAGTCAGACTAAAAAAAAATTAAAAAGGCTAGGCAGAATGCCTTTAGCGCTCCTCAGCAGACCAATGCTTTAATAGGACAAACGATCAAAGGCACCAACCAATTGCTCTCCCATTAAGCTCAATCTCCGGTCATTCTCCAAATTATTCTTTTTATGAAAATTAGATTTTCATCTTTCTACCATCAACCTTCTCATTCTCATGGTCTTAGGCTTACACAAAGTGATATTCTAAAGCGATAACGATTGTCGAAAAGTCAAAATGGGCGTGACCATATGACACTTTGTTAGTGCAATACCTTTTTTTTTATAATTATGGGAAATCATCAAATGATTTCTTCCGCTCTGGGTGGAGCGGAAGGGTATGTCAGACTCTTACTGACTAAAACCCATCCGTGTTCCTTCTAAAGCCCTTTGCGTTCCAGGGCCGCGGTGACTCTTTCGAACAAATTCCGCAACCCTGGTAGTGCAATACCTTAGGCACCACTGCGCGCGGTCTAGCGGTCAGAGTTCCGAGTTCAACGATCCGCGTTCACTGTAATCTATGCGGTGGCTTAGAATCCTACACAAACAAAAGCATTCAGACAGTGACGGGCAAAGTGAACGCGCGTTCTGTCAGAGACCTACTGTTTGCAATAGCTAGGTCAGGATGTCCCATAAGATCGAAAAGTTTATTGAATTAGTCAGAGACAAACGTTTTCTTCATGATTTGCGAGACATTTGGTTGGAGTGGTGTGTGTTCAATAAAAAGAGCGTGTGAGGTGTTATCACTGCTTAAGACTACTGAAACAGATTTCTAGCCAACGCGGAACGCAGAAATTGATCGCAGAACGCAGACCGACTTGTCGGTGTGTTCGACCCTTTACGTTTGGGACTTTTTGATTTTATCATTATCGCTGATGGAGTTTCTTTTTATCTAGAGCCTTTCTATTCTTTATCCTCTCTTTCTAAACATCGCTATATCGCTTTCCAAGTAGTCTTTCAATCAAATTGATTTGACAAATCAATGAAAAAGAGGAACGTATCGTTAAATTCCAAATTGTACAGTCAGAGTCAGAACAATGCGAAACCACAAATAACTGAGCATTTCCAAACAATACCTAAGTTGTCAGGAAATATCCAGGAAATATAATATGATTTACCGAGGACCCTCGCCAGTCAAAAACCTAACAGCCGTATTAGCAGCACATGAGGTTCATTTTCGCTTGTCTCTGTCTCTACCAAAAGGTCGATGACTTGAAGTTTTGCATTCACAAAGGCTATCTAGATTGTGTACGTGATTGTTTTTAATTTTTCCTCTAATGGCGCTTATGTCTATGACGGTCAAGGATAAAGACACGTTTCTAGTTGTCTATGTTAGTAGGTATTACGTGATATTTTTGAGTACCTTCTTGACTATTTCGTAAAATAAATGCTATGTTTTCCTTTGGTGATCGTAGACTGCAGAGTGAACTTAACTGCATATAACTTATGTTGGTATCGGGTGGGTAGAAAATTTAGTTCCACTGGTACATTCACTAGCTATTTAAGGAAATTTATAACTAAACCAGTTTTATTGAACTTTAGAATGATCTGCAATTTTGCGTCACTATGAGGAACTTGATGTCTTGGTATCGTATCTCCTTTAAGGATATGTTGAACCATGGGACTTACGTTCTTACATGCAGAAGGAAAAAGTGTTAGCAGTTTTTTTAATAGTTTTCCTTCCTGCGAAGCTAAGATGCTCATGTCTCCATCTGGAATGTAATTATCTTGAAAAACGTCGAAAAAGTATCAAAATTAAAAGTGCAAGTTAAAATTGTTTCTGTTCGTATTGTAGCTGTAGCTACAAAGGATTTCAGTTATTATGAGTATTTTTGCGGAAAAGACCTATCGAATACCTTTAAACGAGCAAATCTTGTATATGTTTATGTATATATCTGAATCTCGGAAACGGCTCCAACGATTTTCATGAAATTTAGTATGATTGATTTTTAGAAAACAATTACCAAAAAAAAACCGAGCAAAGTTCGGTCATCAGCTAGTTATTGTCTTATAAGCTGAACTCAAGATTCACTTATTCAATTCAACGTGTCAATGTTGCTATCAATTTGGGCGTATTTACCGCAGGCTCTTTGAAAGTGATGCAGATGAATAGTTCTATAAGCTTTTTCCTTTATAATTCATGCATGTAGATACCAGTCGTTTATTATTACACAGTAAATGTTTTGTTGTGTGCAGGTCGAACCCCCTGTATACAGAAGAGGAGGAGCAAGAGGTAGTAATCATTGTGGACTCGCTGGACGAAGTGCCGGAGGGCGAAGCCTCGGAGCCGCCGCGGACGCCGCGACGGGCGCCCTCCACATCCTCAGGTTAGTACACAAGAATAGATCAACTACACACATCTATCTATATAAAAGAGATCTGACTGACTAACTGACATATCAACGCACAGTGGAAACTACTAAATCTGCGCAGACGATGTCGCGGGCGAAGAGTATCTTCGATCAAGATTATTATAATATGTAGAAACAATCGTGGTCTTATCCCAAAATGGCGCAAAAAAAATAATAGTAAAGGCATGAGAGTTTATTTTGATGAAGATTTTCCCAAATTTCTACGGGAACGGGAAAAAACGGGATAAGTGCGTACGACGTCGCGGGCAAAAGCTAGTCAAGTAAACATGTATACTCTGTGTGCATACAACACTGGCAGTATTTTTTTTTGAAGGGAATTCATCGAATGACTTCTTCCGCTCTGGGTGGAGCGGAAGGGCGTGTTAGACTCTTACAGACTAAAACCCATCCGTGTTCCTTCTAAAGCCCTCTGCGTTACAGAGCCGCGGTGACCCGGCGTTGAATGGCATTGCTGATTCTTTGGATAAAGAAAAGCCCAAGTTCAATAATCTACCAGTACTAACCATTCTTCGTCCGGCAGGCTACGGCAGCGGCGGCGGCAGTCACGGCCGGGTGTCCCCCAACTTACCAAAGAGCGACCAGTTCGAGCCGCCTCCGGCGCGAAGGCTGTCCGACTCGGACAAGCACGATGGATCTCACACCGCTTCGGACTCCGACGTCAGTCCGATTTGCACGCTTAGCAGGAGTCTCAAGGAGGACATCAGGTCCTGTTTGGGAGTTTGCAGGTATGTGTTTATCACTGATTTTGAAACTTGGCCCATTTTTGTATTCTGCTGTAGTGCCTAATGGCCTAGTTAACAAAATCAAAATCAATCAAAAGTCATTTATTCAAATTAGGCTGAGTGCCAGCACTTTTTGAACGTCAAATTTTTGACTGGCCTGTTGGTCGAGTGGTTAGTGACCCTGACTGCTAAACCGGAGGTTGTGGGTTCGATTCCCACCCAGGACAAATCTTTGTGTGATGAGCATGATCATTTGTTCTGTGTCTGGGTGTAATTTGTCTATAGTATGTATGTATTTAGAAAATATATAAGTATGTTTATCAGTTGTGTGGTTGCCATAGCACAGGCTCTGCCTAGTTTGGGATCGGATGACCGTGTGTGAGTTGTCCCAAGATATTATATTATATTATTATATAAAGTTCTACATAAAGACAGTCCCCCAAAATGCCTACCCGTCACCACTTCGTAGTGTTTTAGCTGGGAAGAAGTGGCGCAACAAACTCCCCACGATAACGATGTACAGTAGGTTCCATTTTATCACCTTATCACTGACGTGCTGTGTACTGTACTTTTTTAAAGTAGGTACCTATAGTAGGCCGTAATATAGTAGCTATGTAGCTAGGTAGAGTTTACAGGTCTTATAACAAGAAAGCCAAACGGCCCAGACAATGTAACTGGATTCTTGGGTAAAATTGAATATAAAAGCTTTTTTTGACTAAAGAAAATATATTTATTCGTATTATTGTAAGTAAATTCAGGTTTTAACTCGTGAAACATAAAACCAATAGGTAATACTTATTGGATGACGATCAGTCTTCTTTATTATATCTAAGTGAAAACCAGTGATTGGCAAAATTTCAAAACCTTGAGTAAAGCCAGACAGGCCGTACACCGTCGAATTTCACGAATCCTATGTCTCACTTTTTCCGGTCGTCTGCTAACCCTATTTGTAGAGCTTGTTCTTTGTCTCCCTTATCGAAAATGATACACAACTCTGCCCAGGTACTATGACGTGCTAATGCCATCCAATTCCGATGATGTAAAAGGGATAGAGCTATTCGCTATGTATAGCCCCGTCTCTCTCTTAGAGCGGAATCATGATCCTTTTAAGACTTCATAGTACGGCCCCAGGTATCGTCAAATGTGTTCATAGCAATAGCTGTTTCACCATTACTTTCAATTTCAAACTATCCAGCCAGTTTTATGACACCAATTAAAAGTAAAATGTCTCTAACACAGACCGTGTAGCTGTAGCCTACTGCATATACTTCTACGGCTCTCTCTAGACGCAAGCAGCGAATAATGAAATATATCAAGTGGATTGGCGGCTGCTTCCACTTTTCACATTGCAGCTCAGTTAGATCGGACGTTGATCCCTCCTTACGAAGTTTTCAAGCTCTATCCCGAGCAATGGTCTGTTTAATAATCTTCAATTCAAATCATTTGTAAAGATTCTTGTCTTGGGTTGCCAGCGCGTTATATCGTTGTCCTTGCAGCAAGATATTTTTGTAAGCATATGATTCAGCTCTTGACTTTTCTCCGGATCGAAAGCGATGGATAAGGTATACGTAAAGCAAGCGTGCCCAGAGGATGCCTGATCATTCTGATTTTGAAGGATCTACTATCCCCAACCAATATTGAGAATAATTAATGAATTTTTGAGGAGACCAAAATGGTGGTTCATATTAAGAAAAGAAAGAAAACAGGAAGAAAATACATCTATTCAACACAAACTAAGAAGGCACACAACAAGTTTACAGGACAAATAAACCAAAATGGTAAAAAAATTATTTGTAATTCCCTCGCGGCTGCACTAAATAGCTCCTAAGCATACAGGATGCCAAACAACTCGTGCCTGAGGCTGGTTTTCATCTTATATTCTTTACTTACCAGATGGGAGAAAGACGTGAACGACGTCGTAGAGGCAGCAGTGCGGGGCGCAGGCGGCATCAGCGCGGCGCGGGCTCGCCTTCACGCTGCGCTCCTGGCCCTCCACGAGCCCCCACCGCGCCTGCCCAACAGAGGTCCCTCGCTGCCGTACTGCGGCCCGGGGGTCAGGCCGGGAGATGTCACCATGATGCCTAAGAACACTGAGATGTCTTTGCTGGTAAGTTGATACATTTGTCCACGCTGGTCTCCTGACCCTACACGATCCTCTACCAAGGCTACCCAAAATAGAGGTCCCTCGCTGCCGCACTGCGGCTCGGGAGCTTGGCCGGTGGAAGTCACCATGATGCCTAAGAACATGGAGATGTCTTTACTGGTAAGTTAGATGTATGAGTGTTCTTCAGTTAATACTGAATAAGTACTGTCGATCGATGCGCTGATCGTTTGACAGTATATTTTTTTCCGTATTTCGTTGTTAAACACCGCAAGTTTATACTTAATGTCGTGATAACTATTATTTTAACAAAATTTCAATTACAATTTTTCGGGAAGATAGAGAGATTGTATAACTTCGAATTTTTGAACGTTTAGTTGTAGATGAAAATATGCTTTGCGCAATATGTATCACGAGTTTCAAGGAAAAATTACGTTGTTTGCAATAGTGTAGACTATTGCAAACAACGTAAGTGATTCGTGGAAATTGAGAAAAAAAGAAAACTAAACGTACGTTTAGTTTTGTGACACAACAGACATGTGATACATGTGGAAACTTGTAATTGGCCATACTTTGTATAAACTTTTACTTACTATATTTGTAAAATAATAAATAGTCCGGTGACATCGTCATGTGTTGAGAATAAAGCTCGATTATAGCAAATATTAGAATCACCTGAGTGCCAACTCTTCTAAATTTTTAAGCAACGCATCCGTCAGGATGTAGGGTAGAGGTGGAATGCAAAAGTTGCTTAAAAAAAATTGTAGAATTGACCGACTATTAAAATGATTGAGTGTAATAGGGCAAACTGAGGACTCAGTTGTTGAAAATAGTGGTTTAGTTTCATGTTTTCACAATTATGGCCTTGCCGAGATTGCATTTTACTTTTGTTTTTATTACACGCGAGAGTGCTTATCATCTTAATAGGCGCCACCACAAAGTGTATGTAGTGAGACCACTTATTTATGTTAATGCTGGAATGTGTCTTGGTTCTCTTAATTTATCTGCTTAGGTAGGATTTTTCAGTTATTCTTCATTATCATCATCACCATATTAGTCGAAAGACGTCCACTGCTGGACCTAGGCCTCCCCAAAGGCTTGCTTATTTGCCATAATCGCCACGCTTGGCAGGCGAGTTGGCGATCGCAGAGTAGCTGTTGCAATGCACAGAGAATGCTGCTGCCCATTATCTTGTGAGTCCCTTAGTAGCCTCTTGCGACATCCAGGGGAAGTGTCTCGGGAAGAATCTTGATTCAACTTATTTTCGTGTCGATGGTTAACTTCTTAGATTGTTTAGGCCCAGGTGGCTACGTTAATTAAAGCATCGGTGGCATTCATTAAAAACCCCAAGGCATAGCTGCACGGGCACTTGAGACACTCCAACGTGTGGCTCATGTTCTTAATAGGGAAATGCGTTCATATTCACCGTATTTAGTCTTAAACCCCGACAATCACAATAAAATCTTTCAATCCGATGTATTATATTATATACTCTTTTTGTGGAGGGGAAATCATCAAATGACTTCTCGCTCTGGGCAGAGCGGTAGGGAATGTCCACGTAGTGTCAGACTCTTACTGACTAAAACCCACCCGTGTTCCTTCAAATGCCCTTTGCGTTCCAGGACCGTTGTAACTCTTTCGAGCAATTCCGCAACCTGGCATATTTTAGACACTTGGATTTTTAAAAAGTTATGATTACTCCACGAATCCTTTATACCGTTGGTACTCATTTGGTAACCCTAATCGGCGCTGAAGTGTAAAGATCGCGATCACAACTTTGTAGTAAACGCAGTAAGGAAGCAGTTAATTTGTTAGTTTATTGCGTAAAACTAGTGCTTGCGTATGTAAACTATTTGTTCGCTTAGAGTTAGTCTTTTGTAAATACCTAATGTGCGTGACCACGCCATCATTGTATGGCAACAAGAGACTCTAGTCTAGACTATGGGCGACTACGGGCGTTGACAAAGTGGTTTATTTTATGGCAATTGGGCAGGTTTCGACTGTTCTGCCAGTGTCATGTTGTGACAGCAGCACAGACCTTAGATCTTTATATTTCGTGGTACTTGTTAATCTAGTTGAGACAATGTGATATTCTACTAGTGATAACGAGAGTCCAAAATATATGGTATTGACATGCACTAATGAAATTTCAAGCGTTGGTCTCTTTATCGAAACGCACAACGCTGCGGTATGCGGTGCCGGACACATATCGTATGAAGAACGTCTAGAATGGTTTTCTTTTCCGCCGTAGTATACGTCAGCGAAGAGAAAGATTATGTTTGACTGGCCGGAGGTCGTGGGTTCGATTCCCACCCAGGACAAATCTTTGTGTGTAATAATAATAATTTGTCTATAATATGTATGTATTTAGAAATATATAAGTATGTTTATCAGTTGTCTGGTTGCCATAGCACAGGCTCTGCCTAGTTTGGGATCGGATGACCGTGTGTGAGTTGTCCCAAGATATTATTATTATTATGTCTCTGATACCGCATACCAAAAATACCCGTTTCCTTTTTCTTTAACTAACATTGTGTGTACCTGTGTGTGCCAAATAAAGTAGTTTTCTTTTTTTCTTTTATTTTACCGCAGCGATGTGTGTTATGAAGAGACCAAACCGTGGGGAATCTTAATTTTGACAAACGTCATCTCTGATAGAATGTCAGTTCATCTGAAGCATAAGGTTTATAAGCCAAATAGACAACCTGATCTTTTGATCCTCATCCACGTCTCCATTCAATGTTTATCCTGGCTGTTTGCTTAGACCAAGTCTTAAAAAAAATATGCGAGGCAGTCTTTGGGTGTGTGAAGTGAATACTAAGCGAAAGCTAAAGCGTTCGGTGATGATGACGCGATTCCATGATTTTTGTTCACCCAAAAAGTACATATATAAACACAGTATACATATAGCTCATGGAAAGCGTTCGGTGACGATGACGCGAGTTCCATGATTTTTGTTCACCCAAAAACTGCTCAACGCGCCTAAAGAAGTTTTCACTTCAAAAACAGCTTTTCAGTACATTTTATCGAGTTATGCGAACGAAAACGTACTTGAACCATTTTCTTAATATGTGACAATTAGGTGCCCGAGGACAAATAAAGACAGTTAATGGGCTAATAGTTTTACCAATGTATGAGCTATTTTCAAATACTTAGAGCCACCGACACCATAATAGATTGGAACATATATATGATATAAAGTTTTTATTGTGACTTCACTGGAATGGACGCCAGCATATCAAGCTACCCGAAATTGTCAAATTTTCCCCATCAACCTTGAACCTAATGCTCTAGCGATAAAGTTGAAAATCTATTTAAGAAATTTGACTGATTATTGTACCTTGATGTGGCTGGCTTCTGTACATGGTAATGCATCTTCTTAGTCGGGGAGCTGTCAAGTCAATACACACATCGTACAAGCGTGGGCGTGATGTGTCAGGAGTTCATTAGTCGAGGATCTAGTGATGTTCAGTAAAAAAATATCTATATGCTCGTACCATAAGCAAACAAATTGTGATTTTTCTGACGTTATCTTTAATTATTTCAATGTTCTTCAAACACTTGCTTAGAACCGCTTGTCAATCAAATAAATTGATAGTAAATAATATTTTTTTCATTGAGTAGTTTCACTATTTCGTTGTTTAAGTTCTTATTGGCATATTTTGTTAGTAACTATGTTTTTATAGCATAACCTTAGACATTTTTCTATGAAATCATCGGATAGTTAGTCTATAAGCCGTGCCGAATGATTGTGTAATTTTAGAACTTATAGATGAACGTTAAATAATAGCCAAGTCTAAAAACTTTTTGTTCATCAGACTTAAAGGCTTTCCAAGACCTGCGATCCTCGGCCACCGTATGCGCAAAGACCTGCGCAACAATCTCACCTGATGGAGCGCGGTGACGGATGCCTAGAAGTAACCTATTCACTTTTGACTTAAAGAACCCCTGGCTCTCGGGAAACACAAACTCCAGCAGGGCATTGTAGTCCGTCAATGGCTCTACCAGTAATGAATCCACGGAACCATTTCTATTAAAACGCATTGTCTCATCGTAGTCGCATTCTCGCGTCGGTCTGTGGGAGCCCTAACGCTCAATGACTAGAACATGCACAATCATTATGTTAGTCAGTAAAGCAGTGTTTCGGTTACGAGGTTTGCGTGTCGAATTAGCGTTCAATCTTAACTAATTACGTACGATTTGCGTGAACAGTTGCAAATTGTAGGATGCACGCAGATGAACACCAAGTTTTTGTCCCCATTGTTTTATGGCAGCTGTGTACGTAGCTACTACAGACACGTACTGAGACAAAGTGACAATGTATCAGCGAAAAAAAAATGTTCTGCAAATGTCACTTGACCAATCAATCCCAAACATTTTGGCATTTCGACTTTAAGAAAGTCACTTCGAATAAAACTTCTTGTCAGTGTTTATAGGAACACTAGCTAAATCTTAATTTTCGGAAGCCCATCCACAAAACGTTTTGAGAATACTTTCATTACGTGTACAGCTAAGCAGTGGCTGCCATGCCGGAGTCTATGTTTCCTGCCCTGGATGATACCTACAATTTTGGGGTCTTTAAGAAAGCATGCTCCATCATCGATCACATCATCATTTCGGTCAAACGAGCGTCTATCAATAATAATCATTTAAAAAAACCGGCCAAGTGCGAGTCGGACTCGCGCACGAAGGGTTCCGTACCATTATCTATAAAAACGGCAAAAAAATCACGTTTGTTGTATGGGAGCCCCCTTAAATATTTATTTTATTCTATTTTTTAGTATTTGTTGTTATAGCGGCAACAGAACGCCTCGTTACACTTACTGCGCTTGCGCTGACTTACGAGCCGTAGTTCAGAAACTGGAGGAATATTGATGAGAGCTGCAGCCGGAATAACAAACACTAGAGGCAACTCGGTCATTGCTACCTCCAGTCGTGACGTGATAATAATGTGTAATAGTTGTACTGTCGGGTTTAGGTGGAGTAATGCCCGGTTCCTGAGGTACTTTATCGGTCGTTTATCTCCCTTTACCCACCAACCAAACAATGACGTTATGACAAACAGCGTTAACGGACAGATAAACGACCGATAAAGTTTAAATTAGTTACTTACCTTTAAGTAAACTATATAGACAATATACAAGTACCTGGAGTTTTTTTTTGGTAAACCTTTTCTAAAAATAATAAGCTAGATCGATTTATCGCTCCCGAAACCCCCTGCATACTAAACTTCATGAAAATCGTTGGAGCCGTTTCCGAGATTCAGATTGTATATATACATATGTATAAGAATTGCTCGTTTAAAGGTATTAGATAAACGTTTTCTAAAAATGATAAGCTAGATCGATTTATCGCTCCCGAAATCCCCTGCATACTAAACTTCATGAAAATCGTTGAAGCCGTTTCCGAGATTCAGATTATATATGTATATACATATACATAGAATTGCTCGTTTAAAGGTATTAGATAGATAGATTAGATAAAAATAAAGACGCTGTTCTTCAGAAAGGTCGGACGCGTACCAGCCAGAGAGCTCGTGTATCAGTAGATGTGTGAACTTAAACGAAGTAAAAGGAAATTTAGGGATCGCAACAGGTGGCGTTGTGTAGTTATTATAGCAGGTTATTTTCCAGTGCAATTGTAATAATTATTTATTTGATAAAGCTTTCATTGCTGTCTGAAATTTCTTAGTAGTAGTTCCGAGTCTAAACTTGACTCGTTTGATGATAATAGTTTGGCCTCTATTACAAGAGACTTAAACAGAACCAAATTCAAAGTCAAAGCATTTATTTCAGTTAAACCATTACAGGCACTTTGAATAGTCAAGGTCGGTCTGTCCAAAGAGATGAAGCTAATTACACGTTCCAAAGCTTAGATCTCTATGGAGAAGAACGTGCAAGAAACTCCACGGACACTCTTTTAAATCAATGTTTTTTACAATGATATGCTTAAAACATTAAAAAAGTTAAAATTAAAAAAATATAGAAACATTCATATATTATTTGAGAACGATGTGGAAAGACTTGCACGATCAAGCGTCCTAAGTAAATAAAAAAGCAACAATTCAAGGAACAAATAATTAAAATAAACCGTGGCAGCTGAGACTTGTCCAGTCCTAGCTGACTGTTGGAATATGGGTGTACTTTTGTGTTAACTCCTTCAAGCGTTTCCATCGTTTAATTCTCTAATCGAGGGCAAGTCATTGAACATCACTTACCTATTAAGATAATAATCAAATGGCATCTGAAATTAGGCCTAATAACACCTGTTGGTAATGAATAGCCTATTTACTCATAATATCGTGGTTTCCGATGGAAATTAATGGGGCGTAGAAGGGCCATGTTTGGCTCATCAAGTTTTAGAAAGAATTCACTTTGTTGACCTTCGTCTCACCGTCATACCTGCATGTCACTCAGGGCAGTTGCTGACTTCCTCTGAACACAGCTTAACCACTTCACGATAAACAACAATACCTACTTATTTTAACTTTTGTCTTGTTTATTTACTTAGTCTTATTTTCATTTCTCTTTTTTTATTCGTGTTTAACTTTGCTGTGTTGTGTGAGTGATTATTTTATTGCCGTCTACATAAAATGTTCGTATTATACTGTTCCTATGTATTGTGACATCCCTATTTATGACATCTGTCTAATGTGAAGTCTTTTATTTTTATTAGTTAAATATAGTTATCATTCTAATGTAATAATATGTAATATTATAGTCTTAATTTTTCTCAGTTTAATATAATAATCATGCAAAATGTAATTATTTTTTTGGTAATGGGATGTTTTAATTATTACTACTTTTAAATTAATTATAATAATTGTTAATCTCTCATTGAGAAGTTGTGAATACCTATAAGTTATGTTGGTACCTATTTACAGAGAATTGAAGATTTGTGATTGCCAATTTTTGTTTTAATTATAAGTATGTCGTTGGTGTGCCTTACTTAATAAATAAATAAACGTGACATTTCGATAGCACATGTCAATCCCAAACTTTTTGATAATCTACTAGTGACTCCGTCTAGAGGCTCTTGTTCTATGTTCGTTTAAGTTTGAAACTTCAGTCGCCATGATGAGGCCTCTCATCTTTATCCCCGTTATTTTAGCCATAATACACCACTGCTGGATATAAGGCTCCCCAAAGCGTCGCCACATCGACCGGTATATTTGTAACATTTAAAGCATTTGTTGCATTTAATATGCATGCCTGAATAGCACCGTAGTCTTCTCAGTTATTTTCAACAGTTGCATAGTTAGGAAATCATTTATGTTTATTCATATTTTATTAGATAATTTTAGCATTTGCAGCCTTGATATTTTACTGGCATATTTGTAAACGCTTGTAACATCTTGAATACTAAGTAAGTATTACTTCGTCGATCTTTATCTAAACTTATGTTCATTATAATGATTTACGAAAAAAAACGATTAGTGTTAAAACACGTCAGAACTTTGGTATTTTTTAACATTATATTCCGTCGACGCCGCCGCATTAGAAAAACTGCACTTTTGTTAGAACATACAACAACGCGGTATCCGTCGAAGGGTATATTTTTGTTATTGTTGCGTGTCGAAACCGATATACTTACAGCGTTCTCTCCTGGTCTGATTATTATTGTTATGTGGTCTCTTTTTATTAAATGGGACCATCTCCGAACAGCCCATATACTTCTGATTAATCCCCTTGCATCTTCTAGAGCTTGATAATCTTGCCAATAGAGGCAACCTAGGATACAGATATTTTTAAAACCATTCCTGTTGTCATCTTCACTTTAAGTATATCTTTTTTCCCGTTTTCTACCAAAATTTCTGCATCACTCACATTTTTTACAACCTCGCATTATTCAGCGTTGATTTATCCCACATAATCAACATAAACTAAACTCACGTCTAATGATCTAAAATAACCATCTTGATGTTATCTCTCTTAACCTGATGCCTATCTGTAGCATTTACAGTTAATTCATGGCTAAGTCCAGTTAAAAATATGACCACAATAAATCAACATCCATTAATTTCAATTGGAGAATGTACAAATATTTTAGCGCCATTTATAATCGAGTTACGAAGTTTTGAGTCCGAAGAACCGATGACCGATTATCAAAACTGCGATCACTATCACGAACTGTGGCATTCAAACTGGTTTCACATATACTTACAACATATCTTTCGGAATAGGCTGCGTCCAAAATACTTCGCATGTTTTCTTAGTTAAATTACTCAATAAGTTTAAAGACAAAGTTTGTAATTAGGGATCTATGAAAAGCTAAAAAAACCGGGACTATCGGATGAAGGATGTGTTTGAGTTCACCAGTTAAAGCTAGCATTTACCTTTGTGTAGGTAAATGTTTGACACTTTTATGTTGATAGTTACTGTATTTAGATTGAGTTTCACGTTTACTCTTAAGTTTTACCGTTTTCATATTATTATATCTGCTACAGTTCCATGTGACCCAGTCACATGGATTAGTACTCTTATCCATTCTTCCTGTCAGGTGTAACCGTGTCAGTAAATTCTTTTTCCTTCGTATCGTTTCCCATAGAATCCATTCGTTTTTCCTTTGGTACATATGGTACCCCTAAATTCATCAACATTTATATTAACTTTGTTCCTGTCTTGATGATTCTCACTAATAATGGAAAATCATTAGGAAATGCAATCAAGCTTAGTTCTTCGGATCTGTTCGTGTTAGCATGTTTGCTTTCTAGGACCCTTATAGTTTACTGTTGATGTTTTATTTTTATTTCAGTGTATCCACTGTGCATGATTGAAACATCATTCTCTATTTGTACAGCTATAAGATTGGTAACATTTACAGTGATAGAGGATCGCAGCGAGTGCTACTAGTTGCTCAATTCTCGCCACCAACTTTATTTCCACTACATTTGCGAGTGAACGTATATAGTTCAAGATCGCTGTGGCAACACTGGCTTGTATTTTGCATATAACACGACCAACTTACATTTACCATTCATTTCAACCTTATCTCAAAGAATTAAAATTCATTTTCAGATGACCACGACTTTCGTCTCGAGTTTCGTGGTGTCAATTCGCAAAAAAATTTTTTTTCGCTTCTTGAATCTTAATTATATGGTATTAGTGTGCATAATTGATTGTGATTGATTATTTTCGCCACCGTTGGTAATAGTAGTTGGATTTTTATTTATTTTTTTCAACACGTTATAGTGTGCGCATGATCGGTTGCTATCTGAAAAAGGCTATTCATTTTTATAGGAGCTTGATTCTGGTTTGTTATTTTTTTGTGGAAATTTTTTGGTAGGTAGGTACTTTTCCAATATTGTTGGTGCATTTTTGGGCTTAATTTTTTAACCAGGTTTCCATTATCAAAGCCTTTTTTAAGTACGTGTTCATGGATCGGTTATGTATACTAAGCTGTCAAAGCCCTCTACATTCAGAAAGAAGAATTCTTCCCAATGACAATTTTAATTTTTATAAAAGTTCTTTTTTTTTAATACAATTTCATACTTCATTTAGACGACATCATCATTGGAAGATACACGATAAATTGTTGGTAACAACCAAACCCAAATCAATACCGTTAATATTCCGTTATATTTAGAACTTGCTAAACGCTTAGTTAACACTTCGCGTGACCTAAGGGCTGGCTTTTTCCTCGGACAGAGCCATACAACGTGGCAATGCCATGCCAGTCTTTTGGGCTCACTTCCAGTCGATAGCGATGCGGACGAATTTTTCGACGTCATATTTTAGTTAGGAGTTTTTATTTTTATTATAAGTGTATATAGTTATAGTAGGCGCCAGATAATCGTGGAATAATGGTCATTGACCCACCTACAATTATTGACATTTTTAATTTGAAAAACGGAATTAATGACACAAAGCTGTCCCGAATCATCATCTCTCGTGATCCTTAACATTGTCTAATAATGAAAAACGATTCATATTTAATTGTTCAGGTACCTATGAACAGTTATTAGGGAAAGGTCAGTATACTTTATTCCACATTTATCTGGCGCCTACTATAGGTTAGTATTTAAAATACAGTGGAACCATTAAAAATACCTAACATCTTAAATTAAAAATAAACAATACAAGTTACAATCAATACCTACAATTCAAAAAAATAAATTAAAACAATTTTATTAGTAAAACTAAATCGAAAGCTGTTCAATTGACATATTGATCGTGATAAAAATCGATATTGTTATTGGCATACGATTGTCGACTGTCGATCATAATCGAATAGACGGCAGAAATGTTTCGTGACATTATAGTATCGATAAAGTCTAATCGATTGTAATGATTGATGTTTCGGTTTAGCAATGCATTTGTGGTATTATCGAGAGCAACCACAGATCATGGCACGGCATGCGGGCAGGGTCTAAGTCTCTGTGTCGTTTCTGTTGTCTGTAGTTTTAGCAATACGTTTTCGTTATTGTCGAGCCGATATCGTCGCGACGATGTACCTATGTAGAACGAGCATTTACGTTGTCCTCGTTTATTATTATCATTTCGTTTGCTGTTTTTTCATTTTCATGGGGTTATTAGAACCTTATAAAGTGTTGACTGTTATACTGAACTTATTTCAAACTAACTTTTTACGGTACTTGAATCCTCCTACGTTAGATTTATCAGAAGAGTATCTGGAATCCATGGACTTGGCTGCTGGCCATCGAGCCATGGTCGTTTCTAATACAACTTGATTAATTTATTACCTTCCATATCAGTCGAAAGATGTCCACTGCTGGGCATAGGCCTCCCCCAAGTGTTGCCACAAAAACCGGTCCTGTGCGTCTCGCATCCATCAGCTACCCGCGACATTCACCAGGTCATCGGTCCACCTTGTGGGAGGCCGTTCAACGCAACGTCTTCCAGTACGCGGTCACCACTCCAGAGCTTTTCGGCCCCATGGACCATCTGTTCTGCGAGCAAGATGCCCTGCCCACTGGTTTAGGCTTTATTAATCAATCAAAGACACGATCTATGCAATAAAAACTCTCGTTACGATGAAAGGGTCAGCTGTTCAATACATTTTTGTTCGCATAACTAGACAGTAGAAGTATTTTCGCATAAATTGTGTCTTTCATTGGGTACCTAACTACCTCATACCTGGAACAATCTTGGATGATGATAAAACAGTTATAAATTGTATATCGATGTGCCTCTGTCTGTTTATCAGCTTACTTCTTCTAAATCACGCAACGGATTTTGATACCGTTTTCACTAATAGAAAGTGCAATCAACAAGGTAGATTTGTGTGTCTGTCGCACCCAGCTAGCTTAATCAGTCGTTTAATTGGCGGGCCAGCCTTTTCATCGAACGGCGTCCTTTAATCAGCGGCCTACGTGACATCCCGGTATTTAATTGAACAGCTAGGCAAATGACTATGTTCAATATCGTTCAATGACTTGCCTTGCCCTGTGGCCGAACATAGTGCACAGGGAGCTTAGGGCACCCCGACACGGATAGGTTAGGTTCGAATGTTATGACGGGAGTTATAGTGAGCGAGCGAACCGAGCAAACTTAGCTCCCGTCATGCCATTCATGTTACGTTCCTTTAAACCCAGCTGGGCTCCATCGTGGAAGTTAGACTGTTGGAATTGATTATTGTTTGAATTCAGAATTCCCAAAATTAATACATATTTTCGTCACACGGTTACCCTATTCTATGAACTGCCTAAGAATCTGCCAGCCCGATCAACAAATGTTGTATTAGACGCATTGCTTAGATGTCATTTAGGCCGCTGAGTAAACGGCGCCGTTCAATGAAAAGGCTAGGCAGCCAATTAAACGTCTGATTAAGCCAGTTGGTTGCGAATTATATAATTTGCATCTGACCGGTATAATATTGAATATTTAACGTCACATTTTGGCCATCAAAACTTGCCTAATACTAATAAGCCAAGAGTAAATTCATGGGCAAATCGCCTATCAATCTTTATATACCGTTGGGCAATTTATTGTATAAGCCGGCGTTATGTACCGAGTGACGTATGTACTTGTACGATATTACACGACTTACATATTGTTACATAAACCTTACCAATACTATTGTGCAAGTAATCCGATATGTAATGTAATTGTTTTAGATTATGGTTTGTTTCTTTAATGGTTTTTAACCGACTTCAAAAATAGGACGAGGTTCTCAATACGGTTGAGTTTTTTTTTAATATATTTTTTATCTTTGTTACCTCATAACTAAATAATAATTTTCTAATCAGTTCATAAATGACGGCATTTATGAACTGATTTGAAAATTATTTTTTCATGGGAAAGGATATAGCAACGTGCCGGTTGGTATCTTAAAAATTTAATCAGAATCGGTTCAAGACTTTTTAGGTTTTAAATCAAAATTGTTGGAGGAAATAGAAAATATATCATTCAAGTAAACGAAATTGCGTGTTTTGCTTTCCTGTGACTTTTCAGTGGTGTTGTTAGGTGGGGTGCCACTAAAAAGTGAAATATATAAAACTTTTTTACAAAAAAAAAAAATACGAACCGACTTCCAAATGTAAAAAAAAACACTACAAAGTATAAATTAACTTTAATTTCGGAAGTCGGTGTTTTTGGTTGATTCTTCGTATTTTAACACCGACTTCCGAAATTAAAGTTATTTTTAACGATGTTTCCATCTATGTGTGTGTTATTTTTGCGGGTGGTATGAGTACAGCTTAATCGTAGCTAAACTTTATATTTTTGTCTTATATTAAAAATGTTTGTCTTATGTTTGTTATATTTCTTTTTATTTAATATGGATTTGCTCTTGACTCTAGTCTAGGTCATAGATGACAGAGACAAAGTCGACGATGGAGCGAGCTTACCCAGAAGAAGCCTGTTCACTCTAATTTTGAAGAGATTAGGGTTGTATGCGTTCGGAAACACAGACGCAGGCAGAGAGTTCCACTCCTTTGCGGTGCGCATTATAAAAGACGTTTGGAAACGTTTAGTGTGAATTGGTGGAATAGCAAGAAGGTAGGGATGGTAACTTGCAGTGCGTCTAGATGTCCGATGGTAGAAAGGGGCCGGTGGGATGAGGTCGTGGTGTTCCTCGACACTCTCCCACAAATATTGTTGTTAAAAGATGCGTCCGGCTTTTCATCAAAACCCTGAATTTGGAGCTGGAAAATCAATTAAAAGAAACCTCTATATTGCAGTAGACCAACGTTCGCATTCTGCCGCAGTCTGTCAAAAATTTAGGAAAAATGAGGTTTTTTTGACAGATTGTGACATTAGTAGAATTGGCCCTCATAGGCTAAATGAAAGTACAATTAGTGTCAAAACGAAGTTATCTTGTTACGCATTTTTTTGTACTATTGAAAATAAAATAAAAAATAAAATAAAAATAACAATCATATTTTTATATAAATAATTAACAATTTAAAGAATCTTAATATTAACGTTAGAATGATAGTAACACTACATATATTTTACATTCCGTATTATTTACTAGTTAAGCTACAGCCAATATATATTAACAAAATTACCAATATTTTACGCAAGAGTTAGAGCGATGGTTGCTAAAATAAATAAATTAGATTTGGTTTCATATGAAGTAATCCTAAATTAATTAAAAACAAGAAATTGGCAGCAAACTCTATCTCGAGGTAACCGTACAACATTCAATGAATTGTAGGTAACCTAATAACAAAGCCAATTAATGATTTCTGTGGGTTACTAAAGCAGAACTTATTATGAAAGTTCTGGGTCTAGCTTTTACATACGACTATCAAATTGGGTCACCGTTACTTACTAAATCGCACCATGAAACTTGTTTCTTGCTGAAACGCGTTTCAAATACACCTCTCTTTATAGGTAGTGAAAATAATAATATATTATGTATAATATATTTATAAATATATTTTGCACGCAGAATTCATACAAACGAATGTTCATCAGTATCAAGATCTTTAGGTAGTATCTATAAATCTATCTAGCCTGTAACTGTTTAGACTGGAAGCCGACCTCAAAGCTTCCAGTCAAAACAGTTCCAGCTATTGTCACGTATATATGACAAGCAAGCGCGTGCCCTGCACGCCAAACGTCACAAATATGTGACAAAAAGTACGGCTAATTTGTGGCTTGACGTCGGGGGCACGCCGATGCGGTTGTGCTCTGGAGTTCAAAAAGTTAAGCAATTGGTTATCGGATCACCACAACCCAATCTCAGGAACTACTGTTTCGAATTGAAAACATCTTTTAGTGTTGGATAGCCCAGTTATCGAGGAAGGCTATTTATGTAAGATCGCGCTACGACCAATAGTAGCGAAGCTTAAATGAAAAATGTGACGTAGACGAAGTTGCAATTTTTAGTTTCCGTTTGATAAGACTCCATTTTCTAGTCCACATGGAAAAAAGTATGTTTTAATCATGAATATTAGTAGAATTGGCCCTCAGATGTCTTACATTAAACATAGCATCAATACGTATACCTAAGCAAGCTGCAAGTCACATGATCACTGACTCTGTAGATACTCCAACTTTCCGTTCATCGGGAATTGATCGTTTATGGTTCCAAATTCAAATAATTTATTTTTGTTGCCAGTTTGGCACAACCGTTTTCCATTTTGAGTTGCATCTGTCACTTAGATTAAATTCAGTGCCGTTTTTTGTTGGATCATCTTTAGTGTGTGTTGCGAATTTCATAATGGACAAGATAGCTGCTCTCTGGTAGACCGTCAACAACATCTTCAACTGAAGTTAACATCGCAAAAGTGAAGGAAATAGTGACTGAAAATCCTCATTCAAGTTTGGGAGAGATAGTTGCTGAACTTTCTGAGTCGATTCTTACCATTTTGAACAATCACCTGTGTGTGAAACATGTTGCCGCTCGACCAGTCCCAAAAGACCTGAATTTTCTCCAAAACTCAATCGCATAGAGTCGCTGAGGACATGCTAGAACGAGTCGATTCGGACCCAACATGCATGAAACGCATTGTTACTGGTGACGAGACGTGGGTTTACGAGTTTGACATGCAAATCAGTCAACAAACTTCGGAGTGGCGCCTTCCAACTGAACCGAAACCGAAAAAACCACGCCAAAATCGATCAAAAGTCAAAGTCCCGATGTAGTGCACTCTTGCGGGAGGGTCAAACGGTAAATAAAGGATATTATTTGAGCATTATGTGGCGTTTAAGAGAGCAAATTCGACGTAAAAGGGCAGATTTGTGGAACAAAAATTCTTGGAATTTGCACCACGATAATGCGTCTTCGCACAAGGTCATCATTGTGAACAAATTTTTGCCCAAAAATTCAACAAATTCCATCGAGCAACCATCTTATTCACTAGATATGGCTCCAGCCGACTTCTTTCTTTTTCTAGACTCAAATTACCACTTCGTGGCACCCGTTTCTATTCGGTAGAAGACATAAAAGATGATTCGCGGCGAGAACTGAACTCAATTCCGGAAAAAGCGTTTAAAAAATGGTTCGATGATTAGATTATTCGTTGGCGTAACTGTATATATTTCTGAAGGAGCATACTTTGAAGGCGATAAAATAAATTTGGAAGAATAACTAACACTTTGTGTATTATTGACCTTTTCTTGAGAGACTTGTACGTAGAATCATATGCAAATCAACCGCAGATATTCTACCTAAACCATCGCATCAATGACAAGTAAACCATCTGCTGTCTGCTGAGCCGTACGTTAAAGTCATATGATCACTGACCGGCAAGCTGCCTTGCCGCGGGCGAGGCCGGTCGCGCGAGCCAGTCTTGCGACAGTGTATGGTTCGGCTGAGTTGCGCGTAGGCATCGCCACGGGGTAATGTTGTATTTGCCGTTTCAGAGTAGTTTGGGTAGAAATGAGTATTATTATTAGGTATCTAGATAAATAAGGAAAATAACATTACAGCGGCTCTGCTCGCGTTCAAGTATTATTTTCGAAAGTCGCATAATTGTTTCCAGAGTCTCATCTATCTTTGTACTACACATCAATATCGGTTCAGCGATTTAGGCGTGACAGCGGATCAATCAAACAAACGTTAAAAAAGGGTAGGATGAGTAGGTATTGTAGGTTCTAGCCAGAACTGTCGTCTGCTTGCTTTAAAAGGTGATCTTTCGAAGTAGGTAGGATTAAGTAATTTTAATAATTATAACCTACAGTTATTTTTACTTACGTAATTAATTCATGACGGGGAAACCAGAAAAAGGCTTGGAAAAACTTCCTTTAAAGCCATTAGTTTAGGCAAAAGGTCGAATATAAATCTATAATTAATACTTTATCTACTTATACTTTACTAATACTTATTAATTATTTACTTAAGTATTTAATATTATTAAGTATATAGTATGAATGCGAAAGTTTGGATGGATAGATGTTTATTACTTAATCACGTCAGAACGGCTGAACGGATCTTGATGAAATTTGGCACACAGGTAGATTATAGTCTAGAATAACACATAGGATACTATTTATCTCGGGCTTATGTTCTCTTGGGATCATTTTCGACATTCACGCGGTCGGAGCCACGGGTGACAGTTAGTACCTACATCGAATATTAGTAATGTTAACTGAAAATATTCTTATAGCTACGTGCACTTACTTGTAATAGGTACATAGGTACCGAATTCATTTATTTCGATTGTAATGTCGTAATAAATTCCGCATTTAAGTATATCAATAATTTCATAAATTAATGCCTCCATAAATACGTACTTATTTAATTGGGTACCTACTCAACCTACCGACGGTTAATTATCTAAAGGAATTGTCATTGAATATTCATAACATGTTTGAAACCATAAAATAATTAAGATCGAGAAAACCACATGAACATTATCTACTCGTATACAAAACTAATAAAATAATTTGTCTAGAAAGCCAGAATTTGGAATATGGAAGAAAGAAAGAAAATTGTTATATGCATTATAAAAAACAGAAATACCTTAAAATTAATCAAAATAAATAATGCAAAACCAACAATGCCAAAAGGGCCTCAGTTCAGCATAATGCCAGATGGCAACACAAGGTATTCCACCTGACGCTGATTTTCAGCTGCAGCCCACGAGTGCCATACCTACGCTCGAAAACATAGACACACATTAACTTATAATAATACAAAACTAAAATATTTTGTACAAAAACAACCAAAATAAAAAGTTGCGACTCTTAATTTTGAATATAGGTTTATTTTATAACGTAAACATCTTTAAGAAAATATTTTTAAATATTTCAACTGTAAGGGGTTAAATGGGAGGGGTAACTGTATGAAAGTCTTTGTCGAATTCGCAGGCGTCAACTATAGTTAGCCAAATTGGGCACCCCCCTTTTTTTGAAGTCGGTTAGAAACTGTTTGTATCCCTTGTAAATTCGATAGTTCAATATGTACTTCATAATATTATACCTACAATATAATTCATTACAACACAAAATACACACCATCTTTCCTTCCCGTCATAGTTGCATATTAGTATGTATTATTATTTATCTTATAATATTATGTAGTTGATATTTTTTAGTAATTTATGATATATTTCAAATGTATTGCTTTAATTTTATCCACGTATAAGTTTAACACACGATGTCTACATCTCTTTAAACTCGACTCTCCTCTCGCAGGTATGCTGGAAGAGATTTCTGTAGAAATAAGCATCACCTTTGTACCTATTTTCTGTTTCTTTCTCTTATCTTTTTACTAAATGTGTGTGCACAAATTGTTTAATAAATAAATAAAATAGCAAAGTAAATTTCACTTTGAGACAAAGGTGTTTTTAAAAGACGCATTGAAGAAATCGAAGAAACCCTTGCAAAAGAGATTGGAACGGAATACAATAAGGACCCTGAAATTGGAATGTAATTCTTTGAAATATTTAAAGATGCTACGCAGATATACACGATCAATACAAGCAAATAAAACAGCAATACCAAGCGTTAATTACAATCTTGTAATAATAAACATGGCCGGACAATTTACGATCAAAATTAATACCAAATTCAAGCCTGCATTACTGGCTACAAAATCGGTAACCATTAAAGTATTTGTGGTCATCATTACTTAAGATTTAATGTCCCTAAGTTATTAGATTTCGAAACATCTTTGTACGATGGTTCGGAGCAAATTACTAGACAATCGAGGTCTGGAGAACGGATGGATGTGACAAAATGAATGAAGGTTAGGCGTGGAATGGTGATTGGTGAACTGTAGGGTTGACTCTGGTTCTTTGACAATTTGTGGTTATAATATTTACTGTAAGGAATATAAATGTAATAGATAGACAGATTCTTGAAGAATAAATATTATAAGTGAAGAGCTTAAAACTTGTTTTAGCATATTTTATCGAAACTTCTCCGACCACCAAATCTAGAAAGTATTGGTACTAAATGTTTGAGAGAAGCTCTACAGTCGTGGACGATATTCGTTTCAATAATTCAAGCTACAAATACACTGAAAGCCTTCGTTAATATACGTAAGGCAAAGTTTGTAATGAATCAATGATGATCTGTTATTTTTATCAACAACACCAAAGGATGCGGTCACTGTATTTAATTTGCAGCAAACTTTGCATTGCCATAAGAAATTCGACCATCAATTTCAGTTCTTGCAAAAACTTCCACATCTTCAGATGCCTGAGCATTCTTGGCAGCCCTAGATAGAAGTCCAAGATGCACACACACAATAGGAAAATATGTAGGTACTTCTGTGTTGCAATGTTTGTTTGTTCATTGTTAATGCATTATATCGTCTACCATGTAATGACGTGGGTTTAGCAACGCGAGATGGGCCTTGTGGTCTCTGGTATTGCGGTCGACTGATCAGGTCCATGTTGACTTAGGTACTCGTGGTGCCTTTGGGAATCATATTATTATGTATCACTTTGATATTGAAATGTTCGATTTATGCTTGATGATAAAGTTTGCAAAGTCTATGACACAATGGGAGATTAAAGGTTATTTTATGATTAAAGTGAACGTGAAGTTTATCACTAATAGCAGTACATACAAGATTCTTAGTGTGGAAAAATATTTAGAAGAATATTACTGCTTACATCAATCTTCATGCTCTTTTTCTTTTCCTAACTCTCAAACTTATGATTGTTAACCACCACGTTCATCACCGCCATCAGTTCAGCAAAATTGCTTGCCTATTGTAGGTATTCTGTATGATAGACATACAGAATACCTACAATAGGCAAGCAATTTTGCTGTTGACTTTATTAATGTGAAACATCTATAGCCGCGGGTAAAACCGATTGTTGGCGTGGCTACGCATGCCGTGGTGACGGGTCGCTACGCTATACGGTATGGTATATATACGTCACCGGAAAATTGCAGACTCCGTAAGATTGTAATAAATCTTGATTAGATTATAATTTCTCGATATTTTATGAAAAAATAGTTTTGTGTACAATAAATCCAAATCCAACAAATTCAATAGTTTTCAATGAATCCGTGTCTTATTTAGAAAAAATAGTTTACAGTTTCACGCGATATTTTACAATCTTACGGCATTTGTCTTTGTCCGGTGACATATACAGTCTTTGTATATTTTTTACACTATGCCATATTTAGTTCCTGTCGTCATCAGTTCTTTTATGCATATTATTTGTACAAAATAATTTCGATGTTTCTCATCTGTCAGGCGTCCCGTGACGGCTCACATTTTTTTTTATTGATGCTGTCTTCTCTAAGTTAACACTCTTTCTTCTTATGTCTTTGGCATACCTACGAACTAGCTTTTTCCTGCTTTCCTTTTTGGAAGCAAGAATAATATGTGACCAAATGTTGTCAAATGTTTTGTCTCGAGCCCTTGTGACATCATAAAATAAAAAAAAAATCGGTTATCTGTAAAGTCGGTTTACTGACGATAGTTGAACGTGACAACGGGAACGCCTCAGAGCGAGGTAACGCCGCATGCGTCATGTTTTTTCGTGCGTGCAGCCGGCTCCATCGAATTATAAGACGTTGTCACGTCAAAACTACTTCAAGTAGGTATTCCGTGACTTAGATTAGTCTTATAAATTGTTTTCGTAATGATCATGTTTCATCTTAACTCGTATAATAATAATGATGTACACAGCAATCCAGTCGTAAACTTAACTACTAGTGAACGTTATAGTTTATATTTTAATGATTTTAGTATAGTAATAAGGTTTATCAAACGGTTTGAATCAATGAGGCTGATTGCTTGCATAAATAATTACATATGGAACGAATTGGTTTTGCGGATGGTTGAAATACAGGTTCAAGAAGCTCCACAAAATGAGTTTCGTAAATTATTTATTAGTGTTGCGGAATTTGTTCGAAAGAGTCACCGCGGCCCTGGAACGCAAAGGGCTTTAGAAGGAACACGGATGGGTTTTAGTCAGTAAGAGACTGACACGACCTTCCGCTCCACCCAGAGCGGAAAGAGTCATTTGATGATTTCCCATCCTTAAAAAAAAAAATTCGTAGCATACAATAGTTTTATTTGAAACTAGTTGCCGTCCGCGGCTCCGCCCGCGTTAATGTCGAAAATTATCCCAAGGGAACATACTGTCGGGATAAAAACTATCCTTTGTCATTTCCCGGGACTCAAACAATCTCTATTGCAAATTTCATCTAAATCGGTCCAGCCGTTTGCGCGTGACGAAGTAACAAACATACATACACACTCACAAACTTTCACCTTTACAATATTAGTGGGATGGGATGTGATTATTTTGTGAAATCTTTGAAAGGTGCTTTTTTTGGAGTCATAATCGATACACGTCCAAGGTGACCGAGGGATATATTGTGCGGGGTTTATAAACATACGACATACTAGATAATTTTCGCATAATTTAAATAATTTATGTTGTTACGAATTTAGGATGGCTGTAAAATACAGTCATTTTTCATGAACCATATATACTAAGTAACGTAAAGTCGGGTTACTTTGGCCCTGGCGGATAACTTTGGCTCAAACTTTTAAGTTAAAAGTTTGGGCCAAAGTTATTGATTAAAAGTTTTAACCAATAGGAAAACTCCGTTCAAAGTTACACGAATATACTGTCTAAGAAGTTTGAAAAATAATGTCAAACCACATTTATCTTGTTATGCTTCACAACTTGGCTCATACATAACACTATTTAAGTCGGCATCCTCAGCTCAGACAGTTTTCTCGCGGTAGTTATTCGTCATAGCATAGAATAGTACCTACCTACCGTAAAGCTCGGTATGTTGGTGATGTAACTACAGTTCCGTAGTCTAGGTACCACTTACGAGCTGGTGGTTTGGCGCTATGCCATGTTGTATTGATTAAATTCTGCTCTATAAGACGCGCGTTTTGTTTATTGGTAAAAAGCAGTATAGTATAGCCAGTCAGCAAGGAAAAAAAGACAATACATTATCTAGAACAAACTTAAAGACACACCACATGTTTATACGGCAAACAAAATGGTTAAAAACAATTAAACATTCTGTTTTTAAAAGATCTTAGTAGGTGTGCCTCATGCCTGAATCAAATAGATCCAATTCAATCCACAACTAGGTAGAGCCTGACGCTGGTTTCCCGTGACTGAATGCCTAAGATGGGTCGGAACCTGCCAGGGTTGCGGAATTTGTTCGAAAGAGTCACCGCGACCCTGGAACGCAAAGGGCTTTAGGAGGAACACAGATGGGTTTTAGGCAGTATGAGTCTGACACGCCCTTCAGCTCCACCCAGAGCGGCAGGAGTCATTCGATGATTTTCCATCTATAAAAAATGGATGGATCGGAAGAACTTCAATTGGTATCTTCGGTTCTAGAATTATTTAGACACATTTGCGTTTCCTTTGCATTCGTTTCACACGTAATAGATGCTTAAATACGATACTTTGGCATGTATACGTTTTTTGTAATGGTTTCGTGAAATTAAAAATCAAAATCATCCATAAATCCGTTTTCAAGTTAAAACACAGCCGAAAACCTCTTTTAAAATATGTAGTACATGGTCTAAATAAATCAGCTTCTAAATACTGGCTGCACAACTTGACCGTAAGTGCAATAAATCTTGCGCCGGCGCAGTTCCGAATGCAGGGCTTAGTATATAGAACTAGTTTACATGGTGTGGCGATGATCATACGCATGAGAAAGTAGCACGTGTTTTATTTGTACAGTAGAATTTAGATGTTCCATAATTATTATAATGTGTTTTGTTTCTTGTAGAGTTTTTTGGATGGGAAATCCTAGGGAGTACCAAACTCTTACTGACTGAAACCCGCCCGTGTTCCTTTAAATGCCCTTTGCGTTCCAGGGCCGAGGTCACTTCGAAAAATTCCGCAACCCCGGTCTCAGCTGTTGGTAATTGGAGGATCAAACTTATCATTCATGTATTCATAGTGATAGTTCCATCCATGTATGCTTTTGAAGGAGATTCTTCTCCTTCTTGCTCCTGTCCAAAGTTACTGTACTGGGGCCTCTGTAATTATTTTTTTTTATCCATTTTTCCATATCCCCGCCTCGCTTTTTCTTGGTATGGCGATGATCATACGCATGAGAAAGTAGCACGTGTTTTAATTGTACAGGGGAATTTAGATATTCCATAATTATAATGTGTTTTGTAACTAGTGATTAAAGTAGTAAACATTGTCGTTGGGAAAGTTTTGAGTTGGTATGACGTGGAATGTTGGCTATGAGAGGTCCCACTCTCCAGACCGAAAATAGATAGATGTAACTTTTGAAAGATGCGTATAACTAAGCAGTCGATATCCCTGCCGGAGTCTGTGTTTCCTCATAGCTACAGCCTAGGGGTCTTTAATTCAAGAGTGAATAGGTTACTTTTGTGGGAGCGTTGTGCGTGTGTATAAGATCGAAACAACACTTCCACTTAACTCACTGTTTATTAAAAAGTTAAAGTTCTTTTGTACTCGGACGGCATAGGCGAAACCGTGATGAAAATTACAGAGCGAAGAAATGGAAGAAAAACTGACAGTTTGACAATGTCCGTCGCCTAGACAGTTTTCTCTGGTGGTGTGCGCAGCATCTAGTGACGCGCCGCCATACTTTTATGCAAGCGTGTTTCATCCTCGACCACATTATCGCTTTGTATTAGCTGATATTGTGGTCGAACGCGAGTCTATCAGTAATGAAAAACAGGCCAAGAGCGAGTCGGCACAGTATAAATAAGAACAGGACGGAAACTAAGCCTAGTTGATGAAATAATTACCTACGCTCCATTGAAGCAATAGGGTTGTAACTTTTAACGTTTTTGATATTCTTTTTTTTATTTTTATTATAACATTTTTATTCTGTAGTGATCAGTCAATTGAATTGAAATAACTAGCTTACAAATACAATTTAAATATGTAATCTCATGGCGTCGGTTAATCTCAGTAAAAGACGATGGTATAAAACACGGAAAACAGGTTAATATTAACACACTACAACGTGTAGATCTATAGATCTTTAACATTGTAAACGGCCGTATACTACGCAATACGCTCGTGGCATTTTTAAAAAGATCACTTAAACTTATATGTGATCAGAAAAGATCACTTAAACTTTTATGGTCACATAAACTTATATGTGACCACTCGTCTTAACGCGGCACTTAATACTGACAGCACCGCGACAACCGCTTAGGGGTCTCGTCGATGCGCATGTTTGTGTGAGTGTGGCGTTTCGAGCATTTGTAGGTAGTTTCCGTACTGTTCAATATTTTATACTGTGGAGTCGGACTTGTGTGCAAAGGGGTTCTATTTAACACTGTAGACTTCTTATAGGTGTTTTTGTAATCTAAGGTAAAGATCTATTATCTGCATTTTTCAACATTTTAGGCTCAGTAGTTTCAGAGATAAGGGGGGTGGGGTAAATATGGTAATAATGGTCGTTTTTCGTCTAATCAAAATTAATATTATAAAGAGGAAAAAAATATTTGATTGTTTGTTACGATTTGGCTCAAAACCTACTCAACCGATTTCAAAATTCTTTCGCCATTAAAAAGCTACATTATTAACTTAAAACATAGGCTATATTTTATTTTCTAAAAAAAAAGTATCTCCATATTTAAAAAAAAATAAAATTGCAATAATAAAGCAAAATTTTGCCTACTATATTCATTGGATATCGTAGCGCTTCATTTTCCAAAACTAAAATTTAAAAAGGGTTAGAGGGGGCGTTGAAGTTTGTGGAGTACCCACAAAATCCGCGCGGACGAAGTCGCGGGCGTGTAAGTGCTAGTTTCTTGAATAACTTCAAAACTATTTATTTTAAAATAAAAATAAAATATATATATTTAAAACTCTCACAATAAGCCCTTTAATTTGATATGTCATATAGTACAGTTTTTATTGTAATTTTCTAGTTTGCCCCCAATTATGCTACTCCAAACTCAAAAATTTCTGAAAAAATTGAAAAAGTGACAGACAGACGCCCGAGTGAACCCTAAAAAAACTAGAAGGTAGATAAATACTGAGATGACTGATGATAGAGCATATGACAAACCATGACATGATCGACACCAAATAAATTTACCTATCGGAGAAAAGATTATGACATAGACAATACTAGTGTTACATAAATATGAATGTGCGCAGCATGATATGAGTACTGAGGGAACGTTTTTCTAAAAAAAACTAGGATTGAAACTAGTTTAATTTTTTGAGGAAGTTCTGAAAACAGTTTACTTCCGATAATACTAAAGGAGGAAGGAGGAGGTTATATCTATATAAATAAAAATCAATTGCTGTTCTGTTGTCTCGCTAAAACTCGAGAACGGCTTGACCGATTTGGCTAATTCTTTTTTTGGTTTGGTCGCCAGATTACAGGGAAGGTTTTAAAACAAAAAAAAAGGGAAGTAGGGTAGGTATGTAGGGTAGGTATGTAGGGTAGGTATGTAGGGTAGGTATGTAGGGTAGGTATGTAGGGTAGGTATGTAGGGTAGGTATGTAGGGTAGGTATTTAGGGTAGGTATGTAGGGTAGGTAGAGTAGGGTAGGTAACGGTTGACGGTTGTTGGTGAAGGGAGCGAAGCCGCGGGCACAGCTTGTTCTTAAATAAATATAAAATATAAATATATAATTAAATATTTACAATCGATTCTGAAACTGAAGTGAAGTGTGCTTGGCCTTAAATCGAGCATAGCCAAGTAAACCAACAGAAGCTCGTTATTTCCTAAATATGGCATTAAAGTATAGAGTAAATATTAGCAAGCGAAAAAATCACAAAATCGTGTTAAATTGATGATCAAATACGCCACGTCTTAGTTATTTGTATAACATTGAAGAATAAGAGTCCTTGCTCTGTGTCTGATTTTAGTGGAAACGTAGCTAATGTAGGTAATTAGTTAAGCATCTTTCAGTTAACTAATAGATAACTATAAACTAAAATTTTAAATAGTTACAATTCTAGCTGTATATAAATACAGCTAGTATTGTAACTATTTAAAATTTTAAACGTTTACGTTTACTAGCGGCCGGTCTCAAAAACGTATCTACCTTTAATCAACTGTCAAATTAGCTACCAATAGTAGCTGAAACGTCATATTTGCCTTTGTAACATGACGTTCCAGCTACTGTTGGTAGCTAATTTGACAGTTGGTTAAAGGTAGATACGATATTGAAACCTTATCCTTCTTAACCTTAAGGGCTGGCTTATCCTTTGTCCAAGGTAAAAGCCAGCCCTTGTACTATGGACTAATTCGATTTTTTTAGTAAAATACTTATTACTTGGTGGTAAAGGTCAGATCGGCAGTAGTTCCACGTAAAATACTGGTACTCAGCTACATTCGACTATTGGAAGCCGACACCAATATAGTTTGAAAAGGCTAGGCAGGTTGAATGCATTTAGCGTTTTCTGGTGCAATTGGGCCTTAGAAAATATCACGTAGACAATGCTTGTCAATCTCCACAAGTATCTATTAGCCTTAGATTGGCGTGTGACCAGATTGTCAAATTGCTTTGCTCTTCTATAGAATAATCATGGCAAATGGAATTCCTAACGCGATATCAAAGTAAACATACGATGGTTACGCCATATTATTTACTGGTGATCTTGACACGCGTTTGGTCTTGGCCATTTTCGCAATTATTTAATTAGTTATCGCATTCTCGTTTGTGGCGACGACACCAGCTTAGGGCTGCTGTTGGTAATTGGAGAATCAAGCTTATCATTCATGGATTCATTGTAATAATTACTGATGCGGTCTGTGTTAGGTGTTTATCGACTCTGGAGAGTTTGCTTTCGAAAGATATTCTTCTTCTCCTTCTTGCCGGGGTGTCTCAAGTTACTCAGGGTCCGTGGAAAGGACATTTTATACTACCCTGTCAATCGTTACCGTCATGTTTCTATCATATCTTCCCTCATACAATTTATCCATCGTTTGTCTGGTCTTCCTCTACGTCTTTATCCATAATCATTAAAAGTAGTAGTATTTTCTTAAATTGTATAGATTTGGCTACGCTATAGTTGTTACCTCCTATTAATACTTTCATTCTTAGTTTACCAATGGTTTAGAAAATCAAAGATGATTCTATATCAATCTCTTTGCTGCAGTTTTCAACTTTGTTCAATTCAATTCATCTGATAAATTATGTTTTTGTACAAAGTTAATTAAAAATTACTCCCACAAATTCGTACACTCCACATAACACATAGACGCGTCCAGACTTCAAACTTCTCGTATCGTGCACACAAGATTGACATGACGTGACGCAAGTCCGTCAAGACATCTCAACCGCACGTTACGTCACAAACGTCAAGACAGTTAATTGCGCGTGCGATGATCTGGTGAAAGCTGATTGGCTAATATTGTCCGTTAGCTTGTGACATGAGTATTGCGTTAGTTTTGATGATGTTTTATTAGGGTTATGTGATTGATTTATTCGGGAATGTTGTAAACTTGTTTCATTTATTTGTTTAGTAGGTTATGATGGTTAAACTGCATTCTTGGTTGCCGCTATCTTTGGAAATTGGATCTAATAAAATTGTATTGACTTATCGAATTATAAAGGGGCATTTAGGACCGAGTCATAATATACGTATGTAACATGGGTATGTTTTTCATTATACTCTTCTGTCACAGGTCTCCTGGATAACCTGCAGTACCTTTGTGTGTTGATCTTCTCTCTGTACACAATTTTCTGATTTAAGTGTTTTGTGTGTACATAACTAAACAAATAAATTATTGCTAACCGAAAAATTATAGAGTGAATACGATTTTTGTGCAGTTGACAACTGCATTGAAATTGTGTCAAACTGTACAGACGCCAGCACATCAAACTACCCGAAACTGTCAAATTTTCCCAATCAACCTTGTACCTAATGCTTTAGCAATAAAGTTGATAATATATTACAGAAATTTGACAGATTGTTGTAGCTTGATGTGCTGGCGTACATTGCTAATGTGAGTCAGCCGCCTAATTTAAAAAAGCTTCACTCATAAACTCGACTTGTTGAAGAGTTACTAAAGAAAAATGGTTCTTGATGATCTAGTCACAGAATTCCGTTACCTACTTTTCTATTAGTTTAAAACTTTAATTTAGGTGTAAGCAGTGGATTATGATCATTCACGAATACTTGAATATACTTACAATGGTTTGTGTGTGGTTTGTGGTTGAATATTGGAGATGCCAAGTTAAGCAAAAAGGCAAAGTTATATTAGAATTGTCATTGTGAATTGTCAAAAAAAAATTACAATCGGCTAGTCACGACGGGCCGGTAGGCCCTTAGACTTATTTATGTAGGTGGGTACATAGTTTTCCTCGTCGATTTAACCGTATTTCTAGACTCCTATTTCTGAACTAATTAATCCAAGATTGCGAATAGGCCGCGCTACGCGGACAGTAATCGGTTCTACAATTAATTTTAGCATTCAATCGTAAACTATGGGCTTCAATCCATTTTGCAACCTCAATCAACAGTCGTCAATTAAGCTCTTAAGTGAAACCTTTGCGTCCAGTTCCAAAACCACCTTTGCATACTTAAGAATGCCCGCGCAAAGGTGTGTCGACATTTAAGACAACAGGTCCCGCATTCCACGCCAACCATGCAATATAAGAAAGGGTACAACAAAGAAAAATGTGCACGTTGACCATCAACAGTCTAGCAATTTGCTAAAACCCACACTAAGAACGTAGATTTCAAATTACACTGATATATTGCCTCATTAGTTCGCAAATTGTTTTGCATAAGTGCAGACCTTATATGATTTTTTGTGTAATAAATAAGGTTTATCCGTAGAGCGGGGCTTTGGGGGCATTCGGTGTCAGTTGTTACCTTCATTGTTATCTTGACCTGTGCCTTTGCTTGGTCATCATGAAGAGAGAGTATACTTGTCTTCTTCGAGCCATTGTATTGGTATGTGACTGGACCTTCTTTAACCCTAAAAGATAATAACCATCTCTGTGTAGGACATTGTGATGACCCAAATTCTGGTTTTCTTATTAATATTCATGTTGTTTCTAAATCTTCTTTGTGTCTTTTACGATTTTCAACTAAACTATTTTCGTGTTATTCTGGTCTTCTTATTAATGTTCATGTTATGTTTCTAAATCTTCTTTGTGTCCTTTACGATTTTCAACTACACCATCTTCGTGTTATTTACAGTAGACTTTACGTAGATTCACTGATAAACAACCCTAATTAACCCGAATTATCATTTTGCCCTTTTGCCAATTCCTTTGCTATAGTTGCATCATTGCTTTTTCTGTATCATTCGTCATCTTAGTAGTTGCACCCCCTTTCCAGCCACATCATCTTCTATACTGTTCATCGTTTCTTTTACCTTTCGAGCCTTCATTTATACTTAAAACTACGAACAATGTCAATTAAGCTCAACCATAGTAATTATAATTACAATTCTATTCGAGTACCAAATAATTTGTTAAACAATACAATTAATTGACACTAAGCTCACTGAAAGGTCAATAGTGTCTTTGATCATTGTCTATGTTTTTTAACGCCTCAGGTTAGTCGGAGATTAGCTAATAGCTTTCAATATGTCATCCATCAGTAACATTGCTTCGGGAAATAATTTCATGGACACAAAGTAGACATCAAATTGAATTGTGGTGTTGATTGGTTAGGATTTTAGGCTAACGTTCACGCTTTTATGTTGGTTTTTGAAGTTCGAATATGAAAGGCATCCGTTTGTCTTGGTATATGCATGTGAAGAAAATGGATTTGTATAAAACGAATGTGATTAAAAGAGTTATGAATAAAAATGTGGAGTAGTGGAGAGGGAGAGGGAGGCCAAGGAAAAGATAGATTGATCGTGTGAGGAATGATATGAAAGAAAAGGGAGTCAGGGAATATCGTGTGGGTAGACATGACGGAAAGGAAGAATAAAACGTGTTGTTGCCTGACCCCAAGTAACACGGGTAGGACGAACTTCATCATCATAATCATCGGATTATGATGATGAAGTTCGATTAATCATGCTAATTCTTTTGATTTATTATTATGAATAAATGAATTCGACTGTGAATGCCTGCCTAATCGCTTGAAAGTCTAAACGAAACAGCTCTATGCGTGATACAAAAGCCAAATCATTTAAGCAATCAATGTTATTCACAAGTCTGTCAATAAAATCAAAACCTTAATCAAAACTAATACAACTGAGCTACCAGATGATCCTTTCAGTAACAAATCCAAGGCTGCAAATAAATTATTCAGTGTGCTATAAATTTAAATAGAATCTGTTAATGCAGTCGTGACGGACCGTAAAAGCAGATGTAACAATGACGATTGCAGCCGAACGATTATATTCAATATAATATATTATTGAATGACAGCTGATCTGATCTAAACGCGAAACTAGCCTTTAATTGTGACTTGGCTTACTTATGAAATACATAATTATTCGATTATCAGATGAAATGAATTTAAATAAAATGCAGGGAAATGTGGCAAATGCTTCGAAGGGTTCAAATGATGGTTTGAAGTTATTATTCTTCTGGCCTTATTCTCAATTTGGGCCCTTTTTCCATACATGTATGTTTGTCATCTTGCTTAATAATGAATTCTTTTCTAGCCCTATTTTCTTTCACAAAACCCATACACCGTTGTTTTGGTCTTCTTCTACCTTTTTCCACATTTACGAACAGTTACATTACCGATTTCCACACAAATTTTTAGTCACGGGTGCCACTTTCAGACGTCCCCTTGCATACTCATTTACTATTCTATCCAGTCGCGTAATACCAAATATCCCTCTTAGTGTTCTCAGCTCAGCTGCATTTCATTCATCATCTCATCATATCAGCCAAAAGACGTCCAATGTTGGACATAGGCCTCCCTCAAAGAGTAACCATAATCGCCACGCTTGGCAGGCGGGTTGGCGATCGCAGTGTAGCTGTTACCATGCACAGAGAATGCTGCTGCCCGTTCTTTGTCCAGTCCCTTAGTCGACTGTTACGGCACCCACGGAAAGTGATGGGATGGTGCTATTTTTTTACGTCCGACACCATACAGAAGATTTCATTCATCCCTTTACATTCATATTTTTGCTATTACATAACTGTATTAATATTCAGATTTATGCTCAGACACGGAGCAATATTAATCTGACAAAGATTTACATTCATAGTAAGATTGATTTAGAATTGACGTGCACGCGTGTATGACAATGTAAGAAATCTAGACTTCAAGAGCTACCGTGCACATCTGCGAGGTTAAGTCGTTCTAGCCACGGTCAAGTCCTGGATGGATTACCAACCTTTACTAATCTTACGTCTCTGTACCTTGAAGTTTTACTTTGGAAAGGTATTCAAGTTTTAGACTTTTCACATTCATAATTTTTATTTTAGACTGTTTTGCATTTTTAGTGGGTACCACCGTAAAAGAAGAATCTCTTGATTTTTCTAACTTTCATCATCATCTTCACCAGCCCTTCCCAACTATATTGGGGTCGGCTTCCAGTCAACCGGATTCAGCTGAATATCAGTATTTTACGTGGAGCGGCTGCCTACCAGACCTCCACAATCCATCAACTGGGTAACACGGTACTTCTTGGCAAGACTGGTGACAGATTTTCTAGCTTCTGACTCCATAACGACTGCCAAAGATCTACAAATGACAGCTTAATGGCTTAACGTGCTTTTCGAGGCACGGAGGAATCTCGGTATGTTAATAAGGTCACCCATCCACAGACCAACCTTGGCAAGCGTTGCTTTACCTTGAAGATCGACCCGTGCGGCTTTTATTCTTTAGCCACGAGCTTTATTCTTCCAATTTTGATACAACATTTAAAGTTTCAGCATTTAAAGCCCTCTGTGTTTAGTTGTGGTAATCAAAGGTTCCACTAAGCAGTTGCAGTTATTGCCAAAGATTGCCCAGCCTAGGTATCCGAAAATTATCTAATTTTGAAGTAATTTTAAGTATTAAATAAATGATAATTTAATTTTAAGGGCTTGGCCTAATGTTCTGGAGAACGTAACCCTTACAAAATAATAAGGAACTTCGTATTTTTTTTAGATTTCAGCACATTCGTTTTTATATTTATTTTTATATCGAGATTTTTTTCGCTGTTGACTTTTTACTGCTAATCAAATTAGACCCAAAAATAGTCATTTACATTCCTAGTTTATTGTTTTAGTTATTCTTACTCATTTGCACGCATTTAAACCAATTAGGTAAGTAGGTATTTACTCTCATGCAGCACACGCTCGAGGAGTGCCCTGCGTGGGCCTCTGAGCGGCGGGTCCTGGTCACCATGATTAGGCAAGAACTGACTCTATCAGCGGTAGTGAGGGATATGCTGGCACATAATGAAAACTGTAGGGAAATGGCCGCTTTCTGTGAAGCCGTGATGGTTCAGAAGGAGTCCGCCGAGCGGGATCGTGAGAGGGCTGATCCCGCTTGCGTTGCTTGTTGCTTGGTTGCGTCGGGGCCCTCCTCGACGCCTAAACGCCGAAACTCGGTCTGCGTCATATATGGCAGGTTGGTCTCCAGGGTCGCGGGCGCTCAGAGTGGGGACTCTGTCCGCCAACCCAGTGATTCTAGGAAAGGCGGTGGCAGAGTGATCACGTGCTACCGTGCATAGCGAGGCTAAGGGGAGACCCTTTACAGTCTCCCCAGGGATGTGCCCTAACAGGCGTTGCACAGAGGGGATCCGGAGTGGTCTTTAAGAGGTAACGGGGCCCCTTCTATGTGCTGATGGTGATCACCGGGGTGGTTTTAGTGGGGTAAAAATCCCACACTCCCTGGTCTTTACCCCAAAAGTCCAGGCGCCTTTTGAAGGTTTCCCCCCGAAAACAAAAAAAAAAAAGGGATGTGCCCTAACAGGCGTTGCACTGATGGGATCCGGAGTGGTCTTTTAAGAGGTAACGATGTATATGTGTCTATGTGCTGATGGTGATCACCGGGGTGGTTTTAGTGAGGTAAAAATCCCACACTCCCTGGTCTTTACCCCAAAAGTCCAGGCGCCTTTTGAAGGTTTCCCCCGAAAACAAAAAAAAAATGGGATGTGCCCTAACAGGCGTTGCACAGATGGGATCCGGAGTGGTCTTTTAAGAGGTAACGATGTATATGTGTCTATGTGCTGATGGTGATCACCGGGGTGGTTTTAGTGAGGTAAAAATCCCACACTCCCTGGGCTTTGCCCCAATACACCGGGCGTCTTTTGAAAGTTTCCACTCAAAAACAAAAAAAAAGGTATTTAAGTACCTACTCTCATTCGACCTTAAGTCGGTCAACCCTAGCCTTAACGTTGAGTGTGAAAACTGCATTATTAAGATCCTTAATCATACTTTCAACGGCCTTACTCGAGACCTTGGCTCCCGAGACATCCGGTATACTTTTACAAAGCAAACTCGAGTATGTTGAAATCACGTATCAATCTCGAGTGATTCTTTTGAAGTACTTCATTGACACCTTTTTCTTTATTTCCAATATATTGTTGGAATAGCTGTCGAGATCACCAATTTTTACGAGATTGTTTATACAACAAGTAATTTACTTAGTTTTAATTGTATTACGTGACATACTGTTGCGTTGTATAGCGAACTTCGTTATTTTTTCTGTAAGTACTTTTTTTAAAGGTTTAACCTTGTATCAAAGACTGGAGAGTTCGTTACGAGTTTCAAGTATCTATATATTTTGAGAGCTCCTGCGAAATATTTTTCTGAAAATTTGATTTTTTGTAAATAATATTATCGAGGACTTATGCTGTATTTAATTTTAAAAATACACTTATTTCGTGAGTTATAGCATTCACATAATATACCTAACATAGCAATATAACATCTCGCTTATATTCCCCGAAGACAGAGACTTTACAATCGGTGGGCAAACACTCATCCACCTAATAAATTAATTAATGATCTTTTAGAATATCCCGATGTATGTAAATTTTGCCCTAAAACTGCACCCAACGGCCTATGGAAATAGCATTTAATTTAATATTCGACATAAGAAAATGTTTTGAGACGGCAAAGGATATACAATTGCACTGACTGCTACATGTCACCGGATTATTGTAATCACCGTAAGATTGTAATAAATCTTGCTTAGATTCTCGATATATTGTGTTCAGATAATTTTAAGTAAGTACAATTCACTCTACACAAATTCAATAGTTTATGAAATACCCGTGTCTTAGTTTACATTCTCACGCGATTTATTATAAACTTACGGTTATTGCAATAACCCGGTGACAGATAAATGGCTTGTCAGCCCGGTAGGTCGACATGCTCTACAAACATAAAACCAATGTGTCACGGCTCAAAACACAAAAATAACTTTTTAACAATATTAGTTAACTCTTATTAATTAAAAGTTATTATTTTGCAACATCTATTAAATTTTAAGTACTTGTCTGATTGACCTACTGACTCAAATTGTTCGTCGATCCAAATATTTTGACGAAATTATCTGTTTTATTTATTTTAAAAGGCAATTAATGTATTATTCCACTGATTTACTTTGACATAGTAAATAACGCATAAGTGGTCAAGAACAATGAATATTTCAGGGTAATAAATAGCAATTCTGTCCCTTTTTGGAGGTGGTAAGTTATTATATAAGGTACCTACTAAAGGTATCAAAAAGTTGGTCATGTTGAGTTTCACTTTGGCCCATTTAAGAACATCAGAGCTTTAGTTTAGACGGAGGTTCAAATACGCGGAGACCCTTAAAAGTTAACAGTTCCATTATGTTATACAATACCTCATAACTTTTTATGGCAGACATTTTTCCACGTCAGAGTTATAACATTCACGTAGATTCCCAGTTAAACCAATTTTACATGCCTACACAGTTTATTAATTTAAACCTTATGCAACTATAAAGTATTTACGCAGGCCATAAGCGGACCCAGACTTGTGAGATTGTTGGATACAGTCTGAACACGGATAGACGGAAAACACGGATGGGTTTTAGTTAGTAAGAGTCTGACATTCCCTCCCACTCCGGCCAGAGCGGGAGGAGTCACTGACTGATTTCCCATCCATAAAAGGCCATAGGTGGACTTTATGTACAACTACTAAAATAGTACCTTCTTTATTCACAGGCTGCCAGCGCACTTTTCACCCTCGACGGAGCCCGAGGCGAAGCCCTATCCCGCCGCCTCGCACGCAGCGAGCGTCGCCGCCGCCGATGCAGGGCTGCCTTGGCTATCATAGCCCTGCTCCTCCTCCTGGCGGCTGTAGGAGCCGTAGAGCTCCTCATGTCAAGGGGACAGAGAGTTTTTGGGGCTGTACTGCGCTGAACCACTGGTATAAGGACGTATACCAATACGGTGATAGAAGAACTAACATTTGGAATGGTTTTTAAATTATTATTCATACCTGCTGAATGCTGATAGGTATATAATCTTTGTCCAATCAAAAGTTATCGAATGGACCTCAAAAACTGGACATCAGCGATTTAATTATGCGATCACAAACGTTCACTGTGTGTTGTGTTGTTTATTTTATCAGGTAAAAAACCTAACATGTATCAACACTACAAATGTTCTATATTAGCCATGTAAAGTGTAACCCTTTTATAATTTCGCCATGCCATGTGTTATTCCTACTTACTGATATGAGGGACTCTACTTGTTTTATTCACTTACCAACTTTCTAACGCAACTAGGTCACTTTAGGTGAATTATCCAGAATAATGTGGAATAATTATCCAGGATGTGGCTGAAATAACTCAATTCCTGAAAAGGGGTCATTGTACTTATCATTCTGAATCATTTTTATCATGACAGCTAACTCCAAAAATAAGTGCAAATACATTGATGCTAACATAACTGGATTAAATGTACCTGCCTACTGGACATCTGATTTTTTCGCGATCTCAGGATTGGTCCCATAATAAAAGTTGTGCATAATTATGACAATAATTAATTGCATTTTTTCAGTGACACCTAGCAAATGAAACAGTTAATTTGAATGTTGCTAAATTAGACTTAACTTTTAAATTTCACGGTCTTGAAGGAAAGTCCTGATTAGCTATTCTCCTTGACTGCTTTATGTATATCCTTATGAAATATCTAAAATTCTTGCCGAGACGTTAGCACCGGCAAAAGCTGCTCGGAATGTTGGCACTCATATCTAATCCTTATGCATTCACGACACGGAGATTTGGTACGTGGGAAGATATTTTAAGATCTTGGTTTTAGTCCTTTAGGACTGCGTGGCTAAAAATTAACAACAGATCCAACTCCAAGGTTAAGCAATGGTAGCCGAGGTTGGTTCGTGGATGGGTGACCATCCATTACATACCGAGTGTCCTCCGTAGCACGTTAAGCCGTTGGTCACGGCTGTCGGTCAAATCTTCGACAGTCCCTATGGGTTGTTGGAAGCCAGAAAATCTGACACCAGCCTTGCCAAGGATTTGTCGTGTTAGGGAACGCACTCATACTACGTGGAGAAATCGCATTATTTTGTACCTTCGGCTAATATATCAGGCAGCGCTTTGCATGACCCGTGATTTATGATAAAAGAATAATTTATGGAAAAAATATTTGGTAAAAAAAACACTTAGACGGTATTGTTTTCGCAGTGAAGACAAAAGTGCGATCTATTACAAGTTTTTACTAATATGCTCACGATAGATTTACTCTGAATAATAAACCTAAATAAATGGTATAACTTCGAAATCGTAATACTAACGTAACTTAAAGTATAAGTTATTTTAAGAATTCCTATATCGAAATTGTAGATAAGTTTAAAAATTCGATGCTTAAAAAGCAAACGATTTGGATTCCACTATCGAAAATATAACTAAGTTATACCTAAGTTATTGTTAAGTAGTTAATTTTGTAAATATTGTATTTTGTAATATTCGGACCATTTGATATTTATCTATGTTAAGTGCCTTCCTACTTAGTTCTAGAATAATAAAATTATACTTAAAAAGATATAATGGAAACTCGGTACAGTGGTTCTCAAATTCGCCTTTAAAAACAGTAATCTTTTCCCTTATTTATGTTCAACGTGCCCAAAATGATATTTTCAAGAGGGAAAGACCGACATCATAGAAATAGGGTCGGTCTTGACAGAATTGTGTAAAAGAAACAAAATATGAAAGACATCAAACGCGCTGTTTTTCTTTTTATTTTAACACCAGACAATTTTAGCATCTCATCATTTGATTAGATGATTCGAGTAAACTTTTGTATAACAGAATTTAAAAAAATGTTTTTTAATGATTCCTTTTTCATTTTCCTTTAACTCAAGGATTCAAGAGAAAAGGAACGTAAAGAATGTCATGTCGATAGTATATCGTATCTGTTTTATGTTTTAAATAACATTTAAAATATTGAGCGTTTAGTTAATTAACTTCACCAATTAAAAAGGATGCACAGGGTTGTCTTCTCATCGACTCGTTTTTAGGGTTTTTTTTTGTGAGTGGCGTCTCGTAGTTCAACCTATTAGTCTGTCGACTGCTTAACCGGGCTTGCCTGTGGTGGCCCTAATATAATATTAAAGCCTTCAGCCAGGGCCGTTTTTAGGGTTCCGTACTCGAAGGCTAACCATCCTTCGCTGACCGTCTGTTTGTCAACGGGCTGTATCTCATGGACCGTAACAGGTTGACAGTTTAAAATTTACAGTGCATTTCTATTGCCACTATACCAACTAACATTAAACGGTCGGTTTTACGAGAAATTAAGCCCCTAATCAAAACAGTATACAACAATCTGAAAATGATTGGGAACCGCTGTATTTACGTAAACTTTGCTCACGATTGCAAATATTTTATAATTGTACATTAAGTTATTATTTAGAAATAACTAAGTATTAACTATTTATCATAATTACCTTATAAGTAGTGTCATAAATAGTTTATGTATTGTTTGAAATGAACTTTGATAGTGGGATACAATCTTTTTGACTTAATTTTAGGCTATTATAATGTGTATATTTTTACGGCATGAGCAATTCCCAAATAGTGCCGATATGAGACGAAAAGCTTATTTTCTAAATATTATTTTTAGTGGTATAAATTATACAGGATTTCCGGTTATCGATGGTGCAACTTTTGAAAAATTCTGTAGGTTCTCATTAATCACCCTTTTTTCCTGGGAACAACAAAAAATCAAGCCTTGTGCGATACTAACAAAACCAAATGTACTCGTATGTATGGACCAATAATAATCATTTTTTTTGCTGTTGCTCAAAATTCATTACGTGTACCTACTAAACATGACTATGTTTCATGAAGTGTGCAGTCGAAAATCATACATCATCCTGTATTAGGATTTGTGGTTTATACAAAGTAACGTTTCCATGTGTATTATAGCTTTCAGTTTTTTAACTCAGCCAGCAGAATGGCGCACTTATGCGGATACTGTTGTTACCTAGTCATCAGACTGGCTTAAAATCCGATCACTCGTAACGCCACGTCATTCTGATATATAAAAGTATAAAATTGAATAGGATAACTTGAATAATTTTTATATATAATTTTTTTTTATATTTTTTTTCTAACGATATGGCGAATTCATAAAAAAAAATAAAGTTTATTATTAGATATTATTATTTGCTATTATTTGGTGCCATAAAAGACAAAAAAATAATACCTACTATACAAAAACCTTTCAATTAATTTAACCTATTAGGTATTTCCTCGTTTTCCTTCGATATTAAAAAAAAACATTAATGCATAGTTATGATCAGATTAGTTTCTAAGAAAGTTTGGCCACATAATTGTCCTGAATAATAATAATTGTATATTATAATATTGTTTTTTTTTTAACATATATTGGCCATATCACAAATTATTCGGCTTGTAAGAGAGTAAATTTCTAGTTCTAGCTTATTTTTAACAAGAAGTGTTACCATTCTATAAAATTAAAACGGCGTCAGCAGGAAACAACACTATTGCCATGTTAAAATTGTTTGTATATTATGGCCTTTTTTATTAAATTGAAATATTTGTGATTGGAATAAATGTGATTATCGTACCGTTTAGTTTATTTTTATAAGTATTCGACTATGGTCATTTGTATTAGTGACCATTTAAAATGTCTGCACAAAGTGCTATTAATGTAATTTTTCTGTATAAATAAAAAATATACTATTTCTTTGTTTTTATTTTTATTTAAATAAACGTACATACAAGTTAACAGTTATAGCTTTAATACTACTTAAAATATCATTTGGCACAAAACAAAATAATAAATATAGTAGGAGTATTCGTAAATATTGCAAGCATCGAGTATGCGACAAAATGTGACATCCACCGTAACGAGACTCCCGGGAGTCTTAGGTACTTGGATATGTGGATTAGTTAGCAGGGTATTACATTTTTATTCGGCGTATATGACAGCATCTACTTTCTGGTCCTGTTCATTGGTTGGTACGTCGTCTAACACTTGACAGGAGAATGCTACTGCCACCACCTGAAAAATAATGGTTTTTGAACTTTATAGGTACTTATTAGCGAAAACAAGGTATTGATGTTTTGACGGACTGACTTTGACAATTCAAAAGTACCTGATAATGGTTTATTTGAAATAAATGCTTTGACCCCCTCTTGATTTATATAGTCGTCTCCCTAAATTTAAGATCCCTCTTCCAATTAATTTCCCCTCTCTTTTAACATTTTCCTCTCCTGACCTGCTTGTGGCGTTGATGACATTCATCTGCCACAATAGCATAAAACTATAAGCCCTCTCCAAATTATTGTCTGTATCGATGTGGCATGCAATAATATATATTTATTTTAAGTAATTAATGTTTTAACACTTATATGTTTGTTTCAGTCCCGTACTAACACATCAAGTACCTGATCAACTATATCCATAGAAGAATCGAATTATTTTCTGCATCAATCGTCGTTTTCTCCTAATCATTAAAATATTGCACACTTGCTTCTCCAATTTACTTGGGACATTGGCAGAATAGTCGACATCGGCTTTGTTTGCCATATATTAAAAATAGAATAGAAATGCTTTGACTTTGACTTTGACAAGGTAAAGTGAATCGAGAATTGAGAGAAAATATTGTGTTAAATGTGGCCATGTCTGTAGACGGACAGACGGTCAATGGAGAGACATGTGGTAGACCGCGTATGGGCAAACGTAGTGTGGGACGCCCTGCGGCACGATGGATCGATGATTTGAAGAAGGTGGCTGGCAGCGGATGGATGCGGACCGCTCAAAACCGGGATGGTTGGCGATCTTTGGGAGAGGCTTACGTTCAGCAGTGGACGGCCATTGGCTGATATGGTGATGATTGTGTTAAAGCCATCAATAACACCAGTGAGGGATTGAAACAGATTTAATTATAGTACCCGTTTCATTTCTTTTTAAATAATGGAAGACACATGATAGTAGATATGGCCCCAGCAACCGGGAACTCCTGTTATCACCAGAGGTCGAAATTAGGTAGAGTTATTTATGTACTAACACTGATTTCATACAGCGAAAGAATAAAGTGGATATGCCTCAAATCCCGAGATAAATTTTAAAGAGCAGAAAAATTATATATTAAATAAAAAAGTTATTTACTTTTACAAAATTTAAACCACTGCACGCACGACGTTGCCAAATTTACATCAACGACATCGGATGTCCGAAGTTGCAAAATTCAACGCGTGATTTTGCCACATTTGTAGTTTGCCCAACATAACTACTTGTGAGAACAAAAGAAAAATTATTATTATTTATGTGTAATATTGTTGGCCACACGGGATTGTCTATTAGAAATCCCGGGAAGATCCATATTAATATTAACATTTCGATGCAAGTACATAAATAACTCTACCTATAGTAGGCGCCAGATAAATGTGGAATAAAGTACATTGACCTTTCCCTAATAACTGTTTATAGGTACCTGAACAATTAAATATGAATCGTTTTTCATTATTAGACTATGTTAAGGATCACGAGAGATGATGATTCGGGACAGCTTTGTGTCATTAATTCCGTTTTTCAAATTAAAAATGTCAATAATTGTAGGTGGGTCAATGACCGTTATTCCACGATTATCTGGCGCCTACTATAATTCCGACCTCTGGTTATCATCTACTGGTCGCTTTAGGCCCTCTTTCTTCTATGCGGTTCCCAAATGAACGCCTTGTAAAGAGATTAGCTGCCATCGTTTACCTCAATCATTGAAATGAAGGTTGTTGCAGAAAACAAAGAAGTTGCAAGTACCTTTGGTGCAGTTTCGGGATTACTCCTGAGTTTAGCGATGAACTTATCATAGTAGCCGCCTCCGTGACCGCATCTGTCACCAGACTTGGAGAACGCCACTCCTGGAGCTATGACTAGGTCCAGACCTCCTGAAAACAGAATAGGTAGGTAGTTAGAATAGTAAATTTGTACGGCATAGCAACATATGAATAAGAACTGTTAAGAGTAACATAGGGCGGGTAATATTCTGTAAAAAACTGACCAAGTGCGAGTCGGACTCGCGTGCAATGCAATGGGTTCCGAACGAATTTCGTTTTGGAAACATGTTATTTTTTTTATTTGAGATGAGTTTGCTCTTGACTCTAGTCTAGGTTATGACCTAGACTAGAGTCAAGAGCAAACTTAGTTTTAATCAACTTTGTCTCTAGTAGATGAACTTAGATATTTAAGAAGCTCAACGATTCGCCGAACAATACCATTTCTTTTTTTGGGTTGGTTTTGCTCATTACTCTAGTCTAGGTCAGAGATGACAGAGACAAAGTCGATGATGGAGCGAGCTTCCCAGAAGAAGCCTGTTCACTCTTATTTTGAAGAGATTAGGGTTGTGTGCGTGAAGCTCGCGCGAATTCGATATTGACGCGATCGTTTGTTCTGCAAAACTGGAAGGCGCCCTTCGTTCAGAGGCTCCTCTGACTCGTTACATTCTGTTAGCGGTAGCGCAGAAGGCGCTATTCAAAACTTCAAAAATATATGGTGTTCGTGCTTCATATGAAAGTAGCGCAAAATATAAACAGTTGAAGATCAAAAATGCAACTGAGGGTAGTTGTAATTTTTTGATGATCAAAATTTCTGGATTACATGCCCGCTGCGTGATTCTACCGCTAACTGCTCGCCTGCGATCGACGTCTTTTGATATCCTCTGACCGCTATACCGAACCGCGTCCGCCACCTGGTTAACTGCTCTATGACTTAACAGGGGCTAGTGTACAACTGCGTCAAGACGAGAAGTGCTGCCACTCAAGAGAGAACGAGCTCGAGAAACCCACCTCTGAGGTTAGTCGTAGTAAAAGTTCAGTGCTACTTTTAAGCCTTCCGAACCGTCCTATCCTAAGTACCGAGCAGTTTCTGTGCAGTGCAGTTCACTGTCAGTCCTTCAGTAAACTTCTAACCAGCCATTCACCGCCACAGTAAAAAAAACTGGCTGAGTGCAAGTTGGACTTGCACACGATGGGTTCCGTACCATAAGCCGAAAAAAACATGTTTCTTGTACGGTTAAAAAAGGGTAATAAGTTTATAATTATTAAAAATATTATGTGATGGAACTAAAAACTTAAGGTTTACAAAATTGTTCCTTTATGTGTGCTATAAAACGTTGCTTCATGCCAAATTTCAAGATTTAAGGTCGACTGGAAGTATCCTTTAGGTTTTGATTCCCTTGCGAGTAGTTGCGGGTTTCAAAATATGCGGTTTAAATTGCTGTATCTTTTGATTGCGTTGGCTGAGTTTGATTTCAGCTCCAAGGAACAGTAAGGCAACTAAGTATTTGATATGAATTTCAGCTTGATACCTCCACGCGTTCCTGAGAAAAAGGGTCTTGACAGACAGACAGACGGACAAAAAAGTGATCCTATAGGGTTCCGTTTTTTCCTTTTGAGGTATAGAACCCTAAAAAAGATGTTGGCGTGTTCTGTTCATATTGCTTGACTGCCGCGCTGACACATATGGGATTGACAAACGCTGTCGAATTGTCACGTGGTAAATCCCTTATATATTGGCATTTCAATAGTCGCATTCGCTCACAGAATGGCACTTTGTCTATAGGCTTTGGTGTGTCGAACAAATGATCGCGACGATTGCGTAATGGTGCGATGATCGCTTTCTATTAGGCCGACGCCTAATATTGCATTAGTCTTCTCGTCAGAAGACTTTATTTCTGATGTTTAGTTTGGAAGAGCACAGTGTGTAAACCAACCTGACTCAACAGCATTTTCTCTTTTCTGATCCTTCGAATGCTGAGCAATCCCATGCCTAGTAATGAACATGTTTTTCTCGTCATCATTCTCGAGGAGCAGCATGTTCATGACGCCGCCAGCGTACTGCGGCACGAAGGCCGAAGCCCCGCGCGCCTTGATGTGGCTGATGATGGGGGCTGTGTTGATCTCCTGGTCGGTGCTCATGTACAGAGCTATGCGTTTCGCTGACTTGTAAAAGGGGTGGTTGATAACCTGGAAGATTGAGATCGTTTTGTCAGTTTACGTGGGTTGTTGGTTTTTTGTTTTTTATTTTATCAAATTGCGTTACAAATAATTTTAAACTTAAAATTACATCTGCCAAACTGCAAAGCAGTTTGTTGGCAGTAGGCTCTCGGCAGATGGATATCGCACGAGGTCTAACTATCAATATAAATATTCGAGCAAAATCTAAGTAAAATCTAAATCGGCCAAATGAAACTAAGGACAATGATATATAGTGCCACTAGGACTAAATTAGGGTAAGGCTAAATAGCTGTTCAAGCCAATGGGTTCAAGCAACAACTTCGTATGTAGATAGGAAGGATGTGAATGAAGTTATTGGCATATTATTATGCTACCTAATGAGAATATAATATTATGATTGGCAACTGGCATGATATTTTTTAAACATATGAATAGCTAACTTGGGTTTTTTTTTCACCAAAAGCTGGAATTAAAAACATATTACCTTGTCTGACAATGTTTTAAGGCAAGATGACGACAGTTATATTATGTTGTATTGTATAATAGACAAGAGCAACAATGCTCCGAAATGAGATCGGAACATAGGTGGAGGAGGAAGTAAACTAGCAGTTAGTTTAATTTCTTCTTTGTGTAAAAGAAAGTTTACCTTGTCGTACACGATCTCTGACTGTCGCTTCTTGTCTTCAGTGGTGAGCGCTGCGATGCGAGCTGCGATCTCAGTCCTCAGCAGCGCTTTAGCCGGATTTGGTGTTATCTTTGACATTTTGCAGCTCTACAACATCAATTAGTAACTTAAGAATCTGCAACTAATAGCGTATGAAAAAAGAAATGCCCGGGCTTTTTTTTTTATTTGCAACCTACCTAAAATAATTATAATTTGAGCTTCATCCTGTCTAGTCATTATTAGTATTGAATATTGCCATGTGGTTTTCGGGAAATCTGATAATACACAGTGCAGCATTGTGAACCCTGCTTTATTACTTTGGCAAAAAGTAAATTCTTGCAAGAAGCAAGAATTTTTATCTACCTTTGTTGAGTAGAATGTTTTTCTTCTTAAGTTTTATGAAATTTGGAAGGTTACGGTGTCAAACAAAATATTGAGAAAAAATTGAACACTTCTTCTGTGGAACTCGTGCCAGAGAACAATATTTGAGCCGCAGTTTTAAAATTTTCATTGGTGATAAAATCATTTTAAATTCAGTGAATCCTATAGATCGTCGGTATGTATTCTTCGTTTTGTACTTTCTTTGGAGTAGATATCAGGCTATTTTGGTTTGGTCTACAATATTTTATCCAATTGGTTTTTTGTTTTAGGTTCTTTTTAATTTCGAGCCGAACAGCTTGTTTATTTATTTGCATGATTGTTTATTTGCTCCTGTTATGCTATTCATGTTGGGTTGGCGGACTGAAATAGGAGCCCTGCTTTATTTGCATTACACAATGTGTACTTAGGTGGTAAATTTAAAAAAAGAAATTGTGACCCTATCGGGCAAAGCAAAAAACAAATATATGTAGGAGAGAAAATAGCTAAACTTATACCTAAAATGAATCCAATAATACCATATTAGGGACTCTTTATACCTTATATTTTATCATTAAAATGTTCCCTTATACTATAATAGCATTTTTCAATTATATTAAAAAAAATCAGGTAGTTTGTTATATATTTTTATGGACATCACATACGGACTTGTTGAATGCATTTTTAGTCGGGCAATTTGGAATGTTTAATCTTGATTTGTGTCGCAGTGTGTAACGTGAATGTATGTCCTCGCGCTTTGTATAAACTTCTTCATATTTACGAACAAATTTTTAGGTTTCTAATATGTATACACTGGGGAGTGTTAAAATATTATAATTTTGGAAATGAGGTTTGCAGCTGTTAGTTTGATTGATGTTTACGAGGAATCTAACTATTTTTTTAAGAGTTAATAGTGTAGGTTTACTTGTGCTCTTTCCCCAAAGGGTAACTCCGTAGCTTAGCCATGCAAGCATACGCATAGTAGGTGGTGAGCGCTGTTTGTAGATTGGTGGTTTTTCACGGAGAGCATAGGAAAACTTTGAAATTTTCGATCTAAGTTTTTGTAAGTGGTATTTCCAATTTATATGTGTATCCAAATACTCCCAAGAAAGGTAAATTTTAATTTATTTATTTATTTTTGAGTTTTTAAAAGTTTACTTCGAGGTTGTGTGCGTTCATCCAATTCATGATTTTGTTGAGTACCTATTGATTTTAGTTCTTCGTTTAGATTTAAGTTGTTTTGACATGAAAATAATAGAGAAACGTCATCCGCGAATAATACACATGGTCCGTCTATGGTTTTAGGTAAGTTGTTGACATTGATCAGAAATAAGAGACATCCCATTACACTTCCTTGGGGTATTGAGGTGCTAATTGATTTGCTATCAGATCGTTTTTTTTTTATTTCTTTCGTGTGTTGATTAAAAAATTCAATTTCTACTGTTTGCTCTCTGTTCTTTAGGTAAGATACAAGCCAATCATGAGCTGTTCCACGAATGCCGATTCCGTATAATTTGGCAAGCAATATATTCAGTTGGACTTTGTCGTAGGCTTTAGTCGTAATTATCTAGTAATATGCCTACTGCGTATTGTTTTTTTATTAATTATATTTAGTGCTTCTTGAAAAAATTTGTAAACAGCGAAAGTTCTTGAGCGGTTTTTGCGAAAACCATTTTGGCATTCATCAAATATTTTATATTTTTCACAGAATTTGTATATTCGGTCACACATGGCTTTTTCAAAGATCTTTGAGACTGCAGGTAAGAGAGCTAGGTATTGGTTGTTTGGATCTGATTTAGTTTTTTTTTGTGGATCGGTTTAATTAGTGACTTTTTTAATAGATCGGGGAAGGCACCTTCTCCAAATGATTGGTTCAGAAGAAGGTAGAACGGTAGCGTCAGTTCGTCTGCGCATTGCCTTCAAGATTGGCGGTATGTCATCTATCCCATGGCTACTTTTATTCTTTAAATGTTTTATTAATTGGTTACTTCCCAAGGGTCTATAGGGCTAAGAAACATGCTATTTTCTGTGGGGTTAAGCACGGACGTGCCGTCAGGCTCCCGGCTGCCAGGTGGTCTGACGCCGCTCTCCCCTATTGATGCAAAGAAGTTATTAAAAGTGTCAGCAACTTGTTTAGGTTCGGATGTTGTGTTATTATTTGTTTAAGAACTCTATTCTATGAACTGCCTAAGCATCTGCCAGCTATTAATTATGAATCTGATTATTGATATCGTAAAATCCAGTTAACATCAGTTTTTATTATCATAGGTCAGAAGGCCAAGCACGAATGTTTTTGACGTACTTTTAGTATTACGTAACGAAAAATTTTACTAAGAATATAATACTCGTTTCGCACATGACATAATATTTATTTGATTTGGATATTATATTCATATTTTTGTATGATACAAATTGTTTTTATCGCATAAAATTAAACCAAATACCATTATGGGGTTGTAGTTTTGTTAAAGAAGGTAGTTTATTACTCTTAATAGAACATACCATGTTATGCCAAGTAGTGGACGTGTTGCAATGAAATGATGACGTCAGCTGTACCTGTAGGTACCATAGAAATCAATATATGTATAGGTATATAAAATTCTTCCGTTACTGAGTGAGTGACTGACAGGTAACGCACAGCCGAAACTACTGGTCGCAGAAAGCTGAAATTTAGCATGTGGGTTCCTTGGGGAGTGTAGGGGAACACTAAGATTTCCCGAAGATCCTACGGGAACGGGAAAAAACTTTTTATTATTATTATTAAATTTCTTCAAGAATAATTAATACTAATATAAAATCTCGTATCGGCTCGAGCTATAATCGAAAAGCTCAGGCCGTGGTAAAATTATACGTACACATTTCTAGTTGGCGAAGGTAGCGCGTAGCAGGGCTGACTGTTACCGGGCCCCCGACTCATCGTAGCGGAAGGAATTCTCTGTTCTCCCGAAATGGTTTGACAGTTTGCATGAGAAAATCCCAACAGAAAGAATGGTGCGGGTGCGCCAGAGGCATATCGAAGTTCATAATCCCCGGCTTTTGGAAACAAAATTACCGACGCCTTAGCGTCAAACATTTAACTTAGTCAAGCGGTGCGTTTGGGTTTTGGGAATTCATGGAGTATCTGCCATGACATAATGACTGTCATTATGATTTGTCAGTGGTCATCATTAACAATCAATATTCTGCTTATTTATTTTAGTAGATAATTATTTAAGAACCTATTCGCGTTCTAACATTTGTTTTCATACAATTATCTTGTGTAAGTACATCATTTGTAAAGTAATAATAAATAATAAGTAATAATAAATATTAGAAATAATAAATTCTTACGAGTAACTATTTTAAAAATGTCAACCCAAACTGCTATTTGACGTAAAAATAATTAATCTATAGAGAATGCTTGATTTAAACTGTTTTGTTTAAGCTGGGACTGACCGGTGAGTGTTACGGGCCGTAATGTCACATTCGCAGCGAGCATGTTAGGTATTTTACGCCGTGTGTCAAAATCCATGTAAAACAAAACACATACGCATCATGTTCGTGCTCGTTTCCACGTAGGTACTGACTGCACGAATGCTTGCTTGTAACATGTTACATTACGCCCCGTAACACCCGGTCAGTACCCGCCTTTAGATTTTTCGTCTTCTAGATTGTGAATTGGGTTAGTTTTTTGTATTTTGAAATTGAAAATAATAACCATTTCTTTAAAACCATATGTCACCTCCTTATATATTAGCCTCAAAAACCCCGACTCGTTAACTTAAGGCCCAGTGGCCTTTAGTGAATAAAATCATTATTTGAAAAGAGTAACTATGGAGTTTCTTGTCCGTTCTTCTCCATAGGAATCTACCTTTCCGAATGGACAGTAGAGTCATTTTATTAATGTAATATTATTATTTTACTGAACTGTAAATGCTGACGTTCAAAAGTGCCGTTTAATGGCCTAATTGAAATAAACGTTTTGACTTTGACTTTGAGTGGTGGTTAAATATGGGTCAGCAAGTTAACCAAATTCTCTACTACTCTAAATTCCAATATTTTAGGGCTCTTTATATCGGGCAATTTAATTTATTGTGTAACTCGATAGGTCGGTTATGAGCACAGGTTTTAATTGGACATAAATCTATCAATAATGATGATGGATGCAGTTACTTTTGAAATATGGTCCAAATATTGAGGTTTTTGGGTCAAATCTGAAACTATGGTGGGAATCAGATAAATTATCGATGGTTTAATGACTTATGTACCTGTTAATCGGGTTGATTCATTTATTAAACACAGTTTTATAGAGCTATTGAAAGTTAAATTTAGGTCAGTGAGTAGGTCTTTAAACATCTATCAATGAATTTTGAATATTTATCTGCTCTATATAAGGTGACTGTTGGCTGGTGTCTTTATTTTTATTTTTAAGTAGGTAACTAAATAGCTGGTACATTTAGGTAAATATCTAAAATTTATCTTACCTACTAGACCTACTTATACCTAGGATTATGAGGCATGCAAACAGGTAGTGTTCTTATTAGGTACCTATTTAACGTTGGCTGCCAACAAACAGAAACATTACCTCTCTTCCTGAAATCGGTTAACAGCACAGATGATTACAACAAACCGCAAACCGTACAATCAATCAAATCTGCCCAGTTTAAGTAGGTATATCAAGAAACCAAACACGAATTATGAAACAATTTAACCAGTAAACAATATTACACCATTCAAAATTCAGTTGCTTGAGAGAAATAACGGGGGAACACAATACAAACAGGTCAAAAGCCAACAGATTATAGTCACGAGTTGTTTATTAAGATCTGAGAAATTAAAATGATAACGTAAACTAAACTTACCGTGTGACACGACAAAATATACTGTGCGTAAGAAGCAGACTGATATGAAATCAAACGATACGAAATGATAATAGAACTTGAGACTGGCGTTAACCAAAACAAACTATAATTGCGATTAAATGACATTGTTTCCACACGTGGTCAAACTAGTAGAGCCATCTGTTGGTGTAGCGTTGAACTAAGTTGTGAGTTAGCTAACTAAAAAGAGAGGCGATGTGGTGGAATCTAAATTGTTGTTGTTGCCTGCTGTTGAAAACAGATGTCGCTGAAATGCGTAAGTGAAAGCAATGTTTATAATGGCTGAAGGTGTAAGCAGAGATGTATAAAGGGTCATCCACATAGTTTTGCCGGTTAATTTTAAGCTCTAACCTTAAATAAGTTAAGATTTAAAATAAACCTTCCTAGAGGGCTAATTGCTGAGAAAATCGTAATTTAAAACGTACCAGTTGCATTTTAAATGACCTGGGGATCTATTCCAAGCGTTCAGGCGCGTTTGCGACCTCTAGACCAAATAGCTAAGCTGGCAATAGTTAAAATAAGTTCTTACTTATTATCTTCTTAGATAGTAATGAACTCGATGTTTAAAGGCCCAAGGAGCAGCAGGCAGCCTTGTCCCATGCTCCTTGGGTCAATTATGGTGATGATGAAAAAGTTATTCTTCTCAGTATCGCAAGTATCGGATAGGCTAGGTATGCCCTATATCCAGTTTTTTTGCATTTAGAAGACTCACCCGAGGATGGAATCCACTAACCCACTAGAAGGCAACCGCAGATTAGTTGAACACCTTAAAATAATCGGTCGATTGATAAATGTCTCAAATAGACAGAACGCTGACAGTCATATCAAGATTATCATCTAAGTACGAGAAAAGATAAAGTAATCATGACGTTAATAATGACATGATTACAATATTGAGATTGAATTCAATAAGATAAATTTACTTTAAACTCCAACATTCCAAAGAAAATTGTAGTCAATTCACCAGCAATAAAACAAATTCCAATACAACTTATCGAAGATCAATTGATCAGTCCGTACTCCAGAGAAAGGATCCTTCCCATACTTGCGTACCTAGGATTAAATCAACTCAAATAATTTATTATTTGTATTGGTAACAGGTAGAAAATTAAATCCAGTTCTTAATGCCAAGACCCGCACACGTTTGCATGCGAGAAAAATATAATAGTATCAACATCATTTTTGTCGGAGACTAAATCCTGCTTCACTCATCCAGGATGACGGAATGTTCAAAATCCATTTCCTCCATAGATGACAGGTTTGAATGAACTAAACTTCCATTGATAAGTAGAACCGTCACGCAACCCAGCTGACAGAGCCATTACCTTATCATGGTGTTGCCATGGAACGGGACCGCGGAATGGGGGCAGGCGATAACGAATTGATATCTGGGGTTTGCAGTAAAATCTGTACTCTAGAAGTTTCTATGGTAAATGAATTAATTTATCGATATTGATTGCAATATTATAGGAATTATGGTCAGTTTTTATACCATATGGTGAGGAGAAATGATCCCAACATGTCGTAATAAATAATTTGAGTGTGAATGTGGATGGCTATCTATTAGAGTAAAAGCAAAGAAAATATTAATGAATTTTGTGATTTTAGCTGTAAAAGGATACCAAGATTCTTTTTGTCGTGTCGATTCACAATGTCCGACCTACGTGGCTACCCGGGTTTTCGACAGATACCGAGAAATCTAAGCAGTCCCGAAACCGCTTCATATAGCAAATGTAGGCAAGACCTATGAGTTCGGGCAGCTCTGTAGTATCTGAAAAGTTTTAGATACGAGCCCTGTGGTAAAGGGACTAGTAGTATAATCAAGATAATTTGTGATCACGTGACATCTTGAATAAATGGATTGACAGCTCACCTCACGATCACTTCACCCAAGCCCTCACTTCGATATGTTTACAGAATCGACCGAATCAGATTCCGAAGAAGCATTGATTTTAACGTGATCTTCAAAGTCGTTCATTTCGATTTCAACGGGTGCGTCTTGGCACAAAATTACTTAAATAGGCAAAGCTGAGAAATTGTGGGCTTTCCTCAAATCTGACAACTTTGAAAATTTTTATTTGTACAATTTTTAAAAGGATGTTAAGGAAAATAAAATTTATTCTGCGCATTATGGTGACATGATCTGACGTGACGACGAATTATGTGTTTTGCAAAACATGTTGAAAAGTCAATGTTTTGAGAAGTACGTGACCATCATCACCATATGCAAATACTTTTAAAATCGTCCAAATTCTTTCCTTTCATCCTTTAAAAATGTTTGGCCTACCATTTCTTCGTGAGATTTGCCTATATTAGTCATTTTGCTGCAAGCCACAACTGATCCAATCGAAATGAACTGCTCTGAAGATCAAGTTAAAAAGTTCTCTTTTTAGAAATCCGAAAGTCCCAGGTACCGAATCCGAAAATTTTCATTCAACTTTTCGCCCTGAATATGGTTGCTCAAAAACCGTGCAATCTCATACATATTTATCGTTCATAAAGTTTTCATTTGATATTTTTGAGTTCACTTTACGAATATTTTAGGTTTTTGCTACAGGCCTCGCGCTGGCTTAATTCCAGCACTGGTTATAGTAGTCTTTCAAGAAAAGTCATCATAATGTTAGCAGTTAGCACCATGTCATGCCATGTCATGTGTCTATGTTTAAGAAGACTTGGCCAATAACTTAATTTTCATTTAATGAAGTATTTTTTTGTTTCTATTTTGCATTTGTTGTTTGTGTTCTTTCTAAAGAAGGCTTCATGTGTCTTCGTAGAAGCCAGACAATGAATTAAAATTTTTGGGTACAAAGTTATTATGTTTTTTTGCAATTTTCCTTCACCGTTTATAAATATGTTTATACCACAACAGTGGAGTAGGTAAAGGCTATTTTGACAAATGTTTGCAATAAGCGAAATGTGTCGGATGCTGTAAACCAGAGATGATTGATATGCACAAAAACGTGAGAGCGATCCTCTTCTTACGTCTACATTATTATATCCTTTGTTTTATTTCATTATCATCCATTTTGTTGCCATGAAGACTTGCATTAAAAGGTGTTTTGAAAAAAGCTAGATTTTTACGTATCAGCTTAACAGGATCTCTTTATGGTACTAGAATACTAGTAGTGCTTCTTTGTCTTAAAGTTGTGTTAAAATAGTGAAACTTAAGTAAACTTCAACGCTATGGAGAGATTGTTGCCTTCGCGGGTACGACCTGGATGAAGGAGGTACGGGTGCGTGGGGATTTGCACAGGAAAAGGGAGGCCTGTAAGCGCAGTCAGGTTGAGGATGATGATGATGATGAAATAAATTGGGATAAAGGCAAGAGATTGATGAAAATGAAGAAGAAACCTTCAATGCATCTCGGGCAGTCCGACAACTTGCTGGTACTTGAGCATATCATGAGTACAGAAGATTATATTTCTTACGCAAAAGGTAAAAAAGGCTTTGCGAAAGAAAACGGAGTAAATGCTAGAGTGACGGTTGACAGGGGAGAATGACAAAAGAGAACAGCTGGTCGATTCTGTAAACATATCGAAGTGATGGCTTGGGTGAAGTGATCACGAGGTGAGCTGTCAATCCATACAATCAAGATGTCCCGTGATCACGGAATGAGCTGTCATTCCATCCTTCCAGCCTTCACTTCGATATGTTTACAGAATCGACCGGCTGTGTTGCACCAACCCCAAGTGCTACCAACCACATGGGGCAACAGCTCAGGAAGATTATGATCAACATGACATTTGCTTCGATATGAAAGATTTCCACACTTTCAGAAAACTACGTGTGACAAAATGGCCAATTTGCCTGCATACTAAAAACAGTGTCTTTCCACATACATATTTGTTCCTTGACTAACATTGTGATAAGCCTAAGTACACTAGGCTGTGTTTGTTTGATCCCGGTGCTCGGTGTACAAACAAGGACTTTTCTTTTGAAATACTTGTTGCCTGTTCGTATACACATTGCTCACAACTTTTATGCTATGTAGACTTTTTGTTTTGTTTAGTTTTAGGTTTCCGTATTACAATAGGAAAAAACGGAACCTTTAGAGGATCACTTCGTTTTTCCTGTGTATATCTGTCAGTGTGACAATACCCTTTATCGCAGGAACATGTGAAGGTATCAAGTTGAAATTAATATCAAATATATATGTCACTGGAAAATGGCAAACCCTTTTAGATTGTATAATATCGCGTGAAATTGTAAACTATTTTTTCTAAATAAGACACGGATGTATTGAAAACTATTGAATTTGGATGGAATTTATTGTATGGAAAACAAGTTTTTCATAAAATATCGAGAAATTATAATAATTTATTCAAGATTTATTACAGTCTTACGGTAGGAGCGCGTGGCTAAATAATAACAGCCGCACGGATCGATCTTCAAGGTTAAGCCTGCCTAGGTTGGTCTGTGGATGGGTGACCATCTTAACATACCGAGACTCCTCCGTGCCTCGGAAAGCACGTTAAGCTGTTGTTCCCGGCTGTCATTTGTGGATAGAAAATCTTACACCAGTCTTACCAAGGAGTACCGTGTTTCCCAGTTAATGGGTTGTGGGGTCTGGTAGGCAGCCGCTCCACGTAAAATACAATTCAAATTCAACAGAATCCGGTTTTACTGGAAGCCGACCCCAATATAATTGGGAAAAGGCTAGGCAGATGATGATTTATTACAATCTTACGGAATCTGCAATTTTCCGGTGACATATACATAGGTCTATTGTGCTTTGTTTGGACTACTTTCCTTATCATTGGCACAAAATATTAAATAGTAGTAATAGCAGATCAAATCTATACTTATAAAACATTACTTTCTGTAATTTCCTTACTGCTAAGTTACAGGCTCGAAATTTTCTGTCAGCCGTGAGTAAACGACATGGGGATCAAGATATGGTCTCCTATGCTTCTGACTTTTTTGATAGTCTGACGATCATTAGGTCCTTAAAAGTTCAGGTGTTGGGGCTTGGAGTTTTTCAGTATGACTCGTATACCGAAAAACTCCAAGCCCTAACACCTGAACTTTTAAATGTTTTGGACTCTGTCATTGGGAGACAGACGGATTAACAACAGCACAGTCCGAGTAGGTGGTCACAAGATTTCCAATATTTGGTTCTAAGTCAAGCTGGTTTTCTCATGATTTTGCCTTTACTTCTGAATCGGTGGCTTTTCAAAAAATCCTGAGATTACTGCCAAAGATGAATGCCGCTAAGAAATGGAAATACACTTTACAATATCTATAAGTACAGTGAATGCTAAGTAAGTACATGTCTATATGACCTACTTATAAACCTGTAATGCGCTGAAGATAAGCCGGCCGACTCATCGACGCGACGTCTCCTTACATGCAAATTAGTTTACTCTCGGCAATGCAAAGACACGGTCGCTATGTACATAAACATATAATAAATATGTACTTACTATTATGTACACGGAATATACAAGGTAGGTTACAATGGAGGATGCCTGAAGAATTTCTTGAAGATTTGTCGTTGCAGAAATATTTAAGTACTTTTTAAACGTGTAGACTTAATTTAGGAATTGGATTTTGTTATTTACAAAAAAAAATACATTGGCTTCGAAATTAAGTATAGTACGGATTTATGATTTTTCCAAACTGAAGTGGCAGTGGCAGGGCGCATTGCTCGCAGAACAGATGGTCGATGGGGCCGAAAAGTTCTGGAGTGGCGACCGCGTACCGGAAGACGCAGTGTTGGAAGGCCTCCCACAAGGTGGACCGATGACCTGGTGAGGGTCGCGGGTAGCTGATGGATGCGAGGCGCACAGGACCGGTTGTTGTGGCGACACTTGGGGGAGGCCTATGTCCAGCAGTGGACGCCTTTCGGCTGATATGATGATGATGAGGCGTTTCAGCTACTGTTGGTAGCTCATTTGACTTATGTAAGGTTAGAAATTACTACTTACCTAAAAGTTTTTCTTTTTTAATCTTATCATGAGTGATGAATCTTATGTGAGTTCTCAACGTCCCAGCTCAGACGCTAAGAATGACGAGGAGATCAGACCCCAAATAAAGGGATAAGCCTAGACAAAAAAGGTTTTACTGAGTAAGTTTTTACTGAGGCTCCGCGTGTCCTCGTCGAGGCGATCGGCGGCGGCGACCTCTCGCGTCCGGCTCTGGTTGAATCCATGGTCCGGAGCGAGCAGGCTTGGAAAGCGGTCACCTCCTTCTGCGAAGCAGTAATGCTAGCAAAGGAGGAGGCGGGTCGTGCGAGGGAAAGGCAAGGCCTTCGCCCCAACCGCCGCAACAGGAGAAGACGCCCCGGGCGTCGAGTCGAGAGTCGCAGGGCGATCCCCGGCCACCGTAGGAGCGGGCCTGCGGACGGCGAGCATTGGGTGGCTCGCTGTCCGATCACCACCAGGCCTCAAAGAGATGTCAGCATAAAAGACGGGGCCCGCTAGGGCCAAAGCCTGCCAGGATTGCGGAATCTGTTCGAAAGAGTCACCGCGGCCCTGGAACGCAAAGGGCTTTAGAAGGAACACGGATGGGTTTTAGTCAGTAATAGTCTGACACGCCCTTCCGCTCCACCCAGAGCGGAAGAAGTCATTCGATGATTTCCCATACTTAAAAAAAAAAAGGGTGTCAGCTTCTTGCATACCAAATTTTATCAAAATTGATAAAGCCGATTGCAGGTGAAGAAGTAACAAACATACACACACTCTCACAAACCTGTCACAAAATGTGATAGAGGCTGGTGTTTCGTAGCTGACTACCATGAGAAGAAACACCGAAACAAACTCAGAGATCAATGTCTCTTCAAAGTTCCATACAAAATGTAATGGTCAAAATATATGAGAACATCAGGTTAATGTATGAGGAAAGCATCACACAGATTCGACTGGTCCTGTCCAGACAGTGAAGGTACGCAGTGCAGTACAGTTAGCGTGTATATAAATGAACTTATATATTTAAGAAGCTCAACGATTCGCTGAAGAACACCATTTTTTTTTTGGGTTGGTTTTGCTCTTTACTCTAGTCTAGGTAAGAGATGACAGAGACAAAGTCGACGATGGAGCGAGCTGTCCCAGAAGAAGCCTGTTCACTCTAATTTGAAGAGATTAGGGTTGTATGCGTTCGGCAACACAGACGCAGCAGGCAGAGAGTTCCTTCCACTCCTTTGCTGTGTGCATTATAAAAGACTCTTGGAAACGCTTAGTGCTCATTGGATGAATTGCAAAAAGGTGGGGATGGTAACTTGCAGTGTGTTTAGATGTCCGATGGTAAAAGGGGGCCGGTGGGATGAGGTCGTGGAGTTCTTCACACACTCACCGAAGTACAATCTATGGAAGGGCGTTTGGGCATGACGTACCCAAACTGCCAGACATCATGAAATCAATCCGTTATAAAACGATAGTCACATATTTACAATACCTACGTTAAATGAGAACGATGGAGGTAAGTGTCTGAGATGTTGCGGAATTTGTTCGAAAGAGTCACCGCGGCCCTGGAACGCAAAGGGCTTTAGGAGGAACACGGATGGGTTTTAGTCAGTAAAAGTCTGGCACGCCCTTCCGCTCCACCCAGAGCGGAAGAAGTCATTTGATGATTTCCAATCCTAAAAAAAAAAAAAAAGAGTGTCTGAGATGGTCTTTTGAGGAAAGAACCAAACAGAGCCCAAAGCGCGGAACAAATTAAAATCGCTTGGCGCCTGAAGATAGTTTAGCTATCTATAATCTATACACATAGTATTTTCTTATCTAATCAGTAACATGACATAATCAACCTTATCCATTTCTTGTTAAAAGTCGGCCACTTGATGAATTACTTTGTGGAAGAATTAATTACTTTGATAATATTAATCTACATTTTCGTTCATCTAATCGTTAAATATCTAACTTAAGTTAATATTAAGTTTGCTGGATTCGAACATTTATTTAATTGTTGTTTAATTTTGCGGTTGAGCTGAATGGTGCTGATGCACGCGTCATGTTCGTGAACGGGCGCCGTCAGTGGAGACTGGTCATCCCTTGGTTGCCACTGCCTCATTTTAATATTTCATACTATAAATTGTTATTTCTTTCTTTACATTGTTCTCATATATAGAAGCAACAAGGTTTATGTAACCAGGATTTTTGTAAACATAAAATGATTTAAAAGAGTGTCCGTGGAGTTTCTTGCACGTTCTTCTCCATAGAGATCTACGCTTGCGAACGTGCAAATAGCTTCATGTTTTTGACGGACTGACTTTGACAATTCAAAAGTACCTGATAATGGTTTATTTGAAATAAATGCTTTGACTTTGACTTTGAAATGGAGAGGTCCTTAATAATTAGATAAAGAAAAAAAAATGAAAGAAAAAGAAAAGAAAGAAAAATGTTTATTTGGGACTCGCACAAGACAAACAAACCAGTAAAATAAAATTAATAACTAAACAGTATAATAAAATAATTATCTGTGCGAGGCCAAAATGGTCCCTATCTCAGCTTATGCTGCGATATCTAAAAAATAAAAAAAAAATCTAAAAAATGAATAAATATAATTGTCAAGAATATTCTACTTACCTTTATCAAAAATTATTATTTTTTTCCTTAGCCTATTGTGTCCCACTGCTGGGCAAAGGCCTCCCCTGTAATAATTATTAAATAATTCTTACCTATATTAAAAATATTTTTAATTTTATTAATATATAAATTGCAAACGTAAACTTTAATTGTAATATTATAAATTAAATTTTGTTAAGGAAATAAAAAGACATAATTATTTATTAGTATTTTTTTAATTTTGCTTGAAATTTGTTTTTAAAAGAAATATAAGTACCTACTTACTACTACTACTACTCCAAATTTTCAGAAAGTATCTGCTAATTTTTCACGATGATGATGCTACGAACCGTAGGTCTAACGATCGGTTTACACATCCAAACAGGTTGAACTTTATGTCATCATTGAGGAAAATAATGCTAGAAAGAGAGAGGAGTGTGCGAGGGAGAAAGACATAGGATAACATGGTCTCATGGAGACAGTTAATTGGTTGACCTAATAACTATGGCTTGTATAGTTAGTTGAGACATATTGACGAGTCAGAACACGCACAATGATCATCACTAATTGGTAGTAGTTTAGAAGCTCAGTAGCTCAGTGGTATCGTAACTGCTGTAACTTGTGGGCCGTAGTTTCGAACCTAGACAGACACTTTAACTATTAAAGTAAAATTTTAGACAGGTCGGACAGTCCCGCTGGACGAAGGTCATTCCTCTAATTTTCTCTTAGGCTAAGAAGCAGCCAATTCGCTAAAAAGCCATCCCAGGTGCCTGCCAGGGTTGCGGAATTTGTTCGAAAGAGTCACCGGGGCCCTGGAACGCAAAGGACTTGAGAAGGAATACGGATGGGTTTTAGTCAATAGGAGTCTGACACTCCCTTCTGCTCCACCCAGAGCGGAAGGAGTCATTCAATGACTTCCCACCATTAAAAAAAAAGTTGTCAGTCTAGCTTTGTCAGGACTCCAGTCTTGCGAACTATTTAACAATACTGTTTTACATCAGAATTCGTGCTCAACTATATATATTTACGAGTAAAATTATGTCAATTTATGTAAAGGAAACTGTATTTCAGATACAGAATTTTCTTACTTTTAAGGACAAGGGTTTTACTCATTTGTAAGTCATTCTTGTATTTACAACACAGATGTAACCAAGGCTATAGTAGGCGCCAGATAATCGTGGAATAACGGTCATTGACCCACCTACAATTATTGACATTTTTAATTTGAAAAACGGAATTAATGACACAAAGCTGTCCCGAATCATCATCTCTCGTGATCCTTAACATTGTCTAATAATGAAAAACGATTCATATTTAATTGTTCAGGTACCTATGAACAGTTATTAGGGAAAGGTCAATATACTTTATTCCACATTTATCTGGCGCCTACTATAATCTTGTTGCTTAATTGTTGATTTACTTAAAGCACCACTGTTACAACGTTGACATATCCTAGAACCAAAGACTCGAAAGCATGGGACTTCTCTCTTACAGAAGGAGGACTTTGTCTCAGCAGTGGCGACATTAGAGGATATTTGCGATGTGTAGGTACCTGTGTATGTCACTGAACTCCTCTTACACGGCTGGACCGATGTTGATGAAATTTTTTGGGTGTGTTCAAGGGGATTCGAGAATGGTTTAGATTCACAATTGGACCCGGTAGGTGGCGCTGCAACCACTTTCTATATTTTTTTGTTATACACAAAGCAAACGTTCGGACAGGACAACGTCTGTCGGGACCGCTAGTATAAGTATAAAATTCTTCCGTTACTGACTGACTGACTGAGTGACTGACAGACAACGCACAGCCGAAACTACTGTCATAGAAACCTGAAATTTGGCGTGTAGCTTCCTTGGGGAGTGTCGGGGAACAGTTCCTACGGGAACGGAAAAATACGGGATATGCGCGTACGAAGTCGCGGGCAAAAGCTAGGTAGTTAATAAAACTTTAGCTATCTTTGTTAGGATGTATTTATTTAAAAAAAAATCGCTTATAACACCGTTCAAAATTATGTAAGTCGATGAACACACGTAGCAAAGTTAATATTTAACTTGGAAATTATTTATATATTAAAAAGTAACTGACGAGTATTAATGCGTCTTCACGTTATACTTATCAGACGTCTATCCGAAATGCATTAATTAAAGAAACTAGGTTAATTATTTTGTAAAGAGTAAAGATACAACCGTGGTGCCTGATGCTACTTACCTACATAAATTTGTCATTATGATCATCAGTGATCGGATAACCTAAACTTCTTCCCGTGAAAGAATAATATGGACATTCCTGTCTTAATAAATAAGTAATCCCGGGTTCCCAGGATAGATTTTTTTTGTAAAAACAATTATAACAAACTTAATGAAATTATAACAGTAATTATTTTAATTTAGTATCTTTATTTTATTCAAAACAACTGAAATACCTATAAAAATATAATGGGAGTTAACAACGAGTAGTTCCATGATCTTTGTTCACCCAAAAAGTACACATATAAACACAGTATACATATAGCTCATGGAAAGTGTTCGGTGACGATGACGAGAGTTCCATGACCATGTTCTCCCAAAAAGTGCTCAACGCGCCTAAAGAAGTTTTCACTTCAAAAAACATAAATAAAATGTCTGTAACAGTACCGTCTAATGGCGACAGCTACCAGAGACACTAACGCTATAAATAGACCGGGAAAAACTATAATTAAATCTTTGCAGAGACAGCATTAATCAGTCTTAAGCGTTATGTGGGACTTCTTATAAAGCTTAAGCTTGGTTTTAAACTGTTCATTCGTTCTTTTTGTGGGTGGTCCCACTTGTTCCTGTGTGCAACAATGAAGCTATTTGTGAAATTTTATAGTGGTGTAGCTTTATGGGTGGGAAATTATTAAATGACTCCTTCTGCTCTAGGCGGAGCGGAAGGGAGTGTCACACACTTTTTTAGAATTTACAAACATTGTTAGACCCGCTAAAGATTGTAAGAACATTATATTTTCATTGTATTGACTCAATTTATTTGTCTTTTGGGTACACTTCCAGTCGACAGCGATGCGGATGAATTTTTTGACGCCATATTTTAGGGTTTATTTAGTTAGGAGATTTTATTTTTATTTCTAGTGTATATAGTTAGTTAAGTATTTATGGAATAAAGATGTCAATTATTTAAAAAAAAAAAAAATTATTTAGCATTGTGTAATTTCATGCATTAACGGCACATGTGTGAGTACTGTGTACCTTAAACTACTTTTTTTATTTTTTCTTTGACTTGAATGTGCTCTGGCGGTTGAAGTGTCATGCTCACTCAAAAGTCTAGCTGATGGTGGCGCATGTGTCGGATCATTTGGTTCCCTTCAATATGGTTGAGCCGAATGGTGCTAGCGCGTGCGTCATGTTCGTGAACGGACGCCGTCAGTTGAGACTGGTCATCTCTCAACTGCCATGGTTTATTTTAATGATTTGTTATTTGAATTGTTGTTTTTCTTACTCCGGACGCTTTTATCGTGCATTTCTTTCTACATCGTTTTCACAACAAGAACGATGTAACCAAAACATTTTTATGGATGGAAAATCATCAAATGACTTCTTCCTTCCGCTCTGGATGGAGCGGAAGGGATTGTCAGACTCACGCTGATTAAAACCCATCCGTGTTTCTTCTAATGTCCTTTGCGTTCTAGGGCCGCGGTGACTCTTTCAAACAAATTTCGCAAACCTGGTTGGCTTTGGCCTTAGCGGACCCCGCCACCATCTACTATGCTGACATCTCTTTAAGACAAGTAAACCTACGTGTGGGTTGCATGTTGCATAAAGTTGCTGCTCCATCTGTATCTGAGTCTATATGTTTGCGGTGGGAGGACCCAAACCTGGAACTAGTTTTGCGAAAATATTAAAATTACATAACATGTATTCATAGTTATTTTCTCATGACATTACCTATTATCAAATACCTCTTATGAAATACCCAACGGAAAATCATTGTGGTGGTGGTATTTGCATAGTTTTCTGTGGTTTTTCGTATCTTTACTTAGTTTTTTTTTTTTGAGATGAGTTTGCTCTTGACTCTAGTCTAGGTCATAGATGACAGAGACAAAGTCGACGCCGTTCACTCTAATTTTGAAGAGATTAGGGTTTGTATGCGTTCGAAAACACGGACGCAGGCAGAGAGTTCCACTCCTTTGCTGTGCGCATTATAAAAGACGTTTGGAAACGTTTAGTTTATGATTATCCACTCGATCGGTACTAAACCGTTTCAGTTGTTGCTTAAACCATCACTTCTCAAAGTTCCCATCCTTTAAACATACTGTTTGCAGTGCTCTGTGGGAAGTCCAAGTATAAAATAATATTATGTGAATATTTAAACTACGGACTGCAGCAAAAGTTGTTCATTTTAATGTCGACATTATTCTCTCCCGGAACTGCTAACGTTTCAGGGTGCATTGCATAATTCGTTTGGAAACTTAAAGAGAAACAGAACTGTAATTTGAAAGTTCAGTAACAAAGGATTATTTTGTAGTCATGCTACTGTTGGTCCACTGCCCAGTTTGAAGCGGCCCTTAACTCGAAACGTCACTTCATTATCACTTGGGCTCAGTCCCTGCGCTTAATCGGAAACATAATCCAGCTCGTGTCCACGTCACACGAACTAAGTGTGATGACGTCACAATGTTTGCACTCTTGCAGTTTAAACATCAGTTCAAGTTCAATGATTTGTGTGTAGTTTTTTATAGGTGTGGCTGCATTCGGTCTTTGTCTCGCCGCGGCCGGGCACCAGGGGGCGCTACGGCGACAGCTGTGTTCACGCCGGTCCGCAGTCGCGCTCCGTCACCGGGCGAAGTACCACGTGGTCACTCCACGTCCCGTAAATCAAAAACTTTCTTACGTCAAATCAATGGATATAACCTAACACGCGCGTTTCGCAAATTAAGAATAAGATGTGATTTATTTGTGTTTACGTCGTAATGGCCTGTTAATCACTTATTATTGTGTGCAACAGTGACGTGTTGTGCTGTGTCAACGATGTGAATATTTTTTCTGTGTTGTGTAGCATAAAAAAAGGAGTTATGAGTATCCAAAAGTGTTTGCTGGATAACTCCAGCAGGATGATCAAGGCGATGTCGAATGCTAAGTCGAGCACCAGTGAAGTGAAGATGGTACGTATACTTTTTTACTAGTTTGGCATAATAAGCGACCTTGTCTTGAAAAGAAAGCTGTGTTTTTAGGTTATTATTCAAGAAAACAATTGTTAGCACTTCAGTAACTTCTTTATCGCACTGTCAGAATTTAATGTGAAGTGAATATCTACGTGATAGTTATGCGATGTTTTGGCGCAAAATTTAACGGTTTTAAACTTAGTTTGTGTTTGTAATGAAACCTATATAAACTCAGTGGCGTGTTTATATGTAGATATAATTACGTCACAGCGAGATACGTTTCCGTTGCTGCGTTGAATGCAATATGGCATTATTTTTAGAACAAAACGTTATAAAATAAGTGTGACATTTAGGAAAAATATGCATTGTGAGAATTGAAATGAGGTTACATGATGTATATTCTTATTTCAGTCGTATTAGAGGGCTCTTATTCGACGTATATACCACCTGTCCTTGTTAGAGTCGTACATATTACTTGTTAATCAGCTGGCCGACTGTGTTTATGTATATTTACTTATCTACGTCGTTTCGTAATTGACCAACGAGTTAGCTATAGTGCCAATTGGTTTTATAAAGTAACTGTTTTTTGTGGACAGAGGTTAAAAGGAACGTTAAAGTTTCACGCTATCATCCAACCCGCCCTGGGTTAGTTAATAGCGTAAAAGGGAACTTGAGAATTTTATAAGTGTTGGCAAACAGGAGGGTTTCTTTTTTGCATAACTCAAGGTAATAATAGAGAAACAGGTCCTTTGGTATCAGGCGTGGAAAAATAGCTATCTACTTAGCTATGTTTGGTTTTCGAACCACGAGTGTAATAAAAATGTTTTGACGCTTAAAAGTCACCGAAGCGTGATATGAAACCTAAAAGTCGTGCAGCAATGAGCTACGAAGCCTTTGTTAATTCTTCTTATACCATTAAAAAAAAAGTCTTATAGGTATCTACCTAACTGCTGATATGATGGTGCAATATCTTGTATCAAGATTATGACTAATAATAACTGATTTTCATATTGCAAAATGTTGCTCCACAAAAAGTAACCTAATTTCGGTATTGAATTGTGGATGCTCCAGTACCTAGTTCAGTTTGTAAAATATCCTCGATTCATGATGAAGGCGATGTAATTTTATGGAGACAGTTCGACTTATGAAACGTGATATTAATTTTACGTTGACCTGTCGAGATGGAACGTCAGTCTCGATAGCTTTGTGTAACCAGTTCCAGTCACGGTCATGGTTTCCTAGGCCCGTATCATGAGCATATTATTCGAGACAGTAAAAAGTAAAATATTATTTTCAGTAAAAATATTTTACACCAAAAAAGTGGACAGTTCGAAATGTCCACTTTTTTGGTGTGCAATAAATAATATTGAAATCAAAGTGACAGAAATTGCACTTGTGTCAGAGGGGCAATTCTCGTATTAATTTTTTAGGGAACTTTCGCATTCGAATTGTAGTTTACAACGATTGAAAAAAAAAACCCTGCATTTGTCAATATTTTTTACATTGATTGTAGCTGAGCTGATGATTTTGTGACTTGAAGTTAAAAGTTTTTGAAGTTCGAGAATAGTCCTTCAGATATAATAATAAATCTTTATTTTCAAACACAATTTGTCCATCTCAACTAAAATATAACAATGCTATTACATCAAAAATCGAGCTATGCATTATTTGAGACACAGTGAACGTCTGTGTCTGTGCTAGTATACACTGTGTTACAGACACAGGCGCCTTCCTCCTATTTAATTGTTCATTTACAATTTTCTGCATATTGTAGGAATTATTTAAGCTTAAAAATTAGTCCATCACTGGTAGGTACATAACACTTATTATTATTACATGGTACGAAATCGTTTGACAATACATTTTGATACATTTGAAGCGCTATGAGAGTGACTGTTAACTCCCTTAGAACATCTTCGAAGTCCGATTTTTTTTTTGTGAGTGGCTTCTCGCAGTTCAACCTATAAGGTTGTCGACTGCTTAACCGGGCTTGCCTGTGGTGGCCTTAATATAATATTAAAGCCTGCCAGGGCTTATAAAAAACTTACAAACTAAGCGACTACACCCTAAGGGCACCCCCTGTGGGGTACGGGCCTCGGCTTAGGGCGTCGCTGGGGGGAGGACAGCTAGTCCGAAGTCCGAACTGAATCTTGACGTTTTATATTTTGACTCTTACGCTAAGTCCATACGTGCGTACATGCTCGATGTTTACGTCAATTCTAGCAAGATCGAACGTATATACCGTTATTAGAGTTCCCAACTTCTTCTAATAGAAATAAAGTATATTAAGGTCGGCGAACTAAAATGAACAGTTTTTTAGAAAAGAACACAGTTTTAAATTTTTTGACATTTTAAAAACATGTGTTTTGGAGCTTTTTGCACAGTACAAATTTATTATAATTTTAAAATATTCATAGGATTCTCCACAATTTAAGTTAATATTAAAATAAATGAGCCGCTTATTTGCTATGGAATACAAGCTCTATTTCAGTCATCCCGCCACTACGCATTCTTACGGAAAACTTTCTTTCTGTGAAGGCTGAAGTGGCAGAAATACCAGCGGTCATAAAAACAGTATTTTGTATACTATTTTTTATAGAACAGTAAAATGTATAAACGAGCGAAACAAAGTATAATACTGATTTTAACAGCATGGTTGGAAACCCTAATCGTTATACTTATAACTTAAGACTTATTGCTCAAAATCAAACCAAATGTTTGAAGAGCAAGATTCACGAGACTTAATTTATATATTTATTAACACTTTACGCATACAAATGTACAGAGGCGGACTTAATGCCATAGGCATTCTCTACCAGTCCACCTTTGGGTGATGCAGAGAATTAATTTATGTTTGATGATACTTTCATCGAACATCAACTTACGTGTAGAACCGCTTTTACAATAGGGAATATGTATGAAAAAAAAAATGTATTATCTATACATTTTATCTGAAAATATACAAAAATATAATACTAACAGTGAAATTAGAATCAAAATTTATCGAAAAACAAACGAGATATAACTATTTTTAACAAATATATCTGTCTGTCTCGCGGAGACGCCGTTTTCTATGGCAGCTGTATAGGCGACATAGTATTTGACGTCAGAGTTCGTATTGGACTTCTCTTTCTAATTGTCATCTTTGAAGCTTTATAATTTGATGAAGGTATTTAAAAAAAATATTTCATAATTGTTTAGTTACTAGAGCCAATAAGTATTTCATTTTGAAAATAAAAAAATGCATGCATATTCCCTATTATCGATAAACGGGGGACCCCCCTTTGGGGAGTAATAATAATCCATGAGTTATTTTGTAACTCAGAGTCTGGATAAAGTACTAGAGGAGTTTTTAGTTTTACAGATTAATTGCCTAAGCATGATCTTTTCTATTGAGATAACGGTAATTAAGTAGTAATTAACTTAGTTATGCACTAAATACTTGCACGCTGATGCAAAAACTTGATAATAAGGTAGAATAAAAATCTCAATGAATATACATATATAAATTGTATTGTGCAACCAGGGCGGCTATTCACGTATTTTTAAGGAGCGTTCGCAATTTGCATTCGCATTGCAGTCGCAGACTGTCAAAACACCTCTAGTTTCCCTCCATTTTGTCAAGCTTTCGACATTTAGGTATAGCTGCTGAGTTAATAAAAAAATGTATTTATTAATGTCATATAACTATATACTATCTTAAAACTATTTACATCTACTAAACCTAAGTATGTATCTACATATACAAAAACAAAGTACACTCAGGCGTCAAAGTATTCCTCCGCATCGCTGTCAGCATTGCCACGTTGAATGGCAATGCTAATTCTTTGAGCAAAGAACGAGCCAGCCCTCTGGTCATGCAAAGTGTCGATCAGTCGGCGAGATATGTCCTTGAAAAGGAGACGCGCACTCGGACCCCATGATCCAAGCGTTTCGGTCCCAAACGGCTCAAAACTGTAATTCCCAATAAGGTTACAGTATTTGCGCCGCTTGAGGGCCTCAGCAGCCGCAGCGGCAGCGCCGGCACAGCCTGCCGTACTTGGAACATGCCATAGCGCAAGGGTGTCGACACGTTGCGTCCCACACCAGAGGCCTACCCACCCTCCACGGCACCAAGGTTGCTGAGTTGGTTGGACTTGAACCTTCAGAACCAACATAGCGTCTAACTGAGATGTTCACAACGACAACGGCGTTCATAGAGTTATTTGTGAGGAAGCTCGTTCGAGTAATTATACCAACACTGCATAGCCAATTGGTCATAGGTACCAATTTCTGCCTGACCATCTACAGACTGAAGTACAGTAACTCTGAAATAACTAATTTCGTCTCAGTTTTCATGTTTTTATAGGTTCTTGCTGGTTTTTCTCTATAGGAAACGACAAATTGGATACGTGTATTATGGAATGTCAAAAGCGTATTTTGGCGTTCCATTAGGTTGGTCAACAGCTTAAAGCTGCCATTGATATTTGCTGCAGCAGTAGGTGTCAATTGCCAGATCAGTAAGGCAGGCGGGGGGTGGCGCCCGACGCGTAGGTGAAGAACGTGGGCGGAGGGGATGACTGCGCGAGAGCAGTTGATAGTTCGAGAAGTCAGCGTATGCCTGGCAACTGCTTGAACGCACGATGGAATTTCACCGTGCAGCTGACCGCTCGGAGCAGTCGCAACAGCTAGTTCGATCTTGCCCGTCCCCCCCATTTGCCCTAAGCCGAGGCCCGTACCCCACAGGGGGTGCCCTTAGCGTGTAGTCGCTTAGTTTGTAAGTTGTTTTAAGCCCTGGCTGGAGGCTTTAATTTTATATTAACGCCACCACAGGCAAGCCCGGCTAAGCAGTCGACAACCTTATAGGTTGAACTGCGAGACGGCACTCACAAAAACAAAATCAGTCTCAACAGCTCGAGCGGTCCATGTATGTCTGCAAATAGAAGACTATAGTTCACTATGCAGTCGCAGCTTGAAGCAGTCGATCCTGACTGCTTCAAGCTGCCCGTGTATGGCCAACCCAGTAGATTTATGAGAAAAAATATTACTATAGTCGCTGTGCCTGTGTGTGTACCATGTTGATATGGTTGTCACAAATAAAAAGAGCTACAAACCTATATAATTGTCATTCGTACAGTCGGAGTGATTATTCCTAAACCAATTTGAATTTGAGTAAAGACAAATGAGTTAATTCAGCTGTGTCCCTAGCATCGAAGGGACACAGCCGAAATAACTTATTTGCCATTGCAGTTGATATTATCAAGGTGATTCTTGGTAGTTTATTTATTTAACAGTTTATGTACACACATTTAACAAATAGATAAGAAGGGAACAGAAAAATATTTACAAAGGTGATGCTTATTTCTAAAGAAATCTCTTCCAGCATACCTGCGAAAGGAGAGTCGAATAAAAGAGATGTAGACATCGTGTGTAAAAGTTATTCTAACATAAAAAAAAGACAAAAAAAAATTAAATATATGTATATCAGTGATCTTACTATCGTAATACCATTGCGATGCTTTTGGTATAGCAGATATTCTTCATATTTCATAGCCTCATAGGCGTTACTGATCATTTACCTGGTCTTACGTTTGTTCGTCTGTCATCTTACACGTCACGTAGATTTACCCTTCGCTTATTTCCGTGTGTAGCCCTCTATCAAATAGTTGTAATCTAACAATAGACATTGATCATTGAAGTGCCGCCAACGTTCTGTTAGAATTTGTCAAGCTAATCATCTTGTTAACTAAAACTCCTGACCTAGGGGTACTACGGAAGCCATTCACGGGGATGTCCTATGTATTTTAGGTACCCAGAAAACTCATGTTCTGGTAATGACTAGACCTCGGGAACTGATGCCATATCTGCATTCATTCAAAACCGTTTTCATAGAACATTACACTGGGAACACTAGGAAGTGGTGACGAGCGGGCGATTTGGGGGACCGTCTTTATGTAGAACTTTGACGTTCAAAAAGTTCTGCACTCAGCCTAATTTGAATAAATGAGACTTGATTTTTTTTATTAAATAACAATATATATAAAACTTTTCCGTTACTGAGTGACTGACAGACATCGCACAGCCGAAACTACTGGTCGTAAAAAGCTGAAATTTGGCATGTAGATTTCCCGAAATTCCTACGGGAAGGGTAAGAAACAACATATGCGCGTACGAAGTCGCGGGCAAATGCTAGTTATCAACTAAAAATAAAAATGAATTTCGTATCACTCTCAGTCGTTTTCGGTTAACGGTTGAGTCTAGTGCAGACTTAAGAATGGACAGTGAGAGCTGTTGCGTTTTAATACTGAAAAGTAAAACGATGAAAATGGAGATCAATGTATTAAACTATTGGGTACATTTCTGTACCTAGTGCACAAAGTAAACTAAATTTCAGATTTTCTTTATCGTATCAAACATGAAAGACAGGGATATCTAAAAAAAAAACAATACCCACCGAATTGAGAACCTCCTCCTTTTATGGAGTTCGGTTAATATTTACATATAATTATATATACATATATATTACATATATAATATTATTAAGCAGGTAGAATTTAACTAGGTATCATATACCTATAAACAACTAGACCAATAAATAACTCAGTAGTTACAAACTATTAATTAATTATGTAGCTACAAAAACATACCTATAGAAACTCATTGGCCAAAAAAAAACATCAATCCCTGCTATGGAAGGACGTTCTATCATAAATTTTAATTTATATTGAGCGAAAACAGAACCACAGTAATTAGCATTTAATAACATTGACGCCAATTCAACTGCGCAACGAATCAACGAGTAGCTTACAAGGAAAAACAGTATGTCCACGTATTTCAGCTATTACATTTTAGGTTACATATAATGCTTGGTGTAGTCTACTTGACCTAGACATTTTTCATGGCTGCCCCACTCAACTCAGACAAAAGATTTTGGTAACGAAAACCTGATCTGTACCCACTGTTTTGTATTGTAAGGCAGTATTTTATGTTTTATTTTTTATCGTTTATTTAATTTTCTTCACATAAATATAACGTTTATTTTTTTTATTATTATATTACCTCAAGATTTTTTTTAATTAATTAAATTAAAAAAAATAACACTTTTTACACTTGATTTATAAATTCCTTATTATCTTGCTAATTATTTTGTTAAGTTTTATAATTATTATTGTATTTGTAAATGTTGTGCACGTCTGTAATTGACATAAACACTAGAATAAGACCTTATATAATTTAATATGTCCATGTTTGTGTTTGTGTTGTTGATGTGCCATTAAAAAAAATAAAAGGTTATTATTACTGTGCTCCATAGTTTTTCCTCGTAATAATATTTTCCTCTTCCTTGTAAACAATAACTTTGACAATGTAAGCCTTACAAGACTGTGTGGTATTCTTCCACTCTCTCCCATTATGTTGGACATTCGCGTTGATCCCGGCTGCTGTTGATCTTGTAATACTAACTACTTACATACCTTTGTATAAATAGTTCTTATAAATAACTCAACAGACAGATGTGTAGCTGGGAAGTTTGTTGCGCCACTTCTTCTTCCCAGCTAAAACACTAGGAAGTGGTGACGGGCGGGCGTTTTGGGGGACTGTCTTTATGTAGAACTTTGACGTTCAAAAAGTGCTGGCACTCAGCCTAATTTGAATAAATGACTTTTGATTGATTTTTATTTTTGAGAAGCCAGAAAATTTTACACCAGTCTTAGCGAACATCAGGTCAAGTAGCCAGTCGTTTCATGTAAAATACTGGTATTCATCTGTATCAGATTTCCAGGACTAGAAGCCGAACGAAACATAGCTGTGAAAGAGCTAGCCAGATGATGATCCCTTTCATGACCCACTATTTTCTTAAATAATTTGTCGTTACGACGTTATACTATTTGACGTTATACTCCACTCGTATAAATGGTTAATAGCAATGGATAATAGCCAAAAATTTAGTATGTAGTAAGCGAGGTGGAATAGGGCCATAACTCTCATTGTCCAGGAGCATTTATGTCGCCTTCTGTGGATGCAGTCATAATGCGACTTGACGTCAAAGGTCTTGCTGACAAGGATTTATCAAAATCGCGTCGTCTAAAATAACATTTTTTATTGTTGGTGGTTGGTTAAGTTGGTCCCAACTGTCATTTGAAGAACGTTGTTAATTGTTAAGGGTAGTCGTCGAAGAAGCCAGCCGGTCGTTTCTGTAAACATGTCGAAGTGAAGGCTTGGGTGAAGTGATGTAAGCGAGGTGAGCTGTTAATCCATATAATCAAAATGGAATGACAGCTCACTCCGTGATCACGTGAAATAAAGCTGAAGAGTTTATTTGGTTGAACGCGCTAATCTCAAGAACTGCTGGTTCAAATTTAAAAAAATATTTTAGTGTTGAATAGCCCATTTATCGAGGAAGGCTTTAGGCTAATAACATCATGCTACGACCAATAGGAGCGGGGCATTAATTAAAAATGTGACGCAGACGGCTGCGTGGGTCAGCTATAGTAGGCGCCAGATAAATGTGGAATAAGTATATTGACCTTTCCCTAATAACTGTTCATAGGTACCTGAACAATTAAATATGAATCGTTTTTCATTATTAGACAATGTTAAGGATCACGAGAGATGATGATTCAGGACAGCTTTGTGTCATTAATTCCGTTTTTCAAATTAAAAATGTCAATAATTGTAGGTGGGTCAATGACCGTTATTCCACGATTATCTGGCGCCTACTATAGTGTAAAATATTAATAAGTTATATTCAAAATATATATATAAATCATAGGTGAATAATACATACAATTTGGCTTAAATCTATGTCAAGTCCATAAATGTTATGTGCCTGAACTAGGTAATCCTATGTTTCAGGCGGGAAGAGGCTTTTTATATAAATAATCACAGTTTATAAAAGTAAACAATCTTAAGACATCTTAGGTAATATGTTTAGGTTATATTGGTACCAAACTGCATTCGGTGAGACAGGATGCCATCTTTAACATGTTTTGAAAAGCCAAAATGATGATGATTTTGAAATGCCAGGTACAACTAACATAAAAATAATCGCCCCATGAAATTGATGTTCCTTCTTACTCGCCATACAGTTCAGATTTTTTTTATGACTAAATTTAGATGGAGTATGGTGGTTTTATGTTTGTTTTATTATGTTTGATTGCTCCGGGGTTTTGGACGGTTTTTCCTAAAGCATTGTATATATAAGTACCAGGAGTGCCGAATACAAAGATTTATAGACTTGGAAAAATAGGCATTGTGAGTCTACAAATCTTCATTTACCGTCCATAGATACGTTTTCTCGATCTACCAGAAAAGACTACCAATGACAAAAACGACACAAAGTTCACAAGTTATGTAATCCAACAATTTTCCCACGATTTCTCAACGTATCTAAATATATTGATACCTACATAATTTTTGTTTGTATACTATCATGAAACATGATCGACGAGTGAAACTAGAAACTAGCTCGATATCTTACGCTTTTGCTTAAGAAATTATATTTCACTGATCTGCAAATTTTGATTTGGGTTAGTGACACGGAATGGTAGCTAACAAGGTCCGAAATTTTGATGACTTGATGTGATTCGACGTCTCTAGTATTTACATTACTGTCTTAAAGTAACTAATTCATCGTCATATCAGCCGAAAGGCGTCCACTACTGGAAATAGGTATCTCTCAAAGGGTTTGCCATAATCACCACGCTTGGCAGGCACACTTGTTGCAATGTACAGAGAATGCTGCTGCCCAATCTCTGGTCAGTCCCTTAGTCGCCTCTTACGACACCCACGGGAAGAGATGGGATGGTGCTATTCTTTTATGTCCGACACTATACAGTAACTAATTGCTTTGTAGTTAATAGTACCTACCCTGTACTTGCCACAATCTATCCTCGTTGAGGTCGGCTTCTAGTCAAACTGGTACTGCATACCGGTAAGATGGTTTGATGGGGCGACCTGTTTGACCTAGGCAGTCCAGTTGATGGGAATTTGTTATTTAGATACCACTTGGTAAAGCAAGTTGTCAGTCTTCGGCATGCAGAAGAGAATATTATAGTTATTGGTCTTCGGTCTAAAAACTTGTATGTACGTCGGAATTCTGACTGTGACTACCATAAGGACCTTGAGTCGTAACAGCCACATATCCCCACAATGAACGGTCATGACCTCGTGAGAAAACTCAAATGCAAAAAATAAGCAAAATTGTCGGATGCCATAATTAGGTACTGTCAGGATGACCTCTTTGGCTGCAGGTCACTGGCAGACAAGGTAGAACTTTGGAAGCGTCTTGTAAAAAAAAATAGTATTTGAATTAGGAAATTGAAACTATGTTTTATTGTTATAAGGGACTCTTACCAGCGCTCCTAAAAGGCAGATGCCGAATATATTATGAACTTCTTAAATCTTAAACCGAGTTTTATTTGAATTCATTCTTAAGTGGTGCTAGCGTGAGGTACGTTAGTGCTACAGTAACTACGTTGAGTTTGTTTCATGATGAAGTTGTTGCTCAAACTGCAATTGGCGTAATCCCATCGTATTTAACGTTATCGATACTTGAACGATCTTGAATTCTTTCGCCCTATCTGGTAGTCTTGCCCAATGTATTGTCATAGGAATTAAAAAGTAGAGTAAGTATATAATAAATAAATAATAAAGACGGTAGCATTTCCTCAGCACACAGATGACCACTGGTGGGCATAGGTAGACCTTTCATTAGTACTGCCTCAACGACCGTTTCTCCAATGCGCGAGAGAATTTCTGCGACTTTTACCAGTTCTTCAAATAAATATACATAAGACATTAGAATGGAAAATAATACTCTTATTTATGTAGGTTGGTAAACCATATAAGTTAGATACAGAAAAGATACATAGTAAACATAACAAATTTAACATGTGTAATTGTGTGCTATGATCCGTTGTTGGTCGAAATATTTTTGAAGTGAAACTTCTTTATCGGCGTTGGAAAAAAAATTACCGTCAGATTTCTCGGTTACGCGTCACATTTTTCCGTTACGCGCCATCTTTTTCTTGTCCCTACCAGGGTTGATTCGAAGAGTACTTTCTCCAGCGGAGTAGGGATAGCATGTCGTTTAAGCGGACTTACCTACTCCCACCACTAGACTTGACCGTTTTTTGTATTAGAGATAGTCGTTGTTGTGTGTTGTTGTTTGTTGTTGTAGTTGTTGTTGTTTGTTTGTTGTTGTTGTTTTGTGTTTTGTTTTTACAAAGTAAAAATGAAAACAAAAGTAGATAATTTTTCGAAAAATAAGGTCATAAAGAAGTTCCACTTCTTACGTGTGTTCACTAGTACACGCACACATTTTTTTCTATAATAATTATAACATAGGGTGAGATAATGGGCGGCCAAATAAGCGATCTTTCAAAGACAAACATTAAAATATTATGAAATATTGAAAAGGATATCATTTTCAATATTTGCACATGTATGTTTTTACAGCTTGTTTTTCAAGTAAACATCCACATGTGTAACAACTGTAATCGAACGCCTGATCAATAACAATAGCAAAGAAACACGTTCAAACGTAAATGCTCTTCAACATTACATTACATTTTTGTTGTCGTATCTATTTCGCAGGGGAGAAAGAGAATTTCAATAGAATATAACATTTTAATAATCTTTTGTTTACCTCATTATCATGTCGAGGAAGCCTTTGTTTAAAATGGGGGAGGATTTCTTCAGTGTTACGTTTGCTGCAGACAGTCCCGGAAATAAGGTTGGCTCAGATAGGTAGACATTTTATTACGTTTTTCCCGCTACACTCTCTTTGATACACTTTAAACAATATTAATGTTTTGTGCTTTGAAGTAAAATACTTATTTGCATGTTTCCTTAATTACATTTAGGAACGAATTCTCATTTAGGCAAAATATTTCGATTGTTTAGGTTTCTAAAAGTCAAAAGGGATGTTCTGTGTGTAGACCTACATCAACCACATCTCACAACTTTTTAACCCAATTCAAAAAAAGGAGGAGGTTCTCAATTAGTTTGTATTTTTTCCTACTTTTTTTTTTTTGCTCATAACTCCGTCATTTCTGGACCGATTTGAAAAAATCTTTTTTCTTGTGAAATGATAAACATTCCTATTGGTCCTATAGAAATTTCATAAACATCGGTTCAGTAGTTTGGGTTTTGTAAGAAATTGCGTGTTTTGCTTTCTTGTGACTCCAGTGGTTTTGTTAGGTGTGGAGTACCACTAAATAGTCAAAAATAAGAAACTTTTTTTACATAAAACAACTACAAAGTATAAAGTAACTTTAATTTTGGAAGCCGGTGTTAAAATACGAAGACAAAACCAAAAAAACCGACTTCCGAAATTACCGTGAGCAAAATAATTGCCAATAACCGGACTTAATGTGAGTCCACCCTCCATTCTACCCTTAAGAGTAGGAAATATAGGATGTTATCTTTGAAATAATAAATCTTACTTTAAGAAACGTCTTCATTCTGTTATCAAGGGGAGGCTTTATTTACAGCTCAGAGGGTTTGATGACAATTGTCTATGAAGAGGGTTCACGCTTGACGCTTTCCTTGAATTGCTAGCAGCTCTATGGCACTCAAGTATTACGGCCTTTATAGAGCTTTAAAAGAGTCTCTTGGTGAAATAAAACAAGCTTTAAGCATTACGATTTATGGTTCAGTTTTAATTGGTTTAGTGTTTATTGTTATTGCTTTTCTTGTACGTTAAAAGTGGATAGGTCGACAGTTTATTATGTGATTTTTTGAGACAAAATTGTTAGTAGCTTACGGCTTGTCTCTGTGAAGTGTGATGGCAATTAAAGAAGCTGTCATCCCTGTAAATTTGTTATAGCTTTTGCTCGCGATTTCTTACTCGCATATCCTGTTGTTTCTCGTTCCCGTAGGAATTTCGAGAAATCCTGTAGCCTATAGACTTCCTTATGAACGTGGCTATTATATACAAATAATAATAATTTTCCAAATCCGACTCCAGAGCGTTCAAACAAACGAACAAATTCTTCAGCTTTATTATATTAGTATAGATTCGAATAAACTTTAAAAATCTTGTCTTATAGGCAATGGTGACCACCCACATGCTGAGCATACTGGTGCAACGCGACAATGCGACATTTAGATACCAACAGCCTAATTACGTAATTACTTATTAGTACAAAAAAGAGTTGATGTCTCTTATAGATAAATGATTCTGATTCTCATTCTCTTTCATTTTGACATTGTAACCGTATTCATTGCGTGTTTTAGGTTGTCCTGCAGACGTATTATATAGACATAAAAAGCAATGGATTTGAATTTTCTTTCGATTGTGTAAGAATATTCGCGATTTTGAGAGTTACTCATTTCATATTTCGTTTGCTCAGATATCGAGAAACGTGTCGCATTGTCGCGCCTGTGTGGAAGCCTTAATTCCTATAATTGTGCATGGAATACAAGGGCAAATTAGGTTTATAGTATGGGTAAAATAAAACCAATGACCATGCAGCCCAACAGCTTCATTTAAAAATAAATAAAAAAGCCGTTTATTCCATATTTTCAATTCCATTTTAAATGTTGTTAGTATTAGTAAACTTACTTATTGTTTATTGTTAGTATGGTTAGTTTTCTTTCTTTGAAATATGGACCCCTTTTTGGGTAACGGCCTCCTCCAGCTTTTTCCACAAATCCCTGTCCATGCCTGTTTTTGTCCAGTCGTTTCCTGACGCCTGGATAATGTCATCAGCCCACCGTCTCATATGTCTACCAGCATTCCTCTTTCCCTGTGGACCTTTCCATCGTGTGGTTTATATGGACCATCTTTTATCGGTGTAACGTGTAATAAAATTAAATAAAAATACTTTAATTCAGACCTTGATCCATATTATGTTAGTATTAAACAAACTAATAAGCTATGTTAGTACAAAAATATTAAGAGCTATTTTTTTTAATTCATGTATCTGTTGTTGTAATGTGTCCAACCCATCTCCATTTTAGTCTGAGTGCATGTGTGAGAGTTTCAGTTATTTTTGTTTTGCTACTACTAATAGCGTTATTATTGATTTAAAGGATCCTCAACACATGAACGTATTACAAGTAAATAAGCCAGCAATAAGAAGGAACCCACCCACAGGCTAAAGTCGTACGTACCTAATGTCATATTCCCATGTTCCTAAGAGATGTACCTAAGTCACAGTTGAACTATTCATTAAGCCGGCTACTCCCTGCGCCAGTAATCAAGTCGCCGGCTATAATAATTAATTAATTATTCACGTGAGCCCTGCATGGGCGACACGACATCTCTCGTGTTCTGGAAACATACAGAAGGATAGAACGGACGGGGACCGTTGAGTTTACTGACCTATCTGAAGCGAAATTTTGTATCTATAGAATGAGGATAAAGTACTGAAGTTGCTTTCAAATATTCATTGTGCAGTATTACAAGGACAAATTTGGAAAATACCTAAGGCTTTGAGTTTACCTTTTTACATTGTTATTTACTAATGCATTGCATTTGCATGCCCAGTTGCTGGTACGAAAATGACCTCAAAATTAGTGTTAGATACATATTAGTAGACGCACGTTAGTTGCTATGAATGAATTTTTCAAGAGTCAATTGCGTCACCAGACTATTTTTTTTAGACTTGTTTTTTTTTGCAAAAACTGTGGTTAAAGCAGTGGCTAGCATTCTAAAAGTAAATTCGAGACTTCAAGAGCCTTAACGAATATTTTTTTAATGAGTTGGTATTCTGAGTGTGATGCACACTTACCTAGGGGATCGAAGTATTATATAGGTAGATATCCATCCAAATTAAACATTAGTGTATCCAGCTGCCAGGCTGAAATGGGACTGGGTGGATTAGCCGCATGCATAGTGATCGCTGAGCAAAAGTCTCCACGCAATGGGTGCCAGAAGATGGACTGGATGTATGGAAGAAAGCGATGGAATCTGGATGCACACCGCGTAGGCTGGTTCGAGGTGGCGCAAGAAAAGAATGTCTGGAAGGATATGAGGGAGGCCTTTGCCCAGCAGTGGAACACAACTGGCTATTCAAAAAAAAAAAATATCCTGTACCTTCTCTAAAATAATTAACCACATTATTATTAACGAAAGGTTTACAACATAAATCTCGTTGTATGTAACACGCAAAATCAAGTCGACAGCAATAATTAAATTAAAATGAATAATTAACGTAAGCCGTGCGCGGTCGCGCCTCTAGTGTAGTGGAAACATACGGATAGACAAACTTGACGTCAACGTCACATCAGACGTTCAGCCTGACGTCTGATAAACTTGATACTAGATGATAATTAATCAGTGAGTGCCAATTGACATATTTTTAAGCTACGTTCACATTCACATCTCAGTCGCAATCTGTCAAAACTGACTCAATTTCCATACATTTAGAATTGACAGTCAGACGTCAGTTTTTGATCTTAATACCCATTTTTTTTTTAGGGATGGGGAATAATCAAGTGACTTCTTCCGCTCTGGGTGGAGCGGAAGGGCGTGTCAGACTCTAAGGCTCTGCAGTGCTATTCTATAAATACCTCACCGTGATAACTTACGTGAGGTGAACTGTCCATCTATCCAATCAAGGTGAAATGACGGCTTACTTCAAGCTCACTTCACCTAATTGATTACGGTGAGAGTTTACAGCCGGTCGATTCTGTAAACATGTCGAAGTGAAGGCTTTGGTGAAGTGATCACGTAGTGAGCTGTCATTCCATCTTGATTACATGGATTAATCGACCGGCAGATCGCACTGCAGAATAGCAATGCTGTTGAACTGCAGTGAATCGGTATGTAAACGTACGAGTAGTTAACCTATCGAGCGTACCTATATAAATTAATATGTTAATATACGTATATGGAGGTACACATTTAGCGAATGAGATATTCAATTGAAATTAACCTACTGCTAGTGTGAATATAGCAAATTAGCCATGAATGACTCTAATTTTTAGGTAGGCGTAAATTAGACCTTTGGAAAAGCCTTAAAATAGCGAGATATTCATGACTTGGCTCTACAATTATATGAGCGTGACAGACTTTCAATGGCAATGTCTGATTTTCAGGACCTCATCTTATCTAAATAGCACTTTCTTTAACAGTAGGTAGTAACGGAAATTGCAATTTGCAACAACTTATGGTGTCGACCAGATAAATGTGCAATAACGGTTATTGGGTCACAAACATTTATTGACATAATTTAATTCCGAAAACAGAAATAATGACATAAAACGACATAAATCTATCGTGATCCATAAATTTTCTAGTAATTAAAAACGATTTATAATTTATTGTTCGGATACCTACGCAGAGAAATTAAGGGAAGGGCAATGAACTTTATTGCAAATTTAACTGGCGCTTACCATAACAGCAAGATACGAGTAAGTGTGAGTGCCTTAGTCAAATTCAGCAGTGAACCGTGTTATGATGACCGAATGAATTTCTGAAAAATTCGACAGTGCTGAATGAATCTACACTGTAGATGCATTCTGCTGTAGTTGTAGATATTACAGAACCTATTCTAGAAGGTACAGTATGGCTAAACAATTCATATTTCTAAAGACGATGACAAATTAATAAGTACAGACAAGCTCCTGCTCTCATCACAGAATACGAACGTGTTAGTAGTACATAATATTGTATGTTTAACGACGTTTACTGCGGCACTTAATGTTCCTCGTGGCGTTGAGTGGCAGGGTGCAGTGTTGTTATTATATGTAATTTCCACTTTATTCACTTTTTTTTTTAATGATGGGAATTCATCAAATGACTTCTTCCGCTCTGGGTGGAGCGGAAGGGCGTGTCAGACCCTTACTGACTAAAACCCATCCGTGTTCCTTCTAAAGCCCTTTGCGTTCCAGGGACGCGGTGACTGTTTCGAACAAATTCCGCAACCCTCTTTATTTACTTACCTTACAACTAATTTTAATTTTCATTTTGTCATGTTAAAAAAACGTTTTTACAAAAAAAAACCGACTTCCAAATATGAACACTAAAAAGTCTAAAATAACTTTAATTTCGGAATTTAAGTTATTTTATACTTTGTAGTGTTTATATTTGGAAGTCGATGGTATTTTTTTACTTTTTAGTTCCTCCTCAGGAACCTCGGAGTAATCTGTGTACCTACATGTCACCGGAAAATGGCAAACGCCGTAATCTTGTAAAATATCGCGTGAAATTGTAAACTATTTTTTTTAAATAAAACATGGATATATTGGAAAGTTGAATTTGGATGGGATTTATCGTATAGAAAACTATTTTTTCATAATATATCGAGAAATTATAAATCTAATTAAGATTTTTTACAATATTACGGAGTCTGCAATTTTCCTAATCTCTTCAAAATTAGAGTGAACAGGCTTCTTCTGGGTTAGCTCGCTCCATCGTCGACTTTGTCTCTGTCATCTATGACCTAGACTAGAGTCAAGAGCAAACCCATATTAAATTTTTAAAAAAAAAAGTCGGCTAATAATGATCAATTTGTTTTACCAAATTTATGTTTATTATGCACCTTTTAGAATATGTTTACTATGAGGACAATCCTTTTGTTTTGTTTGAAATTGGCACATGTCAATCACATTATTTAATACCTTTTGCAAATGGTACAAAAAGTAACAATAACAGGGAAAAATCCGTAAAATTCCTGTTTGATAAGATTAATTGAACTTTTTTTTCATGTTTTCCTAAACTTATTTGAACAAATTACATGATTGACCTTCAGTGTATCAGATACGGCTAAATATAAGTATTACAGCTACAAAGGGACCGACATCTATCCCTCCCTCACCTAATTAGTGAGATACGTGATTAGTTTGTATAATTGTGTGACAACGATATCAGTTTCATGTTTTCTAATATGAGGAATTTGCATTTTTTATTTGGAAGTCGGTTGTATTTTTTTTTTTTTTCACTTTTTCGTTGTGATACTAATTACTCGAAGTAAGTAACAAGCAAGCAAAATGCTCGTAAAATAAACACTGCAGGGCCAAACTGAATATTTTTATACGGTACCGCATAGAACGAAAATTTGCATAAATCGGATAAGAAACCTCGGTGTAATAGGTGTACCTACATTAAAAAAAATACCCACCGAATTGAGAACCGTCTCCTTTTTAGGAAGTCGGTCAATTAGTAGAATTGACCCTCAGTTGGTATTGAGTTGGCACGCACTGAGGTATTCTTTGCACATAAAAACGAGACCAGAAGGCCTTTTTTTCGTGGATTGAAATCATCAAATGATTTCTCCCGATCTGAGAAAGCCAAGTGCGAGTTTTTTTTAACGTGTTCGTGAACGATCGCTTATGGATAAAAAGAGGTTTTCCGTTATTATCACCAGATGGTGCTTATTTAGTTACAGTTCAAATTGAAGTTACAGAGTACGTTCAAAACTCGCACTATGACCACTGATTTTTCAAACAACGTCATGACTGTTCTTTTCCAAAATGAAATAATATTTTCTTTAAAATAAATAATGTTCCTACTTGGTATTGTCATATGTCCTTTTAATCAAATTAATTGAGTAATATTTCGTTATATTAATTCTTATTCCCACGAACACGTCACAGATACATGCACGTTTATAACTGCCTGAAATAAATCTGAAAACGTGCCTTTTTGAATTTTCCTTATGCGGTATTGATAAAAAAAAGTTCATTTTGTTTCTGCATTCTTTATTTAAGCCTTGTTAATTAATTGCTATAACAACTTACATACCATGTACGTACCGTGACGCATTACCACCTTATAAACAGTTATGTATACGTCCTAATTAACATATTACATCACTTATATTGTGTCAATAGTTTTCTGTTTATTTAAAATATTCTCTGCTTTATTAAATTATAACGACAATTATGTCAGTGTATGACAAAATTGTCGCATTGTCAGTTATATAAAACAGGGCCTTGGTGACAAGCGACAATCTGACAATTCTACAATTTTGTAATATTATACCTACATTCTCTGCTCTATGTGATGTGACATTTTTGACAGTTTTTTTTTAAATAGGGCTATGACCGCTCGGCGCTCGGAGTTTTTAGTTTGAGAGATTTTTCGAAATTTCTGCGGGAACGGGAAAAGCGGGATATGCGCGTACGAAGTCGCAAAAGCTAGTCGGTAAATAAATAAATCTTCAATCCACCGTGTCAGCGCCTGACTTAAGAACCAACCACAGCAATGAGCTAATTTTATTCACCATAATGAACAACAATTTATGACGAAACATAAAATACAATATTTTCAACATTTTACCGATACTCAATGAAATATAATTTTACAGAGTTATGCTCTCTAGCAGCTATGTTATTTATAGTTTGTAACATCGTTTTCTGTCACATAAACCATAAAGAATACAATAATTTACGATTTTCTAAAAAATAAACAGTAAGAGATTTGTTGCGTTCGGAAATCAAATGTTTCTTTTGGTTGTAACATTCGTTTTTGGTGGCAATGTAAACAACATTATGGGACAACCAATGACAAGTACGATAGTTAGGTATATTGTTTTTTCAGTGTGCTATTTTTACAGCTAGGAGCTGTGAACGAAACGAACTAAAAGATGACACGTATTTATAGTAGAACTTTTATTGTTACTATTACAACGAGCATTTTAGATTAGATATTTGAAATCACAATAAAATGTTGTAGCGGCATCAATGCCGCCTCGTGAAAAACTAAGAAGTGAAATTTGTACGGCAACAAAAATAACCGCAACGCCATCTATCCTGTCAGCGACGAACTACCAACGAAATCCTGCATCGCGCAAGCAAAGTTCTCCGTGCGATTTGAACTTATATAACAGTTCGAATATCAACTATTGGGCAGTTGCCCATCAGACACAATAACCGTCTGGTCGGAGGATCCTCCCATTTACAGTGGATGTATGCGAGACTTTACTCTCTGTATCGCATACCTTTATAATTTTAGATCTATTATATCTATATGATGTTAAAAAAGGCAAAATCTTTATTCCTTTAATGACTTCTAATACCAAATAAATCCAACTTCTTTCGTTCAGTCCATCCAAAGGTTGTCTGTAAGAGATTGCCTGTGCGATAAGGCCGCCGTTTTACACTTGTTTTTTAAACGTTTTTACTATGTTTGTAATGAGGTGTACAATAAAGTATATAATAAATAAATAGTACCATAAAAATATGGTTTTATTAAAACGCATTCCTACAAAGATACAACACAGGTTTTTTTGTCAAAACCTGGATATTAAGAAAAACTCATATTGAAGAACTGTTGACCCAATTCTCAGAAAAATAATGAAATAATACAAGTTTAAACATCTACTTGTTTTTATAATAAGTTAACTCAGCCTCATGATAACAAAGAGGCGTTAATTTGAAGCTACATAATTTACTTTTTTTTACATAATTTACTTTTTTTACATTTTAAATTTTTCATTTAAAACGGACCAGGCATGTAAATTGAACGTGAATCATATAAGCCACGAATGTAGGTTTTAGGCCAAACGCATTATAAGGAGATTAAGAATTAATGGACATACATAACCCAGGCAAAATGTTGCCACTTTTAAAATATTAATCATGAAAAAAAATCAAAAGTATTCACAGTACGTTGGCAGAACCGAACATAACAAATTGACAAAGGAAAAACTGATTCAAGGTTGAGTCGAGTGGAGGATATAACTTAGCATTGAGGTGTATCTCTCCGGTTATTGTCATCTCCTAGACTAGTTTGTAGAGCCAAGAGTAAACAGTTGTTACATTGAAGCGATCTTATTATCTTCTTGACTGAACATAGAGAGGCCGGGAGTCGCCCGGGGCTCATTTCCGAGTTCCGGTATGATTGTGTACCTCTGAACAAGTCTTGCTGTAATGTCGATTTTGGTTTCGTAAACTTTTCTCGAAGATGGCGAATGTATTTGTAATTTTGTAGTTCGTTACTCAAGAAAACTTTTAAAAACTCGCTAAGTTTTCTGCTTTCTTTCTAAGTTAATCTTTAATTATTTTGTTCACTTATGTTTCTGAGTGGTATCCTTTCTACTGATTCTTTTTCATTGCTAGGGGTTAACCTTTCCCATAATCTTCCGCACTTCTACGTGCTAGCTTTTCAGCAAATCTGACATGAAACATTGCCATGCGTCCCTCATTAGGTCCTCCGTGGTGGAGGTGTAAGGCATTTGAGGTATTCCAGCAAGTGTACCATGTTTTGAAAAGGGCAAGTGCTACCCACATTTGATGTCAAACGGATTAGTTGAACCCCTTGTTTTGGAGCGGTCTACTTGGGTGCGCAACCGATTGAGTGCTTTCCACTTGGCCACTGCAGTTCACAACTTTCGAATGACACCCGTCTTTGGACACTTTCAGCTCGACGGCTCTGGTCTATCACCAGTTGTACAACTCAAGTTTGCTTGATGTATGGCCGTAAATTCGTCATATCACTTGGGAGTCAAGCCAGGTTTCCCCCGTCACACGAAACCTGAGCTTCAACTTTAACGGAATGTCTGTGCTTATGATCTGTCAGTTTGTGACTTGCGACTAAATCAGACCTCAAGAACACAATCTAGAACTTAGGACATAGGAAACTGACAACTGGGTTTATCTTCTACCATATTTGACTAGATGAAGTCGGAGTAGTTCCCCGGAGTACTTATAAACTTCAAGTATTTAGTGTCGTGAAAACTTTGACAAGTTTAATAAAACCCGGTTTATGTTTCGGCATTTGAAACGGAGACGTTGATAATAAAGCCCAAGTTTAAACAATTTTCGTGAAGATTGTTTTGCTTCTTGAAGTGTTAAGTGCATATTTAGTGTAAACCTAGTTTCTCTTCTGCTCTTCTTTCTTCTTATCATCGGCTTCGCCCGCTTGAAAATTGAAAACTATCTCAAGGGAAAATCCTCCCGGGATGAATAGTATCGCATATCCTATTCCAGGACACGGTCTATCCGTTTGCAAAGGTTCATCCAAATTAGTTCAGCCTTCACGACGTGCAGAAGCCTAGGAAACAAACACTTTCGCATTTATAATATTAGAATTCAGTCTCTGGATGGGTGACCATCTTAACATACCGAGGATCCTCCGGCTCTCAGAAATCACGCTAAGCCGGTGGTCCCGGCGGTCATTTGAGAGTCATAACTGGAAATCAGAAGCCAAGCAATCTGACACTAGTCTTGCCAAGGGATATCCTGTTACCCGGTAACAAGGTTGTGAAGATCAGATAAGCAGCCGCTCCATGTAAAATACTGGTATTTAGCTGCTCCCGGTTATGCTGGAAGTATTGGCAGATTGATGGTTTTCTAACCCAGCCAGCTCCTACTTATCAAACGTATCTCATCAGTGGTTTACATGCCCTGTTGTTTAAGATCTGGTTGGGTCTAGATCAGCAGTACTCCACCTTTGTTCCTGGGCCGCATAGCGCTTCTACTATTGTCATGATGGGCGATCTACAGTAAAATATAACATCTACATGCACGAGACTTTTGAATTTGTGACAAAGGACGGTTTTCATATGGGATAGACCAACTTTTTCACGTTGATGGTGGGAGAAGAATAGTCTCAGCACATCGCAAGTGAATCAGTACAGTATAGATAAATACACATTTGATACACTGCCTAAATATAGCATCAATAATGTGCTAAGTACAGGGCCACACGGAAAAGCTTGGCGGGCCACAGGTTGAGTATGTCACCGGAAAATGGCAAACGCCGTAAGATTGTAAAATATCGAGTGAAATTGTTAACAATTTTTTCTAAATAAGACACGGATATAATTGGAAACTGTTGAATTTGGATGGGATTTATTGTATAGAAAACAATTTGTTCATAATATTTCGAGAAGTTATAATTTAATCAAGATTTATTACAATCTTACGGAGTCTGCAATTCGTAAAGTCCGGTGACAAGTACAGCTGATCTAGATCATTAGCCGCGTGTCGTTTACAGTTGGCCGTCGCACGCTTCTGTAGCGCCATGTTTGTTTACACAGCGCGATGCGTTGTATAAACAGTGCCCCGGGTGGCCGACGGATTTGTAGATAACGGGACCAAGATTATAGCTAACAGTTGTCATCTATATCCCTGTGTTCAATTAAATGTAATTGGAGAACACCGCAACTTTAATTAGAGATGTCTTAAAATAAGTTGAATGATTTTGGTTTAACCTTCACGTTTGTAGATGAGTAGGCAATTGTGCTATTATTACAGTACCTACAGAATAATTTTAGTATTAACAATTTAATTGAGACTAGCTACCGCCCGCGGTTCCGCCCGCGTGAATGTCGAAAATTATCCCAAGGATTTACTCCCCGAATAAAAACTATCCCATGTCCTTTCCCGAGATTCAAACAATCTCTATACCAAATTTCATCTAAATCGGTCCAGCCATTTGCGCGTGAAGACGTAACAAACATACACTCACACACACTCACAATCTTTCGCCTTTATAATATTAGTGTGATTAGCATTCGCAGTGTAAGAAGGCCTCACATCAGGTCGATCAATAACCTGGTGAAGGCTGCGAGAGATCTCGTTTGGACGTCAGGCACACAGGAATTGTCGATGTGGAGACGCTTGGAGGGAAACCTATGTCCAGCAATGGGCTTCTTTGGGCTGAAGTGATAATGATGATTCGTTGGGACAGGACAGCTATAAAAAGCTAAAACTTACATTTTGATTGAGGGAGGCCGTTGATACAAAGATGTAGTAAACGTAAACCTTTGGACTGAACCTGAAACATGAGCCATACGTTGGAGTGCCCCAAGTGCCAATGCACCTGTGCTTTGGGGGATTTGATGAATGCTACCGACGACGATGCAATTGACATGGCCACTTACTGGCCCCAAAAAATCTAAGGAGTTAACATCGACTCGAAACGAAGAACCTTTGGACTAACTGACGGGACAGATAATTTTGAAACAACTTGTAAAATATAGAACTTTTATTGAGTACCAAACAGGAATGATTGCCAACCATTCCCATAAAACAAAAAACAGTGCTAGCTTCATAAATGAAATATGTGAAACAACTGTCTATTGAAACTTGTGAATAAAATTTACAACAAGCTCATAATTCTGAATTGTTTAGACAATCGCGGAAGAATAGCAGACGCACTCCCGCGCAGGTGATCGATTGTTTGAATATTAGAAGATTAGACAGGTGATTAACAAAGTACCCACTCGTTTTGATAAACATGTGTCCAAGTTGATGGTTTGATAAATGAAGATTAACTTGTGATGTTTTCTTTTTTATTGGAGGAGTTGTAGTTGTAAACACATTGAAAATAAAATGTGTTTTTTTTTTTATAATGTAGGCTCAGTTTTGACTACTATCTTACCGGTTGGTAAAGAAAGAAAGAATAAAATTTATTTAGCACAGGTACATTTAACGCACGGTAAAAATAACAAGAAAAAGGTAGTTATGCCAAAAACTAAGTGTGCGTCTCACGGCTGCACTAAAAGGGTCTATTTCAGCGATAGTCAGACGGACTGATGCTGTCTGACGCTGGTTTTCTAATGAACCTTTTAAAGGACGAGTGTCGGTTCATTTGAATAAATATAAAAATTATATGGTATGGTAAGCAATGATGTGGTCGACAACCAAGCACGCTTACTAAGATGTAACCTATTCACTCTTGTCTTAACGACCTCCATAGGCGCTAGATAGCGTGCCATTCTATTAGTCTGGTTTCTCAGCTGTCAACGAAGTCACACATGAGGCGCTAGAACATTGTTTCACAGCGACCCGGATTAGTCCGCACGCGGCCCGCTCCGGGTAGAGCCCGTACAATGAATGTTTGGGACAATTTCATTAATTAGTTATCCCCATATTCTGAGTTATTTAAATGCGTGAGGGGTAACCAAAGGACGACGCTGACTCTCTCTGACCCTCGTTTCAGAGAAATGCGGGCGCTACCCGTCCAGGTCTCCCGTGTGCGGGCGGCCCGTGCGGGTCTCCCGGACAGCTGTGACACCAGCCTTAACAAATGCGCTGTCGAAATCCTAAAATACAAGAGATTGTGCGTTGTTGCAGCGTTTGTCGAACCTATAATTTTTTGTCGTTTCTACAATCGCTTTTGCCACGCCACCGCTGACAGAATGTCACTTGTCTAGAACGTCACGCTGCAGCTAAACCTACAACAAGGAAACACAGACGTAGGCTAAACAAATTTCGTCTCTTTATATCCTGCAAATCGGGATTAAAGTGCAGGCCACACCGCCCGCTAATGAGCGAGCGAGCGAGCGAGCTGATGGGCGATGCGAGACGAGGGTAACTATATAAACTAAGCGAAGCTTTGGCGAGCTATTCCATGGGTTCACACCGAAAACTACGGACGGACGGGCAAGCGAGCGGGCGGACAAGCGAGCTGCGAGCCGAACGAACTGCGAGCCGAGCGAGCTGCGAGACGATAAACCTCTTTTCATACTTCGGTACACACCCCAAACTAAAGAGATAAGCTACGCTAACTAGGTAAACGAATAACATTGGCATCGTCGGATAATTTCGTTCGCATTGTTTTATCGCTGACGTAGTTTATCTCTTTAGTTCGGGGTGTGAATCGAAGTATGAAAAAAGGTGAAACGATGCTCGCCCGGCTCGCTCGCTCGCTTGCTAGCTGGCGGTGTGGCCTGCACTTAAAATCAAAGGAGAACAATGTGAAGGATCCCATGCGCTGTGCATGTTGAACGAATCTTCTTTCTTTGCTTAGCAGAACGATTATTTTTGGTGATTGTTACATATGGTTATCTTTAAAAGTCGAAAGTACTTAGGTACTCTTACATAAATGCTTACTCTTGGTATAAATACTTCAAAAATTTGTTCTTTCTCAAACGATCGTCAATGTTTTCATAAGTATGCTATGTATCACATTCACGTTTAAGTAAGGATCGTAGTATGTGGCATTCCTTATTTTCTGCTTTACCGTTTATGTATTATATACTTATCCCTTAGCATGTAATGCTTTGATAAGTATCTATGCTATGTACTACGTATGTATAAGTGCTTTTTATATCGATTTAAAAAAAGATTCGTAACATGTAGCATTCTGTACTTTTTTCTTTGCGTTTACGTATTTGTCAGCGGAAAATGGCTAACTCATTAAGATTATGAAATAACTTGAGAGATTGTAAACTCTCGATAAATTGTCAACTGAACATTTGGAATTCCTTTTTACGCATCAAAATTTGATAGTCTATAATATCTCCGTGTCGCTTCTAATAAATAGTAGACCAATCAGCCCTTTGGTCTACTATTTATCTGTTTTGGTTGTAGACTTGTGCTCTGATTGGTCGCCATTTTATGTCAGTCCACAATTTCTCGGAATGTCTTCGAGAAATGGAGAGTTTACAATCTCTCAAATTATTTTATAATGTTACGGAGTTTGCCATTTTCCGGTGACATTTCTATTATGTTTACTGTTTATATCTTAGCATGTATGTTTAGTTATTAATTCTTTTCTTGTATTTCTTTCCTACAGGGCGTCCATAGCAGTCTGAAAAGGGTCGGGCTGGCAATGCTTTCTCTATCCGTTCCGTCGCTTGCGAAAAATAAAGTCAGTACTGGTTGCGCATGATCCAAATGATCATCATGGGTTATTAACTGCTTGACATACCTACATAAAATAAGTACATTCTTCATTGATATTATAAATAATAACTTTTGGAAGCATGCATTTTGGGATGCGTTTATGAGATTTTAAGCATGATTGCATCGAGTTTGATTGAGCAATTTTGTAAAAAATTAAGATCTTATTCTCATTTGCCATACCTTTTACAAAAAATTTACATTCCAGGCAAGCAAGGAATTAAAAGTTGTAAAAAATTAAGATCTAATTCTCAATTGCCATACCTTTTACAAAATTTAAACATTTCAGGGAAGCAAGGAATTAAAAGATCGTTAGGCTTGCGTTTGACCAATAACTCATCTGATGATGGTAAGCGATGATGTGGTATAAAATAGCAAAAAAGTACCAAACGTACTTGGTGTTAAATAGCAAGTATTTTACAGGTAACCGTGGTAAGATAGTCGGTATTTCATCAATCATGTCAAGCGTATTACCAAAAGACATAGACTCAAAAACTTGGATTTCCTAAGGTGAGTAATTCTTAAAATAAAGACCATTTTTCGAATCTCGAGATCTTTTTCAAATCTGTTTTCATCAATCACAAGCCAAGATCAGGAACCCTCAAATCCTCTTGAAAAGCGATGTTTTCATATTAAGATGACTCTTGAAGGTAGAAAAGCGTTCACAGTTGGATTTCCGCTGAGATCCGTACCCGAGATTAGGTTTCGACAAAATGGTCTGTGGAATGTGTAGTCAATCCGTATTTCAGTTATTTTATTACGTGATTTGGATTCCTTCAGAATGAAAAAGGTTCCACGAAGGTAATATTGGGTTTGAGGTTTACCTTCAACTATTTTTCTTGCAACTAACATGATAAATTGTTTTTGTTGATTTATTGGATTTGATATTAATGCTTTTTTTGAGTGTGTGTGATTTTAATAGACAAAATAAATAGTTGGACCCAAAAATTGTGGATTTGTGGTCCTTGTGCTCAAAACTAAGTACTGGATTCTCGCAAAGTGATAAACTCATCACTCTTTTGACATCACTTTTTTGAATTTGTTGATTGATCGAATGAGAGTTATCTCAAAAGACGAACACCAGGTGGCAGCACAGAGGCGTCAGGTCCAGGCACCTGTGAAAACACTTATTTTTCCGACATTAGTTAAATTGGCTTCAACGTCATGTTTAAGGCAAAGTTACGTTTTCAAAGAATAGGATCTCTCGTCAAAGTGGCGCCAACTGGTGCCGTGATTGTTCCTGAAAAGCCTTATTCACAATGTTGAGTAACCTTAAAAGATTCTTACATTTTTAACTGACACCCGGTACATAAGTAGGTCACGTTCATTTGTCACACACGACAAAGGGACTCCCAGACAGGTGACTGCGTGACGATCGTGATCAGATAATAGAATCATGGTGGATGCGCAAGAGTTGATTGCGTGGCTGTCCTCAGAGTTAACATGTGCGTGATAAAATGGAAGTACCACACACACAGAGCTCGGAACGACATGCTGGCTGCTAGATTGTTATTAAGTGTTCGTGCCCGATTCGTTATGGTTAGTGTTGACAATGCAGTCTCTAATTTTAATTTGTATACTATTGTGTAAATTATAGTTCGACGGGTGTGTTGCTGGGGAGCTTGTTGCGTCACGACTTCTCAGCAGAAGTGGTGACGGGCGGGCGTTTGGAGGGAATTGTCCAAATGTTAACAATGACGTTTAAAAGTTTAAATTGGAATTAACTTGAATAAATTTAATGACTTTATGTTTTAGCTTCAGCTGTCTCGAGGTAGTATGTAGTAAATAGTGGTATTTGCGTCAAAACTTTGCATAAACCAAGCTTGTCTGTGAGTGTTAATATTTTATTTACGAAATCTAATAGCCCGTGGTAATTCTGGCTCTTTGCTCAGCAAATTGCTCGGCTACTAGTATTATTAGCAATGCCATTCTCTAAGTCCGGTGATAATTCTACCCATGCCTGTGACAGCCGCAACTTGCGCTCAGGGTTAATTGCGTGTGTATGACTTTTTCAATTTTTTATTTGCCCCTAATGCCCCACTGTTGGGCAAAAGCCTCCCTTTGGCACCCACTGCGTGGAGACTTGCCCTCTTGAGCCTTTTTTTTAAGGATGGGAAATTATCAAATGACTTCTTCCGCTCTGGGTGACTAAAAACCCATCCGTGTTCCTTCTAAAGCCCTTTGCGTTCCAGGCCGCGGTGACTCTTTCGAACAAATTCCGCAACCCTGGCAGGCTCTGACCCTAGCGGGCGCTGTCTCCTATGCTGACATCTCATTGAGGCGCGCGTGGAACACAACGCGTCATCGACCCGGGCCTGGTGGTGATCGGACAGCGAGCCTCCCAACGCTCGCCGTCCGCATACCCGCGCCTACGGTGGCCGTGCCCACTTGAGCCTGGCAGTGTTCTTGCCCACGTCTATGCTTCATAATATTTAAGCTCTATTAGGATGAGAGAATGTTCGCTGCCACCGCGTCGAGTCCACAGTCTGTGGGCAGTACTATAGCTGAATTAAATTCAATTGGCACATGTTCGCAAGCATCTCGTTAGCGATGTCCAATGTCAATTTATAATGTTAGGAAGTGCGGTTTTTATTGTTTTAGTAGGATGTAGGACATACGATTGATATAAATAAAACAGGCAATACAAATAGAAAAAAACCCGAAAATCCCGAGTTTCCTCTTTGTATGGAGTATGGACGTGAATGCAGTATGCTAGTAACTAAACCGGAAGAATATATATAATTGGATAAGTTATAATCACGTAGTTCAGTTCATATTTATGATGGTACCTAGTGCCTACACAAAGCAGAAAGTCTAGGCGTTAAAATATATATTTTTCTTTGATTTTTTTTGTTTGTCTGTCCTTTAAATTGCAATTGCTTTAAGATCGACTGGAAGAAAATGCCATATGCATTAAGTGCGCCTTTGAGTGCACACAGTTTTAATAAATTATTTTTTTAAGGTTCTTCCAACTCTTTGAAATTGAACTCGTAAACAAGAACTTATTAAACACACAATTTAATTACCTACCTATAGTAGGAGCCAGATAAATGTGCAATAACGGTCATTGACCCACATACATTAATCGTCAATAATTCTTAATAGCAAAAACAGAAATAGAACAGAAAGCTGTCCTGAATCGACTTCTAATTGTGATCCTTTAATTTAATTTACTGCCCCGAACAATAAATGCGAAGGGATTTTGGGGAAAGGTCAATGTACTTTTTTACAAGTTTATCTGGGGCCTACCATATCATGTAGGTACTCAAGCCGAATTTTCTTCTTCAGAATTTTTTCGACCTTGTTTTCCACTTAAGTTTCCTTTAAGATAAAACAGTGTACATACATCAGTCACCCCGGACAGTGTTTGTGGAGGACCGGCATTAGGTATAATGTGAACGATCACTAACACGCGGCGTGTATGTGATAAAAAGCATATAAATAGACCGGGAATGTGCACTTTCTTGGATAATGACGAGAAATATGGAGGACTCCGTTGGTAGATAAGTATGTAGGTAGTTTAGAATTGAGATGTAAAACTAGCTGCGCCCGTGGTGTTGCTTGTTAAACTTCTGTGACAGTTTCGGGTAGTTTGATGTGCTGGCGTACCGTACTTAACACGGTACGTCAGCACATCAAGCTACCCGAAACTGTCAAATTTTCAAAATCAACCTATATATTATATCCTCGGTGTACGGCACTGATAAATTAATCAGGAAAATTCTAGTTTTTACACTGATTGATTTTGATGTGCCTTACTTCACCGAGGCTGTGGAAGCCTGGAGACTCACTTGCCCGAATTCAAATCCACCCGACTACCCTTCATCCCAGAGACGGTGGGACGAGCCGCTCTGCAGCCAAGTTCAGGAAAAACTTATTGCCACATCAACTACTACTGCAGAGCGTGCGCGCCTGCTGGCTGTGGGTGAGTGGGAGTCGGGTCGGCTTCACGCACTACCGTCGTCGAACATTGGCACCATGTTCGACGATACTACTTTCCGCCTCGCTGCCTGCCTGCGTCATGGCGCTCCTTGTTGTTCTCCTCATCGCTGCCACTGTGGCGAAGTTGTCAACAGCCTCGGACACCACGGCCTGTCATGCAGCCGTAGCGCGGGTCGCATAGCGCGGCACGCGAATCTTAACGACATCATCCGACGAGCTCTTGTCACCGTCGGCGTTCCGGCTGTGTTAGAACCCAATGGCCTGGTACGCGACGATGGCAAGACACCGCACCGCATGTCGTTATTTCCATGGAAGATGGGTAGGCCATTAGTGTGGGACGCTACTTGTGTCGATACTCTTGCGCCATCCCATCTTCCTAGCTCTTCGTGCTGTGCTGGCGCTGCCGCTGCGGCTGCAGAGAACCTCAAGCGGCGGAAATATAATAAACTTGTTGGTAGTTATATTTTCGAGCCGTTTGGGGTTGAAACTCTCTGGTCTTGGAGTCCGAGTGCACATAACTTGTTTAAAGATCTCTCAAGGCGCTTAGTTGACACTTCACGTGACCCAAGGGCTGGCTTTTACCTTGGTCAAAGAATAAGCATTGCTATACAACGTGGCAATGCCGCCAGTCTTTTGGGTACACTTCCAGTCGACAGCGATGCGGATGAATTTTTTGACGCCATATTTTAGGGTTAATTTAGTTAGAAGTTTTCATTTTTATTTCTAGTGTATATAGTTAGTTATGTATTTATGGAATAAAGATTGTTTAATCTCGTAGGGTTCAGCCAGAGTTTAAATCAACCTTGAATTTTAGGTTCAAGGTTGATTTTGAAAATTGGGCTTTAGCGATAAAGTTGAAAATCTATTAAATAAATTTGTCAGATTTTTGTAGCTTGATGTACTGGCTAGGCAGTAGGTATTCTTCCGGCTTCAAAAATATTATTTTGTCTTTTCTGGATAGCATTCACCTATCAGTCTGATGCTTACAAATTAAGAGTTGTCAACGATATATAACGCAGGCGTGTGTGCGCAAACATTGGAGCACTTCCTCTTCCATCACTCTCATATTCCGATGAGACGGCAACCCGACACGATCGGAGAGAGATCTGGCGCAGGACACCAACTTCAAAACTCCTGGCGGTTATAGGGAAATTCCTATTGGAAAAACCCAATTACACTTTTTTCTCCACCTGGGAAACGAACCCAGGACTCCACGCTCGGCAGTCACGCTTGCGACCTCGAGACCAACGGAGTTACTGAGTGTGTGAATACTAGATTTGTAGAATATACTAGAGGTGAAGATTATTTTATAGAATTCGAAAATCGAGCGTCCTACTCATTTGTTAGATTTTCTTGTGTCGTCAATGAACTTATTTCTGCATTATTTTATAAGTTGAGAATTGAGAGAGTCTTGAAAGAAAGTTCTGGTGAAGAAAGTGGGCATTATATCCTCTTCGATGATCCTTCAGCTACTGTGTGAATATGTTCTTGTTATGTATAATATTAATTTAACAGAACAATACTATGTAATATGGGGAAGTCAAAGAGAACGCTCGAGTGCTCACTCTACTCGCTTCGCTCAAGTTGTAGCCAAGTAATCCTCACGAGAATGTCACACGCATCGATGGTGGCGTGTGGCCATGAGAGCAGCGGTATGAGATAATGAACAATAGTACTCTTAGCGGACACTATGACAATTCGAATTAAGGACAAGTTCTTGGCTGTCAAGATAGAAAGAAATTTTCAAGGTATTCAGGCAGTAAGACTTATAGTCGCCCAAACGGATTCTATGAATTCAGTACACGATTGTGGAGCCCCCAGCGATGAATATTTTCGTCGTAATTTAAATAAAATTAGATTATAAGAGATTCTTGTGAGTAAAGACAAAAACAAGAACAAGACATTTACTCTAATTCAACAGATTCTTCTTAATTCTTACTTGTGTTATTGGCATCCCTGTCAACCATAGGAATCTTCTTTTTGATATCTATTAAAATATTAAATCGAACAAGTTTTAATTTGAGATGACCTTATACCTTTTATTTAGAATCATAATCGATATAAAGAAGAACAAGAATCTGAATACTGGAAGGACAATAAAAGAGAACTTTCACATCGATATAATATATCCAGCAAAGTTATATGTCGGTAATAAATTCAACGCTAGAAAAACATCTTAGACAATCTTTAACATCCCAATAAAATTCATTTAACCATCACTGTAAAGCTGGCAACAAACACAAAACACGCTAATTTTCCATTACATGAAAATCACAATTTGTTCAGTGTTAAATACACCATTCTTTACTACAAACTTTATGCGCTGCCACTGGCAACTTGTGATCATTAAATAAAACAAAATGCTTGTTTATGCCATTCTGTCTACCATAGTGTATTAGGTATTTTTTTAAATAGTCTTATGGCCTCTAATAATTATGTCTGCATCTGCAACTGTGCCAAACAAAGCGGTGATAAAGATTTCAATAAAATTCAACTTATTTATTTGAGAGTCTGTTTGTGGTTTACATACAGGCCAAATCTTGGGGTAACCTATTCAATTTTATAGACTGCAGGTTTTCAGAAAAAATCACGCCATAATTTGGCGCCAATTGAGCGAGAGTTCCTCTACGTTGAAAACCAAGAAAAACGCTGAAAACGAAAACGAACTGGCTGAAACGTTGAAAAGTCCTATCAGCAATTTCATTAGCAAGCCGTGGTTACAATATTTTATTGGTCCCTTGAGCCACAAGACGGTCCTATGTGACTACATGATCCCCTTTCCTGTGGCCCCATCGCTCCACTTAGCAACGGAGCGTCAGCTTACATGATGAGAATGTCAGACGCACAGGTAGACACAAGACTCCTTTGTATAAACTTTGAGCGATTATTGTGTTATCTGTGCTCCTGCGTGTTGCTATACGCGCGCCTCCGTTTGATCGTGTATTGCTCGTGGAACAGAGCAATTATTTTTAAAGAGGTTCTTAATTTGAAATGTTTTGTTTTTTTTTTTGAACGGCATTTAGTGAAAAAACAACAATAAAAATATCATCTTTCGCTAACAAGGGATGGGCAAAAGATGATATTTTTATATTTTGAATTCAGAATTTGAGATAATTTATCAAATGGATGGAATCACAAACTGTATGAAAGTTAAAATTGTAATGCATTTGCATACCATACTTGTTTAAAGTCGTTTTTAATACAATTAGTCACAAAACATACAAGTAAGTCGATGCTTGACTACTAGAGAAGTATGCAAGTAGAAGAGTTGTTGCACTGACCCTAAATTAATTGTAAAATAGCAGAACGAAGATGACGGTTTAGGGAGCAAGGAGGATTTTTGCACAGAGATGAAGAAGCCCTTGGATAAATTCGTATGTGAATCGATCTATTTTTGATTTCTTACAGGATGCAGTCTGATATCTTCAGACAGCTTTATCAACAAACATAGGTAAATATTTTACTAAAACGGAAATTCAAAGCTTTGAAGGTTGATAAGGTCACATTCACATGGAAGTTGAAAGCACCGAACTGTTGATTGATTGTATCGATGCTAATTTTAAATATGAAACAGTTATGGACGTTATCAAGTAGTTTTATCAAAAACAACATTATTAATTAGGATGTCGTGTGATGTTACTCTTAGTACCTTAAGGTTAATAGTATCGAGCCGGCAGAGGTTCGTTTTTCTAGTAGGTACCTTTAGGTGCCTTCATCTTCCCAGCTATAACACTAGGAAGTGGTGACGGGCGGACGTTTTGGGGGACTGTCTTTATGTAGAACTTTGACGTTCAAAAAGTGCTGGCACTCGCCTAATTTGAATAAATGACTTGATTTGATTTAGGTACTAGTACTATACGGTTAAACCTAAGTCCAGCAGTGGACATCTTTCGAAATACGACGGAAGACTGGTCTCATGAGAGTCACATAGCACAAGCCAATTCTGAATAAGGCCACCCTAGCTTTGCATAAATAAAAGAGGTAGAATCCTCCAACTAAGTATGCATGAAAAATTTAGAAAAAATATAGTGTGTGGAATATTTTAAGTTATTCAGGCTGTATACCAAATCGTTTTGGGCGAATTTCAGCTACTGGCTGTAAATCTCTATAGGCTTACGATACGGAATCGCGAAATGAGTTTTTTATCCGTTTATTTGGTATACTGATCCGAATATTTTATCAAGATCCAATCTTTGGCTGGATTTATTTTGCATTTCATATTTGGAGCTTGATTAGGTTCTATGATTTGATTGGCTGCTTTAAAAAAATGGCGGGATATTGCGACCATCAATTATAGATAACATTAAGTTTATAACAATACATAATAATAACATTGTTTTATAATGTTTGTAATATAAATGGTAATTAATAATCTATAAAGTAAAGAATTACAAAAACAAAAATCAAATAACACATTGACAATCGATCAATCAGATCGTTTATTTGTGATACCTGGGTTACATATAGATGTTCATTACATAACTATACAGAATGAACATTAAATAATGTTCATACATTAAATAGTGTTCATTCCATGATCAGCCACTTGGGCATGCATACAAATGATCTAAACTAATATTATAAAAAGGAAAGATTTGTTTGTTTGTTACGATTTAACTCAAAAAATACTCGACCGATTTTAAACATTCTTTCACCGTTAGAAATGTACATCTTCACCGAATAACATTAGCATATTTCCAGAAATAATTAGGGATCCCTACTAAAACTTGAATAATGCAACCCAAGGTGTAAAAAAAATTGACATGAAATGTCTTTCATCGCATGCGCTGCGAAAACTTTTGACAATAGAACAAAACAATATGCTACAATATTAAAGAACATATTAATATCTATAGAAAAATCCGCGATAGCATATGCCCATTTCGTGTTGTTTTGGATGTATTGGATAGTTGTACCTAAATGTCATCTCTCGTACAACCTTGAAGATACAAATACCACAAACAAATCGCTTTAATTACAAACAGGTGCACTATTGGTTATCGAGGAGTCAGATGATATCGTGTGACTGTCAGGTTTCTAGGTCAAAACAAAGAAAAGATAATGACAAACGGGTGAAACGGGTGATTCTAGGTGATAGGTCAACCGATTGCGATAACTGGCACTTTCTGGATCTTTGACCGTTTCTGTTGATATTCAATGGAAATACGTTCAGTACCTACGCGTTACGTATACTTTATAACGAAAATAAGTATTGGATTTACCCAAATATCGACCTATTTCGAAAAAAAAAATTAACGCCTAAATGGTCATTTCTGACTCCGACAGAAAGGAGACCTGTCGTATTTTTTTGTCATATGAAGTACCCTAGAATAGGATTAAAAAAAATTAAGGTAAGCAAGTCTGATTTCAGCCAAGAACATTGCAGATTCAGAAATTATTTCAATGGTTTCAAACTTAAATGATCGTCTTTCAAATTCAAATGAGCGATTTAAGCTGTTTTTCGACCTCGTTTTCTCTAACTACTTATACAATAATATTTATTTACTAGTTCATAAAACTAAACTTTCCTCCCACACTGTCACTATCAGTGATCTACCTGTCTCTGCCTACCTACCTGTATGTACCTACGTATAGTAGGAGCTCTGATTACACAAAATTGTTTGATTGTGCTACTCTTATTTACACGAGCTTGATAAGTTAAGTCGGCGGGCGAATGAAGTATACTTGCAGCGGCGGGCGTTTAATTTTTTGTGAGTGAGAAATTATGGAACTAAATTAAAATTGCATTCAAATTGAATTACGAGCTAAAATAAAAATGAGTTACATAAATTATTAAACACGGTTTTATAGAACGAAGTAACAAATGTTTATTAAAAAAAAAAGTAGTTGAAAATGAAAATGGGAAGTAGGTACTTAACCATGTTCAAAATGTTGAAGAGAAGGTTATGTTATATAATTGTTAACCTACTTTTAGTTATTTTATTTTTACGATAACCGTCTCGAATATTGATGCAGTTATTAAACTACTGAAATATCAAAAGCAATTTGGTTAACTTTAATGATTTTTGCAGTAAAACCTCCTTTAATGTAGTAAAGTATTTTTATTAGTAAAGTATAATTTAATACAGGAAAAAATCTTTCACTACCAAGTCAACACAAAAAATTGTACCTATTCACTTTTTCCGTACCTACCTATCTTTTTTATTGAAAGTAAAGATTGGTCAGAGATTTATATTTGGAAAAAAATATTTACTGAAAGCAATGGATCAATTTATTACAGTTGAGGATTATGTACAACGGCTAGGAGATTGGATTTTAAAATATCGCAAAATCACTATCGGAGATTGAATTTTTACTACTAAACTTAAGTACGTAAAATTTTATGTTTATCGTAGAGCGAAGTATCCATTCCGGATAGAAATTAAGGAGCATCTTCTTTTCTCCCGGGTATCGTGAAAATTGGATAAAAAAAATTCTTTTTAAAAAACTTTTATTATTTATGAAGAAACGAAAAAAGTCATTTCTTTATTAGAGTACAGATTGAAGAGAGATTCTTTAAAGAATTCCAATACGTTTATTATAAATAGGTGTATTGGAAATCTTTAAAGAATCTCTCTTCAATCTGTACTCTAATAAAGAAATGACTTTTTTTCGTTTCTCCATTTTACCAAAGAAGCTTCATTGACCTCTATGATCGTCAAGGTTTACGATTTTAGGCTAACTTCAACAAAAATCTTTCTGAATATTAAATTTAAAACCTCAACATTATTTTCACGTACAGCGTTAAATAAAGTATGCTTTTAAGTGATTTAGCATCATTAATCTTGCGGTGGTGCCTATTCACGTCGCCTTCGTATTTAATATTGTAGCACGTGTATTCTGGAGAGACGTTTCTGAGGTTAGTATTTGTTGGTACCTTTGATATTGTTCAGGGGTCACAGAACTGGGACTAGCTTGACTTATTCTGTAGACTAAACTCGTATTCATGTCACGTGACTCCCAATAAATTTATTTTCGACTTAAAAAATACAATGATCTGCAGAATTCGCGAGAATTTGCATTGGTTTTCACAAGGTAGGTTTTTCTTTTCAGAATAGTTAAGAATATGCTTATCTTATTGAATGTTCATTGAATTTCATGTAGCGTGCTAGAACAACATAATTATGTTGATCTACTTAACACCCGTTTTTAGGGTTCTATAGTAAAACAAAGAAACCTTATAGTTTCACCATGCCCGTCTGTCCGTGGTTTTACTCAGATGCTATCTATTAATGTTAAAGCTGTAATATAGCAAGCTATTTTTTAAGATAGGTACTTCCTTCTTTTTCATAGAAATAGTTCTACAACATTGTTTTACAGATAGAACAATTTCAATGAAAAACGTCACTGCCTTTAAATAATACTGTTCATAATTTTCCGTTTCTTTATATGAAAAGTAACATCAATAAAGAACACAGTACCGAGATCATGTTTCTTTGACAGCAAAATAGAAGCTCGCCTTTCATTGAGTTTTATTACTTTTGCGGAAAAAATGTACCAATTGGTATTCACTCATTGAATATGTTTTCTTATAGGTATCCAGTGAGCTTGAGATTTTCTCACAAAACATGTTGTAGATGTTTTACATGAAAGGGATGTTATTTTACAAAAAGTACACCTTTTTAACGTCTGAGTGGATTTTCAAAGGTATTGTGAGGTGAACAATTTGTTTGTGCTTGTAATAAAGTACTGCGTTCTGATATATTATTATGTACCTGTAGTGTTATTTTGTTGGAATATCGTTTATTTCCATAGTTTTTGTTTTATCATGTTTAACTGTACCTACTTTGTCTTGTATGAATCGTTATTTTCGTTCTCGGGTAACCTAACCCAAACCCATCATCTTCTGAATTTAAAATTTGAAGTTAAAAAATTTGCCGAACTCTATTGTTTTATCAGTGTTCAACTTCAAATCCTCAATTCCGTAAATAAGTGAAAATTTCATAAGCACGTATTTATTTATTTTTAATTATTTTTCCACTATATCTTCCTCAATAACCATACAATATTAACTGCGGTTAAGCAGAAGACAAACTTACTTTTAAGAGTGCATTTGACCCGTTTTATTAATCGTCTTTCAAAAACTCATTTCAAGTCAGAGGAAACTTTTCATTTATATTTTTCTCTTTTACGCTACGATACGAAAAATAATACGAAGGATTATTAAGCTTAGAATTAATTAAGCTAGGAACACGAATAGAAAACATTAATTACTTGTTTGTGGCCACAGTTGTGAGGTAATGGACCTAGAATAGGTGCTCTAATGAAAGTACGTGTGTGAATAAAAAATAATGGTTCACATTGAAAAGGATGATATTTGGAATGATACTGAATTTACAAATGAATTTAAGCTACTTAGTTTGCTTTGAATGAAGATGGCATTAATCGTAGGTACCCTTTATATATTATTTATTAAAAGTCTCTCAGAGCCCGATACAGAAAAGTAGAAAGAGAATCGTTTGTTTGGGTATAGTCATGTTTTAGAGTTTGAGAGAGTAAAAGTGTTGAGAATATAAAGGTTGGAGATAGTTGGAGAGAGAGGCCAAAAAGAAGATGAATCGATTGTGGAAAGACTGATATGAAAGAAAAGGTGAGAAAGAAACTAGTTGACAGAATGGAATGGGGAAAAACGTGTTGCGCCTATAGAGGTATGCGGTACAGAGAGTAAAGTCCCGCATTTCTCCACTGAAAAATGGGAGGATCCTCCTGCCAGACGGTTGTTGTGTCTGGTGGGCAGCTGCCCGATAGTTGATATTCGGACTGTTGTATATGTTCAAATCGCACGGAGAACTTTGCTTGCGCGATGCAGGATTTCGTTGTTAGTTCGTCGTAGATGGCGTTGCGGTTTCTTGTTGCTGTACAAATTTCGCTTCTTAGTTTTTCATGAAGTGGCATTGATGCCGCTACACGCCCAACCCAAGTGACATTATACAAGATCACGACGATGAGATGACAAATCACTTCATAATGTATAATACATAAAGATAGAACAGCACTAATATAATGCTTATTTAAACAACAAAAAAAACTACCTACCGACCTACGACAAGAGCATCCCCTTTTAACTGAGCCAATTGATTCGTCAAACAAAATTGCTATTTTGGCATTAAATTACAGCCTACAGTAAAAGCTCCTAAGAGTTTCCCAAAAGGGTCAACACTACTGTCGTAGGGAGTAAATTTTCGTATGATGTCCCAACTTTTTGGGGTCCTATGACCCTTCTTGGACGACGCACTTTGCAAGACCTTCAGGGCTCACTTCTCGGGTCTGTATTTTTACGTAATAGGTATCTAAGGGATGAGTTAAGTCCCTAAACGACGTTGTCATTTTTAGTTTATGAGGAAGTTGAGTCATGAGTTGGACGAACTAAGTATTTGTGTGTATCTGGCTAGAATGGTCACATAGGAGACGTAAAAATGGTCTTTGAAATATTGTTCGAAAGATACGGTTTTTTCATCAGATTCATGGGATTTACTTTCGTTGATTTTCAAATTGACTACAAAATTTACTATTCATATGATGTTGGTAGGAGGTAATACAGTGAACCGTTGTGAGATCGTCGATTTTTATGCGGTACCTTTCTATAGACTGACTGTCATCAGAGAATATTATATTTCAAAAAGCCTCAAAGCTGTAAGAGTAAATGGTGTAGACAGAACATTCAGAACAGGTACTAGGGAGGTTATTTCCTCCATTTCTACCACAGCAGCCTGCGATTTCTAGATAATATTAACTTAACTTATCACATGATTGTGAATGACATTTTAAACACTTGACTAAATTCTAAACAGACAGCTCTATTCGGTTGTAGCGTTTAATCGACTATACCTACACATCACAACACAATGAAAGAAAGCAGCAGAAAAATATTTACTAAATAAATAGATACTTTCTTGTATTTTGAAATTAAAATTATTGAGCAATATTTCAAAAAAATAGCACAGGCATCACGAAAAAAAAAACAAATGCTGAGTAAGAACGCTCAAACGTTGAAGTTTGACCTCATCCTGGAGTTTATTTTGAGTTGGGACCGCAGAGCACAGAATCGGTGTGCCGGGAGCGAGTAGAGGCGCCATTACTAATAATTTAAGTGCCTGTGCAATGTGCTCTAAGCACTAATTTCTGAAGTCATAGCCACAGTCAGAATTGTCACGGGCTGTCAATTTCTATAAGTACGGAGACACTCACTAACACGCTTAGTTTGTATGTGTCAACGATTTATTACAAACGCCGTAAGTTCACGATAAATCGCGTGAAATAGTAAACTCCTTCTTCTAGACATACATATATCTGAGACTATTAAATTGGGATGGAATTAATTGTTAGTAAACGGTGTTTACAATAATCCGGTGATATACATTGAAAGTTATAATGACAGTGCTGCCTTTAGCAGTAGGTAGCCGCAAAGGTTTTTCGGTGCTCTATGGTTGTGAACTTGTGAGCCATTGTATCCTTCAGCCCTTTGTAAGCCTACCCCTGGAGTGGTCATTTGCTAAGTAATTACGCGATTAGAAAGCTTTTTGTTTCGAGATTTTGTTTGAAATGTCGCGGTGGCCTTTGTGTTTGATCTTTTCAAGTTTTCGAAATCAATTTCTTTGTTGTGCTCGTATCTTGGCGAAAAAGTCAACATAAAATTAAATTATTTCTGTCATGTTTTTGAGAGAACTACGAGTATGCTTGAATATTTGTCAAGGTGATGAAACTAAATTCTCAAGAAGACGAGTACCTATGTTGGAAATTTTGTATTCTTTTAACAAGAATGCTGCAGCAATTTAGACGTATGATAATGATAAATGTGCAGAAAGGGCTCGAATACAATCAATTAAAGAAACAATTATTTCAGCTAAAAGGTCTTTATTACAATATTTCATAAAATATTTAGTAAATATCTAATAAATATATATATGTTTATTTTAAACATGTAGATTTTATATTTTAAATACTAATCTCTTTATTGTGTTATTATTCTCTAGTTATAGCTAGTGTTATTTTATCAGAAATTAGCAATTAGTATTAATAGTCGCTAAATATGTTAAACCGTAATATTTTAAACCATATTTAAATTCAGGGTATAAAATAAAACATGAATAAAAACTCCAAATATAATTTAGAGCCTCTTTTATTTCGATGTCATTATTTTCATTGAGTCATTTTAATTATTATTTTCGTGTGAAGATTAATAGTCCCACGCCCTGGAGCTGAAGTATTTTTTTTATAAATCTTGTGAAATAAAATGCTGTTCCATGTTTAATACAGGGCAGTGTCTGTCCTTGTTGTTTGACCGTCTTACAACAGAAACTATACACGCAAACACTTTTTCTATTCCATTCATAAATAAAGAACGTCAATGAATGGACGTAGTAAATAATTCATTGATCAGACAAGATAATTCAATAAAACAATCATTACATTTCACTATCTTAATCACGGCACAATCTCTTAAAGTAAATAATTGAACCGCTCCACAATACAAGGTTACGTCGTCACGTCAGAAAGAAGGATGCGTTTATTTAAACTGTAGTTAGTGTGATTCGGTGCGTCTGCGCATTTCCACTTTTGAATTTGTTCTAAATTCAAAATATTCGGTAGTGTTCTATTTGTGTTTTTTTATTGCAAATGTGTTGTTTTGAGTGACTGTGTATGAATTTTCGTAAAAGGAGTTTCTGTAGTCGACCCGAATGTCCGAGTATTTAAAACAAAATTTAGATCTAGTTAATTGTTTTTTAAACCTACTACGTATACAAATTACCTACTTAGGTACCAACATTCTTTCGAATAGCCAGTTTTATCGGTCGTCCGTGTATACCCTGCCCAATTAGCATAAACCCTTGTTTGATATTCATTTGAAGTGGGCTCATCCATTTGCAATTCAATACAAATTAATGGATAGAGTGACTATTGCTAATTGCTTGAGTCTTTAGAGCAAACTGTTTGATACAATATTGTGATGAAATTGTTTTATTTGTAGTAAGTTTTAAAAATGTTAGATTATGTTTTTTTTTAATTAAATTTTATTTACATTTTTTGCAAGGGTTTTTTTTTCTAAATTAAATATTCGCTTTTATGTGACCACAGTCTAATTTCTTAATGCAATAGTACAACATAGATCACAAAAAGAAATGTAATTCCCGGGAATATTATTTGAAATTCGTAGAATTTAACCGTCTTTGTCTTCTGGGAAAAATATTAACCTTTTAAGCTTTTTGGACTACATTGATGAACATAGGCTTCTCTAAAATTAACACCCGGTTTCTAGAAAGATGTTAGCAAGTACCTTAAAATCAAGTGATGCGATAAGTTATTGAAAACTCAACTAACCACAGCGGGTTTAACAATTTGGCGTGATAATTTCCATTGCAGAAGCCGGGCTTAAGAGTAGTGTAATAAAATCGTGTAGATAGTGACAGTGCATCACTTAATGAATGGTTGAGTGAGCAATGTAAGGATGACGTCATTGGGGATCCCCACCGAGGCTCCTGTCCACACCATACTGTTCACGTCTGCTTATACGCAGAAACCTATCAAAGTTGTGGTCAAGAAGGTAAGGGAAAACATTTTTTTTTTTCAAAATATCTCATCTTCTGTTATACAGTGTGTACCATAAATGACGCAAAACCCGAAAAGGGCATATTGTACATAAACACATAGATATGAACAACTTTTATTCACATTCATATTTTTGTTTGCATTCCATAATGTGTGAAGATCTTAAATTATGTAACCAACTTTGAAATCACAAAAAAACCATCTGTATCTTCTCATGTATGAGCTTTATTTGAATCCAATTATTAATCTTTTGACTACAGAATAATATTATTAGTTTATACTTAATCAAGTAACATATAAACGTCCACAAAAGTACATAGCACTTATGGATACATAGTACATACATAGTATTTTGGGTTAAGAACGTGTGAGCCTAAAGTGCAATAAGTATGAGATAAGTGACGGCTAAGACCCAGGCGTGTCTTTTTCCGCTCAAAGGAGCCATTTCCACCCCGCTCTATCTTTCTGAGGTGCCGATAACCGACCAACTTGAGCTTCTTGGTGTAACGTTAACATCTACCTTCAATTTTGGTCCTTTCATAGAGGCAAAGGCTCAAGTGGGAGTACTGCTCTCATCTTTGGGACAGATCTGCCAGATACCAGCTTGATGCCCTTGATCAATTGAGAAACGAGCCAAGAGAATCACAGGCAATGCTTGTCGAGTCGAAGCTCCATAGTCTTGAGCATCGACGCCGGGTTGCTAGCCTGTCAGTTTTCTATCGGTTGCATTTTGGGGATTGTACGACGGAATTGCATAGTTTAATTCCGCCAAGCCCGTTCCATCATCGGACCACATGTCGTAAGGCGATGCGCCACCGGTACATAGTGGGCATCCCACACACACGCACAAAACGTTTTGGGAACACATTCATTGTGCGTACAGCTAAGGAGTGGAATTCCCTGCTAGAGTCTGTTTCCTGATAGCTTAATCTGGGAGTCTTTTTAAGTCAAGATTGAATAGGTTACTTCTGGGTAAGCGTGCTCCATCTTCGACCACATCATTGCTTACCATCGTGGTCAAACGACAGTCAATCTCAAATTGTACATGTAAAAATTGGCGTTGATACGAAGGCAGGTCACGTTAACAGACAATCATGAATTTAAACATCAAACCTATTTTTATGAACGCTTGTAAAACATTTTTCATATACCAAAAATTTAAAAATGATTTTTAGGTAAAAATTAATTGAAATCTCCGAATCGTTAGTGAACAATGTATTTTTAGTGACACCCATTTTACCGTGAAACGCTTTATTTCTCTTTGTTGCTGTTTCATCACCAACGTTACGGCTTGTCAGGGAAATAATCAACAAATAAAATAAATCGAGGTACTAACTACATAGTTGATATTTGTGTAGTTACGATCAGATAGTTTTGATTGATGGCTCATTAAAAAGCCATTGTTTTATAAATTTCCTTCGACACGATCACCTTAAGTGTGTAAGCCCTTATTCAGTTTAACAAGTCGATTTATTAAGATTTTCGCTGATTTATTGACTGAATTAATAAAAAAAGTTTTTTTAAGAACATATGTAAGTTTTTCATATTATTCGCGAGTATTGTTCTAAATTACGAAAATTATATCTATTATGGCGGAATGTGCGCTGCACTAAAAATACATGTTTCGTCTTAATTACCAAATTGTATACAAATTAAGATGGATGCTTAATTGTTTTCAGTATATTATAAGACCCTATTTGTTTAACAGCCATATGTATCGTTTAGCTGGTACGTTTTATGTTTTCTATAAATATGCAGGTATTTTTAGCCAAATGGATTATAAATATTTTTATACCTGAATTTAAGCCTAGTTTGCATGACAAGAAGCGATTTAACGTGGAGAATATTTTGGGTTACTGATTGTTATTTATGTTCAAAACGTTCATTTTTGTCGTCTGTGACTACAATGTTAACTCAAAAATAAAAACAAAAATATTAAATTCTAGACTCAAATATCTTTAAAAGACCCAAATAACGGATGGTGCGTAAAATTTTTGACGGTAAACGATTATTTAGGTCACGCAACCCCAAATAGACGTCATTGTCGCGCCGAGGAATTAAAAAGCTATTATTCTAGAGATTCATCGTTAGTACTTTATTTATTTTGATTCAATTGATAAGCGCGTTATATATAAATAAATATTGTTCGTGTGACGTACGGGTATTGATTAGCTTTGTTTATTAAGTTTACAGGTTTTTTGTGACGTGCATGCATAATACTAGCACGCTTCTGTATTGTATTTAGCCTGTGGTAATTAGTTACAGGAGGTTGTCAATGTTTAAATGGATTTTTCAATGACAAATGACATAGTGACAAACAATATATTTAATGACAAAATGCTATAGACGAAGTGATATTTTATCTAGATAGCAATGAAGGTTTACAGGAAAATTAAGGCTTTAGACTAACGACTTTATTTCGGCAGCAGCGTGACAATTGTCAAAAGGGCAAAAATGGGATTGACAAAGCCTCGAGCCTCAGTTGGCGCCTCTCAGACGAGAGGTTACCTTATTTAAAAACGTGCATTTGATGTTATCATGACATTGACGTCAGTTTTCTTTAACCGACTTCAAAATAAGGAGGAGGTTCTCAATTCGGTTGTATGTTTTTTACCTCATTACCCCGTCATTTGATTTTTTTTTTTGTAATACGATATACTTTTCTATTGGTCCCATAGAAATTTCATCAAAATCTTTTCGGTAGTTGGGTTTTGAAATCAAAATAGCTGGAAAAAATATGTCATCCAAGTAAACGGAATTGCGTATTTTGCTTTACAGGAAAGCTTTTCAGTGGTGGTGTTAGGTGTGGTACCACTAATAAATGAAAAATAAAAAGTTTTTTTACAAAAAAAAATACGTTTGACTTCAACATAAAAAAAAACTCTACAAAGTATAAAATAACTTTAATTTCGGAAGTCGGTGTTAAAAAACGAAGAAACAACCAAAAACACCGACTTCCGAAATTAATGGAAGTCGGTTGTATGGTGTATTTTTTTTTCTAAAAACTTTTTTTTTTGAATTATCGATATTTAGATTTCACCACAATCTTACCTGATGGAAAGCGACGATGTTGTCGACGATGGAGCACGCTTGCCAAGAAGTAACCTGTTAACTCTTGTCAGCCTTGTAACTCTCTGTCATGAAAAGTACCTAACTGAAAATCTTAAAAATAAAAACCCAGTACTGCAAAGAAACGTTAAAACCAAGCTAAGTTAATCCTCAAAACTGCAGAATGCCTTTCCTCAGAAGAATTTAATCTAACAAATGCACATGCATCCGAATACCGCACTATTTAATTTGCGGTCGACGAGCAGTGAGGCACGTCTTTCTGTTATGTACTTACTCTCTGGTCAGCGGTCAAAGGAAGGATTTTGTACTGTTTTCTGCCTCTACTTGAATTTTCTGAAATTCTTGTAAACGAAGCTGCGCTTTCTACAAGAAAAAATAAACAAGAAAGAAAGAAAAAGTATTTAATTGCCACAAAACAGATGGATGGATTTTGCTTAAACTAAACCCTAAACGATAGTGTTAGTAGTTCTTAAATTATGTTAGTAAACACGTTTAAAACTAAATAAGAATAAAAATAACAAAATATAGAGTATAAATAAAGTAGATGCATGTCGTGGTTGTGGCAAAAGGGCTTCCACTCAGCATAATGCTGTGCCGTGGGGGACCCACAGCACGACGCTGATTTTCAGTGGTCACCTAGGACATGACGTACGGAAACCAAGTCTGTTGTTCATGTGAAAATAGATACTAAAAATATAAGATAATTACAGTAAGATTAAATATCATGCGACAGGGATTATGTATGAATTAGAGTAGACATTTTGAATATTTGGTATAGCATGATGAAAAATAGTAATCAATCTTAATGTTAAATTTGTGCGCATTTGGATGGTAAATATATTTTATTTCATGCTTCAATTTGATATTAAAGCTACTTAAACTTATCGAACATTAATTGCCAGGGTCCTTTAGTAGGTTAGTTACGAAGTTCCTATCAATAGGTGACAACAGTTTAACTTGTTATTTTTACCTTTTGATGATTATTTTTTCTTTCATGTTTCGTCAAATACAGGGCTTTTGGCCACAGTGTTCGTCCAGTGACTTTTTTTGAAATGTGCGTTTTGTCTAGGTATATGGAATTAACAATTTGTGTAAAACTTAACAGACAGATGTGTTGCTGGGGAGTTTGCTGCGCCACTTCTTCCCATCTAAAACACTAGGAAGTGGTGACGGGCGGGCGTTTTGGGGGACTGTCTTTACGTAGAACTTTGACGTTCAAAAAGTGCTGGCTTAATTTGAATGAATGACTTTTGATTGATTGATTGCTTGTCTGCTTGTCTTCCGTCTCGGTTACGAATATAATTCGTAGTTATATTTTTAAGGAATTCATCGCATATCTTATAGCCATTGGTAAATTAAGCCACAATTAATTATGGTCATAATAGCCACCGTTGTCCTTTCCAAAGGTCACTGAAAACTCGCGTGCCTTCTACGTCCCATGGGCCATATTGGAGTAATGTAGGTATAATCTCGTCAGTCATATGAACGGCTATGTCCTACACACGTCAGCCCACACATCATGAACAAATACGAAAGAGGCTTATACTCAAACCAATGGATTTATCAGTGACAGTTTGACACTTTTACTATGCGGGTTGAGCTGTCTAGAAAAATGTTGAGATGGAAAAAGAAAAAGCATTATAACGACCGGAGCGTGGTTCTTGAAAATAATAAGCATCTCTCTCGCTATTTTTATAGGATTTATTTCTATTGAATTCTATTCACTTTTTACATAGGTAGTTTTCAAATATATCAAAACGCCTCTGGCTTGATAGTCGTCGTCCTACTTCTGTCTGTCAATCTTTTAGAATACGAATTAGCGATGTCGACCGGTTGCTTGCTTACCGGGCATTCTTGCCGGTTCGCGTCGGTAGAAGTGTGACGCGTGGTATATTTTGTATTGCATTCTTGCCTCCCGGTTTCATTCTGTTCTGATCTGTTCTGGGTGGAATGGAATCGATAGGGCTCTGGCCGCACTTAGTGTTTTTATTCTCAGCTCCACTTAACCGAGATCGCGCCTGTTTCAATTATTCAACGTATTTTCCAGGTGCGTATACACTTGAGACACAAAACGACACCAATTAACATCACAATATCCACTAGGAATCAATTTACGAGTAATTAAAACAGCCTCTAAACTTCACTCGAAAAAATCCCGCCAAAAAACTGTCTAAATATTTCTATGAACCAGTGTTGCCAGTGTTTCATTTATTGTTGTATCGTTGCCTCCACATTGTATAGCATAAGTTAAGCCAAAATGTTACTTAATCTGAACTCACCTTAAGTGCCAATTTCTTCTAATTTTCATGCAACTTTTGCATTCGCATCTCAGTCGATCAAAAATCTCATAAATGTCAAACATATATGAAAAATGAGGTTTTATTGACAGGTTCTGGCTGAGGTGCGATTGCGAACGTTGTTTCAAAGTTATTAGAAATGGTCTCTTATTGCAACAGGAATAAGGATCACTAGAATTTTGACAGTGATGCCAAATTAGAGGGAAAATAAATGTAAATGGACTGTAATACGGAGAGTATTACAACAGTCAAATAAGCTGTTAGGGCTATGCATACGATGCCTTTACACCCCACCCATCAATGGTGCGTTTTCTTCCTGCGACTAAACAAGTAGCACTATGGCGCGTTGTTTCGTGAATAAATAAGAACCTTCTATTCTTATTAATTCTATGTATGTAACCTATCAGCAAGCCCCAACATAGCATCGTTAATAATATCCTCAACTATGTCACCAGTGGCGGATCCAGGATTGTCGTTTGGGGTTTGACCCCGCTGAAGCTATATAGACAAGTAATCACTAAAGAAACAACATTTTATTTTGCTTAACGCAACACACACGCACAATCAAAGGAATGGAACTCTCTGCCTGCGGCTGTGTTTACAAACGCATACAACCCAAATCTTTTCAAAATTAGAGTGAACAGGCTTCCTCTGGGTAAGCTCGCTCCATCGTCGACTTTGACTCTGTCATTTATGACCTAGAATATATCTGAGTCGTTTGGGGGGGGGGGGGTGCTTGAGCCCCTCAGCCCCCCCTAGATCCGTCAGTGTATGTCACTAAATACCTACTCTATCATAGAACCGAGCTAGTTATCAGCGTACAATCTACGATAATGTGATATTTGCGTATGCGCATTTTATGATCCTCAGGTATTTATGGCGCCTGGCGAATGCGTGCCGTTCTAATAGAGGTGTTTGTCTATGAATAACCATAAAATTGTAGTTGATTTTAGTAACTACGATCTAATGTTAGTTGCGCTGTAGATGTTATAGGTATGAAATAAAGTTATGTGGTTAATATCAGGTAAAAACCTGTACATACATAAATTATTCGTTGGGAACAAGTTCTGCAAATCGTGTATTTGTACTGTTTTTTTTTTAAGAAAAACATCAATTGACATGGCTGAATGTGACGAATCGTTCCTCAGTATGCGAATATTTGTATGTCTGCATCAACGACCATTCAGCCCATGGGCTATTATAGTTGTTGGGCTGCATTTATAAGCATTTTTTTCCAATGTACGTTGTTTGCAGCAATTGTAATGGTTCCTTGATGAAGGGAATCTCACAGCATGCAGGTACTAATTAATTATAGCTTAATTTTTATTATTAATTATAAGTATGTATATCATCCAAAATAAATCTTAAAATAATCTCTTTGGCTTAGGCCTCCCCCAGCCTCACTTCTTATTGTATCTGTCCCCAATCCAAAGTTATAACATTTTTAAGTCGTTTCGTCTTATTTTAATATAGTTTTTCCTTCGGATTATATTCAGCAGCCCACCTACTTATACATTACAAGGATGATTTTAACGACAACTCAACTGGCAGCAAATAAAACATATTTATTCTCACCACTTGGGTCCAACCATGGATTTTTATGGGATTTTTACGACGCCATAGAATTGATCGTGTTTTTCCTATGGGATCGACATTCGACAGTAGCTCGGCCATTTGTTAAGGCGAGGCCATTTACTTACCAGCATATGTATTACGTGTATCTCAACTTAATATCCTGTTTAAATCATCTTAGAACGCATATCTTGCGATGATGAATCTTCTGTACAAGATTAACTATGTTTTTGTGTAATGAAATAAGTTTTTATTCAGGTACTAAAAAAATACTCTACATGAATTTTATAAATTGATGACTCTAGTGAGTCAATGACATCGATAACTTCGTTTGTTTTGCCAACTTTAGCAAAGGCCTCCCCTATTTCTTTCCAATCTGTTATCTTGTGCTATTATCTTTTTTTTTAGGGTTCCATACCCAAAGAGTTAAACCCTATAACTGAGACTTCGCTGTCCGTCTGTCACCAGGCTGTATCTCATGAACCGTGATAGTTAGACAGTTGAAATTTTCACAGATGATGTATTTCTGTTGCCGCTATAAGAACAAATACTAAAAAACAAAATAAAATAAAAAAATTGGAGGCTTCCATACAACAAACGTGATTTTTTTGTTCGTTTTTATAGATAATGGTACGGAACCCTTCGTGCGCGAGTTCAACTCGCACTTGGCCGGTTTTTTTTCTTAATAGCCTCCAAAGCGCGAGTAAAACAAAACGTATATGATGGTGGATGCCCCGTACTCGAAGGGTAAATATTGCTCCTTGTTCCTCCAAATCATATAGTCTGAAAAACCAAGTCTGAAAGAACAGAAAGGAAGATTTTCTTTGTATAAGAAAACATGCACTAAAATAGTACTTTAATTTAAAGTATTTTTTTTTTTGTACAACTTCCTTATGCATGCGGTGTTTACCTATAAGTGATTGTTGCACTGATGTATATTAATTTAGTGCATGATATTTTTAACATAAAACCAGTGTGAACAATTGTTGGTGAACCAATAAATAAATAAATAAATAAAATGCACTTCCACTTTACAGGGCTCTGTCTATGTTTCTGTATTTATCATCATCATCATCATCAGCCGAAAGACGTCTACTGCTGGACATAGACTTCCCCCAAAGGGACGGTTTGCCATAATCGCCACGCTTGGCAGGCGAGTTGGCGGTCGCAGTGTACCTGTTGCAATGCACAGAGAATGCTGCTGCTCATTCTCTGGTGCGTCCATTAGTCGCCTCTTACGACACCCACGCGAACCAGAAGATTCTGTATTAAGCAAGAATATTTTTATTAAAGCACGACGTGTGAAACCCTGCTATGTCAAAGATTGACAGGTTAAAGTAGTTTGACGCATACTCAACTTCTTATTCTTAATCCAGAATTTATAAACGTCATACGTTCAAACAGGAAAAGCGTTGGAGCGGTTTAATTAAAATCGCATCAAGTTTAAACGCAATCTCAGATCAAAATCTACTCAAATCGCGTATTCGCACGGAAACACGCCTTAACTGTCAACTGATTCATAAAGTAATTTATGCATAACATCGCCATCTTAAAATCGATTTTATACCATTATGGCAGAGTTTAAAATCGCTTGATATGTGAACATAGTTAAGTCGTCATGGTATTGTAAGGTGACTTGAAGTAATGCCATGCAATTTGTATGTGATCAATGGGCTTGTGACGTAGATTTCTGATAGCCCTGAATATTAAACGAATGTCGGTATATTACTACACAAATCCCGACATTCGTTCAATATTCACACCTAAATTGACAGCAATAGGGTTTTCTACTGATAAGTGCATGCTTTTTTAGGGTTCCATAACCGAAAGGTAATTAACGGTCCCTATTACTAAGCTTCCGTTGTCTATCCGTTCGTCTGTCTGTCACCGGGCTGTATCTCATGAACCGTAAATACGTATAGGTAGACAGACGAAAACCCAGAGTGTGTATTTATTTATATTCAGGGACGTCCTCTATATAGAAATAAATACACACTGGGAAAAATTCAACTGTCTAAAAAAAAACTTCATGGAAAACTAAACTACTCTTACTACTACTAAAAAAAATTAAACATAATTTTTATTTTTATTTTACCTATTAAATTCTTAATTCAGACATCGGAAGATAGACTGCCAACAGTGCAAGTTATGGAACAACTACTAAAAAAGATACGAATAAACATTATCGACAGGTCATCAAACTTCTCAAGGAAAACGCTGAAAAATAATTCACCCATATCAATACCGGTCCACTTATCGGGGAAATGTGTACGTTTACATTAGAAATGTTTATTTGGAACGGGCAGACCGAATGAAATAACATCATTAGTTTGTATCGAAGTTACTTTAGTTCACAGCCGGTATATGGATGAATATTGATTAAAGTGGAAACATTGATTAAACGAGCAGTCGATTATAACATACTGTGGTGGTCGTATGTTGGTTCAAGCAAGGAATTAACTGGACGGAATTGCCCACGGGCAATCTCGTATCCCTCGCTAATCTATAGGCCTGCCCTAAGTGCAAATCTGAGTTGCTTTCAGTGCTCTACGGATCCTCTACAATAATGGAGGATGCTGATGGGTTTGCCACTATACTGCCGCTCGATTCTGTAAACATGTCGAAGTGAAGGCTTGGTTGAAGTGATCACGAGGTGAGCTGTCAATCCATATAAACAAGAGAATGACAGCTCACTTCGCGATCACGTGACATCTTGATTATATGGATTGACAGCTCACCTCGTGATCACTCTACCTAAGCCTTCACTTCGACATGTTTCCAGAATCGACGGGCTGTAATGCATCGGGGATGTTTTGCGGATACCAACACCGACTGCTTTAGAGCAATAGTGCGCAAGAGAGTAGCCTCCCTGATGCGTCGTGTAACGACCTTCTAAACACCATAACGGAAAGGATTGAGTGTCCTATTGTGGGGTATTGGAATAAGGTACACAGTTCTGGTGGTGTCCTTTTTAATTTAAGGTAAATAAATGGATAACTTGAATAAGTAGGTATAAGGTACTTAAATAGTTTTGAGCTTAACTAACCTTTTATATGGAATTATGTTCTGAAATAAAATTATAAATAAAAATAAGTGTGACTATGGCGGTTTTAGCTCACAGACAAGCCCGTAAGTGAATTCCCCGCTTTAAAAATATTTATTCGAAACAAGCACAGTGAATGAAATAAGGCCATTAATTTGCATCAAAGTAACTATACAAATTGGCACGTAACAAAAATAATGCAAAACCTGAAGGGGAGTCATGGATATTGATTAAAGTACAACATAGATAAACGAAGCAATCGATTAAAATGTATAGAGGTGGTTGTTTACTGAATCAGTTGGTTTAAACAAGGAATTGCCCGCGGGCATGACTGGCGACCTCGTAAAGTGTAGGACTATCGTATGTATGTCTGTTTAGTCTATACCGACGCATATCGACACACCTAAAGAAGTGAGGTCCGGCAGACAAGACCCGCTGCAATGCCCGCAGGCAAGCCTGTAAGTAAATTCCGCCCTGGAATTATTTTATCAAAGTAAAAAGGTATAGTTCGCAACCATTATGTTTACGAGTATACTGATTCAAGTGGAAACATTGATAAAACAAGCAGGCAATTTAAATTGATTATGGTGTTTTTTTTACCTAGACGGATTTGCCCGCGTGCATGAGTCGCGAACTCGCGATGTCGCTACTATAGGCCTGTCGTATGTCTGCTAAGTGTGACCGCGCAGCCAGACCTATCCTATAGTAGGTAGTGAAATTCGGCGGATCAGAGGCTGTAGACAAAATGCTATTCTATCAACGAATGCGATTGTCGAAATGACAAATTGGGTTTTTCCTAGACAGAAAAATAATATTTCTCAGTTAATCCGTCCGTTAGATTTTTCAAAACTATTGGAAATGTTCTTTTTTGCCATTACAAATCTATTAAAATTGGTTAAGATAAAGTGCATCAAGAGTGGGGGCTGGTGACGTCACGTTTTATTGAAAGTGTACTAAAATGTGACGTCACGCGAGTTTTGAACGCATTGTATCGTTTCTATTTTTTGATTACGTGAAAGAAGAAAAAAAAACGTGTCTAATGTTTTTTGGAAATCTATCTGACGGACTCATTTGTTTTTTTTTTCAGGGAAATACCCTATTATATGGAATGATCACGCGACATTTCAACAAATATTGACAATCGCGCCACGCTACCGCTGACAGAATGTCACTTGTCTAGAATATCAGGCAAATCTGCGGGAGATTTGCCCGCGGGCAAGCCCGTAAGTGAATATCCTCGGGAATTAATAAAATTACATCACAAGTTTGCATTAAAGTAAGTAACTGTAGTTTACAACGCGCTGGAGATGTTAATTAAATGGAAACATGCTGGATAGTTAATAAAGAGCGACGCATTTTAAATGAGTAGATACGAGTAAATTATTATGTACTGTGGTTGTTTAAAGCATGGGCAATTACTGGACAGAGTTTCCTGCGAGCAGCTTTGCGCGCTATATCATATTCGGAGTAGTGAGCGTTTCAAAATTATGACAACACTAATCGCGTGTGACGTCACTCGTAAGTCACCCCATATTGAACCTGTTTTGTCTGTGGTGTGACCAGAGGCTCGTTTGTAGTTGATTATTTTTTAGTTAGTTGATAAGTTTTAAGTGTTTTTGTGCGTTTTTTCTGGCGGAATATACGCGTTTTTCTTTCTTTCTTTCTATAGTAGGAAAGCTATTATAATGTTCTGTATTTTGGTGGTGGTTGAGTCTTTGCTGTTAGTTACGCGTTGATATACGTATGTGACGCATATTTTCCAAATTATTATAAAAAAAAAAATTGTACTTTCTCAAATTGTTTTTGGTATGCGTCATGTCTGGAGCGAAAGAACTCTTTTTCATTCATTATTTTACTACTCTTGTTAATTACGGGGTTTTTGCGTAAAAAGAGCCACGAATATTTTGACTATTCCACAACGTTCAGTGTGCCATTTACTTTGGCACACAATATTATTACTGTCGACACAATGAAGCAACTGGGTATTTCCTTCAAACTCCTTCGAGATACGGAAATTTCAATCCCTGAAAAAAAACGCCGCGTCTTCGTCAATTATTTCGATCCGTATGTTTTCATTTCCTTTTATTTTGAAATAATGACGCAAAGAGCAATATCGTAGTGCCAACTATACACAGACGCAATCCATCACTGTAACACAAAAATATAAAGCTGACGTTACAGTAGGTAAATAATAACAGTATAGAAGCATTAAAATAATGTTGGAGCAAGGCTATAACATTACACTGCGGTGTACTGAAAAAAATGATCAGAAGGCTTTTCAATTCGCCTTCCTACCATATACTTCTCTAAATAATCATATTGCATCTCGGAATAGGCCTCTATTCAAAGTGTACTTATTCTTATTGGAGTTACTCATTAAGAAACAATTTGCGTATTAAGCCCGCGGTAAGAAAATTTTATGAGGAGTAAAATCGAGCGTTAACTAAAAGTGAGGCGTAACGTTCCTTTGCGCCACGTACTTTGCGCACCTTCCACTTCGAGATTATGTATGTGTGTAATATACAAAGTAGGTATAACTTACTCAGCTTATTTAAGATGCTTTCATCTACCCTCTTTTTACATAATCTACACAATAATAGTTCTTAAGGAGTAAATTCCAGTCGTGTGTCGGAGCTGACACACACACTTTTTTTTAATTTATTTTTTATTTTTTTACTATTATTATTTATTAAACAGGTAGGTATAAAGGTACACTATTTGTTTTTTTTTACAATTTTACTCGCCAAACTAATTAGTTTCATGGCGAGAAGCGCTTGTTTATTTACAAAAAAAATACATATATTCTGATGTAAACCAACCTTAAAACTACAAATTTTGCACCATATCGATCAAGGATCAGTCACAACGGCACGAATAGACCGCGGTCGCGCCACGGACACTGGACACTGGACACTGACAGACTAAGTACACACGGCCACACATCCCCAGCACAAGCCAAACCCACACTGTATAAGATTTCCGTACAATGAGAGGTCAGCCCATACCGGAAACGCATAATTTTAATGTTATATTTTAAATGTTTTCGGTCTGGATCAGTTCAGTGGATTCGAAGCAAAGGATACTTTTTCCATACGGACGTTTGGAACCCTAAAAATACATAAGAACGGGAGTGTGTGAGCTTTTAATCGCCATTTCGCGTGAAACTGAACTTCTGTTACCCTTTTTACTTCATGAATTTGTAACAGAAACCTTTTTATTATGTTTCAATTTTATGTGTTGTGTATTTCAATAAAAATGTAGGGCAGGGAGCGAAGAGGTAATAGTTACTGTTCAATGTAAAATTTTGTAAGTATGGAGCTTTTAACTTTTGGCTACACAGGCCATGACGTATAAGATTGATGATGTAAGAGTTGACGGGATAACATACTGATAAGAAGGGCGATTCTCGTACTTAAAAGCAATCAGATTCAAGTTGCAATTTTATCTAAATGCCAATAAATAAATGAGAGATGTTTTGGTCGGTTTGCGACGGACGTTAAAAATACTAGAATTGCTCCTAAGGTCGTTTAACTTTATGTTCTGAATAACTTCTTGCCGCAGCTTCACTTGCCTGGCCCTACCCCACAAAGCTTTTTTCAGGGAGTGAAGTTAGCGTTTACCACTCCCTGATAGTGATGCTTACAACCTATGAAAGAATAAACGTAACAAAACGTCTTGGATACGAAAATAATAAACAAAGAATTTGAATGCTGTGATATCTATTGAATGGTAATTAATAGCGGAATTTGTTCGAAAGAGTCACTGCGGCCCTGGAACGCAAAGGGCTTTAGAAGGAACACGGATAGGACCAATAAGAGTCTGACACGCCCTTCCGTTCCACCCAGAGCGGAAGAAGTCAATTGATGATTTCCCATACTTAAAAAAAAAAATGTCTAGCAATGAGCTGTGGTTGGTGTAACCACCTATATTGAAAAAGTCAAATTTGAAAGGTAGGATGTTACCTTGAATCTCTGCCTAGAATTAAGTTTTAACTTAAGACTTTAAGTAGGAAGAAACTTCATTAAACTGAACAGTACATGAATACAGTGATGGAGATATAAAAGTACCTACGTAAGTAGGAAAGCTCATCGCTGATGCGAAGAGTGAGGGACAGTCCCAACAGCTACCTGAGGGTGGTTGCAGAGCACGTGGAGAGTCCTATATGGAGGCATTGGACCCGCCTACATATAGGATAATTTTAATGTTATGTTAGTTTGTTTTAGTATTTTAAGTATTACTAACCTAGTTCTTAAGTGCCTGTGTATTACTAACACTATGGACTGTCTTGGTCTGAAATAAACTATTATTATAGTTTAATGTTTCTTGCTTGAAGGCGATAAATCTTTGGCAACTACAAACTTACTAATTTGGGGATACTTTTCCGTTAAATTTTCCCATATTGCCGCGAAAATGCTGATGCAAGCTTTTCACGGAAATATGGGACAATTAAAGGAAATGGAAAAATCGTGTGGAAATCATGGCCTTGAAGCAAAACTTCGAAGACATGTCACATAGGTACATCACCCCGCACTGGGCCCGCGGGGGGGGGGGGGTACCGCTCACTCCCTCCCATAGAGTGGAGGCCTGTGTGTGGTAACTCTGTAATATATTACGCTTATAGAAAAATATATATTTTTCTTATTTGGGATGAATTTGCTCTTGACTCTAGTCTAGGTCATAGATGACAGAGACAAAATCGACGATGGAGCGAGCTTACCCGAAGAAGCCTGTTCACTCTAATTTTGAAGAGATTAGGGTTATATACGTTCGGAAACACAGACGCAGGCAGAGAGTTCCACTCCTTTGCTGTGCGCATTATAATATATTTATCGCATTATATATTATAGGAAAAATGTTAATAATCCGGTAGCTTCTGTCTGATAAAAACATGTGATCTAATTTCAGCGAGCGTTTTTACGTTTGAATGGTGAATCGAACAAGTTATAAGAGTGAGCGGTTGTATTGTTGCTCTCTCCCGCCATCTCTCTATGGCGTCCGTTACACGCTCATTCAAACTTCAATCAATTCCAAAAGTCATGATTTATGGTGAGTGATGGAATTCAATCGATATTACCGTAAACTTAAAATAATCATAAATATGGCGACAATATATTATTGACTAATATACGGTATTCGAAAAAAGAAAAGGACCCATTCCATAAACATTACAAAAATAGACCCGTTCACGAAAAAGTCGTCCAATGTAATGGGCGCCTATTAGTTTATCTTTCCTTGCTTTTCCCTCCTTTTTACTTTAGCTTTGTCTGACTTTGTTTTACTCTTTAAAGGTAGCTAACCTTTAAAGAGTAAAACAAAGTCAGACAAAGTACTGTTTTTTTTTTTTTCTTTTCTTTCGTAAAACTTACAGCTAGGCAGACACATTATTAAGAGTTAATAACATGATGATGGCCAATTACAAGTTTTCACAGATAGTAAACAAATATAACTTATTAAACTGAGACTTCATCGTTTTTTTGATGTTGATTGTCTCAAAGGTACTAAGGAAACTAACACAGTTTTGGACGGAATATGAATGATACCTGAAATAAAATATTATTCTTTTAAGTGCGTTTCTTACACTACTTTATTACATTAAAAAAACGCATTATAGTACTGAAGAAGCAGGGAGGGCCTCGTTCTTCTTTTTTTTTACAACACAACATACATATATAGGTGTCGAATATCTATGGCAATCTTTCTGCCGGATTAAATCGCATGTTTCCAAAAAAAAAAGTATTAGAAAAAAAAAATAAAGAAAAATGTTTATTTGGGACTCGCACAAGTCAAACAAACCAGTTAAATAACATTAACAACTAAACAGTATAATAAAATAATTGTTCTGCGCGAGACCAAAATGGTCCCTATCTCAGCTTATGCTGCGATATCTAAAAAATAAATAACGCAGCGCTGGTATTCTGATAGGGCCAGTCAGTGGTGCCACGGATACACTCACGGAGCCTATATAAAAGAAATATACAAATAACATAATAAGTATAAATATGGGTAAAAATGCAACAATTATAAATCAGGCAAAAAAGCAGCAGTAAGAAAGCAGTTTTATCTATGTATCTAATTTTACCTAGTCTATTAAAATAGTACATTGTTCACCGAGAGGAGAAAGTGACCGATTACCGTCGAGGGTGTCGTTTGAAGCCCGAGCCGTAGGCGAGGGCTTTAAAACACCCAAGATCGGGAATCGCAGTTTCTCTCGAGTGATACATAGTGCTTTATACTACACCTAGAAGGAAAATAAAAAACGAAATCTTTACTAATTGAAATTTATATTGAAATTGTTGCAGTTAAAACTGAATCCTCAAACAACACACAAATTGGAAATGGCGCCAATGGCGTCTGCAATTTTCACATGTTCTTTTTTCAAATTGTTTATCCTGCCGCCGCAGGGTCGCACTGCCAGCCCGACACCATCCAACACACAGCTAGTGGCCAGTGTCATTTTGCGAACTTGGAGATAAAAACTCACTGTAAAAACTTTTTGGCTTTTGATATTTAGGTTACCGGCGCATAGTCTTACCCAAAATTAAAAAAGAAAAACCACGTAAGAAATGGATTTTCATACACTTTTCTCTCCCGCTCAGATGCGTTTTCTCCCCGCATATAAAGAATATTTATACTACACCTGCTTGGAAAGTACCTTGATACTTTATCAAATTTACGGTAGAAAGTACGTCATTGCATATCGAACAAATATGCGGGGAGAAAACGCATCTGAGCGGGAGAGAAAAGTGTATGAAAATCCATTTCTTACGTGGTTTTTCTTTTTTAATTTTGGGTAAGACTATGCGCCGGTAACCTAAATATCAAAAGCCAAAAAGTTTTTACAGTGAGTTTTTATCTCCAAGTTCGCAAAATGACACTGGCCACTAGCTGTGTGTTGGATGGTGTCGGGCTGGCAGTGCGACCCTGCGGCGGCAGGATAAACAATTTGAAAAAAGAACATGTGAAAATTGCAGACGCCATTGGCGCCATTTCCAATTTGTGTGTTGTTTGAGGATTCAGTTTTAACTGCAACAATTTCAATATAAATTTCAATTAGTAAAGATTTCGTTTTTTATTTTCCTTGTAGGTGTAGTATAAAGCACTATGTATCACTCGAGAGAAACTGCGATTCCCGATCTTGGGTGTTTTAAAGCCCTCGCCTACGGCTCGGGCTTCAAACGACACCCTCGACGGTAATCGGTCACTTTCTCCTCTCGGTGAACAATGTACTATATTAGGAGAGTCCGTGAATCTTAATCTTTAATTTATAGAGGCGACGATAGTGAAGAAACGAGCTGCTAGCTCGAGGAATAATTTATTTCTGCTAAATAAGACATATTGCGGGATTACCTCTGGGTATGAAAAGGTCACAGTCGCTGATAGTCGTGGGTGGAAACTGTAAGTCGACAGAATAGGTGATTATACGGGCCGACAATAAAAACGTATGTGATTTTTTGTATGTTTGTTGGATACTATTCCTTGACATCATGATATCAGCTGAAAGATGTCCACTGGACAAAAGCCTCCCCCAAAAGGGTGGGGCATTTGCCATAATCGCCACCCCTTGGCAGGCGGGTTGGCGATCGCAGTGTAGCTGTTGCAATGCACAGAGAATGCTGCTGCCCATTCTCTGGTGAGTCCCTTAGTCGCCTCTTACGACACCCACGGAAAGTGATGGGATGGTGCTATTCTTTTACGTCCGACACCATACAGAACCGTCTATCCTAAAATTCGAAAAGACTCATCTCCTGTTAGGTTATTTAATTTTTTAAACATTAAGTTTATTTACAATAAATAGTGGCTGTTGAACAAATTTAAAACCTGTCGAGCTCAAGATTGTGTCGGACTCGCGTAACAGGGTTCTGTACCGCAGCAAAAACTTTTATACATGTAATAATAGGGTATTCTACTCGGTTGAAAAAAAGAAACTATTTAGTCCGTCCTTTACATTTTCAAAACATATTGGACACGTATATTTTGCCATTTCAAATCGCAAGAAAATCAAAGTTTCATCTAAGTTCAAAGGGGGCTGGTGACGTCACGTGCTTGTAAAATTGTACTATCGTAGTGACGTCATGCGAGTTTTCAACGCACTGTATCATCGTCATTATTTTTTTACGTGAAAAAAGAAGAAATACGTGTCCAATATTTTTTGGAAATCTATCTGACGGACTTGTTAGATTTTTTCAGTAAAAATACACTATTGAATTTTTAATTTTATTTTATTTTTACATATTGTTTGGCCTTCTTTATACAAAGTCGGACCGTGCTTTCGTAATCGTTCTAACTGAACGAAATTCAATAGCGAAATTCGCTAGTATCTTAAAACTTGCGCTTGCGACGTTACCATACATACTCAAGTACAAGGTTGGCTCTATTTCGAGAATATATTGGTACAGTCGTGCTCATATTTTTATTACCATAAAATTGAACGGCTTGCCAAAACGCTACTGTGTTAAAGATAATAAAAATATTTTTTTTCTGTATACCTTACCTGTTATTTCGGGAGTTATTGGAAACTGACATTTGTTATTATTAATATTTATCTTGTAGACTTATGATGTTTGAAGTCTGATTGTTATTTTATGAATTAATGGACGAGCAAGTGTCGTGTTTCTCATTCAATTGTTAAATTATTGATTTCACAAAATGTTTTATTAATCATAACTCTTGTTCGTGTATGTGTTAAGAGTTTTTTGATAAGGAGACAGACGGACACGTTTTCTTTTGTTATTTAAAGTACCTGGATGACCGAGCCTAGCTCGGTTTTTTTTTGGTAAACGTTTTCTAAAAATGAAACCTAGCTAGATCGATGTATAGCCCCGGAGCCCCCTTTTTTAAAGGATGTTTAATCATCAAATGACTCTTCCGCTCTGGGTGGAGCGGAAGGGCGTGTCAGACTCTTAATGACTATAACCCATCCGTGTTCCTTCTAAAGCCATTTGCGTTCCAGGGCCGCGGTGACACTTTCGAACAAAAAAACGCAACCCTGGGCCCCCGAAACCCCCTGCAAACTAAATTTCATGGAAATCGTTGGAGCCGTTTCCGATATTCAGATTATATATATACATATATACAAGACTTGCTCGTTTAAAGTTACTAGATATATTCAAAGTAAGTTGGGATACGCATAATATTACTATTAAACTTATACTGACGCAAACATTTAACGCATTATACCACAGTATGACAAAAAATGCAATCAATTTTACCTCTTTACAATAGTTTAGATTAAAAAAACAAACCTTGAAAGACATCACCATAAAAACCCACGATAACATTCATTCATGCAAATAAATTCCTCAATTCACGAAGAATTTAGTTGTTAACCTAAAATATCCGTTGCGATCTGTACCTTGAACAAAAGTAAATATTTATGAAGTTTGCTCACCTTTTTACGGATTCAACGGGAATTTTAAAATAGGTTAAAATCCCCCATTTTAGTGAGTGCGCGGCGCGGGCGCAGCTTGCCGTGTTCATACAAAAAAAAGAAAAAGAAAATGATGACGTCACAGTGCAAAACATAACCTTTCCATTTCCTTTTGCCGTAGCCGGGTAAAATGTGAGAATTCTAATGGTTTATTTTTTGAAGTTTTGTTTCGTATTGTTTTCCAAAATGCTGCAGTATGTGTTGGACCCTATTTTGATGCAGCCGGTGAACATTAGCCATGTGTATTGTAAGGTAAGATGAGATTTTTTTTTTCATTTTTTTTTGTCTGATTTTCAAAATCGAAATCAGAAGACATTTATTCAAATTAGGCTGAGTGCCAGCACTTTATGAACGTCAAAGTTCTACATAAAGACAGTCCCCCTAAACGCCTGCCCGTCACCACTTCCTAGTATTTTAGCTGGGAAGAAGAAGTGGCGCAACAAACTTCCCAGCAACACATCTGTCTGTTAAGTTTTAAAAACTTGAATTTATACAGTAGTATGCAAAGTATTTTACAATACATGACACAGAAAAACCAAATACTCAATCTGTAAATCAAATTAAAAGATTGACGTTTATAAGCTACACCTTCTTTTGATTACTAATTCTTCCTATCTCTTAAGAATAAAAATTACTCATCAAAAGTATACAAGTTTTATTACAATGCTACAAACTTTAGTTTCGATTACCTATTTTTTTTTTGTCCAAAAATGATACTCAGCGTTTTAGGTTTTTTTTTTCTATTGGTAGGCACACGTTTGACCACTATCTCACCTGATGGTAAGCGATGATGTGGTCGAAGATGGAGCACTCTTGCCTAGAAGTAACCTTTTCACTCTTGACTTAGACTCTCAGGTTGTAGCTATCAGGAAACACAGACTCTGGCAGGGAATTCCACCCCAGGATACCTACCAGGAGTATTTTTTTCAGGTCACTCCATGAGAAAATACTCCAGGAATATACGCTTATCTGAATTAGTTCACACCAGTGGTCGTTGGTTCACACCGAAATACCTTTTAAAATTTTATACCATTCTTACTACTCACTTAAAACGAAATCAAATTAGGCATTCCATTAAATAAATACAAGGAAAATCCATAATCGTTAAGCTTACAACGTAAAATCCTTTACAAACAGAAAAAAACAACGTTTTCATTGCTCTTTTCCGGCCATTATTATCTCGATTAACAGAGGCAAACAACATTTTTTAATTTTCATTGTGCTCTTCGAAATTATAATACGGTTTTAAAATTAAAAAAAATATTAAGTGAGTCATTAAGCTGATCTGTGTGTTTATTTTGAAGCTTTCGTTATTGATGCATACTTTCACGAAAAGCGATAGCAAAAGATATTGTAAAATATCGCAATAAGCTACAAAATTCCAAGACGAAGATAAGAAAGAGAGAGAGTCCACGAAGACGAAGTAGCAGGCAGGAGCTGCCGGTCGATTCTGTAAACATGTCGAAGTGAAGGCTTGGGTGAAGTGATCACGAGGTGCGCTGTCAATCCATATAATCAACATGGAATGACAGCTCACTTCGCGATCACGTGACATCTTGATTATATGGATTGACAGCTTCAACCAAGCCTTCACTTTGACATGCTTATAGAATCGACCAGCTGGTGTTAAAAGGTAATATTAGTTTCGGAAAAAATACTCCCGGAATAAAAATTAGCCTACGTGCAATTCCAATCTATAATTTTTCTCTGTGCCAAATTCCATCTAGATGCGTTCACCCGTTCCGGCGTTATTGAGTAACAAACATACATCCGTCCAAACTTTCGCATTTATAATAGTAGTAAGATCATAGGTAGCAGTAGAGTAGGCTTACGGAAGGTTGGCGATGGACCATCATGAAGGTCACCCATTCACAGATTAACCTCGGCATCAGCAGCTTTACCTACAAGATCGTTGCATCCTGTTATTTTACTTCGAGCCCCTTTCGTAAATATCAGTAAACATAGTTTCCATAGAATAGATTCCGATGCTTATTCTATCCAATACATCATTCCGATTGTTTACATTTATTTGATTTATAGTGTACTTAGGTTTCGGTTGCCGCTAACCCAACCGATTCGTGGCAGACGTCAGAAAGTTATTTATCTTGAATAATAATAAAATAATAAGATGCATTCCTTAGAGTTTGGTGGCTATCAAATGTACTAAGTACTCTTAAAATATGCAGTCATTGTCATTCGGGATGAAAATTTTACCGTAATATTGTTTGCCCCAGTTGAATGTTTATGGTTGCATCAAGCAACTCCTAGTTGTTTGGCAGTTTGCTGAACTGTACCTATTTGGCGCAGCCGTGACGCAATGTTATTGTCCGTCTTTATGTAGAACTTTGACATTCAAAAAGTGCTGGCACTCAGCCTAATTTGAATAAATGACTTATAATTTTGATTGTTTTATAATTAAGTTTACTTATATTTGATAAACAGGTTTTCTTTCTGTCTTTTCTTAAATAAATTTAGGTAACCTTTTTATAAAGGACTCACCAGACAATGAGCAATTGGTCGATTCTGTAAACATGATTACGAGGTGAGCTGTCAATCCATACAATCAAGATGTCACGTGATCACGGAGTGAGCTGTCATTCCATCTTGATTATATAGATTGACAGCTCACCTCGTGATCACTTCACCCAAGCCTTCACTTCGACATGTTTACAGAATTGACCGGCAGCAGCATTCTCTGTGCATTATAACAGCTACACTGCGATCGCCAATCCGCCTGCCAAGCGTGGCGATTATGGCAAACCAGTGGATGTCTTTCGGCTGTTATGATGATGATGAACCTGTTTACTGTTGGAAATTTTTAAATAACGTCAATGTAATGTCAGCCTTAGGGAAGCTAAGGCTGACATTCCAAATAAATAAAATAAATAGCCAAACGATTATTCAACACGTTGCAAAAAGTCCAACATATACGGTCATGACCAAATTACACTTCGGTAGCACTGTAGCGGTCTACACCCCATTTGAGATCGAATTAATGTAAAAAACACCAAAACAATTCTCACAATAACACCACACTAAACTAAATTATTTTCCCGTCTGCATTTTACTGGTGACCCTCGACAAAGAACGTCAACGCAGTCTTCGTGCAGCCATCTCATCATGACGTCATCATCACTCCTCATCCTGCCCTCAAACTCTCGAGCAGCGAGTCACACAGCCAGCCCGTGCCCACGGCTTCTACGGGTATTCTGACCAGCAGCATGGAGCTGACGCGCATCCTCAGCCTCTCATCATCCTCAACCTCATCAGCGACCTTGGCAAGCACACTGCACCTTCGGCCAGTCACCTGAAGAGCCACGATCACGTCGGGGTCACCAGTGAAGTGTAGACGGGGTTAAATACATTAAACGCGTGAGATGAACTAGTCTTTATATAACGAAAGAAGAGAAACAAAGAAAGAAAGAATAATATTTATTTAGCACTTACATGAAACACGCACGGTACATAGAAAGAAATAAAAAAAGAAATGTAGGTATGCTAGGAATTAAATGTGTGTCTCACGGCTGCACTAAAAAGGTCCATTTCAGCGATATGTCAGACAGACTGATGCTGTCTGACGCTGGTTTTCTAATGAACCTTTCAATGGACGAGTGGCGGTTCATTTGAATCATTATATATTACCACGTCTCTTCCTTTAGATATATGTGTAGTTGTTATTTGAGGCTTTCGATATGGATAGAATATCACTATGGCTAGTGCCTCTGGTCATCTCAAACAAAAATTCCAAATAACTGTTTGAACTAAACACAAATCGAATTGCAACACATCATGAAACATGTTCGTAGTAACAAAGTTGCTTCTGTTTGTAAATAGCACTTTACAACTCAAACGTGCTGGGTGGCAAACGGTAAGAGAAAGGATACAGTAACACTAAAACGCTGTGCAGGGGTGACAAACATAGTGAATGCGGCTGAAAATAGAGTAGTGTTTAGTATGCAGTTAGATTACCAAAAAATATTGGACACGTATTCTTTCTTTTGTCACGTAAACAAAAAAGTATGACGAACCAATGCGTGTCACGCGTCCCGCTCCCGAACTTTGGTGCGCTTTATCTTTGTACATTTTGAAAGATAAAAAGCAGGGTCCACTATTTTAAGAAAATCTAAGTGTCGGACCACTAATATAATGATTATTTTTATACTGAAAACATCCCTAAAGATACTAAACAAGGGGACAGTAAAATTTTTGTTTTCAATATTTATCTGATTATTAATGACGCCAACCGTTCTAATCCTTAAGGATTAAAATCCACCGAAAGGGTAAAACGGGACCCTATTTCTAAGACTCCGCTGTCCGTCTGTCTGTCCGTCTGTCACCAGGCTGTATCTCACGAACCGTGATAGTTAGACAGTTGAAATTGTCACATAATATATGATGTATTTCGACTGGCCTGTTGGTCGAGTGGTTAGTGACCCTGACTACTTAACCGGAGGTCGTGGGTTCGATTCCCACCCAGGACAAATCTTTGTGTGATGAGCATGATCATTTGTTCTGTGTCTGGGTGTAATTTGTCTATAATATGTATGTATTTAGAAATATATAAGTATGTTTATCAGTTGTCTGGTTGCCATAACACAGGCTCTGCCTAGTTTGGGATCGGATAACCGTGTGTGAGTTGTCCCAAGATATTATTATTATTATTATTTCTGTTATCACTGTAACAACAAATTCTAAAAAACGGAATAAAATAAATCTTCAAGGGGGCTTCCATACAGCAGAGATGATTTTTTTGCCGTTTTTATACATAATGGTACGGAACCCTTCGTGCGCGAGTGCGACTCGCACTTGGCTGGTTTTTTCTTCTACAGCCTTATAATAGGTTAGATAAGTTCCTCAGAAAACACCGAAAAGGTTTGCTAACCCTGCACTAGGGTAGACTACGTAAGTGCTAGAGGTGCAACCGCATACATTTGCAGTTTGTATCCAAGTCGGGATTGTTGCAAACTTCACGACGGGATAACGTTGCACTTGTGTTAACCACGTGTTACTTTATTGGCTTGCTGAATGTTTGTCTTATACAATGAAATTTATTTACTATAGGGTATTTGAATACTTTCAAAATCTACATGAATTAAATCTTACTTCAAATATGTTCATATATAAATACGATTAGTGGTCCCGACAGACTTTGTCCTGTCCAAACATTTGCTTTGTGCCTGACGAAAAAATATAGAAATCGATTGCAGTGCCACCTACCGGGTCCAATTGTGAATCTAAACCATCCTCGAATCCACTTGAACACACACAAAAAAAAATCATTCAAATCGGTTCAGCCGTTTAGGAGGAGTTCACTGTCAACACACGTACAGAAGAAAAATACATATAAAGATAACATGGGTAGATACTTATTCTATCTTTGTCACGCATAACGTCGTTTGCACTAGATGGTGCAAATTCACTACGGCCGGCGTTCATGCGAGTGACGTCACATGAAATAGGTCCCGTTTTGGATAAGATTTTAATAGATTTACAAACGTTCACAACTCCGTATTTTATGTGATTTTGAAAAATTTTTTGAGTGTGTTCTTTTTTTTAGGGTTCTGTGCCAAAAGGGAAAAACGGGACTCTATTATTAAGACTTCGCTGTCCGTCTGTCCGTCTGTCACCAGGCTGTATCTCATGAACCGTGATAGTTAGACAGTTGAAATTTTAACAGATGATGTATTTCTGTTGCCGCTATAACAACAAATACAAAAAAACGGAATAAAATAAATATTTAAAGATAATGGTTCGGAAACCTTCGTGCACGAATCCAACTCGCTCTTGGCCGGTTTTTTTTTCAAATTGCTACAATATGATCAAATTATGTTTTTGTGGTTATCTCTGAAGCTTCAGGTCTCCATATTTAAATTAGGCTTTATTTAAACGTCCAGATTATAATTGTAGAAAATTAAACTAGAAAATAATAAAATAACTACTTTGGGCAGAGCAAAACCCTTCTGAAGTCAGAAGGACATTCCACCTTTATTTATTTTTTTAAGGATGGGAAATCATCAAATGACTTCTTCCGCTCTGGGTGGAGCGGTAGGGCGTGTCAGACTCTTACTGACTAAAACCCATCCGTGTTCCTTCTAAAGCCCTTTGCGTACCAGGGCTGCGGTGACTCTTTCGAACGAATTCCGCAACCCTCGCAGGAAGACATAAGATACCTACTATAGTTTCAACTTTCTGTTAAAACTGAACATTAGCTGAGTGCGGAGATTGGCTGCAGAGGGCGCTAATACCGTACGTGTGAACGCGCCGCATCCTACTCATTTGCTGGTAGCGATAGCAAATACAGACCGCCATTTCAATTTTTGAATATGTTACCTATCTATAGTTGTAAAGCTTAATAAACGTTGTTTAAACGTTTGTAATAATTGACGTTTGTTTAGCAAGCATTTTTATATGCCTTAGTTCCTTGCGTCTTGCGACTATGGTTCCCTTCTTAGAGTTCGTCAACCAGCAGATACTTTAAACGACGCTTCCAGAGCAACGTTTATACGAGTACCTAAATAAAGCTTAAAGAGCGAGAATAGTTTACACATAGAAGGCAACTCCTACTCATTTTTAAGCAACGTTCGCAGTCGGATCTCAGTCGAAATCTGTCAAAAGCATCTCTGATTTCTCTACATTTTGACAGATTGAGACTGAGATGCAGACGCGAATGTCGCTTAAAATGACTAGAATTGGCACTCAGATTTTATTTTTTAATGTCACATCTGCGCTATCTTAAAACCAAATTAAAAAAAGAGGAGGTTCTCAATTCGATTGTATATATTTTTTAATTTGTGTTACCTCAGAACTCCGTCATTTATGCACCGATTTGAAACATTCTTTATTCAAATCGTATCATTGTAGAAGTAAGAAATATGAAAAAAAAAACTCTCTATCTTCCATTGAATCTGTTCTATCCCTTTTCGAAGATGTTCACTCTATGAAGTAGTTAACAGGGTGTAGGCGGTTTGGTATGAACTTAAATAAATGAACAGAAGCTATTGTGCAGCCATTGAAACAAACACAAACGACACACATCTAAGAAAGGATTCGTCTCAATGGTCACGATCTTCTCAAAATAGAAAGGTACCTTCAAATCCGGGATATAATCTGAACATCGATAGTAATTACGTTTGTTTGAAGATGAGCTTCCGATTGTGTAGGATCCCTGGAAATGTTTACTGAACCAGATAACTGGTTTCGTGTTTCGAGAACAATATCTGTCCCAAGTGTCGTCTAATTCGAGGTAAGTGTAATCAAAATGGCGCCCGATTTGGATGGCTTTGTTTTGTCCTTTTCCTAACTATTTTTGATACAAAAATAAAACGTGACAAAGTTCGTTTTTTAGTTATTTTCGCAGAGCAGGTTTGATATGAGATGTAAAAGCTTGTATCCAACAAAATTGCTTTTTGATGAAACTATGTGACCTATTTGACGTGAATTCAGCTGTCGGTATTTCAATGGCAATATTTTATAGCCCGCTGAGTTTGAATATTTGTATGTAAGTATGATAGGATATATCATAATTTTAAAAAATGCACATCTTCAACATTATTGAAATACTGTTTTTTTGTGCTATCTTATGTCCTATCCCGTGATCTGTTCGTGTGCCTTTAATCGAAATCCGTGTAGCCGCTAAAACGCGAAGAATTAACAAATAGACAGACAGACAGAGTTTTCGAATACTTATTAGTGTTGTTATTATATTAGTATACCTATGTATTCGAAAAAATCGCATTCTCGGTTTTGTTCTCTGTTTTAGGAAGATAATGAAATGCGGTAATTTTTATTTTTAAAAGTTAAAAACTTTTATTTCTATAATTAACAAGGCACGACTTGCGCCATGCCTGACCCAGAAAAAAAAAATGTTGCCAGTTTATGAAACTAGAGATGTAACATAAAACACGAATATTGGCTATGGTTACTAAATTGAACTACTTATAAAAAAATATAAACTAACTATTATGATCATATGGACTTGCACAGGTAAGTATTTCATCAACTCGTTTGCGTTGCTGTCGGTACATCTGAGATTGCTTCTCAGCATCCCTGGAGATTACTGCACGCTGCACGTAATACGTCCTCTCATCTCTCAGCTGTTTGCGCTATTGACGGATTTCATCTCAAAGTGAGGACAGCTTCTTATTGATTTTAATGGGTATCTAAATTATTAATGTTTTTTCTAGTTTTGGCTCAGCATTTCGCTGCTACATATTTGTGAAACTCGTGCTTTGTCTTGAAGATATCGAACATAGTATGCATTCAGCTGTGAAGTTTATTTTACTTGATGAACACCCGTCCGTTTTTTCTTCATAAGAATCTACTTTTGCGAGTGGAACCATCGTGTCACTTTATTTTGATATTTTTAAACTGTAAAATTTACAGTTTAAAAATATCAAAATAATGTGACACTAGGGGTCCACTCGCTGCCAGGGTTGCGGAATTTGTTCGAAAAAGTCACCTCGGCCCTGGAACGCAAAGGGCTTTGGAAGAAACACGGATGGGTTTTAGTCAGTAAGAGTCTGACACGCCCTTCCGCTCCACCCAGAGCGGAAGAAGTCATCTGATGATTTCCCATCCTTAATAAAAAAAAAAACGGGTCCACTCGCAAAAGCATGACATTTCATTAAATTAGATAATAATTGAATTAAATGTCTTAACCCTAACTGTTCAATTGGCTACAATGCAAAAAGAATATGGAGATTCTGTAGGTACATTGAGTTGTGAAAATCAGTTAACAAAATGACTAAAGACAACGCTAAACATAAAACTATCAGACACAACCAGACTCCTTGAATCATGTAGCTCATTCAAAATCGGAATCCGTCGACGTCTACGAAGCAAAGGGGAACCCCCTCGCAAAGGAAACACGCTTGAAATACAACTAACTCTTTCATTATGTTCGTTCGCGGCTCAGTTACCATGGAAATCGATAAAGTACTTCAATACGATTCGATTCCCAGAAAAAGCAAATTGTATTGGCTATGATTCAAAATGGCGCAGGTTTCAAAGAAATTCTGAGTAATAGCGAACAAACATGCTGGATTTGATTTATTGACTATTAATATCAGGAGTGTAAGGTACAAGTAGGTCGTACAGGATGTTTCAACAATGTAGTGTATTTTACTGTTTCGGGTAGCTTGATACGCCAGCATATCAAGCTACCCGAAACAGTAAAATTTCCTAATCAACTTTAAAACTTAATGCTTTAGCGATAAAGTTGAAAATCTATTAAAGAAATTTGACAGATTGTTGTAGCTTGATGTACCTACTAACGTAGATGTATTCATTCATCTGTAGAACACTGAGTACAGTTGTTGCTATTCTAAAATAATCTTACCGCTATAACTTAGGAGAAGTGAGCTTGAAGTATAATATCTCTCTTCTCTTCTCTTGGGACAACTCACACACGGTCACCCGATCCCAAACTAGGCAGAGCCTGTGCTATGGCAACCAGACAACTGATAAACATACTTATATATTTCTAAATACATACATATTATAGAGAAATTACACCCAGACACAGAAAAAATGATCATGCTCATCACACAAAGATTTGTCCTGGTGGGAATCGAAACCACGACCTCCGGTTTAGCAGTCAGGGTCACTAACCACTCGACCAACAGGCCAGTCAAAGTCAGTGTGCTCTCAATCCCTAGAGTATTCTTCTAGAGTTTAGAAGAATCTCTTCTCAACTTCTCTTCGACTTTGGTTATGCTCCTATCCTTTTCTTTATTTATTGTGTGGCTAGATTTTGCCCACGGCTTCGTTCGAGTCAATATAGAAATAGAAAAAACGGGGGAGCCTTACAGTAGTCGCATAGGATGTGTAACATCTGATGTCTCACCTTGGTAAAAAGCAACATTAACATTAAAAGTAGGTACCAACTCACAGCCAACTCGACCACTTCGCGCGCTCATTGGTCAAATCGTATACGCCACGCTCATTGGTCAAATCAAATTGCGCGCGCTTCCTCGGCTTCCTGTTACACACTTCACTCCCACAGATTGCAGGAAAGCGAGAGGAAAGATGTTACACATCAAAAATGTAGCCTATAACCGTTTCCAGTGTCCCATCCCATCCAGTGTACCAAAGTTCATCAAAATGTTCAACGAAATGTTCAGCGGTTTAAGCGTAAAAGCGTAACAAACAAAGTCATCAAATTGGCGCAGCATATCTTTTTCTGCCATGTACCTCAACAATTTTTAAATACCATATTGATTAAAACTGATATTACAAACGAAGTTCTCTCATAAAATGCACATTTCCATGAAAACCCTAGCATTTAACTATGACATGAAGTACACGTACCGTAATAAGTCAAGACAAGTAATTACTCCAGGAATACCTCTGTTACAACCTCGTGGAACGCTTTAAGCTGGAACTGGGAAATGCATTTTACCTCAGTAGGATTGGAGATGACATTTTCTTCCTTGTTATATGGACTTGTAGATTTATGAAGGTTTTCCTCGGTTTTGTGACTGTGTTTGTGAAAGTGGATGGTTTTTAATTTGACGGGGTCATCTTTTGTTAAGGTAAGTAGTCTCTGCCGGTCGATTCTGTAAACATGTCGAAGTGAAGGCTTGGGTGAAGTGATCACAAGGTGAGCTGTCAATGCATATAATCAAGTTGGAATGACAGCTCACTCCCTGATCTCGTGACATCTTGATTGTATGGATTGACAACTCACCTCGTGATCACTTCACCCAAGCCTTCACTTCGACATGTTTACAGAATCGACTGGCAGGTAGACCTGCCAGTCTAACCTGTCAATCTATGTCTAAGATAGACCTTAGACATAGATTCTAAGGGAGATTTTCGGAGTGTAAGTTTTCCGCCATTTGTCTACAACAACATAATACAACCAAAAAAATGCTTCAAAGCTCTTCAAGCTAAGCACGCGATACCGAAACGGCAATGTCAATTGACATTTCAGTTTCAAAACTCAACTAATGGTTAATATTGTGACTGCGGAGTATTGTAACACGGAAACAACTCGCAACAAAGGAAATGAGTCAAAGTAAAAAATACTTCAAAATAAAAGAAAGATTGAAACGTAGTTTCTGTAAAAATAAAACAAGTTAGTTAAACTGCAATACCAAAGACACAAGAAGCCTCAATCTTATTAAGAAACTCAACCAACTGTTCAGAGACAGGACAAACGAGGAAGTTAATCAAAGCACTACTTCGCATTTAAATATAGCCATTGTTATCCATTGAAGCGGATTGAATAAGAATAACGATCCCATCTCGACCGCCAAAGCAAATACCAGAGAATAGATAATTACAGAAGGTCGATTTTATGCAACGAGCGAAAAAGGGGCATGCACACATAATCAAATCAAATCAAATCAAAAGGTATTTATTCAAATAAAGCTGAGTGCCAGCACTTTTTGAACGTCAAAGTTCTACATAAAGACAGTCCCCCAAAACGCCCGCCCGTCACCATTTCCTAGTGTTTTAGCTGGGAAGAAAAAGTGACGCGACAAACTCCCCAGCAACACAAACATAGACGCGTACGTACGGCGATCTCAAACGAATGCCTGATGCGATTGCGCAATGGGGATAAAAACGGACACTTGACTATTTCAAATATCGCTAGTACGAGACTTTCCTCCAAAACTCAAGCTTTTCACCACTTTCTAGTGTTTTAGCTCGGAAGACAAAGAAGCGCAACCCCCAGCAACACATCTGTCTATTAAGCTAGCAGAACCATGTAGATTTTATAAAAAAGTATGCAATATTATTAACATATCGAGCTAAATCGACGCACTAATACGAGCATTCGCTTTAGTAATTGTGTGAGTTGCCGCTTTAGTAGTTGTTGTTAAGCTAAGGCTCCGTGCAAACAGACCACCGACCACAGGCTGTCGCGCGCCACGTCCTTTGGTACCGCACACGAAGGTGGTCGGTGGCCGCTACCGGTGACATATCGCGGACACTGAGTCGCGAGTGGGCGTCACTCGCTACACGTGTGCAGCGATTCCAAACGCATTGAAATCATGTAAACAGCTTATCGCCAGCCACCGGTGGCTGTGGTCAGTGGCCCGTATGCGCGGAGCCTTAGTTGAAGTAGACATGAAGTGAGCTGTCAATCTATACAAATAAGTTGGAATGACAGTTCACTTCATGCTCACTCCACTAAAGTTTACACGGTGAGGTGTTGCCAGAATAGATTGGCAATTGTTTTGACGATGTCAGACGAAATAGTCGCAATGATGAGGGCGATGATGGTCGTGTTACAAGCAACGTGAATTGTATGGCTCGGTTCTGCTCAAGTCCTCACTCTCTTCTGCCAATGTTAAAAACTTTAATTACAGGTAGCACTTTATGCGCTTGCAGATGGAATTAATCACTGATGTTAGAAGTAGCACTTTATGCGCACGCAGATGGAGTTAATCACTGATGTACCTAATGCCTGAATCTGAGAAGTTACATTAGGTGCATGATCCTCGTGAAAAACCAGTCATAAAAGATCGTACCGGGGACCGGTGGGATGGTATACCTTGGAATCTAATTACTATTTGTTTAGGTATTGCTTTTTTTCTACTATCAAAATAATGTCGGTCGAGAGCGCATTTACACCTCATGCGTTTTTGCTCGTTGTTTGGAACTGACCTTCTGTATCTGTCTAATTTGTGTAAATAGGATGCAAATAGTGGGTTGTTTGTCGGCCAGCACTATTATCGTAATAAGTGGGATACTAAAGGAGTTATAAAGGGGATAATAGAGCAGTTACTTGTTATGTACATCAACATTGGCAATGCTTTTATGATAAAACATGATTGATGGGAACTTGTTGGTATTTAGGATGAGTGCCTTTCGGCCTTAGTACTTTCCTTAAAATAGAATTTATCAAAGGTTTTCAGAATCAGAGATTATTGATTGTTTTTCATAACAACACCGTAAATGACCGGTTTCTGAATTGAGTATGATGAAACTCAACCTCTAATTCAAGATTTTAATAGGTTTATAGGCTAAAGGTCATAATCGGGTCAAAATCGTAGCAAATTAGCTTCAGATCATCCCATTTGAAGGAACGCACTCAATAGGGTATTTGACTGTTATGAAAATTCTAAAAGAATGAATACTTATTTGATTGATGGTATTAAAACATTACGATTTGTGAAAAAAAAAGTGTGTGTCAGCTTCGACGCACGACTGGAGTTTACTTATGAACTATTATTGTGTAGATTAGATATGTAAAATGAGGGTAAATGAAAGCATCTTAACACCTCATACGTTGAGCATACTTTGTAGACACACACACATAATCTCGAAGTGAAAAGTGCGCAAAGTACGTTGCGCAAAGGAACGTAACGCTTCACTTTTATTTAACGCTCGATTTTAATCCTCATAAAATTTTCATACCGCGGGCTAATGAAAACTCCGATAAATACAAATGGTCAAAAAATAGAGAAGTTACACACTTTTGAAGTTATTCTTCAATCCTTGTCACACAAAATGTAATTCGTTTTGGATGGCTTCAATTCAATATGGCGGGACTTGTGAGTGACGTCACACGCAATTAGTGCTCTCTGTTTATTACAGATTTTAAACGCTGACAACACCATCATTCTTTTTGTATTTTTCAGAAGTGTTTTTTAATTCCGTCTCGTCTGCTCTCTAGGTTTTGAGAAATGTAATAAAAAAATCCAAACAAATACCCTGTTACAAACCACCTTGTATCCCCCTTAAATGCATTGTGATGGAAATTTCCATCAATCAATTCAATGCCATTTTTCATTTCCACAGAGTCCGAAGGGGTCTTATATCCAAATAAATTTATATGCTTAAAAAGTAAAAATCATGCATTTAAGGGTCAAAGAAAGACAATCTGAATATTTTTTTATTTCTGTTTCTTTCGTGGACGCCAAAAAATCCATTACAAACAGGTCACTGAAGAATGTTCCTATTTCCTTCTGCAGATTTATTTGCGAGTCTTAAAGTAATGACAGTAGTTCAGAGCCGTTCTTTATTTTACTGAAGAGAGGATTTCCCATCCCTATTCCTCCGGAACCCGGTTTTAAATCTCAAGGGAACCGTTACTAAAGTTTTGAGTCGAGTTTAATCTTACTCTGCGGAGGTTTTGTCTACATTTTGAAGCTGTAATGTTGGGTTGTTTGTGAGGGGGTTCAAGTTTTGAATGTTGGGTTTTGTAGGAATATCATATTGTACTTTATGAGGGTTGCATATTACTGGACTTCTAGGTTTGTGTATCTCTACTTAAATGTGCTTGAACTCGCATCTTAAAGCTCATCATTATCATCATCATATCAGCCGAAAGACGTCCACTGCTGGACATAGGCCTCCCCCAAAGGGAGGAGGGGTTGCCATAATCGCCACGCTTGGCAGGCGGGCGGGTGATCATTTGCAGATTTTTATCTGAGGTTACGGATAGTCTTGTAGTGAAAAGTTAATTAATGTAAGTATCAAGTTTAAAAACTGCACGCAGCATCACGTCGCTTCGCATCTCGATGTCAAGTCTTACTCAAACCCTAGCTTACACCCCTCCACTAACGGCCGGTCACAATAACGTAACTTTAACCAACTGTCAAATTAGCTGCCAACAGTAGCTGAAATGTCATGTTTGCCTTTCAAACATGACATTTCAGCTACTGTTGGTAGCTAATTTTCCAGTTTTTTTAAAATCTTTATTTATTGAGCATTTGTCTCCATAGACATAAAAGCCCCAACGTAACCTAAACTAAATTACATCCTTAATTTTTACAGTTGGTAACAGCTAGATAGGTTATTGAAACCGACGTTAATTGAACACACTTCCTACCTACACTGGTGAGGCAAACAAACGGTTTTTCCCAATCGGATTATTGCAACTGCAAATGGGATTCTAAGTAAATCCTTTGGATACGTTGGCGAGATTGTTTGTGATTAAATAGACGGGATGGAAGCTTTTATGATATTAGAGCTTGCTAAGCTTGTTGATCTGAGCGATGCGTTGCTAGCCTGAGGGAAGGAGGAAAGAGTATCCTATTTAATATTCGAGTATCTAACCACGCAACGGGTTTTTGTACAGTTTACACAAATAGAAACGGCAATAAACGAGGAGTATTTGTGTGTATAGTTTGCACTCGCACAAAGCCGGGGTTGGTCCCGTCCTAAGTTGAGCATAAAGTACGGATTCTGTAAATTGTTACCAAATCGGCAATGTATTTTCTAAACGAGAAAATAAACTTACAGAAAAATCTTCACATTAAGGATGTAACTTTTAAAATTAGGTCATTATTTAAACAATAGTCCCCCCATCTGAATTGCAGTCACTATGGCCAATCTCAACAGAGATTAGTCAAGTACGCAGGAGATATTATAGTGCTGTAGTGCAAACAAAGGTGCTCTCTCTGACTCGAGATGCGCAGGACCAACGTCTTTAGGTACGTGCTTTTCGAGGTACTGAGGTATCACACCACCAACCTCCAAACTCTTTCAAGCTCCTATTGTAATATTTGTAATAGGAAAATCAAATCAGGACTAGCGAGTTAAAAATCTTGTTTTGATGTCGCTTATTGTGTACTTTGTACTTGAGGGACACAATCTGTAATCGATCATCGTTTACCAGCGGGTGTTGTTACGGAAGCTGCATTACCATTGCTAATGACGGTCGTTATGCCTTTGTTTCTGCTCAATTATGCTATAATTTACATCTGTGTTATCATTATATGGGTGCAGACTAGTATATCTTGAACCAGTATATTGTAATTTTATGCTCAGTATGCCTAAGCTCGCTATTGTGACCATCATCAGTTGTGTTTTGACCATTGACGATATGTTTACTAAATATTAACCATTAAGGGCTGTCATAATGATCATAAGCTCTTGGCTAATAATCTTGGCTAATCAATTGGTAAATCTTTGTCTCTCCAATTTGACAAGTAGACTCCAATTTCTAGTGTCGCTATAACAACAAATCATAGACAAGAAACGTGTTTCTTTTTGGTTTATGGTACGGAACCCTTCGTGTGAGAGTCTGACTCGCACTTTGTTGGTTATTTCACCACGATTTGATGATTATTGCTCCATTTAGTCGAAGATCATTTTACTTTGAGTTTGCCGTTAACGCTTCCACTCAAGAACATGTTACAAGCTGTTGTGTGCTCCTCCTTAGGTATAGAGTAAACACTATGGTCCTCTTTAGGATACTTTGTTATGGATAGTTTGTCTTGCAATATATACTTTGTACCTAGCGCCACACACACATTCATCATCATCATCGTATCAGCCTAGAATCGTTTATCGTATATATCCTACTGCTGAGTGTAGCCCTCCTTCGCTTTCTGTCATACTTCCCGGTTCTGTGCATCTCTCATCCAGGCAAGTGTAACCTACGTCTTTGGTGATATCGTCGACCCAACGCGCTTTTGGACGCCTTTTTTATTTTATTGAATATGGGTTTGCTCTTGACTCTAGTCTAGGTCATAGATGACAGAGACAAAGTCGACGATGGAGCGAGCTTACCCAGAAGAAGCCTGTTCACTTTAATTTTGAAGAGATTAGGGTTGTATGCGTTCGGAAACACAGACGCAGGCAGAGATTTCCACTCCTTTGCTGTGCGCATTATAAAAGACGTTTGGAAACGTTTAGTGCCTTTGATTTCTTTGGCCCAACCTTGGCTACCAACACGCATATTATGATCTTCTCTTGCACCGCTGCCAAGATAGATCAACTGTTACTGGCTGCCTTAAGTACAAACGTTTAACACATGTCATATAACATCGGAACTGCAGTAGTTTGATTTGTTTGGCCCAACTTTGGCTACCAACACACAAATTATGATCTGCTTCTGCACCGCTGCCATGATAGATCAACTGTTACTGGCTGCCTTTTTTTTTAATATGGGTTTGCTCTTGACTCTACTTTAGGTCATAGATGACAGAGACAAAGTCGACGATGGAGCGAGCTTACCCAGAAGAAGCCTGTTCACTCTAATTTTGAAGAGATTAGGGTTGTATGCGTTCGGAAACACAGACGCAGGCAGAGAGTTCCACTCCTTTGCTGTGCGCATTATAAAAGACGTTTGGAAACGTTTAGTGCGAATTGGTGGAATAGCAACAAGGTAGGGATGGTAACTTATGCCTTTAGTACAAACGTTGAACACATGTCATATTACATCAGAACTTCAGTAGGTAGTTATTGTATGAACAATGATGATGGATTATATAATAAATAACAGGAAACTATTATTGTTAGGTGGACAGTGTTTAGTTATTATAACAATGTACCTTAGAAGAGATGCAGGTGGAGATGTGATGGGGCTTGAATACGGAAACAATGGTGTTACCATATCTCATAAATTAGAAAAAAATATAGTACCTTATATTATGTACACTATATAAGTTACAGAAAAGATAGTAAAGAGAACATAACATAGGGTGACACAACGGGCGACATTCTGTTTGACCAACGACAGCACGGTTGGCGCAGTGGTTGAGCAATTGACTGCTTGCGCAGCGTGTCGCGGGTTCGATTCCCGCTCGGAACAATTATTTGTATGGCCTACAGATAGTTGTTCCGGGTCTGGCTGTTTGTGTATGTGACTTTGTATGTTTGTAAACGCACCCACGATACAGGAGAAAATCCTAGTGTGGGGCAATGTTTAAAAAAAAAAAAAACGGTTGGACATGTGATAGAAGATAACTAGATAGATACATCCAACAAAGCTATTTGGTATACAGGCAAAAATATTAAGTTTTCCTCTGCACTGATAATATTGATTTATAATGTGTGCCTTTTAACTTTTTAGGCTTATGACACACTTACGTTTGTGGTGTAAAATAATTGTCTACACACAACACTCAAAACATTGTTTGAAAGTAGTTGCAAGTTAGCTGCTGAAGCGTGTGAATGCTATTAAACTAAAGAGATATAATAAACAAGTCACCAAGCACTTTTAAATACATTTATTGTGGGTCGAGGTACTAGAAAGCCCGTCATAAGCTTTCTGCACTAAGGAGGTAGGCGCGTTAGGTACTATCCTGGCTTTACGCGTTGCTGATGATGACACAGGAGCCGAGGAGTTGACCCTGGGTGGATGATGACCCGCAGGGTTGATGTAAGGGTGCAGATGTCAGCATACCAAAAAGCTTTGTTGACTGTACTGATGCAAAACACACACGTCAGTAGCCTAGCTTTAGCTCCCGACAGAAATATACTACAAAATAATTAGGTAATTCATATTCTATTTAGTTAAAAAGTCACAGTTCATCAAAGTTTCGTCACACGTAAGTACCGTATTTCTGTCTTCTAAGTTCCTCTTAAAGTTGTGACATCTCAGTTCCATTGGTCATTTTCAAGCGGTTCCGCTAACTAATAAACTAGATATTTCAGAATGTAACTAGTTTTTGATCTTTGTTTAGAGCTAGATACTTATTTTCTGGTGAAACTGAGAGTAGGTAAGCTAATAAAATATCGCAATTTCTAGCCTTCAGCTTAAAAGCCCGTCCTAAATATTTAATACAAGAGAGGCTACCATTAGGTAGAAAACAGGCTTCAAAAATAACCTGTAGGCTTAGATAACAGTCTAGGCTCGTTTTAAGAAGTCTTTTGTATTATGTCGTTCATTGTTTGTGTCATTGTCCCGTCTTTACCCGTGTTATCCATTTTAGAATTCACTAATGGTTTCAGAATGACGAATTAGATTTTTCGTAAATAAAGTGTAATTAATATACCTATAATAATTATAATATTTAAAACAAATTAAATTATTATGAAATAAAACAAATTAAATTTGCCGGGTTTTATTAGTTTGGGTATGGCAATGTCAGTGGCGTAGCTAGTCTTATAGGGGCCCTGTATCAAATATTTTTTGAGACCCCGTTATAAGGGGTATTATTTTTAAAACAAAATAGGCCCTACTAACTTAAAACTGTCTTGGCAGGCCACGAAGGAGATGGCGCGACTAAATGTATAGCTTTGCGTCCACACGTCGGGGCCCTTGTAACCCGGGGGCCCGTATCTTTGCTACGGCTCATACGGGCGGTAGCTACGCCCCTGGGCAATGCACAGTTTATTAATCTGGACCTACTTATTCAATCCAATTTATCTAATCTGCAACAGTTTTTCTGACCCAGGCATTGAACTCGGAACCGCACACTCAGCACAATACCACTACATACAAACTCATATATTTTTGACTTTTCGACAATCGTTATCGCATATACATAGAATGCCAATTTGTTTAGAGGCTCTAGCACTTTTACACCTTTATACGCCATGCACACACAGTGTGAACGCCTGTCGTTATTTATCGAGCACAATTTCAGTTTCCAGCTATTTATTGCTCCGAGAATTTCTCACTGAAAAATAAATTCACAAACGTAAGTACTTTGTGTCTTCTGTTGTGAAGATGCAACTTAACTAGCGATGACAGCAGTGCGGTTTAATCTGTTGAGAGCAGTTTTGTTAGAAGGAGCTCGTGGCTAAATAATAACAGCCGCAAGGGTCGATCTTCAAGGTTAAGCAATGCTTGCCGAGGTTGGTCTGTGGATGGGTGACCATCTTAACATACCGAGACTCCTCCGTGCCTCGGAAAGCACGTTAAGCCGTTGGTCCCGGCTGTCATTTGTAGATCTTTGGCAGTCGTTACGGATAGTCAGAAGCCAGATAATCTGACACCAGGTCTTGCCAAGGAGTGCCGTGTTACCCAGTTAATGGGTTGTGGAGGTCTGGTAGGCAGCCGCTCCACGTAAAATACTGGTATTCAGCTGAATCCGGTTTGACTGGAAGCCTACCCCAATATAGTTGGGAAAAGGCTAGGCAGATGATGAGCACTTTTGTTAGAAGAAAGTTTTGGTAGTAGATACTTTTGTTAGTAGTAAGTAAGTAGTAAGTATTCAGTCGTTAGTTAGTAAAGCTAGTATATACTAGAGTATTCTTTATAATCTAAGCTTCTAAACGCAGATACTTTCCAGAAAATTTCGAAGTAAATTTTACTTTTATCTCAAAACCCAGACACGACTTGACAATAATACTTAAAATGATATCTCATTGAGCGGTGCTTATAAAATGTCTTATGTCAACGTCAGAAAACGTAAGAAACATTTATCATCAAAAATTTATGTCACTTGTACCCACTTACGAGCTCATTTGAGTGTGAAGGAATGATAAAAAGTACCAGAGAGTACTTTTGGTTGGGGCCTCATTATACTACAGGTATTCTGCCTTCATTTAAGACTTCAAATTACGACCTATTTTGGTATGAATAAGGTTGTTTATAACTTGTCACCACATAGACCCAGTTAAAGTTTTTTTAAGTGGTTTCCACGGTCTAACTTAAAATGTCTTATAGATTTTATCTCATACCTTGGATCGGAATCAACAGTTTTTAATCTTAGAAATATTTTTAGCGTGTTGACAGGTCTCTTTTCATCAATTCGACTATTACCTTAATCTCATTCACTGTAAGTAGCTAACACGAAGTTGACTTCCGTCTACCCCAGGGCGGAGGACATCCATGAGGATTTCCCCCCGATATAAAAAAAAAGGTACAGCTCGTCACCCGTGATACCAAACATTAAATTAATAATCGCAAAACACCTGGTCGGGCACATGGGGCCGGAAGTTCTAGAGCAGCTACCGCACACAGGAAGACACAGCGGTGGAAGTCCTTCCACAAGTTAAATCAATGAAGGTCGCCTGGTGAAGGTCGTGGGTATCCGTTGAATGCGAGACGCACAAGACTGGAAGATGTGCCGACATTTGGCGGAGTTCTATGCTCAGCAGTAGACGTCTTGCGGCTGAAATGATGATGATGATCATAATAAGATCACCCTGGCTGATACAATCGAACCTTAGAATGATATTCCAGAAGAATAGTGACACTTCCAAACTTTTTCTTTAATATAACTTCCACTAAAAAGAATAGAAAACAGTTTATTTGCGACAAGCATGATGCATACCAAAATAAAATAAACTAAATTACAAAAGTTATGCAAGTTGGGAAGATATGCGCCACATTCGTGCAAAAAGGCCGTCGCTCAGCATAATGCTGGGACTCGTGTGAGAGACAGGGCCACAGCGCTGGTTTTCAGTGACAACCGACGGTGACAGAATGGCCACTCTTATACACAACTTGGAGGGCCTTTACAGAATACCAGTTTGAGTAACACTGACCTTAGATATACATATATGAGTCAGAACTAGCTACCTTTCTAGTAATTTTGTTTTTTTTTTTTTTTTTTCCTTTATTGGCCAACCAACAATTGTTTACACTGTAAATATTTTGAGTACTTCTCTGCCATTATCTAAGGTTAGTGTAACAATTTCTTACAGGTTAGCACCGCATGCCCCATAAACATATTAGATGTGGCACAAGCACTATACTATAAAAATTGTGTCTAATGTACAAAAAAATTATCAAGTTCGAATTAATATGTGTATAAATATAACTATCATTAAAAAATCTAAATGTAATGTAATAAACCAGCCTCCTTGATATGAGCTGACCGCGGTTGTAAATCCACCAACTTGGTGCACAACACTCACCTGATGGACGATTCAATTTCCTGAAACTACGACTACGTATCGGGAATTTATGTTTTCATTCGTTCCAGGATATTTTGATTTTCTGTGAAAAGCTGAGAGTGTAAAAGTACATTAAATACTAACATCCATAAACCCATGGGAGTTTACATCTAGTTTATGTCTACATGCCTTTTTCCCAAGGGGGTATGCAGAAACTACAGCCGGTCTTTTCTGTCAACGTATCATCGAGTAAACTGAGGTGAAGTGAGCATGAAGTGAACTGTCATTCCTAGTGTTTGTACGGGATTGACAAATCACTTCTTGTTCACTTCAATTAAGCTTACACGGTGAGTTGTTTACAGAATCGCACTGCAGAACACCATCAGCAGCCAGCGGTAGCGATTCTGACATACTGATTTTGCTGCATTCACGTCCATACTGGCCATTTAAAAGCCACTATTTTCATAGAGCTTAACTTTTAGAAATTAAAATAGAAGATTATGCACCGAGGGGATAAAGCAGTGTCTTATGTCACGGGCGTCATCGTTTTTTTTTATTATGTTCAAACCTGACCCTGGAAAAATTACCAAGTTATCTAGAAGTAAAACACTTCTGAAAACGTTTCCTGTGACTGGTTTTTATGCCCCCTTCTAAGATTACCACCCTCGTGTTGTCTAGACTAGACGCAAGACCGTTCCGAACCATTACCTTTCACTTCGCCGCTGAAACCAAACTATTTACTTTTTAAAGGGATGAAAGGATTCCTGAGAACGAATTTATCTATATACGTGTCAGCTTCTAGGTAAATTGTTTACCTATAAAGCTTCGTAGGCTTTATGTCGATTTGTGAGGTGATAAAACAAAAGGGGGGAGGCGAAGTAACATATTCTGAAAAAGATCTCTTGAAAAGAGTTCTCAGCCAAATCTTTTTTCGTCTCACAATCTTCGAGATTTGCCCCCAATTTCTTTAAAACATGTGGGTCTAAATCCAAATTTTTTATTTAACGTTTATCATAAAATTGGTTTTGGTTAGTTCTCGTTAATTGCTGATGTAGTTAATTCGAGTTTTCCATTGCCTGAGTTATTTGTATATGTCACCGGAAAATTGCAGACTCCGTAAGATTGTAATAAATCTTGAAAAAATTATAATTTCTCGACATATTATGAAAAAAACATTTTGTATACAATTAATCCCATACAAATTCAAGTTTCCAATATATCCGTGTCTTATAAAGAAAAAACAGTTAACAATTGTACGCGATATTTTGGAATCTTAATAACTGTATTCCCATTCTCAAATACGAGTATTACAGAGTTTTCAAAGCCAAAATCTGTATCAGATTATCGTCTACGTAAAGGTTTAAACGACCACGCATTAGGAAACGCAGCTGTGCCACAGTATAAAATAATACCACCGAGCAGTGTCCCAATACGTCTTGTGTTAAACTTTTTTTTTTAGATACGAAACCATCACTGACCTGTTGGTCGAGTGGTTAGTGACCCTGACTGCTTAACCGGAGGTCGTGGGTTCGATTCCCACCCAGGACAAATCTTTGTGTGATGAGCATGATCATTTGTTCTGTGTCTGGGTGTAATTTGTGTATAATATGTATGTATTTAGAAATATATAAGTATGTTTATCAGTTGTCTGGTTGCCATAGTACAGGCTCTGCCTAGTTCGGGATCGGATGACATATGATATATTATATTATTATTATATATTATCACATGTTTTCTCCCTGTCTGGGAGGGAGTGTCAGACTCTTACTAACTAAAACCCATCCGTGAGCCTTCAAATGCCCTTTGCGTTCCAGGGCCGCGATTACACTTGTAAACAATTCCGCAACCCTGGCTTGTTGTAAACCACCTACGCTAAATGGTGGCACTGGTCGAGGCACAATCATTTATCCTGTGGCAATGTTGTGGGGGTGGACTACTGTTAGCTACGACTGACACGCAATGAAACACATTAGAAACACGTAACCGTTGGGCTTGTCTTCTCCTGGGAAATATGTTACCGTCTTGAATTGGCAATGTAGTACAATATTGCCTTCGTTGTTATTGGCTATGCTTTTGCTTCCAGAAAAATATTGATATAGAGAGTAATTTATTTTCTCTCTTACAGTTTGGACAGGAATCACACTAATATTATATCACACTAATATTTTGTGAGGCGAAATTTTGTGAGTGTGTGTGTGTATGTTTGTTACTTCTTCACACGCAAACGGCTGGACCAATTTTGATAAAATTTGGTATGCAGGAAGCCGACACCTTGGATTATCACATAGGCTACTTTTTATACATATAATGAAGCCACGGGTAACAGCGCGGGGCGCAGCTAGTATAAAATATTTCAACAATGACATTTCGGTCTTTTACATATTTTTCTCTTTTCTGTTTCAGGTAAGTCGAGCGAAACATTATGACCTAACATTATTTAGTGCTCTTCATCTGTAAGTAGCTTATTTAAGTTTTTTATACAGTACCTACCTACCTTAATGGGTGGCTTTCTCAAAATGTTTTTTTTTCATTCTACTTACTCTAAAGCTATATCAATAATTTATTTGTAACAAAAAAATGAGAAATTTTTCAATGCGATAAATTTCGTTTCAACATCGTTCTGATTTCATTTTAAAATATTAAAAAAAATAAAAAGCCATAATTATGATATCAATCGCGTTTGAACCTGTTTCACTTGCTGATTCACTGTCACGTATATAAGTAATGGACTAAGATACTGGGGGGCAGCTCTGGGATCTCCTGCCAGGGTTGCGGAATTTGTTCGAAAGAGTCACCGCGCCCCCGGAACGCAAAGGGCTTTAGAAGGAACACGGATGGGTTTTATAGTAGGCGCCAGATAATCGTGGAATAACGGTCATTGACCCACCTACAATTATTGACATTTTTAATTTGAAAAACGGAATTAATCGAACCGAATCATCATCTCTCGTGATCCTTAACATTGTCTAATAATGAAAAACGATTCATATTTAATTGTTCAGGTACCTATGAACAGTTATTAGGGAAAGGTCAATATACTTTATTCCACATTTATCTGGCGCCTACTATAGTCAGTAAGAGTCTGACACGCCCTTCAAGTCATTTGATGACTTCCCATCCTTAAAAATATATAATATATAATCCTATGTTGATGAAATGACTACCTAGGTTTTATTTTATGTGGCTGCTTACACTATATTCAAACCTACATCTCATGAAACAAAATTGAAAATCCATTGTCGATGAAAGATTTCAATGGTATCCTCAATCGGAGGACCATAAATCCCCGTGTCCCTTGTGTCTGCATGACATCTGTCATCTTATAGAATCGATAGTTTGATCCCATACTGACGTAAAATAAACTATTTTCATCTCTTTTGCGCAGGTAAATGATTTTCGAACAAAAACTTGTGTGTTGGTTTTCATAGTATAAAAACAGTTATTAGAAATCTAAAAAATACTCAATAATACGCATTCTATATACATTTATAAATGCTTTATAAACAATTCGTCGTAATATAGAGAAGCATTTAGTATTAAGCGGACACGACTCCGATTTCAAGAGTATGGACTAACAAGACTGGTGCACTATGACGTGCTAATGCCATTCAATTCCGACGATGTAAAAGGGATAGTGCTATACGCTATGTATAGCTCCGTCTCTCTCTTGGAGCGGAATCTCGATCGTTTTAAGACTTCATAGTAGGGCCCCTGGACTTACTAGTTAACTACTAACATACACATCAAGTAGATACTAACAAACTAACTTTAAGTCAGCTTGTTAGTGCTTGCAGAAATTGATTTCAAGCTCGGAGTTGCAGTAATTTCTACAATCAGAAAGATATGATTAAAGTTTTTTAAGCTCATTAGCAGATTTAGTTCTAGCTTTAAAATAGTCCAGATTGTCACTATGCTAACTCACTTTGTTGATAGTTTTTTAGGGTTCCGTACCCAAAGGGTAAAAACGGGACCCTATTACTAAGACTATCCGTCTGGCTGTCTGTCACCAGGCTATATCTCATGAACCGTGGTAGCTAGACAGTTGAAATTTTTACAGATGATGTATTTCTGTTGCTGCTATAACGACAAATAATAAAATAAAAAATAAAAGGGCCATACAAGAAACAATTTTGCTTTCGGCTTATGGTACGGAACCCTTCGTGTGCAAGTCCAACTTGCACTTGGCCAGTTTTCTAATAAGTTTAATTAAATTAATACTGAAAGCAACATTTATGAAACAAATAAAAATTAATACTTCAGTTAAAACTACGTTGGCTATTGTCTCCGGCATTTAAATTAACAGATTAACTTTGAAGCGAAGTCAGTAATACAAGGTCATGTCTTCTTGATTTTTAGGATATATTTAGATATGTACAAACAAAGAATAATAAGCAGTGTTTAACAATTGCTTCGCCTTTACGTCTTCCTTTTGACCATACAACAACAGTTTTTGACAAAAAAAAAAAACAAATGAGACCGTCAGTTAGATTATCGAAAAATATTAATTATTTTATCAAATCAATAAAAGAATTCAGAGAAAGATAAAACGCATCAAACATAAGGAGTGGGGGCTGGTAACGTCACTTTCCACTAAAAAATGTGCTGGTAAGTGACGTCACACGAGTTTTCAACGCACTGTATCGTCTTCATTTTTTGTTTACGTGACAAAAGAAAAAATACTACTACTAATTAGATATTTAAGTCAAAATACCCTATTTTATGCAATTAAAAATTGTAAATTTTTCTATATTTTAAATGCTCAAAAAATCTTTAAAACAGATGAAATAAACCAACAGTAAACCTTTCTTAATAACAATTTAATGTGTTCAACAGTAAAATATCTAAATTGGTTTAATACTCAAAGCGATAGATATATTATGAAGTAGTATTGAATCGTTATCACAATGCTAATATCTTTTAAATTACTATCATTATACATTATCTTAGCTTACCTATATAAAATGCATTTTAAGTCTTGTAAAATAGGTACTTAAATGTAATTTTTTTCATTCGATACGTGTGCCTGTGGGCAGAATCCTCTCAAGAGAACAATGAGAGGACGTTTTGGATTTTTTTTTCCACTAAGTAATGAGTTAAATAATATTGCCAACAAGTTGCCAGAATCATAAGTACCTATGCCTACTATTATATATGGGCTAACAACGTCCACATGTCCCTTTAATGTGAATATGTCTTACCACTTTAGACATTTCAATAGTTTAGTTGTTTAACAATAAAAATCCTTGACAAACACGATGGCCCATGTTAGACACATTACCGTCCATTGTCACATTCATTTAAAAGCGAAAAAATTAAAAATCTTAAAAAACATAACCCAAAAGACTAAAACAGACGAACAAACAACTGACACAGCATAACAAAGAATATAGAACTTAGAATGGCAGTAGAAGAGCTGGGCTTCCCTGGAGCAGAATAATACTTGGAGTAGATACTGTCCCAGAAGTCTGTCCGTTGGACGTGGGGGTTAAATCTTGGTTCTTCAACGAATATTACGGTATTGTTGACGGTGGGGCCACCATTCCCACCATAGTAGAGGTAGTTAGTGACATTGTTGGTGATAGGTGACCATGCGGCGGATCTGGTGACGTTGAGGGTCCCGTTGGTCCTGGAATGAAAAGAGAAAAAGGTGCTATAAAAGTGTAAAAGTATGGCAGTGGTAGAATCTTGTCTTATAAATCTTGGTTTTGTTCGTCAAACAGATATTATAGCCTTTTTTGGTTTGACTTTGATCGAAATGCTGTAATTGAAGTGCAGATCAATATTTGTTATAGAGGAGTTTTGTACACTTATTTGTTTGTTATAACTAGATACTAATGTGTCGTTGTGAGCTGCTTTTTATCAATATAATAACAAAAAATCTTACCAGTTATTTGCGAACGCGCTGAACCGTCCCACGAGCGATTTGCTGACAGCATCGTCCTCATTACGCAAATCATCAACAAACAGATAGTTCAGGAAGGCTCCGTGAGCTGCTCCACTCAGGGGAATCTGGTTGTGAACCCAGTGAGAGTTCTTTGTTCCCAAGTAAGCGAACTCCAACAGCCTGACCTCGCTCGTAGATTTCAATGCTCTCTCCTTAGCTGTTCTGATACTTGAAAGTAGTACAAGAGTGTCTCCTTCGTATTCCAAGTAGTCTTCAATAAGTGCCATACTGATAGTTCCATTGCTGAAGTAGAAATCACGGATGATTGCCCCTACGGCGGTCTTATTTTTCCCCAACTGTAAATCAACTGGAAGGAAACTTGTAAAGTTTGATTGCATAAAGGTCAGCCAATTTCCAAAGTCGGCCTCGTCTGCCCTCATTGTTCCTTCTCTGTTGGTATATCCGTATATGACCGGAATTTGAGCGTATTTGCCAGATCTGAATGCCTCGATAGGAGGTACACTTAGAACTGTGTTATTCTTGCTTATTTCGGGGTCCTCGATGCAAGGAGCGAAGAGTGCTGTATTGTTGACAAACTTGAATTCATTCAACGCTGTATTAATAACGTAAATGTCAGTATCGACTAGACGCTTTGCTAGATTTGCAGATTTCTTGCCTTTGTACCCAAGTTTATTTCCAAAACGTTTTGCGTAACCGATAGGATCGTAAGCTACAGCCCATGGAGCTAAACTAGAACCACTTAGAATAATAGCTTTATGTGCAAGGTTCTCTATGCGAGGTGAGAGAGTCAGAAGGTCGACCATAGCTGCACCGGATGCGTGACCCATTAGAATAACATTGTTTCGATCTCCTCCAAAGTGGTCAATATTTTCTTGGATCCATTTCAGTCCTTGGATGACGTCCTTTAATCCAGCATTGCCTGGCGCATCTTTAACGCGTAGGCATAGAAATCCGAAAATAGAGAGTCTGAAGTTCATTTGCACAAAAACAACATTTTGTTCAACTAATCGTAGGACAGAGGGTACTTGAGTGTCAGAGGTGGTGTATTCATCTGCGTTGAGCCACACGATGACTGGTTTTGGGATGGTGGTGTTCTTAGTGAAGATGTTGAGGGTCAGGCAGTTTTCGACCCCAACGAGGCCCCGAGACGTTGGCTGGGCGCAGAAGATGTTGCTCTCGGTGGCCCTTAGCACGTTATAGCGAGAAGGCGGGACTGGGGCCTGGAAAAAATTTCAAGAACAGTTTAAACTTTGAATAAGATAACGTTTAAGGAGTGAACGCCATTTTATAGATAAGGGACGCAAACAACTTTCTTATAGCAGCGATAAGGTTCAAGTATTTTAAATTATTGTCTATTTTAATATCTACCTTATGCAATAAACAAATATACTACGAAAGCATCTATAATCATACATTACCAGTTATTGCTAAATGTTAAGAATTGCCAACCTGTACGTTAACTACTGGATCAATTTTCTTTCAGGCGAATTGTTTGTAAATTCTATCTCACGATACAGTAGGTACGTGTTGTATTTGAGTTTACCAAAGTACCCAGGTGTGATAATAAAGTGCATGGGAAAGGAATTATGAATTGTTCTTCTTTCCGCGCCGATCTGTCTCAAATGACCGATCAATATTTGATCAAAGGTTGACTGGTAGAGAATGCCTTGATGCATTAAGTCCGCCCATGTACCACTTTTGTACATAAAGTTTAAATAAATAAATAAATAAAATATTTAGCTGCCGTTTATGGCTTTGTTTATCTAAGTCTGGGAAAGAGCAGTTATGTTGTACATGACGGGCATCAAAGGAGGTGACGCATATTCTGTGAAAGAGCTCCACAAAAGCAAAGTATTTGGGAAGGTTCGAAGGTACGTCATTTGATCAAATAATTACTTCTACAGCGGCCAACATGGGTCTGAAAGCGTCGTAACGATGATATGACTGATAGATTATTTCATTATCAATTTATTTGTTTGACCAGAACTTAGTCACAATGATAGTGTTAGCCAATAGCCTCGTTTAGTTTCAATTCGCTGATGCTCCTGTTGCACAATGTTTATTGCAAAATCAGTTGAGGTTTGATTGCAGATGAGATACGAATGCGAACTTTGCTTTGAAATTAGTAGAATTGGCCCTCTGCTCATAAAAATAAATTGCTAATATATACAATACATAACATTGACTAATATATAAAGAATAATATTACTGATTGCATCGTTTGACAGAACGACTTATCTAAAGTCTGAGTAACTACCTACTAGAGTATAATATAACACTTGCGGAATTAGTTCGAAAGAGTCACCGCGGCCCTGGAACGCAAATGGCATTAGAAAGAACACGGATGAGTTTTAGTCAGTAAGAGTCTGACACTCCCTTCCACTCCACCCAGAACGGAAGAAGTCATTTGATGATTTCCCATCCTTAGAAAAAAGGAATAAAACACTGTCATTATGTAAAAATATATGTACGTTTACGTATCGACGAACTAAAGCAAGGTCATCAATGTTTACCTAATTTTTTTAAAAGTCGATATTTGCTTCGTCTAAAAAGTGACTCATTCAAACTCAAATTCATATAAATAATATTGCTGACAATTACACTAAAAATGTGGTTTGATCAATGTTTTAAATGTGTTATTGTACTAAGCAACAAGTCTTTAAATAGTTGAGATCATGGGGCATTCCTTCTCAGAAAAATAAATGTCATTACATCGGAAAATCATCAACATAGTTTGACTATTTAATGAAACTGAATATTTAACTACAGTTTAATTGAAAGAACTGGCTGATAAATAAATACCTCATTAGTTTATCTAAGTGATTCTTCATTATATTCAAGCGATTTGTCTTAATGAAGGAGTCGATTTGGACAAAGACAGAATTTACTTTTATCATAAATTGAAGAGGCAACTTCTTTAAATTTTCTGGCTTCTGGTCCGTATTCTTCTAAAACACCAATGATCACTTTGCTACAATTTCTAAATAAGAACCAATTTTATCATCGCCCTCTATTTAATCAAGTTTAGCCGAAGTAAGTCCCACGTTAGACGCAATACGAGTATCCAGATTGATTGGTGGTCCCATGTTCCGCGCGGGATTCACCTCAGTGTGAATCAAGTTTAAGGCCACTTCGTAAGTAAAGATGGACGTATTGTGTGAGAAAAGTTAATAAAAGAAAAGGGAGTGAATGATTGTATCACAGTTGATGGAGAAGAATGGAGAAAGAAAACGTGGGACAAGACAAGAAGATGGATCAGGACAGGATCAACAAAACAATTCGTGGATTTGGATAAATTATTTTGATCAAATGCAAAACTGTTCACGTTTGTTATTCTCAACCATCTGTAGCGGAACTACATGCAATCCCACCAGTAATTGCGTTGACACAAATCAAAGCTACATTTAACGGGAACTAGGCTAGTTACTTACACCTTAGTCTCGACAACTTCGTGTTGCAATTTCAACCTTACCTCTGTCGTTATAAAGTGTAAAATGTTAGGTATTTAATATTGGAATTGGTATCGAGTTAACGTTCCAGTGCATCAGTGGGTCCTATGCACACATGCATATCGAGTGTTTGAGTAGGATAATTATCTAAATTGACATCGTCATGTTTAACGTCATTCATTTGAGGAACTTCGGGTTTACAAGGTTGGAATACTTTGTCATTCATCTGTAGCTTTTTCCCAGGGATGGTGACAGTCCCAAGATTAAAGAAACGATGCCATCAAGAGACCAGTAGATGGACTTTGTTAAAGACGATATGTCGAGAATCGGGGGTGAATACTGAGATGATGACTAATCATCATCTGCCTAGCCTTTTCCTAACTATATTGGGGTCGGCTTCCAATCAAACCGGATTCAGCTGAATAGCAGTAATTTACGAGGAGCGGCTGCCTACCAGACCTCCACAACCCATTAACTGGGTAACACGGTACTCCTTGGCAAGACTGGTGTCAGATTATCTGGCTTCAGACTATCCGTAACGACTGCCAAAGATCTACAAATGACAACCGGGACCAACGGTCTCGGTATGTTAAGATGGTCACCCATCCACAGACCAACCTCGGCAAGCGTTGCTTAACCTTGAAGATCGACCCGTGCGGCTGTTATTATTTAGCCACGAGCTCCTCTGAACTGAGATGATGACTAATAGGGAAGTATAAAAGAAAATACGTCGCCGACTTCAAATAAATTGGGATATGGGCCTAAGGTTCCAAAATAGGCCCGATTCATCACATCACCATTTAGCCGAAAGACGTTCACTGTTGGACATAGGCCTCCCCAAGTGTCGCCACATCGATGGGTCCTGTGCGTCTCGTATCTAGCGGATTCCCAAGACCTTTACCAGATCATCAATCTACTTTGTCAGAGCCCTTCCTGGCTGCGTCTTCCGATACGCGGAGAGCATTTCGGCACTATCGACCTCCTGTTTTGCGAGTTTTTTTTTTTGTGAGTGGCTTCTCGCAGTTCAACCTATAAGGTTGTCGACTGCTTAACCGGGCTTGCCTGTGGTGGCCTTAATATAATATTAAAGCCTCCAGCCAGGGCTTATAAAAAACTTACAAACTAAGCGACTACACGCTAAGGGCACCCCCTGTGGGGTACGGGCCTCAGCTTAGGGCGTCGCTGGGGAGAGGACAGCTAGGGACGGACTGGATCGAACTGGCTGTTTTGCGAGTAATGTGCCTGCTACTTAAGTTTGGCGGTTCTTTGGGCTATGACGGTAACCTTGGTTCTCTTGTCTTAATGCATTGTAAAATATTTGTTGAAGGATTTGCAAACTGCATAGCACGTAACCTGTTATCAGACTTGCGGTATTATAGTTGTGAAAGTTTAATTAAGAATCAACTTCTTAGAAATTTTCTATAATTACTTCACTATCATGTTTTTTCTATAAAGAGACTAGCCTTTGCCCGCGACTTTGGACGCGCATATCCCGTTTTTTCTTGTTCCCGTAGTAATTTTGGGAAATCCTCTCTTAGTGCTCCCCTACAGAGTGCAGGGAAGCTATACATGCCAAATTTCAGCTTTCTACGACCAGTAGTTTCGGCTGTGCGTTGTCTGTCAGTCAGTCAGTCAGTCAGTCAGTAACGGAAGAATTTTATATATTACTATCTGACCCAGCAAACGTTGTTTTGCCATATATATTTTGGTAGTCAAATAAACAATGATCAATTATTGACCGCCGAGAGTAGAAAATAATTAAAGTACTAATATCGCTATTAAATAATAAGGGTTGGTGGTAGAAGGTGAAAATTTAGGGTTGGATGTATTTTTTAATGCCGAATCATAAAAAAATTAAATAAAAAATGTTGTCATAAAAATAAAAAAAATTATATGGGGTGGAGAACCCTTATCCCTTGACTATCAGACCTACTGAATACCAAAAAAATTCATAAGAATCGGTCAAGCCGTTTCGGAGGAGTTTTTTACAAACACTGCGACACAAGAATTTTATATATTAGATTTGATTTTATTTATATATTTCACAAACACAGTTTTTTTTTTTTTTTTTTTTTTTATTTGATTAAAGGGCTTTGTCGCTTAGCGACCATATCGCCCAGTACAGAAAAATCACAAAATTCTTACAATCTACCTTAAGACTAACTCATATAACTGTTTAGCATTCTCGGACATTGGACAAGCGAGTATTGAGTTACAAATACCAATATCGGAAGATTTACAGTGCCCAAAAACATTGATCCTCGTATTTTCATTCCGAACACACTCCATCAGGATATGAAAGACATCATCAACCACTCCACAGTCATCACAGTTTGGAGACAAAACTTTCTTCATTAAGAAGTAGAATTTATTTGATGGAGTATGTCCGGAACGAAGTCTTAAAGCTATTGTGATTAAATTTCTATTTAGACTACAGTCAATCCACGGAACCCGAGAGATCTCTGGCTGGATAGTTCGGTACCATATCCCCTTTTCTTTTGACCTTTCGTCAAAATATTCCTGCCAAAGTTCTAAACATTGTGTTTTTGCTTTTCCAAAGAAATCCGAATACAGTGGGGTAATATTCATGGGTATTCCATCAACACAAGCTTGTTTGGCGAGCAAATCAACCATATCATTTTCTTCTAGCTCAATGTGCGACGGGATCCATTGAAGACAAACTGTTTTATCATCAGATTGCAGTTTTAAAAGCAATTCATATATAAGGTAGGCTGTCGGAGTACCTCGCATATGAGAAGTGTGCCGAGCCAAATGTAGCAGTGAACTTTTGGAATCCGTCAGGATTACAAATTTATTACCGTTAATTGATTGAATATAGGACAAAGCTTCCAATACTGCGATCAATTCAATGTGCATAATAGAAATATTTGAATCAATCTTAATTTTCATTTGGTTCAGAAGAATGGGATCCAAAAAGGCAGCGCCGCCGAGTTGTTTGTCTTTAGAGCCGTCAGTAAAAATTTTATGATAACCTTGATATCGTTCTCGGATGTATGTCGTACATAGGTGTTTTAATTGTACAGTACTGTAGCGTCGTTTAGCTTGAGAAATGGTTGGAATTTTATCAAATACTATATTTCTAATGTTTATACTACTTACCCACGTTTCAAGAGAAAACATTTCAAGTTTAACGCTTGAGTGGATTGGAACTGAATTAAATTGTGCGAGTATATCAATAAGTAATGGCAGCTTCTTGTTCTGCCAATAATTGGAACCAGTAACGAGTGAGAGGTTTTCTAGTGATTTGGTAGTTTTACTATTATAAAAAGACTTAGATTTAAGTATAAACTTAATAGCTAAATATCTTCTACGAATATGAAGTGGAGGGAGGCATAACTCGCTTTCCATGACATGTATCGGGGTACTCCTTATAAATCCGCCGATAACACGTAATGCCTGGTTCTGAGCCCTATCAAGTTTTATTAGTTTAGAATTAGAACTATTGTCAAACAAGAAACTGGCATAATCAATTCTACTACGAATAATAGAAATATACAAACGTCTTAGGTGTTTTTGATGCAGTCCCCACCCCGGACCAGATAAGACTTTAAGTAAATTAATAAATTTCATTACTTTCTGTGAAATTTCATTGATTTGTTTACCCCACCTTAATGAACTATCCAGCCATAGACCCAAATATTTTACGCAATTAACGACTTCAATGGAGACATCATCAAAATTAAAGTCAATTAATCTCCTAAAACAACCCTTTTTAAAAACACAAATCTTAGTTTTATTTGGAGACATAGTTAAACCTAGCTTATCAATTAACACTTTGGTATATCGTAATGCAGACCGAAGTTCTTCAAACGCTAATTCTAAATTACTTTTTGAAGAATACAAAACAAAGTCATCAGCATATTGAGATATATTTACCTGGACAACTTTCTTACATATATGTAGTGTTAAAATGTTAAATAATAGTGGAGCCAGTGGATCTCCTTGAGCTAGCCCACGGCCAGTACATCTAACCATCTCACAATCATATGTTGCCACTTGTAAATGTCTGTATGATAAAAAAGACCACAAATAACCACAGACTTTTGATCCAACCCCAAACTGATCTAAAATATGTAAAAGACAAGGAATATCAACATTGTTATATGCACTTTCGATGTCTATAAAACAAGCCACTGTAACCAAGTTTTTAGAGAATCCAAGTTGAATTTCAGAAACCAACCGCGTAAGGTTATCCAGACAAGATCGTGCTTTACGAAAACCCACCATTTCCTCAGGAAAAAGACATTGTTTTTCAAAGAACCATTCAATACGTTTGGCCAAAATGGCATGCAAGATCTTACAAACACAAGATATTAGGGAAATTGGACGTAAAGATGAAGATGAATTACTACTATGTTTGGGAATTGGAATTATTTTGATTTGGCGCCATTGTGAGGGAACAAAACCGAAAGAAATACATTGGTTATATATTAAAAGCAACATAACTTTACCGGAAGTTGGAAGGTGTTTTATCATGGAGAAGGAAATTTGATCTGACCCAGGAGCTGACAAACACAGTTACGATAACGTATCTTTAAAAAAATAATGTTAACTTATAAATTTGTTTCCTTGAAACTATTACGAGTACTTTATGTATTTAATAAAGGTTAAGGTATTCTTATTACATATTGATATCTACCTATGTGATAGAAGTGAACTATTTATTGAAACTAACAGTCTCTGTGGAAGTTGTTTTGCATGGAAATTTATATTTTAGGTAAACATGGCTATTTAGTAACTTGTTATATATTGGTTCGACAAATACAGGTGCCTTGAATTTATAATTGTAGATGAACGAGTAAGAAAAGGTTTGAATGGATTAGGTTAGGAATTATATGAATGAGAAAGGAGTGAATGGTAATGTGATAGCTGACAGAAGAGAATGGAAGAGAAATAAAATTGGCGCCAAGCCAAGTTATTTTTGAAAAGAGGCAACATAAGTGAATCATTGAATAGGAAGCCGATATGATTTTAGAAGATTAACAAAGATAGTGATAAAGGCATAATCAAAGCTTTTATAAATTCATCGATACACAAATAAACAGTTATAAACAATACACTATTTAATAAATGCATACTAAGAACCTTTGAAATAAAATTATTGTCTGTTTATGAGTCACATTATAAAAAAAACGTTGCACAACATGCAATTAGATTTACTCAGATTGGGGGACTTACTCAGATCAGGTCACTGACTAATAATGCAATTGCTCATCATTACTTAAACATTTTATCTAAACTTACTTGACTTAACACCATACATTCTAACCAAAATTTAAATTCACACGACGTAACAAAGTGTTCATAAACAAATATTGAATGTATGCACAGCAAATTGCAAAACCTATTTTTAGATACCACGCATCAGATCTACCAATCATCTTTCCTTCCATAAAAATCTCAAGGTAGGTAGACAAGACAACCGGCATGAAAAAAGGTCTTCATTCGCTCACCTTAAACCGGTTTACTCCTGCTGTCGGACCTGCGTAAGGTATACCATAGAAAGCATAATAATCTCCATCGGCTGCTTTTGATCCTTCCACAATACCTTCTGTGGTATTCACACGGAAACCATGCGCGTACGCAAGCGAAAACACAAACAACGCGCTCACTAGCATGTCTACACACACAAAAATATAATTCTTTATTCAAAAACAGGAGCGCGCGTGCGCTCGCCTCGATAGCCCGTTAACGAATGACAGATGATTATTTTTTGTCTGCACCAGGCTGTATCGGTATTATCAGTGCTCGCTTTTATCAATGAGGTCATCGCACAGATTATATAATTTACTTAGGATTGAGAGACAGTTTTAATATGGAATCGTTGGTTTTTTTTTGCCTGTGTTTGTTTCAGTAGCGATATATTTTTACTTGTGTCTATGGCAGTTACTACGTCATATTGTAAGGCAGTGTGTCTAGGTAACTGAATGTATGCTTGTGATCATGTTAGTGCGTGGGCACAGAGGTGAAATTAAGAGGTAATTTGTGCTTCTTTGTATTTTTGTAGTTCCTTTATTCGGTAGAATAGGTCCATAAACGAAATTGTCATCATAATCAGGTGGTATATGTATACGTTTAACGCTACTAAAAATAGATTAAACGAAAACTAAGAGGAGTGCTGAAAAATTGTCATCACCAAGTTTAGATTGCAGCTGTATGGGTAAAGAAGAATTTAATTATGGTTAGGTTTTGGTCATCATACAATGGACATAAGAATTCGGGGCAACGAGAAGGCTGACAGTTTGTCCAAGCTTGCTGCTGATTCAGGCTTGAAACACCCTACTTACCACACGATACTTACAGCAAGATGAATCGATGATTTGAAGAAGGTGGCTGGCAGCGGATGGATGCCGACCGCTCAAAACCGGGATGGTTGGCGATCTTTGGGGGAAGCTTACGTTCAGCAGTGGATGGCATATGATGATGATGACTTACCAGATCAATGGTAAATATCACCAAATTTAAGGAGAAATTTTACATAAATTGGAGCAATCATTTTGATGAGATTTCAAAAGAAAAAGGGTTTTGGTACAAAATTATACAAAATGAGCCTCCTCGTTTGCCCTGATTCGATGATGATAAATTAAATAGAAATTATATTTAGCTTTAAGCTTATAAGTTAGCTTTAAGACTGCGTTCTGGACACTATCCATCGGCAAAATCTTATAGGAAAAGTTACATCTCCCAATTGCGTAGTATGCAATAAAATTGAAGATATGAGTACTTCACATACTGATGGATTGTGTAAGGAACAAATATGTATGAGAGAGACTCATTAATTAAAGAGTTTAAACTGAATTTTCTAGATGTTGGGTTAATTAAAAAAAAAATGGCAAGTCCTAAATCGCAGTTAGCGAAAAGGTTAAGTAGTCTAACAAGGCTATCTAATTGATGAGTCCCTCTCACTCAAATTAGTTATTTAGTACGAAATATGTGTGTTATTAGAACTACTAGGGTACGATGGGGTTGGTGTATCCATTTGGATAAAAACCCCGTGTTAAATAAATAGAACCAAAAAAATAAAAAATAGTTTATGTAAATAGCAAAAGTATAATATCTGCTGTATAGTCCTACCTTGGAATTTTAAATGCATTACAAGTCTGCACGTGTAACATTACTCACGTGGTCAGTCCTTGGGAGTGCAGGAGACGATAGTATTTCTCAATATGTACAACACAATGAAAATAAGCAAAGCAAAGCATCCAACGGCAATTAATTATAATTTGACATTGCGTTGTCAAAAAAAAATATTAATTATTTTTGACCACGCGATAAGTGAATATTATGTGCTTTACAATTAAATTCCTTGACTGTTCATAAAAAGACCCCTAGGCCGGAGTCATTAATATTAACTAGTCTATGGCCGGAGTCCCAGCAGATGGTCCAACTTTAAAAAAAAAAAAATTAAAAATGGGTTTGCTCTTGACTCTAATCTAGGTCAACAGATACCAGAGACAAAGTCGACGATGGAGTGAGCTTACCCAGAAGAAGCCTGTTCACTCTAATTTTGAAGAGATTAGGGTTGTATGCGTTCGGAAACACAGACGCAGGCAGAGAGTTCCACTCCTTTGCTGTGCGCATTATAAAAGACGTTTGGAAACGTTTAGTGCGAATTGATGGAATAGCAACACGGTAGGGATGGTAACTTGCAGTGCGTCTAGATGTCCGATGGTAGAAGGGGGCCGGTGGGATGAGATCGTGGAGTTCTTGGACACTCTCCCCGAAGTACAATCTGTAGAAGACCGACAAGGAGGCAACCTTGCGGCGAAGGGCGATGAGCCAAGCTGTAACCAACTGTAGGCATTTATTCATTTATTAAAACTTCATGAAACACGGTTAAAAAAGCTAAGGCATTCTCTACCAGTCAACCAAGGGTAGTGGATTGATAACATGGCCGTTGAATTAAAATAGAAATAGGTATTACCACCAGACGACTTCTCGAGATCGGTAGTGACAGATTGAAAAGGAGTCACAATCTACAGCAGTGACATCGAACTTCGAATAAAGTCGGGATGGATGCCGAGCGTGAGGTATGAGGTGACAGCTAACTGTCAGAAATATGACAATTGATGATTAACTATATCTAGTCATTCGAGGGCCAATTGTACTAATTAACCGACTTCAAAAAAAGGAGGAGGTTCTCAATTCGGTTGTATTTTTTTTTAATGTTTGTTACCTCATAATACCGTAATTTATAAACCGATTTGAAAAAATACTTTTTCGTATGAAAGGATATACGTTCCGATTGGTCCCATATATTTTTTTTAAAATAAGTTCTGGAGTTTGGTTTTGAAATCTAAATAGCTGGGGGAAATAGAAAATATATCTAACTTTTATTTCGGAAGTCAGTGTTAATTTAGAAAGAAACAACCAAAAGCACCGACTTCCGAAATTAAAGTTATATATTACTTTGTAGTGTTTTTTTTATTTGGAAGTCGTTGTATTTTTTTGTACAAAGTATTTTTTTAGGCAATGTTCGCATTCGCATGTCAGTCGCAATCTATGTATTAAAAATGCATGGAAATTGAAGCTGCGATTGAGATACTAATGGGAACGTTGCTAAAAAAAATTGTAGTAACTTTGCCCTCTAATGCAACCGCATGACCTGACACTTGCCCGTGTGACGTATCCGGGTTTTTAGTGGGAATAAGTTGTGGTTTTGTCGATGTTAGATCTATTTGGAGTTGACAATACATTGTTACACTAAGTACCTAATGATTTCATGACGATTCATCGGTGACCTGGCTGAGTCATTTTCAGAAGGTTTCCTTGAATAATATAATAAATTAATTTAATAGGATGACACACAAAATTACACCGTGTTTTACCCGACATCAAAAAAGCAGGAGGTTGTCAATTCGATATTCAGCGATATTTTTGCCAATTGTAAACCTTTTTGAATTAATCTTTTTTTTGTTTGGATGACTATTTTTTCATACTGGTCCCATTTCAATTTGGTGAAGATCTGATGAAGAACTTCGGAGATAGGCAACGGAACTCTTCAATGAATGATAGCAAATCTTCCGGGGCAGCTGAAATCGCATTTCTGTTTATGTTTACACCAGTTAATAACATAACATCGCGCCGGAACGCTGTGGGGGGGGGGGGGGGTAGAATCATGTTTTTGGGGTTATCTATTCGAGCAAAACTTTATTGTTTATAAACTTTATTCTTTTTGCGTTGAGTTTAGTTATATTTTTTTTTCATTTGACGTTGTACTTCAAAGATAAACACTGACCCCATCAACTTAAAATCTATTAAATCTAGTAAAGTGAGATATTGTTAGGTTTATGTCAATCCCAAAGCAAAGTAGATGTTTTGTAAACTATGAGCTGGTCTGGACTTGGACTACGAAGGCACACAAAGTAACTCCTTATCGGGAAATAGTGCAACCACTCATCATGAGAATAATGTCAATTTAGTTGTGACCAACTAACACAGCTAAATTGCATCACCACTAAAAAGTGAAAAGTAAAAATAAAATAATTTCGGAAGTCGGTGTTTTTGGTTGTCTCTTCGTTTTTTGTCACCGACTGACATGCGAATGCGAACATTGCCTAAAAAAAAGATTTAACATAATTGCTTGTATTCAGGGTAAAGCGAAAAAAGCCAGAGCATGTCCCACCGATAATGATTAAAGGTGTGCCCCTGGAGAGGGTGCGTGAGTTTAAATACTTAGGGCATATAGTCACTGAGGACTTAAAAGACGATGCTGATATGGAAAGAGAACGGAGGGCGTTGGCTGTTCGATGCAATATGTTGGCCCGCAGGTTTTCACATTGTACAACACAAGTGAAAATAACTCTTTTTAAGGCTTTTTGCCAATCGTTGTACACGTGTACTCTGTGGGTTCGATATACGTAAAGGGCATACAGCGCCCTCCGGGTTCAGTATAATAATGCTTTCAGGATGTTGTTGGGGCTTCCACGTTACTGTAGTGCGTCAGGAGTGTTTGCCGAAGCACATACTGATGGTTTCAACACCATACTGCGAAGAAGGATTGCGTCCATGATGCGCAGAGTGCGTGGGAGCGTCAACAGCATTCTGGGGGTCATTAGTGATAAGCCATGTTGCACCATCATGGCGCATTGGGTGCATGTACATGTGCATGTACCCACCCGGTGCGTCAGGTTAGTGCAACAGATATATGAATTAAAAAGAAAAAAAAAATGTTTTCAAATTTTTGTACTAACATAGCTCATAAGTTTGTATAACACTAACAAAATATGGATCAAGGTCTGAATTAATGTTATTTAATTTTTTATTTTGGTTGTTTTTTCGTTTTATTTTTACCGACTTCCGATATTCTACATTTTATACTTTGTTGTGTTTTTTATTTGGATTTCGGAAGTCGGTGTTTTTGGTTGTTTCTTCGTTTTTTGACACCGACTTCCAAAATTCAAAATATTTTTTCATATTTTGTAGTGTTTTTTATTTGGTAGTCGGTTGTTTTTTTTGTAAAAAACCTTTTTTTCTTCAATGTAAAATAATCATATAATTTAACATTAGATACTTTAAAAGTAGGTTTTTCAATCATCATCGACATTTTTAGCTAAGAAAACTTCAACGTGTCCGATCATCGTGGTTATCCCATTAAACGCAACGATAAATTAATAATGCTATTAATAACAACGTCATAATCGAGAACATTATAATACCTTTTTAATTTCATCACCAACAATTTAAAAGAAATTAAGATAATACTCACAATTACGTATCACATACCAAAACTGAAAATATAACAATACATATATATATATAACAACAATATACATATAACAATATCGAGAAATCATTCAATCAACATCATCTGCCTAGCTATTTCCCATCAAAGGCGGACCGCGCGAGGGAAAGGCAAGGCCTTCGCCCCAACCGCCGCTACAGGAGAAGACGCCCCGGGCGTCGGGAGTCGCAGGGTGATCCCCGGCCACCGTAGGCGCGGGCCTGCGGACAGCGAGCGCGAGCGAGGCCCGGGTCGATGGCGCGTTGTGTTTCACGCGCGCCTCAAAGAGATGTCAGCATAGAGGACGGGGTCCGCTAGGGCCAGAGCCTGCCAGGGTTGCGGAATTTGTTCGAAAGAGTCACCGCGGCCCTGGAACGCAAAGGGCTTTAGAAGGAACACGGATGGGTTTTAGTCAGTAAGAGTCTGACACGCCCTTCCGCTCCACCCCGAGCGGAAGAAGTCATTTGATGATTTCCCATCCATAAAAAAAAAGCCATTTCCCATCTAAACAAGCTGTTCCAGGTGTCATATTTAATTAAGGGTGTTATTCTGTATCTGCTATACAATAAGAACAAAATATCTGATTTAAAAACCGGCCAAATGCGAGTCGGACTCGCGCACGAAGGGTTCCGTACCATTATCTATAAAAACGGCAAAAAAATCACGTTTGTTGTGTTGGAGTCCCCCTTAAATATTTGTTTTATTTTAATTTCATTATTTATTTTAAAGTGAATTAATAATTAAATATTCTGTGAATACTTCAAGCGTCTACCTGTTGCCGAAATCAATATCGAGCAAAAACAAGCAAAAAAAATATGTTTGTTGTATGGGAGCCCCCTTAAATATTTATTTTATTCTGTTTTTTAGTGTTTGTTGTTATAGTGACAACAGAAATACATCATCTATGAAAAAGACGGATGGACAGCGGAGGCTTCCATACCCAAAGGGAAAAACGGGACCCTATTACTAAGACTCCGCTATCCGTCCGTCTGTCACCAGGCTGTATCTCATGAACCATGATAGTTAGACGGTTAAAATTTTCACAGATGATGTATTTCTTTTGCCGCTATAACAACAAATACTAAAAAACAGAATAAAATAAGTATTTAAAGGGGCTCTCATACAACAAACATGTTTTTTTTTTGCCGTTTTTATAGATAATGGTACAGAACCCTTCGTGCACGAGTCCGACTCGCACTTGGCCGGTTTTTATGCCATGGCTGAATAAAAATGACAGTTTGAAAAAGTGAGACGCGTCCATTTGTAGGAATGGAATGTGTTTGAAAGTTGCTTACCCTTTTCGCTCCTTGACCGTTTATCTACCCCATTTAGGGCACACAGGTATGGGATTATTTTAGTACACATGTTCAGTTTAGCGTGACTGAGTTCAAAACAGAATTTCTAACCCTATAAGCGTCTCAGCCTTGAGATTCTCTACAAGTGAGATGTGGAGTCAACAAGCTCTAGAAATAGATACATGAGTAAATATAGCTACGCCTAATGCCTAGGAGCTCGATAAATATCTGAAGAGTCTCATGGTAGGCTGGTCGCTGTACCAACTAGATGAAAATTTTATAGACAGGTTGCATAGTAAGTAAATTAAAATGTGATGTATTGGTTGTATCACGATTTTTTGTTTTGGTATAATACGAAAACAATTTGGCGTTCAACGTTTACAGCTTCATTTACTAAAATATCTAACCATATTGTAACACCAGCGGACTCACGCTAGTGCTACTTATTATATTAAATGAAACTATGTTTAAGGTTTAAACGTCATAATATATTTGGCATCTGCCTTCAATGAACATTGGTACCGGAGTCCCAAAAGAAAACAAAACATATTTTATATTCCTATTTCAAATTCTCTTTTACTTTTCGCCAGACGCTTCCAAAAGGCTACCTTGTCTGCCAGAGACCAGGAGCCAAGGATATCCTCGTCACAATATGATTGGTTTGAATACTGCAAATTTTTTATTGAAAATTTCTAAATTCTGTGTTTTTGCTACTCAAAATACGGGCTAGACATAGCCCTCCGCATATCTTCCTAACTTGAATAACTTTTGTAATTGTGTTCAATTTATTTTTTGGTATGCGTCATGCTTGTCGCAAATACTCTTTTTCTTTCTTTCTTCTTATTTCTCTCCTCAGTAAGAAGCACAGGATGTGGTACTGGTAACGTTTATAAGAGACCTAATAAATCTAACTTCAACTAAACCAACAAATTATTCATAAACCTATTTAAAACCGTTATAAACAGCAGTGTTTAGGTTGGAATCGATTAGGCCCGACCTTGGCTATAAAGTGCGGCTTCGTGGTTGCATGTAACTGTGATTTGTTGTAAATCCGACAGTTGTTTTTAATTAGGTGCCAGTAAGCTACTAATATTATTTTCCATGTAATTTAAAATAGCTTTAAAAACTATTGTATTTGTTCCAACTTAGCAGACAGATGTGTTTCTGGGGAGTTGGTTGCGCCATTTTTTTCCTCCCAAACTGTAGGAGCTGGTGACGGACTGGCGTGTTGGGGGACTGTCTATAAGTAAACATTGACATTCAAATAGTGCTTTAATGACTTGGTGGTGGATTTCTTCCCGGATGAAAACGGGCTAATCGTCTACATAGCAATTATAAAATATTGGCGAATTTTATTATTTACTACTTTTTAGAGTTCCGGACCCAACGAATAAACAACGGAACCCTATTACTAAGCCTACACTGTCCGTTCATACGTCCATCCATCCGTCCGTCCGTCCGTCCGTCTGTCAGCGGGCTGTATCTCAAGAACCGTAATAGGTAGACAGTTGAAATTTTCAGTGTGTATTTCTGTTAAAACAAAATGTTGTTTTAGCAGCAATAGAAATCCCCTTAGCAAATAATAAGCAATATAGTCCCCTTTAGTTTTTAATTTAATGAAATTAAAAAATAAAGGGGACTCCCATACAAGAAACGTGTTTTTTTTCGGTTTATGGTACTTCGTGTGAGAGTTCGGCTTCGTTCGGTCCGGTTTACTTCATTCATATTGTTATTAATTCCAAAAATAATGATGTAACGTTTTCTTTTTACAATTTATCATTTCAGTTACTAATCGGTCATAATTTATTGCAGATTATTGAAACCTAGATAACCCACTTTTGATAACGATAAGAAGACAGTCATGCAAGTTATTGTAGTCTACATATTATCGTTTGCCGATTACTAAGTCTAGTGCCGATGATATGCACACCAACGGAATGAAACGGTTAAGGGTAATGTTGGGTGCATTGTGCTCACATAATATAATCAATTTATCAATGTATGTAAACAAAATATTGTAAAACTTATATTAGAAAAGAGTAACTATGGAGTTTCTTGTCCGTTCTTCTCTATAAGAATCTACTTTTTGCGAATGGACAACTATAGTAGGCGCCAGATAAATGTGGAATAAAGTATATTGATCTTTCCCTAATAACTGTTCATAGGTACCTGAACAATTAAATATGAATCGTTTTTCATTATTAGACAATGTTAAGGATCACGAGAGATGATGATTCGGGACAGCTTTGTGTCATTAATTCCGTTTTTCAAATTAAAAATGTCAATAATTGTAGGTGGGTCAATGACCGTTATTCCACGATTATCTGGCGCCTACTATAGAGGCACTAATATTTTAATTTCAAACTAAATTTGACGTTCAAAAGTGCCTTATAATGGTCTAGTTGAAATAAATGAATTGACTTTGACTTTAAGTAGTGCAGTAGTGACAGCGGGGTCAACAGTTGTCCAGGGTACGCCGAACATTTCTCGGGAAACAAATCTCTCAAAGGCTTACACGGTTATTGATCACAAGCATGAGGCTTTAGTGGCGGTGGGGTTAGGTCTTGCCACACGAGACCGTCATTGACCGAGGCTCTTAAGTTTAAATTCAAGCTGTGCCAAAGGATGATGGAGCGTAGTATTCTAAAAAACTTTTTTTTTCACTGTTTCGTTGTGATTCTAATTACCCGATGTCATTTTGCTTACTTGAACGACGTAATTATATCATCCAAGTAAGCAAAATGCTCATAAAATAAAAACTGCTAAGCCAAATTGAATATTTTTTTTACGGGACCAAATGGTAAGTAAGTATACCGCATCGAACGAAAAAAAAATCACATAAATCGGATCAGAAACCTTAGAGTAATCGGTGTACATACATAAAAAAATATCCACTGAATTGAGAACCTGCTCCTCTTTTGGCAGTCGGTTAAAAAATTTAACTGACCGAACGAATTTGCAACACTGTAACATGCTCCAATTCAGGCATCATCGGCTATGTCAGAAGAAAAACTGCGAGACTGAAGTGTGACTGGGTCACATTATAACAAATGGGTGCATAATAACAAATGGGTGCATTATAACAAATGGTCCAAAATCGTCACACAGTGAGTACATGACGGTTGTCTTCACCGAGGTACGCCTAAAAAACGTTTGCTTGACGATCTGGATTTCGTTTCTAATACAGATTGGCCTGAGTAGGCAACACAAAGAGAGTTGGAAAAATATTGAGAAGGAATAGAGAAAATATGGGTTTGATGTCCACTATGTAACGATGGCGCATCGCTGCCGTACGTCTTGTTGCCCGATGGTGATGTAACGGGCTTGATGGATTTATTTATAATTTTAAACAGAAGTTCGCTTCGTTATTTGGAGTAAAATTTCGCGGTATTTCGGTGACATGTAGTACAGTCACGCGAACAAGTTGTAACCCCTATTTTAATTATTTATTTATGCACATACAAAAGTTGGTATTTGCGTGTCGTATTATGGTATGAGGTGAACTAGTTCTGTATTTTGTGTAGAATTTTTTTTGTGTTACAGTGACGGGTTGTTGTTGTCGAAAATGGTTGGAATGTTACGTTTCTCTTTTCAATAACATAACAAAAATTGCCGGTATTCTCCAATGGCGTTGGTAGACTGTTTGATTCGGGATTGAATAGTAAAGGCTTAGATTAAAGAAAGCAGTATTTCTGGCAATGGGGTTGTTTCAAAAATAATTTAAACTTTAATTCACATTTCCATTTCTAAATTATAAATATGGCAGTACCTTTGTCTGTCCGTTTGTTACTTCTTTACATCTGAAAGGCAAAGTGTACATGGACGTCTTGGCAACTTTTTGTTCCTGGAGTACTTTCGCCCGGGAAAATTTTCGTCTTTCACGTAGGCGAAGAAAGCGAAGAAGCTAGTTCAAAATAAATGCAATACGACCAATCAGCGACATTACAAATTAATTTCAATTAGGAACTTAAGTGGTTGATCTGCATAAATGCCAAAAACACTCAACGCCGCTTAGTTTTATAGTAACTATCCCTAATGTTTCTAACTCGGTGTTAAGCAGTATCCAGACAAGAAGGCCAGGATAGCCTAAAAGCTGCTTAAACAATGAAGTCTGAAACAAACTGTCAAGTTCAGATACTTAAACAAGTGGTTACAATTTCACAATTACGTTCTGGCCCAGTTGGCAATGTGCCAGTGTAAGCCACGTTGCTTGCCACTTATGCCAAATTGTCAGATGTTTTCGTCCCTGTTTATCATTGAAAAGGCCTCTGTTAGAAGCTATAAAGTTAAATTAGATTAGCCTTCTGGCAGGCAGACTTTGAAGTAACCTGCTCGTTATGAAGAAAAGTTTGAAGATCTTCAAATGTAGGAGTTAATGTTTCTGAAGTGAGGGTTTTCTCAAATGCCCTGCACTAGGTGGTAGAGGCACTGAGCGCCCATTCGACAAGACGTCTACCAAACGTGACCATTTCGTAGAATTGGCCATTTCACGATGTCGTCGAGGTAAGGTTAAATTAGGTTTGAGGGAACTTAGGACACCCCCCGACACGGATAGATTAAGTTCGAATGGGATGAGAGCAAATTAAAGATAAGCTCCCGTCATTCTATTCATGTTAGGTTCCTTCAAACCTCAAAAACAGAATTAGGGGCTGAGTGGGGGCTCCGTCGTCGAGGCTCAAGATGGCCAGTTCATGAAAAGGCTAATTTTACAATAATGCTAGGATTACGATCTTAATCATGTTGACTTTAGAAGTTACGTTGTACAAGTGGAGGACCTCTTGCCAAGGTGGCAAGATAGTTGCATCAATTTATTTGACACCATCGGTAGCGTGAGTTGCTGAATCTAACACTTGTTATAGGGGCAAAGCTTATTAAGTACGTATACAAAAAAATTCTACGTGGTTCTCTCTTCGTTGATAGTAATTAATCATCACGGCTCTAAACAGAAACTTTAAAAAAGAAAATATGCGCTAGACCAAAGGGTAACCTAATTCCTTTATCTTTTAGGAATTATCGCAGTCACAATCTGACAAAAACAACTCTAATTGCCCCACAAAAAATAAATTTTATTAAATGCAATGCTATTCTATTCTATTCTATTCTATTCGATTCGATTCTATTCTATTCTACTAAATTCAAAATTTTGACGAGTCTTTGACATTGATTGTTGCTGAAATAATATGCCGTCTTGAATTTAAACGTTTTGTAAGTACAAGAATTGGCCTTCAAGTTACCTAGCATAAGCTAAAAAGTCCGATAATATTGTTCATTGAAGAAATTACGTAAATAAAGGCACCTTTGAAGCCTACAAAAGCTATGCCGATAATGCCAATATATGTAGGTACCATTGTGTTGAATGGAGACAATAGCAGTACTATTCCCCAAATGGTTCACCACTGACCGAGCCATGCCGAATTATCGATAAATTATTCTTCGATACCGAATCTGCCGATATAGGGGACCGGCGATATGGAAGCTTAATCTTGCTTTGTTCTCGTTGAATATTATGTTTAATTGAATACACTGTTGTGTTCGACTGTACTTACACGTCTAGAATGTGTTATAAATGTTTTTCTTTCTTTACATTTTTCTCATATATAGCAACAAGGTTAATGTAACCAGTATTTTTGTAAACATAAAATGATTTAAAAGAGTGTCCGTGGAGTTTCTTGCACGTTCTTCTCCATAGAGATCTACGCTTTGGAATGTACAAACAGCTTCATGTTTTTGACGGACTGACTTTGACAATTCAAAAGTACCTACCTGATAATGGTTTATTTGAAATAAATGATTTGACTTTGACTTTGACTTTGAATAGTGTTGTTTCGATCAGTTTTGAGCAGAGAAGTTCGAAGCTAAGAAATATATATATTGAGTTCGGTCAGGTTTAGTCCAACTAGGTACATGCAGTTCAATGCCAGTATTTTATTTTAGACTCATTGACTATCTGATCTTAACATTCCAGTTACTGGGTAACAGATACCTTCCCATTGCAAAAGCGAGTCTTCCGGGCTACCCGTGACAACTGTCAACGATCTCCGAATGGCAGCCAGGACCAACGGCTTCACGTGTTTAGAATTCTTTGTTAAATGTGATAGAAAGATAGAAAAAAACATTTATTTGGAACGAGAACAGAAAACATAACACAAAAGCACAATTACACAAGTCATAATGCTAGAAAATATTAATAGGAAAACACATTAAAAAAAATGCATATTTTTTTGAAGTGAAAACTTTTTTATCGGCGTTGTGCACTTTTTGGGATGGGTAAAAAGTGTTAAACTCGCGTCAGGACACGTGACCTGATCGAAAATTCGTAAGACGGAGGGAAAGTTCTAAAGTGTTAAATTTTTAATGTAATATTAATTGTCATGTGTATGTACGATAGCGCAATAAATGAATATTGTATTTTACCACATTTTATGAAAAAAAATTATTTAAATGAAAATACTTTTATACTGATAACTAAAGCAATTCGTGCGAAATTATTCCCCAACCATTCCAAAATATCTAAAATGCACAACGTTAATGTTCAAGTTTTCCCTTCTCGGCGCTCCCGGAGTGCAACCCGTTGTTGTGTTTTTTCTTCTTTTTAGACTAATAGCACTCCTATTGCTAAGAAGTCTAATATATGAGACTATTACACTTGACGGTATAAACCTGGACTACAAGCTGCTATTGAGCACTTAACACTTAGAAAAACCTTATACAAACGTTTCCCACCTTTTATCGAACCCAGGATCTCACGCTATGCAGTCAATTATGACGACTACACAAGAAGGCAGCCTTTCTTTTTAAAAAGCTGTCGTAATATCAACATCTGTTATTACGAAACAAAAATAACACCTAAAATCCAGATTATAAAGTTCAAAATTGTTATTACAGGCGCCAGCTATAATTCCTTACAAAGCCCTCGTAATAACCAGCCTTAAGCATGAGTTGGATAGGTACCTAGATTTCCTCTGGTGTACCGAAAACAAGGCCATTATGAAGTTATCATTATTTTGAAAACTAGATTCTGCTCTGTGCTTCGCCCGTTTGAAAACTGTTTTTTGCTGACTTTAAAAAAAGGAGGAGGCTCTCAATTCGGTTTTTTTTGTTAATTACCTTATATTTCGGTAATTTATAAACCGATTTGAAAAATTCGACAGCGGATTTCAAATTACTTTAGAAAATAGAAAATATATCATACATAAAGTACAGCGAATTTCTGGCTTGGGGCATAAACGCGTCGGGGGCACGCCGATGCGTTTATGCTCTAGCGTTCGAAAGGTTAAATCAATATGTAAGGTATTTAAAAGCGCCTGCTTATTATAGAAAAAAAAATACAAGGCAATTTCCACTAGCATCTATAAACTAAGTGGGGGCGTAACAATCCCTTTCACCTTGCTTTTTTAGCCTTAGTCAACTCAATTAACTTAACCTACCAAGCTATTCCTAGTCTGGTTTCCAAGGAACTTTGAACCTTGTTCTGTAAAGTGTAAAGTGCTTTATTAGCTTGAACTCTAAGTCAAAGGGTTTAAAGACTCAAGGGAACCAGAACTGTATTATTAAGGTAGTAAAGTTCTATTTGAGTTGAATATTTTATGTTTGTCTTGCGTGTATGGAAATGAGCCATTTATGTATGTTTTAAGATTGAAAGATATGAAAACTTGAAAAGTTTTATGTAAAAAGTAAAATATTATTTTATTAATGTGCACAAACATTTATTTTTTGGGATCTCGGTCTGCTCTGCCTGACATACCCATCATCATCGGCTTTACCTTTTCCCAACTATATTGGGGTGGGCTTACAGCAAATCAGGATTCAGCTGAATACCAGTATTTTACGTAGAGCGGCTGCCTACCAAACCTCCACAACCCATTAACTGGAGAACACGGTAGTTCTTGGCAAGACTGGAGTCAGATTTACTATATTTCTTAATCATCATATCAGGCGAAAGACGTCCACTGCTGGACATAGGCCTCCCCAAACAGGGGGGATTTGCCATAATCACCACGCTTGGCAGGCGGGTTGGCGATCGCACTGTAGCTGTTGCAATGCACAGAGAATGCTGCTGCCCAATCTGTGGTGAGTTTCTTAGTCGCCTTCTACGACATCCACGGGAAGTGATGGGATGGTGCTATTATTTTACGTCCGACATCATACAGAACCATATTACTATATTTACTTTATATTTACCGCAGCTCTACACGCCCATTTTTTTTAAGTATGAAAAATCATCAAATGACTTCTTCCGCTCTGGGTGGAGCGGAAAGGCGTATCAGACTCTTACTGACTAAAACCCATCCGTGTTCTTTCTAAAAACTCTTTCGAACAAATCCGCAACCTCTCCATGCCCATGCAGGTACTAAAAACGATTAATGAGTTAGACAAGTAAAGTTTTGTAAATTTTGTATTCATGGAAAAAGCAATGTAAGAAGTAAAAGATTATTACAAGTAAATCTCTTGTGAAGTACTTTATTAAAAACTAGCAGACGTCACGCGGTTTCACCCGCGTAGTTCCCGTTCCCGTGGACGCACGGGGATAAAATATAGCCTATGTTACTCGCTGATAATGTAGCTATCCATTGCTGAAAGAGTTTTTCAAATCGGTCCAGTAGTTTTTAAGTTTATCGTTAGATATAAAAATACAAATCTTTCCTCTTTATAATATTAGTTGTAGAAGTATTGACTACGAGCGAAGAATATTATCTTGTCATATACGGTCATATTTGTCAAAGTCAAATTAATTATTTCCACTAGACCATTAAAAGCCACTTTTGAACTCCTACCTTAAAAGAGAAAAAGTGACTCTAGTTGACCTTGTAATAAATATTAGGCTTATTTTAATATTCCCAGTCAAAAGCTGTAAATAATTTAGAAAAGTTATGTGAGGGCAGCTAATTGGATATCGTTACCGAAGAATTTAATATTCAAGGCTTTAATAAAATCTTTTATTTTACCAATTACCATAAATGCAAACGGCCAGTGTACGAAAATAATGAGGCTTCAGAAGGTTCACTCCAGATAACTGTTAAGACTAGGTGAATTGTTTGAATACAAGAATAAGGACAGTTTTTCTGGCAAATTGTGATAAGAGCTGGGGTATGCAAACTATTTATTTTAAAATAATGAAAAAAATTTAATCAAAACTCTCACAATAAGTCCTTTCATTCAATATATAACACGGTACAGAATTTTTTTTTTTTTTTTGAAAATGTATAGTTTGTCCCTCAAAAGTGACCCCCATATATCAAAAAATATTTACAAAAAAACACATACAACAGGAGGAAAGTTTTTTTTTTTAATATGTAGTGCGTCCGTGTTTGGGTCACAGAAGTTCATATGTGTACCAAATTTCAACAGAATCGGTCCAGAACACAGACAGACACCCGAGTGATCCTATAAGGGTTCCTTTTCTTATGCATGTTCGGAAACCTAAAAAGGGAGCGAATGATAACGTGGCGCTCACAGGGTAGAATGAAAGGAAAACTGTAAACCTTCCCAAAAATCCCCAAGTTTTATGGGAAGAAAATTGGGCAGAAAATGCCCGTTGGCCCACATCATCCATTTTTTTACCTCTGTTGCGGTTTGTTAATCTTCTGCATACGTTTGTATCGTACCACCTACATGGTGTGTCCTTCACTGCAGTTACGAAGGTCGGCACGCCAGGCCAGGGGTCGCGGAAGTCGGCCAATTATAGCTGGATTTATACTGCGTTGGCTGCACGATACTGCTGTTTTATTTAAACTCGGTACGCTTATGGCTCGGTCAGAAGGCAAACAAAAGAATAAAGGCGAAGGGGAAACTGCACGCGTTCAAGAGTTGTAACTTGTTAGTGTCATAATTGCTGGAACGCGTTTTAGTTGTGATGACCGCATTTGGTTTCATCGGCGAATTTCGACCTAATTGTTATAGCTTTGTTTTTGGCTGTGGAAAGTTTTTAGATGACTTGTCCCGCTCTGGGCGATACTGGAGAGAGTCTGACACTCTTACTGACAAAAACCCTATGCGTTCTTAAGATCCCTTTGCGTTCCAAGACCGCGGTAACTATTTCGATCAATTCCGTTACCCTTTTTTTAAGGATGGGAAATCATCAAATGACTTCTTCCGCTCTGGGCGGAGTGGAAGGGCGTGTCAGACTCTTACTGACTAAAACCCATCTGTGTTCCACCGAAAGCGCTTTGCGCTCCAGGGTCGCGGTGACTCTTTCGAACAAATTCCGCAACCCTGCCAGGTAGTTGTTGCTAACCAGCTGTGATTAAAAAATATTGTGCTTCCTGGGATGGACCTGGAGCTAAAACAATAGGTTATAAGTTTTATCCTGTCCGATATATCACGGAAATGCTAATGACTTAAACTAATAGTCTATTTAGCTGTAAAGGCACCAATCGTTTGAAAAGCAGAAAGTGGTCTCAATATTAATGAGGGTCTTGGCTGAAGTGGATTCCGGGTATTAGTATTGAAACGTTTACATCAGCAACAGGTCTTCTTACATTAATAATGTCTGTGATTTGAGCGACCGCAGCGGCGGAGAGTGCAACAAGGCGTGATTGTTGCATCCAATTATCATAACAGAATCACCGCTGCTGTGCATCTGCTGCGCTGGATTAATTGTGTAATTGTTTCGCAGAATATGTGTGTTAACTCGTATGATATCGAAAATATTTCTTGGTTTTCAATGATCCGCAGCCCTTTGTATTTTAAGCTCTTTCAGTGCATCCAATGGTCAGCGATAAGACGCCATTGTGTTTAGAAAAACAGTTGTGCAAACTTTTTTTGTGCAAAATAAAGTTTTTTGAAAATTTATTGTTGTACATGTGTAGGTGTGTTTGGGAGAAGCTCGTGGCTAAATAAAAACAGCCGCACGGGTCGATCTCTAAGGTTGTAGATATTTAGCAGTCGTTACGGATAGTCAGAAGGCAGATAATCTGACACCAGTCTTGCCAAGGAGTACCGTGTTACCCAGTTAATTGGTTGTGGAGGTCTGGTAGGCAGCCGTTCCACGTAAAGTACTGGTTTTCAGCTGAATCCTGATTTGCTGTAAGCCCACCCCAATATAGTTGGGAAAAGGTAAAGCCGATGATGATGGGTATGTCGGCAGAGCAGACCGAGATCCCAAAAAATAAATGTTTGTGCACATTAATAAAATAATATTTTACTTTTTACATAAAACTTTTCAAGTTTTCATATCTTTCAATCTTAAAACATACATAAATGGCTCATTTCCATACACGCAAGACAAACATAAAATATTCAACTCAAATAGAACTTTACTACCTTAATAATACAGTTCTGGTTCCCTTGAGTCTTTAAACCCTTTGGCTTAGAGTTCAAGCTAATAAAGCACTTTAGACTTACAGAACAAGGTTCAAAGTTCCTTGGAAACTAGACTAGGAATAGCTTGGTAGGTTAAGTTAATTGAGTTGACTAAGGCTAAAAAAGCAAGGCCAATAGGTCCAATAGATTCTGAGCAGACAGACAAACACGAATGATCCCATGAGTGTTCCGTTATTCATACGGACGCTCTGATCCCTGAAACCTTGAACTGGCACTGCCATAAAAGCTAAAAGTATCCACGACAGCAATTGACGGCAGTGCACAATCACCAGCCAAGGTATACTATTTGTAGTCAATTATCGGCAGGCTACATCGAGGAATACTAAGCGTTCTCTATTAAAAGCGACTATGGTGTGCGTTCATAATTAAATAACTTTATTTTTCACTTTGCGGGTTTTTCTTTATGGCTGCGTTTATAGGTTAGTGTGTTAATAAGCAGGATCCTGCTGTTCGATGAAATTTACCTAGTTTTCTGTTTATAATCATGATCTTGATGTTCAATTTATCACCTACTAGCCGCGCCCGCGTGAATGTCGGAAATTATACCAAGGAAACATACTCCAAGGATAAAAAAATACTAGCCTAAGTGCTATTCAAGACTATAATCTATCTTCTATATTCTGGACTATAGTCAAATTTCATTCAGATCCGTTCAGCCGTTCGGGCGTAATTACGTAACAAACATCCATCCAAACTTTCGCATTTATAATATTAGGTACTAGCTTTTGCCCGCGACTTCGTACGCGCATACCCCGAAAATTTATTTATTCCGGAATTTCCCGTTCCTGTGTGGCTATCATATGCAAAAACAATTTTCCGAATCCGACAGGTAGTTCCAGAGATTAGCGCGTTCAAACAAACAGATTCGTCAGCTTTATTAAATTATAAGTGTGTAGATTTTATAGTAGTGAGAAGTCAGTGATTGTCAACCTGTTACTTGTCTCATCCCACCGCCCCCCTTCTACCATCGTACGTCTAGACGCACTGCAAGTTACCATCCCTACCTTGTTGCTATTCCACCAATTCGCACTAAACGTTTTCAAACGTCTTTTATAATGCGCACAGCAAAGGAGTGGAACTCTCTGCCTGCGTCTGTGTTTCCGAACGCATACAACCCTAATCTCTTCAAAATTAGAGTGAACAGGCTTCTTCTGGGTAAGCTCGCTCCATCGTCGACTTTGTCTCTGTCATCTATGACCTAGACTAGAGTCAAGAGCAAACCCATATTAAATAAAAAAGAAAAAAAAAAATCTGCGCAAATATAACCTTAAGTGTCGTTGGTTACGCTCAGTTAGTTAGGAACCCGTGATCTAGCTATTCATGTGGCATGCATTTCTGTGACCTGGAGCAATACGCTGTTGGTTGTACATATATTGTGATGATGGAGTACAAGCAGTCTGTGTCTCTGTGTTCCAGCTTGAATAGCGTGTAAGTGCGCGCTCGAATAGTTTAGTTGTACCAGCTATAATTATGTACGTATAGTAGCTACACCGTAATTAAATCGATCGGTAATATATAAAGGTACAATTCCGTGCATCGCGGCCGATCGCAACAACGAGACAATAGTTAGAGTATAAGAATGTATCGCGCCGTTTCCGAGGCCTGCGACATGTTACTACTACTCTCTAAGCCCGAAGTCCGTAGTTTCGGGCTTAGTTGCGGGCGTATTCTAGTCCGTGTCATCTAACCACTAAGAATTCGTGTTGTCATTCATTCTTAGTTCGGGTTTGGAACTAATCGTAAGTCCGTTGGTAAGACGGATTAGAATACGTCCGCAACTAAGCCCGAAACTACGGACTTAGAGAGTAGTCCCCGAGACGCGCGCGGATGACTTCGGAAGCGGTGCCATACATTTTCATACTCTGATTATTGTTGCATCAGCCGCGCGGCTGCGATGCATGGAATTGTACCTTAAGGCTTTCTGAAATTTGTCATCAATGAAAAATGTCATTAAATATTTCAGCATATTTTCCCAATTTTTGACATGCCTTAACACTTTCTTTTATCTGTTCCAGGTAAGGCACAGAAAGTTTACGATACTAATAACATCACAGTCTTCATTCGTAAGTAAACACAATTCTATGTGTACATACATACGTCATTGAACACATGAGAAGGTTTCCTGCGACCCTCCATTCATTTCCACGGTCCGCTACATCAGAATCAATGAGGTTGCGCTCTTGTGCCAGCTGCCAATGGCAATAGGGTTGCCAATTTAGCAGATTTTATAGGGATACTAAAAAGATGTTACGGCCGCACGGGTCGATCAATGTTACGCTTGCCAAGGTTGGTATGTGGATGGGTGACCTGGGTCTTAACATACCGAGTTTCCTCCTAGCCTCGGAAATCACGTTAAGCCGTTGGTCCCGGCTGTCATTTGTAGATCTTTGGCAGTCGTTACGGTTTATCAGAAGCCAACAAATCTGACTCCAGTCTTGCCAAGAACTACCGTGTTACCCAGTTAATGGGTTGTGGAGGTCTGGTAGGCAGTCGCTCCACGTAAAATACTGGTATTCAGCTGAATCCGGTTTGACTGGAAGCCGTCCTCAATATAGTTGGGAATAGGCTAGGCAGGCAGGCAGTGTGAATGTGAATGTTTATAGGTATAGTGATATATTTTACAGTATCCAATAATAATATGTTCAGAACTTAACTAAAAAGTCCGAAGTGCCCATTCACCTGCACTTTTGAGTACTTAATGAACGCCACGGACGCTGTTATTAACATGGACCCCTACTGGGCCTAATTATCTCAAAAATCAACTATCCACTCGAAAATAAGAAGCAAACGATTTATGAATTAAGCATTTGAAGTGAAGTGTTTATCTAACTGTACTTTATCCTGAAAACCTGCGAAACTCCTACACATTATACCCGTCCACAGCATGAAAAATTATTGCTTTGTCAAAAATGTAAACTTGTTAAATGATTTCTGACATAAGTCGAGTCCATGCGACGAATAGCTCTTGTGCCAATGCAATGGCCACTCTAGCAACTTAGCAAACAGAATTGCTAGGAACGTTGAGTTGCAAATCTTTTTGAAGTTTAGTCCTGAATACGAATTGTATTTGTCAGCAAATTGAATTCGCAAAAGACTTTAGAAAACGAAAGAAAGAGAGGTCTAGCATCTTTAAAATTCATTGGCAATACTCTTCAGGCACGTCGTTTCTGATTTAAAGGTAATTTGTAGCTTTGTATCCTAGACTGATCAGATTATATTAATTTACTTCTTTAAAAATGTATGCTGTCAAAAATTTTGTTGAAATGAAAATGGCCAAAAATACATGCGGGGCAGTCTTTGGGGACTGCCGATAGAAGTGAAAACTAAGCGAAAGCTGAAGCGTTCGGTGACGATGACGCGAGTTTCATGATTTTTGTTCACCCAAAAAGTACACATATATCACAGTATACATACAGCTCATGGAAAGCGTTCGGTGACGATGACACGAGTTCAATAATTTTTGTTCACCCAAAAAGTGCTCAACGCGCCTAAAGAAGTTTTCACTTCAAGAATTGCTGGAACTACTCACATAGCTATATTTTTCTATGCACTTTCAAACATCTCGTTTTGTTATAGATAACCATAGAATCTATGAGTTCTTTAAATAATCTTTTTGAATAACCGTTTGGTTCCGGAAAATTATAAAGTGCAGCTTAAAAAAAAACAATCCATTGGATTTACAATCAACCTGTACCTATTGCGATGAAGATAATTTTATTTATTTATTTATTCGTGACCAACTTAAATTAACGGTTTACACCACACATACAAGAGTTTATAGTCTATCTAATACCGAGCAATTATTTTATACATGTTTATATATACAATCTGAATCTCGGAAACGGCTCCAACGATTTTCATAAAATTTAGTATGTAGAGGTTTTCGGGGGCGATAAATCGATCTAGCTAGGTTTCATTTTTAGAAAAAGTTTACCAAAAAAAAAACAACCGTCATTTATCTAGTAATAATTAATTATTAATGTCCACCAAAAATATCCACAGGTACTATTTTATTTAAAGAGGTTAGTTTGTAACATAGCAGCAGGCTGTTATGTATGCATACTATGCAGCAATGTGTGGAGTGATGTAGGTGGTCACAAAATGCATTGACCGCACTTTATATAACTCGGGAACACATCACAGTTGATGATGCCTATTGGGATTACAATTTGGGTGTAATCAGTTAAATTGGATTTGCTTTGTTGGTTAAAGCTTTATTTGATGCTACTAATATGATTTTACTACTATACTAATACTGCTATACGAGTACTTAGCGTTGTTTTGATGTTTGTTTTTTCCTGACCACAATTCTGGTGAAAAGAGTCTTCATGCGCTGATATTAGCTGTGATTATTCCTTGCTGTCTTGAACAAGCCACCCCTGTAGAATCTATAAGAAGTGTACAGGGGCAAAATCTAACAAGAGATGTCTAAAAAAATAGTTTTTGTGTAATTTACATTTTAATTTTTCATTTCAAAGTGGACTTTCTTTTACGTATCTGATCTTAGATATTACTAATAGAAACTCAAGTTTACCTCACTGAGATTATTTTTAAGTACAAAAAAGGCTTGGTAATTACCAAGGCTTTTAAGCCAGTTGTTGGAGGCAGTAGGCCAGCCAGTTTGAGCCAGTAAAAAAATAAAAGTCAAACGAATTTTATGTGACATTACTTGTTTTGCCTCTGTAGCCGTACCCTTCTTGATTATTACGTATTAACAAAAGTAAAACATCACTAAATAACAATGGATTCTGTTTGTCAAAACACCTGACAATCATAACACCAAAATTAATAATCCCTTGCAAAAATTACCTCCTTATTTGTAAACAACTATTTGACCCTTAGATCCATACTGCTTTTCGATCAACTGAAAAATACGTAATCCTTTTTAAAAATTATATTTCCACTTAATTTTCCTGTCCCTATATCAAAGGTAGCAGCCCTGTTTGCTCAGAAAAAGACAAGCACCCTTTGATCTAAATCAGCCATACTCAACCGTTTTTTTTCGTGGTCCACATAGTTCTTGTACTATTATCATGATGGGCCACAATAACATAGGTACAGCAGAATAAAAATCTTTATCTAAATTTATAAAAATGAATCCCTATTTCCCTTGGTCACGGCATCACGCGTGAACGGCTGGACCAATTTCGCAATTTTTTTTTTGTTGTGGTTGTTATTGTCAGGAGAAGGTTCTTACGAAAGAAAATTTGGAACAAAAAATTTGCATCCGGGCGAAGCCGGGGCGGGCCACTAGTATTTAATAGAATAGGAATGGGATTTTTGAATTTGTGACAAATAGTAAGTAGTAATTTCATTGTAGGTAACAATGAAATTACTAGTTACTATGGAAAGGCCAAATTTTTCGATTTGTTACCAAATGAATACTCTCAGCACATCACCTAAGATCCATAGATAAAACTCATAGTTTGAAACACTAATATGCTAGGCTACAGGGCCACATAGAAAAGCTTGGCGGGCCACATGCGACCCGCAGGCCGCAGGTTGAGAACAGCTGATCTAAATACAGCACCGGTCAACAAACACGTCCAATTAACTGAGGATGTATGTTTGTATGATCGTTTGTGCTTCTCGTCGTTCGAGGGATCTTATTTGACAAATAAATGGCTGTTTGTCAAATAAGATCTCTTTTGTTGAGTTTTTTGCTGGGTTTTTGACCACGAGAAGGTCATGGATACCCTTGAGAGCAATCGCTTGTTTACGCGTATTAAGTTGTTAAGTAGATAACTAAATAAGGATGTTGCCTGGGTTAACAAAAATTATCCTATTTAGTCCGTCAGTTAGATATTTATCGTAAAATATTGGATCCGTGTTTTTTATTTTATTAAATCAATAAAAGAAATACGAAGATAAAACGCATCAAAGATAAGGAGTGGGGGCTTGTAACGTCACTCTCCAGTAAAAGTGACGTCACACGAGTTTTCAACGGACTGTATCGTCTTCATTTTTTATTTCGTGACAAAAGAAAAAATACGTGACCAATATTTTTTGGAAATGTATCTGAAGAACTAATTCGATATTTTTTGTCAAATACCCTATTTTGACTAAATTTTAAGTGACTTTTATTAGTAGGTAAGCTCATTAGTTCCCTCAAGATGGACGATCAGCAACACAAAGGAGTCATACATCTTGTGCTTATATTTGTTATTTATTACTGAGGTCGACTAGCCTTCCTTCACATTAAAATTAGCAATCGCCATTGCTGACACTATATCGAGCGAACTAGCTGGAGTGTGTTTTATTTGTTGAGTTATTCTTGCTTGCCTGAATTATGCTTTCATTTGGGTGTCGTTAGTCAGATAATTATTTCGTTTTTCTAGTAAATAACCTGTTTTACTACACTTTTAAATAAATATCTACTTAAAAAAAAATACTAATGTGTCCGCGACTTCGTTCGCGTGGATCATAACATGCTGAGACTGCCAAGGTTGGTCTGTGGATGGGTAACCTTCTTAACATACCGAGATTCCTCTGTGCTTCGGTAAGCACGCTAAGCCGTTGGTCCCGGCTGTTGTTTGTAGGTCTTTGGCAGTCGTTACGGATTGTCAGAAGCCAGAAAATCTGCCACCAGTCTTGTTAAATAGTAACGTGTTACTCGGTTAGTGGGTTGTGGAGATCGGATAAGCAGTCGTTTCACGTGCAATATTGGTATTCAGCTGAATCCCGTTTGCGAAGTACTCGGTTTAAAACTAACAAGTTAAAACAAAAACGAAATCCTTTGCGCGACCCACACTTGGCTAGCTTTTAGGGTTCCGCACCCGAAGGGTAACTAATGGAACTCTATTACTAAGCTTCCGCTGACCCTTCGTCCGTCCGTCCATCTGTCTGTCTGTCAGCGTGTATCTCAAGAACCGTAATAGATAGACAGCTGAAATTTTCACAGAGTGTATATTTCTATTGCCGCTATAACAAAAAATAATAACATAAAATGAATAATTAAACACAATAAACGTGTTTTTTTCGTTTTACGGTACGGAACCCTTCGTGTGAGAGTTCGCCCCTCACATATTCTACTCTAAATCATTGACACCAGCTTCCCAACTCCTACATATTCCAGCCCAGCTTTTCATGGCTAATCATCCAAGTGGTCCTAGCAGATAATCACGAGACCTTTCACTAGATTAAACTCCTGAAGTCGACGCTATTTTAAATAGAGCATACAAATTGCCCACCATTTGCCTCAACGACCAGCCGGTCCTACGACTAAGTAGGTAACTATTTATGTACTCAAGGTTTTAGATAAATATACAACTTTTAAACCCACAGGCAAAATTTCAAGCCACTTGCTTGAAATTTTGCCTGTGGGTTTAAAAGTTGTATATTTAAAGGGTAGTCGTCTATGTTAAATTCGTCTGAAGAAATTCTCAAGGTCATCTATAGTAATATAGTAAAGCTGAAGAGTTTGTTTGTTTGAACGCGCTAATCTCTGGAACTACCAGTCCGATTTGGAAAATTCTAGATATATTCCTTTTGCTATAAGCTAAACGGGAACGGGAATTTCTTACGGGAATGGAAAAAAATGGGATATGCTCGTATGAAGTCGCGGGTAAAACCTGGTTTTGGATATGGAAGGCGACTGTGTCTGTAACACAGTGTATACTTGCACAGACACAGACGTTCACTGTGTCTCAAAAAATGCATAGCTCAGTTTTTAATATAAATAGCTTTCTTATATTTTAGTTGAGATGTACAAATTGTGTTTGGCTTTTTGAAAGTAAATATTTATTATTATTATATTATTTTTATTAGTTAGCATCGTAATCGAAAAAAGGCACATTCTTGTTCTGCTTAAGATGGTAGCGAACCATGATAGGTCTCAATTCTGTCAAAATTTGGGTGAGAAATAAACATTCTTTATGAAGTTATGGCGGCTTCAGACGAAACCATCTTAAGGTAGATATTATTTGACTTATATTATATATTATATTATATTTTAGCCAATTGTGTCCCACTGCAGGGCAAAGGCCTTTCTTCCTTCCATTCCTCCCGGCTTTGGGCAAGTGTGGAGCAATCCTGCCAATAGGCGTCAAGCTCGTCCCGCCATCTTCGCCTGGGTCTCCCGCGATGTCGTCGGGTATTTTCTGGGACCCACATTGTGGTTGCTTTAGCCCATGTACCGTTCGACATACGGCAGACGTGGCCGGCCCAGTCCCACTTTAGATTGGCTGCTTTTTGTGTGACGGCTTGTTTACGTAAAATTTAGGGGAAGTTAAAAAAATATGTAGGGGTTTCTAGATAGATAAAGTTCACTAAAATCCATCATCGGATCCGGACCGAAATAAATTGGGACCCAAAAGGATGTCTATTATAATTTGATTTTTATTGAATAATTTCTGCTTTTCATTTCGAAGTAAGTACTTTGCATTGCAATACCTACGCTAGTACTGGGGTTTAATGTTGGAATATTAACAATAATAAATCTGAATCAACGCGCTAATATATCTCTCTCATTCTAACTCGTAAATATTATGTGTGAGAACGATTCCAGCTCTCTGCATTCACTTAAAAAAATCCTGATAGTTTTCTTTAGTTCGTACACTCTCTTAGCGTCTTAGCGATCCTTTATTTAGCTGTGGAAGGCCGTGTGACGCGTCCACACGGCCTTCCACAGCTTAATAAAGGATCATAAATAATTATATTTAAATACTAAATACAGCCTTTCTTTTGATACCCTATTAACCACAATATCTTACGTAAGCAGGTAGCTTGTTACAGAGATAATTTTACGACACCCTTCATAATGCTTTATTCAAAATCTTTTGAATCAATGAACCCCTAGCCTTGATCCAATTGTTAAAACTCCTGACAATATTTGCTTACAAATATAACAAACCAATCATCTAAGACCCCTTGTATTATTGACTTTGCAACAACAAATACTTACATCAAGTAAACCAGGATGTGTCTAAATAAATTGGGCAGTGGTAAGAAAGGGACAGTTGTATCTTTTGTGGGATGTTGAAAGGGAGAGGTATATGTTCGTATTTATTCGCATTGGAGAAGCATGCGTGCGCGCCGGTTATATGAACAGTCTTTGTAAACAAAAATATTGTTTTAAAGTTTTGTGGATTTTAATATTGTGATAAATATAGTGCTGAAATTATGATGTTCCCTGTGTAAAATGTAGTGTTAAATCTGTGCTTATTTTTGACATTCATGGTGAATTAAGTGTATTTCTGTTTATTTTTGTGATAAAAGTTTTTGGAGACAATGTGTGCATTACTCATCAAGTATATTAAGGTCAGAGGTCATTTTAAATAAACATTAATTTTGTTCGTATTGAAATTAAAAATTAAAATTATTCGGAAAGCACGTTAAGCCGTTGGTCCCGGCTGTCATTTGTAGATCTTTGGCCGTGGTTAAGGATTGTCAGAAGCCAGTAAATCTGACTCCAGTCTTGCCAAGAACTACCGTGTTACCGGGTTGTGGAGGTCTGGTAGGCAGCCGCTCCACGTAAAATACTGTTATTCAGCTGAATCCGGTTTGACTGGCAGCCGACCCCAATATAGTTGGCAAAAGGCTAGGCAGATGATAATTGTTCGAATTAAAATTAAATTCTACAATTCAATATTGGAGATTGTGGAGTTTGTCTTTTAAATCAATCGGATGTGCATTGCGTTGTCTTAATTTTTATTAGAGCAGGATAGTATTATTACTGTTACTCTCGTTATATTAAAATTATTGACTATTACACCACAACCATTGGATGTAGGTATTTTAAAGCCAAAGAATAATGTTTATCACTAAACTTGGTCGTGCGGATGTGTAACGCGAGTCCGTTTTACTCTTTCAAGGTCGCCAGTATTTGTTGTCGCTCTAATTATCATTAATTAATTACTATTTTCAGTAACATACACAGGGTCTGAGGCTTTAACCTTTTGACAACCTTGTTGAACATTAACCTTGTGGTGGCGTGTTGGGCACTTGTTAATTTGTGGGCTATAGCCAACCAAATCCGAACCTTGTTGTACATTAACCTTTTGACCGCCAGGTCAAAAGGTTAATGTACAACAAGGTTCGGATTTGGTCTGATCAGCGAATAGGACATCCTCGTTTTCGTTGTTTTCCCACGACTTTACCAGTGACGACCAGACAACCATGGTCGTCCTTTGTAGGTTGTTACCAGGTTTGCGGACGATATAGCCATAGAAGTCTAAATCCCTCTCGAAAAACTTTTTTACAAAAAAAATACAACCGATTTCCAAGTTTTTTATTTTACATTTTTTAGTGGTACCCGACCCCACACCTAACAACACCACTGGAAAGTCACAGGAAAGCAGAACACGCAATTTCGTTTACTTGGATGATATATTTTCTATTTCCCCCCGCTATCTTGACTTAAAAACCAAACTATTGAACTGATTTTGATAAAATTTCTATGGGACCAATCGGAATGTATATGTCGTAGGATAATTTGATACTTCGAATCTTCGCGAAAATCCTAGGGGTTTTGCGAAAACGCGGATAATTAGACATAGGCGAAAAATTATCAAATCTTACTGGACAAAGTCAGGATTTTTGCGAAAATACTCGTTACTATAGTAAGATTTGATGTGCTCAACACTGATTGGCTATAATTTTGCTGGCTGACTTCTAATTGGTTCCTAGTTAATAACGTGCGGCAACAAATGATTGACATTTAAGACGTCAACCAATCAGAGACGATCTCTTATTGAACGCGCTGACCGACCAATCAGCGTTCTTATTTCATAACAGCCAGCGTTTCGTTTCGCAATATTGCTATAATAACGAGTATTTTCGCAAAAATCCTGACTTTGTCCAGTAAGATTTGATAATTTTTCGCCTATGTCTAATTATCCGCGTTTTCGCAAAACCCCTAGGATTTTCGCGAAGATTCGAAGTATCAAATTATCCTACGACATATACATATATATCCCTTGCACACGAAAACTATTTTTACAAATCGGTTCATAAATGACGGAGTTATGAGGTAAAAAACACAAAAAAAAAAATACAACTGAATTGAGAACTTCCTCCTTTTTTTGAAGTCGGTTAAAAAGAGGTTCCAAATCTAATGTAGCTTCTGTTTGTGAGTTGATGTGAAGGAGATCGATATTTTACAAGGGTTAAGCCACCTAAGGCCATTTTAAGGCATGTTAAAGTTCGATTGAGCGTACTCGTATGCTACCCTTCTCTCAGTGACCCGTCCTGTAATAATACCTACCTACAATTACTGTAGTAGGTATTAGAAAATCGTTGGAAATTTTGTTGTACAGTTCAAGTTTAACTCGCTTTTTAGGTTAATTGGTGTTACTAAATCAATCCTAACTCATCATCTGCCTAGCCTTTTCCCAACTATATTGGGGTCGCCTTCCAGTCAAACCGGATTCAGCTGAATACCAGTATTTTACGTGGAGCGGCTGCCTACCAGGCCTCCACAACCCATAAATGGGTAACACAACCCATTTATGGGTTCTTGGCAAGACTGGCGGCAGATTTACTGACTTCTGACAATCCGTAACGAACGACTGCCAAAGATCTACAAATGACAGCCGAGACCAACGGCTCAACGTGCTTTTCGAGGCACGGAGTAAACTCGCTATGTTAAGATGGTTACCCATCCAAAGAACAACCTTGGCAAGCGTTGCTTAACCTGGAAGATCGATCCGTGCGGCTGTTATTCTTTAGCCACGAGCTCCTCATCGATCCTAACCAAGTAATATTATAAATGCGAACTGATTTTGTTGAATTTTGATGCGGAGATTGATGGGACCCTGGAGACGATGAGGTTAGGTTAAGTTGTTTTACTTTGCGAAAATCTATTTTAACGCGAGAAAAGCCGTGGGCAGAAGTTCGTTGTTATTAAATTGTTAATGCGGCCTCATTGATTATTTGAAAAAAAAAGAATACTCTCAGCCATAAATAAAATGAGCTCTCAGAAGATATATGTAGCTCTGAAATATGAGACCACAATAAAAGTGTGTTTGTGTCCTGTAGATAGGCTCGCTCGCTGGGTTCGGGGTTGGCTAGCCTCCAAAGTATTTGTATATATCCCTACTATAGCTACGTCTAGACCTGGTAGGAAGGGTATAATGAGAAAACACGAGCAAAAATAAGGCACTAAATATTATTGATGCCCTTTTTCTTGCCTTGGTATCGCCGTAATTACAACCTAGCAGGTTCAACAACTTCAACAGCCCACTCTAATTTTAAATATTATTAAGTGGAAATACAGTTAAAGTGTTATTATGAAACCCTTTCCGGAAAATACTCATGTTATCTACAATCAGGGAAATTATTGTTTTTAAAATTCACCGCCATTTTGCTTTTTCATTTAAATGCATTAGAGCAGAGCAATGCATTTAGAGTCACTAATATTTTAATTTAAAACTGTAAATTTGACGTTCAAAAGTGCCTTTTAATGGTCTAGTTAAAATAAATAATTTGACTTTGCATTTATAAATATAGAATATGCAAAACAGAAAATTAATATTTATTTATTTATGATATACTTTATTGTACACCTCATAATAAGAACGGGACAATCAAACATAAAATAAGTGTACAATTAATAATTCTTATTAATTATTATTGTGTGCAATATTAGACAAATAGCAAAGCTCAGCAAAATTTCCTTCGACTCAGCAGCAACTTTTACTCTTAAAAAATTCCGCCCTCGTGCACTTTATTTTCTTAAAGTTCAGGTAAAAGTAATGTATTTATCTTGTTGAGAACTTTTAATGGGGTCGCGAAACGAAATCTTCACGAAGTCGAAAAACATTGAAGGAGACTTCGCCTCGTCTGAAGTCAGTTTTTCTAGTAGCGACAGTAGTGTTTTTCAGTAAGAAATGGGTACTAATTGGAAAAGACTGTCATTGTAACTAGATGGCAAAATTGAGAAAATTTCTTAGGGGTACTTTCTTGTAGCAACTTTTAATGGCCAATCAGGATTCTCGTCAATTGTTCAAGAACTTGCTAAGTAATGGTCTATGTGAACTTGAAAATTTCTATCTTTTTCTTCCAAAAGAAAAGTTTTATTTTGTTTGTTAGTGTGCAAGCATGCAATAAAAGATACTATAGTAGGCGCCAGATAATCGTGGAATAACGGTCATTGACCCACCTACAATTATTGACATTTTTTAATTTGAAAAACGGAATTAATGACACAAAGCTGTCCCGAATCATCATCTCTCGTGATCCTTAACATTGTCTAGTAATGAAAAACGATTCATATTTAATTGTTCAGGTACCTATGAACAGTTATTAGGGAAAGGTCAATATACTTTATTCCACATTTATCTGGCGCCTACTATAGAGCAGATTTTATGGATGTGTATGCCTGACAGAAGTTGCTGAGCAGTTTGTTTCCTGATCGTGATTTTTAGTGTACACCAAGATTTGTAATCCATGCTTACTAATATTAAAAAGAGGAAAGATTTATATTTTTGTACGTCCCGAATCAACTTCAAGACTACTGGACCGATTTGAAAAATTCTTTCAGCAATGGATAGCTACATTATCAGCGAGTAATATAGGCTATAATTTATCCCCGTACTCCTACGGGAACGGGAACGACACGGGTGAAACCGCGTGACATCCGCTAGTAACATCATAAAGGAATTCTCAATACATACTGACGAACACAGGCCTCCGCCTTTTTGCAAGTTGGTATAACACATTCAACAATAATAGGGACAATTACGGGCCATTGCCCCCTCAACAAACATCTCTTTAACATAGGCGCCACAGACAGCCCACTCTGCAGAGGCTGCTTTGATGCCGAAGAAACAGCCGCCCATGTCATCCTGGAATGCGAGGCCGTGACTACCCAACTTGAACAAATCCTCGGAACGGTGAGGTCGCTCTGCGAAGCGTGTGAAGCTCCCAGGAAACTTCTGCGCTTCTGGGCGGAGCTAGGTTGGCTAACGTAGCCTACGCACAACGGACCGAATAGGAGTCTTAAGTGCGGAAAATGGAGTCCCTACTCTACTAACACATGCAACAGTCAGCCATATCGCATTCCGCGATTCCTGGCTGGCAACCTGGACTGGTCTGGAGTTAGTTTGCACATGAAATGGTCGCACTTGGTCCAAATATAAAGATAGTAATTCAACATACTGTTATGAATAGAATATACTTCAATTGTAAAAAAAGTCTAAGAAGGAATACATTATGGTTGAGGTATTTAAGATTTTATATTACAAATACAAAATACAAAAAATACAAAATAGTTTATTGTGACACTTAAAACATTACATTACATTTAAATGTGTTTGGAGCCTCCTTTTAAGCAAACAATGCCTGTATTAGAAGGCTCCGCTCTTTCTCATCATTGTCGTACACTTATACCAACTAGAGTTAATATAGTGTTGTGACCTTATGGGTAAATATGCAATGTACATTTTTCTGTATTTAGCTTATATAAACTAATCTTAAAAAAAATAATTAAAAATGAAACAAAAATACAAAAGCAAAGTTGCAATTTTAAATATTGGCATAAAAAAAAAAAAATAAAAAAAAACTTATTCCCAATTTTATTAGTGCATGTGATGTAGTGTATAGTATGGTGTGGTTAGTAGTGCGGTATTATGTGTGGTGTGGTGTGGTGTGGCATTGTGTGGTGTGGTGTGGTGTGTGAATGTTAATATTAACATTAGTATTAACATTCAACAAGTAACAAAATATGTAGTTTATTTAGGACACTGAGTCAGTACCAGCCGGTCGATTCTTTAAACATGTCAGGATGGAATGACAGCTCACTTCGTGATCACGTGACATCTTGATTATATGGATTTACAGCTCACCTCGTGATTACTTCACCCAAGCCTTCACTTCGACATGTTTACAGAATCGTCCGGCAGAAATCGATCGGAAGTCTAAAGCTGGAGTCCCAAGCTTTAATACTAGTATTAAGTGATCAACTGAAGCTTACAGCCATTCAGACAGTTCCTGTTCAATCCCACAAGATTTAACTCCGAGGCAGTACTTAGTGCTGTAATCTTGAGACAGATGCGTTGGGATTAGCTTATTCTGTACATTATAATGCCACTGTAATATACGATTCGATTGGAGACCCAAAAATATAAGTTTGTATTCGCATTTTTTTTTTTGATATTATAAAATAACAAATTCCTTATTTTCGGACTTTTCCTGTACTTATACTGTAAGATCTATCTTCATGGCAAATTTCAGGACTGTGGGTCAACGGGAAGTGCCCTATAGGTTTTGATTCCCTTACGATTCTTTTTCCCCTGAGATTTGATCGCTGGTATACGGTATATGCGGCTACTTACGTGAATCTTTAGTTGTTTACCCGAGCTCAATGGATTTGAATGAAAGTTGACAATCAGGTAGACCATGTTCCTAATTAGACTTTTTATCGAGGGCTTCCCGATGGAAAAATATCACGCGGGTGAAGTCGCAGTCAGGAGCTAGCCTCGTATCTACGTAAACAAAATATTTTCACCGCTCTTGTAAGCTACCTGTGCAATTTTAAAAATCTTTGAGAAGCTCGTAGCTAAATAATAATAGCCGCTCAGATCGATCATCAAGGTTAAGCAACGCTTTCCGAGGTTGGTCTGTGACCATCTTAACTCATGGACTTTCCTCCGTGCCTCGAAAAACACGTTAAGCCGTTGATCCCGGCTGTCATTTGTAGATCTTGGGCAGTCGTTACCGATAGTCAGTGTGTACCGTGTTACTCAGTTAATGGGTTGTGGAAGTATTCAGCTGAAGCTGGTTTGACTGGAAGCCGACCCCAATATAGTTGGGAAAAGGCTAGGCAGATAATGAGGTCTTTGAAATTACATCCCAAGCAGGAAGCATGAAGTTACCAGCTCGTAATTGGTTCTTGGTTTGGTGAAAGATTTTAGAACCAATTTTCTTCTTTCAAAGTTTCAAAGAATAAGTAGCTCCGCTCTTCTCTTGTTATAATACACTTTGCTTCATCCGTAACCATGTTTACTCCGCGTTGTATGCCGAAGCGAGAGCGTCACATAAAATCTTCGCGCCTGCTAGATATAACACAAACATGACGGAGTCGTAAACACTTGGTTGGTACGTTCACAGTAATCAACGGCGCCATCTTGCATTTACATTATACTGTCGTAGAATGAAAAGGCTAAGCACCCTTAGGTAAGTCAATTTATTTTTGAATTTCAACTGGATTAGCAATTTATTTTGCCGTTAAAATGTTTTTGTGATTTTTACGCTTTTAATAAAAAAAAAACTGATTAACTTTGAACCGTTGCAAAAATGGAATTTTTGTTTTGTCTTTTTGTGATTTTTTCGGATTGATCTGAAATCGTCACAAGGTCACGTTTGCTGAGATAAGCCGCGTCAATCAAAAATAAAATCCGGTTCCCTGAAAATCCTCTTCAATCGTTTTGTTTTGACTTTTGCTTGATCACTCATTGTTTGGTTAGCTGCTGCCTGCGGCTGATGGTTTTAAGGAAAGAATTTTGAAAAACCCGAGTTACGGTGAAAACGCGAAAGTTTGTATATTTTCTAAGCTTTCTCGCCTAAAATGCTGAAACGATTTTGATTAATTTTGGTGCAGAGATAAGTTAGTCTCGGGACGGTTAAAGGCTACTTTAACGCGAGTGAAGAACCACCAATGAGTTTACTGAGTAGGTACTGTAAAGAAGAAAACCCATCTTAAGATCCATTCATAAAAATAAATGAGAGGTATAGAAGGAATTGTAGCTCATAATCCAATTAGTCAATGATCCTTCTGGGATTACTGGTTGATACAAGTAGGTATTAATGTGTAAGTAATATTTGTAGAGTACTCATGACTTAGAAGATCGGCTTAAATCTAGTTTGTGGTCAATATCCGTTATATTTTTTTTAAACAAATGATTAAACCTTTAATGGCCCCCTAACAAGTATGGTAAGGCTATATAATGAGCCAGGGTTGCGGAATTTGTTCGAAAGAGTCACCACGGCCCTGGAACGCAAAGGGCTTTAGAAGGAACACGGATGGGTTTTAGTCAGTAAGAGTCTGACACGCCCTTCCGCTCCACCCAGAGCGGAAGAAGTCTTTTGATGATTTCCCATCCTTAAAAAAAATGGCTACTATACGTATTATCCTCATATAACAAAATGATTTAACTTTTAGCCACGATCTCTTGCAGCCTCTGAAATCCTCATAGTAGCTTATTGAGTTTGACGTTGTCTACAGAAGTCAAGAGTTTGTGACTTCTGTTGCTGGGATATAAAAGTACCAGCTTCCGTCCGCGACTTCGCTCGCTAAAACATGTTAAAAAGGAGCCTATGTGGTAATTCCAGGATATGCACTATATGTGTTCCTTATTTTCCTTAAACCGTTATTGCCTGATTCTTGCACAAACATACAAACCTAAAACATACTAACTTTCACATTTATAATTATTAGTAGTACCGTGTAAACTTAGGCAGATTGAACATAAATTGAACTGTCATTCAATCTTGTTTGTATCGATTGACAGCTCACTTCATGTTCACTTCACCTAAACTTCCACGGTAAGAGGTTTACAGTCGGTCGATTCTGTAAACATTTCGAAGTGAAGGCTTGGGTGAAGTGATCACGAGATAAGCTATCAATCCATATTATCAAGATGGAATGACAGCTCACTTCGTGATCACTTTACCCAAGCCTTTCACTTCGACATGTTTACAGAGTCGACCGGATCACACGGCAGTCCGGGAAACGAAGTGATCAGTAAATTGAAAAAACGACTGATAGAGAATGACAGTTTCTGTATAGGTAAGGATGTAAGTAATGTTGCACTAGAACTGTAACATATCTGTTTTAATAAAACTTCGTTCTACTGAAATTGTACTACGCAAAGTAATTCCAACAAAACACAAACGCGTCGTTGTGTAAATTCCCACCCCTGTTGACATATTTTCCTGAACGCTAAACAGCAGTATGTTCAAACATTTGCCGATAACATACTATCATGAACGCCATTCCGTTTTATCACCCCATCTGTCATACCAAACTGCAGTAATATCACTGTCAGGTTTGCACTACACGTCATTTAACAATGCCAATTAGCTGTGCATTTGTAAAAAAGAACGAGGCTCGTTCGTGCATTGTCGGTATTTGTCGGGTTATCGTCGGCTCTGTCGAAATGACACCTCCATAATTAATTTTGATGCATGACAGCGCGGGATATTCGTGTTGAAAATAAAAGAAAAACGTATGTTGGTTTGTACAGCTTGCAATATTTTTGCATAGATAATGAGACGAGCTTGGCTAGATGAGTTTTTTGAACCATGTTTCAAATGGATTGGCGTTAAAAATTGCAAGACTTTACGAATGGCCAGTCGACTTTAAAGCCCACCTGTGGTGCCTTTATTTCTTTTATAAATTGGACGGAGTGGCATGCTTCATTATTGAAGAAGTTACAGAGCTTATTTATTTACTGTTTGTTAAACAACCGAATGATATTATTTTGATTAACAATAACATTTTAATTTATTTTTAAAATTTTACAGCAAAGGCGGACCGGTTGTCTGGTAGAAAATGCCTATGATATTACATTATATTAATTATTATTACATAGATAAGGTATTATACTTTAGGCGTTTTCTACCAGTCAACCAATACTGGTGAAGAGATAACATGGCAGGTGCATAAAATATACTAAACCAAATAAATAATAGGAAAAATAGTAGGTACTACCTACATAATCTGCCAGAGTTGCGGAATTTGTTCGAAAGAGTAACCGCGGCCCTGGAACGCAAAGTGCTTTAGAAGAAACACGGATGAGTTTTAGTCAGTAAGAGTCTGACCGCTCCACCCAGAGCGGAAGAAATCATTGGATGATTTTCTTTAAAATAAAATATTAGATATTATCGTTAAAAAAAGAGTAAAAAAAGGTACCACATAATCTGTAGGGACACATTTCTACAAATCCTTTATTATTGTCTATCAAATCCTGTTGCCACCTGTCATGACAACTAAGGTGCCCACTGCGCGCGGTCAAGCGGTCAGAGTTCCGAGTTCAGCGTTCCGCGTTCACTGCGATGGCTTAGAATCCTACACACACTAAAGCAGTCAGACCGCAACGTTCAAAGTGAACGCGCGTTCTGTCGAAGTTCCATTTTTTGCAAAAGCGGGAAGGTCGACGATGTCCGACGAGATCGAAAGCTTATTGAATTAGTGAGAGACAAACGTTTCCTAATGATTGACGAGGATTATAAAAACCGTTAAAGACAAGTGTGACGACAAATGTGACGTGTGACGTGTTATCACTGCTAAAGATTACTGAACTCCAGATTCCTAGAGCGTTTGAGATCTCGACCGCAGAACGCAGACCGCTTCGGCGGTGTGTTTGGCCCCTGAATGTTGTTTTTCAATCTTTCAAATAAGTGTGTGGCCAGGTGTGTGAAAGCATGGAAAACTACTTAAGGTTTTGCACCCCTTACGGCCCCAACAAACAGCCAAAGTGCCATAAAACCGAAACAACAGATGAAAGCAGCCACTCCCTTTAAAAATACCACAAACCCATTAATTTACGATGATTTTAAACTCCATTTAATTTACCTCGTGGACATTTTTCGTGTACTGTCAACAAAATAGGCAAGTTGATAAGCAGAAACTTGAAACAAAACCTTTCCCTTTGCGATTCAGAGATAACTGAAATGTCGCATGCATTTATCTCTCATTAATTGAAAATCTGTCGAAGACTAGGAGTTTTATTTTAATAAAAGTGGGTAATAAATATCATAATTTTTTTGGCGAGCCAGCATGTCGACTTTTTTTTGCGAATACTTGTTTTCGTGTTGATTGCAAAATTTATAAAAAAAAAATAGAAGCTTCGAGTCTCATACACGATGCCTGTTAATAAATCTTCAAGATTTGCTTTACCTATTAATGTAAGTACTGCTCAACATTGTTATTTGTTTTTTTTAGCATAGCTTTATAACTCTTTTACTAACTGTACCCATAGAAAACCCCCATTAGGGTTGTCACGTTTAGCAGTTCACACAATTTTACACGGTATAAATTCAAGGTTGGTTATCTACCATCGGAGGACGGTCAGGGACGCAGGATTATACGATTACGTGGCCCAATGGTTTAAAAACGGTGCAATTTGAATTTTACGTGGGAATTGTGGCGTCCCTAATATTTTGTGTGGACAAATTGTGAGATTGCTGTGTTTTTATTTTAGCGGGTTTTTGTAACGAGATGTGAAAAGAGTTTGACATTAATGCTAGTTTTTGGTTCAGCTTATTAGTGATGGCGGTAACTGGCTTTTTAACAGACTTAAAAAAGGAGGTTATCTATTCGACCCATATGTATGTATCTAATATTGACAAAATTCCACAGCTTTTGGATTTGTTAGTTTATACCAGCTTTTAAACATGTGTTCCAAATTTCATAAGTGTAATTTTAAATCCATACAATATTTTTTGTACAATTAACACTGAACCTTACACTTATAGGATAGGTTTCTTGTACCGTGAGTTCAGTCTCATTCATCACGGGTTTCTATTGGGTACAACATATAAAAAGAAAAAACAAACAAATACCGGGATCTTTGCGCACATACATTGCCCTAACGCATTCTTCCATAATTTTGGGTTTATTATTCTGATTTATTAAATATTCCATGCAAACTAAGCACTTCCTTTTCATCCCAAGTTATTCAACTTTATTTGTATTCGCCATATCGAATGATGACGTAGTCAAAATATTCCGGAGACATCCCAAAGTAGACTCAAAGTATTAATCATGTTCGAAATACTCATTAATGTTGGGACAAGTTCTTGTTCCAACAGTTATTTTACTTTAGGAGTCGTGAAGTACCTACTTATACTTGTTCAAGTTTTTTGATTGAGCTTCCGAGTGTACATAGACTATTATACAAAGATGTTTGAGCCAGATTTGGAAACGGTTTTTCTTGTTTTTGGAAAGAATTTTTGTAAAAGATATGAAATAATAATATTTACATTTGTAACAGTATTTATCTTTTTTATTATTTGTAATTTTTCTGTAATAAAAACGATCTTTCATAAATCTCAAAAAATAATCTTCCCAGTTTTCGTTTCGAACATTTTCGATAAACGATAATAAAATGGAACACTGAAGCCTGCTTTCATTAAATTAAAATTTTAAAATTGAATTTCGAACAAACTATACGCCATTTAACCCGACAATGCCGACAGACGACGGTTACGGAAAATTGCATCGCAAAACGAAACACTATTTTGCATACTTGTGTTGAAAACAACAAATATATTCTTGAAGAGGAAACAAGGAACCTGAAATATGAAATGATATTCAATGGAAGGCGTTCTGTGAAATAAATAACTTAGCAGAATTGAGTTGTGCAGTTTTCAGCCGAATCTAAAAGTATATTTTGAGACCTTTCTTTTTTCTTTATATTGACTACATCCTCTTCTTCAACAAAGACTGTTTTTATCAAAGTGAAGTTTGATGCAGTAACGTTAAAAATAAACGTTATCATTTAGTAGGTGGCATATTATGCCCGATCCCATAGAAAAATTCTCGAACCCCTTTGTAATAAAAAAACTAATAATTTTAAGTTTCCGACCGATCGACATCACTAGTCGATACTTGAAGCGTTTAAAAGTTATCAGAAATCGTTCGTTCTATTTTCGAATTTTATTATTTTTCTTTTTCGATAGGTAGTGGATCCTGCAGCTTTGGACGATAAAGGTTTGAATTTTCTCGAAGACTGAATTTAAAACTCTTTGTTCACTTTTATAATATTGCGAAAAAGTTTATACATCTGGGGTTGCAATTCGTCTAAATTGTCTTTCATATTTGTAAAAAAATATGTAGTTCTAACAATGCAGTGTAAATAACTTTGTCAACTATTAAACTTAAATGAAACTAAAAATACTCAATTAATAGTAATGCCGTAAAAATCTAACGTTTTATTTCTTCAACGGAGTCAAATCGCCTCGAGGCGGTACTCCTAAAATTTGGCTAAATTGGAAATACACTCAACCCAACATGGTTTCGCCATAATTGTACCTATCCAAAAACCGAAAACATTAAATATTAGACCTTATTCCGACGATTTTAAATGTCTGAACCGTTGACCAAAAAAATACGTTAATACCTACCGAAGTGGATCGCAAATATCTCGAATTCATATTTCAATATCGAATATGCACGTTTTCTGCGAACATTAAAGTAAATAAATTAAATTGGAAATTGATAATACGATGCTTTTATTTCCTCTTTGCAAAATGGAACAGGCTCAATAATATACGAAGTCATTCATAAAAGATGACCTAGCGGTATTCTCATTGTTTACAGGGTTTAAATGTTTGATAGTAGGTACATTTTTATGTAAGTGAGCAAACTTTGTCATTGTAACCGAGGCGGTATAGAACCGAAAGACTGTAATGGCAAATGTATCAAACGACGTTTTCAAAAAACTTGAAAAATAAATAAATTTCCCACTCGTTCACCGCCTTACTCCACCTAACTTTTCCCATGGATAGACAGAATTCATTCTTATCGTAAAAAAAAAGTAAGTTCACAAGAAGTCAAGCAGCTAGTACCTCTATTCTTTATTCAAACTTTAAAACCGCATTCCCGCCGTCAGGGTTTTCACTAAAGTTTTTACGGCACTAATTCTCAGGGTCAGGACATATCGAGACCCGACGTTACGCGTACTTTTATAAGAGTGCTCTTTATGTAAAATTGAATTTAAATTCAACGTGTTAGTTCAGTTCCGAGAACAACAACTTGATTCTCCATCTAGACTTGACTCCAGATGAAAAACTATTCAATGGTTAACAGTATTACATTTTTAATATTACGTTCCGTATTTTAATTATTATATTTTTAGTATACGTATTAAAACTTGTTTTTTATATATATATATATTTTTAATATTGTGTAGCTGATAATTTTTATAATACATATATCGCTATGGCGTCACATCTCGGTGTATGCTGACCCTTAGTTAAAATATTCAAAGTACGTACCTCTTATAGCTTGTTGTACTAAGCTATGCTCGTTCTTGAATTATTTTGCAGCTTGCATAAGACTAAGTTTCACATGGATGATTTTAGACGAGTTTACGTATTTGTCTTCTTTGATGGATGGCTTTGATCAGCTTTTTGGCTTGGTTCACTCAGCGATGGAGGGTTAGTCGAGAATTTTAAAATATTTCGTGTGAGTAGAAGACGGGTCATGAACAAAACATTCTTAATTATGTTTATAATTTAGAATCAGAACTTAATTTACATACTAGCTGTGCCTGTGGCGTCGCTCGCTTGTAAGTCGAGAATTATCCCAGGGAAAATACTCTTAGGGTAAAAGTATCTACTTGTGTGCCAGTGTCAGTGCTAGTTTGATCCAAATCCGTTCAGCCGTTAAGCCGGGAAGGTGTTACAAGTGAACTTTTGCATTTAAAATATTAGTTAGGAGTTATGAAATTTGGATTCTGGAATGAGTTTAATTTCTGAGGGCGGCGGCTGCGCAACCTCTACGAGCGAGTATCTTGCGGCGATAAAACCGACATGCCACTTTTCTTCATTCATTCTATAACAAATCAACGCATGTATCTCAACGTGGCGGTTTTATCGCGGCAATTTGTTTTCAACAACACGCCGCGCGTCCTTTGTGAGATACAACGTACGTAGTCGTCGCAGCGTACACGCCTCCAATCTTTTACAACAAAACAAACGTGCATCGATTTCTTGTGGGCATGTAGAAATGCGCCACGCAAATTGCTGCGGTCACGCGGCGATCCGTTATTATTTACTTGACGCTAAACCTTTTCATTCGGGTTTCGTTCGAAAACCGTTTTTTTTTAATTGTTTTTTGTATTTGAAGGAATCTTTACATAATGGTTTTTTTTCGAATTACACGGTTTAGTGCACTAAAAACCAGTCAATATTGACCCTTGATAAACAAACGCCGCGCCGAGCGCATTCTCACAAGGTGCAACGCGTTTACCGACACGCCCGCCGCGCTGCTCCTCGAATAAACCGGTTAATTTAGGTTACGATAAAGTTCTTAAAACGATCGCGTTCTTTACGAAAGTATGGAGCAAAATCGCAATAAAAAATATTGGTATTAACCGGTCCCAAACCTTGACGATTTCCCGACGATATCACGGCGGACTCAATCGTTCGTGGAGATGTATATACCAATTCACTTGCGAAGCTTCTTAGCTTTTCGCAAATAAATTGTAAATTCACAAATGTCAAAGCTGTTTAAATATTTACTTTAGCATTCGAATTAAGCTAATCTTATAAGTCCTTTACACCGACCGTAAATTCAAAGAAACCTAGATCAGGATTTGTTGATATTTATTTTGATTTGGGTCCCTAAATTAAATTGCGTTGCGAACACATTCAAAACTAGAAACATGACGCCAATTTCTACTAAGGAGCAACCTTTTCTTTATAAAACGTATTTCTTAGAAATCTGAATGAATGTTCCCTTTTAAATGAGACTTAAATTAAACAGTCTTGGCGGGGGCTAGACAAGCATAAGGAAGCAGAGCACTACCTACCTTTTCTCAATGCGTTTCTTCGTATTTTAGAACCTATTTTCGAACCGTTTTGGATAACACTAGAGAGCCCAAATTCTCAGGTTTGTTATACATTTTATAATATTACTTTATGAGTCAAACTAACAGATAAGCAGACGTACATGCATTAATTCCGAACGTGTTTCAAACTATTCGTGTGCTATCGCAGTAACTTGCGTGATCCATCAAGTGTTTAATCATGTTTACGTATGTGGAGTCGATAGCATCTCTAGAGACAGTGTTGGGAATTCACGTGATGTGGAGGGCGGGACTAGTGCTTGTAATATGTGCTAGTGAAGGGATGGGAATCCTGTATTGTTGAAGTAATTGATTCTGGAAAAATAAGAATGTATGAAGTCTTTTTGTCGTCACAAAATATCTTGTGAAATGATAACAACATTATTAGAGGCCAAAGTTATACTCAAAATAAAATAAAACCATTTCAAAATAGTTTCCAATCCATCGCCCACGCAATAGTCCTTTGAGATTTCAGTAAATTGGGGTCATTTGAAACGTGGGCAAAAAGGTCCAGCCTTCGAGACGTCTCAAGAGATCGCAAAGCCAAATAGCACTATTAAATACCACCTACGCAGATGTGACTCGAAGTTTACATACCATGTTTCTTTGGCTGAGTGGGAACTTGAATTTTTCTTTGTTATGCTCGCTTTAAAGTTTTAGGTATACCTACTTATATTCTTTGGAGATAAAGAAATTATTAATACCTACAAAATAAACTTAACTTTTAAATAAACTTACTACTTACTATTAAGTAAACAGTTGGTCGAGTGGTTAGTGACCCTGACTGCTAAACCGGAGGTCGTGGGTTCGATTCCCACCCAGGACAAATCTTTGTGTGATGAGCATGATCATTTGTTCTGTGTCTGGGTGTAATTTGTCTATCATGTATGTATTTAGAAATAATAAGTATGTTTATCAGTTGTCTGGTTGCCATAGCACAGGCTCTGCCTAGTTTGGGATCGGATGACCGTGTTGAGTTGTCCCAAGATATTATTAGATATTATTATAAACTGTCAGCGACCATAAATATAACAGACAGAATAGTTAAAACAAAAACTTTATTTCGGATAAGCAACATCCATATGGGTAAAACAATGGCGCACACCTGATTAAACCTGCTCGGCCCTCGAGAGGATTATAGTCATACTTGAGTTATTTAATCAAAACGACATAATTGTCTTCCAAAGCCCGACTTCTTCCACTGTTGGGGATATGTTTCTCTGTCATTGTGTCAAACCCCATGCTAATATAATTTTAAAAGTAACAGGTTAATATATGTATATAACCAATTACTAAATAAATGTACTTTGGTTAATACTAGGTATCCTATTACTTTGAAAATATATCTGAACTGTTTGTTTTAAATCTTAATCCTTAAGAATTTATATTAAAAACTCTTTGAACATAACCTTCTACTGAAGTACAAAACAAAATAGAAAGGAAAATAAACATAAAAATAAATTTCTAAGAATGCGGTATTCAAGTACCATTCCCGGGAATCGCGCGGGATATTTCTTAGTACTACAACTACAGCACTAAATGGCTGTGGCATAGACGTAAGCGCGGTGACTAGGGAGAGCACGGGCGCGGTGGCGGACACGATTAGGTGGCCACAGTGCATCACAAGTAGTTGTAGCGGGAAGTAAAGGCCGGGACATATTGTTTACTCAGGATAAAAATAATGGAAAATAGCTCGCTTGTGAGGCCGCGAGTGGAAATTATGTTTTTTTTTACCACTCCTCTGTTCTTTTCCGATTAATTTCGTTGCGGGATCCAAGACATTTGAATTGTTTCGTCGAGCTTCATTTTTTCTGGTGTTCACACTGTTGATTGTGACTTTCAGGAGTTGCAGTAGTTGAGAATTGTGTGGCGGGCTTGTCCCATAAAAAACCCGCCACAATGGGGACGTAAACGGTGGTTTCACATGTTTAATACTTCTCGCCCACCTTACCAATCGCGCAAGTTCATCACCCTGACCGTGGCCTAAGACGGAGCACAGACGAGCGATTAATTTGGGTCGAGTCCGCCGCGACGCAGGGATAGTGAACACGAACCGATGGGCTTGTCAAATACGACTGTCTACCTGTGATTAGTTGAGACGGAAGATTGGAATGGGCTTAAGTTCCCTTAAGGTTCTAAAGTGTCTTACATATTACAAGACTTATCGTAGTAGCTTTTGGGAGTTAACTGTAGCGTGACGCCGAGGCTCCGAGGCGCTAAATGTGGCGACTGTAAATATCTAGCAAGATATCGATATTGCAAGGACTCAAGGAAAAGAATATTCATCGCGATTCGTTTGCCTAACTACAGTGTCCAGTTGAAACAAACCATTTGAGTTCCATTCTTTGAAAAAAAAAATTGAAAATCCATTTTATAAACTGGCCGCGAGAGAAATTCAGTGTCCAGTACCCACTGGACACTGGATTTATTTTTATTATTACTAGCTTTAGCCCGCAACTTCGTACACGCATACCCCGTTCCTGTATAGCCTATAGCCTTCCTAATGAATGTGGCTATAATATACAAAAATAATTTTCTAAATCCGACTGGCAGTTCCAGAGATTAGCGCATTCAAACAAACAAACAAACCATATACATTTCCATTAATTAATTGCCTCTTGCGGAATTTCGCTAGCTTTGACAATTTATTTGAGCCAAGTGAACCGTTATTGAATATTGTATACGTATAGTTTTCGTGGGTATATGAGCTCCATATATGAACTGAAAGCATACAGCAATAGGTATGTTTGTTTCAATAAATCTCAGCAGTACTGGAACCAATTTCCGTTGACATTTGTTGGTAGGTAAGTGGGTACGTGTGTTTGTGTTCTGAATGTCCTTATTACATGTCAATCCAGAAAGATTATTCATAATAAAGTTACAAAAAGTATTTATGTTATAGGCTTTTTAACGGGGAGAATTAAATAGTTTTTTTTTCGATCTGAAAATTTAGGAGTGCCGTAATTTTATCATAATAGGTACCTTCTCCCAAATATATCGGGGCACCAGACTAACCGGACCTAGCTTTCTACTAGTATTTTTCGTCGATCGCCTTTCTGACCTTCACAATTTATTTATTTATTTATTTACTATATACTTTATTGTACACCTCATTACAAACATAGTAAAAACGTTTAAAAAAACAAGTGTACAATGGGCGGTCTTATCGCACAGGGCAATCTCTTACAGACAACCTTTGGATGGACTGAACGAAAGAAGTTAGATTTAAGGCGGTCAGTGTACAAACATCATAATTAATATTAATTAGATATAATAATATAAAATACACACAATACTAAATAATATACTAATAAATATCAAATATATAAATGGGAAAGGATAAGAAAAATTATAGTGAGAGGTAATGCTCCTTCACCAATTTTTTAAACGTTGGTAGCGTTTGTGCACGCCTCACATCTATGGGTAATGCATTCCACAAACGAGCAGCTTGAATAGTGAAAGATTTGTTAAAGAAGGATGTGGAATGCATACGAATACTTAATTGAAGATTTTCCGATGGTCTCAAGGACCTAGAGTGTGTGTCACAGAGAAACTGAAACCGGTCTTTAATTTATTTAGTTAAGGACTGAAAGCACGAAATGTATCTAATACCTTTAAACGAGAAATTCTTGTATATATATAATCTGAATCTCGGAAACGGCTCCACCTATTTTCATGTTTAGTATGCAGGGGGTTTCAGGGGCAATAAATCGATCTAGAAAAAAAAAGCCAAGCAAAGCTCGGTCATCCAGGTACTTAGAAATTATTCATGTAATATGTTTATCAATGAAAACAAAAACCACTTGTATATTTAGTTTGTTCACAACTAAACTCGCATAGTTCAAACAAAAAAAAAAACAAAAAGACTACGCTCGCTACGAGCTACGCGCTACGGTCCGGCCTCGGTTCGCTACGCGCGGCGCTACGGCGTAGCGGCGCAGACTTGCTCGGTTTAGCAAACTTTTTTGTGTGATGCAAAAACTCAACTAGTTTATTTTAAGTTATAGGTATTATGTTTGTACGGACCAATATAAATAGTGGATCCAGAAACCTCTTTTTATTGGTCTAAATCTAATTGGATATCCTATTAAGTCTTAAAAGATTTTGATTAAACTTGGGTCACGGGTAGACTAGGGCCTCAAAGGAACACAGGATATTATTTGTCATTGTGCAGTAGTTCGTTCGCATGAGATACCTATTTTTTGTCGCGCGGGCGTGCCGCTGGCAAAACTTAGTCTACACTTCTACACTAATATTATAAAGAGGAAAAATTTGTATTTTTGGTGTGTGTGTAATGAATAAACTCAAAAACTACTGTGCCGATTTCAAAAATCTCTTTCACCATTGGAAAGCTACATTATCAGCAAGTAACATAGGCTATATTTTATCCCCGTATTCCCACGGGAACGGAAACTACGCGGGTGAAACCGCGTGACGTCCGCTAGTCTTAAAAAGACGATCAAATCTGTAAATTCTTCTTTATCTTGAAACAAAGTAATAAAATCCTCGCGAATACTGATTCCTCGAACGCCGTTTACTTTGAGCATTTAATTGTAACTGTGTGACAAATTCCTTCATCGCTGAAATTCATTTCCTAAGGGAAAGGTCGATTGGTACGCTCTTCCCAATAGACGGGGGATAAGATTAAATATTTAATTTCTAATTCTACGCCGACAGAGCCGCGGGCAGTCGTTAGTGAATTATTAAAACATACCTGTGGAATGCGGCGTTGGTACGTAGGTATATGTATATGTAGGGATTTAATTTGAGAAGGTTTGTTTGTTGAACTAATTGGTGGTGGTAACAAGATGGCTAGTAGTTTACGCTAGGATTTAGAATATAAAAAGGGGTAGGTATCGGTGTAACCTAATATATGGGAGTACCGTCAGCACCATAATGTAGATTGACCGACAACCTTTAAAATACAATTGGGTAAAACCATGGATGAGGAAGGGATATAACCAAATAGAGTATCAATCATTATATCAACCCAAATATTGTAAATTCAGAAACATGAAAATATTACTCCCAATTTCTAACAGATTAATAAAAATCTCACTAAAACTCGTTTTCACTCAAGACTTGCAATTTCAATTTAAAAAACCAATATCCAAGACAAGATAATCGAATTATTCCTTTTAATATCTTAGAATTAGTAGCAAATGAATCGCGGCCGTCCATTCGCGTGATTGGATTGATTCGTCGTTCATCGGAACCGTTCGTGCGCGCCCAATCGTTCCGGCCCGTCTCACGGCAATCCGACCCGGATTGACGGTTTACTGACGGCTGATTCACGTTTTTAAGAGGAAAATGGCTGTGGAGGTATGTGAGCTCACGGGTTGAGGGATTTGGTGGAGTTGGAGTTGATTTGGTTAGGTTTTTGACGAGATAATAAAAATTCTACCGACCGAATATCGGTCATGATGCAGATATATTTTAGTGAATAAACGTGTGTGCAAAGACAGGTGCACTCATTTTGCCCGATGGACCGCAATCTGAGATGAACGGGGAGATGTAAGGCATAGGACGGCTTTACGTGCTTTCCAAGGTACGAGGGTTTACTGAGAAATTGTGAACCAACTTAACCTATTCCATACCACAAAACTTTATTTTGTAGCAACTTTCCATACTTAGGTTTTTCCAGCATAGCCACTGATGCGGCCGCTGATAGAGTCAGCTTAGTCAAAATTTTACATGGAAACAAAGCATGTGTCCTTTCTACTTTTCACCACTCACAGGAAATGAAGTCCTGCCCGAAACTTGTGCCCTCATTGCGTGGCCTCTGCTGCTTTGTTACCCTTAACTTACTTAAATAATATCTACAACTAGTGGTCCCGGCGACCTTCGTACCGCCTCAGAATAATATTTTGCCGTGTTTTGTAAGAAATGGCGTTGTATTCGATTTTTTTTTTCCAATTTTTTTTTCCTTTGTTTATGATGTTGTGTTAATAATTACGTTTTCAATGTTTCAATAATTATTCTGCTATTCAGGGCAGAGACAAATTCAACGAACCAAAGAACTTCAAAATCGGTCCAGCCGTTCTTGAGTTATAAATAGTGTAACTAACCCTACTTTGCTTTATATATATAGATATAACAATCATCACTGAAACATACATAAACTTAACGCCAGCAGCTGACAACACTCTCGACTAAACACTGTCACTTCAGCACACTAAGCACAGCTTGCGTAAAACAAGTACTTAACCTCAAGCTACGAGTCTTTGACTTGTGCACCGTATAGTACTCAAGACTTACTGCCACTTAACTAAGTAGTCCTCAACTTAATTATAGAGGTAAATGGTTAACTATTAGCTTTGATTGGTCCTAATTTAGACCCTAGGTCGAATAAACTGCGGGGTTAAGGACTAACTTAAGTACCTTCGTTCTATTTAAGTTTGAAGTTTGGGATAGAGGAGGTCTTGGCTCAGAAATAAGACCTATAAGGTCGATCTTCAAGGTTAAGCAGTGTTTGTAGAGGTCGGTCCGTGGACGGGTGATACCGAGACTCCTCGTTGCCTCGTAAACTCGTAAAGCCGTTGGTTTCGGCTGTAATCTGACAGCAGTCTTGCGAAGGGGTTTCGAGTTACCCAGTTGCTGAGGTTTGGAAGTCAGTTAAGCAGGCGCTCGATGTAAATACTGGTGGTGTAATACAGGAAAACGTTCTTACGAAAACATCCATAACTTTTTGAGGTATTCTGAACTGCATTCACAGATTTCGGAAAAAAATACAGTCAGCGAAAAAAACGACAAAATAACAAAAAAAAAAAATTATGCCTGTCGATCCCATTTCATGAAGGGATCGAAATACTCTACGGGACCATTTAAGGTATGAGTACTAGAAAGGACAGAAATCGCCAAAAACGGATTTTATTAAAAATTGTTCCACATATTTTGCTTACGTGCAAAAGAAAACTAAAATATTTCAACTAGTCTCACACAATTTCTTCTTTCTTATCATTACATATTATAAAACAAAGTCCCTCGGCGCATCTGTTTGTCTGTCTGTTCGCGATAAACTTAAAAACTACTGAACGGATTTTCATGCGGTTTTCTCCAATGGATGGGGTTATTCATGAAAAAGGTTTTCCCCTTTTCTTGTTCTTTCTTACACACTATTGTCTACATTTCTCCTTTCACAGGTCTGCTATAAGAAATTTCTTTAGAAATAAGCAGTACCTTTGTACTAATAATTATTATGTTATATCCGATACTTTCTCTGTGTGTACATAAATTGTAAAATAAATAAATAAGGTTTAGGTGTATCATTCGTCCCAAAATTCTTACGGGAACCCGGATAATGGGACATGCGCGTACGAAGTCGCGGGCAAAAGCTAGTAACTATAAAAAGAATAAGAATAATTAAGAATAAGAATAATTTATTGTTTTAGAATTTACAATCGATAAGTTGATTACTGGAACTCACACTAGGATTCCCTGTGTCGTGAGATCCAGGCTCCTTCGTTCCGTTTACATTTATTGCTACGTATATGTAATAGGTATTATAATTATGTACTAGTAAAGAAATATACATTAAAAAACTAATAAACAACGAAGACAAATATTAATACACAAAAAAAAAACAGTAGATAACCAAGTATGTGTATATATGTATATTGTGTGGGTATTATGGTGTGTGCGTATATGTGATGGTATGTGTTAGTGTGGGTGTATGAATTATATTGTAGGCAACAGTTTCAGGCTACCTCATAATATAACGTGGGAACTAAAAAGCTAATCTCTGAGCAATTGGGCTCAATTTATGTCACGTTCGTGATCCCACAGTTTCGGATACGCACGCGAAATACTATTTAACCCTAAAACGCCGCGTGATATCCGCGGTGCCCGATAAAAAGGGCTGTGAGCTAAATTATTTATGATTATTTGTGTAATATTGTGTAAAGTACGCCTTTGTTGAACGTAAATGTAATTAACAGCGAAAATTAAATCTAAATCCTGTAGAAAACCTCTTAGGTAAGTATTATTATTATCACAAGCTTTAAATTTGTCTCGTCTTGTAACTCAGTTAGTAGACTTCTTCTGCTCTGTGTGGAGCTGACTAAACCATGACCATCCGAGTTCCTTCTAAAGCCCTTTGCGTTCCAGGGCCGCGGAGTTTCTTTCGAACAAATTCCTCAACCCTGGCAAGCTCTGGCCCTAGCGGGCCCCGTCTTCTATGCTGACATCAGTTTCGCCCCAGCGAATCGCCTCCACGCGCCACGCGTAAACGCGCGCGACGGCTCTCACCTTCAGATCCCATGGCGGTAATCCGGCAAATGAGTCACATCTTATTTTTTTTTGCGGAAGGTATTTCATCAAATGACTTCTTCCGCTCTGGGTGGAGCGGAAGGGAGTGCCAGACTCTTACTGACTAAAACCCATCCGTGTCCCTTTTAAAGTCCTTTGCGTTCCAGGGCGCAGTGACTCTTTTGAACAAATTCCGCAACCCTGGCAGGCTCTGGCCCTAGCGGGCCCCGTCTCCTATGCTGACATCTCTTTGAGTCGCGCGTAGAACACGACGCGCCATCGACCCGGGCCTGGTGGTGATCGGACAGCGAGCCACCCAACGCTCGCCGTCCGCAAGCCCGCACCTATGGTCACATCTTGCAACTGAATTTTGAAACAGTTATTCGGAATGCTTGGGCTGAAGCGTATACTTCTGACTCGGATGACAAGGCACGGTTAGCTTAGTGACATCATTCAAAGTCCGATATGGCGGACCATTTTTTCTTTTGTAACCCCTCGATATGGGTATCAAATGCGAGGGTTTAGGTGTCAGAAACACAAAAAAAACCTTTTTTCAATTTTTTATTTCTTTCTTTAACTAACATATAAACAATAATAGTAGAATTTTTCGTCCATGAAATGATCCTAAATAAACAAAAATTGTTTTTCCTATAACCGATGTGGGGTGCCTCGAGATATGCTGACGAAGTGCGAGCGTTAAAAACATCGAATTTCTTACCGGATAGCATTGCGAAGGTTACTTCTGAAAGTGCTGTGATAATGGAGGTCGATATGATTAGTGGGCTGCTAGAAATTTTCCGAGGACTCCGACAGTATTTTTGTACAATTTGATTGATTAATACGGGCGTGAAAATAATATTTTACATCATTCAAAAATATCCTTGCAAATGCTAGTCCTCGATCTCGCTAAATTTCATCTTCGTTTGTTTAATTTCGTGTAAGAACCGTAGTAACTGATTCGTAAAACTATTCGTATATCGGACAGGTGGGACAGCTAAACGGTTGCTTTTGGAGAAATGAAAAAAAAAATGGTAGTATCATTTATAACCAATTTAGAAGGAAAACTCACAGCTAACTAGGCTTTACAAATTAATGAGTAATAGTGTGTAGTGTAAATGTACTTGGAGAAGGACAATTTCGTAAAAAATCCATTGAAAATTAGTTAGATTAAGTTGTTTACAGCCGTTTTTAACCATGAACTCAAATAATATATTCATAGAATCAAACAAAAAGCACCATTCTAAGTCGGCAATTGTGACGTTCAACTACGAAACCCTTCACTCGGACTTGGCCGGTTTTTTGTGAACACTTCACCGTTGAACCTTAGGTGGAGTGAGCTTAATAATTCCACTAACTTTACTCACTTCATCTTCACTTCACCTTAGATGTTTATAGAATATCACTGCAGAAATGAGTAAAACAAAATTCGTTACGTATATAAATGAAATTATTTCAACAATACAGCCAGTACACAATAAACCTGGTGCAAGATCCATAATGGCTTTGTAAAACGAGTTGTACCTCGTGGCACTTACAGACCCAGGTAAATACATTACTTAGTTAAAAAGCGCAGGTTTTTCATTCCTATTACAAATATAAAGCGGGTGCTATTTGCTTCTGTTTCCGCTTTAATTTATTATGACTGTTATACAGATTCGGTTGCGGAAATTTAAAAAGTTTAGAAGGTCCAATTTCAGAGACTATGGTGTTTTTATTTTCTTTTGTTTTTTTCTCTATTGTTTTTGTTCAAATGCTCTGGCTTTTGTTTGGTTGTTTAGCCGTACAAATGGACTTTTCAGTCGGACAGCATAATCAGCCTAAAATGTTGCTACAGCTTGGACTTTGCCCTTATCTTTGTGTGAAAGTACCTATGGGCCATAAAGACTGTAATCCGCCACGCAGGCCCAGTGTGAGTTTGTGGATGTCACATTTAAGGCGACAAATAGTGGCAAATACACAGAGCAATTAATTCCGGCTCCACGCAGCGCAGCGAACCCAGCTACCAGAATTTTAGTGCTCTGTGGATAAAGATCTGCCTATTACCTAACTCGGCACTGCTCTGTCACCGGTGCCATATTAGAATTCATCAAATCATCATGTGCTAAGCCTCTTCCCAATTATCTCTTTTTTTTTAAGGATGGGATATCATCAAATGACTTCTTGCGCTCCGTGGGGCGGAAGGGCGTGTCAGACTCTTACTGACTAAAATCCATCCGTGTTCCTTCTAAAGCCTTTTGCGTTCCAGGGCCGCGGTGACTCTTTCGAACAAATTCCGCAACCCTGGCAGTTCCCAATTATCTTGGTATCAGCTCTTAGTCTAACCAGACGCAGCTGAATACCAGTGTTTTATATTGAGCTGCTGACTCTGACCTACACAACTTGCCACGCTTGACTCGGTGGAACGCAGACCTGAGAGGCACATTGGCGACGTTAAACTAGTGGATGGCTCATCGTCGCAAGGTTGCTCTGCTTGTCGGTCTTCTACAGATTGTTCTTCGGTGAATATGCCCAAGAACTTCACGACCTCATCCCACTGGCCCTCTTCTACCATCGGACATCTAGACGCACTGCTAGTTACCGCCCCTACCTTATTGCTCTTCCACCAACTAAGCGTTTCTTAACGTCTTTAATAATGCGCACGGCAAAGGAGTGGAACTCTCTACCTGCCTCCATGTTTCCGGACGCAAACAACCCTAATCTCTTCAAAATTAGAGTGAACAGGCTTCTTCTGGGTAAGTTCACTCCATCGTCGACTGTGTTTGTCACCTCTGACCAAGACTAGAGTAAAAAGAAAAAAAAATCTCCCAGTTACCAGGTAACATGGATTTAAGGCTAGATACCAGACTGTAAGGCTACAAACTACCCGTAATTCTGTAAAAAGTTCTACACTATATTTTACCTCTGAGTTTATATCGGTATTTCATCTCAAAATACTAAATAAAAAACACCGGCCTCATCTATTTTCATTTAAAAAAAAGGCGTAAAAGAATTATTTTTAGCTTTTTTGCAAAATAAATATATCGTTTAACATTTGTATGACAGCTGGGACCAAACTAATATTTTTTGACAGTAATGTTTTATACAGTGTCTTGGCCCTGAAAGCTAACTACATGAAGGCGGGGTGTGGCTTATTTTCTCTAAAAATATAGTACCTAATGCCCTGATTTCTATCCTAATTATAATAATGGAAAACACATGTAAGTACCAGCTTGGTCAAATAATATTAATGAAACACGCGATTTTACGTGAAACTCGAGTATATTTTACATGAAATCCGGGCGTGTTCTGTTGTTTATTTTTAATTTGTAGGAAGTTGGGCATTTTGATAATAATGGTCGCGTTTGTCACATTTTTATGACTGGTTTTACATCAATGTAAAAATGTCAAGCGCCTTTGTAGGTTGGTAGTACCTAGTTGGTAGGTAGCGGAAGCACTAGTAAGACTTTATCATGAATCAACTTGAATAGAATAAGGCCTTAAGCGACTTCCATTGTAATAGTTTAAACTATTATTAAATTTATGTATTAAGAAATGGCTTTCAACTATGTTTTCAGATACAAATTCGACGAAGGAACCCACGCAAACGTACTAAAATAAACACAAAAAGTTAAATATCCCTGGAAATGACTAGCCTCGTAAAAACTAAATTCAGTCTTTAATTACATTGAACTTCGCTTGCTAAGCAATTATAAATTCTATCTCCAAACAATTAAGTCGTTATTAATTTGCGGTGCACGCCAGTAAGAAATACTAGAACGCTTTTAAATTGCCTTCGAAATGTCAAAAGTTCAAAGACTGTTTTGTACAACAAACTTTTTGAAAATGGAAGCCCATTAAAATTGGCGCGAAATGATTTTAAAAGGCTGTATTTGTTAACTGATTGGGCGTTAAAAAGTTTTGGTATTGTTTAGCGGGAAATTGTAAAATAATAAATGGATTCATAAAATATTGCTTTCACTGGCTGGTAATTAAATTGCTTTCATTGGCTGGTTATAAACTTAACTGTGATGCTTTTAAAAATATGTCTGCCTATGTGAAATTGAACACTTTTGAATTCGAAATTAGGATTTGAGATTCGAAATCAGAATACCTGGTGATTTTCGAACGTCTTTGAATGTTTTCTTCTTAGATGCAAAAAATCTTAAAGTGTAAATTAAAATATTCAGTATTTTACAATGCTCTTTATTGTTTTAAATTAATAATAAATACATAACAGTGATTAATCAAGTTTTAAAGAACAATAAAGACAAAATGAATGAGCTATGCCTAGATTCGAATGATGGAAGATAATATATTTTAACTTTAATGTACTATAGCAAAAACAATGATAACTAAAACTGGTAATAACAGTGAGATTAACAACTATTTATTAAGGAATGCTTGAAGATCATAATTACTATCCTAAATTGCTTAAATCGGGAGTCATAAACTTGGGACTAATTGCGATCATCATTCAGTAGGAATTGTTTCTCCTCCGCAGAATTAGTAACAGACCTTCGAATAATCTAAACTTAAAAAGTAGGTAGGTACTTTATGCTTGTCATTGCTTACATATTTATAAATTTTACTGAAAGTTTAACAAGTAATTATTAACAACCAAAAATAAATAAGAAACTAATTTGGAAAATGCTCTGGGGATTGATGAATTTTATATTAAACTGTATCAAGTAGTTTTGGTCTAACCGAATTCTACATCTGAGATCCATATTTTCAGCAATAACTTATTTAAAACTTCTATTCATCAAATACTAAGTTCCTTCTTTTTAAAATAAATAAAGAATTACTCTGTCCTATTCTATGTTCCAAATTCAAACCGTTGTAATCGCCGCCATCTTGTTCCATGTTCAAAAAATCTTACTCCCAAGAGTAAACCTCTTTCTCGTACTTCTTGGTATAGACCCTCTGAGGATCATACTTTTCAACTGCTTGCTGCCAGTATTCTGGTTCGTACTTGATAAGGTGCTGCATCACCTTTTTGATGCCTTTACGTTGGCGGGGAGTGCATTTGGAGCAACCTGTCTTGAGGCCGTCGGAAATGTAATCTGTGGTATAAGAGAAAATATTACTTAAGACGTTCTTGTGCATTTTAAGAAAGAAAAACACGGCCAATTGAGTAGATAAATAGTCATTAAACCTACTGTTACTACTACCAAAGTTTTACTACTAAAGTTTTACTGAAAATTGTTTTCAACTTAGATATTCTTGTAAATTAATCTAAAGTTTGTAAGATTTATCCACGTACACTTTGCTAGTGCGTAAGACAAAGTCAAAAGTGACCAGTGCTTGGAACCATCATTCATTTTTGAGTTCCAAACACTGTTGACTTTAAGAAGTTCTTTTTACATGAAAGGACAAAAGACGATCTAGCTGTTGCACATAGTTAGTGTTGTGATATACATAATATATGGTTTTCCACATACAGTTTAATAAATAAATGCACAAGCGGAAACAGACGTACGACAAACGTAAGTGTACAACAAAATTTGTTTATTCTAGGTCTACACTTATAGGAAAGATCTGAGTTCAGTCCTGTTGGACTTACATTTGAGATCCTTGCCCTCAGCAGTGCAAGGTCCCTTGTCGAGGGCGCACTTCATGTAGCCATTCAACAGCCTCTTGTTGCCTAGGACTTCGTCCAGGTTCATGTTGTCATATTTGCTGGAGTACTTTTCATCCTTGCTGTCGTATTTGACTTCCTTGCTGTCATATTTTTCTTCCTTGCTGTCATATTGGTCATTCTTGCTATCGTACTTTTCATTCTTGCGGTCGTATTTGTCATACTTGCTGGCGTACTTCTCGTACTTGTCATACTCCTCGGCTTGCACACAAGCGAGGACAATGGCGACGGCTACTAGGATGAGTTTCATCCTGGAATTATAAGAGAATGTGAGTGATTAAGGACTCCAACCAACATTTTGGAGTCATGTGGTGTGGACCAACTCTAAGCCCGAGTGTTCTGTGCCTCAGCAGTAGGAAAATTAGGTCTAGTTTTTTCAAGGTAAAATTCCGTGCATCGCGGCCGATCGCATCCGCGCGCGATCTATCGCGTGCGACAATAGTCTGAGTATGAGGATGTATGGCTCCGTTTCCGAGGTCTGCGACAGACGCGCGCGGCTGACTTCGGAAGCGGTGCCATACATTTTCATACTCCCACTATTGTCGTATCAACCGCACGCGGCTGTGATTGGCCGTAATGTACGGAATTGTACCTTTACTCTGTTATGAGTTTCTTTTATTAATCAAACGAATCTAAAGTTTTACTTTTTCCAAGTTTTTGACTGATGTGATACGATATACTTACCTCCCTAAATTTTCAAATTTTGTAAGTTTTGTAATATTTTATCATAAGGTTGGCCCGGGGAGAAATGGCGTTGAGCGATAAGGTTGCGTTTCATTAATTCGTTCAGTAATATTCATTAGAATAAAGGGAGGTAAGTAATGTTGAAAGTTTGAGTGCAATGTTATTCCTCAAACGAATGTACCATAACAAGCATCTGGTGTTACATTTGTCAAACTTTATGTTAAGTTAACAAATTCCATTTGAGAATTTTCTTTAAATTACCATCTAGTCTAGTCTAGCAGATGATACCCATAAAACAGAACAGCTGTTCTTGATAACTTTCATAAAAGAAAAGGTGTCTTTTTCAGACGTTGTAAAACTTGTTTACTAGTCTACGAAGCAAAAATATAGTTTAATAATGTGTTTTTTTTTTCAGGTAAGTTTTAAGCGAAAAAGAAACAAAAAGATGACTGTATAAAGAAAGGGTGTCTTAATACGTAAGTTTCTCTTAAGTTAAACTTAGTTAAAGAGGGGATATAAAGCGTGGATACATTATTTTTCTGTGTCTACACTATGCATACTACTGCATAAATTAAAGTTTCTAAAACTTAACAGACAAATGTGTTGCTGGGGAGTTTGTTGCGCCACTTCTTCTTCCCAGCTAAAACACCAGGAAGTGGTGACGGGCGGGCGTTTTGGGGGACTGTCTTTAAGTAGAACTTTGACGTTCAAAACGTGCTGGCTCTCAGCCTAGTTTGAATAAATGACTTTTGATTTTGATTGATTGCTCATGTTCTGATACAGTGATACTTTTTATGAACTAAAAATAAGAGAACTTCTGTTACCAAACTATACGAAAAACATTTAGTATGTAAACTGAGCAAAAAGTTTATGGTGGTGCAGTGTTGCGATATGAAATACTGTTGCGAACTTTTTCATTTCATAAAACAAAATAGGTATACATTTTAACTGTCATTTTTTACATGAAAATTCCGGTGGACTACCTCAGTTTTCAATCATTATTTTGTAGATGTACAGTTAGGATTACACCACCACGGTACTATTATTCGAATTTACTAACATCCATGTATTCACTGAAAGACAATACATGGCCAAACCACTGGATCCTAAAGGATTTCTATACATTCATTAAAGCCTTAACGCAAGTTTGGCGACTCAGGTAGATTCCAGGCAGGTTGTTGTGAAATCATCAACTGACTTCTTCTGCTCTGGGTGGAGCGGAAGCGCCCGTCACTCTTACTGTCTAAAACCCATCCGTGTTCCTTCTAAACCCCTTTGCGTTCCAGGGCCGCGGTGACTCTTTCGAATGAATTCTGCAACCCTGGCAGGCTCTGGCCCTAAGCAAACCGCCTTATTAGTGCGTTTTTGGTATGGTGGTTCAATATAACCCGTTGACCGAAGTGGTTGTTTACTTTACAACGTTCTAAATTTTATATGGGATTCGTCAGTTTAACTATAGGCAAATTTTTCAGAACGAGGTACAATGAAGTTCGATAAATATTTTTTAAAATAAGTAATAGGTAGAGGTGTAACTCACTTGTTTTTATTATAAAATCCACTGAAAACACTTCAATCCACAAGAAGATATTAAACTGTGCCTGATGGATCGTTCACCATCATTTTATACTTATCAGTTATCCTTAAACCGACTCCTTGGAAAATGTTCATGATGAATGCAATTATAATTATTGTTTGTTCATTGTCAGCGGGTGATTCGAATCATTGTTTTATTATAATGCCTTTGAACTTGACCATTATAGCAGTCTGTACAAGATTTGCATTATTTTTAACTATGCACTTATTTAAAAGAGTGTCCATAGAGTTTCTTGCACGCTCCTTGCCATAGACAGCTTTGGAACGTGTCACTAAATTCATATTTTTGAGTGACTCGCCTTGACAATTCAAAACTGTAAACGGTTTTTTGCTTAAAACATTTTAGATTCAGAAAGGGCTAATGTTAAAAAAAAATACGAAATAATAAATAACTAAATCAGGTAGGCTCCTGAACATTCAGTGACCTGATTTACATAAAATTTTCCTGTAATCATATCCAACTGCAAAAAAGTGACCTGAATCAATTAACAGCAATTTATACCTTCCAGCCTAGTTGTATATAACCTTCATTTGACCCTGCTGTAAAAATTACCACTAGGTACAATCGTTAATTATCACTTTGCCGTGATTTACCATTTATGGTTCCATGACTAAGTTCTATTGTCTTTGTTGTGTCGCCATGTTGTTGCAAAATTGCATTGCTTGCCGTTGGTCCCGGATTGTCAGAAGCCAGTAAATCTGACACCAGTCTTCCCAAGGAGTACCGTGTTACCCAGGTTAATGGGTTGTGGAGGTCTGGTAGACAGCCGCTCCACGTAAAATACTGGTATTCAGCTGAATCCGGTTTGGCTGGAAGCCGACCCCAATATAGCTGGGAAAAAAGGCTAGGCAGATGATGAAGCGAAAATGCATAACTGCCATCGTACGCAAGTATACACATTCGCTCGTTCACCAAAATGTGGGCCAGTTCGCGTTCAGATCTCATTAGAGACACCACGTACTCAAAATCATCACCACATTGTCATGTAACTAAGTGTTATAATGATTTAAAATATAGCTATTTCCGTAACAATTCGAGAATTTAACTTCTACCATATAAACCATATCCTATCAATACGAGAAAGGAGTGCTAGGTCACCATAGCGCCAAGCACAACTTTTTACAATGCATTTTAACTCTTTCATGCCTATTTAAGCAAAACTCTAAAGCATATGATTAGTTCTGATTAGCAGATTCTAGATCAATCAATCAATATATTTAAAACTCTTCCGTTACTGAGTGAGTGACTGGTCGTAGAAAGCTGAAATTTGGCATGCAGCTATACACTCCGTAGGGAAGCACTAAGATTTCAGTTTATATTTTTTTATTTTAGAGAAGGTTTTTCTTAAATTCCTACGGGAACAGGGAAAAACGGGATTTGCGCTTACGAAGTCGCGGGCAAAAGCTAGTTCTCTACAGAAAATTTTAATAAACGATCTGCCGCTGAGTTTTTAAACTAAGTATGTGGTTACTTTTTTATGAATAAACCTCATGCAGGGTTATCATTCAAAAACAAGCACTGATGCTTCTATGTTTGTCGGTTACAAATTCAAAAGATCGAATTGAACGATTACATCTTTAAAATTCTTAAATTCATTCCAGACAAAACACAGCCGCTGAACCGCTGGATCCATTAGCATGGAATTTGCATAGATATTCCAAAATTTTGAAAATTCATTCGCCTTCCGTCCAAGAAGATTAAATAAAGGTTGATAAACTTCAATACAAACTATTGAAGTTCGTAATTTTTCCCAAAGGGAAATTAAGTTGGACACATGACATTGTTCTTATAGGAAAAAATGAGTCTTTGTTTCTTTTCCTCGAATACAAATTACTATTTTATACCCACATTAGTTCGTAAGCCCTCTTCCTCAAAATCCTTTGTGGAATACCTGCGCCGCCCGCGACCTTCACTTCATAGATACATCTTCATTAGTTCCCCCTTTTTCTTTTATTTCGGTGCGACGTGAACATGACCTGTGGGTTGAAGTTTCATTCCGATGGGAATGACTCCAATAGGTCAGTGTCACTGGGGTAAAACAGATTTGTTTTAAGGTGCTCCCTCACCTGGAGCATTCGCCTGTAATGTAATGCTACCACTTGGCGTATTTGGCCAAATATTTGTGTCACTTATTCAATACACTATATACCTTATGCTGTTGGAAATAACGTTAATTTTGTATTGCACAAGTGTCGCGAATATTTGGACAAATACGCCAAGTGAAGTGCCAGCATAATATTACACAGTCGAGCATTACATTGGTGAGGGAACAGATTGAGAGTTACAGTGAGCTTGATACAACTTGTAACACAAATTAATGAATCTAATGTTACGTTACAGGCAAATGTTCGTCAGTCAGGGAGGCAGTGTATTGTGTAGTGTATTGTGTAGTGTAGTGTATTGTGTAGTGTATTGTGTAGTGTATTGTATTGTGTAGTGTGTGTAACGTAATGCTCAAAATCGAATCTGAAATGTTACCGAGCTGTTGTGAGCGAGCAGTTTTACGATTGATTAGTGGTATAAATGACTATACAGTATGGAGTTTTAGAAATTGAGGTTTCTAGACCGTAACAATATTCGTATATTGTTTCTTTCTAATCCGACCACATTATAGAAAAGCACTAATAAGCTAAAAATGTCAAATTTAACTTAATTCAATTCAATAATTTTTATACCATTTTTTTTCCTATAATGATTTTAATTGATGTTTTTTTTTCCTATAATGATTTTAATTGATGTTTTTTTTTTCTATAATGATTTTAATTGATGTTTTTTTTTCTATAATGATTTTAATTGATGTTTTTTTTCCTATAATGATTTTAATTGATGTTTTTTTTTCCTATAATGATTTTAATTGATATTTTTTTCCTATAATGATTTTAATTGATGTTTTTTTTTTCTATAATGATTTTAATTGATGTTTTTTTTTCTATAATGATTTTAATTGATGTTTTTTTTCCTATAATGATTTTAATTGATGTTTTTTTTTTTCCTTTTCATAATTAATTTACGATATTGCATTTTTAAGCTATATTTATGTTATTTTTATTATTATTCGAATGTTATAACTAACCTTAAATTAAGAACAAACTAACATAAATCATTGTTTATGTTAATTATTTGTAATAATTAATTTTGTAAATCAAGCCGTTTATTGTACTATGACGAGCACGGCCGCCTGGACACTTAAAAATTTTTTCGCCTGAACGCTGCGCCGGCGCCAAACCACGCCCCCTTAAAGCTTTCGCCTATTAGGAAAGCGCTAATGCAATTAGTTGCAACCTGCCTTGCGCAGCGTAGTGACGCGTTACGGTAACTCCTTTTGTGAATTTTAAGGATAATCTATTTGACCTTGGCGCGCTTACCGGACGTTGTGAATATTGACCATTGCTCTGTTTACCTGACCCTTGATTGCCTAAACGTTGACCTGTGTACGAACATTGGACTCTGATCTGTGCTGGAACATTTTTGTGCATAATGTCTTTTAGAAATCTCATACGCGAAGAACGTAATCAAATTATTATTTTGCATGGACAAGGATTTAATATTAGTCAAATCGCTGAGCAACTGCATATGAGCGTAAGTAGAATGTTATTTTAATTATGTTATAATCATTTTGTAGTTTTAAAATACCTTACTTAATAAAAACTATAATAGAAATAATTAAATAACAAATGTGGGTTGAGATGAAGCCGACGCATGTCGTGGCTGTGGCAAAGAGGATTCCACTCAGCGTAATGATGTGCATGTAATTAAGTTTTGTTTTTTTTTTTTATACAGGAATATTATTTATTCAGTGTGCAAACTTCGACTAATTAAACTTAAAGGAGTTTTTACGAATACGTTTTCTTTTACGAAAGATGTTCACTTTGAAACTGAATTTACGCCCGCGCTTGTTCAATTCGAGTAGGTAGGTATTAAATAAATCATATTTAAAAAAAAAATACGATATATTGGTAATTTAACTTGTTTTTTGTCTGGAATACCTACTTTACCTGATACAAACGATTTTGTGAAATACATATAAATTCATATAAAACCATCGAAATGTAGTATTCATTATCCAAACATGAAAGCTGAGGCTGATTACAGAATACGATAACAGATATATGCAAAACTAGGTTTGCAAAGCTATAAGGAAAAAATGTAATAAAAGGGAGAAGCTTATTTTCATGGTTTCATTTATCTAATATTATTAGCACCTTATGTGTTTTTCCTGAAAATGAAATGAAATGTTTGTTTGCAAAATATTCGCAAATAAACATGAATATTTTGCGAATGTCCAGAAACGTGCAAATATTCGCGAATGCAATTAATGTGAATATTCGCTACATCAGTGTAAAGTGCTTAATCTAATTACAAATAAGTAATAAATTGGCAATCAATGCACACCAATGGTTTGTGTGTTGGCTTTACTTTCAAGACATGTGAGATATAAATTCGGTCGCTTTTTATATCTCTACCAATAAGTGAAGCTAATAAGCTGCAAAGGCAATTGTCGGTAAAGGGCTAGGACGTAGAAAATAAATACTTTCACGTATACTATAATATTTCGCTCTTAATCTTTTTCTGCAAGTATTTTTTTTTATTTTACAATGAGTCGCCTGCAGGTGTCCAAACAAAAGGTCATAAATATAAATAACCTCAGTAGACTAAAGGCGGTGGCTTCCGTTGATGCTTTTGTTATTGTGGGTTTCGGTAATTACACAAACACACCGCTCTCTTTGTCCACGCAGCTCTCATTCATATTTTGAGGAAAAAATAGTTTTATGATCTCTAAGATATCATTGCTTACTTTTGACATGCTATTATAACAAGTCAAATTGTTGTGTGATATAAAGACTGACATTTTTTTGCAAAGAAATCAAAAAAACAAAGCAACAAAACAAAAAACAAAGCAAAAAATCTATGAGTTGTGATGACTGAATCAAAATAACGTGTTTAAAAACAAACCAAACAAGCCTATTCTTGTCCTCTGTTTTTCAAGCTATACATGTAGGTAAATATATGTATACGGACAGGGCGAGTTGGGAATAGGGATGAGTAAGGACGGCTCCAAAATAAAGGGTTCGTGGCGACGATTTCAACAATGTAATTCACTAAAATATTTATTTTAGCACAATCAATGATCTGATACCACTAACTACAGCAAACTGCTTGAAAAATCCTTGCGCCCTTTTTAGCAGTTTTTTCATTGAAGCCACTTCATAAGAGATTATTTATTTATAGAGAAACACTGTCCGGCTGTGGATCAGACGCTATGAAGAAGAGGGTATCTTGGAGAATAGACCGCAGGCACCACGGCCATATCTCTTAACAGAGGACAACCTCCGACGTATGGTGGACACCTACCAAATTGAGGACGCTTTCACGCCGACGAGAGTGTTTGCCGAGGAGTACGACGTGTCATTAAGCACGGTTCGTCGTGCTTTACATAGAGCGGGACTTCATCATAGAAAGCCGGCAAAAAAAATCGTGCTCACCGAAGAACAAAAAGCGGCGAGAGTGAGATTCGCTAGAGAATACAGAGATATGGATTTCACAAGTGCCATATTTTCAGACGAAAAATGTTTTAGGTCGAGCCAACATGGTCGTCGACACTTGTGGCGAGTGATGAACACGCGCTACGAATCAAGACACGTAATTCCTAATAATGAATCTGGTAGGATATGCGCCAATATGTGGGGCTGGATGAGTGCTGATGGTCCCGGAGAGCTTGTCCATTTCCCAGGGCGAGCAAATGGCGCAACTTACCGGGAGCTTTTAGAATCTGTAATGGTGCCTTCTGTGCGCACAGTTTATCCAAGAATAGAGCTCCCGGAATTTGTTTTTATACAGGACAATTGTCCGATTCACCAAGCTAGAATTGTGCAGTCTTGGTTAGCCAACCAGCCAGAAATAAGAACTATACGTTGGCCATCCCGATCTCCTGACCTGAACCCCATCGAAAATTTGTGGGGTATTATGGTCCAGAGATGGGATAACCGACGAGAAAGAACGGAAGCGGAACTTGTTGCTCATTGTGACGAAGTTTGGGAATCGTTGCGCGGTTCCACGTTATGTGAAGCTCTCGTACGCTCAATTAGAGCGAGATGCGATGCCGTCATTGACGCAGGAGGCGCTATGACCAAATATTAAAATTTTCTATTATAATAATAATCAAAAAAAAAAATGAGGTTCTCAATTCCGTTGTATTTTCTTTGTGTTTGTTAATTGTTACCTCACTCCGTCATTTTGAACTGATTTAAAATATTATTATTTCATGTGAAAGGCCATTGTTTGTTACCACTAAAAAGTTTTTAATAAAGGAAGCTTGTGAACTTGTCATGAGAATCTTAAATGAAAAGCTTCAATTTCTATGTTTATTTCAAAATCATTGCTTGGCAAAATGCTTGCGTAATATTTTTATAAAATAAGTATGGTTCATAAAAAAAGGTCATTTTATTAATAAAGCCACTTCATAAGAGAATCTCATAAACAAAGTATAATTCTCATTTAGTAAGTATTTTTTTAGTTACCTTGTAGTCTTATTTACTTCTTTTCCTAGTAACAAGATATCATAAAGAACGCAATTTATTTATTGAATTGGTTAACTATTTTAAGATAAAAAACGCCAGGAACGCCCAAAAAATTCAAATATTGTTACGTTATTTGCCAATCATCCTTATTTACTTTTTTAAACTAGTCAACTTTTCAGGCGTAGCTTTACCAACGGTTAACTTAATTCTAGAATAGCGCTTGTTTGTAACTATTTTATTTTTAAAGATTTTATTATTTTTTTTCACATATTTGTTTATTATCAGATAATTTATTTATTGTATTCTGCCAACTTCTTTTCCTAGTAACAGGATATCCCAAAGAAGGGCAATTTTGTATTGAATTGATTAACTATTTAAAATAAAAAATGCCAGGAAAGCCCGAAAAATTCAAATATTGTTACGTTATTTGCCAATTACCTTTGTAACTATTTTATTTATACTTCATTACATATTTTCACATTTTTTTTTTATTATCAGAGCATTTATTTATGCCAATTTTTTTTTCCTAGTATTAAGATATCACAAAGAAGGATAGCCGCCATGTTTGTCTTTTACTGCCATAAAACCTGATACTGAACTAAAAATTGCAAAAAATCAATTATTTTGATTTTATTAATTGTCATTTAATTGTGTGTATTACCTTGTTACTATATCCAATACATATTTTATGAATCTATGTTTATTGTATAGGTAATAATACAACTGTTAAACCTTTAAAATTGTATTTTTCTTCTTAATTACCACTGATAGTAGGATTTATGAAATCAATAATTTAGTTAAAATAAATACTACCAGACAAAACATTAAAGCGCGGTCTTACCTCAGTATTAAAAATTGGTTTCTTAGATTGTCGAGTATGACGCAACGCAATGAAAATATCCGACGTAAAAAATACAGTAGACAGAGAAGGGTTTAAAGAAAAACTTAAACCGAATAGAACGGAAAAAAAAGTATGATAATACCAATAAAAAATTTGGAAGTTGCTACACAGAATAGACTTTGGCGTCGAAAATCTCTGAAATTTCAGCGACAACAGCATTTTTTTTTAAGATTTAATGAAATAAGCATTTCTTAAGAACTTTAGCCGTGTAAGTATGAAATTTAATGTGTATATGCTGAATAATCTAAAGAAAACCTGTAAAATAAATGCCCATTTGCTCAGCTCAGTTATTTAACGCGTCGTAGCTGTGATAATAGTTTAACGGATTTGTAGCGTTTAAAATTGTAGTCAGTCCGCGTCTTAACTGATATAATAGGTAATAGCCGTCCTTTGAAAATAACAATAAATCTCGTTCGCACGAGCGTCGCCGTGTTATCAGCGCGCTCGGCCGGCCGCCGGCCGGTCTTGTCTCCCATTCGTCTATTCAAGGTCGAGGGGGCGGGGCTAGAGAGCGCTACGGTGTTTTGAGCGCAAGGAAAAAGGTACTTAGTGGTGGTCAGGCGGTGGTGACAGCGATGTACATGCGGTGTTGGCCTTTAAGTGATTGTTACACTTGTAAATGTATTTTTGCCAATTGTAATGTATTCTTTTATGTGTAAACAATTGTTGGCTAACCTAATAAATAAATAAATAAATAAATAAATAAATAAATCACAACCAGAAGGATAGTTGAACTTAGAGAAGTCTGTACTCCTGTTTGATTGGTTCTCTAGGAAACGTATATAGTTGTTGTTTTAATTAATGTTAACCGCTAACATGAGATTATTAGCTCACTAAATAGAATTTTATGAAAACTTTAGATACCTACATAATCTCTAGAAAAGCGTGCTCAACCATATCATCACTTTTCATCAGGTCAGTCTGTCAATAAAAAATAAAAATCACATTCTCATACCATTTTCTGTTTTCTTTAGCTCTTGTAAATATTTAATCCTCACTGCAACTCCAAGTAAAATAAACATCTTTACTTATTCCTTCTATTTTAAAGTGTGTTCAGTAAATGCGAGCATAAGGCGGGGGGTGACACCCACGGGAGGCGAACACCCACGACCGCCCCGAATAAATTCCTAACTATATTTTAATAATTTATATTCGGAGTGTGCCACCCCTGCTGCGCGATGTGTCATTTGTTTCGGCTGTAGGAGGGTAGTTGAAAATTCCGTTTAAATTCGTGAAGAGTTTACTTACGCATATTTTGTTAGCGTGCGTGTTTCTGCCTAAATGTGTCTTGGGTTAAATTAGAAATCGTATTAATTATTCATTGTAATGAATACCATAACATGGCATAACTCGAAAAAAAACAAAACATTTATTTGGCGACAGTCCATCAGGTACCTGCACACCCAAAATAAAATAAAATTGCTCTACGATTGTGTTTTGCCATTATTGTTAAGGGACGAGCTTATTACCAATCCAGACTTGGAGATGTTACTAAGAAATTCCAGATGGAAAAATATTTACCCGATAATTTATCGAACTCAGGACCTCGTGCACAACAGTAACGCTTGCAAACACTATAGTAGGCGCCAGATAATCGTGGAATAATGGTCATTGACCCACCTACATACAATTATTGACATTTTTAATTTGAAAAACGGAATTAATGACACAAAGCTGTCCCGAATCATCATCTCTCGTGATCCTTAACATTGTCTAATAATGAAAAACGATTCATATTTAATTGTTCAGGTACCTATGAACAGTTATTAGGGAAAGGTCAATGTACTTTATTCCACATTTATCTGGCGCCTACTATAGACTAGAACTGAACTAATGTGTTCAATAATTCGACTACCGACATTTCTTACAGCAAACAGATCTTTTGGATACAATTAAATGATGTTCATGCCTTATTCCTAAATTGAGTTGACAATATTTTGATTGATATTATTATCCATTACTAAGCCTCTGCTGTCCGTCCGTCCGCCTGTCCGTCCGTCCGTCTGTATGTCAACGGGCTGTATCTCAAGAACCATTATAGGTAGACAGCTGCAATATTTACATTGTATTTCTATTGGCGCTATAACAACAAATAATTAAAAATCATTAAATTAAAAATTAAGGGGGCTCCCATACAAGAAAAGTGTTATTTTGGGTGTATAGTACGGAACTCTTCGTGTGCGAGTCCGACTCGCACTTGGCCGCTTTTTCCTATCTCATGCTGAGTCTACATAGTTATAAAATAGTATAATGCTCAGTATCATTTAAGAATTTGAAGGAATTACTCAATGTTCATGGCATAAAGTACCTACAGTAAAGCACAGCGCCTCATTCGAGAGCCTATAGAGAGTTTGACAGCCCTTATTTTAACACATAATTTATCGTCATTAAACATTAACATAACAATCAAGACGTCAAGCTTGCCACGAGCGTGTATTGCAAAGCATAAGTTATGATTGATGTGGCTTCAAAAAGCGTTCGCATATCGCTTGACGCGTGTTCGCGACAACCCTTAATTGTAAGTTAGCAAAACATAATTACGAAAACCACCCTTTATCTCAGCTCCAGTCGCCGCTTAATTTAGAAAACCGCAGAGTAATTACTGCAGGTTTTCTGGCAAAATGCGGTTTCGCTGTTGGCTCATTATGTAGTGTTTTGGGTTTCTTTATTTAGAATATGAGCTAGTTTTAGTTTAGGAGGTTGGTTTTAAAGCAAAATGTATCGTTTCACTACTATGCCTTTTTTTTTTTAAGGATGGGAAGTCATCAAATGACTTCTTCCGCTCTGGGTGGAGCGGAAGGGCGTGTCAGACTTTTATTGACTAAAACCCATCAGTGTTCCTTCTGAAGCCCTTTGCGTTCCAGGGCCGCGGTGACTCTATCGAACAAATTCCGCAACCCTGGCAGGCTCTGGCCCAAGCGGGCCCCGTCTTCTCTGCTGACATCTCCTTGAGGCGCGCGTGAACTACTTACTATGCCTACCGTAAATGTGGAGATTATATTAGATTGATGTGATAATGTGGTGGGTAAGCATCCTGAATCCCCTGCCAGGGTTGCGGAATCTGTTCGAAAGAGTCACCGCGGCCCTGTAACGCAAAGGGCTTTAGAAGGAACACGGATGGGTTTTAGTCAGTAAGAGTCTGACACGCCCTTCCGTTCCACCCAGAGCGGAAGAAGTCATTTGATGATTTCCCATCCTTAAAAAAAAAAAAAAAAGCATCCTGAATCCGGTAGGACATATAGGTAAGCTTGTACATATTTGATTTAGTATGACATGACCAGACCATGGCTTCGGATACGCTGATATGCCATAATCCTGCTTAATTTTCTTCCTATCCTTAGAAACAAAAGAAATATAAATCACACATTCTGTTGCAATAGAATTTTGCTTACAAAGATTTTACAGCTCGCCTTCGACATTCTTGAAATTATAGAAAGCTTTCCGATACCACAAACCTGAACAAATCCTGAGCTATCCCGTTGAAAACAAAGCTATTACCAACACCAACTACAAACATTTACAATAAAAATGGTCGCAATAAAAGTGTACGACAATAGTTTTGCTGTGGAGTTGGCCGACCAACACATGTCCACAAAGTTTGCGCACACAATCTGACGTTGGCCCAACATTTATTCTGTATTTTATGTCCTAGATGTATTTCAGGCTCTGCTGCGAATGACGTCACATAAAATTGGATTTGCTGCCCAATATTTTGGGATGTTGTAAGTTTAGATAATATTGTGTTTGGTATACCCCTGAGGGAACCTTTTTGGAACAGTTTTTTTTTTAATTTGTAACATAACATCACGGCTGTATTCCTAAAAATATTAGGCAGATCTGTACCTATACTTATGATTATTTTGTTGTGTGTGTTTATGTAATTGTATCACTAACATAGTTATAACTTTATTTATTGTTACCAACGCCATAAGAGTCATTGTTGCTCTCAAGAATTTATTATTATTATTATAGTAAACTCTCATTCCCCAGTTATATTTTAGTCTCATATAATAGTGGATGAACCTATTTCCAACAACTTAACATAAATGCAGACTGAGTTACTTCTGTCAATTCCATATGGAGGAACCCAATAACACTCCCCAACTCAGATCCCGAATTCGATTTGACATGTAGTGAGTCGAGCTTGACATGTAGTTTTGGCATGGGGGAAGCAAATACTTTGATGATTTCATTAAGGATAGTGATAGGGCTTCCAAACCTTAATTACCATAAGTCTCTACTCACATTTTGAAGACCCATTAAAATGATAACAAAATTACAAAACCTGGTAACTTAAGAAACGTAACAAATAAACAAAGCATTTCCAAACACACGAATCAAAAGTGAACAAAGCTTTGAAAAGTCAATATAGAGTGAGGTTGCAAGTTTTCGCATTCCAGCTGCAGCGCCAGATGTCTGCGGAACCCAAACAAACTGTTACCAGACGTTGATTAATATTGTCACGGGCACTACTTCTGGAAGTCGCCAAATTTTCGGTGGAGGCGAGGAACAGATGGAAATGTCAAAGACAAGCAAGAAAGAATGAATAATCTAAATTAGTAGTTAATATTATAAGGCGGTAAATTTGTTTTTGTGTTTTAAGCGGTCATATTTGGAAGTAACTGATCCAGTACCGAAATTCTTTCGATGATAGAACGCTACAACAATACGGCTCAGTGATGTTGGCTACTTTTATCCCGGAAAAATCTACGGTGTATTTGGGATACCTAGAGCCGCGGGCAATATAGTCCTCCTGACCGCCGGTCATGGCGGCCAATCTCAACCGAGGCTAGCCATCGGCGCGGGACATATTATAGTGCCCAAGTGTGTGCGCTAACATAGGTGCGCTTCCTCTTCCATCGCTCATATTCTAATGGGACGGCAATCCGACACGACCGGACAGAGATCTGGCGCAGGACCAACGGCTAAACGTGCTTTCCGAGGAACGGGGATGTCACACCACCAACTCCAAACTCCGGGCTGTCATTGAGAAATTCCTTTATAGCCGCGGAAACTAGCTAGTGCCTAAATATCGGAAGGCTAAGTGTCGGAAGTATCTTTTGCCGTCTACGAGTATGATTGGCTCCTTATATAGCCAATCATACTCGTAGACGACAAAGGATACTTCCTCTCACTAAAACTCAATAAAAAAGAAGGTATGTCTCTATCTTCTTTAAACCTACCTTAAACCTTTTTAGATCAAATCTAAGAACGTAATTAAAAATATTAGAACAAAGAATTTCAATCACCATTCTACTTCAACAAACATTCTCTAAAACCATTTACCTAATGAAACCTAATCTTCTTACCTAAGACACGATCTCTAGTCTGAGTATTACTCAGTCATTGCCTATTTCAAATGTTAATTAAAGTTTTTGAAAGGTCAAGCATCGGACGTAGGTAGTTCGTTAATTGATCTGTCTTTAAATAACCTCTTCTGTTAAGCATTGCCCTTTAAATGTTTTGCTGAACTTGATCTCAAAGGATCTATGTTTAAGGGTTTGGGGAGGTCTAAAAGTAAGTGAAGTAGTGGATGATTGTCCACAAAGAGGGTTGTATTCTTCTGTTGTTGTTATTGTAAATGTAAGGCTTTTTGTGGGTGTCAAAGAAGACGTATCGTTTGAAATACAAAGCATAATACTCCGTTCAAATGCAAGTTGGTTACAGAGGCCTTTGTCACCAACTTGAATTTTCTATTGGTCTTTCTAGAAGGCATTTTTAGACTCTTGGAACCCGGAAAAGTAAACCATTTTTCATTGAAATTATTCCTCGGTTAGCAGAACCGTAGAACAATTTCTTTAAAACTAATCATTACCTTCCTTCTTGAGCAGGCGGGTTGTCACATTGTACCTGTCTCCAAGAGCTTTAAATTTGTCTACGCAAAAGATGTAGAATTATACTATGGGTTCTGTTTGTCGGCACCGTTACTCCAAAAACCATCTGTTAGATTAAAATACATTATGTTTTAACCTGGCTATCCTTGACTAATTCAATAAAAAGTTCTCTTACTAAGTAATAACATCTAGTAGTGGCCACGACAGCTTGTTGCAAACATTTCTATTAACTTCATTACTGTGTAGTATTATGTTTTTGTTGGGAACACAAACTGCCTCAGTGATTCAATTTAGTGGTAATTTTGTTCCAACGGTCGACGAACTCCGAGGGCTGATTCAATTTGAGGCAACTTGAGTGTATGCAAGTGTTTGTTTGTGTATGAAGGGCAAATAATAAGGGTTCTTATTCATGTTTGTATGTTTGTCCAGACGTGCTGACGAACTTGTAGGTAGGGCTATCGATGGACGTCGGTAAAAAAACAAAATACTCGCCCCGGTAAATAGCGAAGGACATGTCGTTGAAACGCTACTGTTAGGATGTCGATGTTTTGTAGGTACCTAGTGAATTTGGTGAGCAGATTACGGCACTGGATCGTTCTCTATAACTCAAAGGTTTGCTGAAAGAAACCGCAACTTTGAGCTAAGCCCGCCTTTGTACATTATTGTAACATCATTCCTCAAGCTTTCTCTCAATCTGTGAGAGTGATTTCGTGAAAAGGGACGGAAGTGTGTAACAGGAAGCCGGTGAAGCGCGCGCTAGTTGATTCGATCAATGAGCGCGCACGGTGGTAGAGTTGTTTGTCAATTGGTACCACACAGTGGTAATTATGTGCGTGTGTGACGAGAAAGATAAAAGGAAATAGAGAAGGATTACTCCCAGTTTTTATTAAATAAGATACACTTTTCATTAAGAAAAATATTTCTTGTTACGAAAAATCCCTTCAAATAACACCTGAATCTTTTTTTCAAGATGTTTTGTTAATTTTGCTTTTTGCCAAGGTGAGATGTCACATGTAATACATCTTAATATGCGACTACTGTAAGGCTCGCTCGTTTCTACTAAATGTATTTTTTATGTTTATTACCTCATAACTCCGTAATTTATAAACTGATTTGAAAAATTCTTATTTCATGTGAAAGGTTCCGAACCGTTCCGAATGGTCCCAAAGAAATTTTATCAAAATCGGTTAAGCAGTGGTTTTGGTTTAAAAACCAAAGTTTTTAAATAAAAATAGCTGGGAAATAGAAAATATATAATGAATTAAGAATGGATGGAAACATGTTTTTTTTATTTATTTTTTTTTATTTATTTATTCAAGAAAGTTACATGGAAAAAAAATACACATTTCATCTGCCAAACTGCTGTACAGTTTGTCGGCAGGTATTTTATTGGCAACGAAACATTTATTTCTATTTTCAATAATGCCTATTGGACAACCTTTTTTTTCTTTTAAGGATGGGAAATCATCAAATGCCTTCTTCCGCTCTGGGTGGAGCGGAAGGGCGTGTCAGACTCTTACTGACTAAAACCCATCCGTGTTCCTTCTAAAGCCCTTTGCGTTCCAGAGCCGCGGTGACTCTTTCGAACAAATTCCGCAACCCTGGCAGTATTGGACAACCTTGGACTCATACAAACTCACATACACAAACAGCCAGACCCGGAACAACTATCTGTAGGCCACACAAATACAAATATTTGATACGTGCGGGAATCGAACCCGCTACTCGCAGCCCGGCAGCCGATCGCTCAACCACTGAGCCAACCGTGTCGTATTGTGCCTATTTTTCCATCTTGCACATTCTACAAAGGAAAATATCGGTGAAATCATTGACATGGATAAATTCAAGTCTTCTTTGTTTTATTCTGGCGAAGTATTCGACTATTTATTAAATTGTTTGTGGTCGGTTTTTCTTGCCTAATGAATTGAATTTTTGATCCATCAAACACACATTTCATCGATTCTTTAATTTATTGGCTACCTCCATTTTTTTGTTATTTTCAAGTTATATATATTTCCCAAAAACCTTTGAGATAAACCTTCCAAATAAATATCTATCCTAATATTACAGTAATAAGAAAATTGAAATACTTTTAACGATCCAATTTCTTTTTGCAGACCAATAAACTAAATAAGCTTTTACATTTTTATCTATTACCAATATCAATTTCAGGGCAATTGCATTGTCTAGACTCGACAAAGCAAAAATTTTTGCAAATTGGTCCCCAAAGTTTCTGAAGTCGATGCATCTTTGAAGTCAACTTCAGGACTTTCTTACAAAATCTTTCGAAGAAGTTTACAGAACGATCGAAGTTCAAACAAATTATGTTAATTTTGTTCTCCCAGTTTTTGAAAGAGATTCGGATTCTTGAAGTAAAAATTAAAGTACAAGTAAGGTTGTGGTTGAAATGAATACATTTGTGGGCAAATACACTTAATATTCACGCACATGTTTACGCATTTAGCCCTAATCAATCTCTTCAAGAGTAAACAGATTTTTTCTGGGTAAACTTACTCCATCGTTGACTTTGTGACTGACCTAGACTAGAGTCAAGAGTAAACCCAACACAAATAAAAAAAAAAATCATGGACATATAAATAAGGTCCCCTTAAAATAGATGGACAAATTTTAACACAGCGTTCTGTACGTCTTACCAAAGACATCCAACCAAAAAAAAAACATTGATTAAAGTGATTTTATGTTGACCTAAAATAATAAATTGCCAACATTTTTAGTGTATTTTCGTTAGCTCCTTTTTTTCATGGAAGTGCCTTATGAGTTTTTCTTAAAAAAAATGTCATTTTCCTTATTTTGGTGGTCTGAATGATTTCTCAAAGTTTGTCCATCAATTTTGATGGGACCTTATATATGTACATGTTCTGCGAGCAAGGGCAACAGAAAGTCGAAGAGTTCGAAGGGTTCTGGAGTGGCGACCACGTAACGAAAGATGAAGCTGGAAGGCCTTCCACGAGGTGGACCGATGACTTGGTGAAGGCCGCGGGAAACCGCTGGACGCGAGACGCACAGCACGGTTCCATGTGGCGACTCTTGGGGGCTTCTGTCTAGAAATGGATTGACAGAGTAAAAGGTTGTGGACAATATACATTCTAACATAGCCTAAGTAAAATAATTCCAGCAAAAATGCTTTGACATTTTAATTTTAAAATCTTCGTTTAATAAAACAGCGATGTTTATCTTCTAAAGTTTATTTACTAACATTCTTCTCCCGTCGCCAGCACAATAAATATTTAATCTTAAAACTCAGTATCGGGACCAACTTTAATAATATTGAAAACGATTTTCAATTTCCTTCTCCCAGTAAAAGAACTTTATGCTGAACTTTGAACTTATTAAAATGGTCCTTTTCCATCAGAATATTAAATTATTTTATGATTTTATAAGAAAACACTTCATGGGGTTTCTTCTTTGATTGGTCCTTTGTGATTGGAAGCTTTTAATTCGATCGCTTTAATTGGAAATTATGAGGCTTTGTTTGTAGAAACGAGATTTTGTGTCATGACGTTAAAACAACTTTATTTATTTATTTTACAAATATCATTATTGGTGATGGATTGGTTGGACTCTCAAGACGCTTAGTTGACACTTCACGTGGCCACGTGGCTTTTACCTTGGTCAAAGCAACGTGGCAATGCCGCCAGTTTTTTTGGGTACACTTCCAGTCGACAGCGATGCATATGAATTTTTTGACGCCATATTTTAGGGTTAATTTAGTTAGGAGTTTTTATTTATTTTTCTAGTGTATATAGTTAGTTGTTACTTGTGCATAAAGTTTAATAGATAAACGTGAAATATGAATTCAGTCAACAAACTGCTTAGGTCATTTTTGAGCATTGACCGTTAAACTTATTTTTTGTTAAAATTAATAATTTATTCTATTAACTAAGGATTTAACTAAAACAAAACTGGAGGCAACTCATCAAAATTAAAAGAAAAAATACGAAATATTCTTGTACAAAATATTTAATCATAATTAATTTCTTTTATACTACACCTGCTTGGAAAGTACCTTGATACTTTATCAAATTTACGGTAGAAAGTACGTCATTGCATATCGAACAAATATGCGGGGAGAAAACGCATCTGAGCGGGAGAGAAAAGTGTATGAAAATCCATTTCTTACGTGGTTTTTCTTTTTTAATTTTGGGTAAGACTATGCGCCGGTAACCTAAATATCAAAAGCCAAAAAGTTTTTACAGTGAGTTTTTATCTCCAAGTTCGCAAAATGACACTGGCCACTAGCTGTGTGTTGGATGGTGTCGGGCTGGCAGTGCGACCCTGCGGCGGCAGGATAAACAATTTGAAAAAAGAACATGTGAAAATTGCAGACGCCATTGGCGCCATTTCCAATTTGTGTGTTGTTTGAGGATTCAGTTTTAACTGCAACAATTTCAATATAAATTTCAATTAGTAAAGATTTCGTTTTTTATTTTCCTTGTAGGTGTAGTATAAAGCACTATGTATCACTCGAGAGAAACTGCGATTCCCGATCTTGGGTGTTTTAAAGCCCTCGCCTACGGCTCGGGCTTCAAACGACACCCTCGACGGTAATCGGTCACTTTCTCCTCTCGGTGAACAATGTACTATTGTTTTCCTTTAATACTTCTAATACCCTACAACTTACTGACGATGCATTCAAAACAAAAGAACGTTTTTCAAAATGGCAGGTCGATGCCCAAGGGGACCGGTCAAGTACGTGTTGGGCCACGCACAGGACAGGGTACCGTACTTGCCCCTATTACTTACCGTCGGTCGGTGATAATAACACGACAAAAAAATGCAACATTTTAGTTGGCGCTGTCATGGATTTTACTTTTGATTTTTTATTTTAAGTTATTTTCTATGGAATTCTTACGCCATTTTTACTTTTTGATGAATGTTTTATAAACTTTAAAATAAGGATTTTCCAGATTTTATTTAACAAATATTTCGGCGTGATCGAAAAAAAAAAAAAACGCCAAATTACACCTTCACGGACGAACGGACATGTCGAAACTATAATGGTTCATTGTTTTACTACGGTTTTGTATTTCTTACTTAAATGGAAATTCCCTAATGACCTAATGTTAACGTATTCTTAAGTTATTGAAAATAAACATTTTATTTTATTTTTATTTATTTATTTATTTACTACGGAACCCTAAACTGTCTTAGCTAGGATCGTACGTATCTTAAGTTTCACGGCACACACCATTTGCTGCCCACTCACGAAGATTTTTCTCCTTGGAAGAGTTTCCATCAAAATTGAAGTGATTTGTGTGCTTGATGTTTGGACAACATATACATATATATATATATATATATAGGTACACAGGTTTTGTAGTTGAGTTATGTGCGAGACGGAAAATTGATAGAGGTTTGGAAGAAAACACCTAGTATTATTTGGAAAGAGGTTTTTTGCCTTTTGATCTTGGCTGGAAAGTAAAAACTTAGAGTTTTCTAATGGCAATGACTCCTTTGTACCTATACTGTTTTTTGTGGTATTTTTAAACCTATGTATATCTAGCCGTGAATGTCTTTGGGCTGAACTGATGAAAGTTTCAGAATCTATTTCAGTTTACTGTGCCTCTTAGCAAATTTATTGAATAACAATTTGTAAAAGAGCTTAGTACTCATATAGTACCTACATAATCATCATCTGCCTAGCCTTTTCCCAACTATATTGGGGTCGGCTTCCAGTCAAACCGGATTCAGCTGAATACCAGTATTTTACGTGGAGCGGCTGCCTACCAGACCTCCACAACCCATTAACTGGGTAACACGGTACTCCTTGGCAAGACTGGTGTCAGATTTTCTGGCTTCTGATTATCCGTAACGACTGCTAAAGATCTACAAATGACAGCCGGGACCAACGGCTTAACGTGCTTTCCGAAGCACGAAAGAGTCTCGGTATGTTAAGATGGTCACCCATCCTCAGACCAACCTCGGCAAGCGTTGCTTAACCTTGAAGATCGACCCGTGTGGCTGTTATTATTAAGCTACGAACTCCTTAGTATAGTACCTACATAATGCCTACAAGAAAACTGAATAAACTTCCATAAAATTATATTTTCAATAAATTATTTATCTTAAATCCACCATTAAAAACTCAATCTTTAGAGTTAATAAAGATAAGAAAATACTCACGTATTTTTATTAACATTTTCCAAGAGCCAATAAAAATAGCCCCCCGGCGACGTACCGGCTTACAAAACGTACAGCCACCGTAAACAAGCTTGGGGATCTAATTCTGGACCTCATCAAAGTACAGCGAGAGTTTGGCCACACCTCGATTAATATTTCAACCCGGGGGAACAGCCCTTTTTAACGAAACAACATATTTTCAGACGTCATCCGTAATCCATCATCCATTGCTGGTATTAAGAAGTCTAGGTAAAAATCTCTTGAACAAAAAACGCAATGGTTAACAAGAGTACGATAATCACGTTGTGTACGCCAGTGAGGTAGATGTCACAATTAACGGGCATGTTCAACACGGGTGCTCGTTTGATTCAATATTCAGAATGATGTAATTAAACAATTTTGAGAATGTGTAACTTAACCGGGACGGGTGTTTAGATGGTAAACTAAATTGTGGTCTGTTAAAATGTGTGTAGTTACGTGGAATTTTGACTTTTCTCGGCGCCATCTTGAAAGTACATGCTTTCCAAGATGGCGCTCATAAACGTTTAGCTTGGGGTTTCTGATCAAACCTTCGTTATGGACAGGCTTCTTTGATCATGAAAGATGGAATTGAGCTAACTTCATGAATAGAAGGTTGATGTGTTCTATTACCCAGGGGCAAGTACATACTTAGGCGTTATTCATATTTATAGTAGACTAGCTTTTGCCTGCGACTTCGTCCGCGTGGAATAGTTACTTGGGTCAGACATTTTTAAAGTTTCAGTCAATGCTACTGAACAAAGAAAGAATAGATAGATTAACAAATGTTCGACGTGATTCTTTAAATTGACATAACTGTTTTGTTTATGAACCGATTTACATGAAATAAACACTTAATGTTAAGTGAAGCTTACCACAATGTACACACCACAGTGGAAACACATCTAAATCGGATAAGTCGTTTCTGAGATTACCGTGCACAAACGCACAGACAAACCAAAAAATCTAACAATAATTGTTTTGGGTGCTATTTGCTTTGATAAAGGTCCCAATAATATTTTTTCTAATATATCTTCCAAGTACTGACAGCGATCCGTTCCATTTTTATTATATGTATATAGAAGAAGATTTAATTGAAAAAATAACATTCAATTTAATATATTTAAAATGTATGGTGGAATATGTGTGATTTAGAAACTCTGTTATACTTTTATTAAAGAATGAACCAAGGCGCCACCTGTTACATTGGGACCGTCGAGGCTGCGCTCTGAGTTGTAAGTAAGAGTGACAGCCACTTACTCAACGAATGAAACTCGAAGAAATTGTTATTTTCTTAAATAGCTTTTTCTTTGTGCAATAGCTAACTGGAAATAAGGCATAATCCTAAATAGAAAGTATTTTACATCAATTTTTCAGGAAGACGCCTATTTTATATGGAATCTTCGAAAATTAAGGTGTTTTTGTCAAATTGCGACTCAGATGCAAATATGAACGTTCCATTATTTCGGGAATTCAGCCGAAAATTGGAAATGATTTTCCAGAGTCCGGAAAACATAATTTTATATATTATCGTATGGCACTATACGAATACTTTATCCCTTTTTTACATTCACTAAGAAAGTGACTGTTAACTAGTATGAAATAAAATAAATTTATTTAAAATCATGACTTTTTCCTACCCTTGTTACGAAAGATGAAGAAAAAAATAAATTATCGGCCACAAAGAATTTATTCATCGACAGAAAAAGAAGCACTTGTACTTAACCAAGTTTAAGTCTGGCTGTATTTCTTTTGGGGGAGCCATAAACCTTGAATCTATGAATATAAACTCTGCGAAGGACATCAATCGTGTCTTTTACCCTACATTTGTTGATAAGATGAATTGGCTTCGAGATTTCTTTTATGCGTATTTTTGGAATTGAAGATATAAAGAGGCGAATGTTTTGATTTTTTTAAGGTGCTAACCTATGGCGCATGGACTTGGTCTTTGAGGCTCAAAAGTCCAAACTTAAGGTCAAACTGACCGACTGAAACAACACAATAATACGCTGCTGATGTTGCTGATAGTAAAGCCAAATCTGTGAGGTTGAAATGGAATAAGTCACACTACAGAATGCTCGAGGAAAGATGGGCTAGAATCGTTGCATTGAGGGTAACCAATATGACGATTCAGGCGCGGGCCTGCAGGCGGCAAGCGTTGGGTTGCTCGCCGTTCGATCAGAACCAGGCTACTCTTTAAACCCGAAATCCGTTGTTTCGGACTTAGTTGCGGGCGTATTCTTATCCGTATCACCTACGGACTTACGATTAGTTCCGAACCCGAACTAAGAATGAATGACTGTTGTCATTCATTCTTGGTTCGGGTTCGATTTAACTTTAACTGTCAAATCGTGTTGTCATTAATTCTTAGTGGTTAGGTGATACGGATAAGAATACGCCCGCAACTAAGCCCGAAACTACGGACTTCGGGCTTAAAGAGTAGCCCCCCAGGCCCAAGTCCCACGCGCGCCTCAAAGAGATGTCAGCATAGTAGACGGGGCCGGCTAGGGCCAGAGCCTGTCAGGGTTGCGGAATTTGTTCGAAAGAGTCACCGCGGCCCTGGAACGCAAAGGGCATTAAGGTGAACACGGATGGGGTTTAGTCAGTAAGAGTCTGACATTCCCTTCCGCTCCGCCCAGAGCGGAACTAGTCGATGAAAGAATTTGATGACTTCCCATCCTAAAAAACGCCATCGTTATAGTCTTACCACCGCTACTTGATCGATACCAGTATTTACATAAAAACCCTAACTGGGTTGCAGAGGTAGTTATAGCCCCAAGATACACAAAGGTATGACAATTTTTCTGACTTTTGCACATCTGACTATCCGTAACGAATGGAATCAATTATTTATAAACCCCTGAAAATCCCACAGAATCTCCCACTTCAGCTTACTGCAGAACTACAAAAACTTAATCAAGTACAGCTAGTAAACGTAGATACTTAAGTTCATATCCAATTCATACGGAAAGAGAACAATAAATTTTTCCAAAAATAATTAAGAAACAGAACACATGAGACCAACTGTAATGAATACCTAATGTAACAGCTACTTCCGTGTTTCAGTGTTTCAATGGTCTCCCGAACTTTGCGAATTATTATTGTGTTCCCTGTACTTAGAACTTCGTGGGCTCGAGAACTTTAGGAGTACAATGTTTCTAGATACTTTGGTGGGATACATGAACGATTAAAGTTGGAATGTAAATGTAATTATTATTAATTTGTTTCCACTGCTTGGGATCAAGCTTCCTCTCTTGGAGAGGGAGTGGGCAGAGGCATAGCTACAGTTTTGTTTCCTAGCAAAACATATAATTATAATGCGCACAGCAAAGCAGTGGAACTCTCTGCCTGCGTCTGTTTCCGAAGGCATACAACCCTAATCTCTTCAAAATTAGAGTGAACAGGCTTCTTCTGGGTAAGCTCGCTCCATCGTCGACTTTGTCTCTGTCAGCTATAGCCTAGACTAAGTTAGTGTAAGTTAGTTAGTTAAGAGCAAACTCATCTCAAATAAAAAAATAATAATAATAAGAGTGCATTAGAACTCAGTACGACATCATTTAATATTCAGGTATCGGTTTTGTACATCTAGACAACCCTGAACACTATTCCCAATCACCGCGACTCCTGAAAGCCAGAATTGACAACGGCGACCACCAGAAACGTGCCGAGTCAATGAATCTTTAAGAAAATATTGAACTGTCTTGGTTATCGCAACGATATGAAACTTAAATATCTGAGTGCCAATTCTACTATCGTATTTGCATTTTAGTAATGTTACGCGCCAGGATTAATGTCGGGTACATTTAGTTACTACTAGCGCCATCTAGTATCGAGTAGCAGAACTAGTAGGGTCAAGTACCTTCTAGATATTTCTTTGCCAGAACATTCCACACTTCTCGGTATCTGGTCAGTCGGCAGCGGTAGTTACGAGTACTTTCCAGATGTTTCGAGAATGGAAGTTTCTAGAATAAACTGACCTATAAAAGGAGCGCGTATTCCGCGACCGGGCAGTATTGGATTAGCGATACAAGCGAATACTTCGGAAGCGATCTTCAAGTGCGAATAAAGTGATCAGTGGTGAACTTGTGTTTAATAATTAGTGAGTTTAAAAGTTGTAATTAGTGTTTTTAAATTAAAGTGTCATTTTGGTTATTTAATCGGCTGTTTTTATTGTCACGAACCTCAAGCTCGTAACAATTGGTGTCAGAAGAGTGGATCTTTAAATCATGCCGATTCTACCAAAGGACGACACGGAGGGTATCCGTACCCGAAGTCAACGTCAGCAGGAGACGGACCATAGGCGTTTTGGAGGTACAACGCCGCAGACGTCGGAGGGCCAGTTGCCGATCATGGAGGCCGGTCCGTCCACAGGAGCTCCAGCATCTGCAGCACCAGACTTTGCTGCACTGATGATGATGCTGCAGGAACAGGCCCGCCGACAAGAGGAACAGGCCCGTCGGCTGGAAGAACAGCTACAGCGAGACAAGGAGGAACAGGCTCGCCGACAGGAGGAACAGGCTCGCCGACAGGAGGAACAGGCCCGGCGGTTGGAAGAACAGCTCCAGCGTGACAAGGAGGAACAGGCTCGCCGACAGGAGGAACAGGCTCGCCGACAGGAGGAACAGGCTCGCCGACAGGAGGAACAGGCCCGGCGGCTGGAAGAACAGCTGCAGCGTGACAAGGAGGAGCAGGCGCGCCGCCAGGAAGAACAGATGTTCATTATGAAGGATCTCCACGCCACTTTCGGCAAAGAAATAAAGGTTGTAAAAGATAAGGTGGTCCAGCATGAGAACCGCCTGACGGAAGCCGAAACCCGAATCGACCAAATGAATAATCGGGTTGACAACGTGATTGCTGACGTGAAGAAAACGCTGGACAACCTTAAAGTAGGGGATGGAATTGCATCTTCCGTAGCTACTACACCTTCGCTACGTGGATTCAAAGTGCCGCCGTTTGATGGGACATCTTCCTGGTCAGCCTACAAAAGACAGTTTGAGGCTGTTATGAAGGCGAATGGGTGGAGTAAAAATCATGCCATGACTGCTCTCACCCTAGGCCTGCGCGACCAGGCCTTAACTGTCCTAGAAGCTCTCGATAAGGAAGTGACTTATGAGCAGCTTCTTGAGGCGTTGGAAGCTAGATATGGCGACGCTCATCTGGAACACGTGTTTCGTGCGCAGCTCAAGGATCGCGTGCAACGCAGCGGTGAAAACCTGCAGCAGTGGGCCCTTGAAGTGGAGAAGCTGGTTCGAAAAGCTTACCAGTCCGTACCTGCGCTCATCGAAGGGAACCTGGTGCAGGCATTCACCGATGGAATCCGCGATCTTGAAGTTAGAGCTGCTGTGAGGCTCGGGCACCACGGGACGCTTAAGGACGCTTTGGCTCATGCACTGGAGGTGGAAGCTGTGCGGCAGGATCATCGTTCCCATCGCGTCAGGGAGGTTGCAGCGGCTACAGTTCGCGAACATTCTAAAGGATACAGCCCTAGGTGCTATGGCTGTGGTGAAAGGGGTCACCTTCGATCCAGTTGCCCTAAGCGAACAATAGAAAGGGAAGCTGTGTGTCAGGATAGTCGTTCCCACCGCGGCAGGGAGGTTGCAACAGCTGCAGTTCGCGACCGATTTATAAGGTACCGTCCTAGATGCTACGGTTGTGGTGAAAGGGGCCATCTTCGATCCAGTTGCCCAAAGCGAACTGCGGAAAGGAAAGATAGCCGATTTACAGAAGGTAGAGCGGCTAGCAACAGCGCCAAGCGGCCGCAGGAATACGACTTGGTGACGGAGCATCGCAGCGGAAGATTTTATGGCAACTCAGACGCATTGTTAAGAAGACCTTGTTCTGAAGACTGCAAGCATTGTACTAGACAAGAGGGTAAAGAAATCGTACCTGTGAGGATGCTCAAGACAGACCTCAGCAACGAGTGGAAGGAAAGCCTACAACGTGCACAGCAGGAAGATTCGGACATCAAGCCGATTCTGGGGTGGATGAAGGCCAGTGCTCCTAAGCCCACGTGGAGTGACGTCTCAGCGATGAGTTCGATCACAAAAAGTTATTGGGCCCAATGGGACAGCTTAGTGATTCAGGATGGAGTCCTGTGCCGTAAATGGGAAAATGCTCGGGGAGACAGCTGTCATTTGCAAATGGTTGTCCCTAAAGCAAAAGTACCGAATGTCCTACAGCTGTACCATAATGGTTCTTCAGGAGGCCATATGGGAGTAAAACGGACTCTACTGAAGATAAGAGAACGGTTTTACTGGGTCCACTGTCGTGACGATGTCGAGGACTGGTGTCGCAAATGTACAAGTTGTGCGGCTGTAAAAGGACCTCAGACTCGCAGTAGAGGTGCATTAAAATTGTACAACGTCGGTGCACCATGGGAAAGGATAGCCCTAGATGTTGCGGGACCTTTTCCGGAAAGTGAAAGTGGTAACAAGTATTTCATGGTTGTAATGGATTACTTCACTAAGTGGCCGGAAGTCTTCGCCATTCCAAATCAAGAAGCCTCAACAGTTGCAGATAAACTAGTTCATGAAGTCTTCTGTCGTTTTGGAGTACCCTTGGAGATTCACAGCGATCAAGGAAGGAATTTTGAGTCCCAAATATTCCAGGAAACTTGTCGAGTTATGGGTACTCATAAAACGAGAACAACTTCTTACCACCCACAATCGGATGGAATGGTGGAACGATTTAATCAGACATTGGAGAGATACCTGGCAAAAGTCGTGGAAAACCGGCAACGCGATTGGGACAAGCATATACAACCGTTTTTGCTGTCATACCGAAGTGCTGTTCATGAAAGTACATCGGTGACACCAGCCTTCGCAAACTTTGGAAGAGAATTACGGCTGCCCGCAGATCTGATCACTGGAATACCACCTGATGCCCCACGCAGTATAACCGATTATGCGAATGACTTGCGGAACAAAATGAATGACATTTATGAGCACGTCAGACAATCGGGCCAGCAAATGTCTGAAAAGATGAAAACCCGTTATGACCGCAAAATGAACAATAAAGGGTTCGACGAAGGTTCACTAGTGTGGTTGCACAATCCAGTTCGCAGTAAAGGGAAATCTCCTAAGCTTCAAGCTAAATGGGACGGGCCGTACCGGATTGTGACAAAAATTAACGACGTGACCTATCGTATACAGAAAGGTACAAGAAGTGCTCCTAAGATCGTCCATGTGAATCGACTGGCGCGTTATTATGGGACCGATGATGCTCGGGACGAGCATGTCTTAGGAGGGGGCAGTGTTACGCGCCAGGATTAATGTCGGGTACATTTAGTTACTACTAGCGCCATCTAGTATCGAGTAGCAGAACTAGTAGGGTCAAGTACCTTCTAGATATTTCTTTGCCAGAACATTCCACACTTCTCGGTATCTGGTCAGTCGGCAGCGGTAGTTACGAGTACTTTCCAGATGTTTCGAGAATGGAAGTTTCTAGAATAAACTGACCTATAAAAGGAGCGCGTATTCCGCGACCGGGCAGTATTGGATTAGCGATACAAGCGAATACTTCGGAAGCGATCTTCAAGTGCGAATAAAGTGATCAGTGGTGAACTTGTGTTTAATAATTAGTGAGTTTAAAAGTTGTAATTAGTGTTTTTAAATTAAAGTGTCATTTTGGTTATTTAATCGGCTGTTTTTATTGTCACGAACCTCAAGCTCGTAACAGTAACAATCTGTCAAAAATGTATAGAAATAGAGGCTTTTCAGGGTACTGTACCCAAAAGGTAAAACGGGACCCTATTAGTAAGGCTCCGCTGTCCGTCCGTCTGTCACCAGGCTGTATCTCATGAACCGTGATAGTTAGATAGTTGAAATTTTCATAGATGATATATTTCTGTTGCCGCTATAAAAGAAATACTAAAAAATAGAATAAAATTAATATTTAAGAGGGCTCCTATACAAACTTTTTTTTTTTTCATTTTTATACATAATGGTACGGAACCCTTCGTGTGCGAGTCCGACTCGCACTTGACCGGTTTTTTGACAAAATACGACTGAGATGAGAATGCGAACGTTGCTTAATAATTTGTAGAATTGGCCCAAAGACCTTTGATGTAGAAATAGGTAGTAGGTACGTAAGAAAACCAGGACTGTATTATATTGGTACGTTACTGACATTGCGCCTTTTTGAACGCCAGAGCACAAACACATCAGCATTCCCCCGACGCCAAGCTACAAATTCGCCGTATTTTTGTCACATATTTGTGACGTTTGGCGTACAGGGTAAGCTTTCGTTTGTCACATATATGTGACAATGGCGTTCAAAACGTTAGAAAATAGTAGAATTGGCACTCAGAGCTCTATTAGTCTGTGTAGTTCTTTTTTTCAAAGTTTTCTGTACTTAAGTACAATATTTAAGTTTTTTTTTAATTTTTAAAATTTAACTTTTTGAATTAGGATGGACGTTACACATACATAGTGTTACGAGCTTGAGGTTCGTGACAATAAAAACAGCCGATTAAATAACCAAAATGACACTTTAATTTAAAAACACTAATTACAACTTTTAAACTCACTAATTATTAAACACAAGTTCACCACTGATCACTTTATTCGCACTTGAAGATCGCTTCCGAAGTATTCGCTTGTATCGCTAATCCAATACTGACTCGGTCGCGGAATACACGCTCCATATATAGGACAGTTAGTTCTAGAAACTTCTATTCTCGAAACATCTGGAATGTACTCGTAACTACCGCTACTGACTGACCAGATGTCGAGAAGTGTAGAATGTTCTGGCAAAGAAATGTCTAGAAGGTACTTGACTCTACTAGTTCTGCTACTCGATACTAGATGGCGCTAGTAGTAACTTAATGTACCCGACATTAATTCTGGCGCGTAACAATAGGTACATACAAACAACTATAACTACTTGTTTCCACACAGTTTACTCTCAGTCTCTACTATCTTTAGACGTTTTTCTAGACTAAAGTTTGTTAAGTAATTTTTGATAGCAAAGTGTTGTGTCATGCTGTCGTGTCGCGAAAGTTTTTCGTGATATCTCATAGTTTTTGGTAACACCAGTGTCTGGAAGAAAAATGATAAAGCATTTCTACCGAACTTTTTAATCATATGCTTCGAAAAATTATTCAAATCCAGTAGCTACGAGTACTAATGTTAATGGATTTGATTTTTTTTATTTTTTATTTAGTAACGAATGGGTTGGGAGTTGGTAAATGGGTGGTGGCAAGCAATGGCACCGCAATAAGCCAATGAAGCTATAAGCACTGGCTACTCTCTATGAGAGAGAGAGTGGGCCACGTGGGTTCAGGGCGGGTTGCTCAATGTTACATTTCTTCGAAGTTTTGACCTTTGGACATGTATAACTTTTAATAAATTATTGACCGTTGCATGTTTATGTTGGCACTACGATTTCTATACATAGAAAATTTATGTTATTGTCATAAACCGGGTTATGACCATAACTTAAATTGTAACATTCCAGTTCTAATTAACCAGGAGAATTCATATAATTATGTACAACAAAGTAGGCGCCAGTAATTAGACTAAACGGAAACCGGTACACACGGCTGTAATGCGGTATACATGACCGTTCTGCGGTACGTACACGACTCGTAAAGCCTGCGATACCGCACCTGCAGGCATTGTTGACGTAGCGGTGCTAGATGTGGTAGGAGCTGGGCACAAAATGGAAGCAAGAACTGAGGCTCTACACAATGTGTCAATCTATCAGCGAATGCGATTGTCAAAATGCCAAATACAAGACAATGATCACGTGTCTACAGCGTTTGTCAATCCCATACATTTGTGGCGTTTTGACAATCGCCTTTGTTGAAATAAAAGAATTTTAAAACTCTTAACTTACTCTGCTCAGCCTTTTTTCAACTATGTTGAGGTCTGCTCTCAGTCTCACAGGATACAGCATTTTTTTTTTTATGATGGGCAATCATCAAATGACCAAGGGCTAAACGTGCCCTCCGATCGACTGCCAAATATCTTCTAATGGCAGCCGGGACCAAGGGCTAAACGTGCCCTCCGATCGATTGTCAAATATCTGTAGCGGTAATGCCGCCACATGAAAAACTAAGAAGTGAAATTTGTACAGCAACAAAAAGAACCGCAATGCCATCTATCTTGTCAGTGACGAATTACCAACGAAATTATGCATGGCGCAAGCGAAGTTCTTCGTGCGATTTGAACGTATACAACAGTCCGAATATTAACTATCGGGCAATTGCCCACCAGACAACAATCGTCTGGTCGGAAGATACTCCCTTTTCAATGAAGGTTTGCGGGACTACTCTCTGTAACGCCTTCTGAACGTTCGGACTTATGATAAAAATACATTTAAGGTTTATACGAGCGTAAGCGGTCGCATCAAAAATAAAACGGTCGTGGACACGTTTCTCGTAACTTTTCCAAACGAATGAACAATTCTGAGAAGAGTTATGTGAAAAACGATACGTAGTAAACGTATCGTTATCCAACAACTAGGTTTCTAACTGAACTGCCGCGGAAAAACGAATAAAATGAAACTTTTGAGGTCAGCAAAATGGATCCCCAGTAAAAACTTAACTTTAACCTTTTGAACGTCAGTGTCACGTATACATGACAAGCAAGCGCGTGCCCTGTACGCCAAACGTCACAAATATGTGACAAAAAGTACGGCGAATTTGTGGCTTGGCGTCGGGGGCACGCCGATGCGTTTATGCTCTGGCGTTCAAAAGGTTAACCAGATCTATTCTACCGTAAGCTTTTGAACAGTAACCATGCTCAAGTTAGATACCTCGACAGAACCACAAAATTGATGCTCACTTGAAACCCCACTTTCTAGATCTGCCGGTCTATTCTGTCGACATCTCACTATGTACACTTAGGTGGCGTGAACGAAAAGTGAGCTGTCATTCAATCTTGTGTGTATGCTTTGACAGCTCACTCGTCGACATGTTTACAGAATCGCACTGCTGTTTCAAACTGACATTGACGCGAGCGCACGGCAGGTCATTACACTAAACGATCTACTCCGCGACAACTACAATGACAACGACTCTACAAGAAAAGCGGGAGAAACGAAGATGGATTTTTAAGCTCGCCACCAGGCCTGATGTGACGATCACAACCACTCTGCCAAGAGTGTGACGAAGAAAAAGTAAAAAACCGAACCGAACTCGCCACTCGGTTGGCTAATTTGATCGCAAGCAGTCGCGTGCGCAAGATATTTAAAATGCTTAGTTTCTATGACGGCGAAAGCTAATAAAGAAACGTCTTTTCTATTTAAATAAATCTATGCACGCTGACCTAACAAAAAGTTTGGTATTTTTAAGAACCACAGAAGTCCCACACCTAAATACCTAAGCAGAGCCTCATCTAGAAGGTGCTACATCCTCAACACTGACCTACTTCACGCGGCCAGGGTGACTCATTTGTCATGCTAACACAAATGGTTGTACCGGGATGAAGTGACTTAATAAAATATTAATGGCTGGCCACGCATTAGCCGCCATGACACCCACAAGATGGTAGACAGGAGACAAAGGCGCAGGAGGTGGTGAATGAGTCAGCATTCTTTGGGTTCCTGTAGACTCCATTATTAGGGGGCCTTTGTGACGTTCTTCAATGTTTCTGTCGCTACAACCTACCTTAAAGTGACAAAGACAGCATGAGAATTTGCAGTTTGATAAACGCTTCTCATGTGTCTAGAAATATTTAATCAAAAGATAATTAGAAGAAAAAAAGGATATTATGCTTTAGTATTATATTAGAACAATATAGAAATGTTCCTTTTAATGATCTAATTGAAGAAAAAAAACTTATGACTTGACTTGAATTATTTAGGTCGAGACAGATATTTTGTTTTTATACGCGTTCGCGCGCGTTTTACATAATTTCGCGATTATTAGTCTAGTTGTTTAAGTATTTAGTTGTTACTTGTACATATTATAGTTCATGTAAATAAATGTAAATCTTTTCAGTAAAATCTTCAAACTAGTGAAAACGTATAACCTAGGGGGACCTAGGTGACAACAACACCGGTGAACACCCCGTTTCCAAACGATTTATTCCAAAATAATCTTTAATATCGCTATTGCTTGCCTTTAACTCTTCCGTTACACCAATTCATTGGGCCTTATTTTATAATTAGTCAAACCCTTTCAAAGAAATCATCCCTCACAAAGCCCATTCATCTTTTCTATGATCATATTTCAGCCTCAAAATTGTCTTCTTCATTTTTTCAAACGATGAGCTTCGCATCATCAAGAATATGACTTCGCTTCTCTCTCTATAGGTAATTTTCTGACGGAGTCTTTTCCACTTTCTCCAACATACAATATAGTGCATTCTCGTTTGAGCTCTGCATATTTGCTTTCAAAGGCTCCATATTAAAAATAGTTCAATTTTGGCGCCAACTTTATGTAAAGTTTGACCATTTGAGCCAAACGACTAGTGGCCACTGAATTTCAAACGTGATATCGTTTAGGCACGTAGAACAGACGCCATTGTCCTTTTTGAACTAAGAAGATTTTTATTTTTTAGTTCTGTCATGTTCCAAATTCAAATGATGAGTTCGATACCGTTTTGTTTTTCTTTTCTATTGGTTTCATTAGCATTGGTAACATGGCAACATTATTTTTTAGTCATTATTAATTTGATTATTAGTATTAAGTTAAAAACAGCATTAGGGAAACCCGTGTTCAGAAAATCAAAAATAACTAATGAATTGACGAAAGAATAGCCGGGAAAAAAAAATTCGACGACTAATTTCACAAAGTAGTTTGCTTTCCTAGTTTGTTATACACCTACCTACAAAAACTTAATTTAGACAGTAACTGTTGATTAAAACACTTTTTCCTTAAAAATGTTTTGACCTCCTAACATCACTACTGGGATAAAAAGATAAAAAAAAAGATTTTAGTATACTAAATTAGTTCGGGTTGCCAGCGCAAATAAATTTTAATTAGAGCATGAGCAGAATAAATATGAATGGGAGGCCAGGGAATTGAAGAGAAACATAAATTAGGAAGTTAGTAGCTGCGTGGAAAGAACTCCATAATATATTATTTTTCGTAATAAATTCAAACGTTCTTATGTAAGGAAAATTCAAACTAATATTGTTAATGCAAAAGTATCTCTGTCTGTCTGCCTTTTTGTTAGTATTTTACGTTTTAACGGCTGAACAGGTTTGGATGAAAGTTGGTACACGGGCAGACCATATCCTGGATCTGGATTTGGAGAAGGAACCCTTATAAGATCATTTTCTTGTCCGTCTGTCCGTCGGTCTGTTCGTGTGTCACCACCGATTTTCTCAGGAATTTCCTAGCAAATTTATACCAGATAGGTCTATAGTCCCTATTAGGCATATAAAAAATCAATGTCCTCAGTCAACACTATTAAAAGATTCGCCATTTTAGATTTTCGCGAAAGCTTGTTATAAAACCAAAATTTACCTTAATCTACAAATAAAGAAAAATTTCCAAAAAATAAAAAAAAATAAAAATTGAAGGATGTATCTCCATAAATAATACTTGACGCCTGCCACCAATAGATACCAATTTTATTATGGCGGTATAATGGGGAGGTACGGACGGGTTCGACTCGCACTTCACCGGTTTTTTTTTAAATCTTATGTTCAATTAGATAATTTCCGCGGGCGAAGCCACTAGCAGAAGCTATTTCTTGATAATTTCAAAGAAAACTGGTATTTTGTTGGGCTTTACATTTGTAATCATTTCACACAAATTGTGTTGGGCTAACAGTCTCCATAAAGTTATCATTTCTCTAATAAGTAAGTAAAAATTCCCTTTCTATTCAAATAAAAATGTACGAAGAAAGAAAATATTTAGTAGGTAACCAAACAAAGACAAACGATTTCACCAATCAACGAAACGTCACGAACAATTACGACAAAAACCGAAGAGTAATAAACTACGTTCTTCAATCTACCTAGATCCCACAAAATGATTCTCTCTCCACTAGATTCTACTTTTTCCACTAAATAAAAATATATACCTATCTGTTAAGATTCGTGCCACCGCGGACGCGTCGGGACAAAATTAATGACCCCCGCATTGTCAGACAAATCTGTATTATTCAACCTGTTGGATTTTCATGTATTTTTATTTTGTTTTGCTGAGAATTTTCAAGAGAGGGGGTGGAATATGATTTATAAGGGCTCTGAGTAACGGAAATTGGGTTGTCTTTTTTTTACAATGCAGTGGATAATATTATTTCATGTAAGTGTATACTTTGTAATTTCGATTTTAAAATACCTACCGAAGTAGGCCACAGTGTTACAGGATCATTATAAAAAATAAGTAATAATATATGTAATGTAACCGCGCAAAAGAAAATGGTTTCTGAAAATAGTATTTAGTTTGTGTATTTTCAGATTATTTTATTTACAAAATTTTAGTAAGTACGTAAGTAATTCGAAAACATACGGCACGCCAACAAAGCGAACAATAATAATTAATTTTAACAAATTAATCTTATCATTCTAATAAAACTAATCCGACAAAAAACTTCGAAAAAAACCGCTTTCTACTAATTCCACCTAAATTTCCCGCACTCTAGCTCAAAGTATACCACGCAATGTAAACGCGCTGTAAACGCATCGACCACACTCGTGGCCTCACGTAAAAGCATTTTGTACGCGCGTGAATATTTGATGCTAACATCAAACAGGTCTGCTTACCATCGCTCATTGTTAATTCACGCAGGTTTGATCATTAGGTCTTGTGTAAACCGCTGTATAACACATAAACCAACAAACATTCGGACTGACTTTTGTTTCGTTAATTGCGTTTAAGGCGTCGTTCTGTTGTAAAGCCGATAGGATGCCATACAAATGAACGGGAAGCTGATCGCTTTGTATTAGGACAAAGCCTTAGGGTAACCTGACGCAAAAGGGCATTCAAAATGGGCGGCGTGTGAATAAAAGTGGCCAGATGTGTAATAAACGGGTAATCAAACCACCACTAAAACTGTCTTGCTTTAAGGTAACAAGACAAAGCGACAAAAAATACTTGTTTTTCGAATATAATATTAAAACGGTAAAAATCTTTGAAACATGTTTGTCGCATTGTCGCACCGCGCCTGTCCACGGGAATCTTTATCGCGGTAAGCTAATGATTTGTAATATGATTTCTTCTCGTGATTACCTATTATAATAATAAAAGACTCGTGACTTTTTGCAATGAAGTTCAATGCTCCTGAAGGACCCTTTTACACACAGACCCATATGTTTTTAATACTATGTTATCCCAAATTTTCCTTTATTTTATTCAGCAAACCACCTAGACTTTAGACCTCATTTTATTTAAAACACCATTTTACTAACAAGATCCGTCTAATTATTCCAAAAAATGAGGAAAATTACGATAAAAACAAGAAAGAATACAAAAAAAAACACAATCAAATATGTTATTTCGATAATTAAAAAAAGGTTTTACAAATGAAAGGTGGAGTCGGACAAAGGCTTATCGGGTCCGAAAGCAATGAATTGAAGTGATGAATGGAATCGTGGAATGGGACCATAAAGCAGCTCCCAACCCACTGACTCGTAACATTCGTAACGCGTGGGATATTGCGGCCACGTTCTTGTGTAGCATAACTAAGGCGACGTTCAATATGGACGGGCATTAATTACTAAAGTTGGACTGGGGCACAGAAGTTCTAGGAACTGTGTCTATGCGAATGTTATAACTACGTTAATAATTGTAGATATTTAAATTCCAGTACTACAAAATATTTGCTTTACTACAGATGTGTTAGTTCATTTACATCAGTTTCATTATTGTGACAGACTTACTTCTTTTTACGAAGGTTGAGATTAATTACAACTACTTAAAAGTTATGGAAGTGGGATGGCTTGAAGCTGCACCTTTTCGATATACTAGATATTGTAATCCAGAAATCACCACATCGTCAGACGTCAACGAGATGAAAGTAATTGTTACCTTTTTTTTTTATAACGGGGTCTCAGACGGTGGCGTCAGACTCTCACTGACTAAAACCACCTACGCCGGGGATTGCGGGAACGTATGCAACTTCCATAATCCCCGGCTGGTGCCAACCCGCCTCTGCGGGCCACCTTGGGTCAGCGGGCGGAATGAGGAGAATCACGACCCATGGCAATGGATCAGGCAAATAATAATAAATAATATAATAATAAAAATGTTTATTCATCTCCACAAATTACACATTATATACGAGGACATTCTTAAAGTTAAATATACAGGTTGACAGTTACGTAAATGTAATTTGTAGGAGATCTGGAGTCTAAACTAAGCCTAGGCCTGTACTGTAGAACTCCAGGCCCCCCATCACATAATATTTTATGCAAATTATAAGTCAGCGAGTAGGTACATGTTAAATGTGTGTATGGTGTATGTGGTGTATGATGGCGTGTGTGTGTGTGTGTGTGTGTGTGTGTGTGTGTGTGTGTGTGTGTGTGTGTGAATGTTACAATATACGTGCTATGCATGCTACACTTATTTATATATATATACGTTATACAAACATAAAAACTACCTTGCCACTTCAATATTTTTTTCAGTTTCGTAATAATTTAATCTTAATAGCCATTTTTTAATTTTATTTTTACATTCATTTTTATTGCAATCGGATATAGAAATTATCTTATTTAGTTTATTAAATAGCATATTTCCTCTGTAAGGGAAAAATCTTTGTGCAAAATGAGATATTTTCATGGATGGACTCACATATATCATAGTTTCTTCTTGTGGTGGCTATGCGTTGTTTTCTTTCCCCCGATATGTTAGGAAGTTTAAGTAGAACGGTAAGTAATATGTAGAGCTGTCGTACTGAGAGCACTTGAGATTCTTCGTATAGTTTAGAGGTAGGGTATAAACGAAGCTTAGAAAAGCTTACTTTTAATGACTATGACATGTCACGCGCGAGTACAAGGTTTAACATAAGATAACCAATCCTCCATCCTATCTATAGACCACTTCATAGCCTGTGGGACGTTACGACCCAATGCACGTGAACCTTTAACCCCCGGCCTCACAGGCCGCGACCTTCCGAAACTGTTAATAAAATATTCAATCCACTCTTGTCCGCGCATGTAAACTTTTTGGCGGAACTTGGAGAATAAATAAAGATTTTTTACAGAATGAAATAACTGAACTGTTCATAAAACGTAAGATGATTCTTTTTAAAGCTATACGTTTGATAAATGTAAGCCCTGAAAGAAGGTACAGATCTAATTACGAAAACTCTTCCACTTATAACAGCTACAAGATCGATGAATGCCAAAAGATACTTTGAATACTTGTTCCAGTGGAAAGTCAGTAGAACCTTTCTTCTGGGTAAGCTCACTCCATCGTCGACTTTGCCTCTGTCACCTCAGACTTTGACTAGAGTCAAGAGCAAACCCATCACAAATAACGAAATAAAAAAAAAACGTAAATTTCCCAGGATTCAAATAAGCTTAAATTTAGCTTTTCGTAATATTACCTAGATAGCATGTGATCCTGAAAACCATATTATTATCAGTCAATTTAAAACCGCACGAGTTTGAAATAGTTCTCGCCATAGTTTCTTGCAATTATACAAAACAAAGAAGTGCAAGTTGGTCTTGTACACGAAGGGTTCCGTAACATGAGCCGAAAGAAAAACATGTTTAAATTTTGGTACTTCCAAGTTTTTGCGAAATCTAAATTTGACCATATCTTTTTATCGCATTGACTCAGGACCTTAATTTTTATTACCTTACCTTAATACACCTAATAGGGATCAAAGACTTCAGTATCTGGTATTAATTTCAACTTACTAGGTCCACCCGTTCCTGAGAAAATCGGTAGTGACACACGGAAAGACAGACGGACAGACGGACAGACGGGCAAGAGAGTGAGTGGTCTTATAAGGGTTCCTTCTTTTACCGATGAAGTACGGAACCCTAAAAGAGACGCTTATCTATCATCTTCTTCTTCAATCTTTAGATTGTCTGGCCCAGTAGGTGGCTACGTTAATTGCAGCGTTAATTGGTATCATAAAAAAATGTAGGTACCAAAGATGATTTAAAATCCTCACCCTAAATAAAAAACGAGCGGTTCTCAAACTTTGTAACACAAACAAACGAACATGTCTAGACAACTAAGAGTCAGTTAATGTATGTAGCCATTTGCGAACATCTCGCTAAGTCTTTGATTTAGCAGGGGCTGCGGCAGCGGACTCCCTTAATTGAGAATTTATAAGATGGTCTAGAACGTTCACCTTTAATAGTTTGTTGTGTCGTTTGAAACTTTGTGGTATCAAACGCTGCTAAAATCGTGAAAATTCTAAAGCAACAAACATTTTTTTTTAACTTGACAGTCGATGGAAAATATGTACAGGTAAAAGGCAATAGGACGTATAATAATGCGTCGTAGCTTTTTTTAAAAGAAAAATAACACAGAAAACTCGATGCAGGCTGCTACAACGAATTTTATAGATTTTTTCTTCAGAACTTCTATGAGAACGGATTGTTGCACCCTCTTCGCCCAAATTGAGCTTGCCTGTGTCCCACCTAAACTCTTGAATATTTTTTTATTGAATCTCAAGTGAAAACACTAGAAAAAAACGCACAACACGACCTACAATGTAAATTGAGTTAACAGAAAAATATTTAATCCTACTAATATCCTACTCCTACTCCATATTATAAACGCGAAAGTTTGTAAATATAGTAGGATGTATGGATGCTTGTTACTCTTTCACGCAAAAAGTACTGAATGGATTTTGATAAAATTTGGCACAGTGGAAGATTATAGTCTGGAATAACACATAGGATACTTTTTATCCCGGGAATATGTTCCCATGGGATAATTTTCGATAATCACGCGGGCGGAGCCGCAGGCGGCAACTAGTATGCTATAAAAAAGGCTTTTCATACCTATTAATATAATGATGATTGATACATATCAGTTTCCAAGAAAACGTTCTATGTACCTACTTGATTAATTATTTAACAGGTAAATTACATTACGGCATGTTGTCTAATGGATACCTTAATTAATTATTAATTTTGTAGAAAGATATTAGATACTTACATATCATGTAAATAATTAACAGAATATATTAAATTATATACTTCTTATACAAAGGCGGGAAGCCGGTGTCAAGATGGATCGACAGCTAGGAATATTTACGTTAATTAATATAAAATGTTTTATTATATTTATGTTTAGATTAGCGTCAAAAATAGAACCTTCAAGGATTCTAATAATATCCTTATTATTGCATGGCATATGGCTCATTTTAATTTTTCATTAAAATAGTAAGGTCACAGTAGTATAGTAGTTCACTGATGTACTACTACTACTCTTAACTCACTGGACTGGAATGTACTGAAATATGACCTGTACTGTGATTGTACAAAGCTCAACATTCTATGTCAATTTCAGAAGAACACAGTTATTTGGTACCAGTGCACAAAAACTTTCTAAAACCCCACAATTCCTTAAAAAAGGATGATTTTCCCAAAAACAATGCAGAATATGCAGCTTCCTCGTATGTCAAACTCAACTGTTCTCGGTGCATCTGACGCTGATTGATGCCACCCTAACGACTGACATCATTCTACCATCCGACTTGCAAATCCAAATACTCCAAGCCAAATTGTTCTTCGCCAACTGCATTAGCATGTGTGCAAATCTTTTTAAGTACATTTTTCCGACACAAACTAAGAATAGGTCTTTTTATTTATTAACCTCTATTCTTCCATTATTGTCTGGGCAAAAGCCGTTACCATACTTTTCCAATCAATATTTGTAGTCGAAACTGGTTGGCTTCCAGTCTTACCGGATGCAGCCGTGTACCAGTATTTTACATGAAGCTACTGCCTATCTGACCTAGAAAACCCAGTAACCAGGTAACAGGATACCATACCAACCATATCATTACAATGTTCTTTTAAACTTTTTTTCTCCGCTATTTCGTCAGAAACGAGCCCAACTCATCACGCCAACGTTTCGGTGATAAGACGTCCGTCTTCAGGCACCAACTGTATAATGATCTTTGCATATCTGTCTTGTAACATCCTTTAAGTATGAAGGTACAAGTTTGTAGACGACCACAGACAGCAGCAGCAGACGACGTGATGAGAAGACATAGAAAAGAAACCACATTACTGGTTTCTTTTCTATGTATTTCTATGAAATACGTTTAGTAGCCAGCGACACGTCGCCCGATGACACGTCGCTCGACACAAAAGTAAATCGCGATCGCTAATCCCAAACAGATCAGACATCTTGTCTCACGGAAGATTCAGAACTAACTGGAATACGGCGCTGCGATCTGCTGCAGCTATCTGCAGTTGGGTTCGGAATCATGGGGGCTACTCTCTAAGCTCGAAGTCCGTAGTGATACGGAGAGATAGAGGTACCGGAATAGAGGTGATACGAAGTAGAATTCGCCCGCAAGTAAGCTCGAAACTACGGACTTCGGGTTTAGAGAGTAGCGCCCCTTCACTGGAGCGACATGTGTGGTCGCTGCGACGTGTCGCAACGACACGTCATCTGCTGCTGCTATCTGTGGTCGGCTACGTACCTATATCCGTATGCGTTATGCAAGAATAGATTTTGCAATTCTAAATATTATTTCTTACAAGCTACCGCCCGCGTTTATGTCGAAAATTACCCCAAGGAAACATATTCCTGGGATGAAAAAATATCCTATGTGTTATTCCAGACTATAATCTACCCCTGTGCCAAATTTCATCGAGATCCGTTCAGCCGTTCTTACGTAAAAGAGTAACAAACATCCATCCATCCATCCATCCATACTTACAAACTTTCGCGTTTATAATATTAGTAGGATTCAGTGAGCAAAGTACTAGTGTAGCTGGCTACCCATATATTACAAACGTTCATTTAAATATCGCTGAAAATGTTGAGAACGGCTTGCCCAGACATCGCTGGTTTAATAAACATGGTAATCTCGGAACAAAATTAATTTATTAACATTTCAGGAGCGGTCTGCGAAATCCTAATAACTTAGGATGCTGTACACTGAGTAAAACAGTTACATTAAAAAAAAAAAAAAAGTTTGTTTGTTGAAGTTTAGTTTAGAATCGTTTAGAGTCGATAATTGTTGTTTCTTAATGATTAAATTAATTACTTAATGATTAAAGAACCAGACTTGAATTAAATAATTAGGTTTAATAATTATATTAATAAGGTTTTTTATGAGTTTTTTTAAGAAATATTTAAACATACAAATGTGAATGTATAGTATAGCGAAAAAGAGAATATTAATAATTTTGGGTTAAGCATTATTTGTTAGTTTGTGTCCCAAAAACTTGTTTAACTATTTATTGTATGTATACTGAAAGCATTAATTTAAGAGTTTTTGTAGGTATAAAAATAAACATAGAAACCCCTTATTACTATCGTGAGATCAGTAACAACATTAACTGTTTAAGGTTGCGCAGATTGTTTTATTATTTTACACTTTTTACACTTATTTTTGCTCTTACTGTGTTATTTGTATACCACCTTGGTTGACCGGTAGAGAATGCCTGAGGCATTAACTCCGCCTTTGTACATGTGTGTTGCATGAAGTTTTAATAAATCTAATACCTTTAAAAGAGCAATTCTTTCAAATATGTAATCTGAATCTCGAAAACGGTTCTAACGATTTTCAAGAATTTGGGGTTTCAGGGGGTTTCAGGGGCGATAAATCGATCTTAGTTAAATCGATTTATCGCCCCTGAAACCCATTTTTAGAAAACGTTTACCAAAAAAAAAACGAGCAAAGCTCGGTCATCCAAATACTAAATAATAAACCATAATAAAATTAGGTTGCTTAAAATTGTATGAAAATTTCCAATGATAAATATATTCAATGTTTTTTCCAGTCCACTACTGAAACGATTTAAATGTTTACTAGGCATTAAACAGATTGAATCTATTAGAATCAAATAGAAAAGAGCACTTGGAATACCAATGAGTTCTGAGATATTGAAATGTAAATACCCAATCATTTCTTAAAAGCCAATAAAAGAGCCCGTCTAAAAGGTTTTTAAAGAACATTTTTATCAACTGCGAAAAATAGGAGACATTTAAGGCAAAGGAAAATTGAGTGGAGGTATCGGCGATCGGGTAGAGACGGTGTTCAATTTTCACTCACTTGAGCTATTTCCGAGTCTACTTACCTACGCATTCCCTGTATCAGGAAAAAGTAATGCAATTTAGTATTCCTTCCCGAAAAATAAAATTTGCGAATTCGTTTAAGATTGTGTCTCATATGCAACAAGCGGGGCAACGTGACATGCTTGATATGTTTGCCTTTTTTCACACATATCAACTCGGAAAGGGATCGTCATCGTATCGCCTTTATCGCCGTATTGCCCGTATTAATGAAAAACGGTTCATAATTTATTGTTGGTGTATCTAGTCAAGTCAAAGTCAATGTCAAAGTCAAAACATATATTTCAAATAAACCATTATCCAAATAACCATTACTTTTGAATTGTCAAAGTTTGACAGTCCGTCAAAAACATGAAGCTATTTGCACGTTCCGAAGCGTAGATCTCTATGGAGAAGAACTAGCAAGAAACTCCACGGACACTCTTTTAAATCATTTTATGTTTACAAAAATCCTGGTAACATTAACCTTGTTGCTTCTATATATGAGAACAATGTAAAATCAAATAGTAAAAGTTGTTGGTATATATTACATCCGGTTAAACAATATTTTTGAAGTACGTGTTTGACCACAACGATCCATCATCGCTTAGCACAAGCTGCATTTTCAGCGCTTTCTATAGCTTGCAGTTTTAAAGCAAATAAAGCGCTGAAAGCCATCTTATCGGACAAACTTCGTCCAAGCTTTGAAGCGGTGAGCACATCGTCTTTATTTGTATGCGCTTTTGAAAGTCCTTAAGTAAATTGAAATGTTGGTCTCTTTATAAAATACAAGACGTTCCCGTGATAGCTTCGTTCCCGTGCGATTGTGAAACTTTTTATCAGTGAAAAATCTTTCGTAATCAGAACAGGACTTACCTTGTACAATCATATTTTTTAATGAAACATACAAACAATCAAATAATTTTGCCACCTAATATTAAGTTTAGAAAGTGATGTTTCATCGTTGAATCTAGTCGCACTATAAGTCGAACCTAAAAGTGCTTCTAGTTTCGGTCTATTGTAGAGTCAAACTCAAATCATTTATTTAAATTAGACCATTGAAAGTCACTTTTGAATGTCAGGATATACGGCAAAAAATAAATAAATCAGTCACTTAGTACTCAGTAAAGAAAACGGTAGTATCCACCTGAATGATTATGTTGTACCAAAAGACTGACCTGTCACCAACATGTTTATTACATATATACTTTATTGTACACCTCATAGCAAACACAGTAAAAACGTTTACAAAAACAAGTGTACAATGGGCAGTCTTATCGCACATGGTATTCTCTTACAGACTCTGTCTCACTCAATTTGAAAAGCGTTGAACCTGTTATTACCAAAGCACACTTCTCGCAAAGCAGGAACTATATACAAATCCCAGCATCTTATATTAAGCTGCCAAACTCGTCACCGAACAAGTCAAAATTCGCCCAAAGCCGATACATCACGTCACCCGCTTTCCGAAACCCTCTGACACCTCCAAACTGTTGCGCTAAGTCGCCCCCTCCTTGGGGGTGGGTTCACTCCTTACTCACTCAACCCTGTACAAATTACCATACGAAAGTCTGCTGTGAGTACTTTACATATTTTCTTTGCATACGGGTCAAAAGAGGTGTAGTTTGTACGTTTTTGGGTCGAGTTTTTAAAGAAAATAGGTGGGTTTTCTCCTCTTGTTAGATAATAATGGGTCCAATAGCTCCCGAAAACTAAAATGATCTTTAAGATAATCTTAAAACACTGTACCTACACATCACATAGTAATAAATAATTAGGATTGGTCACGTGGCGTTTCGCTTGTACTAACTTTCCATTCCCGTATATAGGCTTTAAAACCGTTATCTCTGAAATAATGAAACTTTGGCTTGAACATCTTAAAGTTTTAGGGATCACACGATACATCATCATCTTCATCATATCAGCCGAAAGGCGTCCACTTCTGGACATAGGCCTCCCCTATGTCATCACAAAAACCGGTCCTGTACATCTCGCATCCATTGGCTACCCGCGACCCTCACCAGGTCATCGGTCCATCTTCCGGTCGCCACTCCAGAACTTTTCGGCTCCATCGACCATTTGTTCAGCGAGCAATGTGGCTGCCCACTGCCACTTCACGATACATCATTGCCACTTAAATTAAAGTTTCGTATGAGTACGGTTAAACCTTTGAGTCACGAAATTAAATTAGATTTAATTTAACCTTAAAATGCAGCTAACGCTTCTGATTGGTTCAACGGCAGCTTGCCTTTCGTCTTTCGGGATCGGATTTGGCAAAAGTTTAATTGGATTTTCAGTTAGCGAAATTTTAACTTGTCACTTTGTGTTTAAACTGTGTGTCAGAGTTGAAATTAAAAGAGTAAATGTTTGCTGTTATTTAACAATTTAGCTTGCTGTGTTAGCACAAGCTTATTTTATATTGGGAGTAAAGGCCTCCGGGACATAGGCACCACCCCCATTAGTAAATGAATCGCCGTGAGTCCGCCCTGCTATCGTGGGGTAATCTCCACGAGACGATTATTCTTCCGCCGGCTTATCGTCGCAACTTGCGACGGATCGCCGCATGACCGCAACGTCTCGTCGCGAGTCTCGGCGGATTTCCGCATGTCCACAAGAAATCGTTGCATATTTGTTTTGATAAAATATTTTTGAGGCGCTGCGATTGCAAGTATGTCACGTACCGCGGCGTGGATGCGGCGTGTTGTTGAAGTTTTGCTCGTCATTTGTCACTCGTCTTATCTTCAATCATATAATAATAATAATAATGATAATATGGTAAGGTAAGGTATCAATAAAAGAATTTGCAGTGGCCGCGAGACACTCGCTCTTAGAAGTAGCGCCATAGGCACAGGTGCTACAGTGCGATTTCATAGCAATTGTTCCACATATGATAAGAACATTTTTTTGAAAACGCGTTATCATCATAATTATTTCATTTGATGTCGGTATGTGGAAGCCATTACTATTTTACTAGATTCATGCAAGTAAACGAACCTTACGACCTCTTAGAAAGATTGAAGGAGGTACTGAACAATAAATGAATTGAATTGAATACTCGTGTCTTCGTCTAGGGCTGTCAGCCCTGATTTCACCTTGCTTACTGGTTTCTTTGTTACACAGCTCATTGATAACTGGGACAGCATCCATCGTGCTGCTGCCCGCCAGGCACAAAACCCGGTCGTAGTACTAACCAACCTTTTTTTTTAAGGATGGGAAATCATTAAATGACTTCTTCCGCTCTGAGTGGAGCGAAAGGGCGTGTCAGACTCTTACTGACTAAAATCCATCCGTGTTCCTTCTAAAGCCCTTTGCGTTCCAGGGCCGCATCAACCAACCTGCGTTTTCAAAAGAGGTTGCGAGACTTGACATCGCAGATGGCCTCTGATTTATAAACAAAGGATGAATACACCTAAACTCATTTTCAAAAATAGCACAATTCGCCCAGAAAATAAGGTTATACACAATTTATAAAATGACGCTAAATAAGCAGTTAAACAAAATTCAGGAAGCATTAATTTTGAGGATAAAAAAGTTCGTACAACAGATTTTGTTTATGCACATATTATATCAAATTACATTCGCTGGACTCCATCCACAGTTGATGTCCATCACGAAATCGATCGCGGATTGCAACACTGAGTTATGATCCCAATAAATTCCATTTGCCTTAAAAGCTTTTTAAATCCACAAATAAAATGTTACAAAACGAATTTATTTTTGGTTGTATTGAACACGTTTTTGCTCGTGTGAAAGGTCGTTTAATTATGTTATATCTTAATGGATACCTGTTGGTTCTATACACAAAGTTGTTATACCACACCGTTTGAAAAAAATTGTATAATGTGCTTTTTAGGACCGTTGGCTTAATTTGGGACTATGTTGTAATTCTTCTTCTTCATGTCGATGATTCCATTTGCAGATTTCACATGTAACGTTATTTACCGAAAAAATTAGGTATTGTTTGCCATGTGGCTCCAAAAAATGTGCGTTATTAATCCCTACCTAGTTTTTTTCATTAACCCTAGAAGCCTAATATATTTAAGAGATACATAAAATGTAATATAGGTTCTAATAATTAGAGCAGCAGTGGTCTGATAGTTACAAGCTGTATTCGTGATCAATATTTTACATGCAAGCTAAGAGGTTTAAAGATAAAACAGAGCGACTATCAGAAGAAATGTCACATAAAAACTGTGATCCCATGCCTCAGTAACGCCATCTAGCTTTGAATAGCAAACATGGAAATGTTCTAGAACTATTTATTTTCTAAAATTATTGAATTCTTATTTATTACTGAGTAAATAAAAACAATATTTACAAAAATAAACCGAAGGTAGGTCCGGTCGTTTTACCATAGGTAACGAGATTTGCAATTTGGCATATTTTCTTAAAAAAATGTTTTTCTTTTGGTGGTCACAAATACGACTTGACATGCAGGGGTGTCACACAAGACAGCGACTTTTATCCACTAGGACATAAGTATCGGATTACAATTTTATTCGTTATGTCCTGTCTATTGGTAGTATAAATGTAATGTCTTTGCATGCAAGTGACAAGTACAAAACACAAACAAGCCGTAACTAAGCTTATGTAGAATCTTGACAGACATGTGTAACTAGGATTATTTACACAGGCAAGTACTTATATATATTCGACCTCCAATACATAAAGCCTTAACATACGTCTCAGAGGCGTACATATATAAATGACTCCGAACCCGATTTGATATACTTTTGTAATGAAAACCCAACAACTAACTAACTTATCTTATTACTATTCATTTGTACTTATAAAATCGTTGGTCCTGATTGACTATTAACGCACAGCCAAATCTATTGTCTAGATTGCTGAATGTACGTTTATTTTATAACGTACCTAAGCATCCGCTAAGAAAGGAATTTTAGAAATTTCAAATTGAAGTGGAACTTTGTATCGCACGGGTGCGAATTTATATAATTCGCACCCGTGCGAAGCCAGGGCGGGTCGCTAGTATTATACATAGATTTCATGCCCTTGTTATTTAATTTCCCATTAGGCCTTTTGGGCGTTAGGTCTAGACTAAACAATATTCGGCAACTGGCCCCTGATTTATAATCAAAGGATGAATACACCTAAACTCGTTTTCACAAATAGCACAAATTCGCCCAGAAAATAAGGTTGTACACAATTTATGAAAGGACGCTGAATAAGCAGTTAAACAAAATTCAGGAAGCTTTAATTTTGAGGATGAAATAAATTCGTACCACAGACACGGAGGAATCGACTGAGCAATACTATTACAAAATTGACCGCAAGGTAGGAAAAGACAAAGACGATGCCTCTTTTCTGGAGGTTTTAGTGACGATGGTGACACTAAAATTGAGTACTTTCAAAAAATCTACATAAATGAATATTAATTTTAAAGATTTTACTGATATGGCGTACGACTTGTGGAACAAATAATAAAATCAGATGAAAACTAAAGAAATATAATAATATAATCACGAATACGTCACGCAAAAATTCGTTCGCAAATTCACTAAAGCGTGACGCCAGTCAGTGCACGTTTTTCTAGAGGTTTTAAAAAATGTAAAAAAAAACAAGTGGAATATTCTACGAAAAGGCAACTATTGTCCTCTCTGACCCTTTTCAATTCACAGCCGGAAAAGAAACGCTCAATCCATTATGCTACGCCTGTGATTCATACCTTGACCCAATGCGAGACAATCTGTGAGATTTGAGTGGAAGAGATGCTGAGTTGCTGACTGTTGGCAAAAGGTGTCTGATTGCCGTGATGGATAAGAGAGATAAACCCCCTGGGTAAAGGAAAGGGAGCTTTTGAAGTTGATGCAAATATTTTAGGCTTAGGTATAAGATTAAAAATATGTATTCTTGTTTATGTGAAGTTCCTGGAACAGTTTGGAGGAGGCTTTTGTCCAACTGGAGGATAGCATGGACAAAACATAAAATAATAAAAATGCTATTAATGGAAAACAATGTTTAAAGGCCATGTTACTATTACATTTAATAGTTAATACTAACCTCCCCGGGTACTTACTCTTGCTAGCTTTTAGGCGCGTCCTTGTGACAGGTAGGATTATAGGTATCTTATATTTTAAGTATTTCGAAAAAGCAACAAAACAAATCCAGAGTCTCTATAAATATTAATTACAAGGCAAAATTAATTCGCAAAGGTCATTTAATTTCCTCTTCAACCCATTTAAAACTGGACACTGCAAAATAAATGGAATATTATTAATTAAAGGAGACAATCAGCCACGGCATAAACCCGTTGGGACAATAGCTGAATAGGGGATACGTTTACAGATAAAATTGAAAAGCGCGCGAATTTCGCTCTACAGATTATCAAGGAATTAATTCCATTCAGCCTGCACAATGGTTCACTTCAATTATTTGCCTGAATTGTTTGTATTGAACCTTTTTGGTCGACTGGCGGGAACGATGTGAATGGCGCGCAAAAATAGCCCTGTCACTTTGCTGTCAAATTGGCAATTTATTAAACGTTTTGGCAGGTAACCGGAGTAATTGCAAACAGGAAGATTATGTTGTTTGTTTTATATTTTTTTTACAATTTCTTATTTCAATTTCTCAAATTTTGAGAGAAACATTTTTAGCAGCGTTTGTAAATAAATGAGTAGTAAACAAAAATAAGTTTTAAGTGTTTAAAAGTAGTTCAGGATAAAAATAGATAACGGTTTTCGTTAAAACATTAAACAACAAACTATAAAACTTGGATTTGTGTAAACTTCACTAGCGCTATTCAGGATCGTTCCTCCACACAACGCCATCTATGAGATGACATATTAAACTTTCAATAAGCTCCCACCTGTTACCAACTTAACAATTTAAGAGGTTTAAGATGTAACTGAATAAACAGCAGAATAATGCCACAAGCCACAACACAGATCACCAGCAAAGTTTGAAAACGTGTCAGTGAATGACAAGGTTTACTGATAATAATTAGCTGTCTGTAAAGTCGGTTAACGGACGATAGTTTAACGTGACAACGTCATTACAAAAAAGTGATGAAAAATTATCGTAACGTTACTATGAGTCATCCTTTTTCGTGCGTGCTGCCAGGGTTCATCGATTTATTAGACGTTGTCACGTCAAAAATTGAAGACTTCTGACACTGAGGGTTTTCGGGAAATTCACGTTTCCAATTGGGGCCACTTAGGCGAGAGTTCTTCTGCTTTGAACACGCAACTGACGTTAACGTCATCTGTACTTAGTATACAATTAAATCGCTTCCGCTGTCTGTTCGCTTAGATATTTGAAACTACTCAACGGATTTTAATGCAATTTCAGCAATAGATAGAGTGATTCGAAAGGAAGGTTTATATGTGTCGATTCGAAATTCTTACGGGTACAGAATAAATGGGAGATGCGCGTACGAGGTCGCGGGCAAAAGCTAGTTCTAAATAAAGTTGGAAAACATTAGTTTTAACAGGTACCAGACGCATCTCGGAACTCGTACATGGTAAGAGCGAGTCGTATGTACAATGCAACCTGCCGGGAAGCTGATATCGACATTTTCAATACTAGCGTGGCTAATTTGAAGAAAATTTTGAGTACCTAGTAGCTTCTTCGAGCGTAAATTGTTCAAGAGAGCTTTTATTTGTTTTTTTTTCTGTTTTGTGTTATATGTATAGTTTTCTTTTTTTGTTCATTTTCTGTTTCAAGTGATACCTTGTGGAAACTTGTAATTGGCCATATTTTGTTTAATCTTTTAGTAACTGTATTTGTTTAGCTGTAAGTTTTCCTAAAATAAAAAAAAAAAATAAAAAAAAAAATCGGTGCTGCCACCTGGTGAACATCACTATGTACGACCAGAAGTTCCGTGGTCTATGTTCCACAACAAAGTGGAATGCTGCAGGGATTATGTTCTGTGCGGTTGCTAGTGGTTGATCTCCTTTGAAAGATAAGGTGGCTGCCTTTGTAGATAGTAACTGGCGTATTAGTTTGGCTGCGTATTAATTAATGCTTGAGCTGCTTGACATTTAAGAGTTTGTGGCTGCGTATTAATTAATGCTTGAGCTCCTTGTAATTTATGAGGCATGTTTCGTTCGTAATGAAAATATTGATCTTTGGTATAGTAATAGTAATAATAAATTGTTTTTTTCTTGGGACAACATAGGAACCATTTTTGTTAGTATACACCTTAGATACTGACTACAACTTTTACAGTAGGATTAGTAACAAATTTAAGAAATTACAGTACATGAGTAGGTAGACACGTTAGTGAGTCATGTACTTACGAGGCATTTCATGCGGACAATGATTCCGCATGAGCTGCCTCAGTACAGAAGCTCTCGGGTCCTCAGCCAAGACTTTCAGGAAGCTATTGCTTCTCCCCGGAATCCTCTTCACAAGCGTTGCCACATTTTTCCTGATGATAGCATTGAAACCATCTATTCGCGATTGGGCAAACATCTCCAAGGCACTACAGAAACGAAAGAGTTTCAACATCATCCTGAAAACATTATTATTTTGGACGCTCAAGGCATACAGCGTCCCCCGCGAACAGCTGAACCACAGATTTCCCGTGTACTCCTTGACAGTACGCTTAACAACCTGATCGGTGCAACAAAAAAGTCTGCGTGCCAACATGTTCCCGCGGACCGCCAACGCCCTGCGCTCCCTCTCCACGTCATCATCGTTTTTAAGGTCGTATATTACCTGTAATGTAATGACAGTACTGTCTGTGTGGCAAGCTTTGTGTTCTTAAGGTAATTTCCTGTTGACAATAAGTTGGTAATTAATATTTCAACTCCTTTCATCCCTCTGGTGGGAGTTGAGTATGAATGAAACGATCTTGTAAATGAGGTTTATTATAATGGTGATGTATTGCCGCAATAATAACAAATAATTAAAAATAAATTTAATTTAAAAAAAACACGTTTCTTGTATGGGAGCCCCATACAACGTTTTTTTCTGTGTATCGTACGGAACCCTTCCTGTGAGAAACCAATTCGCTCTTGGCCGGTTTTTTACTTGCCTTAATTTCGCTTACACTTTTAAAATAAGACTTCAATTTAGCGTCCTCATTTTTTAAGTTTACACCCTCACTTTTGCATTCCGAAGTACCCACAGTTTTGCTCAACAAACGTGTCAGCGGGCTGGGCGGTGGGTGCTCTACGTCCCGGCTGGTTTCCGGATCCGTTTCCTCATTTCCGGCATTTCCGTGACGGAGCGGTTAATTTTCCAAGTTAGTTCGCGGAGGGTAGGCAGAGTTGTGTGAAGCGGAATATTGTGTCGTAAATTAATTTAGTTTGTTATAGTTGAATTTGAGTGTAAATCATTCATGGGGGAATGTGTGTGAAGTGATTTTACTGCGTCATTGGTATTTTTTTATTGTTTATATGTTTTTCCTGGAATGCCCTGTAAACTGATGAAATGACACTCAAATAATTATTTTAAGTCCCTAATTACTGTGACATGATCCGGCTCGATGACCTTTCGCTTTTACAATACCACACCATCATGGAAGATAAATATAATACATTAATTGTAAATTGCTTGAAAGGGACATTTCAACTTCTTTGTTTAATTATTCCTCCAAACTGAACATTGAATAAATTAAAATTGACTGGATAACATAGTTTTTGGCTTATTCTAAAAACAGAAAGTATTCCATCGGAATGCGAAGTATCTATCTACTATAACCTCAGTATATCTGTTTTATCTATTTGCGTTACAGGAAAAGATATAAAAACTCGCAGCAAAAATAAACAGAAATTGCTCACTTAAAAAAGTAACCAACGTTTGCTCGTAAAATAGGTTATTTTAACACTAGGAGGCAGATAAGACCTAACCACAGAGCAAAGATAATCCTTGGCGGCCATAAAGACGGCATTGTCTGTTTTTTTATTCAAACCAAGCGGGTCAGTGTGCGTCAGCGTGTCTCCTTTTGGAAGTCGATTAATTAAAAATAAAAGGGGGTCCCCACACAAGAAACATGTTTTTTTCGGCTTATGGTACGGAACCCTTCGAGTGCAAGTCCAACTTGCACTTGGCCAATTTTTTCTTTTTGATTGTTCTTATTAGACAGCGAAAATTGCGCCTAACTGTACTCAAATTGTTTTTTTTTGTAGCCTTATACATTTTGGCTACGGGGACTCCTTCATCGATCATCGCTTCCTGTTGGTTATCTTAAATTTATTTTTTTTAAACCAGCAATCTGGTAGGAATTTCGTTTATCAATACCTCAATTATTAGACAAGATGCAATAATATCACACTTACCATATCACCATTAACCTAAAAATGTTACCATCACTATAAGGTTTATTAGAGAACAATGAATTACATTTGACAAAATAGCCCCTCAATTTCGGTATGACCTAGCGTCGAATTTTGACAGCCCGCTTAAGCGTATCGATATTATTCGGTAGGCATGACTTCGGTTTCATTCGGTAGAAAATACCGAAATCGCTGCCAATGTCGAGCCTTCAGGCCCTGGATAAAAAATACCAATAATATAAAGTTCGTCAGTTAGATCATCAAAAAATATTAAACACACATTTAAGGCTGAAATGGGACTGAGCGGGTCACACTGGCCGCATGCATAGTGACCGCAGGACAAAAGTCTCTTGATAAATTTGTTCGAAAGAGCGGCCCTGGAACGCAAAGGGCTTAAGAAGGAATACGGATGGGTTTTAGTCAGTAAGAGTCTGACACGCCCTTCCGCTTCGCCCAGAGCGGAAGAATTATTTGATGATTTCCCATCCAGTCTCCACGCAATGGGTGCCAGAGGATGGATGGCGTCGCCCGGGGTACTGCCAGAAAGGTGTGGTGCGATGATCTGGACGCAGGCTGGTTCGAGATGGCGCTAGAAAAGAGTGTCTGGAAGAAAATGGGGGAGGCGTTTGCCCAGCAGTGGGACACAATAGACTAATAAAAATAAATACAAAAAATATGCTTAATCCATGTAAATTAACAAAGATAAAACGCTTTACAGTTCCAGACTGAAAGCTTGTGACGTCACTAGGTAAAAAGTGTACCAAGACGTGAAGTCACGACATTTCAACACACAGTTTCGTCTTTATTTTTTGTGAACATAAGAGAAGAAAAAATATGTGTAAAATTTTTTTTCCATCTAGCTGTCAGACCAACTGGTTTTTTTTTAGGAATCTAACCCTTTAATGACGTCTCTATTCGCTGCCAGCACGGGGTTCCAAGCTCTGTAAACTTGTCAGATGGGTACTATCGCTCCCGATATACTCGTAAAAACATATCCAGGGATGCGAAACCTTTTTTGCACCCCTTTGTTAGAGACCCTTTATCTCGGATCAGCACTAATCCTGATACATAATTTATAAGCTACCGTTTCTTTAGATAAAACATTGCAAACAGTAGCTGTCTGATTTAATTTTCACACGAAGCAATTTTATTACGTCTCGTAAAAGTGGTTACAATTTCTTAATTAAGGTATAGGAGGTATGCGGTACAGAGAGTAGAGTCCCGCATACCTACACTGAAAAGGGAGGATCCTCCAACCAGACGGTTGTTGTGTCTGGTGGGCAACTGCCCGATAGTTAATATTCGGACTATTGTATGTGTTCAAATCGCACGTTGAACTTTGCTTGCGCGATGCAGGATTTCGTTGTTAGTTCGTCGCTGACAGGATAGGTGGCGTTCTTTTTGTAGCCGTACAAATTTTGTTCTTAGTTTTGTTTTTCATTGATGCCGCTACAAAGTCATTAAACCTTTTTCCTATGTTGGTATCGGCTTTCAGTTCGGATGTCGCTGAATACGATCATTGAACATGCATCGACTTCCTTATCTGACCAATCTTAACTAAGTACCTAGTGTACCTACTGTAACGCGCTGAACAAAACGTAATTTATCATTATCATCATTATATCAGCCGGAAGACGTCCACTGCTGGACATAGGCCTCCCAAAGGGGGGGGGGGGGGCAGGCGGGTTGGCGATCACCGTGTAGCTGTTACAAGGCACAGACAATGCTGCTGCCCATTTTCTGGTGAGTCACTTGGTCGCCTCTTACAGCAGCCACGTTGTTCTGTATGGTGTTGGACGTAAAAGAATAGGACCATCCTATCACTTCCCCTGGGTGTCGTAAACGTGATTACCAACAAACAATCACAATCGTAGAATATATCATGTAATAGACTCTCGACCTCTCCCCGTTTATTCAAGATCACTGTTTCTTTTATTAAAACGGTAGAAACGGTTTAATTTTTTTTTTTTGGATTTCAGTTCATTTGTCCCTGAAGGTATGCTCATCATCATCATCCCAGGCGTAAGACGTGTTCCAGGATATAGCCGGGCCCCCACTCCTCCCAAGCCATAACACTATTGAAGTCCACATCGGTGGACGTCCGTAGCCATCACCAGGTCATCAGTCCACCTTGTGGAAGGCCTGTCATAACAAAACGCTCAAGTTTACAAAATCTTAAAAGCGTCCCAAGTAATCTATTATTATCGCCCAATGAGTAGGATCCGGTTCCGGTCGAAGCCGGAGGCAAGACCCCGGAACGGGACGCAAACCGATAGATCCCGAGGCTGTGAAAGATTAACGTAATGGAATTAGGGAAACCGATACAGGGGTAGAAGCTTAAGTTCCAGTAATAGTTGAGATCAAAGGGAATGTTGGGAAGACGGGTGAGGTCATTTGTATAAGTAACTTTACAAAATGATAGCCAAGCCTTTCGAATATTTGCATTGCGTTTAACTAGAGCGAGTCGCTTGTTAGGTTTCCGTACCCAAAGGGTAAAAACAGAACCCTATTACTAAGACTCCACTGTCTGTCCGTCACCAGGCTGTATCTCATGAACCGTGATAGCTTTACAGTTGACATTTTCACAGGTGATGTATTAATTTTTGTTGCCGCTATATAACAACAAATAATGAAAATTAATTAAAATTAAAAACCGAAAAAACACGTTTCTTGAATGGGAGGGCTCCCATACAAGAAACGTGTTTTTTTCGGTTTGTGGTTCGGAACCCTTCGTTGGAGATTCCGACTCGTACTTGGGCGGTTTCTTTTTAATTTATTTCAAATTCCTGGCAAAATTATTTTGCTTAAGGCAAGGGGGTGGTTATGGTGGTGGTGATCAAACAAAAATTCATCCGATTTTCCATAATAATATCTATAAAATGCAGAACTGCTGTAATTTTCCTAATTTAACCATTTTCATAAGTTTAATCGGTTCACACAACTATCTTATTGTTAGTTGAATAAAACCATACTCCTGAAAATTTAAAACTCACCGTTCATAAACGCGATAAACACACCGCAAAACACCTTATCCAAAACAGTTAAAATATTTACCAAATTCAACCCTTAACTGGCAACCCATTATAATATATGGGGGTCAGTTTAGGACCTTCGGGGACCGATAGAGCTGTATAGAGCTATTTGGGCCCAAAGTGACCCTTTACGAAGGCACACAATGTAATTGGCTAGTTTATTGTGTGGGTGAAACAGTTTGACAGTTATGGTAAACGTATCAACTAATAGATAAAGGTTTTATGAATGCCAGCAGACGTTTATCTTTACTAGCTATCTGATACTATCCATACTAATATTCAAGTTTTCAGAACTTAACACACATAATATGTGTTGCTGTGGAGTTTGTTGCGCCACTTCTTCTTCCCAGCTAAACACTAGGAAGTGGTGACGGGCGGTCGTTTTGGGGGACTGTCTTTCTGTAGAACTTTGACGTTCAAAAAGTGCTGGCACTCAGCCTAATTTGAATAAATGACTTTTGTTTTTTTATAAATGCGTAAGTGTGAGTGTTTGTATGGATGGATGTTCGTTTGTTTGTTTGCTATTAAATCACGTCAAAATTACTGAACGGATCTTGATGAAAATTGGCACTGAGATAGATTATAGCCTGGAATAACACATAGGATACTATTATGTATAGAGTCGTGAGTATGTTCCCTTGGTATAATTTCCGACATTCACGCGGGCGGAGCCGCGGGCGGCAGCTAGCAGGTAAATAATTAAAGTTTTCAGGCGTTACTTTTGAGGTAATCCAAGGGTATTGAACTGAGTATGTTTATTGAACATCGTGTCTTCCTAGTGCAGTGGCATTTGATTTTATTTGTTTGTGACAAGCCCGCCACACATTCCCAATCACTGCAACTCCTGAAAGCCAGAATCAATAGTGGCGAATACCAGAAAAACGTCGAGTCAATGAAGCTCGACGCGTCCCGGAGACAATCCAACACCTCCACAGCCATTGCACAGGATGACCTGTGCAGTGGCTAATTGATATACAAAATGGCGATACTGTTTTTGTAAGTACAGGATTCCTGAAGTCTTTATTCAAAACAACAGGCAAACTGGTCGGCTTTGGGCATCTTCAATGTTAGGGATACCACTAGTGCGTTGTTTATATTTTAGAAACATACTATTATGATATCATAATAAACAATTTTTAGCCATAATGCAGGTTCTATTCATTAGGTAGGGCTAACAAATATTTACGTTACAAAAGTAAGTTTTTTCGTAATCTAGCGAATAACGATAAATTAGATCGAATTGTAATAATGAGGAAACGTAACGGTAGCATTCACCTAAGATTTGTAATGTTCTGGTGCTATCTACAGTCGACTTCTTTTTCTCTTTCATTATCCGTAAAAAACTGTCAAGTCTCTAAAATTAATTAATTCAGTCACTTCATTGAGTGCCATGCTGCTTTTTACCGGAGCAAAAGCAAGGTTTGTGTGGAATATGCCAAAAAGTCGCAGGAAAAAGCTAAAATGAACAAAATATTTTACTACACCGCGTCCATTATAACAACGCTTTTAGGGCAATCTAATGGGATTGCCACGGTATTGCAGCGCATCAGAGACGTTTGCTCAAGCTGCACTCGACAGCTTCTCAGCTATCGTGTGCAAGAAGAGTGCATCACATCTCACCAGATGACTGAGTGACTGCGGATAAGTTTGATGTGAGCCCCATTATTAGACATCTCATCAAGACTACGATGTCTCTCGTAGTATGTAGGTTGTAACATAGGGTATAAGCTGTTTTTGTTTGTTGCTGTTATTGTTGTGTGTGTATGGACTATGTTGTCTGAAGATAAATAAATAATAATAAAAATAAGCACAGCAGTCATTGTGCCGATAGTCGTGACGGCCTATGGCATAATTGCCAAGAGCCTCGACCAACATCTAAAGAGGCTCTCGTTGGGCAGCTGGATCAAGGGCTTGATCCAGAAAGCAGTACTTCTGGACACGGCGCGCATAGTTAGGAGGTTCCTCTCTCAGGGGCCCTGACCACCGGTAGCTTGGACCCTGTTCCCGATACCGGTAAGCTACTAATTTTTATATTTTTAAATATTTTATATCTTTGTATTTAAACATTTAAAAATGTAATTTATATGTATTTACAATGAATAAAGGAAATAATAATAAATAGGCCTACACGGGTACTTATAAAATGTCAGAAGCTAGTTCACGGTTCGAAATGGTAATTTCCTTCCTTTCCAAAATAGTTGTAGCTTCTAAAACTAGAACTAGCTAGATAGTTTTGCCACAAGCTCATGGTTGAAGTACCAAAGTTTGTCTAAACTATTACATGCAACAATGCACGCAACTTAGCTTGCCTGTATTATATATTTAATACCTATTGTATAACGTTCTAAGTATGCTATATACTGCTTCATTTGTTCCCCAATTTGAAGTAAAACCATTTCAAAAATCCATTTACTTGTTACTTCAATCTTTCTGCGTAGACTTGGAATAGAATAGAATAGAAAACATTTACTTGACTTGTGCCTACTATGTTGGGATCGGCTGCTAGTCCGACCGGATGCAGCTGAATACTGGTATTTTCCATAGAGCGACTGCATATCTGACATCTTCAACCCAGAATCAGAATCAGAAAATTTATTTGTAAAACATATGTTAAATAAATAAATAATAATCCTTTACTATCAGGCAACTATGACCAAAATAAAATACACAAATTAAACATACAAAAAATAAACTAATACAAATTAATCTTGCTTCCACAAAATGTAACTTATAAACTAAGACACTCGAAGTGACAGCGTCGAGTTACGCTGCGCGGTGTCGCGTAGCCTGCCGCGAAAACGTCGGTAGACACCCTTCGGCCAAAACTCTTTCTTTAGAAACGTGTCGAGATTTTGTGTTAAAACCCGCACCACAAACGACTTGAAGTTGGTGTTGTGACGCTGCTCCAACTTCTCAAGCCTCAAGGTCCAGTTGGTCTTTACCTTCATGTACTCCACGATCTCTTCAACCTTCGTGGAGTGATGCAGTCGGGACACATACAGCAACGTAGAAGATATCGCTGGACGAAGCAGCATATTTGGTCCTGTCAGCCCAGCACCGCATTGATTGCGAAAAGATCTTATAATAATTATACATTTGTCGGGCTATATGTACTACTGTGTTTTGTCATTCATGACAATGATGACATACAAATATCAGTGGATGCTATTGGTAGAAAAAAAAGAATAGAATCCATACAGAAGACAAGCAAAAAATATCAAAACAAAAGAAAAATACATGCTTGCAATACATTGGATTAAATACAGGTACTTATTTTATCTTAGTAGTTAAAGTATTTTATAATTTAAGTAATCATCTAGGGCATAGTAACATTTTATAAACCAATTATTTTATGAAAACACTTTTTGATTTTTGAAGTGAAAACTTCTTTAGCGGCGTTGTGCACTTTTTGGGATGGGTAAAAAATGTTAAACTCGCGTCAATTAAGTCAAAAGACGGAGGGAAAGTTCTGAAGTGTTAGATTCTTAATGTAATGTAAATTGTCATGTTTGTGTACGATAGCGCAATAAATGAATATTGTATTTTGTACCACATAAATGATTTTACTTTTATACTAATAATTAAAGCAATTCGTGCGAAATTATTCCCTAACCATTCCAAAATATCAAAAATGCACAACGTTAATGTTCACTTCTGCCGGCACACCCGGAGTACAACCCGTTGTTTTTTTTTTAATGCCATACTTCTTATGGCATCGGGTACCTATTTTATTGTAAATTTTGGGAGCAACACCAAAGAAGCTCTTTTTCAGAAATACTGTATTACATTTTGCTGTACATAATTGATTTTCATATTGAGTACGGGTAACGATAACTGGGTAACACGATAACCCTACACAAGACTGCTGTCAGATTTCCAGACATCTGCATATCCGTAACTACTGTCAAAGATTGTTGTTCTAGAAGTAACAAGGTTAATGTAATCAGGATTTTTGTAAAACATAAAATGGTTTAAAAGAATGTACGTGGAGTTTCTTGAACGTTCTTCTCCATAGAGATCTACTCCTTAATAATAATAATCAGAAAATGAATAAACGGAATAATAATACTAATAATGTTTTATTGTCAAGCGACTAAGGCCCATAAAAAAAAATAACTAATACATATTTAAAAACATAAAAACTCGGTAATTGAAATACGTTGGAACGTGCAAATAACTTCATGTTTTTGGACTGACTGACTTTGACAATTCAAAAGTACCTGTAAATGGTTTATTTGAGACGGCTAGTCGAGACCAACGGTTTAACGAGCTTTCCGAAGGCACGGAGTAATCACGGTTTGTTAAGACGTTCACATTGATCACTCATCCGTGGACCAACCTCGGTCAGCATTGCTTAACCTTGGAGATTTAAGTGTGGCTATTATTACCTATTTATGAAAACGGGCTCCTCCATTTACACAATTTACTAACAACTGAATACCAAAAAATAAATTACTTGTTCGCCATCTTGGATGTGCCGCCATCTTGGATGTGCCGCCATGTTGGATTTAGAATGACGTCAAATAGTTAACCATGCATTGTCTTCTAAACTGAACGTGCATACAAAATTTCAGCTTAATCGGTTGAAGATATCTGCTTCAAAATTGAGTTGCAAGATTCCACCCGAACAAACATAGATACATACATACATTGCAAGTTAAATAAAAGCTTGTAAAAATAAAGTGAGTTGAAATTATTTGCAGTTTACTTTCTTTAAACGACGCATTTATTTTTATTATTACAGTCACTTATCTGTTGCACTTTACCAACGCAAGCTTAAACTTTTATTAACACCTATTGTCTTCAAATTGGTCATAAACACAATAGACTCGTAAAATTTATTAGGCATTTTTAGTGTCCATCAGTAAGAACAGAGGTTTTCAAAGTTTAAACTTCAAGCCCCTAGGCACAACAAGTTTTCTTAACGATTCTTGGCAAACTTTGGATATCTTTTGGAGCTTTCAAGAGCTAATTTAACTAAACGCCTCGAAACTTTTCTACGACTGTGATGATAAAAAGTTATTGAGAGTCAATTAGAGTTGGTCTTCCAAAAAGTTATGGGCCGCAAAACCTTGATGCAAGTACCTACCTACAGTCATCTGTCTAAGGGTGTTACCAGACCAATCGATCGATGGTAGAATGAATTAGTCGACGTCGATCGATTGGTGTAGTTACAGCCTTACGATTATCCGTCTTCATGTAAATTAATGAAGTAACAGTAGTAGTCTACTGGTTCCTTTATAATTATGCTCAGTTGACATTTTAAAAGCATTTATGATGAATTGTGTTCCGTGTCGAATATATTTAGTCATCCTTTGCTTTCCTGTACGCCATAAACCACTATCGTGTCACGCAGCCAAAATAAACCCAACAAGCTTTGCCGCACCATTTCTATCTGCATCATTACCTCAAAGATCCTAACAACTACGCCAGTCAGTACCCCCAGAAGTCGTAACACTTTGATAAACAAGGTCTATAATATGGATTTATGACCCCCACGCGGGCCGGGGGTGCTATTGCCGGCAATTCATTGTCAACGTCAGGGGACATCACAGCTTCGTGCCAATAGCCTTTCTATGGCCTCTAGTGAATATAAATGTATAGACACTTTCTATGTAGGTATGTGTTCAGCTACTGGCTTTTGTTAGTAGCTTGAATAGAAGCGAATTTTTCGGTCAGGCATATTCTTTGGCATGTACGGTATCCAGAAATCCTGGCTTCGATTGAAACCGTTATGATGAAGCAAAAGTTCGTTTGTTATTTTCCTAAAATCTCTAGACTTGGCTCGAATATAAAGGTTAAAATAATTAAATCAATGACACCTCCTAAACCAAGCCAAATCTAGGGATCTTGATCAGATTCATAGGTAGCATGGGAATAGAAAATAATTATCACCTTACTGTACTATATATCTTTAGCAACATCATCATCAATTCAGCATTATAATAATTTCAGAAGAGAGATGCTAAGTACTGCTGAACATATACCATCTGACTGTCTTTATGTAGAACATTGACGATCAAAAAGTGCTGGCACTCAGCCTAATTTGAATAAATGACTTTGGATTTTGACCCTTAATGTCGCCATATCGACCGGTCCTGTGCTACTCACATGATATGGACTCTCTTCCCTGACTAAGTCATCGATTCACTGTTCAATTATTGTTCCCATTCGGATCTAACAAACATATTCTATCAAAAACCTTTCACTAAAACAGCAAAAACATCAATTTGTAAACAAATACACGTTCTCTCATCCCAATCCGCGGTCCGACATATGCTAATCAAAAATATAATCCGCTGAATCTAATCTACCCAGTTGTTGTATAATTTGAACATGTCTATTCGTAGATACGCGTTACAATCAACAGGAAAATGTTAGCACATGTCAATTCAAACGGAATATCAGCTACAACTGAGTTTCCAATTACGCACCATGTTGCCCCACATACGTGATGCGTAATTGGAACAGGTTATTCGAACAAACTTGATGCCAAGGCCCTTGAAATATGAAAATACAACGCAAAACGCACTTTTCATTCAGGGTTGGTAGCATGGTTGCGGAATTTGTTCGAACGAGTCACCGCGGGCCTGGAACGCAAAGGGCTTTGGAAGAAGCACGGATGGGTTTTAGTCAGTAAGAGTCTGACACGCCTACCGCTCCACCCAGAGTGGAAGAAGTCATTTGATGTTTTCCCATCCTAAAAAAAGAGGGGTGGTCCCACAGTAAAAGTTGTTCATAATGATAAATAGGTACATCAAGCTACAATAATCTGACAAATTTCTTGAAAAGTTTTTAAACATTATCCCAAAAGCATTAAGTTGATTGGGAAAATTTGTCAGTTTCGGGTCTGTACAATGACCCCAATAAAGGGGTAATTTCGATAGTTGAGCTTTTATTTTTGTTTATTTTTAGGGTTCCGTACCCAAAGGTTAAAACGGGACACTATTACTAAGACTCCGCTGTCCGTCCGTCTGTCTGTCTGCCACCAGGCTGTATCTCTTGAACCGTGATAGTTAGACAGTTAAAATTTCACAGATGATGTATTTATGTTGCCGCTATAACAACAAATACTAGATACAAACAGAATAAAATAAATATTTCAGGGGGCTCCCATACAACAGCCGTTTGCCGTTGGCGTTTTTATAGATAATGGTACGGAACGCTTCGTGCGCGAGTCCGACTCGCACTTGGCCGATTTTTTATTCGTTTTGCTGAACGATCGGATTTTTAGATCAATATCTGAGTCATAACGTTTTTTAAACAAGGTATTCTGAATAAGTATGCATTCAACATTTCTAATAAGTAATTATGATTTTTTTGCATGAAACTTTTATTTTGTTTGCCAAGTTTATTAAGGAATGAGTCCTTAATAAACTTGGCAAACAAAAAAAAAGTTTTGATTGATTGGGAAAATTTGTCAGTTTCGGGTCTGTACAATGACCCCAATAAAGGGGTAATTTCGATAGTTGAGCTTTTATTTTTGTTTATTTTTAGGGTTCCGTACCCAAAGGTTAAAACGGGACACTATTACTAAGACTCCGCTGTCCGTCCGTCTGTCTGTCTGCCACCAGGCTGTATCTCTTGAACCGTGATAGTTAGACAGTTAAAATTTCACAGATGATGTATTTATGTTGCCGCTATAACAACAAATACTAGATACAAACAGAATAAAATAAATATTTCAGGGGGCTCCCATACAACAGCCGTTTGCCATTGGCGTTTTTATAGATAATGGTACGGAACGCTTCGTGCGCGAGTCCGACTCGCACTTGGCCGATTTTTTATTCGTTTTGCTGAACGATCGGATTTTTAGATCAATATCTGAGTCATAACGTTTTTTAAACAAGGTATTCTGAATAAGTATGCATTCAACATTTCTAATAAGTAATTATGATTTTTTTGCATGAAACTTTTATTTTGTTTGCCAAGTTTATTAAGGAATGAGTCCTTAATAAACTTGGCAAACAAAAAAAAAGTTTTGATTGATTGGGAAAATTTGTCAGTTTCGGGTCTGTACAATGACCCCAATAAAGGGGTAATTTCGATAGTTGAGCTTTTATTTTTGTTTATTTTTAGGGTTCCGTACCCAAAGGTTAAAACGGGACACTATTACTAAGACTCCGCTGTCCGTCCGTCTGTCTGTCTGCCACCAGGCTGTATCTCTTGAACCGTGATAGTTAGACAGTTAAAATTTCACAGATGATGTATTTATGTTGCCGCTATAACAACAAATACTAGATACAAACAGAATAAAATAAATATTTCAGGGGGCTCCCATACAACAGCCGTTTGCCATTGGCGTTTTTATAGATAATGGTACGGAACGCTTCGTGCGCGAGTCCGACTCGCACTTGGCCGATTTTTTATTCGTTTTGCTGAACGATCGGATTTTTAGATCAATATCTGAGTCATAACGTTTTTTAAACAAGGTATTCTGAATAAGTATGCATTCAACATTTCTAATAAGTAATTATGATTTTTTTGCATGAAACTTTTATTTTGTTTGCCAAGTTTATTAAGGAATGAGTCCTTAATAAACTTGGCAAACAAAAAAAAAGTTTTGATTGATTGGGAAAATTTGTCAGTTTCGGGTCTGTACAATGACCCCAATAAAGGGGTAATTTCGATAGTTGAGCTTTTATTTTTGTTTATTTTTAGGGTTCCGTACCCAAAGGTTAAAACGGGACACTATTACTAAGACTCCGCTGTCCGTCCGTCTGTCTGTCTGCCACCAGGCTGTATCTCTTGAACCGTGATAGTTAGACAGTTAAAATTTCACAGATGATGTATTTATGTTGCCGCTATAACAACAAATACTAGATACAAACAGAATAAAATAAATATTTCAGGGGGCTCCCATACAACAGCCGTTTGCCATTGGCGTTTTTATAGATAATGGTACGGAACGCTTCGTGCGCGAGTCCGACTCGCACTTGGCCGATTTTTTATTCGTTTTGCTGATGATCGGATTTTTAGATCAATATCTGAGTCATAACGTTTTTTAAACAAGGTATTCTGAATAAGTATGCATTCAACATTTCTAATAAGTAATTATGATTTTTTTGCATGAAACTTTTTTTTTGTTTGCCAAGTTTATTAAGGACTCATTTGGTGCGACTATTTCTGACTGTCTTTCGATAGCTACTACTCCACCTATAACTTTTCTTATGCTCCAGCATTGGTTTTTAGGACACTTAAGGCAGGGCTTTAATTAGGCGTTGGACGCACACTCACAGATATTTAACTATAATTATCACAACGCGTTTAGTAAGAAAAAATATATTCAAACTATCCAGTCTCCTTTAATTTCTCACTATCCTCGTTGTTACGTTAGTTCATCTATGCAACCATTGCGGTGCGCACAATAGTTTCTGGGAACATTTCAAAGGCAGAAAATTTACATTTCGTAAGCGATAGATAATCCGCTGTTGGATTTTCAAATGTCGGCATTGAGTCGAGAGTTGAAAATCCAAGTGTTCTGTGTATGTCTCTTACGACATTTGAAATTCCTGCCGTCGATATCCGGACAGGGCCGAACGCTGCCGAAATTCGGTACCCCTGGGATTGCACCTCTCTAATTTTAACTTAATGACGGCAGAACTTCGAAGTGAAAGGTAGTTGGTGATATTGGACGGCATTCGTATTAATTAAGGCGATGTGGAAATGCTAAATTATTGTGAGACTCTCATCTGAAGTTTGATACTCACTTATGTCAAAACCTATCGAAAATCTATCTTACCTATAAAAATCGCTAGAAATCTCATTAGTGAACATAACAAATGAACACATTAACGAAAGTCCACAAACTATACTGCAAATAGAGACCCTCTCAAAATTAATACAACATGCCAACCTAATAAACTTAAATTAGTCTACAGTTTGAACAGTGGAATCAAACTTTAAAGGGTATTGTTACGCGCCAGAATTAATGTCGGGTACATTAAGTTACTACTAGCGCCATCTAGTATCGAGTAGAAGAACTAGTAGAGTCAAGTACCTTCTATACATTTCTTTGCCAGAACATTCTAGACTTCTCGGTATCTGGTCAGTCGGCAGCGGTAGTTACGAGTACTTTCCAGATGTTTCGAGAATGGAAGTTTCTAGAATAAACTGACCTATAAAAGGAGCGCGTATTCCGCGACCGGGTCAGTATTGGATTAGCGATACAAGCGAATACTTCGGAAGCGATCTTCAAGTGCGAATAAAGTGATCAGTGGTGAACTTGTGTGTTATAATTAGTGAATTTAAAGTTGTAATTAGTGTTTTTAAATTAAAGTGTCATTTTGGTTATTTAATCGGCTGTTTTTATTGTCACGAACCCCAAGCTCGTAACAATTGGTGTCAGAAGTGGGATATTTAAATCATGCCGATTCTACCAAAGGACGACACGGAGGGTATCCGTACCCGGAGTCAACGTCAGCAGGAGACGGACCATAGGCGTTTTGGAGGTACAACGCCGCAGACGTCGGAGGGCCAGTTGCCGATCATGGAGGCCGGTCCGTCCACAGGAGCTCCAGCATCTGCAGCACCAGACTTTGCTGCACTGATGATGATGCTGCAGGAGCAGGCCCGCCGACAAGAGGAACAGGCCCGCCGACAAGAGGAACAGGCCCGCCGACAAGAGGAACAGGCCCGTCGGCTGGAAGAACAGCTACAGCGAGACAAGGAGGAACAGGCTCGCCGACAGGAGGAACAGTCTCGCCGACAGGAGGAACAGGCCCGTCGGTTGGAAGAACAGCTCCAGCGTGACAAGGAGGAGCAGGCGCGCCGCCAGGAAGAACAGATGTTCGTTATGAAGGATCTACACGCTACTTTCGGCAAAGAAATAAGTGTTGTAAAAGAAAAGGTGGTCCAGCATGAGAACCGCCTGGCGGAAGCCGAAACGCGAATCGACCAAATGAATGATCGAGTTGATAACGTGATTGCTGACGTGAAGAAAACGCTGGACAACCTTAAAGTAGGGGATGGAATTGCCACTTACGTAGCTTCTACACCTTCGCTACGTGGATTCAAAGTGCCACCGTTCGATGGGACATCTTCCTGGTCGGCCTACAAAATACAGTTTGAGGCTGTTATGAAGGCGAATGGGTGGACTAAAGATCAGGCCATGACTGCTCTCACCCTCGGCCTGCGCGACCAGGCCTTAACTGTCCTGGAAGCTCTCGGTAAAGAAGTGACGTACGAGCAACTCCTTGAGGCGTTGGAAGCTAGGTATGGCGACGCTCATCTGGAACATGTGTTTCGTGCGAAGCTCAAGGATCGCGTGCAACGCAGCAGTGAAAACCTGCAGCAGTGGGCCCTCGAAGTGGAAAAGCTGGTACGAAAAGCATACCAGTCCGTACCTGCGCTCATTGAAGGGAACCTGGTGCAGGCATTCATCGATGGCATCCGTGACCTTGAAGTTAGAGCTGCTGTGAGGCTCGGGCACCATGGGACGCTTAAGGACGCCTTGGCTCATGCACTGGAGGTGGAAGCTGTGCGACAGGATCATCGTTCCCATCGCATCAGGGAGGTTGCAGCGCCTACAGTTCGCGACCGTTTAAAAGGATACAGCCCTAGGTGCTACGGCTGTGGGGAAAGGGGCCACCTTCGATCCAGTTGCCCTAAGCGGACTGCAGAAAGGGAAGGTAGCCAATCTCCAGAGGGTAGGGCGGCTAACAGCACCGCCCAGCAACAGCAGGGAAACGAGTGAAAGCCAGGACTGCGGGGCGGGTGCTGGCTGATGTTCAAAGAGCCCCAAGGATTTCGATCTCACAAACCCATGACGGGAATAGCCTAATCATCAAGGGCGAGGTCAACGGAATGCCTTGTAAGCTGACTATAGACACTGGAGCTTCTCGCACGGTTGTCAGTTCCCAACTTGTAAGTCGGTTCCTTGGGGACTCCGTACACAACCGAGACCGCATAAATTTGGTAACAGCCACTGGTCAGCGTATACCCGTCCGAGGAGAGAGAGAGATGGAGTTGAAGCTAGGCAACGGAATCTACCTGCATAATGTTGTCGTGGCTGATATAATGGACGATTGCATCCTGGGCTTAGACTTTATGAGGCAGAATTGTTGTGAGATCGACGTTAATCAAGGAATTATGAAATGTGGACAAGAGGAACTTTTCATGGAAGGGGCGTTACCAGGAAATGTGTACAGCTTAAAGAAGATTGTCCTTCCTCCGAGATCGGAAACAATTGTGCCGGTTAGTCTTCCTCGGAATCCTGGGCAAAATCATCGTTGTGTACTCGTGGAAAAGGTAGACAATGACCTTCCATGGAAAGTGGCACGAACTTTGGTCAGAGCCACCGACATCTCAGGGGTACGTGTGCTGAACCTTAGTGATAAGGAACAGATGATAGAAAAAGGCACTCTGATTGGTACTTGCGAGGAAGTGGATTGGTTGCGTCGATGCCAATATCTTTCGACTGGGACCCTCAGCAAGGACGCACAAACGAAAGTGACCACACTTTTAGACGACTGTCGCAGCGCTCTGTCTCAAAATGAACTGGTCAAGGCAAAGAAGATGTTACAGAAGTACGCCAGTGTTTTCTCTTCAAATGATGGTGACATCGGGAAGACTGGCTTAGTTCAACACAAAATAAACACAGGAGAAGAATTGCCTATCCGTCAGCGACCAAGGAGATTGCCGGTAGCACGTGAAAAGGAAGTGGAAACCATGATTGAGGGAATGGTGAAGGATGGTGTTATAGAACCTTCATCCAGTCCATGGTGTTCACCAGTAGTGCTGGTAAGGAAGAAGGATGGCAGCATGCGGTTTTGTGTTGACTATCGTCGTCTGAACGACGTCACGAAAAAGGACAGCTATCCTTTGCCAAGAATTGATGACACGCTAGACATGCTTACTGGAGTGAAATGGTTTAGCACGCTTGATCTAAAAAGTGGCTACTGGCAAGTTGAAATCGACCCTAAGGACAAGGAGAAAACTGCATTCTCGACAGGAAAGGGCCTGTGGCAATTTAAAGTTATGCCGTTTGGATTGTGCAATGCTCCGGCAACGTTTGAAAGGTTGATGGAACTTGTACTAACCGGGTTAATTGGCGATGCCTGTCTGGTCTACTTGGATGACATCATCATCGTAGGCCGTACGTTTGAAGAACATCTTCAAAACCTGGAACGCGTGCTCATGAAGATCCAGAGTGCAAATCTCAAGTTGAGTCCAAAGAAGTGTTCACTTTTCAAACGTCAAGTCAGCTTTTTGGGATACGTAGTGTCGGAAGAAGGCATCCGCACGGACCCAGAGAAAATCGCCGCTGTCAAGGATTGGCCAATTCCAAAAGACAAGACGCAGGTCAGAGCATTTTTGGGTTTGTGCTCCTATTATCGGCGATTCGTCAAGAACTTTGCGGACATAGCCAAGCCCCTCCACAAACTGACCGAGGAGAAGCGACCTTTCTATTGGGATGAAAGTTGCGACGTCGCATTCCAGGAGCTAAAGGAACGTCTGTGCAGTACACCTATTTTGGGGTATCCTAATACGAACAAGGAATTTATAGTTGACACAGACGCAAGTGATATCGGACTTGGCGGTGTGTTATCTCAACGGAATGGCGATCAAGAGGTTGTGATAGCGTACTTCAGCAAGTCATTGTCGAAACCAGAAAGGAACTACTGTGTCACGAGACGGGAATTGCTTGCTGTGGTAAAGTCATTGCAGCATTTTAGCAAATATCTGCTGGGACGGAAATTCCATTTACGTACAGACCATGCTGCACTGAAATGGCTATTGCAGTTCAAAAATCCAGAAGGACAAGTTGCAAGATGGATTGAACTACTGCAGGAATACGACTTTGTGATTGAACATCGCAGCGGAAGATCTCATGGCAACGCCGACGCATTGTCAAGAAGACCTTGCCCTGAAGACTGCAAGCATTGTACTAGGCAAGAGGGTAAAGAAGTCGTACCTGTGAGAATGGTCAAGACAGACCTCAGCGGTGAGTGGAAGGAAAGCCTACAGTGTGCACAGCAGGAAGATTCGGACATCAAGCCGATTCTGGAGTGGATGAAGGCCAGTGCTCCTAAGCCCACGTGGAGTGACGTCTCAGCGATGAGTTCGATCACAAAAAGTTATTGGGCCCAATGGGACAGCTTAGTGATTCAGGATGGAGTCCTGTGCCGTAAATGGGAAAATGCTCGGGGGGACAGCTGTCATTTGCAAATTGTTGTCCCTAAAGCAAAAGTACCGAATGTCCTACAGCTGTATCATAATGGTTCTTCAGGAGGCCATATGGGAGTAAAACGGACTCTACTGAAGATAAGAGAACGGTTTTACTGGGTCCACTGTCGTGACGATGTAGAGGACTGGTGTCGCAAATGTACCAGTTGTGCGGCTGTAAAAGGACCTCAGACTCGCAGTAGAGGTGCATTGAAATTGTACAATGTTGGTGCACCATGGGAAAGAATAGCCCTAGATGTTGCGGGACCTTTTCCGGAAAGTGAAAGTGGTAACAAGTATTTCATGGTTGTAATGGATTACTTCACTAAGTGGCCTGAAGTCTTCGCCATTCCAAATCAAGAAGCCTCAACAGTTGCAGATAAACTAGTTCATGAAGTCTTCTGTCGTTTTGGAGTTCCCTTGGAGATTCACAGCGATCAAGGAAGGAATTTTGAGTCCCAAATATTCCAAGAAACTTGTCGAGTTATGGGTACTCATAAAACGAGAACAACTTCTTACCACCCACAATCGGATGGAATGGTGGAAAGATTTAATCAGACATTGGAGAGATACCTGGCAAAAGTCGTGGAAAACCGGCAACGCGATTGGGACAAGCATATACAAACGTTTTTGCTGTCATACCGAAGTGCTGTTCACGAAAGTACATCGGTGACACCAGCCTTCGCAAACTTTGGAAGAGAATTGCGGCTGCCTGCAGACCTGATCACCGGAATACCACCTGATGCCCCACGCAGTATAACCGATTATGCGAATGACTTGCGGAATAAAATGAATGACATTTATGAGCACGTCAGACAATCGGGCCAGCAAATGTCTGAAAAGATGAAAACCCGTTATGACCGTAAAATGAACAATAAAGGGTTCGACGAAGGTTCACTAGTGTGGTTGCACAATCCAGTTCGCAGTAAAGGGAAATCCCCTAAGCTTCAAGCTAAATGGGACGGGCCGTACCGGATTGTGACAAAAATTAACGACGTGACCTACCGTATACAAAAAGGTACAAGAAGTGCTCCTAAGATCGTCCATGTGGATCGACTGGCGCGTTATTATGGGACCGATAATGCTCGGGACGAGCATGTCTTAGGAGGGGGCAGTGTTACGCGCCAGAATTAATGTCGGGTACATTAAGTTACTACTAGCGCCATCTAGTATCGAGTAGAAGAACTAGTAGAGTCAAGTACCTTCTATACATTTCTTTGCCAGAACATTCTAGACTTCTCGGTATCTGGTCAGTCGGCAGCGGTAGTTACGAGTACTTTCCAGATGTTTCGAGAATGGAAGTTTCTAGAATAAACTGACCTATAAAAGGAGCGCGTATTCCGCGACCGGGTCAGTATTGGATTAGCGATACAAGCGAATACTTCGGAAGCGATCTTCAAGTGCGAATAAAGTGATCAGTGGTGAACTTGTGTGTTATAATTAGTGAATTTAAAGTTGTAATTAGTGTTTTTAAATTAAAGTGTCATTTTGGTTATTTAATCGGCTGTTTTTATTGTCACGAACCCCAAGCTCGTAACAGTATATTCATTAACAAGATTACTTACTTTTAAAACCTTATTTCCCTGCTTGTCCATCAATAAAATATGAAGGCTCTACCCGCAGGTCGTACCGATGTTACGTGTCCGTCTTTCGACAGGTATTTATCGCTATACTTGATTCCCTGTGGGGTGGGCAGATCGGGGCTTATTTTTGTATTTTATAACTGGTAAGTGTGTGAAGAATTTTACCCTTCCGTTACTGAGTGACCGACAGACAACGCACAGCCGAAACTACTGGTCGTAGAAAGCTGAAATTTGGCATGTAGGTTCCTCGGGGAGTGTAGGGGAGCACTAAGAGAGGATTTCCTGAAATTCCTACAGAAACGGGAGAAAACGGGATATGCGCGAACAAAGTCGCGGGTGAAAGCTAGTCCTAAGTAATATTAAAAAAGATAAAGTGAGTTTGTTTGTTACACTTTCACGCCCATATCGCTGAACTGATTACGATGAATTGTGGTATAGAAATAGACTCTGGACCTTCGACTGAAAGCGGTCAAAAGCTATTGTGTACACGTAGCAGTCTACTAGCTTAATCAGCACATTTCATGAAATGCCCAGCCTTTTCTTTGAACTGCGCCGTTTAATCACCGACATAAGTGACATGGGCAAGTCCTTAAACGATATTGAACCAAATATGTTACTTAGGTCGCTGAAAAATTGGCGCAGTTAAATGAAAAAGCTAGACAACCAATTAAACGGCTGACTAAGCTTTTTGGCTGCGACAAATATATGAGGACAAATTATAGGATGTAAAAGTCAGGTGCCTCATGATCTGCTTAGCTTTTTCTCAACTATGTTGGGGTGGGCATCCAGACTGACTGGATGCAGCTGAATCGATAATACAAATTTCTAGTGAATCTTACGGAGTGAAAGCTTTAATATTCATTTTCAGGGATCGATACCAAATCCTGACACTTGGAGCGGTTACGCACTGCACTTGATTGTATCCGTGAAAATACGGACATAAAAAAACAGACCGAATTCGGATATTGCTTTATGCACTGCATCTGATTTGAATTTGAGAAAATACGGATCTAGGGTCTAAAAAACTCAGACCGAATACGGATATTGCTTACGCACTAATCTGATCTCTGATCCAAATCCAAGCAATTCAGGGGCCGTCTTGGATTTGTCCGGTTTGAATCCGAGGTAATGCGAGAGCGTTCATACAAACAGTACTACGGATTCTTCGGCCCGTCAATATTTCTTCCGAATTGGAGACTTACGGATGACAGAGAGAAATCGGATGACGAAAGTCGGATCTAGTGCGTAAACTACAATACAATTAGTTTTATGAAAGAAAAGAAGAAAGAAAGAAAAAGAGTTTATTTGCAACAAGCATGACGCAACCAAAAAAAAAGTATATATGCGTCACATTCGCGCAAAACGGCCATCGCTCAGCATAATGCTGGGACTCGTGTGCGAGACAGAGCCACGGCGCTGGTTTTCAGCCACAACCGGCGTTGACAGAATGCCGTCGATCGGGGCAGCATAAAAAGTAATTAAAACGAAATAAATAAAAAAGAAATAAATATAATATGGGTAAGATATAACGTATAACTATTTCGGATACGTATTTTCACGGATTCGGATCAGACGCAGTGCGTAACCGCTCATAGACGCTTAATCTCACCTACACTCCTGTAAACTTACTTAAAAAACAACTGGAACTGAAAATTAAATCCTTCATAAAGCAATCTCTCACTTAAAACAAACAGATTAATCTCACATAAGTACTTCACTTAACGGCTTTCCCAACTTTGCAGATAACTTCAAGCAAGTAAAGAACTTGTGCAAACCTGTTTAAAGTTTACATTTGATTGAAAAGTTTCAGCATACTTCTCCAAGTCGGGTAGCAATGAAATAAAGGAGGCTTGTGTGTTTAAGTTGAATATTTACTGAGTTGATTATTTCTCGTAAGGATAAGTTGACACTGGGATGTTTGATGAAGTTAATTAGTCTTCTGAAGTGTTAATACAAAGGAAGTTTAAATACTGATGTTAATTATCTGGTGGCTTAAATCCCGAGGAAATCCTACTTTTAATAACAGCTATTTAACTTTTGAAAATTAAGGTAGGTACTTTATTTTAGCTGAGTAGGAAATGTATCGATGGTCCCATTTATGTTCTGGAAGTAGGTAGGTCAGGTAAAACTGATTGACTCATTTAAAGTGAAGTTTTTACTCTCTAAATACCTTAGTATTCTTTTATGTCATATATGATAAGTCAACAAAAATAAATTGATTTTCCTGTTAAGATTTTCACTTTTCTAAGGGTGTTTTTCCATCAAAGATCTGCTAGGATATGTAACGCTACTATAAAACGGTTTGCAGCTGAGTGATGCGAGGACTCATAGCGAACTATTTAAAAAGAAAAAAGGTATGTCATTCTCATTAAACAAATGAGAAATAAAACTTGCGTCTACAGCTTTGAAGAAAGAAATTATAAAAGCATAAAAATATCGATACTAAACTTATATCAACAGAATAAAATTCTATTTGAAATCCCCTTTTCGAGTTCGATCGAGTGCATAATAACATGAGCGTACAAACCACTCGGTTAAGGAAAACTGTCTACGAAAGAAACTCCTTTGTGGCTTCCATACACCTGTCGAACACTATTTCTTTTACAATACACTCGAAGCTGTAACAGAGATTATCTACCCACCACTTTGTTTGAAGATCTTTTTTAAGATCAAAGATTTTTCGACGACACAAGGCTGGCTTCGCAGTTGTCCGGGAGACCCGTACGGGCCGCCCATACACGGGGAACCCGTACGGGTAGCGCCCGCAGTGAAACGAGGGTTCAGTACGCTACGGTAATTTGCCGGTTATACGGGCTCTACCCGGAACGGGTTATGCGGACCAATCCACGTCGCTGTGAAACAATGTTCTAGCGCCTCACGTGTGTCTCCGTTCCGAGAGCCCGTACGGGTCTCCCGGACAGCTGTGCAATCAAACTAACGGAAGAAAATCTTTGTTAATCAGATGTATATTAGGGTTCAGGTCTTTTATTAATTATATTTTTTTCTCGTACATAAGAACAGTGTAGGTATTTATCCGGCAAAATAATATTGCTCTCAGGGATAATGTAGCTTTCAATTTAGTAATAGAATTGACATATTCGGATCAGTATTAGGTACCTACCATAATTTGATATCTCCCACAAACACACCACTTTACCTCTGTGATTCCTACCCTAACTAGATAATATTATAATTGCGACAGTGAGTTTGTTTCTTGACGCTTTCACGCCTTAATCGCTGAACCAATTTTGACGAATTTCGGTACAGAGATCAATGGTATCCTAGGCTACTAAGCCCAAAACTTGTGTTTACATAATTATATTTGCTTCTGTTTCAAATTTAGTTCCTCTACCTACCACTAGTATTTACCAATCAATGGTTTCTATTTTTGCCTATGAAAAAGTTACCTCAGTGACTCACTTTCCTCATTATCACCAGCCACCGGCTTCATCTATTTTAAAAATGACCAAAAAAGATTGACGTGTAAAAGTAATATGTTTAACCTACAAAATAAATATCATTTATCATTCAACTAGTGATTATTGACTATAAAATAACTTGCTTGAAAAAAAAAATACCACTTTTGCATAGCTTTTAGGTAAGTACACATTTAGTAGGTTGTTAAAATAAATATATATCTACGAAACCTCTCTCTTTTAGTATCTTTTCGCCAAACTCTTTTACATAAATACATTGAGCTGGGACACTGAGTCCTAGAATCCCGATTCTGTAACCAAACTTCGGTGGAACTCCGGGATATGTAAATGAAGAGACATTTGCGATAAGCAGCGCTCTTCCTGAATATCATTTCTCGATATTTAGATATTCGCTACATTTTGAAACGTGAAAATTAGGTATTAAGTTCTATACGTTTAATATGCTGACACTATGTACGGAGTGGTTAGTTGCGATGATTTTCATGTTACTCTTGCAACATTAAAAAATGCAATAATATTGTTTTCAACACACTTCCTCGAAAACTGGCTCTTATTCCACACCTTTTAGGTTGACTTTATATTGTATGTGTACAAAACTCGGTATTTTATTCCCTTTTATCGTTACAAGTGTTTCAATCTGGCTACAAATTATGGAGGTATGCGGCACAGAGAGTAAAGTCCCGCACACCTCTACTGAAAATAGAAGGATCCTCCGACCAGACGGTTGTTGTGTCTGGTGGGCAACTGCCCGATAGTTGATCTTCGGACTGTTGTGCATGTTCAAATCGCACGGAGAACTTTGCTTGCGCGATGCAGGATTTCGATGTTAGTTCGTCGTAGATGGCGCTGCGGTTCTTTTTGTTGCCGCACAAATTTCGCTACTTTGTTTTTCATGTGGCGGAACTATAAACGACTACTGTATGATGTCGGACGTAAAAGAATAGCACCATCCCATCACTTCCCGTGGGTGTCGTAAGAGGCGACTAAGGGACTCACCAGAGAATGGGCAGCAGCACTCTCTGTACATTGCAACAGCTACACTGCGATCGCCAACTCGCCTGCCAAGCGTGGCGATTATGACAAACGCTCTCTTTGGGGGACGGCTATGTCCAGCTGTGGACTTCTTTCGGTTGATATGATGATGATGAAGTATAAACTAAATCCAGTGTGAGCCCATGATCAGACGATTCTTTGAAGGTAAGTTGTGAGTGCGGATCTATTGAATACATCTGAGAGGAAGGAAGTAGATATCCATTATCTGCGGAGAAAGCCAATCTGTGCAGTCAAAGGCGGAGTGGTTTGCATTTCTGTTTGCATTTAGTACATCGAAGTGGAGGATGATTTGAGAGGTTGACTGCTGAAAGAAGTGAATTTTAAGTAACAGTGTATCTAACTACCACTCTGAAACGTGGTTATAGTCTATTTTACATCAAATTGATTTTAATACAGGCACTTTACTGTACACTCCATGATAAGGACAGATTCATTATCTGCCTAGCCTTTTTCCAACTATATTGGGGTCGGCTCCCAGTCAAACCGGATTCAGCTGAATACCAGTGTTTTACGTGGAGCGGCTGCCTACCAGACCTCCACAACCCAGTAACTGGATAACACGGCACTTCTTGTCAAGACTGCTGTTTCTGACTTCTGACAATCCGTAACGACTGCCAAAGATCTACAAATGACAGCCGAGGCTAACACGGCTGAACGTGCTTTCCGAGGCACACCCATCCACAGACCGACCTCGGCGTTAAGCGTTGATTAACCTTGGAGGTCGACCCGTGCGACTGTTATTATTTAGCCACCGGCTCCGAGCACAGTACAAACACATTTTTTTGGAAATAAAATTATGACTTATCTTTCGAACAAATTCCGCAATTCTGGAACACTCTGTACAGTGCAGCTTCCCTAACTCAGTCCCGCGTACTTTGAGCGACAATCTCCGGATCGATCCTAAAGTTCAAAGGATTTCAAATTGCTTACCGAGAGCGTATTGTAGGAGCAATATTTAAAATCGAGTTATTCTCCTGAAAGTTGTCAAAGGAAAACAGCCAGATGGCAACTTGCCAAGCAAGGTTCGCGAAATGGCGCGGACATTGCCGCCTAATAAACTACCTTTGAGCCTTAATCTACTTGGATCTAGCTTGAGAGGTTGACTGAAGGATATTACTGGGTTTGTGCGGAGAGGGGCCGGACCTGGCCGAATGCCAGTACGGCTTTCGGCAAGGGCGCTCCACTGTGACGGCGATATCCCGAGTGAGAGTCCTGGCGGAGGAAGCGGTGTCGCGGGGCGGTGTGTTGTTGGCGGTGTCCTTGGACATCTCCAACGCCTTCAACACCCTGCCCTGGAGTTGTATTCGGGAGGCACTACGATATCATCGAGTGCCTTCCTACCTCCGCCGCGTCGTCGGGGCTTATTTGGCGGAAAGGTGTGTCACCTATCTGGGACGCGATGGCAGATGCCAGCGCCCTATGTCGTGCGGTGTTCCACAGGGTTCGGTCTTGGGCCCGCTCCTGTGGAACATCGGGTACGACTGGGTGCTGAGGGGCGAGCTCCGGCCGGGAGTGCAGCTGGTGTGTTACGCCGACGACACACTGGTCACTGCCCGGGGGAGCTCGCACAGGGAGGCAGCGTTGCTGGCGACGGCTGCGGTCTCACAGGTGGTGAGCCGCATACGGCGCCTCGGCCTGGAGGTGGCCCTCAACAAGTCGGAGGCCATTGCTTTTCATGGCCCCCGGCGAGCGCCGCCGCCGGGATCGCACATCGTGGTCGGGGGGGCCCGTATCGCTGTCGAGTCCACCATGAAGTATCTGGGATTGGTGCTCGACAGCCGGTGGGATTTCGGCCCCCACTTCCGGCGGCTGGCGCCCAAGTTGTTGGGCGCGGCGGGGGCGCTGTCAACGCTGCTTCCCAATCTGGGGGACCCGAGCACCGCCTGTAGGCGGTTGTACGTGGGGATCGTGCGATCGATGGCCCTGTATGGGGCCCCGATCTGGGCGGCTGACCTGACGGCCAGCACCATCACTGTTCTGCGGAGGCCACAGAGGGTGATGGCCGTCAGAGTCATCAGGGGATATCGCACGATCTCCTACGAGGCGGCTTGCGCACTGGCCGGATCTCCGCCGTGGGACCTGGAGGCGAAAGTGCTCGCGTCACTGCACCGGTGGCGCGAGGACGCGCGGGCGCGCGGCGAGCGACTGACGCAACGACATTTCGAGCTGTGTCGGTCGCAGCTGCGCGAGGTCCTGGTGGCGGAATGGCGGGACAGGCTTTCGAGCCCTACCGCCGGCCTCATCACCATCGAGGCCATCCGGCCAGTGCTCGACCTGTGGCTCGGGAGAAGGCACGGCTCTCTGACGTTTCGTGCGACGCAGGTCCTCTCGGGGCATGGCTGCTTCGGGAGGTTCTTGTGTCGCATAGGCAGGGAGCCGGACGCTCGATGCCACCACTGCGTCGACTGTCGGGAGGACACGGCACGGCATACGCTTGCAGAGTGTGCAGCTTGGGAGGAGCCGCGCCGTGCCCTCATCTCTGTTGTAGGCGGTGACCTCTCGCTGCCGGCCGTAGTCCATGCTATGGCCGGCGGTGAGGAGTCCTGAGACGCGGTGGTCTCCTTCTGCGAGACAGTTATCGCGCAGAAGGAGGCTGCGGAAAGGGAGAGGGAGATCACAACCGCTCTCCCTGCCCGCAGCAGGCGCATCGGGCGTCGGAGGAGGGCTTACGCTACCCTCTTCCGGCCCCCCTAACTGGGTCCAGGGGCGGCGGACTTGGGGATGTCCGTCGCCCCCCATTCATCCGGACCCGAGGTGGCGGCGCGTGGTGTTCCCGTGCGCCCCTCTTTGACGTAGCGAGGGGAGTCAAACACCTCACTCCCCTCGCCGACGCGAGGTGGCCCGCAGAGGCGGGCCGGCACCAGCCGGGGATTGCGGATGTCGCATACGTTCCCGCGATCCCCGGCGTAGGTGGAAGATGGAACACCGGGGTGGTTTTAGTCAGTAAGAGTCTGACAGACCCCTCCACCCGCCCCAGGGTGGAGGATTTCCATGAGGATTTCCCCCCGAGATCAAAAAAAAAAAAAAAAAAGGATATTACTGGGTTGAGTTGCGGAATTCTTCAAAGGTAACGTGGAAGTCAGTTACTGGGTTGTGGAGAATAGATAGGTAATGTTCTGTATGGTGCCGGACGTAAAATAATCCGCTACGGTGGACAGGGATTTGCGAACTAGTTTAAAATTCATACAAAACCGGGAAGCGGAGTGAAGCAGCGGAGCGGGGAAGCGGAAAAAAACGGCCGCCCGCTCAAATAACTCGTCACGTGACCTCCGCACACGCAGTCCGCATTTCCGCTCCGCACTGCCTCGGTCCGTATCAATGGACAGACATATTCCGCAACTCCGCTCCGTTTTACTCCCTCGCTCCGCTCCGCTGCCTCGCTCAAATCCGCATGATTGAACAGGCAGCCTTAAACTCGTTCTTGCTAGTATTGCTAGATAATATTATGATCACAGTACACAGCCGTAAACACTTAATACAGTTGAAACCATAATCTTCTCCTCATTGTCACTAGACACAGCATCAAATAAAGAAACAATTGAAGGAGCTATAAACGAAACTCTCAAGATAAAGCGCCAGACAGACAGACGGGTAATTTCAAACATCAGTATACATATACATAGTATATCTTGTTGGCTGAATCTCAGGGGTGTCGTAAAGAGTTCGTGTGTTTATCATGCTTTAATATATCGCTAATGTTGAGCTCGAGGACTGCGAAATAGGGCTGTCAACACGCAGAAAAACGAGACAATGTTGTTTTTGGTTATATAGCTTTTTGTAAATATAAAACATTTACCAGCAAAGAGGCTTATGCAACGAAGATTAAACTTTGACTTTAAGAATGGCAGCTTTTACCCTAAGAAAATTGATTTTGACCTTCAGCATGAAGGCTTTGACCTCTAGCTTGGTGACTGTGACCTCAAACTGGTAGCTTTGACCTCTAAAATATGGGGGGGATACAATTTCTCCCGACAAGCCATTAAAAATCCACTAAACACTAAGTAGGCAGATTTCTTTTGTTCGGCAGGTCACATATGCGCTGGACTGACCAAGTTAGATCCGCAGTTAGAAGCTGCGTATCTGATTGCGCCAGACAGTCGAAGAGGGAAAGGTGGCGGGATGTTGTGTGGAGAGTTGTGTTCGCCCTTTCCACCGATGTGGTCGCCTCGAATAGACCATGACCGAGGATACGATAGAGAAGAGTCAGATTTCTTTACAAAAAATTCCATTCACAAAAAAAACACATGTACATGTCACCGGAAAATTGAAGACTCCGTAAGATTGTACTAAATCATTTTTAGATTATGATTTCGCATCATATTATGAAAAAATCGTTTTGTATAACATTAATCCCATCCAAATTCAAGAGTTTCTAATATTTCTGTGTCTTATTAAGAAAAAATTGTTAACAATTTCACGGGGTATTTTACAATCTAACGGCGTTCGCAATCTTCTGGTGAAATATTTATAATTCTCATAAAAAAATCTCGCTTCCCAAGTCACGTTGACTTGTTACCTTATTAATCCATCAATCAAGTCATTAATATCGCTTTAGCAAGTGATTATACGAAAGGTACCGAAAGGCAACGGCCCGATAGGGGTCGACATTTGTCAGGGGTGCAAATTACGGGCCCGGCCTGATTCATCGTGCCCCAATCATTCATCAAGACTTATAACACGAAGGGGGGAAGGTTACTGATAGATATTAATCTGAAAATTATGATGATAAGGCACTTTTCCAAAGATCACCTTTTGATATAAGGTACCTACTTTAAGGATGATTTTCGACATTCACGCGGAGTATCTGATAAGCCGTGGGTAACACCGCGGGGCGCAGCTAGTATGGCATAAATCTTACGGATTGTAATTGAATTAGGGTGAAATACAATTTGTGCAGGAATTTAAAACCTCTAAAGTCTCGGAAAATATGCTAACTGATGATCACAGCTGCCCAAACAATAAAATAAGTAGTAAGTCCTAGAAAAGTTAAGAAGGCTTATAATTTGTATGGTTCTGGCTGCATGGGCGTGCAGTAGGCTACAATAAGGGTAGGCCAGCCTATACATAATGCCCAAAAAAAAACTCACCACATTATTCATGCGAATTTTCGTCCACTTTGAATGTGGAGGATTTTTATTTTTGGGTATTGTGTATGGGCTGGCCTGGCCTACCCTTACTGTAGCCTACTGCACGCCCATGTCTGGCTGAGAGATAATACATGGTGCAGATAAGTATAACTTGAGTGCCGGCTCAAAAAAATTACCTTCTCAGTATTGTTATTTATTGTAAGAGTACTGACATGAAAAGATTGCATGTAGCGGAGATGAGAATGTTGAAATGGATGTGTGGAGTATCGAGAATGGATAAAGTGAGGAATGGGTTTATTAGAGGTAGTTTGAAAGTGGCGCCAGTGACGAAAAAGTTAAAAGGGAACCGCTTATCTTGGTATGTTCATAGAATAGAATAGAATTCTCTTTATTACGTACACCATATAAGTTGCAGAAAAGATAGATGAAGAAAAACATTACATTGGGGGCCACAATGGGCGGCCTTATCGCTAAAAACGATCTTTTAAAGACAACCTATGGATGGATTTTAAAGAGAGAAAGAAAGACAGTGCTGTAGGTAGTCTTAGGTGTACTATTTATATATACAATAAATTTATAATAGATAAATAAAATAATAATTATGAAATAAAAGCAGAGAACCCAATTACTTGGACGACTTAGGAGAGAGATAGTGATTTTTCACCATAGTTTTAAAATAGACAAAGATTGTGCACGCCTTACCGACACGGGCAAGGCATTCCATAACCGCACCGCTTGAATCGTCACAGATTTGTCTTAGAAGCTGATGGAATGCATCGGCATCTCTAGTCTCAAGTTTTAAAAGAGTACTGACATGAAAATATTGCATGTAGGGGAGATGAGAATATTGAAATGGATGTGTGGAGTATCGAGAATGGATAAAGTGAGGATTGAGTTTATTAGAGGCAGTTTAAAAGTGGCGCCAGTGACGGAAAAGTTAAAAGGAGATCGCTTATCTTGGTATGGTCATGTGAAGAGGAGGGATGAAAATGCACGTAACTAAAATAGTTATGAATATAAATGGGGATGGATGGGCAGGGAGAGGGAGACCAAATAAAATATGGATGGATTGTGTCAGGAGTGATATGAAAGAAAAGGGAGTTAGTGATAGCGTGACGGTTGACAGGACAGAATGGGACAAAAAAAAACGTATTGCGCCAACCCCAAGTAACATGGGATAAGGGCAGGAAGATGATGATGATGAATACTGACATGCATACTTAAAATAACTGAGTCCTCTTATAAAGTTACGGAAGCCGATAGTTCGTCTACCGAAATATTCCATCTTGGATAAAATTGAATACTTTCCAAAAGTAAGTAATGGACCCTTTTCTCATCGGGTCAAATGAATTCACTAAATTTTGATAAAATAACGAATCTCAAGTCGATCTTAATGGGGGACATAATAGGCTATTATCAGTTTGTCGGGAAAACTCCGGAATCGGGTAATTTTAGACATTACTCTCGCAATCTTTCTTTCCTTCCCACCTTCGCTGTTGGTGACCACACGATTAGATTTGTAAGTAAAGAAGTTTTGATTGCAATTTTTCTTTTCTGGGCTGCTTCATTATTTATTTATTTTCTTTAAGTCAGGTTATTTCTAGGCAAGCGAGCTCCATCGTCGAACAGATCGTGGCTTGCATCTGGTGAGATTGTTGTCAAACGCGGGCCTATCAATAATTAATCTATCCATCTATGTCGCGGGCCTATCAACAATCTATCCATCAGTAGTTCCTAACCTTTATTTGATACGGGACCACTTTTATTTCTGCGTTACTGGCAGGAACCAGAAATTAATAAGAAAATATCATTTAAGCAACATTTCTGACAGAAACTTAGAATCAGTTTGCATCAATGACATTTTTGAGGTGGAAAGAGTGAAATTTTAAACATTTCGCGGACCATGTTTTGGCCCTTGTGGACCACCAGTGGTCCGCGGATCACAGGTTGGAAACCGCTGATACTTTTGAACGAGCTATTCGTGTAACATATGTATATAACTAATATCTTTAAACGAGCAATTCTTGTACATATGTAAATATATAATATGAATCTCGGAAACGCCTCCAACGATTTTCACGAAATTTTGTAGGTTTGGTTTCAAGGGCGATAAATCGATATAGCTAGTTTTAAGAAAACGTTTACCAAAAAAAAACCGAGCTATAACCGGTCAACTATAATGTGCAATAATAGTGTTATTTTCAGCAGTGAAATACAGTACACAGGTACCTAAATAAGGGGCTTAAAAACATTAAAGGAAACGGGTGGATAGTATTCCGCGGTACTCTTTACCCCTATTTCTGAATTGATAATTTCAGCTTGTGTATTAAAGAAGATTTTAAAATGATCTTGACTCCAAATTCTCAATTAAAATACCAGTCTTTTATACCTTTATCACAAAAGCTATTCATCACCAAAAAAAAACTTTCAAAATAAAATATGAAATACAAATAAATAAAGCCTGCTGAATATTCTAGTGTGTCTGGGCCCGCATACTGTATTTATGTCCCAAATATTCTGCGACGTGTGCTGAACCTATCGCTACAATATTGTGCGATGTAAAGTATTCATTGTCTTTCATATTGAATCCCTGAAATAGGGTCTGTTTTATGAACCGGCAATGTATTGGGCTTTTTATTGTCTTGAATAATATGCTCGTTTTTTGTATGAAAGGGTGTGGATGAGTGGTATCGGTGATATGACTGAGAGCGTTAAAGTTAAGTTATTTTTCAACACATTCGCTCAAAAAATGCATTTACGAAGCCTGTATAAGTTGTTCGAAAGTTAAAAGTTACGCACCATACAATATAACGTGCGGTAAAGTAGGTACTCTCATCTAAGTACCTATTTTACCGTTCACCTCTTTGTATAGTGCCACGCTTATCCTATACGGTTTTTTTTTTAATTAAAATAAAAAAAGTATTCTACCAGAGTTTCACAATACTGGAAAAAATAAGTTGAATGATCAAACCTCCTTGGAAGCGCTTTTGCTCAATACGTTTGTCTTATTATTACTAAAGAGAACATGAGGCTAAAGTTGTATTTCTAATCTTCACCACGCGCCTGTGGCGCCATTTGCAAATTCGCGCTATTTTCATTATAAGGAACGTCGAAGATTAAAAAAACTAAAAGTTTGTTTAATTACCTATAGTGTACTGTTTTCTCGCAAATGTGTTGAAAAACGTTGTATGACACACGTCCGGAAATTGGTTTATACAAACTCGTGACTATGGTAAGCCCTCGACCTCGTTTGTAAAAACCAACGTACCGCACTAGTATCATAAATAACTATAACTTCTTAAATATAACTGGCAAAATGTGGAGGAACTATCAAATACACGTGCCCGTTCCTTTGAAATATAGGTGTGATTTTACATCACATAGGGCCAGTTTCCCAAAGAGATATTTTGCAAAAATAACCCGTAAATTTAAACTTTACTATTCACCCTCCAAATTAATTTCTTTATATTTTCTGTTACTGTTCAAGGTAAAAGTAGGTACCTATAGTTTTTCATCAGCTTCAGGCAATACTACAGACAATATTCCCTTCTACACTAATATTATGAAGAGGAAAAATTTGTATTTTTGTGTGTGTGTATGTTTGTAACGAATAAACTTAAAAACTTTTGGACCGATTTGAAAAATTATTTCAGCAATGGATAGCTACATTATCAGCGAGTAACATAGGCTATATTTTATCCCCGCACTCACACGGGAACGGGAACTACGCGGGTGAAACCGCGTGACGTCCGCTAGTTTCTAATAAATACATCAAGTTTTAAGAAAATACCTAACAATGATGACGACAGCGGTTTCAGCATGTTAGGAAATTGACCTCAACTTGACGGAAGGGTCTAAATGACTCGTAGCTCGTGGCAAGGTGACAAAGGTCAACCGTGATGACCTTTGGCCTTCAACTAACGATGTTATTTGCTTTACAAGAAAGGTTTCAGGTTACTTACCTACCTGTAACGAAAACAACATCATTACTGAGAACATTGTGTTGAAAGGTCATTAAAAGCAATTGCTTTCGGATACACTTTTGGAACATGGCAAATACTTGAGCCGACGGTTTTGAAGGATTATTCTACTTTTTTTTTAAGGATGGGATATCATCAAATGACTTCCTCCGCCCTGGGTGGAGCGGAATGGCGTGTCAGACTCTTACTGACCAAAACCCATCCGTGTTCTTGCCTTGCCTTGTCGTTGCGTTCCAGAGCCGCGGTGACTCTTTCGAACAAATTCCGTAACCCCGACAGGCTCTGGCACGGGCCCCGTCTCCTATCTTGATATCTCTTTTAGGCGCGCGTGGAACACAACGCGCCATCGACCCGGCCTGGTGGTGATCGGACAGCGACCCACCCAACGTTCGTCGTCCGCAGGCCCGCGTCTATGGTGGCCGGGTATCGCCATGCGACTCCCGACGCCCGGGGCGTCTTCTCCTGTAGTGGCGGTTAAAATAAAAACATCCGTAAAAACAAACATTGAAAAGGAAGATGACACTATGCCTTTGGCACACTATGAACAATGAATGAATGTATTAGCTTCTAAGTCCGTGTATGAACGATAGCTCGATCACGCAGGCTGGAGTCACGTCAATCATGGCTTCGACGGGTGGGCTCAATCGACTAACGTGCAAATAAATAATTTGATTGGTTGATTGCCAGACCCCCTAGTCTGCCAGTGACCTTAACTGTTAGGCTGGTTAATTTTCAAAAGCTCCTTGGCAATGTGTACAAACAAGGCAATCCTTAGATTGGTCGTACAATTTTCGAAGTACTTGTGCTTTGACAATAACAGCCCACTCTTGGAGTGGGTCGAGATCTGTGAACGGCTTCTTTTCAAGGGGTAAAACTTTTGTAATTTATATTTGTAGCGGACAAAGATCCCCGTCAAAATTCAGTCACGCACGTGACCTCTTGTGTGACAGGCTCTGCAAGGACGAAGAAGTTTCAATACCATACTTATATAAGCCGCACCGGTCTAAGGTTGAGACCATACATTACATACCTAGTTACTGAGCTGTCTTCGTGTCTCGGCAAGCACGTTCAGTCGTTCCAGGCTTTCATGCGTATCTTTTTGGTCTGGTGCTACAGGTATTCTGAAGACCGAAATCGACACGTCCTTTTCTTAGGGGTGTCTTGTTATCCGTTAACTGGGTAGTGCAGTTTAGACAGGCAGGCGCTTCATGTAAAACATTGGGTTTTAACCCCATCCGGCCAGACTGGAAGCCGAACCCAATATTATTATTTACTAGCTGCGCCCCGCGGTGTTACACGCGGTTTTAGAATATATGTATGTATATAAAAATAGCCTTTGTGTTAATCCAGGGTGTCAGCTTCCTGCATACCAAATTTTCTCAAAATCGCCTTTATAATATTACTGTGATATAGTGTGATTTATTTCAATCAACTTTGGATCATAAAATTAAACTAAACTATTTAATTATATATTTATAATCAAAAGAAAGAATTACATTAATATTGAAAATTATACATTTATATTTTGAATTTATTTATTTATTTGGAAACTCAACAGCTTATTATTAACATACATGAGTTATGAATGTTCAGTTCACCTCCCCATCAATGAACAGCCAAATGCAATTGCAACACAGTTACTGGCATCTTAAAGCCTGCATAGACTGAACATTGATGGCGAGATGATAACAATTATCTATTAAGCCAATAATAGAGTTTCACGGCATTGACAAAGCTGTAGGTTAACTAGAAAGTGGCGAAAAGAAAAAAAGAAAAGAAATTATAAAAGTGAAAAATAATGTGGAATTGTTGACACATTGACAAAATTAAAAAGAATATCAAAACAATTTACTTACAATAATATCTTAACATTATACGATATACGTGAACCATGCAACACTGGTAGTGGTTTTAGTATATAGTTGGTAAAAGAGGATTAAGCTGAAAGAGAAGAAGATTTAGCTGTCATCACCGGTTTTATGTTTCCCGAGGCAAGAAAAGTATCTAATGATTGCACAAAAAAAGGCTAACCAACAGATGACTTCCAAATTATTTTCTTTTACCCAAATATAAGTTTGGTTAACTTTCAGCTTTCATTATTTAGGTCCAGCTTCCCTCGAGATAAGTTTGTCGGGTAAAATGGCGGCCGAAAGCTTGTAGTAAAACTATTTAGAGTCCAATGGGTGTAGTCGAGATGCCGGTTATAGTTTCACGAAACTCCTCAGGGAGGAATGTTGTGGGGACGGTAAATTTTAGTGACCGAAAATTGCAAAATTATAACGTACTAGTAACTTCTGTCAGCGGTTTTGCCCGCTAAAAGGCGCCAAATTATCCCAAGGCAACATACTCCAGAGATAAAAGTCTCCTATGTGTTATTCCAGACTATAATCTACCTATGTCCCAAATTTCATCAAGACCCGTTCAGCCGTTCTGATGTGAAAGAGTAACAAAAATCCATCCATCCTAACATACTTTCCCATTTACAATATAAATAAAATATAAATAGGACTAGCATTCTGTCAGCGGTTTAGCAAGCTAAAAGGCAAGGTAAATTATCGTAAGGGAACATATGTAATATTATAAACAGTCATCTTATGTCCTTTTCAGATGTGTTCAGTCATGAAGACCTGAAGAGTTGTTTCACAGACAAACTGAGTTATTTTCACATTAATAAGTTACTAGCTTTTGCCTCGCGACTTCATACGCGCATACCCCGTTTTTTCCTATTCCCATGAATGTGACTATCTTATACAAAAATAACTTTTCAAATCCGATTGGTAGTTCCAGAGATTGGCGCGTTCAAACAAACAAAACAAACACATCAGCTTTATTATATTAGTATAGATATAATACTAAGTTTGTATGAATAAAAACATTTAAGTTGCGTTTCATTTCTTCGTGTGTGTCGAAAGCAAATACTTTTTGGGTAACAATGTGTACAGGAAACCATCTTACTTATTGATAGAACTTATTGCTATTTGGTTAAAGTATTTTGTTATATTTTCTAAGTTTCAAGTTTGACTGCATAAAAATGTGGTACCGATCCGTCGGATACGTTGAATCATGTGAAAATGACACCGACCTAAACCTATAAATAGTTTTTGATATAGAATTGAGGGACTTAAGGTTGATTCGTACATATCAGGGCCGTGCCCGGGACGTGGGCGAACCGTGGGCCGTCAGAATAAATTGACGCACGTCCGTGTCTGGTCCGAGTAGGTACCGATATTTTTTGGGCCCCTGATGGACCACATTCCATCCACGTCCTGGGTGGCCCTGATTTATTTTAATTCTCCCCCATTTGTTCTCAAACTTTTCAGCCTTCAACTTCATGTTCCATCCATTTAACTACAAAACCCAAGGTTTAGAACTGCTCTGGCCAGTTGGCCACTTGATCGCCACGCCAAATATTTACTTAAGCGAAAACCACTCAAACTAAATCATAATGTTTGTTTGTTTCAGAAAACAACACGCAGTTGGATCGAGAGCACGTTCCAGAAGCGAGAGTGCAAATACTTCGTGCCCAGCGCCAAGGATGAGCATGTGTGAGTACATCACTTGTTTGGGGACGGTTTAGATGGGCATTTTCCTTTGTTTTACTAGGATTATTGCAACCCCAATGTCTTCAAATACATATTTGATAACATTGTTCTTACCTACCTACTTCTATGAGAATTTCATGTTGCAAAAAAGCCGATTTCCAATACAGGATTTAATCAAGCCACAGAAAGTGTTACTCCTTGTTTTTTAAGGATGGGAAAATCATCAAATGACTTCTTCCGCTCAGGGTGGAGCGGAAGGGCGTGTCAGACTCTTACTGTTTAAAACCCATCCGTGTTCCTTCTAAAGCCCTTTGCGTTCCAGGGCCGCGGTGACTCTTTTGAACAAATTCCGCGAGCCTAGCAAGCTCTGGCCCTAGCGGGCCCCGTCTTCTATGCTGACATCTCTTTGAGGCGCAAGTGAAACACAACGCGCCATCGACCCGAGCCTGGTGGTAATCGGACAGCGAGCCACCCAACGCTCGCGGTCCGCAGGTCCGTGCCTGCGGTGGCCGGGGATCGCCCTGCGACTCCCGACGCCCGGAGCGTCTTCTCCTGTAGCGGCGGTTGGGGCGAAGGCCTTGCCTTTCCCTCGCGCGGCCCGCCTCCAAGTGTAACTCCCTGGATACAGAGTTCGTCTGACTCTGACGACAACTATAAGACACTGTTAGCTTATTTATTGACTGCCAATAAGTGCCTACTCACAAAATAATAATTACATATTATTAATAAAGAGGTCCAGTATAAAATCATAAGTACATATTGTTTCTCAATTCCCCAGGCTGAAGTCCAAATAATACTAATAATAACCAATACAATCGAACATAGGGCGCTATTCTCGGGAGACCTAAGTACACACAACTCTCGCACTACACATTGGTGATATATTTATCCTAGCATAAACTTTACTGCGAGAATTAACGCCCTCCTATTTTAAGAAAGTGATGGTGATGACGTCATGGTGAAGGAGCTGCAGGAAGGCTGCGCTGACGTTCATAAGATTCTACATTATAACGGTATGCAGAATAGGGTGCAAAATCCTACAACGTCCATTTAAAAAAGGAGGATCCTCCGACCAGACAGGTATTATGGGCAACTGCCTGATGGATGTTTTGGGCTGTTGTTTATGTTGAAATCGGTCAGAGAACTTCGATTGCGCGATATAGGATTTTTGTACGTCAGGTCTTTTTTGTAGTTCGTATGTGGCGATATAGTTTCCTATCCCCTACATGTCCTTATTCAGGCCATGGTTTACCTGATTAGATAACATCGAAAATAATAGCTATTCCTTATATTTTCTTAAACCAAGAGAGAATTAAATTCAACCCCTAATGTATTTTGAACGACGCGACGTGGCGTTCTCAATAGAGTTGGCATATCGACGGGAAAAGCTTATATATGTACTTGATTGAGGAGGGGAAATGCTGCCAATGAATATGAAGATTTGACTTTGATGAATTATGGAAAGGGGAACTTTGTCATGGTAATAAGCTATAATCTTAGTAGATGTGCTGTAGTAAACGAAATCCTCTCACAATTTTCAGTCAATTAAAACTAGGTAATCTAAAGGTGTAAAATTGTTTGTTCTGACTGATTTATCAATGCACAGCCAAAAGTACTAAGTCTAGAAAGCTACAGTTGAGGGTTTTTTGAACTGTCAACTTTAATTAGGGGTGGGGGGGGGAATAGGAGTGAGAACTTTGAAGCTGACATCTACACAGACGAAGTCACAGTGTTTGATGTTTTATAGTTATGTAACGTTATGTTGTGTAACGGGCGGGCGTTTTGGGGGACTGTCTTTATGTAGAACTTTGACGTTCAAAAAGTGTTAGTACTCAGCCTTATTTGATAAATTACATTTTAATTTAATTTTTTTTTTCTTGGAAATTCTGACCCGATTACAAAAGAAAAAACAGAATTAACTAATAGAAAGTCTACACACTCCACTTTTGCTCAGTGTCAACGGCTACTTCTTATAAGTATATCTGCAAAGAGCTCGGTACCAAATAATAATTTCGATAAATAAGCCTTTTTATTATGCGTTAAATAATCAGTAAACTGTAACCCAACCCCATAAGCCCGTTAATCAAGCTTCAATGAATATTAATTACCTTCTAAACAACTCGTCGTAAATATTAATTTCCTACATTCAGAAAATGTCTTCGCCAACGCTACAAACTTCGGCACAAACAATTATGTGAGACAAAGGAGCAAATAATCTGTTTAATTAAAACTCAAACGAAGTGAGGATTTATGTACAATTGTGTGAGCATTCTTTTTAAATTAAAAGAAATAATTTTCCTTAATAAGATAAAAGCTTAAGAGCACACAGCTTTGAGCAGACTAATTTCAAGCTTTAAGTTAGAGCAAAAAATACTAAATAATAGGTAATTAAAAATACTAAATAAAAATATGTACATTCATAGAGAATAGAAAGGCAGAAAGGAAGGCTTTTGCCCTGAAGTTGAACTGAACAGGCCGGGAAAAAAAAAATGGCCAAGTGTGAATCGGACTCTCACACAAAGGGTTCCATACCATAAACCAAAAAAACACGTTTCTTCTATGTGAGCCCCTTTAATTTTTAAGTTTTTGTTATTTGTTTTATAGCGGAAACAGAAATACATTATCTGTGAAATTTTCGGGAATTTTTAGGTCCCGTTTTTACCCTTTGGGTTCGGAACCCTAACAAAACAATGAAGAAAAATTAAAAAAAACTTAGATCATCAAGTGCTCGCTACGCAATGTGGCAGGCCGCAGCGTAGTTGTACCTGAGCATATACGATATAGTACACACTTAAAGCAGTTACGCATTGCATCCAATGCGATCCGAAAAAATACGGATACCAAAAACTCGGACCGATTCGGCTATTGCTTTCCGCATTGCATCCGATTCGATTTTCATTAAATTCGTGAAAATACGGATCTAGAGTCTAAAAAACTCGGACTAAATTCGGATATTGCTTAAGCACTTATATCGATCTCTGATCTAAATCAACATCGAGCCGCGCGGATATGTCCGATTGGAAATCGAGGTAACGCAAAAGCGTTCATACAAATAGTACTGCGGCTACTTCGGTCCGTCAATATTTCTTCCAAATTGAAGACTCACGGATGACGGAGAGAAATCTGATGACGGAAGTCGGATCCAGAAACTACCATACAAATAGTTCTATGACCACTTTGGAACGTATTTTCACGAATTCGGATCAGATACAGTGCGTAACCGCTCTTATAGCTCACACTGACCCACATAGTACTGTACTATGCTACAGCGTAGCTTATGCTAAGCTACAGCGTAGCTTACTTAGCACACACTGACACATGGCGTAGATCGGAATTCGCTACGGCGTAGCACGTTCCTAGCTACAGCATAGATAAAACTTCGCTACAGCGCAGCACATACCTAGCTACAGCATAGCTCGTGTAGCACACATTGACATATAGCGTAGATCGAATTTGGCTACAGGCAGCGTAGCAGTCACTGACTCATAGCATAACTTTCGTAGCGCACTGCGTAGCACTAACTTTGCAATAGCATGGCACATACCATATGTTTTAGGAATACTTTCAACATGGAAACAGCTTAGGAGTGAAATTCCCTGCCAGAATCTGTGTTTCTTGCTACATCAGATGATATTGTAGTCACACGCGAGCCATCAATAAATAATAATAAAAAACCGGCTAAGTGCAAGTCGGACTCGCGCACGAAGGGTTCCGTACCATTTTCTATAAAAACCCTTAAATATTTATTTTATTCTGTTATTTTAGTATTTTTTGTTATAGCGGCAACAGAAGTATTTCTGTTAAAATTTCAACTGCCTAATTATCACGGTTCTTGAGATACAGCCTGGTGACAGACGGACAGAGAAGTCATAGTAATAGGGACCTGTTTTTCCCTTTGGGTACGGAACTCTAAAAAGGATACCATGTACAGTCAGTTCCCGCAATTAGCTAAAACCACTTTCATAAATGGTTGAGATTATTAGAAAACGAATCGATATAATTTAATAATTCTTTTATAATTTATTTACTTTGCTAAAATGATAGAAATATAAAAGAATTATAAAATTCTATTGATTCGTATTCTAAACAATCTCAACCATTTGTACAAAGGTGGGTCAACTAATTGTGGTAAATGACTGTACGAGTTTTTTTTTTTTTTTAAGGATGGGAAATCATCAAATGACTTCTTCCGCTCTGGGTGGAGCGGAAGGGCGTGTCAGACTCTTACTGACTAAAACCCATCCGTGTTCATTCTAAAGCCATTTGCGTTCCAGGGCCGCGGTGACTCTTTCGAACAGATTCCGCAACCCTGGACTGTACGAGTACCAACTCAGTAATTGTTCGAGCAAAGTTCCGATATATTTCTAACCCGAGCCAATTTGTAACCGCAAAGTAAATAATGCCTTGTGTGAAATAAGCAGTGCAGTTCCAATAAATCTCCGCGTGTAGTGCAATGGCAGCACGCGTCACCTGGCGGCCTGCATGAAATACTGATGAAACGGACTCGGATGCTGCCAAATGTTATATTAAATAAGTTCTGGGTGCATTTGTTGAATTTTGAAGTTGAACTTATTTAATTATTTCCTTTAATATTTGAAAGTTTGTCTGTTTATTGGTGAGCGCGACAGGAATTTACTAATTGAGAAGAGTTAAGTTGTTTTATTTTTGTTTTGGAATGACTGCTCGTGGTGTTTTTTTATTTTTGACATATAACTTATAACAAGGAATTGCTAATGTTGTACTTTTTAATGAATTTATTTTGGTTACCGTAATGTTATAATAATCTGTAATAATTATTTGTTTCATATTGTAATTCTTTTTATTTTAAATTGATAATTCAGTGTAAAATTTCGATACAATGTAAAAATTGTTAGTGAAATAAATGAAATGAAAATGAAATGGTTAAAGAGTAACAGCCGCACGAGTCAATCATCAATGTTAAGCAACGCTTGCCAAGGTTGGTCTCTGGATGGGTGACCATCTTAATTTACCGAGTTTCCTCCGTCCTTCGGAAAGCACGTTAATCCGTTGGTCCCCGCTTTCATTTGTAGATCTTTGACCGAGGTTACGGATTGTCAGAAGGCAGTAAATCTGACTCCAGTCTTGCGAAGAACTACCGTGGTACCCAGTTAATGGGTTTTGGAGGTAAAATGTAAAAGGTAAAATACTGATATTCAGCTGAATCCGGTTTGACTGGAAGCCGACCCCAATATAGTTGTGAAAAGGCTAGGCAGATGATGAATGACTGCGTACCGGATACCCACTGGATGGGAGAAGCACAGCAGGTCCGGTCGATGTGGAGACTTGTTGGAGGCCTATGTTTAGCAGTAGACGTTTTTTGGCTGAAATTATGCTCATGGGGTTTCTGTAGGAAACGCATACTTATTTTTTACGGATAGGAAATCATAAAATGACTTCTTCCGCTCTGGGTTCCGGTACTGACTAAAATCCATCCGTGTTCCTCCTATTGCCCTTTGCGTTCCAGTGCCGTGGTGACTCTTTCAAACAAATTCCGCAACCCTGGCAGGAAATGCATACTGGAATTATAATTATTTATAGACTGAAAACAGTAATGCTGAAAACTGAATTCTTTTGAGCTAAATAAACTAATTACACCTCAACATTATTCTATGTATTTCATACCTAAACAACAATGAAACATCTGACTGCTAGATATTAAATATCATAATGTACACGCAAACATGGGTCCACGAATAATTAAATGTAGCAATTGTAATTATTGGGGCATGAATTATTTAAGCGAACGTTTAGCTAATCCCTGGTTGATACAAATATTAATATGAGGTACAAACTAACACGAGATTATGAGATTATTTGAGAGAATAACGATAGCATTTTGATACTAATCCTTCCCTGTCGGTATTTGTCGTTTTATTTTGTATTAGTATGAACTTTAGGCTGCGACCCCATCGGAAATATGCGAGGTAGCTAAGAGGTGCGCGAGGAAAACATCCACCAATAGGATAGATAGATAAAACATTTATTTGATACAAGAACAGAAAACGCAAAAGCACAATTACACAAATCATAATACTAAAAAAACCTAATACGAAAACACATTTTAAAAAATACAGAATTTATGGAAATCTGGATGTGATTTAAGTGCCAAACGACCTACCGATATTACAAAAATTTTACTTGAAAAAAAAATCCATGTGCCATCAACTGACAAATGCTTGCACTGTCTGGACAGGTTCACTCAAACCTGTGTGATACTTTCCTCAAAAGACCACTTCAGACAATAACCTACATGGTTCTCATATGATTTGACCAGTACGCTTGTGAGGACTTAAAAAGAGACTTTGACCTCTGAGTTTGTTTCGTAGTCAGCTAGGAAACACCGGCCTCATCCAGTTTAAAATTATCCAAAAAGGTAGACGTGTAAAAGTGCTATGTTTAACCTACGTATAGAATAAATATCATTTATCAATAAGGATTAATTCCAACAGGAACTCCAGAATGTAACAAGGCTATAATTTTGAAACTGGTTACTAGTTTAGTGTATGGCTGAACGAGTTAGTCGTCAACTAGTTGCTGAGTTATGCTCGATACCGTGGCAGCGTTAGCGGTAGCTAACAACTTTATATGCAGCCGTTTACATCTAGTTTCAAACAGTTCACGAAGGACTTAGAAATTAAACTAGGAGTTATATTAAGTTCATAAAGCTTGTATGTGCGAATAGCCTGCCGGAATAAAAAAGCGCGGCAGTATCACTCACATACGGCGGCGATATTACCTGGCTTTTTTATTTCGGCGGGTTTTGTATGCCTTTTTTCTAGGAATCCGAACTCTTTGAAGTATGGCTTAATTAAATTCTCAAAGACGCGGTCCATTATGCAGCCACAGACGTAAATATGCAATATCTCGAAACTCTACCCCAGAAAAGTACCGGATTTGATGAAAAGAAAAAATGATTATTACCGACTTGCACGGGACAGGGCTGGTTATTTTGTAATGGCTGGTTTATACAGTGCGAGCTAGCATGCGAGTCAGCCCGTCGAGTAGCTGCGATGCAGTCATTCGCATCGTATGGACATCGTATTACGAATTACTGCCACTTGCGAGTTGGATAGTAGCAGCGAAGTACTGTCTGGCTGTTGTGGGGAGTGAACACAAAAAATGTTGAAGTAACTCGTATGCGAGCTATTATTCAAGGCAAGTGACAGTAACTCATATGATACGTAGGTACATACGATGCGAGTTACCGCACTGCAGCTACTCGGCAGGCTGACTCACACCCTAGCTCGCACTGTGTAAACAATCCTTATTGAATGAGTTATAGTTAAATTCAGGTGGCTGGCCACATTTGCTACGTGACCAATGTCCTATGGGCCAAAGTGACAACTATCAAGAGACTAAAGAGCCAGCAGGCGTTGCGGCAGGCCACGAAGATAATGTCAGGACGAGGTAGAAACATTCTACAATCAATTATCCACATATAGCCCTGGACCGAAACAACTACAAGCCAAGCAGATCCTTTGCCAGCTATGAGATAATCCAGGTAGACAGTAATCAATAACAATAACAATATTTATTTGTTCCAGACTTAAACCTTACAATTACTGTGGCACCTTAAATAACGTTTTTTTTTTTAATTAGTGGCAAGATACAAAATCGTTACAGAATTGTAATATAGTACTATATTACAATTCTGTATGGTGTCGGACGTAAAAGAATAGCACCATACCATAACTTCCTGTAAGTGTCTTAAAAGGCGACTTAGGGACTCTTGGCAGCAGCATTCTTTGTGCAACAGCTACACTGCGATCGCCAACCCGCCTGCCAAGCGTGGCGATTATGGCCCTTTGGGGGAGGCCTATAACCAGCAGTGGACGTCTTTCGGCTGATGATGATGATACCACAATTCCAGTTTAAATAAAGTAAGGCTCTCTGTTGGTAATTAATTTATGGTCTACAATGAAAACACAAGCCATTGTTGTTATTTGTTATGTCAATTAAATCTAACCTCTCAATAACCCTTTAATGCTTCAGCCAACAACTACCGTTCACAATAACTATAAAATAATAATTTCTGCAATTACCATTTCCAAGTCTTCTACTAACTTATTCAGCTAAACTAATGTTACAGTTTATGGGAACCTGAACAGCTGCTCAACTTAGTTGCTGTCGTCAAGCCGTATTAAATTACTAGGAATTCAAAAGTGCAGTTAGAAATTTTAATTGTTGAGTAAGTTGAGTTGGTAAGAAGTAAATTTGTATCGTTTAGAAGCGTGGCTTTGATTTTTGAAGACTTATTTCTGGTTCAAGCTGGCGGAAGAAAATATTGTGATGCCTGGTTTGATTTGAAAATAGCGGAACATCAAGATAAAATAAGAATATGCTTAATTGTACACCAAATATAGTTAGGTACACAACTCTTACACCCATTCAATCTAGACTACTTTTATAAAGCTGAAGTGTTTGGTTGAACGCGCCAATCTCAGGAATGACTGGTTTGAATTGAAAACTTATTTTAGTATTGGATTTTTATCGAGGAAGGCTATATACTTAACGTCTTTTTTTCCCACAGCAACGCGAACGAATTTGCGGGCACAGCTAGTAATAATATATAATTTTATTTATTTCACTCTTCACAAATGTTCACATCGGTATACATTTACATTTCGCACAAAAAAGTAAAATAACATACAATGCGTAAAATATGATCTTTTGTGAGAGGATAACCAGGCCCTCTCACCCCGAATTTGTGTTTAAAGTTTATTTTAGCAAGACAAATTATATAAAGCAGAGGTATTGACAATGAAAACAAAATTGCGAGTCTACAAAAGTCAAAATGGCTACTAACCTTTAATAAACTAACAAATTAAATTAAAATAAAATAACGTGTAGATATCAGGTGTAATGTAATGGGAATATGAGTAGAGAGGTTGAACGGCATGGTGGACTGCTGTGCTGCGTGTCGCGGGTTCGATTCCCGCACGGAACAATTATTTGTATGGCCTACAGATAGTTGTTTCGGGTCTGGCTGTTTGTGTATGTGACTTTGTATGTTTGTAAACGCACCCACGATACAGGAGCAATTCCTAGTGTGGGGCAAAGTATAAAAAAAATAAATAAAAAAAAAAGATTTTATTATTGTTATAAAAATTATTTGTTATTCTGTATTGTTTTTGTTAATTTTTAATACGTGTGTTACTTTAAAATTTACAATATCTAATTTATAGTAAGATTAAGTCCTAATCTTATTATAAATTAGATATTGTAAATTTAAAAGTAACACACATACGTCTGTACGTATTGGTACTTACTGTTAGTGCAGAGAGTAATTAAAGCTTAATAAACAAATACTCAATACTCAATACTTTATTGCATTCCATAATGTAATGTACAACAGTTGGTAAGTCTTAAAGTAGAACAAATTATGGACCCTGTCGGGCACATCAAAGTTATAGTTTATATAGAGGAGAGGATGAAGAGCGCTTATTGAAATAAGGGAAAGAAAACCTCAAAAATTAGGTATATAAGTAGGTATTCATTACATGTTCATATATATTCCTTTTATAAAAAGTTATTTATTATTTTTCTAGATATAAAGCTTCATTTTAAATTAACATATACTAATGGCGAACATAACATTAAAGATATTGTTTACGGTTTACTTCATGTTCATTTTATATAATATATATATTCAATCATATTATTCATATTTATATATATTATATTATATACATATATCATATTATATTCAATACATATGACGATGGACACAACGACGAAATAATGTAACAATGAGTTCTAGGAAATCTATGGGTGCAATGGCTGTCTTATTGCTGGCAGAGATCTACCAGGGGCCTATTTAATAAACCTGATTAGTAACAAATGAGAAGCGACAATCTGACAATTTTATAAGTTTTCATACATACTCTGTTATCTTTAACCTTTTGAACGCCAGAGCATCAACGCACGGCGTACCCCCCACACCAAGCCACAAATTCACCGTACTTTTTGTCACATATTTGTGACGTTTAGCGTACAGAGCACGCGCTTGTCATGTAAACGTGCCAATGGCGTTCATAAGGTTAAACAATATCTGTCGCAAAATAGTGAAAATAATGTCAGTTTTTTGACAAATTTGTCGCATTGTCAGTTATATTAAACAGGGCCCAGGCAACGCGATGGATTATGGACCACAGCCTCTCACAGTTAGGAGGCTAGTGTCCCAGCAGTGAAAACATTACAGCCTGAAAATGCTAAACATCATTGCCCAACTCAATATAGAAATGCATCGGTCCCGAAAAAAACACGTGGTACAGTAGAAAATAGTAACCTAGATAAGATTTCTTGATTGGAAAAACAGCGGTAGCCATATTAGAACCAGAAAAAAAAACCTTTTCCTTTTTGGTGTTATCATTTATAGGCCGTGTTTCAGCTCTCTAGGTCTAGAGCATTACAGTTCATTAACCTTCTTATATAACACGTTTATAGCAAAAATAAATGAATGTAACAAAATATTTTCATAAAAAACCGTCTTGGCAAGTCTTGAAGCGCGCCGTGTTATCTCATCAGCGATAACTTCCGAAATGGTTCGTCGTCTTTACGATCTGCCATCAACGAAGTTGTACGAAGATGGACGAATATTTACGAAGTTCCCTGTCTAAGGCTGTTTTTAAACCACCCTATGTTAAAGCTGGTTTAAACTTAGGTACCTACCTAAAGTATTTTAAAATACTTAACTTTGAGCATAAAATTGTAAGACTCAGGTATAAGTTTATGTGACCTTATTTAGATAAATAAATAATAAATAAATGTCGTTATAAACGCCTTTGGACTTGGTATGGTATGCGTCACGCTTGGCGCAAGTAAATACTTTTTCTTTCTGTATTATCTGCTGTTCCTCCGCATGATACAAATCCAGTCCACCAAAAAGTGAGAAAGATATATTTTGAAAAAAATAAACGCTTAAATATCCATGTTTAACACAAACAAGTGTAAAGTTACCCTTATCCAGAATGTAGCAGTAAGGCCGACTCCAAATGAGAACATAAACCTCCTGTATTTGGAGTTTATTCCCTGCAAACAGCCAGGTCAGGCGGAACGGGGTGTTTGTCTCATTATTCGTTTATATATTTTTATTGTGACATAGTGACTATCTATGCTAATATAAGTGGTGTAGAAATGAGAATAAACTTTCAAGATAGCACAGCCAAAACTACTGGGACTGGTTACATCAAATTTTGAACAAGGCTTCCTTTTTTGGTGTAGATGAAAATCGTGTGCACCAATCCTGCTCAGACGAAGTTGCGGGTGATGTATAGTACTGGATGAAGTTGGACTTGATTTGGCTCTAATGCGGCTTCATCATCAGCCTAACCTTTTTCCCAAATATATTGGGGTCGGCTTCCAGTCAAACCGGTTTCAGCGGAATACCAGTATTTTAAGTGGGGCGGCTTACCAGACCTCCACAACCAATTAACTGGGTAACACGATCCGGCTCGAAGGACCATAAAGTTGTACGGGACAACTATAAATGATAAGGTGTGATAGAGTTTATAATGATCAATTTACTAATATAATGCTGATTGATACAGTGATCACTTATGATATAATGATTATATTATATCAAACTGCTACGATATTATGACAATGAGTACACGCGGCGAAGACCGAACGCGAACTGAAGTAAATTGCGCACGCGGTACATGACTTGACTTGGTTCTTTCATGAAACGGTATCTTATTTATTATTTGTGATCGAACTGATCGAGCACAAATTCTTTAGATACCGTTTAAAAACATTCATGTCGTAGTCATATAACTTCGGGCCTGCGGACGGCGAGCATTGGGTGGCTCGCCGATCACCACCAGGCCCGGGTCGATGGCGCGTTGTGTTTCATGCGCACCTCAAAGAGATGTCAGCATAAAAAACGGGGCCCGTTAGGGCCAGAGTCTGCCAGGGTTGCGGAATTTGTTCGAAAGAGTCACCGCGGCCCTGGAACGCAAAGGGCTTTAGAAGGAACACGGATGGGTTTTAGTCAGTAAGAGTCTGACACGCCCTTTCGCTCCACCCAGAGCGGAAGAAGTCATTTGATGATTTCCCTTCCTTAAAAAAAATGTCATATAACTTAGCTAAACATATAATAAACATAGGTACAAAAGAAGAAGTAACGGACTTATATAACGAACCTTTGACACCGGTAATTAAAGCCACGTTTCATGAATGAACCGTAGCATAATGCTCTCATATATGTATTTGAACAAAAAGGTAATTAGAAGGTTTCGTATAATAGCAGTTTTCTGGAGCACGGAAAAGAAAAATGTATATCAAAGATTGGATGTTGACGTATAATAGCAGTGTGCACTGCAGTAACTATTTGAACCTATCCATGCGCCCATACCAATATTATAAATGCAAAGGTAACGCTGCCTGTTTGTTTGTAACCTTAACCTTTTGAACGCCAGAACATAAACGCATCGGCGTGCCCCCGACGCCAAGCCACAAATTCGCCGTACTTTTTGTCACATATTGGTGACGTTTGGCGTACAGGGCACACGCTTACTTATCATGTATACGTGACTACGGCGTTCAAAAGGTTAAACTTAGCACACGCGTAGAACATGGCTGGGAACTAGAGGATCCATTTTCCCGGTCTATTAGTCTATATTATGACCCGTGGTCGGAGTAGTTAGAGCTATTTTGGTTCAATGACCGTAAACGTTGATTTTAATATGGACATTCCCCGACTGAAACTCACTGAAACTCCGTAATTTATTTTAATTTCTGATAAAAGAAAGCTTGTCTTATATATTGGTAGTGAGCGCACGACGTTTTCAAACTAACATCAGCGACGCGTTGCTTTTTTCCAATGCGCACTCGCGCGATATTGCCGCTCAAGTGTAACGCGCGACATGACTAGTACAGAAAATATTAATTGTTACAGAGAATTAAAAAAAAAATACCTACAAAATTAAGTTTTTAATTTAATTAACTTGAAACGTGTCCGTCTTATAGTTACCCGTCGGAGGAGTATGTGTTCGTTCATAATTCCAAGACGTGAATAGCTTTTTACAAAGTAATTTTTAACTTATTTAACTATAATATGATTAGACTTGAAATCCCGGGATCCCGAGAGTGTCTGTATTAAGACAACGTTTCGCAAGTGCAGAAATAGCTCTACCTACTCCGATCATTGATTAGACAGATAAACAGTTTCAACTTTAGTGAAACATCAATGTATTAGCAATCGTTGGCAAAGGCAAAGGTTGACTGGTAGAGAATGCCTTGATGCATTAAGTCCGCCCATGTACCACTATTGTACATAAAGTTTAAATAAATAAATAATAAGAAATAAAGCGAAACAATAAATTACCCTTTGCAACATAAATAAATCCAATATCTAAGTTAGTATTAAATAAACTATCAATTTAAGCCAACAAAGCCGCATTATTCGTGGCGTGTTAGGATTCCTCAGGGATCGTGAGGTATGCGGCTTTAAAGCCCTCGGTGGGTTCCACGTCAAATATACTGATAAACTGAGAATCGATGCTTTGAAACTTGTTGCACGATAGATTGTGATACGACAATGTACTGTAGCTTTCAAAATAATAAAATAATGTTATAAGAATGACTTACCATAACATCATCATCATATCAGCCGAAATACGTCCACTGCTGGACATAGGCCTCCCCCAAGTGTCGCCACAACAACCGGTCCTGTGCGTCTCGCATCCATCGGTTACCCGCGACCCTCACCAGGTCATCGGTCCACCTTGTGGGAGGCCTTCCAGCGCTGCGTCTTCCGGTATGCGGTCGCCACTCCATAACTTTTCGGTCCCATCAACCTACTTACCATATGTTTGCAGGTAATACACTTTCGTCACTTATACAATTAAAAATCACAAATTGAAATGGGTATATTTCCCAAATGTAATTTTACTAATACGGTTAACAAGAAGGGTGAAACTTCTCTGATATTGCGAACTGACAGTAATTTCCATCAAGTCAGAATATCATATACCCATGTCAAAAAAATGGAAAACCCCTCGAGACAGCCCTGTCGAACGTGAAACAGAATAATTTACTACCAAGTGAGAAATGAAAATGATTTCGTATTGGTATTTCCGTGTCATTTTTCATTCGATTTAAACGAATTTGCGCCGTAATTAAATTTCAAAGATTTTAACCCCATTTGAAGCAGTAAAGAGTAGTGACTACATTTTAAAACCTTTCAGTATTTGGCCTTGGACTGCCATTTTGAAAAGTGTCGTTCCGTTTTACCGGGCATTTAAAACTCTGGTTAAAAAAGAAGGTGGTATTAAGGGTCGAAATTAAAACCTTATTTGCAATTAATTTAAGATCGTAACAGAATTAAAGAATATCGCTATAAAAAAGTTCTTGCAAACGAAGAACGAGTTGGTACTTTTAAAGAAACCATTAAAACATATGTATTAGGAGTACTGTCATAACAATGAAACAATCAAACATCGTTAATAAATGGTGTTAAAATAATCATTACAACTTTATTCAGCATTGCTGTTTTTTTTTTAAATAATTTGTCAATAGGATCTTGGCAATTGGAGGTTGCGTTTTTTTTTAGAGGCGGTTAGGTATCGTGCCCCTAAATGAGGTCATCTTCGAAATCGAGCCCTTTTCTTTTGTCCGAAGGCATTTCTGATCTGTCTTGTTGTAGTTTCTGAAAAGAAAACATTTGATACACTAAGCTTCAAGCGCTTTTTGAAGCGTGTTTAATATTTTCTTTGGTTTTGAAGTGAGAAACTGCCAGTACACAGCTTGAGTGAGTCGCCGGCGGTGGCGTTTTTTTATTTATTATTTAATTTAGTGACATTTATAATCGCAATGCGTAAGTCAGTCCTGTGGGGGTGGTGATTGGAACGCTAACTTGAAAGAGTTTATGTCTGTGAGTTTGACACAGTGCTGGATCTTTTTGTATGAATTGCTTGCTCACAGGGTAACCTATGAGTGTGTCGTTTTCTCAACCGGACTTGCCTGTAGCGGAATTAATCAAAATTAGGGCTAGGTACAAAAACTGAAAACTATGGAATAAGAAGCTAAGGGCCCTCCCCGTGAGCTACGAACCTCGGCTGCGGGCGACATTGAGGGAGGACAGCAGCTACGTATGGACGGGCTGGAATGATTTTTGATTTAAGGACAAATTTAAAACTGCAGGCTCAGCGGCGTGGTCTGGCTCGAGCAGGGGTCGGGCAACCAGTCCTGGGTCAGTAATTGTTTACCAGAAGACCTTACCGCTTCCCTTCTGGGTATAGCTTTGAGGGTGTCGCCATAAGCTTTCCAGAAGAGTGTAACGTGGTTAGCAGACAGTTTGCGTTGTTCCAGTTCGCCGGCCAGGCACCAGGCGTCCTCGCTTGACTGTACCACGATCCCTGATCAGAATGGAAAAATAATTACGTTTAGAATTGTCTAAATTTGAAAATTGTATGTTTTAGGAGGTAATCTCTCGGGCTTACAGACATGACTAAAAAAATCCTTCATATTGATAAAGGATTTTTTTTTTAATGAGTTTGCTCTTGGCTCTAGCTCTTTACAGAAAAGCTACACTGAGAGCCATACGGTACCTTTATCCCGATTAACATTACGATTCCTGAGAGATAGGTCACGAAAACAAAGCCAAGTATCTAATTAAAATGCAACAGCCTTTGATCAAAGTACTTCACTGGACTGCTCAGCTGTACATTGGTCTAAACTCTGATTCTTTTTTCTTCTTATCCATCATTTATTAGGTAATTTCATTAATACGACGATATCCTTATTGGCAGCGGACTCCGACTATTAAGTTTATATTTCATTTTAAAAAATATTTGCCCTACAATAAGAATTTCTCCAGTAACAAGTGTCCGATCACCACCAGGCCCGGGTCGATGGCGGGTTGTATTTCACGCGCGCCTCAAAGAGATGTCAGCATAAAAGACGGGGCCCGCTAGGGCCAAAGCCTGCCAGGGTTGCGGAATCTGTTCGAAAGAGTCACCGCGGCCCTGGCACGCAAAGGGCTTTAGAAGGAACACAGATGGGTTTTAGTCAGTAAGAGTCTGACACGCCCTTCCGCTCCACCCAGAGCGGAAGAAGTCATTTGATGATTTCCCATCCTTAAAAAAAAAAAAAAAAGGCCTGAAACTAGAACAACTATCTATAGGCCATACAAATATTTGTCAATCACTCTACCACTGCGCTAATCGTGCAGTCTATTGCATTCAGCGGATTTCCACATCTAACTTACTATCAAATTACATCATCACCTGAACCAACACAAAAACCTCAAAATTCTCTCGGAATTCCCAATAAGTATTGGCTTACCACACAAATTCGTAGCGCGGAACTGCGGCGTCCGCACACGTTTGACCGAATCCAATCGTGCTCGTCACCACCCCAATGGATTGCGGTCGATCTATTTTATTTTCGTATCTAGTAATCGAAATGCTGAACACCTGATTTTGAGTGAAACATGACTTGTCAAGACACAACAAATGCTGGCTCCGGGCTGATACTGAGAAACTTCAGATGAAAAACCCAGTCATACTTTGCCAGGCCCAGGAATGAGGTTTTCCTGAAATGACGAGCACCAGGTGGCAGCACTGAGGCGTCAGGACCAGGCACCTGTCAAAACATTAATGTTTTCTGTCATTTCTTAAATTGACATCAACGTCATGTCTCCGTCAACACTTTTACGACTAATTTGCTCGCAAAAATTAAAGTCAGAAAAAGAGATTGTAATTACTTTGCTTAAGAACTTTCTGTACCTTATTTACGCAAATAAATTACTTATGACTAAAGTAACTTTTTCAAGGAAGAGGACCTCTCGCCTATGTGGCGCCAACTGGTGGCGTAAATTTTCATCGAAACCCTCATTGCATCAAGGACACTTTAGGTTGAAGATGTGTTAGTTTTGTGTTTGCATGTAAAGGCAGAATTATCAAGTTTAGATTTCCATCTAGCTGCTTAGTAATAAGTATAATGCACAAAGAAGGTTATATAAAGATATTTCTTTGGCATAAACAAAAGGGGGAAAAACCCAGCTCCTGTAACAGACAGATTCAGAAAAACTTAAGGCACTTTCAAAGCTAAAAAGCGTTTTTATTCCGATAAATCTTTTATAACTTTAATCTGTGGGAGGTAAGGAGATTTGTAACCTCTTTAATTAAAAAGAAACACAGCAGTTTGTAGAAAAATAAGACAGTTTGTTTTTCTCAAACAGCAAAGCGTATCTTTAGACACCCAGTCTTCCCAATAAGTAGGCGTTTTAAAAAGATAAATGAACCGTAAAAAGTACAGAAATCAACAGGTAAAGGAATTAGGGGGGGCTAACTCTCCCCTCCTTGGTTGTCATGGCGTCCCCTTAAGAGCCATTTAATCTGGAAAGTTGTGTTATTTCATTTGGGACCCTAAATTGTGCAGTTACTTGGAAACAGCTCCAATGTTTTAGAAGATACGATTTCAATTGGGAGCCATTTTAAGTTTCTCTGAGTTGCTGCAAATTATTGTCTAGGAAAGACTTGTATCTTTAATTAAGCAAACAAGAAGTAAAATTATTACCGAATGTCATAACGATTAGGCGGGCTTCTATACGCAGCCATACTCTTCAAAATGGAACCTAAAAGTCTAACACGGAAAGTATATTTAAATACTAGCTGTCGCTCGCGGCTCCGCCTGCGTGAATGTCGAAAATTATCCCAAGGGAACATACTCCCGGAATAAAAGTATCCTTTGTAGTATTTCAGACTACAATCTACCTCTGTTTCAAATTTCATCAAAATCCATTCAGTAGTTTTGCGTAAAAGAGTAACAAACATACATCCATACATACATTCTTACAAACTTTTAGTAGGATGGTAACAACCCCACCCCAGATCAATCAAATTATTTCTAAAGCCTCCTCCAGAAGAGCTTTTGACTAGTTCCAAGCTATGAAAGTGTTGTTCTAAATAGATCTTACCAACAATAGAAGCGATTCTTAATTTTTCTTTTAATTCTTCCAGCAGCTCATTCTCCTCATTATTCACTGGGTAGTTTCTCTAAAATAAATGAAAATAAAACATGTACTAAACCAATAGCATAATGAGGTAGGTATACAATATCAATCAAGATATATAAACTTCTTTCGTTACTGACTGATTGGGAGAGTGACTGACAGACAAAGCATAGCCGAAACTACTGGTCGTAGATAGCTGAATTTGGCACGTAGGTTCTTTGGAAGTGTAGGGGAGCACTAACAGAGGATTTCCCTAAATTCCTACAGGAACGGGAAAAAATGCGATATGCGCGTACGAAGTCGCGGGCAAAATCTAGTTAGAATTATAGATATTCAATATTGTCTTTGAGCATTCAAAGCATTTTCGAGTCGATACCTATACTTTTATGCGAGTACCTCTCCCACAGGAGAGTCCAAAGAACAGGGCCGACCGTGCGTTTTTCTGACACCACGAATTGGGCCGAAAACTGAACCGCATTCGCCACGCGGTCTGCTATCTTCGGGAGCGGTCGTGCGCACGAGGCGCTGTGTTTATTGTTTGATCTTTATGGTAAACGCGTCTATAAGCAAACGTTCGGACGGCCATTTCTAAATCGATGACCTCATCCAAGAAAAAATGTCGCTTCTGCCAATCCTTTACCTGTTAATAGAGGTAGTAGTTAGGTTCTACAACGGTATCCTCAAAAATAACATCTCGGTCGATATATTTATCTACCCGATCAAACAACCCAGCAGAATGCAAATACATCTAAAATGGCCGAACTTTTCTGTTTTCAGCGCGCGAACTCTCTGAAAATACGAGCTTGGCACTTAAGTCGCTCTTTGTGCCACCTCCGTGTATACTGTACGCTTCCCCCTATGTTACTTCACCCCCGCGAAGTTACAGAATAGATAAGAACAGAAGGTTGGGTCCTTACAAACAGCGAAACACACACAGGCACGCTTCACTTACAGCGGGTACAAACACCCTCGGGACCTGCATTTGTTTGAGATTGCCGTAAGTCTTTTTATCCTTCTTTGTTTCGGTCAACTTTTTAGTAGGAGGGCAGCGTCTGTGACGTTCATTAAGTCCTCAAAAATGGGTATGGCCAGAAGGGGCACTCCAGCATGTGAGTTATCTTCTGGACAAGGACACCGTAGTTTCATTGAGTTATCAGCTCCATAAAACCCTATTTTACCAAAGTTGTGTTTGCAGCAACCCATCAGAGAGCACGTTGAACGAAGCCGTACTTCTGTACCTTTCGGTTTCAAAGTCTTGGCAAAAGTCGGCAAACTTTAAAATTTAATGTGGGACGCCCCAATGGCGAACAAAAGTAGACTTTTCCTCCGGAAAGAAATATTTTAATTAGAAAGGATTTATTATTTCTCTTGAATTTTTCTATGCTTCCTTATTAGCAGGGAAATACGTGTAGATAAGATGGTAAAGAAACGAAGTTTTCCTTTATGGGAACAAGTCTAACCAATTTCAAAACTTGTGCATAATTTGCTATCCGAACCATTATTTTGATAGGTCCAATATTCGCTGCTCTTTTCAAATCGTTTTGAACTTTTCGGCTTTAAAATATACCGTTTTAGGCCTCAAAAAAAAAACAGTTGACACTACTCCCTCAGGCAAAGATTTCAATAATTGTTGTATATTGATTAAAAAGGAAAGCTAATATGTAGTTTATCTCAAATCTAATGTTACTAGGTTTTTATGCCACCACACAGCTTGGCAAAGCCCTTCTTGAACCCCCGACGCAAAAACGACGGGGTGTTATAAGTTTGGCGTGTGTGTGTGTGTCTGTCTGTGGCATCGTAGCTCTCGAACGGATAAACCGATTTAGATTTTGTTTTCTTTTGTTTGAAAGGTGATTTAGTCGGGAGTGTTCTTAGCTATGTTTGATGAAGATCGGTCCAAGATGGCCGCCGCCAAAAAATGGCGGATCACATATTTTTTTCACAACTTCCTCAATATGGGTATCAAATGAAAGGGCTTGACTAGTAGAACACTATACACTATGATAAATTTCAAAACAAAGATGGCCGCCACCACAAAATGGCGAATTATCTATATTTTTTTCTCGACTGCCTCAATATGGGTATCAAATGAAAGGGCTTGACTAGTAGAATAATGCACACTTTATTGAAAGGGAATGAGGAATATTAATTAACGAAATGAAAATAAAAAAAATTGTATGTATGTTATGTATATATGTCTATACTAATATTATTTGTCTGATCAATGCCCTAGATTGATAAGGAAAGTGGAGTGATGACTGGTACCTAGGAACTAACGAATTATTTAGAAACACTTTTCTTTTTAAGGCTTTAACAACCTCCGCAACTAAAATACAATAAAATGTTGCACGTTTGACCCATACTAGATTCTCACAACACAACATTTGCTACACGTTAACAATACGCCAGCATATTGCAGTCAGATATCATGGAAATGCATGCTCCGTTCAAATTCACATACGGTTGGCAATAACATGTTGATATTAAAAGTTCCAATCATGCATAGACGGTGCACGTTACAGCCTGGTTTAGATCGATCTCGATTTTGAATGGTGAGGCGGTTCATTGAGATACGTCTGGATGGAAAGGCTGGGTACTGGAGGACTGAGTACAGATGTGTGTGTGTGTGTGTGTGTGTGTGTGTGTGTGTGTGTATGTGTGTTTGGTGTATGTCGTTATGTAGCAATTAAATCCTTTTTTTATTTTTTAAAGTGAAACTTTTATTACATCGTCTCAAATTTTTTGGTCTGTGTATCGCATGTCGCGTGACGGTCGGCCGCGGAGTAGGGATAAAGTGAAAGGCGCTCGTCAGAGCAGCCGAGGCCAATATGGCGGCGTCTATAGTTCCATCAGCTGACCGTGTAGTGTATAGACTATTACTCATTTGTGCCAGTGCTCCACGCTAATTTGTTTGTTTTTGTCAGTGTTTTTTTATACCCTTAATGGAATATTATTCCGAAAGTTTTTAGTTAAATATCTATAATGTGAAAAAAAGTTTCACTTTCACCGTGGTTTCATAAAACTACACAATCCTTTTTTCTTTCTAGATGTCTCTATTAGACTTTTATTCTTATTCTTTATAGAACACACACAAAAACACAACAGCTTTTAACACAAAGGCGAGGTTAACCAAGAATTGGACTCTTTAAATGGAAACTTCTGTTCGATTGAGATATCTATACATTAATGGATATTAGTGACGCGTTAATGTGATAACGATTCAACAACTAGTATAATTGTTTTTGAAGTGAAAACTTTCGCGGCGTTGTGCACTTTTTGGGGTGGGTAAAAAATGTTAAACTCGCGTCAGGACACGTGACCTGATCGAAAATTCGTAAGACGGAGGGAAAGTTCTGAAGTGTTAATTTTTTAATGTAAGTTATATGAATTGTCATGTTTGTGTACGATAGCGCAATAAATGAATATTGTATTTTATCACATAAATTATAGTACTTTTATACTGATAATTAAAGCAATTTATGCGAATTTATTCATTCAACGTTAATGTTCAAGTTTTCACTTCTGCAGGCACTCCCGGAGTGCAACCCGTTGTTTTTTTTATTTTTTTTATTTATTGTAAAAATACCTTCATAAATATTTGTCGTTCTACATACACAGTTTTAATTTTTTCCAAACTTACCTATCTCAATGAATCATCCTGTTAAGTTATGAATTTCCGGAGGTGTCTGTTGAAAGTGAGCTACTAATACTTATAAATTCTGTTTTATACGCGTCCGTGAAGAGTCTGTGAGACATAAGGATTAAAGAAACGACTTTGGCAAAATGAAATGATATTGTTACGAGCTTGGTATTCATGACAATAAAAAGTGCCGATTAAATAACCAAAATGACACTTTAATTTAAAAACCCTAATTACAACTTAAAACTCACAAGTTATAAAACACAATTTCACTACTGATCACTTTAAATGCACTTGAAGATCGCTTCCGAAGTATTCGCTTTGAATTTTGACTCGGTCGCGGGCTATGCTGGCCTTTTATAGGTCAATTAATTCCAGAACCTTCTACTGAAGAAGCATCTGTAAAGTACTCGTAACTACCGGTGCCGACTGACCAGATATCGAGAATTGTAGAATGTTCTGGCATAAAAATGTCTATTAGGTACTTGACTCTACTGGTTCTGCTACTCGATACTAGATGGCGCTAGTAGTAACTATTGTCCGTGGTCGTTATGTACCCGGCATTAATTCTGGCGCATAATAATATCACGTAAAGCAATATAATGTATGTTCGTACTCTATAAACCTAAAACAATATTTAAAGTTTTGTGAGAAATATCATATAGTCCGGTCAAGTTAGCTCATTTAATTGGGGTATGGTTACAATAATTCGCATAGAGCTGAAAAATTGTACGAATGTTCGAAATACCATTATAAATGAAATTTGAAAAGTCCCCATCGATCCGACATTCGCAAAAAAAATATTCAAGGTCAAGGTTCGCGAAGAAAAGCTTGAACGACGTAATGTAAACTACAACTTATTGTTAATTCAGTTATGTTTCTCTTTAAGTGAACTGTAATTTTTTCTTTGAGAAATAAATGAACTTAAACCGAAATATGAGTTTTTTGCGTTTTTCAGCCAAACGGTAACTGTTATCGTGAAATAGGTCAGACTAAAATTATAGATTTTTTGTAGAATTGATCGGGCTAATATTTACTTTTCAATATAATAAGTTGACACAGCCACTTTTACACGTCTAACTTAAAACAAAGTTTGGAAACCAGATCGCGTCCGTGTTTCCAATCCGACTACTAGAAACAACGACTCGCAACTTAGAGGTTATAAATGTTCTGAGTTCAGTTATTATTTATTTATTAACACTTTACGCACACAAATTTACAGAAGCAGACTTAATGCCATAGGCATTCTCTACCAGTCTACCTTTGGGTGATGCAGAGAATGGTGGTAGGTGCAATATGGTGAATGAAAAACGATTGATAATTAATTACATACAAACATTTAAATAAATAATGCATTGATCAATGAGGACCTGTAAGTCTCTGAATCTGATCTGGGGATCTTTATTCAAACTGTTCACCTTGTTTATACCATCTGCCACCTTATCCTTAAAGTAATAAGTCATAAAATCCTAATCTACACACTAATCTTATTCACGAACCAACTTTCAAAACTTGGTCCCCCCTAAAGACCTTATTAATTTCAATCGTATCGCCTCCAATTAGCAAACGCCCAAACTTCTCTGTATCGCAAAGATTATTATTAATTAGTATTACTGAAGTATTCTCCGAATATCAAACGGTTACGAAGTTTGATATTGAATCGTTTGAATTCAATAACAAATGTTTGGTGTTGGTTTTATTTGTAATCGGCTTGCTGTTTCGTTTGTAGGATTAATTTATATTATACAAGTGGCCCGCCCCGGCTTCGCCCGGATGTTTTGTTTATATGTTATTATAAACAAAACATCCATATTTGTTTATATTTAAAAAAAATCTTTCAAAAGAACCTTCTCCTGACAATAACAAACACAACAAAAAAATAATTAGCGAAATTGGTCCAGCCGTTCACGCGTAATGCCATGACCAAGGAAAATAGGGATTAATTTTTATATATACAGATATATAATTTGCCCTATCTTACTAGGACACCATGGCTGCGGCCACCGGTCGCGTCACCAACGAAATGTATTCAGTTGTATAAAAGGTACCTACCTCACCTGGTATCAGCTTGGTGGCGCAACAAATTTGTTAGCGAGTGAGATAGGGCCCTAATGCTTTCATGAGTCGATTCCCTGTCGGTGTCTGCGTTCCCTAAACTACACCCTGGGAGTCTTTAAGTCAAGAGTGAATAGGTTACTTCTAGGCAAGCTTGCTGCATCTTCGACGATATCATCGCTTTCCATCAAGTGGAGTTGTGAACAAACGTGAGCTTCAATCAATAAAAATAATTTTAAAAATGTCCATTTTGTATCCTTAATATTTGAGTGTAGGTATAATTTTGGAGCTTTTAATTAATACAAATAAAATATCTCACTACGCACTTAAAACACTGTTTCAAGGTCATTTTGAGTTATTTCTTGTTGTGATAATGTTGATATATGACAGTAGGCCGTGAACGCCTTCATATAGGGTCTAAATTATGTCTTTTTTGTAAGAAAAATATGGATCCCAGCAAAACATTTGTCTAACTAATAAATGTGTCTTTTGCCTTACAAGACACATTTATATGCGAGACTTCTAGGTTCCAACAGAAATAACACATATTTCACCCTTTACGACTTTGTTTACTCGCTAACTAAGATCATTTACTGTACCTACATCCATTTCTACAAACACATCTTACAATAGTACAAGTAGTGCCATTCGTAGGTACCAGATCGCCTGATCTCAGCCAATCACAGCGAAGAGCTGCATTTAACTTCACAAGAACTTATCAAAGAGATATCTAGCATTGCACGAAACTACGAAAGACTCTCAAACCTAATTGATACTCCAAACACCGCCAATTTACTTTCAACTCTCTCGTTCTTTATACAAAGTGCAGTTTTCTTTGAGAGGTTTGTTTTGTTTCTAGAGTTCCGTTTCATCTGTTGGTTCTGTTATGACTCGAGACAATTAGCGTGTGATTGGAAGTGCAGCGACAATATTTGGAGTTTGCTACTGAGAAAAGACGCTTAATTTGAAGCATCTGCAAGTCCCCAATAGAATGTTTCTGAATTATGCGTTTGAAGTTGTCGAACTATCAAAGCCAGTTCTATATGGTGTCGGACGTAAAATAATAGCACCATCCCATCACTTCCCGTGGGTGTCGTAAGAGGCGACTAAGGGACTCACCAGGGAATGGGCAGCAGCATGCTCTGTGCATTGCAACAGGTACACTGCGATTGTCAACTAGCCTGCCAAGCGTGGCGATTATGGCAAATCCCCCCGCTTTGAGGGAGGCCTATGTCCAGCAGTGGACGCATTTCGGCTGCTATGATGATGATGACCATTTCAGAGATTAATTTACAGGTCTAATTGCATCTTCAGCACCCGGCCGCAAATACATTGATGTGTACATTCAAACACAGCACTTACTTTGTCGAAAGTCTTGAAAACTAAAGAATAAGGTCGGATTTTTTTGCACCTCGCCTCGGATGTGCTAGTTTCTATATTAGTAGGTTTTGTATGAATTATTTTCTTAGGTTTATTTATTTATTATATACTTTATTGTACCCCAAAATTACAGCAAAAAGGAAACTTAAAACTGAAACACATACAATGGGCGGGCTTATCGCATTCCGCGATCTCTTCCATACAACCAGGGAATTCAAGTGCACCCCCTCGCACCCTTTTCCCGGCGCCTATGGTAAAAGCTTTAAGCTAAAGTATTATATAACCTAAAAACCTTTTGTTTTGTTGTTTTACATTACAGTAGGTTTTGACAATTTCTTCATCCAAAATACTCAATTCAGAATCCACCCTTTGTTTGATAACCCAGTTAAAAGTTAATTACCATAGGAAATAACAATTAAAGACAAAATGTTTGAAGTTTTTGTTAGTAGGTCTTTTTTATGTTTGCGTGCGTGTTTGCGTGACGTTGATCAGTTAAGAACATTATAAGCTTTAGTTGGTATTTCAATCAACATTCCAGATTAACTGAAATACCCTTACTAACATGACGCAGAAGTGGAAAGGAACCATTTGAAGGTGAAGTACATCCGGTCGATTCTGTAAACATGTCAAAGTGAAGGCTTGGGTGAAGTCATCACGAGGTGAGCTGTCAATCCATATAATCAAGATGGAATGACAGCTCACTCCGTGATCACGTGACATCTTGATTGTATGGATTAACAGCTCACCTCGTGATCACTTCAACCAAGCCTTCACTTCGATATGTTTACAGAATCGACCGGCAGAAGTAAGTAGGTTAGTAAGGTTGTTACAGACAGTCATTAATGAGATAATCTGGGGGCACGGTAGTGCTCTAGCGAAGACGAGCCAAAGAAAGGGGTGCCCCTTTCCACCTTTTCGCAAAGCGCTGCGTCCAATTTTTTTACCCTCTTCGTTTCGATCCCAAAATTTCAGGATTAGATGTAGTTAGACGACCAATCAAAAAACTAAGTTTAATTTGTGTAGCTGTACTACATTAGATTTATATATTACTTCGATTTTGACCCAATTTATATATTAAACACTAGATTTAAATTTTGGTAGATTTCAGAGCATTTAAATTTTTACAGCTTAGCTGGCAGAGCTTTAGGTGCTACCGCCCAGGCGCGTCAACTTTTTGCGTTGGTCTCTTATGGCACGGATAAATAAATAAGTTAGAAATAAAATAAACAAACCCTTATATATTTCAAGATGAGAGCAGTCTGGACCTCTTGCTTCCAAAGGTTGAGGACACACAGGGACTCGAAGATCATCTCCGGTGTTACCTGGAAGCAAGCCATTTTTTAAACTGGAGTATCACCATGAACACTTTCTCCGCTTATATTTTCTTTAATTAGGTAACTTAAGGACTGGACTTGAAATAGATAACTTGTTGCACTTACATAGGGAGACCAGACTAAGACTTAAACTCAATTATGTACTTTTTTATCCTAACATATAGTTACTGGTAGAGAATGCCTCGATGCATTAAGTCTTTATGTACCACTATTGTCCATAAAGTTTAAATAAATAAATAGTGTTCCAACTGGGTAAAGTTCTCCGTTGCTTTCCAACGCTTTTTGTGTTTTGCCATCTCCAGCCAGGAACGAGTCTAAACCGTTACGCCAGTTTCGATGTATCGATTATGTACTTATGTATCATATTAAAATTGTTGTTAGTGGAGCAATGAAATAAATATAGGACCTCATGTGAGGAAAGTGTTATCGGGAAAGTTTTGAGTATGAATTGTTTTTGACGTGACAACGTCTAACAAATCGATGAAACGCACGAAAAAGGATGACTAATTGTAACGTTACGCTCATTGTAACAATAGGCTCATTGTAACGTTATGCTCATTGTAACGTTACGCTCATTGTAACATTACGCTCATTGTAACGTTACGCTCATTGTAACGTTACGATCATTTCATCAATGTTTTGTTATGACGTTGTCACGTTAAACTATCGTCCGTAAACCGACTTTACAGACAACCAATTTTTTTAATATTATTATTAACTGCAAACCACCAGATAGGTAGATACTTTGTTTCTTTTTTTCTTAATTTGGATGAAACAATAATTTAGTAGAATTAAAGTTCCCAACACAACGTTCGTCGTCAGACATCTTGATTGGGAGTGTCTTGCGAATCTGTAGCACGAGCGAGCAAAAAGTTCAAAACGAGCATGTTACACAGAATTAGGAAACGTCGTAACGTAACATGCTCGTTGCAAATGATACATTACATCCCGTGACACCGGTCAGTACCCACCTTAATACGATAGTGTGGCTATCAACAGTTAATGTACTCGTTGCAAAACATTGGACTGGAATGGAATAAAACAGGCATGACTTACTTCACAGCACGTTTGAGGTGGTAGGATGGCCTCTGCTTCAGGAACTGAATTCGTGTTTATAAACAGAGGCGATAGCATATGGCTTCGAGAGCCGGTCTGAACCAACTTTGAAAAAGCTGCAAATTTTAAAATAACATTATGAAGATCTTTAGTTATAAGATTCAAAAGTTGTGTTAAGTAAATAGGCTTTCTCCCTCTCAACGCCATTTTTTTTTTAAGTTTAGAACAATATTATTATATCATTTAAAAATTCAGGACAACATTTTGTAAATTTACAACGTGTAACAGAATAAACGCAATACCTCTTAAGGGGTCATTGTACTCATCATTAGGAACAAATTTTACTATGGGAGCAACACCAAAATCGCAAAAAAAAATCTGCTGTTCAGTACATTTTGTCGAGTTACATAAATGTATGGGGCAGTCGATTTTTTTTCGCGATTTCAGTGTTGGTCTCATAGTAAAAGTTGTTCATAATGATGAGTAAAATGGCCCCTTCAGAGGTATTGCTTTTATTCTGTTACACGTTGTATATAGATCACTTACTGGACCCCGTCACATATCCAAAGTCTATATTTCTGTTAAAAAAGTACAAAGAAAACATTACACTCCTATTAGGCACCCCAGCAGTCGGGTAGGTAATCAGCAAACTTACAGTTTTACATTATCTGTCCCCCTCACACAGTTCAACACCCCATCAATCCTTTTGGTGCACAATGCGCCACAAAGACTAACAATATGGCTTTTCTCAGCCATAACACGAGATTAATACTACAACATGTAGTTTGTTTAAGCTTGCATTTCCACAAAGTGATACCCATCGGCGCCAGCGAGTAAACACGGAGAACAAAGGACCATCAAAGTTGATGCAAATGGGCACTCACTCAAACGGGCTTCAACGCTGTTTTGACAAGCGGGCCAAGATTTGGACAACACTGACAACCATTCTCCTTAGCGAGGTTGAAAACTCGCTCTTTATTTGCAGAACAGACTTAGCAATGACGTTTTAAGCATCCTAACCTGTAAACGGGCGTGTGAAGAACTTTATCCTAGGCTTTTTTTTGAATTTTTTAGCACCAACAGTCTTCTTTTTGGGCATCGGTCTGCGTCTTCTGCCCGTGCATCTCTTCCTCGTATATACGTATCTGACGGTTTTGTATTCGTATCTGACGACAAACCGCTTCGTTCTAACTCAGGGAGCTCAAATCAAACACAAAAATACAAACAAAAAGGTTTATTTTCAAATCAATCAAAAATCCACTTTACATTTCAAAACACAATTTGATCTACCTTCTGCGACAGCAGCGGTGTCCGCAGTGCACGCAGCCAGGAGTTCTGGAGCCGCTGCGTGACGACAGCCTGGTGAATATTGTAGAAACTGAATGGTCGCGCATTCTTCTCTCTTCTGCTCTAGTATGACGGACTGCTAGCTTCCTCCGCATGGGGGCTTTTCTATATTGGCGTCGAGTATAAGATCGTCGTCTTTTTTCCACTCTGCCACCTCTTCTACCTCTCTTTTTTCTCTCAGGTACCTTGGCTTCCCTCTTGCCGAGAGCCGGTTTGGGTGGTTCTGGCCGAGCGTCCACCATGTCTACTCGACTCCTCGCGGAGTACGTGGCGGACACCGATGTTTCACTATTGGACGCGCCCTCGTCGTGACCCCTGTCGTCGTATAAGTCATTTCTCGAATTAGTCCTCTGACTATCTTTCTTACTGGTGGACGGCTGTATGTCTTCCTTCGTAGTTTCTTCTTCCATTGCCAATAGCTTCCAGAAAAAACTGGTAATTTTGTATTTTTTAAATAAAACTTCACATAAAAAATGTTACAAATGTTTCTTGTCAAAAAGTCACAGCCAAATTCTCACTTGTTTTATATTTATTCTTTTTAAATATGTCAGAAGGAAGAATTGATGTATAATAGAAAGAAGTTTTAATGCCAAACATTTTGGATAAGGTCAGAACAAATTACGGTGGAGGTCTGGCCTGCTTGGGCTGAGCACCGCGTGTCCTCGTCGAGGCGGCAACCTCTCGCGTCCGGCCCTGGTTAAATCCATGGTTCGGAGTGAGGAGGCTTGGGAAGCGGTCACCTCCTTCTGCGAAGCAGTAATGCTAGCGAAGGGGGAGGCGGGCCGCGCGAAGGCAAGTCAAGGCCTTCGCCCCAACCGCCTCGGGCGTCAGGAGTCGCAGGGTGATCACCGGCCACCGTAGGCGCGGGCCTGCGGCGTTGGGTGGCTGGCTGTCCGATACACCACCAGGCCCGGGTCGATGGTGCGTTGTATTCCACGCCCGCCTCAAAGATATGTCAGCATAGGAGACGGGGCCCGCTGGGGTCAGAGCCTGCCAGGGTTGCGGAATTTGTTCGGAAGAGTCACTGTGACCCTGGAACGCAAAGGGGTTTAGAAGGAACACGGATGGGTTTTAGTCAGTAAGAGTCTGACACGCCCTCCAGAGCGGAAGAAGTCATTCCATGATAAAAAATCTCAAAAGAAAGGGTAAGAACACATACGATATGCAATTGAAAACAGTGTCGTTTCCAACAGCAAGTATGAGTTGCTGCAATCCGCAATCTCCCTACATCACTTTCGAACGTTTGGTATGATCTATGGCATAGCGCCAAAGTTATAGTTGTAAACAATGATCCCAACTCTGAGGCTGTACACAACTAGTATAGCATTTCATGCCATATTTTACAGTGAAAGTCGAATAGATAACTCCACCGCCATCGCCAGTACGCCGCAATTTTTGAAATTGCCTTTTATGCGGTGAATACTAATAGATATACCTAGAGCAAGCCTTAAATCTGTAAAACTCTAACTTGTTCAGATTTTTATGTGTTTGTAATATGCATTATGACATTTTTAATAAACACCCTGCTTCAGGCAGGTTTTTATTTCTAAAACACGACCTAAATATTGTGTGTACAACAAAAGTTCCACAATCCACTTAAATTATAAAGCTGTGCACGAAATAACAATTCCTTTCTTTCCAGATGTTGGTGCGGACTTAGCAAGACAGCCCATGGTTCGAGCACGCAGACCGCCAACCCTGGGGAAGCATGGGTACCAGCTCGGCATACCCAGTCGGCTCCGACCGATGCCTACGGAACTGTCGAGTTCCAGGGCGGACCGCATCCAACCAAAGCTCAGGTAAACACGGCAATTATAGAAAAAAGGTACTGATAATATAACTGATGTCTGGAAGTGAAGAAGAAGCTCAATGTTAGAAACAGTGGCGGTGGCAGCTGGTGGATATTTGCTTAAAACAGAAGGAAAACCGAAGGACCCCTAAGGCTCCATCCACATGCGCATACCGCTCTCATTACAGCTCCACATCAATAGATATTCTATGTCTTATGAAAAACATTTTGGTTTCCGCAGTCACCTAAAATTTATTTTGAATTTGCGTGACGTTGAATGGTTTGCACCACGCCACGGTCTCATGCATACATGGACTTAATTATTAAGTCCATGCATGCATAAAACAAACAAAAAAAGAATTGTGTCACTTTAATAGTTACTTCAACTTGTCTTGGCAATCTTTTGTTTACAAATAAATCTGAAATTCCAATACATTTCCAATGGCAAATACTGCATACTAACAATAAGAACACGTGTACTACAATCCACTCATGAATATTAATAATTATTTGGGTAATTCTTTGCAAGGAAGCTACTTACTGATGATGCCTGATGCACTCTTGGACTATTAGAACGCACATTTACCAACTATTTATTTCCTCAGTATGTCCGTCTCTCCCACGACACCCGTCCCGAGCTGATAGTCCAGCTGCTGACCAGAGAATGGGCCCTCGACCGACCGAAGCTCCTCATCACAATCCAGGGAGGCAAGGCTAACTTCGACCTGCAGCCTAAGCTCAAGAAGGTGCTAAGAAAAGGCCTGTTGAAAGCCGCGAAGACCACTGGAGCGTGGATATTCACAGGAGGCACAAATACAGGTGAATTATCTTATTTAAAACTAGCTACCGCCTGTGGTTCCGCTTACGTAAATGTTATGATAATTATCCCAAGGTAACATACAACCGTTTTGAAAAGTATCCAATGTCCTAATCCAGGTCTACCCGTTTGCCAAGTTTCATTAAAATTGGTTCAGCGGTTTAGGCGTGAAATCGTGACAGACAGACAGCTACTTTCGCATTTATAATATTAGTACAAGAAGTATAGATATTAGTAGAGATTACGGATATTTATCGAAGTAGAGTTTTAATAGTAGCATACCATCTGGATTTATGCCCTTTGGTAGAAACAGAGCCCATGTACATGAAACATAAAGATACATACAGAACTTGTTCTGTTTGGTATTGGACGTAAAAGAATAGCACCATTCCATCACTTCCCGGGGGTGTCGTAAGAGGCGACTAAGGGACTCACCAGAGAATGGGCAGCAGTATTCTCTATGCATTGCAACAGCTACACTGCTATCGCCAACCCGCCTGCCAAGCGTGGCGATTATGGCAAGCCCCCCTTTGGGGGAAGCCTATGTTCATCAGTAGACTTCATTTGGCTGATGGTGATGATAAAGATACATTACTGGTAGTATGTTCAACCAGCCAATATATGTATATCATATGTAATCTCTGTCTTATTCTTTAGGGGGGACAAATGTGGTATTTACTATTTTTCATTTATATTTTACAGTCGAAATGTTATCAAATCACAGGAGCTTCGGTACCACTCAAACCACTTAGAATCCACATTTTAATGTTAAAAATTATACAAATACTCTCTAACGACTTTACGGTGACGTAATGACCTTTTAGGGGCTTGGAAGTGCTATTACTAAGTATAAATTGTTATCTACTGTCCTAATGAAAGCTAAATTAGTACCTATGATGCTATGAAGGTTGTTCAAAGTCAAAAAAAAATAAAAGCTTAGGAGAAAATACGCGCCAACGTCAATAACACAACACAATACACAGAAGCAGTTTTCCTTTTTTTTTAAATGGGTTTGTCGTTGACTCTAGTCTAGGTCATAGATGACAGAAACAAATCCGACGATGGAGCGAGCTTACTTAGAAGAAGCCTGTTCACTCTAATTTTGAAGAGATTAGGGTTGTATGCGTTCGGAAACACAGACGCAGGCAGAGAGTTCCTCTCCTTTGCTGTGCGCATTATAAAAGACGTTTTTTTTTGTTTCATTAATAGCTAGTTTTACTTCAACGGCATCACTCGCCTGTCTTAATTCCTAAGATCTGCGACATTTTACACGACTACAAAGTGACGAAGATGACTTTTTGCGGTATAAAACGGTTTTTAAATATCGAATAGGAAATCATCAAATACTTCATCAAGCGATAGTGTATCTTTCTATCAATGAAAGAATTATACCTACTGGCAGACAGATAATATCTTAACAAATACAGATAATATCATAGCGTGCATGTCGCAGGCAACTAGCTTAATCAGCCGTTTCATTAAAAACCTAGTCTTTTTATTGAACTGCGCCGATTAATCAGCGACATAAGTGACAATGGTAAGTCATTAAACGATATTGAACCAAAGATGTCATTTAGGTCACTGGAAACTAGCTAGGCAACCAATAAAATGCTATTTGGCTGCGACATGTACATGTTAAGATATACAGACGCAGCACATCAATCTACAACAATCTGTCAAATTTCTTTAATAGATTTTCAACTTTATCGCTGAAGTATTATAGTAGGCGCCAGATAAATGTGGAATAAAGTACATTGACCTTTCCCTAATAACTGTTCATAGGTACCTGAACAATTAAATATGAATCGTTTTTCATTATTAGACAATGTTAAGGATCACGAGAGATGATGATTCGGGACAGCTTTGTGTCATTAATTCCGTTTTTCAAATTAAAAATGTCAATAATTGTAGGTGGGTCAATGACCGTTATTCCACGATTATCTGGCGCCTACTATAGGTTAGGTTCAAGGTTGATTGGGATAATTTGACAGTTTTGTGTAGCTTCATGTGTTGGCGTCAGTACATGTGAATGCAGACGAACAATCATTTTATCTGTAATGCAAAGTTATAGATAAGACATCTGCGTTCACAATGACGCCAACTTAGTCTCGTTCATCCTCAAAAGTTTAATTACCTCTTAGTGCAGGCAAGTTGGGCACTAAGCGCTGTAGTAGAATTTCATTAGCTTTAGGAGCTCTCTAATAACATTAGCTAGGAACATAGACTAGCACTTTGGCACCGAGTAAAACGCAATGCAGTTCGCGTATTAACTGTCCAAATTCTAGCCTAAAGGATATTTATAGGCTATTGTTTACCTGCCTGCGGTACTGAAAGGATGACTAAGCCGTGATGTTAGGTCACTGAAATTATACTCCAATGCGATTGTGGAGCAACTCAAACGATCCCTAAGCCCATACTCCAGTTACTGGGCAATGACACCTGGCACCAGGACTGGTGACAGATTTTCTAGCTTCTGACTACCCTTAACGACTGTCAAAGATCTACACATGACAGCCGGGACCAACGGTTCTTTCCGATACGCGGAGAAAACTCGGTATGTAACGGATGCGACTGTTACTGGTTGGCCGCGAACTCTTCTCTCTTTTGTCGTAGGTTAGAAAGTACCATAATGTTATACAATGTTAAATATTACCTGCAATTTATAAGACGGTGGCAAAGAAACCTACTAGAAGTTCATCTCTTCGCAACTCTGTTTTAAACAATGTTTTGCCTGTGCTGTGTGTAGTCAAGCCTTTGTTTATGTTTATCTGTTTGGTTATCATCATCATCCACAACCCGACTTCGCCCACTGCCGAATATAGACCTTTCTTTTCTTGTTCCAATCCTCACGTTCTGTACTTGTCCTATTCATGTTTTACCCGCGATGTCAACAATGTCGGCCATCTTGCCGCCGAACGACCACCACTTCTTCCAGTCCTCGGACGCTACTGGGTCACTGTCTTACTCCACCTATCATCACCATACCTTGCCAAGTGTCTTACCCAGCTTCATTGGAACTCCGTATTTTATCCGTATGCTAAGCATAGAACAATGTTGGATCACTTCCCAATTTCTTAACAACCATGTCGGCGACCATCCATGGTCGCCGACATGGTTGTTAACAGTTAAACCCAAACAGGCTTCCTTACCAAGCGTACAAACATCAAACATTCACCCATGACCCACAGTTATTGTCCCTAACTATGTTAACATGTCCATTGTCCATAGAGACACGGTTTATTTGACTCGGGCACGTGTGCTAACTAAATTGTTATACAGCCTAGCTTGGACTATTAAGTCTATTGTACAAGATAATGAGCAACCATAGACATTGACTAGGCATTAGGAAGTGCTGATTTTGGCATAATTTAATGTCATCATAAGTAGTTATCTGGGACCTTATAGGAGTTGCAAATGCATTCATGATTCTGATGTTAAAAAGGGATAGTGCTTTTCGACCTGTATAGGTGTGTCTCGCTTTCACAGCGACATCATGTTGGCTTTGTCACGTCGTAGTACGGGCCCAGACCTATATAAGTTTTGTCTAGTGTCAATGCAGTTGAACTTTTTTCGTATGAGATGATAGAGATCATTAATTAATCACAGGATCACGTGACACAAGCTTGTGGCTAAATACCTAATAACAGCTGCACGGTTCAATCTTCAAAGGTTAAGCAACGCTTGCCGAGGTTGGTCTGTGGATGGGTCCATCTTAACATACCGAGGCTCCTCCGTGTCTCGGAAAGCACGTTAAGCCGTTGGTCCCGGCTGTCAATTGTAGATCTTTGGCAGTCTTCACGGATAATCAGAAGTCAGAAAATTTGACACCAGTCTTGCCAAGTACCGTGTAACCCATTAACTGGGGTTGTGGAGGTCTGGTAGGCAGCCGCTATCCTTAAAATGCTGGTATTCAGCTGAATCCGGTTTGACTGGAAGCCGACCTCAATATAGTTGGGAAAAGCCTAGGCAGATGATGTTACACAAGGTTGAATTCAAAATCAAACAATTTTATCAATATATTGACCATCAAAAGGCATTTTAACCTTTACATTTCAGCACATGAGTAAAGGAATAAGCCAATTAGCCAAATGGTTAAGGGACTGCCATACCCCCTAACATTTTAGACGACTCGCCGTACAGGGAAGTTCCTTTAATGACACACATAAAATGGGGCACAGTAAGTACAAATGTATAACTTAAAACGCTAGGAGCATGCTGTTGAATCGTTTGCCGTTTTATAAACACGGTATTTTGTTCAAGCTCCTCTTTAATATTATAACATTTCACCTAAACAAAACTGAGTCGGAACTCGTAGCATTTTATTCGCATTGTTGGACTCAACAGATGAAACGAAACTACTTTATAATTTGTCCAGAACTTTCTCTTCAGCGCTACGTTTCCAATGCAATTGTATGAAAACAACGTCCGTGTTTCCATTTTGAATGCATCGCTTTTATTGCATTATTTTTGTGTTTTTTTGGGCTGCGTTCAGCTATTATTAGGTATCTGACTACGTGACCTTTCGAATGAGTGCTGAATGAATGATATAATCATCATCTGCCGTGTCTTTTCCGTGGGGTGGAAGTCCACCCCAAGTCTAACCGGATGCATATGAATACACGAATTTTACATGGAGCGAGAGCGACTGCCTACTGCTTAACTTGGTCCCCCATCTGCAAGACTGGTGTCAGATTTTTTGGCTTCTGACAGTCTGTATCGACTGTCAAAGATCTTCAAATGTCTGCAGGGACCAACGACTTAACGTGCTTTCCGAGGCACCTAGGAGTCTCGGTATACATCGGTCAAGGTTGTCGGGCACGGTTGTCGAGATATTCGCTTTGTTTCAACCGTCCACCGTTTCAACCGTACCCAGTCTACCCTACTAAGCTATACCTCTTCCACAGGTGTCACCCGTCAAGTAGGAGATGCGTTACAACTGGAACGGTCGCAGCGAGCAGGCAGGGTGGTCAGCATCGGTATAGCTCCCTGGGGCATCGTCGAGGGCGCCAACGAGCTCATAGGCCGAGGAAGAGATGTGCCGTATCATGCGATAGCTTCACCAAGGTAAGAGTTGCTTAATATTTAAAGGTGGGTTTAGACTAAATGAACACAGAACTAAAAGCAAGAACAAGAGCATACGTCTCTTGATTATTCTCTCATTTTAGTGATTCTTATTATTTTTGACTCGATGGTCAACTATTTAGATTATTTGGACCCAGTAGCTGGCGTAAGCATAAACTCCTCGAAAGTGCAGGTATATGGGCCACTCTACCAAGGTTGCAGAATTTGTTCGAAAGAGTCACCGCGGCCCTGGAACGCATTAGAAGGAACACGGATAGGTTTTAGTCAATAAGAGTCTGACACTACCTTCTGCTCCGCCCAGAGCGGAAGGAGCCATTCGAAGACTTCCCAAACTAAAAAAAGCATTTGGCTCATGTCTTACACGTTCTTCTCTGTATAGATATCTTTGGATCGTGCAACTAGCTTCACATAATGTTTGACTGAATGACCTTGACAATTCAAAAGTGCCTGTAAATGGTTTAATATAAATAAATGGTTTAAGTCTTGGAAGCAAAGAATGCTTATGCGTTCATGCATATGTGTAAAAAAATATTTTGACTTCGTGGAACTTTTTTCTTTTACTTCTTTTAGGCTGGATAATGCTACACTAATGCCTAGTTAGAAAGCTCATCCTTAAAAGGCAACACCTTTTATCTTGAAGCAAATAGGGCTGTTGGAAGTTTCAAACTATTGTTTTACTGTGTCGTTTGAGATTTTAAGCCATTGTCCGCCTGTGGCATCGTAGCTCCGAAACGGAGAGACTGGTTCAGTGTGATTACCAAGAGTTATGTGTGTTACTTCCTATCTTAGTTTCCACCGAGGGTTGAAAAATTTTGGAGTAAAGATAAGGGTTTTTAGCATGGCAAGAACTAAGCCATATGGGGAACGTGCAGGAACTATAGCTGGCAGCAGAGAAGCGCCAACAAAAAAAAAAAAAAACTGATAGATTATTTTTACCTTCCAAGCTTCGAATTTAAAACAATAGTTTGCATAGTATATGCGTCTATGCAATAGAAATAGGATAAGTTAAAAATATCTAAGCAAGCATGTTGTATGCCTTTATCGGTAAAAGTAACTATTGTTAGCTTAGCCCAAATAAACCCCTGGACCACGTTAAAAGAAGCAACAAACCCTAAAACAGACATCCTACACTAGAAACAAATAAAGCTGTGGGTATTACAAACATTCGGTCGGACCGTCGGACCAGACCGCACGGCGCTCGCTCCTCCAACCAATGTTTAGATAGGTCTCTATACTGTTCACAGGTCTGTACACTTTTGGTCTGTGTTTGCTTAGTTCTCCTCTTTTCTATTTGGTTTGTTCAAAGATTTTGTAGGAAGGCGCATTTACGTTTTGGTTATCAGTGTGTGTGTCAACGGATTTTTTTAAGACTCCGAAAGATTGTAATAAATCTGTATTAGATTATAATTGTTTTGCATACCATAAATCCCATCCAAATTCGATAGATTCCAATATGTTCGTGTCTTATTAAGATTTAAATTTCACGCGATATTTTACTACCTTACGGCGTTTGCAATTTTCCGGTGACATATCTAAAGATGCTTGGAAAATTGATGTCGTCATCGATAACTTGTATGATGTTTAGTTGAAGCCCCATTTATAGTACTGCTAGCGACCCAAATGTGCAAAAATGTGCAAATTATACACCAAAACCTTCCTCGTTTATTGCTCTTGCTTTTAATTAAAACCGTATCAAAATACGTTGCGGAGTTTAGAAAAAACAAGCGGAAAAACAGACAGAGGCAGACAACTACATCGTTTTTAACTATTTATAAATTAGCTGAGGTTATTTAAAGGACTCGCGTGTGTTATTTAAAGGACTCGCGTGAGTTATTTAAAGGACTCGCGTGAGTTATTTAAAGGACTCGCGTGAGTTATTTAAAGGCCTCGCGTGAGTTATTTGAAGGACACGCGTGAGTTATTTTAAAGGACTCGCGTGAGTTATTTAAAAGACTCGCGGAGTAATCCTTCTTCCTACTATAATATTTTAAATGTTAAAGTTTTTGAAAATGGTTGAATTAATGGGACTCTTTCACGCAAAAACTTCTGAACGGATTTTAATGTAACATTACTGTAATAAACTCGTAGCTTATACATCAGTTGACAACCAATAACTCAAGCGTCTTTTATCATATTAAAAATAGCCCAGAGTTCACATTTTTGACTGCTCCAGACAACTCAATAAAACCTGACTTATGATAGATCGAGCCCATTGATAAATAAGGAGGCACTACAAGATCCTTTACCGGGGCATATTCGCAAAAATCCTTACACATTCGGGATTCTTATCACGTTAGCAATTTCTGCAAAAGAATTTACACTCTGTAGCTCGGTATTTGAGATGGACCAATTTTGTCCACGCTTCCTCTTTATCTTCTCACTGTGTCCATGTTTGTATGGCGGTCGGTGTTTATATCTTAGTATGTAAGAGGTGTGGAATGCGAATAGACTGGTTAGTTTTCCGTTCGAGGATCCTGAGTGAGAGAATTGGACAAACGCCATATGATAAGCCTTAAAATACGACGGATTAAAATAGATAATTGAAAAGAAATGAAAAAACTGTTTTCTTAACGTAAGTTTTTTATAACATAAGATACGTAATTATTTCCATTTTTTTTACAATATTTTTCCATTTAATAGGTACTTAAAATATGTTTGATATCAGATCCTTCAGTTGCATGTTTAAATAGAGATATTGGATAGCGCTCATTGAGACCATTAAAACATTTCAACGTAGAGTCAACCTGTTATGCGAATCTCTTAGTTTAAAAATAAAATAAACGGCAAGAACGATCTCCAAACTCTCGCGATGCATTCTTAGGGTGAGAATAAGTCTTTTAAACTAGGACTGAGTTGTCAATAGTCAGATAGAATAAAAACGGCGGTTTAACAGCTTTTGTATGGAAAATACGTGAAACGGCTATTTATTCTTCAGTTAAAAATTATGTCACTATTGAAAAATCTTTTTTTAAGAACAGTGATATTTTTATATCGCCTCGAAGACTTTATTTGAATGGATCGGGTGTAGATATAACAGTAGCGTTGGACAGTCCGTTTGTCTGAGCCTGGTACAGCACATCATTGATCAGCTTCTCTGCTAGGATCCGCATGTTTCCGGGGAGGTTGCGCAGCTTCGCAGCTACGTTCACACCTGGAAAACAAGAAAATTAATAATTTGTTATGGTATCGCGATTTTAAAGCGATGACAGAAAATATTAAAGTGAATCGCTTGCCTTGTTAAGGGCATGTGATGAGGAGGAATTGAACATATCAAACTAGAATAACGAATAACCAAGAATATTAATACTGGTGGATGGAGATGGAGAGAAAGGCCGAAGAAAATGTGGATGGATTGTGTGATAAATGACAAGAATGAAAAGGGAGTTAGTGATGAGTGGACATGCCTGTATACATGAAGAAAACATGTATCCTTAATAACTCACTATATTATTATTTTTGTAAATCAAGTTATGATCTAATCAATATTGCAATTTTATAATGTATGAGATTTTAATTTGAATATTATATGCGAATCAGATCGTCTCCAGTACAACAATAATAATGTAAATCTTTGTTTGGGAACCTGGTGACCTGACGTACAGGTTTTGTACAAAACCGTTTAGGCAGCAGTCTTCCACAAATTATTTATAAAATTGTGTCTGTAGACTATTTAACTGCTTTCTCTGTTATTTGTGGTAAGAAATAAATAAATTATTATGTCACACCGACCCCAAATCACATGACACAAGGGACAAAGGTAATGATTGTGAGGAAACCCAAAAAATAATGACTGAAATATCCAAATAACAATGAGAAGCAATACTAATGCTCGTTTTGGCTCCCATCGTTTAGATATATAGCCCAAGAGTGCAATAATAACCATACGGTTTTCGCCTGCACGTTCTCTTCACGAGACGTGAGAGAATCTATCTCCGTCTTAATGGGCCATTATTCTAATTTTATTGTTTGGAATTGTTAAGGTTGTTTTTCAGATATTTTCTTTACATCACTCCTGTATTCCCGCAAAGGTGGGTGTACCTACAGTACACTCACATTTCGCACATTTTTTTATTATGAGCCTAGTGCCATCAATTGGACAAACAAATCCAAACCGAAATTACGCGATTTCGCGGTTGGTCCCAGAGTAAAAATTGTTCATAAATTATGAATACAATGACCCTTTAAGAGATATTGCGTTTTATTCTGTTACACGTTGTATAACAATTTCTCTGGATACCTATATATGAATAACTTCTGTTGATTATATTCCTGGGTCACTGTTATTTTAGGTTTGGGGTCCTTTCTATCTTAGAGTTCATTGAACCGGGTCGTCTCAGTTCAATTAAGTAACTACTGAATCAAGTCATGTGAGTGATTCTGGCTTAATTTGTGTTAGATTTTGGTCATCCAACGTAAATCTAGAAAGGTTCAAACAGGAGGCTTTTTCGGAAAACAATCTTAATTGAGGATTGGCTGAAGGCTAGTTAGTTCTTTGATCTCGTCATACGCAACCAATTTTGCAATCTTTACTTTTGTGTTACTATGTATTTTATTTGTAAAGAGTTCTCTTAAAAATCATGACTGACAACATCACATGAAATTAGATATTATTTAAGTTATTTTAATTTAAGTCGAAAAACAAGAATTAAAATTAAATGATGTCAAATTTACCTCTATCAAATCAAGTTTGTATAATACTTACACAATATGGATCAAGATCTAAATTATAGTTTTTTTTTTTTTTATCAAAGTAATAATTTAATCAATCTCTGACTAATGTTTATACTTTTTCCTTACTCTATCATTATTGGTGTATAATATGTACCTTTACTGGTACACCAAAAGCCTTGACCACTTCATCAAAAAAGCCCCAAACAAAGCAAAACCGGTAGGTAGATAACATCATAAAATGTAACAACTTACCAATAGCATCATATTCATCATCAACTTCAGTACAATGTCGCTTATTCTTGTCCTCGTCCAAGAACCTCTTCGATGGAGTGGGACCGCAGGTGCTCTCGGGCACCTCGACGATGTTGCTGGAAATGCTGAAGGCGGCTGAGGAGTAGGAGTCGTCTATGTTGGCGTCGAATGATGCGTCGTCATTGTCCAGGGGCTCGTCGTCATTGTCGGGATCTGATTCCTGAGACAAAAAAGAACAAAGGTTTGATCACCATAATTCTCTAGATATCATCAGGGATATGATACATGTATCTGCCAAGGCTTTTCCCGACTCTGTTGATTTGGCTTCCAGACCAGTACAGATCCGGTTAAGATGCAGCTTAGTACAAGTACTTTACAAAGAACGACAGCAAATCAGACCTCCACAACTAAGTCTATATATCTGGGTAACACGACACCCCTTGGCAAGACTAGTGCCAGATTGGCTTCTGAGTACTTGTAACGGCTGTCAAAGATCTACACGAAGTCCAACGGGAGAAACAGCTTAACATGCTTTCCGAGGCAAGGAGAATTCTCAGTGTGTTAACAATGAATTATTACAATAGATTACAATCATAAATCAATGAATTTCGTTGGGAGGTTGTCTGTGTGACGTTTTTACTGAATGGCTAAATTTCCGGCGAAACGTTTAGTACCTAATCAAAGAGTTATCAACGCTGATTGGCTAAATAAATAAATAATGCTTTTATCACGATCGTTTATCTTTTTTCATCGATAGCAATCCAAAGACTACAATCAACACACTGAGAAGAAGGTATTATTGATGTTACCGCATTTAGTATATGAAATTGTTTCAATAATAACGAGGTATACCTAAGTAAATGATAAGTTCAATCAAATGTAAAACAAGTTTCGTGCTGTGGTGGCGCTGCCGCTGCGGCTGCAGAGAACCTTAAGCGGCGGAAATATAATAAACTTGTTAGTAGTTATATTTTCGAGCCGTTTGGGGTTGAAACTCTCGGGTCTTGGGGTCCAAGTGCACATAATATGTTTAAAGATCTCTCAAGGCGCTTAGTTGACACTTCACGTGACCCTAGGGCTGGCTTTTACCTTGGTCAAAGAATAAGCATTGCCATACAACGTGGCAATGCCGCCAGTCTTTTGGGTACACTTCCAGTCGACAGCGATGCGGATGAATTTTTTGACGCCATATTTTAGAGTAAATTTAGTAAGGAGTTTTTATTTTTATTTCTAGTGTATATATGTAGTTATAGTAGGCGCCAGATAAATGTGGAATAAAGTACATTGACCTTTCCCTAATAACTGTTCATAGGTACCTGAACAATTAAATATGAATCGTTTTTCATTATTAGACAATGTTAAGGATCACGAGAGATGATGATTCGGGACAGCTTTGTGTCATTAATTCCGTTTTTCAAATTAAAAATGTCAATAATTGTAGGTGGGTCAATGACCGTTATTCCACGATTATCTGGCGCCTACTATAGTTAAATATTAAAATAAATAAACAAGTTTTGAATAAAAAAATGCAGATCACACGAAAATCTATAAGAAGTCTAGAGCATTAAAATAACATAGGAACAACAAAAAGGAAGTTCGTTTGGAACTCTTTGCACGCACGTCCGACTCGCATTTGGCCAGTTTTTTATTTTTGTCTCGCTATGTGTCCGTAAATGGTCCGTAAATCTTGAATCTACCCCAAGGTACTAGCGGGATAAGAAGTAGCCTATATGCTATTACAGACTGAAATCTATCTCTGTGCGAAATTTCATCCAGATCCGTTTGTTTATCCGTATAATCAAATTTATAACAAGTTTTTACACACTAAATTTAATTTCACTTGTAAATAAAATATCCAATGAGCTTGATCACAGCGGTGCTATCTGCGACATCAGCAGTGATCGGAAAATCGGGCGTTTATATACCTAAACTTCTTCCCGTGAAAGAATAATATGGACGTTTCTTTCTGAATTTTTAAGTAATCCCGGGCTCCCGGGATTGAAAAATTTTATAAAAACAACTATAACAAACTTAATGAAATCATAGAACTGGTTATTTTGATTTAGTATCCTTATTTTATTCAAAACAAATGGAAAATCATAAAAACTTTCATTGTAAATTAAAAGTTCCATCAGAGTCGGCTTTTTAAATTACAAAAAAAATACAATGAGAGTTCACAATGAGTTCTAACTGTATTTTGTATGCGGGCATTTTTAGCAATCTCAGGAATTTCGAACGATTCCGGGATCGGGGATTCTGAAAAGCATGTCCGTATTATACTTTCGTGGGAATAAAAGTGAAGATTAGGTTTATTATATTAGCGCCCGATTATCCGATCACTGGTCATCAGTCCAGCTGCAAAGTACCTACTCTATTATTACATTGTATCCGAAGTTAGTTACCATGTTATGCCAAGTTAAAGCTTAACCGGATGCCAGGAAGTGTTTCAAAAAGGATCACTTATTTATAACCGAACACAAATACGATCGAAGCAAGTTACTAAAAAGCTTGTAAAAAAGAAGGTACGGTAGTCGCTATCCTTGAGGTGTTCTTATTGCATCATCCTTAAACCTTTCATACTAGTTAAGTTTAAAGATATTTATTCTCAAAAAAGACACAAAGTCACTACATGAGAACAATGTTAACCTTATGCTAGGTATATTGAGTTCGTCAATAAAATAAATATTGAGTTTTTCACTCATCCAATGCATTCCCATATGCGTAATTATTTGCCTCGTTATTATTTATTAAATATTGTGCTAATTCCTTCTTAAATGCATTGAATGAGTGTACATTTTTTATGCATGACGGTATATTGTTGTACAACTGTGCGTGTACTTCAAATGTTAAATTTTTCTTACCGAACTTAGTTCTCATTTTCGGTTCTCTAGTTCGAAATTCCGTTCACCGTTTTTCGTTCAAGATAAAAATAGGCTTCGTATAAAGAAACGATTAAAGTTAATCCGTAGAGCATCGTCCTGACACTGTCGACTAAGTTCTGGGGACGATCAGACATCAAATTGGGTCAAAGTTGACGTGACTAGCAGGATCTGAGCAGATTCAGCTCGGATAGTGCCTTCGTAAATGTTCGGGAATTTTCGTAAATAGAACTTAGATAAAATGGAGGTTGGGAAGATTTTATTTCGATTCGTTCTCATTTCTTCGCCTAAATTTAATGTTTAAAATAAACGTATAAAATAGAAAGTTAATCGCTACAAGATCTGATCCAATAACGAAAATTCCAATAACCTCATTGTCCTATATTTTTAACCAAAAAAATTACGTTCATGAGAAAAACCTGGTTATAATTGTTATATGGATAGCCTAGTGGTTTTAATAGCCATAAAGATCGTAGACATGATCCGTAAGAAGTTTCCTCTGTATTCCAGTCAAAACACAAAATTTTCGAATTGTGTCCATTCAAATGCCTCCAATTAACAACTGAAATAATATCAATGAAAACCATACCAAATAACTAATTAAACAAACGATACCGTAATGAAATTCACAAATCTAACAAAGCGTTTATACCGGTCGCAATACCGTTCTAATAACGTTTATATTTGCATATGTACAATTTCAGCTACTGGTTATTGTGATATTACATTAGTTATCCAGGCTGCGTTTGTAGCGCTACAGGGCACATCACATTGTATTGATATGTTTTGACGATACGTGCTACAATACTCCTACGATTCTTGATACACTATGTTATAGTAGGCGCCAGATAATCGTGGAATAACGGTCATTGACCCACCTACAATTATTGACATTTTTAATTTGAAAAACGGAATTAATGACACAAAGCTGTCCCGAATCATCATCTCTCGTGATCCTTAACATTGTCTAATAATGAAAAACGATTCATATTTAATTGTTCAGGTACCTATGAACAGTTATTAGGGAAAGGTCAATATACTTTATTCCATATTTATCTGGCGCCTACTATAGTAGTAGGTTAGTAGGCTCTAAACTGTATTTTGGTCTTCTTGCAGTTACATAAAAATGCATGGGTCAATTATTTATGAAGATGTTCAAAATCATCGTCATCAAATTCTTGGCTCAGTATGTGTTATCAATACAGGAATCGAAGGTGTTATATGTTTTCAATCTTTATTCAACTACACTTTTAAGATGCCTCGTCTTCTTGATAACTGTCGGCATCTTTTTCTACAACTACGTTTAAATGACATGCTACCGGTGTTACATTGTTTTTTTTTTTAACTTTTGTCACGTATACATGACAAGCAAGCGCGTGCCCTGTACGCAAAACGTCACAAAAATGTGACAAAAAGAACGGCGAATTTGTGGCTTGACGTCGGGGGTACGCCGATGCGTTTATGCTCTGGCGTTCAAAAGGTTAATGATTAGCAGCTAATCATTAACCTTTTGACCACTATCTCCCCTGATGGAAAGCGATTTGGTCGACAATGGAACACGCTTGCCTAGAATTTACCTATTCACTCTTGACTTAAGGAACCCCAGGTTGTAGCTATCAGGAAACACAATACTCCGGCAGGCAATTCCAGCTCTTAGTTGTACGCACAATGAAAGTGTTCCCAAAACGTTTTGTGTATGGATGGATGATGGGATATCTGCCATGTACCGGTGGCGCATCGCCGTATGCCGTGAAAACCGATGATGGAATGGACTTGGGAATTAAATTGAAAAATACGCTAACTTGTTTACCCCAAAACGTAACAAACTAATTCGTCCCCTATTCACATCTCATCACAGCTTCACAGAATATTAAAGCTAATAAACACGTTGTACGTCACAAATATCATAGTTGCAGTGAAGTGTGTCACAAATCGTGGCGGCCAAGTCAAACATGTAATTTAGTACGAGATTGCTACTGCATTCAGGGAGACAGATTTGTATGCGGCAGATACCGCGTTTAAAAGATCACGGGGAATGGAAAACATATTTATTTACAGCTTCGTTGTGTGGAAGTGGTGGAAAGCGCTACTGCGGAATTTAAGGTCCTCGGTACGATTACCGGGCCGGGCAAAGTGTTATAGGGTTTTTCAGGATTATAGGCTCACCCTGTATAAATAGGTCCTTGTAACTATTGGTTTAGCTGCCCTCTTTACTCTTATAGAAAATGGATATGGCATCTTTTTCTTGCATAGTTATTATTAGCTGGTAACTGTTTCAGCTTAGATGCAAAAGCTATTTTGTCGTTATTTAGGGTGGTGTTCGTTCTGTATCTGTTATACAGAAAAGAAACAATATGAAAATAAATGACTTAATTCAAAAAACGAATAAAATGTTTGATAAACGTCATTTTTAAAGCAGGCTGATGCATTTCGTGGCATAGAATCTGTATTTGAACTAAAATAAATACCATCAACTGCATCGAACTGCTTTACAAGTGTTTATAGAACTTTTTAGTCGTTTTTTGGGGTAGGGTTTTTTTTAAAGTCATAAAAGTATATTTTGATACTTATTGTTTTTTTTACTGTATTCAGATATAGAACAACACCTTTAAATATTACCTTTATGGGACGTTTTAACTTATGACGATACTTACATACGCAACTTGGTACTTATAAAATCGGTAATTGTAAGCGTGTCGGTCTATCGTCTTCCAAAGGATAGGAAGAAAAATAAAGAATAAGGAAAAGGGGGGAGGGGGGCGAGGGAAAGGAAGGGTGCAAGAAAAATCCTTTTTAAAAAAGACAAGTTCTACCTGCGGCTAATATTTTATACTAAAAACCTCACGGACAGCCAGACAAAAGATACAAAGATTACAGAAGGAACCGTTTTTCATCTCGAGATTGCTCTCTTGTGCATTCAAAGTGAAACATTTATTAACGTCACTCCAAGCTACCTGAGACCAATCCAACGGATTTTTATTCAAAAGTGAACAGGCACTTCTGTTTCAGCACTTTTACAAATGAGTAAGTATAGAAGTCATAGATTTAAGAATTTCTATTAGAAAAATCTGTAAAATCCGAGAATATTTTGCAATTCTTTCAGTGCTTTTGTAAAAATACTTCAACATTTTGTAGTTTATTACTCTATCATACATGAATGTTTGAATTTTCACAAGGGTTATATAGGTACCTATGTGTTATTAAGGTCCAAAAGATTCTCCAACGAAAATTATCACAAAAAAAATTGTGGCATATCTGTCAAACGAGCGTTTGCTTGAATTAGTTTTCAACAGCCAATCGCATCATTTGATTTGAATTCAATTTTTGACACTCGATTTTTTTTTTCCTGAAACTGGGGGTCCAGTTTCAGGAAAAAAGGTCTATTTTTCTTTCTATACTTTTAATACAAGGTCAATTAAGTGATTAAGTCCTATCGTATCTAAAAAGCTTGATCAAAAACAGCATTTACCCAATCGAAAAAGAGCAATTATTTTGAAACATCCCGTAGCGCAGTGCCCGTTTTATTTGTAAAACTCTACAGCCTGTTTGTGCAGCGGATGGCAATTCGTTTAGCTGATTGGTCCACTACAGGACCGGGGGTCTGGGACGTGTTGGACCACGGTGGGACGGGACGTGTTGGACCACTGTGGGACCGGGACATGTTTGTGCTAGTGATAATAATAATAAATCTTTATTTATATAAAAAAAACAGGTTGTAGTACATGTAACAGTTTTCACAAAGTAGTTGGTATTAAATCTCTGGCAACCAAGTAGGTGACGTGCTCCTTGCTTCTGTTTGCTCCTTGTGTCGTCTTGTTGTTTTAATCCCTTTTCTTGTAAATAAATGGTTTGAAACGTTTTTGTGTACTTCAGTGTTTGTCAGTTTGGTTGATAAATGGTGCCGTAATATTGGTGAAAGGATTAACTATTTTTTTATGTGCTATTGTATAATTGTTAGAGTAGTGCATAAAAAACAAAAATCTGCAATTTTTATGTTCCTTCTAGGGTTCAGTACCCGAAGGGTTCCAATGGAAAAGTATTACCAAGCCTGCGCTGTCCGCCCGTCTGTCAGCGGGCTGTATGTATTTCCATTGCCGGTATAACAAATTGTAAAGATTAAATTAAATTAGAGCCCCATACAAGTGACGTGTTTTTTTTCGGTGTGTGCGAGTCAGACTCGCAAACGCCCGGTTGTAGAAAATGCTCATTTCGTTCAAACAACAACAAGATAAGAATGGCCCTTTATTTTGTTAAAAAAGCTTTTGATGAAATCCAGACCCTAACACAATACAATTTAGTCAATTTAATACTTAGATCTTACACGAGTGAACACGACCCTTATTAGGGACCTACGTACCGCAGTACCTAGGTACTATTCCCCTACCTACGAAACGAGGGTATATTTCATACTGCTAAACTTTTCTGATTGATGTAGGTATAACTTGGATTTATTGCGTCGTACCTACATGTTTTGGGATTTCTTCTGTATTTTACTAAGTTTTCTTTCAACGATATCATCTCTATTTATTTGTAACCTAGCCTTTGGTAAAGATGGTCAACGATGGCTGTCATATTTTAGCGCGAATCTATAGTCATAAACCCGACAGACACATTTGAATAAATGATGTATTATTATCTATATCTATACTACTATTATAAAGAGGAAAGATTTGTATTTTTAATACTAAAAAACTACTGAACCGATTTGAAACATTCTTTCAGCAATAGATTGCTACATTATCAGCGAGTAAAATAGGCATTATTTTATCCCCATACTCCCGCGTGACGTCCGCTAGTCATTAATATTTACACTGTTGCCAAAATGTTATAAGAAAATGTAACGCTCACTTTTTCTTACTAAACAATATCAACTAAGCCATCGCTTTTTTCTGTTATCTTATACAATGGCAGTATTCTTTGGATTTGGTGTAGGTTACATGAAAATAATTAAATTCATAAAGGGCCCTTTCTGTTAGTAAATTGCCAACATAACCTTTCATTTGGGTTCCGTATCACATCAACAGTCAAGTTGCAATTTCCCAATACCATTCGAAATCGGAACATTTACTAAGTCGTGTACCCACAGTTTAATTTATTAGCTACAGCAAATGGCCTCCGAGAGCCGTTGATTGTAATTAATCTGCTTTTTTTGTATTTTCTTTAAAAATACAAATCAGAACTACTAGAACTAAAATTACCGATTGCTATTCATTTCAAATATATCTAGGATTTTTGCTTCATATTGTCCAACTGCTGGGCCAAGCTCTCCACAATGGCCTTCCCAATGCGGAACTCTTCACGGTGTGTTAAACTTTTGTGCATCCATACCCAATCTCTCGTCCTCGTTAGCGCTTCTGAAGGTTCATCTACACATATCAGGGCCGTGTCCGGAACGTGGTGGCCCGTGTTCCAGGAGCTCTAAATAATATCGGTGCATACATTTTAGACGCTCGTGTATCAGTCTGTGTTACGGCCCGGACAAAGACGTGACTTAACGAGCAGGTCTACGGTTAGTCCACGTCTCAAACACAACCCCGATATGGGTGCTTTTTTATTAGGGATGGAAAATCATCAAATGACTTCTTCCGCTCTGGGTGGAGCGGAACGGCGTGTCAGACTCTTACTGACTAAAACCCATCCGTTTTCCTTCTAAAGCCCTTTGCGCTCCAGGGTCGCGGTGACTCTTTCGAACAAATTCCGCAACCCTGGCAGGGATATGTGTGCTTAAGCCTAGCATCTAAGTTTACCAACAGAAAGGTGCCATGTCCATGTCTTTGGCCACGTGGAAACGCAGACATCATAGAGCTTTTAGCATCAGATGGTAGAGTAAAAAAAAACATTTTAAGCAGTTCAGAAGTCTGAGAAAGAAGATTTGATCTAGTATTCCACTAATTGCTCCATGTTAAGACAAACTCCCTAACTTTGCGGTTTTGAAACTTGTCTGCCAATATGTTCGGGCTAATCTCGAAACTTGGGAAGTTTCAGACCGGATTCCACAACTTCTGCAAGGAGAGATGGAACTGATTTATGGTTACTTATGGCTCTACTACTATTAATATAATACCAGCTCCGTTGGTTGGTATAGTAAAAATATATTGCAAGATTCCAATCGCCAATAACGATGAGACTTTTTGGGAAAACAACTCAGCTTTCCTTTCAAACCTCATGATTTTGTATAATTACAAATCAGAACATATTCTTAAGCCACCACCTAGTGGTGAGATTCTGGCAGTCATCCAACAATGATGTAAATTTGGGGAAAGTCCTATGACCAGTGGACGTCTTTCTGCTAAACGAATCCTTCTCAAAAAGTATAAAACAAAGTCGCTGTCTGCTCTATCTTTGTCTCCGCTTACTTGTAAACCACGCAACGGATTTCGATAAAGTTTTCAGTAATAGAAATCGCTAAACGAGGAAGGTTTGTATATGTCACCGGGAAATGGCAGCCTCCGTTTGAGAGATTTTAAACTCTCGAAAATTTGTCAACTGAACATTTGGAATACTTTTTTACGCATCAAAATTTGATAGTCTATAATGTCTAGAAGTCATTCCGAGAAATTGACTGACACAAAATACTGACATAAAATAGCGACCAATCAGAGTTCAAGTCTACAATTAATCCGTTTTCGTGTGATTTGTTCAGATGTGAGGGCCGAGTTTCCAATTTAACCATCACACAAAAACACATAAATTGTAGATCAGAGTGCTGATTGGTCGCCAGTTTATATCAGTCCACAATTTCTCGGACCAGCACGGAGATATTATAGAATACAAGATTTTGATTCATATAGTAATTGTATAACAAAAATGTATTTGAAATTTATCAAGAGTTTACAATCTCTCAAGATATTTTGTAATCTTACGTAGTTTTGCAAATATCCGGTGACATATAGATAATTTGTTTCCATTTTTTTTTTCTTTTTTAAGGATGGGAAATCATCAAACGACTTCTTCCGCTCTGGGCGGAGCGGAAGGGCGTGTCAGACTCTTACTGACTAAAACCCATCCGTGTTCCTTCTAAAGCCCTTTGCGTTCCAGGGCCGCGGTGACTCTTTTGAACAAATTCCGCAACCCTGGCAAGATAATTTGTTTTTTTTTTTTGTTTCCATGCTTCGCTGTGGCAGATGTCTAATGACGTCGTAGGTAGGTATAACTTAGTTTTTTATTGTTGGTTACCTGCTTAAATGTATTATTTTATCTGTTTCAGATCAAAACTAGCAGTTCTAAACAACAGGCACGCTTACTTCCTCCTAGTAGACAACGGGTCTGTCGGCCGGTACGGTGCGGAAATCGTGCTTCGGCGGAAGCTTGAGAAATACATCGCGGCGCAGAAACTACATCCATGTAAGTTAAGATTTAAAGTACTAAGCAATGACGTATTTAGAAGACGGGGTCCGCTAGGGCAGAGCCTGCCAGGGTCGCGGAATTCGTTCGAAAGAGTCTCCGCGGCCCTGGAACGCAGAGGGCTTTAGAAGGAACACGGATGGGTTTTAGTCAGTAAGAGTCTGACACGCCCTTCCGCTCCACACAGAGCGGAAGAAGTCATTTGATGATTACCCATCCTTAAAAAAAATGCAATGACGTATTATGTATGCACCAACATCACAGCTCAAAAAAACGACGCACGCACTATCGGTACTAATCGGTAGTAGTTTAGCTACGAAAACCTTCCTCCTACTACCATTCTTTACGTTGCCATTTTAGAGTGCGGGCAACGGATGTTTAGTTTATAATGTAACTAGCTTTTGCCCGAGACTTCGTAGGCGCATATCGCGTTTTCCCCGCTCCCGTAAGAGTTTCGAGAATTCTCTTAGTGCTCCCCTGCACTCCCCAAAGGACCTACGTGTCAAATTTCAGCTTTCTACGACCAGTAGTTACGGCTGTACGTTGCCTGTCAGTCAGTCACTCAATCACTCAATCACCAGTAACGGAAGAGTTTTAAATATACTGATGATTGGTAATAAGTCGTTTATTCTGAAGTCATAAAGCCGTCAGACAGAGATAGTTTTGCAAACTATATATCACTGCCGCAAGTTTGCAGACCAAGTTGAAACTTTGCAGCAGTGGTTCACAAACGTAGAGCCTAACCAGTGCACTAACATTAATCAGGCTTTTATTTGGTAGGCGATTTCACGCCATTTCCAAATAATAAAACCGGAAATGTTTCCAATACAGACGTAGTGACGTTTAGTTTGTATAATAATCAACAGTTCATTGCTTCTTTTTTGTTAGTAATAATAGTGGCAGTTTTTTTTAGCTATCGGAATATTGTTTGTATGTATGTAAATGAGGTATGAGTGTAAAATCGAGCGTGAAATAAGCTAAAAAGTTTTCATGTAACACGATTGCTCATCGCTGCAGACACGCCCAGTTTAAACCATTAACAGTTTAAACTAGGTCGAGCAAATTACCAATCAGCGGTAAAAACAGGGACCAAAAACAACTTAAGAGTTGACCCAACTGTGTTGCCAGCTAAAAATAAAGGCCAACTCTTTATCTAAAACTTCGTCCTTTAATTTCCTGGTTGAGGCAGCTTCCAATTTACATCTTGATGGTCTAAATGAATTTCAACTTTGTTTAACCTCAAAGTTGGAAGGACCTTTCAAAATTAATGCCCCTGCACACCTGGTTTTAACCCCACAAGATTGTTGGCGTACTAAAACTTTAGGGATTATGTTTAGTGATGTGAAATAAGGCTGAATGACAGGTGTCAAAATCTGGACATTGTAACATGGCATAATTATTATTTATCAGTTAGATTTTTTTTTCTAAAGAGTTATGAATATAAATGTGAATGGATGGACAGGGAGAGGGAGGCCAAAGAAAAGATGGATGGATAGTATTAGGAGTGATATGAAAGAAAAGGGAGTTAGTGATAGCGTGACGGTTGACAGGACAGAATGGAAGAAAAAAACGTGTTGCGCCGACCCCAAGTAACATGGGATAAGGGCAGGAAGATGATCATGATGAGTTAGATTTTTTTTTCTATTAATTTTGTGTTTTTGGGAACGCTGATGGTCTTGTTCAATTTAATTGTTTACCGTATTGTTATTTATCTACTGGTAAACATTGAAAAAGGCTGCTTTTAGCTTCTAAGCTTCTACTTACTTTAATTTAATAATACATTTGAGCACACTGGCCCAAACAACAGGTGATAAACCGTCGACAAGGCAAGAAGAAGGAGCAAAGTAAATTAATTAACTTGCTCTCATGCACACCGCACATTATTCAATATCATCACTGTCCGTTTTTGTGCGTGCACCCCGTTAGGGCACTGCAAATTACATACTGGGTTTGCTGTGGGGTAAATAGATCTAGATTTACATATACCGGATTATATTTAAGTGTAGGTTAAGTTTAGTTTTAACAATCAAACATCACACTAATATTATAAAGGCGTAAGTTTGTGAGTGTGTGTGTATGTTTGTTACTACTTCACGCCCAACGGTTGGACCGATTTAAATTAGACTTGGTATAGAGATTGTTAAAGTCCAGGGAAAGGACATAAGTTAGTATTTTCCCGGGAGTGTGTTCCCTCGGGATAATTTTCGACAATAACGCGGGCGGAGCCGCGAGTGGTAGCTAGTTTGGGATAAAATTCAATACCAATGAAAAAATATCACCATAAACATCTACATCATATACCACACCTGTCGCATCTCTAAAAAGGTTCATACCCAAAATACACTGCAACTCGTCCCGACCTTCTCTCAAAAGTACTCGGTTTTCAATCCAACCAGATGCGGGCAATCAGGGTTTTACTTCGGAATACCTGTAAAGAACCTACCTACTGATTACCCGTACCGTTGCCTTACCTTGGTAGCAGCAGCACCTATCTATCATTAGTGAAATTAAATCACACATTCGTATAGTTTTTCAAAGAAGAAGAAATAGCGAAGGATGGTTTATGTGAACAAATATAATTGTCCATAGAAAAAGGTGGCTACTAACCGAGATGATAGCGTATAGAGATGTGCAAGTAGGTATGAAAGCTTATGGTTCCAATGTATATGAAGTCTAAATTAATTAATCATTACAGACCATAATATTTAAAAATTCAAGTTGGTTTCTAACCTAATCCGTCTCAACATTTTTTATCCTTTTGTCCTTGTCATACTAAGCTTAAATTTTCTTATTCTACTTCTGCTATGACACAACTTCAGAAGGAGAGCCTGTACAAGTTTGAAACAACTTTACGTCCAGATTTCTTAGATCTTGTACTCTTGCCCTAGTTTTGTAAGCTTTCGACTGGGTTTACGATGTCGTCTGTATTTTCTTCCTTTAATTTACTTTATAGATCATTTACCTTCTCAAGAAGTTGCTGTTTGTTACACTTTGAACTGATAGCGGATTCATTTCATTTAGCTATGAAGTCATAAACAATTTACATTTTAATGAATATTACATATTAGAATGTAGGTACACATGCAGGAACAATACATTTGAAAGCCTAATTAGAATTAATTTAAAATATTGAGTTTAAGAATCATTTAATTTAAAATTTAATGCCAAATTCAACGTCAAAATATTGGAAGTTCAACTTCAAGTTGAGTTTTGACTTATACACTATGCTTGCCTATCTCTAGGATAAGACCTATAGATAAGTCAAAAGTTAATTTAGTTTTGTCACTGCCATCATTATGAGTGTCCATTTTTAGTTTATTTTTAGTTTGATAATTAACAACTTCTTACATTCAATATTTTCAACTTTCCATTTTGTATCTCATCTCCTGATAAGGTCGAGCTAACTTTTTTTTGGCAAAAAATTCATATTTATTTATATTTCAACAGGCCAGCACATGATTTACTTACAGCTGAGCTGTAGAAACTGAACAAATTAAATGAAAACAATTAGAAGCCGATTTCAGTTCGGATCATTTAGTAAAAAGAAGTGTATAATAAGTTCTACGTATATTAAAATACCATGTTAGGGAAAAACAATCTTACAATAGTCTAGCGTTTTAACAGTTTCCATCTATTGCCAGTATTCATTCTATTGGAAACAAGTCCCACTTTATCCGAAACAACTAGTAAGCGCACATGCGCGCTCGAAGTAACATACCGGTGTTTTACCCGGCCGACCGCGTACGAGTCGAGTCGAGTATGTTTACTAACCTCTACAGATGCCGCCGGAGACGAAGTATTTTCGATTCCTTTCGATTTATCATAATCCGCGTTCATCTCATCAGTCTGGAACATGAACGAAAACAAATCGTAATACCACAGATGTGGAGTGTAAATATCTGCTTCATTCTCGGCAATCTTCTTGCTATGTTGCACTCTCTTATGTTCCCTCCTTACACAAGCCCTCAAACTCTCGATCTTCCTCAAAACATGCACTCTTGTAGCACTCGGATCGTATTCTTGAACGAGCTGCGTCAATTTCGTGATTGCTTCGTGTCGTTTGTGTTTCATTTTGTATGAGATGCAGTGTTTGTCCCATAGACATGGTAGGCTCTGGTAGAGTGTGATGAATTCCTTGACTAGCTCGCGCGGGAAGACAACATTCACTGCATCAGCCATTTTGTTGGGAGGTGCACGGGTTATGGATCACGTACGTCGAGCGGCGCGGCGCGCGTGTCACTGAGCCTGTTGGGTGGGTCGCACTGCGCAGGTTTGCCCCCCGCCCCCCTCGCACCCACCCTCTGTGGCCTGTCTGACTGGCATGGTTATACAAAGTACGTTTTGCGCGCCAACATGTTTGTATGCACGGTCGATAAGCGTGCTCGGCACACTGGCTAGTCGAGAATACCTATTAGCGGAAGCGGAGTTTTTTGTGATTATTCTTGATGATAAAAAATCAAACAGTGTTTCACATCTCAGCATTTTTTTCTGTGACTATTTCAGGTAACTTCTTTTAGAACAATATATCAGACACTAATTTATTTGAAACTATTCAGAATTATATGCGTTTATCAAATAATGGTTCACTAACTACTAGGAACTATGCAGTCCTAAGTACTCATCAAAATTTAATTAACACAGCTTAAATGTTAAACTTAATTTTAAAACAATAAAAAATTACCCATTTCTCTTTTCCTCAAACTTTTCAAACCCCGACTTTAAAAAAAAAGTAAAAGAGGTCAGACATAAATATTTACATCATTAGGAGCCTGTCCTTGGGCACAAAGCATGCAATTTGCAAGCATTTTAACGAGGGATCCTTTGCTCCTGGCATTTGTCGGACGCTGGCATAATTTTGAAAAAAAAATGCGAGCTTTCGTTCGAAAAGACAACAGGTTCTTTAAAATGTAGGTCTAACAATCCGTTAGCCCTGACACGGAAATGAGTCTTGGTTCAAAATAACGGATAATCGGGAATTTCGATTTCTAACATAACATAATCACGCCGACGAAGGCTTAGGCAGAGATGTACCTATATACCCTGGAATATCACCATATATGTTGAAATTCCATGTTACGTACATGGAATTTCAACATAAATGGTGAAATTTATGTTGAAACAGGGGGCAATCAAAGACACGGCTTATGAACAAGAAAATGAAATCAGGGGGCTACTCTCTAAACCCGAAGTCCGTAGTTTCGGGCTTAGTCCGTAGTAGGGCGTATTCTACTCCGTATCACCTACGGACTTACGATTAGTTCCGAACCCGGACTAAGAATGAATGACAACACAATTTGTAACAGTACCTAACTGTCAAAACGTGTTGTTATTAATTCTTAGTGGTTAGGTGATACGGACTAGAATACGCCCGCACCTAAGCCCGAAACTACGGACTTCGGGCTTAGAGAGTAGCCCCCCAGATGGTGTTCAGAACATTTTGGGCTCGCATAACTCGGCAAAATGTTGAGAACAGCTGATTTATTATGGGAGTATGTTTTAATTTTTTAAACCCTCAAACTACTACACTATAACAATAGATGTAGGTATTTGCCCTCTAACAGCTAGACATCACAAAAAGGGTCATGCTCCAGGCATTGTTGTCATTACAGAAGGCCCTAACAGGTGCCAACAATAGAATTAAAGCAACATGTCATGTGGAACTTATGTAGCCACGTGCTTAAGGCGGACTTTGTAAATAAGCCTTTGTATACAATGTACCAACCGTACATCTTAGATCGCTTTCACATTAGGAGCGTGGCAGAAGTGAAACAAACGAAAACCGAAATTGAATCGAAACGAGTGAAAGTTACTAACACTATGGATTTCTGTTATCTGATTTTTGAAATAAATAAAAATAATCCTACTAATTTTATTTTTTTTGGTTTTGTATTTTTTAAGAAATATTTAAAAATGTAAGATATTATTAAAAAAAAAGTTAATAAACGGAATCCTACTAATATTATAAACGCGAAAGTTTGTAAGTATGGATGGATGGATTGATGGATTTTTGTTACTCTTTCACGCAAAAACTACTGAATGGATTTTGATGAAATTTGGAACAGTGGTAGATTATAGTCTGGAATAACAGATTTAATACTTTTTATCCCGGAAATATGTTCCCTTGAGATCATTTTCAACAATCACGCGGGCTGAGCCGCGGGCGGCAACTAGTAATTAATAAATAAGAAGGCGTGTACTGCTGTCGCGCTACTGTCGTGCTGCTAACATCCTTGTGTAAAAGCGGTCTAAGATGTACGGTAGGTACATTGTATACAAAGGCTTATTTACAAAGTCTCTCCTGATGGGATGAGCGGTTATAATCCACCAAAAGGTAAGTAGGGATTAAAACACAAACTACATATCATGTTCGCATCCTTATCTGCGAAAGAAATTAGTTAAGATGTAAGAATACAAGTTGATAACAAGTTATATAGCTTTTAATTAGGTTTCTGGTTGCTAAATAGGTAGTAGGTATAAACCAAAGTAGCTGTTCTGAAACTCGCAACGGATTCTGATCCGGTTTTCACTTGTAGCAAGAGCCGTAGTGCCCTACCGCTCTTCTTCTTTCAGGAAGGTTAGGTTACAAAAAAAAATAGTCAATCTGGACAAAATTAAACGTTGTATGTAATGAGAAACATGACGACAGCTTTAAAATCTCTACGAAAAACAAAAAAAGAATAATTTACTGAAATGAGACCGCCATCAGTGCTTTATGAGCCAAATAACAAGGACATCCAATTTTCTCTACGAAGACAAACATACCATATCTAGTCATCATCTGCCTAGCCTTTTCCCAACTATATTGGGGTCGGCTTCCAGTCAAACCGGATTCAGCTGAATACCAGTATTTTACGTGGAGCGGCTACCTACCAGACCTCCACAACCCATTAACTAGGTAACGTGGCTACTCCTTGGCAAGACTGGTGCCAGATTTTCTGGCTTCTGACTATCCCGTAACGACTGCTAATCTACAAATGACAGCCGGGACCAACGGCGAGGCACGGAGGAGTCTCGAAATGACAAACATATCTTGTAATATTCGAAAAACACACAGGAGCAAACAAAAGTAACCACATTATTGCTCCCCATGTTCCATTATATGCGCGCCATTCATATTCAGTAGGAAATCCATGGGAATGAGTCCCTTATTCTTTCATATTGTGAGATATGTGCTTTTATTAACCTGCGGCTTTTTGGGATGTTCGCAGAAGTGTGTAGTAAAACTATTGTCAGTTGTTATTTTCGTACCAGGAAGTGTCTTTTATTTATCTATTTATTTTTTTAAAAAGACTATACAGTGGTAGGTGTACAATAAATAAAAATAATATTTAAAATTGAATTTTAACATTTCGGAAAGAATATACAGATAACATACCTATATTTAATGGTTCACCCTTGTTTGATAGAACAACGTTTGATATAATATTACTAAATCGAATTTAAGTTGCAATAAAGTCATTTCGAAGAATTATTCATTTGACCGAATAATTCATTGGTAAATTTTTATTTAGCGTAATTATTTATTTGAACTAATTTCATTTGAACTAATTTCATTTCGCCGAATTTTCAAATGCACTAATTTTATTCTTTATACCCTATACACCTGCCACCCTCAACTATTGTTACCAGGAGAAACTGGATGCAATCTGGACTTTAGGGCACCCCGACTCGGATAGGTTAGGTTAGAAGGGGATGGCGGGGTCGTGTGAGCGAGCGAAGCGAGCACCAGGCCCACCCTCGACCATGCATAGAATATTTTAAGGTTTGGTTAAGTGTTAAATACATGGTTATGCCATCTGAACATTACATCAAATGCACATTATACCTTTTGATCATTAGCGCAAATGTTGTTATAGCAAATAAATATTCGATGAACTGAAAATTCTGTCAAACGATATTATACAAAGTGATGATTTTCTTAAACGTTGTTCGATTTAGTAATATTATATCAAACGTTGTTCTATCAAACAAGGGTGAACCATATTTAATACTAATAAAACACACATAAATGCTAAAATAAAAAACTTATAAATATGATATATAATAGTGTTTAATTTGTAAAACTTAGATGATATGGCTAGAAAGCAGGTACTATTGGAATGACAGGAAAAAACCGGCAAGTGCGAGTCTGACTCCCACACGGAGAGTTCCGTACCATAAACCGAAATAAACACGATTCTTGTATGGGAGCCCGCTTTAATTTTTCATTTAATTATTTTTTTATTATTTGTTGTTATAACGGTTATAAAAATACACACTCTGTTAAAATTTTAACTGTGTACCTATTCGGGTTCTCGGCCCGCTGACAGACAGACAGACAGACGGACGAACAGCGAAGGCTTAGTAATAGGGTTTTGCTGGTTACGCTTTGGGTACGGAACCCTAAAAGTGATGTATGGTGAAATGGGAATAGAGGCCGAAGACTGATGATATCTCTACTATTTGTTTGTTGGATTATTAGGATTATGGGAAGCATTACATTAACTTTTGTAAAGTGAAAAATAGTCAATTATTTCCTGATAACAAAATATATTTTGCCTGATTGACTCAAGACATGTAGCAATATGAATTGAGTATACATATTTCCTGCGTACCTCAAAAAGTAAAAAAAAAATCTTCACCCAAGATCTTGTTATGCTCGTGTTTATTGAAAAGCACGTTCCATTAAGCTAAGTGGCTTCTCACCCACTAACAACAGGCTGAAAAAAAACTCCTGCTATGGAAGAACTGCTGATAGGTACGTATTTTCCAAGACTGCCAATCACTACTATACTCTTAGAGTTGTTCTGGTTCTTTGGTTAAATCAATGCACCTGCCATGATAACTCTTCACCCCCCTTGGTTGACTGGCAGAGAATGCCTTAAGGTACAATTCCGTGCATCGCGGCCGATCGCAGCGATCTGTCGCATGTGAGAATAGTTAAAGTATAAAATGTATGGCGCCGTTTCCGAGGTCTGCGATCGGCCGCGATGCATGGAATTATACCTTAAAGCATTCAGTTCGCGATTGCTCCTTTACGCACGAAGTTTAAATAAATAAATAAATAATCTTCTAGTACCCGTAATCAATGACCTGGTGAGGGTCGCGGGAGTACGCTGGATGCCAAAGCAGGACTTCAAGACCGTTTGATGTGTTGCCGTTTGTTGGAGGCATATATTCAGTTGCAACGTTTTTCAACTCAAAAAGATAATGATGGATAGCTTCTAACCGTTCTACTGCAGGGCGAAAGAAAAATATTCAACCCTCATCTCACCGAAAAAAGTTTAAAACGAAAAATAGAGTAAATTAAATCATCCGTCCGTTTTAAGAGTAGCAATCCAAGCATCTATTATGAACTCAGCGAAGCGATGAAAAACAGTTATTCAAAGAAATTACAATTTCATTTAGTTCTGTCATCTTCCAATTCCAGAGCAGACTCTAAGCTCAGCTGTGTTTTAGGGCTTGTTTGCACTATTGTGAATCACTAAGGACTGGACTAAGGCACATGCACACCATGTTTTTCTCAAGTGCCGTTGACAGTACGACAATTTCACGATTTTGATTCACGATTTCGCGTTAGTTGTGCTGCTAAACTTGAAAAAGACAAATGAAAAGTGGATCGCAGCGCTTTCCGATTGTGTGAAATGCGCGTCCAACGCCTGAACAAAAAAATGTGGTGAGCACGAGCGCTAAGATTCACGTAAAGACTATTCTTTACGCGAATCACTTACGTAATGCTCCCATAGATTCATACACATTGTTCAACGTATATTATATCTGTGGAAAAGTTTCTATTCAATACATCGCGTTGCTCTCACTTTTTCGCTAGGTATCGGTCGGTGGGATCCTTTAATATGTAGCTATTAAACAAAAAAGTACGAATTTGTACTCGCAATGTAATTAAGCATACAACTTTAATTACATTGCGGGGTACGATCAAGCGATTGATCACATTTTACCTCGGTAGACCGAAATGTAATGCAGCCTGCATGCGAGCTGGTTGCAGGTAGAAACGTGGCCTTAGCTATTCAAGCTACCAACAAATTCTAGCATTGATTTCTACATAACGTATAACTTTTAATATGTAGAAGTAGCTGTCGCCCACAAGAATATGGAAAATTATCCCGAGGCAACACATTCCTGGGATAAAAAGTAACCTATGTGTTATTCCAGACTATAATCTACCTCTGTACCAAATTTCATCAACATCCGTTCAGCCGTTTTGACGTGATTGAGTAATATACAGACATCCATCCATCCAAACATTCACATTTATAATATGAATATAGACTATTAGCTACCGCCCGCGGCTCCGCCCGCGTTAATGTCGAAAATCATCCCAAGGAAACATATTCTTGGGATGAAAAGTATCCTATGTGTTATTCCAGACTATAATCTACCTCTGTGCCAAATTTCATCAACATCCGTTCAGCCATTTTGACGTGATTGAGTAACAAACATACATCCATTCATCCAAACTTTCTCATTTATAGTATGAGTAAGCATAGATTTTGTTTTCTGGTAAAACAAAATCTATATCCTTACGAAATAGACTTTCTGGTTGAAAGTCTAGGCCAAAGTAAGAACAATAATGATTTTTATCTTTTTTCTGTCTTTTTTTTAAGGATGACTTACTGACTAAAACCCATCCATGTTCCTTCTAAAGCCCTTTGCGTTCCACGGCCGCAGTGACTCTTTCGAACATTCCGCAACCCTGGCAGATTTTCTGTCTTGCAAAGTAAATACGTAAACTGGTTTCATATTCCTTTCAAAATACTAATAAATAAAACACAGAGATGACAATGCAAGCAAGCCCTTACCCGTTCAAACCAATTTCATAGGCTCATGATTTCAAGGTTCAATTTCAGATTATATGAAAACTCATAATGAACAGTTTTTTATCTTTCAAATAAACTATTACTTTTAGAAGTAGTGTGTGTCCAAGTGTATGATTTCAATAATGTTGTTGATTTACGAAGACTTTCACAAGAAAGTGCAATTAGTGAACATTTACAAAATAATAATACGCAGGTATTCCATTATTTTTTTAAAGATGAACAGATTTTCTTATAACACCTAGGTTAATGTGGAACGAAAAGCCTTAAAGACATCATTAGATTTGAATAAACTTATAACTTACTAGCGAACGTCACGCGGTTTCACCCGCATAGTTCCCGTTTCCGTGGGAATGCAGGAATATATATGTATATATATAATATATATATATATATATATAATATATAATGGTGACAGAATTTTTGAAATCGGCACAGTAGTTTTTGAGTTTATTCATTACAAACATACACACACACAAAAATAAAAAAACCTCTTTATAATATTAGTGTAGATTTGTAACTTATATGTAATTGTCTTAGGCACGTACAACAAAATAAATTTTGTATTTCCCTTATTTGCATATTCTTATGCCAATTTTTATTTTGCCGACGACGTATTTGCTAGTTCTATCCAATTTATCTAGTTGTGTATTTATTGACCTTACTAAGATTGAAGACTAAAATCTCTGCCATAACGACCGCCATTTTGGTGCAATAATCACCTTCGAAAACTCTCGGTTCAAAGAACATACCTCAAGTTCAAAAACTTAGCAGTAAATAACTAAGTATTCAGTTAACACCATAAGCTTGATAGTGCGAATGTCAAGAGCCAGGAAATATCCCCCAAAATTCGGCAGGGCATAAGGCTCTACCCTAAAGCATAACGGCCATAAAAAAAGATTTAAGGTGAATTCCTTTGTGTGCGAAATTGATAAAATACCGATCAGCACCGAGCGTGTGGTGGGCTTTTGCTTTGATGTCGGAATGTAGTGAGCACAGCTGTTTATTAAGATTCAGGGAACTTCGTTGAGTAGTTTGTATGAAAAATATGGGGTTTCTTTGATTAATCATTAGAAAAACTTATCCTACTTACTCTATCCCAATACAAGCTTTTCCCCGCGACTTCGTACGCGCATTCGCGCAGATCCCATTTTTCTCCCGTTCCCGTTGCCTTGCACATGAATGCGGCTATAATATAACAATTTTCCAAATCCGGCTGGTATTTCCAGATATTAGCGCGTTCAAACAAACAAACTCTTCAGCTTGATTATATAAGTATATCGTTTATACCTAAATGTGAAAGTTTATAAAGACGGTTTTTTTACTGTTTTACGCAAAAAAACTACATAACTGATTTTGATAAAACCTCACAGTAATAGGTATCGCTTGACTATCAGAGTGACACGCAGAGATGTAAAAGATACCTTATAAAAAGTATCTTTAATACAAAATACAAGATACTAATTAATCGAGGAAGAGCGAGGTTTATCCCATCACAAGTATCTTCGGATTACTTTCTGGGAAGCCCCGGCAACTTAATTGTACAGATTTAAGATAATAAACACTTTTTTTTTTAAAGATTAAAATAAGTATTTGAGATACCAAATACAAGATATTTTTGAAGATGGTATCTTAAATACTAGATACAAAATGCGTATTATCTTCTAAATACTTTCTAAAGATACAAATGCTTCTTAAAACACATTTTCAGATGAAGTTTATTAAATTAATCAATGAAGATCACATTGCAAATGTTAGAAAATATTGAACATTTCAATGCCTTAAGTTTAAATTGAGACCAAAGTAACACTAGTTCTTCGAACATTTTTGTCGTTCATTTTTCTTCGGTTGAGGTCTCATTATCATACCGCCAACCGAAAAGAGTCGCTCCACGGGGGCAGAACTCGGCAGACAGGTGTTATATTTTTTTAATTGTAGCATAATCATTTAAGCTCTTCAATCTGGTGTCTTTATTATTTAGGTATTGTAGTGTTTTCAAGTCAGCGATTCTGCCAGTAGGCCCTGTCTTTTCGCTCCTTACAATAGAGGAACCAGATTCTTCTAAAAATATGTAATAAGACGATTCGTCTTATGACTTTTTTCTGATATCACCTCCATTGTAGTGTTCAGTTTTAAAGTAATGTAAAAAATGCATATATCTATGCATTTTTTAAATTACTATAAATCTATATAATAATACAATAATCAAAAGCTCCTTCTGGGTAAACTCGCTCCATCGTCTCTGGTATCTATGACCTAGACTAGAGTCAAGAGCAAACCCATAATAAATTAAAAAAAAAAAGTATTTTAACCAAAACTGTATTTGCTAAACACTAAGATATCAAATGAATGTATCTAAAAACAAGATATAAAATGATTTTTTAAAGTATTTCAGATATAAGATGAAAATACGTATTTTGTATCTTATATCTGTATTTCAGATACTTACTTGTATCTTAGTAAGTCACATCTCTGGTAACACGGGCTATTTATAAAGAGGGGAAGTACAAACTTAACGTGGGCGGAGGATACCTAACATGTTGGGTTCACAAGTAATCTAAGTTTAGAAACCCTGGAGACATAGTAATATCTATTTCTGTGTTTACTTACAAGAAACTTGCAGGACTTATGATCAGAGATCGGAATAGGTAGACTATATTTACTTTATGTTCGGGAAGTTAGTAACATAGAGTTGATAATACCTCCTCTGAAATCCCGGAATCATAAACATGACGATTGTGTCCCGGGATTTGAGAAATTGCAAATTACTTATTGCGCTAGAATCTTATAATGTTTTAAGAGCTTATGAAACCTATCTCTGCTTATGAATATCTATGATAATTATATTATTTCTTCTACTTAGTCCAAGGTCTTTTGTCTAGTCAAAGCATACTAGCGACCCGCCCCAGCTTTGCATGAAAGCCAACTACGTAAACAAATCTTAGGGTAACCAACGGAACCCTATTACTAAATCCCCGCTGTCCATCCGTACGTTCGTCTGGCAGCGGGCTGTATCTCTAGAACCGTAATAGGTAGACAGCTGAAATTTCCACAGAGTGTGTATTTCTATTGCCGCTATAACAACAAATAATAAAAAAAATGTAGTATAATTTTTTTTTCAAGAAACGTGTAGTTTTTTTCGGTATATAGTACGGAACCCTTCGTGTGAGAGTCCGACTCACATTTGGCCAGTTTTATTTCCACTAAAAAAAACCCTATCAAAATCCGTTGCGTGGCTAAGAAGATGTAAGCGAAGATAAGGGCCTGTCACAATTAGAACATACTTTTTAAAAAATCGGTGTTAAGGATCAACAATATAACGTCACTACGAAAATCCTTCTTGCTACGCGCTTTGCTACGGCGTAGCACGCTCCTGTGCTACGATGGCATAGTCTCACATCTCATTAAATCATTTCTTGTTTTTGTTTTCGTAAATTAACAGCCGCACGTGTCGATAGTCAAGGTAAGCTACGCTTGCCAAGGTTGTTCTATGGATGGGTGTCCTTCTTAACAAACCGAGATGTCTCATCGGAAAGCACGTTAAACTGTTCGTTATTACGGAAAAACAAAAGCTTTTTTTTGTTTTTGGTGGGAAATTATCAAATGATTTCTCCTGCTCTAGGCAGAGCGGGACTAGATCTATAAAAAGTTATTTAATATCATTTTAGAAAAAGATTTGAAAGAGAGAGTGAGAGCTTGATTATAAACTTTCTATCGATAACTTAAATTTGCTCTATACTCTTTGGAACGGTGTTTAGAGTTTTATCTACTTTTAGGATTCCGAACATCCGTCAGAAACGGTACCCTTGTTATAGGATCACACATCTATCTGTCTTTCTGTCAATCATCTCCGAATCTACTGGACCGACTCTGTTGAAATTTCTTACACATATGAACTACTGTGATCCACGGACACGTATTTACATAAATACATTTTGAGTAATTTATTTATTTACGGTTTAGTTACGGTTTTGAGTGACAAACTAGAAAATTTAAAAAAAAAGTTTTTTAAATTGTTGCGTGTGACATTTCTAACTAAAGGGCTCATTGTGAGGGTATTAAATGGTTTTGAAGGTTAGACGGAAAAATACTATTTCCCCTCCCCCCTTTTCTCCATCTCCGAAAACACTGGGCCTAAGATTTTGAAAAAAAAAATGCAGATAATAGTTCTTTACCTATAAACTACAAGAAAATCTGTAAAAAGTCTATAGTGTTAAAATAACATATTACAAAAATGAAACTCATTCGACTCGCACTTGGCCAGTATTTTAATTTGAAACACAACACCGCTGATTATCACAACCCACAGATTTCACGCTGCCAAATACGTCCGACGTGTGAATCCGGGTTCCCTATCGACCTCAAGCCTACATCCAGCTAGATACACCACAACGTGTCACCGGACGCCCGCGGTCACAAACCACGACACCTATGCACGAATTGCGTCGCCCTCAGTTGTCCTGTATGATTGTGATTGCAGGCTCATTCATGCGTAGTAATATTTCTGGTGTATGATTGGCTGCGGTCTGTGATTTTATTAATATTTGGTTGTTCACTATCTATACAAAAATGTAACGGATCGCTGTCTGTACATGGAAGATATATATATATGAAAAAAATATTATTGGGACCTTTATCAACGCAAATAGCACCCAAAACAATTATTGTTAGAATTTTTGTCTGTTTGTCCGTTTGTCTGTGCGTTTGTGCATGATAATCTCAGAAACGGCTTATCCGATTTAGATGCGGTTTTCACTATAGTAGGCGCCAGATAATCGTGGAATAACGGTCATTGACCCACCTACAATTATTGACATTTTTAATTTGAAAAACGGAATTAATGACACAAAGCTGTCCCGAATCATCATCTCTCGTGATCCTTAACATTGTCTAATAATGAAAAACGATTCATATTTAATTGTTCAGGTACCTATGAACAGTTATTAGGGAAAGGTCGATATACTTTATTCCACATTTATCTGGCGCCTACTATAATACAGTTGGTTGGTTTTCACTAGTAGGTACATTGTGGTAAGCTTCACTTAACATTTAGTATTTGCTTCATGTCAATCGGTTCATAAATAAAAAGTTATGCCAATTTAAAGAATCACGTCGAACAGTCTCTGTTCAGTCGTATTGACTGAAACTATACTAAACTTCATAATCTTAAAACAAAAATGTCTGCCCTTAGTAACTATTCCACGCGGACGAATTCGCGGGCAAAAGCTAGTCTACACTAATATTATAAAGAGGTAAAAAATATATTTTTGTGTGTGTATGTTAGTAATGAATAAACTCAAAAACTACTATGCTGATTTCAAAAATTCTTTCACCATTGGAAAGCTACATTATCAGCGAGTAACATAGGCTATATTACTCCCACGGAAACGGCAACTACGCAGGTGAAACCGCGTGACGTCCGCTAGTTAAGTATAAAAATATTCACTGCCTAGCAACCGCTTTTAGGACAAGAGTCAGGACGTGTGTCCCAGAATTTGTAAGGCTCGACTAAATTATTAAGAACATAAATCTCGTTTTTGTCGCTGAAGATTTATTAACTCTTTATAAAGCTAGGGATAGACCATCTAATTACTGTACCTTAACTAATTAATCTTCAACCTTTTTTGTACTTTTATTCGACTCTCCTTTCGCAGGTATGCTGGAAGAGATTTCTTTAGAAATAAGCATCACCTTTGTACCTATTTCTCTGTTCCCTTCTTCTTATCTTTTTGTTAAATGTGTGTACATAAACTGTTAAATAAATAAATAAAACTAGCTGACCCGTCGTGAACCAGACGTTGTTCTGTTCAATCTTACTACATTGGACATACTGACATTGGATGGATGGATGAATGTATGTATGTTTGTTACTCAATCACGCTAAAACGGCTGACCGGATCTGGATGAAATTTGGCACATAAATAGATTATAATCTGGAATAGCGCATAAACTTATCCCAGGAGTAAGTTCTCTTGGCGGAGTAGTAGAATAGAGGTAGTAGTTTATACAAAACTCCCAGTAAGAGATTACTGAAATACTTTACGATTTTTGCCGATTTTTCAACTATCTGGGCAGCTTTTGCATTTTTTTTTTTCAACCCGGTCCCGCCGTTTTCAAGTGCCTTGTTTACCAATGAACAGCATTTCATTTTATCTACATATATTATTTATCTATCATTCTATCTACTTTTGTCTACATATCTGTATATTGATAGAAGAATACAATAAAATCACTGTGACTTGGCCCTGTCCCAGTCACCTTACAAACACACTTAAAGAAAACTCCTATTCATTCTAAAGTCGTAAAAATTACATAAAAACGGATTTACGACTTCAAATAAAGCTTATTTTTCACATAAACCTAGTACAGGTGTGTGGTTACTAAAACTTTTATTGGATTACCTACTATGAGCAGTTTATAGCTGTACTAGCATTTCCCGCGACTTCACTCTCACGACCTATCCACAAGAGCAAATGTAGAGCGGATTTTCGATTTGTTCCGGATTCGCCCACAAAGTTCGCCTAATTTTCATTTTTCCGTTTTCGCCCCACTTTTAATTCCTTTTTCGCCGTGTTTTCCATTTGTTTCATTCAGATGATTACTTGAGTTCGGTTTCAACCCACTTGTTGTTCCTTTTTCGCCTAGTTTTGTTTTTTATGAACATTCAGGTATGCTTATAAAGTACAGTCGGTTCGAAAAATATCTTTGATTACCCGAGTGCAAACAGAAATTTATTATAGCGTATGTACATTATGTTATGTAGAGGTACGTAATTTAGATACGGCATACGGTTTTCATCAATGATGGACGGAGTGGTTCATGAAGAAGGTGGTAATACATAGTTATAGGTAGGTTTATGGTCGACGCCAAAGAAACTTGCAATGACGGTCATTGCCCTTTTCTTAATATATCTTCGTTGGTACCTGGACAATAAATTATGAATCGTTTATAATTACTAGAAAAAGGTAAAGGATCACGACAGATATCTTTATGTCAGGGTAGCTTTATGTCTTTATTTTTGTTTTCGGAATTATGTATGTCAATAAATGAAGGTGGGTCAATGACCGTTATTGCAAATTAAAATGGCGTCGTCCATAATGGATAGTTCATTAAAGTTTTGTGTAAATTGGCTAAAATTGGCGATGATTATTTAAGATGTACGAAAAAATCATGCCTACTGGGAGCTATGGGGCGGGCGTCGCGCAAACCAGTAAAGTTGATGTTGAATAGGCATAATATACGAGTAGGTGGGTATGCTTTACTATCTTTGCAAAAAAAGACTTTATCTCAGGCATAGCCCATAACTAGAATTGGATAGTGCGTCAAATTAAACCAGCTCACAAATACATTGATGAAATCACAATTATAACAGCAGTATGTCGAAAAACGTGGTATGTGATGTCAAAGTTTTGAGATAAATAAATAATATTTCATTAATGAGAATGAAAGAGAAGGCTGATAGTCTCTTTAAGTATCCATATTATAAGATTAGATATGGTTATTTGCATCGTATTTGAAGTGTTGGTTGGCCTGTAACTAGGGAAGAGTTTTTTTTATTTTTTATTTTTGTATTTAATATGGGTTTGCTCTTGACTCTAGTCTAGGTCATAGATGACAGAGATAAAGTCGACGATGGAGCGAGCTTACCTATTTTATAGTATTTGAGTATGTTTAACGTAAAAGGTTCACTTTTACCAGTATTTCCGTTTGATTTTTTATTTGATGCTGTTTAATTTATACCAGGATATTTTTGATCCGACAGTATTATTTCCTTATCAACCCTCATCCAGAGGTTGTATTTATGTTACAAGTGGTAACTTGTAAGATCATTGACACATGCCGCTTGCAGGCACATTATTTTCTTTGTCCCTTTCTTTGTGGCTGAGTGGCCGTTTTCCTTTGCCTGACCGTAACGACTTCCCTTTGATATTTATACCTTCGGCTTATTTCTCCCCTTTCTTTTTAAAACACTCGCTATTTCTGGACAACATCATCTTTTATTGGAAGCTTTAAACCTTCAATGTATGTTTATTAGTTTGTTTATAAATGTCGAATCTTGCAGCTTGAATGAAAACCACTTCTTCTTATCATGCAGAGTTTAATATTTCCAAGCTGTTGTTGGTTTAGTTTCATAGATAATATAAGCGGTCCTGATAGACGTTGTCCTGTCCGAACGTTTGCTTTGTGTATGACGAAAAATTATAGAAATCGATTGCAGCGCCACCTACCGCATCCAATTGTGAATTTAAACCATTCTCGAATCCCCTTGAACACACACAAAAAAATTCATCAACATCGGTCCAGCCGTTTAGGAGGAGTTCAGTGACATACACACGTATATAAGAAATATATATACTAAGATTTATGGTAACTACGAACTGATTCCCTACCTAGGATTGGCTCCAGACGAAGCAACTTCTTAACTATGCAATAGTTTTTTACTGTTATTTTATTAGGATTTTACTTAAAAATTACCTTCCGTTACCGTGGAGTACATCTATTGAGTTTTTTTTTATTTCATTTAGAAGTTTCGATACTTGTCAAACTTTGAACTTTTAGTAACTCCTTATAAACAATTTTATCTTAAAATCATAAAATTTTCATTTAAAAAACTTTGAAACTTTAATCGCAGCTTCAAATTATCAAAATCTTTTAAACTGTTCAAATAATTAACAAGTCGTCATAAACTCAAGATTGCAACTACTGAAAAGTAAATTTAACCAAAGTTTGATAAACTTTGGAGACCTGCTAATTAATCTTACAAGTGTATCTCGAAGTCATTGATTAACATCTTAATTAATCTTTAAAGAACTAAATTAGACGCTTGAGAAGACTTTTTGGAATATATTTTTGATGGATGCCTTTCTTAATTTTGGCAAGTTTGCTCAAGCCCAGCTTTCGTTTTTCTAATTAATCTTATTGTATACTTAGTAAGTGAGTAATTATTTAATAAAATAGTGTTGAAACTAGAAAAAAAGTCTAAATATCTTAATCTAAAGACTTTAAGAAAGTTATTTCTACTTTCTCGAATGCATAGGGTGCCTGCGCCCACCATCTCCGACCGTATCAACCACACGTGAGATATGAATAAAAAACTCGTAACTTTAAATACATTGTCCTTGTTCTAGACACACACTCCTCCACCCCCGTGGTCTGCCTGGTCATAGAGGGCGGCACCAACACCGTGCGCGCCGTGCTGGAATACGTCACCGACACACCGCCCGTGCCCGTTGTCGTCTGCGATGGAAGCGGCCGCGCGGCGGATCTTATTGCTTTTGTTCACAAGTAAGTATCAGACAGCCCCCCGCCCAACCACTGCAACTCCTGAGGATCAGAATCAATAGTGGCGACCACCAGAAAAGCGCAGAGACAATGAAGTTCGACGAGTCTTGGGAAATGAAATCAATATAGAAAGAAGAAGAGAACGAATAAGTAGCGGGTTGCCTTGTTGTTATCCATTCAAATAGAAAAACTACCTTATACCTCATTCTTTTTAGCAGTTCCATCTGCTGAAACAGTAGGTTGGTAGTGAACTATTAGTACAATTTCGCGCCCCGCATGACGGTATTGTCAAACGTATCTACGTCGAGGACGATTTCTTCCTTGTCAACGCCTACTTACTAACAGATGTGCGGTTCACCGTACAAACACAATTAATAGTAAAAAGAATTTTGTGTTCACTGCATATTACAATGATTTCATTGTAGTTTGCAGTGAACCCAAAATTCTAATAGAAGTTCTAGATGTGACTTATGTTATTAATTTACTAACATAAGTCACATCCAGAACTTCTATTAGAATTTCCCTCTTCACATTTAATTATCAAACTTCCGTCATTACCACACCATTACGGAACCACACACAAATCCTCAAATATCACACATCAGGAAGCACATAATTACCAGCCCGATTACTAACAAGTACCGAGTATTTGTCAAAGAAGTCCCGATATTCTTTGATACCGGCTCGGTAGAAGTATTTCATGAGTGCCTAGACTTAGTTTACGAGTTACTGCTGAAGAACTTTGCAGACTGGAATAACTTGTTTATATGTATTGGAAATGAGTTTGTGTAAAGGATTTTCTACTTTCGTGGTGATGTTAATGTAAATAAAGGCGGAGTCCCACTGCTGCCTACGATCTTAAAGAGATGTTAACGTACGTATTGTGGCCACCGCGGCGCATGCTGAGCACGGCACGCGGCGCATTTCAGCTGGCTGCATTCATTTGTTTGACAACGTGGGTCTATGTTTCCACTGCAGTATACATTACGCACCCACAACCATGTACAACTGTAGCGTGTAAGGAGAAGCTACGCACGTGTTTTTGCAAGAGTATGGTGGTAAACACGGCGTACTGCGATGCAGTTGTACCTAGTCGTGGGTTAATATTTGTTTATAGTGTGTACCACATTTCACAGCGAGCATGGCGTTTACAGCGTTGAGCTATGTGAGCGCCATATTCGAGCAAGCCACTCTTGTACCAATGACGTCAATTAATGCGTAGCGTGTCCGTGGGTTGCAGTGGACACAATCAAATTCGTTTACTTGCAAAGCGGGGCTTATTAAGCAGTTAAAATTGTGATTTAATCAATGTATTTGTGAGCTGGTTTAATTTGGCAAGCCATATCCAATCCTATTGTATTTATTTAATGTGTGATTTTAAAGTGTATTATGTGGTAATTACGGACTTTGCCTGAAATAAATTCATTTCACACGCACGTGTGTTAAATATATAATAAATAATATATTTATTATAAGAGGAGAGGTCACGCGTGACCTCTCCGTGCGCCGCAGTGGTTCTGCACCTTGACTTGCAGTGGACGATCCCACCTACGTTTTCATATAAAGCGATACAAAATACCAACACGAGCAGGCTTAGCTTGGAACCTCATGTTAAACGAAAAAATATCGCCGCAAACTTCTCAAGTTTGTCAGTCAAGAAACAAACATTTTCATTTACTTGTTTATTGAAAAACAAAATGGTCTGACAATTTCAGAAGCAAAAGCATTTACAATTTATTTCAGGATACAAAGTTTCGGTTTGGTGCTAGAGTACTTGGTTCGAAAAGATTGGAATCTAGTTTTCAGAAATTGAATTCGGATCGTATCGAAAACCTGGTTCGATGTCAATCATGTTGTGCATACATTTTAAGTTTTATGAAAATAGCAGAAACGAAATTTTGCATTGTTGAACTATTCGCAGAAACGCTATCATTTGTTCTGAAGTTGACTAGTAGTATTATAGTATTACAATATTATAATCTCTTTTCTCGTCGTCATCATTATAAAACATAAGTAGGTTGGGGTCACCAGTATGGAGGTATGCGGAACAAAGAGTAATGTCCCGCATACCTCCACTGAAAAATGGGAGGATCCTCCGACCAGACGGTTGTTGTGACTTGTGGGCAACTGCCCGATAGTTGATATTCGGACTGTTGTATATGTTCAAATTGCACGGTGAACTTTGCTTGCGCGATGCAGGATTTCGTTGGTAGTCCGCTGACAGGATAGATGGCGTTGCGGTTCTTTTTGTTGCCGTACAAATTTCGCTTCTTAGTTTTTCATGTGAAAAACTATTTAAAACTTTGCCTTTAACCCTAGTTTCTAGTCTTCATATTACAACCTACTAGTCTAAATTTATACAAGCACTAGCTTTCGCCCGTGGCTTCGTTTGCATAAAAAGTAGCCTACGTGTTATTCCCGGATATGCACTATATGTGTTCCAAATTTTATCCAAATCCCTATCGCCATTTTTCTTTCCCTGATTGTTGCACAAACATACAGACAAATTTTCACATTTATATATTAGTAGGATTTAGAGCGTTTACTCCTCGCGGTAATTCCAAGCTTTCAAAAGTTAAATGTTAACCTAAAACTTTTTTCAAAAGAGTTCTCATCAAACTTTTAGAAAAAACTAACTTGCGTATTAAGATTCATTTAAATCAGTTCATTCGTGTCCAAAGTTAAAAAGTGCAAAGTTAGTACGAATATGCAACAGCGTTTACCACGGGTAAACGTTCTCAATAAATTACCAGACGTTAATTCCAGAGTCAACATGCATACAAACTAAATACTCTTCATCACCACAGGTATGCATCAGAGACAGGCGAGCAGACGGTCCTGGAGTCCATGCGGGACTACCTCATCAGCACCATTCAGAAGACCTTCGAAGTGGGCCTGCAGCAAGCGGAGCTGTTGTACGGTGAACTGCTGCAGTGCACCAGGAAGAAGAACTTGGTAAGTACGAGCAGTTAGTAGTCTTCTTCAATCCAGCCGAAAGATGTCCACGTTGTATGCAAGGTGTAACAGAATAAACGCAATACCACTTAAGGGGTCATTGTACTCATCATTATGAAATTCATTGATCATTGTTCAATCATGATGATTGTTCATAATGATGAGTACAACGACCTCTTAAGAGGTATTGCGTTTATTCTGCCACAGGTTGTATATGCATCCTTTAAGCATTGCAATGAGAAGACTTTACTTGGGGGTTTTTTAATGAAAGGTTTGAAAGCTGATCCATTAATTTCCGAACTGACATAGACATCATAAGAGAAAAGATTATTGTCATAGGCTTAATGTTACCATTTTAAATCTCTCTAGGCAAATGCCACGATGTATTAAAGGTTAACACTCCCATCCAATATATCACACGCGACATCGCATTTTACAAGGAGCTCAATTACCTTCACATATAATGCCAAAGATTGACAGATTTCAGGCTTATGTATAGTTTGACTAAACACGTCTTAACTTCAAATTGTTGAAACCAGGGTAAAAATCAATAAATCATTTCAGAACCTATTCCGTATACATGAATGAAACAAATGAGTCGAGAGTGAATAGGTTACTTCTAGGCAAGAGTGAGCACTGTTGCCGAGCATCGTCGACCACATTCTTTTCCATCCGATGAGTTGAAGGTCAAACGAGAGCTAATAAAAAAAACAACGGGTTGCACTCCGGGAATGCCGGCAGAAGTGAAAACATGAACATTAACGTTGTGCATTTTTAATATTTTGCGGATATAAAATATATTTATTTTGCGGCGGTTTACTCTCCCTCCGTCTTAGGAATTTTCGATCAGGTCACGTGTCCTGACGCGAGTTAAACATCTTTTACCCATCTCAAAAAGGGCACAACGCCGCTAAAAAAGGTTTCACTTCAAAAAAACATATGTCGTGGACGAATAAGAATATCCGGAAAACAAAACCCAAAATAGAACATATTGGACTAACATTGAAGTATCAAACACAATCCCATTAATGATTCTGTAAGAAACATGAGATCAACATTTAGGTTTACTCTACATAGTCCTTTAATAAATAATGAAGTTACTCGCAGCTATAAGAAATGAAGGAAAAATAACGAAATATATTTCTGAAAACCAGCCAAAGAGGATCTTGCGATATAATAATAAATAATAAATAATAATAATATCTTGGGACAACTCACACACGGTCATCCGATCCCAAACTAGGCAGAGCCTGTGCTATGGCAACCAGACAACTGATAAACATACTTATATATTTCTAAAGAAGAAGGTGATCTATTTTCAAAAATCTGGAACGATATCTATTTGCTTTTCTTTTAGCATTTTCTTTCAAGAGAAGGTACACAGAAGCGATTTCAATATAAATTGCCCAGCCTTTTCCCAACTATGTTTTTTTTTAAAGATGGAAAATCATCAACTGACTTCTTCCACTCTGTGTGGAGCGGAAGGGCGTGTCAGTCTCTTACTGTCTAAAACCCATCCGTGTTCCTTCTAAAGCCCTTTGCGTTCCTGAGCCGCGGTGACTCTTTCGAACAAATTCCGCAACCCCCAAGTCTCTGGCGCTAGCGGGCCCCGTCTTCTATGCTGACATCTCTTTGAAGCGCGCGTGAAACAGAACGCGCCATCGACCCGAGCCTGGTGGTTATCGGACAGCGAGCCACCCAACACTCGCCGTTCGCAGGCCCGCGCCTACGGTGGCCGTGGATGCGACTCCCGAGGCGTCTTCTTCTATAGCGGCGGTTGCGGCGACGGCCTTATCTCTCCCTTGCGCGGCCCGTCTTCTCCTCCGCTAGCATTACTGCTTCGCAGAAGGAGGTGATCGCTTCCCAAGCCTCCTCGCTCCGGACCATGGATTCAACCAAGGCCGGACGCGAGAGGTCGCCGCCGCCGATTTCCCAACTATGTTGGAGACGGCTTCTAGTCTAACTGGAGGCAGCTGTACACTAGTACTTTACATGTTGCTGTCGGCTATCATATGATCTTTAGTGATAATTAGCTGTAAGCCTTCTGTTAACAACTGTTACAAACATTTTGGATTGGCAAATAAATGAATATGCAGCGATTTCAAGAACTCGTGTTACAAATTCAACCTCGGTCGGACTTGATTCGACGATTAAAGTCTCACTGATCACACGATCAATTTTATTCACTCTCAGCAATTTGCAACTTAAACTTCATGAAATATGAATTTCACAAGCTCATGACTTATGTAAGATTTGTGAAACCTTTCATCTTCCTAAGCTCGAGTCATAAACATGACAGAGTGAATATCGAAGACGAAAAATTCCCAAATGTTTATACCTAAGTTTATCTTCCATTACAAACAAATCCTTACGGTTTACTTTCACGTTTTAGCTTGGAGAAAACATGTGAACCCTCTCATAATAAAATGAAGATGGTACGTATAATATGATTACGTTTTTTCCTTCAACGTTAGGTGTATGAATATTATGAGTTTATGGGTCTATTATAATCGTAAATACTGAGGCGGTTTCGTTTAATTTTGGTATCAAATAGCTGAATTAAATAAGTAGAATTTACCTGACGGGTCTTTCAGAGAGTTGTACTTTCTTTAGTATACAAATGATAGGCCTTCATAGAGCTCATGTTTTTGAACGTTTCGAAGTTTCATGCACGTTCTTCACCATACAGGCCTACGCTTCATAATGTGGATTTTCTTCATCTTTCGGACTGTCCGAAGTTTCCACCTACCTGTTTAAAATGCGCATCATAATATGTTTCTAAAACTAAACATTCTACTTGTTTGTGTGTATGTGTATCTGATCTTGACAATCTAACGTAGGTTCGCCTATCAGATTAGCCTTTTATGGTTTAAAGGCACCTATATTTACTGCTGAAACTTAAGTAGGTACTGAGCTATTTATATTGTCGTTTGCGGTTTCAAAATTAGCGAGCTTACACAGTACAAATAATATCAACGATTTTATCAAAGGACGCTATGATGAAAACATGAAGATTTCAGTGAAGGTACCTACCTACTTATCTTATAAATATGCGACCTTTCCTTTGAGATGAGACGGCCTTCCCAATAATACCAGAACTAATAATAAACATTAATTTGTGTTTGATCCCAGTTAAGAATAGGCAACCCTACGTTTATGTATAATCAAGAAAATTAAGGTCGTTTCCATATATTTGTTGTGTCGACAAATGCTTACTGCAATATTTTATTAGTTCCTTCAGCAAATAAATATACCAAATGCTTAAAGTTATCTTTCACATTAGCACGATCATTATCAGGTATCGTAAGCAACAAAGATTTAAATGTTAAGTCAAAGTCAAAGCATTTATTTCAAATAAACCATTATCAGGTTCTTTTGAATTGTCAAAGTCAGTCCGTCAAAAATATGAAGCTATTTGCACGCAAAGCTGCGTTCCCTCCGGAGATGTGCGAGTATGCGTAGCGAGGGATGTGTTTGTTAAGTACCAATACAATCGCTTCGTTTACCTAGGCTCGCTCAGCGCAGCGATTCTATTGCTTGGTTGGAAACGTACCCTAAATATACAAAAAGTCCTATAATCAATAATAGGACTTTGATGCCTCGTCATTAGAGGCTCGTTGCCAGTAACAACAGCACTGGTCAATCATCGAGTTTCATATCCATACGTATTGGAGATCCCTCGAAAAATACGTTAAGCCATCGATCCCAGCTGTCAGTTGAAAATCTTTGCGATCATTACGGGTAATAAGAAGATCATCAAAAGCCCGAAAGTCTAAAAAACACTTTGTCCAAGGGTTTTCGTGTTATCCAGGTTAGGGCTTTGTGGATCTCAGGTAGGCAGTCGCTTGCCATGCAAAATACTGTTATCATCATACTGGCTCTGCCATAGGTCTATCTACCTTCTAAGACGAGATTCATTAAAATTGTTTAGGAGTTTAGACTTTAGTTTTAAAAGGTAACAGACAGCCAAAGTTACTTTTGCGATCATTATAATAATGGCCTAGTTTTTCCCGCGACTTCGTACGCGCATATCCCATTTTCCCAGTTCCCGTAAGAATTTTGGGCATGAATTATACACCTAAACCTTCCTCATGAATAACCCCATCCATTGGAGAAATCGCTTGAAAATCCGTTCAGTAGTTTTTGAATTTATCGCGAACAGACAAACAAACAGACGCGGCGAGGGACTTTGTTTTATAATAAGTAGTGATATTGATAGACAGATTCAGCTGCATCTATCTGGCTAGCTTGAAGCCAACCCCAACACATTAGGCAAAAGGCTATATGGAGATATGACATCTACATCATTATTCCTAATGACTCATTCATAAACGAACATTATTATTTACTATTTCTACCGTAAGATTCATCAATCATTGGCCATTTCCTCGTTCAATACTTATTACCATTTACAAATATGATGGAAAGCTATAGAATGGAAACTTTCCGTACAAATAAAAATAACTACAGTTACCTGTTACTTCTAACTTTAAACCAATAATATGGTCATCGCCGTCAATGTCTATTACGGAGAAATCATAGAGTAGAAAAATAATAGAGAATTATACTTAAAAAATCTAATAAGTCCGTCAGATAGATTTCCAAAAAATATTGGAACCATATTTTTTATTTTTTACGAATTGAAAATTGAAGACGATGCAGTATGTTGAAAACTACACACGAGCGTACACTTTTACTAAAACGTGACGTCACCAGCCCCCACTCTTTAAATTTATGCGCTTAATCAATATCAATTTTTATCGATTTGAATTGTAAAAAAATACGTGTTCTATATTTATTTAAACCTTTAGGACGTAGTAACTATTCAGTAATCTGTGCTTTAGAGCCGACTACATAGAATTATTATTTATTTTTCTATCTATAGTAGGCGCCAGATAAATGTGGAATAAAGTATATTGACCTTTCCCTAATAACTGTTCATAGGTACCTGAACAATTAAATATGAATCGTTTTTCATTATTAGACAATGTTAAGGATCACGAGAGATGATGATTCGGGACAGCTTTGTGTCATTAATTCCGTTTTTCAAATTAAAAATGTCAATAATTGTAGGTGGGTCAATGACCGTTATTCCACGATTATCTGGCGCCTACTATAGTAAAATATCCTATCACGTCGGTATCATGTCCGTACCATTGGTATCTATCAGATTCATGTAAGGCAAGTAATTAGGAGTTGATGAAAGGGTATCTACACAATGGGCCACGTTGAATACAACCTTGGTCCATCCATCGTATTCATAACCAATGGCTCATAACATAAAGGAAACCTGTACGCAAAATACGCGCTTAGACGTGAAGTTGCAGAAACCAGCCCAATTTATATACAACATAAAGGAGATAGTTTTACGGCATAGAGAGGCCTTTGCGCAGCCTTGGAAAATATAGGGTGGACATGTAAATTCAGACAATCAGCAAGTTTCCGATATTCACAGGAAAATATCTCTGACTGCAATCTAAATACAATTAATGCCAATATACTTATTATAAGCTTACAAAGTTTTACATTTAGGGCTATAATGCTGCGAATGTTAAAAACTCTATCAAATGAAATATTTACAAGGAGATAAAACTGTTTCTTGTGCTAAATAAAAAAAACAAAAAATCTCTTTATCTCAGACCTTTTTTAGGCCCATAATATTGTTAGTAGTACAACTTAAAAACTATGTTAGTTAAATTTAAAAAAATAATTCAATCATTTACCACCCTCTGGGGCCCCGGGCACACGCACTTGTGCTTGAACCCAGTGCCACAGAAGGGGGCTGTCGAGCTTGTGGCTGAGAACGTTCAGGATGGTGTTGGCGCTCCCACGCGTACGGAACATCAGCGAAGCGATGCAGCGTCGCAGCACAGTGTGAAAGCCATCTGTGTGCGCGTGCGCAAACATCGCAGACGCACTACAGCAGCGCGGGAGCCCCACCAGCACCCTGACCGCGTTATTATATTGTATTCGGAGAGCGTTGATGGCCCGCTGCGTGTAGTTGACCCACAGATTGCAGGTGTAGAGAGTTTGGCAGAATGCTTTAAACAAAGTGATTTTTACCTCAAAACTACACCTCGCAAATCTGCGTGCCAACACGTTACAGCGGACTGCCATCGCCCTCCTCTCCCTTTCAATATCTCCATCATCTTTTAAATCCTCGTTGACCACATGGCCGAGGTATTTAAATTCATTCACTCTTCGAAGAGCGACAGCATTAAGAAGCACAGGTGCCACCTCCCCCAGTTTACGACCCCTGGCTTGAAATACCAGGAGCTCGCTCTTCTGAACATTGTACAGGAGACCGTGTACCCTTGCATACTCCTCACATACGCTAACAGCTTTCTGAGCGCGGCTATTGATGGGCTGAGCAACACCATATCATCTGCATAACTAATACTGTTGATACAGTGACCATCAATCGAGCATCCTACTCCTGTGTCGCTCAGCTCAACAATCAGCCCGTTCACGTACAAGTTGAAGAACGAAGGGTATGTTAACCCCCCCTGCCTCACTCCGCACTCCAACCCGTACTCGTCAGAAAGTTCACCAATCCATTTGACCCGGTTAGTTTGATGGTCGTACCAATATTTAAAAATATTAATTAACTCACCCGGTACACCTGTATACTTCAATTTACGCCAGAGAATATCATACCTAACCAGGTTGAAAGCCCTGGAGAGATCAAGAAAGGCTGCATACACAGGCGTGCTCCTATCAGTGTAATACCTGACAGTCTGCTTGAGAGACATAACCGCACATTCTGTCGAAAGTCCTGGTCTAAAACCGAACTGTGCGTCGTTTAAATTTAAGTATTCTTTAAGCTGTCGCTCAAGCAGGCCATCAAGCACCTTAGCTGTGGTTGTAGCTAATGACATCGGGCGGTAATGCTAATGTGATAACGAAAGTATTTCACTGTTATGAAGCTAAACTATTGCCAATTGCTAAAGGCATTTATCCTAGAAAATTCATCGATCCTGTGGAATAGAACACGGAAAGCCACGGTTCATCATATCTGCCTAGCCTTTTTCCCAACTATATTGGGATCGGCTTCCAGGCAAACTGGATTCAGCTGAATACCAGTATTTTACGTGGAGCGGCTGCCTACCAGACCTTCACATCCCATTAACTGGGTAACACGGCAGTTCTTGGCAAGTCTGGAGTCAGATTTTCTGGCTACGGAAAGCTACGGTTAAAAGCTAGTTAAGTATACAGGGTGCTACAGAAGTATGTGGTCATCTTTAAGGGTGATGTTTGTTGGGTAGCTGATATCAGCTACCTACACTTACACACACACTGTTCACTGTTGTCTTCAACTACTTCTTTTATCATGGAAGAAACATTACATTCTCTCAATTATATTACTCTTGAAAAGAGTTAAGTCCAGAAAAACTGCAAGAAAAATGCCGAGAAAAACTACCGCAATATGAAAGTCAAATGCATCTGGGCATAATAAATAATAGAAGCTGGCCGCCGTGCTCCTTCATAAGTTAACCTTTTTCAAGGCTTGACGTTTCAATTTCTTTTGACCCAGATCCTGTTCTGAACAGATTTCGTTTTGTTTCTCTGTGTAATATGAACTTCGTTTCGAAATCAGTTGTTTCTTAATCTTTTGAAATAGGTTTTTGAAACGATATTGTTGAAACAAGATTTTAGAACGTTGGTATCATTCAGAAAATGACCAAACGAAATATTAATTACAACGAAAATGTTTGAAATGATCCATGTAAGATTAGAGTTATTTGAGTAAAAATATGGAAAAGTTCTCTGCTAAATTAAAATGAAACTTCATTTTCTATATATATTTCTACCTATTAACTCAGTTGGACAGGACAACGCCTGCCTAGTCAGCTAAATGACAGGTAAAATAAATTTCAATAATAAAAAAATGTAGTCGAAAAAATAAATATTAATAGTGGTAATTTTACTAATTAAATACCAGTCATTTGGCTTGATGCGCCCATTTGGCTTGACCGCCAATTAATTAATTTATAATTAATATTTTGATGTTTCATTTTAATTCTAGGTTAATAACTTTTCCTGTTAAATGATAAAAAATACAAAGTGTTGTACAACACCTTCAAAAAGTGCACCGATCCGATTTAGTTACAAAATGAGTTTTTTATAAACAGACTTTCTCAAATGCTATATCCGAATACTATTCGATGTTTTCTATCGACTGAATTTTGGGGAGTGTGCGACAAAATTGCATAGTTTAATTCCGCCAAGGCGGTCCCATCATCGGACCACAATACGTACGGTGATGCACCACCGGTACATGGTGGACATCCGACCCACACGCACAAAACGTAACAGATTGATTGTGAGAAGAAGTGGAATTCCCTGCCAGAGTCTGTCTCCTGATAGCTACAACCTGGGAGTCTTTCAGTTAAGATTGAATAGGTTACTTCTTGGCAAGCGTGCTCCATCTTTGACCACATCATCGCTTATCATCAGCTGAGATAGAGGACAAGTGACTACCAAAAGTTAAAAAAAAAATGTCACCAAAATCAAGAAACCTTCCTCAAAAATAATTACAGTACAACCAAGACCAAACAACGAACAGACCATTAAAATTATTAACCCAGGAGCGCAATTTGCCACTGAAATGAAAGCAACTTGCAACCAGAATTATTAAAATTTTTAGTTCTTTCAACAACGTTCGAGAATGTTAATCATAGTCATAATGAAGAATTCAGTTTTAAAAATGTAATTTTCTTCTTCGGGGCTAGTTTGCTGTATAATGAAAAGGTCCAATTGATTGGCGTGTCTCGTTAGCACGTTTAATGGAGGACCCGGGGCGAATCGACGCGGACGGCGGCGGTAAACGAAGGCGTTTCACAGGGAGACATTCTTGGTCCTGCACTTTTTATTGCTACTCTTGTTAAATTTTGCTTTGTGTTAAAATTTTGAGAGCCAAACCGTTGGTTTTTACACTTGGCAGTGCCACTGCCAATACGATATAGCAAATTATCTGCCACAGTAGTGTATTTATAATATCAAAGACTAAATATTTGCTAGGGTCACATTTAAGAGACAAAATGCCTATAAACTACGGCTAAAAGTGCTGACCCTTTTTGGTACTTTGATTTGATTACTAAGCCGAGCAACAATAGTAGTGGTTTCTATTATTTTCCCAATTACAGTCCGAAATTGGAACTGTGCCCGAATTATAAGGATAGAAGGTGGGGATACCCATATCAAATTAACATCTTTTTGGTTTACAGAGTGTAGGAATATGTAATACGTAATATCAAATATGGCGTCGTATTATACTTCGAATGTTTTATACATATTCAAAGCAATTAAAGCAGTGCAGAGTACGTTTTCATTTTACTGCTAAATAATTTAAGTCATTACTGTCCATAGAAAGGGTTTATGGACGCATATACTACTGCATTTTAGTGTCCATTACCTGCAAAATGAAATTGGATGAGCTTTATCCAGACAATTATTTCCTTTAGAAAATTTATGATTGCAGTTATTTTATTCTTTTACTATATTTTACCAGCGGCTTCGCCCGCATGAAAGTTGGGAATTATCCGTACTACCGTAATAAAAATTATCCTTTGTTCTAATCTAGGTCATGGTCTACTCGTGTGCTAAGTTTTATCTAAATCCCATGAGCCACTGAGGGGTGAATACTCCAAAGCTTTTCTTTGGTGAAAGATTGTAGGTGATATTGCGTTTTGGATAAGATATTGTGGAAATGTTAACGCATTCCCACAATATCTTACCCAAAACGCTGTACTTAAATACTAAAACAACGGTTGAAAGAATGAAAAAAAAAAAGAAAAATGTTCATTTGGGACTCGCACAAGACAACAAAACAGTAAAATAAATTACATAAAAATTATTATTTCCATCAAGGTACAACATATTTTAATTTAATAACAATTTATTCTTAGTTTAGTGATTGTACGCCGTCACATACAATTATGGAATTCCCTAACTCCTAAACTAAGTCAAGCTTGTAGTTAGTACAACAACTAAACGGTAATAATTAATTAAAATATAAGCTTACAAACTTGGATATGATATATGCGAGGGCAAAATGGTCCCCATCTTACCATGGTTAAAGGTTAATCATTTGTACATTCATTCAAATAACACTAGCTGATGACTTAGTGCACGAGCATTGAGCACTTAGTGTAATTTCATTTTAAATTACCCACATTAAGATAAACAAGTTTACTAACTGCGAATAGACGTTTTTATTTTTAAACCACGTGTAATATATAGCCGGGGAAACTGCAGGTTTAAGTGAAACAAAGTTTTCACCGCGTTCTGGACACGTTCGTGCAATAAATACTTGGCTCTTACCTGTTTATAACTAAGCTAGCTTATGCCTGCGACAGTTCCTGTGGTATATATCTTTTCTTGCTTTAAAACGTCTTTGTTCTAGTAAGCTTAAGTTCTCTGTAATACATTTTATAATGGCTGTCGTATGTATTGGTTATTACTATTCAATTGTGTCTTTGTATTGTTATATCGAACTGGAATCCTCGTTCCAACGTTATGTGGCTGGAATTTTTATTTAGTATTATCACGGAACTTATCAAAATAAAGACAAATAAGATAGTATCAGTTGTTTAACTCAAGCAACAAGACCCACCAGAGTTAATAAACAAATCGATTCTGGTGTTTGAAAAAGCAAATGATCAAGAACAGCTAACAAAAATATTGAACACGATGTTTTAAATACAGAAAAAAAATCAATCAATCAATCAAATCTTTAGATTAAAAATTAAAACAAAGATCGATAGATAAATTTAGATTATTTGAAACAAATAGGTACTTAAAAATATATAATACACAAAAGCACAATTGAATTATTAAAAGCTTAGTAAATTGATCAGAAATATCAAAATAATTACAAGTTTACCGTGGCGATGCCAGCATCACCTTGAAATAAAGAAAATTATGTTATGTCACAGATAGGAAGTTAGCAAAAATATTTAGAAAATATATTAAAAAAATTTGCACCAAATGGGAGTCCAGCTCACTATGTGTCAGGCAAATATACCTGACGGATTCGGACGGTATTCTGACGGTATTCTGCTGGATCCCTGCGGAGGCTTTCGGACGCCGAACTGAATTTGTGGAAGACGAGTTATGTTTGTGTATTATTTGTGTTTCGCCAGGAGAGAATGTCGAAATTGGACCTGCAATTCTTTACAGATAATTATTTAATGCTGTGGGTAGTAAAGTGAACGCAACTCATACAAATACATTTTAACAACAAACACAAAATACATTTTAGATGGTGAAATCGAAGTTACTTTTGTGATGAGTACCTACCTAGATATTATTAGATGGTACCTAGATATAACGTTTAAGAACAATACTGGGACATAAAACTGAACAAAATGTGTTAAATTTTATATATTTGAAGTTTACATGTAAAAAGTAGATTTACACTCTATTGTTTCTAACATTATGTCTACAGTTGCAGTTATAAATTCTTATAACTAACAATGTCAGGAAAAGTAGATTAGGTAGTTCTGAAACAAACAGTTTCCGATGTATCTTAAAGCAGTGCTGTTACAAAAAAAAACGTGTGCGTCTCGGGACGCCCGACAGAAGTGATAACTTAAACTAATCTAAGTTGAACTATTTAATATGGAAAGCGTCTGTCCAAAATACGACTAGTGCTGTGGGTTAGAGTGAGAGAGGAAGAGCCTGCCTACCGCTGCCGTATGCATGAAAGAAAGGGAAGCCAGACAGACTGGCGCCGTAACGCGTTTCATTACGAAGCGGTTTAACCTCCCATAAGAAGTTATCACTTCAAAAAAGGTGCATTATATAATGTTTCTTAAATTTAGAAAATGTTAAATGTGCTTCTTGGTTATCAACCTTCACGCCCGCAACTGGATTCTCAAGATGAAGATAGCGAAAAAGTAAGTTGTCAAAATCCTTGACAGTTTATGGTTGAAAAGATCATTTTCGCGTGTCTTTAGTTTTAATTTATGCATACTTATGTCCTATTTTCCTCCCTGTTCCCTTATTGAATACCGAACTTTATTATTGTGAAGTCTGTACGTTTGGAAGTTACGGACAAAGGATTATTTTTATATTGGTATCTAGTACTTTAAAAAAGCCAATATAAAATCGCGCTAATCTCTGGAACTACCAGTCGGATTTGGAAAATTCGGCATTCATGAGGAATGCTTTAGGCTATACGGGAACGGGAAATTCCTACGGGAACAGGCAAAAACGGGATATGCGCGTACGACGTCGCGGACAAAAGCTAGTTGATTTATAAAAGCTAACAACAAGCCCTTCCCCTCAATTACGTCAAAATATTTTTTTTAAACTCAAACTCAAAACCTTATAGGTACATACAGAAAAAACTAAAAATATTTTTATTTTTCCAAATAAGTACCTACTTAGTCGCAGAATTTTTTTCGGGGTGACGTCGTTGAACAATGCCAAAGTATAACCCGCCGAAGAGGCGCTGCTTGCGAAATTAAATTATGTCTAGACGTCGACGGTAGTAGAAGTATCCACACTATTGAACAACAAGTACCTTTGGATCAAACCTTGACTATTAAAACTCTTTGGAGCAAAGATTCTGGATCGATACGCGTGTGTGTAACTATGCTGACGTTTTTAATTGTATAGACAAGATTTTTTTTTTCTGTTTTTGTTTATCTTTAATTGCTACGACAAACAAAACAAACACAACACACACACATTGTTACTTACAAAATATGGACCTTGTCTGAAATAAATGTTTTTCATTATTTATTTATTTATTAATTACAAAGTAGGAAACCAATCTGTACCCTTTTTTATGAGTCAATCAAAATCTCAGTCTCAAAGTCTTAATCTCAAATGATTTGGGGTCTGTGAAAATCACCTGTCTCTGAAATCCAGTTGTTCGTCGTGTACGTTTATTGATGAACACATTACTGATTTTCTGACACATTGTTTGTTTATGAAAAGCCTTTTTTTTTGGTCCTGCTAATAGATTGGTGCATCACACAAAACACACACTTACATACCAGTGAAAACGTTTCATTTATGTTCGGTAAAACCAAAGCCAGTTTGTATAAAAGGAATATAGCACAAGGAAGTAGGAACATAGTGCCTAACTTGATAACTTAAGTGCCTCAAATTACAATAACCTACTAGCATAAATAAATTCGATCCTATCTATGCTATATTCCTATCCGTGAGTTTAAAAACATAATAAATGTATGGTAATAAATATTTAAAAGAAAAAAAGCGCAGCCACAAACAGGGAGAAATAACGTAGACTAACTTTAAACTTAATAAAGTAGACGGAGTAATTTCTCAAAAAGTTTGACCAAAACTCCGCCGACTTAATTAACCCAAGCATTTTATAAGAATGGTTTTATCAAATTAATTAATCTCTGTTAACACTTATTCTCGTTACAGATTTTCTTATGAAACCAATAAAAATTGAGGTTAAAAAGTCAATTATTAACACGTCGTGCAAGTAAAAAACAAACGTATTTGAGTAAAAATCTGTGGCCGTACCGCAACCTTATTTAAATAAAGAACACGCTTTGAAAACCAATAATAATGTAAAAATAGATTGTAATAAAATTGAAATCATCCTATTTTAGTATTCTCATAATAACTTCGTTGTGGCTGTCTGAAACATTTCCTGTGCCCTTGCCACAGAAATTCGTTAAAAACTAATTTTCCAATTCGAGCGCCAATTTTCTTCAATCATATTACTTGGCCGCAAAATAGGTTTGTTGCTCGGAACCATTTAGTGATGGCTTTCATTCAAAGTTTCCAATTCCAATTTGCAATATTGGCTTATAGTAGGGCCAATCAATACCTAGATTGCATTGGATAATGGACATTCTATTACAGCCATTATATTAGAATGAAATTATGGAATTTTATGCAGTACAGAAAACAATGGAAAGAGCGAAGCGCGTAATGTTGTCTATGGTGTCAATTACTTCAATTTAAAAATAGAAGGTTTTTTTTTCAGTTTGCTTTTTTGCAATCTTTTTGCAAACAGGTGTAAATATGTCGACTATTTTCCTGTCTTCTTGTAAGTCTTTGTAAGTTGTTCGACTTGCTTTTAAAAATAGTTTTTTTTTAACTTTTTTCCTGTTTTAGCTACCTACGTGATTATTTTTCCGTGTCAACATTTTCGTAAACAACTGTGTGTTGGGTCTATGAGCCGCGATAATTTGTGGTTTTTTCATATGGCTGACGTAATAATTGGTTGGCGTGACATTTTGTTTCTGTTTACTGCTCGTATTATTTTGTTTTGTGTAGTTAAAATGTTGTGATCGTTTTGAATTTACGATCATGTTTAGGATTTATCTGAACGTTTTATGTTGCATGGAAGTTATTTTACGATCTCATTATTACCTATTATGTAGGTAAATATTCAGGCAAACATTTGAAACAAAACATAATTGAAATATCTATAACCCTTAAACTACTCGCGGTATTTACTGCAGTGAACCAAATTTTTTCAACGACCTTAACAATGTTTGTTATATTAATATGCCATATTATATACCAATTAGGTACATGAAACCTCGCCTGGATATTTCTGGAAGGGATATGCAAAGGTGGTGTTTCTATAATACAGTATCCAAACACATTTTTAAATGTTTTTTAGCCCCAACAGATCAATCTTGAAACAAAAAAAAATATCGTGTTCAGATGTCTCTTCGTTTCTTCCATTTATTTTACTAATACAAAATCTAAAATCGGCCAAGTACGTGTCAGGCCACGCACAGTTTAGGGTTCCGTAGTTACCCGTGTCGTAAACCATGACTATGTTTTTTATTTATTTTTTTATTGTAAGATTGCAAAGTTACAACCGCACTTAGTCTGCAGTAATTTTCTATGGACGTATGCCGAAATTTTTAAGTTATCCACACACATTACATTTACACATTACATTTTATAGGTTGGTCTTCTATTACTCGTTAACTTGTAAAGCCTACTTAGCAGTGACAGTTTTCCTTTTAAATTCATTATATATGCTACTACCATGATTTTTTTCACGTCTCCAAAAACAATGGTTTAGCTGGCAGAAGGGGGGGGGGGGGGGCACTTGACTCTTACAAAAAATAGCACTTTAAAGCTTAATATTTCGCAAACGGACCATCGCCACTTTACGTGTAGGGTACCCTCCTACACGTAAAGTGGCGATGAACCGTTTAAAAAAAAATCTTTCTAGATTTAATTTACTACTTTGTTGACGTGATTAATATGTATCGTACCCATACCAAATTCCAACTTAGCTAAGCGTCTCTGTGCTAAACCGCGGACAGGCAGACGGACATGGCGAAACTTCCTTGTTGACTACGGAATCCTAAAAAGTAAGGGAGGATGCCATGATGATTGCGCTGTGAGAGTGAGACGGAGATATACTGGACGAATAACACTGTCCTTTTTCCACAACGGCATGATGATGGCATGTATGTGTGCACGACATTGTACACGGGGGCTGTAATAAATTAAAAACAGCAGATGCACACTTGGGTCACATTGCGTGTCCTTTCTTAACTTTGTATACCCATCAAGTGACCTTCGACCTTTAGTTTATGCGAGCCGATTCCACCATTGGATCTCATCAATAAAAATCTATTAGACTAATAAAACTCCAAGGGACAGCCCAATTTGTGTCAATTTCTTAAGGATCTCGTCCGACTTATAAGTAGGTACGTTGTCAAGGTCAATAGCCGACCTAGGAAAGCCCTTTATCAGTAATTAAATGGAGTTTCGTGTCAAATTCTTTGCGTTTCACGAGTTTATTAGAATAAACCATTAAAATTCTGAGGTGATTAAGGTGTTAATATTAAGGCTAAAGGTGGTTGACCCTTTCGCTTTTATTTGTACGGTAACTAAGGACCAAAGCTTCTACAAAATGGCTACCTACCTTAACAAACAATTCGACCCTGATTCCTTTCAACGTTTATTGAAATGAAAAGCCTTTTTCATTTAAACTGAATAATTTGAATCCTAAAAGCGAAATTCCTTTTAAAAGATTTTTATAGGTAAGTACCGATTTACCTAATGAAAGGCAGTGAAAGTAAGAGCTGATCAGCGAAAGATAATATTCGGTACAACGTTCCTACAGTGGCCTGACTTTCTTATTTTTCGATTCAAGTTTCAATTCAAAAGGTCTCTTTAAATGTTTCTGTGAACTAGTCGTTACATTGCCATTCCATTTTTTTCTAGGAATTCCTCTTGGATAGTATCTACCTGGGGGATTGAAATCTTTGACAAACTCATACTATCAAAAACTTTTTGGTTCCTCTTGTTACCATGCGTCGGGAGTGCCGTTTATACTTAGTACTCACACATACTCCCACGTAAAACATATCGAACGATTTCCTCGTGAAAGAAAAAGAGTGAATGATCGTGAAAGTTGACAGGTTATTTCAGGAAAAAAAACGTGTTGTACCCTAAGTAACATGAAACCCGAGACCAAAATGTATGGGATTGGTATTTTGGCTTTTTGACAATAGCTGTCACTAATAAAATGTCACTTTGTCGGATGATAACAGATTCCTTCGAGAGTCCCTTACAATAAGTCACCTGACTCAACTTCACCTATTTCATTTCTGTACTAACCTTTATTATCTTCTTCCCCAGATCACGGTGTTCCGAATCCAGGAGCGCGCGGAAGGTGGCGAGGTCCAGGAGCTGGACCAGGTCATCCTAACAGCACTCTTCAGAGCACAGCACCTGTCTCCGAGCGAGCAGCTCTCACTGGCCCTCACATGGAACCGAGTGGATATCGCCCGGTCCGAGATCTTCGTTTATGGGCAGGAATGGCCTCCAGGTATGTGGCAATTAGAGTATTTTTAAATTACTTATTTATTTAAACTTTATGTCCAGTAGCGGTACATTAGTCGACTTATGCCCGGTTTACTTTATCAATAATTTGTCTGTCCGTTAATACTATTTAGCTTAATGGTTAACAGACCGATAGAAACCGGGCATTAATGCAGCAAGGCATTCTCTACCAGTCAACCTTTGGTTTTAAAAGAAAGGTACACTGTGCTAGGTTATCAAACAAACAAATCATCATCATCATCTGCCTAGCCTTTTCCCAACTATATTGGGGTCGGCTTCCAGTCAAACCCGATTCAGCTGAATACCAGTATTTCAAACAAACAAATAGTATTTAAAACATTGATGTAAGTATACAAAAGATAGAATCCTAACTAGCTTTCTATGTTTTTGTTAGATAGTACCTCCAAACGAAAGGACCGGGTTCCTTTGCAAAACGTGTAAACGAACTATCGAAGAAATATATTTGCCCGAAATTACAATATAGCTACAGAAAGTCTAAAATACGTCTATACCTGCAGTTATGCTCTGCAATGCGTGAAGCTGTGGTAAGATCTCGTAGCTTCTCTTAGAAGTAAACTAACCGTTTTTTTTTTGGGACAAGCCCGCCACACGTTCCCAACCACTGCATCTCCTGAAAGCCAGAATCAACAGTGGCGATCACCAGAAAAACGCCGAGTCAATGAAGCTCGACGCGTCCCGGAGAAACGATTAAACTGTCTTGGATCCCGCAACGAAATTAATCAGAAAAGCAAAGCGAAGGAGTAGGAAATAAATATATAATTTCCACTTCTATTCTGTCTAATATAAAAGAGAATTAACTATCCGTCAACCTAACCTCAAATAATAAATTCGTGTAGAGGCTTCATAAAGTAAACTGTTGCATTATGTCTATGACACGTCCCTACATAACATCGACCCTGTATTCCCCGAATTTTTAGGCCGAGGTGCTTGTATAGTAAGTTCACCGACATTTGAGAAAACGACTATAGTAGGCGCCAGATAATCGTGGAATAACGGTCATTGACCCACCTACAATTATTGACATTTTTAATTTGAAAAACGGAATTAATGACACAAAGCTGTCCCGAATCATCATCTCTCGTGATCCTTAACATTGTCTAATAATGAAAAACGATTCATATTTAATTGTTCAGGTACCTATGAACAGTTATTAGGGAAAGGTCAATATACTTTATTCCACATTTATCTGGCGCCTACTATAGTTACCTCTAATCGTTCTGAAATTCAATTAAAAGTTTAAAACAGTTCTCACTGATTTTTTCAGCACCTCTTTCAACAACACAACACACACACACACACAACACTCCAACACTCCTAATTCTCCTCAATATCTTCGTGAACGCTTTGAGTACCTCGTCCCGAGAGGTAAACCATGTCGTACTGCCACTTCTCTTCTCCTTCGTTCTCCGCGTCACACTTCCAGCCGCTATGGTGGATCCTTCTCTGTTACTGCAGTACGTCTCTGGAACTCTCTCCCACACTCCTTACGCGACAGCCCTTCTCTTGACGTCTTCAAGAGGAAAGTTAAAGAGCATTTCCTTTCGCAAATGACATAATATTTATAGATATGTATGTATATATTTATATGTTTATGTATGTAGGTATATTTATGTATGATACAAAATGTAGCATTGTAAAATTTGTGCACTGGGTCCTACCCTCTATTGTGATCTCTCTCTGTCACTCAAAGGTTTGCTTGTAGAAAACTCATTTTTGAGTTAAGCTCGCCTTTTTACATGAATTATTTAAATCACTGTGAATTAATACAAGCTGAACAATACAATAAAGAATTAAAGTAAAGTAACAAACAAATAACTAACACCTTGTTATTTTTATTTATTTTATTTTTGTGTGTACTACAAAGAACTCTACTAACACTTTCTTTGTAAAAATATGGACGTATGTCTGAAATAAAGATAAATTATTATTATTAATATGTCGCCCAATCAGTACATTGGTATAAAACTTCATGTATTTTAATGACTTATTTCAACTATGATAAAACGGAACTTAAACAGCACGTCTGTTTAGTAAGTTTCATAATTAATTTCGTAATAACGTCTTAACAAGAGAGTTGCCGAAACCGTTTAGCGAAGTACTTAGTGTAGGTACTTATTTACCTACTTCAAAACCATTTAGGTAACAAATTAGTTAAGTACAACGAACCGTATACTTGATGTGTTATCAGCATATTTCAATCTGAGTTCAGGTGAATTTATAATCTTTGAAACTAGCCCCAAATTTCTGAATAAAATAGTTTCGTTATCTTTGAAACTAGCCCCAAATTTTTGAATAGTTTCGTTGAGTATTTGTCGAACTCTACTGAAGCCTGGAAACCTGTCATTTGGTAGTACAGTAGAGTTTGACACGTTCTTAACTCATCATTGAGAAACCAGCCCTAAGAATAGTAATTAATATGATTTTTGACTACTTTATTTCCATAGTCTGTTGTGCTAACATATTTTATTTGGCTTGCCGTTTGGGACCACAAATGTACAGAAACTCGAGTCACCTTAATCATCAGTTTCATAATTCAATCTTTAGGAGAGCTATTAAATTGATCAATACAAAAAGAATTAGTATAGAAAAAGAAACTAGGTCCGATATTTTTATCCCGTTAAGAACATTCTTAAATAGCTGGGAAAGCTCATACTTTTGTTCGAAAAATCCTGTTTATTCAATTAAAATTAAACTACAAACCAATCTTCGACAAAAATCGCTAGAAATCTCATTAGTGAACATAACAAATGAACACATTAACGAAAGTCCACAAACTATACTGCAAATAGAGACCCTCTCAAAATTAATACAACATGCCAACCTAATAAACTTAAATTAGTCTACAGTTTGAACAGTGAAATCAAACTTTAAAGGGTATATTCATTAACAAGCCCTCGACTCCGTTCACAAATAAATTACATTCGGACCGTACGGAATAAATTCATGGACTGTGGACCCTTATTGGGTTTTGGCCATGGAATATGATTTACCGTCATATTGCCATTTGAATTGGACGTAGGCAAATTCGCGCAAATATTTTATTTGGAGTTATCTAATATAAATGCGGGTTGTATGATAATTTGGACAAGTATTTTGTTTGGTATAAATAAACAGGCAAAGTTTCTGAACAATGTTTTCAGTGTGTTGTGATGTATTTTTTTTGTAAGATAAATCTAACAATAAGCACAGTTTAATAGGATAGAAACTTCACTTTGCGTATTCTCATTATAGGTACCTCTATATGTATACCTAAGATCGTGAAACTATTTACTCTTCCCATGAATATGCCACTACGCCCTAAAATTTGTAATAACTTATTTTATGCTCATCCCAATATTATTGGCACTTACGTTAAAGGTCTGTTGCACCTGCCATCGCTATTTGTCCACACGATAACGCCAGAGCTTAACATACTAAACCTTCGACGACCGTGTTCATGATTTCTGTTATAGGAATTTGAAGTAGGGTTTTTGAAAAAGTTTACGTTTGCCTCTAAAAACTGTCTTTGTCACTAAATATAGGTCAAGAAGTTCTCAAATCAAAATTCTCAATTCAGGAACCAACCCTTAGTAACCGATGTCAGAGATCAATAGATCAAAGACATGTGCATAAAACGTATTAATTTTATTTCAAACAATATATACGAGTATATTTTTATACTTTTTGTTGTGCCCTACGGGGTCTGTAATTGTACCTTAGCTTTAAGCCCATTGCAAAATCTTCACACGTTATAGAATGCACATACAGATATGAAAATGCAATGCCCAAATATCGAACGAACGATAACCTATATACAAAACCAATTATCTACACTACCCTAAAATAACAAACTCAATAATACCAAGGTACGAAACCGAAAATATTTACTCAAACAAAAATAAATCAGCCCTGACCACGTCAAAATGAAAAATAACATGGTTGGATTGACCCTGCGAGCTGCGTGATTTACGAGTACACCACGGCAGTTATGTACATGCATATACTATTTTTCTTTTTTATCTTCTTGAACTTCGACTTGGCTTTGAACAACGGACATAGAAGCAGTTATACAGGGAATACCGTACGTCATGTCCTAGGCGACCACTAAAAATCAGCGCCGTGCTGTGGGTCCCCCACGGCACAGCATTATGCTGAGTGGAAGCCCTTTTGCCACAACCACGACATGCATCTACTTTATACCTACTCATACTTTTGTTTTTATTTTTTTTTTTTTCATTTAGTTCTTAACGTGTTTTTACTTATATAATTTAAGAACTACTAACACTATCGTTTAGGGTTAGTTAGGTTAGGGTTTAGTTTAAGAAAAATAAAATAATGTATGTGGGTAGGTATGTCGTTTTGTGGCAACTAAATACTCTTTCTTTGTTTCTTTCTTCGAATATGCATGAAAAAAAATATTACCTGTACTGTATTTAAAATATCCAAACATATAATTTTAACGTTGAAAATAAAATCAAAACTGATATAAAACAAACGAGATGTAACTACAAGTATATTAATCAAATATATCTGACTCTCTCGCAAGGACGCTGTTTTCTATGGCAGCTGTTTATGCGACATGGTATTTGACGTCAGATTACGTATCGGACATCTCTTTCTAATTATCATCTTTGAAGCTTTATAACTTCATCGCTGATGAAGGTATTTTAATTAAAATCATTTCATAATTGTTTACTAAAGCTAATTGGTACTTCATTGTGCAAATAAAAAAAATAGCATGTGTTGCTTCTATGTTCTATGGAGTGAATTATCAGCCTAACAGACAAGCGTAACTATTCCCATCAGGCATGGAATTAGAAAGTGGCAGTAGGTACAATAACGTTCAAAAACATCAAGGTCTACCTTGGCAAGCATTTTCTTCTCCATTTTCATGAAATACTATTAACCACTAAGCCTTATGATGTGAAAAACATTTCTACCTCAACGGTTTATTTGACTTTATAGCCTATATGTTAGTGTTAAAGGTACCATAATATTGTATGCTCTTGTCGCCAAGAAATTGGCATTGTTAGCGATATTGTCAGTCTCATGTGAATATGCTCATACAAGTAATAGAAAAATAAACCCATCGAGTGCTGCTACATATTCTACTGTCAATATTACAACAATATTTCCATTTTCGCCACTATTGGCTTATTACCCTTGTGGTATAATATATTAAATATTACACACGTGGAGGCACGCTTATCGGGGAACGAAATAGCTTTTGTTGTGGAATCTCTAGAGATGTCTTATTTTCCGGGATGGAAAGTTTTCTTTGTTTCTCTATAACGCTGCATGGAAACTAAATAACGAGTTGGGAACTTTGATTATACGGTATTATTATAGAAATATCTATTGGTAAAAGTTGGAGGAATGGAAAGAGGAAAGTATTTATTCGCCCTTTTTTTTTAATAGGAAATCATCAAATGACTCCTTTCTGACTGCTCTAGGCGGAGCAGAAGGGAGTGTCAGACTCTTACTGACTAAAATCCATCCGTGTTCCTCTTAATGCTCATTGCATTCCAGGGCCGCGGCGAATCTTTCGAACAAATTCCGCAATAGGTATTCGCCTTGCAGTGGGTCAACATCGACCAAAAATAAATAAATAATGCACCAGAAATAGGCGTTTTTTTTCTTCGATGCAAATTAAATTACAAAGATTGAGAACTTTAATAAGCATAGAAAGTCGTACTTGGCTTAATCTTATTTCAAGTATGTTCCTTCGCTCTGACGCGGGATAGCAATATTTTTGCATCCAGGCAGACAAAAAGCGTCAACTTCCACAAACAAGTAGGTACAAAATCTATGCTTTGAATCAGATCACTTTCAAAACCCTCGAAAATACAAAAACCTTTAGGAACCTTTTTCAGCCGTAAATAACAATAACAGATAACGTAAAAGCAAGGCAATTGTACGATTAGCGTATATTTTATTTGCATAGCACAGGCATAGGGAGCCGTTATCGCTTCTTAGACTTCTGTTTGGTTAAAGGAATTCGTAAGCAGAGTTGTTCGAAAGAGTTACCGCGGCCTTGGAACGCAAAGGGAATCTGGTTCACACTGATTTGATGACTACCCATCCCAAAAAAAAGTGGGAATGGAGCCTAGAAAGGACCCTTAGATTCCTCTATTTCAGACCAAAGTAGGTTTAACGCATAACTTTGTATAAATATTTGAAAACGGACGAAAGTAATAATCCACACAATCGGACCGTAAAAATTAAGGGTTCAATTGTTTTTTGTTACTAAAGATTGGAGAAAATTTTGTAGCTTTTGTTTTTGTTAACCCGTTGATAAATACGTTTATGTCAAAGTCGTGTTGTTCTCGGAGAACAGGCTAAACCTTTTCCATCCGTCAAGAATAAAAAACGAATGTATATAATTTGTTTAATGAAATAAAATCGCCCTTACCTAACTTATAACTTTTATCCGAGGAATTAAAATGGAGGTTTGACAGTTTTTGACGTGGCAACTTCTAATAAATCGATGAACGCACACGCACGAAAAAGGATGACCCATTTTAACGTTACGCTCATTGTAACGTTACGATCATTTCATCAATGTTTTGTTATGACGTTGTCACGTTAAACTATCGTCCGTAAACCGACTTTACAGACAACCATTTTTTTTTGTACTGGAAATATGTTAAACGGCCATATTTTATCTTCAGTCAAAAGTTATCGAACTATTGAAAAATCAGCCCCGAGTCAAATTTTATCCAATCCGATACATAAACTATATAACTTTAAATTTGCACAAAATGCAGCCCCAGGTCATGTCCAGGCTATCTCTTTCCATTCCAGGTTGCCTGGAAGAGATCTCGGAATTCGATAAGGCCGCCAGTTGTATACTCTTTAGTATAAGGTTTTCTTTATGTATTTTTATTTTAGTGTACAATAAAGAATATTTAAATTAATTAATTGAATTAAGAAGTAATTCTGCTTAAGTCGACAAACTTAATACCACCAATCCTTCGGCTAAGCTGTATAATAAAGAATAAATAAATGTAAGTAAGAAGTAATTCTGCTTAAATCAACAAACTTAACACCACCAATCCTTCAGCTAAGCTGTATAATAAAGAATAAATAAATGTAATTAAGAAGTAATTCTGCTTAAATCGACAAACTTAATACCACCAATCCTTCAGCTAAGCTGTATAATAAAGAGTAAATAAATAAATAAATTTAATTAAGAAGTAATTCTGCTTAAATCGACAAACTTAATACCTACCACTTATCCTTCGGCTAAGCTGTATAATAAAGAATAAATAAATGTAATTAAGAAGTAATTCTGCTTAAATCGACAAACTTAATACCACCAATCCTTCGGCTACGCTGTATTTAGAATATTTCTCGCAGGTGCTGGAAATGTTGGTAAGTTTACAATTTCACGCTTTTGCTTCCGAACAGTGTGCTAATGGGTAAGATGATGCCAAATTCTCGAAGCTCACACATTTGGCATGAATGCAGTAGATTTAAAAAAACCTGATGTTGTTGTGTGTACTGATTTTCTTGGTTCCTAAATATCTATTAACCCGTAGTTTCGATACTCAATGTTACAAAAGGAATTAGGTAATGGCAATACCGCAGATTAACTGAAAAACCACGTTTTTGTGTATACTTACCCCCTTTAATTTTTAATTTAGTTATTTTTTATTATTTTTTGTTATAGCGTGAATAGAATTACATACTCTATTACGGTTCTTGACATACTGCCCGCTGACAGACAGACGGACGGACGGACGGACAGCGGAGGCTTAGTAATAGAGTTCCATTGGTTACCATTCGGGTACGGAACCCTAAAAACTAATTTTTTGTACCTATAACAGGAATTATTTATTTATTTTATTTGGCACACACTATAACATTTACAAGAAATCACTCCAGACTATACAAGAAATCACTACAGTTTAAGTGCCTCATCACTTAAAAATAGCTTACTTAACAGAATTTTTCCCGCGGTTTTGCTCCCGTGGCCTATCCAACAGGAACTCTGCATTCTTGTCAGTGAAAGGTTTTTCGAGAGCGTAACCGTAGGTACATGTTTCCAGAGATTATCTCTTACAAACAAACAATACTTAAGAACATACATTTGTCAGGTACCTGCTCATATTTAGATGAAAAATGAAAAAAAAATAAAAAAAAAATTATTTAAAACAAAAAGCTTCATAAACAATGAATTGTGGAGACGTCTCTTTCAAGGAAATCCAAATGCATCTTTAATTCTTTATTGTATACCATAACAGCTTATATTAATTCAGTGATTTAAATAGTTCATGTACAAAGGTGAGCTTAACTAAAAAAATGTGTTTTCTACCAGCAAACCTTTGAGTGAGAGATCACAATAGAGGGTAGGATCCTGTGCACAAATTTTACAATACTATATTTTGATGTATGTCTAGTCTATCTACTCTTGTTCTCAGCCAGGAACATCGTTTTCAGCTTCGACAGTCGCATCCAATTACTCTTCATACAAGGTCCCATTAAAATAAATCGAAAAAAAAAATAGAAATCATTCAGACCACCAAAATAAGGACAGTGGTAACATAAATAAATAACAAGAAAATCAGCTAACGAAAATACACTAAAAATGTTGGAAATTTATTATTTTAGTTCAAAATAAAATCACTTAAATTAGTGTTTTTTTAGCTTGTATAGCTTTGGTTAGACGTACTGAACGCTGTGTTAAAATGTGTCCATCTATTTTAATGGGACCTTATATATCTTCAGTAGTTAAGATCACACTACCCCACATTATAACACAACCTAAAATCATAAAACTTCTTAATAATAATCCTTTAAGTTGTGCTCCATTGAAGTATCAACATATTTCTCAACTCGCTTCACACCTTTCCTTTATCTTTTACACGCTATAACTTAACTTAATGTTCTAGAATAAGTACAAGAACTACTTAGTTACAAAAACCAAGTGGCAGGGTAAAACTTTTTACTTACAAACTCTGGTTACTGCTCGTTAACTTTTAGGTTAAGTGCTGAACACGGCATGATTGCCTTGTCATTGAGGAATGTACGGAAATTCTTTTCGAAAGTTTGCGTTGAGTTTCTGTAAAATAATATCAATCTTCCTTGTTGCCTTCCTTGCCCATACAGATAAATAAATGAGTAACACTATACCACCAGACCCCAGAGTATTGCTGCCCATACAGATAAATAAATGGACCCTAGAGTATTGCTGCCCATACAGATAAATAAATGGGTTACACTATACCACCAGACCCCAGAGTATTGCCACCCATACAGATAAATAAATGGGTAACACTATACCACTAGACTCCAGAGTATTGCTGCCCATACATATAAATAAATGGGTAACACTATACCACTAGACCCCAGAGTATTGCTGCCCATACAGATAAATAAATGGGTTACACTATACCATCAGACCCCAGAGTATTGCTGCCCATACAGATAAATAAATGGGTAACACTATACCACCAGACCCCAGAGTATTGCTGCTCATACAGATAAATAAATGGGTAACAACATACCACCAGACCCCAGAGTATTGCTGCCCAAACAGATAAATAAATGGGTAACACTATACCACTAGACCCCAGAGTATTGCTGCCCATACAGATAAATAAATGGGTTACACTATACCATCAGACCCCAGAGTATTCCTGCCCATACAGATAAATAAATGGGTAACACTATACCACCAGACCCCAGAGTATTGCTGCTCATACAGATAAATAAATGGGTAACAACATACCACCAGACCCCAGAGTATTGCTGCCCAAACAGATAAATAAATGGGTAACACTATACCACCAGACCTCAGAGTATTGCTGCTCATACAGATAAATAAATGAGTAACAACATACCACCAGACCCCAGAGTATTGCTGCCCATACAGATAAATAAATGGGTATCACTATACCACCAGACCCCAGAGTATTGCTGCCCAAACAGATAGATCGCAGTGTACCTGTTGCAAGGCATTCTCTGTGCTTTGCAACAGCTACACTGCGACCGCCAACCTGCCTGCCAAGCGTAGCGATTATGGCAAACCGGGAGTGATGACTATACCTCTTGGCAAAACTGCATGTTGTCAGATTTTATCGCTACCGACTACCGTAACGATTGTCAAAAATCTAATGACAGTCGGGACCGAGGCTTAACTTATTTTCCGAGACCGGAGGAGTCTTGATATGTAATAAATGGTTACCCATCCACACACAGACCTCGGCAAGTGTGGCAGTATTCAACAGCACCCGGTTGAATTGGAATTCAAAGCATAGTTGCTTAAATGGCAGGCAGATGAAAACCTAATCAAAATAAATAGATAACCAAGTACCTAAAAGAAAGACCTGTAACTTCTACCCTCACAGATTTAAAGTTTAAGACCAATTCACTTACTCGGATATCCTGAGCGTTAGAGTAAAACCCTTTTTACTACATCTATAAACTGTTCTTCGGGAACGCCAGCTTATATTACGTAACTTGTTGAAGATATGACTACCAAGTGCCTTATTTTACTATTCAACTACTAAATTCATATCTATGTTGGTACTTTCGCCAAAAGTGCCAGAGATAGCCATAAACGGCTTCATTCTCAGCACGGTCCTATTCCATTTTATTACGTCTATATTTTATGACGTTCATAAACACAATATCGGGCTGTATGTGCCGCGATGTGTAGATAGGCATCAGGTGTCCTGTAAATAAATTCCAAGAAGCCGTTCTTCTGGTTTCTAAAGGAAATGTTATAAATGCGGCAAAACAATCAGTTTAACAAAGAACAAAAAAAATTGGTTGTCTGTAAAGTCCGTTTACGGACGATAGTTTAACGTGACAACGTCATAACAAAACATTGATGAAATAATCGTAACGTTACAATGACCGTAACGTTACAATGAATCATCCTTTTCCGTGCGTGCAGCCTGCGTTCATCGATTTCTTTATCATTCATCGATTGTCACGTCAAAAGAAAATCATTGAAGATTTGTTGTTGACTGGCTTTTACAGCGACTTCGCTCGCGCCTATGCTGAGCACTGTCAAATTTCGAGCGTAGGATACTCACCGTAACAGTAAATTCCTATAAGGGTAAGAGTTTTCGAAATCGGATCAGATCTTTCAGAGATTACCTTTCTCAAGCAAACAAACCTGTACCTAAAATATTTAAGAACGTAGATATTTGCTTATAATCCAGCTGGTCAGGTTCGTGTTAAGATTCTCCCCAAAGAGCTTTTTGAAGTGAATCTAAATGCATCTATGTCTTGTCAAATTACCCCAGTTTTCAGCCAGCTACATCGTTTTCAACTTCCGCATCCAATTAGACTTTGAGTCCAAACCTGCCATATTTAGCCGGCTATTCTGTCTCTAAGGCTCTATTGACCCTTTCAGCGGCATCGGCTGTCGGATCCAATTAGACTGCCGCCGAATCTGCCATACGAAGCAGTCTATTATCTGTGTCTTTCACTTAACTGGTTTGGAGGTAAACTGGTTGTTTAGGTGGAGGCTTTTAGCAGCGAAAATTATTTAACGACGTCATAGTTAGCATTCCTGTATATAGTTCCTGAAACTATCAATCAGAGCCAAATATGGCTATTTCTGCGTTATTAGTTCAAGTCTGAAAAGGTGTTTATTTAGAGGCTTTTAGCTGCAGAATAATTTATCGACATTACCAATGATTCCAGATGGAACCCACTTTGCAAGGTTCAAAAGTAGGTTCCTTCTGAAATTGAAATAAAAATCGATACCTAGGTAGGTATCGATATTTACTGCTATTATTTCAGGGACTCTGTCTCTCAGGGACTCATCTGAAATAAAAATAAAAATCGATACCTAGGTAGGTATCGATATTTACTGCTATTATTTCAGGGACTCTGTCTCTCAGGGACTCATCTGAAATAAAAATAAAAATCGATACCTAGGTAGGTATCGATATTTACTGCTATTATTTCAGGGACTTTGTCAAGCCTTCAATTGTCATAATTCAGACTATACCCTTGCTAGAGTAAAAAAATACGCGTGTTTACACTGACCTTCTGTCTCTTCCTGTAGCCTGACATAGATACAGGTCACGTCTGGAATAAGGATGTTGCCTCGAAACACAAACTAGGGTTGTCTCCCTCGCACAATGGATTGAAGCTCTCAGTAGAATCCATTGTTGGCAGATTATGGTGGAGCGAACTGGAGTTTATCTGTGTATCCAATAGTTTGAAAGTGAAATGGAAAATTAGATTCTTGAAGATAAACATTAATATACCATTACTATGTAGGTGTTGACATCTTGGTTGCGTAATTTGTTGGTTGCGGAATTTGTTCAAAAGAGTCACCGCGACCCTGGAACGCAAAGGGCTTTAAAAAGGAACACGGTTGGGTTTTAGTCAGTAAGAGTCTGACACGCCCTTCCGCTCCACCCAGAACGGACGAAGTCATTTGATGATTTCCCATTGTTAAAAAAAAAAAGTTGTTGACATCTTAACGTGAAGTAGATAATACTACATTAAATTTTCAGAATCATAAAAAAAACTATTTAAGTTTTGAGCAGAATCTTCTAGACTAAGAAACACAGCCCTGTCTGGAATGATAATGTCCCCGCAAAACTTGCTCGTGAGGCCATATTTATTACAACATAGTGTCATCTTAGCGACATTGAATTAATTTTTCAGCCCAAGCCTAACTTTACGATAGTACTTTGGTCTACAAAATGGCTACGAAGTGGTGATAGCATCAGATGGCGACAAACTTTTAAATTGCCTTCAGATTCCGCTTTTTCTTGGCAAGGAAGTTCAACGTCGCTCACTTCATTACGTTAGTGACAATTAGAAAGAACTTAGTTTCATTACAGGGTTGTTGCAATCAAATATTTATGGCCCAGTTGGCGTTCTCGTTAAAATTTAAGCTGTTACTAGCAATATAAATGTCAGGAGCGGCAAAATTATTGTTGCAGCCGACTGTGATGTTAATTACTGCACAAATGTATTATTCTAGAACATAAATGTTGTTTGTTTTATTAGATGTTTGTATCTAGTTTAAAATAATGTTTTTGTGTTTCTGGATATTGTTAGCATAAAGAAACAGAAACGATCATAAGTTGTTCCCCTAATAATAATTCTAGTTCGATCCAGCCCGTCCCTAGCTGTCCTCCCCCCAGCGACGCCCTAAGCCGAGGCCCGTACCACACAGGGGGTGCCCGTAGCGTGTGGTTGCTTAGTTTCTAAGTTTTTTTATAAGCCCTGGCTAGAAGCTAATTTATTATTATATTAAGGCCACCACAGGCAAGCCCGGTTAAGCAGTCGACAACCTCATAGGTTGGACTGCGAGACGCCACACAAAAAAAAAAAACAAAAGTTGTCTTCCAAATAAACACTGTAACAATATGAAACGAGGGTCCTGTCATAATTTATGGGACGAAATACCGAATTTTGTAACAACTGACGTGGGTACCCTGCTTTATACGGCTTAGAACTGATGTCCAAATGAGTATTCCTTTTTACCACCACGGCAATACGATTAAAACAAATGTAGCCGTACTGTAGAAGAAATGTAGTGTAATAAGTACTATCTAGAACCAACATTACAGTCTCGAACCTCAGTATATTTTGCGGAACAAATCCAACGTAGATAAAGGCAATGTTTTTCTCTCTAAAGTAACTAATGTGGTTGCCGGTTTTCCTCTTAATGCTCGAAAGAAGTGGGTTTCGCTATTGCACACTAGAACAACCTCTTATGTATTCACTGTGGTTGAAACTCCTTGGAGAATGAAAGCTTTTTGTAAAATAACGTGTGTACCTGTGAAAAGGATTATGGATTCAATCGGGTGCTAGTCATGCAAGGTTTTTAGTTACAAATGATCTTTCTGTATTTGTTAAAGTGAATATTTTTATTTATTTCTGGAAAAATCCTTATTTATTGAAGTATACCTTCAGGTGAGATGGTGGTCAAACTCTGCTAATGATGACCAAATAAATTCTCCAACATAACGCCATTAAATATTATTTCCACCATCTCAAGAGTTCGCTCTATTCTGATCGAATACTGTAAATGGATTTAATAGCGGAAATGTTTACGGAATGTATCAGGATGCAATTATGTCTGCATACACAACATTTGTGCCCATTTGTCCAATCACTTCCCGTGGATGTCGTAAGAGGTGACCAAGGGACTCACCAGAATATGGGCAGCAGCATTCTCTGTACATTGCAACAGCTACACTGCGATCGCCAACCCGCCTGCCAAGCGTGGCGATTTTGGCTAATCCTCCCTTTGAGAGAGGCTTATGTCCAGCAGTTTACGTCTTTCGGCTGATATGATGATGATGATGTTGACACAACATTTGAATTGCTTCCATGATTGCTGTTCCTTATTTTCTTTGTTTTCACAAAAAAAAAGTAACTACAAAATGTAAACTTGCTTGTAATTTAGAATAATTCGAAAGTAGTAATTCCATGGGACAATCGTTTTTTTTTCTGATATCTATCTACACTATGGCAGTGACTTTTTTTTTCAAAAAAGGTTGGCTCCTGTGGGATTGTCTATGCGAGCGAAGCCGCGGGAAAGGCTAATTTTCAAATAAGTAACACAAGTAAGATGCTACAAACTATTCGGTACTTAAACGAACAACGCTTTTCCGAACAATGGCCACTAAATCAACAAAAACCGATAGTCGTACATTTACGGTACCTGTTGTTACTTCGTACCGGTATTACCAAGTTTTAATTGCAGCTTTCACTGTTACTGCAGTTCAACGGATCGATGCTCGTAAAATATTCAGCGTCGTCGAACAGGCCACCACAATGTTATCTACTTTGCTACAAAATAAATATTATGACAGGGAAATGAACCTTTTGAACGCCAGAGCATAAACGCATCGGCGTGCCCCCGACGCCAAGCCACAAATTCGCCATACTTTTTGTCACTTATTTGGAACGTTTGGCGTACCTACAGGGCACGCGCTTGCTTGTCATGTAAACGTGACAATGGCGTTCAAAAGGTTAATAGTCATCGGTACAATAGAAACCAGGGTAATTAATACCGATTGTTCGTAACTAATATAATAGTCGAACGAATGTCTTTAGCGATATTTCACAAGATTACCCGTTTTTAGGAAACGTAGCCAAAGGGTAAACGGACCCTATTACTAAGACTCCGCTGTCCGTCCATCTGTCACCAGGCTGTATCTCATGAACCGTGATACTTAGACAGTTGACATTTTCTCAGATGATGTATTTCTGTTACTGTTATAACAACAAATACTTAAAAATAGAATAAAATAAATATTTAAGGGGGCTCGCATACATCAAACGTGATTTTTTTCCTTTTTTTTGCTCGATATTGATAACGGCAATAGGTAGACGCTTGAAAGTAGCAGAAAGAAATACAAAATTAAATTAAATTAAATAAATATTTAAGGGGGCTCACATACAACGAATGTGTTTTTGTGCTCGTTTTTATAGAAAATGGTACGGAACCCTTCGTGCGCGAGTCCGACTCGCACTTGGCCAGTTTTTTCTTTTATGGATAGGAAATCGGCAAATGATACCTCTCGCTCTGGGCAGAGGAGGATGGGAGTATCAGACTCATACTGACTTAACCCACCCGTATTCCTTCAAATGTCCTTTGCATTACAAGGCCGCGGTAACTCTTTCGAACAATTCCGCAACCCTGGCAGCCATACGATTACCTTTGGATTTTGCATCAGAATATCAACCGGTCTTCTTCTTAGCGTGTCGGTGGCAAATACACTTATGAAATTTAATGCTTTGCCCAGTACTCAGCAACGGCAACACCGTTCACTGGCGACCTGTACAGTACAGGCGATATCTCATATGTACAGCGTGTGATCTTCATATGTACAGTGGTGCAAGACAAGAAGTGGGCCATAGGCAGTTGAGCGACGCCACACAAACACTGAAGATCGGAGCCATCCGAGACCCTCCACTTGAGGAGGTAAACTTTAGTGCGACCGACCTGGGTCTAGGTCGGCCACGGCAGCGCATTCCCAGGTGGGAGGTTCACCGAGGTAGCCGGACCGCACTTCGACATACTCCAGCATAGGTTTCCACCAAATATCGACAACGACTGATCTTGTTACCTATTTGCATACTATACATGTATGTTAGAAATAACATTCCACGCTTTCATCTAAACTTCCGCATTCGCAAACTCTCCATACACATATAGCAACATAAATTGGGATAACGTTATGAGTCTCGAGTTCTCGCAAATATGCCTCTAAATCAATTTATAACAGAATCTCCGCCGTAGAATCGTAGAACTGATAGATAAATTGATCCGATCCACGATTGCAAAGTTGCAATTGCTACGATTGATGAGATTGTCTGCGACTTTAGGATTACGTTGAACTGCACTGCGAAGCATTTCTGCTTTGATGATTTGTTGTACGACTTCGGCTTCTAAAGCCGTTTTAAATTGGCAAACTTTCACGAGCGTGTAAGATCTAAAATTGCAGGTCATATCGATTCTATTTTTGGTATGAGTATGTTGATCTATAGACATCTACCAACACTGAGAGATACACATAATATGTCAGCCCAAGCCCGCTATAAGATATCCACATACCATCTCCATAGAATAGAAAAAACCGGCCAAGTGTGAGTCGGACTCTCACACGAAGAGTTAGTCTCACGCGTACCATAAACCAAAAAAACACGTTTTTTGTATGGCAGCCCCCTTTCATTATTAATTTAATTTAGTTTTTATTATTTGTTGTTATAGCGGATACAAAAATACATCATCTGTGAAAATTTCAACTGTCATATTATCACGTTTCATGAGATACAGCCTGGTGACAGACAGACGGACAGTGGAGTCTTAGTGATAGGGTCCTGTTTTACCCTTTGGGTACGGAGTACCTAAAAAACAAAAATGTAGCTAGTAGCTACCGTCTTATTTAAAAAATATCACGAAAAAAACAGACTTGACGATAATAATTATTTCCATTGCCTTCCTGCGAAGTTATAAGTGCCTCGGTTAATTGCATGGCTCCCGGCTAAGTATTTCTTGACCATCGTTCAGACAAAATTTTATTGCTGGGCAAAGTTGGAGAAATTAAATTATTCTGATTCTACCTTAGTAATTAATTACTGTAGCTTTGTATACTTTCTTGTCTAACTGATATAAAATATATTTTTTATAATTGTACGTCTAATTCTTTTCCAAGTCTGTTCAGAAATGAATAAGGAAACAAACTTTAAATTAATATATTTTCTGAAATATGATATCTTGTAGCTAAAACTTCAATTTTGAATGCAACTTTATCCAACTCTAGTTAGGTACAAAAGTTGGCAAATGAATAACAATCATCATTTAAAAAAAAACATTAACAAGGTAGATATTTCACTTCTCACAGTAAGTATATCTCAGATTGAAATATGTACACGATCAATTTACTCTATCCCAGCTTACCAGGTGCATGCTCATCCAGTTTGTCTAAAATAAGACAACGATTTAATCGCAGATATCCTTTACCTCTTGCATGCTTAGGAATGTGAGGTTTTTAATAGGGACGCTTTTATTCCAATTAAAGTAAAATTCCTTCACATAACCATTGGAGAATTATTTCGTAATTGGTTGCCCGTTACCAGTTCAATTACTATACAGGTAAAAGAGAATTCTTTAAAGCTTCCATTCATATAGAAATAGCCATATAATTGTATGTGTATGCAAAATACATTCCACGAATTGAACACACGTCATAGAATTAAATATCAGATGATCCCTTTGGAATTTATCAATAAAATTTGACCCAAGCAACTATTCTTCGCGTTTAATAAAAATCTCCGTGTTTTATGAAACTTGTAACTGAATTAACGCAATACTAGAAAAAAGGGGTCATTGTACTCATCATTATGAACAACTTTTACAATGGGGTCCACACCGAAATCGCGATAAAAAAAACGACTTCTCCATACATTTATTTGTGCATAACTCGACAAAATGAACTAACAGCTGATTTTTTTCAGGTATTACGTTTATTCTGTAACACGTTATATAAACGCAAAGAATATCATCTTTATTTTGATATGGATATAAATCGTTTTAATATGGCTGGCCTGTTGGTCGAGTGGTTAGTGACCCTGACTGCTAAACCGGAGGTCGTGGGTTCGATTCCCACCCAGGACAAATCTTTGTGTGATGAGCATGATCATTTGTTCTGTGTCTGGGTGAAATTTGTCTATAATATGTATGTATTTAGAAATATATAAGTATGTTTATCAGTTGTCTGGTTGCCATAGCACAGGCTCTGCCTAGTTTGGGATCGGATGACCGTATGTGAGTTGTCCCAAGATATATTATTATTATAAGATATATTATTTTTGTTCCAGGTGCACTCGACGAGGCTATGATGCAAGCATTAGAACACGATCGTATAGACTTCGTCAAACTGCTTCTAGAAAATGGTGTATCAATGCGCAAGTTCTTAACAATACCTAGGCTAGAAGAGCTGTATAACACCAAGAGTGGGCCCAGTAACACCTTGAGGTATATTCTAAGAGACGTCAGGCCGCACTTGCCGAGAGGATATGTGTATACCCTACACGATATTGGGCTGGTTATCAATAAGCTGATGGGTGGTGCATACAGGTATGTTAACATCTGGTTATCCTTACTAATTTCGTATTATAATTGCGAAAGTGAATCTGTTTGTTTCATACCTCTTCATGTCTTAACGACTGAACGGATTTGGATGAAACTTTACACATGGGTAGACCATGAATACTTTTTTGTTTCGGAAGCATGCTCCTTTGGGATAATTTCTGTCTTATACGCAAGTGAAGCTGCGGGCGGCGGCTAGTACCAGAAAAAGAAATCAAAGTAAACAAAAAATGTCATCTACATTAACATGCATAAAATATTTCGTTTTTAGTCCATTTTTGAAAGTAAAACTTTATGTTTAGTAATTTTAAAGGCCAATTCTAGCATATCTTTGAGTGCAAAAAAGAGGAGCTCATAGCGCATTATTACTAGTCTGAAACGTTGCTATCATAACTTGCTAAAATCCTTTGACAGAGGCAATGTAAATTCTCATAAAACTTGCATATTTTCATGCTTTTTATTGTTAGTAAGATTCTTGTAAAATTTCTATTTTTATTATTTGCATTTCAAAGGTGGAGTATTTTATGTTTTTTACCTTCATTGCGGTCTTTGAACTTAGTAACGTTCTTTATTGCTTCTATGACTCCAAAAAACATTGCATTCATTCAAAATTTGTACTATTTAAGTTTGCCTAACTGAATGGTAAGAACATGAAAAAGACTCCCGGAAAGTGTTGTGACAGCTCCCATACTGAATTGGTTTAAGAACCCCTTGGACTGACTAGATCTATCCAAACCAGCTAATAGCTGTTATAGTAGGCGCTAGATAAATGTGGAATAAAGTATATTGACCTTTCCCTAATAACTGCTCATAGGTACCTGAACAATTAAATATGAATCGTTTTTCATTATTAGACCATGTTAAGGATCACGAGAGATGATGATTCGGGACAGTTTTGTGTCATTAATTCCGTTTTTCAAATTAACAATGTCAATAAATGTAGGTGGGTCAATGACCGATATTCCACGATTATCTGGCGCCTACTATAGTGTCTTACCAAATAATAAATAAATCTTTCTTTTCCTTTCGTCAGGTGCTACTACACAAGACGCAAGTTCCGTCCGATCTACGCGAAGGTGATGAACAAGAGTGTGAACGTCCATCGGAACAGCGCCTCCTTCACCAGACATCAGGCTGGAGGCTTGTCCCTCATCACTGGTTTCATGCCGGTCACCACAGAGATGGCACTCTTCGACTATCCTTTTAATGAACTTCTTGTAAGGCAACTGTATTTTTTCAGTGCTTGTTATATTTTCAATCTAGCAAAAGATATTTGTTCGTGATTTGATAGGAAAGTCTCTTTGAAACCTTAATTGTTTTTGAATTAACTAAGTTCTGGTTAGATAACACTTTCGCTGCTTGCGAAACAGACGCAATAACGTACGTACGTTGTATACAGTGAATTAAATTATAACTAAAATATATGTATGCAGAGGCTCTAGACAAGTGACATTCTGTCAGCAAAAGCGTTGCGAAGTCAACTGACAAAATGTCAAAAATGTATGAGATTGACAAACGCGGTCAAACACATTGTCTAGACCTTCTGATCTAGGAAAGTATTTAGACATATTCTTGAAGTAAACACTGTTGTAGCATCAAACATCACTTGAAAATATAATAAAAAACATAGACTTTCTCAATAAGCTCTTTACTTCCAGATGTGGGCAGTATTAACAAAACGGCATCAGATGGCATTACTGATGTGGACGCACGGTGAGGAGGCGTTAGCTAAGTCCTTGGTGGCCTGCAAGCTGTACAAGGCGATGGCTCATGAAGCTGCTGAAGATGACATGGAGACTGAAGTCTATGAGGAACTGAGGCACTATGGGAAGGAGTTTGAGAACAAAGGTGAGGATTTTGATGTATTTAAAACAAGTCTTAGCTGTAATCGCTTCAGATCGAACGGTTGATCTTCTATAGTAAACGTCTAACTTATACTCTTATTCTAAACACTTCTACAACTATATCTTTTGATTACTTAACTTTTTTTGTATTGTCTGTTCTACCTTGTACCCATACTGTCGTATTTATTAGGGTGTAAAGTTTTCATACCTCAAAGTTGACAAGGTTCAATAAATCATAATTATCTGAGTTGCCTCCTTAAGCGGATGAATTAAATACATTTTGTCAAAATTATAAGAACACTGCATAAAGTAATCGATAAAGTTGCCATAAGCACCAAAGTTTTGATCACGTTTTATTTCATGACCAATTTGTATTAAAACTTTGCGAATCGTAGATTACTTGAATGTGACGAACTCATTTCACTGAGTTCAAAAGTAATACCTTACGCGTGTAAACTTTGCTGACGAAATATTTGTAATTCGCAATTCCCAGTGAAAAAGATTTGTATAAATTAAAACCTTAACCAGGGGCTAAGTTTTCTTGCTCTAAGAAGCACATATAATTAGGGGCAAGTTAAAACTTCACTTTAACGCTAAATGACAAACGTTTACCCGTTAATACTGCAAGCTATTATAAAGTTAACAGCGTCATAAAACTAGAGACGTGAGGGCTAGACACCTAATATGTTAGACCGTAAACTTTAATTAACGGCTGTTCTACAACACTCATTTTAAATTTCATCTTCTTTATTTAGCCTTGGAGCTTCTAGACTACTGCTACCGCCAAGATGATGACCAAGCCCAACAGCTGCTGACGTGTGAACTTCAGAACTGGTCTGGTCAAACCTGTCTTAGCCTAGCCGTCGCCGCAAACCACCGCGCCTTGCTCGCACACCCTTGCTCACAAATCATACTCGCTGATCTATGGATGGGAGGTCTCAGAACAAGAAAAAACACAAACCTAAAGGTAATTTCAATTTCATTTGTTTTTTATCTCTTTTCTTTTAGTCATTCATCTTATTAACGCACAGACTTGTCATTCGCACATTTCAGAATGCGAAAATAAAGGAGACGTGTTTTGGTAACTTGGGGAGATAGTGGTAGATTCATAGCCAGCAATCGTTTTCCACGAATACGTCCAATTAGAGCTTCACTCTATGTGGGGGTGCGACATAAATATAACACGTCTCCCTTGTTAGTAGTAAAGGGCACGATCAGTAGATTTCGATGTTAGACTATAACTTAGATATATAACAGAGGAACTCGATTGTAAAGATATATAATTTGATGTCTGTGTGTCAATGAGTCGCTTTATATATTATAATCATTTGGAAATTCGCATGCACTTTGTTTAAGACGCCGATTTATGCAAGTCCAATTTGATTTTTCAGAATTTCGTATTTGTTTCGAAGAATGTGTGTCAAATTAATGACAGATTAAAATCTTTAATTCGACTCATAGACATGCACACAAGATTTTAATAATACAAAAGTATTGCTATCTCACTTGCACATAATCGGCGTCGAAACCCCGTTTCAATTAGAAACATAGCATGTACCGCTTAAGTCAAAGTGAGTTAGCATCGACGAGCGTTTCCTTTGCCACATCGGCTTTGTCGTGATGTGTGAAGGTAATTCTGAGCCTGCTGTGTCCGCTGTACATTCTCCAACTGGAGTTCAAGTCGAAGGAAGAACTGCAGCTGATGCCGCAGACGGAGGAGGAACACCTCGAGAACGAGAGCATCGAGGATGACAGAAGTACCAAGGACCCCAACGATGCTGAGGTAAGAGTTCGTGTTCTGTTGCTCACCATCTTAGTTTTACATTCACTTGGGAAGTATGACGTCACGTAGGCCATATTTTATTTATTTAGTCACCTTTATTGCAAACACAATACACATTTTTCAACAGCGTTTTAATAGTCTCTTTGCTGTGTTCTCACTTAATTGCATCTCTACGGAGAGTGACCTTTACTTGAACTATCATTAAAGAAACTTTCCGTAGAGGAAAGCTTTTTAAAAATTAAACTGTTATAACTGAAAGAAATTCCTATCTTCCGAATTTGCTAACTTTGTGTAAAGAGACTAATCCATATAACTATCGGTGATGGAATTATTTGTATTCACACATATTCCACGATCACTCATATAGAAGAAGATAATATTATGTATATGTAATATTTTACATTTTCAGAGCTTAGATATAGTATTAGAATAAACTATGTGATTGTTACGTATGTAGGTTGGAGTTGCGAAAAGGCGCACGCTATCTATCAAGAAGATAATTCCGCCTGGACCACCGAGTAAAGTGACGAAGGTAGACGAGTCTTTGAGACCTGAGTGGTCTACTGTGATACGAACACAATTCTCACAAAACTACTACACATTAGTAGAAACGTAGATACTACATTCAATAATTTAACTTTCCACCGGACACAATGTCTTCCAGACTGCACAGTCTATAAATGTTTAGATGATAAAAACCCAGATTTATGTACGACATCATAATTGGCACAGTCATACACTTTGTATGTTTCTTCTTCATGATCTCTTTACACTTCACACGAAATATCTTCTTGTGTTCGTATTACATCAAAGTGCACACACAAAACAACATGTGTATCGCGCGGTACGTCGATGGCTTTGCGTGAAAGTAGGCTTCCGTGGCGCTCCGTATACTTCCATTCCAGCCTCTCAGTTCACCCCCTTTTCTGTCTTTACGCCCGTCTTTATGAGCCACGTCATCCGTTTATAGCTCACCTTGAATTTTAGCACTCCAAGAACATTTTCGTACAAGACGACCCTCTAAAGAAGCTCAATTTACGACGTCTTTCTAATTTACCCCGACATCGATATTAAAATTGTAAAGACAATTTTTCTAAAGAAACTCGTTGCTTTTGAAAATTCTAAACATTCGCAGCGATTTACTGCCGCCATAAAATATAATGACTACACTAATTAAAATTGTTTTTAATTAAAGTAAATCCGAGGTGAAGCTTAAACGTTGACAATAAAATCTCTCTGTTCTTATATATAATTTCAATTTATGTCAGTGTGGACCGTAGTTAGATTTTGTTATTATTTTCGATCCTTATCTCAAGCTGCCGTCTCAATATTTCAAAGATATTTCTATTCCTACCTTATCGTTGGAAGCTTTTACGTTTACAATTATTTTATGACTGTCTTTACACTCAAAATATGGATGATTTTATTAAGATTCAGCTTGTAAACGTCGACTTTTACAGTAGATGTGGTGTCGTAAGCTTATATTTGGATATTGTATGCGTTGTTAATGTCAATATTCTGCTTATTGTCATGCTTGCGTCTTGAATCTTGAACTAACGTACTGTCATCATACTCGTTGTCATCTCGGCCTGGTCTTTGGAGGATGATGCCGCAGCAGTTCAGATCTAGTCACTGTTTACTATTAAATTCAAGCTTACTATGAATGTTTTCTATTACCAAGTCTTGTTCTATTTTATTACGGTGTGAACATATTGTTGTAACGTTTAAATACGATTTTGTCTGGACTCAAGCAGGCGTTGATTGGCTCAGGGGCCGAATGCGAAACTCGTGTCGATCAGAACGGGAAAGTTGGTAAAATAGGGTGGGAGCCCTCGTACAGGGAGCTGCCGGAGCCCCACTCGCCTGAAGACAAGATGATGAGGCCGCTGAGGCTCAAGAAGAAGATTTATGAGTTCTTTACAGCGCCAATCACTAAGTTCTGGGCCGATTCGGTGAGTAACACCTTACTTATTTGAACTTTCATAGCATTGAAATATAAAAAAACTGGTTTTTATATAATTCAACGTTTCTCAGTGATAGATAACTTTCCTTATGGATTGAATATTCCAGGCGCCTAACTTAACTTTGATTGTACCTTGTGTGGAAAATATTTAGAAACACTTTCATTATATGTTAGAAAGCACAAATGTAGTTCAAATCATCTATATACATATATATATTTTATAAAGCAAAGTCGGGTTAGTTACACCATTTATGACTCAAGAACGGCTGGACCGATTTTAAAGATCTTTGGTCTGTTGGATTTGTCTTTGCCCCAAATAGCTGCAGAATAACTATTAAAATATTGGAAAAATGAAAGAAGAACAAAATATCTCCAAAAATCATTTTCGAAAACATTACCATTTCTGATACACGACCAAAATAAAACACGGAAAATATTTGTTCAGAGGCGGTACAAAGTTCGTCGGAACCACGAGTTACTAATAAATTAAACACAACGGAAAAACTGAGGCTACACAATCTTAGCCGCTCGGACCTTCTTCGCTCGGTTTTATTGTTTTACCGTTTTAAAACATAAACAGAAAGAATAAACGAATCTCATATAAATCCATACCCGACAGTAATTACCGTCAGATTTGCCGACCGTTGCCTTATAATTTTGTAGGATTAGCATAATTTTGTCTTCATTATTTTAATTTTCTCCCTTTTCTCTAATTTCACTTTTATTCCATTTGTTATTTCTTTTTTGTCTATGGCATTCCACCATTGCTTCCGAAAACGACTTCACTGATTCCTGTTAATATGTATTTTGTGTTTTTATAATAATAATTTTAATATTTTAATAGTAATTTATTTATCTCTTACCACAAATAACAGATAAAGCAGTCAAATAGTCTACAGACACAATTTTATAAATAATTTGTGAAAGACTGGTGCCTAAACTAAGTTTTTGTACAAAACCTGTAGGTACGTCAGGGCACTATAGTAGGCGCCAGATAAATGTGGAATAAAGTACATTGACCTTTCCCTAATAACTGTTCACAGGTACCTGAACAATTAAATATGAATCGTTTTTCATTATTAGACAATGTTAAGGATCACGAGAGATGATGATTCGGGACAGCTTTGTGTCATTAATTCCGTTTTTCAAATTAAAAATGTCAATAATTGTAGGTGGGTCAATGACCGTTATTCCACGATTATCTGGCGCCTACTATAGGCCCCCTAAACAAAGTTTTACATTATTATTGTTGTACTGGAGACGATCTGATACGCATATAATATTCAAATTAAAATCTCATACATTATAATTGTGCAATATTGATTAGATCAAAACTTGATTTACAAAAATAGGAACTCTCTGCCTGCGTCTGTGTTTCCGAACGCATACAACCCTTTTTTTTTTTTTAAGGATGGGAAATCATCGAATGACTTCTTCCGCTCTGGGTGGAGCGGAAGGGCGTGTCAGACTCTTACTGACTAAAACCCATCCGTGTTCCTTCTAAAGCCCTTTGCTTTCCAGGGCCGCGGTGACTCTTTCGAACAAATTCCGCAACCCTGGCAGGCTCTGGCCCTAGCGAGCCCCGTCCTCTTTGCTGACATCTCTTTGAGGCGCGCGTGAAACACAACGCGCCATCGACCCGGGCCTGGTGGTGATCGGACAGCGAGCCACCCAACGCTCGCCGTCCGCAGGCTCGCGCCTACGGTGGCCGGGGATCGCCCTGCGACTCCCGACGCCCGGGGTGTCTTCTCCTGTAGCGGCGGTTGGGACGAAGGCCTTGCCTTTCCCTCGCGCGGTCCGCCTCCTCCTTCGCTAGCATTACTGCTTCGCAGAAGGAGGTGACCGCTTCCCAAGCCTCCTCGCTCCGGACCATGGATTCAACCAGGGCCGGACGCAAGAGGTTGCCGCCGCCGATCGCCTCGACGAGGACACGGCGGTGCTCAGCCCAAGCAGGGCAGACCTCCACCGTATGCTCCACCGTGTCCTCCGGGCGATCCTCACAGTGCTGACACCCGGGCGTGTCCTCCCGCTTAAACCGAAACAGGTACCTCCCGAAACAGCCGTGTCCGGTAAGTACCTGCGTCAGGCCGAAGGTGAGGACGCCGTGGCGCCTCTCCAGCCACTCCTCAAAGAGGGGCCTTACCGCCGCAATTGTGGCGTGCACAGCGCTGGGCTGCGATAGTCGCAGTCTCCATACCGCCATAGTATCCTGCCGGTAGTATCTATGACCTAGACTAGATTCAAGAACAAACCCATATTAGATAAAAAAAATAATATAGTGATTAGATAATCTTTTTGTCAAATCAAAATTAGCCTTAATTGTAAAATACAGAACTTTACTTACATTTCAATTTTATTTCCCATCCTTAAAAAAAAAAAAAAAATGTTAATTTTAAGTTACGTTTTTACCTGTGTTGATTAAATGTTCTTTAACTTTTTTGGCAGATAGTCATGTAAATTTAGTACCATTTCTTTTCTTTTCTTTCTTTCTCGTGGATAGTGACTATACTAATGACTATACTAATATTATAAATGCGAAAGTTTGAATGGATACACGGATGTTTGTTACTCAATCACGTCAGAACGGCTGAACGGATCTCGATGAAATCAACGATTTATTTAAGAAAAAAAAAACTGGCACAGTATAATCTACTGATTATAGTCTGGAATAACACATAGGATACTTCCTATCTCTGGAGTATGTTCCCTTAGGATAATTTTCGACATTCACGCGGGCGGACAATGTAAAACCAACCCTAAATTTACTGATATCATCTCCAATTTGAAATTCCAGTTGATACTAATTAAATATGAACATAAATAGATACTTTGTCGCAGTGCACGGTAAATGACAAATCGATAACCGGCCATTTTGATTGTTTTACGGTTCCCTTCCGCGTCACTTTTAATGAAATGATTGGCTATATATCATTCTGTATCCATATTAAAAATACACGTTACGAAACTGTTTCACAGTCAAAAAAAACAGGTCAATGCATTTATTTGTGTGAATACCTGCTTGACGATATTTCAGGATATTCTTTGTAATTGATGCTCATAGCAAAAGCTTCAAAAATATTTTTGTTTTGTGGTTTAAAATGTTATATAACTAATTTATTTATTCTTGTTTCCAGATAGCCTACATATTGTTCCTATTGATGTTTACATATACAGTATTAGTCAAGATGGACCCGACGCCATCTTGGCCCGAGATATATTCTATATGTTATATATTAACGTTCTTATGTGAGAAGATAAGGGAAATCATTACGTCCGAACCTGTTGCTATTAGGTAAGTTATTGCTTCTTCGTTTCCGTAGAGCCCAAGTTTCTATAAGATAGTTAAATTATTTTATAAGGGGCGTTCAAGTATTACGTAACGCAATTTTGGGGGAGGGGGGGTCTTGTAAAACGTTACGATGCGTTACAGGGGCGGGAGGGGTGTTCGAACAACGCGTTACCTAACATTGTTTATTTTATTTAACGCTAGCTCACTAAACATATTTTCGAGTTACACAGTCACTAAACAGTAGTCATTTTGCCAAACAAAAATAAACATCAATATTTTTCTAAAAATGACATTTATTAATTAAAAAATTAGTAACATGAGAGTAGTAGACATAATTGTGGCTTTTCGGTAAAAATTATAACTTGGATGATACGTAACGTTTAGGGAGGGGGAGGGAGGTACAGATATACGTTACCGCGCGTTACATGGGGGGAGGGAGGGTCAAGAATCTTCAAAAATTGCGTTACGTAATACTTGAACGCTCCCTAAGCAACCAGTCAATATATGTACTTCAATTAAAAAGTATCTCCGCAGCATACTATTAAGTTTCACTTTTGCAGATTCTGGAATGTAAAACTACCTATGGTGTTGACATTTTCTTAATTAATTGCAATAAGAAAAGCTTAGCAGTCAAATCATATTCAAATCAAAAACTTTCGTGATCCCCATTGCATATAGTAGGCGCCAGATAAATGTGGAATAAAGTATATTGACCTTACCCTAATAACTGCTCATAGATACCTGAACAATTAAATATGAATCGTTTTTCATTATTAGACAATGTTAAGGATCACGAGAGATGATGATTCGGGACAGTTTTGTGTCATTAATTCCGTTTTTCAAATTAACAATGTCAATAAATGAAGGTGGGTCAATGACCGATATTCCACGATTATCTGGCGCCTACTATAGCTTCGATCCCTTCCTTAGTTTATATTGAAGTTTCCTCCATCTCAATTAAGATGATAGGTCCATTCCATTAATCATTCTATTAATATGAGGATCGTTGGTGAGAATATCAGTAATAATATAAACTTCGATATTGTTGGGGACGATCTCTGTATCTATCTAATACCTTTAAACGAGCAATTCTTGTCTAAATGGATATAGATATAATCTGAATCTCGGAAACGGCTCCAACGATTTTCATGAAAGTTTGTATGCAGGGGGTTTCGGGGGCGATAAATCGATCTAGCTAGGTCTCATTTTTAGAAAACGTTAACCAAAAAAAACCGAGCAAAGCTCTGTCATCTAGGTACTTTAGGCTTAACTTTGATATTCTTTCGACGTGGATAAGATGGAATTAACATTTAAACTAAAGATATTTAAAGTATTCGTGTATATATTATATGTTTTTTTTATGGCTAACGTGTTTATAAAGAAAACATGCAATTACTGCACTTCACATGTAGGTCATTGTAGGCACTTACCTAAATAAATGCAACAAAAATTGCAATAAAATTAAAATTCTCCAAAGCACCCACGCAACAGTGTTATCAATCATTAAGCCTTGCAATAGCAAATTAGTATTCTATTTGCAAATTAGTGGTTCCTGCTAATCTGTAGTATGTGGGACACATTCCGGTAATTGAACTGCATATTAATTAAGTTCCAGTCATTATAGCTGGCTGGAATAATATTTGCGTCCGATTAAATGCCAGAATGAAATCTATACTAATATTACAAAGAGGAACGATTTGGATTTTTTTATGTAACGAATAAACTTAAAAACTACTGGACCGATTTGAAAGATTCTTTCAGCAATGGATAGCTACATTATCAGCGAGTAACAAAGGTCATATAGGTCAGCAAGTAATGTATGATATTCTGTATATCTTTATACTGTACTGTGTATACCAACTTGCTGCTCTGAAAGTCATCCCTTACTCATTTCAAAAGGAATGCCTTCTGTGTTATATTGCATATCAGAAGGCTTTAAGCTAGCCTTCTGATATCAAACACACTCATCAAAAATTACTTTTAATTACTTAGAACCACCTTCAGCTTCATCAGTTTTCTCAATAGCCACCACCTGTCCCTTCCCCCATCATAGTGATCAATGATGAAACGCTCGTGGCGCAGAAATTGGATCAAATTAATCAATGTCTCGTGAACTCCGTACTCCCAAGGGAACGGGAACTAAGCGGGTGAAACCGCGTGACGTCCGCTAGTTGTGAATAAATCAAAGAAGAGTTTGAAATATTTTTACTTCAGCAGTTATTTATTTCTTATAAACGTACAAGTTGTAGCGAAAATGAAAACAAATTAAAGCAATACACAAATAGAGAAGTTTTGGTGTTATCAGAACTCTAAACAAATCACACAGTGAGATAGGTACATACATTTACCGAGACCGGACTATGGTCTCACAATGCAAAACAATCAAATTGAGAGTGTTCGAGTTCGAAAGTAATACAGGAGGCACTGTGTGCGAATACATCATCCGGACATACAAATAAGATTTTATTTAAGCTGTGACAGGCGAATAAACAAACAGAGACGGTCATACTGACACTTTTCTTTCGGACGTACGGAACCTTAAAAAAAAGTTTCGTAACTACCTGCGGTCTTTTTATTTCTTGCAGACATAAGTTCAGCGTATGGGCGTGGAATCTATGGAACACGTACGACGCGGGTTTCATCATATTCTTTTTGGTGGGCTTGACCCTGAGGCTGCGATCCGTGTCCATGGACGTGGGCCGAGTCATCTACTGCGTCGATATTATTTATTGGTACTTAAGGATATTGAATATATTGGGAGTTAATAAGTACTTAGGTAAGAATTACTGTCTTGTGTCGTCGTTTATGTTTTACTCTAGATCTCTCTGTTTCTTTACAAATGATTACTTTTGTAATAGACTCTTTCTCTTCTAGTAATTTTAACGTTTCTTTAAACACTGTCGTAAGATACCTAATTATTTGAACTGGATCATATCTTTTTTGCTTTGTCACCTTTTTTTCAATTTTATTTCCCTCAACAGGTCCTCTAGTCACAATGATGGGTAAGATGGTAAAAAACATGATATACTTCGTGGTGCTATTACTGGTGGTGCTAATGTCTTTCGGCGTGGCGCGACAAGCCATATTGTATCCAGACGAGGAAGCGAGCTGGCATCTCATCAGAGAAGTAAGTTTGATCTTTTGTCAACGATAGATTGGAAAATTATGATACTAAAGATTTACATGTTTAAAAATGTAAAACATGCTGAATATCAAAAAGAACTTAGTGTGGTTATTGCAGTTGCTAGATCTGTAATAAAACCATATTTTTAAAAAGGCGCTATAATAAGGATATACAGCTCGAAACATGAATTAGTGATTGCAATATGTTGTTATCAGAAAAACTCATGAAGGACCATTAAGAGCCAAAAGTCATTAGAACATATATTTAAAATTCATGAATTACATCTTCATAAAACAATATGCAACCACATTGATGAAAACTAACAATACCACAATCTGTAATAAAATATACCATCCAAATCTACTAACATTTGCAGGTATTCTTCCAACCATACTTCATGCTATACGGAGAAGTGTTTGCTGAGCAAATGGCCCCCCCTTGCGGCCTGCCCGGCCTTGAGGAGTGCCGCGTCGGCCACTGGGTCCCCCCCGTGGTCATGAGCGTGTACTTACTCATCGCCAACATTTTACTTGTCAACCTTCTCATAGCCGTCTTCAATAACATCTTCATTGAAGTCAACGGTGTGTCGCATCAGGTTTGCGGCAAACTCGTTAACTGTCGTAGTTTCGATGTTGTTATAGTGCCTGTTGCGAGATTTGATTACGTCACTGTTGGAGATCGAGGATTTATTTTATATACCTTAGATTTTCACTTTGTATTTAGAAGGGTTGCTTTTAGATTTAAAAAATTTAACAGTTCCACAGTATTTATAGGTATTTTGTACTTTGAAATTTATTTTGGTTGGGTTCATGAAAAATTCTAGTAAATATAAAAGAAATACTTTTACAAAGTGAAATAGTCGGCTGTAGCTATAATTCGATTATCATCCTGAGTAGATTAGCACCTGGGTAGTTTTAGTTTATTAAGTTGATTAGTATTTAGTTTCTCGATATTTTGAGTTGAATTGAATATTATTTTAGTTTAAATTTTTCTTTTATTATTACCCATTTTATTTTTACCGTCATTTTAGTTTGAACTCCCGTTGTCCGTAGATATTCTTCCAACCATACTTCATGTTGTATGGTGAGGTGTTCGCTCCTGAGATTGACCCCAAGTGCGGCAATAACCCCGGAGAGCCCAAGTGTGTGACCGGCAGGTGGATCACGCCCGTCGTCATGACCATATACTTGCTCGTCGCGAACATTTTACTCATAAACCTACTTATTGCCGTCTTCAACAATATATTTAATGAAGTCAATGAAGTCTCGCATCAGGTTTTTTATTTTATTTTTTCTTTATTTGCTTTTTTAGTTGTCCGTACCAGAGTAAGAAAACTTAATTGATCAAGATGTTGTGTGTTCGGCATTTGCCTGTTGATGTTACAGATGTTTCCTAATCGATGAATACCGAAATTTCAATCTCAAATCATTTTCTTGTTTTAAAATAACCTCTAAAAATGATTTAGAGGTTATTTTCACTACTGCTATGGTTTTTATTTAATATAAACGGCCTTCAAGCTTATTTTTATTTATTTAAACTTAGTTTCAAGTAACAGACTGCTGGTACGGAAAACTAATGTCGCAAGAATGATTTGCATTTTTGCTTTGATCGTAATTTGTTAGAATATTTTTCCCAGTTACTAGTGATTCTAACAAACTTGCATGGTAGACGTTTTTCATTACGTGAAGATGTTAGTTACCTTTAGGAACAATTTCTAACTGATAAAATATATCGTAATCAAATACGTCTGCACTAAATGTCTTTGATGTTGTTACTTTATATTTTGTAACACTATTTTTTTTTCAAATATATTATTTTAGATTTATTCAGTTCAGGTTTGGACAGTATTTCAAATCCCTTAAAAAAACTAAAATTAAAATTTTTATAAAGAAAAAATACCTACTGATTACTGAGTTTCCTCATCCTAAATCAGCCAACCAATATTTCAGGTATGGATGTTCCAAAGATTCACAGTGGTGATGGAGTACGAACAGAAGCCGGTGTTGCCACCTCCGTTGATAACGTTATGTCACATATACGCAATAGGCAAGTGGGTGACGAGAAACGTATCGCACAAAAGGTTCCAATATGACAATGGGCTCAAACTATTTTTAGAGAAAGAGGATATGGAAAGACTATATGACTTTGAGGAGGAATGTGTTGAAGGGTATTTTAGGGAACAAGTAAGTAACGTATCAAAGAAATAAATATGTACAAATTAAAGATACTTCCATCAATTAATATGAATAACGTTTTCAGGAAGTTAAATTGTCAAATTCTATAGAAGAGAGAGTGAGAAATACAACTGATAGGGTAGAACATATCACGACCAAAATGGAAGACTTGAATCAAAAAGCTAATTGCCAAATACAATCGGTTCAGGTAATTGTTAAATTTTGTATTGGACGTTGAGTTTGTAGTTCTTATAAAGATTGACTAAAATAGTTTCTATAAAAATGACGTATATTCAATCTTTCCAGAGTGTAGAATTTAGGTTAAGAAAGTTAGAAGACGTGGCGGAGCAGACGATGAACCACTTAGCGGTGATCCACCGGTTTATGGCGACACACCCGTCGCTGGTGAATCGAGGGTCCACTGACACCCTGGGACCTCCGCCACCCACCTTCCAGGCTGGAGCTGCCAGACTAAGGACTGCTAGCGATCGATCAGAGGTAATTAGTGTAAGATTTTGTAGAAAAGAGATCATAAAAAAGGGTTGTGCTAGAATTATTTGGTGGTAGAATATCCTATCCTGAATTAACAGTAAAGAAATTTCTGCAAAACTTGTTACCTACCTTGATTTGTGAATTTATCACGTTGGTTCGAACCCAGCGGAGATTTGTAACGTAGTCTAAAACGAATAATATTACTATCGAGTAAATGTAGACGCACCAAGATCGTCAAAATTGACATCTGGTCCAAAGTTTAACCTAAATCCATATCACTTAAAGCTTAACATCAACCTTTGTTTTTATGATGTTTCTATTAATTTCATTATGTGTTTGATGTCGACCTCAACAAGAATGCTTGAGAACACTAATTGCAACGTTTTATGTTTATCATTAGCATGATAATTATGTCGATGTTTGCGTTAATGCTAATTTTAACTTATGTCTTTCATTCAATGTTTGTGACTCCCACCTAATCAGCAGATTGTCAGACTTGATCCAAATAATTGGTGCTCAAATTTAATGTCTCGAATTTTATTGCATTGAATTCGCTTTAGTCATTATTTACATAGTCCCCTTTTAAGAGCTGAAACAAAAAAACATCTGACAGTCTGCTTACGCTTTAGTGTATTTGGTTCAACGTCATTCGGAGATTTACACCTATCAATATGCAATGTATTAACACTCAACATTAATATGCAATATGCATCATCTAGTTATGTTCGTACAGTCCAACTTATACCATTAGAACTCCCTCAATTCTCTCTTGCTCTTACAACTTGAAGTTCAACAAAACTGTGGCTAACTTCTACAAATTGTATAATATTGTATTTTGTACCGGTGTTACTTCACAAGTTCTTGTTTGCCTACCTTAAGAATTGTGGCTGTAATTTTTAAATGGAATCTGAAATTATTTTCTTTGATTTTAAAGTTCGCTTTATCAACGAATTATCTTGAATGTGTGTTTAGAAAAGTACGATGTAATTTTCCTTTTCTGATCGTAAAATATTATTCACTATACGTATTTTATCTACTCTGAATTCGCATTCCAATATACAAGTTAGGTACGCAAATACCTTTATATTCTTGCAAAACTAAACAAGACTCTCTCTCTCAGACGCCTTAGTAAATACCTATATGTTGATTCTACAATTTCACAATTAAACCCCTGGAGGCTTAATTATTATTCTAAATCAAGTTTCAGTTTAGTCGTAGCGCTTGAACTGAACTAGATATTTGTCTTCCTAAAACAAAGCCATTTTGCAAATATCAGAGTATTTTAGTCGCCAACGTCTGAAACTGTGAATCCTATGAACTTGGTAAACGATTTATTAAACGCTACTGCTTTCATTATCGTTCATTGCAAGATTCATTTAGATATTCATGGCCTTTTTCACAATATTCGAATTGGTACTATCCAACAGCGCAATAAACAAAAAGAAAGGTATTATAAGGAATTTTCTACTAGATTACCGAATCAGAGGTGGTAAAACAAACCTTAAACATATTCGGTGGTGGTAAATGAGGACTAAAAAGTACCTACTAAAAAAGGTGATAACAGGTGAAAGTAGTGACTATAGTGCAAGTGCACCAAGCCTGTCTGGACGACGGCGCTATTGGTGAACATAAAAACATACAAATCTTGTAAAAAATCATACTGATTTCGCAAGTTCTAATAACAGCCACCGGTCCACATAAGTTTATCACATTCGTGATCTTCGAAAATCTCCGGGTGTCGTTGAACCAAATGCTGGATAGGTAGCTATGTGTCACGTCACGACAGGTGCTGTCGGACAGCGACACGGGCGTGGCGCGGTTTGCTGTGCGTCCGGTACAGGAGGAGGACGAGCGTTCGCGACCCTCCGATGTAAGCACCCCTCTCGGCCCAAGGCCCCGAACAAGCTGCACGGGTTTCATAGGCCATGACAAAGAACCAATGATTACTGTAGACGAAAGTGTAAGCTATATGAATGAACTTTAACCTGTCATAACATCCGTGTCTGAGGAGACTATAGGACTATTTGGTGAAACATATATTTTTAATTGTATAAGTTACCTATCAGATTTTATCGAAATTGAACAAAAAATTATAGTGCATCATTGGCTATTCAGCAGTCTTTTTATCTCATTCCAAATTTTTACTTCCTCTTATAATGATGATGATGCAAAATTATTTGTTTCGACCATAGGACGACGGCGAAATATCGGTTGTACATCAGGCAAGTTCAAACCATTTGGTTGTCACATTTTAGAGCACTAAGGTGGAGCGTCTATCTTCTAGAGTTCCACCTGAAACCTAAACAGGATTATCTCCTGCGTGCACAAAGGCAACTTTGAAAGCTTTTTTTATTAACAGAACTGGAATAGCCTCTGCACACTTAGCATTTGCTACAATTTATGTTTTGCTGTCCAACTTTCCTATAATTTTGTTGGTCCGCAAACTTCCTCGGCACTAGTGTGTCGCACGTTTGTGTGGGCAGCCAGCGAACTAGCTGTAGGTATTTTAATTGGCTATTAAAATTAGTATTCAGAAATTCAAAAGCTACTTCGAGTATGTAGAGAAGAAATGCTTTTGGTTGTGTGGGACAGCACCGTGAACCGTTTTGTTTTTATTTTTGATGATTTTGTTTATTATGCAGATTTTTATTAATTTCTTATTCAGCTCTGCAGTTTCATAATCTTGTAGTTATTATATTTTACTGTTATGTGAGTTTTTAAGTAAATTAAACTTATTACTCACAATCGTACTCAGCATACTATTCAAACTAGTTTTAATTATTACTGCATAGCACTAAAGCTTTACAAAATTGTTGAATCACGCGTTAACTATGTACGCACTTTTGGCTTTCTAATTTGGCTTATCGGCGCAGTCTCACTTGGCTTTCTCATTTACAATTTTGAATTCAATCATAACTTCGATTAGACATAAAACCTTGAAGTTACACCATTTGTTATACTTGGTCAGTTTGCTGAAAAATATTTAACAAGCCATGTCTCATCAAATCTAAAATTATGAAATAGCCTGTCGAAATTCAAGGTTTTATTCACTACATTTTCTATATAAATTTAGCGAACCATGATTGTACTTTCTCCTATATCTTCATTACTCATTACCAGGATGAAATGCCTCAGTCTGGTCCCGAGGCTGCCATAGAGAAGGAACCAGAAGCAGACTCAATATCAACATCATCTGGGGAAGGACATGCGGGACCTAATATCACAGTAATCAAGGCTCAGCCGCCCATCACTCCGGCTAGACAGAGGTCCACGGATAGTAACAGGACGGAGCCTAGTGATGAGAAGAAAGGTAAGTAAAATGCTGGAAATAACCTGTGAAAAAAATCTATTTATTTTTTCATAAATTTTTGATATGGACACATCTTTCGATCTCCTTGTTGCACAAACTCTAACTCTAATAATTTTCTAGATATCTACCCGCATCCGCGTCTAATAGCTTCGTCGAACGATGATGCTTTCTTGCCGGAAGTCCGCGAGGTACCAACTGATCTTCAAAGCCTGCGCCCGCGCACCACTTCCGCTGGAACCAGACGTACTGCCAATACAAGACGGTAAGTTACGCAAACTGATGACTTTGATAATCACGTCTTTCACAATTTGAAGGTTTAGGTAAAGCAATATACTGAGTGATACGTCTTTGCAAAGCATTAATATAGTTCGCAGAAACCAATGATATAAAACCTTCTGAAATTTAAATACCACTTTCAGTTATGTTCAGGCCGTACTTTGGATTAACTTGTAACTTACAAATGAAGTAGGTCTATGTAATAATATGTAAATAAGCCCATTCGAAACAATAACATTAGCTAAATTTCACTAAATATTTTTGCTCAGTATAGTCTGGGCATCAATTCCATGTCACTAAAGGTAAGCAAGAAAACGATAGAATCATCAAATTCACGCAAAAATTTCAAAGGAGCATGTGCATTCATTTTCACGGAAGAACCAAATTACGACCAAGACATTACACATGTTTCCCAATACATAGATACAGCTTCAATGTAAGTACCATCTAAGATGGTCCCAAGTCGTATCTTCAAGCATGACCGCGTTACCTTTTGTTCTTGATTGCCATTCTCATTAACCATTTCTTCATTTGTTTTGGAAGAACTATATTTGATGGAGTTTTGGCCGCTTTGGACTTAAACATTTTGTTGGTACATCAAATTTTGGGATAGTAGTTCTATGTAAAATATTTCATTAAGATTATTGAAAAAATATAACACAGGATTACAGGTTTTCAACAAAACTCGAGAATCTTAAGAAAAAAGTTGTCGATTTTCGTGAATGCAATATAACATCAGTTGCATTTTCCACAGCCACCAAATCTCACTCATTTCTTTATCCTTCATTCACAAAATCGGCAAATACTGTGTTTATTTGTATAAAACCAAAATTATCATCGTCATAATTGTTTTTAATTTTATTTTTTGTTACCTTCTTGCATCTGTTAGGAGACGGTTGTGGAAACAGTAAGTCAAATAGAGTCATTGGCGATTGGCTTAGCTTCTTAGCGAATGTAGTTAGACGTAGTTGCCTTACTGTATAATAAACATTCACTTATCTACAGCTTGTGTACACGCTCGATATCAATATGTTTAGCATTAACAAGCACTACTTTCGACAGTCACACTCAACACGGTTTTTAATGTGACGCAATTTTATTTGAGCATTCTGTCTGTGTATTTTCTGTACAACTCTACACAAATCAAATCTTACTTCAGCCGTATCAACATTGATTTGGCTATCTATTAATTTATATTGATCAGCTATAATGTTCCATAAAATGCCATATTATGCCAACTTGGAAAGTATGTACTGCAATATTATGGCTATCATTATCTTCAACATTTTTATTTTCTGATGTAATTACAATGATTGCTACAAGGTAAGCTTCGTCTAAACTCTAAATTTATTCATTTATAAACTTTACAGTACTACAATTATTTAATCTTCTAACGTCACTGTTGTTCTCTGTTGTATTTTCGATTGTCTTGTCTTCACACTACTTACCAATCTCTACAAATAACCACTTTAATTTATTTTCAAAGAGTTCTTACCTACATACTTCTACTACTAAACTGCCACCGCACACATACTTCTGCCACTTTCTTGCGGGAACATGGTCTGACTTTGTCGTTTCAAGATATTCATATTAAATCGGTAAACGGAAAACAATAATTATGTCAAAAGGTTGCAAACAGAACAAATTCTAACAATGGCTATAAAGACTCGTCAAAGTCAGCACATCTCTCAACGAAAGACACTAACTACCAAATATTCGAAGGTGTAAAACGAGTTGACATTACCAGGCGCTCGGAGGGCGGCAACGACTGCGGCATGGGCGGCCACTACTCCGCCCAGCACCTGGCACCGCGCCGCCAGCACAGTCAGACGCACTCCGAGCCTGACAACTCCGCTGTCGACGCTGGCTCCGTGCACAACTCCGTCACTGGTACAAGTACGTACAAGATCTTTTGCTGAAAGATAACAACAGCACGAGTAACATGAACACCGAAACGAAAAACAGTAAGACCCATTGTAGAAAAGTTTATGCGACGTAATATCAATAGTGAAACGTCACTTTGAGGTCATAGAAGGAGCCATGCAACACGTGTAGCATACACTGCTTTAATCATATTTTAGGGTGAGGCCAAACGAGCGTAATTATTTGAGTTGTTAGTCGCGTAATTTGCAAACTCGTTTTGCTTCACCGTGTGGCACAAACAGGACCTTTTTATGAAACCGAATGCAAGATAAATTCCGCGACTCAAAAAATTACGCTCGTTTGTCCTCGCCTTTAGGGTTGATAAACGTTAGGTTTAAAGAATTTTTTATTTCTCACAACATGATACAGTCACCAGACACAGTTCCAGTAACGTTATCGGTTAAGATAGTTGCTAAAGAAATCTACTGCTGAGATTTTAGGGATCCGGTCACTGCAGCTTGAAAAATGTATAATTACGTTTTGCGGCAGGGCTCCAGGGCGAATGTCAGAAATGTTTCCTTTACCAGTAGTATCACTTTTCACCATCCACCGTTTTGTTGGGACAGGTCGTCAGTCCGGTTGGGAGGCGACGGGTGGTGCAACAGGCATTCCTTCTGGCCAGAGACGAGTAGGAGGAGCACCACGGTCCCTTCTGCTGGCCATGCACGAGTACACCAGCATCACCGATGAACTGGAGACTGTGTATGGGCTCTTCTCACCGCCGCATACGCCAAGGTTAGAAAATTGAAACTAAGATGGATAGATAATCCGTTATTGTTCATACATGCATAATTATGCTTCTCCGATAAGCACCTTTTCTGCTATTATTATAAGATTTGAAAGGCACAGCTTAATTGTCAATTGCTCATTGTTTGTTTCAATGTTATTTCATGACTATTTAGTTTAACTTTCCGAATCGCAGATCTCAGACTCGTCGTTGGTATTTAATGCAACTTCAAATCCTCGAATATTCAAATATACTTAACCTTTACCCATAGAACACCAATAACCTCTCGCCTCTTATCACCGGCCCGAGCAGCCTCTCCTTCAGTTCGCCGTCGCCACGCCAGCGAGATGTCTAATCCTGAGTTCGCGCTCTACATGGAAAAAGAGCATCTTCGAGGAGCCGAAGAAGATGACTACATCATCATGGAGAACCTGATTCAGAGGCGGTGAGTGATCCTCTAGGAGACGGAGCGGAATTGTGCGTTGCTTGCAAGGAAGGTCACACAAGTGGTGGAGGGTATTTGGCGCATACTTGTTTGTATCTATTGCTGTAAATGTATCATAATATGATGTACTAGATGAGCAGTGGGTTGTGGCAAGTTTAAAATTTAATGGAACACAATATGACAACGATTCACGTAAATCTCGCACTGCTCAGCTAGTGCAGAGCCTTATATTGCAATAATTCTACAAAATTAAGCTCACACTAGAGTATCTTTAAGCAAAGGCGGCGTGGAGGACCTCTTCGAAGAAATTTGTGATTATTAATGTTAAGATAAAAATAAATGTTTTTGTATCCAAATGTAACCAAAGCTTCGCGGATAAATCTACAAATTGAGTGAGTTGCCTCGAGTTCAAGACTCAAATAATTGTTTCTCATCGCCCCAAACTTTTATATGTTACAACATAATATGTCTGGTCTCAATAATTACGACCCCAAATTCCAAACTTTCCGAACTGTGGGCCCGAGCGGTGATATTAAATGTCATAGATCAAACCTTGCTGAGGTTGCTCAAGTGGAAGGCTATTTGTAAGACTATAGACAGAGAATATCGCTTTTCCTATGATACAGGAAAATATTTTTGGTAGCTTCAATTATTCATTTAATAGGAATGAAAATAAGACTGTAATTCTCCAAAATAAATAAAACACAATTTAAAAAAAAAGAAATCAGAAATTTATAACCACTAATTATAAAGTATCTCAAAACGCGCTAATGTAAAGCTATTGAAGGAAGAGACCTATATTCGTTTGTCTCCCAACATACTTGCAAAAGACGGACAAACATGCAAACCCCAACAACAGGACTCATTCCGCGGAACCCAAACAAACAATCAAACGCACCGCACCAGCAAGGCATGGCGACGAGAGCTGAGCTTGCTTCAGCCTGAGCTTATAGCTTTTGTGAGCGTCCTGAACTCGATCCTTACTCACCAGCCGTTTGTACTGTAGCCTAGAAATGGGTGGGCTTGGCAGATACGAGGAGGAGGAAGGCGAAGGGGTTGAAGGGGGTGAAGGGGGCGGGGTCAGTGGCATCAGCATCAGCGTCTGCGTCAACACCAGTGGAGCTGATGACCACGCCGTGCCGCCACAGACGTCCTCGCATCTTACTGTAGGGGATAGACGCCTACCGCATCAGAGGTATGGACTTGTGCATTGTTTTGTTTGTGTCGTATGTTGGTCACTGAACTTAAAGTTTTCAGGGTTACTGATTGTAAGTGTGTTTAAATAAATTCTCATCTATCCTATTTTTTTGGTCAATTCTCTTTGTAGTCGGTTCGACTTTTCTTGAATCTACTAATGTAATTTTGTTTTTCTTCATAATTCCCGAGCGCTAGAATTAAATATACTTTTAAGTATCTTCTTCCTTTAAATATATTCATATCCGTTCTCTCCTTTGTATCTGGTAAATCCCCTGTAATCAATAATACCTAATTCCCTTTAATTTTTCATTAGTGTAATTCTCTGTATACCTCCTCTCTCCTCTCCGTGTGAGGTCTTCTATATCTTCCTTCTTTTCTTTAAATTTGTTTAATGTTGTATTAGCCACTTCATCTGCTATTTCTTCCTCTACTACAATATCAATTTCCCCGGTTATCGTAGGCACTCGCTTAGAAGGTCATCAGCTATCGACAGTCGTGAGCTGCCGTCTCCGCTGCAGCCTTTGTTAGACGATGACGCGTGCGGGGAAGTGCTCCTGCCCGTGCCGAGGCAACCTTCTGGTAAGTCGTAAATTTCTATACTTGAACTATCGTTGTAAAAGTACTTAGTTAAATCTTGACTGTTGTTCTGAAAATAAAGGGGACAGTTTTTCAACTTGTAAAATCTAAACTGAATCAATTCCAGTAAATAACTTTTTTAGGATAATTATTAATTTCGCGTTTATCCACAATCTCACCTGATGGAAAGGGATGATGTGGTCGACGATTTTAGTGCACGGTGTCGCATATTTCTTGATTTAAAATGTATTTTTCAGTACGTCGTACTTATACGTAGTTCAACTTCTGAGATAGAGATATTTGCTTTCCCGATTTACACCCTATATATATTCACACAGGTGATACGAACGCGTCAAGCGAGCTGTCCCTCTCGCACATGGTGAGCGAGAACCTGCCGCCGCGGCCGTCCATCGTGCTGGACTCGTCGCAGCTGCCGCGCCAGCGCTCCGCCGACCTGCCGCCCACACAGCCGCCCGCGCCGGCCCGACCCGAGACCATGTGCTAGGATACTAGGACTACATGTGGTAATTACAACAATAAAATAGCTAGCCTATCCTACTACTATTATAATTACTACTATTAAAAAAGCCCGAAATAGCCTTTGTACCGCCAAAATGAAGACCGAGGCCACGCCTATGGCCTTGACTTTAGAGGATTGGAGCGGCCTCTCTGACCTTACCATACCCTTTTAAGAGCCACCAGAAACACAAAAAGCTAGCCTGGATAATACCAGTATTTTATCTGAAAAGAACTTGTATTCAGCCAGTAACGCGATGCCCTTTTATAATACAGCATTGTTAATCTTTCTCTAAACACAACAAACAAATTCTAATAAATAAATTCTCTTACAGGTAACACAAAGTCACACCTCCAAAGAAATCCAGCTCGTCAAGGTGACAACCAAATAAATTAATAAATTACAGAACAGCAGTGAAGGACTGACCTAGTGAAGTATTAGCCATAATAATTGTTAACACCAAATACTTAACGTTAGAGTTTCGATGACTTGTAGAGCCCTTTGTAGGCCTTCTGGGACCCTTTTCAATGTTACCTAGATGATACTCTCATCTTCTGCGTGATTCTAACAGACTGAATTGAACACAATTCTAAAACTAATCATATCGGACATTTTCAATTACTACACGTTTTGTAAAGTTAGGGTTTACTTCGGTTTTGTTTGTGTAAAGTAAATACGAATCCGTTCATAATATTTCAACATAGAAAAAAACGTTAGTCGGTCATGAAACTTGTTTTTTATTTAATCCATGAGCAATATTCTTTGTAGTGGCGTAACTTATGGATTTGTGGCTCAAAAAATACTTAAAACTGAATATTGTTCACAAAAATAAGATATCGTTTTCAAAAATATCGATAGTTGTATCTTTATCAAAAGCATTCATCACGTCGCTTCAATAACGAAGACTGTGACATCTATTCATTTTAATTATACAACAATGGCCCTTGTGCTTAATACGTAAGGTTCAAAATCACTTCAAGCGTTCTATCTTTCTTCTTCGTTGGAGGGAATTTATATTTAGCTGTAAATACGCCACGTGTCGCTATTTAATATATCGTCTGTAGATACATGGTCCAATGCATGCCATTTCGTACTCGTTTCACTTAGATCGAATCTAAGGAGTAGGATAAGTTTATACTTACTACTTTCTTACTTGAGCTAATAAGGAACGTATTGAAGATTAATAGCATAATGTAAAAGTGCCGAGGGGACAAAGTACTTCAATACAAGTTGTCCTACTCTCAAGATTTGTACATAGGTATATAAAAATATTGTACAGAATATAAACGGTTCAGAAATAAGAACTAAGGGAAAGACAAACGACAATACTAGTGCTCACGTTGTAAATACTGTTGTCAGAGTTAAAGGATTTAATAAAAAAGGTACTGAGGTTTATAAATTAGGACTTAGTAGTTGTAACAATTCGGAACCTAAAATGTTGAAACTTAAGAGTTTACGCTTCTTCAAAGCTTAATCAGACAGTGAGCACTAACGAGCGCATCTCAATTGTTTTTAATAAGTACCACTTTCTAAAATTATGAACATATCAGACACGATTACTAAAATACGCGCAAAAAATATAGCCCTTCCTTTGCAGGCGGGTTATAAGTATTTTATGTTCAGAAACGTAACAATAGATACGTAGAATTAATAAAATTTTATTCTTGTGTATTTAATTTTGAAAACCTTTATTTTATTTTACTATTGTTGACCAATTTAAATGGATGTACTTACAACGCATTTTAATAATTATACACTTAATACTGTTACAATGAAATGGGTCATACATAAAATATTGTTTTAATATCTCCAACAGTCGGATGAAGTATCTGATGAACAAACAATAATAAAGCTATCAATAGTACTTATTTTAATAATTTCGATTCCTCAATAAATAACGGTCATCACAATGTGTTCAATTATACCAAATATTTTGTGCAAATTTTACCATTTTTTTAAATATTTGCAGGACAATGAAATAAAACACATCTTTGTATATAATTGTAGAAACATGAAATAATTTGATGGTGATTATGTATATTTAATAGGAGATTCTGAATATACTGATTATTATAATATAATCGAGAATTATCAATATACCGATGTATATTGTTAAGGTGAACAGATGCAATAAATTATTTTACTTTTGAGTAGACAATGAATAGGGGTTAAATCATATCTCAAAGTCGCGTTTGTTCGGGCGATGTTAATGAAGCAATAATGTTTGTACGTACAACTTTTATGTCTGTATTCCTAAAGTGAAGAAAAAGTTACAATAACTTAGTAATAATAGGTTTTCTGTCAAGTGAAGCATGAATTTATATTTTCGTTTACCTGGACGACCTTTAGAAGGTATCCGAAATATTTTCTGTTCAGTGATTCTTGGAAACTTTGTAGGAAACATATCGTAATACGTAGTTTGGGCAATAAAAGGACAGTAAACAGCCCCGATGCTCACAAGAGCTATAGTTACCGTAATCTCTGCGGACTCCTTAATTTTCCAATATACCAACAGGCAATTTGTGTCTTCAGGGGTACCATCGATGGAAAGTGCATATGAAATAGATCTTAATTGACTACTGTGAAAGTCTATTTGCCCTTGATTCTAATTCTAACATAAGAAACCTGAAAGTTTTTTTATTTAGGTTTTTCAAACAAATACTTAATATATCAAAGTCGGTACTAGCCAAGAAACCTTGCAATAAAATGTTATTTAATTTACATGTTTCCATACCCTGCCAGTTGTTTTCCTTTTTTCTGTACCAAAATACTTACAATCGAAATAAATATCACCAATCATGTATTGAGATCATACAACTGAGGAATTGACACGTTAAGTTATCTTCCGAATAGTCCAATTATATTCCATATAGTTTATTAATAAGAAATATTGTACGGAGAATAGCAAATAATGTAAATGTACCTAATGTGTAAATGTTAAAGTTGTTATTTTTTACCAAAATGAAATATTGTGAGAGAGCGAGCCGAGCGCTTCCGACATCCCGATTCTCGATGCTTCATGAGCACAATCTTTTAATCATCATTTTCGAATCTTTGAATCATCTTTATCTTTAGCACGTTTTGATTATTCAAGAAAAACGACTTGTCCTTATTGGGATATTTTATTCTAGACTCGATTCATTAAATATTTTTCAGAGTGATAAAAACTACTTCATCTGAGTTATATAAAGTATGTACAATGGTAAAATAAAATTATATTTGTGATATTACAGCCTATTTGTTTTATTGTTTCCCATTTTTTCGAAGGTATATTATCTCGTTACTGTCTCTCGGTACATTACCTCAATTTTTGCGATCCAATAAATAATGCGATAAAAGGGTAGGTAATACCGTAATATTTGCTGATCGCCTGTAACTATAGTATCTGTGGGTTATTGCTGCTCGTAATCGCCGCTCGATTTCACTGCTTAATTACACAGGCACCAGTAATTATTTATTGGATCGCTCGGACATCTGCGTCACTGTCGATACGGAAATTGTTTGTTAATTATTAAGCGACGTGCTGAACAGTGCAGTCTACTGTAAATCATTATGGGCCACAGAGCTTTCAGGATTCGCACTACAGTACATTAACAGACAAAAGATGCCGAAGATTACAAAAATACATAACGCAGTAAAAGTTTTATTAAACGTAAACAAACTGCTAGCTTGCTGTTGTACAGAGTACACACAGCAAACAATACTAGTACTTTCATACATATTACGTACACCGGTACACAGAAACATTTAAATAAGGATTCACCAGATTTATCCACTCCTATAAGGCTTAATTGCACAGAATGCAATGTTCTAAGAACAGTATTTTCTTAACCTCGCAGTCGATGTATGTATTCCACATATTTAGGTACCTAAGCTCCACCGTAAAAGTCCGCACGAAGTCGATCGCACAAACACTGCGACGACCACATACTCGGGATAATATTACCATTTCCAGTAAATGTAGGTACCTTAATGAAAAGCGAATATTTGATCAAAGTCATGAGGAAATAATATGAGAAAGATTCTATTCAGATTTCTAAATGATAAACAAATTCCATTCAATACTGGCGCCATTGAAACTTTGAACAAAGGTTAATTGAGCCATTTATTGAAATTAATTTGCTCTAAGATATAGTTAGAAAGGTCAGACAATATAGAATTAATGGAATAAGTGAGTTAACATCTGTTGTTAACTTGGGGTAAATAAATTAGTTTGGTGTGGCTGACAGGATGGCGTTTTAATCTTGTGGGTAATCGAACTGCGGAGGCACACTCCTACAGATTAGACTTGCTTTTTCCTCGACTTTCTTTCCGTGGCCTATTCTACAAGAATCGTGAATTTTCAGTAAATCAGCGATAGTGTTCAGTGAAACAATTTTCGAAAATTGATTGGATAAGTATGGAAAACTGTTTCAAATTTTTTTTAAAGGATGGGAAATCATGATTTGTTCCGTAATTCCGCTCTGGGTGGAGCGAAAAGGAGTATCAGAGTCTTAACTGACTAAAACCCATCTGTGTTCCTCCTAATGCCCTTTGCTTTCCAGGGCCGCGGTGACTCTTTCGAACAAATTCCGGAAAAGTGTAATACCTAAGGTCAGCTTTACCTGTGGACACCCTCTATTCTAATTATCTATTCTATGTAACAAAATCTGCGTGCAAAACGATCAAACAAAATAGTTTGATAAACATTGAAAATATCATAACGCAAACGGGTAGGTTTTCTTAGGATAGAGGGTGTCCATAGGTAAAGCTCTCCTAGCAAGCTCTCCAAGCGTCCTACAAACAAATTATTTTTTTCCCTGTTAATTATAAGGTAAGATAATAGAACCTAATACCGCCATGCACTGACACAGCTGCCTTGGTGGTCACTTACAGGGCCAAAATAAGTAAAAAGTAAACCATCGCCTCGAAAAGAAAAATAACAGTGGGTACTGTCGCTTACCACTTCTGTGCGTTTTGGATAAATGTTCAAACTCATAAACTACTAATACTTACGGTAGAAGTAGAAAATGGCATGCACGTAAACAACGCCACTGAACTAGGTCAAAGCCGGGCTTGAGAATGCTACATACAAGGGAGATTGTGGTAGGTACAAGAAGCTCGCGAATTCTCAATGCAACACATCAGTAAAATGGAAATGTAATCCTAAATACGTAAGTAATGTTATTTGATCACATCTGTTACTTTGGTCTTGTTGACTACCGTGGCACTTAGTGCTACAATATTAATTAACTCTGTAAACTGTGAGAAAGCGAATTCATCATGTATCTTTACATAAAATAAAATGAAGTCGCTTCCGCTGTCAGTTCGCTTAGATCTTTTAAACTACTCAACGGATTTTAATGCAGCTTTCAGCAATAGATAGAGTGGGTTTGGGGTTTGCGAGATTCAAGAGGAAGGTTTACGGGAAAAATGGGAGATGCGCGTACGAAGTCGCGGGCAAAAGCTAGTTAAACGTAACATCCAGTCTGTGTATTTCATGAAGGATTCGACAGAGTTGTATCGTAGGCTCACATTTCACCTGTTGTTTTAAAGTTGTCAGGAGCGTTAATACAGGCTCCGAGACGCGTAAAAAAAATGGTCTGAGTTCCAATTCTACTAATGTTAATCAACGTTCGCGAACGCATGTCGTACGCAATAAAAAATGTATGGAAATTGAGGCATTTTGGATAGGTTGCGGCTGAAATCCGAATGCGAATTTTGCTTACAAATGAGTAGAATTGGAACTCTGGAATCGAACTCAGAATCTCATACTCTCGTGCTCCATAGATACAATTTGTTTTTTTTTCTGTTCATTTGTTTGCCTTATATTCGTGTTTATGTTTGTTAATGGCTGGACAATACAATCGCGTCCGTTTGTCTCTATCGTACCAACTGTTTTACAAACTTGAAAGTTAAGAAAGTTATTTCTAGCCAGCCTAGATACCTACTTTCAAGTCTCAGATAAACGATTTACTTAACTGAATTTAACCCACTACGAAATTAATCAGAAAAGAACAGCTGAGGACTATAGCGATGCTTAGAAGTCTGTCACTTATTTGTCCCTGAATTTTTATGATTTTGTAACATAAAACCTTTATAAAATCACGAAAACAAGAAAAGCTCCTTGCTCATACCGGTAGGTTCTCCAAAATTACGCGGCATTTCATAAGTCCCAGCATGATGCACAGTTAAAATTTTCCTTGAACACATTATATAGATCGCAATTATCTTTGAGCTCCCCTCTCCTCAAGACGTAATTTCAGCACATTAACTAAACTTGTAACGCAAGAGGTTTCGTTAGTGCACATAACTTTGCACTTTTTTCCATAGGAAATTTTACTCTATCTATAGAAATATAATAGTTGAAGGTTTGTAATTTCCTATGTATGTGATGTACCCTTTTTCGCTACAGGCTGTTCTAGAAGTACGTGGTTATATTCAAGGGTGACGTTGGGGTAGCTAATATGGGTTTGGTAATATGTGATAAACCTACCTTCAAATAAGAAAAATTAGCAAAACAAAAATAAAGTTACTTTAAAGAAAACGACTAAAGTTCCGAACAAATGACTTTTCAAGCTAGAGGCATTTACTATAGTTCAACCACAATTTGACGTGACCACAATGATACCTCGGTATCCCGCTATATAAACAACCTGTATGCTAGCTGGCTGGAGGTAGAAATGTGGCCTTACAACTGAAACTCTCCAATAAAACAACCCAAAACACTGGTTTTCATGGAAATTTTCCCGTATTCAAAGAATATAACCATTTATTACAAATAATAACTTTACTAAACAACAATCATAATAACAAACACATGATATTTTAACTCGAAATTGAATCTTGGAAGGCAAAATGCAAATTGCATGTTCAAAACTGTGCCAATATAACAGTACTTCAAAAGTCAACATCTAGCAATTTTGCAGCAGGTATAACCACAGCGCAGGCACGATATGTTCGACCGACAGGAATCCGACGAGCTGTAGAGACTGCGATCATTTCTACGCACAATACTCAAAGATTTTGTCTTCAACTGTCGTATTTTCCCCTTACGTACTGGCCGCTTCTTAGGTTTCCGTTCCCTGATTCTTTGCTGAAACGAAGTTTTCACTATGATCCCCTTTGAAATGTTCTGCAGCATTTTGTAAGCCTTGGTCTTCGACTTCCTCGGCAGATTTGGACGGAGAACCCTGAAGAACTCTTGTATCTGCTTCTTCTTGTTGGTGCTGACGCTGTTATATTTGGTCTTGCTCGAGGTTGCAGATGGATACTCTTCTATTAGAACTGTTACACCGCCCTCGTTGTGTGGCATCTGCTCTGGAACCATATTTGTGGTCATGTCTTCTGTAGGAGTCAGTGTGATTTGAATTTGTTTAGAAGACATTCCCTTTTCTATTTCGTCTATATTCAGGTTGGGTAGTTCCTCGACTTCCATTTCAAGGAAATTGCTAATCAATATATAATAGTAACAAAAATCAGTAAAATTACTAATATAGTTTACAAAGAAGCTGTCAGAATATCAAGAAATCGAATAAACAAAAAAAATTGTTGTTTCAACATGACAATTTGGAAGAACAAAAAGGTTTTTCTTAATTAAAAATATGGCTTTTTACGTAGGGTTTTTGACCATATTTTTTCTAAAAGTTAGAAAATGAGGTGTTCGCTGAAATTGAAAACCTTATTACAAACGTACCCGCTATTTCAGTCGGGAAAAATCTTCACTTGACAAACCAAAAATCCTTTAACGTTGTAATAAGATAAGAAATTACGTATGTTGTATGAAGTACCTGTATGACTTTTTGATGTTTTTTTTTGGTAAACGTTTTCTAAAAATGAAACCGCCCGAAAGGCCTTCCATACTTGTCAAAATATAATAAAATAAAATGAAAATACTAAATTTCATGAAAATCGTTCGAGCCGTTTCCGAGATTCAGATTATATATGTATATACAATAGCGGTCCCGACAGACGTTGTCCTGTCCGAACGTTTGCTTTGTGTATGACGAAAAATTATCGATTCAGCGCCACCTACCGGATCCAATTGTGAACCTAAACCATTCTCGAATCCCTTGAACACACACAAAAAATTTCATCAACATCGGTCCAGCCATTCAGGAGGAGTTCAGTGACATACACACGTACACAAAAAATATATATATTAAGATATGAACACACAAACACACAAATGAACACACGAATATGAATATACAGAATTGCTCATTTCAAGGTATTCAATTAGATACACATATGCATATATACAAGAAATGCTTTTTTAACGGCATTAGATTAGACTTTAGTCTTGCAGATATAGGGAAAAGCATAGGTAAAAAGCAAACAAACACAAAACTTATAAGTGTCAACTTTATTACATTCCCTACTGTTAGATCTTAAATCTAAAGTGAAACATATACCAATTCACACGATTGAATTACAATCAACATTGTATACAAAGGCTCTATACAATTCAATTATTTCAATAACAAACAGATTCACAACATCAAAGCTATTGATGAAACATATGGCACTTTATTTAAAATGTTTTTTTATTAGTACAAAATGGTACCCTAAGTAAACACAACATTTTTATTTGTTGCTCGGCTTGTTTTGGAAAAGTGTTTTTATTTAGGTGTACTGGACATGTTACAAGATTATTGTGTATACAGTGTTATTCGACTAAACGTAAACGAAATCGTGATCTATTTCGAAGTTGTTCCTCGTTGACAGCTCTGTTGCTATGTTTAAAGGGATTTTATCTGTGAATAGAAAATATGTTTCATTAAATACAACAAGGATTATTGAATCATTTAGGGATAAATTTTTGACTGACAATCAGTCCGACATGTCACTCTTTGGAGTAACGTTAGTTAGTTTGGACGTAAGTTGTGGGCAAAATCTTCTACAGAAAAATATAATTTGACTTATACTTAAGGAAAAAAAAACAACCTTTACGGCCAGTTAATAACGAATATTTCATATAAATAACGGCACCATGTTAACAACTAACTCGGAGATAAAATATAATCTTGCTTGTACAAGCGGGCTTAACACAACCAACCGTCGATAATAGATTTTTGTCCAAATATTGCGCGTGAAATTCAAAGGCTTCATGAAATATTCGATATTTATTTATTATATATTTATTTAAAATTGCATAAATAGCACCTTCACAGCTATAACGCCAATATGATGTAACTACCACAAATATGCAGATACATTTCTCTTATATTGACACATATGATACATTGAAGCGCCAATATCAGAGAAATAAGCAACGAATACACAATAAAAACTAGTAAAAGTAGTTATTTAAAATAGTAATAGCACTTACCGTTACACCTGTACACGAGGTTGGACCAAATGATCATCTCCTGCGAGAAGCAAAACACGCCGAGCCGGCCGCCCTTGAGAGTGAAGTCGTACACGTTGCCCGAGTCGGCGACGAGGCGGTTGTTCTCGTACACCTAAACACGATATTTTCTCTAGTAAGTGCCCTGTCAGCCTAGTTTTTGCCAGCTTCGTTGGGGTCAATTTTCTTCTTTGTAAAACCAAATGTAACTGAATATCAGTGCTAGCTATCAGACCTACGCAACACAGATGCTGAGTAGCACGGCAGCGCTGGCTGTCCGTAACGGCCATGAAATAAGTTCAAAGATAACCAGGACCAACGGCTTAACATCTTTTTCGAGGCATGTTGGAGACCTATCAGGTCTCCTCCATGGATGGATCTTACTTTAATGGATGGTTAGCTATCCACGAACCGACGTCTTGACGAGGTCCTTGCTTAACATTGAAGCTCGGCCCGTGTTGTTGTTTTTCTTAGCTACGAACTCCCTGAGGTTTTTTAGTTGGTTATTTATTTGCATATATTAAAGGCATTTGCCCTTCGCTTTTAATTTGATCCTGTCCTTGCCTGGACAGGCCCACTCAATTCTATATCTGTGTTTTTTTCCTGAAAAGTACCCAACCCAGACATTAAAATAAATGGTTCCAAGGTTCCGACTACCATAATGAATCAAAAAAGTATGACGTCAGAACAAACCTTGGCCTCTAGCGTTTCATTGATATTTCTTCACAGAGGTAGGCTAGAAAACACCAAATCCAGCTTTAAAAAGATGTATAGCCACGTAACAGTATTCTGTCACTTTTATCAGGATTTGGTAACCGCACTTAATCCTTATGGTAGACCATAGTAGCCACGGCGGCCGCCATTCCAACCCAGAAATGTAACAGCGTGATTTACTACCTAGATCAATAAGTATGATTCACCTTCAGTCTGATGAGTCCGAGTTTGGGTCGGTGCAGCAGACGCCAGCGGTACGCAGTCTTCTCACGCCAACCCACGTTGCGAGGATCCTTCCAGAGGAGTGTCACCTGGGTGGATCACATTCAAATATAAGAAGAAAAGGAAAAAGTCAAGTTCAAATTAGGCCAGCACTTTTTGAACGTTAACCGAGTCTTTTTTGAAGTGATAACTTGTTATGGGAGGGTAAACCGCTTCGTAACGTAACGCGTTACGCCACCAGTCTGTCTGGCTTCCCTTTCTCTCACGAATGCGGTAGCGGTAGGCGGTAGGCAGGCTCTTCCTCTCTCACTCTAACCCACAGCGCAAGTCGTATTTCGGACAGACGCTTCCCATATTAAATAGTTCAACTTAGATTACTTTAAGTTATCACTTCTGTCGGGCGTCCCGAGAAGCACACGTTCATTTCAATGAATGCTTCCGATGAATGCACAGTACCTACAGAATAATTTAGGTACTTGGACAATTCACTGTGAAAATTTCTTACACTGAATCAAGAAGTTGACCGTCTTTCGCCTAATATTTATAATGATGATGATGATGAAACACAAATTGACAGATTCATTATATTATAGACAGATGTCCTACGAAAAGTCATTTTCTACATTTTTTGCTATAAACCATAACCATAAACTCACATTTTTTCATTTCATTGAAAACACACGGGCTACTTTTGTATTGCCAAGGAGTCGGTCAGTCAGAAGGATGAAGCTTGTTAACTACGTTCCAAAACGTAGAACTTTACGAAGAAATCTGAACACCATGTGTGCTAAACTCAATATAAATCTACCTGTCTACACCCATCGGTTCCTATGCACTAATTAAACTAAATTACTGGCATGACGCTAGCATACGTGGTGCGCGGAAGGGGACCGCAAATTGAATACAGTGTAAATTGCATTGTCTATGGCTAAGAGCCCGTGAGTCGTGACGAGCTTGTTTGATTGCTTGCTCGCTATTCGTGATGCGATGGGAGTAGAATAATCTTAGTATAGTTTTGCTTATTATTCAAATCCTAAATTAATATTATAAATGCGAAAGTGATTTTGTTACTCATTCCTGCCTTTTGGAAAATAATAATGAAAATTAGTTCCGTGATTTTTATCACTGAAATAATTTTGATGAATTTTGTGTATGGAAATAAATACGATTTTAGGCTACTTATTTTGCGAAAATCTATATTAATGCGAGCGAAGTCACGGGCAAAAGCTGGTATTGACATAAGTTTTGGTATCGCTTGATAGGTTCATTCATATACAGAAGGACGTTTTGCGGCTGAAAAGTTGATGAACTTTTTGGAATATCTATGTTGTACTCTAATAAAAAATTATCTGCAGATCTGATTCTGAACCACTGAAGTTTATTTTAGATTAGCGAGTTGCTCTCAAGCGAATGTGAACTTATGAAGGATTTGAATTTTCTTGAGGACCCGAACTAATTTCACTGTGCACACAAGAATTTAGTTATAATCTATGCAAACTATGGTAAAATTGCATTTTCTTCTGTTAATAAGTTACATTGAACCCAGATTACAGTAGAGATGAAAATCCAAAATGAGTTTCGTTTTTAATAATATAAAATCTTGGGTATTTTCTTACAACAACTACAAGGTACAAAGTTTATTCATGAAATTAACTTCTCAGGTCCGTACTAAATACCGGTCATACTAAGAAAATTAGTTTCTAGAGTAAACTTAATCAAGATGACCCTTTAAGAAGTAGCTAAATTACACTTGAATTATTTTTCAAGAATTACGTACTACACTATACATGTTTGTTTCGTGTACGTGATTTGAATTGAGTTTAAAAAATTAAAGAAAGAGAAGGTTTTATTATCATTGCTTGTCCATTCCGAATCAAATGAAATCTAATGAATTTAAATTTAAATGGAGCCAGATTGGAAAAATACTCTTCCAAACAAAAAAAATCATCCAAATCGGTTGACTATTGGAGAAAATATCGCTGATCAAACGTATGTCCTGGGATCCCAGCATCAGATCCTAACTTATACCTTCCATCATCAGCTCAGCAAGATGAGATGTTGATTAGCAGGCACAATTATCTGAATTGCGTTAGAAAGTATATGAAAAACATTGTATGTACCTTTGAAATTTGAGGGTTGCCCTCGATTTCCCTAGGATCCCATCATCAGATTCTGACTTGGTAACAATGGGACCACCTCAGGAGTATCGGCTTTCGAATAAAAAAAGAATCATCAAAATCGATTCATAATTGACGGAATGATCGCATATCAAACAAACAAAAAAAAACATATAGTCGAATTGATAACCTCCTTCTTTTGGAAGTCGGTTGAAAATAGGCTAAGAATCAGAACTTTTAGAACATTTTTAAAGAAAGACAGTCACCCAACCTGTCCTCCCGCCACATTGGAAGCCTTAGCTGGGAAGAAGAAGCAACACAACAAGCTCCCCAGCAACACGTTAGTCTGTCATGTTGGACTGGAATTATACTGTTAATGACGAATGTACTTCAACATATTGTTAAGTGTAAGACATTTTTTTCTTGATGCTTCTCCGCATATTATAGCTTCAAAGTAAATTGCAACAACGCGCAACGATGGCATTCATTAAGTGCCTGTAAATTCAAGCATGTGGGCACTTGGGGCAACTCCAACGTGTGGCTCATGTTCTGAAAATATATCATAGTGTCCAAAAAATCTAAAGAGTTGTGTATTCACTCGAAACGAAGAAGAAAACAAAATTTAAAGTTAACATTATTACTGCCTCAAGCTGCAATATATCACTCACCTGATCAGGAGTAGTCTCAGTATTCCACAAGGCGTTCCTCAGCGTCTTGCCGGGCCCAGTCTTAGAGTTGACCAGTTTGAGTTGTATGCCCGGTTCTGCGACCGCCCTGAACGGAGTCGTCTGCCAGTACGTCTGTGTGTTCTTCTTCCACATCACCACATAGAAACGCTTGTTGTTTTGATAGCTGGGTTTAAGAAATTTTACATTCATAAATATTGGTAAAGTAACAAGAATTTACGTCGAATATATTAGTCAGCGGAAAATGGTAAACTCCGTAAGATTATAAAATTACTAGAGAAATTGTAAACTCTCTATAAATTGTCAACTGAACATTTGGAATAGGTACCTTTTAACCCATCAAAATTTGATAGTCTATAATGTCTCGAAGTCATTCCGAGAAATTGTGGACTGACATAAAATGGCGACCAATCAGAGCAAAAGTCTATAATTTATCCGTTTTCGTGTGATAGTAAACCTGGAAACAAGGTTCTCATTGGTCTGTTCAGATATGTACTCACACCAACAAAGACCAATGAGGGGCCAAGTTTCCAATTTAGCCATCACACCAAAACAGATAAATTGTAGACGAGAGTGCTAATTGGTCGCCAGTTTATGTCAGTTCACAATTTCTCGGTCCGACCCGGAGATATTATAGACTATCAAATTTTGATGCGTAAAAAGTATTCCAAATGTTCAGTTGACAATTTATCAAGAGTTTACAATCTCTCGAGTTATTTTATAATGTTACGGAGTTTGCCATTTTCCGGTGACATATACACACGCCTAAAACGCGCAGAAAAGTGTGCAAGTATCTTGCATGCCATTAAGCCAAAACAAGTTCTGGTTGGTGGATGTAACTATGGCAAGCTACAGCCATGTATGCCTTCAGGTATGAGTTTCTAGAAGTATTACCCAAAAATATTTATAGCTGAGAATCCCAGCTGAGTTTTGCTCTCATATAAAAGTGGTTTACGTTCATTGTAACTTTTATTCTCTGGGAGGACGCCAAAGTCACCCAGTCCATCCAACGTTTATTCTTATGTTTATTCATTCGGCTTAATTTTGGAATTTTGCGACTTTCCAACTGATTAGACACTTGGTTAGGCTTTCAGGAGCCCGCAATTAAGGCACTTCAATTTAAATGACACATTCTGATAGACTAGGCCTTTGCAGACAACAAGATTACTTTGCGGTCCGTCTGATGAAGCTAGTGAAATTGGTTAGCATTTGATATAGTTGAATATTAAGTTTGTAGAGCTTAAATAAATAATCCTATTTTCTAATGTAGTACTCTATTTTAATCAACTAATATAAATTCTGGCAGCATAAAAAGATATCGCGCTTTTGAGGCCATTTTACATTTTTATAGGACACTGAAACAATAATATCGTCTACATAAACAAAACTAAAAACCACTGGCAAAATTCAGTGAATTTAAATTCAAGTGGGATTAAAACAACTTTGCGCATCACGTATGGTTTTCATTTTCATTGAAACGATCTAACTTTGTGAGAGTTTAACTACTAATGCAGTTTAAGCACAGACCATCGTCGAGTTTTATTTGATAGAAAGCTCTTGCCATGTCAAGCTGATTAAATTCTATCACATTTTCGTTTTGAAATAGTTTCAGTTCAGCGTGACTCTTTTATTTAATAGAAAAAGGCTATATACACGTTTCTAAAAAACCCTAATCTACATTATTCCAGATGCTTAGCAATACACGACCCCTTTTGACTTTCTCTTGTCTCTTGCATAGAGTCCCAATAATTCATTAAAAATAAAATACAAAAATAAATCATTTGCCTTACTATGAATTTGGAAATTCTTTAATTATGCGTACAGCTGAGGAGTGGAATCCCCTGCCGAAGTCCGTGCTTCCTGATAACTACAACCTGGGGCTTTAACCTTTTGAACGCATAAACGCATCGGCGTGCCCGCGACGCCAAGCCACTAAATTCGCCGTACTTTTTGTCACATATTTGTGACGTTTGGCATACGGGGCACGCGCTTGCTTGTCATGTATACGTGACAATGGCGTTCAAAAGGTTAAGTCAAGAGTGAATAGATTACTTATAGGCAAGCGTGCTCCCTCGTCGACCACATCATCGCTTTCCATCAGGTGCAATTATTGTTAAAGGCGAGCCCACCAAAAATAAAAAATAAAAAAAAATTACCCAAATATAAATCCAACATAATCATCGTCGATCTGTGTGTCCACAAACAGGGTTCCTTCGAAGTCGACTCCACTGAAGCTCTCGAAGCCCACAGCGAGCCCGGGGTCTGAGTTGAGAGTCTGAAGGATCTCCGCGCCCTGGTTCGCTATCTCCCAGTTAGGATCCTGTTGAGACTCGCCTTCGGGGTCGAGGCGAACTGTCATGTAATTCCTAGAAACAAATTGCAAAAAAATAAACCCGTGAGAATTGCATTCATTTTTTTTTATGACTACAATAAAGTATGGAAGAAAACATGCTGAGCCGACCCCATTTAACTTGGGATTACAGCAAGAGTCTCTCTATGTTAAGCTGTTGGTTTTCATTGTCCCAAATAAATACATGATACATCATTTGTGACTCATATTTTAAAGTTCCGTGTGGGTATCGAGACATACGATATCCAACACTGAAATTCTCTAATAACTTTATCTACAGTTACGATGTTACACAGCTAAATTCAATTAGTTAAACCAAACACAGATCCTAAGAGTATTAGAACCTGAGAAACCCGTCCAGACGTTCACAATCTTGTTTTCACGCTGTAATTAAACTTTAATCCTTTCCTTGAGAGCTTAACTTCCAGTGAAGTGCATAAGATGCATCGGTGTCAGTGATTTGTTGCGAAAAATTTTCCACTGATTGCTATCTTAGCAATCAGTGGAAAATCTTATATTATAAATATTGTAAAGTTGAACAGTCGTTTCAAACTATGCCACATCTAAATGCACCTATTTATTTATTTGTTATATATTGTATTATACACCTTATCACAGCACAGGACAAGCATTTATACCAAGTGTACAATGGGCGGTCTTATCTGTAATGTTTATAAAAGTGCAATATTTTTGCAATGTTATATTCAGCACTACAAATTATATTGATGTAACGTTTAGATATCACCTAGTGATCGTGAAACGGCTAGTAACGTGTTATTTTTCCATAAATTTTGCTGTATTTGTTGTATTGCAATTCATGAGATGAATCATCTTCAAAATTTCCCGTATTCAATAAAAGTTGACAATAGCTGATGATGAGCTTACCTTTTATTCAAAGTCAAAGCATTTATTTCAAATAAACCATTATCAGGTACTTTTGAATTGTCAAAGTCAGTCCGTCAAGAACATGAATCTATTTGCACGTTCCAAAGCGCAGATTTCTATGGAGAAGAACGTGCAAGAAACTCCACGGACACTCTTTTAAATCATTTTATGTTTACAAAAATCCTGGTTACATTAACCTTGTTGCTTCTATATATGAGAACAATGTAAAGAAAGAAAAAACAATTTATAGTATCAATTATTAAAATGAGGCAGTGGCAACTAAGGGATGACCAGTCTCCACTGACGGCGCCCGTTATTCTTTCTTTCTTACCTGAAATCAGTGCGATAAATCTTGGAATTGTTGGGACAGTTGTCGAGCTCGTTCACCACGTTGTCGCCGTCGTAATCATTGTCACATGCGTCACCGATGCCGTCATCTAGTTTGTGAAATAAATTGATGATTTAGAACACACATTATGAAGCATAAATATTACCAAAATATATTTTCTGATTTGTCACCCAAAAGAGTAATTTATTTATGTCCGTGGCTGTGTCTGGTTCAAAGAATTGCATATGTGTACCAAATTTCATCGGTTCAGTAGATTCGGAGCGAATTTGCTGTGACAGATGGAATGAAAGTGTTATTGGATTTTTCCATTAGGAATTTCTCAGTGACAGCCCGGAGTTAAGAAGTTGGTGGTGTGATACCCCGTACCTCTGTGCGCACGTTAAGCAGTTGGTCCTGCGCCAAATGTCTCTCCGGTCGTGTCGGGTTGCCATCCCATCGGAATATGAGAGTGATGGAAGAGGGAGTGCAACTGTGTTTGCACACACACTTGTACACTATAATAATTCCCGCGCCGATGGCTAGTCTCCGTTGAGATTTGTCGCCATGGCCGAAATCGGTCAGGAGGACTATACATAGAGACTATATTGCTCAATGCATTTCCTAAATCAAAACCTTACCTGTCTTTTAAAATCAACACAACTCACTATTAGAATCCTTCTGGTTCTTATTCTTGATATAAGGACAGTTGTCCTCCACATCAGGAATACCGTCGCCGTCGTCATCTTTATCACACGCGTCCCCTATGCCGTCCTCGTCCACGTCCAGCTGGTCACTGTTGGGCACCGTCACGCAGTTGTCGATGCTGTCTTGTATGCCATCCCTGGGAACATAAGTTTAGTTGGTTGTGCAAACTTTGATAGTCACAGGCGTCACTTACATAATCGCTGTCTTACAAAAATATCTGACGATATACTTAGGTACTGGTTTTTATCTACATCGCTATCACAGGCGTCGCCCACGCCGTCTTCCTGCGCAGGGTTCCGTATCCGAGGACAGTTTTCACAAGCGTCACTTACACCTTCGTTGTCTGACAAAAATATCTGACGATATACTTACTGGTCTCTATCTACATCGCTATCACAGGCGTCGCCCACGCCGTCTCTATCGGCGTCTTCCTGCGCAGGGTTCCGTATCCGAGGACAGTTGTCACAAGCGTTACCCACGCCATCATTGTCCATGTCTTCTTGAGCCGGGTTGTAGCGACGTGGACAGTTGTCCATCTCGTTTGGTATTCCTGGACAAGGGATAAGGTGTATGAGGAAATGACGAGGTATTTGACGCGTCCAATCCAAATCGAAATGATCGGCGCAACACTATCGGTAAAAACTATCAATATGAATTATAATATAAAAGCTATTGTTAAGTCTGGCTTCATAAATCAAAACTAAACTTTATCACCCATTTATTTAAGTCTCTTTTGCTTCACATACTTGATGTTCCAATTCGTTTAAAGGTAAAGCGTTAACAGACAAATTTGCTTACGAGCTTTAAGGGCTGAATACCAATTTATAAGCAAAACGATACGAAAATGTGATTTTAATGTCACCGAAAATACAATTTGCATAAGCTATAATAATAATCATTTCGAAAATAACAATCTGGCGAAATCGAAAAAAATATTATTTTCGACCCAGAAATTGTATAAAATAGAGATTTGATAGAAGGATTTTCACAAGAAATTGTGCAAATCAAATTCGGATCTCTAATACCAACTTTGCCAAAATGTTTGGTCGACTCACCAGCTAAATGATTAGAGGTCTCTATAAATGACACCTGAGGTACTAAGATATTTGATTCTAAATCAGTATATTCACTTATATCCCTTCCTACCATCGTTATCCATGTCAGGATCGCAGACATCTCCGACCCCGTCTTCATCGGTGTCCTCTTGTCCAGGGTTGTACCTTCGCGGACAGTTGTCGCAGGCGTCACCTCGCTTATCACTCCGGTCCTCATCGCGGTCTTGTTGGTCGGGGTTGGGAGTCAAGGGGCAGTTGTCCTGCAAGAAATAATAAAGTAAAAACACTAGAGGCATATTTTCTAGCCTTTGAATCAAATATAATAAGGGTTTCCTTGCAGCACACATGCACACACATATGCACACAGCACCATGTTGTTCTTTTCGAATTTGCAGCAGCAAAGTATTTGACTGCAACTCTCTCTGAGTGGAGCGGAAGGGCGTGTCAGACTCTTACTGACTAAAACCCATCCGTGTTCCTTCTGAAGCCCTTTGCGTCCAGGGCCGCGGTGACTCTTTCGAACAAATTCCGCAACCCTGGCAGGCTCTGGCCCTAGCGGGCCCCGTCCTCTATGCTGACATGTCTGTGAGGCGCGCGTGGAACACAACGCGCCATCGACCCGGGCCTGGTGGTGATCGGACAGCGAGCCACCCAACGCTTGCCGTCCGCAGGCCCGATGATGCAGTACCCCTACAGTTCAAACTTAAGCGGGAAATGTAGTGTTCCCAATTGTTTTTGCACCATTCGCTTTAGGTAAAGCATTTTAAATGTATTCAGACGAGCTGATTTCAATTATTCTTTCTACTCGACGGAATCGTTCCTACGTGACTGCTCAAAACAAAAGTATTCATTAAGTATTCTCGTTATGAATAAGATGGTGGTTATTGTCTCCCAGTAATTAAAGCAATTGACTTCTACAATTCTTTTATCTCGGAGCTTCGTGAAAATGAGAATAATTTAGTACTTTAATATTCATATAATGTGAGCCAGGGATTTTATTTGAGCTCGGTAAGAATTCTGAGACAAAGGGCTCAATTATTAAGATGTAGAACAGTATTATTTACATGAGAATTTGATAAAATAAATAAGAACAAAGACGTCGAGTCGTCTAGCCATCTGTAAGCAATAAATAAAAGACGAAAATCTTGCAAATCTTTATGAGAGTATGAGAAAAAAAAATGTTTAAAGAAAATCCTTTCGAAAGATTAGCAACCGTAAAAGCTGCTTAGAAACCCTAATCTTACAAAATGGTATTCTTAAGTTTGTCTGTGATCTGTTGTTCAGCACTTAAGGTTTCTCTAAAATGGATCGTCTAAAAACAAATGAAGAAGTTATACTTTATTTGATGTCAACGCCAGAAGTTCTCAGTTTACTAAGTTTTAGACAGTAGTTTCCTTTAACTATTTGTTACCTTTATTCGACACACTTTCATTAAAGTTACTCACCGGAAGATTAGCTATGCCATCACCATCTGCATCAGGGTCACACGAGTCTCCAATACCATCACCGTCGGCGTCTTCTTGGCCAGAGTTGGAGACATCGGGACAGTTGTCAGCCTTGCAGCGAGGTTCGGAGCAGCCAAGCTGGTGGTCTGGGTAACCGTCAAGATCCTTGTCGGGACCGCAAACTGTACCGTTTCCTGCCCAGCCAGTCTGGAGAAATACAATTTTAAAATAAGATTAGGAAGATTTTTCTGTAATTTATATTTTTTATAATCATTCGTTATCTATCCTATAAACAAAGGGTCATCATATAAGGGTCCAAACTACAACGTCACCCGCTGTTATGAAACGTTGCCAAACACGTCCAGCGTCACGTTCTGCTCATAAATACTCTGCCTACTGAATATCAAACCACGTTCTCGCTTGCGTGAAGCGAGAAACTCAAGTGAGTTCATCAAGCTCTTCGTCAGTCTATTCATATTACTACTGCTGTAAAAATTGTAAACGCAACGCTGATTTCGTTGCGTTTACAATTTTTACCATATATAGGACCAAACCCAAAATTGTGAAAAAAATAATCACCTGTTTTGTCGAGTTATGCGCACATAGATGTAGGCAATGGGACCCCCTTTTTAGGTTTTATTAAAAAATCGTGTATTTATGTTCGACCGAAAATGGATTTTCAGCCGAAAAAGAAAAAGAAGCTTCGGCTTTGGTCTGATTTTGATTTCGAAAATGATTTAAACATGAAAAATATTAAAATTTCCGTTGTACGCTGAAATTTTGTTTGTTTTTTTGCACCTTGGTGGAGAAAGAGTAAACATAGGGTATTCCAGAAGTGCGTGGTCATGTTTAAGGGTGTTCCGTAGCTGCCATACAGTAAAGTAACAATATCAAAATAAAATCGAAAAACAGTTACAAAAACACTTTTCATGAAGTCTGTCAGAAGAGGCAGTTGTTGGTATCGAATCTGTGATTGAACTTAAATAGACCCCACGTTCTTTACCTATACATTATAACTTATAAGAAGTTTATAGTGTTAAAGTAACATGTTACAAAAATGAGATTCGTTCGGAAACCTTTGCATGCGAGTCCGAGTCGCACTTGGCCAGTTTTCAACTTGACCAATGAGCGCGCGGTGGTCGAGTTGGCTGTCAGTTGGTACTTTTTAATGTCAATGTTGCTTTATACCAAGGTGAGACGTCAGATGTTACACATCCCATGCGACTACTGTAAGACTCGCTACTTTTTTAAACTTTTTAATCGTTTTTCGAGGTCGGGTTTTAAAAAAAGTAGGGAATTTAATATTGTGTTTTTACTATATAGCACTTCACGAACACCGTGTAGGCTTTAAAGTAATATAAAATACGACAATTCTAAAGCTGAGTGTGTGTTTGGCGGAGCACCGCCGTGTCCTCGTCGCGGCGATCGGCGGCGGCGACCTCTTCACGGCCAGCCCTGGTTCAATTCATGGTCCACGGCCAACACTAATTTAGTCCGTCCCGCGCACACACACTTGTATCCGTAGCCGCACACAGCGTTGTAGCAGCGACAGCTCGCGGGGTCGCAGCGCTACAGCAGCTCGCCCGTTCCAAAACACGGCCACGTGGTGTTCACGTAGTAGTATAATAATAGTACGTACCGCGCACACACACTTGTACCCGTAGCCACACACAGCGTTGTAGCGGCGACAGTGCGCGGGGTCGCAGCGCTGCAGCATCTCGGCCCGATCGTAGCATGGCCGCGTGGTGTTCACGTAATAGCTGCCTCCGCATGGCACGCACGTGAACGAACCCTGGAACAAAACGTAGGAAATATTTATAAAGCTCCAAACTATATATCTCCTTAGACTATGGAGAAAGCTCTTGCTGACAATCTCACCGGAGTATTAACACAAAGCCTGCCTCTAGGACAGTTGGCTCGTCCATCGGCACACTCGTCTACGTCGACACACTGTTCCCTTCGCCGCTCGTTTCCAGATCCTCGCCATCCGGAGCTTCCTTCGTACCCGGCAGGACAGGGTCCACAAGTGAACCCGCCTTCTTCATTGCGACAGGATACTACCTCGTCGCAAGGGCGAATCAGGTCGCATTCATCTATATCGACGCAGACAACTCCTGAAAGAAAAAGGTTTGATTGAAAATGAATTATTAAGAAAAAGGTATCAGCTGTTGATGATGCATTACAACTCAAGTATAAACCAATATCTGCACTCTCATGGCTTTTACTTTCCCAATCTGTTATAAAATATTCCAAGCCGTATCATCGGAATAGAAACCCGTAACGCTAATCCGATTCACGAAACAAAATTAAATTATTAGATTGATACTGCTAAGACCAATATCGACAGCAACTGGATTTGGACTCATTTCCATTGTTTTTTTCAGATTTACAGTTGCTATTTACTACGATTAGCTAGCTAGTTTAATAGTTCTCTAAATTGGCACTCACCATTCCATTCAAATCCTTTGGGACATTCCTCACATTCATAGTACGGGCTAGTGGACTTGGGATTGCACCGTCTAGTTCCACAGGGCCTGTGTGTGTCGCAGATTGTCTGGCACTGTTGTAAGCCACTATTCCAATCGAATCCTTTAGGACATCCTTCACAATCATAGAACGGACTGCTGGACTTGGGACTACAACGTCTAGATCCACAGGGTCTGTGGGTGTCACAGATGTGTTGACATTGTTTTCCATTGCCGTTGTAACCGGCTGGACAGGGACCACAACGGGGCCCGGATGCTGTCTCTGTGCATTCTACTCCTGAAAATTCAAAATTAAATCATCAAAAGGGCTATGCTCTGCTGCTGCTCCATCTGTCAAATATTGGGAAGGAAACATACTAAAAACGAAATTAAATCAAGAGTACTTAATATCGAACAGTTTACCTTGAAAACAAGAGCTCTGACGACAGCTTATTCTGTAGCATTTCTCTCCGTTTCCATGGTAACCATCTGGACATGGTCCACACTGATAGCTACCGTCCTGTAAGTCTTGACATTGTACACCTGGCAAAAAATATTAATTTCTTATCTTATCCAGTCTTATCCTTTGTACGTTCGTCTTTGTCATAGCAGTGACTATTGAAAATACATATAAAGAGTTTCCCCGTATCTTGAGGTTGATATAACTATGTCTATGGAGTCTGATTCTTTTTGTGGCATTTATTTTAGTTCAATCACACATTTTATACCATCGACACCATCAGACAGTCTGAAAAGAGATTCGTTTGGAACTTTTTAGTAGTTTTTTGCAGTCGGGTTTTTCGCAAAGTCCATTTTTTATTGTCTTTTTACTGTAGTTTATTATCAGATACTGAACATCACACTTAAATATGAATACGCACATACGAAACACTGTATTTGTATAATAGATAGACTCTACAAGAACCGTCTGAGCTACAATTGTATGTACCTCTAGAATACTAGAACTTTTACTCACGTCCTCCAAAACAAGGGTTAGCACTGCATGCGGGGCGACAGGTCTGCCCGTCGCTGGTCTGTTGTCCTGGACATCTCTCACAACGGTAACCTTGGTCTGTGTCCACGCATCTTTCCACTGGAGAAGATTTAATGAAAATCAGACAATGTTTGGTTCAGAGTGTTCGTTGGTTTTAAGAAATGTTACCTAATTTTCATCTTAATAGCTCATAAGGTCTTGGGCCTTCTATTCATGGCAAATCGTTAAGGTCTATGAAATATATTAATTGACACTTTAACGCCATTTAAGCCTTGGAAAAGTGATTGTTGATCATACACATTGTAAACACATGTAACAAACAGACGAGACGATGAAACTAAAAATAGGTACAAAGGAGATGCTTATTTTTTTAATTGTCTCTTCCAGTATACCTGCGAAAGAAGAGTGGAAATAGCGTTTTTATAATTTGTGAGCTTTCAATGCTTAATTCAATCATACTAAGGATACACAGTTAGTGTCTCGTTTTGCTGTGTCGTAATGACGTGTTGATCCGCACATGGCCCATTAAACATCAATGGGTAACACGTAACAATAGCAGTTAATGGTTCTTTGAACCTAATGTGACAACTGCCAGGCATTTGCCAACACGCAGTTTGCATCTGGACTTGGAGTTTTGCCAAAACCTGGGAACGGTTTATCGTTTTTGATTCATTTTTGAGTTTTAAGCCATTTGAGGAAAAATATATGGGTACTCCAATTCCGAAGGCGGTATCGTAGCTCTCTTCGTCAAGTTTTTTTGAACTTCGACAGCAAACCAGACTTTGCCTCTTCTTCACACGCTAACCTGACTACGGCAAAGTCAAAAGGAAGGGCTTAACCAAGACCATTGTTATAGGTACAAGAATGTTCTTGATTTCTGTGTTAAACATTTTAGTATTTATTACACTTTATGTTAGAAATTTGTAAAATCCTTACTTCTCAAACTACCTTTTAATTAAACTCCTTTCACCAAGTAAATTAAGCTCCAAACCTCATATTTATTACTTGTACAGAACCAAATACTATTTTATTATTCCTAATTTAAATTTGACTATTGTCAGCACTTACCTTGTGAACAGGGTCGTCTGCTACAGGAGATGGGCCGACACCTCCTGCCGTCGCCTTCCGTGCCTTGTGGGCAGGAGCCGCACTCGTACCCAGTCGCAGTGTTATGGCATTCCACGCCTGTATCATCAGTTTTTATGGATAACACGATTGGAAAAGATTTGTCTCCATGATGTTTTTTTTTTTTAACTGGAGATCTGCAGATTCTCCCTTCCCATTTTTTTTCTTATTATGTTAATAGAAGTTGGCCAAGATTGTCCACTATCTCGAAAAAAATGCTTTCATCCTGCATTAATCTCACGATTGTCTAGTAAAAATGCCTTTACAAAGTTCAAAACTTACTAAGAAAAAAAATGGTTTGATAACGATGAAACTCTGAATTGTCTTTCTATCTTAATTAATAATACTGTGTAATAATCGAGATCAATACATTTTGGCTCCATCTTCTAATAATAGAACTTCAATAACAGTTCATCCAACTCAATGGTACAAGTTCTTCAACAAAGTTCTAATTTCAACAGAAAATGTAAAAAATAACTCACACCAAAATAAAATTACCGGTCTCAATTTACCTAAATAACCATCAACAATGAACATCGTTACACTTTCCTACAGAGCCACCAATCATCCCGACATTAATATAATTGACAAATCTAGTCATTCATTCACAAATATGAATAAGGTTAATCAAGCAACTTGATATTAGGTGGGCGATACATGTGACTCTGTAGGTAGATATATAGATGTTCTGACATATATAGACTTGTCAATATATCAAGCTTTACATGCCCAGTACAATATGACCTCACACTGTATCGACTTTCCGTACAATGAGAGGACAGTTAATACTGAACAAGCATAGCGAGATATATCGTGCGAACTATATGAAATAAAACGCGGTTTTAAAAGAACACTTTTAATAAAAACCCACACTTTGAATATAAAAGTTGCTTGATACACCTTAAGTTAGATGGTGATGTGATGTGGCAAGAACTAGATGAGGATACTAATGTTAATGAAGCCTAGCTTTAGTTCAGTTTTTAAGCATTGATGATGGTGAAGTGAATATTGATATAGAATACGTGTTAGTTAACACTAAAGTATAAAATATTAATGTTAAGAAGTACCAGTTTTTGAGATTCATACAAATTAGTGCTAGATTAAAGATCAAACTCAAGACAATAATTATATACGGAGATCCTAAAATACATTTCTATTGATTACCTTTTCACTATATTCTTAATGTAGATGATAAGACCAACTTTACACAACACAATAAAAATACAAGATATCTTTTTTCCATACTACCTTTACAACACGCCAAAACCTATTTTCAATAAATGCATATTATGATTCTTCTGAAATATTGACATAGAGCCAAAACAACTTACTAACTGGCAAGATATAATAAATGAAGATATAGTTTATCATTAGAATGTTTAATAACCGGGATAGCATGAGGATCCGGTGCATCTATCCACAGGAGGCGGTGTCGGCACGCGGTTGCAGCACTGACGCAGTTGTGTGCGCAGGCTGTCGATGGTGCCCTTCTGGTCGACCACCTCGCGGCGGAGCTGCTCGATCGTTTGGCGAAGGAGAGTCAGTTGACGGATCACTTCGTCTGGAACAATGAAGAAGAAAGTAATTAGAAGAAAGTATGATAAGATACAAGTGTTTGAAGGTCTAAAAACAGAGGCTCGATTCTTGAGGATGAAGAAGAAGTAAATGACTTGAACGAAGATGAATTTAATTCTCAATAATGGTTTTAAAATTGTGAACACAAAAAAGTACCGCGTTTAGTTTTTAAACGAAATGTATGTAGTGAACATTTCATATATTAACGTGTTGTAGACGATTTGCTCCTTTTAGTCATAAAAGGAGCATTGGTAAGATGACGTGTAAAACAAATGTATAAGACGTATTAGAAGAAGAAATGGCGCGTCGGGGTTCAATAAACCGGTTCGTGCGATGATGAACGTTACTAGTATGAAATCAAAAACTTCAATGAAGCTTATACATAGCTCCGCATAAATAAGACTACCCTTACCATCACAAGACTCAATAGCATTCGAAGGTATATCGCCTCTGTTCGGAACCGGCTGCGGTTGGTTGATATTAGGATCGATAAAGTTTCCTCTATAATCGTCTCCTTGCATCTGTTCCTCTCGCTTCCTCCTCGCGTCTCTAGCAATAAAGTCTCGAACTTCTTCGAAGTCAGTCTCTCCGACTGTCGTGAGTGCGGGAGGCCTCATGGTATCTTCGTGATGATCGCAGTTGAGTGATTCCAGTACTGCCCGTTCGCTCTTGTATACTTCTACAGGTGCATTTTCTTCGTGGTACTGTAACAACATAGACATGTCTACTTAAAAAAAAAACTTTCAATCATCTTTTTTACTCTGAATAGAATATGCTTGAATACATTTTCTTTTTGATGAAATAGGGAAGGGTTTAATAAGTTTTTAGATGAAATCCTATAAATTTTCAAGCACACTCCGCAGTATCGTTAGATTGGGCCTTGCTGAAGGGTGCTTGAAAATAAAACGCTGGCTACTCAAGTATTTAAAACTCGTTTATTTACTCGATCTCTCATTGAATAGTAAAATATTCTGAAAAATTTGATATTACCTCCAAAAATATTGCCACAGATTTGTTCGTAAACTTTCAATTCGTAGAAAAGAATTGTAGATTGGAATACTTCGAAAGAAAATAAATTGTAATCCCAACTTATGAGAATCATCAGAAATTCACTAGACTCGTTTTGAACTTAGTGTACCGCCTGCTCATCTTCACGAATACTATACCGAAGTCAAATTGTTTATGTTTGTAAGAAGTAATCTCTGGAAGTTCAAATCCGATTACGAAAAAGCTTTCACAGACGGAAAGCTACGCTATTGTTAGAGGCTATTTATATCCCAGAAAAAAATACGATTCCTGTAGGATAAGTCGCAAGAACAAAGCCATCTCGTAACATGTAGTAATTTATAATCTTAAACTTACCAGTTTCATCTTCAGACTAGACAACATCGCCAGCATGTTATGTCTGCCGGACATGGTGTGCCAGTGCAGGGGTTTGCAGCCCACGACCAGCTTCACTCTGCTAGGAGTGATAATCAAGGCCAGGGTCCCCCGGGGCTGATCGCCCAAGCCCCACGATACGGACTTCAGGTGACCACCGTGAAGGCTCTCCAAGGATACTAAAAAAACGAAAGCGATCTAAATTTGTGTGACATGGTGAATATTTTTTACAGTATTTGGGTACTCCACAATTAACAGATAAATTAAAATGAAACAGAAATTGTATGCAATCATATAAAAATGATAAGTTTCGGTAAACAGGCCGCGATAGATATGATAAGTTTATTTAACTGTGTTGTTTTATTTATAGCCGAATGCATCTTCAATAATATCAGTTAACGAAAACTTCTTCCTTAAAGCCGACTCAGAAATTCATAACGTTCTTAAATTCAAAGATATCAAATGTCAATTTATCAAGGCGATGCAGCGATGGAGCTTTTTTTATCTGAATATTTAAATTCTCTCTCTTTAGCTTCTCCGCTTGCCCAATGAACAAGTATAAAAGTAGCTGTAGGTAATACCACTGAGTGGTTTTATTCGTTACGGCACATATGTTGTGGAAGTTTGAGCACAAATTTGGCCGTTTAGCACATTATGTGGTCGGCATGGTCGCTCTAACATTAATGCTTTTAGACGTTACTACTACATAAATTGTAGACTTTTTTCTTGCTCACCCAAGCGGCATTTTAGGCTTAAATTTACTGTATTTTTCTTTTGGAAGTATTTATGTTTTGTCTTAGTAACAGGGACACAAAGGAAATATGGTAAATAGTATCTGCGTACGTAGAAAGCCGTTTACAGTAGAGCGATGAAACCATTGTTGTAATATAAATTGGAAATGGCTAACGGATTCATTCAGACGTAAAATGTATCCTGTTTCCTTTGTGTAATAGCAAATACGTACCGTTTCGAGGAAGTGGTTAAGTCACCATTTCCACCGCGTTTATTAACATTTCAGATAGTACTTTACTCCCAGGGTTTGTCTCAATATTGATACTGAGAGACAGCACATTGATATTAACGTGGTTTTGCGTTTTTATTATTATCAACTTAGCTTTCCTCTGTCAACTATGAAGGCAAAAGTTAAGTCTTTCTGGTCCCTAGCTTATTTTTTTATAACTTGGCACGTTTAACGTGACGACGTGACGTGTTTTGAATTTGGTCCCGTAGTAAAAGTTTCGTCCTAAGGATCAGTAAAGTGACTCCGTTTTCAGGCTTTGCATTCATTGTGTCACACTTCGTATGATGCGATTATCTATTGGTAATAAACGTATACATAAATGATCCTCCCTCTTTCCTCCTTACCCTTATTACTCTTCCCGTTATAATAGAGTGAGATGGCAACATCCTCGGCACCCTTCGCGTGAAGCAGCTCTTCTCGCCTGGTACTGCTGCTGTGAAGGCCTCGCACCAGGATGGCCAGCTCTCCACCGTCGCGAACGTTCCCAGCGGCCGCTATTACGTTGCTTGTTGCGTCTGGAAATATGATTGGAGGAGTTTATTTCTATTTAGCATCAGAGTATGTCAATAGAACAGCTTTTGCAGTTCTTGTGAGCAAGGAACCGGCCGAAAATCTAAATATTATGCGGACGCAGGTCCTCACTGGTTCGGCAGGAGGACACGCCCGGATGTCACCACTGTGTGGATCCCCCGGAGGATACGATGGAGGTCTGCCCTGCTTGTGAATATTATCAAGATATCCATTGTTACCAAGTAAAATTGAGAGAAAAGGTAATGGATGATCGAATTAATTCTTCTGCGTAATGTATATTCTACAATAGTATTAGCACTACCTGCGATATCGAAACATGTATGTGTGGAAACCAATATAAGCCCGGTAATAACATCTGAACGTGGTAGGTAGTTCGACAATGTAGCCTAAAATCTCCTGCGATGCCGCTGAAGCACTTGCATTGCTCACGCTCATTATATTACTAAGATACATTTTCCTTGTTGTATCAATTCTAATACAACTCCTAGATTTAACATGCGAGTAACCATTCGTACCTACCAAATTGAGGTTAACTATAAAATCAAAAACCAGATGGAAAGTTAACCACAAACGAGTTAGTTTGAAGTATTCAGTCTATTGCATACTTATTAAAATATAGTCATTCGGGGTGGTCGGGGATCCCTATACTGAACTCGTCTATATTTTTGCACTGTCTTGCGTTTCCTAACTATTATAATATTTAGTTAACTATTGAATCTAATCAGTATCACATATTATGAACCGACTTCCGAAAGGAGGAGATTCTCAATTCGACTGTATGTTTTTTTTTTGTTAACGTAGGTAAGGTCAAAATGAAGTGCCAAAGCTCAATGGACTGAAAAGCTCAAAAACCTAGAAGTGCACCTAAGTACAGATTTCGTAAAAATAATGGCACTGGTACTTATTGTTCTTATTGAAAATCTCTCAAGAAAACGTTCGACTCGTTTACTTAAGTCAGCAGATTCGGCTCCTAATGGGCTTTCGTGCCACGAATCACTGACTGCGCGTAATTGGATTATTATTATTGGAGGATTAATTCACCCTACTCAATGCTTAATTAATGATTTCTGTTATTGTTTCTTTTTAGCCTGTTATTTCCAAACGTATTCGGAACTTAAATGTTTCAACACGTCCATATTTTATTGAGTTTTTACAGTGCAGTAGGTTAACGACTCCAAATAATAAAAATACATTATTATTTTTCATTTCATAGCAGCTTAGTGACTAAAAGTGAAAAAGGGAAAAAATAAATCTCTTAATTTATTCCTTTGAGTCTGATAACAAAGCTTTAGTAACGTTCAGTCCCAGTCTAAATTACATTTTATTACTGTAAAATAATGTTAAAAACTTTCAGTTTTGCGATAACTTTTAAAATAATACCTTCAAAATTTATTCAGCAAAATTCCAGTGATTTACTAAAATTCGTAAAACTTTATTCTGAATAAAAAAATCTCTTAGATAAAGTAATTCTTGAAAGAGAGCAAAGTTTTCTGTTAAAGCAAGATAACAAATCTGAAATCTGACTTATACCGAGCGAGCAAGATTGGTAGAATAATAGACTTTTTCGACAAAAGAAGCCCACGAAATGATCCGAATAGAAATTCGTTGAAATTGTCACAAAGATCACAAGTTCGAGAGATAAGAGTACCTACCTATTGTATAAATTGTATTGGATTCGTAGTTGTGACCGATAACAGCTCCTCAACCCATTGAACCGGGAGATAGGCGGATATTGTTACTAAACCGAACAGAGTGTATAAGACTATATTTCTTAATTTAGCATTGAGGCCCGATATCAATGAACCCAGAACGCTTAATAGAAAGCTTTAGTTCTTAGGTAGGCACTAATATTGATTTCTATTAGATGGGTGGGCAGTGGATACTGAAACATTCTAACTATACATGGTGTGGACGTATTACCTACCTTATTAATGCTAAGCGCTGAAAACAGAAATCCGTGCCACCTGTCGCCTAAGCCCGAATTAACGATGAGAAATTAATACAAACACCTGGCTCTAGTATTTAAAGTGACGAAATTCAGTCCATAAATCAACTTAGTTTTGGCTACCACGCTTACCTACCTATGCCTGAACAATTCGGGGGAATTAGTTTATTTTTTTCTGAATCTATTTTCAATCTAACTCGTAATTCAAGACCCTTGAGGCGCACAGTTAGTTGCCTACTTATAAATATAAAGTGGTTTTCACTCACTACCAGATTCGGGATCCTTAAACGTTAAATATTTGAAAGACATTAGCCTTGTTTGCATAAAACGTTGGCATTATAACGAGGAGTAAGTTGGCCATTCCCCAGCCAGAGGAGGATCTTCAAAACATTAAACACATGTATTTTAAAAGCAACAAGAACAAGATTGGTAGTTTAATAGAGCTAGGAATCGCACCGCTAGCGACGAGAATAATCTTTATTATGCGCTCTTAATTTTGCGCCATTACGAATATTATTCTTGCACGCATAATGTGCACGGAACACAAGTTTCGGCTTCTACAGCCATGTCAGGATTGCCGTCAATTTCTATAAGTAAACGGTGACTCACACGTTGCGTTTATCAGGACAATTTTGACATGGCCGTGGTCGCCGAGTGATCTTGGTGCTCTATGGTCAGTTCCAGTAAAACGGTTGCCGGTCGCTCCCAGGAAAGTTATTCTGGACCGTATGACACAACCGTTGACTCACACGAGACGGATCACTGTTTTTACTTGTTTCTTACTTATTTACTTAACTATCGTTTGCGCCCTCCCGTCCCATAGTATTGAACAAGGTTTGTAAGTCAATTCGGGGTACAATGAAAAATAGTAATTACACCTCAATATCAGCAGGCTACTGCACGACATAGCACGCCATATATATTATCTTATCTATTCTTAATCGAAGCATGTAGTTATCTCAATTCTCGACACCCTCATCCTATTACATTTCTAAATAGAAAAAAAAATTAGTTCGAAATTTGAATATCAAAAATTATGTTTTCCCGAAAACAACACAAATGTTGAGTGACGTAAGGCGGAACTTTTTGAAATAAGAACGCTCCACCCATAGAAATATTTAAAAAAAAAAACAGATGTAAGTCTACATACATTTTGACATCTTGATGGACATGTAAAACAAGAACCGTTCTCAATCATGTTTAAACACTCGATCTTGTGGTATTTATATACGTTTTATTATTTAGGTAGTAATAACACTAAGAATATGCTATTTTAAACCTTTAAACAAGAAATTTATTATCCCATACTTACGTAAACGTATGGTTTTTCATAAATTCATGGGTAAGCTTAAAGCAGTATAGCACAAATCAGTATAGACAGCAAAAATACAGAATATAAACTGGTATTGACATTTGTCGTGAATAGCCAATTGATCTACAATGATTACTGAGAATCAGGTACTTATTACCGAGGTCCCGCAATAGGCAATACCATTGAGTTTGGGGCCATAAACTCCGAGAGGGTAGAGGAAGAGTCCATTAAGATAACTGTAAAATAAATTCATTAAATCACAACTTAGCAGCCAACACATTGACGTAACAACACGTATAGAGCTTTGGAAACAATAAAAACATGACATTCATAATTTGCCTAGCCTATTCCCAATTATATTGGGGTCGGCTTCCAGTCAAACCGGATTCAGCTGAATACCAGTATTTTACTTGGAACGGCTGCCTACCAGACCTCCACAACCCATTAACAGGGAAATACGTACTCCTTGGTAAGACTGGTGTCAGAATTTCTGGCTTCTGACTATCCGTAACGACTGCCAAAGATCTACAAATAACAGCCGGGACCTACGGCTTAACGTGCTTTCCGAGGCACGGAAGAGTCTCGGTATGTTAAGATGGTCACCCATCCACAGACCAACCTCGGCAAGCGTTGCTTAACCTTGAAGATCGACCCGTGCGGCTGTAATTATTTAGCATGACATTGTTGCATGATAAAAGATAAAAGTGCATGATAAAAGTTTGCGTCGAGACCAGGCTGTGCAATCTGAACGGGTATAGGTAATACTAAAGATTTTAGCTTTTGACGAACATGAATTATTGACTCTGCAACCCTACATGGATCATAGGAGTTCCCGTTACCTTATTACAGCTGTCCGCTGATCTCGAAGCCTCGCACAGTTAGTAATTGTGGCGACATAGTGATGTCACACAGGAGCCGAAGGCGTAACGGTACGAGATAAAAAGTTAACTCGTATCGCCTTGTAGGGTCTTCCTGCTGAGCGCGCCTCGCGATCCTGACCCCGTTGCGTTTCCATAGCGTTATGCTTTTTTTCCTTGAAGACTTGTATATTTATGGTATCGCTAATATTGTGTTGTGGACAGCTAGGTTGATTTTTTCATCGACAACATTTCCGTTGACAGTTTCTATACGAACTACTTCAAGTAAATGATGAAAAGCGATGATGGAGCACGTAGTTTTGCTGTTTAGCATCAAAAAAATTATGCAGTAAGTAATAATTCTCTGAATGTCAGCGATGGCGTCCAATCTCAGAGCGGAGACTAGCCAGCGACACAGGAGATATTATAGTGCACAAATAGTGTGTGCGCTGTGTGCGCAAACACTGTGCTACGCACTGTGCTGTAGCACTCTCTCTTCGCTAGTATAGAATAAACTAAAAAAAACTTTTTACAAAAAAATACAACCGACTTCCTTTTCTGTGAAAAGTTTTTTTTTCTCACTTTTTACTGGTTCACATGTGTTTACCCCTTTACAGCGTACCGGCCTGATGTTATGTTATGAACTGGTGAAAACAATAGACAGACATGAGATTTCAGCAATCCCAGTCCATTTGCTATCATTTATTGAGAAGTTCCCTTGCCTTTCTTCGAAGTTCTTCATCAGATCTTCACCAAATTGAAATGGAACCACTCCGAGAAAGTTCTCTTTAAAAAACTACCCAAATCGCTTTTAGTGTGCCTTTAAAATTTGAAAGGTTCCCTCTATTTCTCTAGGATCCCACCATCAGATCCTGACTTGATGATCATGGGACCATCTGAGAAGAATAACCCTTCAAACAAAAAAAAAATCCAAATCGGTCCAGCCATCTTCGAGTAATCGGACGAATTGAGAACCTCCTCCTTTTTTTGAAGTCGGTTAAAAAGAACAACAATACAAAAAATGAATCTGAATTTATCCTAATTCCCTTACTCTTGCAGTCTCATCCATTCTAGTGAACAGCATACAATATATAAACAGGGTAAGAAGATAACTACATTGATAGTTTACGGACGGTTGTCTATCAGGAATTCTAATACATAAGGCAACTTAATTGATCTTCAAGTGTCGTCAATCAACGTCGGTAGTGTTTATCAGACTATCCGATAGCGACTAAGTTTACCGACAGGTTGATACTGTAATTATGTGAGCTATTCTGTCTTCCTTACTAGCCCTACCCAGATATATCTATGTATGTATATCGATATCTATGTATATATCTTGAGCGTTTGAGAGACACTCATATCTTCATACAAGTGATATAATGGAAGACGTAAATCTATCCTATGATTGTTATACTTACAAATGCTATATGCGTAAGTATGTTACGTTGCGTTGACTGTAAATTAGGCATAGAATAAAAAATCTCCCCAGCTAACACAATCGTCGAAATAAATAAGCTATCTTCAATCGTGATTCCTTTACACGTTAGGGTGTTACCACACCAATCGGAAGAAAGGATTAGTCGATAACCATCTATAGTTTCTACTAGACCAATCGATCAATGTCATCGATCGATGGTAGAATGAATTAGTCGACGTCAAACGATAATTTCTAATTCTTTCTTCGATCAGCCGAAGCTACCACACCAATCGATCAGCTGTCGATCGATGGCATCGATTGACGATCGATCGGTTGGTGTAGTTACACCCTTAGAATAGAGGCCGAAAATCGTAAATGACCATGAACTACATTCTACAATACTTTTTTCAAATGACAATTATCTGTGTCATAGTTAATTGCTAGTCTGGCTGCATTCAATTAATGATCTCATTTCCATAAGCATTTGTTTTTTTGTAACAGGAAATCTGTATACATGAATACAAAGGTATTGCTCGTATATTTGTGACAAGGCTCATGGACAGTGAGGGCGGCACAAATTAGGCTATCAAAGTGTTACGTGAGTGGTGTTAGGGTCCGCCTTGCCTAATACAGTAACGAAGCTTGGCGGATGCATAATCAGCTGATCATACCGGTTCTTGTACTACGAGGCATTTGGACTGATTGTTATGAGATAAGTGAGAGATGAAGTTAGTGTACTCACTAACTTCATACTAAGTTATTTATTTAGTAACACTTTACGCACACAAATGTAGGTACAGAGGCAGACTTAATGCCATAGGCATTCTCTACCAGTCAACCTTTGGGTGATGCAGATAATGGTGGTAGGTGCAATATGGTGAATAAAAAGCGATTGATATTTAATACATACAAACATTTAAATAAATAAAACGAATATATAAATACTACTTATGAACTGAATATATAAATATACTTACGAATGTGTTCGCGAACTTTAACTTTTAAGGCTAATCGGTTGGTGACCATCCTGATTTCCTGGGGTAGCGTATTCCACAAAGAAAGTAAGTAGTAGTTAGAAGAAAAAGGACTAATTTCATACTTGAAAATAGTCCTTTTTCTTCTAATTAGTGACCGTACTTGAGCAGGAACTTGCTTGCTAACAATCTAGCTGACTAGCGTTAATAATTCGGTGTCCCTATATTTACAAACGGAAAACGAGTTTGTGCCTAGCACACCATGTCGAGATACAAGATTCAAACGGTCAGTAGAAAAATATTGATACAATGGAATTCAAATTAGCTATTTAATAAAATTGCCCCAATGTCAAACAAACAGGATTCAAGGCGGAAACAAGGATTGCGAATCAAACGATCCCCAAGATTAAAATTTCTTATTAACATTATTTTCTTTAATATCTTCGGAGGCCTTCCATGGCATTTTGAAGTTTGGAAGAAATTATAATAACAGATTGTATCGGCTGTTCCGAAGTAAAAATGTATTTTTAATACAAAGATTATGGAAATGATCAGAAAGTAAAAAATGAAGAGAATACGTAAGTTATTACGCCGAAGTTACTTCTTTTAATAAAGATTATCTTGCTTGGTTTTAAATCGTGAATATTTTAATATATAAACAACTATGTACTTCAAAGTAATTGAAGTTTCTCAAAATTGACTCTTCGGTCGCTGAACTTCATTTTCAGTTCTAATCGTAAACTCTTCAAAAATATACAATATCTGGTCCTTCGAGCCGGATTCATTCATTAAATAGTTAACGATCATTATTAAGAACCTCCGAACATAAACGACCTATAGGTACTAACATACCAATCATAATTCGCTGCCTACGTAGATGATTTCATAATTCCGATTTCATAACAGTTCATTGTATGCATGATACAATAATTAAGTGCTAAAGTAGCTAATTGAATTATGATGTCATTCTTAATAACCAACATTATTACAACTTTATTTAACCCTATTTCGAACTATAGAGTTACGCATCTGCCAAATAAATGTTTTGTGTAGCTCTAGTAAACAAAAACTTGACGTAGCTATTACGTAATACAGGTAAAATACATAAGACGAATATCATCGGTGCAGTGGAATTAAGCAAACTGTGGGCTGACAAACACTCCGGTTCAATGTTAGTATATGAGGACATCAGCTGATAACTCTCACATTGACATTGCGAAGTTAACTGAGGAAATGGCTACGCCACTTGCAAGCGATGTACAATCAGTGACTGCACCACTTCCTACCATGTTAAGGAGAAACACTTGTAAATGTGACTTACTGAGAAATAATCATAATCGTTATTTAAACTCTACAAAACATAAATAACTTACACTCCATAGAAAGAAATACATCGACCAAAAAACTAACTCATGCTTTTATTGAAACAATTCGCTCACCTAATCAATAATTCAAGGAACAATAAATCTTAGGCAACATAATTAAACTTGTAGGACCCAATTCCCGACGAGATGTGTAGGCGTAGGCTCGTAACTATCCGCGCCGATGAGGTCATTGTTGCAACCTGCTCACTGCAAATTATATTGCCGAACCTAAATACGTATTTGGTCAAATGATATTTTGTTAAACCATCGTAAATAAGTTAACTTACGAAGGTACAGTGATGTGCAGTGCCTTTGAGAGCGTCTTCCTTTTTACCGAGTTTAAGGAAATTTACATTTCTAAGTAAACTGTCGTGGTGACTATTGGTACTTGGACATGACTAGATATTAGATCATCATAATAATTAATCACTAACAATATTAGGTCATTGTCCAGTATTGACTCAAGTTTCCTAGATTTATATAAAAACTAGCACCCTTTCTGGAAGGTTAGTCACCGTCGTGCATTACTTAGTTTAGTTTAGACATTGAGAAACCGGTTGTAAGATTTTCTGGAGTCCCGAATCCCAAAAAAAACTTAATAGTAACTACGGTCACGATAAATATTGCATACGAGATTTTTATAATGGACGATGCATTCTGCCTCAACTATGGCCGGTATTTTAATAAAATTGAATCGAAGAAGAAACTATGTTGCTATTTTCTAATATGACATTTTCTCAATATATTGTTACGGATATTCTAAGTTAACTGTAGCTTTTGTAATTGTATCATCGGCTTTGGAAATTCTTTAGCTTAGACAGGAAACTCATTTCAAAAACAAAAGACAACATTTTTAAATGCCTGATGCCAAAATATGCACTTAGAAAAATTTTGAAGCATTGAATTGCTTATAAATCTGTTTTTTTTGGACCAATGTTTGTATGTAATACCTAATCAAGAACTAGTAAACAAATCCAATTCATGTAAAAAGAACCAAACATGCTGCTTACAAATTCCCTTCCGAAGAGACCATAATATGCTTGGAGCAAAGAATTTCACAGATATTAACTTAAGGAACAGTTGTCCGTTCAATATCTTAAATATTCGCAGAAGAATAAAATGTCCTTAACAACAGTTTTTTTTTAATATTTTGGAAAGTCCACTCTATATCCCGTATTCGCTATCGCGCAGGTGTGAATATATTTGGTAAATGTTCTGTCTCAAGCTCTAGTACCAAAACCTAACAATATCTTAAAGTACATCTAACAACTGATATAACTTGAAATACATTTGTACCTATTTTAAGTGTGATTTCATAACAAGGCTCGATTAACTTTGAGCATGGCCCTTAGCAACAGATTTTATTATTTAATCGACTCTGCAACCTTTAAATTATTACATATAACCATCAACACATCTGTGAACTTAATCAGACTAGTTCACACAGTGAACATTTCGTAAGATCCAATTCATGTGGCTTTGTAAACAAATATGGTGCCTGATAAATTATGTAAGTATAATGTACCAACCAGATGTGTTGCTAGCCATCTGAAGCGTTTTGTATTTGAATTTGGGTGAGCTGACACTGTAGTATACTCAATCAAGCATGTAGGTAACCGAATACTCAGAAATGACCCAAAACCAATCAGTGTTTCTCTTCGGCTGTCTTGGGTATTGACATCGAAATAAGGATAAATTTACCTTTGTTGACATTCCAGTTTCAACCCACAGTATTGGATAAGAGTGACTGTTACCTATTTAATTTATAAAAAAACCTACGATTTTTGCAAACGAGAGATTTGCTTCTTCGCAGACACATTTATTCGTAAAGTAGGTAGTTATTTAATTTAATTATTTACAAGCGAAGCTAAATTTGATATATTGCCGACATCAAGGAAGGAAGGTTTGATGGGACATGGAAGTTAATACCACCCGCGCCGTCACAGAATATTACATTATTTTTCGTGAACGCGTCGGAGAAAATACCTAGAAAATTCTTTGTTCAACCTCCAAGCCGAGCTTATTAATATTAATTTACGATGTAAACGAGCATCAAATGAGGTACTTTGTAGAAATAAATAGGCTTTGTACCTAATTTTGAATGTACTTAGGAAACGATTTGATGTTCTTCCGTTAAAATGTAGATTAATACGTAAATTTATTATCCTGTACCTTGGTAAAAAAACATCTACAAAGATGGGACAGGTAGTTTCAACATCGATACTGCCAGGGTTGCGGAATTTGTTCGAAAGAGTCATCGCGGCCCTGGAACGCAAATGGCTTTAGGAGGAACACGGATGGGTTTTAGTCAGTAAGAGACTGACACTCCCTTCCGCTCAGCCCAGAGCGGAAGGAGTCATTTGATGATTTCCCATCCCTAAAAAAAATGTTCACCATCGATGCACCTATCTGAAGTTTGCTATGTTTATAAATGAAAGTATCAAGTTTGCAATATCCTTTCTAAGTTGCAATACTTAGAAATTCCTCGCAATAATATTCGCCAGTCTATCAGTCACTTTACCTCTTTGAACTTTGCTACTTTTATACATTTTCTACCATTAAGTGGCTACTTAACGAGATATTTCAGTACTTTAAACAAGCCTTCAAATAAATTCTGATGATGATTGATTTGCCGGAAAGCTACTCTAATCGTCCTCGTTTCGAAAGATGTACCTAATTTATTTATTGTATCTTGGTGTGCCACAGCACCCACCATTTATTGTACAGTTAGTTTGGGTAGTAGGTATTTACTTATTCATTTATTTTTACACTTGCAAAACACTTCTTAAAAGTGAAAAGAAAATACAGAAAAAATACTGCTTATTTAAAAAGAAATTTCTTCCAGCAAATCTGTAAAAATGGGAGTGAATAATAGCGTGACGCTGACGGTGAATAGAAAAGAATGGAAATGAAAAGAAAACTTGTTGCGAACCCCAAATCCCTAACATGGAAGAAACAGTGAGAAGATGAGGAATAGGTACCTATTTCGAAAACACGGATCGACTGTGTAAACATAGTACCTGACGACGAAGCAAATCGGACTTTGTTGAAAATCAAACACAATTCAGTCACAGTCTCGCAGTTTTAGCACTTAGCACTTTTGGATATCATTTCCTACACAGTAATTCTGCCGGCCGGCTTTATTTATTTGAACAGTTCAAAACGCATTATGCATCGCTCAATATAAAAATAGCAACGGTGTTCAAATGGTAACTAGCTATTTCCACTAGAGCAGAGCAATCAGTCTCCATTAGTAGACCCACAAAATGCAAGTGTTGATTGGTGATAAACTGATAACATAGATACTTCCATGTATATTATGTATGTAAAACTAGTTACCGACCTATATATTTACCTAAATGAAGATGATTGGTCAGGATTTGATTAAGCGATAATTATTTTTCTTCATATATTTGAGAAAAGTTGATTGCTGCGCCCTAACAGGGTAATGTACTCACAAAGTTAAGTTGAGTCTGTAACTGTGTGGACATTGTGTGCAATAAACAAATAAATAATTTAAAAAAAACTAGAGTAATCACTTTTTTGGGCAATTTGCTCATAAAAAATAAATTCCATGTTTTTTGGAAACAAAACGTATGCAAGCAAGCTTTTCCCTTAAATACTAAAACGACCGAGAAAGGAAAACAGGTACCTACCTAGTCCTACCTACCTTTTACAAGACACGGCGAATGAATGTCATAGATAGCTCGAATGCCTCATCATTTGAGCTATCTATGACATAAATCCAAGTAAATATAAGCCAAGGGACACCAATGTCCTTCGCTGAGCTCTTTTCCTTAACAGTAAACAAATTCCAGTAATTTTGAGTCAGCTGTATTGCGACATCCTCAACAATATTTAAATCTTACAAGAGCTCGTAAACATTGTAGTGATGCGCTTATGCATTGTGTGAAACCAGTATTAAGCTCCCTAAATGGACTACCATATGTCCCTTGACCTGATTATTTTGATACTTATGCTTTTCGGACTTTTAAATATCATATTTCATGGTTGCTGGTGGTCACATTTAAAAGCAGCACATTTAAAGGTATTGTGATGCTTATTTGAAAGTAACGGAATATTTTAAATAGGTAGTGCGTTAGATAAATACATAACCGATGCTTTGCGAAGGTGAAGTGTGGTGCCGAGTGGTGCGGATGAATGATAATTATTTTACGTAGGAAAGAAAATAATTTCACGTAGATATTAATAAAAAATACGAGAGAGAGAGGCAGACAGGAGGAACTAAGTAAAAATTTTAAAACTAAGATACTAACTAAGCGACTGGTGTTTCTATAGAAGAAAAAAAAATTACTGCTTCACCCCTAAATGAAGCACAGCGACAAAAAGATATACTCGTAGATATTAGAATGTCGAGAACTGACCAACCCAATAATAATCGAGTGGACTCCACATAATAGGCACCTAAATGTTCAAAATTAACTAACTCTAGGTTCTCCATTCTGTAGTACAGAACAGGACACCTAGGTATACACCTATATTTCTCCTACGCAGACTAATATTCGTCCATGTTAATATCATTTAATCCTGAGGTCACTCGACGCAGCCCCGACTAAGCGTGACAAATAGATTACGAGACGGTTTGTTTACCTCGCCGGGCAAATTCGGCAGCTTTGTCTATCATAATAACGTGTCGCTGGAGCTTTTGGGACTGGGGGTCCTTTTAGTACCTAATCATGCTGAAAATATACCTAGAGGAAGGTTTGTTACTACACAGGCTACAAAATAAACGGGTTGTCTGTCAAAGATACTAAACCAAAAAGACCCACCCTATTTTAAACGGTGTAAACTGACATTTTCTTATGTCTCGAAAAATAATCATGAAAATATATTATTTTTGTCTATGTCACCGGAAAATTGCAGACTCCGTAAAATTTTAATAAATCTTGATTATTATGAAAACATCGTTTTCCCATCCCATCAAAATTCAATAGTTACCAATATATCCGTGTCTTATTAAAAAAAATAGTTTATAATTTCACGCGATATTTTACAATCTTACGGCGTTTGCTATTTTCCGATCTATACAGACAAAACCGATATTTAAGTTTTTTTTTGTATTTTTAGGCGGTTGACGTGAGTAGTATCCCCTAATAAAAATCCAATAAAGACACTTAAAGCAAAAAAGAACATTCCAGCAATCTAGACAAACAAATGAACCTTGTTCGCGTAGGTAAATCCAGTCATTGAACTTCCAGCTTGTATCCTACGAAAATTCCTGAACTTCCGCTCTATCTAATTACGCCATTTGTGTGTGCATTCGTTCTATTTCTCTTCGGCGCTAATGACACCAAGAATAGTATCGCGGCTGTCCGAATGGGAATTTATGTTTATTTTGCCTGATGTATTTCTGAGCCTAGGGGTGATCATTTTATGTTTGTAGCGTAAAGCTTGCGGATGAATGAGGAAAGTCTGTAAAGAAGTGCAGGTCTTCGCCGATGATTTTTGTTTTTTTTTCGCTATTAGCCAATAAGTGACCGACTAATTCTTGTCCTAACTGCTTTCGTATATCTAACTACAGTTATAGAATCGCACTATATAATTTGATAACCATGAAGGTTTAAGCTAACAGAGGGCCAATCAATTCTACAAATTTTTACGCAACGTTCGCATTCGCATCTCAGTCGCAAACTGTCAAAATAGCCTCAATGTCCGTACATTTTTGACAGAAAGACTGAGATGCAAATGCGAATGTTGCTCAAAAATTATAAGAATAAAATAGGCCCTCTGTTTAGTGCAAATAAAGTAGAAAAAAAGTGCAATTAAAGTAAAAAAAACCGTTAGGTACTTTCCTATTTTTATTTTGACGTTAATTAACGTCAATATAAGAATAGGAATGTTACGGTTTAATTTTATGATTCCCCGTTCATTGTTCAAGTAAATCATTACCATATTAAACTTTCAGCATTGGAAACATCGTAAAACACACAAGTAAGTAATTGCATGCAAACCAATAAAAAGTAGCTAGGCCACCACCTACAGACTTCGAGTACCTACGGTATAATAATAAATACCTAACTAGTGGTGCCTAATTGTCGTCAGATTCCTTCAACAACTCCTACGCCTAGAGATAACACACGGACTCGCATTGTTTATTTTTAGTACGTTTTCTATCTTAACGACCTCTACCCTATCAGATTGAGCAAAATTCCAACAAAAACAACTTGAATTAACTCTAACAGCATAATTAAGATATTTCATAAGTGCAGCTTCTATATCTCCTCATCTCAAAACAATTTAAAGTCAAATTAACGCTGCTCATTTTTTTAAATTATTGTGACCAAGTTTTCATGTTCGATACCGGATGCAATCCAAAAGCTTGGTACCTAGGTACATAAGCTAAGTTAGTTTGAAAAAAGCCTCAGCCTCGCTCACCAAGATTTTAATTCGAAAGGACTTAAACGAAATCTTTCTGCAGTACCTAATGATTGCCATATTTGCCATTATGTTATGCCTACCGCTACAAGGTAGGAAAAGTATGGTAGGTATCTTCTACTCATAGTAACCTCATTTAGGTACCTATCAATATTTTGTTTGATATTGGGGACAATGAGATAAATAAAAATAAGTAGGTAAGTATTACTTGCCCTATGACATCGATTGGTGATAGCATTGATGAAAAGATCACGAGTGTTCGATGTTGTCAAAAAACAATTTAGTAAGTATTTCGGTAGGAAGGTTAAACCTAAATATACATATAAATAATTTATATTTTTGATACTCACCTTCATCCATGGTGAGTGATTGAGTGACCACCACCACAGCAAGCAGCGCCAGAGCTCGCGCGCACATGGCTGAATTAGCCATGTCTGCTGAAACACCATAGGTACTTTTATGTAAAACATTGAAACATTTAAGCACTAACATCAATATAACAATAATATTTTGTTTCTAAATTTTTTTAAGCATTGAAATATTTTTTTTGGTTTTATGTTATAAAAAGGATCAACCATAGATATTTTTTTATTTAAGGACATTTTCAAATAAAATATGTATATAAGCTTTGCATACGTGTATTAGAAACACGCAGCAGAACCCAATTATATACCTACTTCTATCTATAGTCTACTAATCTTAAATTATAATAAAATGTCTAAAAAGATAATTTCCAATTTTATTTACCGCGATTTTAGAAGTTTTATTGGAACACTATTTTCCCGCGTAAAGTTTCGACGGTTCGCAAGCTCGGATGGACTGGTGCGCGTGCGCGAGCCACTTGGCGCTTTTCAACTGCCGCGATCTCGGGTTAAACGCACGTATACAGTTTCATATTAGAGTCATCATGATTTTTACAGCTGTTTCTATAGCGTCATTCACTTAATACCTAACAAGTACCAAGTGACGGATTTGAATTGAATACTTGAAATAAATAAAATGCCACGAATATAATAAACAAACCAGTCTGCTTCGTTTCGTTTCGATTAACTCTAATAAAATTTTGACCGGCCAGTTTTTAGCAACCTCTACAGCTCTACCATTGACCTCGTTTACGACAGATCCTGGAAGGTAATAAACGAGTGAAATGATGACACAAGCGAGCATTCATGACCTCTAAGATTCATGACAATACAATATAGGTACCTACACAAATCCTTTAGATTAGGTAGATACTTTCTAAACTTACTTCTTTCCACGATACATAAATCTAATCAATGTTTTGACCAAACGTTGTTTTTCATGGTGGTTCTTTGGTTTTCATGATGTTGAGAATCTGATGTCATCAAAGATTTTGAATAACCCGCCCTTTTAGCCCCGCCAAAATGGTACATACTTACGTCACTAAACTTAGTCTATGGTATTTTTCACAATAGTAGACTTTGTCAATTCACGGTATTTTTATCTGTGGTTATAATTTAATTTTCTTTTTTTAATGTGGCAATAAGTTCTGCCGTTTGTCGATGGTCAATGTTTGAGTGATTTGTCGCAATCGCAAATGTCATAGTATTTTTTGAGCTCAATATTATCAGGATGGCAGAAAACAGAGAGGAAATTCTAGCAAATTTTCAGGTAAGAGAGCCTTTCTATGTTAGCATCACCCTACTTTACCTATCGCTGCCCTTTAGTGTTGCAAGAAGGTTATGTAGTGTATAACAACAGTGACTCTTAATTCTCGTTTATCTCTTTGTGCTTTGGTCTTATCGTGGTTTTCAAAGATTTTTTCGAACTTTCTTTGTCCTTTTTGTATAACTGCATAGGTTTTACGATCGTGAATCATACTCTGGACACGTGTTATACGTTACAAATTATGCCTTCATTGTTTCTTTGTGCATAGTCGATGTTCACTTCCTTGAAGCTACTGAGCTACAAGGTAAACCTTGTGGTTGGCGTTAACTGCGTTCTTCAATTGCGTAGTATATGTAATTAAGGTAATGCTATGGTTCGTTTAAATTAATGAAACAAATTATTCTAGGGTATAACAGCCATAGAAGACGTTGCTGAAGCTATATACCACCTAGAAGAAGTAAATTGGGACTTACTCGTAAGTATACTACTTTATTATTCTTACTTTATACTGTAGCAACCATACAAGATAAAAGAAATGACAGTTTTTTTACAATTCATCACACTGCACAACATTAGTTCTATACAAAGGGTTTCCAACTTTCTTTATGTCATGTCCATATAAGGGTTTGTTTATATATATATTTTTAGTTCTTCAGATGTCACAAGTGTCATTGATCAAAATATTTTGAAATCACTTATCAATGTAATCTTTACAAGTTAATATTTTATTAATATAAAGTGTAATACAATTATACCAATTTAATATTAAGATATTGTAGAAAATATGGTACTGTGACCTTCTGAAAATCTGCATGTCATTTCTGCATCTGCTTCTATCTGTCTGACTTTGTAAGCACACATCTCGTTTTTTCTTGTCCCCGAATAGCCTATAGCCTTCTACATGAGTGTGGAAGTCATATACAAAAAGAATTTTCCAAATCCAGCTGGTAGTTCCAGAGATTAGCTTGTTCAAACAAACAAACTCTTCAGCTATATTATATATTAGTACAGATATATATTCATATACATATAAATACTATGTGTAATTAGTTTTACTTTATTTCTGTATATTCGCCATTTCGCATGGGCCCCCCAACCGTTTCCACTCTCTGTTTTGTGCCTTCCTTGTCTATGTTTTCGCTGCAGTCTTGTCTATGTTGTCCACTATCTTTTGAACTCTTTTATTTCTTTACTGGCAGTGTAGTCAAAAATAAAAACTAGTTGAATAATATCTCCACAACAGACACTTGAATGTATAAGTGGCTAAAATAATTTACACAACATATAATCATTTGTAGTGCCTTTATTTGTAGAAAGAACTTCTACAGAGAAGTTCCATGATATCACATGATGAATTTATTGTTTCGTAATGCATGTAAAATTTGCATGCTTATATCTGTTAAGCAAAACATGTTTGTTCACATTATTAACACTACCATCTTTATACCATGTTTTTGGCAAATAAATGATATTCTATTCTATAAAATATTCAAAAATTAACTGTAAGTACATATTTGTATGCTGAACTCCAATTAGTCATAATGAGTGAAGCCAATCAATTACAATTACTTATCAGCTGTTTTGAACCATTATCAGTATTGTAACATACAATTAAGAAATTCCTCATTAAGAATACTTTCATTTCTATTGTTGGCTACTTAAAAGTACTTAAAGTGATTATTATAAAGTTGATCTATTTACAATAGCAATAACAAAATCTAGGAGAACTCAACTCTTAGCTATAAATAAAACATTTCTGTTGCTCCTTTGCCTGCTTCAACAGAAACAAGATATTAATATACTGATCAGACAATGTTAGTCAACTCAAAACCTACATAAATTCACACGTTTATCTCGACAGTTACTACAGAATGCCATCTGCTACGATCCTTACAAATTCTTTAGCTTCGTCTTTTTAAATTTCTAAATCTGAGGGCCTAGTGCGAGTTTTAATACTTGCGCGTTATACGTTAGCGCGATCGAGCATCGATTTGTATTGAAAGTGGATACACAACTAAAACGAAAAACTTCCAACTTTATTTACTATATGAATTGACTCCAGTGATCTTTTACTTAAAAGCGATCATGTAGGTATGTTTAAAAACTCCCACTAACATCACCAATTAGAACTGCTTCTGGCTTAGCCTCCCTTCCCAACGTGAAAACATACGTCACATACCTTCGGGGAGGCTTTTGCCCAGCTGTGGGACAACAATGTCTATTAAAAAATAAAAAGTTAGCATAAATGTTTACATTGAGAATGTTAAAATCAACAGTTTTCTCGATTCTATTACTTTATACATTGCTTATTTGCCACTTCCATGTTTCACTCATATAAAACACGTAAGTAATAAAACTTATATTATACAGGGTGTCCCAAAACTCAACGTCAAGCCGAAACGGGGTGACAGGATTGATCATAACCATCACGAGAAAAATCTGAAAAAAAATCTATCCCATGCAGTTTAAAAATTATGGGCATTTTAAGAAAAACCTAGAAATTTGATCAAACTGTACCATTTTTCGGTTATTGTGGTTATTCTTTTTTATTTTTGTTCATTTGAACTTTGGAAACGTAATCCTAAATAACATTTCTAGAATCCCAATAAAAAATAATGACACAATTGCCTCAAGTTTCCGAGAATTGAGACTATTTGTTAAACTACGAATTTAAAATTTTCAAGATTCGTCGACTTTGACAGGCCCTCCTATAAAAAAAATGTACTAGAGTGCCTTGGCAAGTGGCATTAAAAGTTGGCGCATTTAATCAGAATTCTAAAATGGTACAATACTTGTTAGTTCCATACAATAGAAAAGAGTAAAAAAATTAAAACCTCAAGTAACCCGATTTTTGCTATCTCATTTTACTCAGTTAAAATGTTTTTAATTCACACAAGCTCTAGGTAGGTTCTTAATTTTAAGACAAAATGATGAGAGAGATGGATAATGGGTATGTTCGCCATGAGTGAGCGAGACAGATAGTCACGATAAAGTCTAGCGGCAGCACTTGCGTTGCATCTGCATTCCCCATAAATGAGGTGCATGTTCGCATATTCTTGTGAAGTGTAGCGCGTAGGCATGGTAGATAAAAAGGATGCCAACACAAAAGTCCAGAGAGAAGCCAAAGTTGCCGGTATGTTATCAACAAGTCCAATTCACAAAGAGAAGCCAAAGTTGTCAGTACTAAATCAACACAAGCGAATACGAACGTGCGCAGTAGACGAATGAGCGAAACGTACTAACTGGTTGGTGTCGGACTGGTAGCGTAGCCATTTGCTTGGCTGAAACTAGTGCGAATGAAACAGATAGATGCCATAGCATCTATCTGTTTCATTCGCACTCGTTTAAACGACGCATCTCCGTCTCAATGCGTGGCGTCACTATCTGTCTCGCTCACTCATGGCAAACATACCCATTATCCATCTCTCTCATCATTTTGCCTTAAAATTAAGAACCTACCTAGAGCTTGTGCGAATTAAAAACATTTTAACTGAGTAAAATCTGATAGCAAAAATCGGGTTACTTGAGGTTTTAATTTTTTTACTCTTTTCTATTGTATGGAACTAACAAGTATTGTACCATTTTAGAATTCTGATTAAATGCGCCAACTTTTAATGCTACTTGCCAAGGCACTCTAGTACATTTTTTTTATAGGAGGGCCTGTCAAAGTCGACGAATCTTGAAAATTTTAAATTCGTAGTTTAACAAATAGTCTCAATTCTCGGGAACTTGAGGCAATTGTGTCATTATTTTTTATTGGGATTCTAGAAATGTTATTTAGGATTACGTTTCTAAAGTTCAAATGAACAAAAATAAAAAATAATAACCACAATAACCGAAAAATGGTACAGTTTGATCAAATTTCTAGGTTTTTCTTAAAATGCCCATAATTTTCAAACTGCATGGGATAGATTTTTTTTCAGATTTTTCTCGTGATGGTTATGATCAATCCTGTCACCCCGTTTCGGCTTGACGTTGAGTTTTGGGACACCCTGTATACTGTTAAAACAATGTTATCCTTGCATTCTATGTAAGGAATTGGTTATGGTTGACACATGTCGTAAGTAGATGTACAGTCAAAGAATGCACCTTTTTTTATTTTACTCACACAATAACTGTATCTTCGATAGTGTACGAAATACAACACGTCGCGCCACGCTTTTCAGCTCATTCTCCCTGAGCGCCTGATTCGTGTAGCTCCTGAAAGCTCAAGCAAGACTTGGAATGGCGAGCAATTAGTCATGTGTAGAGAATAGACTAGAAAATTTTTGCTGTTTGTAACGGTCTACAGCTAAAAAGATGTTGGGCGCCAATTATTCCTTTTGATGATCACGATTCGCTGACGTCACTGTCATGTTTCATTACGTGACTTCTCACTCACTCTTTCTATATTGCCATCTCACTCACTTATCATGTCATGGTTACAGGCAGCCATCAACCGAGTGATGCCACAGGACGCGACCAGCTCGTCAGCACATAATCATGATAACGACGACACGCATGACGTTGAGATGATAGACGATGATATATCTGTGATAACTCCAAAAACTCACCCACCAGGTATGATATCACATTGTAATATTGCTTGCTTATTATGATAAATCGATAGTTAAGAACAGGGTACACTCTTTGAGATTGCCTTTGTAACCAAACGAAATACTACATTCTTAACTTTTTCACAAGCATGGTTCAATAGATGATGGACTGATCGTTTCCTATCAAGAATGAAGAAAATGTGGATATAGTTTCTTCATACTTAATGAAGTCTTAAGTTTTGTTGTCGCTGCATAGTACGCCACCAATCACCCACCGCTGTCACATGAATTTGCTTCTGCTGAGTGACTCTCGGACTGTTCTGAGCCATTTTAAGAATGTGACAAGTAAAATCCGTTCGACTGACAAGATAGTCTATTTCTAGAATTCTGTATGGGTCACGACAAAGGCTTGCAGTGTCACTTTCGTCACTATGACCTAATGAAAAGCGGCAGTAATTGCAATTTCGCTTTTGTCTCTTTAGAAAGAAAAAATCAGTCCATTATCTAGTGTCGTTCGTAATCATCTGAGTTTGTTTGTGAGAGCTTAAAACTCGTCGAAAAATAATTTGAATGTTTGTTCCGCAGACCGGGAAGACCGTAATCAAGCGTCAACGTCGACGCTTTTAAATTATAACCCCATTCCTATTGTAGAACTACAAGTTCACTGTAATAATAAGATACATGAAGTTAAAATATCTGCGAATGCGACAGTCGGTGAGTGCTCTTTTTATTTATGTTTTTGTCTGTGTGTAAAGATAACCGGATGTAAAGTGCCCTTTGTGCTTTCGCAAACCTAACTGCCTATGCCTAGTTGTGTTCCTTTCGACTTTGCCGCAGTCGGATAAATAACATTAAAAAAAACGGACAAGTGCGAGTCAGGGGGGCTACTCTCTAAACCCGAAGTCCGTAGTTTCGGGCTTTGTTGCGGACGTATCACCTACGGACTTACGATTTGTTCCGAAGGTGATACGGACTTGTATATGCCCGCAACTAAGCCCAAAACTACGGCTTTCGGGCTTAGAGAGTAGCCCCCAGACTCGCGCACCGAGGGTTCTGATCGAGTTTTGATTTTTCCGAGTATACATTACCTACGGAAGTTTACAAACTATGAAAACACTCTGACAAAAATATAGCAGGTAAGATTGACGGACAAACTAAACTTTGTTGTTGACCAAATGTTCTCCCATACATCAACGTACGTCACAGTCAATTCTTCGACCGAAAATATAAGTCTGTAATCGCAAAAATGGTTTTTATAGGATTAAACTATAAATTCCCAGACTTTTTCCTACATTTGTATTGTATCTTCTTGCTAAATTTCATGACTCTAGGTCAACGGGAAGTATCCTACCGGTTTTGTCTTGAGTGTGTCAAAACATGCGCCGTAAACGGAACATAAATGGCCTTATCTTTAGATTGCGTTGACTTCGAAGCTGGATTTTTCTCTTCTCCAAGGAGTAGTAGACCTGAGTATTTGGTGTTAATTTTAGCTTGATTTCTCAACGTGGTCCTGAGAAAAAGGGTCTTAGCAGACGGACAGACAGACAAACGGACAACAAAGTGATCCTATAAGGGTTCCGTTCTTGCCGACTGAGGCACGGAACCCCGAAACCATTATTTTTTTTTGTTTCACTGGGTGTAGCTACTTGCGTGTGTCGTGGTGACGGGCGGGCGTTTTGGGGGACTGTCTTTATGTAGAACTTTGACGTTCAAAAAGTGCTATTCAGCCTTATTTGAATAAATGACTTCTGATTTTGATTTTGACTACAACTCAACCTTATACTCTGAGACTCTAAGCACCAAGCGCGAAGTGCGGTTCGTTACGAACGTACGAAAGGACTCGCTACCTACTAAAGGACTCGCTAGGCTCCGGTTCTATAGGCGCTTACCAAGCGGACTGTCAGTGCGTTTTTGTCCTAAGACAAAGGAACTATATATTATTATGCAACATCTTCTCCCTCAGGTGATTTAAAAAAGGAGTTGGAGACCAAATGCGGCGTGCCAGTATGCCGGCAGCAACTGTCGGGGCTGGGCGGCTCGCGCGCCACCAACAACGCGACACTACAGACGCTCAACCTGCCGCAGAATGCCGTACTGCGACTCAAAGCTGCTGAAGCTCTTATGGCCGATGACGAGTGAGTGCTATTTTTAATCTGCTGCTTCTTGGTTCACCATGAAATATTTTGTGTCACGAAAAATAGCTAACGTTAAAGCTTGGTGACAGGAAACTTATCAAAATCCATAACACGGTACACAATCTTGTGATCATACTTAAAATAATACCCCGCTGTGAGTAAAATGAGAGCCAGCCAGCCTGATTGGGTCATTTGAACATAGTTAATCTATCATTGTCGATTTTTAGAGCCTTTCAAAAAATAAAAAAATATAAGCAATTTCGTTGAACTTCGTAATATCGTCCCTTTTAGCCTTACCAGTGTTTTATTCAATATGTCATTGCATTTACTAGGGTCGCAGAAAGGCTGACAACAACATACGTCCTGCACGTGAAACTTGACGACAAGGAGTACACGCTCAAGTACCCGGGCACCAAAACCGTACAGGAAGTCAAGAGCGACATATACTCGCTCACAGACATACCCGTCAGACATCAGGTCAGTGTAGACACTCTCATATAGTTAGCGTGATATATATGTAGAGTACACGCTCAAGTACTCGGACACCAGGACCGTGCAGGAGGTCAAGAGCAACATATACTCGCTCACAGACATACCTGCCAGACATCAGGTCAGTGTAGACAGTCTCATATAGTTAGCGTGATATATATGTACAGTACACGCTCAAGTACCCGGACACCAGGACCGTGCAGGAGGTCAAGAGCGACATATACTTGCTCACAGACATACCCATCAGACATCAGGTCAGTGTAGACACTCTCATATAGTTAGCGTGATATATATGTACAGTACACGCTCAAGGACCCGGACATCAGGACCGTGCAGGAGGTCAAGAGCGACATATACTTGCTCACAGACATACCCATCAGACATCAGGTCAGTGTAGACACTCTCATATAGTTAGCGTAATATATATGTACAGTACACGCTCAAGGACCCGGACATCAGGACCGTGCAGGAGGTCAAGAGCGACATATACTTGCTCACAGACATACCCATCAGACATCAGGTCAGTGTAGACACTCTCATATAGTTAGCGTGATATATATGTACAGTACACGCTCAAGGACCCGGACATCAGGACCGTGCAGGAGGTCAAGAGCGACATATACTTGCTCACAGACATACCCATCAAACATCAGGTCAGTGTAGACACTCTCATATAGTTAGCGTGATATGTATGTGCAGTACACGCTCAAGACATCAGGTCAGTAATTCCTAATTTAATGCTCTGGTGCCCTACTATGACGTGCTAATGCCATCCACTTCCGATGATGTAAAAGGGATAGTGCTATTCGCTATGTATAGCTCCGTCTCCCTCTTAGAGCGGAATCATGATCGTTTTTAGACTTCATATTCATAATAGGGTCAAATTGAGCACATCCAACGCTGGACGACTGTCATGTGCGTCAATTGTTGTAACGATAAGGAAATCGGGTGACTATTCGCGTCAGCTTGAACCATCCAAACAAGTTATTTGACACAAGTGACGCGAGATAATTTCTTCCCAGTTTGTCAAGGTCCCTAAAATACTTGAATTCTCGTTATGTCACACTCTCGATCCTGTAGTAGTAGTAGCTCAACTGTACAGCGTCAACTCACAAGTATCAGCGTCTATAAGTGACCCACTCGTTTAACTTCAAAACAAGATCAGCATCTTCTGGGATAACTCGTTCCGTCCTATGCTTTTTATCCTTTAAGAAATTTTCTGACTGCCCTCCGTCGTGATATATGGGAGGGATTATTTCTACTTATTACCGAAAAGAAACCCATGGATCCTCTTGCTGCCACTAATCAGATTTGTATGACATACTTGCACAACCTTATGCCAACAGTTGGCCCATCTCCCAGCTCCAAGGTCTTATAATTAAAGTTTTATTTTCCCCAGCAATGGACAGGCTGGCCCACAGTAACGGGGCTGGATGAGACAGTGCTGGCGATGGCCGGGCTAGACTTGCCCCAACACGAGTTGACGGTGAAGCGCGCGCCCAAGCAGAAGGAGTATAAGAGGGTAAATAGTATGGTACTGGAACCTTTACTAACCTATCGGTGTTGTACGTTCGCGGGACGGAAAGATTAAGCCACTTTATGTCAATTTGAATATAACACTATTTTTCCCACTAAAACTGATGGAATTGAAGATGCTTAACTTATTTTTTCCCGCGAGTTTGTGTCTTAGACATAGTAGTCTTTTTATAAATTTTTAACTAACACACTATCCTACTCGCATGTATACGGAGTGAATTTTTCAAGTGTGCGTGGATGGCCAAATCCGAAACTATGAGGAATAGCCAAAAACTGGCCCAGTGCAAGTTAGACTTGCACACGAAGGGTTCCGGACCATAAGCCGAAAAATGCATGTTTCTTGTATGGGGGCCCCCTTTTTTATTTTTATTATTTGTTGTTATAGCGGCAACAGAAAATTTCAACTGTCTATCTGAGATACAGCCTGGTGACAGATGGACGGACAGCGGAGACTTAGTAATAGGGTCCCGTTTTACCCTTTGGGTATGGAACCCTAAAAAAGACCTTGCAGTGCCAAATCATAATCTAAGCTTATAGTTTTATAACGGTGATTAACAATTATTTGCCTTACTGTTCCTATAGGTATTTTAACCTACTACAAAAAAGGAGGAGGTTGTATGTTTTTTTTAAAACAGTTAAAGGAATCTCGCGGCAATTTTAATGAAAATTCAATGATGCAGTTGTAGATTCTCGGGCCTGCAACTGCATTATTGGATTTTTGAAAAAATATAAGTTTAGGTTAAGGCAGGTAGGTTTAGCCAGAAATTTAAAAAGAAATTGTTAAAAAATTGTGCTTTCCTTAAGTTTGCTATGTGTTTTTCTTGCTAGTCTTTGATCCTTATTAGTGACACTTTCGAATGGTGTAATAATACAGGTTTAGATTAAAATCAGCCAGTTCATTCCTGGTAAGGAATACAGATTTTTCAAAAATTCAATGATGCAGTTTTAGTTGCATCAAAATCGGGCTCGAGACTCTTGAGTTTTACGCTATTACACTATAATTATAATAATATAGTCATCATCAATCACACTAATGTTATAAAGGCGAAATTTTGTGAGTGTATGTTTTTTTACTTCTTCACGCGCAAACGGCTGGACCGGTTTAGATGAAATTTGGTATAGAGATTGTTTGTCCCGGGAAATGACATAGGATAGTTTTTATCCCGGGAGTATGTTCCCTTGGGATCATTTTCGACATTCACGCGGGCGGGGCCGCGGACGGAAGCTAGTTCCTCATAATTCATGATTTGGCCATCCACGCACACTTTAAAAGTTCACCCTGTATACTTAATGTATTTGGTGGCATCAAACCTGTGATTGAGCTAATATAAATGACACCAACTGTATCACACTTCCAGACTGCTTGAAAAGTGAGTTGTTGGAACTTTAGTCTTTTTTATTTTGGGTTTTTTGATAGAAGTCAATTTTATTCTGCGGACCTACAACCTTCTTAAGAAAAAACGCTTGTTTAAATGAATAATATACTAATTCCAGATAATAGTGGAGAGCTCGGACAGTGAAAACAGTTCGGTTGAGGAGGTCGAGGACACAGCTGAGGGGTACACCGGCGAGGACGACATGTTCGTCGACCTCGTGCAGTCCGAGAGGCTGCAACCGCTCAGTGAGTACACACTTACTACTTCAACAGTACAAACTTACTACTTCAACAGTACAAACAGTTCGCTCCAGGAGGTAGAGGACGCAGCCGTTGATTGACTATTTTTTTCCCACGAAAACGTGACCCTATATGGATGGAAGTTTCGGTTTCGGTAGACACTATAGTGACCTGAATGAAAATTTCATGGTCGCCTTTTGGGACCTGCGTTTAAAAGGCTCTGTGTGACGTCAATTTCACGTACTATATTTGTTATGTTCCAGTGTCAGACAGCGTAGAAGACGAGGCATTGGGCTGCATCGAGTTCTCGCAGCGCTTCCGGACGCGGTACGGGCCCAACACGCCGCACTTCTTCGAGGGAACGCTGCAGGATGCCATCAAGGAGTCATGTCTCAAACCTGCCAAAGAGGTCAGTTTAAACTTCAAAAAACAATAGGTGATCATGGAGCTGCAAGTTTCCTATCCCACAAAAAACATTACATGTAAATTGGTTGTCATGACTCGCAAGCTCATAACGCTTTCGCTCCAAAATGTTCTTGAATGTTCGTGCCACTATCATGTGACACAACCAGCTGTTGCTTTGTACGCACATATCCCATTTTTTCCCATCCCCGTAGGCATTTCGGGAAATCTTCTATTAGTGCTCCCCTGCACTCCTCAAGGAACCTACATGCCTAATTTCAGCATTCTACGACCAGTAGTTTCGACTGTGCATTGTCTGTCAGCCACTCACTCACTCTGTCTGTAATGGAGGAATTTTATATAATTACTAGCTGACCCACGCAACTTCGTCTGCGTCACACTTTTCATGAATGCGTGATTTTATATAGTCAAGAATAACTGATCGAGTGGTAAATAATCAATTATTATCGACCCCCGAGAGTAGATAATAAAAGTACTAATATCGCTATTAAAAAATAGGGGTTGGTGATAGAAGGATGAAAATTTAGGGTTGTATGTATTTGTACATGCCACATTATAAAAAATAAAAATTTGTCCAAAAAATAATATAAAAATGTTATGGGTGGACAACCCTTATCACTTAGGGGTATGAATAATAGATAGTAGCCGATTCTCAGGCCTTCTGAACACGCATATAAAATTTCATAAAAATCGGTCAAGCCGTTTCGGAGGAGTATGGTAACTAACATTGTGACACGAAAATTTTATATATAAAATTAGGATACTAATAAAACACAAATATTTGCTAATGCCATAAAATAAACTAATAATATGATGTGTTAATTACCTTTCTCACTAAGAGAACACACGGGAAAACAGAAGCCAGAAAATCTGTCTGACAAGAGTCTTGCCTAGCGGTGTCATGTTACCCAGTAACTGGCTGTTGGAGGTCAGAGAGACAGTCACTCCATGTAACGCAATGGTACTCAGCTGCAGCTGATACTGGAAGCTGACCCCAACATGGATTGAAAAAGGCTGGTAGATTGACTCCAAAATAACGAATTGTTTTCACTTCGATTAGCTCCATCGTTTTTTCATGAGAATCGTGCTGATTTATAGGATAAAAGTATCCAATAGGTACTTCGCATAGCAATCATTCATCAATTTGACTTCTCGTTGCTTAGACGAGTAGATTTCTTGCGTTTACTTCAGTCTTCTTGATGATGAGGCAAAACAAGGTGAGGAAAAAAGGTATTTATACAGGGTGTACCACCACATGAAAAACAAAGAAGCGAAATTTGTACGGCAACAAAAAGAACCGCAGCGCCATCTACGACAAACTAACAGCGAAATTCTGCATCACGCAAGCAAAGTTCTATGTGCGATTTGAACATATACAACAGTCCGAATATCAACTATCGGGCAGTTGCCCACCAGACACAACAACCGTCTGGTTCGGAGGATCCTCCCCTTTTCGGTGGAGGTATGCGGGACTTTACTCTCTGTACCGCATCCCTCTATAAGCACACCTTTTTATGCCAAGGTAACTTTTTCGAACAACTCCGCAGGCCGGCAGGCCCCGACAACTTTGCCGACATCTCTTTAAAGCGCGCGTGGGCCCTGTATACTTACAATACAGGAAAACAAAACAACATGTTTACTTGAGATATTAATATTTTTTTCCAATGTACGTATTGTACGTAGGCACAGACGCCAGCACATCAAGCTACAATAATCTGGAAAATTTCTAGATTTTTAACTTAATCGCTAAAGCATTAGGTTCAAGGTTGATTGGGAAAATTTGACAGTTTCGGGTAGCTTGATGTACAATCTATTGTATTATTGGGCTTAATTTAATATAATCACATCACGCTGTATATTTACGGAAATAAAACAACACGGTTTTATAGAGATGTTAATTTTTTATTCGGAAATTAATCAGATACAGAATTCATGTCTATTCAATTTAAGTATCTAAATAATGCACAGCAAAGGAGTGGCACTCTCTGCCTGCGTGTTTCCGAACGCATACAACCCTAATTTCTTCAAAATAAGAGTGAACAGGCTTCTTCTGGGTAAGCTCGCTCCATCGTCGACTTTCTCTGTCATCTATGACCTAGACTAGAGTCAAGAGCAAACCCATATTAAAAAAAAAAACAAAAAAAATCTTCTTCACGGATTTTACTTTTAAAATATGTAAGTGGATTTTAAAACAGCAATTAAGTTTTTTCGGAGCTATTAAGTACTCGTATATGGCGTCATGACAAGGTAAAAGGCATCTCATAACACAGTCAATTGTCAACTTTATAAATTTACATAGTCAGGGCCAAAAAGTTCTTCAAGAATTAAGCTGAAAAAGAAAAAAAAAATATCGTTAGCATCATTGTTTTCGGGAACATAAAATGTTGTTTGTTATGTAACCTCGTGTTAGCAGCTAACTCTAAGTTAAATGATAACTGGTTTGTGCAAGCGGGCCTTAACGGATTTACTCTTCACGGTGCTTCATACAAACTTTGAAGTCAATTTTAATGAAACTTGATGCGTTGAAAACTCGTGTGACGTCACCTACCAGTACACTTTTTACAGGAAAGTGTACACACCTTATCTTTGATTCATTTTATCGTCATACTTTGGAATGTTGGAATGCTAAAAATATTTAGAGTTAAAATTGCTAGTATTAATATTTAGGGTAGAATCGAGTACAACGTATATTAGCGTGCTTTTGACAGACACAAGGTCAGGCAGTTTGCATTTTAGCCACACCCATTAACGAGTTCGAGCCACCGCACAGTGCGATATTTTTTAAATCTAGAAGGACAATATTAAAAATTCACACTTTTAATTATCAGCCTGCTACTTACTTAAAATCAGTAACAATAAACCATATTTCAAGAACACAAGACTTGTTTTCCTAGAAGTCGAGTCGAACATTAGAAAAAAAGGGTCAGACTGGCCAACTACCTGCGTTTATACATTCGCTAAGAGTGAACGGTAGCGTCATTCGTCTGAGTTTGTTCGATGAATACGCTGTGTTTCTGTGTGCTAGTTGTGATTAAGTGTTGTTATCGTCTTCGTTTGAGTCTTGAGGTAAGTTTATATATTCATTTTATTACAAATAGCGTTACATTAAATAGTCAGAGCGAAGAGAATATTAGTATTTTATTTTTTCTAAAAGAAAATGCCTAGTACTGTTTGTAACAGACTTTTAACACATTATATGAAACTATATGAGTCTCATGCCAAATTTTTCTAATAGAAGCACTTGTAAACTCTATGAAACATGACTATTTGCTGGCGCAAAGTTGCGACACTCATACATGTTCTTTCCATTTTCAGAATGACGTTCGAGATTTCACGAATTTCATTTTTCGATGTTTGGTTCGCCAATGCGAAAGAATGTAGAATGGATGCTTTGTTGCATCATATATTGCAAGAGTTTGGTAATCCATCTTTCCCAGATGAAATTATAAATAAATTAAAGGCAAACATAAGAAGCTGTGCCCAACAAATTGAAATAAAATGGACGAAATCAGGCAGACATCGAGACCGCTTTTTAAAAACGAATTGTACTTGGTTAGAAGAAGGTTTTTCGTTTAATAATATAATCACAGAAAATGTCACAATCATTTCAATGGATGGACCTAGTGGCCGACCAGGAAGACCACAAAAAGACTTCGACAGTTCCAGCCATAAAACCCACGACGTATACAACATCTTCTAGATTCATCGAGTGAGGGAGAGTTGTCTTTGGCGACCGAAGTGCAGCTTCGCAAGAAGGGTAAAAGAGATTCAGCGGCCATATTGAAAGAGCTGTGTGAGTTTTCACCCAGAAGAGGCACTACACTGAAGAGAGCGCGAGTATGTTTCTCAAATAAAAAAAAGGAATTTTCCGCGGACCAAGCTGTGGCGTTGATTGTCGACGCCAATCTGTCGACCCATCAATATGATGTAATACGACAGCAAGCAAAACTAATAAATACCAATATATATCCAGCATATTGTAAAGTTAAACTGGCAAAAAAGCTTTGCTACCCCAATGACATAGATGTTACAGAAACATATGCAGAAATCAAACTACAATCTGTAATCGATCAAACGATTACAAGATTATGCAAGGCGGAAGAAGAGGTATTAAAAACTATAAAAAATATACGATACCTAGAGATAATAGTGAAGTGGGGTTGTGATGGTGCGGAACAAAATAGATATAAACAAAAATTTTCTGAGGATCAATGTAGTGATGAAAGTCTTTTTAGCATATCTATGGTACCCCTTCAAATGTATGTGGAAATTAACAAAATTATTATATAGCAAAATCCTTCGCCATCTTCGACCAGATATTGTCGACCAATAAAGATTATGTTTGCAAAAGAAAATGCAAATTTGATAACTACAGAAGTTGATAAAATCAGGAGTCAAATTGAAACTCTAACACCCACAAAAATTTCAGTTAATGGCGTGGAGATGTTAGTATCGTGTCGTTATACGGTCAATTGCGACAAGTTTGACGAATACAGTAAAGCAACTAGTGACTTATATATTAAGGAATACTCCTGGTATCCTATGCCTGTTAGCGTGCACAAAATTCTGTTCCATGGAAAAGATATTATATCGTCGTGTATTGTCCCAATTGGTCAGTTATCAGAGGAGGCACAAGAATCTAGAAATAAACATAATAAGAAGTTTAGAGAGCTGTTTACGAGAAAGACTTCACGAGTCGATACTAATAGGGATTTAATCAATAGGTTGCCTATAACGTCCGATCCATATATAGCAAGTTTACGTCGTTTGCCCAAAACCAAGCGTGGGCAAATTACTCCAGAAGTACAAGAGTTGCTTGAAATTAGAACTCCACCAATGGAAATTGGTGAAGGTCAATCAGACGAATTTAGTCAAGATTCTAACAGAGATACAGATGAATCTGATAGTGACTCTGATTAATTGGTCTGGTTAGTGCAAGTGAAACAATATAAGTTAAGTAAGCTAAGTTATATTATTATAGGTACATGTAAAAAACTATATTGTATTATTATTGCTTTTTAATATCCATTGTAATATTCTACACACGTAAATCTTTTAAGTATTACGTTTCAATCTGTTCTGTGCTCGAATATATCGTAAATCAATTGTATGTTTTTGATTTCTCATTTATTATATAAAATATAAGTTATTGATGTTTCATTTCAATATTTCATTGCGTGAAATAAATGTTATTACTCATTTAAAGCATACAATAAAATTGTCCACCTAGATTTTAAAAATATCGCACTGTGCACCGGCTAGCGTTGCCTTAAAACAGTGATCTTAAATCGCAGTAGGAAGGAAATTAGTACTTACGGGTTTATTGTCGTTGTCTTTGGAGGACATTTAAGATATGGGTGACTCGGTATGCCATTGGGACATATACGCTGTTCTGCAATTGATGCCATAGACCACGAGACTACTACTAAACAAATCAACAAAATGACAACTAGTTTCGACCACATTTTGAACAACGTTCTTGGATGAAGTTGGTATGAAAACTAAACTAAAGTTTTTTTTTTTTTGACTATGACCACTCGCAGTTCAGCACACTAAGGCTGGTTACTGCTTAACCGGACTATCCTGTGGTGGCCTTAAATGACTCTAAGGCCCCCAGCCAGGGCTTACAAACTAAATAAAACTAAACTAAATGACCGCTCGCTAGGGCATCCCCTGCGGGATAAGGACCTCGGCTAGCGGCGTCATTTGGGAGGAACAGCAAGGGACAGGCTGGGTCGTAACATTATTTAGGGAATTTAAAACTACTGGCTCAGCGACGCGGGCTGGCTCGGTAATCAAAGGTCGGGGAGGGTTATTACTGGGACGTCGCGACGGGCCCCGGCGGCGGGGCCGGAAAACGGAACGCGGTCTGTGTCGTGTATGTTTTCGAAGAGTGCTGGTTTCCCTACGGCTCTCTTGAATCTGGGTGATGGGGTCGTCGGGCTCGACGAGGGTATGCCTCGGGCGGCGAATCCTACTGATCTGTGAGGGAGTGTATCGGGTGGCCGATGCGATAAGGGGGTTTTGATGTTTTGAAGCAGTTTCGATGAAACGCTGCGATAGTCGTTTCATGAACTGTTTCACTGTCGGGATTTTGAGGTCGACGTGGAGTCGTTCATTCCTAATGAACCACGGGGCGCCCGTGGCCTTCCGGAGAAATCGATTTTGAACTACTTGCATCCTATGGATATGGTGCGACTTTGCGTGCGCGAAAGTGGCGCACGCATACGTCATTATGGGGCGTATGCACGTCGTGAAGATGCGCAGTTTGCATCTTAGGGACAGCTTGCTGCGTGCATTCAGCATGGAGTGGAGCCTACCGAGAGCGAAAGAGGCATGAGAACGTACCTTCTTTATGTGCTCAGCGAACGTAAGGTGACGGTCGAGGATCACGCCTAGATATTTGGCTTGCTTCTCCCAAGGGATCGGCTTACTAAACATGGTGATCGGCCTGGGAGCGGGTCTGGAAAATCGGCCTCGCGTTTTGTCAAACAAAACCGCTTGGCTTTTTTCGGGGTTAACTTCGATCCTCCACTTTCGGAACCAGACGCCTAGGGCGTCGGCCGATTGTTGGAGGACTCGAGCTATGCATTGTTCGCTTCTGCCGGAGCGGTAAATGGCCGTGTCGTCGGCGAACAGGGCTAAGTGCGTCCCGGGGAAGGTCGGGATGTCGCTAGTGTACAGCGTGAACGCTAGAGGCGAGAGCACACCGCCCTGGGGCACTCCGGCGCGAACGGGATGGGGGGCTGAAAGCGCACCCTCGATACGGTATCGAAAGGTGCGGTTCGACAGATAGTCTCGTAAGATGAGCACGAGACGATCTGGCACACCGAGTCGATATAACTTGTATATCAGACCGTTGTGCCAGACCTTGTCGAACGCTTTCGCCACGTCGAAGAACAGGGCTCCCGTCACTTGGCCGCGCTGAAAGCGGTCGCTGATATGCTCAACGATGCGGAAGACCTGTTGGGCGCACGAATGGTTGGCTCTAAAGCCGAACTGCTCGGGGGGAATCAGGCTCTTGGCCTCGACATAGTCCTTGAGTCGCTTATAAATAAGTCTCTCGTAGACTTTGCCTAGGCCGCTGAGCAAACTGATGGGACGATAGCTGGTCGGGGAGGACTTGGGCTTCCCTGGTTTGGGGATACCGATAACGGTAGCCCCTTTCCACGATTGTGGGAACATATTGTTGGACAGAGCGCCATTGAAGATGGCGGTCATCAACATCATCAGGGAGGCGGGAAAGAGACGGATCACCCTGTTGGTGATGCCATCGGACCCAGGGGCTTTCCTGGGTTTGAGTTTGCCTATGATCTCCTTTACCTCGTCCGGAGTGACGGGGGGCAGGGGGTCATCGGGGTCCTCGACGGGGGGGATGGAAGCTCTACGTTCGACTTCATCATCCACCATGCGAAGGTGAGCTTGGTCTACTGGTAGAGAACTGGGAGTGCATTGAGCCTCCAGGCTGTCGGCTAGGCACTCGGCTTTCTCGTCGTCATCGAAGGCGACGGTGTTATCTGTGCGCGTGAGGGGTGGCATAGAGGTGACCTCAGCAGATCGTAATTTCTTCTGAAGTTTCCAGAATGCCAAGTGGTTGGGTTCGAGGTCGCCCAGCATCTTATCCCAGTCAGCGTTGCGCAGTTCATTAATGCGATTACTTACTTTACGTTGTAAGTAGCGCATGTGAACTTTGTTATTCTGACAGGGGAAGGCGCTGTAGGCACGGACAGCCGCGTTCTTCTCCGTCAACAGGTCACGCACATCGTCTGGGAGCTTCCAGCGATGATCGCTCACCGCCGGAGTCTCCCTCGAACACTCGTTCAAGACGTATTGCACGTGATCTGTGAGAGAGTCGATCGCAGCCGTCGTGTCGGCGGCGGTCTCGATAAGGTCGGGGATTTTGTCCAAGTGAGGTGACTTTGTGTCTTTCAGCATTTCGCTTACTCGACTCCAGTCAGTGATCACTCGGGTCGGGGGGGGGTTGTGCGGGGTCCCTGGGTCCTGATCTAGGAGCGAACTCCATGACCACGGGCCGATGGTCCGAGTTGAGCTCGTCGATCGCTTCCACAGAATGCAACCGTAAGTTGACATTCTTGAGGAGAGCTACGTCGAGTACGTCGGGGCGGTGGGTGGGATCGTGAGGGTAGTGTGTAGGATGCATCGGAGCGATGACATCGAAACATAGGGGCCCGCATAGATCAAGCACGGCTCTGCCTCTGGCATTGCTCGTGTGACTATTCCAGGAGGGGTGTTTGGCATTGAGATCCCCCGCCAGAAGGACGGAGTTACTCATACCGAAAAGTTTGGTAAGGTCATCTTTTATGGCGGAGGTGTTCTCCGCCGGGATGGCAGGTGGGACGTAAGTGGAGATGACCGTGATGGGTTGGTGACCTGTCATGCCCAGCCGACAGACGGAGACCTCAAGTCTAGAGAGGGCGGGCGGATCCATAGGGATGCAGTACAGGGACGACTTATAGTAAATAAGAGTCCCTCCCCTATGACATCGAGTCCTGTCGTTGCGAACTATACGATAGTTCGCAATTTTCGGGTCTCGATGGTAAGGTTTGAGAAAGGTCTCCTGGACCAGAAGAATATCTAACCTATGGTCGCGGAGGAACGTGGCGACCTCGTCACGTTGGCTTGGAAGGCCATTGGCGTTGAAGAACCCTATCCGGAGGGCCTTCAGTTTAAACCTACGCGCGGGGGGAGACCTATCCATTAAGTGACGCGTAAGTTTCTACGTGGCGCACTACGTCGCCAAATTGGGCAAAGACAGAGGCGTGATCGCCTCTGCACACCTCTAGGGCCCGGGCCATTGCCAGGGCTCTAGGGGAGTAAAACGCGTTGAATGTGACCAGGATGATGTTCCTGGTCACATCTCCGCCGGCGGTTGCCTTAGGAGTAGGTGGGGGGAGGGCCGGTGCCTGGAGCACGGGGCGCCCTGCGAGCGTTGCCCGAGTCGCCGTCGGCGGGGAGAAGGGCGGGATGGCCATGTCCAACTTCAGGTCCATGAGGGCCGGAATGGCCCTTGTGGCCGGGGCGAGTAGAGTCGCGGTGTTGGGTTGTGGGGCCTGGCGAGCGGCAGTCCTTAGGGCCGGAAAGTGGGCCCTATGGTTGCCGTTCCATGGGTTCAGACGCTGGGGGCCCGAGGCCCCCGAAGGATTTCCCACTAGTGTGGGGCACTCCCTCTGCTGGCGCGCGTGAGCACGCTTCGCCAGTTTGGGGGCGGAGGATTTTGGCGCCTTGGGGCAACCCCGGTAGTTAGCCGGGTGCCCTGTTGCGCCACACAGCACACAGCTGGGTGGCTCGGCGCACAAGGTACGGTCCTTGGGGCGAGGGCAGTCAGCGGTGCCATGACTCCCCAGACACTTAACGCAGCGGGGTTTGCCGTGGCAATTCCCCTGCGAGTGTCCGTAGAGTTGGCAGCGATGACACTGTCCAACTATGCCACTGCGGGCGGGGGTCTCCACCTTGAGGCCAGAGAGGCCACAAATTTTGGAGAGGGCGAATATGGGGTGGTGGCCCACGGTGGGGTCGCAAACGACCAACACCATGTCGTATGCAGCGCCCCCACGGCGGTGCATACGGTGGACCTGTGCCACCGGAATGTTCTGCGACTCAAGGTCGCGACGGATATCCTCCACTGATATCTCGCGCGGGACGTTGCGCACGACGGCGCGGGTTTGTTTCTCCTCCGCGAAAGCGAAGGAGTGGAACGGGATGTTCCTGGCTACTAAGAGCCTGTGGAGTTCCCTATAGTCGGTCGCAGTGGGGACCGTGACCTTAATGCCCGTTTGGACGGCACGGGCATTAGTGAACTTAATTCGGCGTTCATTGCACGCCGTGGAAACATCTGTCCACTTCCCCTTGTCGTGAATGAACAAGGGGGGGGGTGCGGACAGTTTCCGGGGGAGGGGGGCAGCCGGGGCGGCAATGGCCATTGGGCTGTTCGGGCGGCTGGCCTGTTGGGGGACACCTACAGGTGAAGCGGCGCGAGAGACGGGGGCAGAGGGGGTGGGGGAAAGAGCGGGGGGAGAAGGTGCCTTGACGGCAGTCTTCTTAGCTGCGGGTGCAGCTTCCGTCTTCGGGTTGCCCCTCTTCTTCCTCTTTCCTCCGGCGGCAGCGCCGCCGTAGGAAGAGTCCGAAGAGGAGGAACTCGATCCGGTGGAGGGGGTGTCGGAGTCATACTCCATGAGGGGGGGGGGGTGAGCTCGACCTCTGAGTGAGGGAGAGTTGGGTGTCGGCATCGCTATGTGCGATGTCGACGATGGGCGACAAAGGATAGGCCGCTGAGGCGGAGTCCTGAGGGGGTGCGGGGAAGGCTATCTCGGTGATGGTCTTAATTCTGGTGCGAACTTCGTTCGCAACGCGGGGGTCACGTACGTGTGTGAGCAACAGCTCACACACTGACGAAAAAGCCTCTGATAAGACGACTATGGGGGGGGGGGAGTGACCACCTGAGGGGCGGCCATGTTGCTAAGCAACTAAAAGAGCGGGGGGCAAGAGCTTTCCTACCTACACCTCGAGGAGACACGTCAGACGTGAGCTCCCCGAGTGACAGTATCCCCCAAAGCTCCCTTCCCTTGGGTGTTTCCTATGTGTTATAGTCGGTGAGAAGAAAACCCAAACAAACTCACCGACAACACTACTGTCTGACCTGAAGGGCCTCTATCCTAACTTCCCGGGTGGGAGTACCCAGGAATGAGTACCCTCCCTGTCGGGTAAAGACAGGGAGGTGCGTACCTAAGGTGAGCCCTAAGCTAGTCAACCCGTTGCCGATCTTAATGTGCAACGAGGCCCTAGGGTCTCACGACCGGTCCGGTTCGTTGGGGTTGAGACACCCAACCGACCCGGGTGAATGCTGGAAGAGAGCGGGGTTAAGCACTGGGCGCGACTAGGAGATCCCCCAAGGCCGCGATTCCAGTGCCCTTCCGACTTTACCTAACCCTGAAGGGGCTAGGTAGGTGTGTCGGGTCCACACCACTTGGGTTCGTTGACACCGTAAGGTTTCCCCCAAGTACCACCGAAAGTGGATTTTACTCAAAAGGAGCAAAAAACCGAAGAAACGATTTGTAAATAACAAGTGTTCGCACACCTGCTACCTACAAACCGCGTAGCAACAGCTGAATGCCGCGCAGTGTGCGTAGGCACAAAGCGTAGCAAAGCAAACTGCTGCTACGAAACCGTAGCACACTCGTAGCAGTGCTACGTAGTGTCGGGCGGGCGACTCGATGCGGCACAGGTGGCGCGCGGCCGCTGGGGCGTAGCGCCGGGTGGCTCGTAGGCGAGTGCGGAGGTGGGAGAGACGTGCGTTCGCTTCGAACGCGCGTAGCGGAATGAAACTAAAGTTAAAAATACTATACCTTTTATACTCGGCCTTTATCGGTGTATTGAGTCAGCCCATCAAGAATTCAAACTAAAGTTATATTAACTCAATTTTTAATTAATTAAACATATTTTTGTCCTGTTAAGTCCTAGTGAATCTAATCAACAAGAGCTGGGTAGGTACATTATTAAGGAAAAAATACTCCCAAATGCTATTCTAGTGACATGAGTTTTAGGCTGGCTCGCGTTTGACCACAATATCACCTGATGGAAAACAATGATGAGGTTCGATGATGAAGCACGCTTGCCTTGTAGTAACCTATTCACGCACTTTGCCTGCGACATCGTCCGCGCGAATTTAGTAGGTACACCACGAAAATAAAATTAGATGTTACGATTTTCATGTATCAGTCAGCCATATTTCTGTTGAGACCACAGTATCAGCGCAACTGTTGCGCCCTTCACCCCGCTGAGGGTCGACATGATAAAATTGTTTGATCCAGTTCTATCATTCCACTGTAAGATTATTTTTTAAATAATGAAGTTGATTACAAATTCCCAAAAGCAAGCCTACCCTAAAAATTTCATCACCCCCTTACACCCCTACAAGGGTTGATTTATAAAAATCCAAAAACACTTATTTCTTATCCAGATTTATGTTCATAGAACCAAGCGTTAAGATTGTTTCAAACAAATTTAACACCCCCTAAATCGTCTTTTGAGGGTAGTTGTGACAAACGAATAATGACAACCTTTATTATTCACTTAAGCCAATACTTATACACAAAAAACAATAATTAAAATGTGCTAATCGAAAGCTATCAAGAGGTGTGCTTCTTCACGCCACAGTCGACAAGACACGACAGCTAGTGATGGTACGTAAGGTAAATTATATTTCAAATTTATGAAATACTAGCTACCGCCCGCATTAATGTCGAAAATTATTCCAAGGGAACACACTCCCGGGATGAAAAGCCAAAAAGTCAGCGGATGACGTCACGAACGAGATTAGTGATGTACTTTATTATTATTTGATTTATTCGGTTGTACTTCTAATGTCTGCTTTTACATTGTTTAAAACTTTTTAATTGCTGTTTAATGATAGTACAATACGAAATAGTGTCAAATTAAATAAAAGAATGATGTTACGAGTAATATGTTATTTCAAAAACATGGGACGAATAGCAATAATTAATTAGTTATCGACAAGATGTTGGAATCCCTATTTTATTTTTGTCAGTATTTGCAACAACAAAATTTGTGGCTTGACGTGGGACGCCGATGCGTTACGCTCTGGCGGTCAAAAGGTTAACCTTTTGACCGCCCGATCTAGAATTCAGATTGCTAATAAGTAATTTCATAAAAATCTACCATTACTTTGCTGTAAGAAACCACAATGATATTCCGTAAGAATCTCATCGTGAAAACTGAGGTGAGGTGAATATGAAGTAAGCCGTCAATCCATTCAATCAAGGTGGAATGACAGCTCACTTCAAGATCACACCACCGATGCTTTTACGGGGAGATCAAGTGTCTCTGTGCCAGCTGACCCTAACTGCTCAGTAAGGGCTAATGTCTGTTGATAATAATTATCTAATTTTATAATTGTTGCAGCGGAAACTCCTAGGCGTATACTTGCACCACGAACAGTCGGTGCTATCCAACGTGTTCTGCGCACAGCTACTGGGCTGCGAGGCGGTACTACAGACCCTCGCCGCCAACTTCATAGTGTACGGCTGGGATCTCTCACACCCTGACAACAATAACATGTAAGTTTCAAGCCCCTTATATTATAACCAGAGATCGGATTAGGTAGACTACATTTACCTAATGTTCGTGGAAGTAAGTAACATAGAGTTGATAATACCTCCTCTAAAATCCCGGAGTCATGTTTATGATTCCCGGGATACAATCGTCATGTTTATGACGATTGTATTGTATTGGTTGTATTGCCCTCCCGCTCCACCCAGAGCGGAAGAATTAGTCATTTGATGATTTCCCATCCTTAAAAAAAAAAGGTTGATTGGGAAAATTTTACAGTATCGGGTAGCTTGATGTGCTGGCGTCTGTACTCAAATAAATAATGAGAAGGATATCGGCAAAGATGTGTAATACATAATTAAATATTCTTTCATGTTTCCAGGTTATTATCATCAGTAGCCAATACGTTAGGGCCGGTAGCGAGCATGACGATACGCAACATCCCGGTGGACCGCATGCCCGCTCTCGTCATCATCATGCGAGTGCGCTCCAACACCGAGATCTACTCCGTCATCAACGGTGAGTGAAAACAGAGTCCTAATAACGTTATAGCTGTAAAACTGGCGGAGCTACCGCCAGCACTACCGAGAGCGGCGAGGCGAGCGGTACTAACAAATATGTACACCATAATGTGTGAAGCATTGAGTCTCGTGGCTCAGAAATAATGTGCGGACGAATAGCAGAGGGCTTAGTGCGGATTTTTGAACCTACTCGATCACGATAACGTAAACGTTCGCTTATGTCAAATTATATGAAAAAGAAAAAACATGCGGGGCACTCTTTGGGGATTGCTGATAGAAGTGAAAACTAAGCGAAAGCGTTCGGTGACGATGACGCGAGTTCCAGGATTTTTGTTCACCCAAAAATTGCTGCTCAACGTTAAAAAATTGCACTAAGGCCCCTAATTAACCTCTAACAGTGCCGCACTGACTGCACCGCATTTAGTTTCTTGGCCAAACTCGTGGCCAGACCGTAAAGAAGTCAAAGAGTAAACAAGTCTGAATAACTGCCAAAGATCTACACATGACCGCCAGGACCAACGGCATACGGCCGGTTTCAATAACGAATCTACCTATAATCAACTGTCAAATTAGCTAGTTATTACGTAGCTTCAAGCTACTACAGAATTTAGCTTTTTCTTTTTTGCTTCATCATTGAGAATATAAGCATGTCGTTATGCTAATACAATTTTCTGTGTTTACAGGTAACGTCGGCGTATCAGAGTTACTAGGAGGTCTAGTAGAGGCGCTAGAGCGGTTCAGTTCTGCGCGGGAGGAAGAGGCCAAGATGGAGCGCGAGCGAGACGCACGGCAACGTGTCAAGACGGAGCAGGACGAGGCGTACCAGCGCAGCTTAGAAGCTGACAGGTAGGGACAATACTATTTGTCTAGTTATAATAGTATGCTGAAAGGGAAATGAATACGGAATTAGCCATTTTCCGGTGATATACAGGTTGTAACAGAAAGTGCAACTCAAGATGGTAACTTTGTGTTTTTTTTTTTTTTTGAAAATATGTCATGACTTGCAGAAAGGTGGTAATTTACATGGGCAGAAGCTGTTTTAGAATATGTCCACAGCCTTTATAGTCATGTCCTGACCGATTTAAGACACGGCGACCATCCATTGCAGTCTTGCCATCGATGTTAGAGATATAATAATGTAAAAGTGTGTGTAGACACAAGTGCACCCTCTCTTGCTTCACTCTTATAACCCGAGGATCTATATTTGAGAGTTATGAATAAACAAGTGTCTTTTTTACAGAGCTAAGGAAGAAGTAAAGAAAAAAATAGAATTAGAAAGAAATCAAGAGTTGGAACGAGCGGAATCAGAAAGACAAATGGAGGAAGCCAAGAAAGAGGTAAGTCTAGCTATAAAAAACCGGCCAAGTGCGAGTCGGACTCGCGTGCCATGGGCTCGGAACGAATAATATTTTTGAGACACTTACAATGAGCCCTTTGATTTGATATAATATCACACACAATTGAAAAGTTTTTTTTTTTCTAATTATCCCATCCATATTCAACAGTTTCCAATATATCCGTGTCTTATTAACCTTTTGAACGCCACTGTCACGTATAGTCGACAAGCAAGCGCGTGCCCTGTACGCCAAACGTCACAAATACGTGACAAAAAGTACGGTAAATTTGTGGCTTGGCGTCGGGGGCACGCCGATGCGTTTATGTTCTGGCGTCCAAAAGGTTAAGAAAAATTTCTCACAATGTCAGGCGATATTTTACAGTAATACGGCGTTAGCAATTTTCGGTGTCATAACAATTTTTTCATAATATATCGAGAAATTATAATTTAATAAAGATTTATTACAATCTTCGGTGGCATTATATACATGACAAGCAAGCGCGTGCCCTGTACGCCAAACGTCACAAATATGTGACAACACGTACGGCGAATTTCCCCCTTGGCGTCGGGGCACGCCGAAGCGTTTATGCTCTGGCGTTCAAAAGGTTAATCAAATTCATCATTTATTTTCCTAAAATGTTCATATCAATAACTATAATGCTTCGATATTGCGGTCCAAATCCAAATAGGAATGTCCCACTTCGGGAAATTTATGCTCTATGACTTTAAAATATCATTTTAAGATCAAGACTGGTAAAGGATTATCTAACTAAAATGTTTGTTTTGTCCTGCACATGAAGTGCAGTGCAATGCCACCACAGCTAAAAAACTAAACTTTTGACTTTTGGCTTCTACAATGTGTAACAGAATAAACGCATTGTTTAAAGTGAACATACGACCTTCATCCAATATTGATTTAAAAAGATAAAATAAAATTAATAGTTTATTTACCTGCCACAAATTTTGGCTTCATCTACTTAGCTTTTTACCAAGTATGTTGGGCTCGACTTTTAGTCTAACCTAAGTAATCTCTCAACGATCCAGTAACAGAGTATCCCAATACCGCTTGGCAAGACTGCTGTCCGATTTCCTGGCTTCTGAGTAGCTGTAACGATTGTCAAAGATCTGCTAATGACAGCCGTAAGATGGTCACTCATCCTCTGACCGGCCTCGGCAAGCGCTGCTTACCCTTGAAGATCGACCCGTCGATTTTTCGTCGAGCTTCATTTGTAATAGTAATGGAATGTTTGCAGGCGGAGCGCATGGTGGCGGCGGAGCGCGTGCCGCCCGAGCCGTGCTCCAGCGCGGCGGCGGGTGACATCGCGCGCATCCGCGTGCGTCTGCCGCCCCCGCACGACCACGCGCTCGAGCGACGGTTCAACGCGCATGACACACTCGCTGTACGTATATCACTCCACTCTGAAATAAACCTTTCGGAACATTCAGAAATCGACTAAAAAGAACCGGAAGAGCACGATGCATTGCGGCGGCGTGCCGCGAAACGGTATCGCCGCGGCGTTTTACATACATCCATCCGTGGAATGCTACACGGCGCGCCGCAACCCACGAGTGGAGTCGAGGAGGGTGGAGGCGTTACGACACAGAGCAGCCGTGCACTACTATAGTAGGCGCCAGATAAATGTGGAATAAAGTATATTGACCTTTCCCTAATAACTGTTCATAGGTACCTGAACAATTAAATATGAATCGATTTTCATTATTAGACAATGTTAAGGATCATGAGAGATGATGATTCGGGACAGCTTTGTGTCATTAATTCCGTTTTTCAAATAAAAAATGTCAATAATTGTAGGTGGGTCAATGACCGTTATTCCACGATTATCTGGCGCCTACTATAGAGACTGCACTGGTTACTACTTGCACCTCAGTAGTGCCGTGACCGAGTTCATCACAATCTGAGCCGCGGCGGGACGTTCTACCGCCGCAGCGTGAGCGCATCACATGGGTCGGCTCCTATGTGAAGACTAGTTCTTCTTCTAGTCACGGCACTACTGAGGTCAAAATAATATCACGTCTTGTCCGTTATGAGATGTTATACATCATCTTTTTTTTTCGTTGGGTATTTTTTGTATTAAGCCACTTGCTGGTTAGTCACACTTGTGTGGACGTGTCAACAAAATTTTAATTGATTCTTTATATATCGCATGTCGTTGAAATATATTTTTTTTTTAATTTCAGGCATTACTCGACTTCCTCGCGTCTAAAGGTTTTCCACAAGAACATTTTAAGGTTATCTCCAGCTGGCCTAGGAGAGATGTAAGTACTATTGCTATTACATGTTTTTTTATAAAGCTTGTGTTGTTCCACTCCTGAACAAATACCCTCTATTTCCGCTGCCAATTTTCTCAAATCTACGCTTCTCTCATATTTTCAAGATCTGTGCCGACCCCTGAACTTTTCCACGTCTATCAGGACTTCAGTCATCGAATGTTGACTACAAAAATAGATATCGCTGTTAGCGATAAGACCACCATCTTTTCCATAGAATTAAGTGTAAAACAGTGGTGTCACTACATTTTGGTGTGCAACCAAGTATATATATACATCTATATCTTACATGCATGTTCTTGATAACCTGACATAATGAACATAACCTGAATAGAATTGGACAAAACAATCCAGAGTCCGCCAAAAACCTTCCATCCACCTGCGTATAGTCAACAGACTGATCACACATTAAAAATATATATATCTGGTACAGCTCACACTGGAATCTCCAAGCAGCACACTGAAGGCTCTGAAGCTGTACCCGCAAGAAACCGTAATGCTCGAGGAGCGGTGAGGCCGCTCGCAGCGCTCCGGCCGCATCCAGTGCGTGCACTCACTTACACGTATGTCGGTGATACAGAAGCTGTAGGGGCATTCAAACTTGAGCGATAACTTCTCACCTTGTTTAATACTAACTTTCAACTCCTTATTCACGGAAATGCATTAACCGATTTTTAATGATACTGTATGCACACACCAGATACCGATATCCAAAAAGTTCGTTAAGAACATTTTCTAAAAAGAGTTCAGAAGGAACCTTCTAAACCCTTTTTAGAGCTAAGTATGCTTACCAAGTTTTATTGCAATCGGTCGTTCATTTCCAAGAATAAGGGCTTGAAAGTTTGAATGAAACACCATGAGGTGAAGTAGCAAGGGTAATCCGCGAATTTTATTTTCCTTACGTTTTTTTGCAATAAGGTATTTAACTAATATCAAAAAATATACATGAAATAATAATTATTTGATTCTTCTATTCTTGTCACGAACACGTAGTTTGTTGCGGCTATGGTGTTACTGAGTTTTGACGTCTATGGCATAATAAAATTATATGATTCTGACACAAACGTCAAAAGTCAACGTCTATGTTTATCAAAGATTATAAAGCGCTACAACATCGCCTTTTTTCAATAGTTTAAACTTTTTTTAAATATTGAGCTGTAAATTCGATTTCGCGGGCTCCCCCCTTATTGGCGGTACGGAACACTCTGTAGCAATCGCGCTACGCAGCCGCTATTAAGTTTGAATCGTACTATACCTAATTCAAATCCTTGTTCAAATCTCGGACATAATAACGTCTTCTGTTCTTGTGTTAATTTCATATTTTGTACCATTAATTTACAAACGTCTTTTCAACTTGTAATTTTGTTTATTTAAAATGTCACTATTAGCCATAGACTTTTTTAAATAGAACTCCATAATTTACTATGACTATGTGTGCAAATTGAAATTGGTTTTTGAATCGGTAATGGGAGTCTAAAATGAATGGCTGAGATTTATATAGCGCAATGTATTGATGGGAAAAGTCAACCAATGTTGACATGCAGCAAATTATTAATATTGATTATTAGTTCTCATTATGTTAATCGCCCAAATTCCAAGCGCTATCACTTAACATTATTTTTGGACTCTTAGTTTCTGCTACATCATCTCGCGACATACGTCCCGCATTTCAAAAAGTATGTTAATTCAAAGATAAATATGTATTAGGACAGCAATTTATGTGAACCTGAGGTTCCAAAACGCCATTCAAGGCGACTTCGAATCGTAACTTTTTTCAAGGTTGCCTCTTTACCTCTAATTAGTATTAAAAAAAGGATTCTCAATGATCATGAAGCAGCTAGTATAAGAGAGGCGTAAACGAGGCAGCCTTGGAAAAGTTCTTATGCGGAACATGGTACTTGTATTATGCCTTAGGAAAAAATAACCCTGTTAAAAGTGTGGTATCTACACCGAAAGCGAAAAATTACTGGAAGAAACATAAATTCGTGAATTAACTTCGGTCAGATACCCAAACTAATCGTATTATGCGTGTTGTAACTACAAACAAATTATTTAGTTGAGATTGAGAGTTTTAACATTGGTTGTTATTCTACCATTCAAATATGAATCTTATTGTATAATAGTGTTTATATTGCGTTGCGCACCCACCGCGGATAACGGAGCTCCTGCGATTGTGAGCTTTATAGCGAACAATATTGTCAAATAAACGGACACTTGTTTGTATTCAGTGCAGCGTTTAAATCCTCATTTATACCAATAAGTGATTGTTAGTTAATATTGTACATTGATTGTTCGACTGGGTTCTGGAGGTGGGGCTTTAAATACACTGCAGTGACGTCATTTAGTAAACAAACAACTATAAAAAAAAACATCACAATATAGCCAGAGCTACGTTTAACCTTTTGACCGTCAGAGCATAAACGCATCGGCGTATCCCCGACGCCAAGCCACAAATTAGCCGTACTTTTTGTCACATATTTGTGACGTTTGGCGTACAGGGCACGCGCTTGCTTGTCATGTATACGTGACAATGGCGTTCAAAAGGTTAAACAATGTTACGACGTTTATCATTCAACAATGTGTTTAAAGCCCCGCTGCACATTCAGCCATGTACTGATCTTATGTAAACTTCATTCAAGTAATGTGGCCGACTGGTGGTTCCAAGTTGAGTGGGCCACAGTGCCGTGTATTATATAAATACATGATAATAGTATAAATTATTAAGAAAGTGGATATCCGTACAGTTTTGGATGATGTTTGTATTTTTTTCATGAATCCACTCTGGAGTGTAAACTGTGTAACGCGAGGAAGTTATGTATCCAAAATAATAAACAGATGGAAGGTTATTCGTTTCTTTTGTTTTTTGCTATTTAAACACCATCACAGTTTACTAGGAAATACATCTCATGTAAGCTAAGATATTTTTTTTTTTTATTGACCAACCAACAATTGTTTACACTGTAAATATTTAAAGTAATTATCAACTATAATCTAAGGTTAGTGGAACAATTTCTTACAGGTTAGCACCGCATACCCCATAAACATTAGATGTGCCACAAGCACTGTGCTATAATATTACTTAAGTCTAATTAGCTAAAATTACGAAAAAGAAACAAGTTTAAATTAACATTACGTGTTGGAATATAGAACTAACATGATCACTATCACTATTTTAGCATAATTTATAACAAGCAAACCTTACTAAATGATACATAAGAAAAACTTGTTCTGGAAACATAGCAGATATCGTTCTGAAACCTGCTATCGCATCTGACTTCAGTAGTATCACTAAAACTACGAAAACCGCCCTAAACATTCACGAAATAAAGACGCATCTAATACCAACTGCTATCATTGACGTGCGATTGACTATTCTAATCACTACTCAGTCTCTAGTCTAAATGTACTCGTTACGAAAATAAAAGTGCCCTACCTCCTTATAAATACGTACAAGCAAAGTAGGTAAAGCTTAACTTAACTTAAACTTTCTAAACCAAAATTCCCCAAGTTAGGGGCCTACACAAGAAGCACTACTAAATCAATTCCTAAACTCCCTAACACTGCTCCTAACCAGCCTATTGACCACCACCTCACACATAAGCACCACGACAGACGTCACCATGCCAAGCATCAGCGCCAGCAGCGGCGTGGAGAACTCCAGGATGCCGACACAGAACACGCTGGAGTCCGGAGTGTGCGCGCACTGCGGCATCGGCTCGTCGATCTCCGACTGGATGCGCGGGGGCAGACCCACCTCGTACATCTTGCGGATGCTGGAATGTGGTTTGTTAACTATTACAGTCAAACGGAAGGAATGGGGGCTAGGCCTTTAAAACAACGCAGAAGGATTGGGCATATTTCAGGCTAGCAAAAAAGCGTTTAGCCAGTTGATCGCACCTTAGACCAACACGCGGCAAGCTCATATAATCGGTCTTGTTTAGATTGACGTGCGGTCGCCTGGTCAGGCAAAGAACGCCTATCGGCCAATAATATCACTTCTTAAAAAATATGAATTCGTGCCCCTAAAGAGAGCCACCCAAATTAACACTTCGTCACCATGAATTCAAGTAGAACAGATGGCGCAATTCGCAAACTATCATATTCCCTTGCAAAGCTTTTGTTCCAGTCAAAATAAAGGCGCAATTCAAGGTTCAAGGTTTCGAGATTCAAATTTGGCCAAGCTAGGGAGACTTTCGAGATCGGCCACCTATAAACGCTTATAACTTTGATCTAGTGACCGACAGATTCTGATATTGAGCGACAAGTTTCAACTTATTATCCAACTTTATATTATACACGCGAAAGTATGGATGGATGGATGTTTGTTACTCTTTCAAGTCAGAACGGCTGAACGGATCTTGATGAACTTTGGCACTGAGGTAGAGATACTTTTTATACCGAGATTCCCACGTGATCGAGACTTACGCGGGTAAAACCGCGCGGCTGCCACTAGTAGCGAATATTTTTTTGTGATCTCTAAATTAAAATGCCTGATGGTGGCCATGCCAGTGTCAGTCACACCAATTCAAGTGCTTTGCTTGCTGAGTTTCCCTATTCATTAAAATACTTACGCATAAGCAATATGCTCCTTATAGGGCGAGTTCTTCCTAACAACGACGCCCATCCGCTGCAGCGGATACATCTGCACCAAGTCCGTCTCACAGATCTCCCTCTCGGTGAACGTCGACTTAATCAAGGGGAAAGCGAACGTGGTCTCGACGTGGAACGCGAAGCCTCCCTTCTTCACCAGAGCTATGCCTTCCTCAGGGGTGAAGAAGTTATAGTGGGTTGCTGTGGCCACCTTTTTGTGGTACAGCTCTATGGCTACTGGGTCGGTTGTGCGCTGGAAAATAGATCTTCAGTTAAGAATTATACTGAACAGCATAACGCCTGCATCACTCGAAAGGAGTGGCAGATCTGTACATATTGACACAGTCAATAGGGAATGATACAACACCATAACACCCTTGGTGTACAGACGCCAGCACATCAAGCTACGACAATCTGTAAAATTTCTTTAATAGATTTTCAACTGTATTGCTAAAGCATTAGGTTCCAGGTTGATTGAGAAAATTTTACAGTTTCGGGTAGCTTTATGTTTTGGCGTCTGTACTATCTTATTCCCCATTTACCTACTACTAGAGACTTCAGTTATATGAACCGGAAACGGTAGATGGTTGGCATTTACCACATCCCGCATTATGATGCGCTCGCTGTGTACCATGTACATACCTTAAAATAATCCTTATCATACACAATATCATGAGAACCGGCTTTCAAATCGCTGTCCAATAGATCCTTTAGCGTCCTGATGTTCCTAGGTGCCTCCAACAGCAATGAGGACACTATAGTCGCGTTGTAATACTGGTAAAGAGTCACAGCATACACGAATGTGGTGAAGATCACCAGTTTTGTGGACGTGGACTCTCTGTTTATTGAGATGCCTAGAAAGAAGATAAGCACAGTTTGCATACTTTTCAACTGCACAGCAAGAAGTAAAAAGCTATAGAGACAGACATAGCAATGATGGATTTTGCGAAAGATGATATTATATGCCTGGAATGAAAAAGGACTCATATACAGCAGTTGATAGAAATGTATGGAAGACGTATCTACTGCGCATAAGTAATGCAAATAAATTGGCAAGCTAACGTCGACATATAGCGCACAGTTGACTCATTTATGCAACACAACTGGGTTGTATTGTAAAAAATACATGTACCTATTCAGCTGCAGATGATGATGATGGAGTAATGCAGTAATTTATTCAATACCTACTTAAATTGCTTTTAGGTACCCAGTTATTTAGTCTTACCCTGTTGACAAATCGCTCCCCAAATAACCAGCCCAGCCAGACTCAAAGAAGCGTCTTCATTATCGCCCCTATTGGTCTGCACCACCAGCATGGCCCACAGTGTGACGGCCGTCACAACCAGCATGGTGATGACGCAGTACCACACAACGACGCTCAGAGGCCGCGTGTAGATCGTGTAGAAACCGCCGGGGTACTTCGGGTGGCGGAAGATAAAACTGTGCCTGTGTGACGAGAACGCAATAAATTTTGAGGTAGCAAGGCTCTGCTTGTCCTCTCTCGCAGGAGCAGTATCGATACGAACAAAACAATCAGCCAGTTCGAACAGACCAGTACCTATTCAATATTCAATTGGGAATCCGATAAGTTTTATGCACTGAAAGACAACGGAACTATATCTATGTAGTCCTCCTGACCGATTTCGGGCATGGCGGTCAATCTCAACCAAGTATATCTATAACCAAGTAGCCGAAGCACCAGGTTGTCCCAGAGTAGTCAGCAGATGCCTAATATCCTACATACAATCGTAAATTACAGCATATTATTATGCTTCTCTGCAGAATAGTTAAGCCACCTCCTTTACCAAGGGTGATTCGGCCTTGTCAACAGTGGGTAGTAGCTGCAAGTTTTACCTAGACATCCAGACCTCCGAGATGTACTGCACATGCTGTCCTCTATCGATGCGGTAGAAGATGGGGGCTCCGCCTATCTCCGCCACGCCAGTGTACAGAGCTTTCACCATCCCGTCGAAACTGCCATTGCGATAGTACCCCCACGTACTGACACGATGTATGTCGTAGCTATAAACAAAGATGTATTTGACAGCGACCGGTGTTTAGGAAAGTAGGTATAGTAGGCGCCAGATAATCGTGGAATAACGGTCATTGACCCACCTACAATTATTGACATTTTTAATTTGAAAAACGGAATTAATGACACAAAGCTGTCCCGAATCATCATCTCTCGTGATCCTTAACATTGTCTAATAATGAAAAACGATTCATATTTAATTGTTCAGGTACCTATGAACAGTTATTAGGGAAAGGTCAATGTACTTTATTCCACATTTATCTGGCGCCTACTATAGTGCTAAAGGTCTTTCGAAGATAAATCTTGGCTACAAAGTACTTAATTTATGTGACAACCTGGTAAGAAAGAGAAATCGGCAGATGTCAATTGCTAAGACATACCTATAAGGTCATAGGACGTTTTAGAATATGATCTTTGCTTTGTCACAAAGTCACCGATTCTGGGCAGCAGTACCTACACTGCGAGGAGTCCGTAGTTTAAAACTTAGGTACCTGATATTATACATGTCCCTCATAAACTTCAACATAATGAAATATTTCATTCGATGCACCGTGTCTACGTCGATCTGCGATTTGATAGGCTTCTCCATGTACTGCTCTATAGTCTGGTTAGCCAACCTGGGCGACGAGAGTATAACCACAGCTGTCTTGACGAACGCGCCTTGTAGGTCCCATCGCTTCGATTCATTGATAAATAAGATAGAATCCCAACGTCCTATCATTCGAACGTTGTATTTGCCCTTGAAAGTATATCCAGTGTTGTAGACCTCATACAGGTTGAATGTTTCATTCATCTTATGTGCGAGGATAACATCTGAGTCCACTTCTATCGGGTACCGAGATAAAGTGTCTGCAGTTACAGACAGATGTTCCGTGATTATTACATAGGAAGACCCCTGAAAAGTTGTGGCACTAGAGCCCAACACTGAAATCCATCCTTCACAGGCAGTGTCTATCACCAATCCAACTCTAGGATAAGACTGCGGTACATTATAAGTGACGTTATTATCAATTTTAGCAGTCGCGATCAGAATATCGTGATCATTAAACATTTTATGCATAGCATTCATGAAATAGTTATCATAACAATGAAATATTAGTCCATTTTTTATATTTTTATGTTTAAGAATATCTATTATTAAGGGAACGTCTGTCACCGAAAGAGTTAGCAATACGTTGCAGAACAAATTCATGTTGAAGTAAAGAACAGTAAAACCGTGGTTACTTTTTTGTCCACTCTAGTGAACTGTTTGAGCAAGTCAAATTAACTGTTACTATCAGTTATTTGTAAATGCACGTAAGCCTCAATTATGTGGTGCAGTGGTGATCACATTCGATTAAAGTTAAAACGCGACTGACAATAAAATGGACGCGATTATAAAATACCTCGTATTAGGCCACCTGGCCACTGCGGCGCACGGACATGCTAACCTTGCTCTATTTATAATACAGATGCACTGCGTAAATTATAACATATTCATTATAAGCTGAACGGTGCCCCCAGTTGGGCCGGGGCCATGGCTAATGGCTAGGTAAGTTGAATTTTTGTATTCGCGCAAGGTTCGCGATTTAATTGGTAGGTATGTATTTGCTTGTCTTCCGTTTGCCAGTGGCAGTGGCAACAAGAGCCGAGGAGGCTCCAGATCAGCGTCCTTTGAGGACCTGGTCAATTTTAGTTGTAAGGGGCCTGATAAGGTGTCGGGCGGGCGTGGCACGGAAGCTCCCTCCAAACTTTGGAGGAAGAGCTCGCTGAATCGCCGAAGGAACGGGGGGTCTGACTCTGACTCCGCATCCGGCGTCAGCTTGGTGAGCTCTGGACGCGAGAGAGCGGGGGCTACTGCGGAGAACGCAAAGTTCTTCCGCAAGCGGCCCAGACCGGAGGATGACCGGGGGTCGTCCTCCAACGGAGAGATGGCATCGGCCCGTAAAATCCCTACCAGTAGGAGGGGTAAGAGCCGCACAGGAGGCAAGGGGAGAGGGTTTGCCTCTCAGGAGGCTGCCCAGCGAGCCGGGAAGCTTGCCGGGGAGGAATGCCACCCTGGAGCGACCGGTCGGAGGGTTCTCCCTTTGTCATCTTCCGGCGGTGAGCCGGACATTGATGGCGGCTCCGAGCGCCAGGTCAGGTTTGTGGAGGTCGTGAAGGCCGCAGTCCGCGATGTGGCCCTAAAGAGGACCCAGGCCTCTAAAAACAAGGCCATAAGCGCGGCGTCGGCCTCCATTCTGGCGGCAGCAGAGGCCAACTACAGCGGGCCTCCATCGGACGATATGTCCAAACTGCGGGCGGAGGTCGCCCGCCTGGCGGCCGCCATGGAGCTTCTCCGGAAGGAGAACGAGAGGCTCCGAGCTGAACTAGCCGTACTCCGAGGAGCCGGCACAACGGAGGTGCCTGAAGGTGGGCGCAAGCATGGGCAAAACCCGTCCGTGTCAGAGGAGAACCTGGTTCTGAACCAGGTCCTGAATCTAGTGCGGCAGGAGTTGGCTCCCTTCCGGGAACGGTTCACCACCCTGGAGGGCATCGTTCTGCGCCCCCCGCTAGAGGCAAGGCAGACGGCCTCGGGCCAGCAGAGAGCGGCGTCGTATGCAGCCGCCATGGCTGCCAAACCGGAGTCGTCTGGCCAGAACCGAGGGACCGGGACGTCACCCACAAAGCCGGTGACGCAAATACCGAAAAAGCCGGCAAAGAAGAAGAAAGGTGGGGCAGCTGCACAGGCGGCGAGGTCTCCAGTGCCAGCGGAACAACAGCCACCCCCACTTTTACCGCCTTCAAAGTCTCCTGCGGCTGAAGCCGGATGGCAGGTGGCCGGGGAGAAAAAGAAGGCGGCCAAGCTAGCCAGGGCGGCAAGGAAACGGGGGAGGAAGCGGCGTCGCAAAGAACGAAGCGTCGCGGCTAGGCTCCGCGTCCCGAAGACCGCAGCTGTAGTGCTCACGCTACAGCCGGACGCGGAGAAGAGGGGCGTAACCTACCGCGATGTGCTCGCGAAGGCAAAGGAGGCGGTAGACCTGAAGGAGCTCGGCATCAACGGGGGCCTCCGGCTCAGGATGACCATGACTGGTGCCCGGATGCTGGAGATCCCCGGTGCAGCCAGTGGCCCGACCGCTGACGCTCTGGCCGAAAGGCTAAGGGCGTCCCTTAACGCGGATGAGGCCCGAGTGTCCAGGCCTACCAAGTGCGTTGACTTGCGCATTCTGGGCCTGGACGACTCCGTCACTGAGGGGGAAGTGGTGGCCGCCGTCGCCAGGACTGGGGGGTGCTCTGCTGATCAGATGAAGGCGGGCACCATACGTCTTGACCACACGGGCATGCAAACGGTTGTGGTGAGCTGCCCCGTGACGGCGGCCAAGAAGATAGTGGAGGGTGGAAGGCTCCTGGTGGGCTGGGTTTCTGCGCAGGTCAAACTGCTGGAACCCAAACCTCTGAGGTGCTTCCGCTGCCTGGTGGGCAACCACGTGGGGGCTGTTTGCACCTCGGAGGTGGACCGCACCGGTCTCTGTTTCCGCTGCGGTCAGCCCGGTCACAGGGCCGGCTCGTGCAACGCCACGCCACACTGCATCGTATGTGCGGCTGCTGGCAAGCCGGCCGATCATTGGGCTGGGGGCAAGGCCTGCGCTCCACCCGCCAAAGCCGGGGGCAAGAAGAAGCTCTCCACCACCGCCGTTTCTGCCGTAGCCACCGCCACCGCCGCCACCGCCGCCACCGCCGCCGCCACTACTGCGAACGCCGCGGTGGAGCCCTCACAACGGGCTCGGAAGGAGGCCGTAATGGAATACCAATAACGGCCCCATTACGCCTCCTCCAAGCGAACATCAACCACTGCGCCGCCGCTCAGCACCTGTTGCTTCAGAGCATGGCGCAGTGGTCGATCAACATCGCCGTGGTCGCTGAGCCGTACTTTGTCCCGCCCAGGGATGACTGGGTGGAGGACCTCCACGGCTCAGTGGCCCTAATTTCGTCAGCCGCCGCCTGTACCCCGTCCCTCGAGAGCGTCAGGAGAGGACAGGGGTGCGTAGCAGCACGGTTTGGGGAGATTGTAGTAGTGGGGGTCTACTTCTCTCCGAACCGATCTCTCGCCGAGTTCCACAACTCCCTTAGGGAGTTGGTTGTCGTCGTCGCCGGATATCGTCCCCTCCCCGTGCTCGTTCTCGGGGACTTCAATGCCAAGCACTTGGCTTGGGGTTCCCGTTATACGGACACGAGGGGTAGGATGGTGGAGGACTGGGCTTTGGAGACAGGCCTAATCGTCCTAAACCGGGGTTCTGTCCCCACGTGTGTGCGGATGCAGGGTGAGTCTGTGGTGGACATTTCGTTCGCAAGCCCTGCTCTGTCACCGCGTGTCGTCGACTGGCGCGTCATGGAGGAGGTGGAGACGTATTCAGACCACCGGTACATCCGGTTTGACGTCTCCACCCAGACCTCAACCGCGCCAGTCCGAGAGGCCCCGAGTGGTCCGCGGTGGGCGCTAAAGCAGCTGGACCGGGAGCTCCTCCTGGAAGCTTCGATCGTGCAGGCCTGGGTGTCAACACCGGACAGGCCTGCTAACATCAACGACGAGGCGGAGTGGTTCCGGGAGACCATGTCCAAAATGTGTGACGTGGCAATGCCCCGGGTCCGGCCAGGACGCGCCCGCCGCCAGGTGTACTGGTGGTCGCGGGAGCTGGCATCGCTGCGCGAGGCATGCGTTGCTGCACGGCGCCTGTACACCAGGCATCGCAGGCTCCGTATACGGCCTCCGGATGCGCAGGTCAGGGAGGCGGAGCTGTACGAGGAATACAGAGTGGCGAAGGCCGCCCTCCAAGCGGGGATCCTGCGGGCCAGGGATCTGGCTCGTAAGGAGATGCTGGAGTCTCTGAACGGGGATCCGTGGGGACGCCCATACAAAATGGTGCGCGATAAACTCCGCACCTGGGCCCCCCCGTTGACGCAGAGTCTCCGGCCCCAGCTGGTGGAGGACGTAGTGAGCGCTCTGTTTCCTTCGCGAGGGGAGCATACTCCCCCGCCTATGGCTCCGCCAACTGCGGTGCCCGATGCGGACCACACTGACGACGGCGACGATGATGACAACGCTCCGGAGGTGACTGAGGTAGACCTGAGAGTGGCGGTAAACAGGCTGAAGGCCAAGAATACCGCCCCAGGACCTGACGGCTTACCTGGGAAAGCATGGGTCCTGGCCTTGGAGGCTCTCGGGCCTCGACTAAGGGGGTTCTTAAGCGCATGCTTGGAGAGAGGCCAGTTCCCACTTCGTTGGAAGACGGGGAAACTGGTCCTCATTAAGAAGCCTGGGCGCCCTGCGGACTCTCCATCCGCATACCGGCCCATCGTACTGCTCGACGAGGTGGGCAAGCTCTTTGAAAGAGTAATTGCAAACCGCCTCGTCGGGCACCTGGTGAGGGAGGGGCCGGATCTGGCGGAGAACCAGTTCGGTTTCCGCACAGGGCGTTCAACGGTAGACGCCATCATGCGCGTAAGGGCCCTCACGGCGGGGGATGCGGTGTCGCGGGGCAGGGTTGTCTTGGCGGTGTCTCTTGACATCGCCAATGCCTTTAACTCCCTGCCCTGGAGTTGCATCAGGGAGGCACTCCGGTATCACCGGATGCCGACCTACCTCCGTCGCGTGGTCGAGGCCTATTTGACGGACAGGTCCGTCATCTACCCCGGTCACCAGGGAGAATGGAACCGGCGAGAGATGTCGTGCGGTGTTCCACAGGGTTCGGTTCTGGGGCCGCTCCTGTGGAACATCGGCTACGACTGGGTGCTGCGCGCCGACCTCCCTAGCGGTGTCAGCGTAGTCTGCTACGCTGACGACACGCTGGTCCTGGCGCAGGGGGGGTCGCACCAGGCGGCGGCCGAAGTGATGACACGCGGGGTTGCGATAGTCGTTGAGAGGATCCGGCAATTGGGTCTCGAGGTGGCCCTGCACAAGTCCGAAGCCATGTGCTTTCATGGTTCTCGGAACAGGCCACCAATGGGATCCCAAGTAACGGTAGGAGGGGTTCACATCGGCGTCGGATCGACGATCAGGTACCTGGGGCTCGTTCTCGACAGCCGGTGGAATTTCGCGGAGCACTTCCGACGTTTGGCTCCCAGACTGGAGCGGGCTGGGGCTGCCTTCAAGCGGCTCCTGCCCAATCTAGGGGGTCCAAACGCCTCCTGCCGGAGGCTCTATGCGGGGATCGTGCGGTCCATGGCCCTTTATGGGGCCCCTGTTTGGGCGCTTACACTAAAGGGGCGACCAGCCCGCCAGCTTAACGCGTCCCAAAGGGTCATGGCCATCCGGCTGGCCCGGGGATACCGCACGGTCTCCGGCGAGGCGGCGAGCCTCCTTGCCGGATTACCGCCATGGGATCTGGAGGCGAAAGCCCTCGCGCACGTTTACGCGTGGCGCGTGGAGGCGCTTCGCCGGGGTGAAACTCCGCTGCCGCGGCAAATTGCATCGCGGCGGACGGAGCTCCGGCAGGATACCATGGCGGTATGGAGACGGCGACTATCGCAACCCAGCGCTGGGCACGCCACAATTGCGGCGATAAGACCCCTCTTTGAGGAGTGGCTGGAGAGGCGCTACGGCGTCCTCACCTTCCGCCTGACGCAGGTGCTCACCGGACACGGCTGTTTCGGGAGGTACCTGTTTCGGATAAAGCGGGAGGACACGCCCGGGTGTCAGCACTGTGAGGATCGCCCGGAGGATACGGTGGAGCATGTGCACACCGCCGTGTCCTCGTCGAGGCGATCGGCGGCGGCAACCTCTCGCGTCCGGCCCTGGTTGAATCCATGGTCCGGAGCGAGGAGGCTTGGGAAGCGGTCACCTCCTTCTGCGAAGCAGTAATGCTAGCGAAGGAGGAGGCGGACCGCGCGAGGCAAAGGCAAGGCCTTCGTCCCAACCGCCGCAACAGGAGAAGACGCCCCGGGCGTCGGGAGTCGCAGGGCGATCCCCGGCCACCGTAGGCGCGGGCCTGCGGACGGCGAGCATTGGGTGGCTCGCTGTCCGATCACCACCAGGCCCGGGTCGATGGCGCGTTGTGTTTCACGCGCGCCTCAAAGAGATGTCAGCATAGAGGACGGGACCCGCTAGGGCCAGAGCCTGCCAGGGTTGCGGAATTTGTTCGAAAGAGTCACCGCGGCCCTGGAAAGCAAAGGGCTTTCGAAGGAACACGGATGGGTTTTAGTCAGTAAGAGTCTGACACGCCCTTCCGCTCCACCCAGAGCGGAAGAAGTCATTTGATGATTTCCCATCCTTAAAAAAAAAAAAAAAAAAAGGTATGTATTTGCTATGTACCTCATATTCATGATTGGTAAACAAAAACTGCGCAACGTGTTTTTCTCTGGCTCGGAACACATTGTATGCAATAAAGAACGTTGGAATGTCGGAATCAATGTATGCTGTAAATAATAAATATTTTCAAAAAGGCTGCCAGGCTCAAATGGGACTGTGCGGATCACGGCAGTCGCATGTGACTATCCGCTGTGCAAGTCCCCCACGCAATGGGTAGCTACCCGACCAGAGGATGGACTGCGTCGCGGAATTCGACCATGACCTGGCCAGGTGATCAGGACGCGCATCGTGAAGGCTGCTTCAAGTCGAGGTGACAAAAAAAATGTCCGTAAATGTGGAGGAGGCCTTCATCCAAGTGGGACATCATTATAGGCTAATACAAAAAAAAATGTTGCGAGGTTTGCCTCAATGAGGTGGTGGCTTTACTGTCAGCAAGTCAACCGAAATTATGAATATTTAATGAGGAAAGCTCTGTTGACGTTAATAGAACCCCTATTAGCGTCAACATCATGTCGACTTTGATAAGAATAACTATAATGGTTTTTAATGGAAAGAATAAAGAATTATAGCATAGCTTTTACCTGACAAATTCTATCAGGCCATGCAATAGTACCTACATTTTCTTGCTATATAAAGCAAAATTCCCCACAGCATTGTTTTTAGTTGTGCTTCATAAATAAACAGTTAGTGCCAGAAACATTTTAATAAATATTAAATAACTATTTTAAAGAGGATAAGCAAATTGAAGTCAAACATAATATTTAAAAACTGTAAGTAGATAAAACATCTTGGAATGGAAACTCTGCCTTATCAGGGACAAGAAGATCAGCCAGGAAACACACAGTACCAGCAGTGCCTTCATACAGACTCTCCGGGTTGTCTGGTAGCCTTGCATCTCTAATAAACTCATCAGAGACCATGAAATCTGCAAACATTTTGGCTCTATGCAGGTATTTCTTGTCACCAGTTATTCTATGCAGCAACAAGAATACATATCCATTGCCAGCTACGCCATGGCAAATGCCGGGACCCTTGCGTAACAACCCCTTCTCCCACACCAGTTCACCAGCCTTGACAATAGAATCATAAAATCTCTGATCTTTGTATACCAAATATGCTTTAGCCATGGTATAGATGGTCCCAGGAGCACCATGACACCAATGCACCAGCTTGTGGTCGCTCAGTCCAACTTCGTCCATACAACAAGGCCAGTTCCCATCCTCAGTTTGTAATGAAGCTAGGTATTCTATTGTTCGCTTAATGTCGTTAGCAGCATTCCTGTTAAATGTTAAATATCCAGGCACAGATATCAGGGTCTGTAAGATGAAACTCATTCCATGTGCAGCTCCGAGGTACTCAGTGTTATAATAATGGTACATCAAGGGGCAAGGACTTTGATGTTTTGTAGAGTAATCTCTCCCCGAGGCGACTATTACATCACAAATCTTGTACAACTCTTCATTTGTAAATACTGGTGTTTTAAGTTCACGGCTCATCCACAGTGCTCCAGCCAGGTAGCCAGCACGTCCAACAAAAAACTCATCTCCCCCACATTTGAGGAACTTAGGGTTAAGATATTGGGTGTACAGAGACTTGTATGTTTTAAGCATTTCAGCAGAATTTTCATTGCCCGTTTCTTTGAACAGAACTGTGGCTAACGCGTAAGTACCAGCGTCACCCAATAGAAACGAAGTCTTGTCTCCAGCAGACACTTCCAAAGCTGGCTTTAAGTATTCGATTCCCTTTTTTAAGTACACAGATTTATTTTCCGACAGTAATGGGTTTTTAGAAAGATAATAGAACATATAAGAAATGCCGGTGATGCCGACATACAAACCTCCGTCGACATTCTTCCGTGAAGGATGCAGGCGTTTGGTAATATTATTGATGTGATCATACATTTGAGCAGTCACCTCTTCTCTCTCAACCGATAATGACTCCCCTGGCTTGTAATCATCGTATGTGTTAAGAAAGAATCGTACCATTTTCTCTTCAAACGACAACAAATTTACTGTCAGCAAGCTTTTAAATGTACGAAATACTGTTGAAGCAATCTTTTCGAAGCTTCTGCGCATCAATGCAACTTTTACTCATATACCTATGTAAGAAATCTAAATAGAGTACAAATATTTTATCTAGAAAACCTTTCTTACGCTAGCAAGATTCGATTTTGTTTTATTTTTGTAAACTTGTCAATTTATTGACATCTTTACAATGTCGCCAACCGAACAGTGTGAGTAGCTCACGAGCAGCCAAAAAGAAACAAAAATAATTCTGTTGCGTTCACGTTCATAATTTTATTATTATTTTAAAAATTGTGTTTGTACAAAACAAGAAAAAATATTTGTCACAAAATGATTTTTTAATGGTTATCTAACTGCATGTCGATTAGATAACTCTAAATAAATAAATAAACATCGATAACTGTTACTCAATACTTTTATGAAATAGATCAAGGCCGTTAAAAGCGTTACTAGGCAACCTTTTTTTATGGGTGATAAATTAGAATGGACCAAAAATGTCTTTTGTACGAATTTATTAAATAAAATTGTATCAAATGGGGCCAACTGTTTCTTAAGTCTTTTTGTATCGTTGTTGTTAATATATCTTAGAATAATGCCTATCACGTACAACCGTGGAAACGTAAGTACTTAAATAGGTCGAATTTATTACATAAATATGTAAATTCATAACTATTTTCCATATCGATTGTATTGTATATTTATTATTTTATGTAGGTAAGGAAGATAGCTTTTCGCACAAGGGGCAGGTCAGCTCAGTCTCTTGATGCTGGTAGTCCTCGGGTCGACTCTGGTGCTGGTGGTGACGGACGCTTATTTTTGCAAATCAGACCAGCGCTACCAGATCCGAGAGCTGCACTAGCTCAACGATCGAACACGACGTTATCAGGGTAAGTGGCAAAAATGTTACTGCTCACTTCTCACACTAAATAGCCAAATAAGAAATAGTCAAATATTAAATTTATAATTTCTTTTTTTTTTTTAATCAACCTATATTGTTCCACTGCTTGGCAAAGGTCTCCCCCACAGCCTTTCACTCTTACCGGTGTGTTACTCTCTCCGACCAATCCAACATGAACGCCTCGAAAGTCGTCACGTCATCGTTTCCTAGGCCTTCCTCGGCGACGACCACATTCGGTTCCGAGCGCCCTTGGCAAGATTTGAATTTTGAGCCCCCAATTCTTATTTTTGCCTTACATACCCCAGCAGAAGGGTTATGTTTTTTTCTTTGTCACGCTCTGTGGCCTAAACGACTGCATACATTTTGACAAATTTTTAGATTAGAGTATCTTTGGATTCGCCTTAATGCCAAAATGTCATAGGCAATTTGAATTTTGAAAAGAGTAAACACGATGGCAGCCGCCGTTACGTAAGTGAAGTCGTTTTTTCCTGATAAACATGTGGGGTATTCATATAATATTACGTGGAGGAGTCCGCGAAAGAATATGCAACTTTAAAATGTAGTAGTAGTAATCTTAAAAAGTTTTCTATAACTGTTTTATTTCAAAATAAAATACAGAAAAGCGGATTTATTTTCTGAAAGTTAAATATCTACCGGGAAGGCGCTGCAGTAGCAAGTAAACATTGGCTCTGTGTATTTTTTACCCTAAAAAATAGATACAGTGCTTTTATCATAACAAAACGTAAATACAAATGGAAAATGAAATGACCAACAGTGACAGAAGTTATACTCGTAGTTTATTAAAATTTAACGAGAAAAGTGAAGAAATATACAAATTACAAACTGCGTCAACGTCAACGTCCAAAATTCAAATTTGAACAAAGTGTAAACTATAGTAGGCGCCAGATAAATGTGGAATAAAGTATATTGACCTTTCCCTAATAACTGTTCATAGGTACCTGAACAATTAAATATGAATCGTTTTTCATTATTAGACAATGTTAAGGATCACGAGAGATGATGATTCGGGACAGCTTTGTGTCATTAATTCCGTTTTTCAAATTTAAAATGTCAATAATTGTAGGTGGGTCAATGACCGTTATTCCACGATTATCTGGCGCCTACTATAGTTAATGTAGTTAATCCAACCATCAAATCGGTAGCAGAGCGTGGTTTTGTCGAGGAACGATGTCATCGTATCGAATCGAACCACTTGGTAAAAGTAACTATGATAACTGGTGCGTACAGGCTGAGGCCATTCTTATAAAAAATGAGCTATAGGAATATGCGAACGATAGCCCTAAAATTATCCGTGAACGCAGCTACCGAAGAGACAGAGAAGTCCCAAAAAAGGGGCATGATGGCGCGTGCTGAGATCACGCTATAGATGTCTCCACCTCAGCTCAAGCAGTAACTGGCTGTAAAACATCTAAAGAGGTTTGGGACAAGCTAAAATCTATTCATCAAAGTTCGGGACCCGCGCGAAAAGCAACTTTGCTTAAACAGCTCGTTCTGAAGAAAATGTCTGAAAAAGACGATGAGCAGGATCACTTTAGCAATTTTATGGATGTGGTTGATAAACTAGCAACAATGAGTGTGGAAGTCCATCTAGAACTATTTAGCATTATATTACTGTATAAGTCCTATTTGGACTTGGTAAACAGTCTCTAGTTTCGATTTAAAGATTAAAATTATTTAAGAAAGTAAAGCTAGAAAGAACAGCATCAATAGAGATAATGCTGAAGATACATTTTATAGCAAAAATACAAGGAGCAAAAGACAAGGAAGTAACAATAACAGCGGAAAGTTCAAGTTCAGATGCAGTAAATGCAAAATAAAGGGACATAAGGCTTCTGGATGCCAAGCGAGAGCTGGATACTAGTGAAAATAATTCATATCATAAAAGTTTTAGTGTACAACCAATTTGCCTAACGACTGCAAACCATTTGAAGAAAGATATTTGGTGCCTCGACAGCGGATGTAAAAATTTGACACCATAAATAGTGAGTCTGGGACATTGAAACTAGCCGCCGGTCAGCATGTCACACAAATAAAAGGCAAAGGAAAAATCACGATTAGAGTGAAGGATGGACACTATGATATAAATAATGCTCTATGTGTACCTGAATTGTTCATGAACCTGTTTTCCATCGGAAAAATCACCAAAAACGGATACACTTTAGTATTCCAGAAAGATCAGGCATTAATCAAAGCATTTATTTCAAATAAACCATTATCAGGTACTTTTGAATTGTCAAAGTCAGTCCGTCAAAAACATGAAGCTATTTGCACGTTCGCAAGCTTAGATCTCTATGGAGAAGAACGTGCAAGAAACTCCACGGACACTCTTTTAAATCATTTTATGTTTACCAAAATCCTGGTTACATAAACCTTGTTGCTTCTATATATGAGAACAATGTAAAGAAAGAAAAAAACAATTTATAGTATGAAATATTAAAATGAGGCAGTGGCAACCAAGGGATGACCAGTCTCCACTGACGGCGCCCGTTCACGAACATGACGCGTGCATCAGCACCATTCAGCTCAACCATTTTGAAGGGAACTGAATGATCCGATACACGCGCCACCATCAGCGAGACATTGGAGTGAGCATGACACACCCTCAACTGCCCCTGCTATTTCATGTCAAACAAGGAAACTATCTATTAACATAATGGTCCAGGGTTCTCACATTTACAGAACTTGAAATAAAAATTGCTTCTAAATTATATAAAACTATGAATATCAATCTGAAAAGACAGAAAAAGAAAAGTTTATTCCAAACATAATATAAGATTATGCGGAATAGTATTATTATTAGACATAAAAGAGGGTGAGCATCTCTTCCAAATATAAAACCTAACTAGTGGAACCAAGCGGCTGAGGCTGTGGAGCAGGACCGGCATTTAGCCAAGCATTTTTATCAAGGATATAATCTTCCAATAAAGAACAGTAGCGGCAAGATTGTACTCAAGGCAAAAAGAGAATCATTTGTACTACATGAGTTTTGACGAAGGAGAAAAGGCCAACGCAGTAGAAGAAGATACAAATATTATGAAGTGGCACAAGAAACTCGGACATTTAAATGAATCTGACCTGAAAGCAGCATCCAAGAACTAATAAAAGGATTAGAAATTAAAGGAAAACAAAAGTTGGGAGGTAAAGCAACATGGAATACAACGCAGATTAACGATACCCTACACACCTCAATGTAACGAGCTTGCAGAGCGTAAAATCGGACATTATTCGAGAAGGCGAGATGCCTAATGATTAAGTCAAGTGTTCCAAAGGAGCTGTGGGCAAATGCCATTCATACAGTAAAATATACAGCTAATAGATGCCCAACTCAAGCCCTGAATGGACCATCCGCAAGACACCTACAAATATTTACCTATAAGCATTTGTTCTAAGGAAAGAACCTAAACGAGGATTGAAATTTGCTCCTCGAACAACCGAAGGCGTATTTGGTGCCAGAGGTACCGTATCTTCGTTCCTGATTCAAAAGAATTCATAATAAGCAGAGACATAAAATTTATAAATACCATGTTTTCCAGATAGGACTCGGACTTTACAGAAAGGACAAGGAAAAAATATAAGAGATCCTAAAACACAGAGGTAAATAAAGTGAGACTAGTTGCAAGAGGATTCAGCAGACAAAAACCAGGAGTTGTTTACGAGACATATTCCCCCGTTGCAAAACTAAGTTCAATTAGAAGCGTCATCGCTATATCTGTGGAAGAGGAATTGAAACTTAACCAAATGGATGTCACGACAGCTTATCTAAATAGCGATTTAGATAAGAAAATACCAGATTACTTAGAAGAATATGTAACTGAGATAATGGTGGAAGAAAGTGGTAACAATGACTTAACAATGTTCCATAAAGCTAAGAAAATTTTAGAGGACTCAAGAAACATAAAAGGAGAGAACTATGTCATTCCGAAAAAGCACTCTCGCGTTTTAAAGCAGTCAGGACGCCAATTGTACCTGAAACTGAGTAGCGAGCTAGAAAAAATGGGGTTTGTCTCATCAGAGGCTGATCCTTCTTGCGTGTATATATTGAAGGAAGGAGGAGCTAAAATGATAATAGCAATATAAGTACTGATGATTGTTAATAGCTTACTCCTGTAGCACAAAATTAAAAGAAATAAGAAAGAAGCTAAATTCGAAATGAAGGATATAGGAGAACCTGAACAACTTCTAGGCATTTAGATTAAAAGGCAAGGGGAGACAAAATGATTATATCAAATATATTCAAAAAGTGTTGAAGAATTTAACATGGAAGACTGTAAGCCAAAATTTACACCAATGGAACTTTATCTAAAATTTCAGAAAAATGAGAAGTGTAATGAGAAATTACCGTATCAACAATTGATTGAGATGCACGCTAACGTATTCGTGGCCACTAGGCCTGATATAATGATCAGTGTGAGCTATTTGTCACAATTTAACAGTTGTTTTGGGGAGGAACATTTTAAGAGCGCGAAGCGTTACTACGTTATCTAAAAGGGACCAAAGACATGTGCCCGTGCTGTAGTTGTGTTTTCTTGTAGTTTTCTTGATGCAGATTTTGCATCATGCAAAATAGATCGTACAGTGGCTACTGTTTTAAACTCGCCGGTGCTCCCGTTGCTGGGAATGCAGAAAACAAAAGAGTGTAGCCTTATCAACGGCCGAAGCAGAATACACGTGTGTGGCTGAAGCTGCCAAGGAAGCAATCCATTTAAAACGTTTGTTAAATGGCATATCAGAATGGTGGCAAACGATCGTCAGAATTTATAATGATAATCAGGCTGCTATACAATTGACAAAAAATCCTATGATTGGCTCTAAGAACAAACATATTGATACAAAACTTCATTTCATACGACGGCTGAAGGCAGTTGAGATAGAATACCGTCCTAGTACCCACATGGAGGCAGATATGTTAATGAAGAGATGTGGACCAAAACTTAATGGCTTGAGAACCTCACGTCGCGATCATGCTAGTGATAAGGAGGTGTGTTGGAGTTTGTAACACAGCATAATCTCCTTATTCATCAGAGGAATAAACGAGGTTATGCTCTGTGTTAGAAACTCCAACAGAAAGTAAACTTCTGTTTAATTGAAAAGGAAATAAACTGCAAAGCATCCCGAAAAGCTGAGAAACAGATATTGAATACCTAAGTGGACAAATATTGAAAAACAATAGAAAGTGCAAATCATTCTGCTTTCCAAACAGCTCCATCTGATGATGGGAATACACGCTGCAAGAGTAAGTAAGCAAAGCAAGCTCAAAAGTTTTAGCACCCAACCTTTTGACAGTGATGTTTTAATCTCTTTTTATGAACCATTAATTCAGAAATATTAAGTCCGCCCATATACAACTATTGTACATAAAGTTAAAATACATAAATAATAAATATAATACCTACTCTACTACGGGCAAAGGAAGCCCAATTAATCCCAGCTTCAGTCTTTAACGATCGATTATGCTCCTATCCAACTGGGACGCTTAACTAAAGCTTCGGCTCTGAGAAAGGCGCCTCTGTGTTAAAAAAAACGGAAATCTATTTTTGCGGAGCGCCTTTTCGGCTCAGTTATAACTGTTTTACAACTGGCGCTTGTTGGGCTAAGCTATTGCCCGCGACTTCGTACGCGTAAAATATCCCGTTTTTTCCGTGTTCCCGGGAAATTACTATCCCGTTCCCTATAGCATTCCTCATGAATGTGGCTATCATAATACTTTACCTCTTTTTAAAATTAGTATAGATATATTAGCTTATGACTATCTGCTTGTGTCCCCCTATGGCTCTGCACCCAGCCTATTTACGCAATTTGAGAAATCAAAAACGAAGAAAATAACACCACTGACGAAAAATTGCAATTTCGTTACAGCTATTTTCTGACATAGGACTTGACTAGTTTGTCTCCGCGCGCTGTGCCCTCCTCCGCTTTTTGATTAGCGCAAACCGGAGTCCGTAGACTCTAAAAACGACCATTGAACGACAACGGCATTGTTTATTTTTCTCGTACAAATATGACAAATCTGAAATTTAGGGTTCGATACAAATTATTGTTAAGTAAGAAGTTCTTAATCTTTTACGCGCAACTAGTGCAAGTATTTTAACGATGTGTGTTTTGACATGGGTTTGCAAAGTAACCCACCTTGCCAACCTCTAGCTCCGACGCTGGCGACGACAGCAGTCCTCTGGCTCCCACTGCGTAAAGACTCTGGCCCATTTATCTTGATGCATCGTACATCCGTGACCCGCCCCACTTCAGCCTGGCAGATTTGTTGCCCACATCGGCGATACCTTTTTTGGAGCGAATCTTCCGAATATTACGAATTCGATCGCTGAGCCTAACACCTAAGACGCTACGCTCCATCGCCCTTTGGCAAACCACTAGTTTGGACTTTTAAGGCTCAGTGACTAAGTTAGGATGGACAGAATGCACATGTCGATGAGTTTGCGCTTCAGGGATAAAGGTCAGTCACCCTTCATCAGCTACTTCATGGACCAGTAGCTCTTCCAGACGCTCTCGACACATCGGTCGACTTCTTTCTCTTGCCTGTTTTGGAAAATCTTGTATCCACTAGCTGACCCAAGTAAATATACTCATCGACATAGCGGATTTCTTACCCATCTACCTCAACCCTACTTTTTGTGCTATTGGTCATGGCTTTAGTCTTTGACCGATTCATCACTAGTCCAACCTCAAGCCTTGCTGTGCTCAGATCTTGGAGCATATTTTGCAACTCGGCAGAAGTCGGTGCAAACAGCTAAACGAAGGTTGGTGAGGTTTTTGCCACCAACTCTAATACCCTTACTGAACCACGAGTTTGCCAGGTTAATACCTCTTCGAGAATGCTAGTGAACAGTTTGGGTGAGAGCGGGTCACCCTGCTTCACGCCTTTGTGGAATTTAAAAGTTTGACCGGGAAAATTAAGTTTGATATTAGCTGTTATAAATTATTTAGGTGAGTGTTTGAGGCTGTCAAATGCTTTTGTGTAGTCAACAAAGGGCAAGAACCACGATTTTCTAAATTCTATGTGCTTTTCCAAGAGTTGGTTGAAAGCTTGGAGATGATCCGTAGTGGAGAAACTTGGGCGGAATCCCGCTTGCTCAGGTGGTTGATTGGAATCTAGTTGTCTGTCATTGCGGTTATGGATGTCTTTAATAAATACCTTGTACCTATAGATGTGACACTAAGCTTATTGGTCGGTAGTTCTTAACGTCGCTTTTATTCCCCTATTAATACTTTATTTCTAACCTACTACAAATGATGTCATTTTACAGCAATGATTTCGTGCTCAAAGAAGATAGCAAAGATGAAACAATTAATTTGCAAGCTGTGGGAGAAGGAAAAGTTCAACTTTCTAGAACACCACAAGAAAAAGACCGACTACCTGACAGAATCAGCCTTGACAGGTACCTTTACATATGGCTCATTAAACTAACCAACACTTGTGACGCGGATTTAATCTTATGTTGCTTGCTTCGCTTTTCTTTTTTCTTCACTAGTGACACGCCTAGGCTGTGCATGGGTGCATTTTTATACACAAATCTTTCTCATACAAAGCTCTTTCTGCTCTCGAAAACCGTATCAAAATCGGTTGCGTAGTTTAAAAGAAGTAAGCCGAGAAATATCTCGTCGTTTTTATTTTTCTTAACATTTCTTCAATATTATATTTTCTCATGTAGGTACCTACCAAATATAATCTTTCATCGCCAATTTAATGATAAATAAATTCATTTCAGGAGAGGCCTTTCTTCAATACCCCATATAGTCGGAGAGCCCTGTCTACGGCTTTTATCTTTACAGCACAATCTAATCAACAGTTTGTCAGGATTATCTCCTTTAGACTTAGGTAAACTTGTTTTTCTGGATGTCTACGACAACCAAATTGACAAAATCACTTCTTTGGAAAGACTGTTTGGCTTGCGAGTGCTTTTAATGGGGAAAAACAGGTAATGAACACACAACGTGACGAAGTATTGTGACATGAAGTAAGTAAAGAATTAAAGACATAAATATTATAATTTTCCAGGATAAAAAGAATCGAAGGCCTCACAAACTTAATAAAATTAGAAGTTCTAGATTTACATGGAAATAGGATAGGAAAAGTTTGCGGTTTATCTAACTTAAGTGAACTAAAAGTGCTCAACTTAGCTGGTAATCAAATAAAATGTGTCGGACAAACTGATCTTCAGGGTCTTGTATCTTTAAGAGAATTGAATTTGAAACGAAACCGTTTGAGAAAGCTGCTTGGATTTCAAAACACGCCAAAATTACAGAAACTGTATCTTGGAAATAACGATTTACAAAGGTAAAGTACCTATCCGAGAGTGTACGTTTCTTGTCCTCTTATTTACGTAATACTGTTTTGCAGTTATTTTTTTTCTCATTTTCAGTGTTGAGGATATGTCGTCTCTTGCTGAAGCGGAGTCTCTGGTTGACGTGTCGCTGGACGGAAATCCTGTGGCTTTGGGTGGGGATTGCGTGCCGTTTCTTGTCTCATATCTGCCTAATTTACTTACTTTGAGCAACATGCACGTCACTGAACAGGTAAGAAAATATTACCAAACCTCATGGAAAAACGGGCCATCGCTATTGTAACATCGCAACAAGCAAAAAAAAAAGTGAATTTGTTGTCATGTTTTAAATGAGAGATATAAAATAAGTATTTCAATCTACGTTTGCTACAGGTGCGTAAAGCTGCAATGGCTTGGCGAAATAACAAAGAAGCAGCACACGCAGCATATTGCGCACTAGGCGGAGCTGCGCAACAAGAAGCCAGACGAGATCAAATCATCAACAATGCTCGAACTAACTGGGAATTACTTAGGTTATTATTATTTAAATTAGAAAATAAGGGCATAGAACCTTTGTGGCATAGCTGGGGCCGCCGTGTTGTCTTTTTTTTTTATTGCGGCGCACATATGGGTCGAGGATACTTATTAAGATTCACCCCAATACGCTCAAACCGCAACGTTTTTCTTACTTAGAGCATTTTTATACCCGTCGTGACTTTTAAAGTTAAGGTCAATTTGAATAATTTGTAGTGTAATTTGCATGTACATAATGAACCTTAATTATCAAACATTGAAATCGATAAGTGTTAGTCCAAAATATATATTAAATCATGATACCAAAATCTTCACTTTTCCATTCCACCTGGGTTTCGATTGAATAATTTAATTTTAACAAAAAGCGGTTATTGTGACTTAACCATAATAGTGAGACATATACCCTCACGGGCTTTTATAAAGATAATAATAAGTACTTTGATCATGTAGTACATTATTTTTATGTATCATCAATAGTTTTCTCAGCGCACGTCAAATAATGAATTTATTTGGCAAAAATGTTGCCACTTTGGGTTACATTATTGCAATTTTCGTAGGGATCTCTACTTTTTCGAAAATAAAACATAGCCTTTGTTTTAAGTTATAATGTAGCATTCTAATGGCGAAGGAATTTTAAAATCAGTTGAGTAGTTTTTGGGCCAAATTGTAACAAACAACCAAACAAACAAATAAATATTTCCTCTTTATAATATAGTATAATATATATACAGGGTGTCCCAAAACTCAACGTCAAGCCGAAACGGGGTGACAGGATTGATCATAACCATCACGAGAAAAATCTGAAAAAAAATCTATCCCATGCAGTTTGAAAATTATGGGCATTTTAAGAAAAACCTAGAAATTTGATCAAACTGTACCATTTTTCGGTTATTGTGGTTATTATTTTTTATTTTTGTTCATTTGAACTTTAGAAACGTAATCCTAAATAACATTTCTAGAATCCCAATAAAAAATAATGACACAATTGCCTCAAGTTCCCGAGAATTGAGACTATTTGTTAAACTACGAATTTAAAATTTTCAAGATTCGTCGACTTTGACAGGCCCTCCTATAAAAAAAATGTACTAGAGTGCCTTGGCAAGTAGCATTAAAAGTTGGCGCATTTAATCAGAATTCTAAAATGGTACAATACTTGTTAGTTCCATACAATAGAAAAGAGTAAAAAAATTAAAACCTCAAGTAACCCGATTTTTGCTATCAGATTTTACTCAGTTAAAATGTTTTTAATTCGCACAAGCTCTAGGTAGGTTCTTAATTTTAAGGCAAAATGATGAGAGAGATGGATAATGGGTATGTTTGCCATGAGTGAGCGAGACAGATAGTGACGCCACGCATTGAGACGGAGATGCGTCGTTTAAACGAGTGCGAATGAAACAGATAGATGCTATGGCATCTATCTGTTTCATTCGCACTAGTTTCAGCCAAGCAAATGGTTACGCTACCAGTCCGACACCAACCAGTTAGTACGTTTCGCTCATTCGTCTACTGCGCACGTTCGTATTCGTATTAATTATTTTACTAATTTTACTAACTTTTTTTCACTTTGGTAAAAGTGGCGTCACTATCTGTCTCGCTCACTCATGGCGAACATACCCATTATCCATCTCTCTCATCATTTTGTCTTAAAATTAAGAACCTACCTAGAGCTTGTGTGAATTAAAAACATTTTAACTGAGTAAAATGAGATAGCAAAAATCGGGTTACTTGAGGTTTTAATTTTTTTACTCTTTTCTATTGTATGGAACTAACAAGTATTGTACCATTTTAGAATTCTGATTAAATGCGCCAACTTTTAATGCCACTTGCCAAGGCACTCTAGTACATTTTTTTTATAGGAGGGCCTGTCAAAGTCGACGAATCTTGAAAATTTTAAATTCGTAGTTTAACAAATAGTCTCAATTCTCGGAAACTTGAGGCAATTGTGTCATTATTTTTTATTGGGATTCTAGAAATGTTATTTAGGATTACGTTTCCAAAGTTCAAATGAACAAAAATAAAAAAGAATAACCACAATAACCGAAAAATGGTACAGTTTGATCAAATTTCTAGGTTTTTCTTAAAATGCCCATAATTTTTAAACTGCATGGGATAGATTTTTTTTCAGATTTTTCTCGTGATGGTTATGATCAATCCTGTCACCCCGTTTCGGCTTGACGTTGAGTTTTGGGACACCCTGTATATACAACGTGTAACAGAATAAACGCAATACCTCTTAAGGGGTCATTATACTCATCATTATGAGGCACTTTTACTACGGGACCACCCCGAAATCGCGAAAAAAAATTTGTCGAGTTATGGGGCAGTCGATTTTTTTTCGCGATCCGTTTGGAAGTTTAGATTTAGAGTCATTGTGCGCCGCGATTAAGAACAAAAATGCAAAATGGCGGCTGGTGGCTATACCAGCTCTCATACAAAAACGTTCGAACTCCCTAGAGCCTAATAATTCATATCTTGTTTTTAGATCGGAAAATAAGTGCTTCGTCCCTCCAACTAGTCTAACCAAAAATGTAGATGCCGACAAAGAATTCTCCATAGAAGCGACAACAGTGATAACACAAAGTGGTGGAACTCAAACATTGGAAGCGGCAGCACTTCCAGATGTCGTTGTCTCTATTCAGCAAACCGAAACCGAAGACTCCGATTGTAAAATTAACAGCGATGTAAATGCAAAAACAAGCACAGAGCATGTGCCAAAAGCGTCTCCAATGAAAAAGTTGCAAAGAAGTTCAACAGCTAGAAAACCTTCTGAGAGAAGAGTCAACTTTTCTGATCGAAGTGCCTCCCAAGACACAGACGCATCTCATTCCACATCCACTAGCAGTGATTTGAGACTACCACCTATATTATTACCGATAATTTCTTCTTTGGAAAATGTTAAACTGGCAGATAGTTCAGAACCGATACTAAAACGTTGGGAAAGTATTTCAAGTGTGGAACCAGTAGTTGATTCTTCTTTCAGCTCACTGCCATCTTCCAGTAGTGACAGTGAAGAGGAAACAAAGAAAAGACCTATTCGACGAATGCCAACAACTTTGAGGCGCCGAGAAAACTTTAGTACAATGAGGTCAAAGTCTGTCTGTGATCCAGAAAGTCGTAGATCTAAATCCAAGAATTCAGATATAAGCGAAAACGCTAGCAATATTTCGAGTAGTACAAATGTTGGTTCTGTTGCCAATTCCTCGACTTCAGGAAGTGATCATAACAGTAAGGTTTTGCGACGTGAAAGTTCTCTAAACAGCAGAACAAGCAGAAACATAAGGAGTGCAACAATATCGCGGAGAAATGAAAGGGCGTCTTCAGCTAATAGAGCATCTACTGCTAGAGCAAAGTCGGTAAAGAACTTGAATTTAGCTAACTTCAAATCTTCAGAACCTGTGCCGAAGGCAATGCCTGCTTCTAAGGACAGAGAACAAGGTAGCCTTTTCTTTTAAATAAAAACAACTATTTTAATTGCACGTTGACTACACAAAGTTCCGTTTTGTGCAGGAGTCGATTATCTGGTGGAAGTCTGTGACGGTGTGGTGAGCGCATGGGGAGCCGGTGCTGTCCGTCGTCTGGCTCGCGATTGGGATTGGGAGCGTGCGCGCACGGTCACTCGTGCTGCCTACCACTATATTCATTATAATGCAGTCGCGCAGTCACTGCCTGAGCTGAAGTCCAAGTAAATAAATAAATGCTTATAAATAGTATTTGTTTTGACTTAAATTCAAACTTATTATTTTGTTTATCAGGTTTCCAAATGTCAGCCACATATCCGTTCGTGCAACGGGTCTGCAATGGCTTGGACAACTGCATGCTTTAGCTGAATTGCGAGGCGTCACCGGTTTAACAGTACTACCAGAAGGTAACCCCATTTATGCGAAAATCTGGAGAGAGTATGCTATCTACAGACTCGCTCATTGGGGATTAAAAGAGATCAATGATGAGCCGGTGAGTAATTAATATAAATATAAAATAAATGGTGTAGTATTGGGCAAATAAAAATTTAATGTTCTACAGGTTACAGATGAAGAAATAAAGAAGGCAAACAGAACTTATGCAGGCCTTAGTGATATAGTACTTCGAGCTATACCAGACGCCCCATTACAACCTCTTCTGTCGAGACTGGGAAGAAGTGGTAACAGCGCTGCTAGTGCTAAAGCCTGGCTTAGAGCTGCTGATCCAGCTTTAAGGGACGTCATTGCAAAAGAAGCCTTACAGTACAAAAAAGGAAATGTGTCACAGGTACGATAGTCAAAATTATAAAAATGACTCTGTCCCTAGTTTTTTTAAATTCCACACTTTCTAAGAGTGCCTAAGTGTGTATGCAGCTATATTTTTTTTTCATTTATAGTTAATATCACTATCAAAAGAATGTTATTGCAAAATAATTTAATAAACAGGAGGACATGAGCTGGCGTGTTCGCGGCCGCGGTCAACTGTCTCACGCAATCGATTTAGCTTGCGGGGCTGCGCAAAGACTTAGAGCTCTCGAAGTACAATGGCCGACAATATTAGTCGAAATGATTGAAGACATTCTGAGGGACTTTGCAGACATGGAAACACATGTGAAGGAACAAATGAAAATGCTAATGGACACAATGTGAACTAAAATAGAATAGGAAAAATAGCTTTACTTAGACTAGAATTAGTGTCAAATGTCGCGCCGCCAAAGACTAGTTTATTGTATTGATTACAGCATCAACAAAAATATTTCACGTTTAGTCAAATTTTCACGGGCTCTAGTTAGTCAATTAATTTAACATATTTTAATACCACGAAAATGATTTACTATGTACAAAATACCTTCCCAAATTTTATTTTTATAAGCTTTCTTTACTAATAGATCATAGTGTAGAAAACAATAAAAACCCAGTAACTTTGTCGACTGAACAGTATTGCAATTTGCTCAATCTAGGTAGGGAATGAAACTGATCGATTAATAGCATGATTAATGTTTTGTAGTAGGTAACTTACATGTTCGAACCATTTGTAGTGAACTAGTTTATACGTATTCAAATCATAAGTTATGTAGTCATAGAATTACTTTTAGTATTAGTACTAGGTGATGAACTGCCCTGCATGTGCCTCCTTAATTATAACAATAAACAATTTATAAATCTTCTTTGGATTCTTTTTTTTATCTTACTTCTCATACCTCATATTATTATGTACTCGTCATGAGAATACTTTTACTATGCCTGCAGCTAAAATATTTAAATAATAAAAAAATATGACACAAAGATTTTCATTCTTCTCTATTGCGTAACATTTTTTTGTACCTATATAGGTACAACAAAGTTATTACAAAGAATAAGATAATTAACGTATTAACTTATGGAATTTGCCAGTAAAACGATGTACTTATTAGCTAATCTATTTATGTTACCAAGAAAATCGAGTGTCTGACCGTTAGTCTTCGAGTCTAGATGACAAGCACTAGGAAGATTACAAAGAACTAGGAAGTAATAGAAATCTACATTTCGTTTCACGTTGATTTTTAATATTTACGAGAGCAAAGTACCTTATAAATCGGTATCAAAAGGTTGTAAAAACTATCGTAAAAACTATTTTTGATTTCCTGTCAATACTTATTTGGTTACTACCTCAAAATTGTAGTTGGGTATTTTTTTTAAATAACCGTTATCAGTGAACCCCGTTTGCCACCATTAAACAAAGCTATCAATGAAAATTGAGATAGAGATAGAGACTGATAGTTGCACAGGGAGCCATGGAGCGTTCCATGCTTGGCATACGTCTAATAGATCGAGTTCCAAACGTCGAGATCCGAAGACGTATAAAGGTTTTCGACATCGGAAAACAAATTGCGGAACTAAAATGGAGCTGGGCAAGACATCTGGCAAGGCGTGGTGATGATAGGTAGAGTAAGGCAGTGACTGAGTGGCGTTCAAGGACTGGAAGAAGAAGTGTTGATCGGCCGTTGACGAGATGGGAGGACGACATTGTTGTCATCGCGGGTAGAACCTGGATGACGCTGGCACAGGAACGTGAGGATTAGCACAAGAGCCGAACATTCGTAAGAAACAGAACCCTTATAGGATAGGATCACTCGGTTGTCTGTCTTTCCGTCTGTCACAGCCAATTTTTTCAGAATGTACTAGATCGATTTTGTTGAAATTTCGTACACATGAACATCGTGACCCAAACACGGACGCGTTACCCCCTCCCCCCGTTATCTGCGAATCTACTTAGCCTAATTTTTTTTTTTCAATTGCAGATAATATAATAAAACCTATAAGAAGTATAACGAGTTAGAATAACATGTTACAAAAATGAAATCCGTTCAGAACCCTTTGCAGGCGAGTCTTACTCGCATTTGGCCTCGCCTCGCAGCGGGCTCGTAAGAGATTAACCAATCTAAGTTATTTAGCGCATAGATAGTTCCAACAAGTAAAGATACTTATTATAATATGTTTTAGGTCAAGGTTAGATAATTCATGTTTCTTTTTCAAACACACCGATGTATTTGGCACCCCTTGAACTGCCGCCCGGGAGCCCTGTCTATCCTAATCTGCTGATGATACGCAAGCAGAAGAATTATCGGCGCGTGAAGATATCTCGGAGATAGTTGGGCGGACTCATAGCGATTCACTCGCTCACCGAGATTCTGCCCAATAATTCCTCTATATTTGTGGAAAAAGTAAAGGAAGGCGTTTGAAGTGGGATAACATAGTACCAGTAGTACTCTGTGCAACATAGGCTAGAATTAAAAGATTATAAATGACCGTTATAAATAAACGAAAAAATTAAGTATAGAAATATATTGAACGCAGCCAAATAAATATGCTACCAACCCTACCAACCAACCGATCGAAAACAGCTGAAACAGCAGACATGCATGACGTTGATAGTTGACACATGCATGACATGACACGCTTGAACTGTCATTAGTCACAGGAATTGTCAATTTTTATAAAGAAAAGAAAGCATAAATTAATATTTGTTATTATAATTAAACACTGTAAAATGAAGCAGTGATTGCAAGTAAATACGCAATGGACGACACGGAAAGCACTACGACATCGGCTGATGAGAATACCGGTAACTTGTGCGATAACCCGACAAGGGATACCTTAGCGGAGGGCTTGCTCGGGCTTCTGAAACCCACTGTGGACCAGTTAGACGACAGGGTCAGAGCTACTAGGTAAATGATACTATAAAATAGCCAAAATTATCGGAGAAGTCCTTTTATATACATCTATGCATTGCTTTAGAATTCAGTTTCTGCAATTCGTGATATTTGGCGACAACAAAGACAATTGGATTATAACCTCCTGTTCTCGAAGATCTTCATTACCTACTTTTTCATGTATCTACATAGTGGGTATTCCAGATGGACAGCATAGTATAGATGTAGGGACTACATACTTACAACAATCCTAGAGCTAAAATGGCAAGAACTAGGTCACAAGTATCAATCTTGATGTTTGAATTCCACCTTCTCTACTAAAGCACCAAAGACATCCCTCTGATCAAAACATCTTTCATTGTGTCACAATCTTCCTAAATTCCATCAATATGGTAAGCCTTTACCCTTTTGAACACCACTGTCTCATATACATGACAAGCAAGCGCATGCCAAGTGTCACAAATATGTGACAAAAAGTATGGCAAATTTGTGGTTTGGCATCGGGAGCATGCAGATGCCTTTATGCTCTGGTGTTCAAAAGGTTAAACTGTTTAAGAGTAATAATAATCAATTGACGAATTAAATAAAATTACTTCTGTTAATCCTCCTACAGTAAATAAAAATACAAATCCTAAAATAGGGTGTATTTTTCTAATATTAATAAATTTATTTATCATTATTTATTAAAAAGATCTAATTGGTCTATAAAAATATTAGTAATTTAACCCACCCCTGCACACAATTATAATGAGAGTCTATGTGTAGACAATGGAGTCCACTTACCACCATACCAAGCCATTCAACTTTTATACTGTCAATTTCCAGGATATCCCAGTTAGAACTGAAACAGCAGATAGAATCTTTGAACGAAGAGTTGCAGAATGTCCGAGAGGCTCTGAACAACCACCCTGACTTGGACCCCTATGTGAAGAAGCTGATATCCTGCAAACACAAGGTTACAGTAGTACTGAATGTGTTACAGGCATCACAGGTTGGTTGAAACATTATTATATTAAATAAAGTAAGAGGAAATGTAGCTATTCCTGTTGATAAATTAACAAAACTCCACTAAATATTGAAAACTTGTTAATTTTTTTTTTACTTGAGATGGGTTTGCTCTTGACTCTAATCTAGGTCATCAGCTTACCCAGAAGAAGCCTGTTCATTCTAATTTTGAAGAGATTAGATTAGATTATTAACTATATAAAAAAATCAGTAATGGATAAACCTGTGCTTTCTTTCTAACCAAAGCTTTATCACCATTTCAGGACAGACTCAATGAGATAAGACGGATGGTAAGCAAAGAGAAGACTGTACGAACTGCTGTACTGCCGGAACCCGCACCCCAAGAGCCTGAACAGAGTACTAGCGGAGTGGTCACAGACAGGGGAAGCATCAACTGACAGCATGGAGACTCCGTACCAGAACCACATCAACAAGGCTGACTATGACCATGTGTATGAACCTGCCGAGGACAGCTTCCTGCTCATAGATGCCTTAGAAAAAGACCTAGATTATCTAAAGAACAAAAACCCCACATTCTGTTTAGAAGTTGGTTCTGGCAGTGGTGTAGTCATAACAGCCTTTGGTATGGCATTCCCACAAACTTTCTGTATGAGCACAGATGTTAATTTTAAAGCCTGTGTAATGTCTCAGCAAACTGCTGCTTATAATAAAGTTAATTTAGACTCGTGCAATATGGACTTGGCTAGTTCCTTTACTGATAATGTGTTTGATATTATCATCTTCAATCCGCCGTATGTGGTGACTGACAGTAAGGAGTGCGGTGGAAGTGACATCACGGCTAGTTGGGCTGGCGGGGCGAAAGGTCGAGAGATTACCGACAGACTACTCAACATGATACCAAAGAAACTGGCCAATAATGGAGACTTCTATCTTCTGCTTATTGAAGAAAACATTCCTGATGAAGTTGTTCAAATAATGTCTAGCTACGGATACAAAGCCGAAACTGTAATAAAGAGAAAAGTCCGCAATGAGCAACAATTAGTTTTTAAGTTTTTTAAGTAAGTTGATATTCCTAATTTGCAATATTGATAAGAAAGGTTGATGATTTTTTTTTGTTTTTGCTTCAATGTTATAGTTTATAACTAGAGGTCAAATCAAACAAGTCTTTTATATTGCAATCACATGTTGTATAAGAATAAGTTTAACTATAATTTATAATAATATGTAACAAAAATATATTTTGTATGTAAGAAATATCATGTTTTTTTCAAGCAAGATTCTTTTTGACAGCATCTCCAAAAGCTTTAGCTCCTACATCATTTTCTGCAGCCCCCGGCAGGGCAGAGCATATGTTCACCCATCTTTCAATGTTTGGGAAACTGGAGATGTCCCAGCCAACAGCCTGAAATACAATATTAGATAAATAAAAACTGAACAGCTTTTTGTAAAACAAAATACACTGTGTGGTTTCAGTGAAGTCACTAGTGACTGCTAATGAAAATAAATAAAAGTGTATAGTTTACCTCTACTTAAAAATAGAACATGTGTGGGTATACACTCCTGCTTACCCTTCTGGGGATACACAGGGGTCTTTTCTTAGTAAGTTAAAAGGGTAATGAAAAGACATGTATTTCAACCAATAAAATGTTTTAGCCTATTTTTAAATAAAGAACATGTGATTAGTGTATTATGCTCTGGTCATTTAGCCAGAGTTGCCACAAAACATGAAATCTTAAAAATTGATGGAAAATAAAGTTTATAAAACTGTTCCTACCAGAATGCTGCTCAGTGATGCATATATTGATGTGTCTGCAATAGTAGGGTGGTCACCAGCAACCCATTTGCTGTCATTGAGGAATTGGTTCAGGAAGCCAAGAGTGGTGTTCAGGTCATCTTTCAGGGGCTTCTTTATTTCCTTCTCTCCAAGGAACAATATTGGGAACTGGAAAGCAATTGGTAGGTTATTATTTAATGAGTTTAGGTATTGGTCTTACAATCTTTATGTCCTTTGTCTTCTTAACAGAACAAAATATTAGAAACACGGGGCACAGATTTTTTCTTCTTAATATTAAAAGAAGCCTTGCAACTATTGACTGACTTACACATATAGCCCTTATCTTCACATACAAAGAGGAACTATCGAAGTACAGTCTCTGATTGACTAATGCGCGCTTATTCAAATCTTTAGGATAGTACTGGTCATCTTTCCCATATTTATCGGCCATGTAACACGCTATAGCTCGGCTCTCCCATATTATAAAACCATCGTCGTCCAATGTAGGTATGCAGTGTTGAGGATTTATTTTCAGGAAACTTTCTTTCATCTGTTCCTTTTTGAATAAATTTACTATTTCCACTTCTATCGGCACTTCTACTGCTCTAGCTGCAAGTAAAGCTCCGCGTGACGGGCCGCTGATCGGAAAATGGTACAGCTTCACAGACATTTTATTAAAATTTAAAGTAAATTCCACGATACAAAACAAGTTTGAAAGTTTGTCGCGAGCGGAGTGAGTCCCAAAGAGTATAGTAAGGTGAGTCCTACTAGATTGAGTGAGTGACAGACAGGTCAGTCAAGTGTCAAGTCAACAAGAATAAGAAGGTCAGTGAACTGCAATACGAACGAAACCTGTTTATGTAAAGGACAATTTATATTTGTTTTAATTACCTTGAAGCGTCGGACTGGGGCCAGCAATTACTATTTAATTTTTCCGTCGATCCTACTCTTTTTCTAGTCTTGTATACTTCTTTACTCTCAGTAAATGAGGAACTCAGGCGGGACCGCGGGAGTTTTTGGCAGGATTTGGTCGAGTGAAGTTAAGCGGCTGTTTTAATTATTCGTAAATTGATTCCTAGTGGATATTGTGATGTAAATTGGTGTAGTTTTGTGTCTAAAGTGTCCACAGACCTGGAAAATATGTGGAATAATTGAAACAGGCGCGACCTCGGTTTTAAGTGGAGCTAAGAATTTTGTTGCAGTATTGACTACCTCACTCGAAGCTTATCGAGAACACTGAATCGAAATATTTGTTACCAGATTCTCCAAAAACAATTACATCCGCATTCTAATGCAAAACACAAGAAATTTAGGACGTAAGACTAGGCAATTTAGTCAAAAGACTATAGCCTTCCCTTCGGGGTAAATAAAAAAAAATAGCTTATGTCAAATGGCCAATGTTTATATTTTGCTCTACTAGTAGGAAAACGTGTTTATTTTTATAAAAATATTAGATTGATACATTTAAAATGACGGCGAATATTTGTAGAATCTGTTTAAGCCAAGATTTGTTAGTAGATATATTTAAAAAGACAGCTTTTCTTATGATATCTACTAAATTGATGGCAATTGCAAAAGTACACGTAAGAATGATAATATTATTGTTTTGTTAGTTGAATCCTAAGGAATAAAAATAAAGCTCTAGTAAAAATTGTATCAGATACCATTTCATTACATATAAGAGGCTCCAGAACTCATTGAACAAATGAATAGACAGGCTAGAGTAGGAGAGGGCTGGCCATATCCTAGCATACATTCATTTTTACATTTCCCGCGGCCTCGGTTTTTGTGGCTTAAATCTGGAGCCTTTTACAGGAAAACAAAAACAAAAGGTTTTAAATATAAACTAAAAAATATTTTTTTACAATTATTTTTAGATAGCACCAGAAGATGGCCTTCCAGACATGATATGTTCAAAATGTGTTCAAAGATTAGACGATTGTATAGAATTTATTGAGCTATGTGAAACATCTGATGTGAAACTGAGGGCCTTATTAGCAAATAACTGCACGGAAAACAAGTTAATGTTGGGCAATACACACATCGAAAATGATAACTTCTTGTCCGACAATGATCCTTCATTATCACCTAAAAGTGAGGCAGAAAAAGTTTTGTTTATTGATGAAAGTATAGATCATAGCATTATGGACCAAACCTCTTTAAGTGAAGACCTTATTGAAAATGAACCTACAATTCTGGACACTAAAAAAGAAATTTGTTCAAAAGTTATAGATAAGAAGACTCGGAAGCAACAATGCTTCACTTGTGGAAAAGTCATGTCTTCACGGCAAGTATCATCATCATTCTTATCTCAAATTACACGAAGTCAAGACAAGTAAATAGAAATATATTAATTAAGAAATATAGCTTTTGCCCGCATCTTCGTTAGCGCATATCCCGTTTTGCCCGTTCCTGTTGGAATTTCGGGTATTCCTCTCTTAGTGTTCCCCTACACTCCCCATGTAACCTACATGCCAAATTTTAGCTTTCTACAACCAGGAGTTTTGGCTGTGTGTTGTCTGTAAGTCACTCAGTAATGGAAGAAATTTATATAAATTGATTATTGATTATGAATTAATTATAATTAAGCTCCAAAGCAATAGTTTTATTTCTTATAATTTACTTGTAATTTCATCTGATCAACTCATAAGTCATTTAGTTCTGAACAACATACTTTGTAGAATTTTGTGATAAGCACCTGTTCATACTACATAACTAATTTTAAAACGTTTTTTTTTGTCTCTTATGAGTAACAAAACTCTTCTTGTGGCTTTTTCAGATTTCGCCTCAAGACTCACATGCGGACCCACACTGGAGAGCGGCCATTTTCCTGTCCACATTGCAGTAAGAACTTCTCACTGGCACAGAACCTGAAAGTGCATCTAAGAATACATACAGTTAGTAAAATTGATCACAATATTTGCTTTTATTTTGTTACGTTTTGGGTACTTTTTTTTGTAACACACTGCCCTTTGGCTGTGGTCCTAAATAAATGTTCTGAGAATAACATATAAATGATATATGAAAGTTAAAGATAAAACCATACTTTTTAAAACAGTTGGCTATGGATTTTATTGTCATGAAATACGAGGTGTTACAGAAATAATGGGTTGTGGAGGTCTGGTAGGCAGCCGCTCCACGTAAAATACTGGTATTCAGCTGAATCCGGTTTGACTGGAAGCCGACCCCATACAGTTGGGAAAAGGCTAGGCAGATGATGATGACAGAAATAATGCAAATCCCGAAAACGGGTTATTGTATAACTTTCATTGAACAACTAACATTGATTAGGACCAACCACAACAACCGAAATCGGGGAAAAAATCGTCTGTTAGGTACATTTTGCCGAATTATGCAAACAAACATGTACTTATGGTGCAGGTGGAGTTTTACAAGTTAATTTATTGTGACTATATATTATTATTTTTAAATTCCAGGGAGAGAAACCACTGCAATGTCCAATATGTGGCGACGCATTCGCTCAGTCGGCAGGGCTAGCAGCACACAAGCGCAAGCACTCCGGCGTACTGCCGTACGACTGTAAGCTGTGTCCGCGCTCTTTCCGAACTATAGGGCACTTGCAGTACCATACACGGTAAATATCTATTTTGTTACAAAATAAATGGGATTCGTGTGCAATCAAAAAATAGCCTAAAGTTAGCCAGTTAAACTTTTTGAACGCCATTGTCACGTATACATGACAAGCAAGCGCGTGCCCTGTACGCCAAGCATCACAAATATGTGACAAAGAGAACGGCGAATTTGTGGCTTGGCGTCGGGGGCACGCCGATGCGTTTATGCTCTGGCGTTCAAAAGGTTAAGCACTTTATATTATGACTCATTTACGACGGAAAGTCAGTCATCCCCAAAAACATCTTACAGTCATTAAGCCAGCTTTGCAGCTAAACTAAAGCTGCGGGCTTATAGATACGTTTTGAACTAATTTGTCTTCTACACCAACACAAATGTTTCTGTTTAATCATCCCTACTCTGCTTTGCTATTAATCAAGTTTCACTTACAGAATTCTAATTTAGTTCTGCTGCACCATATGAATTTCTATGACAGTCTGATAGTATGAAACAGCAATTTTTAATTTTTATTTATTGGACCAATTTAATTTAATTTAATATATGTACTTGAATAATTTTATTGTATTGGAATAATTTTATCTAATTTAATTGAATGTAATTTACTCTAATAATTTTATTCTAATTATTAATTTTAATCTAATTACACTAGTTTACACGGTTTTCTTACCCCAGCTGAAAGTTGTTATTTTATTTTGTGTTCAGGTAGAACTATCCAGAAAAAATAATAAAAAAATTCTGTCACGTCTGGTTTAAAAAATATTTATTATCTTGAAGGGAAATACAAAAATTTTAGGATTAATACAAAAATAAATTAAAAATGACTAATTTTTGCTTTCTTTTTATAGTTATTTGAGTCAGTTTCTCTTATGATAGACCAACAGTAATCCCCTAACATATTTTCATCCCAAAATCCTTGATGTCGTTCTTCGAAAGTCCTTAAATCTTGGTGGAAACGTTCACCCTGTTCGTCACTCATACTTCCTAAGTTTTCAGGAAAAAAATTCAGATGAGAGTGTAGAAAGTGAATCTTTAATGACATGTTTACTCCCATATCATGAAAGTTTTTCAATAAATTGTTGACAATTTCTTCATAGTTTTCACTTTTTTTATTTCCCAAAAAATTTTCCACAAGCATTTTAAATGAGTTCCAAGCAGACTTTTCTTTAACCGATAAAAGGTTTTCAAACTGAGAATCTTTCATAATTTTACGGATTTGTGGACCAACAAATATACCCTCCTTCAGTTTTCCCTCTGTAATGTTTGGAAATATTTTTTGCAAATACCGGAAAGCATCACTGTTTTTGTCAAGCGCCTTTACAAAGTTTTTCATGAGCCCCAGTTTGATGTGTAAAGGGGGTAATGTGACGTTATTTGGATCGACCAACAGCTCGTGTTTAATGTTCATTTTGCCCGGAATATACTCATTTCGAACAGGCCATTCTTTCCTTACATAATGATGTTGTTTCGCTCTACTGTCCCACAAACAAAGGAAACAACAGTACTTCGTGTAACCACCCTGCAATCCCACTAACATACCGATGACTTTCAGGTCGCCGCACACTTTCCATTGATGTTCTTTATACTTTATTAAATTAATCAAAGTACGCATCGTTTCATAGTTCTCTTTACAATTCACTGCGTGTCCTATTGGTATGGAAGGTTTCTTATTTCCGTTATGTAATAAAACAGCTTTGAGACTATATTTCGAAGAATCTATGAATAGGCGCCACTCTGTTTTATCATAGTTTTGATTCATTGCTTCGAAAAGTCCCGGAATATCTGTGCAATAACAATATCCACATTCTCTTTTGAAAAATTCTGAGAAAACTTTGCTTCTGTTTCTGAAAAACGTAACTTTTGTGTCTGGTAGTAACAAGTTCCATTGTTGTAAGCGGGAGCCAAGAAGCTCTGCTTTAGATCTTGATAACTGTAAATCTCGTATAAGATCATTTAATTCGGCCTGATTAATTAAATGTGGAGTGTTTTCTTGAGGTGAAAATTCGTCAGAATCACTAGAAATCGACTTGAATTCAACATCACTGTTATTGTCATCTAATATATTTGCACTCGAACTACCGGGACAAACTGGATGGGGTAGATCTTTTGAATGTAAAATCGGCTTAGTAACAGACGGAACATCGGCATACATAATACTTGCCTTATTTTTTTTGTTATATCCCAATGTCTTCGTAACACAAAAGTAACAATCATTTTCATGATTACTAGGTTCTCTCCATAGCATTGGCGAACCAAATGGAAGGTAAACTTTTTCTCCTGATGACCACTGGAGTAAGATGATTCTACAGCTTTCACAAAACACGTGAGGCACCCACTTTTTATCTTGATTTGCAACAGGAAATCCAAAATAATGAAGATATGCAGTTTTTAACGAATCTACAATAGGTCTTCTCTTTTTTGAAAATATAAACTGTCCACAAACATAACAAAAACGGTCAGAACTTTGTTTGCACTTTCTGCTAGCCATTTTAAATTAATCCAAAGCAAAGTAACTGTCGTTTGAAGCGAACGAATAAACAATAAAATATCACCACCACGTCGGGTAGTTAAAAAAAAACATTTGACTGCAGAAAAAAATTCCGACGTGATAAAATATTTCTGCTAACACTTTTAGGTTTAGGGAAGGTAGATTAACATATTGACATACATTCGGTTCGGGGTATAAATAAAAAGTAAAATTTTGTAAACTTGTGTTATTATCTAATTCTAATTTTAATTTAATTTTGTGATTATTTTATTTTTATTTTGTAGGTATGTAAAGCTAGTTATATGTGCATGCTGTGGTCTCCTATAACTGAAGGAGCACACTTGAGTGAACCACTGTATCACTGTGTTTTATGTTAGATGTGTGTATCTTTTGTTGGAGATCCAAATAAATAAATAAATACCTAGTAGCCCCTCCCACCAATCCCAAAGCTAAAATGTCTTTGCCTTATATATTCCAGGCGACACACTGGCGAAAAGAACTTCGAATGTGACACATGCGGTCGAGCCTTTATCACTCGCAGCGATTTGAAACAACACTTACTGACGCACACCGGAGCCCGACCCCATGTCTGCTGCATCTGCGGACTGCGGCTCACTCGCGCCTCGCATCTCAAGAGACACATGCACCTCACACACGAAAAAACTGTATACTCGTGTGACCATTGCCCAGCGGAATTTGTAAAGAAGAACGAGTTGGAAAAGCATATTAAAACTCATGATGATTAGACATTCCTAAGAGTTTTAATATGCTTTGATGGCTATGTATATTTATATATTTTGTATAAATATTTACATGTCTGTAAGTAAACTATTTACAATGTAAACTGTAGAAAATTCATAGATTGAAGCAGAGATGTAAGCATAGCTGGTCACCGTTAATCAAACAGTTAACTTCGTTAATTTTAATCTCTAATCCGTTACTAGAAAAGTTAGCTTCGTTAAAAGTTAAAGCGTTGTCACATTTCCGAAGATTTAACTCAAGTTAACGTTAATCGTTAATCCGTTAAACAGTGATAAAAATTGCATTTTTTATATCATTGCGTTAGTGACACTTATACAAACTGTTGGTTTGGAAGTTAACAGATTAGGAACAAAAAAAGGCGTATAATTAGAGTGTGTAATTTAGTCATTTGGCATAATGTGGCTATTCCCCTTCATGAAAATGAATATGTTGAAGTTCTCGTCTGAAAGCGAGACTCGTTTCCGCGTTAAAATATCTTTGCCCGTAAAAAAAAAGTTCAATTGCAGCCCTTGAGGGTATAGCAGTATTATATTTCACTTCGCCCGCGACTTCGTGCGCGCAGATTTAGTACTTTTCTTTAACTACCCCTCCGATCCCTCTATAGAGATCCCTCGTGGGTAGTTTATGAAAAGGGAATCATTTCACTATCAATAGTGAAATCAAACCCATTTTAGGGTGTGGGTTGCATCATGAATTTCATGTAAGTACAGACGCACATCAAGCTACCCGAAAATGTCAAATTTTCCCAATCAACCTTGAACCTAATGCTTTAGCGATAAAGTTGAAAATCGAATAAAGAAATTTGTCAGATTGTTGTAGCATGATGTGCTGGTGTCTATACATTATTAGATTGTCCATTATGCTCGTACATACATTCAACACCCCTCCACCCCCTTTAAATGGTGGTTTTGGAATATTAATCCCTACGGTATTTATTATTTACCAACATAATTATTAGTTCCAAGTTTTAGGTTTCTAAATTAATGGAATGAGATGTTTTATTGAAATCGTTTTCCCCTTTTTCACACCGATGAGTTGATTATAAAAAAAAAGTTTACTACATTTCTTTTATTACGTCTTCGTCGTCTTCTAGATTATTTAATATCATTTTCCAAGTAAATTAAAGCAAGCAGTAATATCACCCTTTTACACCCCTTCAGAGGTTAATTTTAGGTGAGAAAAAAAACTTATTTCTTTTGTTTGTTTCAAGATAAGTTAATGCCAAGTTTCAACTTCATCGGACCAAGCGTTAAGATTCTTCCGTTCCCTATTGGGGGTAGTTGTGAAAAACTAATAATGCCATTATTTATTTAGGTCAGTATTTGTGTCCCAAATCCCATGGCGATGGCTCTTAGGTTTTTCTTTAGACTGAGTGACAGATTTGAAAAAGTCTTCCTCATCATTGTCGTTGTTACTCGCGTTGCTGTCTCCGCCACTTAAACTATCTCTGTCCTTCGAACTTTCGGTGGCTTCTTGTCGTAACGCCTCTTCGCTGCGCGGCGTGGTGTTACGGTGTCTTTTTGGTAAATAATATGTACTTACTGGATTAACGAATAACGGACTTAGGAAAATTTAATGAACATTTTTTAATTAACGATTAACGAGTTAAGCCCAGCTATGGATGTAGTAAGTATTTCAATTAGTTTTAGTACAAAACCAAATAATGAACTTATGTTAAGGCCTGGCTACACGCAGCGACTTTGTACATGCAAACGTCAGCACATCCCCTCTTTGAGGAGTGGCTGGAGAGGCGCCACGGCATCCTCACCTTCCGCCTGACGCAGGTACTTACCGGACACGGCTGTTTCGGGAGGTACCTGTTTCGGATTAAGCGGGAGGACACGCCCGGGTGTCAGCACTGTGAGGATCGCCCGGAGGACACGGTGGAGCATACGGTGGAGGTCTGCCCTGCTTGGGCTGAGCACCGCCGTGTCCTCGTCGAGGCGATCGGCGGCGGCAACCTCTCGCGTCCGGCCCTGGTTGAATCCATGGTCCGGAGCGAGGAGGCTTGGGAAGCGGTCACCTCCTTCTGCGAAGCAGTAATGCTAGCGAAGGAGGAGGCGGGCCGCGCGAGGGAAAGGCAAGGCCTTCGTCCCAACCGCCGCTACAGAAGAAGACGCCCCGGGCGTCGGGAGTCGCAGGGCGATCCCCGGCCACCGTAGGCGCGGGCCTGCGGACGGCGAGCGTTGGGTGGCTCGCTGTCCGATCACCACCAGGCCCGGGTCGATGGCGCGTTGTGTTTCACGCGCGCCTCAAAGAGATGTCAGCAAAGAGGACGGGGCCCGCTAGGGCCAGAGCCTGCCAGGGTTGCGGAATTTGTTCGAAAGAGTCACCGCGGCCCTGGAACGCAAAGGGCTTTAGAAGGAACACGGATGGGTTTTAGTCAGTAAGAGTCTGACACGCCCTTCCGCTCCACCCAGAGCGGAAGAAGTCATTTTGATGATTTCCCATCCTTAAAAAAAAAAAAAAAAAAAAAACGTCAGCACATAAAGCTACATCAATCTGTAAAATTTCTTTAATAGATTTTCAACTTTATCGCTGAAGCGTTAGGTTCATGGTTGGTTGGGAAAATTTGAGAGTTTCTGGTAGCTTTATGTGCTGGCGTCTGTACAAACAATATGTGGCGTCCATATAGAGGGTATGCGGTACAGGGTGTAAAGTCCCGCAAACCTCCATAGGAAAGGGAAGATCCTCCGACCGGACGGTTGTTGTGTTCGACTGGTAACTGCTCGATAGTTGATATTCGCACTGTTGTATAATCATGTTTAAATCGCACGGAAAACTGTGATACCGCGATGCAGGATTTCGTTAGTAGTTCGTCGCTGGCGGGATGCATGGCGTTGCGGTTCTTTTTGTTGCCGTACTTCGTTGATTTTTCTTGTTCCGTTGGCTGCATTGTTGCCGCTACATCCGCTTTCCATCAGGCGATCAAGACCAAGAACAGGGGGTTCTAATTGGAGAGCATAGAGTGACACAAGAGGTAGCTCTAAAAATGACTTGATACTTCATCGCTGGAGCCATAACGTTAAAAATTGAATTGAACTGACTTGATACTATCAACTTAGAGGTGGCAGTGACCTAAATGTAACCGAATCAAGTTACATGACGTCTTATAGAGGTAGTTTCCCTGAGAAGGCAAGGAGGGCGTAATTACTTTACAAGAAGGTTAGAGGAGCGTGCATTGTAAAAGGTTGGGGGCCACTGACCTAAATAGATATGTTTGCTGTCTATGAAAAAAAAATTGTGCAAGTTAACTGGAGCGTCTAGCCAGACCGGAACAGATCGTGCTAATAATATTAATTCTAAATAAAATAGTCATGCGAAAAACAGCATTCAAGAATGTTAGGGAATACTTGTTCAATGTCTGTAATATTTTTCCATACAATAATAAGATGATGGTTACTTATTCCATTCCGCTTTTACTTCCTGTGATATAAATCGGCAACTAATAAATGTGTCTTGAAAATAAGCTATTGATGTGGTTTTATTAGAAATAGGTACTTAATCAACACCTACACACAGTGTGATGTCCAATAACTGGAACAGAGGGGTAGTCTAATGTTCCAGACATGATACTTCTACCCAATCCCTTGATACCCCATACACATACTTCGCTGCGAAACCTTAAAAATCCATGTCAGGAGTGTAGGTATAAAGTTATCTTTGGTGCAGAGAAGTTTTCGACGCTAAAGAGAATGCAGTCTGGCCCTATAGTTGTCATTTGTTCTCGGCGGTCTTCGCCTGATGTTTTTATGACTAGACGACAAATAAACGGTGTCCTATGAAATTTATTAAAATATTTTTTATAGGTATTTCTATTAAAATAAAATTATAGTCAGTGCTAAACTCATTGAAATAAGACCGAAAATCATTTGTCAATGAAAAATTCCTTTGCCACGCCATGTGGTGCCGTGCCGCCAGTGGGCGCCGGCCCTAAGTATAATGGATCACAATGACGTGAACAAAGCTAATAAAAGAAGAAATACAAAATATTGTTGCGTTTGTCCATGTATCAGGTACTCATGGAGATTCGGGAATAAGTTTTAATTTTTTTCCAAAAGACATAATTATGAACAAAAATGGGAGATTACTGAGATTGAATGGGAAAGCTGATTCACCGCGGCCCTGGAACGCAAAGGGCTTTAGAAGGAACACGGATGGAATTTAGTCAGTAAGAGTCGGACACGTCCTTCCGCTCCACCCAGAGCGGAAGAAGTCATTTGATGATCTCCCATAGTAAAAAAAAAACTGATTTCACTAGTAATGAGAGTTTGTTCTCGTCTCACTATGCGGCACAGTCAGAAGTGGTGTTAGTAGAAAAAGTATAGTGTACAAAAGAAATTAGCAGTCCCAGCGCAATCAAATTCGTGTTAAATGATCAATATACATAGTATAATGTACTCTGTGATCAATACACGTGTTTTTCGTCAGGTTATAAGTTTTTTTTTATTGTTCATTACTTATAGCATACCGTCTCAGAATATTGGCCAAAAAAGTAAAAACTTTCTCTGGATAGGACTATATAGGCTGTGGACATATTCTAAAACAGCTTCTGCCCCATCCAATAAACACCTTTCTTCAAATCATGACAAATAACCAAAAAAAATGTTTTTTCCAAACAAAGTTACCATCTTGAGTTGCACTTTCTGTTACAACCTGTATCTGTCACCGGAAAATTGCAAACGCCGCGCGCCGTAAGATTGTAAACTATCACGTGAAATTGTTAACTATTTTTTCTTAATAAGTCACGGATATAATGAAAACTATTGAATTTTATTGTATATGAAACATTTTTTGATACTATATCGAGAAATTATAATATAAAAAAGATTTATTACAATCTTACGGAGCCTGCAATTTCCAGTAACATATTGAAAACTGTCAAAGTGTCGTTCTTAGACAGCTTCACAATTTTGATACTAGAGGCGCTAGTTAGATTATTTGTATTGCCAATAGTTAGAGCGTAGCGTATACCCTCAGGGACTTGATATAATATAATATACTTAGCATCGCGGGCGCGCGGACAGACGTCATACATTTTTGTCACAGAGCCCGGTTCGCGCATCCACCGAGTGCCTTGTATGCTTTCAAGTCACTTATGTTCAAATTTAAAAAAAAAGTTGACCTAATACCCACCTCTTTAGTAACTATAAACCGAATAAGTAACAATTTAGTATACGAGAATGTCATCTCCAACTTTGCGGAGATTACCGTTTTTTTTTATTATCTTGCAACATTCACCATTTCGAATTTTAAAATCGTTAACGCTTTCCTGTCGTGTTTGCTGCGAGCGCAAGTTTTCTTTGTGATTTTCGAGAAAACTGGCATAGTAATTGTTTTGTAAACATCGCTCCTGTATCGTTATCAATAGAGCGTTTCTGAGAAGTATTGTGTGACTATCAAAATAGCGAATTGTTTCTGTTTCGGCAGTTTGAAATATTGTGACTGTCATCACCATGTCGGCGAGAGAAATTTATTACTCTGAAAAATATTACGATGAAGAACACGAATACAGGTAATGGATTTATTAACTAACACTATATCAAGTCAAACTACATACATACATACATAACCCTAAAATTAAATGTTTCAATAAGTTCATGGGGGTTATAATACTTTCTTGGTTGTGTCGTTCTACGTTTATATACCAGTACAGTGTATATAGTTTAAAAAAGTTGAATTATTGGTTTTAAATTAAAATTGGAAGGATGATTAAAGTACCACTTTGAAATTTACACGAATACTATTGAAAGGTTTCGCAGGCTTACATGGGGCTGGTTTCGATTCTAGAGTATTCTCGAAATTCCGGTATGATCGTCTTATTATTGTGAACTTGTAAGAAAAAAGTTCTCCAGTTTGGAAAACTGTTTGTTTACATGTCTTGAAAATGACTTATTGTTTTGCTAAATCGGTCTGTGGGTATCCATAGGATCTGTTGTGTACTTCATGAAAATAGGATTTGATCCTTGAGTTGACTTCCAAAAGTATTTCAAATATTAAATTTACTATTTGAAATGTTAGTAAGGGTGTCATTATTGTTTCTAGTAGCAATAATAATTTGACTCAACTTTCCACTAAAAGTATTATCAAACCTTGGAAATCCATTCTTATTGACACATTGTTTTTTCCAGGCATGTTGTTCTGCCGAAAGAGATGGTGAAGCTGGTTCCAAAGAACCATTTAATGACAGAGCAGGAGTGGCGTGGCATTGGTGTGCAGCAAAGCCAGGGATGGGTGCACTACATGACGCATCAACCTGGTAAGTAGCGATCTTGAAAATACATTTGAAAACGGTTTTATGGCTTGTAATGGAAAGGTGGGAATAGAAATGGAGCCAGCTGCTAGTTGTGTCACAAGCAACTAGAAAGAATCAGTCTTCAATTTCTTATTTTTTCAATTTCTAATTCTAATTTAAAGTTAAATTTCTAATTTTGTTTCAAGTCTGGGTTATTCTTTGGTCATAGAATGTGGCAATTCTGTGAGTGTTCTGTGCATTTTTCCCATTGACAGCCATCTAGTTGAAATTTTTGAAGCCCAACAACTAATTGGTACGGACACCAGCACATCAAGCTACAACAATCAAATTTGTTTAATAAATTTTCAACTTTATCGCTGATGCATTAGTTTCAAGGTTGATTGGGAAAATTTGACAATTTTGGGTAGCTTGATGTGCTGACGTCTGTCTGTACTTATTATTAGTTGCTATGCGTTTGAACTCCTACCACAGTCTATCCGTTCTATTATTCTTTTGTGAATATGTGGACATTGGTGTAGGTTACATGTTTGTGATTTTAATCTTAAGAATTTCATATAAATTTATTTAAAGCATGTAACTGTTTTTGTCCCCAATTAATAAAATAAATAAAAGTATACCCTGTGTTTTTTAATAATCAAGTTATTTATTAGTAATTGTAGTTACATCTTGTTGTAGACCAAATAAAATGTAATATTTAGGAGATAAAAGATGTATAGTTAAATTATAATTTTTTTTTCCTTCCAGAGCCTCACATCCTGCTATTTAGGCGAAAGAAAGAAAAGAAATGAGATAAATCAACCCAAGTGACGCAAGGTGTAAATGTATAGTTCTTAACTGATATTAGGATTAATGCTAGCTTTAATTAATGTTGCCCATCTCAATCAATGATGAATCTCTTGCTTCCATAACAATAATAAATGATCGAGAGAAAAATATGAACCATTAGTTTTTGTATATTTGAAAATAAATTAATTTTGCTGTTTCTTAAAATGTTGTTATGCTTTTATATGTCACGGGAAAATTTCAGACTCCATAAAAATGTAATAAACCTATGTTAGATAATAATTTTACGATATATTGGTTGAGGTGCAGGAGCAGATCTGACACAAAATAATTAAAGATTAAAAATTATTCTTGCTAGTGTAATACAATCAGGTACAATGTAGACTACTATATCTACTTAATGAAAATATAACTTTTTATGTCACCGGAACATTGCAGATTCCGTAAGATTGTAATAAATATTTATGCGATTAATAATTTTGAATACAGTAAATCCCATCTAAATGATTGCATTTGGATGGGATTCCAAAAAAAATCCCATCTAAATGATTGCATTTGGATGGGATTTACTGTATCCAAAACTATTGAGTTTCCAATATATCTGTGTGTTATTGAGAAAAAGTTGTTTACATTTTCACGCGTTATTTTACAATCTTACAGCGTCTATTTTCTGGTGATATATTACAATAATTCCCATCCCAATTCAATAGTTTCCATTATATCTTTGTCTTATTAAGAAAAAATAGTTTACAATTTTTATGCAATATTTTACAAACTTATGGCGTTTGCAATTTTTTGGTGACATATATTTATAACCAAATCCAAATGATTGTTGAGAAATATTAGCATACTTTGGAGCACAACCCAATAAAAATCAAAATGTTTTCCTATGGATCAATATAGGAATTCTGTACATACATGATCTTCGTGCAACTCTTAAAATCTTATTACTAACTTTTGCTATTTCATATAACATTTTTTTGGTCAACAGTAACAGCAGGTTCATATGTAATAAAAATAAATTGTTAATTGTTGTCTGGCACTAGCAACTAACAGTATAGTACACCTACTATATTATTTTATGGGCTTTACTGATCTTCATTCCATAATTATTAAGTTTTTGTTAAAAGAAGCATGGATCTAAAGCTGATATATACTAGAATTTTGATCTTAGAATTCAATTTGGAATAAGAATAGGTAGATTTAATTTTTTTGTTGGTTCAGCTACTATGACATGCTATTGCTATCCAATTCCGATGATGTAAACGGGATAGTGCTACTGCTATTCGCTATGTATAGCTCCGTCTCCCTCTTAGAGCGGAATCATGAACGTTTAAGACTTCATATTAGGACTCCAGACATGAGGCAAGTCACTGCTAAGTAGCAAATTCGTTTGTCAGTGGGATACTGTGCAGCGAAAAGCAAACTTCACAGCCACCGTTGATCTAAAGATGGATCTTTTGTTTTCATAGATTTCATAGAGAATGCTTACTTTTATTACTTAAATTAGTCATTAAATGTTAAGAAAATCATAAGTGTCCTCACAATGACTTGATTTGTATTATACCAGTTACGTGTTGCACCTATTTTGATTAACAATTTGCTCCTTATTTTTTAATTTTTATTCCAACATTATGCATTATCTTTTTGTGGTGTAAATAACAAAAAAAAAGGTTCGTGTCATAGCAATAATACATACATTTCAGAAAAATCATTAAATAATATTTTTGAATTCATGAGTTATTATTATTAGGGATTTTCACATAGTGCCTTAGTGTAGAATTTATGAGAATATTTGTGATAAATGTTTTTGACTTGAGAATGTAAAATATGGCGATGAAGTGAGGTTAGTATGATGACCTCTACAATGTTTGACTCCCAAGTAATTGTGAATTGTGTATAAACAGAGACCATCGAAATGATTGCATGTTGTAAATACAGTGATGTAATTATTGGCGTTTTGGCAGCACTTATTGTTATCTAACACAATAATTGGAATAAATTATTTGGTGCTATGTTAGAAAATTGTTTTATTTTCTTCCTTATCTTGAGTCTGTTTCCAGTAGGACGCGTCTATACGACGGCGCCTACTCAAATACCTTTCCGGAAACCACATTTAATTTACTGCAAAATAAGCTCTTATATCTAGGAAAATGAAATTCAAATCTTTAATTTTGCGTTAAATGCGTGCACAACGTTGTAGAGATGGGGTTCGGATGCGGTGTCAATTGTGGATTGTTGTTCCGACTCAATGTGCCTCGACCCTTAGATTTATTGATCTGCTAGAGACAATCTATAACAGTAAGTGTGAATCGCTGGAAGACTAGGCAAGTAATTAACAGACACTTCAACAGGCCGAAACGGTGTAAAGTCCTGCAAAGCTCCATAGAAAAGGGAGGATCCTCCGATCCGGCGGGTGTTGTGTCCGGTAACTTGTTCCTCTGCCCGATTGTTGAAATTTGGGCAGTTTTATATGTTCAAGTCGCACGTGGAACCGCGATGCATGATTTCTGTGACGTAGTTCATTGCTGGCGGTATAGATGTCGCTGCGTTATTTTTTGTATGATAAATTTGCTGTTAGTTTTTTTTTAGCGGCATTGATAGGCAACAGAGCGGTCAGACAAATAATACGATAAGCTGACAACATCATGAAGGTTGTATGAAGATTTAATTGTTGTTGCAAAGACAAAGGAGAAACAAAAGAGAATGGAACAAGCCACAAGGGACCACACTCTGTGGAACACCCAAAGAGTATAGTAAGTAATAGGGAACAGGGAAGCTATACATAATAGTGTTATTGCTGTTTGTTGCTAACTGTACGGACCTGATTACAGCAACAGGCTTGCCTGCAAGTTTATGAAACTTATTCCAAATAACTTAGAGAATGCAGGTGCGATGGTAGCTACCAAAACTAGTTTGTTATAGAACTATGGGATCTACAAAATAAGAACACTGTTTATTTGACTGAAGAGTATTTTAATTCATATTTGTACTTAAAATATAGCAGTTGTTAAACCTTAATATAAGGAATAGATACAATAGAAAAATCAGTTATTTTCTTTTCTTCTTCGCACTGGGTGATAATGCTGGTAGTTTTGCAGTTGTCTCTGGTTGCGAAAACTCCATTGGTTCCATTTTAATATCATCTGTAGACACAGCATCCAGGAGTTCCAGCCCCTGCAGCTGTTCTTGTTCTAAATTGTGCAGCATTTGAAAACCAGGTTCCAAAGATGGTGTGAATGCACCATCCAGGGCAGCAGGAAAGTGCAACTCGGGAACTTCTTCTAATTTCAATTGTGGAGCTATATCCCTTATAGCTAATGCCTCCACCTCAGCTCGTAAGTCCTCACATTTCTTTTTAGTCTTTGCGTGGTACCTCACAACTCTGTCATCATAAAATTCATGTAGATTACCAACATTGAGTTCTGAAAATACTTTTGTTATTGCATCAGGATATCCTGATTTTAAGCCACTTGCTTCCTTATCAACCACTGTCCTGAGTAATTTGCACATATTGGTTAAATGAAGGTCTAAAGTGTCGGCTAGGGAAGTCAAAACAACATTTGTTGTTGTTGAAACACCAACATGGCCAAGAGCTATAGCCGCACATTGGCGCAATGCTTTTTTGTGACTTTCGGGTGTAAAAGGCAGAATCATAGGGCCTTTGCCTAGTGAAAAGTCACAGTACTCTTTTTCGAGGAAGTTTATTGGTGGAACTGTGTCATGTTCAAGCTTTAAATCTGGTTCTGGCGGTTCTTCTGGTAAACTCACGGGACCCAGACGAGCACCTTCATAGACGGCAGCTTCTGCTTGCTCCAGTATAGCCGACAGTTGTCTCTCATGCGCATGAAGCTGTATCGTGTGAGTTATTAAATTCGGCTTCGGGAGTTCGATAGGCGAAGATTTCACTGTGATGGATATTTCGGGAATGTTTTGCATTCCCAACTCTATGATAGGGTTGAAATTTACGTTCTGTAATAACGTCTCGTCTGTTCTTTCGTCTTCCATTTCGCCCCAGAGCTTTCTTGTGATCATTATTATGTTTTAAAATAAAAACAATAAAATATTAAAATACCACGCAGCGTTGCAATTTTAACAACAATACAAAATGTCAATGTTTATCAATCTGTCACCAAAGAGTATAGTAAGTAATAGGGAATCTGTCACTTTCATTTTGGAGTGTTCCACAGATAACTATTTATACACTAGTAGGGGTGATCCTTTCGCAGTCAATGTGAATAGTCTTGGCATACGTTCAATCAGTCTGTCTCTCTTTTCATTTTGCAATAAGTCGATTTCAATGTCCACAATTTGCTAACAATATAGATTATTTTCGATACTCTGAAAAAACAAAGAACTCTTTTTTTTTTTAAGTCTTTTGACCATATTGCCTAGTATTACGAAAGTTTTGCATTACAATGCGGATGTAACACATTCTAATGGTTTTTGGAGTATCTGGTAACAAATATATTATATGAATTCGGCCTTCTCGGTAAGCTTCGAGTGAGGTAGAGATCGCGCCGGTTAAATTATTCCACATATTTTCCAGGTGCGTGGACACTTGAGACACAAAACTACACCAATTTACGTCACAATATCCACTAGGAATCAATTTACGAATAATGAAAACAGCCGCTAAACTTCACTCGACAAAATCCCGCCAAAAACTCCATGGAACTTTATTTTTAGCATTATATGTTTCATAAAATCGAATAACAATCTAAACATTGACCTTTTCGCATCCTCTGGATGGGAAAAAAGGGAAACAATGAAATTAACTGTAAAATTTGTACAATTTCAAAAAAGACGTTGCTTTCGGTACGGATAAGAATATACCTATTATATGCTTAAAAACACGATGGTCTCTGTTAAGATCGCGATCTTATATGCAGAATGTTAACAGACCAACCATGGTTGGTCTCCTGACATTCTGATGTACTGGTTTTCGTGTTTGGAACTTTTGATGAGACCCATGTCTTTTAAGTGGAAACCAGCGCCCGGTTGCCACCATTGTGGCAAGGTATACCTAATATAAATTGTCTTGATCACACAGTGCATCACACATGAAGGATTGTCTAATCTAATTATGAATATGATTAATCTTTTGAAATACCTATATATGGTAGTTATTAGATTTAAATTTATTCGTAAATTCAATTAATTAGTTTTAGGACACGAATTCCCTTATCAGGATTGATATAAATAAAATGCATGCATTGGGTATTTATTTCTCAGTTGGTTCTAAAATTGAGATTTAGAGGTTAGAGAAAGCAGGCCACTTCGTGAGGATAATGTCAACCTGTACCTGGAAGAATTGAATAGGTACTAAAACTAGCAGCCATTAAATTAATACTTTCATACCGAGAGGAACGAAGGGGCTTCGCAAAATCACGTCCAGCCGTTGGGAAGCCCGCCCATCATTCGCAAATCTTTGACAGTTTTTTCGGGTGCATATTCAGAGGGCTTAGTGCGAGTATTTGAACGTACTCGATCGCGTTAGTCAAATTGTTTGGAAAAAAAGGTTTTCCGTTATTGTCACCAGACATCGCTTATTCAGTTTCAATACATTTTTTTGACATTTGTGCTAACGCGATCGATTAAAAAACTCGCACTAAGGCCACTGATATTTGTGTGAGGTAGCTTTTTGGTTGTCTGTCAGGGGTAAAGTATCTGTCAAAGGATTTTTTTTTATATCGGGTTAAATCCTAATGGCTGACTAAAACCACCCCGGTGTTCCATCTCCCACCTACGCCAGGGATCGTGGGAACGGATGAGACTTCCGTAATCCCCGGCTGGTGCCGGCCCGCCTCTGCGGGCCACCTAGCGGGGGGAGTGAGGTGCTTGACTCCCCCCGCTACGTCAAAGAGGGGCGCACGGAAACACCACGCGCCGCCCCCTCGGGTCCGGATGAATGGGGGGCGACGGATATCCCCAAGTCCGCCGCCCCTGGACCCAATTAGGGGGGCCGGAAGAGGGCAGCGTACGAGGGCCCTCCTCCGACGCCCGATGCGCCTGCTGCGGGCCGGGAGAGCGGTCGTGATCTCCCTCTCCCTTTCCGCAGCCTCCTTCTGCGCGATAACTGTCTCGCAGAAGGAGACCACCGCGTCCCAGGACTCCTCACCGCCGACACCAAAGCATGAACTACGGCCGGCAGCGAGAGGTCACCGCCTACCACAGAGATGAGGGCACGGCGCGGCTCCCAAGCGGCACACTCTGTCAGCGTATGCCGAGCCGTGTCCTCCCGATAGTCGACGCAGTGGTGACACCGAGCGTCCGGCTTCCTGCCTATGCGACACAAGAACCTCCCGAAGCAGCCATGCCCCGAGAGGACCTGCGTGGCACGAAACGACAGGGAGCCGTGCCTTCTCCCGAGCCAGAGGTCGAGCACTGGCGGATGGCCTCGATGGTGATGAGGCCGGCGGGAGGGCTCGAAGGCCTGTCCCACCATTCCGCCACCAGGACCTCGCGCAGCTGCGACCGACGCAGCTCCAAGTGTCGCTACATCAGTCCCTCGCCGCGCGCCAATGCGTCCTCGCGCCACCGGGGCAGTGACGCGAGCACTTTCGCCTCCAGGTCCCAGGGCGGAGATCCGGCCAGTGCGCAAGCCACCTCGTAGGAGATTGTGCGATAACCCTTGATGACTCTGACGGCCATCACCCTCTGTGGCTTTCGCAGAACGGTGATGGTGCTGGCCGTCAGGTCAACCGCCCAGATCGGGGCCCCATACACTATACAGGGCAAACGATCGCACGATCCCCACGTACATCCACCTACAGGCGGTGATCTGTCAAAGGACCTGCCTTAACTGTAAAGTCCCATGTACTTGGAAAAGGCTAGACAGATGATGATCATACTAAGAACCGGGTTATTCTCAGGTTGTTAGCTGTATCTAAAGTTACGTTACGTTTACTTCTGACGGTATTTTATAAAGAAGTCGTCAGTCCTTATTCTCGGAAATAAATGATTCGATTGTAATGAAACTTTTACTTTTAATGATTCTGATTTATAGGTATACAGCGTTGCCAAGCGTCCGGCGTCCGGATAAAGCCGGACACGGTCAGGCTTTCGGCAAAATTAGGCGGTGTCCGCCTTTTGTTAGGCTTTTTAAATTTGAGTATTTTTTTTAACATTTTTCGTGTCTTGGTTTCCGCTCTGCCCACCTCACCTTGTATCGTTAGCTACGTAGGTACTATCTACTATTGCAATAATTGAAATTAATATTATAATGAATATTGATTGATTAATAAGAAAGAAGTAATAATGTTTCATTAGAATTAAAGAAGATTATATATCTAAACAATCTATCTCTACAGTCCAACTATTTTCTTTATGTCCCTCGGAAAACTTCGTGTTTCGTCAGTCGTCGGATTTCTATCAGAAATAGAATATTGAAAATGCCTTATTCAAGATACCTAGGTCTAAAAAGTTCGATTTTCGAAAAAGTGAGACCAATTAAATTATTTGTTTTTTTTTAAATTTTAATTTTAACTTCAGTTTTCTATAGAAGTGAATACTCAGTTATTTTTCGAATAGGTAAGTTGGTTAAATTACTTTGGCCAATAACTTTTATAGCAAATATAATGGAACTGATAGTACATGGTAATTAACGGTCGCCAAAAATTCATGGTTTCCGGAAACAAGCAAATAGTTTCATGAATTAGATCCGACATTGAATAAAATTATAATTAGAAGGATGTACTAATTATGGCGGTTAAGGTCGTCTCATTTGCGTTAATTATTTTTAATAGACCGGCGACAGTGTTGGGTAAATAGCATTTGGAGCGAGGTTGTTATATAATAGGTACCTATACCACATTTACATAGACAAATGGGACATTTTTTTATAAGTAATCAGTGGTCAATTGGTCATTCCTATACAGAAATGAATACCCATAGACTAGCCAACAGGTTAATAAAGATTGTATCGGATTGTTTCGAATTTGAAGTCCAGCTGGTTAGTTTGTTCAGTACTAGCCAGGAGTCAGTATTGGTGTCTGTTGCGTAGCTAGTCTCAAAGGGGCCCTGTATCAAACATTTTTGGGGGCCCCATTTCTAGGGGTATTGTTTTTTAAACAAAATAGGCCCTACTAACTCAGAACTGTCTTGGCAGGCCACGAAGGAGATGACGCGACTAAATGTATAGCTTTGCGTCGACACGTCTATTTTATACTGCTGATACGGAGGTAGCTACGTCCCTGGACCTTGCCATTTTATCACATGGGATCATTTAGATTTGTCAATATGATGGGCCCAGTGTCGCATCGCCCCGTAGCTGGTTTAGGATGCAGCGAGACCTGAATATGGCGCCGCTCGGCCCTCAAAAAGAAACTTTCAGTTTTTTTTTTGAAAATGTTGCGTTTGTAAGCGCAAAATTCATGGAATGAACCTAGGAAATAAAAACGACCAAAACTGCAATCGATCGATTGCGGGATAGGTTTATTTTTCTTCTGAATTTTCGTAGAGAATCAGGAGCTAGATACATTTACTTAGGTAAGACTTTCTTTCATCTTAAGATTTTTTAAGGAAAGCTCAAATACTAAAACAACGTAGGCTGTAGCGAGGGAAGCGAGCTCGAAAATATTAGAATCCCACAACGGATAGGCTAGAACATTTAAAGTTTCTCTTAAAATTAAGAATGGAAGAGCCTTTAGGATGAAAATGGCTCTTCCATAACCGGAGGTACCAAACTAGAAGTGAAAGGAGTCTCTGTGGGCAAAAATTTAAGGAAGTCGAGTTTTGTTAATCCTTCGAAATTGTTTTTCGCATATGGTATTTATTTATTTCTTTTATTTGGCTCTTCAACAATAAGTACACTGTAACATTTACGAGAAATCACTCCAGGCTTACGTTTAAGTGCCTCATTACTTCAAGAAGAGAGAACTGCTATAGAAACAATAAGAAAAACAAACAATAGGTAATTAAAATTTACAATGAAAAATTATGAACAATTCCAACTTAGAATTATTCACATTAAGTTGAATAGGATAAACAGTGACAGTAACAGTGTTTACGACAATTATTTTACGAAATAATAATATAATTACGACTTAAAATAGCTCGTGGCAAAATAATGACAGCCGCACGGGTCGATCTTCAAGGTTAAGCAACTCTTGCCGAGGTCTGTTTGTGGATGTATGACCATCTTTACATACCGAGATTCCGCCGTGCCACGGAAAGCACGTTAAGCCATTGGTCCCGGCTGTAATTTGTAGATCTTTGGCAGACGTTAAGGATAGTCAGAATCCAGAAAGTCTGACAACAGTCTTGCCAAAACAAAATCGCATACGACTTTTATCATTACCTATTCGTTCTACCCTTGGGCGGGGTGTATTAAAAATAAGGGATTCTATTTTCATCGGGCAAACGAATAACTATAATATGGACAACATCAACGACATCAACCCACTTGTGCTCTTATTCAACTTCTTTACATGTGTACACCTTCAAGTATATCCCACGTAAGTCATTAAAAAAACCCATACAATATTGAACATAAAAAGAACCAATAAGTATCGAATTAACAACCCACATTACTTTTCCTTTACAATATTTTGTTTCCGAAGCAAGCTTTCCTTAATTGGCTACGATCATTAAGCGTAGCACATTCGTAGCTTCTGCCTACGAGATTTCTACCTGCCTACTGTGCCTACTGCCTACGTCATCGTCGCGAAGATCTCGTAGCACGGAGTAGGCGTAATCGGACTAAATTGCTAAGTTTAGCTACGATAATATTCCTCTACTTTGCTACGAACAGTGATTTTGTTTTTCTTTTTAATTTTATATTTAGACTAACATTTAGATAATGGATTTTGTTTGGTGAGTAACTGCTTCATTTAACCTCGAGACTATTCGTTACAAAAACATGTGAGGCAGTCTTTGGGATTGCCGATAGAAGTGAAAACTAAGCGAAAGCGTTCGGTGACGATGACGCGAGTTCCGTGATTTTTGTTCACCCAAAGTGTACGGTGACGATGACGCGAGTTCCATGATTTTAGCTCAACCAAAAAGTGCTCAACGCGCCTAAAGAAGTTTTCACTTCAAAAGTACAAAACTAATGACAAATCTTGAATTACATTTTCAAATCCATAAATATAACGTAAATTCCGGTTTGAGCGGTCAAGATAATTTTAAAGATTTGGAAAATATGAACCACAGATTTTCAAGTTTATCAGCATCCATATGAAAATAACGTTTCATTATAATGACGTTAACTTATTACGAGGCCATATAATAAGCGGTAAATTATTTTCAAGTTTCGACCTGCACTCTATATTAGAGATGTTTAAAATTGTGTAATAGTATTTAAGTTTTTTGTATGTTTGCTTCTATAATGGATATTGAGTGCTTTATAAAACATGCCCAAACCTTACACAGGGGGTGCCTGAGCCTACGAAGGGGGGAGCTTCAGCCACAATTATCATATTTCTGAAATCCTTATTTGTAACTTTGAGACTGATTATAATATTTAGACTGTTATTTATAAAACTTAAAGACAAATGCATGCTGCAATTAAACTTGGCAATACCTAGACGTTGATGAAAAACGATATTTTTACCGACTTCAAAAACAGGTGGAGGTAATCTATTCGAATGTATGTATAGGTTACGTGTTCCTTTCGATATCCCATAACCCTAGGGTATTTAGTATTACATAATCAGACCACCTAAAAAAATCGAATAGCATATTAAATATTTTTTAACGCAACATATTGTTTATGTTATCTGCGTAACTATGCATTGCCGAACCTATGTTTCTGAAACATTTTACAGTATTTTTAATCATAGACTGTAACCTTACAGTTATCAAAAGGAACACGTTACATATATTTTTTATGTATTTTAGGGCTAACTCCGTTATATATTTATTATAGACGGATTTCCAAAATCCTTTAAGTTGAAAGAGATTTATTCCGAAAATAAAGTTATTTAATACTTTGTATTGGTTTTTATTTGGAAGTCGGTTGTATTTTTTAGTTAAATAGTTTTACCCAAAGGTTGACTGGTATAGAATGCTTCGTTGCATTAGGTCTGCTCATATGTCCTTGTTCGGCGCGGTTTATTTTATTTATCACCATAGAAGAAAGATGCATGTAATATAGTTTAAATAACGCAAGAGCTTTAACTGGTAACCTACCATTCAAACTACGAAAGTAATAAAAAAATGAGAATCAAATTGAATTCTGAAAGCTGAGAAACCTATAAGTAGGTACAATGAAGCTTAGTAGCCATCTGAAAATTCAAACGCAAGCAATAAATTATTTTTGTCATCGTTGTCATAAATCATCGTAAACGACCTACGCCAGCCGTAGGACGACCGCGACTGACGATAGGGCGCTTTCCATTCAACAGGACATGGAAGTACAGATCAATCGTCACGTCCCCCCACTCCCCCCCCCTTCTGATCCCTAGCCAAGAGGATATCCAGACAGAGTGGCTTGTCAGTGAGGTCCCGACTGGCGACCGCGACGTATGTGGCGCCCGCAACCACAACCGCTCGAAAACGAAAGTGATGCGGTGTACAATTAAAACGAACTAGTGATTTGTGATAACTGTACTGTAATTCAGCTGTTTTTATTGTGAACGGTAAGTACTGACATACCTGATTCTTAAATATATTTATTTCATAAACACTTTTGTGTTTGTATCTGTAAAATTTTCAGAAAATGACGCGCTATTGTAAAATGTAAATTGCGTCGTTTATCAATTAAAAACGTTACCAAATTAATGTAAGTTACAATTAAATCGAGTTAACTGAATGGGTGATAAGTTAATCGTAAATAAAAGAAGTAAAAATTTGTTAATCTCGATACTACAGAATAAACAGGAACGGCATCCAAATATTTTGCCTGCGCAATTTGAAAACGTTTCAGGATACTGATTTACAACCAATTATTATTTTAATTACTTATTTTTACGTTGTACATATATCTACAAATATTTACTTTTATTATTATAATAAATGGCTTTTCCTTAAAAGCAACATGGAGGCTTTCCTTTTTGGCAGGATCAAGTTGCGCGGGAAAATGGCCAACTGTTGAGATTGTGTGCCGTTGTATCGCTTGCAGTTCCATTATCTTTGTTTACTTCAATTAACTTATTTCTTTGCCTTAATGGCTTGCTCTATTAAATCATAGATTTATTAACCGAGATGTTTTTACTTATATATATCTTATGTGTGTACCTACGCGCAATATGCTCATACTTTTTAAAACGTAAAGGAGTATTTTGTTAAAAAGTGCTTTCAATAATAAATGATTAGATTTGCGAAAAATATTGATGAATAATGGACCAATCGTGATTATCTTATCAAATATACCTCACATAACAACATAGTAACTATTTATATAAATTTCATAAACGTACATGGTAAAAACTAATTTACTATTACTACTAACGTAATTTAAATGAATTTTTGGATTTTCTAAAACAGTTTGTATGCTCGCTTAGTCTGCTGCTTAATGGTCAGCCAGAAAGAGTCCATTAAGATGTCATAAAAAATGTTTTCCATCATTGCCATATTACTAACTAGAACAGTTTCTGAATGGCTCTTTAATTGCATCTGTTGACAAATCTTCTTTTAAATTATTCTGGGTCAGTTTCTTTGGTCGACTTTCCGCTATCTGACCACTTCGTTCCCTTAAACTGTTGGTTCTTTAAATTGTTGCAGAGTGACAGACACATTGGTATCTCCTTATTTATATAAAAGTAGCATTGTTTTTATTTACAAGAAGCTGATCATCATCTATCTAATCTTTCCGCTGTAAACGTTCGTTTCTAATAGATAGATAGCCATAACTTTGGTAAAGAACAAACTTCAAATCATAACTAGATATTATTAGCCACCTTTATAAAACAAAACCCAGTCCATCTTCGTTCCTAGTGATAAAGGTCTGTCTGGTACACATTCATCCTGCCCTCTATTTAAATATCTCGATCAGATGAGTTCGAACTATTTGCGCAGGAAGAGCTCAGCGCTTCCACGGAATTGGCCACTTCAGCTGCGTATATCAATAAATAAAACAAGTGGTTTCACTGCCGGATAGAATGACAAATTCAATCCCCCCCTATTGCTCTATTTTTATCAATCGCCAGGCAGCTAGTTTGCGAGGGACCGCGACCATACTTAAATATTTCATGTCCGCCTATTTCGCGCGGAAAAGTTTTGACATTAACAATGATCTTCTTTTTTTTCTATTCCAAGCAGATTGCACTGGCTGTCAAGATAGGCACAGGCATCCATCACAATATTTAAAAAAATGGAACTGTTTTTAATACAAAGTAACTGGCAGACAAGAATGGAATTATTATGTAGATACTGTTTACTACAACCAAACAAGTCAACTGGTTGTTGTTCGGAGTTGCCGTGGTTTTTTTGTGTAGGCATTCACAGTTCATATTTTCATAAATAAAGTTTATATTTGGGTCAATGGGAGGATTTTTTCAGTTGAAGTCTATTGTACCACACGTTGGTCAATAGCCTCCTTATTTTGTCCACTCAGGCAAATTGAAAAAGGGAAAGTCGTAATTGTATAAAATGTACGTCCGCTCTTTTCATTTGCTCTTGTAATTTGAATTGAGAAAGAACTCTTTCCTCAAACTATTTCATTGTAGAGGGTCATCCCTTGTCATCGCCGGAATTCCGCGGGCCCCTTTCCTACAATTTTATGGAGAATGGTTTTTCTATACATATGTAGTGAATTTGCCATACCTCCTTCTCAAAATGATATAATATTCCTTTGAGTCGCTTGAGTTGCTTCAGTGGCGGTGGTTTATCAGACTTTAATTAAAGGGGACCAGGGAAACTTAATTAAGACCGCTTTTTCTATGGTCAAAGTGGTGGGAGGGGTGGGTCTTCCACGGACAATCCACGCTTATTTTTTCCGTGTATTTGATTTGAACTGACTGTTTTATTCTCTTTTTCGTCTCTGCTGACTTGACAATAAGGTTCACAACGCACAACGAGTTCAGACAAACATAATATACTATTGAAAACCCTAAGGAAATGATATAAGAGTGTCAGGAATCCCCTCGCAAATTGTTGAGTGTCAATTGTATGAAAATAGGTCAGTGTGCTAGTCGGTGCTGCTAGCTGCCTGAATGTTGTGAAGAGCGATATTAGAGTCAACAATCTGACTGGGGAGGAATCTCACAATATAGTGGGAAAGGGTTATCACGGTAGACAGGTAAATTATGTTAGAGATACGTGTGAACCTCAACTTGCTACCATCCATTTTGGTGTTTGTGAGAAAAATGCACACCTACTATGACTATATCTGAAGAATTGTACCCTGAGCTTCCCAAAAGAAACCTGTGGTACATGATGATGTAGTTACGAAATTTTTGTCTAGGATCAAAAGCGGTTCTCACGTCAGAAGATTTGGTAATAACGTCACAATTTGGATGGTAATTGAAGCAGATTGGAAGTCTCTTTTGTCCAAAATGGCAAACAATTCCATCCCGGGTAAAGTCGGAGCGGGACTATGCAACATAAAGGAGGCATTAGCGAAGAAGCGCATTGTGTATTTCACGTCCTCGTCCAATATTAATGAAATTTCTTCTAATAACCCGTTTTACGTCTTGTTATACCTTTTTCTTAAGGATGGGAAATCATCAAATGACTTCTTGGCTCTGAGTGGAGCGGAAGGGAGTGTCAGACTCTTACTGACTAAAACCCATCCCTATTCCTCTAAAAGTGCTTTGCGTTCCAGGGCCGCGGTGATACTTTCGAATAAATTCCGGAACACGTCTTGTCACCCAGTCATTCAACTGTCCTCAAGATTCTAGTCATTCCCATTTTACTCCCTCAACCTGGCTCTAATCTGCCACTCAGTCATTTTACGAGTATATCTCCCATACATTCTACAATCTAGATAAGTGAACAAATAAATTGCACGGCATGCAGGCGTCCTAGTCCACATGTTGACACCGGCAGCTTCGCCTTGGCACTGAGCGGAAATGCTCGTTGGCGCAAATTGCATTCGCCATACTTCGTTAGGATTAACTCTTGACGCTTGTACGAGTAAACACAGTGTGATGGAAAGCTTTTGCTTCCGGGTTTGCAGGGTCTTGCAGTTAAATTGACACTGTGTTTAACGTTCTTTCTTTCGTGTCGATTGACTGAACTTAACAAATTTTCGGATCAGTATGTAGCCACTTGGACCGCTCTGTCGTTAGCCATCTTCAGGTCCTGGTAGTCGGGCATAATGAGCAGGAAAGTAGGTCCAGTATATCCTGCTAAGGGGTTCCACACTGATACTGTGTTCGGTATGGGTGGATTTTACCCCATTTGGATAAATTATTTCGTGGGTTAGTGAAAAATCTTCTTGTTAGTGAATGTGTGTTTCCGGAAAATTGCAAACACCTTAAGATTGAAATAGCGTGTAAAATTGTAAACTATTATTTCTTAATAAGACACGGATATATAGGAAACTATTGAATTTTGATGGGATTTATTGTGTACAAAACGATTTTTTCTTAATATTTTGAGAAAATATAATCTAATAAAAGAGATATTATAATCAATCAATTTTCAGTCAATTTTCCGGTGACAATTATATTAAAGCGAAAGGCCTCACTCATTCATTCATGCACCCACTGATAAATCACGAAATCTCGAAAACTGCTTGACCTATAAGTAGGAGACGTCAGCTATGAAAGCGGTTTTGGAAACTCCCCCCCAAAAGGCGTGAAATAGGGTGTGGAAGTTTTTTATGCAAAATCTTAGTCTTAGGCCAATTTACTTGAAACTTGGAATAAATACTGACCTAAGTAAATTATACAGTTTCGTCATCATTCGTTTTTCTGAACTAGGTACTCCCAAAAGACGATTTAGGGGGTGTTCAAGATTGTATGGAAGAAGCTTATTGTTTCAAGTTAATAAACCCAAGGAGGTAGGAGGCACGAATACTGACCAAAATGATTAATAAATAATGTGATAATAGATTTTTCAAAACAAAAACGGTTTTTAGGGGGTGTTAAAGTTTGTATGGAAGAATCTGAACGCTTATTCCGATGAAGTTGAAACTCAGCACTAACAATTTTGATAAAAAATGAGAAATATACAATTTTTTTTTTTTTAAATCAACCACTGAAGGGGTGTAAAGGGCTGAAATGTTTCTTACGGTTTTTCATATTCAACCCGTAACGGGACGAGGGGCGCAACAATTGCGCTGATCATGTGGCATCAGGCGGAGCAAAGGGGGTGTTGAAGTTCGTGGACTAAATTCTAAATCCACGAGGACGAAGTGGCGGGCGAGTTGCTAGTTTTACCATAATAATTAGCTTCCTAATACTAATCTGAAATTGTCTATCAATTCTGATGATCTTGTTATAAATAAATAGAATATTACAGGACTTGATTAAACAAGCCATAGGTACATACCAGGCTATTCCATAACAAGGGCCGCTTTGTTTGATGTCCGGAAATTCGGAATAATCCGAGATTTGTGAGCGCCCAAGGGACGGTGGAGTCCTGTTTCGTTAGTGGAAGCACTTTCCATTTCCCAGCCCATTGTTATTGTTATTTAGATACTGTTTTGTTGACGAGTATTTTGTTACACTGAATTATTAGACGCTGTTAATTTCGTCGAGGGTTTCTGACTTTAAATGACAATTAATTTATACGCGTTAGTATTTTAACAAGTTTTTCATTAACTCGCTTCGTTTTTATGTGTTTTTTTTTGTATTAGGAATGAGTAATCCAGTTTTAAAGCATTCTTAGCATCCGATTAAGTTAAAATTTGGCATATTATAACTTTGAAGACAATGGTAGTACGGAGCAGGTTTAATGACACAGCTTGATAGTGGCCGCAGGGATTCCTCAAGTTGTGGAATTTGTTCGAAAGAGTCACCGCGGCCCTGGAACGCAAAGGGTATTATGAGGAACACGGATGGATTTTAGTTAGTAAGAGTCTGATCCTCCCTCCCGCTCCGCCCAGAGCGGAAGGGATGATGATGATTTCCCATACTTAAAAAAAAAGGATTCTCAAACCAAATAAGAAAGCACCATCGTGTTTGGGTTTGTTGGATATTGACAAGTGATGTCATTTAGTACATACAAGCTGATTTAAAATCTTTTTACTTTTACTTATTACAATTCACATTTAAATATTTCGCTGCCTTTGCTGCTTCTCGAAGACCTGCTTCCATTATTTCCATCGTTCCCTGTTATATGTTGTCCCAATTCCTAGACATAACGTCATGTCGTTTTGCAATTTTTAAGCACCCATTTTGTGTTTCTATTTGAATAATCTTTTCTGTTTATTGTCGTTTCACAGAAAATCCTTGCATTGTTAACTATATTTTTAATAACCCAGTCAGAAGATTTAATATTAAGCACGATTGTGTTTCTCCCAACACAGCATAATTACACAGTTCGGAGTTTAACGTGTGCTTAAAATTATGCAACCTTAGTTCTGACCAATTCCTTTACATTTATAGCTGAAGTCTCAAAGTCCTGACACACAACAAAGCGCCCTAATAAGGTACTTTATCCGTCGTAGTGGCCCTGAGAGGGTATTTCCCACGCAGCCTCCGTAGGGCGGGCGGGGTGGGCGGTGAGGGCGGGCAAATCAACAAGTGTCCTTCAAGCCACCTGAGCTGCCTTTGTTGTGTGTGTGTGTAAATAAAGCCTTCCTTAACGATGTCCCGGCCTGTTGCTAAAAGATTGAAGGTTTTTAATATTTATATGTACTAATAGCACTGTAAGCCGTGGATCCGATGGGATTTCCAATTTGCTAAAGTAATGAATTTCGATAAAAACTTTCATCCCCTATTTAACACCTTTAGGAGGTGGATTTTGAAAACTCTTTCCTACCTCTAACCTAAAGCATTAATTTCAATTAAACCATTTTGCAATGGCGACTTGTCAAAATAATATGAAGTATTATTAGTATTCCTATGGAAAAGAACGTGCAAGAAACTCAACAGACACACTTTAAAATCAATGAAAAAATAATAGTGCTCCTTGTCGAAAGTTAAGGAACTCAAGTTTCATTCTTCTAGACGAAGCAGTTTAGGCTGTGCATTGTCTGGCTTTAAATTTTAATTTGCACTTTGTCTCATGCATAAGTAAGAAAACAATTTTTAACTTCATGTAGGTTATTACTTTATTAGAAAGTTACAATGTACATGATGAAACATAATAGCGTTAAAAGCGGTTAGTATCACGTTCTGAATTCCTCTCCATGAATTACACATATACATACATACAGTCTTTTGAGCCATATTAAAGACTTGCTGATAGTAGCTTGATTGTTATAACAGTTCGAAGTGCATTCATTTATTGTAAGAGTGACCTAAGATCATGTGGAGCGGAGCTACTTACACGGTCTTCTCCATGGCGATCTACGCTTTGGAACGTGCAAATAGCTTCATGTTTTTGACTGATGGACTTTGACAATGCTTGTTTGAAATAAATGCTTTGACTTTGTACGTAGCAACGTTTTTATAATGTGAGATTGAGGCGTATCCTAACTAATATTATAATTACGAAAAGACTTTGTCTGTTTGTTACGGTTTCACGCCTATATCTCTTAACCGATTTTAATTAATTTTGGTGCAGATACAAATAGGATCCTGAAGACTAATAGGAAAATTTTGCGAAAATCTATAACATCACGAGTGAAGCCGCGGGTAAAACCTAGTAGATAATAAACTGTGCAAGCCGTGTTCTCTATGACACTGAGCTTCAAATATACATGTACATTAGCAATGCTGTGTTAGGGTTAGGCATTGTCAATGTACACCCTCCTACCCCTCACTTGAGTTGCAGACAGCTATGTAGACAAAGGCGAAGAGATTAGATAGTCAGCAAGCTGGGTAGCGGTTGACTGCCCGGCGAACGCCAGACGTAGTCAATTAAGAATGGTCACGTGCGAGAGCTTTAACACCCCTTGTTATATCGACTTCGAAGTGGCTTTACCATATTTGATTACCAGTAAAGTGATTCTTTGCTCAATTCTGTAACAGTTTTATAGGTTCTTGCTTAATAGAGTTGAAACGGAACTGGTAACCTTGTTTCCGGTACTAGTTTAACTTCACAAAGATAACTTACTATCAAATTGTAACATGGCCAAATCGCTTAGACCTTAGGCTCTAGACCAGTGGTTCCCAAGCTTTATTTGACCTGGGACCACTTTGATTCGCTTGTTGCCAACAGGGACCTGAAATCAAGAATTAAATTAAACTGTGGTAATCTTAAAGTTAACTTATGTCATAAAGACATTCGAAATTTGTAGCATTTCAATCTTTGAAACCAAACATAATGAGCATTGATGAAAAAATAAACACTCCGCTACTGAATGTCGAAGTTTGAAATGTCGATGTATGTTAGTTCTAAAGTACAGGATCTCGATGTACGCCAGTTCGAAAGTTCACTGGAGCGAAGTATGCAAGGCCGACGTATCGTTAGTTAGAAAGCATACGAGTGCGATGTACGCCAGTTCGAAATTACCCTGGTTAGGTTAGGTTAGAACTGTAACCAACTACGCGCGAGCCGAGCGAGCGAAGCGAGCGGTGCCGCGTCAGCGGCCGGCGAGCGCTACCTCGAAATTGGTCGCGAAATTCAGTACGGAGGCATTTCATACTTCGTAACAGGGTAATTTCGAACTGGCGTACATCGCACTCGTATGCTTTCTAACTAACGATACGTCGGCCTTGCATACTTCGCTCCAGTGAAGTTTCGAACTGGCGTACATCGAGATCCTGTACTTTAGAACTAACATACGTTGACATTTCAAACTTCGACATTCAGTAGCGGAGTCAAAAATAAAATCTGTTGGCATCACTGTTATTTTTGAGAACATTTTAAATTTTTCGCGGACCAAAGATGGCACTTGCGGTCCGCGGACCATATGTTGGGAACCACTGCTCTAAATAAAGGGACGCTCTCTGGCGATAGTCAATGTCGAAAAGCCAAAAGGTTAGGTAATGAAATACGTGTCATTTCGGCAGCGCATGTCAATCCCATCCCACCGCTTCCGGCGGGTGTTGTAAGAGGCGACTAAGGGACTCATCAGAGAATGGGCAGCAGCACTCTTTGTACATTGCAATAGCTACACTGCGATCGCCAACCCGCCTGCCAAGCGTGGCAATTATGGCAAACCCCCCCATTTGGGGAATGCCTGGGTCCAGCGGTAGATTCTTTCGGCTAAATGATGACGATGATGTCAATCCTATACATTTTGGATTTCTTGACAGTCATTATCGCTGATGCTGCATGAAGTTTTTGTTTCGTTTTCCATCGGCAATCAGTCGCAAGACTTATGATTTGAAGGAGACCATTGTCGCATCTGCCTTTTCAGCCTAGAACATTATTTTTGTTTTGTCTATCTTATAGAAGGATTAAACAGTTAATTGGCCAGGGTATCCGGGTCAGCCTGTAGCGTTTTTTAAAGTGATATTCATATTTAGGGTACTAGAGCATAATGGGGTCGATAATACCCATCTTAGGTTTACACATAGTTCATAAAAGTATCCCCATATTTTTGTGAAAGGAAGGGTGTAGAGGCACACCTTACCATAAGACGGTGTTATTAGCCACAAATCCCGCTCAGAATACAGGTCGACATCAGCGTCTTGTGGAGAGACGTGAAATGGCACAAGTGAGGATTACCTTACCTTTGCTGAAATACAGCCCTGGAAGCATTTCTTTGTAAAATGGTGTATCATATTTTATGTTTTGGCTGAAAACTCTGACACAATGTTTGAGATTGGTTAGGGCCAGTTTTTTATTGGTAGTTAATTCCCAATAGTCCAAAATTGTAACCAATGGTTAAGTTTGACTCTAGGTTAATAGACATTAAAATACGAAAAATTTATGTAACCGTTAGTTGACCAGTTATATTGTATTTAACTACGGATAAAAACCTCACCCTTATTGTAGTTTAGTGATTGATTTTCAAAATCGAGTCTTGTAAAAACTGAGACTTATATTGTTAATCATTCCTAACTTTTTCGTTTCGTACGAAGTTTTTATAAGTAGTTCCACCTACTTATAAACCTTCCTTCCTTCCCCTTAACCTACCTTATCTTTAGTTCTTTATATTTCTATTTTTTTTTTTGATATTCCACAAAAATCGGAGTACCTAAGCAATCAGACGGTCAAACGGTACATACATAATCCTACGTTGGTATCCCTTTGAGCTACGGAACCCAATTTTAACGAGATTGGGACAAATACATAAGCGTCAAGCGTGAACGGAGGCAGTGTCGCGTCGGTACGACTACCTATTGTGCTAGGGTCACGTAATCGATTCAAGGGACAAATATTTGGACCTCACGAATATTTGCTAACAAATATTGGTACCAAAGTTTTAGAGGTGCTTCGCTGGGAAGGTCCTTCTTTTCCTTTCGGGGCCGCAAAAGACGATACCTGCTCATGTCATGATTGTCACGTATGGTCTATTAAAACTAATCAAGTCTATAAAATTTAATTTGTGATATTAGCTGATCATGGGCGTGCAGTAGGCTACAGTAAGGGTAGGCCAGCCCATATATAATGCCCAAAAAAAAACTCACCACATTATTGAGGGTTGAAATCACGATACTGACGATGCGAATGTTTTGGGCATTATGTATGGTCTGGCCTACCCTCACTGTAGCCTACTGCACGTTCATGTAGCTGATGCTCGTGACTTTGTCTGCATTGGCTTCAGCTTTAAAGAATAAAGACTTCCATACAAAGTTGCCTCCCACTTCCAAGTTTAAAGTTGAATTTTCAAAAAATCTTTTCTTAGCTGATGCTTACGTTATAAAGTAAACCTACGAGTATGTAAGTTTTGGCTATGCGTTGGTAGTCAATCAGGACATTCTATTTTATAAGTATGCATTGATATTAGGTACTTAATGTCTGCATGGTATGAGTAGATTAGTCTTGGCAGTTTTTAATCATGATTATTCTTAGTTTCCGGAGCTCTTCTATAAATACATTCCGAAGAAGAAAAACTGGAGCTATAATGTAGACTCTCTTCGACTTCTGGAAGTCCAAGCCCCATGTGATATGTCACACAAAAAAAATAGCAACTGTTTTGCCTTTGAGACGGGGAGAACTCGTCGCTGTATTTAATAATTCACCATATCGTGATGAATGTGAAGACATGCCTAATTTAAATAAGTGCCTAAAGCTGATTAAGTCTTGTTGTTGGTACATGTTAATAGTGATCATAAAGCCGTCATCGCCGAGTCGTGTCGATGAATAAATGGCGATTAGTAGATTAGTCTTGTTTACGCCGGAAAACTTAATGCGTGAGATGGGATTATGGACACGCGTTTAGTTGGTAGGTATGGGTATGGATACAATTCGTTAGTGAAGAAGCTCGCGGCTAAATAATAACATCGACACGGGTCGATATTCGAGGGTAAGCAACATTTTATATGGTCGGTTCCTGGATGGGTGACCATGTATTTCAAATTCTGATCCTCGATGCCGTGTAATAGCATGTTAAGCCGTTGCAGATGGCTGTCATTTGTCTCTGATCTGTGACAGTCGTTTCGGGAGCTTCTGACTGGAAGCTAGAAAATCTGAGTGTTGTCGAGGGATATCGTATGACTCAGTTACTGGGATGTGAAGGTCAGATAGAGAGACACTCCGTGTAAAATATTGGTACATCCGATTAGACTGGTTGCCAACCCCTACATAGTTGGGAAAAGGCTAAGTGGTTTGATTTTGTGCAATATATTTCAGTTTTTTTTATTTACTTTATTTTATTTATATTTTTTTTTTTTTATTTTGTATTTATTTTATGTTAGGTAATATCTATACTGATATAATAAAGCTGAGGAGTTTGTTTGTTTGAACGCGCTTATCTCTGGAAAATTATTTTTGTATATGATAGCCACATTCATGAGGAAGACTCTATGCTATAGGTACGGGAACGGAAAAAAGGGATATAGGTACGCGTACGGAGTCGCGGACAAAAGCTAGTATATTAAAGGATCACAAAATATATTAACAGGACGTTGAATTTAGGTATTTCAGTTGCATTAGTATTACCTAGTTATCTCATAATTTACCTAATTACGTCAGTAGGTAGGTAAAAGTAGGTGCTTCATAAAAACAATCCCTGAAAGAACCGCACTTGGTACTAACGTAAATATTTATTTGGTGAGTAAGTCGCTTGTGCAATATTGTGCTTGTGTGTCTACGTATATTGGGTTATACACTATTTTTTACAGACTTAAAAAAAATCGGTGTCATAATTTTCAAAATTAGAAAGTATTTTATTATTTTTAGATTTTAAATATCGAACAACTTAGTACTAAGCAGCTCGTGTTTTATCACTATCTCATTTGATGGTAAGCGACGATGTATTCGACAATGGAGCACGCTTGCTTAGTAACCTATTGACTCTTGACTTACGGCCGGTTTCAATAACGTATCTACCTTTAACCAACTGTCAAATTAGCTGCCAACAATAGCTGAACCGTCATGTTTGAAAGGCAAACATGACGGTTCTTAAAATACCTACATTTTTTTATTTCTTTTTTATTTCTATGAACCGTGCGTGTTTCATGTAAGTGCTAAATAAATATTGTTCTTTTCTTTTCTTTTTTATTGTCCCACTGCTGGGCAAAGCCCACGCAAAGCATTAATTATAACGCTAGTTCAAGACGGGTTGGCGATTTCAGTAGGTATACTATGTATGTAGCTAATATGTCATACTTCAAATAACCTGAACACGTAGTACAAGTAGAAGCTTAGTCGAGCCGCATTACAGGCTACATCCGGCACACCCTAGGTAGGCAGTTTGGCTAACTTCCTTGTTGACAGAAAATTTTGCTAATCTTTACACCACTTAGGCCCACTTTACCAAACCAGAGTTATTATTTATGTATTTAAATTTTAGTAAATAACACCTTAACAGCTATAAAGCGCCAATGCGATGTTACCACTACAACGGTATACGTACATTCATATATTAATAATTACATTATTATACATTTTTTACATAAATTAACTCTGTGTTAGCAACTAACTCTTAGTTGAAAGATAACTCTGGTTTGCGCAATTGAACCTTGGGGCATTCTTCATATTCGACGGTATATGAAACTGGCACTCGTGATACAAAGTCTGTATTGTCCGTCGCAGCTGATGAAAAATTACATCCATATTAGCGACATGTATTAAGACCCGAATAAGAGGTTCGAGAAACTTATGTACCCTTATTTATTATATACTTTATTGTACACCTCATTACAAACACAGTAAAAACGTTTAAAAAAACAAGTGTACAATGGGCTTTATCGCACAGGGCAATCTCTTACAGACAACCTTTGGATGGACTGAACGAAAGAAGTTAGATTTAGGGCGGTCAGTGTACAAACATCATAATTAATATTAATTAATAAAATACACACAATACTAAATAATATACTAATAAATATCAAATTTATAAATGGGAAAGGAGAAGAAAAATTATAGTGAGAGGTACCAATTTTACCCTTATGCACTTTTTAAACTCCTCCGCATCGCTGGCCCTTGGTAATGTACCCAAAAGGCTGGCAGCATTGACACTTTGTATAGCAATGCTTATCCTTTATCCTAGGTAAAAGCCAGCCCTTGGGTCACGTCAAGTGTCAACTAAGCGTCTTGATATACATATATATATATAATAAATCCTGGTGACCTGACGTACAGGTTTTGTAAAAAACTTAGTTTAGGCACCAGTCTTCCACAAATTATTTATAAAATTGTGTCTGTAGACTATTGAACTACTTTCTCTGTTATTTGTGGTAAGAAATAAATAAATTATTATTATTATTATATATCTTTAAACAAGTTGATGAGCACTCAGACCCCAAACGGCTCGAAAATATAACTACCAACGAGGTTATTATATTTCCGCCTCTTGAGGTTGTCAGCAAGCGGAGAACTGGAACATCAGAACTTTCATCTGGAAGTTAAATCAGATGGAAACTACGCCTCAGTGAGTTGTCACAGCTCATAGTTCAGGTAGGTAGATGAGGGCGGTGCGTGTGAGCGAAGGGGGCCGCGGATTGATAGCGATGCCGCTAAATAAAGATTTCCGCGCCGGCATCCGCGCGGGGGGTCGCGCATGCTCCCACGTGCGCCCGCGCTGTTCCACGCGAAAATGGATGTGATTCGATGAAAGCTTTGACAGCAAAATGTTAATAGTTTTGACCGATGTTAGGGGCTGAATTATTATGTTTGAACGGAAAGGTTCTGAAGGTGCAGTGTTGGAAGGCCTTCCACAAGGTTTTAGGTCTAGACGTCCTATTGAAGGCCGCGTACTTCCGCCGAATGCGAGATGCACAAGACCAGTCGCAGCGGCGACGCTTGAGGGATGCGTAAGTCCAGCAGTGGACGACTTTCTGCTAAAATGATGATCAAAATGGTGGACTGTTTACGAGAAGAATAAAATGTTTTTGTTAATATTGGTGCCATCAAATATCTAAAATAAGGAGAAAAAGCAAATGTTACCGATTTTCTTAATGTTTAATTCGAAAAGAATCACGGATATCTGTTTGAAAATCGAACCCTGAACCATTACTGTAATCATCAAGTTTCCTTCCTGCAGCGTTAACTTTTAAAAATGGAGAATTATTTTAAAAAGCGACAGCTTTTTTAAAACGAATCATTAGCGTGCTAATCTATCTATAACTATTAAACCAATAGTAGGCAAATGTGACGGTAATTGTTTTTACTATTAGCCCACCTCATTTATTTTTCCTTCAATGACCATGAGATGACTCACAGTTCAAGTCGACGTAATCGCGACAGCTGACTGTTGGGTTATATGACCTATTTCATGCTGGCGTTATATGACCTGTCTAATCGTTCTAGTAATATAAGCGTGAAGGTCTATGTATGATTGCTCATTGAATAGACACTTGTGCATCAATTTATTGAGTGTTATTAGAGCACGTGGTCCGGTCAGACTACAATAGTTCGTCGTGCTTGCCAAGAGCTACTCCTAATATTAACCGAGGAACGTAGCGCGGTCACGGTAGAGTGACAAGCGATACTGCATCATCAGGATATGGTCTATTTTGATTTATTGTGATCCTATAGCATACCTTGACACCTTTATTTTCCGTAGATGCAGAGGTGTACCTATATTCAACAAAGAAATGATAGTTCAGACGGCCTATTCTCGTACTAAAAAAGCAATATCATATCAGCGACAATCAACTTGTCAAAACGTAGGAACATTTTTTTTTTTTAAACAAATGGCGCCCCACCCTAGGATTGTTCCTGTATCATACATCACAGGGGTTTTGGCAGATCAGAGATTTAAATCATTTGGAATAACAGCCGCACGGGTCGATCTTCAAGGTTAAGCAACGCTTGTCAAGGTTGGCCTGTGGATGGGTGACCATCTTAACATACCGAGTTTCCCCTGTGCCTCGGAAAGCGTTTGTAGATCTTTGGCAGTCGTTATGGATAGTCAGAAAATCTGACACCAGTCTTGGCAAGGAGTACCGAGTTACCTAGTTAATGGATTGTGGAGGTCTGGTAGGCAGCCGCTCAATGTAAAATAGTGGTATTAAGCTGAAGCCTGTTTGACTGGAAGTCGACCCCAATATAGTTGGGAAAAAGGCTAGGCAGATGATGAGAGATTCCTTAAAAATACGAGATTATTTGCAAATAAATACATAAAGACCCATTCAATACTGGCGTTTGGGTTTAAACATTGAATTGCATTCAGAAGAGAAAGCCATATGTTTCGCAACAGTTAAAATTATTGCCATTGTCCCACGTCAATCTTTAATGTAGTCCCCCTACCCGACCCGGTTTCACCGCGAGCGATAGGCATTGTCTCGTCATTTTATCAGCGTATAATTATTATGATTTATGGTCAATCTTGTCCCGGACATTCCCAGGAATCTCTGCTACTGTAGTCTAAACCAAGTTTAAGAACTAATTAGTGTTTGAGCTAAATAACTATAACATAGTAATGATGTGTCATGTTTAATGCAATATGAAGTGACGGTTAACAACCCAAATTAATTCAGAAATGACTAGTTTATACGTATTTTTTTGTAATGCGTTCAGATGAACAGCATGAAGTTAGCTTATGAAGTTAGGTATGTACGTTCATGACAAATTTTACCGTTTAATACTGAATCGCCTTTTAAAGTACTGAATCACTGATGATCATACATCATATCCAATCATCATGTTATGATTGATCATGATGTTTTAAACATATTTTAAAGATACCATAACAGATCAGGGGTACTGAAACCAAACAAAATGTAGAATAACACACATAATTTCTTTTCCCCCAGAAACATCAACAAACCACCATGCCACTCCAAATCCGAAGAAACCGTTGCTCGTCGTTCGTGCGGGACAATCTCCTGACGCTGCTGACAATCATTGGCGTGGTCTCCGGCACCATCCTGGGCTGCGGCCTGCGTGCCTCGGGCCAGGAGTGGTCGCGCCGAGATGTCATGTACTTCCAGTACCCTGGGGAGCTGTTCCTTAGGATGCTGAAGTCCCTGATCGTGCCCCTGCTGGTCTCCAGTATTGTGTCCGCTATAGGGTCCTTGGACTTGAGCTTATCTGGCAAGTGAGTTGGTTTTTATTTGACAGTATTTACGCGATGTACAAAGATTTAAAATTCATATAAAAAAGAAATTACCAGTTTTCCACCTGTTCCTGCAAAGTTTACTTACGAAGTCTCGAGCTGCAACTAACTCCTCATTCTTTCCAGGGTCGGTCTTCGCGCGATCATCTACTACATGACGACAACGGTATGCGCCGTGATGCTGGGTATAGCTTTGGTCACCACCATCAAGCCTGGCAAGGATCCGGAGGCCTACACTCAGCCCAACGCGACCAAGCTCATAGTCAAGGACACCCTGACGTCTGATACGCTGTTGGATTTGATCAGGTTAGTATTTATAATGGAGATAGTTTTGAATATGTTGCCTTGACGTTGGGTATCGAAGTAATGGGAGTCTTTCAAGATTCCTTGGATCGGTGTTGAATTTTAAAGCTCAGGACTAGTCCTCTCATGTGACCTTCGGGTACTTTGAAGAAAATGTTGAAATATTGGTATCCTCTGTTGAATACAGTGTTCTTAAAAAAGAAAGATGGAGACTAAACCTAAAATAGCAGTGTCTACCACTTATTCGGGCCGCAACGGTAAAAACAAAGGTATTATAAACCAATTTCGACATTAAAAACAAAGAAAGAAAATTATCAAGTTTCGTTCTCAAAAATAAAATTACTTACACGTGGATGGGTATTTTATACATACACAGGCTTTCTTAGAAAGAACGAATCTATTTCTGAAGTTACCATGGGGAATCGATACCCGTGGGTTGGAAGGTGCTCGTTAATATTTTTCCTTATATTCCCGGGAAAAGGAAACATAATATTAAAGGTACATTTCTGTACAAAAGTGGAAATGCAAAGCCTCCTAGAGGGACGTTTGAATAGAAAATGGCGTGGGATTATCCGAAGCAATTTTGTGGCAGCTTTTTGGTAATAATCCCTGAAATTAACACAACTCTTGTTGATTGTTATTTTTAATCTGAGAAGAATATTGTTTTACTTTTCTTGATTTTATAATAATAAATATTTATTGATCATTTTGAAGTATTGCAGTACATGAGTATATGATTTATACATGGTAAAATTACAAATTCGCAACAATTGTAGTGGGTGCAGTTCTGATCTCCTAACTAGGTTACTGTATAAACTTTATGAAACAATGATAGTTCCGATCCCCAACGTACCGGGTAAAATGGGGTGGATAGAATTGATGGGGTGAATAAAAACGAACCTTTGATTGGAATTTTCACGTTATTTAAAGATTGTTTGCAGCAATGAAGACCTACAATTTTTTAACCAATTATTTTTTTTAAATGGACGCTTTGTGCGACACAATTAATATGGTATTTATGTGAAAATCCCAATAAAAGTTTCGTTTTTACTCACCCTGCATTTCTATCCAACCCGTATTACGGTACAAATGTATTTTAATTTTCAAGCAAGGGGAGAGCTTGAGGATAAGTCGTATAGCTTATATAAGCAGGTTTGGAGTTGTCGTGCATTCATTTTGAATTATAGACCAGAAAGTGTTACTGTCTCCTAAAGTTTCCTCTCCCCTCAAACTAATTAAATTGGTTGTTACACAAAATATTTAATTTAACATCAAATTCATGAAACTTGGATTAGATCTAAATAAGAATTATTCACACTATCTAAGGCAGAAAGCACAAGGGACTACGCTTGAGCAACAAATGCTCTATGCATGAAAGAACTAAGTCGACTCTTTTTATTTATTTATATTCATATTCATTTATTGCGTTCCACAACGTAAAAATAAGATATTTACAAAGCTTAGAGCTAAGAGCCGTTGTAGACCCAGTAAGGGCACAGCAAACATTATTGTTACTACTATACTATTAACTATTTGTTACAGTTAAAAATATAGAAACTAAAACTAAAAATAAATTTACACATAAAAATGAACATTCGGATAAAGAGTCAATAAATATAACATAAATAATAATTCAATAAATATTTAAGATTGCAATTATTTATAAAGAGATAAGTTTTACGTGTATCACAATTTGAGACAATATTCTAGTAGGTGTAACCTATATTTAAGGTACCTCATCCTCATTCAAAGTGCAAAATTTGTCACAAATAAAAATGCGCGACAGTTCTAGAACATATGACTGCGTTAACTAGACCGTGTCGTACAACTCGTATAATATGACGCGGGATGATTGGCTTAATAATCTTAATAGGTGCTACATAGCGGGTAATTTCGCCATCCGGCTGACCCGGCCGAATTAGGTTGATAAATGATATGCATGATTTGAATATTACGTGTGCAGAGGTGTTGAACTTTCCGGTTCCGGCTGTGGATGACGTTGTTGTCAGTTACTCTTTTAATTGAAACTCAGAAATATATTATAAATAGACATTACTAGCTGCCGCCCGCGGCTCCGCCCGCGTGAATGTCCAAAATTATCCCAAGGGAACATACTCCTGGGATGAAAAGTGTCTGTGTTATTCCAGACGATAGACTACCTCTGTGCCAAATTTCATCAAGATCCTTTCAGCCGTTCTGATGTGATTGGGTAACAAACATCCATCATCCATCCGTCCATACAAACTTTTGTATTTATAATATTAGTATAATTAATACTAACTATACAGTATTAGTATAGATTTTGCGGACTGACTTCGAAGTAACCCTGTATAAAATATTCCAATTGTTAGCACCGCTCTCCTGTGGCCTGCAAAGATTCCGATCTTTGGAGGACACAGGAGGTCACAGCTGTCGCATCGGCCGTAATTGCCCATCACCTGATTTATTGCCCGCTCCTCGACGCTCTAACAATGTGTCAATTGATTAACACCTTTCATCCTTATGTTAGAGTAGATAATTGAGTGCAGCCGGTTGATTCTGTAAACGTCGAAGTGAAGGCTTGGGTGAAGTGATCACGAGGTGAGCTGTCAACCCATATTATCAAGATGTCACGTGATCACGAAGTGAGCTGTCATTCCATCATGATTATATGGATTGACAGCTCACAAGCCTTCACTTCGACATGTTTACTGTTTACAGAATCGACCGGCTGCACTCCAATGTCTAGTGGGGCAGTAGGCGCCATGATTGGTTGCTTTATTTAGTTTTCCATAGTGTCCGATCGAAACAGGATTTTCAGCCGAATCCGAAACAGAAACATATATAGGTACATATATAGATTTATAATTTAAATTTTAGATACCTATACAACGTGCAAAAAAAATTGGCTGTCTGTAAAGTCGGTTTACGGACGATAGTTTAGAATAGAATATAGAATAGAATATCATTTATTTGCCAAAAACATGGTATAAAGATGGTAGATATAACAATGTGAACAAACATGTTTTGCTTAATAGATAAAACGTGCAAATTTCACGACTTACGTTACGTTTAACGTGACAACGTTATAACAAAACATTGATGAAATGATCGTAAAGCAATGAGTCATCCTTTTTCGTGCGTGCAGCCGGCGTTCATCGATTTGATTTTGACGTTGTCACGTCAAAAATCAGCTGTTCTGTACATTTTGTCAAGCTATGCGCACAGAAATGTATGGAGCAGTGAACCTTATTTTTTCGATTTCAGTGTTGGTCCTTTAGTAAAAGTTATTCATAATGATGAGTACCGTGACCCCTTTTCAGGTATTGCGTTTATTGTGTTATATGTTGTATATTTAGCATGTTTAAATTATTTATTTAAACTACTATAGATGTTAATTTAGTTGGTTATTCTTTATAAATAAAATCACAGTTAACTTCTCTTAAATAAAATTGATAACAAGAATAATCATGAATAAAAATAATCAACGTGTTAAAAAGTTACTCTTATAAGTAAAATTTTGTCAAAAAAACTATTACCTAAACGAGAACCTCTTAGTCTTAATATTTTAATAGTGGTGTTCAAAATTTTCTTATACATAATTAATTCTCCCGAAGTTACCCGAACGACCCACGACACTGATGAACACTGAGTTTTGGTGGGGCCGAAGGTTCGGCAATTTTTGGCCGAAACCGAAACTGTGGCTGTAACGGGCCGAAACCGAACCTTCGGTCGGGTTTTGGTTTTCGATTGCTGAATAGAATCTAGATCACAAGGAATTTAAGCTGGTATAGGTAGTCACATCAAAACCATTTAAATTTCTCTATAGTTGTGGTTAAGAGCAAGTTTAACAACAAGGAAGGTCGTCAACGACAGGGGTTACATGGCAAAGTTTGACCCCTGTCGTGTTTCGGAATTTGTTCGAAAGAGTCACCGCGGCCCTGGAACGCAAAGGGCACGGATGGGTTTCAGTCAGTAAGTCTGACACTCTCTTCCGCTCCGCCCAGAGCAGAAGGAGACATTTGATGATTTCGAATCCTTAAAAAAATACCCTTGTAGTTGACGACCTTTTGATTTTCTTTGAAAGTGTCTGCTTATAACAAATAAACCAATACTTACCCATTCCAAGCAATACCTAGTTATTCAAATCCAAAGTAACCATTTGGAAATTTTGATTTTGAAATTGATTTGGAAAGCTCAAAATTCAAACTAAATATTGAATACCTTATGGTGACTTACCCAGTGAGCCTGACAAAGTTCATACATATTGAAATGACATGACAAGTCATTACAATAACTATGTCACAACAAGTTATGTCAGAAGCAACTGGATTCGTAAGTGCTGAAGCGTTAATTAAATTTTGCCATCATTCATCAATTTCTTCGTTTTTTTTTGTGTCGAGATGATACATTATTTGGGCCTAGAGGGCCGTCTTTCGCCCATTGGGAGCCCTGGGCACGGAATAATTGGGCTAATAATAGGGCCCTATGACTTTGACAGAAGACTATTTTACCAAAACAGGCTAAAACTAAACAAGGTTCTAGATTTATTCGACTAACGTCACATGAATAAAGATTAATATCATTTGTAGCGTATTAGCATTTACAAGTTGGTTCTTAAAAATCTATCTTAAAATTAATAGATTTAACAGTCAGCAATAGGTGATCTTGCGGGAACTAGGGGGAGGCCGTGATTGATATGGGATCAATCACGGAGCCCTGGGCACGTGCCTTTAGTGCCAAGTGGAAAAGAGGGGCTTGGGCCTAGAATGTGACCACGTCGTCAAAGACATTTTAAGTAATCATTGTATGTATCTCAACTATATTATTAGAAAAAACTAGTCCCTAATAAAAAGAAAAGTCTTGACTCACTCGCTAAACGACTCTGTCAACGCTAAGCCCAAATCCTTAAACTTGTACCGTACGTGTTTCATGTAAGTGCTAAATAAATATCATTCTTTCTTTCTCTTTCTTAAACCTAGAAAGCTGAAATTTTGCATAGGATAAGGAATAAGGCTGCATTTCCAAAATTCTCTCTGGATAGGGATTTATTGATGGATGAAATCATTGCCGTGGTAGGTGATTTCAACTTGTCCCTCTGTTAATTTGGCTAGAGAAGATTTACCTACGAGTATGCTCAAAATCCATGAATCATCAAAGTCATTATCGTTGACCTACGAGTTTAACATGACACTATGCGTGATAATGTATGACATGCTATGCGTGTCAGCGAGACACATGGCGACATAGGTGGGTAATTGTCAATTGCAGCCGGTGCGCGGTGGCCGGTGTGAGAAGAGCGATGCGGGCTATAGTTCACGCTTGTCGGTTCACTCGCGTATTTATACTGCGCCCTACATACGGTTGCGTAGGGCTGCCGGTAGATACATAATCGAGAGATATTAGAAGCGAGACATTTTAGACGCGCGGTTCCATGCACTATGGATTGAAAATCGGCACTGGCAGTTTAGTTTATCTCCCTGGAGTTTTCTTGCACGTTTTTCTCCTAGACCTACGCTTTGGGACGAGAATCTAGCTTCACGTTTTTGACTGACAGTCTTGACAATTGAAAAGTACCTCTAAATGGTTTATTTGAAACTAGTGGTCCCGGCGAACTTCGTACTGCCTCAGATTACTGTTTTGCCGTGTTTTTTTTCGTCATGCAGGTTATGAAAAATATCGTTGTATTCGAAAATGAGTTTTGTACCTACTACATATTTTTTTTCTTAAAATTTTCCAATGTTTTAATAGTTATTCTGTTATACGGGGCAAATACAAATCCAACAAAACAAAGATCTTCAAAATCGTACAAGCCGTTCTTGAGTTATAAATGGTTTTATATGTATAGATAAATATTGGGTTTTCCACAGCATACACACACAGACTTGATTTTTACTTAATTTATTTGATTTTTATTTAAATTAGCTTTAAATGTTCTCTCTGGCTGGACAAAGACCTCCTTTCCGTAAGAGCGACTTATTATAATTATGTTGGTGTAATATGCTCAGCTGTTACTTCGGGTGATCCTGATGCTCAGCTGCAGCATTGAAATAAACAACGCCCTTAATGGTATATGCATTCGTCATTCACAGTATTAGTCGTTTCCTAGGTCTCATTAGTCTTTACTATAATAGATACTTACGTTTACCTAGATTACCTATGCTTGTTACTAGGGCTGTCGCTGATGCCAATATTGTTGATTCGTCATTTTTCACCGAGATCTGTTGCAGTACCTTTTCAATAAGTGTTCCATTTTCTTATTATTGATTTGCAGATTCTTTAATAACTTTGATCTAATTCAGGGTAACCATAGATTCCAGTCTTTTCTCCAACTAACTCGATGCCGAAATTACAAGGTTCCTATCCCTTCCAATAGCTGTTACTTAATTAGTTAATAGCCTAAGTCCCACGGGTACAGCTGTTAATGAAAGGTACTTTATCGTGCTGACCCAGGGTAGAGATACCTTTGGTGAGCTTCGTTTATAATGTACAAACGTTAGGGCTTAGTAGCTTACGTAAGCAATGCACAATTAAGCAAATGTTAAGACGATCCATTTATTATGTTCAAAGAGCGAGATTATGCTAATGAAGGTGCTGTATTGTAGTGTCACAAATATGAAAATCCTTGAGTATGTGTTCTATGGCCATTCGGTACTGGATCTGCAAGCGGTTATTGTAACCTTTTGACCGCCAAGGTCGGCTATAGCCAACAAATGAAAAAGTGCCCAACACGCTACCGTCTGAGTTCAAAAGGCCTTTTTAACGCCAGAGCATAAATACATCAGTGTGCCCCCGACGCCAAACCACAAATTCGCCGATTTTTTTGTCGGCTCTAGTCGTCGTTGGCGTGTTGGGCACTTTTTCATTTGTCGGCAATAGCCGACCGTGGCGGTCAAAAGGTTTTATAAAACACAGAATGTTGCTTTAGGACCTCCACAAAATTGAGTTTTAGGAAACGCATTTCTCCGTACCCTGTTTCTATACATGAATTGTGAGCAAATTGAGAGATGGATACATTCCTGGTTTGTTATCCTCGATTTATTATCGACAGCTCTGGAATTCATGTCAGAAATAAACAGATATAAGACTCAATATTATACACCGTAGAAGTATAAGTCACAGAAAACATATTAATATATTTATTTAAACTTTATGTACAATATTGGTACATGGGCGGACTTAATGCATCAAGGCATTCTCTACCAGATATATGGAGGAATTAATTAATATGGTGCCATATAACAATGAGCAGTCGTATCGCTAAAGCAGAATCAACTACGAGTATGTTGTCTAAAACCTGAGATAGGTATTATTCATTCTGAAACGTTTTCTTAAGTGATTCAATTAGTAGGTAGGTACTGTAGACAGGCCTAAGTACTACATCAATCAAAATAAGACAATGGAGCTCAAGCGACTGGTGACGGGGCATCAGGTGTTGTGACGTCACTACATCCAGAGAATACGTAGGTATACACTATACATATTGTCTGTGTCCTGATCACTGCCAGATCCACTAACTTTCAGCCGGATGTTCCGGTTCTGAAACAAAGTTCTAAGGCAATATCGGAGCAAATATTAAGGAATAAAAATGCACTAGCGGTCTCATTGGCCAAAAAACAAAATCAGTCGAATTGAGATGCCCCCTCCTTTTTTGAAGGCGGTCTAAAAGAGTCTGGTTTCGTGACTGCTGAGCTGAGTTCGATTTGCAGACCACACGTTTCTATGACGCCACAAATTGGCCCGTTTAGACCAAAATGAACACGCCACGCGGACGGCAATCTTTGGGAGCGGTTGTGCACGCGGGTCTATTCGTGTGTGGTGAACGCGAATAAGCAAACTTTCTTACTATTTAAATCAATGAATGTAGCTCTAGTCCTAAAAGAAGAATTTAAGCTTATCTGGCGTGTTTATCCGTCATCAAGTTCCGTATGTTTCTACCCTATAACCATATTTGCCCGCGGTCGTCCCTGGCGGCTTCTACTTTCGGCTGTTAATGGAATGATTCAATTTAACAGAAATTCGGTTAGCCCTCATAATTTTTGGGCATATTTATTTGCCCTGAAAATTCATGTTGCTTAGGAAAGTGGACATTCTTTATAGTAAAAAAAAAACGGTACTCGGTTGGGCTCATTGTAGGGTTGAATTCAAACTTATGTTGATTCTTTATAAGTAAATTATTATTTTAATGTGTCAAGCTCATAGCGTTAATTAATTAAAATGGTAATCAATAATGTCAGTGTCAATTATAGGATAGAATATTATGTGTTTGTATTAATAATTTGTTACTTATATTACTAAATACAAATTTTCCTGGTAGTGACTAGTCAGAAATAGTCTACCAAGTAAGCACCAATACCTGTTGCGGAATTTGTTCGAAAGGGTCTTCGCGGCCCTGGAACGTAAAGGGCTTTAGAAGGAACACGGATGGGTTTTAGTCAGTAAGAGTCTGACACGCCCCTCCGCTCCACCCAGAGCGGAAGAAGTCATTTGATGATTTCCTATACTTAAAAAAAAAAGCACCAATACCTACATTTCAGTACACTTTGCACGCTATAATATATTGTTGGTTACATGTACATACTTTTACGTCAATAGCAATTTCAAGGAAATAAAACGACAACCACAACTTTTATCATATGAGCGACAGTACCTAACTCTTTGAACACAGTCTAGATATATTGTATGTCTGTTAAAACATTGTTTAGAGACTGAGGTGCTTTTTTATTAATTTTATAGCTTGTTGTGTCCCACTACTGGGCAAAAGCATCCCCCATATCCTTCCAGACACTCTTTTCCTGCGCCACCTCGAACCAGCCTTCGCGGTGTGGTGTGCGTCCAGATCATCTCGCTACCGCTTTCTGGGCCGGCCTCGGCGACGCCGTCCAGGCACACATTGCGTGGAGACTTTTGCCCAGCGGTCACCATGCATGCGGCCAGTGTGACCCGCCCAGTCCCATTTCGGCCTGGCAGCTTTTTGCCCACGTCAATGATACCTGTTTTGGAGCACAGCGTGGTGTTTCGTACTCTATCAATTCTTTTTTATCCTAGAACATCGCGGGATCGCCCTTCATTAGCGTATTTATGGACCAGTAGCTTTTCCAGGCGTTTTCGATGCGACGATTGATTTTTCTTTCCTGCCTGTTTTCGAAAGAAACGAACTTTCCCAAGGAACCTGAGGTGATATTCCGTTAAAATCTCACCGTGAAATCAAAGGTGAAGTCAGCTGTCATTATGTAAGTAAGGTGAGATTTTTAGGTAACTAGACTAGTGCTTGGACAGTGAGCTGAATTTGACTTTCTTAGGAAGTGAACTGAAACAGACTTTCTTTCTTAAGCAGTGAACTGAAACTGACTTTCTTCCTTTCTTAAGCAGTGAACTGAGGCTTTATAAACAGTCACAAATTTTCGTAAAAATCTCCCGCTAACTTTTAAAGTCACGCACGTCGTAAGAAAATAGGTCAATAATGATTGGTGTCTCTGGCAGAGGGCCAGTGACTATTGTCCACTTATGCACTTTTGTAATCTGGACTGTTGTTGTGGCCGGTTCAAGGGCAGTCAGCTACACGTGTGCGCAGTAATCTTATGTAATATTAGAAAAATATACACAATACATAGGGAAAATAGACACGATGACAAAATATTGGGTTTGTTTTCCTTGAAGGTAAGGCAGAGATAGGTACAGATACCGAAATTGGGCGAAGCTTTAGAAGGTACCTACTCTGTTGGAAGAATATAAAAGTTGTAAAAGAATAATGCAGGAGGAATTTCGAATGTCAACAATAGAGAAAAGAGTGAAGACCATAACTTTTTGTACATACCTAAAGAGTATGAATATACAACATACTCACACATTATGCCATCGCTTAATTGTTGTGTTTAACTTCTATGTTAGGTGTTAGCCTATCGTCATCAAAGTCAAACGGACACAAATCTAGACTCCAGGCTGCTACTTGGAGTTGCGGAATTTGTTCAAAAGAGTCATCGCGGCCCTGGAACGCAAAGGTTATTAGGAGGAACACGGATGGGTCAGTAAGAGTCTGACACTCTGCCAGGGTTGCGGAATTTGTTCGAAAGAGTCACCGCGGCCCTGGAACGCAAAGGGCTTTAGAAGGAACACGGATGGTTTTAGTCAGTAAGAGTCTGACACGCCCTTCTGCTCCACCCAGAGCGGAAGAAGTCATTTGATGATTTCCCATGCTTAAAAAAAAAAAGAGTTTGTCACTCCCTTCCGCTCCACCTTAGCGGGAAGAAGTCATTTGATGGTTTCCTATCCATAAAAAACGGCTGTTAGTTAGAAATTCCAGGTGGAAAAACCAGAAAACACCTTGCGCGACCCCGACATCAAACACCGGACTTTATGCTCGACAGTAGCGACTGCGGCCACTTGATCACCCTAGACATAAACATAAGATTGTTCAAAATTAAATTATTCAAATGGCTATCTGCTTATAGTTTTTACAGTGTTAAGGAGCTCCTGGAACATAAAATCGCATGATGAATTATTGTTTCGTAATGCATGTAAAATTTGCACGCTTATATCTATTTAGCAAAACATGTTTGTTCACATTATTAACACTACCATCTTTATACCATGTTTTTGGCAAATAAATGATATTCTATTCTATTCTAGTGATCAAGTCGCCGCAGTGCAAATACAATTGTGAAACGGCCTACCCTTTCACATTTCGCACCTTTAAAGTATAACCGTTACTAAACGAAAATTTTCATGAATTGAGGTATCAATGCCATCTATCTAAAAACAGTGACTATTTTCTAATATTGGGTCCCCTATAAAATTTCATAATTTCGTTTAGTAACGGTTTAACTTTAAAGGTGCGATTTGTATCTATTTGGCATTTTCAATCTTAGGTGATTTGAAAGTTTGAATAAAAGTTTCGCAAAATGTTAATGTTATCGTGGAAGCTTTGACTTCTAACTTGGCGATGATCCTTCACATGGCGTTTGGTAATACCCTTATCTTTAACAACTCATTAGGTACTTAAATAATCGTGAATATATAAGAAACGATCACCAACAGCTTCTATCATCTCTTCCAAAAAAATAGGATTCATTAAATTCAGTTTCGCTCATTTTGCACATTTTTTATTTTTACATTAACTTCCTATCACAAATGGGAAATTCATGTAAAATACTTAGATAAATGATATCTTCAACATCAAGAGCCATAGATATGGGTGCCTTTGGGTACTAGTCTAGATAGTAAACGGACAATCACAACAATGGCAACGGAAATGACGAACTCTTACCATTCGGCATATCTGACCACTGTGAACAGTGTGAACATATAATAATTTTGAAAGATTCGTTGTTTGCTCTATTTTTAAACTATTCCATTTGAAATTTTACCTATTGCTTGTTATTTATTTGGTCAAGCCTTTTAATTCTAGTTTCTGAATTAAGAATTGAAACTGGCCAAAATCTATACTTTATGCGTTTGTTAAGTTCCCAAGTTCAAGAAGAGCTTTAATTCTGAACTTAAAATTCTCAATTCAAAAACGGAGTTTTGTTTTTAGTTCATGTCAGCACTAGATATGTATTTCGTAATACATAATAATTCATTCTTGTCCGTTTGTTTCAGAAACGTGTTCCCGGAGAACCTTGCGCAGGCGACGATCGCTTCCTACCGGACCAAGCTCGTGTATGACAAGAGCGACAATAAAAGTCGACTAGGTAGATATATTCCTCTCTCTCTCGATTGATTAAATTCTAGTAAATCTTTGTTTAAATGCTGTGCTACTCTTCCAAGAAGTTTATTAATCAGTTTACAAATAATGTAGAAACGTGTTTAAGACTGACCACATGTATGTTACTCCCAGTATAGCAATACACGATAGTTTTAAGAGCTTATCATGGAGATATCTCTCTGTTCTCCACCCCGTTTAAACCCAATGCTGAGCATTGCAAGTCATGATTGCATGCCATTTTACCAAGACCTACATCGAAGCCTAGCCTGCTGTTGCGGAATTGTTCGAAAGAGTTACCGCGGCCCTGGAACGCAAAGGGCATTTGGAAAAACACGGGTGGGTTAGTCAGTAAGAGTCTGACACTCTTCTTCACTTCAAAACCTTACCCCACCTTCTATCCATTCCACAATACTTGGAAACGTATTTTCCTAAACCTTTAAGTCGCAGCCGAAAATTAACCGCTAGAAACCATCTAGAAACAGATTCTTTTAATTTTGGATCACATGATAATGATCTTCAAAAGGGGCAAATAGGTAAATTCAATGGTTTTCTTATCGCTAGGAAATTGCCCCATTAATAAACAATACCCTACCATAAATTATAACCTAACACTCATTGAAGACAAAACTGAATCAGTAACACCACTAAACGACCGCGTGCAGACAATTTGTGAACAGCTAACTGAACAATGACTTTTATTGCAAAATGATGATGGACGACTATTCTATTCGCTAACAAAAGACCCAAGTCTTTGTTCACAAATAGAACAGTCCGCCATTCAGGTCTTTACGTCATTGTGGAGGAAGTAAATCCATCATTATTGCTGTACTCAGCGGCACAGATTTTTAAATTTTCATTCAATATTTCCAATGTTACAAATAATTGCCAAGCTTTATTACTACCGTAAAACGGTAAATTCCAATCAAAGTTTAGTTTTTATTCACCCCATCATTTCTATCTACCCCGTTTATCCGGTAATTGTCGTTGCGCCATTTACTCTCACAGCTTTTGTCAAAATCACTGTAGATATTACTCATCACCACATAATTTCCAAGCAGCAAAGAAGAACGTGAGTTTGCGATATCTTTGACACTAGACTCCGTAGTTACGTGGAAATTAGCGACAACGCCTACCTATCCTAATTTATTTGAGGTCGATGCAACTGTCTTCTTCATTTATACTTTCTTCTCTATTAGTCTTCATTTCAGAAGTCAATTTGTTACTAGCCTTCCAGTCTATCCGACGGTTTTTGGTCTTCCCCTCTCCTTAATCAATACTTTTCTCACGCCTCATTCCTCCTGAACGCAACGTAACACTAAAATCAAAACCAAAAATTCTAATTGCTTTCTAATTTTTTTTTCTGCACTTTCCAGGTGAATTGGAGACGTATCAGATCACGGGCGAGTACCAGAGTGGCAGCAATGTGTTGGGGCTGGTATGCTTCAGTATCGTCCTGGGTATCACTCTCGGCAAGATGGGTGACCAAAGCAAACCGCTGCAGGAGTTCTTCCACGCTCTGTCGGAAGCCATGATGATCATCACTGGATGGGTTATTTGGTAAGAGAGTAGAATAGAATTTGGAATTTCAGGTGTTTTAGTCATCATCATCAACCAGTGAGCCGTGTAGCAACTGTCTGTATGGTGAACCTAAACCTCTTGGTTATCATTTAAAGCCACTTTCACGAAACCATTTGAATGGTTACTGCTGCATCTACATACATAGGCCAATGGAACGGCCACATAGTAAATGATGACCTAATCTTGATTATCACCTATAAATTTTCCAGGTTATCACCCCTTGGCGTGTTCTTCCTGGTGACTGCGAAGATTATGGAGATCGATTCATTTGCGGAGCTGGTGGGCCGGTTGGGGCTGTACTTTATGACAGTGCTGCTAGGACTGTTCCTGCACGGCTTCGGGACGCTGAGCATCCTGTTCATCCTGGCCACGAAGAAGCTCCCCTGTCGGTATATTGCGAAGATGGGGCAGGTCATGGCTACTGCTTTTGGTACTGCTTCTAGGTGAGTTAAAAACACTGGCATCTTCTGTAATGGTGAGTGTGGTGGTGAGGTTGGTCTTTGTACCAAACGTAGTGTTTCAGTTTTGGCAATTCAGATACTTAAAATAAACACTACTTCAGGTAATATCTGCAGGCATTGATATCACCAGGACCTTAAATTGAAGTGTTGCGTTGATTTAACCAGAATAATTGCATACTCAATAAGAATTTGAGAAAGAATCTCAAGATCTCATTTATTCCCTCTATATCTTTGAGTTTGGTTTTTTTTCAACTGGTTTTACAACAAACTTAAAAATTCTAGCCTTTTCCCAACTATATTGGGGTCGGCTTCCATTTAATCCGGATTCAGCTGAAATACCAGTATTTCAAAAATACAGTTAGTACCTATCATTAAATAAATAATAATAAATATTCAAAAGAAACCAACTGTTAACCTGCCAATGCTAAGTTGTCTCTTTCGGTATGTATAGCTTAGCTCAGTTTAGTTTATCATATGATTATTTTTATTCATTTTGAACTTTGTGATCGTTGCTGTTGTGTTGTGTTCATAAACCCTGTTCCATTCTTTTCGTCTCTTGTTTCCAGCTCAGCGACCATGCCCATAACGATCGGCTGCTGCGACGACATGGGGCTGGACCCGCGCATCACGCGCTTCGTGATCCCCATCGGCGCCACCATCAACATGGACGGCACGGCGCTGTACGAGGCCGTTGCCGCCATCTTCATCGCGCAGTTGAGGAAGGTCGAGATGTCGTTCGGCAAGATTATTGCTGTCAGGTGAGATGATTGATAAATGTGCTTGTAATTCCACCAATAACACTTAAAAGGTCATCAAATCAATTACGTCCAAAAATATAGTTAGCCTCCAAACTCCTACCAAAAGAAATAAGGGAACTGCCTTTGAAACATTTTAAATCCAAACTACATAAATGGCTGGTTGGTAATTGTTTTTATAGTGTTAAAGAATTTAATGGCAAAAAAGTAACAGACAAATATGGTTACTGATTACTTTAATTATTCTTATGCTTTATCACATATTGTTAAAATTTCAAATTAGTACCTACTATACCATATTTAGTGTAAGCATATCAGTCGTGACCGATGCGTCTGTCTTTCGCATTCAATCAGTGATCGGTGACTTGACGGTAATTTGACCGATGTGTATACCTTTAAACCGATATTCTAGTTCCAGCAGCAGTGTTATTTGACGCACTTAAAGAAATATTTTTTAAATTATAAATTCTGCTGCAGAGTATTTCTATTTATGAGAACCTATTTCAAAATCTCTCGAGAAGACTGAGGTATCAATATGAATTTGCCATGTCATTGTATTCATAATCATCAATACCACATTGTTTGCCGACATCCCCAGTGTGACGGCCACGGCGGCCAGCATAGGCGCGGCGGGCATCCCGCAGGCGGGGCTGGTCACCATGGTCATGGTGCTGGACACCGTCAACCTGCCCGCCGAGGACGTCTCCATCATCCTCGCCGTGGATTGGCTGCTGTAAGTGTGCTTTTTTAATTGTTTAGTGTTTTGGGAAATAAGCGGGGGCCTACACAGATTTACGGGTAATGGCTAGTTTACACAGTGCGAGCTACTGACCAGACAGTAGACAGATACTCGGATTGCCTACTAGCTCTCTTGCTAGTAGCTGCCCAGTCTCTTGCGAGTTGTCGCGATGTTGAGTCAACGTGCTTTGATTAGAAAAATGCAGTAATAAAGACTATGACAACAATATTATATCAAGAATTGGTACAATACAATAAGCGCAGCACTCCAAAGATACAGGTCCCGCTCGCAACTTGCTGGCTGACATTGGCGAGCTACTGCCGAACGCGTCCGAACGATGCAAGTGATGTCCGAGCTGCTGCCATGTGGGAGTTTAAAAAATGATAAAAATTTGAAGTAACTCGGATGCGAGCTACTATCCAACTCGCACGTGGTACTAACTCCTAAGATACGACAGACTATAGACTCGCACGCTAGCTCGCACTGTGTAAACTAGCTATTAGTCATCAAATCTATCTACCTAGCCTTTAGCCAAATACGTTGGGGTCGGCTTCTAACCTAACCAGATGCAGCTGGGTACCAGTATTTTACACGGATCACACCCCAGTGTCTGGGTAGCACGATAACCCTTGGCAAGACTAGTGGCAAATGTCTTGGATTCTGACTATCACTAAATCAAAGGAGGAACGGTGTGTTAAGGTGCTATTACAAGTTCAGGGGGGCTACTCTCTAAACTCGAAGTCCGTAGTTTCGGGCGTATTCTACTCCGTATCACCTACGAACTTACGATTAGTTCCGAACCCGAAGTAAGAATGAATGACAACACGTTTTGACAGTAACTGTCAAATCGTGTTGTCATAAATTCTTAGTCGTTAAGTGATACGGACTAGAATTCGCCCGCAACTAGGCCCGAAATTAGGAACTTCGGGCTTAGAGTAGCCCCCCTGATTGGTGAATTTCACTCAATGCAAGGTACTCGGTTACATTTGGGCAAGTTAAACATGTGTAATACGGCCTTAAGGGATTATCAATGAATGGCAATAGAGCTGGTTGGTTGGTTGGTTCAACTGGGTTGCGTAAGAGCAAGTGGGTCATGACCTACTTGCTGTTACACAACCCAGTTAAATAATGTTATCCCTGAATAGTCATACTAGTACGACTATTTAGGGATAACGTTACAAGTAATTGATACCAGCTTAGTCACAGCCGCTTGATGAATTGTGTCATCAGGCCCTTTTAAGTATTGTCACAATATACATAATTGCTATGACGTCATTTGCGTAATTTTATACCTACATACCTACTGGCACATTTTGCTTAGAATACTTTTATTTTTGCTACGCTTTACTCAACTTTTTGCTTTCACTATTTTTGGATTGGCTTTCACTCTATTTCACATACCTACATCCCAGTTACTGGGTAACACGATGGCCCTTGGTAAGCTTGCGAGCTTTTGACTACTCGTGACTCTCAGAGATCTATAAATGGGGAACCGATCACTTTACCGATTTCTTTTTGTTTGAATTTAATTTTACCGAAAACTATTGACCGTTTTTTTTGCTATCTGCAGTATTTGACATATTTTTAGATCATCGAAGTATCACGTATCATACGTATTATTTTACCGAATTGTATTTCGCCGATTTACAAAATAACTTTTTGCTATTGGCCGAAGTCTCCTTTGAACTTTTCATTTGCCTAATGATTTATTTGCCATATTTTCACCACACCGAAACAACATTTTACGGAATATTATTTGGTCACAAATACATAGTCGGTTACTTCGTAGCATTTTCAATATTAAATTAAAATAGTGTCTTAAAAAGTCAATATGTTGTGCTACAAAATTTAGTGCCAGAAACGAATCGCTGCAAAACCGACTTCACGCAGTCTTGTCTGCCCTACCCCTAGAGTGTAATTTAAGCCCGCTTAGGCGCGGAGGGGTAGGTCGGCCTGCGAGCGGAGGAGGAGGTGGTTTGAAGGCCCGCCGCCGCGGCTGAGGCTGCAGCAAGCCGAACCATTTGCGACGATAAGCTCGCGTGGGGCCACCAAAGCCCCGCAGTGCCAGAGCCGTGACAGAAACAATGCTTGCTGCATGCAGCATGCCTGCTTGCATGCTGCATGCTTGAAGCAAGCTTCCTTGTTTGTATGCTTCTTACTGAGACCACTTAAAACCACTATTGTTCATAATCAACTGTTTTATTAAGTGTCATTACATTTAAATAATTAAAGCAGTGAATAATGACTGTTCGGAAACATAATACTTCGAACAAATGTTATTTCGGCTTTAAGTGTAACTTCGGTAAAAAGATTCGGGAAAAAGAAACGAAATGATAATAGGTCAACTGATACAGTGGCAGACGTGACTTGGATGAAGTAAAAAAAAACGTGAAAAGTTTTAGGTGAAATGAAATTCGGTCAAATATTTTTCGAACTTATGATAGGTAACCCTATTAATGACTGCCAGGACCAACGTCTTAACGTGGTCTCTGAGGCACGGTGGGGTCGTCAGTCACCATCTGCGGTAAGCATAGCTCTAACTTCGATCAACACGTTAGGCTGTTGTTATGTTGCCACGAACCCGTTATAGGTGCTATTATGACTAAAAATATTTTTTTAAACATCGAATACTCTACCTTATTTAAAACTTCATTCCAGCGACCGCTTCCGTACAACGATCAACGTGGTGTGCGACGCTCTGGGCGCCATCATAGTGACTTCACTATCCCAGGATGACATAGAGAAGACCCGCGCTGTCAACAACGATAGGGATGGGGCACCCAGCCAGGAGCTCACGGAGCTCGAGAAGGGAGACCACTGAGCTATATCTATCACGAATATACGTCCTCCACTGACTGTTACGGACAGAATACGGAATAACGTAACGATTGATTGAAAAATATTCATTTGAAAACGGTTCTGAGTTACAAACGGCGATTAACAAGTACAAGACAGAAGCTTTAAATTCAAATCATATCGTATAAATAAATTAAAAGAACTTGTTTAAATGTTTTCAAAAATGTAACTATCTTGATTTGTGTGTTTGGAAAACAGAATTCAAATAGAAAACAAAAATAACGTTAAATAACTCGTTATTCCGTCGCGTTGCGAAAACTGGTTTGTGTTCAAATAAAGTTCTAGTTACCGTTATTTTTAGGTTAACAACGTTGCAGCTTAAACTGTTGTTATGTGATGGGATGTATGATTTTCTTCAAGTATTACAATGATTATTATTTCATTGCAAGCCTTTATAAATACTGTTTCAAAATATATATAATTTTATTGAATAAATGGTATTGTTTTAGCTTAATATGCATATTATTTTTCAACGTGTTTTTCTAACAGTTGATGAGGCTCTCTATGCACCGTATTACTGACGAATCAATACATAAACATGATGATATTTGCCAAATCTTGGTTAACGAAATAATGTATTCAAATGTTCATTATGTAGGTTTAAAATATTGACGTAAATGTTAGAAGGAGCTTATATAATGTGTCAGTGTGTTCTATATGTGCCATTTTATGTAGCTTTAAAGTAGCTTTCGTGATGATGTGTAGAATTTTTGAATATCTATATAACTAAACTTTTCGTGTTTACTTTAAATCAAGGCTCGATAGACAATTTGATTTGTGTAGATTTCGCTTAAGATTTATACTCATTTAGAGATTATGTAAGAGCTGTACTTTCATTATACCTACTATATAAAATTTTAACTACATATTTTCTGATATTTTGCTACTATAAATCTTTTCCAGATTTTTAATAATATAATTAGGTCCTATCTAGTGATGGGACACGAAAACGTAACGCACAGAAAATTATCCTCTGGATACTTTTAAAAAATCTATAGCTGAAACTTTCCATCTATTTTTGTATGAATGTACATTAGTCAAGTCGAATGTGTATGAAATGTATCTAGAATGTGTTTGTATTATAAGTAGGAACTATATGTGCCAACAGTTGATTTTACCAACAATTATGTTAATTTGATATTTTGTTCAATATGTTCTGTAGTTTTGATTGAATCGTTAGTACTTTTCGACAAGTTGCGTCATTGCGAAAAAGTACTTAACATCGTTTCATTGCATAACTTAGTTCCATCTGCATTGTTTTAAATTAACATTGAATTGCTGGTAAAACCAAAAATATGTTGTTAGAAAATTTACAGAGTTGTAATGTTAAAGACAGGCTGCATTCCAATGTTTCAAACAAATGACGACATGACACTTAGTGTGGTGCTTCTATTTATTTACATTTGTTATCGATTGTTTTTATCGTTACAAACGATATAAAATTTACCGCTAGTAGTGTGAAACTTTATGTATTTTCTCCACTGTTTCACCATTTCCTGATTTGATACCATTATTTTTTAAATTTTACTTCTCTATTGCTTCGTTAATCATGTACACCTACGTGTGACCCTTCATTTACAGTAAACCAATAATCTTAGCCATCTTTGATCGAATCTCAACACAACTCAGAATTGGTGAAACAGTCCCTAGTAGTGTATGAGTTACCAAGTGATTCTCCAAAGCAATTTAATTTAGAAAACTAGTTATTCGAATAAGTTACGACATAATAAATTATACCAAAATAATTTATGTTTTCGACCACAGCAGAAGGAAAGTCATTTAATTGTGGCCAAATATTAGCTGTAAGCTATAAGGATTATAGTAAGATATGTTACCAAATAAAATTATATAACCACATTTATGTACGTAGATATAATGTTCATAATAGTCTCTAGTCCGCACTTTAATTGTTATTATTAGTCCGTTGTTTTAAAATTGATGTTAAAAATAAATTCGATGGTATTATCGTGGGACGACGATATTTTTAACGGAATTCTATTAACACCTATTGAATCTTTACACGAATATCGTTTACTTGGTAAGGAATAACTTATTTTGTTATAATTATGTATTACCGGTATGTGTATGTACTGTCGCACTAAGTCTTATATTACTGAGTAAAAAATCATACCAAATATTATAATGTAAGTACAAATTATAAATTGATGTCGGCTCATGATTTCCTCTTTTTATTTAAAATGGATGTTATTTTAAATAAATATTTGTGTGAAAATTTTAGTAGTTTTTTACTCAGGATCTTAAATAACAAAGCGAGTTCATTTCAATTTTTATTTAAAAAAATTAGCTCTTGCATTAACTTAGGATTAAGATTTGGTACAAAAATTTCATATCTCTTTGTATGTATAGAGCTGAGTCTCTATCACCTCACAGCCAAGGTACACATTTACACTACTAAACAAAACATAAAAGAATCTTTACATTAAAACTATAGTTTTAACAAAAACAACCTTCAAAGAAATAACAATTAGTGTATGGTATCAAAATACCTACTAAGGACTTATCGTCTGTCAGTCAGTCTTATTGAATAAATATATACGTAATAACTTAAGCGTGTTCTCCTTGGAATGTATCAACTTTACATGCTGGAAAGCCATGAGTATCCTAGTTGTGTCGAGGAACTAGAGAATCAATGTCGATTGTCATCATAACGAATAACAATATCAATCGATGAAGCCTCATTAAACTAGCTATGTTCTAATAATAAAGGACTATATTTATAACTAAGTCACTTATAGGAATGTTACATATCAGTGCGTAACACTCAACAATTAGAATTACATTAACCTACTCACAAGGCATGGCACAAACCGCACGAACCGTAGTCTTTGTGTAACTTATCGCGACCTAGATATGTTTTCAAGACTCCACCTTAAAGCTTTCTTTTACACACATAGGAATTCAATAACGATATTCAACCCCATTTAAATGAGCTACCGCGCTCAGAAAAATAATAAGATCGTTTATTATATTATTTTTTTAAATAACGTTTTTTGTTAACGTTTATAACCGTTATTTTTTGGCCATCACTGTTTGGTCAAGAGTATAGACGACGATAATCTTGATCAAATAATCGACGAACATTTTTAGTGTTTGAAAATGTCTTTGGTATAAAATAACAACACAAAACAGTAAAAAAAATCTAGGGTGGTATCTAAGTGCATCGTCCACCATAATTATCGGCAAACTAAAAACCCTAAAACGAATGTCCTTCAAACTTCGAATTACGACTTTCCAAGCACCTCGAATGATTTTTAGTCGTAACTTTCCCAAAAAGGTTTTCTTAACACAATTAAGGCGAGAGAGAGTGAGATAGCTATACCATGCCGTTGCTAACATGGTTGTTGTTGATGGTGTTCCAATGTTTCTGCGATCCATTTTGTGTGTTGTATGGGGAGTCTCTTCGGCCGTTTCGCTCGCTTCCCATAGAGTTTCTTGCTCTAGCCAGGGTTGCTGCTGATATCTCCATGGATTCTCCGTAAGGAAGTCTTGAACCTCGCCTCATGCTGCCGCTTCGACATCGGACGTTCTGAAAATAAAATATAGAAATCATGGTTTTCTTTATTTTTTTGTACATTTGACAAGCCATGCCGTTTTCAGCACTTAGAAGCGTGGTGATAATGATTTTGTTAGTAAAATTTAAACCGCTTGCCAATCCCATACGTTTTAAACTTCGACAATCGTTTTCTATGATATCAAAAAAAAAGAACGTGTTAAACCTGATCGATATTCAGACTGGGTTTTAGCATATCAGCCTGACAGAGAGAGACAGAGTGTTTGTTTGAACGCACTTATCTCTGAAACTACCGTTCGGATTTGGAAATTTATTTTTGCATATAATAACCATATTCATGAAGAATGCTACGGGTAATTTCTTCGGCAGTGGGAAAAAACGGGATAGGCGCGTACGAAGTCGCAGGCAAAAGCTATAAAAGTATAATAAAACATTTAACCTTGCACACTCAACCGACTAACGCATCATCGGTTGAGTGTGCAAGGTCCTGGGCGCCGTGAGGGGCTGCAAGGGGTTGCACTTGGAAGGCCCTGCTTTCAATTTAATAAAAACACGAAAAAATAAACAAATATATATATTTGACAAGCGGAATGTAGTAAAAGAGAATCTAACAAATCCGAGGCGAGGTAGGTACTTCGAGCTTCCTTCGCTCGGCCTTGCAGCCGTCTTCTTTAGTTCTATCTATGAGTGAATGGGCAAAAGAAAACCCTTCTTATTCGAGGCGGGGTTTTGAAGGTACTGAAAATAGTCTGAAAATAGTCCTACCGGCGCCCTTGTGCAAGCTTGAATATTTTATTAAATATTTGTCTGTTCTGACATTACGCGACCGATATTACGCGACCCATCATTCGCTTTCCGAGACGCATTCCGTCACATGTGCTAAATCCCTAAAGTATTTACATACTACAATTACTCAACTTTAGATGCTTAATTTAGAAATCGGTGAAAATAGTTAGAAGTCGAGTATTTGTCAAACTGTAAACCAAACCAGAAACCTAGACGAATTGGCCCTCCTGTCCAACCTTTTTTTAATGCCACAGTTTGCTGTGGCATTAAAAAAAGTTTTGACAGCCTCTTGGACATAACGACGTGTGTCTAGACCTTTGACTACTCCCTTTAAAAGTATAGATAAACAGATAGATATATAGAGGCGTATATAGATAGATAAATAGATGGATGCGACTTACAAAGTAACTCACCCGTCCGGCGCGCCACGTCCAGCGGTTGCGGTTGAACACGCCGTACACAATTGGGTTGGCGCACGAGTTCGTGCATGAGAACAGCCACATCGCCTTCTGGATGGCAGGGTCTAGGCTCTTCAGAGATTCTTTGTCGATCCAGTACCTAGGGAACAGAGCAGATAGGGTTTGAACCTAATACTATTCATAGTAGATATACGTATCTTTGAGAAGTACGCAAGTTTGTTTTAGTCTTTACTATTATTTGTATTAAATATACACAATCAGAAATGTGCTGCAGTTGTATAGGTAATCTACCTTTTTTTTTGTTTTCGGGGCGAAACCTTCAAAAGGCGCCTGGACTTTTGGGGAAAAAGACCAGGGGGTGTGGGATTTTTACCACCCCGGTGATCACCATCAGCACATTGAAGGGGCCCCGGTACTCCTAAAAGACCACTCCGCTCCGGTGCAATGCCTGTTATGGCACATCCCCGGGATAGGTAAATACCTACTACATTTTTGTAGAAATCTAACATAAATAGATTACCTACTAAATTTTTGTCTAACATAAAGTATATTCTATCTATTTTTCAAGTTAAAATGCAGTTTATGGTCGACGCCAGATAAGTTTGCAATAACGGTCATTGCCCTTTCCTTAATATCTCTTCGTAGGTACCTGGACAATAAATTATGAATCGTTTATCATTACTAGAAAATGTAAAGGATTACGATAAATGTCGATTCAGGGCAGCTTTATGTCTTTATTTCTGTTTTCGGAATTAAGTAGGTATTTCAATAAATGTAGGTTGGTCAATGACCGTTATTGTAAATTTATCTGGTGTCGACCATAGATACAGCCTGTATCAGGCGTTTGTAGCGATATCGTAGTAAAATAAGGTATCTTCAAGGCTAAGGTGTGAGGCCAGGTGCAGCTAACTTAAAATTAAGGGTTTAGATTGTTCCTGTACATTTATTGAAAAGCGATTGGATCTTGAAGAACATAATTTTAGGGTGCACATATTATAATGCCAATTATAAACTTAACATACAGATTTGTTACTGGGGAGTTTGTTGCGCCACTTCTTCGGGCGGGCGTTTTGGGGGACTGTCTTTATGTAGAACTTTGACGTTCAAAAAGTGCTGGTACTCAGCCTAATTTGAATAAATGACTTTTGATTTTATAATTGTTAATTCAACACAACTTACCACAAACAATAACAATAGTAAGGAGACCAACAAGTAAAAAAGACTAGAACTATGGTGACCGTCATCTTCAGCGTCCGCGCCCGCGCTCGGCCCAGGATACCCACGCCGCTGCGACGCATCTTATCTGCAATCATCAGAGAAATGATATTATTAAATTGGTCACGCATGTGTAAAGAAACCTCGCAGATACCGGAATAAGCAATAATTGAAGTATGTCATCTATGTATACTTTCAGAAATAAGTCAATTGAATGTGTTAGTAAGTGCTTGAAGAACTGTTTGGTGAAGCATTTCAATAGGTAGTAGCAGGCATCAACGCAGATCGTTCTATGACTTTCTGGCATTCTATGCTAGACGTACACCCCTGAACCGTCTAACTTATCTAGCAAGCGCGGTTCCGAGACTACTCTTTATCAACGAAAACAATTGTAGAAAAGGCAAACATATATGGAATTGACATGCACTATCGAAATGGCCCGACTTTGTATGCGCAATATCCCACTTGTTCCCGATCCTGTAAGAATTTCGGGAAATCCTCTGTTAGTGCTCCCCTACACTCCCAAAGGAAGGTTCCTCTAAAATTTCAGCTTTCTACGACCAATACTTTCGGCTGGGCGTTGTCTGTCAGTTACTCACTCAGTCAGTAACGGAAGAATTTTATATATTAGGATTACTTGGTCTAGAGCTTAGGACACATCTTTACCAATGGTCATCGATCTTTCGGTAGACATGGCCGGCCCGAATACAATTCAGCTTTCTGACTCCTAAGGCTATTTTAGCAGGTACCTCTAGGCTCTTGACAAGTCACAATCTGTCAGCGGTAGCGTGGCGAAGGCGATTGTCGAAACGTCAAAAATATATAGGGTTGACAATGTCGCTGTCGTAGTGATCAATTCGCATTCGCTTATAGAGTGGCGTTTATCTATGGTAGGCGCCAGATAAACTCCCGAATATCCCTTCGTAGATATCCGAACAATAAATTATTATTATGAACCGTTTTTCATTACTGGTGAACGTAAAGGATCACGATAGAAGTCGATTCAGGACAGCTTTATACCTTTATTTCTGTTTTTGAAATGAATATTAAGAAAGTCAATAACTGTATGTGGCTCAGTGACCGTTATTGCACATTTATCTGGTGTCTACCATAGAGCCACAGTTTTTTCCTTGCTTACTTACCATTAGAAGTGTTAGCTCTCCGAATGATCTCCAGCAGCGCGGCAGAGGAGCAGTACAGCGTGGACAACAGCGGGATGACGTACATGAGGATCATGTTCACGAGGAAGTACGCGAACTCGTGGCACTCCGTCGGCAGCGAGCCGTAAGATACGCACTGGTAGTATCTGGAAACGAAAACGGATGGTTATTAGTACTTTGGACTTATGGTAGTGTATGGAAGTTTGTGTTACCTACTATTTTAGGTGTTCAAAATAGTATTCTCTATTCTCTCTTGGTTATAGTGCCTCGAACCTATTTTTTTAAGTCATCAAATGACTTCTTCCGCTCGGTGGAGTGGAATAGCGTGTCAGACTCTTACTGACTAAAACCCATCCATGTTCAGATTCCGCAACCCTGGAGTGCCTCGAACCTGGAGCCTGTGCTATCAACAGTGAGACTTCTAGAAAATAATCAATCTGCCTAGACTTTTCCCAACTATATTGGGGTCGGCTTCCAGTCTAACTGGGTTCAGCCGAATACCAGTATTTTACATGGAGCGGCTGCCTACCAGATTCGCCGTGGGAAGACTGGCGTAAGATTTTTAGGAAATACAGAATGTTTTTTTCAGTTTCATTCTAGTAGTTGAACGCGCCATTGTTTTCTTACCAAGTGTGATTAGTTGATTACAGAAAGCGAACGAATTAGTAGGTACTGTGATGCAGTCTTTATAAATGCCAGCAGGAAATAATTCTATTATCATAGAATAATTTATTATATATATATAAATTTATTTATTTATTTAACGTGAGATAGAAATATTGGATTTCAATGAAAATACTTCAGCTTTATTAACTGTACGAAATAAGCAGAAACGTTGCCGAGTATCAATTTCAATTACATAATCTTTGTAGGGATCTATGTCCCACGATAATTGATTCTTATTTCAAGCACTAGTGGTTGACGTAACCAATAAATACAGGCACTCGTAATGTATTGACATTCATCAATCACTCCCAAATTTTCGACTGTTTATTACCGATCCACATTAGGGAAATGTGGATTGGTAATAAACAGTCGAAAGTCATAACTTTTATTGATATTGGAGGGAAAACATGCCCATTTGATATTAAGTAGTCATCAACATCCAAAGAGTACCACAATTTTGAAAGATGTGTTGGCCTCCCAGAGACGGAGTTGAAATTTCTCAAGAGCTTGTTATACCGAAATGCATTCTCTGCACACCTGCACATAGCAACGCTGCTAAGCTGTAGAAATGAGTATGGTCATAGCACTTTCCCGGATCAAAACCTTGCGAATAAATGAGTTATTTTTACGAGCTAATGTATCGCGTTACCTTATCGAGAACCATTAGGTTAGGTATAGTAGGCGCCAGATAATCGTGGAATAACGGTCATTGACCCACCTACAATTATTGACATTTTTAATTTGAAAAACGGAATTAATGACACAAAGCTGTCCCGAATCATCATCTCTCGTGATCCTTAACATTGTCTAATAATGAAAAACGATTCATATTTAATTGTTCAGGTACCTATGAACAGTTATTAGGGAAAGGTCAATATACTTTATTCCACATTTATCTGGCGCCTACTATAGGAATAAAAATGTAAGTATACTCAATTTAATCTCAATTTAATCTTTGATTGTTACGAAATGAATTCTGAATAAGTTTGGTTTCGTCTTCAAATAAAATTGCTCTTCAGTATTTTTAGCGTCCTAGATATTTCAATATTGTAATCAATTCAGATTGGATTAGTATTCATAATAACCATTTCTTCTTGAAGGAAATTAAAAAAGTTATGAATGAAAATTAGCTCTGAAGTGATTACTAAATCGTTTTCTATTTAGAGAGAGAAACGAGAAATACTGTTTTTTTTTTGTACAAATGTTTGGACAAAACTATATGAAACGTAAAATAGATAAAATTGTTTCTTTCTTTTTTAGTAGGAGGAAGTTTCTGTAAGATCTGTTACGCTCAGGAAACTTCTTTCACTGATAGAGCAGGAAACTATCGCTAAGGCGTGCAAACCCGGTTTTACGGTTTTGCTAAAAACCGGAAAAAGGACAAAATTTACCGATTATTGAAACCGGGGTTGAGAGACAAAACCGAAGTTACCTCCGGCTTTCCCGTTATTTAATTAAATGTTGAATGCAGGAAAACCCCCAAGAAACAGTCTGATTTCGACCTTACAGGGTTTATCAAGGTAGAGCAAGCCACGTATGAAAGCGGTTTTAAGTTCATGTTATCTAAACTATTTATATTTGACTGACCTATTGGTCGAGTGGTTAGTGACCCTGACTGCTAAACCGGAGGTCGTGGGTTCAATTCCCACCCAGGACAAATATTTGTGTGATGAGCATGATCATTTGTTCTGTGTCTGGGTGTAATTTGCCTATAATATGTATGTATTTAGAAATATCTAAGTATGTTTATCAGTTGCCTGGTTGCCATAGCACAGGCTCTGCCTAGTTTGGGATCGGATGACCGTGTGTGAGTTGTCCCAAGATATTATTGATATTATTATTATTGGTAGGCATAAATGGTTGATTAAAAAGAGGTATACCTATCATACAATTTGTTTCATTTGTAGATTTTGTGAGTATCTAAGAATATTGTTTTCTAGTTAAAATTCTACTATATTAAAAATATAAAAATGTTGCCGAAACCGGGGCTCACCGGTTTCCGGTTTCGGGCCCTCAAAACCGGTTTTGAAGAACTTCCGGTTTTGCATGCCCTAGCTATCGCTGAGCGCCAAATAGGCTACTTTTTATCCAGTACAAATGAACGGTTCTAGTAGGACAAGTCACGGAAGCGATACTTCAGAACAAATCTATAAGTCAAATCAACATCCTACCAACATACTATGTCTCCTACAACTAACGATGTAACTATTTCTGCGTAACAAAGTATTTATACACGCAACGGAAATTCCCTCAATACAAATAGAGTTCTTATGCGTGTTTATGTAAATAAATGTACTTTATATTATTAGTTTGTTAGTTGCAAGCTGAACAACCCTATCCCATCAATCCGATTTTACGATTGGCGTCTACCGGCTGGCCTAGAACGTTTCTTTTACTTAAGGAACGCCATGAAATATATGGATTGAGTATGCTGATTGGTATCGTAAATGTAAATTTTATTACAGTGGTGTTCGTGGTGGTGATGGAATTCTACAGAGCAGCGTTGGTTTTTGCGTTATTGGGTTCCACAAACTATGGTAGGCGCCAGGTAAATGTGCAATAACGATCACAATTATTGACTTTCTTAGTATCAAGAAGTTCTTCATCAGATCTTCAACAAATTGAAATAGGACCAGTATGGAAAAATAGTCTTCCAAACAAAAAAAGAACCATACAAATCGGTTGTAAATTGGCGAAAATATCGCTGAACAAACACAAAAAAAAATCTTCGAATTGAGAACCTCCTCCTTTTTTTGAAGTCGAGTCGGTTAAAAACAGAAATAAATACATAAAGCTGTCCTGAATCGATCCATCGTGATCCTTTACGTTGTCTAATAATGAAAATGGTTCATAATTTATTGTTCGGGTATCTACGAAGGGATATTAGGGAAAGGTCAATGTACTTTATTGCAAGTTTATCTGGCGCCTACCATAAGTACTTGGGTTAAACGTAGATTGGAAGACACTTTGACAAATACATAAGTACGTTAATCACATAAGTGAGAAAGGAATGCATGATGTGCTTACCTGTAAGGAATTGTAGGTACACTAGTCTATCATTTTATTTGATGTATCTCATATCCTTGAATACGTGTATTCAATTGTTGGTGAGCCTAATAAATAAAATAAAAAACAAAGAAGGTTAAAGGAGAATAGGCGTAGTATGTTTTATTGTACGTGCATATGTTCAAAACACTACGTGAGGTTATGCCCATGGTATTTTTTTAAATGGTGATTATTGATCGTATATTTCTTGACACTTCATATGCAATCAATGTGAGAACATATTCTTATATACTAGCTTGCACGAATGCTTGTAAAAAGTTAAGCGGAAGCAAACAGTACATACAAAACACATACATTTTAGTAAATGACTAGTGAATTAGGTCATCGTACCTACTATGCTATTTCTGCAACACTACAATCCATATTATCTTCTGAAACACTCGCACCCGATTCACTAGCTCTAATACTTACAAGGCTCAGAAATGTTCTATCATCGCCCGTTAGATGTGCATCATAAACATTATTTTATGTTATCATCTAGATTACAGGCTGAACAATCTGACTGAATCGGTGCCAATATTACACTGATTCCTTCCTGTTAGCACATGTTTATGGGACTTTAGATCAAAAGGTATTAAGTATATTCTTCACAAGCTTTTTTCTGCGGCTACCCTTCCGTGCCCTATTCTACAGCACCCCATAGCAATCCATTCCAGATCCATTGTTCCATATGTTAAAAATACCGTCTGCTCGACAGCGTGAAAAACGAAATAAATACTTTGAAATGACAACATGAAGGCATTATAATAATGCGATCATTCGCATGAGTTTGTGTGTTACCTACGTAATCAGGCTGCACTCAGCCAATAATTGGCTCTCATCACTGAAAGCATCTTCTTAATTGGTTCAGTAAGTACTGATCCAACAAGCAATTAAGATCCAAGAAGCAAGATAGAGAGATTATTGTCTAGGGCCAGTGTCCGCCACGATTACTGAATTCTTCGAAAGACTTACCGCGCCCCTGGACCGCAAAGGGTATTTGAAGGAACACGGGTGGGTTTTAGTCGGTAAAAGTCTGACACGAGATCTGGCCAGAGCGGGCGAAGGCATTTGATGATTTTTCATAAAAAAAAAGATTATTGTACAAACAATTCCATCGCTTTAAAATGTTATTTTGATCTTATAAAAATCAGCGCTTTACATTCGAATTCGTTTCAGAATTTCCCGCAATGTGTGGGACAGTTATTTAGACAGCCAAACCAGAATTGACGCGAAACTGGGACGAATAATATGGACGAAGTATTTGAAATTATTTTTGGGATTATTATTCGCTTATTGTGACATTCGGATTGCCAAGTTTAGGTATAGAGCAGAGAGAATTTATTATTTTAATTTGAGGTCTAGGTATCAAAGATAGAATAATACATTTAGCCCCAATTCGGTCAGATTCACAATTCAAACAGAATAAATGTTTATTGTAGTTTGACATATTAGACAATTATATGTTTTAGTTAAGAATAAGAATAAGAATAGAAAATAGAATAGTAAATTTATTAAAAAGAAAATATAGGTTACAATTATTGTGTGTGTTATACAAAATTGTTTAGTTTCTTTAAAAATTAATCCTAAAAGAATTTTCAAAGACTTCCTGCACTAGGCTAAGCCTGTCCCGCAGGAAGCTTTTAGGATTCCTATGCAGTTACAAATGATTAGTAAGTGTACACAGAATAACAATGATTACAATATTACTAGAAACTATGGGTACAATAATGAGCAATACAGTTTTCATTTTTTTTTTTTTCGTTAAGTTTGATTCTCCAGGGAATTATAGTTATGTTATAACATATAATATAAGAACTTATATTAAGTAAAACTAGATAATTGCATTTATTGCCTATATTTATTTAAATAACTATGAGATCACAATAAGTGTTTTATAAAATTTTCTGTGTTTTCGAATGTCCAGTCTGTTAACTCTTTGGTAATTTCAATGTTTGCTTCACGCAATGATAGATTTCTTAAGCTACATAATTGAGTGAAGTTATTAGAATAGTCTATTTTAATTTCCTTCCTTATTTTTGTTTCCTTCTCTGTCTCTTTACACACTGTGTCCACGTTTTTTATACCACTCTCCTGTCGCAGGTCAGCTGGAAGAAATTTCCAATGAAATAAGCAGTATCTTTGGGCTCTTTTCTCTGTATAAGATTTTCTTTTTTTAAGTATATTGTGTGTACATAAATAAATGTTATGTAAGTTTTTGTTGTGGTTATTCTAGCTCTACAGTTTTGACATGGTCGCTCGTTAGGATTTTTTCGGCCATAGTTTGGTAAGCTGGTCATGAAGGAGCAGTAGTAGTTCATAACAATTGTCAATAGAGGTCGTTGATTGACAGCCGGTACCAACAACCTTTCCAACGTACGCTGATCATCTGCCTAGCCTTTTCCCAACTATATTGGGGTCGGCTTCCAGTCAAACCGGATTCAGCTGAATACCAGTATTTTACGTGGAGCGGCTGCCTACCAGACCTCCACAGCCCATTAACTGGGTAACACGGTACTCCTTGGCAAGACTGGAGTCAGATTATCTGGCTTCTGACTATCCGTAACGACTGCCAAAGATCTACAAATGACAGCCGGGACCAACGGCTTAACGTACTTTCCGAGGCACGGAGGAGTCTCGGTATGTTAAGATGGTCACCCATCCACAGACCAACCTCGGCAAGCGTTGCTTAACCTTGAAGATCAACCCGTGCGGCTGTTATTATTTAGCCACGAGCTGAAGATTTTATTGATGTTATTGTGAACTACGCAGAGATCGGTTTCAATTATTACACAAGTGTATTTAAATATATTGTACGGTACGGTATATCCTTATTGAGGTTTAATCTGTATGGTTAATGCCTGCTTAAGCACACATCCGTTAAATTATATCTTTATGAGACTACGATCTCAATATTCATCCGACCGATTGATATTTTCCAATATGTCCTCGTCTTTTATGTATATTTTTTCCCTTTCATGTACTCAAGAATATTTTTTATATATTTCTTATATTTGCGTAACAATCCGATCAACTCGTGAAGAAATATTAAAAAATACTCAGGCGAAAATTAAATATTTTAGAAATTTGAAAACAACATATAAACTAATCAGAATCTTTTATTGACATGCGTGGAAAGGTTTTTTGAAGAAAAACAAAAGATTTTTTGTTTGCTGTGCCTGTGGGCTAACATGAAATTCAAGCTGATGTCTTAAAACAAAATATACTTCTAGGCAAGCGTGCTCCATCGGCGACCACAATCATCATCGCTAACCATAAGGTGAGATACACTATCTCACCTTATAGTAAGCGATCACGAGCATTAGTATATTAATATTTTTATAGTTTTGATCATCATCTTCTGCCTGGCCTTTTTCCCAATTATATTTGGGTCGGCTTCCAGTCAAACCGGATTCAGCTGAATACCAATATTTTACGTAGAGTGGCTGCCTACCAGACCTCCACAACCCATTAACTGGATGACACGGTACTCCTTGGCTTCTGACTATCCGTAACGACTGCCAAATAATATTTTGGGGTGGACCACCCTTACCACTTAGGGGTATGAAATATAGTTTACGTCCTATTCTTAGACCTACTGAATATACACACAAAATTTCATAAGAATCGGTCTAACCGTTTCGGAGGAGTTTGGTTACAAACACTGTGTGTGACATGAGAATTTTATCTATTAGAATTATTTCAATAAACAAAATCAACGATACTAATGATAATAATGGCACAGACCGCGGCAAAGATGGCGGACGAGTGGGACACGTATAACTCTAGAAAACACTGGCCAAACTCCTCCGAAACGGTTAGACCGATTCTTATCAAATTTTGTGTGTATACAAAATTTCATAAGAATCGGTCTAACCGTTTCGGAGGAGTTTGGTTACAAACACTGTGTGTGACATGAGAATTTTATCTATTAGAATTATTTCAATAAACAAAATCAACGATACTAATGATAATAATGGCACAGACCGCGGCAAAGATGGCGGACGAGTGGGACACGTACAACTCTAGAAAACACTGGCCCGAACTAGCAAGGAACAGAGTTGTGTGAAATGGCCTTTTTCCAGCCTTTTTTCATTGTAAAAAATAGGCTAGAAACATAGATCATTAGTATTTAAGTATTCTCAATCCCAAACGAGTCACCGCACGTCGATTGCATTAACGCGCCGCACGGCGGTAGTCAATACAAATTTTTTATCAATTACGTTCTTACATTCGTAATGTTAACACTATAAGCTCTCAATACTCCTGGACAGCAAAAATGTATACCTAAATCGAATTATGTTAAGTATTTATTTCTGTAGAAGGGATTTTTAATCTTTAGAAATAAATGAATTCAAACCGTAAATCTGGAGGTGATTCGTTGGCCTTATTAAGAGTGTCATCCAACTCCTAAGGCGGCTACACTGACCTCTTTTCCAATTTAATCCACACACGTAGTATTCATATATGTTCCCAATAGTTGGTCGAGTGGTTAGTGACCCTGACTGCTTAACCGGAGGTCGTGGGTTCGATTCCCACCCAGGACAAATCTTTGTGTGATGAGCATGATCATTTGTTCTGTGTCTGGGTGTAATTTCTCTATAATATGTATGTATTTAGAAATATATAAGTATGTTAATCAGTTGTCTGGTTGCCATCCCAAACTAGGCAGAGCCTGTACCTCTGCCTAGTTTGGGATCGGATGACCGTGTGTGAGTTGTCCCAAGATATATGTAAAGTTATATATATGTAAAGCAAATATGTTTATAAAATAAGGCTTTTGATAGGTTTCATCAATTCTAAATACGTTAATTGTCGATGAATATTAATCTTGTGTCAAAAATCTGTTCTGCTGATCTGAAATAAGTTTTAGATGAAAAAAATATTTTTGCTGTCGTTTTTTATTTTGAATTGGTTTAAAATGAAAAGGTGTTAGAATTATCAGAAAACTAAAATTGTAAATACCTCACCAATGATCTGATGTGGTTGATATTTTACAATTATAAAATTATATCTGCAAGAGGTTATTGCTTTAAAGCGTAGTTACGTTTGGTTTATTTTAAAATTTTAGAAGTTAAACAAAAAGTTTAAAATTAAAAACGTATTTCGGATATTTTTTTTGTTGAACTAAGCTGTTTGATTGAAGTTTAGCAGTTATAAAAATCGCGAAGTAAAAACCTCTCTTTGTAATTATCTTTTTAATTTTATAAACTTTCGAAGTATTGGTTGTTTGACTTGGCTTAATTTGATCAACTACTTATTTGCGCGTAATGGATGATAATTTGGCATCAAACTGGAAAGCTTGACGAGTAAAAATGATGAAGGAATTGGATAACAACGTGAAATGGTTTGGGGATAAATATAAATTGTAGCTGTTCATGTCTAAGTTCTAGGACGGTGCTAAAATATGATAAGTATGAGTTTTTCATTCGACAAGCCCCGACACCCTTTTATAGATTTACTCACGGTGGATTTTTCATAACGAAAAAAAAAAAAATCTGCCTATTTGGTCGAGCCGTTTTCAAGTGAAACTCCGACATACATAAAGCAAAATATTTTTATTAATATTATTGTAACCCTAGAATAGAAATGAGAAGTCTATGTTCGTGAGAAGAAATTTTTAGGTACTTAGCTGATTGTCTATTCAGTTCAGTGTTAACTTTTTCATTTTTTAATATTAATATTTATAGGTTTGCGTTTGACCACAATCTCACTTGATGGAAACAGATGATGTGGTCGAGGAGGGAGCACGCTTGCATAGAAAAAACCAATTCACTCTTGTCTTAAAGACCCCCCCCCCTGGAGCTACCAGGAAACACAGACTCCGGTAGAAAGTTCCACTCCCTCCTTGGCTATATATACGCATACTGACAGTATTCCCAAAACGTTTTGTGCGTATGGGCATTTTATGCGTTATCTTTTCTCTTTGTATAAGATCTTTTTATAATCAACTAGCTTTTGCCCACGACTTTGTACGCTCATATCCCGTTTTTTCCCGTTACCATGAGAACTTCTCGTTCCCGTATAGCCTATAACTTGCGCATGAATGTGGCTTTAAAAAATATTTTTATCAATACAAAATTCGTACTCTTCAGCTTTATAACATTAGTATAGATATACCAATCACTTACCCCTTAACATCGGGATGCTCCTCCACGTGGAAGATGAAGCTCTGCGGCAAGCTGGCGAGGCCGGCGCACACCCAAGCGGTGATCAGCGCCCTGCGCACGCGCGCCTCCCATGTCACGTTCAGGGGCTTCAGGATGGCGTAGTATCTGAAATGTCGAGGTAAACAGTGATATAAGTAGTTTTTAATAAGCACAAGTGTAGATGAAATTATCAGCCTAGCTATACGAGTATCGTTTCCACTGCTAGGAAATAGGCCTCCCCACTGTGAGAGGAAGAGGGCCTTAGCAGCCAGCTACTGGGCCCAGACAATCTAAGGAGACCATCTAGATGCATCAACTCGGAAAGAAGAAAAAGCTGGGGATAACCCACTACGGAGACAAAGAGCACAAAGGTAACTAGAAGTATTAGTAGCGTTTTCATTTAAATTTTCCGAGTAACATCCCTACATTATGTAACTAGGTACCTACAAAGCGCTCCTCTAAAATATTATAAAACTGATACACTACCTTTTAAACTCATTACTCTACTAACTTAAAAATAAATCTCAAACGCACACTGTTATATCGACTGTTTTTCGTTAAAAACTTCGTATATTAATTTTTGACATACTTTAGTAACTTGGCTATGGCAGGCCGTTAATTGCTTGAACAACAACAAAGGGTAGATACTCGTGTAAAATATAATTTAAAGTTAGTCTATTATTTTAACAAAGAACGAAACTAAATTGTGTAACAGGTAGGTTAGGTTTAAGCTTGGTAAATAAACAGACCCTCTTAATGGAAACCGTTAAACGCTATTTATATAACTCGAGAAGCATCTACACTCGAATTCAATTCGAGAGAGTTCCAATCCACCGCTGGCAATTCGAATATCGATTATAGCTTTGTGTATTTTAAGTTGATGTTTAAGCGACAATTTGTCAAAAATCTGGTTTATGGTACGGACTCCTTCATTAATGGCCGGTTGTTTTTTTGAGTGTACTTAAAACCTGACCTGTCGTTTTTAAATGTATTTTTTTTTCTATTCTATCTAGCCATTTGTTCAAATTGAAAACTCTCATACGCCTGTACAACTACTGGAATTCTTCAACCCTGGTAATAGTAATACATTTGTAATGCGTAAATCCTTTTTGGAATAACCTTGGCGCTTGTGATTCGGACAGCTCGTTGATCGATCTCGTTCGATGACCCGTCTCGACGCGCACTCATATTTAGATACGCCATTATTTTGGCGGGAAGCACCTACGTAGTGTGGCCTTTTATGTTGGGTGCGTCGTACGCTCTTTGGTACGTTGTTGATTGATATATCTCTAGTTTTGCCGTGTTTTTTAAATCGTGTAACTATATAGGAGTCGCGCGCGCGCAGCCATTCGTGTCGTGTGTAATTTGCTTGCGCTGTAGATATTAATTCTTCCGCAATGACGTCTACACTAAATTGTAATCTTGTCGTCGACGAAATGTTGTCATATGTGCAAAACAAGTTGTCAATTATAGATGAAGAAAGTCTTATAAAAATTTGCTTGTCTACGTTCACGAGTGCGCAGATTGAAAAATCTAAATCGTTGTTGTTCGAATCTTTACCGTCGGATCAACGTAAACCGGCAAGGAAAGGACAAGGAAAGGATAACCGAGTGCTAAATGACATAATTAGTGTGTTCAAAGTGACCGAGCCCGATGTGATGCCTGTGTTTGTGGCCCGTGATTTAGAAAAGCTACCTCCCATAACATTTGATCACTTGGATGTTTCTAAGTTGCTAAAAGATATCTTACTGGTGCAATCAGAAATCAAGGATATCAAGTCATCCTATGTCACTATGAGCCAGTTAGAAGACCTCAAAAAGGATTTCAAGGCCATGTCAGTGTTTGCTTCACCCCAGGGCGTCCACATGAGAAGAGAAGCGCACCGAGATAGTGGACCCATATTGCTATCATCTACAATGAGTGGTCGGGCAGTTGAGCGCTGTGAAAACTTTGATAATTCAGTGCTGTCGGTCAGGGATAGTTGTAACGGTGTAATAAGTTCTGATCATAACAAAAATCAATCTGGGGTAGTCGCTGTTTTGTAGACACTTTGAATAAAAACCCGTTACCGAGCTCGCCGCGGTGCGTCACTGGCGAGCGAGCCGTTGTCGGCGCTGTCAGTGAGTCATCGCAGATTAACGAGAATCAGCTGGGCGACTCGATGCTAGTGCGACGTAAACAAACATTTGCGGATGCAGTTAGACAACAATCTAACTTCGAGAATGAGGTGGCATGTCAAAACAATGAGTGGACCTTAGTGCAGAATCGTAAACAAAGGTTCAAGGAACGTTTTATGGGGAAAATGGGTAAAAATGTTGTTAATACTGACGAAAAGTTTAGAGCAGCAGATCGAAAAGTACCTATTTTTATAACTAATGTACACAAGGATACTGCAGAGGAGGACATTACTAATTATATTCTTAGAAAAACGGCAATTAATGTAACGCTAGAGAAGATAAATTTGAAGAAACAAAGTGATTACAACGCATTTAAGTTCTTTGTGCTTCATCATAACGTGCATATGTTTTTAAATAACGAAATATGGCCGCAGGGAATTATTTTTAGGCGGTTTGTGAATTTTAAAAACCGAATACTGGCTCTGTAGACGGTACTTCCATAGTAATTAATGGATAGTAAACTGCACAAGTTTGCAACATTTAATTGTAAGAACGTTAAGCGTTCGATCGACAGCATACGTGACTCGTGTGATTATGTAGACGTCATAGCCTTACAAGAAACTTGGCTACTGTCGCATGAAATATCGTACCTAAACTCCATCAGTGGCGATTTCAACTGTACTGGGACGTCGGCAGTGGACTCCACTACTGGGATGCTACGAGGAAGACCTTATGGTGGTGTGGCATTGTTGTGGAGGAGGAGCGTCTACACAAACGTAACTATGATTCCGATTGATAACCCGCGTATAAGTGCAATTAAAATAGTGATGCAAGAAAGATCAATGTTAGTGTTTAGCATTTATATGCCCACTGATGCGGTATGTAATTTGACAGATTTCACGGACGTCCTCAGTGCGGTGAGTGCTATCATTGATTCCAACAGTATTGAGTGCTTTTTTATCCTGGGAGATTTTAATGCTCACCCATCAGAGCGTTTTTATGATGAGCTGATGGGTTTCTGTAGTGAACAGGACTGGTCCTGTATTGACACTGAACGTTTGGGTGTAGCATCAAATACGTATACGTTTATAAGTCAGGCTCACGGGTCGTCGAGGTGGCTTGACCACTGTTTGGTTACTAGGGCTGCAGCTCAAACTGTTAATAGGGTGTTTGTTCAATATGATGTTGTGTGGTCTGACCACTTTCCGTTAATTATTGAATGTAATTTGGATTTAATTGTACCAAAAAGATGTGTATCTAGTCAACATGTAAATAACAGGATTATGTGGGGTGAGCGGGACTTAGCGCAAATTAAACTGTACAATACTGAGTGTCATAAACGTCTGAGACTAATAGATTTTCCTATGCAATTCCGGTATTGTTGTGATCATATGTGCACTGATTTAAATCATAGGCATCTAATCGATTAATTGTATGGGCAAATCGTTGGGGCTTTATGTGAATCATCGGTGGTTGGCCGAGATAGTAAGAAGCGCAAACGAAAAGTTGTTGTGGGATGGAATAGACATGTTGCCGACGCACACAAGCTTGCTAAGGATAAATTTAAGGTATGGTCATACTACGGTAAGCCTACTTCTGGCTGTTATTATGAAGACATGTGTGAGTCGAAGCGGATATTTAAATCTCGGTTGTCGCAATGGTGCCAGGGTCAAGAGGATAAGATAAAAATGGATATCCTGGCATCAAATTATTTGAATAAGGACTTTCGTGGGTTTTGGAAAAACACAAACAAACTCAATCATAAGCCTAGCGTGCCTGTGTGCGTCGACGGTGTGAGTGATGCGCAGGGAATAGCTAAACTGTTTAAAGCTAAATTTGAGGTGAAGTCGTCGTTAGGACCGTCGCAGGCGGTGATCAATGTTGAGCCCAAAGGGGAATTAGGAATCAGGGTCACTGCCAGAGACATTGCGTCTATCATACAGTCAATGTCAAGGGGGAAGTCTCCTGGCCATGATGGGCTCAGCATCGAGCATCTTCGGTATGCGGGCCCTCACTTGACGCGTGTTTTGGCTTTATTGTACAACCTTTGTCTGAGTCATACATATCTACCCCCGGATAATATATGTTAAAAACAGTTGTTGTGCCCGTAGCTAAAAATAAGACTGGACTATTGACTGATAGGAATAACTATAGACCTATTTCACTGGCTACGGTTGTGTCTAAGGTATTGGACAGCGTGCTTAATGCGCAATTAAATAAACATGTTAAATTGCATGACAACCAGTTTGGGTTTCGGCCTGGGTTGTCTACCGATAGTGCTATATTGGGCTTTAAGCACGCTGTGGAGTACTACACACGCCGTAGCACCGCGGTTAACGCCTGTTTCCTCGACCTATCGAGTGCTTTTGATCTGGTTTCGTACGACACTCTCTGGAAAAAACTTAATGATGCGAAGCTACCACCTGAGATCATAAATATTTTTAAGTTTTGGTACAGGAATCAGGTCAACTGTGTAAGGTGGGACGGGGCATTTCTCGAGTCCATATAGTCTTGAGTCAGGTGTGAGGCAGGGGGGTCTGAGTTCTCCTACACTCTTTAACCTGTACATGGACCAGTTGATTGGGGAGCTGAGTAGCACCAGAGTCGGATGCTATATTGATGGCATATGTGTCAACAACATTAGCTATGCAGATGACATGGTGCTGCTCAGTGCCTCAGTCTTGGTTTGAGGAAACTGGTGAGTGTGTGTGAGAGGTACGCCAGTGCTCATGGCCTGTTGTACAACGTGCAAAAGAGTGTTGTGATGGTGTTTGGGGCTGGTGGAAAATTTCCAGAAGCGGTACCTCCAATAAGGGTGAATGGTGTACCGTTATTGAGAGTGCACACATTCAAGTACCTTGGGCATATCTTGACCACTAGAATTAAGGACGATGACGATATTGAGAGAGAGCGGAGGGCGCTGTCGGTCAGAGCGAATATCATTGCCCGCAGGTTTAAGCGTGCTTCTACGGAGGTTAAAAAAACACTTTTTAGAACCTTCTGTTCCTCATTCTACACCTGTAGCCTGTGGGTACATTTTACGCAGAAATCGTACAGTGCCCTTCGCGTACAGTACAATAATGCTTTCAGGGTGTTGATGGGGCTGCCTCGCTTCTGTAGCGCATCAGGGATGTTCGCGGAGATGCATATTGATTGCTTTTATGCATTAATGCGTAAAAGATGTGCGTCCTTGGTGCGCAGGGTGCGAGCCAGTTCCAACAGCATACTGGGCATGATTGCTGGCAGGCTGGACTGCCGAATTGTAAGTCGTTGCTCCAGTATCTCAGCTGGAATGCTGAAGTAATGATTTTATTTGTTGTGTGCGTTTTTATAATTGATGTTTTGAGTGTTTCACTAACATAGTTTTAAGTTTATTTATTGTTACTAACACTGAATGAGTCTTCGTTGCTCTAAATAAATTATTTATTATTATTATATTCCAGTATAAAAAGCAACCTGTACCTGTGTTCACAAATTAAGATTGATTGATTGATTGATTGCCTTATGACACTCAGCGAAAAAGTACCTTTCTTTCGTTATTTGTTTTGTTTGTATTGATTTAAATATATTTTTTATCATTATTAACGATTATGGACCTTGTATGGTCTGCAATAAAGATTTATTATTATTATTATTATAATCAAATCTGTATTTCAAGAGATCATCTTTTAACACATACAAACAAACAAGGTAGTTCAGATACTCGTGTAAAGAAATAAACTGACTGAAAACGTTGTCTGCCGTTAAATCAAATTAACAGTATTGAGGAACTCTTGCGATCCAAAGGAATCATTTGAAGAAATTTATAAACTATTAATAATAACGAGGAAAACATCAAATAATAAAATAAGAGTTTGCGAATGTCGCTTACAAATGGATCAAAACTTGGGTACTTGGATAAATTAAACAGAACCAATTATTCAAAAAGCTCTTGAAGTCTTACTAATTTTAACATTTCAATTAGTCAAAATAATTCGAGACACTTAATTTAAGTATCCATCCATCCATCTTGTGATTACATTCTTTACTTTGAAACTGTTTTGTAATCAACAAAATTTGGAATTGGATTTTTACTTTAACATCACATTACTGGTTTCTAACAAAATTTATTTAAACATTATCTTTTGCTCACGACTTCGTACGCGCATATCCCGTTTTTCCAGTTCCCGCAGTAATTCATCATTTGCATTCATTCCTCATGAATGTGGCTATCATATACAAAAATAATGTTCTAAATCTGTACTAGTTCCAGAGATTAGCGCGTTCAAACAAACAAGCTCTTCAGCTTTATTACTAGTACAGATATTTTAACAAACTTAAATTGATTTCGTTATTATACCTTAAATGCTGTAAAATATAAAAAAAGAGAAAATCCACTTCAAAGTTATTCTAATTTCTCCCGCGTTTTCGATTCACCCCGTTTTACGCTAACAGTGCTCTTCAAGGGAAGTACCATCGTCTTCAATTTCTTTATTTAAAATGGAAACAGACTGACTGGCAGATCGACACACAGCCGAAACTGCTGGGACTAGGAACATGTAATTATACAGAAGGCTTTTATCATTTTCCGGTTTGAAGTGTGTTAGGGAGAGGCCACACGATGCGGTGCGGCTCCGCCGCGGCGCCTGAGCGGTGTCGTTGCTGCGTAATACATACAAATGCCACGGTGCGGTGCGGCGCCGCACGCTCACCTGACCAAAACGAGTGGGGAGGGTGTATGCACCGGAGCAGCACCACTCCGACATCGTAGATCGTAGGTGTAGACATGGGTCGTACTTGCAAAATCGCAAGCATACACTACAACGGTACCGTTGCGTTGCCGCAACGTTGTTGCGATGCTGCGTACTATGTGTAAACGGTCATGCGGCAAACTGGTTGCGGTGCGGCGGTGCAACGCATCGTGTGGCCTCTCCCAGGCTGGTGAAATTGCACTGACCCACATCCATTTCATGGGAAATCTAAGGCTATCCTTGGATTTCAAGGCAGATGTTCCTGTGTTTGCATGAGGGATTTGGTGTGTCCATATCCCAAAAGCCTTTGGCATGTTTGCCAATCTTTTACGAGTACATTGATTTGATGTTCATATCCCAACGTTTTTAAAGCTTTGTTTCTTTACAAGGTTCTATATAATTTGCAATGTTTTCTGGTATGTACATATGTTTTCCGTTTTAAGGGTTCCGTACCCTAAGGGTAATCGACGGAACCTTATTACTTTCCGTCTGTCTGTTTATCAGCTAACAGTTTCAAATTTCACAGAATGTGTATTGCTTTGACGATATAACAACAAATAATAATACGGCAAAAAATAAAAAAATGAAGAAACGTGATTATTTCGGTTTATGGCATGGGACCAATGTTCGGTTTCCGAGACTTTTCTTTTAATCAAAGAGGGAATTGGAACGGTCTCGGAAACCAGTTTTTTTGTACTATATTAGTAAGGACATTGTTCGTAATCAAATTGATAATAACATAGTAACAAAAAAAGCCATAAAACTTATTATTTTATGTTGTAAGAATAGCCAGATGAACTAAAATATATTCCTATTTTTTTAAAGCTGTCTAAAACGCGATATCCAGCAGAAGCACTAGGTATCAAAACCACTAGGTAACTTGACTTAAAGATCAAGTATTCGCATCCTACCGGATACCTATTTTAGATTTCTTTGGATTTTTTATTGAAAGTTCAAAGTCGGCCTATAATTTGCCAGGCTGTAGCTTGTGGGCTCTTGAGAAAAATTCAAGGGCTCTTGTTTTACGCAACAAGTACGCTTGTAGTATGAATATGAAGTCTGGAACCCTCAATTAATTCAGAATTCATTCCAGTTCTTTAAGATAATAATATAAGAGACATTGGCGCTGGATAGTCCCCTGAGAGTTGGCGAAATTTTATCATCAGTAGTAGATTTATAACGTGTGCGAGTTTTTGGAGATCGGTAAAATGTTTCAGTTCATATTAAAATATGTGTCATAGAAGCGTCACAAATCTTGAGTCTTATTCAAACCAGTCCCTGAACTAATTAGCACCTGTTAAGCAATCAATTAGAGCAAAATTCTCTATAGAAATATATTTGAATTAACAATCTGCTCAACAGGTGCTAAATTCACAAATACGCCCCTTTTTTCGTTCAAATTCATAAGGATAGTTCAAAGTAAGGCGAAAAATTGGGGCGAATGCGGAATAAATCATTTTTTCGGAGGCTATTCCTGATTTGAAGACAGTCACTGACACACTATCAATAAAATTAACCAATGAACATCGACTTACCTATCTACAGCTATACAGATGAGCACGAAGCTGGACAAGTACAGGCCGAAGGTGCGCGTGAACATCATGACGCGGCACATGAGGTCGCCCGCCAGCCACTGCACTGTGCCTGCCCACGCAATCTCCAGCGGCATCATCAGAAACGTTACCTGCAACAACACTGCAAACCGTTGTATTGGATGTTGGGGAAACGTGAAACGAGGGTTTGAGAAATCAAATGCCCGTTTTAGATGAGACTGGTTTATTACTTTGTATTTTTATGATATTATTTTCCCTTAATATAATCTTTTTGCTCACGCTCACTTATATAGCGGAAAATGAGCACAAGTCATATTATTTCTGGTAGCTATAACACAACCTAGCTGAGATGCCAGTTACAATACTAACTTTGACAACGAAAACCAATTACAATGTACCATTTTTTTTTTAACCCGGTTACCTACTGGTATTAATTGTGAATTGATAAAGCATTATTATTATTATAATTGTGTCATAATATGGTATATTGGTCTACTGTCACCGGCAACAACACTGCGTACCGTTGTCTTGGTCCGTTGGATGTTGGGGAAATGTGATATGGGGGTTTGCGAAATCAAATGTTCGTTTTAGAGGAGAGGGAAACGACACGTTTTAATGTTGCTAATTGCTGTTGTGTTAAATCTCTTGTTGATTGTTCATCTTAAATGATAATAATTAATATCTAATATATGTACAATATGTGCATGACATTTGACCTTGATTTGAGATTTTTCATAAACGTTATTATTCTTACCTTACCAATGTGTGGCCAGTAAGTGGCCATGCTTTCATAAACCTTAAAACTAAATAAGGGATAGGGCTTGGAGATGGCGATTTTAAACGCATAAAATTCCTTGAAAAAAAATAACAAACCAAGGAATAAACTGATTGGTTTTAATTTACTACGTAGTTAACGCCATATTTTTGACGCCATATTTTAGTTAGGAGTTTTTTTTTGCGTGTAGTATTTAAAATATAAAATGTACATGTTTAAAAAAATAAAGTTTTGTTTATCAACAAGTGTTATATCGGGTTTTTAATGAAAGCTTAATGTTCCCATGATGTTCCGATGGGTAAAAATCACGGGATGTGGCAGAAGACAGGCTACGGCGTAGTGTAGTAGTAGTACGCTGCGTAGTGAAAGCGAAGCGCTACATGGTACGTACTACTTTTTGTGAACTACTAAGTCGATTGTGTTTAATAAACCTTGCAATTTAATAATCGCAAACTTACTTTCATATTTTACTGTTTTTTTTTTTAATAATTAAGCTTAATCCTAACTTGATATCAATATATATGTCACCGGAAAATTGCAAACTCCGTAAGATTGTAACAAATCTTCATTACATTATGATTTCTCGATATATAGTTAATAAATTGTTTTGTAAACAAAAAATCCCATCCAAATTCAATAGTTTCCAACATATCCGTGTCTTATTTAGAAAAAAAGTTACAATTTCACGCGATATTTTACAAACTTACGGCGTTTGCCATTTTCCGGTGACATATATAAAAAAAATCCGTTACTGACTGACTGAGTGACTGACAGACAACGCACAGCCGAAACTATTGGTTGTAAGAAGCTGAAATTTGGCGTGGAGGTTCCTTGGAGAGTGTACGCGAGCATTTTCAGAAATTCTTACGGGATCGGGAAAAAACGGAACACGCACGAATGAAGTCGCGGGCAAAAGCTAGTTATATATAATTGCGGAAGTAAGTTTTCTTGGTATAAGCGGTGAAGCGGGAGAGAGACGGATAGGCTACTTTGACCCGAGTCAAGCCGCGGGCATAAGTTAGTAAAATATAATTGAGGCACCGTTACCCATAAATCTTAATATTGTATTTATTTAAACTTTTTATATAACATACACTAATATGTTTCAAATAATCCAATCCGAACGTGTTGGACATTATTATTCACTTCACGTAGAATAGAGAGGATACATACGAGACCACACGAAGGGGATTGAAGAGAAAGTTTGAAGGTCGCGAAATAATATCAATTACCGTCAACAAAAGAAATGGATCATATTATTGAGAATAATAAACAAAGCAAGAACTTATACTATAGGCCTCAGGTAATGTTGCGGAATTTGTTTGAAAGAGTCACCGCGGCCCTGGAACGCAAAGGGGTTTAGAATGAACACGGATGGGTTTTAGTCAGTAAGAGTCTGACACGCCCTTCCGCTCCACCCAGAGCGGAAGAAGTCATTTGATGATTTCCAATCCTTAAAAAAAAGGCCTCAGGTAATAAAGCAAAAAGAAGAAAATGCTAAAGTAATTTTTGAGAAAAAAAACTACAAAAAATCCTTATCTCTTTATTTTTAGACTCAGTTTTATCGAACGAAAATTATCACAAAAGTATTGTGGCAAAAATGCCAATCATACAAATTTTTTATTTTTTGTCGGGCCAAGTATGAGCATCTCTCCAATTCGATCAAACTGCAACATTTTTCTTATACTTAATAAGAAAAATGTTGCAGTTCACAACAGATCTACTAAGAAAGAAAGAAGTTTAACAGATCTAATAAGTACTTTAATCATGAAGTACATTATTTGTATGTATCATCAATAGTTTTCTCAGCGCACGCTTAAGAACGAATTTATTTGGACAAAAAAAAAATCTAATTTGGGTTACGTTATTGCAAATTAGAAATCTCTAGTTATTTTAGAATTAAAATATAGTGAATGTTTTAAGTTAATAATGTAGCTTTCTAATGGCGAAAGAATTTTTTAAATCGGTTGTGTAGTTTTTGAGCCAAATCGTTAAAAACAAACAAATAAATCTTTCCTCTTTATAATATTAAGTTTAGATTTAGATAAGTCAATAACTTTTATGTCATTTCCAATCCTTAAAAAAAAGGCCTCAGGTAATAAAGCAAAAAGAAGGAAATGCTAAAGTAATTTTTGAGAAAAAAAACTACAAAAAATCCTTATCTCTTTATTTTTAGACCCAGTTTTATCGAACGAAAATTATCACAAAAGTATTGTGGCAAAAGTGCCAATTATACAAATTTTTAGGGTTTGGACTCTGGAAAACGGAACCCTTATAGGATCACTCGGTTGTTTGTCTGTCCGTCTGTCACAGCCGATTTTCGCCGAATCTACTGGACCTATTCAAATGAAATTTGGTTCACATATGTATTTATGTGACCCAAAGACGACCGTGTTATAAAAACTGTGCCGTGTGACAAATCAAATCAAACGGCTTTAATATAAGGGTCTCAAAAATTTTTTTTCATAATTTCAAAATATTCCGAAGATATTCAAGAAACCAAAAACAGATAAAAATTTACATTCCCCCCTTATCTCCGAAACTACCGGGCCTTAATTTTGAAAAAAATGCAGATAGGTCTTTACTTATAAATTACAGGAACACCACCAAGAAGTCCATTGTTTTATTCGGAACCCTTTGCACGCGACTTCGACTCGCATTTGACCGGTTTTAAGCAACGTTCGCATTCGCATCTTAGTCGCAATCCGTCAACAAAGCATCAATTTCCCATAATTTTTGACAGCTTGCGAATGAGATGCGAATGCTTAAAAAATAGTAGAATTGTCCCTAAAATGTCAAACGTTTTTTATCTACACTTCTTTAATTACTTATACTGGTACACAACGACCAGGCTCAAACCAAATAAATTAGGTATGTCTTAAAAGAAATCCGCCTTGTCTTGAAATAATAGCGAGTTTTAACCGAAATACATAAAAGATGAGGTGGTTATGGATCGCCGCTATTTACTCGCAAGACTTGATATTCTAATGCTGTGTAAATTATCTTACAATCTGCATTCAGTGCCTCGGTCGGTTGGTGTGTAAATCAAGTTTATTGAACCGATTCGGGAGTTTGTGTAGTTTGTTCTAGCATATATCTCCGAACCTAGCTGGCAACATTGTATTTAAAATACTCATTTCGCACTCATTTCAAAATAAACTACTGTGCAATATTTTTCATTTATGGCAAAAAACTCTATGTTTGTCTTTGGTTTATTAATTTTCCAATGTGTTCTTTGCTTTTTGGCGCCATTTGACAAATGCATAAATTCATTAACACTATTGTGTACCAAGATTGATTGTATAGTATAATTGTGAGAGAAGACAAACCTTCGATTTAAAAATATTAGCGAAAAGTACCTTAAACTGAATAGACCTAAATAAATACAAACGAGTAAATCTTGATATTCTACTGTTGTGTAAATATCTTACGATATGCATGAAGTGCCTTGGTCGGTGTGTCAATAACTTAAATGATTTGTTGAACAGATCCGTAACTTGTAGTTTGTGTTGTAAGTTGTTAATTTGTTTAATTTTGGTAATTAGTGCATTTGAATTTCGCTTTGATGTGTTAAAGGATCTCTTGCAAAGTTTGTCTCGCACGTGATCAGATGGTGACGGAATAGATAGGTATGGAAGGGGAAATTGGAGTCTTTGCCTAGCAGTGGCGCACAAACTAAGTAAGAAAAATAAAAACGAAATGTTTAATGAAGCGGTTATTTGTATATTTATGTGGGACTCGTCGCTCTTCAATGCCTTGTCAAATTTCCCGTTTGTCGCCAACATTTGGCAGGGTTGTCACATAAAGAACTACATTCTAATAATGATTTTGCGCATTATCAAACAAGTGCCATTCACCTATAATTTGGGGGATTTAATGAAGGCCACCGATGCCTCTATTGACGTACCCTATAGGGCCTACACAATCTAAGGAGTTTACCATCGAAAAAAAGGAAAACAATCGATTAACAATGTAAAGAACTTTTGCGTTGTTGCGTATTTACGACCTTCGTCAATCGCTGTATCAATTTACGTAGTAAAACATTCTGCTGACGCACGCACTACTAACGCTGTAGATAATACGAGTACTAGATAGTAGGATCATCTAATGTGTCGTTTAGCAACTGGGTCAGATGAGTTTAAATATTTATGTACCTATATCTTACGTCTGCCGTCTTTTGATCAATGAGGAGAATATTTTTAAGAGTCACAACTTTACGATCTGGATTTTTTTTTTTTTAAATGTGTTGGTTTCTTATAATGTTCATATACATATATATAGGTACATATCATAATTATACACACATATCATATTTGCTAGGGAGTTTGTTGCGCCACTTCTTCTTCCCAGCTAAAACACTAGGAAGTGGTGACGGGCGGACGTTTTGGGGGACTGTCTTTATGGAGAACTTTGACGTTCAAAAAGTGCTGACACTCAGCCTAATTTGAATAAATGACTTTTGATTTTGATTTGTATGTGTCTACGCGATTTCTGAGTTGCTTTTCAATGTTGTCAAGGAACTTTAATGAATAATCTGATTGCTAAAACCTGGGTCTTTAAGTCAAGTATGAATAGGTTACTCATACGCAAGCGTGCTCCATCGTCGACCCCATCGTCAATTTCCATGAGGTGAGATTATGGTCAGCTACAGTGTTATTTATTTTATTAAAACGAACTGTCTAAGCAACCTTGTTGAAATAAAGCAAGCAAAACAAATCAATTACTGCCTACCATAACATCAGCCGCAGTGAGATACATTAGCAATATATCCAGCCACTGGTCACACTGGTAGACAGCACCGTCAGGTTCCCGGTGGCTGACACATCAGCGCATATATCTACAAATAATAACCGCTTACCATAATATCAGCCACTGCTAGGCGCATCAGTAGCACATATAGCCGACTCGCTCTCCTTGCTCTCTTCCACTTCATCAGCTGGGACAGCACCGTCTGGTTCCTGGTGGCTGACACATCAGCGCACTATAGCTACAAATAATAATCGCTTACCATAATATCAGCCACTGCTAGGCGCATCAGTAGCACATATAGCCGACTCGCCCTCCCTGATCTCTTCCACTTCATCAGCTGGAACAGCACCATCTGGTTCCTGGTGGCTGACACATCAGCGCACTATAGCTACAAATAATAATCGCTTACCATAATATCAGCCACTGCTAGGCGCATCAGTAGCACATATAGCCGACTCGCTCTCCTTGCTCTCTTCCACTTCATCAGCTGGGACAGCACCGTCAGGTTCCTAATGGGTGCCACTACAGAACACTATGGGTACAAACAATAACCGCTTACCATAAGATCAGCCACAGCCAGGTGCATCAGTAGCACATCGAGCCGACTCGCCCTTCCCGCTCTCTTCCGTTTCATCAACTGAGACAGCACCGTCAGGTTCCCGGTCGCTGACACCACCATCAGCACACTGTACACTGTCATGGACACCATATGCCCATGGTTGAACCTCATATCCAGAGGCAGTTCATCACTGGTGTTCAAATGGGACCAGTTCTTCTGCGAAGCCCCCCCGGGCCCCGATACTTTCTCGTCGATATCCATGGTTGGGGTGGAAGTGGAGATTATTTGGTGTGATGCCAGGAAGGTGGTGACATTTTAGAGTTGTTTGTTGGCATTCGTTGTTGTCTGTAACAAGAAAGAGAGATTTTAATTTAAAAAACGTGTGCGATAGAAGTGATAACTTAAACTAATCTAAGTTGAACTATTTAATATGGGAAGCGTCTGTCCGAAATACAACTCGCGCTGTGGGTTAGAGTGAGAGAGGAAGAGCCTGCCTACCGCTGCCGTATGCGTGAGAGAAAGATAAGCCACACAGACTGGCGCCGTAACGCGTTACGTTACGAAGCGGTTTACCCTCCCATAAGAAGTTATCACTTCAATAAATAATACAATGGATATTTTAACTGGGTTCGTTAAACTAATTCTATTCGTGTAAAAATTTCGTAGTTGAAAACTAGATTAGGACTAATAGTATATCCTTCTCATATTTAAACTTCTCTTAATTTAGTTTTACGTTTCCATGAAATGAAAAAATAGGCAACTCTTTCACAATTAAAAAGTCACTTTTCAAAAGTTACGAAAAATGCAAAATCAACAGTTACAACTGTTCCGGAAAATTACAAGATAAAAGTGTTATAAAAGATGAAGGCTTTTCTAAAAAATACAATGAAAGTAACGGGTTACTGCGTCATCAGATCGCCGTGGGCGCCATTAAGCATTTTGTCTACGCCGCGGCTACGACGCTACGACGAGCAATCCTCGTAGCTGACGTAGCCTTCGACCCGCTACGCAGATATTATTGTTATGGGCATTTAATGATTTTTTAATAATTTTTATTTGACTGACGAGTACCTATTGTAAATATTTATTTCTGGTGGGTGAATTAAAATACTCATTGAAGTTTTTCTTCATCTTCTCATATCAAGAAGAAATTTATAGCCATAAGTTCTCCGCAAGCGTTGTAAAACGAAACATTTATTATTTGATTTTATTCTGTTTGACAAATCCTCTGACATTCGAAATGGATTAATTCGTTAACGTTACAAAAATGATTTTATTTTTATTCTACGCAGACAAAAAGCTATTAACTATTTGACGGCAAATTGAAAAGTTTTTTGTGTGTGGAATCTTAGACACACAAAATTCGCCCTTTGTTGTCTAATAAACCTTTCTAGCTCGTTACCATAGTGATAATAATACTCTTACTATAGTTTTATAAATAATAACAGACTATTTTGGATAAATCGAAAGTAATGACACAATTGAAATACTGACTAAAAGTACATATATATGTATATAGTCCTCCTGCCCTCCCTCTTCCATCACTCTCATATTCTGATGGGACGGCAACCCGACACGACCGGAACGAGATCTGGCGCAGGACTAACGGCTTAACGAGGCACGGGGGATTGTACATATGTATGTTCCTTACGTAATATAAAGCTACGTATACACTATCAGAATCCTTAATACACTACCCACGCAGCACCTACTACTAGGTACTTAATAGGCTGAATACCAGTTAGTCAAACAAAAGCCCGCCAATTAGCACAAGATTATCTCCGTTAGGTTAGGTTAGTGAAAGGATTAGGACTCATTTCTAATAATAGTGGAGAGAACAGTATTTTGAAATGCTGCTACTGAGAATTTTCCAAAGTTTACCTTACCGACCTAACTTGAGGCAAGTGAGTCAACAAGACAGGCAAAATTCTTGAACATTGTACGTAAACATATTACGTCCGCGCGGGTAGTAGTTACTCCACAAATTTCAACGCCCCCTTTAACCCCTTTTATAGGTTAGTTTGGAAAAATTAAGCAAAACGATTTTCATTTATTACCCAGCATTTCTACTGTTGATTCTGTGGTCTCAGGATAAGCGCAACTATTCACCCCGTCATACCTTCAGGGGTTGATTGCGCAAAAATTGTAAGATTTGTTTCAATTCCCATCCCACTTTTAGTTTGTTTATACCAATTTCCACGTAAATTGAAGCAAGCAATAATTTCCGCCTGTAAAACTTCATCACCCCTTTTCGCCCCTTTAGGGGTTTATTAATTCTGCGAAGCAGTAATGCTAGCGAAGGAGGAGGCGGGCCGCGCGAGGGAAAGGCAAGGCCTTCGCCCCAACCGCCGCTACAGGAGAAGACGCCCCGGGCGTCGGGAGTCGCAGGGCGATCCTTGGCCACCGTAGGCGCGGGCCTGCGGACGGCGAGCGTTGGGTGGCTCGCTGTCCGATTACCACCAGGCCCGGGTCGACGGCGCGTTGTGTTTCACGCGCGCCAGGGCCAGAGCTGTCAGGGTTGCGGAATTTGTTCGAAAGAGTCACCGCGGCCGCGGCTTTAGAAGGAACACGGATGGGTTTTAGACAGTAAGAGTCTGACACGCCCTTCCGCTCCATCCAGAGCGGAAGAAGTCATTTGATGATTTCGCATCCTTAAAAAAAAAAGGGGTTTATTAATAAAAAATCCAAACATTTCTTATTCTTATTTTTTTATCGAAATAATTCAACTTTATCGGGCCATGCAAGAGATTCCCTCCAGTTCGCTGCAACATTTTTCTTATTTGGTAATAAAATGTACTTTAATCATGTAGTACATTATTTGTATGTTATAACAATAGTTTTCTCAGCGCACGCTCGAACTTATTTGGCGAAAAAATTCGATACTTTTGGGTTACGTTATTGCAAATTTTGTAGGGATCCCTATTTTTATTTCGAATTAAAACATAGCCTTTGTGTTAAGTTAATAATGTAGCTTTCTAATGGAGAATGAATAAAGATTGTTTTAAATCGGTTGAATCGTTTGTAAACCAAATCGTAAACAAAAATATAAGAAATAAATCTTTCCTCTTTTTAATATTAAGTTAAGATATAGATAGGTTGACAATGACAATGACTTTTATATTACTAAAATTCAGTAAGCCTTTAAGTTACATATAAGCTTCTGCCCGTGACTTCGTGTGCATGGAATTCAGACTGGAATAAAAAGTATTCTCGTTGTCAATCCAAATAAAAAACAATAAATATTTCATCTAAATCCGTTCAGCCGTTTTTCGTGATTGTGAAACAAACATTCACATTTATAATATTAGTAAGAGTAGTATAGAGAGGAGTGTGCTGGGGAAGAAGAAATCTGACAGAATAAGAACAAGTACGATAAAGGAACATACCAGACTAGAGGATGTCACAACAACAATCAGAAAGCTAAAATGGAACTGGACAGGACAAATAATTAGAGGAATAGAGAAATAGAGCAAAACAATTGTTCATTGGTATCCTAAAAGTAAAATAAGGAAACGAGGCAGACCATCTAAGCGCTGGGTATATGAAATTAAGACAATAGCAGGAAGTTTGTGGACTAGGACAGCCAGAAATAGGAGTAGGTGAAGACATCTGGGAGAGGCTAGAGTTAAGGGAACATTAGGTTAAGCAAAAATTCAAAAAAATCTGAATAAAGGCTATTATTAGTATAGAAGGATACTTCACAAAAAAAAAACAACGGGTTGCACTCCGGGAGTGCCGGCAGAAGTGAATAACGAAACGGCATAAATTTTCGCCGCACGGTAGAAAGAGAGGGGGATATTACTTCCTCTCCTACTCCACGCCGGTGGTCTACTTGTCCTCCGTCTTACGAATTTTCGATCAGGTCACGTGTCCTGACGCGAGTTTAACATTTTTTACCCATCCCAAAAAGTGCACAACGCCACTAAAGAAGTTTTCACTTCAAAAAAATATAAAATAGGTCATTAATATTAATGCTAGAGTTCACCAAGATTATTTTAGGAAAACGAAACGCCGGTTGCAATTAAAAAGACTTTTACTCAAACAAAAGAATATTCTGTAGATTGCAAATTTCCCGCTGAGTCTTTAGATTAATAACCGCTTCAGTTTGATTCTCGAGGCTTTAAATACTTGCTCAGCAATTAACTGTTTTGTATTCCTAAGTACCAACCTTGTATTTTCAGCTTTGAATGATGTAAATTAGCGTTTGAGTAGCTCGAAATTTCAGCATTCGTCTTATGAATTATGTTTTTTACAGTTCGTTAGGTATTTATATATATACCTGGCAGACCTAGTAAGCTCCTAAAAATGGAATAAAAAATCTCAAGTAATAAGTTCTCTGTTGAAAAATTGAGTAGGTTAAGCATATTAGACGTAGCTTAGTTGTCACAGAGGGAACTCTAATGATATACGAACAAAATATAAAACGTCAAATTTAGAAATGTCGAAATTAAATAATTAATTAATCATTGTAGCAATTTTTTCTCAATCAAACGACTTTCAAACTTTTGACTTTTATTTTGCTGCCCGAACTGTTTTGATTATATAAACAACCGGCTAAGTGCGAGTCGGACTCTCACACGAAGGGTTCCGTATGATAAACCGAAAAAAAGTTTCTTGTCTGGGAGCATCCTTTAATTTTTAATTTAATATTTTTTTTTTGTTATAGCGGCAATATAAATACACACTCTGAGAAAATTTCAACTATAGGTAGCTATTATGGATCTTGAGATACAGCCCGCTGATTGACCGACGGACGGACATCGAACAGCGGAGGCTTGGTAATAGAGTTGGTTACCCTTCGGGTCGGAACCCTAAAACAGACTTGACTGTTAGAAAGATACGTTATCGTTGAGTACCCTTGATAACTTTTAACCATTTTAAAATCAATGTTTAACTAACATACAGTTACAGAGTTGTTGAGGACAGGAGGCAGTAAGTAGCTGCACATAAAATCAGCATTCAGATGAATCCGTTTTGACTTGGAACCGCCCCCAATATAGTTCGGAACCCGTTCGTCAGGAGTTGCGGGGCGATCCCAGGCCATCGTAGGTGCGGGCTTGCGGACGGCGAGCGTTAGGCGGCTCGATTCGGTCCGATCATAACCAGCCCCGGGTCGATGGCGCGTTGTGTTCCACGCGTGCCTCAAAGAGTTGTCAGCATAGTAGACGGCGCCCGTTAGGGCCAGTGCCTGCCAGGGTTGCGGAATTTGTTTGAAAGGGTTACCGCGGCCCTGAAACGCAAAGGGCTTTAGGAGGAACACGGATGGGTTTTCAGTAAAAGTCTGACACGCCCTTTCGCTCCACCCAGAGCGGAAGAAGACATTTGATGATTTCCCATCCTTAAAAAAAAAACAACGGGTTGCACTCCGGAAGTGCAAGTGAAAACTTGAACAATAACGTTGTGCATTTTTGGTATTTTGGAATGGTTAGGTAATAATTTCGCACGAATTGCTTTAATTATCAGTATAAAGTACTCTCATTTATGTGGTAAAATACAATATTCGTTTATTGCGCTATCGTAAACAAACATGACAATTTATATTATATTAAAAATTTAACACTTCAGAACTTTCCCTCCGTTTTACGAATTTTCGATCAGGTCACGTGTCCTGACGCGAGTTTAACATTTTTTACCCATCCCAAAAAGTGCACAACGCCGCTAAAGAAGATTTCACTTAACAAAAAACAGTTAGGAAAAGGTAAGGCATATGATGGTGAATGTTTGATTAACATAAACAATCACGTATTTCCGCTCCAAATTACCTCAATCATCCCTTTTCCTCAGGGATGTCATCATAATTCATCCCTTAACGACTCTGGTATCGAGATAATGAAAGAACAGGTCCGACAAGGGTCGAATTACTGCAAGGCTACGGTTTAACTGGAGGATTAAACCAGGGCTGGTGACGTCATAAGTCAGTTAGTAGTGTGGGTTGGAAAGTTTAAGTGCTTTTCCATGTTTTAATAAGTAATGGGTCAGAAAGGAATTGTATTTTTAGTTTGACCTTCATTTTAAAGCAACGGTGACTGTTTTTTTTTTATCGAATCTGCATTGCTAAATATAAGCCTTTTTTTATGCTAATTCCTTTAGAAATTGAAAACACTGGCTTCATCTACTTAATATTGATAAGAAAGGTTGACGTGTAAAACTGTTATTTAGAACGAACTTACAAAACAAATATCATTTGGTAATTTTTAGGGTTCCGTACCCTAAGGGTAACCAACGGAACCGTATCACTAAGGCTCCGCTGTTCACCTGTCTGTCAGCGGGCTGTATCTCAAGAACCGCAATAGGTAGACAGTTGAAATTTTCACAGAGTGTGTATTTCTATTGCGGCTATAACAACGAATAATCAATATTAATTGAAATTAAGCATTAAAGGGGGCTCGCATACACGTAACGTTTATTTTTTCGATTCATGGTACGGCACACTTCGTGTGAGAGTCCGACTCGCACTTGGCCGGTCTTTTCCTCGAATTTTCTAAGTAAGTTGTTTAATCTAAATTTAGCCCATTATTTTGGAAATTTATTATTCTTTAGTGTGACAACAGACAATATCTATTCAAATGACTCCTCTAAGAATCTTAACGCAATTATTTTCGTGTCTAACGGCTACGCAGTGGTGTTACAATCAAATTATTGTGAAAGCCATGATAGGCAGTTGCCATTACCAAAAATAACAATAGTTAAAACGGGGATTTTATTGTCATTAATGGCTTGTTATGATAAAAAAAGCCATTTATATCTATAAGAATTTCTTCTGACATAAGAAGGTTTAATTTCTAGGGCATTTTAGAACTTTTCATAGTTTCAGCCGTGAGCTCCGGATACCTTTACTTTTAGTTCAAATTTTGACCCACGAATTCTGTGCTCAGCAAGGCACCAAGTAAACAAGCGATTTTATTAAAAGTCCTACGAGTTTATTCTTTAAAACGTTCGTTCCAAAACTGAAAAGCTCTCACAAAAGGATACTAATTATTCCGTATATCTCTCCCAAAATTACCTACAAAAGGTAAAATAAGCTACGTTAATTACGTTAATTTGCAGGCGCCGCTTTTTCAGCCAGCCCTCGGATTCAGTTGCTCAGTTTCCAGAAATAAGTTTAAAATAAATACACTTGTACTTATACTTGTCAGCTGACTGAGAACGTAACTTTTCCAGATTCAACATCTGCCTAGCCTTTTCCTAACTATACTATAGTAGGCGCCAGATAAATGTGGAATAAAGTATATTGACCTTTCCCTAATAACTGTTCATAGGTACCTGAACAATTAAATATGAATCGTTTTTCATTATTAGACAATGTTAAGGATCACGAGAGATGATGATTCGGGACAGCTTTGTGTCATTAGTTCCGTTTTTCAAATTAAAAATGTCAATAATTGTAGGTGGGTCAATGACCGTTATTCCACGATTATCTGGCGCCTACTATAGGGTCGGCTTCCAGTCAAACCGGATTCAGCTGAATACCAGTATTTTACGTGGAGCGGCTACCTACAAGACCTCCACTACCCATAAACTGGGTAACACGGTACGGCTTGGCAAGCCCGAGTCAGATTTACTGGTTTTTGACAATCCGTAACGACTGCCACAGATCTACAAATGACAATCGGGACCAATCTTTTACGTAATTGTTCCTGAGCACGTAAAAGATTTTGTCAAGCGTAATTAATTTAATTAGATTCTGTCGTCCTTGATAATGGGATCACTCGATCCCATCATTCGCTGCAAATAAATAAATAGATTATAGTTGTAATGTTGTTGCAACAAAAAACAACAGAATAAAACGGTTTTATGTGGTCACACCACATCAACATTCCCGGTGTCAAACTTTATGTAGCGTTCTATGATCAAAGTGGCCCGCAGGCACTGTTATGCGTCCAACATATTATCTCTTAAAATCTTGCAATTCTTGGAGCTGTTATGTATATAAGTTGCAATGACACAAACATGCTTTTTGGCTAAATAAAAGAAACTGTTTCCGGATTTAGTTCTTTTGTGTATCTGGGAAAGAAACTTAACGATGTTTGTACAAAGGATGAAAATTTGAGAAATTCTCAATTTTAATCTATCGCCACTATATATATTTTTTTAATTATATATGCTGAATTTAGTTTAATTAATTTTAGGTTAAGTTAAGCCGACCAAGGGTTTCGAACAAATAATAACATGTTACTTAAAATCATGGACTTCTTATAGGCTTTCCTATACCTAATCTATTGGTAAAGGTCTATTATCTGTATTTTTTTTAATTTTGGCTCAATAGTTTCGTAAAAAAGTGGTGGGGGGCTGGTCAGTTTTCATCAATTTTCTTTAATAACTTCGGAATGGATTTTTTTTAATAATAAAAGAGTATTTGTTAGACTCTTACGATGATTCCTTTGATTTGATATGTCACATAATAAAGTAGGCAAAAACATTATTTTTTCATTTTCTTTTTTCCCTCGATTTTTTTTTTTTAAAGTGTATTTATTTTCGGTACGCACCCGTGTTTGTGTGTCTAGCTAGTAGACTCGGAGGAAATCGGCTGTAACAGACGGACAAACAGACAGACAACCGAGTGATCCTATAAGGCTCCCGTTTTTATACTCGAGGTACGGACCCCTAAAAAGAACGGGTTGCAATATACTATAAACTTTGTCTTGTATGACATACTGTAACCGAGTTCGTAACCGAGTACATGCAGGTAATTAACTTGCGATATTAAAGAATTTAGGAATTGGTTGGTCGACTTATTGATAATAGTCACTTATTGTATCGTTAGACAATAAAGCCCCCCCCTAATATAATTAATTTAAAAAAAAATATATATTTAGATATAATTAATTTTTATAATAGTTTACTTCCGATAGTACATAATACCCACCCAGCAACACAATATCTTTGCCACAGACATCTGTAATCTAAAGTTGAAGGTCGACCAAAGATCCGTTATTTAACACCGCCACCGGACTTATAGGGTGTTCCTAAACTGATTGGAGTGATTAAAGGTTTCGGTTCCGGGAACCCAGATTCGGAACCGGTGTTTGTTTAATTGAGCAATTCACGGGTTTCGGAGGCCGGACCGACAAGGGATCTTGTACCTACCCGTTTTATTTTCCTCAATCTTACGTCTTAGGATCGTCACGAGTTTCACATGAAATGTTTCGAAAACTGATTTTTGTTAAACCATCATTAAAATATCTGTCACTTATAAGCTTATAAGTCCAAAAGCTAGCTGGAGTACTTAAACACTTATACTTATAATATCTTTTGACAGAGGATTCGCGCGCGAGTGAGTAGGGACACTCCCAAGGGAACGTACTCTCGAGATAAAAAATAATGTCCTTCACCAAGCCAAAATTTTTCCCTGATAAAATAGCAAAATTAATTACAATTGTCAGTTTGTAAATTTTGTTGTTCTTGCTTTAAATACAGTTTTGAAAGGGAATATTAAATTGCCTAGAACTACTCCAATCGAAGTTCAAACTTCTAAGAAAAATGTCCCTGAACAAATTAACATCTCCTAAACAAATATGCTCACAGTGGCCTGTGTTCAGGAGCTGTGGAAACAAAGAAAAAGTTCTACAATTTATTTTAAGGGTTTTCAGGTACCGAGGACAGTTGGCCTGTTCGGTCTTGTAATTATTTACTAGTTTTTGCCCCTGTCTCCGTACGCGCATATCCCGTTTTTTTTCCGCTCCCGTAGGAATTTCGGGAAATCCTCAGTCAGCCAGTAACGTAAGAATTTTATATATTAGGATTGACGTCTTCGAACAACACATGAACATAAATTAATGCGATTTATAAAGAAATACAGCAGCATGCATAAATCAACTCAGGTATTGAAAAACGAAACTTTAATTTTCTGTTAGTTAAAAACGTCTTTAGAACCTTGGAACAATATATAGGATAGGACGTTACAAACACTATAAGTCAAAGTCAAAACGTTTATTCCAATTAGGCCATTAAAAGGCACTTTTGAACGTCAACATTACAGTTAAAAGAATATGTATAAAAATAAATTGACTCTACTGTCTATTCACAAAGGTTTTTATGGAGAAGAGCGGACAAGAAAGTTACTCTTTCCAAATAAAAGTTTTACAATATATGGTACTCACATATTTACAAATATAGCAAACTGATTTTACAGCGTGTGAGTTATTTAACAGAAAAATAAAATAAAAAAGTACTCCTATATAGGTAAATACATTATGCCATCCAGTTTGATTTACTCTACACTCTTGATTGTCCTATGGAGCAGGACCAGCATGCTTCCAAGCATTGTTATCCTGAATGTAATCGTCTAATTTGTAATATGCTTGTTTACAAAGTGTGCTTTTAATATAACTTTTAAATTTTCTTTCGTTTAGTTCTAATATGTCACAAGGTATTTTGTTGTAACATTTAACACAGTACCCCATGAAAGATGCACGTACTTTGACTAATCTATATAATGGTTGATTGATATGAAATTTTGCGTCAATAAGTAAGCTGTTTAATTTGAAAAAGTATAGGAAGCCGTAATCAATGTTTTCTTGTTATTTTATGACGTACATAGATTGCAGCTGATTCTATTAAGGAATCTAGTTGAATTCTATGATATTTAGGTTTTATTTTTAATTTTTTTTTTTCTTTCCAACACATTATCATGTGCACATATCAATTATAACCACGATTTTACTTTTGTAAAGGTATATAAAAACAACAATGGCCGCCTGAAAGAAAGTGTTAACACTGTTGGTATATATAGTGAGGGATTTGCCAAAGTACAAGCCGTTGATAGTAATCCTACTAATATTATAAACGCGAAAGTTTGTAAGTATGGATGGATGTTTGTTACTCTATCACGTAACAACTACTGAACGGATTTTGATGAAATTTGGCACAGTGGTAGATTATAGTCTGGAATAACACAAAGGAAAGTTTTTATCCCGGGCATATGTTCCCTTGGGATAATTTTCGACAATCACGCGGGCGGCAACTAGTAAATAATAAAATTAAAAAAAAATATGCTACTTGAATTAAGAAATGAATTTTTCCCTTCAAAAAGCCATATTCACTTCGAAATTGACCATTGTATTTGCGAAATGCGTGGGCACCTATTTTAGGAACAAAAGGTGGGTACCTAAAGAAGGAGTAGCTTATTGCTCTACTAAAACCGCAAAATCAATCGACTGTAAAAGCTGATAAAGTTATCACTGTACTTCGTTCGTAGGTACATTATGTAATTTGCCTGAAGAAGTTATCTTTCCGCTCTAGTTCACTTACAGATTGAGCTGTATTTAATTTTTGTGATGCACTATACTTGGAAAACTAGGTTTTGCCCGCGTCTTCGTACGCGCAAATAATGTTTTTTTCCCGTTCCCGTAGGAATATCGAGAAATTTTTTCACCCCAAAAATAAAAAAAGCAAAAATATTTAAAAAATCTAAATATTTATTTTAAATTTTTATGAATTTAAAAAAAAAATTGTTCGCTACTAGACCCCAGTGTAAACAAAACGGTGTAACTTTTGAACTAAATGATCTATCACGTGAAACAAACTCTACAATGATTGGAAGTAATTAGGCGTATTCATAAAATGAAAATTGTGGAAAAAAAACTACCCTCAATAGAACAAACACAAACAATTTTTGCTATTGGTTAGCGAACCGGAAAATTAATTTAAAGTTATAAAAAAGGTAGGTAATGGGAAATCTTATCGAGACATTTTAAGATTATTGTAAAAAAATTTGAAAGAAAAACATATTTTTGTTAAAAAAACATGTTTATTTTCAAGGCAAGAAAGAAAGTTAAGAAGCCACACGAACTATTCAGGACACATTTACCTAAAGATTTCACAATGAGGCTAACATTAAGTAAATGAAGAGAACCTTAACTAACCTCAAATATGTAGGGCAAAGCCCAGCCACAACCCAGTTCCCAATTTGAAACTTAAAATATCTCTAACTTTGCATAACTCTGCTAAGTCAGGAAAGTTAATTGTTAGTGAAGTTTTAATTCCCAATAAATTACAACTTCACCGAGGTCGAAAATATCTGTCGCATAAACAAAAATGCCTTGCAGTTTTACGAGAGCTATATGTGGAATTTGTTAACTCATATTTATTATTAATACTATCCCTCAATCTGCATAATAAATGTACACTAGCTGTTTACCTTAATATATAATAGTTTTGACCGAATGTTGGCTACCTTGTTCCAGTAACTCTTACATTCCCATGTTGCAAAATTATAATTCGTTTATGACCATCAACCACCTCAACCAAAGTGATGGTGTGGTAGCCTATGTGAAATCGGACCTAACAGTCACATGTGAAGAGCCAGACTTTGGTCAATCTGCTTCTGGCCTAATACTTAAAATAAATTCTGATGAGGCCATAGTCTGCATCTATCGCTCTCCATCAAATGATAAAATCGATAATTTTCTTTTATCTTTAAATAATTTACTTTTATCACTACATAACTTCAAAACGGTAATTATAACCGGTGATCTTAATCTAGATATAAAACCTAGTACAGTCGATACGCGCGCCCTTGATTATTTGAATTGTTTAGCCTTTCACGGTTTTCTCCCTGCACACACCCTACCTACTAGAGGCAGCAATTGTCTGGACCACTTGATCTTAAAAACTAGTTGTCGCTCAGTTACGTTTGTGTACGACACCACAATCACTGAGCATTACTCGTCCTTGTTCTGTTTAGACAAGCAACGTGAACGAACCATTGCCAGCTCCATAGTGACTAAAATTGATCATGACGCTCTTGACAAATCTATATCCCAAATAGGTTTTAGTCATATTCTATCTATAGCGGACGCTAATACAGCAACTGACTGTCTTATAAACTTGTTGTCATCAGCTATCGCAAAAAACACATCTGTGAAAAAAGTGCCGGCAAAAAAGAGAATTCTTAAACCGTGGATTACTCCTGGTTTATTAAGGTGCATAAGAAATAGGGACGCTCTGCATAGAAAACTCAAAATATCTCCAGATAATGAAGTATTAAAAGTAACTTATAAACGATACAGAAACTATTGTTCTAAATTGATAAAGAAAGTAAAAAGACAGTACGACACAGAAGACCTCAGTAATGCTAGTCGGAATCCGAAAACACTCTGGGATACTATAAAGCGAGTTACGAATACAAATAATACTAAAACATCTTCCGCACAACTTCTCAAATACTCATCAACACCTATACAATCATGCAACGAAGTAAATTCCTTTTTTGCCAACATTGGTAGAACACTAGCAGTAAATCTTACATACCACACATCCTCACAGCCAGCAACACACTCACAAACCCAAACAAAATACACTCCAGCAACATCCTTTGTCCTAGAACCAACAGATACCGGTGAAATTATATCGGCCATAGGATCGCTGCGACCAAACGCAGCCACTAGTTGGGATACCATTTCGCCACTTTTCTTAAAGAAATATGCAAGTACCCTGGCACCCATACTATGGCCATATATTTAACCTCTGTTTTGAAACTGCCGTTTTTCCCTCTTCTATGAAAAAGGCAATAATACATCCAATCTTCAAGGGTGGAGATGGGAATCTACCAAATAACTACCGTCCAATTGCGGTTCTAAGTACTTTGTCGAAACTACTAGAACGTCTAATAAACAAAAGAATTGTACACTACCTCGAACGTAATAACCTTCTATCCCCACAACAGTATGGCTTTCGTAAAAATAAATCTACTTGCGATGCTGTTCAAGATATAACTTGTCATGTAATACAGCAGTTAAACAAAAATAAAAAAGTTCTTACTCTGTTCTTGGATCTCACAAAAGCTTTTGACACCGTTCCCATCTCGACCCTTCTGCTAAAGCTTGAAACTATGGGTGTTAGAGGAACACAACTAGAGCTTTTCCGGAGCTACCTAACCAACCGCACACAGATTGTTAGGATTGATAATCATAACAGTAACGAGCTCCCCATCTGCTATGGGGTCCCCCAAGGTAGCATATTAGGCCCCACCCTCTTCTTGATGTTTATAAATGATTGTGCAATCTTAATATCCCTAATGGCAAAATTATTGCATTCGCAGATGACACTGCCATCACTTTTACAGCCGATAGTTGGTCAGAGCTTGAACATGCAGCTCAATATGGTTTCAACACAGCTCTGGAATGGCTCATCTCACACACTCTTACACTAAACACTAACAAAACAAACTTTCTTACTTACTCAATCAGCCCAATCACACAACCACACACCCCAATCACAATAAAAGCACATCTTTGTCAAACTAAAACCTCCTGTAACTGTTCATCTATAGAATCTGTTGACCATGCAAAATATTTGGGCGTAGTGTTAGATAAACACCTAAACTTTAAGGCACATATAAACCTGCTCACTACAAGAGTCCGTAAACTAATATATATTTTTAAAAACCTCCGACATAGTAGCAAATTTAATTACTATACGAACCGTCTATTGTGCCTTATGCTCCTCTATTGTTACATATTGTATTTCTTGTTGGGGTGGTGCGGCTAAAACGACTCTGAAGCCCCTGGAAATAGCCCATAGAGCTGTTTTAAAAGTTGCTACTTTTCGTCCTATTTTATATCCTACCAGCGAGTTGTACAAAGATTGGAAAATTCTTAACGTAAGACAACACTATATCTTACAAGCCGTCTTACTACAACATCGCAAAACCCCATTCAAAAAAATCACAAAACGACGAAAAGATCTAGTATGCACAGTACCACAAACACGATCATCCTACATTAAAAGATTCTGCTACTATCAAAGCCCGAATTTATACAATAAAATAAATAAACACTGTCCAATCTACGGTATGACGTTCCATAAATGCAAAAAAGCAATTTACTCATTTCTACAAAATAAAACCTACGATGAGACGGAAAAATTTCTAATTGCATAAATAAAAAAAACAGCAAAATCATAACATCACTCTCACAGAAGCAAACCCACATTCACACGCACAGACGCGCCAACTTACCATTACAGACACACACACACACACACACGAACACACACACGCACACACACACACACAAACGCGAACACACACACACAAACACACACGCGAACACACACACACACTCACATAACTTCACTAACGTACAGAAATTGTTTTTATTGAACTTTTTGAAAATGTTTTTTTTTTTTTTTCTCCTTTTGTCTAATGTATTTTATTATTATTTTTTTTATTTTTTTACCTTCAGTTACACTACGTCACTAATAATAATAAAATTGTAGTCGAAGACTAGTGTTGCCACATACTGTGTACAATTTTATTGTAATACCCAATGGGGACTGGCACTGTACTCCCTTATACAGGTTATTCTGTAACCTAGCTGGGAATGCAGCACTTCACCACCATTTCAATTGTAATTTTAGTACACTTAACAATTTGTCAACCCTATAAACTACTATGTACTACAATGCTGTTATTATGAATAAACAACTAAAAAAAAAAGAAAAAAAAAAAAAAAAAGGAAGGAAGAGTAGATTCTGGCGATCAGATGTGGCAGTGACTGGCAATAGTGTAGCGGGCATGTCCCAATAAAAAAAACCTTGCTGTGCAAAATCTAAATCTAAGCTTACAGTTTTATAACGGTGATTAACAATTATTTGCCTTATTGTCCCTATAGGTTTTGGTGATTTTTAACCGATTTAAAAAAAAGAGGACGTTCTAATATTTTTTTTTAAATGTTTGTTACCTCATAACTCCGTCATTTATGAACCGATTTGAAAAAATATTTTAAAACATGAAAGCATATATTTTCCGACTGGTCCCATAGAAATTTCATGAAAATTAGTTCAGTAGTTTGGTTTTTAAATTAAAATAGCTGAAAAAAATACCCAATTCCCTTTACTTGGATGACATATCATCCAACTAAACGGAATTGCGTATTTTGCTTTCTTGTGACTTTACAGTGGTGTTGTTAGGTGTGGGGTACCACTAAAAATCAAAAATAAAATAACTTTAATTTCGGCAGTCGGTGTTAAAAACGAGGAAACAACCAAAAACACCGACTACCGAAATTAAAGTTATTTTATACTTTGTAGTGTTTTTGTTATTTGGAAGTCGGTTGTTTTATGCCAAAAAGTTTATTTTTTAACTTACGACCTGTTAAAAGATTATGTTATTTTCGGCCGCAGCCAAGATTTTTATTGGAGAAGTTCTTTGGATTTGTTTTAATCAAAGTTGAAGCCATAAAGTTAAAATATCAGTCAACTAGGCTGTCCTAAAAATATACAAATCTAATAATAAAATATATTTATTTATTTATTTAGGTCTCAGTAATCCTGTCGAGGGCCGAGCCGTGTGACGTCATTGTTTTACTATTGTGTCTGCTATTATGGCCGTTGAAGGTTTAATAATAATAATAATGTATTTATTTGTTAACATAGGTGAAGAAATGCAGGTCTTATGTTTGATGAAGAGCGCTATGTTATGCCAGGAGGCGTACAAATATGAGCTTATGAAACTAGCTGAGGATTACAAATTAAAATTTTTATGTACGATTTTTATAATCTGATCCGGGATTATGTGGGAACGTTGTAATACGCAATGTGGGAGCCTTTTGTAGTCATTTCGGATATTGGACCCGCACAATGATGGATTTGAAAGATAAATTGTTCTTTTGTTCGGATTTAGCGACTCTCTGCCTGCGTCTGTGTTTCCGAACGCATACAACCCTAATCTCTTCAAAATTAGAGTGAACAGGCTTCTTCTGGGTAAGCTCGCTCCATCGTCGACTTTGTCTCTGTCATCTAGACTAGAGTCAAGAGCAAACCCATATTAGATAATAAAGAAAAACCTCAAAATAGTAACAAAACTGGGACCTGTTTTATGTTACAAAACTCAATAGGGAATATGCATGCAATTTTTTTATTTACAAAATAAAATACTTATTATCTCTAGTAAACAATTATGAAAGAAATTTTAAAGTACCTTCATCACTGCTTCAAATTTGACAATTAGAAAGAGAAGTCCACCACCACCACACCATGACGCCTATACAGCTGCCATAGAAAACAGCGTTTTCGCGAGAGGGACAGATATATTTGTTTAAAATAGTTATATCTCGTTTGTGTTTCGGTCAATTCCGATTCTTTTTTCATTGTTAGTATTATATTTTTGTATACTTTTAGATAAACTGTTAAGATAATAGAAAAAAGTTCATGCATATTCCCTATTAGATAGATAATTATTTACTTTCTATTGTGCACCATACTAAATGACAATAGTATATTTAACGCGGAAGCTGATATTGTAGTGAATATGACAAAAACAACCCAATTAATTTGCTTGTATAGGTACCCAAAGTATAAATTTCAAAACGGGATGAATTTCTGATAAACACAAACAATATATCAATAAAAAGGTGCGTTGTGTACAAAAACAAATCAATATTGGCCTCGGTTCTTTCAATATTAATATTCAACTACGTCGCAAATATTGCGCAGTCAACTGTAAAACGATATCATTCCTTTGAGCAATATTTATGAATATTTTGTTCTTGTTAGAGACTAGGTAGCTTCTTAGAAGATTGTTTTAAATATTTTAGTTATTTAAGCAGTTTATCTGTAGGTACTAATTATCCATACTTGTATAATCACACTAATATTATAAAGGCGAAAGTTTGTGAGTGTGTGTGTATGTTTGTTACTTCTTCACGCACAAACGGCTGGACCAATTTAGATGAAATTTGATATAGAGATTGTTTGAGTCCCGGGAAATGATATAGGATAGTTTTTATCTCGGGAGTATGTTCCCTTGGGATAATTTTCGACATTCACGCGGGCGAAGCGATTTATAATAATATAATTGAATGCGAAAGTAACTCAGTCTGTCTGTTACGCTTTCACGCCTAAACCACTGAAACGATTTTGATGAAATTTGGTACAGAGATAGATTAGACCTTTGTCAAGGACAAAGGGCCTTTTGTTGCGAGAAAAAGGCTTGAAGGCTTTGAAATAGTGGATGAAAATTTGTATGGAAGTCCGTCATTATTGAAGCTAAAAAACACGAACCTTTGTATTTAGGCACTTGATAAAAAATAAATAAACAAATGTTCAAGCGTTTTTGAAAAAATAAATATCTTGAAAATAAAAATAGCTGCCCAAAGTAATAATTCCACGCGGACGAAGTCGCGGGTAAAACCTAGTTATAAAATAATGCGAAAGTAACTCTGTCGGTCTGTTACCGTTTCACGTCTTAACGGCTGAACCAATTTGGATGAAACTTAAGACACTGGTTATATATTTCTCAATACATACATATTATAGACAAATTACACCCAGCCACAGAACAAATGATCATGCTCACCACACAAAGATTTGTCCACAGAAAACCATAGCCATTTCCTTTTTAAATATTTCCTTTGTTCCGATTATTCTTGTTACGTTACATTGTGTACCTTTACGTATTTCAAACCGTGATATATTTAGCTTATACTGGAGGCAGTGAGACGACATTTCCCAAGCAAAACCACTTAAAATAATGTTTTAGTCTATTTTTAACCGACTTCATATTTTAATATCATAATTTTATAACTTATTAAGGTTTTTGAAGGTATTCCAAGAATTAATAAGAATTTGTTACGAATACCAACGTGGGTCGATCCTTTGTTATGTTTAATCGCGGTTTCCTTTACGTTTTTCCTCAATTATTAGGTCCTAATTAAGAGGCTATACTCGATTACTCTAGGCTCCAATTACAAAAGTAGATCATATTGATTATTTTGTAGGAATTATAGATGTCAAAGTTGTATGTACGTATAAAATGACAAGGCTTTATGGTAGTACAATATTATTTGACTAATAAAATATTAGTTTTCTTGGTAAATACCTATATAGTGGCGATTGTATCACGTTACTCCGACAAACCCTATCTAAAAAAAAATATTTTTTATTTTTTTATTCTATCTCGACAAATCATTTTACCAACATGCAGTAGACCGACAGAACAGTAGACCGACAGAACAGTAAACCGATGGAGTTTACCTCGTACGCTATCTCGACAGTCATTTGGTTGACAAAAACCTAGTTCGACTAACAGTTTACCAATTGAATGCCATCCCGACGTACAGCAGACCGACAGAAGTCTAGGCCGAAAAGGTTTATCACGCCTGAACAGTTTAAACACACAGCGGATCGTCAAAAACACAAGCGGCATAATCTTGAATTTAGAAAAATAGGATTCAATCATAAATCTATAGGTATTTATTGAGACACTAAAAGAACATGTACCTAGGATGATAAAGTTAACTGATTTCGTAATAGCGCACCTAAAGGTCACCAACGTTTTCTATTTTTTTTAAACAAGTATGATGATTTGAGAAGGGCAGTCGTTTTATTCAGGTCACCAACGACTATGTTTTGAACAGAGATTTGAATGTACTGCTTTATCTTTTCACTGTTCAAGTAAACTTAGTTATTAGAGAAATTAAAATATTTACAATCTTTGTGCAGGCGTTCTTTTTTTTCAATATCGATGATTTGTAATAAACTCTGATCGATGTCTAACAGTTCTACATTGCTTATAGCTGAATATATTGGAATTAGACCCTGGCCCTCCGCAAAGGCCTACATAATGTTTATACATATAATTATGTGCAAATATTAATTAAAGATCTGCCTTGTCATAATTACAAGATGCCGATATATAACCATTGAAGATCTCAAGGCAAATGGTGGGAAGTCACGCCCACATAATCATAAGGCTGGGGTTTGCAGGATAAGGAAGATATTTAATTCCTGAAAGCGTCATTCGAACCAAAATACATTCACAGAAGATCAAAATATTAAATTAATAATTCTATAATGATTTATTGAATGTTGTAAATTAACTGCAATAGAGTAGATATTTCTCATAAAATTTAAAACTTAACCTTAAAATTCTTACTTTGATGAAAGTCTAATTTTGTACAGACTGATTTTAAAACATTGAAAAATTCCAATAAATAAATTGATTTTAATGATATCAGCAAGCAGTATGTCGACTTTTACGTGTTGGCCTTTTCTTCGGCCAAAGAATCAGCATTGCCATATGCTGCCAGTGTTCTAGGCACTTTTTCCGTTGATAACTATGTGTAAAAATTTAGTTATTTTTCCACCCCCGTAGGCCCCGCTTGTATATTGTAACACCAGCGGACTCACGCTAGTGCTACTTTTTGATATTATTATAAAATGAAACTATCTTTAAGGTTTAAACTTCATAATATATTTTGGCGTCTGCCTTCAAAGATCGTTGGTACCGGAGTCCCAAAAGAAAACAAAACATATTTTATATTCCTATTTCAAATTCTCTTTTACTTTTCGCCAGACGCTTCCAAAGGGCTATCTTGTCTGCCAGAGACCTGGAGCCAAGGATATCCTCGTCACAATATTTATACATAATTTTTAATCGACAAAAAAGAGGAACCGTAAAATTGGTCCATAAATTATCCCAGGCCTACGAAACGCGACTCTTAATTTTCGTTGAAAAAGCTTTGAATAATTATTTTACGTCCATCTCCATGAAATTGGGTGTCAGTTCCATCTTCCAAGAAACGGAATTCTACGGACTTGATTTTTATTGTACTTAAATAATAATTTGGCTTGTCAGCAGAGACTTTCAAAGTAAATCACCCTTTTTTGTTGACTGCGTTTTTTTGACAGATAATCCTTCATTCCAAACTTTTTGATACAATCTGCAGAAATCGGTACCTACCTATTTATTTGTATATCTTACGGCGTTTGCAATTTTCCGGTGGCATATATATATATACTTTACTGTAGGTACACTAAATTAAAAAACACTTAGATTCGATTATTATAATTCTTCTCGTTTTCATATCAAGCCATTATAAACAAGACTATTTACTCGTTGAAATAATAACAAACATAGTTTTGATACAAACTCACCAAGTTTTCGCCATTTTCATAAGCTTCTTTGTTTTCCTTACTAAGTAATACTTAGTTAATACTTACTTACTAAGTAGAAACTTATGTTATTTCGCACTAGGTAGTATTACAAGTTCGAATACTATGAGCTAACTTTGAGAGCCAAAGTGATGGATCGTAGTTGTAAGAACTAATTATAGTAAACTTAGTTTAACTAAGTAAATGTATCTACATACTTTACTAAGGATAAGTTTCGTCTACTCGTATTTTATGTTTTGCTCTTAGTTACATGATCTGTCTTTAGGATAGACACACTTTATATTTAAGTGTTGTTTTATCTATGAACTGATTATGGTTCAAGGTCAATAAAGGTATGTGATCACCGAAGTTAAAGATTATTTAGCACCTTATAGCCATGAGATATACACCATTGGAAAGAGCTTTTCAAGAAGAACTTTACGCGCTAAAAATCAAACGTCAACTGGCAATCAGATTGGAGTTGATGACGTAAATAATTAAGCGCCAGAGGAAGGCTGCCTGGCATGGTTAACAAGATCTGTCACACACACGAACAAAGCCAGACAAAACACACAACTATCACCAAATCTCCAAAAAAAAAATTGTGAACCGATAGGCGTCGTTCTACTACAAAACGATCATCCCACGAATACGCGATCGTCGCACGAATTTATTGGGCGATGTTCGCGATTATTATGGTAGATATCATCATCAGATAAACTTGCAATAAAGTAAATTGACCTTTTCCTAATATCTCTTCGTTGATACCCGAACAATAAATTATGAACCGGTTTTCATTACAGAGAAAAGTTAAGTATTGGTCCGAGAACTGGTAGAGATTTTTGGTAGGAGAAAACAAGAGAGAGAGCAGGTAGAGGCAAGCTGAAAACTTGTCTTCCTCTCATATAATACCCTAACACAGGACTACAGACCTAACAGGGTTGTAGCGGGGCTAAATTAAATAAACCCTTATCTTTCCAAGTTATTAAATTTTTTTTACAAAAATATTCTTGGGCAATCTGAAATTATTTTTTTAAATATAAGGGTTGATGTAGCCCCGCTTCTCCCCAGCCAGGTCTGCAGTTCTGTGTATGGACAAGTTTTCAGCTTGCTTCAAACACCTACCAAAAATGTCTACCAGCTCTCCTACTATATCACGATAGGAGTCGATTAAAGGCAGCGTTATTTCTGTTTTTGATGTGAAGAAAGTCAATAAATGTATGTGGTTAATGACTGTTATTGCACATTTAGCTAGAAATTTAAACAGAATCTTCTAAAAAGGTGCTAAATAATTCAGATTCTTTTTTATAAATAAAGCTGTTCATGACGTAAGTCTAAACATATCTGACAGTTTATTTTTATTGCTCTTTTTGACTTCCGTCGTATACATATTCATTCAATTTACCTTTCACATATTTGTCTTGACGTTTCTAAAAATACAATAGCTACGCCCGCCTGTGAGATCCGAAGAATAATATCCCAAACAATGCGAGAGGTTACATTTATTTCTTTTGTTAAAGTTAACGACGGGTTGACCGTTCGGGAATAGAACAGGATTACGGTCATAACAATAGCGTTGTATTTTTTATTATTTTCCGAAAAATTTCCCTACTAATCACGTTTTAAACAGTCTTATGCGGTTATTGGTGTATATGTATATGGTGGCCTTTATTTTAGTTCAATCAGTGATTAATAAAATTATGTATGTATTTCGTTTTGTGGCAATTAAAACTTTTTCTTTCTTTTGTTTCTTTCCTTTCTTTTGTTTCTTTCTTTCTTTCTTTTCTTTTGATCTCTCTTTTCTTTGTTTTTGATGGCACCATTTTTATTTGTTTTTCGGAAAAGTTGTCGGTCTTGTTTTTTGATACAAATGAATATATTTTTTTTTTGCAATAAAATTGTTTCTTTACTAGATATCAGACAAAGAATCACCCTTTAATATTTAATACATACGATTCAGATTTTAATAATGAAAGGTTTTTCCGCACTTGAGAGCCGCTGGACTGATTTTGAGTTTTTTTTTAAATAAAATGAAAATAAAGTGAAAATTAAAAAAAAAATGTTTTCAATGGAATATGCATAAATGCATGAACTCAGAAATGTCAACAAAACAATGTCTGCGGGGTCAGATAGGTCTTAATATATTTTTTGTACAAATATATCAGGCACTGCCATTTAACATCCGCTCCTAATATTTTTGTTATCAACGAATGTCTCTTGTAATTAAATCGAAATAGTGTAACTAATATTTATTCATGAGTTCACACAATAACATGAGCGCGAAGGTTTCTAATCTAAATGCTAAGCACAATTCGTACTTGTTAACATGTAACTAGTATTGTATTTATATACTTCCAAATACTTGCATTTGAGACACGACCTTAAGTACAGGACATATAGTTAAAATTACAGTTGTCAGTGATTTAGATTATATGGTGGGCAGGAAATAAAATCATCGCAAAAAAAACTTAAAATCTGCATAGGCTACGCTGTCGTAGCAGTGTGCTACGCCGTAGCACTTTACGTAGCATAGGGGTTGCTACGCAACTATTACCTTTCGTGTGGACAATGTGGATAGTGTGGATAGTGTTTACATTGTATGTATTTATTAAGGACCTTCAACAAAAATTCTCCTCATAAAATAATCATTTTGTTTAGTTCACTCCAACAATTACTGGAGGGCACAGTATCTGAACGAGTTAACATGAAACTAAAATACAAAATAAAAATAAAAGCTCTAGCATAGGTATGGTCTAATATAGACATGGTATAGGTACTCAAAGTTATGCATTACCTATTTAATTTCAATATTATTTTGGGAAACTAGTCACGTAAAGGGATTTATGAAAAAGTTTCAACAAGTACGGAAAAAGAAACTTTGTAAAATAACGTAAAAATTAAAATAGGCTTAAAATTAAAAAGACACTTTAAAATTGTAAACGTAAAAATATTTTCTTGTTTTTAAGGAAAACGTTGGCACGTGTTTGGGCACGCCAAGTTTTTTTATTAATGTTATGTGTTACACATATGAATGTGTTTTTTTAATATTTTGCGAGAGTATATTTGGTTACTCTGCTACAGGATATAATGTAAGGACATCCCGCTTTTAAACAAGAACCCCTTATGAGTAACTGAAGAGAATAGTTAAATCCCGGATAACCTTCAGAATTACAACTTTCCTGGGCGGGGGAAGTCTCGACTTAGTTTCCGATCGCCTACCGACCGAATTCAGTAAGGCCGCCCGTATCAAAATCAATGATCTGATCTGACCTTAGGACTTAACGACAGAATTCGTTCGATAGGCCCTGATTAAGTTTGATTTAACGTTAAATCGAATAAATTCAGTTTCTGAACACAATACGAGTCCACTGCGAAGTGAATTGACGTCAACCTCTAAACATTATTGAAATACGAATATTCTATTTATCTTTCGTAAAGCATTTTTGTAACCAGATTTCCAACAAAGAAGGCCGGATTTAGTAAAACCTCTTTAAACCTATTGGACCGATTTATTTGCGAGAAATAGAATCGTACGGTGATAAACGTACAACACTGTAAGTACATCGCGTTGAGGTTTTGTGTATCCAAACTTGAACGGATTTACTCGTAAGATTATCCGTATTATGTAATATAACCTTCAATGTTGTGTGATTTATTTATTTGACGATTTAACGTATACCATTACTAGATGTTCAAGTATAGATGTCACAATGAAGTAGTCTATATTTTATACTTTGAATTTTTATGATACACAACACATACATGAAAAATAACTTTCTGTAAAATCAACTGCCGAAGCATCGCTTGTGCAAAATTTCTATGCTCCTTTTTGCGGTTTACTTTATCTGATGCGTGGCAGCGAATGTTTGTTTTTTTTTATAATTACCACTATTGGGCTGTGAAGATGTTGTTACACAGTGTTTTGACCAGAACTTATTGATAAAAGGTTTACGTAAAACTACAGCTTGACTTTCATTATCTAAAAAAAGAAAGGCACACTTACTAGGTACACTTCCTAAATCCGTACGTAACCCTCGCGAATTGTCCTTCCTGCTCGGAACTTATGTGGGCTAGAAATAAACGAGTCGCCTTTTCTTTTAGATAGAAATTCAGTTATTTTTAGATGTAGCTATGAAAAGATAACTTCATGTAAAACTTGCTTTTTTTTATTCTGCAGATGCCTGCAGAATAAAAAAAAACTCACACGTCACATTTCTCCAGGATCAAGAGTAGGCTACGACACTCAACGATAGCGTAGTTTTGTGAAGTGAAGGATTTTTTGGAATAGGATCAGTACTTCCAGAGATTAATTTTAATAGACGAATAACAAACTAGTAGTTTATCCACTGAACGTGAAGTAAATTTAATTTTACCATCGTAAGTAAACGAAATATTGTATTGACTGGATGTTCACTAGGCAAAGTCATAAATTAGGGAAATTATGTTGGGGGTTCTGTGAATTCTACTATGCCACATATTGCTTTGACTCAATATTAATTTGCCAGCTGGTATCTATGTACCGGGAAACTTGCATTGAACTAACAAACAGTTTGCACCGTAGTTCAATAACTGACTAGTTCTACGATATTGTAAAAGCAGGACTAACTCGTCCCGGTTTTGCAATTTGACTGAATTTAGACAAGTCACAGGTTAATCAAACAATCAATCTACTCAACCCAATTTTTCCAAATAGGTATGTATAGCTTCTTGTGTAAGAGCTCTTACACACCACCCGTAACTGTAACTGTAATGCGCTGCAAACGTTTATAAACGTTTTTGTTTTTGATCATATTAAGTATAGCAGCGCCGACAGCGCGCAATAGTGAAACGAGCGTCGATGGCGCCTGAAAAAACGTGGTCTGTTAGAGCTCTCACCGGTTGCAGCTGAATACCAGCATTTTTCTTCTGACCTCCAAAACTCAGTAACTGGGTAACAAGATATCCCTGGCCAAGGCAGGTGTCAGATTTTCCGGCTTCCGACTACCCGTAACGATTGTCAAAGGTCTATAAACATCCACGCACCGATCTCTGCAATGATTGCCTAAACTTAAAGATTGTGAGTAGGTAAGTAACGAATGGCTGTTATGATTTAGCCAACAAGTACAGGCAGCAATATGGGGTTTTCCAGGTTTACTAAACCCAAGAGGATCATTGGCATGATAGGCTCGTCTAGTCGAAGTTCCAAAGTCTTGAGCATCGACGCCGAGTTGCTAGCCTGACGGTTTTCTATCGGTTGCATTTTGGAGAGTGTGCGACGGAATTGCATAGTTTAATTCCGCCAAGCCCGTCCGACTCTGGCAGGGAGTGGAATTCCCTGCCAGAGTCTGTGTTTCCTGATAGCTACGACCTGGAAATCTTTAAGTCAAGAGTGAGTAGGTTACTTCTAGGAAAGCGTGCTCCATTTTCGACCACACCATCGCTTACCATCAGGTGAGATAGGGGTCAAACAAGTGCCTATCGATAATAAAAAAATTATAAGTTTTCTACCTTTGAAGTTATGTCCCAAAGCCATCAACAAAGCTAAGGAGCCTAATATAAAAGAGAGAGAAAAAGAATTATCCTTAAGAATATCCATGAGTAATGAGCAGAAAATGCGTCTCTTGTGGAATTGGGATGATCGTTATCAGTTACCCGTGTCATATGCGTCTTCTGTGGCTTCTTATGTCAGCAGCAGACTTTACTGTACCCTAATCAACGAAGCAAAAATACACGAGGTAAATACATCAGAAAGAAATGTATTTTTATTTTTTAAAGTTTGGTACAATTTTGGCCCTTATTTACAAAAACATTCTAACCTATATGAATAGTTTAAGTACTGATTCTAATTCCATATAGAGAATTTGAATTTTGAATAATTACAAAATGCCTTGTATTATTTTATTATGGAGTTTCTTGTCCGTTCTTCTCCATAAGAATCTACCTTTCCGAATGGACAGTAGAGTCACTTTATTAATGTAATTTAATTATTTTTACTGAACTGTAAACGATGACGTTCAAAAGTGCCGTTTAATGGCCTAATTGAAATAAACGTTTTGACTTTTGACTTTTTTGTTTTTTTTTTACTTTTATTATAAATCTTTCTTTATTCCCTTGATGATGAAGAAGTAGGTTCGTACGTAATTCGTGCGTGTTTTTGATATATGCCGCAAAAGTCGTTGTACGAGAAGTCGGTACATTCCCAGTTTATTTACCTCTTAATTAACGAGCAAGGCCAATTAATGTGGGGCCACTTATTTCCCTGGAGCAATCTTAGTATTTCAGGAAGCTTTCTTTTCCTTCCTGATTTGTTTTGTTTTATTAGTAATGCTTTTTTGAGATCCTCTATGTTTACTTAGTCCACAAAAAAAAATTTGCCAAGTTTTTCTGATTAGTATTTTCGTAACACCTGGTCGGCAATTGGTATATCGGTATTATTTCCAGCTGAAATATTATTCTAAAATGTTTCTTGTTTGCTGAGTCTCGCATTTAATCACTTATTTTTAACCATATCATGAAGTAGCCGTGCGTTCTGCTATTCATACCGACAAACGCTGATTATTCATTGATCTGGCCAGAGCATATCATGATGTGGGCAGTGGGTATGTTCTATTTCATGAAATACAAGCATATCATGAAATGGTCGCCCCTTCATGAAATGGCCAATTTTACGATATGACCACGACATCCCTATAAACATTATGACGTTTTGTGAACTTGTACTTGCTTGTACGAGCTACTTGGGAACCTATCAATAGTTTTCATAACTACACTTTGAAGCAAACATAACACACCACATACTTACATTAGGAGTACCTACGGTTATACGTAATAGGAGCTACTACTAAGGAGTCATAATAAAGAACAACCAAGGCAAAAAAAATACCAATCAAATAACCTAATTGGAAATAAACTATAAAAAGCCTAAAAATTCTTGGAAGGCCTTCGCAAATTTCTCGAAAACTTGAGATATTCGTGATCAAAAATATAACATTGGCGACATTTTTGCAATCGGCTCGGTTCAGTGTAATTATATCGAGTTATTGAAAGAAAATGTGTTTGACGAAATAAAAAATTTAATCGTAACCTTTAGGTACTTACACACTGATGTAATTTTAGTATCGATGTACTTTACCGGTTGATATCCAATCTGATTAAAAGCTAAATCAAATAAGTTAAATGTGTTTATTAGTGCAAAAAGGAATTTGCTTAGAAGAGTTGTGTAAGTAATCGCCTACTGCTACTTACTTACAGATCAATATCGAAAAAATACACTTTTCAACATATTTTCTCAAAAAAATGCATTTACACAGCCTGTATAAATTGTTCGAATGTTAATAAATTAATTATTATAGGACTACCCCAAGGGGGAGGGGGTGCCATAATCACCACTACGGGCAGGCGGGTTGGTGATCGCAGTGTAGCTGTTGCAATGCACGAAGCACAGAGAATGCTGCTGCCCCTTCTCTGGTTAGTACCTCAATCGCCTCTTACGACACCCACGGGAAGTGATGGGATGGTGCTATTCTTTTACTTCCAACACCATACCGAACCCTTTCATCTTTTCACATATAAAAGTATTGTAGCGGCATCAATGCCGCCGCCACATGAATTAATACTAAGAAGCGAAATTTGTACGGCAACAAAAAGCACCGCAGCGCCATCTACGACGAACTAACAACGAAATCCTGCATCGCGCAAGCAAAGTTCTCCTTGCGATAAAGTACAGTCCGAATAACAACTATCGAGCAGTTACCCACCAGACACAACAAACGTCTGGCAGGAGGATCCTCCCATTTCCAGTGGAGGTATGCGGGACTTTACTATCTGTACCGCATACCTCTATAGTATAAAAACGGTTTTAAATTGAGACTCCAGAACAATCATGTAACAAATAATAATCCCGTCGACGACAGATACAGCACTACTTTGCGCAAAACATCAAGTTATAAACAAGCGGACCTTACGACCTCATCTGCAGTAATTGCACAATTAAGTACAACTATCAACTATATTTTACACTATAGCAATATCTGGCCACACGATTATCAACCATATCTTATTGAAATAAGTGTTATAATACCATCAAATTGTGATGCTACAGATAAATTCGCGTGGGTGTGTTCGCTTGGATCCCATTTATTAAAATTATCAGACAACAATAAAATTAATAAGCTCGATGCCAACGCGACCATGTTCGCAATAAGAAATTCTTAACAGACAAAATTTAATGCAAATTAATATTATGATGGAGGACATTTTTCTTTCAAACGTACGTCAGTATCTGTTGAAATTTATTATTTGCTAGCTGCGCCCCGCGGTGTTATCCGCGGTTTATCAGATACTCGGCGTCAATGTCGAAAATTATCCGAAAGAAACACCCTCCCGGAATAAAAAGCTTAAACTATGTGTTAATCCAGGGTGTCAGCTTCCTGAGGCAGCGTTGCTGGCGACGGCTGCGGTCTCACAGGTGGTGAGCCGCATACGGCGCCTCGGCCTGTAGGTGGCCCTCAACAAGTCGGAGGCCATTGTTTTTCATGGCCACCGGCGAGCGCCGCCGCCGGGATCGCACATTGTGGTCGGGGGGGTTCCGAGGGGACCCGAGGTGGCGGCGTGTGGTGTTCCCGTGCGCCCCTCTTTGACGTAGCGGAGGGAGTCACACATCAGCGTGACTAGATTTTAGCCGTGTGAGTAAAAAATAAATCCCAATTAAAAAGAAACATACTGTCGGGACAAGGGTCCTGTATCCTAATCCAGGCCATTCTTTCCTTGTGTCCCACATCCTAATCCGGTTAGCCGCTGAGTCGTGATTGACAGACAAAGCATAGGTAACGATTACCAGATTGGTAATCGTTACCTATATAAATCTAGGCATACGGTAAGTTATTTTTGTATAAATAAGCCTGTCAACAATTTGTTTTACTAAATAAGATTTTAATCCCAACATTATTTATTAGGCCATGTTAGAATATTGTCGGAAAAATGAAATCCCCCAAAAAAACTAAAATGTGAAAAAGGCTAAGTTTCTATCCCCAAAAAATTCGGACTATAAAAGTAGCGAAATCAATAATAGGCCAAGTATTTCAGAACTGCAGAATAGTCCATGACTCCAACTCTCTTTTAAGAATACCAGTGAACAGACAGCTTGGATCTTTCCTGACCGTATAAAAATGATGAAACACTCGAAAACTCATTTTCCTAAAGATTCCCTATTATCAACTTGGCAAGTTTTTTTCGACAACGTCGATTTTACAATCAAGTTCACACTACTACATTGAAGAGTAGCCAAAAGTGTCCAAGTCCTAATCGTCGAGAAATGTCTATTAAGGCTTAAAGAATAATTTCTTTATAAATAATTTTAAAAAGTTCTAAAAATTATTCTTAGTTTGCATCCAAATTCGACCAAGTTTGACATCGAGCAATTGTCGCTTGCAACGGCCATCCGCGCTAACAGAAAGTACCATCACCAACAACAGCACCATCGCGTCGCATACTCGCGGTGTAAGCTGACCCTGATATAACTTTCTAGACAGCATCATACGGGTTTAATATAATAACGATTCTTCAGCGTCACCTTGTATAAATTGATAACATTTAATTTCAGAGATGAAACTTAGTTTAATTAATTTAATTAATCTTCTTGGTGGTTTAATCAGTTAAATTGGCACACATGTCTTTATGACAGTTGTTAACATACTAAAGTTTGAAGCTGGTATAAGTTAGGTTGTCGTGTCTAAATAATAACAGTCACACAGGGCGACGTTCAAGATAAAGTAACGCTTGCTGAGGATGGTGCATCGATGGGTGACCATCAAGCCCCTTCTGTGGGAGTCGGTCGGCTGTCGTTTGTTGATTTTTGGCTATAATTATGGGTGATAAGCACGAAAGTCCGACACCAGACTTGCTTGTGAGTTTTTTTCTTTATTAAATTGACTGTAAAATCGATGTTTGCCAAGATGATAATAGGGAATCTTTTTATGAAAACGATTCTTCGAGTGTTTCATCATTTTATTCGGTTCACTGGCATACTCAAAAGACACATGACACATGACATGACACATTAGAGTCATGAACTATTCTGCAGTTCTAAAATGCTTAGCCTATTATTGATCTCATTACTTTTATAGGCCGAGTTTTGAGGATAGGAACTTGGTCTTTTTTCACATTTTTTATTTTTGGTTGGAATTATTATAATTCCTATCATTTAGATTGGAATAATAATAATTCCTTTTTCCTTCAATTGTAGCCTAAGACGTGAATTTAAAGAAGTTTCTAGCATGACTGCAAGTGCCCCAAAATGTTGATAAGTCAGTAGGAAAATTTTCACTTTTTGGTCACCTGTATCTCCTTAACGGTTTAACCTAATGTTTTGAAACTTTCCAGTAATTTTCAACAACCTAGTTGAACTAACTTGAACAATTTTGCAAGATATTACTATCACCTGATTGTAATATCTTGCAAAATTGTTCAAGTTTCATCAAGTTTTGATTATAACAAGCAAAGTTATGTGGGGGTAAAACAGCTCGAGATGTTTCGTGTAATATACACATGTCATGCGTTAGGCCGGAACTTGGCCTGACGCACTACCGTGCACCTACATTGTTTCTCATTAGTCCGTTTGGATCTTTAATTAGCGACCAACACATTAATTAAATGCCGAAAATGATTTCCTTGTTCTCATAAAATAAGGATTTTCCGTATGTAATTTAGTAGTCTAATAAACAAAAATGTGTACCAAGATAAAAGCATCTACTTAGGAATCCTACTACAAGACCTTTGATTCTAGACAAGTGGCGCAAATATTCAATTATGGGCTAATATAATATTTGAAATAAAATCTTATTGTATAAAAAAAATCCTAATATTGTAAATAATTATGAAATTTTGTATGTACAATATGTGCATAGATAGAAATGTGTCGATTATGCCTCAACGACTAAACGAATTTGGATGTGAACACGTAAAAAATGGCCTGTCGTGTACTATATCTCCCGGTTGTACGTTTCTATCACATTGTTTTGGGTTAGTCTCCTAGAGTGTTTATTAAATAGAAGGTACTAAGGGGCTAGTTTTTTTATCCGTAGTAACCCATAGGTTAAACTGTGATTTTCGACGAACTTTTAGTTATTAACTAATCGTTATTCATTTGACCATTGGTCAAGCTAAATATTTATCGGAAAACGCACACTGACGAAATTTAGGCACCCATCATTGTTACGATTATTGATTATTACCCATCGTTGTTGTTGTTGATACGTTACAACGAATCAAAAATTCGCCCTAAGTGGCTCTTATTGGGCCTGCGGACGGCAAGTGTTGGGCCTCGCTGTCCGATCACAAACAAGCCCGGATCGATGGCGCGTTGAGTTCCACGCGCGCCCCAAAGAGATGTCAGCATAAAAGACGGGGCCCGTTAGGGCCAGAGCTTGCCAAGGTTGCGGAATATGTTAGAAATAGTCACACGGGAACGCAAAGGGCTTTAGGAGGAACACGCATGGGTCTTAGTCAGTAAGTCTCACGCCCTTCCGCTCCACCCAGAGCGGAAGAAGTCATTTGATGATTTCCCATCCTTAAAAAAAAATGGCTCTCATTGATCACATCGCATACCGTCAGGCCAAGCGTTACAATGGTTTAACTAAAGCCTATTAAGCATGAAATACCGCATATTTATTGTACGGTCGGAACCATTTCGGACAAAATTTTATTCGTATTTAGGTAACTGGATTTTCTGTTGAAATATTCCTGGTAACAGTTCCAGAACTGAAGTCGCGGCTAGGTACTGTAGATACGTAGTAACTGATTTTACAGTGATAACTAAAGTATTCTTAGAAATTAGGAAATTACTCATGTCGATGGGTACTGGGGCCCTACTATGAAGTCTTAAAACGATCGAGATTCCGCTCCAAGAGAGAGACGAAGCTATACATAGCGTATAGCACTATCTCTTTTACGTCGAAATTGGATGGCATTAGTACGTCATAAAATCGCTATTCTTTTACGACAAATACTCTCTGCAGAATTGTGTTAATATTTTTTGCTCATAAATGGTTTTCTTCTTATTGTAGAATTTTCCGTCAGTTTTTATACAAGGGGTCATTTTACTCATCATTATGAACAACTTTCACCATGGGACCAACACTGAAACCACGAAAAAAAATCGAGTGCCCCACATTTATGTGCGCTTATCTCGACAAAATGTACTGAACAGAAGATTTTTTTTTCGCGATTTCGGGTTTGGTCCCAAAGCAAAAAATATTAATAATGATGAGTACAATAATCCCTTAAGAGGTATTGCTTTTATTCTGTTACAAGTTGTATTAGTGTCTCTGGAAATTTGATCCGACGTCCAGTACTAATTCAATCGGGACATCAATACAAATCTTTGACATTGATAAAAGCGAGGGTTTTTTAGATAGCTTTCTAAGTATGACTGAACCACAATAACTGAAATAAAATAATTTTGGTTGAGTCTTCATACGCGCTGAGGTGCACTTATTATGATTTTATTATTTACTTCGGTAGTTATTTATTATTTATTTAAACTTTATGTGCAATAGTGGTACATGGGCGGATTTAATGCATCAAGGCATTCTCTACCAGTCAACCTTTGGGTTATAAAGACTAAGTAAAGTAAATAGTGAAGGGGAACAACTAATGCAAGGAAGGTTTTACATTTTTTTAAACAATTATTAAACACATGTATTCATTATTTTTAATTGGTCTGGATTTTTAAATGTGATTTTATTACCTATTTACGCGGTTGATGTCGCTGGCATAAGTGAGTGCACAATAAATACATCTGCGTTACCTCTAAAGCCAATAATATAATATCACCTGAGCTAATAAAAGTTCATTATAATAACTAGTTTCAAGCGGTTTTCAAGAAATGTCTTGTCAACCTTTAACGATTTCTACAAAGGTGTAGAAATAGTAAAATAATGTTTATTTTTAAACGTACTAATATATGTTTAATCAGATCTATCTTTTACTGTCTTACTGATGGGGAAGAGATTCGACTGGGGGACCTGCAGATTTTCGATATTATTTAACTGAAATTGCACTGAAATCAACCATTTTTAGCTGACCCCACCAAGGTCATACAAAAATTCCATAAAAAGAAGCACTTATAGGGCAATATTTACACATGTTTATTTTCCAAAAACCTTGTTAAGCCTTTATACAACCATTAAAATTAAAAAAGGAAATAATGCCAAATTGGTCCAGCCGTTCTCAACTCTATATTTACTAAACCATTTTTAGTGAATAAATCGGGGCCCTCAATATTCTCAAAACCTCGTTAGTAGCGGTCCTGTAGCCAATATGATAATAAGAAAAGGGCTCCCAAACTCTACGCTGTAAATAGGTAGGTACCTAGGGACGCCAGCACACCAATCTACCCGAAACTGTCAAATTTTCCCAGTCAACCTAGAACCTAATGCATGAAATTAGCGATAAAGTTGAAAATCTATTAAAGAAATTTGACACATTGGTGTAGCTTGATGTGCTGGCGCGTCTGTAATCAAAAAGTTTAGTTTGTCTATTGGTCGTAGGATATTCGATCAAAGTCAGTGTCGAATTACTCTAGATACTGCTTGGTAACTGCTAATGGTTATTTATTTTTTTAGATATCGCAACATAAGCTGAGATAGGGACCATTTTGGTCTCGCACAGATAATTATTTTATTATACTGTTTAGTTATTCATTTTATTTTACTGGTTTGTTTGTCTTGTGCGAGTCCCAAATAAACATTTTTCTTTCTTTCTTTCTTTCAAATGGCAAAAGAACGTTACTCAAAAGCAAGTTGGAGAGTTTTGTCATTGCTTTGCATATTCTAAAGTTTTTTTTTTTTATAGATTCACCTTGAGGCGGTGGGGAAACAACACGTTGCTTATCTCTAGTACCGCCTTACTATACTAATTCTAACTAATGTTTTAAATGCTAAAGTGATTTTCTTTTTTTGCAACGCTTCCGCGCCTAAATCTCTGAACTGATTTTGATGAATTATTGTACGGAGATAAATGGGCTTAGGAGAAGCTTATAGGCTATTTTTTAAACGACTTCAGAAAAAGGAGGAACTTCTCAATTTGGTTGTATTTTATTTTTAGGTTTGTTACCTCATAACTCCGTCATTTATGAACCGATTTGAAAAAATATTTTATAATATGAAAGGTTTTCCGATTGGTCTTGGATTGGACTTTCCGATTGGTCCCATAGAAATTTCATCAAAATCGGTTCAGTAGTTGGTTTTTAAATCAAAATAGTTAGAAGAAATACGGAATTCCGTCTACTCGGATGATATATCATCCAAGTAAACGGAATTGCGCATTTTTCCAGCTATTTTTTACTTTCTTGTGACTTTACTACAGTGGTGTTGCTAGGTGTGAGGCATAACTAAAAAAATAAAAATAAAATCGTCGGACAAAAAAAGTGAACCGACTTCGAAATAACAAAAACACTACAAAGTATAAAATAACTTTGTAGTGTTACGAAAGTCGGTGTTTAAAACGTTGAAACAATCAAAAACAACGACTTCCGAAATTAAAGTAATTTTATACTTTTTAGTGTTTTGTTATTTGGAAGTCGGTTGTACTTTTTTGCCAAAAAGGTTTTTGGTCAAAATAAACTTGAACGCAAGCAAACCCGCAGGCGGCGCAAAAGCTTATTACAAAAAACCTTTTTCTAGCTACGCTATGACATATGAACGCAATAGGATTTTATGGTAAAAACGGGCGGACGGAGTCGCGAGCAGAAACTAGTATCTATACAATAAGTATATTTTGGATACGAAAATGATCATCATTGTTCAGTTTTGCTCTCGAGTATTTCTTTCGATAACATCGTCTAGTTTCACATGGACTTTATTCAAGAGGTGCTCAAACCGCAACATACAAGTATTAGAATATAACACACGAACACGAAACAATAAACAGTAAAACCCACCAAACGCGAGATATCTATTTACGTAGAGTCTGTCGTGTTTCTGTAAATTAGATTTTGTGAAGTGTGTAAATTCGACGTCAAAACAACAAACAGTCTACGATTAAACTTACGATCCCAATATTGCTTGCAAACTTGTCTCTCTATCTATCTTCAGCTTGTTCTGTCCCACTGCAGAGTAAAGGCCTCCCTTTCTTCCTTCCATATCCGTCTGCTTTGTCCAATCTTGTAGATAGGCGTCAAGCATGTCCGCCATCTTCGCCTAGATCTGACGCGATTTCGTCGGACATTTTCTGGACCCACATTGTGGTTATTTAACCCATGAACCGTTCGATAATCGTTGGTTTTCACTTTTCAAATTTTATTAATACACAACACACCATTAAAACCTCGATGAAACACAAAACAAAAATCTTACTTGCCATCATTCATTTTTGAATACTATAAATCTAAATCACTGAACTTGAAACAGTCACTAGATCACATCATGCCTGTCTAGAGTTTATATCTAATATGAACATCATTAGTAGGTAGACCTAACCTCTAGACCTACTAACGATGTTCATATTCCTTAAGTCTAAAGTTAACTAAGCACTTGATACGTAGGTACCTATACATATATACATTATTCACAATAAAACCCATGATACCACGCAATCAAATCATCAATAGCTTAATGCTAATGACAAATTAATTCACTAGGTGTAGGATTACGACGATAACAATATAAGTTCTATGTCTGTATCAAGTTATTGTAATATAGGCTTGCGACTGTCTTTAATGAGGTAATAATTATGAAGATGCAGCCTTATTGCGTTAATACACGTATTTTATCACGTCAACAGTATTCACGACTTTTTAAACCTTTGAAGCAATGGATCTGGAATCGTTTCGATTGTGAAATAATATACAGACATCTGCCATGACATGAGTCGCTTGCTGAAAATGTCACCTTCCGTACTTTCACAAAACACGCTTCAACACGTACAATCCTTATCAGTTGTTGATATCGTCTAGAACGTACACTGTTGTTGTCCTGCAGCCCGTGCGGGTCGCGCCGACCCCAAAGGTCATCCATGGCAGGTGTCGCCTCGTTAGTCCTATCAACAGATCTTGACGTGCAAGACATGCGTCTGCCGCCACCCTGCTTACTACGACTCATCGTGTACGGTAAATAGATTTGTATCATGGATATTGATTTACGGTGGAGGCAAATATTTGTAGGGAATGTTGACTCGTGTGCTCGAAAACTAGGTTCTTTCTGCTTTTTTTTAAGCGTCCCCGAGATGATTAATGCCAATTGTCAATTAAAGTTATTGTCAATTGCCATTGATCGTTGACAAATACAATTGAAGCGATTGTCAGTCGCAGTTACGTATTCGAAAGCAATTGATAAAAAATGATTGATGCTTATTGACAGGAGTCATTGAAGGTGCCAATTGATCGTTTGACTGAGTTCTTGACAATCATTCATGTGTCTGAAAGCAGTGAAATTGTCTCTAGCTGCCTATGCGAATACCAACTGTTCCAATGCCAAAAATCATACTGAACGCAAACACATTGAAAACTGCAGCAATGGCACTTCAATTGCAATTGTCAATAACGTAGCACATTGACTATTGGCATTCAATTAAAAAAATAAATTTATTTCGAGCAACCTTAAATATGTGGTACTAAAAATGATAATATAAGAGAACATGCTACAACAGCAACATGCCTATCACAACAGTGTCATATGTATGGGCAGTCCATCCGGTCCGCGATCATTGCCAGGATTTAGTGCTGCCCCACACCCTATGCACTAGGGGCGCGCCCTGATTGCGCATAGTCGCGTAGAAGCAATCAGTGAGGCACTCTGTGAAGCTGAGGCACTGCAGTAGCGAGTCAGCCCCAATACAGCTGAGCGCGTTGTTGAACTGGACGTTGGGCATTGATCATCTCGGGCCGGGTTAGGTAATAAAGCGGTCCAAGCGCAATCAAATTAATGCTAAGTACACATAAGTACATTCACAGCTGCTAAGGCGAGTTTTTCGTCAGGTAATGAGATTATATTTCTTGTTCCAGATTCTAAAAGACATAAGTTGTTTCCTTATGTCGTGCCGTCTCAGAATATTTTTATTTTTTTTAGAAGTTGGATTGGCCAACAAAAAAACTTGCTCTGTGATGTAAATTGTGTCGAAAACTGTCAGTGTCGTTCTTAGGCAGCTTCACAATTTTGACACTAGAGGCGCTAGTTAGAATCTTTGCATTGTCAATAGGCCAGGGATGGGCAAACTATGGCCCGTGGGTCGACTCCGCCCCGCAAAAGGGACTATGCTAACGTCATTTTGACAGTTAGAGTTAAAGATCTCGCTTTTTTAAATCTTTTTCATCGATACACTATATATCCTGCCAGGGTTGCGGAATTTGTTCGAAAGAGTCACCGCGGACTTGGAACGCAAAGGGCTTTAGAAGGAACACGGATGGGTTTTAGTCAGTAAGAGTCTGACACGCCCTTCCGCTCCACCCAGAGCGGAGGAAGTCATTTGATGAATTCCCATCCTTAAAAAAAAAAAACAGTATATATACGCAGTTTGGTGGGTGTTTATAATATTAAATTGTTTGGTCCAGAATAAAAGATTTTTTTAAAAAAATATTTTATCAATGATATACACATGCAAGTTGGTTACATTAACATTAATTCTAGTGAGTGTGTCAAGGTTGATCAGAAACAAAACCGTGAAATATTGGAATTTTCACATTTAAACATATCACTGGTTTGGAGTGCTTAAATGCTGGAAAGAATATTTAAATAGCGTGAAAGTTACCTTCAAATATGTCTCATCTCTATTATTAACATCTTTTTCGACAGCAACAGAATTCCGAAAACGCAATCGTCAAATTCTATGAAATTACAGCTTTAGTCGCTGGCGGTGATATACAAAATATTGTAAAACGTATATTTGAAAAGAGTAACTATGGAGTTTCTTGTCCGTTCTTCTCCATAAGAATCTACTTTTTGCGAATGGACAACTAGAGTCACTTATATTTTAATTTTAAACTGTAAATTTGACGTTCAAAAGTGCCTTTTAATGGTCTAGTTGAAATAAATGAATTGACTTTTGACTTTTGACTTTTGGCAGCAACAGTAATAAAGTAAGAATTACATAGCAACTGTTTCTCTTCCCTATCAGGATCATCCCATACCTACTCGTTTTAAAGGCAGTCACATACATCGCGAAATGAAATGAAAGTTCTCAGAGCGACTTGAACATAAATAGAACAGCCCGATAACAACCATCACCCGATAACCCACCAAACAACACCGTCTGATCGAAGGATCCTCCATTTTCAATAGAGGTTGCGGGACTTTCCTCCCTGTTCCTCATACCTCTATAGTTATACCATACCTTAGCCCTAAGGAATATTATAAATACGAAAGTGAGTTTGTTACTCGCTTTAAATTCAGAACCGATTTTGATGAATTTTGGTACGGAGATAGATGGCACGCTGGAGACGGCTATAAGCTTATTTTGCGAAAATATATATTAACGCGGGCAAAGCTAGTAATACATACATTGACATTAAAGCATATATTTTCAAAATGTATAACCCCATAGCAACAGCCCGTATTTCCTACCCCATTTCTCAACCAGTGTGTCACCCTCCTAACGTACTTAAACACGAGTATCTTAAAAGCCAACTTGTCGCCTCACTGACAGCCTGGAGAGGTATTAAATGGAGCCTAATTTTTCTTCAGGCAAAGAAATATTCACGACACAATTTCCCTAAAGTTAACTTGGCGACAGAATTGTGGGGAGCTGGGATAGTGGAGAATAATTGAATAGATTAGTAAGGTTGTGATATGTCGCAGAAGAAAAATTACGTTTTTGTTAGAGAAATGTAATACGTTTACTCGTCTTTTCTAGCCTGTGAGGGTAATGTGTTCAGTGTGCAAATCCGACAGAACAGTTTAGTTTCCTAAACTATACTAATATGGATCATTCATAAGTAAGGTCACACGAATTTCATGATTTATAAGCCCCGTCTGTCCTTGCCATGAGTCACATTTGTGTGACCCGACGTCTCTTGGTGTGATGTCATATATTTTGCGTTTAAGTTTAGAGCTTTAGTACTTTCGATGTATACATGTGACGTCACGAAGCTTAATCCCCCTATTGTCACACTATGTCAAACTTAAACCTCTTATCGTGTGCGGTAATTTAGGCATATTATAATCGCTTATAAGAATAAGAATATTTTATTTGCATATAAACACGGTATATTTAAGGTCATATTTTAGAATTATGATCTTGTTTCACCATTTGCTGGCATACAAATATTTGAGCAATTGTTTATTACAATAACGAATGTTAGATATAAAATCAATGCTTTGCAATCACTGTTATTTTAATTACTATTTCTAATAAATTAATTTTAAAATATTTTTTATTACACTAAGTCCACATAATAGAAAGTATAAAAACATCTTGAGGTGCGATTACGAATATCTTTCACTAATATAAAGTATTACTACTTTTTAACGTGGAAAAACGCGCAGCTCCTGAGGCTTATGGAGTTTCTTGTCTGTTCTTCTCCATAAGAATCTACCTTTCCGAATGGACAGTAGAGTTACTTTATTAATGTAATATTATTATTTTTACTGAACTGTAAACGATGACGTTCAAAAGTGCCGTTTAATGGCCTAATTGAAATAAACGTTTTGACTTTTGACTTTGCTTACAGTAGCAAAAAATCCTACGTTGGACGAACATTATTAAATGCAGTACAAAAAAATAAGTTTGCAACGAGTCGTGAGAAACTCGCAGAACGTTTTTCTCTCGGAAACTAAGCAAATTATGGACTTTATCTGCAACGAAACGTTAAATAGAAACTTCGAAACATAGCTTCCGAAATGGAGCAACGTTACTTTTAAAATGTGTCTTGCAAATCAAAAGTCACTTTTAAATAGTCTAAGATCCGAAGTAAGATCGACCTTCACCCAGCTGGTTACCGGATGAAAATTATATTTTATCAAATAAAATATGTTTCTGAACATACTATAGGGTTGCCGTAAAAATATGGTCATGCTCATGACAATAATTAAAAAAAAAAATTCTTAAAATTTCACTGAATAATTACTGTATTCACAGTAAATTGCTTTCATTTTGCTAGGGCTAGATAGGAAGTGCGTGTTTAACGTTGTCCATAATCGACCTCTATTAAGTAATAATATTTTCTAGACGAGTGATAATGAGCAATCTTGATCCCACTTTGCCATAAGCGTTACCATTAGTTAGCAACCCTTTCGACACCCATGGGGGGTGACCTATTGGTTAACGGTGAGTAACGTTATTAACACTTATGATAGGGGAAATTACTTAAGTTATACAATTTGAAAAATAGGTTACAGATGTGGAACAGAAACTTTGAATCTTTAACTTGTTTATATTATCTTAGTGAGATTGTGTTAAATTCTTTTTTTAAAAAAACCGACTTAAAAAAATGGAGGAGTTTTTTTTTGTATGTTTGTTACCTCATAACTCCCGTCATTTATGAAAGGATTTGAAAAAATTTTTTTTTATTTGAAAGGAAATTCTTTCCAATTTCGTCCCATAGACATTTAATCAAAATCGGTTCAGTAGTTTGATTTTTAAATAAAAATAGCTGGAAAAAATATATCATTCAAGTAAACGAAAAAATTACACTATATTTAGCTTAGTTTTAAAATTGCTCTCACTGTCTATCTAAACTTTTTTAGAGTAAACTTTTATAGTTCGGGTCAATATTCTGTGAGGGAGCGAACCCACAAACCAGCCAACAACTTAGAATAGAGTAGAATTCTTTATTGTTTACCAAAGTACTTTCACAACTTTTTTACTTTTAATATTTTTTTTTTTATTATTATAGTCAAAATCTTATTTTTACGGCAATCCTGTTGGTATTGGTATATGTTCTGAAACATATTTTATTATATATAATAATGATAAAATATAATTTTCATCCGGTAAACAAGTGAGTGAAGGTCGGTGTTACTTGGGCTCCTCTACTATTACTTTTCCTGTTTATCATGTCATGTGTAATCCGTGAGTTATATGCTGAATGTATCACGCCAATCCGCGACCTATTCACGTTGGTCAGAGCAGATAGCCGGGTCATCTCGCGACCGTCCGAAATGCGATAACGTTATATATTCTTGTTTTTATTCATATCTCAGGATGTTGCGATGTTTTTCTACTTGTATACTCTTTTGAAATTCTTTGTTTGTTTGTCGCTAAGGTTATTCTATCTTACTTTTACTGATAGAAAAATCTAGATATGTATAAAATTAAAAATGAGCTTTCAAATTAGATGAAATATGACTCATTTTACTTAAGAATTCGAATGCTCAACTGTAGTAAAATGTATGTGTATTTTATTTAAAGCAAAGCGAAACAAAGTGCCTAAAAAGGACTTTATCTCGAGGGAAAGAGCCACTTAGAGCCACTGAAAAAGCTTCATTTACACTTTTTTCAACTTGTTAAATAAAATCTAAAAGCATATATTCACGTAGCAAGGTGAAAAGTTCTGTAAACAAAGGTAGGAATGCTTTCAGACAGATTGTTAGAGGCATCACAGTATTCAAGGTCATCTGATACAATGCCGTATCCATAATGTACTATTTCAGTTACATACTGTCTAGGATTAGATGGATGTGTGGAGTATCGAGAATGGATAAAGTGAGGAATGAGTTCATTAGAGGTAGCTTAAAAGTGGCGCCTGTAACGGAAAAGTTTATAGGGAACCGCTTATCTTGGTATGGTCATGTGAAGAGGAGGGATGAAATGCACGTAATTAAAAGAGTTATGAATATAAATGTGGATGGATGGACAGGGAGAGGGAGGCCAAAGAAAAGATGGATGGATTGTGTTAGGAGTGATATGAAATAAAAGGGAGAGACGTCAGCCACGTGACAGAATGGAAGAAAAAAACGTCTTGCGCCGACCCCAAGTAACATGGGATAAGGGCAGGAAGATGATGACTGTCTAGGATTACTACATGAACTGTTGTGTTTTATGGGGTCGGCTTTTGCAGCCTAACGTACCTGACTACTAACATTTGGCTAGACAGGGTGTCAGATTTTGAGTTTCTGACTGTCAAAAGTATATGTCATCCGGGACGTTTTTTATTTATTTTGAGATGAGTTTGCTCTTGACTCTAGTCTAGGTAGACAAAGTCGTATATGGAGTGATCTTACCCAGAAGAAGCTTGTTCACTCTAACTTTGAAAAGATTAGGGTTGAATGCGTTCGGAAAAATAGACTCAGGCAGAGAGTTCCACTCCTTTGCTGAGCGCATTATAAAAGCTTTCGAGTAACCGAAGGCTCTCGCTCACGTCAAGCGTTGTTCAACCCATCATTTAAACACGGCCTTCTCTGAAATATATGATTTCTAATATCAATAACATGAAATAGAATGATGATGATCAAGAAAGCTTGAAGTTTATGAGATTTTTCACTCAGGTCAAGGTTCACCTACTAAAACGACATCTGTAAGAATCGATCGAATTTAAAGCCATTTGAATTGAAATCTTCCTATCGTTGAATACCTAGAAATGTGCACAACTAGCAGTAAATCTGCTGTAGAAATTAAATGCCACATAAGTTACAAATAAAGTACGTAGGTACCGGAACCATTTTGCTTCATTGCTCGACTTTATTAATTACTAGTTGCCGCCCGTGGCTCCGCCCGCGTGATTGTCGAAAATTATCCCAAGGGAACATATTCCCGGCATAAAAAGTATCCTATGTGTTATTCCATATGATATATTATATGATATGATAGCGGCATCAATGCCGCCACAAGAAAAAGCAACGAAGCAAATATACATCGCAACAAAAAGAACCGCAGCGCCATCTACAACTCAACAAAATCCTGCATCGCGCAAGTGAAGTTTACATTGCGATTTGAATGTATACAACAGTCCGAATATCAACTATCGGGCAGTTGCCCACCAGACACAACATCGTCTGGTCAGAGGATCCTCTGTTTTCAGTCGAGGTTTGCGGGACTTCACTCTCTGTTCCGTATCCCTCTTCATTCCAGACTATAATCTACCACTGTGCCAAATTTCATTAAAATCCATTCAGTAGTTTTTACGTGAAAGAGTAACAAACATCCATACATCCATCAATACTTACAAACTTTCGAGTTTATAAGGACTAATTAGTAGGATTTAATTAGTCTTGTTAAAGGAAGTCGAAGTATAATCTATTTAACAGGGAAAAATTAAGAGTGTACAAAATTTTTAATTAACTATACACAAGTACACATAAAACAAAAACGTCTAAGCAAACATTAAAATTTTTCGCAAACAAAATCTCTGCTTCACTGTCGACTGAAAGTGTACCCAAAAGACGGGCGCCATTGCCACGCAACGCTTATTAACCCTGACCAAGGTAAAAGTTTTTTAAAGAAAGACTTATATTCCTACTTTGGGGCATTTTTGTTAAATTAAACAGTTTACCGACTGAAAAATACACCCGACTTCCAAAAAAAAAACACTACACTACCAAAACAACTTTAATTTCGGAAGTTTGTAAGTGGGTTTGGTTATTTCTTCGTATTTTAACATCGACACTGAAATTAAAGTAATATCGCAGTGTTTTTTTTTTTGAAGTCGGTTGTATTTTTTTTGTGGTACACACACCTAACAACACCACTGGAAAGTCACAGGAAAGCTAAATACGCAATTTCGTTTACTTGGATGACATATTTTTTCCAGCTATTTTTATTTAAAAACCAAAATCGATTCATTAGGAATCGATTTTGATGAAATTTCTATGGGACCAATCGGAAAGTATATACTTTCACATAAAAAAAGACTTTTTCCAATCGGTTCATAAATAACGCAGGTATGAGGTATCAAACACACAAAAAAATAAGCATACAAACGAATTGAGAACCTCCTCCTTTTTTTGAAGTCGGTTTAAAAAACGGGGCACCTTTTTTAATATTCCTGTAAGTAATTCAAATGTTTTTCCTCACGATGTAAAGAGACTTTTATAACGCTTAATGTTTTCAATTAAAATGTACATAAATCTAACCCACTCGCAATAATTGACCGTTTAAAATTTCCCGAAAAATTCTTTTTCCTAAGAGGAAAATGAATAGATGGACAATTTCTTGAGGAAAATGTCGTGTTTGGAAAACATACATTAGTCCTTGATGTCAGTTAAGACAGAAAACTATACTTACTCACACTTTTAAAAGGCTTTTCCCTTAGTAGAGGTTTACCTTCTAGTATATGTACAGTCAACAAAGCTATTTGGTATGCAAGTAGCTAACTTGCAACTACTTTTAACCCTTTCTAAGGCAGAGGGAATATTTTTACCACCATATTTCACAGTTCATAAATCGATGATACATTACCATTAGTTATTCTATTGTATTAAAATGGTATTTTCAAGACATAACCGTTCATTAAATATTCATTTAGGATAAAAAAAAAAAAATAATAACCATAATGCCTACCAAATTATGACGATTCTTGGCATATTTTTTCGATCTCCAAATTATTATGGGTTAAACAATGTTGTGAGTGTGCTGAGTAGATAATTATTGCACACCACACTCATAAGTATGTCATTAGTTTAAAAAGTAATAGTGCAAATAGTAGAAATAAATATTGGCAGTGCAGTGGAAAAAATAATATTTTTTCTGTATGCCAACGTTTAAGTACAGTCAGTCAGTCAGTTTTTAAGTTTTTAGTGTTTCTGTGCGTTTTTCCGGCAGAATAAACTGATTTTCTTTCTTTCTTTTTCTTTTTCAACAATTCCTGTTGGCTGTACTTATCGAAAACAAAACACATAATTTTTCCTAGATAATCTTTATTATAAGATTTTACCAACACATTTTTTTGCTTGTTCTTATCAACTTTCATCAAAAACCTTTAAGTACCTTATAATATTTTCTAAGCTTTAGCTGATGGGAATTCAGTAACTTACCAATGGAAGACTCAACACAATCAGAAGCAGGAAGTATGGCTTTCTGTGATTCTGAAAAAAAAAGAAATATAACATGTAATATTTGCGACATATAAGATGGTATCTATAATATAATGCACGTTTTATTACAATGTACGTGTAATATAATGCACATTACAAAGGGATTTTGAAAACTTAACAGTACAATATAAAACAGAAATAATTACACGGATCTAAAAAGGATCGCCTCGAAATTTTACTATGTTTAGGTGAAGCAGCATTTGTAGCAGCATTTTCCCAAGATGACTGCATAAAAAACAAGAAGCATGCAAGAAGATGGGTAGCAGTGGCATTTGATAAAGTTTTGTTAACGTACATCACTTTGGTTCAGAATGGGATAAGCGACGTCAAGCGATACTGCCGGAAAACATCATATTTTTATACAAATTGGCATAAGTGAACGTTTAGCTATCGAGTGCGTTTATATTCTCGTAAAAAGACCTCAGAAAATATAATCTGTTTCCCAAAATCTGTCTGTCAAGTGAATGTGACCTTAACTTCAACTCATGTTAGCAGCTTTTGTGAAAAATACGCCACAACAATTGATCCCAATATCACGCCGGTACCTATAATAAAATACGCCAGATAAATTGATCATAATATCACGCCGGTACCTACAACAAAATACGCCACAAGAATTGATCCCAATATCACGCCGACACCTACAATAAAATACGCCACAACAGTTAATCCCCATATCACGCCGGTACCTACAATAAAAGAAAGATTAAAATATATATAAATACTTTTTTTTATATTTGAGATGAGATTACTGTTGACTCTGGTTTAGGTCTGAGGTGACAGAGACAAAGTCGACGACGGAGTGAGCTTACCCAGAAGAAGCTTGTTCACTCTAACTTTGAAGAGATTAGGGTTGAAAGCGTTCGGAAACACAGACGTAGGTAGAGAGTTCCACTCCTTTGCAGTGCGCATTATAAAAGACGTTTGGACGACTGCCGTTAGCTAATACATTGAACTTAATTAAATTAACCACCTGAATTCCGGCCTGAAATAGAACCACCCACACTACTTTCAACTGTAGTAGGTCGCGCAATCTCGCAGCAAATTGATTTCAGAACCCACGACTACTCTTGTATACCTTGATAGCTTTAATTGGTGGAAAACAAGTTAAACAGTTCTACATGGTATCAGATAAATATCTGTTAGAGGTATTTTAGTAACTAATGAGTCTGTAAATCAAACATTCTGAGGCTACATACAAATTGTTTGTATTCCAAGTTTACCAGTAGCTTTACATGTGTATGTGTGATCCGTTATTTAGGTATTCCAAACTTTAGCGCGAATATTTTATATTAATTAGAACTTTTAATTACTTTTGTGGTTTCGGGTTTCTTTTGGGTTGTGATGATATGTGGGCTCCAGTCAAGTGTCTAAAGAGATCGATTTATCTATACAGATTTCGAGTAATTGGGATCCCAACACCAATTAAAATGCAAAACATTTTAATAAAATAATAGTTTTAGAGAGAGTTTTTTTAAATACTTAAGTACCTGAAAAATATATTTTTACAATTAAATGATCTTTAGAAATGTAAATACTGAAATAGCAAGTCCTAATTTAAATATTAAACCTGTGTTTATAATAATACTGCCATTTCAAAGCTGTGTATATTGTCAGTGGTCAGGCAGGGGCCAATAATTCTTCCATAGTATGCGATAATATAATCAGTCGACTAAACCACCCAAACCCATAGCCACTTGTCATCTTGTGTTTCCATATTCTGCACATCCTGCACCAACCGGGGATTGTCCTTGAGTATACTTTAATAGTGCATACAGGTATAATCTTCGGTTGGTACTCCATTCCATTTGAAATGTCTAACGGGCCCTCTGCGACTTGGCCTTGGCCCCTCGTACGCCTACCAAAGGACCCGAGATTGTCAAAGACATAAAATAATGATAATAATAACAAACATTTAGTTCAGACGACGTCCATATTTTAAATAGTTAGAAAAAACTAATGTTAGTATTGACAGCACTACTTTTTTTTTAAGGATGGGAAATCATCAAATGACTTCTTCCGCTCTGGATGGAGCGGAAAGGCGTGTCAGACTCTTACTGACTAATACCCATCCGTGTTCCTTCTACAGCCCTTTGCGTTCCGGGGCCGTGGTAACTCTTTCGAACAAATTCTGCAACCCTGGCAGGCTCTGACCCTAGCAGGCCCCGAATCCTATGCTGACATCTCTTTGAGGCGCGCTTGGAACACAATGCGCCATCGACCCAGGCCTGGTTGTGACCGGACAGCGAGCCACCCAACTGACAGCACTACACTACGACATGAAGCCGCACCCATCTTTGCAGCATGGGGGACTCCCACCTATCTGCAAAAACAGTCAGTATAGTGTTGGTGCTGCCACGAATGCGATAATACCTACGCAGCTTCTATTATACCTAGCTTGTGGATACCTACTATCCTACACGAATCACCAAATGTAACACAAGTCTATTTAAAAGGAAGTAATGAAAACACAATTCATTTACTTATTTGAACTTTATGTACAGTAGTAGTACTTGGGCGGACTTAATGCAACAAGGCATTATTATGTGTGAAAAGACTACTAACACTGTAGGGGGCGTACATCATATAAATAAAATTTAAAATAGAAATGATTTATTTAAAGATACGAATAAAATCATGTAGTAATTCCGGGTCGATGGCGCGTTGTGTTTCACGCGCGCCTCAAAGAGATGTCAGCATAGAGGACGGGGCCCGCCAGGGCCAGAGCCTGCCAGGGTTGCGGAATTTGTTCGAAAGAGTCACCGCGGCCCTGGAAAGCAAAGGGCTTAAGAAGGAACACGGATGGGTTTTAGTCAGTAAGAGTCTGACACGCCCTTCCGCTCCACCCAGAGCGGAAGAAGTCATTTGATGATTTCCCATCCTAAAAAAAAAAAAAAAAAAAAAAAAAGTAATTAATTATACTTTTCCCCAGAGTAAGTAACATTTCCAAATTATTTTTTCTTACCTCTGCAGGGCGAAGGCTTCAACTTTTATCATTATCATAATTAATTTGCGAACAATGAATAAAGTCAAAAAATACCACGTACGGCCGCAAGCAAGATACTGTATTAATGAGCAGAACATCGCTAGCTGTCGGTAATTGGGTCACCGGCCATGTAAACAAATATGTCTGCTTTTTTTTAAGATAACCTTGTGTTTTCGGGAACTGTGGATCATCAGTTAACGATGCACTGGTGGTCTTGTGATGCTTGCATAGAAAGGAAATCATTAATGTTTTTTTTTTTTTGGATACGTTTCATTTATTGCAATCACTTTTTGTTGATGTAAATATTAGGTAACGTAAGTAGTAACTGCGAATAACGTCTCCGTAAGATTGTTATACATCTTTATTAGATTATAATGTATCGCTATATTATGAAAAAATCGTTTTGTATACAATAAATCCCATCCGGATTCAATAGTGGCTAATATGTACGTACGTGTCTTATTAACAAAAAATAATTTACAATTTCACGCGATACTTTACAATCTTAAGGCGTTTGTTTCCGATGACATATATTTATAATAATAAGTGTCTTCCTGGCCGATGTCAGCTATGGCGGCATGGTACGTGTTAAATTGCACAAGTATGTGCGCAAACACAGATGCACTCCCTCTTTCATTTCTCTCATAATCCAATGGGACGACAAACCGACACGACTGGAGAGAGATCTGGCGCAACAAAAATGGCTAGCGTCCCTTTTAAGGTACGGGGCTGTCACAACTTCCAAACTCCGAGCTATCACTGGGAAATTCATAAAGGAAAAGCCTTTGACACTATTTGCCCGACCAGAGAATCGAGACCAAGGCCCCACGCTCTGCGGCGAAATTGTTCTAAAGAGTCATCGCGGCCCTGAAGTGCTACGGGCATTTGAAGGAACACGAGTGGGTTTTAGTCAGTAAGAGTCTGACCCCCCCCCCCCCCCGTTCCGCCCAGAGCGGAAGGAGTAATTTTTTTTTTAATTTCCCATCCAAAAAAAGGCCCATGCTTATTTCAGTTGCAGAACCAGTCCTTTATAGTGCATTAATAATAATGAATGAAGACTTGGCATTAATCAGAAATATTAAAGTGTGACAGTTACCTTGTATTTTGATTTGATGCAGTTGATGCTAGTTCGTATGCCAATTTCATAACATATACATAGGTATAGTAAATATTCGTTATTATTGCACACATCTGAAGTATGTATATCGACATGTATGTCCTTCTAAAGTATCATTTGTGAGCACATCGGGATATGAGCTTTATCGCTAGCGTAGAGTATTTCTACTAAACTTCAATCATCACCTTACTACACACAGTAATCGTATCGCAGTATTGACGAATATGTCCGTAATATTGTTTGTCCGCTGATTGCATTCCCTCCCAGCCACAGCGATAACATTTGACCCGTAGGTAACTTAATTTTGAACCAGCTATCACAACAAAGTTGTAAAGATAAAGTCAATTGGAATAACATCAATAGAAATCGTTTACATAAACACTCAACTGACATGAATGGTTTTAGCACGCCACGTTACAAAAATTCAGTCAGGAGGATTATTATTATGCTTTCAAGTAATAAATGCATTTGTTATCACAGCAATATCTCATATCTTTGCTAAAAATAATGGATATTTTTTATATTAAAAGTTGATATAGTGATGTTATCTCTAATGTCCCTCGTAGGTCACGTGAAGCAAAAGGACTCTCGTATGAACGTGGTCGAAGCAAAAGGATTATTATGTTTGAAGCACGTGGCTCATGTGACTGTCCGTAGTTTCTGCTAGCCCTCAAGGGAAATGGCGTGAGTTTGAGAATGTTTCTAACTTTGTAGGTATGCTTTTCTTTTAAGACAAATAATCAATCTACTAATATACCCATATCTCATGGTTATCATCGCCGTTTTAGGTGAACTACGTCTACTGCTGATTGACCTTCCAAAAACGTCGCCATATCAACCAGTCCTGAGCTTCTCGCATCCTGCTTAAATCCTATATAGGATATATTTTTTTTATCAGATCATTATAGGTACATAAGGGTGTGTCCACATCTGGCGAATGCGCCACGAATGCGCCACTCGCGAGCTGCTCGTGTGCTGCACGCGTGCAGTTACTGCAATTGTTTGGTGCGCCTCTTTAGCGCACATTGCAATTTTTTTTGCACATTTATATGGATCTTTTGGATCCAATCAAAATATATGTTTTATACGTTTCGATTAATCACAAACAATTATCATCCGTCCACTCCATGATAATACGTATTCAGCGTCCTGCAATCAGAAACGGGTTGAGTGGGTGAGCGGGCGGGAGGAAGTACGAGCAGAGCGCAAGGTGCACGCGCGGTTCTTGCATGGCACGTAGCTGGTTCGCGAGCGGCGCGCGCGCGATGTCGGAACGGTGCGGACTTGAAATACACGCACGCAACTCGCGAGCGGATCGCTAGCGGCGCCTTCATGGCACATTCGCCAGATATGGATACACCCTTAGTGGTCTCAATGGCACACCTTCTGCCTATAGTACGAGTACATGCAAGCATTAGTTGTTATACAAATATTATGTTATGAGAGTTGAGATCAACAATCAGTTTGCCTTGCTGTTTCCAACATGTTGTTATTAGCTTCAAGTGTAACCGGATGCACCAGTGGAGTATGTGTGTATGTATTTTACACGGAGCGACTGCCTCAACCCAAAATCAAAATTATACAAAAAAGAAGTACCTTAAAAATCGCCCCGTCCGGCTGTTATTATTAAGCCATGAGAGTTGTAAAAAACAAAAAGAAGGAAAATATTTCACAAAATTCCACGTGATTCAAGTAAAAGTTTAACCTCCATTTTGTCTCAAAAGAGATGAAAGGTATTATCCTGTCAAGGAAGACATAAATTACCATAAAAAGAAAGAAAGGAAAACAGGTGAAGGAATCATGACTGACGGTGAGTGCTCTTGTCCCATCAATGTTCTCACGCTCCATTTATTTCCTGAAGAAAAATAGTACTCAGCCAAAGTTTTCCGGTTTCTCTTTTTGTAACATACCTTACAAAAATACCAAAACAAAATCATTGCAGTTTAACCATATTTGAAAAAAAAATCAGTGCCATATCGATTTATGTCAGCAATATAAAATTTGTCAACTCTATACCTAAGTTCTATGTTTTACTCGTAGCTGTTTATTTTCCCTCAATTAATAAAATAAAATATGGTAAACGATCTGAAAGCCCGAGGTTGAGTCGAACATACCTGGGCATAGCTATATACGTGAATATCTTCTCTAGATAGTATAATGGCTAGTTTACACAGTAACTCGGCCGTCTACACGGTGATAGTGGCTGCCCACTCACTTGCGACACAAAAAATAGAGGGCCCGCTCGTAACTGCCTGGCTAACACTAGCGAGCTACACTGCTGAACGCATCCGACCGATGCGAGTGATGTCCGAGCTACTGTCGGCGGGCCTGCGAGTAAAATCAAAAACTATTGAAGTAACTCGGATCCGAGCTACTATCCAACTCGCACGCGCCAGTAACTCGTAAGATACGTCCAAACGATGCGAGTTACTGCACTGCAGCTACTCGGCAGGCTGACTCGCACTGTGTAAACTAGCCATAAAACAAAGCCGATGTCTGCTTCTGTCTGTTTCTCCGCTTACTTCACCACTGCACCAAAATTCACTGCACTAGGTATATCAAAACCGGTTCAGCGCTTGAGGCGGCAAAACGTAACAAAAAAACAAACAAACTTGTATTTAAGATATTAGTTAGGATAGCAGAATTTTCATCCCAATGCGTTCCAGTGACATAACATTCGATAAGGCGAGGGCCTAGCAATGTTTTTGACGTATAGTAACGTTATGTACAGCGGATGTGCACTACGTCCGATCCGAATCCGATCAGAATCCGTCAAAATATTGTCCGAGAAACCGACTGAGAGCCGACTGTAACTCGGATATTGCTTACGCACTAATCCGATCCAAATCCGTGATTACCTTCTTTCTGGACATAAGTACAGATGATATGGCTTCACACAATCCATACTCCGTTTCTTTGATCTTCCCCTATTCTTATCTCTCATACTTTCACCGTGTTTATCAGTGTTACCGTGTAAACCAAAAATTTACTTAGCCTTGCTTATACTAGCTTATCCTTGTCCAATTAAATTGTTATAAGAGCAGTCGTAGCCGCACACAAAAGTAAGTTATAATTACTTATAATCTATCAATATTAACGTCATATAATCCATTTTCGCATCACATACCCACGTAGCTATCTAATGAGCGTCTATTCAATAGCAAGGTTATACGGGCGCCATAGATACTTGTGTCGTTAAAAGCACCTGCATTGTGACGTTACAATGGTGCATTGTTCTCAATGAGTATCATGTTATGGTAGGTCATGATTTACTTTAGGGGGCGGTGGATTATGTCCCATGACATAATCCAACGCCGTAGTGGATTATGTCATATAACATAATCTTTTGCCCTCCAAAGATTGATTTAAAGGATATTTTTTTAACTCAAAATTATTACTAGGAAAAAAATATTTACGATACTTTTCAGAACGTTAGAAATGTATTTGTAAATAGCCAAAATAATAACAAGCCAATAATAATAATAACGAGCCAACCTTAACGTTCAGGCAATGCTTGTCGTCATCCATTTATTATATACTTACTGAGGAGGTCCTTACTTGTCAGGAAAATCGCGTTAAGAGCTTCCATTTAAGTCCTTTTTCTTGGAAATGAATGAACTGATTTTAATGAAACTTGGTACTTGGTTGGAATGTCAGTTCTGTATGATACCGTGAGGAGTAAATGATGATTAGCCACTTGGCTTTGGCTGACATTTGTAGAGTTTTGACAGTCAGTAAGAGTAGTCAGAAACCCGAAAGAGACACAAAATCAATGTTTTGCAACAAATCTTTATTTTTTCCCGGATTTTAAATTGGCAACCTAGCAAATGTCTGTTTATTAAATATAGGGATTTTAAGTATGGTACCTAAATGCATATTTCGTTTTATTCCATAAATACTTAACTAACTATATACACTACTTCGTTGTATCGTTTCAATATTTATTATTTATTAAAAAATGTTACTGACTTGTATCGCGTCGTGAATAGAAGAGTTAATTGCGTAAAATTTGCATATTTTTTTTATTAATTTAAATTTCTTGGGCATCGCAAGGCCTAAAATCGGCATTCCCCTTTACATTTCTTAGAATCTATGCATGAAGGTATTTCCGATATAATAACATTAAATTATATAAGTTTTTTTTTTTTGCTTCTTACTGAGCAGTATAATCCTATTAATATTATAAACGCAAAAGTTTGTATGGATGGATGGATGGATGTTTGTTACTCTTTCACGCAAAAACTACTGAATTTATTTTGATGAAATTTGGCACAGTGGTAGATTATAGCCTGGAATAACACATAGAATACTTTTTATCCCGGGAATATGTTCCCTTGGGATAATTTTTGACAATCACCCGGGCGGAGCCGCGGCGGCAACTAGTCTTACATAAATTTCGGCTTTAAAAAATGATCAATAAAATATCTAAAGTCTCAAGAGTGTGCATAGAATACTTGTACCTTATTCATCACAATTGCTTAAACAATAAATTTTTAGTTACAAAGGCAAGCTGTTTTCCAATTAGTAACAATCAGGAATCAGGAGAGCGTTCAAAACAATCTTTCCGGCCGTGAAAACGTTCCCATTTGAAAGTCGATTGCTTCCAATGTTAAATTTCTTAACAATTAAACAGCGGAGGGTCAATGAACTTGTAATGGGGTACTTTAATCCCTAGACAATGTTTGCGTTGACTCAATTAAGGGATTACATGTACAGATAAGAGCAAAACTTGTTTAGAAGTTGATGTCTTTGATTTAGTCAAGTAGGAGACCTATATGAAAAGCGTGGTGGTTAAAGAAATGGCCGCTTAAAGTCAAGTTCCGTTTTGGATGTCTTTAGTCGATTTTATTATCAATTTCACATACCTAGTTATTATTAATCTTCAAAAAACTTAGAAAGTTTACAGGGCGCGGACTGTTGCGATGTGAGTGCAATGTGACAACGATGCGACGACGCATTTTCATAGAAATTATTTACTCTAAAGAAAAGAGCTAATAAAGAAGTGACGTAACAGCTCTTATCACTTTTGGTAATGACTGTACCAATACGTGCACAATCGCAAAACGCTAACCACAGAGCACTTCAGTCATAAACACTTAAGGTATCGATGAAATCTCGTTGCTATGTAGTAACCGATGATTTGGCACCCCTTTTTTTTATTTTTTTTTATTTCTCTCTCCACAAAGGTTGGCTTAGAATTAAAATCTTAGGAATATACAGTTAATGCAAACAAAAGCTTCTTTGCGAGATACTGGAGTCTAGGGAAACCCTGTGTTACAGATCTCCAGGCTCCCAGTGTTTAGGTCATCTTATGGTACATTGCAGAAAAAACACTAATTGTCTCTGGTTAACCATATATTTGTCAAGGATATGACCCTGCTGTTGCGTAATCGTATGTTTGTCCTCCATTTTCAAGGATTTTAGGGTGAAATTCGTAAACAGTGGAATCCGCCAATTTAAGATGAGACGTTCACCTTGCGCGTCTTAAATAGCTAAGAGTATACGTATATTCACGTTAACTCCGAGTTTTGTGTCTCAAAAGAATCGACAGTCATGTTAAATAAATACAGGGAGAAATAAAAAAAAACGTTAATCTACACCAAGCTTTTCAACATATTCCTACGCTTGAAACCTAAACTAAGAAATACTTATATTGCATCTACATTTATATTCAACAACACTAATACACCGGGTATTAGTGAGGTTTCTGAGGATTTTATCGGTCGTTTATCTGTCCGTTAACGCTAATTGTGGTTAACGGTCAGATAAACGCCGATAAAGTACCTCAGAAACCGGGTCGGGTGCAATCAGCACAAGTAACTGATGAAGTAGGGGAGATCGGGGCTAAATGTACCGTGGGTAAGTTATCCCGATGGAAAAAGACTTTATGAAAAAAAAAGATACACATATCAAGTAAATTCGTCAAACAACGAAGGCTGCAGCGCACCAATAGCAACTATTTTAGTTTGGCCACTAACTTTCGGTACATTGTTAAATTGCATCGGAACAACTTCCCCACGGCACGTTTAGCCCCGCTCTCCCCTATCGAGCTACTCATTATTTGATACCAATAAACTTCAACCTAATGTAAATCTCATGACCTCTGAGGTCACTGACAAGATCACGACCCATCGTCCCTAAGATTTATATATATATACTTTATCCCATGGCTTACTTTAATTACCATAATAAGGCTTAAAAGGATAATATAAAGCATGTCAACATATCGATGTTGGGAGAATCGCAAAACAAATTGATATCGGCATCCAATCGGAAACTATCTGAAGTTAAGGGTGAAGCGAATTCGAAACTACGGTTTTATACAATGATGTTCAATACCAAACCAAACAGCCAGTTTCATCTGCTCATCAGCTAAAGACTCTCCGTGAAAACTAAAGCGAAGTAAGCGTGAAGTGAACTGTCATTCTACCTAATGCTAAGGATGCACGGTTTGCTTTACCTAAGCGTTCACAGTGAGACTTACGGAATAGCACTACAAAGTTCTAGATATACAAAGTGACATTTTATAAGTTCTATAGTGATAACGATTGTCATAAGACCAAAATGTGTGAGATTGACAAGCGCAACCAAAATGTCAAACGTAGATTCCGTTACGTTTTGTTTTACTCTTAATTAGAATTGAATTTCATTTTGCATAGAGCCAGACAGACTTAAAATCGCTACCATGCTTAACTAAGAAAGCGTGATCAATATCTGAAGATTTCCTATATCAAATTTAAACTTTACTTATTTACAACGTGTAACAGAATAAACGCAATACAAGAGATATCGCGTTTATTCTGTTACACGTTAACACAAAGGGGGAATTTTATTAATTATTATGAATACTATGGGATCAATCCCGAACTCACGAAAAAAAATGAACTGTTTAGTACATTTTGAAAGTTGTTCATAATGATGAGTAAAATGACCCCTTAAGAGGTATTGCGTTTATTCTGTTACACGTTGTATAAGTAAAATTGTATCTGTTACTCAAAACTCCAAATAGTATAAAAAATAGTCGCTGTATGCCTGTGTTTGTTTCTCCGCTTAATTATCCTAAAACACCCAACCAATTTTGATACATTTAACAATAAAAGAAAAATTATTAAATCTTGTTTCAGAAATAGCTTAAAATCTTGCAAAATATTCTGATCTTTGTTCGTCTTCGAACAAGCAATAAGCTTTTAAAACTTCGTGACGGTGACATTAGAACTCTTGGAAGGAAAACTTTTCCTACAGTCCCGTCCTCAAGGAAAAGGCACAATGTACCTACGGAAATTAGATCATTTTGTCGATATTTGTGTGATAGATATTAAGTGATATTGATATCTATTGATATTGATGTTTATTCGACAGCAAGGTTGAGACCAAAAAGGATTAAGATACTCGAAACAATATACGCTAAGGCCCATATTCCAAGTCATGCTCTCCGAGTCGACGTCACTTCGAGTCATCAAATTGACAGTTATAGGCCTGTTATTTGTTGATTGTATTCGAGGAGTTTTTGGCTGTCGAACCGATATCCTTCCAGGTTTTTGTTAAAGACTATTGAGACTTAGCAACATTACAGCTTTCAGTAATACGCGTTAGCTGTCTGGGACTGACATATCTTTAGTAGGTATAAGGATTGACGTTGAAAATCGCAGAATTCTTATGCACTTCCGCGACTTACAATGTACACAAACTTACACCTTTTTCTCATATGGCTAGGTAGAAACTACAAACGCTGTTAACTATTTAGTGTCCATTAACTTAGACAATTTTTACTAAATAAAAGCTACTACTCGGTAAACGAATTTCTCAGTGATGTACTAATAAAGTCATAACTCATAACTTAAGCACCAATTCAAGTCTTTAAATTTTATTTCATTTGTTAATTCTATTTACATCTCTCAATAGATGAGTATATTAAGAGTTTCCTAAGTAATTTTACATATCATATAATGCTTCCTCTCTCCTAACTTAGAAACTTATCTTGCCGTGCCCGACAGGGTCCATATGAACCAATTGTTATTTTACCACCTAAGAATACATGTGGAATGCAATAAAAGTTTTTTTTCTTTTTTACTGGGACCACTCGCAGTTCGTACTCGCACGCTAGGGCTGGTTACTGCTTAACCGGACTATCCTGTGGTGGACTCAAATGAATTTAAGGCCCCCCCAGCCAGGGCTTACAAACTAGCTAAATTATACTAAATGATCGCTCGCTAGGGCATCCCCTGCGGGATACGGACCTCGGCTAGCGGCGTCATTTCGGGAGGACAATAAGGGACAGGCTGGGTCATAACGTTATTATTTAGGGGATTTAAAACTACTGGCTCAGCGACGCGGGCTGGCTCGGTAATCACAGGTCGGGGAGGGTTATTACTGGGACGTCGCGACGGGCCCCGGCGGCGGGGCCGGAAAACGGAACGCGGTCTGTGTCGTGTGTGTTTTCGAAGAGTGAAGTATTGAGCATTGAACCTTGCATACTCCCTTTGGTTCGTTAACGTTGTGAGTACTACGCACTTGACCATTCTGAAGAACATCAAAAATAAAAATCCGTGAATGTCCTTCTAGAGCGCCCCTCCTGGGGTTTCTAGTCACATCTGCCCTGTTAGTCTTCTTTCATTCATCCTTTTAACATGACCTATATAATCTAAGATACTCTATGATTTTAGTCAATATGTGTATCTTGTTTTAAACCAAAACGTTTCTTAATGGAGTATGAATAAATTTAACAAGGTGTGTTATATTTTACGCCATACCTTTCGGACACCAGAAGATTACTTTATAACATCCTATCTATGTATCCCTTTTTGTGTCTAACGAGGGTCTTTTGCAAAAATCATGTCTTTCATAGAACATGCGACCGTCGAAAAGTCACGTAAGCCTTGCAAACGATTCTACACGTGTGGTTTTGTGCTACAGGATCAAAAAGCTGGAGTTTAGGTCAGCTTTTCCTTATTCGATCACAAGTTTTGTTAGATTTTGCAAGAATATACGAGCCAGCTGTTTTAGAGGTTATTTCTCGGAAAATCGTTCAAAGAAGTTAGTGGAATAAGCGGTATGGAATAAGCCATACATTTTGTGAGTTTCCATTTACATAAATAATTATATTCTTTGCAGATTTTTGCTAAAAGGAGATAAGCAATAGCTTAGCAACATGAATGGCTAGGTTTTACCCGCGGTTCGCTCGCGGTTCTCTCGCGTTAAAATAGCTCATAATAATTGTCTCCAAGATCCTATCTATTTCTATATAAAAATTCATGAAAATCTGCTTATAAAATTAGTTAGTACTAGCTTTTGCCCGCGACTTCGTACACGTTTATCCCGTTTTTTCCCGTCCCCATGTAGCCTTCCTCATGAATCTGTACTTCGTACTTCAAACCAAAGACAAACTTTCGAACGAATGACACTATTGAAACTACGAAGTAAAACTACTTTATTTATTTATTTATCCAAACAAAACCACTTTTTTCTACCAATTTTGAACGACAGAACCAATCAAACAATCAAGACCTATTAATTTTACGACACATTTTAGAACCACTCAGAAAATGACGTCAAATGCACAACACCATCTGTCGAACATGGAGTCAACAGTAGTTCTATTTTTAGTCTTCAGATGGCGTTGCGAGTATGTGAATTGCGTGTGTCGTGTATGTAAATATTTTACTTCTTGAACACATTAAATTCGTATATCTTATGATAGAGTGAACCGATTAGGATGAAACGAAAACTAAATAATACGTCAAGTGCCGCACAATTTTAACGTATAAAGTGCACCAATGTATATAACATTGGTTTCGAACAGTTCACGTGATGCATACCATATGATGCAAACCGACAAAAAATCCAAAAATGCTGGAAATTGGTTATCCTTAACACAAAACCTTTTTCGTAGATAAACGGTTTTTCTACAAATTTATTACATGCATACATTATGGAAAAAATAATTTGATTAGGAAGCGAAGATGAGAAGAAGAAAAAATTCAATATATGCAATATTCACGGATCAAATGGTGGCCTGTTGTTTGTGACAGGATCCTCTCAATATGGGTCAACCAACAATAGCTTACGATGGTACATTGTTCGAAGATGTATGGGATCTGAGAATACGACCGCATAGAGAAGAGCTATTTCATGAAATTGTATTGTATGAGTAGTTTATGGTTTAAGTACTTTGAATACATTTCTACCTAAATGAAGTCTGGGACATCCACCTTAGCACATTACTCTCTTTAGAATCACTTTTTACATAAAAAACAAACATTGCTCCAAGCCTCCAATCAACTCACTCGGAAGATGGATTGGTAATATTGTAACACCAGTGACTCACGCTAGTACTACTTGTGATATTATTATAAATAAAACTGTATTTGAGATTTGAACTTTAAAATATATTAGGCGTCTGCCTTCAAAGAACGTTGGTACCGGAGTCACAAATAAAAAACAAAACTCTTTTAGTTTTCGCCAGACGCTTCCAAAGGCTACCTTGTCGGCCAGAGACCTGCAAACAAGGATATCCTCTTTACAATATCTACTTTCGTTGTAATCTTTCGTTGTTCCACATCAGGTAGATGGAGTATTTAAGATAGGTCACTCCACCAAAACATAACATTTCATGGTTGAGTGGAGTGATCCATCTTAAATACTGGTATTAAATTTGAAATCGACCCCAAAATGATTGGGAAACGGCTGGGCAGATTGATTTTTGATACTTGGGGAAGCCTATGTCGAGCAGTAGACGTCTTTCGGCTGAAATTATGATGATCTAAAAGCAGACATAAATAATGATTGCTGCTTTTTTCTATTGATAGACACGCGTTTGACCACTATCTCACCTTATGGTAAGCGATGATGTGGTCGACTGCAGTGAATTTAGTGCAACACTTTTCTTCGCATCTTCAAAGTGCATTTCTCGAATGTGTTTGCATGTTTACTGACATTTAAGAACCGGACGGTAGGCTCGGTTCAATTGACCGATTGACGTCACAGCTCTGTGACAAGAGCGGGGGCGTGTCACAGCGTCGTCAGATACTGACCTGACCCGTTTAATTGACACTATTTGTAACCGTTTTGGTTGGGAGACAATTTATTTGATACCACGTGTATTAGCTATTGAATGTTATGCTGTCATCATAGAATAATAGTCCGCAGCCAAACAAAATAAAAACAGAAACTTGACAAAAACCTTATGAGTGATTTTTACGGTTTTCCCGATGTTGAAAAACCTTAAAGCCATCTTAAAACTAACGTGAATCAAGAATATTTTTATTCTGTGTACAAAAATACGGTAAGAATTCATAGTTGTACAGAGGCATGGAGAACAGGGTATGAAGTCCCGCAACCTCCGTTGAAAAGGGAGGATCTTCCGACCGGAGGTTGTTGTGTCTGTTGGGCAACTACGCGATGGTTGATCTCGGGCTGCTCAAATCGCGTGGAGAACTTTAAAACCGTATCGTAGTATTTGTTTAACGTCAGATCTATTTTTATAGTTCGTATGTGGCGGTGTAGATGGCTTTACAGGGTAACTCATCATCATCATTCTGTTTCTTTATCCCAATATAGTAGGGATCGGCGATACATGATTCCGTCTTCCATACTTCGCTACCAGTGAGCATAGGTGCTACAGTCGAACGTGAGGTCCTGGATTCGACTCTTGGGTCTAGTGAAGTATTATTGGGTTTTTCCATCTGGAATTCTCAGAAGCAGTCCGGAGTCTGGTTTTGTGCCCGGTGGATAAGCTCGCCCCTATGACGTATAACAGGTGAAATGTGGGTATAGATAACACCTTAGCCTTACCCTTTTTTTTGGATGGGAAATTATCAAATGTCTCCTTCCACTCTGGGCGGAGCGGAAGGGAGTGTCAGATTCTTACTGACTAAAACCACTGTTCCTCCAAATGCCTTCTACGTTCCAGGGCCGCGGTACCTCTTTCGAACAAATTCCTAAGGGTGATTACAGTCGTAAAACTATGTATTTTAATGCATAGTTCTTTTAAACTAGTAAAAGTCTCGACCATGAACTACATCAACTAGACTTTACTAGACATTGAAGGACATCCATCAGCTGACCGGCAACAATTTGCGTAAGTAGAGAAACGTCGAGAAAAATTACAATCTCTCACGCGGTCCTCGTTAGGAAGTCACGCGACGGTAACAGGTGCGCACAGAACTATAAGAAGTAGCAGAAGGCGCACTTTAGATTTTTGTGGACAAATGAAATTAAGCTATTGAAGTGATATTCTGTAAAAGTTCTCCGTAAATACTCAGGTGATGTGAGTCGTTCCCCTTGAGCTTGAATCCCTAGTATTAAGTGTACTGCCAGTTCGCTTCAAGGTCACTTCACCTAAGTTTCCATTTTGATAAGGTAGAATGTGGCATCTTGCTTTTTATGCAGAAGGCACTCAACCAGCAATTGTTTGATGTTACCTACATCGTTATTTAGTCACTCATAGGCCTCTTCAAAGCATAATTATAAGTTCCTTTGTAAGAACTGAGAGAGTGTCTGATTTTGTATTCGAGTGAATCTTCTGCAGCTACGTTCTTATACTGTGGAACATTGAATAGAATGCTCTAGACACTACTATCAATCAATAAGGATTTGCAACAACGAGCTGTAGATATCCAACGTAGAAAAGTTTGTGCGAAACTTTCTACATAATTAAATGATGTGAGTAGAACGTTATATCTCGTTACGTAGAATTCTTTTCACTTCTATCTCGAAACTATGGTCTCATAGTTTAAGGCCTGTTTCACCATTTATGACTCATTGATTAAACGTAACATACTTGGCATTGCAATTTTGTGCCACTCTTGAATTTATTCAGTAGGTTTAGCCTAAGTAGTGACTTCTTAAAAAACATTCAAAGCGTGCTCATTGATTTAATAATGGTGTAAGCTTTAAAGCTTACCTTTACTTTTTAAATTCGAAATACTTAGAGAAGTAAAATAATATCACAATTTTAAATCAATTCTGTAAGATCAACCATTTTAAAATTGTTACGTCATTACGAGTTCCAAAGAGAATATTATTTAATTCACAAAAACCTTTGATAATCCGATTTTCAGCTGGACAATGGAACCGGAGATTAAATCTAAAACTGATGACGTAATAGAAAAATAACCGTCGTTGTTAAAATAAAAGAAGGAGCTTAACTGTGGAAAGAAAAGGATTTTTCCTAATCAAAAGAAATGTTGACAGATTGAGGTCTGTTGTTCGACATCTGTATTTGAGGACATTGCAATCTCACTAATTTAAAGGTAAAGGAAAATAAATTCAAAATATTTATGACTAGCGACAGGCTGCTAGAAGGCCACTGAATTATAAATCTATAAATACTAATATAATAAGCACGTTAAGCCGTTGGTCCCGACTGTCATTTGTAGATCTGTGGCAGTCGTTACGGATTGTTAGAAGCCTATAAATCTGACACCAGTCTTGCCAAGGAGTATCCGTGTCACCCATTTAATGGGTTGTGGAGGTCTGGTAGTAGGCAGCCGCTCCTGGTATTCAGCTGAATCCGGTTTGACTGGGAGCCGACCCCAATATAGTTGAGAGAAGGCTAGGCAGATGTTGAAATACTAATATAATAAAGCTGTAGAGTTTGTTTGTTTGGACGCGCTAATATCTGGAACTACCAGTCGGATTTGGAAAATTATTTTTGTATATGAAAGCGACAGTCATGAGGAAGGCTATAGTATAGGCTATACAGGAACGGGATATGCGCGTACGATGTTGCGGGAAAATCTAGTAACTTGTATCAACAGTTTGGAAAACGGTCAAGAAAAATAAAAATTGACAAAATAACCGTAGGCCGTCGACTACGACCACGTTGGGTGGCATAGTGGGGTCTTCCCTCCCCCATAAATCAGGTTTATGATGTCTGGTTTTAGTAATAAGTAGATCTTCCATTTCAGAATCCCTATTTAAAAATATTGTATGACCACTGTTTTGGTGATTTGTGCGCCGATGTGTCTTACACCCGTATAACGGAATAGGGCCAATTCTACTCATTTTTAAGCAACGTTCGCATTTGCATTAGCATACTTGCCAAAATGCTATTTTATTTATTATTAAACTTATCTATTTTGTCAAATGTAGATAAGAGAAATCCGATATGTGCCATCTACATGGATCTAACTTAGGCTTTTGACTATGTGTATTACCTATACTAATAAATAAACTCAAAGAATAAGGTATCAGGGGAAATATTCTTGATCTCATTCGATCTTACTTAATGAACAGAAAGCAATTTGTAGAAATCACGTAAATATGCTCAAACAGTAGTTACAAGAAAAAATATCGTTCCGAAAGCGAAATAATTAAATACGGCGTCCCTCAGGGTAGCGTGCTAGGACCCCCCCTCTTTTTGCTCTACATTAATGACCTTCCGGGGCAAATAAACCACCCCATGGTACTATTCGCCGATGATAGCACCGTAGTGATTAAGTGTGATGATCCCAAAAGTTATGTAAATGAAATAAATATGACATTAAATAGAAATATATCATGGTTTGACGATAATTCTAGAATCCGTACTAACAGCCTATCACGGCTATGTTGCATCAACACTCAGATATGGCGTAATATACTGGGGCAATTCAGTAGATAGAGAACTCGTATTTAGAGCCCAAAAAAGATGTGTCAGAGCTATGTGTGGCCTTAAAAGCACAGACAGCTGTCAACCGTTCATTATACTTCTAAAAATTCTTACCTTGCCTCATTGTACATTTACGAAACAAATGTGTTTGTCAAATCTAACATCTCATTATACAAAATAGCTACTAAAAGTTACTATAGAAAATGACGCGATAAAGATAATCAGAACTCGAAGTGACTTATGGCAAAACTGCACTAATGAAAAATAAATGAATAAATGCTATTACTCACTACAGGACTATTTAGACGACAATTCTATAATTACAGCCTCAGAAAATTGTACATCGCCTCACTTATTTTGACGATCTTGAATATTGTTTGACATTACCATTAATATGACACGTAACTTAATCTATTTGACATTTTTATTGAAATTGATTGTATTAATTGATTGTATTTTAAATTTGTATTTTGTATTTGTAATTTGTTAATTAACCATATCGAAATAAATTTGTACGCCTCTGGGCAAAATTTAGAAGACATATGTCATCTCACACTCTGTTGTAATTTGACCTATGTTTACAAATAAAGCATTCTGATTCTGATTATGAATGTTTGGAAATTGAAGGCTTTTAAGACAGATTGCAACTGAGATGCGAATACGCACGTTGCCTAAGAATTAGTAAAATATTATTGGCCCTCGGGTCACACACATAACATCGGTAAATCCCTATTATGTGGGTTGGTAATATTAAGTAACTTTTCCACTAAACTTTGTTAATAAATAGGTTTATCAAATATACCTGTTGTTGAAAGTTTTAAAGTTGAAAATAAAGAACAAAGTTTTAAATAACAGCCGCATTTCACCAAAATTACAACCTTAAATAATAGAAATTTAACCTTAAATTTTAGAAGTTTGATTTCCATTTAAATGGTTCTCATTGAAACACAAAGAAAATATCCGTGCGTGAAGTTTGGCTATTTCGGATCACTAAATTGTTTGAGTTTGATATTCAATTAATTAATCTTTGGGTAAGTTGGGATGCAAAATAGAAGTCTGAATAAATGTCCTTCGACAGACTGGTCCTGTACAAGACGCCCCCCGCGCCCGCAGGCTACTTCTCAAGTTAGAAAACCAAAAAGTTTTCCAACAGGAAACGCTGCAGGCTAAGTTAGTCACTTATAATTGAAGTGAAGAACTTTCTATTAAGTTATCTGCTTTTACAATAAATCTTGAACTTCCTGTGAGTAACACCCGCCCGCAGGCATGGTGATCTTCGAAAGTTTTTCAGAAGTTATATCTTTATAAGCAATCACTCTGCCTACATCATCATCATCATCATATTAGCCGAAAGACGTCCACTGCTGGACATAGGCCTCTCCTAAAGGGGGAGGGGTTGCCATAACCGCCACGCTTGGCAGGCGGGTAGGCGATCGCAGTGCAGCTGTTGAGAATGCACTCTGCCTAGCCTTTTCCCAACTATGTTCGGGTCCAATTAGCACTAAGCGTTTCCAGTCATCTTTTATAATGCGCACAACAAAGGAGTGGAACTCTCTGCCTGCGTCTGTGTTTCCGAACGCATACAACCCTAATCTCTTCAAAGTTAGAGTGAACAGGCTTCTGGGTAGCCTAGACTAGAGTCAAGAGCAAACCCATCCCCACGACTTCCAGTCCAGACGGATACAGCTGAGAACCACTATTTTACATGAAGCCACTGTCTATCTGATCTCTTCGGGTATGTTAACATTAACCTGATATTTATTTATTGATTTATTATATTCTTTACTGTACACCAAAGGTAAATTACAAAAGGAAAAAACTAAAACACATACCGCTGATACCGCTGGGCGACAGATTTCTCTGGCTTCTGACTACTCATAACAAGTTTCAAAGATCTATAAATGACAGCCAGGCCAACAGCTTTACATTCTTTCCAAGGCACGCAGGAGTCTCATGTGAAGATCGTCACCTACTCACACACCTGCCTGACTGGGGACTGTCTTTATGTAGAACTTTGACGTTCAAAAAGTGCTGGCACTCAGCCTAATTTGAATAAATGACTTTTGATTTTGATTTTACCTCGGCAAGGTTCGTCCGTGCGGATGTCATTATTTTGCCACAAGTTCCTTATGCTATTAGCCATGCTTTATTAATAGGACTATTAAATTACTTTTTATTTTCCCGCTCGTTATCTTAATGTTGGCACCACTGTTTACCGTTGCAGTCAGCATCAACGTGGGAAATTATTACGCACAATGAATGGTGACACTAATGACATAACATCAGCTCTACGCCTGCTAACATTTCACTGTATTTCAGTCGACATTTCTATTCGATCGTTAAAATTATAAAGGTCTGGTCATTGAGCTGCAAGCACAGCGATTTGAGTTTGAAAGCTCCAACGAGTTAATTGCACCTAATGTGTCAAAGAATCACATTCACAGTCTGTGCATTTCACAATTCGGAAGTCGTTATTTTAAGCGAATTGTAGTCAAAGGAATCGCAGTGTCTTTGCCTAAATAGTAACACAATTAGGCCACCAGTTTCCGAAAAGAAATAAGCGACGCGTTACAAATTAAACGCAAGTCAAGTCATGCAATAAACTGTTGTTAATTCATTCGAGGACTCACAGCAATTCACGCGCGATGTTTTTAAAGATTTTCGTGACAGAAACTGGGTCACTTTTTTTCTGACTATTTGAACAGGAACCATAATTATTATTTCAAAAACGCACAAGGTTACTAAATTGATTAGTAGAGCATTTAACCTGTGAAGAGCCTTTTCCTCCTTTTTTTTTTAAGGATGGAAAATCATCAAATGACTTCCTCCGCTCTGGTTGGAGCGGAAGGGTGTGTCAGACTCTTACTAACTAAAACCCATCCGTGTTCCTTCTAAAGCCCTTTGCGTTCCAGGGCCGCGGTGACTCTTTCGAACAAATTCCGCAACCCTGACAGGCTCTGGCCCTAGCGGGCCCCGTCTTTTATGCTGACATCAGCCTCTTCCTCCTAACATACTCCACTAATTTTCTCCGTTCAATACTAATCGATAACACAGAGTAAGTAAAACCTTCATTACCTACAGAGTAAAACTTTCTCCATCTAATAATAGTTCTCAAAAATACATTCTCTACTTCAGCACCGGAGTGCGACCTCTTTGCTGGGAGATGGATAGATGATGTAAAGAGATGACGGATGTAAAATGATAAAAAAATTTTTTTTTGCTTTTTGTTTTATTTGATTAAATTGTTTGTTAATTTTATATCTAATAGTAATTTTGCTTAATTAATTCTTGTTGTTCACATTTTTATTTTTATTTATTTTTTCGTTTTTAACTTTTCATTTTACTCTAAGTTTTACAAATATTTTTTTTCAATTTATGATAGTTCTTATGTTTCTTCATAGCTATTTTTCTTTTTCTTGCAATGTGTAACTCTTTAGGTTATCCTGTAATTTATGCATATAAATAAAATACCACCTATCCGCTTTCTCAAGCCAAATACGCTCTCCCTTTCTCCAAACCACATCGTCACTTTTACATCACAAATTCGTCCACAGATTCACACATACCACCACTCAACTCAGCACTCTCATACATCAAATAATATTAATCATGAAGAAAATAACGCGACTAATCTCAATATATTATCAGTAACATAATTACATGTCGCCAACTTCCGCGTCACTGTTATTTATCTTAATACTGTATTTATAAGTTACACTCTACAATGCTTACCTATATTATGGATAGATTTATAGAAACAAACTTAGTTTAACGCCATTTATAGCCTTCTAGGGCTATAAAATTCCAACTATACTGGGGTGGATAGGCACTTGGGACGGTCCAAAGTATGACTCATGTTGTGACCAGACGTCACATTGGGATCCTACGGGTCTATGAAAACTTATTTCACCAAGTTATGTTTGCAGCAGGCTACCTGAAAGTTTTCCGTACACTTTGCCGGACTTAATTAATGCCACCTATGCCGCGGCCATGTTCCAATTAACGTAGCCAACTACTGGTCTCAAACAATGTAAGCAATTAACCATCGACTCGACAAGAAAAAGAAGAACGCATACAATCCTAATCTCTTCAAAATTAGAGTGATAAGGCTTCTTCTGGGTAAGCTCGCTCCATCGTCGACTTTGTCTCCGTCATCTATGACCTAGACTAGAGTCAAGAGCAAACCCATATTAAATGAAAAAAATAAAAAAAAGAAGAAAGCTATATACTTAATTTTTTTTTTTTTAAGGATGGGAAATCATCAAATGACTTCTTCCGCTCCAGGTGGAGCGGAAGGGCGTGTCAGACTCTTACTGACTAAAACCCATCCGTGTTCCTTCTATCCAGGGCCGCGGTGACTCTTTCGAACAAATTCCGCAACAAAGCTATATAATGGGGTGGTTTTTTTAGGACAAGGCCGCCACATTTTTTCCAACAACTCCTTAAAACTCAGAATTTCTAGTAGCAATCTTCAGCAGAGCAGTAAGATAAAACATTATTTGCCTGACCAGTCGCAGCTCAATATCACTTATTTTACACGGAGCAACTGCCTATTTGTCCTCCACAAACTGTATGACACGAAGCCTTTTGGTAAGGCTTTCATGCTTTTGATTACCCGCAAAGACTGTCATTGATCTTCTTGGTTTAAGCATCATTATTTTCACCGGTCAACTTGTGAACTTGCTGAAAAATGCTTTAAGAAATGTACGCAAAGCTAGTTTAGATTAAACTGTAGGGCTTGACAAGATCCCTACCCTTTTGATGAGTTCATCGAAGTCGGAAAGCAATTATCTAATATAATTTGGTCGTCAACAGGCGCCGAAGTGGAGAGGATCGACAAAGCCGCTAGCACCACAAGATTTAATCGATCGCGCCATCTTTCACTACTTTGAGGTATCGACTTACATAGGGATAAACTACGAACTGAAATATGAATAATAATAATAATTATTTTTTTGTTCTAAAACATACAGACATTTAAGTAACATGGTGATACACAATACACTTAATTCTAAGTTCAGATATTGGACATCTGTGTCTGAACTAGATATAAAATATCTGTATTTCAGACATCAGCGCTCAATCCACTCACTCTTGGAAATTAACTAAAGTAGACCTTATAAATACATTACTATAATATTATTAATTATACTAGAGGCCGTACGCAAACTGACATTCTATCAACGTTAATGATTATTTTATAAAAGACAAAATGTATGCAGAATAACAATATTTTACACGAAGCGACTTCCAATCTGACCTGAGGCTGGTTGTCAGCTTTTCAACGATAATCAAATTCCACGATTAACAGCCGATATTAGCCGAAACTATTATACACTTCTGGACACATCTATTGGCCCACCTTAGAGTTTAGGTTTCGATGGCCCCTACCGAAATATGATTGCTAGATTGAACAAAAACTGTTGATACATTTTACCATCTTTTTCGATCGTATTGTTTTAAATTTGAATTCAGAATACCATACGACATGGAGCTACGCCTAACAAGTCGGATATGCGCCTTGTTAAAGGCAATTGATTTTTGAATAAAAAACATGTTTTATCAAATAAAGGTTTAATTTACTAACGCGTGTTGCCTCCATGGGCATCTACCACAGCTCTCATACGATTAGGCATAGAGTTTATCAACCGCTCTATGCAATTTTGAGGGATCATCTCCCATTCCTCTTCTATGGCAGTTTTCAACTCCTGCATCGTCTGGGCAACTGGCTGACGAGCCCTAACACGTCTTTTTAGCTCGTCCCACATGTGCTCAATGGGGTTCATGTCTGGGCTTCTGGCTGGCCAGTCCATAACTGTGATGTTCACATCCCGAAGATATTCCCTGACGATGCCGGCCGCATGGTTTCTTGTATTATCATGCATAAAAAGGAAATTTGGGCCCACATAGTCCGCGTATGGTATCACGTGAGGTTCTAAGCACTCACGAATGTACCTTTCAGCATTTAATGTTGGCAGCCGTGGTCCTGTAACAACCTCAAGTTGAGTTTTGCCGCTCGCGGATATACCGCCCCAGACAGTCCATGAGCCACCGCCATAAGCAACCCTCTCTTCAAAGCAGCATTGTGCGAAACGCTCTCCCTTACGTCGGTAGACCTTCTTCCTTCCATCATTGCCATGTAACACAATTTTAGACTCATCAGAAAAGAGTACACGGCTCCAATCTTGCTCTGTCCAATTTAAATGACTGCGTGCGAAATGAAGTCGCGCTGTTCGGTGGGCTCGCGTTAGTTTGGGCCCATTAGCTGGCTTGTGTGGTACCATATCGCGTTCTTTTAACCTTCTCCGAACAGTTCGAGCGCTCACAGATACTCCGTGGAAGTCGCGAAGTTGGTTTTGTATCTCAATGGAGGTAAGGTGACGATTTCTCAAGCTGGTCGTCACAATGAATCGATCCTGCCTTTCAGTTGTGATCCGAGATCGTGGCCTTCCTTGGCGACGAACAAAGCCGCCAGTCTCTAGGTACCTCCGATAAACATTTCGGACCGCAGATCGACTTAAATTAAGTTGAGCACTCACGTTTCTGTGGCTGTGTCCGGCCTGAATAAGTGCCACAGCTTGGGCGGCGACTTCAGGTGAAGTATCCATAGATTATTGATAGAACCTCACCTTAATGTTAAGAATAAGTAATGTTTGTTGCAAAACCAAAGATATCAATCACTTTTTCAAGAATTAAATCCAAGTAAACCAATAAAACCAAGTTTTCTTAGTATTCGATTGTTTGATATCAACAAACAGGCTCCAAATTGTCTTTTGTTTCTTTAAATTCTGTGTTCGAAATTAAAAAAAAGACTATTGAATGAAATTGTGAATGTGCCAGGTTCAAAACTGCATAAAAACTTTTTGCTCGACCTAATATAAAATTTTAGCTAGGACCAAACGAAACTGAAAATACAAGGTGGGCCAATAGATGTGTCCAGAAGTATATTTGTTTGAACTGAACAGTTCAAACAAATATAACAGTTTCGGCAAATAAAGAAAATAAGACAATGTAACATTACGTTTTCTCTGAAATGAGTAATATCACGCATTGTGTACTAAAACATAAACATTTGAATTCGTCTCATAATATTTTTATGCGTCACAATTTCCGTTCTATTTAATATGTGTCCCCAGCCGTTTCACGGAATTCGAACCTTGAGGTGCTTTAAGGTACATGTGAAGTACGTACAAGTAAATGCGATAGCTTTACGTAGGTACCTGTTAAGGTAAATTGAAGTAAAAAAAATCGTGTATTTTTCAGTGTTAAGAACAATATTTTATTTAGCACACACACATCATAATGTTGCTCGACGAGTCCCGGAGACACAAACTGTTTTGAACCCCGAAGCCAGATTAATCAGAAAAAACATGACTTCCTTTTATAGTAAGCAGTAGACGAAACAGAGCACAAAAAGACATTTACAAATGGAATAAGCCTTTTACTTTAAAAATAGATAGGCATGGCCAAAACGCACTGAATCTGCGTGTCCGCTGATAGTATATATCAGTCCCGACCAAAGTTTATTTTTTATTTTTCTTACTATTTAAATAGAAGCCACCAATCAAAAAATATTGCTGAATTAACACTGTGTTGTTTTTAGCATTTGTGAGTGTTTCGTTCGAGTGGTCGCAAAGCGATACTATTGAGCATGAGATCTTGGATCCGATTCCTGGGTCGGCAGAGTACTACTGGAATTTCCATCTAGAATATCTCAGTGGTAGTCCGAAATCTGAATATTTGGCCGGTTGATCCCCCCTATTACTGTGACTTGAAACATTATCTACTGGCGGAATTTGTGTGTACTATAGATACCCCTCTGCTTTACCATCCAGGAAACACAGATCTATATATTTTCGCAGAAAACACCGATTACACTGTCATTTCCAAATCGATAACATGAAAAGGTCACGTAAGACTATTTTAATACGACAAGAAGAAGCTATTATATGTCACGGACATCCTAGTTTGTGCCAATTCTAGAAATATCGAAACGGTAACGGTGTATTGAATCAGGGGAAATTTTGGGCGCGCGAGTACGACGCGAATGTATGAATTTGGTAGAAGAAATAAGAATACAAGGATAGTCTAAGAATCGTAGTGACGACCTGTAGTTTCTGCCTGCCTCATGGGAAAAAATGTGACAAGAGGGAGGGGAGGGAGGGAGATGTTGCCTGGGTAAAAAATATGATTCTATTAAGTCCGTCAGTTGATTATTGAAAAATATTAGAAACGTATTTTTATTTTATCAAATCAATAAAAACTTACGAAGATAAAACGCATCAAAGATAAGGAGTGGGGGCTTGTAACATCACTTTCCAGGAAAAAGTGTACTGGTAAGTGACGTCAGACGAGTTCTCAACGCACTGTATCGTCTTCATTGTTTGTTTACGTGACAAAAGAAAAAATACGTATCCAAATGTTTTTGGAAATCTATCTGACGGAGTAATTCGATTTTTTTAGTGAAATACCCTATTTATATGGAGGAAGGCACGAGTATTAATGTACAAAGTAGAGATATTTAATATTCTTTAAAAAAAGCTCATGGCTAAATAATATCAGCCGCATAGGTCGATCTTCAAGTTTAAGCAACGCTTGCCGAGGATGGTCTGTGGATGGGTGACCATTCGTTGCATACCGAGTAACAGTTGGTCCCGGTTGTCATTTGAATATCTTTGACAGTCGTTATGGGTAGTCGGAAGCCTGACAATAGTCTCCCGTGTAGAGACTTGATACCTATACAAATCGGACAGGGCGCTGACAAGATAAAATGTATGGCGACAAAGGAACGACATATACTCAGCGTCGTGGGCGCGCGGACTGACGCCATACATTTTCGTCACAGTGCCCTGGCAGCGCGCCCGTCGCACTACTGCCGCGCGCCCTGTCCGCTTTGTATATCAAGTCACGTCGTTTCGTATTGCCCAGTTACTGCGTTGTAGAGGTCTGGTAGGCAGCCGCTCCATGTAAAATACTGGTATTCAGCTGTATACGGTTTGAAAGGAAACCGACCCCGACATCATTGATGATCTTTACAGGACATTCAACTCTTAATAACTAATTAACCCACCACCACGATAATTACTCACCCTGAAAGCGAAATTAACATTTTTGAACCCAGATTATCAAAAAAGGAAAGTTGAATCACCTATCTTGTTTTGCGACAGCCGGGGTCATCGAACTGTCGTGAACCCGCTTAATTAGCAACGGCTAAAATTGTTTGTAAATACTTAAACATCGTAATTTAACAAAGACATGAAATCCCCCAACATTTTTTAGATTTATTATTCCGTATCTGCACAACCCTAAATCACACGTGTAGGACAAAAAAAAATATCGAACTGTGCCGTGTTGTATGACATAACAAATGAAAAGATGAGAAGAAGACGGCCTCCAGGTATACCTATCAGAAAACACAGACTCCAGCCACAGACAGGAGTGTCCAGAACTCGACCATGACACACATGCTAGCCAAGTGACCGTTCACGAGCACTTTAGTCAAGTGCACGTTAATGGGAAATATACTTGTCTTCGCCTTTGGTGTTGCTCTTAACATCTTCTAGACCCAAATTAATCTAAAAAGTTTACCATCGACTAGATAACAAGAAATTCCCATTTAATTACGATTGAAAAACCCATTAACACTTTACCTAACATGAAAGAGGCTGGACCCTCATCCCACCGCTAGAGCAACGAGACAATCCAATTTAAATTTAAACACCATATTTGCACGCCTCTTGGCAGAACATAGCGCTCTATTTCATCTGAGCTAAGATCTGTACTTATAAACACCTGTGTTAACAAATAAATAAATGATTATGATTATGATTTTGGTTTTTACTTGGACAAATAAATTCATGATGTAAGATCTGCACTTATAAACACCTGTGTTAACAAATAAATAAATGATTATGATTATGATTTTGGTTTTTACTTGGACAAATAAATTCATGATGTAAGATCTGCACTTATAAACACCTGTGTTAACAAATAAATAAATGATTATGATTATGATTTTGGTTTTTACTTGGACAAATAAATTCATGATGTAAGATCTGCACTTATAAACACCTGTGTTAACAAATAAATAAATGATTATGATTATGATTTTGGTTTTTACTTGGACAAATAAATTCATGATGTAAGATCTGCACTTATAAACACCTGTGTTCACAAATAAATAAATAATTATGATTATGATTTTGGTTTTTACTTGGACAAATAAATTCATGATGTATCGTTTTTCTAACTAAAATCAACGACGCAAAACATACTTGAAATAGTACAAAGCCTAAACTCGTGTAGTGTAGGTATGTCGACATATACCTTTAGTAATCTTATCAGTATGTTTTACGTAAGATTTCCCTATAGAAGAATATATTCTTTGATGAATAATGTATCAAACGTATGAGCTCACGACATTCGAACGAAAGCTGCCCAATTTGTGGTTGTAACCCATGCATGACTGGTTTACGACATGATTACAACTACAGGTTGACTTTAATTTCTTGGCAATGTTTGTCCAATGATATTATCGAAATTAAATTAATTGGAAACCTCCTACATTCCCTACATTTACAAGTTATGCGAACATAACTGTGCTTAACAGCGGTTTTTATTCAGTTTTGTGTGGTGATCCCAAGTCACACGGTAGGTATTCTATTTTTTTTAATCAGTCAGACTTTTGCAAAAACATTTCTGTTTCCTTAGCCTTTTATTTTTTGTGAAAAAACAAAATACCATTATTTTTAATTCCAGTATTTTACATTTACTGGGACGTTCAATTCCATGTGAGAGAAATGTTAAAACATTTCTCTCACATTGAAACCACATTTTGAACTAGCTTTTCCTCGCGGATCCCGTGGCCTACAGTAATTCAAGAGAAAACCATTATTTTACCATTACAACGTAGCGATGCTGCCAGTGTTTTGGGAATTTTTCCCATTGACAGCGATGCGGACGAATTTGTTGATGCCTAATGAGCTTCTATTGACTACTGTTTTATAATCTGTAATCATAAAGTTTTACCAAGATATTTATTATTATTAGGTACTAGCTGTCGCCCGCGGCTCCACCCGCGTTAATGTCGAAAATTATCCCAAGGGAACATATTCCCGGGATATCCTATGTGTTATTCCAAACTATAATCTACCTCTGTGCCAAATTTCATCAAAATCCGTTCAGTAGTTTTTACGTGAAAGAGTAACAAACATCCATACTTACAAACTTTCACGTTTATAATATTAGTAGGATAAGTTTAGATGGAAAATTATTTTGCTAATAAAAGTGAAATTGTGATTTGAAAGTAAGGGGAAAGTTGAAGTAATTAATGTGTTCAAATCGATGTCGGAACTCGCGAACATATTGCCTATAAATCGGTGGAATCCAATTTGCGTAGAAATTGATTACAACCTAATTGGATTCTTTGCGTTTAGCACTTGTTGAATTAGTTTTTAAATAGTATCTTCACGGTGGGTTTCTTCAATGGGTATAGCTGAAATATCCTTGCAGCTCTTGACAGGCGTTAATAGTAAAACTCACTGTAAAAATTATGTACATATTTATCTGATTCAAATCTTTTTAAGATTATTATTTGTAGTAAATATGTAGCTGGAAGAATATTGGGCCGATTGGCCGTAGCAGTGGGACAGTGTCTTAACTAATAGCCGATGCGATTTTGATGAACGTTGATACAAAGATAGATGGAACCCTGGAGACGGTTATTGGCAATAACGCGAGTGAAGCCGCGGGAAAAGTGTAAGTGTGTATTTCCTACATATCAAACATGAACAAGAACTTCATAAACTACCACCCACGAACAAGAACTTCAAAAACTACCACCCACGAACAAGAACTTCAAAAACTACCACCCATGAACAAGAACTTCAAAAACTACCTATTCCACTTCCAAATGAAATAAATACTTCTGTTACCAAATTAGCTTTCAGTACACCCAATCACCTTCAATTTAATATTTCGGGTAATTTTCAATGTTCTGGGAGAGATAATAATTAAGGGAGCATTGTTTGGCAGTAAATGAAAGGGTGCTGTTAGCATTGTATTGTAATGAAAGGGAGGATACACACAAGCTATAGCCGGTCCCTTCTGTTCGAACTTGTTGAAAAGTCATCGTCAACAAATTCTATGGGAAAACTATAGAGTCGTGTAGTTTGTATTGTTCTAATATGTTGTAGACAAGTTGAGTTATATGCTTCGCTGAACTCAAGCACAATGGTCCAATATCAGGACTAAGTGCGGAAACCAAATCCCAATAGATAGATACATAGATGCTTGGATGATTTGGACACGTGTCAGATTAATGGCCGAATTTTAAAAGGCTCTCATTTTTTATTTGCGTTTAGGTGAAGTCTAACTCTCGTAGATTAAATTCATGTCGCAATATCTTCTTCAATCTCAGAAACTTGTCAAAATATTAAATATATATAAATTAAATATATTTATAAGAAATATTCTTCCGTAACTGACTGACTGAGTGACTGACAGACAACGCATAGCCGACACTACTGGTCGTAGAAAGCTGCAATTTGACATGTAAGTTCCTTGAGGAGTGTAGGGCAGCACTAAGAGGAGGAGAGGATTTCTCAAAATTCCTACGGGAATGGGGAAATAAACCCCTAAAGGGGCGAAAAGGGGTGATGATTTTTTAGGGGAGGACATTATTGCTTACTTCAATATACGTGGAAATTGGTAGAACAAACTAAAAGTGGAATAATTGAAACAGCTATAACAATTTCTGCATAATCAACTCCTGACGGGGTGAACAGGGTGAACAGTTGCGCTGATCCTGAAACCACAGAATCAGCAGCGGAAATGGCTGAGTAATTAATGAAAATTGTTGTGCTGTTTGTGAAGCACCTGTTAAATCCACGCGGACGAAGTCGTGGGCGAAGAGCTAGTTACTTCAGTGTCAGTTTAAGTACCCAAGTTAAATACCACTAGCTTAACAGTAAAGATGCACTTCTTCAAGGGTTGTTCGAGAATTCGGGGATGTTAATATTGAGACAAATGAAAATAACGTCCCCTTTTGTAATAACCTTTTTTCTTTTTAGCAAGAGAGAAATTTTAACAAGATTTTACCAAACAAACAGTTTTTGCTACTTTTATACAGAAAAAAAGATTAAAGAATTTTCAAATAAAAAAAAATCACAAGTACATTTTGTGGTCCTTCCAAGAAGATGGCTTTAAATAAAATTTATCAAACGTCACAGAAACATGAACAGTCTCTTAAGGTAACTTTGTGGAAAATGTAAAATGGCCTTTCATAACATGTAGGCTCCAGGCGTTTTGAAGCTGACATAGAACTCCTCTGAAATTATTATTAAGCCATCTGTGAAATAAACAACAGCCGCTGGTAAATACCGTTGACGTGTAAATATGGCAATAATTTTAGTAGCAGGCATTGTTGGCGTGCTGACAGAAGCGACGACCATCGGCCGGTTGATTCTGTAAACATCTCACCGTAAACACTTATGTGAGATGAGCTTGAAGTCAACTGTCATTCCACCTTGTATGAATTGACAGCCCACTTCATATTCATTTCGCCAAGGCGATCACGGTAAGCTTTTCACAGAATACGATCACAGATTGACGTGAAACGTGAAGCTAGGGACCGTTCGCGTTGGAGGACTATTGTGGACTCCCTTTGCCTTATCTAGCGGATATAGGAAGTTAAGTCAAGTTAGTCAGAAGCAGGAATATGTGTTAAGGACGAGTTTATTCACAAAGTATTGTCACCATGTTATTTTCTATCGCCCAGTATCGCTGTTCTGTTCCAGTTTGAAGGTTTTGGAAGTTTAAAGATGGATTCAAAATGTGTATAAGTATATTTTATTATATGAACTGCCCGTATGTCTTACTTTGTACTGCTCGATCTAACATAAATTGACTTTAAACCATAGAGCTCCTTTGAGGATCATCTGCCTAGCCTTTTCCCAATTATATTGGGGTTGGCTCCCAGTCAAACCGGATTCAGCTGAATACCAGTATTTTACGTGGAGCGGCTGCCTACCAGACCTCCACAACCCATTAACTGGGTAACACGGTACTCCTTGGCAAGACTGGTGTCAGATTATCTGGCTTCTGACAATCCGTAACGACTGCCAAAGAAAATTCTGACAATCCGTAAGCTTTTTCTCAAATATATCAGTGTCGAGTTCCAGTCTAACCAGAGCTAAGTACCAGTATTTTACCTGACCTCCGGCACCCAGTAACTGGGTTACACTATATCCCCTTGGCAAGACTGGTGTCAGATTTCTTGGCTTCTGTCTACTTGTAACGACTATCAAAGATTTACAAATGACAGCCGGGACCAACGGCTTAACGTGCTTTCCGAGGCACGGAGGAGTCTCGGTATGTTAAGATGGTCACCCATCCACAGGCCTACCTCGGCAAGCGTTGCTTAACCTTAAAGATCGACCCGTGCGGCTATTATTATTTAGCCACGAGCTCCTTTGAAGATATTGTATGGAAATAAAACTGTCAGGTTGACGAAGCTTTATAGTTGAAACTACTTCAGATGAGGGAAGGGCCCTAAGGACTTCAACAAACTCTGCTAGAGCCGTGTTTTTGTCGTTCTATTTTTATAATTTATAACATAACATTACCTGTTCTAGCTTAATTTTTTATTTTGCTTTTCTTTTGTCCGTGACTAAAAGCCAGGATTATGAAATGGTATAAAATGGGTGTCACGAAAAACATTACCTGTTTAACCAAATTACAAAACAATATGAAAGCGTATTTTTTATATTATCCACTGATTGTAGAATGTATTATTTTTTTAATTAAAAAATAAATCTTTTTACCATTTGATAACCGTTTTAATCCAGAATTAGGTCCTTTAGATTTAGGTAACATTACGGTCTACGGGCGCAAAACATGTTTTTAATGTCAAGAAGGTAGGCATTCAATGCGGGTACAAAGCTAAGCCACCATACACAATAGGCCTAATGCCCCGGTAACATGAGGTTTTACTTTTGAAGATAGGATTGCTAACAAATAATATCCTGCCGGTCGATTTTGTAAACATATCGAAGTGAAGGCTTGGGTGAAGGGATCACAAGATGAGCTGTCATTCCATCCTCATTATATGAATTGACAGCTCACCTCACCGAAGCTTTCGACATGTTTACAGAATCGACCGGCTGATTAGCACATGTTCGAGATGTGTACACCACCTATGCTAGGAAAAGTCGCTAGCTTTGCTTTAAATTTTGAACGCTGTAGAGTGTAGTGTAGAGTAATCGAATTAGACACTAGTTTCCCGACTACACGAAGTTAGTAGATACACATGCCCGTATAGTAACATAAAATTAGTGATGGGGGCTAGTGTATCAACTAAAAAAAAATCTCAAAGTATTTTTTATAGACCATTAACAGGCACTTTGGAGTTGTCAAGGTCGGTCGGTCAAAAAGATGAAGCTATTTGCACGTTCCAACGCGTAGATCTCTATGGAGAAGAACGCGCAAGAAATTCCATGGAAACTCTTTAAAAAAAAAATTACAAAGTTATGGATAAATCATTCATGTTCATTCTACTGTCCCGTATTCCCGTGTCTCCTCCCCTACCTTAGTAGCCTAAAATGAGGATCGTTCATATACATTAATTGAATTGTGGACAAGCAACACCATCCCAGAGTGACGCCATCCGAGCCTAAAAACCTCGCCTCGTGTAACCCAGGAATATAATAAATATATTCAAATATTAGTCTTCTTACAGCTTTCTAATCAAGTAGGTAAGTATTAATAATATGCTTCGAAAGTAATAATAAAACAGCCCAAGGTTATATTAAAAGAAGAAATTATTAGATCACTTAGTTTAAATCTAATTAGCTCCGAAAAATATCCTAAAAAAATAACAGGTTAAAAACGTAAAGAGGACTAAAATTCAGTTTAATAACATTAGAAACATGGTGTTTGCCTTTGGAAGAAAATTATGTTACATAAATTGGACGCGACAAGGAAATCTCGTATTTTTCTATCAAGGACATATGTATATGTGGGAAATCAAATTAAACGAATATTTGGGGGTCGAGTCGAAGGATCATGAGAATACACACAGTCTGATATATGTATGATTCACTAGCTTTAGCCCGCGGCTTTGCTCGCGCTAAGTTTTACTATCGCAAAAAAGGAGCATATTATAACCGTCTGCAGGGTCCCCTCTATCTCCGTACCGAAATTCATAAAAATCGCTTCAGCGATTTAGGTGTGAAAGCGTAACATACAAATCACTTTCGCAATTAAATTATTTAGGATTAGCGTTAGGCATTAGGTGAAAAAACTCCCAAAAAAAAAATATATATATATATTAAAATATTATAATAATATTATTATTCTTTCTTTTCAAATATGAACAAAATTCACTTTGGGGCTTAGACATTATGAACAAAATCTGATGGTTCCAGTTCGCACATATAAATTAAAAGTCAACCTGTGATAGGATACCTAAGTACATGAAACCGTAAAAATCGAAGCTATAAATAAAAGTTATCAATCCAATATAACTGATTCAAGGATAAATTCCGATTGACTTTTATAGAAAGAGAAATTTTTGTACGAACTCGAAATAACAGGATCTGACAATTTATCTCGAGGAAAACTTATTTTTATACGTTGGTTCCTAATGTATATTAGGTATGTATAATTTGTTGGGACACTACAAGAATACTTAATTTAAAGTTATCATTTTGTATAGAAAACTGAAAATTGCTCAAGTCTGTCTGTTCGAAAAGGAGTGTAATGCCCAACTACCAAGCAAGGGTTATGATAAAGGTTATTTCTCAACTTAATTTTCTGTAAGTAGAAGCTTTTGTCGAGAACACAAAGTGAGGACTCATAATTATATTCACCCTGACAAAAAGTGTTTCGGAAAGTCGGTTGAGCCGTCTGTTCATTGTACAAGTACGCTGCCGACCATATTCGATATCTAGCCTATTTATTTTTAACAAGCTCGATGGACGTACGTTATTTTATTACATTTCATGCATGTTTGTTTGATTTCCGAAATCTAGTTAATATGCATCAAATCTAAGTTAGAGCGATGTATTGATTTTTCTTATATAAATATGTTATGTTATTGTCGCGTATCATATTTTCTTCAAGAACAACCTGACAAAGACCTGCAAATTGCAAAAAAACAAAAGAAAATTTCAATTTCGCTGGCTACCATTTACGAGGATACTACGGTTCTAGCCCCTACATCCGTAGTAACAGAGCTAAGCGAAGCAACTTGCCAGGGTTGCGGAATTTGTTCGAAAGAGTCACCGCGGCCCTGGAACGCAAAGAGCTTTACGAAAAACACGGATGGGTTTAGTCAGTAAGAGTCTAACATCTTCCTTCCGCTCCACCCAGAGCGGAAGAAGTCATTTGATGATTTCCCATCCATAAAAAAAAAGCGTCCAGACACGGAGACTAGAGAGAGAATATTATAAATATGTAAATAACGCTATGTCTGTCTGCCTGTTTGTTATCTCTAAAAGTATGACTGAACGAATTTGCAACTTGGCACACAGGTATTGGAGCAGGACATCGGACACTTTTGTACCCGAGAGTGTGATCCCTTATGATAATTTTCTAATTTCAGACAGGCGAACAAAGCCGCTGTCAGAAGCAAGTTTCCAATAAAGTATTTACTTATTTATTTATTTATTAAAACTGTATGCACTAGTAAAAACACTGTACAAAGGCGGACTTAATGCCTTAGGCATTATCTACCAGTCGACCTTAGGGTGGTGCAGAGACAACATGGCAGGTGCAACTTAAAGAAAAACAAATAGAGAGAAGAAAACAAAACATTTATAGATACATACATACACATAAAAAAGTATCACTTTCTGCAAAGGAGATATTTGAGGAATTTGATTCGTTTCGCCAAAACCCACTGCCTATACTATACGCATTTTTGGCGTATTGCGTATGAAAGGGTTAACTTGTGACGTAACGTCGATCGTCTTGAAAGTGGTTTCAAATATTCAAATGACACTGGGGGTTTCTAACTGCCTAGCTTTTCCCAAATATATCAGTGTCGGGTTCCAGTCTAACCAGAGCTAAGTACCAGCATTTTACCTGACCCCCGGCACCCAGTAACTGGGTTACACTATATCCCCCTGGCAAGACTGGTGGCTGGTCTGATTTCTTGGCTTCTGTCTACTTGTAAAGACTATCAAAGATTTACAAGTGACAGCCGAGACCAACTGGTTAACGTGCTTCCCCAGGCACGGAGGAGCCTCGGTATAATGGATGGTCACCCATCGACGAACCGACCTCGGCAAGCACTACTTAACCTCGATGATCAAACCGGGCGTCAGCGGTTATTTACCCACTAGCTCCTCTTTGTTTCTAAATGGTGGCTTAAAATGGGATTAACTGGTAAATGATTTATGTTAACTGGCGCGAAACACGATGTTCAGTTAACCGCATTCATTTGTCATTTATACGATAAATTAGATACCAATTTATTTGTGACAAAGCTTTGCGGAATTTAAGATAAATAACAAAGAAGTCTATGGTATAAGTCCTTGGAAATTGCTACCCCTGATTATCTACCTCTTGTTACATTCTAAGTAGTTGGAGACAGTATTATTTGACATTAGAATTATTATAAGTGGTAGAACCCCTTCGGCTAACTTAAAGCTATGGAGTATAAGCTTTTTCATGAGTAGCGAAGTCGAAAATAAGTTTTTATTTCTCTTCCGGTGTTCTTTTTACAAGCTTTTATTTAACTTGCATTTTTCGTATGTACATATGCAAGTTCTCCAAACAATTTTTCGACCATTTGTTGGTATCCAATTGAGCTGAAATTCCGCGTACACCTTTAGTTGTGGTGACAAAACAATGTACTATACTCAATATTGTAATAATTTAAATATGGCCTATCCAAGGTGGCGGATAACATATTTTTTCTTAATCCCCTTAATATGGGTATCAAACGTAAGGGCTTTAAGAGTAGAAAACAATTAAAAGATGGTTAAAAAAAAATCTGATTAATTTCGTTAAAAGATTTAAGACAGTTGAATCGTTTCTTTTTGGACCGATGAGATTCATTGACTCGGCGTTTTTCTGGTGGTCGCCACTGTTGATTCTGGCTTTCAGGAGTTACAGTGGTTTGAAAAAGTGTGGCGAGCTAGTTAAAAAAAAAGTGTTTTATTTTTACACAGACCTTTATGAAATATCAAGAATTTTGAAGTTTCTTTACCTATTTATTGTACTTAGCCAAAAGAAAACTTTACAAGTCGTCCAGAGGATTCTTTACTGGCTACATAAGCTTAATACTTATTTATCATGAACTTCAAAATTACTTGCATCGTAACCAATTCAAAAATACATAAATATATAAAAATATTAAAATTCCTTACTGTTTAAAAAGCTACAATAACACCGAGTGCTATATATAGGCTTTTTATCCCAGAAAGACGCACTACTCCAATCGTATAGGGCCAAGAGAGCGAATCCATACAAAAAAAAACGACAATATATCTACTGCCATACTGACGCGTCTGTCTACCAGCACGTATTGTTTACAAACACACGCGCCGCATTGATTACCTTCATCTAATTAGCAGCTATCAACACGGGGCAGGCGAGGACGTAACACGGTTGCGGATTAACTTAACAAACAATCGAATGGCATTTCACTGGTATTTGGACTCATAATGTGATTATGAAGCAGGCTCGCCGTTGCCAACGTTTTTGTTGTCAAAATTTCCAACATTTTCCAGCTTGTGTGCTCATATTCTGTTTAAAAAGATCTCAAAACGATTGTCACTGACCCAAGGCCTGCCTTTTACCTTGGCTAGAGGCTAAAATTTGCAGGTGTGCATTGAATATACATACTTGCGTCATACCGGGACCCATTTTTTTTTCTTCCTTTTAAAACGGCCTTGCTGCCACTATTCTGGGCATTAAGAATTTCTTGACACCACATTATAGTTAGTTTTTGACGTGACTACGTCTAATAAATCGATGAAGCCGGCTGCACGCACGAAAAAGGATGACTCATTGTAACGTTACGCTCATTGTAACGTTACGATCGGAGCGAGAGCGCTGCACGATTCAATTTTATTCATAAAGTATGCAATCATTTCATCAATGTTTTATTATGACGTTGTCACGTTAAACTACTCGTATCGTCCGTAAACCGACTTTACAGACAACCTATTTTTTTGCAACTTTAAACTTGTTTCTAAAAATCATTTAAGTACAACAAAGTGGTGATTATATTTCTCGATAATAAATTGCACAATACCTATTGTTGTTAAATCCTGAGATGAATAACAAGGAAAACAAACTCAAACAATAAACAAGATTGGAAGATTTTAACAATAACACTACATTTTATGAGTCATGTTAGGTAAAAGTGCAGAATTCGATATGAATAACATGTTTTGTGATATGGAACTTTACCCAGTAATTTCATAAACAACACAAATCTGTTACTTCATCACTAGAGCTAACCTCTACTGAAAGACTAGTCTAAATTTGCAGAAAACAAACTTACCTATGGGGAAGAGGAAGAGGGAGCCATTTGCCCTGCCTTGGGAATTTGGGACAATACAGGCTAGTCAAATTACATTTTATTCTAGTATCAACTAGAATACGCAGAAGTGGCCCATGCATGCCACACTTTTTCCAACCACTGCAACTCCTGAAAACCAGAATTACCGGGCAGTGAAACTCGAGAAGTATCGGACAAAGTGTGTGAAAAAACATAACTACTAAACACGGCAATGTCAGAAACCGAGGTATTTTAAAGCGAACATGAACTCTGGTGTCAAAAACGACTGATAGCAAATGACAGGAGAAGACATACCGTGACAGCAATTGAGGTAGGCCATGGCACAGTGGACAATAACCAATTAATGTTCATCATCACGCTATAGGTACCTCAGTCTCAATAAATATAGGTACATCCCTTCCTCTTTAAGCATTACTCATTCAGATATGGGGCCACGCGCTCAGTCACGTGACAGATCCGCGTATATGACCCGACTGACTCTGCTATCGGATCCCAGAATTGATTTATGATTTAACACTTGTTAATTAACCGCTGTTTACCGCTCTCTAATTAAAGGCATTTTATTTTATGACGCCGCTTCATTCCTATTCATACCATTTCATTGCATCAATACTGTTAGGTGTTTTCACCGAACTTCTTAGCAATATATATAAATATATAATAGCAATATCGGCGTAACGCGTTAATCTAATATTTTTTTATTAAACACATTTATTACTTACTAGTTGACTCGCGCAACTTCGTCTGCGTCACATTTTTCATAAAAAATTAGCATAACTTTTTATTCTTGAACCGATTGACATGAAACAAACACTAAATGTTAAGTGAAGCCTACCACAATGTATTACTGAAAACCACTTCTATATCGGATAAGCCGTTTCTGAGATTAGCGTGCACAAATGCACAGACAAACAGACAAAAATTCTAACAATCATTGTTTTGGTTGCTGTTTGCGTTGATAAAGGTCCCAATAACATTTTTTCTCATATATCTTCCGTGTACAGACAGTGATCCGTTACATTTTTATTATATGTGTGTATAGATAGATAGATAACTTTGCATTACATTTTTGGTACACTTTGGTCTACCGCGTTAGCCGGGTGTATTCTTACATTTTGTCAACATTTGAGAGACTCGATAAATAGTGTTCAACCATAACATTTGTTTCTCCTCAAAAACACCGACACCTTGCTACGTACCCGACAAATACTGATATAAAATATGTAAGTCAAAAAACTTACTCGCTTGGTAAAAGGAAGGAAAAACTTGGAGAAGGAAAAGTTTTTAACACGGATTAGATTGGGAAGAAAATGAAGAAATCAAGCTTCCGGTAACTCAACGGCAAAGTTTTTCATAATAGAGAAATTCATCCTTATAAATACGTTCATCATAATGGACAGCGAGTTTTATAAATTTTAGTAAACTCGCTAACCTTAAGATGAGTTTAAACATTAGCACATTCTTCACTCAAATGGTCCTTACATTAAAATAGAATCTTCTAATCAGAAGGTATGTACACTAATATTATTATTAAAAAAGACTGTAAAAGTGTGATAATTAATCTTTCGCCATTTTGTTTCAATGAACTGAATTTACAGCACACTGTTTTTGTGCAAAGTCAAGAAACGCACTACTTTTATGGTTTTATTATTCCACATAGGTAATAACTATTTCATTAAAGACATATGTTCGGTGCCTTCTTTTTCACTGAAACAATCAGCAATATAATCCTTGACACAAATTAAATATTCAGTCATTATATTTGTTCATCGACAAACGACTCACAAACCTTTAGGACCGCTGAAACATAAGAAGTGCTTGAAGTTCGTCGACGTACAAAATAATTCGCATTACGAAACCCTATAAAAGGGATCAAAAAACGAGTTCTTTACTAATTAGGAATTTTCTTTTAACTGATTTAATAAAGGAGAAAAGAGAGTTTTAATTTAGCTATAATGGCTTCTTTGCCGTTGACCACATGAAAAATCTCCTGAAACCTGATAAACAATAAATCAAAGTATCATCAACATCATTTCCATCGACACTGACTAGAGCTTCTCCCACCTGCCAGGGTTGCGGAATTTGGCATTTGGAGAAACACGGGTAGGTTTTAGTCAGTAAGAGTTTGACACTCCCTTCTGCTCCGCCCAGAGCAGAAGGAGTCTTTTGATGATTTCCAATCCAAAAAATAAAAGGGTTCTCAAGCGTCGTCACACTAACAAGTTATTTTTTGCATCGAGTGGAGTCCCGTGGCCTTTGCCCGGTCATCTGTCCACCTTCTGCCAATTAAGTTTTACGATTCTTTGGGCTATTTTGGTTACCTTGGTTCGTCTGCGAATCTCTTTATATTTTATTCGAATCCCAAGAATATTGTTACGAAAGCAATGCCGGAAGGTAATAAATAACTCCTGCTTAAATTAAAATACTCTCTTCCATTGATAGCATGTGAATTTAATTCCGGAGTGCGGCTAAATATAAACCTTTAAGGTTAAAGTAATTCGGTTTCCGTGCCACTCAGGCCCCAATCACGCATCCATCTTTATACATTTTTGATAAGCCACCATACGACGTAACGTCAAACATGAAGAATTTTATATTATCCTTCTCTACCTTAAACAAAAGAATTTCATCAAAAGGGATTATTTGCTTTCTTTTTTCGAGGTTTCAAACAATTGCGGAATATTTATAATTGTTTGTTTTTGATAAAGAATTCAGGCTGACTGGTTCTAAATTTACTTTTATTTATTTATTTTGGTCTCATACTTGACACACATTTCATTACGAACAACTTTATTTCAACTTAAGCTATTTGCAAACATAATGTAAACTTTGCTAACAAAATGTTACTGAAAAAACTAAATAAAGTTCCGGCTAATTTGGGCAATCTACATACTTACCTAATTCAAAACCTAATCACATGATTTTCGACCAAACCAATCAAGAACTCGCTTCTAATTCGGACATCGCCCGCAACTTTCCAAAGATAAAACATGACTAAAATCTAAAACAAATTAAACAAGCAACAGACGGTTATTAGAGGGAAGTTTACGACTTACACTCGACATACTACAGTACCCGCTAGCTAAAATGGCACACTGAGTTTTAGCTGAAATTATTTTTTTTTTTAACGTCTTCTCTCTATCACTCATATCTATGTGACAGTTCCTTTCCAAAGACCTCTACGCGTCGTATTTTCACCGGGGTAAGTACTTGTACCCCTTTAGCCACTAAACAATCAGAGGCTGACAACCCAAGTGTTGACATAGGACAAACTACGTTACACGGCCAATTGCGTCTCGCTGAACACACACCCACATTACGTCGTCGCCTGAACTTTGCTCTGACACCCAGTGGCGGATCCAGGATTGTTGTCTGGGGGCAGGGCTTGAAAAAAGAACACATTTATTTCGCTTAAAGCATAACAAGCCTCCTTAGATTCCTTTTCGCAAATTTTTCAATGACTTCGTTAGGTCGTAGACTACCAAACACATTTGAGTCTTTTGAGGGGGGCTTGAGCCCCTTAGCCACCCCCCCCCCAGCCACCAGTGCTGACGCCAATGGCCGCCAACCTTCGCGTTGAGTTACGGCAATCAAATTCGCGTGCAGACACAATTGTTGATGGTTGGCGCAATAATTGGGATGGATGCCCGTCGGTGGCATATTGACACACTGACCGCTTGTGATGAGCTGTATTATGCAATAGAATATTTGAAATGACGCTCTGAACTGTTGTCCTGTATCGTAAGTAAAGATTTATGAATAGAACACCAAAGTCACGGACAGACTATTGTAGGAATAAATCAGGATGTAACAATCAACAACAAATAACTATTTAATGCCGGACTACAAGTCGTATGGCCATGTGCACAACTAGATATTTCACCCATTTTTTTTTTAATGATGGGAAATCATCAAATGACTTCTTCCGCTCTGGGTGGAGCGCAAGGGCTCAGACTCTTATTGATTAAAACCCATCCGTGTTCCTTCTAAAGCCCTTTGCGTTCCAGGGCCGCGGTGACTCTTTCGAACAGATTCCGCAACCCTGGCAGGAGATATTTCACCCATACCTACGCACAAAACGTTTTGGTATAACTTTAATTATGCGTAAAGCTCCTGATAGCTAAAACCCTTAAGTCTTTCAGTCTAGAATGAACTTGTTACTTCTAGACAAGCGTGCTCCATTGTCGACCACGCTTTCCATCTGATGAAATTGTGGTCAAACGACAGGCTATCAATAATACAAAATATGGATTGAAAAGGTCTGTATTTATAGACGTTTTATATTAACAAACAGATGCTTCCGTCGTTAAATGTAAGACCTTTTCTTGTCACAGATGGCCATCAATTTAACCTGCAATGAAATATTTGCGGAACTTTTATGATCTCACGTGTATTTTCAGCTTGCGTGCATTCTACGTACAACACAGAAATGGAGTTTACGAATTAAACTTTTGTTCATTCAAAGATATCACACTAATCTAAAATTACTCTACTCTATTTTAGGAACACTCGTATAATGTATAGAATTTCTCTTTCTTGGTAATCTTTGTAAATATCCGCACGAGCCACACGCCACAATACCTACATGTCCTTGTATCTCGTTTCACAATATTGACTAAACTTACAACTCAATTTAGTTTGTTTTACAAACTAGAGATGTGCGTGTAGTTCGGCGCAGTGCGAGGAAAATATCTACCAATGTAGGTGTGCAGCTCTGGTGAACGAGTTTAGCGAAACTAGGTATTTATACAGTAGCGGCATCAATGCCGCCACATGAAAAACTAAGAAGCGAAATTTGTACGGCAACAAAAAGAACTAACATCGAAATCCTGCATCGCGCAAGCAAAGTTCTCCGTGCGATTTGAACATATACAACAGTCCGAATATCAACTATCGGGCAGTTGCCCACCAGACACAACATCCGTCTGGTTCGGAGGATCCTCCCCTTTTCGGTGAAAGTATGCAGGACTTTACTCTCTGTTCCGCATACCTCCATAATACGTACAAGAGAGCGAGAGATACAAGTATGTACGAGGGCAAGCAAGAAATGTGTTTGACGGACGCAAACGAAAAATTTGTAAGAGAAATACGAGCGAGGTGTGTGTGCGACAGACGCAAACGAGGAATTTATGCGAGAGACGCAAGTGATGCCTGCGTACTGTTGCGAAGAGTCGGTTTCACGGTTTCGATTTTCGCGCCGCACTCCGCCACTCATCCTCGCGCCGCCGAGCAACCTCGTTCATCTCTAGTGAAAAAGCACCCTTATTTTAGAGCGTGTGTATAAAATTACATTGACGCAGTTATAAACATACCTACTGGAGTTTGACTGACGCACAATTAAACTATGTATTATAAAAAAGAGTTAAAATTGTTTGTTTGTATGTTTTTGAAAGCTAATCTCTGAAAGTGTTGATTCGATTATTATTTCACTAATAGAAAGCTACACTAATACCAAATGTCGCAGGCTAGACTTTTTTATCCCAAAAATCTGCACGGCTCCTGTGGGTTGGGTTACGAAGCGAAGTCACGAGACAAATCTTGTTTCTAACAAGAAAACTGCGTGTTTTGATCGTGTGGCTTATCTTATATTTAGTTTACCAATGTAAAGTTTTAGTAGCCATAAATCATTTTATTTATGACTAATATTTTATGTGTTTGTTGCTTCTATCATATGATTATGATATCTCATGTTGGTTAAAGATATGTTTTGCAGTTTTGGTACACGACGGTACGAGTGCGTTAGTACAATAACGTAAACATCACGACTTCAGTACCCGAAGGTTTGCAGAGGCCACGTTTCGTCCATCAACCAGCCACAAATCCTCTACCTCTCCTAATTGCTGCTGAGAAATGCCAGGTGCAAAAACTTCATTACACTGCCAGACCCTGGGGGGCTACTCTCTAAGCCCGAAGTCCATAGTTTCAGGCAGGTAGTCCGTATCACCTAACCACTAAGAATTAATGACAACACGATTTGACAGTTACTGTCAAATCGTGTTGTCATTCATTCTTAGTTCGGGTTCGGAACTAATCGTAAGTCCGTAGGTGATACGAAGTAGAATACGCCCGCAACTAAGCTCGAAACTACGGACTTCGGGTTTAGAGAGTAGCCCCCCTGAAATCGAACCCCGTACCACATTCTCTACAGTTATGTTTGCAACGAGGCTGCCTTCTCTCTCAGAATCTCTCACTTTGCTCTCCTTGACCTTCACCTAATTCTTTGTGCTTGTTCGTAGCTACCGTCATTAGCTCAAAAACTTTCTTCCTGTGTTTGAATGAGGCCCCATCATTTTTGGGAGCCTGCATATAAATCATGATTTCTTTATGATTCAGTTAGTACCGGAATATGACTGTAACAGTTTGAAAACGCGTCTTTGAACTAATTAAGCCCCCAAAAACTGAGTAGTTCCTTAGATAACGCTGACACACGATTGAACAAAAGATGGATACTACGCTAGCTCTTGTTGCTTGGAAATTACCAATGAGTTAAATTCGACTATGGAAAGTCAGAATCGACTTCTAAAACATTAAAAGAACATCAGCTATTCAGTTCATTAACTTTGAATAACTCGATTAAATGCAGGGTATACCTATCTGTTTTTTAGGGATCGTCTGTCACCAGGCTGTATCTCATGAACCGTGATAGTTAGACAGTTGAAATTTTCACAGATGATGTATTTCTGTTGCCGCTATAACAACAAACACTAAAAAACAGAATGAAATAAATTTTAAGAGGGCTCCCACACAACAGGCATCATTTTTTCGCCACCCTTCGTGCGCGAGTCCGACTCGCACTTGGCCGATTTTTTTATCTCGCGTTTTGAAGGTTCTTCCAAAGTATTTTTTTTTTCATATTCCACGGATGTCACAATCTGTACCCGATAACATTTCCCGGGAAAAAATGTTGAAAGAATTATTTTATTTTCTCAGAAAGGCCAGATTGATATCACATTCGTAAATTCTTTGAATCTCCTTGAGGCTTTCAATGAATGTTTACTCAATTCTATCGTTTTCGAGTATTTGATATGCTCGAGCTTGTTTGTATAGACTCAATTTATTTAGCATTGTATAATTTCATGCATAAACGGCACACATGTGTGAGTACTGTGTACCTTAAACTACTTTTATTTAGTTTTCCTTTGACTTGAATGTGCCCTGGCGGTTAGGAGTGTCATGCTCACTCAAAAGTCAATCGCTAATGGTGGCGCATGTGTTGGATCATTTGGCTTTCTTCCTGTCCGTCAGTTGGGACTGGTCATTTCTCAACTGCCATGGTTTGTTTTAATGATTTGTTGTTATTTAAATTATTGTTTTTTTACTCCGGACGTTATTATCTTGCATTTCTTTCTACATCTCGTTCTCACAAATATGTATGTTAAATTTCAACAAGAATGATGTAACCATAAAATTGTAAAAAATATTTAAAAGAGTGTCCGTGGAGTTTCTTGCACGTTCTTCTCCATGCCATAGAGATCTACGCTTTGGAACTTTCAAATAACTTCATCTTAGACTGACTGACCTTGACAATTCAAAAGTGCCTGTAAATTTGAGTTTGAGTTTGAGTTTGCTCGATTGTTTGTGAAGAGGGCGATTTCGAGCCAATCCAATGGATCTCATGAGTTCTATGAATCAATTTGAACTGAGGGGTAAATTCTTGTATTTTCAAAGTTCGGTCGCATTTGCATCGCAGTCGTAATCTATAAAAAACACTTCTATTAGAGAGAACTTGGCAAACGTAGGGTAGTTAGAGGTCCTCTAACTTCCCTACATTTGACAAGTTTTTGACATTGATTAATCGCCGAGATGATAAATGAGCTTAATTTGAACGCTTTTCAAGTACGAGAATTGCTCTTCTGCTGACACTAACATAGTGTTAGCATAGAAGTAGCTCTTCTTTATTTGTTTACTAACTTCATAAACATAGACTTTTTTTCTCTACAAAGCAACGCCAAGAAAATATCTAGTTACACATAATATTTAAAACTTTTCATCAAAAACTCAGTTTAAGTCACAAAAACTACATCGACAACACAAATTTATAGTAAGATTACTTTCTGAACAAGAAAGTTCCGAATTTTCCACTTTCAATGACTTCCCAAGTCCCCGTTTTCGAAATAATACGAATTATTTCGAAAAACGGACTTGGGAAGTCGAAGAAAAGGATTCGGTTCCGAATTAAAAGAGTTTTACTGCTAAATTCCTTTCGCTCACTTAACTTATTTGTTGTAAATAGTTAAACAAAGTAGCTTTGTGTTTGCAATTTACAAAGTTAAGGAAGTAATTAAGAATCATTCTTACTGAAGTCGTTGTTATGTTTTCTTAGTGTTTCGTAACAGGCAACTTTGCTTATTACCTATCTCGGAAAATATTTGTTTGTTTGTGTTAAGAAAAACGTATGCAAACGAACTTTGTGTGATTTCCGACAGTTAAAAACTATACTACTGACTGTCACAAAGAGAAATGAAAGAAAAGGAGGTTGCTTACGGCCTAAAAAAAAAGATAAACGAAAATTCGAACTTCCAGGCTTTTCTCAATTATATTGGGCTGGGCTTATATTCAAACTAGATGCAGCCGAATACCAACATTTTACAAAGAGCAACTGTCTATCTGACTTTCAAAACCCAGTAACTGGATAAGTTTTGTTTTTTTTTTAAGAATGGGAAATCACCAAATGACTTCTTTCGCTCTGTGTGGAGCGGAATGGCGTGTCAGACTCTTACTGACTAAAACCCATCCGTGTTCTTTCTAAAGCCCTTCGCGTTCCAGGGCCGCGGTGACTCTTTCGAACAAATTCTGCAACCCCGGCAAGCTCTGGCCCTAGCGGGCCCTGTCTTCTATGCTGACATCTCTTTGAGGCGCGCGTGAAACACAACGCGCCATCGACCCGGGCCTAGTGGTGATCGGACAGCGAACCACCCAACGCTCGCCGTCCGCAGGCCCGCGCCTGCGGTGGCCGGGGATCGCCCTGCGACTCCGGTGTCAGACTCTTACTGACTAAAACCCAATCGTGTTCCTTCTAAAACCCTTTGCGTTCCATGGCCACGGTGACTCTTTCGAAAAAAATCCGCAACAACTGGATAGTCTATATCACCTGCCATAACTAGGGTTAGCCAGAATATCGGCTTCTGACTACCCGTAACGACTGCTAGACATCTACAAATGACAGCCGGGATCAACGGCTTAATTTCATTTCCGAGGCACGCGGAAACCTTGATATGCAATGGATAGTCACCCATCCACAAAGTAACCTCAGCAAGCGTTGGTTAACCTTGAAGATGCGGCTGTTATTATTTGGCCATGAGCTCCACTCTCCTTCTCTGATATTATTCTGAATTCAAATATAAAAAAGATTTAAGAATGCTATTAAAGTAAGGGTACATATTTTTTGCCAATATGGAAATACATTTCTTGCAAAGAGATCGACCTTTTATCCTCCGATATATTTTTCATATCCTTGTATGTCGAATGAAACGATCTGTCTGCCTTTATTTACAAACAAATAACTCGTTGGTTCATAATATTTGTATATTTCTTACAGACATATCCCATTTGATTGTAAACTGTAGGAAGAAGGTCATGTTTTCATATCCGATTGGTATCGACAATAGCCTTTAGCTGAATCTCTCTCTTCAGGAAATTATTCAACCTGATTGTGAATAATAATTCCTTGAATATTTTTATTAGTTATCCGAACTGCCTTGAGCGCCACGTGCAACATCGTTTGAAAAGTGGCGGCCTTAGTGGTGTAGTCGCATAGTGGCTGGTACTATTGTAGTAGGTACTACAATTTTATCGATTTGGACTGGCAAAAAACCGGCCATGTGCAAGTCGGACTCTCACACGAAGGGTTCCGTACCATAACCCGAAAAAAACACGTTTCATGTGTAAAAATTAAAGGGGGCTCCCCCTTTAATTTTTATTCGTTTTTGTTATAGTGGCAAAGGAAATACACACTGTATGAAACTTTTAAACGTCTACCTATTACGGTTATTGAGATACAGCCCGCTGACAGACGGGCGGTCGGACGCCCTATTAGTAGTTTCTGATAATTTGTGGGGGCTGCCTGCAATTGGTTCGATGTACAGTATTAAAGTACAATACACCAGAAAAGGCTGTCGCGTCGGCGCTTTAGAACTATCAGCAATAAACCTCCCAAGGCGCCACGGGTAATACCTCTCCCACCAACATTTGTAATGAATAAAGAAAAATTCTGTTTGATAGTTTTCTTTTTTTCATCTATCATTCCCTAGTGAAAGTTTGTAATAAGAAAAGTTGGAACTTTAGTTAATGTTGTGTTAAGGGAGTTTATGTTCATACATCTTTTAGTTTTCTCAATAACGTATTAAGTAGAAGCTACGAGAACATAAAAACTAAACTATTAAAAATGGGAACCAAATGAAATATAAACAGTGTTGTTGTCCATCAATATTGTAAGTTATTTTTGTCCCTAGAAAGTCTATGAATAAATTAAAAGTTACTTATCTTTTATTGAAGTTGAAAGGTACAAGCGAAATCCATAATGTAGATAAACACTGGGCCACTACTGCGAAATGCCTAAAGAAAAACGCAGTAGAACTTTTTGCACGACCTGGGAATCGATCCCAGGACCCCACTGGGCAGTCGCCACTGGCACAACTCTATTTAAACGTATACAATAAAAAACAAAAAAAGAATTCCGACGAATTGAGAACCTCCTCCTTTTTTTAAATCGGTTAAAAAAGAGGTATGCTTTCTTCAAATTATTCACTCGATCCCGTTGTCAATTTTCATAGATATCGATTTAATTTTAAAATATTCAATTTCAGCTCGCTGACATATCAAAGATTCAAATACTCGTCTGTCGAGAGAACGATGACCGACGCTGATTAGGGTAATAACACACGCTGTCAAGGTGGTTCAACCAAAATTTAAGATATGGTATTTATTGAATCATTCAATTTTAATGTATGATCAGGTCTTTGCCTTGCAGTGACGCAAATAAATAAGTTATATTTTAATATCTTGCTCAGGTAAAAGGGCGCCATCCCTTGAAATTAAATTGTTGTTTAATTCATTATTTTTATTATTTGTAATTGGAATAACATATTTGAGTGGCAGTATTTAAAAGCATACGCACACTTTATGAAAGATAACTTTGCGTATGCATTTAGATTAACACTAATTGGTTGATTCATCCAATTCTGGAGACAAAAGTGAACTGTGTATCATTGCTATAACAGTCAAAATATACTCTATAGAGTATAGAGTAAAGTTCTAAGTTTGAGCTACACGATAACTGACAAATGATTGCACTGTCTGGACAGGTCCACTCAAATCTGTGTGGTACTTTCCTCAAAAAACCGCTTCAGACATTAACCTACATGGTTCTCATATGATTTGACCAGTACGATTGTATGGACTTTAAAAGACACTGACCGCTGAGTTTGTTTCGGTGTTTCTTCTCAGGGTAGTCAGCTAGGAAACACCGGCCTCATCTAGTTTAAAAATTACCAAAAAACATTGACGTGTAAAAGTGTTATGTTTAACCTACTTACAAAATAAATATCATTTATCATTATCATTTATCAATAAAATATAACTCTCATTGAGTCCCGAGATAATTCAGAATGCTTTTAATAACGACATTAATTCATCGTCCTCGCTTGGATTTACGATCAGAATTAATATCTACCATTGCCACTTGTGAAACTGAAACTAAAACAATAAGTGGTCGGAGTAATGTTCCTAAAGGTTTTATTGGTCTGTTGAATTTTGACGGTATTGTTATTTGGTTGTATCTGTCACCGGAAAATTACAGACTCCGTAAGATTGTAATAAATCTTTATTAGATTATAATTTCTCGATATATTATGAAAAAATCTTTTTGAATACAATAAATTGAATACCTCTATTAATTAAAATCTGTTATTAAAAGAGCCTTCTTTCCCGGTTAAAATACTGTAAAAAAGCGCTTAAACAAGTCCCGTAAAACACGTGTAAGGTATAAAAAAACGGGTTCCGATCGAGTTTTGATTTTTCCGAGTGACTGTAAGATTAAAGGACAAACTTAACTTTGATGTTGAAAAAATGTTCTCCCATATATCAATGTACGTCACGGTAAATTCTTTAACCGAAAATATAAGTTTGTATTCGCAAAAAATGATTTTTTATATGATAATACTACAAATTTCCAATTTTCAGACTTTTTCTTTTACTTACTTCTACTACTACCTACTTTCTTTTACTTTTTATTGTTTTACTGTTTATTTTTTCACAGCTCCCAGGGGTACCTCATAATTTGATATTAATTTCAGCTTGATTCTTCCACGCGTTCCTGAGAAAAAGGGTCTTGACAGACGTACAGACAGACAACAAAGTTATCCCATAAGGGTTCCGTTTTTTCCGACTGGTACGGAACCCTAATAACTAGTTGGCAGATAAAAAAATAGCATTGGAACCTTCGGACGTTTTCCGATTACAAACGAACAGGATTTTAGAGAGCAAAAATGAAATATTTTAAAGGCCTTCCATCAGATATGTTGATTGAACATTCAAAAAAGTATGTAAAATAAATAAAAACGAGTGAAAATAGAAGGCTCAATACACCTCAAATGATATTTGAAAGTCATAAAACTTTGATTGATATTTTACAATAGAATTAAAAGATAAATAACAACACATTTTCAGTTAAGTGCCTTTTGTTTGAATACATTTTTATGCACCGACACGATCTTCAAGATGTGTACCAATCTACACCCTTAAAATAATCTAGGTAACTATAGGTATGGTATCACTTTGATGTATCATTCATCATAATTCATAAAATAATAATAATAAAAAAAGTATTTTTTGTTTCTCATACAACCGTTCTACAGCACAAAATTGAGGCAGCCCCGGTAATTTATAAGGACACTTGTGATGGGGTTACCTCGCAACTTCCCATAGGTTATGGTTTAACAATATTGAGACATAATGTAAAGGAAAAGGACAGAAAAGCAAAGATACAATAAACTAATAATAGTTCTGAATATTTTTTATTGATGCCGATTTAGTAGTGATAAACAGATGGCAACCGGTAGTAACCGGTGGTAACTGGTGGCTTTTTATATACTTAGCCCTAAAAAACTTTTCCTAGAATGTGGGCGAAAATGGACCTTTGTTCAAAATGCGGCGAAAAGGGACATTTTCTTTTTTTTTTAAATTACGCGACAACGGAACAAATCTAGAAAACTGAAACAAGCATTTTTAAAATAAGTTGCATTTAAAACAATGCAAAAATATAAATTGCAGGCTGACAAAGCCAAATAATCGTGTGAACGCCAATAAAAAAAAAGAAAAAAAAAGCAAAATTGCTTTTCATATTCTATTTTTGCGCGCTAAGGGCCAATAATGTAAACTAAAAAAGGTTTGCTTTTAATAAAATCACTCCACAATGAGATGAGAAAAGTTATTGGTATCTACCTAATTTGGGTAAATATGGGTAACAGATCTCCTAAAGATCTCGGCGACCTGTAGATTTAATTTTATAGAGGAAGAAGAGATTCACATAACTAGACTTTGCCAACATAATAAATTCATAGCTATTTACAGCGGGCTTTTTTTATAAGGATGTGAAGTCATCAAATGACTTCTTCTGTTCTGGGTGGAACGGAAGGGCGTGTCAGGCTCTTACTGACTACCCACCCGTGTTCCTTGTGAAGCCCTTTGCGTTTCAGAGCGGCGGTGACTCTTTTGAACAAATTTCGCAACATTTACAGCGGGCTTACAATCAAACTAACACAATAAAAGATGTCTGCCAAATGTTCAGTCATCAGCAATGGGTAAACTTATTAATTAAAACTTACACACATTATATACATATTATGAATAGGTCTGCAAACGTATCCGATTTTCAAGATTTTTCATCAAACTGAACCCAAGTGAGATTTTCACTAATGAGGTTGGATAATAATAATAAATGTCGCAGTTGCTGGCGAATAATTATTAAAACGAAATAAAAGCAAAACTTAAATGGCATTTCAAATTTTCTGACCGCAAATGACCAGTAGTGAATAACGTCAGCCAAAAACGTAAATAGGTTGGATTGAAATAGGTTTGCTTTTCAATAATTTTTCATATGTTTCCCGATATCAGAGAAGAATTTATTTGAATTGATTTTAAACTTGAAACCTTCACTATCAGATAGCCGTAGAGATAAAATAGAATCAACCGCCACAACAACATTGACAAATAGAACATTATATAGCAAATCTTTAAAATAATAACGTAACGCAATAAGCTTAATTCAACAACGATTGTTACAGAACAAACCGCTAAGTATTTTCAATTAATCCTATTATTCTTTATGGCGTTTTTATGGAGGCCACTTTACGCCGACTGACCCAATTCGAATCAAGGGTAGTATGAACTTTTCAATAAAAAGAACTTGCTCATTATTTCCTCAAGATTAATGAGGAAAATCCAAAATGGTTTTTAACTCGTCTCCATTATAGATTCTTATGAGTTGATAATAATATCTAAGTACTATTTTAAGTGGGCATACATTTTTTTTAACGTACCTGAACAAAGCAAAAGGTTCTGCTTTAGCTCTATGGAAAAACAAGGCGTGAGTTCATGCAGTAGGTATGTATTTTGAAAAGTGTTCCTTCAAAGTTCGTTAAAAATGTACTAGTTCTTATTACTACTTATAAGTGCAAAAGTCCCAAATGGATGTTTTGTTTCTCAATAACCAGAATGGCTGAACGGATCTAGTTGAAATTTAGCACAGAAATAGATAGTATTATCGTTTTTAAACCGGTATATTATGTTTCCTTGGGATAATATCCGACATACACGTGGGTGGAGCCGCTGGCATAAGCTAGTAAAAAAACAAATATTATAAAATAAAGATATATGTGTGTACTCAAATTAGTACAGCAGTTATTTTTCTTAACCGCAGATAACATTATGAACTTTGAACAGCCAATCTCTCGCGAATTATCTTTTGCGCAGTTAGCGAGAACGATTAATGTCAATCAATATTATTATGCATTTATATTTCGATATCGATAAATATTTCGATTTAACTCTCTTGAAATTCAATTTTAATAATATCGAATGGAATCGAAGGTGTCAATGCGCCCAAGGCCCCCTAAGTTAAGTGGTGTCAATGTACCTACTTTCTTTCTTATACCTTTGGTACCTACCTAGTCCTTAGAAACTTTTTGAGCAGCCATTGATATTGAAAATAAGTTGCAATATAAAAAGGGTGCAATCGACAGATAACGATTCGATTATCCTCAAATTCAATAGGTTTTCAGATTCGGGTACCTATAAGGCCGCTATCCCACTGGCGTTTTACGTTAACGTCGTGTTGCCGCGACGTTAATGTTTGCTACTATAGTAGGCGCCAGATAATCGTGGAATAACGGTCATTGACCCACCTACAATTATTGACATTTTTAATTTGAAAAACGGAATTAATGACACAAAGCTGTCCCGAATCATCATCTCTCGTGATCCTTAACATTGTCTAATAATGAAAAACGATTCATATTTAATTGTTCAGGTACCTATGAACAGTTATTAGGGAAAGGTCAATGTACTTTATTCCACATTTATCTGGCGCCTACTATAGTGGCTCGCGACGTGGTCGGATAAACGCCAACGCTCGTAAAACGCCAGTGGGATAGCAGCCTATTGGATTTACCAAATAACTGCCTTGTCTTTCTATAGTAAACACTGTCATAAATGCACACTAATGTACTCTTCAGGTAGCTGTCACTAATGTCACCTGGCAGCCACCGCGGAGGTCGGGAAATAAAAGTGCAGTGCGATTCTGTAAACATTTCGAAGTGAAAACTTCGGCGAAGTGAACGACAAGTGAACTGTCAAACTTCACTTGTCGTTCACTCCACCTAAGTTTACACGGTGAGATGTCGACTTGTCGACAGAATAAACCGGCTAAATGAGGTGAAGCGCGTAACCGGCAGCCTAATTGCGTAATACACCAATTCATGCTATCGATCACATATTTTTTTAATTTTGTCATTTTTATTTTATTGAGCAGACGAATTTAAAGGCACTGATTTAAAGCGGCAGTTCTATATTGTCAGGAGGTTCTCCTTGGCTGCAGGTTTCTGGCAGACACGGTAGCCCTTTGGAAACGTCTGGCAAAAAGTAAAAAAGAATTTGAATTTAGAATATAAAAAAATGTGTTTTTTTTTTATATGGGACTCCTATAGGTACCCGCGCTCGTCTAAGGCAGATGCCAAATATATTACGAAGTTAAACCACAAACATAGTTTTATTTATAGTAATAATATTAAGTAGCACTAGCGTGAGTCCCCTGGTGTTACAATGTTGTTGAATTGGTTAGTAAAATGTACAAAATCCATGTTTATTAACAAGCAGTTAAACTGAGCAGTAAACTAAATAGAAATTATTCGTAAAAAATATTTAAATGGGCAGAAATTTGTCTGAATGGGCAGTAATACGATTGAATAGGGAATCAAATCGGAATTAGTGTGTAAGAAATCTAAATACAAACAACAATCAATTCCCACATTCTAACCTCGACGACGGAGCCCTATTCTGTCTGCAGGGTTTAAAGTAACCTAAACTGAACAGATGGTCGATGGTGCCGAAAAGTTCTGGAGTGGCGACCGCGTACCGGAAGCCGCAGCGTTGGAAGGCCTCCCACAAGGTGGACCGATGACCTGGTGAGAGTCGCGGGTAGCCGATGGATGCGAGACGCACAAGACCGGTTGTTATAGTGACACTTGGGGGAGGCCTATGTCCAGCAGTGAACGTCTTTCGGCTGATATGATGATGATGAAACTGAATGGTGTGGCGGGAGTTAAGTTCGCTCGCTCACTCTAGCTCCCGTCATACCATTCGAAACTAACTTATCAGTGTCGGGGTGCCCTAAGCTCCCTGTGCTCTACTGTCCAATGTTCATTCCATCATTGAACTGCCCATTTCATAATTTTATAACTGCATACCTATTTATTTTTGTCAACTGATCATAATAACATTCCTAATGTTTAAATAACAATTGTAAAATGATTACTCGAATTTAAACAAACGAAGCAATGAATTTGGAATTACTTGCGATGGTGAAAGAATATGCGATTTTATTTGATACTAGTGGCCCGCCCCGGCTTCGCCCGGATGTTTATGTATTTTAAAAATTTTCCTTCATAAGAACCTTTTCCTGACAATAACAAACGCAACAAAAGAGAATTAGCGAAATTGGTTCAGCCGTTCAGGCGTGATGACGTGACCAAGGGAAATAGGAATTCATTTTATATATAGATGTATCTATATGGGGTGCTGGACTGGGACTCTAAAAACACGAAAAAAAACAGCCTTACGATAGGGGATAGTTTACTTATATTTTCCAAAGTCGCTAACATTTCATAGGTATGTAAAAAATGTAGTGGTAAGATATTATTCAGAAGCAATTTCAGCAACGTTCCGTTCAATTATTCACTGTGTCAAATACCAGCGGCATATTTCGTGCGAGTGTTTTGTGGCTTATATCTGACGTTGTGACAATGTGATATAATTAGAGAGGTAACAGCGACTCGGCGGGATAACTGAATAATTAACTTAGTTTGCGGCAACTAATGACAAATCTAAATATAGCAGGTGTTATAGTAATAAGGATTATTCATAGGAAAATTTTGTATGTATTAAATGTTTTGGTTAATAAAGGTTATTTTATATTAATTTTATGTATTGGGCCGAACCGTAGGGTCCTTTCACTTTCGCCAACAAAAGCCGTGGTAAATAACATCATATAGTTATGTACGTCTACATTTTTATCTATCATCTTCGAAACTAATCCATGCTTAATATTATAAATGCGAAATACTACTGTCTGTCTTTCTGTTTGTTAAAATGTGTTTCTGTCTTTCTGTTAACATCTGATACGTTTTCTCCTGGGATTCACTATATAACATATTCCATGGGAAGATTTTTAATTTTAATGCGGGCTGAGCCGCTACCTGAAACTATTATTAAATAAAGGAGTAAAATTGACCGCCTTCTAAATAAGTGCATTTGATTTGTCTGCAATCTCCGTAAGTATGATCATGTATCCGCGCAACGCTCACTATTAAAATGGTTACCCATTCGGCCTTCACTAGTCTGTTTTCTTTTCTTAATAATCCTTCGTCTCCCTCTTATCTAACTTAACAAATTCAATTAATTTGTTCTGCCCACAGTAGAAATCTTCGCTCTACCAATAATCGCCTTTTACGATGTCCCTCTCACCGCTCTGGGTTTATCCGTTCCTCTTTCTTTGCTCAAGCGATTTTCCTTTGGAATGCGCTCCCTCTGAACATCAGGACAGCAACAAGTCGGTTGTCCTTTAAGGTGAAGGCACGTGAGCACATTACAAGAAGTTGGTAGAATCATCACAGCGTTAATTGTGTATGTATGTATGTATCTACGTATTTATAAATGTTATTTTTCTTCTCTCTATTTGTTTTTCTTCTTGCACCTGCCATGTTGTCTCTGCACCCTTTGGTCGACTGGAAGAAAATGCCTAAGGCATTAAGTCCGCCTTCGTACTGTGTTTTTACTAGTAAGTACTGATTTCGACAATTCTGAATATTGACACAAACATTGATCACAAATTAACGATTTGATTTGATAAATAGCTACACGATTGCTGAGTTAGACTTCTTTTTAATACGAAAAATGCGCGGTTCCTGTGGCGTTGACCACGGGAACAAAGCTTCCCGAAAATGCTATACCTACGAGATACTATAGGCAGGTTGGTAACAGTATTTACTATTCAAAAAGTGCATTTAACCTCTAAAACGGTCCTAATCTGTTACATTATAGGTAGTATCAATTCACAGCTTATTAGAGAGATAAGATTAGATAAACTGTAACAGAAAATACGTCACTAATTTGACATAATTATACTGCTGACATCCGGTAACTGATAATCTCGAAAATTCAGCGTGGAAGCCTGAATGGGGCTAATAACCAAAAAATATACCTAATTAACTAGCGACCGACTCCGCCTTCGCACGGGTAATATTTACTAATGTGCGCCTGAAAATTACATTTTGGACACTTGTCAAAACATTGACTTATCTACACTATTTATAGAGTAGAAATACCTACCTTCCGGCCCATCACCCAGATACAAGAGAGCCGTAGGGAAACCAGCACTCTGAGAAAATACATAAACAGACCGCGTTCCGTTTTCCGGCCTGGCCGCCGAGGCCCATCGCGACGTCCCAGTAATAACCCTCCCCGACCTTTGATTACCGAGCCAGCCCGCGTCGCTAATGATATGACCCAGCCTGTCCCTTGCTGTCCTCCCGAAATGACGCCGCTAAGCCGAAGTCCGTATCCCGCAGGGGATGCCCTAGCGAGCGGTCATTTAGTATAATTTAGCTAGTTTGTAAGCCCTGGCTGGTGGTCTTAAATTCATTTGTACGCTTAACGGACTATCCTGTGGTGGCCACCACAGGATAGTCCGGTTAAGCGGTAACCAGCCTTAGTGTGCTGAAATGCGAGTGGTCCATGTCCAAAAAAAAAAAAAATACTACCTTTCGGAAGAAATTCTACCGCATTACAATCTGTTACGTAGTTTAAAAGATCTAAGCGTACAGAGGGTCAGACGGCGCCGGCGGGAACCGACTTTGTTTTACACTTTGTAGAGGCGTACCAAAATATTTATAAAACACAAGAAAGAAGAATCTTAGTTAGGTAATGACTTACTATAACATTTCCTATTTCCATTTTCTGCTTTCCAGATTTCTTACCATAAAACCAGTAATGTTTCTCAAAAGGCTTCATCAAAACTTCCAAGGTCAACCTTTAGAATTTTAAGGTGAAACAAGACTTCAATTCTTGTCAAGTCCGAGAGTTGACGACATAGCCGACATTCCAATACCCCTTATATTACGAAATACATGAAATCTCTTTAGAATCCAAAGCCACGTGTAGGTACGCATAGTTCAAATAGCCTACAATAATTCCTTTGTTCGAATTTATCTACAGCCCTATTTATAGTAAAAAAAATCTTCATAGAATTTTTTATAAAGAATCTGCCAATCAGTATTTGTCTATTTATCATTATTTTGTCTACAAATAAATTAATGTATTTGTCTAGAAAAAGTTATTTACCAATTACATTATTTTTATTATTTTATACATGTTAATACATAGTTTAATTTATATTATTATATTTTTTCGTAAAACCTAAGGCTAAATAAATATTATTAATTTATTTAGCTTTAAGTGCTTTTGGCGATAACACTAGTCTTAACCCTTAAAGTTCTTCTTTGTAATTTACGGTGCACAATAATCAGTATTTATTTATTTATTTATTTAAACTTTATGTACAATAGTGGTACATGGGCGGACTTAATGCATCAAGGCATTCTCTACCAGTCAACCTTTCCACACCATTTAAAATTTTAAACTAACCATAAGGTTTTTTTAAGGGTAAGATTTTTAATGAATAAGTCTGAAACGGAACTTGGATCAGCCGACAAGTTTTCCACACAGAAAAAAACACCAACAACAAATAAATGCTGTTCTTTGACAAGCACATCGCTTGAGAACGACTGGACTGAAATGGCATTTTTTTCGTAGTAGACAGAATTCAATTTAAAGATATAGAAACGGTGCCCGGAAAATTAGGCTAAAACTCAACGCGCTTGTTAAAAGTTTCAACTCAAAGCAAACCCCTATTGGGGCAGTATTAAATATTTCTTTTTTGGATTACGAAGAATTTTTAAAAGTAAATAACCCCACATACGTTTGAAATAAAAGGAAATTTTAAGAAAAAAAAGTTAATTACCTATTTATTATTCATGTTCTCAGGGAAAATCCCAGTCTATTTTTTGAGATTCTGAGTATTTCAATCGGCACGCATAATATTTATCAAGCTTGTTTAATTCTGTCTGTTTTATCGGATGAATAAATCATGGACTTGAGGTCTACCTACTTAAGTGAGTAGGTACTATTAATTTATTTATTTTCAGTGACCGATTTGTTGAAATTTTACGGTTGAATATTTCAGTAGATCGACATGATTTACAATAATAATAAACTGTCGATCGAGTTCGAGTTTTCATACCATATTTACATTTACAAGGTGACGACTGTGGTACATACATTATTTTTATCAAGCTATGCGAGCACAAATGTTTGAAGAGCCGATTTTTTATTTTCATATTGTAGAGCAGAACCTGCTGTTAGAACTATTTATATTGCCAATTAATTAAAAAGCCCTTTGAACTGTGTTTTGTCGATTTCTTATAAACACACATTAGATTCAAGCTACACACAAACTAATAACATTCTTTAATTGTTACAAAATGTAACAATTACATAATTATTTATTTATCATTATAACCAACTTGACCTAACAGTTTAAAAAACCACACTAACAAGTAATTGGTCTGTCCAAAACAAAATTGAAATATTATTAAAAAAACAAAATATATATTATACTGTTAACAAAACCTGACAAATCTAGGCAAAAATAAAAAACAGAAAAAACAGAAATTATAAATGTTTTTAAATCATAATACAATTATCAATAAACAATCAAGAATAAATAATAATACTAAATCAAAGGAAACAATTAATAGAAACTATATATTATTATATTTGACATCAGTTATTTTGTGGACCGTAGGCACCAAACTAGGTAGAACCTGAATCTTGAAGATAAAGATGTCATATTATTCCTAGTATCCTCTGACAATTGATTCAATAAGCTCTGCTAACTAAATTGGAATAAACCCAACAAACATACTCGTAACTTACGCTAATTCCTAGTTTATCACAACAAGGGAAGTCATAAAAATACTATCAGACGCACGATCCACCTCGTGCGTGAATCATGTTCAACGCGTAGTTTTTATAACAACATCCATTCATTGGAAAACGTAATTTATTTTGCTTATCTATGAAATTGATATATTTAGGGAAAAAAATAAATTGATAATCACTTTTGACAGCAATTCCTAGTAAATTGGAACTTCACCGTCGCAGTCAGTAGACTAAGTAAGTCAACAAAATGTCATTATATATGAATATCAGAGATAACGAAATACAAAAACCGGACAAGCGTGAGTCGGGCTCGCGTACAAAGGGTTCCGAACGAATAATATTTTTTTTAACTTATTTCTTTGAAATCATACACTTCTTATAGTTTGTCATGTAATAAGTAAAGACCCATTTATCTGTATTTTTTTTACTTAATTTTAGGCTCAGTAGTTTCGGAGATAAGGGAGGGAATGGTCAAATTTCATGTTTTTCTTTGATAACTTCGTAATGGAATATTTAAAAATAATAAAAAACGATGAGTCCTTTGATTTGATAGGTCACACGGCATAGTTAAAATTTTATTTTCGTTACGCATCCGTGTTTTGGGTCATAGAAGGTTATATGTGTACCAAATTTGAACAGAATAGGTTCAGTAGATTCAGAGAAAATCGACTGTGAAAGACGGACAGACAGACAGCCGAGTGATTCTAAAAGGGTTCCATTTTTCCGAACAGAAGTTCGGAACCCTAAAAATTCAAAATATTTGATATATGTAGAACACGAGACATTTCTGCAGCACATCCATCCCAAAGTTTTTATACTTTTGACAATCATTACCGCTGAGACATTGTCATTTAGGTATGTACAAATTCCACGTTTCACGTATAAAATAACAAGAGGTCGTTGATGTGCACCGTGAAAACCAACCTAAGGTATAATCAATCAATTCCCTTGACTGTACAAGGATAAGCAATTACGATTTTAATTATGGACATAATGAAATTAAGACAACACTGGATTACCTACGTGACAAAACAATCATATTGTATAACATTATTTCTGTTTACTTCTGCTTCTAGGTTTTATTTGATTTCTTAGGAAATATTGGCAGCTTTTGCTGGTGACCGTGAGTTAGATAATTTCTAGATTAGACGAAAGCGTGTGTGTCATCATTCCGAAGTAATTTACACTAAAATACAACATTTATTTAGAACTGGCTAACAACTAGCGACTTCGCCCGCGTTTAGGTCCGTAATTATTCACGTAAAAAAGTAAAAGATATAAAGAAAAAAGTGACCCCATAAGGGTTCCGTTTTTTCCTTTTAAGATACGGAACCCTAAAAAGAATTAAATGTAACCTATATCCTAATACAAGTCTTGTCCTCACGTGTGCCTTATCCGAATCTGTTCAGCCGTTGAGGCATAACGGATGAACAAACATACACAACTGGTATACAATCAATACACACCTCGCCACGCACGAACGCCAGAACGTATGTAGTCTGTGTGGTTAGATCGTCTGTAATTGCTGAATTTGAAAGGTTATGGTACTTAAAACGTTCACGATACACGATCACCCTTTTACCGTCACTGACGACATATATACGGGACTAGCTGACCCGCGCTACTTCGTCTGCGTCACATTTTTAATTAATGCTCCGCTCCTATTGGTCGTAGCGTGATGTTATAGTAAGTAAGTAAGTCTTTATTTCTGAGTATATGGTACATTTAGATCTTACATTTAACATCGTTTCACACATACTACCATTGCTGGTGTAGAAATATATAATAATGCCAGGAATACACATGCAAATTAAAAATGATTTCACTAATTTTAATTACAAATAGATTGTTGTTATTATTATTATTGATGTATTCATTTATATATTATAGTTATATCCAATAAAATAAAATCATAATAATATCGAAATAAGAAAAATAAAAAAAAAACAAAACAAAAAGCATGACTACAATAAAAAAAAAATAAAAAAATACGTCAAAATTGAAATGTCAAATAAAAATTACAATGTCAAATAAAAAAAAATACAAATGTCATTAATAAAAATTACATTGTTAAAGAATTTATATTTTGTCAAAGTACTAAAGTGATCAATAAAATTATTTCAAAATGTATGATTTAAAAATTCATTGACGGAATAAAAACACATGTCCAAGAGCCAAGCAAACATTGTATGCTTAAATTTATTAATTGGTAACATTCTCAGGCCTGGTGGTAATTTATTATAAATTTTAACAGTCATACAACTGGCATTTCTACTGTATAAATGCAATCTCTGAGCGGGTACTAGTAATTTACCGGCATTTTTTTTGTTAAGTCTTTCGGAGACTTGCTCATTCAATACAAAAAGATGAGGGTATTTTTTTACAAATAGACAAACTTCAAAAATATACAGACATGGGAGTGGGAGAATTTTTAATTCTTTAAACAATGGCCTGCAATGGTCAAGATATTCTGCTCCGCTAATGGCTCTGATACATTTTTTTTGCACCTTGAATGCTCCTTCCACATCCACTGAATTACCCCATATCACTAGGCCGTAACGCAATACTGATGAAACATACCCATGATAAGCATTTAGGACGGTTTTTTTACTGGACACTAGTCTTAACTTGCGAAGAGCATATACAAACTTATCGAGCTTACTGCATACTCTTTCTACATGTTCCTTCCAGTTCAATTTGTTGTCAATTACAATTCCTAAAAATAAAGCTGATGGTTCTGGTTGCAGAATTGCATTGTTATGTCTGATTGGTGTTGGTATTACTGACAAGTTACAAGTTTGAAATTGAATTATTTTGGTTTTTTCAATATTTACATGAAGATTATTGTCTTCTAGCCATCTTATCACTTTAATTAATTCATTATTTGTATCATTTTCTATGTCAGTTTTGTTGGAGCATTTTATCGTTAAAGTAGTATCGTCAGCAAATTGAATACAATCATATTTTAAACATTTTTTGAGGTCATTAATATATAATATAAATAATGGCGGACCCAGTATACTTCCTTGCGGGACCCCAGCGCTATTGATTTTTAGTTCTGAGCAATATGTCTTCCTAGTATTATTCTCTATCCTAGAAATAACAGTTTTCTGTTGGCGATTAGACAAATAGCTTTTAAGCCAATCCTGCGCTATACCGCCTTTTCGAACCAGTAGTTCCTGCGATTATTGCGTTCAACCAAAGAAACATACAGCTTTATAATATTAGTATAGATTTATATGACATTGTTATAATACTCCCACTGAAACTAGATATTTAAATCCATGGTTGCTACTGAACTTTTGAAAGGCTAAATGATATTTATTTTGTTAGTAGGTCAAACACTTTTACACGTCAATCTTTTTTGGTCATTTTAAGATAGATGATGTGTTTCCTAGCTGACTACCCAGAGAAGAAACACCGAAACAAACTCAGAGGTCAAAGTCTCTTTTAAAGTCCATAAATAATCCATAAATAGTCCATAATGTTTAATGTCTGAAGTGGCCGTTTGAGGAAAGTGCCACACAGATTTGAGTGGACCTGTCCAGACAGTGCAAGCATTTGTCAGTTATCGTGTAGCTCAAACTTAGAACTTTAAGGAGCTCAACGATTTGACGAACAATACCAAAGTAAGGACATTTGGTTAGGCCGCATAAATAACTCAAACTGCCAGACTAACTCAAAGGAAACCCTAAATGGCGGGCGGTCTACATAGTCCTCACATTCACAATACGTTATATGAGAACCATGCAGACCAGTGTCTAAAATGATCTTTTGAGGAAAGAACCATAAGGTTATAGGGCTAGAGAAAGAACGATTAATTAAGTATAATATTCTCAATTGCCTAAAATATTCTCAGTAGCACTGTTATACTCCACATCAACGTTGAAGGAGAATTCATCGTAAAAAATAAAAACGATTGAAATAAAAGCGCTTTTTTGAAATCGAAAGTAAAGTTGTTCGAATTTTATTGTGCTACAAATAAAATGAATTCCGAAACAACCCAAAGTGTTGTTTATTCTTTTTCAGGTATACAACGTGAAGCTTTTACACGAGATCGACGCAATAAATTTGTAAAACGATGTGATAAAATGCGATTCGCTGAAAAAACATCCCTTAAAACATCCCTGCCTTATTTATGTTTAAACACAAGGGGGGAACATCATTACGTCACTCGAACGAACGGTAGTTGCTGAAAATCAGCGCCGGCGATTTTTGGATTTGCCCATAGTCACGGCATTTATGCTGAGCAAATGACCGATTCTTGCTCGGATGCGACGTACAACTTGAATTTATGTATATTTTCTACAATTACTTTCTGTCTAAAATGTTTATTGTTGTTTTGTTTCCTTGTTGTCGCTGTCAGTCAGTCAGGCGTCATGCCATAGACAACTGATGAACTTTGTTCTTTTCAATTAATGTCCTGTCCAGTCATGGGCTGGCAGTGATGTTTTTTTTAGTTTTTATTTATTTTTGTTATAATTATTGTAGTTGATAAGTTTTTTAGTTTTTAGTGTTCTGTGCGTTTTTTCCGGCAGAATAAACTGATTTTCTTTTTTCTTTAAAACATTATCAGGGTGGAAACTGGAGGTTTCTCACGGTATTGACAGGATGAAGTCTATTCCTAAATATGCTCAGTATTGTCTCAATGACAAATGGCAGATATTTCAGGTCGGGCAAAAAGTGTGATTGGGTAAAAACCCAATAAGAATTTCTCTGTGACAGCCCGGAGTTTGGGAGTTGGTGGTGTGACACCCCCGTGCCTCGGAAAGCACGTTAAACCGTTGTTCCTGCGCCAGATTTCTCTCTGGTCGTGCCGGGTTGCCGTCCCATCGGAATATGAGAGTGATGGAAGAGGGAGAGCACCTGTGTTTGCGCATACACTTGTACATGGCTAGTCTTGCTTGAGATTGGCTGCCATGGCCGAAATCAGCCAGGAGGGCTATACCTAAACTCAGAACTTAAAGGGAGCTCAAATAATCACTATCGAAATAAGTTCAGTTCTATCTTTGGTATTACAATGGAATATATAATTTCCATTCACTTAGGAATCTAGGTACTAGGCTATCAGAATTGAAGTAGAGATCTAAAACAATGCTACGTGCGATATATCAGAATCGCTACTATTTCTCATGTTCCCACGTTGCAAGTGCAATAGTTGTCAATTTTGTTTGACAATACAATCATTTTGTTTGTTTGAATGTGCTCATTATAGGTCATAAAAAACAAATATGATGGGCATCACATCCTGTCATTAAAGACGCCAATTGAAAAAATAATTGCCTACTAACTACTAATAGGCCATCTTGTACGTACACCCATACAAATAAAAAAGTTTTTTTATCACTTTTTAGTGGCACCTACCATTCCTAACAACATCACTGGAAAGTCACAGGAAATCAATTTCTATTTTCAAAAACCTAACTCCTGAACCGATTTTGATGAAATTTCTATGGGACTAATCAGAACGTATATCCTTTTACACAAGATTTTGGCGACCTATCAGAGTCTACGCCTTATATTTTTTTTTAAATCTGTAATTGAATGTAAAATTTGGGTCTTTTTTTTGGAAAACAATAAAAAGTCGATAAAAAAAAATCCACAGAGCATGAGGGGTGTTAAAGGGTCTGAAAGGCTAGCGGATGACTCCTTCAGTCGACCATTTCAATTTGGCACACGATGCACCAAACACCCTGTATTTTCTATTTTCTCTAGCAATTTTGATTTAAAAACCTAACTCCTGAACCGATTTTGATGAAATTTCTATGGGACTAATCAGAACGTATATCCAAGATTTTGGCGACCTATCAGAGCACAAGTCTACAATTTATGCGTTTTCCTGGAATAGTAAACCTGGAATCAAGGCTCTCATTGGTCTCATTCTCAGTCACATTGGAAGTTGAATGAGGGGCCAAGTTTCCAATTTAACTATCACGCCAAAATAGATAAATTGTAGACGAGAGTGCTGATTGGTCGCCAGTTTATGTCAGACCACAATTTCTCGGATGGGCACGGAGATATTATAGAATACAAGATTTTGATTCGTATAGTTGTAGAACAAATGTTCATTTGACAATTTATCGAGAGTTTACAATCTCTCAAGATATTTTGTAATCTTACGTAGTTTGCAATTATCCGGTGACATATACCTGCAAAGCGTTCCTGGCGCGTGGCGGGCGCGCAGACAAGGCGCTGCGCTGTGACGAAAATGTATGACGTCTGTCCGCGCGCCCGCGACGGCGACGCTAAGTTATTTCGTTCCTTTGACGCCATACATTTAATCTTGTCTGCACCCTGTCCGCTTTGTACATCAAGTCCCAAGATGTGCAAATGAAATAAAAGATGGTCATGTATTTCGTTTACAAGTTTAATTTTCGGAGAAATCATAGGATTCCATATTAAGATACTGTTACATATTACTTCTTCGACTAAATAAATCAAATAAAGTCATTAATTCAAATAATTCTGTGAGCCAGCACCAGCACAAGTCAAAGTTTTACATAAAGACCGTCCTCCAAAACGCTGTCCTAGTGTAATATGATATTAATCCTGTTTTTTCTAACAAGATTGCAACCAGTATCATTGAGCAAAATGGCTCCAAGCAACAGGTCGCTTTACAAAATATAAATAAAAACAAGCAAAAATAACCCTTACCCCTTTTCATTTTAAAAATACATCTACACGCCTAAAACATTTTCTATTCATCGCCATTATCAAAAAGTCAATTCAACAAAGGAACTCCGAAGACATCCCTTTACAAAGATTACCTTTTAATATTTCCTGTATATTACGAGGGTTCATTATAAACTTGACATATATTGTATATTATATATATATATTATTATGCGTGTTTCATTCTTCACAAAAGGCCTTTTTGCATACCAATATCTTGTCAAGTACATCAACCTTTTTGTTATGTTTTGTTACAAAACGTCTGGATTAAAAATTGCTAACCGCTAGCAATTTATAATTTTCAGGATTTTTGGCATTGACCATTTCAGCGGAGTTCTATATGTTTTTGTTTACAGGAGGAGTATAACGGTGACCGAGTGGCGTCCAAGGACTGGAAGAAAAAGTGTTAATCGTCCGGAGGCCAAAGGCAGAGCCTAGATGAGACTGGCACAGAAAAGTGGAGATTGGCTTCAGAAAAGGGAGGCCTACAGCAGTGGGCGATCTTGGGCTGTGGATGATGGCTTATGGTGTAGCAGATTGTCCCTGTCCAAGGAAGCGTAACGTTATGGCAAGTTTACTCTGGGTCATCTGCTGAGTCCGACAGATGTCTTCAGCATGCCGAAAGTAACTCCGAAGCATTGCTCACAGATAGGTATAAGCTCTATATAAGCTCCGGAAGGCAGACAAAGCTTTTTGGTTATGTTTTACAGTATATTCAGATGCGTCGTATTCAGTACCAGCGCGCGTGTATGACTAGATGTAAGATCGTAAACGAAGCAAAAGTAGTATGTTAGGATCCCAGGAGGTAGCGTCTTATTTATTTATTTTTTTTATTTGGGAAGACAAACAATTATACAGTGAGGATAACATGAATACAAAACTAAATTTAGTCTTAGGCTGATTACAGTACAATCCACTACGTTTCAACGGATAACAAAAATAAATAATGGTACAGTGAAGATACTGGTAGGAAGGTACTGGTATAATCAAATGAAACAGAAGCAATACACACACACACACTTTGTTCTTAGCATATCTACATTTATTTTATTTTTTTTATTTCTATATACCGTGCGTTTTTCATGTAAGTGCTAAGTAAATATTATTCTTTCTTTTCTTTTTCTGTCAACAAATCAGAATAAAGTATAACAATCACTTACAGGTAAACTCTATATACTCTCTGCATGTATAAGCTCCGTAATTAAAACCAAACCGGTCAATAAAGCAATTTATTATCGATCAACACCTATAACCTACAAGAAGGTTACCTTGAGACTTGAGATCGTCCATCCATCTCAGTCCGTAAAGTAATTTTGTTGTGAAAATTGACTTTCTAACGAACAACATTTTTTTTTACAATATTACTGGTATGATTGGCTTGTATTCTGTGCTTTATTTTAGTACTATTGAAAGTCACTCAAAAATACTTACTCGTAAAAGTAAGAATCTGTTAATAAATGTGAAATAAAAAAATGTGATACATTAATTTAATTTTGATAAAAGTTCAGAATAGATTTATTTTTGTCGAGTTTAATTAAAATGGAGTTACTACCCTTAACTAAACAGAACACTGCGGTGCAAGGACGTTTATTTCAACGATCGACATTTTGACATTTTATCGACATCATTTGTATCGTTTTAACATCAAAATGATAACAAAGTTATCTGTGGCTACCACTTCAGTATATTTTCTTCATTAGGTGACCGTTATGGCGCCCTAAACAAATCATATCCTTAAAAAAAACCGGCCAAGTACGTGTCGGACCACACACAGTGCAGGATTCCGCAGTTACCCGTCTCCTAAACCATGCCAGAAAAATAGTAAAACGTACTAAAACTATTATTACATTACAAACATTTAAGTCACAGACAGACAGACGGACATGGCGAAACTGTAAGGGTTCCTTGTTGACTACGGAACCCTAAAAAAATCGACCAACTATTCGGCCCAACGACTATCGAAAAGGGGCTGAGGCCGAATTTTGTTCATTTTAATTCGGCACAGGTTTCAAATAGTAAGTAGTAAACTTACACTGTCTGTGTATTTAACACAGACAGTGCAAGTTTACTACGAGTTATGTTTATTTACGAATATTGTAGTTTTATGCCAACACAAACAACGCACAGGTTTAAACCGTACTTAAACGAAATAGACGTTATTTGCATTTACAAAGAGAACAGACTGAACAGAAATTCACTTGTTTCCTTTTTTATTCAAAAATCACTATGTGCGGCCCGCGGCTCCGCCCGCGTGAATGTCAAAAATAATCCCGGGATAAAAGTAACTAAATTAGTAAGTAAAAGTTGCAAAATTAAGTGTAAACTAAATCTGGGAAATAAATGGCATCTTCATCCTAATAACATAAGTTTATTGCGACTTTAGATGTTTTAAATGACTGGCCTAAACATCCAAACTTTCGCATCTATCTTATATATATATTATTATATATTTATAAAAATTAATCCCTATTTCCCTTGGTCACGGCATCACGCTTGAACGACTGGACCAATTTCGCTAATTCTTTTTTTGTTGTATTTGTTATTGTTAGGAGAAGGTTCTTATGGAAGAAACTTTTGAAAAAAAATAAACATCCGGGCGAAGCCGGGGCGGGCCACTAGTGTACAATATTAGTATAAATTTCGTATTTTGTTTTATTGCTGTTACGTTTACGTATTTTTAGCAAGTTGAAGCTACGGATTATGCAAGCAGTCATGATTTCATTAAAATTTATTGGACTTAACTTATGTTAATATGTATAACGACACTTAAATATGAATGCTGTGACTGTCAAAAATGATTGCGTATGGAAATTACTTTATTTGTATACGACTGGACTGTGACCTCGGACACTTTTTTTTATAAAACATCTCTAAGCCATAATACCTAAAAACCTATGGAGAACCCTTGTCTACAAAACGAATAGGCAGCATATAAGTTTGGATTCAGGATTTCGTATAACTTACGGAATGTTTTTATCACTTTGACTAGGCATCTAAACTAATATGAAATTCCGTTTCTTGGTCATATGGTAAGTTCAACCAGACATACATAGGTATGTGTTGGGTGAACCTCGGACCTAAAATCTTAGTCAGCTATTTCATATTACCTCCTAATGAACATATTTTACCGAGAAATAATAATTTCCTTTCACAATGACTTAATAATAGTAGATATGTGTGTGTAATATTTGTATTTATCTCTTTTGTGAGATCTCTCCCTATCACTCAAAGGTTTGCTGGGAGAAAACTCAACTTTATTATCACTGTAGTATAAGTTGTTTTGAAAGAATTTAAGACATTTTGCCATAAATAATCTACCGATATTTATCGTAAAGCGTGGGCAAGCTGAAACGCTCAAGCAAATTTATGAAATAAAATACTCCGTAACATAAAAAGCCTGACACAGTGTTACATCAAAGATAAAAATAGTTCAATTATAACCACAGCTAGAGGAATCGTCTAAAAATCTCTAAGCAACGGGCCCGCTATCTATGTACCATAAAGACAGCAATGATCTATTGTTATCAAACGAAATTGCCAGCGCCCACGTGACGACAATGTGATGTCGATATATTCAAATATCACCGAGTGATATGAAAAGCCCACTATTCTATTATATAGGGATCTCTTCCACGCCTTTCTCAAGCAGCATCTTCAGGGTTCATAAAACGATTTTCTCTCCGTATACCTTTTATTTTTGGGAATAAATAATAGTTACAAGGTGCCAGGTCGAGACTGCGAGGACGATGACTCACTAACTCCACACCTTCCATAGACTAATATTCGATAGTACATCTGACGGAGTGAGCTGGAGCGTTGTCGTGGTGTAGGAAGATCCTAGGGGAGGGAAAGGGGAAAACTAGTATCAAATATCTACAGCCTACCAGCTATAGTAAGCAATTTAGTCGGAAAATGAATAAACTTTTTTCGTGACTTTCGTTATCGAACGCTGGCAGTTCATTTGAAGCGATGCCATTTAGAAAACCAATCTAAAAAAATAATGACATGGAAATAACCAGAGTAGAATTCACAACGTACACCATTTTATTGGGTCTTGCATGGTAACAATATTGTTAAAGTTGTTTAAAAATATGGTTGTATATCTACTAAGTACTTATGACTTCTATGTGGTTAGAATATTGTTTTTGTTTGGTGCTAGGATTCAAAACTCAAAAATAAAATTCAAAAACAACTAAATAAATAAAACATGTTACCGAAAGTTTATCAAGAAAACAAGGGGTTAAGAAAATACTTTTTCCAAAGAACGCCTATCCCTTAACATAATATATCAGACTCCCAAGTCAGTAAGGGTGTGATATCAAGTTTCTAAAGCCATTGCACATACCCATATATTTCCGCCTCTCCTTAGATTACAGTATGGCCTCCCCGAAGTAATACGACCACAGCTAACCAAGAGATATTGATGTCGCCCATAGATATTAGATATTTCTATGGTGACGCTCGACAGGATGAATGATTGCTTACATTTGCCACAATATACGAAAAAGCAGCCTTCTTGGATCTTGTTAAAATGAAATACAAGCACAAACGCACACAATCAATGGCAAAGTTTTCATTTTGACAATTCAACAGTATTCATTACGTTCTTAACATTTTCGAGCAGATGATTTTTAAAAATATGAAGCAATGGATTCCTACCATGTAGATTTCTTAATTATTAATATTTTGTTATGGCACACTGAAACCTCGCAAGCCATTGCTTTATTTATAAAAAAAACTAACCAATGTGTCGGTTTAAACACTGCTACGTAGATTCTAAACTATATAAATTTATAGTTAGTTTATTTAATAACTAAGTTCTATTTGTATTTTATCGCCTGTATTCCTCAAATTGTAACGCAAAGCTAGTAGCTAGAGCTTAGTACCTGCCACTAGTTCTCCCACATTTCGCATGTTTGTAAAGTCAGTGTTTGCAATCCTACATAGTTTAGGATAAAACAAGGCTGCCGAGTTCTAAGATCATTTCACTCCACAGATTAGATTTTTTTAGCAGGTCTACAATTTCACCATGTGATGTCTAAGAAGCCGGAACATCTCAAAATAATCAAAATCATATATCTAATCCTGAAAGATTTGATACCTCTATCGACATATATAAACCTTTAATGCTTTTTAAACACTATTATTCAAAATTAAATGATGATTTTAACATTACAAAAAAACCGTTTAACCAGAATGTTGCTGGACATGGTCCAGAAAAAGGACAGAAAGAATAAATGATTGTCTCTAGGCTTCGAAAAGCATATTTACAAAAAAACACGCAACATTTTGTAAAGGCTACGTGGCTACGAACTTGCTACGAAATCTCGTAGCACTGCTACGAATTTAATAAGCTTGCTACGATTTTTTTTATATTGTTTTTCCTTGGATGTTTCTAGGAATACGATTATAAGTTTCTGGGAACCTTGTTAACACATTTGAATATAAATATTGTTGTCTTGTAATATTAAAGTATCTAAAAAGAATTAATAAAAAAAAACACATGATTAAAAGATATTGTTGTAGGTATGTATTTTAATTTTATCCATATATTCTATGTATGTATGAAAGTTACAGCAAGAAGAATGTATCCTTCGGCAAAGCGATCATATTAATAGTTTATTTCAAAGCAAAATAATGGAGGTATCTGTTTATAAAAATGAATCGCTAAATGTGTAGCTAAGCGCAAAACTCGAAAACGGCTGGACCAATTTAGCTAAATCCTTTTTTAATGTGTTTGTTATTGTCAGAAAAACGTTCTCATGAAATAAATTTTTGAAAAAATATTTAGTACCGGGCGAAGCCGAGATGGTCCACTAGTTTGATACATTTTTATTTATTGACAGTCTTGCGTTTGGCCACAATTTCACCTAATTGAAAGAGATGATGTTTTGGGATATGGAGTACGTTTGCCTAGAAGTAACCCATTCATTATTGGCTTAAATACCCCCATGTTGTAGCTATCAGGAAACAGACTCCAGCAGGGAATCCCACTCCTTAGCTGCCGGCACAATGAAACTATTCCCGAAACGTTTTGTGCATATGATATTTTAGTCATTATGATTTTGTTACGCAATTAACCCGCGCTACTCTTTTTTTCAGGTCTCGGGCAACGAACTTTACCGTCAATCATGTATGCCCTATTTTTGGCTTTATCGTCTTACTTGATCAAGTTTCAATCAACAAGCCGACTGTTTGCCTTCTGAAGTAAGTACGTCACATCGTTACGTCATTGCTATGAGTCTCGTACTCTGCACATCACAGGAAATTAACGGTATTTTGGTTTTAATGGACTACGGAACTATTTGGAACGTGTTTAAATTGTTTTTGTGAATATAATGAAGCGTTGATAAATTAAAGCTATCAAAGGGCTTAGCACGAATGTTTTTGACGTTTAGTAACGTAATGTAATATTTTAATATAATTATAAAACTCGTTTTGCACATAATATTTATTTGAATTGGATACTATAGTTATATTTTTGTATGATACAAATTGTGTATGTCGCATAAAAATAAACTAAAAAACTTTTTTAACTATATTCAATATTCACTTTTTTTTGTTTTTTTTTAATGATGGGAAATCATCAAATGACTTCTTCCGCTAAGGGTGGAGCGGAAGGGCGTGTCAGACTTTTACTGACTAAAACCGATCCGTGTTCCTTCTAAAGCCCTTTGCGTTCCAGGGCCGCGGTGACTCTTTCGAACAAATTCACTTACGTTAACGATACTTTACGTCAAAACATTCGTGCCAGGCCCTCTGGTTGTAATGTTACGTATCTATATACAGGGTAACGAATTGGTGTGGTCTTATTTTTTAAATTGCTTCTGCCCATTTAGACGAACTACTTTTTACAAAGAAGTTCTTGAAGTGATTTCCTTGAAGAGAGTTGTTCCTCTACATGGACAAAAGCAGTTTTTAAAATTTCATATAGGTATCACCAATCCGTGGACCTGGGTACAGATCCGTACTACCACACCTTTCGGTGGCACGCTCTACGCCAACCATTTTTTCAGTATATTGCAATAAATATTGTCTGGATCTGGATAGACCTCTTGCCAAGTCAAGGGGTATTTTAGGCTTAAATAAAAGTATTTTAGCTATTTACTCTTAAGATAATCTAATACCTTTAAATGGGCAATTATATGTATAAATATAATCTGAATCTCAGAAACAGCTCCTACGATTTTCATGAAATTTTGTATGCAGGAGGTTTTGGGGACGATAAAATCGATCCTAGCTAGGTTTCATTTTTAGGAAACGTTTACCAAAAAAGAAACCGAATAAAGCATCCAGGTAGTTTAGTTTAAATGTACAATGCACATTCAAAACTGTTAAATTGAGATAAGGTTTGAGGTTACCATATTTTGGTAACTTCTAGTGAAGCACAAAAACACACTGGAAGAACGCATAAAACTTTGTCAAATATTGAGCATTCAGTGAACGGCAAAGCCGACATCATTTGAATTGGAAACTAACAGAAATAGAAATAGCTACAAGCAACCAGTAATGTATTCCCGTTCCATCCATTGATATGTCAAATGCAATCCCGTAATGCGGGATCTCGCAATCAGGAATGTCGGGAATCCTCCCAGATTGCGGTTGCAAATATGACAATAGAGGCAAGAAAAGTCGTGTTTTCTAACATTATTTTTATTTACGGTTTTGGAATCCTAAATTCGAAAGGGATTTTGTTGGTTTGGTACGAGTTTACGCCTAAATCGATGAAAAGACATTGATGAATTTTGGTACAAAGATATAGATGTTCTTAGGGATTTTGCTGGTTTGGTACAAGTTCACGCCTAAATCGCTGAAAAGACATTGATGAATTTTGGTACAAAGATAAATGGTCCTAGGTTATGACCTCGACTGTTTTTTTTATCTATTTTCTAAATTTTTGCTCGTGTTAAATCTATTTTAACACGAGCGAAGCTGCGGGAAAAAGCTAGCACAACATAAAGTTACGTCTGAACCTAATTTTAAATTAAAGAGTAGGCAGAGATGTAGGAAGGTTCACAGTACGCTAGATTTGGCCAGTTGTATTCACGACCCATTTAATAGTTGGTGAGCCAATCTAGATTCCCAGCTTTTATGTACAATTGAGTAGGTACTACCAATGCATACTCATCAATTATCATCGTGTACATATGATCGAAGTGTACATACTTATACTTTCATATTCGAACGCGTTGAAATTTTGGCACCCAAACATAGATTTTAATATCGGATCTTTTGACCCGGACATAATTCGGCTCATTTCATACTACAGTGTTGTTATCAATACCTACGTGTTCTTATTTCTTACCGTCAGTAATTTTAATGAGCAAGTAAGATAAGATACACCTTTTAAAATTATATAATTGGACTGCCTTATTCGTAGTATCTACCGATGGATGAGGAGAGCCTTCAATATGGTTGAGCCGAATGGTGCTAGCGCGTGCGTCATGTTCGTGAACGGACGCCGTCAGTTGAGACTTGTCATCTCTCAACTGCCATGGTTTATTTTAATGATTTGTTATTTGAATTGTTGTTTTTCTTTCTCCGGGCACTTTTATCGTGTATTTTTTTCTACATCGTTCTCACATATATGTATGTATCATTTCAACAAGAGTGATGTAACCAAAACATTGTAAAAAAAATATAAATAGAAAAGAGTGTCCGTGAAGTTTCTTGCACGTTCATGTAGCTTCATATTTGACTGACCGACCTTGACAATTCAAAAGTGCCTGTAAATGGTTTCATTGGAATGAAATAATTTGAGATTGAGTTTGAGAGCATCTATTCTAGATATACCTGAGCCTATTCTAATCGTTATCTACCTGACCTATTTTGAGAAACCACTAAATAGATACGTAGGTAACTAGTACGTTATGTAGGATGGGCTCAGTGTAACCGTATGATCCTGAATGCCAGTTTTTTACATATGTAGAGCGACTGTCTATCTGAACCCCACAACCCAGACCGGCTTTTTTTTATCCGCGAGCCTTTTTAGAATCGATCCCAATATATAGAATTATACGAGCTAAATATATTACATGACATTCTCGATAAAAATCTTACACAGTAATATCAAGCATTTTATTTTCGGATTGTCCTTGCATTTACATTAAACTCGGATTACACGAAATTTATTTCCAATAATCTGATTCAAGGACTACCTCCAAACGATCCAAAAATTCAATTGAATTTTCTTTACGTATATTCCGAAAATTCTATAAAAGATATAGGCAACATATCCACTCATACGTAACCCTGACAGCTCAGTGATGCGAGCGGAATACAAAAATATTGATGTGAACCCAAATTGTTTTTGTTTTGAACGCGCGGGTGAAATAGTGTCGAATATCGGATGACACGCCTCAGTAGGTCGACGCCTCAAGATAAGTTTAATGTTGTTTTTGTCGACCATTTTTATGAAAATATATGTTTACTAATTTGTACATTCTTAATGGATTAAACCAAATGAAAATGGTTTTAATGCCAAAATTGCTATACTATCAACAAATTAGGTACCTTCTGAAACTAACATATTTATTTTCCTCCATTTTCGCGGGAGAACAACATCTGGAAGGACTTGGAGGAGGCCTTCTCATAGAAGTGGAACATCAAAGGCTGGATAAAAAACAACAGTTTTTGAGTTAAAGCACTAACGAACACGCATAAAGGTAGATACGACATGTCAAAATTGACATCATTTCTCCTGAAAGACTCCTATCTTCTGTAGATATTGCTCCAAACATCAATCCTAATCTTAGGATTAACCTAAGCCTAATCGTCGAGTCTTAATAAAAAACAGAAGCACATCTAGCTAAATTGTACTAAAACATAAATAAATGAATCGAGATAAAGATGTTGTGTGATGACCCGGTAATACAAAACATGGCGCGTATCACTTCGTTATCTCGCTCGGTGCAAGGTCGGGGGAGGGAGACGGATTATTGTGACACTTGGACGGATTGGTAGGTTGATTGCTAGGCTTATTTTTTTTTTCGTTTTTAAACGAATGATGACGATCTATGACCATAAACATTCAAGCAGGTGAGAGTTTTTGGCGGGATTTTGTCGAGTGAAGTTTAGCGGTTGTTTATTCGTAAATTGATTCCTAGTGGATATTGTGATCTAAATTGGTGTAGTTTTGTATCTCAAGTGTCCACGCACCTGGAAAATATGTGGAATAATTGAAACAGGCACGATCTCGGTTAAGTGGAGCTGAGCATTTTATGTAGTATTGAATACCTCACTCGAAACTTGCCGAAAAGGCCGACTCGATATATTTGTTACCAGATACTCCAAAAACCATTCAAATGTATTACATCCGCGTTCTAATGCAAAACACAAGAAATGAAGGACGTGAACTAAGCGCGTCAACTGGCTCACTGTCCGATCACCACCAGGCTCGGGTCGATGGCGCGTTGTGTATCACGCGCGCCTCAAAGAGATGTCAGCATAGAAGACGGGTCCCGCTAGGGCAAGAACCTGCCAGGGTTGCGGAATTTGTTCGAGAGAGTCACCGCGGCCCTGGAACGCAAAGGGCTTTAGAAGGAACACGGATGGGGTTTAGTCAGTAAGAGTCTGACACGCCTTTCCGCTCCAGAGCGGAAGAAGTCATTTGATGATTTCCCATCCTTAAAAAAAAAGCAGTAGTTGAAAGGCAAACATGACGTTTCAACTACTGTTGGTAGCTAATTTGACAGTTGGTAAAAGGTAGATACGTTATTGAGATCGGCCGTAAATGAACGAAACAGCTCATCTTTATTTCATTATTTAAAGGATGAGAAACTCTACTTTCACCTCCAAAATGTATTAAAAGAACCTACTTTATAAGTACGCAACATATGCGTCGACGTAATTGAATTCAAAGTAATAGCTTTAAAAAGGAATGAAATTCAAAATTCAGAAGTAAATTTGCTAGATTGTTTAGTAGCAATTCGATCTTCTGTAATAATGTCAAACCTTAAATGTTGAACTCGAAATCCTAATCCTTGTAAAGCCATTAAACCACAAACAAACCGTTTCCCGTAACTTTGTACAACCAAGTTTAACGACTTAAAACAGTAAAATTCGGGTTGCCCGTATCATTAACAGATTAAAGTTTTGTACAAGCATGACAGCTGTACAAGTTTTCTAATTTCCACTCCATCAACAGGTACAGACAACAAAACAATTTAGTATTCAGGCAAACATATTAATTTTTCCACTGCAATGCCAATATTTATTTCTAATGTGTACACTAATTGTCTACTCAGCACAACATTGTTAAAAAGTAGTTGCAAGTTAGCTGCCTGCATACCAAATAGCTTTGTTGACTGTACATCAACCTACAACAACCTGTCAAATTTCTTTTATAGATTTTCAACTTTATCGCTATAGCATTAGGTTCAAGGTTGATTGGGAAAATTTGACAGTTTCGGGTAGTTGATGTGCTGGCGTCTGTACACATACGATGACATTTTTATCGTCCTAAAACCGATTCGATTTAGGATATTGAAGGGATGATAATGGAATATGTTTTTTTATTTCATTTAGAGTATTTTATTTCAGTACATTAGGATGTTACTACAAAATATAGTAATAAACAATTAGACTAATAAATATCTTAGAATTAACAAACTTATGATAATAATTTAATTACGTATTAACGCGTATACAAAGAAATAATTAGTCATCCTAATGGCTGTCAATGGAAAAGACGAAATCCAAATTCTGTGACATGAAAAATGGAAAATTCAAAATAGTTTCAGCTGTTAAAGATGAAATATACATTATGTATGTATATTTTTCGATATGCATAACAGTCATTAAAATGATCAACGTACACACGTTAACTGGGTAGCCAATGAAAAATCTGTGTAGCTTCTCATATATCCAAAGATCAAAGTAGCCATATTGAAACGGTATAATGTAATTTGGACGTTATTTAATTTGACGTGACTGAAATGTAGGCAGGCGTGTAATGGAAAGGATGTGAGCCACTTAATATTTGGTTATTCGTTAACCGTCTTCGTGGAACACTGGGTTTCCATGGGTAAAGGAAAACGGGTTTTACTATAGTACATTGTAGGTAATAGAAAAGAATTTTGTATAAGGCACAAGATATTAAAGTTAATTTAATTGTTTAGGAATTCAAACTAATACGATTCTGTTATAATCTCACCGTGAGAACTAAGGTGAAGTGAGATTGTTACAGGATCAACCTAATGATCACAGTTCACTTCCGACGTCACATACCGTATGTGAATTGCCGTGACTTACAATAATTATTATGTAATATATCAACAGTGGCAAGTTATGAAAGCACTTTTCAAGGTATATAAAGTTTTCAAGACAAGAATTCACTCAGTTCATATCTGTAGTACCATACTGTAACTATCTCTCCATGATAACTTAGGTGAAATGAGCTGTCAATCCCTAGCATCAGTTGGAATGACAGCTCACTTCACCTAACTTTTCACGATGTTTTTTTTTCCATCGACCAGTATCGATCGGCTGATTTCGCTTTCGATGCGAGGAAAACCGTAATTCAGGAAAGTGCCTACAAAATATTTTAACCAGTATAATAATTTCCAAGGTTTTCCGCAAGAGGCTTATCGTAATCCCGGATTGAAGCATCTTAGTACATACCCAATTTCCCCAAGACTGAATTAGAATTTTTCATTACCAAAATAAACATCCAAAAATTCATAAGAATGGTAAAAGAATAAAACAAAAAGAATTGTATTGTCTTATGAGAATGTTAAGTTTCAGAATGTTGTATCCTACTAATTTTATACATGTTTAGGTTTTACTATAAATATTTGTCAATCAATCAAGCTTACACGGTGTCACGTGGACAGAATAGTGCTGACCGTGGGATAATCTTTCAATTAAAATATAATTGTGATTTTACTTTTGACGTCAGTAGTATAATTTCGCTTCGATTACGCTAAGGGAAGGTACATCTTGTGACCCTGATACTGCAGGTCACTGATGATAGATATTATATCCTATGGGTCAAAAGGTCTAAGCCTCACTGAAGATCGAGAAGACGGAGCATTGGATTTTCTATTGACATTAAATAATCAACTTTATTTTCAGAATCTTTAAGTGCAAACTTGTAAGTACAGCTATCAGCTATTCTCGCAAACATCAAACATTTCTAAGTGCGCTCGCGAGCTCGTTTACACTTTAGGACAGTAATGATAAAGTATAATGTCCAATGTCACCAAAAATCATATGTTTAGCGATATTCTTGGTTTGTGAAAAGCCATTTTCCGGTCACAACGTAACCATTACGAGTACACGGTACATGAGTACACGTTTGTAACCGGACACTTTCTACACAATCGCCAATGTCGGAGTTCAATGTCCAACATTATATCGATTTTGGAGGTTGCGCCACAATAGCCATACTGATCAAACACAAGTTGTCGAAACTGTTAGCCAAGTCTCGTCGATCGCCTAGTCTTCTCCCAATTTAATGGCTAGACTGGAAAGTCGAACGTTATACAGCTGATTACCAGTATTTTACATGAAGTGACTGCCTCTACAACCCAGTAAGTTGGTAACACCAGGTTTCCGACTTTCGGGTGGAATCTTCTCAACATCGCTGGAAATCGGACCCATCAAATTGAAATTCTTTGATAACAGTAAGTCAATTTTAAGATACACTACGCTATTGAACCTGTTAATTGATCTGCCAGACAATCATGTAACAGAACTCGATGGAGAGAGATCGTGAGGCGAGTTACACGACATCAACACCAGCGATTGGACAGAATTCATAGTGACCACGCAGATCTGTCAAAAGCAAAGCGAAAAAGTAAACGCAGTAGAAAACTACACCCAGAGCGGAAGAAGCCATTTGATGCTTCCCATCCTTAGTAGAATAAAGAGAGTTTGGATGAATAGAGAAAGTTTGGATGGATGGTTGTCTGTTACTCAAGCTCGTCAGAACGCCTGAACGGATCTGGATGAAATTTGGAACTCAGATCTATTCTTAATACTTTACTAATATTATAAATGCAAAAGTTTTTATGTTTGGATGGATAAATGGATAGATAGATGTTTGTTACTCAATCACGTCAGAACGGCTGAACGGATCTTGATGAAATTTGGCAATGAGATAAAAGATAGGGCACTTTTTTATCCCGGGAGTACCTATATTCCCTTCGGATAACTTTCTACATTCTCGCGGGCGAAACTGCTGGCAAAAGCTAGTTTTATGTTAAGTAAATTACGAGTGTTCCAATTCTGAACATTAGAACAATGATGACAATGTCGTTAATGATGAGTTATGAGATGACACTTATTACGACACTCAGGGTCACTACTCCGAAATTGATGTAATAGGTACTGTGTTGACGAATATAAGATATGACGCCGGATCAAATCTTGATTATAATATAACTCTGTGTATATTAATTGTGAACCGATCAATTCTAATACAATAAATCCGATACTTTACAATATATCTGTGACTTATCGAGAAGAAAGAGTTCTTATGCGATTTAGGATACACTTAAAGTGTTTACAATAATTCGGTGAATATATTTAACAACTAAAGTGTCAAACCAAAGAAAGAAAAAGAGTTTATATATATATAAAAAAGAGGTAGCCCGCGAAATTCAAACTTTCTTGTGTTTTTTGCAATTTGCAGGTCAGTGTCAGGTTACGACCTGACACTGACCTGCAGACTTGATCAAAATATGATCCGCGACAAAAACAAGTATGTATTTACATAATCTATACATATAATAAAACCGTAGACTTGCTGTGTCTGTACCTACATTGAATATTTTTGCATAAAAATAATACAGAAACATTGGGAAAAGACACAGAACACAAAAATACAATTTTAGTTTTTTTTTGTGTCTGTTTATCTATATGTTTGTGAATGCATTACGCAAAAACTACTGATTGGATTAAAAATCAAAATACTTAAAAGTATTAAGTGTTATCCCGAGTAACATTCAGCATTTATTTCGTCAAAATCGAAACACAAAATAATAAGATCAGATATTGAATTTTTAAGTTTAGTAATAAACTTCATTGAGCGCTAAGCATCCGCGTCGCGCTGACTGACTTCTGGCGCCATCTATTGAGAAAAAAAATGCGAGTAAGCATGAAAATGAGGATGGACGGCGTCGCCAAGGCCAGCCCAGAAAGCGATGGCGAGATGATCTGGATGAACACCGCGAAGGCTGGATCGAGGTGGCGCAAGAGTGTCGGGAGGCCAAGGAAAAAAAAAACCGAAAATAACATCAAATCAAATTGTTGAGTTATTAGTGAAACTTTTAATACGTAACAAAATAAAAGTGACTATTTTAATACTTTATCGTCACATATGGGCGTTTAATTAACATCATCCCCTGCCAAATATTTTGTTAGTTTACTACATGGTCGATAGATGACGTTGCGCTGATGATGCCTTTTTTCTGAACGGCGCGCGGCGGTGTTAAGATTCGCCGTCGGAATATGACTCTAACGCGATTTTTAGTAGTAGTTAGTTAGGGGCTTAGGTTCGACCACGAAAAAGGTCTTACAAGTTTCTGATAGAGTATTGAGTCTAAAATCGTAAAAAGCACAGAGCACATATACTCTATGGTAAAAAGTCTTCGATTTGTTCAGGTTCGTTTCGTTTTATTTACTGACTGACAGTCAACGCCCAGCCGAAACTATTGGTCGTAGAAAGCTAAAATTCGACATTAAGCTTCTCTACACTCCGAAATTCCTACGGGAACGGGAACTTACGGGATATGCGGGATAAACATAAGAATAATTAATACATCGTTTTAACTTAGATTGAAATTTAGTTAATATGCATCAAATCTAAATTGATGATGATGATCGTATTTTCAAGGAGCGTCCACATTTGCATAGAGTCGCAAACCGTCAAAAACACCTCTGATATTAAAATCTAATTAGTCCGTTAGATAGATTTCTAAAAAATATTGAACATGTATTTTTTCTTAATTCACGTAAACAAAAAATAAACACTGCGTTGAAAACTCGTGTGACGTCTTTTTAAGTAAACGTGATATAACAAGCCTCCACTCCTGATCTGTGATGATTATCTCCGTATTTTTTTTATGGATTTGATAAAGCAAAAAATACGTGTCCAATATTTTTCGATAATCTATCTCAGGAATCATCCCTATTCGCAAATGTTTGACATTGATTGTCGCTGACATGATATTCCGATTTACTTAAATTGGAACGCTTATAATGACGACAATTGACTTTCTGCTATCGAACGAGTCTTCGAGGCAGTTAAAATTCTTTTCAAATTTATTAATATTAATAAAATCCAGTTGTAACAATTTTACTTTAAATATATTTACCTACTTGATGTTCTAACAATTATATGTGTCGTCTTATATGTATTAACAAAAAATGTTTTGTCCTTTTTAGCTCAGAGAATAATGGATGACATCGCTATAAAAACTGACCAATAGTCTTCCAAAACGTATTGTAACTGAGAACCGACTATTGTCATCTCGTACCTTGACATTGGCAAAATCATCGAATGTTGATCGATGGAGCCATAACATAAAAAAATGAATTGAATTGAGTCTTCAAGGGAAACCAAGACCTCACGCAAAGAAAGTTTGGAACACAAATTCTCGCGGTGACTGGATTGCGCCCTTTATTGTGGTAAGAAGAAATGAAAGGATTTTATGGAAAAGTATGAATTTGTCAAATTACTGTAGCATTGAAGTAAGGTATGACACACTATCTAACTACAAATTCTGTATTCAGCAATTTCCCTCCGTAATGGGTGCGTAGATAAGCAATGTAACTATAATAGTTACATTGCTTATCTAGGTGTTAAATAAGGTAAATTTATTTTAAATATTTTTTTCGGCTATCAACTGAAAAGAAAAATCAGTTCGATTTGAAAAACTAACGAAATCAAGAAATCACATAAAAACTATTCCAGTATTTTTCAGTTATTGAACCCCTAGTCTGACTTTCTAAATAATCCCTGCCTTTCGACACCGTCTACACTTTAACTTTTAAAATTAAATTAAATTTTATTTTAGATCGAAATAACCTACAAGTTTTCAATAAATAATAATTTTAGCAGTTAGTGATGATCGAATAATCTCAATGAACGCACTCAGTGCCAACAACTATGACAATTGACTTATTATCGTTTGTTTATAGCAGACAGTATTAGTATCTCTCGCTGGCAATTAGTGTTTAAATTAAATGTCACTTCGATATAATTGGAGTCATCTTCAAAACATCTCAATCAGTCGGTACTTGTTATCGTTATAAATACCTAAAGATACCTAATATTTGCGCAAACAAAATGTGTTTTTCTTTTTGTGAAGCTCATTTTAATTCATAAATAATAACCATCATTTTTATTTAAGACACAGTTTTAAAATGATGTTCAATATTTTTTTAACAAAAACACGAAAATGCTTACGTTGTAAAATTGGTTTTTTATAACCTAATTAATAAATAATCTAAAACTGGAAAATATAAAACGAAAGCATTATAAAAAGTACTTACAATAACCCCAGTAAAAGCATTCCAATGGCAAAACAAACAAATCAGAAAAAAAAACTACTTACAAAAAGTTTTCAAATCCAAACTTTTTCTCACCAACCAGCACTTCACTTCACTTTTAATTTTCAAATTTCGAATCACTTCACTTTTTTTTCTTAATTGTCGATTATTTTCTGAAGAGAATTTATTTAGTCGATTATTCTCACTGATGATGATTTTCCGTACTGATAAGAGCTGATTGTGTGTACGTTTGTTTCGTACGCGCGCGGTCTTGCTACTGGTTGTGTTGTCGGGCGGGCGGCCCGCCCAGATGTTATCTCAGAAGTACCATTTGGACGCGTCGCGAGCTATGAGCGAGAGCGGGTATTTCATTGTTTTGGAAATGTTTAGCTTAGCCTAAATGTGTAAACATCATAACATCATATTTAAACACAATAATAAAAGCAAAATCAATTTTATATATTGATTACATCGAATGTTTACGCCGCTTTTTTGCTTAAATATAATAGTTTCAGTTACGTGATGTGTCATTGCTGCGCTACGTCATAACAGCGACGTAGCACCCTGCTACTTTGTAGCATCGTCGCAGAAATGCTATTTTGTGTATTACCATTATTTATATTATTCATTTAGTGGATGGAATAAAGATAAAAGACATCGTAAAAAGCTTTTAGTTTTCAAATCAAAAATCCTGCGTCACTAACAAGTGATGCTACTATTTTGGACTAGGCAATAGAATCGTCGTTTGAAGAAAACGTTCCGTGGCATCATATTACTATCGTAACTACAGTAAACACAAAAACTGTTTTATTCAATTTAAAAAATCTCTAAAAAGACATGCTCTGAATTGAATGTTCACAGATCAATGCAAATTATTCAATTATTTTTACCTGTTTACTTTTTTGGAGATATCTGAGGCTCTAGACAAGTGGCATTGTAGTGGCGGTATCAGTGGCTAAGGCTAATGTCAAAACGTCACAAATTTACGGGATTATCAAACACTGTCGAATTGTCACGTGGTCAATCCATTATACTGTGGCATTTCAACATTCTCAGTCAAAGTGTTATTCTAGCAGAGGCTCTAGCCTCTAGACATTATTGTACAGAACTCCTACTGGGCACAACTTGTAAGTAGGTGCCTATAACAATCCCCCGCTACCGCCTATGACTCACGCCAAGCCCTCCCACAGGACACCCCGTTGCCATCAATTGTTTCACTCGTTAAGCACTTCGTAAACACGTCGCTTTTAATGATGAGAGCTGCAAAGGTGTCTGCAGTCTACGAGTACCTACCCTTTAAGTGTTTGTTTTTACCGTTTAGAACCGTTTGATAAGGTGATTCAAGGGTAGGATTTGGATTTGTAAACAGAATATGAACTACAGGTGTCCCTTGACAGGTGAGTAAAACAGGCATAGGTAAATACCAAACATTAGTTTTTAAAAACCCATTTTTTAATCGGCTATCATTTATGAGAGGAATAAAATGGTTGTTTGATAGAAAGTATGTCAAAGTGCCAGATTTATTCTTACGAATAAAGTTATCCGCTGATTGAAAAATTAACCCTTAAATATTTACAAGCTTATTCATAAAATAACTATAACAACTTATATGATTAGTTTAAACACTGATTAGCAATTTAAATTCATAAATCAAATTAAGTTTTTGCAACTCAGTATGTAATGTGGATATTTTATTTATTTATAAGACTGTTTTTTACTAGCTCACGTTTGACCAATATGTCTCCTATTGGTACTTTTCTACACGTGCAATAAAAATTGATCAATTATAAGCATGGTCGATTCGGCAGCACGCGTCAATTTGGCGAAATGTTTTGCAAACAACATTGGGCGATATAAAACAAAACAGAGAGAGTAATATGGAATATATGGAGCAATTAGAAACAATTGCCTTATTTTATTGAAGTTGCTCCACATTGCTCCAGAAAATTGCCCGTATAAACGCAAGTAAATGGTAAGCGATGATGTGGTGGTGTGGTGTGGTTAGCCTATTCAATCTTTACTAGACAGGTTATAAATTAAATCTATTCAAACTATTTCGGATGCAAAGGAGGATGTTACACGGGACAATTTGTTTACAAAAGGCGAGGGAAATCATTAGAACAGCAGCGGCACAAGTCACAGATCTTTCGATACATTAGTAATCAATTACGTCATCCTGTTATGCATTGTTACATGATCGGTCGACTATCACTACATTTCTAAACATGACTTCCGATTGGCTAATGCTTTACTCGTTCCTGGAGATCTATTGCCACTCTTATTGAACCCTTAATAACACCCTGTAGCGGCAATGCCACCACAAGAAAAACTAACGAAGCGAAATTTTTACGGCAACAAAGAGAACCGCAACGCCATCTATTACACCAGCTGCGAACTACTTACAAAGTCCTGCATCGTTTTCTGTGCGATTTGAACATATACACGTACAAGTGTCCGAATATCAACTATAGGGCAGTAGCCAACCGGACACAACAACCGTCCGGTTGGGAGATCCTCCCTTTGCAATGGAGGTTTGTGGGACTTTACTCTCTGTTCCGGCCACTGTGGCCAAACTCAACAAAGATTAGCCAAGTACACAGGAGATTATTTAAAGTGCGCAAACACAGGTGCACTCTCTCTTCCATTATTCTCATAGTTTGATGGGAAATAATCCAACATGACCGGGACTGGGGGACCGGGAGACTAGGCGCAGCTTTTACGTGTTTTTCGAGGCACGGGGTACCTATCACACCATCAACTTCCAAACTCTGGACAGCTACTGAGAAATTTGTAATGTAAAAACCCAGAGCCAATTTTCCTCCGACCTGGGAATTGATCTTGTCCACACATTCGGCAATCTCGCTTGAGGCTTTACAATTATGATAAAGCCGCATTAAAAAACTTTCAGAGGAGTATTAAGGTCATAGCACACATATCTTCCCCGAAAGAGATCGTCACCGGATCGCCTGCTTCGCCGTATCTATTGCCTGGCCCCGAGGCGATGCACGATGCGGTTACGTTACGATCCTGATTAGTGTGCGTTGCAGTAACGAGTTTCGTACAAAGAATACTGCAAGGCTCGAGTTGATACGGTGACGATCCCTTTAGGCCTTTATACTTATACTCCTCTGAAAGTTGTTATTACAAAATGTCAACACATTTTTCTTCTTTTCTTTTTCTTCTCTTTACACACTGTGTCTTCGTTTCTCATCCTACTCTTCCGTTGCAGTTCGGCTGGAATAAATGTTTTAAAACACCTGTGTTATTCTTCTTTTTCTTTAAATACACATTTTTCTAAAAAAAGATTTGTTGTCTATGTACATGAATAAATAAATGGACATCTAAAATCCGCTCTGACTGAACCCCATAACAGTAATCCAACAGTTGGGATCCGGGTCAAGCTAATTTCGCGAACTTATTTACCTAAGTACATAATTCAGCAGATAGACGCTTTACAGGCGATTGCTTTCATGACGTTGTTTTACCTTTGAGTATGTTTGAGACAAGCTATAACCGATCTCAATAAATCAACACGCTGAACACAGTGCATACAAATATATTTCCAGGGTTTAGGTGAATGCGCACTTGTAATTTTCACTGAGTTCTACAATTTAGAAAAACATTATCATAACGTAACACTAATTTATATAATATGTTAATTAAGTGTCTAAGTCATGTCACAGGTAATAAGGTACAGAACAAAACACAGACATCATAATATAAAAGAATAACGAAGATAAAATAATTAGTTTTTTGTTAAAACTGCGAAGACTCTGGAACAGGGACTTCTATGAATTATGTCTTTCGATGCTTTATAAGCTGCCTCAAATAGGTCATTTCCTCTTGAAATGTAGTGATGAAGACCCTACTATGAAGTCTTAAAACGATCATGATTCCGCTCTAAGAGAGAGACGGAGCTATACATAGCGAATAGCACTTACCCCTTTTAGATCATCGGAATTGGATGGCATTAGCACGTCATAGTAGGTCGGCAGGTCGGTCTCGCCCTCTGCTTAGCCCTTTCCCCACATATTGGGGTCGACCCTGGCTTCGGTGAACATCCCGGAGGTTGTCTTCTTCATACTCTGACTTTCTCTGAACTGAAATCCCCGAAAGGGACAATCCGATAAACACTGAACACAAGTCTGCAATTACGAAGCGGTTAACTTGTCAGTTTCAGTTTATCTGTCTGTTAAGGCTCTCTACAGACAGGTGCAAAGCGACAATGCTACAATAATTTCACATAAAAACTGTTCGCGGGATTCGTGATATTACTTCTACAAAAAGGGTAGAGCATCGTCGTGCCACGACATGGTTCTGCCGGTAAGAGTTGTTTGCAGAAGTTTAATTGTAGTGCGGTTTCTGTTGCTGTTTTGGACAGAAGGCTTTACTTAAGTTACTTGACCGATCTTAACGTTTTGTACAACTATAATAGTAGAACATCGATTGCTTAACGAATACCTACATATTGCAAAACAATATGTGCACCGATATGCTTGCCACATTAGCTTCCTGGTTCATTTTTTCCAGCTATAGGTACATTCCGGAACTTGGCTGGGGATTGCAGGCAGTAGCCGATAGCGATTCTCGCCTCGGGAACATGAAGCAAGAATCGCATTCCCTCCTTCATCTTCAAACAAAGCAAGGCTAAAAACCAACACGTGCTCGAAGATTACGCGTAGACTGCTGTGGAGTTTGTGGCCTCTTTGCACAGTTCTTATGACTTGTTCATAAAGATTTAATAATTAAACAGCACAGTTTTCTATCCTGTGCCCATTTTGGGATGAATACTTCATCATCGACCTCTTCAAATTAAAACTTAACTTTTATTACCAACTACGTTTAGTAAAATTCCAAACTTATTAAACATTCCTGTGAACGACCCATAGTTTTAATTTCATCAGCCGTTTATTATAAAATCCATCAGTCGCTTATTAGAAAATAATTTCTAATAACTATTTCAATAAACGTCCTCGTTGTGCTTTTGCAATAAGCTCTGACTTTTATTATGAAGGTTGGTCACAGATGCGTCCTGCATTGTCGGGGACGACTAGCTTTGTCAGAAGATTAGGTACCTTCTTCATAAGCTCTACATTTTGCCTGTTGGAGCCTTGAATTCACGTCACACCCTTTGGCTATGGTTTACGAGGTCAAACGTTTAAACAAAATACTTAAAATGACATTTGAGCTTTGTTTTGTACATAGAGGTTTTTGTTCCAAAAATTGTAAATTTATCTTTTATTCTGAATTTAAATATATAGCCCAATTCATTACACTTTCAATACACTTACTACAAAACTTGTTCCTACCTCACTGCTTTTAGGCACGAAGTGAAGTGTAGGTACCTATTTGGCACTAGTTTGGAAAAGTCGTTGGTCAACCCATTGCCAACCCCCACCTATTAAATTAATTGTACCTATTTATCATACCAGGTTGGTAGCCGGGCAGACCGTGATTTAGGGGTTCCGTCAACCCCAAAATCATCGTCAGCGAGCGAAAAAAACCTGCGAGCCATTAAGCCACTTTTCACAATATTTTTTTACTGAATATTATGCTTAATTATATGAAATTTGATTTATTTTTCGAGAAGCGTGTTGAAAAACGTTGTTTGATGCACATAGAATTATTTGTCATTGCGGTTCCTCGGCTTCATAATTGGCGCTTTCGGCCAGTAAAAAGACAAAACCATGTTTACACAAATAATTAGGTTTGTTTCATCAGAAACCTATGTTTACACTTAATTAAGTTTAATGTGATCCTACCTACTGATATAAATAAAGGTTAAAAGTGATATCAGTCATAAGAACGTTTCGTCATACCTACTGTAAATTTAGAGCCTACCTACAGTTCAAGTGTCGAAAGTGCGGTGTGTCGATAGGGGACACCTATTCCGGAACTGATTCTTGAACCTACCCAATCAAACGCTGGTAGGTCAAGCATAGACAAGTGCATATCTAGTAGACACATTTATTTTTTCTGGGTTTTCATCTTTTTCATGGTATTGAGCAAAGAATTGAACCCTCTCCTAAATACGTTTACTGCAAAAGGATTCTGGGAAAATACAAGTCGATAACCCCTGCTACTTTTATTAACCCCCGCCGCAAAAACGACGGGATGTTTAAGTTTGACGTGTCTGAGTGTGTGTGTTTGTGGCATCGTAGCTCCCGAACGGATGATCCGATTTTGATTTTGTTTTTTTTTGTTTGAAAGGTGAATTATATATCAACTAAATTAACATAAACTTATTCGATGGGCTAATTCTACTATTTTTCAATCAATGTTCGTATGTTTCACATCTCAAAAATACATATAGCACTATAGGTAGGTATTAACTGGCTGGTATAGTTTATGTAAATAAGCTTTATTTACCGAAAAATACCACTAAAATACGTCACCGTAGAAAGTGCCTCTGCAACGAACGTTGAAAGCTTAGAAAGCTTTTCGAATTTCGGGTAGGCAACAGCTGTATTTACTTGGCTGTATGTCAGCGAAATTAAAATGAGACTTGGGTAAATCGGTAGGTACCTGCCAATAAAAGTTACCTAGCAGTTGCGTGAAGGTTCGGGCCCTACTATGAAGTCTTAAAACGATCATGATTCCGCTCTAAGAGGGAGACGGAGCTATACATAGCGAATAGCACCATCCCGTTTACATCATCGGAATTGGATGGCAATAGCACGTCACAGTAGGGCAGATCCTCTTATACAACTCTTAAGGGGTCATTGCATTCATCATTATGAAGAACTTTCAGTATATGGGACCAACAATGAAATCGCGAAAAAGAAAAACGATTGCCCCATACATTTCTGTGCGCATAACTTGTCAATGTACTGAACCGCTGTTTTTTTTTCGCGATTTTTGGGGTGTAGTGATCGCGAGATGAGCTGTTACTCCATGTTTACAGAATCGACCGGAACCTTTTGAACGCTATTGTCATACTTTTTTTTTAAGGATGGACTATCACCAAATGACTTCTTCCGCTCTGGGTGGAGCGGAAGGGAGTGTCAGACTCTTACTGACTAAAACACATCCGTGTTCCTTCTAAAGCTCATTGCGTTCCATGGCCGCGGTGACTCTTTCGAAAAAAATCCGCAAACCTGGCAGGCTCTGGGCCTAGCGGGCCCCGTCTTCTATGCTGACATCTCTTTGAGGCGCGCCTGGAACACAACGCGCCATCGACGCGGGCCTAGTGGTGATCGGACTGCGAGCCACCCAACGCTCGCCATCCGCAGGCCCGCGCCTACGATGGCCAGGGATCGCTCTGCGACTCCCGACGCCCGCGGCGTCTTCTTCTGTAGCGGCGGTTGGGGCGAAGGCGTTGTCTTTCCCTCGCGCGGCCCGCCTCCTCCTTCGCTAGCATTACTGTTACGCAGAAGGAGGTGACCGCTTCCCAAGCCTCCTCGCTCCGAACCAAGGATTTAACCAGGGCCGGACGCGAGAGGTCGCCGCCGCCGAATTCCTCGACGAGGACACGGCGGCGCTCCGCCCAAGCAGGGCAGACCTCCACCGTATGCTCCACCGTGTCCTCCGGGCGATCCCCACATTGCGCTATTGTTATACCTACTTAGGTACGTACATATTTATATGTGACAAACGAAAGCGTACCTATACACCAACGTCAGAAATATGTGACAAAAAGTACGGTGAATTTGTTGCTTGGCGTCGAGGGTATGCGTTTATGCCCTGGAATTCAAAAGGTTAATGCTGCGGAGCAGAAAGGGTCCTCTAGTTTCAAGTAGGTGTAGGTAATTGTAGACTATCTATCTGTAGTAACTAGGTACTCATGTACCTAAATCCGATGCTGCTTATATCTTAAAGTGCAAGCGATCTAAAGAACTGTCACAAACGGAATTGCTGTATTTACAAACCTACAAAATATTGTGTGTAATGATGACCCGAGATAACTGACAAATCGAGGTTAAAAGGCGAGCGATTCCTGGAAACTAAGTAGGTAGGTACCTATTGCATGCAGAACATTTTAAAGTCAGTGCAGTCAGTGTAAAGGATTCCTTAAGGTGGGTACTGATTGGTGTTGCGGGCCGTAATGTACCTACCATTCGTAGCGAGCATTTTACGATACGCCGTGTCGTAAAATCCGTGTACTTAACATGTTCGTGCTCGTTTCCACGTACTGACTGCACGAATGCTCGTTTTGTAACTTGTTACATTACGCCTCGTAACACCGGTCAGTACCTAGCTTTAGTTGATATTTTTAAACTGGAGAACTCAGATACCTAGCCAATTCTGTTTATTTTTGGGAATGTTCCCATCGCAGTCGCAATCTGTCAAAATGTAGGGCAAATAGCTGTTTTTGACAGATCGCACCGAAAAAAATATGATTCGTTTGGAACCCTTTACACGCAAGTCCGACTCGCACTTGTCCATTTTTTTTATGGAATAATTGAATATAGAATCTGCTAATCCATAAGTACTAATCTATACTAATATTATAAAGCTGAAGAGTTTGTTTGTTTGTTTGGTTGAACACTAATCTCAGGAACTACTGGGTCGAATTAAAAAACTATTTTAGTGTTGTGAAGGCTATAGTTGTAAGTAGGTAAGTTGTGTGGTAAGGGCAAGATAATCACGATGATATCTTAAACGAAATAAAGTGACAAGCGTTCTTAGGTATTTGTTGACTTAAAAATATATGTGAAAAGAGCAATATTAATCTACCTACACTTTAGCCAAAATAAGAACAGCTGAATTCATCGTGACAGGTCAAAAGAGTAACATTTGTGCAATTTTGTTTGTTATGAAATCTCAAAAATTAAGTGGTTTATTTTTATTATTTGCAGATAGGTACACACATACTCGTTCATAATAATATGTGTTGTTTGTGTGGCGGTAGATAACCCTCTCTCGACCTCCGCTATTAAAGCTGATAGCGCGTTGAGGGCGCGCGGAAAACTGGCCGATTGAAGAGATGTCTGAAAAGTTGTGAAAGGGAAATGTAGAGTGTATTTGAAATGATTTGTGATGTGTATTTTCAAATTAAAAATGTTAATAATTGTAGGTGGGTCAATGACCGTTATTCCACGATTATCTGGCGCCTACTATAATTGTTATGATGACTGATATTTTTGCCCTAAGTTTAGAAAAAAGAAAGAAGAATTTATAATTTTTTATTGTGTAGGTATTGAGTTTTACCTCTTTGTTACCCACATCCACATATTTCAACACAGATCATACAGGTGACCATTAGCTGTCCTGGGTGACACAGAGGCAGTTGAAAGCAATCTTACTGGCCTAGCCTACGTCACCTTCTTGACATAATGTACGATGAACCACACTCTCCAAGTGCCAAGTATAGGCCCCTATTACTTACTATACTCTTTGGTATAGGCAATGCAGGAAACCATCCACCCACACAGCTTTACCCGTTTCACCTACTGTTGGTAGCTAATTTGACAGTTGGTCAAAGGTAGATACGTTATTGAGACCGGGCGTAAGTAGGTAAGTCCAGTCCACAGTCCGTTAGATATCAAAAGTCCCGCTCTAGACATATGTGCGGTATCGCGGGTTAACATACGACCGCAGCATGGACACCGGCGCGGGCGCACGTGCCCATCACGCTTACAAACAGCGGACGATCGCATCGAGCTATCCGAGCGACCGAGCCCCTTACGCAATGCTCCCGGAAGCACTCGGCTTATGGATTTATTTATTATTTAGTTTTAATGGAATATTGTCAAGGTAGTGTAGGTATATGACTTTAAATCGGTGTTGCAACAGGTAGGTATCTTGACCTAGCTGCCTGGTACATTTGCAGAACCGATTTTGGCACCTTGGGTGAACCCAAGGCTATAGATAAGGATTGGAGATTGATGATGGGTGGGTCCAAGATGCTTGAATGTCCGAGGAACATTAATTGAGCGCCACGCGGCGCCACTGTGTGGTATAGCAAAGACCATGGGCCTATACATATTCAATGTACTCTGTGACCATGGGGACCAATTTGTAGGTAGCCCGCAGAATAAAAATAATGATAAGAATAGAACTTCCCTACAAAGTTAAAGTTGTTAGATTAATATTTAGAAGAAGTTTAAAGACCGATTTTTCAATATTAGGAAAAAGTTTCATGAAAAGTATAAATTCATATTTTTGCTTTATGTGGGAATACTGGGAGTAAAGACTAAAAAGACTAACTAATTCCATACCTATATGGAACTATAGTGAGTTGCAATTGTTCCATGTGGAAATAGCTACATGGAACTACTGGGAATAAAGGATAACTTTTACCACAGGAATAAAAAAAATATCGAGAGTTTACAATCTCTCAAGATATTTTGTAACCTTATGTAGTTTGCAATTATCCGGTGACACCTATACCTAAAACAGTAGCAATGTTTTTCAATTGGATTTTCGTTCAAATTAATTAGACACAAACCGATAACATTTTATTTACTGCCCAAAAAAGATCTGGCTGATACACTATTTCAAAGTTGTATCTAATTGATCAAGCTTTGATCTGATGCAAACAACTTTGAAATACTTAGTTTAATAATTTGCTTTATTGTTGTTAGATGAAACTTCTAAGAATTAAATTTCAACAATCTACAGCTAAAAGAAGAATATCTGAAAGAAATTCTTCAAATTTGTTCTAAAATTGCATGAACAATTTACTGAAAATAACTTTTCTTTTCAATTTAATCCATTGATAAGTTTTGTTTGTAATTCGTATTTTCAATGCGGTTTTGGACAGTACGAGTAGGTACTAATACTAGCTTATATTGTAAGAATGCCCATGACTTCAAGGTACATTTATTAAAATAAAATTATATCTGTAACGGTATTTATTTAATCTTTTAACTTGAAACCATTTACATTGGCATTTAGTCCTATATTATTTTGCTCAAACAATTTACCGAATAGAGAACTGTACAATTCATTCTTGCTCTCATCAGTCCACAAGACTGATTTCTCAGGTGCCATAAAATTCACCAACTGATTATGAACTACGTACTTTATCTTCCTTCCTTTCGTAGCTTTTGTATCCACTTTTCTTTTCATCTTGCTTCTCATTTGCTGTAATGCTATCCATTGACGACTCAACTGTACAGGGTCCGAAATGTCTGCAGACTTGCATTCAATTAATTCTCTTAGAAGTTGGTGATAGAAATCACTGTCATCAAATATTTCTGGAATATATTCATCGTTGTCCTTACGGTCTCTCGTTACTGGGTTTACTTCTGTCTCTTCTGGGTCTTTGCTATCTTCTTCCGGAACATCGTTTTTGTAACCAATTATATCATATTCAGACCTTTTGAGTTGTGTACGTCTCACCAACTTTTCTCTGTCAGACAGAATATATGAAATTTGTTGCAAAACTGTGTTTGTAGGTGCATTTTTAATGTTAGTGGCAGTTGCAAGACGTGTTTTGTCATTCCATTTTTGAATTGATGTGTCTCTGAATGATTTAAATACTTTGTGGGATGATGAGATATCAGTTTCATACTCTTCAAGTTTGCGTTTCTTTGTTGGTGCCACTTTACTTTTAGTTTTAGGTTTTGAAACTTCTTTAGCTGATTCCTCTTCAGCATCGGTGTCCGATGGTATCTCCTCATTGTCTGTATCGCTTGGGATTTCTTCATCACTATCTTCCTTTGGTGTTTGTTTTGCATCTGCCTGTTGTTTGCTTAACTTCTTATTGCAAAGGGTCTTTGTTTCTGGATATTTACTTAGAAGCAAATTCTGGAGGGATAGTAACCTGAAATGATCAAATGACAAGGATTAGTAAACAGACAGTACTAGAATTGATTCTTGGTATTAACATTTTCCTATGAAAAAACAAAAAACACTACTTTAAAACTTATAGTATATATTATCAGAGATGATGAAAACAAAACTTACTTATCCAAAACATTAGTGACATTAGCCTTAGTTGCATTAGCCTCTTCAACAAATTCCTCATTTTCCTTCAAATTATTATAAGTTTCTGGCAAAGGCAACTGATTAGCAGTGTTCATACACCTCTGAAGATGTATTCTCATCTCTAGCAAGCTCTCCCATAGCAACAGTTGATTCCTCACACAAATACCCTTCTTAGCGTCTTCAGATAAGTTCTGTTTTTTGACATGTTCAAAGGTCTCTTTCATTGGTTCATCCATTTGACTGATGTCATATCCTTCACCTTCATCATCATCTTCCTCTTCATCACTCCCTACCTCATCAGCACTGCCTTCTTCATCGTCTTCCGAATCAACATTCAATTGTTTCTGGAACTGTGTGATGCTGTAGTCTTCACTTTCGGCTTCCGAGTCCGAGTCTTCTAAATCTGATGATTTGTCTTCGCTGGTTTTTGTTTTGGGCAGGTCGTTCTCTAAGTCTGACTCATCGTCATCAGAGTCGATCGAAAGGTCCTGTTGCCTCTTTTGAGGTTGTTTTTGGTGCGGCAAATCATCGTCTGAACTGCTGCCTTCTTCATCAGATTCTTCGAGATCTTTCCGAGATACGACTTGTCCCTCATACTTTTTGCTAACTTCGCTCAATAAATCCACGTTTCGTTTGCGGAAATCACTGATAGCCGCATCAAATTCGCTATCTGAAGAACCCAAATCATCACGGGTAACAGTTTTGGGTTTTGTGCCGAAAACTTGATCGTCTTCTATGTCAGCACGAGGTTTTACCGTTAGAGCATCGGCTATTTTATCAGATAGAAGCTTCTGTGGTGTTTTCTTCTGTTTTGCCTTCATTTTCGAGTTATTTTGAAAATTTTAACCAACAAAAACCTTCACGTGTTTATGACACTGACATGACACTGAAACAATTCTCAATTAGGTGTCAATCTTGTTTTTTTTCCACTGATGTTTACGAAGTACGGTACATTTGAAATAAATTCAAGAATATTGGAATAAAAAATTACAAAATTCGTAAATGTGAGTAACTAAATCATAAGCACAATTATTTAAAGTATATAACTTTATCAAAAAAAATCTGCACAAGTTCCTGTAGATAGCTACATAGCTTTGCAAACATTTTCAGCTTCTTTATACGCAGTATACTTTGGGTTCCACTATGAACAAAATTATGAATTCTATATTACTAGCAAGTTAAGTTTTATCAACTACTCACAGCCACAGGTATTTCTAATATCTGTTTTGATCGTCTTAAGGAAAATCTGTCGACTAATTATATAAAAATTCGCATCCGTTCAATTCCATTCATTGGCGCGAAAACTGACATAAAACTTTTGACAACCAAGGAAGTGGAGGCAAACAACTCTGAATCGGGAAATAAAATAATTTAAAATATTCTAAAGTAACCCAAAATGCCTAGAAAAAGAGTAATGCCGAAAACAGTGACGTGGTTGAGTGAGGAAATACATGTACCGCAAAGTTTAACCCCATCGTTTCACCACTACGAGTAAGTTAACCTATAAATTCAAAACAACAATATTTATCTACACTTCTGCTTCTATTGTAACGTACGTTAATTTTACCCAGGAAGTTTCAGTTTCAAAATATTATAGCCGGTATTGGAGATTATGTTCTTATTTCGAACGCTGATGCGGCGGAACCGGATACGGAGGCAGGGTGTGATGCGGCGCGCATTATCTCATTATATGAAGATGGTACTAATACCAGTGACCCGTTCAGAGCCAAAGTTCAGTGGTACTCGAGGCCTGGCGACCTGCCTAACTGGTGCTTTAATAATATGGAACCTATTACTTTTTATGAGAAAGAGGTGAGTTTAGAATTTACTTTATTCATTTACTTCTCTTTTTTTCCCGTGGCTTCGCTCCCATGAACTGTCGAGTGTCGCGCAGGAACTGGAGGACAGTCAGTGATAGTTTAGTTTCCTATCAGTGAAAGATTTTGTGTACTTAAACAGATCAGTTCTTCTCGATATTTTCCTTTACAGACATATAAACAAATATACAATTTTACCTCTTTATTATTAAGTAAAATTCACAAACTTTAAACATCAAAATTCTACAAAAAAATATAATTTACAGGTAATAGAAGACCATCGCCCCTTCAACCAAGATGTATCAATAGAAACATTCTTCAAGAAATGCGTCTTAACTCTAACAATCACAAAAGATATGGATGAAATTATAAATGAGCCCTACCATTACATATGCAGATACCGTCTAATGGCCATGAGCAGACGCAAAGTACAGATTGAGCCGGTTTTTGAACAGGAACGAAGAGCATTAGCATTATTAAGCACTCCCACTAAGACCCCATCAAAGACTACCACCCCGAAAACACCAAGTAGTTTAGTCAAAAGAATGAGTAGAGTATCCATCTCAGAAAAGAACTGGAGTGTAAGTAAAAATGATGGCACAAAGCTACTGCTGAAAAGAGCAATATTAGCTGACAAAAATGAAAAAGATTCACCAAAAAAAGTCACTCCAAAATCAACATCAAAAAAAATCTCAGATACACCAAAGAGTTCTAAAAAGTTATCTAAGAATAATATAGAAGATGTTTTATCTATGGAACTGAAAGAAAATTCTGATGATGAGCTCCCAACATTGATCATTAGGCAGCATGTACCCACCACACCAAAAAGGAAGCAGTCTATATCAAAGATAATGAATGAGGAGACTCCCAAAAAGGTTTTAGTATTTGAGGATGAAGAAAAGAGTACACCTACTACTAGACGGGGAAGAGTAAAACCTACTATAAATTATCAGGAACCAGAAGTTTCACCAGTGAAGAGGACTCCTAGAAAAGCTGTTCATAAAATATCAGAGAGTGATGATGATTTTAAACCAGCTCCTCAGACACCAAAAACGCCAAGGACTCCTAAAACGCCTAAGACTAGGACGCCAGCACAAACTCCTAAGCGCAGTGTGACTAAAAGAATTTTGACTAGTCAACTGACACCAACTTTACATAACAGGGCTCATTCTATTGATAATATTGATGGTAAGAGCAAAATGTCTTTTTAAATATTATAGGTTTTATTTTTTCTTTTTTTTTTTTAAACATGTTGCCCCACACTAGGAATTTCTCCTATATCATGGGTGCGTTTATAAACATACAAACTCACATAAACAAACAGCCAGACCAGACCATAATGTGAAGTGTAAACTCTGTTTATTTATATTCTGTTGCCTTTTTAGAATTCCTCAAAGAAAACAAGTCATTGCCAGGCAGAGAAGGACAAATGGAAGAAATACTCTCATTTGTGAGATCAAAACTTTTAGATGGTTCTAGTGGGTGAGTTCATTGTCTACATCCAAATTTACAAGCCATGTTACTACCCTTGTTATCATTTATAACACTGGTTATAATGTAATAATCCATTCAGATGTGGAAGGTTAAAAACAAGCTCCTTTAGTAACTTGACAGGACTTATACATGATGTTACTTTATTCAAATTTTTATTTAATTTTTCTTTTTCACATACATTTTGTATGTTTGTAAAAAAAAACCCAATCTCACATACACAAAATACAAAATTAAGAAGCAACTGCCGCATAACCTGTACGTACTGCTGAGGTCATACTTAGAAGACAGAATCTTTCGGGTAAAAGTTAATGACTCGTACTCGAAATTTCACGATATAAAAGCTGGCGTGCCTCAGGGTTCAGTGCTGGGTCCGCCGCTCTACCTTATATACACAGCAGACTTGCCAACAACAGAGGATGTTCTTAGTGCCACCTTCGCTGATGATACAGCAGCTCTGTGCAGTGACAGAAATCCACATATTGCATCACAAAAGCTACAAGTTCAACTCGACAAGATCAACAAGTGGATGTCCGAGTGGAAAATAAAAGCAAGCGCGAACAAATCTGTTCACGTGACATTCGCACTAAGAAAGGAAGATTGCCCACCTGTTAAACTTGGAGAAGATATACTTCCACATGGCGTAACGGCTAAGTACCTCGGCATACATCTTGACAGGAAACAAACATGGAGACACCACATAGAAAAAAAGCGTGATGAGCTGAATATCACACTTCGTAAAATGAACTGGCTCTTGGCAGGAACATCACACGTATCACTTGAAAACAAGATCCTTATCTACAAAGCAGTATTAAAACCTGTCTGGGCATATGGTGTGGAACTGTGGGGCTCAACAAAGAACTCAAATCTGGAGATTCTTCAGCGATTCCAGAATAAGGCTCTCAGAATCATCTCAAATGCTCCATGGTTCATCAAAACCTCTGAACTACATGAGCATCTGCAGATTGGAACCATAAAGGAGGAAATAGAGCGCAGATCAAAGTCCTACAGAGACCGACTAATGACCCATAGTAACACCTTAGCCACAGCTCTGAGTAAACCAGCAGCTATCAAACGACTAAAACGCCACCACATTTGGGACTTTGCTAGTTAGAGCAAGGTGGAAATAATACTGAGAAGGCAGATTCTTCACTGGAAGAATGAACCTTGATGCTAACCGACTCCCACAAAATCTGCTAATGGTTCACGAACCGATTGCAAGATAAAAAAAAAAAAAAAAAAAAAAAAAAAAAAAAAAAAAAAAAAACATACACAAACAGCCAGACCCGGAACAACTATCTATATGCCATACAAATATTTGTTCCTTGCGGGTATTGAACCAGCGACATATTGCAGCGCAGCAGCCAATCACTCAACCATTGCGCCAACCGTGTCGTCGTTTTAATTACTTGCAACAAATGAAGATCATTAAACAGCAACACATCCTATCTTAACGAAATACTATCTTTTGACAAATGCTGAAATGAATACCTGGAATTTTAATTCAGCCTCTCATTTCTTCCAGGTGCATGTACATATCTGGTGTCCCAGGCACAGGAAAAACTGCCACAGTTAGTTCAGCTCTCAAGTACTTAAAAGAAGAAGTGGACCTACCCGACTTCCAGCTGGTGGAGGTCAATGGTATGAGGATTGCAGAACCCAGGCAGGCTTATGTCCAGATCTACAAACAGCTTACTGGTAAGACTGACTACCTTTATTGTTGCAAGTACAGAACAGTTAAGGTATTTTATGAGCATAACACTGTTCTGACTTTCGAGTTCAAGTTCTGATTCATCATATTGAGACCTTCCTCAAGGAAGAGTTTTGGTCGAAGGGTGTCATGTATCGGCGATTCCGCGGAAGGCTACGCGACACCATGCAGCGCAACACGACGCCGTCACTTCGTGTATTCATATTTTTGTGGTTTTTATAAATATGTGTATAAGGTATTATGTCTGTAAGGTATAAATGTTATGGGTCTTTGATACCTGAAATAATTGATATATTATTTCCTTTATTAAAATTACACATATAAATTACATTTTCAATTATTAAATACAAACATCCAGTTCTGTCCGAGTCCATATATTATTATTCTTATCACGACAGGCATTAGGTTCAAATTAATCATTAATTAATTTGGTTTAAATTACAGGTAAATCAGTGGTATGGGAGCAGGCTTGTGCACTTTTAGAGAAAAGGTTTACCAATCCTGGGCCTAGGAGGACACCAACAGTATTGCTGGTGGATGAGGTAACTTATTACTATTCTGTTTGTTTCTAAAACTGAGTTATGGTGCAAATCTGAAGTTCTACCTTTTATTTAATTTACAATATGTACATGCTTTTCAACATCTTAAAAGGTACATTAGGGGCATTAACTAAAACTTACGAGTATCATATTTGCAATAAGAAAAATGAATAATTAAAAAATCAAATACCTACTATCTCAATATAAGGTAGATTATTTCCAACAAATTATTATCTTATTTTGACTACTTTCAGTTGGACGCCCTCTGCACGCGTCGCCAAGACGTTCTCTACAGTATAATGGAGTGGGCGGCCCACAACACCGCCCTGCTCACGGTCCTCGCGGTCGCCAACACGATGGACTTGCCCGAGCGGGCGCTGGCGGCCCGCGTGGCCTCCCGACTCGGACTGACCCGGCTGACCTTCCCGCCCTACACTCATACGCAGCTGCAGAATATCGTTGCTACCAGGCTAGCGGGCGCCAATGTTACTGCTGATGCTGTGCAGCTTATTGCTAGGTATGTTTGTAAAGATTTCTATAAAAATAGTTGAAATAGCATCAGAAATAACTAACGACTCATAACTTTAGAGATGTATGGAAGAATAAGACATGCTTTGCCCATGAATAAATAAGAATTAAAGCAGAAAAAATATGAAGAGTAAATAATACATGCCTTAGTTAGGACCAAACTAATAATGGCACAATAATAATAAGAATAAAACATTACCATGTTATTATAATCAAGAATAGCCTATTTCGTTTTGTCTCAAACGGAGCAAAGGCCCTTCTCTTATAGAAAATACATTTCTCTTGCTTTTTTAAGAGCTGAATGGGGTTTACCAATCAAGTCAGCAAAGCATTACTGCAGGCTGTTATACCCTCAAATTGAGGAAAAGGCCTATTCTAAACAAAACAATCTATTTGTTCCAGAAAAGTAGCAGCAGTATCAGGCGACGCCCGGCGCGCGCTGGCGCTGTGCTCCCGCGCGCTGGAACTGGCCGGGCCGGAAGGCGCAGGATTAAAGGAGGTTCAGCAGGCGCTAGGCGAAGCTGCCTCCAGTGCGGCTGTACGAGCTATAAGGAACTGCTCGCCTGCTGAGAGGCTCATGTTGAGGGCTGTGGCTGCTGAGGTAAGGGTTTGGAAGTGCTATTTTAGAAATCTCCAAAACTGCACTGCAGAACATAATAATCCTTAACAACTTATAGAAGTCCATAACTAGACACAGGCATTGTGCATTTGCATGCTTCACACATCTAGCGTTGCCAGGCGTCCGGATAAAGCTGGACATAGTTAGGCTTTTTGGTTGTGTGTCCAAATTAGTGGTGTCCGGATTTTGTTAGGCTTTTTGAATTTGAGCATTTTTAGGGCTCGTACCAAAAGGGTACAAACGGGACCCTATTACTATACTAAGACTCCACTGTCCGTCTGTTTATTATTTATTTATTTATTATATACTTTATTGTACACCTCATAATAAGAACAGGACAATCATACATAAAATAAGTGCACAATGGGCGGTCTTATCGCACAAGGCAATCTCTTCCAGACAACCTTTGGATGGATTGAACGAAGGGAGATAGATGTCTGTTTGTCTGTCACCAGGCTTTATCTCATGAACCGTGATAGCTAAACAGTTGAAATTTTCACAGGTGATGTATTACTGTTGCCGCTATTAAAAACAAATGGAAAATAGCCATTTGTTCTAAACGTAAGCAGGAACCGTAGAAGTAACCATCGTTTTTAACTTTTACGCAGGTGGAAAGAACAGGCTCAGATGAAACTACCCTCTCCCGCGCGCTACAAACAGCGGCCGCCATAGTGTCCCTGGACGGCCGCCCTTACAAGACTGCCCCGTGCATCCGCGCACCCACTCCATCTCAAGCGCAGGCCATTTGTACACGATTGGCCGCGTTACGACTGTTACTCTTAGAACCTAAGCCGGCTGAGCCGAGGTTATTGTTAAATATTAGTGCTGATGATGTGCATTATGCTACGAAGCAAATTATTGTATAATTTTTTTGTCTGCCAGTGAGAAGCTAAAATAAGTTACCCTCCTAGCGCAGTCGAGTAACAAGCAAATGACGTTTGTTACTAGATAGTGTTGTAATCTTGGCGGAAAATTAAAGTAGTAATTTAGTGGCGAGAATTAATAGTTTTGTTCAATTGTCGGCACTATTAATATTACAATACATGCATTGTTGACAATAATGTTATTCAAACAAGAACAATTATTAAAAAAAAAATAACGGCAAAGTAACTCTTAACTAAACTTATTGTTATAACATAAAATAAATTTTGGACATGTAATTATGAGGTTTGTTAAGTACACATTTATAATGATTATTTTACATTTTCTATCGACCAGTGATCTGTTATTTAAAATGACTGATAGTTTTAAGTTTTTTTAATGTTTTAATGATATAATAAATTATGAACTACAATATTTTTAAACAGTTATTTCATTGTGGAGTCGCCGACTTGTATGATCTTAATAAGCGCCTCAATATTGTTGTCTTTCACCGCTTTCCTACTTGCTGCTACTACTGCCTTGCCGTATTTACCGACTGTGAAGGAAATTTAATATGAAAAATAAAAGAAAATGAATATGTTATTTTTGTTTTCTCTATAATATAAATATTTCATGTTTGACTTCCTGATAAACAAGGTACCTCTGAGCCTAACGGCCTGCTGCAAAATGGTGTGCAAACTTTTCAGAGCAGTTACTGCTTGTTCTTGAGTAGACCGTCTGATATAGCATCCTGTGAGAAGTTCCTCATTTAGCATCACCACTTCCTTGTAACGGTTCAACATCTCCTTCCTAGAAATAAATGTCCAAGTTAATGCTATTTCTTATAAAACAAACATCGCTTGAGGTTCACTATTGTTACTAAAAATAAATATAGACAAAACATTTAGAAAGTCATACAAGTCATAGGCTGCCGCATCTTGAGCTGCAGGTAGCAATGCAGTTATTAGTTGTGCCCGCTCCGCTGTCTCTGCAGCTAATCGAGATCTCATCTCTCCTATTTGTGACACATGCTCCATTTCCTCGCGAAGTTTCTTTTCAGCTTCAGGAAACTGGGCCACTGACTGCAAGTTCGCAAAAAGTTTTATAATATACCGCCAAAACGAAACTTGTCTATGGTAGTGAAAGAAGACTTGATATTCAATTTAGTGGATTTTAAATGTGACATCTCTATAATAAAATGGCGGCGCGTCAGTGTTTGACTTTTTGTCGGCGTGGGGGAGTTGTCAAATTCTGTGAATCGTTAAAACCGGGTTTCGGGAGATATTTCTTTAAAAAATAACTGAAAAATGGTTGAAAACAACGATATTGAGTTGTCTGAAGCAGAAGCAGAACAGTACGACCGGCAGATTCGTCTATGGGGATTAGAATCTCAGAAAAGGTTACGTGCATCGAAAGTTTTGATCATCGGGATAGCGGGCCTCGGCGCTGAAATTGCTAAGAATGTTATTTTATCTGGAGTCAAAAGTGTATGTTTGTTAGACAATGAAAAGCTAAAGGAAATAGATCTGTATTCGCAGTTTTTAGCCCCGCCTGAGAAAATCGGGGAAAATAGATCGGAAGCTTCGCTGACTAGAGCGAGGGCTTTGAACCCAATGGTTGAGATTACATCGGAGACAAAATCTGTCGATAACCTCCCTGATAAATTCTTCCAAGAGTTTGATATTGTTTGTGCAACAGGCCTTAAGCAAGAACAACTTGAGCGCATCAACAATGCTTGCCGCGATAGCAACAAGAAATTCCTATGTGGCGATGTTTGGGGCATGTACGGCTATATGTTCGCTGACCTCGTCGACCACGAGTACTCTGAAGAAATAGTACAACACAAGGCAGTCAAACGCGGCTCAGACGACGCAGAGAAGAATGCCCGAGAAACAGTCAGTATCACTGTGAAACGCAGAGCAATATATGTTCCTCTACAGAATGCTCTGTCTGTGGACTGGACAAAGCCAGAGATGCGTTCCAGACTGCGCCGCGGCGACCCCTCCTACTTTATCATGAAGATTCTGCTGCGCTTCAAAGACGAGTACAATAGGAACCCTGACCCTGCTAAAAGGAAAGAGGATACCAAAATTCTGTTACGTATGAGAGATGAGCTTGTGAAGGAACTGTCTCTCCCTGCTGGGTTTATTGTTGATGCTTTACTTCTAGATGTATTTGGCACAGTATCTGGTGCTGCTGCTGTTATTGGGGGAGTCATCGGCCAGGAGGTTGTTAAGGCAGTGAGCCAGAGAGAACCCCCTCATAATAACATGTTCTTCTTCAATCCCGTCAAGTGTGTTGGCTTTGTCGAACTATACGGTCAGTGAGATTCATTATTCAGTGTAGATTGTAAGCAATATTGATATAAGTTTAATAAATTATTTAAGTACACTTCAGCTATTTTATTTTGATTAGTCAGGAGTAAAATGATTGTTGCATTTCACAACTTGTGAATCATATTAATTTAAACAATTTGTAGGTGTATGCAAAAATTCCAGGTAGTTTTGATTTGCATGAAACACATTATAACTGAGAATATCTGACAATGTACCATCTAATTATAAAAAAAAAAACTTAAAATTAACTGAAATACAATGCACAGCCTAAGTGGATTTTGAAGCAAAAAATTTTGCATCTGAGAATTAGATCAAGGATATTTTTCTTCAATTCATCCCCACAAGGTTAAGTTAAGAAATATGAAAAACTTACTTGTAATTCACTCAAATTCAAATAAACACCTAAACTCTGTATGAGATCTCCAGCCAGCCTAATATCATGGGTGCTGATCTTCACCTGTCCATCAGGCCCAAAGTCCATGCACAAAAAGGAATGGTCTCTCAAACACAGAAGGTTTATATGAAGCTCCTTAGTTTCCTCTGTTTCTAGGTCTAACTCTTCTTCTAGAAGGAAGTTTTGGTTTATCCAGATACAGATTCTTTGGACCCTCTCTGTGATACGAAAGGTCACGTAGCTGTTCCCTTTGTTACGAATTTCTTTGTTGATGAGTTGGTACATTGCGAACCTTGGGAGTTGTTTCGTTAGCTCGAATATGTGGAATTGTTCGCTGTCTGGGTAGCCAATGAGTGCCTGTATTAAAAGAGTTGATTTGTATATTTTCAGTACAAAATTAATAATCACGCATTTCGTTTTTCAAGCGAAAATGGTCTTCTTGCGACTCGAAACAGCATCTTACGAGGTTTACCGCCGATACTTTTTTTTAAGACATCATCTCACCAGCTTCCCTACATCGAATGAGGCACATGAATTACAACGAAATTAGGGGCACATCGATTCTTAGAACCAGCAGCCTACCTTGATATGAACGTCTACGGGCACATCACGCGGCGGTTTCAGTGGCAAATGCAGCAAAGATCTTAGCTGGCTAGGATGGGGATGACGAACGAAAGTCTCCCCGCTCTCGAAGATACCCTCAGCCAGAACCAGTGCTGCGCGGACTATTGTCTCATTGTTTGTTGATACAGCTAGTTGTATGTTGCCCTAGAAGCAAAACACACACATTTTGCATCTAGAAAAGGAGAACAACCGTTAGTACGGCTATAACGAATGTAAAAAAAAACAGTAATTTGAATCCATGTTACCGTTGCCGTCGCTTACTATATTATGTTTTGTGCTCTTGACCCTTATTGTGGGTAGAAATATGTAGTTAGGTTACCATAAAACACCATAGGCACTGGACAAGGACATACCTCATCAGCAGTATGCAGGATAGCCACCTGTAGCCTTGTGTTAGTAGGCATGGCGGACGCTGGTCGCTCCAGACTCTCCACACTCGCACTACCACTGGCAGCATTGGCCTCGTAGTGCTGCAGTTCCACCATAAGCGCTTGCTTCTGGTTGAATAACTCCGTGATAGCTAAACGATCCTCCTCTGATGGCATGTTCTTGGAAGCTGTGTTGAAGCCGGTATTCTCTTGGTATGGAGGATATCCTAACACTGTTGAGATGTTCAATTGTTTTAGAAATTACATTATTGAACCTTATGATAAAAATAGCACGCCCATTTACTAGTGGGACTTCTAGAATCGCCTTATCTTTGAGTAGTCCCAACAATTAACGGGTTAAAGTCTTAGATTAGCCTTCTCCAGAAAATGCCGGAAAAAAATACTTAAGACAAAACTGCGTATCGTTTGCTATTCTTAACTAGGAATCGGAGTCGGTACTCCAAAAAAGATGCAATTAAAATTTTCTTACCCTCGCCCTTTTCCGACACACAGACAAGATCAGGGGCTCCAACGGACCGGTAATCTGCTAACAACATTGCTGCTGCATTGGCCCGCATCTGCACCCGTCGTAACACGAGACCCGTAGTGCCTTCGCGCCAATCCACGCGACCGTTTGACCAGCAACAGGCTAGGGTCTCTCCTGACCATTGGAGCGCAAGCGCGTTTTGTTTTGACTGGAGAAAAGCTCAATTTAGTGTCAGATTGTTTCAATTTTCAATATTATTACCCTCTCTGGACTCTTTATTTAAATACCTTCACTCGCCACAGTCGGATCCCCTCCTCATATATTCCGATAGTGCCGTTAGCAAGACCATAGGCAAACCTTATTTCGTTGACCGGAGATAAACACAGTATCGGCCCAGTTTCAGCGATTTCGGCTATGAACTGATTGTTCTTCAGAACTCTGATAAATGAGTCGTCACAGCCAATGAGAAGCTGAAAGTAAATTAATGAAGTTAGGCAGCACTTCATCAATCACTGCCCTTCGAAAAGGAACTTAAGATTAAAATTTGGTCACATGTTAAACATCTATCTAGATTACCACGCAGAAGACGGTACCTATGAAATCAGAAGCATGCACTGCTTAATGAATCAATAAATCCTACCTAACGATGATTGTTGATCCAAGATAAATAAAATGTAAAACATTTAGGAAAACGATGCGAAAACTAAAAAAAAGTCCAAGTTACTTATTTTTTTACGCCAATCCAGCTAAAACATCTAAAAAGCTGTCAGATCTTTGAGATCTTGATTGGTATTTTTCCACTTACCTCATTCTCCCCATCCTTATCAAAGTCGAAGGTGATCATAGCACACACTTTTCCACTAACAACATTCCAGAAGACCTCATTTCCCTCCCAGTTGATGGCCTGTACAGAACTGTTACCACCGATGATGGCCAAAGTCTCCGTGTACTTGCCGAAGAAACCAGCTATGATCACGTTGACACCGTCAGGGGCTTCTTTGAAGAAGAGGTCTGTGTTATCATGGACATCATATGCTGGAATTAAAGAGGGCAGAATTCTTATTTAAATGAGACTGTAAGAGATTTCGGTCGTGATCTCGGCATAGAAAAAGAGATGTGTGAATGGAGCTTGTTTGTTTGCTGTTGTACAGATATTCTATTTCACGAAGTCCGTTTGACTATGAATGTTGTAAGGTCTGTACGTGCACACTGTTTTAGTGTGCGTAACCTCGGGAGCGCTCAGTCACGATCGCGACGCGGTCAGAGTCACTAGTGTTTTGTTTCCGCGCTAAAAAATTCAAAGAGTAACGTCAGCATGGCAAGTAAACGCAGAAAAGTTGTCCACAGTGAGGTAACATTTTTTTTTAACTATTGTTACTACTTTTTGTGTGCTATTAAGAGTTTATCTATCTAATATTATGAAACTTGTTACTTAAATAGGTATTTCGATTTGGTTTTGTTCTAGGGTCGAAGCATGATAGCTAGCGTTTATCATTTCCTGCGAGAAGAGTATGAATTCACAAAATCAGTTGCGGAACCTAACTGTGATTTGTCTCATTTACGAGATATTACAAGGCGTACAGCTGAGGCTACAGGTGTTTCTATGAAAACTGTTCAACTAAGTGTTAAAAGAAGAGAAGGAATTGCCATCCTGCTCATCAAATTTCACTTCTCCTATGAATAAAAGAAGAAAGCGGGATAGTAAGATAGAAATAGATAATTTTACAGCCGATGTTGTTCGCAGTACTATACAAAATTTCCATGTCATCCATAAAGAAATTCCAACGTTGGCTAAGTTAAAAACTGTATTAAATGAAAAAATTGGTTTTGATGGTTGTATCGAAACTGTTCGTCAATTGTTACTGAAGTTAGGTTACAAGTGGCGTAAAACAGAGAATAACCGTAAAGTTTTGACGGAGCGTCATGATATACAAATGTGGCGTTTAAAATTTTTGAAGAAGATGTCAGAATATCGCAGTCAAGGTCGCCCAATTGTGTACACCGATGAAAGTTATGTCCTTTCAACACACGTGCGAAACAACACCTGGGCACAAAAGAAAGAGAGTACACCATTCTTAAAAAAAATTAGCACAGTCACTCGCTTTATATTTGTGCATGCGGGTACAAAGGATGGATTTATTGAAAATGCTTCATTGATTTATAAAGCCAACTCAACAGCTGGCGATTACCATTCTAATATGAGCTACGATAATTATGTTAAATGGCTAAACGAAAAACTTTTACCCAATTTATCCCCACGCTCTGTCATTGTCTTAGACAATGCTTCATATCACAACACACGGACTGAAAAACTACCGACGTCGGCTACAAAGAAAGCAGACATGCAGCAATGGCTCAGGGATAAGGGTATAGCATTTGAGCAATCTCTCCTTAAATTGGAATTGTACGATATTATAAAAAAACACAAAGATGAACACATAACGTATAAAATTGATGATTTTATTAAGAGCAAGGGTTTTGATGTCATACGTCTTCCCCCCTATCACCCAGAATTAAATGCTATTGAAAATATTCGGGGTATTGTAAAAAATTATATAGCATCAAAGAATAGGTATCGAACAAAACATGACGAACATGGAAAGACTGATCTTTGAAAGCTTGGATAGAGTAACCAGTGAAACATGGCAAAAAACCTGTGCTCATGTTGAAAAAATTGAAAAAGAATACTTAAAATACGTCGACCTGGATTTTGAGTTCATAATTAACTTAGGGAACGATTCTGACGAAAGCGAATCAGAAATTGAATTTGATAGTGATTAAGTGCTGATTTTTTTGTTTCTTCTCTGTAATAAATAAAAATATTATTTACTTTCAACTGTTGTTTCTTTTCTCTGCAACTTATTATTCTAATAGCTAAATATTATTTACTTAAATTGTCTATATAATTTATTAAATAAATATATAATGCGTGTCAGATTTCTTTCCTAACGCTACCTACGTTTACACACACTAGCGCGCCTATCACTACACGTCACTACTACAACCAGAGCCAAACGGACTTCGTGAAATAGAATATCTGTACTTACTTTAGTAGCAGATATTGAGACTATATGTAGGTAAGGCAGCTGCTTAATTGTGTTTTTAAGAATAAATAGGCTGGGCTTTTCTTTCATAGACATGGAAGTTAATACAGTTTCATAGATTAGCCTATACCTTGAAAGGGGTTTCAAAGACGACTTCAGAAATTAGGAACTCTAAAAAGGGGAGCCAACAATAACAATTCTCACCTAGTATCTGTGTAGGTGATCCAATAAGCAGCATATCTCTGCCAGTGTCAGGCCGCAGAGGACCAGCTGCCAGTGCTATGATAGCCTGGCTTAGATTCAGTTCTGAGACCTCGCCATGAGCCTGCGATCGTTGCGCTCGCCCGCTGGCGATTCCTCCGTGGGGGTGGTGGATAATTATCTGCGAGTTTTAGGATCTATTAGAATTAATTACCTATTTATTTTGTATCAACTGCCCGTTGGATACGGCACTGCTGGACGTAAGCCTCTCCTAAAAAGTAATGTTTAATAAATTGTCTGTTCTAAATGGGGTGCATGGATGGTCAACAAACAATTTTTATATCCTGTTTGAACACCAAGTGAAAGTGGGGAAATCAAGTTTTCATGGTTTCAATGCCGCTGATCGAAGGCTCTCACTATTTTAATATTTATTTGGGTAGCTTGTATAGCACATGTAGAGCCTATATTTATATTTTGCAAATTATTAACTTTATCGTATCCAGCAGATGCGGTAAGGCAGGGGTGAGTTCCATCATACTTCGCAATAGTCACTACATCTGGCGTAACTTTATGATTCAACTCCAACTTGAACACTGGTTGAACAGTTGATAGTTGCATTTTGTTAAGAACCGTGTTTTGTTTTGATCTAGCTCCTTTATTATATTTTTTTATTGTTACGTTTTCGTTGCCATAGCAACGCAAAGTGTACTATTAAAGTAATAAATTGTTTTTTTTTGTCGGCAATTTTATTGTGTTTTGGGAAATTAAAAACATCGCAGTGCCTAATTCAATACGTTGATTCGAAAATGTTCATTGTGCGTTCAGAAACCCATTGTTTGAGCGTTACGTTATGCAGTTGAGTATTTTTTTATTTTTTTTTTTATTTAATATGGGTTTGCTCTTGACTCTAGTCTAGGTCATAGATGACAGAGACAAAGTATTGTTGAGATATTGTAATATCTACAGTTTTCAACGTATTAGTTTATGATAATGATATTTTATAGAAATAATTAACAAACAATGATCAGTAAAACAAAATAAGGTCCCGGAAAATCATCTTGTTTTGAACGCAGGCAAAAGAAAAAGTAAACGTCAGATTGACAGTGTTAAAATTCGTATGTCAACGTCAAGTCGTCAATTTATTTTTTAGGCTTTGGCATTTTTTTTACGCATCTAGAGGATTAACATGCTTATTTGAAATCGTGCCGATAACGATAGTATTATTAGTAACGCGGAAGTGTTATGTGTTTATTGAATTAGTACAAGTGTCCAAATGGGTAGTGAATTGAATCTTGAGACAACGGAATCCAGGTATAGAATATTTTAAATTTATCTGTATCTCAAAATCTCGAGTTATTTCGTCCTATCATTATTGCGCAATTGCTTCATAATTTTGTCAACAAGCCGCTTCTGCCTCTGCTTCGATTGTTTTTAATTTAATGTTTTAGGAATCCATATTTTTGTAGGTATTCCCCAGTCCGCACTTGAGGCCCTCTGTTATGCCAAGAATTCACATTCCATGTTGTTATATTTGGACTCAGTATCTCATGCCGTTCATTTATCATGTCATTATTGGCTTCCTAAGGTAATTGTCATAATCATAACATTATTTATTCCTTTACTAACATGTCTATAAAATTGCACTGCAGCTGTATTTATTGATCTTTCTCTCATTAGTTGAAGACTGAGAAAACATGGAAGGTTTAGATTCTACTATCAGGAAGAAAATGTGGGTATAAAATCCCACTTTTCATTCTCTTTTTCGGGGTTTGACTCCCTAAGCTAAAGCTGACTTAAGCCAATTTGGTTAATTATAAATTGTGTTATGAAAAGGTATTATAATTGTTATAAAATGTGCATTTACAAACATGCAATTTGTTCTTTTCTACTACATTGTGGAAACAAAGTGTAAATTTCAGAGTATTGCATCAGTAATTCTCACTATTTTCCCATATATAAAAATTACTGATAACATAACACCTAAGTCATGCTTAAAATAGTTAAGTTTCAAGCAAGACTTAAAATTGATTATGAAACATTGGCAGATCCACTGGCTGATCTAAGGTGCTCAAGCCCAAAAGACCCTGATTTCATTGGTAGTCTACAACCTAACAAAATAATTGAGGAATTTACATCCAAGGAGGCTTGTTATGCAATAAGCAAAATAAAATGTTATGTGCTTTTTTAGTGATTACTTTGTTAAAACCCACCCTCAGCGAGGTCAAGCCCTCCCCAAAGAACAATCCCGGATCCGCCCCTGTTATGAAAGAACAGTTCAGTTCAACAGTTGTTAAATGAAAGCCAATATTTTATTTATTTGAGTTTATAGATGGATAACTATGTGATTTGAATATTGCACATACAGCTCAACTTAAATAAAATAATTCTTTAAAGAAACTCCAATTTCAAAATACTGCTGCACCCAGGAAATAGAAATCCTGGAAGGACTTATTTATAAATAATAAACAAACAATAAAAAAAAAACAGCCCAAAGAAATACTGGCTGTATTAGTAAACGGTGTATAAAAAATAATACTGATTTTCATCAATTAAACATTGCATTCAGTATACTTAATATAATAATATATCCTGGGACAACTCACACACGGTCATCCGATCCCAAACTAGGCAGAGCCTGTACTATGGCAACCAGACAACTGATAAACATACTTATATATTTCTAAATACATACATATTATACACAAATTACACCCAGACACAGAACAAATGATCATGCTCATCACACAAAGATTTGTCCTGGGTGGGAATCGAACCCACGACCTCCGGTTAAGCAGTCAGGGTCACTAACCACTCGACCAACAGGCCAGTTTCAAAAGCATTGTTTCTAGTTCATTCTGTTTATGTACCAACAAAGAAAAATATCAATATAATAACATTATGTTGATATTCTTTCAGATAATGATAATATAACTCAGCAAGCACCAATGGTGTTCGACAATAAGCAAGTTATTTAGCCTAAGTGTTGTGTTCATTTTGTGTGGTTCTTTTTTATTATAGCTTTTAAATGTTTTATGACTCCTATGCACATTGGCTGGTATTAGACACCAGTAGTAGGTAGGGGGGTTCTACCTAAATATATAGACACATAACAAAAATATGACAATTCAGAAAAGAAATCTTCAATTTTTTGTGAATTAAAGAAATATCATTAAAGTTACTGCAAATTTAATAATATTTAGGTTTGCCAAAGAATATAGTATTCTAAAACATAGAATGGTTGCCAGCCAGATCAAATCAATTAGCATTTAGCACTGTCATTCATACTGATGAAACACTTGGCAATCAAGTTTCTCTATAATCAGTTGTTAGTTTGAAAAAGGTAGAAGAATAGATAGACAAAAGAAAACCTGTCTTAAAGGAGTGACCTCCTTTAATATGTTCGGAAGTATTTCAATATATGAGGGTTACCTATTTTCAATATACGAGGGTTACCTATTTTCGATATACGAGGGTTACCTATTTTCAATATACGAGGGTTACCTTTTTTTCAATATATCAGGGTTACCTATTTTCAATATACAAGGTTACCTATTTTTTTTCTTTATTAGTCTACAACACCAATGTGTATAAGAGTCTTATATGTTTGTGTATGCATGTGTGTTGCCAGTCTACGAGTATGTGTTAGCATGATTGCAAAGATGACCCACATTTAATGCTGCAAGCTACCATGATTCATCAGAACCTACCAGAACAGATAAGGTTCTGATGTAACTTATAATGTAAAACATTTAATTTAATGCAATGGATGTTAAACATTATTTGTCTCATGATTGATAGCAATTTTGCTGTATAATAAAAAAATATTACGCTTTGAATTACCTATTTTCGTGTATTTTCTTTTTCTTTACGTAAATGGCAGGCATGATTTTGCTGTAAGAAAAAAAAATTGTCTATGTATTTGTGTGTTGTATTGTACTCCATATATCCCAGCTAAATGTTCTATTTATATCTTTTAAATTAAATATCGATGGTTTTTTCTTTTTAAATTTCAGTACAGTTAGCAGGACATGGATTGGAACTGTTTTGTCCATTATATGGAAGTAAGATATATTTCCAGTTGATGTCACCATTTTAGTTGTCAATGCTTTCTTTTATTTATTTTGGGCTACTTCTTATTTATTTATTTTTAATCAATTTATACTAATTTTGAGGGATTTCCGTAAGAGAAAAAAAATCTTAAAATTGACAACGGATTACAAAAAAGGCTCCAAAAACTACAATGGGTCTGTAGTTATTAAAATATAACACTAATATTTTGCTATTCAAAATAGGTAGGTATATAGTTATAAATTTAAACCAAGTAGGTATTAAAAACTTATTTTAAAATAAATGTTCAACATTTTTTTGCAAGTCATTGGTGAACAGGTCTTTTATCTCAAAAACTGTAAACCATTTCTAATCTCTCCTCGTAAAAAATAGCCTTGCTTTTGCATAAATTGCTTAGATTAAAAATTCGCAGTAGGACTTTTTGAAAACGAAAATTCTTTTTATGAAAAATCATGTTATTTTTTTGCCTTCATAGCTGTTAGTCCATGCTAAAGCAATTACGCCTGTTGGGGGCGCGGAGCATACGCGACCGAATCCCGTGGGTTGCAGGAGATACACCGTGGGGTTTCAATCGGTAGGAGTCCGACATATTCACCATACAACATTTCGCTCCATACGCCTCAGGTGGAGGGACACCATGAAAATAAAAATAGTTGAAAGGTGTTTAGTGTCCAAAAGTATTAGGAAAAAAAAGGAAAGGCAATCTAGACGCAGGTTTATCCATGAAAATCTAAATAAATAAAAAGGCGAATGTCCACTTTAAATCCAGACAGGCTTTTTTTGTAGTGCTATTACCGGTTCTAAAACATGATTGAACATATTTTTCAAACTTTGGTCTGTGAGTCACCTCATAATAATGACTGCCTGCTCGTGGCCTTGGACTGCGTCTAGGCGTGACCTTCGCTCGCCTGGCCAGCCGGTAGTGAACAAAGGGAAATATTGATATTGTAACAAAACATGAACCAATATTAAATTGGATCTAAATTATTTTGAGTTTGCCCAAAAAATCGATTAAGGCAATTTCGCGGAGTAATATATACATATATATGCTAAAATCAAAGGAGTACCTAAATAAAATTAAAATATCGATGTAAACAATGGTTGGTACTTTTTAGCATCGACTTGTTAAATTCACGACTAAATTTATAGATAGGTCATCATTATCTTATATATAAAATTCTTGTTTCTTATAAAAAGTATACTTTACAAACCAAAGCTTAAAGTTTCTTTTAAAGTGTGTTTATTTTAATTCGCCATGACTAATTTATATGCATTAATACTAACAAGCTTGTCTAAGAATAACTAACCCTATTACAACTAAGTAATTAACATTGTCTTTATTTGCATTTAATTTTTTTTTTTTTTAGTTTTTATTGTTTAGTTGAGTGTGTGTTGACCTGTGAAACAAATTGTTTATTGAGCCAATTTTTAGTGAGCTAATTAAATGCCTATCAAAAACTGTAGACTAAAGTTGCTCAAAAATTTTAACAACCTAAATAAAAGCCGGGATAAAAGTAGCCCTATGGGTCAATTATTGAGAAGAAATATGTGCATTATGTTGTGGAAATAAGGTTGAATTTGCTATGTTAAGTTCTCACTTCGACTCTACGCTTGTATAAATTGACCCATAGGCACTCACTATCGCTTGCATGAAAGCATTTTCGTAATCGGACCGGGCTACCAGGCACATAGACTTTTTTCTTCCATAGGAACGAAGATTCTGTAAAAGATGAAAAAGCGCAAAACTATTTCATAAAACATTGACAGTTAGATTTTCAAATAATGTTATGTTGAATGTGGCTCAATAAACAAAAGCCTTCCCGCCTAGTCGAAACTATCGTACAAAGTTGTGTTTTAATTATTTTTGTTTTATGCTTCTAGTTGGACCGGCGGGTGGTTCAGCTGGACCCGGCAGTCTGATGCGATGCTACGTAATGTCGAGAAAAAAATATTATCATGTAAGAACAGTTTTTAATACATTATGTACAGTAAACAAAGTTATTTGGTATACAGGCAAAAATATTATTTTTTCCACTGCACTGACAATATTTATTTCTAATGTGTGCATTGTAACTTTTTAAGCTTATGACATACGAGTGTGGTGTACAATAATTGTGTACTCAGCACACTCACAACATTGTTTAAAAGTAGTTGCAAATTAGCTTTGTTGACTGTACTTTTGCTGTATTAATGCTTTTGCTATCGATATCGGCTCCGCTCGCGTGAAATTCAAAAACTATCCCAAGGGAACAAAGCCCCGGGATATAAAGTATCCTAAGTATGTTAGGGTAATGTCTTATGGGCATGAAATATAAGGGGTTTGTAGTCTGTAACCAGTATGAATTTCCGCCCGTAGATTGATAAGGAGGCGACGGCCATTTACTGAGTATTCAAAAAGTTTTTACATGACTGTAACTGGCGGAAATTCAATCATTTATGTATCCTACATGTTATTCGAGACTATAATCTACCTCTGTGCCAAATTTTATCAAGATCCGTTCAGCCGTTCTCACGTGATTGAGTAACAAACATCCAAACTTTCGCATTTATAATATTAGTGATATTAGGATGGATTAACGCTTTTGTTAACGGCTTCGCCCAAGGGAATGTCGGAACTGTACCAAGGGTTAAAATCTATCATGTCCTAATCTAGGTTATAGTCTATAGTAGGCGCCAGATAATCGTGGAATATCGGTCATTGACCCACCTACATTTATTGACATTGTTAATTTGAAAAACGGAATTAATGACACAAAACTGTCCCGAATCATAATCTCTCGTGATCCTTAACATTGTCTAATAATGAAAAACGATTCATATTTAATTGTTCAGGTACCTATGAGCAGTTATTAGGGAAAGGTCAATATACTTTATTCCACATTTATCTGGCGCCTACTATAGCCGTATGCAAAGTTTCATAAAAATCCGTTCAGCCGTTAAGAAGTGATTCATCTAAATTAATCTATTTATACTAATAATAAAGCTGGAGAGTTTGTTTGTTTGTTTGAACGCGCTAATCTCTGGAACTCCCATTCGGATTTGGAAATTTATTTTTGTATATGATAGCCACATTCATGAGGAATGCTATAGGTATACGGGAACGGAAAATTCCTACGGGAACGGGAAAATTCTGGATATGCGCGTACGAAGTCGGGGGCAAAACCTAGTTGACAAATATTGTAACAAAGAGTCTTTCACAATTATTATATTAGCTGGGCGTTTTAACTTTCCCTTAATGTTTTAAATATTTGAACCTTTTATGCGGGTACAAATACAAAACCTCTTTTGCCCCGTATGGGAATCCATCCCGCATTCCCGCAAAGTAGCAACTGCCCCAAAAGTATCGTGAAGTTTTATGAGCAAAACACTAAAACAGTACATTGATTAGGCACCTATTTATAACGCCAAGGAGCATTACTTCTTGTGACCGTGACCGCCGCAATAGTAATAACACGCAGGGCAAGTTCAGCGGAGTTAATGCTGTAATGAGCTGAGTTACTGCTTGCCATGCTACAACTTTCGCAGGCCGGATCGTAAAAATAAATAATAATTAGATATTCTGTCTAGAATATTCTAATCTATAAATTCTATAAATCTTAAAATTCTATAATTCTAATCTATATTTCTTGGGTGCAATGTAATTATTATTGTTTTCTTTTATACAAAGCTTGCTTGACAATGAAGAAGACAACAAAATAAATCACCCAAATCGGTGGAGCCGTTCTCAAGTGATGCTCCGTCATGTGTGGCAATTGATTTTTATTTAGCAGTTTGTCTTTTCGAGTCTGATGATAGCTCTGAGTTTGTTTAATTGTTTCTCTTGAGGTAGTCAGCTACGAAACACCGGCCTCATCTAGATATTTTTTTAATAGCCTATGCTGTCCCACTGCTGGGCAAAGGCCTCCCCCATATTTTTCCAGCTAACTTTATCTATTGCCTTCTCCGGCCAATCCGTCAGGAATGAGCCCTAATCGTCGCGCCAGCGTTTTTAGGCATGCCTCGGTTGCGACGTCCGTCTTCAGGCACCTACCGTGTGACGATCTTGGCCCCTCTGTCCTCGTGCATCCTGTAAATGTGGCCCGCGCAATTCCACTTTAGCCTCGCCGATTTGTCTCCAACATAGGCGATGCTTGTCTTGGAACATATAAATGTTACGTATTGATCTGCAGAATGCTACGCTCCATCGCAAACCTTAAGTTCTCCCTTTGGCAAACCTTAAGTTTCTACTTCTGAGCCTCAGTCAAAGACCACGTCTCTAATTTGACCAAAAGGTTGAATTCATAGAGTTATTGTAACCTATTTGCGAAATAAGTGATATCCTTTGTCATTAAACCCCCAAAAGTGCAGGTGGTACTTGATTACTACTATCGAAGCTAAGAAGATACACAAATCCTGAAAGCGTTTGGTTATGCAACTGTCGCAAAAAATGGTACATACACTAAAATAATTTGAGCTGTTGCAGTGATGTTTTTAACACCCCTCCTGTAACGTCACGTTCAACCGGATTGTGCCCATTACTGAGCGGTAATGTCTCTAGAATTGTGGGGGACTGCATGTGCAGGAGATTAGCTCGGATGCATGCCATGACACACTTTATCACTGGTATCTTGAACTACGTTTGGGAAATGATATGTTCTAGTTTCCGTAGCAGGGTTTCTATTGTTGTAACCAAACAAAAAAAACATACAGTCCAATTGAGAACCTCCTCTTAAAGTCGATTAAAAACTAATACAGTACGGGAGGTCAGAAGCCCGGGAACCAGTCTTACCAAGGGGAGTCGAGTGATTTAGTAATTAGGTTTTGGAAGTCAGAAAGGCAGTCGCTCGTTGTAAAATACTGGTATTCGGAAAAAAGGTAATCAGATGGTGAATACCATGATGTTTTTGAATTGTACAACACGAACTACCTGCGTATATTTTCTCCTTCTCTGTCCACCATCCAAAGGTTGTCTGTAAATGATCCCTTATAGTTATTATTTTTTAAGCCCTGATTGTAAATAATGAAGGGCTTCAGAACATTATTATTTTATCTTAAGTTTTTGGTGACTTAATCGCCAATGGCTTCATGAAATGAACGCTAGGTCACACCAACATCGTAGTTCTAAATTAAAAAAAACCCGCGTTCTAACACGTTCCATGGAATGTTTTTTGAAGGACATTGTTCTAGTTTCTAGTATACCTATCTATCTATGCATCTCATGTAATATTAAACCTAAATTGCTACTCGTTAAAATTGTTTCTTTGATTGTTTATGGTAATAACTGGTAGTTCAGATAGAAAGCTGCTATTATGGCCGAGTGCTGCATAACCTAATTTTATCCAGAAAAATAATCCAAGGTTCATAATGGGTTAGGCCATTCCTTTATCGTTTGCAAAAGTTAACGAAGATAAAAACTATTCCCAAACCCACTGTCTGCACTCCAAACAGTGTTATCATTTTAATTATTTTCCGGGATGTAGCCGCCATGATAAAACATTACATACACACGGTGCACACAAACCTATGAGCTGATAACAATCAGGAGTATGACGTGTTATCAGCGTGATAAGTGGCCATTCTAGAGTATAATGAACTTTTACAGCTAGTAGTTGAGTACTTGGACTTTGGAGCATACCTATATACTAATTTTCGTCCTTGTTTACGAAGAACAAGGTAGTAAGTAACCCATTATTAGTCATACGACCTGAAATTCTCATATAAGGCTAAGTCACCGCTTCTAAAAACATTTATTCGAAGTCTAAACTCTGACCGACCGGTGACAAGCATCGGTGCGATCTGGTCTTGCGGATACCAAGCCGCTTTCCCTCTTCCCTTTTGAGGCTTTCTATTGAGCTGATATTTACTTACATAAATCAAGTACCTACTTAACCATGTCCCTCATGTTAATAAACGCGTAGGAAAGTCATGCCAAACGAATGCAACGAAAATTAATGTAAATCTCATGTAGTCTATGATGAATATGATGATTGTCACTCTGTAAGTATTGGCTATTGGATAGCTGGGGTAAGACCACATATCTTGAAGGGTTGCGGAATTTGTTCGAAAGAGTCACCGCGGCCCTGGAACGCAAAGGGCTTTAGAAGGAACACGGATGGGTTTTAGTCAGTAAGAGTCTGACACGCCCTTCCGCTCCACCCAGAGCGGAAGAAGTCATTTGGTGATTTCCCATCCATAAAAAAATACCACATATATATGCTACATCTACCCATCAATTACACTAGCCATTTTGACTGTTACTGGCTCCAAAATATAGTGATCATGACCCCTTTAACCTCAGTTAGTTCAACAACGTATATTATTGCTTTTTTATCAATTTCCTACTATAAATGCACAGATAAGATTGGAATTATCAAAAATTATTCATACAGTTGATGACCTTAGCTGGCTTGCCGATTAGTAATCCTGTAATACCTAACCTTGACAGGGGAATATTATCGAATATTAGTTAAGCAGTAGTAATACTTCCTAGTATTAAATAAGTTAATTGGATCTCCCGCAAATACTGGCAGAGTTTGCCAGTAAAGTATTGAGGGTCAGCTACATTCTACATATATCCCCCTGATTAGAATAGAAAGTCTCAAGAGCTTCCTTCGACGTACCTAAAGAGATAAATAATCTGTGGGAGAAGAGAAGTACCTACCACTTCACGATTTCACTAAGCCCAATGAGTGGCCCCCATGTCGTGAACTGCAGTTGTCTACTCGTATATGGAACATTCTGAATCAATTTTGCGTACTCAAGTAGGCCACTGCAAACATGACTTGGCGGAAAGGGGGGATTATCGGGCCAACTGACACGCATTGCGAGTACGGTGCTTCTGATCAAACTTTGTTTCATCTGTTGGTGTCTTAGATGCTAACTCTACTCAACTGAATTGAAAGCTTAGCTGAGAGCAGCTACAATGATCTGAAAAATGTCTCCTACGCCGCTATAAACTTGGCCACTCAGTGGGCTTTTTTTTTTAAGGATGGGAAATCATCAAATGACTTCTTCCGCTCTGGGTGGAGCGGAAGGGTGTCAGACTCTTACTGACTAAAACCCATCCGTGTTCCTTCTAAAGCCCTTTGCGTTCCAGGGCCGCGGTGACTCTTTCGAACATTTTCCGCAAAAGTGGGCTTAGAACCTACATTATGAAACAAAGAGATGACTACTATAGTATAATCGATCTGGCTACCCTTTATACCACAGTCAACAAGAGGGATTCATATATTTTAGGGTTACGGCATCGGCAGCAGAAACATTTCCAAAGAATGAAATCTTATATCTTTACTCTCCTATAATAGATTGCCTTTCAAGTTTTGATTGTCTTATCCATCTATCTAGTATTTCAAATTTCAAATTTCAAATTTCAAAAGTCATTTATTCAAATTAGGCTGAGTGCCAGCACTTTTTGAACGTCAAAGTTCTACATAAAGACAGTCCCCCAAAACGCCCGCCCGTCACCACTTCCTAGTGTTTTAGCTGGGAAGAAGAAGTGGCGCAACAAACTCCCCAGCAACACATCTGTCTGTTGAGTTATAAGAACTATCACTTATACAAAGGTATGTGAGTAGTCAGTATTCTTACAAAGAAAACAATACAACAAAGGTAACACGTAAAAACATAAAACTTAATAATTCGCTACTTGTAAGCTAGCACACTCCATTATGCCAGCATAAACAGACAAACTCAAGCATAAAAACAATATCAAATCAAACTAAATAAGCCTCCAGACATGAAGGGTGTGCCCGCTTACACGTGCAGAGGGTAGAATTTAATAAAATGATCTGTGACTCGACGCCACAAGTGATAAACCAGGGCCATCAAAATTAAACATTAAGCATATAATCGTTATAACAATAGTAAAATCCATGGCTAACAAGACGACCTTTCACCACAAGCAGCACCCGTTCACGAGCATAACGCAAAGATCAGCCATTACCCCCCTCGCCATATTTGAGGGAAAGAGGTAACCCGACCCCCGACGCTACCGCAAGCAGTAAAATCTAAGGGAGCATGACGAACTTGCTGCCGGTTGCTCAGGATAGAATAAAATCATACAACTGTCGAAGTCACTAGTTAATCACATGTTGCAATACACTCATTATAAAACATTGTTATGAGAGTATTAAGTCAATACAAAAAAAAAAAAAAAAAAATAACAAATAATTGACCTCTACGGACATATAAATTAACAAATATATGAACTCATATGTCATAAGCTAACTATGAAAGAACATTAAAAACGAAGTATGTCTTGCGTTCAACACTGCGACCAACTATTATCATCGTCTAAATAATCATTGATTGAATAGTATGCCTTCGAACAAAGGTTAGATTTAACTTTAGCTTTAAACGAGTTAAAAGGCAGCTCAAGATAAGAAAGAGGTAGCTTATTGTAAAAACGGATACCGAGCCCCACAAATGAGCCTTGGACCCTTCGAAGACGATGGGATGGTGCATGTAATTTGTGCTTGTTTCTAGTGTTAAAGTTATGGATATCACTGGTTTTAGTGTATAAATGTATATTTTGCCTAATATATAATATGTTTGCAAAAATAAATTGAGATGCCACCGTGAGAATTCCAATATCTTTGAAAAGTTCTCTTAAGGAAACTCTTGACCCCAGCTGATATATTGCTCGAACAGCGCGTTTTTGTAACACAAATATATTTTGTATGTCTGCAGCTCTTCCCCATAATAGGATACCGTAAGACATAACGCTATGGAAATAACTAAAATAGACTAACCGAGCTGTGTAAACGTCAGTGTATTGTCTTACTTTCCTGACGGCGTAGGCAGCCGAGCTGAGCCTTCCTGACAGGCTTGATATATGCGGGCCCCATTGTAGTTTGGAATCAACAGTTATTCCCAAGAATACTGCTGAGTCCACAGTTTCAAGCATCTCTTTGTTTAAGACGATATTCGGTCCTAGATTATTAACATTAGGTAAGGCAAACTTGATACATTTTGTTTTCTTAGCATTGAGAACTAGGTTATTTGTCGTAAACCAATCCGTAACCATGGAGAGAGCACTGTTTACGTCATCAAAATCTTGTCTATTTCTATCTACTTTAAAGACAAGAGAGGTATCATCTGCAAAGAGAACTACATCACAGATACCCTTTAAGAAAAATGGTAAATCATTTATATACACCAGAAACAAGAATGGACCCAGTATAGAACCTTGAGGCACCCCTAAATGAACTGGTAGCCCGGAGGACTTCACACCATTGATATCTACACATTGAAACCTATTATGCAAATATGAGTCAACTACGTTAAGAGCTTCCTTTTGGAGACCATAATGACGCAGTTTACGCAAAAGCGTATCATGGTGTACGCAATCAAAGGCCTTGGAGAGATCACAGAAAACTCCAATTGCATTTTGCGAGTTCTCCCATGCGTTAAATATGTGTTTCAGGAGAGCAACACCTGCATCTGTGGTTGAACGACCTTTTGTAAATCCATACTGTTCATTATGGAGGAGGCTATTTAGATTAAAATGTCTTAGCAATTGCTTGAGTATTAACTTTTCAAATATTTTGCTAAATGCAGGTAAGATAGAAATAGGCCGGAAGTTTCCTATATCATTTTTATTACCAGATTTAAATAAAGGTATGACTTTACTACTTTTCATGAGATCAGGAAAAGTTCCTAAATCCACGCATTTATTAAAAGTAACAGCAAGGTAAGGGGCTACGATGTCTATTATGTTACTCAAAAGTTTAATGGAAATGCCCCAATAATCACCTGTGTTTTTTGACTTAAGTGTGTTGAAAACATTAACTACATCACTTGGTGTTACGTGCTCGAAACTAAATAATTGACTACATTTAGGCACACTACTATGTAAAAGGTTTTCAGCATTAGACGAGGACGAACTTAATGAGCGAGTCGTAGTTATAGGTATATTAGCAAAAAAATCATTAAATGCCTCAGCTACGTCAGTTGCTTTACTTATTAATTTGTTGTCAACAATAATCTCTACTTGATTTTCTTGTTTAACCGACTTGCCCGTTTCATTGTTAATAATTTTCCAAGTCGCTTTTACTTTATTTTTAGAATTTTTAATTGTGTCACTTAAAAATTTAGATTTAGCAGTAGCACAAATCTTTTTAAATAATTTAGAATAATTTCTAACATACTCTAGAAAAGGAGCATCAAACTTATATTTTTTTAAACCATATAACTCATATAGTCTCGCTTTGCTTTTATAAATACCTGGTGTAGCCCATTGGTTGAAGCCAATGGAGGTACCCATAGTGTTTAAAGTTTTTGACTTAAATGTAGCTTGGTACTCATTCTGCACAACATCAAAAAGGGCTCCATAGATATCATTAGGATGTTCATGTTTTACTATAGATGGTGTAAGTTTTTTAGATACATTATGCTTAAACTTATTGCAACGACTAGATGTATAAGGCCGGTATACTATTTTATTTGGCTTTTTATTTAGTGGCATAGGGAAGCTAACTAGTAGTCCACAGTGGTCAGACGTTAGGTCACTTAACACAAATTTATTTTCAGAATCACAATTGCTAAAAATATTATCAAGACAAGTACATGAAGATGCCGTGATTCTAGTTGGTTCAAAAAACAAGTTAACTAAATTATAAGACTTAAACAGATTGAGAAGCCGAATACTTAGTGGAGTAACATCTAAAATATTAACATTAAAATCTCCACATAAAATTATACTTTTACTACTTGACTTTAACTTATTAAGTAAATCCTCCATTACAGATTCGAAAAGACCAAAATCACCAGAGGGCGGTCGATAAACACAAATTATTATGTATCGCTCGAGTTCAACACAAGACAACTCCACAGTGCGCTCGATAGAATGATTAACTAAATCTAAACGTTGTTTACATTTCAACTTGTTTGAAACAAGGACTAATGATCCACCACGAATGGCACTTTTTCTTACAAACGCACTTTGTACGGTAAAGTAATCATTATTTAAAAAAGCTACTTCATGCTCTTTCAACCAATGTTCAGTTAGACATAAAACCTGAACATCATAATTTTCTATAAATAAACTTAACTCTAGTTCTTTGCCGGACAGACCTTGCATATTTTGATGTACAACATTCAACATATGAGGCTTTTCCGTTGTCGAACCTAATAGTTTAAACTAATACTAGGGGTATCAATAAAAATGTTAGTATCATTACTAACAGTAGCCTTTGGTACACTACATGTACCAGTGTCAGACTGTATATTGTATGCTAAAAGATTAGCAATTTGTCTCCTACAACTAGGTGGTAAATACATATGATAATTAGTCAGTTTGTAACCAGTAATAAATTGATTACAATCAAAATACAAAATAGCATCACTATGATGACAGGTCCTATTATAAATGAGTAAATTCAAATCAAAAATGTACCTAGTAATAGTACATAATGTATAAGTATTCCTTTATCTGTCTAGTTTATAATCTGTTTATTAATAATATTCTAACGGTATCGTTTGCGAAGTAATATCGGTTGCCTATGAAGATTAATAAATACTTATGCCTCCTGGGAACTGTTATCTTCTATTCGTACTTGATTGATGTAGATCTTGACAGTCAGTCGTAGTATGCGTTTCTCCTCTACATTATTTAAAAATATTACCCTCCTGAGGCAGTCGGATAAAAAGAAACCCAGTTTGGAACTCGGGGCAGTTCTGGGTACGTTTGTGCCTTCGTAGCACTCATCCATCGCTTTCCACAGTTGAAAATCAGGCTTAAAAGCGAACCAAAACACATTTTATGAAAACTGACGCAACATCACGTAACAATTACTTCTCGTAATTTTGGTATCCATCAAGATTCTTGCCTTACAATCGTGACTCGGCAGAAAAAGACGGGTATAATAAAAGATGCGATATCGAGCGAATACAACAACTGTCTGTTTAGGGATTCCGGTTCTTACGTCGTTAGAGATAAGGACTGCGGATTGTAGGCACCGCGCACGCTCGATGGGGTCATGCTTTGACATTGCGTTTTGGGCGAAATAATTCGGCTTTGTCTTGGCATAGGGGTGTGATGAGTAGAAGGTACGGTACAATAAACAACGTTTATAAATATCGCTCGGTTCCGAATATGCGATATTTAAGTGGATTGTCTTATTTACGAAACAATTTTATTTTTAAAGGACCATTATTTTATGGCTAACCTGCTCCTTTGATACATTCTCTAAACTTTGAATGTTGAAGTTTATACTTCTAAATTGCTGAATATTTTGCTAAGTTGTGCAATAAACTCCACTTTTGAATATGGGTCCCCCTGGTTCCTTGTTCAAACGGATCGTAATATTTACGAATCGGTCCTTCAAATAGACTTGCTATTTGAAATAACTAACGTAAATGAACCACTTGCTTCACTGTGACTTGCGTTTTTATGTGTATCCTTTGTTGAAGATCCAAATAAATTCTACCTAATGTAAAATTTCTCGTGTCACAGTGTTTGTAACCAAACTCCTCCTAAACGGCTTGACCGATTCTTATGAAATTTTGTGTGTATATTCAGTAGGTCTGAGAATAGAGCGTAAACTATATTTCATACCCCTGAGTGATAAGGGTGGTCCACCCCAAAAATTGTTTTTTTATTTTTTGGCCAAATATTTCATTTTGTTTTATTTATGATTCGGCATTAAAAATACATACAACCCTAAATTATCACCCTTCTACCACCAACCCCTATTTTTTAATAGTGTTATTAAACTAAGTCGGGTTAGTTACACTATTTATAACTCAAGAACGGCTGGACCGATTTTGAAGATCTTTAGTTTGTCAGATTTCTACCAATTCTGATACATGAAAAATTAATTATGATGCGGTACGAAGTTCGCCAGGACAGCTAGTAAATAAATAAACTACTGATAATGGCTCACTGGTCCTTAGATGCATTTTTTAACGTTTAAACATTAAGTCAATAGGTACTCAAATATTGTAAAATGACGTCCTGAGTCCTAGCTCAAAGCTTTTTTATAAAAACGGCTCACCTTTCCTTATAGAGATTATCATGAATTAGGATTATCTTAATTTTATTTCAGGCTTGAAAACAGCATACAAACGTTTCTACGTTGACATAGGCAGCGTGGTGGGGCAAAGCGACAAGATATGGACGATATCGCTGAACGACGAGTCGCCGAAGGTCCCGCTTGTGATGCTGCACGGCATGGGCGCGGGCCTGGCGCTCTGGTGCCCTAACCTAGACTCGTTTGCGGCGACCAGGCCTGTGTATGCTATTGATTTGTTGGGTAAGAACTATTTACTATTTTTTATTCTATAAGTCGCAGCAAAATCTTCTGTCTCGTTCGTTAGTGTTCGCAAGCACTACTGCTTGTGAGATCCTGGATTAATTAATTATTTATTAGGTAAAACAAGCAGTGACACATTACATGTTTTAGAAAAAAATACAAAAGAAAATGTCACCAACAACATTTTCCACGAAATACAGGTTTATTATATTTAGAATTGATAATTAGATTCCTAAGTCGGAAATAGTGTAAAGAAATAGTGGGTTTTCCGGTAGATTTTTTATCAGTAGTCTGGAGTCTGGATTTGAGCTTTGAGGGCTTCATTTTACCATGTAAAAACGTTTTAAAAATTCGACGGATTTTCAAAATTCTTTTTTTGTTCGAAAGAGGTTTATTCCGAAATAGTCCCATTTAAATTTCGTAAAGATCTGATGAAGAACTTCGGAGATAGACAATTAAATATATATGGACTGGTTGGAATTTTTAGGGGGTAACAGCAGTAACAAGTGAAAAAAAAAAACAACCGACTTCTTAATAAAAACCACTACAAAGTACAAAATAACTTTTATTTTGGAAGTAGGTGTCAAAAAACGAAGAAACCACACCAGAAACAGTTATTTTGTACTTTGAAGTGGTTTTTATTTGTAAAAAAGTCTTCGTAAACAAGTCGCTCATATCTAGGATGGTCTAAACATTTGAACTTATTTTGAGGTGCTCTAAACACCTCTGCCTATCTTTAACTCTTCGGAGAATACAGGCGTGATATTACAAAAAAAAGTCGTAATTAATAGTTTCTACGTCTAAATCCGTAATGCGAAAGAAAATTGGACTTCAGCCAAGTGTCACTCACCCAAGTAAGACGTCAACAGAACAACGACACTAAAGAAATGGAAACTTATTAGCTATTCGGTTCCGGCGGTCCGGGCTCCGAACAGTCTGGGCTCAGTGACCGACTGACCGCTTATGTCACAGTTTTCGCCGAAACACTGTAAGCCTGAATGTTTTCCATACATCCGTACCTACTGCGGCGTAAATAAATTAATACATTGTAATTTTTCTCGTCTCTGACGGGAAATGGAAATCCTGAATGCTTGAATCGGGAAAGTCCTGAATTTGATAAGTGTCGATCGACCCTTATGTAATGGACACAGGCATAATTTCGAAGTAAATATATACAAAAACAGTGTTTATTAAACTTACAAGCTTAACATTAATGAAAACAATGAAAAAAAAAACAATAATTGGCCAAAATATTGTACACAATCAGATTGAAATTCGACACAAAGAAAAAGTGTTTTTAACATCTGAATTGCATGATCTAGCGCAGTAGTGTGTGTGTCGGTGCAGAGGTCTGAATCACTTTTTTTGTACCTATATGATAGCCACTTTCACGAGGAAGGAGGCTATACAGAACGGAAAATTCCCACGGGAACGAGAAAATCCCACGGGAACGGAAAAAACGGGATATGCGCGTACGAAGTCGCGGACAAAAGCCCGTACTGTATATTTGTATTAAAATGGGAGACCTCTCTCGTTTCAGTACAAATAAACCCGATCAAAGTAGGATGGTAAACTTCTTTGCTGTTGTTTTCCTTTCTGTTACTTGTGATTTTAGTTATTGTGAGTGCTGAATAAATTATTAATTTCAAACCATAACTGTCGGTCAATGATCCGCATGTACGGATTCACAGAACAACAGTTACGGTTTGAAAGAAATAATTTAATATTTATTTATTTAAACTTTATGTACAATAGTGGTACATGGGCGGACTTAATGCATCAAGGCATTCTCCATTCATCATTTTCCTTTGGGTTATAAAGACTATACTGTGGTAGGTGTATAATAAATAAAAATAAGATTTAAAATTGAATTTTAAAATTTCGGAAAGAATATACAGATAATATATATAATACTAATAAAATACATATATGTAGGATGTTTAATTTAGAACGCATAGAAACTTTAAAATATTGAAAGGTGTATGAACGCAGCGATGAGTGAATGAGAGAGTATGTGTGTGAAAGGGAAGGGAGAAAGTTTTTTACGACGTAAGAGGAACGTTAGCAACTAAGAAGTGAGGAAGTTTTAATAAATAAAAAGCAGTTTCAAGAAGTCAAAAGCCTTTATTTTGGTCTACCACATACACCCCCCCCCCCACATATAGTGCTAAAATAATAAACTATTAAATATGATATATAATAATCATACCGATTAAGGGAATTCATAGTAATCATGACGAAGAACGACTAAGAATGACAAGCTTTTAAGTAGTGTTTTCGGATTTTACGCTTAAAGGAAAATTTTGACTCCGCCTTCTTGATGTCAAGGGGTAGCATATATATATATATTCCGACATATCCAGAGATCGACCAAAGTTCATATATCTTTTTCTGGTAAAGTCAACTTATTAATATTGACGACCATTTCCCCAGGTTTCGGGCGCAGCTCCCGTCCTAAGTTCGCGTGTGACGCCCAGAAGGCCGAGGCACAGTGGGTGGAGTCGGTCGAGGAGTGGCGGCGCGAAGTCAACATCTCGCAGTTCATCCTGCTGGGACACAGCCTCGGAGGGTACATCGCGACGGCTTATGCTATAAAGTACCCTGAGAGGTAAATATAATGGTACCTAGTTCTAGCTTTCCTCCCGTTCTCCAAATATTTTACAGTTAGTGCTTCAAAACAATCTGCCGAGAATTTCCCAACTATACTGCCGTCGGCTTCCAGTTTAATCCAGGGGCTACTCTCTAAGCCCGCAGTCCATAGTTTCGGGCTTAGTTGCGGGCGTATAATAGTTCGTATCACCTAAATGAATGACAACACGATTTGACAGTAACTGTGGTCAGATACAGCTGGCTACCAGTATTTTATATAGAGTGACTGCATATCTCACTCACCTTCACCACAACACCACTGGGTAACACGATACTCCTTTGGAAGACTGCTATCAGCTTTCTTGGCTTTTGACTATCCGTAACGACTGTCAAAGGTCTACTAATGATAGCCGGGTCTAACAGCTTAACTTGCTTTCCGAGACGTGGAGGTATATACAATTTTCAAAACTCATATATCCCATTTTCCCTATTAGAGTCCGCCACCTAGTCCTAGCCGACCCGTGGGGCTTCGCCGAGCGGCCCAGCAACGCGTACGAGAAGGCGCAGCTGCCGCTGTGGGTCCGCGCCATCGCCACCGCCGTGCAGCCGCTGAACCCGCTGTGGGCCGTGCGCGCCGCCGGGCCGGCCGGCAAGTGGCTCGTCAGCAAGACGCGCCCCGACATATCGCGCAAGTACACCAACTTCATACCCGACGCGGAGAAGGTTATACCGGAGTATATCTATCAGTGTAACTCGCAGACACCAAGGTGAGTTTATGTCAATAGGAATAAGTTTATTTGTTCATTGTTACAGAATTACTAGATCTACAACATAATTATCTTAATTGTAACATATTGACGATTTAACAATTCGATCTTGGGGATCTTAATCCATATTATAAATTCTGTATTTACTTCTTCTCTTAAGATTAGCCATGGAGAATACTTTTGTGATGCTTAAATGTAAGTATCGCGATGAGTTCCTACCACTTTTTGAAGCAGTCCTATTCTTCAAACCCCTTTTATAGGTCACAAATGATTCTACACAATACAGACAACACAATATTCTGTGCTATCGAAACGCCAAATCAGAAGTATGAATGGGTTAGTCATGCATTTCAATAGACTGCCTTAATTAGGTATATGTTCAACAGCAGATCGAAGTTTTTGTAACTTTCATAATAAAACTGATAAATCTATATTTATCAGTCCAGAAGTAATAGCGTAATAGTTTTTGGATGAGAACATTTAGATCTTTGCCTCCAAATTCTCGGCAACGCCACATTTTAGGGCACCATATCTCTAAACATATTTAGTTTATTTAAGCGTCTTCTACCTATCACGGTAGGTAGTATTAGTAGTGGTATATATATATATATATATTAGAAAGGGAGTATTATAGGCGGTAATGTAGTCCTTGTTTATTTATCTTTTCCATCTTCCACAGCGGAGAAGCAGCCTTCCACACCCTGATGACAGGCTTCGGCTGGGCCAAGAACCCGATGGTTCGGCGTGTGGACGAGATCGACCCGGCGCTGCCCATCACCGTGCTGTACGGTTCCAGGTCCTGGGTGGACAACAGTACGGGGCAGGTGCTGGCCGAGCATCGCGGACCCGCTAATACTTTTGTTCAGGTATGGAACACTCTTTGGCAGTCATTTTATAATGTGGCTTTTACTACAAGTTACAATTTCACATGATGAAATTACTCAGACACTTAATTAATTGTCAAAAAATTAATTTGATTGATAATTATTACTGTCAATCAAATTTGGAAACATTACATACTTTTTTTATCTGGTCCTGTTTATGCATATTGCATTGAATTCTTATGAGATTGTTTCAATAGTTCGGACTTTTTTTAGTTTCGGTTTCGGTTTCACGGTGACAAAAACGAGTTTTTGGCTTGTGACGGGCAACGAAAACCCAAGAATGTTCACCAAAAATACCATGATACTTTCAGGTAATAAACGGCGCCGGCCACCACGTCTACCTAGACAAGCCCGAACAATTCAACAAGTTCGTGCTGGACGCGTGCGCGCGCGCCGACACGCACGACCCCCGGGGGTCGCTGGCCAGCGCGAACAAGACCCCTGCGCTTGAGGCCTCCGCGACCCCCGCGATAGAAGCCGCGCCCTCCACGACGACCCCCGCAGGGTCCCCCAAGGCGCAGTCCACCACCGAAGCACGAACCTCTTGATAATAGAAGTACGTTAGTTATTATTACAATTTTTACGCACATTCGTTTATGGCTACGACTCGTTTGTACTATTTTGAGTTTGAGTCGTGCGTGTTTGTTGAGGTAGTCAATGGTGGATTACAAGCCAAATGTTCAATAAGATTTCGGTCTATCGATTGGATCATCAGACTGGATCGATCCTCTGTGCAGCTGTTTAACTTCATTGATGATGAAGCGATCTACTTCGAGTAAACGACGTCGACCGATCGCAATTTTAATACACCTTTTTACAATTTGCGAAATGCGTGAGACGTTTTATTAAGAAGTAAGCGGTTTACCGATGCCTGCAGATTTTAAAAGCGCAATGTCACTTTTTGGCTAATCCTCCATTAACTACAAGCTCCTTACGAACACAAAAATATTGTTATTGTTCTATTTAAGAGATCTATGAATGTGTGTTTGATTTAGTCGATTTGGTGTAGTCGACTAAAATAATTGTCCAAAACTTTTGTCACGTTATCAAATGTGGCAACACTAAAGTGGCTCGAATGTTGCCAGAGGTTAGTTAGTATGAAGGAAAGTATTAAAGTAATTGAATCTTCGAGACCCTTTCTAAAACTAATATAATTATGTTTCATACAGACAATTGAATAGACTACTAGTTATTTTCAAACCTTTTCAATCTAATCTAGTTATTTGAAAGTGTCTTATTTCATTGTAGACTTCTAAATCCTATGTATACGTTATAACAAAACCGGCCAAGTGCGCGTCGGGCCACGCACAGTGTAGGGTTCCGTAGTTACCTGTCCCGTAAGCCATGACAAAAAATAGCATATTTTACTATGACATTACAAAATTACAAATACACTTAGCTTTAAGTCATTTTCTATGGGGTTACTTCGTTAATTTTACCTAATCAGTTACATTTTATAAGTTAGTCGACTATTACTCGTTAACTTGTAAAGCCTACTTAGCTGTGATAGTTTTCCTTATAAATTCGTTTTTCGTGTTGACTACGGAACCCTAAAAAAGGGCTACATATGAATTAATTTATATTTAAATATATCTTAGTAGAAATTGTTTTGTGTATATTATATAACTTCAGGTTACGGGTAAAAGCTATGATTTTGTTGAAGTTTTGACTATGTAATGAAATGTTTTAGATATGTTTTTAAAAACTGTATTTTACTGTTATTGTCAACAAAGTTTTAAACACGACCAATATCCTACAATATAATACTAAGTATGTAAACTTCCTTATTCTGGTCATTTTTAATTCTAAATATCAGTGCCTTTAGTATTAAACCTAATCCTCTCTTCAAGTTAGAAATTTATTGTTATTTATTTGCTAATATGTATAGATTTTTCCTCTTAAACTCTTTCGAAAAATATTCTTCAAAATTCTGTTAATTTTGGCGTCGCCTGTTCTTTACATTAAGGTTTTTATACTTGGCTTGTGGAGCTACCAGTACCTGCTTTGAACAGATTAGGGATCACAAAATAATGAGACTATTTCTATACAACTTTATTAATGCAAAATGTATTGTGTGTGCGTCAAGGACGATTTTGTCTATTTTCCTTTACAATAGTGCGAAGTGGCTTGCAGTCTCTAATTATCGACCAAAATAATGAGACAAATGCTACTTCTGCACTCGGGTCTCTGCTTTCGAAATTCAATAACTTGGTTCGTTAGTATGCCGTTCTTATTGCGTGATTGGCTTGTCTAAGTTCAGTGCAGCCAAGAAGGCTGATTGTATGGGGACGTTCACAATATATTTTGTAAGAGATGACTTTCGCCCTAACAAGCATAACGGTGTTGTTTGACTATGTGTAGAGTGATGCGAGCTCGTTGAGTATTGTTGTTTAGCCACAGGCTTTTTGATACACAGAATGAAATATTGTGTAAATAAACATAATTTATTGAATACCAACTGTTTTATTTCCGACCTTTATTTTTTCACCTTGCAACATTTTGCGCCAAATGCTATGAGGCCGCTGCTGATCTCTTACAAACAGAGAGGAGAAAGAAAGGCAGAATAATATTTATTTAGCACTTACATGAAACACGCACGGTACATAGAAATAAAAAAAAAGAAATGTACGTATGCCAAGAACTAAATGTGTGTCTGCAGACACAATGCTGCACTAAAAAGGTCCATTTCAGCGATATGTCAGACAGACTGATGCTGTCTGAAGCTGGTTTTCTAATGAACCTTTCAGGAAAAGAATGTAGAAAAAACAATAAACTTTTGAAACAGATTTTTAGATTCATATTCCTTTTAGAAAACTATCTTTCATTTGATTGATACCTCTGTCATGGAGAAGGATAAAAAAGATTTGGTCCGCCATGTTGGGAGTCCACCACAAAGGATTTAGAATGATGTCACTGCACATGACAATGCACGGTTAGCTTTGGCTAATGGTGCTTGTACGCGGTGCAAGTAGCTGGAGCAAGCAACTTGGGCAACTTGCGTCTCTCTTCACAAAAACAAAATTGAAACAAACCATCAATTAAACATGCGCGCGCGCGTCGCAGATTGCGCGCGGGTAGCTCGCGTTGCTACATGCTCGAGTCGCTGGATCCGCTCACCACTTTTTCACGGAACATATAACCTGCGCAATTGCCTCAACATGCGCAAACTTTATGCGCCGTGTACAAGCACCATAATTCAAAAATAAAGTGTCATCCAAACCAATCTATACAACCAAACCAGTAAATGCAAAATTTCAGCTTCATCGGCTGGGGATAATAGTTATAAAATTCAGTTACAACACGTGACCCATCCATACTATACTAACAAGGCAAGTTATATAAAAGCTTATAAAAAGAAACTCACAAACATACATACATACATGAACCTTGAAAACATAAAACTCCTTTTTTTGGGCTCATACTAACTTTTTACATGATAAAAAGTTAATATGAGCTGCCGGTCGATTCTGTAAACATGAATCACGAGGTGAGCTGTCATACCATAAAAACAAGATGTCACGTGATCACGGAGTGAGCAGTCAATTCATCTTGATTATATGGATTGACAGCTCACCGCGTGATCACTTTACCCAAGCCTTCACTTCGATATGTTTACAGAATCGACCTGCTGTAAACATGTCGAAGTGAAGGCTAAGGTGATTACGTTGGTTTTTAGACCAGCAGGGTAACACAAAAGAAACAAAAGCTTGTGGAAAAAATATAAGTAGCTTATAATGAACAGATTACAAAAATAATGGAACATTAGAATTAAATCAACACAGTGGTAAACATTCAGATCAACAAAGTCGCAGATGGGTGTGGCTGACGATCGTCACTTTTCCTTCGTCCTGCAGGTCGCGTAACGCCTCGTCTAACTGTTCTCGGGATACCGTCTGCAAGAAAAGACACATCATCATCATCTGCCTAGCATTTTCCCAACTATATTATTGGGGTCGGCTACCAGTCAAACTGGATTCAGCTGAATACCAGTATTTACGTGGAGCGGCTGCCTACCTGACCTCCACAACCCATTAACTGGGTAAAAGACAAACATTAGTTCGTAATAGTAACAACTGCACACACTGGACAGGTAGGCCATGTCTGCCGGAAGCCGTCAAAGTTGTGGGCCCGTTTATCGCGAGACAGGAGCACTGACAGTTAAACGGCAATACGGTAGACCACGAAGAAGCTGGTGGAGCACCTTGGATAACTCTTATTGAATTGGTAGGAAAAGGTGTGGAACCTTTGCCCAGGTGTGGAACAGTTTGGACTGATAAAAAAAAGTAAAATGGCTTTTGTTTCATTCCGGTTGGAGGTCAGCCATATTGGCGGGACTCATTCATGCGGTGATTTAGCGATGAAGTGCTACACAAGTTTTCACGTATGTAGTAACGGTGCGGTCGATCATTTGTGAAGGGTAAGGTATGTCTCACTTAGTAACGAATCTAGAATAGGACGTTTATTTCGCTTCCTGCATCGTCAATATGTCGTCACTTATGGAGTTGTCAAGCATGCAGCATACTACCCCAAGGCATCACATCCGAGCTATAAAATAAGAAGTACTTACAAGTTGCGCATTAGTATTGATCTCCTGCAGCAGCTTGGAGTGCGTGAGGGTGTGCGGCTTGGAGTAGGGCTGTATGAGCGAGCGCAGCGCCGCCAGCAGGTCCGCGCGCCGCCGCCGCGCCGCCGCGCCCAGCCCCGTGGTGAGGATGCCCACGTCGATGCGGCCCGACGCCGGGTCCGTGGCCGACTGCTTCAGGGCTTCGCGGTGCAGTCTGGAAGGTACAATCATTATTGAACAAGCCATTCAAATGCAGTTGATTCAAGTTAAGTAGCTCAGGACTAGATTCTCGTCAAGTTCGGCAATGCTGCAAAACTCCACACGGTTTTGGCATATGAAGCCAAATAAAGGGTGTCATGTCATGATTTTGAGGTTGCTAAACAAAAGCCGACAGTACTATTGTTCGCTTCTTTGCTAGTAAATAACCACCACAAACACCAATAGTGCATTATTGATAAATTACTATAGCATGTAAAGAGCATGGAAAGGCTCATGATATTGGGCCGGGTCGAAGCAAGCGCGCTCAAGGTAGAACACCAGCAAGATGGTCTGACGCCATAAAGAAGGATGTTGGAGGCAGAAAGTACAGAGCGGTCCACACTGCAGAAGACCGCATGGTTGGAAGACGCGTCGTATGTGGTCGCGATCCTCTGCAGTGAGAGAACGACGAAGAAGAAGCAATACTAATAAAGGCAGAAAATGTAGAAGCGGATTCATGTACTCATTTTATTTTGAATGGGCAAAAAAGCAGGGATATTTGCACTAATTACCTGGAGGCTTCATCCACATCGGAGATCTCGACGACGGGTGAGAGCCGCAGGCGCGCGTGCGCCTCCGCCAGACGGATCAGAGACTCCAGCTGCCGCGGGTACGCAGAGATCTGCCCGCGCCCGCTGCCCACACGTCTGGGAATAACTCGTTCATTGTTATGGATCCGGGATTTTGGTATAGCGGTTGTAAGAACCACGGATTATCGATTAATGCCCACGTATGCAGACACTCTATTTAAAATAATATTTAGCTGCATGGTAAGACGGCGTAGCCGACCCCAACATACCTTGAAATAAAATTTACAAATGATGATGATTGCAAATGCAATGCTGGGCATTGATGTATGGCATCCTAGAATCAAATTATTCTATTTAATGACGAGAATACCCCGGCCCTTCGGACTAAGCATTGTTTTAATTTACCTCATATCGACGTAGGAGTCGATGAGCCTCTGTTGCGCAGTTTCACTGAGTGTCGGTTGAACGTGCTCCTTGGCGAACGCTATGTAATCTCGCATTAGGGCCATGTCCTGAAATAAAAAGAAAAGTCGCTATTAATTTGATTGACATTACCAATGGCGCATTTACAGATATGTCGTGAGTAGGTTGTTCAAAGTTTGTCGCCTCTTCCAACCACTTCATTTCGATAATACCATCTTTACATTTGAACATTTTTTTTTTAAAGCAGCAAGTTGCTTTTTTTATCAGTTACGCAAAAAAACCTTGGCAGGGAGATAACACGGAGGGTGCGTTTTTAGTACTTACAACAATATCTTCATCGTCCTGCGAATTAGTGAAGTCTTTGTAGTACAGTGATACAAGATGCGAAGCGAGGCGCCGGTCGAACACCTCGTCTTGTGGGTCCAGCACCAAGAATATTAGATCGAACCTGGAAATATTACAATGTTATCGTGAAGCGATACAAGAAGAAATGTTATAGTACCTACTGAAAGAGCCAGTAAAATGTACTCCCACAAGTACACAATCGTTCGCAATCATTTCTTAACCGATGGTTTTTTCTTCAAATAAGTACTTCACATCTGTTTTTACCTATTTTTAGGCATGATTTGAAATAAATCGTCATTATTTAACTGGCAACCGCTGTAGGCATTTAAAATGTTGCTGAATTGTTCTAAAGAGCCGTGGAACGTAAAGGGCATTTGGAGGATCACGGGTGGATTTTAATCAGTAAGCGTCCTACACTCGCTCCGCTCAAACGGGAAGAGTAATTTGATGATTTCCCATAAAAAAGGCATTTACGATATCTGCAGACAAAACCTACAATGATAGTTTCTATTTAAGTTTTCCAGACCCATAGTAAGTTTAATATGGTTACCAACCTCGACATTAGCGTGTGTGGCAGCTGCACGTTCTCCACGATGGTCTTGTTCTTGTTCCACTGCGACTCGGCCGGGTTGGCGGCCGCGAGGATGGAGGTGCGCGCGTTCAGCTGGCAGATGATACCCGCCTTCGCTATTGAGAGGGTCTGTTGTTCCATTACCTGCCAATATTATGGTGGATTAGTCATGATAATGAGTCAATGCTAATGAACCAATAAACACTGTGTTAATGATCAGAACTTAGCACAATATTAATATGATGAGCATTTGTACAGCAGCTACAGCAAAGGAAAATACGTTTTCAAAAATTACGGTAACTTACTTCGTGCAACACACTGCGCGTAGAATCATTCATCTTGTCGAACTCATCGATACAGCATATACCATTGTCTGCCAGTACCAATGCTCCGCTGGAAAAGTAGACAAATATGAATGAAATAGATAACAAGTTTTAGCATGTAGACGCATCCATGATACGTACTAATTATTTAGTTTATTTTTGGCGGCACCAGCGCGTGCACCCAGCGCAGCAGCTGCGACTTAGATGGTCGATGTTACTCACGTCTGCAGCACCAGCTGGCGAGTGTCCGGGTCCTTGGTGACGTAGGCGGTGAGCCCCACGGCGGAGCTGCCTCGGCCCGACGTGTACTGCGCGCGCGGCACCAGCGCGTGCACCCAGCGCAGCTGCTGCGACTTAGATGTGCCGGGTCGATGTTACTCACGTCTGCAGCACCAGCTGGCGAGTGTCCGGGTCCTTGGTGACGTAGGCGGTGAGCCCCACGGCGGAGCTGCCTCGGCCCGACGTGTACTGCGCGCGCGGCACCAGCGCGTGCACCCAGCGCAGCAGCTGCGACTTAGATGTGCCGGGTCGATGTTACTCACGTCTGCAGCACCAGCTGGCGAGTGTCCGGGTCCTTGGTGACGTAGGCGGTGAGCCCCACGGCGGAGCTGCCTCGGCCCGACGTGTACTGCGCGCGCGGCACCAGCGCGTGCACCCAGCGCAGCAGCTGCGACTTAGATGTGCCGGGTCGATGTTACTCACGTCTGCAGCACCAGCTGGCGAGTGTCCGGGTCCTTGGTGACGTAGGCGGTGAGCCCCACGGCGGAGCTGCCTCGGCCCGACGTGTACTGCGCGCGCGGCACCAGCGCGTGCACCCAGCGCAGCAGCTGCGACTTAGATGTGCCGGGTCGATGTTACTCACGTCTGCAGCACCAGCTGGCGAGTGTCCGGGTCCTTGGTGACGTAGGCGGTGAGCCCCACGGCGGAGCTGCCTCGGCCCGACGTGTACTGCGCGCGCGGCACCAGCGCGTGCACCCAGCGCAGCAGCTGCGACTTAGATGTGCCGGGTCGATGTTACTCACGTCTGCAGCACCAGCTGGCGAGTGTCCGGGTCCTTGGTGACGTAGGCGGTGAGCCCCACGGCGGAGCTGCCTCGGCCCGACGTGTACTGCGCGCGCGGCACCAGCGCGTGCACCCAGCGCAGCAGCTGCGACTTAGATGTGCCCGGGTCGCCGCAGAGAAGTATATTGATCTCAGATCTGTGGTTAAAAAGATTAATAATGTTACTGAAAATATACGTACGAATCGTAAGGGTCAGTCAACACCAGCAGATGTCCCTCCACGCATAAAGAGGTGCGCGAGGCGTAACGTTAAGCTGCCACTACATGATCGCGTAGCTTCCTCTCTTATCCAGTTCACTTTCGCGCTCTCACAAGTTTAATCCAGTTCGACTGACCTCCGACCCGATGTAGTTTTAAGCAGATTGAAGTTCTATGCTTTTTTTTTAACTTATCCCATGGGAAAAGCCGGGAGTTTATAATTTGGTGAACGTTTTATCTATCTTTAAATTTATACAAAAACTTGCACTTCGCCCGCGCTGATTTGTGGGGTACTCCACAAATTTCAACGCCCGCTGTACCCGCTTTTAAAGGTTAGTTTTGGAATATTAAGCATTTCATTAGATACCAAGCCATTTCTGCTGCTGATTCTGCGGTCTCACAATCAGCGCAACTATTCACGCCGTTCAGGGGTTGATTATGCAAAAATTGTTAAATCTGTTTTAATTTATCCCACTTTTTGTTTGTTCATAACAATATATACGGAAATGTCCTCCCCTAAAAACTTTATCACCCCCTTTCGCCCCTTTAGGGTTTAATTTTCGTAAAAGCAAACCTATTTTATTAGAAATCATTAATGCCGTGTTTCAACTTCATCGGACCAAGCAGGTCACCAAGGACCCGGATCGCTCAAACCGCAATTTTTTTTTTCTTTGAGCATTTTTATACCCTTCGTAACTTTTAAACGAATGGTCCGATATGAATAATTTTAAAGTGTTATTTACATGTTCATAATCAACCTTAATTTTCAAACCATAAAAATGGATAAATATCATAATACCAAAATCACCACTTTTCCATTCCACCCGGGATTTGATAGATGAACTTGAAAAAAAAAGTTGTTGTGACTTAACCATAATAGTTAGACGTATACCCTCTCGTACTTATACAGGGTGTCCCAAAACTCAACGTCAAGCCGAAACGGGGTGACAGGATTGATCATAACCATCACGAGAAAAATCTGAAAAAAAATCTATCCCATGCAGTTTAAAAATTATGGGCATTTTAAGAAAAACCTAGAAATTTGATCAAACTGTACCATTTTTCGGTTATTGTGGTTATTCTTTTTTATTTTTGTTCATTTGAACTTTGGAAACGTAATCCTAAAAACATTTCTAGAATCCCAATAAAAAATAATGACACAATTGCCTCAAGTTTCCGAGAATTGAGACTATTTGTTAAACTACGAATTTAAAATTTTCAAGATTCGTCGACTTTGACAGGCCCTCCTATAAAAAAAATGTACTAGAGTGCCTTGGCAAGTGGCATTAAAAGTTGGCGCATTTAATCAGAATTCTAAAATGGTACAATACTTGTTAGTTCCATACAATAGAAAAGAGTAAAAAAATTAAAACCTCAAGTAACCCGATTTTTGCTATCTCATTTTACTCAGTTAAAATGTTTTTAATTCACACAAGCTCTAGGTAGGTTCTTAATTTTAAGACAAAATGATGAGAGAGATGGATAATGGGTATGTTCGCCATGAGTGAGCGAGACAGATAGTGACGCCACTTTTACCAAAGTGAAAAAAAGTTAGTAAAATTAGTAAAATAATTAATACGAATACGAACGTGAGCAGTAGACGAATGGGCGAAACGTACTAACTGGTTGGTGTCGGACTGGTAGCGTAGCCATTTGCTTGGCTGAAACTAGTGCGAATGAAACAGATAGATGCCATAGCATCTATCTGTTTCATTCGCACTCGTTTAAACGACGCATCTCCGTCTCAATGCGTGGCGTCACTATCTGTCTCGCTCACTCATGGCAAACATACCCATTATCCATCTCTCTCATCATTTTGCCTTAAAATTAAGAACCTACCTAGAGCTTGTGCGAATTAAAAACATTTTAACTGAGTAAAATCTGATAGCAAAAATCGGGTTACTTGAGGTTTTAATTTTTTTACTCTTTTCTATTGTATGGAACTAACAAGTATTGTACCATTTTAGAATTCTGATTAAATGCGCCAACTTTTAATGCTACTTGCCAAGGCACTCTAGTACATTTTTTTTATAGGAGGGCCTGTCAAAGTCGACGAATCTTGAAAATTTTAAATTCGTAGTTTAACAAATGGTCTCAATTCTCGGGAACTTGAGGCAATTGTGTCATTATTTTTTATTGGGATTCTAGAAATGTTATTTAGGATTACGTTTCTAAAGTTCAAATGAACAAAAATAAAAAATAATAACCACAATAACCGAAAAATGGTACAGTTTGATCAAATTTCTAGGTTTTTCTTAAAATGCCCATAATTTTCAAACTGCATGGGATAGATTTTTTTTCAGATTTTTCTCGTGATGGTTATGATCAATCCTGTCACCCCGTTTCGGCTTGACGTTGAGTTTTGGGACACCCTGTATAAGTACTTTTATCATGTAGTACATTATTTTTATGTATCATTAATAGTTTTCCCAGCGCATGCCAAATAATGAATTTAGTAGGAAAAATTTTGCTACATTTTTACAATTTTCGTAGGTATCTCTATTTTTTTTTTGTATAAAATATAGCCCATGTTTTAAGTTAATAATGGGCACTGATTTAAAGAGGCAGTTGTAAATAGCAGTTTTGGTAAGTTAAAAATTATAAATGGCACGTTTAATAACTAGTTCAGCAGTTAAAACTAAGCAGTAAAGTAAACAAAAATGAGTAATAAAAAATAATGAAATGGATCAGTATATATATAATTGAGCAGGAAAATATAATGAGCGGTAAAAATTTTTGAACGAGCGGTTACGTGTGGGCAGTAATAAATCGGAATTTGTCGGTAAGAAATCTCATTCTAAGCAGTAACCTACTAAAAACAATATCTTTTTTTCTATTAATACAAGTCGTGTCTGGCACTCGCTGGCCGCTGCCGCGGCACCGCTCGCTTCGCTCGCTCGGCTCGTGCGTAGGAGCCGTAGGAGGTAACCTAACCTAACCAAAAATCTTATTTTAGCCTTAATATTTTTTGGGAACTAATTTTTTGAGCTGTTGGCTAAATATATATAAGCTCAAAAAATATATAACCGCTCATTCCATCATTTTTACCGCTCATTCAGTTATTGGACAGCTCAATTATTTTTAGAATTGACATTGTATGATAAAATAACCGGGTAATTGATTTTTTATTACTGTCCATGTTTTACTGTCGCAATAATTAATCAACCGCCATTAAATTAAATAACTGCTCAATATGTTTTCCAACTAAACATAATAACATCTCGAATATTTAAACAACAGCTCAAAAAATTAGTTCCCTTAATAATGTAGCTTTCTAATGGTGAAAGAATTTCTAAATAAAATAGGTTAGATAGTTTCTAGTCAAATCGTAAGACACAAATAAGTCTTTCCTCTTTATAATATTGTTACGAGCTTGGGGTTCGTGACAATAAAAACAGCCGATTAAATAACCAAAATGACACTTTAATTTAAAAACACTAATTACAACTTTTAAACTCACTAATTATTAAACACAAGTTCACCACTGATCACTTTATTCGCACTTGAAGATCGCTTCCGAAGTATTCGCTTGTATCGCTAATCCAATACTGACTCGGTCGCGGAATACGCGCTCCTTTTATAGATCAGTTTATTCTAGAAACTTCCATTCTCTAAACATCTGGGAAGTACTCGTAACTACCGCTGCCGACTGACCAGATACCGAGAAGTGTAGAATGTTCTGGCAAAGAAATGTCTAGAAGGTACTTGACTCTACTAGTTCTGCTACTCGATACTAGATGGCGCTAGTAGTAACTTAATGTACCCGACATTAATTCTGGCGCGTAACATTATTAGTTAAGAATTTTAGATGATGAAATGAAATTGAATTCCACGTTACTGAAACACTGAGACTTACCTGAAATGAGTCCGTCCAGCAGCATTAAAGTTCTTCTTGGTGCCTCCCAGCAGTTGTAGCAGGCATCCCTTCTTGATGTCCAAGTTCTCATAGATAGAGGGTGCGATAGCACGCGCCAGACGTTCGTAGCTATCCGCTTGGGCGGCTAGCTCTTTGAACAGCTCGATACGTTCCGGAGGGAAGCGGTGTTCTTTGCTGTTGAGGAGAAATATATGTTTTAGTTTGGGAACTTCCTGGGGGTCATTACATCAACAGTGAATAGGTACTTCCAAGACAATCGTGCTCTCCATCACGCGATATTATGGTCAAACGCGAGCCTATCAATGATAATAAAAAACTTCGTTAAAAAGTCCTTGAAGTGACTCTGGTGCAGCGCCTTGAGCGTCGCCTTGCGCGGGTGCACGGTGTGTGTTTACGTACCCCTCCTCGGTCTCCAGCAGACGCTCGCTGTGCACCTTCCTGTAGTGCAGCGCGTCGATATGAGTCCGATGCAGCGCCTTGAGCGTCGCCTTGCGCGGGTGCACGGTGTGTGTGTACGTACCCCTCCTCGGTCTCCAGCAGACGCTCGCTGTGCACCTTCCTGTAGTGCAGCGCGTCGATATGAGTCCGATGCAGCGCCTTGAGCGTCGCCTTCGCGGGTGCACGGTGTGTGTGTACGTACCCCTCCTCGGTCTCCAGCAGACGCTCGCTGTGCACCTTCCTGTAGTGCAGCGCGTCGATATGAGTCCGATGCAGCGCCTTGAGCGTCGCCTTGCGCGGGTGCACGGTGTGTGTGTACGTACCCCTCCTCGGTCTCCAGCAGACGCTCGCTGTGCACCTTCCTGTAGTGCAGCGCGTCGATATGAGTCCGATGCAGCGCCTTGAGCGTCGCCTTGCGCGGGTGCACGGTGTGTGTGTACGTACCCCTCCTCGGTCTCCAGCAGACGCTCGCTGTGCACCTTCCTGTAGTGCAGCGCGTCGATATGAGTCCGATGCAGCGCCTTGAGCGTCGCCTTCGCGGGTGCACGGTGTGTGTGTACGTACCCCTCCTCGGTCTCCAGCAGACGCTCGCTGTGCACCTTCCTGTAGTGCAGCGCGTCGATATGAGTCCGATGCAGCGCCTTGAGCGTCGCCTTGCGCGGGTGCACGGTGTGTGTGTACGTACCCCTCCTCGGTCTCCAGCAGACGCTCGCTGTGCACCTTCCTGTAGTGCAGCGCGTCGATATGAGTCCGATGCAGCGCCTTGAGCGTCGCCTTGCGCGGGTGCACGGTGTGTGTGTACGTACCCCTCCTCGGTCTCCAGCAGACGCTCGCTGTGCACCTTCCTGTAGTGCAGCGCGTCGATATGAGTCCGATGCAGCGCCTTGAGCGTCGCCTTGCGCGGGTGCACGGTGGCGGGTGCGGCGCGGAATACGCCGGTGACGCTGACTCGTTCACCAGCTGCGACAGCCTCCACTAGGGCTCCGTGTGCCAGCACGCTCACGGTAGCGGGAGTGCGGCCCGCTGGCATATCGTCTGGGGAATGCAATATGTGGATGAGTACGGGAACTGTTTTTGAAGGCTCTGATGTTGAAAGTGTGATCGAATTTAATACATATATTTGAGCCAGTACAATTTATAAATTTTGGGTATTATTTAAGGTGTTATTATTTAATTTGTAACATTTAGCAGTCAAACCCGCCTGAGTCTTGTTTGCTGAAGGGTATACCATGCCAGTGTGATTTGACTCATCCATTAGACATTCTATCTTTATCATTGGAGAATGGCCTTCGCAATGCCTCTGGCTTTGTATGTGTCGCAGCCAACTAGCTTTATAAAAGCTTAGCCTTTTCATTTAACTGCGCCGTTTGATCAGCGACATAAGTGACATGGTCAAGTCACTAAACGATATTGAAACAAAGAGAAAAGAAACATCGGCGCAATTAAATGAAAAGGCTAGGCTTTTAATGACACGGCTGATTAAACTAGTTGGCTGCGACATATATATTGTCTAACAAAAACCATGTCGACTACTTTGGATCTCAATCAGACCACCTCATTCCAGTTTGAGCTTAGCTAGTATAACATGATTGATCATAATATCTTACCAGGCGACTCCTGCAACTTCACAAGCTGCTTATCACTGAAATACGACCTGTTCTGTGCCGGTCGATTCTGTACTATGTGTGTTGATGTGCGACAATCAAGATGTCACGTGATCACAGAGTGAGCTGTCATTACGTCTTGATTATATGGATTGACAGCTCACCTCGTGATCACTTCACCCAAGCCTTCACTTCAATATGTTTACAAAATCGACCGACAGGTTGTACAAGTGCGCAGTATTGCAGTGTGAGCAGTGTACCGGCCCGGGCACCCATGGGATTTCCCTGTCCGGTTTATGTGTTATTAGCTAGTATAATTTGATAGAAAACATCTTACCAGGCGACTCCTGCAACTTTACAAGCTGCTTATCACTGAAGTGCGACCTATTGTGTATCAGGTTGTAGGAGTGCGCAGTATTGCAGTGCGAGCAGTGGGCCGGCTCGGGCACGCGGCCCCTCTCCAGCTCGGCGGTGGCGGCGGCGCCGCACACTGCGCAGCGGAAGTACGCCTCGCGCATCTCCGGCACTATGCTGGACGTGCGGATCACCATGCCAGAGAGCGTTACTAGCTGGTCGATGTCTGGGGACGGAACGGGTGGAGATTGAGTTAGTGCTATTAAATATATAGTTAAGATTGATATGATATTGATTGAAAGTTTTGAATCAAATACTGATTTCTCTTTCCATTTAAGATCGTTTACTCCTCGTTGTGTGAAACACAGAGTTTTAAGTCTATCTTCTAGAAAATGAATGAACCTATTTTAATAAAACTGTAATAAATCTTTATTAGATTATAATTTTTCGATATATTATGAAAAAATCGTTTTGTTTACAATAAATCCAATCCAAATTCAATAGTTTCCATTAAATTCGTGTCTTATTAAGAAATAAAAATAAACAAAAAAAATATTTTTTAAAACAAGCTTTTTTTACTTGTTAGTAAAAAGAACTAAAAGTAGATTTTTTTACTGAGAAATGGGCTTGCTCTTGACCTCGATCACGCCTGATGGAAAGCTATGCTTGAGGTCTATGATGGAGAGAGCAGATGAGCATATACCCACCAGCCCACTGGAGCTAGCCAACTCGTTTATGGGTGCCACCAAAAACCAGCTCTGACGATATCTTACCTTCCGGGTTCAAGTCCCTCATGTGTCTCTGAGGCGCGTTGAATGGTCGCACTTGTATCTGATGCTCCAAAACCGCCGCCGGGTAGCGCTCGAAGAATAACTCATTTACAGCCGCGTCAAATGCTGGGACCACCTACATAGAAAGTAGCATAATTATTTAACATTAAAACACGCCTGTATTCTCGGACACTTCATTCTCATATTCACTTTGTACCGTCCTTCTTCTTAGCGGTTCGGTGAAAAAAGTAGTTTCTTCTTAATTAAGTCCCTTGCCTGGCCCAGTACTCGGCTATTGCAGTACCGTCCGACAACGCAGTCATTAGGTTCTAGCGTGAACAGGTTGTTGCATGTTGCGTGAGCAGCCTGTTCTATGATTTGATAGGGATTGAGTCCACTGCCATCAGGGCAAAAATACATACTCGATTCTGCTACTGAACTTCCTGATGGTTACACCTAACACCACTTTATCTTACTTAGAAAATCTAATCCTCGACCCTCAGTAATCGCGCAAAATTTTATCATTGTTTAATTTTGCAATTAAAAAAAATGGAGATTCAGATGGTATCCGGCTTTTCAGCCTTGAGTATTAGTTACGAGATGTTATTGAGAGAACTTACCTCTTGAGGATAGCACACGAGTTGACGATGCAATTTAGAATCGAATGCTTTGATGTGTTCGCAGTCCACATCCAGGAAAGGCTCCTCTAATGTGTTTATCTGTTGAAGAAAATTTCGTTAATTATAGAGCACTATTACAGCCAGTAGCGTAGCTAGGGGGAGGGAGAGCGGGATGCGCCCCGGGTGGCACCCGGTCATTCGTTGACTGTTTTTGTCACGGTCGGGTATTACCCTGAACGGTTGAAACAATGAAACCTGTAAAGTTTATCGAGCCCACTTCACTCGCTCTTGTATTCTGCACTCTCTTACTTGTATGAATCAACAATACGACTTCAAACATTTTCGAGCTCGTTACACTCGCTCTTACATTAATATCTGTTTTAGTTTCTGAGTTTACCTACATCAGTCAACAAAATTACTTCGAATTAAGCATGGATGATTAAAATAAAATCAAACCTATCCGAGGCAGGGTGCAAAGTTTTTGAGTTCGCTTTGGCTCACAAATTCTCATGCTATTGTCATTAATAAACAGAATACTCCTGAAAAAAAATCTGCAGCACAAATGGAGCACCCCCTGGAGAACATGGATTGTTATTTGGGGGGAAGGGCTCCATTTTTACCACATTGTCCGCACCGGGCACCGGGTATCGCCCATGCCCTAGCTACGCCACTGATTACTAGCTAAAAATAATGTGTCTGAGAATGAAATAGTATCATACCTCTTCCAACTTCTGTTCATACAGTGGCTCGTTGGTCAGTGCGGTGGGCTCCACGAACCTCTGCAGAAACTTGATGAACTTGTCGCGGCACTCGGCGATGGCCACGTCCGTGCCCCACACCACCAGCTGCGGCTCGCCCGATGCTACCTCCGCGCCGGTGTCGTCTATCTGTTGGGAAAGTGGGTATTTAAATATTCTGATGAAGGTTACTTTGGATTAATGGGACTTGGCTTAACATCCTATGTCGCCTAGAAGCAACAGAGGGTGTTCGCAATAGTACTCATTGCGAGAGGCTTTAAATCGCTAGTGTTGATGTCATTCAGGGTGATTTTGTGGGTTCCCGAATAGGTTACTTCCTAAGCAAGTAACGTCGAAAGCGGTATTTACCATCAGAAAGACAGCGGGGTAACGCGAGCGTAACTGATTTAAAACAATATACGCGTAAACATTAACAAAAAGTTTGATAGTAATTAGATAGATCGAATATACTTTATTATTCCTATACTACAATAAAAATGTCACAGCTACAATGTTGCTTATTCTAAGACTACTGTTAGTTTAGACACATTATTGATGGATAATAATCCGGAGATCAGTTCAAAAGGTTCTTCAAGTCTTAAGCGACATTCAACCTATTTTCAACACATCAGCAAATAAAACTTTTGACAACCCACAAAAAAGCAAAACCTCAACTGACATGACTTAAAGACATGGAAAAATGCAAAAAAATGTAAGACGCTAAGAAAAAAATCATTGAAAAAAAAATGCGCGATTCCACATGTGACTTGCAGATAAACCCCTCATACGCTAGAAGCGAATACGAGTCTGCTATAAGGTTGGTGGTTGGTTTATTGTATCTTTTTAGGTTGCCGTAGGGACTTGATTCTGTAGCGTAAGTACCTGTAATGTTTGCTCAAGCTCGCGTTGATGATATGCTGAGCAGAGCGCTTGTAGGCACCTAAAAACTGTAATTGAGAAGCCAGGTGCTCCATTTCCTGAGCATTGGGTACACTCGCGAAATCAGATTCTTTATTCTCTTTTACTTTACCTGAGAAGAAATGGCGAAACAAACCCAGGGGTCAATGTCTCGGACTGAGAGACAGAGATTCTCTAAAATATCGTGTTACAAAACGTGGGATAGTATCCCGACTGGCCTTTTTAGGAAAGGATCAGAATTAGGGATTGCAATCTACTAATAGTGAGTCGTGTAAGAACGGCAATGTCGCGCGCGTCACTTGCGGCTTGCAATACACACGCGTTCTCGCTGTTTTTTGTACGACCAGATCCGTCTATCGGATCCGATAAATATTGCTGGATCCGGTAGGTAGCCAAACAGTGCCGGATCCCCCGAATTTCCAGATCCGCCGGATCGGATTGCAATCCCTAGATCAGCAACAGTTTGAGGTTCAGCAGATGGCTCGTGATGACTCTCACATGATGGAATTGTACTCCATCATCAGAATCGACATTATCGAGAGTACATTTAAAAAATATTACCATTTTACTAACACAGGTGTACAGTTTTTTTTTTTTTTTCCCAAGCTTGGACGTGAAGGCTTCATCTATCATCAGCAGCTGCAGGATCTGCCTGTCTTCGATCCTGGACCCGGCAGCTCTATCGTGCGGTCACAGCTTCTGCGAGAAGTGCCTGACGCAATACTGGCGGATACGGGAGAAGCCCGATTACATCGTGTGTCCGCTGTGCCGGGCGTGTGCATTTAACGTGGATTTTGCGAAGGTATATTTAGGTTTCGATTCTGCTTATTTTATTCCAGATACATTTATTTGATTGATAAAGAAAGGCAGGCAGTATTTGAAGTTTTTGTTTGCTGGAACAGTTGTAATCATAGTACTGTTCAATATTTTTAGTTGCTTCCGTGTATTTGACTGTATATTCTTTGTAGAACAGCTGTATTAAACGTCTAAGGAAATACTGTGTTTAAAATGTAGATACTGTAAAATTCGTTTTGCTTTTGTTGAATGTTTATGAAAACATTTCCAACAGAAAGAAAAGCGACCTTCGACTGAAGACTTCAGGAAAACGTTCACAGAAATGTCCAACATGAACGACACAGACCTCAACAATGCCATGGTATTCTGTCTCAAGATCAGTGTCCTCATCCCCGCCCTGTACTGTCTGGTGAGGTGGCTCAAGATACCACTCCTAGACTTCTTCAGAAGCATACATAACCATCTAACAAATTGAAAATGTGTTATACGTTCAGATATGGTATTGTGTAACAGTTATTTTTAATAATTTAATATTTATAATAAAGCAGTAAAACACCTATTCCTTTGTTTTAATTTAGAGGCATTAACTTCCAGACTTCTGAATTAGAATTTGAAGTAAGACAAAAATACAATGCAGTGTTAATGGCAGGTGATAGGTTCTTTTGATTATGAACGTTTCAAGACACTCCATTGCTACTCTTTGGGCCCAGACCAACCTGCAGGAAACTTTACAACTGAACCCACATGGTGGGTTATGGCCAAGGCTCTCCAAGAAAGGAGCCCTGCCTCCAGCAGGGGGAACATAATAGAAACTTACCCTTCTAGTAGGTGTGGGAGCACTAGGAGCAGGCACACTGCGCCCATGCTGGTTACTCTTCAGATCTGCCCTCTGTCTTGCAGGTGTCATGGCGCCACGCAAGTTGGAGCGAGGGGTGCTTAGTGAACTGGGGGTTCCGTAGTTTAGTGGAGAACTCATTTCTATGTCTGTACCTGAATGATTAACAGTGTTTTTGTTATTTATTAAAAGTAGTGATATGATTGCATGTTCTTGAAAACATTATTTTAGATGTTTACATACAATTTCATAAAATGTTTAAATTTGTGTAGGTTAACAGTTTAAACTAACTGGGACAGTTGTATGCAAGCTTGAATTAAAAAGTGCTGACTAGTGCAATCAGTCATTTATGGAAATTCATGTTCACGTACCTATATTTATAGTTAATTTGTTCATTAAGAAGTACTTAATATAAAATGTTTTTTTAAGTTTTAACTTGAGAATTTTTTATATGCTCCTGTCTGTTACGCAATAGATGAACTTGTTGGTCAACATGGCAAATGCCATGATCCATTGGACATGTACAGAATGGTCCACACTGCAGAAGATCACATGGCTTGGAGACTCATCCTATGTGGTAGAGATCCTCAGCAGTAACTAGAATGTATATTACAGCTAACTGGCTGGTTGCTTATTTGAAGAATATTCATGTTTCCTTCAAAATATTGGAAAAATTGTTTGTTTATATGTTTGTAAAAGGTATAGCTGGAAACACCCAACCAATTCCAAAAAATGTTCCACTAATAAAAGCAACATTATTGTTTTGAGCCCATGATAATTATGTTTTATGATAAAAAGCTCAAATGTTGCCACGGTGAGAAGCTAGTTATTGCTATTTTTGTCAGCTTATATCATCCCACAGCTGGGCAAATATCATGGATTACCACTATTTTGGTCTAGACATAGGTATGAATTTTGCTTACAACTTTTTAAATTTTACGGCATTTAATTTAACATACCTATTGCCAGAGCCGGAAACCCTGGATAAATTATCCTGGCACAGAATAGTGAGGAGACCTGACCCCAAATAATAGGAACAGGAGAGGGCAAACAAGAAGATTTATAGTTTAACAAACCTAGTGGACTGGAGGCTATGGCACGGGCAGGTGATGTGCCCGGTGCTTCCCGAGGAGTACGCGGAGTCCTTCTAGGAGTGCCAGGTGTCTGTGGGGTGCCTTGCGGTGTACTAGGGGTTCCATCTGAAAATTTAGTTTTTCTTTGGTTAGTTTTACGACACGTTATTCAACTACAATTACAACTTTATAATAAGACAGGTGGAGGAAGAACAGTCAGTGGGGTCGCCTAAGACAACCCCACTGACTATTCTCTCTCAGACGACTCGTCTTAGAGAGTTTTCATTGTTGTTAAACTAATATGCACAAATAGTTCTTAACGTATTTTCAAGTAAAGCCAACAACTTATTTCTATTGAACCAGTGGTAATTATCATCACTTAGACTAATAGAATAAAGAAATAGTACGTCAGAATAAGTAAAACGTACTTTTTGAGGGAGTGCCGGAGGAACGCTGTGGTGTTTCTGGTACAACAAGTTGTTGCGACGAGCGAGTCCTCCGTGACGGCGTTGGAGCATCCGACGACGCCTGTGATGCCGGGCGCTTCGATGGAGTAGACATTTCGTCGTTTTACACTAATCAGAAAGACAATTATAATGTTGTTTTCAAAATTATGATAAACAAACGCGGCGTTTGAACAATAGGTTACTTTCCATTTGGCGCGAAATGTTGACATTGACAGAAAGGAATTGTCAGTTTTTTCGCAAGTCGATTTTCGTCTCGATTGATCAATTGTCCGCATTCATGTTTTAGTTTGGGTTTTTCTTTTGATATTACAATTGATTGAAGAAATATTGACACAGATTTGTTTTACAATTTTTCAAATTTATTAACATGTACAGATGCCAGCACATCAAGCTACCCAAAACTATCACAATCTAGTCACAATCCTATTGTTAGATTATATTATTGCACGTGTGAGCGGGCACACCATTTATGCCTGGAGGCATAATTAGTTTGGTTTACTTGTTAATGCTTGAGTTTGTCTATTTCTGATGGCTTAATGGAGTGTGCTTGCTAACAAGTGTCAATTAATTTGATTTAGAGATTGAATATTTAATTTTTCTGTGTCATGTATTGTAAAATACCTTGGATACTACTGTATAAATTCAAGTTTTTAAAACTTAAACAGATGTGTTGCGGGGGAGTTTGTTAGTAGCCACTTCTTCTTCCCAGCTAAAACAATAGGAAGTGGTGAATAGGAAGTGGCGGGCGTCTTTGGGGGACTGTCTTTATGTAGAACTTTGATGTTCAAAAAGTGCTGGCACTCAGCCTAGATTGAATGACTTATGATTTTATCAAATTCTACCAATCAACCTTGAACTTAAACTGTGTTCATAAAGTTGAAAATCTATTAAAGAAATTTGACAGATTGATGCAGCTAAATGTGCTGGCGTCTGTAAATTTTATATTCATACTAATCTTACTATGTATGCTTTAAAGAAAACTCCTAAGTAAAATATGTTTTCAAAAAATTCATCCGCAATTAGCGCGCATCGCTGTCGACTGGAAGTGAGCCCAAAAGACTGGTGGCACTGTCACGTTGTATGGCAATGCTTATCCTCGAACTCTGTCCGAGGGAAAAGCTTGCCCTTGGGTCACGCAAAGTGTTAACTAAGCGTTTAGCAAGATCTTTAAATAACGCATGAGCACTCGGACTCCACGGTCCAAGAGTAAGTAAGAGTAGTATTGATTATAAACTAAATTAATATGTATTTTAAAATTGAAAAACTTTTCTTTCATGTTTTTAGTCATTCAATAATCCAAAAAAAATCAAAAATAAATTCTAATGTAACTAAATCGACTATCCTGGAAACTCCACGAAGACCTGCTTTCCCACTGTCCCCCTAGAGCATTTAAATGCTCTAAGACTGTCCCAGACCCCGAAATGGGAAGCATCTGGGTTTAACATTATGCAGAAAAACGAATCGACTATATTTACTTGTCTCTGGATTGAGGAACACCTCTATTGTTGTCAACTTTCCATAAACAAGACAAATATCTTTTTTAAATCAATTGATCGTTCATTCACCGCTGATGTTTTTACGGTGTTATTTTATGATAATAAATAAATATAACGATAATTGCGAAATAAAAGCGATTGTGATGCTCAGCAGTATTTAAAATTAGTGCAGTAAAATTATCAGAATCAATATTCTATGCTAAAATATTGATTGGCGTTGTAAAAGCTATCTTTGTGCAATCTACCTGCATCGTAGAAATTATTTTCGTGAATAATTATCTTTCACGGGACGAATAAGATACGTTTTTGAGACAATATAAAGTGTGTTCGCATTATTGCGTTAGTACTTATGTCTTCTTGCGATTCAGCGGTTCTCCCACAAGGACTGAAAATATTTCGGTAAGTATCGGTACCTAGGTACCGCGATGATTCATTTTATCTCTGCGTGCATTTCCATTGTAAAGGTCCTGGACACGGTGCCCGCGATTAATATTTAACTAGATGGCACTCCGCGCGTGATATGCAATTATCACACTTGATGAATTTAACGTGCATAAATGCAAATTGGGGGTATCTTTTTTGTCTTATTAATAAAACTAATAATAGTAGGGTAGAACTCTATAATTGAAGATATCCCAACACATAATTCTTAAGCTGAATAGTTTAATACCTAGGGAATATAGTACTGGTAAGATTAAAATAGCCTAAAATAAAATAACTGTTATTGTTTATGCATGAAACAAGAAAAAACATTGTTTCATCATAAAAGCCTAATCATTTGTAATTTAGGAAGCAGAGATCACAAAAACATACACAAGGTATTTTAATATGAAAATAACTACTCAAATTATGGTTTTACATAGAATCAATAACATGGCCTTTTCACTTTCCCTCTTCAAAGTTCAAGGTAGAGTTACAATATTGATCTTGAGATTTTCTTTCATAATAAAAAAATAACATGATAGTCATTTCTTAAATTTATTTTTAGAACAGTTTTATTTTAAATCCATATTTATTAGATAAGTTTTACTATGTTTACCTGATTTCCTATACCAAAAGAAGTAAAAATAATAAAAAGGGAACATGACCATGTTTGAAAAATACTGGTTTTTCCTGCATAGTAACATCCCCCTCATTCCAATTTTAAATAAAAAAAATTCCACCCATTCATGTTTGCATGTTCAGCCATTGAGGTGAGAGGTCAGTGACCCCTGTTGCAAGTCAATGTACAAATACATGATGAGATCTGAGTAGTCATCATTTCAATATATTTTTAATATTGTAAAGATGATAGAAAATAAATAACTTAAAAGTTACTATTGTTTCTTTTTTGGTTCGGAAAGAAAATGCAATTAAGTTTTTTTATTAATCTACCTTATGCCTAGCCCGTTTTATTTGAGCAACTTTAATCTAAAATAACCCAAGTCTTTGGGACAAAAAGATGATGATGATGATCCCCAATTTGTGTTAATTTCCCACTATTGAAGAAATAGTAGAAGTTACTTTATTCTCAATGCAAAATGTCGACTTCAATCTTAATATTAAAGAGTTGCAGATATTCAGACATAGTTCTTTGATCATAAATTGCTATACAAAAGAATCAATGACCTCAGTGGGTCACTGCAAGGTCTTGCAGACTATTGCATTTGCCGTGTGAGTCAGGCAATTTAGTATTATAATGAAGATTTTATAAATTCAATTTTAGATGTGTTGATCTTTTTGAAGTATAATAGAAAATTTGTGTAGATTACTGTAAATCATGTTTGTTTGATAAAATCACTTTTGGATATATATATTTGTAATCATGACTTCTCAGTTTTAGCTTGATACTCAAATCAGATGAGTATTCAATTCAAAATTTCATATTTCATATGAACTATTAATTTGTTCTGTTGAAAAAAAATTCTCTTGTAAACATTAGAGAACAGAATTGAACATTATTTATTGTTGTTACCAGTTGTTTTTCTAAGATAAATTAAATAAAACCCAAGCAAATGTCTGTAATATACCATAAAGGTGTATAATTATAAGTAAATTGAAAACTAGTGTAGGTACTTAATGGCTTAAGTAACTGAATTGTGGTACCAAAGTATAAAGGTGCCTGTTGCAAGTACTGAGTACTAATAACCTATTATTCTTGCTTGCCTTAAGCTTGTCTTGATGATTCCAAACGAAAAAAAAACTGTAATACATTTCAAAACCCAATTTATTAAGACTCAATTTTATAAATCATCAAAATTCGCCATAAAAATTTTAAAGAATAAATATTGTCTAAAACTTCGCCCCCATGAAATCTTTTTATAACAAAAGGGAGCTTGAGGCCAAGTGTTGATTAAGGAAAACTATTGATTTCTGTAGCTCTATGTAAGGGGGCATATTTCTCGTAATCTCAAGCAAGGTAATCCTGCCTACCCTTCGGGATGCGAAATCGCATGCGCCAAGCGCTGTTCACCCCTCGTGCGGACTCCGCAATTATATGTACATAACTACGAGTATATACATCGTACTACGCATCTACGATACCTACAATACTCGGGACGTATTTTACGCAAGTATTCCATTTGACGACTTGTCGTCCTTAAATTAAACAATATTAAACATGTGATTTCATTGTAGAGTATAACAACTCAATTAGGGGTAGATAGGTATATAATATTTAGGACATGGCAGCTGCTTTATGTCCCACGCTTGTTGAAAAATCTATAATAAACGGCAAGGGTTACTAAGATACGCTAACGCTAGTAGCACCCCTCTAATTTTATCTATGCGTAGGGATGCTTGCAGATTTCATTATTTATGGATTAACTAGAAGCCGAAGGATAATTTAAAATATACCTTTTAAAAAGTTGTACCGAAATATCAAAATCAACTCAGTAGTTTTCTATCATGCAGACTAGAGAAACGGCCATGAACACATGTCCGGTTCCGGTCCGGCATTTTGAAAAACGAACGAGTAAAAATCAATACCATAGAGGGCGCAGTATTTTTTTAACGATTCTGACAACGCATGATGCATCACTAATGTTGCTGTTGACCCTACCAATTAACTTAAACGCGTGCGTGAGTACAAGTACAACATTGTTTGACGCACAAAATGAACAAATGTACGAAACCTTAGCGCGATCGAGAAACCTTAGTTTAACTTGCCCTTTGAGTGACGTACGTAACAATTTGTTAAACTTAGTTCAAAACTGGACAAAAGGTCACGTTGTTTGAACCTGAAATGTTTTGCGGTAATTTTTTTGTTCAATGTTTGTTTGACTATTTCATAAGTTGAAATGCCATTTTGAAGTAGGGTTGTGTTTCAAACTTTCTTCATTAACCATTGATAAAAAGAAGGATAAATACCAGCTGGTCACGTTTACTGAGCAGCATTGTTATTCCCGGTCTTTAGCAAGACTTCTTTGGTTTAAGACTAGGCACATTCGCTGGTAGCCCTTGCTAGGAAAAAGGAGATAGTTGCTGTCTGTTGTGTGTGTGTGTTTATTTGGATGATAAATACTATTAAATACTAAATCTCGGTTCAGGAAATCAGTAGTCAAGATCGCTGGTATGATATACAATTATTACAATTAACCATGGATCAGTTATGATCAGATTTTCATTAAAAACTATATATTTTTCTCTTTGATCAACTCGGTTTCTCCCTAGGTGACTTCCTCATCAAGGATCTTCAAGAAAGCTCAAATCGTACGCACTTCTAAACATTCCTTTGTTTGATAAATACGAAAATACCGATGATATCAGTGGTTTTGATAATCGATTATGTTATTATGTCTTTATAGCTGAGTCATGGTTCGATTTCCATAGTGTTACATCAGGAATTATTTACGTATCTGCCTACCTTTCGAATACGTAGATTTACGCACTTAAAATATGCCTTGTTTCTTTTTTTTAAGGATGGGAAGTTATCAAATGACTCCTTCCGCTCTGGGCGGAGGGAGGGAGTGTCCAGACTCTTACTGACTAAAACCCATCCGTGTTCCTCCTAATGCCCTTTGCGTTCCAGGGCCGCGATGACTCTATCGAACGAATTCCGCAACCCTGGCAGGACTTAAATATACTAAATATATGATTTTAAAGGAATCTTCCCTCGCTGGCATATATTATTATTATCATCTTTTCTCTATTCTCATTCTCTAAATAGTATGAAACAAAGTCGCTGTCTGCCTCTGCCTGTTTCTCTGCTTACTTCTAAACCACGCAACGGATTTTGATAAAGTTTTCACTAATAGAAAGAGCGATAACAGGGGGTTTATGTATACATACAATTTACACCCATGCAAAGCCGGGGGGGGGGGGGTTGCTAGTTATATATAACAATTATAACACTAGGAAGAGTTCATGACTAGGGTTGAAAGCTAAACTACAAAATAAACGTAGCGAAACCAAGATTCTTTCTCGGTGTAAATCTTGCAATTTGCACAGTCTCTCCTAAAGCAAGGTATCTCAAAGAGAACAGTTTATCCGGTTGGGATAACAGCCGTTTCCTGTCCCGTCAAACACTTCCCAGCAAAGATTCATCGCATTCCGGAAATTCTGATGTAAGCCCTCAGGCAGTCCTAAGATCCACATTTCCGGAATATTTACAACACAAGGCATAGGATTCGAGTCTTAAGAGTAATTTCTTTATCCCGAAATTTTCAGCCGTACGTATGAAAAAAACAGCTGACGATATTATTAGTTATGTAATGATTAGCAAATTCTATTTAAATGCTCGAATTTGAATAAAAAATTTAGAAATCAGTATTTAAATACGGTTAGGTTTTCTTTATAAATAATGCTGATTTATCTTTAGATATACAATAACTATCATAATGCTGTCAAACTGGAGATTCCAATTTGATATTAGTGCACAGATGATTGGCTGGCCGCGTTTTACGACACCCGTAGGACGTGATGGGACGATTTTCGGAGCCGGGACCACACGGCTAGATTATTTATTTGCGTTTTGGGTAGTGGATGACAAAACTCAGTATTTTGAAGACAAAGACGCCGTGAAACTTTTCGTAACTTCAGTGGGTCAGACTATAACAAAAATGAATGACTGAAACTGTCGAACCTTGTAGAAGTCTTAAAATTGTTTTGTAATCGTTTCAAGCAATTTTCCAGTAAGTAATAAATTAAACTTGACCTGTGATATTATCTAATCAGCTTCTCCTGATTCCACTATCGGTAGTGTCTTAGGTCAATTTTCTACCAAATTGCCAACTAAACTTTTTACGTTAGCGACCTATCTACTAGCACCCGCGTTACTCATCTCTAGAAAGCGTAGCAAACGAAGCTGTATCATATTTCGTTCAGTCTTAAGACCAATCACCTGATGGATATGATTCATATTTAAAAAAATACACTTTACGACTTCTAAAAAACGTGTGTAACTTTAGAAATATCGCCTCTTGACGACCGTATTTGTTTTGGATTGGAAAAAGCTGTAGGAACTCCCGTTCATTCGGCTGTTGGACTGCTGTTATATGGTTTAACAACTAACTTACGAATTTAAAACAAAGCTGTTCTACGTATTATGTTCAATGAAACTTGGTTGGCAGAGTGCGCCCACAACTGGTCCTTCATTCAGGTAGATTTCTCCGACTCTGTCCAGCGGTGCTCAATATTTTAGATACGACCTTTAATTTTATTCATCTAAAACCAAATTGTTTTGCTCCAAAGTTGTATTTTTGTTACTCTTATAATATGTAATTTATTTTATCCTTGTTGTGTTGGTTTTACCTTCGGAATATTATTATGCTCAATTTCGGCCAAACAATTTTGTTTTAGATAGCTTCAAGACACTCGAAACATATTTTGTTATATCGGAATAGGTGAACTAAAATGTCAACATTGAAAAAGTCAAAACTTTTCGATTTTTGGACCAACAAAGGCACTGATTGGTTTCGATTTCTTCGATTTCTACTACCTTCTTTCTTCTCAACTAAAAATGGTTATTTTATTTGCCAGCTGCCTCAAAGTTAAATCATTTGGCAATGTTAGGTACCACTGCGCCATTAGGAAGGGCGGTGGGCCCAAACAGCGGAGTACCGTCGCAACATGCCCGATCTTCGCAAACCTATTGTTTCTCTCCAACTCTATACCCACAGAAAAACGTCAGCTTTCATTTTTTTACTACAATTCTACAAAGAACGTTACCTGCACTTAGAAAGCGGTGTATGTGCGGAATGAAGAGTATTCCATAGTACATTATTTACAATTTCAATGCATTTCTCCCACCTGTATTAAATGTATTTTTATGAGTGTGCGTAGAGTAGTAACCTTTTTGTATTATGGATGTCTAGGTAGCGCAGGTACGTTTTCATTGTTTGGAAGTCATTCTACGGGTCTATAGTTAGATAAATGAGAACGTAAGTGACGCGTCACTCTGAGTGTTATCTTATGCGTAAAATGGCGTCAGTACTCCATAATCTACGGATTCCGAACAGTCTCCTTCAATCGACTCTTACTATCTGCGTAGCGTTTTAGATACCTGTTTCCCTAGAACATAATATTTAGTACAGTTCTTAACCTTTTGAACGCAAGAGCATAAACGCATCGACGTGCCCCCGCCGCCAAGCCATAAATTCGCCGTACTTTTTGTCACATATTGGTGACGTTTGGCGTACAGGGCTCGCACTTGCTTGTCATGTATACGTGACAATGGCGTTCAAAAGTTAATATCTAAAAGCATTTTACCGAAAACTTTGTCAACCACAAGATACTTACTCGAATCAGAGATACTGATCACTAGCGGTACCTAAACTATTTGTCATTCAAAACAAAACAAAATCAACAACGGCGGCTTCAAGTTGTCACCGCACCTAATTAGTACTATGTATTTATTTCGTTTGTTCACGTCAAAGTCATCCAAGAATCTTTTCAAATGAAGCTGCTTTTATTTTTATTACGTCTTTATCCTTTCCTGCATTATTGTCCCTGAAAATATTTTACCCCTTTCAGCCCTAAAGGGATGAAATGCAAATCCCTTCGCTGTAGGTATCTAAATTTCAACCGTCAGCGCTTTCAAGCGTTACATTTAGTTTTAGTTTAAGATGTTTTTTTTGGCTAGTTCGTTGTTTTCATTTAGGGCTTTAAATATGATCGGTTTTGGTTTTATCAAGCCAAAAAGAATATGTCTAAGAGGTCCGACAAAATTTAATGTTAATTGTTTTGCAGAATTTGGACACAATCGCACAATTATTTCGAAATTGGAGCAAAATATTTCTCTTGTTTTGCCCCACAGTCAGTAGCGCTCTCAAAGGACTCTTTCCATCGTGATATTATTACAGCATTTTTATCCGCGGTTTCGCCCTTCATAGAAAGTAAGGGCAGCTAGGGAAGGCATCGATTTTCGGCACCCTACGCAATTACAAAGTTCGGGGAGCGCGGGGGCGTCAAGATGGCCGCGTAGGGTCTCCCAGACCTGCCTCACGCGCACTCGCCGCACAAGGTCACGGTGCATGTGCTGCCAACGCTGCGCCTCCCAAAATACAAAATCTCGATAATAGGAAATAGTTTCTGTCCCTTTCTTTGCTATGACACTATGCGTGGTCTCTGTTACACATCCGCTCTATGATTGTACTATTAGACAGCGATAGATGCTCCTCAAGTTGATATTGTTTGCCGTACTAGTAAGTTCTGAACTTGAATCCTGTTTTTGATGAATTTCATAAGTAATTCGTGGTGGGTAGGCCATGTTTGGCGAATACAACACCCGCTCTCAAAAAGCCATTGTTAAAAACATTAACTTCATGCTAACATTCCGCATGGTTATGCTACTGGCACAGAGGGAATATGAAACAAATTCCAAACACTTGCGAAATTCTCTTTGACTAGCGCGTCCATAGTCCCGTCCCTTGCCAACCCTAATCATAGCAAACCTCCTTATCTAAATTATGGAAAATTTTGGAATGCGACACATAGAGGTTCTCTATCGCACCCCCGTCGATGAAGTGTTGCTATCTCACTCTCGCTCTACCTACGATATCACAAGGGGTAGTGGTAGGGCGCGCACAAAAGATTTTGGGATGGATTTTTTTCGCAAACTGCACCATATGAAAAGATTCAGTGCAACCATCAGTTCATCGCAGAGGCATCGACGGGTGCGCTTCTGCGTCCATTTTGTTATTAGTTAATTCATCCGTTTTTAGTCAAATATATCAGCTGTTGAGTGTTGGTGATAGTGCAAGCAATTTGCCGTACAGTGAAAAGATTTTAAATGATGTTCCTATTGTTTTTTTAATTGTGAGTTAATGATAATGAGTGACAACATTACATCTGGTGCGTTAGTGAGTGTAAGTTAGAATTAATAATTGAACTGCTGAGCTAACTTTAAAGAGAACTATTTTCTTTTTGTGGAATATCAGTCAGCAGGTATAGGTAATAAATGATTTTGAATTTTGAATAAGATTTTAAACTTTTTCTTCATAAAAGAGGCATGTGGTAATTTAAGTACAAAAAAAATCAGTAACGCTTCCCAATCTCTAAAAACGTCATGACTATTAATACCTCCCAGTGTTTCACGAAATAACATCGCGTTTGTTTGTTACAGGTATGATGTCGTAAAGAATGACATCGTTCGCTAACCTGAAGCAGTCGCTAGCATCAAGCCTTCCTTTGACGTCCACCGCCAGCGGCTCCGGGTACAGCTCCGGGTACAGCTCCGGGTATAGCTCCGGGTACAGCTCAGGGTACAGCTCCAACGGCCAGAGACCGTTTGGCATGACGCACCTCATATGCAACCTCCTCGAGAACATGGGCAAGCCGTCGAGCCTGCAGCCCGCGGCGTCCACCTCGACATCCACCTCGACATCGTCCAGCGTGGCATACGACATTTGGGCCCTGCCGGCCGGCAGCTCCGTGCAGAATCCACACGGACCCATAAGTCGTGAGTACAACGTTACCTCCAATAACAACCACCAGCATCAATCCAAAGAAGACAACTCGAGCGGCTCGCCCGGCACGTCGTCGTCGGTGTCCATCACCTGTTTCCGCTGCGAGGAGCGCATGCCGACGACGCGCTGCCTTGAGTGTAACGATTTATTCTGTCACGAATGTTGTCACAAAGTTACATCTGACTGCCAACTGAGAGAGCACACGCTGCTCCCGATACACCAAATGTCGCCCATAGGGGCCAGGCCTAACTCAGTGAATAACGAGAAAGAAGTCATGTTCTGTGACATACACGGCGATCAGGTTAGATATTACTGCGAGCCTTGCATCGTCTTTATATGCCAGGAGTGCACGCTGTGGGTACATAAAGATCATAATTATACGCCCATTAAAGGCGCCCTTGACATGTGTCGTATCGGTGTTTTTAGAGCTATTGAAGACACGAAGACAGGAACAAAAGCAATTAAAACAGCCATAGATCGCGCTGTAGCTATGTCGAAAGCTTACGAGAAAGAAACGGCAGAAGCGAATATGAAAATAAGGAAAGCGATGCGATGTTATGCTCAAGCTATCGAAGATCGTGAAAAATATTTATTGGACAAAGTAGAAAAGATGCGCCAAGCTAAAATGAATGAATTGACAGATCATATGAATACACTTAGAGGCATATTAGCTGGATTAGCTCATACCAATGAAACTCTTGTGCGTAGCATGGACTCTGAAGGGCTCGATTTGTTTATGGCTAAAGAAAAAGGAAGAGCACAAGTTGACTACTTTTCTTGTATGTTTAAGAACATGTATGTTACAGAGGAACGAATCGTGTTCATCCCTCCCAATTACGACTTAGTGGACCAGTTGAAAAGGCAGTGCGACGTGCAGTCCGCGCCGTCTAGTTCATTGCACTCGCTCAGCTCCACATCATCTATACAGACCCGCCAGTCCTTGCTATCGTTACAGTCACTACAGTCGGTGCAGAACTTTCAGCATCATAATTATAACATGTCAGGATCTAGCAGCTTGAGATCATTACCAGAATACGGCTCACACACAAGATCGACTAATTATTATGACCACAGCATTTCATCAAGTCTAGCCTTGGACTCCAACCCCGGCCGCGGTATTGGTCAATCAATACCTGGTTACTGGATGTCAGTGTCAGTGAGACCTACACGAAGCCCTGTCCCTGGCGTTCCAATGTTCTCGTTCGCTCGTGAAGGACAGGATGAAGGACAGGTATCCAGACCTTGGGGTCTTTGTGTAGATAGAGAAGGAAATATCATTGTTGCTGATAGAAGAAACAATCGCATTCAAATATTTAGCAGTAGAGGAGAATTCAAGACAATGTTCGGATCTAAGGGCACTGGGCCTGGGGAGTTTGACCTCCCGGCAGGCATCACCACGGACACTTACGGACGCATCATTGTGATTGATAAGGACAATCATAGAGTGCAAATATTCACTTCTTCCGGTAACTTTATTCTGAAATTCGGTTCATTCGGCAAGGAGTGTGGACAATTCCAATATCCTTGGGATGTTGCTGTAAATACGTTAGGAAATATAGTCGTAACTGATACGCGTAATCATCGTATTCAACTGTTTACCAGCGACGGAACTTACATAACTAAGTTCGTGTTTGAAGGTGCTAACCCGGCTAAAATGCTGAAAGGACCTACGACTCCTAGAGGTGTGTGTTTTACGACATCGGGCAACATTATAGTATCGGACTTTGAGAATCATCGACTGTTAATGGTGGACCCGACTCTGTCTAAAGTGCTACACTGTGTAGGTCGCGAAGGTTCTGGAATCGGCGAACTCAATCGCCCATCAGGGATAGTGACTGACGATGACGGACGCATCATAGTCGCCGATTCCAAGAACCACCGAGTGCTAGTGTTCACGTCGGAGCTGCGCATCCTGTGGGCCGTGGACCTGAAGTCGCCCGGGCTGGACGACAAGGACCGGCCCAGCGACGTGGCGCTCACGCCCGAGGGCTTCCTTGTGGTGCTGTTCGAGACGCTGCCCGACACCGCGCGCGACATCTCCTCCCACGGCAAGCAATACATCAAAGTATATTAATACTATATTATTGTACCTAATGTTAAGGCCAACTAAGTTCGTGGACCTAAGGTCCGCCGTATTTTATTTTATTTTGTTTATTTGTGATTTATTTGACAATGTGCCAATTTTATTATTAACGTTTGGAAAAATTCAATCGAGCATAGCTTGCGCGGAGAATTTTAGTTTGCCCATTGACCTAACATCGATGTGCGAACCATATTCTCCATGAGTCCTGATGTATTTTGCGTTACCAGTACTTTGATTTTCGTTTCCGTATTGACTAGTCTCTAAGGACCAAACAATGTTTGCAGTGTAATTTACGATGTAATTTAGATGCCGCAATTATAAATAGCTGTCATTAATCTGTATAACTGTAGAACTCACCAAACTCATAGTCGGTGCACTAAATATTTAATGTCGATTAATTATAATGTACTTTCCGGTCCGATCCCTGCGGTGTATCGCTAATATAATCGAATAGAAAAATCGTAAAGATAAACTATTATAGAGAATCACAATGTGATGTAAAAGATGTTTTTATGTGAGATAAATTAAAGGATAACTTGAAAAGTATTTTTCCACAATGTTACATTTTGCGTTTTTTAACTTGGTTAATTAATTGATGCAGACGTTGATATGTATTTTTATGATAAGTTATTTTGCATAATGATTTGGGTGCATATAATATTTTATGCAGTTAGGCGCGCGCTGTGGCGACGCTCGCGCTCGGCTAGATTATGTTCGTATTAGTTACTTCTTATCGCTCGAAAGCTTCTTATGATTTTTTCCGCGGCTTGATACGATGGCATGTGAAAATGTATGGATGAGCAAAAGAATCAATGCAATAAAACTTTAAGACTGACTTTAGAAGACTGTCTTAAAGAAGTTGAGTTGCGCCGGCGCCGGTGACAACGACAACGGCGGGCGGCGACACCGCAGCGTGCGCGGCGGTGTCGCGCGAGGAAACCAAAATTCTAAGTATTATTGAAACACTTGGCAAATACAAACGTACCTCGTTTGGAATCTAAGCTGATGATCTTATCGTCGTATTTGCTTATGAGACGTGATATTTTTATTTTCATACGTAAAATGTGAAAGTTTTTATTTTATTTTATTTCATAATTTTCTTTATGTCGCAAAACTTTGACTGCCGGCTTGATCGGGTTTATTAAACGTAATGTAAGAAATGGATTAGAGTGGAGTGAGGATGGGATGGCATTCTTTTAAACTGATTTATTTATTTTGATGATTAGTAATTATAACGCCTGTTGACGGCGCTAAGTCAACGTACGGTCGACGGTCACCCCGCGTACAACAAAGAATCGGATGTTGCGAGTGCGTGCCTGCGCAAGCCAGTTCCACGCACTGCGTTAGCTAATTTATAGATAATCTTCTATCAAAACCTATTATAATTTCAATTAGTTTTTATTCGTGTGATCGTATACAAAATTTTTCGTTTTAGTTCAAATATTATAGTGAAATTCTTTTTCTTTTGAATAGAAAAAAAAAACTATTAAATCGAAATGATATTTTTCAAAACGTATGGTAAGGTGACTTTGAGATAAATCCCTATGTGTTCAGTCAGTATGTGTTCACTTAATATAATTAATTGTTAGATAAATAATTTAAACTAAGTTTAGTTGCTTGCGAGTCGGTCTGCGAGACGGTTAAGTCAACTCGAGTCGTTGTATTAGATTGTGCGCACTGTTTCTCCCGTCATGGTTTTCAATAATTTGACACACTTACTAGCCCAGCATGAATCTGTTATAATATTATGTATTATCATACTTATATTATTTTTTTCTAACGCCAAGTCTCAAAAACGAATGTCTGATCTAAGTTATCCTACAATTTATCGTTTGCAAACAATTTGCGCAGTTTTTGATGAGATGTAGTTAGAGAATCGTTCAGTTAAGACAGATTGTGTGAAAACCATGTATATTATACGGGATTTAATCTTGAATGGTATAATATCTTATGTCATTATCGAGAGCCGAGTGGGAGGGAAAGCTTTTGTTCTCGAAATAATGTGGTACATTTATGCCTGTGGCTTTGATTGAGGCAGGCAAACACTTTAATTTTGCGCTACGCCTCGCGCCTTGCCTCGAGGCAAGCTTACGTTTGAGTCTGTTTTCTTTCCCGCCAGGCCTCCAAATGAGCAAGGAGAACATTTTGTACCGTACATAGCCCCAATGTTAGTATTTCCTAGAACCTCCGTTGTTTCGTTGCAGAATCTTTTCCTCCATTAAGCTTTTGATTTGCGTATTATAATAAAATACTGTTACAGCTTATTAGACCTCAAAATATGTATAAGTAAATCAAATTTATAGTGAATTGAAATAAAATTAGCTTGAATCAATTGAGAAGAATTACGTGGACAAACTATACTTGCAAGCGGTTACTGCTTCAGTATGTATCTTATAGATAATTGAATAAAGCAATTCATTTGTGTGTCACAGCAGCTCGCAAAGGTTCGATTGAGTTGCAGGCTTCTTGGACTTTATCACCATTATTGCTCTCGGTACGGGCAGTGAATACTTCTCATACTCCTAACGTGTACTAGGTAACTCGTGCTTGGTGTAGTTTGTCCGGTAGATACTCTTATTGTACCTTCGCGGTAATTAGCTCGTGTATATTGCGTAATCAACGCTAGAACTTTCTCCCAATAAACTAAACTAAAGCATAATAAAATTATTGTAAGTTACTATACGGTTAGAGATACGTTTTCACGTTTGTACTTAGGATTATTCTAGAATAAGTCTTCTAAATAATATTTGGTATTCCTAAAAAAAATCGATGCTTCAAACAAAAATTTTCTGGTAACGGTGTTGACAGTAGACATAAATTAAGGTACTGATAATTATAAATAAAGTTGACTGGAATATGAGTCTGAAATTAATTACTTAAGATGGGAAAATTATTGTTTGAAGTCTATGTGTCTCAAAACGTCAGTAGATTTAATGTTGGGTGCGTTTTATTTATTCGTGGTCTAAGAACGCTCGCGTAGGTACGGTTTTCGCATTTATTAGCAGTCTTTCCCTTAATAGGATAAGTAAACAAATATATTACATATTCTTATTATACGGCGCACTATGTGTGTCGCCAGCGCTTTAAGCCATATCTAACAGTACAATTTTTTAATGAAAACCCTGACCGACCAGAGGGGTGTATTACAATTTCTATGCAGTAAAAAAAAAGAAACTAACGGTAAGCTCGGGAGGCAAACAAGATTGAGTCTTGAAAATTTTGCCGCGAAAATCTCGATGCATTAAGTACAACTTAATTGTCCCTCAACTTACCGAATGAATTTTTTGTGCAATTTTTGTCTAAACTCAGCACACTTAAATAACGGTCGTACGCTTGTTATACGGGAGACTCGATGAGTGTGACCATTAAAACAAATCGTACTTTTCTGTTTTCTGTGTTGCCTGCAGTAAAGTCCAATACCGATAATATTTTGATCTTTTATTCGTTTATGCTTAACATAAATAACTATTAAAGATCTCAATTACCACCTTCATTGGTCGGACAGGCTTTTTATTAAATGCTGGTCTTAGGAACTTACAGGAGCCCAGAAACATTACAAAGTGAATAGTTCTGGTTATCTGGTACAATGTGTAGTGTCTTTTTCTACTAATTATTGTAATCACATTTATTCCACTTAAAGTGAATTTAATCTTATTCAGCATTTCGTAGTTTTGAAGCAAAGCTTCTATTAGGCTAAGTACTGTATTTTGTAGCATGTAATGTAACACTGGTTAACGTAACGAAGTATCATGGACCTGCGCATCCCATTACTGGTTAGACGGTCAGTCCTAGCCGTGCAATGGAATGCTCGGTTTCCAACTTATTTATCTGATCACTGCCATAGAATAAGTTTCTTTATTTCTCCTTTGTTCGTTGAACGACCATGAGACATGTTACACTACACCGCTGGTTACATTACACGTTGCACAAGCATGTATCCTATCCACTTTACCTTGTTGCAATGAACGCAGTTGAAATGTACATAAATAGACTTACTTTATTTTCTTATACAGGAATGTAAGTAAAATAGTGTGAATTGTTTACCTTAATATAATAAGATAATCACGTACCTTTATGATAACACCAAGTTAGTTGAAATAGTTAAAACGAAAGCCGTACCGAGCAGCGTTAGTTAGGTTAATATGTGCAGTGTCTTGCGTCTTAACGGTGTTGACGAATTCCGCATATGAATAATTAAATATTTATCTTTTCCAGTAAATAAGTGATGGAATTAACGTTTACTTTTTGTTCAGTGCCATTATTAAAGTATTACGTTATTTTTAAAATAATGTGTTGCATGAAATGCATTTTTTTATCATTATTATACTTTTAATATTTTTTCTTGATTTCGATCACAGTATGTTTTTTAGCCGACAACGAATCTCATAATTATAGTAATACTGATTCTATTGTCGTATGAAACTTAGGTAACGGATTTGCAAAGCAACTCCCTCCCATCTTGCGACTGGTGCATTCGTAGAGTGCTGCCGGCATATCGTGAACAAACGTTTCCGTGTGAGTGCTGTCTCAGAGCTCCTTGCAGGAACTATAGAAGCCGCGCTGATGAAGGGTATATTACGCGCTGATCTTTGACTACCACATAACTACTGTTACCTTTGTTTAAATTTGTAAATGTTATCATTTCATCAGACAAGTCGAGTATTGGTAACAACTAGGTGAACTAGGCCTGAGGTCGTTATTGTACAACTGAGCTGAAAGCTGCTGAAGCATTACTTAATTTTATGACTGCATTTAATTTTGATATAATTTTGGTTATGTTTTATTTAAAATTATTTTGTAACTCAAATGGTTCTGTGGATTCCCAGAGTGTGTTTATTGATCTTCAGATTGAAAGTGAAAAGTAAAGTGAAATTAAGTGTCGCGTTTAATTTAATATTGTGCTGAATGTGTAAGGCATAATATTAGATGAACACCGACCTCAGTAAGCATACCTCGGCGATGATCACAAAATCAAAAGCATATTATGTCGTGAAGCGATGTGTACTTTGTGAAATCTGCTAGCTGCTAGCAGTATAATAGTGGTTTTGTGATAAATACAATAAAATTGAGAACTAAATAATATTGGAACTTAATGATAATTTTTGTACAAGTTTTTGATGTCTATCACGATGATTGTAGCATTCGGAACATTTCAGCAGTTAGTCGAGACACGTCACAATGTTGTGGTAAGCGTGTGGGAGCGAAGTGAGACGCAACACTAAAACTGCATAATAATAATGATACAATTATGAGATTTTAGCGAATGTAAGAAGCCATTTTCGTGCTATTTTTGTAACTTTAACTAGGAGCTTGTGTTGTGTTAGTCTTAGTGTAGAAATTATGTGCATCCGTCTCCCCTTCGCGAGTGTCGCTGCAGACGAGCTCGCTTCTTACAACACATAGCGCGTAGACAAGTCAGTCGAATGTATGAAACATGACAGTTGTCAACTGTCGAAATGTCACATTGTCCAACTGTGGCAATGACAAGCTTGGCTTTTCTATGCGTTATCGACGCACACCTAATGCACCATGTCTACTAGCAAGATTTATTGCACAGCTTTAGTTCGCAGCCGACTTTGCACTATAGACACATTCACAGCAAGTCAACTTGCTGCTAGTTTTTACCAACTTAGACTGTGAAAACGTCAACTTGCTGAGGTCAAGCACAAATCTTGTCAGTGGGCACCGTGCATTAGCTTGTTTGAAGCGACGCTTGCTTTACTTTGGGCACGCAGAGGACCGCTCTGTCGGCAAAGGGTGGATGAATGTTATTGTCAATATCAATGTGTAACAGTAAGTAGTATTTTTGTACACGTGACTCGCTAGAAGCTAGGACCAGCTCCTTTGGTTCTAACTTTCCGCGAGGCGCTTAGTGGTGTTCAAAGATCAACCATAAACTACCTCTTTTTTTGTAATATTTTTAAGACTGAAGGAATTAAGTAACCATGAATGGTGGAATGGTGGTTTGATCACCGCTTTAGAAGCCTGTTGTCTACGATTTTATTTAATTTTTAGTTTTCACTAGAATTTAATCTTAGAAGCGTCCATAACACTCACATTTAGTTTGACTTGTGCAATTGCATATACATTTATTCATGTAGTGTAGTCCAGCTTACGAATTGTCATAGCGAGTGGACAACAGTCTTGTTCTATTATAAGTACCTAGCGGGAATGGCTGTGGATGTGGCCGTCTCCAGCATGGCTCAGTCAGCGCTGATGTGTGGGCCAGCGTGGATGGCAGACACTGGGGATAAGGCTCACAGACACTCCCTCTAGATTATATTATCTACCTTAGCTTACGTAATTATTGTAATCATCTCTAATGTGTGTAATGAGACTGAATTTTTTTTAGTAGTGTTCCTATATTTTAATTTAGACTATTTTACTGCCTACCGTAATTTCATTAACTTTATTTTTACTTGCGATGCATATTCATACATCATTTACATATTCATACATTTCATTCTTATAATCCTATCAATTTATGTACGACGCTATATAATGTCAAATTTTTGAAATTTTTTAAATGAATTTTGTATGAGAAATTAATCAAGTGATTGATAGAAAAATGGTCTTTTATTTTTCTCCACACACTTACCCTGCTAGTCTTCTTGTCAACAAGGACGTTCTCGTCTGTTCTCTATGTTTATCATATCTTTGAAAGCTGAAAGACTACACAAGTACCTACACTTTTTGATTGTGGTCCTTTGATTAACATTCTCCTAAAGCAAAATTAAAAGTAAGCACAGACGCCAGCATATCGAGCTAATCGAAACTGTCAAATTTTCCCAATTAACCTTGAACCTAATGCTTTAGCGATACAGTTGAAAATCTATTAAATAAATTTGACAGATTGTTGTAGCTTGATGTGCTGGCGTCTGTACTACAGAACTAAAAGATTGATTGAATGGACTGAATTGAAAATTCTCAAAATATAAAGCCTCTAAACTAAGGGCTTACTCCTATAAGCATAATAATCAGAGTAAAACGTGTCCTCTGCTGGGACACAAACAACTGATTGAAAGAAGAGGGAGTCGACTTCACCCAGTGGCCTGAGTTCCAACTCGAAGCCAGCAAGTATAGCGGGGTAAATAGAGCCACGACTTGGCTAGACCATAACCAAACCGATTTGAGAGTTCTTTTTGGCATACTGTCGTTACGTCAGTGGCACAAAGTTTGACAGACTAAATAAATATAAAATAGGATTAATTAATTGAATAGGAATTATTCAACTATAAAACGTAGGTAGATAAAAGAAACACTGATGGGTCATCAAGTCAGTGCGATGTTCTCCAGTTTGGGAAGATTCTTCGAGTACCCGGTGAAGAGAAAACCGATATGTTTCTACAGACAGGAAGATTTCAGTGCAACAGGTAATACGTTTGGAAACTAATTAAATACTAATCCGCCTCATCAGCCTGAGTTCGATTCTTAGGGTTCTCAGAAAAAGAAAAAGCGTCGTCGTTACTGGGTACATCCACTAAACACACAAAGATTAACGGAGGGCCAATATTATGTGAAAAGAGCTAAATTACGAGCCTATCCAGAAAGATCCTTTGATTATCATCGGTTGTCCATAAGCTCTTTCGACGAATTATTTGGTAGAATAAGTAGTAGGTATAATAATTAGTTTGAGGTTCGGTGCCACCTCCACGAGCGAGTGTCTCGCGGCGACATTATCGTCCTGCCACTGCATTCTATAGCAACTTTTTTAACGTGCTTCAGTCTCCACATGGCATTATTATCGCAGCGATGCGACGAGTGACATTTTCAAGCAAAATCTTTCCCGTTATTCCATGATAGCTCGAGCTCTGTTTCTATGCCTCAGTTAATGGCTACATGCGAATCATGGGATACATTGGATGAAGGTAGATAGGTATTATATAACTGACTAGTGGCCCACCCCGGCTTCGCCCGGATGTATATGTATTTTCCTTCATAAGAACCTTCTCTTGACAATAACAAACACAACAAAATAATAATTAGCGAAATTGGTCCAGCCATTCACGCTGATAGACATTCATGATGACGTGACCACGGGAAATAGGAATTCCTTTTTTTATATATAGATGCTAGACTCAGCGTTTCCTATGGGTTTATTTACTGCCGAGCATTACTTTTAGCTAGGGAGGCATCTCAAACACTAAAGCTGATTCTAACAAGTCTGTTGACATTAGGGGAACCTCATATGAAAGTAACAGACCAGCAGAGGAACATTCAGACGGACTACGACAAGCTAGTGGATCTGTTCTACACGCGGCTAGCGGAGCAACGCCAGTATAACCATGTAAGATGATTCAAGCGAAATGTTGCCACCGTAGAGAATAATATTTCAATTATAAATACCTACTTTGATCATTGGATAGCATCCAAAGGTCTAAATTAGTGAGGTACCTACTTGTGTGCCGCATATTGGCCATTCAGCCTCGAGATCACTGCTGACTGGGAAGTAATACTTTACTTACCTACTTGAATACTAGTTTTTACCATTTTTAATTATTTTTCTCCCCCCATCTATTTAATTTAATATTATTATCAGGCTACTCGCCGCAGCAGCCGCTGATCGCCAGTCAGCCCCTACGAAAATCGACTTCGGAGAACGTGACAAAATCCTTAGTGTGATTTGGCATCACACACATCAATGTCTGTCACGCCAGCACATCAAGCTACCCGAAACTGTCAAAATTTCCCAATCAACCTTGAACCTAATACTTTTGTGATAAAGTTGAAAATATATTAAAGAAATTTAACAGATTGTTGTGGCTTGATGTGCTGGTATCTGGACTATTACATCAGCATGGGCCACCACATCGGCAGTAGTCTGCTCACTGTCTTAGACTATAGGATGTTGACCACCTTTATGCTATACGCTAAATTCCTAAAGCTCACCCCCAAACCTGATTCTTGCTGGTAACCTTATCTAAACTTACCTAGACACCCCCAAAGTGCCTGTTTAATGCTAAATGTGCAAAAACCTGGTATCGTATCGCAGGAGATGAAGGAGAAGGATCGCAGATGGAGTATGCAGAAGGTGGTGGAGCGGTTCCCCGGCTGGAACGAGGTCACCATCGCCAACTTGCACAGCCTGTTCCTGCTCTTCGACAACCAGTCCAACGGCATGCTCGGCTTTGATGATTTGTTAGTTTCACGTTTTATGATTTCTACATGAAGCATAGCCAATAGGTACCCGGCATAGTCTATAGTACTTATTTACCTACTGACTGACCACGTCTCAAAGACCGGTGTTGAGTAGCTGAGTTATAGCGTCAAACGACGTGATGACTTGCTAAAGTTATTATGAGATATAATGAAATATTTAGCATTTTATTTTAAAAAAAACTAGGCACTTTTTAAGTAGGTAGGTACTAAAGAAACTGCCAGGGTTGCGGAATTTGTTCGAAAGAGTTACCGCGACCCTGGATCGCAAAGGGCTTTAGAAGAAACACGGATGGGTTTTAGTCAATAAGAGCCTGACACGCCCTTCCGCTTCACCCAGAGCGGAAGAAGTCATTTGATGATTTTCCATCCTTAAAAAAAAAAGTAGGTACTAAAGAAAAGACAGTGTGTACCCTAAAAATATAAGATTTTCTGCTTTATGACATTTGATTTGCTAAAAAGACGTAGAGATACCACATCATCATCTTTGAGGATTGCTGTGCAATCACACAGCAGGATAATCAATTATGAGACTTTCAGTGATCCGAAAATCTGAGGCTCACACCTTAACACAACAATTTTAGAAATAACTAGCGAACTTCACGCAGTTCCTGTTCCCGTGCGAGCACGGGGATGAAATATAGCCTATGTTACTCGCTGATAATGTTATCCATTGCTGAAATAATGTTTCAAATCGGTCCAGAAATTTTTAAATTTATTTGTTACATACAAAAATACAAATTTTTCCTCTTTATTATGTTAGTATCGATAGGTGAGAAGATATTATATTTTAATTTCCATCAACTTCATTCAGCGGAGCAGTGTTAGAGAGCTTGGGCGATGAGAGTGGCATGGAGGTTCGCAAGGAGAAGTTCAATCTCGCTGACACAGACAACGACGGCTGGATCACTTACGACGAGTTTCTATCGGTAAGCGCAATGTTAAAGCTGACCTAACATGGTGGTGCTGATCTAGCAAATAGTTCCGAATTACGTAGGTATACGATTCATTTTTATCTACGACACGGCTACGCCAGTACGATGACGTCTGCGGCGCTAAGTTACGACGACTACGAAACTTCTAAGCTGCTATGACGTCTGCAAAACATCGCTACAGCACCCACGAGGTCTTCGCCGCTACGCTACGATGTCTACGACGAAACATTCACGCCGTGCCGCAACGCCAGCGCCCTCGAAAGTTTCGTAGCAGCGTAGACGTTTCGAGTCAAAATATCTGTCACCGGAAAATGGCAAACGCTGTAAGACTGTAAAATATCGCGTAAAATTGTAAACTATTTTTTCTAAATAAGACTCTTCTTTATTACCTACTTACTTACTTATATATTTAAAACTCTTGAATTTGGATGGAGTTTATAATATATCGAGAAATTATAATCTAATCAAAATTTATTAGAATCTTACGGAGTCTGCAATTATCCGGTGAAATCTACGTTGCTACGACGTCTACACCGCTACGAAAACGCCTACGAAACTTCTACACCGTTACCACAACACCTACGAAACGTCTACATCGTTACGACAACGCCTACGAAACGTCTACATCGTTACGACAACGCCTACAAAACGTCTACACCGCTACGACAACGCCTACGAAACGTCTACATCGTTACGACAACGTCTGCACAGCTACGACAACGCCTACGAAACATCTACATCGTTACGACAACGCCTACGAAACGTCTACACCGCTACGACAACGCCTAGGAAACGTCTACACCGTTACGACGCGACGTCTACGAAGCTACTACGGCGCTACGCCGTTACGACGCCGCCTATAAAAGTTCTACGAAACATACACGTACACGTTTATATCTACGAAACGTCTACGTAGCATCTACGTGACGTCTAGCTTCTGTAGCGTCTTGCCTTTGTCTACGCTGTAAATACGCCATGTTAGATGCCAAATACTGCTAACCTAACTTTTTTTCAATTAGGCTGGCAACACGTCAAATAATTGAATATAGTTCAACATCTGCCTAATTTCGGTAAAAAATCTTTGTTTATATTTTCCAGTTTCCACACTATAAGGTTTTTAATATTCTTATACGCTCGCGTTTGACCACTCTCTCACCTGATGGGAATCGATGATTTGTTCGACGATGCAGCACGCTTGCCTAGAAGTAACCTATTCACTCTTGACTTATAGACCCCCAGGTTGTAGCTATCAGGAAACACAAGACTCTGGCAGCATGCGCGTCCAGTAGGCTACAGTAAGGGTAGGCCAGCCCATACATAATGCCAAAAAAAAATTTCGTCCACTTAAAAGTGATGAAAATTCGCATCGTTAGTATCGTGATTTCAACCCTGAATAAAGTGGTGAGTTGTTTTTTTTTTATGCATTATGTATGGGCTGGCCTACCCTTACTGAAGCCTACTGCACGCCCATGTCTGGCAGGGAATTCCGCTCCTTAGCACGTACAATGAAAGTATGAAAGTATACTCCACTCTTTCAGTTGGTATACAACTTCAACCCCGGAGAAGAGGGTCGCGTCACCGGCCTGGCGGCCCTTTGCAATGACGTCGCGGAGAACATACAGTTTGTGAGCAACCTCACCGTCGGCGAACAGCTGGAGTATGGACTGTTTTGAAATACAGTTAGTTTTTAATGTTTTAAAACGATGTTTTATTATAATTGTAGTACCCGATAATTTCATATCAATCATAGAAGCGTACTTAATCATAGAAAGATTTATCATGATTTATTCTTATTTATAGAATAAGAATAAATGAATTCCTTTATACCAGAATTTAAAAAAAAAATACTGATTTCGTTCTATCCCGCCGTTGCTGCAATAGTTAGACGAGTGTGATTGTGATGTGGTTGCATTTACACAAACTACAAAAGTAACACATTTAAATGATGGTTGCATAGCAAAGGAGACGTGTTTATCGTCGCCGTTTCTTCGCTCGATCCGCGTCGTCAGTGTGACCCCGGCCTTTAAGGGGTTGTTGAAACAAAGAGAATGTGTTTCTAACCGCACGTCTTTACTCAAAAACCTGTCCAATTTCACAACACAAGGTCTATTCGGTCTAACAAAATTTAGAAGATTTAGACGGATCAATAGTTTGTCGACCTGTGATGAAGCGGCGGCAGTGAAGGACGCGTTACCAAGGACAAGGCCCTCGTTGCCACAGGGGCTCAGGGGTACAGGCGTACCCCGCGCTTTCTCTGTTCCCTTAAATCACACCCTTCCCTATGTACCCCTGCTATGCAACCGGTCAAGCCTGCACGGGACACCACGCCCCTAACGCCAACTCTATTGTATTTTTATTTGAAAGTTACTTTTAATCCTGCGTTTGGCTATTCGTCTGGGTGGATATCGAGTATTCGAGTTGTAAGTCAAAATAACCACGCAGTAGAACCGACGAAGCGATGCGTCGACCCGCAACCGACAATCAATAGCACATCAGAGTTAACTTTTGTCATTGATGGCGCTTAAATGTTGTAGAATTCCCTCTAGTAGGATTGTATTGAGAATGTTATCAGGTTATCACTGATGTGCCGTTGACTGTCCCTAGATAGCGTCAAGAGAGATGACCGTCGTAACGAAACGTTCAAGCAATGCGTCTCTTTTTAAGAAAATATAATCTTTTAAGGAAAATATAACTTTAATTTGGGAAGTCGATGCTTTTAGTTGTTTCTTCGCTTTTTGACACCGACTTCCCAAATTAAAGTTATTTTATACTTTGTAGTGTTTTATTTGGAAGTCGGTTGTATTATTTGTAAAAGATTTTTTATTTTTCACTTTTTAGTGGTTAATTTGTGTACCTTCGCAGTCGCAGACCAAGTCCAGACCAGCTCATATATCTACTATTTGATTTGGGATTGACATAAACCTAACAATATCTCACTTTACTAGATTTTGTTGATTAAGGTTAAGGGGCCACTGGCTTATCTTTGAAGTTCAACGTTCAATGCTTATTCAAGATCAGTTCACAGCGTACCGGCGTGATGTCATGTTATGAACTGGTGTAAATAATAAACAGACGTGCGTTTTCAGCAACCATTTATTGGAGAGTTATCTCCAAAGTTCTTCATCAGATCTTCACCAAATTAAAATGGAACCGGGAAAAATTTCTTCCAAACGAAAAAAAGGAATCATCCAAATCGTTTGACAATTGGCGAAAATATCGCTGAACAAACATTAAAAAAACATGCAGTCGAATTGAGAACATTCTCTTTTTATTTAAGCCGGTTAAAAAAGTTGTCCATCAATGGGATGCGAAAATTAAAGATTCGATGTAATCAAAAAACATTTTATTCTTAATTAACATAAGCTAATATTACAGTCTTCTCTACAAATATTACAGCTGCTTCAAGCAGCCTGCTTGTGACTAGCAGAAACGTTAGCACAGACGACTTCGCGAAGAAAAGGTTTTAATACAACCCCTTTAAATGTTTATCATCAATATTATAAAATCGTTTGTCCTGATTAACATCGACGCACAGCCAAAACTATTAAGTCTAGAAAGCTGAAATTAGGAATACCTTTACGTAAGTTTATTTTATAACGAAAATATCCGCTTAGAAAGAATCTTTGGAAATTTCAGAACTGTATGAAAGTCTTTGGACGGTTTTTACAAATTCTGGGACAAAGCCCTAGTCATCAATATGTCAGCTGATCGTCGTCAGTGAGTGAGTCCACGTCGCTGAGCTCGTTGAGGCTGGGGTCGCACGCGAGGCAGCGCGCGCCCGCCTCGTGCCAGCACTCCGCGCAGTACACGAACGGGCACTTCGGCACGCAGCAGCAGTGCCAGCGACTTGATGACTGTTGCCCTGACATTATGATAAAAAGACAATACGAATGGTCCTTTTGTCGGTGAATGGTCGATCATTCTGTGCCACTTGCATATACGGTGTTTCTTCTCAGAGAAGTCGGAAATATACAATAACACCGACCACATTTTCTTGCACTTTTATAATAAGTAGGTATTTTATTTAGTTTGAAATATAAGTGTTTGTTATCGAAGAAGAGTTAATGTCACAAATATAATAAAATTAAGATTTTTTTTGAAACGCCTCTGCTAAATCCAATTCGGAGTAACCAGAACCTTTTTTTTAATTCTCGTAGACACCATTTCTACATAAAAACAAGTAATAGAACAATATATTCTGACGGCAATCAGTGTCCGCAATATGTAGTTATAAACAACTTGCTCACCCTCATTGTTCCTTGGTTCCGTTTCGCCACAAATGAGGCAGGTCATCCTGGCGGCGGGCAGGGCATTCAACCAGCCCAGCAGGTACGGGAACTTCATCCGCAAACTGAGGAGATTTTCTCCAGATAGGTAGTGAGCACGCACGGCTTGCACCGCTTTCCTGAAAGCGGATCGACATAATAACTGTTGTTGATTATGACATATCAAACGTAGACAAAACAATGTGTTTTTGTTAGACGACCCATCTACCTACATCATAGTAGTTACCTGTGTACAAAGTGCATCAGAATAATCCTGTAATCTAAAAAGGGGTCTTTAGGGTACTACTCATCATTATGAACATTAAATCCCATCTAAAAGAGGTATATATCTATGTATGTAGGTCAAAAGCTGAAATTGAGAAAAATAAATCTGCCATTCATTATATTTTGTCGACTCGTCGATTTATGCACACATAAAGGGCAGTCGATTTTTCGCGATTTCCGTGTTGGTCTCATGGTTAAGTTGTTTATTATGATGAGTACCTATGTAATAACCGCAAACCCTCCCTCTATGCAGAATTTGCGGTTTTTAAATTACACATTGTTTATCTTCTACGAAGTCCTGTTAGATATCATTTTGACTTTGAAACTAGGATGCTATTTAGGTACTTTCCATCGTGCTATTCGCACCTGCGCAATGTTTTGTCCATTTTCATCCGTTTCTTGAGAATATCGTTGTAAAGATGCAATACGCGTTGCTTCTCCCGACGAGGATAGAAGTAACTGCAGATTTGTCTGAAATGATTTATTATTCACCTAATCAGGAAGTAGATACCTACGGTAGAGCAGAGGAAAGTGGAAGCCCTCAACAACCCAGCAGTGGATACCAAATTTTAATTTTAGACTGAAATGATGATGAGTTAGTCGTAAAAATATTGTACTTTAGTTACGTTTAACCTTTTGAACGCCAGAGCATAACCGCATCGGCGTGCCCCCAACACCAAGCCACAAAATCGCCGTACTTTTTGTCACATGACGTTTGGCGTACAGGGCATGCGCTTGCCTGTCGTGTATACGTGACAATGGCGTTCAATAGGTTAAAAACATTCAACAGTGTATAAAGATGTTGGAAGTCCTAAACGACAAGAAACAGGTATAGAATAGAAAAAGATGGCGAAATCGAGACCAGGTCTCCTGCAAAAATAGTTCCTCAGAAATTTCTTCCATATATGCCTTACCTTCTAAGCCTCATTGTATACGGGTTCACATACAACAGCAGCAGTATCCACACGTATCCTCCGTAGATCTTCAAGAAGTATATCGGAGGCATGGCCCGCGGCTGAGGCACACATTGCTTGTTGGTGACCTTGCGTCGCACACCCTGAGTTGATGAGAGATTGGAGACCAGCTTCCGGAGAAGGGCAGCTAGCACACCTGTGCCTTCAACCTGGTAAATTAATGGTGAAGATAACACTACCGACCAGTTACTGTTAGGTGTGGAATTTCTAAGTAAACTTGATCCTGTATTTTGGTTATGAAACACCAGGTAGAAGTTTATTCTTAGTCCTTAGCAGTTAATAGGAACGAAGCTAGTCGGAGGTGGACGTATTTCCCGGGCTCCCACTTCATGAACATGTGTTTTAGTCGGTAAGATTCGGACTGTCCAAGAAAACCCCGTACTCTGCAGACGGAAGGAAACCAGGAGGTTATATCAACAGTAAAAAAACGGCTAGCAGTGACGTATGGTGATCTATTACTTCTGAAGTTTAATGATTTGCCAACTGATGGCAAACTCTTCAAAGTAACGTAGCAGTTTCTCACCTCAATCTTCAAATCCTGCGTTCCCTGCTGAACAACCTCGACCTGTGCATGCTGGCGCACCACATCCAGAGCCTCGTAGAACAGCCGGTCCAGCATCACGAAGGTGGTGGCCGTCACCACCTCGAGCATGACCTTCAGGATCTGCGTCACAAGCTTACTGTGCGGAGATGCCGAGTACCACATTGAATGGATATCGATGTATTTGTAGCGCTCCATCTACGAAAGCAAAATCGTTCAGCGATAATTTATATTGGAAACTATTGAATTTGGATGGGATTTACTGTACCCAAAACGTTTTTTTTCATAATATATCGAGAAATTGCAATCTAATAAAGATGTATTACAATTTTACGGATGCAATGTTCCGGTGAGATATATAAAGATAGTCCCCAAAAAAGGATCACACTTCGTAGTGTTTTAGCTGGGACAAAGACTTGGCGAAAAAAACTCCCCAACACTTAAACGTAACATTCACATTACCTTCTTCAACGGCAACAGCGTCACCATATCCCTCTTCCTCCTTTTCTCGTCCAATTGCTTAAAGTACCCGGTGATGTACACGTTGTCGTAGTGAATGCTGGTGAGATACATCTCGTGGTACAACACCGCCGCCACCACGATGCGGAGAAACAGTAGAGCCATGCAGACGTTGAGAGCGATGAAGACCACTCTCATAATGATGTGCTTCTCTTCGAACGAATGGAGGACGCGCTCGCCTGTTTCTTTTGCGTCCTGGAGGAAGTGGTTACGAAAGATATTAGGGACCAGACCAGTGATAAAATTGGTGCTGGTAATAAGTTTCTATAGATACTAATAGCACCGTAATATTGACTAGTTCCTATCCTATTTACTGGTTGTTATCTCAGAAGTCATCTCCTTTTAGCTAAGTACTACTAGTATAAGAATACCTTTTAAATATATTTAGTGATAATCCGACTATCTAATTTACAGTAGAGATAAGACGGTAAAAGTGCCTCGAGAATCCGAGTTGCCTGTAGGTCTTCTCTCGGTTACATTTCGGGGAGTGTACGTCGGCATTGCACAATTCAATCTTAAGAAGACCTCCTTGCCGGGGTTTGTGTTTCCTGATAGCGACAACCTGGGGTTCTACTACATACCTTAGATAATAACAATAAGTTTATTTACACAAAAACCTTTGTATACAATACCAATACATTTCACATAGGTACATTAAAAACCTAAACTAGGGGGACCCTGTGACTTAGGAGTCAGTGTTCTACTGTAACTTCGTGTACCAAAGAAACCTTTATTTATTTATTTATGTGTGTTAATAAACCTATAATGCACTGTTCTAACTATGAATAAGAATGTGTCAAGATGAAGAAGAAAAAGAAAGAATACAACTTTTTAAATCACGATTGGAGATTCAATTACCTGGACATCATACAAGTTGCGCTCAAATATAACTCTGTATTTCAAGTGGACATTTTCTAAACTGCCGACCAGTTTTCGTTTAACTTTCTCTAGAGCGACATACCCCTCGCCGAAACCACGATTAATCTGCAATAATATTTGGATCTTATCAATAAAACTCTAAATGTAGCCTATAAAACAAAGTCTTTCCTCTCCTGACTTTTTCTAGACCTCCTGACCACGCAATGTTGATACTGTTTTCACCTATACAAAGATAAACGAAGAAGGTTTGTCTTAATACCTAATTTGTACTGGTGCTAAGCCGGGGCGGGTCACTAGTTACATAGGCAAACGGGTTACTGTGATTGGCATCACACTAGCCCGTTTATCATTAGAAAAGGTCTATCAAGGTATCATCTTAAAGGTGTATAAATGCATTGTATCATCATTCAAAAACTTTTTCAAACCCGAAATCGCGAAAAAAAATCAGATATTCACTACATTTTGTCGAGTAATCCGAACATAAATGTATAGGGACACGCTGATGAGGCAGGCGTATTCAACCCCCTCAATTTACACAAATCCTAGACTTCACAAGTTTTACCTGCTTCCTGCTATCACAGGTATCATCCTTTTGGAAGGCGTGCATAAAGTTGCAGATATAACTGAGCCTTAGAGGCCAGCACAGCATGGATGCCGTGGTTGCAGGCATGTTGTGATAACAATGTTCGTACGCTGAGGTAAACGCTTCGATGCATAAGGCTAGGGCCTCGGTCAGCTGGTGTTGACACCTGTACTCCAGCTTCTTTCCGTATAGCTTTAGAAAGTGGTCTTCTTCTTTATTTTCATGCATTTTTCTAAAATTAATGATGTAATTGGTTTTAAATAGCTTCTAACGTATCCAGAAAGCAGCTTTATCCAACATCTTCATCATTTCAGCTAAAATACATCCACTGCTGGACATAGACCTCCTCCAAGCGTCGCCACATCTAAAGGTTCTGTGTTTCTCGCTATCTGCAAATTTCCCGCGGTCCGGTTTACCTCGTGGAGACGGTCGCTATTCCAGAACCTTTCAGCCAATTAGGCCATCCCCTTCATTACGGCTAAATTCCCGATTGGTGCAATTATTTGAACGGTTTGCAAATAAGTTAGAGATGGTTTTTTTCTTAAATTTATAGTGAAGAAAAGTCGATGTTCGAAAAAGCGATTTTCGGGCGCACATCAGTAAATATTTTCCGTGAGAAGCTGGGGCGGGATACTAGTTTTAAATATTTAAGTTAAACATGATCATACTAACTGGTACTTGACCTCAATGTCTCTTGACCGCGAGCCGAGTTTCAGCAAACCATCCAAGTTGTCGCTCTGTTGTCGTTTTACTTCTATCTCTTCCGTGTCTTCTATCTCATGTTCTATGGGAGTTACGATGTCATGAATTGATCTAGAAGCGAATCATCATCAGAACGAACAAGATATTAATATGTAGGTCCAGAACTAAAAGAGAAGGAAGTGCAGTCTTGCGAAAAGTAGAACGAGTGAAGTTTTCGCAGGACTGCACTTCCTGCCCAGGACTGGGACAAAAAAAAAGTTAGCACAAAAAAAGTAGATCCTGTACCTACCTAGTTACTTATCTACCTAAAGCCGGATAATGGCCAAGCAAATGTTTTCGATTATAATTTACTGAAAACATACAATATCTGCGAGTAAGTACCTATTTGTATTAGAAGAACCAAATCTATCAGAAGTTGTTTTATCCCTGCTTAAATAATTTGTTTTCACATTTGACGCCATCTTTGAGGTTTTCCCACGTTGTCAATGTTATGAGTAATTTGAAACGTCCTATTTATAATTCTTATAACAACATGTTATTAGACCCCCAATATTGTACATTATCTCTGGATGCCTACGCACGCCACTATTGTGTCGAGAAGTCCTCTCTTTGAGGAGTGGCTAGAGAAGAGCCACGGCATCCTCACGTTCCGCCTGACGCAGGTGCTCACCGGACACGTCTGTTTCGAGAGCTACCTGTTTCGGATTCGGCGGCAGGACACGTCCAGGTTTGTATCACTGCGCGAGGATCGCCCGGAGGACACGGTAGAGCATACGGTGGAGGTCTTGGGCGGAGCATCGCTGTGTCCTTGTCGTGGCGGTCAGCGGCGGCGTCCTCTCGCTACCGGCCTTGGTTCAATCCATGGTCCGGAGCGGGGAGCATGGGGAGCAAAGTGAAGGAGGAGGCGGGCCGCGTGATGGAGAGGCAAACCTCACGCCCCAGCCGCTGCAACAGAAGGAGACGACCCGGGCGTTGGGAGTCGCAGGGCGACTCCCGGCTACCGTAGGCGAAGGCTTGCGGACGAGCGTTGAGTGGCTCGCCGTCCGATCAGAAACAGGCCCGGGTGGACGGCGGCGCGTTGTGTTCCACGCGCGCCTCAAAGAGATGTCAGCATAGTTGACGGGGCCCGCTAGGGCCAGAGCCTGCCAGGGTTGCGGAAATTGTTCGAAAGAGTCACCGCGGCCCTGGATGACTACTATGACGTGCTAATGCCATCCAATTCTGATGATGTAAAAAGGACAGTCCTATTCGCTATGTATAGCTCCGTCTCTCTCTAAAAGCGGAATCATTATCGTTTTAAGACTTCATAGTAAGGCCCCTGGAACGCAAAGGGCATTAGCAGGAACACGGATGAGTTTTAATCAGTAAGAGTCTGACACTGCCTTCCGATCCACCCAGAGCGGAAGGAATTTGATGGTCCTATCGGTAAAAAAAAAATCTTGGATACCGTAGAAATGTAACATTTTAGGAATATAAAATTACACATTTTGAATCATGCAATGTCTGATAAGAACAGTACCTATGCTAGAGTTCGTATTTTAGTTTCACGTTGGTTTCGATGGGATGCAAAAGTAAGCTGTGGCTTTCTGTTGAAGGAGTCCCACTAAACATCGTCTTCAGAAATTGTTAACGTTTTCTATACCTTTTGTTGGGGAGCTCCTAAATAAATAAATTACCCTTATGGTTGCTTGCCACCTACCGGCACTTTTAAAATGCAATAAAAATTATAAGCTTGAAATCAAATAACATTAAAAAAGTAATGCCCCAAGCCTGTAGTAATGTAAGCAAGCACTCATCGCTGACTCGCGGCTGTCATCTGCAGCCGTATTCAAGGGAACATCATACGCACGGGTGGTCATATGGGTGCTGTGACGTACGTCGAAGGCTAGCCTGTAACCTAGGCTGGTATAGCTACTGTTTTACTATCTATTTATTAATGACTATGAGAAGCTGTCGAAACTTTTTTGAAAATGAATAGTAATTTATAAATGTTATGCCTGTTTTATTTTATAAGATACCTATGCAGACACGTAGGCACTTTATTACTTTGCTACTTGTGTTACGATTCCAGTAAAAGGGACAGCCTTTTGCTGTAGTTAACCGGGCACAGTTCTCCATTCCAGGCTGCTAACAAGCAATTCCTAATGAATAAATACATTCGGCCTATCCCGATTTGGTAATTAAGCCCAGGACCCCATGTAAGAGTGTTACAAAACAAGAGAAAGACGATCCCAAGGGGGGTGTCGGGTTCTTAACACAAATATAAAACCTGATGCAGTTGGTGACATTTATTTTAGTTCAATCACAGATTTGATGCCACTAACAGCTTGAAAAGTGACTTTTTTTTGTGGTCGTGTTTTTATATAACTAAGTAGTTCTTATTTCCTATATTTAAGCGCTTTACATACTTAATAGACATAGATCATATACTCTCGAAAAACATTACCTTCCTTCTGTGGGCAGTCGGGTAAAATTGATGGTAACCTTTACCTTAGGAGTTAGATATTATGATAATGAAACCTAACCTCAGCGCATCCTTCATCTGATCCATCTCGGTCAGGAGGCCGAGCGCGGTCCTCTTGAAGGGCTGCACCATGACCTCGTACCGCTCCTTGGACAGGTTGAATGACAGCTGGGTGCTGCAGGCGAATACTCGCACTACTTCTCGCGCATTTAGTCCCATGTTTGTGATTGGACCTAAAGAAAAAAAGTTACTTGTTTTTCGTGTGGTCGCCACGTTGTGGTATTCAGATTTCAATGTGGGCTACACGTTTTGGATTGTATTTCTATCCATGGATGGAGGGGTTCCTAATATACCTAACCATGCAATACATTGATCAAAAAGTCAATCAATAGGTCAACGATTGGGGATCGAGTTCGCGACCTCTACCTCAGTAGTTTACAAATAATTCATTATCGGGCTATTGTTCCTTTTGTGAATGAATCTATTGCTGATTTATTTACTAGCTGTTGCCCGCGACTTCGTACGCGCATATCCCGTTTTTTCCCGTTCCCGCATTCCTCATGAATGTGGCTAGAATTTTCAAAATCGGTTTAGTAGATCCAGAGATTACTTCATGCACATAGGTAGGTAGGGTAGGGTATGCCCTTGATAGACTTTATTATAATATTCTACTTATTTAATTTAAAACGTTTATTTTGCTCACCAGCCACTACATAAGTCAATATAACTGCCTTGAGAACTCCTCGGCCAGTCTTACCGCAATACATCGGGAATATAAGCAGGCATATACATCTCACTTGAATCGTTATAGCGTTCCCTATACCTGTAATTATAATAATTTAGGGAGGAATATGGTGAAGGCATGAGGTGCCAAAGCCAATAAGCATTTGGCACTATGTTGGTACGTGTAGTGCCTTATGGTTTATGATAATTAATGATCTTTGTACAGTTAAACCTATTTCCTATTCATAAGTGTGAATTTGAATCCATTTTGTGTGTAGGTACATTTGTGTTGGAAGTCTGTAGACGCTTCAACGGCTGAACTACAAAGAATAGAACGCAGGTAGCATTTAGACCATCTCAGCACGCTGACGCATCGACAACGAACTAATACTTAGACGACGGGTTTTGCAATTTGTTGTTGCCACGTAGCGCACATAGATAATAATCAAACAATCACTGCTTCAATTCAGTTAGCAAAGTAGGATAGTATTTTTTTTTGCAGTAGTTTTCGCTGAACAATAAGATTTGTGAACACTTACCAAGTAATATACTTAAAACTAAAGACAAATAAAATCCTGAATTGTTAGGGAAGGGTATCCTCTTCAACAAATAATAATAATAAGCTTGTCCTAAAAGGAATCCAGCGAAGAAACTTGTGCATCTCAAGTTCCTACTTTGATTACAATCTGAGAAGAACAGCCTGTTTATCGGCGGACAGAACACACAGAAACATTTCACTAGAAATTTACGTAAATAGTAGATACACAAGCACATTTATAAATGTTTGGTAAGAAACAATATTCCCCTTTATCCGAATTCACCTTATTGTTGTGAAACGTCGTATCAACGATATTGACGTTTGTTTTTTTTATCTGTGGATCTTGATAAGGAGTATGGTTTCTTTTTTGAGGTTTCAGTGAAGAAGGTTTTATTACTTAATTTTCAGACTGTGTTTTTGTCTACTACATGTTTTTCGATTATTGCTTCGTAAATTATTGGGTTATTTTGGTGTTGTTTATGCGTTTGCTTAATAGTAAAGGTGTTATTTTAATGAGTTAAACAACATCTAAATGTATAATCAAATTTTATTATCGATCATTGTTTAGTATAATTAGTCTTATAAAATTCAATACGTCTTGTATAGAGAACCTAGATATTTACTGAGATGAGTTAAACGAAAATGCCTCAAGCAATTAACAGCAGCATTCAAAATGCCAATTCACAATAAATTAACGAATCACTAATCCCGCGACCTACGTCTAAACTAGCACAATTCGACAAAATTTGATTTGATCTTTTTGCTAGAAAACTGCTGTTTTATAACATAAAAATATTCGTGTTTATATAAATGCTTTATTTCGTACATAAAAATATAAGGGTTCACTTCTGGTTTATAACATTAAAGTTTATTGCTTTTCAATATCAATCGAGACAACATTGTTATCTTATACATACAGTTAACAGAACATAATATACATGAGAATTGAAATATAAGGCTAGACCAGTCGTGGTTTTCGAGTCACAGACATTACCTACAGTTCACGCTATGATATTATTTAGGCTACATAACATAGGCAGCAGCGACTATGCATGGCGATGTACAGGACCCGTGCGATAAATAATGACACATCTGGCACAGGTGTGAGTTATAGAGATGATGCTCCGCTCTCTCTACTAAGGCCTATTCTATAATAAAGCCGCACTCGTCGAATGGGCATATTTAAGCCCGGGTACTGTAATAGTAGCATATAGCATAGCTTTAATGCATATCTCTACTTCATATTATCTTCCTTAACTTACAGAGATAGATCGCCAATAACATGAAACTCGACATTATTTAATATTTATAGGTTATAATCCAAAAGTAAAATTTATATGACGATTTGGAAGATGTGACATTTAGCTCTATGTTGTGATATTATTTAATGGACCTTTGGGGCTCTATTTTGGCTTCTATTATTTTAAGCGAACTCTTCTGATACCTTCAGCATGGCTACTAAGTTCTAATTACATATGATATCAAAGTACAAAGTGAACTCAATCTCCAGTTCTTCTATACATTAGGCGCCCTAACACTACTGTGACAGGACACATGTCACCAATTCGAGACAATATGTTACTGAATCGCGACAATGTTTGTAAACACGTGATGAAATATCACTAACTCGTGACGAAATGTCACTAAGTCGTGACGAAATGTCACTAACTCGTGACGAAATGTCACTAACTTGTGACGAAATGTCACTAACTCGCGACTTAAAGTCAGAATGTCACGTATGTCTTGTCACAGCGATGACGACTATAGAAAGTTGTGCGAGTCGCAGTAAAGTCAAGCGGGTTGGGACAAATGGAAACTAGGTAGCGACGAGAGTGTTACGCGAGGGCGACAGGCGGGTCTTCGTCGTCGCGTTCGGTTATCATCGGCTCGGGCTTGTCGCTTACTTCGGGCACTTCGAGGATCTTCGGCCCGTAGAGTAGTAGGTATGCGCAGTGCCAGTCTCCTGTAACAATAACGTATAAATAATTGGTTGCATGGATGCAGTAGTGTGTGGCCATAGTAAACTTGTAATTGTTTCTAGTCAGATTTTGTTTCTAGCACCTATTGTTTTTGACATTGCCAAGTGGTTTCTGTGACGGAATAAATTACTTCTGACTTGAAGGGAGAGGGAGCCGTAAAGGAGCCTACAGGGTGATGTGGTTGTGTTATATAGTTGCTGTTACATAGCACCAGCTTCATGAATGCTTTTTCGCGAGATACCATTTAGAACAGACGATATTTAACCAGTTCAATCTGACTACATTTGGTACGGTACTCATCTGTCAAATTTTGAACAACTTGCGCACGGCATTCGTTGGAAGTTCTGAACATTTCTGCCTTCGTTGGTGCGAAGTTCTTGGGCCATGATACCCACAGATGCTAAAGTATTTCAATTCCATACGATTGATGTGGCTAAGTATGAATTTTGGGATAGGTAAGTTACGCTGGCGGTAGATCAGCGACCATTTTAGGTGCTAAACACTCACCGCCTCCGCTGAGCTTGAGCACCTCGTCCTCGGTGACGGGCGTGACGGCGTCGTCGTCGCAGCGCAGCCACGCGTCCCCGCGCGCCACCCACGCCACGTAGTGACCTGACGACGACGAGCGCCCGCGGTGCGTCAGCACCGCCTGCAGCCGGTAGTAGCCGCTGTTGTTGCTGCCTACGTCTGTGGATTGGTTAGGGATTATTACTCTCGGACACTTGAAATTCATAGGATGCACGACAGGCTATAAAGAAATAACAATCATTTATTTGCACAGAAGCGTGGTGTTCGGCTGAGTCGTCCTGACGCACGCGGGGTTACACGGACCCACATGGTGGGCCGGGACAGATCGCCAGGTACTTTTTCTCATGCAACGGAGCGAGTGGGCGGGTTGCGGATAGCCTAAGCTCCGGCTGGGACAGTCACCTGACTACTCGGGGTCGATCTCCTGGCCGGAGTGTCGTGATCGATACTCCGGACATGAGAAGTTTTGTTTATCTCAGATTGACGAGTTCCAACCCTAGGAGGATTCGCTTTTAACTAGTAGCCAACACAAAAAAGCCCGCACCTAGACGAAACCCGCGCTGATCCAACAAACTGAATTTAAACGCCTCCTAGCCTCTAGGCACCTAACTCCAATAATAGATCCCATAAAACTAGAAAATACTGAAACAAAACTAACCGATTACATAACGGAAGCATATCATACTTGCTGCAAACTAAGGGCATCACACACCGAGGGAAAGGATAACCCCTGGTGGAATGCTGAACTTAACAAACTCAGAAGTACACTACGCAAACAATTCAACAGAGCAAAAAACAGAAGACTGGAAGATATACAAAGAAACCTTAATACACCTTCAAGAGACAAATCAGCACCGCCAGGAAAACTGCCTGCCAGAATTTCTGCGAATCCATAGAATCACGAAGCCGCACGAGTAAAGAAAATCCTATCAACAGGACAGGATCGCACTCTTGGCGCACTGAAATAATCCGACAACTCATACACACAAACAGACCAAGAGACCAGCAGGGTACCTTCTCGAGGCGGGCTAGCTAGGAGGGGATCTGGTGCGATGGCTGTTGACCCGAACCCATAGTACCACTCCCTTTCACCTAGCTGCGGACATGGCTACAAGAACACACCCTCACACACGCAGAACGCTGGTGGGCCTCGCCACCAGTCTGCAGGCAGTCCAGAAAACTATGCCATCCCTAGACAGGAAACTAACCAGACGCCTTCTGCAACTGGATAGGGGCAGCCTACGAATGCACTGCTCACTGAACAAACATTTCTACACGATAGGTATAGCGGACAATTCTCTGTGCAGAGCATGCATGGAGGAGATGGCGGTATCGCACGTGCTCCTTGAAAGCACAGGCGTCGCCGAAATACGGAGGCAAACAATAGGGACACAAAATTCAGTCGCAAATATCCTGAACACACTGACAGGACTGATCTGCTTCTGGAGGGAGGTTGGTTGGTTGGAATGAAATAGTCTTGTGTAGTTCAAGAACGAACTAGTTTGTAAGGGCGCTCCCACATCTCTCTCTTCGTCTCAGATCTACCAATCTTTAGCTCGTTAGTTCGTTCGATATGACCGACCTAATTGAGTGAGCGGGAGTGCGGAGGTGTCCGACCTAGTTGCGTCACCGCTTACTCGACAATCACTAATGCCGTGATGCGCTTCTTACTCGGTCGTTCATTTATCTGGTCAGTGAATGTTGTGTGTTATTTAAGTGGCAAGACTGTTGCAAAATTTAATCTATTTACTTTTACATTTAAAAAAAAAAACAAGTTCAAATGAAGTTATAAACACGAATGTTTTATAAGTTTTATTTTGTTTTTATAGAACTAGTAAATCAATGAACATACTACGAATAAAACGTATATAAAGAACAAAATAACTACAAAGTTTACAAAAGAAAAATCGCGCGTAGCAGTAAAGAGCAAACTGCAAAGCTCGCTCGAACGATCTGCCGTTCTCAGCTCACTAGCTCAGTGAGTCAGCTTCTGTCGCGATCTATCGAGTTGGGAGCTGCTAAAAGAGCGAACTAGTTCGCCAAGGAGCCGCGAACTAAAATGAGCGCTCCCGGTCGCAAACTACTATGCACAAGTCTAGGTGAAAGCCGCCATGGCTAACGCACAATGGTCCAATATCAGGACAAAGTGCGGAAACCAAACCCTAATAAATAGATTGTCACAGAACTGACATGCATACAAATTGCCTACCTTCAGACATTGTGCTGATGCTTGAAATAGCCTAATGTTTAGTAGACTTTCGGAATGAAAACTTATATCTTTAGCTTGAATAAATGTACTTCTGAACATAGACTTCCGCGTTTTTATATCGGACGTGTGTTTTAGATTGGACAGCTCAGAAAAAAATGCAATAAACAGCACCATCACCATCAGTTTACAAAGGAACACATGAAGGAAGCTCAAAAAAGAACCCAATAATGTTTTCATTAACTACAACCTATAGCAAGCCACTCCTTGACGGCCTCCCAAATAGGGAATATGCATGATTATTTTTTTTAGTATCTAAACAGTTTACCTAGAAGTATTCAAAAAAATAATACTAACAGTGAAAAAATAATCGGAATTGACCGAAACACAAACGAGATATAACTATTTTAAACAAATATATCTGTCCCTCTCGCGAAAACGCTGTTTTCTATGGCAGCTGTATAGGTGTCATAGTATTTGACGTCATAGTTTGTATCGGACTTCTCTTTCTAATTGCCAACTTTGAAGCTTAATAACTTCATCGCTGACGAAGGAATTTTAAAAATTCTTTCATAATTGTTTACTAGAGGTAATAAGTATTTTATTTTGCAAATAAAAACATTGCATGCATATTCCCTATTACACGCCACTCAGCTCGATCCACGCACACTCTTGACTTGACGCAAAGAAAGCTTACTACAAAAGTAAAAAAATAATGTTTGAAAGTATTTTACCATTAGGGAACCAGTAAGGTACAGCCCTCGTCGGGTCCTTTTTCTTAATTTCCTTTGAACTGTCGCCGTGGTTCTTCGTGCTTAGAGATGACTCCACATTTGCGTCTTCGAATTCCTAAAAAAAATACAAATTCAAATTTTTAATTATTGATCGCATTACTTCACGCCACTTCGCTATAATCAGCAATTAGAATTTTTGTTCCAGGTACAGACGCCAGCACATCAAGTTACAGCAATCTGTCAAATTTCTTTAATAATTTTTTAACTTTTTCGCTAAAGCATTAGGTGACGAACCGTCAGTCAATAAATATTTTAGGGAGACGTATCCGTCGAGAACGTTTCAAATAAAGTAGCGGACTATATAAAAAGATAGATGTTTTTTACATAAAAGCAGTCTGGACAGTTTACCTTGAACTTGTTCCTCATGGGCATGAGTCTCTCTTGCAGCTCGGCCGAGCACAGTTCATAAACGTCCAGCTCTAAGGGGAACTTCACGTCCTTCAGGATCTTGGCGTTGATGGATTCCTTCTCTTTGTAATAGAAGCGCACGAATTGCACCGTTAAGTACGCTGGCAGACGGCTGATTTTGCTCTGCAAAGGAATATGGAAATGTTCTTTAATTCTTTATTGTACACCATAACAGCTTATATTAATTCACATTTAAAAAATAGGTCATGTACAAAGGCGAGCTTAACTCAAAACTGAGTTTTCTACCAGCAAACCTTTGAGTGATAGAGAGAGATCACAATAGAGGGTAGGACCCAGTGCACAAATTTTACAATGCTACATTTATAAATATACCTACATACGTAAACATATAAATATATACATACATATCTAAAAATATTATGCCATTGCGAAAGGAAATGCTCTTTAACTTTCCTCTTGAAGACGTCAAGAGAAGGGCTGGAAGAAGAAGAGATTGAGCAACACTGACCTTAGTGCGAAATGGTAAAAATTTTTGGAGACATTTGAGAGACTGAAAAGTGTAGAATACCCTCTTACTAACATGAGCAACATGAACCTCCCAAGAGAGGTTAGTGTCCATATATACGCCGAGGTTCTTAGCGCTTTTAGAGTAGGCTATAGGCACTGAGTCATAAACTACTGGCGGCAGAGCCCGGTGATCTAATTGGCTGAGCATGTATCTGCCACCAATAATGAGCGCTTGAGATTTAGATGGGTTCAGCAAAAGTCCAAAGGATTCAGCCCACGTGTTGATACTTGCAAGGTCATCATTGATGGCAGCTACCGCTCCAGCCAGTTCATCCACTTTAAAATGACGATATAGCTGCAAGTCGTCTGCATAGAGATGATAGTTTGAAGTTAGGACCTTTGCAATAACGTTTATAAAAACTGAGAAGAGAAGAGGTGAGAGGACGCCACCTTGTGGAACACCCGCAGCCAAATCACACCATTCAGAGGAAACCTCATCAGATCGAACAGACTGCGAGCGGCCCTGAAGATAGGATTTGAACCACTCAATTACCGTTGCAGAGACATTAAGAGAGGAAAGGATTCCCAGGAGAATGTCAAAATCAACTGAATTAAAAGCACTGCTGAAGTCCAGTAGAACCAATACTGTTAGACATTTGTTCTCCATAGCCAGCCTTATGTCGTCAGTTATTTTGACCAGAGTTGTCACAGTGCTATGACCAGGTCTGAAGCCAGATTGATAAGGACTCAACAGGCTATTAGAGGAAAGATAATAAGACAGTTGCTTTTGTACAACACTCTCGAGGACTTTGGAGAGGACTGGGAGGATGGATATCGGACGGAACTGGGATGGTGAGGGATTTGAAACTTTAGGAAGCGGTAGGACATGAGCCCTCTTCCATGCTGAAGGGAAAGAGTTAGTGTAGAGCGAAAAATTTATTATATGAGTTATGACGGGAACAATTTCACTTATAATGGGAAGGAACATTTGCAGTTGAAGGCCATCATCACCTACCGCTTTAGTGGAGATGGATAGGATACATTTCCTAATATCCAGTTCAGTAATTGGGTGAAAAGAGAAAGAAGTATTTTTAGGCAAAGGAAGAGTAGAAAGATCATGGAGAGTTGACGATTTAACAAGAGTATCGAGTACAATTGGAGACTTCGAAAAATGTGCATTAAGTGCATTGAGGTCCATCTTATCCGGAGAACTCTTGCTTGTTGTTTTACCAATACCAAGAGACTTTAAAAATTGCCATACTTGTGTTGGATTGAAGTTTTCGATAGAATTGTGAATGTGGCGCCTTTTCGCATTCCTACACAAACGACCGCAGCGATTTCTCAACTTTTTATAAAGATCCCAGTTTTCCTCATTGGGCCGCTTCCTGTACACACGCTTCGCCTTGTCACGCTTTGCCATCTGGTTTTTTATTGCTGGGGATAGCCATGGCGTAGGAAGATGCTTCACTCTTACTTTTTTTAAGGGAGCATGTGCCTCGTATAACTCCAACATAGTCCTGCTGAAGATTGACACCATAGTATCTACATCCTCGCAGTTGTACACAGAAGACCAGTCCATGCCATCAGCGTCAGCTCATAAACGCTCCAAATCAATGTTTTAAAAAAAAAACGAAGAAAGAGAAATTTGGCCTTGCGTTTAGGAGGTCGAATCTTATAAGAAAGGTAAATGAGGTCATGATAGGAAAAGGGTCATGATTGGAAATGTTGAATAAATAAATACAGTATTACGGTAACAAAGTAATGGCTTGGAGGCATAATTATGAGTATGAAAAATATAGTTAACACACCTAGAGACCTAAAGACAGATCTGGGTCACGCTTGCCCAAAACTGGCACGAATTAAGGAGGCTTTTGCCCTGAAGTGGGACAAAACATGCTAGAAAAGTAATAATACGTAATAACTGTTGTGACTTACTGTTTTCGTGTAGATCGCATCTCTTCCTAGGGTCTGTGACATTTTTGTGATTTGCTCTGACATTTTCTGTAAAAAAAACTTTGAATTAGAAGATGTGTTCAGGGAAATCAGGCTTCATGTTATTCGAAGTGTTAACGATAAAACGAAATAAAAAAACCTTCAATTTCAAGTAACTGCAGCTACAGCTCACCAGAGAATGGGCAGCAGCATTCTCTGTACATTGCAACAGCTACACTGCGATCGCCAACCCAAGCGTAGCGATTATGGCAACCCCCTCTTTGGGAGGCTTATGTCCGTTTTGGCTGATATGATATGATGAACTGCAGCTGGCAATGAGGTCAACATAGGCTGGTCATGTGGTTATTTTAAATTTGTGATTTTCGATATTTTGTGCAGAATTAATGTATTTTGCTATCTCAATTCCAGCCAAACTTGGCTGTGTGAAGAAAACACAACTCACAGATCTGAGCCCCGACTGTAGATACTTGACGTCCTGCGAGATAAAGCAGGACAGCTGCAGGAACGTCTCCTTGGTGCGCGACGGAGTCTCCTCAGCCTCCGAGCACACCAGCTCCACGTCCAGAGTGCCGCCGAAGTACTGCTCGATCACTGACGATCTGGGGACGAGGTGATTGCTACATAAGTACTACTTATTTCCCAGCTAAAACACTAGGAAGTGGTGACAGGCGGGCGTTTCGGGGGACTGGTTTTATGTAGAACTTTGACGTTCAAAAAGTGCTGGCACTCAGCCTAATTTCATTAAATGACTTTTGATTTGTATTTTACAAAAGGAGGGGGAGGGCTTTGCAGCAGTGGAACAAAATAGGCTAGATATAATGATAGAAGTACTACCATAGTCATCGATATTGAACCAAGAACTTCTAAGAGTTATGACTTTTTAGGGGGTGACAAGCAAATAGAGTAAAGTGGGCCAAAGGGAAAATGAGTTCGATTTCACTGAGGAATTGTTTCTCATATCTTTTACAAAGAACTGCTACCCTGTTATACTTGCAGTAAGCGAGAATAATCAAAGAAGATGCAATTCTGGGTGTGACTACCCTTACCTGTCTTGGGGAGTGTCGGGTGCAGACGGCAGCCTCGCTTGCAACGCTCTGATGATCTCCGTCCAGCATTCGGAAGCGTCTTGTTGCGCCAGGCCTCCTCCCGGGCCTCGCTCCGCGAACCTGGGCGCGGTGGCGTGCAGCGCGCGCAGCAGCTTGGCGGCGGCGCCTGCGCACGCGCCCGCGCCGCCGCCCTCCAGCGCGGACATGGTGTCGCTGAGTGCCGACGTCAGCTCCCCCGCCGTGCCGCCGCCAGATGCTGTTGAGATAAAACGAGGAAAGATAACAACAGATTATAGATTAGACACGCGCAGGCTTCGCACGGGAATCATTATTATACCGAAAAGTGTATCAAAATCCGTTGCGTGGTTTAGAAGAAGTAACCGGAGAAACGGACGAAGGCAGACGGCGATTTTTGTTTTCTATTTAAGAGATTTTTATGACCGAAAATAAAAAAAACCAGATACACATATCCACTTCTGAAAGAAAGCTGCGAATAATCTTATTTAATGTTTTGTTAATATTCTTAAATTAATTATTTAGAGCCGTGTACGCTGTTATGTATAAGCTATGGCTGCCTTTAAATAAGTGTGCATAATAGGATAATGTTAAGGTGTACTATAATTTTTATATTTTGTTAGGTTTTTATCGTTTTGTAACACTCGTTGGTAATCCTTAAATAAATAAATGAGTAATAAAACTTACACTTGTCATAACTAAGTAAGGCATTCTTAAGTTCAGGTACTGTCTTCAAGCACTGTACTGTAGCGTTCATATAGCATGTGTTGCCCAGGTTGATCAGACCCTCGGGCAAGTCCAACTGTAACAAATAATACAAATTTAGAGTTGACAGATACTGAAGGACATAATTATCTGAGACGAATATGTTCGCCCCAATCTAACGTGTTCGTCTGCGTTGTTAAAGCAAAATACACTCTCATTTATTTGACGCAGGGTGACATCATACGCGGTGCAGTCTGCGTGGCTACGGCGCGGGCAACATGCTGGGTCCACGCGGTGTATTGGTTCATGATGTCGGTCGAGGAATTTGAATGTTGTTGCCTGGTAGGCGTAGATTTAAGTCGTGAGGCGCGACGTCCGCGTGAACGCGCATTGTCAACAGGCCATAGGTTGGTTTTTCACCAGAGACTTGCGAGGTCGCTAGGCAGTAGTAAGGCGCTGTGTTTCTACAAATTCTGTTTGATGTGCTTGCGCGTTGCGATGATGCGTAGTGAAGCTGAGACACAGTGTGTAGATGAGTGGTGGGGGCGTGCATAGCGGAATTCAGCTCATTCGGTTGTGCACGGGCGGGATACGAGCGCACAAACTACGCCATCCACCGCTCGCGTTCCTCGTACAGAACAGTCTCCCTTTATTGTATAGGTACAAATAACTAGCTCCAAAGTAAACTCACCGCAGTTGCGAGTTCCGCCTCGTTCATGTCCTCGACGAAGCGCGTCTGCTCCACGGGGGCGGCCGGCACGTCCTCCTCCTTGCTGCCCATCACCAACACCAGGGCATTCTGGAATATAACAGCTTTGTTATTTATGAATAGCACTAGCTTTTGCCCGCGCCCCTTTGTACGCGTATATCCTGTTTTTCCCGTTCCCGTAGGAAATTCGGGAAATTCTCTCTTCGTGCTCCCCTACATTCTCCAATAAACCTACGTATGCCAAATTTCAGCTTTATACAACCAGTAGTTTCGGCTCTGCTTTGTCTGTAACGGAAGAATTTTATATATGTCACCGGGAAATGGCAAACGCCGTAAGATTGTAAAATATCGCGTGAAATTGTAAACTATTTTTTCTTAGTAAGACACGGATATATTGGAAACTATTGGATTTGGATGGTAATTATTGTAAACAAAACGAATTTTTCATAATATATCGAGAAATTATAATCTAATCAAGATTTATTACAATCTTACGGAGTCTGCAATTTTCCGGTGATATATAATTAATTGATTGATAGAAGTGTTGAAACAGCCCAAAGGTCGACCAGAGGCCCTACTATGAAGTCTTAAAACGATCATGATTCCGCTCTAAGAGAGGACGGAGATATACATAGTGAATAGCACTATCCCTTTTACATCAACATAATTGGATGGCATTAGCACGTCATAGGTCGGCAGTCTCACCATTTAAAATACCGGTATTTAACTGCTTCCAGTTCAAGTGGATGCCAACCCCAATATAGTTGGAAAAAGTTTAAGATTGAAAATAGTGTTGTATCTAATCAGGCTCACTAATTTGATTCATAGCCTATTGTCTTGTATCCCACTGCAGAGCAAAGGCCTCCCTTTCTTTCATCCATGCCAAGCTCTGGACAAGTGTGGACCAATCCTGCCGACGGGCGTTAAGGTCGTCCCACGATTCGCCTGGGTCCGCCGCAATGTCGTCGGGCATTTTCTGAGACCCACATTGCACTGTGTTCCTAACTCGGTTTGTTAAAAGGCTTACTAAATGATATATTTTACTAACTGGTATGCAATGGAGTTTCTTGTCCGTTCTTCTCCATAAGAATCTACCTTTCCGAATGGACAGTAGAGTATGATTTTTTGGCAATTATTTTTGTGTAAGCAACATTGTTGTTCCAACTTCAAATGATCTTTGTAGTTGGTCATTTCAATGGTGTTTGAAGGTGGTAGAGGCGGCTGCCAAGAGTAATATTGTCAAGTCATTCAGAGGGTTTACCTACAGCAGTCTCAATAAAATTTCGGCTTTATTAGAAGTAACAAACACTGACATTTTATTGGCAAACAGGTATAATGTATTTTTCATCATCAATAATTTCACCCAGAAACTCCATTCTTTTCTGGTTTGCTCACAATTATTTTTGGTTTGAGTATATTATTTCATTTTAACTCAAAGGTTTTGGTTTGCTGGATTCTACACAGCAGTAGTGATTAGGTAACCACTAACACAACCCAATCATATTATTGTTCCTCATTTACTTTTCAATCGCCGTTGCAAATTTAAAATCACCTATGTGCACATAGTAACTTTTCGAGAATAAGAAAAAAACTTCCTGTAAAATGTAGGCTGACACTTGAAAAGTTTTAATAATGTGCTTTATCGATATAATAAGTAGTCACAGTCACATAAAAGTTTTTGCTAAGAGTGGATATTCAAAATATCTGCAAAACTAATTTTCAATAAAAATCTCACATAGATTTTAAATTTGCAATGACGAAATATTACTTTTATTACAACATTTCCTCTGGATCATGTCATTTGACGAGCTATTGTTTATTTAAAATCAGTAGGTATAAGTATTTAAATAACTTAATGAGTCATAACTCTATCACAACACAATATTTTTACATTATTTATCAAGGTTACACAGGTCAACAACTTTGTCAGTATTGATTTTGATAAGCTACAGCCAAGAACATTGTTTTATTTTATTTTATTTGTTTGGAACAAAAAACAGTTACACGTTACATTTTAACACAGGTGTTTAAAAAATAGAAATAACAAACATGTAACCCACACTATTGTCCGCGAATTTGCAAAAGAGTCAGATTGACCAACATGCACATATTGCTCATCGGATTAATTTAACAAATATATTAATGATTTTATTATATTTGTATACATTATGTAGAATAACAAATTAAGATTTTACCCTTACGGGGATCCGGATAGAAAGGCGAGAAATTTGTTTTGCGTTAAAGTCAAAATATCAAAATCAATAAATAATAATAATGTTTATGATTAACAATGTTCTTGGCTGTAAAATTAGGCATATCTTGCAATTAATAAGATTGTTAAGGTTGGTACCAATAATAAAAAATTATAAACTAATAAAAACTTATAAGCAATTTTTTTATTTTTGTCTTATTTATTATGCAAAAACATTGGGCCAGTGGGTCGCCTGAGGGGCGGAGTTTTAGAAGTTGGAGTATACGCTTAGGGGCACTATGAGCAGCAAAGAAAACCAAAAAAAAAATTTGGTAAAAAAATATTTTTGCATAAGCATAGCCCAAAGACGCACCGTTTCCGAATTCCATAATTCGGAAACGGTGCGTCGTAGGGCTATGCCTCCGAATTTTATTTTATTTTGCATAAAACACTATTTCCAAAATGGTAGCTCTGATGAAAATATTTTCTGGAAAGAAATTGTTGCCCTAGTCGATAATCATGAGATGATGTAAGAAGTCCTTGCGCCATAGCTACACTCCAACAAAACATTGATTTATCACACAACTATTTATTTTTTTAAATATTTCCTAACTTTTTTATCAAACACAAATTAATATACTTTTTGATTTTTACATTTTCAGTATCTACCTATCTCTTTTGCCAGCATAACTGCATGACAATGCTTTGGGTTCATTTTTACAGACGAGTTAGTAGACTCTGTATACACATTATTTATCAATAGTTAAAAAAAATATAAGCAACACTACAACTTACATTAGTCAATTTAAAATTGGCCCAGCTGTCGTCCCTCAGCGTGACTCCCTTGCAGACCACCTTCTGTCTCTCAGGCTGCACTCCGGTGAGTGCGAAGATCTGTGCCTTGAACACCACGGGATCATCGTCTGTGTTCACCTCCACTCCTGGGTACAGTTCCTTACCCCACTTTACCTTCACTGTAATGGCTATGATGATTAATTACTTAATGACATTGGCAGATGCTGTTATGGTGCTAAAATGGTGTTGTTTTGAATTTTTATTATTTGGCTTTGCAACTGCATAACTTGAATACAAATTGGTGAGTGACTGATTGGAATATTTTATAATTAAACATTTTAAGTTTAGTAATGCATGTGTGAATCTAATAAGAGTGGTATGATAACAAAAAAATACAGTTACTTTCTTATTAGGACCTAGTAGGTAAGACTACCTGTTTTATTATAAAAATATTATTATAATGATGTTTAGAACTGTTCATTTAATTAGTTAAGCGCATTTTATGTAGTTAAAAACCGTTTCTATAGAAAATGTTACTTGCTAACAGTTAAATGAGGTTTGATATACAAGAAAACATTACAAAATGCCGGGTATGTTTCACGGACAAATAAGGGCCACGGTCATGACGTTGCACTTTTAGTACCCAAGCCTTTTCGTATCTTATTGTTTACAACAGCATAAAAGTAAGGATTTTGTACAAAACAGTTCAATTTCAAATACAAAATAAGAGAAATAGCAAAAGTAAAATGACAGTTGAAAAAGCTATAACCTCAATGTTATAAGAATGATGTAGCATTTTCTGAAAGTAAGAAATATTAAAACTTTAGTATTTACCTGAAACCTTAGGCATTATGGATTAAGTCCACGCAACACTGAGGTTTAGAAATCAAATAGATATTCACATAAACTTGCAAGAAATTGAAAGTCACGATTCGTATCCGGACTGATGACAAAATTGACAGCAGGAATGAGAATGACAGCTACTGTCATTGAAAAAAAAATAAATGTTTCGATAAACGCAGAAACACGATTTTTTTTTACTAAAGTCTTCTTAAATAAAAAAAAAACTATTTTTATTTATAGGCTTTTCTGGTAATCTGCTGATTTAAATGATTCTATATTTTATATAGTTTTTTCTATCTAAACTAATTATTTATATGGAATTCAAAACAGATTAATTAATTTAGCATAATTTATTCATGTTCAACTTGACGACACATTTTCTAAGCGCCGAATTTAACTCTGAAATGCTGGTAAGATTTATTTTTCTATCGAAAATGCACTGAATCATTCTATAGACATGCTTACCTTATACAGGTTGTTTTAGCTAGTGAATTTCAACCACATACCGACACATTTGTATGCAACCTAGTCCATATTCATCGCATGCGTTGGCATGCGTGCATGCAGCACACAAACCTATAAAATCCAATTTGATTGTATAGACAGGTGAGTAAAATTTTCTCGAAGGCTTTTTCTCATGTGATCGCACGTCTCACTTCACGCGGGAGCTACTCGTTCGATGAACTTTCCACCGGCGAAGGCTGCGCAAACGCCTCCAGGCGCGACATGCGCACGCCAGTCTCCGTACATATTCTTCGCGTGTTGGACGTTGCTACAATATTTTCTCGTGATTCCGCGATTTTCACACGACTTCAGTCAATGCTCTCACTTGTACTAGTGCTAAATGTGAAGTGATCGTCAAGTGTTTATTGACAGTGGATTAATATTTCATGCAATAAAATCTGAATGCGGGATGGTAATCGGACTTGTAAAGGAACATTGACTGCCGAGGCCTACTGTAAGTTTGCAAGCTTTTGTGGTTAGATTACAGGGCAATAAGTTTATTGCCGACGGCTTTACGGGTGCAGGGAAGTTGGTGTTACCCGCTTATATACCTACATCTAACGATACTGAATATTTACATTCAAAACATTGTATGAACCAGGCTTACTTATCTATGAAACATCAACACTTCCTTTTTATATTATAGTACTCTGTGATCAACACTATTATTAAGTGCTGAATATACCTACCTACGCTCTTCACACGGACTTAATAAGTTTTTGTAGGCGCCTATATAGGCACGTAGTTCATACCGATTATCATACGAATCAAAACTAATACGAGACCCAAAACCGGAAATCTTATGTCATGAAGCGACTAAGAGGTCCCAAAATGGTCCAGTTTTATAGTTCCATACAAGACAAGATACAAAAATGCATCAACAGGAAGACAGAAAAAATATTTAAACAAAAAATATTTATTGACACGACTGCCCAAAAAGGCATGTTTTTCCTTTTATGTTGCCACTTGTTGAATCTTCACATGAATGTCCTCCAGTTATTTGAACAACACCCAAAAACATTCGGACAAACATTTAGCATAACGGAATCATATCGTCCAATCCAAACAAACTAGAATCCAGTACCTACAAGTCAACCTTCGTACACCTATTAGCATGATCCCCGCTTAGAATACAAAAAAGCTTTGGGTAATCGCGAACGGATTCCTCGTGTTTTTGCCTTCGCCGGCGTGAGGAATTTATAATGCGGTACCGGGTACCCAGGACTTTACGTTTTATTTACCTGACGCTAATAGCCCGGCCGCCGTCCGCGCGGGCGCAGAGATGCCATAATGATAACATTTCGCTTGACTACTTACTTGTTCTTGTCGTGCTCAATACTCCCCTGTACTTATGTTTTCCTAGTACTTGGAGGTTGTTGGACGCTGGTTCTGTGAGACAAATTCAGGTCTTCTAGAACAAGTTTTTTGGCAGCATCATCTCTTTAGCTGCGTAGTCATGTCATTACCTACAATCTAAAGCAGGAGCATTATTCAAGCGAAATTTTTAAAACCAGATGTCGTAATATTGACAATTTAAAGACAAAATAAATTAAAACCACCTAAACGCCAGGAAACCATTGAAAGCCGTAACTAAAACTGACTCAATATCTGATACTGGACTGTTTCTCACTATTTTTGTTAGTAAATAATCAATGCTGATGAATGAGACGCCGAGAAGCAATGCGTTGAAAATATTTAGACGTAAAAAGCCAAAGAATGATTAATCACGTGCTAAGAGTACAATCCGTAGTTTTTCGTAACACCACGCACTTTCACTGTTGCGTTTTTAGTAGATGTTTAATCACCTAGGTTGGTTCGGGCTTCTTTGTAGCAAGAAGTAGGCAATTAAAGTATGTAACTAAATGGTGCAGGTAATTAAAACAAAACAAAGCAGCGAAATCGACTCAATTTTCTTCTGCTTATAAGGTTATGGAAAAATCTGTATTTTGAAATGCTCACAGGGCCTCTACACATGTTAGATAAGATACAACATCACTCAATAATGAGGAAGTGCTTGGCAATTCTGAGAATGTAATGAAGACACAGAATTCAAGTTATGGATCCTTATCAAAGATATAGAGGCATAAGTATCTGTCTTAATATTAGAGGGAAATCGAAAGGGTTGTCCTACTTTATACATGTAGGTTTACACCTGTGTGCACAAACCAACGAAACTATTTAAAAAAGGGATATGACAGTTCAAGTTCGCTACAGATACTGCAGCACTATCTAAACAAGCCCAGCTAAGTAGCGGAATTCCCTGCCTTTGTTTCTTGATAGCTACAACCTCGTCTTTAAGTCAAGAGCGAATAAAAGGTTACTTCTAGAAGAAACCTTTTTTCACCCTTGACTTAAAGACGTAGGCAAACGTGCTCCATCTTAAACCACATCATCGCTTTTCATCAGGTGACATCGTGATCAAACTTTGAAGTAGGTAACTTCATCTGCCCTATATTTCCTATCTCTTAGGAATATCCTAGTCTACATGCTAAACATTTCTTTACCAGCTTAGGTCCAAGAGTTTCGACTGGATGTTGATTAACGTTGACGTTGATGAGTCCATCAGCACTTTTCAGCAATCAATTGCGTGAAAAACCCATTGGTGACCGTAGTACGTCCGCGTCGTTAACAGTGTCATGAGCTCCTATTATTTCATTGGGCACCCTGTACGGCCTCTTTATAAAATTTTCACTGAGAGTAAGGTACTGGTGGTAGGCCTGAATAAAGTCACAAAATCGAATTTACCTAGTGGCAAAAAGAAAGTGGCAGTAAAAAGACAAAGATTTACCTATTGAATGATTGCTTATTTGTAAAACAAAGCTAATTAAATAGACTATGCCTATTTTAAAATAATAGTTGACATCATAAATGTAGGCATGCTCATGCAAAATGTTAAGAAAAATAAAAAGCTCGTCTTGAAGGACACGTTACTAGTCGACCGTCAATTGTTTCCTCCTCAACCAGTTTCAGTAATTGACTAGTTGTTAAACGACTTGAAACGCTTCTTATGCGCAATGAACATCCAATACTTTCTCACTAACTTATCTTGACTTTAATACCGTTGCCAAGTGACTGTAGAACCGCCAATTAATACCTGGATTTTATTTATCGTAGGTACTAATATGGAGAGTTTATCATCATTCGCGGCGGGAAATTACATAATACATATAAGGTAATTTTAAATTATGTTTATTGGAAAAAATATGGATCTGGTGAAATAGCATAGGCTTTATTGATAATTATTTTTATCATACTAGTCATCAACTCTTGAATATTATTGTATTTATGAAATGCGTTCCTTCAAATGGGATGTTCTAGAGCCAATTGCAACGATTTTGACCCCAATGAAGTGGTGGCCAAATTGAGTTTTAATTTCGAGTCACTTTCATCTTCGTCAATCTTATCCGAATAACTTTTTTCAGTGCTATCCAAACATAATTAAAGATTGTATGTAGGTAGATACCTACGGAAAATTCTATTAATTTCCCTAGAACTCAGGATCTTGACCACAGTACGATCGATCCTACCCAGTGTTAAGATTTAGAGCAAGAGGGTGTTCTAGCCATAACCTCACCAATTCACCATACCTACAAGGTTGAATGGACATTCAACCTTGTAGGTATGGTGAATTGGTGACGATCAAAACGTTGGCAATATGTACTTTTTATCATCACTATTCATCACAGATTTGATGTCACTAACTGCAACAGACCGCTGGGAATATTCCGTCGAAATAGTAGTCACTATCCTTGACTAGTTTGAGTTTTTTTGACGTTTTATGCAATTGGAAAGTTTATTTTTAATTAATATCGGCGACAGGATTTATAAAAATAGTTTCAAAATATTCCTATGAACCAGTACTGCCAGTGTTTTCATTTATTGTTGTATCAATGTGTCCACAGTGTAGATAAATATTAACATCCTTCCTTAAAATTATTACTTTGATATCTGTAACATGCGTGAAATCATGAATATCAAATAAATAAACTACATCAAAATAAACTTATTTAAATAAAATACACACATTTTGACCGCTGTTTTTTCCGAGTATTTTCGGTACGAACATAATTTATGATACCTACCGATAATCTTGAATGAATAATAAAGTAGAAGTTAGGTAAATCTGGTGCTTGTTTCAATAATTAACTCACTTAAGTGGATCAAATCCGAAATTTACCTTGTATTAGCTATGTACTAACTCGTAAATTAAAAGATAACCCTGGTTTGCGCAAGTGGGCCTAAAACGTTAATTTAAAAATTTGCCTTTCGTGTGGGTACTGGCTGGTTTTGTATGACACAGAGTTTTATTTTCTAAAATTTGATAACCTTGAATTCTGAAGTAATATAGGGCGCTAGAGGCATTTTATAGTGTAAACTTTTCTTGGTTATTGATATCGTTATAACTTACTTTTTTTTTCCTTTCATTTCACATGTAAAGCATCGCTACAAAGAAGGTCAACTATGCAAAGCTTTTAACTTTTTATTGCCGATCGCTAATTTTTATGTCTCACGGCTCTGATTACATTTTAATAGTCAGCGAAAGTATTAATCATGGTTTTATATGAAGTTCTTAGCAACACTCAGTGGCACGCAGGCTTTCTCGAGCAGTTTTTGTTTTCCTTTAAATAATGGCGAAGTTTTAATTAGAGGGTTGATTGTTAATTAATTATCTTTTTTGTGTGTTAGTACTGCGATTAATTAATAAAGGGTTTGCCCAGGTTTTACTGATTTATTTTGCGTTGGGATTTTTCCATTAAGAAATTACTTTCAGGAGCACCATAGTCTGGACGTAACGCACCGGATCAACTCAGGATGGATGAAGTTGCAACAGGTCACTGAAAAAACTTGCGACCCACGGATGCCCTTCATGTTGAAGGGAAGAATCTATAAGTCCGTGATAAGACCTGTCGTACTGTATGGATCAGAATGTTGAGCTGTGAAAAAGACGGATGAGAAAAGATTGCATGTAGCGGAGATGAGAATGGATAAAGTGAGGAATGAGTACATTAGAGGTAGTTTAAAAGTAACGCCAGTGAAAGAATAAGAAATTGCAAATTACTAATTGCGCTTTGAATACATTTGAACAACATTTTTGTGCGAAAACAAAGCTATTTAATTTAACAGTTTTAGTAGGTACGAAACTCTAAAAACGTAATAAGATTCTTCAATATAATAATTTTGTTCAAATGTATCAATAAGTAATTTGCAATTTCTTAAATCCCGGGATACAATCGTCATGTTTATGATTCCGGGATTTTAGAGGAGGTATTATCAACTCAATGTTACTTACTTCCACGAACATTAGGTAAATATAGTCTACCTATTCCGATCTCTGCTTATGACCGTAATGCAGATGCTGAATGCTGTCAAATAAAACTGTTCAATTTTCAAAAATATTACTCTGCCTCACTGCTGCGCCAAAAAAGTCCAGTACAGCAGAAATGAGAGACAGGCTTTCTGACACTGGGTTTCTACAGTACCTAAGTAATATCTACATATCCTTTAGGTAGATTGTCTCATAAAGGAACCTTGGATTGTGTTATAAAATAAACCACAATATTAAAAGCGAACGAAAATTAGAAAATCATCAGACAAACGAAGTCTTTAGCAGTAAACTGAAAAGTATGTGTTAATTGCGGAGCGGTGAAGCAAATGAGCGGCCGGTGAAGTTGAAATATCGTCGCTAGAGTGTTTATGTGTCACTAGTACTCGTATAATGAAAGCGGGGGAAACCTATAAAATGTCTATAAAAGTAAGAAGATTTCTCTGGTTGTTTATGGCTAAATAATAATATGCTTTTGTTTTGAGAAATGAAGAGTCATTCTTTTTTTTTCAAGGTTTAAGATTATAGTTTTCATCTTCTTAATCTGTTATTCTCTAATTGATGGTTAAACAGTCTTCTTGTTCTTCATGTCCCTGGCACGACTGTAGTTAAGATTTTATTGGTCCAAAACATTGCCACCTTCACAGTATAGGTAGTGGCAGCGCATAGGTCACTTTGGCTGCATGTTTGCATCCAGAACGGTAGTCGAGCTTCATTGCCACGGTGTAGCTCTGGGGTATTCGCATTCTAATCTCAGTGCCAGACCCCGGTTTCTCAAACGAAAATTAACAAATGACAATGTGCACTTTTGTATGGACTCCGAAGTGACGGGATAAGTCATTTGAAAGGCCATGATAAAATCAAAATTTCATAGTATGACAATAATAGTCGCGTGCAGGGAAAGAATTATGACTCATTTTATTTTAGTAGAATATCATCAAGGAGTTGCAGTTTAAAAAAGTATGGCAGATGCGACCAAAGATTCTGTAAAGCCTAATCTTTAAGAAGAGATTGAAAGATACTCGTACGTTGTGATCTATGGCCTGTATGTAGTATACCATGTCAGTAACATCCATTGTTAATTACATTGAAGCCAAAACTTTCACTCCTAACCTATGACTTTGCTTGATTTATCACAATACGAGTGGAAAATATCACGTAATAATAAATAATAGCAGTATAGGTTGAAGAGATAATAATCTATGCAAGACGTATACACCAGTATATTGTAGGATTAAATAATAAATGTCATTCTATTTGCAGATGACGAGTTTATTAGGTTTTATTTATGTAATCATGCTGCGTTCAAGCATGTTATTTAGGTATTATATTAATATAGTAGCATCCACCTTGCATATTTTAATAGTGGTGCATGCTTGGCTTTGAAAAAGTATTTTAAAATATATTATAAGTGAGAAAATCTGTGTTTTAAAATATTGGGATGTTTGTTTTCAATCATGCCTCAACGGCTGAACATTTTTATGAAACGCCACGGGTAATGACCACGACAAAGACAACCACTTGAATACTTTTATCCCGGTAGTTCTTTTTAGTATGCGGTCCACTAAAGCCACTGGTAATATAGACTGTAACTAAGAAGGAGTAAACCAGGCTATGTTACAGTTTTAAAACAAATGGAATCAAATGTTCTGAGCTTTTTAATTGCTCCAGCAATCCACAATCAAACCAAATAGAGCCACGACTACAGCAATCCAAATGGGCAGACGTTTTAAGCGATAATAATCCCTGGGTATAGAAAACCGGGCAACTGAAAGCTACAGCTGCTATCTTAGGTCTACATGCAAACAAACATTATCTTTAGTGAATTTCTAATTGCAAGTCGAGGTAATTAATAGATTTGGTATCATAATTTTAATTACACACTATAATAAAGATTGAATCTAATATTCTTCGCGCACTGTGTTGTTTTGTTTCATAAAAACTAACCGATTCCAAATGAATGAAAAATGTAAACGTGAGAGATTTCTTGGTAAAAAATAAAGATTTCTTAAATTGTTGGGAAAAAATATGATTTATTGAATTTATCTATGTTATTATAGCTGCGTATACCCATGCTAACAATACTTTTGCGTGATTGTTTATTTACAACAGAATTTTATTAGCAAGTAGACTCATTAATAAATAAGAGTGTTCATCCATATCAATGGGAAGAAGCCCAAAACTCTGACATCGTTGCCAATGGAAGGCAATGTTGATTCTTTGGCCGAAGAAATGGTCACGTGAAGAATCAACTAACCGATTACAGCCGGTCGATTCTGTAAACATGCTGTCAAGCTGTCAATCCATATAATCAAGATGTCACGTGGTAACAAAGTGAGCTGACATTCTAACTTGATTATATGGATTGAAAGCTCACCTTGTGATCACTTCACCTAAGCCTTCACTTCGACCTGTTTACAGGATCGACCGGCTGATGAAGTGATGGGTGATCTAGGATTTCTGTTTGGTTGAAAATCTCGAATGATATGAAAATGATAGGTACACCAAATCCGTGTAAAGTGTGATTTTAAAGGACAGTGAAGTACTATCGTATGTCTTCAGTTTGGTAGTCTTAGCATGTAGTAATAACGTTATCATTTCGACAGCACCACTCAAGATTCTACACCCAAGTGCGATAATGAGTGTAATTCATTAACAAGCGCATACATTAAACTATCAATCAGATCAATCTTAATAGAATCCCAATCAATCAAAACGCCCTGAGCGAAAATAACTACATTCCAAAGCGAATCGAAAGTTCACTCTCATTAAATTAACTAACTAACGGCCCTTAGCACCATAATTTATAAAATTTAATCATCGCAACCTACTTTTACTTCAACTTTATAGCTAAACTCGTTCATCAACAACAAGAGGCTACCATAAATAAGTAAATTGATGTCTATGGAAGCTTCCGTGCTCTGTTTCCGTATTTTACATAATATTGCATCATGTTTTATAATTTTTGACAGTCAAGATGTAATCGAGTGTAGTCATTGTAAAGTGATGTAACTGTTTAATGAATGGGCACGTTTTATGTAACGAAATGTCACATTTACGTAGGTAATGATGAAGTAAATGGCATGTGAACATGTTGCTAGATTACGTGGGCATGTCATTTGTCTTGTTTATGTCACATGAGGTGATAAAACTTGGACCTCGCGGGAATTCATCATAAAGTTACCGACGTTATGTCATTGTAATTATGCATGTGAAATGTGTTTATGAGCCGACGAAATTGAGCTATTATTTTGTCTTTTATATATCAACTTTTATTACTAATAATATCTACAATATAAACAAAAATAAACTGAACACAAAAAAGTAATTTTAATTAATTTTCTCGCCACTGTCGAGCGCGTTGATGTCTTTTGTTCTGAACATTGAATTTGGTACAAAAAATCCTTAATTTCGTCGGTTTCAAGTAACAGTACTGTGATAAACATAGGTAACGAATATGATATAGTTAGTGGAGGAGCCGCAGAGCGTGAACCGTGACGCCTCTGGACGTCGACCCAGTAGCCGGCGCCGAATGACTTACATGTATGAGTTTTGGGGGAATCTGATTCGGTAGTTTATTATTTAAAATGTAAACTACGAGAGGAATAGCTGGTAAAATATTTTAAAGAAAGAAAGGAAGGAAAAAAAATATACAGAAAAGGTATCATATTTGCACCAAGTACGCAATCCATTAAAAAATAAAAAAAAATAGTGACGCAAAACGATAGTCGCCAAGCATAACGCTGGGAGCTACAACGCCGGTTTTCAGCTACAGCCGTTGACTGGATGACGTCATGTAAACAAAAACTCGTAGAATAATTTTAAAAAGCCGATTTTCCATTTTCACCGATTTATTTTCAATTTACATCGACAAAAGTACCTAGTTCTTTAATATATGAATGACCACATGGGTGTGGAGTAGGCTACAGTAACGGTAGACCAGCCCATACATAATGCCCGAAAAAAAAACACCACATAAATCAGGGTTTTAATCACGATAAAGACGATGCGAATTTTTTTTTGGGCATTATGTATGGGCTGGCCTACCCTTACTGTAAGCCTACTGCGCGCCACGCGCGTGAATGACCACACGTTTCCGTTACACCCTGTATGATAGCAAATCGATCATCATAGGACATAAAATCCTAAGAGTAGTTGGACCACCTTGCAGCTTACGTTGCAAGCCATTAAACTGGATAAGGAGACTTTATTGAAGCTGTATCCGTCTGCATGCTTGATAGCCACGGCTTACTGATCCAATCAGAGATAACAGAAAACTGGCTACACAATAAACTATTAAATTGTAAGCATTTATCGACAAGTTATAGCAGGTACGACCTCTTTCAATAAGCAGGTGTAGTTCTAGTTGATTGACACTTACGACACGACAGTTGTCAAACTCTCATTTAATTTAAGCCAGAAAACTTAAACTTGTTAGTTTAAAGTTGGGTTTGACACGTATGTACAGACGCCAGCACATCAAGCTACCCGAAACTGTCAAATTTTCCCAATCAACCTTGAACCTAATTCAAATTCAATTCAAATTCATTTATTTCAATCAATTTTAGATCATAACATTCACATTAAATTTCAATTAAAATAAATATACATAAAAACAATCGAATGAATTACTTAATAAAATTTAAAATACAATATTGGAAACAAGTCATAAAATTAAATTAAAATCACATTTATATATATATAAATTAAAATTCACAAGATCACACGAACACAAAAATAATATACATAATTAGATAAAAGCCTGAGTCATTTGTCTGTTTGTCATTAAATTAATCATATAACAATGATTAATGTAATGACAATCAAACCTGTTCGCCAATGCACTCAGGATGCCATTAGAGGTGGCCCGGAGCCTGCGCCCCAGAGATGCACACCGCTTTCGCATCGTCGTGTAGAAACAGTCGACACGGGCGTCGGTCGGCGAACATCCCCGACGCGCTGCAGTGCCGGGGCAACCCCAACAACATCCTGAATGCATTATTATACTGTACACGGAGAGCGTTGTACTGCTTTTGAGTATATGACACCCACAGGCTGGCCGTGTAAAGGGACGTACAAAACGCTCTAAAAAGTGTTATTTTGACGGCTCCCGAGCAACGTGCAAACCTGCGGGAAATCATATTAGCCCTCACAGACAACGCTCTCCACTCCCTATCAATGTCTACATCGTCCCTCTGGTCAGAGGTCACGATATGCCCGAGATATTTAAACTGTTCCACTCTTTTTAAACAGACCCCGTTTAATCTAATAGGTGGAACAGAATCTGGGCATCTCCGGCCCCTGGCCCGAAAGACCATGCATTCACTTTTTTTTGCTTTATAGAGCAAACCGTGATCCCGCGCGTAACGCTCGCATATGCCGAGCAACCTGGTCAGACCACAAACAGAAGCGCTCAGCAGCACCATGTCGTCCGCGTAACTAATATTGTTGACACAGACACAGTCAATATAGCAGCCAACACGCGTGCTGCTGAGCTCCTCTATCAGTGCGTTCACGTACAGGTTGAAGAGCCTTGGCGAGGTGAGCCCTCCCTGCCTCACCCCGCACTCCAACCTGTACGGCTCTGACAGAGCACCCGACCACCGAACGACGTTGACCTGGTTAAGATACCAGTACTTGAAAATTTCTACCAGTTCGAGCGGCATTGAGATGTTATATAACTTCTGCCATAAGATCATATTTAACCAGGTCGAACGCCCTCGAGAGGTCGAGAAAACATGCATAAATAGGTGTGCTCCTATCGGCTAATCCTTCGGCGATAAAGTTGAAAATCTATTCAAGAAATTTGACAGTTTGTTGTAGCTTGATGTGTTGGCGTCTGTACTTCACTCAAAATATTCAATTCAGAAACCGGCCCTTAAGGTGGTTATAGAACCTATTGAAATATTGCAGCATTAATTAGGTGTGGCCCGGTATAACAAAATGTAAGTAGCGCATTTACAAGTCAATGAATATTGACAATCCAAACTAATATTATAAATGCATTATTAAATAGCTCCGTCTGCTGTCTGTTTGTGACCTGCTCACATTTAAACAGCTGAAAGGTTTGGATGAACCTTGGCACACGGGTATACCATGTCCTAGATTAGAAAATAGGGAACTTTTCAATCGCGCGAGTATGTTCCCTTAGGATAAACTCCGACTATTCGACTATTATTTTTCCGTATAACAAAAAAACATTAAATTGGAATATTATTGGCACGTGATACTGCCGGAACCTTGCAGAAAATGCTGTCAATGCAACAAGTTAGCACTACAATATGTTTACTAATTATCTTCATTAGTACCCAGTAGTAGAAAGTAAACATCGTTTAATTGTTGTCTGCTGAATGTATTATTGTCAGGTAGCCATCACCCGCGTCAGTCAGTCACGCTTGGAAGTCTACTCGATATGATAGAAACACACTTTGTATTTCTTTTAATGATACTGCTCTAGTTTACGAACAACAACTAATACAATATCGCTAGAGCAACTCTTAAAGGGGAATAAGATTGGATTGGATTGGGGATTGGGGATTGGGGGGGTGTGTGTGTATGTTGAAGTTTTTCAGTTATGTATTTTGATAAACTGACATCAAACCATAAGATCTACTTACTAGCTTTTGTCAACGACTTCGTAAACGCGCATATCCCATTAATCCCCTTCCCGTAGGAATTTTCCGTTCCCGTATAGACACTCCTCATGAATGTGGCTATTATATACAAATAGAATTTTCCAAATCCGATTGGTACTTAGTAACAAACTCTTGAGCTATATTATATTAGTAAAGATGTACAGTGTGCCACACGTCAAAGGTGACACTTTAATCTAGCTGATTTTAGAAGATTTTCATAGAATAAAAGACCAGCTTATACTGGCAAAATGACGTGCGGACTATTGTTCTTTCTCATAAATTAATCATAGAAACCAAAACGCTCAAAATCGTCTGCTGTTTAAAAGCTTTTAACAACGGAATACTACCAGGAATACCGAAACTCGAACAAAGGCCGACAATCCCGGTTTAACACGCCGCCGCTCGTCGCACGCAGGTTACATTAAACGTGTTCGATATAAAAAGTTGCGCGGAACGGCAGATGGTCCCCTAGCACCTGTCGCGCGCCCAGGGAAGTCTGATTCCTGTTTAGAAACTAGGTGGCTTAGCCGCCTTTTTGATGGACAAAAATAATCAGTTTAAACAGAAATATTTAGGTTATTCGGTGCTACACCTATTTAGATTGTGAATGTTCCGATAATTTAATGGTAACGCTTGAACACCTACGCAAGTCATGACTAAACATTTAATTACTGTTCTTGGTAACGTAGATGCGTTGTTATATAGATAGGCTTTGTCCTTCGGCTTTGTTTCAGTGGCCTATCCCCTAGAAATCGCGCATTTTTCTGGGACAAAAAGTAGCTCATGGTCATCACTTTAAGATGTACAAAAACAAAATACACTCAGGCGACAAAGTATTCCTCCGCATCGCTGTCATCTTTAGAGATGTCCGCTTTAGAGATTATTTAGCTTTCTATAAAAAAACTCATTTTTTCATACATTTTTAACACATTGCGACTGAGATGCAAATGCGAAAGTTGCTTAAAATTAGTAGAATTGGATCTCAGTACCAGAGATTACACAAGCATAAATACTTGTTTAGATAAGATTTATTTGAGAACAATATAGGCACAGCAAAAAAATAGTAAAATAGCTTCATACGTCACTAAATAGAAGGATTGGGAATACCCAAAGTTGATAGGGCTTGGCGAATTATTATTATTGGAGAATATTTAAACCGCTTCGACACCTACGCAAGTCAGAATGAAATGGTCACACCTACATGTAATAATTAAACAGTATTCATGGACAAAATGCAGGTGCGTTTTAAATGTATCTATATTCTATATTAAAACCTATATAGCTCGCTCTGCGCTGGCACTCAATTAAGTACAAACTGGTCATGGTCGCAATAACAGGCCAAATACGTGAAGTCTCAGTACCAATATTTCTGAAATTGCTACTACATCTACGTCGTAAATGATCCAGGTAGTTCCTACGTCAACATGTACGGGGCGTTTGATGGTATCTCAGATGCGGAAACCCGGGATAATGACATAGATCATTTTGGGATTAGAGTATGTCCAGACGCCAGCACATAAAGCTACCCGAAACTGTCAAAATTTCCCAAACAACCTTGTACCTAATTGCTTTAGCGATAAAGTTGAAAATCTATTAAAGAAATTTGACTGATTGTTGAGCTTGTACAGTATTTACTGCCACTGAATATCGTTCACTGAGCGTATGCTCAGTGAACGATATTTAATAAAGGACTTTTGTTCTAAAGTAATTCCTTTACTAACTACCAACGAAATCCTGCATCGCGCAAGCAAAGTTCTCCGTGCAATTTGAACATTTACAACAGTCCGAATATCAACTATCGGACAGTTGCCCGACAATTACCAGACACAGCAACCGTCTGGTCGGAGGATCCACCCTTTTCAGTGGAGGTGTGCGGGACTTAACTTTCTGTTCCGCATACATCTATAGTCCTACAACAGCCATGAGAACTTGGGAAGTGATTGCATGATCTACGCCACTCCATGCTGAGTCCGTTACGATAATATGTATTATGTTTATGACTTATTTAACACCTTTGCGGTTATGTGGGTACAATAGAAGATATGAAAATAATGTTTTTATAGTAATGTATTTGTACATACATCAGAGAACTTACAGTTCTTGGTATGATTGTTGGGAGTAACTTGAATTTTGTGTTAACAAACAAACAGTCTATCTTTTCACAAATGCATATAAGTTGCAGTATTTAAAGGTATTTTAAGAATCTAAGATGTTAGGAAATAAGACATTTTGTAAAATTATTTACACCTTTGAACATATTACCTAAGATGACTAAAGATTGATTACTTTTACATAAATGTGATTATTAAAAAAAATACCTTTTTTCGCCTGAAACACAGGATAACCTAGTTCAGGCACATAACATCTGTGCACTTAACATAGATTTAAACCAAATTGTATTCATTATTTAGCTTATGATTATGCATAAACCTTATAATCATTATTATTTGTGGACTCTAGTACTTTATCAAAAGTTTTCGCTGGACATTTGTGGCATCATTCACTTGCTATGTGGTTGTAATTGTGGTATACGGTGGTAGTTTTCTAAAGATAGGATTTAAAGAGAAGGTAACTGAAGCCATTACTGCCAGCAACCATTGAAGGTGACGGATTTTTTCAGTAACTGGCGTTGTATAAGGGCGACAGCAAAACAAATCTGGGACTTTTCAGTCACAATATCTAACCCGTGGTTTAGCATAGTAAACTTTCCACTCATTGACCAAATCCACCTTACTTTACGGTCGTTCATTAATAGTGCTATTTTTTCATCAATTTACCGTTTTTTCGAATAAAGACCTACAAATTAAAGAAACACAAAACTCTCATCCTTGAAAAAGCTGCACCGGCTTCCACGGTTGATCTCAAGCAGCTGCCAAGAGCTATTAAAACAAAAGCAAGGAGAGCGCACTGCGCATGAGCATGACAGATGCACATGTTATTGGGTCTCTGGTCGCATGTTTACGGCAAGGGCAGTCACCTGTGGCAGCCTGCGTGTGCGCAAGGACGCGCGCCATTCATAAACGAGTTGGTGTCGACACCGAGGTTGTGTTGGATTGGCTAGTGATCTGGGTATATTATGGGCTGTTTATTGGTATATTTTATATTGAAATATGCTTCATATAGTGAAAGGTTTTGATAAGTTATTGGCTATAAGTCGAAAACAAAATTAGGTCTTCGAAATATTGATGGGAATGATCTTATCCTGAAAGAGTTAACTATTTGTTCACACTAGTTATTATTCTAAGAAAAATTAAGTTTTTCTAACTAATTACTAAATTATACAATGTGTAACAGAATAAACGCAATACCTCTTAAAGGGTCATTGTACTCATCATTATGAAAAGCTTTCTCTATGGAACTAAGACCGAAATCGCGAAAATAAATTCGACTGCTCCATACATTTATGTGCGCATAACTATTTCGGGGTTGGTCCCATAGTAAAAGTTGTTTATAAAATATTTTTTATCAATACGCTTACATCGTCATCTAAGAAGCCATGATATATACATATATATATTATTATTTTTTTCATTTTTATTGGCATCCATATTGACAGCGTTTTACCATGATATTAATGCGATGAAACTACACAGCGACTGGCCGAAAAAAATATTGTAACTTACTAATATTCCAGTTTAATTAATTGTCTGTACCCTAAAATAAAAGAGCATTTAGCCAGTGAATGGAGTGTCCAAGTTTATGTATTGCCAGTCTCCGTAATTCTATTAGACTGGCTGCACCGTTACCGCTTTCAGTGCGCGTTCTAAAACATTAATCACTTGAAGTTATTGGCCATTTTATAAACCGTTTGCATTCCAAGTCTTTTGTCTCTGGTTGTCTGCGATGAAAATGTTCACTTTGTGATTTAATGCTGTGTTCCGTTTGCGTTTTCTTTTTAGGTTATGTCTTTAATAGGTTTTATTTCTGGAAAATTTTCCATTGTAGACTTTTCAAGACACCTTTACAATATGGGCATAAAAGTGTATTGAATAGTGAATAATGGATACCTATCTTGTACTTCATTCATAAAACTTTCTTATGGAAACTCGGTTGAATGAACTTTTATATCGTAAGGCTATTCAATCCATTATTTTATCCTAACGGTTGGAAGAGAGGCTGTTCCCCTCACAAAGTCTTTCATCCAATTACCCATATAATATAACAACTCAAACAACCCGTAAAATCAACAAATGCATTTTCACACATAGCGTTTACATTCGCATATTTGTTCACGTGCCAAGCAAACTTCAGGTTCTGTTTTCACCGACAATGTGTGAATCCAGCGCATGCAGAAACGTCGCACGGGGGAAAGAAATAACTGTGTTTTTACTGGGTCAGGATTACTGCAAACAAGTTTACTTATTCTCGTCTTTATACCCCATGCGTAATGTGAAATGTCAATGAAACTTTTACGGACTACGGACGCCGGACGGTTGGGAGTTACTGACGGATGCTGCTCGGACGGTCGATCGGATAGTTCAAGTGAGTGTTTACTTTCCTACTACTACCATTCCAAATGCGTTCACGGTCTTTTGGAATGATCCTTGTGATGTCAATGTGCCTTTACCGTTATCTTTCTACCGAGAAGTCAAAGAGCTTTATTATTTTCTGTGGTTTCTAAATATTTAAAATATTAGACACGTTTACGAGTCAATTCCGTTTCAAGTTAGTTTAACAACAGACACCTTCAATCATAGGAATTCAAATTTATTCATAGATTTTCAGTCAATAAATTCCAAGAACTATCAATTTATGAGACCAGATCCAAGTTTGCTCGTCCCACATCCGTACCACGTGTCACAAGTAGATCCTACCAAACCTATATATATCATATATTTTATTTTATTAATACTAAAGATAACTAGCAAAAACTGAGATTATATTATATAGATGAATTACTAATAGTAGCTCTAATCTAAATTTGATGGATGCTCGGACGCAAGCGTCCCATTTATTTGGACAGCCCGTAGTCTGCATCTTCACCGAGCTATGTACCGTTCAAATAGTGGTTCAAACCAAATAACCGCTAGCTATTAGAGGCAGACAAAACGCTGCGCCTGCGCCGATGTTATGTGAATATTCATTAACACATTACTCTACAGATGTTGAGAATTTCTGTATTGTAGTTTATGCTAAGATAATAGTTTTATGAGCTGAAATGAGCGAGATTTTCTTTTTAATTAGATTTTTTATATTACTGTATCTTGAGCCGAAGTCCTTACATATTTTATCTAAGTAACATGACATATTTTATCTAAGTAACATAACACTGATTAAAAAAAAAACCGGACATACACATGAGTAATGGAAAAAGTACCGGAAGTTAAGCAACCAATCATAAGAGAAAAAGTGTAAACAAGATGTTTTGTAAGATTTATTATGTCGATTTATTAATTTCATAAAACTTGACTAATATTAATAGGTACATGCTCATAATTAATTAGGTACACGATAAGCTTTCTCTAGAGCTTAGAAATAAAAGTTAAAACATAAGTATTATTTTTACAGTGATTTATGTCTAAATTAGAAAAAAAAAACTTGCTCAAACTTACAACAAACATAAAAACCATCGGAAGGAAGCAAACAACCTGTAGATAAAGCCATTTATTAATGGAAACGTACATAATATTATGTTTGACATAATCCTATTTGTCATTAACTTATATAATGAATGTCGTTTGATATAAAGCGTTATATCAATTAGTATGCAAATACATATATTCATGATATTATAATATTTAAATACTTTCGTTACAACATATTATGAGACACAAATGCATACGTTTAGCTCGGATTAGTTATAATAACTTAATTAAGATAGTTTGTGTGACAATAAAGAGTATGTGTTAGGTTTTAAGCGTTCTTGGTTTTGCTCTTTTATAAAATAAATGATCTTTTAAATGTAAAATGAAAGGTGCTTTATAGAATCATTGGATAAATGTTTCTACATAGGAATATTAGTCCGACATCCGTCTTGAAGAAGTAGGAACAATATAATAATAATGTTTATTGATCCAATTACTTCAAATTACACACAATAGCTAAACAATCTAGAATTATAGGTACGTAGTTAATTTGTGATCAAAATCTTGTGTACAAAATTGTTGTGTATTAAACTATGGGTTTTAGTTGAAACCTCAGAACCGCAAAGTAGGCAAGGAATGCCTGTATTTTGGGAGTCTATTGGTTCCTACTAAATAGCAATGCTTTATATGTTCTATGTTAGAACGACGATCATCTAAGTCCTATCTACTAACAGCTAGGTATAGGAGGTAGGTCAAATATGGAACACCTGCCTAGGTACTTATCTAATCAACGTCAATTCAACTGTCGGTGTTATTGGATGGGATATGTTCAGTGGTGGAATTTTACTGAACTTAGTAAACTGATGACGATAAAAAGCCTGAACAGAAAAAAATATGAAAGTCAGTTGTTACAAACTTCTATGTATTCTATTTTTTGTTGAATTTGTTCAGTAAAGATGCGGAGTAAGGTCATGGACTCACAGATGTTTTTCATAGCAATGAGATTGAAGTAGCTCGAAAAAACAGGCTAAAGAACCCGCCTTCTGGGGCAGTAGCGTAAAGAACGCTAATTAAACAAAAAAGAGGATCAAAAAGTGTACTGAAAAAAAAAAGTAAGATGTGTCGCTGTAGAAGTCTTTATTTATGTCTTATTCAAGCCTTGATCGGTAGATATCTAATTATTTTTTCTATAAAATGGTGTAACCTGAGCTACTATAGGTGTAAAAGGAAATGTCCTTTTAAGTAGCTGTCTCTGCCCGCCACAGCCGCATATCATCACGCACTTTCCCTTTGGGAGCGACCAGCATTCCAATAGCTAATTGCAGGATGTGTCGGTTAACGTCTATTTCTGTCTTCCGACTGATTGAAGTTCCTGTATGGTCAAGTTAGAAAAGATCTTCGCGACCGAGTAGAAGAATAGTCGTTACCATAGTGATCAATCTGCCATTTATTAGGATTTAGGTAAGTTGTGACTATTCTATTGTGTTTGCATTCTTCTTTCTACACCAAAACAAGTTTGAATTCAGTCTACACTAATATTATAAAGAGGAAAAATTTGTATTTTTGTGTGTGTGTGTGTGTATGTTTGTGATTAATAAACTCAAAAAAACTGTGCCGATTTCAAAAACTCTTTCACTATTGGAAAGCTACATTATCAGCGAGTAACATAGGCTATATTTTATCCCCGTATTCCCACGGGAACGGGAACTACGCGGGTGAAACCGCGTGACGTCCGCTATGATATAATAAAGTTCATGTACAAAGGCGATCTCGACTCAAATTATTCCTACATAACGACCAACCGACTTAAATGTACCCTACCACTACATACCTGTCCGGTTAAGCAGTAACCAGCCTTAGTGTGCTGAACTGCGAGTGGTCATCGTAAATAAACAAAAAAAAAATGTACCCTACATTATATAGATCGACGATATAGGCAGGCGAAATTGATGCCATCACGGGTAGGACGAGCGGGATTGGCACAAGAAAAGATAGGCCTTTGCTCGAGAGTCGGGCTTTGAATGATAATAATGGTTCAGACAGCTGAAGTACTATGTAACTACTACCAAAGTAAGCATCTCTGCAAGCGACGCTAACTCAGCCTTTATTCAAATAGCTCATATAACAACCACAAAGTCACTGCTCATAATTTTCTCCCAACAATAGTGCACTGATAATGAAATCACGACAATAATGTGCGATCTGCAATCAGGTGTCGAGCTCGGGAACAATCGCGGCATTCCGTTACAGGTTGAATGACCATCCGCATGCCTAGCCGACACCTCGCACCGCATCGTGTAATCACATCCTTACTTATGAAGTTACGATAATCGACACCTATGTAGAAGACTGACAGCTTATGTGAATCATTTATAACAATGTTATCTTTTCCCGTGATTTCATACGCGAGAAATTCGAGGATTATTCCAAGGGAACATATTCCCGGGATGTAAAGTATCCCATGTCTTTTTTCCCGGTCGTGGTCTACCCGTGTGCCAATGCCAAGTTTCATCCAAATCAAATCAGAGAGAAAGAAAAAACAGATTTCATATAGAATAGAGGTGGCCACGAGGTGGCAATAAAAGTACCTATTAACAATGATGCGAAGAGTCTGTTTAGGTTCATGGCCCAGATATGACTAATGTGTATTTAGGGTACGATTGGACTGACATACGCATTGTGATTATAAATGTCCCTAAAAAAAAAGTATTAAAAAACATATAAACACACAGACTTCACATAGGTTATAATATTAGTGGTATTTAATGAGAATAACAAGTCCATCTTGATTTTATGGCAACACGGCAGTTTTACGTAATCTTTTTTTTATTTTTCGAACCCAATTTGAATTCATTGCGGTTTTTTTTATAGCCTAGTCTATGGTCTTGTTTACTTTTACTTTTAAATTCATAGAACTCGTTCCAGTGATTGATGATGTAGTTGTAAACTAGTAGCACAGAATACTAAGTGATTTCGTCATCCGTGTTTAAATAGTGCCATGCAAAACAAAATTTTACGGCCTCGTTATTAAAGCTGTTAGATTTAATAATCATTTAATTTCTTGCCTACAAAATCTTTTGCACGATTCTGTAAATGATTAAGCACGTTTTAGATGCACATGATCCAATCTATACAGAATTAACTTATCGCTACACAATTGCTTAACGGAAATTGGCGCAACAAAAACTCTTTTCAAAAATACTTCAAATCTTAGCTTACAAAAAACAACAATGGAAGATGTCTCAATCAAATTCAGCTCAAATTGGTTCAGAATAAAACGTAAAGCTTCGCGGATGTCGGTTTACGTGTCGAGGTCAGCCATTGTTCTTATTATTATTATTATAGGCATTATGTGATCATACCTTGGTTTGTTCTTTTGTCGAATTTACAATTCAATATGGAACCTCTTTTGAATCATTCATGTTTGGGTACGATTCGTCTCCTTTATTATAAAAGGTGGAATATGTAATGTGACCATGTTTACTTGAACTCCTGTGGTCCTACAAAGCAGCAACGTAAGCTGTTTAGGTAAGCTTTAAGGCCGAAAAGGTAGACAGGCGACTTGCTTAGCCTCGCCTACTCCCCTGGTGACTCGCACTCGCAAGACTCAGTCACGTTTCACACTATCATGTTAGTGCGTTTCCGTATCCAGATCTTAAACCGATTATTCTTTCGATCAAAAAGTAAAAAAAAACCCCAAGAAAATATGGGAATGTACTCGCTAACTCACTAATTCCTATTCCTGGTCATGGTCTTCCCAATTGCGAATACCTACTTATTCATCGAAATCCGTTCAGCCGTTAAAACGTGAAGATTCAACAAACAGTCCGACATACAAACAGCCACAGTTACTTTCGCATTTATAATATTAGTACGGGTAGTAGAGATTGTATAGGTATCAGAAAATGTACAATCAATACAATAGAAAATATTTATAGATAAATTAATCTTCACGGTATAAGTCTCCCATAGCATTCTTCATCATGTATGGGCCAGTTTAAATGTTCCCCAAAACTGAAACTTCACTTCTCACAGACATAATTATGTATGTATCAGTTACCGCATCTCACAAGTTATAGCACGCTTTGAGAGCCGAGTTATTAGCGCGTAGGCGCAGCTAGCCCAGCACATAGTTTAGATCTAGTACTGCGCTCGTTAAACGTGCAACATTATTGTTATGGCAATCTTGCACAATGCCGACAGTGCGCTTTACTGCCTGATGTTGGTATCACCTTGTATGGCTAAACGTTCTGCGAGCTTATAAATATGTGTAAGATAGCGTTCTATTGGATATATCTTTCTTATTTTTTATCGGATGGAATTCGATTTGTATCATATAAATAAACCATGCGCTTGTGCGAAGTCTTCAATGGACGGTATCGAGAGGTCGAATTGTTAATTTGCCATAATTCTAAATGCCCTGTGACAAGATATACTAAGGCTGAGAACGGAAAACGTTTATATGCTTTAGCGAGTTACTCCACCATATTTAAAGCCAATGAAAATCTTTTAATTTTACTTACATTCATTTTAAATGTGAAATTCTGCATGACTGGATATTTGGTAATCCCTCAACAGAACTCGAAGAGATTTGGAAGATACTTGGCATACCTACTCTTTATCATGGTCCCTTGGGATAATTTCGTTCTTTCACGCTAGCAAAGACACTGACAAAAGCTAGTTAACAATAAATGATAAGCTTTGCACAAACGCAGCTTCGTCACTTCTTAGATACTAGACAACTACTCATAAATCTAAGGTGACTGACAGATTGGTACCTACTAAGCCAAGACAAATCTTCAAAAACAAGCCCTCTATACTATTTCCAACCACTGCAACTCCTGGGAGCCAGAATCAACAGTGGCGACCACCAAGCCGACTCAATGAAGTATCTGAGAAACATTCAACTGTTTCGAATCCCGCAACGAAATAAATCAGAAACCAATCTCCAAGAGACAACTCGTTTCGTATCTGATCTACGTTGAATCGTCATAGGTGATCCATTTCAACACAAACAACACACTAACATTACACCCCACTTCCGCAGATCATTTACTGCTGGCACTCGATGCATCATAATGAACTCTGCACTCCCATGGCTTTAGTTCCAAGTATAAGACAATGGATGTCGAGGGGTATCGCGTCGATATAATTATTGTGATGCCTAAGCGTCACCAATCCGTTAGGTATGTGAGAGAATCGCTGACTCTAGTGAATGTTTGTGGCGGATTGTTTTTAGATTTCGTCATTGGGATCCTGGATTTTGAACTAACTGATGGTGGGATGGGACTGATACCATCCATAGCACCACCATAAAAAAATACAACGGGTTGCACTCCAGGAGTGCCGGCAGTAGTGAAAACTTGAACATTAACGTTGTGCATTTTTGATATTTTGGAATGGTTAGGGAATAATTTCGCACGAATTGTTTTAATTATCAGTATAAAAGTACTATCATTTATGTGGTAAAATACAATATACATTTATTGCGCTATCGTACACAAACATGACAATTTATTAAATATTTAACACTTCAGAACTTTCCCTCCGTCTTACGAATTTTCGATCAGGTCACGTGTCCTGACGCGAGTTTAACATTTTTTACCCATCCCAAAAAGTGCACAACGCCGCTAAAGAAGTTTCCACTAAAAAAAAAATGTTTTGAAGTAAACAGAATACCTACAGTAGAGTATTTTATTTATTATACACCAAAATAGTTATACAACTGTTTTACAAGAAATCTTCGGTATATATTTATTCGATAAACTAGTCAGCATGATTGATACCTTGGCCTACCCGTTCCCTTGCTTAGTCTCTGGCACCGAACTGCGGTTCTCTCTCAGTTTTATTTGAGACACTGTCTAGGCAGATTCTCATTTGACATCATCATTGAATATTGCATTTATTCTCCTTCTATTGCTAATCCATCTTCAAATCAATCACCCAACCACTTCATGCCTTACCAACATTCCAGCGACACTTCCGCGGAATATTTTCGTAGCATCATTACCTCCCTGTCACGACCTACATCGTCACTTATTGGACGTGATTTATAATATCATTTCACGGCGTATTTGCGGCGTGCCGACTGCGTCAGGAAGTCACTATTACTAAGATAGATGCTCACCACCGAACTGGTTTAGAAAGCCACTCACTTTGCAGCCATACGCTAAGTGCCGGAAAATCAGAATTAAGTCTTTGATTGAAGTAGTATTATTTTATAAGGGATTGTTTCCGTCAGACCTGAGAATGGAATACGTGAAAGTGCAAGGAATGTTAATTAACAACTGGAAAATACTGCCAATAATTAAAAATTCACAAAGTATTCTTATCAATTTACAACTCAAAACTGACCGTTTCGCTACGACTGGGGTTGTAGTACTATTCTGTTGTAGAATATTCCAGCTCCCTGCTTCGGAAATGATACACATTTTTTTTATTTTTCATACAGAAATAGGATTCAAGTTGTAAATTTATGCTGAAGAGTTTTAGAAACGAGCTCGAAATTTTGGCACTCCTATTATCAGTAGATAATGTATTTCGGCCTTGTATGGGATTTTACTAAAAATACTTTATTATTTTTTCTGTAAGTAATATATAGTACAATTTGCCTAAAATATAGTACAATACTATACAGGATGAATGAATTTGTTTACATGGAAAGCAACCGGAAAGCCCTCATTTTTATGAATTCTCAAAAAAAACAAATACCAACTAACAAAGTTTTCAAAAATCTATGATGCGGTTTTACTTTTCATCAACGTCGGGACCGAGAATCTACAACTGCATCATTGGATTTTTGAAAAAAACATCAGTTAAGGTTAAGGTTAGTAGGTTCAGTCAGAATTTTAAAAAGTTATTTGATAAAAATGAGCGCTTTCTTTTAGTTTGCCATGTTTTACTTCTTGTTATTACTTCCCAGAATTGGATCCTTAGTAGCGACACTTTCGAATGGTGTAATAAACAGGGTGTATGTTTTTTTTACAAAATCAAGCGGTTCGATTCCCGGCTTCCTGCATCATTGGATTTGTGTAGAATAGAATAGAATAGAAAGGAATATTTATTTATTTGCTCAGAATGTAGGTATTTACAGTAAGGTGGTTACAATAGTATTAAAGAATCCTTGTACATTCTACCATTTTGGCATGCAAATATTGATGCAGTTCATCATCAAACACACAAAAACATTGATACACAACTAAAACTTATCAGCTAGAAAATCCGATACGGAGTAATAACATTTATTTGTTAAAAGTACATTTAGTTTCATTTTGTAACTTGTTATTGGTTCCTCTTTTATGGAATTAGGAATGTGGTTAAAAATAGCCGGTGCCATACCAAAAACACTTTGCCTCAAAAATCGGTATTCCTATACCGATTTTTCAAATCCAATGATGCACTTTTAGTTTCATCAAAATCGGGCTCGAGACTCCTTTCAGTGGTTTTATAGTTTCGGATTTGGCCATCCACGGACACGTTAAAAATTCCGTTCATATTAGTACGGGTAGCAATCCTAGCTACGACAATCCTATCTGTTACGAAAAATTTCAGTATCTACCATCTCATGATTTAATTATAAATCTTCAGGGTACCATAAAACCTAGACTTTCTTTTTAAGGATGGGTATCATCAAATGACTTTTTCCGCTCTGGGTGGAGCGGAAGGGCGTGTCAGACTCTTACTGACTAAAACCCATCCGTGTTTCTTCTAAAGCCCTTTGCGTTCCAGGGCCACGGTGACTCTTTCGAACAAATTCCGCAACCCTGGCAGGGTAAAACCTAGACTTACAGTAGGTATTCAATCTATGAGTAATTACGGCCATAACTGAAGATAGAAATTCGCATTTCAATCATTCGAAGACAGTCTAAATTACAATCCCACACATTAAATAACCCATTTCACACAATTGCATAGCTGTTAACGGCAAAAACTGGAAAGATTAATTTAATTTGAAGCTTTCTGTAATTTCCTTATTATGATTGCTTATTTAAAGTGTCGATTTTATCGACTATTTTATTGTTTTGTAACTACATTAGAAGATGGGCTGTTAAATTGTGCCCACCCAAGGTAGTGATGAAGGAAGAATACCGTTTCGAAACTTGACGTGAAAGATATAAGAAAGACGGACAGATATACATCTTCTTTCTTATATCTATGATATATTGATGTCACCGGAAAAAAATACTAGGAGCTGGAGTATTGCAGCCACCTTTGGGATGGCTTAGCTAAATATCAACTTGCCGCGCTTGACTCGGTGGAACGCAGCAGAGTAAAACTGGTGGATGCCTCACAGCTTGGCTCATCGCCGCAAGGATTCCTGTCTGTCGGTCTTCTACAGATTGTACTTCGGGGAGAGTGTCCAGGAACTCCACGACCTCATCCCACCGGCCCCCTTCTTCCATCGGACATCTAGACGCACTGCAAGTTACCATCCCTACCTTGCTGCTATTCCACCAATTGGCACTAAACGTTTCCAAACGTCTTTTATAATGCGCATAGCAAAGGAGTGAAACTCTCTGCCTGCGTCTGTGTTTCCGAACGCATACAACCCTAACCTCTTCAAAATTAGAGTGAACAGGCTTCTTCTGGGTAAGCTCGCTCCATCGTCGACTTTGTCTCTGTCATCCTATTACCTAGACTAGAGTCAAGAGTAAACCCATAATAAATAAAAAAATAAAAAAACTCCGTAAGATTATAAAATGACTTGAGAGATTGTAAACTCTTGATAAATTTTCAACTGAACATTTAGAATACTAAATTACAAGTTATTCTGAGAAATTGTGCATTATAATAAAATGGCGATCAATCAGATCACAAGTCTACAATTTATCTGTTTTCGTGTGATAGTAAACCTGGAAACAAGGCTCTCATTGGTCTATTCAGAGAAAACAAAGACAAAATTTCCAATTTAACTATCAAACCAAAATAGATTAATTGTAGACCAGAGAGCTGATTCGTCGCCAGTTTATGTCAGTCCACAATTTCTCGATATGACTTCGAGAGTTTAAAGACTAGATATCAAATTATGATGCGTAAAAAGGTATTCCAAATGACAATTTATCGAGAGTTTACAATCTCTCAAGTTATTTTATAATCTTACGGAGTTTGCTATTTTCCGGTGACATTGATATACATACATGGATAGATATAAAATAAATACTTCTAAAAAAACAATAGGGTCTTATCGCTTAGAGCACTTTTGGGGCTCCTTTTCATTTCTTCTCCATTAAAGAATCTTTGAAAAGATGTAGTTTCCATTTTTGACCAACCAAAAGTACCTAATTATAGTTTTCTTTAGGTAGACCCAAAATTTACTTTTCCCAGACAAAATTAATCTCGGTGAGATGCACTTCTACCTGCTGACTCATAAGCTTCATTGAATGTTAAGCAAAGAGTAGTCGAATGGTTTTGAAGAAGATTTTTAGAAAAAACGACTTCAAGTCGAAAATTGTAGTCTGTCTCGTCGGTAGTGCAGTGCGTCTGTTACAATCTCACCGTTATAGGGGAGGTGAAATGAGCTTCAAGTGACCTATCAATCCCTAGGAACAATTGGAATCATAGCTCACTTCATGGTCACTTCACCAAAGTTTGCACGGTGAGTCTCGCTCGATACATACGTCATTGGTTTGAGGTTAATAATTGATAGCCTCGCTTTGCCTGTCAAAATACTGCCACCGAAAAACCTTAAATAATTTTGCAATAAAAACTGTAAAAGTACATACCTACAGTACAGAGGATACCGTTGCCGTAACCGCAGTGCACACGATTCTTCAGAACCTGAGCTCGTCTAGACATTCATTATGAATACGTAACTGTATCGCCCGGGTATCGGTGAGTATCGGTAATCGACCGCATTGATTCGCCTCCGTACTTCGAACATTAAATTATATCATACTAGCTTCTGCCCGCGGCTTCACCCGCGTATAAAGTCTTGTCTCAAGGGAAGTTACTAACGGGATATAGGTTCTAATCCTCGCAGATTATACGAAAAAGAAGAAAATATGAGTTATTTGATACAGTTCAGCTCTTCCCGTATGCCAACTCCGTTCAGCCGCTGAAATGTGATTCATTAACGCATTTTTACACATTCACTTTTACATTATAACACTAGTAGGATCATCGGTATGTGACACAGTAGCGATTAATGTATCAGTCAGTTTTTTTGCAACTTGTCTGTCAATACATTTTGTGCTGAATAAATGTCGCGTTTTATTGAATTTGTTGATTAAATCAAATTGTTAGTTGGTTTCTTTGGACTGATGACGTAATTAAATTTAATATACAACCAATTAAATTAATCCCATTGAACATAACATAACATTACGAAGCAGTCAGTCCTTGCTGAACGCAGATGTCCAAACAGTCCAGCAAGCAAGCTGATTTCCGAACGAATCATGAATATTACGAATACGAATATGTATTTTTTTATTTGAAATGGGCTAGTTCTTGACTTCACTTTAACTTTTAAGAGATAGAGATTTACGTATCTGATTTGATTTGAACGAATTAGATAATTGTTGTAATAGGCATATCAGGGATTGTCTCTACAAACGAGGAAATAATTAGAACAAAATCATTGGCAAAAAGGTTGAAAATTAAAATAGAAGTTATAATCTGACTGTGAACTTCTCTAGGTGTGCGTCCAAACTACAAACAAGGTGCAGCAGTACATTCTCTGTCAGGGTTGCGGAATATGTTCGAAAGAGTTACCGCGGCCCTTGAACGCAAAGACTATTTGGAGAAACACGGGCGGGTTTTAGTCAGTAAAGAGTCTGACACTCCCTTCCGCTCCGCCCAGATTGGAAGGAGTCATTTTATGATTTCCCATCCAAAAAAAAAATAAGCATTACACTCAATCTTTAGTATCTAGGAACATATCATACAGTTTACAGTGCAGACGGAAGTCTCATTCTTTTTATTTTTATTTTTATTAAGATTTTACCGAGTCATCGCTTTCAAAATATGTATTTGAATTGACTAGGTACCTAGCTCAAGAGGTTTTGAGATCAGTCGACCAATCCCACCTGTTCATTATTCATTTAAGGAAAATGCACGATATTTACTTTTAACTAAAGTAAATATTGTCATTTCAATTTCGCGTGACTGGGCACAGTCTCTCAAACAGGCGGAATTCTTGGCTATTCTATGGGCGAATAGAGAAAACAATATGGTTTGAGTTTAAACATACGTGTATGTGAAAGCGATATATTTCCAGTATAACGTCGGAGCACGAAACCTAAGTTTAGACAAATAGAAATGGTACCGACCTACCTCTTTAAGTAGTATTTACTGACATAGGTAGGTCCGTACCATTTTTTGGTTCACTGATTGACTGTGTAAAATAATGTTACACGCACTAACTAGACACAATAGACACTTTGATTAAACATAACTAAGCTTTAAACACTAATTATAAAACACAATTTTACTACTTGCAGTTAAAGATCTTTTCCGAAGCATTTGCTCGTATCGCCAATACAATACTGACCCGGTCGCTTTTGACTGGCCTCTCGTATTTCAAATTTTCAAAATAAAATATTTCGCATTTAAAATAAAATGGTACATTTAAGGTCTTTTTTAGGGTTCCGTACCCAAAAGCCAACGAGACCCGATTACTAAGCCTACGCTATCCGTCCGTACGTCTATGTGTTAGCGGGCTATTTCTCAAGAACCGTAAGAGGTAGACCATAAATTTTATATTTCTATGAGGTAGACATTTGAAATGTTCAGACAGTGTGTATTTCTATTGCCACTATAACAAGAAAAATATAATTAATTAAAAAAAAAGGGAGCTCCCATACAAGAAACGTGTTTTTTTTCGATTTATGGTACGGAACGCTTCGAGTGCGAGCCTGACCCGCACTTAGCCGGTTTTTTTTTTAAATTTGGTTTTACAAGGTTCGTCATTTACTGGCATACAAATATTTTAGCAATTGTTTACAACAATAACGAATTTTATGTATAAAACTAATTATTTGTGACCACATCAATAATTAAATTATAATAATAAATTATATTTCTACATAAAAAAAATGTTTTTAAAATGTCTTCTAACATTTGGTAAGTCTCTTAGGTACACAACACATGCATGCTAACACTAAATATGAATGCAAGATTCCAATCTAATTATTTTTGAATGATGAAGTACTGATTGAGGCCCATAAACAACTCTGTTCTTTTGTCTGCGAATAACTCGGACTATACAGGGTGTCCCAAAACTCAACGTCAAGCCGAAACGGGGTGACAGGATTGATCATAACCATCACGAGAAAAATCTGAAAAAAAATCTATCCCATGCAGTTTAAAAATTATGGGCATTTTAAGAAAAACCTAGAAATTTGATCAAACTGTACCATTTTTCGGTTATTGTGGTTATTCTTTTTTATTTTTGTTCATTTGAACTTTGGAAACGTAATCCTAAATAACATTTCTAGAATCCCAATAAAAAATAATGACACAATTGCCTCAAGTTTCCGAGAATTGAGACTATTTGTTAAACTACGAATTTAAAATTTTCAAGATTCGTCGACTTTGACAGGCCCTCCTATAAAAAAAATGTACTAGAGTGCCTTGGCAAGTGGCATTAAAAGTTGGCGCATTTAATCAGAATTCTAAAATGGTACAATACTTGTTAGTTCCATACAATAGAAAAGAGTAAAAAAATTAAAACCTCAAGTAACCCGATTTTTGCTATCTCATTTTACTCAGTTAAAATGTTTTTAATTCACACAAGCTCTAGGTAGGTTCTTAATTTTAAGACAAAATGATGAGAGAGATGGATAATGGGTATGTTCGCCATGAGTGAGCGAGACAGATAGTGACGCCACTTTTACCAAAGTGAAAAAAAGTTAGTAAAATTAGTAAAATAATTAATACGAATACGAACGTGCGCAGTAGACGAATGAGCGAAACGTACTAACTGGTTGGTGTCGGACTGGTAGCGTAGCCATTTGCTTGGCTGAAACTAGTGCGAATGAAACAGATAGATGCCATAGCATCTATCTGTTTCATTCGCACTCGTTTAAACGACGCATCTCCGTCTCAATGCGTGGCGTCACTATCTGTCTCGCTCACTCATGGCAAACATACCCATTATCCATCTCTCTCATCATTTTGCCTTAAAATTAAGAACCTACCTAGAGCTTGTGCGAATTAAAAACATTTTAACTGAGTAAAATCTGATAGCAAAAATCGGGTTACTTGAGGTTTTAATTTTTTTACTCTTTTCTATTGTATGGAACTAACAAGTATTGTACCATTTTAGAATTCTGATTAAATGCGCCAACTTTTAATGCTACTTGCCAAGGCACTCTAGTACATTTTTTTTATAGGAGGGCCTGTCAAAGTCGACGAATCTTGAAAATTTTAAATTCGTAGTTTAACAAATAGTCTCAATTCTCGGGAACTTGAGGCAATTGTGTCATTATTTTTTATTGGGATTCTAGAAATGTTATTTAGGATTACGTTTCCAAAGTTCAAATGAACAAAAATAAAAAATAATAACCACAATAACCGAAAAACAGTACATGCCCATAATTTTCAAACTGCATGGGATAGATTTTTTTTCAGATTTTTCTCGTGATGGTTATGATCAATCCTGTCACCCCGTTTCGGCTTGACGTTGAGTTTTGGGACACCCTGTATAGGTAGGTATATTAAACTTACTATATATAGTAACTAATGAGGAAGGGATACCCGATATACAAGAACATGATTTCTAGATGCAGTGCAGTGCTATTAGGTTTCTTACAGCTTATTACGTCAAGTAGGTACCTGGGCCCCTTTACCCTTTTTTTGGGTCCTTTGATCTTAGTAACAGTATAAGCTTGGCCTACTATTACTAATATTAAAGAAACCTAGGTACCTACCTAAATTATTAACCTAATTCCCAAATTATAGCTACCAACTCGATTGTTAATAAAGTGGCTTGCAGTTATTTAAACTTGACATCAGGAAGACTTTCCATTCGTCCAGCATCTAGCATCCAGGTCCTAGCAAAACCAACTACAGTAAAAGAAAATAATGTCTAACAAATTTGCAGACACCAATTTCTAATTAATAATTATGATTACAAACAACAAGAACTTAATTGACGATCGATCAAATAAATGATAACAAAGAAAGAGATTGACTACGCTCTATATCATCAATGTTAAATCTCACACATATAGTCCACAAACCACAGTATCCAACCGAAGCTTTAATTTCAGTGTAAGAAGATGACTCAGACATAGCTCATGGTCTTTTATTTTTACAATCTATAAGTAATTTCGACAGCTACCTACTCCATAAATTAAATTACGAGTCATCGATCACGCCAATAACAAAACAAAATAAGACTGAAGAAAGTAGAAAGTAGATCACAAAACTAGAACATTTAAAAATACTGAAAGTCTGAAAAAATCTAGAATGTTAAGAACGTAGTGCAGAAAGAAAGGAATCTTGACACTTATTGTGTACGCCTCGTTAATCACACCAGTATTGTAATGCGATATGAAATCTTTCATTGGGTAAGCCGTTTTCTACTAGAGATCTGCCACGTCTTTCAATTAATTAGCTCGCTAAATTCCGTAAATAAAGCTGATACAGATACATGAGTAGTTGGTTCAAAGATTAATTTCCCCAAGGCAACAACAAATAGTCAAATAAGTGACTCATTTGAAATTGCATAATCGGATCTACAAATTTATCTTCAGCAATGTTATGATCAGCAAGAGTACACAGCTGTAGCAGCATTAACATGATTTAATGATCAGCTGCGTCAGTCTAAATAAGGTAGAGGAATTTATAAGACGGTACTGACCTAATATATCTATCCAGCAGACCACGATAGGCCGATGTTCCTCTTGAGCGGCGCGCGCGGAACACGGCGGCTCATCTCGTACCTGTGCCTGTTCAGGCAACAGACTCCACAAGTTACCCTATAACCCTTACCTGCCTTATCTGCGCATCCGCACTTCGGTTTACCTCTCAAGAAACAAGCTTTAAAACAAGTAGGTAATTAACTATCATTGTTTCCAAAGCAAATGACAGTTACTTAGGTAAGCCACAACTCATTGAAGCGACATTTTCTCGTCAACGACATACTTTCTACATAAATGGTGAATATAAGTACATGTTTTGTCGACTGACGAGATGGAAAGCTCAGGCAGACCTCGCAAATAGCCAGCGGCAAAACCTTGAACGATGAGTTTATTAGCGAAGAAAGTATCGCTTAGGGCGCTCTTGATATAAAAAGTATTGACCTACTTAAAGCTGACAAGTTCCTTTTGGCGTATGTTCAGTTATGTGGTTTAAGCAGGTGTAGGTACTTCATTAAACGATCATTTAGTATGTTGATCTTCTGGAAAACGCATAAACAGAAAACATTAAATCACTGTGGTAAATGAATTCAAAATTGATGATAGAAATACAACTAATAATACAGCCATAGAAAAACCAAACGCAGATGTAGGTCCAGTCAACAAACGAAAACAAACATCTTAACGCTTGCAGTGATTAACACATAAAAAGCAGAATTTATCTCTGAATTCAAGTAAAAAAGCAACAAATTAATAGCGATTCGCAACAGCAATCATAAATCCGAAGAGCCGTGCAAAGCAGCTAATTGCGAGAGATAAATGAGAGAGATAAAACGTTTGGCAAATCTGTCGATGGATCTGCCCAGACGCAATTTATCGCCAATTAAATTTGCATATTCCATTCAGGATAGCCTGCCTTTGTAATATTACCTTATTTGGAAGGGTTTGCAAGGAAATTGCTAGATATACGACGGGCTTTTGTGTAATTTCTTGTACTGTTAGAATAATTGATTTCCTTACACTTTCATGTATCTTGTGTTGTGTCCAATAAATAAAGCTTTGGCTTGTTTTCTTCTATTGTATTTTACTGGGCCTTATTTAGATACTCTGTCTAAGTTCTGCTTTCACAATTACGTATCCCTTCTCATTCATCTATCATTACTTTATTTATTTCCGTACCTCAATTTTAAATTTCTTTTTTAAGGAGTTATAACCTTATTCAGTCTTGCCTCTATGTTTTTTTACTGCCACAATAACTTAATAATCTCGTGTCATTAGATCTATACCACTACCTGATCCATTATCATTAAGATTCCATAAATACTTATTTAATTAGCGATCTCATTTCTCTATTACCCAACTTTGCCTTTCCTATTACAACGCCAATAACAGTCGTAACTCTCACATGTAAAGATGTGCCGATATCATTATCATCCTCCTTACATCATTCTCTATCATCGAAACTATCAATTTATCTTCGATCGGATCTTTCCTCACGTGTGAAATGTGAGCACTCTTGCGCAGGTAGGTACACTTGCGTGCAAGACCACTTGTCTTCAATACTTAAACTGGGTCGAGACTCAAGCACTTTCTCAGAGCTTCACTTTACTCGCACTTTGACGCTTATTGCAATACTTTTACGTATTTAATAACATACAATATTATAGTATGGTATATTTAAAAAGCCGTGGTAACTAATTAGAGCTATGTATGAGAAACGTTCAACAAGTTGTCTGTATATGATGAGATGACAATGCGTTAAGTGGCACGCTTATTTTAATTTGCTAGTTCAATGCTATAATTTACAAGTCGTTACTGGTTTAACTTAAGTTTTAAAACTTTATACATTTTGAACCTTCCAGGATTTAAACGAGGCCAATGATAGAGTTGTCCGGTTGCTAAATACTGCTCGGACAAGTTTTAAATTAGGAGTTTATAGTCAATCGACACGGTCAAAGATAACGAGAAGTTTTATGTAGCCCTTGGATTTTATATGTAAAATAAAAGTCTTTTTAAAAGAACGATTTGAAAAAACTACGATGCTAGCAAAACGATTTCAAAACGTACCTAATACTTTTCGTTTGTTGGATAGTAATACCACGTCAAATCGAAGTTACAATAGTGCATACATCTTGGGTTAATCATAGGCGCGCCGATGGGTACCGCATTCCTTACGAAATTGTAGGAAGGACTGGAGCCCTACTATGAAGTCTTAAAACGATCGAGATTCCGCTCCTAGAGAGACACGAAGCTATACATAGCGTGCAATGATTTATTTGTTTCTCGTCATATCCTCTTTCCTGGTCATTGTTAATGTCCAATTAGAACTGGACTGGCTGATGTACATAACTAGATAGGTTACTAAGTAACATCTAATATCTGTAACCAGATTAATATCAGCTTCAGTAGTGGATATGTTACCAGAAAATTGCAGACTCCGTAAGATTGCAATGTAATAAATCTATAATAGATTATAATTTCTCGATAAAATTATGAAAAAATCGTTTTGTATATAGTACATCTCATCCAAATTCAATAGTTTCTAATATATCCGTGTCTTATTAAGAAAAAATAGTTTACAATTTCACGCGCTATTTTACAATTTTATGGCGTTTGCAATTTACCGGTGGTTACTATTCAGCCCATAATGCTCCCACTACTGGGACACAGAACTCCTCTCTATGTGAGATAGTGGGCCATCATCCAAAACTTGGGCCCTCTACGGTTTGGTTGGTGGATGCTTAATTAAATAATGACACATTTTTTCTAGTATTTTTGTTCTCGAGAAAAGCAGGTTTCCTTCCAGGTTTCTTTCTTCCCGATGATGTTGTCCACATCATCGGGAAGAAACCTGCTTTTGCACCGTTTTTGAGGGCGTAGTGGACTCTTTAGAAACTCAATAGCTACCGTACTCGCTCATGTCCCTGGCTTGTAAGTAGTTTTCTTACTTTCCCGGATTATAAGGGGCCTTTACATCATACAGAAATAGTATTTTTTCCAGTAGTTATCTTGAATTTCGTTGTATTCTCGAACCGCGTTTGTTAAATTCTCAGCGGTTATTAATTTAATAACAGGACACAATATGACGAGCAAGTTTGTAGCCCAAGATCTGTAAGCGGATTATAATCTAGATTATAAAAACCAGCAATAAACTGCATTGCCGAAATACTTCTTTCAATTACTGGGTAGTTAATAAAAATGGAAACAAGTTTACAATACAAGGCAGATTAAAACTCGTTTGTGGAATAGTTTCCAGTCTCGTAAGACAATGTCATGAGAGCGTATAATTTTTGTTAAGATAATAAAAATTATGATGATGGCCGTCATTATTTTTACGACATGAAGTACTTAAGTAGTAGGAAACAACCTTGGTACTTAATTTAATATTCTCTAAAATACTATCAATTGATAGGTACCTGAATTTTTTTTATTGTTGGACTAAATTAAGATTCGCAGCTTGGCTACCCTGCCCTGTGAATGCATGTAGGTACCTATAATTTGTCGTTTTTAAAACCTAGTGCTTGCCTTTGTGTGTGACACAAAATAATTTTGATCAAATTTACCAAACTATTAACTACATCTTCACATGTTGAAACACACATTCACATTTCAAGGAGCAAGAACTAAGTAGACCATAGACCAGACAACCACAAAAACAAATCTCATGCAAAACTCACACGCAAGGATGCTACTTTTTCAACCCAAGTGCAAACACAGATTATAAATCGTACTGCAATCAACCTCTTTATACGCTCTGCTGAATTCAGACGATGCATGGGAAATTCATTATCGATAGTTTTTCATTTCAACACTGCATTATTAGGAATTGTTCGATACGGTATTTGGCTATGGCCGACAAATGAGATTAGTTTTTTTTACTTGGAACTGGTATGAATGAGAAATAATATGTGCTTCCGCCATATCGCCGGCAAATCTGGTGACAACCATTGTCAAGGTCGAGGGCAAACCTGGTGACGACCATTGGCAAGGTCGAGGGCAAACCTGGTGACGACCATTGGCAAAGTCGAGGGCAAACGGCCTAAAGGAAGATATCCCATGCGCTGGTCTGACCAAACCCGAACCTCGCTGAACGCAACAGCCTCAGAAGAAGTGCATCTCACTTAAAGATTTAAGTAGAGAAACATAACAGAATGTTGTGCAACAATGATGTGGTCACGAGCCCCCATATCGGGAAAACGACGCAAGGGGGATAAAAATGAGAAATATAATAGAATATGTTGTGAAGAAGGTGATTTAAAAAGAAAAAGCGGAAGAAGAAGGATACGGCCATTTTTAGGACTGATAAACATGAATTGTCATAATCGACTTCCTGCCCTTGTCCCGTATTACTTGGGGTCTACGCGACACGGCCCCTTCTCCCATTCTTCCTTGTCTATCGATACGCTACCATTCGCTACCTTCTCCTTCATGTCGTACCTTTCCATAAGTCCATGATTTACCTGTGACCAGAAAATAAAGAAAATTACCATAAGCATAACTTTCCGCCATTCAATCGGCAAACAACTTAATTTCGCAATTTAATTTGACGTTTTAACCGCCTTTTGGCAATAAAATAATAATGTATGCGAACTCTTCAATCAAAACACACGGAAATTTTACGCTTTTGCCTGTCTCGTAAGTTCTAGCCATGAATATTTATGATTAGACAGGATACTTAGTACAATGACACCCTGCGATACATTATCATGATCTAACATTCATGAACACTCGGGTATAATGTGAAGTAATGCTAGACTAGAAAGCAGACAACTGATTTGCACAATTGCGAAGTACACTTACATGCAGATATTTGTTATTTCTTATCTATTGATCTGTGCTCAGTCGCAGTACCTTAGCAGATCATCAGACACCTCATTGGCAACTCTTGAGAAATATACTTCTTATCTGCACATTAACCTACATCTTCAATTAATTAATGATTAGAGGCCTAGAGGAAAATGTTACTGAGAATCGAATCACTTAAGTATAATATTAAGTCACTTTCAGTGTTGACTTTTCGTGTTTCGCGGGCCACGCAGTGAAGGGTTCCGTAGTTTTTTTTACTATAAGATTGCAAAGTTACAGAGTACTTAGTCTTGAGTCATTTTCTATGGAAAGTTTTAAGGTTGGTCAACTATTACTATTAGTTTTCCTTTGAAATTCGTTATATTATATGCTACTACCATGAATTTTTTCACGTTTTGTTTGTTATGCAATCATTCCGCCAATTATGAATGGATTTTGATGATTCTTTATTTTATTCGAAAGCCTATACTCCTGAGGTGGTCCCATTGGCAACAAGTCAGAATCTGGTGATGGGATCCCAGGAAAATCGAGGGAAACCCTGAAATTTTAAAGGCACATACAATGCTTTTCATATACTTTAGTGTTTTTTCTACCACCTTGTCGGCGTAATTAATATGTATCCATACCAAATTATTTCTAGTGCTAAGCGTCTCTGAGCTGAACCGCGGATAGACAGACAGAAATGGCGAATCTATAAGACTTTTTTGTTGACTACGGAACCCAAAAAATTAGTCAACTATCCCCGGTCTCCCCTATGTTCCTCAATATAATCATTCCAAGGTCATTCCACCCGTAGCTAATAAAATACTGCAGCCCATTAGACCATAAATTTCACAGCTAAGACATTAATCAAGCGGCTGTCTTTGGCCCTCAACATCGTAAAACTTCTCTGTTATGCCTAGGTTATAGGTTCCTTGTTTGTACCGAAGTAAAACTTTATTGGACATGCCATTACTTTCGTAGTACAAAGAAAGAAAGATTAATTGTTCTTGTCCTTGTTCAATCTCTCAATAACGCGGAAGAAACCGAATGTGTGTCATTGCGTGGTACCAATTAAAAAACCAGCGCTGGGTGTCTGACGCCCGGCAACTGTCATAGTAACTCTTTCGGTATGGGCACTGGGCACGCTCAGCACAATTTTCCTGTAGGTACCTTCCTATTACTCTGTACTGTTCTGCTGTTTTACGCTGTACTTGTTGCTTCTATTTCGAAAGTGCATATTACTTTTACAAAAAAGTAAAAAAAAACCTGGCCAAACTGACAAAACCAACGTGATTTATTTACCCAAACCGTAGGTATTAACTAACAATAATAACTAAAAATAAGAAATAAACTAAAACTTACTACAAACCAAAATATAGCATCAAAGAATTCGTCCTTAACTCTGTCAGCTGGTAATGTGCCCAAGAGACTGAGGGCATTGCCACGTTGAATGGCAATGCTTAGCCTCTGGCTTAAGTAAAACCAGCCGTTTTGAAATTTCTTTGAAAAGGCTGTGAGCACAAGGGCCCAACGGCCCGAGGGTTTCAAGTTCAACCCCAAACCGTTATTAAAATATTGATCTATGTATCTTCACGGTCGTAAATCTTCTTCCGCGTCACTCCTAGCAAAGAAAAACGAACATTCTGCAAATGTTGACATAATCGGAGTGGCTCATCTGCTCGCATGACTTGGCGGAATCTCCCGAAGTCGCCGTCGCGTCGGGAGAACAGTGGTATGCGTCGAAAGTAAAATTACAATGATTTAACGAATTGTGAATCGTTCGTCATGCTTAGCAAGTGAACGAACGAACGAGATCTAAGTATTGAAGACCGGATCTGTGTTTGCCATTTCCGGTGTTAGTAATAATGATTGAGGAAACTTTTTCGACACTTTCAAATCTAGACCTAATGAGGATAATATTGGTGATGATTCTGCTTTTGTTGGTGGATGTCATTGTGTTGGATTTCATCTTTTGATTGTCATTTGTCTGGTAGTTTGTTAATTAGCTTAGAAGAAGAGATTTGTTGAGGAAGTTTTTATTTTTTCTTCAGATTTTCTTGAAATCCCCAGTAAAGTATAACAATCAAAAGATTTTCGTAACCAGTGCATTAACATTATAAACACAGAAGCTACAGACTTCTGAGTAAACAGCTACCTTCGTTACTTTTATATTAATCGAAAAAGACTGACCTCGGAGGCCTCATAATCTCATTTCATATCTCAGATCCAAAAAAAGCAATCAACCAAAGTGTTACCCTTAAAATAACCTGCCATAAAACAAACTCCATTAAAAGAAGTGCTAATTAGGTGAGACCTAACACTGCCAACTTTACGGTCTGTTACAGGGGTCATTTTATGTTGGACATAACTTTAAAGGCGCCTGTGAGTCATTGAATCCGGCGCTTATGGCCACAGACCAATTACGACCTTATTTTTCGTATTGTAAACCAAGTCTGATACAAAACCGCTGTCACTTGCATACTTTGTGACAAATTAATCGCTGCCTTGACAGTCGTTCCATAATACTGCTCTTGCGCAGGTTTTTACGGTTTCCCTTTGTAGGTTAAACCGTTGGATGCTCGTTTTTGAACTTGCAAATATACTTATTGTGGAACGATATAAATATGTAGACATTGCTTTGCAAGAATAAGAAACTTTGAACACAAGGCTTTGCTAGTATATTAAGCGCCTTTTAAAGTTGTAGTAGCAATATATCTTCTGCGCATTATTCTATGTGCGTTTTTTACTTATGTATTTTTTTGTTGTTCGGAAATCAAAAGCTTTGCACCGAAGTGACTCGATCAGCCTACAGCAACTCATGATCTATAAAAGATCGCATTTCCTAATCGCAATGAAGGTGTCAATCTAGTCTAGAGGGCCGGGTCTCAGTCACAGAATCAACTCGGTTGTTTGGGAATTTGAGATACTATGTTCGCTATCCATGTCAAATTGAATTAACAACTAAGAGCACCGCGCATCAACTAGGGTCCCAGTTTTTTTTCACTTCTTTACTAATCACTCGCCTACCACCAAATACTCACGTATATCCTAAATCAAGTCATTCTCCTTCTTCCAGAACCAAAGCACTGAACACTAATGTTTGGGTCGGCGGTGGCGCGATGCGGGAGGAGGACCTGGAGGTGGCCCTCAAGGTGGTGATCGTGGGCGACGGTGGCGTGGGCAAATCTAGCATGATCCAGCGCTACTGCCGTGGCACCTTCACCCGGGACTACAAGAAGACCATCGGAGTCGACTTCTTAGAGCGACAGATTGAGTAAGTTAAAAACTTTTTCAGTTTTCTTCACTATTGAGGAGATTCTTCAGTTTTTGATCTTGAAGATCGTCTTCAGTAGCAACACTCTTGAATGAAGAGCAGGCAGAAACAGCAGGAACTCACGGAAGAAGAAGACCAGTTCCAGATACCGCCACTTTGTTTCGTCTGTAGCAGCTAAAGTGAGGTATGTTAGCTAAGACATTAGTTATGTTATTACTCTGGAAGTGGTGACCGTGGGCAACGGCGGCGTGGGCAACGAGTGCTTCGAGGAATATTGTAGTATTTGTATGTTTATAAATGTAATCTATGGAAGTGTGGCAGCACGTATCGTGCATGTGTGAACACACCTGAGATATAGGATTGCATGTTTAAATATTTAAGGGAAGAACGCTCACTTTGATTGTTTTGTTTTGATTTGATCCCAACTTCAGTTCAGCACTTAAATATTTGTAAGTCATTAACAAACTATCAACGCCAAAGACAATTGAACCGTAATTGGTTACGTAAAACATGCCGTGTTAGTTGAATTACCATCATTTCCTCCAGCGAATTGCCTTCATTCTATAACTCCGAAGGATGCTATCAATTCTACATCAGACCACACTTGCGGTGCCTGCTTGATTACCTACCCTAATTAGACTACATATTCTGCATCTAGAACACGACATCTCTGCGTGTCTTCATTTAATTAAAGCCCAAAATAATAATTATCTAGACTTTTAGTTATTCGTGGTGATCACTCAATTATTTTGTATCTTAGTTCGCTTTGGGTGGCTCATTCGAAGATTGTATTGGTCTTAATGATTAAGCTTTCCATTTTTGTTTTTATAATCTAGAAAAGAGGTCTACCGGGTTATCTATACTCGGTATTTTGATTAACTTAACGGCTATATTTTATTTTTTAGTTTTACGACGACAAAAAAGTGTTGATTATTTTATAATACTTTGAACTTTATCGGAGTCAAATAAACCAAGATCAAAGATATGTTTCATAATATTCAACATGTTATTTCCTTGTTTCCCAGGATCGACGGCGAGGAAGTCCGGCTGATGCTATGGGACACGGCGGGGCAGGAGGAGTTCGACGCCATCACGAAGGCATACTACCGAGGAGCGCACGCTTGCGTCCTCGCCTTCAGCACCACAGACCGAGACTCGTTCCTCTCTCTACACTCCTGGAAACTTAAGGTGACTATAGCTTCTATCATCCGTTTTCTGAGCGCATTTCTCGAACTTAAAACACGTTCAAATTCACTTCACAATATCATTTCAATGACAATCAACTTGTAAAAACTTAGAGAATTAAGGTACGAGTTCGTAACCGACCGCAGACAGCAGCAGCGGACAACGTGTCGTTGCGGTCATGAGTCCGGACCCAACCGCAGGTGGCTGCAGCAGACGGCAGCATTCCACTTAGTTCTGAATGTTCCGTGAGACAAGATGTCGTGACCTGTTGAGCACCCCTAGCGATCGCGATTTACTTTTGTATCTTTTGTTAGAACAAGAAGACGACGATGACTTGTTTTTATTATACAAGTATAGAGAGAAGTCGACGAAGGGAAGAGAGTCGTTTTGACAAGCCACACGTCCAATGCACGTACAGTGCTCCTGTACTGCTGCTGTCTGCGGTCGGCTACGAACTCGATCGTACCTTTAGAGGTGTTTTTGACAGTTAAAAAACAATAATTAAATACTTAACCAACTTCGGAATACCCATTGAATTCAGAATTTAAGAGCTTTTGTCTAACTCTACTTTAGCCTGAAAACCTATAAATCTTTAGCATTACCTATACTAAAATTTGATACTTGACGTGGTCACGTGCCTGCACATTTGTAGTATCAGAATTATGAGATAAAAAAAATATGGATGTTTATGCGTTGTGTAACCAAATTTTTTGGGTATTTTCGTTTGCTGTTTTTTTTTCTTGTAAGTAAGTATCTATTGCGTTCTTCTTATTATTTTTTACCATTGTCCTTATATTGGTGGTTTGAATGATTTCTTAAAGTTTGTACATCTATTTTAATGGGACCTTTATATGTCACCGGAAAATTGCAGTGTTCGTAAGATTGTAATAAATCTTTATTAGATTATAATTTCTCGATGTATTATGAAAAAATCGTTTTGTTTACAATTAATCCCATCCAAATTCAAAAGTTTCCAATATATCCGTGTCTTATTCACAAAAAATAGTTTACAATTTCACGCGATATTTTGCAATCTTGCGGCGTTTGCAAATTTCCGGTGACATATATAAACTTAATGGCAATGGCATTCATTGCGCATTAAGTTAAGCTATAGCGACATATATTTGTTTTCGTACACATCCGAGTATTTCCAAATGAATATTTCAAGTATAATTAACCATACATTCACCAAATAGTTTGTAGTTAAATAAAACCAGAGACCCTCTATAAAGTTCTACAGTAAAACCGCTTCGGACAGCGACTTCATGCTAATCAAATCGCAACATCTTACATAGTTCCAAGAGATTTGATTTCGCCGCTTGCGCAAGTAATAAACATGTAAATAGCACCGTATTACTGATAGCATTTAGCAAGTGCAGATAATTTTATACCACACACTACTTGCACTACAAATACTCGTACATTGGTCATTGGCCGCATTTGACCCTGTTAGCGATTGAACTAACTTGTACATACATTCATGTTAACGTTTCTCGTTCTGGTTATTATAGAGATCACTTTTTACGCCATTTTTATCGAGACCAAGCCACGAGCTGCTGAGAAAATGTTCACATTTAAAACATAAGTAACGTAGGAATTGGAAACAGTATTTATCTACTTAAAAAGCGGGCTATCGGAACATAAATCTTCAAAACATACATTTTAATACCTAGCTCTTAAAATTCAGTTCCATGTTCCTAGATATTTTGTTAATTGAAGCAGCACATTAAGATAAGTGAGGTCGTGACTCGCGCACAGAGCCGCCCGTGTCCCGACACGGCTGCACTATCTCAAACATACAGCTATCAAGTAACGCATATCGACTGTTTACATTCCCCCAACTATATTTGGATCGTGTACATTCATCTCAGATCTTGTGATCATTAGCGAAGATGCACGGGTCTCACGCGTTCGTCCTTACCCTCGCCAGTTTACTGTGTGGAGTGAATTCTATAAAAAATGTTAGCAGAGAGTTGACATGTACACAATACTACGCAGGGGACAACTATGATTTGAACGAGTTGCCGGCTCAGATGTATGGAGTGTACTTCTGGCCACCGAACCAGAGGCAAAGAGACAGCTGCGAAGTCATCAGCTTCAAGAAGTTGACCTTAGAAGATGTGGCATTGGAAAGCAATAAGTGTAGCAACCTTACCCTACCAGTGAGCGAGACTGTGATGAAAGCAATATACATCAATAATGCCGGCAAAACAAAACAATTACTATACTTCGGCGATGCAGAAGTGAAAGACATGCATCGTGGTTGTGACAAGAAACTAGCGAAGTACATATTTAAGAAAGTGAATGATAATTATATTTTGGGGATCAATTGTTCCGCTGGTGGTCGAGGAATATTATATTCTAAGTTTCTGCCAAGCTCTTCGGATGTGCAAGCTGTCGTGGAAAGCATAGAAATCATGAGTGGACGTGAAGGGAGCCCTGATTGTAGTCTTAGCAGTTAATTTACAAATGGTGTTATGTTTAATTACTACTTATTAATAAAATGACGTGACATTCAAAGCGAGTTGTTACTATTTTTCCAACATATCTTCAAAGAATAGGTAACTAATGTGATTATTAAATGTATCTCATGAAGTGTAGAAAGTACATACGTTTTATTTTATTTTCAGGTGGAGAATGAGTGCGGGGAGATTCCCACAATCATAGTTCAAAATAAAATTGATTTAATGGACCAATGCGTCGTTGGACCGTAAGTATATTTTTTTTAATAATGTTTTTATAAGATTATGACATTGACATTGCAAGAGTAAGATCAGTTAAATTCTCCACGAAGAAATTAATTGAGCATGGATGCAATAGAAATGGGCCAAGTATAGAGCCCTGAGGGCACTCTCATTTTCATTGACGACATGAAACATGTCGGTCTGTCTAATTACGTTTTAGTTTCGCTGTGAGAATGTTCTATTGCACACTGTTTTACTTAAAACTGAACCTGATTACTGTCTGATATTTAATTAATGAATTGTTTACAAAAATAGTGTAATGTAGTTATCGAAACCCTTAGAGAAACAAAGACTTTAAATGTAAATCACTGAATTTTTAAGACTTGGATTCTGCGGTACATTAACAGACTTAGATATTTCCTGGATCGAATTGTTTATTTATCAGAAACCTAACAGCATCTGTTGTGTTTGAGGCAAAAACTACCCTATTTTAACGCTAAGATGCCTATAGATAACATACATGTTGTATTCTTCTAACTTTCCAGAGACGAAGCGGAGCTGGTAGCGCGGGCGCTGGGCTGCCGACTGATGCGGGCGTCAGTCAAGGAGGACGTGAACGTGGGGGCTGTGTTCAGGGCGTTAGCGGCGCGCTGTCTGTCCGACATGAGGAGAGACGACGCGGACGCAATGCCGCCGTGTCAAGCACCCGTTATAGGTAAAGATTTTTGAAATACATAAATACAGTAAAAAAGCAAATCAATAGAGTTACCTAAAACCATCCACTTATGATGAAAAAAAAGGTGATCTAAATCGAAATCGTTATAACCGTTGCTGACGTCACTTATTCTGCTTAGGCCGATCCAAGAAGTACCTGTACGATGCTAAACTTCAGATCCATTATTTATCAATAGGTTGCAAAATACACTCAAAAACAAACACTAACGAATCGATCATTGTAGCTTCTTTAGGGTTCCGTACCTGAAGGATAACCGACGGAACCCTGTTACTAAGCCTCCGCTGTCCGTCTGTCTGTCTGTCAGCGGGCTGCACCTCAAAAACCATTGTAATAGGAAGACAGTTGACAATTTGACATTTTCACAGAACGTGTATTTCTATTGTCGCTATAACAACAAATAACAAAAATTAACTTAAATTAAAAATTAAAGGGTGCTCCCATACAAGAAACGTGTTTGAACCCTTCATTTGAGAGTCCGACTCGCACTGCCCTTAAAAATAGACTGCCTCTACGCTGTTCTTTGAATGATACTACCGTTAATTTCATCTCGTGCAATTTCTTCCCGACCCATTCTAATCAAAGCAAAAATTCCAGGAACATTTACAAATCACAACAGCAATGGTACGATCCTGCTGCGGCCGACGAAGCACCGACCTGGAGGCAAGAAGAAGAACGTGCTAAGAAACGCTTGCAGACTACTGTGATGTCGACACAACCCTTTACCCATTGTGTAAACTGCTCAACTCTTAATTTAAAACTCTTCAAAAGTCTTCAACCGTGAAGTTCTAAGCTAAAATATCTAACTTTACAAGAAGTTGACTTGGAATTTAATTCGAACGAACACCTTGATTTTTTGTATCATTTGAGGCATCTATATGGTTTTAAGCCCGAAGACTTGAATATGCGATATTTAATGTTTTCAACCATTTTACTTTGGAGACGGAGTGATTTAGGAGCACCATATATATACCCACTAGAATAATTGGTGAAAAACAGACCAATTATTAAAATTTAAAACTAATGTATCTTGCAAGCCCTGCCCTAAAATTAAATCGAATTTCCTATACAGTAACAACGACCCTAATTTTAGTCTCATAAGAAAGCTGTTTAGTCATATTTTAATGTTTTTAGTTAGTTGATATTAAAATAACAAAGCTATGTAAATATTTTGTACTTATCTAACTATTCATTTTATAAAAATAAATTATTTGCAAATATCTTGTTTGGTTTTAATGGTTCACCACCTACAGATTGGGTCACTCCACCCGTAGTTATTATGGTGATTCATAGACGTTTGAGATGGACTAGTGGTTGGAAGACTTCGGTTATTTGATGGAACAATTAAAAAGTCTTTTCCCTCCAGAGATTAAAAAAAAATCTGCTAGAAGTAACACAAGTGGGGGAAGGGGAATAACGTTCTCGTAGGATTTTTTTTTTCACTTTCAAGCGAGCGAAGCCACTGCGAAACGCTAGTAGTTTTATTTTTATTTTTCAGGGTTCCGTACCCGAAGGGTAATAAACGGAAACCTATTACTAAGCCTGTAATAACCGTAATAGTAGACAGTTGACATTTTCAGAGTGTATTTCTATTGCCGCTATAACAACAAATTATAAAAATTATATAAAATTAAAAATTAAAGGGAGCTCCCATACAAGAAACGTGTTTTTTTTGGGTTTATGGTACGGCACCCTTCGTGTTTGAGTCCGACTCTTACTTAGTCGAATTTTTTAATTAACCCATCTCAGTACTAACCTAACACTGTATAAGCAGTTACTCCCTTATTCATAAAAACTTTTTAAACGTTAGTTAAAATACAGTTTAAGAGATTTCAAATTCTTCTTAGAATTTTTTTAATAAAGAATCTACGTATCAGTATTTTAGCTATGTAATGGTTATAATAACGTTTTTATGAAGAAGGCTGCACGTATATAGTGTTGCCTTATCAGGTAACTTGCATGTTCATCAGCAGAACAGCGTTTATTATGAAAATGAAGGGAGGACATGCTACAGTTATCTAAACACTATAAACTAACATCCACAATGTTCCGAAAAAAAATTGTAAGAGATAATAGGGTATTCTACTGAAAAAATCTTATTAGTACGTCCATAAAAATATTGGACTTGTATTTTTTTTTTGACTAAATTAAACTAAAAATTACCAAGATACAGTGCGTTGAAAACTCGCGTGATGTCACTACGATAGTACAATATTTACTAGCGACGTGACGTCACCACCCCCTCTTTTGAACTTTGATGCGCTTTATATTTTTTAGGGATTTTAAATGGCAAAAAATACATGTACCTACAATATTTTTGAAAATCTAACGGTAACTAGTAGAATACCCTATTTGCAAAACCAGGATTTGCGTGAACTATATTTAATTATTTGATTTTGTAAACACACATAATACATTATTTAAAAATATTAAGGAACAATGAATGGAGGAATTTAAGACCCATAAAAATATCTTGCGAAGATTTTTACAAGCACTGCACCATATTTACCTATATCATTAAATTCTTTAAACAAATAATTTCATTTTCAGGGTCTCAGCTTGACGACAGCTCAAAACCTACTTAAAGACCATTAATAATATCAGCAGTAGGTAATATTTACCTATATCATTAAATTATTTAAACAAATAATTTCATTATCAGGGCCTCAGCTTGACGACAGCTCAAAACCTACTTAAATACCATTCATTAAATTAGCATTATTTACTTTACTAATTTATTTACCTACAATGTTGCACAGTTCGAGACATACTGTTAGAAGCAGTATAACCACGTCTTTACCGCTACTATTAGCATAATGAAGCGCTCGCTACTTACTTACTACTTACTAACCGCCTATAAAATAACTGACATATCGCTGTTTAGTGCAAGTGTGAAGTTTACGACTGCAACTTAAAAAGAGTAAACATGTTCAACTTATTCGTCGTTGTGGTAAGTTATAGGTATCAGATTTATAGAATTTTATCGGCCTTAGGATCAGCGCAGACAGAGCAGATATTAAAAAGTAGTAGGTAATGTTGCTAATATAAATTAAAACCAACTTAATGACAACTGAAATACTAAGAGTTCAAAATAGCATGCTAATGATTTTCTTCTGTGGAGCAAATTTTTAACACTAGGCGCTGGCCTTTAGGGCCAGTGCAAACGGAACTGCCGGTCGATTCTGTAAACATGTCGATGTGATCACGAGGTGAGCTGTCATTTCATCTTGATTATATGTATTGACAGCTCATCTCGTGATCACTTCCCCCAAGCCATCACTCCGACATGTTTACAGAATCGGCAGAAAACTACCAAGGTAGTTTTTGATAGTTAAATAAATTTATTTATTTTAAAACGGAAATAGAGTTCAATATAACATGTAAGAGAACATCTTCTGTGGCGTTTAGTAGGTCTTCATAAAAAACTTAACGGCATGGAACGTGCTCGAGAATATTGCTGTTCTATCTGCGGTGACACCTTCTCGTATAGGTATTCACAATGGCTAGTTTGAAAGCTAAGGGCAAAATTCACAGAACGAACTTTGACTTCACCATACGAATAAGAAAATTATTTGCATACAGTTAATTTTCTTATTTGTTTGAACTCACATTCGCTTACTACGGCAGAGGATTTAATTTAATCGAAATTAATATTGAAATAAGGGATCCAGATAAAACTCCGCTGCGATGCTCCGGGGCCGATCATCGAGCATTGAAATAAAATACCTTATTTCGATAGGATAACTATTAAATTCAATTGATAAATTAAAAATCCTCTGCCGTTTCGTCCGCCAGTATGCGCAGGCCATAAATTTCATAAGCCTATGAATATGATTCGTCTTCTAATGAAACGTCAAACTGCCCTCTGCTAATATGGCCTGTACTTCAATCTCTTACCAAGATTTTGCTGTTCTTCCAGTGTGCTTGTCTTAACGTAGAGTATGTGTCTACCAACAGGTTGGCGCAGTATGTTACGTAGTCTACGCTTTGGAGTACGCAGCTCAAAACACTGAAATACCTGACATCCCCGATGTACCTTCAGCACCATAATGGACGTAAGCTTACAAAGTTACTGGACTGGATTGAAGGGATTGTTAAAAATAATTGAAGACATTGACAACGTTGGGGTTTGTTATAAGTGGCTGTTCATTATGCAAAATCGTACTAACTTTGCCAATAGTCTTCAGCGTATTGTTGATATCAAAAGTCCCGTCCTCCTGGCCGAACGGCTAAACCCCGAAGCCGTCTCTTGGTTCTCTTACATCTGAGTTGATTTTTCCGGTTGTCCGGAGTTTCGGTTTTTGTAGCTGCTTCCAAATCACGAAACGATAGCCTTGCAGTAGGGCTTGCATTACTAATCTGTTTCAAAAAACTTATTTTGAATGTCTTTGACAATCTCGGGACCCTGGGGCCTTTTGTAGGCGTACGACGAGACGAAGCCTCATCGTAAAGGCCAAGGGAAGACATTTCAAATGAATTGGGCACCGACCGACGATTATCCTTGTATGCACTATGAGAGCATCATCATCCACAGCCTGACTTCGCCCACCGCTGAACACGGCCTGTTGTATTTTCTTGTGCCAATTCCCACATTCCTGTGCCAGTTTCATCCAGGTTCTACCAGTGCCCATCTCGCTGCCGGTATACCCCAAGGACATTCCCCAGTTGGTCCAAGGCTATTGTATAATATGAAAATAAATATTATCATCATACTTTTTACTTTTAAAGGAATCAATTTATATTTTTCAGGTCTCCAGTTCGATGTGAGTACAGCCACCTGGCACCTGCGTATATATTTGACATTGCTCACCCATGTTTTGACTGAATTATAAGTATAACACACTAGAAAGTGATATTGCATTTTTATTTCCCAAACTCTTATTTATAAGTGCTAGTTGGAACGCCTGCAAAAGTAACCTTAGTATATGGTTGGTAGGTTGGTTTTAAATCAAACACAGCAAATAAGATTATAAATTATGGTATGTATTTATAACGACACCGTTAGAACAATTTAAGAATCGAACTGTTCAAGAAATTGCTAATTTACTAAAAAATGCAATGAAAATACAATGACGCTGTTACAAAAGAACTTACGGCATTTTATAAAATACAGGGTGAAACTGACTATTATCAGACGTGATTTACATTAAATTGTCTATGAAAAGAGCAAAACTAATTTTACAAACCAGTGATAATAAATTCACCCTGAATATAAAATGTTTACAAACACCAGATAATGCAAGCACGGTTCGTTTTTTCAAAACTGTATGAGCGCCATCACATATTAGAGAGATCTTCAGAATAAGGCTATTTGTCTATTACTAAACGGCTATATAAATGTCATATTATTATTTGAATTCAGAATTAGATATAATTATCAAATTGTGGAACAACGAACACTATGCCGTACATTACAAAGTTCAAATTACAATGCAACCGATACATTTCGGGACTTTTTTTTAATACACTCAAAAATCATCTTAAAATCCGCGAAGCTAAATTTTGATATTTGTATAGTATAGTTGGTAGCGATGGATTGACATTACCTGGAATTATGAATTCAAGTACAGCCGTGCATGTGTGGCAACCAGCCACGGTGATTTAATATTAATAGTGTACATTCACCTTAAGCTGACTTAACTAGCTAATCACAACTAAATAAGACATACCAATACCTGTTGTACTTTAAAATAGTCGTACAGGTTACAGCGTACTTGGCAACAAAAAATACCCATCGAATTTTAGGGTCAGCAAACACCTTGAAGCGACGCGACGGTGCTTGAAAAGACCGTGACTTTGAAGTGAACTGACATTTCACCTTTTACATTTGCATTGACACCTCACTTCGTTCACTTCGCTCAAGTTTTCACGGTGAGGTTTTTCATAATAGCTTGACCCTACTATGCTGGGGCAATGCCATCAGTATTCCGATTGGAAAGAGATAGTGCTACTCGTCTTGCATAGATCAGTCTCTCGTCCACACCGGAATCATGATGGTTTTAAGACGTCATAGTAGGGCCGCAGTTGTACCTCGAGGTACAGCGCGATATAATGTGACTGGACATTAAAATTTATACCTTTTTGTATAGTAAACAAAGCTCTGATATTTAAGCTATCTAAAAAGTGCGTGCCTCGTCTCACGCGTTGCGTATCGGTGTGAGCTGAGCCAAAAAGCTGACACAAAGGTCTGAGTGACAGGTCGACACTCTACAATGCTGAACTTTTTTTCTAAAACTGAATGTACCATATTTCCGGCCGTTTACCTTACAAAAATTGGAAATGAGGCGATCTCCAGCACTCATACACATACACCATGTCAATGTTATTCTCAACTTACTGGATATTGTGATGATTTGCAAAAATAAAACCAATACAAAACTAATAAAGTACAATTTTAAAAGATCTTGAAACACATAACGTGTCGACGATGATTCGATGTACAGTATAATCATAACCCTAACATTGAATTTCACTTGAATTTTGCTGTAAGACCAATGTGACAGATAGATTGAGTTTAAACGTTCATGAAATTTCAATTCACTGGATTTTTTTGTTAAAATGGTACAGCAATAATTATGCCGACGTCGACTATACCTTCTGACTGGGTGATATAATTGACGAGATATCATATTAGTACGTATTATAGGAAAATTATTTGTTCTTTTATTCCTGAAAAAAGGGGAAGGGCGACGGATAAATTAAGATTTTAAACAACCAGGTTGAGGTGTTGTAGTTTAAAATGAAAGCAGAGCTTTTCTTTGCGTTTAAACACTGAAAAAACGGTAATAGAAAGTTGACTTGTAAATTTCATTTCTGTTGCAAAAAGCCTCGGTTTTAACCTTTTGAACGCCATTGTCACATATACGTGACAAGCAAGCGCGTGCCCTGTACGCCAAACGTCACAAATAAGTGACAAAACATACGGCGAACTTGAAGCTTGGCGTCGGGCGAACGCCGATGCGTTTATGCTCTGGCGTTGAAAAGGTTAAGGGACTTTTTTATTTGCTAGTATTAAAGATCAAAATGGACATTTTTAAATGAGGTGACAGTTTTTAAAATTTATATAAAAATATAATGTTTTAAATACATAATTGAGCATAGGTTTTGTTTGAATGAAGTAAGTACAATTTAATATCCTTAAAGTAATATTTTTTTATTACATTTGGGTTAAATTCGGTAGGTACAGGTATAGGTTTTTTTGGAGGCGTTAATTTTACAAATCAAAAAACATAACACTGTGGTACAGTAAATTAGGAAGACACATGCATATCTATTTTCATGGTAAATTAATGTTTTGGTTGAACAAAAGATTCTAAGTATGTTATAAATATATTGATGTATTTTTTAACCATAACACATTTATATAAAATTATACAAAAATACCTAGATCACTTGTGAAATTTCCCACTTTTAAAACTATTCATAAAAAAGCTTACGACAATCAGCAATTAAGCAAACACGTAAATAAGTAATTTCAGCGGTCATTGTTCTACTATTCTCCCAAGAAGTAAAATTACGCAATTGAGCCTCGTTATTACAAATGCCAAATGCTTCCAGAACGAAAAGTTAATATGACACATAGAGTATAACGTAAAATTGACAACGAGCGAGCCGAGCAAATTCGAACGGGTTCATTTGTTTTCAGGGCCCCGTACCCGTAAGGTTACCAACGGAACCCTCTTATTAAGCCTCCGCTATTCGTCCACCCATCCGATTGTTTGTTAGCGGGTTGTAAATTGATTTTTTTACAGAGTATTAATTTCTTTCTATTGTCGCTATAACAAAAAGCAGTAAAATTAAATTAAATTAAAGGGGTTTTACCGGTTTATGGTAAGGAACTGTTAGTGTGCCAGTTTTTTATTATAATCCATGCAAATGCAAATATTTTATATAACCAGTTCACAATCGCTTCAATTTTCCTGAACGCATTGAGAAATGATCTCCGTTGAGGCCCGCTACGAGGAAATCGTCTATTAGAAAGAGACCGGTATGAGTGACAGAGACTACGCTCTACTAAGCAAAACTATTGGTTAAACTCTATAGTGTCTTAATTAACTGCCTCTAGTTCTTCACTGTACACTGTAAGATTGTAAGAGACTGTACTGTAAGATTGTCAAAAGTCTACAATCGTGATGCATTATTTATTCATATAATTATATTATACTACATTACCACATCAAACCATTTACAAAAGTAAAACTGTTGTACAACTAACAATTACTTTCAATTTGCTTGAAATGTTTGCTGAAGCAATCCGTTTTTTACATCATTGATAACTGACAAAAATGTATCTGACATGGAATTGACAAGCATAAGAGCGGTTACGCACTGCATCCGATCCGAATCCGTGAAAATAGGATCCGAAGTAGTCATAGAACTACTTGTGTGAACGCTTTCGCATTACTCGGATCCGATTTCTCTCCGTCATCAGAAATATTGAAGGACCGAAGTAGCCGTAGTACTGTTTGTATGAACGCTTTCGCATTACCTCGAATTCAAATCGGGCATATTCAAAGATGGCCCTTAAATAGCTTGGATTTGGATCAGAGATCGGATTAGTGCGTAAGCAATATTCGAATTCGGTCCGAGTTTTTTAGAGTCTAGCTCCGTATTTTCACGAATTTGAATCGGATGCAGTGCGAAAAGCAATCCGAATTCGGTACGAGTTTTTTGTATCCGTATTTCCACTCATTCGGATCGGGTGCAGTGCGTAACCGCTGTTACACGACATAGTGCAAATCTAAATCTATGCAATCATCGTATGTACATCTTAAAGAACATTTATTTCCAAAGACCGTTTTAAAAACATTTGGATTTAAAGTTATATAAAGTAATAGTTCAGTAAAGAACGAAATTATTTCCACTGTGCGAGTCAAGGGAAATAAATAAAAAAGAAACAATTTATTTACTAATTATACACATAGATTATATCACATTTATCAAAGCTTTTTACAGCAGAGCCTAAAAGAATTGATTGCCTATTTTAGCACGCAATTAAATGAGACAGCAATATATATATATATATATTATACTCCAGTTTGATTCACGGATTCATTCATCATAAGAAATCAACGCATATTGATAAAAATAGATTATTGTATTTTAAATAAGAAAGACTTTTACAACATCATCTGCTTTTGGACTTTTGCCCATTCTGGATTTTGGCGGACAATACAACGTGGAACAGAATTAACGCAATACCTCTTAAACAATGAAATCGCTAAAAAAAATCGACTCTTCCATACATTTCTGTGCATAACTCGATAAAATATACTGAATAGCTGATTTTTTTTCGCAATTCGTGGTTGGTCCCATAGTAAAAGTTTTTTATAATGATGAGTACCCCTGAAGAGGTATTGCGTTTATTCTGTTACACGTTGTATAATGGATGACTGGATCAATTCTTATTATTACGAATCAAGTGGTTCGGCATAGTAAACGGGAAATTTAGCCACTCTAGATAACTATTTCATGTGATTTTCTTTTAATCTATGTACTTGAAATGGTTAACTTGATATGACGGTGGTTTCTAGCGATTAAACGTTGCTAGTTACGGATGATAGAACTTTAAGTCAAGCGATTAATTACTTGTTATTATACACTGCTAAGTTTGATACGATACGGAACTTCGTTCTAAGTTACTAATTTAAGTTACAATTTTCCCCAAACGTACGTGTTCTAGCAAAAAAAAAAGAGACCTATCCTAAAATCACAAACGAACCATAAGACATACAATTTATCGTCCACAGTCTTTCAGTTACAACAATATGCACAAATAGGCACCGCGTCCAGGCACAAATCAAAATAAACGAGACCCTGGCAGTAGTCGGCGGCTTAGCGAATGGTAAGCTTGCTTTCAAGCACAGCGGTTACTCACGAACAGGTAGTCACGTTCAACTTGGCGAAGTAGTCTAGGAGGCCTTGGAGACGTTTCTTGACTCGTTTCTGGTCATCGAGTGTGCAGCCCAAGATGGCGCTCTCGAAGTTCTTGTCGGTGCCCGTGGCGGGGTCGGGCTGGGACGTGCACGCGTTCATGAACGTTTGGCAGCGGGTGTGTGCGACGACGGCGTCGTCGTGCACCGAGATCACTAACTGGTCTATGTACATGTTTACCTGGAATTTGAAAGAAGCGTTGGTTGGTTATTTGTAAAGTGAAGACAGTAGTAAACCTACAGGCTCATTAGTGTCTTGTCGTGATGATCACGAGTTTGGACTGGCTACCACTGCGCTGCGTCAGAAGCGCGACACAACACAGTAAAATGAATCCAGCTTCATTTTAATGTCTTGAATAGTGTCAAGTTGGTAAAGTACTCTTTTTCATTAAAGAAGAAACCTTACTTCATAGCAATACTATCCTGACGCAATAACATGGTATTGCAAATATTTTTACAACATTGTACTGTACTTAATTAAACCTACTCAGAAAAATGTAAAGGACCTTCACATTACGTGTTGTAGCTAATTATTAAATTTCTGGTACAACGAAGCATTATTTGTATAAAATGTCGGAATGAAAGAACATAATATAATTATACTTATACATTGTATAAGTTGATCATTGTGGTCAAGTTATAAAATTACCTGACAGAAATAAGTTATGGCCGTAGGCGGCAGTCTACAAATAAGTGTTGAATGGTTTAATAATACTTAGGTATATAAATTCAAAAAGGTCTTAATATGGCGTCGAAAAAGCTGGCAGCATTGCCTCGTTGTATAGCAATGCTTATCCTTTGTCCAAGGTAAAAGCCAGCCCTTGGGTCACGCGAAGTGTCAACTAAGCGTCTTGACAATCTTATGAGCACTCGGAAAAAAGGGTTAACCTTTTGAACGCCCTTGTCACGTATACACGACAAGCAAGCCCGTGCCCTGTACGCCAAACGTCACAAATATGTTACAAAAAGTACGGCGAATTTGTGGCTAGGCGTCGAGGGCACGCCGATGCATATGCTCTGGCGTTCAAAAGGTTAAATAAAATATCAGAGCACAATCATTTTCCCAGTAATTCAACTAGTATTTGCCGCCAACGCCATTCGCTAACCTAATTCGCATACCCGAGGGTCGAACTCGCGAATCGCTGCCGTCATAACAAAAGCCCATTCCGTGATCCACAATGGATCACATAGGGTCATCTAACTTGCGCATCGTAAGTGCGATCGCATGTAGCGTGTAAACAATGGTGAGTCGTTTGAAGAGGACATCGCACTCATACAAATGTATTATGTCATCCTTGTTTTTTGTTGTGACTGTTCCTACGTTACATAAATAGATGCAGAAGGTTAACAGTCTAGCTAGTTACTACTGTTATAAATAGTTTGAAAAGTTTGGATGTTTCTGGATCTGGATGAATAGAATACTCTTTATTATGTACTTACACCATATAAGTTACAGAAAATACAGATGAGGAAAACATTACGTAGGCTACAGTAAGAGTAGGCCAGCCCATACATAATGCCCAAAAAAAAAACTGACCACATTATACAGGGTTGAAATCACGATACTGACGATGCGAATTTTCGTCCACTATGACAGTGGACGAAAATTTTATTTTTTGGGCATTATTTCTGGGCTTGCCTACCCTTACTGTAGCCTTCTGCACGCGCATGGGTGACACAATAGGCAGGTTCATCGCTAAAAGTGATCTTTTTAAGACAACCTGTGGATGGATTTCAGAGAGATAAGGAAAGAGAGTACTGTAGGCAGTTATAGATGTACCATATACAATAAATAGATTAAATTCGGCACAGAGATGGATTATATTCCGGGACATATGCTACTTTTCATCCTGGGAGTATGTTCCCTTGGAATATTTTGTAACTATCACGCGAGCAAAGACATGAGCGAGTTATGTTAGGCAGCCTAGTTAAATAACATTGCGGAGTGCGGTCGAGCGATTCATCACATATTACTCGGTAGCCCTCAATGTAATGCAACTTGCATGCGAGATTCCGGGCTAGAGTCGTAGCCAGTTGCGGATTTTTTTCGAAAGAGTCACCGCGACCCTAGTACGCAAAGGGCATTGGGAGCAACACGGGTGGGTTTTAGTGAGTAAGAGCGGAAAGAGTCGTAGCTAGAGTACGGTCATTCGAAACTAAGCAGTCGGGGACTGGGTAATATGATTGGCGGATCTATTCCCATGAAGTTCATGTAGAAAGCTATTGTTTGCAAAAATGACTCTCAGTAAAATTATTTGGAACGGATTTCTTTACAGGTTTTACAGGACCTGTTATTGTTTTAGAAGGTGTTGTAAATAAGGTTTTGAATACTGATGACTTTATAACTTTATAACAATCTGGAAAAACCATGATAGGATGGAAATGCGACTCCAAAGATGAAGCGGTCTAAAAGAGATGTATGTAAATGAGATTCTGCGCTGCCACCAAAATAACCAAAAATTAAATATTGGGAGGAAGATGTTTTTTTAGAAGTTCTCTTTTTGGACCTACTGCTTCACTTGATGTTGTGTCTTCTTTGTTAATTACGAAGATTACAGTCGACTGATGCAAACAATTTGTTAATTAACGTTCAGTGTATATGGTAAGATTGTAGGTAATCTAACTAAGTATCGCATAATGGAACGAATGCTTCATTGACTTGATAACAACAATGGCGTCCGGACACTTGAGTTCAAGGCCCAAGCTTATGAAACCGTGTTGAAGTGTGGTAATACTTAAACCAGATGCCTTGATAATAATTCCACAATGAAAACCTAATACCTCGCTCCTAACATGGGTGGGATAGGTGAATAGGTGGCAATTAACTATTTCTGTCAAAAGCATAATGTAAAATCGTGTGGAGCGTTTTGGTTATCATCGCAAAAACTTTATAAGAGAGGGCTTATTTAGGGTACCTATTACAGCTCTCCAGTATCTTCTTTTTTTAGGATTCCGTACCTCAAAAGGAAAAAACGGAACCCTTATAGGATGTCTTTATTGTCCGTATGTCTGCCTGTCAAGACCTTTTATCTCGGGAACGTCTGGAGGTATCGAGATGAAATAAAAAAAAATGAAAAAAACCATAAACTCAAGTCTACAGGCCCTTGAAGCTGTGAAAAAATCAAACTTCTAAGTTAACGTAAAAAAAAGATATGGCCGTTTATGCTGCAAAAAACGTTTATTTCGACACTCCCAAGGGAATCAAAATTTATAGGGTACTTCCCGTTGACCTAGATTCATGAAATTTGGCAAGAAGATAGATAGATCTTAGAGTACAAGTACAGGAAAAAGTCTGAAAATTGGGAATTTATAGTTTTATCATATAAAAACATTTTTTACAATTACAAACTTATATTTTCGGTTGAAGAATTGACCGTGACGTACATTGATGTATGGGAGAACATTTTTTCACCAACAAAGTTTGTCCTTCGATTTTACCTGCTATATTTTGCTTTAATAGTTTATAAGCTTCCGTAGGTAATATATACGCGGAAAAAATCAAGACTTGATCGGAAACCTCTGTGCGTGAGTCTGACTCACACTTGTCCGGTTTTTTGTTGTTGTTGTTTTGTATCGGGGTGAAAATCCTCGTGGATGTGGTCCGCCCTGGTGCAGACGGAGGGGCCTGTCAGACTTCTACTGACTACAACCACCCCGTGTTCCATTGCACATTTGCACCGGGGGCTACGGGAGCACTTAAGTATACTTCAACGCAGCGCAGCGCCCGAAATGATCAAGTACCTTTTTTTTTTATGTCGGGGCGAAATCCTCATGGAAATCCTCCACCCTGGGGCGGGTGGAGGGGTCTGTCAGACTCTTACTGACTAAAACCACCCCGGTGTTCCATCTCCCACCTACGCCGGGGATCGCGGGAACGTATGCGACTTCCGCAATCCCCGGCTGGTGCCGGCCCGCCTCTGCGGGCCACCTCGCGTCGGCGGGGGGAGTGAGGTGTAAATGATCAAGTACCTAACGCAACCTAATAGTTTCTAGTACTTACAATTTGTGTCCCCGCTTTTTACAGATACAAAGCAATGTGCACAATTAATTTACATCACGTTGTACGCTACTGCCGATGAGTCCGTATTGTAAGTAATTAATTAGCGTTCTCGAGCAGGCACTAAAGTTCTTGACTAATTAAAGTGTTTCTAATGGAATGTTTGTTTCGTTCGTCGTCCATATTGATTAGCTAACTGCGTTGTGTAACATCGTTACTAATTCAATTGAACTTGATGCCCAAACTGTAGTGACCTTTAATTTAGTTGAATTTCAGTTACAACTTCTGGTGCCCTGCTATGACGTGCTCATGCCATCCAATTTCGACGATGTAAAAGGGATAGTGCTATACGCTATGTATAGCTCCGTCTCTCTCTTGAAACGAATCTCGATCGTTTTAAGACTTCGTAGTAGGGTCCCTGTACATACTTAGCATCAGCTTCTTTTTTGTTTTGAATTGATTACTTGATTTTTGTGTTTTGAAATGGTTATTTTGTTTCTAAATAGATTTTAAAGGTACCTTAACTTATGGCTATTGGAAAGGAATTTCTACCCAGTAAGCGACATACTTAATATGAGGTTGACAAAATAATAACAATCACAATAATTTACCCTCGGACATTAATAATATCTTTATTTTCTTGTGTTTTTTTTTTAATTTATCTAATAATGTAATCAATTTCTCAATTTTATTGTCATATTTACTAATTATAATTATATTGTGTAACTATTAATAATTATTACCCCAAATGTTTGCATGTCACACACAAAACTCAAAAGTTATTTCAAATTAGGCTGAGTGCCAGCACTTTTTGAACGTCTAAGTTCTACATAAAGACAGTCCCCCAAAACGCCCACACGTCACCACTTCCTAGTGTTTTAGCTCATTCATCATCAGCATCATTTGAGCCGAAAGATGTTCACTACTGCCCTTAGGCTCCAAGTCGCCACATCAATCAGTCCTGTGATTCATAATAGGAAATTTATTTCTATAATTTTTGCTTTATAAATCAACACTTCTCGCGTCCTGCGAACGTAACACAAAAAATAAACAATAGCTCCGTCAACACTAAAGCGTCGGAGGGCTATAATTACTTATTAGATCTATATTTTTGCACTGAAATTAGTAGCTGAATAGTGCGGTTGTCAACAAAAAACGAACTACTGAGCTTAACACAAAAAATTGGTAACCGATCACGACTCGCTGTGTACAATTTATTTCCAAAGCACAAACACTACCCGTACAATTTATTTCCGTAGACTGCTAACATTGACATTTTAACCCGGCCACTAAGTCAAGGTCGATGGTTACATTACACGTAGAGTAATTTAAGCCCGCTTACCGTAATGTTGTATTATTTTTAACCTTTTTATCAAGGAACTAGCTTTATCCCGCGGCTTCGCTCCGGTGGATTATTCCACAGTTCCACACACAGGCATATTACCAAAAAAAAAAGAAGCCAATGGCAATCTTCGATATTCTAGCTTTCCATCAGCGAGAGAACCTTCGTAATTGGTACGGTATTAGTACTTCCAGATATTGACGGTTACAAACGTATCTATAAACATACATTCTTTATAGTATTGGTACAAACGTTTAGATTAAGAACTACAAAATGCAATCATTTGCGGCTTTAATTTAACTGGCAATGGTTTGATTAATTCCCTAATAAAAAGTTGATCGTAATCTTTTCCTGATTGATTTTGCCCGTTAATGAAGAACTTCCTTAAAAATCAATGGTATCAATACGACTTTTAAATTGTACGATTCATATTCGTAAAGCAGAATAGTGGCTTTCATTATTTTATAATGATTGAATGATGAATTGAATTGGCCCTCTTACCATTGATAGTAGCTGTTACTATCCGTTACAGTAGATAGGTACTGAACGGCTACATTGTGAGGAAGAATAAGGATTAAGATATAGTTGCGGTAAGGTTCATAATGGCTTTCTTGGTAATGGAGACGACCTTGGAATAATAAGGAAAGAATAGCTGACATTTCTAGAAATAGCAAAGTCACGCACCGCTTAACATGCAAGATGCAAGTAGGTTTCTTCCCGAAGAAACCTACTTGCATACTTACTATACATATCTATATATATAAAAATCAATTGCTGTTCGTTAGTCTCGCTAAAACTCGAGAACGGCTTGACCAATTTGGCAATTCTTTTTTTGTCTTGGTCGCCAGATTACAGGGAAGGTTTTAAAACAAAAAAAAAGGGAAGTAGGGTAGGTAGAGTAGGGTAGGTATGTAGGGTAGGTAGAGTAGGGTAGGTATGTAGGGTAGGTATGTAGGGTAGGTAGAGTAGGGTAGGTAGAGTAGGGTAGGTAGAGTAGGGTAGGTAGAGTAGGGTAGGTATGTAGGGTAGGTATGTAGGGTAGGTAGAGTAGGGTAGGTAACGGTTGACGGTTGTTGGTAAAGGGAGCGAAGCCGCGGGCACAGCTTGTTATAATTAAAATTATAAATAGGGTAAAGGTCAATGTTTTTCCAAGTGTCATAAAACCGATTGTTGGCCGCACATCAGTAAATATAATAATAATAATAATTTATTCGCAAAACACAGTTTGACACATGTTAAAGTACACATAATTGTTACTACGGACAGAAAAATTAATTACAAAAATAGTGTGCTAGACATGGGTAAAGTACAGTCAATACAAAATTTGAGCCCTGACTCCTAAACTAGGAAGATCCTGTATCTTAGGAGGCAGTGTCTTCGCATAAATAGTGGACGATTAAATTATGAGCGTACTAGCAGACTAAGATAGTCACATACAAGATATAGACTAAACGGTAAGAAATATATATAAGGTATACATATATATATATTTAATTAATTAATATTTTTAAGATAAAACTAAGGTTTGCATAGAGTGTAAGTGTAGAGGGTATTTGTGTAGGTGTTGTGTCATGTGCAAGTGTTGTGTAGGGCAGAGGGGTGTGTGGTGTGGGTGGTAATATTACCCGTGCGAAGCCGGGGTGGGTAGATAGTTTAATATGTATAATCAGTAAATTGGTAGTATTGTTCCAAATTAATGTCTCGCCATCGCCAATGCACTGAGAAGCGTTTCACTTTTCATTGACTTGCTTCAATACTTTTTTTTAAACTAGCCGTTTCCGTCCTGTCGTTGAGGAAATTTAATCTTTTCCCGTAGCGGCTCAAACTAGTCAGCTTCAATACTTAGGCAAGAATTATACTCGAATACGAATGCTGGTAACCGCTCACAGTTCCCAGTTTCCCACGCTGTTGTCTCGGGTCTGATGTCTCTTCGCCTGATAATTATGACGTCATGAAACAAATGAAGATCGAAGCGCACACTCATGTCTTTAGATATCAGACATTCAGACTGCGTATTACAAGTTCTTATAGAGAGATTAGGAGTTGCTGCGATGGCTAGTCGACGAATAATCGTATTACTTAGCGTGGGTGCCGTGAGAGCCGATTAAGGGGGACTATAGAGGTTATGGGGCCGAAGGTGTCTGTTAAAAGTTACTAACATTCAATTACTTCGATCTATTTACAAAGTATGGCTTATTCATTCCTAACACCTTAATTTGGTGGACTCACGAAATGACACTTGAGTCATTGTATCTAGATAGAAAAAATGTACTTATCATAAAATATAACTACCCACTTACTACGAATTTCTAATCATTTGTCATACCGAATTTCTAATCATTTGTCATACTAACCTACTTCATACTATATTTGTGACTCTCAAGGACAACCAAAAAAACATTAATGACTGTATTTCTCTTTAAAAATATCTGCCGCGTATTTCTGAATAAAGCCGGTGTTTTAAAACAATGCTTCACTTTACATCACATCTATGTTTTTTTAAAGCGCACTGTAATTTATTTCCTTCATTGTTGGATATTCCTATGGTTATTATTGTTTCTATGGGAGGCAGATCTGCAGATAATTGCAAAGGTCTTTCTGTTCAATGTTCTCATGTCGCAAGAAACCCTATGCTCACTATAATGCTATAATTTGGTAAAACGTAAAACTATAAGGGTATTACCACAAAAACTTAAACACTTGTTCAAATAGTGTCTAACGTCAAACTTCGTACATAAATTAATATCGTGTTTTACATTTACAGTGGTTAAGCCTAAACAACTGCTAAATACGGTTTTGCAACATTGTAACAAAATTCGAATAATAAAATCGTCAAAATAAATTTTGATCCTATCCACATATTTTTCTAATTGAAACAGTGGTAATTGTACTACAGTACTACTTTCCTTATCCTTGTAAAGTAAGCTTGAGTAAAGTATTTACCTGGTGCAAGGCCTCCTCCTGCTGTGGATCTCTGTCGGTGCGCACTGCCACTTCAACTGTCATAGCGCGCGCCAGGATACGCTCCGCATACCTGGTTATGTCATCCTTGTCACCTAAACAAGAACACATTGCAAGTGTGAACATATAAGAAAAAATAGAAATGATTTAGCTGGACGATGGATGTTTGTATTTACTGTTATTCTTTTCGTTTAGTTGGAACTCACAAAAACTAGTTGTTCTCAATAAACTTTCAAGGGCTACTTACATTCAGTTACATCACCCAGCAGTTCGGAATGCTTGATGCTGTCAAGGGTGGACAGCAAGGAATCACGCTCCTCCTCAATGCGGACTGTGTCACGTCGCAGCCGCTCCACACGCATCTCCACTTGGTCTAATATGGCTATCAATCTGAAGAAACACAATTCTTGATTATTATGCCATGTGTATTATTGATAGATAGGTTGCACATGGATCACAAATCAACGAATTAACTTTTCTAACTGTGTTGCAGTATTTCACAGAGCAAAAATACTCAATAAGAATTTTTTTTTTTTCCTCAACATGCTTCGTTATGCATAGCCTGTGCTATGGCAACCAGACAACTGATAAACATACTTATACATATAGATCGAGGTTGCTTACATCTCATGGCAACCCATCTTATCTTTAACATATTTTGAGTGTTTTAGGATGTGAAAAAATTAAAAAGGTTTAATGACAAGAGAATTATCAGTTGTCTGGTTGCCATAGCACAGGCTCTGCCTAGTTTGGGATCGGATGACCGTGTGTGAGTTGTCCCAGGTTATATATATATATATATATATAATTATCATGTGGAAATGTGAACCCCTACATCATTAATAAGGAAAAGTATATATTTGTCACCAGATAACTGCAAACTCCATAAGATTGTTACAAATCTTTTTTAGATTATAATTTCTCATCTATTGGGAGCATATCATTTTGAACACAACAAATGCCATCCAAATTCAAAAGTTTCCAATATATTGCCTTATTGAGAAAAATGACTTTACAATTTCACATAATATATATAATATAATATACAATCTTTCAGCATCTGCAATTTTCTGGTGACATATTTGTTTTTATAGCACTATTGGGATGATTGCTTAGCAATAAAACCTTTATACCAATTGGTTGTTTACTCACTCAACATAACATCCCAATATACAACAGCATAACATTTTCACTATTGGGAGTTATGCCCCAACATAGACATTTCCCTATTTTTGCAAATTTACCTATTCTATTCTACTATATGGAAGAAGAAAACAGTGCACTAATCACAAAGAAATTATGATAAGAACAGGAGGGGGGATGATGATGATGATTATTGTACACCTTACATTTATGGTAGTTATTTCAAGCCAAAAGTTACTGGTAGAAAGTACCTAGTAAATTCCATGTTTGCTTAGGTTTGACAAAGAGGAGACAATTATAAAATGGAAATGTGAACCCATTAATCCTGTCCAAGAGGAATAGACTACATATATTCATTTTTAAACCTTTTGAACGCCAGAGCATTAACGCATCGGGGTGCCCCCGACGCCAAATAACAAGGCTCGGCTCAGGCCGACGGTGGCATGTTGGGCACTTTTTCATTTGTCAGCTATAGCCGACCATGGCAGTTAAAAGGTTAATATTGCTCAGTCAAATTAGATTTTGTGTGATAAAAAATGTTCAATTCTCAACTGTAATGTATTTGATTTGAATTGAACTGTGTACCTACTTGTGCACTGTGGATATTTATGTCAGCAAACATTTTACTGTAAGTGTATGAAGCAACATTATTGTAGCTGTTATCTGCACTCTGTGGTCTAACAAAAGATAACTCATACTCTGTATTATCAATGAATTCTCACACAAATTGCGAGCTTGTCCATCATAACGACAATTACATTTTAATCCTTTCCTTATTAAGAACCACTTAATAGTTAACAAAAAAGGCCGACGAGCTCTAACATTGTCGAAAAACATCGTAATGTAATTAATTATAAGCCATAGAACCATAACTGCTGCGTGGGTGCACACATAGAGAAACTTTTTTTATAACTCGTAACGCTCGGCGTTGACCAATTTTGGAGGCCGACCACGCGTTCCGCTACCTCGCACTCGTCACGCTACCTTCGCATATGGTCTTCTACGTGCACTTTTGTAGAAGGTTACCTGTCTTTCGGCGCCTGTGTCCCAAACGCCGACGACTCGTCGATGAGAGGCAGCCGCGAACTCTCACCGGTGTACAAATCCAGTGCAAACTGATCCACTTCCATGCTGTCGTAATCGGTGCCTCTCAATCCAGCCAGTTTTTTGAGTATAAAACCCCAGAGATTTCGCACAAACGAATAATTATTAAATAACTGCAGGAACAATTTTCACCCAAGACGTCAAAATCAAACTAACCAAAACAAATTGAGTGACGTTTCTCAAATTCTCTTGAACTTTCCGAAAAAACGAACAACTGTCATGAACTGACATGACATTTTGAACAATGGAAGTTTCTGTTTATCATAGTTCGATTTTGAAATTTATCTACATGGCATAAGAGCTATAGTTACTTTCTATTGAGTTCCCCGCCCATTGCAAAATCCAAAACCAAGAATGAATCATAGACACAAGTTTTTTTTTTAAGCAGATAATACTGCTGCTGTCAACAAATAAGAAGGATAATGTTCTGGCCACACCGAGGCGAATGGCGCAGATTCCGCAAGGGCCGCAATACGCTCGTTGATTGTTTTGTGTGGAGAAAGCTACACAATCATTTTCGCCAGCTTGAACACCTTAATACAATTCATTCAAGCTTGATACGAGCGAGAGCGGACTTCGTAGCACATATCGCGCGTTTTACGATAATAAATTCTGTCGTCTGGATATTTTACAATAATTATTTTGATGGCTTTTCGCCAAGTTGTTTGATGATGCATGGCGCGGACGGTTACAATGATGGATAGACGACAATGTGATGTCATCTTTACCAGTTAATTTATTTTGCAGCATTACACAAAGTGTGAGCATAATGACTGCTCTATATATATTACCGTTCGTATAATAATATAATCTCCTACATTTTTTATGTTTTTTTTTTATGTTATCCACACAACAGGTTACCCTCTTGTAATGTGCTATCATCAATGGATGTACCCCGGCTGAAGGTGTTAAAAATTTGTCTGTTGTGATCTTATTAAATTTTACACAGTTATGAATAAAAGTATCTTATTTATTTACAAATACTTTATTATCTTATAATAAAAACGAAAGTAAGCTATACAAACATAAAGTTGAATTTGTGTTATATTACAAGCAAATAAAGACTGCTCGTATTATGGCGTAACCACACTTGCTGATTCATTACAATAAATAAAATGAAAGAAACAAAATATTCCTTCTGTTCTCTTCTAATTGACGGATTCAATCTCTAAGTGTGGTCGAGGCATAAGGGACGGATACTTACTAGTAGTATAATAGTTATGTCCGTCTACCCAAGTTTAAAATATGGTATTAAAGGTACCTCATGTGTACCTGTTTCATAAGAAACAGTGAGTGGACTTGCTTGTGGCGTGAGCCAATCGCGAGATGTAACAAGAGACTGCCAGTGTGGTAAGCATTTTAGCGCTTTCAGCATTAGTGTAATCTAGTGTTTAGAGCTGGCGCTCGGAGCAATTGTTCGAAGAATTCCACTCTCAGTTACTATTTATACATTTGACATTATCCTAATAATATTACGTTAGAGTCAGCAGCTTGTGTCCAAGATAAAACAAGGAATTTTAAAAGTTGTTACAGGAGTTGAAGAATCACAAACCACGGAATAACCGCGCAGCGACCTTCGCGCTTAATTACTGTAAAAGTCAAAATGTCACGGACCATATTTTGTATGGAGTCGTATCGACAAAGCGATCTGTTGGCGCAATGACGCGTTTGGGGTTGCCGAGCAAATGATCGGGTCGATCGCGTATTTGTGCAATGATCGCTCTCTATTAGGACGACGCCCATGAGTAGACGGTGACATTCACTGACAAGTGACATGCTTGGTTTGTATGTAAGTTTAGATAATGCCGTCTCTAGCAATGGCCGCCAAGTGCCGCCTGCTCCATCACAGATGATCTTAATTCGAGCAGTTGAGAACATAACCTCCATAGCTTTCAAAAACAAAGTTACTTTTGACTCTAACATGTATATCAGGCTTACATTAATCTTAAAAAAAACAAGGTATCATTAAAATCGTATCCATTAGTACAAAATATAACAATAAATAAATCTCTGATTCATAATGAAGAAATAACAAATTACAATACTGACATTTGCATTGAAAAAATAAAAACAATTTTAAAATAAAAATTTAAGTTGCACATTTAGTTTTTACAATTTCTTGATAAGAATCTCTTAACAATGTTTAATTCTTTTATATTAATCATATTTTTATTATTTTACATTTATAGGGATAAAATTATATTTTTTCTCAAATAATATTCATAATTCTGGAGCTTAACTGTTCTACGCAAGGTAGCTCCGATATAATTACCTCACATCAGACATTTTCAGGGTTGGTTTCTGAATTGAGTATTTCGAGTCTAGAACGTGTCAAAGTCTAGATTAGATGCTGACATTTTATCAGGTGTTCAAGCTAGAGTTTGAGAATTACACAACTTTAAATGCTTCATTCAGAAATCAGGGGTTAGTGTTATCTATGGGCGTTGCGCTGTTCCTCAAGTTGTGTTAAGGCACAGCGCCTAGGGGCGTGTCAAGGCGCAACGCGACGCCGCGATGCTTGGCCGGTAGACGCAGTGTTGAAGATCCCGCTAAGCCAGACTTGAACTTCGAGAATTCGAATTTCGAATACGCCTCGCGGCGGCGGCGTCATAAATACGATGTACTTTGCGGCACCTTCAAATATCATCGATCGGTGTGTATCTGTTTGCTAACCCTTATTGATATAGACCCCAATAACGATCTAAATCAATCAATTTTTATTTCATATTCCACGCACTTTTCACTCAGGTGACCGCTAGTCGGCACAATGCTAAAGTAAATACTACTTTCTGAATAACTCATACTTTTTTACGGAAGCTGATTCTGAACTTGCAAAAATGAGGCTGCATTGTACTGGATATAGAAATAGTTTTTCTGTTAGGTATAGTGGTCGAAAGCGATCCAATCTAATAAAAAAAAAATTGTTTAATTTCTTACGCCAAATTAGGCAAATACATTGCAACTTGTCTGGCAGCTAACTTGATAATAGTTGTTTCTATATTATTTTTTTTGTTAGGTAGCGCCTATTTAGCCACTAAAAGACATCAAGTGGTCAAAAGGGCCAAAGAATCTTTTTTTATATCCACAATCAATACAACAGTTTAAAATAAGAACATTCTACATAACGTCTAGTAAAGCTCAAATCCGGAACGACAAACATACGTCTATCTCTATCGCTCTAATGTTAGATATGGCGTGTGCGAGCAAGGCGGCGTTCACTTGCCGGTCCACTCGCTGATGCGGCCGTTCTCGAAGGCCAGGTTCTTCCTCGGTAGGGGGACTAATGTACCCCGCTTGACGATTCCCATGTCTTCGCCAGGGTAGTACTGAAAGTTATTTGATTATATCACTACTAGAGGCCAAATAAAAGTACAGTCGAAATCTAAAACAATATTGGCTTGTTGACAATGGCTAACACATTATGAGTCTTTAGCACGCAGTAAAAATAAATTGAAAAAAAAAATATTTTACGTAATTTGCAATCTGTGGGTAAAACTTCATGATGATCATCATATCAGCCGAAAAACGTCCACTGCTGAACATAGGACTCCCCCAAATCTCGCCACAACAACCTTGAAGTCTGATTCAATACATATTTTTTAATTTTACCTGACATTGTGACACAAATTTCAATATATCTGAACGTATGAAGTCATTGTCCTCTTTCACTTTCTCCAATCTGCAAATGTAAAAAATATAATTTAGAAACATTTCTTTAGGTGGCATGCTTTTTCAAGGCTCTACGTCTCGGAAAGATTGAATTGTCTATGGTTGTAAAAACTATAAAATAATAATAGTATACATAGACGAAGGCCGCCACCAATATGCATAGATCGGAAAGAGCTACCAATATTTAAATATGAGTAAAAATATAAGTACTCACAGTTCAGGCTTAGCTATTCGTTCTACTATGCACTTGCAGATCTTCTCACATAACGTCTCGTCAAACAGTGGTATACCGAACTGCAGATCTACTATTGTCCACCTCTGAAAAAGAAAAATAACATAGACTATGACCTCTCGAGTTTGTTTCGGTGTTTCTTCTCAGGGTAGTCAGGTAGGAAACACCGGCCTCATTTCGTTTTGGTGTGATAGTAAACCTGGAAACAAGGCTCTCATTGGTCTGTTCGGATATGAGCTCACACCAACAAAGACCAATGAGGGGCCAATTTTCCATTTAACTATCACACCACAACAGATAAATTGTAGACTTGTGCTCTGATTGGTCGCCATTTTATGTCATTCCACAATATCTCGGAATGACTTCGAGATATTATAGACTATCAAATTGTGATGCGTAAAAAAGTATTCCAAATGTTCAGTTGACAATTTATCGACAGTTTACAATCTCTCAAGTTGTTTTATAATCTTACGGAGTTTGCCATTTTCCGATGACATTTACAACGCATAATTGTAGCAACGCGTTATTCTAAATCGTAAACGCAGGATACATACCTCAGGTCTACAAGCCTCGTCATCCGACACGTAGTGCGCCGTATCCACCCCACTGTCGCCCTCGGCAGCCGACATCTCCGTCAACTTATCCGACAACTGCGTGAACATAGAAATCGACTCCTCCGCAGGACTCAGCAGATCATCCAACTGATTAGCCGTCTTCTTGTTCAAATTCTCACTACTGACCGAGGAAGAATGAATCGGGACTAAGTCATCCGACAAAGCGATGGACTCCTTGCTCGTTGAATTCTCCTTGGAATGTTTCTTTTCTAAGTCTTCGATACTGGCTGAAGATGAATGTATGGGTACTAAGTCGTCGCTGTTGGCTATGGACTCCTTGCTGTGGGCGTGTTTCGTGACGTCATCGAGGGCTAGGTTGTCTAGTTCGTCGCATAGCAACTGGCCACATTCGACACTAGTGAAGCCGTTGGATGGTGAACTGTTCTTGCTTTCCGTTGTAGGAGTGACGGCGAAGTGTGACTCTATAGGGGATTGTAGCCTCGTCAGGGTTTTGGAGTACTCTTCTGTGTACTTTTCTGTGGAGTCTGTTGATGATAAGGAGATTTCGCTGACTGGTTTCGCCATGCCGCATATGTCTTTTTTCTTTCGTTGTTGTACTGTTAAAGGAAAGTTTGGGGGTTAGTCAGATATAAAAGCTACCTGCCGAGTAGCGAACTGAAACTAACGTTCTAAAGTGTTCGTAACCGGCTGCACTGCGCGCATTTCGCTCATTCATGAGTCGTTTAAGCAAGCCATCGGTCATTGCGTTTTCAGTGAGGGACCACCCGACTATTTGAGGGGGCTAAAACTTAAATAATAATTATGTTATTACCTAGTTGCACAGTAGCCGGCGGCCTGGCACAGCCGAGGTCGGGCACGCCGATGTCTGCCAGCGTGACGTAGCCCACCGAGCGAGTCAGTCGCAGCCGCTTCAGTAGCCGGCGGAGCCCCGCGTGACGAGCCCACATGGCTTGAGACTCTGGATGAGAAACAATATTATGAGATTATTATATGAGAGAAAAATTGGCGGCAAAGAATAGAATTAAAGAAAAAGGTTTGTGAAAAGTTTTTGGCGCTTATAGATTTTAGACGCAATTATTGGACATCCCAAAATGACAGAGATTCATCACCTCATATTTTCAATGTGATTATAATTTATTTCAAATGCAATTCTGTAACAAATACTTTTATTACTACCATAAAACGATACCTTTTTTTAATTTCAAGTCTGATACATCGCACCCTTAGAATGAAAGTGACCTAACTCAAAATTCCTGTTACTTATAATTTTGAAATAAACTGATCTTAAAAAGCATACTCTAAAACCCTGTGGTGAAAAAGAGTCCAAATTATGAATGGGAAAGGGCAGCTTATACATAGGTCACGGGAGAGATTTTTCTTGTACCTACTCGTAACACTACTTTTTTACGATTTTCTTGCTTGTTGCAATTTTTGCGTTAGGTCACTTTCATTCTAAGGGTGCGACATATTAAGTGATTTTTCTGATGATGTTAGGATTCAATACATCATAAACCCACCTGTGCAAGTATCAGCTTCCGGCGGGAACATGAGATGCCTGAGCGGCGCAGGCTGCCTGACCCCCAAGGCCTGCAGTAGCACAGGCCCTCGCCTCAGCGCAGTGTTAGCGGCCAGCAGCGCCGGCGCAGCGGGTAGGGCTCCAGCCGCGGCGCCTGCGCCCTCCAGCGCCGCCTCTGCGCCCCACCACGACACCGTGAGCCGCGAGTAGCCGAGCAGCAGCCGAGGGACGCCGCGGAGCTGCGTGCCTGGTGAAACCGACAAGTAGCTTGGAGGATATTGTGATATGTGCGTGCCTGCATCATCGGTTTATATGTCTATGGTCTCCATCCCGCCATTTTATTACAGTACAACTATTTTCTTAATGTCCCTCGGCAAGTAAGAGCTTAGTTCTCAATTCAAATTACTACACTCATTAAATCTAATAATTGATAGACATGGAAATCAGCTTTCTTTTGTATGCGGAAGCCTGTATAGTTCGCGAACAAACTAGTTCGCAAGAGCGCTCCCACAGGCGAACTACGCGAACTAGGTCACAGATCCGCCGCTCTTTGGTTCGTTAGTTCCTTCAAAATGATTGACCTAATAGTATCGCGAAAGTGAGCTGGCGTGGTGCTGCCCTACCTGGTTGCGTCGCCGCTCATTTACTCACTGATGTGCTTCTCATATTTCAAGCCTATGCAATATACAGGCTATTATTTACAAATTTAGAATAAACACGTGCAGCCGGCGTTCATCGATTTATTAGACGTTATCACGTCAGAAATCAGTGCCCAAATGAAACTCACCCTTAGTCGACAAGAGCGTGGGAGGTCCGTACCCCGCTACGTGGTACAGGTACAGCCTCATCCACGGCGTGTGCGCCTCGGGCGGCGCCGGGCCCACGTGCGGTAGTACCCAAATGAAACTCACCCTTAGTCAACAAGAGCGTGGGAGGTCCGTACCGCGCTACGTGGTAAAGGTACAGCCTCATCCACGGCGTGTGCGCCTCGGGCGGCGCCGGGCCCACGTGCGGTAGTACCCAAATGAAACTCACCCTTAGTCAACAAGAGCGTGGGAGGTCCGTACCCCGCTACGTGGTACAGGTACAGCCTCATCCACGGCGTGTGCGCCTCGGGCGGCGCCGGGCCCACGTGCGGTAGTACCCAAATGAAACTCACCCTTAGTCAACAAGAGCGTGGGAGGTCCGTACCGCGCTACGTGGTACAGGTACAGCCTCATCCACGGCGTGTGCGCCTCGGGCGGCGCCGGGCCCACGTGCGGTAGTACCCAAATGAAACTCACCCTTAGTCAACAAGAGCGTGGGAGGTCCGTACCCCGCTACGTGGTACAGGTACAGCCTCATCCACGGCGTGTGCGCCTCGGGCGGCGCCGGGCCCACGTGCGGTAGTACCCAAATGAAACTCACCCTTAGTCAACAAGAGCGTGGGAGGTCCGTACCCCGCTACGTGGTACAGGTACAGCCTCATCCACGGCGTGTGCGCCTCGGGCGGCGCCGGGCCCACGTGCGGCAGTATCCAAATGAAACTCACCCTTAGTCAACAAGAGCGTGGGAGGTCCGTACCGCGCTACGTGGTACAGGTACAGCCTCATCCACGGCGTGTGCGCCTCGGGCGGCGCCGGGCCCACGTGCGGTAGTACCCAAATGAAACTCACCCTTAGTCAACAAGAGCGTGGGAGGTCCGTACCCCGCTACGTGGTACAGGTACAGCCTCATCCACGGCGTGTGCGCCTCGGGCGGCGCCGGGCCCACGTGCGGTAGTACCCAAATGAAACTCACCCTTAGTCAACAAGAGCGTGGGAGGTCCGTACCCCGCTACGTGGTACAGGTACAGCCTCATCCACGGCGTGTGCGCCTCGGGCGGCGCCGGGCCCACGTGCGGTAGTACCCAAATGAAACTCACCCTTAGTCAACAAGAGCGTGGGAGGTCCGTACCCCGCTACGTGGTACAGGTACAGCCTCATCCACGGCGTGTGCGCCTCGGGCGGCGCCGGGCCCACGTGCGGTAGTACCCAAATGAAACTCACCCTTAGTCAACAAGAGCGTGGGAGGTCCGTACCCCGCTACGTGGTACAGGTACAGCCTCATCCACGGCGTGTGCGCCTCGGGCGGCGCCGGGCCCACGTGCGGTAGTACCCAAATGAAACTCACCCTTAGTCAACAAGAGCGTGGGAGGTCCGTACCCCGCTACGTGGTACAGGTACAGCCTCATCCACGGCGTGTGCGCCTCGGGCGGCGCCGGGCCCACGTGCGGTAGTACCCAAATGAAACTCACCCTTAGTCAACAAGAGCGTGGGAGGTCCGTACCCCGCTACGTGGTACAGGTACAGCCTCATCCACGGCGTGTGCGCCTCGGGCGGCGCCGGGCCCACGTGCGGTAGTACCCAAATGAAACTCACCCTTAGTCAACAAGAGCGTGGGAGGTCCGTACCGCGCTACGTGGTACAGGTACAGCCTCATCCACGGCGTGTGCGCCTCGGGCGGCGCCGGGCCCACGTGCGGTAGTACCCAAATGAAACTCACCCTTAGTCAACAAGAGCGTGGGAGGTCCGTACCCCGCTACGTGGTACAGGTACAGCCTCATCCACGGCGTGTGCGCCTCGGGCGGCGCCGGGCCCACGTGCGGTAGTACCCAAATGAAACTCACCCTTAGTCAACAAGAGCGTGGGAGGTCCGTACCGCGCTACGTGGTACAGGTACAGCCTCATCCACGGCGTGTGCGCCTCGGGCGGCGCCGGGCCCACGTGCGGTAGTACCCAAATGAAACTCACCCTTAGTCAACAAGAGCGTGGGAGGTCCGTACCCCGCTACGTGGTACAGGTACAGCCTCATCCACGGCGTGTGCGCCTCGGGCGGCGCCGGGCCCACGTGCGGTAGTACCCAAATGAAACTCACCCTTAGTCAACAAGAGCGTGGGAGGTCCGTACCGCGCTACGTGGTACAGGTACAGCCTCATCCACGGCGTGTGCGCCTCGGGCGGCGCCGGGCCCACGTGCGGTAGTACCCAAATGAAACTCACCCTTAGTCAACAAGAGCGTGGGAGGTCCGTACCGCGCTACGTGGTACAGGTACAGCCTCATCCACGGCATGTGCGCCTCGGGCGGCGCCGGGCCCACGTGCGGTAGTACCCAAATGAAACTCACCCTTAGTCAACAAGAGCGTGGGAGGTCCGTACCGCGCTACGTGGTACAGGTACAGCCTCATCCACGGCGTGTGCGCCTCGGGCGGCGCCGGGCCCACGTGCGGTAGTACCCAAATGAAACTCACCCTTAGTCAACAAGAGCGTGGGAGGTCCGTACCCCGCTACGTGGTACAGGTACAGCCTCATCCACGGCGTGTGCGCCTCGGGCGGCGCCGGGCCCACGTGCGGTAGTACCCAAATGAAACTCACCCTTAGTCAACAAGAGCGTGGGAGGTCCGTACCCCGCTACGTGGTACAGGTACAGCCTCATCCACGGCGTGTGCGCCTCGGGCGGCGCCGGGCCCACGTGCGGTAGTACCCAAATGAAACTCACCCTTAGTCAACAAGAGCGTGGGAGGTCCGTACCCCGCTACGTGGTACAGGTACAGCCTCATCCACGGCGTGTGCGCCTCGGGCGGCGCCGGGCCCACGTGCGGTAGTACCCAAATGAAACTCACCCTTAGTCAACAAGAGCGTGGGAGGTCCGTACCCCGCTACGTGGTACAGGTACAGCCTCATCCACGGCGTGTGCGCCTCGGGCGGCGCCGGGCCCACGTGCGGTAGTACCCAAATGAAACTCACCCTTAGTCAACAAGAGCGTGGGAGGTCCGTACCCCGCTACGTGGTACAGGTACAGCCTCATCCACGGCGTGTGCGCCTCGGGCGGCGCCGGGCCCACGTGCGGTAGTACCCAAATGAAACTCACCCTTAGTCAACAAGAGCGTGGGAGGTCCGTACCCCGCTACGTGGTACAGGTACAGCCTCATCCACGGCGTGTGCGCCTCGGGCGGCGCCGGGCCCACGTGCGGTAGTACCCAAATGAAACTCACCCTTAGTCAACAAGAGCGTGGGAGGTCCGTACCGCGCTACGTGGTACAGGTACAGCCTCATCCACGGCGTGTGCGCCTCGGGCGGCGCCGGGCCCACGTGCGGTAGTACCCAAATGAAACTCACCCTTAGTCAACAAGAGCGTGGGAGGTCCGTACCCCGCTACGTGGTACAGGTACAGCCTCATCCACGGCGTGTGCGCCTCGGGCGGCGCCGGGCCCACGTGCGGTAGTACCCAAATGAAACTCACCCTTAGTCAACAAGAGCGTGGGAGGTCCGTACCGCGCTACGTGGTACAGGTACAGCCTCATCCACGGCGTGTGCGCCTCGGGCGGCGCCGGGCCCACGTGCGGTAGTACCCAAATGAAACTCACCCTTAGTCAACAAGAGCGTGGGAGGTCCGTACCGCGCTACGTGGTACAGGTACAGCCTCATCCACGGCATGTGCGCCTCGGGCGGCGCCGGGCCCACGTGCGGTAGTACCCAAATGAAACTCACCCTTAGTCAACAAGAGCGTGGGAGGTCCGTACCGCGCTACGTGGTACAGGTACAGCCTCATCCACGGCGTGTGCGCCTCGGGCGGCGCCGGGCCCACGTGCGGTAGTACCCAAATGAAACTCACCCTTAGTCAACAAGAGCGTGGGAGGTCCGTACCCCGCTACGTGGTACAGGTACAGCCTCATCCACGGCGTGTGCGCCTCGGGCGGCGCCGGGCCCACGTGCGGTAGTACCCAAATGAAACTCACCCTTAGTCAACAAGAGCGTGGGAGGTCCGTACCCCGCTACGTGGTACAGGTACAGCCTCATCCACGGCGTGTGCGCCTCGGGCGGCGCCGGGCCCACGTGCGGTAGTACCCAAATGAAACTCACCCTTAGTCAACAAGAGCGTGGGAGGTCCGTACCCCGCTACGTGGTACAGGTACAGCCTCATCCACGGCGTGTGCGCCTCGGGCGGCGCCGGGCCCACGTGCGGTAGTACCCAAATGAAACTCACCCTTAGTCAACAAGAGCGTGGGAGGTCCGTACCCCGCTACGTGGTACAGGTACAGCCTCATCCACGGCGTGTGCGCCTCGGGCGGCGCCGGGCCCACGTGCGGTAGTACCCAAATGAAACTCACCCTTAGTCAACAAGAGCGTGGGAGGTCCGTACCCCGCTACGTGGTACAGGTACAGCCTCATCCACGGCGTGTGCGCCTCGGGCGGCGCCGGGCCCACGTGCGGTAGTACCCAAATGAAACTCACCCTTAGTCAACAAGAGCGTGGGAGGTCCGTACCCCGCTACGTGGTACAGGTACAGCCTCATCCACGGCGTGTGCGCCTCGGGCGGCGCCGGGCCCACGTGCGGTAGTACCCAAATGAAACTCACCCTTAGTCAACAAGAGCGTGGGAGGTCCGTACCGCGCTACGTGGTACAGGTACAGCCTCATCCACGGCGTGTGCGCCTCGGGCGGCGCCGGGCCCACGTGCGGTAGTACCCAAATGAAACTCACCCTTAGTCAACAAGAGCGTGGGAGGTCCGTACCCCGCTACGTGGTACAGGTACAGCCTCATCCACGGCGTGTGCGCCTCGGGCGGCGCCGGGCCCACGTGCGGTAGTACCCAAATGAAACTCACCCTTAGTCAACAAGAGCGTGGGAGGTCCGTACCGCGCTACGTGGTACAGGTACAGCCTCATCCACGGCGTGTGCGCCTCGGGCGGCGCCGGGCCCACGTGCGGTAGTACCCAAATGAAACTCACCCTTAGTCAACAAGAGCGTGGGAGGTCCGTACCCCGCTACGTGGTACAGGTACAGCCTCATCCACGGCATGTGCGCCTCGGGCGGCGCCGGGCCCACGTGCGGTAGTACCCAAATGAAACTCACCCTTAGTCAACAAGAGCGTGGGAGGTCCGTACCGCGCTACGTGGTACAGGTACAGCCTCATCCACGGCGTGTGCGCCTCGGGCGGCGCCGGGCCCACGTGCGGTAGTACCCAAATGAAACTCACCCTTAGTCAACAAGAGCGTGGGAGGTCCGTACCCCGCTACGTGGTACAGGTACAGCCTCATCCACGGCGTGTGCGCCTCGGGCGGCGCCGGGCCCACGTGCGGTAGTACCCAAATGAAACTCACCCTTAGTCAACAAGAGCGTGGGAGGTCCGTACCCCGCTACGTGGTACAGGTACAGCCTCATCCACGGCGTGTGCGCCTCGGGCGGCGCCGGGCCCACGTGCGGTAGTACCCAAATGAAACTCACCCTTAGTCAACAAGAGCGTGGGAGGTCCGTACCCCGCTACGTGGTACAGGTACAGCCTCATCCACGGCGTGTGCGCCTCGGGCGGCGCCGGGCCCACGTGCGGTAGTACCCAAATGAAACTCACCCTTAGTCAACAAGAGCGTGGGAGGTCCGTACCCCGCTACGTGGTACAGGTACAGCCTCATCCACGGCGTGTGCGCCTCGGGCGGCGCCGGGCCCACGTGCGGTAGTACCCAAATGAAACTCACCCTTAGTCAACAAGAGCGTGGGAGGTCCGTACCCCGCTACGTGGTACAGGTACAGCCTCATCCACGGCGTGTGCGCCTCGGGCGGCGCCGGGCCCACGTGCGGTAGTACCCAAATGAAACTCACCCTTAGTCAACAAGAGCGTGGGAGGTCCGTACCCCGCTACGTGGTACAGGTACAGCCTCATCCACGGCGTGTGCGCCTCGGGCGGCGCCGGGCCCACGTGCGGTAGTACCCAAATGAAACTCACCCTTAGTCAACAAGAGCGTGGGAGGTCCGTACCGCGCTACGTGGTACAGGTACAGCCTCATCCACGGCGTGTGCGCCTCGGGCGGCGCCGGGCCCACGTGCGGTAGTACCCAAATGAAACTCACCCTTAGTCAACAAGAGCGTGGGAGGTCCGTACCCCGCTACGTGGTACAGGTACAGCCTCATCCACGGCGTGTGCGCCTCGGGCGGCGCCGGGCCCACGTGCGGTAGTACCCAAATGAAACTCACCCTTAGTCAACAAGAGCGTGGGAGGTCCGTACCGCGCTACGTGGTACAGGTACAGCCTCATCCACGGCGTGTGCGCCTCGGGCGGCGCCGGGCCCACGTGCGGTAGTACCCAAATGAAACTCACCCTTAGTCAACAAGAGCGTGGGAGGTCCGTACCCCGCTACGTGGTACAGGTACAGCCTCATCCACGGCATGTGCGCCTCGGGCGGCGCCGGGCCCACGTGCGGTAGTACCCAAATGAAACTCACCCTTAGTCAACAAGAGCGTGGGAGGTCCGTACCGCGCTACGTGGTACAGGTACAGCCTCATCCACGGCGTGTGCGCCTCGGGCGGCGCCGGGCCCACGTGCGGTAGTACCCAAATGAAACTCACCCTTAGTCAACAAGAGCGTGGGAGGTCCGTACCCCGCTACGTGGTACAGGTACAGCCTCATCCACGGCGTGTGCGCCTCGGGCGGCGCCGGGCCCACGTGCGGTAGTACCCAAATGAAACTCACCCTTAGTCAACAAGAGCGTGGGAGGTCCGTACCCCGCTACGTGGTACAGGTACAGCCTCATCCACGGCGTGTGCGCCTCGGGCGGCGCCGGGCCCACGTGCGGTAGTACCCAAATGAAACTCACCCTTAGTCAACAAGAGCGTGGGAGGTCCGTACCCCGCTACGTGGTACAGGTACAGCCTCATCCACGGCGTGTGCGCCTCGGGCGGCGCCGGGCCCACGTGCGGTAGTACCCAAATGAAACTCACCCTTAGTCAACAAGAGCGTGGGAGGTCCGTACCCCGCTACGTGGTACAGGTACAGCCTCATCCACGGCGTGTGCGCCTCGGGCGGCGCCGGGCCCACGTGCGGTAGTACCCAAATGAAACTCACCCTTAGTCAACAAGAGCGTGGGAGGTCCGTACCCCGCTACGTGGTACAGGTACAGCCTCATCCACGGCGTGTGCGCCTCGGGCGGCGCCGGGCCCACGTGCGGTAGTACCCAAATGAAACTCACCCTTAGTCAACAAGAGCGTGGGAGGTCCGTACCCCGCTACGTGGTACAGGTACAGCCTCATCCACGGCGTGTGCGCCTCGGGCGGCGCCGGGCCCACGTGCGGTAGTACCCAAATGAAACTCACCCTTAGTCAACAAGAGCGTGGGAGGTCCGTACCGCGCTACGTGGTACAGGTACAGCCTCATCCACGGCGTGTGCGCCTCGGGCGGCGCCGGGCCCACGTGCGGTAGTACCCAAATGAAACTCACCCTTAGTCAACAAGAGCGTGGGAGGTCCGTACCCCGCTACGTGGTACAGGTACAGCCTCATCCACGGCGTGTGCGCCTCGGGCGGCGCCGGGCCCACGTGCGGTAGTACCCAAATGAAACTCACCCTTAGTCAACAAGAGCGTGGGAGGTCCGTACCGCGCTACGTGGTACAGGTACAGCCTCATCCACGGCGTGTGCGCCTCGGGCGGCGCCGGGCCCACGTGCGGTAGTACCCAAATGAAACTCACCCTTAGTCAACAAGAGCGTGGGAGGTCCGTACCCCGCTACGTGGTAAAGGTACAGCCTCCTCCACGGCATGTGCGCCTCGGGCGGCGCCGGGCCCACGTGCGGTAGTACCCAAATGAAACTCACCCTTAGTCAACAAGAGCGTGGGAGGTCCGTACCGCGCTACGTGGTACAGGTACAGCCTCATCCACGGCGTGTGCGCCTCGGGCGGCGCCGGGCCCACGTGCGGTAGTACCCAAATGAAACTCACCCTTAGTCAACAAGAGCGTGGGAGGTCCGTACCCCGCTACGTGGTACAGGTACAGCCTCATCCACGGCATGTGCGCCTCGGGCGGCGCCGGGCCCACGTGCGGTAGTACCCAAATGAAACTCACCCTTAGTCAACAAGAGCGTGGGAGGTCCGTACCCCGCTACGTGGTACAGGTACAGCCTCATCCACGGCGTGTGCGCCTCGGGCGGCGCCGGGCCCACGTGCGGTAGTACCCAAATGAAACTCACCCTTAGTCAACAAGAGCGTGGGAGGTCCGTACCCCGCTACGTGGTACAGGTACAGCCTCATCCACGGCGTGTGCGCCTCGGGCGGCGCCGGGCCCACGTGCGGTAGTACCCAAATGAAACTCACCCTTAGTCAACAAGAGCGTGGGAGGTCCGTACCCCGCTACGTGGTACAGGTACAGCCTCATCCACGGCGTGTGCGCCTCGGGCGGCGCCGGGCCCACGTGCGGTAGTACCCAAATGAAACTCACCCTTAGTCAACAAGAGCGTGGGAGGTCCGTACCCCGCTACGTGGTACAGGTACAGCCTCATCCACGGCGTGTGCGCCTCGGGCGGCGCCGGGCCCACGTGCGGTAGTACCCAAATGAAACTCACCCTTAGTCAACAAGAGCGTGGGAGGTCCGTACCCCGCTACGTGGTACAGGTACAGCCTCATCCACGGCGTGTGCGCCTCGGGCGGCGCCGGGCCCACGTGCGGTAGTACCCAAATGAAACTCACCCTTAGTCAACAAGAGCGTGGGAGGTCCGTACCCCGCTACGTGGTACAGGTACAGCCTCATCCACGGCGTGTGCGCCTCGGGCGGCGCCGGGCCCACGTGCGGCAGCGAGCCCGCCGCCGCGCCTGCGCGCGCCTCGCGGCACAGCGGCGCCGTTGATATGGCGACTCTGTGTGTCAGGATATTTCAATATATCATTTTGGGGTCGACTCAACACGGTATCTAAGACCAAAAACGCTATCATTCACTCCCTTTTCTTTCACGTCCTTCTTCCGCCATTACCATACCAAGACAAACATTTCATAATGAACATACAGGGCCAAATTAAATAAACGTGAGTTGTGCCATGATGAAGATTTGATAATAAATCAATCAAAAAACATGATTGGTCATTCTGAAACCACTCTTATTACCCGACTGCGGCGAAGCAAAAGGAAGGTTATGATTTTTTAAATAAAGTTGATATTTCGTCAAGTGGAAACTAGGATTAGTCTATAGAATTCGTCCATGTCGCAGTATACTCACTTGTACTTGGTAGACAGCAGCCTGCTTCTAGCGGCCGCCCCCAGCGCATGCAGCGCTTCACAGCGCAGCAGATCAAGCGGCCGCAGTTTAGGCCGCAGCGTGCGTAGCGCTATCCTCAGGCATGCAGCGGCTGCAAGGTAACGACGCGCTTCGCCTTCTATCTCAGGGTCTGCTACCACCTGGCATGATACCGAAACATATTTTTTTTAAATTTGGAGGTTTTTTTGTGAAATAAGCAAGTTGACGACGTTGGAAACAACCTATAGCGCCGCTAATAAGGCTCTATTTCTGGAGAGTAATGGCATAATTATGGAAAATTTAAGGAAATTGTTGATTTTGAATAAGCTGATTCATATTTTAAAGTAGATAATGTATTTCTTGCTTCACACTTTTGTTTGATCTGTTTGATCTTGACTCTAGTCTAGGTCAGAGGTGACAGAGACAAAGTCGACGATGGAGTGAGCTTCCCAGAAGAAACCTGTTCACTCAAATTTTGAAGAGATTAGGGTTGAATGCGTTCTTCGCCCACGTGAAGGTGAAAATTATCCCAAGTGAGCATACTCCCGGGACGAAAAGTATACTAGGTTAAGACGAGAAGAGGTAACAAACAAGCAGACAGACTAATTTTTGCATTTATAATATCAGTATGGATAATAAAAAACTCACCTTATCAAGTTCCATAAGTAAACTATCAAGACTTTCATCAGGAAGCTTGCCCACTTCAAACAAAGTTACCGCATGGCTCTTCAGATCCTGAAATAAATCAAACACTTTGTTAGTCTTAAATCTCTACTGCAAGAACCAAAACACTTAAGAAAAGACGAAGAAAATCAAGAATTTGATATTTTATTTACAGGGTGTAAAGGAAAGGGATGGTTTTGTTTTAAAAACTGCATTTGTTCATGTAGGTAGATGAACAATTTTGTTCAAATAAGTCATAGTCAGTTCCGTTCAGAGCTGATCAAAATGTGTATGGGAGGTACCAATTTTTTCTATAACTTGCTTGAAAGAAGTTGTTCACCTACACGGCTGGAGCTACTGGGGCAGGACAAAATTTTTACCACACCATTCCGTAACGCTTTGTATAACATTCTGGTTTACGTACCGGTGACAGATTGCCCATCATAAGATAAGCGGCTAAGGTAGAATCGAAAAGAACAGCCACTCTCCGACCGGCGTTGTTCGAAGGTTCAGAACCTTCTTCTGGACTCTAGAAATATAGATTACAAGTGTCACTTAACGGCAACAAACATCATGATTCATGCATGACATAGTAAAACGGTCGGCTATCCACACTAATTTCAAACGCGACTGGCTGGTAGAATGGCAAGCCAAAATGTCGTGTTTTAACCATTTCAACGATGGCCCATTACAAAGTGGCCAGTAATAATTTCAAAGTCGTTCTCTCACTGATTTTTATTTGAATATTGAACCTTATGAACATTTGCGACCCGCATTACAGCACTGAGTGAACGTTAAAGGGTTAAACGCTTTTTTACATTATGATAATTGATAACATTTCGCAGATAAGCTTCGCCTCGTGGAAACATTGAATGAAAAGCATTTCTTTTAGTGTCGATTGACTTAACTTTGAAAACATTGTTTAACCAGTTTGTGTATAGAAAAGCTTTGAATATATAAATAATTTATCTTTTAAAATTTTAAGAACAATTGAGCTCCCGAAAGTGTCCCTTTAATGGTGTAAGGTATCTGAATAGTGGTAATATTTACCTGTTTGGAAGTGGATGGCGCTTGCTTGATGAGGATCGGTTCCATTTGTATCGTGTCATCGTCCATGTTGGGGTCGAACGTCAACGGAGCTATTTGGCTGTATCTAAGGGGAAATAAGACGAAAGACGCCTTAACAATAATCTTAATGAATCTATGGCAACTCTCTTCTCTCTCAAATGTATTATTATACAGTATCTCAACGGTAGCTGCCAGCGGTAGCTACCTAGCTATGGCGAAACCTAACTAATAAACCGTGGCAACGTTGACTTGCACTAGTATACAAGCTGAAGTATAAATTACGGTTCTAAAGGCACGAGATACAGTTTTTTTTTTTTTTAGGATGGGAAATCATCAAATGACTTCTTCCACTCTGGGTGGACTGGTGGACTGGGTGGAGCGGAAGGGCGTGTCAGACTCTTACTGACTAAAACCCATCCATGTTCCTTCTAAAGCCCTTTGCGTTCCAGGGCCGCGGTGACTCTTTCGAACAAATTCCGCAACCCTAGCAGACGAGATACCGTTGAAGGCGGATAGGGATTTTTAGTTATGAGCTTAAGAACCGCTTTCTCTAAATGCTGCTATTCCGTTCCCAACGATTACATACTCTGTGGCTACTGATGTCGAATGCTTATTTCACGACAGTGCTTGTAGTAATGGTATGTTTGACACTCACGGCTGGTGGTTGTGCGTGGTGACGGCATGTCTCCAGGTGGGGTGCTGCGGCGCCACGGGCGGCGGCTGGAGGTTGTTAGCGAAGCCGAGCCGGCAATACAGGGACACTGCTTGCTTAACTAGCTCGCATTCCACCTGTGAAATAATAAAAAAGGTTCTGTTTTCGCGTTGATAAAGTTGATATTGTATTATCAAGAGCAAGCCAATATACAAGTAGATGAGTGTCAAATGGTCAGTCTGTGGCCCTTTGATTTAAGTTCAGACCAGCAACGTAACTTCGATTGATCGAATCTTTGTGTTTTTATTATGCCTCAATTTTGTATTCCTGCTGCCAGACCTCCCTTATTTTCTCACTAACAAAATATATATGGGATAGAATAGTGTAAGTATGTACTTTTGACATACGCAATTACGCATACCTGCTAGCTTGGGCCGATGGTATTTTTTTTGTGTTTTATCAGTTATTACATTAGTCAAGGAGGTAGTTTGCATCCTCCCAAATCTTGGCAGACTCTAGCTTTCGTTGTTTACACCTACTAAATAAACTATGCCCAAAATTCAGCCTCGTGAATAGGATCTCACTCGAGGTAGCGACAAGCTCTCGTAGTCGTCAAAATATTATTTAATTACTAATTATTTGTCAATATTCTGTAAAACATACTTAAAATCAACACCTTGACTAAAAAAGATGATTTAATGGCTTTGGCTCCTGAAACCTGGAAATAGGCCGTCGACCTGAGCTAGCAGGTATGCGTGTTAAAAATATATACTTACGCTACTCTATCCCACACATTACGTTAGTGAGAAAATCAGAGAATCTTCGTCGGTCTAAATACATTCGCTAAATTGCTCTCTCCATATTGATGTCACCTCCGACCTTGTATCAGAAGTGGGTCAGTGTCATATTAATTATTATAATAGATTCCGTGGGACGAGATCATTACGCAAAAATAGCAAGGAATCTTTTCAAGCTAAAAGAGACTTCAACTCAATAAAAATTATACCAATATTCAACAAACGTTATGTCAGATAAAAATAGGTAAAACCATTCTATTTTTATTTTATCTAATTTATGAGTTTTATGACACATCCAACTGAACTTTGTTATAATAACAAGCTTTTGTCCGTGACTTCGTCTGCGTGGAATAGTTTCTTTGGGCAGCCATTTTTACAACCACTGTTACATGTAGTTAGAAACGGTCTAAATAGGAATTTGGTTTGTTTCTTTTACACATATTAAATATGTTATATCTATTCAACTAAAACGCTTTTTAACAATAATGTACATTCATTTTTTTTTACATTATTCTTAATCAAATTTATTACATTTTATTTTCTGTTTTTTAGTTGGATTTTTCTATAAAAGCTTGTTTTTTTAGTTTGTTTAAACTATTTTTTTTTACCTTATTCCTACCATATACTTACGTCAAAGTGCATATGAATTTATAGCTATTCGATTTCCAAATTAATCGCAGTCACATAATCCATATCTATATTCATACTAATATTTTAAATACGGAAGTAACTATGTTTGTCTGTTACGCTTTTGATTGTCCGATATTGATGAAATTTGGTACTGAGATAGATTAACCTTGGAGAAGGACATAGGGAGGGGGTTTGAGATAGGGGATGCAAGTTTGTACGGGAGTCCGTCATTATTGAAGTTAATAACATGAACCTTTGTATTTAGGCAATTGATAAAAAAATAAATACATGTTCAAACATTTTTGTAAAATGAGTAGGTATCTTAAAAATAAAAATGACTGCCCAAAGTAACTATTCCACGCGGACGAAGTCGCGGGCAACAGCTAGTTCATAATATTAGTATGGATTGTACGAATGGATGGTACTTGCGTTACCTATACAATACGGATTCGAATTTTAAAAGATATTTTATTTTTACGTAATTTGATTTGACACAATAACCGGTATGTAACTCGATTCGGTACGAAACCAGAACTAACATAGCAAAACTACCTAACATGGAAAAAGTAAAAGGCAAGAAAAATAAGCCTGAGAAAGAATCTATAAGACTCTCAAAAATATAAGGAAAACATAAAAAATGTGCTGTTATAAGTACAGATTTATATTTGTACCGTCTTCTTTTATCTACGTATTAGTTACAAAAAAACACATAATCTATCATGTGTCGACTTTGATTTGTAGATATTAATCTCATACAGTGGCGGATCCAGGTCTGTCGTTTGGTAGGAGCTTGACCCCGCTGTGGGTAGGTTTTAGCAAATTAAACACTAAAAATGCACAAAACATTATATTTTGCTTAACGCATAACAAACCACCTTGGATTACTTCTCGTAAATTCCTAAATGACTTCTAAACTCGTTGATTGTCAAAGATTATCTCGGTATTTTGGGGATGAGGGGGGGGGGGGGAGCTTGATCGCCCGCTATTTATCCTGTTCATCACGAACCCTTTCAGCGGCGGCACTAATACCTTGTCGGCCGCTTTTCCAACCAAGACAGAAGGCGGTCCGACAGAATACAATGCTCTTAACACTCCACTAACCTGCAACACAGCTGCCAGATCCGCGACACTGGTGTGCTCATCAATGGACACGAACACCTTGTAGAGCAGGGTCTCGAAGTAGTCGCCCGCTATCCTGTTCATCACGAACCCTTTCAGCGGGGGCACTGATACCTTGTCTGCCGCTGTTATTGGCACGTCCAGGTAGATGAGGCCGCGCCTGTAGGTAGAGAGGTTGGGGTAATTTAGACTCTAAGCAAAGGCATTAAGGTTCAGATTGGAATGTACGAGTATTATTAGCAGACGCTTTTCGATTAACCCTCATGTGAATTAAGTTGAATTTGAGTGGTTGTCGAACTCTAACCTGAAAGCTTTGCAAAATTTGGCATAAAAGTAGGGTTTGACACATTCTTAATTTCAAATAGTCAAATTCAAGTTTAGAAGAACTTTGAGATTATAACATAAAATATTTGCAATTTTGCACTCATACATAACTTAGTGAGCATAGTTTTTTGAGCGATGAAACCTATTTCGGAATTATGGACATATTTTTCCAGTAAGAAAGGCCACGGTCAATACTAAATGTTGTTTCTAGACGACTCGGCCTGTGAAACATGAATATCATGAAGATAGGTGCTTGACTCATTTCAATGATAATATGATAAAGCAATCATAATGAGATTCCTTCCTATCACGACATTATTCAATCAACCCCCGCTAAACATAGGCTGTTTTGTTTTATGTGCTTTTTGGCATAACGCTGTCTTTAGAATCTTATAAATGTTGTAATAGAATAAACGCAAAATGTCAGCTGATCAGTACATTTTGTTAAGTTAAACATGTCACCGGAAAATTGCAGACTCCGTAATATTGTACCTAATAAATATTTATTAGATTATCATTTCTTGATATTTATGGAAAGATCATTATGAATACTATCAATCCCATCCAAATTCAATAGTTTCCAATTTATACTTATCTTATGGAGGAAAAATAGTTTACAATTTCACGCGATATATTACAATCATGCGTTGCAATTTTCCGGTGACATGCACACAAAAATGTATGGGGCAGTCGATTTTTTTTTAGCGATTCCTGTGTCGGTCCCATAGTAAAAGTTGTAATGAGGTAGGTGTTGTGGTGTTGTAGGTACTCATCATTTCAACTTGACAATGAGCCCTTTCGAGGTTTTGCGTATACTAGGTAAGAGAAGCATGTTCTATTAAAATGTTAATAATATCATACCTGTACAGAGTCTTGACGACATAGTAGTCGAGCGTCCCCGCGGTCTGCGAGCCGCGGTCGATTAGCAAGTCTATTAGTGCCCTCTCGCTCTCGCCTAGGGGCTGTCGTCAAACAAGCGATGTGTTTCGTCAGTTAATAGTAAGCATGATAAAAGTAATAGGTAGGTGAGGAACACCACTCACCACCAAAAATACTGCAATGGCTGGCAAATATTTTATTTAAGGTTTTATCAGCCTATTCGTCTGAATTAGCATATTTCGTATTTGATCTTACTACGCCGCTCAATCATGCCGCTAAAACGACTGAACAGATCTGGATGACATTTGCAGTTTTTTTTTTTTATATTTAATATGGGTTTGCTCTTGACTCTAGTCTAGGTCATAGATGACAGAGACAAAGTCGACGATGGAGCGAGCTTACCCAGAAGAAGACTGTTCACTCTAATTTTGAAGAGATTTGGCACAGTGATAGAAAAGTCTTTAGCGGTTTCGTGTCGCATAACACGAGCGCGCTCCGCACTCTCAACCTCCTTGCTGATGACATGCTAATAGAAGTATTCTGTTGCTGTTGTTGTTTTTCTGTTGATTTGGGTGAATTTACTAGAACAGCTACCTATAGAATTTGCTATGGTAAAAACAGTGAAACTATTTAAATTTTAAGTGTGCTAAAATATCGTTCGTCAATCGCGTTAACATATTTTTATGTTTAGAGTGAAAGAAGAAATATGTAAATATATTTCACTCTCTCAGAAAGTTTTTCTGAGCGACATAAAAATAGACAGGCAAGTACTAATCCAGGATGAATAGATTTGACTTAACTCTCGATAATAATATGAAAATGACAGCGATCAAGTACAAGTGGTGTTCTAAAAGCGACAAGTTTTTAATAAGAACTGGTGCCCTACTATGACATGCTAATGCCATCCAATTGCGACGATGTGAAAGGGATAGTGCTATACGCTATGTATAGCTCCGTCTCTCTCTTGGAGCGGAATCTCGATCGTTTTAAGACTTCATAGTAGGGCCCCAGATTACAAATTTTGTATTAATTGTGAATCCATTTCAGCATTGTCTTTGATATACTATGACGCGTTGATATAACTTTTTTATATAATCTTCATACATTACAAGAAAGAGAAAGTTTTGAATACATTAAAAAGAACAACTTTCTTATAGTAATTGTTATTAATTATGCTTGACCATGCCAGCTGTGACTGTGAGCCGAGGCTAGAATGCTTGATGAGTGAATACATTACCTACATCTTTTTCAATAATAAAATTACAATACACTAGTCACAAGTGCAAAATGAACCATATATAAAAATACTAGTAAGTAATTGCTACAAAAACTTCACAAGTCACTTCTTAACATCACTTTTTTTACCTTCAACAGATGTTAACACTAATGTAAACACAACACTTTAGCACACTCCAGTTTAGGATGACAAAATCACAAACAATTTAAGATCAAACAAAACTCAAGTTAAATTCAACCTTATTTTGAAAGAAATAGGGTTCATATTACCTTAACATCATCTTCAAGGACATATCCAAGTTCGACTCGCCACCAGGGTTGCATAGGTATGTTTAAGGGGACCCGTGGAAGTAAAGCGCGGATGGCTTTGGAGCGCCCGCGACGTCCCAAAGACCGGGCCTTTGCCACCAATTCTAGGTACTCATTCCGACCAATACCAAGAAGTCTCAGGCCTATGGGAAAGATTGGAGATGTTTAAATTTCAACAAAGACAGATTTTTAGAAGAAATTGGATTCTTACAGCATTTTCAAGGAAGCATTCTCTTTTCTATCTAGAACCCTTAATGCATGAGATTAAAGGCTTGTTGCACTTAAACACATATGGAGCAGCCATTACAGCAAGTACTACTGGTGAATGTCACAAAATCATAAATATTGGAAGTGCAAAGTGTAATTATACGGACAATTCTTGCTTAAAAGGGTGCTTGCACTAGACATAGTGCAAAACTTGTGAAAAGAAAATAGAAATGTAAACCAGCCAATGATTCACTTTCCAAATCATATTTCTTTTTCCAAATACATATGCCATGCCTGCAATTTTATTTTTCCTCAAAAGAAACAAGCAGTCGTCTTAAAGGATCACTTCACCATCCGTTTGTCTGTCTGTCAGTCTGCTAGACCCTTTTTCTCAGGAACATGAAGTATCAAGTCAACTTGATCAAAAAATTTCATCAAGTCCACATTGTGGGTGATACTGCAATACCGTGAAACTGCACTTTGCTATAAGGTTCAATTTTCAATACTGCAATACCGTGAAACTGCACTTTGCTATAAGGTTCAATTTTCAATACTGCAATACCGTGAAACTGCACTTTGCTATAAGGTTCAATTTTCAATACTGTAATACAGCGAAACTGCACTTTGCTATAAGGCCAAAATTAGACCTTATAGCAAAGTGTACTCTCGCGGTATTGCAGTATCACCAACAAATTATAAGATTATTATACTAAGAAATACTTACAGTCAGCAGCAGTAAAGTTAGGCATTGTATCATAGCTCTTCTCCATCTCTATGAGGAGCGCCACCACCTCTACATAGTAAATGAATGGGGTTATTCTTAAACCTGCAACGAAAAATGATTTTTAAACTTACTTTAGTACCGTAAAGGTTGCTTGGCAAAGGAACCTCACATGATGCAGGCTGGCAGAAAAGTAGTTTGAGCTGGATTTGAATGAATGCTCATTCAAGTTTAGAATCGGTTTTTAAGATTCTGTGTTTTCCTCACAGTATTTAAATACAAGCTCACAATTTTAATTAAACTTTATGTGCACAGAAAGAGGAAGAGAGTGATTTTTTTACTTTCTACAGAAAACTTTGAATTGCTCGCTCTGTCTTTTTTAGCTTAGAAAGACCGAGTGAGCAATTTTAAGTTATGTTTTCAGAAAAAGTTCTTAACTAACTTTTATAGCTTGCATTTATATGTATCATAAGTGTCACCAGGAAATTGCAGACTCAGTAACATTGTAATAAATCTTAATAAATTAAAATTTCTCAATCTCTCTATTGTATACAAAACAATTTTTTTTCACAACATTGAGAAAAAAATTGTTTTGTATACAATAAATCCCATCAAGATTCAATGGTTTCCAATATATCCGAGTCTTATTAAGAAAATATTGTTCACAATTTCACAAAATATTTTAGCGCGTTTGCAATTTTCTGGTGACATAATTATGCATATCAAGTTACACTAATATTAATTACTTCATCCAAGGTTAAAGACTTTGTTGATCTTGTATGAAAATGTGTGAAGAATAAACACTTTTAACGGGACTTATTAAAAGTGTTTCTTCTTCACAAAAGACTGACAATTCAACTACTGTCTGACTATTTTTGATGCATGGAAGACATCTTTTTTTTTCCAGGTGTTTAATAACATTCATTAAGAATGTGCAATTTGTTAAATATAGAGCAGACTTGATATAGATGAGAAATTGTAAACACATCATTTGCTTTATTATTTATTTATTTATTTATTTATCAAGACAGCAGTGCATTTCTGAATTAGCTGAGGATCTGGTTCTTTGATACCTCCAAGTAATTACATTATTTTTTGAAAGCTTTTCTTAAGAAACCAACTTACCTTTTACAATCATGTCTGCTAGGTGATAGGGGTAGAGCATGAGTCTTTGTATGCTACTCTGTATAAGTGTCTCATAGTACTTTTTTTCATCTTTACGAATGGTCCTGACTGTTGGTAAAAAAATAATAAATTAATGGGTGCCAATATTTTATGCACATGAATAAGATAAAAGATCTGAGTGTTTAAGTTTACAAAAGCTCTGTAAAAAGTAGGTCAATGAATATCAATTTAATTTCATTGAAGATATTTGAAACTATATTTACATTTTTAATGTTTCCAATAGGTTAATAGCAACTTACCAAGGCTTCCTCTGTACCTCAATTGATTTTTAATACTGAATTCGAATATGTACCTCTCATATTCTTTAGGAGAATCACCCAACAGCTGAAACAACAAAATAATGTTTGTACCTACTACTCATTTCACTGCTTATTATGTGATAGGGATATGCTCGTGATATTAACCCCACTTATTCTGTACTCTAATTACCGAAGATAAACATCATTAGCATTGATACTGTACAACAATAACATAATAGTTTACCTTCTTCACAGGCGCAGGTAAGTGCGCCCACTGAGTCTTCTTTCTAATGCATTCCTCAATATCGTCTTCCATGGTACTTGACCATTGAAATAATGATCTTAAATAATTACATTGATAACGAGGAACTCATAACGTCCTTGAATAAATGGATAAACTGCACAAAATATTTTTGATAAGTAAAAGCTAGCAAATACTAGTGTGCGTTCAGAATACTGCTCTTAAGATTGAAAATTATTGAAGCATTTCCTGCAAAGCAAAGTTGAATGGAAGTAAGTAAATTTGGGATTACAGATTTTTTATTCATATAAGAAATCATTATTTAAATATGTTTCAGACTTAACAGTATTTTAACAGGATGTAGAGAATATTACTTGAAAATTAATAAATTTCTCTTTCTAAAACTAGTAAATGCTAAATGGTTGGGTTTCTGAACACAGCGTAAAAGGTTCCATCCTCTTGCTGTCACTGATTTGACATTACGATAAATGTTGCCATGACTGAAGAAAGCCAATCGATCGATTGATTGATTTAATATATTAGGAACCGTTGTACTTATCTTGTACAAATTAACAAAAATGGATAAAAAAGGAACATACAACACGAAAAAAGATTTTTTGGAATTTTTGTCGATATATTACTTTCCTCTGTGCTTTTCACGCTAATCTCAGAAGATACTGCACAGATTTACTTTGGGTTTTCAAAGTTGCATGCGGGTTAGTTCTGAGTCTGAGCAACATTTAGTCTGTTTCATTTAAATTGGTGACCAGAAAAAAAGTTATGGTCATATAATAATATGATACTTTTACGACATGATTAACGTACCCATCTATCTATTTATTGGGAATGTTTTCCGCACTGATGTTGGACCATTGTGCGTGAGCCATGGCGGCCGTCATTCCAACCAGCCAACCTCCCCAGATGCAAATCAGGTCCTCCTAATGAGTTCAGGATGTCTGTGAGTGAATTCGGTGTCCCTATTGTTTGTCTCCGTATTTCGGCGACGCCTGGACTCAAGGAGCACGTGCGATACCGTTTCTTCCTCCTCCATGCATACTCTGCACAGAGGACTGTTCGTTATATCTAAAGTGTGGAAATGTTTGTTCTGTGAGCAGTGCCCGGTGATGACCCCGCCACCATTCGTAGGCTGCCCCTATCCATTCACAGAAGGCGCTTGATAAGCTTGTGTTAGCACTATGTTATTGTGCTTGTTTGTGTGTTGTGGTGCATCTTTTGAGCTTTGTCATTGGGTGATGTCATCATGGGTTGTCGTTTCACGGCATCTTCCATGATGCGATGATGCGTGTGTGCTTATTCTGGAGTCTGTTCCTAAAGTGCCAGATGTGCTGAGTCTGAAAGCTTCTAGAGCCGCTTCCTCCTGCACCATAAGGCGTAGTGGTAGCAGTCCCAGCATAGGGCATAGGGTGCAGTTCTCATACTGCCAGCCAGTGATTATCACACAGGCAAGCTGTTGTAGCTTTTGAAGGTTTTTCTGTGCCATGTTCAATGGGCCACCAGACTAGAGAGCCATATGTGACTATTAGTCTGATAACTGTAGCGTATAACAAGTGGATTGTATTGGGACTAATGCCCCAGTTCCTACCTCCCATGCATGAATACACTGGCTTTTGTGGTGATGTATTCAGTGTACTTCGTCCATTTCAGCTGCTTGTCCAGATAGATGCCCAGGTATTTGTTTCAATTGAAAGGCTTACGGTGGTTCCAAAGAACCGTGGTAATTCTAGTGTTGGCCACTTCCTCTTTTTACCCGACTGCGCGACGCAAAGGAGTGGTAATGTGTTTATCAGCCTATGTATGTATGCTTGTATGTTCCTTTTTGGTATAAAGGACAAGTTCAGTTTTGGCATGGTTAACTCCTATCTGATATTCTTTGCACCAGTCCTCTACTTTTTTCAAGGCTTGGCGCATGAGGTTGCAAAGCGTGTTTTTGTTTATTATTATGGTCATGTCATCAGCGTAGCCAACGGTAAAAGGCGTGCTACACGGTTGGAACCAACCACCAACAAAGGTCACCTTGGTTGGGTCAACCAAATTTAATTTTGTTCCACACGATCATGTGATTGACTCAACTTGTCAGTGTATACTGCGAACTCAACAGATTACTACGTCTTGAAATATGGCACCTTATCTTTCAAAACATCATTTTTTCTCAAATACAGGACTAAATTAATCAAAATACCACAAATTAGGGACGTGCACATCATCACTTACTCCAGCGCCAGTCGTATTTGACTCTAAAAGAGTAAAAAACGACTGGCGCCGGAGTCTATAAGTAAATCAAAGGGTTCAGTTATAATCTTCTGAAAGATCCGAAAAATCTGAAAACGGCGGGTGAAACCACGGGGTATAGCTGTAATAAATAAATAGTTAACCTTACGCCGCATTCACACGGAATCCGTCATTAACGATTCGTCAAAAAACACGATACGTTTTTTCACGATTCGTCAAAATATCCGAATTAATGTTCATATTCGTTTCGTGATTCAGAGTTCAGTGTTGGATGAATTACGTACTAGTTACTACTACTACATACAGAACGTTGCGGGCAGACAAAACGACGGACCCTTTTTGTGATTTTGCTAACATAAATAATGCAAAAATGGGTCATTTTTATTAAGAGGGAATATGTATAATTCTATAAATTCCGTCAAAATTTCCCGCTTTCGACGTTCCATCTTGAACATGACGTGTCAAGCGGTCGAATGCCAAGCCCCAACTGACAACAAACCCAACCGCCAACAGGCGTCCACACGGTCGGGATCCGACTCAATGCCCTCTGTTAGTCCTTGGTAGTGCGGGATGCGCTCACGACCAAGGTCGTTGGGTAAACCGACGTCTACACGGTCAATTTTTATGCAAACTCAACCAAGGTCTGGTTGGTGGTTGGTTCCGACCACGGAGCAAATACAGAGAGGAGACGGCCTAAACAACTGTGCACTGTGTGATTTTCAACTAGGTCCTGACGTCATCACGTGGGCGTGGCCTTAGTCAGTGTATTGTTGGCGTTCGTCCTGTGCACTTCGTAAACGTTCCCTTTTTACAGCATTACATTCGCGTTAAAAGAAAAAAAAGATGAAGTGTTGTGTTTTATCTTGTAATAACTATTCGGATGGACGTTCTGATGCTAAGGACGGCATCACATTTCATTTGTAAGTAATTTTACGCGTAATTTATTAAAATAGTTCTAGAAAAATCTCTTAGCTTTGGTGTTTTCAAATATAATTCTACCCGACATTAGATGGCGACACTTTGTGTCATGGGAACTAAGAATATTTAGGTATGTAGAGCTCAGTATTTATATATTTTAATAATCATATGTACTGAAATTTCTTCAACTTTCATTCCTAAAGATCCTTTAATCGCCAAAATATTGTTTTTGTAGTTTTTATATCATTTTGTAAACAGGCCATCTATCGTCAATTATGAACATTAATCATGAAAATGTCAAAAATACAGGGCCGGAATTAGAATCACCGACTGATAATCATATTTTTCTTCTGACTAAATCAGCTGAAAAATATATAGATATTTTGCAACCATTGAAAACGATAGAGTAACCAACCGACAACAACTAACCAAATCAGTTATTTTTGCAGGAAATTGAATTTTGCTAATAAATTTATTTCGTTGTAATTTGTCTATTATTTATTCAGCCTTTGATTAATTAATCTTACCCACGATCTTACCTAATTGACCATATTAACCTTTTGCGTGTCTTAACAGATTTTTATCGTCCAATCCTGACCAAGCCCTTATGTGTAACTGTCCGACTTAAGACATTTGGAGCATTTTTTCTTATGTCGAACTGTGTAACTTAAGACACGCAAAAGGTTAAAAGAGTCATGCTACTAGGAAGCTTCTTTCGCGTCATGCTTTTTTATTTAGTCACTCATTACTTATTTATTTGACATTAATGGTTTCGGATAGATTGTCACGTAAATGGGAGGTCTTTTTTTTCTAAGAAGACTAGCTTTGTACTTAAACAATCTTGATAAGTATTATTAACAAAATAAGTAATTTAAAAATATAAGATAAACAACTAATCTTCTTTCGTCATTCATCAAAAACCTTTTTATTCAAACATGTTTTTTTTTTTTCATAAAAGTATCAATAGGCAATTCAATAATGTATCAAGATGGTTCGCAAAATGAATTAAAAAAAAAACAGATTACCTACTCCCTGCATCGAAAATCCTGAGTACGACCCTGTTGCATCCTGCACTTTTAGTGACATCTAGTGTGAGATAGTTGCGTAACTACAAAGTAAAATCGATGGAACTAGCGAGTAGTTTTAGCTATTGACCGGTAGATGGAAAATAAAGAAGTGGGCGGGATCTAACACCCCCTCACCCCGCAAAGTGTCACGCGTTTTTTCATAGGGAAATTAAATTACAACATCTCCTCTTTGTATTTGCTCCGTGGTTCCGACCGTGTAGCAGGCCTTTAAAGTCTTAGTATCCTTTGTCATTGAGTCTTTTAACTAGGTTATCTGCGACGAGGTGCCATAGTAGAATGGCGAAAGAACGCCCCCTTGGGGGCAACCTTTCGCCAGAATGGCCGTTGTTGTGTTATTTATTGTGACTTGTACAGCTCTTTGCTTGAGCATGTTTGTGGTCCAGCCGCTCAGGGTCGTGTCCACGCCGTGCTTTCCGAGGGCCGTGCTAATACTCTGAAACATGGTTTTGGCAAAGGCGCCCTCGATGTCAATGAAGAGACCTAGTGAGGAGCATTTATGGTGTATAGCGCTTTCGATCTTTGAGACCACGATATGCAGCGCAGAATCTGTTGATTTCCCTGTGGAGTATTTTGTCTGTGGAGTGGTTATTGGTGTTAGGGTACATCCCGGATGTATCTGTCACAGAGCCACTCCTGGGTTTTCAGTAAGAAGAATGTTAGGCTCATTGGTCTGTATGCTTTGGGTTGTGTAGTCTGTTTTCCCCGGTTGGGGGACGAAAATGACTTTCACTTCGCACCATGTTACATAGTCTAGTTAAGTATATAAATTGTACCCATTAGTATCATCGGTTACTAATGGAAACGGATATTTTAAACTGAATATCATCAAAGTAATTAGCCCAAGCGGTTTACAACAGTTCTTTCTATTAGTGGAGCATGAGTTCAAACCCACTTTATTCGAAGTTTTGTTTTTATTTTGTGATGGTTTTTTCTGTTTGGATTTCCAAACAATCTTAAAACATCATTATATAACATCTATGTGTAATGCATATAAAATATCGATATTCAAGTTTTGAAATTCCTGCAGTGCAAATATTAAGAGGTGATCACTAAAGGTTTTTTTCCTGTAGTAGACCAACGGGACAACACAGAAATCACATTACCATCTTCTTGATTGTGGCGTGTGAAATTTTTTAACTTATATTAGAGAAATTCTGCGCGTTTGTGTGGCCTCCTAAATATGGCCGCATGTTTGAACTGTTATGTGTTGATATTATATTGCGCTATAGAATAGACTCATTAGGCTTGGCACCTATTTCATCGTTTTCGGTCCTCGGGGTACTGGCTAGGAGTGTCTGCCTGACATCACCGACACCAAAAAATCGCCGTACGCCTAACATACACTATCAAAAATTAAATTAAATATAAAAATACCATCAGCCGAAACTTCAAGAAGTCATAGTATACTAAACTTATCTGTATGTGATGAGAGAAAAAGATATTTTAGTAAAAAGATAGGTATATTTAACCAGTGCTTAATAAAACCAAATTTCACGCGGACAAAGTCGCGGGTGACAGCTAGTAAACATAAGACTCTAAGTTGTGCTTTAAAAATGAATAAAACAGCGAATCACACACAACACGAGATTTTTAGCGTTAGACATCCATAAACACATTTTCGCACGAAAACTTCCAGCAGTATTTTATGGACATAATTGTTTACCTACGTTTTTTAGAAAATACCTGTCGCTGAGCTCAAAGAAGTCAAATATATTGCCTACCTACTTCAATCCACAAATATAATGAAGATATTACTCATAAATTTATGCGAATATTTAAAACAAAGAAAAACATGTACATGTGCACATCAAGCTACTACAATCTGAGGATTTCAACTTTATGTCTAAAGCATTAGGTTCAAGGTTGATTGGAAATTTGACAGTTGGGTAGCTTGATGTGGTGGCGTCTCTATATTAGGGTCTTGCACTCAAGTCCATGCCCAAAGACTAGAAAGGTCACTTATGTAAGTCTGGATGATTGTTTTATTTTGCAGGGATTTAAACTCACTAAATACACTATAATATTCTAGAGACTTAACGGTTGATCAAGATGAGCTGCGATTGCAAGTCTGCAAATGATAAAAATAAATCAAGTGCCCAGGCAAGCAATTTTGACTCGTGTCATACTGTTGTAAACTTGTGAAAGGATGTTAGAAATAATTCACATCCATATTTTTCTTACCCAATAGAAAATTAAGCAAAGTTTTCGTTGCATTGTTTTATTAGGATTATCCAGTACAAAAGTATATACTTAGTACCTGCCACCTTATTCCACAGTCGTATTTCTTTCTTTAATCAATGAAAAAGTTGATTCAAAGGCAGAGTGAAGTTGAGTAATCATATCTGACGCCAACATTGATTGACCATGGATGACGTTGGCTTTGTAATTACTTACTCTCGTAAGTTTTGCAGCAGCATATGCAGCGACACTTTGGGCGAGTTGTATCTGACTTTCATTCTTGCAAAGTTCCGCCTTTAAAGCCCAATGATAATATGTTCCTAAAGCTCCAGATAATATGTCTCCTTGTCCTCCAACCCGCCGCCCGGAACCTCCTCCAGTTGCTATCCAACTGTATGTTGTCAAATTTGTATAGAAATGGTCTTTTTCACCCTTTACCAAAACAGCTACACAATCTCCCCAGTAACTGTACCAGTTGCTGTCATTTCTAGAAACGGCTGCCATTAACTTGTTTGCCTCACGTAGATTTGGTGTCATGATAACTCCAGGACATGGATAATTTTTTACTAACGATGTATTCTTACTAATAGCGTACAGGCCGTCGGCGTCTATAACTAAAGGTTTTCCCAAGTTCTTGCAATCCTCAATAACATCAGATATCAAGTGCAATGTTTCAGGTTCTCGTCCCAGGCCAGGACCAATAACAATTACATCCATTTTTGGTAATAATGATCTTATTTTAGACGCATATTTAGGGTTCAAATAGGGGTAGACGATAAGATCAGGACTATACGTCTTAATGACATTTGCAGCACTTTCCGTAGTTATAACATACGCCAAGTCTGCACCGGCCTGAAAATAAGATTTTTTTTATTAAAATTTGTGATCCTTCATAATATCAAGTCTGTATCCCCGAGGAGGAGGCAGAAGTGAGATACCTAAAGGTTTTACGAGAAACGAGGACACGGTAGCAGTAGATTTGCAATCTCCTTAAATAATAATTGTAATGTTTATACCTTTGATGCTCATTACCAGAAACGCTATTTACATAATTATCTGAGTGTACCTGGCAATATTTTTTTAAAACTATGTAAGTGATGTAAGATCAGTTTTATAATAATCCAATCAAAGTAAATAATATGTACCTTTAATGATGTTATCGCCGAAAAGTACGGTGCTCCTGTATATTCGACTGAACCACCAATGACTCCTATTTTACCAGCGGCTCCCTTAACTTTATTAACTTTATCGGGAAGAATTGATTTGCTAAGAAGTCGAAAAGTATTGGCTTGAACTTTACTATCTAAAAAATTACACATATCTTCAATTTCATTACACTTAACTAAAATTAATGTTAAGTATATAAAAACAGAAAAAATATATTGTCTCATGTTTTAAAAGCAAATCAATGACCGCTCACTAGAGTAGGTGTACTCAACTGGACAACTGACGGCCTTTGTTTCCTAGCTTCGTTATCAAACAAGTTTATGTGCATATACATGGGTGGTTAGGTACATACTTGTGTTTATATCACAGCTTACGAAGCATGTAAAGGTGAAGGTCAAGATTTTAAAATCATCAAAACTAAAATTTACTTGTTATAAATAAAATATCAACAATTTTTTTTTATTACTTTTACAGGTATTTGATAACAATAAACAAAAATTTTTAGAACGATTTGATAACAATAAACAAAAATGAATGAATAAGGAGTGAACCAAAGATCGATCTCGCTTTGAGCCATAAAAAAAAAATATTGGCAAAACGAAAAAGGATTATTCATGATGGCAACATTTGCTTAATCTGTCAAAGTCAATCAGCCGTCGTAGTTCTGAAATAATAACAAAAATTCCATTGCAGCTATTTTGGTATAAAATTACATCAAAATGGATGATAAATATGAAACTGTTAACCTTGTTTATACCATAAACAAATACTCAAGTTATTCCGCTAACTATGTGCCCGAGTACGTGTAAATTTCAATGTGTTTTGTGCAATCTAAATTCCTTTTAATCCTGAAAAAAAAAATCCCGGTGTGCACTATTTATTCCTGATTTTTCTATAAATTTCGACTGTGTGATGTGTTAGTTAGCTGTTATCGTCAGTGGCATAATTAAATATCAGGAAAACAATGGGTAAATATGGCTATGGTAAAATATAACACACGCACTTGCACATTTTCAGGAATATCATGGTAAATAACCCCTCAGACCAGCTCTCCCGATGGTTCACGGACAGCAATACGCCGCACCAATTCATCATGCTACGATTAAAAACGCCCGCTATAGTGGAGTCTATAAAATTCGGGAAATACATAAAGGCTCATGTCAGTGATCTTAAGAAATTTCAAATCTTTGGTGGAACTGATGAGAATAACTTATCTCTATTGCTAACTGCGTAAGTAATTTTATTTAATAAAGTCTCAGGTTTTGTACTCATACATTTAGGTACTTAGTAAGAGTCAAGATTTTTGTTTGACTTCTGACATTTCTTTTTTGAGTAAACATTGATTTTTAGATATTTATTTAAAGAATCAAAATAAATGTCATCATAAACCTGAAAGTATTCAAACAACAATACTTATAAATCATAAATTATGTTGTTGTTGTGTAGGTTTTCTGTTCTTGAAACTTGTTTCTAATCATGGCCACAACCCACGGGTCGATCATTAATAGAAGATCTTTCAAAGGACCTCTAAATTCCTAACTTAGGAGTCACATTAAAACAACCTTTGAGAATAGTCACTTTAATTTGTTTTTATTATTATTTAGTTTAATTTTATTGGCAACAAAATTAAGAGCTTAGGAAATAAAACCTGTTTTTATATTGAAAAAATATTAACATTATCTAATACAAGCTCATCAAAATTGCTGCTGAATCCAGTTATTTTTTTGCTCATTTGCTGCATCAATCAATAATAACAATATTTTATTACTGATTGCTATATAAAACACTGAACATTTATATTATATTAAATAAAGCTTAGGCAAAGGACCAATAAAAGTCATAAATTGTTAATTAGGTTGATTGATTGAATACAATTTTAGTTTAGATACAAATTTATAAAAATTTTAACTAGATTTACTTCCTACAAATACTGTAGGTATATGAGATGACAAAATTTAAGTCTGTTTCCAGTGGCCTCAAAAAGGACAGTGCCGCAGAAACATTCAGGCTTCGCTACAGGACACCAGAAGGCCTGTTCCTTCCCATTAAATACTTAAAGATTGTCCCCTTGCAATCATGGGGCCCAGCATACAACTATACCATATGGTATGTGGAACTGAGCGGGAAGAATCAGGAACAAATCATCAGCAATGCTATGGAGACCATCAGTTTAGTAAGTTGGATTAAAAAAATATTTTTAATTTTTTTTTTCCTGTTTTTATAGTAACAGTGGATCAATTGTGTAACACATTGTTTTAATAAAAGCACTGCAATTCCTTTGCAATCCCTTTGCCCAAAATTTGCTTAAAATACGACTACTAAAGGACTTCCGTAATGCAATTGTATAATGTGTTAAATCACATCACAGTTTTTTTTTTCACATTTAGGTGCATTAGGCTGCAGTTTTCATTAATCATGCAACTGAGAATTTTACCTAATTCAGAAATTGAATCTCAGCTTCTCAGAACCTACCTCACATACCTTTTCCACTTGAAACCACAAGACCAACACTGTTTTTTATAAACAGGGCTAAGTCATTGTAACAATTCTGAGATTACCATAATAAATCGCAATCCATAGACATAACACAATTTATTTACATAATGATGTTTGCTTTGACCCACTAAATAGCAATAAAGTTTATATTTCATGGGTTTAAGGACCACACACTAAAATAATTAAAAAACCTTGAATTATTGTCATAGTTTTGCTAGCTACTTTTGTTTATCACAAAGACAAATGCAAATGAAACACAATTATTTGAGGTTAAAGTAGATAATATATTTTTTGAGTTCTTTTATTTCCAAATTTTAATGGAGCAGGCCAAGGATTCGTCAGTATAAACTCAAAAAAAAAAAATGTTATTTGACATATTTGTAATAGCCATTTTCAAATATGTTTCTTGTGACTTTCGCCTTATTTAGAAGTATGAAGCCCTAGGATGCAATGAATTTTTTTTTTCAAGATTATAATTTGAAATGTTCAAAATATATTTTTATAATAAACTTTAGCGTAAAGAAGAAGAGGCGGTTCGGATGCTACTAAAGCACTTGCGCCGCCGTCGTTATAAGGACGCGTTCGAGGCTCTATCGCGGGAGAGCGGAGTGAGGCTGGAAGGACCACTGCAGGCACGGCTGTGGAACGCGCTCGTTGAGAATGGGGACTACAAGCTGTCTGAAGAGATCTTTGATGAGGCGGTGGCTGGTAAGTTATTGTGTTTCAATTTTTATTCATCCTATCTTAATATAGTATTATAAATACGGAAGTGAGATTGTTTCTTACGCTTTCACGCCTAAATTGGTGAACCGATCCGAAGCCGCGGGTAAAAGCTAGGGATTTAATAAAACCCGGCTGGCATAAAAATGGCATTCAGGACAGTATTTGCAAGTCAAGCTATCAACGATTGAAAAAAAGTGCATGGATCATATTTTCGCCAGTATGAAGAGGGCTTGCGTCTCGAAAGACCTATCTGCAAATATCCATTTACTGGTTTCCTGAGAGAGACATCGCCTTTGAGATCAGCTAATGTAAGGCTGTAATGTGACGATCTAATCATATTTGCGGGGCAAACATATAACATGGATTTAGAAGGAGATAGAAGAGGCCTTTTCTCAGCAGTGTGGACATCATTAAGGCTAATAAAATCAACATTCAAGGCTCATGTTGTCTGAACAGATGGTGAGCTAGACTGGTACATGTCCTGGCAGCCCTACACTCCGGTGTGGCGGCAGATGTCGGCGTGCTCGTCTCAAGTGGAGGACCGGCTGTGGAGCGGGGAAGCGCCCCCACCGCCACCTGCCAGGCAACACGACCTGCTGTGCACTGACAGGGACCCCAGACCTGATACCGCTGTGAGTAAAGTAGCTATCTGTCTATCGGGGTTTGGTACCCGCACTTAGCCCTGTACGTGGATTAGAGTAGGTAAGATTTTCGGTACCAGAAATATCAATTAATGTAAGGGATATTTTGGCGTTTTACGTAAATGAACCATACGTTAACTGTCGTAGGAACATTTTGGCATCTTGGGTAATGTCCCTTACCTTAATTGATACTTCGTCGTTTTATTAAACCAAATGGAATGGTTGCGAAATTTATATTTTTCTGGAACAAGCCCGTTATGCTATTACTACTATAACCCAACTATCGAAAGCCATAATCAACACTGGCCATCTGAAAAGTGCTAATGAAATGAACCTCGACGACTCCCAGATAAAAGATAGTTGCGAAATTTGAGACTTTTGAATCGTAGCGTCCGTAGCTGGCAAACATTCGTCAGGCCAAAAGAGGTGGCGCTACTCTTCCTGGATAACTTCATCTCTTTCTTGCACTGGAACAACGTTGGTTATGTATTGCCTGTGTTCTTTAAGTCGGCGCAATTTGTGACTTCTTGGTTAGTTCATTAAATTTCAAATCGCATGTTCATTATTGTCTAGGAGGCGCCAATAAACGGCGTGGATCCGAATGAACTTTGCGAGCCGTGTGGCGCCAGCATGTGCTGCAACAAGCCCGGCCCTCGCGGGGGACATCAACTCGTTGTGGACTCTACCACCGGTATGTATAGTTAACAACACCCATAATGACGATATCCATCTTGAAAACATTGGACCACAAACGGTGGAAGGTAAACTTTGAGACACCCATAGAGAAAAAATAAATATTCGGCACTTTTTTAACGTCACAACCAGACACTCACAATTCTGTGTACTTTGTGTTTTCGCTAGAAAGAAGTCCAAACAACGGCCCCAGCAACACTTTTCTCTCTTATCAATCTGAACTACTTTAATCAGTCGGTACATTAAATTTTAAAAGATAGCTTGCGACAAAACAGCAACTTCGAATTGGTTTTGATTATTTAGCCGTGATCCAATGACTATTCAATGAAAGTAGAAATGACTGGTAGAAAATGCCAAAGGCATTTCCGCTTCTGTACATTTGTAAGCTTAAAATATTAAATAAATCTACTGGTCACTCAGCTACACTGTACCTCTTCGGCGGCTGGAACGGCACGGAAGATCTGGACGACCTGTGGTCCTTCCACACGACGTATGAGCGCTGGACGCTGCTGTGCCAGCACAGCGGGCTGGTGGGCGGCCCCTCGCCCCGGTCCTGCCACAAGATGGTGTTCGATCCGGTGCATCGGCGGCTTTTTACTCTTGGCAGGTGAGTTGTTACGGTGGTAGGTTATTAGAATTAAGGGTATGTGGTGCTTTGGTGTTAAAATAAGTTTTTATTCCGGAGTTTGAAAGTTGTTGGTGTGACACCCCGATCCTCGGAAACAGTCCTGCGCCTGATCTCTCTCCGGTTGTGTCGAATTGTTCTTCATCGGACTATGTGAGTGAAGGAGGAGAGATTACTCTGTGTTTGCGTTTACACTTGTGTACTATAGTAGGCGCCAGATAATCGTGGAATATCGGTCATTGACCCACCTACATTTATTGACATTGTTAATTTGAAAAACGGAATTAATGACACAAAACTGTCCCGAATCATCATCTCTCGTGATCCTTAATATTGTCTAATAATGAAAAACGATTCATATTTAATTGTTCAGGTACCTATGAGCAGTTATTAGGGAAAGGTCAATATACTTTATTCCACATTTATCTGGCGCCTACTATATATGTCCCGCGCCGATGGCTATTCTCCGTTGAGATTGACCCGCCATGGCCGAAATCGGTTAGATATTATAACTTCCGAATTTATTATTCTAGTATGCAGAGGAATAATCGTTGGTTATATCGTGCCCTATTCGATCTCAAGTGTCTGAAGGGGCCTTGCTATGGCCCCTCGTACGCTTTCCAAGGTTACGGGACATAAAAAAAATATATATTTATTAATTCTGTCAAAATATATATATAAGCCTAATTATATTTATCAATTACAGGTACCTCGATAACGCACAGCGAATACCGAGCAATATGAACGTAAGTTGTTTATTTTTTATTTTTCATTCTTATACCTACTTTCTTTCTCTAGTACATTGACCTGTTTCTAGCGTGTCATGTACCTACATTGAACAGCACAATAGATAGTTAATGCATGCTAAAAAATACAGTAATTAATGTAAACTGGTCCAAAAGTATCTTTAAAAAATCATTCTCTGCCTTGATCTATATTCTCACTTCATTAAGAGTATGTATTGTAATATATGAGTGTCTGTAATCTACTTTAAACGTTTATTGGGTTATGGGAATAGAACACAGATTTAGATCTTACCATGTCATCTTCAAATCATAAAGGACCAGATCTTGTGCCACTTAGGACCAGTGTATCCTTTAGTAATTCTACTATAGCCTAATCAATTAATTGAAACCTTGACTACCCCTCAGAGTGACCTATACATGTACGACATATCGTCGGGGGAGTGGACACAAATCTGCTCCGACACAGCGGCTGCGGGCGGGCCCAGACTTGTGTTCGACCATCAGATGTGCATCGATCCCGACACACAGACTATCTATGTGTTCGGAGGAAGGGTGCTGCCTGCTAATACGTAAGTAAAGGGGTTTTTATTTGTTTCATCATTCATCATTTGTTTAAAGTATATCTGTTATTCGCTCCATGTAAAATACTGATACTCAGCTGCGTCCGCGAAAAGGCTGGGAAGATTGAATGATTCTCTTGCTTGTTTATCTGTCCTAATTTTGTCCAATTTATGTGGGACCAACCCCAGATGAATTGGGCAAAATTTATGTGGGGTTCTAATTCATGCAACAACTCCTCTTTTTCCATATTTAGTTTTAATTATTATTGATTATCAACTGGCTAAGTAATACCGCTTGCTAAGGTCTGGATGGGTGACGGTCGGTTACATACCGAGAGCCATTCATATATCGGCAAGCACGTTAAGCCTTTGGTCCCGAATGTCAGTCGTAGATCTTTGACAATCGGTACTCAGAAGCCCAAAAAACTGTCAACTAGAATAAATCGGTATTCCTGTAATTTGGTTGTGGGGGTCATAAAGGCAGTCGCTTCATGTAAAATACTGGTAGTCAGCTGTATCCGGTCAAACTGCAAGCCGACTCAAACATTCGAAAAAGGCTAGCCAGATGACAATGTCTGTATGCATTGTAGAGTCATTCAGTACTCATCATTATTATGCAATAATACTTTATGCAATAGTAAATATTTTTGTATGGGTAGTATGAGCTATGAATGTAAAACAAACTTCACACAACTGTGTCATATATTTGTTTCTCAACAGCTGGTAGACATAATACAACATCATTTTACTACATACAACTTCCTATTTAAAACAAAAGCCATATGCTCCGAGATATATCAATTACTCAACACTTTGTACAGTGCTCCTTTAAGCCACAGCAATGTATTTTTATAGAGAAGTCACGTTGATGAAAATATGAACTGGGCTCCGAAGAAATGTCAAAATATAAAAGACTGATCTCAAGTGTTTTTTGTAAACTAGCCCGATCCAGCCCGTCCCTAGCTGTCCTCCCCCCAGCGACGCCCTAAGCCGGGGCCAGTACCCAACAGAGGGTGCCCTTAGTGTGTAGTCGCTGATTTTGTAAGTTTTTTAATAAGCCCTGGCTGGGGGTTTTAATATTTATATTAAGGGCGCCCTAGGAAAGTCCGGTTAAGCAGTCGACAACCTCCCAAGTTGAACTGCGTGAGGCCACTCAAAAAAAGTGTTTTTTTTAACATAATATCCTGGCACTCGGCGGTAGTGTAGCCTCCGATCAGTGAAAGATTTTTTATTATTGTGGTTTTTAGTCAGTAAGAGTCTGACACTCCCTCCCGCTCCGCCCAGAGCGGAAAGTCATTTGATGATTCCCCATCTAAAAAAAGCAAATAATAGGTGGACACGTAGCCTTTCACTGAATAGAAGCTACACTTTTGGCGAGTGTCATAGTCTACTTTCTGTCCCCGAAAAGTTTTCGAAAAAGTTCCAGTGTGTATTGATGTATTATTTTTCCAGTGAAGAGGTAGTGAGTCCTCAGTACTCCGGACTATACGCGTACTACATCGCCACCAATACTTGGCAGCTGATACTCAGCGACCGACACGAGCTGAACGCTCCTCAAGCGCGCGTCTCACACTCCATGCTGTTCCATCCTGTAAGTATTCTATTCTTCAAGAACTATTGTCTATAATAAAATCGTGATGGTGATTGCAGTAGCAGTACTTTAATAAGGGGAAATAAGAGACCTACTGTCAACGGATAAATAGTTATAATAGCATAATGAGACTGCTGAGGCAAATTCGTCTCAAAAGACCAAAAACTAAACGCATGAATTATTGGTCTTCCTTGAGCCAGCAAATCAGCACCAAAATAAAATTTATTTAGTCCATGACTAACTACACAAGTAAACTATAGTACGATGATTTCATAACAATAGCACACACGCACTGTAAATAAAATCACGCCTGTTTATTCCTTGGAGTTAGGCAGGCGTATCACTGTAGCCCACATTTCGTCAATTATTATGTTTAAGCTCTACGTAATAGGGGGCTTACCTATTCTCGTCAACGGAGCACAAATCCAAACTACGGGCCGCTACTGAGAAATAACTGATGTAAAAACCCGGTATTACTTTCCCAGACCTGAACCCAGGAAACCAGGACCTCTTGGTCAGTAATATCTACTATGTGAGAAATGTTGCTCGTCTTTCCGAGTCGATGAATTAAATTTTGTCCAAACAGTAACAGCGACTTGCATTTGCGCAGACAGCCCGACACGCACAGGCGAAGCATAACTGGGATCAGCTTGGATATTTTATATTGTTATAGCCCGCGACCGAGTCAGTATTGGATTTGCGATACAAGCGAATAATTCGGAAGCGATTAAAGTGATCAGCAGTGAAGTTGTGTTTTATAATTAGTGAGTTTAAAGTTGTAATTAGTGTTGTTGAATTAGTGTCATTTTGGTTGTTTAATCGAATTATTATTGTATCGAACCCCAAGCTCGTAACAATATATAATAATAACATTTTCATTAGCGGATTTATTTTTTAAAGTAATAATTTGGTTAATTATCAGATCCAACGGCGCCTCTACATGTTTGCGGGTCAGCGGAACAAGGAGCACCTGGTGGACCTGTGGTGGTGGGACGTGGGCTCGGGCGAGTGCGGCGCGCTGTGCCGCGGCGCTGCGGCGCCTCCGCCCCCGCAGGCCGGCTTCACGCAGCGGGCCACGCTCGACCCTGACACTGATGAGATGTTTGTGCTGTCGGTGAGTATTGTGCACCTAGCGACACAACAAGGAGCACCTGGTGGAACTGGATAATATTTAGAATTAACTTGTGTGGAAGTTTGGTTCACCGAAATACGACCCCGTATTTTGGTGAACCTCCACTTATACCAATTAAACTTTAACTTATAGATTCTTACCGCAGAGATTTTGGAATCTCAAGGTGTACTCAAAGTTCCAGTCCGTCATGTCCAAATGGATTTTATAAATCTTTTTTTTATCCTACAGGGCATGAGTAAAGAGAAAGACAAGCGCGTGTACAACACTCTCTGGGTGTTCTCACTCCGGCGTCTAACATGGACGTGTGTATACCGCAACGACAGCCTCGGGCCCAACGAGCCGCGCCCCCGCTTCGCCCACCAGCTTGTCTATGACCCTGTCAAGAAGGTAATATACACTTTCTGGGTGTGCTCTCTGATGTGGAAGTGTTGGTATCACAACGACAGCCTCGGGCCCAACAGCACTTAAGCCCCAGTGCCCCAGGCTGTCATTTGTAGATCTTTGGCAGTCGTTACGAATTTTTAGAAGCCAGAAAACCTGACACCAGTTTTGCCGGTTTTGCCGGTCAGATAGGCATTCGCTCCACAGAAAATACTGGTACTCAGCTGAATTCGACACTGACTTGACTGGAAGTCGACCCAAATAAAGTTGGGAAAAGGCTAGGAAGATGATAATGTTGTTAATTCCTCAGATCCACTACCTCTTCGGCGGTAACCCCGGCAACCAGAGCAGCCCGCGCGTCCGGCTCGACGACCTGTGGGCGCTGCGCCTGCGCCGCGCCTCGCTGCAGGGCGCCGCACAGAGCGGCCGCGTGGCCCTGAGGGAGGCCTGCTACCGCGCGCTGGCATCCGCAGCCGCCAATGACCCCAATCCTTCTGCTGCTGCTGGGGCGCTGCACTATCTGAGGAATGATCTCTATGAGGCGCTCGATCATTCGTGTCCGGAGCAGGTGAGATGTAATTTGAATATAGGAACCGTGCACGGCGTCAATTTCACCTCGAAAGTTTGGAATTCGAAAATTTTACCTTACTTATCTCTGACACCTTTGTGCTGCCACTTATAGTTCCTGCACGTTTTCTTTACCTGTGGTTTTCCATTCCCGTACAGCCTATACATAGCCTTCCTCATGAATGAGGTTATCATACACAAAAAGAATTTTCCAAATCCGACTGGTAGTTTCAGAGATTAGCGCGTTCAAACAAACAAACAAACTCTTCAGCTTTATTATACGTGGGGCATACTGAAAGTTTCTGGATCTGGCCACTTACAGTAAAAGAATGAAAAAAACAATTATGGTATTCGAAAATGGAACTGTTTGGGAACATGTTACTTTTTAATTTGCAAAACTGTCATTTGTTTTTTCACTGGGGCGTCCTTTCGAAAATCGTGTGTCAATATCAAAATGAATTTAACTCGTGAACATTTTCGTTCAATGGTTTTTAATTTGATTTTCGCTTTGGCTTACATGAGAGTTGCCAGAGAGTTCAATTGGCACTTGAGCATGAAGCACCATGTCGCAGCTCTGTGTATTCGTCGTTTTAAGAATTTAGACGTGGACGTGATCATCTCCATGACGAGGTAGGTACGTGAAGGTCGGCCACCTTTGATTATTTACATGTCTAGATAGAGTGTTGCGCTGCAAGCGCAACAAAAACAACAGGCCAGATTTGCAGCGATTGTGTTCGTGTTACGCACACAAGTAAGCGTAGCTTTACAAGCGCGTGGCTGCGCGCGCATCACTTGGGAGCGCACTGAGTGATACCAGCCCTTGATAATTTCCCATAAAAGGTGGGAAAAAATATTATGTATTTATTTTTTATCTATAAGTAATTTGTTTTAAATTTATTAAATTATGATTATTTCACATATTACGAGTTTGTACATGAATTATTAGGTAAAATATATTTAAATGAAACAGATATTGCTAATAAAGGTTATTTATTCTTAAAATTCTAGATCCGAATTATTTAAAAACATTATTATTTTTATGGTGGTCAAAATATTATCTTTACCTTAGAATGGGTTAACAAATATAAAATTTGTTATTATGTTATATACAGCAGGCAGCATACAGCAGATAGGAGTGATCGATCTGATCTGATCTGGTGAGTGATGAATGATCGGAGCAAATAACTGTTGTTTTAGATGGTTGCCAGAGATCCTCGCCGCGGCTTTTTCTTATGACGTCTATCCACCTATTTCTTAAAAAAGGATCTTTAGGTATTCTGTAAAAAAATATAAATTAAACCTTTACACAACAACGGCTTCAGCACTAAAAGCATCCACATTTTTTTATTTTTTTATAGGAAATCTACAATTTTATTGCGTGTGCTGTGATAGTATTTAAAACTTTATTTATAATACGTAGAATATCTACATACTACTTTCGTTATCAGCACCCAAGGACCCCCGAAATTGACACCCAAATTAGATTATTAAATAAAATAAACAATATCCGCCAAATTTAGATTTAAATGTATATATATTATCCAGCACTACAGTTAAATGGTGGCTTGAAATCTCGAAATATACTTTTTGGATCATGATTAAACATTTTTTATAAATTATGTAACGCTCACATGGGAAATTTTAGATTCAATTAACAGGCAACCCTGTAAACATGCCGTCAAAATGGCGTTACGTCTTTTGATAAAATTTCACTTTATTAATTTAATTATTTCTTTATATATATAGTTATTAAAAGTTTACTTACCGATGATAGGTAACTTTTTTAATTGTTTTCAATCGTCCTTTGTAATTTCTGCACACTTTTATAGCGCAAATCGTCATTTTTGTATGGCACTGAACACGTGTTCACCGTACAATGACAGTGTCGCCACTGAGCGGGCGGGACGAGCTTATGAGCCAACAGTTGGCTGATATTTTTTTTGGCGTTTAGACGCTAAAACTCTCTATCTAGACATGTAAATAATCAAAGATTGATACCGAACGACAACTTATTGAAACTGACAAAAAAATGACTTGTCAAACATGGAGAAATTCTACAACCTCTAGCGTCGTTCGAATTTCGAACGGACAACACCGCGCGCCATTGTCTCGTTCTCTCATTACTTGTCTCTGTCGTGTATGCAGAGACAAGTAATGAGAGACATTTTTTTGCATTGACATTGGCATTTTTTTTAAATCCACTATCCCGCTGCACTAACGTCCCAGGACAGACTGAGTTGCCTCAAGGCATATACCCTGTGTTTGTATTGCCGCGCAGAGCTCGGTAAGACGTATATTACATCATTGCTTGTCAACAAATTTGTGCTTTGTTAGCCTGTTAGGCATTGGAATGAGCCAAGTGCAAAACATTGTACATGGATAGATACATAAAACATTTATTTGGTACAAGAACAGAAAACACAGCACACAAAAGCACACTTACATAAATCATAATACTAGAAAAACAAATATGAAAACACATTTAAAAAAGACTGAATTTGGGGCAATCTGTGAGTGCCAAATTTCCTACCGACATAAAAAATAGTTGACATGAAAAAAAAAACCAAAAACGACAAAAATAAACTAAACAAAAGATATATACAAAAATTTACAAAAATATGCATCTGAAGCTTTGCACTCGATGGATACCGCATAACTTAGTGGAGGACCAGAAACGACTGCGTGTCCAGTGGTGCCGTAAAATGAAAAGGACAGTCATTGGCTGTCTACACTATCGTGACGAAACCTGGGTAGTACTGCTTTGAATCCGAAAGAAAAAGCCAGTCGGCAGAGTGAGTCCTTCCTTGTGAAGATTTGTCGACGAAAGTTAAGAAAAGTCGAAGCATTGGTAGATTCTTTTTTGTTTTTTCGCCAAATCAAGACATTGCACTACAGTATCGCTTGAAGATCAAAAGACAGTTACTGCAGATTGGTACGTCAATACTTGCTTGCCCAGAGTCTTGGAAAAAGTTCGCGAAAAGCGTCCTAGAAGCAATGTCCTCCTCCACCACGATAACGCATCCTCACATTCAACTAAGGTAACGGAAGCGTATTTGAAGGCTTCAAATGTAGAACTGACGACGCATCCACCTTACAGCACGGACCTCGCACCCTGCGACTTGTTTTTTTGTTTCCAAAAATTAAAGACAAACTAAGAGGCACACGTTTTACGAGTCCTAAATCGGCGGTGAATGCGGTCCATAGAGCCATTCCACACTTCTTTCATGGGGTATTGTGTTAAATGTTACAACAAAATACCTTCTGACATATTAGAACTAAATGAAAGAAAATTTAACACTCATGTTAAAAGTACACTTTGTGAACAAGCATATTACAAATTAGAAGATTACATTCAGGATAAGAATGCTTGGAAACATGCTGGTCCTGCTCCATAGGACAATCAAGGGTGAAGGTCAAACTGGTTGATTTATGTATTAACTTTATAGATATACTGTTTCTTTTTTTGTGTTTTTATTTTTCTGTTGACTCACACACTGTTGTTTAATTAATGGTTCCAATGTTTGTAAATATGTGAGTACCATTTACCTAAATTTCTTTAGGAAATTAATAAGTTTACCTCTGCTGGTGATACTTTGTTCTTATAAGTAGCATACTCTGGGTGCATCGTCCTCACATAATATTAAATTAATTTTTGTAAACCAAATTTTGTAAAATCATTATTTGAAAAGAGTAACTATGGAGTTTCTTGTCCGTTCTTCTCCATAAGAATCTACCTTTCCGAATGGACAGTAGAGTCACTTTATTAATGTAATTCTATTATTTTTACTGAACTGTAAACGATGACGTTCAAAAGTGCCGTTTAATGGCCTATTTGAAATAAACGTTTTGACTTTGACCATTGAAGAGGTCCCTAAGGAAGACTGGTCCAACTACTTTGTACAATGGTTTCGTAAGTCTTATATCTAGTGTTATTTATCAGAATCCAGAAACTTTCAGTATGCCTTAAGTAGGAATTAGTTTAAATTGCCTTTCCCACCAAGATTACTTGTTTAAAAACGTATACTTATTAATATAACCTTTATGTCACAATCAACACTATATCCACTTTCCCAGGTTGCCCGCTTCCAGAAGCTCGCCACAGTACTGTTCGCGGGCTCCGGCCCTAGCGAGGGCGCAGCGGTGGCGCTGTCGCCGCGCCGCACGCGCGCGCTCGCTCGCAGGCGACACACGCAGCCCGCGCCCGCCGACCTCGCGCATGCGTTAGCACAGGTAACGTTATAATAAAATCTGAAAGATCAAATCAATATGAACGGCTCTGATAATAGTAAAATATGCCCTTTTTGGAAATCTGAAAGTCCATACGGCTCGTCTGAGCCCATACTGAGCTATAAACTTTTCACCCTCAATATGGTTGCCCAAAAACCGTGCCGTCTTCCCCTCCATCATTTGTCACACCCCGCGGGGTCCTTAAGAAGCGCCTGAGCACATGGATTTTGCTGCTTAGATTTCATACGGTATGTTCGCTTGAATGAAAAGAAAGAAAAAGAGTACGTACGCGAAGTAAGACCATAAAAAATAAACAAAATTAGAGGCTTATACAGTTTGGGGAAATATGCGTCCTAGCCACGCTAAAACGACTATCGCAGAGTATGGTAGGACTTAGGACTCGCGTGTGAGACAGAGCCATTATGCGGGTTTATTAGCGAAATGTTTTGTAAGCGCGGGGCCCGTAGCATTTGCTACTCTTGCTATATGGCTAATCCGGCACTGGATTGGGTCCCATTCAATGCTAGGCGACATCTCGGCAGACTAAGGCGATGGTGGAGAGATGAACTTGACTCTCACCGCAAGGACTGGCCCGCCATGAAAGGCATGTGTGGACAATGGAGACACCTTTGCTCAGCAGTTGGACATAACGAGCTAATTTAGATTTAGATTTTAACAAAAACTTTACTTGTTTAGTTGTCGCCTAATATTATTGAAACCGGGCCACAAATGATTTTTCCCAACCAGAACTTTGAACCTAAATACGACCACCTTGTTCCAGGTCCTTGGAGCCGAAGACACAGCCCCCGAGCCGATCCAGCCGTTCGAAGAGGTATCAGAGCCCACTCCCGACACGTGGGACGTGGGACAAGACGACGAACTCACCGGCGATCGCGAACACACCGCGGAATGGAACGCGCGCGCCGAACGCATCGCGCTCTACGACACTCTATGTCAGTTCTTCAGGCCGTCGACTGTACCGCCTAAGGGTGACATCACTGACTTGGTAACACTGTAAAATGGTGGTAGAAACGAAGGTGATTGGTGGTTTTTCTGGCAGGTACGTGGTGTTTAGGCAGCTCAAATTTTTAAATTTCCTCGTTCTGGATTGATTGGACGCATTGGATTGATATTGGCTCTGGGTTTAGGCATGAGAAATACATTTGGTAATACCGAGATACGTTTTAGTGTGAGCTTGGTTGTCGGATGAAACCTTGCAGTTCAACGAGCTTTTAAAAACAATTTTAAAACGTCATGCGCGTATAAACAATGTCTCTTTTTAAAACTCGGAAAACGATAGTTTTCATATCATAGATAATGAAGTTCGGTCTATATTCGGTTCCATTTTTTAACCTTCTTGCCGAATAAATTTATGCTCTAAGTATAGTTTTTCAGAAATAGATATAAGTGTCTTTATACTCAGTGCTCAAAAACTCATTCAAACGCGTTTCTTTTCACGTAAAACACTAATATGCGTAAGTTTTACCCGTCGTAAAAAAAAACGAAATTTAATAATAGTTCAATTTTTTTGTTATTTATACAACTGCACGGACTCGTAATTTCTAATTTATTACCGAGTACTATTAATGATAAATAAACCATGTATTATTTCACTATTCTAATTTTATTAATATGGCTACGTAACATTTATATCGTACGTATGTTTTCACTATTCTAATTATTAAAATGGCTATAGTAACATTTATATCGAATAGAGTATATTATCTTGTTAGGTCATGAGAACAATGGTGGAAGAATTAAGAATGAATTATCCATAGATCGAATTGAATTGTACAAGTGACCACTATTCATCTCGAAGCACCATAATTGTAAGTACCTATGTAGGGCTGGGCCTCCACCCAGCCCTAAACTTTATTTAAAAAATTAGGTGTTCGAATAAATTAGAAGAGTCGCTACGCAGTGGCAGCCACAGGACGGGCGTCGTCGCCGAGAAAGGCATAGGAAGCGCTGGCGACACGACTTGGAGGCCTTCATGACGGAGTGGTCGGAGAGAGTAACACACCGGCAAGAGTGGAAGGCTATTTTGGGATAAGAGCTCGAGGATGATAATGGATTACCTTGATTTGTGAACCTTTTCCTGTCTTTTTCTACGCTTACAAATTAATCTAAACCACCTAACAAAGAGTGCTAAACGAGGAACGTGTGAAGCAAGAGCGGGTAACGTCGCTAGTTGCTAATAAATAAATAACTATAATTCTCGCCTTTGTTCTCGTGGCTACTCTAAATTAGTAATAAACCAAACATTTATAAACTTAAAATATAATGTAATAGCTATAACACAAGTATCTCGTAATCTTAACCTCTTCATATTCTACTCAACATATTATTCTGAAGTCTTAACAATATTTTTGTATCCACATTATGTATAATTTATTTTAGTTTTTGTTGTTATGGACATTGTATGAGCATTTTTAAGTTAAACATACCTACTTATCGATTTGTTGCAAGACTGACATTATGACAATGTTATATTATTGTGTTCCTTTTCCTTTTCAAAATAAGCGGTTATCCTATTTGGAATAAGAAAAAAATTAAGAGATTTCTATGCTTTTGATGTGAGCCCAAGAGGCCTAAAATTATACATATCCATGACTTTTCGCTCAACTGTCACCGAAAGTGTTCAATTTTTTGGTTCATTAATTGGCTAAGCATATTGCTAAGGGTGAGATTTGAACGGAAGGAGAAAGAATCATTGAACAAAAATCCGAATTGATGACTTCATTTTGTAAACAGCACAAATTAAACAAATTCTATCCATCGTAATTCTTGCTCAATGTAAACACAAGAACGTATAAACTTCTTTCATTTTGTCAATCTTGCAAGCTTTTGTACATAACGCACATCTCGCCTACTTGAAGCTAACTTCAAGAAACGGATGGCTTTAAAGCGCAGAAAAGAGGCTCGTTACCTTCATAAAATTGTAAATAATTAACTCTAGTTCTATCGAAGAATGTATCGATAATCGTGTACGGCCGTGTTCCCTTATAACAGTCTAGTCAGCATTGAATACTAAGTACGCGGTACATTTTAATATATTTCACACCCTGTTTTTTAACGAAAATGTTAGCTAACAAATTGTTAAACGCAGTCTTGTGCTATTGTTGGTTGTTGAACTATATATCAACAGCCAATCAAATCAATTGACTTAATTTTGACACGTTGTTGATTTTCGTTCTAGAAACCAGGATTAAGTAATACAGAAAAGACATTCTGCATTTCACTTCAAACAACCAAATGTTTTAGGGAGTTATAAGTTGTATAAGCGCTTCCATTTTTGGACGTTTGAAAGCTAAAATTGCAAGTTCCGTTTGGATCATAATTCACAAACTGTATGTCGCCCTGTATGGGGTTTTCGCAAAACAATGCACCTTATAATAGTCAGGTTTTTTAGAATTATAAAAGAGGCACGCGTATGCTTACAGACTGTGATAAAATTGCTGTAATCAATAAGATGTAAATTATCGGCTTAAGGACTCCGGGGTTATCCAGCTAGGGAATGTTGCCAAATTTAAGTACTACCACAAAAAAATGTGTATCGTATTTTATTTACCATTAAACTACGTACTTTTACAAATAATAGTTTTAAATTATTGTAAGTGTAGTGTAAAACCAAGCATTATGATATCCAATGACAGTAAAAACAGTTGACTGTGTAAAGCATTTTGTTTCTCTCATAAGTTTAACAGCTACGTAGAGTTTAAATTCAGTTATATTTATGAATAATCTTATATTTAAGAATGGACATTGAAGTCACTTGATTTTGTAGTAGTCGCAGTATTTACATTAGGAGCGGCTCCTCAACTTTTCATACTGAGTAGATTCCATGTTTTCATTGATAACATATTTTAACATTTGGCGTAATTTAATTCGAAAAGTGCAGGAATAATTATGAATCACAATAGAGTATTTGATTGGATTTTTTTAGTAAATTTCTCAAAACTAAATCAATAATTAAAAACTGTATGTTTTAAAATCTGTGATAAACAGAGACAGTACTAATTGCGTGTGACGTCACTCACTAGCACCGCCATTTTTACGCCATCCAGTACAAACGACATTTTGCAGGTCAAGGATAAAAGAATAACTTCAAGAGCTTGTAACTCTATTTTGCTATCAATTTTATTTATTTTTCATAAATCATACAATTTTAGTGATAGCTTTCGGATAAGTATTAATAAATTCATCTCGATGTTTGATAGATGTCAAATATCCTATTCTAACAAAATAAAAGAAAGCATTCACCTTTTTTGTGTTTCTCAAAATGTTGACATGCATTCTGCACTAAGGACTAATATATGTATCCGTAAATTAATATAATTTGTAGAGAAGCTCAACAAGAACTTTAGACCACTTTACTCCAAAATACTCCCGAATGTACTATTAGGCACACTCACCATAACATGTCGCACCCCCGCTGCGACACTAACTTATGCAAAAATGCAATTTTTCAGGAGAAGTATTTATTAAAACTTTGACATCTCAAAAAATAATGATATTTCAAGATTTCGACAAGATTGATAGCTTTTAGTACAACGTCAAACTATGTGTACTACGAAAGTAACGTTATCGCACCAAGTAAAGGGGTGCTTTAGGACAGTTATTACATATTTAACTCATTATTGTAATTTTCGCATAAGTGACAGTGTCGCACCGGGGGGGTGCGATGTGTGCACACATTTATGTTGCTAACTATACATAAGGACCTAAATACTCGAGTGTATATGTAAATACTAGTATTGTTATTCGTAATTAAGAGAAATTACTTACGTACAAGAGACGTCATGTAAATATGCATTTGTATTCGTGTAAGAGTAAATTATTTGTTTTCAATTTGTAACTTGAAGCATTCTCAGTCTGTATGTACATAATATGCGTATTAAACTCATCAAAGTTGTTTCATTTATTACAATCCCTTCTATCCTTAGTCAATGCTCATGTTTATACTCCGTTTAACACCTTTTACTACAGTACCTAGTTAACACGCTGCTGAGATCACAAACGTGTTTTTACGTCCGTGACTACCGCAGGACCACCTAATCTTGAAATGAAAATTTAACACCGTGACTACCGCCACCCCACCAATGGCATGGTATATCTCGTAAACTATTGGAGTACCTACTTATTTTGAATTTTGGGTACTAATTTTCTATGTAGGTTTGAGGAAAGCGACAAGCGACAAACTTGGAATCAACATTGAAAGTCGTGGTGCTGCTAAACGAGCGCGCGAAAGTACTCATCGTTGATTTCTCGGTAAATACAAATGTTTCAGTTCAGATTTTTTTTATGAAACGAATCACATGTAAGAGTACTAATTATGTGTATACTTAGAATACCTGTAGCGTGCCCCCTTTTTCGGCGCTTATGGTGGTCTTGCTGAACGGAGCGTGACTACCGCTGGACCACCTTCGAAGTAGATTTTCTCGAAAACTACTAAGGTATCAATTCTGTTGTTCGAGTACTAATTATTTACCAAATATGAAAGCGATTGGCGTTGGTGGTCCTGCGATAGTCACGGACAATAAGGGATAGTGCTATTCGCTATGTATTGCTCTGTCTCCCTCTTAGAGCGGAATCATGATCGTTTTAAGACCTCATAGGATGGCCCCTGGTCCTTCGAGTCAAGTGGACAGAACATGACATCTGCGATGTATCCAGCCAACCTTTTTCATAAAAGATGGAATCGCAAGCAATGTTGTTAAAAAAAGAAACCACATAAAATGTTTTAAATATATAATTTATTATTCTCATACATGATTCAAATCAGTCATTGTGACAACACGGTGTGCCTTACACAGTGAAAATAAATCCGCTCTGCCATGATATGTTCCCGCGCGGGTTCATTGCATCTGTCGGTGAATATCTACACGACACCGCATTCGAAACAAGCTCGTTGGGGAGAGGAGATTCTAAAAGACTTGTAATCTGGTTCGATTACTAACAAAATTAATAAAAGGCCATCTGAAATTTAAGTGAGGAAAATACTGTTCTGCATCCAGAGTGAACCATCAAACTGTGCAATGTTATAGAAAAGCGTGGGTTCGGGAGCAAGCATTGTTTTACAACTCACATTACATTAGAACATTGATTACATACAAAAATGATCATCATGCAGAGCTTACAGCCGCACCCAGCTTCAAGTTAATTGACTCAGCTACAGATAAAAATGAGACCACGGGAAGTGGGAACATTCATGCCTCGAGTTGTCCAAAACCTAAATCATGTTGCAATACAATAATAAAGTAGCGGGCAATGTATAACAAAACGTTCATCTTTAAATAATATAACTCATAATCAATAGTTACTCTATAATATAACGTAATATCTATGCCTAGGCAAAATAATTATCTAAATGTTATGTAATAATGTATAAAGAAAAAAAATATTATTTTTGGTTAATCGCTGTGATCACCACCACCGGCAAGTGGCAGCAGACATCGAGCGATGCCCACAAGTACAAATATTGCGTGATAACACACCGAAATACATTATATCTATGAAACAACCAAATTTTAATTGCACTAATACTTTAACTCATAATACGTAGTGGCGAAATTCGTTTCGGCGCACTGAACATATAGTCTGACATATTTAACAGTCAACAATACATCTGAATGAATAAACGAAGTCGAAAACATGCCAAGTGAATGAGGCAAACTCAACAGTGTCGTAAAATACAGACAAAATTCAAATCTTGCAATAAATATCATTTATCGAAAAACATACGGCTCTTATAACAAATAGCATATAAAAATATTATTATGTCGATGCAAACCGCCTCTAGTACAAGTTCATTATGCTCGAACCGATATCGATGAAACATGCACTAGACGCGCGGAGTAACCCGTGACTAGACACTGAATACATAAACGATGTCTGCTGCTAAGCTACATACGAACAAAAATAATACTAGAAAGGAAAATACATAGTAAAGCTAACAATTGGTAAGTCCATCGTTTAAGTACATGAAGAATGCTCTAATGAAAGCTAGTCAATATATTATATCTATAAACAATAAATGCAAGGCGATGGTCCTGCGGTGCGCGGCTCTGAGCCGCTGTGCGCCGCCCTTTGAGCTATGCAAACTAATTACGCTACGACAGTTAATATTGCAAATTAATTTCACTACGCGAGGAGTCTGTCCTCGCTAGATTACCTACTAAGTATACTTGAAGGTTAATGTATCTAGCTCTATCCTAAACCAGTAAAAATACCTACTAAGGGCGAGTGCCCTTGCTACATGGAACGGTCCAACTAACCTAAGGTCACTGAGACGCTAGGAGAGGTCAACGACTAAGTCTCGCGCGGTCGTACGCGACCGCCGCGGGAAGCTGCCAATATCACATCCGATAACGTAAACAATAAATACGTAACACTTAATAAAATCTTTTTTCACTTTTTGTAAATTTTGTCTTATCAATAGATTCGCTGGTCGACGCCCGTGAGCAAAGTTTTGAGCAACAAGGACGAGAACTGATTAGTTACATTTGTTTTAATATTACGAGAAAATTGGTGTTTGTAAGTTCTTAGTTCGGTATAGAAGTGCGCGTAACATCAGCGGGGCGCGACCAGCTTATGGACAAGAAATGGACGCGAGTGGCGACGCCACAGGACGGCACTAGCGACTGTGGCACGGAGTGCCGCGCGAGCCTGAGCTGCTCTCAGCACATTATATGTCTTTTAATGAAGTTTACAACGCTCATCAACAAGTCCCGGTAGACTCAAACTCTAAGCAACATGTCTCAGGTTCGCAGCGGTCCGCAGTCGAGCGACAACCAAGTCCGTACAGTCGACTCCGAGCCACAACAGTCTAAACGTCACTAACAAAAAATACTGAAACACTACGAGTACAACTAGAACAAGATGGACGAAAGTATTCGGCAGAGGGCCACAACAACACAACAAACGTATCCACTACAGAACAGATTACATAGTCTTTTTGCGCACACATGGATGGACGTCGACGAATATCTTTTTTTCTTTTTAGAAATTTTCATTTGGACGTACTAAACATTCGTATCGAGTAGAGGATTCTATGAATATAATAAGATTCGAACAATAAATATAATGTATATCATAAAAAATAACGTCGCACTGTTTCATCGAAACCCTCGTTCAACCCACACGTATAAGAAAATGTGCCTTTGGACGGCGCAGACCACGCACTGGGCAGGGAATATGTACCGAATAGGATACTCCACGAGGCTATCACGCCTCGCCGCCTAGTGCGTCGTCTGCCCCGCCATGTCATCTGTGTTATCGTAACAACGGTGATAAATTCATATGCGTAATAAAATACACTGATCCTATTACAAAAATACTCGATAAACATCAATTTGACGACATGCAATAGATAGATAGATATATTGAGGAAATTCGATATCAAATCTGGATCGGTGGCGCGCGGGTGAAGTTCGTGAGAGACGCAACACGTGAAGCGACACTCAGTGGCAACAACAACAACAACAACAGCCGGCCGCGGCACTGTCACTCTACCTTCATACACAACACCAACCGTTCACCAGGCGGGGGGCGGGGCGAGGGGCTGTTTATTCATTTAATTGTATGTTTCCGTTCCTATCTGCTATCGGGTCGAGCGTGGCGCGCGCTCGGCTGCACAGTTTGACGGTTCACAGAGCTACGGAGGCCGCGCAGGCGCCCGCTCGGCCGCGCGTCGCCGGGCCCCCCGGCCGCACACCCCTACGATTAATTACATTTAAATTTTATAAAACGTATAAAGAATTCAGTCCCGAGGACTCACAGTTATAAAAATGTCTCGGGCTGGGCCGCCAGTCCGCGGGCCGCGTGCCACACTAACACTATAAATTCGTGACGCCATCGATCGCGTCTGCGCCGCACAGTAGTCCATGTGGTGGTGCTGCGTCTCGCTCGGCCTAGCTGCGCAGGTGCGCGTGCGAGGGAGAGCGCGCGAGCAGCGCGCGCAGGGCGGCGGCGGCGGCCTTGAGCGCGGACACCAGTCGCTAGAAGTCTCTCCCGCGCGCGCGCGCCGGCCCGCCCGCCTTGGGCACGCGCCGCGTGCGCATCTCGCGGTCCACCTGCGGGGATAACACCGACATTACTCACTTCATGACACATTGCTTCAAACAATTATAGAAGTCATTTCTTCTACAGGATGATAGAGGATCACGCATCTGTTCATTGCGCGTTGGCCTCGTGGCTGCAAGCGCGATATTGACTTTTTCCATTAGGAATTCCTCTAGGACAGCCCGGACTAGTTGCTGGCGTGACACCCCGCGGCTCGGAAAACACGTTTAACCGATGGTCCTGCGTCAGAACTCTCCCCGGTCGTATCGGTTTGCGTCCTTCCGTACTATGAGAATGATGAAAGAGGGAGTGAATGTGTTTGCGCACACAGTTATGCACTATAATCAACGACCATACAGCCCATAGACGCCAAATAACAGGCGACCGATGTCAGGCAACACATCAGATTTATAGATCTGATGTAGGTCGCCACTCAACGAGTTTCGAATCAGTTTCGACCAGTTCCGTGACCCGAAAAGACCGAGTTAGTCAATAAAAAAAATGGAAAATAAATATTAATATGGCCCCTTGTATAATATATTGGTGTGGTAACAGCCAGATTTCGAGTTTCCAAAAAAATGAAGATACAGAATCATAATTAGATTTATTTTCTGATATTATTTGTCGGAGTTCAACTTAAACTAGTCCTGTGAAATGTGGCATGTAGTTGCCCTACACTCCGTAGTAGCACTAAGAGAGGATTTCGCGGAATTCTTACGGGAACGGGAAAAAACGGGATAAGTTTGCGCGTACAAAGTCGCGAGCAAAAGCTAGTACAATATATGACCCAGCCAATTAATGTATGTTATCTTTTCTAATATTTGCAGAAATAATTTTGATGATTTAATCATATTAATTATATTAAGTACATGTTAAAATGAAATAGGTTAAATGAAAAAGGTTATTAAACAATCGTATTATATTTAAAAAATCAAAAAAATTGTGCAGTACAATTATTTAAAAAAATGTCGTAATTTCGTAATTTTCTTAAACCTGTCCCATCCCTAGTGAGACGTATGACCTTGAAAGGGCCAATCAGAACGCAGTACCCCGCTTCGTCCCACCTCAGCTGGTTGACAGAATTGGTTTGGTGTAATAAATCGAGCATCAGGTGTCTTTGGGCTATATGGCCGTTGACTATAGTATGTCCCACGCCAATGGCTTATGACTCGGGAGGGAGTGTGAGACTCTTAATAACTAAAGCCTACTCGTATTTACTCATATGCCCTTTGCGTTTCAGGGCCGCGGTAACTCTTTTGTTTCGAAGAATTTAGCAGGTCTGGTTGATGGCTAGTCTCCGTTGAGATTGGCCGCCATGGCCGAAATCGGTCAGAAGGACTATTATATCTGTCATATTACCTCGAGCTCCTCGAGGCGCTGCGTGAGCGCCAGCTTCTGCTGCACGGCGAGGCGCAGCAGCTGGTTGAGCGTCTTCTTCTCCTCCTCCGCGCCCGCGAGCGCCTGCGTCAGCTCGTCCACCTGCGTCACGTACTCCTCGCAGCGAGCCGCGAACATCGCGCGGAGGCCTGCACAGGATGGGTGGTTTTAATACGTTGGGTAGTGGTAATAGTTATAAAAATTACAAATGTCTCGCTGTATGACTCACTGCTCGAAAGCTTGAGGTCAAGAGGAGGGGAAGTAATTATGATGTCATGATGAAGTAGCTGCACGAAGGCTGCGCTGACGTTCACTGTCGAGGGTCACCAGTATAAAGGTATCCGGAACAGGGTGTAGAGCCCCGCAAGTCTCTATAGAACAGGGAGGACCCTCTGACCAAACGGTTGTGTCTGGTGGGCAACTGCCCGATAGTTGATATTCGGACTGTTTATGTTCTTTGATAACGCGATGCAGGATTTCTTTAACGTAGTTCGTTGCAGGCGGTTTTGATGTCGCTGTGTTACTTTTTGTTGCGGTACAGATTTCACTACTTCAGTTTTTTTTGTGGATGCCGCCAGTCTTTGACACAATTTTAAAATTTTCAAACAAAGATTTGTTCACAAGTGCTGTGTAACAACGTAAAAAAAAAAATATAGTTACGCACTTATGAAATGACACGGCCCGTTTAAGAATATTTATAATAACATCAGGCAGAGCTTTCATTACGTAGCAATAAGGGCGATTTTAGTGCTTTGCAAGTGCAAGTGATTACTAACTAAAGACAATTTTGAATCTCATTTGGTAAATAAATCACATTTTCAGTTACGCAAATAAAATATAAAGCAACAGGGAATGTTTAAAAGATCGACCAAAACCACTAACCTCGACATTTCACACAGAAGCAAGAAAACAATTACAAATCAATCATCAAAAACGCCAATTTCATGAGCATTACTCACTGGAGAAAGTAGCAGCATCTTCCTTGAGCAACCTCAGCTCGTTCCTGAGCTTGAGCATGGTCTCGGTGACGATGATCTTCTCGGTCTCGTACTTGGACTTGAGGTTGGCCAGCGCGACCTCGGCCGTGTTCTTGTTGGACTTGAGCACAGTGCGCAGCGTAGCGATCTGTTCGCGCTTGGTCGACAGCAGGGACTTCAGCTTGATCACCTGTTCTTGGAGCTCTACTACCTCCGCACCGCGTTCTTCGGTGTCCATTACTGTCAATTTCAAAATAAATAATTAAGTAATATTTTTATATATTTTCTAGATTTTGATTTGGAAAAAAAGGTTTCGGAGGTTGGCATATATTTTCCCGAGAATCTAGTTATGTTTAGAAAACCGGATGAAGTTATATGATGTTTTTTTTAATTGACAAAGAATTCAGATGATTATTTCACTACATACGCGAGTTTTCGAGTTAATAATCTAAATGAAATGTTACAACTATATACTTTGGGCTTTTTATCTAATGAAATAATAACGAAAAGTTTCTAGACAATACTCTTACTCTAAATATAAACAGTACCTACAAGAGTCTATTTACATAAACTATGGCATATTTATAAGGCTAACACCTTTCGAGCCATCCTGCTCCAGCCCCCATCATATGATGTACTGCAGCATCATGACACAAGTCACCAGACTGGTTCTCAAAGACGTCTTTATCCCCGACGTCAATGTCGCATCGCTTCGTTGATACGGAATGTTCTTACAGTACGCGTTCCCACCGTTCAACACAGTATTCCTCCATAATGAATGTAAGTTTACTGCACTTCCTAAATTCTTATTTTTAGGTGACATGTTTCCCGAATTATGAAAAGGAAGGGAATTCGGGAAAGGTGTTAAATTTTTGTTCTGATACATGTTATTCCAATTATCGAATGATTCTTTCAAATTCGCATTGTTGTTATCGCATTGCGAAAGTTTCGACATGTTTTCGAAATAGTTCGTTATTTCTTTGACGCTTCTTTGTTGAGGTATTTCGTTTCTATTAGATTCTATGTCTAAGGATTGCAGGTGGGATATCAAGTTGTGTAGTTTTCGCTTGGTGTCGGCTATCTTTAGCTTGCAATTGTTTTGATCTTTTAGTCTCTTTATAGGAGCGTAGTAGGAGGTCCGGGATTTGGTATAGTTGTCGGTTTGGATGCCTTGACAAGGGGGAAAGGGAAAATGTAAAAGGTTAGTTTCTGTATGAAAGCTACTGTTTTTGATGTGTAACATCTTTCTTCTCGCTTTCCTGCAAACTGTGGATTTCGTGAAATGGGACGGAAGTGTGTAACAGGAAGCCGAGGAAGCGCGCGCTATTTGATTTGACCAATATGCGCGCCCTATTCGATTTGACCAATGAGCGCGCACAGTGGTCGAGTTGGCTGTCAGTTGGTACTTTTAATTTTAATGTTTCTTTTTACCAAGGACGACAAGACGTCAGATGTTACACATCCTATGCGACTACTGTATGACTCGCTTGTTTTTTTCTCAGGTGTCTTGTTATAGTTCACGGGAGTAAGGATGTATTTGTTAATTGACTTCAAAAAAGCATAGCAGTCTTGCTGATAATAATGATAATATGACGCCATAATTTTCGATGATGCAAATAGGTAACAAGTTTTGCAGGGACATCCGCTACAGGACTATCGGTGATTTAAACACAGCAGTTGTACATATATTCAGTCCATATCGCACATACCAGGTTGGTGCCTGTTCCTGGAGTCAAGCGCGGTATCTAGCGCCCTGCGCAGGTGCGTGAGCTGGTCCAGCAGCGTGTCAGCTGACCTCGCCACACCGCCGGCGGCGCGCAGGCCCTCCAGCTCGCCTGCTGCCAGCGCCAGGGCTTCGCTCTCAGCGCCGCGCCCTTCCGCGCCGGATACTGGAAAGAAGAATATTGTTAATACATAGCAATGATCATAAACAGATACTTTCTCAGAACAGACACATTCTACAACAACAGCACTCTCTCTGGTTGAGTACCGTTGACGGCGCACACGTGGTGGTAGATCTGCGCCAGCGTCTCCGCCGCCGACAGCAGCGCGGGACCCGCTGTCTATAGCACACTTACCATCGTTCTGTCCAGCATGTTCCAACAGCACTCTCTCTGGTTGAGTACCGTTGACGGCGCACACGTGGTGGTAGATCTGCGCCAGCGTCTCCGCCGCCGACAGCAGCGCGGGACCCGCTGTCGATAGAGCACGACCCGCTCCTGGAAAACGATTTTTTGTTGTTGTTAATAATTTGATTCGCAAGGAAATATCTGAACTCTAAAGTTAGCAAAGTGATGTGATGACTTGACAAGGGTATCGTCCTTCCTTCTAAATGTTTGGGTAATATGTAAAGATGACCCTTTGTTGAAGATACATGTTGTTTATTTTCTATCTGACAAGCCTGAGGTTACGCCCGATTTTACCTCCAGCCAAGGTCTTAAGCAGATCAGCATCAGCCTGTAGCGCGGCACAGCGCACCTCGGCCTCCGCGAGCCTGTCCGCCAGCTGCGCCAGCGCCGCCCTCTGCAGCGCGGCGGCGGACGCAGGCGACGCGTCGTCCGGCAGTGCGCCGGACGCCAGCTCGCCCAGCAGCGCGGCCAGGCCGGACAGCTCGCCGCCGGACACGCGCCACCACGTCAGCCATTTGGCTGCGCGAGCGGATACACCGCCTGATTCTACCTTTTCCTCGTCCTGTAACATTCGTTTAAAGACGGTTATATTTGAAGCAATGGATGCAAAAAGGGCGTAAAGCAGCCAACGCCTGCTTTCGTGTTATTGCATCAAAAGAAGCATAGGTCTATTTCATTTTAGATTACAAAAACTCCTTTCAATTTATTGGCACGTGATGAATTTATTGAGAGATTATTGAGATAGAAGGTAAAACCTTAAAATTGTGATACGCTGACAGTCCTCTGACAATACTAAGGAGTTAATAGGGGTGATTCCTGAGTAAAAAGTCCGTCAGTTAGATTATCGAAAAATATTAGTATTTTTGCTTTATCAAATGAATCTGAGGAGTTAATAGGGGTGATGCCTGAGTAAAAAGTCCGTCAGTTAGATTATCGAAAAATATTAGTATTTTTGCTTTATCAAATGAATCTGAGGAGTTAAAAGGAGTGATTACTGAATAAAAATTCCGTCAGATAGATTATCGAAATATATTAGTTTTTTGCTTTATTAAATGAATCTGAGGAGTTAATAGGGGTGATGCCTGAGTAAAAAGTCCGTCAGTTAGATTATCGAAAAATATTAGTATTTTTGCTTTATCAAATGAATCTGAGGAGTTAATAGGGGTGATGCCTGAGTAAAAAGTCCGTCAGTTAGATTATCGAAAAATATTAGTATTTTTGCTTTATCAAATGAATCTGAGGAGTTAAAAGGAGTGATTACTGAATAAAAATTCCGTCAGATAGATTATCGAAATATATTAGTTTTTTGCTTTATTAAATGAATCTGAGGAGTTAATAGGGGTGATGCCTGAGTAAAAAGTCCGTCAGTTAGATTATCGAAAAATATTAGTATTTTTGCTTTATCAAATGAATCTGAGGAGTTAATAGGGGTGATGCCTGAGTAAAAAGTCCGTCAGTTAGATTATCGAAAAATATTAGTATTTTTGCTTTATCAAATGAATCTGAGGAGTTAAAAGGAGTGATTACTGAATAAAAATTCCGTCAGATAGATTATCGAAATATATTAGTTTTTTGCTTTATTAAATGAATCTGAGGAGTTAATAGGGATGATTCCTGAATAAAAAGCCCGTCAGATAGATTATCGAAAAAAATATTAGTATTGTTGCTTTATTAAATGAATCTGAGGAGCTAATAAGGGTGATTCCGGAACAAAAAGTCCGTCAGATATATTATCGAAAAATATTTGTATTTTTGTTTTATCAAATCAATAAGTTTTATGAACGTGTGTAGTGTAACACGGACAGTTCGCAAGAGAATCTCGGGTAAAGGTATTTTAGAACGTGGAGGAGTAATTAGCGACCATATTGGCATGAATCAAAATCAACGTACTAAAATAATAACCTCCAACCTAAGGTTTTTTTGGTAACAGAATTTTCAAGTTTTGCCAAGTCATTCTTCCAAGGCAATCTTATTTTTACAATTTTCCATCCACTTTTACACGCATAAACATGTTTCTCTTCTTTCACGTTTCTTCCTCCATGAATTCCACAGTAGTACAATATGCCATCGGACCAGATGTGCACTCGTGTTTGCGCACACTTGTGCACTATATCTCCGGCGTACTTGGCTATAGATCTCCGCTGAGATGAGACAACATAACCGAATTTCAAGGTACAAACCAAAGGCGCGCAGTCGGAATGCAGTGCGTGTAGCGCGGTCACCCGGGAGGCGGCGCGGGTGAGCCCAGCGCGCAACAAGGCGGCTGCAGCGCTCTCGCTCTCCGCCGTCACCTGTGCGCTGCGCATCGATGCTTGTAGTTGACTCTGGCAAACAAAAAACATTATATTGAAAACGTGCTAAAAGAAGATGAGGTCTCTCAATTAATGATCAAGTAATATGTGTGAACTCGAAATAAGTGCAACAGCCAAGACAATAGGATATTTTACTGAAAAAATCGAATAAGTCCGCCAGATAGATTTCCAAACGAACACTCAAATCGTATTACAAGAATTGGCACCATTACGAACAAAATGATCGAATGAACTTTCAGCTAGTAATACTACAACGTTGCATGAGTATTACTACAAAAAGACTAAACATTATTTTTAGGGTTCCGTACCCAAAGGGTAAAACGGGACCCTATTACTAAGACTGCGTAGTCTGTCCGTGTGTCACCAGGCTGTATCTCATGAACCTCAATCTCATTTTCACAGAGGATGTATTTCTATTGCCGCTATAACAAATACTAAAAAACAGAATAAAATAAATATTTAAGGGGGCTCCCATACCACAAACGTGATTTGTTTGCCGTTTTTATACATATTGGTACGGAACCCTTCGTGGGCGAGTCCGACTCGCACTTGGCCGGTTTTTGGAAATAAATATGACACAAAAAGAAACAGAAAATATTTCACTATGCATTTCAGTAATCTCTACATTCATAAAGTCTGCTTCGTTGCCAAATCAACCTTGCATAAAAGATGCCATAATTTTGACTCATAACCCCCGAAATCTAAATTGCTCCATTACATCCAGCCTGCAGTTACCTCGAGTTATCTAATTAGTATCAATTCCCAGCTCTCATGAAACATTCCAGGTAATAACGCTGAAGTTCACGAATGAGGTCAGTTTGATAAACGACACTCAAATATGCATTGTCTGGTGGAGTTAGCATGAATACTAGATGAGCGAGTCAACTGCTTGGTTTGTGCGGATTTTCACGTTTAACATTTAGCTAGTATTTCAGATTTAAAGTGCCGTAATGAAGTGGGTTTTGTGTAGCAATGTATAAGTTATTTACTTGTAACACTACACACTACTTTGCAGAAAATATTACATCGGATATCTTGGACTAGGAACTGATGAGTTTTCTATATCAATTTCTAGTCCAACATGTCCGATGTAATATCAAATTTCTTATTAGGCTAAAGTTTTTGCAGGAAAAACTTCTAACACTCGAACTCGTCTTGCTTTGACAGTTTACCCACTGCAAGTCAGATACGGGCCCTGCCAGGGTTGCGGAATTTGTTCGAAAGAGTCACCGCGGCCCTGGAACGCAAAGGGCTTTAGAAGGAACACGGATGGGTTTTAGTCAGTAAGAGTCTGACACGCCCTTCCGCTCCACCCAGAACGGAAGAAGACATTTGATGATTTACCATCATAAAAAAGAAAAAAATAAGTCAGATACGGGCGCAATCTAACTTATCATTTCAGAACCATATTATTTTAATAAGGACGTCGTAACTTACATTTTCGTTGTGTGCCTGTTCCAGTTGCTTCTCAAGTCGTGATATCTCGTGCAGGTGGACTTCGGAGAACAGGTCGGCGTGGTGGTCGCCCATCGCGTTGGCGAGCTCAGCCGATGATGAACCGCCCGGTTCACCCTCGTCTTCTGTGCCGTCTTCTGGCATTCCTGATGTAGAAAACATCGTTGGTGCTGAATTTGCGTAAACATTTGCGGGGATCTTGTTTATAGAATGGAGTACTCTTTATTATGTACACCATTAAAGTTACAGTGATGATAGATTAAGAAAACATTGCATAGGGCGACACAATTGGCGGCCTTATCGCTAAAAGCGATCTTTTAAAACCATAGTTGTTGATATGATAGTTTCTAAAACGGTTAACGCCCGTGAATAGTCGATGATCGAGTTTAATCTCGAGATCGGAAAAGCTCATGTCCAGCAGTGGACTAGGTCATTTGGGCCCAAGGTAATGATGATCATAATCATATTTCTTGCTATCTTTTTAATTTACTGAAGATAAAGTGTGGAAGAAACAGCACAATGTAGTGGTTTTCAATTTTGTTTGTCCTATTTATTTACCTTTTGAGTTTCCGCCGCCCATCAGGGGTCTTGGGATATTTCCAAAATGATAACACTACTAAAACACTGCCCTACAATTCTTTTTTAATACATTTTGGCGATTTCTTATTTACGTATTTAAGAAAAAAAAAATATGCTTGAGAGGGTACTTGTGAAACTTTTATAACAACAACTGTCATGAAAATATTGGTTCCAAATTCAAAATAATAAATAAAAATTCAACAATGAAAGACGTGACGACGCGACGTCGACGTGATTTTTTAAAATATTCCTTCTGCATTTTAATATTGTAATTTGTATCGCTTGAAGAAATTGATAAATATTAAATAATAATAATAAGTGTAAGCTCTTATTGATACAAAATGTCGAATCGGACAAAGCTACTCAATCGAGTTTGAAATATTTTAATTTTAATTAAACCTGCGAAAAATCTTTTCAAATTAAATAGGCTAAGTAGAGCAGTGATTGTCGTATGGTGACAGATGGGTAAAAGTTTTTGAGGATCGAGAATTCGGATGTTTATATATAAAAAAATCGTTAGGGCATAACTCCGTCGTACAGGTATACACGGATTTGAAAAATTATCTTTTTCTTCGAAAGAGGTTTATTCCGAAATGGTCTCATTTAAATTTCGAAAAGATCCGATGAAGATGGAGATGATAGACAGCTAATTATCAGTCCTTTGCGTCGCGCAGTCGGGTAAATATATACGGACTGGTTGGAATTTTGGAATGAAAACTAAAAATAAAAAAGTTTTTTACAAAAAAATACAACCGACTACCAAATAAAAACCAAAACAAATTACAAAATAACTTTAATTTTGGAAGTCGGTGTCAAAAAACGAAGAAGGTAGTGGTTTTTATTAGAAGGTTGGTTGTATTTTTTTCTAAAAAAGTTCTTTATTATAAACTAACCTCGTATACTATACGCCAAGTTGGTAATATTGTAAGCGGCTTCCCTGCTAAGGTGAGCGTCGAGTTCCTTCTTGGCGGCGAATTTGGCTTCTCTTTCAGCTTGCAGCGCTTCGAGCGCTTCGGCCAGCTGTCGCTCAGCGATGCGGCGCAGCGCTGCAGTCTCCTCGGCCATGGCGCGCGCATTCTCAGCCTCTTCGCGAAGTTGTCTGACTTCATGTTTTAGACCTTCGAATTCGACCTGCGAGAAGGTGGTGTTTAGTAGTAGAACCATTTAATCTCTTTTCTTTTCAAAGGGTTTATTGAACTAGATCATGCTTCCCGGGGGACAATTCTCGTACAGACGCACATCAAGCTACCCGAAACTGTCAAATTTTCTCAATCAACCTTGAACCTAACGCTTTAGCGATAAAGTTGAAAATCTATTAAAGAAATTTGGCATATTGTTGTAGCTTGATGTGCTTACTGCTGGCGTCTGTACTTAGAAAGCATTGACATTCAACAAAATTCAAGAATCGACATCTGTCAGCGTGATCGTGGTGGACATTTGCCAGATTTCATTTTTCATACATAATTGCCAAACCTTACTCGTTGTAATACAATAAAAATTTAAATCATCTTCATCTAAATTCTTTGTTTTATTGTGTTTTAAAAAACAAAGTTCTTGTTGAAAAACCCTTTACTAATGTTCGGTTTCTGAGGCCTTTATCGGTCGTTTATCTGTCCGTTAACGCTATTTTTTATAACTTCATTGTTTGGATAGCGGTTAACGGACAGATAAACGACCAATAACGTACCTCAGAAACCGGGCACAAGACAACTTGACTAAGCCTGAAATAGGAACTAGACTAAGCCTAAATGTTGGCTATGTTGTAACACATAGCCACAAACAGCACGGCCATTGCTATTATCGGAGCTAAAGTAACACTAAAAACTCTGAATACACGAGCCAAGAATCAAACTCGAGAGCATTAAGTATCAATATCGTTACAAAGTAGCACTTACCATACATTACCATTCAATTCATAGCTCCAATAAGCAATACTGCAACCTTAACAACAAAATTCTCAAACAGTTTGGAAAATAGTCCATGAGTTCCAGATGCGATTTGCATGGAGATAGATGGGCCAATCAATTAGGCGGCAGGTTTCGCGACTAGCGATGGGCACGGCTCCAAAGTTCCGCGTAAAATATCAATAGGGTACTAAATAGTGTCCATAGGCAATTGTGACGCGAATAGTTTGGAGAGAGAGAATATTTGTAGAATAAAAAACTGTTGTAATAAGTCAGTCTATTTGAATATTTTAGCATGTTGTTGGGAATATTAATTTGGCGTTTGTAAGTTACTTTATGAGTTTGTGTACCCTGATGAATATAAATAAGAATGTAAATGAACGCAGATTTTTCTCCGTTGCTGTTTTATTTAGTAGTTTCATAATATCTGCAGTCATCACGCGGATGCCACAATAAGATTCTGTAATGCCTGAAAAGTATCATTTGATCTTAGATAGAGTCTCTCTCTCTTGTATGCTTAATTGCCGGCGGTAGCGGCTTCGTTCACGCGTATGTCGGAAAATGTGCTATTCCAGATTATAATATCACCTTTGGAACATATTTGTGTTTATTTCTGGCAAATAATCATTTCGATTCGAAGGATGAGGCCCAACATAGAACAAGCACTAATCAAACTTCGATGAAAAAAAAAAAAAAATTAGATAACTCACCTGTGACGACCTAAGCGCGGACACTTGCTTCTGCAGCGATATATTCTCGTCCTCTAGGTCCCCGATGTCGACCAGCAGCCGCTGCTCTCTCTGGCGAGCCTCGCGGAGCTCCGCCCTCAGCGCCGCGCGCTCCGACTCGCGGGACACCTTGTCGTGCCCGAGCTCCGAACTCTCGGCCAGCAAGCGATCTCTTTCGCTTACCACGCGGTCTAATTCGTGACGTAGCTGTGGGAAAAGGCATAATGTTAATGCAAAAAGAATCCAACGAACAGTGAACCTCCCCACCCCTCCTTTTTGGAAGTCAATTCGCCTTTTGAGGTTTGTGTTTAGGTTTCCTGTAATTTGGGGCGAACGGCGAGCCAAGGGCCATAAACCGGTCAAAAATCTCGGCTCCGGGTGGCTACTGAGAATTTCCTTAATAAAAATCCAACAACACTTTTCCTAACCCACGAATCAAGCCCAGAAGATATTCTGGGCCGTAAAAAAATATAATTATATAGACAATAAACACTAGAGTAGGTTTAGAAAACCTGCTAGAATGAAATACGACATGTATTTTATAGGTAAAGAAGACTATAAAAAACATTAACAAGTAATAAATCTAGCTAGTATACAATTTTAACATTATAAAGGTGTTCGAACTGTGATAAAACATTATTGATGGAAACGGAACAAAGTATACGATTTATCGTCACGGAGTTTTCATTTATGACGTGAAAAACATAGAGGCTCGAATACACGCGATGTACAATTTTATTGTTCAGCATTGCTACTTGACTATAAACTGAATTTATGTGTCGGATTTAGAGATAACACCATTGTGCATAAATATTAATCGAGTATTTATCGATCGTTTATGAAAGATAGTGCCATTGAACGTCGAATTTCGATCGCTTAATTGAATTAGCTTTGTTTCATGATTAGTTCCGCTGTGTAGTAAACCGTATTGGTCTTTCGATAGTTTGGCAATTTTTTCGTAGATGATCGTCATAAAAGTCAACAGCTTTCTTCTTCCCAGTATAAACACTGGGAAGTGGTGACGGGTGGGCGCTTTACACGACACCACAAAAAGCTGTTATTGGTGACTTGTGACTTCCAAAAAGCGCTATAACTTGAATAAATGACTATCCAGCTTTTAACACATAACATCACGTTTATAACCCTCAAAGGGTTGGGCAGATGTGTAGTATGTACCTATAGTGTAGGTGTATCCTCCTTCATCAACTCGTTTCGCATTGTCTTCCTTCTTTAGTTCTAAATTTCAAGTAAAGTTACTTATAATATAATTCTGAAGAGAGAGACAGTAAAAACATCAACAACGGACGTAATATTATTTTACGAGTATATTCCCTCCCATTAAGTCTTCATTGTATGTAACAGCACGTAACCGCATATAGGGGTTAGGGCGCTAACGTAGATTTACGGCTTGATATCATAAAGCGTCGTTGAAACGCCGCGATCATTATTTTTTATAATTACTACCACTCTTTTTGAGTGTAATTAATGAACTGGTATCTAATCTACCACACCCATCACAATCTACATTCGTTTTATACATTTTATACAGGATGTAAAAGCATTCATTGTGGAACTTCATGACAATACACAAACAAATCGACCGGTCTATTTCGAAATGGCTGAGGTTATTTATGAAGGACATTGAGACAAGGGTTAATTTGGCCGGTTCAACTTTGTTTCGAATATGAGTTTTAATACACACGATTTTAGCTCTGAAAATACTGAAACCAAATCGCGTCTGTCGGCTTAACACTACTTACTATCCTATAGCCTATAGGACTTCTGACAAAATTGAGTAAGCGCGGGCCTGCGGATGGCGAGCGTTGGGTGGCTCGCTGTCTGATCACCACTAGGCGGGTCGATGGCGCGTCGTGTTCCACGCGCGCCTCAAAGAGATGACAGCATAGGAGACGGGGCCTGCTAGGGCCAGAGCCTGCCAGGGTTGCGGAATTTGTTCGAAAGGGTCACCGCGGCCCTGGAAAGCAAAGCGCTTTAGAAGGAACACAGATGGGTTTTAGTCAGTAAGAGTCTTGACATGGCCTTCCGCTCCACCTAGAGTGGAAGAAGTCATTTGATGATTACCATCCTTAAAAAAAAGACCTATACCAGAGCGGAAGAAGTCATACGAAGATTTCCCATCCTTAAAAATGGACCTAAACCGATCATGGTATTCCTGTGCTTGTCAATTCGACAAAAAACGAATGCTGACAGCCGTGATCATCAGTGCATCATCAGATATAATTATAATTGTCGCGTATACAACTCTTACGTACATGGACAACGGAGTTCAAGCATAAAAATCACCAAATTTCGTTTAGTACACAGTACCAGCAATATTTAAATAGGTACTATAGATTTATTAGTACAAGTAATGTAACTGTAAGCACTTTGGTGATGAGCCCCGCCTATTTCGCAAATAGGCACCGACAGGGAGCGGCGGTCGTAACGTAACACGGTCAGCCCTACTTAGGTCAATAAGCTAACACAAAATTATACCTAGGTAGCGTAGTGTAATGTGAATATATGGTGAAGTAGGCAACATATTCTTTAATTACTGTTTGCTTGCGTTTTTAAGCAAAGTTTTTTGAAACTGGGGACCGAAAAACTGGGGGAGAGAATAGAGGTCAAAAATGTTGTGACCGAAAAGTTTTTTTGAGACTTGGCCGGGGATTTTTTCAAGCTTTTAATCATATCTAAAGTTGGGTACTAAGCGGTGTTACGGGGCGTAGTTAATTGAATAGAAAGTTAATTGTTGTTATTGTTTAACCCTATAGCCATGTCTTTCACTTTCCATAATTTTTATGATTAGGAATTCATTTATAGAGTTGTGATTATGTCATTATTTTTCAACGTCACACAAAATTCTATCTATAGTGAGGTCGTTTAAAATTCATGAATAGAACACGAAGAAAGGCAATCAATACGACGCAGCCAGTTGCGACCCTATCGATTTGTATAGAAACCGATTTAATACCGAGTCAGGTGTGACTCATGCTAATACTAGGCAGACTTATTCATGTCATTGCCGTTTTTAATAAGCTTGTCGCACACTCGCAGCCGCTTGGTATTAAGCAGTTTCCGTCATCCGTCTAGGTGACATCGCCCACGTGTGGCAGGCATGCTGTGGAAACGTATAAGCTGGCTTCGAGTTTAAAGTCTCGTTCCCTAGAGAATTGAGACACTTGTAAAATCAATTAAATCCATAAAGCTACCTACTAAACTTAGAAAAACATAGACTATCGATTCGAGAAGAAGAACCCATAAGGTGGTTTTCTGATGACCCAGATCAGGACACGTCTGAAGAAGGATGTCAAGGATGACCAAGAGAACCAAATAAAATAAGGAAGCTAGGCGGAGAGACAAGGCGATAAATATCTGATCAAGCATACATAGGTAGTTCGTGATACGGCTACCGAAAGTTGCAAAAAATCTGGTCGTAAAGCAAAGCTGTGGCGATACTTTGCTATCACGCATCAAATGCGCGATCTTGTCATTGCCAGTGGCAATAAAATCACATACACGTCCTGTTCTTTCTGAGCCAATCAGACCCAACATCAAGCCCAATCATATAGCACACTATAGTGCACTGGCGGGCTGGCACGACACCGGACGATATAATGCGTTCTGACTGCTCTGACTCAGGCATTGTAAACAAATATTTTACAAGTGATAAGAGAAACGACCTACAGGCCACGGGCACCTGCACTTACTCATAGCTGTGACTCCAGCTATACGTGATTAATTAACGAAGTGGAAGGACTATAGCGCGAAATTAACACGTTGAATTAATTAATAGTTGAGGTAAAATGATTGTAAAATAATCTTCCTGAGTGCTCCGCGACTGTTGTTCGAGAACAAGGCCGTTAAGTTCGAATTACTTTGAAACTTAGATGGACTAACAAGATTATGGTATTAGTTTCCAAAGCCACAATACTGATAATTTCCTTACAAACAACTAACCGAATAATAGTTTTCAGAACAATTCCCTATCGGACTTTATCTCACAAATAGTCGTGACATAAAAGGACCCTATTGAATGGATTCATAAATTATGCATGTGCGAGACATAAAGTTCGGGACGGGACAACTTTATGTCGATAAACCCGTAAATGGAGATTAAATCTAGCCGTATTTGTTCTGCTGGCGAGCTGCCAGCAACTAAACAAGTGTCAACAGTATTCCATTATTACGGTAAACACTTCTAGACGTGAAACACGAGTAATGTCTCCCAACCTCTCCCATCGGGATAGCCAGTTGACTAAACACGAAATAATAACACATTAATACCTCGCCTCCTTCATTCATTTTTGAGTGTCGCCGACAATCCGCGTGCACTACACTAAAACATATTTACAATATTCCGCACATTCACTTGGCACACGCACTAAATATTCGGCATAATTTAAAAGACACTAATGCACAGAAGTCGTGTGCATTGCTAAAAATCTACACACCATTGAGTAATGCGTGAATACGTGAATCAAGGCCGGGCAAATAAAAATGTATTTCTGGAGCAGTGTTATGGATTCCCGACGGCTGCGCTTACGCCATTCGGATCATTACATCACGGAAGAGAGGTCTATTTGGTTCGCGGGTGTATCAACTGCTGCAACGCCGATAACTTGTGATTAATCACGTTTAGCAGTATTTTCTGCGTTGAAAATAATATTATTGGCAGTGTACTTCTGTACAGTACGAGTATGTTAGAGTGTGTAGAGTAGGGGCGTCTCGCGCGCACTGCTGCGAGGGTCCGCGGATGATTCACGCCAATTGCTCCCATTTCATTAAACCGAGCGTAGGCATGCTGTCAGATGTGTCTCGGGAAAAATGTTCAACAAGATAATGAGAAGCCCGTCATAACTTAAAATTAAACTGTTTTACATCGCCATTCGCCATGTGCAGCTTGTGAGCGTGCAGTTTGTCACCGGCTATATTCTAGAACGATATTTCTACGTTAGCACACGTAAGGTTTATTCGTGTTCCCTTATCAGCTGTAGCGAATTACTCACACAATCAGTAAAGGTATTAATTTGCACTTCCGTGTAAGTACTCATTTCGTCATACGAGTACTACGTTGAGTAGGAGTATCAGGAGTTACAAATAGTGTGTAAAATCGATTATTGTACTTATTATTTTATTCATTTACATATTTTGAAAGCACATACACAGCAAAAGCGGCTGCACTTCAGAACCATTAAGGGGGCAGTCAGATAGATGAGGCTAATTAGATCTACGTATATGTCACCGGAAAATTTCAAACGCCGTAAGATTGTAAACTATTTTTTCTTCATAAAACACGGAGATATTTTGGAAACTATTGAATTTGGATGGGATTTATTGTAAACTAGTGGCCCGTTCCGACTTCGCCCGGATGTATATATTTTTTTCAAATTTCACTAACAAACACAAAAAAAAAATTTGCGAAATCGGTCCAGCCGTTCACACGTGATGCCGTGACCAAGGGAAATAGGGATTCATTTATATACGTGTCACCGGAAAATGGCAAACTCCGTAAGATTATAAAATAACTTCAGAGATTGTAAACTCTCGATAAATTGTCAACTAAACATGAATACTTTTTTATGCATCAAAATTTGATAGTCTATAATATCTCGAAGACATTCCGAGAAATTGTGGACAGACATAAAATGGTGACACACCAAAACAGATAAATTGTAGACCAGAGTGCTGATTGGTCGCCATTTTATGTCTGTCCGCAATTTCTCGGAAATTCAGCTGAATATCAGTAATTTACGGGGCGGCCTACCAGACCTCCACAACCCATTAACTGGGTTACACGGTACTAAAAAACATTCTAGTTGAAAAAAATAAAAACGGACTTGAAATATAATTTATAAATCAAATCAAAGAACATATCATATTTCTTGATACAGATTTAGAACATAAATAAGTGTAAAATACGACTAAAATCATTGCCCAAAATATTGAAAAACAAAAAGACCATTTCATTTATCAGGTTTCAAGTGGCGGCAAAATAGCACTGACCAATTCCATGTGTTACGTGATTATGTTTTGTTACACAAATTGCAACCTTATGCAAAGGAAACTAAAGTTGTATTTAATTTGTTTTCTAAATTGTTGCATCAGATCCACTTGGATTCTTTATCAGCAACTTAAAGTTTTGTTCTATAATGAAAGTAATAAATACCTGTTTGGATTCACTCTCCAGCTCCAGGATCTGAAGGGTGAGGGAGCTCTCCATAGCAGCAGACTCGTTGAGGAGAGCATTTTCTTGCTCTATTCCACTCCGGGTTGTTACCTTCTGTGTTGTGTCTAGTTTCATAAGAGCCTGGTGACAAAAAGACCAACAATAAGTTTCAGGATCAGGATTTTCACCCAAATCCTGTTGCGGCAATGCTTTTGCAGCATAATTAGAAGGCCCAAGAGGAATGGCTCCATTCTCAATAAACACAAGTTTCATCACAGAAAAAAATTGGTTATAATCTTCTGAATTATAACAAATAAATTACATTCACAAGTGTGGAGAAAAACAAAGATGGTGGAGATTAACTTGACCTGAAGGAATGTTACTAATGTTAATTTACTTCTTTATTTCTAATGGCCTATATTTAAAGTGGCCTGGGTATGTTGTCTGAGGACTTAATTGTTGTCAAATTCTATTAGTGTTTTGAGGATTAGACTCTAACTTTCAAAGTGACAAATTTGTTAATGTTTCTTACTAATAAGCAGGGAACGAAGTGGATAATCAGATAGTGTCTCCTCTGAACTTGCAGAATAGTAATTGTAACCTAACAATCCCAGCTTTTTATTGGAAATTTATTCAATACCTTTATTGTTAAAACTTTTATTTAAAATTGCAACATTTTAGTTACGCACAAATATAAATATATTTCTAAACAAAAATAATTAATTCTAAGTTAAAAAAATATTGTCATTTTTAAATCCAGAAAATATTATTTTGGGATTTCATATGATCCACTCTATGTTACTTCCTTTGCTTAAATTGAGGAATAATAATGCTGGCACTATCATTCATTATTCCCATCAAGTTACAATTGTTGTTACATTATCATTATGCCATATTCCTGATTAGAAAATACATTTCTAATTTCTATAAATAATTCATCATTTCATCAATCATGGTCATACAAATTACATTTCTCATACAACAGGTAGAGTAATGGATAACTAATTATATCATCAGTTTTTAATAGTTTAAATTTTTCTGAAAGCAGGTAGTGTTCGTTATATTAGTCCGACATGAAATAAATTAGTATGGTATGCACTGATAAGCAGACTACTGTAAAAACTAATTTATGAACTAATGAAGTATTTGATTTTTTTTTCAGAAAAATGTATTAGGTGGTAGAGTATTCCTGTAAGAGAAGTTTTAGGAATATAATTATTCATATTTAATGTTAGACAAAAGTTTTAAAATGAGTTATTTTTAATAAGAATTAAATTAATATTTTGGTTTCATATTGGTATAGAAACTATTTCAATAAATGGTAATTCACTAAGAAAGTAATTGTATGTAGCATAATTCATAAAGTCCATGGCAAAAAACTAACTTTCTCATTCGATAAAACTGTTCTAAACTTTGTTAACAAAGTATCTGATCTAACTTTTCTGAATGATAAAGAAAGTAGCAGTCTCTAATCTGATATTAACATAGCAATTGCACTACCTAATGTACATATTTGCTAAATGTAAAGAAGATGAAACAGCTAACTGTTACAGTGTATGTAGGTTATACTCATAATTTTCACTTGCGACTTTTGAAAGTAGTGCATAATATGAATTGTATAAAGACGGATTAAAATGTCCGTTTCGGCACGTTTTAATGTACCCATTAATGCATGAAGAGTGAAATGAGCAGAATGTAGGCCACTAACCTCTTGTGTGATTTCCAGGTCGTGTTTGGTGTTCTCGTACAGGCTCTCCAGCTCGTCGCATCGTTGCTGCAGGGAGCTCTTTTCCTCCAGCAGCACCAGGCCGAGCTGCGCCGACTGGATCTTCTCGCTGCTGGCTTGATCGAGCTCGCGGCCAAGCCTCTCGATCTCAGCCTTCAGCTCCGCGATCGATAAATCGCTTTGAGCCACGGCTGCCATCGTGTGACAGTTAGACGGCTGGATAGTTAATCTTCATAAACAAAGTAAATAATCTCAGAAAAACAACTATATAAAACGTGTAAAATCAATTGTTTCTACATTCTCTCAAAGGTAAAACGTCTTGACAGCTCATTTCAGTGTTGTCAATGCTATTGTTTGACTCTGACACCGATGTCACGTAAATAAACTACCACAGAAAAATATGTTTATTTTTTGGAAATTATATTTTATAATTAAAAAAAATTAAATCTGTAAATTGGAGATTTCGAGAATTATAATTATTCTCAAGTAAATACACTACTCCTTCATTGCGTTTTGTTTCTTTGGTGACTAACAAAACGAGCAAACTGGAACTCCCGTGATCGGATTCGTGTTTTTCCTACTGGCAACACAAGCAAACAGACTAAAAAAGAACAATTTGAAGCAAACGAAACGCATTGAATAAGAATGTCCAAAAAAAACTATCCGAAAAAGAGAATCACTCATTCATCTCACAGCCTAGATAACTGCAAAAAAGCATCAGTGCATAGCTGCTCGGTCTTGCCTTGACTGATTATTACCTAATAGTTTTTGTTGGGTACCGACTGTAGCGGAAAGAGTCAACAGCCTATTTACCTTGAACTTGTCTGCTAATCGTAGAATACGCTAGTGTTTCGTTCTTACCCAAAAGAGGTATCTCTTATAATAGATCTATGGTTGACTGATGTCCTATAAGCTTCTATCAGTCAACCATGGAACGACGTAGTTAGCCTCTAGTTAATCTTAGGAAAAAGAAACTTATCAGCTAGTCTAAAAATAATAATCATGTGTTGGTAACAGCACATCGTAGTCCAATGCTATACACCGGTTTCGCCCAAACAACACTATATCAGCTCATTTCCCACCTTGTGCTTCCAGTGCGCCCCTGTATATTTTGGTCAGTAGCAAACGGTGCTACTAAAAGATATTGATTTTACCTTCGGCATCAGCCTTCGGGAAATAAATAAAACAAAAACCAAAAAGTGTTATTTATTTTATATATTTTTTAAACACCAAATTGACAATAATTACAAATTTTGTTAGGTATAAAAATTACAACGACGAACATCCAAATCAAATATGGTGAGCGATGACATCCGGATTATTACATCGTAACAAAATGGGGTTTTCACACTGTCTCACACTGATATGCTTCAACTTTATCGACATAGCGGTTATGAAATTGCGGCAGAGTGGAAACACCACAATGTTACTGTTTTTTTTTCTTCTAAATAATGGAGTTCCACGCACATTTTTATAGCAAAAAATAATTCGCTATCGTAATTGAGAATGTTAAATTAATACGTTTATTATTCTGACAGGATATAATAACACTAACAAATAGAGAAATAAACGATGTTTGAACGTAGCAAAGGAGAATATTAACGACCCCTCAATAAATAACCGAATCGTAACCGCATCAATTCTTTACAGTCTAGAAATAAGATTGATTATTTTATTTTCTTTCTCCAGAAACTCATAACTAAAGAAGATATCTTTCATTTAGTGACTGTCGATTCGCAGCCTTGTTTTCACTTCCATCTTTGTTACGTTCAAACCAAAAAAAAACGAAAAAAATAATGTATTGCGTTCTAATATCGAACCAAAACATATTCGGGTCTCTAAACTATATTAGCACCGGTATGACATGAAAAAATAACGATGATTCCCCAGTAAATTCGCTTACACTCATTTAATAATTGACCTAATTATCATACTAATCTTACTGTAAAAGGAATGCTGAAACATTATTGCTATTTTTTAATTCACATAGACAATTTTGGAATGATCCATGTAAATTTAGTAATGACTGGATCTGTCTCCAAATCATGGCATTACTAACATACCTATCTAGGTGAAACATACTGAGAACGCCAAGTGATTTTGGTCGGTGCTGGATTAACCCATGGGCCAAGAAAAGGATTCAATTTATAAATTAAAAAAGCCTTATGTGAAAAGGGTTTTTTTCAAATAACGGAATTGATAAATCTAGGAAGCTACTGCCAAACATTTCGACTTTCTCCCAGGGGCAGGGTAAGTCCAACACTGAACACGATTTTGATTGATTTCCCACAGTGGAAGGTGATTTATAATAAGTGATAAAATTAAATATTGGCATTCACAATGTGTTTCCATCTACATACATTATCTAAGTAAATAATATCATTTGAAGGAAAAATAAAACTTAAAAATAAAGATGACTATGAAGATGTTACACTTATAAAATAAAAATTTGTAAATTTTTATTATGGTCACAACAAAATCAAATATTTTGTACTAATCGGCATTTTAAACATTAATAAGTTATGAAAATAATTATAATTTATTTTGGGGGATACTATTATGAAAAATTGGCACCGAGATGGCGGGAAACGATTTAAAGCTGAGCGTCTACCGTTTGTAGCGCCATTTTGTTTTTCATATTGATTTTTGTGACTAAGCACAAACATAGTATGGCTAGCATTGTAACATGCTTAGCTGTACTGTTCTTAGTGAAGTGATCTTTTATGGTTCCGATATAGTTTTCAGAACTTATCAGAGCTCTATCGATTGTGTAGAAGTAGATGGCTGTTATTTCTTCCAATTAAAACAATTTATCACAGCTAGATCTTAGTGTGAAAAGAACCTAAGTATAATCAGTTTTATAGTCACAGTATTGTTGTGAGCAAAAAATAAAACTCTGAGATTATAAGTTGAGCAACAACAAAATAAATTAATCGCATCACTAAAATGAGCAATAAACGTTACATCACTAAACCAATATTATATTGCTGAACTCATGGACGATTTTAAATGTGAACTATTATAAGTTATAATTGTTAAATGTTTATTCTATATCTACTTGTACTGTTAGTATTTAAATGTTCGATCAAAGTTTAAGATTGAGGCATCAAGTGTGAGATAGATGGCGGTACTGTTGACACGTCTTAAACAATAATGGAACTACCTTTCTATGATTTACGACTGGTTTTATGTAGCCCAGGCCCCAAGAAAGTAGGCAAAGAATGCGCTCGAAGCCCAAATCTAAGTAGATCGATTGAGGCTGTCCCACAAAAAATCTAATCCTTGTATTCAAGACAGCAATTTATAATTTTTACACTCTTATTTTAATTTCACTACCAGAAATATTGTTAAAACGAAACACACTGAATCTTATTGAACTACTAGCCTGTATAACTTTCAACAAATAAATTCTGTTTATTTGGCAGTGGAGCGATCTAAAGAGTTGTAATTTGCTGGTATTAAGACGTCCATTGACAAGAAAACTTCTATGGATATTTTAAGGTCGCTACATTTAGCGATAATCCTTTTAATAAATGTCGTTAAAGAGACTACAAATATGTAATTTGGATTGACTGTTAAGATTGAATTTAAAATGATTTCCTTTGAAGATTTCCTTGCCTTTGGCATCGCATATAACAAAACGACTTAATATTCAATACATTTAACTGTCTACTTATACGCCACATAATTCTAAACAATAAATTCATACTAATATCGTCCAGGAAGTCTAACCCATGGACATAATATCTACGAACACACTATCTGCTCCATTTTCCAAATAAAATATGAGATAATTTAATATTAGTTTCTAAATTACTACTAATACTTATTTATAAGTACAATAATGAATATTTAAATAGATAATAGTGAAATTAGTCTAAATTAGAGTCCTTGGCCTAGAAAATGAGGATATGGTACAAGCAAATGAAACAGGTGCTTTTAATAAGGTAGCGTTGTCCAGTAAATAATGGTATAAAAATATGACCCGCCCAAAACGGTACGAGGTGCCATCTTGTAATTAAACATTTATCCTCAATTCTAGACCGCGTTCTCAAAAACTGATTGATACAAATAAATTAAATTAAACATTACACATAGACTAGAGAAGTAAATAATGAATCCATTTACACAAATAAATATTGAGATGTATACATTAATCAGCACCAAAACGATCATAATATTCATCATATTTTCATAAGGTTGAAAAAGTCACTTAGTATTTAAGATTCAATTTATTTTATCTAATTATTTACAAAACAAGATAGAACATCGATTAGGAAACATTGAGACGTTTATGTTTTTTTTTTAATTTACAAGAAAGTTTTTAGAGTACGAAAGTATGAAAGGTATTAAATTAATAACATTTTAATTCTTAATATTAACGTTTATCTAAATTCTCGACTGACGTCTACTATTCTAATTCTAGTGCTTGTTGAAGAAAATCTAGGTTCAGCACTATTAACTAATATAAAAGTTGCATACAAAACACTTTTTGCCAGCATCAATTTTGCACAACCTAAAAAATTAATGCTTTCGCTTTGATTGCCGCCCGGGCCACTATGGCCAAATTAAAATTGATACTGACACTAATATTTTCACTTACTGTATACATCCTTCTTATCAAAGTTACAACAACTCGCAAAATAACGGACGTTTTTACCTTAGACCCGGTTCAGCAACTTAAGGTCTATTTTTGTTTGCTACATCCCTGACATAATGTCAATTTCATAGTAGTTGCTGACAATCAGTAAGTAATTAACAAAAATAAATCAAATCAGACGAGTCTATTAAACAGGATTTAGTTTGTGTCAACAAAACATTGGTGGATTTTTTATTGCTATATTTACCTTTATTTTCGAATGTCAGTTTTTTATGCAGTAGTGTGAGAGTAATTTGCAAAGTTGACTTGACAAGATAAATTTGAAAACTGACGAAGGTATAAAACAATCGACTGTACACAACAATTTAATCATCCGATTTATTAGTAGTGAACACGGGCTAACTAACTTAACTCCGCATTCATGAAAAAGGCTACCTATGTAAGGTTTACATAAGCACACAGCCTGTGGACACGTCGTCCCGCGCGGGCGCAGGTGGGCGGGGCGGGGACACCGCGACGGAGGGCGGCGGCTCCGCCCCACCGGACTCCTTCCTCCCCACCGCTTGCTTCGACACCTCAGCCTTCTGTGGCGGAGGTAACTTAGCCTCTTGCGTCTGTGGCTTGACCTTCGTCTCCTGGCCTAAGGAACTGGTGCTAGCAGTCCTTACTCGGGATTTCGACATAGAGAGTCGACGCTCTCGGCTGTTGATGATTGATGTTAAGAAGGGAATCTGGTTGCTGATCGCCATCATGAATGGTTTGTAGCCGAGGCTGGAAATAAAAGTGTATTTTTGAAGTGTTTTTGAAGCAGTAGTTATTGAACGGCTTAAAGAAGCAAGCCATAACCAAGATTACGTTTCCTTCGACAACGTTTTCTGTACAAAAGTAACTGTTGATTATTTTATGGAGGTCGGATATAACATAGTTGAAGATCCTTTTAAAACACTGGGTTCAGATTTATCTACGCGACCGAATCACATCATCATACTAATATTGAAACTTTGTTTGTGTATCAATCACAACCACATAACACATCACAATAACATATAAATTATACTTCTATATACTACTATTATAAATGCGAAAGTTTGGATGTTTGATATTCAATCACGTCAGAATGGCTGAACGAATTTTGATCAAATTTGGCAAGGTTGATTATAGTCTGGAATAACACATAGGTTACTTTTTATCGTGGGAATATGTTCCCTTGGGATAATTTCCGACATTCACGCGGGTGGGCAGAGCCGCGGGCAGCAGCTAGTGACATTTATTTTGTAAATAGGTTAAAAACAATACTTTCACACGTCAATATTTCTTGGTCATTTTAAACTAGATGAGGCCGCGGAATAGGGACACGGCTAGCCCATGCCTAGGAATAGGACAAAGTAGTCTTTCAACCCGGTAGTACGTCCCCATGGGAGTTTTTTTTTTTAATTTATTGTGAGAACTTTTACATCAGTCCCATTGTACCCTAACCACATCTGAATGCCAATAGCTTATACTAAAAAATATAAATATAAAATTTACATCGATGCCATTAATTCAAACAGACACTTTACTACCTTAGAATTGGGATGGCTAAGAATCACATTGAATGTGCCAACATCCAGTCTGTTTAATTCAAAGGCATTTGTGGGATTGTGTTGACCGTCAAGCGGGCTACAGTGACAAGAGCTAGGCAGTAATAGAGACGTACCACTCGGCGTCAGTCCAGGCGCATATGTCCTGCAGCGTGCGGCGCAGGCGGCGCACGGCGTCCAGACTGACGTCGTTGCCGCGCGCCGCGTTGGTGGTGCGCAGCACGGCCAGCGCGTCGCGCAGCACCACCGCTACGATCACCGCCCATTCCACGCAGCTTGCTTCCGTCATCAGTTGTAGGTAGTATCTGAAAAATTTGCTCGTATATCTTACTTACTATATAAATGCGAAAATTTGGATGGATGAATCACGACAGAAAGGCTGAACGGATTTGGATGAAATTTGGCACTGATATAGATTATAGTGTGGAATAAACACACATAGGCTACTTTTTAACCCGGAAGTATGTTCTCTTGCGATAATTTCCGCCATTTCCGCGGTCGAAACTGCTGTCAGAAGCTATTGTAAGTACTGTACGTTTCCATTATAAAAACTTATAGAACACGTTTTTGTATATCAGCGCACACTCCGATAGCATTTCTGACAAAAATACGTGACCGTTGCCTATAGGTACACAGGTACCTATAGGCATAGTTTTCATCGCTGTCCCAACATTGTACAGACAATGTTGAGACAGCGATGAAAACTTAGAAGAGTCATATGATTTACACGGCATAAATACAGTGAAATTACTCGTGAACAAGTGTTTATTAATGGATTATAACGAGGCTAAACATGGAAGCCATTGAACAAACGGCCACAAAGCAAGGTAAATAAAGGACTAATTAAAGGCTGCGCTAGTAAAAAGCAGTACCTTTGAAGACGTCAGGCCCCCCCTAACGTCTTCAAAGTCAACAGTCTATTGAGCAATCGTTTCTATTTACCCTTCAAGATCCCATTTTGGAACTTACCTGAGCTGCACGTGAGAAGTATGAGAGCCTCTCTCCGCCTGGTGGTGGTGTAATCTTTCCATCAACGCGGCGTACCGTCTCTCCTCCCCCGCCCCCATTGCGTCCCCGCCCCACGCGACCCCACCGCCTTCTGCTACACTGCCTTCGCCCGCAGAACTGAAGAAAATATGTAAAGTATTAATAAAACCGGACAAGTGCAAGTCAGACTCGCGCACCGAGGGTTCCGATCGAGTCTTGATTTTTTCCGAGTATACATTACCTACGGATCCATCAATGTACGTCACGGTCAATTTTATTCTTCAACCGAAAATATAAGTTTGTAATTGTAAAAAATGTTTTTCGATGTGATAAAACAACAAATTCCCAATTTTCGGACTTTCCCTGTACTTGTACTGTAAGATCTATCTTCTTGTCAAATTGCATAGTTCCAGGTCAAAGGAAAGTGCCCTATAAATTTCGATATCGTTGAGAGTGTCGAAATATACGTTTGTTGTGGCAAAAACAGCTGTATCTTTTTGTACGTTAACTTAGAAGTTTAATTTTTTCACAGCTTCAAGGGACTGTAGACCTAAATATATGATATGGAGTAATTTCAACTCGATACCTTCACGCGTTCCTGAGATAAAGGGTCTTGACAGACAGACGGACAACAAAGTGATCCTACAAGGGTTCCGTTTTTTCTTTTTGATGGAACCCTAAAAATGTTTGTAGTGTAGGTACCTTTGGCACTTATCCATGTTACTTGGGGTTGGCACAATATATTTTTACTTGCCTTTACTTGCCAATGTTGGTTTTTATACGCAAAATTAAGAAGCTTACATTACTGCTTTATGTCAGTATCATAGAATCTTATTATTTTATTAAACGATATAAATGTATAAAATAGAACGGAACCCATTTCAACACAGAACACACACAACAAGGAACCTGTAAGCACATTGCTAAAATATAATTGTTATGGAATTTGCATAATTATTATTGTAATTATGTGACATTATTGATTTGCTTACGAATTATTATTGAATTTTCATTTTTTACTTATTTTTGAAACGTGAATTTGTATGTTTCAATATGAATGTGAATTTTATATTTGACAATCTATTTTTATTATAAAATTATTCACTATTGTTAATTATTAGGGTATTTTTATATAGGTACTGTTTCTTTATTTTTTATTTTGATCTAATTTTAATCGGTCGTTTTTATGGTTTTTGCTTAAATTTGTGTATTATATTATTATTATTCTACACCATGTATATTGTTAAGAAATACATAACTGACTTGAAAAAAACCGCTGTGTGCATTCTACAAATCGGTTGCGAAAATAAAATAGCGATGTGGATTCTGAGCTAGAAGCCCTGATCCTAGCTAACCTTGCCACGTACAAATGCACTCTGCCTTATAGCATATGGCTATAGGATGCTTACCTGACAGGTCCAGGCGACACGGGTACAGCGCCTGTCATCAAGGGTAGCGCAGCGCGAAGCGGCAAGCTCATGTACCCGCTGTCACCGCATAAGCTATCCGATTCGGCTGATGGCGTGTACGAACCTAAAATAATTTTTTTTTTTTAATATTCTACGACTCCTGTCGGTGATAAGAGTAATCGTGGAAGGCGTGGTCGTGATACAAGAGAGAAAAGAGACAGCAGTAGTGTTCTATTCGCACGTTTTATGACCGCGCCTGACGCGGGTCTGAGTTTATAGTATAGCCGGTCGTTCTCTCTTTAGCCACTTAACTTGCAACTAAGTATATAACACCGAATACTTACTGGTAACAGTGCTGCCTTTCCTCTGCAAATACTGCTCCGCATCATTGACAACTGGATACGACCACGGCGAAGTCTTCGTGCAGTCTCTTCACACACAGCAGCGCACAGCCTTAGCACACACCTAGCACAGCCCTAGCCGCTCTCTCCCTCTCTCCGGCTAACCACGCTACCAAGAATATAATACCGAATACTTACTGGTAACCGTGCTGCCCTTCCTCTGTAAATACTGCTCCGCATCATTCACAACCGGATACGGCCACGCGAAGTCTTCGTGCAGTCTCTTCACACACAGCACCGCACTATCTACCCTAGCCGCTCTCTCCCTCTCTCCGGCTAGCCACGCCACCAAGTGCAGGTCCAACGCGGCCGCCATCTTGCCTAGAGCGTATAAACGGGCCGTGGATAGAAGGAGGCGAGCGTGGCGTTGTATCATCATGTCTATGAAGAATTCTTCGGCTGTACCGCTGTAGGAGTCCCTGGTAGAAGAAAGAGTTAGTGGTAGTGTTATGATTTAAAATAATTTGCTAAATAGAGACGCTACTAATAAGAGGTCACGTCACGGTTTAGTAACCTTACACCACCATACATTTTCCGTTGTGCAGAATAAGAGCGTCAAAGACCCCTTTGTGAAGAAATTTCTGTTTAGAAGAAAAAATATTATACTTTTTTATTCTAGACAGAAAAAAGTCTATAAGCGGTTAACGGCTCAGTAACTACACAACACGGCCACACATTGACCGTTTACGCGTGAAAAGAACAGGAAATACCCCTCAAAAACCTTCAAAAGCGTGTCTAGATAAACGAGACAGTCAGACATGAACACTTATTTGTTTCACATTTATACCGCCACCATACATCGTTACATACCCCGAAGTAGTTTGGTCCTTCGAGCCGGATCGCACCTCGCGTAATTTCGGTAATTCGGAGTTTCGTCGGACGATATCTGAACTATCGTAACAAAAAACACTCAATGTATTTCGTGTGGTCAATATTATGAATGTGAAATTCTGCATGTTTGAATGTTTGTGACGCCTTAAAAGCTGAATAGATTTGTATATGACGGCACTCTAATGTGGGACTCGGGTAGACCATGATGTGGATTGTGGACATAGAATCCTACCTACACGTGGGCGAAGTGATTGACTGCAAATACTACGTCTTTTTTCCGAAGCCATTATATATGTATATGACATATAAAGAATGGCAGTTTTTATTTGAATTAACTTAAAAAACCTTTTGAACGCCAGAGCATAAACGAATCGGCGTGCCCCCGACGCCAAGCCACAAGTTCGCCGTACTTTTTGTCACATATTCGTGACGTTTGGCGTACAGAGCACGCGCTAGCTTGTCATGTATACGTGACAGTGGCGTTCAAAAGGTTAATTTAAGTTAATATTCTTGCCACAACTTCAACGTTTTGAAATGGTTTTGTTGTTTGAGAGGTGTAAAGTTTAATTCTAGGTCTCAAGAAAATGGATCTGGAAGAACGGTGACTATAAAAAAAATGGTTTGGAGGGGAATTTGAACTTTGACATACTTAAATAACAATGAAATTTTATTCTTGTTCCTAAATTTGGACAGATTTTAAATAGTTGTGAGATTCTGAATTGAAGTTGTGTATCAATAGAGTTCCCTGGCTTAACATACCTAGTCATAGACTTCTTCATCTCCATGGCAGCGGTAAAAGGCGCGAGGTGCGCGGAAGAACCCGATATCGCTAAAACTACGCCTCTAGCTTGTAAAGTACAGTAATGTAGTTATTTAAATACCTGTCAGCCCTAGCAGGCACAGACTTCTTCCTCTTGACGGCGGCGGTCGCCCGGGCGGGGGGCGCGTGCGGGGGCGGCGCGGGGGGCGGCGGCGCGTGCGCGGGGGGCGACGGCTCGCGCGGGGACACCGTTGTACTGAAGCTGCGACCTCGACCGCCTGCCAGCTGGACAATTAATACATGTTATCGTACAAACGCTAACTGGAAGGTTCCTAAAGTAGACAAGCGGTGCGGGGCAGGGCGGGCATGCTTCAAGAGCAGAGCTACTAAACTCTGCTCGAATGACTGCATTCGCATATAAATATGGTGTCAAACCCCCTGTGTCTCAGGCTGCTACCTCAGGCACCGTGTCAGTATCGGTAGGCCGTAAAAACACTTCAGTTGAAAACGAACATTTGTGTTTGTTCAGTTCATTTCAGTGTCAATAGAATCCTTTTAAGCAAGCAGCTTCCATTTTTCTATATTTATTTACGATATCGGTTTCCAGAAGCTTAAACAAATAAAAATATTTTCGTTGCTCTTCCAAATTGTAATATAAACCGAAAGCAATCGAAATAAGTCTATGATATGCAAAATAATAAAATCATGCACTATGTTTACCCGGCTGGTTACCTGCATGCTGCCCAGTATGACAGACAGGTCCTCGGCATTGGGACTGACTGTCTGCGACTGTACCACTTGTCCGTACTTCGCTTGAACGTTTACCGAGTTTCTCGGCGAATCGACGTCGTTTGGATCTAAAGATAGAACAAAGTATTTTTTTCAGTAAAACCCGCTTAGAATGAGATAGAACCCCACCTGTTAGAATAATTGAACGCATTATGGGATCTTTGCCTATGACGGTTTTCAGGAAAATTTGCGCAACCGTACATTTATGGCGGACATCCCAGCCATACGCACAAAAACATTTTGAAAATACTTTCATTGAACGTACTGCTAAGGAGTGGAAATCTCTGCCGGAGTCTGTGTTTTCTGATAGCTGCAAACTGGGGGACTTTAATCCAAGAGTGAACAGGTTACTTCTAGGCAAGCGTGCTCCACCGTCGACCACTTCACCGCTTACCATCAGGTGAGATTGAGGAACGCGAGCCTATCACACTAATCACACTTTATTATTATCACTAATATTATATAGGCGAAAGTTTGTGAGTGTCTGTGTATGTTTGTTACTTCTTCACGCGCAAACGGCTGGAGCAATTTTGATAAAATTTGGTATGCATGAAGCTGACACCCTGGATTAACACATAGGCTAACACCGCGGGGAGCAGCTAGTCAATCATAAATCTCTAATGATGCAGTTTTAGTGTTCATCTTTTGATGAACACTAATACTGTCGGGCCCGAGACTCTTATGACTGTTTTAAACTACTTCTCATAGTTTCGGACGTAGCCATCCACCGCCCTCTTGAAAAATTCACCCTGTATAGACTGTAAAAGTGAGTGTCTAGTCTGTAATTAGACCAGTATCGATACCGTTTTTAGCAAAATTTTCAATGACAATGAAAAATTTTACCTTTTACAATTATTGTGTGTGACAAAATTTTAAACGGGAATAGTACTCAAGGTTCTATATCTATTCAAAGGAATATCATATCTTACCTATAGCTCTCAAGAATCTAACAAGATCCCTGGCGAGATCCCACCTCTCCTGCTGTAACGCCGTATCGAGCAGTTGCGTTGCTAGCTGTCTGCTAACCGTCGAACTTTCCAAATTCTACCAACAAACATCCTCGTTAAACATTGAACGATGATCAAGCAGACGATATTTATGTTTCAATGAATATTCTGTCATGTCAAGTTCTTTTAAAGTTATTCAAGATGTTTACTGGTTAGTCTAAACAATCCAGACTTTCACACCACTGTTATGTAACCGAACACGTTACAGTAACTGTTACAGCTCGTCAGGCCAAATATTTGTTATTTATCCTCGTATTAGCAACTGATTCTAAGTTAAAAGATCTCTGTGTGTGCAAGCGGGCATAAGTAGATGGTCTTTAATAATTCCATAACATATTATTCATTGAAAAAATAGAGAAGATTTTAGATAGGTATATCGTATGCCATGTCGTAAAGAATATATGTAAAGCTCTTGCCACATAGCGAAGGCATGGCGAACCAAAAGCGATGCGAACATTTGTGATATATGGTCTTGTATGCATCACGTCAAACGTAAAAGCGAATGCGGAGCGCAGCACATTCAAAATTCGCTTTTGCCACGTCACGCTTACGGTTCAATGTTCTATGCGGCAAAAGCATAAGCTAATTGTAGGCTTAATGAGGTTTTACATCCAAACTGTAAATAAAGAAGAAGTTTTTGCTCTCAACGATACTTCAGATCAGAATCTTTGATAATTTACATTCATTGCCAGTTACACAATTATCAACTTTAACTTTATGTAGTCTAAGCTGATTATTGTGTGATTTATTGAAAAGGCACTTATTAAATTTTGACTTCAATGTAATTTGAACATAGCCATATATAAGACACTGATTTTTTTAACCAGAACTACCCGAGATTCTGAATGGAAGAATAAGTACTGGCCGAGTCTACGTTGAGGTCGAAATTCGCGTAAGAAAGCGGACAGTATTGTTTTAAAGTACCTTGACCAGCTGCAAGAAAAAAACATAATTAATTCAGAATCATTACGTACATTAATATAATGACCTAATACTTTTTATCTGAGAACTTTGCATTATACCTGTAGTATGATTAAATAGGAGGCGGCCGTGTCAAGCATCTTGCGTTGTAGACATTCTTGGAACAATTCCTTTGGTTTTCCTGCTGCTGAGAATAAATACGCCCATAGCGCTATCTCTGTCTTTCTTGCACATTGGACCACTGTCTGTAAGAGAAACAATATTTTAACCACTTTCATATCGTCTTCGTATTTTTTTAGCATTATTCAAATAGTATGCAATCTTTAAACTGAATATACATACTTCACACATTCACACCTGCAAAACGTATGCAAATGGTTTCATAAAAGGTTGCGCGCTAAACAGACAAGTGAACAAACAGCCCATTACACATACTGCTAGTTAAATGGAAGGCATGTAAATCATTGCTGGTGGCACGAATATGATTACCTAAAGTGCATTTGGACGAATTAATGCTCTTCAGAAGCAAAAGAAAATGTACGGATTAATCGATAATTTGTTGCGATCTATACTTGAATTTATCGCCAACTCAAATATCGACTTTTAAGTTGATCTATAAGTGGCAATTTGTATTTATTTATTTTAGTCCACGGAGGACTTTCAGCTAAAAAAAAACAAACAAAAAAAGAATCACTGTTTCAAAAAGGTTCTAAAAATATTTACGACAATTATCTCGAATTCTGAATTCAAGAGCAGGTAATTTTTTGCTTAAAAACGAGCAAGTTACTTTAGGAAGTTCAAACCAATTCAAATCTCATCCAATTAACATCAATCAAGATGTAAAATTGATTATTTGTAAGAGGTCTGGAAGTTCGGCTCTTATTCTGAAAATCCTCTCTCTGATTGAGTTCTATCAGTGCCATAGGCTACTTTTTATATCGGTGTTCCTATTATAAACCCGTGAACGAAGCCGCGACAAAAAAGTTGCTTAGAATAATGACATCATTTATTTATTTATTATTTATTGACACTTTACGCACACAAATGTACAGAGGCGGACTTAATGCCATAGGCATTCTCTACCAGTCAACCTTTGGGTGATGCAGAGAATGGTGGTAGGTGCAATATGGTGAATAAAAAGCGATTGATATTTAATTAATACATTCAAACATTTAAATAAATAAAACGAATATATAAACTATACATACAATATAAATATATAATAAATACTCAAATTAACAAGATAAATAGGTACACGAAATACTTAAACAATTATAACAAATAGGTAATTAGAAAACATTAGCGATGTGATGATACTACTGCCAACTTCTTACGAATATGTTCGCGAACTTTAACTTTGAAGGCTAATCGGTTGGTGACCATCCTGATTTCCTGGGGTAGCGTATTCCAAAAAGAAATAGACTGTATATACAATGTAATACACTGTACTTTAGAATAATGACATCAATAGTTAAAGACAACTTTACATCATTCTACTATGAGAATGTTATGGTGCCCCAAGTGTATGGGACACCTGTACCTTTGGAAGATTTAATTAATGCCACCGATGCTGCAATTAACGTAGCCACCTACTGGGCACAAATGATCTAAAGAGTTAATCATCGACTCGAAATGGGCAAGAAGACTATGATCAATATATTTCACTGAAAAGTCAAACTCACCTGCAAATAAACAGGAAACTCATGCACGAACTCAATGATCGAAGGCAGTTGAGCATCAGGAATGGGCTCCTTGCTCGTAGCCTCTTCCTCCAGCACCTAAAGAAAGAAAGAAAGAAAAATGTTTATTTGGGACTCGCACAAGACAAACAAACCAGTAAAATAAAATTAAAAACTAAACAGTATAATAAAATAATTATCTGTGCGAGGCCAAAATGGTGCCTATCTCAGCTTATGCTGCGATATCTAAAAAATAAATAACGCAGCGCTGGTATTCTGATAGGGCCAGTCACCTCATGCAGCAGCAGTTCCAAGGAGTGTGGGAAGTACGCCAGCTGTGCGCAGGAGCGCGCTATCTCCCATGCGTGGTAGCCCAGGTTACGACGGAGCAACTGACGGAGGATTTGGTGGAGGTAGACTTGGCTCTGAAAGGAACAAGTGATGAATTATCAGGTTAAAATTATAATGCTACTGGTTTATTTTCAGCCATTAAATCTCAGTTTCCCATTTTTATAATATAAGTAAGGAGTAATATTTTAGGAATTAAATTCGGAATTTTAGATTTTCATCAAAATGCTTAGAAGGAGATTATCATATTAAAATGACCTTACACATTACTGCAGCAAACGCCATCATAAGGATGCTTAATCTTTTTTGCGCAGGCTACATACTTAATTATGATGAATTCTACAAAATTGTTTTGAATAGCTCTTATAATAGTATAATTTGTATTAGTGACTAGTTGCCGCCCGCGGCTCCGCCCGCGTGATTGTCGAAAACTATCCTAAGGGAACATATTCCCGGGATAAAAAGTATCCTATGTGTTATTCCAGACTATAATCTACCTCTGTGCCAAATTTCATCAAAATCCATTCAGTAGTTTTTACGTGAAAGAGTAACAAACATCCATACATACATCCATACTTACAAACTTTCGCCTTTATAATAGTAGTAGGATAAGTGTAGTGGGGAAGTCTAGAGGTGGTAGGTAAGTGCTTAGTCTATGAAAAATTAAACTCTTTTTTTCTTTATCATACGTCTGAAATTAGTTTTTCACAGTAGTTTAATCACACACATCGACTCCAGGTATTATGTGAGGTACGCTCCAAAAGCCAATAGGTACTGACTTAAGACACATTACTCCATTATTTCATTAGTTTTCGTCACTTGTTACTAAAATGTTTCAGTACGTGCTATCAATAAAGATATCTGGTGGATGCATCAATTACAACCTTGTCAGTATAATTACTAGGATATTATTAGTTTGAGCGTAAAACAGACTGATACTTGGAAAAGCATTTTTAGGGTTCCGTACCCAAAGGGTAAAAACGGGACCTTATTACTAAGACTCCACTGCCCGTCACCAGGCTGTATCTCATGAACCGTGATAGCTAGAAAGTTGAAATTTTCACAGATGATGTATTTCTGTTGCCGCTATAACAACAAATATTACAAACTTGATTAACTTAAAAATTGAAGGGAGCTATCATAGAAGAACTTGTTTTTTTTTAGTTTATGATACGAAACCCTTTGTGTGAGAGTCCGACTTACACTTAGCCGGTATTTTATACATATTATATAGTGCTATAATTGTTAGTAACTAAGGTAGAAGGATGGAACAGAAATGTATAGGTTTTTAATTAGTTCCTTCTGCTAATAATGGTTTTAGGGATGATACCCACAATGGCCACAATAAAGTCTGTGGCACCCTTAGTTTTTGTAACACTAAAACTGACGTCTGAGACGAAGTATAAAATAGGGTTTTTTTACTATTGATTGGCACGCGTTTGGCCACAAGATGGTAAGCGATGATGTGGTCGAAAGTGGAGCACGCTTGCCTAGAAGTAAGGGGGCGTTCAAGTATTACGTAACGCTATTTGGGGGGAGGGGAGTCTTGTAAAACGTTACGATGCGTTACAGGGGCGGGAGGGGTGTTCGAACAATTCGTTACGTAACATTGTTTTTTTTTAATTAACGCTAGCTCACTAAACATATTTTCGAGTTACACAGTCACTAAACAGTAGTCATTTTGCCAGACAAAAATAAACATAAATACTTTTTTTGAAATGGCATTTATTCATTAAAAAATTTGGTAACATGGGAGTAGTAGACATAATTGTGACTTTTAGGTAAAATTGTCACTTGGATGATACGTAACGTTTCGGGAGGGGGAGGAGGGTACAGATATACGTTACGGCGCGTTACATGGGGGGAGGGAGGGTCATGAACTTTAAAAAAATTGCGTTACGTAATACTTGAACGCTCCCTAACCTATTCACTCTTGACTTAGAGACTCTCAGGTTGTAGCTATCAGGAAACACAGGTTCTGGCAGGGAATTCCACTCCTTAGCTGTACGCATAATGAATGTATTCCCAAAAGGTTTCGTGCGTAGAAAAAAAATTGATCGTCAATTAGATTAAAAGATTGGACACGTATTTTTAGCTTTTTCGAATCCATAAATACAAAATAAAACAACAAAGTTGGGGGCTTGTAACGTCACTTCTTATAGACTTAAAAAAAAATTATATGTCCAATATTTTTTAGGAATCTATCCTATTAACAAATTGTATTCTATAACCGGTAATATTATTGTAACTTACTGTTCTATTCACGACACAAAATGGCAGCGAAAAGACTGAATTTGAGTCAGACGCGTAAAGGGTAGTGTCGTTCTCAGCGCCCAGTAGGATAGCATCGTCGAATAAAATTGCTGTTGACAATAAATACAAAATATACATAAATAACTGAAATTAAATTACTAAAAATATAGCTGCAGTTGCGTTTCACCTAAAACTAAAGCAGGACAGAAGGATAAACTTAGAACGAGTTTATTCTTCTGTCCTTCTCTCTCTTCTTCTGTCCGTGTCTTACGGTTCCTTGGGGTCGATTCAAAATCTCCCCTGTCAGCTATCACTCTAGCAAACGAGGATCCAATTGATGACAATGTGTAGGAGCATATTTTAGCTACTTACTCAGTGGATAAATATTAAGATGGAACGGCAGCATGATCCTTTTAGCCATAAACGTATGTCTTCCTGAATCAGGATGTCTAGTGGCATCTCTGGGTAGCAGGGGGAGCCACACCCTTGCGCCTAGGGCTCCGCACCAGAGCCATAGGGCTCGGGAGAGTTGGGTTTGTGAACCAGCAACGCTTCCGCAGGACCAGACGCTTTCGACGCACGATGCGAGGACAGTGGCTGGGAGGCAGCTGTAGGCCTAAGGACAACAAAACAAAAAGTATTTATTTATTGTACAGATAAATGTATCAGATATAATTTTCATCAAGACAGCTTATGTTTAAAGCCATGGTTTAGCATTGGGTGTGCAATTGGGTTCACTAGCAGCAAACTTCGATTCGATTTGGATGCGCATGAGGAAAGCCAATAAATATTTTGAGTTAAAAGATTTTCCGTGCAGTTTTTTTTCCAGTCTTATCCATAGACACAAACAACTAGGCTTTGGAAAGGCCCACTTCATCTTTCTGAATGAGTTGTTCCTTGAAAATTTTTAAAAGTTTTTTTTGTGAAATTAATAAAAATAATAGTTTATGTGTAATGTCTTTTGAGTTACCATAACCTAATTATAAGATCTACTGTATCACCAAAAATCACACTAATAAAAACTTTGACTTGACTAATTTTTCTAAATGTCTGGAAGGATAGACGAGAGGCCTTTGCCCAGCAGTGGCACACAATAGGCTAATAACAAAATTGAGTTACAATTTTAATAACAGCAGACCATTTTATTAATCCAGTGCAGTGGTGATCCTGGCGATTTTGTTCTAACTTATGATAGGCTCAAGTTTCCTCACTCTTTTTTTATTTTAAAACATTGGTCGTTAACACATAGTTTTAAGCATTCAGCATTAGTAATTGCTGATTGCAAGTGTTTGTATTGAGCAAATGAAGGAGGATACTCCACCCAGTTTTAGAGAGCGCATAATGCATCTTAAGTTTTCGTAACCCTATTCTGCACTGAAATACACATAGGAGTATCCACCCTAAAATATTGTTTAGCAGTAGCTATCAAGTTATCTTGTAATTAATATAAGAATGTAAGGCAACCAAGCGGATACGAGCTAGATTATTACGCGTCAAATAAAAGACAAGAATTGACTGGTACTATAGTAGGTGCCAGATAAATGTGGAATAAAGTATATTGACCTTTCCCTAATAACTGTTCATAGGTACCTGAACAATTAAATATGAATCGTTTTTCATTATTAGACAATGTTAAGGATCACGAGAGATGATGATTCGGGACAGCTTTGTGTCATTAATTCCGTTTTTCAAATTAAAAATGTCAATAATTGTAGGTGGGTCAATGACCGTTATACCACGATTATCTGGCGCCTACTATAACTGACTTATTTTATTATTGGTCTATAATAAATAGATCTATTTTAAAATGGAATATTTCTGACAAGTTATTTACACCTTATTCTTAAAACCAGTAGCGCTCCATATTTACATAGAGCCGAAATACAAATGTTGCAGAATGTTTGTTCGTGCCTGCTCATGTAGGTGGATTTACTGAACCATTTCAAACTCCACATAGTCTATATATTATGTGAGTATAACATAGTGTTCCCGCCTTGAAATCTATAAATTACTATCAAGTTCACGAGCATATAAAACAGGTGTAAAAAGATTAAAATTGAAGGTGTAATACAAGTAATATCTGATAATGATCACACTGACCGACATCCGTCAGTGGAGCGTGCAATCAACCGCGCGTTTACGACTCACGCCCAGCCCGCACGCATAGACGCAACTGGAGCAAAACGACGTATCATTAACGAACTTAAATGTATTGTAGCAATACAACACGATTCCTAGATACTACCCTTTACCTACTTTTACAAATATTGAGTTATCACGGAAACTAATCATATAAATCATCGGCGCAATTGATCAGTTTCCGATCTGAAGCTAACTGACCATTTTCGCGGGCTGACCCGCGCGTCCTGCATACCACGCATCGAGCCCTCTTTACATATTAACTCGCGTTTTCACTGCCCGAAGGCTGTTCTATGAAAATGAGGAAGCCTGATGCAACTCTGGGTGATTGTTGTTACAGCTAGAGCGAATGCGCGCCAAACATTCCACATCCGCAACATAGGACATGAAGGTCTAAACCAATCGCCTATAAATGCATTCAAAGTGCTGATTGCTAAGCAGTGCGTTTTTGACATCACGTCAGTGCGTCTCCGGCATAATGAATATTTACGTAGCGGTTCGTGCAATGCAGTTATTGCTTTGAATGATCATGTTTTAAGGACTTTTGTGAAGTGGTGTTTGAATTTTGCAGATATCGTGCCTCCTCGCCTTGACGGCATCTGTTGCGGCTGACGGATTTGGAGGAGGACTAGTATATGCGCCAGGCCATGCTTCAGTAGATTATTATGTGAGTTTTATGGACATTCCGTGCTTTATAAATGTTATCCACTTCTGTTATTAACTGCGTGTTCGTTTGTTGTAGGCATATCCCAGATACGCCTTCGAGTACGCGGTGAACGACCCTCACACGGGTGACAACAAGGCACAATGGGAGAAGCGAGACGGAGACGTAGTTAAAGGTAACATAGTTTACCTTACAGCTTTTGTTAGAAACTTTTTAAACGTTGAAATTTTTTATTTTTCATTTTGTTTTCAGGGGCTTACTCCCTAGTGGAACCAGACGGCAGTATACGTATCGTAGAATATTGGGCAGATGCTAAATCCGGTTTCAACGCCGTAGTAAAGCGCATTGGACCTAACCTGCACCCAGTGTCAATACCATCCATCTACAAGGCACCCATTCCGGTGCTGGGCCATGCATCGGCTATTTCCCCGATCTCTGTCGGACCTGTTGCTAAGCTAGGAGGTTTAGCGGGCGCTCCCCTAATATCAGGACCGATCGTTGGTGGAGCTATCTCTACTGCTAACCTTGTGAAGCCAATATCGATAGCACCCATCGCACCAATCATCAAGACTCCAATTGCACCAATTGCCCCGATTGCATCATACGGACCAATAGCACCGATCGGGCCAATTTCTAAGCCGTATGCACCCATCGCGCCTTTACTGCCATCATACTCGGGACTCCCTGGTCCCATTTACAAGGCCGGACCAGTATATTCAGCACCTTTGCCAGTCTATAAACCTGGACCGCTATACACTGCACCTCTGCCAGCGCCCATAGTCAAGTCTGGGCCAATAATGGCTGGAGGTTACGGAGGCTACAGCGGACTGGCGGGAATAGCAGGATTGAAAGGCATCGGTCTGGCAGGACTTGGTGGGTACGGCGGGTACGGTGGACTAAAGGGTGATAGTCTGATTGGAATGGGTGGATATGGAGGACTGAAAGGAGACGGTCTTATGGCAGGATATGGTGGTTACGGAGGAATCAAAAGCGATGGTCTGGTTGGAATCGGTTACGGAGGAATAAAGGGTGATGCCCTGGGCGGATACGGCGGATACGCTGGGCTAAAGGGTGATGGTCTTCTGGCCGGATATGGCGGTTATGGAGGATTGAAAGGCGACGGCCTTGGATACGGCGGTTATGGAGGATTGAAAGTCGATGGTCTTGGATACGGTGGTCTCGGCTTGGGTGCCGGTTATGTCAAAGCCCCTATTGGAGGTGGTCACGGAACATTAGCTGACCTTGGCCAAGGCTTATTAAACCCATGGGGCGCTGGTGGAGCCTATGGCAAACACTGATTTAATACTCATTTATCTCAGATCTAAAAAAAAACGTCTAAATGCCGCTGTCCGTTACTTCCTTGTAATTCTTTGTCTTCTTAAGTGAGCCTTGAAGAGAGATTTAAGGTTGGATAAGTCAAGAAACTATTGTACATAAGAGATTTAATATTTATGTTGATAATTATAAGTCAGACTAGCACTAATAAAGCATATACCACCATGTGGTAGTATTAAGTTGTTTTATTGCCCTGAATATAAAATGGTTATTTGTCATTATCCCTTATTGGAAGTACTAATTAGACAGTATAAAACCAAAATTAGTCAACAAAATTCACATTAAAACACAGTTTAGCTTTGTTTGTTTTAACAGCACATATATTTACAAATTAGATAATGTTAAATCAGAAAACTAACAATTAAACCTAACTACTATCCGGCCAATTCGTAGTTTCCGCACAATTAGATAATAAACGAGGCTTTTCAAGTATAATTTGGCTGATAATGTTTTAATGCTTGAATGCACATTAGATTTTGCACTTCCTTTAGAATAGTAATAATTAATTAATTAATATCGATAGCACCCATCGCATCAATCATAAAGACTCCAGTTGCACCAATTGAGCCGATTGCATCATACGGACCAATAGTACCGATCGGCGCCCATCGCGCCTTTACTACCATCATTTTTGGGACTCCCTGGTCCCATTTACAAGGCCGGACCAGTATATTCAGCACCTTTGCCAGTCTATTAACTTGGATCGCTATACACTGCACCTCTGCCAGCGCCCATAGTCAAGTCTGGACCAATATTGGGCTGAAGGCACATCAGATTTTGCACTTCCTTTTGACTAATTATTTCAATTTGTGAAAACCAGATTTTCTGTGCTGTTTTACGATATCGTTGGTAATAGTTAAATATATCGCTGGCAGATCAGCCGGTCGGTTAGCTATCATTCATCATGTCGTCAATGGTGTCTGGCATGTCCGCTCTGGGCTCTGAGTTTCAAATAGACCTTTTTAGTGCAGCCGTGAGATGCACACACACTTAGTTTTTAGCATACCTTTTTTTTTGTAATTTCTATGTACCGTGCGTGTATCATGTAAGTGCTAAATAAATATTTTTCTTGCTTTTCTTTCTTTAAAGTTGGATAGTAATATGCAAGTCGCATGAGAGCACATAATGAAGCAGAAAATCTGAGCTTGCAACCACCATTCCTCCTCCATTGGCTCCTCCAAGGGATGATTTCGCTGTGGCCGGAATCGGCTAGATTGCTGATCATCATTGGAATTTGGAATACGCCAGCGTTGTTTGGAATCCGTTTTATGCTATATATTCCCAGCGTCTAGAGACCATACAGCGGGCTTTCACCAAACACCTTGCTTTTATGGCCCCCGGCATATCTCATACCAACAACGTCTGGCATTCTTCAATATAACTTCACTATATCAACGAAGAGTTATGCATAGCCTTTTGTTCCTCTACAAGTTAGTCAACGGCCATATTGATTGTTGTGAAATACTATAGCGCATTTATTTGAGTGTTCCGCACAACATTCCACGGTATCCCCTTACCAGCTTGTTCCATCGCCCTTCTACCCGTACCAACATTGGTCGCAATTCCCCACTAGAGAAAGTTGTGTGACAACCTGAATTCACTTATTAAGTCCATGCCTGAGACGGATATATTTGGTGACTCTAAGGCGAAATTTAAATCGAGAATCCTGGCTTCCCTACGTGCTATCAAGTCTCCTGATCAAGTCAGTTGTCCAAAAAGTTAACTTCGTTTTATCTATATTCCCTGGTCTACTACTGTTATTTTCTCCGTTTTATTGTATGTATTATATGTTATTGTTCTTATATCGTGTCTCTTTGTAGTAGTGTATAAATAATCTGGCGTGTTTTTGCCAATGTTGTGTTTGCCCGTAATTGGCATATATATTAGAATATTACCATAAGACTCAATGTATCTATGTCCATATAAATGTGCTGTGGGTGAACCTTATAAATAAATAAATCACCATCATATTTCTTGAGTAGCAGCGATTTATTATAATCGGCATACACGAGCTTACATTGTATGTGGTAAAATAAAATTAATTTTGAAATCATATTAATGACTGTTGACAATATTTTGTGGAACTAATTAATTTTGCTGTAATTCAGGACCGAACCGCATTATACCAATGCTGTTGGTATTATGACAGATTGGAGACATGCAACGCTGACAGCAATGTTCGTAAATCACATAATTGATTGTGTATTGTATATGTATCAATGTGAACACGAATGTTTTTTGTTGGATAAGTTTACTAAAGGATTTTAGCAAGGGTTCTGTCAGCTTTTAGCTTTTCAAAACGGAAGTAGATAAAACACACTTAAAATTAAATGTTGCCAATTTTTTTTAGTAACGGAAATATACTAAACGAATTATTTGTTATAAAGAGGACCAAATAAAACTTAAATAACTTAAAAAAATAAATAAACAAAAATGTAGACTTTAACAATGTATTTTTTTTGTTTTTCCTAAATAGCGTTCATATCACTAGCTAATTCTTATTCCTTATAGCCCGGTGAATTCCTTCAAAGGTAACCCTAAATTCTATGCCAAGTACTGAAGCCGCCACGTACACGAGGAAAAAATATTTGCTCATTAACAACATTTTTTGCATACATTGGGTCATGTTTCATGTGAATAACGAACCAGTATATTGAAACGGGTCGTACGACTTTTGCCATCGTTGCACTTATAAAAGGACTGTTGATACTGGCAACTGAACATTCTCCATATCATTCGCTGACAATATGAATGGGTTTTTAATGGTTGGTAATTGTTTAATTGTTTGTTGGTATCATGTCAAATAGTTGATGTGGGATATCGTCTGAAGTTTTTTGGCCGATTGGTTCTGCATAAGACTGAAGTTTTTGGCAATAGGGATTTGCGAATTTTATAGATTTATCTAAAACAGATATTTGAGTAAATGTAGAACTTATTTTGAACACAAATGAACTTTAGTTAATGAATAAATGAAACCTAGAAATGTTGACTATTTTTAACACTTCTAAAGCGGTAAGAAGCTTTTAAATAACTATGGTTTAACTTGTAATGTATATAATTTCAGATTGCGTGCACACTCGCCGTAGCTATTGCTACTGCTTCCGCTGGTGCCATAAATGTAGTTCCAGTCGTTGACAAAATCGTAAGTATCCGAGATTCCAATGCAGGCCAATGATGATGCAATTTTTGTTTTAACCTTTTGAACGCCATTGTCACGTATACATGATAAGCAAGCGCGTGCCCTGTACGCCAAACGTCACAAATATGTGACAAAAAGTATGGCGAATTTACGGCTTGGCGTCGGCGACACGCCGATGCGTTTATGCTCTGGCGTTCAAATGGTTAAATTGTGTTGAAATCTGCTTTGAGCAAACTATCACCTATGTATCCGCTTGCTCTTAGTATTAAAAATTAATGAAAATAGTTAGGCGATAAAATCACTGCCCATTGTCTTATGGTTCTGTTGACGTATAAGCTTATCAACTAACTGACTTCTGCGCTAAAGACAGTTGAATTCACGCTCAGAACATAAATATTTGTTCGGTTGTTATTCAATTTGGAATAATGGGTGGTCTTTCGTCGGTCGTTTAGTGAGATGTTTGATAGTAATTGATTTCACAATACGAGAGAAAAATATATGGGTTCAAACATAATAGTGGTATGAAATAAAAAGTCATCTAATACATTGCAGGATTATCCCCGCTACGCGTTCAACTACGCTGTCAACGACCCAATAACAAAAGACAACAAAGCGCAATGGGAGACAAGAGACGGTGACGCTGTCAAAGGTTCCTACTCATTGGTCGAGCCTGACGGGACCCTCCGCGTCGTGGACTATGCAGCCAATGACCACACCGGATTCAATGCAGTCGTCAAGAAGATCGGCCCGAATGTACACCCTCCAGTGCTACCAATAGCAAAGACTGTAGCTCCGGTAACATCAATACTCGGTCCTGTGAGCTATGGCTTCGGCGCAGCACCCATTGCTGCCAACCTACCGAAACTAACGACGCTTGGGCAGTGGAGTCTTCCATGGGACCCCTTCACGCACTCATACGGAGGATGGGTTCCCTTGGCAGGACCCTTACTAGACAAGCCATACGTCACGATATTTAGCAAGAAGTATATAGATGGAAAAGTTCATAAATGGACGACAGGACCCATACCGTTATATGGCAGAACATTAGTTTTGAAGACCAAGCATTGAAGTTGTATGATAAAAGATCTTGGTTTTGTATATAGCCTGGGTATATTTATTATTTTACAATACTGGTCAAGGAGAGGTATTACTTGTATTACATCGTCTTCCGAGCGTTTGGTGTAATGATACTATTTTAGTCAGAATCGAGGCTAAAATATATAGTATTCTAGTCTTTAAATGCTTTGTAAATACTATTGTATAGCGATAAATATACTGTTAATATGTAAATAAAGGCATTTAAACGGTTTTCTCGTCCAATTATTATTTTCTGCTAAACGAAAGAAAACTTATTTTTTGCCTTCAAATAAAAAAAAAATAAAAAAAATGTATTTGGCCTCACTCACCAAGAGAATAAAATGATAATAATTTGACTGCGAATTGAGAAACAAATTATCAGAATAAGTACCCATGCATGGATAGCCCCCGGGTCGATGGCGCGTTGTGTTTCACGCGCGCCTCAAGGAGATGTCAGCAGAGAAGACGGGGCCCGCTAGGGCCAGAGCCTGCCAGGGTTGCGGAATTTGTTCGAAAGAGTCACCGCGGCCCTGGAACGCAAAGGGCTTTAGAAGGAACACGGATGGGTTTTAGTCAGTAAAAGTCTGACACGCCCTTCCTCTCCACCCAGAGCGGAACAAGTCATTTGATTTGCCATGCTTAAAAAAAAAAATGCATGGATAGCAGGGACCAAAAGTAATGGAACGAAAAGCTGAATAGATTGTGTTAGAACTGATAAAAAAGAAAAGGGAATGAATGATAGCGTGACCGTTGACAACGGCTTCAAAAAGGAGTTTGTATGATGATAATCGGTACTGAGAACAGGAATCAGGCACTATAACTCAGTATGAATTTATTTGCCTGGAACCCGTACTAAACTACTAGCGCCTAACGTAACACTGAGAAGTAGGCACTTAGTGATATGAAACTAATGAACCAGTTAAGACGTTCTTTATTCCTTGTTATGGTATCTTACTTAAGTACTTGTATCCTACTTCTTAGTATGGTAGGCGCCAGATATAACTTTCAATAAAGTACCTTTACCCTTGCAATAAAGTACCCTTCGTAGATACGCGAACAATTAATTATGAACCGTTTTTCATTACTAGAGAACGTAAAGGATAGAAGTCGATTCAGGACAGCTTTATGTGTTTATTTCTGTTTTTAATATTAAGAAAGCCAATGAATTGATGTGGGTCAATGACCGTTTTTGCACATTTATCTGGCGCCTACCATAGTGTAGTCAGATTTACTCTGACTTGCAAGATACTATGACCAGCAAAAAAGTGAAATGGAAAGAGCGAGACGAAAGTTTATGTAACAAAGATAAAACAAGCCTGTATTCATGAAAGGAGTATGCTCAAGTGTATACTCATAGTAGACGCAGATTTTGATGGACTTTTATAAAGTCAGAGATCGCCGGATTGTTATAATGTCAGAGAAGACGTAAGACAGAAAGGTTTAGAAGGAGAAACGGGAGCCCTTTGGCCGGCAGTGCGACACAAAGTTTAATAATTTTTGTAAGTACCGTTACATATCGTGTGACTTGTCATGTAGACCATGAGAACGTATAAAATCCGGACTCTTCTAATACTGAGTATTTCCCAACAGAAAAACCAACTAACACTACCCTCTAGAACCCCCGAGCATTTGCAACTACTTTTTTTGAGTTTTACTTGCGACTACTTCGACTACTACTTGACATGCAATGTATCGAGAGTCTTTTTAGGGGCGAAGTATTTGTTAGATAGTTGCGGGCAGAGCAGACCAAGAATCGTAACCCTTGATCTGCCCTGCAACAATTCAAACAATCAATTAAAGTTCCGCAGAACTCCTTGTAAAACTTGGATTAAACAGGAACTTTATTTATTGATAGTTTTCCATAAATGAATGAACAACTTTTGTACACCATCTGCACCTAGCCTGTTTCCCATTCTCTATCAAACCTTGTCAAAAGCGGAGTACTTATTGAGATCCAAAACGAATATTATGCAGTTTACGCGTCTCGGAGCAGTGCTGCATGAACAGCTATTTGGAAACAGAGTTTTTGACTTGTTACGCTTTAGTTAATCTCTATCTTGCCTACTGACACTTGAATGACTCAAAATATCTCTGGTTTCTGAAGACCCACTAGAGTCAAATTTTACTATCTTACTGTCATAGCTAGTTAGTTCATGTAAACTAAGAAACCAACCCAAAAACTAAGAAGCATAACGGATTTTGTGATAGCTTCTGAAGATCCAGGGTCATCACACTCATCTACACTAATATAATAAAGCTGAAGAGTTTGTTTGTTTGAACGCGCTAATCTCTAGAACTACCAGTCGGATTTGGAAAATTATTTTTGTATATGATAGCCACATTCATAAGAAAGGCTATAGGCTACGGGAACGGTGAAAAACGGTGTGCGCGTACGAAGTCGCGGGTAAAAGCTAGTCACACATAAGATAAAAGTTTTGAGTAGTCCCTCAAGATTCTACAAATTGTGATCAGACCTGTGACTTTAAATTATCGCTTAATCGGCCACGTCCAATCAAGGAATCTCAACTAGGTGTTAAAGAAGGCAAGTTGTACATGATCTAGGTGTCGGCCGTCAACCGAACAAACGCGAACAAACAAGCAAACAATACGTCATTCTAACACATAACAACCCCAATTAACTCATTAGTTAATCATATTATACGAGTCTAAGGTACCAGTTATGTATGAACTATTTATGAATACTAAATCAGGCAAAAAGCACTGAAACTGACCGGTTCAGAACAAGATGTCTGACAGAAACCGGGGCGCTGCCGGGTCGAATAATTAGTGTAGTATAAATAGGCATGTCGCAAATGACAAAATACAGTGCACTTCGTTTGCTCACTAGAATACCTTGTCAGCAATATGAACATGTATATCACGGTAAAAACCTCCTGAATAAACTGTCTTTTCTCCTGAAAAGGATTTTCTGTACAGTAAAATTTGGTTCCTTTCCACCTTTTGGTCGAAAAAAGCGAAAATAATTAAGCGTTGCATAAAAGGAAGCAAATGACCATTTTACGCAGTTATAAATTGTGTATAAAAATTGCTTTTATAGTGCTAAGGTGAAAGAAAATGAATCCCTATTGTGTTTTCAGGTCACCTGCCTGCTGGCTCTAGTTGCGGCTGCTTCGGCAATCCCGCCCGCAACGCTGTCATACGTTCCCATTACCACAATTGAAAAAATCGTGAGTAAAAGTAAACAAGTTACGTTTAAATAATTTGTCAATCATCACTAAATTTGGAACGTCATTGTTGCCATCGCGGTTAGAACCTGGATGAGGTTGGCACAGGAACATGGGGTTTTAGAAGAGGGAGCCCAGAAGTGGGTCACGCTGGATTGGTCGCGAATGTCATACGTTGCAGATCTCGCGGCCCACCCATCAAGGCGAAGGTAGGTGCTCAGGCGAAGTTTTTAGTGGGTGCAAGCCCCACATAACCACACCGTCTCCCTGGACGGCGAGGCATGCATTATCTTCGCTCAAAAAAAAAAGGAACATGGGGTTGTCACAAAAAAAGGGAGGCCTATGCTCAGCAGTGAGGATTTGGATCCCTTACTTGTATCAATTACAAAAATTATCAAGTGTCTTGTGAAAATTTTAAAGTAAGAATATTGTTGCAGCCAAACCCAAACTACGGATTTCACTACGCGGTAAACGACCCGTCGACGGGCGACAACAAGGCGCAGTGGGAGACCCGCAACGGCGACGTTGTACGAGGAGCATACTCCTTGGTGGAACCTGACGGCAATGTCCGCCTTGTGGAGTACACTGCTGACTCACTGACAGGCTTCAACGCTATCGTCAAACGAACAGGACCCAACGTACACTCTGTGGCGTTACCAATTGCCAAGCCGATTGTGGAAACTCTTGCGCCGATCACCCCTGTTATTACCAGGCCGATTCATGTTGGACCCATTGGTCATGGACCTATGGGCCCCATTGGACACGGACCCATCGGTCCCATTGGACACGGGCCCATAGGTCCTTTTGGTCTTGGCCCAATCGGTCCCATTGGATTTGATCACGGCCCCATCCCAATTGCCCCTATCGCTGAGATCGCGCCAGTCGCCGAAGTTCACCATCAGCCAATCATAACTCCGGTCATCGATACGCCACCAATCATCGCGCCTATACCAACGTTTGACCTCCCCCTGATCTACCCGCTGCCCCCGGCTGGTCCGTGGGTACATCTATCGGGGACCTCTTATGGAGGAAAGGGTAAAATCGTCCGCCGCTGGGCCGCCGGACCTATCTCACTAGATGGCAAGACGCTCACCATCAGAACCAAACATCATTAAACTAATCTAAGTTTCAAATGTAAATAATAATTGTAACTTCTCCGTGTATAGGTAACCTATTTAGTTACTCACGGCGCTAGTGTGTTCTTGCATTTGTGGAGTAGATGCAAAAATACACATAGGTCATGTTAGAAGTTAAGTTTGAGCGGTATAATCCAAAGCAACGAAGTGTACCTGAATAAATAAATGTTTTACGAACCGAATCCGTTTTTCGTTCAATGCATTCGTTGGTAGAAAAGACATGGAGAATGGACTGATTATGTCATATTCGACTGTCAAGTGAATACGGTCATAAAAGTGTGGAAAAACCGCATTATCGTGCGGCCAGTAGTTGTCGTATCTACGACGACCTTTGTCACTACGAGCAACAGAAAAGAAACAGATATTGGCCGCACAGTCGCTTCACCTTTTCAACCGAGTTATTAATATTCTGATTTTGTTGCTCAATCCATACCTCATGTTCTACAATATATGGTGGGTAGTGCAGCGTAAAATGGGCTCATTTAGTTATGCGTGCCGAACACCCGATAACACGCACATTAAATGGTAATGTTTGCGTTTTTGTTACATAACTGCGTAAATTGGTTAATTACTTGTATGCAGTAAAAAATAACATGGATTCAAGTAAGTAGGTATTATGTTCTCTAAACTGAATAATCGCTTATGAAAAGAATATAAAGGCACAGTCGTCTCACTTTTTTGGCGTCGTAAAGAAAATGAAATGGAATACAAATGGATATTTTGGTACTCTAAACAGTGCCATTATTTCTGTGCGGAATCAAGCATAACTCACTTGGGAGCATGTAATGTAACATTACAGAGTCGAGCATTACATCAGTGAGCGAGCATTACAGTATGCAACCTGTAATGTTACAGATTCGAGCATCACATTGGTGAGGGAAGAGAACCAAGCATTACAGTGCGCAACATGATAAAATGTGTAAAATATAATCTGAAATGTTACATTACAGGCGAATGCTCGTCAAGTCAGGGATGCAGTACTGTAATGCAATGCTCAAAATCGAATCTGAAATGTTACATTACAGGCGAACTCTCTAGGTGAGGGAGCACCTTTAAGTACATTATAAGGAGTATAAAATATTTTCCCGACTAACATTCGCCTTCGCGCATTCGGACAAGTATTGATAATTTTAAGCTTACCGGATTATTGTCTTCATCAACATCATACTCTTCTCTTTGCACCATCATCAGCTTCCCGCTGGCGTTGATCACCTGAAAACATGAATCACTTTATTCAAATAACCAAACGAACAGACATTTAACGATATTTCAAAAACATTAAGTGTGAATTGGGATACTTATTTTGGTTTAACAATATGGATAGGTGACATAAGTGTGTTGCGCTGGTTTCAATAACTTGGCAAAGTTCAAGTTTAATATCTCTACCCTATTATAGATACCCTATTATATACCCTATTATAGATATTTGTCTATCCGTCAGTGCTTACCAGCGAGTCGGGCTGTCGTTGTACGTGAACAAACACTGTGGACGATGAGCGGTGGCGGTGTGGAGGGTCCTGCAGCCGACACAGTGACGCTGATACCACGCAGGCGGGGTGTGATAGTGCTGATACGTCGACTGCTTGAACGCAGCGCATTTCTATGTTACCCGCTGAAATGAGACGTTTAGTGTGAAAGAATTGAAAATAATAGAAAGGAATGGTACCATGGAATTCTCCTTATAAGTCAAGGCGACTAATAGTCATTTTATCCAAAGCACTTTGGCTTTATATTCACACAGAGTTGTCCACATATCCAAAATTAATCTTGAGTTTTATTTTCCCACTACGATATAGAACAATTTAGACAGATGTTAACGAAGTAGTAATTTAAATAGCCCTGTCAATCAGAAAACTAATAAAAAATCGTTTCACTCAAGGACACAATCCGAACATTGACGATCCTCTCAATGTGAGTTGGCGTGACAAGGCAGTACGTTTTTCTTAAACAATATATTATCTCAGTGTTAGAGTCCAGTTTGAGCACCAAGTTTACTCACCATTGTCCACACAGTTGAGCTCGTATATGGTGACAAGCGCGTCAGCCCCGAACACTACGAGCTGGTCGTCCAGTATGTCCAGCACGAACACTTGCGACTGCACGCGGACTATCTTAGCGAACTTGTTGTCTAGTTTGAGCACTAAGTTTACTCACCATTATCCACACAGTTGAGCTCGTATATGGTGACGAGCGCGTCAGCCCCGAACACTACGAGCTGGTCGTCCAGTATGTCCAGCACGAACACTTGCGACTGCACGCGGACTATCTTAGCGAACTTGTTGTCTAGTTTGAGCACTAAGTTTACTCACCATTATCCACACAGTTGAGCTCGTATATGGTGACGAGCGCGTCAGCCCCGAACACTACGAGCTGGTCGTCCAGTATGTCCAGCACGAACACTTGCGACTGCACGCGGACTATCTTAGCGAACTTGTTGTCTAGTTTGAGCACTAAGTTTACTCACCATTATCCACACAGTTGAGCTCGTATATGGTGACGAGCGCGTCAGCCCCGAACACTACGAGCTGGTCGTCCAGTATGTCCAGCACGAACACTTGCGACTGCACGCGGACTATCTTAGCGAACTTGTCGTCTAGTTTGAGCACTAAGTTTACTCACCATTATCCACACAGTTGAGCTCGTATATGGTGACGAGCGCGTCAGCCCCGAACACTACGAGCTGGTCGTCCAGTATGTCCAGCACGAACACTTGCGACTGCACGCGGACTATCTTAGCGAACTTGTTGTCTAGTTTGAGCACTAAGTTTACTCACCATTATCCACACAGTTGAGCTCGTATATGGTGACGAGCGCGTCAGCCCCGAACACTACGAGCTGGTCGTCCAGTATGTCCAGCACGAACACTTGCGACTGCACGCGGACTATCTTAGCGAACTTGTTGTCTAGTTTGAGCACTAAGTTTACTCACCATTATCCACACAGTTGAGCTCGTATATGGTGACGAGCGCGTCAGCCCCGAACACTACGAGCTGGTCGTCCAGTATGTCCAGCACGAACACTTGCGACTGCACGCGGACTATCTTAGCGAACTTGTTGTCTAGTTTGAGCACTAAGTTTACTCACCATTATCCACACAGTTGAGCTCGTATATGGTGACGAGCGCGTCAGCCCCGAACACTACGAGCTGGTCGTCCAGTATGTCCAGCACGAACACTTGCGACTGCACGCGGACTATCTTAGCGAACTTGTTGTCTAGTTTGAGCACTAAGTTTACTCACCATTATCCACACAGTTGAGCTCGTATATGGTGACGAGCGCGTCAGCCCCGAACACTACGAGCTGGTCGTCCAGTATGTCCAGCACGAACACTTGCGACTGCACGCGGACTATCTTAGCGAACTTGTTGTCAAGTTTGGCTTCGCGGGGATAGAAGCGGATCTCGTCGTGACCATCTAGGATACTGTAGCAGCCTGGGGGGGTGAGAAAAGTTACAAGTTAATATATTTTCTTGGATTATATTTACTAGATTATACAGGTTGACACTAAATGCATTCGCCTTCCAGAGTTTCAAATACTTATGAATTTAATCAACTGACTATTTAACGACCTGTTCACAGTGACACTAAATATTTTTTTGAGATTAGAGATTAAATCACAATCTGATTGAAACCTGTACAAACAATGTATGTACGTCACGGTCAATTCTTCATTTTTATATGATAAAACTAAAAATTCCCAATTTTCAGACTTTTTCCTGTACTTGTACTATAAGATCTATCTTCTTGCCAAATTTCATAAATCTAGGTCAACGGGAAGCACGCATCGGCGTGCCCCCGACTCCAAGCCACAAATTCGCCGTACTTTTAGTCACATATTTTTGACGTTTGGCGTACAGGGCACGCGCTTGCTTGTCATGTATACGTGACAATGGCGTTCAAAAGGTAAAAAAATGCGTTATGCTGTAGAATGATGATTACCAATAACGATGTACTCCCTCCACCACAGCATGCCGCCGGCGACCACAAAGTCCTTCTCTTGCGCCTCGTTACCAAACAACTTCCATCGTCTTGACAAACAGTTGTAGTGAGCTAATCCTGTGCGACCTGCCACGCAGACGTTCACGCCGGCTTCGTCTATTGCACTGTACTGTGAAGTAATTAAATTAAATAAGATAACTATGAGACAGTTTCTCAGGGATGAATTATGGGCTATTGAATGCGTTCAGCACATTATCAGGAGGTACAAAAATATATAATACGCGTAAATCTTTTCTTTTTATGTTATTCTTGGTGTACAATTAAATATATTATAAATAATTAGTAAAACGGTAAAAAGGCACAAATAGAGTCAAAGTTAAACAATTGGAAAATTAACAAAAACGTCTCGTAGACAGTAGTTCGCTTTTCGCGCTCAAGAGTCCACTAAGGTTGGCGGGAATCGCCACACATAATACTTCGAGTACGGAGTTAATAAAGCCATGCTACATAACTAATTTATTTAATTATAATAATAAATATAATTATATAAAAGGCAATTAACGGGCTGAATCCGCCCGTTTACTCGTTTTCCCGAACTTTGGCGAATAGGTCTAGATCAGTCTATATTTATGATACGCCAAAGATTCAAGCCCTCAGCTAATGTTTAAAAAAAACCTACAGATTTTATAGAGTCTCCGGTCTGGGGCCCTACTATGAAGTCTTAAAACGATCATGATTCCGCTCTAAGAGGGAGACGGAGCTATACATAGCGAATAGCACTATCCCGGTTACATCATCGGAATTGGATGGCATTAGCACGTCATAGTAGGGCTGCTGGTATCCAATCTTCGGCGGTGCAGAAATCCTCCTTTTAACCTTTTGAACGCCAGAGCATAAACGCATCGGCGTGCCCCCGACGCCAAGCCATAAATTCGCTGTACTTTTTGTCACATATTTGTGACGTTTGGCGTACAGGGCACGCGTTTGCTTGTCATGTATACGTGACAATGGCGTTCAAAAGGTTAAACTGGATGGATTCGAAAGCAGCTTCATACAGTTAATTTCGGGAACTTAAACTACAGCAGTCTACTTCAGCATAAAGCATAATAAATATCACAACACTACTTTTCTCTGTAATCGTTTTTACTTGGGTTCTATGCTTTATCTTATATATAAAATTCTCGTGTCACAATGTTAGTAACCATACTCCTCCGAAACGGCTTGACCGATTTTTATTAAATTTTATATGCATATTCAGTAGGTCTGAGAATCGGCTACTATTTATTTTTCATACCCCTACGTAATAAGGGTTTTCCACCCCTAACATTTTTTTTTTTATAGGATGGCATTAAAAAATACATACAACCCTAAATTTTCACCCTTCTACCACCAACCCTTTTTTTAAAGCGATATTAGTACTTTAATTATTTTCTACTCTCGGCGGTCGATAATTGATCTTATTTATTTAAACTTTATGTACAATAGTGGTACATGGGCGGAAATTTAAATAGAATTGAAAAAATATTTTAGTGTTGGGAAACCTATTTATTGAGGGAGGCTTTAGGCTATACAACATCACGCTACGGCCAATAGGAGCCGAGAATTCATGAAAAATGAGACGCAGACGAAATTGCGAGGGTCAGCTAGTTGTATATACATAAATAGTACACCTAAGACTACCTACTGTACTGCCTTTCCCTTTCTCTTTAAAATCCGTTCAAAAATTGAAAATAACGCTTTCAGCGATAAGACCGACCGTCCATCGTGTCACCCTATGTAATGTTTTCTTTATCTATCTTTTCATGGTATATGTAATAAAGAGTATTATTCTACTCTATTCTATTCAACACACAATTTGATCCTGCAACAAGATTACACTAAAAACTCACCCTCAAAGGCCAATTCGTAGCAATATAAGTAGCCGGCAACGGCAACACGATCCACTGTTTCCTGCACTCATTGTCGTCAACAAACTCCCTGTAGTTGGTACTGCTCTCGTATTCCAAGTTATGCTGGTCGGCTATCCCGTTCTCTCCCTGGTACAGTTCTGATGACGAGTCTATGATGGAGATCTTGGTTCGTTTTGTTAGGTTGTCTTCTAGGTTGATGTAGAGTTTGTCGTCTGCTTGTAAGTAGAGGTGTCTTTGGTTGCTCTGAAAAGATTGGAAACCATATTATTTTAATGAAAGGGGTTTTATGACAAAAACTAGCTTTTGCCTTACTTTGTACGCGCAAATCCCGATTTTTCCCGTTCCCGTAGGAATTTCCCGTTCCCGTATAGCTGATAGCTTTCCTCATGAATATGGCTATCACATACAATTTTTTTTTTTCAAATCCGATTCGTTCCAGAGATTAGCACGTTCAAACAAACATACATACTCTTCAGCTGAATTATATTAGTAAATAGATGTAGGTGCAGTAAGTGCTAAATGAGAGGACCAACGGAACCACTATGAAACATACAAATGAGACTGAGGCCTGACAGTATATCGCGGCATGAAGTTCTAAGATTTACCTACATGCATTTAGCTATTTCATGCACAATTATTTTTTTGAAATCGTAGGTATGCGGGATTGTCCGAAAGAGTTACCGCGGCCCTGGAACGGAAAGGGAAATTTGGTGGATCCTTCCTCTCCGCCTAGAGCGGGAGGAATCATTTGATGACTTCCCGCGAAAAAAAAGGTATGCCCTCGAAAGTTCCCAAATGTTTTTTGAACCTTATTGCCAAGGGATCAAAGGCGAAAAGAGAGTTTTGATTTCAGTATGTAAGTGGATTATTTTAGTGGATACGCTAGAGCATAAACGGCGTAATTGTGACTGTGATTGGCGAAATTCGCCATACTTTTCGTCACATATTTGTGACGTTTTGCATGCAGGGCACGCGCTTGCTTGTCATGTATACGTCACAATGGCGTTCAAAAGATTAAAGCCCTTGAAGTGCAACTGTCTATCCAGACAGGTAGACCATATTTAACTTACCATGCAAGGGTTGACGCTGAGAGGACTTTTGACAAAGTCTAATTGAATAATGTTAGTACTTGAATCTCCTTCCACTTTCACCATCCAAAGCTGGTAACCTTCTGTCGCCCATTCCTAGAAAAACATAACAATTAGAAACTTTTTTAAGTTTACGAGAAATTTTCCCTATATCTGAATATAACACAGAAAAGAATTTCATAAAAGGTACTAACACCATTATCTTTTGAAGCCAGCCATAACTTTAAAGTGTTTTTAGATTGGGAAGTTTTAGAATCTTTTGTCATCCGACGTCATTCTTCTGCTACAACGTTGTGCTATTTATGTTCTTATTTATTGTTAGCACTTCTTCATCTCCGCGTCGCTGACTCGACAATAGCTTAGATTCGTGAGACCTAAAATGTTTCCACTCCCACGCCATCCTCAAAGGCAGCGCATAGGTTAATTAGGCTGCATGTTAAGGGGCACAAATGGCATGTAGAGCATATTTTGTGACTCGGCTTTACGTCCATACCACATTTTAAGGATGGAAAGTGACTCCCTCCAGCTCTGGACCGAGCAAGAGGGAGTTTCAGACTCTTACTGGCTAAAACCCATCCGTGTTCCTTCAAATGCCCTTTGCGTTCTAGGGCCGCGGTCACACGCGGCCACTTCCATACTCTGCTGTTGATCTGGCAAGATAGCCCTACTTTGTGAAGTTGGAGTTACACCTGACTACTTGGGTTGTTGCACTGGAAAATTGATGGATTTTAGACTATATATTTTTCTACTTACTAAACTAGAGACAACCAGCGGGTTGGACTTGCTGAGGTCCTGGTTGAGGCCGTAGTCCCAGGCGAGCGAGCACATGAGCAGCGCGCCGAACGTGCTCCACACCGACACGCCGCCCCGCTCCCAGCTCACCGCCACGGCGCGGCCGTCTGCTGTCCATCTGAAAGTATTATTATTGTTTTTTTTTCTATTAAGGTCTAATTTTTTGCATCTATATGCTTTCTTTCATTTTGCTATTATTATAGTCATGCTAGTGGTCTCTATAGAAGAATTTCTAGATTTGAAGATTGTCCAGAACGGATTTTACAGCCTCCAAATCATTTACATCAGCGCCATTTTCTTTTCTGCCACCATCTTGAATTTTCATTTAACGTCAATATTCGTTTTTATGAGAACACTTGTTTTTATTCATTGCAAAAGTATGACGACGCATTCTCAATGTTACCGGCTGTTTCAAGTACCTCAAAGACGATGTCGGACTTCCTGGCTGTGTGGACTATGTTTACAACGTTACAACGCACTATTGTAAGTAAGCATGAATACTTAACATTGTTAATGAACACTTTACCTCATACATTTAACAGGTCCAGGATCACCGGGGAAGTCTTTGGAACTGAGCACCATCGTATGCGACAGTTCCAGACCGCCCGTAGCTTCGTCTATCGTGAAAACATCCACTTGAGAACTGAAATATTTAAATAAGTAAATTAATGATCACCAACAGATTTTACAGTAGTCATATTTTTTTATACATTTACAAAGTGTAATAGAATAAACGCATTATCTCTTAAGGGGTTATTCATTGTATTCATCATTATGAACAACTTTTACTATGGGACCAACACTGAAATCGCGAAAAAACAACATTTATCTATTTACCTGTTATTTAATACCTTAAAAACTGATTCACAGCCGTACACCTCAACATCATCATCTGCCTAGCCTTTTCCCAATTATATTGGGGTCGGCTTCCAGTCTAACCGGATTCAGCTGAATACCAGTATTTTACGTGGAGCGGCTGCCTACCAGACCTCCACAACCCATTAACTGAGTAACACGGCCCGGTACTCCTTGGCAAGACTGGTGTCAGATTATCTGGCTTCTGACAATCCGTAACGACTGCCAAAGATCTACAAATGACAGCCGGGACCAACGGCTTAACGTGCTTTCCGAGGCACGGAAGAAACACGATATGTTAAGATGGTCACCCATCCACAGACCAACCTTGGCAAGCGTTGCTTAACCTTGATCGACCCGTGCGGCTGATATTCTTTAGCCACGAGCTCCTCTCCGTACACCTCAACATAAGGTACAATTGAAAACCAGCATCAGGCAACTAGGTTGTCTGGCATTTTGCTTGTTTGGCGCAGCCGTGAGGCACACAACATAATTGTTTTAAAATTAAGTTTCCTTTTATTTGTACCCATATTGTGTTATCTGTGTGTGCCAAATAAACTAGTTTTCTTTCTTTCTTTCATAAACACAGTCATAGCTATACAACGTGTATCAGAATAAACGCAATTACTTTTAAGGGACCAACACTGAAATCGCAAAAAAAAAACTCCCCATACATTTCTGTGAGCATAACTCGACAAAATGATATGAACAGCTGATTTTTTTTCGCAATTTTAGGTTTGTTCCCATAGTAAAAGTTGTTCATAAAGACCCTTTAAGAGGTATTGCGTTTATTCTTTTACACGATGTAGATGAAACCATAGATAACCCCAGTCGTAGGCATTCATTCAATCCACGTAGCCTCTTCCCAACTATATTCGCCGTCTCCCGTCTCCTGTCATGGAGGTGGGCGCTAATGGCCGCGACACCGTATTCCATACTAATGCGGTTGTTAACGAACACAAACTTTTGTATCTGTTTTTTGTTCCAATACCTAAATATTTTGTATTTTTGTATATTGCAGTCTAACCGGATGCAGCTGAGAACCAATATTTCCCAGGGAGCCACCGCCTATTTGACCTCCGCAACCCAGTAACTGGGTAACTGGACACCACTCGGAAAGACTAGTGAACCCAATTATAAAAAAAGTAATGTCATTGATACTCACTTTTTCCTGCCAATAGCAATTAATCTAAACTTATGGTTGACTCTTGCGCAAGTGGCGTCATCGATTCCCGGTGCCCAAATGCCTTGCACAGCCTACAAACAAACAAAACATAAATTATTTAAATGTCTTTCTATAAGATAATCCTAGCGAACCAACTTCCTCTTACGAATTCATATAAATAGAAGAGAAATTGATGTTCTATACTTTAGAGGACAATACTTTTCCTTTTAATAGGAGCAATAAGAATGGAACAACAAAAAAATCCGGCCAAGTGCGTGTTGGACCACGCAAAGTGTAGGGCTCCGTAGTTACCCGTCTCCTAAACCATGCCAGAAGAATACTGAAATGTACTTAACTATTATACAGTTACAAATGCACTTGGTTTTGGTCCTATGGAATTATTAGGATTTTTTTACTTTAAAAAAACCATCGCCACTTTACGTGCGTATTAAAAAAAATGTATTTCAAGATTTTATTTTACCACTTCGTCGGCGTGATTAATATGTAATTATGTATATAATGTATACCCATACCAAATTTCAACTTTCTAGCGCTAAGTGTCTCTAAGCTAAACCGCGGACGGACAGACAGGCAGACGGACATGGCGAAACTAAAGGAGTTCCTAGTCGTCTACGGAACCCTAAAAACCTTAGTATTGCTTGTTCCATTACCACTGCATACCACACACAGGATCTGGCTAGGATATTTTTAAATTATTGTGCCTTTAAAGGAAAACTACAAGGAAAAAACACACGAATTTAAAATTTTGAGGAACTCAATATCGTGCTTCAGGTTCTATCTATATAATCACAACACTCGTTTTACAATATCTTACCATTAGATCTGTGTCCAATAATATCTGGGATTATCAAAACATGGTTTATTAAATTGTTGTTGACATTAAAAATGAATTATTTACGTGCTATTGATAACTGGTAATTAACACGTTTTTTTTAATTCGCTCTGCCAGAAACTTGTGAACTTGTTATTTCAAGTTTCCAGCAATACTTATAGTCGTTTTTGTGGTCATAACAACATTATTCTAAAGAAAAAAAATACTGTTGCAATAATATTACCGGTTTATCTCTGAACGAGTATGTTTTAGGCATATCAACTCTATTGTTACTAATGTTAATTATAACTTTCGTCAAAATTATCCTGCCATTCTTATTAAACTTTCGATAAAAATCAGGAAAAATAAGCATTATAAATACTCACATTTGGATCAAACTTGAGATTAGGCGCCGTCAGATACGCCGCCCGTCCGTCATTGAGTGTTATCCCGAAACCGCACACAAGTGGGGAGTATTCTATGTCGTTCACGTGCGTATTGTCTTCTAATATCGGCTCAGCTGAAAAGGTCACAAAATCATTTATGTTAATTGAAAACTGTAACTTTTTGCCTGTTCGTTTCCACTGTAGGGCGAAGTATCCCAGGGTTGTGTTTTATTTTCCGCGGCCCTGGAACGAAAAGGGCAATGGAAGGAACGCGAATGGGTTTTAGTCAGTAAGAGTCTGACACTCCCTCCCACTCCGCCCAGAGCGGGAAGAGTCATTTGATGACTTCACATTCTTAAAGAAAGAGTAAAGGCCTCCCTTTCTTCCTTCCATTCCTACCCGCTTATTAGACTAACATATTTAATCATTAAGAGCAAGCATAACAAGACACTTATTGAAAAGACCTTGGAATTAATAATAGACTGATTGATTGATAATGTTCACTAACAGGGACTAGTATGATTACTGTTTTAGACGACAATATTACAACATCTCTTTCATTCAAATAATACAAGAAAACATAACTTGTAATCAAAATACATATTCCTATATTGTATTCATGTGTAATTTGCACCCACAATTCACAGATGCACTAGTTCCCATGCTTGGAATATTAACATTGTATCATGGCCACATAATAATATTAATCTATTCTTCGAAGTAATTTGCTTCAAGAACTAAGGTAAGCGAATTCAAGGCCGTAGTTGTGTGGACAAAGGAACTCAGAAAGTGGCATTGGTGACCGATGAGTTGTGTGGAATTCGGTTATGAAGGTCATACCTATGATGCAGAGGAATGAGGAAAATATCGTGAGGAATGTTTTCATTTCAGTATACATATGGATGATTATAGGGAGAGGGAGGCCAAAGAAAAGATAGATGGATTGTGTTAAGATTGATATGAAAGAAATGGGAGTTAGTGATAGCGTGACGGATGACAGGACAGAATGGAAGAAAAAACGTTTTGCGCCGACCCCAAGTAACAAGGCATAAGGGCAGGAAGATGATGATGATAAATTTGGATGATTAATCGTTTGTTTGGCAAACCCGTAGGTACCTACGCATCGTCGCGCCGACTGAAGGCGCGCACCGGTTTTAACGGTGGGTAAGATGATGAGTAGTATCGGTACGACAAAATGTTTTCACAAAAATAATCTACAGACACACATAAGTAAATTTATTACATTACCTTTAGAAACCTGTTGGTTTATTGAGAACGGTATTCGTCCCAAATCAAGACAGTAGTCCCGGTTCTGTGTCCCGTCCCAACGGTACCTCAGCAGGTGGGCTCTGGTGGTGCAGACGAGGATCTCCGTGCCTGATATACAGCACATGCGAGTGATCTGCCCGTCCCATACTAACACCTCTTTTAGCTGGAATGGAAGACAAAATAGTGATGTGTTACTTGCGTAGTCTGAGAGCTAAATTCTATTCAAATAACTCTTATTTTAAACTATTATGTTACCCGAATTAGACAAAGGCGCGAGATAAATATCTACATCTATACAAACAATAAAGTCGCCTTTCTTGCATGTCTGCGGACCCGGTTTGTTTTTTTTAAATCGCGGAATCGGTTTAGATGCAGTTTCACCATTATTGCCTGAAGACTCGATGCCTATTCAGACCTACGCGGTATTCGGTAGCTTGAGCTATACTGAGACTTGAAATACTAGATACTGAGTAACGAAAGCGGGTATCGCTACCGCTATCGTCACTAGATTTGCGGGGTGTGGGGAGGGATGTATTTGCTGCTGCCCCATCACCGCCGTCCTGGTGGAACCTGTTTCGCAAAGCAAGTGAAAAGATAAAATATAATTATATAGGAAGGAAGGAAATAAATAGGAACCATATCATCAAATTAGATATCGCATATAGTAGGCGCCAGATAAATGTGGAATAAAGTATATTGACCTTTCCCTAATAACTGTTCATAGGTAGGAACAATTAAATATGAATCGTTTTTCATTATTAGACAATGTTAAGGATCACGAGAGATGATGATTCGGGACAGCTTTGTGTCATTAATTCCGTTTTTCAAATTAAAAATGTCAATAATTGTAGGTGGGTCAATGACCGTTATTCCACGATTATCTGGCGCCTACTATAGAAATCTTGATGATTTGAAATGTCACCACATTAGTACATGGCACTCGTGCGAGGAATGGGCTTGTCACGAGCGGCTGTATAAATCAAAATATCTCATGCGCGTAACTGTCGACTAAAAACTGAATAAATTAGCTTCTATAAAAAAAAAAATATGCATAGGTATACCGTGAACAATGAACAGTATTTTTATCGTTGAGTAAGTAGGCCACACTTTATTTTAAATATAAATTACTCTCTGCTATCCATGCTCATGGGTTATGAATATTCAACAAAACCCGCTCACTCGTCGTCAAATACGCAATACATAACTCAAGCCTACTGGCCTCATAGATCCCCATAGATGACTGGCCATTAAAGTATTTTTATTGGCAATAAAAACTTAGCAATCAAAATGTTATAATAGTGAGGTCATTTTCCTTAGCTCATTTCCATAGAGCTCTGAGACGCCCCGCCCTGTCAATAAGCTGCTGCTAGAGGTGGTACATTCACGATATACAGGGTCACTGATAAAATTGAAAGCATTCTTTCAAATGGGATATGTTAGAGCTAATTAGCAACGACAAGTATAACTGTATTAATAAGCAGATAGAGACGATTTCTATCAATAAGTTATTTATATTCGTAAGGTAGAAAATCCAACAAAAATTTTCAAAAATCGTTTAGGTAGTCAAAAACAAACCAATTTGGACCCAAAGTAATTTTATCAAAAATTTTGCAAAATAGTACTGCCTGTGACAGAAATCAAGTGCTAACCGCACTTTTGGCGCGACGATTTTGTAAGTATTGCCTTCTCTACACAGTGCTGGCGTGATGATTCTGTACTTAGTCACGTTAGTGGACTTAGTTACAATCAATATTAGATTTGCCATGCTTTGCCATCCACACATAATATAAATGGTTTGTTTAAATTCAAAGATACATTAATATTATATTACCAGAGTAATTTTCAGAGACGGTATAACTTCTTTGACAAATAGCTCAGCGGAGTCTCGCCGCAAGCTAGCGGTGGGCGGGTCATATTGTTGGTAAGCTGTCTGCTCGCTGTGGGCTTCGACATTGTACAGGATTAGATGCCCTTCCGATGTCTGGAATGGAGAAGGAAATGTTGCATAAAAAAATTGTGTGTGTAGGTATCAAACAGTAATGAATGTGATGCAGAGCAGAAAGATTGCAAAAGATTGCCTTGTTTTTTTTTTTAATTATTTATTTATTCAAGAAAGTTACATAGAAAAAATTCAGATATCTTCTGTCTTCTGCCAAACTGCTGTATAGTTTGTCGGCAGTGTTCTCGTGGATAAAATTTTATTATATCCAATTACTTATTGACTACCTGATACTATGGGTACACACACCTAGACACAAAGTTGAAAAAAAAATAAAAAGGGGTACACACACTAAATATCTAGTGATGGTTGTGTAAAAGGATTTTAAATTTTTTGAGGTATATTCAGTTGTGTGCTCTTGCTGTTGTTGTTAAGAATTGTTGTTGTTGCAGGTTATAAAAATATATTTTAATTAAATTTGTTTTTTTATAATGGTAAAAAAAATATATATATTTACAGAAATGCATATCATAGACGAGTCTGGCTTCCACTCCACTCCGACATTGACTCCAAGTCTCTGGAGAGATTCTGTACTCCTCTTGTGGTACACTATGGGAACAGTTGGCTGGAACAATAATATTTAAACTATTAGAGGCACCTGAAATTGTAAATGAGCAATTCTGAATCAAATAATCATAATTATAATTCATGTGTCTCTAACAAATAAACAATTTGAATTTCTTTTCTCTTTCTTTCATGGGACAGATGTTTTCAATAAAATGGTCAAAACTATAGAGCCCTCCAGGGTCCACGAAATCCAAGAAAAACGAAAGTTAACATTGATTGTTAATTTGTTTGTAAGATCTAATCTCTGGAAGTACTGATTACAAAATTACTTCTTATAAAATATCTTTCACTAATAGAATGTATACTAGTGCAGAGTGCTATACCATATTTAAATGTAAAAAAAACAATCTTTTTTAGTAAGAAACTAGTACTTTGCATTGTAAACTGCCTCTGAATTTAACTCTGACTTTTATGTAGATGCTAACTAAGATGAATATTTACAAATATTGTTTATTATTTACTATTCACATTAAAATAAACACAGGTATGTACACATAAGTATGATGTATTGCTGATTCAAATGGAACTCAAGTTTAGTAAACAAAAGATGTTGCAGCACATAACTAATGCAGTTATGTACAAAAAATATTGGAGATTTTTTATGTTGATAATAAAGATATGATTGCCAGATAAAAACCTTACAATGATTTTTAATTTTCTAATCTTATAGAATCACTAATAACAACAGCCCCTAAGACGACCCACTGACCAACAGTTTATTATTACAATAAAAAAAGTTCATTTAATTGTGTGTATTGGCACACTGTGACCAAAGGTAGATGTAATACGGTATTATAGTTTGTCAATATGACCTCAATGTTCACACAAAAATAAACATACCTTACAAAACCATACAGCGAGGCAGTCATCGCTCAATGAAGCAAACAATATCTTGTCTCTATTCGAAACGATTTGTTTTATAATTTGATTATCTGCACCTAGATTTTTCAGAACTTTGGGCCATCCTATTGGAAAGTACATTTTGATTGTAAAACATTTGCCACTTTTATGTGAAATATAGTTATACACTAGACACCGCAATGAAATTGTTTCACTATTTTCTGTTTTGAATTAAGAAGTTCTGATATGATTTGATATAATTAAAAATTTATTAGATAAATCTGAGCTTCACAAAAACGTCAACACAATTTTTTTCGCTACTGCTTTAATGTCACAAGATGACAGTATGACACCAACATAGATGCATTGAAATAGGACTTTACGTTCGGTAATCAATCAATTCGGTTTTCAAAACACAGATGTGCACTAAAAGAAGATACAAGCTGAACAATTCATAAATAAGTAAAAAATAGAGACAGAGTCAAATGTGTGCAATAATGTAACAAAAATAAAGACATTTGTGTAGCTGTTAAAAAGTCAGGGTCTACTCAGACGTTAAAGCTCTGGGGAAACCTGCGGATGACCTGATGACCTGCGCGATCAAAGCGACTGCAAAGCAAGAGTGCCATCAATCAGTCGCGTGACAGATGCTGCCGACCAAGCGGCGGGAACACCACTTTGGCAGAGCGGGATGCACGGGACGCACGCGTCTTGTGGTCAGACGTGTTAACTGTTTATCTGATAAACAGTTAACACGTCTGACCACAAGACGCGTAAATAAAATAATAAACTTTTGCACTTACGCCTTGCGCCTCCCGGTGCCACACGCAATTTACATAAATGTAACATAATATTGTAGTTGGCTGATTTATTGTATGTAAAATAAAAAAAAGGAACAGGAAACAATACTTATTTTTTTTTTAGTTTGGCAACACTGGGTTTTAGCAATCCGATGCTAACAACAAAAATTGTCAAAAAATTTTTTTCTTTAATTTTATGAAAAGAATTGTGATTGTGACGCGATATTAAGTTTACAGTGTTAATAAAAAATATGTAACTTTTAAAGTGGTTGTAGCTACCTTATTCCAACAACATGTCTGAGAATAACGATTCGCAGGCGAACAACCTCTGTTTAACTGAAGATGCATTTGATCAATTCCAAGCAGTATCAATGTATCAGGAAAAAGAATATATCACTCTGCCTGCCGCAGTATCAATGAAACCCAAGGAACCAGATCCCGGCGAAATATGTCATCTCAGTTATGATAATGAGGTAGTTGTAGGTACCGAAAATGAAGTAAACAGCACTGTCAATGACAACACGGAAGAAATGCAGTCCGAGATTAAGCAGAAAACCTTCGATAATAATTCTTATTTAGAAACGAAAGATTTAGACCAAAACTATGAACCACAGAAAGTTACTAAAAGAGGCAGAAAAAAGAAACATGTCATTCTAATTGATACCAATATAGTCTCAAACAACATTACGATCCTCGGTTCTAAGGCCAGTAATGACATTCAGGCAAATACTGAACAAGAATCCTCCATCATAAGTAGCACTGTACCTCGTAGAAGAGGTAGGAAACCTAAGCCTAAACCTGTTCCTCCCGAATCCGTTACACCATCAGAGATTAATCAAGACAGTTTGAATATCTCTAGCTCTCGACTAAGTTCTGATCCAGAAATGTCAGATATAGTTGCCAGTGTCAAGAGAAGGCGAGGTAGGCCACGAAAGTCATTTCCAAATGACCTAAGTAATTCTAAGCCATTTGACAAAGACTTGTCAAGTGAACTGAGTGGTTCTGACAACAACAGAATTGATGGTGTAGTGTCTACCCGCAAGAGAGGCAGACCAAGGAAAATACAACCTGTAGTAAATCCTCAGAGTGAGGTAAAAAATAATACAGATGTCTTATCAAATGACCTCATACGCTTAGAAGATTTAGATGGGACACAAGCCATACATGAACATAGCAAGGAGTTGTTAGAATTAGATATATCTAAAATAGAGAATAGGGACTTGGATAAGAAAATATTTAGTGACTCAGATGACCTTGATGATGTTTCTTTAAGTACATTAAAAACACATCCTGAAATGTCTAAATCAGCCGATGAAAATACTTTATCTGAAAATGACAAGGAACAACACATAGCAAATAGCAGTTCTGAAAATGCTTATTTAAATCCTCCAAAAAGGAAAAAAAGAAACACTGGTAAGAAAGGAAGTGGTACTAAAAAAGTACCTACACTAATTGTTGAAAATAATCAAGTGGAAATTAATGAAAAATCAGAGTCTATAGCAGCAAGTTCGGTATCTAAAAATGAAACTCAGTTAGAAAGCTCCCAAATAGATTCTGATGACAATGAAGAGTTGAGCTTGAGTCAATTAAAAGAAATGAACAGTGACTTGGCTAATACTGAAAATAATAACACAACTGTAGTCTCAACTACTGACAATCAAGATGATATAGGTGAAACTGTTGAAAGCACCATTGATATCAATAAATCTCCAACAAAGCGCAATAGTAAAATGCCAGTTATGTCAGACTTTGAATACAATGTTGACAGTGTTATAGAAAAGGATGACACAGGGAACGAAGCAAATGATGTTAATGCATTACTTGTGGAAGATACTTCTAAAAGACCAATACGTAGAAAAGTTGCGAAATTACTTTATCAAGAAGAGTCTGATGAGGACCCTTTTGCCAATGTTGAGTTATCAGATGATGATGAACCAAGGAGAAAAGGTAAAAAATATTATTCTGATGATGAATATGTACCTGGCAGAAGAGGAAATAAAGATATAGATACCACAGACAGTGAAATATCTGTGAAAGAGTTGAAGGGTCAGGCTAATGAATCACACCAAAAGAGGAAAAAGTTACGTAAGAAATCAGAAACTCAGTCTCCACAGAAAAAAGCAAAAACAGATCCCCCAATTCTGGATCTGGAAAGTGATGATGTTGAAGTATGTTTACAACCTTCTACTGTACCGAAACCATCTGATGACACTGATTCTACAAAACTCTGGGGTTGTAGCAATGAATTTGAGAACTTCCTTGCCAAAAAGATTCAAGGAACTAATTTGAAAATTAAAAAAGTGTCTGCAACTGCACCCACTGAGAGCAAAGCCCTTGAAATACCTGTGCTAGACCAAGAAGCAAAAAAGACCTATGAGATGTGTAGCCAGACAAGTATAACTCAAACTGTGTCTACTGGTGTGCAAACCACTGCACCCTACGATATCCCCATGAAAGAAAACATTGCATTAACACCAGAACAGTCAGAAAATGCTTGTTACTTCCTAAATAGTATTGTGAAAACAACTTCTGAGTTAGGTACATTAATGACACAAAAATCTGAAGATTTTATCAAAAAGAAAATAAACACTACACATGTCACTGACACTATAAAGATGGATTACTGTGTCAAAAAATCTTTCTTATTATTTAAACTAGCTAAACATAATCTAATGCAGATGGAAGAGGATCTAGCAAAACAGTATGATGAATTTCTAAAAACAAATAATTTAACAAAATGTAGGGAACTACCTAAACAAATAGTTGCCTCAGCAAAACCAGTAAGTAGTGACAGTGATTGTGAAATTGTAGAAGAACCAGTTAAACCAAGTTCTGTAAAGAAACCTCAGGAGAAACCAAAATTTAATCCTAAAACTGTATTTCTCAACAAAGAACTATCTATTAAGATAGCAAAAAAACCATCTGACATCAACAAAAAACTTGATATCAAGGGGCGACACACTGTATGGATAAATGATACAGTGATGGTAAAAAAAGTCAATAAGCCTACACAGTCTTTTTTAGCCCAGGACAGCCGAAATAAAAAACCACCAGATAATAATATTACTACTAAAATGGTAAGTGATTTTTTTAAGCATTATTACCGTCAGAGAGCCATTTCACTTTGTGCCCCTTTCATAACCACAGATTGGCTTAATGTGAACAAAGAATGTGTGTGCAACTATTTTGTTGTTCAGCCAGTTCAATTTAATAATAATAATGGTGTGAATTATTCTGCAAACGCTGGAATTAGCACAGAAAACCATGCCAGTACCTCGGAGACAAATCATGCTATAAAGCAAATACCTATCAAAACCATAGTATCATGCCCAGAGACTCTTCTTAAACTGTGTTTTCGGATTGTGAAAAATCAAATACATGATAAAAGATGTGTCAAGGAAGTTTGTCATGAAAACATACAAAATGAAATTACAGATGGGAAAAACCAGCCAATAACATTATTTCGACAATGCCTGGGGGTCCTGACTGGTAGAGCTGTTAAAACCATGGAGAGGAGCCCAACACCCTCAGTATATTCAACCCCTGAGGATGTAGCAACTGTACCACCTCTTAAAATACTCTGCCACAGAAGAATGGTGGAATTATTATCCAGCTCAGGCAGTGAGGATCCCAGAGAAGAACATGAAGTGGCTGAAACAAGGTGTAGTACAGCAGAATCTAATTATTCAATTTCCACCTGTTCTTCCAAAAAATCATCACCGTCAATTAAGATAGAAGAAATCAAGTCACTCTTGTCCTTGTGTGTTGAGTTCATACAAAGAAAACAAGTTTTTGAGTTAAGTGATACCATAAGTATACTAACACCAAAATCATTAAAAACTTTTGCTTTTGAACATGTCAAACATTTAATATATGGAGATGTGCATGTTTCGTTATTTGGCACTAGTGAGTTCAATTTAGAACACCATAATAACGGAATTATGATTGAGGGCTTAACAATTAATAGTATAAATACATTATCTGAGGAAGCATTCCGGAATCTAGAACATTCACATGCTGATCATCCAGATAGCCCTGATTACTTAGATGGCTTTGATAATGAAGACCATTATGATCCAGACTTAAGTGAAACTGAGGAGGAAAACCCAGTTGAAGCAGAGAACAGTTGGGTATCACAAGTGAAAATGCAGGAATTTAGGTCATGCTATAACACTTCAAACCCAGATATCAATGAAGGGGAAGTGGTTTCAGTTGTTACTCGAATCAAAATTGAACCTGAGGATGATTTGCCAGACAATCTAGATTCGCTTGCTCATGTAAAAATTGAACCAATTCATGGACCTGACGAAATGACAAGTATACCGGAAGTCAAGCCAGAAGCTATAGATGTTTTGGGTTCTGTACCACCAGAACTCAGCAGAGAAACTAGTAGTACTTATGATGTCGACGCATTCGAACAGTTTGCTGCTTCCAACAAAATTTTGCACGAAATGCAAGGTGATGACATCTTCACCCAAAGTGTGCACAGGATACGCAGACAGCACGAACCTGATTACGAGGAAGATGACACGAGCATGAGCCTCCTAGTCCCACAGACCTACGAACCTTTGACTATTGAAACTGCCAAAGGAAGCTTAATGGAAAGCAGTAGTTCTGATGCTGAGAATTCTAAAAATAAAAAGGCTACAGGGAAAAAGAAACCTGATAAACGTAAGAGTAAACAGAAAAAAGTTGATCCAAAGACTCTTAACAAAGAAACACCAGTACTAACTAAAGATAAACTTACTAATGAAGTTGCTAATTTAACCAAAAAAATGAGAGACAAAATTAGACAGGAGGAGAAAAAAGACGATTCTACAGATTCTGAAACTGAAAACTTACCATTGCGGTTAAGAAATAGGAAAGAACAAGAAAAATCAAAACAAGCACAGGCCACTAAAGCGAAGGAAGGTGAGATACAATGTAACAATGTTGATTCTACTGATCAAGTTGACGATGACGTCGGCAACTTCACTGGCTTTACAGCAATCGATCAAAACGAGATTTCTAACTACCAGAAATACATGCAATTTGTGTATAACAAAATTATACCAGATAAAGAAAATGAGATTGCTCAAATGAATAATAAGGCTGCTGAAGAAAATACAGTTCATGAAGAGCCAATAATTTCTAATGTGCCTGCTGAATTATTGGAATGCGAACCAACTATGCCTATTTTTGATGAACCTGTAAGCGCAAAAAGATCAACCAGAAAAGGTAAAGCAAAAGCTGAAATAACAAAGAAGGAAGAAATATCGAAGAAAGCGGAAATATCAAAGAAAGCAGAAATATCAAAGAAAGAAGAAATATCAAAGAAGGAAGGAATTTCAAAGAAAGAAGAAATATCAAGGAAGGAAGAAATCTCTAGGAAAAGAATTTCTGTAAAAAAAGAAGTGGATTTAAAAGAAAATGTTTTAGAAGAAACTCCTTTATTTGTAGAGCGCCATGGTTGGCACTGCTATCCAGTTAACGGACTTGATGGGAAGCTTTACCAAAATTCATGTGTAGCTTTGGAAAAACTGCCTGAATCATTTGTCCAGACATATTTTCAGTATCAAGGCATTACAAGCAAAGATATTGAAGACCAAGAGATTGACAGGTATGGTAAAAATAAAAATATTTTACTTTTAATTTTTGTATTGTTTAACCTTTTTACGTTAGTTTCATAAACTTCCAGGTTGACAAATTTAAACACTTTGAATAGAACAATTCAGTTGAACTTGCCTAAAAATAAATTGACATCTAAGCGGGAAACTAAGGGTGACCACACATCTGAAGCGGGCAGTCAGGCCGAAAGTCCTACGTATTCTGACCATTATGCCGAGCTGGAGCCTTCGGAGGATGAAGAAGCCAATGTTGACGATGAAGTTGCTCTGCCTGCTGTAAGTATTTTGTTAGAATTATAAAAAAAAAACACTATGTTGAGGACAGTAATTACAAATGTAAATATATGACCGTTAGACTCATAGATAGGGACGGTAGGGACGTCGCTTCTTGCGGAATTTGTTCGAAAGAGTCACCGCGGCCCTGGAACGCAAAAAGGCTTTAGAAGGAACACGGATGGCTTTTAGTCAGTAAGAGTCTGACACGCCCTTCCGCTCCACCCAGAGCGGAAGAAGTCATTTAATGATTTCCCATCCTTAAATAGAAAAAAAAGGGACGTCGCTTACCGCACATACACTCCTATTGGTTGCGTTGTCCATGGTAGATTCATAGATTTGACTGGTTTAAGTTCATTTATTGATAAAATAACTATACAGTTATTTTATCAATATCTATGTCCTCCACATACGTGGAAGACATAGATAGTCGCTGCATTTAAAATACTGGTATTCAGCTGCATCTGGTGGACAGGAAGCAGACATAGTTGAGAAAAGGCTTGGTATATTGCTTGAAATCTATTGCAAGTCAGCAAGTGTGTGACAAGTTGACAAACTATTCTGCATCATCATCATCATATCAGCCGAAAGACGTCCACTGCTGGACAAAGGCCTTCCCCAAGAGGCGGGTTGGCGATCGCAGTGTAGGTGTTGCTGGTGAGTCCCTTAGTCGCCTCTTACGACACCCACTAGAAATGATGGGATGTTGCTATTCTTATACGTCCAACACCATACAGAATTTATTTATAATTTACCACTATTCTGCAAGGATTTTCTAATTTAGTTTCAAATTAAATAATAATCAATTAAAACAAAGAATATCTTCCAAATGTTGAAAACAAACCTTAAATATGTTTACCTTTCTTTCACAGCCACTAAAGCAAACAGAAAACACTTTAGCAAAGAATCTCCTGATGAACGACAACGACAGCGATTCTGACTCCGCCATCAAGGTGAAAAAAGAACTTTTAGATGGTAATGAAACCAAACACAAAATTAGTAGCAAGTACAAGAAGAAAGCAGAACCTGTGGTGGAAGATGGCGCCGACCTGATGCTGACGGCTGATAAGATGATGAATAAGGAACTGACGATGTTGCACGCACCCGTGGTGGTGAACGATGATGTTCAAGATACGCCTACTAAGGGTCCCGTTACGAGGAATAAACAGGTAATAATTTCTTCTTAGCGTGTCGATGGTAAATTAAAACAAATCTGATTTTTTTTCGCCCGAAATTCAGTTTGTTTATAAACAACATGTTTTTTGGGTTTCTTGGTGCGTGTACTAGCACTTCGCTCGCGACTTCATCGGCGCAGATTTAGTATAAACAATGTTCGCCCTTTTCACCCCCTTAAAGGTTGAATTTCCGAAAAGCCCCACTACATCGCAAAAGAAAGTCTTGTGCAGAATATCATTTTCCTAGTCCCGTTTCGGCTGGTATGTTAGTCAGACAGTTTTCCTTTCATTTAAATGAGCTACTATGTTGCATTTCTGACTGACGTTGACTGATCTACGCTCATGGAAGTCAGCGCTAAGCTACGCGCTACTTCAGCCAGTGAGCTTTATTGTTTCATGCTGAACGCACGCGCCGACATGAACAATCGATTCGTCGTGAAATCCATGTGTACTCGCGCTGACAGGTCGACGTCGACTTGCGATGGTCAGCGCCGAGCATAAGCGTGACAAGAAAACCAGATAAAATATACTCTATATCTGGTTTTTCGAAGATGTTAGCTTCCCACACGGAAGATAAAATCTTCTGTAAATTGTTTTGAATTTGGTGTAGTTATAATAAAGTTATAAAACTCCATGTTCATTGATGGAATCAGCGAATATTTAATAATGAAACAAAAAATATCTTTCTTCCTCTTAGTAATAACTTATTAATTCAGTATTGTTTTAAATAAACATAAGTGTTTAACGAAGTAAGCTCTTATCTAAACATCCAGTTATAAAGTCGATTTTATTTCCTTATTGCAAAATTAGGTCAGTGTTTCCATTGTTAAAAGTTCTAACTTTTTTAAATCGCCCGTTGTTAATCTTGTTGTTTTGTTTTTTTAGAAAAGCGCAACTAAAAATCAACCGTCGACTAGCAAAATGAAGAATGACGAAGATTCCTCTTCTGAGGAAGAGAAGCAATGGGTGAGCACCAAGGAGAAGCTTCTCAAAAGAATGGGCAAGAAAGACCAAGCCAGGTATTGTAAACCATATCTTCTTAGATTTTTTAATTTTAAAGTTGAATTGTATCTGACTATCTCAAACTAGAATAAGATTATTATATTTAAGCCTAAAATAAGGATTTTAATACAACATATATTAAATGATAGTCTATGGATTTGGGTTTCATTATTTTCGCAATAATAAGATATCAAATAAGGTGAATAGATTTTAATAATAAGCAATAAAGTGACATAATGTTAGTAGTTATAAGGACGAAATAATAAATAAATAAGGGTTACTGTGTGATTCTGTCTTTGTTTTTAATTTATCCTGGTTATAAATTCTACCCCCTTTGTCAAAGATTGTAGATTAAAACATACAAAGACTGACTGTTGCATTGTTGCAAGTCCGGTCATGTACCTCTACTGTACATAAAGTTTAAGTAGTTATTTATATACTTGCATCGAAATGTTGATATTAATATGGATCTTCCCGGGATTTCTAATATATAGACAATCCCGTGTGGCCAATAATATTACAAATAAATAATAATATTGTTTCTTTTGTTCTCACAAGCTATGTTGTGCGAACTGCAAATGTGGCAACATCGCGCGTGTGCGCATTGGAATTTTGCCACTTCGGACATCCGATGTCGTTGATATAAATTTGGCAACATCGCGCGTGCAGTGGTTTAAATTGTGTGAAAGTAAATAACCTTTTTATTTAATAAATCACGGGATTTTTCTGCTCTTTAAAATTAATCTCGAGATTTGAGGCATATCCACTTTATTCTTTCGCTGTATGAAATCAGTGTAAGTACATAAATAACTCTACTTAATTCCGACCTCTGTTAAAAAGTTTGAAAGCTGTATACTGTGAGGAGATTTAGTGAGGTGCGTCGTTGGTGTTCTCAATTCTATATAATATGCAGTGTTCCACACGAATGTAAAGTCTGTAGTGTAAAATCTCTGCAGACCCAGGGTTTCTTCTTCTTTACATTGGTTAAGAAGAAGAAACCCTGGGTCTGCCATTTCCCAATTTAAATAAAGAACAAGCTTTAGAAGCTGTTAGATAAAAAATGTCTTTTGTTTTTTTCTGACCTCGTTTCCACTCCTGAGCAAATAAATGCCTTCCTCCACTTTATTGTTTATTCATACTAGCTACTAGTATCCATAGTAGTACTACGTAATAGTTCTCTGCCGTAGCGGGGTGGGGCACAAGCTTTCGGCGATTAGGGATCCAGATAGATTAACCCCTTCAATATGAATATACTTGTATATTTTAAACAATTGAATATCACAGATTCATTTAATTTTATTTGAATGTACGCAGTTTGGACGACGCCAAGCGCGCGAAGCTCGTGAGCGAGTTCATAGAGAGGCGCGGCGACAAACCCGACTCACACATACGACCTCGCAGCACGCGCACGCGCCGCTCCGGCAAGAAGTTCCTGGAGAGGCAGAAACAACTCGGGTATGAACATAAACTGTACTCTGTTAGACACAAGCTCGTGAGCGAGTTCATAGAGAGGCGCGGCGACAAACCCGACTCACACATACGACCTCGCAGCACGCGCACGCGCCGCTCCGGCAAGAAGTTTCTGGAGAGGCAGAAACAACTCGGGTATGAACATAAACTGTACTCTGTTAGACACAAGCTCGTGAGCGAGTTCATAGAGAGGCGCGGTGACAACCCCGACTCACACATACGACCTCGCAGCACGCGCACGCGCCGCTCCGGCAAGAAGTTCCTGGAGAGGCAGAAACAACTCGGGTATGAACATAAACTGTACTCTGTTAGACACAAGCTCGTGAGCGAGTTCATAGAGAGGCTCGGCGACAAACCCGACTCACACATACGACCTCGCAGCACGCGCACGCGCCGCTCCGGCAAGAAGTTCCTGGAGAGGCAGAAACAACTCGGGTATGAACATAAACTGTACGCTGTTAGACACAAGCTCGTGAGCGAGTTCATAGAGAGGCGCGGCGACAAACCCGACTCACACATACGACCTCGCAGCACGCGCATGCGCCGCTCCGGCAAGAAGTTCCTGGAGAGGCAGAAACAACTCGGGTATGAACATAAACTGTACTCTGTTAGACACAAGCTCGTGTGCGAGTTCATAGAGAGGCGCGGCGACAAACCCGACTCAAACATACGACCTCGCAGCACGCGCACGCGCCGCTCCGGCAAGAAGTTCCTGGAGAGGCAGAAACAACTCGGGTATGAACATAAACTGTACGCTTTTAGACACAAGCTCGTGAGCGAGTTCATAGAGAGGCGCGGCGACCAACCCGACTCACACATACGACCTCACTCCGTCGTCGGCGCGGGAGATATTATAGTACACATTTACACAAGTGTGTGCGTAAACAGGTGCACTCTCTGCTCCCTGACTCTCCCAGTCCGACGATGTGAGTAGGGCTACTCCACCAGCTTCAAATATAGGTTTGGGTTCTAGCAAAGTCCTTGCTTAGCTACAAGTGTAAACTTGTAGCTTTAAAAAATTAAATATGTAATCTCGCGTGATCAAGAATTTGCGAACTCGGCTCGAGATTGTAATCTCTAAGGCCGCTATCCCATTAGCGTTTTACGAGCGTTTGCGTTTCTCCGACGTCGTGAGCCTCTAGTGGCAAATGTTTATGTCGCGTCAATACGACGTTAACGTTGCGTTTTTAGCAACAGTTTGAGAAACGCCAACACTCGCAAAACGCCAGTGGGATAGCGGCCTAAGAGTGTGACACAGAACAGCTATGCATTTTCAAAACACAATTTTAACAGACAGACTTTAATGATACATAGGAAAACAATCCTTAAGAGGAATCGCAAGGTCTGATTTGCTTTCTGGGGACTGATTTATAAGGTTTATAATTCAATGTCTCTCAACCCTCTGTTCGACGCTCCTTTTTGTTTGGGCTGAGGTATAAAATGTCAAGGATAAAATCTAAGGTTAAGTGGTGAAGCAAGTTGGGAAATGTTAATTTGTTTTTTCAGAATACTATCAAGGGAGCTATTCGGGGAATCGTCAGATACTTGTATGTCTAAACGATCTCAAGCCAGTTTGTTTAGAGGACGTCGTAATATTAGGAAGGTAAGTCAGCCTTTCAATTCGTTTTCGTCTTACTAAGTGGTGTTGTGTTACCCAGTAACTGGGTTTCGGACTTCAGATAGGAAGTACCTATGTGTAATCTAGAGGTATTCAGCTGCATTCAATTACACTAGAAGTCGACCTCAACGCACTTGGGTAACACTATGATGATGATAAATTCTTATGTACTCACATATGCATAAACTAGCTTTTGCCCGCGTACGCGCACATCCCGTTTTTTCCCGTTCCCATATAGCCTTACTCATGAATGTGGTTATCATACACAAAAATAATTTTGCAAATCCGGCTGGTAGTTCCAGAGATTAGCGCGTTCAAACAAACAAACGAACTCAAAACTGTATTATATTAATATAGATGTTTCTTGCTATCTCCAAGAATGATGTATTTCAACAAAACATTTTTCCACAGGTTATTGACAAGAAATCTCTAGCTCGCAGTACTGTAGTGGCGAATATGGAAGAGTTTGAGAGAAAAAAAAGACTGAACAATAAGCAGGCCCAACTGGTAAGCATGAAAAAAGAGCCCCGACCCTTGCTCGAGCCAGCCCCGCGCCGCTGAGCCTGTAGTTTTAAATTCGTCCCTAAATAATAATCCTAGTTCGATCCAGCCCGTCTCTAGCTGTCCTCCCCCCAGCGACGGCGTCGCTTAGTTTATAAGTTTAATAAGCCCTGGCTGGAGGCTTTCATATTTATATGAAGGCCACCACAGGCAAGTCCGGTTAAGCAGTCGACAACCTCATAGGTTAAACTGCGAGAAGCAATACACAAAAAAAGATTATAAAAATTTAATCTTTTTAGGGTCGATTATTTAAAAAATTGGCTTTGGCAGTTGGTCAGATGGACACGAGTGATCCTATAAAATCTTTTTTATTCACGAAATGTATCGAACACTTTTCTGGACCCATTATAATAATAATAATTTCTTTATTCAAGTAATAAGGACTCATTGTGTTAGTAATCTTCAGAACTATGTTAGTTTATTTCAATATTATTATATTTTTTCAATTATGAATTGTTAAAACCAATCATTGTTCCCGAGCGAAAGAGAAATAGAGCTTTGCAGTAGGTGTAGTGCCATCACTTTCTCACGCTGGAACAATGATGTCATGCCTATTGCATAATATGGTCCCTATACCGTTTTGTCCATCAGCTTGCCAGTGTAACTGACGTGATACGTTCAAAACTTGTTTTATGTAACCGGATACTTGTAATATTGTGATGCTTATCAAACTATTACTATCTTTAATTTCAAATCAAGCAGATTCATTAAAACTTTTGCTCCAATCCACCTTATTTCCACTGTGCCTAAGTCTATTTTCCATTGTCACCAAATGTTGTCTCGTACGCACAGAGGGAGCTACTGGGCTGCGAGGAGGGTGTGAACGTGCTAGTCATTAACGACGAGGTGTGTCTGGAGTACGACTTCGAGGAGAACCGCCCCATCGTCACAGTGCACCCTTTCTTTACCAAAGTTATGAAGGCTCACCAGGTATGTAGGCCAAACTGAGACAGTATTTTCTTAAATACATTCTTATTCGTTTAATTACTTTTGCAACAGATATTTTTAAAAACGCAATAGCGGTCAATGCATGAGGTTAAAAACTAAACTATTTCACATCCTTACATAGCCTATGTTTACATTCCCAAGTTGTACCGTCTGGTATAAAACTTTTTTACGCCAGCATAAAGCTCGGTGCACACCGTTACTTGAGCAACATTGCTTACATCATCAATTATTATGATACTGCAACATTCCATGTAGTACCTAAGCAGCGTGGTTACCCATACAACTTCAATGTTGAACTATGACACGAGATTTAATGGTTTTACGATTGTAATTACATTAATCAATGTCATATTCCACAGTACGAAGGCGTCAAGTTCATGTGGGACGCTTGCTTCGAAAGTTTAGCGGAAATCGCTGCCGGACGACCAGGAGGTGGATGCATCCTCGCGCACTGCATGGGACTTGGCAAGACGCTGCAAGTGCTGGCTCTATTACACACAGTAAGTACTTTCCCTTCGATTGCTGTAATAAATTTAAAAGTTTTTAATAAACTTTTAAATTTATAAGTGTTGTTTTTATTTAAAAAAAATATGTGCCGGTCTTCCTCAATTACTATAGGTCCTTTAGTAATTGAGGAAGACCGGCACATATTTTTGATATTTAAATAAAAGTATAGGATGTATTAGAAAGGTGGCTCGTTGTGTAATGTCCGTTCCTGTTTTGTTTTTTGTGCAGGACAACTTATTAGGTTTATTTATTTATTTAAACTTTATGTACAATAGTGGGCTTAATGCATCAAGGCATTCTCTACCAGTCAACCTTTGGGTTATAAAGACTATACTGTGGTAGGTGTACAATAAATAAAAATAAAATTTAAAATTGAATTTGATTTGAAAATGAGGTTGTTGATTGCTTAACCGGACTTGCCTGTGGCGGTCTTATAAAAATGTAAACCTCAACCGATTTATTACACGCTCGCGAGCACCCGCTGTAGGGTACGGACCTCGGCTAAGGACGTCGCTGGGGGAAGCCAGCTAGGGACCAGCTGGATCGAACTTTTATAAAAAAAACGGCTAAGTGCGTGTCGGACCACGTACAGTATATGGTTCCCTAGTTACCCGTCTCCTAAACCATGCCAGAAAAATAGTAAAATGTACGGATCCTTTGATGGAAAAATGGTTTTAGCACACCCTTAATATTTTTGAAGTACCTATCCAACGGTACCCCACACCATGGAATAGATGAAACAAAAATTCATCGCCACTTTATGCCAGAAATATAGTAAAATGTACGGACCCTTTGATGGAAAAATGGTTTTAGCACACCCTTAATATTTTTGAAGTACCTATCCAACGGTACCCCACACCATGGAATAGATGAAACAAAAATTCATCGCCACTTTACGTGTAGGGGAGGTACCCAAAAAAAAATGTTTTCAAGATTTTGTTTCACCACTTTGTCGGCGTGAACAATATGTATACACATACCAAATTCCAACTTTCTTGTGCTAAGCGTCAAAGCTAAACCGCGGACCTTGTTGACTACGGAACGCTAATAAAACTATAAAACGGTTAACATTACATTTTACTATTTTATTTTCACTTAAGCTTAATATAATTATTTAGTTATTAATTTGAGCGTTACTTAAGCTTGACATGCTTATTTAGTTATTATTCTGAACATGTTTTCTGGCAGAATAAACATCCTTTCTTTTCTGTTCTTACTTTTTGATAGCTATTGGAACTTGGGATGGGACTTGCCTCGGCTAGATGGACTTTAGTCCTTAGAAATGTGGCTGGAATAGACTGGTAACATGGAAGGCGGAGATTAGACTGTCTGAAATTTGAGCCCAATGTCCAGCAGTGGGGCCCGATATATTGAATAGCAGAGCTTACAGCTCGGTCGGTACAGTCATGGACAGCGTAGCAAGTCATTCCATAATGTGCACACGTTGCATCACCTTAACCCTCAGGTATTAACTCATCCCGGCGTGAAAATGCAACGTGTCCTCGTGTGCTGCCCTTTGTCGACGGTACTCAACTGGGTCGACGAGATACACAAATGGATTGGACCCGTCACCAACCAGATCAAGGTAAGCAGCAGTAGTAGTAGTAGATATTTGTACTAACTATGAAATATTTTTCAGCTTTGAAAGCGCTAAACTTTTTAGTAGTTCTTCCAGACTGTTCAGACGTCAAGTGTTTGTATTGTCCTCTGCCAGGGTTGCGGAATTTGTTGGAAAGAGTCACCGCGACCTTGGAACGCAAAGGGCATGATGATTTCCCATCCTTAAAAAAAGGAATTTGTCCAGGCATATTTAAAAAAATAAAGTTGTCATAATAAAGCTTTGTGATCACTTGTTTTTTTTTTCTTTTTCAAGCAACGTAAAATAAAGAGGAAGTTACAGGTATTACATTCATATTTAGTTTTGAATAAGAATTTATCAAAGCTGCTTTCTTCATGAGGTCTAACCATCCTTCCTTTGTAAGGTCTTTGCTTCAGGTAAGTATAAGTATTGAAAATTTTAATGCTAGCTGTCAGAATTGTTCTAAAACGTTTGTTCTTTGAAACTCATTAACAATATTGTATCGACATTTTGAACTATTCCAAAAATGCGCAATATCAAATCCAAATATCTCATCCAAACAGGTCTTCGAGCTTTCAAAACTAAAGAAAACCTACGAACGCGCCTACCAACTAGAAGACTGGTACAACGGCGGCGGAATATTCATCGTAGGATACGAACTCTTCCGAAGTTTAACGACTCTCGATCCAGTCCTCGACGACATTCGACCGACGATCGTCAACAAGATACGCACAGCCCTTCTCGACCCCGGCCCAGATATTATAGTCTGTGACGAAGGACATCTGCTAAAGAACGATTGCTCAGTACTCGCGGTAGCAATGAGCAGGGTTGTCACGAAGAGAAGGATTATTTTAACGGGAACCCCGATGCAGAATAATTTGAGAGAGTATTATTGCATGGTGAACTTCGTCAAGCCTAATTTGCTGGGAACTTATGCTGAGTATTCTAATCGGTAAGTTAAAAATATGGAATTAATCAGGTAGGCTTTTTCAAAGTGTACCGTCCCGTTTCTGAGAAAGTCACTCCCTATGATTCCCAAATCTCTTCCCTTGTTCAGAAGTTTATTCTTTTTAAATGACAATTGGCTGATTTTTCAATCGTCAGATAACCTATATTTGAAAAACAAATTAACATGTTAAAATTATTTTCTTAAGATATAAAAAACCAGCCATAAAATCATATTTTATTTTCATTAAAAATTAAACTCTATTGCTTCCTAAAAGGTTCGAAAATCCAATAATGAACGGTCAGCACCGAGATTCTAGTGAAGAAGACATCAAACTAATGAAGGCTCGTACGCACATCTTACACAAAGTTCTCGAAGGTTGTCTACAAAGGCAGGAAGCTTCAGTACTCTACCCTTACTTGCCTAAGAAGCATGAGTACACCGTGTTTATAACTCTCACGCCATGCCAGTGGGACTTGTACAAGCACTACTTGCACAACTACGGCAAGCAGACTAAACAGAGCATATTGAAGGACTTCCATATACTACAGAAGATATGGTCGCATCCTCAAGTGCTGCATAACTTTCAGACGAAGGCTAGGGACCGGGATGAGAAGAATAAAATTAAAGGTATGTCAATTCAATCAATCACATCATTTATTTGTCTATTTAGTAGTCCTCCAGTTTCTGTAATCAATGTTGTCAATCAATGCAACGGAAATGCTTTTTATGTTATGTACATGCAAAAAATACGAATTCGCAAACAAACTTTTTCTCTGATTAAAACCCTCTGTTACAAAAGAAACTCGTGCAAAACTCCACGCACCTAGACCCAGTGGTTTTAACTGTGCGTTGTCTATCTAGTAGGGGAGCTGGTAGACATTTTTGGATAAGTGTTTGAGCTAAAAACTTGTCCTATATCTACCCTACACCTACCCTATACCTCTCATATAATACCCTAACACAGAAAAGACCTGGCTGGGGAGAAGCAGGGCTAAATCAACCCTTACATTTTCAAAGCTACGATTTCTTTTTACAAAAAATATCTTAGAGGCAATCTCAAATGTCTACCAGGTCTCGGACCAATCATGAATAATTTCATTTATGATTTGTAATATGTAAATAACAGTGGCCCTACAGCCCATTTATATAGTGGTGACTTGATCTCTATATTTCGAAGTATCAATTCAAATTGTTTTAATTTGTTGTTTCAAGCAATGGAATTGAAAGAGGAAAGTACAGGTATCTCGACCATTAACTTCGTTCATGTACAATAACAAACATATACGGGTTTAAAAAAGGCCTACAAACAAATTGTTTTAGAAAAGATAAAACGAAAATAGAATAACAAACGATAAAATATTCCGCCATACATTAGTCTAAACTGAGAGCTTTAGAATTTAGTTTGCTTCATGCTTACATAGTACCTATGTATGCCTCCATTGAAGCCTAAAGACAAGGCTCGCAGACCGTGCTTTGAGTTAACTTGTGTTTTTTACGAATATGTACCTTACTTACCACTACAATAAGGTACATATTCGTATGACACTCATACCTTTTTTTAGCTAAGTCAAAGTAAGACCTGTGAACGATACTTAGCACTTGTTTGGCTAAGACATATTCCCGTTGTCGCACAACTGAAACTACGAGTGAAAGATAGAGACTCTTTCACTTGTAGCTTCACAATTATGCACAAACATTGCGTAACCGAAGTACGTGCCAAAAAACCGTTAATAAATCTTGACTAATCAATAGTGCATCAAAACTGCATTTTGCCTTAGAAATTATAGATTCAATGAGGGTTTTCTGAAACGACGTACACCAGGTGGCAGCACCGAGAAGTCAGGTACAAGACTCCAGGCAGCTGTCAAAACGCTTATCTTTACTGATAGATAAAATTTGATTTATATAGTGGTGACTTGATCTCTATATTTCGAAGTATCAATTCAAATTGTTTTAATTTGTTGTTTCAAGCAATGGAATTGAAAGAGGAAAGTACAGGTATCTCGACCATTAACTTCGTTCATGTACAATAACAAACATATACGGGTTTAAAAAAGGCCTACAAACAAATTGTTTTAGAAAAGATAAAACGAAAATAGAATAACAAACGATAAAATATTCCGCCATACATTAGTCTAAACTGAGAGCTTTAGAATTTAGTTTGCTTCATGCTTACATAGTACCTATGTATGCCTCCATTGAAGCCTAAAGACAAGGCTCGCAGACCGTGCTTTGAGTTAACTTGTGTTTTTTTACGAATATGTACCTTACTTACCACTACAATAAGGTACATATTCGTATGACACTCATACCTTTTTTTAGCTAAGTCAAAGTAAGACCTGTGAACGATACTTAGCACTTGTTTGGCTAAGACATATTCCCGTTGTCGCACAACTGAAACTACGAGTGAAAGATAGAGACTCTTTCACTTGTAGCTTCACAATTATGCACAAACATTGCGTAACCGAAGTACGTGCCAAAAAACCGTTAATAAATCTTGACTAATCAATAGTGCATCAAAACTGCATTTTGCTTTAGAAATTATAGATTCAATGAGGGTTTTCTGAAACGACGTACACCAGGTGGCAGCACCGAGAAGTCAGGTACAAGACTCCAGGCAGCTGTCAAAACGCTTATCTTTACTGATAGATAAAATTTGACGTCACTGTCATGGTTACGTCAAAGTTACGTTTGCAAAGAGCATAAGTAGCGCCAACTGGTGGCGTGAATTTTCACAAAAACCCTCATTCAGTGAATCTGTATGCATATGTCACCGGAAAATTGCAGACTCCGTGAGATTGAAATAAATGTTGTTTAGATTATAATTTCTCGATATATTGTGAAGAGGATATCCTTGGCTCCAGGTCTCTGGCAGACAAGGTAGCCTTTGGAAGCGTCTGGCGAAAACTAAAAGAGTTTTGTTTTTTATTTGTGACTCCGGTACCAACGTTCTTTGAAGGCAGACGCCTAATATATTTTAAAATTCAAATCTCAAATATAGTTTTATTTGATAATAATATCATTAACACCAGCGGACTCCCGCTAGTGCTACTTACTAGCGGGAGTCCGCTGGTGTTACAATATTATGAAAAAATCGTTTTGTATACAATAAATCCCATCCAGATTCAATAGTTTCCAATAAATCCGTGTCTTATTTAGAAAAAATTGTTTACAATTTCACGCGATATTTTACAATCTTACGGCGTTTGCCATATTCCGGTGACATATACACTCTGACCGTATCAATATTTTCACAGCGGAGAAATTGGAAGATGACTTGGCGACCGAAGACCTGGAGGAAATAAAGCCGAATGCAGCTGTAGACCTGTGGTGGCTGGAGTATCTAGACGGCGGGAACATGCTGGAGACGCTTGATAGCTCCAACAAGTTCGTTGTGGTCTTTAGGATATTGGACGAGTGTATCGCGCTGGGGGATAAAGTGTAAGTTGTAAATCTGATTAAAAAGGATATTTTAGTTCTAGGTCATTGTTTTAGCTGAAGCCTTTTAGCTTTGGTTGCAGCTTATCTTGTACAAAATACCTTTTTTATCGTAGCTATACTTTAAAATCTTTTTGAAGCCATTCTTAACCGACTTCAAAAAAAGGAGGAGGTTGCCACTTCGGTTATATTTTTTTATTTAATTTGTTTCTTCATAACTCCATCATTTATGAACCAATTTGAAAAAATATTTTTTATTTGAAAAGGTTTACTTTCCGATTGGTTCCAAAGAAATTTCATCAAAATCGGTTCAGCATCCAAGTAAACGAAATTACGTATTTGCTTTCCTGTGACTTTCCAGTGGTGTTGTTAGGTGTGGGTTACCACTAAAAAGTTAAAAAAAAAAAACTATAATAACTTTTTTTGAAGTGACAACGTCTAATAAATCGATGAACGCCGGCTGCACGCACGAAAAAGGATGACTCATTGTAACGTTACGCTCATTGTAACGTTACGATCATTTCATCAAAGCTTTTTTAAAGTTGGTTGTATTTTTTTGTAAAAAAGTTTTTGTTGTTTATAGTTTATTGTATACAAAACTTAAAATACAATGTTACTGTAATATATGCAGAAAGGCGAGCTAAATTCAGAATTGAGTTCTCTAAAGCAAACCTATAGTTATGGAGTGATTTACAAATTAATCTTCTCTTTGTCCCGCAAAATACCTGGTCTAATGTTTTGGTGTAGTTCTGACAAAGCGCAACGATTTCTCGTTTAAACAGTCAAATATCAAATGTAAAACTAACAAAATAAATTGACTTATCTGATTTTCTAGCTTTGTTTAAAGTTTCCAATATTTTCTTTGTCCTCAGGCTAATATTCTCCACATCACTGTTCTGTCTGGACGCCCTAGAATACTTCCTAAAGAAAATCAAGAAGTGGTCTTTGGGGAACGAGTACTATCGGCTAGACGGATCGGTTCCGGCCGAGGTGCGGCAGAAGTGGTGCCGCGAGTTCAACGCCGACAACAACTATAAGACTAAGTGAGTTTGTACCCAATCATCGCCTGTTATTGTTTCCTTAGGGCTCTGCGCAAAACTTAGAAGTCAAACAGGAGAGCAGTGAATAATGTAGTATATTGTCAGCGTGGTAAAGCGCAAAGTTGTACGAACATCGATACATACTTCAAACGGCTTGTTGGATTTTTTTTCTTAGGGCTCTGCCCAAAACTTAGAGGGGGACAAAGCAGGCGTTTTTCTGATGACATTGAATAATCAAAAATATTGTCAGTGTAATAAAGCGCAAATTTGTATATACAGCAATGCAGACTTCCAACGTTATCTCGGGTTTTTTTTCCTTGGGGCTCTGCGCAAACCTTAGAGAGTTGCAAAATAGGAGGTTTCTGAAGCCAACAATTACTCAAGTATGTCAGTGGAATAAAGTACAAAGTTGTTTGTACAACTTTATGCAACGATGCTGACTTTAAACGGAGTATCAAGTGTTCTCAAATAAATTTGTAACTTTGTATTCGAAAATATTACTGCAACATTATTTAGCTTATCCTAAAATCACTATTTTACTTTAACAAATAGCGCCATTCTGCACCTGATACTAGTTTTAATACTTAAACATCTCTTGTTCCTAACTCAGATTATTCCTGGTATCAACGAGGGCCGGCTGCCTCGGCTTGAACATGACAGCCGCCAACCGCGTCATCATCATGGACACGTCATGGAACCCCGCGCACGACATACAGAGCATCTTCCGCGTCTACCGCTTCGGGCAGAAGAAGGACTGTTACATATACCGCCTGGTCGCTATGGTGAGTGTTCTCTATCCCAAAAGCCTGGCCTCTTCTTACGAAAACATAGGTACTCTTAACATCACCAGTCAAGCATTTGTTCACTATTAAAAATCATTCTTATCTTGTTAGAAAAATCGCTATAAAAATGTTTTTTATACTCTTAAAAATATATTTGATCTCATCCAGGGTACGATGGAGCAGAAGATTTACGAGCGCTCAGTGACGAAGCAAGCCGTCGCTTGCCGCGTGGTTGACGAACAGCAGATCGACCGCCACTACAATATGGCTGAACTCACCGAGTTATACAAGTAAATAACGACCTAAAGTATTTCCTGCTAAAGTTGAGACTGCTTAATATTCAGTATTTAACTGCTTGTATTGGAAAGCCTATATCAATGCTACTGTATAAAAGTTAACCACAATGAGATTTTTTGAAAACCAGTTCATCTCCACTTGTGGCGGAATGGTTTTCTGATCATCTGATTTTTGCTTCGTTTTTCGCCAACCCATGTTTTCTCTCAATTGAAAACTTTGAAAGGCTGGGGATGGTACTCAATCAATGCAACATAGGAGGGATGACTCTTAGCTGTGCACCATAAGAAGAACGTTTGCTTTAAATCTGTGTTGGTATAAGGGCGGAGGTTTTTTATCCGCAGTTAACTGGTAAGTTAAATGGATAAAAATTGTGGGCACCTAAATTTCGTTATTGTGCGTTTTACGATCAATTATTAGCTTGTCAAATTAGTAACAATTAGTTAATAACTAACAAATGATCGAAAAACGCTTTCAACGTAATTCTTATTACAATTTTAATCTTAGGTTGAGTTAACTTATCATCTGCCTAGTCTTTTCCCAACTATATTGGGGCGGGCTTCTAGTCAAACTGGATTCAGCTGACAGTATTTTATTTGGGTTGAGTTAACTACAGCTACGGATCGAAAAGCTCGCCCTTAGCCGTACGAAAACGTTAGCGTTCATACCTGCGGTCGCATGAAGTGTCATGTTGTATTTCCAGGTTCGACGAAGGCGGGTCGTGCGTGGCGGGCGGCGTGGCCGTGGGCGTGCGCGACGTGGCGCTGCTGCGCGTGGCGCGGGACGTGCTGCTGCACGCCGTGCACGAGCACGACTCGCTGCTGCGCGGCTCCAGCGAGCAGGGCCTGCCCGAGCACGAGCGCGACGCCGTCTGGATGCAGTTCCAGCAGGAGCAGGCCAATAAACGTATGATAGAACACCAGAAAAAATACTAAAATTGTACAAAATAAAAATATAAAACCTTTTCGAAGACATATCGCTGAACGTTACTGTTCATATATAAAGGAGGGCCTCCTTTACCTCCAACAATATTTATACTTTCATCAGGTACCAATCAAATTAAGTTAGCTGTTTTTTTTTTCATGGTGATAAATTAATCTCTCGTTCTCGTCTCGTTTCTTTGCCACTTATAAAATGTAACCATTAAAAATACATGTAAAAACCTAGTGCCCTTTCATTTTCACAGAAATGGAAAACAAACTAATTGTGAACATCCCAAAAGTTGCGTTGAAGCGTATACGCGAACAGGAGAAGGCAAAAGCCTCCGCATCAACCACCGTCATCAAAGAAGAAGACACCAGCGAAGACTACAACCCTAACGAATCTAAAACTAAAAAGGGGAAAAAATCCTCCGTCATCAAGTGCTGCATACCCATACAAGAAGACGACCAACCAGGAACCAGCCAACAGTACAAGGACTATGAAGCATCCATTCCAACTGAAGACCGAAAACCTATTGCAATCATCAAACAAGAAGAAATCATGGTGGAAAAAATCACAGACATACTCCTCAAATATAATTTCCAGAGTAAAAAAAGAGGAAAGCCTGACATCGCGAAACTAGTCAAGAAAGTGAGATATATGGTGTCTAAAGGATATGTCACCAAGGAAGACATGGCTGATGATTTGACTGCCAGTATCGCGCAGGTGTTGCTTCCGCAGCAGATATCCCTTCCCATGGTCACTAACATTATGTGCGAGTCAATCAATAACTCCGCGGAACCAGGCGCGATGCCCAGCGACGCTGACCCAGAGTTGATAACGAGTGATCCCAATCCCACATTCTTTACAGATCAAAACAATTCTGACGAACCTGAAACAAGGACAAAGAGAAAAGCTGCAATAGCAGCTGAAAAAAGCATCGATTCTCTAGCACAAGTAGTCATCAGTTTAGATGATGACGATTTGGACGCAAGAGACACCGATTTTGTGCCGGAAAACGACGAAGACGTGGCTTTCAAGCCAAAAAAAAAGTCAAAAAACTTAACACCGTCAAAAGTTCACGAAACAGACGAAAGCACCACGAGTGCTGACGAGTCACGCAAACTGAATCATTTTGACGGCTCAAAAACAATAATTGCGACCGAAGACACCGACACAAGTATTCCTAAGAAACCTGGTCCTAAAAAACCGAAGGATCGATCAATTAAAACGTATACTAGAAAAAGCTCACCTGGCCTACCTATACTACCTAAGAAACTAATTGACGATGTACCATCGCCAATCGCGAGGGTAAGTACACCACCAGGTATAGACTACTCAAGCATAATACTAAGCGATGATGAGGAACCAGCATTAAGCCTCAGAACTGATGACCAACTTGTCGATAGTCCTAAACAGTCACCTGCGAAACCTGTACCAGAGTCATCTAGCGACGAAGTTGTGCCTTTACCAATGTCTTTGTTGAAGAATCAGAATTTCATAAACATTGTAGCACATACGTACTTGGTCGGTAATCCCATGTTGGATGAAGATGCGGCTACGCTCGCTGCTCAGTACAGTACATTGAAAGCTTTTAAAGAAGCCGAACAAACTGGCAGGGATGTGTGCAGCGGACCCATCTATGATATTGCTGTAAAGGTAAGTCTTTGAAGTGAAATTTTCAACTGTTCGCTTCTTTTGTCGTACCCTACCGTAACTGTATAATATGGTATTCATCATATCTATCAAATACCCAATTGATAGATATGATGGCATTAAAACAGTACGATTGATGAAAAAAAACAATAAAATTGGTAGAAAAACAGAGAAGTTATACGCTTTTGAAGTTTGTCTTCTATCCTTGTCACACAAAATGTCGTTTGTACTGAATGGTTTCAATTCAATATGGTGGGACTGGGTACTGCGTCACGTTTGCCCAGGTTTTGAGAAATGAAATAAAAACCATTCAAAGACCGCAGTCAGCTTCTTTTCTATCCCGATTTATTAGTGGTCGGCTTAGAGTTTTTTTAAAGTTCAGTCATAGAATTACAAAAACAAAACATAAAAAGGTAAGTACATACATGTGTCCGAATGTGAAATTGTATACAATTTGAAAATAATTGATTTATGATAATAAGTATTGATTGAATTCATTGGAATAACAAATTAACAACATGGAACTGTGGACACCCTCATAATTCACATCTTTTCAAGCTTCATCATAGTCATCATCGTTCAAGTGAACGACCAACCAACCCATGTTATGTTTGGTCTGTCTTTTATCAAATTTCAACATTCGTCACCTGCTTCTCATTTCGGAAATCTATGATTTAACCTGGGATAGTTTTATTTTAGCCATAAAAACACTTTACCTCCAACAGGTCATAGGCAAAGATATACTAAAGAAAATGAACAGCGCGAATCCTAAAGCAGCAGCTTCTTCAGTCGACGATGCAGTCGCCAGCATACAAATGAAGGAACAGATGATTCAAACCCAGAAGACTTTCGAGGAAACTGCAAAGAGTTCCAAGGCTAAGAGTGCGAAGCTGAAATTCAGGGAGGATATGATTGAGCAGAAGTTGGCTATGAATGAGTTGAAAGAGGCTAAGGCTGCTAGGGCTAAGGCTGCCAAAGCTAAGGTCAAGGCTGCTGAGACTAAGACCAAAGCCGCTGAAGCTGAGGTCAAAGCAGCTCCTGTCGTCACATTGTCTGCAGTCAGTGCCATCAGTAGTGTGGTGCCTGTCGGGTTGTAAGTATTGAGTTTTATATTTGGAATTAATTTTATTGGTAACTAGCTTTTGCCCGCGACTTCGTACGCGCATATCCCGTTATTTTCCGTTCCCATAAAGCCAGCCTTCCTCATGAATGTTGCTATCAAATACAAAAATATGTTTTGTAATCCGATGGTAGTGTAGTTCCAGATATTAGCGCCGTTTAAACACAAACAAACTTAGCTTTATTATATTAGTAGCATGTGTTCTTGGGTGAGGAGCATAGAGTATATAACCACCGATTTCTTCTAAATACACGATTCACCACCGCGAGTCGGGGGACGAGGAACAACGCGCGGATGCAATTGGTCAGTTCAAGGTCAAGTTACATAGGTATGCCTTCGCTGCTCTACTTGATTAAGGGAAAATAGTCGATATCGAAATAATGGATTTTAACATAATGAAAAATACTCAATTAAAACCGTATAGATAATATTTAATCAAAATCAGCCAATAAAAAAACATGTATCCTGTTTAGGAGGTATGCGAAATAGAGAGTCCCGCAAATCTCCATTGAAAAGGGAGGATCCCCCGACTGGACGGTAGTTGTATCCGGTGGGCAACTACCTGATAGTTAATTTTCGGACTGTTGTATATGTTCAAATCGTACGGAAAACTGTGATACTGCAATGCAGGATTTCATTAATAGTTCGTCGCTGGCGGGATAGATGGCGTTGCGGTTCTTTTTTGCCGTACAAATTTCGCTTCGTTAGTTTTTCTTGAGGGGGTGCCTGACGACATAAAAAATATCCTGGACCGATCGGTCCCGGTCGGGACAAAGAGAGAAACAAAATAATAATTTTCCAAATCAGTCCAGCTTTCTTCGATTATTTCGGGAACATACATAAAAACAAACCGATGAACTGAGAACCTCCTCCTTTTTTAGGGTTCCGTACCCAAAGCCGGGAAAAAACGGGACCATATAACTAAGACTCCACTGTCCAACTGTCTGTCACCAGGCTGTATCTCATGAACCCTGACAGCTAGACAGCTGTCATTTTCACAGATGATGTATTTCTGTTGCCGCTATAACAACAAACAATAAAAACCGGCCAAGTGCGAGTCGGTCTTGCGCACGAAGGGTAGCAACACTTGGATATAACTAAAATGGTTACTTATACCGTAGCCTATATACAGGCGACAAAACACTAATAGATTAGTATAAACATTTTATGTTATCCATACGGTTAGTTAGCCATTATTAACCTTTTGCGTGTCTTAAGTTACACAGTTCGACATAAGAAAAAATGCTCCAAATGTCTTAAGTCGGACAGTTACACTTAAGGGCTTGGTCAGGATTGGACGATAAAAATCTGTGGTAGACACGCAAAAGGTTAAACATTAGCCAGTAATGAGATCAATTATGTCTGGCGTTTTTTTTAAATTGTTTATAAAAACGCTATTCTTAACCGACTTAAAAAAAGGAGGAGGTTATCAATTCTTATGTTTATATATATATATATATTTATGTAAGTTTGGGTATACCTCCGTCACATAAAATAAACGGATTTTCAAAATACTCTTTTTGTTTGAAAGAGGTTTATTCCGAAATGGTCCTATTTAAATTTGGTAAAGATCTGATGAAGAACTTCGGAGATAGATAAAATTAAATTGATATGGACTGTTTGGAGTGTTGGGGGGTACCAGCACTAAAAAGTGAAAAAAAAAAGTTAATTACAAAAAAAAATACAACCGATTTCCAAATAAAAAATACAACTGACTTCCAAATAAAAATACAACCGACTTCCAAAATAAAAAACACTACAAAGTATAAAATAACTTTAATTTTGGAAGACGGTGTCAAAAAAGATGAATCCACACCAGAAACGCCGCTAAATAAAAAGCTATTTTAAAAATATAACAGTACTTTTCTACTGTTGCCTGTCTGCGTCCGATACCTTATCCCGAGATCGATGGATTTGGATGTTTTTGCATTTGAAAAAACCATCCAATCCATCAATAAGTTTCGTTCGTTATTTATTTATAGGGGCCTAAATGTAAATGATGGAAGGCGGTATTTAGAGTAGACTTATCCTTTCCCTTTGAGGAATGTAGTCGTGACGCATGTTATAATATGAGTGATATTTTGTGTTTAGCATCAAGACGATGGGCGGCAGCGCGCCGCAGTACCGCGGGCACGCGCACATGCAGGCGGAGCGCGTGGAGCCGCGCGTGGAGTGCATCCTGCCCGACGACGACGACGTCATCATCAGCGACGTGCGCGCCACGCCCGCACCCTCTCCCGCGCCGCCCGTCACTCCTGTGTCCAGCACCAAGCCCATCATCCTCAACAACCTCTACAAGTCAGTCGCACGCGGCTTTGAGGCACAACAAAACTTCAGGGTCACCGTCGGCAACAGCAGCGGAGCCCCCGAATCGACGCCTCAGATAGTAACGCCACCCAAAATCATTTTAAGACCTTACGCGCCCCCGCCGGGACCAGCTCCGAAGCTAAACATAACCGCGCCACCCGCCGAGCCGCCGAGTGCGCCGGAGCGGATCCTGCCGAACGACGCCACCATCTGTTTAGACAGCGACGACGAGGACGCCAGCCCGCCGAGCGCGCCGGTAGTGCAGCAGGCGCCAGTGCCTGTGGCAATCACCAGAGCGCAGAGCCTAGGAATCCAGGCCCCGGTGCCTGTGTCGCTCAGCAGCGCACAGAACCCGGGAGTCAAAATCCCATTGCCGCCCATGCAAAACCTTCTCCACCACTCCGCTCCTGCCACTCAAGCCGCAACACAGAAGTTGGTGCTGCGAGTCGTCAATCCAAGCGGCACACAACCTCATTATGTTCTCATACCGTCAGATAATCTTCCGTTGCCAATATTGAGCCCCGCCACAGAACCACCCAAAACGACTCACATGGTCCCGCCAATAGTTTCACATAATTCGTTAACCAGTGCGCCAGTCGCACCCGTTTTAGCTCCTAAGAAGCCTGAAATTAACAGAGCAGCATGCAAACCGGGTGATATACTTAGAATATCGAAAACGGGAGAAATCGAAGTGATAACCCATGCCGACTTACATACTAAACCGGCTAAGCCGGCGCCTGACCCTATGGACATAAGCGACGTTGTCATACAGAACCCTAAGCCAATTGATCCAAAACGACCAGAAGCAAAACCTAAAAAAACTGCTGGGATTACTAAATTTAGACAGATTCTACCAAAACCCGCCAGTTATGAGTCGTTAGACCTAACTGATACAACGCCGGAGGTATCGAAGCCAAAAACGGCTGGACCGAAAACTGTAAAGTCCTCGACGACCGTTGACTTAACTAGCGTATCAGCTGCGGCTCGCCTAACTGATATAACGCCGGAGGTATCGAAGCCAAAGACGACTGGACCGAAAACTGTAAAGTCCTCGACGACTGTTGGCTTAACTAGCGTATCAGCTGCGGCTCGCTTAACTGATATAACGCCGGAGGTATCGAAGCCAAAGACGACTGGACCGAAAACTGTAAAGTCCTCGACGACTGTTGACTTAACTAGCGTATCAGCTGCGGCTCCTAAACAAAAGTCGAGCGCTTCAAAACCTGCAGCTACTACGTCAGTTGACCTAACCAATACTAATGAGGACGTGTTACCCAAGAAGTCTAAACCACATACAAATGACACAAGTAGAACTGACAAGAAAATAGACGCTCGAAAATCGCGTCTGATCAGTAGTTCGAGTAGCAGTGGTGGCTCCCGGGCCGCGAGTCCTGAAAACCCTCTGTCTATCCTGAAGGACGTCGTACACATTAAAGCTGTAGACGACTACCCAGACAAGTCTGTTACTCTAAAATCATCGAAGAGTAAAACCTCCAATATTTCTGTGCAACACGTCATCTCAACAGACTCGAAAAAGAAAGCAACTGAAGCTAATCAAGGGCAAACGGTAAAATTAACCAGAATAGCAAAGGATCAAGTACCGAAACACATCGATGAAGCCATAGAAAAACAGATTAGGAAAGATGCTCTCATGAAGAGAATCACCCCTTTACTTAGTAAGAACCAACCACCTAAAGAAGAACTTAAGAAAAGTGGGAAGAACATGATAAATTTCGACAATTTGGGCAGTGCAAGTACTAGCAAACTGTTGAAAAATACCGGCGCCGGTAAATCGCCGGACAAGAAGGTCAAATCTTTGCCGAAGGCTGACACTGTGGATCTTACGTAAGTATTCATGTTACCTTAGCTAAAGTGTTTCAATATGTACTCAAGTTATAGGCATGCAAATAAAAAAAAAAACCCAGGAGCTCTATTATATTCATAGGTTAAATAAACACATGCACTTCCTAGTAAGTCATTATAGTGACAAGTTTATGTTTTTTGACACAAATATTTTTGTGGATCATTTAAAATCGACCAGGGATACTGTGTATCTGCCAATTAGTTTTAGACACACAATAGCTAGGCTATTAGCTTATTATATTAACTCAGACATAAGTAGTATGTCGAAGTCTTGTGTAATTAAATCCACAATGTTTAGTAATATTACTAAGAATCAGGTGGTGAGCCAAAATAACTGTAGCACTATAGCTATAAATTCTTTTAAAAATTGTACGAAGGAGGTTCCATGTATCACTATGGAAAAATTATTTGTTAACATGGAGGCCACATGTAGTTCCATCTCACTGCCAAGTGATGATGTTGAAGTCTTAGGGCAAACTCCTGATATTAATTTAAACTAGTTTATAAGACAACAGAAGTTACCAATAACAGATTAGTTATACCTACAGACATTAAGGTATCTTCTTGCTCTCAGTTAGATACATATCATAAAGGGGGTCAGCAGCATACATTGAAATTATTTCATCAAAATATTCAAGGTATCTCTTCCAAAATATTAGAAATAGAAATGTTTTTAGAGAAAACAATGTTTGACATTGTATGTTTTAGTGAACATTGGTTGAAAGATTACCAGATGCAAATTAGTTATGAAAATTATAGTGTAGGCAGTTGCTTTAACCGCAAATCTATGTTGCGCGGTGGTTCCCTCATCTTAGTGAAAAAATGCTTAAAATTTAAGCAACGTAATGACATTGTCAGCTTGTCAGTGGAACATTGTATTGAACTGTCCTGTGTTGAGCTGGATAAGCATGTTATAGTGTGCGTGTACAGACCCCCAAACCCTCAAAACTTTACTTTATTTGAGTCAACTATGGAAGATATCCTTGCGAAACTTGCAGCAGGTAACAAATCCGCGATTATTTGCGGAGATTTTAATATTAATATTTTAGAAAATAATTTAAATAGCAGCAGATTTTTAAGCCTTTTTAAATCATTTAATTTGTCTAATGTTTTTACTGAACCTACTAGGGTAACACCAACTTCTTCAACCTGTATCGATAATGTATTCTGCGATTGTGATTATTTAGATAAAGCCATAGTTAATTACCTTCCGTCGGATCATAGCGGACAATTGGTAACATTTAAGTTTAAAGCAGCCTTGCAAAAAATTCAAATACAATATAGGCCAATTACAACAGGCAAACTAGCTAGATTCAATGTTACCTTACAAAATAAGTTGAATGTTCTAGGCCATAATAGTGAGGACGCAAATAAGTTTTATGATAATTTCTTTTCAGTAGTACTAAAGGAATTCAATACAACTTTTGAAAAGAAGTCTAAAAATACTTCCCCTAAGTTTATATTTAGTGACTGGGCGACTAAAGGTATTAGGATAAGTAGGGAAAGACTATATGAGTTATATGGCCTTAAGCCTTTCATTAACACAGAAACCTTTAGTATGTATGTAAACAAATATTCTAAAGTTTTCAGAAATACTTGCAAAGTAGCTAAAGCCCTGTACATTAGCAATAAGATCAAATCGGCAGATAATAAAATTAAGACAGTTTGGAAAGTTATCAATAATGAAACAAGTAGGAATAAAGTACGAAACACTGATTTTTTACTGGAGACTGCACATGGTGCCATAAGCTCTAATTTAGAAGTAGCTCAAGAATTTGTAAATTTTTTCACCGAAATACCATCAAGAACTACTGAAGCTTTAAATTCTTCACCCGAGGTATCATTTAATTTATTAAGAGCAAACGTTCCAGGTTGTACGGTTGAATTCCAATTCAAACATATCAACCCTATGACGGTTATAAAAGCTTTCCGGCAAATCAAAATCAAATTGACCGAAGACTTATGGGGAATGTCTGTCAAAGTGTGCACGTCCATAATTGAGACCATAGCACCATACTTGGCTTTAATATTCAATTTATGTGTAGACCAAGGAGTCTTTCCGGATATAATGAAATATAGTAAGGTTATACCACTTTTTAAATCCGGTGACAGTAAAGATGCTAATAATTATAGACCTGTATCCGTATTGCCGGTTTTCAGCAAGGTATTTGAAAAAGTGATGCTCAATCAAATGCTCATTCATTTTAACATCAATAAAATCTTACACGATCAACAGTATGGGTTTACCAAAGGTCGTTGTACGACTGACGCTGGTGTCACGTTGTTAAAACACATATATACAGCGTGGGAAGAGGCGCAAGATGCCATAGGAATCTTTTGTGACCTCTCCAAGGCATTTGATTGCGTAAATCACGAAACCTTGCTCCTAAAACTAAAACATTACGGACTAGGTAATCTTGCTCTCAGTTTAGTGAAGTCGTACTTAAATGAAAGACAGCAGCAAGTTCAAATAAACGGTGTTAATTCAAGGGGTTTAAAAGTCAAAATGGGGGTACCACAAGGCTCAATATTGGGTCCTTTCCTCTTTTTAGTGTATATTAATGATTTACTCCATCTTTTAAAAAATCAACCAAAGATGGTGTTATTTGCTGACGATACGTCCTTAATTTTTAAGATAGATAGACGTTCTACAAGTCTCGACGACGTAAATAATGCGCTACAGCAGGTCCAAAATTGGTTCACTGCGAATAATTTAGTATTAAATGGGAAAAAAACTAAGTGCATCAGATTTGCTTTACCGAATGTCAAAAGTAATACTTGCGACATAGTATTGGACAAAGAGAAACTTGAATTCGTCGAAGACACGGTTTTCCTAGGGATCACGCTTGACTCAAAGCTACAATGGGGTCCTCATTTAACATCTCTTGCAGGACGGCTTAGTTCAGCAGCATATGCTGTCAGAAAAATCCGTCAATTTACTGATATAGATACCGCGAGGCTGGTTTATTTTAGTTACTTTCATAGTATAATGTCTTACGGTATCTTATTATGGGGACGAGCTGCAGACATCGAGTCTATATTTATTCTGCAGAAAAGAGCCATCAGAGCCATATACCATCTTGGTCGGCGCGATTCCCTAAGGGAACTGTTTAAGGATATTAACATCATGACGGTACCTTGTCAATACATATACGAAAACATTATGTATGTTCGGAAAAATATTCATCTTTTTAATAAGATTAGTGATAGGCATAATTTTAATACTAGAAATAGGAATAAATTAGATCAACCCCGATTCAGATTGGCTAAAGTGCACACTTCTTTTATGGGATATTGTATTAAGTTTTATAATAAAATACCACGTGAGATTCTCGAACTGAATGAGAAAAAATTTAAAACATGCATAAAACGCACTCTATGTAGACAGGCATATTATAAACTGGAAGATTATATCCTTGATAAAAATGCTTGGCTAAATGCCGGTCCTGCTCCACAGCCTCAGCCGCTTGGTTCCACTAGTTAGGTTTTATATTTGGAAGAGATGCTCACCCTCTTTTATGTCTAATAATAATACTATTCCGCATAATCTTATATTATGTTTGGAATAAACTTTTCTTTTTCTGTATTTTCAGATTGATATTCATAGTTTTATATAATTTAGAAGCAATTTTTATTTCAAGTTCTGTAAATGTGAGAACCCTGGACCATTATGTTAATAGATAGTTTCCTTGTTTGACATGAAATAGCAGGGGCAGTTGAGGGTGTGTCATGCTCACTCCAATGTCTCGCTGATGGTGGCGCGTGTATCGGATCATTCAGTTCCCTTCAAAATGGTTGAGCTGAATGGTGCTGATGCACGCGTCATGTTCGTGAACGGGCGCCGTCAGTGGAGACTGGTCATCCCTTGGTTGCCACTGCCTCATTTTAATATTTCATACTATAAATTGTTTTTTTTTCTTTCTTTACATTGTTCTCATATATAGAAGCAACAAAGTTTATGTAACCAGGATTTTTGTAAACATAAAATTATTTAAAAGAGTGTCCGTGGAGTTTCTTGCACGTTCTTCTCCATAGAGATCTACGCTTGCGAACGTGCAAATAGCTTCATGTTTTTGACGGACTGACTTTGACAATTCAAAAGTACCTGATAATGGTTTATTTGAAATAAATGCTTTGACTTTTGACTTTTGACAAAATGAATAAAGTTCAAGCAAAAATTACCTAAAAAATTACCTATGAAGTCTTAAAACGATCATGATTCCGCTCTAAGAGGGAGACGGAGCTATACATAGCGGATAGCACTATCCCTTTTACCATCACCGGAATTGGATGGCATTAGCACGTCATAGTACCAGCTCTGTTCTCATCACTTAAAAGAGACTCATTGACACATTTTAAAAGTTTAGTATTCAATCCACTGGCGTAGTTAGCAAGTGTATGTTTGAAATGATCAAATCTTTTATCTACCAACTGCAGTAAAACTACATGTTGTAGTTTCACGGTCGCAAACGCGACTGCTGAGCGTGGGGTCTGGGTTCCATTCCCAGCTCTGGCAAAACGTTATTGGGATTTCTGTCGCAGCCGGAATTTGTAAGTGAATACCGTGCCTCGATCGAAATTCTGTCGGGAGGATTATAATTACAGAACATTTCGCCTCATTCTTTTTTTAATTTACAGGAACATGTTCCCACCCGGAACTACCATCAAATCTAAGAGCGACACTAAGAAGAGGCAGTCAACTTCAACGGATGTCACTCCAGTTAAGAAGAAGAAGCCAGCTCGTAAGTATTCATGATTGATTAGAGCAGGGTTTCCCAATCATTGTTCCGCCATGTCCCGGTAATTTACACACTGCCCCCTTCGTGACCCACTCAATACTATTAAAGTATTGAGTGGGTAACACGCACGGGCTCTCCCCCGCTAGTTACATCAAGTAAAATACGCATTTATTTTTATTAAAAGTATGTTTATATAACTATTAAAAATGTTTTACGAATATTTCGGTATCGCCTATTTAGTGCTATTTTTAAAACAAGGCGGGAATGCTGCTACCCTATGTTTTATTTTGACATCTAATGTTTTCTCGAACTATGCCTGTCGTTAAAACCACTTTTCTTCTCACAGCAATGACACTGAAAGACTTCAATTTGGATGATATCGACGATATCATCGAACTGGACTAGCAGCTACTACTGCCAATTTTCACAAACCATGACAAACGAAGGGTCAATGGCACTTTCCCACTGCAAGTTCGACCCACGCACCGGATCGTCTACTTTTACTATTTGAACCTCTAATAATATGTAACCTACCTCTTACTTGTGTGAAAGAGAATGTAAGCATGTAATTATATTAATCACAAGCGTACTAAACAAATTATTGGAAAATGTATCACAAATACTCGTGTACAAGTTCGATTTTGTAACAAACTTGATGTGACTTACGATTTATGACATGTAGTCATCAGTTTCAGTGCGAGAGCGGGATAATGCTATACGTCCTGTATAGCAACTTCTCTTTCCAAAAGTCTAGTACCATAAAAAATAGGCATGGCAGCTCATAAGCATCGCTTATATTGACTAGTAATGTGTCACAGGAAAATTGCAGACTCCTTAAGATTGTAATAAATCTTGATTAGAATATAATTTCTAGATATATTATGAAAAAATCGTTTTGTATACAATAAATCTCATCCAAATTCAATAGTTTCCAATATATCCGTTTCTTATTTAGAAAAATAGTTTACAATTTTACGCGATATTTTACAATCTTACGGCGTTTGCCATTTCCGGTGACAGAAACAAGTATCAAAAACCTATCGAAGTAATTGTTTTCGAAAACATATTATAACATACAGAGGCAACCTTTTATGACGGAATTTCTGCATAACATAGACATTACTTAATAAGTATTTCCTGGTTGTAGTTTTATACAATTATATATTATAGCATAATTTGTCTTTACATAAATGTATAGAAAAAAATTGTTTCCAGAAATTTCGTATACCTACATAAAGTTTTAGGGGTCGACCTAATGGGGAGCGATCATAGTATGAATACGCGATCGTAGCGTTCATTTGTTCGATAAACCTGAAAAGCGCCCTCTGTCGGCGCGACACCGCGTTCGGGTTTGCCGTGCAAATGAACGCGATGATCGCACTATGAGGACGACGCCTCACTGTATTGTTAAATAAATGCTTAAATATCAAGGATTTTTATCAATGTTAACTATCAAACAATATTTTAATAGTGATTCAAAGATTGAAAACTGAAAATACTGAAAACTTATCTGTGTTCATATTTCGGCGTCGGGTATGGTCATGGATGACCATTATCAAACATTTATATTTTTATACAACAAAGGTCTTTCGTGATTTCTTTTAACAGAATTTATTTGCTTATAAGAATAGGCCACACGACTTTGAATGAGGTAAAAGTTGAACTAAGGACAAATACTGCACCCCATAGATTGAGAAGTGCTGATTTAATATTAATATAACGTGAGGTAAAAGTTGAACTAAGGAGAAATAGTGCACCCCATAGCTTGAGAAGCGCTGATTTAATATTAAATAACGTGTTTTAATAATGACACTATAAAGTTTCGTACTCTTGGTAAACATTATTCTGGAAACACTACATGCAGTGTGTGTGCACACATTTTTTTTCATCAAAAACATGTTTCTCAACTTTTATTTACCACGAATACGAAACTTAAAACTTTTGACTGCCATTTACGCTTATAAAGGACCGTGTTCAACTTCTTTGAAATAGTTTGATACACTACCTTATTTATAGCTTAATGATTTCATTAGGAATTCTCACATTCGTGGAACGTAGTTTAATTATTTTCAAGTTGAACATGATCTCTTTGCTGCGTTGTGTAGCGGCAAAAGTTAGGAACCGTACAATTTTGTAATTTTCCTCGAAGATAAAGAGTGCTACTTGATTTTGAATTCCAACATTAACCTTTTTAACGCCAGAGCATAAATGCATCGGCGTGCCTCAGACGCCAAGTCACAAATTCACCGTACTTTTTGTCACATATTTGTGACGTTTGGCGTACAGGGCACGCGCTTGCTTGTCAAGTATACATGACAATGGCGTTCAAAAGGTTAAAGTGGCTAAGTACAGTTTTATGTATCTAAGTTTTGATTGTGATAAATTAATGTTTTTTTTTAATGTGAGAACTTTGTTGTGTCCTATTTGACAAATTTAAAGTGTTTCTAATAAATGGCAGAGTATAGTATAATACATAACTTAGATGTTAGTGTAAGTATTATTGTGTAGGATAACCTTTCTCAATATTAACGGTTTTAGGCTTATTTCTCGACTGAAATAATATTCAGTTCAACTATCTCAAGTTTAGTTTTATTTCATTTCTGTAAATTGTATAAGAATTTTTGGTATATTTTATTTGAGTACCATGAGTCCTAATAGTTCACATATTGAAAAAAATAACCATAGTGAATATGTACCTCCGTGGTAGCTTTGGTGTGTTTTCAATTTGTGGTGATACAGCATTAGAATTTATATAATGTTAGACATGACACACGTGTGTCCACTCGATTTAATTTAGTGATAATCACATTTTATTTTTAATCTTCCAGCAAAAGGATTGCAATGTTACGTTTTATATAATTAGATGTAAGCTTACAAATAAATAGAAACGAAATATTAGTGTTTCTGTTCACTGATTCATGAAAATAAAAGCCAAATAATTATCGCAACTGTATATTTTCTTACACTTACAACAAAAATATATTAAACATTTTATAATTTATATACTTACACTAGAACATTAAAGCTTCTACATAGATATTATCCAAAAATAATTTCATAGTAAACCAATAACATAATGCCTGACCAGTCGCATATCACTTTGAAACTTAAAAATTATATTACTTAATAACTTCCTATAATCATATAAGATCTTGGATGAACTTAGAACTACAATAATTACGTTTTTCAATGTTTAATGTTTTATTTGTTCAAAGTAAATCAAAATATCTTTAGTCTACATTAATACATTGCATTGGATTTGAATCATTAATATTGTACTAAATAATTTAAATTTTATGGTTGGTGATAGCTTCAATACACATTCATTACAAATAAAATATATTTCGAGCACCAAATTTAATAATAATAAAACATCTATATAAATAAAATTGAATCGCTAAATGTGTTGCTAAGCCCAAAAGTCGAAAACGGCTGAACCAAGTCCGCTAATTCTTTTTTTGCTGTTGGTTATTGTCAGGATGTTCTTATGAAAGAAAATTTTGAAAAAAATATACATCCGGGCGAAGCCGGGGCGGGTCACTAGTTAGAAATAAACAAGGAATAAAGATTATGCGGAACTGATTTTTGAAAGTAGGTTTAACTAGGTTCACGATATAGTTATATCAGATTATATAAACATAACATCCAGATATATAAACGGACTTCCCATTATAATAATTTGATATTTATCCAAGTTCTGATTCCTTCCAATATTTTAAGCGGTAAGTAGCAAAATAGCCGTGCATTGAAATTACCACAACAAATAACATAAACAAGTTTCATTTGGCTATGTGAATCTATACGTCTATAGTTATATAAAATGCCAATGAAAATATCCATAACAAACAAGTTTTTAGAGATCTGCCACATAATATCCTAAGCTTGTGGTTTTGTATCAGGATCAGTTTACAAAAAGACGCAGCCTTATTGCCTGCACAGACTGGCGGACAGGACGGCAGAGTATTTTTAATTTATCAAATAAAATTTAAATGCACCGAGCATTTTAATTTTGCTCCAGAGATAACTGCGCTTCGATGTTGCAAGGCCGATCACCGATCATTGAAATATATACCTTATTTCTATTGGATAACTATTAAATTCAACTGATAAATTAAAAATCCTCTGCCGTCCCATCCACCAGTCTGCGCAGGCCATTAGACGCATAATGAACTAAAATTATACTCTGGCCGACTAAAAGAACTTTAACTCCATGTATATAAGGTCGAAAAGAACAGCGTACTGTTATAAAAGATTATAAGATTTCAATACACTGGGGGCTTTTCGTTCAATACGATATACAATTCCACATGTATTTAAACAAACAAATGCACCTTAATAAGTTCAAAAATACCAGATAATATAGTAAAATACCAATAGTGATATAAATAACAGAGAATCTCTTGTGAATACTAACAGCATTAAATAGTCCAATATTTGGTAATATCAAGATCATTTTCAACACACATTGAAATGCAAATGTATTTTAAGTTATAAAACTGAACAAGATAATTTCGCTATTTCCAATACTGACTTATAAAATTCATCATTAAAATATATAACTTTAAATACGAAAAAAAATTACACACCACACCAAAAAATTTAGCAAGGCGTCTATCAAGAGAGATAAACTTTTATTTACGAAAGTGGTTTTCATACAAAAGGTACCCAAAATTTAGATAAAAAACTCTCAAGTTTTCAATGACTTGTAGTAAATTCTTCTTACTGAACGAACCGCGACCATACCAAGCTATATTTACACGATTTCAAAGAAGGTTTTCTCCCACAGTAAATTTAAAAAAGAGAGGACTCGACAGTTAATTTTTTAGCAATGGCATTTGTGGTAGGCATGGCCTTAGGTCTCTATTAAGTTGTTGAAGAGAGGTATCTCATTCTAGCAAGATGCATAGACCGAACCGACTTAACTTTGTGGTGCGTTGCATACGAATGTGAACATTATTCGTATAGCATTAACGTTCATAGTAGATTAAAGAATTTAAACGTGTAAAATAATTTCCATATTCGCGTGGAACACTTACTAGGTTAAGTCTATGATGTATCTGTGAGTCGGATATAAACGAAAATTATAATACAGCACCAGCCCGTATGTGCCTGAGACGATGATTGTAGAGACAATGCTGAACTTTTTCTGAAATATACTGCGCCGTATTAGCTGCCTCACAAAATATGGTGAAGATAAATCTCGGTCTGGTAGCAAATGACAGCTCTCATATCTCGTCATCTTACCCTCCTGCACTCGGCAGGCATCTCAGGAACAGTCTCAACTAATGCTGGCACTTGACTTGGCGTATTTGTCAAAATATTCGGCTCACTTGTGCAAAATAAAAATATTAGGTATATTTTGTATTGCACTAGAGACGAGCGAATATTTTGACAAATGCGGCAAGTGAAGTACCATCACAATCGTTAGATCAATACACAACGGACATACCAAAAACTGCTACAGCAATTTCACCACCAAATAGCTTGTAAGATAAATGCTTAGTCCCATCCTTCACTGATTTTCTCATCGTGACTCGACGTTGGCTAGGCGTGTCTTGTCGAAGGCGCAGATGGCGGCCAGCAGCGACGAGCGTGCGGCGCACGGGCTTGCGGCGCCGCCCGGGGCGCACGGGCTGGCGCCGCCCGGGGCGTGCGGGCCCGGCGTGCGGCTGTCGGGCTCGAGCGCTGCGGACAAAGGAATGCTACAATTACAGTGCCTGCCGCAAACCACACTTAAAAGTTAGCTTAGAGTTGTTAACACGAGATTTAATAACAAATATTCCATCCATAATGACCCCAGGTTAAAACTATATCGGAGTAAAAAAATAACTGGTTTGTGCAAGTGTGCTTTAGTACTTTTTTTTAACCCCCGAACATTATGATGGATGTTTTAAATTTGACATGTGTATCTGTTTGTCTATGGCATTGTAGCTCTTTAACGGATGAACAGATTTTAACTCAGATTTTGCTTATGACAGGCTTGCGTTTGACTACAACCTGCAGGGAATTCCACTCTAGCTGTACGCCCTATGTAAGTATTCCCACAACGTTTCTGTCGTTGTAATATACAACGACAGAAACTACCACAGTGCAATTGCCAAGACTGCGTCGTCAATCGTAACATAACTTGCAGAATAAGAACATCCACCTGTCTTTCTTTTCACGAATAAAAAAGCCAATAAATAAAACTTACTACAAATAAAAGCGTGCCCCCGAAGCCAACACAAATTCGCCGTACTTTTTGTCACATATTTGCGTCGTGACATTTAGCGTACAGGGGCAAGCGCTTGCCTGCCATATATACGAGACAATGGCGTTCAAAAAGTTAAGGTGGTTTTACACCGGCGAGGCGAGGCGTGGATAGGACGGGCGAGAATTTAAATTTGTATCCACGCCCTGCCCATCTTTAGTGCAAAAGGTCTAGATTTGCGAGGCGAGAATTGAAAAATATTTGTTATTACAATATTGAACTTTATTGCTGTAAGAAAAGAGTATTTATTTACTTTGTAAAACGGATATACAAATCTCGCACCGGCCATCGAGGGCCCGCACGGTCTCTCCGTCAAGCGCTGACTCGCAATGTCCCGCCGCTCGCTCCGAGCATCACGAGACATCGCTGCATATTATACTCTTTTCTTGATATACTCGTAAGTACAAGATTGTTTCTTCTAATATCTTCTTCAGATACTTAACATATTTAATAATTAATGACGAAACATGGCACAAGACAAATCGCCGAACGTTGATCGCAAAATACGAACGGAACAGCACTGGCTCTTTCTCCACAAAACGTAGGAGGCGCGCGAGACACGGCTGTCCGGGCGGCGCGTGATAGCGCGAGGGAGCGATGGCCGGCGCGTGACATCGTAAGCCTGATTTCAATTCTCTCCCATCCCATCTACGCCTCGCCTCGCCGGTGTAAAACCACCTTTAGAGTACCTTCTGAAAGGAACTAGCTGAACGAACACTTACGGAGAGCGGGAGGCGTCGGCGACGAAGCTGTGCTCGCACTCTGCGACCGCACCGTCTCTGCTAATGATGACGTCGACTTCCATAGACTCTCACGTTTTTTCTGCAAATCAGACAGAGGTTTTACAAAAAAACATATGGAAGGCAAGTAGCTTTTTCATAGTAGTATCGAAACAAATCATTGTAGTAGGGCTGATCGCCAAGAGCTTGTTAAACTTCAACCACCTCATCATTAAACGCATGCTAAAGTTATTTCAAACATAAACCTCGAACATTTATGGTAAATATATGCCACCGGATAATTGCAAACGCCGTAAGATTGTAAAATATCGCGTGAAATAGTAAACTATTTTTTCTTAATAAGACACGGATATATTGGAAACTATTGAATTTCGATGGTATTTATTGTATACAATACGATTTTTTCAAAATATATCGAGAAATTATAATCTAATAAAGATTTATTACAATCTTACGGAGTCTGCAATTATCCGGTGACATATACACGATAAGCAAGTGCCCTGTAACGCCAAACTTCACAAATATGTGACAAAAAGTACGGCGAACTAGTGGCTTGGCGTCGGCGGCACGGAGATACGTGAAACTATTGAATTTCGATGGGATTTATTGTATACAAAACGATTTTTTTTATAATATATCGAGAAATTCTAATCTAACAAAGTTTTTTTGCGGAGTCTGCAATTTTCCGGTGACATATACAACGTGTAACAAAATAAACGCAATACTTGAAAAGGGGTAATTTTATTCAACATTGTGAACAACTTAAATTAAATTACTATAGGACCAACGGCAAAAAATACTTTTTTTCAAGTATAGCATTTATTCTGTTACACATAGATTCTAGGTTATCACTTTATTAAACGTTAATCAATAAGGGTTATATTTCGTTGAATTCCGACGGTATTTGAAAGACAGTTTATGAGTTAATTTCCTCCAAATGAGTGAAACGTGAGAAAAATGTATCAAAAAGTAACTCATACAGGAAAAAATATGTCTTATACGGCCATCGTTCCGTCATTGTATCAGACATACGAGGTAGCCTATTTACACAACGTGGAGTTCTTACCGCTCTTCGCTTCTGCTTCTTTATTTCTTCTTCAGACCCGAGTATCTCTTGGATACGAACTTCCCTTTTCGCGCTTCGCATCTAAAAACAATTAAAATATTGAGTATTTTCAATTTTCACTTTCGAAAAGTTAGCTTACAAAAACTATTATACGCTAAATAGGAATTAAACAAAATTCTTAATTCTAAATTAAGAATTCCATTTAACTACAACGTGAAGAGATGAGATTAAGAATTTTGTATGAAAAGATTTAAGTATGAGTACATAGATATAAGAGATATAATAGAATGGCTTCAAGAAGGTGAAGACTTTTAGATTAAAGAAACGATATAATACTGAGATGACGACAAATAGAGAAATTTCCAAAAATAATTCACGTTGCACCAGCCCCAAATAAATCGAGATTGTTTGTTGAATTGTGATTTCATTTCGTTTAATTAAACTTTAACCTTTTGAACGCCATTGTCATGTATATGCCTGTCACCTATGTGCCACTAGAAAATTGCAAACGTCGTAAGATTGTAAAATATCTCGTGAAATCGTAAACTATTTGTTCTTAATAAGACACGGATATATTGGAAACTATTGAATTTGGATGGTATTTATTGTATACAATACGATTTTTTCAAAATATATCGAGAAATTATAATCTAATAAAGATTTATTACAATCTTACGGAGTCTGCAATTATCCGGTGACATATACACGATAAGCAAGTGCCCTGTAACGCCAAACTTCACAAATATGTGACAAAAAGTACGGCGAACTAGTGGCTTGGCGTCGGCGGCACGGAGATACGTTTATGCTCTGGCGTTTCAAAGGATAACCAACATACCAATTTCTGTTCACTCTTCAGCCTAGCCTCCATATTCATGACAGCTATCTTCAGTTCCTCCTTCAACGCGATGGGGAACTTGAGGTGCATGCGTTCGTTCAATGGAACCATCGTGAGCCCGTTGAGTGGGGCGCGCGCGAAGAATGGGTGCTGAAGCAGGTTGTCTATCGACGGCCCGCCGTGCTTGCACGACATCTTTGAGAGACACATTCGGAGGACTGATTCTGGAAGATGTGAAAAAATGTTTTTTTGTCGAATCGTATTTCAGCTGAAATAAAAACTAATTGAAACTTAATCGCAGGGATCAACTTGTTAGTTAGGGGCTTTCCTTCTATCCAGATGCAGCTGAGTACCTGGAGCGGCCACCTATCTAAATTTCACAGCCTAGGTAACAAGACCTGCCCGCTAGGGCCAGAGCCTGCCAGGGTTGCGGAATTTGTTCGTAAGAGTTACCGCGGCCCTGGAACGCAAAGGGCATTTGGGGGAAAACGGATGGGTTTTAATCAGTAAGAGTCTGACACTCCTTCCGCTCCGTGATTTCCCATCCTTAAAAAAAGGGGTAACAAGACATCTATGTTGAGACTCGGTGTCAGTCTTTTATGCTTTCAAGATTTATCGGTACTAATCGGAAACTACGAATACGCGCTCGGGGTATGCGGTCGCGGTAGTTACCTTCTTTTTATATTGCCATTTGAGAGTGCGGGTGACGCATCTATAGTTTATGTATCATTGGCAGAGATCGTAATAGGTAGGTTCGTGGAAGTAAGTAACAGAGTTAAAATCCCGGAATCATAAATGGCATCTTGACAATTAAAACCCGGGATTATAAAAACATGAACTGGACTTATCATTACTCAGTAGTTACAAATGATTGATTTAAAAGAAGAGAGTAGTGCGAAAACAAAGCTATTTAATTTAACAGTATAGTTAGTACGGAACTCTAAAAACAATAGAATTCTTCAATATAATAATTTTGTACAAATGTATTCAAAGCGCAATAAGTAATTATAGAGGATTATAGAGGAGGAGTATATTATCAACTCTATGATACTTACTTCCACGAACATTAGGTAAATATAGTCTACCTATTCCGATCTCTGATCCATCGGTCACACGTACCTAAATCCTCATTCTGCAACAGCGGCTCGCCCTCATAATGGTCACAATAGTAATCCGTCATTGGGCACCCGACAGCCATCTCATAGAGCGTCCGCCCGAAGCAGTACACATCGATGGCCTCCGCCGTGACCCCGCGTCTTAGCTGCAGCACGTGAGGCCGGTACAGACTGGGCACTCCAACCAGGATGTTCTCTATGTCCATCAGGAGGACTCGCTGGTTCTCTATAGCTATGTTTCCTGGGTGGATGTGACCTGGAATGGGAGATCAGATTATTTGGACATAATTGATACAGTTCAGAGGGGACAATATGATACCGACGAAAAAGTGAGAATATTGTTTATTATCTTTATATATACAATTCTTCTGTACGTGTGTTGACAGTGAACTCCTCCTAGACGGCTGAACCGATTTGAATGAATATTTTTGTGTGTGTTCAAGGGGATTTGAGAATGGTTTAGATTCACAATTGGACCCGGTAGGTGGCGCTGCAATCGATTTCTATAATTTTTCGTCATTCACAAAGCAAACGTTTGGACAGGACAACGTCTGTCGGGACCGCTAGTTTATATTTTTAATATAAAGCATTGGCTTTCAACCATGCGATAAGAACTTGACAATTCTGTAAAATGTCTAAATCTTATACAGGATGCTTTGCAAGGGTCGAAAGATCATTTTAACTCAATAATTGCATCCGTCATGGTATCAATCAATTAGCGTATTAAAACTTTTATTAACTTTAACTTTAAAAATTTATCATATTGAAGTTATTTGACGGCCTAGAAATTAAATTGTATATTGAGAATTTATACGTACCATGAGGTATGCCTTTTTCATGTAAAAACCTTAACGCAATCAATATCTGAAATCCATAATGCGCAAGTTGTCCTAATGTAAACGGTTTCCTTATCCTAGGGTTGCCATACTTTGCTAAATGGTTCTTGTTGTACTCTGTACCATAGAGTATGTCTCGTAAACTTCCGAATTCATGTATCTTTCTAACTACGAACGCTCCCGTTTCTAAATTTTGAATAGCTAATACTGGGTCTATGTGGGGGTGCTGAAAAGAAAGAAAACAGATATTGTTATTATGTACCTTAAGTTAGTGAAAAGTGAGTTGATTTTACAATAAACATAAATCTTTTTACATGTGTCTTTTAATTTATTGGCAATCTTTGAGGAGGTCAAAGTATTCGTGAAAACATTATTTTATTATAAAAGTTATTTATGGGATTCATCTATACTTAATAATAAAATTGAAGAGTTTGTTTGTTTCTTTGAACGCGCCTGGAACTGCCAGTCGGATTTGGAAAATTCTTTTTGTATTCATGAGGAATGCTATAGACTATACGGGAACGGGAAAAAACGGGATATGCGCGTAAGATGTCGCGGGCAAAAGCCAGTTTTAAATATGAAAAAAAGTCGAATTTTCAGTACATTTATGTTCCTGGATAGCAAAAAGGAAGGGGTATTCATGAAATCAGAATCGGTCTCATTTTAACGTCGTGAAGACTTCTTCTTCTTAGGCAAGTAATTAGCATACTCACAGAAAGATTTATCAGGCTCTTGAAAGCCGTTTGTAAGTCCTTATCACTGAGATACCTGTCGGCGCCATAGCTCTGGTATGACAGCATGCAATTTGTTCGACTTTCCGTATCTGTTACCTGCAATCATAAAAACATAACCATTCATTAAATAAACGTTCAAAGTTAAAGAGTACCCGACACGATATAGTGAACAGTATAATAGAAAAAAAAAATAGTTGTCTGTAAAGTCGGTTTACGGACGATAGTTTACCGTGACAACGTCATAACAAAACATTGATGAAATGATTGCATACTTTTATGAATAAAATTGAATCGTGCAGCGCTCTCGCTCCGATCGTAACAATGAGCGTAACGTTACGTTAATGAGTCATCTTTTTTCGTGCGTGCAGCCGGCGTCCATCGATTTATTAGACGTTGTCACGTCAAAAACAAATAGATTAATTCTACTGTGGTATTTTTTTTATATTTTTGCCGATTAATTATTTTTGTTATCCTAGAGTTCCTCGGCTGGGCCAAAGCCTCACCATATCCTTGAAGACATGACAGGAATGACGGCCGCCATGTCCGACGGCACAATGGTCCAACTTCAGGACTAAGTGCGGAAACCAAACCCCAATAGATAGGTAGATCTTTGCAGACACTCTTTTCTTGCGCCACCTCGAACCAGCGTTTTTTTTTTAAATTATAGTATCGAATTAAAAAACCTTATTAACGGAATGCTGCCCACCTCAATGGGAAGAAGACGTAACTGCACAGAACTGTATTCTGGTTTTAAATTTTATTTATTTGTTGTACACTTAGGTAACCACAGTGTAGTCTTTTTAACCCAAAGGTTGACTGGTAGAGAGTGCCTTGTTGCATTATTTCCGCCCTTGTAGCACTATTGTACATAAAGTTATATTAATTAATAATGTGGGTGTTGGTATTCTCCACCTGGTTGCGGAATTTGTTCGAAAGAGTCACAGCGGCCCTGGAACGCAAAGGGCTTTAGTAGGAACACGGATGGGTTTCAGTCAGTAAGAGTCTGACACGCCCTTCCGCTCCACCCAGAGCGGAAGAAGTCTTTTGATGATTTCCCATCCTTAAAAAAAAGAAGGTATTCTCCACCTCTGCCGAACCCTTCGGGGAATATGCGCGTGAAGATCGATGGAAATCACTCGATGAAGTTAGCGCAACATTGGCGGTTCCAGCATAATAAAATGTTAGGTGCTTGTTTTGAGTTTAATTTGCTAAAAAATATAATTATAAACCTGGATCCGCCTCTGATCCACACATTTCAACTGAGACGATGATAATTATTTACGCAGCTTATTTAAGTCTTTGTCCACACCTGGACAAAGTGTTAGCTTTGTATCAACCTCTTCTACATAATTATCGCCACTTAATAACAAAGTTAAGGCTCGTTGAACCTAAGTGCGAAGTAAAAACATGAGTGTCTACTATATTTTTATCACTTGCCCGATAAGCCAAATGCGGGTGCAGAGTTATAATGATTCATAAATCATAACAATGGATTCTCACGACATATGACACTATCACGCTTCAATAAAAAAAAAATATTTAAATCGCCGTTTCGTGTTTTTTTTTCTGCCTATACACGGTTAGTACAAGGCGGAGCTCGTGGCTTAATCATAATAGCCGACGGGACGATCTTCCAAGTTAAGCTACGATGCCCGAGGTCGAAACGTGGATGGGTGACCATCTCAACATACCGAGATCTCCGTGCCTCGGAAAGCACGTTAGACTGTTGGTCCCGGCTCTCATTTGTAGATGTTGTTCAAGGACAAAAATGGGAAGTTTGAAATTATGCCTACGCATTCTTGGATAACGTTGATACATAATTATTTTATGAATAACTGCTCCGTTGGTCTCGTGGTCGCAAGCGCGACTGCCGAGCGTTGAGTCCTGGGTTTTATTCTCAGGTCGGGCATAAAGTTTTACTGGGTTTTTCCAATTGGAATTTCTCTGTGACAGCTCGGAGTTAGGAAGTTGGCGGTGTGCTTCGGAAAGCACGTTAAGCCGTTGGTCCTGCGCCAGATCTCTCTCCGATCGTGTCGGGTTTACGTACCATCGGACTATGACAGTGACGGAAGAGAGAGTTCACCTGTGTTTGCGCACACACGCCTGCACTATAATACGTCTCGCGCCAATGGCTAGTCTCCGTTGAGATTGGCCGCCATGGCCAAAATCGGTAGGTCTATATTTTATAGAAAATTTGAACACTAAGGATGTGCGTTTAAAACTGTTATGAAAAAGGAAACGCCTTCAAGTGCGCCAGAAAAGGGGAGGCGATAACTGTGGGACGTAGCGGATGTTTTTGTCGAATATAAATTAAATGCTGCGATCACCAACATGCTTTTAAAACGGATTCGCACATAAAATGTTTCGCTGCCTACTTTAAAATGGTATTTATCTTAAAGATACATAAACAAAGTATGTCAGTAGGTAGTCATTGCAATATTCTAGATTATAAAGCTAGTAGGTACATTGTACTCGTTTAAAAACATACATTTATACGAGTTATAAGTCAGTGGCTAGATTTTCGTTTACAATAATAACTTAAATATTATTGTTAGCATAATAACGAAAAAAGGACTTGTTTTTCAATTGAATGATAGTGTTAATATACAGAATGTTTCTGCTTCCAGTCAACATAATTCCCTTGGACCCAAATTAATTATTTATTTGAACTTAATGTACAATAGTGGTACATGGGCGGATTTAATGCATCAAGGCATTCTCTACCAGTCAACCTTTGGGTTAAAAAGACTACAGACTACTTTTAATTATGATAAACACTTTTTAGTGTTATCAATTTTTTTTTTTTTTAATTTTAGTAAATCTTCGCCTTGCATAGTTACAAAATCCATAAATTCTAACATCTTTCGACGCTAAGCATTCGACGGATTTTTAGAGACAATATTGTTTTCAGGGTTTAAAAACGTCTCAACCGACTAGAACATACCCCTTGTTCTAATCCTTCTGGACGTTTTTCTACCGTGAGGCTCCTTTCCTTAGAATACCAAACATATTAAAATAGTTATTTTAAACAGGTTACTTACTAAAATATAATGTTTTCGTATCCGCCATCCGATGTCGGGTAGTGGACCTTTCAATTCGTATCTACCGTCGCCCCGCAACGCTATCGAAACAGTCTGAAGAGCTTGATCTGTAAAAAATAACAAACATAATTATAATCAGCAGCCCATAATGTTAGCGTCTGTACGCAAAATACGCGATTGCACGTGGAGTTGCAGACACCAGTTACATACAATGCAATAGCATGTTCTCACTGCTAGAACTCGGGCCTCTACTTCGTGAGAGAGAGTGGGCTGTAATATTATACACCACGCAAGACCAATGTGGGTCGGTGAATGTCGCGGCTGTGAAGTTTTTGTTCTTCTTTCTTTGATTCTTTATTGTACGCCAAAACAACTTATACATATTATAAACAAGGTGAGCTTAACGCAAAGTTGAGTTGGTTGACTTTAGTGAGTTGTTCTAGGACATGCTGAAATTGAAAACGCCGCCTGCATCATTTACGCCTGGCGGGACTCCCGGATCGTGGGGACTGTCCGCCCACCGAGAGATCACAGGAAAGACGCTGGCAAAGTGATCACGTGCTGCTGTGCACAGCGAGCTCACCCCTTTAGCCTCATCAGGGACGTGCCCTACCAGGGGTTCCACAGAGGTGGTCTTTTAAGAGGCCACAGGGAGGAGCCACGTGACCTCTTATGTATATCTATGCGCTGATTGTGATCACCGAATGGTTTTAGTAAAGTAAAATTTCACACTCTTCTTGGTCCTAATAATTCCTACACTAAATAACTCCCAGAAAAACATATTTAGCAATAAAATACTAAGGCATTGGACCAGTTCCGTAGATTACTGCCCAATTGAATCCCACAGTGAAATACTTGTGGTCAATTGAACAATTCCCTAGCCACACGAAACTCGACTTCAAACAGCAAACGTATAATTTTCAGCCTTGACCAATAAGTGTTAGTTTACATTAGCACGATTATGTTACTGAAGGTAAAGTAAATACGTTATTTATTTTAGCAAAAAAATGTGATATTTGATTTGTTTTCATTTCAATATTTATTTCAACTTGATGTGCGGAGGTACTCCACGCGTTCCTGAGAAAAAAGGTGTTGAAAAACAGACAAAGGGACAACGAAATGATCCTATAAGGGAAGAATTACGGAACCCTAAACATATAATATTTTTTGTCAGATTTAATACTAAATCACAACTAAAAATTACAAAGAAAACAAAATATATGCGAGATTTTTGAATATGATTCAAAAATCTCGCATATATTTTGTTTTCTTTGGAATATTGTTACATCATAACCACTGAAAGCTAAGATTAACAATAATGCAATTTTGGTCAAGGTCCATTCTCTCCATTTAATTTTTTTTACACTTTAAAACTAAAACAAATCTTACAAACGCCTTATTTAAACTTGTACGATTTTACACACCATTTGTCTAAATAAATTAACATTAATTAAAAATTATAATCCTAGTGAATTCCTTGAGAATATTAATAATACATTATTTGAAGTCTGTTCACCTCCATCAACACAATAATGTTTAAATTTAACAATGAAAATTGGGTTCATCCCTCACTAGATACTTACAGTTCTTATCATACTTGTCCCACTCATTTCAGCACTAAGATACAATGCTTTGGTCCAAGTAAACAACTAAAATTCTAGATCCTTTAAAATATTAACCAGTGTTAATTCTTAACCCAAGGGGCAACTCACTCTATTTAAGATAGAGCTTGATTTTTTACACAAAATGGTACTCATTTCAATTAATTTGTGTTCCCCAAGGTATACACGCAGCATCGAGCCGTGTGAGCTGACCATTACTATCCATTCGTACTGAGAAGAAGAAAAAGTCTGGATTGTAGATTCCCTTGTTTATTGATAAAGAGTTAGCTATAGTAATATAAAATATGGCATGACCTTTGATTGCATGATAACAACATTACGAAATTGTCCTGTGAGAAAATTCATAAAGGTACCACCATTTTTTAAAACAAGATGCAACATTTTTACTGTGTTTCTATCTGTTTGATGCATATTTTTTTTTGAATTTGGTCCTGGTTTTTTGATAGATTCCTGTTTTCTCAATAGAATAACTAATATTTACCTGCTATATCCAGTGGGTAGTTGCCAGGGTCTAGGAAACTCCTCACTTGTAATGATAAAGCTAACACCTCATATGACAGCACTTCATTGATGTAGCTCTGAAAAAACAAAACAAAGTTAATTAATCTTATAATAAAATGCTTACGATTCATTCACTCTGACATATCAGACAACACACAGCCCAAACCCTTGAGTCATGACATGAAATCCCAACGCTTAGTGGATAAATAAGGGGTTAAAGATTATTTGGAAGTTTTTTTCTGTCAGCTTTGAATTTCTAGAGGTAATCAATGTTGTTTCGGTGACGCTTAGAAAATTGTCTGATGAAGCTCTGATGATATTTTAATGCCATTTTCGTACAACTACAGGATAAGAATGTCAAGCTACTTCAAATAAGCAAAAAAAAATAGCTTAGCTCAGTTATCCATCACGTCTTGACGAAGTTGACAATAAAAACATGAGTCATCATAACTAACAAAATACAGGGAATTGAATTCAGTTGGTAGGAAACCTTGACTCATTCATTGACTTCCATAAAAATGTATGAAGGTGCAAAAGGAACAATGTGGTCTCAAGATAGGGGTGACCTATACGGGGAATTTTATTTGCTACTAAAGTAGTAATCTAATCTAATAGCCAATTAATATTCTTGTCCCAAGTAAAACCCCAAAGAGAAAGTGTAAAAGAGATACCTTTTTCCAGTTCAATCAGAAAACTTCTCTCTTTAAATGAACCAATGGTAAATAACCAATGGCACTTATTCAATTAAAAGGAATACTTAATTATTTAAATGATTATATTAGTGACAAGGCTAAGAAATATGCAGAAATTCATCTCTTTAGATGATCTTATACATTGCTTTATGTTTTAAAATAATAATCTTGTAACAGTTTTCTTTAAAAATTGTATTACCTGAATAATCACTCAGATATTGTCAACAAAACATTAAACACAATTACACAATCCTTATCTATAATTTTCTAATAGATTGAATACCTAATGCTTGTTTATAAAAGAAAAATGTACTTAGTGTTTCTTGTATATGTCACCGGAAAATGGCAAACGCCGTAAGATTGTAAATTATTGCATGAAATTGTAAACTATAATTTCTAAAGAAGACACAGATTTATTGGAAACTATTGAATTTGGATGGGATTTATTGTACCCAAAACGATTTTTTCATAATATATCAAGAAAAAATAATAATCTAATCAAGATTTATTACAATCTTACGGAATCTGCAATTTTCTGGTGAAATATAAAATATCTACAAGTTTTACCTATTATGGTAAGCCAATTATCACCTACCAACTTTGTACTATAATCACACTACAAACCTGTAAAGCTATTTGTCTTTCAGCTATGAAGGCTGGCTGCATGTTTCCAATGAGTTTCTTTGGTGGTATGGGCAGTTCTATGTTAGACTGCAGCAGTCCTGAGTGTAGGGCTGCGAAGTCCCGATACCGGCGCGACACATTCCACTTGTTATCCTTTAAGGGACCGCGCTGCACACGTAAAATATATTCCTAGAACATTTAGCTATTTTAAAGGCTGACTGATTGCTGATTATATGAATGGGTAATGTGATACTATGATGAAGAACACTGAATATTTTTACTACGTTCATTATGATTGTGATAACCATGGAAATCGCCCACAAAACAATACACAGATGCCATTAGTTTGCTTAAGATTTCTTAGTAATTAATACAGATGTTCACCTCAAAACACTTAAGATTAACAAGTAAAAGGTCTCTGCACCAGACCGTAAGATATTTCGAAACAAAAAATATCACTTACTGTGTGTTTGTTAATGTTTTGTGCATTTTCTACTGTACAGCTTAGCTTTTCCGTGTCATCTATTAGAGCTTTGGTTTGCGATGTTTTTTCGAAAATAGCCATTGCACCTGATATTTACAACTCATTGATCGTTATTACAATAAGACAAACACCACTAAACATTTTGTTATCACTAAATAATGAAATAGAAACTGGAGTCGTATCATTCATACAATATAGTGAGATGCATTCCAACAATTCATTTTATCCTAATTTTGTGTCACTTTCTTCTCTTTGAAAAATGGATGAGCAGGAACTAAGGTAATGCTGAAAATCCAAAATACAACATTTTAAGCCATGGAATGAAGTCCCTTTTTGACAGTGATGTACTGTCAATTGAATTTGACAGAAGCGGTCCAACTCTAATATTTTTGAGATTTAGTTCCACGTTTGTTCTCAAATATTCTCATATATAATCCTGAAAAGAAAATATACTTATGACTGAACCTTCTATAGATTTCTAGTGATATGATAACAGAACAGTTTAGCACTTTGTAGCAATAATAATTAATGATTTACAATCAGCTGTTACATTTTGTTCTGAAAACACACGCTTTTCAAATACGTCGCTGAAACGTGGCTAGACCACGGAAATCACAGGAAATCCTATGCGCATGAAAAATTTAAATTTGCTTCAAAAAAGCATTTAATGATTTGAATTATTTCATGCGGATAGTTTTATTACTACATTTTCATTAGTTTTTAATTTCCCTCTTTTCTGAAAATTATGATATGCCATTTGCTAACTTTTGCATTGATTATTTCCGTTTCAGTTACTGTTCTGAAAGCTGATACATTAAATTTATTTTCAGAAACTCAATTGGGATTGTGGTGTTATTCTGTTACGATAAGACTTATAATTTGAAATTTTAAGTCGTTTTGTTTTATTTTTGTTTATTAGAAGCTATATTTCAACTAAATAATATTGTTATTTTTGCATTATAATGATCAAGAAAATTTAATTTTAAAGTTTCCAAACGTACCAACTACTGCGGACAAAACCATAGACAGCGATCGAATAAGTCACTTCCTGTTCTACCGCAACGAGTCGCGAGCGGAGAACTTCGACTACCTTGGGCCTCTTATTCGTCTGCCATAGTTATAAGAATTAGTGAAAAATGTCTCTCATCTCAGCCCGTATTGCCGGCTCAGTAGCCAGGCGTTTACCCAATGCCGCTTCGCAGGTAACTATCACTTAGATCAAGAACATGAAGTGTGTAAAAACTTGGAACATAAAAATTTTACCCGGTTATCTCGTCTCGCGGAATGTCCACGGGTTAGGAATCATTGATGATTTGCTCCTAATGACTGATCTTTATTTAGTTATGTAACTGTAAGTTTCCATAAATGACCATTCTAGATAATATTTTCATCGGACGGCTTATTACATTATTCTGTTGTGTATGATCGGTGTTATGTAATACTGGGCGATTCGATTTTCAGGGCTTCAGAAACAAGAAATTAGTGAATTAAAGTAGAAATTGTTTAGTGAAGAGTGGAAAGGAGAGTGTCTGTGTTAGTTTAGTGTGTAAATGTAATGTGAAATGTGTTGACGTTGGTTATGTGTGTCGGCAGGTATCGAAGGTCGCAGGAGTCGCGGCGCCCGCCGTGGCGGTTGCTGCCCGCAACTTCCATGTGTCTCCCACCCAGAAGGCCGCTGAAATCTCCACTATTTTGGAGGAAAGGATCCTGGGTGCCGCTCCCAAGGTTAGTTTCGAGTGTTACATAAACTTGCTCTTATCAATTAGTATCACTATATTGGATAATGAGAGCACTGATGTATGCAATCTGAATGAATAAGATGTCCTACTGTACAGTTGATATTGATCCATGACCTATTTCAGTTACTTATGCAGTTCATTCACACTTGGTTCATTTCCTGCTGAACCTTATTTTCAATTACTTAGAGAACTGACATATTTTGAAGCTGTTTATGTATCTACTATCTAATCCGAAAAATATTTATTGTCTTTTGGGCAACAGGGAAATCTATTTTTGATTATGAAACAATTTTTTTCTGGAAATAAATATCTATATTTGGATATATTAAAGTATGTCAATCTTCAGTGAGGCCAACTACCCTATGGTCCAGCAGTTCTCCATCTGGATTCTCTTATCATAATTAAAACTAAAGTTACTATTTCATAATTATAACTAAAATGACTTGGCCCTCAGTTAATTTATTATCACCCCTCTGAATTATTTCATAAACATGCATTCTTATTTTTTTATTCTTTTCCAATTAGGCTGACTTGGAAGAGACTGGCCGTGTATTGAGCATTGGTGACGGTATTGCCCGTGTCTATGGTCTCAAGAACATCCAAGCTGAGGAGATGGTGGAATTCTCCTCCGGTCTTAAGGTTTGTATAATTTTATGGGTATTAACATTTTAATTTCTTTATGGAACTTACTGTGGAAGTCATGTCCTGCTATAGAAATTCTGCAGATTTTAGATAAAAAAATATTTTGGGACTTCAATATAATATTATCATCTTGCCAGATTAAAACCATTATTCTTTTTCAGTTATGTAATTGTCTATTTAAGCATAATATTTGCTAGATAGTTGTAGGTGGCCTTTTGGTGGAAATTTAGGACATAATTATCGTAAAATGTGTTCTAAATGATTATAATTGTGCATAAATGGTATAATACCATAGAAATTTACAATGCATTTTGTTTTTTTTTTTAAATCAAAATCATGATAATAATTCATGCTCTTTGTACACACAAGCAAAATGGTACAGTCTTTCAATTAATGCAGATGAAAATACAATGTGTTACAGAACACAAAATGTGAAGAAGGATCATTGTACTTATCATTTATTTAATTACAACAAATTTAAAATTCTCAACAAACTATACCTATTTATATGTCACCAGAAAATTGCAAAGGCCGTAAGATTTAATATTGCTTGAAATTGTAAACAATTTTTTCTTAGTAAGACGAAAAAGAGGGATGGAAAATATTAAATTTGAATGAGATTATTGTATACAAAACAGTTTTTTCATAATATATCGAGAAACTATGATCCAATAAAGATTATTACAATCTTACGGAGTAAGCAATTTTCCAGTGACATATACACAAAAATAAAAAACTCCAACTAAAACTAAAAAAAAACTAAAATATGGCATTGAAAAATTCCACCGCATTGCTGGCCACTGGTATTGTATTTATGAATAATTTTACAATAGGTTTAGTCCCATAGTAAAAGTTGTTCATAATGACGAATATAATATTCCCTTTTCAGATTTTGCATTATTTCTGTAACACCCTGTTTTAAAAGATCTTTGGTAGTAATTGTCGGAGATTTACTAAACTTGGACTAGAGGTTCATTTTTTATCTCTAGGATGTTTGTAAAATGTATGTAAAATTTGACCTCTTAATATTAAACACACCATTTCCAATGACAAGCATTTCCATACTTGTTTGGTTTTTCTGTAAATGAGCATAAACCTGCAATGAATTATTCAATCAAACACCATACAAAACCTGTCATACTCAACCATCTTCCATTCTCCAGGGTATGGCCCTCAACTTGGAGCCCGACAATGTGGGTGTGGTAGTATTCGGTAACGACAAGCACATCAAAGAAGGCGACATCGTCAAGCGTACCGGTGCCATCGTGGACGTGCCCGTCGGCGAACAGCTGCTGGGACGCGTCGTCGACGCTCTGGGTAACGCCATCGACGGCAAGGGCCCCCTCGACACCAAGAGCCGTATGCGTGTCGGTATCAAGGCCCCCGGTATCATTCCCCGTGTGTCTGTGCGCGAGCCCATGCAGACTGGTGAGTTGTGGTTTTATTATGCTTTTGCTAGAAAAAAGGAAGCAATTCAGACTAGAGTAGAGACTCCATTTTCCGCACTTCTATTCCCATAGCAGACCACCTGTTGTGCGTAAGCAATTCAGACTAAAAATCACTTGAGATAAATTGCCAAGTGTCTTGCAATTAGACTTCTTAATTGTATTTTCAACATCAAACACTATTAATATCTTGGTAACATAAGCTGCAACATAAAATCTACTAACAAAATACTTGCGAAACTTATTTGAAATTTAGTCACAAGATAAACAAACACTCTAAAATGACACCAAAATTACTCAACAACACCCCCAGAACAGTTCTAGGAAGAAAAATGACATCCGTAAACTCATAAACTGCGCCATTCTACACAGGTATCAAAGCCGTCGACTCCCTGGTACCCATCGGTCGTGGACAGCGTGAGCTGATCATTGGAGACCGTCAGACCGGCAAGACTGCCCTGGCCATCGACACCATCATCAACCAGCAACGCTTCAACAAGGGAGATGATGAGAAGAAGAAGCTGTACTGCATCTACGTCGCCATCGGACAGAAGAGGTCCACCGTCGCTCAGATCGTGAAGAGGTTGACTGATGCTGGTAAGGATTGGTTAAGGGAACTATTTAGATAGACTAGTTCTGTGTTTTACAAAGCAAAGGGGTGTGACAGGATTGTAGCAGGTGGTGCAGCAGTGTCCATATGCCTCAATGGCAAAGTCGCACTTGCCAGAATGGTGTTCAGAAATTGATTGATGACTAGAGCTAATAAAATAATTCCCACAATTTATTTCTAGCTTTTCAATTTGTTAGTAATTTCTAAAAAAACGAGGAAAATATGTGATGTCATCTTTAGCTCCAAGTGACCTACTTCAGTCTAATCCAACAAGCATTATTCTAACATAACTTTTTACCTAACTAACACACAACTCTCGTTCTGGACAGGTGCCATCAACTACACCATCATCGTGTCGGCCACGGCCTCCGACGCCGCCCCCCTGCAGTACCTCGCGCCCTACTCGGGCTGCGCCATGGGAGAGTTCTTCCGTGACAACGGCAAGCACGCCCTCATCATCTACGACGATTTGTCCAAGCAGGCTGTTGCCTACCGTCAGGTATCAACGAAAAAGTTAAAATACATATATCCTCTCATTCAGGACTCAACAAATATAAACTTGCCTGCAAAGACCAGTTCCAGCATTTCAACTAAAAAAAAATGAACTGCGTACAGCGTGTTACTCTGTAGTAAAAAAAACATTGCACAAACTTATCAAAAGAGCGTCAGAGAACTTGTAAGGCGCTTAAGGAAATCTCCAGTGATACTACAAATAAATTTATGATAACTTTCTGAAAATCAAAGTGCTGAAGTGCACAATGCAAGGCACATTTGAGTACAAAAAAAAAGTCCCAAAAAAAATGGGGCTCTTGGCAAATGTGTAACGAGCGAATGATCAAATAATTCTGGATAATATCCTTAGATGTCCCTGCTGCTGCGTCGTCCCCCAGGTCGTGAGGCCTACCCCGGTGATGTGTTCTACCTCCACTCCCGTCTGCTTGAGCGTGCCGCTAAGATGTAAGTAAAAATAACACCACCATATAAATGTCAAATTCATTGTAGTATATTGACTGGAGTCCTGCAAATCTGCTTCCCAGCGCGTATTTTGTGTATGGAAGTTAAATGCATATAACTTCTCTTGTATCAATATAAAATATCACAAAACTTTGAAACAGTGACTAATTTTTTGTCATTGAAATTATTCCCATATAATTTCCATGGTTCATAGTATGATTGAGATGTTCAGTAATTAATTTAATTTTATGTATCGAAACGACGACATAACCAAATCTACGCCAAACAGCATCATACAAATATGCCATGTCAAATACCAATATGCCAAGCCAAACTCTGTCATACCATTCCTTTCTACAGGTCCGACAAGATGGGCGGTGGCTCCCTGACCGCTCTGCCTGTCATTGAGACCCAGGCTGGTGACGTGTCTGCCTACATTCCCACCAACGTGATCTCCATCACTGACGGCCAGATCTTCTTGGAGACTGAGCTGTTCTACAAGGGTATCCGTCCCGCCATCAACGTCGGTCTGTCTGTGTCCCGTGTAGGATCTGCTGCCCAGACCAAGGCTATGAAGCAGGTTTGTAACCTCTAGATTTTTGTTTGACAGCTTGTTTTAGGCACCCTTTGCATTTAGTAAGTTTGTTGTATAGTTGCAAACGCGACGAAGTTGTTAGAAACTTACAATATGAAAATATCCATCATTCATGGTTCAAAATCATATGTCAGAAATGAGAAATTGAATCTTTATTAGACCTTTCACTAACCAACTTCTTCATAAAGAAGAAGGTCCTAAATTTTTTCTTTAAGATCAATGAGCTAAGTATGTTAACCTAAAACCATTACCTGTACATCAGGTGGCCGGTTCCATGAAGCTGGAGTTGGCCCAATACCGTGAAGTCGCCGCCTTCGCGCAGTTCGGCTCTGACTTGGACGCCGCCACCCAGCAGCTGCTGAACCGTGGTATGCGTCTGACTGAGCTGTTGAAGCAGGGACAGTACGTGCCCATGGCCATTGAGGAGCAGGTATGTATTCTTTGAAGTTGTATTTAAAAATCAACATCAATAAAGTTAACATTTTCCCATTGTAAGACTAAGAAAAAAAAAGTATATTTTTCAGTCCTTGACAGAACTCCTTACAAAATTCTCGAACAATAATTTTATCTTTCCATCAACAGGTCGCCATCATCTACTGTGGTGTCCGTGGTCACCTCGACAAACTTGACCCCGCAAAGATCACCGCTTTCGAGAAGGAGTTCACCCAGCACATCAAGACCAGCCACCAGAGCCTGTTGGCTACCATCGCCAAGGACGGTCAGATCACCCCCGAGTCTGACGCCTCACTGAAGAAGGTCGTCTCCGACTTCCTTGCCACCTTCACCCAGGCGGCGCAATAAAAGTCTAGCTTTTACGAACACGGGCTTTGACAAGAGATTGTGCGCATTTAGGACACGTCAACTAATCCCTGTGTAGGCAGTCTTATGTCAAACACCACTGTATGTTAACAGCTTGCTCTTGGAAGCACTCCTATCAGCTATTGTTTCGTAAAACCTAGGAGTGCTTCCATCAGCGGCCTAGTAGTAGTTGTCATTCGTATGGACTGTATTGAATGTTGATACAATCATGGAATGTATTTATCTCGAACGTCAGGAGTGGTTATATATTATTAAATCGTACACAACATTACGTTTTATTATTTTGACCCCATAATCATCAAGCACAGCGATCCCGAAAACCTCGAAAGAGTTTTTGCAGGGCTTACTAGAAGCATTCTAGTAAGTCCTGTAAAAGCACTTGGATGCAACTGACTATCTACTCGACCATGGAGCGACGACCTATCACAGATTCCCATTGGGAAGAATGGTTGTCAGACGTTCGGGCTTCTGACCAAAGAGTAATATATAGAGGGAAAAGGGAGTCTTCTGGTAAATTTTTGAACCACAAATAGAGAGTGAAGTGAGTACCCAAGCAGAGAGATTGTGCTGCATGTACATACTCAAAATACACGATCTCCAAATACATTTCAAAAGTAAAACATGACGTTCTACTTTTATAATGTATTTTGAGTTTGTTAATCAATCAATCTTTATTTGTGAACACAGATATAACAATAAAGGTCAACTGTATCTCTAGTTAAATGTTACAGTTACAAAAATGGACTTGTTGTTCATATTTTCAAGTCTGAAAGAAACAGTTCCTTTTTATAAGTAATTATATTCCACTGTTGTAGAATATTTTCAAATCCATTGTTTGTAAAATAACTTCAATTATATTTTTATGTCTAGTAATTATTTTTAATTGTTTTTATAATGTTTGTTCTTATTATAATATTTTTGTGCTCAATAATCATCAGCATCACTCAGTAGCGTACCTAGTTAGATGCAAATGCAATAATGTCTAAATGTTTTGAATAAAGTTTAATAATTTCTGAACGTTTTAAATCAATACATTTTTGACATTGACAGAAATTCGCGCATGTCGCGCAGGTCTTTGTCGTTGTATTGTTTCTTGCTTCCTCTGGTCCCGGTTGTTTTCCTAATTCCCAAGTTGTGGGTCGTTGAACCCCTTAAATCTCTTAACTCTAAAGAGGCAGTTAAATTGATTGCCTATTACTTAGTTATTCATCATTTTAGCCTGTGAAATCGTGGTAATAAATGGAGTTCTTTGAGAAAGCGCATGTTTCGAAGAAGCAACCTTCGAAAAAAGATAACAAATCAGAAGAAATTGTAAAGAAACAACTGAGGCAAATGTTAAATGGCTATAAAAGTAGTGATAATGAGCTTATTAGACACAGTGGAAACTCCAGTAGCGATATAGTTGAAACACACAGGCGCCTTGATGATTCGGCGTCCGTTAGCGGTTTTTCAGATCTAGAACTCACAAATTCTGAAAGCGAAGGAGACAATAGTCGGGGGGCTGAAGTAAGTCTGTTAAATTTAAATGAAATCAATACAGACACTAATGATAACATAGATGAAGCTAATTTGGAGGATTCTCATAGTCATGAATCCGTATTGTTTTCATCAGACATAGAGGCGATTCCATCAGAGTCAGGTTCTGATGGAGAGTCTGAAATTTTTGATGCTGATGGAGCTTTAGCCTCTAAGATACTTGAAGAACTTGGTAAGAATCAACAAAAACCAAATATTAAGAGTAAGAAAAGAAAAGTAAATGAGGAACCAAATAAAAGTCAATCTAAGAAAAAAGAAACAAAGGACCCAAAAGGACCTAATAAAAACCAAAGTGACAAGGAAAAAGAAGTGATATCTATGGAAACCCTGACAATTGATGATGAAAATGAAGCAATTTCTTCAGACAGTAATATTACACAGAATTCTGCAGCAACCAGTGATTCGTCTCCATTCATATCAATAACTGTAAAGGACATGCCAAATGAAAGGCTCGGTGACTTCTTAGAGAACTATAAGCATCCTACAGTGAGACAACTACAAGATATTGTCCACACCTCAAATTTTACTGGCTTGTTCTCAACAGAAACAGAGATGGTAGTTGAAGATGTGGACAGTCTGGTACCAGAATTAAGTGATGACAACACTATTGATGACCTAGGTGAAGTGAACACTAATGATAACGTTATTGAGGACTTAGAAAACGATAACACAATTCAAGAACTAGAAAATGACACAGATACAAACACAGACATGCCTCAAAAAGACACATCTACAGATTATGACAATACAATACTTTCAGACACAGAAAGAGAACCATTGACTGAGGAAGTTGAGGAACCCTCGAAGCCTGTCAAAGTATATCATGGGAAAAATTGTTACATCATCGTACTAAAACATCCCGCTGAGCTGTATCTCAATGGCAAAGTTACAGTTAAGCCTGTAGCAGGCATAGTAGAAGTTTTTGGGCACATTCTAAAGGATGTTGTTAATTTGTATGCCCCAAACAATAATTTTGCTCAATGCTTTAAAACTATTGAAAGTCCTAATAGTGATTATGGAGTGTTCCGAAAGTTGACTTCAGAAGGATTGTCAGTCCGTGACGCTGAAGAAATAGTCACCACAATTGGTGGGTTTGATGGCATAATAAGTTTGTCAAAATTGAATGATGTCCGAATGGATTTTGTTGAGAGTAATGTCTTCATGGACCTGTTCACAAAGTGTAATAAGGCACATAGTAGTCTTAGAAAAGCTTCAGCAGATCTTGGTTGCAGTCTCGTTTTGAAGAGGCCTTGGAGATACTTTGAAGAGAATGAGTCTTGGGATCAAGCTGTTAGCTGTGGTCTTGGTAAGCAAACACAATTTCTAATTATCAATTTAAAAATAAAAGGGTCCTATTTTTTATTTATTCGAACCATGTTCTCTCATCCATTCACATTTATCTATATATATATCTAAAAATTAATCCCTATTTGTAACGTCATCACCTGTGAACGGCTGGACCAATTTCGCCTTTTTTGTGTTTGTTATTGTCAGGAGAAGGTTCTCATGAAAGAAAATCTTGAAAAAAAAACATATATCCAGGCGAAGCCGGGTCGGGCTACTACATAAATAAATGTCTGGAGAAGTAAAGTATGTTAAATAGCTACATAAAAATTTTGAATTCTTAGACCTTATTATATACTTTAGCATCCCACTGCAAGGCAAAAAGCTACCTTCTTCCTTTTGTCCCCCTCTTGTCATAATAATATGTGGTATATCTTTAGTTTAACCTTGCCTTTCAACAATCATAAAACACTACCTTGCTCTAACTAAATAATAATATTTAACATTACCATTATATCTTATTCCAGAAAAGAACAGCCGAGGAATTGTGTGCGGTGGCAAAGGTCTGGGAAAGTCGACATTCCTCAGATACTATGTGAACAGGCTGCTGGCTAATGGTCCAGTGCTGGTCATAGACTTAGACCCAGGACAGTCTGAGTTCACTGTGGCAGGCAATGTATCTGCCACTGTAGTCAGTACACCTCTGCTGGGCCCCAACTATACGCATTTACAGACTCCGGAAATGTATGTATAAACCTTGGATGTTTGTGCTATTCGAATTCCTGCTTCATTTAGAACTTTTGTACGAAGTATCTCTAAGAGTTTATATTTGCCATTGTGGTGAAAGGATTAGCCAATCGACAGAAGTCGATTGCCCAGGGTGCGCCGCACGTAACAGAATGGATGGCTCCGATCTTCAGTGTTTTTGGTGCGTCGCTCCGCAGTCTATGGCCCACCTCTTGTCTTGAGCCGCATGCCCTGTCACCTGTACATGTGAAGACCTTATGACTGCGTCAGCGATTATTTGCCACCGACACGGTAAGAAGAAGAATTAGGTATCTCTACTGGGGTAAAACAAAAGCCAATATTTACAAGACACTGTCACAATGATTCGACACACGGGCTAGGGGAAACCAAACCCCGCTAGATAGAAAGACCAAATCTGAAATCTGGCATTATTGTTACGGGCGACTACGAACTTTGCTGTCGCTTCTAAGCGGTCGTGGTCGTCTAAATATCGAGTGCAAAATACAAATCCCGGGTCTCGCATAATAAAAGCGAATGCGAAGGTAAGCCGCTAAGTTCAAATAGGGCTGAAGAAACACTGAAAATTATTCAGAAAAACAATATACTGCTATGGAATACAATGTTATTCAGTCCACCACACCACTGTCTCAGTCAGGCCCACCTTCCAGGCAACACACCATCTACACTTTTTCTTAAGGATCTAACCAACACCCTTCTTTCCAGAATGCTGAACATAGGCATTATCAACACAATGGACAACGCCAACCGCTACGTGTCCGCAGTCACAGAAGTCCTCGTCCACTGCCGCTCCAACCAAGCATACAGCTCCATGCCCTGGATCATCAACACCATGGGCATGTGCACGCAAATGGGGCTCAAGTTCGTCCTCGTAACCATCCTCTATGCCCAACCAACCTTCTTGATGCAAATAGACACCAAAGTCGTCAAAAAACGCTTCGAGTGCTTTTTTAAACCCAATGCCGTTCGAAATATGTATCAGAACTTAAAGTATGACCGCTTCTTCAGAAATGTAGAACTCCCCCATCTGGATTACACGTTCATTTTGGCGCAGACTCCGGAAGGTTCAGATAAACATAATACAGCGGTGTCGCCAAAGGATCAGAGATATCTGAACTACTTGGCATACTTCGGTGAACTAATGAACATTCACAAGGGAGCTCAGTTATTGGGGATTGTGCCGTACGAGTGAGTATCATCTTGATATTTTAGGATCTTTTGTCGCCAACGCGACTTAACTTCGCTGGTTATTCAACCCTAGAGCGTATAAGTGCATAGGTCCGTTATGTAGGTCCTACAATCGGCTTGCACTTATACCTATGCTATATCGGGGTTCTTTTTAATTATATTAGTCCCCTGCTCGTCAAAGGCTTCTCTTTCCAGTTCCTATGGTTGTTTGCTGTTGTGGCCCAATTATAGGTATGCCGAGGAACTATGCTATGCAAAACAGTAATGTAATGCTTTTCATAGTCCCTTCATACTTATGCCAGTAGAAACAACGCCTATCTAAATCGACTGCTGGAAATATAGACCTGCCTACATGAAATAAGGCTTTTCTTTCTAAACTCTCCAGAGAAGAGATATATTTTTTTTAAAAGGAGGGTAGCAAACTGTATTCCCTAATGAAGTTAGTAACTCAATTTCTATTCCTATCTACAGCTAAAGAATGTACTACGCTGTGTTAACACGGTTCTGAAAATCTAAGCATGGCTGACCAATATAACGTACAGGCCATACCCAAGAATGGATGAAAATATAGCTAGACCCACTGCTGAGCAAAGGCCTCCCCCTCATTATTTCCATCGTTCCTGGTTTTGCACCCATAAAGAAGACATCCAAATCGTCCCGCCATCTCCTTCGTGATCGAAGAAATTGAAACTAAATTGAGTAAGGCTTAATAAAAAAAATCACTTCATAGCAATTAGGTTCATATAAATGATTAAATTACTGAATAATGAACTCTATTCCTGCTAAGGTACCCAACTAACCAATGGCAACAGTGAAGGCAAACTAATAAAAAAGTAGCTTGTCTAGCGTAATATCAGTGGCGATCTTGAATAGTTAACAGTGACACAATTCGCCAAGTACAACACATGCGAGCGGTCATAATGTTCTGTGAGAGAGCGCCTATATTATACGAGTGCATTAGGTACCTACCTCCGTGGGAGTGAGCGAGAAACAAAATATTTACCCATTAGCCTACTCGATAAATGCCTCCATCTGTTTCGGCGATTTCACGATCCCGTGCTATTTCCGGCAACATCATGCTGGTTGAATCGGGAGTCGGGTGCTGTCTGTCGAGTCTCCCTGTGGCTTTATCGCGCATGATTCATTGTCCACCTTGGCCTACAAGTTACGGAAAATATACGCATTCGTGGAATTTTAGATATAAATGCATTGTTGGAGTACTGTCGTATAGGTACTGGACACTGGCTTAGTAACAGTACATAGGAGTTAAAAGCAAAAGGGTATTTGCAGTTAGCAACATTTACATCATCGGCAACGAAACAGTCATACTTATAACTGTTCAAGAGGAATGAACAGGATGGGTCATTTGATGGGATTTTCCATTCTTATATTTTGATTATTTCAATTGGTGGATTGTTATAAATGACATGTTCGAATGTCCGATAATCACAATAACTGTGAGCTACAATTATGAGTAATAAGATAATGTTTGTCGGGGAATTGAGCGTGATTCACGCGAAGGCTAACAATGGCTCGTTAATCAATCAGCGGCTCGGTTATCATTTCAGGTTCTATGAAAGCATTGTAACTTCAGAACTAAGCCGGAATTTAGCATCGCTACATGTAAACAGAACCACATTATAGGTCTATGACATATGCATTCGTTTTACAATGTCGTTTACGTTTCATTGCGCCTTTGCTATGCCCACCGCAACTAATTCTTACACCTAGGCCACGACAACAAAGCTTACAAAAACTACCCATTGACATAGATCTGCCTACGTTTTCAACAACATGAGATTACCTAACAGCTTTCGAAAACATCTGGGTATGCTTTCATGTTACCACTAAAGAGCAACAGGTGACATACCAACTCTTATAAAATAGGTAGTTGTGTATGCATTTTGTATAAACTTATAGACCTAGAAGCATGGCATTAGAAACCTACTAAATTATTGTTGTTTTTTGTTCTAGAGTGAGCCTGTCAGATGTGAATGTGCTAACGAATGTGAAAGTAGCAAATGATGCGGTACTGAAGGTGATTAACGGAAAAATAGTAGCGCTCTGTCAACTCGCCATAAGAGATAAGGGAAAAGTGTTTACCCTGCAAGATAACGCACTGCTATGCCACGGACATGGTAACTACTCTTAGTTGTTATAGAAAAAAATAACTTAATTAGACAATAAAAACTAGAGTTAAAGACTGGGAGTCAAAAATCTTGTTTCTTTCACATTATTAATATACTTATGGCATTTTTATATTGAATATGGGTTGCCCAATTACCATTAGGATCAACCATAATAAACTTATTAATATCCCAAATAAATAACTGGTTTTCATGTTTCCAAACTTATAAAAAAGCAGGTGCTCTACATTTAAAATTAAACTTGTTTTTTGAGAAGTGGATTATGGCAAAATTATACTATATTGATTATTTAAATATGCATGTCTTAAGACTAAAATATCACTGAAATAGGTGCAAATGTTCTTCAAACAAACTAATTCTTAACAGTTAAAAAATATGCAGTTTACTCATAAAATTTTCAAACAAATAGCATAAGAGGTATGCATATAAATATAATTAATATCGTAAAAAGTGTTATCAATAACTGTAATAAAGTGCTGATTAAATATGATAACTAAGAACGTGACATACTTAGGCGTTTACTGGAGTTATTTGTATTGTTACAGGTTTGGTCCGCGGTGTGGACTTTCAGAAGTGGGTGGTGTACATATTGACCCCGCTAGCGGGGCACTGGCTGTGCGCAGTGGACGCGCTGGTGTACGCGGACTGGGCGCCAGAGCTGCGCGGCCCGGAGCGCCAGCTGCCCGACGGCACCACCGTCCCCTACCGCAGCCCCACTAACTACAGACAGAAGCAACTCATGCAGTCACCCAAACGCCGCTTCAACCCGCTACAACTACTAAAAATGTCAAGGAATGCCTAAATTGAAACTTTCAATTATTGGTTAATAAATTTGTAATTGGAATAAATCCAAAATAATAAATCTTAAATTATATAAAAGGAAATCTAATAATTATTTTGTTAATTATATTGACGATAATTTTGTACTTACAAGACTAATGAAACATAACATAAATGATCATATTTAACTTAAATATCCCCATTCTAAACACCTTTGCTTTATAAATGCTGCATTAAAATTTTATAAAAAGTCAAAAAGAGTCTAGTTAAGAATTGTTGACATGGGGTTCCTTTATTACTAATAAATTATATTAGGAAGTTATGATTTCACACAAACAATAGATTACAATACAACTGCCCTACAGAATCAGATTGGACGTCTCAGAGACGCGTCTAGCTGACAGGCACTTAGATGAGTGGGGCTTGCGCTCCGTGTCAAAGAAACATCCTACACAATTTATACACCACTATTTTATTGAAAAATTAAAATACAAAATACCGAACTAAACAAGTCTCGGTGAGATGCCACCGGTCGAGGAATAATCTATATGTAGAAGAAATGCTACTCGATTATATAACGTGATATTATAGCATAAAAATTCCAGTGGCCCTGCCGGAGACGGGAGGTCCACATGCCCCCGACTACTTTTGTTAAGGCATTTACGCTTACTCTTTATAGATAATCTATAAAATATACAAAGTACCAATTGTGAAAGAGTAGCCACACAAATACTGAGTGAGTGTGCGTGCGACGCGGGCCGCGACTTCGCGTCAGCAGTCAGTATCGGAAGGAAGCACTGTGTGGCCGACCTCGCGACTGCTGCACAGTCCGAGTCGTTTCAAACTAAGTTATCAGGCAGTATGCGTACAATTCATAAACAGAGTTCTCCCGACAACAGCACAATTACAGCAGGGAACACCTAGTCTTCTTCTTCTTTTTGACCTGTAATGCGGCGCGGGTCGCCGTCTCGAACACCTCGCGCACTCCCTCCTTGCTCTTGGCGGAGCACTCCAGATACGCGAACGCGTTAATCTTCTCCGCCATGGCTCGGCCCTCCTGCGGCTTTACCGGCTCCTGCTTCATCTTGCGGAGCTCGTTAATCGTGGCCGGGTCGTTGCGCAGATCCTTCTTGTTGCCAACTAGGATGATGGGCACATTAGGGCAGAAGTGCTTTACCTCGGGTGTCCACTTCTCCGGGATGTTCTCGAGCGAGTCGGGCGAGTCCACCGAGAAGCACATGAGGATCACATCAGTGTCGGGGTAGGACAGCGGCCGCAACCTGTCGTAGTCCTCCTGGCCGGCCGTATCCCACAAGGCAAGCTCAACTTGCTTGCCGTCCACCTCGATGTCGGCGACGTAGTTTTCGAACACAGTCGGCACGTACACTTCCGGAAACTGATCTTTGCTGAATACGATGAGCAGGCATGTTTTACCACACGCACCGTCACCGACGATCACTAATTTTTTGCGTATCGCAGCCATCGGTCCTGTGAAACAATACAACGCAAATAATTATGATGGTGTCGAGCGTCAACGCCTTTCATGACTTATAAATATGGCCGCCGTATAGGATTATGGGTAGGGAGTAGTCAGACAAGCCCTCAAATGTGAATAAGCACCTGAACTAGCGGAAGAAGTACAGCACCACCACATAGTACCCTCACATGCGAGGGTGTTATTTATTATATTTTGTAGATACCTGAAGATTGTGGCTAATTTCTGCAGAATATTGGCTTATCGACACTTTTTAATCGTCTTTGCTCATCACAAGCACTTTCGTTCGTAAGTCACTAATGTTGCAACGCTACAAAATATACCATCAGTTTGAATCGTAAAAGATTTTGCTTACACTAAAATATTGTTTGATGAAAAAAAAATAGTACATCTAGGACCTAAGTTTATAGCATGTAATGACATTAAAGTTTCTAATAATAGTGTAATTAAAGTAAAAAACGTAAATAAATACACCTAAAAGATTACTTGCCATGCTAAAATATTATTGTTTTGACATTTGTAAAAATCGGATACACATTCAAAACAACAGTTAGGTGTGTAGAGTAAAAATATTATGGCAAAATAAAAAAAGAAATTTAGACTCTCGTCTAAATACCATATACACTATACCAAATTCGATAAATCTACTTTCCATAAGAATGTCTAATCCACGGTAGCAAAGCCATAAGATTAACGCAGGAACCATGAAAGTGGATTAGCCCAAAACTAAGCTTCGAGCATTTCGTAAATTTTCGTTAGTTGGTCTTCATCTTTGGAAACCTTAAAAGGTATTATGTTAAAACTGTTAAGTCTTTTGATGGGTACACTACAAAAAAAAATATGGGTTGTGTTGGACTCGACATCCCACATCCCATCAATAAAAATAAATGCATAAACATAGAACAGTTGGACTTTTGCTTGTTGATTAGAGACTGTCTTTGCTTCTCTGCTTCCTTAATGGGGTTATATTGCAATGATGTAATATTCAGTAAAGGCGTACTGCTTAAATGTAATCATTGGTTTATGTGAAAATGACTGCATGGATATAAATAAACTGTTGACACCGTCAGTGCAAACTATGAGGTCATACATAATATGTAGGTACATAATATAGTTAACGGTGCTCATGAGGTCAAAAAAACGTCATGCTAGCTAGACTGAGACCGGTATAATATCCTGACTTTAAGTGGGCAAAGTATTTCTATGATGTGACGTCACTTATGTTTGACCATGATAATTTTATCGTCAATCTTCAAACACAATACATACCTACACGTAAAAGAACACTATAGCGCAGCTGTCGTCATATCAACACTACATTCACGATAAACTCTAACGCCTAGATTTTTTCTAGTTTTGATATTGTTAGGTGATTTGCAGACGCGGCAGACTTGATCGTAAAATGTCTCTTGACTACGTTGCTCCTGTTAAATAAATAAAACTGAAACTATAAAGTGCCTAGGACGCGCAAAAACCGCAAAGTAATATGGTTTCGGAGTTGGGCAGTTTCGTATTCGCGTTCGGCTTCTTCTTATTCACTAACAGCTGATTTGCGCTTGATTGACCCGATTCTTGTCGGTAAACTGGCCGGAAGCCGAATTATTTAGACTATTGCGGATGTTGTGTTTCTAGTAGTGAATTAATGAGTCATGAACTCATTCATGTCTCATTGATGTAAGTAAATCAACTAGGTACATACCTAGGTACCAACCGATGAGTCCTATCGTCGTACTCAGACTTTTTAATATCTTATTTCTAAACTTCTAAACTTAATAAGGAAGAAAGATGTATTTGTTTGTTTGTTTGTTACGATTTGGGTCAAAAACTACTCAACCGATTTTAAAAATCTTTTGTAGATTACAAAGCTAAATTATTAACTTAAAACATTAGCTATATTTTATTTTTGAAAAAATAGAGTCATACGAAAATTGCAATAAAGTAACCCAGAGTAGCAAAATTTTGCCTAATAAATTCATTATTTGGCGTGCGCTGAGAAAACTATTGATGATGCATAAAAATAATGTACTACATGTTAAAGTACCTGCTTATTATTACCTGTAAAAATATTATGCTTAAGTCAAAATTACCGCTTTTTGTTCAAATTATTCAATCAAAACTAGGGTGGAATGGAATAGTGGTGATTTTGGTATCATGATATTAATCCTTATCCAATTAAATGTTATACTAATTTAAAAAAGCTAAAGAGTTTGTTCGTTTGTTTGAACGCGCTAATCTCTGGAACTACCAGTAGGATTTGGAAAAATATTAACGTTTATGATAGCTACATTCATGAGGAAGGCTAGGAATATGCACGTACGAAGTCGCGGGGAAAAGCTAGTGGCTTTATAATTAATGTTTACTATGTGCATCTAAATTACACTTTAAATAATTCAAATCGGACCTTACGTTAAAAGGTTACGAAGGTTATAAAAATGCTCTAAGTCACAAAAATGTTGCGAACTGGGGTGTATCTTAATGCTTAGTCCGATGAAGTTGAAACAAGGCATTCATAATTTCGATAAAAATAAGAATAAGAAATGTTTGAATTCTTCGAATATAAACCCTTAAAGGGGTGAAAAGGGGTTATGGGAGGAAATTATTGCTTGCTTCAGTTTTCGTGGAAATTGGTATGAACTAACCAATAGTGGGATAATTTAAACAAATTTAACAATTTTTGCATAATCAAGCTCAGACGGGGTGAACAGTTGCGCTGATCCTGAGACCACAGAATTAGCAGCAGACATGGCTGATGAAAATCGTTATGCTTAATGTTCAAAATCTAACCTTCAAAAAGGGGTAGAGGGGGCGTTGAAGTTTGTGGAGTAGGTACCTATTACTAAATCCGCGTGGACGAAGTCGCGAGCGAAGTTTTTAGTTGGTAGGTACTATAGTAGGCGCCAGATAATCGTGGAATAACGGTCATTGACCCACCCAAAAAATAATTACTTTCGAATTATAACATTTAGTACAATATACAGCCTGATCGGCAAATTGCAAAAAGCATAAGAAAATTTGAATTTCGCGGGCTATCCTGGCGCTTCCACCGTAAGTTACACATTTTCCAAACGTGAAAACGTTAATTATGCTTTCCTTCCTCTATCTACTTAAACCTAATTCCTCGAGGCTCCAACTCAGGGAAGTTGTTAGTCATAGCAAGTTAATTTATAAAAGTCATCTGAAATTGCATTTTTTTGTCCTGATGGTGGTGACTCATGCAATATTTAGTCATAATAAAGTTCTCACATTGCGATCAAGACCACACCTTAGAGTTAAACACCATGAACTCCACCCACTAAGTTAAGGTTACTTATAGGCACCGTATTGCAGCTAATAGGTAGGTATATGTCGCAGCCAAATAGCTTAATCAGCTTTTTAATTGGTTGCCTAGCCTTTTTATTTAACTGCGCGCATTTTTCAGCGATCTAAGTGACACATCCTTGGTTCAATAATATTATAATAATAATTTATTTATTTCCCTCTCTATAAAGGTTGGCTTAGAATTAAAATCTTAGGAATAGACAGTTAATGCAGACAAAAGCTCCTTTGCGAGAGACTGGAGTCCGTGCTAGGGTAACCCTGTGTTACGGATTTCCAGGCTCCCAGTGTTTAGGTCATCTTATAATTCGTATGAAAGAGAGGCAAAGCCAAAAAAATCGCTAACTCAAGTATTAAAACAAAAATAAAAATTGTTATGGTTCTGTGTAGATATTGAGATGCGTGTTCGTGTGGGTGTGAAGTGTACTATGTGGTGTGAGTGAGGAGTCTTGTGGGCGCTATTGTGCGAGAAAAGATGTGTGGTTTGTGAGTATGTGTGCGTGCACTGGATCCATCGGCGAGTTTAACGATGGATGGAATGAGAAGTAGTTGCTCGATAGCATCGTAGATAATCCGGCGTTTTCAGCCAATTAAATATCTTTTTTTACAGGACTGTTTAGGAAGGGGGTATATCGATAAAATTTCGTTTAATCTATTATACTTACAGGTAACTGCCGAGAAACATGAAGTGACGCCGTAAAAATTTCATATGGAGCCGCATTGTCGGACATACTGCAAATTTACGTCGTTAAATTGGGTTAGGTAAATTAATTATTAGGTACGGAGGGTTGCATTAAATATAAATAATTGTCGTACCGTTAGGGCTCCAGTAAATTCATACAAGTCTTTAGTTGGATGTAAATAAGTATGGCAAGAAGTGACCCACTTTTAAGACTGCCCTCTGGGCACGCTCGAGCTTCAGCAAGGATGTTTTATTAGCTCCACCCCAAATGGTTATGCAATAGGTAAATGATTGACATAGAGCGAGATATACCATTTTTATAATTTTTTAGTTTGCGATGCCGAAGGTTTTAAAATAAAAATATTAATGTACGAGTTCTTGAGACAAGAAGATTAATGTGTCTATTATAACTCCCGGGTACCTAATTTTATCCGTCCTATGCAGGGAGGAACATGAGCAAGAAGCGGAATGTGTGGAAAAACAGTTAGGGGTGTGAACCGTTATATTATGACAGGGAAGGGAAGAGCTTTTGATAGAAAAAAAGACATGTTTAGTTTTATTCACATTGAGTGCTAATTTGTTGGAAGCTAAACATACCTGGACCAAATCAAAGCCCTGCTGAGCGCAACTGTAAGCCTCTTGCCACGTGTCACCCTGGAATCAATCTCGTCTAATGACTTGCCCTTGTCACTTAAGTATGTTATGTCGCTGATTAAACGGCGCAGATCAATAACTGAGCAGGAAGGCGGACACTTGAAAAAGGGAGGACTTCGAATTATAATTACCTAGGAACTATAACTAACAGTAGCTTCTGCTATCGGCCTTATGGCCGCATAAAAGTTGAATTTATCATACTTCCGGGATAAAAGTAACCGGTTCCATCTATCTCATACCAAAATAATAGCCGTTTAAGAGTAAAAAACTGTATTAAACAGACAGACAGAGTCACTTTCGCATTTATTGTGGCTGGCCGACGCTATGTTATTCTAATTTCTAACGCATCAATGCTATGCCCGCAGAATAGATGGCCGATTGGGGTTGAAAGGTACAAGTTCATAATACAAAAGTGAATGCAATCGGTCGCCTATGCTTTCATTTTGACGTTGCAACCGCATACATTGCGTGGTTTAAGTAGTCAAGCAGACGAATTCTTAAACCTATGTAGCAATGGATCTAGAGTTCCGTTGTGAAAGAATATGCGATTTTACGAATTACCTACGCAATTAGGGTGCTGGTGAAGTTTTCGGAAACCCGCTGAATAAGCTTTCAGGATCAGTCAGTGTGCGGTCTCTTAGAGGACATAGGGGAGGACTATTATTAGCAGTGTGTTTCAGCTGAAATGATGATGAATGTCGCCCGGTGCAGGTAGAAGAAGTAGGTACTTACCTACTGTACAAATCGAGACTAATATCTCTCTTTTACACGACGTAATAAATGAGATCATAAGTAGGTACACAGTTTGCTTGTTTTCATTCTGCAGTCTTTTATAATATCTTGGAATGGGCTTGTTTCAACTTTAGCTACCCCACGCTACCTCCACGATTGAGTGTTTCGCGGCGATATTATCATCCTGCTACTTTGCCACCATAAGAACTTTCCGACCTTAAGTTATCATTCTAAAACAAATCTATGACCGTGTCTTCACACGGTGATTCGACGAGTGACAAATGACGACAGTCAAACGTCAACGACACGCCGCGAGACGCAACATATCTCAGCGCACTCACTCGCATCAACACTTTTTAAATAAAACAAAAGAGCAACGATTTGTTGTGGACGTGCGAGCTAGCGACTCGCGACGACACCCTGATGGAAGAATAATAACCGTCTGAGGTTACCCGACGATAGCAGGGTGGACTCGCGGCGACTCTCGTTCGTGGAGGTGGCGCCTTCAGTTCACGGGCTGATAAGATGTTCCAAAGCTGAGAAAGGCATCGAGTACAAAAATAAAACCATTTGTTCTCGTAGGTATTATCCATTGTTCCCGTTTATTAACAAATACAAATATAGTAGTATCCAACAACCTTACATTTTAATGCTTATCAACGAGAATAACGTTTAATTCATAATTTAAAACAACTAGAATAGGTTACCAATTATATTTCTAGTAACATTTCATCTAAACAATTTTTAAATAAGTTTCACTACATTAGTAAAATCACGTGCTTTTTCGTATTGCTTATTACAATTTTATTGCATACATTCAGTAACTAGTTGTGTAAAACATAAATTGATAAAAAGGTATACTTAAACAAATTTTAAATCCAACATTTTTCTTTACAATCTTTAAGAAAAGATCTATCATAATGCAGTTTTTCAATAGGGTTGCCAGCCTAAAATAAAACAAAAGTAGATTTCTCATCTCAGTGATGAATAAATGCAATAAAGAGTTTGGAATATATCAAGCCAACGGAATGCAGCAAAAAAGGAGCCAAGCATGTTTGGCAAGTGATTTGCATCTTATAATGCATGCTAACATTCCCTAAATGGCTTGCCAAAGAAAAAACCTTGGCTAATAAAATAAGTATAAAAATAAATGCTTATTTCCTCGATAAATAAACAAAGACAATAATTGCACGAGAATCAATAATAGTCATGGCAAATACCTTATATAGTGTAGAGTAATAAATAAGACTAATATTGCTTCGTAAATAAATCGTAACGTAATTAATAGTGTGTAGTGTGTTTCTAATACCTACGTCCTACATCAAGGCACATTTACTCCTATCTATAAACAGGCTTATTCAGAAAATTTTGAATCTTCTAGATTCTAAATTCAAATTTTCTCGGAGTAAAGAATCTGCTGTGTTTAAACTAAACATGTATTTTTTTTTATATATAAGTCTGAAAGTGTCTCACAAAATATAATTCCTTCAAAAGGCAATATTATCTGTTTCGAATATTGAAATGAAAAATGTGTGAACTATGTGTATATTGAAATGACAAATGTGTCGAACACTATGCTTTTAGTTATGCTTAGGACTTTTCTAACAGAACCAGGCTTGTATGATTTTAACTCTTAAACATTATCACAATAGGTTTGCAGCAATTCTGGTTGATGTCACTTCAGTCTCGGCTTTTTTTATTCTTCCGAAGCCATCTGAAAAAAGAAAAAAAAATGTTACCTGTAATATTATGTTACGGTTTTCTTGAAGTACAGTCAACAAAAAAAAAACAAGAATGCAGATATTTTACTAAAACTACTTTTAATAAACCCACTGAATTAAACTTCTTCATTAAATAGCCTCTTAGGCGTTTCCATCTGCAAGGAACTAGCATGCGAGTTTAATTATATTGCAGGACAAGATCGAGCGATTGTTCACATTATCCCTCGGTAGCCCGCAATGTAAAGCAACTTGCATGCGAGCAGGTGGAAACGTGGCCTTTAGAGGAGCGATACTTTAATGGACGGAAAAAAAGGACCACAAGTACGTAAGCTATTCCAGAGTGGATATCGTAGAATAGGAATTAGCGATGCGCTAGGTCTAGAAGATGGCGAGACGGGTAGAGAGAGACTATACAGTCTACTCGTCTCGCCTAGTATCGCTCTAGTATGTCGACACGGTTAGCGCAGTGGTTGAGCGATTGACTTCTGCTTTGCGTGTCGCCGATTCAATGCTCGCACGGGTCTCGCTGTTTGTGTATGTGAGTTTTTATGTTTGTAAACGCATCGACGACACAGGAGCAATTCCTAGATAGGGGTAGTTAAAAAAAATTGAGAGAACGCTGCGCAGAGTGATTTTGGGGTCGGTTTCCAGTTGAAACGGTTGTATTTTTCATGCATAATATCAGACCTCAACAATACATAGTTGTAGCTAGGGTAACACGATACCCTTTGGTATTTAACAAAGCCACAGAAGCCTGAATGTTGTAGACATTCAGAATATCCGAAACGACTGACGAAGATTTACGACTGATAGCCCAAACAACGGCTAAACGTGCTTTCTGAGGCAAGGAGTTGACTCAGTATGAAATGAATGGTCAACTCGTAGCCACGACCCACTAAGACCCGACAGAATAAGGTACTAACAAGTTATAGAGCCCAGCAGATCATCGTAGTCAATCATTGGTTGGAAGTGCGAATGAGGGATCTTGGTTCAGGTAGATTTTGACGGACTGGACTTAGACGATTACCGTTAAGTACCTGTACATATACCTATCTGGTTACCTAATTGTTAAGAGATATTATTTAATACCTAGCTTTTAAGCCTGACTGATTTGTGTGGAAATAAGCAGAAACCAAAAGACAATGATTAGTGTTTATGTGAAACATGTGCCCAGTTAAAATGGCAATAAACTCAACATATGAGGTCAGATAGATTGGCAATAATTTATGTGCATTTGTTTTCTTAATGGATGCGCTTACTCTCATATTTATTTAATTTCCTTCCTCATACTTTTCCAAGGCTTTTTTGTTTTTTTTTTATTCGCATATTGTATACTTCACGTTTAGTATTCTTCCAAACAGAGACACGGATCGTCGTATCGTTTCGATTTTGTCATTGTTTTATTCATTATTTTTAGTTTACAGGAGATAGGTTATTTTATTATATTTTTGTGTAGGTGTACCTACAGTTTGCTGCGGTCCACAGAATGTTGCTTGTGAAGCTGCCAAAATTTAGTGAAATAAAGCGGACTTCTTCATCAGGATGCTGAATAAACTAGTCATATATTGGGACACTAGTTAATATCAGTGACGTTGAGGCAGATTGAGAAGCAGTGGCGAGAAGAGCTAGATTTTATCAAGATCTTCTGTGATAACGTGCAAGATAGGATTCAGGGGCCTTTCCTCAACTATCAGAGGAAGGCAGACGCAGGCTAGAATTAATAGGTACACTTGGAAACTTGGCTACATTGTAGATAATCATATCCAAGGCGCGATCGCGGGATCTTTTTAACAAATGCCTCGCATTATGATATACTGGGCACACTATACCAGCTTAAGTCAAGACAACCTGAATAAATAACTTGCTTTATGATAAACATGGTCAACTTAGTGTAGTCTCCTTTGTACGTCGTGAATTGGTGTAGTGGAATAGTCGACTATTTTTATTCGACTAACGACTATTGGCAACCATAGATAAACTATGAAATGGCATACCATTCTTTTCTTTTGTTCAAGTTTTCCCGGGTAAGTGTCAGAGAGTGTTTGTTCAGCAGGAAACCCATAAGAAAAATACGGATTGTAATTTTATTTTATGAGATGTCTATTTACTCACAAAAATCTTTAGGTACCTACTAGACGTGGCGGTTTATCATTCGTTTTTTTTTTTTTTTTCATTGCAATGCATATTATCAAGTTTACTTTTCTTCGTCGATACAACATTTCGTTATGTTTTGTCAGTAAACCAATGCTTTATTTGTGTTATAGAAAGAATGTTATAATCAAGATAGGTAGTAAAAATGTAGGTAAACACATGGCAAATTTTTGAAACTGGCAACTATTGGCAAGAACGGCAGCATTAGAAGTTCAAGGGCATAATAATGATGCAAGATTCGATATGAGATTTTTTTGGGAAATAAAACAAACTATTTAGTTTTAAAGATTTTTTATGGACCGAATATTACATTATTTTACATTTTGCGGTTTCGCTCAAAATATTAGTTTTTACAATTTGTGCCTATAGCATTGGTAACTTAAATATAATAATTACTATGTACCTAGGTAATACTATATTTACGACCTTACATTACTGATAATACCTACGCCTGTAAACAAATAAAAGGGGAATTACTGTTTTAAACGGAATTAAACCTTGATGGAATGTGTCCAAACAACACACCATAACTTAGGTTAACAACATTGTAAAACTATGGCTGACCATAGTTTTACAATGTTGTTAACCTAAGTTATGGTGTGTTGTAAAATTTTGGAAGGGGTTTCGCATATTCGATTGACGATAACATTAGGGTTTTATGGATCCTTTTTGCAGTTTGGTACATAAACATCAAAAGGACTACTCCACTTCACTCATATTGTATTTGCGTCTAGCGTCGACCCAGTGTAGATGTTCGTTGGACATATACGCAGCGTACACGCTACGCAAACGCAATGTTAACGCAGCGTTTACGCCACATACTAAGGTACAACACGGACACGTTTACACGACGCTAACGCTGGGAGTGTATATACGCAAAGTTTACCCAGTGTCAACGCCTACGCAGAACTAACACCAGATGCATAGGCATCTTTAGCTCTCAGAGACTGTACTCGAAAACGAACGCTAGAAAATGTGAAGTTAGCCGACCCATCTTACTGATCTGTAAAACACCTAAATAGACTTTGGCCTGAGTTTGTTTCGGTGTTTCTTCTCAGTGTATAGCCTCATCTTGTTGAAATTGACAAGATTGACGTGCCAAAGTGTTATTTTAACCAACTTACAAAGTAAACATAATTTATGACCCTCAAAAATGTTACAACACGCCCTTAATAAAACGTCACAACGTAACATTACTTCTTTACCTTTTGCCAAGCGAAAATGCCATAGGACACTCCCGCGCCGAGCGCGAAGGCGAGCAGGTAAGGCACGAACTTGAGCGACGGCCCGAAGCGCTTGCGCATCAACATGCTGAGGAAGTTGATGTTACTGTCCGAGTAGGGGGGGTAGCGGCCGCTGGAAGGGAGCAATATTTTGTTAATGTTTTTTATTGAAAACGTGTGTCAAGTTTTATAGCAATATCTGGGTAAATAGGTATTAATCTTGTGCCTAAAATGATTGTGGCCTTTATATGGCTCATTCAGATTATTTAGTCTCAAAGTTGCCTTCATCAGCAAACTAGTTAAAAGTGTTGAGTTTTGACACCTGACATGGCGAATATATTATAAGGTCCTATTGAAATAGTTGCGACTAACACAGAGCGTTCACTACGAAGATATCCAAGCAAAAAAAAAACACTGGTTAAAGTGATTTCATGTTACCTACTTGACGTGGTCACGTGCGCTTGCACATTTGTATTATCAGAATTATGAGATAACAAAGAAATTTTTACTGTATGTATTTTCGTTAGCATATTTTTTGTTTTCTTATTAATATCTAATGCGTTTTTCTTCTTATTTTTTCCCATTGTATTTATTTGTCTGAAAGATTTCTAAAAGCTTGTCCATCTATTTTAATGGGACCTTAGATTTATGTACCTAATATAGATCGTGACATTTATAAAAAAAAACTTTCAGAAGGCGATTAAAACCATTGGTAACAACAGTTTTTTTGTGGTCGAGGTGCAGGGAGCCGAACCTTTTTCGTGGTATGTCAGCCAACTGCCTTGCCTTTCCCCAACTATGCGGTCTGACTGGATGCCGCTGAGTATCAGTATTATACATGGAGCATCTGGCTAAATAATAACAGCCGCATAGGTCGATCTTTAAGGTTAAGCAACGCTTGCCGAGGTTGGTCTGTGGATGGGTGACCATCTTATCATACCGAGACTCCTCCGTGCCTTGGAAAGCACGTTAAGCCGTTGGTCCCGGCTGTTATTAGTAGATCTTTGGCAGTCGTTACGGATAGTCAGAAGCCAGATAATCTGACACTAGTCTTGCCAAGGAGTACCGTGTTACCCAGTTAATGGGTTGTGGAGGTCTGGTAGGTAGCCGCTTCACGTAAAATACTGGTTTTCAGCTGAATCCGGTTTGACTGGAAGCCGACCCCAATATAATTGGGAAAAGGCTAGGCATAATAATATGATGATCTGACCTCCACAATCTAGTAACTGGGTAACACGACAGTCCTTGGGAAGACTGACAAATGATAACCAGAACCGGCAGCTTAAAACGTCCTTTCCGAGGCACGGAGAAATCTCGTTATGCTAAGATGGTCATGGTCACCCATTTACGGACCGACCGAGGCAAGCGTTGCATGAAGATCGACCCGTGCGGTAATTTTATAGCCTTCAATCTGAATACAATCACCAAACATGTCAAGATTAAATTACTTTTTTGTTTTTCGTAACAATTTTTTTGTTGTTGTTATTGTGTGCCCTTTGGCAAAGCCCTCCCCCAACACCTTCCAGAACTCTCTATTCCGTGCCAGTCTAGTCCAGCTGGCTTAACATTTTGAACGCCATTGTCACGTATACATGACAAGCAAGCGCGTGCCCTGCTGCCCTGTATACGCCAAACGTCACAAATATGTGAAAAAAAGTACGGCGCCATTGTGGCTTGGCGTCGGGGGCACGCCGTTGCGTTTATGCTTTAGCGTTCAAAAGGTGAACCATATCAACTTCGGAATGGTTCCCTTTCCTGGCTGTTCCAGATACTTATACAATTATGAACGTAAAAATCAACTTACGAAGCCAGCTTCTCTCCTATCGGCGAGAAATTCTTGATGAGACAGCTCTTCTTGTGGGTGAACGTGTCGAATGTCTTCTTGCCGTGGTAGGCGCCTATGCCGCTCGCGCCGACGCCGCCGAAGGGCAGGGTCTCAACTGTTATAGGAGGCTTTATTAGTAAGGAGATAGGGTTGAGTATTGACTGTGCGCTGATGAGATTTTCATTTGTTTTCGTTTTCTTTAGAAATCTAAATCACTTCAGTATATACATATATATGTCACCGGAAAATAGCAAACGCCGTAAGATTGTAAAATATCACGTGAAATTGTAAACTAATTGTTCTAAATAAGACACGGGTATATTATAAACTATTGAATTTGGATGGGATTAATTGTATACAAAACATTTTTTTTATAATATATCGAGAAATTTTAATGTAATCAAGCTTTATTACAATCTTACGGAGTCTGTAATTTTTCGGTGACATAATAAATTTTGTATTGAAAGTGAAGTTTTGCTTCTTTTTTAAATTGAAATGGAAATCAAACAAGTGAAAATCTCTCAAGTGACACTTAGTACAAAACAAGATTAATCTCACATCATGCTTATTCATGCTATTATTAAATACTAGCAGATAGAACCAAAGTGTAGTTTTGGAGAAAAGTAAGTTAGTCTACGAAAACATTTTGAACATGCATGATGACTACATACTTTTTCAAATGTCGGTAACAACAAATTTGCACTCTTCAGAACAGTCAATTTTTTTTTTGACAAAAAATAAAACTGACTTCCAAAAAAAAAAACAATACAAGTGTTTTCTTTTATTTGGAAGTCGGTTGTATTTTTTTTTTGTAAAAAACTGTTTTCCTATTTTTAGTGGTAACCTTCACCTAACAACACCACTGGAAAGTCACAGGAAAGCAAATACGCAATTTCGTTTACTGACATATTTTTCCAGTTATTTTGATTTAAAAACCAAACTACTGAACCGATTTTGATGAAATTTATATGGGACCAATCGGAAAGTACACAAAAACACAAGTACATGGAAAGAGATTTTTTTAAATCGGTTCTTAAATTACGGAGTTATGAGCTTCTCTTTTTTTTGAAGTCGGTTAAAAATAAATATTTATAATATTATTCAAATGTAATTATTATGTGGTCATCAAATCATGTGACTTGTTTGATATGTAAATCAAAGCTCAGTATTCTTCTTATTGCTACAACTACAAATGACTGACTTGCAAATTCAAATTCCATTTGCAAGTCAGCTGTTTGAAGTCTAATTTTGTTGTCATGATTTTACAACAGTTCAACAGAGCAAAAAAAGCAGACTGTTTTTATACTGTATTTTCCTTCTCAGAAAATATTGATAATACTCATTATTAATGTTAGTTGAATAATTCCTAATCTTTCCCGACAAGGAACATCTCTAGCGTTTCTATAGTAGGTATCACTCAACTCAGCCAGAGAGTCAAAGTAGGGAAATGTGTTATCTCTTAGCTTTACTCTAAGTTAAAAGTATTATATAAAAACTATTTATATAAGAGTGAAAAATATCCAAACCTCCCATGTGCATCATGGTATCGTTAACGCACATTCCTCCGCTACTAGTGTTGTCCACAATACTCGATAGAACCTTCTTACTCGTGCTGAACACGTACAGCACTAGCGGCTTCTCTCTACATATACAACAGAATGAAGTCAGGCCTCCACCGAACAGGTTATTATTTACTACAGAAGAGTAAAGAATATTCTAGATTTTATTTTAGGGTAGTTTTCTGTCAAACTTGTGTAACGTACAAATAATAGTTGTAAAAAGTTACCAAAAATGGTATAATTTTTAAGTCTGGCAGCACTAATTTTGACAGAAGCCTAAACAATATTTTAAAACAAAATCATTATTTACAGAATATTCAACTTTGTAGAAATCATAAATTTTAACATAGATATCCATCACCATCCTTCACCGTTACCAACCACCATAAGACAATGTGAAGAGAAATACCTATACCACAGATTTAACCACGTAAATGTAAGTACGTTTATTTAAAATAAATACTTTGTATACCAGACCATTACCAGCGTTTTCATTTTCATGCATTTGACAATGCGAGTTGCGTTTCCACGTGCTTGAAATCATCTAAGAATACTGACAGTCAGTATTCTATGATAGTAAAATTTAAAGTTTAATCATCATTTACTTTCTTCGGTGTTTATAATTGCGTGATGCAATCGACTAGGCGGTTACGACCGACATTATCAGCCAACATGGAATGATGGAGTGATTACCAATATTTGTCGTGGTATAACAAAGTATTTATTTTTCCACCTTAAATCCGTTTTTCAACCCACTCCTTGAAGTAACAGACAAATTCAACCCAATGTACCACCTTATCCCGACGACTGTTTGCAATAACATACAAAACGTTTATAAATAATTTTATTAATAAAAGTGTGATTCTACCAAAATTTGGATATTAAGAAAACTACTGCGTGTGGCTATTTTTAGTTTATACTTTCATCAAATTCAAAGCAACTTCCAAAAATGAATACATTGTGCATTTAATTTTAGGCTACAGACCCCAAGTTAAACTTAAGCACGGTGACTTTGTATTCATTGGTAATGTTTCAGAGCCTGAAGGAATTCAAAGGATTAATAACTATTACTATAGTTTACTAAGAAATTTAAAATAAAATCAGCTTTTCCGTACTCTTATATTCACATAACTCGACGAAGAGGAGCAGCTGGTTTTTTTCCGATTTCAGGTTTGTCACCATAGTAAATTTGTTCATCCAAGGTCTTCAATAAAGTGCATCACCGTTTCCTTAAAATTCGGTGCAGTGCGTTTGCGCATTTGTTCGCTACTTACGCAACATATTCTGGAGTAAGAGCTATAATTCCATTATTATTACTATCGAGGCAGCATGTCGTCTCATTGATATTTGTTGGTCTTGTCAGTCTAAAATCCAAAAATATGTCATTTGTGCAGACAGCACATTTATGTCTATACTTTTTTATAAATCATTCAGTAATTTTTACTTCCTACTTAATGGATACACGAATAAATTTTTTTAGTCGATTATTTTCAACATGTAAATATGTCTACGACTTTTTTACCCACGCACTTCCAACATTAAAAATCGATAATTTATAAACATTTTGTATACTTTTACAAACAGCCAATGGTAATGTATTGTCCTTACCGCCGTAAAACATGATTGTATCGTTCATACTGATACTGCCCGACCGGGTTTGTTCAGTAAACAACTTTTGTATGTTGCTTTGATTGCTGAACACGTAAAGCACTAACGGATGCTCCCTGAAAATTGTTTATGGTTTCACTCTATGGTCACCAGGGTTCCTTCCCATGGATGGTATAGACTGGTATTGATGGGCCATTGTGGACTCCATGGTTCCCTCCCATGGAAAGATGGTCTGGTCATGATTGGCCAGTCTCAATGGCCTGATTACAGTTATCGGTTCGAATGCGAATCGAATATTATTTTGAAAGTATAATTTATTAGAATAGAGGAACTTGATGAAAACAAAGTAATGAGTATCAAAGTAATACATTTTTGAAAATAAATATCTTTAATGAGGGCACTCATTATTAATCTGTCTTTATCAAAATAAAGTCGATTTGACGTTCCCAACGGAATTAAAATCGACTTTACGGTCCTATATTCGATATCGATATTGGTAGTAAATGGGTCGTAGTATGTACGAGTATGTAATGTAGAATATTAAAATAAATGTAATGAGGGCTATCGTGTTTGAACTCGCCGCTAGAGGCGCTAGTGTAGCGTGAGGTCTTTTAAGTGTCAAATTTCATTGTTTGTGGGCTTCTGACGCGAGTTGATTGACTCATTTTATATGATTTTGTATGTTGACTTACTATAACTGATAATTTATATCAGATTAAGTTATAGTTCTTCTACCGACAACTGCTTTAAATGAGTTGAGTGTTGTTCTGTCGTAAACTTATGTCCGCCTTTTTTTGATTTTCTTTGTTCATTTGATTTGATTACATTATTACATTACATTTGATCGCACTTTCACGTTACTAAAATGATTTTATTAACGTGAAAGATTTTGATTCTAATTTTGAATTCGAACTTTGCTTCTGTGCACGTAATAACGTCCTTTGACAGTGCTAAAGGACCTCACACGCCAGTGGCGCCAACAAGTGACCGCAAAAACGGTAGCCTTCATTGTGTGTCTCCCCTGTGAATTGTGCACTGTATGGGGATTACATGACTAACGGGTATGTTCGATGAAATCTATTGATTTATACTATAAAGTTATTTGTTTTTTTTCTATCAACGTTAGGATTAATAATGTCTTATTCATTTAATGTATAAATTATGTAATTAAGATGTAACGTAAAATAACATTGTGATTTAATTATAAAATTCCCACGATAACATTGTGACTTAATTATGAAATTCCCACGAAAATTTGAATGAGATAAAAATATCAAACTAATTGTAAAAACTCCCAAAATGAAAGTACAGTGAATTCCAACGTTTTGAAGTATGGGTATATAACAGAACACTAGAAAACACACGGACACACATACGATACCTATGGAACATAAAAAAAGTATAAAAACAATATTCGGACATAACAACAGCACACTACTGCCGGTTAACAACTAACACTATTGAATATCTAAATAAATGCCTAAACATGCAGCGTTGGATTTTCAACTCTCGTCTTAGCAACGATGGTTGCGATTCCAACAGCACAATAATATTTAGACATTCATTTAGGTGTCCCATAGTGTTAGTGTTAACGAGCGTCTGAACTGCGATCAAGCGCCCTGAATGCGTTATTACTGGCCGCTTGGCCGCGCGACCAGGCGACGCATTTCTTAGCCGTCGCTTAAAGCGGCGAAAACCAATAGCAGTAGCCAGGGTTGCTAGCTCTTTTCACAAAATAATTACTTGGTAGTTTTTGAATTGTTTTTTTGCGGAGAGTGCAACCCTAGCCGGAATCAACATTAACTCACGCCTTTCAAATCAAATCGAAAAAAGGCAAAAATAGACTTACCGCTCGTTGATAAATTGGATCGCTTCAAAAGCGTTTTCGATGGTTACGATGGGGAGTAGGGGTCCAAAGATCTCGTCCTGCATGACTTTGTCTGAAGCCACGACATTTGTGATGACTGTGGGCTCAATGAACTTATCGTTCGCATCGTAGGAGCCTCCGATTGCGATTTTGTCTTTGCTTGCGTCCACTATGGCTTGGAGGCGGCTGGAAAGTGCAAATTTTATATGTGTTAGTTTATCTTATGTACTCTCTTTTTTTTAAGACTTTGCCCCATTTTAGGAATTTTTCCTGTATCGTGGATTCGTGGGTACGTTTACAAACATACAGGCTCACATACACAAACAGCCAGAACCCGGAACAACTATCTGCAGGCCATACAAATATTTGTGCCACCACCAACCACTGCGCCAACAGTGTCGTTTATAATTCAATCTTGTCTACATTTTGAACAAAGCTAACTTAGTTTTGAAGGCTCTATTAAATAATATTGCTGCTGAATTTTGGTCTTGCGGCTATGAAGTAGTTTCTAAACCAGCTACTGACTGTGATTTAACTGAGTGGGGTGTTTAAAGAAAGTTAACCCCGTTCAGTTTGACTTTCGATATTCTTTAAGACTCACCTAAAATGCCTTCCATTAATAATCCTGCCGAGATCCGGGGACTTCTGCGCATCAGCTCCGTACCACTCCTTGAGGATCTTCTTGGCAGCAGCCACGAACTTGTCCTGCACCTCCTTGGTGCACAGGATATAGTCCGGCGCGATGCAGGTCTGCCCCGCGTTGATGAACTTGCCCCAAAGGACTCGCTTCGCTGTCACCATCATGTCGACTGTGTTGTCGATGTATACTGGGCTGTGGAGGGGAGGTTTTGGTTGTTAGTACAGGCGCTGACCTGAGGTGTACTTACACCTTTTTTTAAAGTGAAAACTTCTTTAGAGGTTTTGTGCCCTTTTTGGGATGGGTAAAAAATGTTAAACTCGCGTCAGGTGACCTGATCGAAAATTCGTAAGACGGAGGGTAAGTTCTGAAGTGTTAAATTTTTAATGTAATATCAATTGTCATGTTTGTGTACGATAGTGCAATAAATTAATATTGTATTTTACCACATAAATGATAGTACTTGTATACTGATAATTAAAGCAATTCGTGCGAAATTATTCCCTAACCATTCCAAAATATCAAAAATGCACAACGTATGTTCAAATTTTCACTTCTGCCGGTATTCCCGGAGTGCAACCCGTTGTTTTTTTTTTGTTTTAGGATGGTAAATCATCAAATGACTTCTTCCGCTCTGGGTGGAGCGGAAGGGCGTGTCAGAATCTTACTGGCTAAATGAAAAATAAATAAAAAACCCATCCGTGTGCCTTCTAAAGCCCTTTGCGTTCCAGGGCCGCGGTGACTCTTTCGAACAAAATTCCTATACCCTGGCAGGCTCTGGCCTTAGCGGGCCCCGTCTCTTATGGTGACATCTCTCTGAGGCGCGCGTGAAACACAACGCGCCATCGACCCGGGCCTGGTGGTGATCGGACAGCGAGCCACCCAACGCTCGCCGTCTGCAGGCCCTGAGGTGTACACCTTACCAAGCACAGCTTGGTAGATACTGTCATACCATGCAACCTTTGTGCATACTGCCAGTAAACAGTGTGGAGGTATTTTAAAAAGGACATGTAAATATAAAATAGGTTTTGAATTTGATAGAAAATAAATTGTTTGGTTTGAAGCCATCAGAATTTGAGTTATATTTTTAAGTAATTAGAAAAACGGAACTGGGGTACAAACATAACATTTTTTTTTTAATTTTCATTACCCCTGTGGGATCCGCCCTCATCACAAATATTTTCTCAAGTATCTTGGGGTCGGCGTCCAGTCATACAGGATGCGCTAAATACTAATATTTTCGGAGCGACTGTTTGTCTGCCTTGTACAATCCATTTATTGGGTAACGATATCCTTTGGTTCTTATCGACAGATAAGCAGAATTTAAGGGAAATGAACCTCCTTGAACTAGCTTCACTGTTGATATCTAAAATGTTATTTTATCAATGTTTATGAATATACAATCCAGTTTAGAGACTTTCTCATAAAAGTCTTTCAAATTACTTAATTAAATTTATTCGCTAAAATTCCATGATTGAATTTTATTTCGTTTGTCGAAAAAAGTTGTCTTGCTTCTTCACTTCCTGATAATTTACAATTAATGTAGTTTAAAAATAAATGAAATTACTTTTAATTAATGCCTGGCAAAAAGACTAGTATCCCAAATCTAAAAAAAAATAGCTTGGTTATTGACGACTGTTGATTACTTGATATTGATACTCATGTTGTAGATACCTATTGTATACTTATGTGTGTCTACGAAAAAGCATTTTTACAAGACATTTCATGCTGAAATAACTAGGAAAGGACAACACTAATGCGATATTGACCTTTTACTTCTTCGAATTTGAAATTTTAAAAGTTACCATAGACATAACCTACATTAGTCTCGGCCTTCTCAAACAAAAATTCTTGTACAAACTAATTCAAAAGATGACGCTGAGTTCAACAAGATATTTTGTCATTTAAAGACGTAAGAATTTAATCTCAGCTGAAACAATGTATGAGTGGCCATTGTTCTATCTCAGCTAGAAATTACATGTATCTATTTATAATTATCTTTTCATATCACTGCTGCGTAACGTTTGGACGTCAATCACATAATTATGTTAAGTTATACAGCTAGATTTCAATTATTATCCGATTACAACTGATACCGTAATATCTAAACAATTTTATCTATTTTTATTTATTTATTTAACAGTTAATACTGGCCGTATGTATAGTTCATTTTTCTATGTGCTTTATTACTTGAAAAGTCTTGCATCGCTGGGAAAAGCCTATTAATTACTCATATTTTTTAGGAAAAGTATTTTACAATGGAACGCAAAAAAATATCGGAATACTTTACTGTTTTTGGCAAATCAAGACTATGAATTGGCCTGATTTAGAATTAGAAATCTCAATTATTTTATTTGAGGTTGGTGCAGCGGGTGTCAATATCTGTCATCGGAATAACCATCCCGTTTTCACAAACATAAAGTTGATATTTCTTCTATACAATATGAAATGTACCTTTTGCCTCCAAGTTCCAAAGTGACTGGCGTGAGATTCTTGACGGCGGCTTCGTAGATGATCTTGCCGATGCTGGTGCCGCCGGTGAAGAAGATGTAGTCGAACTTCTGTTTCAACAGCTCTGTGGTTTCTTGGGGACCGCCCTCGACTACAATTACGGCATCCTAGAATATAGGAATTACGGATTAGTATTTTTTTCGCATCGGGGAGGCAGGCTTACCTATCAGAATCCATGTCACACCGGTCCCAGTTCGACGTTATTTATACCGATTACAGTAAATGTTTCGATCGTATTGATCATATTACTTTAATGCGTAAACTTTTATCGATGGGTATCAGGGGTAACCTATTCAGGTGTTTCGCGTCGTATGTTGAGAACAGGTGTCAGACTGTGGTGCTGAATGGTTACTCATCTAGAGCTATGCGCATGCGCATTCCCTCGGGCGTTCTGCAGGGGTCGCTATTAGGGCCTCTATTATTTAATATTTTATTAATGACGTCATTTCCTGTTTCCGGCACTCAAAAATATTGCCATGAACAAGCAAGCAAGCATTCTCTACTAAAGAGAGAGACTCACCCACGCCCACGGGAAGTGATGGGATTGTGCTATTCTTTTACATACGACACTATACAGAATATTTGGTAAGTCAAATTTACCTTATAATAACTAGTTTTTGACCTCAAAATGTTAAATCGAGGATAAGGACACGTTCAATATAAGGACATCATTAATTACAGTATTCAATAAAATGTGGAGCAAATTCTGTTGAGTTTGACATTGTACCTACCTACTACATGAAAGTCCAATTTTGGCCAAGTGAAGGGAAATCTCGTATGATTATAACTTAAACAAATATAATATGCATGTAGCATTTTACATTCATTTAAGTTGTGTATGTGGCCTTCGTTGATATGGTCTTTAGTTCCGCTGATCTATATCAGTTTTGAATGACTCCATATTAGTTGGACCAGCAGTCTATTGCATATTAAAATCAACCGCTTAAGCGTCATTTCATATGTTTTCATTGTGTTTAACGTAGCCGATTTTTTGAACAAATTAAGCAATGGCTCTGGAATTCCTTTCTATTGTGATATAATATGTGGTTCTATGAGTAACGCAATAGGGGTGCGGGTCTTTTACTCATGAGGTTCAGAGAGATACATAATAATGTGCTTAGTAGGCACATATTCGATCAGCGGCGGCGACCTCTCGCGTCCGGCCCTGGTTCAATCCATGGTCCGGAGCGAGGAGGCATGGGAAGCAGTCACCTTCTTCTGCGAACCAGTAATGCTAGCGAAGGAAGCGGGCCGCGTGAGGGGGAGGCAAACCTCACACCCCAGCCGCCGCCGCAACAGAAGGAGACGCCCCGGGCGTCGGGAGTCGCTGAGTGATTCCCGGCCACCGTAGGCGCGGGCCTGCGGACGGCGAGAGTTGGGTGTCTCGCCACACAATAAAAACCAGGCCCGGGACGAGGCGTGTTGTGTTCCATGCGCGCCTCAAAGAAATGCCAGCAAACTAGAAGGCGCCCGCTAGGGCCAGTGCCTGCCAGGGTTGCAGAATTTCTTCGAAAGGGTCACCGCGGCTTTGGAACGCAAAGGGCATTCGGAGGAACACGGATGGGATTTAGTCAGTAAGAGTCTCACTCACTTCCGCTCCGCCCAGAGCGGAAGGAGTCATTTGATGACATCCCAGGCTTACAAAAATAAATAAAAGCGGTCACATATTATTATGTATCTCAATGGTACTCCTAGATATTGTGTGAATTTTTCTACAAGAATGTATGACGAACTAATACTCACATTATCCAAATACTTAGGCAAGGTCTCAGCAACGAACGCAGCGCTAGCAGCCGCCAGTTCACTAGGCTTCACAACCACGGTGTTGCCCCCAGAGATGGCTCCAGACATCGGCAGCAGCAGCAGTTGCAGGGGGTAGTTCCATGCGCCGATGACGAGGGTGACTCCGTAGGGATCGTTGTAGACGATCACATCGTCCAGCATATTGACAAAGCCTTTTTCTGGCTGGAGAAAGAAAATAACAACGTTAGTGTTTTGTTCGAATCATCGATCATTACGCATCGGCGTGCTTCCGACGCCAAGCCACAAATTCGCTGTACTTTTTGTCACATAGGTGTTTGTGACGTTTGGCGTAAGGGCACGCGCTTGCTTGTCATGTATACGTGACAATGGCGTTAAAAAGGTTGCCAGATTGCCCGTTAGTGGTTGTTGAGATTATCACCTAAGTACTAAGTTATTTTTCTTCGCTCGATTTAATAAAATTGAAAGTTATAGACTTTTATTTATTGACATTCATCGAGGTTTTTTTATCATCGGCATGGACACTTAGTCTTAGTGGAGGAAAATTCTTTCCTATACAACGTGTAACAGAATAAACGCAATACCTCTTAAGGGGACATTGTACTCATCATTATAAACAACTTTTACTATAGGATCAAATCCAAAATCGCGAAAAAAATCAGCTGTTCAGTACTTTTTGCCGAGTTATGTGCACAGAAATGTATGGGGCATCTCTTTTTGTTTTTCGCGATTTCAGTGTTGAGTAAGTGAGAAGTGAGTAAGAAGTATAGATAGTGTAATATTGTAACATGATGCTGCTCCTAGTGTTCAAATATAGGTAATTTTATATGCTGAGCAGTTACTTTTAGAGTAGCTATACGTACATAATGCGAGCAATGACGTCATTTCCCTATTCATAGCCAAGGTTGTGTCGAGTTTTGTTGTTTCGAGTGCATAGTTCATTGTTAAATGGTTGTAAACAATAATTGCGAGCAAGTTTTCCATATTTGCGTGTCTATAATTACTCGGCTTGTTATGAGCTACGCGTTTAACGGAAGTGTGAAGTTTCTAGATTTATTTATTCACTTTCTTATTCCGGACTTGTATGTTTACGTTACGTTTGAGTGCGCAAATTTTGGACAAAGATTCTGGAAGAATTGTTCAACGAATTTCTAGGTATCTCGGAGTTAGGTATTAATTTCGGGGTTTGGTTTCCGCACTTAGTCTTGATGTTGGACCGTTGTACGTGTATTATTCCAGGCATTTAGGCATCCATAAAAAATCAACACAAAAAATGTAAAAACCCCTTTTCAAACATTAGTTGTGTTTTGCGAACGATAATGCCGAGCTCTTGAGAAGCAATTTTTTTTAGGTTTATCTTTTGTATAATTCGTGTCTTTGATTGATATTACGGTTGGTGATGAAAAAAAAAGGCAGTTTGTATGCATCATGCATCCAGGTTAATATAAAATTGTCATAATAGTGATGCAGTGACAGAGCTAGCGCACCTTAGCCTCGGGCACAAGGTAGATCAACGCCCTAAAGAAGGTCACGGAGATTCGCAGGATGCGGGCTGCGTAAGTCCGATCTATGTAACAATGCTGCAATGCTTAGAGGAGCAATACGTTCATTGTTCACTAGTGTGAGTTTTCATGGATAATTTATAAGTTGTATTGGACTGGGTAGCCAAAAAGTCAAAGTCATATTCACTTGATTCAGGCCGAATAGTACAAAACTGCCGTATTTTACAGTCTGGAATTAGAAATGGTTAATGTATTGAGCTCATTTAGTGAGCTTATTTGCAGATTCATTCAAGCTTTTTTACGATAACGTGATTGAGTAAGGTAAAAAACTCGCACTAAGCCCTGAGAATTCAACCAAAATAATGAACCTCATGATTGAGAGTTTCTATTTAAAACGACATACGGGTATGTATAAAGTTTATGGTAAAAAAAACAAGGTTGAGTCAAGACATAGAGGAAACCGTTAGCTAAGTCTAAAGTCGACTTACAACAGGTTCTTGCGAGGCATAAAATATTGTCATCATAATATGAGTTTTATGTATTTCAGATAAGAATTATGTTTATGAGATTCTAGAAGTACCTAGTGTTAATAAAGGACCAACAAGCACAATAAGCTATTATGCTACACTAACAAGCAAGAAACAACTTTGTGTTTTTGTTAGTGATTTTTTTTCTTTAACCTAATAAAGTCTATAAAGTATATTATTATACAACCTGTTACAGAATAAGCGCCAATACCTCTTAAGGGGTTATTGTACTTTTCATTATAAACAACTTTCAATATGGGACCGACACTGAAATCGCAAAAACAAAAAATTCGACTGCCCCATACATTTATGTGCGAATAACACGACAAAATGTACTGACCAGCAGATTTTTTCGGTTGGTCCCATCGTAAAAGTTGTTCATAATGATGAGTACAATTAAATTAAGAGGTATTGCATTTATTCTGTTACACCTTGTACATATACGCCATAATACATACATGAGTTCAAGAAAATCAGACAAAATTAATTTCAGAGAACTCTCTTAATTAATCAGCGCTTAGGTACAACTCTTGACCTCAATCTGTTCTAGTAAAACGCGATGGATGACATCACTACGAAGCGGATCAATGGCAGATCCAGGGGAGGCCCCCCCCTTTTTTTTTTTTTGATATCGTGGGGAAAACTCATGGAAATCCTCCACCCTGGGGCGGGTGGAGGGGTCTGTCAGACTCTTACTGACTAAAACCACCCCGGTGTTCCATCTCCCACCTACGCCGGGGATCGCGGGAACGTATGCGACTTCCGCAATCCCCGGCTGGTGCCGGCCCGCCACCGCGGGCCACCTCGCGTCAGCGCGGGGAGTGAGGTGTTTGACTCCCCCCGCTACGTCAAAGAGGGGCGCACGGGAACACCACGCGCCGCCACCTCGGGTCCGGATGAATGGGGGGCGACGGACATCCAGGGGAGCCCCCCCTAACCTAACCTAAGTAATTGAAAATTTACGAAAAGTAAGCATAGAGTCTGTAGTAGGTAAATAATAAAATAAATTGTGCCTACGAGTATGAGTAAATTATTCCAACATCAAGTTTAAGTTCAAGGTAGTAAATGTTGCAATTCTTGTAATATAATGACAGAACAATGAAGAACATAATGCAAGTAAATAAATGTAAATGAGGTACAGTTTATTGTATCATATTCTAGCATGGTATGTATTATGATGATAGTTTTATATTTATAAATTTATTTCTATTGAGCATGACTTAGTGTGTTCTTATATTATCAATCTTACATTCTGTTACATCTGGAGTTTTTATACCTACTTAATAAATTTTAGGATGAGTTTTTTGAAAAAAAATATCTGAATATTATCTTTAAGTAGGTACTTTAATAGTAAGTGTGTTGCTGAACATATTATTATTTTAATGAACAAATAAATACATGTGATATCTCACTACACCTAAGGGAGGTGTAGTGAGATATCACATGTATTTATTTTCTCCCTTCGGATATTTTATGATTTTTTCCCAATCCCTTCTCTCCTCCTTTCTAGCCTCACGTGATTAATTATTAATCACGTGAGGCTAGAAAGATACGATATAGACGACTCCATAGCTGTTGACGTAGTTAATCCCATCACTACTATTATAAATGCGAAAGTTTGGATGGATATCTGTTACTCAATCACGTCAAAACGGCTAAGTAGGTACTATTTTTGATCCCGAAAGTATTTTCCCTATTTTTTTTTAAGGATGGGAAATCATCAAATGACTTCTTCCGCTCTGGGTGGAGCGGAAGGGCGTGTTAGACTCTTACTGACTAAAACCCATCCGATCCGTGTTCCTTCTTAAGCCCTTTGCGATCCTGGGCCGCGGTGAATCTTTCGAACAAATTCCGCAACCCTGGCAGGCTCTGGGCCCTAGCGGGCCCCGTCTTAAGTATGTTCGCAAAGCCGCGGGCGGCAGCTAGTAGATTCTTAGTATCTATTGTTGTGTTGATTCGTCTCTTCATGCTTTTTATATTTTTTTTACTATTTAAGAAGGTTTATCTACATTGACCTTAACCCGGCGCGACTGACGTGAAAAAAATTACGCGGGCATTGACGCTGGGTCATCGCTATCCCGATTTTAATGACAAATTATCGCGAAAACAAAAATGTCACCTTAATTTTTAAAACTGTTTGTTAAAAAGGGCTCTTTGCGAATATACGTGTAGTAAAATAAAAATAATGCCACCATATTAAATAAATCAAACTGCCTGTTTTTTACACATTTAACTGGCGACTCGACTCAAAAGACCGGTTCTCGTCTTATTTTAAAATAAACTCTGCTACTTTGATTAAGTGGGGACCAACGCTTCTGCTGAGCATGATGCCTTGGGTTCGGTTCCTAGGGCCGACAAAGTGTTATTGGGATCTTCCAGTGGAATGTCTTAGTAGCAGCTACGAAACTGGATTTCTACCTGGTTCATGACAACAACCAAAGCTAGCGAAACGTATGAGACCTACTATGGGCACATTTCAGCGGAAATGCAAGAGTATTATTACGTGAAATGCTTATTTTCTCCCCGTTAAAAAGGTCGATGCCTCGACTCGACTTGAAAGACCAGCATATATTGTATTCGTCTGATTTGAATATTAACTTAAGCCGAATGTGGACTTTGGCCTGAAGATAATAAGATGCGTACAAAAATGACGCACAGTACTTTGGTCGATGACTCGGCTAATAACGAGGCCTTGAGACTCGAGGAGGGCGATGCAATTGAAATTATTATTTTACAATGTGTGCCTTAAACGCACACTCATAGTTCGAGTCAAAGATAATATAAAAAAAAACTTTCTGATGCATTATTAATAAGTAAGGAACATAGATATACTTAATAAACAATTTTTTATATCTATGGTAAGGAACCAGTTAATCTCCAGTCAGAAGGCAAGAGGCAGCTGAGCCGGATAAATACGCGCTTTAAATCAAGAAAAAAAAAAACACAGTTCTGGTGTCGCGTACGTACCCACGTAGGTGTTACCTAGGCGTTGCGGAATTTGTTCGAAAGAGTCACCGCGATCCTGGAACGCAAAGGGCTTAGAAGAAACACGGATGGGTTTTAGTCAGTATGAGTCTGACACGCCCTTCCACTCCACCCAGAGCGGAAGAAGTCATTTGATGATTTCTCATCCTTAAAAAAAAAGGCCCAGTTGAAATACGTATGTAGGTAGATTTGTTTTTATTATAGGTATTATGGAACATGAATGTCCATTTTAATAGAAAATAAAGAAAATAAATCCTAGCTCAAAATAAGTTTTAACACTAACTTATGTAGGTAGTCTTCATTAAACAATAGGTAATAATAACTAACAAGGTTGTTTTGCGTGTTTGAATAAAATGCTTCTTGATATTTTCCGTTAAAATAATAAATATTAAGTATAGGTACTTTCAATCAATTAATTAATTCAACTCATGTCTTATGAAATAGCGTTTTATTAGAAGTATTTAAAACGTGTAGGTAACTGAAATTTTAAATTCCACTTAGCATGTCATGTTCTTTTGATCTTGTTGTGTTTTCATAATTAATATTTAATTATTGTGTGTCTTATATTTAATTTGTTAACTATAAAACTTGCACAGAAAGTTAATGAATCAAAACAGTAATTATACTGAATCAGGCTGGAAGTCCTTTCTAATATTGGAATTAGTCAGATTGGTTGTATATAGGTAACTATAATATCTGTATATTATATTGTACTTAAATGTCGATACTCATCACGACTGCAGATTTAGCTAGCAATTTTGAAGTTCTGAATTAAAGGGTTTATTTACTGCTTGATTAAGGTAACTAACCTTCTCAGGCTTAGCCCAGTCCTCTAAATGATGAATAGTGCTCTTGAGATCGTTGACCAGGTAGTCCACTTCCAGCAGCACAGCTTCCATCTTGCTCCTCCTCAGATCCTTTTGGAGAGCTTCGATCATGGCGTTGCGGTTCTCCTCGTACATACGAAGGAGGTTCTTCAGCTGTTGAAGACGCCATTTTATGGGGCGGGTGACACCACGGTTGAATGTGTCTCTGGCTCTTTGGACCGACTGTGGAAGGGAAAAATATATTAATTACTAGCTTTTGCCCGCGACTTCGTCCGCGTGGAATAGTTACTTGGGGCAGACATTTTTATTTTAAGATTATGAAGTATAGTAAAGTTTCAGTCAATGCTACTGAACAGAGAAAGAATAGATAGATATAGATAGTTTAACAAATGTTCGACGTGATTCTTTAAATTGGCATAGCTTTTTTATTTATGAACCGATTGACATGAAACAAACATTAAATGTTAAGTGAAGCTACCACAAACCACATCTAAATCGGATAAGCTGTTTCTGAGATAAGCGTGCACAAACGCACAGACAAATAGACAAAAAATCTAACAATGTTTTGGGTTCATGTAAGACAGCGATCCGTTACATTTTTATTATATTTAAGTATTTTTCAGTTCGATGCATTGGACTAGGACAAAAATGTAGTCTTATATTGTTGAGTAAACTGCTACGGGCTAGGCCTAGGTTACAAAAAATATGTAATTCTTTCTTAGTAGTGCGAACTAATGACCCTAACTACATGATTGTTGCTGTGCCGACGTAAATGTTTAGCAAAATATTTAGGTAATTTCATGAACAAACATAACAGCAAACTAACACAAGTTCAAGGAATAATACGGAATCTATTGGCATAGAGAATTCGCGAGTTTTTTACGACTGGATATAAGCATTCTGTTCTATTTTCAAGTCAAACGTGGACTGTCAAGTTTACCTTAAGATTTAAAAATAAAAACATGACATTCCAAATTCAGGTCTGTCTATAAATAGTTTTTATTACTAGATACATTCTAAATTCGAAACGAAAAAAAAAAAAAACAGAAAAATGTGCTTTGATGTTAGTAGAGTCCGATTTCTCTTAACAGTGCAGTGCAGGAACTATGTGGTATGTTAGAATAGAAACTGAGGAACTCAAACTAATTAGTTCTCGCAAACTAGAAGGATATTTAAATAATAAATGTTATCATATTAGAATAGTTGATGTTATCGTGAATCTTTTTAGTTTACGAAAGAAATAAATAAATGTATATGAGCATGATTTTATTGTTAATTAAACCACTAAGGTTCAGATTTACAAATATATTTAAAAAAAAAAAAAAAATCAGGAATCACTGGTTGATAATATTATTCTAAGATATATTTAAAAAAAAGGAATATTAAATTGTCCGAATTTTAGCAGGAAACACAGACGTTAGTAAAAAAAAAATATGTTCAGCAATATGTATATTATGGCCTTTATTTTTTATTGATTTGTATGGTATTTGTTATGATTAATTATATTTATTTAAAAAAATACACAAAGTTTGGTTTTGCGCGGATATCTAAATATGTACATTCAATCATTATCTACGGTCAAAGCGCTAAGCGGCTTAAAATAATTTATCAACAAGATGGATACAGGCAGCATTATTTGTTTAACAAAAACGTGTGTATTAAAAATAAAAAATGAAATCGACTAGTTATTCCGGAATTTAGAGGTCACAATGAACTTCGGTTTACGTTCTAAATAAGTATGTGTTTATTTATTATGCGTCAAGCAATGGTTCTTGTGCTTAAAAAATTTCTATGGAGATTCTAAAATATGGCTTTGAAAATATTGAATACTTACTCATTGTTTTCACTGCATTTTAACGAGCGAGTTCACTTATAATTTATTCTAGGCTCAGTGAATACTATTTACATGTAAATACCTGCTTACAAAGAGTTTAAATAATGCGTTGTTCGTTTGACTACAATCACACCTAATAGGGAGCGGTGACGTGGTCGACGGTGGAGCACGGTTGCCTAGAAGTAACCTAGGTTCATTCAATCCTGACCTGCAAGACTTTTTCTATGAAATCAAAGTCAAATCATTTATTTTAACTAAACAATTTAAAGGCACTTTTGAACGTCAGTTTTACAGTTTAAAAATAAAATATTATAGTGACTCTAGTTGTCCATTCGCAAAAGTAGATTCTTATGGAGAAAAACGGACAAGAAACTCCATAGTTACTCTTTTCAAATATTTTTTTTACAATATTTTGTATATATTAATCAATTCATTATATGTGAGGACGATGCACTCAAAATAATACTACTATGCTACTAATAGGTACAAAGTAAAACCAGCAGAGGAAAATTAATAAATTCGCTAGTAAGGGACATAGTACTCACATAAGTTAAAGTATCTACAGTATGTTGTGTAACTGTGGCAGTTATCTTAGGACGTTGGCCTTATTAACAGTCAAAGCACTATTTTTAGAAGTTATGGAATGGTAGGAATATTTTACATGACTTTATTTTGCGATATTAGGTACCTACCAAATGGCAGATATTATTTATCCTGTATTGTTGGATGCTTGCTACTTGTAGTTATTTACACTGGTGCAAAATTGATTTACAGATGCCTCTCTCGGTATTCCAAAACATGAGGGCACAGGGTTTGTTTAGCAATTATTTTTGTAGACAGTTTAGAAGCTAGATCTCTGGAAAACTTTTACCTCACATCTAGGATTGCCAACTTTTTTTAGAAGAAATAGAGTATTTCTGATTTTCGGAAGGGCAAATGAAGAGGTACCTATTATTACATTTTTTATTGTGAAATCCAAAATGTTGTTTGATATGAAAATAATTAGAGACTTAAAATTAAGCTATGGATTTATTAAAACACCAATTTAAATTATTATTATATAATTTAAAATATAATAATAATAATATTTAATTATTTTAAATTGTGGCCAAAAAGGATTTATTTCAGTTTAATTAAAAGACAGAGTCAAAATAAATAGAGTATTTTAGCGTAGGCTAGGCAAAATAGAGTACAATACTCTATTTTAGAGTACAGTTGGCAACCCTACTCACATCGCTTTTTTTTGCGTTTGGGTCTGCATAAATTGAATTCTATTGAAAAGGGTTTTCACTTTTCGTCTATAGACGTTTAGTATTTTTTTACCGTAGCGGAAATAAAGACTGTTTAGCTGTGAAATAATGTTGTCCTTCATATTTTCTTTGGATACAGAAATTGATAACAACAATAAGTGTTTAAGCACTTACAAATTGTTTACATTCAATTAGAAACAAACATGATAAGGATTATAAGGACCAGAAATGCACACAAGAGAATGACTATGACCAGTAGCAGCATTTATAATTTGTTTTTTTTTTTTCTAAATAATGACACTAAACAGAAACCACGAATTTTATAAAAAAAAAATTAAGACACGGAAATGAGATGTACCTACCCAAGTATACGGAAGCAAAAAGCAGTGGCAATGTATTGCTAATACTAAACCTGGTCGATATGAAGGTTACTTCAATCCGTAGGTGTTGTAAGCAAATAAAAATGTAAATAAAAATCTCACCTCGGCGACACTGCTCGATTTGGGTTTCAAATTGGTTATTCCTGTAACAAAAGAATTGAATATTTTATTATAATTGTCTAGTTTGCAAGTTAAGGTAGGTGATATATATGTGAAAGGTGAAAATATTTGGTTGTACCAAATGATAAACACTGACGATGAACTCGACATTTTTATATACTTTGAGGCAAATCCTAAAAGTTCAGTGAGGAAAGGTGAAGAAGTAATCGGAATTTTGAAAGGCAAAATACACCGTGTACTAGGAAGTTACATTGAAGGGCGATTAGTACAAAAATTACTGCCCGGTTATGCTGAATGACGACTTATTTTCTGCCATGAAATCGAGAGGCTCATCCTAGAGGATCAGTATTTTCTAAATAATATTATCTGGTCAGACGAGACAAACTTCAGCAATAATGGTATGTACAACCGACACAATAATCGCATTTGGTCCAGGGAGAATCCCTTACGTAACCGCGAGACTAATAATCAAGTGCGTTTTTGTTCAACTGTTGGTGTGGTATTGTAAAAAAACCGGGTCCTATTAGTACATTTTTACGAAGGGCATTTGAATACGGAAAGGTAGGTATTGAGAAATACTTGAGATTTTGAAAAAGGAGATAAAAATGTAGTTTACAAAAACCAGTATGTAAGTGTCCACGAGCTACAAGCAGAACTTAGACGTATTAGTCTAAATATCCTATTATTATAATATATACAAGATGATATTTTAATTCGTAAAATTATAAATAAAACTTAACGCGTATAAATCTCATTCATCGATATGCCGAGACCCCCATCACTACTGTTTACTGTATATTTCGTAATACATTTATAGCTTGGCGCTGGCGAGGCATTGCGTTCTGTGTATGTTGGCGCCGTTGGCGGTGAAAAGGCTAAAACCTAACGTAAATAGCAAGTAAAATAACTATACTAACCGTATATTGAGCCATTGCTGTATAATCATGTACAAAATTAAAAGTAAAAAATCAGCATTAAATAAATGACATCAAGTCTTTGACTCAACGTGAAGTACATATACCTAACTTGAACAAAAAAAACAGGTCCTTTGTAGCTTCCAAGGTAGTACAAAGCAGGTTTACAAAAAACTTGTTTTTATTTTGCATTAACCGCTAACTGGATTAACTTGACTTAGCCTTTTATTTTAGTTTTACCTTTTAAAAATATGCAGTGCTAGGGTAGATAATTTTTATATTAAATTACAAATGACTATGTTGGTATTGTTATCAATTTAATCCACAGAAACAAGATTGTGGATGTGATAATTAATTAACATTTGGAGCTTAATTTGTTAATAATTTGTTCACTTTTGAATACTTATTTTAATAAATTAAATTCTGCTAGTTGTGACATTAACAAATCTTCCAATTAATATTTCCATCTTAGTAGATTTTTTTTAACACCTTCATGATGTATTGTGATTGGATTAAAGAGTTTTGCTTGTTTCACTGGATAATTTATTGTTTGAGCAGTTTACGACATATGGCATTTCATACAAAGTTTCAAGGCTTTGTTTTTCGAAATTAATGAACCAATTTTAATGAACCAACAATACAAATTAATTATTAATACCTAACTTAAAATAAAGCTTGTATAATCTGAACACTAACAGACTTTCCCTCAATATTTTGAGAGTGAGCAAAAAAAAAGACCTGTAAGTACTATAAGTCTGGATATTAGTGATTATATTATAATTCTGAGCATCAGCTTTATAATATAATATAATAGTATTTATAGTTACAAGTGGTTTATAAAATAAAACCTTGATCTATAGTAAATGGATAGGTCTTTATAAATAAAATTACTTTCTGGGTGCAACCATAAATATTTACTAATAAAAATATTGATTCTAACAGTATTCTTACTGGTAAATATTTACAGTTCAAATATTTGTCTTCATGGCTAATTGTAATTGGTTTTTGTAATTTATAATTATATGGCTATTTATAATTATTATACAGTTGTTGCTCTTGTATTGCTTAAATAAATATTCATACAAATGTTATTTTAGTAAACCTTTATTAAATTTAATATTATATTATTTATAAATAATGCATTTTTTATTTACAAAGGCAATTTTTGTGCTGGATTTTCACTATACTCCAGTTTTGTATGAACACAATCATTTTATATCAACAAGCTCAACATGATGTTATTTGATACTATATCTGAAATGCTTATTTTTTATTTTCTTTCAAGATTGCTAAATTGTTAGTAGTAGTAAGTGTCACCTTAGTGGCGGGTTTAACACTTGTTTGTTTTCTGAAAAACTTGATTGAAAGAAAGTAATGAATATTTTTCACAAATGTACAACATAGGTGGTTGTAAAAAGTTGACTTTTTATCTTTGCTTGAAGTTTAAAATAAAAAAAAAAAATTACTAAAATATTAAATTACAGCGGATGGTCTTTAAAATGAAAGTCAGGACAGGAAAATGCAAATGCTTTTGCTTAATTGGATTGTAAGATAAATAGTATTGCAGTATTTGCCACTCCATGATATTTCTAGACCAGAATAAGATAATGATTTAAATGGGACGCTTCCGTAGAAAAGCGAAAACATTCCGCTCGTTTACATTTCAAACCGGTTTTAATCTGTTCCAAAACGATGATACCTACACGAACACATTTACCTTAGTAATTAAATAATAATTTAAAACAGATTCAACACTCACCCAGCGTCATTTTGTGAACTTATTTACACAAACACAATAGTGGAGCAAGTTCAAAGTTGCAATGGTAACAAGTAAATAAAAAGACACGATTAAAATAATTACGCGATATGGTATCTTTTATCTGCGCACAAAGTCCACCAACTTCAGACTACTCTGTCGATAGCAATGATTCGAAATAATTATTATCTCAGCTCAATTCACAGCAATGCAGAAAAAAATATTCACTTCTTTTGACCGACTCCCGATCCAACTTTCCATCAGCTGTTTGACAGCGAAGTGAATGAGCCAAATGAGCGCCAAGTTTGTTTGTCAAAATAAATAAATTTGGACGGCGATGAACGGTTGAATGAACGAACGTATTGAATGAAGCCAGCGTCCACTAGCGCCATTAGTATTTAAATAATCAAACTATTATTTCAATCAGTTCATTGAGTATTGCCGTGGTATCATACGATTATGCTAGATGGCAGCATACTCAATATTAACGTAACGAAATGGATTTTATGGTTTGATGAATATACCATTTTATATAATATATAATATATATATATATATATATAAAATGGCTACCTACCAGGAAAACTTTACACTTACCAAGATCGGTTTGAAAATATTTGAAGGTGGTCCACAAAACAAGCAACATGGTGAAAACAAAAGAATGGCGTAGGATCCGTAATCAAGGGAAGGGATTTAATTTAGGGCGGGATGTGTGATACAACATCACATTACTAAAACAGACATAACTATTAGGTTAGCGCCAATTATTGGCGCCAATCCTAATACTCACTGATCAACAGCTGTCATCAATGTCCTCGTAATTTCAAGTTCAAATATATTTTTGGATTAACTTGCCAACCAATCTAGTGATCGACAGATGTCTAGGTATAGCGAATTATGTAGTCTGTTTAGTTTGTCTGTAGCCCTCGAAATAAACGACACGCAAATTTTATTATTTTTCTTTACCCGTGAAAAGAGTAGGTCACTTATGTAACCGAAAGGCCTACCTATACCTACTGTCGAAATAAACGACATTAACAGAGCCCTGACATGAATTAATTAAATAGATCTACCGCAGATCTAATGCGTTCGCGACGTTGAGTGCATTTAAATAGCGTTTTATGCATGCATGGATTGTTAAAAATACCATTAGGTACTAGGAAAAGGTATGTAGTGTAGATCTACCTACTTTGAGACAGCAAATCGGACGTATTGTAAACACTTAGGTAGGTACTTACACGTAGCCCTCTTTCCTGGGTAGTGTAGGTAGGTACCTACCTACCAAGTTATTTGTGTAGTCAAAGTACATAGGTACTGCGGTAGTTTACATAGGTATTGTCGTTCCTTTAATCGGTGAGTAGATCACGGAAATTACAACCATTAGGTGGAAATAATACTTATAAGTAAGCTTATTATGGTGGATATGGAAACCGGCACGCAAAGGCCATTTCGAGGGACTATTTTTTGGAAGTGAAAGACTACAACCACCGGGCTTTTGGGCAGTTATAATTCAGTGGAAAAATACGATCGTTGTCGGAATTTTTGCTTTGTTGGACTCATTAATAGAGAGCCATCTTCTCATCTGCTTCCGATGATGGAAAACGTGTAACAGAATAAACGCAATACCTTTTAAGGGTTTCGCGATTTCGGGGTTGGTCCCATAGTAAAAGTTGTTCATCATAATGAGTACAATGACCCCTTAAGAGCTATTGCGTTTACTCTGTTACACGTTAAAATTCTTCTGTTACTGAGTGACTGACAGACGACGCACAGCCGAAATTATTGGTCGTAGAAAGCTGAAATTTGGCTTGTAGGTTCCTTGGGAGTGTAGGGGAGAACTAAGAGAAGATTTCCTGAAATATCCAAAGCTCGATCACTCTGGCTCCCATTATCCCATTCTAACCTAACCTATCCGTGTTGTAGTGCTCCAAGTTTCCTGAAACCTAACCTTACTTCAGCCACATCATGAAATGACGAATTCTTTATGGCAACGAACTAGATAGTTAGATACTAAGTACTGTACCTACTGCTGGCCTGTGCCTTACATTTCTTAGTGTGACAGGACAGAATGGAGGAAGTTCGCCGACCGCCCGACCCTAAGTAACATGGGATAAGGGCAGGAAGATGATGATAACTGATTAATTTATATTCTGATTAATTTAAACTTTCGATAGGAACAATTCGTTGCAGCTTGAATCTGAACCAATGTGGAATTATTGATCACTTTTTCAAGGTTGTACCTATTTATTTGCATAAAATGAGTATGACGCAATTTAGACCTGTTTCGTAATTAGACGGAAACTGGACTAGAAAGATATTCATAGGTATATAATATGGTCATCAGTATTATTAATTTAAATAACACATATAGACGATGACGACATTATTATTAAAATAATGGCGCCAGCGCACCTCGGTAGCATTTTTTTTATTATTTGAGATAGGTTTGCTCTTGACACTAGTCTAGGTCATAGATGACAGAGACAAAGTCGACGATGGACCGAGCTTATCCAGATGAAGCCTGTTCACTCTAATTTTGATCTAAATTTGATTTCGGTGGCATGATTGGAACGATAATAAAAACATTGATTAAAAACCAAGAAAACATCCTAATAGCCAGGAAAACTAAAAAAAAATAATTAATTATGTATGCACTTAAATAGCTACACCTAAGTGTCTACGAATCTGACCTAGGTAGGAAAGTATAAATAAAACGCAGTGGCCTAGTGCTAAGGCTCTGCATTCAAAAGTTTTCGATGAAGCTCGAAAGGAGGGTAATGATTTTTAGAAAATTTATTGGAAGCTTAAGCCAGTCGCTAATGGAGTCAGGATTCTAAACTCGGACAGCTAAGCATTGCTTATTTATCTTAGAAAATGTAAGGGCGTAGAGAAAGTGGGATCAACTTGATGCAAATTAACCCCGTATTATTGATACGGCTGATGCGGAAGCTATGCCCCTGCTAAAGCTGAAAACCAGAACAATTAGCTTCCCTCCACTGAAATCATCGTTATGGTGGTATTTACGCTTATTTATTATGTCTCAAGATGATTGAAATGCAATGAAATTATCTTTACTACATAATTTAAGGTGTTGATATGCAAATGGCAATGTTAAATCAGCGAGATCACCAGCGCCATGAATGGTGTGAGCTGGAGATCGTCTTCGTAGATAACTAACAGCCAGATCTTAGAAATAAATAATTAATAAAGTCATAAATTAAATGCATATCAAATGATAGGAGCTCATGACTAAATAATAACGGCCGCACGGTTAAGCAACGCTTGCCGAGGTTGGTCTGTGGATGGGTGACCATCTTAACATACAGAGACTCCTCCGTGCCTCGGAAAGCACGTTAAGCCGTTGGTCCCGGCTGTCATTTGTAGATCTTTGGCAGTCGTTACGGATAGTCAGAAGCCAGATAATCTGACACCAGTCTTGCCAAGGAGTATAACCGTGTTACCCAGTTAATGGGTTGTGGAGGTCTGGTAGGCAGCCGCTCCACGTAAAATACTGGTATTCAGCTGAATCCGGTTTGACTGGAAGCTGACTCCAATATAGTTGGGAAAAGGCTAGGCAGATGATCAAATGATGTGATTGTCTGTTGAAAACTCATTAATAGCAGCTATCATTACTGTGAACAAAGCGTTTGACCATTTGTGACATTTATATTTTGAGATCATTTTTGTTTCAAAAACTACCTTATTCTGCTGAAGAGAGCTTAGGTGTCAAGGCAATTCAGTCATCTATTGCTAAATGCCGAATAAAGTCTTAACAGGGAATATGCAACGATTTTTTGTATGAACTATGTCTATAAGCATTAGTAAACAATTATGAAAGATTTTAAAAATATCTTGATCAACGACGAAGTAGGGACTTCATATACAAAGCGCACAGGGCGCGCGCCGTGACGAAAATGTATGTCGTCTGCGCCCATACAGCTACTATAAAACGGCGGAGACAGATAATATTCGCTTAACATTGTTATATCCCGTTAGTTTTTCACTTTTGGAATATTTTTCTTTTTTTTTACATGATGTTGGTCGATAGGAAATTACAAATAATTGTGATCTTGTAAATCTGAAAATATCTGAGTTAATAGTTTTCAGTTGAAACCCTGAAACTTCAAATTTCACACTCAAACTAGCCGAGCTCAACTTTGAAGTTTCAGGGTTTCAACTGAAAACTAAATCATTTCAAAGAACACGGAATATACAAAGTAGTTGAAACTGTCAGTCAAAAGCTAAAACAACCTCTTTGAATAATTTAGTATCAGAAATGCGTTAATTTCGAAGCAGATGTCTAATTTACAGCACGTCAAAGTATTGATTTAGGTCGCCTAGGTTTTTATATTGAAATACTAATAATAGGTCTGAACGTGGGAGCTAACACGTGTCCTTCTGCATAATCATATAGATTGCAGTAGGTATAAAGAAATTTGCAAGTGTTCCATAATCAGTGATCGGATAATCGGGCGCTTATATACCTACCTAAACTTCTTCCCGTGAAAGAATTATATGGACATTCCTTTCTGAATAAATAAGTAATCCCGGTTTCCCGGGATTGAACAATTTTGTAAAAACAACTATAACAAACTTAATGAAATTATAGCAGTGGTTATTTTGATTTAATATCTTTATTTTATTCAACATAAATGGTAAATCATAAAAACTTTCATTGTAAATTAAAAGTTCCATTGGAATCGGCTTTTTAAATAAAAAAAATGAGAGTTCACAAAATCACGAGTTCTAACTATATTTTGTATGCGGGGGCATTTTTAGCAATCTCAGGAATTTCGAACGATTCCGGGATCCGGGATATTATACTTTCGTGAGAATAAAAGTGAAGTTTAGGTATATTAGCGTCCGATTATCCGATCACTGTCCATAATAGAGTGAAAATTATCTGCTTATGGGTGCTTTGTGTTTACCAAGAATTGTGACGTTTTAATACCTGTGGCGATATAATAAAAAAGAAAATACAACAAGTCGAAAACATCACAGATTTAGGAGTTATTTTTGATAAAAAAATAACTTTTATCTCTCACATCGAGAATATTGTCAAAAAAGCTTCTAAAATGTTAGGGTTTGTACTGAGAAGCACAAAGAGTTTCAGACTAGTTGGCACTAAAATTATGCTGTACAATAGTCTTGTACGAAGCGTCCTGGAGTACTGCAGTGTTGTATGGAGACCCCACTACGCCACACACAAGCTTCAATTAGAAAGGGTACAAAAGCGGTTTCTTTGGCATCTTGCATTTTCGATAGGGAAAAGAAAACAGCTGACCTCCTATAACACTCGTCTGAAATACTTCAGGATACATTCATTATCATCTCGAAGAGAAATAATTGACGCCGTGTTTCTCTTTAAATAGAAATAAAACCGACTGCCCTAATCTACTTAGTCTCTTTAAATTTCGAGCCCCATCACGAAATCCGCGAAACCCCATCACTCCATTACTCCCACCGCTACGCAGAACGGTTCTGGGTGCAAATTCTCCGATTCCACGCTTGTGTAAAATAGTTAACAGTTGCAGTGATTTAATTGACATACACCATGACAAATTGAGCAAATTTTGCAATATAATTAGAGAACATTATTGTATGAATTGATTTAATTTTTATTAATTATTAATATTAATTTTATTTTATTATAATTAAATGTATAAATGATGTGCCGTAATATTTTTTTGTAATTTATTGAATGTCTTGTTTAGTTTTAATTTTAACTTTAATTTATCATTTATTTAAATTGTGTTGGTTTAAAATTTTTACTGACTAACTTTTTTTTTATTCATTATTTTTGTCTAAAATTGTTTTTAAACATTAAGTAATAAGCTAATATTTTATAAATTTTTAGATTTAACAATGTGAAAAACCACATTTTATGCATGAGGTGTTAACCTTTAATTAATTGTTGCACTTGTTAAAGAATATAAAATGTAACTTGTGATGTTATGTGTACACAATTGTTGGTTAACCAAATAAATAAATAAATAAATAATACCACGAACATGTCTCAAATTCAATTTTTTTTTTGGACATCTCACACACGGTCATCCGATTCCAAACTAGGCAGAGCCTGTGCTATGGCAACCAGACAACTGATAAAACATACTTATATATTTTTAAATACATACATATTATAGAAAAATTACATCCAGACACAGAACAAATGATCATGCTCATCACACAAAGATTTGTCCTGGGTGGGAATCGAACCCACGACCTCCGGTTTAGCAGTTAGGGTCACTAACCAGGCCAGTCTTGCGCGGTTTCCGCATTCGTGCGAAAAAAAAATTAATTGCATGCCTAAGAGCGGGGTACAAGCTAGTTCTCGTTTTTGTGTTGAACAAAATAATTTCAGGTATTTGTAGCTGTTAGAAAAATAATAAAAATACAACAATGCGTGTAGGAAAATGTAGCACAATAGTATTTTGTATTTACACGGTAATTTTCACGTTGACCATGATCCATGCTATAATTCCATAGCGCTCTACACGAGGCCTATGTTTATCAGGAAACATAATTATTCGGTACACGTTGCTGAATGACATATATATCATTTGAAAAAAAATTGAACTATTAAAACGACCGAACACTTCATTAAAAGTTTCACGGTTCCATGGAAAACACTGGAAATATGAAGTCATTTTCCGAGGAAAATAATTTAATACCAGATAGTATTATTTATTTACGTTTGGGGTCGTTCTTTTCCGTCCTAATAGCTACCTACTTGGATTTTTTATGGTTAGTAGTCATTTATGTGGGGAAGAATGATATAATCACTAGCTGCCGCTCGCTTGTAATTACTAGTCATTAGTAAAACCTCCTCAATAAATTATGGCTTATGAGTAACTCTGATTCATAATCTATATTACTGTAAACACTAGATATTCTAACTATATATTCCCCGTGACCTAGCTGAGGAAAACTGATTTGCCTCGACTTTAAATGTTATCAATACAAACACTACAAGCAATATAAATATTTTTTTTCTAATCACAAATCGCACATCAGTCTTACAATTTTAACGTATTTTATTTATCTTAATCTTATTGAGACGGTTTCTGGCCATTGTTATCAGTGTAACCGAAGTTGAAAAACCACTCTCCCCATAGAGCTCTCACAGCAAAGGATTTATTAGCATTTTTAAAGCTCTGTTAGCTAGAACAGGACATTCGGCACCAAAAATCTCGGCTTTTCTCAAAAATGTGCTGAAACAAAATTTTGAAATTCTACTCTGCAAGTTACAAATAAATGATGAACCACAGAATTTTCAAACGTGATTTTGTTTGGATCAATGTTTACCAATTGCTCACAGAAATTGTGTAAACGTCGACACATCGCCATATTTTTACTATCTAGCTATGTATTTTACTAATTGTCTTAATTATTAGGTTCTTTGTTACCCCCACAGAATAGCCCCCTTGGGGTAATTACCCCCAGGTTCGGAACCACTGTTCTTCAGAAGAGCGTGGTCATATTTTAGGGAGACTTTCTGTGACTTTGTGCCTTTCTGTAGTTTCATGCACTTGATGGCATCAAATCTATGATTGTGTGTAAAGACACCAGCTTCACGACAGTGCTTGGAAAGTGTTTTTTTTTTTACTTTTTAGTACTTTTTTTGCAGCTGTTTTTTTTGTTTTTGTATGTTTGCTTTTCTTGACTTTATATTTATAAAATACAGAACCTAACCCTGAAATATGACCACGCACTTATTGACAAAAAAAGGAACCACACGATTAGTTCGAATACTATTAGCCGATCGTAAATCAAAATACTTCGCAAAACAAATGAAGTAAGAATCTGCCAATCGCCGTTTAATGTTTAAAGTAATCATATGCCTAGGATTTTTATAATAAGGCCCAAAGTCGCTACAAACAAACAAACTTGTGAGTATAATGCTACTTCATTAAGTGTTGTATAAGTTTGCCTCGTGTGACATTGACCATTGACAATACTATAACAGTATTATGTGACCAGTGTGTCTGAATTGAAAATTGTTTAAGAATGTGTGAAACACTATTTATTAAATTCCTAAAGGATATCTCCGGGTTTCATACAGTTTTGGCCCAAATATGCAAGTCGACTAAAAATAAGTAAGCTTTATTGTGATATTGCTTGGTTTTATTTGAGTTCAAAAATCGATTTAAACTGGAGTTAGACCAATGCACAACTTCTTTCATTCAGAAATCGGAGTTCGTTATTGGTACATAAGAAAGGAGGCCCCAGCAGTGGGTGATTCCGGTCTGATATGAAGATGATGATATTGGTCAGATGTACCTGCTACGCCTTTTTTTACCCGCCTATGGGCAGTGCCGGATTAAGCCAGTGCGGGGCCTGTAGCAAATTTTACCGAGGGGCCCCAAACTTGGCTTCATTAGGTTTGAGAGAGATGAATCTTTTGCGTAGAATAAATTGTATTCACCGTGAAAATTCTTTTAGTCAGAGAGTCGTCAGATTTGGGCCCACCATTTCTGTATCAAATTTGCCATTTTAAGTATGGTTATTTGCGCGAAGTATAACCCATACCATTAATAACAAAACCATACCATAAATAAACAAAATTAAAGACTTATACAGGTTGGGAAATATGCGTCACATCTCCGCAAAAAGGCTATGGCTCAGTATCGTGGGAGTTAGAACTCGTGTGTGAGACAGAGCCATTTAATGGCGCTGATTTTTAGCGACATATTTTTGTAAATCCAATGCGCGGGGCCCGTAGCATTTGCTACTCTTGCTATATGGCTAAGCCGGCACTGCCTAAGGAGAGTAATGATGCGTAAGTACGCTCATCATCATCAAGCCTATTGTTAACGACAATGAGTAAAAAAAAACATGATCAACCTTGACTGCATTAAATATTTAATACATGATACGAACATTATTTTTTATTTATCCAAATGTTTTGCATCACTTTACTTGGTTTTATTTGAGTTCAAAACTCGGTCTAAAGTGGAGTTCGACTAAGACACAACTTCAAATTCTTATTTCCAAAATCGGGGATAGTTACTGTACTGATTACATAGGATAGGTGATCAGGTGGTCTATAACCATAAGTGGGTGATTCTAGGCTGATATGATGATGATCATGATTATAATGATATTGATCAAGTGGAACATGGCTCAAAGTCAAAACGTTTATTTCAATTAGGCCATTAAACGGCACTTTTGAACGTCATCATTTACAGTTCAGTAAAATAATAGTATTAAATTAAAAAAGTGACTCTACTGTCCATTCGGAAAGGTAGATTCTTAAGGAGAAGAACGAACAAGAAACTCTATAGTTACTCTTTTCAAATAATAGTTTTACAAAATTTGGTATACAAAAATTAATTTAATATTATGTGAGGACGATGCACCCAGAGAATGCCACTACAAAGTTTTACCAGGCTACGCATTTTTTATCCGATTATGCAGGGTTATGATGCGTAGGTGCCTACGCTCCTCATCATTACTTAAACCTATTGTTAACGATTAGGTATGGGTTTAAAAAAGAACATGATCGACCTTGATTGCATTAAATACTTCAGCTGGAAATGATACGAACAGTCAAAATAGGCGGGTTTATATATTTTTAGCCAAATCTATTTAATTTAAGGATGCGGATAAACTATATCAGATATGCGTATCTTGACTGTATTTCTGAGAACTTGCTCTTTTCCTAAACACGTTTTAGAAAAAACATGATATGTCGTTGTGCATATCTTTTTAAGCAGTCAAACAGTTACCGTTTTATGTTACTTAAAGAGGAGGAAATGACGGGTCAAGTCGCCCAGGATTCTGTTTGCCCAGATGGTAGGTATCATATGGAAGTTTTGTGAAATACCTAAATACTTTTCCATCATTGATAAAATACACAATAGATAACGCTCAGTTCAAATCCAGGCCGTTTCCGTTATTTTACTAAAATAGCGCATGCATTTGGAAGCGCGCCAGAAATAATATTTTTAGAGAATACATCGTATTCCTCTTTGAGAGAACTGATTTTGAAATTCATACATAATATGCGCTAGGTACATGCTTGCCCTATGGCAAGCTTGTACCGCGCTATTTTCGGCAAGTAGGTATCTATATACCTACTGGCCGAAAATAGTAGCAAAAATGTATGTGACAAATATTAACTGTGCGTTACCTGGTTGTGCTTGGGGGTCGTCCGTTAGCGTCAATTACGTGAGGCTAATACCTCACCACGTATCACCAGGGGGGAGGGGGGTTAAAAGGTGAAAAGGGAACAATATGTCTGCTACAGCATTGCCGGATGTAAGGGCAATCCAGTCTGTTGGCGATCATCGTCAGGAGGGTGTTGGCGCTGCCCCACCCTCTGCGCACAAGAGACGCGCTGCGCACCACTAGCGCATCGTCGCGTGAAAGCAGTCAGTGCGCACCTCCGCGAACATGCCCGAGGCGCTGCAGCGGCGCGGCAGCCTCAACACCTTTAAAGGTATTCGACTAGCGTTTAATTTGTGTCGTGTCGCGTCGAAATTCAGATGCAAGTGGACAAACTTTGTCATTGCAGCCGAGGTGGAATAGACAACAGAGCTCAGAGCCGAAAGCGACGCAGTTATGCGTTATATGTGTTAACGATGTGGTGACGCTCTATCATGGAAATTATTCTGTAAAACAATTTTATAACAAGTTCTATGAAAACACGTCGTGGTTGCGCTGTCGCATTGTCGAGTCACGCCTGTCTGTGGAGCTTAATTTTAAGAAACTTAGCTAGTCTCAAACGAATTGTAGTACATAAAACCATCTGTTTAATAAAAAATTACCTACAGACATGTTTTTTATCATTAAACTAACGAGCAGACGTTTTCCCACATACATTACTAAGGTTTTGTATTATTTTTTTCAAATTTGATTTTATTCAGCTTTTTAATTATGTCCGTGGTAACTTTATTTTAGTGAGGTAACTAAAAGTTTACCTTATTATTAAAATTACGTAAGTACTTAGTTTTCACAGACACACGACAACACATACCAACATCGCGGAGCACCAAGGCGAAGGTGGGGAGACGAACTTGACTCTTACCGGAACGCGTATTGCTACACTGTATATTATTTACCACAGCTCGCTACACTAAAGAGTAAAATGTATTTCAGCGCAGACAATATCTGTGTTGAAATAATTTGGTTTAGAATATAGGAGCAAAATACATGCGAGTACAGACAGCCACAATGACTTTTTAGTTTAACGAAAGTTTACGAGCTCGGGACTTTGGGCACGGTCGACGGAGCTCCTATGTCTGGGTGGTTTAAAAAAAAACCTATCCTGTCCGAGTCGGGGTGCCCCAAGTGCCGAGCTCGTAAACATTCGTTAAACGAACAAGTAATTGTGGCTGTCTGTACTCGCATGTATTTTAATTGTCTGTGCTGATATTTGCTATGCTAAGAGCAATTCATTAAAGCAAACTACCTGTGAGCACAGAGCAACCCGCGTTTCGCGTTACGCTACCGAAAGTACTAAAGGGAGAGGGCGCCCTAGCCCAGCTGTGGAACATAATGGGCTTATTACGATTAAATTAGACTTAGTTTTATGTTTTTCTGTCGTTGGTATTGGTACGCACTAGGTAGGTTGTCATTTTTAAAATACCTTTTATACGAGTAGTTTCCTTATTAACCGGCTTTAAACCAGTGTAATAACTAATTAAAAACAAACAAACAAAACCTCCGGTTTTTTTGACCTTTCAGCTTTGATATATAAAGGCCTGACATGTATGCTAAACCAGTATTGTTCTACGGGAATTCACAAAATCAACTCACAATGAAATATGTAAGTAAGTAAAAACTTTTACTCAATTATCTTGTTTATATTTTCTACTAGTGGCCCGCCCCGGCTTTGCCCGGATGTATTCTTTTTTCAAAATTATCTTTCATACAATCCTCGCCATGACAATTAAAAACACAACAAAAACATAACTTTTTAAATCATTCAAGTCGTTCTCAAGTTATACGCGCATTTCGGCGATTCATTTTATTTATATTGATTTCAAATATTAAAAATATACTGGGATAGTTGCTTAACAATTTTAATAAGGTTGCTCACCAATGTCTTTTGCTTTGAACTGTCATTGTTTGTATTCACCACGCAGTATTTTATACAGAATTTACTAGATTATAATATCTACCCCCTCCACGACAGGAAAGATTTTTGTGTCGATTCTTATATCAGTTACTGGATTGTGGAGGTCAGAGAGGCTGTCGCTCCACGTAAAATATAAAATATTCAGCTGAATCTGGTTTGACTGGAAGCAGACCCCAATATAGCTGGGAAAAGGCATACCATACTCTTATCTCGTCTCTTAAAATAATTACTCCAAAAAAAGTGAGTCGTCGCGGGACGCCTGGTAGATGTGAAATATCGTCATTATTATGTGCCTACAGATAATTTATGCAAAAAAGGATAGTATATATAAGAAAATAAATATGGCATAATCAAAAATTCTATATTTTACTTGCGCATGGCGACGATTAGACTGACCCGCTTCATTATATGTTTCACATCAAAAGTAACTGAATTATTTTTTATTAGAATACCAGCGCTCCGTTATTTTATTTTTTAAATAATGTAGCACATACTAAGATAAGTGCCTTTCTAGTCACTTAATCACTTAATTTTATTATGTTGTTTATCTATCAAGTTGAATGAGGCAAAAGTGTGTAGGTACACTTTTATAACAAAGTACAGAACGGTTTCCATTTCAGTCACAGTTAAATACGTGAGAGGAGCTAGACCCGAGGTCCCCAAACATTTTGTCCCTTAGATCCTTTGGCTTTAACTTCTGGTTTGTTGATCGCACCATTCTAATAAAGTTCAAATACCTAATATCGTAAAGCAGCTTCTGCCAGCATCTTCCATCCCGTGGATCCCCATTGCCCTTCCGGCACAAAATTTTATGATTCTCTTAGTCGTTTTAATTTAGTGCTGTACCAATAAACTTTCTTTTGTATTTTTTTTCCTTAGCCTATTGTGTCCCACTGCTGGGCAAAGGCCTCCCCCATATCCTTCCAGACATTCTTTTCTTTTTTATATTAATATTTGGTATTTTGCTTACAGTTAGCATTCTTCGCTCTGATCGCCTTCGCCATCTTGGCTATGGCCGGCGCCCGTGTGTTCGACAAGGTGGAACTGGGTGCTCCAGGCTCTCAGCTGAGACCTGTCCGTAGCCCTGGCTATTATGTGAGGCCAGCACAACCACCACAGCATGTCGCTACGGCAGCTACGCCAGCTACGGCGGCAACGGCAGCTACGGCAGCCACGGCAGCTACGGCAGCTACGGCAGCTACGGCAGCTACGGCAGCTACGGCAGCTACGGCAGCTACAGCAGCTACGGCAGCTACGGCGGCTACCGGTGGCTACGGCGGCTACGGACACTGAATTATGACTTTACTTAAGGAATACGGATTACTGTTATGATAAGGCGCCATTTTGTTTTAATAAACTAAGTTGAGTGTTTTTTTGTTATTTGATTTTTGATAAAGACCGAAGGTTCGGTTTCGGTCAGTTTCGGCCAAAAAATCTAGTTTCGGCAACAGTTTCGGTTTCTGCCAAAAATCGGCCGAATTTCAGCCCCGCCGAAACTCAGTGTTCTAATCTTTGTTGAGAATGATTTTCTTTATTGATTACGATCTTTCTTGTCTAGTTAGGATTTTTTTAACAAACAGAGCAATACAAGATTTCAGTAAATAATAAATAGACTATGGTAGATACCAAATAAACTTGCAATAGTGGTCAACATTATTATTTCAAAATCGGACAAAGACAAAGCTGTCTTGAATCTACATCTATTGAGATCCTTTACATTTTGTAGCAATGAACAACCATTAATAATTAATAGGGTATAAAGAGATGTAAGGGAAAGGTCATTGGCCTTTATTGCAAATTTATCTGGCGTCTACCATAAAAGGCCTAGAGGCTCCAGACCTCTTATTGTAGGCACCAGATAAATTTGCATTTAGGTTATTTGACAAAGTTTACTTACAGAAAAAATTTTTTACTCGTTGATTATTTCATATTAAAATGATAAAATAACATGAATAAATCATTATTTTTGTTACCAATTTTATTTAGTTGGTACATATTTTTATATTATTTAAGAGAGTGAACTGTGATTACATGTATAAAATTACCAACAAAATTAACATCTAAAGCATGTTAAATAAATTTAAGCATGGTATATATACAACGTGTTAAAGAATAAACGCAATCCTTGAGGATTGCGTTTATGTATGTATTGTAAATGTCATATTCTTGTCATATGAACAACTTTTACTATGAGACCAACACTGGAATCGCGAAAGAAAAATCGACAACAGATTTTTTTTTTAAGCTAGGACAGAAGTAAAATTTGTATTATAAAATTATAAAAAAGCAGATTATCGAATAAATTTGTGTCAATTTAGATGATTTGTAAAATTAGCAGAATTAATTGAATTTTGTCACTAGACGTCTATAGATACGTTGAATATACTACTTTTTTTTTTAAGGATGTGAAATCATCAAATTACTTCTAACGCTCTGGGTGGAGCGGAAGGGCGTTGCGTTCCAGGGCCGCGTTGACTCTTTCGAACAAATTCCGCAACCCCGGCAGGAATATAATAGTACTGCTACTATGCACTGTCAAAAAATGAAAGCGATTACGAATGACATAACAAAACTGCCGTTGTCATCAGTGACATTTGTCTAGCAAGCCAGTGACCGCAAATTCAACTACTCGATCTGCTTGTTAAAATATTTCATCAGACTCCGTTGACTTTGGTGGGTCAAAGTCAAGTTTGTTTACTTATCTTTTTTACCTTCAACTAATTTTAGAAACAAACAGCTTCAAGATGTATGAGTGTGATGAACTTGACAGCTAGAGGTGGATTTGAAAAAATGAGATGAAGTTAAGTGGTATCTAAGTATCTTTAAGAAGAAAGCACTTACTAAATACTTACACAGGTATAATACGAGTACAAATAAAAAAAGTTTTTGGAACGAAGTTCCTTATCGCGCGTTGTGAAAGGGGGCTAGACGGAAAAAAATCATACGAAAAGTTGTAACGACACTTTTTGCTATAGTAAGCTATTGTAAGCCGTGCGGCGTGCGCATGTTTCTCTGTCTCTCTCTCTCTCTCTCTCTCTCTCTTATAGAAAGCAAGCCAGATATTTTCATTCCAGACAGACGGACGGATAGTTAGACGGACAGACAGCCGGACAGACAGACGGATAGACAGACAGTCGGACAGACAGATGGACAGACAGACGGACAGACAGACGGAAAGACAGACGGAAAGACAGACGGACAGACAGACGGACAGACAGACGGACAGACAGACGGACAGACAGACGGACAGACAGACGGACAGAAAGACGGACAGACAGACGGACAGACAGACGGACAGACAGACGGACAGACAGACGGACAGACAGACGGACAGACAGACGTACAGACAGACGGACAGACAGACGGACAGACAGACGGACAGACAGACGGACAGACAGACGGACAGACAGACGGACAGACAGACGGACAGACAGACGGACAGACAGACGGACAGACAGACGGACAGACAGACGAACAGACAGATGGACAGACAGACGGACAGACAGACGAACAGACAGATGGACAGACAGACCGACAGACAGACGGACAGACAGACGGACGGACAGGCGGACAGACAGACGGACAGACGGACAGACAGACGGACAGACAGACGGACAGACAGACGGACAGACAGACGGACAGACAGACGGACAGACAGACTGACAGACAGACGGACAGACAGACGGACAGACAGACGGACAGACAGACGGACAGACAGACGGACAGACAGACGGACAGACAGACGGACAGACAGACGGACAGACGGACAGACAGACTGACAGACAGACGGACAGACGGACAGACAGACGGACAGACAGACGGACAGACAGACGGACAGACAGACGGACAGACAGACGAACAGACAGATGGACAGACAGACGGACAGACAGACGGACAGACAGACGGACAGACAGACGGACAGACAGACGGACAGACAGACAGACAGACAGACGGACAGACATACGGACAGCGGAGTCTTAGTAATAGGGTCTCGTTTTACTCTTTGGGTACGGAACTCTAAAAACATTTAAATAAACAAGTTTTTAAAATATTCGCTTAACTCTCAGCAAACCCTATAAAAATAATTTAATTTTCCCGTCATCTTTGGGAGTTCACTATATATTTATGTGGGGAAGAATGGTATATTCACTAGCTGCCGCTCGCGTGTAATTACTAGTCATTAGTAAAACCTCCTCCTCCATAAATTATAGCTAATGGGTTACTCTGATTCATAATCTATATTACTGTAAACACTGGATATTTTCTATGTACTCTACTGCAAGTGGTATTCTTGTGTAGTCCAAAAACCATTTTGGCCGCCACGTCTCCGTCACTATAGTAGGCGCCAGATAATCGTGGAATAACGGTCATTGATCCACCTACAATTATTGACATTTTTAATTTGAAAAACGGAATTAATGACACAAAGCTGTCCCGAATCATCATCTCTCGTGATCCTTAACATTGTCTAATAATGAAAAACGATTCATATTTAATTGTTCAGGTACCTATGAACAGTTATTAGGGAAAGGTCAATATACTTTATTCCACATTTATCTGGCGCCTACTATAATAATGTTTTCATTGGTAGTAAATGGTCTTAATATCCAAGAGCTGGACTGACGGTTATCCATGTACGAAAAATATTGCTTCAGTGAGTCTATTACCATTTACAGATAAATGATGAACCACAGAATTTTCAAACGTGTTTTTGTTTGGATCAATATTTACCAATTGCTCACAGTTATTGTGTCAACATCGACACACTGCCATATTTTAACTAATTGGCTACAAAGTTTACTAGATTAGGTCTTAATTATTAGGTTCTTTGTTACCCCCACAGAATAGCCCCCGCGGGGTAATTACCCCCAGGTTCGGAACCACTGTTCTTCAGAAAAGCGTGGTCATATTTTAGGGAGACTTTCTGTAGTTTCATGCACTTGGTGGCATCAAATCTATGATTGTACAAAAATAAAATCCACCAGCTTCACGAAAGTGCTTGAAAAGTGTTTTTTTTTACTTTTTAGTACTTTTTTTTGCAGCCGTTTCTTTTTCTATTTTTGCTTTTCTTGACTTTATATTTATAAAATACAAAACATTACCCTGAAATATGACCACGCACTTGTGAATGACTCACTTATTGACAAAAAAAGGAACCACACGATTCGTTTGAATACTAATTACCCGATCGTAAATCAATATTCTTCACAGCACAAATGAAGTAAGAATCTGCCAATCGCCGTTTAAAGTTTAAACTAATCATATGCTTAATATATGGTTTAGAATGTGTCAAACCCTATTTATTAAATTCCTAAAGGATATCATCCGGGTTTCATACAGTTTTGGCCCAAATATGAAAGCCGACTAAAAAAAAAACTTTATTGTGATATGTCTTGTTCCCCTTAGAATATTTTATTAGGGTACCCCAAAGGTTTAGTACCACTTTGCTTGGTTTTATTTGAGTTCAAAAATCGGTCTTAAGTGGACTTAGACCAATGCACAACGTTTTCATTCAGAAATCGGAATTAGGTTTTTGTACATAAGAAAGGAGGCCCCAGCAGTGAGTGATTCTGGTCTGATATGATGTTGATGATATTGGTCAGATGTACCTGCTACGCATTTTTTTACCCGCCTACGGAGAGTTATGATGCGTAAGTACGTTCATCATCATCAAGCCTATTGTTAACGATAATGAGTAAAAAAAATACATGATCAACCTTGACTGCATTCAATATTTAATACATGATACGAACATAATTTTTTATTTAACCAAATGTTTAGTACCACTTTACTTGGTTTTGTTCGAGTTCAAAACTCGCAGTTCGATTAACACACATCTTCAAATTCTTAATTCAGAAATCGGGGATAGTTACTGCAATGCGGTACTGTTCTGTCAACATCTCACCGTGTGAATCGAACATGAAGTGAGCTGTCAATCCATACAAACAAAATGGAAAGGCGAACATGAAGTGAGCTCAGTGAGCTGTCTATCCATACAAACAAGATGGAATGGCGAACATGAAGTGAGCTGTGAATGCATACAAACAAGTTGGAATGACAGTTCACTTCATGCTCACTCCACATAAGTTACCACGGAGACATGTTGATAGAATAGATCGGCTGGTTACATAGGATAGGTGATCAGGTGGTCTATAACCATAAGTGGGTGATTCTAGGCTGATATGATGATGAACATGATTATAATGATATTGATAAAGTGGAACATGGCTACGCATTTTTTTACCCGACTACACAGGGTTATGATGCGTAGGTATCTACCTACGCTCCTCATCATTACCTAAGCCTATTGTTAACGATCAGGTATGGGTTTAAAAAAGTACATTATCGACCTTGATTGCATTAAATACTTCAGCTGGAAATGATACGAACAGTCAAAATAGGCGGGTTTATATATTTTTAGCCAAATCTATTTAATTTAAGGATGCGGATAAAATATATTAGATATGCGTATCTTGACTGTATTTCTGAGAACTTGCTCTTTTCCTAAACACGTTTTAGAAAAAACATGACATGTCGTTGTGCATATCTTTTTAAGCAGTCAAACAGTTACCGTTTTATGTTACTTAAAGAGGAGGAAATGACGGGTCAAGTCGCCCAGGATTCTGTTTGCCCAGATGGTAGGTATCATATGGAAGTTTTGTGAAATACCTAAATACTTTTCCATCATTTATAAAATACACAATAGATAACGCTCAGTTCAAATCCAGGCCATTTCCGTTATTTTACTAAAATATGCGCATGCATTTGGAAGCGCGCCAGAAATAATATTTTTAGAGAATACATCGTATTCCTCTTTGAGAGAACTGATTTTGAAATTCATACATAATATGCGCTAGGTACATGCTTGCCCTATGGCAAGCTTGTACCGCGCTATTTTCGGCAAGTAGGTATCTATATACCTACTGGCCGAAAATAGTAGCAAAAATGTATGTGACAAATATTAACTGTGCGTTACCTGGTTGTGCTTGGGGGTCGTCCGTTAGCGTCAATTACGTGAGGCTAATACCTCACCACGTATCACCAGGGGGGAGGGGGGTTAAAAGGTGAAAAGGGAACAATATGTCTGCTACAGCATTGCCGGATGTAAGGGCAATCCAGTCTGTTGGCGATCATCGTCAGGAGGGTGTTGGCGCTGCCCCACCCTCTGCGCACAAGACACGCGCTGCGCACCGCTAGCGCATCGTCGCGTGAAAGCAGTGAGTGCGCACCTCCGCGAACATGCCCGAGGCGCTGCAGCGGCGCGGCAGCCCCAACACACTTAAAGGTATTCGACTAGCGTTTAATTTGTGTAGTGTCGCGTCGAAATTCAGATGCAAGTGGACAAACTTTGTCATTGCAGCCGAGGTGGAATAGACGTCAGAGCTCAAACGATGTGGTGACGCTCTATCATGGAAATTATTCTGTAAAACAATTTTATAACAAGTTCTATGAAAACACGTCGTGGTTGCGCTGTCGCATTGTCGAGTCACGCCTGTCTGTTGAGCTTAATTTTAAGAAACTTAGCTAGTCTCAAACGAATTGTAGTACATAAAACCATCTGTTTAATAAAAAAATACCTACAGACATGTTTTTTATCATTAAACTAACGAGCAGACGTTTTCCCACATACATTACTAAGGTTTTGTATTATTTTTTTCAAATTTGATTTTATTCAGCTTTTTAATTATGTCCGTGGTAACTTTATTTTAGTGAGGTAACTAAAAGTTTACCTTATTATTAAAATTACGTAAGTACTTAGTTTTCACAGACACACGACAACACATACCAACATCGCGGAGCACCAAGGCGAAGGTGGGGAGACGAACTTGACTCTTACCGGAACGCGTGTTGCTACACTGTATATTATTTACGACAGCTCGCTACACTAAAGAGTAAAATGTATTTCAGCACAGACAATATCTGTGTTGAAATAATTTGGTTTAGAATATTGGAGCAAAATACATGCGAGTACAGACAGCCACAATGACTTTTTAGTTTAACGAAAGTTTACGAGCTCGGGACTTAGGGCACGGTCGACGGAGCTCCTATGTCTGGGTGGTTTAAAAAAAACCTATCCTGTCCGAGTCGGGGTGCCCCAAGTGCCGAGCTCGTAAACATTCGTTAAACGAACAAGTAATTGTGGCTGTCTGTACTCGCATGTATTTTAATTGTCCGTGCTGATATTTGCTATGCTAAGAGCAATTCATTAAAGCAAACTACCTGTGAGCACAGAGCAACCCGTGTCTGTGTTAATATACAGTTTCGCGTTACGCTACCGAAAGTACTAAAGGGAGAGGGCGCCCTAGCCCAGCTGTGGAACATAATGGGCTAATTACGATTAACCTAGACTTAGTTTTATGTTTTTCTGTCATTGGTATTGGTACGCACTAGGTAGGTTGTCATTTTTAAAATAGATTTTATACGAAGTTTCCATATTAACCAGCAGCTTTAAACCAACAGCTTTAAACCAGTGTAATAACTAATTAAAAACAAACAAACAAACAAACAAAAACTCCGGGTTTTTCGACCTTTTAGCTTTGATATATAAAGGCCTGACATGTATGCTAAACCAGTATTGTTATACGGGAATTCACAAAATCAACTCACAATGAAATATGTAAGTAAAAACTTTTACTCAATTATCTTGTTTATATTTTCTACTAGTGGCCCGCCCCGGCTTCGACCGGATGTATTTTTTTTTTTAAATTTTATTTCATACAAACCTCGCCATGACAATTAAAAGTGTTTTAACAAAAACATAACTTTCGTTCTCAAGTTATACGCGCATTTCGGCGATTCATTTTTATTTATATTGATTTCAAATATTAAAAATATACTGGGATACCTAGTTGCTTAACAATTTTATTAAGTTTGCACACCAATTTCTTTTGATTTGAAGTGTCATTGTTTGTATTCACCACACAGAATTTCATACAGAATTTACTAGATAATAATATCTACCCTCTCCACGACAGGAAAGATTTTTGTGTCGATTCTTATATCAGTTACTGGGTTGTGGAGGTCAGAGAGGCTGTCGCTCCACGTAAAATATAAAATATTCAGCTGAATCCGGTTTGACTGGAAGCTGACTCCAATATAGCTGGGAAAAGGCAGGCATATCATAATCTTATCTCGTCTCTTAAAATAATTACTCGCGGGACGCCTGGTAGATGTGAAACATCCTCATTATTTTGCACAGATAATTTATGCAAAAAAGGATAGTATATATAAGAAAATAAATATGGCACAATCAAAAATTCTATATTTCACTTGCGCATGGAGACGATTAGACTGACCCGCTTCATTATATGTTTCACATCAAAGTAACTCAATTATTAAATTATTTGTCAGAATACAAGCTCTTCGTTATTTTTTTTTTAAATATCCGTAGCACATACTGAGATAAGTGCCTTTCTAGTCACTTAATCATTTAATATTATTATGTTGTTTATCTATCAAGTTGAATGAGGCAAAAGTGTACCTAGGTTTATCAAAGTGCAGAACGGTTTCAATTTCAGTCACAGTTAAATACGTGAGAGGAGCTAGACCCGAGGTCCCCAAACATTTTGTCCCTTAGATCCTTTGGCTTTAACTTCTGGTTTGTTGATCGCACCATTCTAATAAAGTTCAAATACCTAATATCGTAAAGCAGCTTCTGCCAGCATCTCCCATGCCGTGGATCCCCATTGCCCTTCCGGCACAAAAATGTTATGATTCTCTTAGTCGTTTTAATTTAGCTTAACTTTTTCTTTTTGTATTAATATTTGGTATTTTGTTTACAGTTAGCATTCTTCGCTTTGATCGCCTTCGCCATCTTGGCTATGGCCGGCGCCCGTGTGTTCGACAAGGTGGAACTGGGTGCTCCAGGCTCTCAGCTGAGACCTGTCCGTAGCTCTGGCTATTATGTGAGGCCAGCACCACCACCACAGCATTTCGCTACGGTGGCTACGCCAGCTACGCCAGCTACGCCAGCGACGTCAGCTACGCCAGCTACGCCAGCGACGCCAGCTACGCCAGCTACAGCGGCAACGGCAGCTACGGCAGCTACGGCAGCTACGGCAGCTACGGCAGCTACGGCAGCTACGGCAGCTACGGCAGCTACGGCAGCTACGGCAGCTACGGCAGCTACGGCAGCTACGGCAGCTACGGCAGCTACGGCAGCTACGGCAGCTACGCCAGCTACGCCAGCTACAGCGGTAACGGCAGCTACGGCAGCTACGGCAGCTACGGTAGCTACGGCAGCTACGGCACCTATGGCGGCTACCGGCGGCTACGGCGGCTACGGACACTGAATTATGACTTTACTTACGGAATACGGATTACTGTTATGATATATGGCGCCCGTTTGTTTTAATAAACTTAGTTTTAGTTGAGTGTTTTTTGTTATTTGATTTTTGATAAAGACCGAAGGTTCGGTTTCGGTCAGTTTCGGCCAAAAAATCTAGTTTCGGCAACAGTTTCGGTTTTGCTAAAAATTGGCCGAATTTCGGCCTCGCCAAAACTCAGGGTTCTAATCTTTGTTGAGACTGTTTTTCTTTGTTGATTACGATCTTTCTTGACTAGTTAGGATTTTTTTAACAAACAGAGCAATACAAGATTTTAGTAAATAATAAATAGACTATGGTAGACGCCAAATAAACTTGCAATAGCGGCCATACATACATTTTTAATATTATTATTTCAAAATCAGAAAAAAGACATAAAGTTGTCTTGAATCTACATTTATCGAGATCGTTTACATTTTATAGTAACGAACAACCACAATTTATCGGGTATAAAGAGGTGGAAATGGAAAGGTCATTGTCCTGAATTGCAAATGTATCTGGCGACTACCATAAGAGGCTCCTGTTTAGGTTATTTGACAAAGTTTACTTACAGGAAAAGTTTTTTACACATTGATTTTTTTTATTCATATTAAATTGTTAAAATAACATGAATAAATCATTATTTTTGTTACCAATTTTATTTAGTAGGTACATATTTTTATATTATTTAAGAGGGTGAACTGTGATTACATGTATAAAATAATCAACAAAATTAACATCTAAAGCATGTTAAATAAATTTAAACATGCAATAAGTATATACGTGTTAAAGAATAAACGCAATCCTCAAGTATTGCGTTTATTCTTAAAATGTCATTTTCTCGTCATAGTCATCAATATGAACAACTTTTACTATGGGACCAACACTGGAATCGCGAAAAATAAGTCGACTACCCCATTCATTTATGTGTGCATAATTGGACAAAATAGACAGGACAGATGATTTTTTTTAAACTAGAACAAAAGTTAAATTTGTATTATAAAATTATAAAAAAGCAGATTATTGAATAATTTTGTCTGAATCTATGGATACGTCGAATATAGGACAGTTTTTTTTTAAGGATGTGAATTTATCAAATTACTTCTAACGCTCTGGGTGGAGCGGAAGGGCGTGTCAGACTCTTGCTGACTAAAACCCATCAATTTTCCAACTTAAGCCCTTTGCGTTCCAGGGCCACGTTGACTCTTTCGAAGAAATTCCGCAACCCTGGCAGGAATATACTACTACTGCTACTATGCACTGTCAAAAAATGAAAGCGATTACGAATGACATAACAAGACTGCCGTTGTCATCAGTGACATTTGTCTAGCAAGCCAGTGACCGCAAATTCAACTACTCGATCTGCTTGTTAAAATATTTCATCAGAGTCCGTTGACTTTGGTGGGTCAAAGTCAAGTTTGTTTACTTATCTTTTTTACCTTCAACTAATTTTAGAAACAAGCAGCTTCAAGATGTATGAGTGTGATGAACTTGACAGCTAGAGGTGGATTTGAAAAAATGAGATGAAGTTAAGTGGTATCTACACAGGTATAATACGAGTACAAATAAAAAAAAGTTTTTTTTTATGAATAAGCCTGAATATATCCCACAAAAAATGATCTTTTACAATGGGGCCGACCCCAAACAAATATTATTAATTATGTTACTATGTGTCTAATTATGTCCTGAACATTTTTTGTGTTTTTTTCCGCTAAAGTTATCACCCAATATTTGTGTTTAGCAGTTATTATACCAACGAGGATCTGCTAATTATCACGAGTAAACAATTCAACGTAGCACTGAATATAGATTAGTGATGTTACGTAAGTGTCAAGCAATTAAATATGTCACCGGATAATAGCAAACTCCGTAAGATCATAAAATATCTTAAAACTCTCGATAAATTATTATCTGTACGATTATTTTAGAATGATACGATAAAATTCTATAGTTCAGAAGCAAGTTTGCAATTTAATGTCACACCAAAACGGATAAATTGCAGATCTGTGCACTGATAGGTTGCCAGTTTATGTCAGTTCACAATTTCTCAGAACTTTGCGGAGAAATTATAAGAATAATAAATTTATTAAAAAAAATATAGTTTACAAATTGTGTGTTATACAAGAGTGTTTTCTGTAGTTTATAATTATAAACTACATAACTCCTAAAATGCTGGTATTCAGCCACATTCACTAAAACTGAAAGGCAGCCCTAAAAGTTTGTCGGGCCTGCGGACGGCGAGCGTTGGGTGGCTCGCTGTCCGAACACCACCAGGCCCGGGTCGAGCGTTGTGTTCCACGCGCGCCTCAAAGAGATGTTAACATAGGGGACGGGGCCCGCTAGGGCCATAGCCTGCCAGGTTTGCGGAATTTGTTCGAAAGAGTCACCGCGGCCCTGGAACGCAAAGGGCTTTAGTAGGAACACGGATGGGTTTCAGTCAGTAAGAGTCTGACACGCCCTTCCGTTCCACCCAGATCGGAAGAAGTCATTTGATAATTTCCCAACAATAAAAAAAAAACCTAAAATTGTTGGTAAAAGGAAAGGTAAGGCTGGTCATTGTTGCCATCGCGGGTAAATTGAATGCGGCTTACACAGGAGCGAGACGATTGGCTCAAAGAAAGAGATTATCTCTTTTCACAGCAGAGAACGAAGTCGGGTTGTGGATCATGATTATTATGAAGACTGATTTGCGGCATTTAATGTCAACGATCGAAAACCTCCAAAAAGCTATTCCGTGGTTTTAACCCATAGCATCAGCTGTCACGGGGTCAGGTTACTTGAAATAGTTAGTTTGTTTTATCCTTATATTACTTAATTATAAACGTGAATTTAAATCAAAATTCCATTAGTTTTTGCGTGTAAGAGTAACGAGCATCCATTAATTCTCAAAAACTTTCATATGTAGGTACTTATAGATAATATCAAAACCCATCATGTTTGTAAAGATTCTACAGTAATATATGACCTCGTTAGGTTACCTTAACGACTCAAACAAATAAGTGGTATCTTTAAAGGAACTGTGTGGGCAACGATTTAAAATTTCCACGAACTTTTTAGAGCAAGGTAACACGCCTTCTTTGCTTCTGCTTTGTGTTACAGCGGTCCTTCAAAGCGTCCATTTACGCATTTGTATAGTTAGAAATTCCTTGCATGAATATGCTTGAAAATAAGGTTAAGTTTGGACTGCAAAATTCTGAAGTTTTGATTGCCAATGCTTGCGTTTCACCTTGCCATGATGAGTCAAAAATGAAAGAGATCACTATGTCTTTGATTTTTCAGGATTTTCAGCTCATACGCAATATTTCATGCCTTTACGCAGTGTAAGAAGCACATCCAGCGTTATTGACAGTGGCGCAGCTAGGGGGGGACTCGCTCCGGGTGCCATCAGTTTAGGGCTGACAAAAATACACGTAAAATAACTTAGCCAAACATCACTATGGTTTTAACGACAGATCACTTGGGCTTCTTAAAGCAGTATTGATATATTATATTATATGGTTTTGATTATTTTCACTGTTCGGGAGGGTACCAAAATTCAAAATTGTTAGAGTTTTCCGAATAATCGCAACAATTTATCCTGAGTCAATGACACATGTATTCCTTATCTTGAGTACGAGAATGACTACAAGATAGGTCAACAATAAACATTGATCATGCATTCGCATTGTTTCAAGAAACAAAAGAATCTTGGTACCTACACCTACTCGTAACTCGTCAGTATTCAAGCCTTAAAGGTCAGCTTACATGAAGACGCGAAGCGATGCGCGATGTGTCGATGCGACACGACATATTTCAGCGACGGAAGAGTTTTTGGGCCGAATTTTTTCGAGTGCAGTTCAGCAGTTGTTTCATTTATTGGCAAATTGATTCCTAATCTTAGTAGTTTACAGTAGTGTTTAGTCGTCAATATCTGCAATCATCAAATAGGCGGTAAAGATGCTGAGAATTGAATTGTAGCATGTATTGATTTTGATTACCTTATAGGGCTAAGTCATAAGGCTGAGTCAATATATTTGCAGCCTTTTGATGCCCAACTAAATTTTTTGTATTAAATGTCTGTTAAAAAAACTAAATATTTTAATTTCCCACAAAAAAAGTATGGCAGAATTAAAAACTGGGTATTCTAGTTTTTAATTCTGCCACACTTTTTTTTCGCGGAATTTATAAAAAAATCTATAATTAGAATACTCTCACTGAAGCGTGTTACACTTTTTGTCTAGAAAATAATTATTAGACATACATACAGCTATGATTACAGTAACCCAATACGATTGTGTAGAAAAAATCATAATAACAATAACAAATTTCAGTAAGAATTTCAATGTTCTATATTGTTTCGCAATTTTTAAAAAGTGCTCCCAACTTTGTGTCGCGTCGTTTATCTATGTGAGCTGACCCTTACTTAAATTAAGAATGAAACATGCGTGTGAGTTTATTGACACATTGACTCCAAACAATATAAAGTACGAACTAAGATTTCTTCAACTTATAGCTATTATGGGACGGGTTAAGAATAGATCTCCTGTCAGAATCGACTTATATTTGGTACCTAACCTACCTAGAGATACAAGTACAATAGTATGGCTAGGCGAATAGAAATGAGTTTGATAAATATTTTTGCAAAAAAATCTATTATGTATGTCACCGGAAAATTGCAAACGCCGTAAGATTGTAAAATATCGCGTGAAATTGTTAACATTTTTTTTTTAATAAGACACTGATATATTGGAAACTATTGAATTTGGAAGGAATATATTGTACCAAAAGATGTAAGTACTTATTACAATTTTACGGAGTCTGCAATTTTCCGGTGAGATACAACCAAATAAAAGCAGAAGAAAAACTCGTTAGACATAAAAAAAAAACATCGCACGGATCGCTGTCAATGGGAAAAGTACCCAAACACTGATTCTTTGACCGAAAAAAGGACAACCCTTTGTTTAATCAGCTATGAACGTCGTTGAAATTGGCGGTATAAATTGTAAATAATGGAACACAAATGCTTAATTCTCCGGAGTTTTTTTTTTTAAACGTTGTCCCCCACGAGGAATTTCTCCTGTGTCGTGGGTGCGTTCACAAACGTATAAACTTACATACACAAACAACCAAACCAACACAAACAACTACCTGTAGGCCATACAAATTTTAATATTTGTTCCGTGCGGGAATCGAACGTGCGAAATGCAGCGCAGCAGCAATTCGCTCAACCGCTGTGCCAACCGTGCATATTAACAGGCGGGTTACGTTATAAACTTCATAGACAATAAATCATAATCGAGACACCTCATTTGTCACACCATCTTATCAAAGAGCCAATTTAAAATATTGATTGAGAATACGCACTGGCCGCAAAATATATCTTCATCACATTCTGCCCATTCTCAGTGTATTGGGGATCGACAAAGTAAAAAAACTACTCTGATAAAATACTCTGATTTATACTTTTTCTTTGGCTCTCTGATTACTTCCATTCAATGTATGGTGTCGGACGTAAAAGAATAGCACCATCCCATCACTTCCCGTGTGTGTCGTAAGAGGCGATTAAGGGACTCACCAGAGAATGGGCAGCAGCATTCTCTGTGCATTGCAACAGCTACACTGCGATCGCCAACCCGCCTGCCGAGCGTGGCGATTATGGCAACCCCTCCCTTTGGGGGAGGCCTATGTCCAGCAGTGGACGTCTTTCGGCTGATATGATGATATAAGTATATTAGCCGTCATTTCAGTTCTTCCTGTTCATGTCAACTTTCTATATCTGGATTAGAAATTTTTGGCCAACATAAGTTTTTGTCAAAAGTCATCCCACAAGAACGAACTAGAATAAAAAGCAAGTCTTGTGTTCCACCTCAGCTCGTGGTCTACCACTGTCCAAATGATGTCTAAATCTATTCAGTCGTTTAGATATAAACTAAACTTCTAGACGTATATTTCTTATTATAACGTTTGTAGGTAAAGTAGGAATTAAACTGGTTTTAGACAATATGGAATCTCATATCTTTTAACGGGTTCGGTAATAAACTAAGCGATTATGGCAGCTTGAATATTAATATGCATATTTTCGATTATGGATAATTTAGTGAGATAATGTTCTAGTGATTATTTCACTGCAACCGAGTTTAAGGCGTTAAATCTTTTTTTAAATATGGAATTTGAATGATAGTTGATTAAGCTTAGAAAGCCGTGGTCCACATTCCAAATAACTGCAGGATTTAGGGGTAATCTCAGCGCTTAGGTAGATTATTACCTCTCAGGTCTTAAAGACGTTTAAATGTTTAAATACCTGTGATCGTTTTTCCGGGTCGAGAATCATCATAATCATCAGCCGAATGACGTCCACTGCTGGACAAAGGTCTCCCCCAAAGGAGCCAAAATCGCCACGCTTGGCAGGCGGATTGGCGAGAATGATATGGTAAAATTTATGACCACAAATAGTTTTACACATTTTTTTTAGTATGGCAATGAGAAAACCAATGCACTGGCTGTATAAGTAAATTCTGCCAGAAAAATACTAGCAGGTTAAAAACGCACCTACACATTCACCAACTAGGAAGCTATTGCCATAGACAAGCTTTCGCCTACAATTTCCATAGCTCAAACTGGTCAGGCCAGTACCGAAGGAAGCACAAAATTGTACAGAGACATTCCTCTCAGGAAGTATCGATAAATTACAATCTCACTTAACACTAATCAAGTACTAGGTATAACTAATAAAGCCATATCACTTTTACACTTACGGCAGGTTTCAATAACGTATGTACCTTTAACTAACTGTCAAATTAACTACCAACAGTAGCTGGAACGTCATGTTTTAAAGGCAAACATGACGTTTTAGATACTGTTGGTAGCTAATTTGACAGCTGGTCAAAGGTAGATACGTTATTGAGACCGGCTGTTATAAATAGAGGATTAGCGGCAGAACTGGTTTCTTAATCGACAAGGAAGGATTAATTTTATGGGCCACCAAGATCCCGGTTACGTTAAGTGGAGCAGGGCAAGACACCCAGCAAGGCACGACAAGATTAAGGCAGTGACCAAGTGGCGTTCAAGGTTAGGAAGAAGTGTTGATCGTCCGGTGGTGAGATGAGCAGACGATATCGTAGCCATCGCGGCTAGAACGTGAGGTATTGAGGTGGGCTCAGCAGCAAGGGGATCAACACAGTAGAAGTAGTAGTTGAAGTCGGAATGCTGATGGAAAGCGGCAATCAAAAAGGCGACCAATCAGAAAAATGCCAAAATAATGAACCCCTGTGAGTCCCAGGAATCTTAGAATCCAATCAGAAAACAAAATTAGGGTTGTAGGAAAGTAGGCAGTGTTAGAAATGTTGAAACACATTTCAAACTAATTCCAAAGCCTTGTAGCATTTATTTTCGTTCGAAAACCAAATATTTGTTAAAACTAATATTTGCTTTTGTTTATAGAAACAAAAGTTGGTATCGGCTTCGAATCTTGCTTTTGTACCCTAACATGACTTGTTCGCGTGTGGATTGACATTCAGATATTTTTTATTGAATATGTTTTTTTCAAACTCAACCAAAAGTCAGCTTGATATTCTTGATAAAATGGCAATTATACTTGTTTTGTTAGGTGCAGGTTTTTCGGTGCGAATTGCCAAAAATAAATAACCGCTAACAAGTATTAGCGGGTATGTTGAATGGGAATAAAAACAAATTAATTAGTGTTGTGGAAATCGTCTTTGACGTTTTTATTATGCTTACTAGCTTCTGCCAGCGCCTTCGCTTGAATGATGGAGATTATTCCAAGGGAACCTACTCCCGAGATAAAACCCTAGTGTGCTTTTCCAGACTAAAATCTGTCTCTATGAAAATATCATCTAGATCCGTTTAGCCGTTCTGGTGTGATTGAGTAACAAACATTATTTAAACTTTCGAATTTATAGTACCTAGTAGTATGATTCGAATCACTTTATTCGAAATTCGAATTCACTGTTCTCTGTAATCATGTATTTTTAAGACAAAGAACAGATCATCAAGTTAGAAGCAGTTTCAAGGGTAATTAATACAAATGCTATTTTGGCTCTTAAAAACTCACACTTCCTTGTTGCATACAGGTTAAGATAATGAGAAGCTTTTTAAGATTATTTTATTGCTATCTTGCTTGCATTAATTAATTTAAGTTTTTCAACAAATATTCACGGTCAAATTAAATTCATCTAATGTCCATTTAAAGAATGGCTTTATTCTTCAAATCGTCATTAGTCGAATTTACTTTTAATTTCGAATAAAACAGTACTCTACGAGGTTAACAACCTCTGGTAGTTATATAACAGACATCTATATCTTCTGAACCGTAATAGGTTGGCAGTTGAATTTTTCATAGAGTTGAGTGAATGTCTATTGCCGCTATACCCGTAACTAGTGTTGCCAGGCGTCCGGATAAAACCAGATATAATCAGGCTGTTAGGATGCGTGTCCGGCCAAATTAGACCGTATCCGGCCTGCCCGACTTTTGTTAGGTTAGGTTAGACTGAAAATTGCATAATAAAGATTGATCCATCATTTTAATTTTTTAAAACTTAAAAATGTTTTATATATTTTGACGAGTCAGAAAGCCTAGATTTATTTACAATAATGGCACTAAACATTATTTCAAAGACACACAATTCTCAATAGGATAAGTTGCACGGACTTTTAATTAAATTCTACCTCGAAGTCTGGCTAAATTAGCTGGTCTGTCCGGCTTTCCAGTTTTAGGTCCTGGCAACCCTGACGGCTAGGGTTGCCAGCAAATAATAAAAAATCATGACCTTCGTGTGCGAGACCGCCTCGCATAGGACAGGTTTTTTTTCGTTTTTGGTTTTAGTTTGATTCCTATGATTTGTCAATTAATTTAATTGAAGCCTGTATCGATAAATGTTGCTGAATATTAGCGTCACAGTTTACTTTATTATTTAGGTAGCTCAATGACACAAGTAAACTGTGACGTTATAATTACAATAGTAAGTTCTTGAATCTAGTCATAGTGCATCCGTATTCCGTATCGATCGACCTCAATAAAGGTGGTAATTACATTGTCAATATCACACTGGTTGATAATACAGCTTTTGGAGGAAGTTATGTTGTCAATTTAATAAATAAAACACTTATTTTGTTTCTTTCCTAATTTCATTAAGACTTTGCTCCCGTATCTGTAGCCCACGGGTGCACTGGCTTTTTTTCTGGGACTGATAGAAGCCATATAGAGACACTAGCTTTTGCCCGCGACTTCACACGCGCATATTCCGTATTTCCCGTTCCTGTAGGTATTTCCTGTTCCCGTATAGCCTATAGCATTCTTCATGAATGTGGCTATCATATATGCAAAAAGAATTTTCCAAATCCGACTGGTAGTTCCAAAGATGAGCGCGTTCAAACAAGCAAACTCTTCAACTTTATTATTAGTATAGATATAGATTTCCCTTACTTGGTGATAGTGAAGCTTTTTATCTGTGAAAGAATAATTTAAAAACGTTTTTGCATAAACTCTTTAAAATAATTTATATTATTTATTACATTTACCTTAATTTTATATCAAACAATCAATTACGGTGAAAATCTTTAACAAACTCCACACGTTTTTCAATACGATATTAATAAAACTTAGTTAAGTATTCATTTTATAAAACCATCGCGTCTTTTAATTGTAGTTGTTAAGGAAAATTAGGCAAAACAATTATAGAAATAAGGAAAATGGTAATTTCGTACAGATATGGCTAATGTTATTCAAAGTTATTTATAAGCTTTATTACGTGTGCATATTAAACACAGGTAGGTATAGGAATATTTAATTATAATACACACTACGTGCCATGCTACATGTCAAACTGACTGTGGGTCTTTAGATCAATTTAGATGCCTGGAAACAGCGCCATGAGTTAGCGGGCCGACTAGGATCTTGGATTTCTTTATGAGTTAAGAGAAATGGAGAAGAATTTAGAAGCGCGACCCAAAAGAGCCGGGTTACTCAACATTGCAAGAGAGAAGCAAAAAATCTAGACCCATAGATAAAATCAAAGAAGAACCGTAGTCGGACAATATTTTGGCCAATTATGTTTAAGTTCTATGAACTGGGGACTGCCATTCAAATGAAAAGCAAAATCATCTCAGTGACAAACAATGTCAAAATGCAGGGAAATCAGGGATGTTTTTGACAGATTGTGCCTGAGATGTGAATACGAACGTTGCTTAAAAACTAGTAGAATTGACTCACAGAATGACTCCTCTGCTGTCTGACACAAACCCAAAGGCAGAATCTTCTGGACGTGTAACAAGAGGTACAATGATCACATAAAACGTTAGCCAAACATCATCAATCCAAGATGACATACGTGTGAAAATATTTGTGGAACTCAAGACTCAAGGCGCATGCATATCGAGTGGACAGGATGGACGAGTGTCAACAATCGTAACGTTCATGTTAATATAACAATCCTATGAAGTGTTGTAGTGTCTTTTACAAACAATGGATCAGGTTCGAGTTTTTAATGCTGTTTGATTGTTGCTACTGCGCAGGTTTTTGTAGAAGAAGGTTAAGTATGGATGCGCTTGCAGCGGTCATAACTTGGACTACTGACTCTCTTTGTTAGGACAAAGAGGTGCCTTTGCGACTTGGAAGTGGTTGAATTTTGGTTCTAGTCCGGAATGAGCGTATCATATCAGCCAATTGCCGTCCACTGCTGAACGTAAGCCTCTCCCAAAGATCGCCAACCATCCCGGTTTTGAGCGGTCCGCATCCATCCGCTGCCAGCCACCTTCTTCAAATCAGCAATCCATCGTGCCACAGGGCGTATATTTTACTCTAATAGCTAGCCGTGCGCAGATGACTTAAATTAAATCTGTTTCGATATCTGACTAAAAAAAACAAAACGATTGTAACATTTCTTGATATATTCCCCGGTTCTCTGTCAAGCTGTTTTTCAATTTAATGTAAACCTAAAAACTTGCCTGCATAGTGCAATTCATGAACCACTCAAAAGAACATCATGCAAAGATCTGTTTACAATTTCTATGAGGTGTGTTTTCATTCAAAAGGGAACTAAAAGTTCCCTTTTGAATGAAAGTCTAAGTTGAATACTAATCATATCAGTTGAAAGATGTCTACTGCTACCATAGGCCTCCCCCAAGTGTCGCCACAACAACCGGTTGGCTACCCGCGACCCTCACCAAGACATAGGCCTACATTGTGGGAGGCCTTCCAACGCTACGTCTTCCGGTACGCGGTCGCCACTCCAGAACTTCTCGGCCCCATCGACCGGCGAGCAATGTGGTCTGACCACTGCCACTTCAATTTGGCGATCCTTCGGGCTATGTCGGTAACCTTGGTTCTCTTGCGGATATCATCATTCCTGATTCGGTCAAGCAAGAAAACTCCGAGCATTGCCCTCTCCATTGCCATTGGGTGACAACTACATCACTTTTAAATAACGCTCACAAAACTGCATCCAAGTGAATCGTGAACTTGTTTTTTCATCATGCACTTTCACGCAGCATTGTTAATGTTTACAGTTTACTTTTATTTGCTGTTATGCAAGTCATTGCATCACCAGTAAGTAACTGAGTGAGCCGTATCGTAATAATCAGGTTTATCACCTTGCTTTAATATAACAAGGGAATATCGAGGCGCCTCGTTATTCTCCTTTTTTATTCTTGTTAAATAGTTTTTTTTTTATTATTGATAGGCTTGCGTTTGACGATAATCTCACCGGATGAAAGCGATGGTGTGGTCGAAGATGGAGTATGCTTCCCTAGAAGTCTACCTAAACTTATACAGAAAACTACCAGGAAACATACTCCGGAAAGGAATCCCACTCCTTAGCTGTACACAATTAAAGAATTCTCAAAACGTTTTGTGCGTACGGGTGAGTTGAATTTAGAGCAAGTAAATAATAAGTAATGGACATCTTAGATATGGATGATTTCAACTAAAGAGGCAGGCTACTATTTTCAATGTATTACAAGCTCGGGACACTATTCTACCACCCACTGAAACTCTTAAAGCTAGAATCAACAATGTTGACCACCGGAGAATCGTCGACGAGACTATGAATCTGGACGAGTCCGGGAATCACTGTTCAACTGTCTTTGATACCGCTAAACATGGATGGCGGAAAGATGATGTGGCTAAGAATACAATGAATTCAGAGAAATCTGCTAAAAGATGTTCGAGAATTGATTATAGTATATTAAAACTGAAACGGTGCGATGACCCCAAATAAATTGGGATTAAGAGTACCTAATACAGGAAGACGATAATAAGGCAGTGGTCACCAGTAAAGACTAAATTAGTTCATGATGATAATGAAACGTGATTTCATTATCAACGTCAAACAAAAATCGTATACGAAAAATCAAAAATGTTCAACTGCTGATTTTTTCTTTTTTTTTTAAAGTTGGTTTTTGTATACCGAGTCTTTTATTGGAAAAATGGTAATGAAAAACAAACTGGCAGCAGCATACTCGTATATCTTTGTGCACGAAAGACTAGGACACCAGAATTAAATACTAACGTGAGTTAAAGAACACCTGCGGACACACGTTTTATAGAGCCACGATATTTTTTAATTGGTTCATTCTTTTAATTGGTAAATTTTTCTAATTACGACATTATCGATAACGTAGATAATTAAAGGTAATTATGGCCTCACAAATTGTTCCATGATGATATTATATCTATTTTTTAATTTTCATTACATGTTCAGTATGTACTTTTAGGTTTATTATAACAATCGATATCAATGGACGGCATTCACAGACTACGTGACTATGTAAATAGTTTAAATATTATTTATTTCTGGGTCAATGTTTAGCCGGCTAAAAGACCTTGCTATTAAACCAGAAATGGAATTTCAAGAAAGACAGTCTTACTTAAAATACCGAAGATTGAGCCGTTTAGCACTTGTATAGCAGATTCTTAGTTAAATTTATCTTTAGTGGTTTTTTTAATCAGTTGATTATGGGTCACAGATTTGTGAGTAAACAAACTGTAATGTTTGATGTTAAAATTGCAAAATGAAATCAGGAAAAATAAAAGGGTGATATATTTATTCTATAAATTAATGAAATGCAAATTTAAATAATAAAAGGGTGATATATTTATTCTATAAATTAATGAAATGCAAATTTAAAAGCATTGTTGTTATTTAGGAATTATAACTTTACAATATTCCCCGAAAAAACAGCTGTTTATGTAGGCATTTTAAATTGGGGATTTTCATTTTATAAGGATTTTTTCTTTGTTTTCCGATAGTGGATCAAAGATGAGGGCGAATGAGGTACAAATTTTAAAAAAAACATGCGTATAGAAAAATAAACAAACACTTACCGCTTCCGTTCATGGTGTTAACTTGCGTCGGCTTGTCTATATGTATCACTGGTATATCCGATTTATCGATGTCGATAGGAGCAACAGCTTGATCGACATCCGCGTCTATGTCGATGACGTGCACGTCACTGTCCTTAGCACTCGCGTCTTGCCCCGTCGGCGCCGGCATTTCAACTAACTGATACAAATGAGTGTTTACTACTGGCTGAATGTCTGAACCTTTGCCTCGTTTGAGGCTGAATAGTTTGTTTCGGTTCGCGGCTTAATTATTTGACGCTAGTTTGATTTGAATTTGGAAGAGTATCAAGAGCGCAGAATATAATAATTCTATTGTTTTTTATTAATTTAGGGTCTAATATTTTGACAATTGTTTTGAATTTGGAGGAGTAGTGCAAACTGTCACGTCTAATTTTAAATTTGTTTCATTTAAATACGGAAACAACAGTGTTAAATTAGTAATTGGTACATAGTCAATGACAACTGTATTGAGTCTGCTGATAATTTATGATAGCGTACCGCGTTTATTTATGCAAATAATGATATTGATAACCTGTAATCTGCTCTAATCTGTGATAGGTCTACGCAATATACCTAGGTGATAGATATCTAGGTATTTCTTAGTTAGTAAGATTATCTGCTACGTGTTTCATAAAATACCTGTTAGGTAATTTGTGAGAAGAACTCATTATAAACCCTGTTTTTTCCCCCCTAAGGATACCCACTGACCTTTGTATGTTCTTTTTTAACTTGACTGCAAAATAATGAAGGTTTTATAACGCACGTCACTTTTTAATAAGTACTTACCTATTATTTTTTGGGGCAGTTATTTAAATGTTTGTGGATTATTTTAAATACCTTTAACTACCTACATCTTACATGAAGCCAGCTCATAGAAGATTATTTATTGTTTCTACCTACTGCGCTGGGTGTTTGACGTCCAGCAAACGTTGCGATATGTAACCCTTTCGGTATGGACACGCTAAGCGTAATTTTACTGATTTATTCTGTAATTTTATACCTACATCTTTTTCTTCTTCTTTTGTTGCTGTTATGTTATGTTTGTCTCGACAAATTGTTAATAGTAAATTGTTAATGATTTGATCAAATAAAAAATACGTACTTATCCAATATTTTTCGATAAACTAACTGACGGACTAAATAGAATCATATTTTGAAAATATGATTGTAATATGATTGATTTTGATTATGAAAAAGCCATAAAAGGCGTAACGAATAGGGATTCAGTACCTACGCCTTTTATGGCTTTTTCAAAAATTGGCGGGAAAATTCGGAAAGAACTTTCCCAAAGACTTCGAAACAAACAAACATAATTTTAGTGTCTCGCAGTAGACGGCACAGTAAAGAATACCGCAATACTTGACTAATAGCGTCCAAATATCAAACTCATTAGACCTGCAGGTAGGTAGATATTAACATAATTTAATTTCAAAAATATACCCTGATCAATGGAATTTATTTGTTTACAAGTGAGAATCATCATTTATTCACGATTTTTCCATTAGGTAGTAAATATTTATAAGCCATTCAATCTGAATCATAGGAAAGAACATGACCTACACATTAAAAACAACGAAGTGTCGGCGATCGATAAACCGGTTCGTGCAGTTAAAACTTGAACCAATAAGTAATTATCTAATCAAGTTTTTTTGATGATCAAAAGAGTTGAACCACAGAACCGCAATAATTTGTTGTATAACACTGCGTGTTATGCACACACGAATGTATGGAAAGCAAGAATGAAAGAAAACTGGGTTATTTGGCACATACAGATACACACAATATATGTACAAATAAAAGAAAACTTAATTTTAAAACAATTATATTGCGTGCCCCGCGACTGCGCCAAATAGGTCCAGATCAGCAAAAAGCCAGACAACTACCTAGTTAAGTAGTTCCATTGATATTATGAATGATATATATAAAGACAATAGGCCATCATCAGCCAATTCTAGGTTCATTGCGACTGCCGAGCTATCGTGGGTATGCGGGCGAGGAGAATTAAAACCACGTGCTAAGGATGATTAACGATGCACGATTATTATTTTAACAAAATACCAACACAATTACAATCAGCACTTCCTAATCAATCGAAATATAGCGACGCTCCACCGAACACGTCTTGCTTGGGTATCATGCAAAAGAGCCCGGGGTTGCGTCAGAGTGAAGAAACGTCAACCCACGCTTGTCAAAATGTCCGCTGTCATTCTTGACGTTTTCTTGACACTCTCAAAACGTCGAAGCGCCGTCACGGCCGGACTGACATTCGCACGTCCTCGTGCGATTTCTCAAGCTTCGAGTTATCTGCAAAGACCAAATGCAAATCTGTAGTACACGTTTGGGCATGCTCGCCCATCCCTGACTCGCTACCCATTTACATATGCTGCCTGTTTGAAAAGATCTCGATCTTCACCCCTCACATCTAAATTAAACACACTGGGCGGACAACTGACCTCAGGCGCCCCTTCGACCACCCACTTACTCGCATGGTGCGGTGGACCGGACAACCCGTCAGCGCCCCTTCCACCAGTGACGAAAACCACACGCAGCTGCTGCAATCAATTGGTCCGGAACGTCGACCCGCATAGGCCAGTCCCGGCTCAATATTCTGCCACCCAGCTCACACCAGAGAAGTCGTAGTCTGATCGTGGGCGTCGACCCGGTTTAGACCAGCCCAGTCGATCAACTACACTACATACCACTTAGGAAGACATGGTTTGATCAGAGGCATCGACCCGGTTTAGGCCAGCCCTATTGATCAACCACGCCGCTCCCAACTGCCTATCCAGTGCCTTACGGTCTAGATCGATTCTCGATAAAAGGACAGGATTTGCACAATTGTTACAAACTCACCATTTACTACTCATCATGTTCGGAGGCAGAGAGGGTGTCAGAGTTTGCGGTCAAAGTGTGTGAACTAGATACCGATACTGTGTCACTATCATCATCAGATGTTGCCATTCCATTCTCATGAATATGGATTTCCGCCATCTCGGCCTCCTCAGCCTTGTTGACTAACGAAGTAGCTGCTTCAGTCAATCCACCGTAGCCCCTGGGTACTACGCGCAAGTTTTCATGGGCGTACTTATAGGTTCGGTTAGACCCATCAATGTCTCTTAGCTCGTATCTATCATGATCTAGTACCTTGACAATCGTAAAAGGACCTTTGAACTTTCGCTGTAGTTTGGTTTGGTTACGCTCACTACCCTTGATAAAGACAAAGTCGCCTACGCTAAATGGTCTCACTATTGCTCTACCCCGGTTAAAGCGTTCTACTTCTGACGAAGCAGCCTTTTTGATGTTCTCGGAAGCATTGTGCCTAATGGTGTCTAAGTCTAGACGGGGCTCTGGTTCAGCATTCAAGGATAAAGTTGACATTCCTAATGAATTAGCTCGTATGCCAAACATCAATTCCGTAGGGGAGTAGCCTGTTACTCTGGATCTGGTGCTATTCAAGGCAAGCTGAACTTCGGGAAGTTCGTCGCGCCACGTTTTATTTGGGTCGTTCTCTACTATTGTGAGCAGGCATTTTAGAGTGCGCATTATGCGCTCAACTTGACCGTTGGCTCTGCTGGAGCCAGTAGCGATAAGGTGAAGCTCTATACTATGCTCAATGCAAAACCGTTTGAAATCCGCACTAATATAACACCTACCTTGGTCTGATATTATGCGCTTCGGTGCGCCAAATAGGTAAACTGCCCTTTTAAGAGATTGAATTGCGCTAGCAGCATCGAGAGAAGATGTGTAATCTAAAATAACATATTTGGTGAACGAATCGATAATAACGGACGCATATTCTTTCCTATCACTTTTACCACTTAGTTTGCCCGTGATGTCTATGTGTATCGTGTGCCAAGGCGTAGACACTTTAGGTATTGGATGTAATCGAACCTGCTGCGCTCCCGAACATCCCTTTGAAGCCTTGCATACTATGCATGAATCTACAAACTTACGCACCTGCTTGCACATTTGTGGGAACCAGTACTGTTCATATATTTTGTCAAGCGTCTTATCGGCGCCAAGATGCATAATCTCTGTGTGAACGTGATTAATAAGTGTCCAAGTCAGGGATCTTGGTACAACTGGTAACCAAGAGCTGGTTCTATTGCGTTCAATTTTCCTATACAGTATGCCCTTCTGCACGTCATATGTGTGTGCAATCGCTTCTGGCAATTCGTTGTTTTTATGTTTGCTGATAAGGTCACAAATTGCAATTGCTACAGCTAGCCAACCCTGATGTAACTCTATAAAGTGAACTTTCTTATTCCTATTTGTAGCAACAGTTAACTCATCTCCCTGAGAACTAGGTGTGGGCTCCAAAACGGGATTTCTAGATAGATAGTCAGCGTGGCTCATGCTAACGTCCTGCTTGTGAACAATGTCAAAATCGTACTTCTTCTGTGTGTGTCTTTCTTTTTGACCAATAAAATAGGGCTAGCAAAAGGAGAACTGCTTTCCCGAATAACGCCCGCTTTTAATAGGGACTCTATTTTCTCATTCACTATTTCTTTTTCCGCGGGTGCTAACCTATAGGGTTGCCTTTGCACGATCTTATTTGGGTCAATAAGGTCTATACGAAGAACGCCTGTCGTGACTCGTCGCGTTGGTATACCGTCTGTGAAGAACTCACTATATTTTTCTAAAATTCTAGTCAATGCTAATTTGTCATCACCCCGTAAATCTGTATCAATATTCATTAAATCAATGTTACTAGATTTTTCCGAAAAATTAACTTCTTTACGCTGAGAAAAAGTAACTTGATCTTTATCCATATGCACGTGTACGTTATACTCTAATATATCCCTACCTATTATAACTGGTTCAGCAATGGTGCCATCAGGTACTATGTGAAACAATGCTGAGAGCGAAAGGCCTTGGACGTTGATGGGGCTAATTACCTGCGAAAAACATTCTACATCTCCCCTACCTATGCCCGTCAGATAAACTAAATCATTCTGCGCAGTACCTGGGAACTTCTCGGCGTAGCTGTTCGTTACTAATGAACAAGCCGATCCACTATCAAAAAGGAAGGAAACTGGCTCACCGGATGATGTAGTCAAGGTGCTCCTCGATGCCTTGCGTTCACACACATGGACTTCTTTGACTCCCGCTGCTCCGCCGCCTCCCGCTCGATCTGGACACGCCGACGCCAAGTGTCCTGGTCGTCCACACACGAAGCAGGTGATTGGTCTTGGTTTATCAGCGGCTCTGGATGTTTTGTCGTGCGGCTTCTCTGAAGTAGCTGGCTCTTCTCTTCGTTTGCGGCAGTCTATCGCTTTGTGACCCGAAGTACCGCAGCGGTGACATGTTCCCATGAAGCGTGATTCGTTGAATCGGGTCCTTTTCACGTCCACATCATGGTTATCGCTACCCTCATGCCTTCGTTTCAGTGAAATGCCGTTAAGAACGCGCAGAAGTTGAGATCTAGTGGTTAGGTTATGAGAGTGGAGCTCACGGCGAATCACGGCTTCCTTTTGGCATAAAACTGAAGACACGAATCCCGTTGTAACATCTTCGGACATCTCCATCCGCGGGATGCGTTCGATGATGTTCCAAAGGCGAATGGCCGCCTCGCTCGCGGTTTCTTTAACACCAACTTGAAAACGTAGAATTTCATCGAAGTAATCTTGTAGCAGCATAGGTTTAGCAAACTTCGAAAGCAATACTTCTTTTATTTGAGGCCATGTCAGCTGCGATGCCCGTAGCCGTGTTAGACAGGTAGCAGCTCGGCCTTTGAGTGCACGTGTAAGTAACAAAAGCAATTCTGCACCTTCTAACTTACGGTTGTTGACTATGATTTCTGTCACGTTGCACCAACCTTCGATGTCCGCTTCGTTGCCGTCAGGATCAAACTCAATCAACTGGGTAGACGTGCTGCTCGAGGGTTGCGGCTGTGATATAGCCATCAATCGTGATAAAAACAGCTCCATCTGTTGAGACAGGCTTGGTTCTGGTGCCGGCGCTGAGGATCTCGTGCGACTATTCTCCTCTGAAGCAAGCCCTTCACATCCCACTTCTGATAAAGACAATAGGCCATCATCAGCCAATTCTAGGTTCATTGCGACTGCCGAGCTATCGTGGGTATGCGGGCGAGGAGAATTAAAACCACGTGCTAAGGATGATTAACGATGCACGATTATTATTTTAACAAAATACCAACACAATTACAATCAGCACTTCCTAATCAATCGAAATATAGCGACGCTCCACCGAACACGTCTTGCTTGGGTATCATGCAAAAGAGCCCGGGGTTGCGTCAGAGTGAAGAAACGTCAACCCACGCTTGTCAAAATGTCCGCTGTCATTCTTGACGTTTTCTTGACACTCTCAAAACGTCGAAGCGCCGTCATATACATATATTTATGAATTATATTTTGGCGTCCATGGGCGTGCAGTAGGCTACAGTAAGGGTAGGCCAGCCCAAATATAGCGCCCAAAAAAAAAACTCACCACATTATTCAGGGTTGAAATCACGATACTGACGATGCGAATTTTTGTCCACTTTGAAAGTGGACGAAATTTTTTTTTTGGCCTTTATCTTTGGGCTGGCCTACCCTTACTGTAGCCTACTGCACGCGCATGACGTCCAGTGATGAAAGTTTGTAACAAAAATATATAGATATAAATAAAACAGTTGAAACAACAAGCACAAATTATTGCCAAAAACCGTTCTGCAGAACAAACAGAAACCAGTTTCGTGCGATTCCCAACCCAGACTTGATGGGTATGGGGTAGGTCACTAACCCCGAAATAGCGAAAAAAATATTGACTATAGTAGGCGCCAGATAAATGTGGAATAAAGTATATTGACCTTTCCCTAATAACTGCTCATAGGTACCTGAACAATTAAATATGAATCGTTTTTCATTATTAGACAATGTTAAGGATCACGAGAGATGATGATTCGGGACAGTTTTGTGTCATTAATTCCGTTTTTCAAATTAACAATGTCAATAAATGTAGGTGGGTCAATGACCGATATTCCACGATTATCTGGCGCCTACTATACCTACCGTAGGTAGTTAATAAGTATAACTAGTGGACCGCCCCGGCTTCGCCCGGATGTAAATGTTTTTTAATATTTTCTTTCATTTTTTTTTTTCGATTCATTTTTATTTATAGAAGATAGAAGAAGATAGATAGATATTTTCTTTGCGATTTCTTTGTTACCATGAGTACAATGACTCAAAATTTGTATGTTCTTAACTCAAAATATGTATATCCTCAATTCAGGAACTGGACTAACATTTATGGAACGGATATTTTTAAGTTGGGTTAAGATCTTGGGAGCAATAACATGAATGTGAAGAGGTTTATATAGGTACCTGAATTAATGATTTAGGTATAAACCTTTTTCACACATTTTTTACTTTTTGGCTGGAATCGGTTTCTTGCGAAAAGCTATTAACAATGTAGGTCCAACTGAATTAATTTATTTACGAATTTTGAGATGACTCAACAAATTACTGACATGTTGCTATATGGGCCAAATTAAACCGTTGATTACGACTTATTACTAAGAAATAAATAATATATTTGTACACCACTTTTTTTGGTAGGACATATAGCTCGACTTAAATGTTTACATAAGACCTTTATTGTAATACCTCTGATCACAAATAAAGATTGATTGATTGATTGATTTACGTATTTTAAAGTGATGATTCAAGAAATCAATGACAAATAAAAAACAACCCTAAAAACAACAGTTACGCTAAATTAGGAGGAGAAGGCTAATGTTTTTCGAGACAATGTAGGTATGTCTGTTTCTCTGGCATGTCAAAGACTAAACCGTTGGATCAATTAAAAAAAAAAGCGTTATTTTTCGTCTCAGCTCCAATAGCTCTCTCCTGGTGACATTGTAAAGCTGCCGAGCGCATACTTCACGTCACGTCGCTTTACCTTTTTTATCGAAGTTGTTACAAAGTGACATACGTTTTATGAATTTTGAAAAGAAACAATATTGCTGCGCCGTCAGGCAAGTTAAGTCGTAGATTAAAAAAAAGCATTACAATGTGGGCCCTTCAATATTTCGATTAAAATAGAAGCCACTTTATTATACCACATACAATAATTTTATGTTCAGTCTTAATGACTCGACGTGTGACTATCACTGTACAACATTTATGAAAGTTTATTTACCGTTTGATGTAGACAAATAATAATACATACTTGTTAAATTAATACTACCAAATAGGTACACAACAAAGTGAACTGACCACTGTTTTAAACGTTAGGCTGTCAAACTGTCGCGGGTAAGCACCGGGTATGGAGTGGTTGTTTTACACTTGTATTAAAGTGAACGATAATAATTGTATAATAACGCGTACTATTATTTACATTGTCTAGGGTTGTCACTTTCACTATACACAACTAATGTTAGACGCCAGATTTTGCACTAAAGTACATTGATCTTAAATTACTTTTAAAGCAGTCTCGTTGCAATAGGTGCCATTTATTTAAGTTCAGTCATCGATTAGATGACACCAGCATCACACTAGTTGAAAAGTGATTTGTTTTGAACTTTTAAGTAATTTTTGGCGGTTGGGTTTTTGGCAAAAAATTTTGTTTTGCAATTTTTTCTTAACACATAGGTCAGACTATCTTTTGCCCGCGACTTCGTTTCCGTTTTTTCCTGTAGAAATTTCGGGAAATCGTCTCATACTGCTCCCCTACATTCCCCAAGAACCTACATGCCAAATTTCAGCTTTCTGCGACTGGTCGCAGAAAGCTGAAATTTGGCAGGCAACGCACAGCCGAAACTACTGGTAGTTTCGGCTGTGCGTTGCCTGTCACTCACTCACTCAGTCAGTAACGGAAGAATTTTATATAATATATTGATGATGATATTGATTCCGAACATCACCCTTAAATATGACCATGCATTGAAACACCCAGTATATTAATATTTACATTATAATGTGAAGGTTTATTTAATACTTTAGTTTAAGGCTTCTCTTGTTTTTATCCACAATAGAAATGTAGGCAAGATAATGAAAATCATTATTTGAAAAGAGTAACTATGGAGTTTCTTGTCCGTTCTTCTCCCAAGAATCTACCTATCCGAATGGACAGTAGAGTCACTTTACTAATGTAATATTATTATTTTTACTGAACTGTAAATGATGACTTTCAAAAGTGCCGTTTAATGGCCTAATGAAATAAACGTTTTGACTTTGAAAAAAAAAATTAGTCTACATTCCTCCTTTCGCGGGTCTGTTGGTAGAACTTTTCTTTTATAGAAATAAGCAGTTCCCTTGTACTCATATTTATAAGCTTATCTATTATTATCATTGTATCTCTGTGTGTACAATGTACATAAATAACAATATAAATAAAAGTATACATAGAGAATGTAAAAAGATACAGTTATTGTTATTGACCGTACATCCGCTCTGTCTCTTTTTGAGCGTTGACAATTTTGAGAGGATATTGCTCAATCCATTCTCTGCCTATGTTCAGGCCAAACTGAAGAAGAGATCCTGCGTCAATTTGGCTTGATCATAACCATGGAAACTTACACGAAACAGTCTCATCTGTTATGTTATGAGTAACAATTTGCTTCAAGCTTCAAGTTATCCTCACGGTTCACAGCCACATTCGCATAGGGAAAAGGAGATAACCGTCTAATTTATTTCAGGAATTATTATAGTTTGTTATTATCGCACTGGCTGTTATTATACGTATTTAAATTCATAGTTTTTAATATGACACTAGAGGACATTATACTAGGCACGCTTTTCATTGCCCACGTCACGATATCAGAAAAACTTTTTTATCGTCGTCCTTGACTAGCGAAGTATCAAGCAATTGACCGCACGGCCTGAACCCGAAAACCGACTGCCTGAAAATACTATTGTTACATCAAGGGGTAACTTGCGTAATAGTAGGCGTTGTGTTTCACTTTTTATTAGTTTTTAGGGTTCCGTATGACAAAAGGAAAAAACCCCTAATAGGATTACTTCATGGTCCATCCATCCGTCTGTCTGTCAAGACACCTTTTCTTAGAAACGCGTGGAGGTATCCTGTTGAAATTAATATGAAATACGTAGGTCAAGGTTTCGCAATAAAAAAACGGTTGTTTACGCGATACATTTTGATACTCGCAAATAAATCAAAACCTATAAATACGTAATACTTCCAAACTAAGTTTGTCCTAGTAATGTTCGGTGTTGTCGCAGTTTATGGACTTCAGAAGGTAATGACGATACCTACTCGGAAAAAATTGAGACTAGATTCCGTTTTATTTTATTTGAACTATCTACATACGAGTTTGTACAGAACCCTTGGTGCGCGTGTTAAACTCTCACTTGTCCGGTTTTCTTATTTATAAGCGTAAGTCGTTTTTCGCGTCAGAATTTGTAAGTTATTTATGTCAAAAGTGTAACAAACTCGTACCCTTTTATTTTTTCAATAAGACAAATGAAGGTTGATTGAACTCGTCAAGTTATTTTTATAGGTGTACTTTTGAAAATAGAACAATAACAAACATGTCTCATAAAAACATTTATGGGAAGATTTAATTTTGTTCCTTGACATTTAAAAAAGACGTAAAGATGTTTTCAAATGCATTGAGATTAGTGCTTTTTGTGAATGTCATGGTCTTAAAACATAACACATACCTACATTTCAGTTTTAGTCTGTGTAACATTAACAGACTAAAGATTTAAATCGATTGATTCAAAAAAAGAAGAAATAGCACATTTGAAAATTGCTTAGTAACATAACTGTGTCGTGTTGTGTCATGGCGCGGGATACACCAATCAAACGAATCTGTTCAGGCCTACGTCATATCACAACGAATTTTGCAGCCAATCAAAAGCGTTAGAGGGCGCCACAATACGACATAACACAAAAATGTAAACCAGGCTTTACACTGACCGTATATTTGGCGTTGTTATAATTATTATTGTGAGACATTTCAGACAGTAGTGAAAACACTTAGGACACAACACAAAACACGATTCAAAAATTACTTTTTTTTTAAATTTGTGAAAAAAGCACGTGCTTTTTCGACCAAAGTCAAAATTGTACTGAGCAAAACTGATTTTTTTAAATATTTTTTCTAAAATGTATATTTTTTTGTAATTTGCCACTTACTTTGTCAAAAAATCTTCTATGATTTGTGAGAGTTATTTATTATAATAAAAAAAAGATGACAAGTACAGTTGGAGGCATAAAAAAGTGGTAAAGTATTTGACTGTTTTGTTTGCAAGTACCTATTTAATTTGATTTTTACTGTAACTTAGCCTGCTTTTATCTATTGATTGAAATCTAAACTATTATATGTAAGTATCTTGACTAATATCAAAACAAATTGTGTTATTTTAATCTGTTTGATTGTTTTTTCAATGATAGAACGAAGGAACCCTCTTTCATAGTATCATACACTATTTTATCCCAGCAAAATGCAAGGTTTCTCTGGTCTCGGGAGCTAAGCATACTTATGACCACAGATGAATTAGGTGCAATCATTAAAAAAAAAAAAAAACTATAAAATGTTCTCGAATTTTCAAACAACCCTAAATTACGCAGCCATATCTTACAACGCTAAACAGCGGATAATCACAGCGTATAATTGTATAAGGAACGAGGAAATACGCGTTACGCCGCGTTACCGGTAACTTGTTACGCCGCGTTACCGGTACCTTGTTACGTCGGGTTTCGTAACTGAACGTTATAGTGCTCTGATTAATATTACCAGATATTGGTTATGAGAGGGTTTAATTATTGTAGTCTGTAATACCAATGGAAGGGATTAGTAACGATCGGTTGAATTAAGCTTTGAACGAGAACTCGTATGAAGTGAGTCATCGAAGATTGGACTGTACAGGGCAAGACAAGACCATACATCTTCTAACCTGTAATTATAGATGTAACATAAAAAAAAACATTTATGACTAGCCCGTAGTAAGGAATGAAAGGAGGTTTATGCCCAGCTGTGATGTCCCACAAAAACCTCCTTCCATTCTTTTCAATGGTCAGCGTTTTACGGCTCTTCCTTCCGATTGACTGGCCTGTTGGTCGAGTGGTTAGTGACCCTGACTGCTAAACCGGAGGTCGTGGGTTCGATTCCCGCTCAGGACAAATCTTTGTGTGATGAGCATGATCATTTGTTCTGTGTCTGGGTGTAAATTGTCTATAATATGTATGTATTTAGAAATATATAAGTATGTTTATCAGTTGTCTGGTTGCCATAGCACAGGCTCTGCCTAGTTTGGGATCAGATGACCGTGTGTGAGTTGCCCCAAGATATTAAGATATTATTATTATTAACTCTTAAGAAAGACATTTAGGTCGTGTCATCGGGATAGCGGGTCGTATTTTTGTAGTTTAAATATGTCCTCATCAAAGGGTCGCTACTTCCAGGAAGTTGTGGAGGAATATGTACCTGGATCGGAAAACTTTTAGATTTCCTCTTCCAGAATGAAGCTGAAAGAAACCAATATAGGGAGAAGGCGCTGGCTTGGTCTACTGACGCGGAGAAATTGAGCGAGGTCCTCGGGACCTCATGCTCAATTGTTTTGTCTCGTTCTGTCAATCAAAAAAGTTAAAATTACAGATTAGGACACAAGAATTTGTTGCGGAATCTGTTCGAAAGAGTCACCGCGGCCCTGGAACGCAAAGGGCTTTAGAAGGAACACGGATGGGTTTTAGTTAGTAAGAGTCTGACACGCCCTTCCGCTCCACCCGGAGCGGAAGAAGTCATTTGATGATTTCCCATCCTTAAAAAAAAAAACAGAAAGTACACAAGAATTTCAGAGCAATTCTAAGTTAAGAAATGTTTACGAATATAGCTGTAAGTCAATACTGGACCCACAAGATTAACGAAGTCTGTAGACTTACATATCAATGCGAAAGGTACGATGTTTGAATGTTTGGCTGGACGGATCGAGATGAAATTTGTCACACCGACATCGACAGTTCAAATCTTGAATCAACATATAGATGAAGTTGCGGGCAGAAAACTAGTAAGATATAAAAGACTAGCGGACGTCACGCGGTTTCACCCGCGTAGTTCCCGGTCTCGTGGGAGTACGGGGATAAAATATAGCCTATTTTACTTGCCTTATAATGTAGCCATCCATTGCTGAAAGAATTTTTCAAATCGGTCCAGTAGTTTTTGAGTTTATTCATTACAAACGTACACACACACAAAAATACAAATTTTTCCTCTTTATAATTAGTGTAGAAGTACATAGATGTAGATTACACTGTAACAGTTTTCTTCATTTCTGCCCGCGAATGGGATTTCGAGCATAGCGAAACTTAGGTATTTTACGAGTCCAATATAGCGGGACTAGAGCATAGGGGGACTAACCGGCCATTGGGGGTATATAGGCGTCATTTTATGTTATGTTTGTTTCCACAACCCATCAAATTTAGCATAACTCGTAAAATCTGATAAAATTTCAAATTCGTAAGCTGGCCTCGCCGAAGATGCGAATACATCATCATAATATTAAACGACCTATTATGTGTGAATAAATGTTACGTGCGCGTGCGCAGTTCATAAGTCACCAACATACTCAATGTAGGTACAGTCAGCCTCATCGCGTGATGAAAACTGCAAGAGTTTTATTGTTTGAATAAATTATTTTAATGACTTACACGTGTCTGGTTGTAAGTGAATAGTGTGATTGTCACAACGTCCTGTTTTTTAGTCGGTTGGTATTCAAATTGGATGTGTTTGATTTGATGCTTTTTTTTTTGGGTTGAGTAATCTTCAAATGACTCCTTCCGTGCGGAGAGCGGAAGGGAGTGTCAGACTCTTACTGACTAAACCCATCCGTGTTAGTCCTAATGCCCTTTGCATTCCAGGGCCGCGGTGACGCTTTCGAACAAATTCCGCAACCCTGGCAGGCACTAGCCCTGGCAGTCCCCGTCTATTTTGCTGACATCTCTTTGAGGGTGAGCAGGTGAGCAGGTGAGCTGTCAATCCATATAATCAAGATTTCACGTGATCACAAAGTGAGCTGTCATTCTATCTTGATTATATGGATTACTAGCGACCCGCCCCGGCTTCGCACGGGTGCAATGCTGATACTAAATATACTACGGTTTTAGAACTCTGTTTCCATGTATAGTAACTTGGAACTCTGTCATATGTCAGTGTTTTCGCGATATCATCTTGTAGTACATTATTTTGATCTATCTCGTAGGGTTCAGCCAGCGTTTGCAATAAAAGCATAAAAAAATTATTTTTTTACGACATCACAGTATAAACCTCTAAAATTATCAGTGCTTCTCTATTATGCAAAGATCTAATCACACATAGGGACAGACAGACAGGAAGCGACTTTGTTTTATACTATGTAGTGATGATGATATGGACAGCTCACCTCGTGATCACTTCACCCAAGCCTTCACTTCGACATGTTTACAGAATCGACCGGCTGGTGCTTATCGGACAGCGAGCCACCCAACGCTCGTCGGGGCATGGTGGCTGGGAATCGCCCTGCGACTCCTGACGCCCGGGGTGTCTTCTTCTGTTGCGGTGGCTGCGTGGTAGGCGTGGTTTGCTTTGATTGGATGCTGGGATGTTTGGTAATCAATCACGCCTCAACGACTGACTGGATTTTGAATCAATGAATCTACCTTTTCTTCTTGGGAGTTGGAACAATTGAAGACCTTGTTCTGGATAACAACATAGGACTTTTTATCGGTAACTCAAACGATACCGTGGATATATTTTCTACTTTCACGTAGGTAAGGCCGTTGGCGAAAGCTAATTGTGAATAATTATTGAAAAGGCAATTAAGCATGATGGCTTGCATTGTCACTTGGTTATTATGTTGTATTGGAATATTGATTGGAAGTAGGTAGTCGCTCGCAATGTGGACCTCAACAGAAGGCTTAGGGCAAGTTTTCTGATGTTAAAGTGCGGTTTTCGACCAGTTGGAACTTAATTACTAAAAGTTTTAACTGATAGTTATTTATTTGACCATTGGTCAACAACTATTTTGGTGTCCAACATTTTTAATCAATCGATGAGAACTACGGATCAAAAAACGCCTCCGTATCAAAACGTCCTCATTCCTACCATTCTCAAAATTATCTATTAGATAATCTTCCTATTCTGAAAAATTACAATATGTTTTTTGTCATGGCTCATTGTTTATTTTATTTTAAAGCTAAAATTCATACGAAAAGGAGATAGAAAGAAAGAAATAAACATACAAAAGATACAAAACCAAGAGACTAAGACCAAGATATTAAACCCCTGGCGTGGACACAGCCTGTGTGGACAGCATTATACAATCTCATATTCCAAGCACAGAGTACGGAGACTGGTTGAAGCAGGAGTTCAGGAGTTGGCTGAAAACTACGACGGCAAAGACTCACAAACTACCAGGACTCAGGAATAATGAAAAAGTATTTTTTGGAACTATAGACATAAGCGTGCGGTGAAGATTCAACCAGATAGCCAGATACTACCAGGATACCAGAATTATGAATAAATATTTCCGAAGCTGGACGCGCCCATTACGCGGTAGGTTTTTCTGTCAGTTTAACCACAGTCAAGGCGGTGATTGACGGATAACCTATCGTCTAATGGGCGCGTCTAACAGTCACTGCATTTCAACCCTGCAACCCAGATTTTCGTCAATTAGTTTCATGCAACCAAAGGGGTTGCATGAAACTGATTGACGAAAATCTGGGTATTTGATTCGTCTCGATCGTTTGAGTCCCGTATATCAGCCAATAATATATCGTCGCCATACCTATTTAAGATTATTTTAAGTTTACGGTACGTTAATGTCGATTGAACTGCATGACTTTTGGAATTGATTGACGTTTGCAGGAGCGTGTAACCGACGCTTAAGGTAGACCAATGACTTGTTGAAGGCCGCGGGAATCCGCTGGATGCGAGACGCATAGGACCGCGAGATGTGGCGACACTTTGAGGAGGCCTATGTCCGCGTATCTGATTGCACCAGACAGTCAGCCAACAGGGAGAGATGGCGGGAGATCGTGCGGAGAGCTGTGTCCGCCTCTACCACCGACGTGGACGCCTCGACGTGACCACGACCTCTCTGTCAAGAGTGAAATGACAGAGAAGAAGAATGTCCAGCAGTGGAAGTTTTTCTTCTGAAATGATGGTGATGATGATGAGGTATGTTACTTAGTGGGTGGCCATGTTTTGCAGTGCGACTATAGTGATGCTAATGGCCACCAAACTCAATAACTTACAAGGCCTTTTTCCAATCAAGTCATTCATAGCACTTTCTTACGAAAACGGTAAACTGTTTACTATAGTATACTTATCTACTTACAGTAAATATGTAGTTTACTGCTGTCCGATAAATCAGTGAATTTACTATACCTACAGGTATCAGTGAACTTAATTTACTATAGGTGGGTATATTTTACAGGTTCAAGGAAGTTTTAAAGTGGTGTCTAAATAACCTCTATCAATTTCTGTTTTAACTACGACTTGCCCACCTAGCCCTTAAAATACTTACCTATTATTTCTAATTATACACTCGTAAAGGTTTCATGTATTTCAGAATGGAAACAAAACGTAAAGGGACGGCTTACGTATAATGACTATAATTATGTATATCGTTCATATCCAACGTGTTTGAGTCTTTTAATTGACGAACCATTTCTTCAAACGGTTCGAATGCCACAAATAGGTTTAAAGAAATCGTTCAGATAAGCTAATATCTGTTTATTATTGATCACTAGCTTTTGCCTGCGACTTCGTACGCGCATATCCCATTTTCCCGGTTCCCGTAGGAATTTTGGGACGAATTATAAACCTAAACCTTCCTCATGAATAACAGTATCCATTGGAGAAAACCGCATGAAAATCCGTTCAGTAGTTTTTGAGTTCATCGCGAACAGACAGACAGACGCGGCGAGGGACTTTGTTTTATAACATGTAGTGATGTCTGCTGTGGTATTTTTAGTTGAACTCGTTCAATCTATTGTTATTTAAGTCGTCGTCGGGAATATTAATATAATTTTGGATATTTTTAGGAATCGCTTTTCACAGATACTATTCGACGGGTAGGTAATTCCAGTATTATTCGCCTAGCCTTTTCCCAAAGATATTGGGGTCGGCTCAACCCGAATATTCCAGTATTATTCTATGTAAAGTGTTTTTCATGCAATTTAACTGACCGGTGTTACGGGCCGTAATGTACCATTCGCAGAGAGTATGTAACGTTACACCGTGTCCTAAAATCCGTGCTACATGCTCGTTTCGAACCCTTTGCTCGCCCGTGTTCCAGATTCGCAAGACGCTCTCAGTCAAGTGGTCTGACGTCGAGGTTGTGTTGGAATCTTTGATTCTACTAAATTATGGTTTCGTCCACATTTTAATTTTAATCCAAATACAGAGATTTTTCATGTTATACAAGAAATAAACACAATGTATCCAGAAACGACGTGTGTGGCATGTGCGCTTGTGTCGAGTTGTCGCGGCATACTGACTGAACCGCGTAACACTCAAAGGGGTTCGCCAAAAAACTGATAGCGCGCGGAGCACTCGAACCTAGAAATGAGCGGCTTTTGCTCACGTGTTTGTGCTCGTTTCCACGTATTGAGTTACTGACTGCACGAATGCTCGCTTTGTAACATGTTAACCTTTACATGTTACATTACCAACGTCCCGTAAAGTTGGGTACTGACCGGTGTTATGGGCCGTAATGTTACATTCGCAGCGAGCATGTTATGTTACGCCATGTCCTAAAATCCGTGTAAACCAAAACACATACGCATGTATTTGTGCTCGTTTCTACGTACTGGCTGCTAGAATGCTCGCTTTGTAACATGTTACAATAAGGCCCGTACCGCCAGTCAGTACCCAGCTTTACAGTAGGCTATATGTCATTGTTATTAATTTCTATTGAAAGTCCGTACATTCTTTGACCACTTTAATACACTTACACTTTGACTTGCCTGACAGAAGTGCATTCGACTTTATGTAATCGGTGTTAAGCGAATTGAAGTAACGTAAAAATTTAAGTCGAAGTTCTGACAAAGGAATTTTCTTTTTATAATAATCACAGAAGGATTGTTCGGCGTGTCTATGTAATTATTATCAACATTGCTTTGGTTTTGCTACTGTCTTAATATAATTATTACGGTGAATTAATTAGTACCTGTTTGTATAAAAAATAACTAACTAAGATAAAAATAACATTTCAATGCTACATTCAATGTTTTCTTTTTACATTAGCCATATTATTATTCCTCGCGAACTTTGAAACTAGAGCCGAATTAACCTTCAATAGATCTTTAATGTTACTTTTACAAAAAACGCGAAGCAAGCATTATGTACAAACCGAGTATTATAAAGAGTGCATAATTAGCAAAAAAGGCGACATTATTGTCACATATTCAGTACACCCTGTTTTAATGAAAACATATCTACGCAGTCAGATTGCAACACTCGCTCGCTCGCAGCTTCAGAAACACCCACCCGTCACCACTTCCTAGTGTTTTGCTGGGAAGAAAAAGTGCAACAACTAGTCAAAACCATATCTCACGCCGCAACGTGAACTTTAAGGCGTTAGTGGTGCGTGTGCCAACATGTATTTTGCACATCGTCATGGAGGACTTTTGGCCGCAGGACGTGGTGCTGGCGTTCCGTCGATCCCGCGGACAAGTGACACTGGAACGCATTATTAAATACTGCTACGTGAAGATTAACTAACAGTCAGGCTTAAGTTCCTATATACTAACACAAACTGTATTATAATAATATATTATGGTAGTCTATTAGGTATAGGTAAGTCTATGCGCCAAACACGCCTGAAATTAAGAGGTTATTATTATTATTATATCTCTCTGTTAAGTTTAAAGAACTCGCCTTTCATCCGGCAAGATTAAGGCCAAGACATGGCTCATAACTAAAAAGATATAGACTAGAATCTTATTAAAAAAATCTTTTCACACGTGCGAGAAGTCACTGTAATCAAACTGACCATTCGCCATTAAAATTTGCAAAACGTATCGTATATCTTTTTAATTGCCAACGTATAGGTCATGGATGCCAATATAGTCTATGCATTCATGAATCGGATCCATTGTTTCATTTCTGCATATCTAATGATCGCGATAAGATTACAACGTGAACAAAAGACTTTAATAATAGAAGATCAGACGTAAAAGAAAGGACAATGGCCACATCTTATCTTCTATGTGCAACCAAAACAAACACATATATGTACAAACAATTACTGTTACACAAGTTGCCACTCTCCTGTTAGTTTTTTTTATAAAGTTCCTTTTTTGTAATAATAAATTTGCAGGAATATTTTCATAGTAAACGTGGGCTTAGTAACTTAAATCTAATACTCATCCCTACATATCCAAAATAATGAATTAAACACAAAATATTATTTTATGATTCCGTGAAAAAAAAAAACCGTTCAAGGATCAATAAATTAAAGTTTATCTCGCGTTTACGCGTATTTTGATTAAAAATAAACTATGTATGACAGATTATAAAATCAAAGTAAATAAACACAGAATAATTTATTTAAACCCTGTTGTTTTTTATTCCTCGTGACATTTTAGGTAACTACCTCAATTTATAACTTAATAAATTCGTATAAAACCAGATTCTATTTATTTTTCCGTCTTAACTTTTTGCAATAATTATAAGTAGGTAACTACCTATAATTTAAAATGCTTAATTTATTAGATATCTTTGCCAGACATAATAATCATAAACAAATGTTCAAGGCAAACGAGTTGCGAACCAGTTTCAGTAGATAACCCAAGCAAATAAACAAAAATGAAACTAAGTGAATCAATTTGGCCGGTGGATAAAAAAATTGAGGATTTCCTGGTGCCCTAGAGTTTTAATAGACAAGTTCGAAACTGCAAATTCTGAAAATCTGAATTAGCAGTCCCCTGATGTCCGGTCGATGGTGATGTCTGGTGACAAGCACCGTTGCAATGAAGCTCAACGAGTCCCGACGAAACGATTCAAGGTTTCTTGGTCCCATTGTACCATCCAACTTCTGGTGTGTGGAGGTCGAATAGGCAGTCCATGAAAAAATACGGGTACCTACTCAGCTGCAAAAGCTTAAATACTTTTTCTTTCTGCATTCGGTTAGACGGGGAGTCGATCCCAATATAGTCACACTTTAATGTAAATCCACCCCCGCATGACTGCTTCGTTGGTCTCGCGGTCGCAAGCGCAACTGCGTAGCGTTTTTTTTTTCTTTAAAGTGAGAAATCATCAAATGACTTCTTCCGCTCTGGGTGGAGCGGAAGAGCGTATCAGACTCTTACTGTCTAAAACCCATTCGTGTTCCTTCTAAAGCCCTTTGAGTTCCGGGGCCGCGGTGACTCTTTTGAACAAATTGCGCAACCCTGGCAGGCTCTGGCCCTAGCGGGACCCGTCTTCTATGCTGATGTCTATTTGAGGCGCGCGTGGAACACAACCCAGGTCAGGCAAAAAGTGTTATTGGGTTTTTCCAATAAGAATTTCTCAGTGACAGCTCGGAGTTTGGAAGTTGGTGGTGTACCCCCGTGCCTCGGAAAGCACTTTAAGCGGTTGGTCATGCGCCAGATCTTTCTCCGGTCGTGTCGGGTTGCCGTCCCATCGGAATATGAGTGTAAAGAAGGAGTGCACCTGTGTTTGCACGCTTGGGCACTATAATATGTCCCGCGCCGATGGTTAGTCTCGATTGAGATTAGCCGCCATAGCCGAAATTGGTCAGGAGGAAGATATAATGTAAATCGCTTGCATCTCTACCCTTTTCGAAACTTGGGCATACCTACGCCTAGCAAGATTTAAAAAGAAAAATTGTTATAACCACATTGCTTATCTACCTAAGACATGCAAGAAACCAGACCTAATAGAGCGTATGATAATTTAATTATCATATTCACTAGGAGTTATTTTGTTGACGTCATCCTTTTACCGAATGGGGCCCTTACCTATTTTCAATATACTTATTTTCAAATTGTGGGGTCAACAAAAATTTAGATTTTTACTTACGGTACCAAGCTACGTAGGTGATCATCGTTGCCAGGGATACGGAAATTTCGAAAGAGTAAGGTATCGGCTACCGCGGCCCTGTAAAGTAAAGAGCATTTTGAAGGAACACGGGTGGGTTTTATTCAGTTAGAGTCTGACACTCCCTCCCGCTCCACCCCTGAGTGGAGAAACTGTTTTTGTAGCGTAGTTTGGCAAGGTGTCTTTGACCGTTTAACATTGGAATGGGATGGTCTGAGTTGATTGACTGATTGATGATTATCAACAAGTCTGTTACCCACTGCAATCTTTCATACTACATTCCCCTGTTGAGTAAGTAACATTGATTTAGCAATCACTAAGGTTGCGTGGGCGGTCCCTAGCGTGCTGTTTCAGAGTTAGACGCCGTTCTTTTGTGTTTCAGACGTTTAAGGCCACTGAAGGTCACGGTCAAGGCAAAGGTTGGATAATTCTCTATACATAATTATATAAGATCGCGTTTGACTAATGTTCAACGTAATTTTAGGTGTCGATTGGACACTCTGGCCATGAGTATACTTTGAACTCGTAATCCCGAAATAAAGGTTTTTTTTTGGGTTCCGTACATTGGAATGTAAAAACGGAACCTTTAAAGGATAACTCGTGTGTCGGTCGGCCCTCTGCCATAGCCTAAAGAAGTCTATAGTTTCAAAATAACATGTTAATTTCAGCACAATTCCAACTCGCACTTGGGTGTTTTTATTTTAGCCAAAATAATGTCGTCCACGAATCCCAGCATTATGCTGAGCGATGGCCGTTTTGCGCGAATGTGACGCATATCTTCCCAACTTGCATAACTTTTGTAATTTTTTTTTTGGTGTGCGTCATAGTTGGCGCAAATAAAATCTTCTACTTTCTTTCTAAGAAGTTGCCGTCGCAGAGGGAGGCCTAGGATAGTAAACGCTGGTGTGACGACTGAGAGGCGTTTGACAGGGACATTGATCGGAGAAGGCTGCCTTACCGGTAAGAGCGGTTACGCACTGCATTCGATCCGAATCCGTGAAAATACGTTCCGTAGTCATAGATCTATTTGTATAGTATTTTACGCACTAGATCCGACCTCGATTTCCGTCATCCGTGAGTCTCCAATTCAGAAGAAATATTGACGGACCGAAATAGCCGTCGTAATGTTTTTATGAACGCTTTCGCATTACCTTGAATTCAAATCGGACATATCCAAATATGGCGCCTGAACAGCTTGGACTTGAATGAGACATCATTAGTGCGTAAGTAATATCCGAATTCGGTTTTTTAGACTCTAGATCCGTATGTATTTTTACGAATTTGAATCAGATGTAGTGCGAAAAGTAATTTGGGATTCGGTCCGAGTTTTTTTATCCGTGTTTTTACGGATTCGGATCGGATGCAGTGCGTTACCGCTCTAAGAGTGTAGGTACGGCTGTACGGGATTTTTTTGGCCAGCAGTGGAACAATTATGTTAAAAGTACACTTTTTAAACAAGCATATTACAAATTAGAAGATTACATTCAGGATAAGAATGCTTGGAAACATGCTGGTCCTGCTCCATAGGACAATCAAGGGTGTAGACAAAATCAAACTGGTTGATTTATGAATTAACTTTATAGATGGGTATACTGTTTCTTTTTTGTGTTTTATTTTCTGTTTAATTGGTGGTTATTAAGATTATCTGTAAATATGTGAGTACCATTTACCTAATTTTTTTTTTTTTTTAGAAAACGAATAAGTACCTCTGCTGGTTATACTTTGTTCTTATAAGTAGCATACTCTGGGTGTATCGTCCTCACATAATATTAAATTGATTTTTGTGTACCAAATTTTGTAAAGTCGTTATTTGAAAAGAGTAACTATGGAGTTTCTTGTCCGTTCTTCTCCATAAGAATCTACCTTTCCGAATGGACAGTAGAGTCACTTTATTAATATATTTTACTGAACTGTAAATGCTGACGTTCAAAAGTGCCGTTTAATGGCCTAATTGAAATAAACGTTTTTGACTTTGACTTTGACTTTGACTTTGAATGGTTATTAAGATTATCTGTAAATATGTGAGTACCATTTACCTATTTTTTTTTTTAGAAAATGAATAAGTACCTCTGCTACTACTATACCATCTACTTTGTTCTTATAAGTAGCATACTCTGGGTGTTTCGTCCTCACATAATATTAAATTAATTTTTGTATACCAAATTTTGTAAAATCATTATTTGAAAAGAGTAGGTAACTATGGAGTTTCTTGTCCGTTCTTCTCCATAAGAATCTACCTTTCCGAATGGACAGTAGAGTCACTTTATTAATGTAAGATTATTATTTTACTGAACTGTAAATGCTGACGTTCAAAAGTGCCGTTTAATGGCCTAATTGAAATAAACGTTTTGACTTTTTTTTTTTTTTGTTTATTAGATTGAAAAAAACGTATGAAAGATATTTATTTACTGCACACAATGTACACACAGTTACAGACTTAACTAAACTTTGTGAATACATTACCCTGTTAGGGCGCAGCAATCAACTTATAGCTAATGATAAAATAATTATCTTTAACAAAATAATAATCTTTATATAATCACGATAAAAGGAATACACAACACTAACATTATTATTGAGAACTATAGCTGTCAATTTTTGGGTATACGTTTGGTTAGTTTTTACTCAAAAATACTTAAGTAGTTATTATATAAATATTTAATTAATATAAATAATATAATTTACAAAACACTTAAACTATGTAGGTAACATGCTCTATTTTAAGGTAGTATCATCAAAAAAATCTTTAATGCAATAATAATTTTTTTCTATATATTTGTGTAAACTCTCATAAACCGATTCCCTGTTTTTCTCAAACAAAACGTTTGCTCAAGATACTGAGTCTTGCAGATGCAGAAAAGACAAGCAAAACAAAAGAAGCGGAGAAACTTTAGCGGGAAAATAAGTAACAAGACACCTTCGCTTTTGTTTTTCACTAGTATTGTGGAAATTGCAAGGAATTGTGTGGAAATCGGAACAAGACTTCGGATCCTGTTTCACTGTTTCATGTTCTTAGTTGTTGGCATTTAGAAATTAAATTAATGCAGTTTTTTTCGAGTAAAAAAGGTAAAATTTGTAGTATCGGGATTTAAATCACTCGCATGAAGAAGGTACCCAGGAATAGTTTCTTAAGGAAGGTTTAAAGTAGCCTTCTTCATTTAAAATAATATTGGTAATCCAATCTGTGTCTGGACCTACATATTTGCACATACTCCAAACAAAAAAAACATATGAATAAAATCATAAAATATAAGTTTAGCATAGCATAGGCAGGAACCTATATTTGTTATCTTCTTCTATACATATATAAAAATGTAACGGATCGCTGTATGTAGGGTCATGGATGATATATGTATGAGAAAAAATATTATTGTGATCTTTATCAATGCTAATAGCACCCAAAACAATGATTGTTAGAATTTTTGTTTGTTTGTCTGTGCGCGATTTAGATGTGGTTTTCACGTATACATTGTAACTTAACGAAACATTTAATGTGTTTCATGTCAATCTGTTCATAAATAAAAAAGTTATGCCAATTTAAATAATCACGTCGAACATTTGTTAAACTATAGTAGGCGCCAGATAATCGTGGAATATCGGTCATTGACCCACCTACATTTATTGACATTGTTAATTTGAAAAACGGAATTAATGACACAAAACTGTCCCGAATCATCATCTCTCGTGATCCTTAACATTGTCTAATAATGAAAAACGATTCATAATTAATTGTTCAGGTACCTATGAGCAGTTATTAGGGAAAGGTCAATATACTTTATTCCACATTCATCTGGCGCCTACTATATCTATTCTTTCTCTGTTCAGTAGCATTGACTGAAACTTTACTTAACTTCATAATCTTAAAATAAAAATTGCTGCCCCAAGTAACTATTCAACGCGGACGAAGTCGCGGGCAAAAACTAGTTATATATATGTTTGTTATTAGTGTGATTCAATATTCTGAGAGATTATCACTCTTCATAGAACCAACACAAGCTACAACAAACTAAGTTAGATTTAGTTTTTTTTTTGTTAGAGTCGAAGAACCTTTTGTTTTTAACTTTTTTAGAATGTTCCGAACAATTGTTTGTATAACCTTCTGGACGTTACAAAAACTATTGTTCACAATTTTCACACAATATCAACAAGCGCTGTTTACATTTTATGACTGCAGATAAAGCCAAATTTTTAAAATATTTTTACTACATTAGTGAGTTAAGTTTAGGTTGCGGAATTTGTTCGAAAGAGTCACGGCGGCCCTGGAACGTAAAGGGCTTTAGAAAAACACGGATGGGTTATGAACTAAAATGGGAGAAATAAAAGTTTTTCCTCTTAAAAAGCTAAATTACATTTTCCAACACTTTTTTTGTGGTCGATGCCAGCCTAATTGCGGTAGTCGGGGTAACGACCGACATTCGATTAATTCCAAATATAAAGACTGACTATTTCTTCATTTTTAGTATTAAACTAACTACAGTTTTCAAGTCGGTTTTTTTTTTGTAATATGTAGATAATAATATGTGTACGGAAATATACGTGATTCCAGAGATATTATATATATATATATATATATAAAAATCTTTTAATTCAGACAAAGTCCATTAATTGGTTAGTATGTATACAAAACTTAGAAACTAGTGTTAGTACTTATAACTACCGAAACAAAATACAATTATATACTTACACTAAACTCACATGCAGGCTTATCCAATGCCCCAGTATGGGGCTGTCCCATCTGTCCGCTATAACTCCCAGGATGCTGGTTATATAGGGGTCACCCTCATCCTTTAGGGGAAGCCTATGTGCCGTGGACGTCTTTTGGCTGCTATGATGATGATAGGTACCAATGGGAGTTGGAACATAGCGATCTCAAGTAAATCGTTCAATTATTTTAAATGCGTAGATACTTAATCGTTTTAAGCATGTCAATTAAGTGGAATTTTCCCAGCAGCTTCATCAATACGACATTATATAAGTAGATAATTAAATGCAGTTTATAATGATCAATGCATGGAGGTATGTGTGTGAATACGTAATTACGTTTCGTTTGATACACGTGAACATTCGTCACTAGTCTTTCAGCTCCATTTGTATCTCTATTTGTCGCGAGAATTGTGGGCATCAACACGCTAGAACTGGGACGTAGATGTGCGCTGTTGATGCACTACTACTTATTACTAAACAAGAAGGTCGACGACGTGATGTCTATTCGCGGCTCCACCGTCACATACCTTTACGGCTCGATATGCCCCAACGGCCCATGCGATCAGTTTGCTGAACGTTCTGATTGCTCAGGAACCGGAGGTCGATATATTTATGTGCAGTTATCTATAAATCGATGATCAAAATATGTATATAAGATGAATTCTATGTTGTTGGCTTACTTGGTGCAAACTGTAAGATACTTACAGTTTGCACCAAGTAAGCCAACAACAGAAGGCAATTGTTACGAAATCAATAAAATAAGTAAATAAATAAATTGCAGGCTCACCCCCTGGCTCGGGCGTCAATTCCGTCCCGGCTGCAATTGCAAAGTCCACATGCATCAAAATATACCTTTTGTTCCTATGAGTGGTCGACCACAAATAGATATTTATTTTTCCTTAAGGAAGCCAAGTTAAAATTCAAGTGTGTGATTTGGAGATGTGATAACTCTTGAGGATTCTTCAACGCATTATATCAAAGTCTTAAGTACTAAACACTTCATCTTCTCTCATTCTTATTAACTAATTAGTAATCGATTATGCTAACATTCATCAATTAACAAAAAAATGTCCTAGTGTTCTTAATAGATTTCCTAATTAAACACGTGCCTAATGCGTTTGAGCATGATAATAAAATAAGGAAGCAGGTCGGTGTCAAAAAATTATGTACTACCCTGTGCTCGCAGAGCAGATGGCCGATGCAGCTGAAACGTTCTTTAGTGGAGACCACGTACTGGCAGATGTAGCGTTGGGACGTGGGAGGCCGTCCCTCACAAGGCAGGTCGATGAACTGGGCAGGGTCGCGGGAGTCCACTGGATGCGAGAAGCTCAGAGAGGGTCGATTTAATCAATATAAGTATATGTCACCGGAAAATGGCAAACGCCGTGAGAGTATAAAATATCGCGTGAAAATTGTAAACTATTTTTTCTTAATAACACACGGATATATTGGAAACTATTGAATTTGGATGGGATTTATTGTAAGTATACAAAATTAGAAATTGTAATCTAATAAAGATTTATTACAATCCTACGGAGTCTGCAATTTTCCGGTGACATTATATCAAATTCTTCCGTTACTGAGTGATTGAGTGACTGACTGGGTGAGTGACTGACAGACAACGCACAGCCGAAACTACTGGTCGTAGATAGCTGAAATTTGGCATGTAGGTTTTTTGGGGAGTGAAACGGGATAAAACGGGATATGCGCGTACGAAGTCAAGGCAAAAACTAGTGTATTAGTACAAATGGTACAATGTCCTTACAGGATCTACAATGGATCCTTTGTTGCGACTGTTTATTTAGATTGTGGAACATAAACAAAGGAATATGAATATGTGGTATTCCTTGGGACATGAAGGCCTAATGTCTGGCAGTAGACTGATGATGTTTTTTTTCTAAAGGCTATATATATTTTGATTAATGTATTGTTATGACAAGTCATGTGGTAAAGCCGATTACAGAGGTAAAACCAAAATCACCTTGAAGATTCTAGGTTTACATGTGGACTCGCTATTGTGCTTAGTATTTATTTATACTTATTTATCAATGTATGGCAAATATCCTAACGGTCAGATTCTTATGTAATATTTGAATTCAATTTAAATAAATTAGGTACCTACATAGACGATGAAATCGACGATACATGCGTTACGCAATTGCGCGTTGCGAATTAATCACAAAATGCAGTTTTCGAGGATTTAATTGCTTTTATGATCAGAAATTGATTTCTTGTAATTGAGAGTAAGCGATGCCGAATTATGCAATGAAGATGCTTTTCAATTAAGATTTATTATTACAACATGAATTTTGTGTGTTCAGTATCAAATATGCATTGCTGTTTGTGCACCTTTTGTTTTCGATGTAAGTATCAAGATTTTGGCTGATGAAGTTATGAACTTATGGCTAGGAATGCCTCACAAATTTCATAATCGAATTATATATTTTCATGTTAGTCTGGCAGTTAGAGTTCTTTATGTGGCCTACCCAAATGTCCTTACTTTGGTATTGTTCATCGTATCGTTGAGCTCAATAAACTTCTAAGTTTGAGCTACACGATAACTGACAAATGCTTGCACTGTCTGGACAGGTCCACTCAAATCTGTGTGGTACTTTCCTCAAAAGACCACTTCAGACATTAAACTCCATGGTTCTCATAGATGATTTGACCAGTAGGATTGTATGGACTTCAAAAGAGACTTTGACCTCTGAGTTCGTTTCGGTGTTTATTCGGTGTTTAGCTAGGAAACACCGGCCTCATCTAGTTTAAAAATGACCAAAAAAGATTGACGTGTAAAAGTGTTATGTTTAACCTACTTACAAAATGAATATCTTTTATTATTTATTATTTACAGTTTGTTTTCAATTCATCCACGTTAGTGCTAATGGGAAATTTGCCCGGGCCATTTGCAGCATTGCCGCGTTAATTGGCAATGCTGATTCTTTGACCAAAGTCAAGCCACGTGAAAATTCGACTAGATAATATTGCCGATGAGCACACTGGGATCCCCATGGGCTTGATTTTTCAACACCAAACTGCTCAAATAGGTTTATAACTCCCAATAAGGTTGATATATTTGCGTATATTTCCATAGAACATTACACGCACACTCAAAAAGTCCCACACTTTAGCTGAGAATGATCTAAATAAGTATTTGTAATACAAAGTAGCATGTACTGGTACACCTAGTTAGATATATTGCCTACAATCCCATTTACGAGTAAAACGATGTATTCTCTTGTAACCAGTTATTATTTAAGAGGAAAACGTTTTCATAAACTACGTTTTTAGGGTTCCGAACCTTTATGGGAAAACAGAACCCTTATCGGATCACTCTGTCTGTCACCGCCAACTTTCTCCGAATCTAATTTTAGTTACTCAAACACAGACCTGTAACGAAAATAAATAAATTTTGAAAATGGTTTAATTTTTAGGGGTCAAAAAGAAAACTTAAAAAAAAGTTATTTCAACTGTAGCGTGTGACATATCAGATCGATACGATACGATCTTCACATCAAGATCGATGTATTTACATGCCATGCTGAGATAGGGACCATTTTGGCCTCGCACAGATAATTATTTTATTATACTGTTTAGTTTTTAATTTTATTAAGTATACTGGTTTGTTAGTCTTGTGCGAGTCCCAAATAAACATTTTTCTTTCTTACTTTCTTTTCCATTTCAGTGAATTCGCAAAAATACTGCTGTTTATTTTATGTTATAGTGTAGATAGGGTAGGCTTTATGTTTTAATTAATATTTTAAATATTGTGTGTGAGGAGCTTAGTGTAGAAGTTTATTAAAATATTTAGTTTTTTTTTTTATTATAGGCACTATTAGTTTTTTTACATCTTTTGTAGTTTTTAAGTCGTAAATATGTTGATTTTTGGGACCGCGCTATCGTATTGGGTATACACCTGTAAGGATTATGTGAGGGAGATTTTAATAAATAAATCAGATGAAATTTTATTGTGGGTATTGTGAGGGTTACAAACATTATTTTTTCGATTTTTTTAAATAAATAGATTTGAAGTTATTTAAGAAATTTGAAAAATTACCATTCCCTCCCCCTTATCTCCGGAACTACCGAGACTTCGAAATCAGGTAATAGCTCTTTGCCCATAGGTTACAGGAAAACCTATCAGAAGTGTATGGTTTGAAAGTAACATGTCACAAAAATGAGATTCGTTCGGAACCTTTTGCACGAGAGTCCGACTCGCTCTTGGCCAGTTTTTCTTTAATAGTTCAGTATCTACTCAGTTGTGCAGTTTATTATAAAGTACTCAGTACAAACAGGTTTCCGTAGATGTGTGTCGGTTTACCTTGATCTCAAAGACTTGGTACTTAGGCAGCAAGATATACCTATGTATCTGCCTAGATTTCAGGTCAGTGAAGGGCAAGAACATCGCCGAGGCTAGCTGTGTAATTTCCTGTGATTTTAAGGAATTTTATTTACCTGATAGCGATAAAATCAAGTGCTTCATTTATTTATTTTAGTTTGGATAACTGGACATGTACTGAATCAGATGGTTTTTTTGTAGATACTCGTATTATCTCATTTGAATTCAACCATTAAGCAGCCAATTACTTCAAGCAATGTATCCTTCCAATTTTAAGCACAGTAAACATTATCATTGTATTATTATGGCCATGTAAAGGATAAGATTTGAGTTAGATTAACTAATATGTAATTTTGTAAGGTAAATCTATGGGCCAAAGCAGCCTTAAAATAATAATCATTATAAATAATAATAATTATTTTTATTTTGAGATTTATATCTAATCATTAGCCAGCATTTCAGCCGAAAGTTAGGCCTCCTCCAAACATGAACGATCTTGTGCTACTTTTATCCAGTTGACTGGAGAGGCTTCAGGCTATGTAATAGGTGCTCCAGCGGGCCAGTCTCTTCTGATTCGATCACGCACGTAAACTCCAAGCATAGCACGAGTGAGTTCTTACAAATAGGAGGTAGGAATGCTTCTTTTAGGAATATAAGATTGACTCAGTATTGGCGCATCGGGATTAGCGCGTCCCACTTCCAAACATTGCAACATCTGCGTACCACTACCATCAGTGGCGACTACCAGAAAAGCGCCTTGCCAATGAAGCTCGACGAGTCCCAGACAACGATTGAACTGCCTCATCTAGCCAAGTAGCCAACCCTAATTCTACTTTGTATTATAAATGCAAAAGTGAGTTTGTTTGTGAGTTTGTTACGCTTTCTCGCATAAATCGCTAAACCGATTTTATTAATCTTGGTACAGAAATAGACTGCGAGGCCTCGAACAAACTGTAGTTTCCAAATAAAGCAAAGATGGAGACTTCTCATGGTGGCCTATCGGTTTTCTACCAGTGAATCTGTGATACAATAATCAGGTTTAGTACACAAGCTAGTATTTAAATCAACCTTCACATTTAGTATTTGATTTGTTAAATTCGAAAACGATCTTTGTCAGATTTTGAAAGAGTAAATTTTTTCGAAAGGACGATGGACACATATAAGTAAAATTTAATGGGATCAATCAATGTGAAGATGTAATTAATATATCTACCTATGTCATAAAAATTGCTCAATGTTTGTTATATACTTGCCCGTCAGCTTCCTGCGTGTGCCGAATATATGTCACCGGAAAATTGCAAACGCCGTAAGATTGTAAAATATCGTGTGAAATTGATGCGATATTTTACAATCTTACGGCGTTTGCAGTTTTTCGGTGACATATAAATGTTTTTTATCTTTTTGTCCTGTTGGACACGTGCGTCGGAATGGAATAGCTCCTCTTCAAGTTTCTTTCAACCTTTTTTCCTTACTGTTTACCTACTATAGTTGCTTTAAACTGTTCTTATTGAAAGCATATCTGATATATCTATGTGGATATAATTTTAGGCAAACATTTTAAGATTCCTCGTTTTAGATTATTTCTTAGAGACAAAAACTTTGGAAATAATATGATTCAAATAATAAAACGTGTGGGCTCAATCTACTACTCTTGAACAAATCCTTTTCAAAGCCACATTCAATGCTGTACCTAAACGAATTTAGCCACAACAATAAACACTGGTATTTCTATAATTCCAAGGTTGACGCTCGTCATTTCCATACTCGTGCAGTTTGTGCCAAATTAGATAATCGTTCATTCGATCATTGGCATTTGCAGAGCCTTGTTCAATTCTGCATGGATTTTGTTGCGTCAGACTGTGAAAAAAATACTCGCGTTTTTTTTTTAAATGTATGGGTATAGTAAGTAAGTATTCGGGAAAAGAGGAATTTACGTCTAAATCTCTCTTTTTGCTTGCACTAAAACTCCGAGCTCCTGTACCCGTCACATCCAGGTTCTTTATGATAAAGAATACCACTGAACTGAACTGTGCCTGGGGGAGGCACAGCATCGTATTGAGTGGAAGCCTTATAGGATACTTGTCACGGTCACAACGTGCATCTATATAATATCTGTTCCGTCCTTTTACCTTTCGTTTTTAGGGTTCCGTACCTCAAAAGGAAAAAACGGAACCCTTATAGGATCACTTTGTTGTCCGTCTGTCTGTCTGTCAAGACTCATTATCGGACGCATGGAGGTATGGAGTTTAAATTAAAATCATATACTCAAGTTTACAGTCCCTTGAAGCTGTGAAAAAATCAATCTTTTAGGATACTGCTGTTTATGCTCCGATTATTGCGCATTTTTTGACGCTCACAGGGAATCAAAACCTGTAGGGTACTTCCCGTTGACCTAGAGTCATGAAATTTTGCAAGAAAAAGTCCGAAAATTGGGAATTTGTTGTTTTATCATAAAACAATTTCTTTTTTTTTGCGATTACAAACTTATATTTTCGGTTGTAGAATTGACCGTGACGAACATTGATGTATCCGTCGGTAATGTTTACTCGGAAAAAATCAAGACTCGATCGGAACCCTTGGTGCGCGAGTCTTACTCGCACTTGTCCGGTTTTGTTCATAATTTAAGTACTACTAATATATTAATGCTTTCAGGGTAATGGCTGATCTTTGCGTTATGCATATACTGTTGTGGTGAATGGTAATGGTAATGGTGGTGGAAAAAAAATAACCCCGACAATATATCCCCAAGACAAAATATCCCTGGAAAAAATATCTCCAACATAGTATCCTTGTATAAATAGACTACGATAGGAACTTCGCCCCAACCGAGTGTTCCACGACACCAACGCTGTTTTTTTCAAAAGCCTTATCATGTTTATTTATTTTTATCAAGTGCCTATTTACAAAGGTTCATGGTTTCATCTTCAAAAATGACTGACTCCCATGCAAACTTCCACCCCCTTTTTATCCCCTTAAAGGATGATTTTTGGGATAAAAACTATCCTATGTCCTTTTCCAGGACTTAAACTATCTCTACAACAAATTTTCCCTAAATCGGTTGAGCGGTTTACGCTTGAAGAGATAACAGACAGACATACACACTTTCGTATTTATAATATTAGTATGGATATGGTTATTTTGTACTTATCACTTACTTATCTTGAAGGTCTGTTTACCAAAGTAGTTACTTGCGGATACTACTGGCTGGGAACATTTTAAAGACCGGTATAACCGGTCGGTTAGTGTGTAACCTACAAGATTATATAACAGGTTACATTAACTGCCGGTGGAAAGATTGCTCACAGATAACGCTGTGCGAGTAAATGCAGCTTTGGAAGTATTTCGTTTGATTAGTTTGGCGGCTACTCATCTAATTTGGTAAAATTTACCTGCATTTTCTCACATATTAAATTTAGTGAAAATTTACATAGGCTATGTCACGTGGAGTATTTTTACAAATGTTTTGATACCTCATTCGTCAATATCGGTTTAGTAGTTTAGGCGCTACAGTGGAACATACAGACATGGACAGCTAAAATCAAAAGCCTTCCTTTTTGCTTTGCCGTAGTCGGGTAAAAACTGGGAACAAGCAGGTCTTTTCTTTCTAGTCAAACAATTAGTAAACCGAATTGAAAATAATTTTTAAATTGAGAAAATTGTTTAATTGGAAAAGAAAAGTGCTTTGAGTTACAGTTTCAAGTAGCTCTGCTTATATAAACGTTTCTTATCGTTGGGTTTACGATTAAAAAAATATTGGCACCCTAAAAGCAGGTTATGTCTATAATCTTATATCATAGGTATTCAAGTTCTCTATGGAAAATAATGAAAAATCGGCCAATCAGCATTTAAAATAATCATGTGGTGGGAAAGTTATATAAGATAGTCCAATAAATAGGTATGTCTGGTTTAGGACACACAGCCCCATATTTAATTAACTGCATGTTTGCATGCTTCTGGGTCGCAACAATTGGACGATCTTATAAAAATAACCAATATAGGTACTTATGCCTAAAGCAGTTATTACACATCGCCTCTTTGCCACTAAGACACTATTATTACCATGTAGGTGCATGGTGCAAACTGCGTTTTAATTAAATGTAATAAATGTAGGTGCATTTATGATTATTTAATAATACGCAGTTTTCAAAATGGGACAAAATTCGGCATTCCATTCTTTAGATAAATATCGTTTTAACAATTTGTTAATTAATAGGTTGATTGCAATAATATTAATTTATAAACGTACTTAATGAAACATTAAAGTTAATAACTTGGCTTGAAATTAGGTAATTTTCGGAAAAGGACGCGAATAGCAAGGCTACTTAATGTTTGCATAGTTTGATACCATGTTGCCTTCTTATTTGATTAAAACAATAAACAGACTGTAATACCTACAAGCTTAAACTTAACACACAAAACATTTGTGCTACTTCGAATTCAAGAAAATATAATTTTCACCCGTTGTATTTTAGCGCCATCTATGTTTGTATTCAGTAAAAAATAACATATTTTAAATTCTCTATTTTAAACCAGATGGCGCTAGTTGTTACATTTGAACGATGTTTTAACCGACTGTCCTTTGAGGAGGGTAATGTTTTTCGAGAGTAGTTGTGTATGTATATTTATGTATATAAATAAGATATTATATTTGGCGTGCCCTGTAGTGTGAACGGCTGGATGGATTTTAACAAACCGGTACCTACTTACATTCTGAGTGGCAAGGGGTGTCAAAATAAAGGTTTCGAGACAACAAATCCAAAAAAATGTGGGAAATTATAATACAATGAACAAATAAACTGAATAAGGAAAAAAAAGAGCAACTGTTTAATAAATCTCAGATATGGCCACCAACCAGACCGGACTGTTTAAAAAGTACTAACATGTTTGGAACATTTTGTTTTGGAACGTTTTTAACAGTCGCGTTTTTAGATCATTTTAAAATTTTCATACTTATATGAGTAACTATTTATTTGTCCAGCAGTGGGACAGTATATGCTGAATAAAGAAAATATGATGAAAAATGACATGCAGGAATGAGAAAAGTAATCATAACATCACAATTACACCTGTACCTATTCCTCAAAGGCAGCAGAGGACTTTGTTTAGTAAACCAACATGTTGACATTTTTGTGAAAAGCCTACTGGTCGCACTTTTCAAATTCAATTAAGTTGCCTAGCCTTTTGTTAACTACACTGGTGTCCACTGGCTTCCAGCCTAAGCGGATTCAGCCGAGTACCAGTATTTTACATGGATCGACTTCTAGTCTAAGCGGATGCAGCCGAGTACCAGTATTTTACATGGAGCGACTGCCTTTCTGACGGTCATTTACTCCATTATTCTGCAATTGTCGCCAAGACGAAACCTGATATGTTGCCAACGGAACGTCAAGCAGAAAAACCAAAAGGGGGAAAGCAGAGTCGCTCAGCATCGAGCGCGACAAAAGGCGCTGTGATGGACCACAAGCAGCAGGATCCACCGAAGAACACATGCGATGAGGACGGCTTCATCAAGGTGGAGAGAAAGAAGAGGAAGCCTACTTATCGAAAACAGTGTGGGACAGTACCGGCAGGATCAGACATGCTGCTACGTCCTGCAGTACCGACGACGAAGCAGTACGTGTCCCGTATGCACCACTCTAAGAAGACTGAGGACATTGTAGAGTACATACGGGTGAAGGCTAACTGGACCTTGAGGGTGGAGAAGTTGAAGGCGCGCCATAACACCAATTTCAAGTCGTTTGTGGTGCGCGTTCCAATTCATCATTTGGTGGCCTTCCTCAAGGAAGAGTTTTGGCCTAAAAGGTGTGTTGTGTCGGCGTTTCCACGGCCGGCTATGCGACACCTCGCAGCGTAACATGCCGCCGTCATTTTGTGTGCAGAAGTTTTTAAGTTTGTTGTAAAACATGTATTAGTTTATTTTATTGTTTTTATACATATTTATGTATTGTATTTCATGGGCCTTGGTTGCCTGAAATAAAGGATTAATAAATAAATAAAATGAGTAACATGACCCTGGAAAGACTTGAGACAGATTTCTTGTCATCTGATAACTCGTAACGACTGTCAAAGATCTACAAATGACAGCAGGGACCAACCGCTTAATGTTAAGCGGCTTTCCGAGGCACAAAGGAATCACGCTATGTTAAGATGGTCACCCATCCACGGACCGGCAGTGGCAAGCATGGCATAATCTTGTAGATCGGTCGATATTATTGAGCCACGAGATTCTAACGCGCTTTAAGAATTAAATGTTGTAAATCGTAATTATTTTAGTTCCCAAGATAACTGTGAAACTTTGCTTTATTAAAAACTAATAATAATAATTCCTCTTACAACTTGATTATCAGTCAATAAGTATTATTAAAGCCTGTTCAGGTAAAGTTCGAGTCGTTAGTTGTTGTTAAAGAATGTTTAGAACATGTTCAAGTTTAGACAATGTATGGAATTTCCGTTAACTATATATTCATTATTATAAGTTTGGAAGTATGTGGATCAGGTATCGTAGATAGATTCCGCCATATTGAAGAACACTTTGCTGGGTTTATTTGTGGATTATGGCATGGCTTCCATGTCATAATCCACGTTACGCTTTCACGCGTAAATCGCTGAACCAATTTTGATGTTTTTTATAGAGATATTATTTATACGAAAATCAATATTAACGCGAGCGCAGTGAAGCTAGTGAAACACAATTGTCTCATTAACTAGTTGGTTGATGCGTTGCTGCTACAAATACATTATTATTATTTATTCAACTGGCAACTGTACTGCAAATCAGAAAGCTGCGATGTTTCATGGTCATAGAAATAGCTAAGTTTGTTTATTTTCTAGATGATTAGTTTTACAGAATGTGATTTAACAGTCACACAGTTAAACGTCCTTTTGAATCCTTAATTTTTTTAGAGACATCCGCAAATTGGCTGTCCTGACATGAGATTTTGGCAAATAAATAATAAGGAATCATTTACAATAAGTACAACCAATTTTAATATTAAGCCTAACAATATTAACCATAAGAGGTCATCATAGTTCATCCCTCGTTGCATTAACAACGACAACATCTTCTTCCGTTTCTACATTGGCATCTATCCAATCTACATCAATTGCTTCATCATCATCAACATCTTCTTCACTTGCCTCATCTTCAACTACACCATCGTCTTCTGATTCTTCCTCATCAACGACACCACCTTCTTCACCAACGACACCATCGACAGCCATCTGAGAATACTTCTCAAGGAACTCTTTCCAGAACTTCTTCCTCTCTCCAAGAGGGTTGGTCTTCATCCGAAGCTGTTTTGTGATGTGGAGGTAGTCGGTGTCTTGGTCTTTGGTCATTGGCTTCCATGTAAAGCCTTTTAGGACTTGGTCGTCTCTCGATGGTGTGGGGTTCCTGAAATGAGATTTCGGTTATTAAATACAGGATACAAAGTAAAACATGTTGTGGAAACCGGGATGTCCTAAGATTCAAAATTCGTGGTCATGATTCGAACACAGTGCGCCCGGGTCACCACAACGGGCGCGTTGTGTACTGTGAGAACTATCAATCAATCAATCAATTTTATTTGCATAAAACATAGTGAACAAAGTTGTTTTACAGACATTATTAGAGTATGCATGTTTTGCCTATATCGCAGCATGCAAATATTATAATATTATAGGTCCCATTACAAAGAGTTTCCAGTAGCTTATATGTCAAAAAATTCTTTTAAGCAGGAAAAATTATGAGTCCTTAACCATGTATGTAGTTCTTTTTTAAATAATCTAAGATTTAAGGTTTTGAAGTCATTTGGAATTTTATTAAACACCCGAACACACATGGCTAAACTGCTTTTATTATATTTAGCTAGTTTTGGTACATCGTTTAATATAAGTCTGTGTGTGTGTGTGTGTGTGTTCGAAGATATACTTCCTCTGCCTTTTTAAATAACTAGTACAGGGCTATGATCCACCGATCATAGCCCGGTATTTGTCTAGGTGTTGAGGCCTAGGTCCCAACGATTGGATCTATAGGCTGATTTGTTTATGCTCCACGGTAAAGTGGTATGAGGGAAAAATAAGGATTCAGTTCTGCTTTGTAATCGTAAGTTGTTTCCCGACTGATTTTATTAAACGAAACTTATTTTTTCGAGGTTTTAGAAAAAACTGCTCGATCAAAGTTTTTGTACGAGACTGTGTTTGACGTGTACCGTAATAGTTATTTCTCGTTTGAGGACTTTTTTGTTGTGTTTGTAGTTTTGTAAAACAGAAAGCACTTTCGCAAATAAACTATATAGCGCTACAGCTGCAGCTTTCAATTTTGATATTTGATAAAAACAGCCTTAATAACCCAATTAAATAATATCGAAGAGACAGCTCACAACTGTACGATTTAATATATAACTCATTTATGCATACCTTGTTTTAGCAAAATTGCTCCACAGACGGACCATCTTCTTCATCACTTTAACCTCATTCTGCTCACTGGGCAGGTTCAGAATCTGATCGTAACTCTTCTTGATGCGAGAACATACTTGCAAGTAACACAGCTCATCAACGACGGTAGCTCCATGGTGTCCCATGCTTGACCTCGCCCTAGTCATCATTAACTGGCTGTTCTCATTCCATTGTCCTCTAAAGTCAAATACATAGTAGAAAACATCAGATGATAGACTTCCTATTAACTTTTGAGCAGCTAAATCCACAGCATAGATCTGTAGAACATCACCCATATACACAGCATACTCCAGGATATTCCCGTAATGAAGCGATTTATCCTCCAAATAAAAGTTGACTATATCCTTCCCAGCTTCTTTGTACTCAGAAGTTCCACGTACGAATCTAAAGTTGGCCCTTATCGGAAGCTTCACTATGTTCTTCTCTATATTATCAGTTATCAGTTTTGGTTCAAATATTAAATGAGCTACTGCGTCTAGACCCTCCCGGGAATTGAAACCGATTATAACGGGAACATCGTTGACTATTTTTCCGTTTTCCGGTAAAATTGTAAGAACTGCATCTTCGTAGTCATTTTCAATGGTTGGTGCGAAAGGAAACGAGCTTATCTGATATTTGTCCATCCATTCAGTATCTATAGTATCAACTTCTGCACCTAAAATTTTTTCAGCATCCAATTTCTGTAGCTCTTCTAACAATTCTTTGCTGTCAGCCGCCGTAATATTCAAAGCTCCACCGAGTTGGAATGCTTTCTTCTTTAGATTCTTAGAGAAATACATAGCTTCCATAGTCGTTCCACTTTGAAGAATTGCACCGGAGAATAAACCTTTAGCTTTTTCTGAATAAAGTAGTATATCAGCCAGTGCAGCTCCACCACGACTTCCCATGAGCGTTACTTTAGTGGGATCACCACCGAACTGTTCTATATTATCCTTTATCCATTCCAGTCCTAAAATGAAATCTCTCAAACCATTATTGCCTTTAATAACACCATCTTCGGTGGTCAAGTATCCCAGAATGGCAAGTCGATGGCTGATGGTGACAACTATGACACCTTCTTCAATTAAGAAGTCTGGAGAGTACGTATTGGTGCCATTGAACCAGGTTCTGAATTGATCGTTGTAGTCAAAGACAATGACTGGAGCGTTTCCTTTGACGTCGGGTGTGAAGATGCTCACGTAGAGGCAGTCTTCGGAGCCAGATATACCGAAAGGCTCTTTGTTTCGCATACTGGAACTGAACTGCATACATGTAGGCTTGTTCTCAAAGGCTTCCAGGTTCCCATTCCAACCATTGTGTGGTTTTGGGGGCTGAAGAAATTAAGCAGAATTTTCGTATTAATTAATTTGTAGTTTCCGTGCTAAGATTATTTTTATAAGGCACTCAAAAGTTTGAACCAGTTTTCCATTGAATAACATTTAAATACGCTAAAAATACGTGGCTTTATACAGAAAATCTCTCATTCATTAAAATCAACTTAGAAAATCTTTTCCCACCACCGGCAACAATTAAATCCGTTCCCCTTGAGCAAACCCCGAAGCTTTTCCTTTTTTACTTTCCAGTATAACTATAAATCTAAGGGAGCCGTTCAAATATTTAAGTGTTTTCACAGGTTCGGTTACCCTGAATACTTCGCAAATACCGTTACGGGCTACGGCCTTACCTGAAATCTTAATTCTCCGGTGGGGGTTTCCGCAAAAGGTATTCCTTTAAATGTGTAAAAATCATGCTTTTGGAGTATAGTCTTTTCTACTTTACCTACAACAACACCTTGTTTTAAACTAACTTCAACCGTTTCATCACACAAACACTGTTCTATTGTAAAAATTACAAGCAAAAATGTTAACGTTTTCATTTTTATTGATTGAATATAATATTTTTATCAATTATTTTGTTGTTAGTATTTCATTAACACATTGTGTTTGATACCGACTAGGTTACGACTATCGATAACAAAAAGAGTACGTGTTCTTTGTATTATCTTTTGTAGATAATTAATTATCCAAAACCCATTTATCTGGATTTTCCTTATATTTGGTTTAACCGATTATTAGGCGTCTATTTTCGCATATAGTGGGCTAAGCCCGCCATAATGTTATCATGTTTTCGATTTAATCAATCATTGTTACCTTTCTTTCAATAATTATTAAATTAAATGGTGCTGCTGCCATTGCTGTTGTTACGTGTCTTCATTCTCTTATAAGAATATGATGTACATTACTTGTTTCGCGTAAAGTCGTTCCTAGTACAGATGCCAGCACATGAAGCTACCCGAAACAGACAAATTTTCCCAATCAACCTTGAACCTGATACTTTAGCTTGATTTATAAGTGTCTGTACCCCCAGGGTTGCGGAATTTGTTCGAAAGAGTCACTGCGGCCCTGGAACGCAAAGGGCCTTAGAAGGAACACGGATGAGTTTTAGTCAGTAAGAGTCTGAAACGCCCTTCCGCTCCACCCAGAGCGGAAGAAGTCATTTGAAAATTTCCCATCTTTAAAAAAAAAAAGCGTCTGTGCCTACGCATAAAAATAATATAGAATTCTTTTGTCACGTTGTTTTTCTTCGGTAGTTCAAGCCTTGCCGTGCCTTGTCATTTAATCAATTAAACAAAAGGGGTATTAATCTGGTTTTTTTTTTATTTATTATGAAATCAAGGGGCGTGGCAAGGTCTTAGTCTACTATACGGGTTGCAAACTTCTGTAAAAAAAAATCGAGGGCTGGTTAACCGATACGAATGCTTTAGAATATAAACTCAGCTTAATTCTAGTTGCATTATTTTTCATTATTTGAATGTAATATAAAAACAACTTCACTTAAAATAATTTATTTACAAAAATAGCAACAAGTTCACTATTACAGTTCATCCTTCACATCCTTGACAACCCCATCGACTGCCATTGCTTTGTATTTGGCGAGGAAGTCGTCCCAAAACTTGACCCTGTCTCCATGGAGGTTCTTCTTCATTTGAAGCTCATCGCTGATGACCAGGCAGTCTTTGTTCTCCTTGGTAGCCGGGGTCCAGGTGAAGTGACTACCTTCAGGTGTGGGGTTGCTGAAAGTAGAAGTGAAATAGATTTGATTAGTGGTTGTTTTTTAATAGAGAGGGATTCCTACTATTTTTTGGTTAGTGTTTGAACATAACGATACTTTTAATTGATACTAAAAAAAAACTTAATTATCTAATAAGACCCAAAACTTTTCAAAGTAGCACTAACTAAGTAATAATTTAACACGATAATCGTATTGTTTGAATTTGGACCATGAATATTTTTCAAAATATTGACTGGTTGTAGATACAAATATAACGTTTTTTTATCACTTGAAAACACTAACATTCTGAAATTTACACCGATGGAAAACAAATTTAATATACTCCACGTCTTTTAATAAGGGTCTTATGGATTTATTAAAGCAATCTTTTGTTTTTGTTTTTAAACTTACCCAGATTTGGCAAAGTTGGTCCATAACTTAACCATGTTTCTAATAACTTTCAGCTCTTCAGAGTCTTCATCTTCCAAAACTTTTTTATAAAGCTTGCTAATTGGTTTGCAAACGAAGAGATAGCAAAGTTCATCACCCGTAGCAGCTCCCCATGTACCCTCTATTGTCAACGCCTCGTCGACAACCTTATTCTTCCTCATATTTAGTTCTCCGCTATAATCAAATGTGTAATAATAAACAGACGAACTAGACTCATTCACATACTTCCTAACTACATAATCAATTGGATAAAAAACTAGCACATCTGCTGTATAAGTCAGATATTCTCCAGGTTTACTGATCTTCACATAACCTTCATCAAAGTAGAATTCTTTTATTTCTTCGATAGCACGGAAGTAGATTTTCGAGTTCAATTCGAAATGGAAACCAGCTCTAACGGGAATCACCATGAGAAAATCTCTATCAGCGAATGTAAGATATTGAGGCTTTCGAAGAAAACGTTCATTGATTTCGATGCCTTCTCTGGAATTGTAACCGATCATGACTGGTATATCAATGTCAATCGGGCCTTCGTCGGGGTAGCTGGTGATGATCGCATCAAGGTGATCTGGCTCAACCACCGGTCCAAAGGGTACAGTCGCCATCTGATTTCTTCTACCTTCATCGGCGTCCACCGACACTGAATCATGTGAAACGATTTCTATAGAAGATAACGGCGATAACTCAGCGAGTAAATTGGAGCTGGTTACCGCTGTCTTTTCGAGTACTTTGGCAAATGCCGTCGCCTTTTCTTTTGGGGTTGGTGGCATGTACACGGGATTCCACGCAGTTCCACTCTGCAGTATTGCTTTACTAAACAGTCCTTTTGCTTTGCGTGAATTAAGCAAAAGGTCTACAAGGGCTGCTCCTCCATCGACTCCCATTAATGTAATCCTATAAGGGTCTCCACCAAACTTATTCACATTTTGTTTTAGCCAGTTTAGGGCCAAAATAACATCTCTTATTCCGTTATTTCCTGGTAACTTCTCATCGTTGAAAGCTAAAAAGCCTATGGAGCCGACTCTGTGACTGATTGAGACTAGAATCACATCTTCTTTTACGATGAAGTCAGGACCAAAGTCCTTGGATGCGTTGTGCGTCACCTTGAAATGTTCATTGTTAAGGAGCACTATGACTGGCATGCTTAGTTCTTCGTTGGTTGGTAGTTTTGGAGTGTATATGCTTAGGGTTAAGCAATCGTCTTGGCCGCTGAATCCATATTTCTTTAAAGGCCTTATAGGGAGATTCATTTGAGAGCATGGTTTTTTTTCTTTTTTGGCTTCTAGAACGTCGGTCCATCCTTCGTGGGGTTGTGGAGCCTGAAAAATATAAAAAGTTTTTTAACCCACAAAGCTGCTTAACTTTCATTCCAACTAAGTTTGAGTTGGCTTTCAGACTATCTGGATGCAGTTGAATAAAAATAAAATCCTGTAACATAGAGTAACTGTCTAGGTCTATCTAGCCAATTTTTGAACCCATAGGACCATTGAAAATGGGAGAGGACTCAAAATATTCACTGACTTATGAAGGTATGTTTATTCTATGGCAAAAACTATGAGAATGAGCTAAGTTTTGTGGTTAACATCCAAAAATAAAATAGTGAGAGACTAGCCAGCGGCGCGACGTCAGTGAATACTATTATAACTTTGCAAATATGGCCCAACTTTTAATACGAGTATAGTCGGATAGATGCAGATACGAGGTTGTAAATATTATACTGTTATTTATCTAATTTTACAACTTCCCTCATAATGCAAGTGCCAGTTAATTGTATTTAACCATGACTTATATTAAGACTACTTATAGGGGACATATTTAGAGCAGACGTAGTACAGTTCGGATATGTGTCCGGTTGATGACAGTAGGCTCGCTTCCACCATTAAATAGAACTCAACATATCTCGCTAAATTAGGGTGCTCTAATCTAAACGTTTGCGTAACCTATTAAATAATAGGTATTGTTTAAATCTTGGTAAACCCACGATTAAAAAAATACATAAGAAAGAAAGAAAAGAGAAAGAAAAAAGTATTTAATTGTCACAAAGCGACATACCCACCCACATACATAATTTTATTTTTCTTAAACTAAACCCTAAACGATAGTGTTAGTAGTTCTTAAATTATATTAGTAAAGACACGTTAAAAACTAAATAAGAAAAAAAAATAAAAAAAATAACTAAATATAAAGTAGATGCATGTCGTGGTTGTGGCAAAAGGGCTTCCATTCAGCATAATGCCTAAGCATAACACAAAACTTACCAAAAACCTTAGATCACCAACCGGCGGTTTCGCATAAGGGATTCCCATAAAAGAGTAATATTTCTCATCCTTCAAAATAGATTTAACTTCAACACCAGCCACTTTACCTAAACTAGTATCAACTATGACGTCAGCATTTATAAGTTTAATTAAAAACAAACCAAAAACTACTAAACACGGTTTAACACCTGCCATCTTGGTTATGTTTTATAAATAATTTGTTTGTTAAACACAATCACGCATGTCGATAGACCTGACGTGTCTTAAAGATAAATTGTTTCTAATCTCGGGTTTAACACTAAGTATATATTATCTGTGAACGATAAATAATATTATGGTGACTTAAGGACTTTGGCTGTAATCACATTTTTGTTGCTACTGGTGGATTTTTGTTATAAAGATAGCGATGGATTTCATTAATGAAACGAGGAAAACTATCGCTTTACAGAGTCGTTCCAAACTGAAAAATGAAGAAGTATTTACTGTCACAGAACAAATTGCTTGTCTTGCTTTCAGTCTAAACTGATATTAAACTAATTTCACTGTTCTTTGTCACCAGCTCGTATTGTCATGACCATTGAAAACATTATTTCACTGATAGCTTCACTATATCTCTCATTATCTGCTACTTTAAATCCCGGGCAAACGCACGGTCCCGTTGAATTAGAACGGGAACCCGGGAACGAAACCCCGGGGAAAAGTTAGTTTAAGTCTAGTTTTCAGTCGGAATGAAATCGTATCATCGAAACGAATAGGAGTTCAGAGTTGAGTTTTGACATTTTCCTTCGCCGCTTAGTGCTTGCTTGTGATTATTAACGGCTGATCTCAGTAACCTACCAACCTTTGACTAACTGTCAAATTAGCTACCAACAGTAGCTGAAACGTCATGTTTGAAAGACAAATATGATGTTTCAGCTACAGTTGGTAGCTAATTTGACAGTTGGTCAGAGGTAGATACGTTATTGAGACCGGCCGCAAGAGAATAACTTTAACTCTGAAGGTAAAGAATTTAAAAGGGTCACGTTTGCCCATTCAAGCTCGTCGTGTCTCTAAACTTAATACTTAATACTTTTATTGCATTCCACATGTATTTTTGGGTGGTAAAGTCGGGCACAGCAAGATAAGTATCTAGTTTAGGAGAGAGGAAGCATTTTATGATATGTAAAATTACTTAGTAAACTCTTAATTTAGTTATCTATTGAGAGATGTAAATAGAATTAAAATTTAAAATTGAAAGAATAGGAAATATTATATTAACTTAAGTAAAGTTATGAGTTATGACTTTATAAGTCTATCAGTTAGAAATTCGTTTACCGAGTAGTAGCTTTTATTGAGTAAAAATTGTCTAAGTTAAAAAGTTAAGTTACATGTCATGATAGAGGTCACATCTTAAAATTAATAGAACGCAATGAGTTTCACCTTGCCCACCTAAATTAAATGAATTTCCGCTCGCGGTAAAGCTGAAGGCGGCCAATTTTATGAAAAATTCTTTTCTAATATCGTTATATTTTTATCTTTTTTTCATAACGACCTTATTAGTATTACATTTCCAAGATGATCTTCGTTCCCTTAATTTCCGCTCCAATAAGTCTTTGGGTGGATACTCAAAGGGATCGGAATCACCATGATGTCAGGTTGAAAGTCGAAGAAAAATTTATGAAAAATATTAATGTCTGTGCTGAATATTTACATAAATGACGAAGAATTTTTCAGTGGGCCTTACCGGTTGGTAGATTAGTAATGAAACGACTTTTTTGCTACTGTAAGGCCCGCTTGCGCAAACCAGAGTTTTCAAAGTTAGTTGCTAGCACGCAGTTTATTTTTTATTTTTTTTAAGTATTTAATATGGGTTTGCTCTTGACTCTAGTCTAGGTCATAGATGACAGAGACAAAGTCGACGATGGAGCGAGCTTACCCAGAAGAAACCTGTTCACTCTAATTTTGAAGAGATTAGGGTTGTATAAATAGTTAAATAACAAATAATCCATAATAATACAGTGTGATTTTTTTAAGTGTGCGTGGATGGCCAAATTTGAAACTATGAGGAATATCGAAAAACACCGAAAGGAGTACTGAACTAGACTGCATTATTGGATGTTTGGAAAATCGGTTTTCCTTGTTAGGAATCGAACCGTTGTACTCATCATTATAAAAGTTGTTAATAATTTATGAGTACAATAACCCCTTAAGAGGTGTTGCGGTTTTTCTGTTACACGTTGTATATGACCCCGGATTGAAACTTACTCATAGTTAAAAAATTACTTTGGCTTATGCAAGTGGGCCTTAGCAGCTTAAAAATTGGTTAAACCCATTAAAAATGACGTTAAACTAGAAAAAAAATTCATCCTCAAATGACTAACTTAAAAGTAACAAATGTAGATCTTTGTTACAATATAGCCATCACAAAAACGATTCAGATTCACATCTTATTTACTAAACTTGTAACATTACCAACATTTCAACCGTTTTAAGTAAAGGAACAACAAGGTTTCGCATAATAACAAATTCTTATTACCATCTCTTCCTCCTGTACCTATATCTTAATACAAAACGCAAAAGAAACCTTAAGTAATTGATTCGTCCCAGTTTCCTTCAGGTGATAAAACGCTAAGTACATTGCTTTTACCGGACTTATTTAAAGCGAGTAGTACCAGTTACGTTATTGAGTCACGTCCCGCAGTATCGGGTTAAGGTATCGTAAAACAACATAAGTACTGGCTGGTTAAACTGCTTTTTTACATGAATGTGTAGTGGTTGGGTTGATAAAGGAGTGTGTTTTGGATTAACCATAAGTGTTTAAAGGTCCGTTTAGTTGAAAATTAAAAAAAAGTAAGTTTAAGTACGTGCGACTGTACCAGTTGCGTAATTTTTAATTGATACAGAGATATGATTTTCAGCAATCATCATCATCATCATATCAACCAAAAGACGTCCACTGCTGGACATAAGCCTCCCTCAAAGGCGGGGGTTACAATAAACACCACGCTTGGCAGGCGAGTTGGCGATCGCAGTGTAGCTGTTTGCAATGTTCAGGGAATGCTGCTGCCTATTTTCTGGTGAATCTCTTAGTCGCCTCCTACGATACTTGCGGGAAGTGATGGGATGGTGCATTACATCCGACCCTATACAGAACAAGCAATACCAGAGGAACAATTCTCGTAATTTCCAAGGAGCGTCATCATCATCTGCCTAGCCTTTTCTCAACTATATTGGGGTCGGCTTCCAGTCAAACCGGATTCAAGCCAATTTCCAAGGCAATTGCAACTTCAATAAGAGAATTGGACTTCTAGACATTTAAGAGACTTATCAACAGCCAAATTCGTTAAGAGATTAAGTAATGCCAACCTCAGACCTATTGAAATAATCATGTCATATCTTCCAGGATAGTCGTTAAAATATGGTACTCATAAAGTACCTCTACAGAATATAAAAGGCAGCTGCATTTTCTGTTTTCCTATTAATCCGAGTAAATAAACTGCAATCAACAAACCACCTGGGCTTTTGCTTTGTTGTAGGTAATCATTTTTGTTCCACTTGTATTTATGATATTGTAGCGAAAGTTCCGTAAGAAATTATATCCATTCAATACAAGCTTCTGTCAGTGCAGAGAACATGCGTTAGATCAGTTTCCATGCAGTGTTTTCCATCACAATTTGAGATCGCTCTCAAAAAAAAACATCGTGTAATTAAAACAACATCTTCTCATCATAGTTCATCTTTTTTATTTACAGATTCAGTTACAATGCCATCAACCGCTAACCGTCCCCATTTCTCTATAAATTGGTCCCAGAAATTAAACCTGCGTTTGTACAGATCTTTCTTTATTTTCATGTGTTGGTCGATGTGCAGGTATTCCTTTTTTTCGATGGTGTATGGTGGCCATTGCAGACCTTCAACATCTTCATCGTTGTCTGGTGTTGGGTTTCTGAAATGTAATTAGTTAGGATTATTATAAGATAGTTATTTCAGTACTACCGAAGATTATCTTTGTTTAAAAGACTAGCGTTACGTCCATACAAAGGTTTGAACCTACTACAGCCCCCTTATGTGGTTGCATACGTTATAATAATGTCAACTTCGTTTCGTTCGTTGTCGAGAGGAATTATTGTATAACCTATAATAAAAAATAAATATTACTTAACAGTTGCCTAAACTTACCGGTATTTTGCAAAATTCGTCCACATTTTGATAATTTTTTTCTGAACTATTTTCTCCTCAGGCACATTCTTTTCTAGCTTCAAGTACTCTTTAACTAAAGCAGGACATTTGAATAGATAACACATTTCATCACCAGTAGCAGCTCCCCATGTACCATCCTCCATCGTTGAATGTTTCATCAAATTCTTTTTATTTTCATTCAGATCACTAATGTAATCAAAATGATAATAATAAACCGGTTTCAATGATCTTTCAGAATATACTCTTGCAGTATAATCTACTACATAACCCGTTAACGCATCTCCCATATACGTCACCAGATCTGGTACTGTCTTTATTTTAAATTCACCATTCTTGAAATAGAAATCTATGATTTCTTTTGCAGCTTCATCATAAACATCTTTTGTGGGATCAAAACGGAATTTCAAGCGTCTCGGCAATAATAAAGGAAAGTCTTTATTTAGAAAACTTATGTATCTCGGTTCTATAAGATACTGTATCATACCATCCATGCCTTCTCTAGAGTTGGAACCCATCATTATTGGTATATCAATCTTCTCTGTTAAATTCTCTGGGTATTCCGTTATCAGACCATCTGGTTGTTTTTCAACAATCGGACCGAACGCGATAACACTTTGTTGAGTTTCTTTAAAGTAATCGTTAGGACTCGCATGTAAATCTCTAGATAGCAATTTGGACGCAGAAATTCCTTGTAAGTCCTTCAAGAGTTTAACATCGCTACTTGAAGCTACTTCCATTATCTCTCCAAGTCTAAAGGCCCTCTCTCTGACATTCTTTTGCAAATATGCTGAAGACCAAGATGTACCACTATGCAGTATAGCTGCACTGAAAAGGTCTTTGGCTTTAGAGTGCATAAGAAGGTCGATACCAGCTGCACCTCCTTGCAGTCCCATTAAAGTTATTCGATTCGAATCACCACCAAACTGTTCTATATTATCTCTGACCCACTCCAAGCCTTGGACAATGTCTTTTAATCCAGAATTTCCTGGTAAAAAATCATCTTCTAATGATAAAAATCCCATTGCCGACAATCTGTGATTTATAGTTACTACAATAACATCTTCTTCTATAAAGAAATCTGGAGCATAATCTTTAGATTTGTTGTATGAATTGTGGAAATGATCGTTGACTATCAATACGATTATTGCTTGGTCCTTTTCGTCTATTCCTGGTGTGAATACGTCTAGGTATAAGCAGTCTTCGACTCCATACATACCGTGAGGCTGGCCCTTCTTAAAATCATGGTTGTATTGAATGCAAGCGGGTTTTTCTTTGATTGTTGTCAGCGTTTCGTCCCAAGGGTCGACGGGTTGAGGTGGCTGGAAAATATTTATGAAATTTAGGTATTATTATATTTATTTCGGCACATTCAATTTATTTCGATACAGCTCGTGTGAATGATTTTGGGAAAGGGTTTGTTCATAAAAAAAGTTTATTTAGTTTAAAGAATAATTGATACTTTTCTTTTTTAAAATATCTGAACATTATAAATATGGCATCAAAAGTAAGTAAAATTATAAAAGTAACGTTTTAGAATCTTGATTTTTATTGTCAATCATAAACAAAAACTTAATGATTATACTACTTACCATAAACCTTAGGTCGCCGATAGGTGGTGCAGCATAGGGTATTCCCATAAACCCGAAATATTCCTTATTCTTAATAAGAGTCTTCAACACTTTCCCAATAATGGGACCATTTGTTGTATCTACTACTGGGCTCTCTTTACACACAATAAAATTAACAAATAGAACAAAAGAAATAAAAATATTAACTATATTAAAATCCATTTTTGTTAGATAGTCATGACAACCTATATTAATGAAATGATCGATTGTAACTAAACTAAACTACGGCTGAGTGATATCAGATTATCGGACCACGTTTTTATCTTTATTATGTCTTAAAAATGCCGGTAATTTACAATGTTAAGTCACTGGGGAAAACAGATAATTTTAGTGACCTAGAAACATAAAATAAATGTACCTAAAGAGTTACAAGTTACTAACCGCACATTGTTTGGAAATTAATCAGAAACCTAACACATATAGAATTAACAAACACGACTAAAATAAAGCTATCATTGTTTAACTAAAACTTAAAACAGTTTTTGAGTAGGCGCCAGATAAACCTGCAATAAAGTACATTGACCTTTCCCTTATATCTCTACGTAGGTGCCCGAAAAATGAATCATGAATCGTTTTAAATTACTAGAAAATGTAAAGGATCACGATAGATTTTGATTCAGGGCAGCTTTATGTCTTGATTTCCGTTTTTCAATTAAGAATGACAATAAATGTAGGTGGGTCAATGATCGTTATTGCAAGTTTATTTGGCGCCTACCATAGAACCAAACTATCAAGAATGATATTAAGGCTGACTGATGTCACTTGATAGGGAAGAATAGAAGAAGAAAATCGTGTTGTACCGACCCCAAGTAACATAAACCTGGGAAGGAATACAATGACGACATTACACTTAATTGGTACAGAAAATGAGACAAATAAACTTATTTGTACTCATGTAATTTAACCTTCAGATAACCCATAAAGTGCACTGACTGAAAACCTTGGCGTCGCGTCGTATATAACATTTTCATATATTATGAAAACATTTTCACGGATTTTATATTGTTTTTAATGACGTGTCCTATAGGTTCACCCACATTTTGTTCAGTTATACAATTTAGTAATACTTAGAAATTCTAACGGAATTTTATAATGATTTTTCAATTAAGATGAGTTATTCTATAGTTCTGTTGTTTATTGCCTGTTTTGTAATTACTTGTAGTTGTATTAGTGATAATGTGTATGATATTAAAACAAATGGAACCAAGATTATTGGAAGAAAGTTATTTACAATTTTTGGAGATAAGCCTTACGCTGCATTTTGGAAAATTCCGTATGCTGTTCCCCCAATTGGGAAGTTAAGGTTCAAGGTAAATTATGTTTCTTAGTACCTTAGGAAAACTGATGCCGGTCAAGTTGGTATATAGTTATGTTAATAAGAGTAAGTATTTTATCCTTGAAATCATACCCTTTTTGCATTTAAGTGTGAAGAATAGTTTAGTGTAGATTTATTTTGTCGATCTCGGCTAAAATTAAGCACCTTGATAACATAGCTTGTTTGTATATTATTTCGTATTGTATGTGTGAAGCCTAAAATCTATCTACATCTACTATTTTTCAGTCCATCCGTGTCTGAGATCACTGCGATAAGACCGTCCAATCTACACTTATTTTTCGTTTATTACGTCTCTCTTTTATAGTGTGGTGTAAAATGTAGTACAAATTAAATTAAATTTCTGCACTTAATTACTTTCAGCCACCTTCTCCACTTCATTGGTTAAATAAATCAGTTTATAACTACAGCATTCCGTACAAAGAGAGTTGTGCATCTGGATTATCGGAAGACTGTCTATATCTTTCCGTTTATACACCAATCATCAAGCACATATTCTACTACCCCGTCATTGTCTGGATCCACGACAGAGCCCACAAGCATGGACCCGACTTTCTAATAGATGAAGATATTGTTGTAGTTACTCTCTCCTTCAGAACTTCAATCTTTGGCTTCCTCAATACTGGAGACAACTTTGCTGAAGGCAATATGGGAGCCAAGGACATTGCTACTGCTTTGAGTTGGATAAGAGATCATATTAGCTACTTCAATGGTGATTTAAATAGAGTTACAGTTTTCGGTTCGGGATCATCTGCTCCCATAGTCGCATCGTTGTTGTTGTCTGCTGCTGGAGAAGATTTGTTCAACAGAGTGATAATACAAGATGGAAGCGCATTATCACCTGCTGATTACAGAAGCTACAATTTCGAGATAGCGAACAAATTGTATTGGAATCTGAATGGACCATTCGAAAAGTTCAATCGAACGAAATTGTATGAATTACTTTCTAAAAGCACCCTAAGGAAATTATTGCTGGCCAGCCATCATCTATACGACAGCACCGAAGTCAGGGACAATCAGAGGCTTATCAATTCATTTTCCCCAACTGTCGAAGTATCAGGAAAAGGCGCTTTCATGAACAAATTCCCCTTCGAAGTATACAAGCGAAAGATTACAAATAATGCGGTGGAAGTTATGATAGGCTACACCAACTTAGATTCCCTCCACAAACTGAACGGTTTCGTGAGAAACAGGAAACTTCTAAAGTATTTAAATTATAACTTTCAGTATTTATTGCCATTTGAAGGGCGGAGAGACGAATACGGATCGAAACTGTACAGGAAGATAAGGAGGAAAATAATGGATTTCTATTTCGTTAATGGGACGGTCGGGGAGCGGAGCCTGCGGAGGTACGCGAAGTATGTGTCGGACCAAGTGATTTATCCGATACTCCGTCAAGCGAGCCTGCACTCGCAAGTGTCGTGTAATGACGTTTACTTGTACCGCTTCACCTTGCGAGGGTCCTTCAACATCGTGTGGAACACGTTCCTCCGCAATCTCAACCTGAGTGGAGCTACATCGGGCGATGAAATCTGTTACCAATTTAAATGTAAATCTTTGAGTACAAGCTACAATACAGCCGCGACTCCAGACGAAAGGCTCTTCATTAAGAAAATTGCGAGGTTATTGGCGAATTTCGCTAAATACGGGTAAGGTTAATGCAGATTAAATATTTGCTCTTTTCTCTTGTTAATGAATTTTAATTTAAGTGGTTGAGATTTAAATCCTTAATGCGGAGTTACTTTCTAATTGTTTTGTCAGTTTACGGTAAGCTTGCTTTGATGGTATTAAAAGATTGTGAAGTTAAATGTTACCTGGGATTTGAGGTACTTTGCGGTATTTCCATTTGGTATTTTGAAATTAAAATTTTGTTTGAACAACTTTACAAAGGAGCTTATTTGTTTTCATCTCGTTTCCGAGCAGTATTTTAATCAATTAAATCTCTTTTATGTTGATAGTGGTTAATGAAATAGAACGTTAATCCAATCTTAGAAGGAAGAAGTCACAATGTCAAAGCAGTGGGATCGTTATGGTTTGATTTTATACTTAGATATGCTTAATCTTAGCTTCAGGGAACTGTAAAGATGTTTTAACCTAAATATTAAATTAATAATTTCAGTTTATGATTATTTTTTTGTTTTCAAGTACTTACGACTTTATGGCTTTTATATACAGTCCCGTCTTATTGTTTAGGTGGTTTTTCTCAATGAAAAATGGTCGTCGAGTCGGTATTACAATGTTGAGTCTCACTGTAGTATTTTCTTTTCACTAAGTTTTACAACCTTGCAAATTCTAAAACAATAGTGCTTTCACTAATTTTAGTGATCTAACAATTATTTCCGTATACTTTGCAGGAACCCAACACCACACTCATCGGACGACGTCCTCGAAGGCCTACAATGGATGCCTCTGACTCCCAACAGGAGTATGAGAGGTCTAAACATGGGCCATCAGCTCAAAATGATGAGACTACCAGAAGAGAAGAGAATGGAATTCTGGGATCAGCTGAGGCATGAATTCTTTCCGGATAGGGAAATAAATGATGAACTGTGACGGCTTTTTTAAATTATAATATTGTATTGTGTGCAATGATCTACCTTTTAGTAGAATTAAATATGGTGATGGACATAGTTTTTCGAACGAGTTTCTTCACAAATAGTTTCCTGCCGGAGACTGTGTTTCCCGATAGCTACAACCTGGGGATGATTAAGTCAAGAGTGAATAGGTTACTTCTATGCAAGCGTGCTATATTGTCGACCACATTTTCGCTTCCCATCTGGTATGACTGTGGTCAAACACGAGCCTATCAATAGTAAATAATTTAAAAACATGCGGAGAGAAGTCTTTAGGGACTGCCGATAGAAGTGAAATCTAAGCGAAAGCTAAAGCGTTCGGTGACGATGACGCGAGTTCCATGATTTTTGTTCACCCAAAAAGTACACATATATACACAGTTTACATATAGCTCATGGAAAGCGTTCGGTGACGATGACGGGAGTTCTATGATATTTGTTCACCCAAAAAGTGCTCAACGCACCGGAAGAAGTTTTCACTTCAAAAACTTCTCAAAATTTGGTTCCTATTTTATTGGCAGTACAGTATTGGGATACAGTAGCATCCAGTTGATAGCAATATCCTCGACCCGGGCTTCTAGTACAAGAAGTCACAATCTGGTACAAGTATGAATCGATTGGAATGGAAAATATTTCCTTCAAAAGAAACAATTCACTTCAAACAGCAAAATCTGTAAATCCGAAATCCGAAGCCGAAATCAGGCTTCAGTCTTCGACTTTTATGTGCTGTTAACTTAGATAGTAAAAACCTCATCAAATCGTCAGCTTAATTAACGAGCCAACTTGTAATCGGCTAATGTGCTTTTCTACCAGTTAACAACAGAACTTGTACAATTTTATGAACACTACAGCTTAACAGTCAGAACGTAATTAAATCGGAGTGCTCCCAAATGATTTTGCACGAGTACAGCTGAGTGGAGAGGTGTTAATATTTGCACCGTGTGGTTTAATTTTTGGTAAAAGTTTATACGGGGTTTTGTAACATGGGGATGTAGTTGGCATCTGAAGGTTGATATGGTAAGGGTTATTGATTTTCGAACGGGTTTTTTTCACAAAAGTTCTCTGCCGGATTCTGTTTTTTCAGATAGCTCTAACAACGAAACTACGAGAATGTGTATTTCAGTGTTGCTTAGAGAAAATCTTGCGTAGGTAACTGAATGTGACGGTTCTTTTTCTTATCCGATCACTGTGAAAGCAATAAGTGGTGACCCAGTGTGTGACTGCTTGCTTTTTCTGGAATCAATCTTATCTTATCTTTTACCTATCTTTTATATATTTTAGGTGGGAGTTGGTTTTCAATTACAATTTTGGGTAGTTGACAAACTATGCAAACATAATTGTTTTGTTTTTCTTATTTTTAATTTAAGCGATTGTTACTATAAAATATTGTATATTATATCAAAACATGATTTATAGAGTACTCTGTCTGACCGTTGGACTTCTTCAATACTAATGATGACATGTTATTTTGGTTTTAAAACGATTTTCTTTGTTAAACCACTATTGTTTATTTACTATAATTATTCTTGTACAATTTGATTAATTTACAATGTAAATCTTATAAGATTTAGCTAATTTTAGTTTTTCGTATCAAGTAGGTAAACACGTGACGTACTTCCGTACGCCAGCGGACAGTGTTGTCGTGGAGTGGGTCTTCGTTTATAAAAGATTGTGCACTCGGTGTGCTAGTCAGTCTTGGTCTTAGTCTTGTCTTTGAACTCGACTCAAGAAAGAGCTCCTGCTCCCGACAAAACTGTCGGTTTACCTGGTACAGCACTGCTGTATATTCACATAGCTGTATTGGCTTACTAATACACTGTGTATTTGGGTGGCTTTTGTCTCTGTACGAACTGTGACCTTAAAGGTCTGTTCGAATGACTGTATTTTTATTATGTATCGTTTATATTGTGTGTTTGTGTATTTTTATAGTGTAATAAAACCCTGTTATTGATTACATTGTTTCGTTTTCACCAAATACTCCAAACCCTGACCATATACCGCTCTGGTTTATGCCCTACTCTCACATATAGGTATATAAAACGAAGAAACATCCGAAATTACTAAACCCTAATCTCTTCAAAATTAGAGTGAACAGGCTTCTTCTGGGTAAGCTCGCTTCAACGTCGACTTTGTCTCTGGTATCTATGACCTAGACTAGAGTAGAGAAAAAAAAAAGTTATTTTAGACTTTGTAGTGTTTTATTTGGAAGTCGTTTGTATTTTTTAGGTAAAAAAGTTTTTATAACCCGACCTCATTTTGGTTACTTGGATGACGTAATTACATCATCCAATCAAGCTACAAGTTAGCAAAATGCTCATAAAATAAATTAATAAATTCTTTTTAAAATTTTTACCGAATCGAATCAGAAACCTCGGAGTAAATTGGTGTACATACATAAAAAAATACCCAAAGAATTGAGAACTTCCTCCTCTTTTGGAACTTAAAAATGAATCCCTATTTTTCTTGGTCACGGCATCACGCGTGAACGGCTGGACTAATTTAGCAAATTTTTTTTTTGTGAATAAGAATAAGAAATATATATATTTATTTAATATTTTTATTTTTTAATTTAATTTTTTCTTATTTTGTGGTTTTTATTGTCAGGAGAAATTATTCTGGAAGAAAATATTTTAAAAAATCTACATCCGGGCGAAGCCGCAGAGGGCCACTGGTCTATAATAAATTAGGAAGAAGGAAAAGTTTGTCAGCTTAGGGTAATTTAGGAACAGTCACTTGTGGGTTAGAATGGAACTTTTTTATGTGTATAATAACTACCAAGAGCTATCACAGAGTGCCACTAACTAGTTTTCATCCCTAAAAACGCACAGTTCCTGAGTAATTGAGGATATTTGAAGTTTACATTTTTCTATGATATTATTAATACCGTCTCCACGCAATGAGTTTGAGAGGGAGGACGGTGTCGCCGAGGCGGGTCCAGAAAACGGTGGCGAGATGCCCTGGACGCGTACTACGAATGCTGGCTCGAGGTTGCGCAAGGGAAGACTGTCTTGAGAGTCCTGGCGGAGGAAGCGGTGTCGCGGGGCGGTGTGTTGTTGGCGGTGTCCTTGGACATCTCCAACGCCTTCAACACCCTGCCCTGAAGTTGTATTCGGGAGGCACTTCGATACCATCGAGTGCCTTCCTACCTCCGCCGCGTCGTCGGGGCTTATCTGGCGGAAAGGTGTGTCACCTATCTGGGACGCGATGGCAGATACCAGCGCCCCATGTCGTGCGGTGTTCCGCAGGGTTCGGTCTTGGGCCTGCTCCTGTGGAACATCGGGTACGACTGGGTGCTGAGGGGTGAGCTCCGGCCGGGAGTGCAGCTAGTGTGTTACGCTGACGACACACTGGTCACTGCCCGGGGGAGCTCGCACAGGGAGGCAGCGTTGCTGGCGACGGCTGCGGTCTCACAGGTGGTGAGCCGCATACGGCGCCTCGGCCTGGAGGTGGCCCTCAACAAGTCGGAGGCCATTGTTTTTCATGGCCCCCGGCGAGCGCCGCCGCCGGGATCGCACATTGTGGTTGGGGGGGCCCGTATCGCTGTCGAGTCCACCATGAAGTATCTAGGATTGGTGCTCGACAGCCGGTGGGATTTCGGCCCCCACTTCCGGCGGCTGGCGCCCAAGTTGTTGGGCGCGGCGGGGGCGCTGTTAACGCTGCTTCCCAATCTGGGGGACCCGAGCACCGCCTGTAGGCGGTTGTACGTGGGGATCGTGCGATCGATGGCCCTGTATGGGGCCCCGATCTGGGCGGCTGACCTGACGGCCAGCACCATCACTGTTCTGCGGAGGCCGCAGAGGGTGATGGCCGTCAGAGTCATCAGGGGATATCGCGCGATCTCCTACGAGGCGGCTTGCGCACTGGCCGGATCTCCGCCGTGGGACCTGGAGGCGAAAGTGCTCGCGTCACTGCATAGGTAGCGCGAGGGCGCGCGGGCGCGCGGGCGCGCGGCGAGCGACTGACGCAGCGACACCTGGAGTTGCGTCGGTCGCAGCTGCGCGAGGTCCTGGTGGCGGAATGGCGGGACAGGCTCTCGAGCCCTACCGCCGGCCTCATCACCATCGAGGCCATCCGGCCAGTGCTCGACCTCTGGCTCGGGAGAAGGCACGGCTCCCTGTCGTTCCGTGCGACGCAGGTCCTCTCGGGGCATGGCTGCTTCGGGAGGTTCTTGTGTCGCATAGGCAGGGAGCCGGACGCTCGATGTCACCACTGCGTCGACTGTCGGGAGGACACGGCGCGGCATACGCTGGCAGAATGTGCCGCTTGGGAGGAGCCGCGCCGTGCCCTCAACTCTGTGGTAGGCGGTGACCTCTCTCTGCCGGCCGTAGTTCATGCTATGATCGGCGGTGAGGAGTCCTGGGACGCGGTGGTCTCCTTCTGCGAGACAGTTATCGCGCAGAAGGAGGCTGCGGAAAGGGAGAGGGAGATAACAACCGCTCTCCCTGCCCGCCGCAGGCGCATCAGGCGTCGGAGGAGGGCATACGCTGCCCTCTTCCGGCCCCCCTAACTGGGTCCAGGGGCGGCGGACTTGGGGATGTCCGTCGCCCCCCATTCATCCGGACCCGAGGTGGCGGCGCGTGGTGTTCCCGTGCGCCCCTCTTTGACGTAGCGAGGGGAGTCAAACACCTCACTCCACTCGTTGACGCGAGGTGGCCCGCAGAGGCGGGCCGGCACCAGCCGGGGATTGCGGAAGTCGCATACGTTCCCGCGATCCCCGGCGCAGGTGGCAGATGGAACACCGGGGTGGTTTTAGTCAGTAAGAGTCTGACAGACCCCTCCACCCGCCCCAGGGTGGAGGATTTCCATGAGGTTTTCCCCCCGAGATAAAAAAAAACAAAAAAAGGGAAGACTGTCTGAAAAGATAGGCGAGGAGGTGGCGGGGTAGAGGAGGAGGCCCGGCAGTGAAACACTAAAATGTAAGAAAAAATATAATCATTGTTGTATGCAAGTGTACCGGTAGAATATAGAGAACTGGGTCACCGTTGCATGTGTGTGTGTAACCAGATATCATTTTAAATGTGTCGGCTCACATCAAATTTTGAAAGCATTTGTATGTTCAGAAAAAAATCGATTCTTTTTGTGATGTATTGTTAAATGTAGCCTACTAATTTATTGCTGACATGACAGGTTTTTTGTAGTAAATCACAAAGGCAATGCCTTTTTTTGGCTTTATGAATTTTACTAGTGCTTTTTTTAAACTCAAGTCTCCAAACTCCACGCCAGCAAATCAGGCTACCTGAAACTGTAAATTGTCCCAATCAACCATGAACCTAATCGTCTGGAAATAAAGTTGAAAATCTATTAAAGAAATTTGACAGATTGTTGAAGCTGATGTGTATAAAAAGCCTTTAAATTTGATGTAAAATAAAAACAGTTAAAAATCATAGACAACGTCAAATAAACTACTTGTTTTTACCATTGCTTCTGAGGTTAAAAAAGAAGCTACTTATTGAAATGTTTCGCCAGGTATCGACAAAATCAAAATACGAACATACATATTTTGTGGACCAATTGCGACGTCGCGTGGCGATACGATGTTGTGTCGTGGAATTCTACGTCATCATCTTCATCCCATAGAGAATAGTTGCGCAGAGAGCCATGGAGCGCTCTATGCTTGGCTATGGCTAACAGACCGAGTTCCAAACGTCGAGTTCCGAAGACGTTTTCTACGACATGCATCGTAAAACTTCGGTAGATGTTTCATGACATTTTTACAATGTACGCGAAGATTTCCACGTATCGCGGCAGGGCGTAACGTACATACATATGTTGACCTCTATGTCAGGGATACATAAGTTTAGGTTTACAAGCTTGAATAGCAAGCTGGATACTGTACTAAAATACTATGTGTGGTGGCTTGCAGTCCAGCCTTGAAATATGTTAGTGCTGTTTACATGATGCTAGATGATTTCAACTAAAGGTATAAATAAGGTAACTAGAAGAAGATAAACAGATAAATAAGGTAACACATTAGCAGAGCTTTTATTATACAGAAAAAGTGTATCCGAACAATAAGTAACGTCGGGCCTTTCAAAACATGCAGACCGCTTTTAAAAAAACTAGGAATACTTACACTTGTTTCTATGTTGTCATGGAAATTGGGATGTTTATTAGAAACCAATCACATTTATTTGTAGACAGTAATCTAAAATATAAATATAAGTCAAGAGACCCCACTAAATTGAAAATTCATACTCGTTGTAGAAGCGCGTTGCATAAAAGGAATAGTTATAGGATATCCATTAAAATTTACAGTCATATTTCACGTTTGTTGAGAGAACTCCTCTTATATAAGTTTCAAAAGCTAATGAAATTATGTTTAATGGAGAACTGCTTTTATACCTTAGATGAATTTTTTAACTGTAAGACTTAATCTCTGTGTCGATCCGGTATTTGTGAACTATTTTATTCTATTTTACTGCACCTAGTAGTTAATTTTCGCATGCCTCCTGTAGGTGAGATGTGTAAAGCACTACCTTATTTCTTGTAGCACCCATTGTACCATATCTCTGGTGAAATAAATGATTTATGATTTATCATTCATGAACGACACATCCTCGAAGTAAAATTAATGCTCACTAGCCAATCGAATACTACCTTCGCTGGCCACCTGAATCTAGTACACCAGCCGGGACGGTAAAATTAGTGTTGGGGTACTATCTGAAAAAATGGAACAACATCCTATTTAAGCCTAACTTGAGACTTCAGCTTATTAGTTAAGTTAGTTCTGTATACACGAAGCGTTTTTTTTTTTAAAGATGGGATATCATCAAATGACTTCTTCCGCTCTGGGTGGAGCGGAAGGGCGTGTCAGACCCTTACTGACTAAAACCCATCCGTGTTCCTTCTAAAGCCCTTTGCGTTCCAGGGCCGCGGTAACTCTTTCGAACAAATTCCGCAACGTATACACGTAGCTGGAGTTTCTAGCTTATCAGTTTTCCAAAACTAACATCTGCCTAGCCGTTTCCCAACTACATATATTGGGGTCGGCTTCCAGTCAAACCTGATTCAGCTGCATACCAGTATTTTACGTGGGCGGCTGCCTACCATACCTCAACAACCCATTAACTGGGTAACACGGTAGTTCTTGGCAAGACTGGAGTCAGATTTCCTGGCTTCTGACAATCCGTAACGACTGCCAAAGATCTACGAATGACAGCTGGGACCAATGGCTTAACATGCTTTCCGGGGCATGAAGGAAACTAGATATGTTAAGATGGTCACCCATCCATAGACCGACCTTGGCAAGCGTTGGTAAACCTTAAAGATCGACCCGTGCGGCTGTTATACTTTAGCCACGAGTTCCCAACACCTGCGTATTATCTTAATCCACATTTTTTTCTTTCTTACTTGCCTTGAAATACTAGCCATGTGTATCCCGGGCACTATCGCTAGTCGTCGAAGCTCAAAAGTTTGCCGACCGGTTGAAAAATAAATCCCTTAGACAGCGGTATGGCGTTGTAATTGGCTTGCGGAAGCCAGGCAGACGCTTCGTGGAAAATACTGATATTCCAATGCTGCTGGCTACACTGAAATTCGATCCCAACCCAGCTTGAAAAAAAGGCGGAAAACGGCGGATGCTGTATTAGAATGTTGATATTGTATTGTTAACTCGTGAGTCTGTCACAGACAATTTTCTCCGAATATACTGGACCGATTCAATTCAAATGTGGAATTTGTTTGATTTTAAATTGCGTTTGATACGCTGAAGTAAACCATAAAAATCCATGTATTCTGGATTTGCCAGAGATGCCATCATCATCATTATCTTCCGGCCATTGTACCATGTTACTTGAGATCGGCGAAACAAACTTTTTTTTAGGGTTCCGGACCTCTGTATGGAGAAACGGAACCCTTATAGGATCATTCGGTTGTCAGTCTGTCTTTCTGTCTACCTGTCTGTCACAGCCGAATGTACTCGACCGATTAAGTTGAAATTTGGTAAACATAAAACCTTCTGTAACGCAAACACGGGCGCGTAGCGAAAATAAATAAACTTTGAAAACTATTGTTAAGGAATTTTACTTGGTACCTATGCATGTCAGTTCTTTAAGAGTAAATACTTTATTTTTCCAACGTTTTTTTCTTTCTTCAGATACTAATTCTTGGATAAAGCTGTATATTTGCTACAATGGTAAAAATGTACAAGGTAAAATAATAAGTCCACAGTGAAAACAACAAGATCTAAGCAGAAATGCTGGTTCAAATAGCGCAGAAAATGCTTGGAGTTCTATTTAAATGTAAGAGATGATGGGATGAAATACGTTAAGATGGACCATTCAGTTCTCTATGGGGCATTTATCACTGATCTGTTGCTAATGATTCTCAAAGTTTTTGCAGGTTCCTGCACGTGGCTATACTACCATTTGATGCTATTTGCAGTGTTCTTTGTTAAAGGTGCAATGTATTCCAAAATAATTTTGTAGTTATTTCCTCTACTAGACTCCACCTCTACTTAGCCGCAATCATTGATATAAATTATAAAGTGTCACAGACATTCTAGACGCGATAATTTTCGAATTACAACATATCTCGCTCAAGTCGAATCGCGTAAGTAATGGAAATAACTAAGATTTTTTTCTATTTCTATCTAGCTAGCCTCTCCTAATTTCCACACAACTCTGTCATTTGTTTAATGTTCCTCCCTCCGCCATCGTCAACTGGGTTTGCTTCCATGATTTTTGGCATTTAATGGGAGCCAATTTTACCAAATAAATAATTAGTATAGGTATCATTAGGTAATTCAATGCTTTTTGTTTTCATAGCACTCCAGACAGTTCAGAAATATTGGTGAGGTCAAAACTCACATACAAAGTATACCTATAGACTAGAAGTAACGCGCTTCAGCGACAAAGCTACATCCCACGTCCCACCCAAACCTCGTAGGTTTTAAAAAGAAATATAAAATTTTATTTGCGAGGACATAAAAGAAAATTCTGCAGGTCAGGCCCGCGGCTAAGAGTTTGAGCACCGCTGCCCAAGATCAAAGATTCGCCTCCACAAATAATAAAATAACGGGCACAGGGAAAGATATTGAGTCATCACATTAAATAAATCATATTATCATTATACTGAGGTTACAAAGAAGAACAAGGGTGGTACGGAGTGGGTAAAACTTGTTTATTTGGTTTTGGAACAAATAAAACAAGTTTTTGATTGTGAAATAAATAATAATTTTATTATTTGTGATTTATTAAGGTTCCTTATCGGACGGAATTTTGATGGGATCACTCGTATGTCTGCCTGTCTACACAAAAAAAAAAGAAATTAAAAAAAAACCGTAAAGAAACGCACGGCGCTGTACAACGAGGAGTGCGGTAAAATGAGATTGATGAGAGTACCTATTTTACGGCACGTTCCATTGTATGGTGCATAATTTTTAACTTTCGAACACTGTATACAGGCTTCGTAAATGCGTTTTTGAGCAAATGTGTTGAAAAAGTTTTTTACGAATTAATTACAGGTAAACCTACGAGCATAAGAATTCGAAGACCCTCTGCGCGCAAGTCCACTCGCGCATGCATTTGTTTGGAAGAGTAGCAGCAGTATACAGGCTGGAGATGACGTTACGACAATAAATCAAAACACTGGCAATACTAGTTCATACTACTATGTTGTCTTTTATCGCAGATTTGATGTCACAAACTGCAGCAGACAGCTTGAAATATTTTTAATTCGTCAGACACTACTACTATTCACTATCCTTGACTAGTTTGAGTTTTTTTGACGTTTAATGTAATTGGAAAGTTTATTTTCAAGATTTTATATAAGAATAATGTAGAATGTAAAATTTACGTAATATCTTTTGTAAATATGTAGTTGGTGTTCCTTTATAAATAAATAAATATATGTATTTGAATACATGTACATAATTTACTAGGTGGTTTAGAAGTCTATTTATGTTCCAAACCATAAATACTTCCTATAACTCTTTTAAAAGCCTGGTCAGTGTGCAAGGACTACGTATAAAATAAAACGAAGTAAATAAGCCGGGGAACGTGTTTATTACGGGGCGATACTACCTAGAAATGCTGGTCTTTGAGACACGTCCGCCCGTTTGGTTGGCAACCAGTATTTTTATTTTCTTCTCTCTATTTCTGCTTCAATGAGTTCCGAAATTTTTTTCATGTAAATGTAAACGCGGAGAATTGTCAAACAAATCTGTAATTTTACCAATGCTGAAGTTTGAACAAAAATTTTAGTATTTTTAAAAGATTATGACGATTTTTGACTTATTCCGACCGTTAAAAAGATAGTTTTTGTTTTTGTTATGTGTTATTAATTGCTATTTCTGTTGGAGTTTTGTGTGATCGTTTGTGTCCGCGACCTCGTCCGCGTTTTTTCAAAAATCGCTGTAAGTCCAATCGCAAAAATCTTTCGAGCTCCACGGCAATATAAAAATCACTTGATATTATTTAGCTTTCAGAACATAAAGGTGATAATGGCTTTTCAGTGGCGGTAAACAACATAAATCATCTCATAACAATGAAAGGGTTGAAGACGATATCTCGAGGCCGGAAGATATTGATGATCTAAAAAACACCGGAGAGCTCCATTGTCTTCAATGGGAGTGATTTGATTTACAGTTGAGTGAAGCCGTCAACGGATAAGCAAGGAAAGTTGGTTTGGAAGTGGAATCAACCGTTTTTGGTATATCTTATATATACCTACCTAAAACGTTTATCTTTAATTTAATATTGTGTCCGTTTAATGCGCGCTATTTCGTAGGACATAATTCTGACAAGGTATTTGATGACATACTTTCGTATATTATGCTTATATCTTCTTCTACAGTTCTCATTGTTTATTCAAGTGATAAAATATTTTCTAGCTAGAAACTAAATGCCTAGAAGAAGTTGGGTCTACTGTTCCACTGTGACCTCATGAAATTTTGACCAAATCAGACACTTGAACTTAAATTCAAAGTCTCCCATAACCATCTCTAAATTTTAAAGTTTGTTTTATATACCTATTGGTATATAAAAAAACTTTGTATTTCAGACATATTTGGCCCAGGCCATAATAATGTTAGTAGTACGATTTAAAAATTATGTTACCTACATTTAAAAAATAATAGGGATGTTGCCTGGGTTAAAAAAAATATTATTCTATTTCAGATTCATTTCATTTTGTCAGTTAGATTATCGAAATATATTGGAAACGTGTTTTTTATTTTATCAAATCAATAAAAAAATACGAAGATAAAAAGCATCAAAGATTGGAGTGGGGCTTGTAACGTCACTTTCCAGTAAAAAGTTAACTGGTAAGTGACGTAACACGACGTCGACGTTCAACGCACTGTATCGTCTTCATTTACGCACTGTTTCGTCATTTTTTACTTACGTGACAAATGAAAAAATACTTGACCAATATTTTTTGGAAATCTCTCTGACGGACTAATTCTATTTCTTTTTCCAAATACCCTTTTAAAGTATTTGCCGCCCTCTGCATCAGTAAAGCGATGCGGCGCCACAGCACAGTGTGAAAGCAGTCTGTGTGCGCGTGCGCAAACATCGCAGACGCACTACAGTGTCTAAAGTAGTGTGGGAAGCCCCATCAGCAACCTGAACGCATTATTAATTGTATTCGGAGAGCGTTGATGGCCCGCTACGTGTAGTTGAACCACAGATTGTAGGTGTAGAGAGTTTGGCAGAGTGCTTTCAACAGAGTGATCTTTACCTACTAAACAACATCTCGCAAATCTGCGTGCCAACATGTGACAGCGGATCACCATCGCTCTTCTCTCCCTTTCTATGTCCCCATCATCTTTTAAATTCTCGGTGACCACATGACCGAGGTATTTAAACTCTCCCACTCTTCGAAGAGCGAAAGCTTTAAGCAGCACAGGTGTAACATCTCCCAGTTTACGACCTCTAGCTTGAAATACCAAGAGCTCGCTTTTCTGTGCATTGTACAGGAGACCGTGTGGCATGTATGAGGAGTATGCGAGGGAGGGCCCTCGCATACTCCTCATACATGCCTATCAGCTTTCGTATTTATACTTTCACATAAACTGTATAAAATGTTATTATTTTAATGTAAACATAAACTTTTATTTTTTTTATTTGATTACGGCGGCATACTTATAGATGTTTTTTTTTGTGCCGTTAAAAGTTACTTCGTTTATTAAAAGCTGTTAAGTTTATAACTAATACTGAAGAACTAATCTGGAAGAATATTACCTAAAAGATAAAGAAATGCTAAATGCAGAACCTTATTAGGTACAGCAATATTGGGGAATCTTTAGCCTCAAATAGCTGTGTCGGTAATTACCTGTTCTAAATAATAAATTAACCTTTACACCTATATTATTTGTCTATTCGAACCCTTCGCAAACAGGTTACTACATAATTTACCTACTTTGATAGTGAAGAAACTGATGTATTCTGTATTATATAAATTAGTAAATAACACTTTATATAATTATAACCAACGAATCGCCCCAGCTATCGCTCTTTCTATTAGTAATCACTTTATCAAAATACGTTGCGTTGTTAAGAGGTAGGTGGAAAAAAACTAGCCAAGTGCTAGTCGGACTCGCGTGCAAAGGGTTCCGAACAAATCTCATTTCTGTAGCATGTTATTTTAACAATACAGACTTCTTATAAAGATTATCCTGTAATCTATGGGTAAAGAAAATTTTAGACTGTAGTTTCGGAGATAAGGAGGGAGGAATGGTCAATTTTCGTTTAATTTCTTGAATAACTTAAAAACTGTTGAATTAAAATTATTGAATTAATATGATTAAAACCTTCACAATAAGCCCATTCATTTGATACGTCACATGGTAAAGTTTATATGTTTTTTGTTGAAATTTTCTATTTTGGCCCCCAAGAGGCCCCCCCCTTTTAATTAATATATTTGCGTAATGCATCCGTGTTTGGGTCACAAAAGTTCATATGTGTGTATTTTCCATTCTATTCGACAAAAATTGGCTGTGACAGACGGATAGACAGACAAACACACCCGAGTGATCCTGAGAGTTTCGTTTTTTACGGATGTTCGGAACCCTAAAAATCGGCAGAGGAAGACGCTGTATTCCTCGATGGTCACTGTATCAGTATTAGTTATGCAGATGATATAGTATTGCTCAGCCAATCAATAGCCGCGCTTAGAAAGCTGATAGGCATGTATGAGGAGTATGCGAGGGAGGGTACACGGTCTCCTGTACAATGCACAGAAAAGCGAGCTCTTGGTATTTCAAGCTAGAGGTCGTAAACTGGGAGATGTTACACCTGTGCTGCTTAAAGCTTTCGCTCTTCGAAGAGTGGGAGAGTTTAAATACCTCGGTCATGTGGTCACCGAGAATTTAAAAGATGATGGGGACATAGAAAGGGAGAGAAGAGCGATGGTGATCCGCTGTCACATGTTGGCACGCAGATTTGCGAGATGTTGTTTAGTAGGTAAAGATCACTCTGTTGAAAGCACTCTGCCAAACTCTCTACACCTACAATCTGTGGGTCAACTACACGTAGCGGGCCATCAACGCTCTCCGAATACAATTAATAATGCGTTCAGGTTGCTGATGGGGCTTCCCACACTACTTTAGACACTGTAGTGCGTCTGCGATGTTTGCGCACGCGCACACAGACTGCTTTCACACTGTGCTGTGGCGCCGCATCGCTTTACTCATGCAGAGGGCGGCAAATACTTTAAAAGGGTATTTGGAAAAAGAAATAGAATTAATCCGTCAGAGAGATTTCCAAAAAATATTGGTCAAGTATTTTTGCGTGCGTAAATGAAGACGATACAGTGCGTTGAACGTCGACGTCGTGTTACGTCACTTACCAGTTAACTTTTTACTGGAAAGTGACGTTACAAGCCCCACTCCAATCTTTGATGCTTTTTATCTTCGTATTTTTTTATTGATTTGATAAAATAAAAAACACGTTTCCAATATATTTCGATAATCTAACTGACAAAATGAAATGAATCTGAAATAGAATAATATTTTTTTTAACCCAGGCAACATCCCTATTATTTTTTAAATGTAACATAATTTTTAAATCGTACTACTAACATTATTATGGCCTGGGCCAAATATGTCTGAAATACAAAGTTTTTTTATATACCAATAGGTATATAAAACAAACTTTAAAATTTAGAGATGGTTATGGGAGACTTTGAATTTAAGTTCAAGTGTCTGATTTGGTCAAAATTTCATGAGGTCACAGTGGAACAGTAGACCCAACTTCTTGTAGGCATTTAGTTCCTAGCTAGAAAATATTTTAGGTAATATTCTTCCAGATTAGTTCTTCAGTATTAGTTATAAACTTAACAGCTTTTAATAAACGAGTAACTTTTAACGGCACAAAAAAAAACATCTATAAGTATGCCGTAATCAAATAAAAAAAATAAAAGTTTATGTTTACATTAAAATAATAACATTTTTATACAGTTTATGTGAAAGTATAAATACGATGTTTAATAACAAAAACATTTTTTTTACGTTTTTGTCGGAGATTAGCTGGAATAAACAGACATACTGTTTATTCCAGCTAATCCCCGAAACGTCTGTACCGATTTTGACGGTATTTGACATTGGTAATTTCCCTATATTTTGAAATTGATTGTCGCTGAGATGATATTGCGACTTGAATTAAAATGCTTTTTAAGTTTGAGAATTCGCTTTCAGATTCTATCGAAGAACTAATTAGGTTTGGAACAAACTTCAAATTAATGTTTGCATGTTATCGAACGGTCACCGAACACACACGAAGTTGTCCGAATGCGAAACTTTCAACAACTAGTGACACTCGGCTAGTAGAGAATGAGGGCGAACTACAAGTATGAGAGGGTTCAATACTGAGTGCATTACACGAGTTCACTGAATAGTAAATAAGAATTTCTTTTTACCTCTGAGGGTCAATTCCACTGATTTTTAGGGTTTCGAATATCTACAGATATTCGAAACGGACCCTTATTGGATCACTCGGTTGTCTGCCTGTCTGACCATCTGTCACAGTCAATTATCTCCGAATCCACTAGACAGATTCTGTTGAAATTTGGTACACATACGAACTTCTGAGACCCAAAAACGGACGCGTCTCGTTAAAAAATAAATTTTGAGTATGGAGGTCAGTTTTGGGGAACAAACTAGAAAATGAAAAAAAAGTTTTTTCAAACTGTACCGTGCGACAAATCATATAAAAGAGCTAATTGTGAGGGTTTTAATAATAGTCTCATAATTTTAAAATAAACAGCTTTAAAGTTATTCAAGAATTTAGACGAAATATTACCATTCCCCCACCCCTATCTCCGAAATTACTGAACCTAAAATTTTGAAAAAAATATAAGATATGAGTTCTTTACCTATAGATTACAGGAAAACTATAAGAAGTCTATAGGGTTAAAATAACATGTCACAACAATGAAATTTGTTCGGTACCCTTTGCACGCGAGTCCGCGTCGCCCTTGGCCAGTTTTCATGCAACGTTCCCATTCGCATGTCAGTCGCAATATGTCAGAAATGTATGGATATTGAGGCTTTTGAATGAGTAGAATCCACCCTCTCGTGTTTGTCATTCAATTTGTACTCAAACAGTTTAGTCCTACTAATGTGTTCTGTATGGTGTCGGACGTAAAAGAATAGCACCATCCCATCACTTCCCGTGGGTGTCGTTAGAGGCGACTAATGGACTCACCAGAGAATGGGCAGCAGCATTCTCTGTGCATTGCAACAGCTACACTGCGATCGCCAACCCGCCTGCCAATCGTGACGATTATGGCAACCCCCCTTTTGGGGCAGGTCTACAACTGACGTCACATCAGTTGGAGCGTAACTTACTGAATTTAATTGATTATGTAACTTATAACCCAAAGCCTAAACTTAATGATTCAAGTGAAGAGGTAACTTCTATCAAATATAATATTCTCACACATAATACCTAAGTCAGTTCTATCATCTAAGTATCGGGGCACAAACTAGGTCCCAAACTAATGACAAGTTAGTTTGTACGATCGATCATTTATGTATGGTCAAAGTTGCACTGTTACCTGCAGTTGGGTTTGCCAGACCAGAATTAAAAACTTTGGGTAGTGCTTTGGTATTTTTGGAAAATGGTAACTTCCTTATTTATTTTATAAATGCACGTCTATTAATTCAAAACAAAACAACTTTATGTTTCCTGCCGGTCGATTCTGTAAACATGTCGATGTGAAGGCTTGGGTGAAGTGATCACGAGGTGAGCTGTCAATCCACATAATCAAAGTGTCACGTGATCACGATGCGAGCTGTCATTCCATCTTGATTATATAGATTGACAGCTTACCTCGTGATCACTTCGCCCAAGCCTTCAATTCGACATGTTTACAGAATCGAACGGCTGTTTGTGACGTGAGTGACGCTTCTTACAAGACATGAAGTGTTGTTTTATAGCAAGCTGGACCTAACTATTTTTAGTACTTTGGTGGTTTTTAAAATGGATCACCATAATTTAAGTCTACATGAATCTAAACAACAAAATCCAACAAATCGATGTGAAATGTTTTAATAATCTATGCTAACTAATATAATAATGCTGAAGAATTTGTTTGTTTGGACGTAGTGCGTCCAAACAAACAAACTCTGGAACTACCAGTCGGATTTGGAACCACATTCAGCTATACTGGAACGGGAAAAAACGGGATATGCGCGTACGAAGTCGCGGGCAAACGCTATTGTATCTATAAGTTGTTACTAGACTCTCAATCTGCCTAGTTTTTACCAACTGTGTGGGGGTCGGCTTCCAGTTTTATCTGATGCAACTGGATTCCAGTATTTCGCAGCGATGGGGTTCTAATCTTGCCACCATAACTTTTTAGCAGTATCAATGCCGCCACATGAAAAAATAAGAAGCGATATTTGTACGGCAACAACAAGAACAGCATCGTCATCTATCCTGTCAGCGACGAACTAACAACAAAATCCTGCATCGCGCAAGCAAAGTTCTCCGTGCGATTTGAACATTTACAACAGTCCGAATATCAGCTATCGGGCAGTTGCCCACCAGACACAACAACCGTCTGGTAGGAGGATCCTCTCTTTTCAGTGGAGATGTGCGGGACTTGTACTATCTGTACCGCATATCTCTATAACCTTTTCTTTTGATGTCGGGGGGGAATCCTCATGGATGTCCTCCGCCATGGGGCGGGCGGAGGGGTCTGTCAGACTCTTACTGACTAAAACCACCCCGGTGTTCCATCAGAACCTTTTTTTTTTTTAGTTTCTGGGGGAAATCCTCATGGATGTCCTCCGCCCTGCCCTTCCGCCGAACTATGATGGTGCTGGCCGTCAGGTCAGCCGCCCAGACCGGGGCCTCATAAAGGGCCATCGATCGCACGATCCCCACGTATAACCGCCTATAGGCGGTGCTCGGGTCCCCCAGATTGGGAAGCAGCGTTGACAGCGCCCTCGTCCCGCCCAACAACTTGGGCGCCAGCCGCCGGAAGTGGGGGCCGAAATCCCACCGGCTGTCGAGCACCAATCCCAGATGACCCAGATCCACACGACAGCGATACGGGCGCCCCCCGACCACAATGTGCAATCCCGGCGGCGGCGCTCGCCGGGGGCCATGAAAAACAATGGCCTCCGACTTGTTGAGGGCCACCTCCAGGCCGAGGCGCCGCATGCGGCTCACCACCTGTGAGACCGCAGCCGTCGCCAGCAACGCTGCCTCCCTGTGCGAGCTCCCCCGGGCAGTGACCAGTGTGTCGTCAGCGTAACACACCAGCTGCACTCCCGGCCGGAGCTCGCCCCTCAGCACCCAGTCGTACCCGATGTTCCACAGGAGCGGGCCCAAGACCGAACCCTGCGGAACACCGCACGACATGGGGCGCTGGTATCTGCCATCGCGTCCCAGATAGGTGACACACCTTTCCGCCAAATAAGCCCCGACGACGCGGCGGAGGTAGGAAGGCAATCGATGATATCGTAGTGCCTCCCGAATACAACTCCAGGGCAGGGTGTTGAAGGCGTTGGAGATGTCCAAGGACACCGCCAACAACACACCGCCCCGCGACACCGCTTCCTCCGCCAGGACAACCTAACTTAACTGGGTAACCCAGTGGAAAGACGAAGTCAAACTTTCGGGCGTTTGGCTACCTTAACGACTGTCAAAGATCACCAATTATGATAATAGGCTTTTTGAAAATCCCATCAAAATCGGTCCAGCCGTTTCGGAGATTACCCTGAACAAATGATCAGACAGAGAGACAAAAAAAAATCAGTACATAGTACTTTGATATGCAATTAGTAAAAAGCTGTTATTTTGCTATTGCAAACAGACACTTCCATTTTATTTATTTCGTTGAAGATTACTAGAAATGTCCTGGCTATTACTACGCTGGCTATTATTATCCTCCGTTCAGAGTATTACTGCATATACGTACTTGCTCTGATAACTGCAATAGCTATCGTGGAACACTTGGCGTCACCGAACATTGCTAACAAACTTTTAACAACTTGAATTACCATAACACTCGGCTTGTTGGACTTCATAACATAATATCGCCCCAGTATTCCCTTAAAAGGCTGGAAGATTCATAAAGTTAATTCACATTTTCACAGCTATGATTAAGTCCCATGTCACAGTAGGAACACTTTTTGACATTGACGGAGAAAAAATGTAGAACCTGGACTGGGTTTTATTTTTTATTTGTAGGAAATAATCTCTTGGAGTACGTACTGATCAGATCAAGGTGATAACAAGACTCACTGTGTCCACTGCCTTGAGAAGAGCTGAAGACAGAGTGGCCTAAAAGCAGTTCATCAATAAATCCGTCAAAGCTTTCCAGGTGGGGCACCACCTTCACCAATTAGGGATACAAATACTGCATGGTGTGTTAGTCATTTGTTTTGCCGTCTTAACGCACATAATATTTGCTGGCACAAACAAGAATTGATGCAAATAAGAATGAGCGTGTAGCCAAGTTCTGTGTTCTATATGGTGTCGGACGCAAAAGAATATCACAGTCGCATCATTTCCCGTGGGTGTCGTAAGAGGCGACTAAGGGACTTACCAGAATATGGGCAGCAGCATTTTCTATGCAACAGCTACTCTGCGATCGCCAACCCGCCTGCTAAACCCACTCCCTCCTTGTGGGAGGCCTATGTCCAGCAGTGGACGTATCGCCTTTATCGCCGTTATGCCCAGAGGCGAGGCGATTACGTTACGATTCCGAATAGTGTGCGTTGCAATAGGTAGTTTCATACAAAGAATATTGCATGGCTCGAGTTGATACGGTGACGATTCCTTTCCGCTGATATGATGATGATTACAAAAATACTATCACTGTAAGAAAGCTACACTATACTTGAGTGCTATAAGGCTCCTTTTTCACGCAAAATGACGGTATTTATTATTGGTTACAGGAAAAAACCATGTGAAAAAGTTACTAACCCTATATGCCATTAGGGGGTTAACTTTTAACGTTCGTTTTGTTGCTTTCCATAATTTAATTTCAGTAAAATCTTTTTGTTCACAATTTTCATCGGTGTTCGATTGAGTTTCCAACACTAAATGACGTGCCGAGTGTATAGACACACGTGCTGCTGTTAGGACATAGTGGACACAGAGGACACAGTGGACACACTGGACACACTGCGAGCGATAAGCTGTCGGAACGCCTTCCGCGCGTTGATCAAAGCTTGGTTGAAAGCTGGTCAGGGCTGTCCGTAGTATCATTTTTAACTGGGCTAATTGTGAATAGGTTTAATGTAATTTTCTTAGTTTGCAGTGTATGGGTTCTCGCCGTGTAAATAGTTGATGATTAATGTCGGCCAGTAATATAAAATGGCTATTTAAATACATATAATAAAATAGTGAATATAGACCAAATCATGTAAAAATTAAAGGAAGTAATGATGGAGTTTCATGTCCGTTCTTCTCCATTTGGACCATTTCCACCTTTGCAAATGGACAATTAGCTTCATTAACCTATCATTATTTTTTACCATAAATCTATTCAAGAGTATCTTTAAAGGGTTTAATTGAAATGACTTTGACTTTACTACTATCAATATAACTAAATAGTCATAACAAAAATTGATAGAGGCTCGCAATTACGTGCTCCACCCAAAATTAAGGATGATAAATACAATGATTACAATAACAATAAAAATGAGGAATGTTATGTGGCAACCCTCACGCCGGCATCAAACGCAGCGGGATAGTGGAGGCGTGTGGCGCCTGTCGGCAATATACTGTGTGTGTATCGAAGAGTTGAGCTCTGACAACAGCGAGTTGTTGAGTTGAAGCGATAGTAGATCGTGAAGGCGTGTGACAATATACTGTGTGCCTATCGAAGAGCTGAGTTGTTAAGCTATTTTGTTGCTGCAGAAATGTAGTAAAATAGAGGACTAGCGGCTATAAGCAGTTTATTTGTTTGTTGTAAGCTCTAACAATAGCCTGATGTTGTAGCTGTATCTGAAGTGTTGCAATAGTAGTGCAGTTAGAAACGTAGAGGCGGCGTGTGGCGTCTGTTAGCAAGACACGAACTCTGTGTGCATTTCAGAGTTCGACGAGTTTCTGAGTAAAATATGCGTATCGTTATATATATCGAGATGGTTCAACGCCTTAGCAATAGCGAGTTGTTGAGCAATAGGAGCGCAATCGTTGAGCTGCAAAATATTTGGATTTTTGAAAAATCGGTATTCCTCGCCAGGAGTCGAGCCGGTTGCGTTTGAAAGAAACACACCCTGTATTATTACACCATCCAAAAGTATAGGTTGGTGTTATGTTGATCAGAAGTGGACTCATACGCGTAAATTACAAAATATTTTCGATTGTGTAGATTTCGCCCGCTTGCTTCCTGGCCCCTTATGGAAACGTTACAGTAATATATAAATAATGTTCTGTACTGTGTTTAGTGCGAGGGCGCTGGTCGGGTCATGAACACGGCTATAAATCCTGCTAGCCAGCCCCTAACGTCTCATTGGCCTAGTAACAGTAACGGAGTGCTACGCTAACCATGTGCGAAGGAGGACTTGAGATCTTTTGCCTTATGGTTCTGTGATTTGTGGCTTTTGTACATGGGGACTTTTAATTCTTTGGTCATATTTCGGGAGTGATAATGCTCATGTTTAAGTATGAATATTTTCCACTTATTAGGTTTAAATTTTCATTTATTTATTAATTTTAAACAGAACGAAACTAATTACATTATTTAAACAGCACAGAAAAATAAAATAGGGCCGTAAGAGCCGACTAAGGGAATCACCAGAGAATGGGTAGTAGTGGACGTTTTTCACCTGATATGGTGGTTATGGAAAAAAATAATAATAGAAAAGCAAACATAAAAATAAATAGTAATATTGACATTCACCTCACAAAATTTCATACATTCTGACAGTATCGTCTTACCGTTTCTCATTCTTTATGCACTAATCTGCCTTAATGTCTTAAACATTATCTACCAGATAACCAAGGGTGGTGAAGAGATACTGTGGCTGGCTAAACGCTCGCATAGTTCAATAAATTAACCTAACCAACCTAAAATATTACATTGAAATAGTCACCCTGTTGTGTAACACATGGAACTGTAATATCTATGCTATTCAGTTGGTAACCTCGGAGGTGCACTCAGATCAATAGCGAACTCATGAATCTGAATTTGAAATGAAAAGAACACAATGGTTAAGAAAAAAAAAGTTCAAAAATATCCGATTTGGTGACAGGTCTAAATATTTTTTAATATTACGTTTTCTTCTTCTCTTGATAATAACATAAGGACCTCAATTCCCAATTAATTTGCAAATGAAGGGACTGCAACTACCAGGCAGGGTTTCATCACGACTTTTTAACATAAAATACATTATTAAAAGGGATATCTGAAAGATAGATTGACTGTAGATAAAACCGACATCAAAATTTCAGTAAAAAAGATAATTCTTCATCTTCATTTGTAGGGTAGATAACACGGAGTTGTTAGCAAATGGAGTATATACCTACACATTTTCGTAATACAGAATAAACGCAATGCCTGAGTTGGGTGATTGTACTTGTTAATGTTCTATACTGCAGCTGACAGCAATTGCTCGCAAAATGATTAATGACGGTGTTTTGTTTCGTTACATTTCTAGATCATCATCTGCCTAGCCTTTTCCCAAGTATATTGGGGTCGGCTTCTAGTCAAACCGGATTCGGCTGAATACTAGTATTTTACGTGGAGCGGCTGCCTACCAGACTCCCACAACTCATTAACTGGGTAACACGGTACTACTTGGAGAGGCTGGTGTCAGATTTTGTGTCTTCTGACTATCCGTAACGACTGCCAAAGATCTACAAATGACAGCCGGAACCCACGGCTTAACGTGCTTTCCGAGGCACGGAGGAGTCTCAGTATGTTAAGATGGTCACCCATCCACAGACCAACCTAAGCAAACGTTGCTTAATTTTGAAGATCGACCTACGCGGCTGTCTAGATGAAAACATTATAGTTTTAGCTATCCTGTTGGTCTGGCCTGTTGGTCAAGTGGTTAGTGACCCTAACTGATAATTCGATTCCCACCCAGAACAAATCTTTGTGTGATGAGCATGATCATTTGTTCTGTGTCTGGGTATAATTTGTCTATAATATGTATGTATTTAGAAATATACAAATATGTTTATCAGTTGTCTGGTTGTCATAGCACAGGCTCTGCCTAGTTTGGGATCAGATGACCGCGTGTGAATTGTCCCAAGATATTATTATTTTATTATTATATTATCAGCCCAATAACAATGGTAGTTGTAATAAATGCTGTTATTCTTAGCTTTCTAATTGAATTGACTGTTTTATACCCGAAATTTGTTCGTATTTTGTACCCCTTGACTAGGAAAAGCGAATTAGTAGTTTAACCTGCTGATTTTAAATTGACTAATTAGTGTGACAGCAAGCATAATCACCCACATTTCACCACTCCATTTGTTACCTACTCCGTGGTAAACATAAATTACAGGAGGGGTGATTAGGCCGGGGGCACACGGCACATTTGAGCCGTCTAGATAAAGCACTGCCATAATTATCTGCGGTGGGAACCGGCCTTGTGTAACACACACAGCTGACATGTAACATTACGTGAAGGTATGATAAATTGTGATGAGCAGATTAAGGTTGCTGAATAACTAGAACAAAAATAAGTCCCGCCGGTACATTTAGCCGGTCTATTTTGTAAACATGTCGAAGTGAAGGCTTGGGTGAAGTGATCATGAGATTAGCTGCCAATACATATAATCAAGATGGAATGACAGCTCACTTCGTGATCACGTGACATCTTGATTATATGGATTGGCAGCTAATCTCGTTATTAGTTTGAATGCAGTTTTCTTTCTACTCTATAACAATAAAGGAATGTTTTCTTTGAGTAAAATTTTCTATCTACAGTATTAAGAGTACTTTCCCTTCAGGTTGCATTACAAAATTCCACCCTGTATTTAGTTTATATATTTATTTAAATGTTTGTATGTGTTTAAATATCAATCGCTTTTTATTCTACATATTGCACCTACCAGCATTATCTGAATCACCCAAAGGTTGACTGGTAGAGAATGACTATGGCATTAAGTCCGCCTCCGTTCATTTGTGTGCGTAAAGTGTAAATAAATAAATAAATACTGCTCTGTCGCTGCCGTTGCTGGGCGAAGGCCTCTCTCAATTTATTCCTAGAACTCTTTTATGTCATGCTGACATTGTTTTTGTCGCATTAGCAGTATGGTAATAAAGGGTATTTTGACTTTTTTGCAGTGGATAAATAACAAGATGTATACATAAGTCTTTACGGTGATTGTGACTATTTTTTCGACGAGGTTGTGAAAACTTGTGACTCTTGTTAAGCAAGAGGGTAGGGCAATTTGTTGGCATATATGTAGTTTGCGTCAAAACATTTCTAGGATCGATTGATATTTTTTTTATTATTTCAGGTAAAAGTACTGAATGGATTTTGATTACAAATCAATATATGTATACATATGTCACCGGAAAATTGTAAACACCGTTAGATTGTAAAATATCGCGGGAAATTGTGAACTATTTTTCTTAATAAGACACGGATAAATTGGATACTATTAAACTTGGATGGGATTTACTGTATACAAGACGATTTTTTCATATTATATCGAGAAATTATAATCTAATAAAGGTTTATTACAATCTTACGGAGTCTACAATTTTTGGAAACATATATAAATTTCTTCCGTTACTGAGTGATTGAGTGACTGAGTGACTGACCAACAACGCACAGCCGAAATTACTAGTCGTAGAAAGCTGAAATTTGGCATGTAGGTTCCTTGGGGAGTGTAGGGGAGCACTAAGATGGGATTCTCCGAAATTCCTACGGGAACGGGAAAAAACCGGGATATGCGCGTAGGAAGCCGCGGTCAGAAGCTAGAAGTTTATATAACCTGGATTAACACATAGAATACTTTTCATCTTTCAATGAAGTAGCTTACCTAGTTTACCCATGGGGCGTTTTCACACTCACACAATGAAACAATGTCTAAATATTAACGCACCATAACACTACCATATTATTTAGGCATTAATTAAGTGTCCTACCGTTAATGAAAGCAGGCATCACTTAATTTACCCCTAAACCCGGAAAATTCCCACCTAGCAACGCGAGTTCATAATAGACAGTAATGGATGAGTGTGCGTAACATAAAACCTAACATGGCCCACAGTAGAAGGTTATCGGGCGGCAATAAATCGTTCGGAAAGCCTCACGGTCAACCGCGGCTGTTTCATTGAACTGTTACACTTTGTATGTGTTAGTATTTTTATGGTGTTGTGTTTTGTTTACTGAATTTCTTTTTCGTCTAGAAACGCATGATTTTTAAACATAATGTTATATGAAGTTTAGTAACAGGACAGTCAATAAAGACCTAGTGCTATACAAGGTGGAAACGACGATACGACAATAAATCAAAACACTGGCAATACTAGTTCATACGAATATGCTGTCTTTTATCACAGATGTGATGTCACTAACTGCAACAGACTGCTTGGAATATTTTGTCCTAGAAGACTTAGTGCTATACAAGGTGGAAACGACGATACGACAATAAATCAAAACACTGGCAATACTAGTTCATACGAATATGCTGTCTTTTATCACAGATGTGATGTCACTAACTGCAACAGACTGCTTGGAATATTTTGTCAGAATAGTAGTCACTATCCTTGAATAGTTTGAGTTTTTTTGACGTTTTATGTAATTGGAAAGTTTTCTTTTTAATTTCGGTGACAGGATTTATAATAGTTTCAAAATATTCCTTTGGACCAGTGTTACCAGTGTTTTCATTTATTGTCGTATCAATGTCTCCACATTGTGTGCTGTGTCTCCTATCATAGCGATGATAACTAAAAAATAATCAGTTCGTTAGTTAGATTAATCTAAATATGAAGACGAAACAGTGCGTTGAAATAAGTCCCGAAATAAGCCCCCACTAACAAGACACCTAACTAACTTAGATGCATTTTTGAAAAAAAAAAAACGATTTTACATTAAATATAACACTTATCAATAATGTACTTACATAAAACTAAATCAATGTAATAACCACAACATTTTCCACATATTAACTAAGAGATATGCTATCATGAGAAAATGATGAATGTACACTATCTATACCCAGGATAGTGAACATTACATCCAAGGATCCGTTTGCTAAATATTAAGCTTTTTTGTAATAGTAGATAGATGTAGACGCTGCTCGTTTCCATGTCACACGGCCTAAGCAAAAACATAAATTAAATACATAAAATAAGCTAACATAATGTTCCGAATACAACCACAAAACATAACGAGCTGTCCACTCAACAACAATCGTTCAGTCATCGCTATTATTATAATAATACCCATTATTATGTAGTGTCGAGGGCTAGCTCCCGCCAATCAGCATTGTTCGGATTAATTTGATGGTAATACCGGTATTATTTATCCCAGCATAGTGAGTTATTAATGATTTTCTTCTTGCGGTAAAATTAGTTTTTATCTAGTAATCAGTGGGTTTTTTTTTGTCTGTGGATGGGTGACCATCTTAACATACCGAGTTTCCTCCGTGCCTCGGATAGCACGTTAAGCCGTTGGTCCCGGCTGCCCTTTGCAGATCTTTGGCAGTCGTTACGGATGTCAGAAGCCAGTAAATCTGACTCCAGTCTTGCCAAGAAGTACTGGGTTACCCAGTTAATGGGTTGTGGAGGTTTGGAAGGCAGCCGCTCCACGTAAAATACAGGTATTCAGCTGAATCCGGTTTGACTGGGAGCCGATCCCAAAATAATTGGGAAAAGGCCACGCTGCTGCCCGCTCGTGTGTAAAGTGGTTTTATTATCCCATGAAAACTTGTTATTGGTAAAAAAGTAACCCTGTAAGCCCTGTTACCCAATTTTTTAATCGAGGTGCCAAGCATCATGTGCCAAGTTGTAAATGTCACATGCACATCATAAGGGGACAAGGCCTATATTTTTTCAGTGCGGAAGTCAGAGGACTAATTCGCATCTCAGTCGCAATCTGTCGAGAAAGCCTTAATTTCCATACATTTTTGACAGATTACGACTGACATGCGAATGCGAATGTTGCTTTTGCTTCAAAATAGTGGAATTGGTCCTCAGACAGGTTTGACCATATCCTTCAATTTTCTGAGGGTTTTCAATAGTTGTAAGTAAACCAAATTAAATAATTTCTTCACTTTATCGAACATTGTGAAAAAAATATCACATAGAAATATGTACTTAGCATAAAATCGAAAGTCTTTGAAAATTTTTCGGTAATGTTTAGAACATGTTCAGACCTTTTATTTTCGTAGGCTTAATGTCCAAAGCACCTTTTTCGTAGGCTTTCTCGTAGCACTCGGCCTACGAAAAGCTACGAACGTCTACAAACTTCGTATCAATGCTACACGATTTTACGAACTTCGTAGCAATGCTACACAATTCCGTCGTTTTATAATATCAATCAGTTCGCCTAGACTTTTCCCCATTAGTTGGGGTTGGCATCAAGTGTAACCGGATGCCGCTGAGTACCAGTATTTTATACTGATTAATGTTACATATCGACGGTGATACTGCGATACCGCGACACCACACTTTGCTATAAGGTCTAATTTTCGATGTTATTGTATTCAAAGTTAGGTCTTATAGCAAAGTGTACTTTCGCGGTATTGCAGTATTGAAAATAAGACGTTATAGAAAAGTGTACTTTCGCGGTATTGCAGTATTGAAAATAAGACGTTATAGCAAAGTGTACTTTCGCGGTATTGCAGTATTGAAAATAAGACGTTATAGCAAAGTGTACTTTCGCGGTATTGCAGTATTGAAAATAAGACGTTATAGCAAAGTGTACATTCGCGGTATTGCAGTATTGAAAATAAGACGTTATAGCAAAGTGTACTTTCGCGGTACCTATTGCAGTATTGGAAATAAGACCTTATAGCAAAGTATAGTCTCGCGGTATTGCAGTAGGTATCACCGACGATATACTGTTTAAATAAAACCTTATTTGGGTCTTTCTCCAGTTGTTTTCATAATTGTTTGCTTGGTAACCTCCAAATGGCGATATCCAAAAAAAAACCACAATCTGTAATTCTGTTCTCAATTTTACTCAACTGCCCAAAACAAGAGTTTTTGCTGTCACCATAGTTTTCACAGCATTTTCACTAAAACACAACAAAAACGTCTAAGTGTTACCTTCAGCTGCGTCAATACGGGCCACTCTCCTGTACCAACGAACCCATGACGTCACACGTACACTTAGTGTAGGATTACTTTAAAAGGAATCCTTCGTTTAACACTACCTATCGGTTTCGTATTACCTGTTTGTTGGAGCTTTTATTTTGGAAATGCCACTAACATAAGAATTAAGGTTGCTGTGTCAAAGCTTTACTACATTTTTATTCTTAACTCGCCTTTGTTCGCATTAAAGTATACCTAGAACCGTCCCCAGGACCCATCTATTAAAATCGGTTCAGCGATTTAAATCAAAAATCAAAATCAAAAGTCATTTATTCAAATTAGGCTGAGTGCCAGTACTTTTTGAACGTCAAAGACAGTCCATAAAACGCTCGCCCGTCACCACTTCCTAGTGTTTTAGCTGGGAAGAAGAAGTGGCGCAACAAACTCCCCACCAAAACATCTGTTTGTTAAGTTATAAAAACTTGAATTTATACAGCAGTATGCAAAGTTAACAAAACATGATACAGAAAGATAATATGTCTAACATGTAAATTAAACTTTTATGAAATAAATTGACACTTGGTAGCTAGCACACTCCATTATGTCATCAAAAACAAACAAACTCAAGCATTAACAAGTAAATCAAACTAATTAAGCCTCCAGGCATAAATGGTGTGCCCGCTTACACGTGCAATGGTATAATCTAACAACAGGATTGTGACTGGAACCACTAGTGATGAAGTAAAGCCATCATAGTTATTATAATAAACTGTAAGTTTATCGTTACAACAATAATAAAAAAAACCATGACCAGCAAGACGACCAGCCACCATAAGTGGCACCCGTTCACGAGCATAACGCAAAGATCAGCTATTACCGTCGCCATGTTTGAGGGAAAGAGGTAACCCGACCTCCTACGCTACCGCAAGCAGCATGATGGGCGTGAAAGCGTAACAAACAACTCATATTATGTAGTTAGGACTAGCTTTCGCCCGCGACTTTGTACGCGCATATCTCGTTTTTACACGTACTCGTAGGAATTAAGGGAAAACCTCTTAGTGCTCCTCTACACTCCCCAAGGAACCTACATGCCAAATTTCAGCTTTCATGATCAGTAGTTTCAGCTGTGTTGTCTGTCAGTCACTCAGTCAGTAACGGAACCGTTTTATATATGTCACCGAAAAATTGCGGACTACGTAAGATTGTAATAAATCTTTATTAGATTATAATTTCTCGATATGTTTTGGTATGGGTATGTGGTAACCGTTTCCAATATCGGATATATTGGAAACGGTTGAATTCTAAATCTAATTAAGAAAAAATTGTTTACAATTTCACGCTATATTTTACAATCTGACGGCGTTTGCAATTTTCCGGTGGCATATATATTGATGAGGATAGGCTCCCGCTTGATCACCATCTCACCTGATGGCAAGCGCTGATGTGGCCGACGATGGAGCACGTTCCCCTAGAAGTAACCTACTTATTCTTGCATAAAGACCCTAGCTTGTAGCTACAGCTAGAAAACAGACTCCGGCAGGGAATTCCACTCCTTAGTTGAACGCACAAACTAAAACATGTGGAGCAGTCTTTGGGGACTGACGATAGAAGTGAAAACTAAGCGAAAGCTAAAGCGTTCGGTGACGATGACGCGAGTTCCATGATTTTTGTTCACCCAAAAAGTACACATGTATACACAGTATACATATAGCTCATGGAAAGCGTTCGGTGAATATGACGCGAGGTCCATGATTTTTGTTCACCCAAAAAGTACACATATATATGTCGTAGGATAATTTGATACTTCGAATCTTCGCGAAAATCCTAGGGGTTTTGCGAAAACGCAGATAATTAGACATAGGCGAAAAATTATCAAATCTTACTGGACAAAGTCAGGATTTTTGCGAAAATACTCGTTACTATAGTAAGATTTGATGTGCTCAACACTGATTGGCTACAATTTTGCTGGCTGACTTCTAATTGGTTCCTAGTTAATAACGTGCGGCAACAAGTGATTGACATTTAAGACGTCAACCAATCAGAGACGATCTCTTATTGAACGCGCTGACCGACCAATCAGCGTTCTTATTTCATAACAGCCAGCGTTTCGTTTCGCAATATTGCTATAACAACGAGTATTTTCGCAAAAATCCTGACTTTGTCCAGTAAGATTTGATAATTTTTCGCCTATGTCTAATTATCCGCGTTTTCGCAAAACCCCTAGGATTTTCGCGAAGATTCGAAGTATCAAATTATCCTACGACATATACACAGAATATATATAGCTCATGGAAAGCGTTCGGTGAATATGACGCGAGTTCCATGATTTTTGGTCACCCAAAAAGTACACATGTATACACTGTATACATATAGCTCATGGTAAGCGTTCGGTGAATATGACGCGAGTTCCATGATTTTTGTTCACCCAAAAAGTGCTCAACGCGCCTAAAGAAGTTTTCACTTCAAAAATGTCCACCACTTTTTCGTCATTTCAACCCTTGTCATCAGACTTTAATAAATGTGTTCAATGACTTTCCATGTATTGAAGTTTTGTTTGTATAGTTTCGCCCTCTATCGAATGGAACTTGTATTGCATTGTATTTCGGGCTCTCGTCCGCTACTCCACGTCCAACAGCATATTATCTATAACATAATGAAGAACTTTGAACAATACTGTCAAAATATAGTTGAGAAGTGATAAGAATAACCGAACAACATAATATTTGTTATGAAATTTTCACTCCACAAATCCGTACCGTTTCATTTTTAATTTGAATTGTGTTTTGTTGCTGAAGCAACAATAGTAAACAGACTGAAAATTTCAACTATCTACTTAATACAGTTCATGAGATAGTAATAATGTCCGGTTAAGCAGTAACCAGTTATAGTGCTGAACTGCGAGTGGTCATCGTCAAAAAAAAAAAAAAGATATAGTAGGCGCCAGATAAATGTGGAATAAAGTACATTGACCTTTCCCTAATAACTGTTCATAGGTACCTGACCAATTAAATATGAATCGTTTTTCATTATTAGACAATGTTAAGGATCACGAGAGATGATGATTCGGGACAGCTTTGTGTCATTAATTCCGTTTTTCAAATTAAAAATGTCAATAATTGTAGGTGGGTCAATGACCGTTATTCCACGATTATCTGGCGCCTACTATAGTAATAATCCCTATTCCGTGGACGTAATGAAACCATAAAAAATAACAACTACAAACGTGGTATCACTAACTATTTTATTTATGTTTGTTTTATATCCAAAACACATTAATTCGTTCTTATTATTACTACTATTACCGAGGGAGAACATTTGACTGACGTATGCATTAGCTAATTACAACACGGGCAAACACTGGACAAACACAATATATGCTAATTAGTATGTCTGTCTGTAAACACAATTAACTGCCGCATGCACTGGCGTTGCGGTGAAGTGTTTATATTGTAAGGGTTGCGGTACATTTTATTATTTTAATCGCTTGTAATTTTTAGTAGATCGTCTAATACAATGTCTTCTTGAAAATATGTCTATGCTGAAAATATGTACTTCAAATAGTCTAAAAATGTTCACATTTTGTGCTCCAAGTCCTATGAAAAGCAGTGAGAATCTACACAGGCTTGAATTTTTGCTTCAGATGTATGAAAATTTTCACACAATATTTGCCTTTCTTCTTCTTAGCGTAATAAGGCGATGTAACAATTTCTACCAAATTTACACTTCTATGTCTAGAGTTTGTAAACGCGTTACTGGTGAGCATGTGTCCTGGGTCCAAGATAGCAAGCAATGCGTGCATTCAAAGTACATACTAAAATTATCCTTTATTGTGGATGGGAAAATATCGAATGGCTGCTTCTGCTCTTGGCGGAGCGGGAGGGAGTGTCAGACTCTTACTGAGCAATACCTAGCCGTGTTCCTTTAAATGCCCTTTTGAACAATTCCGCAATCCTGACACATACTAACACAACCCTTTTTTTTAAGGATGGGAAATCATCAAATGACTTCTTCCGCTCTAGGTAGAGCGGAAGGGCGTGTCAAACTCTTACTGTCTGAAACCCATCCGTGTTCTTTCTGAAACCCTTTGCGTTCCAGGGCTGCGGTGACTCTTTCGAACAAATCCCGCAACACTAACACTACACCCCAAATTTTGTTACCCAGAAAATAAATAACGTCCCCCAGACGGTACTAATTTTCTCTGGGATCTTGCTCTATAAAAGTTCAGCTAACTGACAAATACCCAGTCACCTAGTTAATAGGTTGTGGAGGTCTGGTAGGCAGCCGCTCCATGTAAAATACTGGTATTCAGCTGAATCCGGTTTGACTGGAAGTCGACCCCGATATATGTAGGTAGTTTGTAAAAGGCTAGGCAGATGATCTCATCATGCAACCGTATCAATAGCTCCACGATCACAGAAGACTAATCCTTTACAACCCGCCTCACAATACAACTCAATCCTATTACTGCTATTCACTATTGACCGGTTTATCGGACAGTGTAATCGACCCTTTGTCTCATTAGCGTGATCAATCATTTGAGCGGACGTGCCGCGTGATTGATGCACTCGGGTTGATCGCCCTGACCGGCTCTGATCACGGAAACATTCGATCAGATTTAGCGGTGAAGGTTTCCTGGAACGCTGGTCACGGAAATTGGTGTTATGGTATAAAAGGGGAGAGAAGGGTTAAATGGTAAGATTGTTGACATAGTAGGTGCTTCTAAGTTCTGCCAGGGTTGCGGAATTTGTTCGAAAGAGTCACCGCGGCCCTGGAACGCAAAGGGCTTTAGAAGAACACGGATGGGTTTTAGTCAGTAAGAAGTCTGACACGCCCTTCCGCTCCACCCAGAGCGGAAGAAGTTGTTTGATGATTTCCCATCCTTATATAAAAAAAAATGTGCTCCTAAGTTCGTATTATCTTTTTCAGGCAAATTTGCTCCTGTAGTCCATCCCACTGAAATTGTGCATTTTTGCGAGCATTGCAATTCAGCGGGTCCATGGAGAGTCTTCGAAGCTCCATGCCTTTCTTTGCGGTCATCAGAAGTTAGTACCTACTACATATTTTAGTCATTTCTCTTTAGCCATGGGCAACGGGGTGAATTCCTTGCATTGTTCCGTTATATTGTCACTATCTGTCAGAGAAGCAATTCACGATTGAATTTTGTACGTAATTTTTGGAATCGGATCAGTAGAGAGATCTCTACTAGACATTACCTTTTACGGATATTAAAAACGGGCTAAACTATCGAACTGAAAGAAATAAGATAATTTTGAACTAAAAGAAAGCTCAGAGATAATTGGATAATCTTAAATTTTCCCCGAAAATGAAGTTTTCTCCAAGTGTTGTTTGGGGTATAATTCGAGGTAACCCATACGAACATTAGCAGTGTAAGATGTTCGGTAACTTAACCAGTCTGCTGGGAGAAAGTTATTGCGAGAATATAACGACGGTGAGATTATTAAACTACTAATTGGGTTGTTAAATTAGGTTATTAAATCTGAAACACGGTTTACGAAATGTTTTTGTGAAATAAAAAAATATCTGATGATGAGGAGCTATACGGTTATATATATAGCTGCACGGTTTGATCTTAAGCAGCGGTTACGGAAGGTCGGTCCGTGGATGGGTTACCTCCTACTGAAAGAATCCTCCGTGCCTCGGAAAGCATGTTAAGCCGTTGAACCCGGCTGCCATTTGTAGATCATTGTCAGTCGTTACGGATAATCTGTCGCCAGAAAATCAGACACAAGTTTTGCCAAAGAGCACCGTATTATCCAGTTACTGAGTTTTGGAGGTCAGTAAGCAGTTGCTTCATGTGAAATAGTGGCATTAAACTGTATCCGAAGCTTGTCTTGACCAACCCCATATGCACAGTTGATTAAAGACTTGCCAATAAAGCTGGCGTTCAGCTGATTAATAAAATTCTATACAACGCGCGAGTTCAGGGTTGGTCTCAGACTAAAAGTTGTTCATAATGATGAATACAATGAACCCTTAAGATGAATTGCAATAATTCTGTTACACGTTGTAAATCCCCAACTCCTCACAAACCGAAATCATAACCCTAAACTGCCAAAACCATTAGCAAGAAGATCAAAATGCAAATAGGTCAACAAACTCGATCCATCGATAGATGATCTCAAAGCCGAAACAAGGGTTAAGGCGAGCATAGCCCGAGCGCCGTAGGCATTTAACGCATACCCCAGCCCCCGCAACGAGTAGCGATACGAAACAAACTACGAAGCGCGGAGACGCGCGGGCCCAGCGTGCAGCGCACCGCTCGCTCAATGAGTTCACGAACTCGAGTAGGTACTAAGTTGCGTCACAAAAAAGAGAAATGCAGTAAATCAACTCGAATGGATTTATAATTTTTTATTTTTTTTATTTTTAACCCCCGACGCAAAAAATACGGGGTTTTATAAGTTTGACGTGTCCGTGTGTGTGTGTGTGTCTGTCTGTGGCATCGTAGCTCCCGAACGCACGAACCGATTTTGATTTTGTTTTTTTTTGTTTGAAAGGTGATTTAGTCGGGAGTGTTCTTAGCTATATTTGGTGGAAATCGGTCCAAAATGGCCGACGCCACAAAATGACAAGTTACATATTTTTTCACAACTCTCTCAATATAGGTATCAAATAAAAGGGCTTGAGTAGTAGAATACTATATACTATGGCAAATTTCAAATCCAAGATGGCGCAACCAAACAATGGCCACAGAATATATAATAGTACAATGGCGAATAACTTTTTTATATATAATAAGTTGCGTCACAAAAAAGAGAAATGCAGTAAATCAACTTGAATGGACTTATAAATTTATTTTGTTTTATTTTTCTAGTATGTACTTTTTTAAGGTTGTTTATAGGTTAGGTACGTATTCTACGAACTTGAAAATGATTGAAAAAAAAAATGAATGAATTGAAAATGAGTAGGTACTTATACTTATTTTTTTTTGTGAATGTCGTGAATACAGAATAAGATTCAAAACCACGCGCCACCGCGTGCCATTTGACCCTACATAAGGGTGTGAAATCTTCATGCTACAGTATAAAAATCAGGCCGTAGGTAGGCACAATTACTTTAGAATTGTCTTACAATTCTTGAATTACAATGTCAATATTGTAAGGCTTAAAGGTATAAATGGTTATTTTGTGTAAAACATTATGTGAAGCATGTTTTGTTAAAAAATAATAAAATATTTTATTTTGTAGTCAAAAATATGCTAATAAATGAAACACTTAAGAAATAAAAATAATTTATTTGCTTTATATAATAATCAGTAAAAATAAAGTAAGAGTCTTTGTATAAGTCTTATAATATTCATCAATATTAATAAATTCTTATAGTGTGGGCAGTAGGGTAACCTAGTTATTTACTACTAGTCCAGTCCTAAAATAATACCGAAATAAAAGTGCGAATTTCCTACGTGAGGCTCACGTAGATCCAAGATGACAGCTGCAATAATTAAATGTTTTTCAGGTGCTAAAGCCGATAGAGAGCTCAAAATGTAAATCCAAGATGGCGGTTGCGATTGTCATGGGTGTCGTTTTCATAGTTTTCGAGGGTGGTAAAGCTAATAGTGGCTGCAAAAATTTTGTTTTGTTTTTAAATCATACTTGAAGAGGAACTTCTTTCCTGATTGGGGTCCCCCAACGGCACATTTCATCTAAAGGCATTTCAGGGGCATTGGCAGCATTATTAGTCGTTCTGTAACAATATAATAAATGATGTTCAGTTTCAAATTTCAATATTTATCATCATCATCGACAGCATTGTTCCACCAACTGCTGAGTATAGGCCTCCTCCCTTTTCTGCAAAGCTTCCCTAGTCTGTGCAAGTCTCATACAAGTCTTCCACACGATCTTCTGTAGATACCCACTTGGTCATTGGTCTGCGAACGCTCCTTCTACCGTTTCTCGGCAAACATGCCAACCATTAGGGCTCCGCTCCACCTGCCATCATTACGTCTAGCCAAGTGTCCTGCCCACCTCTATTTCAGAGCCTCTACCTGCTTTCAATATTCATAGTTATAAGAAAATTTTCATATAATTTAATATTTATGTTACTTACTCCTCAATCCCAGGGTTATTCAAATAAACAGGCTCTAAAGTCATCAATGGAGACACGTTACGCCCTTCCGCGTGCTCTATTGACCTGTAACGCAAAAGTTGATTATGACTTGTTGGTAATAAAAAGTTATTTTTTTAAATTTTCTTTACAAAATATCTCGATTAAACCAGCCTGTTTATAAATTTGTCCATAAAATAAAATTAAAAACTTACTCTTTATCCACCGTATCATTACTTGATACATGCGTATTGCTCTTGGCCTGCAACTGCATTGCTCTAAAACATTAAAAACAGACGTAAACATTTTTCATACCATGGATAAAGTTTGTATAGCCTAACTAGACATACTTATAGTTTTTTTAATGAATTTAGAGCATGTCATAGTTTGATACAGTGCTTTCTGTAAGTAAGGGGTTGGCTCAGTTTTCCAATGACGTCCGTCGAGTTAGGATTTGATATTTTTTTATAGAAAAGTTACATTATTATAAGTACGCACGCAAAGTTTCAACATGCGGAGACACGTACTTTTTGAGAAAAAAATACTTATTGAAAATGAATTATTATAGCAAAATTTATGTCAATCCCTATCACATATTATTTAGACCTCTCGTCGTTGAACGTTTCGTTTTACCTTGACTTCCCGACAATTTGCAAGTGATGCGGCTTGCCCTTAAAATTAATTAAGTTGCCGAGCTGGAGGTTAAAACCCTTCCCATGTACTGCGATTTCCGCGAGCCCCTAGGGGCGGGAAGGCTTTGAAACTAGCGGAGGTTGTATAATAGTTACTTATTTTACACAGGTTTAACGGAACCCGAAAAAGATAATGTAAGTGGGATGTAGCGATATAAGTCGTCTCAATTGTTTTTGAAGGATAATAACTATATTATCTCTAATACTAGGATACTTGATACCGTAAGTACTTAGACAACGTGTAACAGAATAAACGCAATGCCACTTAAGGGGTCATTGTATTAATTATGATCAACAACTTTCACTATGGGATCAACACTGTAATGGCGAAAAAAAATCTACTGCCGTATACATTTATGTGCGCATAACTCGACAAAATGTACTGAATAGCAGACATTTTTTTGGATTGGTCCCATTGTAAAAGTTGTTGATAATAATTAATACAATGACCCCTTATATGGCATTGCGTTGGTCTATGACTTCTGAAGTATGTTGTATAGGGTATAAAGTATGGCTGTCACCGGAAAATTGCAGACTCCGTAAGATTATAATAAATTTTGACTAGATTATGATTTCTCAATATATTATGAAAAAATCGTTTTGTATCTAACAGATCCTATCCAAATTCAATAGTTTCCAATATATCTGTGTCTTATTTAGAAAAAATTGTTTACAATTTCACGCGATATTTTATAATCTTACGACGTTTGCCATTTTCCATTGATATCGCTATTGAAGTCTTTAGATTAGCGGTAAATGAAGCTTCATAGCCCGGAGAATTGCCAAAGCTCAGAGACTGTGGGCAGAGCACATTGCTCGCAGAACAGATTATCTATTGGGCCGGAAGGTTTTGACGCAGTGTCAGAAGGACTGCCACTAGGTGCTCTGATGACCTGGTGATTGCCGCAGACGTCCGTTGCATATGAGGAGTATAAGACCGGTCGATGTGATCACGCCTGGCGAAGGCTTATATCTACTAGTGGTCGTCTTTCGGCTGAAATGATGGTGATGTTGATATTTGGTTAAATGGACCTTCATCAAGGACAGACAATTTTCAAAGCTCAAAGTCAAAGTCAAAGTCAAAACGTTTATTTCAATTAGGCTATTAAACGGCACTTTTGAACGTCATCGTTACAGCTCAGTAAAAAAAAAAATATTACATTAATAAAGTGACTCTACTGTCCATTCGGAAAGGTAAGCTCACGCTGCTAGCATTATTAATGTATGTTACTTCGTATAAGAAACTACATAGTTAAGTAATTTTTACTATTTTCTGGCATGGTTTAGGAGACGCGTAACTACGGAACTCTACACTCTGCATGGTCCGACACGCATTTGACCGGTTTTTTATATAATATCATTGGGTAGGTACACGTATTTACGAGGCAAAAGTAAACGTCGCCCTAGAAGGACATACTTCACCTAATTAGTGATGTTCTAAGTCCCTAGAACAAACCTTTGTCATACAATATGATCAACCGAAGAAATTCCGCTCGTTCATAGTCCCAACATCGCAGAGTGGTTCGAATGAAAATCTGTAAGTTTGAAAGTAATTTATAACAACTGTAAAGTGTGCCGGGACGGTCGAATTAGCTCCGTTCAATGTGAGCACAGTTACTTGTGATCTTAAGTTCGGTCCATTTTAATTTATATTGGACTTTTGGTTCGTTCCCGTTTTAAGTACTTACTTATTCAGTTCTATTGTCAAGAGGATCTCCTTGGTTCCAGGTCTCTGGCAGACAAGGTGGATCTTTGGAAGCGTCTGGCAGAAAGTAAAAGATAATTTGAATTAGGAATATGACAGTATGTTTTGTTTTATATGAGTCTCCGATACCAGCGTTGGTTGAAAGGCAGACGCCAAATATATCATGAAGTTTAAACCTCAAAAATAGTTATATTTATCTTAATAATATATAAGTAGCACTAACGTGAGGCCGCTGGTGTTACACTTTATAGAAAATCGTTGTGGAAATGGAATGTGATGGACATGTGCCGGATTTAATGGAAATGTTATAAGACCATAAAGACGGAGCTATTATTTTCTCATAAGTAACAAAATAGGCAAATAAACTGAGATTCTCATCATGTCTTGTCCACCGATAACATAACACATTCATATTTTTCCCATGTGGGTAGCCAGAAACTGCAGAACGCTATCTGGTATCTAGTACGCACCTGGCCTCGTAAATCTATACTATAATTTAAATTATAACAACTTATCATAATCTATAATAATAAAATAAAACTGAAGAATTTGTTTGTTTGTTTTATAATCTCTGGAACTACCAGTCGGATTTGGAAAATTATTTTTGTATGTAGGTATATGATAGCCACATTCATGAGGAAGGATGTAGGCTATACGGGAACGGGGCAAAACGGGATATCGGGATATGCGCGTACAAAGTCGGGGGCAAAAGCTAGTACCTAAATCAAACAATGGTTAGGCTTGACACCATGACTGCCGTGCGACCATGTGTAAATATCACTTTTCGTATTCTCAAGACTATGCTTACACGATTAATCACAAAATCATTTATGCAGTTAGTTCATACCTAAGCCCCTAAGTTTGAAAATGCATAGGGTAGTGTAACGAGAACGGAATTGGTAAGTGACGGGAACAACTTTACAACAATTAACCTGTTTCCTACCCCAATATCAAAAATTCTTAAAAAAAACGATTTTCAAATATAACAATAACAAACAAGATAAGAACCCCTCGATACGGCTTATTTAAAGCCCGAGACGTTTCAAAAGATGGATGGCTAGCATTCATTGTGGGATTCCTCAGCTACCGACCGACATGCAGTGATTAGATCCTCCGTGCTGTAATCCTTGAAGATTGATGGCTCATCCATCCAACTTCTTATTGATCGAATTACTCGGTCGAGTGGTGACGTCATGAGATGATGGCGGGTACTTCTACGTGTTAGTAGTTCGCATTAAAAATATTATTCTTAATTGTTTGTAGTAGTGGAGTACCGGGTAAAACGGCGTGGATAGAAATTTAGGGGTGATAAAAACGAAATTGGAATTTAAATATTGTTTGCAGCAATGAAGAACTCTTTTTTTTTAATGTTTGCTGTGTGAGAAATCATTAATATTTATAATTAATATACGTATATCATAGCTATATTATGGTATTTAATTAAGTGAAATGTCAATAAAAGTTTCGTTTTTGTTTACCTGTATCTAGAGGTTTAGTTAGGTAAAACATGAATGAGGTGGCAGTTTAGATTCTGTAATTATGTCACTTTAAAAACATATGTAAAGAGAGCTGTCATTCCAACATTCATGGTAGGAATTGACATCACTGACTTCACCTAAAATTTCACGATAAGACTTTTACAGAATAGTACCTACTATTGAACATCTGAAGACATTCATATAATATTCATGGCTCATTTTGTATGAGCCGGGCAAAAATCTAGATATATGACCGTAATCGATAAGGAAGTTTTTAGGGATAGTATCAGGTCCTAGCGGCCTTACTTTATGTTTATGCAAATTCAAACTTCAAGCTTGTATTGAGAATTTCGACTTCCTAGTAATCTAACCTTGGGTGTGTCCATATCTAGCATAAACGCCACAAATGCGCCGCTCGCTGCTGCACGTGCGCTGTACGCGTGCAGTTACTGCAATTGTTTGCTGCGCTTCTTTAGCGCAACTCACGCAAGGTTTGCACAGGGCGCGCGTTTGCAATTCTATAGTAATATGGATCTTTTAAATCCTACAAAACTATATCTTGTAAACGTTTCAATGAATAGCAAACAATTTTCATCTGACCACACTATGATCACACGTATTCAGCTCCCGGCAATCAGAAACGGACTGAGCGGATGAAGTACGTGCAGCACGCGGGGTGCACACGCGCAGCTCCTGCGACGTTCGCGCACAGCACGTAGCAGGCGCGCGAGAGGCGTGTGGGCGGCGCAGGAACGGCGCGCGAACTTAAATTGCACGCACGCGGTTCGCGAACAGTTCGCAAGCGGCGCATTTGTGGTGCATTCGTCAGATGTGGACACACCCTGAGCAGATGCTACGAACACACGATTAACGATGTGCAAATCAAAGCAACTTTAAAGACAACATACCAAAGAAACAATATAATCCAGTTTAATAATCCTTTTAACTTAAAACAGTGATCGCTCAGACTAATAAAAAAGCAAAAACTGCAACGTTTTAATCTTTTAAAACGTCAGTCTTTTTACTCTTACTCACGGATCGCTTAAGTCAGACTTCGCGTTGCATTTTTATTCGATAGATTAAGGTCAGAATAAATTTGAATCCTTCCTCGATAATACTGTACGAGTTTCAACAGTGCTCATGAAGTCATTTTGGATTACAAATTTTCCCGCCTTATCAGACCGCCATTTTGAATTTTGGCCATCTTGGATTAAAGTTTTAGGTGTCAACATAATTGGAGTTGCAGTCTTGTGGAAAATTGTTGACGATTGCACGCTTTCAAATTAAATTTGCGATCAGGTGCGGTCTTAAGATTGTGTTTCATATCTCAAAAATATTTACTAATTGAAGGTGGATTTAATAAATATTTATGCCTCACTATCACTAGGTAGTGATCGGGGAATGTTTTGTCGTAAAAAAATTAATTGGAATGTTATGAAACTTTTATCTAATAATAATGCAATGAAATGAATTTATAATAAATCTAATTTATTTATTTTTATGTTTTTTTTTGTTTTGTTTCTAAGAATATTTATTTATTAGTTATTTTTTGTGAATGATGTAATAATTTTAACATGTACTGTATGTTTAATAATGCGTTTTGGTGACACTCATGGCCAAATATTTGTTTTTTTAATATGCTGATAATGTGCTGGGCTTCAATATTGCTATCTATACTATACAATATTTTTTTGTTATGTTAAAATTTTATGTTGCAGCTGTTTATAGTCCCTAAATAAATAATATAAAAAAATAAAATAAATAATATCAACAAGTCATTACAACTGTTTAGCCTTTTCTCAACCAATATGGGGCCGGACCGGAAACAGCATTTTACAAGGAGCGCCTGCTTTTGATGTCAGACATCCGGCCTTCTGACTTCCCCGAACGACTTTCAAAGATCTAAGAATGACTGTTGATTCTGTGCTTTCCGAGGTATGCTGTGGTCGTGGTATACTGGCGATGGTCACCCGTCCTTATACTGAACCCAAAAAGCTCAGCTTCAAAAATTGGCAGTTCAGCTGAAATTATTTAGTCAAAAGCAATTGATAATTTGATACATCAATCTTTCTATATTCTATTTTTTTTATTTGAAACGTGGCCCGGAAGTTTCACACCTAAATATTTTCTACATAATGCTTTCAACATACTCTAGTAGTAAATTGCAAACGCTTCCCACCTTCAAATAATACTTCCATCACGAATGACACTCGCTTTTCTCGACGAAGAAAAATGACTTGAAATTTTTCCCGCGTCTACCCACGCTGCTTGTAATTGGACCTCCGCGACCGATTACATTAAATATTAATGTAGGTAACTTTGTTTACTGAATTATTGATATTCTTATGTATTTGTATGTGGAATAAGGATCAAGGTTGAATATAAAGTGGGTTGTGGTTTTGTTTGTATCGGTCGTGGAGAAACAGGATTGGATTTGTTTGATGAATAATTGAAGATAGTTGATGCTATAGAATAATATTTGTTTTTTAAGGTTTTGTCAAAAGACCTACCCTTATTATGACATGATTCCGTTGTTTACCTTTTTTAACGCCAGAGCATAAACGCATCGGCGTGCCCCCGGCGCCGAACTACAAATTCGTCGTACTTTTTGTCACATATTTGTGACGTTTGGCGTAAAGTGCACGCACTTGCTTGCGTTGTATACGTGACAATGGAGAGCCACACATAACGAATAGCGCTATATTTATTTACCCGACTACCCTCCAATGAGGATAAAGCTTTTCACAACAGATTCATGATGGATATGACACGTCATAATAGTAGGTGGCTGGGCCTGGCCATTAAAGAAGCGAATAATCAAACGATTATAGAATTTATCTAAATGATGACCATTATTGATACGGTACATTATCATTGCCGATAGTATTTCATAAAACGCTAATGCGGATATGGAGTTCCATGTCCATTATTTTTCATTATATTTTACCTTTGCGAATAGACAACCGACTTCAAAAAAAGGAGGAAGGTTCTCAATTCAGTTGTATATATATTTTTTTGTATGTTTGTTACTTCATAACTCCAACATATGAACCGATTTGAAAAATTATTTTTTTGTGTGAAAGGTAGTACTTAAGTACTAAGGTGTACTTTCTTGTCTTCGTCTCCGATTGGTCCCAAAGAAATTTCATCAACATCGGTTTAGTAGTTTGGTTTTTAAATCAACATAGCTGGAAAAATAGTCATCCAAGTAAACGAAATTGCATATTTTGCTTTCCTGTGACTTTCCAGTGGTGTTGTTAGGTGTGGGGTACCAATAAAAATTGAAAAAAAAAAAAATGCAAAAAAAGTACAACCAAAGTATAAAATAACTTTAATTTCGAAAGTCGGTATTAAAATACGAAGAAACAAAAAAATACGTAATGTAATTTTATACTTTACAATGTTTTTTTTTTTTTAATTTCAAAGTCGAAAAAACGTTTTTGTTTGGTATCACCTCTAGAATTTTATCGGACCTTTGAAACTCTCGCATTGGAATAATACTAGCCACTTGGGCCACTATACCATTGCATAGTGGCCCAATTAATTTTGAGGATTCCGTAGTCAACAAGGAACCCTTATTGTTTTACTATGTCCGTCCGTCTGTCTGTCCACGGTTTAGCTCAGAGATGCTTAGCACAAGAAACCTGAAATTTGGTATGGGTATATATACAGTACATTACATACTATTACGCTGACAAAGTGGTAAAACAAAATCTAGTTTTTTTTTTTGTCTTTCGTCCCATGTTGTAGTTGTTGGGCTATAGGCTGACTACGTGACTTTAATTTAAGACTAAAACTAGGACATAGTCATTGATGTCAAAAAACCTGAATACCTAGCTTATTCGAACAGCTTCGTTCACATGAAAACGAAATTTTTTTGCGGAAAAGCGTACTGGCGAAATATGGGCTGTGGTGTGTGTTAGGTGCACTTCCGCCTAACACTTCGAGGAATATACGGCGTGATATTGTTTGCGGGAACGTAGGCACTCCAAGTTTCATCGAAATCCGTTCAGCCAATATTTCTGACGTGATAACGTCTAATAAATCGATGAACGCCGGCTGCACGCACGAAAAAGGATGACTCATTGTATCGTTACGCTTATTGTAACGTTACGATCATTTCATCAATGTTTTGTTATTACGTTGTCACGTTAAACTATCGTCCGTAAACCGACTTTTTAACTTGGGTTTGGGGGTTTGAGGTTAATATTTCAATTTATTTCACATATGAACTTCTGTGACCCAAACACGGACGCGTTACGCAAATAAATAAATTTTTAGCATAGCGGTCAGATTTGGGGGACAAACAAGAAAAGAAAAAAAAAGTTTTCCAACTGTACCGTGTGATATATCAAATGAAAGGGCTTATTGCGAGTGTTAATTCTTTTTTTTCATAATTTTAAAATAAATTGTTTTGAGGTTATTAATTAATATTTTTGTTAGATATTAATTAATATTCATTTTTCGTCTTATTAATAAAATTAATAAGATGAAAAATAACCATGTTCCCTTATCTCCGAAACTACTGAGCAGATTTGTAGTATTATTTTTTATTTTTTTTTACAGTTGATTTTGAAATCAAACTCAAAAGTCATTTATTCAAATTAGGCTGAGTGCCAGCACTTTTTGAACGTCAAAGTTCTACATAAAAACAGTCCCCCAAAACGTCCGCCCGTTGACATCCCAATGTGCCTTTTAATGGTCTAATTGAAATAAATGATTTGACTATGTCTTTGATTTTGCAGTGGTTCATAAAACCTATCAAATTTTATGCTTAGCATAAAACTTTATAAGTCGACGCTCCCAAGCAATAACCCGGTAATCGAAAAATCAAAATTTTACAGGAGAAAAGATTTACTGATTTTATCAAATATCTTTTCAACAAGTGGGACTATTGAAGTCATTGATGTATTAAATGAAAGGTATTTTTTTGCTTAATTTAACTGTACCATTATTATGAAATCCCGTTTAGTCAAAACCAAGTAATTTATGAAAACAAATAATACCTAAAATTGTTTACATCAAATATTACAGTAATAGTAATTACGTGATTATTGCCGGAAATTTGTCAAATAAAATATTTCATAACATTATGTTATGGACTTCTACGGCGTTATTTTTTATGGTAGGGCTGATATGTAACGTGTTTTTACGGAGTTATTGTGGTGATTTCAAATAATTTTGAATACGGTATTGTTATATAACATTATTATTACGATGATAATTAGAAAACCAGTGTTATCGTTACCAGTCAATACCGATTTTTTTTCGTTATATTTAAATGTAATATTAGAAGGTAATAAACGAAAGAAATACAATAATTTCGATTATTAGTAATATTTATTAAACAACAGAATGAAATTTAACACTTTAATTTTATGCTAACATTTATTAATAAAAAGAATTCAATAAATCAAATCCTGCAATCAACTTTGAGCTACATAAACTCATCAAAGTAGCTCTTCTTCAGAGATATTTTCGTTTTCCACTTGAGAACAGGATAAGGATTGGTAAAAAGAATGGTAACTCTGTGGAATGGCTCCACTTCTACATAAACTCAAAAGGTCTGTGTGCAAAGCTTTGCTTATCGGTATACGTTGGTGGTACGCACGTTGCAACTGCACATTATCAATATATACAGCTGCGTCTTGAGTACTCGTACGCTTTCGTCCTCTTCGTCTAGCTGAGGTAGAGGGAGTGATGTTTATATCAAGCTCTGAATAAGTGTCTTCAAAATTATATTTGAAAAGCAACTTATTTTCTTGTGAATCGACCACGGTTACCTCCATGACGTCAGCCCAGCGGATTACATTTCCGTCTTTATCACAACGCCAATACTTGTCTTCTACGAGTGGTTTTAAATCGTAAATTTCGGACTGCTCTAATTCTTTCATACGATATTTTTCGCCAGTTATCTTTGAATTTAAAATAATGCTATAAATTTGGTCAGGGGTATATAAAACTTTATTTTTTAAGTTTTTCTCTATGCATGCATGCATGGAATCTCCTTCATTTTGACTATGTCCAGTTTCAAAAAAACGATGGGTTATGGTAATACCAAAAAGTTTAGCAGCATATACATAAAGGGCGAAAATATATCGATTTTTGTTCTGTCCATAACATCCATCCGAATATAGTGAAAACTTTGTTATGCCTTTCTCACGTTCAGTTTTAAAAAAAGATAGCAAAGCGCTTCCGATTTCGGAACTACCTCTTTTAGCGATTTGGTAGTGCCATACATAACAATATCCTATTTTTTGTACTGCATCATAAACGGTAAAATTGTAGCATGGATATTTTCTTTTGTAATGAAATACGCCTACTTCAGATTGAGGCACACTCAATACTCATAATACACTAATAAATCAAATATTGCTACTGTCATATTACTTCTGTCAGCTGTCTCTATTTCTTCTTTTTTTATTGATCTTACTTTTTCTTTTCTCTGTAAATGGAGTCTTTGTTTTTCCTCAAGGGTGGCTTTCATCGTTTCGTCTGATTGTTCATAAATGGAGCATGAAAGGCACTGGTCTTTTTTGGGTTTGAAAAATGAGTAGTTATATTGGGAGTTAAAAACTGTTTCGTATAATTGTCGTTTTGTTGCCATTACAATATCAGTGTAATTTTGTTCTGTAAACCAGGCAGTATAAAAGCGATACATTTTTGAAATATTCAAGTTTTCTGAAAGATATTCTCGGTTTGTCGTCGCTCTCGTATAGTGCGACTGTACTTTAGGAAATAATTCAATGTGCGTTTTAATAGTGGTTTCTGTCATAGTATTCATTTTGTTAGGCCTATTATCATGTTTTCCCCGTTTATCTTGAAGTCCTTCGTCTGCTTTCATAACTTTTTCCATTGCTGTATAAACCACATATTCTCCGATTTGTAACGTACTCAAAAAAAAATTTTTACATACAGGAATTTTTACATCGTTTGAATTAGAGAAAAAATAATTCAAAGTTTGTGTGCGGTTGTTTTTACGGTCTAACGTCATTCGTTTAATAGTTTGTGCTTGGACATATCTACTGATATACAACCACTGATGTTCACGATCAGCCAGACTATAAAATTTGTCAAATATAGCTTGTCTTTCTGCCGGACCGAACTTTTGGCTACAACCCTTTTTACACGCACATGGGGAGCCTATAGTTTTTTCAGGATATTTTTTTTTGGAATTGCACCCTTCGTAAGCTTTGCCAGAATTTTTGAGGATTTTATTTTTCTTACTACGCCACTCAGTTCTATTCTGCTTGCGTTTCCTAGTCAGTTTTTTTTCGCTTTCTACTGCCTCCATCTGTAAGCAATCACTTGAAGTTCTACCGCTCATTGTTGTGTCATTGTTACTTTCTGACTGCTCTTCTGGTCTTAAAGTTTCATTGTTTTCTTCTTCGCTACTAATTTCCCGCATTATGCTTGGACTATCCTCATTGTCGGTTTCAACTTCCTTGGCATGTGAGCAATCATTTAAAGTGGTACCGGTCAATGTTTCATTGTGATTAATTTCTGAAGTTTCATCTGGTTTTAACGTGTCATCTACATCTTCTTGGCTACTTATTGTTCTTGTTATGTTTGGTCTTGATTGGTTTTCCTTTTTAAGATTCGGTTCAGATAAATCTAAGGTTGCTATATATATTTCTGATGAAGAAGCCACGAAATCAGCATTGGTTAAATACAAAGATAGATTAGAAATTGTTGATGGAGTGCTAATCATTTCTGGAAATGCTATAATTTTATTAATACATGCAGAGTCTCCGCTTAGACTTGAAACGCTACTTAAAGGACTTTTCAACATGTTTGGGCTTGGACTCGGAGCATATTCCGAGACGTCTGGCGAAAAATCTTCATCGGATTCTTGATCAGCATCAACGTATTTTTTTTTAATTCTGTCTGTAATCAATAAAATTACCTGCGTTATTATTTAGTTGTTAATTCATCAGGAATTATGAAATAAATTGAACATTGTGTTACGCATTGATAAAAATAAAAATTATGATGATTCAAATTATCTACGATTAGGTTCTAATACATACCTCGTAACTCATATCGTGACAGAACTTGATTAGGAAAAGTTTCTTTTACACTACGTTCGGTATCAACTGCAATAAAATCGCAATCTGTATCTGAAATGATAAAGATTAAAATTAAAAAAAAAAAACTAAAACCGCCCCTAAAAATATCAGCTTGCACATAGGTACCTACATAACCCTGCATTTATGTACCTATTCGTTAGATTTAAGAATCCTTTTATATGAATGGAAGGTAGATATTGATGTATCGTGTAAAACTACACTATAATAATTGAAAACCTCTACTTTTTGAAGAAAAAAACTTTCAAAAATTTATTACACTTGACTTAGATAGCACGACCCGAAATAAAGACGAATTCACGAATGAAAACAACCATGTCACATTTACAATACAACTTATTATTCTTTAGTAGTAGTGAGTAATTACTAATTAGGGATTACAAAAAATCAATAAACCTTTTGATAATGCTTGGACGTCAGACTTTGCACTGGTAGATATTTCTTCACTTTGCTTCGGAGGTATTTCTGAACATTCTACCTCTTGATCGGCGCCTATCAAATAGTGAACAAAAATGTTACAAAATACACAATCATAAACAACTTCAATAAGCGGTGCTAAGTTGTAGTAGGTACTTACCTGTAATTATTGAGTCATTTGTGTCCTTAACCATTAGTGGTACTAAGTAATAGTAGGTACTTACTTGTAATAATTGTGTCATTTGTGTCCTCCACCATTTGAAGCATTCGTTTCACACGTTCATTTATTAATGGTCTATTTCTTCTAAAACTCATTATCACTAATTACACTCAATAACTTCACAGCTAAACTATCCGTTTTTCACTAAAACTTAAATAATATCGAGCGTGCCGCAAATATCTGCTTGCAAATCCAGAGATCTGAATGCAACTGTTTACGTAAACAAACTTTACGCACCGGGCCGACGATCAAGGACACTTATTGGGGGCGTGGCATATATCTATTACTGTCTATTAGCTTTCAAAAGAAAGAGACAATTGCACTTTGCAAACTATTGCGCGGCTAGACAAAAACAGTAATATCCAGAACAGAGCTAGGTGTATTGAAATTTGAAATAAATTGACCGTATTGAAATATTACGTACATTAATGAGCAAACACCAATCTTAAATAACATTGTTAGTGCGTATTACGGAATACGTATTTTAAAATTAATTCAACAATAACCTCATAAACACGTTTACCAAAAACTTCATGAAAATTATTTACGCCAATAACCCGGTATTCGCAACTTACCAAAATAAAATATAAATAGTTTTTTCCGTACCGATCTATAACAGGTTTATTGGCGGAAAATTATTGTGCCTTATTTCCCAACAATAAACACGTGTGTCATGATTTCTTTGTAAATATGATTAGGAAAAATCTGAAAAAAATTGGTAAGGTGTATTCCAGTCTACAGATGCCGATTTTGACATAACAGCATAAAACCCATAATAGCACATTACCGAGTTCTTGGTTGGGGGGATCGAAGTGTATTTGCCACCGACATGCAAGACAAGAAAAAGATAAAGCCTATAACCAAAAACAAAGTAGCTCCACCTCACCTCAATCAAAATACACGCATATCTCCGCTCCGCCCTCCCAATTTCCCCCAGCGATACGCGTCTGCTATCTGCCCACAAATATTGCGTGTCTGGTGACAAATGGATAGACAAATGGCGGCCATAACGCCTCGACGGCTATAAACGTCTCCGAGGCTGTACCCACGGCTACGTCACCGCTTAGACGGCTATATTTCTGCCCGCACACTCTCCCTTTTGCGGAAGATGGAGCTGCGAAGATTTTGCATCCTATCAATCGTGACTTTTGGCTTCGGGGAAATATAAAGGGTGATTTTATAAGGATTTAGATGTTTTGTTACTATTTATATCTTAATAAAATATTGCCGAAACTTTGTAGCCGTAAAGTTTCAACGCACTTGTTCACACGTTTGTTTTTAACAATCAATCGGCCGGCTTCCAGTCCAAGAAGTTGCTGCTGAGTACCAGTATTTTACAAGCCACGACTCATCTGACCTCCACAACCCATTAATTGTATAAAATGGTACCCTTGGCGTCAGATTTTCTGGCTTCCGACTACTCGTAACGACTGTCAAAGATATACTAATGACAGCTGGGATCAACGACTTAACATGATTTCTGAAGCACGAAGGAGTCTCGGTCTGAAGTAGAAGGTCACCCATCTACGGACTGCTCGGCAAGCGTTGCTTAACCTCGAAGATCGAACCATGCGGATGTTATTATTTAGCCACGAGCTCCTTGTTCTTACCAAGCTCTCTTTAAAATCATCACTAAAACATCAAGTCTTGCAACCTCCTAAACTAACACACTTAAATCTAAGTCAGGCACGAGGAATCAGTCTCTCAAGGGAACAAAAGGCATCATCGCACAACTAAACCAACAAACTCCTAACTAAAGTCAGAACAAACTAACATGGAACACGGAAATAATGACCAGGAATTAAACTAACACTATAAGAAAGGAGCACAGAGTCAATTACGGTTAGATATGGCATAGTGAAAACTTTCTATACAACCTCAGCATGGCAGTAAGTAGGTATCACCTTATATTTAAACTTTTTGAACAGTAGTGGAACATGTAATTGGACTGTGTGGTTGTGGCCTTAGAGCGGTTACGCACAGCATTCCGATCGGAATCCGTGAGATACGGATATACAAAACTCTACTACGACAACACGTGAGTCTAAAAAACTCGGACCGAATTCGGATATTGCTTACGCACTAATCCGATCTCTGATCCAAATCCAAGCTATTCAGAGGCCATCTTTGGATAAGTCCGATTTGAATCCAAGGTAAAGCGAAAGCGTTCAAACAGTACTACGGCTACTTCGGTCTGTCAATATTTCTTCCGAATTGGAGACTCACGAATGACGGAGAGAAATGGACTGAGCGTTTCCCATCCAGCTGAGTAAAGAATACGTTCAGAATAGATTGGCTAGTACAACGACCGGTTTTCTGACTTTAATGTATTCTGGAAAAATAAAACCGTTATTCAAGTAATCTGAGTGCGTCATGTCACTGGATGTTCATAGCGCAGTTCATAGTAAAGAAGGCGGGTATTAGCCGCACAGTCAAGTTACCTTTTTCTACATAGTATTCATGTATTTTACAGTAAATGTTGACGTCCAATAATGCCTTTTCATGATTAAATAAAATAAATGATTTGACTTTGACTTAAGTACATTTTGTGAAGGTATGTCTCAGTCCATTCCTCTTTGTCCATGATTTTAGTGCTGGCATCTCCAGTCACTGACTGCACAAAAATTCCATGCTCTGTGTCGAGGTAAAGGAGATTGGTATGCAAACGACACTCAAACAGATTGCTTCTCGTTATGCGACTTGGTTTCGGTTCCTTCTGATTTGAAACTATAAGTTTTTGAGATAGTTTTGGTCGTTTCAAAGTATGGATGGTAACCCACACGATCTGCATGCAAGTTCATTATAAATCGGGAGTATGTTTGACAGCCAAACTTAACAAAGGCTACATTGTATGAGACACGAAGTAAATATTATTACATGTATGTAGGAGTCCTAACGAAACAAGATGAAAACATGGAAGGTACTCCTCCTTCCGACGAATTATGTCATGGAAGTTATAGGCCTCATTAGTTTTATGAAATGTCGAGAAATTTTACGGACGCGTATCATTTGGGGACTGTTATAGTATGTGGGAAGAACAGGTCCAAATAAAACAGAAGTAAAGAGGTGAAAAGGCCACAATACGGTGTAACACTTGTCATAATCCCGGCAATAAAAGACGTTTATTGTCTGGTGTTGCAATACTATGAGTTAAGTATGTTTGTATTATACAGGCTCAGGCAAGTCCGAAGAAAAGATATGTCGATAGATAAAAACATTGTCTGTCTAATCATCAAATAAAGTAAATTGAACTTCACTCACTCACTTCAAAAAGAAATACTCTACTAAAAACGCTCCATATAAAGAAAGAAGGTTTTTCAGATCTTTTTCATTGATTGACACACATAAAAGACAAAATTAAAATATTGTACTCACATTTGCAGCGAAATCCTCGTACCCCTGCGGTGAAACCTCCAAAAACAGGAAAAGATAAATAGTGAGATAACAAAATATATTGCAGAAGTTAGTTCAAGGTCTGAGGAAGCAGACCGGAATGTTTTACAGTTGAAAACTTATTACGAACAGAAATTCACTTGATTTATTTGTATCGTGTGGTTTATACCGCTTGTTATGCATTGCCTATGTGATTAGGGAATTATTGAAAGATATAAACTTAGCGGACACGTTCATTAAACAGCATCACTTGATCATCCAGGGATTAAAAAAATAACTACATTTATTTCCTATTAATAAAACCAATTTGAAATCTGTAATCTGTAATTGTGTGTGTAATCTGTTGACATATATATGGTTCAGAATTCGAGTGTATACAACGTGTAACAGAATAAACGCAATACCTCTTAAGGGGTCATTATGAACAACTTCACTATGGGACCAACACTGAAATCGCTAAAAATAAATTGACTGCCCCATACATTAACAACTGACTTTTTTTCGCGATTTCGGAGTTGGTACCATAGTAAAAGTTGTTCATAATGATAAGTACAATGACCCCTTAAGAGGTATTGCGTTTATTCTGTTACACGTTGTATACACTCGAATTCTGAACCATATATATGTCGTAGGATAATTTGATACTTCGAATCTTCGCGAAAATCCTAGGGGTTTTGCGAAAACGCGGATAATTAGACATAGGCGAAAAATTATCAAATCTTACTGGACAAAGTCAGGATTTTTGCGAAAATACTCGTTACTATAGTAAGATTTGATGTGCTCAACACTGATTGGCTACAATTTTGCTGGCTGACTTCTAATTGGTTCCTAGTTAATAACGTGCGGCAACAAATGGTTGACATTTAAGACGTCAACCAATCAGAGACGATCTCTTATTGAACGCGCTGACCGACCAATCAGCGTTCTTATTTCATAACAGCCAGCGTTTCGTTTCGCAATATTGCTATAATAACGAGTATTTTCGCAAAAATCCTGACTTTGTCCAGTAAGATTTGATAATTTTTCGCCTATGTCTAATTATCCGCGTTTTCGCAAAACCCCTAGGATTTTCGCGAAGATTCGAAGTATCAAATTATCCTACGACATATACATATGTCGCAGCCTTATAACTAGCTTAATCAGCCGTCTAATTGGCGGCCTAGCCCTTACATTAAACGGCGCTGATTGTTCAGCGCCCAACGTGACATCCCGGCATTTAATTGAATAGCTAAGTAAATTACTTGGTTCAGTATCATTTATTGACTGACCTAGCCAAGTAGCGAAACTTAGGGCACAGGGAGCTTAGGACACCCCGACACGGGTAGGTAAGGTTTTGCCACAAAATCAGCTCGATGTCCGAATGCCACAACAGGGATCCATCAGAATATTTGCGTCAATATTCATCTGCCTAGCCTTTCCCAACTATATTGGGGTCGGCTCCCAGTCAAAACGGATTCAGCTAAATATCAGTATTTTACGTGGAGCGGCTGCCTACCAGACCTCCACAACCCATGAACTGGGTAACACGGTAGTTCTTGGCAAGACTGGAGTCAGGTTTTCTGGCTTCTGACAATCCGTAACGACTGCCAAAGATCTACAAATGAAAGCGGGGACCAACGGCTTAATGTGCTTTCCGAGGCACGGAGGAAACTCGGTATGTTAAAATGGTCACCAATCCACAGACCAACTTCGTCAAGCGTTGCTTAACCTTAAAGATCGTCCCGTGCGTGAAATAACCAACCTTTAATTAAAGAATTACTCCTGCAGGTTTTAAGTTTGTAATACCTTAATAGTAAACACTTTGTTTCTCTTGTGTGAAGCAAGGGCGTGCGACTAGTCCTGTTTAAAGGCCACTGGGGATTTATCAGTGACTCACTGCCGTTGTTTATAATTACATAACACAAGCATTAATTGTGATAGCGATCCAGAAAGTCCAGTGGAGAAATACTAACTTATTTCCCCAATGGACTTTTAATGGATTTCCCTACTTATTTAATGTGAAAGTACATAACTCTGTCTGTTTGTTACCTCCAACACTCACAACGTCATTAGCACTGCCTACATTCCACCTCACATAGGACGAAGTGTACCTACTTGTCACATCTGTCCAATTTACAAAATATGTTTTTTGCAAGCGCCCCGCATTTAATTATTTCACATAGCCGGTGATTAAAACTTTCCCAAAATTGAATGGTCAGGCAGTGGTAGTCATGTCTTTACAAAAACTTTGTTAATACTTCTTATCCAAATTCTATTGGAAAACGTGGATATGCGCATTGCGCAAGCAGTTTGATACTGTGTACACTGATTTTCAGAAAGATTGTGACAAGGAGGACGATAAATTGCTTTTCGATGAAATCGCTTTCAATGGCATAAGAAGCTATTTACTCACACGGTTTGCATCGTACATATTTCATAGGACTCAGAAGATTGTTGTCAATAGATTTGAGTCTGATAATGTAGTCGTCAAGTCAGGTGTGCCTCAGGGATCTGTTTTAGGCCCATTACTTTTTATCTTATTTGTAAAAGACATAAAATCCTCTGTAGTCAGTAAACTCTAAATTTCTTAGGTATGCCGATAAAAATAAAATCTATAATCCTTTACGAACGCTCAGGATTGCTACAAGAGAACTTATACAGGCTTTCACAATACTGTTTGTTCAATAAACTTATCTTAGTCTTCCAAAATGCTACTTCTTGTCTTTTGCTAAAAACAAAAAAAAACATTAACTTCTCATATATGTACCTTGAACGATATAAAATTTAATAAAACTGAGTGCGCACGTGATCTTGGCGTACTTCTAGATTGTAAATTATATTAAGACATCCATATCGATATAATTAACATAGATTTTTCACCCCGGGAGTATGACTTTAATGGGTGCCCATAAAAGACGAAAATTATCTCAAGGAAAGTCGCTAGCAGAAATCAATAACCGGAGATTGATTTATAGTTGTTTTGATGAACAATAGTTTATTGCCTGGGCATTACTGTGTCAGGACAGATGTACCAATTTTACTGATAAGGATGATGACTTATTTTTATTATTTACTCTTATTTATGTGTGTTATTTGGATATTAATCTGGCAATAAACAATTTCATTTCATTTCATTTATATAAAGAGAAGGGAGATTCTTTTTATTCCTGGCCCAAGATGATTTGTTCCAAGGAAATTGCCGCTAAATCGACCTAACATTAATTTCAGATTTAGAGTTCGCCCTGGTGCTTATGATCCAGAAAGATTCCATCCAACAAGCCCGTTTGGCCCACATTTTTTTCCAAGGCGTCCTGATGTTATTTGACGCCCAATTTCCACAGTACCTATTGTAAATGTTCCAACTAACTTTCATGGAGAAGTTATATTTGTAGACTCAGAAGGACCAGGTAGATTTTAGCCCGCCCCCTTACACTCAGGATTTAGGCCTGGAATGAATGATGGTTCCGTTTATCACAACCAAAGACCAGGTGCAAATTTTCATGGGGCACCACGATTTCCTGGACCACTTGGAAATATGCCTGGGGGACTTCCTCCCAGGCAACCAAACTATGGAAGACCAGATTACAATCAATCTAATAACAGGTCAAAAGATGGTGATCAGAAGAAAGATTTACCTGAAGGAACTGTTGGAGTTTCCATAGCAGTTGTTAACCAGACAGAGCAAGGAACGGTTCACGCTAATGTAACAGTTTTTGTTGTACCAAAAGAAGGCGATAACAAAGAAACATTTCAGACGGCTGCACAAAATGTTTTAGATGGTAAATTTAATAAACAAAATGGCGAAGAACAGAAAAGAAAAGGAAGCAACAATCTCGATGATGTATTGAACAGGATAGATTTGCATTAAGGAATCTAAAATGATTTAATACTGTTACATCTCATTTATATTTACTGAAATACTTAGCTATCAATAATACATTAATTTATTCAGTTTATTTACACCCATTGCACAATAACCACAAAAATACACATTAATTGGGACAATAAAACAGAAATAATCAAATAAAATAATAATGTCAAACAAAAACATTAAATTATTACTATTCTTATTATTTATTCATAAGCAAGTTACAAGACTCATACTAATATTAGACACTCAGTTACAATGACAATACAAACATTAAAGAAATGAAATGAAATTAATTTCCATTTACACTATTGGTCAATAAATTCAATAAACACAATTATTATAATTTTCTTACCGGCATTTAAACAGCAACATGTCTGCCACAACAATGTCGGACATAAGGGCAGTCAAACCTGTTGGCGATCATTGCTAGGACAGCATCGGGGCTGGCACACCGCTCACGCATAGAAGCGTGGAAACAATCAGTGCGCGCCATCGCGAACATCCCTGATGCGCTACAGAAACGAGGCAGCCCCAACAACGCCCGGAACGAATTTTTGTAATTATAATGTTTGTGTTTAGTTATAATGATACTCATGTAATTTATGTTGAAACCTTATGTTATAAATTAAAATGCTGAATATTATTATTTCTTATCATGATTTTTTTACCTCAAAATTAGTTTTGTTTGTGAGACAGTGTCTTTAGATTTATTTGCACTGGATTGAATTTCTATGTCAGCTAAATCCAAGGAATCCTCAGAAGTAGTTCAGTATTGAGTTAAAAGACAGCTACATGCTAAAATTCTGTATAACGTCTGCTCTACCCTTTGAATGAATACAGGCTTGATGTTAAATGTTCTAATTTAAAAGTCGTTTTTCGCCATAGTCTACCAACGGTTCTCGGAAAAGATTTGTATTGCCTACAGACAACTTCCTGCCAACCTAGATAAATATTATCTTTTATCTTCTCCTGTTTCCTCTTCAGCCAAATTACAGTTCCCAGTTCGTGTTACGAAGTTCTTCTCATTTTATCTCACGTTTTGCGTCCAAATAATGTTTGTAAATAAATAGAAGTTTGATCTGGTAAGACAATATATTGTGTACTCTGTGGTGAGGAGTCAGGAGATTGATATGCGAACGACACTCAAACTGAGTCAGCTGATTACCAGCCGGTCGATTCTGTAAACATGTCGAAGCTTGGGTAAAGTGCTCACGAGGTCAATCCATATAATCAAGACGTCACGTGATCACGAAGTGAGCTGTCATTCTAGCTTGATTATATTGATTGACAGCTCACCTCGTGATCACTTCACACCAGCATTCACTTCGACATGGTTAATAGAATCGATCGGCAGTATTTCATATAGAGCGACTGTGTATCTGACCTCCACTGTCAGATAGTCTGGCTTCTGACTATCCATTACGACTGTCAATGGGGTTCAATTCACAGCCGGAACCAACGGCTTACCGTGTTTTTTAAGGCACGGAGGAAAATCCGTGAGTAGTTCCATAAACTTCTATAGAACTTTGTCTGTGCAACCAAGCTGTGCAGACAAATGTGCGTGTGACAGATTTTTTTATTCAGAAATCAAATTCTGTATAGAGTGGACCCATTATAACGGATGGTCACCCATTCACGAACCGATATCGGCCGACGTAACCTTCAAGTTCGACCCGCATGGCTGTTATTATTTAGCTACGAGCTCCTCACTCTTAAAGTGATGGCTTTGCTATAAATTATTGAGTCAATTTTGGTTGTTACGGACGTTATGAACCATAGACAGTCCACGTATGAGCTTACTATCGGTGCTCGAAATCCCAAAAAATATTTTGATTATCTATTGATATTGTTTCTTTTTTACCCGAGTTGAAACCTCAGAACGCGACATGGCGTTTCTTCATTTTTTTTCTAAAGTGCCACGCAAAAATGTTGATGTGGAATTTTGGAATAAACCATGATGGGATTATATTTGGCCATTGTTAAATTCTCCATGGATTTTTTATTAATAATCAGAGTTTAATCATATGATTCGTTTTTTTTTTAATAAAGCCCTAGTGTTATAGTAGGCGCCAGATAAATGTGGAATAAAGTATATTGACCTTTCCCTAATAACTGCTCATAGGTACCTGAACAATTAAATATGAATCGTTTTTCATTATTAGACAATGTTAAGGATCACGAGAGATGATGATTCGGGACAGTTTTGTGTCATTAATTCCGTTATTCAAATTAACAATGTCAATAAATGTAGGTGGGTCAATGACCGATATTCCACGATTATCTAGCGCCTACTATAGTAATATGTACCCAATTACTTGACGTTTCGAAGACATGTGACATCTACCAAAGGTTACAAGCCCACATCCTCTCGCAGAGAGCAGGCCTAATAGTAACGAGTACGCGACTTTTATCAAGAACTCGACCACTATCAAAAGCTAAAAATCTGATTCACAAAACGTCACCTAAGAAAATGAATCCGTTGCAACGGTCTGTTAATTTAGATCTGGGTGTGCCTACTGCTCTAAATGTATTAGGGGAGATCGGGGCTAAATGTACCGCGGGTAAGTTATCCCGATGGAAAAAGACTTTATTACTTTTTTAGTTTGGCCACTAACTTTCGGTACATTGTTAAATTGCATCGGAACAACTTCCCCACGGCACGTTTAGCCCCGCTCTCCCCTACTGATCGACTTCCTTTTAAAAAAGATGGCGCGTTGACCTGATTCCGAAGCCTTTCTTAATAGACTTTTGCTAACATCGTGGAAAAAGTTACTGCTATTATTGATTGAAATGATTAAAAGACAAGGAAATTTCATTTCTTGGGATTTAGATAACGTGACAATCTATCAGGGATTTCTGATTTACCATGTGACATGTCGGTAGCGCTTGGAGCCCTATAATAAGTAATCTTTGGAACGGATCTACCAGATCCAGAGCTTGATGATTTTGAGTCAATTGATAAACAGGCCAAGAGGATAATCATCGGCAATGATAGGTTCGTCCAGTCGAAGCTCCAAAGTCTTGAGCATCGATTCCGAGTTGCTAGTAGGTTTTATATCGTTTGTATTTTGGGGAGTGTGCGACGGAACTGCACAGTTTAATTCCGTCAAACCCATTATCGGACCACAAGACGTACGGCGATGCGCCACCGCGGCACCGGTACATGGTGGACATTGTTACGGTAACCCATTCATTGTGCGTATAGCTAAGGAGTGGAATGCCCTGCTGGCGTCTGTTTCCTGCTACAACCTGGGTGTCTTTAAGTCAAGAGTGAAAAGGTTACTTCTAGGCAAGCGTGCTCCAACTTCGACCACATCATCGCTTACCATCAGGTGAGATAATGGTAAAACGTGTGCCTACCAATAGTATCAACAAAAAAAAACTTTTAACAACCGTTGCCGCTGGTACAATGTTTTTACTTTGTCTGGGGCCTCTTATCTTAGCAAAGTTTTTTAAACGCGTAGGTACTAAGATAAGGCTTTCTGCTAAAAACATAAAATAACAATCAATATTCTGTAATGCAACTTCTCTCTTGGGACATTCATTGAAGGCTGCACTTAGAAAATATAAATAAACCCCGGATTGGATGCAGCAATTACGTAAGTAAAGCTATGATGATGGGACGAAAGTTAGACTAAAGGAAGGATTCGGTATTGCAAAATTCACTCCTTTATAAAGTCAAATACGGGTTGTAAGTTTGTATGGATGTTCAACATCATTTTGATCGAAGGTAAACCCTAACGAGCACTTGCCAGGCTTTTCCAAAGATAAGAACTTCTTTTCTTTGAACAATTATCGTAGTTGCAGGCCATACTCGTATTGATCCTTTTTACAAAGCCTATTTTTAGCTAGAAAATCGTATGCACCTTCATTTTAGTGTTAAAAGTCGTAAGTTATTGAAGGTCACAAAAATCGGGTTTTCACGATTATCTCGGTGATGTTAACATTTTTGTTAAAATTTACAACAATCATAGTTCCGAACATTTTTTCTTGCGCTCAACCAGTTTTTAGATATAGGGTGAAGAGCGCGCCGCGCTTAGCCGTACTGTAATATTGGTCAACTGTGAATCTCGTTGAATAATATCTTGTTTAAAGGGAAGAAATCATTCAAATATAACGAATCAACGAATAATTTGTATTATTTATTAATGAATACATTAGATATATTTAATCACATTTCACATATATCTACCTACCTACTTTGTGCATACCTAATAATATTACCTACTTAGTGTAATGTGTATGGTACTTTGCTTCAGCTGCGATCAATTCATACTCATAAAGTACACGATCTTTGACTAATTATCTAAAGGAATCCTTTCGTTTTTCTGCTCTTTTGATGGCATTGTCTTTAAATTTTCTTTTTTTTTTTTAAAGAAACTTTGCCCCACTCTGGAATTTCTCCTGTATCGTGGGTGCGCTTACAAACATATAAAGTCACACACACAAACAGCCAGATCCGGAACAACTATCTGTAGGCCATACAAATAATTGTTCCGTGCGGGAATCGAACCCGCGACACGCAGCGCAGCAGTCAATCGCTCAACCACTGCGCCAACCGTGCTGTCAAAATTCGTTTGCTATAGTAATTTATTGTATGTGTCTGTGTTTCCGTTGCCGGCCCCTTTGAGCAATTTACCTGCTCCGGGCAGACACAATAGTTACCTCCTTTCCAAAACAGAATTTGTTGCACAAAATTTTTGGATGACTTATTAAAAAGGCGAAAAGCAATGAAGATCCAACACTTAAAGTTGGTAATCAAATTATATACAAACCTTCGGATATCGCTGGTGCTTTTAATGGCTTTTTCGTTGACAAAATACATACATCCAAAAATAGACGCTGAATGTAAGCCGAATGGCATGCATGTCATTCATGAACCATAAATCAATGGTGGTGGCCCCTAGCACATCACACGATTTATATAAAATAATAATGTCCCTAAAAACACTAGTATTGAAGGTTTTGATGGAATTGTCACAAAGGTACTGAAGTCAGTGGCAGCCGAGATATGCGGTCATCTAAGTCACATACTCAACTTCATTATTTGTGCGGGTATATATCCAGATGCTTTAAAAACATCCATACTAAAACCTTTGTTTAAGAAAGAAGATTAGGAAATCTACAGAGAATAATATAATTACTTACATGGCAAAAAAAATAATAAACTTTGTGAAGATCAAAAAGTATTCAGACAGCACAGAACCATTAATATGGCAATTATGACTTTTTGTATACTATTATTAGAAACATGGATAAGCAATCTGCCAAATGTATATTTTGCGATATGACTCAGGCGTTTGATTGTGTCCATTATAATACATTAGGTACTAAATAAATTAGAAGTCTACGGCATTAGAGGGAAATTGTTCGAACTTTTAAAATCTTATTTAAAAAATAGAACACAAATAACCGAAGTTGCCGCATTAATGTACATAGTTAATAAACATGAAGAGATCACAAGATCACGAGAGCGTAAAATTTCATACGGTGTACCACAAGGACCCGTTTTTGTTTATATTATATGTCAATGAAATGCCTATGTCCCTTGAACAGTCTATAACAATGTTTGCAGACAATAACACAGTAATAATCCCTTGTAAAACGCAATTACATATGAAAATGACATTAATAGTTCTCTTGACTCACAAATTAAATTGCTAGACAAGAATAATTTAACTATAAATTTAAGTACAGCTTAACTAATCTCCACATACACTACAAAAATTACACTATTAAGAAGGCAGGAGATACGATTTTTTTAGGATTGCAAATATATTACAGCTTACATTGGAAAGCTATTTTGATATTTTCAAGACATTTTGTTTAAAAAACTGAGTTTATCAGCATATATTTTATATAGATAATCCTCCATAAGATACCAAAACACTTCTAACGGCATACAACGACATAGTTGTATTTCATATGTTATTGAAACGCAAATATGTCATATCAGCTACTGATGGTAGCTAATTTCGCCGCCCTAGGAGATAAAATGGTATTGTCATAGTTTTAGTGTTATCCCATATTTGAAACTACGGTGCATAATACATCTACCCAATTTTTTTCGTGAATGTCCAGCCATAACTCAAAAGGCTATAAAATAATGCAATATTATTCATTACTTTTTCAAGCACACAAGGCTTCTTGGAAAAAAATATATTATGAAGTTAGTGAAACATTTTCTTCATTAAAGATACGACAAAACCTTTTGTAATAATATTCTCGGAAAACAACACGGAGAAATAATTGTGAACGCTATTGTCTTTTTCTTCTCTTAAAAATCCGCTTGGTAATGGTGACTTTTTTTTAATGTTCAATTATTTGAATTTTCAATCAACTAATTATTGATAGTATATGATTGTTTTATTGTAAAGCCCTCAATTAAAGTTCAGGGTTTTTTTTCCGTACCGTTACCGTTCAGTGCATTTTGAGTATTAACTAGAATAGAATGCCAAGTGATATTGTTTTCCGTTAATTTAGTCACTATTATTATTTAAAACAGTAATGCAATACTTACAATATCTTGAAAGTAACGAGAATAAAATGCTAAGTGTTAGAGTAGAGTTGAGTACAGTAGAGTAGGGACTCCATTTTCCGCACTTAGATTCCCATTCGGTCCGTAGTGCGCTGGTGTCCTGGCTACGTTAGCCAGCCTAGCTCCGCCCAGAAGCACAGAAGTTTCCCGGGAGCTTCACAGGCTTTGTGGAGCGACCTCATTGTTCCAAGGGATTTGTTCACGTTGGGTAACCACGGCCTCGCATTCCAGGATGACGTTGGCGGCTGTTTCTTCGGCATCAAAGCAGCCCCTGCAGAGTGGGCTGTTCGTGGCGCCTGTGTTAAAAAATAATTGTTTAGGGGGCAATGTCCCGAAATTGTCCCTATTATTGTTCTGAGGTTATTTCTACTTAGGCTGAGTAGACGTTTTGTTAGTCGTCGACGTAGACTCGGCATTGCCATTTTTGACTGCCTGCAGTCTGTAGTTCGCCTAGTGGTAGGTGAAACTTAATGTTGAGGTCTAGGGAGTGTATGTGAGTTTTTGCTGGGGAGTTTGTCGCGCCACTTCTTCTTCCCAGCTATAACACTAGGAAGTGGTGATGGGCGGGCGTTTTGGGGGACTGTCTTTATGTAGAACTTTGACGTTTAAAAAGTGCTTGCACTCAGCCTAATTTGAATAAATGACTTTTGATTTTGATTTTGTACTAGCCCCTGAGCCGTTTTGAGTTTTTGAGCCATCTGGGTAGATGCGTACTTCATCGACTCCTGACTGATCCCTTTCTTCCTCTGTTGTTTGTATGCTTTTGTTGAACATAAGTATATTTTTTTATTATTAATAAAAATTAGCTACTATTGAGCGACTTTTTATCTCTCTTCATCTATTGCTTAACAAGTTAAAGACAAAAATGGGATTTTTATTTTTCCTGAAAAATCGTGTTTTTGCTGTTTGCAGTTATCATTTTATACTACGGGAGCGGCGATTTGACAGTTAATCAAAAATAGATACGTTATTGAGAGCAATCGTTATTCCTCTTGTCTTGACTAAGCTTTGTAAACGCTTGGGTACTCAGGGTCACAAAAAATGTCCAAGGCGATGACAGTTTTTTTTTCACATAATAATACCTAATAGTAATCGATATTCTGTTGTGCAACTTCTCCACTTGATCATTCGTTAAAGGCACATATAAATCATTGATAATCCCCGGACTGCATATAGCAATTACGTTACAATAAAACCATAACAAAGATTTTTTTTAATTAACAATTTTGTTTGTAAACCGTCCACTGCAACAGAATAAAAGAGGAATTTTGCATAAAAGTTTTCATTACTCTTCAAAGGGAAAACTAATATTGGACTTCACTCTGTATTTTTGTAAATAACTCCATGAATAGCTTTGCAATTAAGAAATAAGAGTCCTTTTTTGAATGAAATTAGTTTCCTTTTCGCTGTTCTTATTTCGAAAAGTTGTAAGCTCAGCTTTAAAAAAAATTCTGGCAAATTAAAAAAAAGCACTGGCTCCAGCCAGTGTTATTTTTAGATTTCATCAGCAGATGCATGTTTGTGACAGTTTGACAACCAAACTTTTTGCCAACGAAGGCTTTTTGCTATAAGAGACACAATGTAAATATAACATGTTGGGGACATCAAAAATGTAGCGGAACGTGATGAAAACATGGAAGGAATAAATTACGACGAATTACCAATTATGTCATAAAAGTTATAGGCCTACTTAAATAGTTTTATGAAATGTGAAATTTTACGGACGCGAATGGGGGACCGTAATTATGTGGCAAGGACAGTATTTCTAATAAAATGTAAGTTTACAGGTAATAGAGGTGACAATGTTTTATACGTCCCATAATCCTGTTGTAAGGGCTGGTAGCATGGCGTTAATTTCTGACTTGCTGACCCGGTGCGTTGCGAGTTGCGACGAAGGAGCGATGACACTGTAATGCTTTACATACAAATCAAAACGACATGCCACGCGGTGCGTTAACGACGTGCGTTGATGGAACGCGCGCGCAAGTGACAAGGGGCGAGAGATACGAAGCGGGGAGGGGGTAGCGCTGCGTGATGTCAGAGCGGCAACGCAGCGCATTACTTTCTAACTACATCCATTGTCGTCACTTCCTCAGGTTTTTTCAATAACACTACAATTCCTATAACTCACACTGTGAAGAACTTGGGGATTTGTATCGACAATCGAATTTATTTCTCCTTATCCTGGACTATGCTGATGTCAGCTATCTTTATCTCACCCAAGACCAATTAGACGAGCTTGAGCGACTTCAAAATTGACTGGCCTGTTGGTCGAGTGGTTAGTGACCCTGACTGCTTAACCGGAGGTCGTGGGTTCGATTCCCACCCAGGACAAATCTTTGTGTGATGAGCATGATCATTTGTTCTGTGTCTGGGTGTAATTTGTGTATAATATGTATGTATTTAGAAATATATAAGTATGTTTATCAGTTGTCTGGTTGCCATAGTACAGGCTCTGCCTAGTTTGGGATCGGATGACCGTGTGTGAGTTGTCCCAGGATATTATATTAAAATCTCAGCATTAGGTTCATATTTGGCGTACGCAAGCATGACCACGTTCCGGAATTTCGTACTGAGCTGAAATGGCTTTTCGCCTATTCGCCTTCGCCGGTATACTCACATCCTTCTTCGCTTTATAATGACTGTACTATTTAATCCTTCTACACCTTTTTATCTTCAATTACGCTTTTAGTTACACTATTCAAGCAGCTCGTTTGTGAAATGCATTACATATAGATGTGAGGCGTGCACAAACGCTACCAACGTTTTAAAAATTGGTGAAGGAGCATTACCTTTCACTATATTTTTTCTTCTCCTTTCCCAATTAATATATTTTAATATTTATTTGTATATTATTTAATATTGCATGTATTTTATATTATTATATCTTATTTATATGAGCTATGATGTTTGTACAGTGCACATCAATCTACCCGAAACTGTCAAATTTTCCCAATCAACCTTAAACCTAATGCTTTAGCGAGAAAGTTGAAAATCTATTAAAGGAATATGACAGATTATTGCTGGCGTCTGTACACTTGTTTTTATAAACGTTTTTCTGAGCTTGTTATGAGGTGTACAATAAAGAAAAAAAATCCTTGATAATTATGTAAGTAGGTAGGTACTATTTTCCTCGTTTTTTCATTACATTAAGCAATTAGGTAGTAAAAATAAAGACTTTTTTTGGATTGATAAAGCACAATTTAAATTTAAAAATATCAAAAACGTCATTTTAAAGTTACCTTCCTATACATACTTATTTAAAAATATCATCGTTTTAAAATCAGTCTAAATAACAATATACGAGTGAGCACCAATCTGTAGACAACCCCAAAAGTTGAACTGCGGCTCTCTCTATAAAAATGGGGCCTTTTTATGGGAGTGGTCCTGCGCGTGAGTAAAGGTTGTAAAGGGCTCCGATCGGCAGTACTGCGTACGCGCCCGTGGAAGTAGGACTTGTGTCATTTCTTCCCGCGTCCCGATTTTCTAACCCTAGTGTTGTGAACGCTTTATTATACTACGACCAAAACGTGTTGATTCTCTGTGCATTATTTTTTAACAGGTAAAAGGTTTAAACTTTTACAGGCTTATCGGAACTTTTATATTATATTATTTTAGTAGTTTGTAGAAAACGATGTCCTTTTTTATTAGTATTAGCACTGGGACGCAAGCGTTGTGTACACCGATGTGTAAAAAAAGTAAAGTAAAGCTTATTTTAAGTTAGATTTTCATTTTACAAGATTTCATTGTAATCATTTTATTTAGAAATGTTAAGTTACATTTGAGACTTATCACCTTTATTTTTCGTCAGTTGGGTGGACGACTTCCATGAAATACGTCCTATACGACTCGCATAAATCCCAGAAAGGAGGACGCTTACACTCAGCAATGGCTGGATCAAAGGTAATTATGATTAAGATAACTCAAACGTTAATTTTCGCATAGTCCTTTCTTAGTTCTCATCTACTTAGTGCTTATTCTTTATGCTACAGGTTCTGTCCAAGTTTCTTGTAATCTTTTGCGGTTTGGGTTGTGGACTGTAGGATATCTTATGAACTTGTTTTTTTAGTTTTGTTTTAACAACATTATGACATATTTTGAATAGAATGTCCGATTTGAATATTTCAAAAAGTAATCAACAGGTACTGATACAGCTGAAGTGATTTATTTCCTTAGTGCAAATAACGTCGTCTACTTTCTACCGGCGTTTCTGTTGACTTTTTAAAAATAAATTAGTGTTAAAGAGTCATAATCATAACATTAAAAGTTGACCATGTGGTTTGAAATGTATATTTTTGTAGATATTGATGTATCCTCTAAAATGTGGCAAATTTTTTTGTTCATCGATAATATAATCTTCACAGCGCACACGATTCATCGAATTTTATACTTAGCTTTTTTTTTTCAATTTTGGTTTATTATTGGAGTTTTAGTTGGGATCCCTTTTTAAAAATAAATAAATTTGAACCTACTAGCTTTCGCCCGCGGATTTGCTTGCGATAAAGTAGCCTATAATCGTCTCCAGGGATATGTATCTCTGCAATAAAATTCATCAAAATCGTTCTATAGTTGAGGCGTGAAAGCTTAACAAACAAACCAACTCACTTTTGCATTTTTAATGTTATTATAGTTAGGATGTACCTAAGCGAGTGATTAGCTGATTACATATTCTTCTATTGGTGAAAGATTTTTTAAATCGGTACACAAACAAAATTCCAAATCACTTCTCTTTATAAAATTAAATAATGAAGAAAACAGATTTTAATTTACTTGGATTTTGAAAAAAATACAGACAATACATCTTTATTAGGTACCTCAAGATTACAGAAAAATCTAGAAGTCTATGGTTTGTTATTTTTTTAATCTAAAAACCATAATTCTGCTGATAAATGAAGTCACCTCTTTCATAAATAAATCTCTAATAAAGGAACACTACGTTTATAAACGGCTCAAGATTGTTTAGTCTGCCTCGCTCGACTCGACCCTCGCGCTGCACTGCTTGCATTGTGTAGGTACATGTTGATAGCTACGCACACATTGATAGATAGATAGAATTTACTCTACTGTACACCAAAAATAGTAACAAACTCTTTAACACAAACTGAATTGAATGGGTACAAAGTCTATTAAGACGTTGCAGATATCGCTTCAGCATGTAATAAGTGACCCGAATCGGTTTACAAAATATGTATTTATTCGATTTAATTAAAGCTTGGTTGAGAATTTGAGAAAAACAAGTTACAAACACCGTTGCACCCAATCCATATTGGTTGGTAACAAAAAAATCACAATCGGTGCGAAGATACCAAGTGTGAACTCGAGCATTCATTTGTGAAATGGCTTTTAATTTCTAACAATATCTAGTTAACTTTCTCGCGTACCTGCCAGCTATTAAACAGGTATTTGTAAAAAAACCTATCCTGTGCAGAGGACGTTGGGTATCAATGACTCATTGCTTATTCATAATGATATTTGTACTACAAAACAGTGACAGTACTATAGTAGGCGCCAGATAAATGTGGAATAAAGTACATTGACCTTTCCCTAATAACTGTTCATAGGTACCTGAACAATTAAATATGAATCGTTTTTCATTATTAGATAATGTTAAGGATCACGAGAGATGATGATTCGGGACAGCTTTGTGTCATTAATTCCGTTTTTCAAATTAAAAATGTCAATAATTGTAGGTGGGTCAATGACCGTTATTCCACGATTATCTGGCGCCTACTATAGTTCATAGCAACATTTGATTTGGAAGCTAAAAATGAATCCTAACATTGAATTTTGACGACACGGTTGGCGCTGTGGTTAAGCGATTGGCTGCTGCGCTTTGTGTCGCGGTTTCGATTCCCGCACGGAACAAATATTTGCATGGCCTACAGATAGTTGTTCCGGGTCTGGATATTTGTGTATGTGAGTTTGTATGTTTGTAAACGCACCCACGACACAGGAGAAATTCCTAATATGGGGCAACGTTTAAAAAAAAAAATATATATTTAAACAATAAACTGGGATAAGTAGATCCTTTTTCAATTTGTCGGGTGCCGCGTTGGTGGCATCCATCCAAATTTTGCCACCTACTGTCACAAAATTCTACCGTTGGTTTATACTAATTTTGATTAACTTTACAGTTAATATGATTAATTGACTGTAATCAATGGACTGGGGCGCTGTGACAACTATTTGAATTTAGGCCTAGGTTTGGTCGATCGCCAAGTGTAATATTGTCAGTTCGATCCGCGACAAAGAGTTATATCCAATGACATTTAAAAGTGAAAGCCGCCTATTTAGACTTGAGCCGTGATGTTTGGTATAGAACGATACGCCTGTGCGTCCCTACGGGAGACATGCGGGGTGTGGGGGAGCGGGGCCAGCGTCGTATCGGTACGGGCGCCCACGCAGGCTCCTCATCTCGCTCATATTCTACGCTAGAGGCAGACTTATTCACTGATTATTATTATAGTATCGTCGTTTACACATTGTATATGTCACCGGAAAATGACAAACTACGTAAGATTATAAAATTAATTGAGAGATTGTAAACTCTCGATAAATTGTCTACTACATATACAATTTGTAACAGAAACCCTGTGGTTCCTTAAAGAAGTGTATACTTAGTATAAGTTGCGATGAAAAAGAAACAATTAGGTATTGATCAAAACATTGCACACAATTAGACCGCTTTGAAATTCGACACATGAAAAAAAACATAGTTTAACATCTATCATCTATCATAAATACGCTAAAGATGTGTTACCCGCACTCTAGCTATCATACTGCAACTGCCGCGACCATAGGATCGCGCAGTTGCAGTATACGCGCTGGATGTAGACCAGCGCGCATACGTATGCGCCTTAGTGCGAGTTTTTATCGTACTCGATCGTGTTAACGTTGTATTGTATTGTATTAAAAAAGAAGATTTTCTTTTAGTGTCACCAAACGGCGCTTATTCCGTTTCAATATAAATTACGTTTACGCTAACGCGATCTAGAACATTAAAAAGTCGTACTAAGGCCACTGGCTAACAATTCGTATCGATAAATATGTAAAGACATAATTATTTTAATACGTCATATATCATCATATTCATCATGGATAACATCGCCAAAACTGTCCATACCATGACAATCAATTTTCGGTCAGTGTTGCCACTATCAGAATCATTTTGTGAGAATATGTTTGTGTTGGCACCATTTATCGTGTCTGTGTTTCAGTAGGTACATTGTCACTAATCTCAAATCTCAAATAGTTTATTGCAATCCATAATGTACACATAAACAGGTGGTAAAATTAATAAATAGAAACAATTATGGACCCTGTCGGGCACAGCAAAACTTAAAATAATTAATTAGGAGAGAGGAAGAGCGTTTTGTAAACTTTTCTTGTAAAATGTTTGTGTAATTATTTCCTGTTCATCTTGTATCTATTATTAAATATTTTATACATATTATTAATAATTATCTGCATTGGTATTAGCATTTTTTATCAGGTATTATTAAAAAAGTATTTTATTTATTTATTATTATAAGAATTTAGTGTCATTTGTTTATTATTATCATTTATATAATATAATGTCAATTGTTTATTATTATCAGTAGAATAGAATGTCATTTATTTAAGAAAATCATGTCCTTAATTTATTATTATCAATAGAATAGAATGTCATTTATTTATTTCTTATTGCCAATAGAATAGAATTTCATTTATTTATTATTATTAAGTTTACATATCTATATTGTTATTATTAAAACTTATCCGTAAGGTATTCTTCCACTGTGTAATAGCTTTTTTTAATTAAGAATTGTTTTAACTTATTGAGAAATATACTGGTTTTGTTTTCTTGCTTTATGTTTTCTGGTAATTTATTAAATATTTTGATAGACATAGAATGTGGACTAGAAGCATGTAACTTAAGGCGTAATCGTACAACTAATTGAGTAATATTATTGTTAACAGGTCCTGCACTTACCGCTGGCATTGCTCGTAGTTGGCTTGTGTAAGTAACTTCACAAAAAAACATTTTCATTTTGTGTTGGGCTTTAAAATTATTTTGACTCTTTTGGCCTAGTGGAGGTAAGCGAGAATTTTGCGTGACGTCACGCCTGAGTACACTTTTTGCCAACAAGTGACGTCACCAGTCCCCATTCCTGAACTTTGATGCACTTTTTCATTGTAAATTATTATTGATTTGGAGAGCCAAAAAATAGGGTGTCGAATTTTTTTTTAAACTTATTAACGGACCAAACAGTTTTTTTTTTCCCGGAAACATCCCATTAATCTGCCCAGTGGCCATTCTTTTTGAGAACACGTTCCATCAAAACATTGTATATTTGTCTTTTTTAGGGTTCCGAACGTCCGGAACGAAAAACGGAATCCTTATAGGATCACTTGGGTGCCTGCGTGTACAATGTACATACCTATGTGTGTCTGTCACACCCAAGTTACTCTAAAACTAATGAACCAATTCAGTAGAAATTTTAATACACATGAAGTTCTCCGCTTCACGGACGTAGATAAATAAATACTTATTAAAAATTGGGTCACTTTTGGGGGACAAATAAGGAGTGTCTTTTCAAAAGGGGATTTCTGTATGATTGAAAATTGTATTTAACAAACACAACATTTCTCATTTTTCCAGGTTTAGATGTCGGTGTCAGTGGACATATATTGCCTTCGTTGGCCACAGGTGGACATGCACGTGTATGGGAACCACTGATCGAAACAAGTGAAAAACTTGAATGGGAACAACTGGCCAAAGGAAGTGAAAAACGTTACGGTGATTGTTCTGAACGTCAATTAAGGTTTGAACTAGACAAATTAGCTGAAATACTTGGACTTGACTTGACTAATTCAAATAGAGCTCTTGATTTAAATGAAAATCCTGATTTAAATGGAGTTCCTGATTCAAATGAATTGGGAAACTAGTGGAGTTCCTGATTTAAATAAAATTCTCGATTCAAATCGAGTTTCTGATTCAAATACACTGGGAAACCAGTGGAGTTCCTGATTCAAATAGAGTTCCTGATTCAATAAAGTTCAGTAGTTCTGGGCCTCGTAACCCTTAGATATATAGACCAGGATGGTCAGATACACTATTGCCGAGCTATCTGCCTAGTCTAATTTATGTTTACTTAAAAACTCAGCTGACAGACGTCTTTAAATGTATGCCATGTGTATACTTATAATGATATAACTGATGTTATTTGTATTCTATGCCGCTCTTATGGAACCTATATAACAATATGCTCAATATTAAAGTCTTATAATTTCTTATCTTGTTTTTTTTTCGACACTTCAACACTACACACTTTGGATATTTTTTTTTTTGATGCCCGATGAGTTTTCACTCGCCCCTTTTTTAGGTTATGTTTATTAGATTATCAATCAATCAATCAAACTTTATTTCGAACGAGAGTCCATATGGGTTATTAAATTCAATTTAATTCAATTCAAATATTTTATTTCAGAATTACTTCCATATTATATTGTTAGTAGTTGTACAACTTAGCCTAATGTTAGTATTAAATTAAATTAACAATAATAAACAACAGTGTACACCAGTTTATTTGGATAAGTGTGTCTGAACACTTACCCACTTTTGTAAGAGGGGAGAGTCCCACCGGTCCGCAAACACATTCAGGATGCCATTGGAGGAGGAGCGCAAGCGCGCCATCATGGAAGCGCATCGCTTTCGCATGATCGCTGCAAACCCGTCTACGCACGCTTCCGCGAACATCCCTGACGCGCTACATCGCCACGGCAACCCCAAAAGCACCCTGAATGCGTTATTGTACTGTACGCGCAGGTCGCTGTATACTCGCTGGGTATACTTGGTTATTGGCGAGTACTTAGGAGCTATGTTAGTACGAATTTAGAAAACATTAAAAAATTAGAAAAAAATTAGAAATCGGTTCTAATTATAATTACTTATTAAAATCAATTAAAATAAACACAATTTTTTATGTATATACGATGTAATTTAATGGTTTGTATTTGTCGGAAAATCGACAAATGAAAAACATAAAGTCAGCCGTCGAGGGACTAAATTATTTTGTACAGATTAAAATATATAAATATGCATAAAATATAGTTTATGAAAGGAAATAAATACAGCATAATAAAAAATAAAGTATCAAAAGCGTGGCGACGCATTACATGGCGACGCGTCGCGTCGTCACGCCAAAAGCCGGTCTGACCCCGCCGCATTGGATGTTTCACATCAAGAAATCAATGCCAGTATAGAATTATTGGGTTTTCCAGAAAAGAACTCTTTGGAGTAGGGCGAAGCCTGGCATTACCTCTGCCCTGCCCTTTTGATCTTTCGACCTTTCTCAGGTATAGTGTAATGTTCAGCCGGGCTTATATTATTGTGCTGAGTCGTGTTGTAGCGCCTTCTGACGCTGTGATATGATATGGGCCTGAAATTATTTCGTTTTACTGGTATAACCCGCGCCACGACACAACACGACATAATCGTGAAATTTTGCTTCATCAAGCTTATTCATAGGTTTGAAATTATGATTGGATGATAATGTCTTGTTGCCCAACGTTTGAGGTTCTGCTACTCAAATTTAAGAATCTGTTCCATTGGTTAAACTAAGAATATATTCATAGTTCAAGCAACTGGCAACCAAGAGACGGCAAAAGAGGTAGGGGTCGTCAAGTCAGGAGATGGGAAGATGACTTGAATGAAACAGACAGCGGGGACATTTTGGTTGAGAGTAGCAAGGGACTGGACGCATTGGAAGGAATTGGAGGAGGCCTATGCCAAAAGGCACACCGAACTTAGGGTCCTCTTGTAACCCTATGTTGAGGAATAAAAAGGCTATATTATTATTTATTTATTTAAACTGTATGTACAATAGTGGTACATGGGCGGACTTAATGCATCAAGGTATTCTCTACCAGTCAACCTTTGGGTTATGAAGACAATACTGTGGTAGGTGTACAATAAATAAATATAAGATTCAAAATTGAATTTTAACAATTCGGAAAAGTTTTTATAAATAAGGCTATAAAATCGCGATGCACCTTGTATCCATAGACTACCAAACCAACACGGAAAATATTTGTACTGCCACCATACAACTTCCTACTAACCCAGAATATTCCCTTTCCTGTTTTTTCTTTAGCCATATTACTGTTCCCAGAACAGGGTAAATTATATTTATCCTCAGCAAATTCTAAGAATTTTAGATCAAGTTTCGGCTCCAATAATGTTTGTAAATAAATATAAGTATAATCTATTTCACATAACATGATAAGGCAATCTGTTATTGTTTATATATAATACATAGGTACCAGTACATTATCATACGTTCTGAGAACATCGCACTGAGGTCAGGCGCACAAATTCTGAGATAACATACTGTATATAAGGTAATGCTTTAAAACTGTTGGACCATACACTTCGGAATTATCGTCTCATTTGTTTATCGTAGTTTACTCAACAAGATGGCTTTCAAGGTTGGTATCTTTTTTTATTTATTTTTTGCTATATATATTTCTTGACCAACTTTTAAAAAAGTGTCCATAGACTTTTTTGCAAGTTCTTATCCCTAGAGAGCTTACCTACGCTTTGGAATGTGTACTAACTAGCTTCATTTATTAGATTGATGGTCTCGGAGAGAGTCAAAAGTGAGTGTGAACTGTTTTTCAGAGAACTGGTGAATGTTTTATAGTTTTGTCGATTCTTCTGTTTCCACATAATGTACGCTAGCAAAACGTGACTTACTATGTACCCTGAGCCATGTTTGGGTCACCAAGATACAGGCTGTGCCTAGTCTGAGACCCGCTGCTACATCTCTTGAATTGTGTTCGGATAGTTTAATTGTCTTAATGTGTTACTAGTATGTTTAAGAACTTTGTGCAAGGTCAATAAATTATTTTTATTATTATTTGAGGTCCACAGACGAGTAAAAAAAAAAAAACTAATATAACATTTTTACTTATTTCAGATCGTGTGCTTAGTTCTGGCATTAGCTGTAGCTAGCTATGGTAAGTTTTTTTTTACTTTTTTTTTGTGAATTACTATTTACTTAGTCTCACGGTGTCGTTATGGAGATCCTATGTTTTGACTTTGCTATAGTAGGCGCCAGATAATCGTGGAATAACGGTCATTGACCCACCTACAATTATTGACATTTTTAATTTGAAAAACGGAATTGATGACACAAAGCTGTCCCGAATCATCATCTCTCGTGATCCTTAACATTGTCTAATAATGAAAAACGATTCATATTTAATTGTTCAGGTACCCATGAACAGTTATTAGGGAAAGGTCAATGTACTTTATTCCACATTTATCTGGCGCCTACTATAGTATAATCGGGCTTTAAAAGTTTGCCAATAGACTGTTATGGGTTACTTCTTTAAATCCTTCCCTTGTCGTCACAATTTTTCTTCGCTCATAACATAGCAAAAGGTACTTGTAGTTGAACAAGATAATGTTTTGGAAATTTGTTAGCGGGACTGACTCTTGATAAAAGGCTCAATCCATTCATTTAATTGTTCCTGGTTCTGTGCTACTTCTTGCCAATTCCTCCCGCAGTCTCGTTCGTGATCTATCACGTCTCCTTTCAACGATTTTAGGACACCTAATTTGTATATTACGGGCCCACCGCTCAATATGCATGCGGCAGACATGTCCAGCCCAGTTCCATTTAAGATGGGCAGCCTTTTGTCCCATGATGACGATCTGTGTTTTAGAACGCAGTACAGTGTATTTAACGCGATTCATTCATTTAATACCATAGTTACCCACATAGTTCGTTGGCAAACCTTGAATTTGAAACTTTTAGGCAAATATCTCTCACATTAAATGCTTCAGAGTTTCCTACTGCCTAACCCTTACCGGGAATACAAGCGTGGTTATAAATATTATACGTACTATTCTTCAGTTTGCACACAGTGATTAAGGAACTAGGTCAACGACCGTAGTTCCTAGTTAGGTATACATCTGGCGTGCATACTAGATAGCAGTTTAGTCATCCCCGGTAAAAGAACTTGTGCAGTCGTGTTTGTGAGGACAGTGAATTAAAATGAAAGGTATATTTTTAATTATTTAATTAATTTGCCAATCAGTTTTAAATAGAAGAAATAATAGAATAGAAATACTCTTTATTGTTCATCATAAGAACTTTAAAATAGTAGGGTGTCACAATGAGCGGACTTATCTCTCAAATCCTACTAGTACTTTCCAATAGGTACGACTGACTGGCTCGTTATGTGAAATGGTTCCATCAACACCTTTTGTCTTTTAGTTTGAAGTACTGTTTCATCTCGGTCTGTATGGAGAATGATCTACATACATATTGGGACTCCTTGGTTTAATCCCAGATATGAGACAATGTGTGATTGGGTTTTCTTTGTGTTTCTAATCCTACCTATCAACTCATATCAGCTGAAACGTCATGTTTGCCTTTCAAACATGACGTTTCAGCTACTGTTGCCATGTTGGTAGCTAATTTGACAGTTGGACAAAAGTAGATACGTTCTTGAAACCGGCCATTAGTTACGGCCAGGTTTGTAGATTGCAAATACATCCAGTTTATTTCAGATTTAAATCCATACCTACATACAATTACAAATAAAAAAAAATACAGAGAAATAAAACTATTACAATTATAGGTACCTATAGTGTGTATTAAGGCTGATTTTATTTTTTTTACGTATGTGATTTGATTTGATGTGGTGGTCCATCTGGAGCCATCCATTATTCCGTTGTGTGAGAGAGAGACAGGACATATAGCGCCATCCCTTTTTCACAACGGAAACATGACGGCAATGGCACGTCAAAGTTGAGTCTCTGACAGTTCTATGACAACCTTCTGGAATGAACCCTTTGCCTTATTTGTCAAAAACAACAAATAATATCATCATTATTCGAATGAACTAAACTTTTCCTATCACTTGTAAACATTTACATTTATGTATGTTTATAGATTATTGTAGGTGTAAGATAAACTTTGCTCTTCCGATCGTAAAATTGAATTAATTTATGTTTCATGTTTATTTGTGATGATAACATTATTGCTTATTGCGTGATGCGGTTATTTTCTAATGCAATTGCACTGCAAATGGACCTTATAGAGTACAATTCAACTTAAATGAAGTCTTTACAATTGTTGTAAGTCTTAATAGGGTTTATTGTAGACTGGCTGATGCCCGCGGCAACGCCCGCGTGAACGTATAAAATTATCCCAAGGGAACTTACTTCCGGGATTAAATCTATTCTGTATCCTTTCCCGGGATTTAAACTATATCTATGCCAAATTTCATCTGAATCGGTTGAGCGGTTTAAGCGTGAAGAGTTAACGGACAGACAGACACACTTTCGCATTTATAATATTGGCATGGAAACTGGGACTATTGCGCTATTGCGTCGATTCTGCGTAGCTTTCTGGTGATTTTGTGTTCTGAGTAGACATAAAAAATTGTGTCTGCTATGGTCTCCGTATTATGCATAATTTTATTATAAGACTATAATTTAACTATTAAAAATAACGTTTATAGTTTTAGTTGTGTAATTTTTTTTTTTGTGGATGATAAATCCTTAACTATTTCGATTAAAGTCAAAGTCACAGTCAAAGCATTTATTTCAAATAAACCATTAACAGGTACTTCTGAATTGTCAAAGTCAGTGCGTCAAAAAAAATTAAGCTATTTGCACGTTCCAAAGCGTAGATCTCTATGTAGAAGAACGTGCAAGAAACTCCACGGACACTCTTTAAAAAAATTATGTAACAATTCCGCGACCCTGGTAGGCTCCTCTAGGCTCTAAGGACTACTTTCTGATCTTCTTTAACCGCCAATGCTTTGTCTGCAGGATTCCCACACTATGGTGGTCATGGTGGTGGTAGCCACGGCGGCTATGGCGGCCACCATGGTGGAAATGGCGGCAACCATGGTGGATGTGGCGGCAACCATGGTGGAAATGGCGACAACCAAGGTGGAAATGGCGGCAACCAAGGTGGTTTCGGTCAGGGCGGACAGAGTGAATACCCCAACGTTCAAAGCGGCTTTGGACAAGGCTGGCAAGGATACCCCCAGCCCGGTTCCAACATCCCTCAAGGAGGCGTTGTAGGACCTAACAACCAGGGAGGATTCGGGCCAGGAAACCAAGGCTTTGGACAACCAGGCCAGGGTGGAAATCAAGGTTTTGGTGGACCAGGACCCAGTAACAATGCTTTTCCGTCAGGGGGTCAGAGCTCAGGGAGTCACAGCCATGGGGGACACAATGGGGGATACCAGGAACACGGATACTAGACAATGTGAAATTAATTAATTGAAACTGAACTGCTGTAAATTGTGTGTTTTATTATATAAATTATAAACTGAATTTTTTTATTTGCCATCTTTTGTTTACGGAAAAACCCCAGTTTCAAAGGCTATCAAAAGAAGAAGAGTTCAAATTGTTTATTAATAGAGCTGAGCCAGTCATTATCTCTATCCTGTGATGTTTTGACTACATTTTTATTTGGACACATGGCGTCATCGACCCCTCAGGGCCTTTGCACATGGCGTTTTTTAACGCGCCGACGACGCGCAGATGACGCGCTCTAACGCGCTTCAAACGCAATTTATACGTAGACAGTAAACTTTTGCATACGTACAAAAATTTTGTGGCGCATTTGTATCGATACAGACACGCTGATACGACGATATAGACGCGCTGCAGTCGCGAATATGTATGTATTGTTTCTGCTATGTTTCTCAGACAAACAAACGTGTTACAGACGAGCTTTGAACGCGCTTTTTGCGTTGTATTGCTTTGTACCCGCGTTTGTGTCGATACAAATGCTACAATCTGCTTTATGGTTATCTACAGCGCCGTGAGCGCGCGTTCGTAAAACGCTTGTCGTCGGCGCGTGTAAAATATGCCGTGTGCATAGGCTCTTATGACCCTGATGACTCTACCACTCTCCTCCAAGAGAGTCGCAAAGAGACCAGCACTCTTCGCTAACCACGTCCGCCGTCCTTCCGCCCTCGCCGCCGAGGCTCGCCGCGACGTCCCCGTCAATATCAGCCCCGACCCTTGCTCGAGCCAGCCCGCGCCGCTGAGCCTGTACTTTTAAATTCCTCCCTAAATAATAATTTCAGTTCGATCCAGCCCGTTCCTAGCTGTCCTCCCCCGCGACGCCCTAAGCCGAATCCCGCACCCCACAGGGGGTGCCCTTAGCATTTGTAGTCACTTAGTTTGTAAGTTTTAATGAGCCCTGGCTGGAGGCTTTAATATTTATATTAAGGTCACCACAGGTAAACTGCGAGACGCCACTCAAAAAAAAAAAGGCCAAAGTCAAAGTCAAAACGCTTATTTCAATTAGCCCATTAAACGGCACTTTTGAACATCATCATTTACAGTTCAGTAAAATAATATAATAATAGTATTACATTAATAAAGTGACTCTACTGTGCATTCGGAAAGGTAGATTTCTTAATGAGAAGAACGGACAAGAAACTCCATAGTTACTCTTTTCAAATAATGGTTTTACAAAATTTGGTATATAAATGAAGGCTCTTATGTATTTATCTTTTAGGGTTTCATACGTCCGGATGAAAAAACAGAACTCTCATAGATAACTTTTATTTCTGCCTGTTTCTTTGTCACAGCGAGTATGCTACAAATCTACGGGACCAATGTAGTTAAGTTTTGGTACACATAGGACAGTCACATCTAAGGACTTAAAAGATTGTATGACGCACCGTGAGGAGGCCGCTGCCCAGTTTTGGCTTCATCCATACTAATATTATAAATGCGAAAGTGTGTCTGTCTGTTACTTCTTCACGCTTAAACCGCTGAACCGATTTTGATAAAATGTGGTACAGAGATAGATGAGACCTGGAGAAGGACATAGGCTGCCTTTTTCGCTTGAAAAAGGCTTGATAGGGTTGAAATAGGCGATGAAAGTTTCTATGAGAGTCCGCCATTATTGATGATATCACCACGAACCTATTTATTTAGGCACTTGATAAAAGATAAATAAACATACCTAGTATGTTCAAGCGTTTTTGAAAAGTTTGTTTCTTAAAAATAAAAATGGCTGCCTAAAGTTCCACGCGGACGAAGTCGCGGGCAAAAGCTAGTAGCTTTATAAAAATACACATACAACTCATAGCCAACCCGCCAGAAAAACCTCGGTAGCAAAATTAATGTTGTTCATCTTTGTTCCAACGCATAGTTAGGCTTGTGTTATGCACGAGCAAGCAAAGCACTTTATGCCATACCACCAGTATAACTTCAACCACCTCTCTTCCCAACGTTACTCAAATTCAGGACATTACAAGGGGATTTGGTGTAGTAGCGGAGATCGAGAAATAATGGTTCTTTTTCGGTTCGTTTCTAATATGCATTGCCAGGCTGACAATCCTATTTCAAACGTGTTTGGTGTAACGTCGGGTGTCTAATTCAAATAAATAGTTTATATACTACGTGGACTGCACGTTGAGTAGACTAAAAAGCAGATTTTTGTGTTATTTCCTTTGTAGTTCAGTCAATAAAGGGGATAGTAGGTATTCAAACAACTACAAATTCAGTTGGTTTTCCCTTCAAGCTGGAAACAAAACGTAACATATCGCCTGTTTCCACCGACTGGAAACGGATCCATATTTCATCAGTTTGATCCAAGACCCCTGAGATAATGGAGAGCCTATTGCTATCAACCGAGTACCTATAAATCCAGACTTTGAGCTGCTACTGTAATATTCCAGATGGTAAAACGCAATGGTACTTTCCCAGATGTGGAAATCGAAGCCAGGGAAGGCTACAAGGAGTTAAAAAGAAAGACGAAAATGAGAACTAATGACTTCTTTCACTCTGGGTGGAGCGGAAGGACGTGTCAGACTCTTACTGACTAAAACCCATCCGTGTACCTTCTAAAGCCCTTTGCGTTCCAGGGCCGCGGTGACTCTTTCGAACATATTCCGCAACCCTGGCAGGATAACTAATGACTTACAATAAGCACAGTTGTTGGTAGGTACTTCTTAGACAATTAATCTGCCTAGCCTTTTCCCAACTTTACTGGGGTCGGCTTCCACTCAAACCTGATGCAGCTGACTGCCTACCTGATCTTCACAACCAAGTTATTGAGTAACACGATACCCTTTGGCATGATCAGTGTCAGATTTCTTTCGATGGGTTTCGATAATCTATATCTTCTATATCTTCTATATAATAAAAAATGAATTGCTAAATGTGTTGCTAAGCGCAAAACTCGAGAATGGCTGGACCAATTTCGCTAGTTCTTTTTTTGTTGTGTTTGTTATTGTCAGGAGAAGGTTCTTATGAAAGAAAATATTGAAAAAAATTTACATTAGGGCGAAGCCGGGGCGGGCCACTAGTTAGTGATAAAAATACCACTGATTGTAAAATGTTTGCTAATGCTTGTAATATTCAGCCCATTATCATTACCATCATGTCGTCACATCGACCGCTCCTTAGCGTCTTGCATCCAGCGGATTCCCGCGGCCTCCACCAGGTCATCGGTCCCAATATTCAAGTACAAGTATTCAGCACAAGCAGCCGGAATTCTAATTCTTTATGCTCACAGAACACAATTATGAAGCTTTCATACTATTCAAAACTGCAACTTAATCTTGCTTCTAATAACATAAATGCATCACAGTGCACTAATGTATACTGCCGCTCGCAAACTGCATTACTCTGCAAAACATAGTAAATGGATGCTCGGGAATCCGGGCTTTTTACTGGCGGCGCTTGTAAAATATGCGACAGCCACTAAATTGAGTGTGGCGAATTACTGTCGTGGTGTGTTTGTGTAATATTTTTAGAGTACGTCCAATATCATATAAAGTTATTTGGTATATTTCCATTTCAATAACGTTCACGTGATGTAATAAACGTGAGGTATACCAACTGTTGATATAATTTCTTTACATATAACATTTATTGCACTTATTTCTTATAATGTTATTGGATATAATATTTAATCGAAAATTATTAGGTGTATCGTTTTAAAAATACATATATTGATACCAACACATTTTCTATAATGCACATTTGAATTCGATGTCAAATCTGTTCCAAAACCGAATCGGGGCACCCCGATTTCACGTAAAATTTTAGCTGCTACCCCTTTTTTTTTTTTTTTTTAAGGATGGGAAATCATCAAATGACTTCTTCCGCTCTGGGTGGAGCGGAAGGGCGTGTCAGACTCTTACTGACTAAAACCCATCCGTGTTCCTTCTAAAGCCCTTTGCTTTCCAGGGCCGCGGTGACTCTTTCGAACAAATTCCGCAACCCTGGCAGGCTCTGGCCCTAGCGGGCCCCGTCTTCTATGCTGACATCTCTTTGAGGCGCGCGTGAAACACAACGCGCCATCGACCCGGGCCTGGTGGTGATCGGACAGCGAGCCACCCAATGCTCGCCGTCCGCAGGCCCGTAGCTGCTACCCCTAGAGTGTATATAAAAACCGGAGGTTCAAGCCGACGCTGCAGAGGTGAGCATGGGTGCCTATACTTTGTTTCGCAAGGGCAAAGGGGTTGCACTTCCCGCAGCGCCGGAGACGATGCAGAAGCAGCTTAGAGTTTTGAGGCTAGGTTACAATAATTTGTTGTTCTCAAGAACGGTGCGTTGAGTTGTTCATATCTTACAAAGTTATTTGAAATGTTTTTGTTAGGTTAGGTTACAACAGTGACCATTAGCCAGATCCTCTTTATTGTTGGTGCTACCTTGGCAGTTAATAGGTATATCTACTATCTTTTGACAGTTTTGAGTGGTATATATAACGATTTATGGTATTCGGGTAACTGTAACTCCAACGATAGTTCATAGCGTGTAGAATCTAATAGAAACATGACCAGTGCTACATCCGTGTTTTGATTTATGACGTCATGTTTCAACGCATAACGCATATGACCCATGCCAGCTGGCAATCCGGCGTACCGACAAAAAATTTATTGTCATGTACGCCATCCATACCGGATCGAGCTAGACATTTGTACGTACAGTGGTCAGTGGTTGACCGATTTTTTATGAAAAAGTATTTCATTCCCTTTTGGCTTTATGTTGGCTTACAAAATAGTTGATAAAGTTGTGTTCCTTCCTTTCCCCGTACTTACCCAGTGGCGCCACCACGTCGCAAGATTTGAATCTCGAGGAAAGAAAAAAACATGGCAGTTCGGTCATGTTCGTCAATGGGGAAGATTTTGTAACAAGAGGGCGCCACACGTATGATCTATTTTTATTCTGTGGTTAGAAGCGATTCATGAGAAATATCTTCGCGTTCTCATATCCACTGTATTAATTTGTTGCCAGTGCAATGTGCCTGGAAATTAAACCAGCTCAAAGAAGGATAAAAAAGAGGAGCGTCCTGCCTGTCTATCAGGCGGAATGCGTGGGCATAATCCAAGCGGTCCAATCCCTAGGGGAGAACTACACTACTTCGAAACTCATACAAGAATGCCATAATGCGATAGAACGCGTCAGGTGACAAACCGCAAAACTACACTCAAAACATTTTTATTTTTGTAATCATTGTGTTAGTGCTTTCCACTGCAAAGGTTTTACTTTGAATAGCTTCCAGGGTTGCGGAATTTGTTCGAAAGAGTCACCGCGGCCCTGGAACGCAAAGGGCTTTGGAAGGAACACAGATGGGTTTTAGTCAGTAAGAGTCTGACGCGCCCTTCCACTCCACCCAGAGCGAAAGAAGTCATTTGATGACTTCCCATCCCCAAAAAAAAAAAAAAATAGCTTTGTTTAAAGCTAAACTTGTATTTATATAGTGCAAAACTTTTCAGGCCCGGTGACTTTAATTGTACTATAGAAAAAACCACTGTTGTCGCGAAAGCAAAACAAAATAATATAGGCCTATAGGTACAGATAATAACTAGATAAGACGTGGCGTGAGGTAGGAGAGAGAGAGGGGGCAGCGCGCGGGGATTGACAGCGCCCGCGCACAACGGAGGACCCGACTTCACCTGGGCCTAGCCAGTATACTATTGTACTCGTTGCTTGGGCCTGAGGGTCGAAGCTGGTGGGAGCTAGCAATATATTGGTTAGCGAATCCGTTTTATCTCAATGCATGTGTCTTCAGATTTGCCAGAAATACATTTTAAATAGTTTTCCAATTTTATCGACGTGTGTGTGTGTTATTTTAACAGCGATCAGATTTAGAAACGATACCAAATCGGGCCAGCATTCAGATGCGAGGCTCGGGGTGGCTATAAGGGGAGGTTGGGGGCCACTTTAGGGGAACAGCCCCCAATATCATTGCGGTCAGTAATCAGGATATCAGTAACGGTTATTCAGTGAAAATCGATGTACATACTGACAGCGATCGTTAGATCTTAATCACGCCCTACCTAGGCTTATTTTTGAGACATAGGTATTTTAGATTCAGATATTCGTCATTAAAAGGGAATTGGCGTCATGGTGGAGATGCTGCGATCACATTGTTAAAGTTTAAAAATAACGTTTTGTTCAGTTCCAAAAATAAATAATGCGGGTAGATCGAAATTAATCTGCGTTCAAAAAATAATTAAGTCAGTTTCACATAGTGACCGAATAGCCGCTATACTCACCAAGTAAATTCAAAAGTGGAACAGAATTTGTTAAAAATTATTTGCGAAATAATTTAATCGGAACATTATGAACAATAACGTACAAGCTGTTGTGAGTGTTGAGTAATTTAGTTCAATGTAATTTTTTTATGAGTGTTTTTAAGGTTTTTACTGGAGCGAAGTTTGATTTTAACGTAGTCTGTCATTTTACATAGCCTATACTTGGGTACCAGCCTACCCTGCAAGTCGATTCCAAGAAATAATATTATAATCGCTGGACACTATAATAAACATTTTGTCTAGTAAATCCCAGTAGACGATAATGTACGAATGAATAATAAATTATTATTATTTTTACGTTGCGCCGTGATCAACGATACCAGGAAAAGTTTATTAGCCAATTATGTTATAAGTTTGACATGAAATGTTAGTAATCAAAGGAGTATTCCCACTAAGTGAACAGATTTTATTAAGTGGACCAATTAAAATATTTTTAGTGTTAGTTTAATAGTCTTTCACTTAAACGACGTGTTTGACGGATTTAATTTACTACTTTGCATTGATGATTGAAATGAATAAGTTTACCTCTGCTGGTAATGCTTTGTTCTTATAAGTAGCATACTCAGGGTGCATCGTCCTCACATAATATTAAATTAATTTTTGTATACCAAATTTTGTAAAATCATCATCATCTGCCTAGCCTTTTCCCAATTATATTGGGGTCGGCTTCCAGTCAAACCGGATTCAGCTGAATACCAGTATTTTACGTGGAGCGGCTGCCTACCAGACCTCCGCAACCCATTAATTGGGTAACACGGTACTCCTTGGCAAGACTAGTGTCAGATTATCTGGCTTCTGACAATCCGTAACGACTGCCAAAGATCTACAAATGACAGCCGGGACCAACCAATTTTGTAAAATGATTATTTGAAAAGAGTAGCTATGGAGTTTCTTGTCCGTTCTTCTCCATAAGAATCTACCTAACCTACTAACCGAAAAATTAGGTATTCAAAAATTAATTTAATATTATGTGAGGACGATACACCCACAGTATGCTACCTATAAGAACAAAGTATTACCAGCAGAAGTAAACTTATTCATTTTCTAAAGAAATTTAGGTAAATGGTACTCACATATTTACAGATAATCTTAATAACCATTAATTAAACTGAAAATAAAAACACAAAAAAGAAACAGTACTTATACCTATCTATAAAGTTAATTCATAAATCAACCAGTTTGATTTTGTCTACACCCTTGATTGTCCTATGGAGCAGGACCAGCATGTTTCCAAGCATTCTTATCCTGAATGTAATCTTCTAATTTGTAATATGCTTGTTTACAAAGTGTAGGTACTTTTAACATAAGTTTTAAATTTTCTTTCATTTAGTTCTAATATGTCAGAAGGTATTTTGTTGTAACATTTAACACAATACCCCATGAAAGAAGTGTGGACTTTAGCTATTGCCCACCAGACACAACGACCTTCTCGTTCGGAGGATCCTTCCGTTTCCAGTGGTGGTATGCGGGATTTTACATTACGCATGCCTCTATACTGGTGACGTCATTAAAGGAACGGTATGGCAAATTTAGCGTAATTATTGATGCTCATTAGGTAGCATTGTATAGAATTAAATCAGCGGAATCTAGTCAGGTCAAAGATTGTAGGCACGTTCTAAATTAAATTAAGAGACATCTAAGAGTATTAAGTTCTTTATGCGAAGATGTAAATCACATAAGTACAAAAGTTCCCCGATGACCTCATTTACGAATTAAGGATAAAGATCACTGATGAAGATGAGTCTATTGGTAATATTAAAAAGTTCTTAGAGTTTATCATATTGACTAGAGAAACACCAAATAGATTAAAGAAAACTGCAGAAGATGCTAAACATAAAAATACAACAACTAGCGAAGACAAACCAGTTTCTGTCAATATTACAGATATGTTATATCGAAAGTGACTAGTGATAATCAGTAATCGGATAATCGGGCGCTTATATACCTAAACTTCTTCCCGTGAAAGAATAATGTGGACATTCCTTTCTGAATAAATAAGTAATCCCGGGTTCCCGGGCTTGAACAAATTTTGTAAAAACAACTAGAACAAACTTAATGAAATTATAGCAGTGGTTAATTTATATAGTATCTTTATTTTATTAAAAAAAAATGGAAAACCATAAAACTTTCATTGTAAAAAAGTTCCATTAAAATCGGTTTTTTTAATTAAAAAATGAGAGAAAACAATGAGAGACAACGAGTTCTAACTATATTTTGTATTCTTAGCAATCTCAGGAATTTCGAACGATTCCGGGATCCGGGATTCTGAAAACCAAGTACGTATTATACTTTCTAGTGCCCGATTATCCGATCACTGGTGATAATAAAAGACGCAGATTTATATCAAACTTCACTAATAATAATGCATAAAGCACTAGTCTATTGCAGATAGCCCTAGTAATTGTAGATAATTTAGAAACTAAAATAAAACTACAATGCAGGGTTAACGGATGCAACACGCAAATGCAATGCAATGCAGCACGGTTGGCGCAGTGGTTGAGCGATTGACTGCTGCGCTGCGTGTCGCGGGTTCGATTCCCGCACGGAACAATTATTTGTATGGCCTACAGATAGTTGTTCCGGGTCTGGCTGTTTGTGTATGTGACTTTGTATGTTTGTAAACGCACTCACGATACAGGAGAAATTCCTAGTGTGGGGCAACGTTTAAAAAAAAAAAAAACATAATACTAATTTACTTAAACTATCTATTACTGAACATATTAATTTGTCAACAAATCACCACATCTTAAAGTCCTATAGTATTCCTCGAAACTCGTACAAGAATGCCATTATACGATAGAACGCGTCACGGTGACAACCTACAAAACTGCACTCAGAGCACTCAAAGCATTTCTATTTCTGTAATCATTTTGCTAGTGCTTTCCACTACAAAGGTTCTACTTTGAATAGCTTTATTTTAAAGCTGACCTTGGGCTCTAGATAAGTGACATTCTATCAGCTGTAGCGTGGCGAAACCGATTGTCAATACGTCAAAAATGTGTGGGATTGGCAAACACTTTTGAAATGTCCGTGATCAATCTCTTATATTTTAGCTTTTCGACAATTGCCATCGCTGGTAAAATTGCACTTTGTCTAGAGCCTCTTGTATATTAAAGAGTGCAGCAAACTTATCGGGCCCGGTGGCTTTAATTGAAACTATAGAGAACATTGAAGATTTACAGGATTTATCATTTAATCACCGACTAGCACTTCGCCCGCGACTTCGTGCGCGCATATCCATTTTTTCCCGTTCCCATATGCCTTCCTCATAAATGTGGCTATCATATACAAAAACAATTTTCCAAATCTGACTGGTAGTTCCAGAGATTAGCGCGTTCAAACAAACAAACTCTTCAGGTTTATTATATCAGTATTATGTCAGTAGAGATTGCGCCGTTATGATTATGACTGATGCTGCACTACTGTAACTGGATGCCACAACTCCTCACTTGCTGGCTGAGAATACAGAAATGACTGCTTTCGACCACATGATTATGTGAATGTATAGTTTATAATTATAACATACGTATAACAAATATTATAAATGCGAAAGTGAGATTGTTTATTTTACACTTTCAAGCCTAAATAGCTGAACAAATTTTCATGAATTTTGGTACAAAGATAGATGGAACCTTGGAGACGGTTATAGGTTATATTATATATCAACTTTTGTGCGAAAATCTAGCCACCCATATCAAATCTACCCATAAACTTGTCAAATAAGTTATCCCATTAACTCAAATACATTATCTTCAAAAGCGATAAAAAATCCTCATTCTTCCCCTCAACTTCTCTACATACATACATCTTATAAATACATATATCTTCGGAAACACGGTGTCATCGCGTAAACGCCAAGAAATTACCTCACTAATTGAAGTACGGAGTGCGGCACGTACCAACACGTTATGTAATTACTGTTAATTTAGATAATTTTACGCAAATAAACGTTTTCTTCTCTGAATGTTGGTTTTATCGTGTTTCGTGTCTGTTTTTTTCGTTATTAGGCTCGTTATTAAATGTGCAAACTTATCTGGCGCTACGACACGCTAATTCCTTCTTCCTTCGAGATTCAAAAATTTCGACAAGATGGCTCGAGATGGCGCCACTTGGTAGAGCCGCCTTGCTCACACAAAGACGAAAAAAAAGCAACTGCGGGGAAGGGATGTCAGATAGGAAACCAATTTTATATACCATTTTTTTGCCAAATGTCTAGCCAAAAAGGATATGACAGTGCAATCATTTTAATTGAATCAGCACAACCAATCAAGTTTGTACATATTTGTACTATTCCATTTTGTCTGTTTATTATAAACAGAGATCGGAATAGGTAGATTATATATAGGTACATAAAGTTCGATGAAGTATGTAACATAAAGTAGATAATACCTCCTCTAAACCATGACAGTAAAAACCGGGATTATAAAAAAAAAATATTCAATTTACAATATAATCAGGTAAATTTCAAGAATTAATCTTATATGTAAAACAAAGCTCTTTAATTGAACAGCTTTAGTACCGAACTCAAAAAATAAAATTTTTCGATATAATCATTTAGTACAAATGTATTCAAAGCGCAATAAGTGATTTGCAATTTCATAAATCCCGGGATTTAATCGTCATGTTAACGATTCCGGGATTTTAGATCAGGTATTATTAACTCTATGTTACTTACTTTCGCGAACTTTAGGTAAATATAGTCTAGCTATTCCGATCTCTGGTCATGAAGTACAGATGTTAAACTCATTTTTTATTCATTGTGTCAAATTTGAAAGCAATAATTCCAAGCAAATCCATGAAGATCGCAATATTAGAGGCTTGTTTCATGTTAGTTTGGCATTTTGAGTTCTTTGTGCGGCCTACACAAATGTCCTTACTTTGGCATTATTCGTCAAATCGATGAGCTCCTTCAAGTTCTAAGTTTGAGCTACACGATAGCTGACAAATGCTTGAACTGTCTTGACAGGTCCACTCAAATCTGTGTGGTACTTTTCTCAAAAGACCACTTCAGACATTAACCTAGACTTAGACCTATGAGTTTGTTTCGGTGTTTCTTCTCTGGGTAGGAAAAGATCAGAGATTAATTAAGATATTATTAGATTGATGATGATTGATTGATTGATGTATTGTGTGTAACATGTTATATGTTACACAGACAAAAACTGAAATGCATGTGTTATGTTTTGAGACCATGATATTCACAAAAAGCACTAATCTCGATGCATTTGAAAACATCTTTACGTCTTTTTTAAAAGTCAAGGAACAAATTAAATCTTCCCATAAATGTTTTTACGAGATATTTTTGTTATTGTTCTATTTTCAAAAGTACACCTATAAAAATAACTTGACGAGTTCAATCAACCTTTATATTTGTCTTATTAAAAAATTAAGTAGGTATGTTCCTGTGCGTTCAAGGGATAAGGATGATTTCATCAAGTCGATTTTGCCTCCTAACCGTGGTTGAGAGCTTGCAATAGCTCCCATTCATACCGATGCTCTTTTTTTTTTTAATTTACCCCGAAGGAAGGTCTGTCCTTAGGTCTTTAATTTATTGTTTTGCATTAGAATGCGGATGTAACACATTCTAAAGGTTTTTTGGAGTATCTGGTTGTTACATATATATCGATTCGGCCTTCTCGGCAAGTTTCGAGTGAGGTAGTCAATACAACAATAAAATTCTCTTAACCGAGATCGCGCCTGTTTCGATTATTCCACATATTTTCTAGGTGCGTGGACACTTGAGACACAAAACTACACCAATTTACATCACAATATCCACTAGGAATCAATTTACGAATAATTAAAACAGCCGCTAAACTTCACAAGACGAAATCCCGCCAAAACCCCTCATACGTACTTTCGTGACTAGAGATACTATTTTTTTAAGGATGGGAAATCATCAAATGACTTCTTCCGCTCTGGGTGGAGCGGAAGGGCGTGTCAGACTCTTACTGACTTAACCCCATCCGTGTTCCTTCTAAAGCCCTTTGCGTTCCAGGGCCGCGGTGACTCTTTCGAACAAATTCCGCAACCCTGGGACTAGAGATACTTATTAATGCAAAGTGGTCATACTCGTATATCGGAAACAAAATAAAACAAATGATTTTTATACAACAAATAAATATATTTCCCATTAAGTTCCATGTATAAATTTTAAAATTACCTTTTCAAATAACATTTATGACAACAATATTTCAATAAGTTATTTTACAATATTTTGGAAGATGAAAATTTGAAATCACAATTTTTCTATATAAATTATGTAATAGTTACAATTTTCAATTTCTTCCTTATATATAATAAATAATCAAATTCATTAATATGTATATGGTATACAATATTCATAATTTGGTATAAGTAGGTACTTTCGACTACATTAATTAGTTTTTTTTCTCTAATTATTTACATAAAGATGGTCGGTGCGGCGTGACGTCATTATATTCAAAGTTTTTCACTTAATTATAAAGAAAATTGTTCACATGTTAATAGATAACTATTACTAAAAAAACTTCGAATAATGGTCCACATGAAATTTTAACTTACAATAAAGCATTTACAACACCATATCTACCTAGGGAATAAATAAATGTTTGAATCCAAAATTTATAGAACAGATAGTATGCAGAGGGAGGCAGAAATAACAATATGGGTAGTTCTGTGTTCTGAGAATTTTGCTGTCACAAAAAAAGAACGCGTATTCGGACTATTTCTGTTTTTTTAAGCATGTTTTTAGAGTTTGCAGCTAATGAACATGGGACCAATAAAAAATCTGTATTGAATATTACTATTCTACAATTCACATGTTTATTTAGTGTCCAAGCTACTCGATCAAGTTCCATTACAGGTTTTATCATAATCAACTTAATGTCAAAGCCTGTAATTTCTACCACCTCACTGAAAAATTACAAAATATTAAATAAACTTACGAAACTCTCAATAATGTCTTTTAAAAACGTTGTACAGTCGCCAACACAGTTGTTATCGTCTATCAAAATTGTATAATATTCTGAATTCGTATTTTTTGCAAAGCGTGTCCATTTTTAAGACATTAATTACAAAAGCGGTTTTACGCTGGTAAATATTCTATGGTTACAAAATATCCGAATTACCGTAAACTATTTACGTTGACATTATTTCTTCTAAATTAGCTGCTATTTTCTTGAAAAGCGTATACCTGTTCAAAAAATGGCACTATAAAAATGTTTGCAGTCAAAAGGGTATTACTATTATATTTTATAATATAAGTAGTTAGGATTGGCTTAGGGTTGTGCGTAATATTCGATAAATCATTACGTTTTGCATAAATATATTTGTAGACGAACTATAAACTAAATTTTAAATATAATTTCCACATCAAAAGGCTTAAGAAAATATTATATAAAAGCAATGCTTGCTATAAATAAGAGTATCGACCCATAAAGCAATTTTATAGCAATGTTGCGTCACAATGCACACAAGAAAAATAAATATATAATTTTATAAAACTTTAAGCATCGATACTTTGACATCGCCATTTAAAAATATTTCAATAATTTTTAATAATTATACCTACACGTAATACATTTTAAATATTTAAAACATAAATAATGGAAGGACATCAATAACAAATGAGCTACTAATACATCCACTAAAATAAATATTTGGAAGTATCTTATCACTACCTTAAAATCGACCAAGGGCTTGAAGCCCAAAAATATGATTCATAATTATTTTTATTTATTGGAGACTGGTATATTTACTAAATACATATCAAAATAAGTATAACATTCATCTTAAGAATTAAAATAAAACTAAAAAGATAAAATTATCAACAATAAATTATAAACAGTAAAATTTATGTCAAAAATCAATAACACATGGTAGGTTCCACTTAGTGAATCTAATTCAATTTAAAAAATATTAAATAACTTAAATGAGCCAAACTAATTTCAACACAGATAGGTAGGTTATTATTATGGAAGAATTGGCACATTTGAAATATGTATAAAACTAACATCATAGCACGATATTGCAAATATTAAATATCGACATATCTTTGCGAAATATTCAGCAAATTACAAGCTTATACTTAATCCGTTATAGTAATACATAGTTTCATATTATTATATCGTCATGTGTGATACAATAATGACACAAAATATTAACACATTGGAATAAACTAGACAAACATTGAATAACACCGACAAATACGACACCAAAACATTTTAACGTAAGGTATCGAGAATATAAAATATTAAATATTGAAACACTTTTATACAGAACAGTACCAGGTTCAGTCTAACTGCGGTAGTCGACGTGTGCCCAGAAACTCCACGTGAGTGAAGAATCGTTTCAGCTCAATATAAAAAGCACATAAATCACCTATATTAATATATTTATTATATTATGTACTAACTAGTTCACATCGCTCGTTACATCTGCGATGCTACATAGTGCCCGCACTGACGACTGTGATTTATTCTAACGTTGGTTTACGTTTACTTTCTGATCTTACTTTTGTAGCTTAGGGGATCTAGTTCTATCCCAACTGAAATATGAATGTGAAGCTTCCACACACATCCGCGTCGCACATGTTCCTGTTCAGTCATTCAATGATTATGTCAAATTTTATGATCTCCACGTCCCGTGAGACCAACTCGAGCACAGCACAGTCACGCGTCAGTGTGGGCAGCGCATTCATTAAGTGTAATTTGCTAAACGATGACCCTGTGTCAGTCGTGGACTGTGACCGGGGCGCCCGCGGCGGCCCCGGGAACAATTTCTATCTACGAGATTTAGAATCTACGCTCTACACACGTAGTTGACTTAGGCACTGCCTGTCTAACGGTACCGAAAAAGACGGCGCTACACTACCTACGAGTACCTAGATGAAATAATTAATAGTTACATTTATTTAGAAATTTTGGCAGTTACGGTCCGGCGACCGGTGGGAACTAGAGGGGGCGAATGTACAGAGGAGCGGCGGCCGGACGAGGGGGCCCCCGGGCGCCGCACCGCCCGGACACCAGGGGCCCCGGGGCGCCGCGCCGCTACCGGCCAGCAGCGCAGCGCTTGCAGCACGCGGCACGGAGACTTGGCCGCCGGGCGTACGGCGAGGAAAGGCACTCGAGAGGGCTCGCGGCGGATATGGCGCGCGCGGGCCGGCGCCGCGGCGCGCAGTCAGAGCGGGAAGCAGCGCGCCGAGCGCCGCGGCTCGCTGGCGCCGCGCCGCCGCCTGCGCTCGGTCGAAGCGGACGCGTCCGAGCCGCGCGCGCCTCCACACAGCCGCTCCGGCTCGATGGGCTCCAGCTTGTGCATGGAGGGCCGGCTGGACAGGCGCGCCGAGCCCGCCGGCGTGGACGACGCGCGCTCCGACGCCTCGTCGTCCAGCTCGATGCGGCCCAGGCGCAGCGCCAGCGCGTACTCGGCGCGCTCGATCACACTCGTCGGCTCCTCCTCAACGACAGTCGTGTCCGCGATCGTGGTATCGGCGACGGTGGAGCCCGCGGCGGAGTCAGCGCGCGGCGAGTCCCCGGGCACGGTCAGCGAGCGGTGCGTCCCGCTCGACGACGGCGACACGTCCCCCGCTGCGTGCCGCTCAGGAGTCGCGAACACAGAGTCAGAAGCCCAACTGCGCGTCTCCGAATTCTGTCGCAGCGTATCGTCCACGCTCCGCTGTGAGGTGCGGCGACTGTGGCGCGGGCTCTCGTCGTCGATGGCGCGAAAATCAAGCGCGCTCAGGTCGACAGGACCGGCGCGGCGTCGCGATCCGTCTCGGCGGAAAGAAGGTCGGTGCGACGAAAATGCTGCATCATACAATTCGCAGAGACTCGTGCGGTCCGAGTGCGGTTCCTCATAGAGCGTCAGGTTCCGCGTTTCGGTCGCATCAGAGGGAGTCTCGTCGCGATTCGATGTGACCTCGCTGCGCTCAGAGATGTCAAAAGTGAAACGGGCTTCAAACCTGTCCGGGCTGAGCAGAGGCGCCGAGCGCGAGCAGTCGTCGGACTGGGCGGGCTCGGCGTCAGGGTTGCGCGTGTCGTCAGAGTCCGTGGAGCGCTCAGAGCGCGGCGCGCACACGTGGCGGCGCAGCGCGGGCTGCGAGCCGCACGGAGCGCGCCGGCAGCACGCGCGCTCGTGCCGCACGTCCGAGCCGCTGCTGCCCGTCGACTTGGAGTGCGGCGGTCGGCGGCGCCGGTCGTCGTCGCGTCCGTACAGGGACGTGAATTCTTCAGAACAGAACTTCTCGAAGAGCTCCTGCGAGCTGAGCCGAGTGGAGCCGGTGGCGTTGTAGAACGCTTCGGTGGGCGAGCGCTCGACTCGCTCGTAGAGGGCGCTCGAGCTTGCCCTTTTAGATTTATCCATGAGGCCGAACTTATATATTTTAGGAAGGCGTCGCTCGAAGACGCCCTGAGAGTGCGCGCGGGCGGGCGCGCGCGGCGACACGTCGTGCAGCACGCGCTCGGAGGAGCCGGCGCGGGGCGGCGGCGCGGCGTGCGGGGGGGAGGCGGCGAACTCCGGTTCGTAGTCGTCGGCGTCGTCGGGCACGTCGGGCGGCTCGTCCGGCTCGGCGCGGCACTCGCACGTGTCGCCCTCGTCCTCGTCGAAGGAGGGCGCGCGCGGGCCGCGGCCGAAGGCGCGGCGGCGCTCGGCGGCGGCGGCGTCGTGCTCGTCGAGGCGGAAGGAGCGGCGCAGCGGCGGGCGCTCGCGGCGCGGCCGGCGCGGCTCGTCCGTGGCGGCGTGCGCCAGGGGGGGCCGCGCCGTCGGCAGCAGGCGGTCCAGCGACAGGCCGCGGCGCGGGCGGCGCGGGGCGGCGCGCGGGGCGGCGGGGGGCGTGTCCTCCGGCGTCGTGGGCAGCGCCGCGCCGCGACCGAACTCGATGAACCAGAGTTCGTCCTTGAGTTCGCACTCTCACTTCTTTTCATTCATGTCTTTATTTAAATAGTGCAGCACGTAATGGAGCACGAGATCGTAGCAGTATTTGTATTCGGTCTGTGGAGAGAGGAGTGCATTAGAACTGATGCGACTGACACGACTGGAACTGCTAAGATATCGCGGGATACATACCATGTTCTCGACAAGCTGGGGCCGGTGCCGGCGCACGGTCTTGACCGCCTGGAACACGTCCACCTCGCCGTGTTGGATCACTTGCTCGATGCACGCGTTGGCAGCGCAGTATACGCCGGCACGACTTCGCCCGTCACTACACAAAAACAATTGAATCGCTATTGAGCCTAGTACTTAGGTATTTCATACGCCCCGGTTGCAGGATAGCCGGTGCCGGTTGGCAGTTGTGTATGGAAGACGCACATGCTTTCATACGCACCGGCCGGCTCGGCGGCCAGTCGCCCAGGAACAACCACGGAGAGAGAATGTTAGAGTTTGTATGTATACCAAAACTCTTTGAAGGTGAAGCTATGATGTAACTAGTCAAAAGAGGATATTGACATTCGAAAGTATGTGCTACGCATCTCTTCATCTTTTAGCAGGTCTAGAAATTAGGAAAAGAATGCTCCACACTGTTCTCTTTTCAAATTAATCAGATGAACCCAATAATTTCTTGACTTTCTCTTCCGGCGGCGATAACTCCGGTACAAAATCCACAGTGCAATCAATAGTTCGCATTCCGTTTTAATAAAAAAAAGAGAAAATTATATTATGTATTGTGGTTCAACGCATCTGTACACGTGTTAACGGTCTAGACGCTACTGTATACAAAATCGTCTCGTCTAAAAGCTGTGTTACCCAACATTCGGTACCGGCTACCCGGCAACCGGCACTAATGAAAAGGCACTAACTGGTCGGACGATCGGTCGTGCCACATAACTTCCTGCTCTTTGGTTTAGGAGCTTTCGCGACCAAGATGCAGCCAGTCGTACGACAAGTCGTATCGAATATTTTGTTTAACTTGTACAAAAACTTTTTCACCTAAATTTTTATTTATTTATTAAAACTACATGCACGAAGGTTTAATCGTCAACCAAGGGTGGCGAAGAGATAACATAGCAGGTGCATTGAAAATATTAAAACAAATGAGCTGCAGGTGTGATATATCCAATGCTGTCTTTTTTGAAGTCCAAACATTTTTTTTGTCAGACCGATATGAGGATGGTCCGCAGATTATGTCTGAGATTGATTTTTGAGAATATTTCTTCCATTCCAGTGACAAAATAATACTTACGGCGACACGACGCAGACTGGTCCATAGTCGGTGCGCTGCCGCCATCGCTCGACCATGTTCATGAGTTCGACCAGCGAGTTGGTCGACGATGGTACCTTATGACCCATCGGCCAGCAAGTCAGCTGGAACAGCTGGACAGTCTTCGTGGGAGCTTTGACGCCCGCCATCAGCTCAGTCAAGGAGATGATCTGTTGCACAAAGATATCTGGTCAAATCTCTGTCAAGTAATGCTGTGGAGGAGAGCCTTGCCATATTTAATTTAACAATGTGGAAGTGCTTGAAGTGGCTTGAAGGCCGCACGACAGTACTCTCACAATTTATTAGTTTTAATGGAAGAATTCTTAGTGGAACTTATATATTTTTTAAGTTTATTAGTTTTCCTTTACCTTCTTATTGATCCTGAAGATCCAAGTCTTGATGTTAGTGTAGTGGTTGTGGGATACGTGATCTATCGTGAACACTGGTCCGTACTTCTTGGAATGACGACCTTCGGGCCAGAAGGGGGGGAATTGTTGCTGCAACAAATATATTAATGTCAGACAAGACCATGTTTTTGGTCAGCCTGCTTAGTTTGACCATGCAAAGAGTCTTGAAACGGCTTTTGTTCTTCACTTTACTTAGTGGAAGGTAATGAAGATGAAGATAGTGCGTTATTTTTCATATTGATCTAGGTGTAACCAATCATCGGGAAAAGAATTAGGTTACTACTAAATCAAGTAGTAAGTCTACATATATTTTTGCATATCATAACAAGACGCATACGATCATTCAAATATATTGAAGACCATCCAGCCCCGCTGACCTCTATCATAGAGCCAATCAAAGAGAACAATTAAAAGTGCCTGAATAATATTTGTACAACGTTATAAGCAAATCTGGTTTTGGCCATGGTGGTACATTATCCGTGGTATTTTAAGTCATACTTACAGAGTTCTTAGGAGGCACGCACAGCACAACGACAGCCGCACATTCGTAGTCGTAGACCAGCGACCAGAACTCGCCCTGCGTTCTGACCAGCGGCCACTCCGTCACTATGTACTCGCGAGGTTTGGTGTAGCCCTGAAAACATTGCTGGTTTTACTAAAGCCTCGTTTGGTATGGTCATGTGAGGAGGAGAGATGAAACGCATGTTATCAAAAGAGTTATGAATAAAAATGTGGATGGATAGAGAGATGGAGGCTGAAGAAAAGATGGATGGATTGTGTATGGAGTGATATGAAAGAAATGGGAGTCTGTGATAGCATGACGGTTGACAGGACAGAAACTAGGAAAAAGACGTGTTGCGCCGACCCCACGTAACATGGGATAAGGGCTGGAAGATAATGATAAACGGCCGGTTTCAATAACGTATCTACCTTTGAGCAACTGTCAAATTGGCTACCAACAGTAGCTGAAAAGTCATGTTTGCCTTTCAAACATGACGTTTCAGCTCCTTAAAGGGGCTGTAAGACTCCGCTCCGAATATCGATACTTTTATTAGTTTTATTTCCTTAGCGTTGCGTAGCGTTTGGTAGTTTTTTTTTGCGTTAAAACTTGCAAATTAAATAAGAACCACTTTCTCTTATAGAGTTAAAATTTTACATGTTGTGTTAGATTTGATGACAATTATTTTTTATGATTACTGTGACCTGATTTTTCATGTAGAGTTGGCTTAAGACGAAACTATTTTTCAGTGGTCAACAGTATAGACACGAAATTTTACATAAAAATCAGATAAAATATGTTTAATATTGCACACAGGTACAGAAAGGTGGTATAATTACATGTTATGGGTATCTGTGTCCTGCCACAGTAGCTGGCATACCAATTTTAATTTGAGTTATATAGGTAACAAGTATAAAAAAAGACGTGTGCGTCTCGGGACGCCCGACAGCAGTGATAACTTAAACGAATCTAAATTTAACTATTTAATATGTGAAGCGTCTGTCCGAAATACGACTAGCGCTGCCGTATGCGTGAGAGAAAGGGAAGCCAGACAGACTGGCGCCGTAACGCGTTACGTTACGAAGCGGTTTACCCTCCCATAAGAAGTTATCACTTCAATAGCATAGACGTTTTCAATTCAAATAAGGCCAGTATTGAAGCTTACTTTTGACTATTAATTTATTTATGACCTAAGAACACCTTAAGCGCTCGCAGCTTCTTAAGACAGACTCACTTCTTCTTCATTCGTGAATAGCAGAAAAACAGTAATACCGAGTCAGTCGTAAACGCGAATCTTCATATTAAAGGCATCAATGAGTATGTCGGTTCAACAGAGGGCCCAGCACGAATGTTTTTGACGTACCTATAGTAACGTAACGTAAAACTATGTATAAATAAATACGATCCCGATAACATAAGTATTTCTGGGCAGTCGTGCAATAACTAGAGACGTGATTTCAAAACATATATTTAACTGACTGTACTTTAATAAACAAATTAATTTTGGCCGAAAACGGAACTTTGTTCAGAATGCGGCGAAAAAGGAAAAAACTTTTTTTGTTTTAAAGTGGGCGAAAAAATTAGGCGAATACGGAAGAAATCAACTTTACTATAACTAGGTATATCTATAATACTCGTTTCGCACATAATATTGATTTGAATTGGATACCACATTCATATTTTTGTATGTGTAAATTGTGTTTGTCGCATAAAATTAAACTAAAATACTATGGATTTGTAGTCTTTGATATTCAAAATTCACTAACGTTAACGATACTATACTACTATATACGTCAAAACATTCGTGCTAGGCCCACAGATCGCGAGTTGCACGAGAATAGTATGTGGAAAGACAATGCGCGTCTTCACAAAATAGATAATTTAGTCACATAAAGCAGCTACGCAAGGCAGCTTGGTTGGTCTTGACCAAGCCACCAAAAAACCGGGCAAGGCGAGTCGAAATCGCGTGCAAAGGGTTTCGAACGAATAAAAAAATGTTATTTTAAAATCATGGATTTCAAATAGTTTTTTCTGTAAGCTATAGGTATTATCTGTATTTTTTTCAAAATGTTAGGTAATGATAATAGTCAATAAGAGATAATGGTCAATTTTCATCTATTTTCTTGAATAACTTCGGAACGGAATATTTTAAAATTATGAATATTTTGAGACCCTTACAATGAGCCATTTGAAATGTCATATGGTACAGTTGAAAAAGAAATCTTTTATTTTCTAATTTGACTCCAAAAAGTGACCCAAATATTCAAAATTGGTGTTGTTGTCACGGTCGTCGTTGGGTCACAGAAATACATAATTATGTGTACCAAATTTCAACTGAATCGGTCAAGTAGATTCGGCGAAAATCGGCTGTGAGAGACGGACAGACAGCCAACCGAATAATAAGGGTTCCGTTTATCCATACAGAGGTTCTGAACCCAAAAACAGAACACCAAGAGTTAAACTAAGTGCATAGTTTGTGTGTGTGTTTAATTCACTAATTGTAATAGTTAATACTTCCCACAGTGCTAAATTATGTTTAAAACCACTGTTCAACTCCAAAGAACGTACTATTAACAGGACAACTAAGTGTGGCCGCGGTGTCATAATAAAGTCACATTAAGTTGAAAGATGAGCTTTCTAAGTAACTCAGGGGAGACTTTTCTGAGGAAATTGCATTTATGTTATAAAATTGTGCTTCATTTCAGTAGGAAAGAGTAGGACTATTTAATGTCATTCTAGGTTTGCTTAGATATTTATGGGAACGTTTTATATATCTGGTATGGCGTCTGAGTTTTTAGTTGTATTCGTGAAAACGCGTCTAACATTCTGGGAGACGAACTTTTGCATATCATATCTAGTAAATAGTTTTTCTTGCATTGTAACAGTGTTTGCCCAATTTGAAGACACGACAGTTGTAGGTATTTGAAGGGTCTATTATAATATTCATCACACTAGAGTCAGTTTGTGAGTGTGTGTGTGTATGTTTGTTACTTCTTCACGGGCAAACGGCTGGACCAATTTTGATAACATTTGATATGCAAGAAGCTGACACCCTGGATTAACACATAAGCATACTTTTTTATCCCGGGAGTGTGTTCCCCTCGGATAATTTTCGACATACACACGGAGTATCTGACAATCAGCGGCGCAGCATATTATAAATACGAAAATGTGCTGAACCGATTTTGATGAAATTTGGAATAGAGATAAATGAAACCTTGGAGAAACACATACCTTTTGTCGCGAGAAAAGGGCTCGATTGGGTTGAAATAGGGGATGAAAGTTTGTATGAGAGCCCGTCATTAACTTTTCATATATATACTAAAACAGCGGGTAACAGCGCGGGGCGCAGCTAGTACTAAAATAAGCATTTATATCATCTTTCCATTCTGCAAGACTTGTTCGTCGTAACACGTAAGCCATTTTCAAGTGGCTTACGGAATGGGGATGGTATGTTAACATGCAAGACTTATGCAATAAATTAGTTCTCATAACGTAGTAATTAAGTACTTACGTCAACGAAAACTGCGTTGATGTAGTCTGTGAAGCTGTTCCCTTGGAAGGACGTCAAGTATGGACGAAAATTGTCGGCTGAAATAAAAATCATTATTAAAGTTACGTATAATATTGGTCACAGAGAGGTGTGAGTCCCAGTAGTGGGAATGTTACAGGTTGATATGGTTTTAAGTAGTCTACAAGGGTACAATGTTCTATGTGCACCCCCTTTTAAGAGCTTCAGGATAGTGCGTCTTGAAGTTTACACTTGGTAGCGGGATTGATGATTGCAGTTCTTGTTTAGCAGATAAAGGACGTGGTTGCTCAATATCCGTCTCTTTTTAGGGTTTTGTAGTCAACAAGGAACCCTGATAGTTTTTGTTAGAGTCAAGTGTCCCTCCCCGTGCCAGCTAAACGGTTGTTTTTGGAGACGTGAAAAAAATCATGGTATACATATACATATAACGAATTTAGAATGTAAACGTAGCACCGGTACCTAGGCTTAACGAGTTAATGAGTAATAGTCGAACAGAACTGGGTAAGTAAAAAAATCCTTAAAATATCATAGAAAATGATTTAAAACCAGGTGCATTTGTGAATTTGTAATCAAATAATAGTTAAGTATATTTTACTATTTTTCTGGCATGGTCTAGGAGACGGGTAACTACGGAACCCTACACTGTGCGTTGTGACTAAGAAGAGAATGACGGTTTCCTTGTAGCGTCATCTTTGCCGCCACATATGAACTAAGGTCACACAAATCCAACATTGCGCTGTTAAAGTTCTGTGCGCGATTAGAATATATACTGGTACAACAACCAGACAATAACCAATGGGCAGTTACCCACCAGACACCTTCTAGTCTGAGGATCCTCCCTTTTCAAAAGCTAGGTTACAGAAATTTATAACCTGTTCTGCAATTCTGCATACCTCTATAAGTGCTCCAGAGATAATTAACCTGCCAAGAGAGATCAATGAAGCAATTTCCACAGTGCTGTCAGTCGTTTTACAGAGAACCCATTAGAAAAGACAGGAAAATCCTTTTAAAAATCCTAAAATACTTACGTGGTACAACTAGAACATCCCGGTTTTTCTCCCTATTGTCTCCTCGGTGTCCCCCCGCGCAGTCTCCTATCGTGAACCTGGGCGTCTGCTTGCAGATCTGCTGGTATTCTTTCTGGTACTCGTTGAGCTTGGACACCGGGTCCCGCTGGGATTTCTGCTTCAGTCTCTGAGACAGTTCGGAGACGGGGAACCATGAAACCCCGCAGACGACGTGTTCTTCTAATGTGTCGTAGACGAATTTGTATTGTTCCTGGGGGAAAGAGAATTATGTATTATTGTATTTAAGGAATCTTTTTCAGCAGTGAAATTTATTATTGTTTGAAAATTTGCTGCTTTTTTGTTCATAAGGCTTAAGCAAGTAGGTCATAAAGTTTACCTAAGTGTAGAAATTGCAATATGCATTCGAGGTACCGAATTGCATTTTAAAGTTTTTTTCGGAATTTCGTCTATTTCAAAATAACTTGTTTCATAAATAACGTTCCTTTCTTCTATTGTTTCAGTTAAGCAGCTTTTAGTGGAACTCTCGGAAATATTGGTTTCAATCCCTCATGAATGCACGTAGGTTGTAAGTGCAATCTCGCACAATCTGCTCTATAAGTACCCAATTAAAACGAGCTTACACAAACGGTTGGGGCTCGTTTCGAATTCTGCACGGGGTATATGAGTCTTATTATATTTTCTCGGTAAATCACTACAAGTACCTATCTACTAAACTTGGGTAATGATGAGTGCCTAAGGCCCCGTTCCCACTGTGTCTTTCTGAACACCATTACAATTGTATAACATGCTTAAAGCAAGCATTTTTATTTTGACAGTTCAACAACATCCACGTTGCTGCGATAATATTAACATTGATCGTGGATACGAAACTTCAAACATCCAGTATTTATTTATTTAACATTTTGAATGCCAGTGTCACGTATACATAACAAGCAAGCGCGTGCCCTGTACGCCAAACGTCACAAATATGTGACAAAAAGTACGGCGAATTTGTGCCCTGGCGTCGGGGGCACGCCAATGCATGAAGTTAGGTTAAACTTCATGCACAAAGGCACAGTGGCGGACTTAATGTCTAAATATGCAACAAGTATTATTTTAAACTAGCACTTCGCCCGCGACTTCGTCCGCGCGGATTTAGTAGGTACTCCACAAACTTCAACGCCCCCTAAAAAGGGTTTGCTTTTTAAAGGTAAGTTTTGGAAAATTAAGCACTACGATATCCATTCAACGGTCTCAGGATCAGCCTACTATCCACCCAGTTCACCCCGCCAGAGGTTGACTATGTAAACATTGTTGGATCTGTTTCAAATTTCCCACTTTTAGCTTGTTCATTCCAATTTCCACGTAAATTGAAGTAAGCAATAATGTCCTCCCCTGAAAAATTCATCAACCCTTTTCGCCCCTTATATTTGTTATTCTTAATTTTTTATCCAAAACATTAATGCCGTGCATTAAGTTTCTCCCCAGTTCGCTCAAACCGCAACATTTTTCTTACTTAGAGCATCGAAAAATCCAAATATTTGTTATTTTTCTTTTTTTATCCAAAACATTAATGCCGTGTTTCAGCTTCATCGGACTAAGCGTTAAGAGTCTCCCCAGTTCGCTCAAACCGTAACATTTTTCTTACTTAGACCATTTTTATGCCCGTCGTAACTTTAAAACGAAAGGTCCGATTTGAGTAATTTGAAGTGTAGTTTACATGTACATTATCAACCTTAATTCTAAACAAACAAACTAACTAATCTTTACTCTTTATAATATTAGTTTAGATAGATTAGATATATAATCCTGATGATGTGTCTGTTTGAGTATTATTCGCAAATTACCGGCATTCGATTGAACTGAGTCTATAAAATAATCATTAAAATGTCTTGATATCATTTTAGGAATATTAAATTTCATAGAATTGGTTACCTCCCAAGTTGCTTTAGACTTGTTCCTATAAAATAGCTGTTTTGAGCCCTTTGTGTTAATTTGATCACTTTTTAATCTCTTTGAGAATTATTTGAAAGCCGCTTTTGTATCACTATTTCGCTTTATTCTGTATTGCTATAATAAAGTTCATAATAAAGATTAAATAAGTTCATTGAACTTTATAGAATTTACTGGTGATTGTGGAATACTGAGCATACAAATGATAAAAGCACTCAATACAATTGCAAAAGAACTTGGCCCAAAGGAAATAAATACTAAAAATATTCTGCTTTTAATTTTCAAGATTAGAAACAAAATTTAGGATTCGTTGAATCTCGTGAGTTTGGAGGAATTACGTTACCCAAAAAATTGTGGCGTTTTTCAATTCTATTAGATTAAAACTCCTTTAATTGTATTAGAAGTTTCAACTACCATTACCGAAGTTAATGCAATTATCAATGTCTTCAGAACTGTTCAAAACATTATGCGCGCGTGGATTTCCTTAGCAGAGTTATTTTAGAAATGTATTTGTTATACTCTTCAAAGATCTTATACTTACAATCATCAACAAATATATTTCGAAAAAGATTATTACAGGATTTTATGTTGATAAAAAACTCTATGGCCCATAACTCATTAATAGGTACCAACTCTTAACATCTTACACACGTGATAACTTTTAAACGAAATATCCGATTGAGATGAAACAAAAAGTATTTTACTTCTACATAAATACTCTTGATAACATAATGCTTAATTTCGATAAAGATTAATATTACGATACGTATTTAACGTAGTTTTTTTTTCTTTAGACGATTTAATAATTATTTTGAACACAAAATGGGTTATTGTGATTAAACCATGATAGCTAGATATATGTCCTCGCGGACTTTTTTGTAGGTCTTAATGGGATCTTCTAACCCGTAGTACATCATTTTGTTCTATTGTCAATAGTTTTTGCAGCGCACGCAAAAAAAGGTTTTTGATTTTCCACCTTGTGTTACGAAATAGCAATTTTATTAAGGATCCCTAATTTTGAAAAAAAAATAAAATATAGCCTATAGCCTTCCTCGATAAATGTACTACCCAACACTGAAAGAATAATTCAAATCGGACCAGTAATTGCAGAGATTAGCGCGTTCAAACAAACAAACAAACAAACAAACTCTTCAGCTTTATAATATTAGTATAGATTAGTTTCCTGATTGTCATCATTCTCAGCCCGACTTGTGTAATAAACTTTCTACATACAACGTTGTTTTTTATAGTACTATCAGTCAAAGGCGCGATTAACGCAAAAATCAAATATTAAAAAAAATCGGCAGTATCCAACTGTGAAAGGTGTCAGATGAAATTATACACAGTCTTCAATTTCCTAAAATACTTCAATTAACTCGTAAGTGTAATACTATTTACGATTTACTAATTTTTATCAATGTCTTAACCGACAAACCTAACGTTCTAATTGAAACAATGGCCGCCGTCGTTATCAAAGTCAAAGTCAAAGTCAAAACGTTTATTTCAATTAGGCCATTAAACGGCACTTTTGAACGTCATCATTTACAGATCAGTAAAATAATAGTATTAAATTAATAAAGTGACTACTGTCCATTCGGAAAGGTAGATTCTTACGGAGAAGAACGGACAAGAAACTCCATAGTTACTCTTTTGTAGGTACGTACTCGTTATAGGTACGTCACCTTCGACTATCTGTCAAATTTGACATTTTCACTGACATTCACTTATTTTTTTAAATTTAGGGATCGCTAACACAACATTTTGTCAAGATATGCGAGCAAAAATGTACTGTACAGCTGTTTCCTTTTTAACTGTCTACGGCACATTTTACATTCGGTTAATAATATTGCTCAGTACTTATTTTCTGTCGTTACGTTACGACCCAGTGAAGACGTTGCCTTAGACGCGAAACTACAGGGTGTTCAATTTCTGCAGTTATTGTGTACCGTCAGAAGAAAATCTCCAATTAGACGAAATGACTTGTTTGCTACTAAGAACAGAGCTTGTTTGCTTGTTAAACACAAGATTGAAGCATTTTCTACAGAACGTTAGGAAATTAAAGTGAATTCTGTCATAATTTGTAGAGTAAGTATGATTTGTGTAATGGAATGTAAAATGCTTTAGAATGGAAAAAATCCGTTGAATGCATTTTTTCAGAGTTCGAAATTTAACTTTTGCTGATTTTATTTGGCAATAGAAGGTAGGTAAGTAGTGGTAGATATACACTACTGTTTTAAAATATTTGGCCACCCAGAAAAAGATCTTTGTAAAAGATTGAATTAACAATAAAAATATTGCAGTAGTGAAACGTAAGCCTGTTTTTCTGATGAAAGGTAATTGCCTCCCAGCACTTGGAAATTTAAGAAACATAGATTAGTTAGTTACATAGAAATTATAAGTGAACAATCCCATAACTTTAAGGTTACATTCTATAAATAGAAAAAAAAAAAAATGTCTCAGAAACATGGGTTCCGAAACGCATAGTTACGCAGCTAACATCAAATTTAACTAAGATAATTTAAAAATTCACCAGTATAATAAGTCTTTAAGTAACTAAATGTCATTGAAAAGTAAGGTCAGACATCCACTAATTAAAGTAAAATACGACGCATGCACGACGGTACATGGACAGTCGCAGTTATGTCGAATTTGTTTGTAGGAGAAAAAATAAAAAAAAAATGAAATCTAAAATATTTAATATGTTGTTTGATTCTCTAAGGTCTGATTAATACCGTAGAGTTATGGAATATCAAAAAGAACACGTTGTATAAATAATCTAAATTATCCTTACCTCATTTTCTATAAGGCCTTTCCGAGATTGCCTGAGTTTCTTCAAAAATCCGAACACATCAAAGCAATCCTCTTCTTCAGCCAACTCCAGATTAGCGTCAATGGCTAAGTACACTCCGGAACGGCCTCCACCGTCACTGAAAGAAACCAATACGTTTAAGATTATGTCTACACAAAGGAGCGTCCTCACTTCTTGTCATGAGAAAATAGAAGATAAGAGATCATCTTCTATTACTGTAATCGTCAAAAAACAATAATTATTTATTTATTTAACTTTTTATGCACACTCTAAACGTATAGATAAGAATATGGAAACAGAAAAATAGGAACAAAGGTGATGCTTATCTCTAGTTCAGTCACAGATGTCCAATATCTGAACTTAGAATTAAGTGTATTGTAGTGTATCCACTACCTATGTTATTTAAATGTCTGTATGTTTTAGAACAAATACATAAATTATTATTTTGTTAATTTAATTTTCTTTACATATACTCTGGTCAGCAAATAAACCGAGCCACCCGCTACCTAGGAACTCTGATTCGATTTTCTCAAAAAGTATAAAACTTACAACTATCAAAGTTATACCTACAAAAAGTGCGTTTTATGGTGATTAAAATGACTACAAATAAATTCGAAAGTACCGTCAACTCACATTGTAATCAAGCAACAAACACAATGGTAACGATTTGGTCTGTTTTCACCAGAGTTTGAAATTAGCGTTCTTTTTCTCTACAATGAGGATAGTCGGATATTTCTTATCATTTCTTTAGTTTTTGTCCATCGTTTGCTCAGACGCGTGTGTTTTTGCTACTTTTTTCGATTAATAATGGATACAACACCTCAGGAAGCAGCTTAAGCTGTAGCATTACTTCAAGCATTCATTGCGCAACGTGAAGTCGCTCGAAGGCTTCGAATCAGCCGATCTTCTGTGCAACGAGTTTACAGACGATACCTAGAGACTGGAGCATTCGATCGCCGTCCAGGTATGGGCAGACCTAGGGCTACATCAGCAGCAGATGATCGTTATATCCACCTCACTGTTCTGCGAAATCGCCACCTCAACGCAGTTCAAGCCCAACAAAGTCTGCGTGACGAACGCCAAGTGGTCATAAGTTCAGATACCGTCAGAAGGAGACTTGCTGAACGGAACCTGACCCCAAAAAGAGCTGCAACAGCTGCCCAGCATTAACGATAGCACACCGTCGAGCACGACTTGAATTTGCTCGAGAGCATAGGGATTGGACATTAGAGCAGTGGAGTAATGTACTCTTCACTGATGAGACCAGGGTGAGTCTACATGGAAGTGATCGACGTCAGAGAGTATATCGTCGCCCTGGAGAACGTTATTCTCAGTGTTGCATCGAGGAAACTGTTGCTTATGGAGAAGGATCTGTAATAGTCTGGGGCGGCATCTCGTTAACAGCACATACAGCGTTAGTTTTCATCGAACCGACGGGCCGTACACGTGGACTGATTTCTCATCGCTACATTACTGAAATCCTCGTAGACCATGTGGTACCTTACGCAGGATATATCGGACAGGATATGCAATTGATGCATGAATGCACGGCCTCATGTTGCTCATGTGGTGACCCAGTATCTACACGACGTCAGTATTCGTACGATGGACTGGCCAGCTCGAAGCCCAGACTTGAATCCGATAGAACACTTATGGGATGAGCTGAAACGTAGGGTTCGAGCCCGGGTACCTGCTCCAACAAGGCTTCCAGAGCTACGAATCGCAATTGAAGAGGAGTGGAATACAATTCCTCAAGATTTTATCGTCAGGCTGGTAAGGTCGATGAATACAAGGATGCTGCAAAAACTTTTTTTTTGATTTTATCTTTGTTTTTGGCTTTAATTTTTTTTTTCACTTTATCATTACTAACGGTTGTCACGACTGGAAAACGACTCTTCTTTGTAAAATCCTTAATAAACACTGAAATATTGATTAAACCCAATGAGTTTCCTTTCATTTTAATCACCATGAAACGCACTTTCTGTAGGTACAACTTTGATAATTGTAGGTTTTTTAGTTTTTGAGAAAATCGAATTAGAGTGCCTAGGTAGCGGGTGGCTCGGTTTATTTGCTGTCCAGTGTATATATACATTTCTAAATATTTATTTTATAAAAACAGTTGTAACAAAAGTCGGGAACAGGGTCGAAGCTACCGGTCCCTGAGTGAGGAACCTCCTAACTATGCGTGCCGTGTCCAGGAGTACTGCTTTCTGGATCAAACCCTTGATCCAGCTGCCCAACGAGAGCATCCTCAGTTGTTGGTCGAGGCTCTTGGCAATTATGCCATTGGCCGTCAGGATTATCGGCACAATCAATGCTGTGTTCACATCCCACATGTCGACAACCTCACGAGCCAAGTCAAGATACTTAGTTTGTTTATCTTTCTCAGCCATCACGAGGTTCTCATCATGCGGGACTGCTATATCAATTATTGCGCGACGCTCTAATAGTCGGTCTATCACCACTATGTCAGGCTTATTTGCAACAATAGTCCTGTCAGTGATGATAGGCCGAATCATGCTTTTCGAGACACGGAGGAATCTCGGTATATTAAGATGGTCACCCATCCACAGACCGACCTCGGCAAGCGTTGCTTAACCTTGAAGTTCAACCCGTCCGCCTGTTATAGTTTAGCCACGAGCTCCATCCAAGTATTGATGTGTGATGATATCTACTAAAATTGCCTTATGTTCTGTATTCATTTTTGGTTTCTTTCTACTAGGGCAATTTTGCAAGCATTTCTTTTACTAAGAAATGCTAATATATGTAGTATTGGTTATCTTACTTGGCAGTACATTCGCAAAGTGGGTCGCCCAAGGCACCGTATTCATCTATGACGCTATGGTCGACGCCAAATAAATTAGCAATAACGGTCATTGCCCTTTCCTTAATATCTCTTCGTAGGTACTTGGACAATACATTATGAATCGTTTTTCATTACTAAAAAATGTAAAAGATCACGATAGATGTCGATTCAGGACAGCTTAATTAATGTCTTTACTAGTTGCCACCCGCGGCTCCGCCCACGTGATTGTCGAAAATTATCCCAAGGGAACATATTCCCGGGATAAAAAGTACCCTATGTGTTATTCCAGACTATAATCTACCACTGTGCCAAATTTCATCAAAATCCATTCAGTAGTTTTTGCGTGAAAGAGTAACAAACATCCATCCATACTTACAAACTTTCGTGTTTATAATATTAGTAGGATTTCTGCCTTTGGAATTAACTATGTCAATAAATATAGATGGGTCAATGACCGTTATTGCAAATTTAGCTAGCGTTGACCAAATAGCCAAAGCCGATTTTCATTTGTTTAACACCCCACCCATCAACAAAACAACCACTAGATAGTAGATACCAAGTCGCCCTAAGCACAGCCAAAGTAAACACACAAGACACGTTTCAAACTTAATTACAACCTAGCAATATTGTATGTACGAACATCAAACATAAACAGACGCAATTACATGTAACTTTGACATTAGAATAATAATTCAGTAAACCCACTGGCTAGGCACTGCATCCAACGTTATTTGCTGACACACAGTAGTCACAGAGTAAACTAATTTGTTATATGCTTCGCTACAATATTACAGTGTTGCTACAATTCTCTAGTAATATTTTAGCTCTGGAATTGTGAACAGTATTCCCTGAGGTCAGTGAGCCAGACTTAAGTTTTGTAAAATAAGTGCAATTTAAGCGGCAGGGCTTTTTGGTACGGTCGAGGCAAAAGTTTGTAAAAAAAAAGGATATAAACAACAACTCCCGCTTCTGGTACCGTTTCTCGATGTCTCATCAGCACAGATCGGAAAAGGTTGAGTATATTTACCTTACGTTCGTGGAAGTAAGTAACATAAAGTTGATAATACCACTTGTAAAATCCCGGAATCATAAACATGACGATTGTGCGCAATAAATAATTTGCAATTGCTTAAATCCTGGGATTAAGCAATTGCAAATTATTTATTGCGCTTTGAACAAAATTAGTATATTGAAGGATCTTATTATGTGTTTAGAATTCCGTACCTACTAAAACTGTGCGGGAGCATGACGAACTTGCCGGTTGATCAGGCATGTCCCTTGTAACCTACCTACATCCTGTTACAGCCGTCAATGAGGAAGCGGATACATCATCAGAAGAGCATTTTTTTCTTCTACCCCTGGACAGCTAGGACTCGGTAACGCATAGTCCAGCTGACTTATCATTTCACCACGACGACTCAAAGTCAAACTCAATCACAGAAATACTTATCAGGTGAGCATCACCATGGGACCAACAGTTGGGTTGGTACCCGCCACTCTGCTACCGACCACACCACGCACTCATCAATGAGCTCCACAACTATGTAGCAGAATGGACTCTATGCCTCTCTCAGAAGGTTCTACTTACTTGCAATGCACCACCATGGGTCCAGCAGCCGGGTTCGTGGCCAGTCGCCTGCCGACCACAGCACGGACACGTCGTCGGAACTCCAGCAGTGCGTTGCTGAACGGGCATGTGTGAGAGTGCCACTGCGTGTAGTGGAACTGCAGGATGAACCGCTCTTCTACCACCACCTATGGAAGACAATAGCGGTGAGAATCGTAGAGCAAAGTATATAAGACAACAACGTTCTGCCAATTAGGACCACCAACGAGGAACGCAGGCAGGCCACGTTTGGCTCCGGGAGGTTTGCGTCCTGGTAAAGGGCAATGGAAGAAGCCCATACTCAGCATTGCTGAATACTAGTACTGACTGGAAATCTGAATTTCCCGCAACCCAGTTTTTCCGAAGATTCCAGAATCCTAACAACAACACTATCTTTTCACATTCTTGAATCAGCAATATTGTTACCTACTGATTTATCAGTTTCATTTGAAAAAAATTGTTAACAACCACAAAAAGTAATTATTATTGCTGTGTCGACATAATTAAAAATTAATGTATAAAGTGGACATGGGCGACAATATTGTACGAACGAATAAACGACAATCATGTACAATCAAATGAATTTATTACTTAACGAAATATTTGCTTAATTTATTAATATTGTTGCCTGTTGTTGTCGTGTTCGTAATTAATTAAATCATAAATGATTACCTAACGCGATTGTATTATTTTTATTAAACCTTTTATGTACAAAAATAAACATGAAATCACGCCGTTAATAACCTTCAAAGAGGCAGTCAGGCTCATGGTGTACAGTCATGGGCCAAAACGCAGCATGATTCCGAAGTGAGAGAGAGACGGAGCTATTCAGGACGGAATCTTGATGAAATTGGCACTTAGTATATATGTATATGTCATCGGAAAATTTCCGCCGTGAGATTGTAAAATATCGCGTGAAATTGTAAACAATTTTTTCTTTAATAAGACACGGATATATTGGAAACTGTTGAATTTGGATGGGATTTATTGTACACAAAACGATTTTTTTTATAATATTTCGAGAAATTATAATCTATAAAGTAAAGATTTATTACATCTTACGGAGTCTGCAATTTTCCGGTGACATAATATATAATACGCCTAACTGGACAACACGCTAGTGCTATAAACGGTTTGACTGACTTCGCAACCATCAACTGTTTTGCATCTTGAGCAATAGGGAATATGCATGAAAAAAATATTTATTATGTACCTATACAATATGTATATATAATATAATATAAAAACAAACGAGATATAGCTTTAAAAATAATTTCATAATTGTTTACTAGAGCCAATAAGTATTAAATTTTGCAAGTAAAAACATTGCATGCATATTCCCTATTGCTCAGTTTGACATTTAACATACACAAGCCATCCCAGTTACTATGGGCGACACCAGATAAACGTGCAATAATGGTCATTGAGTCTCATACATTTATTGACATATTATAATAGAAATAATGTTAATCGATTCAGGACAACGTTATGTACGTTGTCCTATTCGACATCTATCGTGATCCTTTACTTTTCTAGTAAAGAAAAACGATTCATAACTTATTGTGCGGGTACCTACGTAGAGAAATTAAACAAAGGGCAATGAACTTTATTGCAAATATATCTGGCGCCCACCATGATGAAACTATCCTGCATCTTATCGCATTGTTTTTAGTTGAAAAAGAAAAATGAAATCGTAAATAATAAATTCTTGAACTTCTGCTGCAGAAGTCAGAATAATCTCCTTAACAAGAAATAAATGGACGTGCAGAATACTTGACACTGAGAAATATTTCTCGCCACCCCTTTGTGTAAACTTAGTTTTCGAATAAAGAGATTCTTTCAAAGGGATTTTCTATAAGATTGCAAAACTGAAATCGTGTTTATTGTGTTACATCACGAATGTTCTTTGAGAAAGGGGTAAGTAGAGGTCTGTTTTAGATGTTAATACACTCAAGAAATCAACATAAAGAAGGCCATTTACAGCAGGAGATGTTTTCCTACTAATCTAGCTAGACATAAAGGTGTTACCACAAAGGTGGTAGCTAACAATTGAAACCACACCAATTGATCAACGTCGATCGATGGCACAAATTTATTCTACCATCGATCGACGATCGATTGGTTGGTATCATAGATATACTGTTTTTTATATTTCTATGGTTGGTATGGTAGCACCCTAAGACATCACAGCTTGGCATGAACATTACAGTTTGACTAGAGTTTGTGATAAATAAATTCTTCGCAACTCTTCCTCTTTGATTTCAAAATTGACACCCAAATTAAAGAATAATTTGGCTCCAGAAAAACTGGTACTCTAAGCCAGCTCAGGAGTCAGGGTTGCACTTTTTTTATAACCCATTCATCACATCATCATCACTATATCAGCCGAAAGACGTCCACTGCTGGACATTGGCGTCCCCCAAAGGGCCCCATTATTTTGAACGAATTTATTTATTTATTAAACATCAGATCATAAACTGGTGTACAATTAGACTTATAATCTCTAAGATGGGATATCAACGAAGGCCTCCACATCACTGTTCACGATTAGGTAACATGACGAACTCGGTGGAAAATTGATTTAAGGTATAATGCCATGGATTTATTGTATGTACTTACATTCTTTTCACTCTTGTACAGTCTGAAGGTTCGTATGTGGAAGTTGGCGAGCTCCTCCTCTTGCACGATGCCCACGCTGATGTCCCCGTACGTCTCGTCCTTCTCTTTATTCGGCGGCCAGTATTGGACGCACATCACCTGGGTAGGAAAGAAAAATATAGATAAGTCCTCATTCATGTAACTGTTCATGAATTAACCAAGACTCATTAATTTTCGATTTTATAAATTACTAATTAATGTTGAAAATTATCCCAAGGAAACATACTCCCCTGATAAAAACTCCTATCCTATGTCCTTTCCCGGGACTCAAACAATCTCTATACCAGCTGTTAGCGCGTGAAGAAGTAAGAAACATATACACACACACACACCCTCTCACACTCACAAACTTTCGCCTTTATAACATTAGTGTGATTCGTTAGAGTTAGAGGATCAAAACTAAACCTAAACTTTTTGTATCCTAAAATATGCAGCCAGGTCGGTTTCCCCCATAGACACAATGAGTACCTGAAGTCGCCGTAATAGCCCGCCAGCCCTTCGGAACTTCCTCCTTCTTTTGAAATCGATTAAAATAAGTCTATAGTCTATACTAAATAGGTACATCTATGACAAAGGCGCTTGAGAAAACCGATTATCGTTAGAAAATAGGCGAACCGCCCATTCGACGGAAATTCATTTCCTAAGAGATTTCCGAGGCGCTATCTATTGAGACAGAAACAAAGCTGAAAGGAGTCATATTCTAACTTAAAAACCGGCCAAGTGCGAGTTGGACTCACACATGAAGAGTTCCGTACCATAAACCGAAAATACGTTTCTTGTATGGCAGCCCACAACATTTCAACTGTATACCTATTTCGAGCAGCCTAGCCGAGACCGGCCCATTAATGGCCGGTTTCAATAACGTATCTACCTTTAACCAACTGTAAAATTAGCATCCGTAGCTGAAACGTCATGTTACAAAGGCAAACATGACGTTTCAGCTACTGTTGGTAGCTAATGGACTCTTATAGTGAGGACTGGTTCAGGAAAAGGGTTTCCTGGAGGAACTTTAGGTAGGTATTTGCCCAATAGTGGGATAGTATAGGATCAAACAGAAAAAAGGGTAAAGGTTTGGGGTTTGCTATAGGAATTAACAAGATAAACGGATTACTGATCCGTTGTTGATTTGCGACAACGACCTCCGGAGATTAGACCACTAATTACTTTTAGGGCCATTTGTAAATTTTGCATAATTAGGTATGACACTCCGGTAAGTTAAAGATTATTTTTCGCCAACATATTGATTCGATCTCTATTCAGTACTGTCATAAGACGAAGAAATGATTTACTTAAGCTGGAGTATAAAAGCAAACATTGTAAATAAAACTTAGCTGAAAAACTTACATAACGATTTAATATCGATATAAAATGTTACAGAAATAACTCGACAACTGCTGGGGTGTTGAAATGCTCTCGAAAGTAAAACTCGCACGATTCACACGCTAAACTATTTAAACTCATAACTCGCTCACACGAACGCGTTTTTGCTACATGAAATAAAACCGAGACTACACGGGAACGCTTACAAATAGTCTGAATTTTTTACACTCTCTGCTTAAAAACTTAACGAGTGAATGTTTACTGGTTTAGTCCAGACAAACCACTATTTTGTGATAAGAGCATAAGCTCGTAAAACGCGCGCTCACGTCGCTGTAGATGACCAAAAAGTAGATTGTCGCATTTGTATCGATACAAACGCGCGTACAAAGCGAAACAACGCGCGCGATTTGCGCGTTCAAAGCTCGTCTGTATCGCGTTTGTTTGTCGGAGAATCATAGCAGAAATAATACATACGCGCGACTGCAGTGCGTCTGTATCGCCGTATCAACGCGTTTGTATTGATACAAATGCGCCACAAAAATTTTGTAAGTGTGCAAAGGTTAACTGTCTGCGTCTGAATTGCGTTTGAAGCGCGTCAGCTGCGCGTCGTCGGCACGTTAAAAAAACGCCGTGTGTAAAGGACCTAAGCATTTGTAGACTTCATAGATAAAATCTTTTTGTGTTATGTAAGTGAATATATTGAGTAAATAGGTTGGCATATTATCATCTACACGATCGAATCTCTACTTTTGTTTCATGATAATGTTTGTAGAAATGTTTTACTTAATCACACGTAATCGGCTGGATGTATTTCTATGGAATTTGCAATACTATAAAAGCCTATTTCCTAGTCTATGCCAAAGGAAATAGGAATCTAGCTACACTACCAGCGTGGCGACAGATTTTCTGGCTTCTGAATTTCTGACTACCGGTAACGACTGCCAAAGGAGGAATAATAACAGCCGCACGGGTCGCTCTTCAAGGTTAAGTAAGCAACGCTTGCCGAGGTCGGTCTGTGGATGGGTGACCATCTTAACATACCGAGATTTCTCCGTGCCTCGGAAAGCACTTTTGAAATCTTTGGCATACGTTTCGGATTGTCAGAAGCCAGATAACTGACACCAGTCTTGCCAAGAACTACCGTGTTACCCAGTTAATGGGTTGTGGAGGTCTGGCAGGCAGCCGATTCACGTAAAATACCGGTATTCAGCTGAATCCAGTTTGACTGGGAGCCGACCCCAATATAGTAGGAAAAAGGATCAAGATAGAATGACAGCTCACTTCGTGATCACATAGCATCTTGATTATATGGATTGACAGCTCACCTCGTGATCCCTTTACCCAAGCCTTCACTTCGACATGTTTTCAGAATCGACCGGAGGATCTCACTCGAGGTGGCGACTAGCTCTTAGACTATTACAATGACTAATCAGTCGTTAAAATATTATTTATCTACTAGTTACGTAACAATATTCTGTAAAAGATACATAAAAATCAGCACCCAGACTTTAAAAAAAGTGACCTGACACTTGGAAATCGGGCGTCGGCCCAAGCAGCAAGCATAGGAGGTATGCGTATGTTAATAATACATACTAACAATACTCTATCCCACACATTCTGTTAGTGAACAAATCTGTATATTCTTTCCGAAATGTTAAAATTCAATTTTGAATTTATTTTTATTTATTGTATAGGTACACCTACCACAGTATAGTCTTTATAACCCAAAGGTTGACTGGTAGAGAATGCCTTGATGCATTAAGTCCGCCCATGTACAACTTTTGTACATAAAGTTTAAATAAATAAATAAATAAATAAAATAAGGTAGGTCTGACAGCCCTGGGATCTCAGCCCATAACCTCATCTCGTATTGTACACGTGGCACGCTTTCATAATATACCGACTAATTAATGTTGTACATGCAGAAGTTTGTTCTACTTTCAGGGCGGTCTACATAGTCGGTAACGTTCCCCAAGGATATGAAAGTGAGAGCAAGAGATAGTTCCTAAACATACGGCTTACGGCTTGTTCACATACAAACTGTATACAGTATTTCCCATATTTAGTAGATCCCTTTTACAAGCTTTTTATTAACTTGCTTCGTTCGTCGTGCCTGGTTGAAAATAAGTAATCTATTTTTCTAGGACTTCCTGACAACCTATTAAGCTTAAACTTGAAATACGGCTATAACTTTGGAGACAATGCAGGATGTGGTACTATAGAGCTGGTTTGATGATGCAGCCGAAAGATGGCCATAGGAACTCCTCAAATAAACACATCATCATCAGCCAAAAGACGACCACAGCTGGACATAGGCCTCCTCCAAAGGGGGGGGGCTTTGCCATAATCGCCACGTTTGGCAGGCGGGTTGACGATTGCAGTGTAGCTGTTGCATTGCATAGAGAATGCTGCTGCCCATTCTCTGGTGAGTCCCTTAGTCGCCGCTTACGACAACCACGGGAAGTGTTAGGATGGTGCTATTATTTTACGTCCGAGAACATACAGAACACTATAAACACTATACAACAATATATTTGTGCTCATTGTATGAAAGGTTAAAGTTGTTACTCACGAGTATAATTATTAATTACTCGAAAAGTTAAACTTTAACTGCACCTTTACTGTCGAGTCTCTGAACTCGATCACGCTTCTATATACATAATGATGTCACCACTGTAATAAATACTATATAAATTCATAATATGGTTATGTCACCGGAAAATTGCAAACGTCGTAAGTTTATAAAGCATCGCGTAAAATTGTAAACTATTTTTTCTTAATAATGACACGGAATTGGAAACTATTGAATTAGGGGTGGGATTTATTGTTTACAAAACAATTTGTTCATAATATATCTATTAATTATAATTGAATAAAGATTTATTACAATGTTACGGAGTTTGCAATTTTCCGGTGACATAACCCATTTTATGAATTTGTGTTGGCTATCAAAACCATTTCATATTCAATCAAAAGCCTACTTCTACCCTCATAAATAAACAAACAAGTATCACTAGTTAGACTACATCACAACCCTCGACAGGCCCTCAAAGTTCACTACAATTCCCCTCTTCCCTCTTGAGGGAAACTGCCTCAACAAATCATAAAGCGATCAAACAATACCGGCCGATCCCTCCCTTCTTGTTTGTTTAATCCCGTCAGATTAGGATGCTGCCTAACTCCGACCTTATAGGTATAACAAGATATTCGGATTTCCAGATTACGGTAATGTTAGAATATTAAGCGAATAGCCAGCCATCATCACGGTTTTCGTATAAATTCGCCAAAGGGCGGCCATTTGCAAAATTTGACAGTTAACAGTTTGTAGCAAATTATTTTTGACAAAATTATTTCCTAGTCTTGAGTTTCATGCAAGCTTATATAATTAATGTTTCGTTTTACCCATTTATTTGTTTTCTGTTGAACATAATTTCATTTAATATTTTGTAGGTAAAGGAAATAGATGTGGTTTGCCTCCGGTTGCCCCACTAGAGCCATTTCGTTCAATTAGGTACCTAAATCTGGAAGATTGTATGTTATTTTCTAGATTTTCCCTGAGATTGAGTTACTTCAAGAAAATATATTTTGATTCATCATCACTATACCATACACAGATACCAATTTTAAAATTAACTGGTGAATGGACGAAGGTTATATCTCTGAATTTTTACCAGTCTTTATTGCGTTAAAAATTACTACAATTTACAAAAAAACTAAACGTTTCCAAACGTCTTTTATAATGCGCACAGCAAAGGAGTGGAACTCTGCCTGCGTCAGTATTTCCGAACGCATACAACCTTAATCTCTTCAAAGTTAGAGTGAACCGGCTTCTTCTGGGTAAGCTCGCTCCATCGTCGACTTTGTCTCTGTCATCTCTGACCTATACTAGATTCAAGAGCAAAACCATCTCAAACAAATGAAAAAAACAAGACGGTGCGTAATTATCCAGACACATTGCTAAAATATCCACTTTACTTATATTATTTACACCATAGTTAAAGGCTGCTCGGTCGCAGACATACAAAATCGTTATGTGGTCGACGATGGAACAAGCTTGCCTAGAAGTAACCTATTCACTCTTGACTTAAATATCCACACAGCTGTACGCACAATTAAAGTATTCTCAAAATGTCTTGTGCATTTCAATTGGTGGAATGTCTACTAACGTACCGATGCCGATGGTGCATCGCCGTACGTGTTGTAGTCGAATGATAGAAACTTGGTGGAATTAAATAAGGCAGCTTTTAAGAGAGCTCTACTTTTAGATACCTACTACGCCACTAGGTACTATGTATTTCTCTAATCTAGTCTTTCAAAACAATAGTAAGTGTCAAAAGTCATGTATTCCTGAAAAAAATTGGTCCTTTTGATCTATTTTACTCTGTGGCATCAATGAAAGAACATACTTTACTGTCAGATAAAGGTGACACGAATTGAGTGTCAAATCTTCGAACGTGTACGAGATAAAACCGTTTTAGTACTTGAAACAAAATTCACGTTCAAATATGAATTTAAAGGCGTTTATTTTAGACTTGATTTACGTACTTACGACAGACAGCGAATAGTAGAATTTAGATTTAATGTCTGGTTTTTATCTATATTTTATGTCGACTGCATATCATGACTTTAAAATTTTGTGTAACATGGTGGGAAATTCCGTAGCCTACATTGAAAAGGGAGGATCCTCCGATCAGATGGCTGTTGTGCTTGATAGGCCTAATGCTGTATGGTTTTTTCCAGGCTGTTGTAAATATTCAATTCCCGTGAAGAACTTTAATTGCGCGGTGTAGGGTTTGGGTGATGTCAAGCTTTTTTGAAATTTGTATGTTCTGGTATAGATGGCCGCTACATGACTATCTACTAATGCTTGCTTGTTGCCTCGTGCTATCGCTATGTCAAATATTTAGAGGTGGAAAATTGAACATCAAAGAGAACCAGGATCAAAATTGCATTTCGGAACTAATGTACCCGATGATTGGTCGCTCCCGCACAGAACCTGCAAATAACTGAAAATGGCTTTCATCAAAGCTGAATGCTGTGCAAAATAATGGTGTTTCGATCCGCAAAAGCCGAAACCAAATAATGGCATTGCATGGCCTAAATACCACATTGACAGGGAACCTTCTTTGTTCAGGGACGCTTTCTATTTGCGCATCGGACCAAATATTTGTATGGCCTACAAATCGTCATTGTTCCGAATTGTACTGTTTGAAATTGACATGTTTGGTGACAGTGTGTGTAAAGGCTTATTTAATCATATATACATATATATATATATATATATATATATATATATATATATATATTTAATGTCAAGTCTGTGAATTTACATTTTATTTATTTTTTGTTACAATACAATTCTCCATTTGTGTATTTTCTAAACATGCTGTAATCGTATTTTATGAGAGATTTTGGCAAAGCATGGATCTATCCGTCATTTACTGAGTGATATTTTGGCTTATATTTGGCATTATAGAACTTCATGCTAGGTGGCCAAATATTAAACATCAAAATTACATTAAAGTGTGAAGAATACGTATAGTGGGTAGAAAATGTATTTATAATTATTTTTTTTTGTCTCCGATAGGTACTCAGCCCTTTTGTCAACAGTATCTAGGATTTAAAAATCAACACAGTTTACGTCTCCTCCGTACCCACAGAAGAAATATAAACAAAGGCGACACCAATAAAAAGATACAGCAAACTGCCTGTCATAAAACAAATACGAGGAATTCCTGACAAATACTTGTAAAACTTGAACGTTCTCCTTAAACTGTGCGATGGAAGTGTTCTTTCAGTATTATGTAATAACATTTTCCGTATAAACTTGCCTCGTAAATTCATGCCTAAATATATCATGCATAAGAGATCGCAAACCTACGTATGGGAGAAGGCAAGGGTGTCAAGCTATAAAAACTCAGATTTTCGTACGACTTTTTATTAACTTAAGGACAATAAGCTAATTAGTCCGTCAGATGGATTTCCAAAAAATATTTGACACGACTTTTTTCTTTTTTCACGTCAACAAAAAATTAAACGTTACGTCACGTCGCTGGTAAAAATTTTACCCAAATGTACAGCACAGCACATCAAGCTACCCGGAACTGACAAATTTTTCCAGTTTTTTTTTAACCCAGTTCCGGCGCAAACGTTTTATATCTCATATTATAGAGTTAAAAGAGTACCTACCTAGTAAAATAATATACCGTCAGTCCGTCACCATCGCTCTATCTAATTTCTAACGTGAATATTTTGCGTATAGAAGTTTGTAGGTAGGCTTTTTTGTCAAACTCTGCAGCCTAAACGACTTTAGTGGATTTTAACAAATGAGGAATGATTCGATTTGCCGTGACACACTGAGTGACACAGGCTATAAGGATTTTGAAAAAAAAAGATGGTGGATAACGCGTCGTCGTATTTTTGGTGATTTGTTCATACAACGTGTTACAGAATAAACGCAATACCTCTTCAGGGGTCATTGTACTCATCATGACTTTTACTATAGGACCGAAACTGAAATAAAAAAAAACAATCAATCTTTTTTGTAAAAAGTGTTTTTTTCACTTTTTAGTCGTGACCCGACGTTATTGCTTACTTGGACGACGTAATTACATCATCCAAGTAAGCAACAAGTAAGCAGAATGCTCATAAAATAAAAACTGCTGAGCCCAACTGAATAAAATGTTTACGGGACCAAATGGCAAGTATATCACATCGAACAATAAAAGAATCTCGGAGTAATCGGTGTACATATGTACATAAAAAAATACCCATCGGATTGAGAACCTCCTCCTTTTTAAGAAGTCGGTTAAAAAACAAAATTGCTCCTTTACTTTTTAGATACCTAGCAAAACATGGCATTGACGAACCATCGAAAATAAGATTCCATGGCTCACAATGTCTGCCAGGGTTGCGGAATTTGTTCGAAAGAGTCACCGCGGCCCTGGAACGCAAAGGGCTTTAGAAGGAACACGGATGGGTTTTAGTCTGTAAGAGTCTGACACGCCTTTCTGCTCCACCCAGAGCGGAAGTCATTTGATGACTTCCCATCCTTAAAAAAAAAAATGGCTCACTTAATGTCATTCAAAAAACTTCGACATCCCTGTTCTGCAATATTTTTTCGAGAATGCTGTATGAGGTACCAGGCTAGATAATTTTGTTCACTAGACGTCAGTTCTTTATTCCATTAGGAAAGTGCGCTCAGTATTTCATTTTCAAGGAAGTGGAGTATGAAATAGCGACAAATTTTGTACAAGAATCGCAATGAAAGCGAATTGCGCGGACGGAATGGCTTCATTTGCAAGTGGGTCTTTAGTAATTATGTCGCGAATCGGTGTTGATGAGTACGGACTATTATTTTTGCTTTTATTTTGCTGGGTGGAATTTTTTCAGAGGTTTTATTTATATGAGTAGCGAGATTTCGTAAGTTTGAAATTAAATATAGAGATTAATGTTGTAGACTCAGGAAGTACGTAGGTATATAAGTGCCTTAGTAAAGTGCTTTTTTCACAGGAGCATAGGAGCTCGTGGCTAAATAATAGCATCCGCACGGGTCGATCTTCAAGGTTAAGCAACGCTTGCCGAGGTTGGTATGTGGATGGGTGACCATCTTAACATACCGAGACTCCTCCTTGCCTCGGAAAGCACGTTAAGCCGTTGGTCCCGGCTGTCATTTGTAGATCTTTGGCACTCGTTACGGATAGTCAGAAGCCAGATAATCTGTTACCAGTCTTGCCAAGGAGTACCTACTGTGTTACCCAGTTAATGGGTTATGGAGGTCTGGTAGGCAGCTGCTCCACGTAAAATACTGGTATTCAGCTGACTCCGGTTTGACTGGAAGCCGACCCCAATATAGTTGGGAAAAGACTAGGAAGATGATGAGTAGTGCTTATTTCTTTTGAAAATCGATTGCGTACGCTTGTAATCGTACGCTTCTCTTAAAATATACGTAAATAAATAATTTTCTTCAATAAAGTTGAAATCTTACCTTAATGAAGTCAAAAGTCTTGGTGAGCATGACAATGGCTGCGGCTCGCTCCTGCCATATCATCCGCCAGAAATCAACCACCGTGTCTTCGGTTGGACCCTGAGTTACGATGTACGCATTTGGTTTTAATATACTCTGTGGACAAGAAAAATAAAGGTTAAAATAGAGTAGCTAAAGATTTACTACGTATGCCTATGTCCTAAGATTCAAATGTAACATATGCCAACGGTACATACAACGAATTGCATCTATGGGGGTGCCATAAAATGGTAGTAGATACTAAAAAAGTTATGAATATAAATATGGATGGATGGAAAGGGAGAGGGAGGCGAAAAAAAAGATGAATGGACTGTGTGTGGAGTGATATGAAAGAGAAGGGACCCCCGTTCCTTCTCTTATAGAATAGAATTGAGGAAGAAGACGTGTTTCGCCGACCCCAAGAAACACGAGCTATGGGCAGGAAGATGATGATGGTACTGGAATGTATGTACCTATGAGTACCTTAGACAATTCCAGGACCTGGAATTGTTAGCAATGGCTAAGAGTATACGGGTGAAAACTTCCCGGGTACTCGTCCGGTAGTCAGGGTTGGGCAGTATTTGAATTACTTGTAATTAGAATACGTAATTGAAATACAAATACGTATTTGATATTTGTATTTCAATTACTTCTTAAAAATGTAATTTTAAATGAATATTTGAAATACATGACGCGTGACGCTGAGGTATTTTGTAGTTAGTATTTCAAATACTTATGACTTCAAAATACATTTGAATATAAATAAATTTAGCAATCTTATTAATGGGTGCGTTCTGCAGAAAACAGCGCTCGATAGCTTTCGTAAGTAAAAAGGCTAGCCTAACCTAACACCTGAAAGTATTTTGTAATTAGTATTTTGCATTTTAAATAAATAAAGTTAAAATACTGTATTTTGTATTTTATATTTTAAATACACGAATTAAAAGTATTTCGTATTTTAAATACATGCGAGAAAGTATTTTGTAATTTGTATTTTAATTAAAGCAAAGCATGTATCCAGCTCTGCCGATAGTACACACGTTCACACACTCTTAATAAGGAATAGGTACAAAATTAGCAGTTAACAGGTATCAGCCCGGATTACTATTCCAACTAAATACCAATTTCGATAATGCGATTTGATATTCTTGTTACGTAGTTAATCCGGGAAATCGTTGCCTGGAGCTCCGTAGATAATTGTGCAGCATAATTTAGATATTGAATGAATATCCGTAAGCCGAATCCTGTGTATTCTATGACGTAGCATACCTATATTACCTAAAGTCCTCTACAGTCTATTCCTACATAGGCTCCGTAAGCTATTGCAAGTCGTGACCAGGCCGTAAGAGTCTGATACACCCTTCCGCTCCACCCAGAGCGGAAGAAGTCATTTGATGATTTCCCATCTTTAAAAACAAAAAATGCACTATTGTAAAATGATACACAACATAGGTAGTAGTTATTTGATGTGGAGCAGTTATAATTTATAATTGGAATTTATCATCGTGTAGTTGAAGTTATTTTTGAAGTGAAATTTCTATTAAAAGAAAATATGGGTTGCAATGGCATTTGAACTTGACAGTTTGTTTTTCCAAAATTTGACAGTGATCTCGAATTCAGCTATAGTAAAACGTTCTTAGGACTTAGGACACCATTTTTGACTGAATATGATAAACTTACCTACTTAGGTAGGTACTTACAGTTATCAATTATTTTCGCGTTATAAAACCAATCAATTATGTTACGTTAGTACAGATGCCAGCACATCAAGCTACCCGAAACTGTCAAATTTTCCCAATAAACCTTGAACCGCTTTATCGCTTTAGCGATAAAGTCGAAAATCTATTAAAGGAATTTGACAGATTGTTGTAACTTGATGTGTTGACGTCTGTACCTACATGGATTATATACAGGGTGTCCCAAAACTCAACGTCAAGCCGAAACGGGGTGACAGGATTGATCATAACCATCACGAGAAAAATCTGAAAAAAAATCTATCCCATGCAGTTTGAAAATTATGGGCATTTTAAGAAAAACCTAGAAATTTGATCAAACTGTACCATTTTTCGGTTATTGTGGTTATTATTTTTTATTTTTGTTCATTTGAACTTTAGAAACGTAATCCTAAATAACATTTCTAGAATCCCAATAAAAAATAATGACACAATTGCCTCAAGTTCCCGAGAATTGAGACTATTTGTTAAACTACGAATTTAAAATTTTCAAGATTCGTCGACTTTGACAGGCCCTCCTATAAAAAAAATGTACTAGAGTGCCTTGGCAAGTGGCATTAAAAGTTGGCGCATTTAATCAGAATTCTAAAATGGTACAATACTTGTTAGTTCCATACAATAGAAAAGAGTAAAAAAATTAAAACCTCAAGTAACCCGATTTTTGCTATCTCATTTTACTCAGTTAAAATGTTTTTAATTCACACAAGCTCTAGGTAGGTTCTTAATTTTAAGACAAAATGATGAGAGAGATGGATAATGGGTATGTTCGCCATGAGTGAGCGAGACAGATAGTCACGATAAAGTCTAGCGGCAGCACTTGCGTTGCATCTGCATTCCCCATAAATGAGGTGCATGTTCGCATATTCTTGTGAAGTGTAGCGCGTAGGCATGGTAGATAAAAAGGATGCCAACACAAAAGTCCAGAGAGAAGCCAAAGTTGCCGGTATGTTATCAACAAGTCCAATTCACAAAGATTCAAGTCCAAAAAGAGAAGCCAAAGTTGTCAGTACTAAATCAACACAAGCGAATACGAACGTGCGCAGTAGACGAATGAGCGAAACGTACTAACTGGTTGGTGTCGGACTGGTAGCGTAGCCATTTGCTTGGCTGAAACTAGTGCGAATGAAACAGATAGATGCCATAGCATCTATCTGTTTCATTCGCACTCGTTTAAACGACGCATCTCCGTCTCAATGCGTGGCGTCACTATCTGTCTCGCTCACTCATGGCAAACATACCCATTATCCATCTCTCTCATCATTTTGCCTTAAAATTAAGAACCTACCTAGAGCTTGTGCGAATTAAAAACATTTTAACTGAGTAAAATCTGATAGCAAAAATCGGGTTACTTGAGGTTTTAATTTTTTTACTCTTTTCTATTGTATGGAACTAACAAGTATTGTACCATTTTAGAATTCTGATTAAATGCGCCAACTTTTAATGCTACTTGCCAAGGCACTCTAGTACATTTTTTTTATAGGAGGGCCTGTCAAAGTCGACGAATCTTGAAAATTTTAAATTCGTAGTTTAACAAATAGTCTCAATTCTCGGGAACTTGAGGCAATTGTGTCATTATTTTTTATTGGGATTCTAGAAATGTTATTTAGGATTACGTTTCTAAAGTTCAAATGAACAAAAATAAAAAATAATAACCACAATAACCGAAAAATGGTACAGTTTGATCAAATTTCTAGGTTTTTCTTAAAATGCCCATAATTTTCAAACTGCATGGGATAGATTTTTTTTCAGATTTTTCTCGTGATGGTTATGATCAATCCTGTCACCCCGTTTCGGCTTGACGTTGAGTTTTGGGACACCCTGTATATTAAGTACAACTTTAAAGCGTACTTTTTCTACAACGGTTTAGTTTTTTTGCCCCTCATATTCTATTAAAAATTTCATCGATTTATAGCTAATATTCAGACAGTGTTAACAGCCGTACGCATTAAAAAAGCATAGAATAGAGAGTAACTAGCTAATGACGAAATATGTTAGAATTATATAGGTACATAAGTAATTTATTTTTTAAAAATATACATAGTGGGGTGAAAGTTATAGGTACGTAAATTGAAACAAAAACCATAAAAAAGACCGATTAAAATGAGAGCAAAAAAAAAACAATAAAGAAAAATTCACATTTCTAATAAAAAATAACTGTCAAAAATAAAAATTCAATAGTGATTCATAAGCAAATCAATAAATGTCACATAACTACAGTAAAAATAATCCAAATTCCATTTTAAAATCATTCTAGTCAAATAAAAAAATTATATATCAAAAGTAATATTTAATCGTCGACATTGTCTCTGTCACCTATGACCTAGTCAAGAGCAAACTCATCTCAATAATAAATATAAAAAGATCAATTAATACCTACGTATAATAGTCACCGATGATTTGATGAAAATGTAATACAAATATACCTACCTACATACCTATGTACTAGTTTACAGTCGCGCAGAGGCTGCACTGGATATGAAACGTGATTTTTACGACCACAATAAAATTTAATGGACGTCAGATGCTACACGGTTTATGGCATTAGGTTATTAATCTAATCTTCTATTAGTCTCACATCCGCACTAATAATTTTCACATACCTTCACGTGTAAAAAATCGATTATCTACTCACTAAAAACTAAACGCACTAAATTCTTTGTTCAATTTCGATTACAACCATGAATACTATGGTATTAACGTGATTAACCCGTTTTTTTATTTAAATTAATGCTTAGCCAACAAAAACAGAAAAGAACACACAGTTTTTAAATTCCATGTGTTAAATTAAATTTAGAATGACAGTTGACCGCAAAAAAAACAAATGAGAGCTTATCTCATAAAAGAGCGGGAGCATAAAAAAATAGGCACAGGAAATCTTATTCAGCCTGTGAACAGAGTTCGAAAATCTTTATTCAATATAAGAAATGCATGGTGTAATATTATTTACTCTAAAATACTGGTTAGTCTCGCAAAAATAACGTTTTTACGGCAAAGGCCACAAAAAAGGAAGGTTTTTCTGAATTAGATTGCAATCTACGATTCCAGTCAAGTAACGGAAACATCAGTGAATTGCACAACACCCTCATTGAATAACACAATCGTATGCTCAGCGGCTTTTCTGAGTTTCTGTCGAAATATTTTATAAGCAATATGCGCCAGATATTGCTCTTTTTAGTTTTTGGAAAAACTACGACGTGCGTGCATACGTAGGTTGTTTGCATAGGGGGCACACAGTCTTCATACATTGGCCATCAAAGGGCCTATTTCACGATGTCCTGTTTGAATGACGAATAGAAAAAGTACAAAAATGGAACAGACTGTATATGAATCTTTTTGCCAACCTTAACCAAAGATGGTGAAACAGGCACTTTGGGCAATTAATAGGGTATTTGACTGGTATGAAAAATCGAAATGAATGAATACTTTTTTTTTTATATGTTGTTTTTGGTATGTTTTTTTTTTGAATGAATACTTATTTGATAGATGATATTAAAGCATTACGATTTGTGAAAAAATAAAAAATATTGGCGAAAAACAGAGAAGTTTTACACTTTTGAAGTTATTCTTCTATCCTTGTCACAGAAAATGTCATTTGTACGGAGTGACTTCAATTCAACATGGCAATTCCTGTAAGTGACGTCACACGTAATTAGTGATGTCTCTGTTTATTACAGATTTTAAAACGCAAACAACGCCGCCATTTTTTGGGGTTTTTAAGCAATATTTTTTAACTGCTTCTTGTTTGCTCTCTAGGTTTTGAGAAATTTAATAAAAGAAAACCAGTCAAATACCCTATTCTATATGTAGGTCCAAGGTTGCGGAATTTGTTCGAAAGAGTCACCGCGGCCCTGGAACGCAAAGGGCTTTAGAAGGACCACGGATGGGTTTTAGTCAGTAAGAGTCTGACACGCCCTTCCGTTCCACCCAGAGCGGAAGAAGTCATTTGATGATTTCCCATCCTTAAAAAAAAAACTATATGTAGGTACCTAACCATGACAGCAAACAGCTGACAGGTTTGGTGACCTATTGAACACCTTATCTTGGCTTCTTCTTGGACTATTCCAGAATGATAAAGTAAACAACGTTTCTATCTATTGGGTTTTTAAATCTGGATATGAAATAGGTAGTATTGGTTTTAGTTTGCCACATAACATTAACATCAATATAGGTCTGTAACTTAATTTAAAAAGGAAGATTTTATTTTTAAGTTATCGATTGTTTAACTATTCGATTGTTGCGCTATCTATTTGACAGCTGTTTATCTTTTTTGTTAGGGTATTAGGTACATGTATTACTCTGTGGCCTACATTTCCAACTTCAAATTGTAGGTGTATCGTGGTATAGTAGGCGCCAGATAAATGTGGAATAAAGTACATTGACCTTTCCCTAATAACTGTTCATAGGTACCTGAACAATTAAATATGAATCGTTTTTCATTATTAGATAATGTTAAGGATCACGAGAGATGATGATTCGGGACAGCTTTGTGTCATTAATTCCGTTTTTCAAATTAAAAATGTCAATAATTGTAGGTGGGTCAATGACCGTTATTCCACGATTATATGGCGGCTACTATAGTGTCTTCAAAAAGTTTTCAAACGAATTAAGACTCCTAAAGCTGGGTACTGACCGGTGTTATGGCCCGCAATGTACCATTCGCAGCGAGCATGTTATGTTACGCCGTGTCCTAAAATCTGTGTAAAATAAAACACATACGCATCATGTTCGTGCTCGATTCCACGTACTGGCTGCACGAATCAGTATTACCGGTCAGTACCAACCTTTAGATGTCAAACAAACACTTAATAGATTTTTTTCATTACGTAATGAACTATTATAATAACTTGTCTATGATTAAAAACTAGTACAGACAGGTAAAGGCAAGGCCAAACTCAATAAGGCTTCGAGAACTTAATGGAAAATTCTAGAAAATAATATTCTAATATTACCTTATGCAATTACCTTACAAAGGTAGGAAAATACTAAGTAGAGCTTCCTGTCAGGTGAGTAGGCGTCAGTACCTACCAGTTAGAAAACAGATAGATAGAGAAGGTTCGTTCCATTCAACGGGAAAAGAATTATTCATTTATTAACACTTAAACCACGCACACAAATGTACAGAGGCGGATTTAACGAAAAAAAAAAAACTCGCGCGCTTTTAAAAATGAGCGCAGGTACACATAGACGCATAATGTACGGCGATCTCAAACAAGTGTCGATCGCCAGTGGGCTTGCACTCACTGTATGTGAAGCATGCTATGTTATCAACACTCATTAATATCATTCTCTAAAAGTGTAGACCTTATCTAGATTTATTAAAGGTCGGTGCAACATGTCTCCTTCTTCACGTAATAATGACATGTAATTCTCAAAAACAATCAAAACACATTTAGCTCACTCAACAAATATACCTATTTTTGTGTTGTTTCTTTGTAATTACCTAACTGTTTAAAATTAAGTGCGTAACTTAACTGAAATAATAGGGCTAGGGCTAGGCTAAATTAGAATGAAATAATAGGGTATTTGAGTAAAAATCTAATTAATCCGTCAGATATTGGACACGTATTTTTTTTTTGACACATAAAAAAAAATAAAGACGATACAGTGCGTTGAAAGCTCGTGTGACGTCTCTTACAGTACACTTTTTACTGAAAAGTGACGTTACAAGCCCCCACTCCTTATCTTAGATGCGTTATATCTTCGTATTTTTGTATTGATTTGATAAAATACAAAATACGTATCCAATATTTTTCGATAATCTAACTGACGGACTAAATAAATACATATTTTTTTTTCAGAGGCAATATCCCTATTATAATATGCCAATTACCACCCGACACCCGATTAACACAACTTCTCGGTCACCGGTGCTACCAGCGAACTTCGCCTGATATTTCTTATTCCATTTATCTGCATGCTTCGGATATCTTTTTGGTAAGGAAATGTACCAGAGACAAACATGTCTGTGGGTTGACCATAGTGAGTGTAGGCAGGCCAAAGAGGCACTTCCCTTTATTGATGGCCGTTTTACGAAAAAGCCCTAAGACTGGCTAAACAACGAGGAGGACGAGACAGCAGCACACCTGCTTCTAAGCTGCCCGTTAGTCGCGGATTACAGGGCTAAGTACTTCGGAAACCCAGGTCTCTCTGTGAGATAGTAAATCAAGGCGTTGCTGGTCTTCCTTGGGGAGCTGGGGTGGATCAAATGACACCTTTGGTTGACCTGCACGCAAAATACGCGCTTAGTCGTGGAGTTGCGGAAACCAATCCGTTTTACACACATATATATCTGCGTAACAAGTCTATGTATGTGTGCATACGTTCTCACTCGTTGAATAGAGTTGAACTTCTGTAGCTTAGTATCTGTTTTGTTACTGCGCCTGTACAAGTGCATTTATTCTATTCACCAGGTTTTTAATTTCGCTAAAGCGCTTGCTTCGGAGAATATTGTCTGATAAATAGACGTTGGCGTAAACATGAAATTTAATATCTAGACTCCTTTTAGCTTTCATTACTAGACTTGGTGAAGCTGCTGGGACTGAGTAGAATTTTAAGAAGGAACAAGGATATTATGTGACTATCTTGAGATAAAACCGGGATATTTTAGTGTTTGTTTCTAAGATGGGTGGTGTGAAAGATGACCTTTTCATTAAAAAAACTTAATAATTATATACATAATAATAATAATATACATAATAATTATTATACACATAATATAAACGTCTTTTATAATGCGCACAGCAAAAGAGTGGAACTCTCTGCCTGGGTCTGTGTTTTCGAACGCATACAACCCTAATATCTTCAAAATTAGAGTGAACAGGCTTCTTCTGGGTAAGCTCCATCGTCGACTTTGTCTCTGTCATCTATGATCTAGACTAGAGTCAAGAGGAAACCCATATTAAATAAAAAAAATATAATATTATACTGATTCATAGATTCTAAATTCTCTATCAGAATTAATTATGATACATTGAACTGATTGACGGTTTCTTAATTTATTCTTATAGAGAATTTAGAATCCGCCAATCAGTATTAAACTTGGCAATGGTTAACGCGTTTTTTTTAATTGTCTATTACTTTTTTTGGGCTTTAAATGGGATATGTCAAGCATATGTTGAGAAAACAGGTGACAACCGAAATGACGACTAATAGGGAAGTATGGCGGAAGGAGACATGTTGCGTCGACACCAAATACATTGATATAAGGGCAAGGGAATGATCATGATGTAGGTGCAGACTTCAGCGCATCAAGCTACCCGAAACTGCATTTTTTTTTCCAATCAACCTTGAACCTATTGCTTTAGCAATAAAGTTGACAATCTATTAAAGATATTTGACAGATTGTTGTAGTTTGATGTACTGGCGTGGCCTACCTTTTTCGGAATTAGTTAATAGCTTGGATAGCTAGCTAATTCCGTAATCAATCATTCATGTAATGACAGTAATGGCAGTCAGTTTTATCGCCCCCGCGTGTTTCAACAAAATCGATTCTAAATTGCCCTTAGGGACATCCATTAGTTAATCTGTTTTGGGAACTTAATCAATTATTTACACATTCATTTTATGTACGCAACACGAAGTTGGAAATTTTTTTTGGGTCAATCCTTTTCAGTCTAAACTTGCTATGTATATATCATATTGAACTTTTTTTTATTTCTTTCACTGAAATAATTATGTACTTTTTACGTAAATAAAGTAACAATGTATTAATTTACTAGTTTTTGCTCGCGGCCCCGGCCGCGTGAATGTCGAAAATTATCCGAAGATAACATACTCCTGGGATAAACTATCCTGTTTCCTTTCCCGGGACCCAAACTAACTCTATACCAAATTTCATCTAAATCGGTTCAGCGGTTTAAGCGTGAAGAGGTAACAGATAGACAGACACACTTTCGCATTTATAATATTAAGTATGTATTGAATTAATGCAAAGCAGTCAGTAACTACTAGTAATGACACAGTTTCGCATTTATAATATTACTAGCTGCGCCCCGCGGTGTTACCCGCGGTTTTAGTATATGTATAATAAGTAGCCGTAGTAGCGTATGTGTTAATCCAGGGTGTCAGCTTCCTGCGTACCAAATTTTATCAAAATTGGTCTGTGCGTAAAGAAGTAACAAACATACACACACGCAACACACACTCACAAACTTTCGCCTTTATAATATTAGTGTGAAGTATTAATTGAATTAATGCAAAGCAGTCAGTAACTGCTAGTAATATTTATATTTTTGTGGTGTGCAACTTTCATTTGAATACCAACAGGATAACAGGATATAATACGTATTTACGGAAGATCATAATACTCCTTTTGGCGTATCCGGGTAAGAAGTGCGTCACGTCTCGGTGTGAGCTGACCGTATAACCCACCCAGTCTTTTTATTCGAAACTCTTTTGTTAGCAAATTGGATCCTTAGTCCTTAACTCACTTTAGGAACCTTCGAACCGATTTCAATCCTATACAATATCTAGTTGATATTTCTCGGTCCTTCAGGGTCGTTCAGTTTCTGATTCGGGTCTTTTCTGTTGGATATTGAGCCCAACAATTCGTCCAGTCATTATGTTAGGACGTGACTGAATTCTTGATGGGTCGGCCATCTTATAAAATGGTGAATTCAAACGTTTGTTACTTTGGAGCCTTTATGTACTGGAGTGGGCATTTGGAAAACTGCTCGCGTTTGCGGAATTGATATTGGAGATTTGATGTATTTTTTTTGGAGATTTTTTATTGCTACACTATGTCCGTTTTTTAACTACATAGATAGAAGATGTCTTGTCTGTCATTCGTATAACATAAAGTACTGATAAAAATCGGGTGTGATTTTGATAGTATATTTTTTTAAACAGCCTTACGGGACGGAAAAGCCTTCAGCATGTTTCGGATGCTCTAGTGAAAGAGTATTTTATATTACCTTGTTTATATTATTACATCTCTGAGTTAGAGGTACGAGGTTAAATAACAAATATTTCATGCATACTGGCGCGGCTTTAGCAACCAACTATGAGTGAAAAGATAACTTTAGTTAAGAGGTTTGTGCAAGCAGGCCGGATCAAACACTAAGGCACACATATTTTATCATACGTATTAACGAACTTTGGAATTTTGCCTTTTGTCAAGCAAAAGTGGCTTTTGCCGTATGTGAGCCGTTAGCAAACCTTTCAAAGGTACGATTTTGTACGAATACTTTAAACTCGTAGCATGCATCGTCTACGAGCTTGCTACGGCGTAGCACGCGTAGTCTCTGGAATGCTTTAGGAAGCGTCACCTATGTTTCGCTTTGTATGGCACTGCTATCAGTGCTCTTTTCTCTCTTCCAGTAGTTTCACAAAGGTGCCTTATATTTTTCGTCAAATTGTTGAAGAACAGATAAAAATATAATGGAAAAAAAAACACTCAGTCCATCAATTACATTACTTACCAAGAAATTATTGGACAAGTATTTTTTCGTCGTGTCGTATAAACAAAAATGAAGGCAAACAGTGCGTTGAAGTTTCTCGTGACATGCTCCTTAAACGTTGATGCACTTTAGCTTTGTCAATTTTTATCGATCTAAAGCAAAATATACGTGGGTGTAGTCTAACGATGTTTTCGCGGCAGGCTACGCGACACCACGCAGCGTAACTCGACGCCGTCACTTCGTGTGTCTAGGTTATATTTTAAGCGAGATGAATTTGTATTTATATTTTAGCCAATTTTGTCCCACTGCAGGGCAAAGGTCTCCCTTTCTTCCTTCCATTCCTCCCGGCTTTGGGCAAGTGTGGACCAATCTGGCCGATATGCGTCAAGCTCGTCCTGCCATCTTCGCCTGGGTCTCCCGCGATGTGGTCGGGCATTTTCTGGGACCCACATTATGGTTGCTTTAGCCCATGAACCGTTCGACATCCGGCAGACGTGGTCGGCCCAGTCCCACGTTAGTTTGGCTGCTTTTTGTGTGACGTCGGCGATTTTTGTTTTGGAACGCAGAACTGTGTTCCTAACGCGGTCCATAATTTGTACTAGTTTATTTATGTTTAATTAGTGTATTTTATCTATATGCCTTTGTTGCTTGATAATAAAGAATTACTATTATTATTAATACTTCATCACCTGTCTAGCCTCTTCCCAACTATATTGCTATAATGTAAGCCGACCCGGCTTAACCTGATTTGACGTCTTTGACGTGGCTAATACTTATTGATATTTATTTATTATAGATAGAAAACATCAAAAGTGAGCAAAATTGTCAAATTCGCAAAAATATAAATAAGTAATATGCAGAAACACACCTTTTTGAGATTAAAATCACTGACAACATAACATTAAAACCCAGTATAAGTCACAGTTTTCAAATAAAGATTTGTAACTCAATAAGACCAAATAAGCCAATGCTGAAGGCGAAACAGTATCAAGTTCACAGTACTAAGCAATATGATAACTAATTTAGGAGCATCGATCGCTTCTCACTAATTACGCTTTATTAATTAAAGATAATTTGGATTTAGTATGACCGTTTAATTAATGTGTTCGTAATAATACGCTGCAAGATGAGTTGTGGCGTTTAATGAAAGGCTGTGATGTTGAGAAAAATATTTCTTGAAAGCATTGGACTAAATGGGTTCTGCAAAAAAGTTTATGGGGTTAATTTTGTTTTTGAAAACAAGTCATACTTTAGAAGTTTTTCGGATCCCGTACTATAGAAATATGTAAATCTTTTATCACGGTGTAGCGGCATCAATGCCGCCGCATGAAAAACTAAGAAGCGAAATTTGTACGGCAACAAAAAGAACCGCAGCGCCATCTACGACGAACTAATATCGAAATCCTGCATCGTGCAAGCTAAGTTCTCCGTGCGATTTGAACATAAACAACAGTCCGAATATCAACAATGGGGCAGTTGCCCACCAGACACAACAACCGTCTGGTAGGAGGATCCTCCCCTTTTCGGTGGAGGTATGCGGGACTTTACTATCTGTACTGCATACCTCTATAACAGTACCAGCCTTTATTAATTATACAATTTTGCATGTTATGTTCTATTAGTTAAAAGTACTCGATAGTCCTTTGCGGGCCGGTATGTAGTAACAGTAACTATAAAGACGCAAACATGTGTTAATATATTTTAGTCGCATTTAAGTTGTTGTCAAGTACACACGCATTTTATTCACAAAAATCCAGTCACGCAATTTGCAACCTTAATACATACACCACGCTATATTGCACTTTATAATATGACACGCAAAATAAAATAATCACATGCTTGACTAGAAACTGCCTTGCGTTTAAAGGGAGATTCCATGCAGTTTTGTTTAGCTAAAGCCTTTTGAACGCCAGAGCATAAACGCATCGGCGTGTCCTCGACGCCAAGCCAAAAATTCGCCGTACTTTTAGTCACATATTTGTGACGTTTGGAGTACAGGGCACGCGCTTGCTGGTCATGTATACGTGACAATGGCGTTCAAAAGGTTAAGCTGTTTTTTGCTCTGCATAATTATGTTCTCATATGGTAAAATTAATTAAAGAATTACAGTTAAATACTCACATCTATGTAGGAAGCATTAATATAGTCGGAGTCAGGCTCCCGGTCCACCGTCTCTAGCACCACGCGGTTGTAGTCATCTGTGAAGAATACAAAATGATATTATGACGTCATACTACATGTTTAGAAAACGTTGGCGTAAGGGTACGGTTGGTTGGGCGGCTGACCTGACGGCCAGCACCATCACTTTTCTGCGGAGGCCGCAGAGGGTGATGGCCGTCAGAGTCATCAGGGGATATCGCACGATCTCCTACGAGGCGGCTTGCGCACTGGCCGGATCTCCGCCGTGGGACTTGGAGGCGAAAGTGCTCGCGTCACTGCATAGTTGGCGCGAGGGCGCGCGGGCGCGCGGCGAAAGACTGACGCAGCAACACTTGGAGCTGCGTCGGTCGCAGCTGCGCGAGGTCCTGGTGGCGGAATGGCGGGACAGGCTTTCGAGCCCTTCCGCCGGCCTCATCACCATCGAGGCCATCCGACCAGTGCTCGACCTGTGGCTCGGGAGAAGGCACGGCTCTCTGACGTTTCGTGCGACGCAGGTCCTCTCGGGGCATGGCTGCTTCGGGAGGTTCTTGTGTCGCATAGGCAGGGAGCCGGACGCCACTGCGTCGACTGTCGGGAGGACACGGCACGGCATACGCTTGCAGAGTGTGCAGCTTGGGAGGTGCCGCGCCGTGCCCTCATCTCTGTTGTAGGCGGTGACCTCTCGCTGCCGGCCGTAGTCCATGCTATGGTCGGCGGTGAGGAGTCCCGGGACGCGGTGGTCTCCTTCTGCGAGACAGTTATCGCGCAGAAGGAGGCTGCAGAAAGGGAGAGGGAGATCACAACCGCTCTCCCTGCCCGCAGCAGGCGCATCGGGCGTCGGAGGAGGGCTTACGCTGCCCTCTTCCGGCCCCCCTAACCGGGACCAGGGGCGGCGGACTTGGGGATGTCCGTCGCCCCCCACTCATCCGGACCCGAGGTGGCGGCGCGTAGTGTTCCCGTGCGCCCCTCTTTGACGTAGCGAGGGGAGTTAAACACCTCACTCCCCTCGCCGACGCGAGGTGGCCCGCAGAGGCGGGCCGGCACCAGCCGGGTATTGCGGAAGTCGCATACGTTCCCGCGATCCCCGGCGTAGGTGGCAGATGGAACACCGGGGTGGTTTTAGTCAGTAAGAGTCTGACAGACCCCTCCACCCGCCCCAGGGTGGAGGATTTCCATGAGGATTTCCCCCCGATATCAAAAAAAAAAAAAAAAAGGGTACGGTTGGTGGTTGCGGAATTTATTCGAAAGAGTCACCGCGGCCCTGGAACGCAAAGGGCTTTACAAGGAACACGGATGGGTTTTAGTCAGTAAGAGTCTGACACGCCCTTCCGCTCCACCCAGAGCGGAAGAAGTCATTTGATTTGACGATTTCCCAAGCTTAAAAAAAAAAAATAGGGTACGGTTTGTGTGTAGTTTATTTGATAGTATTTAAATATTTAGGAAATACTTTATGTTCTGCTAGGTATTTCATCGCTTTGCAAACAATACCGCTCTAAAGAAAATTAGCGATTTTTAATGTTACTAGATTACACAGTTTTGCCATCATAAGAAAAAAGGACGTATCTACACAAAACGAAATAACCGATTTCTGAGCTGAGGTTATTTTCTGAATGTAGGAAATCGGTTCCTTCGTTTTGTGTAGAAACGTCTTTTTTCTTATGACAGGAGAATTAATGACAGTATTACGCTTCGGCGGTCAACCAAACCAGGATAATGGTCAAATAGTTGTCACAGCGCAACCACTGGGCATTGGTTACTATCAATTTCAGTTATTTAACTCCACTGTAAAGTTACTCAAAATGACTTGAGCGGTGTTGTTTCCTAAGCGACGACGATTTGAAAACTGGTATCTAAAGACTCATTGACATATCTGCGAGTTTTATAACCAGATTCGGTCACAATATGTAAAAAAAACACTTTAAGTTTCAAGGTTAGTACTGTGGACAAAATGTAATGGCGACCAGAACTTGAACGTTTTTTTTAACGAACGAATATTGGCCATTTCGACAGCGGACGCGAGGGAATCCGAAATACCGCGAGGTAAAACACTTTTAACCAAAACCAAATAAAATGACAACACGACCGTTTTGCAGAAATCATTGCTCTTGATTGTGGTTATTTTGTCTCCAGATCTTGCTCCAGGGACAGATTGCTAAAGGCCCCAACAACCATTTTATTAGGCCTCTCCAGGGAGCCATTTTGGAAAATTTAAAGGGGTTGCCGAAGAGGTATTTACTGACGATTGACCATAAGAGTAATTTGACAACAAAATTGTCGAGAAATCATTGCCAAATAATGATACCATTAATCAACATTCACTCTTTTCAAAATTTAAAGTCATTGCCGAAATGCCTTCTCGGATCTTGAAGATTTATTATAATGTCAGATTTTCAAAGTTTGACATATTTTAAGGCTAAAGTAAAGTTTGAAAAATACTCAACTACAAATTCTTAATTCAAAAATCGGGGGCATATAGACAGTTTGGGACTGGAGACTTTGAGCTGTTTTTTTTATTAGATTATAAATATTACACTGTATGAACCAATTTCTGTACTTTTACTACTCTCAACTTCATGTAATTGAAACAATAAATTAACCACAATTAAACCACTGCTGGCAACACAACATTTTAGTTTTTATTCATCTGTCATACATAACTGTCAATGTCACTAATGTCACTGCTGTACGAAGAACATTCAATCTCACACACATTAAGGCTTCCTAAACGAATCGTAACTGAGAACCGACCATTAACATCTCGTACCTTGACATTGGCAAAATCAGCGAATATTGATCGATGAAGCCATAACCTTAAAAATTGAATTGAATTGAAATAAATGGAGCACGCGTTTTAGGGATCTGCATTTTTTATTTATTCATCAAGTTTTCCAACAACCACTGAATCAATTGTGGTAGGTACACTAACAGATAATTAATAAACTTTATAGTACAATATGAAATGAGTGAACATTTTTAAACAATAGGTACCTACGATTACATTGTTTCGACTAAAAATGTTCATTTCATAATTAGCTTCAACCATCCACAAGAATGAAGTGGTGCGTAAGTAAATTAATATTAACATGACATGTATTGTTTTACCATCACTGGTTTTATAACAAAGCGGTATCTGATCATTGTTGTGACAGATAATAATATGTTATTATAATAATTAATTATCGATAAAATTATGTTGCCTTTGTTTACTAACAAAATTATTTCGCATGAGTGTTCTTTTTGGTCATGTTTGAGTTTATAATATAATATATATATATATAATATTTTGGGGCAAATCACACACGGTCATCTGATCCCAAATTAGGCTGAGCCTGTGCTATGGCAACCAGACAACTGATAAACACACTTATATATTTCTAAATACATACATATTATAGTTTGATTTTGGTATTTTGTTAAAATGAGCTCTTTCCTTTAGCTTGCCATGTGTTATTACTTCCCAGAATTTGATCCTTATTAGCGACACTTTCGGATGGCGGATGGTGGTATATAGGGTGTGTATTTTTTTCAAAATATACCGGTTCGATTCCTGGATTGATGCAGTTTTAGTTTTCATCAAAATCGAGCTCGAGACTCCTTTCAGTATTTTTCGATATTCCTTTAAAAATTATACAGATGCGACAACACTGAAACAAGGCGTTTATAGAAATTGCTGTCTACAGTAAAATTTCAATAATAAATATTGTCACACCCTTGTCACATTGTCGCGCATGTTATCCGAGGCATGGAGGATTCTTGGTATATTGACCGTCTTGGTCACCCATCCATATACCGATTTCGGTAAGCTTTGCTTAACCTTGAAGATAGACCCGTGGGGACCTTCTTTTTTTAGCCACGGGGTACTCTGACCTAGATTTCTTCATTAGGTATGTGTTATTCTAATACTAACCTATAAATGTACTAGGCCCAGGTACATGTCCGAGCCTTCCGTTCTTGGTATATTAAAATGGTCATCATCAACAGACCGAACTCGGCAAGCATTGCTTAACCTTGATGATCGATCCGTGCGGATAATATTTACCCAAGAGCTTCTAAGTATATAAAAAAAAAAAACTATAATGAACAAAAAAAGCTTTTAAATATTCTAACAATTAAGTAATTTTCTTTTTCCGGAACAACACCCAGAACAACCGTCAAAACAAAAAAAAAAACAAACACAGTTCTCAAAAGTAATTCCGCCAAAACCTGTCCACAAATCAAAGGCCCTTTCAGACAAAACAAGCGGTTGTCTCAGCCGTCAGCAGACAAAACCACGCGGTAACGAAGCTGTTCAACAGTATTGTTATACATACCGTATACCGCAGTTTCCGTGGCTCACAAGTTGCCATTGTGTCTTTATTCGCGGACAAATTGCAGGCCGTGAAGACTTGATACTGGTGTTAGTACAGCCAGTTTGATTATTAACCAGCAATGGACATTCAATGTACAAACTCCAGCACATTAAGCTATCCGAAACTGTCAAATTTTCCCAATCAACCTTGTGTTATCTTTTATTATTTTGCTGATATTCTATTTTTAAATCTGAACATCAAACTACTTAAAATGAATAAGCATTAAGTAGTTATTTCGGATGTTCCATTTTTAATATAGTTGAATTTAAAGTACTTAAAGTGAATGAGCATTAGTTTAATGTGGCGGGGATTTTTAATCTGTGGATTCGTGATTGTCCCCGCTATGAAACGTCAACATGTTTTTGGTTAAGGATTTTAATGGATTGTTATGAAAAATATAACGAAGCATTGGAAAGTATACTGCGCTTTATTTAACCTCCTAGCCCCTGAAGTTTTTACATGGAACTCATTCTTTAGCGAGAAAATATATTTAAAAAAGTTGACAGTTCGTTTTAGCTTGATGTGCTGGTGTCTGTAGGTACTTTTTTAGCAAATGCTTTTAGGCAAGCAAAAGTGGCATAGTCACTCCATTGCTATTTTCGGTATATATTAGCCAAATATATCCAGGGGTGGTGGTGTCCTAAAGGGCCTCGTTGCCAAGATATTTGATAATGGGGTGCTTATGTGGTTGTTTGATTGTGACTCATAATATCTTGTGATCAATACAAGCGGTTGTCTCATTCGTCAATGGAGAAAACCGTACAGTAACGAAGCTATTCTACAAAAGTGTATACAGTCGCTAGTATTATATACCTCTTTTACAATACACCGCGGTTTCAGTGCCTCACAAGTTGCCTTTAGGTCTTTATTCGCGGACTAATTGCAGGCCACGTAGCTTGAATGTTAAGGTCTGTGTTGGATGAGGCAGTTTCATTTCGTTTTTGACATGCTATGGATTTTAGTCATATGCAGCTGTTGGAAAATATTTTTTTATAGTTCCAAAATGCATAATAGGTAACCTATGTACTTATTTATTTAATGTGGAAAATTTAGAATGCTAACTGAAAATGTGTGTAAATTTAATGAAAGACTGAGACGTATGCGTCTCACTTGTCTGAAGTATCTCTAAATCACTTAGCATAGAACAATAATTCATCTTAATAGCCTTTTTATTGAATCATTCTACTCTTTATGAGGCAATAACATCAAAGCGGCACCAGACCAAAGTTTTTATAACCACCCCAATTTAGCTCAGACCCAGACAAGTTGAAAAGACCAATTTATGGTTAAAAACGATCGTGTCAAAACCAAGCAATATTAAAATAAAGTTTCCCTCCCACAAACGACTTCTGCCGCCATTGAATGAACCAAGATCTAAGTTTAACGTGCTAAGACCACGATGAAGTCATAAAAAAGATTTCTCTTTTATAGCGAAGTTTATGGGGAGCTACGAATAAAAACGTACTTTGTGGAATGCTAGGAATGAGGTGATAAACCCGTGGACGGACTAGCATACCTTTTAATCGCGAACGTTTAATATGAGAAGGCTCTTTTATAGTTACCAAAAAGGTTTTTTTCATAGAAAGTACCTAATTGTGTTTCTCCATAAGGTTCGTTAATGTTCTCACAGATAGGTCTATATTTGAAGCAAACCTGGTGACAACCAACTGAAATAATAGTCACTGGAAAATTCGTGGGTATGAGGGCTGTATGGTGTCGAACGTTAGAGAATAGCACCATCCCATCACTTCACGTGAGTGTCGTAAGAGGCGACTAAGGGACTTACCAGAGAATGGGCAGCAGCATTCTCTGTACATTGTAACAGCTACACTGCGATCGCCAACCCGCCTGCCAAGCGTGGCGATAATGGCAAACCCCCTTTGTGAGAGGCCTCTGTCCAGCAGTGGACGTCTTTCGGCTCATATGATGATGATGAATTCGATATCAAATTCGAACATCGTAGAGGAAACCTCAGAAAATGTCGCTAAAAGTAGGAGAAAGTGGACAAAAAAGAAAATTTGAAACAATAATGTGGTCACGACTCCATTGGAGAAACGACGCAAGGAGGATCTATTAGTGTTCACACATTTTTTGTTACTTCGAGCCGGATCTTTTTCTTACTAAACGTCGTACACAATTAGTTTGAGTCACGTGTATGTACATAATATTCAATGTCAAGATAAAGATACTCACTGTAAAAGTCTTAATACATATTACAGGCATCATGTTTTATATAGAGTACTAAATCTCCAGTCACAAATCGTAATGTAAATCATACCTACTCAAAATGACATAAATATCCTCAAGAATAAAGTCATACATATTTAGAACAGAGGTGAGAAACTTTAGTACCTACGACAGTAATCGGGGAGTTCAGAAGTGCGTGGTCATATTTAAGGGTGACGTTCTATCGGTACTAATTATATTTTTATACTATATCTATGTAAAACTGAAGAGTTTGCTCTAATCTCTGGAACTACCAGTCAGGAAAATTCTCTTTGTATTCGATAGCCACATTCATGGGGAAGGCTATAAGCTATACCTACGGGAACGGGAAATTCCTACGGGAAACGGGATATGCGCGTAGGAAGTCGTGGATAAAAATTAGTATCTGATAAACCTACAGTAGAGAAGCAATTGCAAAAATAAAAATTAACTTGCCTGTTACCACAAAAAATTGACCGCGAAAAACAACTAGATAGTTGAAAAATAAAATCATACACCACGCAGTCTTATGCAGTTGGTGTCACTAAATCTGTTATTGAGCTAAAATAAATCATGATAGCCAGGTTTTTTTTTATTTTATCAATTTGGAGTTTCAGAAAAAATCAGGTCACCAGATGGAGCCACTGAGGCGAGAGGTCTTCTTCTTTAAAAACGTAACTTTGACCTTAACATGACATTGACGTATTTATGCGTTTTGACAGGTGTGTGGACCTGACACCTCAGTGCTGCCACCTGGTGTACGCCATTCCAGGAAACCCTCACTGTTTCTTAACAAAATATCAGATACAAAACATCACCCTTAAATATGATCACGCTTTTGTGAAAAATCATATATAAGAGAAGGAAGTAAGTGGTCCTCAGTTACTTACATGGTATGACTTTTTGATTTTGATTTTTATGTGAATTCGTCTTCTTTGTTGCGTGTCGACAAGAGTGCGTTTCCACTTTGACCGCCGTCTGGAACAGAAATGTACACATTAATGATTTTGTTAGCTTTTTCTTTCACTTAAAATCGAATTATTATGTAAAGTGGGTTTGTACTGTCCACAAAAGAGTTGAGTTAGCAGACAGATAATTAACATGCGAATAGTACTTTCAGCTTACGTCACGCGTCGCGTATGTTAGTAACTGTGTTGTCAATCTTTGACCAATCAATCACTCTGCCTAGGCATTTCCCAAGATGTTGGAGTCAGCTTCTAGTGTAACCGGGTGCAGCTGATTATCACCATTTTACAAGGAGCCTTTTAAAAGCTACTGTTTCGTGTTTCCTAAAACTCTTTTGTAGACTTTACACGCATTAGTGGTGTTTGAAAGAGTCACGCAAAGGGCATTAGGAGGAACACGGAATGGTTTTAGTCAGTAAGAGTCTGACACTCCTGAAGAAGACTTCACATGCAATTGAAACAAATGATTATCTTTTGGTTTGGAGAATATTCAAATTTGGATTTATTTTAAAAAAAAACCTTATTATAATTTTATTTTTTGCAGGTTGTGCACAAAACTCCAAGCAGTATCAATATCAATGTTCTGGGAACATTTTAAAACTTGCGCTCGCTCCAGAAACTGCTGACCGTATGGTGAAAGATATTGCAGTCATTGAATTTGTTATCAGGAAAACCAGTTCAATGGTCGCATTGGTGGAAAATAGAAGATTATTGAAATATGAAGCAAAAACTGGACCTCTGGTATCAGCAAATATCTTTCTTGTGCCGAGTTAAAAAATATCGTCACAAAATTTACAGCCTTATCCAAAATATCTCACGTGTTACTAATGCAATGATTGACGAAGGTAGTGCGCTATATTTTTTAAGAACTTAGGCCCGTTTGCACCGGCCAGAGTTATCATATCAACTCACGGTTAGTTGAGAATACGGGCACAATAATTAAATAACGCCTAGTTTAGGAGTCAGGAAATTAAAATTATTGTGACCTAGGTATAAGCCTTATATGCTCATTTTGGTTCTTGTACTGTGATGGCTTTTGGTGAAATAAATAATTATTATTAATTTGTGTTAGCTAACTCCGAGTAAAGTTCGTGGCGTATAGTATGTTCGAAATGAAACGTGTGTAATATATTGTAAAAGCAAGCAAATAGATACTTTCCTAATAACTTTTCCACTACTTACTGGATAAAAAATTCATACTCCCCTACAAGATGAAAACTTGTAAAAAGGCGAAGGGCAGATAAAATTTCCCGGTCGACCGTAAGTTTATTTTTTTATTCGAGGTTATATCTCACCGGACGCTGACGAAGTGATGGGAAAGCCAACAAAAAGAAAAACTTCACTCGTCCCGATGCTCCGATAAAGTTGACAAAAGACGGTGCCAAGTTTCTTTTTTGTGATTTTTATACGTTAGCTTTTTGAAGGTAGAATATCGGAAAATGGCGTGAGGTCGCGATGGACGGTTGGTGCTGGCAGAAGTGATTTTCTTTTTTTAAAGGGGATCAATTTACTTGGATTTTAAATGGACTGCAGGGTGGATGAAATATCTGTTCGACATGGACAACGAAAATTATGCTTTTTAGGTTGTCCTTAATATTTATTTTTTTTGTGAAAATGACAGTCGATTTTGAACACATAAAATTCCGCATACCGCCATTGGAAAAACGGGTGCTTATCCATCGTATCAAATAATGGAAAAGCACTATAAGTGGGTCACGTCAGGCGGGAGTTAACCTAGATAAATTTATGTTCAGTGCTCTAGGCAGCCCTGTTGTCTGGCAGTGAAGCGTTCAATATTTTAAATTTCTACTGATTAAATATTAAAATATGTCCTTTATGGGGTTCCCGAAGGGTAATCAACGGAACCCTTTTACTAAGCCTCCGCTGCCCGTCTGTCCGTCCGTCAGTCTGTCAGCGGGCTGTATCTCAAGAACTGTAATAGGTAGATGAAGAGGTATTTCTATTTCCGCTTTAATAACAAATAATAAAAAAAAGATCATATATAAAATTAAAGGGGCTCCCATACAAAAAACGTGTTTTAATCGATTTATCGTACATAACCTTTCTTGTGCGAGTCCGACTCGCACTTGGCCGGTTTTTTTTTATTGTTATTGCCGTTTTTTTCTGTTGAATGTCTTAACAATGATCTTGGCACTGTTCTTTATTTATTGTTTTAAAATAGTAAAATACCAGTACCCAGCTTAGTTCCAAATACTCCCACAATATGGCGCTGATCAATTTTACATTCAAAAATTGTCGTAGGCGATATGTTTACGCTGTCGACGCAATAGGGTATTTGACTAAAAAAATCTAATCAGTCCGTCAGATGGATTTCCAAAAAATATTGGACACGTATTTTTTCTTTTGTCACGTAAACACAAAATAAAAACGATACACTACGTTAAAAACTCGTGTGACGTCACTTACCAGTACAATATTTACTGGAAAGTGACGTTACAAGCCCCGACTTCTTCTTTGATGCGTTTTATTTACATAATTTTTTATTGTTTTGATAAAAAAGAAAACACATATCGAATATTTTTAGATTATCTAACTGACGGTCTAAAAAGAATCATATTTTTTTTTAGCCTAGGCTACATCCCTATTACGCAGAAGTTCTCGTTTAGCCCTCTGGTCTATTCGTCTGGTAAAGAGTTTTATTTTACGATCCATAGCATTTTAAGTCAGGTCATGATAGAATAAAGAGATAAAAGAGGTAACTAAAGTAAAACTAAAGCCACTTCCAACAGTTATTGGCAGACTTTGCACGGAGAACCGCCATTTTTCTTCATTTTTCCACTAGCAATTCCTCATACGAAACCGCTGCTGAAAAATACCGTTCAGGTAGTTTAAAACTACCGGCGCACAGGGAGCAGCTTCAACAAAGAAATATTATTTCTTTTTAAAATAACTTTAAAAAAGAAATCATATTTCTACCAAAAGATTAACTCGGGAAACTGAATTATGCCACAACTTCATAATCTATTTCGTGAAGTCTTCGACTATGATTCAATTTGTATGGTTTATTGCAAAAGTTTTGTGGTTTCGGCCATTTAATTTTTACTTTAAGTTTTGGAAGATTAAGTAGGTTTGAGAGATAATATAAAATGATAGTTACTAATTTCTTTTGACTCTTTATGGCTTCTTATTTCCTTTGTAAACCACCGTTACGCAGAAATATCATGTTATTGAAAAAAAATGGAATTAGTTCCTGAGGTATATGATAAGTTACGAATTACTAAAAAATTAACGCAGACTAGTGACATAACTTAGTATGAGCAAATGTATGGCATAGAAAAATCTATCAAAATTCAAAAAAGAATGAAATTATAGACGAGTTTTGAAGACGGTATACCTAAAGAAAGCCTATTTAAAATAAGTCGGAATAAGCAATATAAAAAACGAACCAAAAGAAATAACTTCCAACGATCGCGGTACTCAAATAACTGATAAATCTCAAATTTCTATTAACTTTACAAAAGAGTACGGCCATAACGATGATCAAGTTAAAAAGCAGTATTTTTTATTCACAACAACAAAATTATGAAGACTTTTGCGACTTCATTTGTTATGGAAGCCGGTTTTTCCGTCTCCAAAGAATAGACGTATTATGATACTGTAGACTTGATACAATCCGCTTTTTTCCTCGAGAATTACATTGCCAAATTACAATTTCTGCTATGTCTTTAAGAAGTATGTCTCGTAGACGACTTCTTTTGACGCTGAATCGTAAATTGACAATTTAATCGTGTCTCCTTCCTTCGTCCTTTTTTCTTTTTAATTATAACATCGTTTTTTATTTCGGAAATGTAGATTTTAGTTGTACATTGTTATTGTTCGGTTTCTTTTTATTTTACTTTAGTCTTAGGTACGTCTTTGTCCATAGGTGACTTTATTAAATACTTTTCAAAACTAATTAGATACCTACCTAATAATTAACCAGATCTAAGCTAGGGATTGCAATTAAAAGATGGAGCGTTACGATGACTTCTTTATGCAGAATTGTCATAGACGATACATGACAGTCAACGAATTGATGCGTTCTTGCTAAGGGACCGCGTTCATATTTCCAACAAATACTATCGAGGCGATAAGAGATTATAATAAAAGTTTTCAAAGTACACATTTCATTAAAAAAATTTACTATGTACACAGTTTGAGTGTGGTGCCAAAGTTAGTCCTTGAGGACACATGTTCGTTTTAGTAGCAATTAATCCTCTCGCCTGTTTAGTATGCAATACCAAAAAAATGTTTTTCGCCAACGATATGAAATGTGTCATCATCATTACTGTGATGATCATTATGAACGTTCTGGACTTTAGGTCGTGTTTCTTCCTTCGTTTGTAAACTCCGTGGAGACGGGAGCCGTCCGAACGTTTGACTCACGTTCACCATATAAGAAACACCACATTTTTTATGTTTCTATATTTAATGTCCGAAGATTTATCCGACCGCAAGGCGATTTTGCATTGGCTTAGACGGGCCAATTTGTGTAGTAACATTAAAATTAATCACATACCATACCAATCACCGATCAAGGAGGGACAAAGTTAAATCCCCATATCTCCGGGACACTTAATTTCCTAAGAACGTTTATCAATGAACAAAGCTCACATTCAGCCGCAGTACGTGGCGGTGTCGGACCGGCCATTACAGTGACTTATTATCTCCAAGATGGATTCTTTTGGAATTACACCAAACGGGACGGGCGGCGGTATGTGGAACGGTATTGAAAATGGGGTCTTTGGTTTCTTGTATATACATTTTTCGATGTTTTTAGATCTTATTCGGTTTGTCATGTTTTGCTTTTTTACACCACATTTTTTGTCAAAACTGTACAGGACAGCGAAATAATTATATGTATATTTTTTATATCAATTATCCATTTTTAGGGTTCCGAAGTCAACAAGGAACCCTTATAGTTTCGCCATATCTGCTTAGCGCTAGAAAGTTGAAATTTAGTATGGGTATATACATATATTAACCACGCCGACAGTGTTAAAATAAAATTTTAAATAAGTACTTGTTTTTTTAGGGTGGCTACATCATGTGGCGATTTTTTTTTATCGTCAACCCCATGGTGTGGTGTGTCGTTAGATGGGTCATTTAGTATTGAGGGTTTTCTAAAACCATTATTTTATCCAAGGATCCGTTTGCGAAATATTAAGCTTTAAAGTGCTTTTGTTAGAGTAAAGTGTTAAAAAAGTCCTAATAATTCCATAGAAAATTACTTATTTTGTTATGCAATTATAGTAAAGTACATTTGACTATTTTTCTGGAATGGTTAAGGAGACGAGTAACTATGGAACCCTGCACTGTGCGTGGTCCGACACGCACTTGGCCGGTTTTTTATTAAGTAAAACTTCAACAAACGCGTCTTTCCGATTCTTTATTAAAAGGCACCAATGTAAAAACCGCCAAAAAATACTTTCTTGGTGTTAAAACTTAAACGACAATATGCACCTTCGAGTTTTTTAGATTTAATTTCAATAGTCTGTCAGCTTTGTATGTAGGTAGGAATTGTATTTATTTGGTAGGTGAGGTTATCTATAAATTAGTTTTGGTAATAAGAGTGTATATTGTCTATCCTTCGTCCCAGTATCTCATTCTACATTGATTTAATTAACTCCCGGTTTCTGAAACCAAATTGTCGAACCTTCACAAATTAAATCCAAGTCAAATTATGCTTTTGTTAATTAATTTATATAACAGTTATTTTTAATTTATTTTACTTTTCTGTTTGTCTTGTGCGTGTCCCAAATAGTTATTTATCTTTCTTTTCCATTAATTTTGCGATAGTTTTCGTTCGAGAAACTGGGCGAAAAGGACCTAGAGGATGCGCTTGGAGTTTTGTACACCATGTTTATCGATGTAAACATGTTAACAGTGTTTATTAAGAAATATATGGACACAAATGAACAATGACACAACATATTAATTGACTTTTTGTCACCATAACATTGTTTTCAAATCATCATCGACTTCCCATGTCACTTGGGGTCGGTGCATTGTTTTTAAATGTCAGAACATATTTCAAGATAATGTTAAGTGATTTGATAAAAATGATTCGACGAGAAAATCCTTTTCTTTCAAATTAGTCGTGTTAATGATCTACGAGGTTAACATTTAAAAAAAATCAAACGCGTTTTTCTCGAAAATATAGCTGCGTGGGTTGACATGTTACCGCATTTTTTTTTTAAATTTAATTTGGGTTTGCTCTTGACTCTAGTCTAGGTCATAGATGACAGAGACAAAGTCGACGATGGAGCGAGCTTACCCAGAAGAAGCCTGTTCACTCTAACTTTGAAGAGATTAGGATTATTTGCGTCCAAATATTTCTTAGTAACCACTGTAATTATAGTTTTAATAAAAAAATAAGTGACCAAACTTACTTGGAACTCTAATTTGTATAAGACAGGATACTTTCTCCGCTGGTCGCAGAGTTTTGGAAAGTTCTTCAGTTCGACGGGCCGGTCCGGTATCGTCTCCGATATGGAGCCGTTCTCGTCAGCTGTGGAAGAAAACATGTCAGTAACATACAATATAGTATTAATTAAGTGTTAGTACCATCTAGAATTCAGTAATACACTTGTTAGGGAACGTTTTGGCAGCGATAGCAGTTAGTGTTAATTTTGCGGTTATAATTTTTGAATGCTTATCCGAAGTTCCTCGAACGAAACTTATCCCTAAGTTAATGTGACACATTGCCAAGCGCTCGTCGACTTCTGTGATTGGTTGAATCAATTGTAAACAGCCAATCACAGAAGTTTATGAGCGTTTAACATTTTATCACATTAACTTTGGAAAATATCTGTTCCAGAAACAAAGTGTAAGTTTTATTTGTACCAATAAAATAGATGTTTGCTATCGACTACAATTTACAATACGTAAAGCTATGTGCTTTAATGATCAGCACAAGTTTCAAGATTAGAGATAATGTGAAAGGAAAAATCTGGTCTTTTTTGTTTAAATTCTTTTTTCAATATCTTATCCATTAATCTATGCATTTTCCATGTCTTCACAATGTCTTCTCTTCACTTAATGTAGGTACACTACAGTCAAGGTATACTACTATACTACACTTAAGTGTATTCCTTTATTCCAAACCAGTATTCTCCGGTGCAATCCAGCTAGAACTGGATACACTCGAAGACGAGAAGCGCACAAAGGCACGTGTAATCAGAGCGGGGTGTACCCGCATTAGTTAGCACGTGCTTTGTTAGGCACTCTTTGGTGTGTTTAGCATTATTATTACTTTTGAAATTGCTGAGACAGGCAGCTTGTTATTATGGTTCAAAGACTCAAGAGTTTTATATATTTATACTTATTTTCTAAGCCCTTTTGAAGGAAACTTCGTCCGTTCCGCTCGACTCAGTCGCTATTAGGATCGGAATAAATCGTCGATTAATGCCAATACGTAAAAACCTATAATTACTAAGAAAATGAGAAAGAGAGTAAAAGCAGTGCAGTAATTTCATTTTCTTTTATTCTGATTTTAAGCTGATTTAGTTGAAGACTGAGTGGAGGAGAAGAAATGACTTAGAATATGGGGGTTAAAGTACCTCAGCCAGTCGATTCTGTAAACATGTCGAAGTGAAGGCTTGGGTGAAGTGATCACGAGGTGAGCTGTCAATCCATATAATGATGATGGAATGACAGCTCACTTCGTGATCACGTGACATCTTGATTATATGGCTTGCCAGCTCACCTCGCCTCACCCAAGCGTTCACTTCGATGTTTACAGAATCGACCGGCTATTTTGGGAGACTTTTGCCAAAGTTTCAGTTCGTCTACATAAATGGTATACTCCGTTAAAGTACTTTAAATAGAAAATATGAAATACAAAGCTACCCATCTCTTTCAAGATCAAGTAAAGAGCCGATACCGACATTCAAGAATCAGTCTCGCTCCGATATTAAGCATTGTAATGGGGATCGAAATGATAACGATTACAGAAATATAATAGATTTCCTCGGAGCAAAAATTTTGGGTGTTTTACAAGTTTTCTGTTACACTAGGCGATACCTTAATTTTGTATTCAAAAGGCTAAGTGCGAGTTTCTGAACGTAAATCTCGCTTGTGACAAATTGTATAGAAAAAAAAAAGTGTTCCGTTATTGTAACTAGACGACGCTTATTCAGTTTCAATACAAATTGACGTTTACGCTAATGCGATCGAGAATGTTAAAAAACTCGCACTAAGTCCACTGAATAAGTCAGGGGAGAGCGGAGCTAAACGTGCCGCGGGGAAGTTGTTCCGATGTAACTTAACAATGTACCGGACATTACTGGCCAAACTAAGAAAGTTGCCATCGGAGCGCTGCAGCATTTCGTTTTATGACGAATTTACTTGATATGATTGTCCCTTTTTTTCATAAAGCCTATTTCAATAGGAACAAATTCCCCGCGGCACGTTTGGCCACGCTCTCCACTAGATATTATTCATCACGATACATTTGCGCAATATCGGAATTGTATTTTGGCATTGGATGTAACTGTCTCCTAGTGTTCCTGAAATTGGGAACCAGAAGGTCAAATTCTCGTCATTTTTAAGGAACCTTAGGATTGGCATCGCAATCCAAATCTATCAAAATATATGGAAATTGTTAGACGTTTGACAGTTAGCGAATGAAACGCGAATGCGTTGCTTAAAAAATATAGAATTGGCCCTTAGTTCAGCACAAAAGATTGTTATTATATTTTTTTAATCCTATAGTAGTCAATTATAAGTGTTTCTAAGTGAAGCTTCTAGAAAATGTTTGTAGTGTTGTTTCTAAGTGTTATATTTCTAAGCCACAGCACTCATTGTTAATTACTTGACGTCCATCAAATTAATTATTCTATTTTAATTGCATTATTATTCATTGCGTTATAGTTATGCGTATAGCTACCACTACAAATATATATCTAAATAATTATTATAATAGCTTAGTCGAATTTTGAAAAACAATTTTATTGTTTATATTTAGATTGTATAAAGAAGGTTTGACACAAAATGAAAGCTGTTTTTATATATTTTTGTAACGTTTTACTATTCACGAGTATTATAATCCTAATAAACAATTTACGAGCCTGTTATTTTTCTGTACAGAAACACCACTAAAAATAACCTACGCTTAGAAAATAAAACATAAAAACACTCGATAAATAATTCGAAAATAATTTCCTACATAAACATCTAGCCAAACGAGTTTCCCAGCGAAGATTTATCGTGGGAAATTGGCATTAAGGGTGAAAAGAGTAGTGCCTATTTTAGTGAATGAAACCATCTCGACTCTGTGAATGATGAATGAGTGAATGGTAAGGGGATCAGAGTTGAACAACCCGTGATTTTGTCGACCGTTTTATTGCTTTATTAGTCGGTTTTGATTCCCATGGGTGATCTATTCTCAGGCGCTAAGGATTTGTACAAAACCCTACTATACCAGTTTCTTTCTGTTATGTCGAAATAAAATATTATTTTGTTACTAAAGAAAAAAAACTGACATTGTATGTTTTTCAATTGGATATTCAATGTACTATAAAAAAATATAAGTCCGTGATAAGACCTGTCGTACTGTATGGATCAGAATGTTGGGCTGTGAAAAAGACGGATGAGAAAAGATTGCATGTAGCGGAGATGAGAATGTTGAGATGAGTGTGTGGAGGTAGTTTAAAAGTGGCGCCAGTGATGGAAAATTTGAAAGGGACCCAGTTGTCTTAGTATGGTCATGTGAAGAGGAGGGATGAAACGCATGTTACTAAAAGAGTTATGAATATAAATGTGGATGAATGGAGAGGGAGAGGGAGGCCAGAGAAACGATGGATGGATTGTATGAGGAGTGATATGAAAGAAAGGGATTAGTGATAGCGTGACGGTTGACAGGGTAAAATGTAAGAAAAAAACGTGTTTCACCGACCCCAAGTAACATGGGATAAGGGCAGGAAGATGATGATGATATTCAGTTCACTGTGAATGGTATAATCGTATATGCTACCGGATTGCAGATTTAAGTGATAACATGCACTTCAGTAAAAAGCATCATGTCGCTGTCAGTATACGAATAATTTGACATGACATCACAGATCTGCGATTGTTGATGAAAATTGGTTCTTGTATAATGGTTCAATAAAGTGCCTTCTCCCTTTCTTCTACCGTCACTCTTACAAAATGTTATGTTTCACTAAAGAAAAACTATGAAATAAAAATGTTTTTTTAAAATCTTACACGAACAGCTAGCATGTTATAATATTCTACTTCTCCCCAAAAAACAAATGAAACACACAGAAATATACGGTTTTATTACAGAAAATTATGTTTACATAGAACTAAGAGGATACGAGTAATTTGCTTTACGCCTAATAACGGTAGAAAATGATATAACTATGAATCTTCTTTATTAGTCTTTTATTACTTGATACGTTTGTTTACGACTGTTATAATGGATGGTCGCCAATGATAACAGGCTCTTAATTGGATTAAAATATTCCTATAGTGCAAATAATATGGTTCGTTTATTATTTACCAGAGATCGGAATAGGTAGACTATATTTACCTTATGTTCGTGGTAGTAAGTAAAACAAAAAAAGTATAAACATGACGATTGTATCCCGGGATTGAAGAAATTATAAATAACTTATTGTCTTTGAGTACATTTGAACAAAATTATTACATTGAAGAATCTTATTACGTTTTTAGAGTTCCGTACATACTAAAACTGTTTTGTTTTCGCACAACTCTTACTTCTTTTGATTCTTCAAATCAATCATTTGTAACTATACTCAAAGTCCAGTTCATGTTTTTATAATCCCGGGTTTTAATTATCATGATTCCATTTATGATTCCGAGATTTTACAGTAGTAGTAGTAAGTATTATCTACTCTATGTTACTTACTTCCACGAACATTAAGTACATACATATAGTCGACCTATTCCGATCTCTGATTATTACAGTAAAATTCGCCTATTATAACATTGAAGGGAAGTGAAAAACACGTCATACAAAACGTAGTCTTAAGCTAACTAAACAACTTCCTATTTTTGTTAGAAATTTAGTGTAATAGAGAGAAAATATTCAATAGCACAAAATGTCGTCGCAGAGAAAGGGATGGGCCCTGGCCACCGTAGGCGCTGTCCGGTCTCAACCAGTCCCGGGTCGATGGCGCGTTGTGTTCCACGAGCGCCTCAAAGAGATGTCAGCATGGAAGACGGGGTCCGCTAGGGCCAGAGCCTGCCAGGGCTGCGGAATTTGTTCGAAATTGTCACCGCGTCCCTGGAACGCAAAGGGCTTTAGAAGGAACGCGGATGGGTTTTAGTCAGTAAGAGTCTGATACGCCCTTCTTCTCCAACCAGAGTGTAATAGGTCACAATAAGCGACATGTTCATAAGCGTAGTCATAATATCCGAACTTTTTCTAAAGAACTTTATGCGAAAACCAAACTTCGCACTGTTTTTACTTCATATATAGTAAGAGGTTGGTCCAAGTAACCGGTTTCCACTGTATTTAATTACTGGGGAAAAACTTGTTTTTTTATGTTTTATTTAGATGAGATTGCTCTTGACTCTAGTCTAGGTCATAGCTGACAGAGACAAAGTCGACGATGGAGCGAGCTTACCCAGAAGAAGCTTGTTCACTCTAATTTTGAAGAGATTAGGGTTGTATGCGTTCGAAAACACAGATGCAGGCAGAGAGTTCTACTCCTTCGCTGTGCGCATTATAAAAGACGTTTGGTACCATTTAGTGTGAATTGGTGGAATAGTAACAAGGTAGGGATGATAACTTGCAGTGTGTCTAGATGTCCGATGGTAGAAGGGGGCCGGTGGGATAAGGTCGTGGAGTTCCTGGTCACTCTCCCCGAAGTACAGTACTCTCCTTTTGTTCCTCTTAAATAATATTTCTAAATGTTATGACTGTAGTTGTTTCTTTTATTATTTAATGAAACCATACAAATATCTTCTTGGAAAATGTGCCATCGTAAACTCTTAATTTCTGGCCTTTGTCAAGAACCGAAACCAGATAAGCTTTTTTATTAAAATTGATCACGTTCGACCACTATGCTCTCACATCATGGTAAGGCAAAGGTTGTCTGGAAGAGATTGCCTTGTGCAATAAGACCGCCCATTGAACACTTATTTTATGTTTGATTGTCCTGTTCTTATTATGAGGTGTACAATAAAGTATAATAATAAATAAATAAATAAATAAGCAAGGATGTGGTCTGCGATGGAGCACGCTTGCCCAGAAGTGTCTAACCTGTCATCATATCAACTGACCGATGTCCACTGCTGAACATAATTATGTAGGTTGGGGGAGAGCTGTTGCAATGTACACATAATGCTGCTGCCCATTCTCTGGTGAGTCACACGGGAAGTGATGGGATGGTGCTATTCTTTTACGTCAAAGGTAACCTATGGCAAGTAAGTAACTACCCCATATTTACATACGTTTGTCATTTTTTTCTTTTCAGTTGTTATTTAAATATCAGAAGAAAGAAGTCTGGTAAGTCTACATTGAATAGACTCTACCAATACCCTGATCACGTCATAACAGCACTTTCAAAGTTAACCCTTCGATAAACAGGCATAAATGGGCCATAACATAACGAGTACAAGCCATTTGAAGTGGCGATACGATGGTCGTTATTGTGAGCGTCTAAACACAAGCAGGGGCAGGGTTAAGGGTCTTCGACAGTCCTTGGCCCTCAAATGTTTAGAGGAATGGACTGAGCTATACCGTCACACAATTGACTACCAACTCTGAGAAAGGTACAATGACTAGAAAGTTCGTAAAGTGGGTTCTTATCAAGAATTGAATAGAGAAAAATCTTTTGATCAGTTGGGTGTTGTATCTGGTGTGCATCCGCTCGGTAGTCGTTCTCGGTTTATTGTATGTATGTTAGTAGCACGGTACATATTCCATGACAAGACAAAGCGATTGTGCGGATAATAAATACTTCTCTTTTCACATTCTTAATGTATATGTGCAGAACTCATCGGCTTTTGCAAGCCGTGGCCTAGGCCGATTTGAATCCTAGAAAAAGACAAATACTGACAGCTGGGTCGGTTTGTTTCCGTCGCACTTTTCTGATTGAGTTAACGATACAGGCGTTGCGGAGCCGGAGCGTTCCTTCACTCAGTCCATTCCTCTGTTCGCTGTCCGGTATGATGACGGATGTATTAGACATTCATACTGAGTGGTATTCTTTGCAACATGAGGTAGCGACATTTTAAAGATTTTTTTTCATGAAGTCTTTGCATTCGAAAAGGTTTATCTAGGTATTCAGTACCGGTTCCTACAAAACAGGTTTTACTTTGTATAACATGGAGAAATTATGTTAAAAAAAATATGGTTTTAGCTGTACGCTTCTAACTAGAGCAGCCGTAATTTAATTTGTTGAAAACTGTAGAATACCTGAAATCACAATCCTTTATGTAGCACTTGTAAAAGACGCTGGTAAAATGTTCAAACTGACAGGTCGTTTCACAACAATCGTAGTCTAAAATACAAGATAAGAAAACCGACAAAACAACCTAACAAAAGGCACTTCTTGAAAAATGTCTTCAACCATTTAGCTGTTCGCGGAATCTCGCCATGTCGCGCTTTATCGCTCCATCGTAGCTTATCAGTGCCATCACGGTGCCTGCTTTATCAATTTGGCGGCCATTTTTGTTGGTAACCCTTGAAAAGCCGAGAGCCGCTCGTATTTTTGAGTTTACGCGATCAACCTACGGATTACTGAGGGTTGAATGTTGGATATTTTGGGGAATTTCGACGGTTGACAATCGAGGAATGGATTTTGACTTGAGTTATTTTTGTTTGGGGTTTTGATGACTGTTGGTTTGTTTTTTACTAGCTGTTGCCTGCGACTTCGTACGCGCATATTCCATTCCCGTAGGAATTTCGCGTTCCCGTATGCCTATAGCAATACTCATGAATGTGGCGGTGTATATGATACAAAAAAGAAAAACAAAATCAGTGCAGTAGATTCCCTAAAACCTCACAAACTTTACATCTGTATAATATTAGTAGGTATAGATTTAAACGTTATGTACAGTAGCGGTACATTTGGCGGATTTAATGTAACAAGGCATTCTCGACCAGACCACCCTGGGTTGAAAAAACTACACTGTGGTTTGTCTTTGAAAACCACATTTTTTTTTGTTATATGAATAATAAATTACTTCAAACAGGTAAAGAAAGCAATGCCGGTGAACTTGGCAGATCATATTCCAGCAGAGCTCAAAAAAAAGTGAGTTCTATTCGCATGCAGCATAGTTCTAGAGTTCCTGATACTTTTCGGAAATAGTTCTGGCGTTTTTCTCGGAAAAAAAATCAAATGAAAATATGATCTGCTAACTTCCGGTAGCAGATCATTTTTTCCAAAACCAAAATTTTAAAAGTATTTTAGGTGCATAAAGGTGAGAGCTATAGTTCCTGATACTTTTCGGAAAGAGTTCTGTCTCAACTGGCTTAAAAAAAAATTACAAACATACGTAATCACCACAAAAATAAAAACGACATTTTTAGTAAAAGTGGCGGTAGTTACAAAACGAATAACCAGATATCCATTATTCTAAACAAAATCAGTAGCTAGAAAATCAAATAAAAAGAAAAATATAAAATAAAATTCCAAACAATTCGCAAGAACTAGCAGAGCATGGTTGAAAACCTAGATTTGACAATATCATGAAAATTTGAAGTTTCTGGGTGAAAAATTCCAAAAAAATATCTAGAAAATACCCAGGACCGAGAACTCCTCGATTTTAGATACACCGATACTATCCCTTTATGCTGTACTGCAAAGAAAACCTAGAACTCAGACTCAGATATCAGCAGAGCATGGTTGAAAACCTAGATTTGACAAAATCATGAAAATTTGAAGTTTCTGAGTGAAAAATTCCAAAAAAATATCTAGAAAATACCCAGGACCGAGAACTTCTCGATTTTAGATACACTAATACTATCCCTTTATGGTGTACTGCAAAGTAAACCTAGAACTCAGACTCAGATATCAGCAGAGCATGGTTGAAAACCTAGATTAGCCGAAAATCAAAAAAAAAAAAAGGTTTCAAAGTTAAAAAATCTAAACAAATATATGTAAAATACCCAGGTCCGAGAACTCCTCGATTTTAGATACAACGATACTATCTCTTTATGCTGTACTGCAAAGAAAACCTAGAACTCCGACTCAGATATCAGCAGAGCATGGTTGAAAACCTAGATTTGCCGAAAATCATGAAAATTTGAAGTTTCTGAGTTAAAAAATCTAAAAAAATATATTTAAAATACCCAGGGCCGAGAACTCCTCGATTTTAGATACACCGATACTATCCCTTTATGCTGTACTGCAAAGTAAACCTAGAACTCAGACTCAGATATCAGCAGAGCATGGTTGAAAACCTAGATTAGCCGAAAATCATGAAAATTTGAAGTTTCTGAGTTAAGAAATCTAAAAAAATATATGTAAAATACCCAGGGCCGAGAACTCCTCGATTTTAGATACACCGATACTATCCCTTTATGCTGTACTGCAAAGTAAACCTAGAACTCAGACTCAGATATCAGCAGAGCATGGTTGAAAACCTAGATTAGCCGAAAATCATGAAAATTTGAAGTTTCTGAGTAAAAAAATCTAAAAAAATATATGTAAAATACCCAGGGCCGAGGACTCCTCGAATTTAGATACACCGATACTATTCCTTTATGCTGTACTGCAAAATAAACCTAGAACTCAGACTCAGATATCAGCAGAGCATGGTTGAAAACCTAGATTTGACAAAATCATGAAAATTTGAAGTTTCTGAGTGAAAAATTACAAAAAAATATCTAGAAAACACCCAGGACCGAGAACTCCTCGATTTTAGATACACCGATACTATTCCTTTATGCTGTTCTGCAAAATAAACCTAGAACTCAGACTCAGATATCAGCAGAGCATGGTTGAAAACCTAGATTTGACAAAATCATGAAAATTTGAAGTTTCTGAGTGAAAAATTCCAAAAAAATATCTAGAAAATACCCAGGACCGAGAACTTCTCGATTTTAGATACACTAATACTATCCCTTTATGCTGTACTGCAAAGTAAACCTAGAACTCCGACTCAGATATCAGCAGAGCATGGTTGAAAACCTAGATTTGCCGAAAATCAAAAAAAAATAAGGCTTCTAAGTTAAAAAATCTAAACAAATATATGTAAAATACCCAGGTCCGAGAACTCCTCGATTTTAGATACACCGATACTATTCCTTTATGCTGTACTGCAAAGAAAACCTAGAACTCCGACTCAGATATCAGCAGAGCATGGTTGAAAACCTAAATTAGCCGAAAATCATGAAAATTTGAAGTTTCTGAGTTAAGAAATCCAAAAAAATATCTGGAAAGTACATAGGACCGAGAACTCCTCGATTTTAGATACACCGATACTATCCCTTTATGCTGTACTGCAAAGAAAACCTAGAACTCAGACTCAGATATCAGCAGAGCATGGTTGAAAACCTAGATTTGACAAAATCATGAAAATTTGAAGTTTCTGTGTGAAAAATTCCAAAAAAATATCTAGAAAACACCCAGGACCGAGAACTCCTCGATTTTAGATACACCGATACTATTCCTTTATGCTGTACTGCAAAATAAACCTAGAACTCAGACTCAGATATCAGCAGAGCATGGTTGAAAACCTAGATTAGCCGAAAATCATGAAAATTTGAAGTTTCTGAGTTAAAAAATCTAAAAAAATATATGTAAAATACCCAGGACCGAGAACTCCTCGATTTTAGATACACCGATACTATCCCTTTATGCTGTACTGCAAAGAAAACCTAGAACTCAGACTCAGATATCAGCAGAGCATGGTTGAAAACCTAGATTTGACAAAATCATGAAAATTTGAAGTTTCTGAGTGAAAAATTCCAAAAAAATATCTAGAAAATACCCAGGACCGAGAACTTCTCGATTTTAGATACACTAATACTATCCCTTTATGCTGTACTGCAAAGTAAACCTAGAACTCCGACTCAGATATCAGCAGAGCATGGTTGAAAACCTAGATTTGCCGAAAATCATGAAAATTTGAAGTTTCTGAGTGAAAAATTCCAAAAAAATATCTAGAAAATACCCAGGACCGAGAACTTCTCGATTTTAGATACACTAATACTATCCCTTTATGCTGTACTGCAAAGTAAACCTAGAACTCAGACTCAGATATCAGCAGAGCATGGTTGAAAACCTAGATTAGCCGAAAATCAAAAAAAAATAAGGCTTCTAAGTTAAAAAATCTAAACAAATATATGTAAAATACCCAGGTCCGAGAACTCCTCGATTTTAGATACACCGATACTATTCCTTTATGCTGTACTGCAAAGAAAACCTAGAACTCCGACTCAGATATCAGCAGAGCATGGTTGAAAACCTAAATTAGCCGAAAATCATGAAAATTTGAAGTTTCTGAGTTAAGAAATCCAAAAAAATATCTGGAAAGTACATAGGACCGAGAACTCCTCGATTTTAGATACACCGATACTATCCCTTTATGCTGTACTGCAAAGAAAACCTAGAACTTAGACTCAGATATCAGCAGAGCATGGTTGAAAACCTAGATTAGCCGAAAATCATGAAAATTTGAAGTTTCTGAGTTAAAAAATCTAAAAAAATATATGTAAATATACAGGGCCGAGAACTCCTCGATTTTAGATACACCGATACTATCCCTTTATGCTGTACTGCAAAGAAAACCTAGAACTCAGACTCAGATATCAGCAGAGCATGGTTGAAAACCTAGATTTGACAAAATCATGAAAATTTGAAGTTTCTGAGTGAAAAATTCCAAAAAAACATCTAGAAAATACCCAGGACCGAGAACTTCTCGATTTTAGATACACTAATACTATCCCTTTATGCTGTACTGCAAAGTAAACCTAGAACTCCGACTCAGATATCAGCAGAGCATGGTTGAAAACCTAGATTTGCCGAAAATCATGAAAATTTGAAGTTTCTGAGTTAAAAAATCTAAAAAAATATATGTAAAATACCCAGGGCCGAGAACTCCTCGATTTTAGATACAACGATACTATCCCTTTATGCTGTACTGCAAAGAAAACCTAGAACTCAGACTCAGATATCAGCAGAGCATGGTTGAAAACCTAGATTAGCCGAAAATCAAAAAAAAAAAAAGGTTTCAAAGTTAAGAAATCTAAAAAAATATATGTAAAATACCCAGGGCCGAGAACTCCTCGATTTTAGATACACCGATACTATCCCTTTATGCTGTACTGCAAAGTAAACCTAGAACTCAGACTCAGATATCAGCAGAGCATGGTTGAAAACCTAGATTAGCCGAAAATCATGAAAATTTGAAGTTTCTGAGTAAAAAAATCTAAAAAAATATATGTAAAATACCCAGGGCCGAGGACTCCTCGAATTTAGATACACCGATACTATTCCTTTATGCTGTACTGCAAAATAAACCTAGAACTCAGACTCAGATATCAGCAGAGCATGGTTGAAAACCTAGATTTGACAAAATCATGAAAATTTGAAGTTTCTGAGTGAAAAATTACAAAAAAATATCTAGAAAACACCCAGGACCGAGAACTCCTCGATTTTAGATACACCGATACTATTCCTTTATGCTGTTCTGCAAAATAAACCTAGAACTCAGACTCAGATATCAGCAGAGCATGGTTGAAAACCTAGATTTGACAAAATCATGAAAATTTGAAGTTTCTGAGTGAAAAATTCCAAAAAAATATCTAGAAAATACCCAGGACCGAGAACTTCTCGATTTTAGATACACTAATACTATCCCTTTATGCTGTACTGCAAAGTAAACCTAGAACTCAGACTCAGATATCAGCAGAGCATGGTTGAAAACCTAGATTAGCCGAAAATCAAAAAAAAATAAGGCTTCTAAGTTAAAAAATCTAAACAAATATATGTAAAATACCCAGGTCCGAGAACTCCTCGATTTTAGATACACCGATACTATTCCTTTATGCTGTACTGCAAAGAAAACCTAGAACTCCGACTCAGATATCAGCAGAGCATGGTTGAAAACCTAAATTAGCCGAAAATCATGAAAATTTGAAGTTTCTGAGTTAAGAAATCCAAAAAAATATCTGGAAAGTACATAGGACCGAGAACTCCTCGATTTTAGATACACCGATACTATCCCTTTATGCTGTACTGCAAAGAAAACCTAGAACTCAGACTCAGATATCAGCAGAGCATGGTTGAAAACCTAGATTTGACAAAATCATGAAAATTTGAAGTTTCTGAGTGAAAAATTCCAAAAAAATATCTAGAAAACACCCAGGACCGAGAACTCCTCGATTTTAGATACACCGATACTATTCCTTTATGCTGTACTGCAAAATAAACCTAGAACTCAGACTCAGATATCAGCAGAGCATGGTTGAAAACCTAGATTAGCCGAAAATCATGAAAATTTGAAGTTTCTGAGTTAAAAAATCTAAAAAAATATATGTAAAATACCCAGGACCGAGAACTCCTCGATTTTAGATACACCGATACTATCCCTTTATGCTGTACTGCAAAGAAAACCTAGAACTCAGACTCAGATATCAGCAGAGCATGGTTGAAAACCTAGATTTGACAAAATCATGAAAATTTGAAGTTTCTGAGTGAAAAATTCCAAAAAAATATCTAGAAAATACCCAGGACCGAGAACTTCTCGATTTTAGATACACTAATACTATCCCTTTATGCTGTACTGCAAAGTAAACCTAGAACTCCGACTCAGATATCAGCAGAGCATGGTTGAAAACCTAGATTTGCCGAAAATCATGAAAATTTGAAGTTTCTGAGTGAAAAATTCCAAAAAAATATCTAGAAAATACCCAGGACCGAGAACTTCTCGATTTTAGATACACTAATACTATCCCTTTATGCTGTACTGCAAAGTAAACCTAGAACTCAGACTCAGATATCAGCAGAGCATGGTTGAAAACCTAGATTAGCCGAAAATCAAAAAAAAATAAGGCTTCTAAGTTAAAAAATCTAAACAAATATATGTAAAATACCCAGGTCCGAGAACTCCTCGATTTTAGATACACCGATACTATTCCTTTATGCTGTACTGCAAAGAAAACCTAGAACTCCGACTCAGATATCAGCAGAGCATGGTTGAAAACCTAAATTAGCCGAAAATCATGAAAATTTGAAGTTTCTGAGTTAAGAAATCCAAAAAAATATCTGGAAAGTACATAGGACCGAGAACTCCTCGATTTTAGATACACCGATACTATCCCTTTATGCTGTACTGCAAAGAAAACCTAGAACTTAGACTCAGATATCAGCAGAGCATGGTTGAAAACCTAGATTAGCCGAAAATCATGAAAATTTGAAGTTTCTGAGTTAAAAAATCTAAAAAAATATATGTAAATATACAGGGCCGAGAACTCCTCGATTTTAGATACACCGATACTATCCCTTTATGCTGTACTGCAAAGAAAACCTAGAACTCAGACTCAGATATCAGCAGAGCATGGTTGAAAACCTAGATTTGACAAAATCATGAAAATTTGAAGTTTCTGAGTGAAAAATTCCAAAAAAACATCTAGAAAATACCCAGGACCGAGAACTTCTCGATTTTAGATACACTAATACTATCCCTTTATGCTGTACTGCAAAGTAAACCTAGAACTCCGACTCAGATATCAGCAGAGCATGGTTGAAAACCTAGATTTGCCGAAAATCATGAAAATTTGAAGTTTCTGAGTTAAAAAATCTAAAAAAATATATGTAAAATACCCAGGGCCGAGAACTCCTCGATTTTAGATACAACGATACTATCCCTTTATGCTGTACTGCAAAGAAAACCTAGAACTCAGACTCAGATATCAGCAGAGCATGGTTGAAAACCTAGATTAGCCGAAAATAAAAAAAAAAAAAAGGTTTCAAAGTTAAAAAATCTAAAAAAATATATGTAAAATACCCAGGGCCGAGAACTCATCGATTTTAGATACACCGATACTATCCCTTTATGCTGTACTGCAAAGAAAACCTAGAACTCAGACTCAGATATCAGCAGAGCATGGTTGAAAACCTAGATTTGACAAAATCATGAAAATTTGAAGTTTCTGAGTGAAAAATTCCAAAAAAATATCTAGAAAACACCCAGGACCGAGAACTCCTCGATTTTAGATACACCGATACTATTCCTTTATGCTGTACTGCAAAATAAACCTAGAACTCAGACTCAGATATCAGCAGAGCATGGTTGAAAACCTAGATTTGACAAAATCATGAAAATTTGAAGTTTCTGAGTGAAAAATTACAAAAAAATATCTAGAAAACACCCAGGACCGAGAACTCCTCGATTTTAGATACACCGATACTATTCCTTTATGCTGTTCTGCAAAATAAACCTAGAACTCAGACTCAGATATCAGCAGAGCATGGTTGAAAACCTAGATTTGACAAAATCATGAAAATTTGAAGTTTCTGAGTGAAAAATTCCAAAAAAATATCTAGAAAATACCCAGGACCGAGAACTTCTCGATTTTAGATACACTAATACTATCCCTTTATGCTGTACTGCAAAGTAAACCTAGAACTCAGACTCAGATATCAGCAGAGCATGGTTGAAAACCTAGATTAGCCGAAAATCAAAAAAAAATAAGGCTTCTAAGTTAAAAAATCTAAACAAATATATGTAAAATACCCAGGTCCGAGAACTCCTCGATTTTAGATACACCGATACTATTCCTTTATGCTGTACTGCAAAGAAAACCTAGAACTCCGACTCAGATATCAGCAGAGCATGGTTGAAAACCTAAATTAGCCGAAAATCATGAAAATTTGAAGTTTCTGAGTTAAGAAATCCAAAAAAATATCTGGAAAGTACATAGGACCGAGAACTCCTCGATTTTAGATACACCGATACTATCCCTTTATGCTGTACTGCAAAGAAAACCTAGAACTCAGACTCAGATATCAGCAGAGCATGGTTGAAAACCTAGATTTGACAAAATCATGAAAATTTGAAGTTTCTGTGTGAAAAATTCCAAAAAAATATCTAGAAAACACCCAGGACCGAGAACTCCTCGATTTTAGATACACCGATACTATTCCTTTATGCTGTACTGCAAAATAAACCTAGAACTCAGACTCAGATATCAGCAGAGCATGGTTGAAAACCTAGATTAGCCGAAAATCATGAAAATTTGAAGTTTCTGAGTTAAAAAATCTAAAAAAATATATGTAAAATACCCAGGACCGAGAACTCCTCGATTTTAGATACACCGATACTATCCCTTTATGGTGTACTGCAAAGAAAACCTAGAACTCAGACTCAGATATCAGCAGAGCATGGTTGAAAACCTAGATTTGACAAAATCATGAAAATTTGAAGTTTCTGAGTGAAAAATTCCAAAAAAATATCTAGAAAATACCCAGGACCGAGAACTTCTCGATTTTAGATACACTAATACTATCCCTTTATGCTGTACTGCAAAGTAAACCTAGAACTCCGACTCAGATATCAGCAGAGCATGGTTGAAAACCTAGATTTGCCGAAAATCATGAAAATTTGAAGTTTCTGAGTGAAAAATTCCAAAAAAATATCTAGAAAATACCCAGGACCGAGAACTTCTCGATTTTAGATACACTAATACTATCCCTTTATGCTGTACTGCAAAGTAAACCTAGAACTCAGACTCAGATATCAGCAGAGCATGGTTGAAAACCTAGATTAGCCGAAAATCAAAAAAAAATAAGGCTTCTAAGTTAAAAAATCTAAACAAATATATGTAAAATACCCAGGTCCGAGAACTCCTCGATTTTAGATACACCGATACTATTCCTTTATGCTGTACTGCAAAGAAAACCTAGAACTCCGACTCAGATATCAGCAGAGCATGGTTGAAAACCTAAATTAGCCGAAAATCATGAAAATTTGAAGTTTCTGAGTTAAGAAATCCAAAAAAATATCTGGAAAGTACATAGGACCGAGAACTCCTCGATTTTAGATACACCGATACTATCCCTTTATGCTGTACTGCAAAGAAAACCTAGAACTTAGACTCAGATATCAGCAGAGCATGGTTGAAAACCTAGATTAGCCGAAAATCATGAAAATTTGAAGTTTCTGAGTTAAAAAATCTAAAAAAATATATGTAAATATACAGGGCCGAGAACTCCTCGATTTTAGATACACCGATACTATCCCTTTATGCTGTACTGCAAAGAAAACCTAGAACTCAGACTCAGATATCAGCAGAGCATGGTTGAAAACCTAGATTTGACAAAATCATGAAAATTTGAAGTTTCTGAGTGAAAAATTCCAAAAAAACATCTAGAAAATACCCAGGACCGAGAACTTCTCGATTTTAGATACACTAATACTATCCCTTTATGCTGTACTGCAAAGTAAACCTAGAACTCCGACTCAGATATCAGCAGAGCATGGTTGAAAACCTAGATTTGCCGAAAATCATGAAAATTTGAAGTTTCTGAGTTAAAAAATCTAAAAAAATATATGTAAAATACCCAGGGCCGAGAACTCCTCGATTTTAGATACAACGATACTATCCCTTTATGCTGTACTGCAAAGAAAACCTAGAACTCAGACTCAGATATCAGCAGAGCATGGTTGAAAACCTAGATTAGCCGAAAATCAAAAAAAAAAAAAGGTTTCAAAGTTAAAAAATCTAAAAAAATATATGTAAAATACCCAGGGCCGAGAACTCATCGATTTTAGATACACCGATACTATCCCTTTATGCTGTACTGCAAAGAAAACCTAGAACTCAGACTCAGATATCAGCAGAGCATGGTTGAAAACCTAGATTTGACAAAATCATGAAAATTTGAAGTTTCTGAGTGAAAAATTCCAAAAAAATATCTAGAAAACACCCAGGACCGAGAACTCCTCGATTTTAGATACACCGATACTATTCCTTTATGCTGTACTGCAAAATAAACCTAGAACTCAGACTCAGATATCAGCAGAGCATGGTTGAAAACCTAGATTTGACAAAATCATGAAAATTTGAAGTTTCTGAGTGAAAAATTACAAAAAAATATCTAGAAAACACCCAGGACCGAGAACTCCTCGATTTTAGATACACCGATACTATTCCTTTATGCTGTTCTGCAAAATAAACCTAGAACTCAGACTCAGATATCAGCAGAGCATGGTTGAAAACCTAGATTTGACAAAATCATGAAAATTTGAAGTTTCTGAGTGAAAAATTCCAAAAAAATATCTAGAAAATACCCAGGACCGAGAACTTCTCGATTTTAGATACACTAATACTATCCCTTTATGCTGTACTGCAAAGTAAACCTAGAACTCAGACTCAGATATCAGCAGAGCATGGTTGAAAACCTAGATTAGCCGAAAATCAAAAAAAAATAAGGCTTCTAAGTTAAAAAATCTAAACAAATATATGTAAAATACCCAGGTCCGAGAACTCCTCGATTTTAGATACACCGATACTATTCCTTTATGCTGTACTGCAAAGAAAACCTAGAACTCCGACTCAGATATCAGCAGAGCATGGTTGAAAACCTAAATTAGCCGAAAATCATGAAAATTTGAAGTTTCTGAGTTAAGAAATCCAAAAAAATATCTGGAAAGTACATAGGACCGAGAACTCCTCGATTTTAGATACACCGATACTATCCCTTTATGCTGTACTGCAAAGAAAACCTAGAACTCAGACTCAGATATCAGCAGAGCATGGTTGAAAACCTAGATTTGACAAAATCATGAAAATTTGAAGTTTCTGTGTGAAAAATTCCAAAAAAATATCTAGAAAACACCCAGGACCGAGAACTCCTCGATTTTAGATACACCGATACTATTCCTTTATGCTGTACTGCAAAATAAACCTAGAACTCAGACTCAGATATCAGCAGAGCATGGTTGAAAACCTAGATTTGACAAAATCATGAAAATTTGAAGTTTCTGAGTGAAAAATTCCAAAAAAATATCTAGAAAATACCCAGGACCGAGAACTTCTCGATTTTAGATACACTAATACTATCCCTTTATGCTGTACTGCAAAGTAAACCTAGAACTCAGACTCAGATATCAGCAGAGCATGGTTGAAAACCTAGATTTGACAAAATCATGAAAATTTGAAGTTTCTGAGTGAAAAATTCCAAAAAAATATCTAGAAAATACCCAGGACCGAGAACTTCTCGATTTTAGATACACTAATACTATCCCTTTATGCTGTACTGCAAAGTAAACCTAGAACTCCGACTCAGATATCAGCAGAGCATGGTTGAAAACCTAGATTTGCCGAAAATCATGAAAATTTGAAGTTTCTGAGTGAAAAATTCCAAAAAAATATCTAGAAAATACCCAGGACCGAGAACTTCTCGATTTTAGATACACTAATACTATCCCTTTATGCTGTACTGCAAAGTAAACCTAGAACTCAGACTCAGATATCAGCAGAGCATGGTTGAAAACCTAGATTAGCCGAAAATCAAAAAAAAATAAGGCTTCTAAGTTAAAAAATCTAAACAAATATATGTAAAATACCCAGGTCCGAGAACTCCTCGATTTTAGATACACCGATACTATTCCTTTATGCTGTACTGCAAAGAAAACCTAGAACTCCGACTCAGATATCAGCAGAGCATGGTTGAAAACCTAAATTAGCCGAAAATCATGAAAATTTGAAGTTTCTGAGTTAAGAAATCCAAAAAAATATCTGGAAAGTACATAGGACCGAGAACTCCTCGATTTTAGATACACCGATACTATCCCTTTATGCTGTACTGCAAAGAAAACCTAGAACTTAGACTCAGATATCAGCAGAGCATGGTTGAAAACCTAGATTAGCCGAAAATCATGAAAATTTGAAGTTTCTGAGTTAAAAAATCTAAAAAAATATATGTAAAATATACAGGGCCGAGAACTCCTCGATTTTAGATACACCGATACTATCCCTTTATGCTGTACTGCAAAGAAAACCTAAAACTCAGACTCAGATATCAGCAGAGCATGGTTGAAAACCTAAATTAGCCGAAAATCATGAAAATTTGAAGTTTCTGAGTTAAGAAATCCAAAAAAATATCTGGAAAGAACATAGGACCGAGAACTCCTCGATTTTAGATACACCGATACTATCCCTTTATGCTGTACTGCAAAGAAAACCTAGAACTCAGACTCAGATATCAGCAGAGCATGGTTGAAAACCTAGATTTGACAAAATCATGAAAATTTGAAGTTTCTGAGTTAAAAAATCTAAAAAAATATATGTAAAATACCCAGGGCCGAGAACTCCTCGATTTTAGATACAACGATACTATCCCTTTATGCTGTACTGCAAAAAAAACCTAGAACTCAGACTCAGATATCAGCAGAGCATGGTTGAAAACCTAGATTAGCCGAAAATCAAAAAAAAAAAAAGGTTTCAAAGTTAAAAAATCTAAACAAGTATATGTAAAATACCCAGGTCCGAGAACTCCTCGATTTTAGATACACCGATACTATCCCTTTATGCTGTACTGCAAAGAAAACCTAGAACTCCGACTCAGATATCAGCAGAGCATGGTTGAAAACCTAAATTAGCCGAAAATCATGAAAATTTGAAGTTTCTGAGTTAAGAAATCCAAAAAAATATCTGGAAAGAACATAGGACCGAGAACTCCTCGATTTTAGATACACCGATACTATCCCTTTATGCTGTACTGCAAAGAAAACCTAGAACTCAGACTCAGATATCAGCAGAGCATGGTTGAAAACCTAGATTTGACAAAATCATGAAAATTTGAAGTTTCTGAGTTAAGAAATCTAAAAAAATATATGTAAAATACTCAGGGCCGAGAACTCCTCGATTTTAGATACACCGATACTATCCCTTTATGCGGTACTGCAAAGAAAACCTAGAACTCAGACTCAGATATCAGCAGAGCATGGTTGAAAACCTAGATTTGACAAAATCATGAAAATTTGAAGTTTCTGAGTGAAAAATTCCAAAAAAATATCTAGAAAATACCCAGGACCGAGAACTTCTCGATTTTAGATACACTAATACTATCCCTTTATGCTGTACTGCAAAGTAAACCTAGAACTCCGACTCAGATATCAGCAGAGCATGGTTGAAAACCTAGATTTGCCGAAAATCATGAAAATTTGAAGTTTCTGAGTTAAAAAATCTAAAAAAATATATGTAAAATACCCAGGGCCGAGAACTCCTCGATTTTAGATACAACGATACTATCCCTTTATGCTGTACTGCAAAAAAAACCTAGAACTCAGACTCAGATATCAGCAGAGCATGGTTGAAAACCTAGATTAGCCGAAAATCAAAAAAAAATAAGGCTTCTAAGTTAAAAAATCTAAACAAATATATGTAAAATACCCAGGTCCGAGAACTCCTCGATTTTAGATACACCGATACTATTCCTTTATGCTGTACTGCAAAGAAAACCTAGAACTCCGACTCAGATATCAGCAGAGCATGGTTGAAAACCTAAATTAGCCGAAAATCATGAAAATTTGAAGTTTCTGAGTTAAGAAATCCAAAAAAATATCTGGAAAGTACCCAGGACCGAGAACTCCTCGGTTTTAGATACACCGATACTATGCCTTTATGCTGTACTGCAAAGAAAACCTAGAACTCAGACTCAGATATCAGCAGAGCATGGTTGAGAACCTAAATTAGCCGAAAATCATGAAAATTTGAAGTTTCTGAGTTAATAAATCCAAAAAAATATTGTGAAAGTACATAGGACCGAGAACTCCTCGACTTTAGATACACCGATACTATCCCTTTATGCTGTACTGCAAAGAAAACCTAGAACTCAGACTCAGATATCAGCAGAGCATGGTTGAAAACCTAGATTTGACAAAATCATGAAAATTTGAAGTTTCTGAGTGAAAAATTTAGCGTTAGCGACAAACCAAACAGGGTTATTGCGCAGGTTAACGGCAGAAGGATAAGTTTCAAACTGGATACTGCAAGTACTCGGAAGTTATCAGTTATCTATAAACATAGTATACTTTGCATCCCGTGATTACATTCGCTTTGGATAATTTTCGACATTTACTCGAGGCGGCAACCTCTCGCGTCCGGCCCTGGTTGAATCCATGGTCCGGAGCGAGGAGGCTTGGGAAGCGGTCACCTCCTTCTGCGAAGCAGTAATGCTAGCGAAGGAGGAGGCGGACCGCGCGAGGGAAAGGCAAGGCCTTCGTCCCAACCGCCGCAACAGGAGAAGACGCCCCGGGCGTCGGGAGTCGCAGGGCGATCCCCGGCCACCGTAGGCGCGGGCCTGCGGACGGCGAGCATTGGGTGGCTCGCTGTCCGATCACCACCAGGCCCGGGTCGATGGCGCGTTGTGTTTCACGCGCGCCTCAAAGAGATGTCAGCATAGAGGACGGGGCCCGCTAGGCCCAGAGCCTGCCAGGGTTGCGGAATTTGTTCGAAAGAGTCACCGCGGCCCTGGAAAGCAAAGGGCTTTAGAAGGAACACGGATGGGTTTTAGTCAGTAAGAGTCTGACACGCCCTTCCGCTCCACCCAGAGCGGAAGAAGTCATTTGATGATTTCCCATCCTTAAAAAAAAAAAAAAAAAAAAAAAGGCGCCAGCTAGTTAGTCATAAGTCTAGATTATAATAATAACATCTCTTGTGATTTAGCAATCATTAGCAATGATATTTCTTTGTATGCTTATCTTTGTATTATTGATTTTACTTTATTTCAAGGTAATTATTATTTAATAACGGTAGTATTTCGTCGGTAATTTTTTTTTGTAAATAAGTTTTTTTCGAAAACCAGATGAAATAATGAAGATGTTTAAATTATTGTATATATAATTAAATGGGGAGTTATTGAGGTCTTGGAATTAGTTGCAGTACGTTTTTTATAAAGGCTGTCATACTTATGCCAAAACTCGCCTGTTAGACCATAGGTTACATAGTGCTTGAAATCCAGACTAAAATTAACGACAGCAGTAATTATGTAAGATTTTTCAAGAACCTTTATAGTTTTAGGTAGGGAATCTAACCTATGAGTCACAATTTTTGTTCTCTTCGGATATCCAGGATCGCTAATTACCGATGTATCGATCATTAGGTGCGGTCCAAATCTATTTGTACATACCAATTCGTTTCCGCAATCGAAGCAAGATCTTTGAATCCCCATTGCATCATCAATGGCTTCCTGTATCAGGTGAAAACCATTGCATAAAATCGTGTCAATATTGACGCTTATGAATGTATAATTTCTTTGGTTTGAATATCCGCAGAAACAATCAACGTGGCAGGAATAGCTGGGTGCATTTTCGAAAAGATATTGCGCTAAATGAGAAACGTTAGACTCTACATCTAAACGCTTTAAACTTCTTGTGTATGTAATTACAGAATTGTGAAAAATTGGAATGTTTGTTAATATTTTGGCCCGTTGTAAATAATGTTGTTTTGCGATTTTTTTTTCAGCGATTACACTTTGAGCCAATCTCACTACGGGACAATCTGATGTAATTAGTTCTTCAAAATAAGTTTTATTGACCAATAGCCCGCAGAGGATAAATTGAAAAATGGAGTCAAATGAACAAGTTGATGTTACATTTAAATCATGGCCTACAAATCGCACAGACCCCGAGATGTTACCGTTTAGCAGAATTGGTATGTGGGCGGTTTTAAAATCTTTGATTATTTCCCACTCGGGACAAGAATCAAGACACGTCGGATTTTTTTTGCGCTTCTTTTTTGGTGGTTCTTGATCTTCTCGATTTGTGTTTTTGTTAAAGCCTCCCCATTCTTCTTTAACATTCCAGTCATTGGCTTCTGGCAAATTTTCATCAAACGAGAGTTCTTTATGCTCAATTTCAGTTGAGTGCTGAACCTCTCGTGTGCCGACCTCCGTACTTTTTCTCCGATCTTCAGCTTCAACAATAGAAAGAGCTTTCAGCGAATCGATAAGCTCTGCAATTGTTGCTTCCTTTCTGATTTGTGGTAGACCATCAGACTCATTGCTACGCTCCTTTATTTTTTCATCGATTCTTTCTAGATGCTGCATCACAAAACGATCGATGCGCATCGGAATTTCACCCCTGAAGTCCCGATGCTTTAAATCCGAAAATTCTGCCTCGACTGCAGCGGAGGTAGCAGACACTGAACCTCGACCAAAAACAGGCACCATAACTGCGGTCCACAAAGGAATGTAAGGAAGGAGATACCTTTTTAACCTCTTTGCAAAATCAACGCTGTAACACGCGTTGATTGTATCCCCATTTGAAGACTGGTCAGCTATTTCAACCGCAGCGTCATATAAGGTGTCACGCCACGATTTCCAGCCAACTTTGTCCGCGTCACCTTCCATCGCGTCAACGTCAGATTCACTCTCGAACTTTTCGTCAATGTTTGCACCTTCATCATCGTCATTATCCTCATCGTTGTTTATGTTAGGTATTCCTTTTATTGTACTGTTTAAAAAGTTTAAACGCTCCTCCGACGGTAAAATATTGCCATTACCTCCAAACCCAATGTATTTGCTCAGAGCAACTACAAGAACTGACTCCAGAAAGTAAGCCAGTTCGGTTAAATTTGTAATTTGGTGGGCTTTCCCTATGCACCGCTTATAAAATCTCCTTACTAAATATTTATCTTTACCCTTCAAACATGGCCATCGTGAAATCATTGAAATTAAGTGACACACGTCCAATCGCATGAAGGTGGATGGCAAAAACTTTGATTTATTTACAACTGCGTTGTAACACCTTTGTAAATAATCATTAAAACTTGCACACTGGCCAAATATTTGCGCTATTGCTATCAACAAAGACCACCCAAAATCAGTAACCACGATCGGTGGAATCGGAGCATTTGCTGCTAGAATATGGCTTAAAAAACTAGTGACCATAAGGGCTCGCTGATCTGATGATACCATTTGAAATGTTGGTACGCTACCTTCTCGGGTCACGAGCACGCACTGGTATAAAAAAATGTGTGGATGTTGTGATTTGTCTCGCTTTGCGATGCCGCCAGTAGCATCGATTGCAAGTGTTGCGTTGGGATCTTTTCGGCAACGGGATATATAAATTTGCAGTTGTTCGGGCAGCCAGTACATGCAGTTAAATTTATACAACCCTATAGATTGTATACATCCAACAAATTTGCCATGTTCAGCAGTATTTAGCAGATTGAGAGAAGGGTTTCCAAACTGTAACCCATATTTACTTAATAGTCGCTGTTCTTTCGCTTTGCGAACCACTTCATTGGTCGGTAAAATTGGGGGATTTTTACCGCCGAATTTTTTGATACGACCAGCTTCCTTTCTTCGCCATGTTACCGCATCTTTACAACCTTCAATAAGGTAATCCGCAACTTCCAAGCGACGGGTTCCTCTCAACTGCCTTCTTTTAATTCCTGCATGTAATGTTGCATTTATGCCTTCAAAACAACACTGAAGTACCACATCTACACCTTTTGAAGGCTTCTTAAAAAGTGTGCAAATACACTTCGCGTGACATTCGCGGCAATATCCCTCCACTGTCAAAAAAAACTTGGCTGTTGCACTCAAGTAAATATTATGATTTTTGAATACAATAACACAATCGAGACTGTGTTGTACCCACAACGCTTCAGCTATTACATCTGCCCATCCTTGACGCAATTTCCAATAAACACGCTTACCATATATTTTTTTTTGGGGCTTAATATTTTCCCATTTTTCTGTAGAAATCACTAAGTTTATTTTAATTGAAGTTAAACTGGTAAATTTAATGTCTGTGGTCTGGTCTGCACACTCTTCGGAACTATAATTACCGTCGCTAACAGAGATGCTCAATTCCTGCTCTGGAATTTCAAAAACTTCAACGATTACATCTCTTAGACCACAACGATTACTATTAATGATGGTATGTACATGCTTCGGCGTAATAATGGACCCCTTATCCGCCATTCGTTTCGACACCGTTTGATAGACACCATGAGAAGGTGGAAACAAACGCCCCGTGTCATCGATGGTACGACAGTTAACATCGGATAGAATTTGCCGTAAAGCAATTTTATCGTATGGCGTTTTTCCCGGCATTTTTATAAATTTCTTGTGGAAATCTAAAAATGACAGTTAAAACACAACAACAAACAATGAATAACAAAAACCAACCAACAAGTAACAAACAATTAATAACAAACAACAAATTATAACAAAACAACAATTATCAACAAAATGACAATTTCAAACTAATAGAATAGAACTTGAAAATTACTATTTTCAAATGTAGTGAGAACAAACGCTGATGAATTAACGGGTAGCCTAGTATTGTTAAATACCTACTCGAGTTATTTAACAATAGTTCGGTTGAATTTCGTCCGAAAGATATATACTTTCGCGCGTAACGAAACCATAGCGACTTCTAATTCGACGCCAACGCCATCTAGGGAGCCATGGTTTAACTTTTCCGCGCGTGTTTCTGACTAAGCTGTTTTTTTGTGTTGATTTTGATGCAGTTTTCACTATAATTTAGAACATATGTTCTGAGAACTGAAAATGAATATTTAAATTAAACATATTGATAAAAATCTTCTATTTTTGAAAACTACGATATTTGTGATCTCACATGGTCGATGCTGGCTTAAATTCATAAGATAGGTCAACATAATGTACTTAAGAAATTGTATCTGTTTAAAAACCTCTCGAATATCTCTATCTCCAAATAAATACAGTATATCTATCTATCTCATACATATATCTATTCTAAGAATATACCTATCCCCAAAGGTTAATTCTCAAGCAATGTTTTATCATTTACCTGCGTTCAAGTATTAGTTTATTTACGAGACTATTTTGATTTTGACCAAAGTTTTCATGGTTTTAGATTAAGTGATTATAATAGGAATACAAAAATAGGGTAAGGAATCTTGTTGCTAACACAGTTAAGTCATAGCACTTGAAGAATAAAGATATAATTATTTTTTGATCTTCAATGAAATAAATTCAAAAAATCAAAAGTCATTTATTCAAATTAGGCTGAGTGCCAGCACTTTTTGGACGTCAAACTTCTATGTTAAGACAGACTCCCAAAACGCCCGCCCGTTGCCACTTCCTAGTGTTTAAGCTGGGAAGAAGAAGTGGCGCAACAAACTCCCCAGCAACACATCTGTCTGTTGAGTTAGAAGAAATTTTCATGATTTTCGGCTAATCTAGGTTTTCAACCATGCTCTGCTGATATCTGAGTCTGAGTTCTAGGTTTTCTTTGCAGTACAGCATAAAGGAATAGTATCGGTGTATCTAAAATCGAGGAGTTCTCGGACCTGGGTATTTTACATATATTTGTTTAGATTTTTTAACTTAGAAGCCTTATTTTTTTTTGATTTTCGGCTAATCTAGGTTTTCAACCATGCTCTGCTGATATCTGAGTCTGAGTTCTAGGTTTTTTTTGCAGTACAGCATAAAGGGATAGTATCGTTGTATCTAAAATCGAGGAGTTCTCGGCCCTGGGTATTTTACATATATTTTTTTAGATTTTTTAACTCAGAAACTTCAAATTTTCATGATTTTCGGCTAATTTAGGTTTTCAACCATGCTCTGCTGATATCTGAGTCGGAGTTCTAGGTTTTCTTTGCAGTACAGCATAAAGGAATAGTATCGGTGTATCTAAAATCGAGGAGTTCTCGGACCTGGGTATTTTACATATATTTGTTTAGATTTTTTAACTTAGAAGCCTTATTTTTTTTTGATTTTCGGCTAATCTAGGTTTTCAACCATGCTCTGCTGATATCTGAGTCTGAGTTCTAGGTTTTTTTTGCAGTACAGCATAAAGGGATAGTATCGTTGTATCTAAAATCGAGGAGTTCTCGGCCCTGGGTATTTTACATATATTTTTTTAGATTTTTTAACTCAGAAACTTCAAATTTTCATGATTTTCGGCAAATCTAGGTTTTCAACCATGCTCTGCTGATATCTGAGTCGGAGTTCTAGGTTTACTTTGCAGTACAGCATAAAGGGATAGTATTAGTGTATCTAAAATCGAGAAGTTCTCGGTCCTGGGTATTTTCTAGATATTTTTTTGGAATTTTTCACTCAGAAACTTCAAATTTTCATGATTTTGTCAAATCTAGGTTTTCAACCATGCTCTGCTGATATCTGAGTCTGAGTTCTAGGTTTTCTTTGCAGTACAGCATAAAGGGATAGTATCGGTGTATCTAAAATCGAGGAGTTCTCGGTCCTGTATATTTTACATATATTTTTTTAGATTTTTTAACTCAGAAACTTCAAATTTTCATGATTTTCGGCTAATCTAGGTTTTCAACCATGCTCTGCTGATATCTGAGTCTGAGTTCTAGGTTTATTTTGCAGTACAGCATAAAGGAATAGTATCGGTGTATCTAAAATCGAGGAGTTCTCGGTCCTGGGTGTTTTCTAGATATTTTTTTGGAATTTTTCACACAGAAACTTCAAATTTTCATGATTTTGTCAAATCTAGGTTTTCAACCATGCTCTGCTGATATCTGAGTCTGAGTTCTAGGTTTATTTTGCAGTACAGCATAAAGGAATAGTATCGGTGTATCTAAAATCGAGGAGTTCTCGGTCCTGGGTGTTTTCTAGATATTTTTTTGGAATTTTTCACACAGAAACTTCAAATTTTCATGATTTTGTCAAATCTAGGTTTTCAACCATGCTCTGCTGATATCTGAGTCTGAGTTCTAGGTTTTCTTTGCAGTACAGCATAAAGGGATAGTATCGGTGTATCTAAAATCGAGGAGTTCTCGGTCCTATGTACTTTCCAGATATTTTTTTGGATTTCTTAACTCAGAAACTTCAAATTTTCATGATTTTCGGCTAATTTAGGTTTTCAACCATGCTCTGCTGATATCTGAGTCGGAGTTCTAGGTTTACTTTGCAGTACAGCATAAAGGGATAGTATTAGTGTATCTAAAATCGAGAAGTTCTCGGTCCTGGATATTTTCTAGATATTTTTTTGGAATTTTTCACTCAGAAACTTCAAATTTTCATTATTTTGTCAAATCTAGGTTTTCAACCATGCTCTGCTGATATCTGAGTCTGAGTTCTAGGTTTTCTTTGCAGTACAGCATAAAGGGATAGTATCGGTGTATCTAAATTCGAGGAGTCCTCGGCCCTGGGTATTTTACATATATTTTTTTGGAATTTTTCACTCAGAAACTTCAAATTTTCATGATTTTGTCAAATCTAGGTTTTCAACCATGCTCTGCTGATATCTGAGTCTGAGTTCTAGGTTTATTTTGCAGTACAGCATAAAGGAATAGTATCGGTGTATCTAAAATCGAGGAGTTCTCGGCCCCGTATATTTTACATATATTTTTTTAGATTTTTTAACTCAGAAACTTCAAATTTTCATGATTTTGTCAAATCTAGGTTTTCAACCATGCTCTGCTGATATCTGAGTCTGAGTTCTAGGTTTTCTTTGCAGTACAGCATAAAGGGATAGTATCGGTGTATCTAAAATCGAGGAGTTCTCGGTCCTGGGTATTTTCTAGATATTTTTTTGGAATTTTTCACCCAGAAACTTCAAATTTTCATGATATTGTCAAATCTAGGTTTTCAACCATGCTCTGCTAGTTCTTGCGAATTGTTTGGAATTTTATTTTATATTTTTCTTTTTATTTGATTTTCTAGCTACTGATTTTGTTTAGAATAATGGATATCTGGTTATTCGTTTTGTAACTACCGCCACTTTTACTAAAAATGTCGTTTTTATTTTTGTGGTGATTACGTATGTTTGTAATTTTTTTTTAAGCCAGTTGAGACAGAACTCTTTCCGAAAAGTATCAGGAACTATAGCTCTCACCTTTATGCACCTAAAATACTTTTAAAATTTTGGTTTTGGAAAAAATGATCTGCTACCGGAAGTTAGCAGATCATATTTTCATTTGATTTTTTTTCCGAGAAAAACGCCAGAACTATTTCCGAAAAGTATCAGGAACTCTAGAACTATGCTGCATGCGAATAGAACTCACTTTTTTTTGAGCTCTGCTGGAATATGATCTGCCAAGTTCACGCAGACAAGAAAGCACCCCATCTTCCGTTCGATAAACGTGTGAAGAAAAACAATGTTGCTTTAAGAATGAAAATTGCATATTCCTTCATATAAGATGATTGTATTTATTTACTATAATTCTGAGGAGAGCTGTAAGCATTCACGGAATATTACGGAGTTTCCATATTTTAATAAGTAGGTACTCAAAGTCTCACGGTTCGGATTTCCTATAATAACATTCATCGTGCACTACGTTCGGTAAGAAATTGGATGCAGAACGAATCTGAAAATATGTTTTTCTTACCGATAATGCAAATACTGGGAATTATTTACCTATATTTTTATGAAGTTTAAATATCTGTCGTAGTCTGATTGAAATATACACCCTTAACATCGATTAATTTTATTTAAAAAATAAGTTTTTGTACAAACCACCTAGTTCTAACAAAACTTTTTGGTCAAATTAACTCTCAGAAAACGGCCTTCCTACATTCCATTCATAGACATTCTAATTCCTACAAACAAAAAGTCTTGACTGTAAACGTTCCATTCCACCCAACTCAAACATTAAAGACATTACAATGGAACGGAACCATAAATTCATTTCCCCAAGCATTATATTCACCGCATATTAACAATAATGTATCACAAAACTTACTTCGTTTCGTGCGATGTTCCAATTTCCCCGGCGCACTGGAGCTGCATATTGCATTTGAACGGGCACATTATGAGTGTTATAAACATTTTAACATTGTTTTGTCAAGACCAAGTTATAAGTTAAATTAGTTTAGAGTGTCATGTTAGAGTTTGTTTTGATGTTTAGATAGAGATATTTAAGTAAGTTGGTATATTTCTTGTCATGTTTAAAGGAATTTAAGGAGGAAAAAAGGTCTAATAAATCGATGAACGCCGGCTGCACCCATGAAAAAGGGTGACTCATTGTAACGTTACGATCATTTCATCAATGTTTTTAAATTATTTTGGCGTGTCATGTTAGGGTTTGTTTTGATGTTTAGATGGAGATATTTAAGTAAGTGGGGATATTTCTTGCCATGTTTAAAGGGATTTAAGGAGCAAAGGAGGTTTTCTTTAGTCCTCCTTTTGCTTACATGTAAACTCCCTAAACTTTAATTAAAAGGTAGGTATGTACCATATTTCTTGAAACTGTATGCATGTCGATTAGATTGATTCAGATTGATCTTGAGAACATCAATCAGGGTTCTGGAATAACCAATTCGGGTAATTTAAACCCCATGCAAATCAGAACCCAGAGATCAGATCTTCTATCTTTTGTTCTTTCGTTTCATTAAGTGTTTTTTTTTGTGTACAAAAATAAATAAAAAGACAGTGGGCAATAAACCTACCCCATTCATTTTTCCTCATCTCTTCTAAGTAGGTACTCTAAAACCTGTGTTAATAAAGTATGACGTAATGAGACAATTGCCAAAACATTCTCACCGAGATGATTCCTCCCTAACCTCGTATTTCGTCACTGTTTGCACAGAAACTGAGAACTGTTTTAACAGAAGATAAAAGGGTACGTTAATCCTACAATCTAACTTCCTCGGCTCGGGAAGACAATGGCCTTGAGTATCGGATCCCCCATTGCTGTTTAATGGCGTCGAAGACAATGGGAAAGTTGAGTGTTATGTTTATGGGATCTGTTTTATTGTAAGAAATCTGTCTTCATTACGAACCTCTTAAAATGGTGAAAACGATAAAATGGTATATTCTACTGTTGTTGTTGCCTGATTTGTATCTTTCGTTGAATGATTAGTTCATTCAATGAAAGATACTAATCTTTCGTCGATCTGTGAACTTTTGACATGTTTGGAAAATTAATACGGAACACCGATTAAAATTTGTACTGTAGTAAAGCTTTCCAAATCACGTCTGTGATAAGAAGACCCGAAAACCACAGAACCAGACAAGACCTGAGCATTGACACCGGTCCGGAAAAAACTTATGAGACCTCTAAAGTCCGTCGTAAACAACGACCTGAAGACAGAAAATGTTCATGTCTCGACGAGTTAGCACAGACTCGTCTGGCGAGGAATGACGGAGAGAGCCGACCTCAGAAATGGGATAGGCTAGACCAGTGGTCGTCAAACTTCGGCCCACGAAATATTTGTGCGACCCGCGACATAAGCATACAATTTTAGTAGGCAATTATTTTAGAAGACGCGACTTCACAGGTTGCTATTATATTAATGCACCTATTATTTTGTATTGATATAAAAAAAATCTATGGGGTGATTGCGACAAAAGATATAGATGTCACCGGGAAATTGCAGACTCCGTAAGATTGTAACAAATCTTGATTAGATTATAATTTCTCGATATTATGAAAAAAAAACATTTTGTATACAATAAATGCCATCCAAATCCAATATATCAGTGTCTTATTTAGAAAAAAAAATCACATTTCACGCGATATTTTACAATCTTACGGCGTTTGCCATTTTCCGGTGACATAGATAGAAGATACACGTAACACTTCAGCAGTACGAACTGTCTGTCTTGAACATAAACGCAGGCAGGTATATAATTACTAGCATCTGGTTCAAATTATTTGATGACAAAAATCCCTTTCATGACAACCGTTTGCTTGGGATTGAATATCTCTTAGAATAGAAGATCTTTCAAATATATAAAGAAAGTCATGTCTTCAATAGGTAATAATTATTATAGCCAGACAAAAACAAAAAAGACCGAAACAACCACTGCTGAAGTTATATTATAACTACAAAGACTTTCATGTACTGTCTAGAAGTTCAATCTTAAAAAAAATAGACCGGCCAAGTGTGAGTCGTGATTCAATTTGATTCGTTTGGACCACTTTGTGCGGTCCGAACGAATCAAATTTTTCATTCAGTTTTCTTAAATAATTTAATCAAACAAAATCATCATCATCTGCCTAGTCTTTTCCGAAATATTTTGGGGTCGGCTCCCAGTCAAACCGGATTCAGCTGAATACCAGTGTTTTACGAGGAGCGGCTGCCTACCAGACCTCCATAACCTATGACAGCCAGAACCAATGGCTTAACGTGCTTTTTGAATCACGGAGGAATCTCAATATGTTTAGATGGTCACCCATCTACAGACCGACCTCAGCAATCATTGCTGAACTTTGATGATTTACTGAATAATAACAGCCGCACTGCTGTTATTATTCAGCCACGAGCTCCTAAATAACTTCAAAATCATCTCATCATACCAGCCGAAAGACGTCCACTACTGGACATAGGTCGCCCCTAAAGGAGGGGGGGTTGGCATAATCACCACGCTTGGCAGACGGGTTGGCGATCGCAGTGTAACTGTTGCAATGTGCAGAGATTCTGCTGCCCATTCAAAACCATCCAAAATCCATTGCAACTGTATCGATCCAGTGTATTTGGAGCAAATTGACTGTTATAGATGTAGTACGGACAGACAAGCAAATGATACTATGAGGGTTCCGTCTTTCATACAGAAGATCGGTACCCTAAAAAATCTACTCCATTCGGGCAAAAAGCCCATATTTTAGGCAAGATGCTGATGACGACGACCGTCCAAAGTATAATGGCCATAGAGAAGTTTGTTTGGCGTAAGTAAGACATAAATTATGAGCCTTTGTGGCTGTGCGATGAGTTCCTTGGCCTCTGAATAAACCTTTTTTGCTTAGAAAGTATTTAGTAGTTTTTTTTGGGGCTGGAATGGAAGTTGTTGTTTGTAAACAATTGTGAGGTTATTGTGGTGGTTATTGGAAGAAATATTATTATCGGTACCAACTACAATCTACAATTGAACCACACAGGCTACTTTGAATTGATTTTGTAAGTTCTAAAAACTTAAATGTTGCTCAATAGGATTGCAGTACAGAGCAAAACTTCTTTTTTCGAATTCAGTTGAAGAAACCCAAACGATATGGGTTCTTATGCAAATCTATAGAGAATTTGAATTAAGAATCGGCTAATCAGTAATAAACAAAGGCTAGTTTTTTTTATAAATATGGTTGGTAGCATAGAGTTCAAGTCTATGAGAAGACTAAAAACTCGCAAAAGTACTGGCAAGCATCTAAGTTTAAAAACTAAGTTTTCATTTGTTTTTATCGTCTTCATGAAAACATGTGAAGGACACAAGCACGTTTGGGGCGTGACCTGCCTTCATAAGCAGAGAACATGTCTGAGATACGGATATTTTATTCTAATGACGTGAGAATGTGGTGCTGTCTCTGACGGTCCTAATGTGTTTGCAAATTGTAGTAAAATTTGCTACAAATGGCATGAGTGCGAGATTTTTGGATGTAGGCCTTAAAATAAAAACATTATGCTCGATCTGGGGCAGTCGAGCAAAAACATCTGGCTAACATACTGAGGGGCCAGAGGTTCTATCTTTTTTGTAAGCCATTATAAAACAAGTTAATTGATAATAATCCCTTAGCTCTAGCATTTTCATAACTATGTTAAAGTCGCTTTGCTGTCTAATCGGATGCAGCTGAATATACCCGTATGCATATTGTATGGAGCGACTGCCTATCTGCCCTTCATATCACAGTTACTGGGTGGCACGGTAACTCTTTTTAAGACTGGCGGTCAGTAGTATTTGTAAACTCGATACCAACGGAGCTGTTATTACACAGTCCAACTCAAAAACTATTACCACTTAAATTAATTCCAGTTCAAAAGAGTTGAACTCTAGTTCAACCCCTTAAGCGCTAAGCGTCTCTTTTCCATGTGGCGGCCAAATAATTACGTTGGCCGTAATTTGGCCGCCACCCAACTCCGTATCATAGAGCAGATATGAGTAACCGATATAATATGTTAGGCCACGTGCCGCATTATGAGTATTTTGTTTTACGATGCCCATTGAAGCTGTGTGTTTATATTAGGAATGTTTTCCATAATATTTTGGGTTTTCGTAAATACTAAGGAAACGTGTTTTCATGAGTACCACCCGGTGCCAGACGACTTCTGTTCCTGGCGGGGTGATGAGCACGGTAGGGCAGCGGCGTGCTGCAATCTGTGGGGACACAGCCCTACGCCAGGCGATTCGTCCGAGGACGTAAAGAATAGGTAAAACTAATTTATTTTGGCAGAATTAAACATATACCGCCTAGAGAATCGTCATTAAAAAATTAATACGAAATTATGAAAAATTTATTTGTTGTGTTTTTTTATAACTAAGCAGATAATGTTCAATTTTGGGGGTTAATAAATTGAGTAATTTTATGAAAAGTTGGGGTGACTTAGAGTACAAAATAAAAAAAATAATTCTTTAAAAAAATTGCATAGATAGTAGTAGATAGTAGTGAAAATGTTTAATTTTCTGACCTACTTTTAAATCTTGATCTCTTCTACAAATGCTCTAAAGAATATGCCTGTTATTTTTTGTTAATTGATTTATTTTTTATTTTTATTGAAACATATAATTTCTTAAAAAAAAATCGATATTTAAAAAAAAAAAAACGAACACGCGGGCGTTAACTTTTAGCGGGTATACATTTTGACACACTTCCCTGCCTCTACTCTACACGTTAATGGCAAAAAATCTGAGTTTAGAATTATTTCAAAATTAGCATAACTTTGTCGACGTAATTTGCTTGGACTATTTTGTTAGGTTGACTGAATCATCAACAGTCAATTGGCTCAAGTGCGTATAATTTTGACAATTAGGTGGGGTATGAAGCTGGTAGACAAAGCTGGGTATCGCTACAGCGTGATTATCACAGATGCTTTTTAATACACAATAATTCTAATTACTTTGTCGCATTATTTATTTAATTCTTTATCGCGATTTCCCAGTACCATAGAAGCGGGTATCTGCCCGCGGGTTGAGATAGTCGGGTAAAAGGGGTTTCCAAACATAATTTGTAAAACTGTTTATCATTAACAACCCTTTTCTGCTACCCTATTAGGGAAAGACCCTAAATTTCGTTCACGTCTAAATTGACTTCTGTCTTTTTCCGATGAAGATCAAGTAGAATGTTTACAACTAGGTACTGTGAAGGTTGCCTGCTGAATTCTGAACCTTCGAGCTTGCAGGTTGAAAAATATTCTTGTAAACTTATGCATAATTATAATCGTGTTAAGTAATGTGTTTTTGTATAATTTTTTAATATATCTTAGGAAAACTTAATCGTAACAATTATTTGGTTGGCCACTATATAAATAAAATATAGACAGCCGTCTACTGATAGACACTTACAGCACCGGGCTTGTCTTGGATTGGGCATATGATGAAAAGAAAGGAACGGTAGGATTATCTAGAGTGAGAGATGAAGGAAAGCCAGTGCTGGGTGTCTGACACCCAGCAAATGCTGAGATGACAAGCCTTTCGGTATGGGCACGTAATGTTATATTATTGTTCTTTTTTCAATATGTGTCTGTTGCTGTTGTGTTGTGTTTGTGTTCAATAAATATTTTCTATTCTATTCCTTGTAAAAGAAAAGAGAGTGAATAATAGCCTGACGGTAGACTGAGGACAATGGAAGAAGAATTCATACTCCCATCCCAAGTCAACGTGGGACAATGGCAGGGTGATAATGAATTTTGCATAGGCTAGTATTGAACAGTAATATTTATTATATTTGAACTGTTACTTGAAATTACTTGTTTGCAGACTATTGCTGTCAATCCAATTGATATGAATATTCTGCAATACAGATATTTCGAAATATGTTTGCACAACCTCATCAAAGTGGGAATGTTTAATACCACAAAGGGGCAGCCAAAATATTCCCCTTTATTAACAAAGGCCGTATACAAATATCGCAGTATTTGAATATGCCAATGTTGCATGAGTAATACGAAATATTTGTACCAAACGGCCGCTTTAAACCTAAAAGCAAATACATGTTTAAATTGGTGTTCCAATAGGTACCGAGAAATAGCGTATTAAAATCCATCATATTGCATGTTTGTATTGATACAACTATTATGGATGTTAAATGGGAAATGTGATCATTATTGGGTGATATTATGGTCGTAACATAGCTTAATAAACATGAAAATAAAGATGGATATTTAAGTTCTGTATGTGTCCAATTAAACAGTGTTTTTTTCGACTGAACTTAGTATATAAAGACTAAACATTGACGCCGGGTTTTTGAATTGAGTATTTTGAGTCACGAACGTGTTAAATCCCACTTTAATGAAAATGAACGTGTCATACCAAATCTTGACAGATTTTCAGGCTAAAGTAGAGGAAGAGAAATAGTCAACTTCAAGTGGTTAACATTTTGAACGCCATTGACACGTATACATGATAAGCAAACGCGAGCCTTGCAAGTACGCCTAACGCCACAAATATGTGACAAAAAGTACAGCGAATTTGTGGCTTGGCGTCGGGGGCACGCCGATGCGTTTATGCTCTGGCGTTCAAAAGGTTAATTCAGAAATCGTGGATAAGTACCGGTATGTGTTGAGTTATTTATACAATAGAGATAAAAGGGAGGATCCTTCGACCTGACGAGTGTTATGTCTGGTGGGTAACTGACCGACGGTTGTTGTCGGGCGGTTGCATATGATCAGATTGCGCGAAGAACTTTGATACCGTGACGTAGGGTTCGTGTAACTTTGGTTCGTATGTGGCGGTATATATGTCGCTACAATACAACAAGAAGTTGATATCAGCATTGTTATGTTAATCTTGAGATTGTTTTTGATGAGTTAGACCTTATTATTTTACCAGCAACCACACACAGAAATGTTCATCGCCCGTACACCAAGTTTGGCAAATATAGCTGCTTTCTTAAACAAACTCATAGAACGACCTTTACTACAATACCATAAAATATCTACTAATCCAATTAAATCCGCAGACTGTTAGGTTCAGGGACAAAACAAATGAAAAACCAAAATACAGCCTGTGGTAGGGACGAAGTCTCTATATCCAATTGGGGATTCTACGTACATAACCAAATTCGAATAACCGCTGGAAATCTAATAAAAGCCCAAAATATTAGTAAATAGATTCGGTATTTATTAAGATGGCACCGAGTTCCGCTGAGTTTAATTTTCAGAACGAAATGATTGCAAATCTGCTACGTTCATATCGTTTTAAGGAATGGTTGAATTTTTAATAGGTAAGGAGTCCGAAAGGATTACCGGCTGTTCAACTCAAAACTTTGAAGATAACGCGGAAGCTCTAGATACCTCCTAAGACCAGCTTTAAGAGAACAACTTCTAAATCATGATTTTCCAGATGTTCCATGAGTTGTATTCTTGTAAGAAAATTACTGTAGTATTGAAGACAAGGAACGACAAAGACACTACCCAAAAATAAACATATCACACATATAGTATTGAAGAAGGGTTGCGGAATTTGTCCGAAAAAGTCATCGCGGCCCTAGAACGCAAAGGGCTTTAGAAGCAACACGGATGGGTTTTAGTCAGTAAGGCACGCCCTTCCGCTCCACCCAGAGCAGAAGAAGTCATTTGATGATAAAGTAAAACAACGTTTTATTTTTGGGTAGTATTAATATTGGTGGGTATACCCACGAACCCCTAAACAGATAATAATTACTGTAGTAAATGATCAAACCTCCATGAAAGAACCAGTACATTGTGAAGATTCACAACGACCCAGTACAAGCTTAGTTCAAAGTAACTCTCAGCTTAATTTTCACATTATAATTACTTGGTTACGAACCGCTACAGAAGTTAAATTAGACAACTATCTCTGAAACACGAATGTTATTAAACGAATTTAAACCACAGAAATATAAATGAAGGTAGGAATGTAAGTTTTAATGGGGATGAGGATAATGTATAAGTGAAATTTATGAAAGGGAACGTAATTGGGATTTTGTGTTTGGTGTTTTCAGTAAACACAGCAACAATGTAAACAATAATAATTATCTTGTCCTAACCCAACTTATTTAGGTATCTTGTTCTCTATTTTATCACTTCAGTAGCCATCCCCTTTCCAGCCATATCATCTTTCAAACAGACATCGTGTCTTCCACCAAAAAACGAAATAGAATACAATCACCAATAAAAAAAAGTTAAACACTAATGGCAATAAATAGAATGGCTCCGTCTACCTAATGTAGAACATAACCATGACAAAAGCACAAAGCTATTTAAAATATAATTAACGAACTTGAAAGTGGTCCTTAGATGCCTTTACTAGTAAATATAATATATTTACACTGGAGTAAGGTCTGGGGAGCATTCAATAAATTCTTGTAAGTGCGTTGGTGAGGTCAATGCTCTACCCTCCAGATGAAGATTCTCTCTATTGAGTACAAATGCTGAGGCAAATCTTCAACCGTCGTGTAATTGATCATACTGTGGGTTGAGAGAAACTAAATTGAGTTATTTTCTTATTTATTCACATTGTTGTCAATGAAATTTGGTTTGAAGCCAAGAAATTGTAAATTAACAAAACTATTGTTTTGTTAATTTACATTTTCTTGGCTTCAAATGCTTCTCATTTTTGTGTCTCAATAAAAATAAAGAAACTGGTCTCGTTCTAATTATACTAAAACTAGAATATGGAACAGCAAAAGGACCAGGAAAAAATAAGAGCGAAGAGAACCGCAACGCATCCAATTACAAACTGCCAATTTTGTTTCACTAGAAGCAGGTCCAGCCGCTATGTAAAAAACTTTGCTCCATAAGGACCAAAAAGAGTTACAAAAGGACCAAAAAAATGTATCGCTCTGTATGCGCAGCGGCGAGTACATTAGATTGTTGTGCTACTTTATATGCGTCGGGGGCTTAACCGATTTCCAATTCAGGAGTTCGGCTTAGAATGTATAACCTAAGTTCTGCTATGCTCGGTTTAAATTCTAGTTTACTTAGAACTGGGTTAGCACTACCACCATTTCTGTGCAATGATTGTTTCTAAGTGGCCGTTTTTATGCTTCTTTATCTTGAAATGGGTTCTTATTAGTTGAGAATGTTAAAAAAAAAACAAAGATACCGCTTAAAATATCCCTCTAGATGCAAAAGTCATTTACAAAGATGATGAACAAGTAGCACGAGTACACAAAGGTCACACAGATCCTTATCCTTGACCAATGAACCTTAAAGTTCATCTACACGGAAACAAGAATTTCTGTATAACAACCCTCGATGCTGAGGACGAGACGGCGGCGAGACGAAACCCGTAAACCCTCGAAACAATAAACCCAACATAACCTCAAGTTTATTTCAACTAATCCAATTGTAGACACTTGCGATTGCGAACCACTTGGAAAATTCTAAGGGGTCGTTGACATTGAGATAGATGGTGTAGACAGCGCTAATTTAAAAGACGTGGGATTGGAGATGCAATAATAGTGAATTCGACAAAAGTAACATTAAGATCGTCCATTTTTACACCCTGCGATTTTTATTGTCGTCGTCGTAGTTATCGTGTACAATCAATACTTATATTTTATATATCTGTCTATGGTCTCAGAAGGCTGGTGAATATTTGTGAGAGCTATGCAGCTGATCATGGGCTGGTCTATAATGTGAAAAAGAGTCAGTGTATGGTTTTTCAGGGTGGGCATAGAAAAGTAACAGCAATGCCTTCCATACAACTAAATGGGGTTATTTTAGAAAGAGTGGGAACATTTAAATACTTAGGCCATTTGGTGACGTCTACCCTGAACGACGAGGCTGATATCGAACGGGAGCGGAGGGCGCTGTCGGTCAGAGCGAACACGGTTATCCGCAGGTTTGCGCGATGCTCAGCTGAGGTGAAAGCAACGCTTTTTAGAGCCTATTGCACCACGTTGTACACGTGCAGCCTGTGGACTGACTACACGCAGAAATCGTACAGCGCCCTTCGTGTCCAGTTCAATAACGCGTTCAGGATGATGTTGGGGCTCCCCCGCTATTGCAGCGCGTCAGCAATGTTTGCGGAGGCGCGCGTGGATTGTTTCCACACAACGATGCGTAAGAGATGCGCGTCGCTGGTGCGGCGGGTGCGGGGGAGTGCGAACAGCATGCTGGCCACGCTCGCGGACCGTTTGGATTGCTCCATCATTGCGCACTGTTGTGGGCGACACATATGACTTGTTAATATAATAATTGTAATTTTGTAATATTATGTAATTTATAATGATGACCTAATAATGCTGCTGACATTTTAATTGTGACTAATGTGTGTATTATTTTTCTGTAATTGAGACTTGATACTTGAAATAAATTGATTATTATTATTATATATACGTACTATTTTCAATGTAAAAGTTACTCCGTCTGTTTGTTACCATTTCACGCCTGAACCGATTTTAATGAAACTTGGCAAATATAACAGGTAGACCATGTCTTGGAATAGGACAAAGGATATTTTCTTTATTTATAATCTCGGGTTCCCTTGGAATAATTTTCGAATTTTAATTGGATTACCCATTCTATTGTCTTATAAAATGAAAGATTAATTGATTTGAAATACCATTACTTTGAAATAAAATCTGAACATAGAGCCTTATTAAATTCCACATACGAAAAAGAAAATAACAAAGATAACAAATGAGATTTCCAAAAACACGACTAAAACTTTTTTCAACTTATCTAATTGCTTACACACGAAAAACCTCTTAGAAAACACAAAGAGATTTGAGAGCTTAAACAAGCTTTTGTGGCCGACGAAGCAGACACCAGATCATAGATACAACGTAGTCCAATTACTGATGTTCTATTATCCGCAGCACTGATTAACTTCGTATCGAAAGACTTGTTTGAACTGGTGGACGTGCCGCCATCGCTAATGATAGCTGAGCTTTGATTCTTCGATACTCTTCAGATAAACCTCCATTGATTTTGTCTTAGAAATATTGGAAGAAAGTTCGGAATTTTCGTAATTGAGAATTGATGAGAATTTGAGGGTAGATGTTGTTTGGAAAGTCAACTATATATATCTTGTCAAGATTTTTTGTTACGAAAACTGTATTGGAGAAATAGAAAAAATGTAAATTGATGAAGCTATGTAACGTCTGTTTATAAATTTTCGCAATAATTACAGCAGTGAGATTAACCGGATTTCGGAATGAAATTTTCAGAAGCGAACTTCATTTTTCATTTTGATTCTATGATTAAATAATGTATTTAAATCTTCACAAAAGAAAAGGTGTATGGAACATCAAGATTCAAAATATTGAAATTGAATTCGCATCAAATGTTTCACTTAACCGATTTCAAACTTTGAAAATGGAACTCTCAACTTGTGGTCCGCTGGGAGAAATGTCGTTGCACGTCGCCGAGAAAATGGCGTCCAACATGGCGCCGTTGACATGAAATATCCGACATGTCGTCCGTTTGACAACCACTGGGGATATTGCATCTGCAAGCAGGATAGCCTTGATGCTGTTACTGATATTTCAATTAAAAAAACTATTATTATTCACGCTTACATAAATATAAACTTCCTTCTGATGCGGCAACAAGACAATGGTAAATAAAGACAACGATAAAACTGAATTGTCTGAAGTCGTGGAACGTGAAAGCGTTTTATCCAGACCAAACAGATGCCTCTCCTGGGATGGGAGGAAATAGGTTTGGAAGCATTTGCAAATCAAAATGCGGATTGATAGCAATCTTTTCTAGATTTCTGCAAGAATTGGATGTCGATTTGTTTGGCTTTTAGTTTAAAATTTAGTAGAAACTCGTGAATTGTTTCTTTTCAAGTTTAGAATATTTAAATTGAAATAATTTTAAAACAACTCCGATTGTATATTTCAATTTCATTTTAAATTACTCATTGCGGTTCGTGTTCATTCGTTTAACTAAAACAATCAAGTTTTCAATTTATTCAGTCTTTGTTGAGGTATCAAATTATGAAGAAACAAGTTACCTACTTGGAAATGGCTGAAACTTTATATTTTGTTGATAAAATTTACCCACGAAGCCTTTAATCAATAGCTTTTTTCTGTCGTCAAAAAGCCTCTGAAATCTGAATACCGTGAATTCCAAAACAAAAAAACGAGGCAGTTTTATTTTGTTTCTGTGCCTGGTATCCAATAACAGTGTGGTTTTGTTACCAGTATAGTTTTTTTTTTATTATTAAAATGGCGTGTGTAAACCACGTACAACACAACAGTGTCTTTATGGCACTGTAAGTTTACGTATAAAATCCTTCTATAAATCACTAACAATTTGAATAGGCTGATCAACACAACGTAACTCCAAGCTATGAAATCACATTAAGTCATTTTCATTGTAGCTGTGATTGACATCCACGAAAGTAGAAAACTCTTTTCCCTTCTTTTCTTTTTTTAAATCAAATTGTTCGGCCTGCCTTCTTTCAGTAACTGACGGCAAAACTCACATAACCCTGACACAAATCGAAGAAAAAACAAGACGTTAGATAAAATTATTGGGCTGACATAAATCCCGTCACCCAATCGGAAATCAACAATGGAATCGTAAGCAAAGGTCCCTCTGCGACGTTTCCCTAGCGCCGCACCGCCGACGCGCCCATTCTGACAGCTGGAATTTGGATCGAAGCCAGATCTACCCCTAAATGTTTCTTGACAGGACCAAGTTTTGGGGCCACGGTGGCAACGGAACTTCGCGGAAAAGCCTTGAGTAAGGGTTAATGGAGCTACGAATGTAAACAAGCAACGTTGAATCTTATTTACCGACAGTTTTCAGGTGATTTGGTCTTTTGGGACGGACTCTTTGCTTTTTTGTCTTTAGCAAAGGCTGTTATTGCTTTTATGTCCATGCTTATCTACAAGATTAGGTTTTTTGTTAATGAAAGTTTCCTTTTTATGAAAACGTTTTTCTGAAACATCTTTTTTTGTTTGTTAATGAAAATGGGGATTTGACACTAGTAAAAGTAAAATATATTTATTTTTCGAAAGGTTTCACTTTAAAGTTTAGTAAATTAAGTATGTACTTACTAAATAAAATAAATGCTATATCAACTAACTCATTATTTAAGTCGAATATGGATTTTAGGTCACTGTTTAATATTCAGAGGTATTTAAAAGGTCGTTATGTGCATCTATGTGGTGTTGATTAGTGAGACACGCTTTTTACCAGTACGGTACACTGGTACAGACGTCCGCCCATCAAGCTACCCGAAACTCTCAAATTTCCCCAATCAACCTTGAACCTACTAAGGCTTTAGCGAGAAAATTGAAAATCTATTTAAGAAATTTGATAAATTATTGTAGCTTGATGTACTAGCGTCTGTACATGACGTTTAAATAAATAAATAAAAATGAAATATTTAATATTTCAGCCTGAAAATTTGTGTTGGTAAGTAAACATTGGTTGAAATAGTTCACAATAAAAAAAGATTATTGGAAGCGTAGTTCAAAAACCTTAAATTGTAAAGAATCAACTAATCTAACTGAGGACCAGACGAAGAATAAAACAAATATGTAAGATGGATGACTCGTTCAAGCGCATTGAATATTTTAGATCCTATCACAAATGTTTTAAGTTTCTACTTTGACTATTATAATCATCATATTTCATTGGAAGATGAAAAAAGAATCTTATTTATAAAATTCTCGTGTCACAATGTAAGTTACCATACTCCTCCGAAACGGCTTGACCGATTTTTATGAAATTTTATATGTATATTCAGTAAGTCTGAGAATCGACTACTATCTAAATCATACCCCTAAGGGATAAGGTCCACCCGTAACATTTTTTTTAAATTTTTTGTACACTATTTTGTATTTTTTTTATAATGTGGCATTAAAAAATACATACAACCCTAAATTTTCACCCTTCTATCACCAACCCTAAAAACTTGATAGCGATTTTAGTACTTTAATTATTTTCTACTCCTGGCGGTCGATATAATTGATCATTTACCACTCCATCAGTTATTCCTGACTATTTATTAGAAAAATAAATAGAATTGTAAAAATGTTTTAGTGTTGGGAAGCCTATTTATTGAGGGAGGCTTTAGGCTATATAACATCACGCTACGACCAATAGGAGCCGAGCATTCATGAAAAATGTGACGCAGACGAAGTTGCGTGGGACAACTAGTATATTTATATAATATTCTCTAGGAGATAAATAATTTTTTATTAAAACTACAAACTAGAAGCTGTTAATTTACTTATTTGTCTATTAGTTAAGAGCGATCTACTAAGCGTTTATTTGTTAATAAATAAACCATAAATAAACAGACTTTCACAGAAAGCGAAGCTTTGCCTCTATACTATTAATTAACTAATGTTTTAATTGGGTATCTAATTACGCTCATTAAATAATAATGTTGTTATTTAGTTTCTATATTATGTTTACCCAAAATAACTGAAGGTTTGTTTATTGTCTACAGTTTTAAATTATATTATAACACTAGTGATTTTTAAATCACACTATATCATAATCATATACAACATGTAACAGAATAAACGCAATACCTGGAAAGGGGTAATTGTACGCATCATTATAAACAACTTAAAAAAAAACTGTTTAGTACATTTTGAAGAGTTATACGCACATTAATGTATGGGGCAGTCGATTTATTTTTCGCGATTGCAGTGTTGGTCCCATAGTAAAAGTTGTTCAAAATGATGAGCACAATGACCCCTTTCAAGGTATTGCGTTTATTCTGTTACTCGTTGCATAAAATTATAGGGCATACTCTTGCTAGTCAAATAATATTCTGCCAGCGGCACCGTGGCAAAGACGATTGCCAAAACGTCAGAAATGTATGGGATTGACAAAAGCTGACTAAATGTCACGTGATCAATACCTTGTGTTTTGGAATTTCACCACTCGCATTCAATACTCAATTCTTTATTGCATTCCATATGTATTACATAGATAATATAACATTACTCTCTAATAAAATGGTATTTTGTCTAGCCTTTCAAATGTTTGCTACAATAATATTCTTATTTCGACGAAGAACACTTCCAATAACACAAAAACTATTTGCTAAAACTATTTTTTGTGAGAGATGCCAATCTTGACAGCCAGCAAGAGAAACTTTTTGCGTCGGGGGAAAAATCATGTTTCAAAAGTGTAACAGCGATAACTTGGGATAGCTTGTGTAGAATTTGTGAAAATATCTCGAAGAGGTGCCAATGTGTAACATGTTTGGTTATAAAAAGCATCATCTCGAATTGGCAGTCATCAGTTTAGATTTTCCCAGCTAAAACACTAGGAAGTGGTGACGGGCGGGCGTTTTGGGGGACTGTCTTTATGTAGAACTTTGACGTTCAAAAAGTGCTGGCACTCAGCCTAATTTGAATAAATGACTTTTGACTATTGTCAAGACGGCAAAACAGTTGTAGAAGTAGTGTAAAAACATTTTAGAAGAACAATTTCTTCCAAACTATTTTACACTTCTTTCTTCGTTCCCTGTGCAATTCACTGAATTGCACGAAAAATAATTGTTTTTGTTTTTCAGACTACCAAAAAGGTTTCATATTCACACTTTCGGTAGGTATACCTCCTTAAATCATGTATCTCCTTAGATTATAGTTGATTATTACTTTAAATACTTACAGTGTAAACAGTTGTTGATTGGCCAATAAAGGAAAAATAAAATAAAAACAAATACTTTTCAATATTATAGTGACAGTCTTCTAAATTGCATCGTTTGCTTTTCTTCATTGTTAAGTTTCTTATGTCCATTTCAATAGCGAAGTCAACAAAAAGTAATTCTTGCTTGCTTTTAGTGGAATTGGAATAGAAACTATGAGAGTTCTTATCGGAATGTTTTTCGTTAGCTAGACTATCATCAATTTCATTTCTTTTGTTCAAAGTATTTATTGTTAATGGACTATCATTGTATCTACATACATCTCTAAAAACATTATCACATTTTTCGTCATGAGCAATCATCAATCTTTCTTAATTCTTTTTTGTGCACTAAAACGGCTTACAATATAGCTTTTGGCCGCGACATCATACACACATATCCCGTTCCCGTAGGAATTTCGGGAAATCCTCACTTAGTGCCTACGCAGTGTAGGGATGCCAAATTTCAGCTTTCTACAACCAGTAGTTTCGGCTGTGCGTTGTCTGTCAGTCACTCAGTCACCAGTAACGGAAGAATTTTATATAGATTGAGTAAAGATCATTTACCAAGGCGAGCTTAACTTGAAGTTGTGATGTTTCCCTGCAAACCTTAGAGCAATATAGAGAATACTGACTGATACAATTATGGTTTTGCTTAGTACAGTAAACGTTAGCATTTTTCTGCCATAACTCGATCTGGAGGGTACCCTGTACCCTACTACCTGCACAATGACGTGTCATTGTCATCATGAATCCGTTGTGAAACAGAGATAGTGCTTTTCGTCATGTATAGCGCCTTCTCCCTCTCACTCTAGAATAATGATACTATTGACAAAGGGGCAGATTACTGTTAACTACCTACCGAATGATGACAGTTTGATAAAAAAGTTTCACTACATGTTAATGATATTTTTCTCATTTCGTTTCTTGCAATGGTGATAAACAGTTATATTTCCAAAGTGAACCGAAGTTTGTCGATGTTACACGTCAAATGTCAGAGCATCTGGCGTCGCAAGCATGTTCACGCCTTTATTATTTGTATTCTCATGTCGGAGCGCGAAAACTTTTAAGGGCGTGTTAGCGTTTCATGAATCTCATGTTACACTAAGTTATTTTATACGACTGCGCCAAGTTCAGGAATAAGTTGAATCTGGTGCTGATTGGCTTTAAAAGTTTACGCGAAAATTTACTTTACATTCATTGAAGCTCTTTTTATTACCACGCAACTCTTGTTTACGAGTCGAAACATGTAAACTTTCTAAAGTAAATTTGTTTCTATCTACCTACTTAATCTAAAACTTTTGCTAAACTACCACACTAAACTAAGATAAACAAACATAATAAAATTACTTTCGAAGAATTTGACCTAAATAAGAATCAGGAGTTTCTCTTACATAGAGACGATGTATATATTTTGACATATCGTATGGTTAACTACATATATAAGCGTTGACCTACTTATGTTAGCTATATATCACTTGTCGTCATGTATCGTAGTAGCTTTGAGTCCGTTGACCGACGCTTTGAAACTAATTTTTCGATAGCAAACACTTATTAAAATGTTGCCTCCGTTGTTTTTTATTGTTTGTTGAAAATACCATTTTGTGAATTATGTTATATGTGTGTCTTTTTGGATGATGTTGATTTTCCTTCGTATTTCTAATTATTCTAATCACGAAAATGTCAGGTATCATCAGGAACTTTAGTCAAATCTTTCAAAAGGCTCTAGACACATCCGGTCATGTGACATTCTGTTACTAGTAGCGTGGCAATAATGCCAAAAATGTATCGGATTGACAAAAACTGATAAAATGTCACGTGATAATTTTTTTTTATTTACCCCGACGGGAAGGCTGTAGTCTTTTGATCATATTGCCTAGTCTTACGTCCTTAATTTCTTGTGTTTTGCATTGGAATGCGGATGTAACACATTCTAATGGTTTTTGGAGTATCTGGTAACAAATATATCGATTCGGGTTTCTCGGCAAGTTTCGGGTGAGGTAGTCAATACTATAATTAAATTCTCAGCTCCACATAACCGAGGTCGCGCCTTTTTCAATTATTCCATATATTTTCCACGTGCGTGGACACTTGAGACATAAAGCTACACCAATTAACATCATAATATCCACTAGGAGTCAATGTATGAATAATTAAAACAGACGCAAACGTCACTCGAAAAAATCACGCCAAAAAAAAAAATTGGCATTTCGTTAAACGCATTCGCCTCTGGTACCTACCTTTTTGTACTTCGTTTTTTGTCGAAATTAAAAACAATATGACATAATGTACAGCTACTTTTGTTTTACAGAAAATCTATTAGAAGCGGGAAATGAAATTCTGAACAAGCGGAAACAAGTTGCAATATGTGACGGTAACTATTGACTGTGTGCAACTGTTTGTAGCCAATATTACGACGGTTACAATAAAATATGGCTTCTGTGTACCCAACTTTGTTGTGCTGTGCAAATAGAGATATTCATCCGTTAAAAGGGAATTTTTTTGAACAGTTGTTTTTTTATATTTTCGAAAATAGAACGTTAAATGAAGTTCGAAGTTTGTTTTCGTTTGAAAGTTTAGGTTTACAGAATTACTTACCTAGTTAAAATGAATTTGGATTTAGGTATGAAAAATTAGATCATGTTTGCTTTTAGCATTGGTTGTCCGTGTTCACAGAATTCGAATTTAGAAATAAATTTTGATTTGATTTACTTTTATGTTTGCATTTGTTATCATATTATCTATTTCACCGTGTCCAAATTGAATAAGAATTGATTGCGGAATTTCTGAAAATATTCGTATTTTATCAGATTTCCTACAATATAAGATTACACCCTTTCGCAGAATTTCACTGATATCTGACGGGGATTACCTATAAGTGCAGCATTTTAATAAAAATTGCCAAATATACCCGTACTTTTGGGTTTCATACCAGCTTTTTGATATTTTTCCAAGAAAAGCGTCAATTGGTATACCATAGAATCGAAGCTTTGACGGCGTCAGTTTATTGTGTGTAAAAATGTAGGTAAACCCAACCCTTGAAAACTTGTTAAGAATGACACCTACTTACAAACATTTTTGATTTGATTACCAGTATTAAGTTCTTCTATTCTAAAACGCTTTGTTATTTACCACTATACTATCTTTATCTACGAAGGCAACAATGGAAGCATTAGTGCTGCTATTCTAGCGATTGTAAGCTCTGGCTTCATCTGGAACTTTTTAGAAAATTCGCCATCTTGCATTTCGTGGACGAACAAAAAGCTCGATTTGAAAATCGAACAACGTAAGAGAACAAAAAAATGTTGTGACCAAAGAGTTTTAAAATAAAAAAGGGTTGAAAAGCAAGGCTTGACGTATTCTCTTTTTCTCAGATTAGCCTTAGGCTTTCTAAACACAAATAATTTTTTGAAAACCTTTAACTTACTCTCCGGTCTAAATGTGACTCGTTCTGAAATAATAAAATATTCTGTTAATCCTTTTGTTTTAGGGATTTATCGCCCATTAAACTTTATATTGTGTTGTTAGGTTTTAAGTAACCTTAAGCCCGTTATAATACATTTTGAATAAAAATATATAAGCTTTGTCTATTTATAAAGTATTTAAAATACTGTTAAATGCTCGTCGCAGAGTTGAGTTTCACTGTATGAAAATCTAGTGTATCCTAAAATAGTACTAAAATCTATGACCTCCAAGATATTACAGCAACTCGTCAAATTTTCATATATTACGCTCTTGTATAACACACAATTTGTAACCTACATTTTCTTTATAATAAATTTATTCTTATTCGTATCTAAAGAAGCAATCTATGACAATTTTTCCTCACTAGAACAAAAAACGTCATAAGTTTCTATAAAGTTGTCGTTTTGACATTCTTAAATTGTAAAGGAGCACTTAAAGCTATCTTAGAGGCCACAGACACATGTCGTGTTTGGAACACGTTGCAAGCATGTGCACTTTCCTAGTTACTCACTAGAGGAACCCGCTGGAGTGGCACTAAGGAGAAACACTTGGGTTTCTAGTAGATAATGGGTTTTACACTTACCTGTTTATACAGCAGCGTACATGAAACAAAAGAATGTATTCATTAGTTTTATTCGAAACAAGAAATTGTACACTTCCTCTCATAAGTATTTTGCCACTTGCATATTCTGAGGCCGAATTAAAAACCAAGACAAGATATGACATAGTTGATTTTAAATTAACAGTAGGTACTTACTGTTTTATTTTTAAGAAATAGCTAATACATTTATCTAAACTTTTACAAAATACCTTTCTCTGGGTGGCCAAATAGTTTTAACGGTATTGTAGATCTAATATGGAGGGCAAGACTGTGAGATTCACACACAGTACGTGGCTCGTATTCTGCCGTCGTTATTTAAAACACCGAACGTCAGTTAACTGAAGTAATTGTGATTTCAATTACGAGTGCAGTATTATAATAAATAATTATTATTAGTTTATTAATATGTATTCGTTTATTATTGTTTAAGATTATTTTGTGACATTGTATATAGGAGCCTCAGTAGCCTGATAATAAAATTATTTATTATTGTTAATATTATAATAAATAGCGCATATTTCCAAATCTTTACCATGGTTAATTATCAGTTAACTATTCCAAGATAATATAAGTTGATTGGTAGAGAATGCCTTGTTGGATTAAGTTCATCGCCCGGTATCCGTCGATCAGCCAAAGCTACCACACCAATCGATCACCGTCCATCGATGTTGATCAATCGATTGGTGTAGTAACACCCTAAGAGATCGAACGTTAACACGTAAACGCGATCGAGCACGTTTCAAAACTCGCACTAAGGCCTTTTGTCCTTTTGAGAAAGTAGTAAAATTTTACTTGTAAATACCAAGTACCAAGTCATTATAAATCGACTTCAACATAAGCTTGTACCAACCTACCCACAGAGCAAAGTAACAAAGACCCAATCAACCAACTTTAAAACGAGAATCGGAAACAGAGTGAAAATTAAACAAAGCGGAAGTGAGGGTTCGAACAAAATCGAGACATGGCCTATACCAACATAACAGTTATTTTCATTGCGTTCGAGAGTCTTGTTCGGTTGGATGGCCGTGTTTTTTGCGGCGACGCGCCGGTGTGGCGCCGGTCGCGACCCCCTTGTATCTACCCTTGGTGTGGAGTGCAAAGGGTGAACTGAGCGGAAAACTAGATATTTAATAAGAGTTTTTTTAATTGATGATTTGGTAACATTTTCTTCGAAATTGTGTTTTTTTTTTTGTGACAGACGGGGCATACGCTTTGGGATTGTATTACAATACTTACAAAACAAATTAAACTAGACGACTAATTATCGTCGACTTTGTCACTGTCATCTGTGACGTAGACTAGAGTCAAGAGCAAACCCATCTGGAAAGAACCAAAAACCAACCACAAAAAAACGATAGATCTCCACCAAAGAACGATAGATCTACGTTTTAAAGCGCAAGTTCTTAACAATACAAAAATTCTTGACGGAGAATATGGTTTGGTACATGAATGTCCTGTCATGACAGTATAGCGGTTTCTTTTCAATAACTACCAACTAAATTAAATCTAAATCTAATACTCAGTAGAAGTTACGAACTAAAGCTTCAAATCTCTCTGAAGGATACAATTCAGAATTATGTGACTCAAAATTGCCGACACAGCTGACAGAAGAGTTTCTAATGGAACATATCAACCGTGGAACCAATAAAAATTTACAAAACCGCCTCTCGCTTTTCCTTGTACCACGTCCAGAGTACTCTCCGAGCGAGGCTCGCTCCGTGCCTTCGCGAATAAACACCCTGTTACCATGTAAATAGCGACTTCACGTACTCTGATGTACTTGCTGAGGTTACGACGACACATGCTAAATATCTCACAATTTTTCACTACAGCACACACGTCGTCTTAGTCTGATAGACTTGAAGTTTATTGTGAGAGTAAATTTTGTATGAACAAGATTGTGTTTATTTTTTTACGTAGGAAAATATATTGTAGAAAATACAGATACTATCGTACCTGTGAAAGGTAAGTGATTGAGAAAAACAGACCTTTAGTTTACTATCAATCAATCAAACCTTTTAAAAATTGGTTACTTACCTAAGATTGATATCTTTTACTATTTCAAAAAGTACAAAGTTTTAACCCGATTCGACTTTTTGCGATAAACTCAATATCCAAGTTTCGTAATGCACTTAAAAATAAGAATTTTCACCTTAGATACTGTATTTTTTATCCGACTACGGCAAAGCTCAAAAGGAGGGTTCTTTTACCCTGGTCCAACATAAAAAGCCACAAGTACAGTTTAGAAGCCTCTGGCAGTAGATTACTCTGTGCAAACGCGTAACCAAAAGGTCTTTCAACTAGCGCAACTAGCTCAAGGCTGCTAAAGGAGGTGGAAAAATATCAACAAGGTTGGCAAGCTCTCTTAGTGACAAGTATTGAGTTATTTGCGACCTCTCTTCGTAGGGCTGGCACTCCATTCGTTATTTATGCGGACAGTGTACCAACCGACTAATATGTTCCACGTTTGAACAAAGGAATGTTGGGACAGATGCTTCAGCGAACAAGGATTTGTTAAATGATTTACTTTTTATTTATTTTAGCGAGTCGGGTTTTGAATATTTTTTGGCCATGTTTAATAATAAATGTTGGCTTGTTAGGGAATGGAACGACAGACGGTTGAAAGGGATTTTCGGTGAAAAATGTATGAAAAAATTTATTCGAATTATGACTGTTTATTTCTCGGTGTTGTATCGCTATCTTATTGGATACTGGGTCCCACTACAGGGCAAACTATCCCCTCTCTTTTCCAAATAACACTGTTTTCTGTTGCAGCGGGACACAGAGTGCCTAATAAGACAAAATTAATATAATCAATTATTATGATACCTTTATTAAGTACCACACATCCAAATCACCCCCCAGGTCACATTCTAAAACATTTTTAATTACTTAAAAACATTATTAAAACTTCTCATTATTAATACACGTACCCGGCTGACCCAGAGAGTCACAGAGGTACTTACATCCGGGTATATAAGTGAATTAAAACTGGGGTACAATTAAATACAAGTACTGTGTCCTTCGCACGTTTTTTACAAATGATCGCATAGGGAATACTTATATAACTCAAGTAAAATAAAGGACTTTACCGAAGCTCGTTCGTGCTCGGAATATTTTTTGGGAATTTTCGTCTTTGATGTTGAAAATTGCGACCAAATTATCACGCATTGTTTTTTTTTTATTATAGTTTTCTTTTTTGTCGTGCTGCGTCAAGAATGACAAAATTCACGTATTTTTTTACACTATGGTTCTTGATGTAGGTTTGAGAAAAATGTTGAAAATGTGACGCATATCTTCCCAACTTGCATATTATAAGTTTTGTAATTTAATTTATTTTGTTTACGGTATGCGTCATGCTTGTCCCAAATAAACTATTTTTCTTCTTCTTTCTTTCTTTAAATATAATTTTGTTCAGGCAACTCGTAGCCTTCTTATGGTTCTATTCGGATAATTCTTGGAATTTGGGTTTATTACTTTTATTTTCAAGACAACCGTTTTATGGATAACTGTGTCTACTTCCATTTTATTTCATGTAGTTTCGACTATCGAGTATCCGAAAATACCTATTAGATATGCACCATTGAGCAAAGGTAGCCAATTAATAGTAGCCAGTCGCCCATACATGTAGGATTGCCTTCCTGTGTCGGTTAGAAGTTCGTTAGAGGTACTAACTAGTACAAAGCATTTGCAGATAGCCTGAGTTTGGATCAGTGGACGATTATTGGTTTGTAGCAGACATCTGACTTCTGTGATACAGGTTTACCTAGTTCAGAAACGCAGAGCTTCAAACGTCGTTGTACAATTTATATTTGTATGTCAATTATAAATATTTTACTTGAAATTATTTGACTTATTTTAACTAACATACATAGTTGCTAACCAGCTCTGCCTAAATATAGGAACAATGCTTTGACAGCACGGTTGGCGCAGTGGTTGAGCGATTGACTGCTGCGCTGCGTGTCGCGGGTTCGATTCCCGCACGGAACAATTATTTGTATGGCCTACATATAGTTGTTCCGGGTCTGGCTGTTTGTGTATGTGACTTTGTATGTTTGTAAACGCACCCACGATACAGGAGAAATTCCTAGTATGGGGCAACAGATATTTTAAAAGCCGTAGCTAATATTGCCATCCAGCTACCTCTTTTTTTTAAGGTTGAGAAAGAGAAATCATCAAATGACAGACTCTTACTGAGTAAAACTCATCCGTATTTCTTCTAAAGCCTTTTGCGTTCCAGGGCCGCGGTGACTCTTTCGAACAAATTCCGCAACCCTGGCTGGCTCTGGCCCTAGCGGGTCCCGTCTCCTATGCTGACATCGCTTTGAGGCACGCGTGGAACACATCGCGCCATCGACCCGGGCCTGGTCGTGATCGGACAGCGAGCCACCTAACCCTCGCCGTCCGCAGGCCCGCGCCTATGGTGGCCGGGGATCGCCCGGCGACTCCCGACGCCAGGGGTGATTGGGGCGAAGACCTTGTCTCTCCCTCGCGCGGCCGTAATGCTAGCGAAGGAGGAGTCCTTCGCTAGCATTACTGCATCGCAGAAGGAGGTGACCGCTTTCCAAGCCTCTTCGCTCTGCACCATGGATTTAACCAGGGCCGACCGTGAGAGGTCGCCGCCACAATCGCCTCGACGAGGACACGGCGGTGCTCCGCCCAAGCAGGGCAGATCTCCACCGTATGCTCCACCGTGTCTTCCGGACGATCCTCATAGAACCAGCCACCCTTAGTAAATGAATTTTGTACCGGCTATAATAACAATGGTGTTAGTTACTAATAGAACAATGTAATTGGTACTGTTTGTGGCGTAATCCTGTGGTTTTCAGTTACATTTAACGCTACCTATTCATAAGTGTTACCTATGTGTACCTACTAATACTGGTTCAAATGCCAAAAGAAAAGGCGAATGCAAAATACTGTTTCTGCGCTCCGCATATTCGAATCCAAAATTCAACCCGTACCGCTTGTCTTATTTAGCCACGAGCTCTATACCCATTTCTCAGCTCATACCCTTTTAACGCCTTTTTAATAAAAATGGTCAGTTAAAAATCAACTCAGAATACACAACACTTAAGTCGATACTTCAATTGGTGGATTGAAACGCATGCTGATTTTATAAAGGTTTGAATTCTCTTTTATGGAAGTACCTACAGGTGAGACATATTATACACTTGCTTATCTATAAAAATCTCGACGCAGTAGCAGGTTCTAAATATGAATTAAAAAGTAATTGAAATTCAACATAAAAAATGAATTAAGAATCCGCGACTCAGTTGTTACAGCGCAGCGTCGAGAATAAAAAAAAGGGTAATATAGTCTGCGATGGAGTTCCATATACGCTCCCCACAGATATTCAAAAGAGTATCATCAGCTCTCCATCTATGCTTGAAAATTCACGTATTTTAATGTCAAGCTTTTATATCCAGGAAATTAAAAATCTGTCAAAGAGCCAAAATATTGTTTGATGAAGAACAAAGAAAATTAATTAACTGATGTGCGCGATGAAAGAAGCGAAACAAATGCTAAATTATTTTTTATTATAATCAAATTGGAGTTGATAGGTACCTACTTGTTTTTGTTTATTAAAGCCATCAACTGAAGGTGGATATGAAATTCAGTTGGCACCTAATAATAATTCACTACATTGATAGGCCCTTTTCCGGAACGGGAATTATTGTACGGAAGTATGGTGACACTGGATTTTTTTGGAACTGACTGGGCAGATGATATATGCCCTAGTTATTCTAAACATTTATTTATCTTCGCTTCGCTCTGATCAGAACGGCCATCATCACTATGTGTTCTGCTCAATCGCTGGTGTCTTTTGAACTCGCCTCACGATCTCTCCCCATTCTTTTTAGGATATACATCGGCATAAAATATCTACAGTTCACCATTACAATTGTGTTAAAATTATCGATACTCCATCTTCAGCTTCGTAAAGCTGCCTTCAGATCAGCTCTAAATAAAAAATAGTCTTTTAACTTAGCCGTGAATATGGCTTCAATCACGAACTCTAAATCAAGGCTAATAATAATAATAAAATAATAAAAACGTTTATTTATCTCCACAAATTACATTCTTATGTTATACAAAGTATAGGTTGACAGGTAGCTTAGCAGAAAGTTGTAATTTGTGGGAGATCTGGAGTCTAAACTAAGCCTGGGCCTGTATTTTAGAGCTCCAGGACCCCATTACATCATCAGCTATTGTCAACGTGATAATAATGAGAATTGTCGTCACCACTGCTTGCATATTTCCAACAACTAATCCAAACTACCAACAATATTAACTGAAATCTGCAGCATAGGTATTACCACAGTAAATATGCTCAAACGTATGTATAACATAAAACCTTCATTGAAGCCAGCATTAGGTACGCACAACCACCCATATTGCTAGTAGGTACTAATCAAGGGTCGCTTGGTGACGTCATAAAATACAATATGGCGGCGCCGGCCATATTGACGCGACCATAATGCCAAGGAGATGGACATTACGGGATTCATGGAATTCATTATATTAACTTCATGAGATGAGATATGTTGTAGAATAGATTTATGGTATAAGAATATTTTTATGAGCAAGATGGAGTATTAACCAGGGGTCTGAGCACTAGATTATGTGTCCAGTATGTGGTTATTTATTAGTAGTACAGTAATTTGGAGGTCGAATAGCTTACCGGGACTTTTAAAAATTGGTGATTTCATGGAATTCGACGTGTTATTTTCGAATTCTCGTTTTGCCACCTTTTCATAAGAAAAATCGAATCAAATGAAGTGAGTTTGTTTGTTTTTATAAAATTTTGCTACACTGATAGGTTTTATGCTACTTTTTTTGCGAAATTTATATTAATGCGAGTGAAACCGTGGAAAAAGCTAGTTAATAATAAAATGTACGTAAGGAAAAGCATAAATAAATCGCATGAACTTAAATTAATGTTACCTCACTGAATGTTTATCTGCAATCCAATGACGAAGTTTAATCTTCATTAAAACAGAAATGGGTTTCATATCTATATATTCAAGTGCAGTATAAATTAATAAGACCATCAAATCATAGGCGTATTATCAACAAGTTAATATTTTATACGTAAAATAATATTCTATCGTAATAGCAGTAGAGTATATTTTCGAGTGCATTTCTCACGATAGCTTTACGAGGTGCAAAGCAAGAGGCTTAACTATGCCAATACCGCTTTTCATCGTAATCGCTCTTACCGCGTTTTCTCATTGACTTTGTGGCACTAAAAGCCGGAAGCCAAAATCCATACAGTTTTAAATATTCCTAGAATTTGCTCTAACATTTCATGTAATATAAAGCCAGGATGAAGGATTGTTTCATAAGAGGATCATAGCACCTTCATGGATGCAGTTCTCAGCACAGAAACACCTCTATAATTAAGACGGATAGTGGGCAAGTTTGAAACTTCCTGAAGATTTGCTAAATATAAATCGGTGCTATGGAATTGATTGTTTCAGGCAAAAAAGGTGAATACTGACACGGCGGCAGAGTGGTGTAAAAAGAAGACAAGCTGTCCCCTGGTTGCAATTTGGGACAAAGGCAGGTAGATAGTATCTGGGGCCTTCTGTGGAGTTTTTTTCTCCTCCATAGAGATATACGCTCTGTAACGTGCCAATAACTGGTAGCTGGCCGATCAGTCAAAAAGATGATTGACCAACCTTGACAATTAAAAAGTAACTGTAAGTAAATGGTTTAATTGAAATAAATGCTTTGAGTTTTGATTCTTCTAGCAGAGGTGGACTGATATCAGTCGGGGGTGCACGTGGATTTAATTGTAGCCTACGAATTATGGTGGCGGCAGGAACTATGGGGTTTAGTCGGTAGAAGTTCGACATATCACTCCGTTCTCTCCAGACGATCCTTTGAGGATTTACCACAAAAAAGGGGGAACGTAATGTTAATAATTTGGTATATAATAAATTGAAAAACAAAATGATTTTGGTCTATTCGCAAAATAAACCAAATAGCCGTAAAAAACTTTCATTTCAAACTAAAAAAAAATATTTTGTAATCCTGCCTAACCAAGTTTTTTTTTTTAAATCGTTGCACCACACTACGATTTTTCCTGTATTGTGGGTGCGTTCACAAACATATAAACTCACATACACAAACAGCCGGACCCGATACAACTATCTGTATAAAATATTTGTTCCGTGCAGGAATTGAACCCGTGATACGCAGCGCAGCAGCCAATCGCTCAACTATTGCGCTAACCGTGTAGTTGGAACAGTATGGAATATGCTCCCACACTGAACTGCTTTAGGAACAGATGAGATATCCCTATTTGAAACACACGCATCAACATAGTAAGTAAGACATAGTAGCACAGCTAATTATGCTACCATGTCTTACCAACTTATAATAATAACCCGTACCTGCGATCAAAATACAATTCTAACAGTTGTTGCGTCAAGCCTAAACACACAAAAGATATTGTTTACAAAACAAGTAATCTGTCACGTAGTTTACATAATAGCCAGTGACGTCATAAAGTAATTAATCATAGCTATGTACAATTGTACATGTGTGTAAGTAATTAATTACATACAACTTGACGCTGTTAAGTGCGGAGATGGAGAATTTAGTTAATATTTGTAATGTTTCACTACTTTGACAAGAATTGGCACTTTAGTTTATTAAGAGCTGATTGTTTTCTTGTGTGTGTCAATGTTTTTTGACGTATTAGGTAAGTTTATGACTTTCATACGAATACCAGATAATATACCTAAAGTAGCGATTTTTTTCCGGCCATTTGATAACTTTGTCTGAACTTGGAATTCTAAATTCAATTTACTTTATACTTAAAACACTTAAATATAAATTACAACAAAAACAAAACCCACGGACACAAAGTAATAACCAGATTCGAAAAAAGAATGCCATGGCTTTTTGGGCGTTCATTTTCAACTGTTTCATAATGTCAGTGGGACACTGGCATGAATTCAGCAAGTTTGAGCTTAAATTGTTCTGATTTAAAAGATCGTATTTATTAAACTTTGAATTATAGCTACTATGACCACGTTTTTAAACTGCACCATCATCATCTGCCTAGCCTTTTTCCCAATTATATTGGGGTCGACTTCCAGTCAAACTGGATTTAGCTGAATACCAGTATTTTACGTGGAGCGGCTGCCTGCCAGACCTCCACAACCCATTAACTGGGTAACACGGTACTCATTGGTAAGACTGGCATCAGATTTTCTGGCTTCTGACTATCCGTAACGACTGCCAAAGATCTACAAATGACAGCCGGGACCAACGGCTTAACGTGCTTTCCGAGGCACGGAGGAGAAACTCGCTCCATCGTCGACTTTGTCATCTCTGACCTAGATTAGACTCAAGAGCAAACCCATCTCAAATAAAAAAAGTCTACCTAGTTCTTAAATGCATCCTTAAATAATTCCCTCCTAAATTTAACAACGATACCTAAGTACCAAGTTAATAGCTATTAAAAACCGTCTGGTACGGCCATCACAGAATACCGTAAGTACACCATAAACTCAGGTAAGTAAGTACATTTTTATTGCCAAAGGTCACGACCTACAGTCGTAAAAATTCAAGACATTTTTTACAATGACCCGAAAATGTAGTGACAGAATGTTGGTAGTATGTAAAGTACGTAGTACCAACATTCTGTTTTCTTTTCAGCTAGTGAGAAAAGAAGACAAAGGGAGTGAAGGCACTTATGCTGGAAGGAAAACAAGCCCGTCTCATTACGATTGAGCGAGGTTAGTAAGCGCGCATGCGCGGTGCACTCGGAACGTTGCGTGGCAACAAGTGGCCGTAGACGCTGTGTAGGTGTAGAATCAGTAGGTTTACTTCGTTCAAGGTTAAAGAGAATGTTTTTAACGTTATCCTTATTATGGAAAAGGCAATTTATACTGGATCTCGGACTTCGCTCCAGGCACTAAAAAGGCATAAATGTCCGTTAGCTTTTTATTAATATCTGAACTTGTTTTGAATTAAATTGATTTAAGGTGCGTAAATTGTAAGCGGGTTCTTTCACTGATATAATGCTCAGCATAATTATGCACGGTTATTGTGGGATAGGAAACGAAAGCGAAGCCACGGGAAAAAGCAAGTTTCAAATAAAATTAGAATGTGCCCGCGACTTCGTACGCGCATATCCCGTTTTTCCAAATTTCAGCTTTCAACGACCAGTAGTTTCTGCGCGTTGTCTGTCAGTCACTCAGTCACCAATAACAGAGGATTAATATAAAATATAGTTAGATTGATTGATTGATGATATTTCTTTTGCTATCGTTGTATGTATTCACATGAACATTTATTTCGACGTGGTATTTAATAGACTTTTTAGCAATTTAGATCCACAAATTACCAAGAAAACTCGAAAAAAAATAAAATACTTAATTTCAACTCAATAAAAATAATTTCGGATATTACGAAGTCCGTTCAATTTATCATTCAAATTAGTAAGTAAATCCATTCGTTTTGCTAAGTTAATTACACGGCTAACACGGCAAACAAACAAGTATAAGAATATTAAGATTTATAACTTACTCGAAGCAAACTAAGTAATTTTCTAAATTAATGTAAGAAAGCTGTTCAAGAAATAGATTGAATTGATTTCCATAATCTGTACTTTATGCTAATATAATTAATGTTGTACGTAATGGCATATACCTACATATAAAGCATTTTTTTTCCTTTTTTTTAAGGATGGGAAATCATCAAATGACTTCTTCCGCTCTGGGTGGAGGAGCAGAAGGGCGTGTCAGACTCTTACTGATTAAAACCCATCCGTATTCCTCCTAATGCCCATTGCGTTCCAGAACCGCGGTGACTCTTTCGAACAAATTTGCGGAGTTTGTTCGAAAGAGTCCCTGTGACCCTGACAGGTAAAGTGGGTTGTTTCTCACACGTGTTTACTGCTGTTGGTGTATCCATCATCATCATATCAGCCGAAAGACATCCACTGCTGGACATAGGCTTCCCCAAGTGTCCCACAATAACTGGTTCTGTGTGACTCGCATCCATCTGCTACCCGCGACCCTCACCAGGGGGCCTAGACAAGTGTCAATCGCTACGAAGCGTTTCGTTTTCGATTACGCTCGCGTTCGAAGGCCCCATCGATCATCTGTTCTGCGAGCCATTGCTCGCAGAACAGATGGTGCTCGGCCCACTGCCACTTTAGTTTGGCGATCCTTCGGGCTATGTCGGTAACCTTGGTTCTCTTAGGGATATCATCATTCCTGATAGTCCTTGGTGTACTCAATGATATATAAATAAAATATTTAAATCTCAAATATTTTATTGCAATCCATAATGTACACATACAGGTGGTAAATCAAAAATAATGGAAACAATTATAGACCCTGTCGGGCACAGAATTTTTTTAAATTAGTAGAGAGAGGATCTCTTTAATATTAATTTTCCAATTTAGTAAATTGGAAAATTAACTTTATTTTGAATTACTTTACATCCGTTTCTTAGTAGGTTAGAGTTTCTTAGTAGATTGGGTGTTTCTTACTTTAAATTATGAGGTGTAATATACAAGGTGTAAGTATAAAACACCCATACATTAAGAGTACAGGTGAATATTTCACCAAAAACTCTCAGTCTCGGGCCCGATATTGATGAACACTAAAACTGCAAAATTGTATAAATTTGTTTTTTTTTTCCTATTTGTTTGCCATGTGTTATGACTTCCCAAACGAAACCTTTGAGTACTTTTCGGTATTCCTCACTTGAAAAATTCACCCTGTGGAGTCTCTATGTTATCTACTGCATCATCCTTGAGACATATCACACACTAGCCCTCACACAATTGCCTCACTGAGACGCAATATGATCTACTATCACGTGGCGTCTGAGTGCCTCGTCTTGAGTGTAAACAAGTGTTTCTGAGTGGATGATGATGAGCTGCCATTGTGTGGAGATTACGTGCACTCGTTAAGAGGATTAGCTTGATTGTTGGGGTGTTAATTTGTTGCGTATGTGACTTAGGTTTCTACTTGAGAGATTTCCTATAGAAAGTATACTTTGGTGTTAAATGAACACATATGGCACTAGAAAACTTATGAAATAATATAATGATATAAGAAGTTGGAAAGTGATGGCGAGCGTTGCAGGAATCAAACATTTCAAAAGTCGTTTTATAGAAGGGTGACCAACGGAAGCCTCTGCTGGCCGTGTCCGTCTGTCTGTCAGCAGGCTAAGGTACATCCTGCTAAACGTATGAACCGTGACAGTTGAAATAATGAAAGTGTGTATTTCTATTGCGGTTATGGTTATAACAACAAATAATAAAAAAATAAATATAACGTTCCACGTTTCTTGGACGGTGAGCGAGTCGACTCCCACTTAGCCAACCGGCTAAGTGCGAGCCACTGTGTCGCCTCGCGTATCAAAGGACCATTTTTTATCCATCCAATACCAATACTAAATAGCTATTAGTGCCTACGCTGCGCTGTCAAATCGTGTCCTTGTCCAATAAATTAATAATCTTTTAATCGGATTACACTAAGCAGAAGCAAGTACCTATAAGTCTTCTTTAAAAGGTCAGCAACGCATTAGCGAACTCGTTCGGAGTCATGGGCGCGAGTGCTTGGCTTTTTTTAAATAGCTTTTGCGACTTCGTACGCGCATCTCCCGTTTTTTTCCCGTTTCCGTAATTTCGGGAAATCTTCTCTTAGTGGAACCTACGTGTCAAATTTCAGCTTTCTACGACCAGTAGTTTCGGTTGTGCATTGTCTGTCAGTCACTCAGCAACGGGAGAATTTAATATAAATTGATGATAAAATCTATGCCTTTACATTTGATTTTGTATCAGAAATAGGACTACTATTGAAATGTCATCTTGTTGTGACTGCCTGGTTGCCCTAACGATTGCAAGCGCAGGTAAAGAGCATCAGGCCCTTCTTAGGTTTGATTCCGGAGTCGGGTAAAGTGATTGGTGTTGGGTTTTCCTTCTGGAATTCTGGATTTTTCGGCGTTTAGCAGCACAGAATCTTAGGAAGAGCCCTGTTGCTAGTAGTTGGCTCGCCCTTTTATTACAGAGGAATGGGACTTAAACACACAAACATGGAGCTATTTAACGGTGCTCCCACACAGCTGTTCAACATTTTCCAAACAAACTTTTGATCACAATGTTAAGTCACCACATTTACTTACTATTTTTACGTTTGTAAAAATAATGCAAAATAAAGTGGTAAATGTATTAGTGTTAGAAAAATGTTTGTAAACATTTTGAACAGCAGTGTGGGAGCACTATAAGGACTATTTCTGCTTAACCCTTCGATGAATGTATGCGTGATGTTATGTTTTTTGTTACCTTGTCTTTTAGAAATAATTATAATAAGTAGAACATCTTATTAGCCGTCCCTCTAGTCTAGTAGATCTAGGTTTTATAGAATCGTGGGTTGGAATAGTTTGGAAACACGCAAGGTCGCAGTATAATATAAAAATATTGCAAATCTGGCTGATTTGCCAATATTTTTATATTATATAGCTGATTTGATTGCATTCCTCATTTTATTAGGTAGTCATTAAAATGTCAAACATCCGTTTATCATAAAATATTATTGGACATAAAAATACGAAAATAATAGAATAGAATACCTGGGTTACTCATTCATGATTTTGTTCACTCTATAAATCTATGTAGAAGTCGGAAACCGTACAAAGCTTTTGTATGTATTTTTTAATTTCTGATTGTTTTGTGTTTATGTGTGTAAAATATGTAACTATCCACTCTGGACTGAAATAATTTGTATATTTATTATATATTATTATAATGGGCGGCCTTATCGCTTAAAGCGGTGTTTTAAAGACAACCTTGCTGGTAGAAAACTCATTTTTGAGTTAAGCTCGCCTTTGTACATGAACTATTTTTAAATGTGAATTAATATAAGCTGTTATGGTGTACAATAAATAATAATAATAATATAATAATAATATTTATTTGCAGAAAACAAATCCAAAAGTTTCTTTAAAGAATTAAAGAAACTTTTGGATGGATTTTAAAGACGGAGAAAAAAAAAGTATTCAATGAGTTACAGATTTCGTGGCAAAATATTAAAATATGGAGTAGGGATGTTCTTGTTTCGTTTCAAACTTGTGAGCAGACGATAAAGCCGTAGGTCACATTAAGTTTTCAGCAGCAAAGTACTGTGGATGTTTCAGACCCGTTCAAAAATAAAATTGTGGAACCACAAACAAGATATTTTTAAATCTCCAAAGAGAGTAATGACAAAGCCGATTAGGAATACATTCTATTTTCAACCGAAAAAAAGAGAATATTTTCTGGGTAGGTATTAATTTTGGTTAGCAAGGAAGCTGAAACAAATTGGAGGGTCGCGATAAGCCTCGGTGATTTTAATAGCGTATGCTTGAAACTTGTTTTATAGAATACATTTTGTGAGAAAAGTGAATAAATTTTTATTTGATTAAGTACCGGCTTACACAATGGATCTACCCAAATACAGAAAGCTTCACAGAAAAATACTAATTATTGTTGACGAATTTAGACAAGTCACTTAAATTGGATAATTAGGTTGTAGCAACGTAAATACGGTCAGCAAGTAGTTTTATGTACATAATTTGAAGACTGGACTGTATCCTTAATCGTTACAGTGGTATTACCTATATGATAATATTTTGAGGGTTATATTTCTTAGTCGATGTGCACCAAGTAGGTGAGTGTTTTTAGAATCAACCTTGAGTGACTTAAACGTTGAATAAATCAGCGAGGAATTCATTTTCCTATGTTTATTTCCTTAAAAGTACTTAACGATGGGAAATTATTAAATAACTCAACAAATTATGCAACCCTGGCAGGTAAGGTGGGTACTGACCGGGTGACCGGTGTTACGGGGCGGAATGTAACATGATACAAAGCGAGCAATCATGCAGTCAGTACATTGAACGATTTTAGGACATGGCGTATCGTATCATGCTCGGTGCGAATAATAAATTACGGCTCGTAACACCGATCAGTACCCATCTTTAAAACCACACAATTTCAAGAACAACGCAGTACAAGCATTTTTAATTTACTAAAGTCATTCTGTAACAAGTCGGGTGTCGCCCAGGCCGTTAGTTACAAGTTATAAACCAACATTAGTCAGCGCCCGGACGGCAACAACACTTTAAAAAAAAAGAATTAATTTGTGGAATGGACTATATTAAAGGAGACAGGAATAGTATCAATCATTGCATAAAATATGGAAGAATAATGTAACCAGGATTCATTTTACATGTATGTTAATTTAAATGAGTGTTAGGGTGTCGGTGATTGAAATGGTTTTAGATGAAATAAATGTCTTGCTTTGAGTCTGAGTTCGATAAAATCTGTTAATAACAAATCAATAAGTCAGTTCGCCAGAAGCAAAAAGTATATATTTACAACTTTACAAGAAGGTTACAACTTTCCAAGAAGGTTACCTACATTAATCACATGTACTTGCAACAAATCTACATAAAAACACAAGAAAAACACTGCAGAAAATCTCTCTTTCCACTTATCTATTACAAATCCTACCTAAGCCACACTAACGACAATTTGAACCAAAAAATACCTGCGAAAGTCTTTTAAAAACAATCTTCATACATTTTGGTCCTAATTCAATAAAACAAAAGACTTTCGGATGACCCTGAATCGGTTACGAAGGCCCCAATCGAGCTCACGTAATCTTGGGGCTCTTTGTCCCCAAATGAGCCCTGCAAATCTGTCTTTGATTGGATATTGTACGTTGGTAAGACTGCGGTAAGCCTGCTAGATTTTTTTGGGAAACTTGAAAAGGAAGGAAGAATATAAGAGTTGGAAATATCCAACTCATAAAAAAAAAATATTAAAAGCGTTGTTATTATGTAGAAAGTTAAGGAAATTCAGTTCTTTTAACGCTTTGGGCAAGTTATTAAAATACTTAATTTTGTTAGCAATGGTTTATTTAAAGTTGCAGAAAGTATTTAGTAACGTTTCACAGCCATATTTTTTTAAAGTTGAAACGGAACCGCTTATCTTGGTTTTGTCATTTGAAGAGGAGGAATGAAATGCATATAACTAAAAGAGTTATGAATGTGGATGGATGGAGAGGGAGAGGGATGCCAAAGAAAAGATGGATGGATTAAGTTAGGAGTGATATGAAAGAAAGGGGAATTAGTGATAGCGTGGCGGCTGGCAGGAACTAGGAAGAAAAAAACGTGTTGCGCCGACCCCAAATACCTTGAGATATGGGCAGGAAGATGATGATGAACCATATTTTCTACATTTATAACTTTGATAAGTACATTTAGACATCATCATCAGCCGAATGACGTCCACTGCTGGACATAGGCCTCCCCCAAAGGGGGGGTTTGCCATAATCGCCACGCTTGGCAGGCGGGTTGGCGATCACAGTGTAGCTGTTGCAATGCACAGAGAATGCTACTGCCTACACTCTGGTGAGTCCCTTAGTCGCCTCTTACGACACCCACATTTTTACGACAGCAACAAGAACCGCAACGCCATCTATCCTGTCAGCGACGAACTAACAACACAATCTTGCATCGCGCAAGCAAAAGTCTCCATGCGATTAGAACATATACAACAGTCCGAATATCAACTACCGGACAGTTGCTCACCAGACACAACAACCGTCTGGTCGGAGGATCCTCCCATTTCCAGTGGAAGAATGCGGGACTTTACTCTCTGTACTGAATACCTCTATACGCCCGACACCATACAGAAAAATTCAACAATTTAGGCATAATTATAAGGATTTTTTTCCGTTATTTTGGCAACTGAGTCGAGTGGAATTCCTTGAAACGGACTTGAAATAAGAGCCATAGGTACTCACAGGGAAAATATTGAACGACTTATTTCCACTGTACGTTCTCTCACGAAAAAAGTAAAAGCGTAAATTCAATTCACACACGAGTTTTAATTCATTTCGACGTGCATGTGCGAATTAAAATACGTAAAATAAAAGCTGAACTTAGTTTGCACGTAAACGCGTACCGAAGGTTCCGTATTTTAAGCCGGAGTATAACTATCGTAATACAAAAAATGTGATTTATTTTTATGGCATGTATTAATTCCGCACATTAATACCTAGTAGATATAGTTATGCAGCTACATATACTTATATCCTAGTTAGAAAACCTACCTTATAATGATATACTCATAAAGTCTTCCTGACCGATTTCGGCTATGGCGTCCGATCTCAACCGAGACTAACTATCGGCGCGGGAGACATATTATAGTGCACAAGTGTGTGCGCAAACTCAGTTGCACTCAAAATAAAAATAATGATGCATACAAACCATATAAAAGGCTAAGCTCCTGCCTCAATTAGGCACCTCATTTCCATAAAAAAGAGAGAATTAGAAAACGAAAATCTATTAAAATGTTAAGGTTCAGGCTCGGCTACGCCACGGGTACTTACTACGTACGCAATACTACGAAAATACTACTCGTAATTTTGCTAAATACGAGCTGACAGACGATCCATAAACCCTAAATAAAAATCCTGTCCTTTCCGATAAAAAGAAAGCTTGCTCCCTGTCTACATCACTGCATATTCAAACAGTTTAACAAAGCATAAACTATTTCAGAATTTTCTAACCGGCTTTCACACGGACCCCTAAAACGAATACCTCCACTATTATGGACGAATCCAATTTATTAATACGAGTGAAAACTCAACTAGTTCAGCGACATTTGTTCGTTTTCCTCTGAAAAATAAATAAGAGAGAAATGAGATTAAACTACCTTCGTTTGTTTTTCTCCAGAAGTTAGATGAAAAACTTAGACGAGAGAAAACCTAGTAGTGTTTCGTTCTTTAGAACAATCTCTGTTGGTTTTGTTTTTTGTTCTGCGTAGTTGTGGTCTAACCTTTACAGATAAGAAGGTTGGCAGGCCTTCTCGGTCTGTTTACTTAGGAATCAAGTTATTGTCTTCTGTGAACTGCAAATAAACTCCAATAAAGAGCTTTGTTTAGTATTGAAGAGGTTTCTTTGGATATCAGAGTTTTGAAAATATTTCATGTGATTCGTTGCTGTTGTGGTTGAAAGCGCAGTGCTGTGTATGAGGTTCAGGGTTCGATGCCCGGGTCAGGAAAAAGTGTTATTGGGTTTTCTCAGTCTGGAGTCTGAATCTGTGCTTGCCAATATTAGCAGATTCCCGCTGCCTCAACTCGGTCAGTGGTCCGCCTAGTAACAGGCTTTCTAATGTTACGTCAACCCACGCGGTTTTTTCAATCAATATAAAAATATCTCTGCATATTAACGAATTCTCAACAAACCAACACACAGTGTTTTGGCACTCACTGCATGACGATCATGGCCCATCGGTCTCGATGCATCCTGTAAGTGTGACCCGCCCAGTCCCATTTTAGCCTCGCAGATATGTCACCAACGTCGGCGATGTTGGTGATAACCAGAGATCGGAATAGGTAGACTATATTGACCTAATGTTCGTGAATGTAAGCAACACATAAATAACATAGAGTTGATAATACTTCCTGTAAAACCCCGGAATCATAAATGGAATCATGACAATTAAAACCTGGGATTATAAAAACATGAACTGAACTTTGAGTATAGTTACAAATTATTGATTTGAAGAATCAAAAACAGAAAGAGTTGTGCGAAAACAAAGCTATTTAACTTAACAGGGTTAGTAGGTACGGAACTCTAAAAACATAATAAGATTCTACAAAATAATAATTTTGTTTAAATGTATTCAAAGCGCAATAAGTAGGTAATTTGCAATTTATTAAATCCCGGGATACAATCGTCTTGTTTATGATTCCGGAATTTTAGAGAAGGTATTATCAACTCTATGTTACTTACTTCCACGGACATTAGGTAAATATAGTCTACCTATTCCGATCTCTGGTAATAACACACAAATACATAATATAATTCTCAAGAAGAAACAACCGTAGTCCAACATACTCTTTGCTAAGAACACGTTATTAAGTTCTCCTACATTTAAATAATAGCTGTTTTACTAAGACTTACATACACAAACGTCTGAGTTGCATACGAAGCGATTTAAGTGAATTTCCTTATACCTACATTAGGAACTTTATCGAGAATAATTTTAAACAAAGTTGGCTGTGTTTTGTGAGTTCTTTGGCGTTACTAACGATTAAATAATTTCTTTGAAGTTTGAAAGTTCACCTCGCGTTAGCACGCGGTTCATTTTTCAATATGCTGCGGTGGATAGATTAACCAGTCAGAAACTATGGAAATGGATTGGTCATTAACTTGCATGCATTAGCTTTTTACTACAGGTAAAGTTAAAGTACTTAATATAATAGTTGCTAGATTAACTTTACTGTTGGAATTTGGGCGAAGGGAACGTCCATGGGACAAAAGTCCCATGACCTTCTCCAAAGTACAATATATCTCAAAGAACTTTCTGCCTACGTCTGTGTTTCCGAACGCATACAACCCTATTGAATAGGCTTCTTCTGGGTAAGCTCGCTCCATCGTCAACTTTGTCTCTGTCATCTATGACCTAGACTAGAGTCAAGAGCAAACTCATATCAAATAAAAATAAAAAAACTACATTTCCCAAATTAATTATGTTTAACGGTTTTAGCGTGAAACAAAATGACAGACTTCCGAATGAGAGTTACTTTCGCTTTTATGTATAATATAACTATATTGACGTCCTATTTTCGTTCATCATCATCAAACTAGCCTAAAGACGTCCACTGGACATAGGCCTCCCGCAAGGGGGGGGGGATTGCCATAATCACCACTCTTGGCAGGCGGGTTGGTGATCGCAGTGTAGCTGTTGCAATGCACAGAAACACAGAGAATGCTGCTGCCCATTCTCTTGTGAGTCCCTTAGTCGCTTACGACACCCACAGGAAGTGGTTGGATGGTGCTATTCTTTTACGTTCGAAACCATACAAAATCATGTTTTCCTTCACAACTTACAAATATGACCTAAATTAAAGATCAAATAAACTCTTCCTCTCGATTTATTTGAAGTTTTTTTCGAACCCAAATAAAAAATGGTCAGGTTTTCATCACCGAACTTTGACCAATAATAAGCTTAAGTAATGGAAGTCACGCTATCTTAGATAATAGGCAGATTTAATCGCTATTTAGTGGTTGTATTTATTGCCCGATACCATGTCTGACTATAAACTACAAGGGCCATAATCTCGTGAACTTCGGTGTTCTAATAGTCTGTGGTTTGGTGTTTATTATGCGACTAACTCACGAGCGGAAATTTCTGTTGAGATACAACTAGGTATCAATGTTGTAATAAACTTTCCAGAATGTAAAGTTATAATTAATTTAGGAAACCAGCCTTTAGTAAAAATTCCTATTAATTGTTCAATTTTGACAAAATATGTCAGCATGAGTCTATCTTCGAGGTTACGCAACGCTTGCCGAGGTCGGATTGTGGATGGATACATTACATACGGCGATTCTTCCATGACTCGGAAAGCACGTTAGGCCGTTGGTCTCAGCTGGAATTTGTATCCTACATTTTGAGAGGCATGGGGCGTAACAGTTTTTTTATTTCACATAAATAACATTCGACCTAGACTTTCCAAATCTGTTCTTGTAACACAAACAGACAAAACAAATTAGTCTCATTATAGATAAAGCGTGTTTACTTCAACATAGCCCATCTTCGTCGTCTTCTGAAAGTGTAAATAGGGCCATTACTCACCGTGTAGGCTGGATCGCATAATTTATGTCTTCGTCCCCGGATAAGGCCTGTTGGCCGACAATACTAATCGGCGTGTTTACGTTGTAATCAATGTGTTGTCAACCTCATAGGGATTTTTATATGAAAATGACAATATCCCTACTGTCATTTTTATACGAATATTCCTATTGACGCCTTTCATACTCGCATATGGGAGCTCTGATTTCTGTTGTAAGCTTTTGATTAATTTCGTAACGAGATCCAATCGAATCGTTTGTTCGGTTTCTTGTGGAGCTTCATTTCTTTGGCGCTTTTCCAGTGGTCCACGCAGTTGATTATAGCTTTCAGGAGGTGCACTGGCAATGGTAGGACATAGTAGGAGGGCTTATAAACCAAAATGGAAAACGTAGTGGGTGTCCTTGAAGATTACTGATCTGACTGGATTGTGGGTGTTATTGAATTTCTACAGATTGTAACGAGGACGACCAACGACCATTCCTCGAGACTTTCGGGGGGTATGTTAGTATGTCTGGTGGAATGTGAATTAGATCGATGCTTCGCCCGCACTGATGGGGCGTCTCAATGAAAATTTTAGTTTCCTACACTGCCAGGGCAGTCTCCCTGAGTCGTTAAAAAGCTACTACTTATGCTCTACCGTCTATCAGCAAGTTTTGCTGTATTCATTCCAGTTGTTTATGACTTAACTCCTAGTAAATACAATTGCGAATTTTGAACATTTTTTACGAACTATGTAGATGGTACGATGTTTGTGTTCAAAGTTTCTACCCATAACTACACAAAAACTTATTTCCAAGACATAAGTTACCCATCACAATTTTCATACCATCATGAAATGTAATAACATAATTTCTTCCCTCCAAAAGCTAGCATTTATCCCCGACATAATGTATCTAGCGGCAAAACCTGCTTCCAGAGGGTAGAACGGAAGGCGACCGAGCACCTAGTTCCGGCGCCGTACCGCCAATTAGACCCGCAGGCGGATTGTAGCGCCGCGAACTGGTTTGCGCTGGAACGTACTGGAGTAATTTGGATTTAGCCAGATTTTTTGTCAGTGTTAGCATTTTCAGGTTTTTTGGTGGTGTTGTTTCTTTTGTGGCAATAAATTAAAAAAAATTATATTATCTTTAGTAACTTTCTTTAGGTTAAGTTTGTAATATTTTATCGGAACTGCTTTTAAGTATTTTGTTGTTTTGCTGCAAAGGTTGCGTACGGTAAAAGTCAGCTGTCCAGTACATTTTGTCGAGTTATGCGCACGGAAATGTATGGGGGAGTCAATCTCTTTTTTCGCGATTTCCGTGTTGGTCCCATAGTAAAAGTTGTTCACAATGATGAGTATAATGACCCCTTAAGAATAATTGCGTTTATTCTGTTACACGTTGTATTAGTTACTTGAAAACTTGAAACAGCAATGAAGAACTTTTTTATATTCAAATAACTTTTCCCAAACAATGTTAAGCTCAAAGCTACTCTAACCTATTTCAAACAGCAAGGTTACAAAGCGTTCATTCATAAATTTTCAGGCGGGTGTACACAGCCATCGAGTTTGAAACAGGGCGTACTGAACTGTAAGCACGGCCAAAACAGCCTGTTTGAAACATGGCCGGCTCGCGTCCGGTGGCAATCCGACAAGCTGTGCTGACCGCAAATTAAGGTGTGAGGTTTTGCTGTCCTGGTATGTGAGGGAAAGATGTCAAAATGTACCTATGTGTTCTGTATACAGCTTATGATTGGGCGAATTCAATAGTGAATACCTCTGTGCGCTCGCAACAGCAGTATGTAATTGGCTGTCTTCGTGCTGCACATCTAGGGTAAAAGCCGGATAGTTGCCAAACTTTTTATAAAAATATATAATTATTATATATTTAGTTAGTTGTCACTTTATTCATAAAACGGGTAGGTACTTTGGTTTATTATCTTCAAATTTGTGAAAGTAAAGAACATTATTTTTGATATTTCTAGAATATTGGCGATTTTTGTCGACCTCTCAATTTTGTGACATCTATCCCATATGGGGGTTAGTTGCCTAATCCATGTAAATTACGTTTAGGATAGGTGCCCCGCCGAGAAAGAAGATTTTTATCGCGCAAAAACTTTGATCGCACCTTGCCTTCCCATGCAATCGCACAGACACATGCAACACGGTCTACTTAGTTGTCGTTGTAAAGTCTCTCGATTGATAAATAAAATAACATGTGATTCATCCGCGAAGATAGAGTAATTAAAATCGAGGCAACTATACGCCTAGGGCAACTATTCTGGTTTTACCCTATCCGCAAGCGCGACGTAAGCGCCATCTATAAAGAACTAAGCGAAGCACAAAATAGACTGCCGCCATTGTTTGCACAAATGCGATCAAACTTATGACGCCTAGCGCGAAAACCTAGAAATAAATCTCAAATTGTGCATGACCCTGTTTTGTTACTTTGATCAAGTTTTAATATGGCAGGCATTGATTAGCAGGCATCGTGATGCAATGCGAATTCATCTATCAGGTACTCACATCAGTTTCCGATTATATCCGAAGAAATGCGATACAATACCATTCGATTTGGATTATGTCCCAACACTATACGTCGTCACGTCGCATAGTATTTGTCACTCAGTTAGGACAATGGGCTCAATATCTAACCCAATTTGTATAGACAATTCAGGACGTTGCATCAGCATTGTTTGATCAGTAATTCTCTTAGCGTGTATAGGGCCTTTGATTAGCTAATGCTCTAAGGACACTGGGGAATCAGGAATGGCCTTTAGTAAATTGCAATGCAGAATGGAGCTTTATACTTGATGGTTTTACTTATGATTGGGTATACGAGTTATAATAAATGGAGTACCGAAATGATATTTGCTGTAAATTGAGTGAGATTTGATTACCTCAGCTTATGCAAACTAAATTAAAATAATTAAGCTAGCAGTTTCTTTTGGGCAGCCCCTGTTAGCCCATATATATGTAGATAGATATTTATGTTAAGGCCGGTATTATAGTTCAGAAAATAAAAATGTTTTAAGACGCCATTACTACCCTTAGCACGAACAAAGTAAGGATCTACGTTAAAGTAACATGTTTTTATAATAGGCAGCCTTTGTAAAACTCGTTACCATACGTCACAAAAAGGTCCCGGCTACCAATTTCCATTACATCGTTTACTTAACCTTTATGTCAATCTCGTTTAGCTCCGAAACCGCTCACATGGCTCTGTTTCTATGTTATATAACCTATAGTGGCATATTAAGCCTTTTTACTTTTTCGAAGAATAGTTGACAATGCCTGAAAAACGACTGTGTTTTCTAAGATGAAGAACTTTTGTACCATATATACATTTTTTTGGCACTTTTCATGATTCTTATTCGTGTCTATTTCTTTACCACTCTTGGTTGAACGGAAGTCGGACGGAAATACCTAACATAAAGTATTAAGTCCGCCTTTGTACCTTTGTGATGTATGAAGCTTTAATGAGTCGGTACGTAAATCAATTTTACTAGGTTATCGCGTTAGGGAGTACCTTAGGTAGTACGGTTGTGATTCGTAAGGGTAGACCTCTTTGTCAGGGTATCTTTGAAGACGTAGAAATCACTTCCGGGTATGAAGGGATGATTAAGGGATAGTGTCGACAAAAGATTCCTTCTTAGGAAAAGTTTACTTTGGTATTTAGAGTCACCAATCGATGGCAACGACTAGTTATAATGTTTTCAATAGACATAAAACATTAGTGTTGGCATGTTTGTATTCAATAGTTCAGCTTCTAGTCTAAGGGTATTACCTACTGCACCAATCGCTCGATCGTTGATCGATTAGTGTGGTAGCTTTAGCTGAACGACGGATACTGGGCGATAAACAATTGATCGACCGCCGATCGATGCCATAGATCGACGTTGATGGATTGGGATAGTGGGGTAGTGGGGTAGTCAGCTTTGGCTGATAGAAGAAAGAAGTAGAAACTTTCAATCAACGTCGACTAATTCCTTCTACCGTCCATCGATGGCATTGATCGATGATCAATCGATTGGTGTAGTAAAAACTAACGATCGACGTCGATTCTACCATCGATTGACGTCGATTCTACCATCGATCGACGATCGATCGATTGGTGTGGTAACACCCTAAGCATATGCAGCCGATTACCTACAAGTAGTTTACATGAAACGACTGCCAATGTGACCTTCACGATCCAGTAACTGGATAACAGGATACTCCTTCTGACTTCTTAAGACTGGATTTCTCGAAATACATAAGGGAACGGGAAAAAACGGGATATGCGCGTACGAAGTCGCAGACAAAAAAAAAAACAAATAAAAAAAACAATCATATCAACAATCAATCAAATTATTATTTGATTAATATTATTTTTATTATTTGATTATTATTATTGTTTATTATTTCCAGCAATTAATTATTTGTTTTTATAATTGGTAAATAATTTGTTATTTTGTATTTATTTGTTATTTTTTGTGTGTTTAACTTTTAAATTTTTAGATTATGACTCTCTGTACGTGTTGGTTCGTACTGTAAGTGCAGAGTAATTAAAGCTAAATAAATAAAGAATAGCTAGTCTTCTATAAATAACCATAATGAAATTCATGACATTGAACTAATTCCCCACCTTTGTTTCTCTACTATGCCTGTTAGTCGAACACTAATATCTTCTACAAAGAGCCCTTAGGTGGCGAGAAACGCAAACACTAACTAAGAGCACACTGTGAAACTTTAGGGTTAATAGTCGGCTGACCTTGACCTTGAAACGGTTAGATTGTTGAAAACACTTTGTTACGCCACAGTACTTAGGTAGGTAGGGAACAAGGGTTCGGGCCTGCGGACAGCGAGCGTTGGGTGGCTCGCTGTCCGATCACCACCAGGCCCGGGTCGATGGCGCGTTGTGTTTCACGCGCGCCTCAAAGAGATGTCAGCACAGAAGACGGGGTCCGCTAGGGCCAGAGCCTGCCAGGGTTGCGAAATTTGTTCGAAAGAGTCACCGCGGCCCTGGAACGCAAAGGGCTTTAGAAGGAACACGGATGGGTTTTAGTCAGTAAGAGTCTGACACGCCCTTCCGCTCAACCCAGAGCGGAAGAAGTCATTTGATGATTTCCCATCCAAAAAAAAAAAGGGAACAAGGGTTGTTTATTTTGTCGATGGAGAAGGACCACGATAGCAAAGGATGGTTCAAATCACACGGACTGGGTGACGTTTGACTCATTTGCAATATTTCAGAGGCCTGAAAGTAAAAAAAAAATTGCTTTTAGATCAACTTTCAGAAATGAAAAAAAATATTTTTGAGTACTTACTTAATACATTTATGTCCGCATTATACTTTATATAGAAACTAGCTTTTGCCCGCGACTTCGTACGCGCATATCCCGTGTTTTCCCGTTCCCGTATAGCCTATAGAATTCCTCATGAATGTGGCTATCATATACAAAAAGATCTCGAATTTTCCAAATCCGACTGGTAGTTCCAGAGATTAGCGCGTTAAAACAAGCAAACAAAGTAAAGCAATGAGTAACAAGTAAAGTGTTAGTATAGATAGGTACGTTTCAGTCAATTCTCCAATTGCAAATGTAAGTTTGTAATCGCAAAGAAAATGTGATAAAGTTACAAATTATCCATATTCTTTTTTTTTATTAACTGGTACAGACAGCAAATTTTATACATTCTAGGTCAACGAGAAATACTCTCTAGATTTTTATTTTGTTTCATAATACGAGGTATGTCGCATAAAATGCCGTATTTTTTTAATTGCGCTGATTTACAAGCTTGATTTGTATATGTTTCAAAGGACCGTAGACCTACGTATTTGATATTAATGTCAACATGATATCACCACATGTTCCTGAGAAAAAGGGTATTGACAGACGGACAAACAGGGAGACAGAAGTGGCTATAATGGTTCCGTTTTTCCTCTTTAACCCTAAAACGGTATAATAGAGAATGATGATGCTGAATCCAAAAGGACGATTGTATTGCGCCCAAAGCAAGTTAAAGATATGTCTGATTCACTAAGTACGAGTATGTGAGTTCACAGTTCGTAGGCGTCAGAAGTTCAGCCAGTAAATGTGTTAGTTACACTTGATCTTGTTTCCTTTGTTCTAAGACCTTCCATTCTGATGGGACTAAGTAGTGGAAACTTTAAAGGAACTTGGCTTGGAGTTCCGTCGGTAACCGATGAGATTCGATTTGACATTTTGCTGGAGTGTGGAATTTAGTAATATTATTGGTAGAGTGCTACTGCAATTTTGTTTTTATCCGAATGTTGACCTAATATTCGAAAAGTGCAACGTCAATTTTCGCTTTTTTAATTATGGGGCCTTGGGGCCTAGACAAGTGTCAATCGCTACGAAGCGTTTCGATTTCGATAGCGCTGGCGTGACGAAGGTTCGCTTTGGCTTCGATTCGATGTCGCTTGTCAACCACGATCGGTCGATCGACCACGTCTCTTTTCGATTCTTAAATGTCATTCCCATACATTTTGGACTTTCCGATAGGCGTTAGTGTCAGTCGATTGACACCTTGTCTAGGGCCTCTTGTCACTAAAACCTATTCGAAAAATAAAACAGAATTATTATAAGAGAACATCAAAACAGCTTGTGTATAAACCATATGCCAGAAAAGTTTGTAACTCTCATTCAAAAAATGTTCTTTACTAACTTTTCAGAACTGGGTATTTTGCGCATGCGCACAAGGTTTCATTACAATTGTTTGACTCATTCCCAAGAATAAGGACTTAAAAGTTTGTGTGAAACATCGAATAAATACTCTTTGCACATCATCTCTCTTCCTCAATATTTTTCTTAACGATCTGTGTCAAAAGTAAAAAATCTATAGTGAAGCCCAAGGAACAAAGTCAAAACAATTTAATTGTGGCCTAAACATCTAGCAAACATAAATTACAGTGAACTATTTTCGTTTGTCATTTAGCAGTATCATAAAATTATCGGTCCAATTGTCTTATACTCGTATTATTGAAACCATTCCAAGTCGAATACGATTAACAAGAATATCAGACACAACACGCTTTGTCTGAAAATCAACGATAAATAAAATAATATTCGGACCAGCACAACTGTATAGAATCTATATATATATATATATTTAGAAGTTAATTTTGCGTATTTTGTGCTAGACAAGCCGAATATTTGGCCTAACAACATAAAGCTTGCCAGTCTCCTAAGAGCAACGCAGACGACAGAATTTCTGAGCGATCGAATATCTACTGCTCTTAAAGTTTGTGAAGTCTGCATTCGTTTTGAAAATCAAATAACTCATTCTATCGCAGCACACTTTTGGATATAGAACAACCCCTAGGTTGCGCCAACACAGAGCCACCTTTTGAAGCTCAGTAGTCCACCAATTTGGGTGTCCACTTTTGTGATAATAACTGAATAAGTATGTACTGCGCATCTGTCTGTTTTGACAGTAGGGGAGGACGGGGTTCAAAGTGCCGGGGGTAGGTTGTTCCGATCCAAATAGCTCCGCGAAGAAAAGAGATAGCCATAGGTATGAAGTGCGTCGCGAAACGTCATACTATCGCGCTATTGCATCAGAAAACATCACAACGATTCACAGATTTCACAGATTTCCATAATTAAAAACACGATCACACAAATTCTACCGTCTGCGTTCACCCTTATCTGTAAGGAAACAGGAAATCCCCTGACGCGTGCCGCTTCAAGGACGTGATCTTCCTTCCCCCTTCATTGTCCCCCTTCCCGTTATTTCCTTGTTTTATTTTCTCTGCCACCGCACTATTGCTGTTTCCGCTATCCTTGGGTTACAGGGTTAGTAGGACGGACAGATAGTGTGGCCTCAGCATTATTGTGTTTCGTAGTTTATTTTTTTTTCGTATGAAAATTGTTTGAGCTTGTGGTTTGGAGGGGTGCTGGTTATAGAATAAGGTTTTTATTTAGAGGAGGAACAGAAATTAACGCCAGTTACAATTATGTTACACGAAATTTATGATTATTATTAGGCTGTAAGTGAATTAAGGTGGATGAAATGAAACTTTCTAAAGTAACAATAAACTAGACAAAGAAATAAAAGCGAAATAAGTCTCAATTACCAAAATATCTACTGACTTATCGTTCATAATATAAAGTTGTTTACCTATGCCCAATTTATGCCTTGATTTAGCGCACCACAGATAAACAAAAATAAATGGACCAAAAGTTCTATCGCAGCTGTCAAAACTATGCCACAATTTGCATAACTGTCAGACTGAAATAATAAAACTTTATGGGATTTCGACATCCGATGCAGGAAATAAAATAAAAAGTAGGTTGAATATCGATAGCCAATAGGAATAGAAACGTTGCCAGGTAAAATAACTGGCGAAAAGCCATGAGATACAGAATCAGTGTAGTATCTAGATTTACTATTAAAGCTGTTTATTTTGATTCGAGGGTGAGACAACGATTTATTTCAGAGGGAAAATAATACGTGGAATAGCTATATTTTCTGAGAAATTAAGGGATATAGCAACAAAGTGACTGAGGTCTGAGGGGCAACTCCAGTATTAATAATAAATAATTCACATTTGCATAGCAGCAGTCGTAATATGTATATAAAACTCGCCTAATTTCCATACATGTTGATAATGATTTTCGCTGAGATGATTATGATAATGACGATATTGCGACCTGTTTTCTAGTATACTAAGAATTTGATTTGACCTTCTGATCCCAGTTAAGAACTGTAGGTTGTCTACAAAACTATTTTTGAAAATCCGCAAGGCATTCTTACGTTGATTTATTCTGAATAATGCTCATGTATTCCTGCTTCAATAACAAATCTAACTACGCTAAGTCTCCTTATTTAATTATGATAAATAATGGGAAGGTACCAAGTATGTAATACCTAATACATTTGATATATACATTTATTAATTAAGTTTTTAGATAAGAACCTATTACTTAATATTTGATCAATTCGGTATCGACGCTATTTTTGTAACAACGTTCATAAACGTTCGTAAAATTTCCACGTTAAAGGCTAAAACAATAGGCTGCTGCATAAAAGCTGTCCACATATTTCTACAAAGATAATAAAGCTACCCGAATACCTGACACGCGCAAAATCAATAACAACGTATAACAAAAGAGTTGTCAATAAGCCGAGCTATTTAAATTGACGTGTGATGACGTCACTGAATATGTCACTCGCGACATCCTGCCATAGACACGAACGGGATTATTTCGGTAACATTCGTCATTGCTCGCGGCGCGCAAATCTGCATTGACAGCTAGCATTCGCGCGGGAAATTGACAGCCATTTTGTTTTATTGCTTTCAACTTTCGTTTGATGTATTTTAGCAGAGAATCTGTTTACGGAAATGGTGATAGTTTTATTATGTAATGAAATTAAAGATATTTAAATGAAGTCTCAAATTGTTTGATGGCTTTTCTTAATTGGGGAAAACAAATAGTAATAAAATGATTTATTTATTCCGGTGAAAAATATTTTACGATGTTTCTTATTGCGAGATCGGGTCTCATAAAAATACTGTGATTTCGTCGCGCTCATAATTTAACGTATGGTCTTTATCGTATTATGATAATTTCGTCATCTGCGACAGCTTTTGCTTTCAAACCTTAATAAAAACTGAAGCTATCAAAAACATCCAAAACACAAGAAAAATAGCACAACAATCTAGAAACCGGAGTAACTTTTGAAACCCGAGCTCCGATTCCTTTCCTAGCCTGTCACGTAATGGAGTTATCTATACACGTCAACACTACAACATACAAGAGAAATAGGACACCCAGAAAATGGACTCGCCCGAACAAACGACCTACCTACCTACTTTATTAGATTTCGGTCGCCCAACCCCGACACTGTCATCGACCAGTACATAAAAATGATTGATAATCTATCAATCTCTATACCATAGAGCATGAATGCCCGCACTAAAATGGTTGGTCGAAAGATTTATGTAGGTATTTGCGTGATTGAGTAGAACAAAAATATTGTTCAAGTATTTTGTAGTTATCGTTTTTCTGGTTCAAAGAACTGGTAAAGTAAATACATTCTAGCCACCTATAAATGTGTATAAAATAAGAGCGTAAATACTTTTTCTTCCTTACGAGGTTGAGCTTGGCTGAATACGAGCTTTACATTGCCGACAAACACAATATAAAAACATTTCTCTTCGTCGCCCGTTAACGCGCGAACGTCAAACAACAGAAGGCCTCTTGTTTACGTTGAGGAAATCAATGAAAATCAGCGATGTATGAAGCAAATAGACTTTGGGGCGTTTGTTCGGCATTCAGTAAATATTATTAATCCATTCTTCTGACGGTCTCGCGTGAGCAATTAAAATTTGTTTGTCGTTTTTATCGTTTGCGGCTTGAGGCGTTATTGTTAGCACAACATCGAGCCCTTACCGCTAATTCATAGTTCCTACGCGATGTGTAGCCGAAAATGCATTTTATAATTTAGTTTTTTTTCAAAAACAAGTCGCTTACTTTAAGTTTGCGGTTGCTTGATATTTTTCAATACAATAACTCTGATAAATTAGACTAATATTTTAAGCCGGTTTTATTACCCATTTGTCTCCTAATTACTTGAAATTACCTTTATGCTAATCAGAAACAAAATCAGTACCAATAAGTGACGTAATTATACCATTTAGTCCAATTGGATAAGTCCAAAATTCATATCTCCATCCAATAACTGTAGTATTGGCCTGAAACATCGCACCGGACTACTGAAGGTCCGTTTTATCTCCTGTTAAAGTGCCCATTTCATTCAGGACCCCTCAAAATTATGTATTACTTAATAACAGGGCCCTTATATGGGACCCTTCTTGAGCTATGGCCTGTATAAAGGATTATATGGGAGTAGCCGGAAAATATCATATCATGTGATGGAGAAAATTTAAGCAGTTCATTGAGTTTTGTAGTTTATTTGGTAGTGTTTGATTTTCTTTGTGGTTTGCCATGGTTTTCATCCTAAGTTTTAAGAATATATGAATGCTTTTATTTCAAAACTCTGTTAATTAAATTTTTGGTAATAAACTACTTTATTTGCAGTTAACTACTCATTGTGTAAATAACAAAAAGATAGTGGATAATATGATTATGGCAGAAAAAAAAAACAATATAATAATAATTTCCTCGCTTATTTTACATGGTTAATCTTATATTTTCCAGCTCACGTTACCAAACATTTCCTTCCCATAAACAACAGAGTCACCTTGCTTTATAATGAGCAAAAAATCTTAAAAATCAAACATGTCTCATCACATACATGAATTTATCATTGTCAGAGAGCCTGAAAATGACGTAATCACGAGACTTCAGTAATTTCAGTAATCACGCAGACAGTTCAAATATTATTCTAACAGAGCCGAGCTTTGCTGAGAAAATCTAATATTGTTTTACAAGCTTTCTCTAAGAAGAATAATTTATTTAAATCACAATAACAAAGTTATATTTAAAAAAAACCTATTCAATCATTTAACTATACGTAACTGAAAGGATTTTTTTTTAAATTACTTTTTAGTACATTTTTTAGTACTTACTTTACTGACAGCTTATTAAATCTTATTAAACTGATTTTAATAAAAATATCAAAAGAAAGTAAGAAAAAAATTATAATAATATAATAATTATTATATTATTAACAGTTCACAAATGAAACGCAAGTCAAGTGTTGTTAATTTTGAGATAAAATTTTCGTTGTCGTTGGCGCAAGTGATACATTTTCACGCAACAAATTTTCTTCTAAACAAGTATTTACTCCCAAAAATAATATCGAATGCTAAACTAAACATACTCTTCGACCCTTACAAATAAACCGGCACTCAACACAATCTTTCCTTTCACTCTATGATTTTAGTATCTATACAGTGGAAGTTCGGGTAGGTCCCGAACAACCAATAATATTATTGCCGAAAAAAGGGATAAGTGATCCCCGGACAAACGGATTAATGGTCCAAAACGGTGTCGCCCATCCCCAATATACGGGACCATTTTTCATTTCACCCCAGAAAGAAAATAAAGCGATGGCACGGCGATGGCACATTTTCTTATAAAAAGATTGTTTTGTGTCTCGGTGGTTTTTTTTTTCTCTTTTGTTTTTCGTGAAGTTAATAGGATTGATATTTATTGTGTTCGAATTAAGCTGTCTTGCTTGGGGAATAAGTGAATAAAAATTGTATAGATTGGAAATCCAGCGTTCAAAAGGTGTTTTTTAATATTAAGTTTGAATTTGCATTGGGCATTATAACTTAACCTTTATTCTAACTTATATTGTTCCATCGCTAGGCATTGGGCAAAGGTCTGCCCCACTGCTTACGCTAACCTTTTTTTTTTTTTGTTTTCGGGGGGAAATCCTCATGGAAATCCTCCACCCTGGGGCGGATGGAGGGGTCTGTCAGACTCTTACTGACTTCCACCTACGCCGGGGATCACGGGAACGTATGCGACTTCCGCAAAACCTAACCTAACGGTTTTTGTGTTTTGCCATCTCCGGCCAATCCTTCAGAACTCAACTATATTATAACATAACTAAGCTATATTATACTAAAATAATTCCCTATCTTACTTTTCTTTTACTCAAAGGAGTTTAATGAACTTGGTCTTGTGAATGAAATAAAACATTTGGTAGACATACGCACTACGCACACATACCTACCTACATGTACCGACACACTCCATTTAGTTACCACGCAAGCTATCAAATTACAAAGATTTAGGAAAATCTTCAAAGAAAAACATGAGGTCTCATGACAAGTCATATGAAGAAAATAGCAATAGGTACTGATCTACTACATTAGCTATCCGTATGTAAACTATTTCAGTTTCATACCCAGATCCGCACAGCAACCAATCTTCAAACCAATAAAGCTGTTTACATTTGTAATAAATAACATAAATATCCATATTTATTTCCATACAATTTTCCAGGGCGCTGGTTATCTAATACGTATAATGTAATAGTATTTTATTGATAATAAACGAGATTATCTACCATGAGCGGTTATGACACAAAGTTTTGATATACAGAAGCTTCACTTCAAGAGTAACGTTGGGGTTAGTTGCCGGGTTTTCTCGGGTTCTGTAGTTCATGATAACGAAAATGATCTGTATCTACAGTGAGTGCTGATTTGCATTATACAGCTGGATTTCCAAAAGCAACTCAAGTTTTTGTTAAGTAGGTATATTATTTTTAGTTAATAACAGTATTGTACTGTTGTGGATTCATAAAAAAGTGTAGTAGGTATTCTCGCAAAGCTCACCTCAAAATGAGGACCATATTTATTTTGTCAGGACGTCTAGAAGACGTCGTGAAAATTGCCTTACGTGGCGAGTTTGCTTATAGAAAACTGGGAGTATTAAGAATACCGTATTTCTTGTAAGATGAACGCGTATAAATCAATTTTCAGAACTACGGAACTACAAGTATTTAAATCTATGCAGAAAAGTAAAAAAGGGATGGCTGAATTTAACATTTATTTCTTACGTTTAAAAAAAATTACGACTTTGTCTTCTGTTATATCTTATTCTGTGGCGTTGGTAACAAGATTGTGTACATTTAGAAACGCAAAAGAAATATAATAATATTTTGTTTACATAGTTTGTTGAGCTTATTGGATAGAGGATTCTGCGAACTCAGTTTACTGTTTCACATTTTAACAGATGCCAGAGATAAGTGAGTATGTATTATTTGATGCAACAGAGATTGTACTGTACGGAATTTTCTAGTATTTTAAAGAGGATTGAATTCGTTTCTGAGACTTTCCATATTTTTATTTTGTGAACCAAAATAAAAATATAGAAAGTCTCAAAAACGAATTCAATTGAACACAACGTTAAAAATATTACATTTATCTTAGACATAAACATGGTATTACTAAGCTTATGCCCTATGTGCCATTATATATTTGGTGAAAAAGTAGCGTATAACCGTCTCCAGCGTCCCATTTGTCGGTATACAAGAATTCATCAAAATTGGTTCAGCGATTTAGGCGTGAAAGCGTAACCAATAAACTCACTTTTGTATTAATAATATTACTAGCTTTTGCCCACGACTTCGTACGCGCATATCCCGTTTGCGTCACACTCTCCCCAAGGAACCTACGTGCCAAATTTCAGCTTTCTACGACCTGTTATTTTGGTTGTGCGTTGTCTGTCAGTCACTCAGTCACCAGGAACGCAAAAAAAATATATACAGGATGTTTCAGAAGTATGTGGTCATATTTCAGGATTGCTATCTGATATAAAGTAAAGAAACAATAGTAAAAATAAAAATATCGACTTTAAAAAAGGGGGTTTTACTATTTATACCTAGTACCTACGGTACTACAGTAATAAATAATAGCTTTAGATTTACAGTAAGGAAACAATAGCATAAAAAAAATATTGTCTTTTTTTTTAACCCGACCGTTAAAAAATACTAGAAAGTGCAAAACAAATCGCTTTTCAAGCAATTTCATGCAGTTGGTGGAATTATTTCAGTTCAATCATAAAATTGGTGCTACTATAGTAGGCGCCAGATAAATGTGGAATAAAGTATATTGACCTTTCCCTAATAACTGCTCATAGGTACCTGAACAATTAAATATGAATCGTTTTTCATTATTAGACAATGTTAAGGATCACGAGAGATGATGATTCGGGACAGTTTTGTGTCATTAATTCCGTTTTTCAAATTAACAATGTCAATAAATGTAGGTGGGTCAATGACCGATATTCCACGATTATCTGGCGCCTACTATAACTGCATCTGACCGCTTCAAAAGTGATTTATTGCATATGAATATTATCCTTTTTAAAGTCGATATTTTTGGTATTGTTTCTTTAACTTATATCAGATAGCAACCTTGAAATATGACCACGCATTTCTGAATCACCGCGTGACAGTGAGGATTTACTATCAATACCTAGTACCTACGGTATTGCAGTAATGACTAATGGCTAACAAAACAAGCATTTCACTAGTTGTCATTTTAAATAAACCAGTACCTACAAACCGTTTACTAAAATCATAAGCATAGAGAACACAGAGTGACGTCACGCAACGGAATCAATTACATACAGCCAAGCTTAATTGGAAGCAGCCGGCCAAGCAAACAAGACGTCCGCCGCCACTAAACGTTGTTTATGTCTAAATCTAGGTAACTTTATGTTTAGTACTTGGCTAGGCGAGGTATAGGGTTCTTGGTAGAAAGTAATTTATGGTAGTAGGTGAGGATAAGAAAACGGAAAAAATATTTTCGTTTGGGTAGAAATTAGTTTTCAGTTTGAAGAGCGATCGTGTTTTCGTTTTTGGACACGCTATTTGGTAGCGGCAGCAACAAAAATCGATAAACACTTCGGTTTTCTAAATTTTAATTACTGAGCAAAATTATTTATTTAAACTTAAACAGAAGTAAAATTAAAAACTGTCCAAGTGCAAGTTGGACTTGCAGACGAAGGGTCCCGTACCATAAGCCGAAAAAAACATGTTTCTTGTATGGGCCCCTTTTATTATTAATTGTATTTCATTATTATTTTTTGTTGTTAAAGCGGCAACAGAAATACATCATCTGTGAAAATTTCAATTGTCTAAATATCACAGTTCATGAGATGTAGCTTGGTGACAGACGGATAGACAGACAGACGGACGAACACCGGAGTCTTAGTAATAGGGTCCCGTTTTACCCTTTGGTTACGGAACCCTAAAAAGAATATGAACTCTGAATTGTTAGGTATATGAAAATGTAAAAACCATATCTAGTCAATTTGTGTCAATTTAGATGATGTTTAAAAGTAGCGGCTATAATCGATTTTCGTCGCTGACTGTACATGCAATTGTTTAAAAAAAAATCATAAGATGCGTAGCACAAAACAGATTGAGACATGGAAAATGTTATATTATGTTCTGGATCTTTTATAAAAACTGCCTTCCACAATGTGGTTTGCCGCGTCATTTCCTTCCATAGATACCACCACAACAAGAAAAATAACACCTATTTGTCTGCGGCAAAATGGCGATCAAACACGCGCCTAAAACCGTACAACGCGTTTAGTTGCCACAGATTGTAAACAAACACGTACTAGCGTCATCTTGACCTAGAGCGGGGTAACAGCCTTTTGAGTCTATTTCGGTACAACACTACCCGGTACTGATGCGAAACATATGTTTGGACTTGCTTCTGCAAGCGGCTTTATCCGCGTGAATGTCGAAAATTATCCCTAGTGAATGTACTCCCGGGATAAATAGCTTATGTGGTATTCTAGAATCGATCTCTGTTTCAAATTTTATTCAGATCCGTTCAGCCGTTCTAGCGTGACTGAGTAACAAACATCCATCCATACTTCCGCATTTATACTTAACTAGCTTTTGCCCGCGACTTCATACGCGCATCTCCTATTTTTCCCGTACCCGTAAGAATTTTGGGACGAATTATACATATAAACCTTCCTCTTCAATCACTCTATCTATTGCTGAAAACTGCATTAAAATCCGTTGAGGTGTTTAAAAGATCTAAGCGAATAGACCGCGGAAGCGACTTCATTTTATACTTTGTAAATTATATAGTATGTAAAGATAGTAGTATGAAATAAAATTATTCAAATTCTTCGAAGATTTACGCAAATTGGAATGACAATGGTTTTGGGAAGAATTTTTATGTAGCGTCATCATCTTAGTTTTACTTCTGGCAATGAATCATTGTTATAACTTTTGAGAATTATGGAAGACGGCGGATGCTTTGGTTTCTGTGAAGACATTTTTGACGTGTCACAAATCAAGTGATGCGATTGGCTGTTGAAAGTTCTCCCAATGAATTACTACAGATTATGTGCGTTTGACATTTTTTGTCTTTGACTTTGCGATATTTAATTTTGGTTTTAAAGACTGGGCCATAAACTACTGGGTCTTGAACTCGCGAACATTATTATGTTGTAAGTAGATATGTTTATGTCTAACAAGAAAATGCTAAAGTTTTATAGTAAATATAGCTCGATTATTGGCTGCTAACATTCAGCTATAACTAGACACCATACGAAGAATTTAGACATCACCTTCTACAGTTTCTAAAAATACTTAAAATAATTGTAAAACATTCATTCCTTAATGTCTATTATAAATCATGGTTGGCAGACCCTGTGCTTCGTAACAAGGATTCAATTTATCATCCCGGTAGATATTAATCTCCGTTACCATAATTACCGATCAAATCTGACGTTAAGTACGCTAATCTGTGAAATTTTCATGATTACAAGGCTTCGTTGATATTGTTTGCTTATTAAAATTTGGCGGATCGCAAAATGAATGTGGGTCAGCGAAAACATGAACACAAAACAACAGTGAAAACTTAGGTGGAGTGAGCTTGAAGTGAACTGTCATGCCATCTTGATTGCATGGATTGACAGCTCACTTCATGTTCAATACCTAAGTTTTCATGCTAAGATTTTTTACAGAACAGCACTACCTGACAAAGCCTGTGAGCGAATAACTTAGATCTAATCGATAGCGCAAATAATCTTATCTCAAAAAGATTAAGCGCTATTTGAATGTCCTTTTAGATGAACGTATGTTTTTTTATGAAATCTTTATGCGCGTTGAGCACTTTTTGGGTGAACAAAAATCATGGAACTCGCGTCATCGTCACCGAACGCTTTAGCTGTCGCTTAGTTTTCACTTCTATCGGCAGTCCCCTAAGACTGCCCCGCTTGGTTTTTTTATTCAGAAAAATTGTTTCTTTTGGTTCGATTTACATTAAAAGAGCATGGCATTAATGACTGAGTTGTGGAGATCGGATAATTTCTTTTTTTTAAATTCATGTAAAATACCGGTATTCAGAATCTGGTTAGACTGGAAGCCAATCCCAACATAGTTGGGAAAAGGCTAGAAAGATGATGAAGAGGATATGGCAGAGTAGTAGCCATCAACGAAACAACTGGAACTTTCTAGCAATTGCAGCCTTTATTCCAAATCAAAAGTAATTTATTCAAATTAGGCTGAGAGTCAGCACTTGACGTCAATGTTTAACATTAAGACAGTTCCCACGAAAAAGCCCGCCCGTCACCACTTCTTAGTGTTTTAGCTTGGAAGAAGTGGTGCAACGAAGTCTTCAGCAACATTCTACCATTCATAGGTACGTAACTAGGTACTTAGTAAGCAAGGTGTCAAAAAAAGTTGTAGAACAAACATCTTTTGCGGAATTTGTTAGAAAGAGTCACCGCGGCCCTAGAACGCAAAGGATGACCTTAAGACATAAGAGTCTGACACTCCCTTCCACTCCGCCCAGAGCAGAAGGAGTCATTTGATGATTTCCCATCCTAAAAAAAGACCACACATCTTACAACATGAATCAACAAGAAACTAAACTTTGTTACAATGTTATACACATTATTATAATTTTTGCAACATATAAAAATATAAAAATGTTTATGATGATAGTGAAATAACAAGTTCCAGAGCAAAACGAAGAACAAATGCTCAAACATTTTTAAATTCCGAACCGAACGTTTAGTTTCTCCTTATCTTTATTGTTGTTACACTGAGCTTCGAACGCCCAGAGGCGGATGTATCGCAGTGGAAAATTCGCTCCACATATGCTATTTATAAATGTATGTGTATCCGAACGGCTATTGAGATGTTCTATGTACATATCACTCGCCCGGATGAGTTTGGAAGTATATTTATTTTTGTTTACATTAACATTCCGATATTTTTTTATTTCTTAATTTTTTCAACTAACCAAAAAATATCAAGTCGACACTCTCTATATCTGGTTCTCAGTTGAACCTCACTATTCTGATGATTCAAAACAAATATAAATTTTCAAAAAAAATTAAATATAGGTATTTGAATTTCGAATTTTGGCCGAATTCTGGGACTATGGCCCTGAACTCTCGATTTGAAATCACTGGACCTGAGAGATTTGTATAAAATCTCGGTTTTGGAATGCTGGAAAATCGTTCTAGAATAAGACCGTTATAGTACGAAATAGTATCCTCCTCAAAAACGTTTACTGGCTAACATTTTGGCGGCCTATTACTATGTAATAGGCCGTCAAGTTCAATATCGGACGATTATGATCCGAGATTATCGTCATTATTATTATGAATTTGTGTTACTAGATTGACGATCTAACAAAGCTTTTAGTGGGATTATATCGCCTTTTAACTCACCGTGTTTATGCCAAATAGACCAATATGTTTAGGCATGACTGGGTATTTGTTTTTCGGAATAGATAATGCACCCGTGTTATTTCCCACTATGGTTTCCCACTAAAAGTCAATTGAGATTTAGGTGGGAAATAATAGACAGATGGTTTGTGGCTTTGTACCTAGCTGCCGTTATGTAGTGAAAACTTTTGCTCTTCTAAGCAGAATGCAGAATTTTACATGATTGTCTTTGAGGTTAGGCAGGATTGAACCAAATTTCGCCAGTTATTTTCAAATTCCGTGTAAAAAGGACCGCGTCTATAGGTATCAACAGGACACAAATCCGTGTTCCTGGATGCTACTCAGATAAGCTTGATGGAAAATTCTTACTTTTAACACTCTGAGCATGTACTTTTCAGTTCAGATCCGGGGGGATCTGAACTGAAAAGTACATGCTCAGCTTGCAACTAGATCAACGAGGAGTAAGATGTCAATTTTAAAGTGTTTCTCACCAATCTATGGCCTGCATTAGTCGTGTATCCTCTTAACAGCTTTGAGTGGGCAACCTCTTTACTAAGGAATTTACCTTAGACAAAGGGCCAATAAACCCAGCAGCCTAATTGCTGAATACATATATTCATGCGATCTATTGCATATTCTTTAATTTTGTCATTTAAACTGTGTGATTTACGCTCATAAGCAGACGAAATTTACAAACATAATAAGCAATGAATATAGAATTCCTTTCGATTGTGAAAGAATATTTAGACGATTTTATATGTTACGCAACTTGGGTGTAGATGTAAGTATTGATTTACCAATTCTACATGTCTTATTTTTGCATATTACTTCTAAAATTATTTTTGAAGTGAAAAGTTCTTTGGCGGCGTTGTGCACTTTTTGGGATGGGTAAAAAATGTTAAATTCGCGTCAGGACACGTGACCTGATCGAAAATTCGTAAGACGGAGGAAAAGTTCTGAAGTGTTAAATTTTTAATGTAATATAATGTAAGTAATATAAATTGTCATGTTTGTGTACGATAGCGAAATAAATGAATGTTTTATTTTAACACATAAATGATAGTACTTTTATATACTGATAATAATTAAAGCAATTCTTGCGAATTTATTCCCTAACCATTCCAAAATATCAAAAATGCACAACGTTAAAGTTAATTTTTTCACTTCTGCCGGCACTCCCGGAGTGCAACCCGTTGTTTTTTTATCAACACCAAATACATTAAAATGACCAAACGTTAGGCCATTGATACCTACTCGTACATATTTATAAATAGTCGAAGCTTTTCTGTATAATTTATCATCTTCCCAACGGTTGTTCTCGCGAATTGTTTTGTTGCTCTTCGGGATTTCCGCGGTGGAGATCTAATTTGACTGTTTATTTATCTTCATAGAACTTCCCACTATGATTGCTAATGGAAATGATTATATCCTACAGACGCCAGCACATCAAGTTACAACAATCTGTTAAATTTCTTTAATAGATTGTTAACTTTATCGCTATAGTATTAGGTTCAAGGTTGATTGGAAAAATTTGACAGTTTCACTCAGACACCTCGTACGTGCACATCCCATTTTAGTGGTAAGATGGTTTTACATCTTCGCATTATTGCCTTCCTAATGAAAAGCCGGTTTGGGGCACATCGCTTGATGGTTTCGAAATCTTTCTGAAGTGAAAATTTAATTAGGCGCATTGAGCAGTTTTGGATGAACAAAAATCATTGATCTCGCGTCATCGTCACCGAACACTTTGGATGAACAAAAATCATGGAACTCGCGTCATCGTCACCAAACGCTTTAGCTTTCGCTTGGTTTTCACTTCTATCGGCAGTCCCCAAAGACTGTCCCCGCATGTTTTTTTTTATACAGTGTAGGGAACACTAGGAATTTCTCCTGTACCGTGGTGCGTTTACAAACATATAAACTCACGTACACATACAGCCCGCTAGAAAGGGGACGCCTATTACTAAGATGATGACTAATAGAGAAGTATCTATAGAAGAAGATAGATGAGACATTTTACGCCAACACCAAATAAATTAGGACATATGATGGACCAAAAATGATGGCAGGAATGCCTCAATAGTTAACTACGTTGTAGTTTTTATCGCAATATTTTGTTTCCGACAGTTATTTCTCTACTTAAATCAGTATTTTTTAGTTCGACGCCAAATTTTGAGGGAAATCTTAAATGGACACCAAACACGATTAAATAGAGGGAAGGCTACGCAACTGGATAGAGCATAGGTACAAAAGGAAGAAACTACTAGTTCAACTAACATTAAAATTCACGCACTTTGAACGTTCGTAATTTATATTAATGAATTCCTCGGCGCTCTGACAGGCTCATAAGCCTGGTAAAGCCAACTAACAGAAGGTTTGTATAAAATTGCTGATGTTCAACTGTTGAAACGCCACTAAAGTTGGCGTATAGTTCCAAACATTTACGAGATGAAGCCAATATAATGTGTACTCTACTTCCATTGAAATAAAGTATATTTTCCAATAATAATTAACGCAAATGTTTGTCCAATACGCGTAGTGTAGTGCCACTGTAAGACAGTAGGTAGTTATTACTCTACCAGACGTTTTCGGGGCTGTAAACTTGCGCGATAATTTATAAAGAATAGCAATTGGGTTTTAATGTTTCAAGTTTTCGCGGCAATACATTTTCAGTTTGTTATCTACGCTCCTTTAGTTTTTTGCAAAATATTCCGGGCCGAACATGGAAATATGAACGCAACCATTTGGTTTTCGGTGAATTAAAACAAAGCCTTTATGAAACTTGATATTTCCTATGTGAGCCAATTCACAATATTTCCCTCTTTTGAAATACAAAAAGTAAACTCTCTATTATTCGTATTCCATAGATATCATGTTCATACGATTCCTTGTATGAATCGTAATTTTAAAAAGCTCTATTTGTTTTGAAATTCGAACTCAGATAAAAAATGTTTACATCTAAAAAGAGAATGTGTTTTGAAATAGAATACATCCTGTTTTGTGCAGTAAATTGTTTTTTCAAATGGCAACTCTGAAATGACGTCAATCTTTTTTGTCAAATAATAAAAAAGAAAAAAAACTTACCAAGCGAAATGAGGCCACTGTTCAGCATAGGCAGCTTGATGCTGTTAGGGATGGACACCAGGCTGGTAGTGCCTGAGGTCCTGAAATCCTTCTTCTTCGGCTTCTTCTCCATGTCGTATCTCGTGGTGGACCGCGAGCGGTGTTTCCGCTGGCTGGTCGCAACTGACGTGCCTCGCTGCCCCGTTCGCGACGACATCTTGGCTCACCCCACGAATTTCCCGCCGATTTATACTCAGTCGGATATGAACGGAAGCAGACGCAATTAATAACACACCGTCATTTTATATCACGTACAAAATCACACACAAACACTGTTTCTGTTTAGTTATTGTGGTATAAAAATTTATGGTCGCTTTTTTTTGTTTTTTAGAAACGAAACTAAACTTTGCGAACTAAATTTAAAGGCGTAAATTTAATATTTTTATATCAAAACATTTAATATTTGAAACATTGCTACCCTAGAATATGACACATTATTAGTAAAATGGCAATGTTTATGAAAGAGGAAACTCATATGGTCCCTGTCATTTCGGCAGCGTGGCGTTTTGATGTGAAAAGTCGTCGCCTGAAACAAAGAAAGAAAACTGGTTAATACAGGCACTTGTCGACAACTAATTATGATGCCACAGTCATGGAATCTAAGGTAAAGCTAATATTTTGGTGCTCTGCAGATAGGTCTACACCCGGAATTGAAATTCAGTCAGAGACAATTTTTTCAAAGAAAATTATTTTCATTATCTTAAAACCAATGCTATCGAATGTTACTTCAACAAATTAATGATTACACAAGTAAGTGCTGTGATTTGTCAGGTTTGAAAGTAAATAGATTGATATTATTTGCCACATCAACCCAAGTAGGTACATTAACACAATCTTAGCACAAACATCTGCAAAATGCAAATGCGTTCACTATCTACGTTCAATGACGCATTTAATAGTACTCTGTACTAAGTACAGTCATTCAATCATTCCCATTCATTTTACTTTCGCGCCAAGTTTTGAACGAAAGCAAAACAAGACAAGAAGTCATTGAAGGTGACATTCCGTGGAGTTCATAGACTAATTCCTTATGTGAAACATGGCATTAGTATAATACTATGCTTATTGTGATATGAAATTATGCAAGGCGTGTGAGTTGATTACTCTTGTCGCTACGCAGTGAACTACGAAACCGGCCATATTGTTTCGACATACATACGTAAGTACCTAATTAGATACCTAACTACAGGCATTGTCCATGTTAAATTGATATCATGGACGTAACAGAATTTACCATACATTTTTACCCGACTGCCTCAGAAGGAGGATAATGTTTTGGAAACATAAATCAATATGAGTCCTTTGAACTAAGAATGTTTTATTTTTTAAACTATTTTATTACGGTTTATGTGATCAGTAATATGTATCGCAAATATCGTCATCAAATCAGCAATGTGCTCTTAAACGGAAACATTTATGAAAATTTCCCATGAATTCAATCGACCGAGGTGTTTGTTATGTACGTATCAATTTATTTACGGGCATATCAACGTATTTATAGCAGCAGTGATGCAGCCGTACAGATATGCGACTACGTAATTTAAACGATAGGTAGGTACTCGACTTGCTCCGTACTCTGTAAATAGCATTCCTCCGCTCGGAAAAGTTGAGATTCTTGATAAATCGCGAGAAAAGCGGATTCCGGGAAGTTGACAAAAGTTTTAGATTGCTGGTCAATCCATTGCCACCAACTCAACTATCGACTTTAGCGATGAACGTTTTCAGTTGTTTTTTAAGTGACCATTTGCATTAAAAAAAGTCCTAAAAAAACCAAGTCAAGGGTTCAGTCAGTGGAATTTGAACTTTGTCATGTGTTTAATAGGGTCTGTTGTTCCAAAATTTGATTTTTATCTCTCATTTAAATAAAAATATCGATTCAAAGAACTCATATCTGGCAGCCTTGAGCCTCTTTCGAATTTGGAATCAGTCACGTTGCATGAACGCGCTGCACGTTTATGAATGAAGCAAACATGGATGACGGTGGAATTCCACGTTTAAAATCTGAAGAATTTGTAAAATTACCGCGTAACTTTGAAAGCTCTTGTAGCAATTATATGAAGAGATAAAAAAGAATTGAGCTCTCAGTCTAAATAATATAAGAAGTTTTCTCAAATCAGACTCTTTTGATTTGTGTTAATATAGTAGGAAGGTACTTTTAGATATTTATGAATGAATGCGAGTATGTATTATTATAAAGCGTATTATTAGTCATACGAGTATTCTGTTTGGAATATTTTTCCAAGTAGTTTTCTAAAATTATTGTCAGTGCAAATTGTCATAATTCTAGGAAAGTTGGCATGGATCTGCATGACGTATTTCATTGAAGATTTTTTAAAACGTAACAAAGTATTAATATCGTACAATAAGACAAATATCTCAGTTATATCTGAACAAGAAATAATTGTCGTGTGAACTCATTTGGCAACAATACATTCAACTGATTTGTTCTGAAATTCCAAGTATTTGAGACGGTTTCGAAAAAAGGTTATTTTGGTAGTCAAAAAGCAATAATGTGTAACAAAGTAGGTATCTATTGTGGAAGTCAGCTAGGCAGTTGCTCCTTGTAAAATACTGGTATTCAGCTGCATTTGGATAGTCTGGCGGAGTGGAAGCCGATCCCAACATAGTTGGGGAGATTGATTGATGGGTCGAAGGTTTTTTTTTAAGATTTTCTTTCATATTTGAAATACTAATCTAACTATAGGTATACACTTAAAATTAAAATAAAAACTCCTAACTAAAATATAGCGTCAAAAAATTCGTCCGCATCGCTATCGACTGGAAGTGAGCCCAAAAGACTGGCGGTATTGCCTCGTTGTATGGCAATGCTTATCCTATGTCCGAGGTAAAAGCCAGCCCTTGGGTCACGCGAAGTATCAACTAAGCGTTTGGCAAGTTCTTTATTTATTCGTTCGTTTATTTCTGAATAAAAAAATGGTTTTCAAGTGAAACATTATTACAATACCAACATAACGACGAAAAAAGACCCACCTCCTACAAAAATTATATAACGAGTTCTTAATTCAAACTGTTAACGTGCTATGTCGTCAGATGACATGCAACAACAACACTTTCAACGGCATTGCAACTCATTGGCACCATAGACACGCACGGTGGCATGGTGCCCGAGCTAATTGCTAAACGATAATCTGTCTATGAGTAGCTAATGTGACGGTATTTTGGGCTTTGAGCGAGAATAATACATAATATTGAGTACTTCGCTCACGTTCAAGTTTTGTTTTCGCAAAAAAGTAGCCTTCTCATGGGTACTAACTCGATCTCATTGTACCATTTATTTTCAACTTTATCGCTAACTCATTAGGTTCAAGGTTGATTGGGTAAATTTGACAGTTTCGGGTAGCTTGATGTGCTGGCGTCTGTACAAAACACTTAAACTCATTTTCGCATTTAGGTATAATATTAGTTAGGATGACAAATTATGTCAACTGTAAGAATAGATAACAGAGCTTTGGAATCATTACTTAAATGATTAACACCAAGGAAAAATTATTGTCGACTGTAATTTTTATAAAAGTATTATTTTTTAAGTAAGTACCTACGGTTTTTCGGGCAAATGATTCTGAAATAAATAGTTTACAAACTCTAATTGAATCTTGGTGGAAGTATCCTAACTTTCCTAGAACAAGATGGTCACAACAACAAACAATATTGCTCATCTCTTTGCCAGAATCACGCACGATGACGTAGAAGTATTTCAGTGACGAGAGCGCCATGTTTGTGTGGGTGGCGTATGCGCATTGTGTTGTCACAATGAAGATACGTACAGAAGGTTTTTGGTGGTGTTTGTAGTCATGGGCGGCCAGAGTGGGGACTTTTTGGAGTTTCGGGCGCTCATGGAGACTCTAAAGCCCACCAATTGGCCTCAGGGAAGACGGTGACACAGTAATCACGTGCTGCCGTGCTCAGCGAAATAGGGGACGCTCCTTTACAGTCTCCCTAAGGATGTGCCCCAACAAGCGTTGCACAGGAGTTCTGGGGTGGACTTTTAAGGAGACCCCCTCTTCCGTGTGATACCCGGATTGGTTTCAGTGAGGTGAGAATTTTTCACTCCCTGACCTCATCGCCAAAATTCGAGGATCTTTTTGAAGGTGCAAAACATAGGCCCCTGACGATTTTTGTGTATTGCTGTTCCTGCACTTTAATGTTTTATATTACTTCTTATTTATTAGTAAGCTTCTAAGTGTGCGTGCGTCTGGTTTTCTCACTGTGAAAGACGGACTTCTGTGCTCAGCTATTGTGTGGTACGGTGAAACATTGTTACGGTCAACATACATTTTTAAATAACAACAGGATATAATGAACTTTCGATGACGTGAGTTAACGATGACTGCATATACGTCAATAGCTTTACATCCTTTTCATATAAGTATTGGTCATAATTGGTTTTGAAAATGATTCTTACAGAAAAATGCACCAATCTTAAAATACCAACTCATAAAACTTTTCCATTCTGAAGGTATCAATCGCGAATCGTTATCACGCCCGGTATCATTATATTATTATCAAACCCAGAAAACTTTTTAACCTTTTGAACGCCAGAGCATAAACGCATCGGCGTGCCCCCGACGCCAAGCCACAATTGTCGCCGTACTTTTTGTCACATATTTCTGACGTTTGGCGTACAGGGCACGCGCTTGCTTGTTACATGACAAGCCTGACAATGACGTTCAAAAGGTTAATAATTACGCATGTTTTATTTTTAATACTTATATTTGCCGTGACAAAGACACAAAAATATACTAAAAAATTGAAAAAGTATGGTCATGTTCACGTTAAAAGCTTGTGAAAATCCATTTGCCTGTTTCCTATTTGACATTTCCGCACTGAAATAGTTTAAAACGTAGCAGCTGTACGGATGGAGCTAGTTTTTTTACACTGCCAGCTAATATTGTTAAAGCGTAGTCTGTAATTACGTTATAACTAGTAGGTACAGACCTATAACGCTATGGAAAATAATAGTTGAGGAGAGTAAAATGCAAAGAAAAATCATTTTCATTATTATATACTAGCTTCTACCCGCGGTTTGGCTCGTTTAGAAGTAGCCTATAACGGTCTTCCATCTAGCTCTCTACCAAAATCCATCAAAATTGGTTCGGAGATAGAGGCTTGAAAGCGTAACAAACACACTTTCGCATTTGTAATGTTAGTTAAAATATTTTATTCAGTTGCAAGACATAACTTGCCCAGTTTCATGGCTTCAGACTGTAATTGTAGAAAACCAATCGCTATTTATATTATTTGATCTCAACTGTATTAAAGATAAGGCGTAAATGAAGATAAAAAACAATAACATTCATCCTTCCCAATAATGAATCAAGTCTCCACCAAATACACGAGAATATCACTCCGAATAATTTGCATGACAAGCTGTAATTTACATTTGCAACATTTCCAAATTTAAATTTAAAAAAGCATCCGAAAAAAAAAGAATTGAGAAAGTAAATATGGAGGCGAAAGAACTGCAGTGTGCGGCCTATGATCCCTCGTGGGCTGTGGCGGAGCGTCTACGTGCCCTGTTTGTGAATGAACGGAAATTACATGCTGGGATATTTTACTGAATTTTGGAGAGAGGAGAGATGTTCTAGCTTTTAGGATACTTGGTAGGTACTCTTAAATGTGAGGATAGAAGTTGCTTGCCTGCTACGTGGAGTTAGGTACTTATCCACGTTACAAAAACTATGAGGTTATGTTATCAGGTAGAAATCAAGTTATCGGTTCAATGAAATGGTCATCTGATTCATCAGAGAGAAATACACCGGTACCTACTATTTTTATGTAAAGCGGGATACGGTCATAATTCACAAAAGTTAAAAGGCAGCCACCATGACTTAAAAGATTTTTACCGAGCTGTTAAAGTGAGGTCAAAATGAGAACAACACTATTTTGAAGCTGTTAAATTGATGCAAGTACTTTTTTGGTTTTGTAAAATAGACTATACAGTTTTCGTAATATTACAAAATGCGAAATCTCTTTTCAGTTATTAATCTTTACTTAGTACAAAACCGGCCGTGGCACATTTATCTGCAATATATTTAACGTTGTCCACGGCCATACAGAAAGTGCTGTATATTGAAGCCGTTAATAAAATACGCTACAAGGCGTGAAGGAGCCACTATAAATCGTTCCTGGTAGGAACGCAAACCGCGAGAACGCGCCAACTATTTCGAATTTCGAATCGAATACACTATTGTTCTTTTTACTCCATGTTTTGATTGACTTATGGTTTAACGACCAGGTGTCAAAGTTTTTTTTTTAATATTGCAGTATCACATATTTTCTTCAAAAAATTCTCAAACTCTCGTATCTATACATCAGATAAATTTGATTATTGAAAAATCTGTCCTTAAAATATTGATTGATTTGTATCCAATTGATGGCAATAGTGCCCTCTAATCCCTTTATTACATGGGATGAAAACATAACTAGCGAACGACCCACTGACTGAAATGTGGATGTTCTGTAGACACACCTCTTCCTAGCCTTATATAATAAAGGTGTAATTTAAATTATGTTAAAAATATTTAAATGAGCATAAAGTTCACCTTTTACGTTTAACTTTTCACACTCGTTGGCACTAAAAAACAAAAAGCACAAATTGGTTCCTAGCTTTTGAATTAATTGAAATTGGTAAAATAATTACTCGTCTGTCTTCGCAAACCAATTACAAAATTCACGGTAGGAATACATGTGCACCCACCGTATTAACGTTAACGTCAATTAATTGGACGCAGTTTTAAAAAAAAAACATTTTGATTTTCTGATAAACACAGAATGATAATGGTAATAGTGGGTTCACACGAAACAGACTTTTGTTTGCACAGACTTTGAATTCTAAATAAAAATATTCTTACTTTTGTCTGCAACAAAGCAATTTTGTCGCACAGACAAAAGTCTATGGAAGTTTATGGAATTTTGTATCATGTGGACCCACCATATCGTAGGTATGGTTTAAAAAACACTCACTTCACCGAAATCCTTAATACACAATAAAATCACTGATGTTAATACTATCTCAAATGAAAGTCACAGAAAAGGAATCGTGCAGGTGGGTAAAATACTCTAGAAAATGAAAAACAAAACGTTCGATTTTTCTGTCTATGTGTTGTGTACCAACCCGAAAAATTCGAAAAACAAATCCAACTTCGGCACCGTTCGTCTATGTGTACTAGGCAGGAAAACAAAAGAAAATCTTTCAGCTCAACGCGCACTTTGCTGAATGAACGATGAACGAGTAAACAGTTGAGTGACTCACGTTCGTTATTGAATGGTCCGGTTGAGTTCACTCAAGGGCGCGCGATGTTGTCGAAATAAATCATGGCGGATTCGGAATGACATGTGCCATGAATGAGTGAATCATACGCATTCTTAGCTGGGAATAGCCGGGATAATTTATAAAAATGTTTTTGTTCAATCATCTGCTGGAGTGAGAGGAAATAGGAAAATTTCCAGTGGCTGGAACAAAAATAAACTAGTCGAATATTACATCTTAACTAATTGTAGAATATAATAATATTTGTTTTGTTTTTTTTTTGCTTCTAGATACGTCTCTAAAAGTAATCGTAATCTTTGGAAGTACCTATTGCTCTATTTGGACTTCACTGGTAGAATATACTTATATTTATTCTGACTTTTATTCAATTTTTTATCCTGATAAAGAAAAGTACGGCCTTTGTGGAAAAAACCAAGCGAGTGAATCCCTGAAAAAAAAATTAGAAACACAAAATTCACGAATCGTAATTATAAAACAAATTCTATACAAACCAAATTTACCCCAGAGATAACACAGCACGTGTAACTCAAAGGTAACTAACAGCAAATTAATGAATAAATACCAAAAAAGAAAGCTTTTCTTCATCAACTAGATACACATTATCTCTGGACATAATGTATATTAACTCCCGACAATGAGCTTATCCCAAAGGGCAGTCTTTGTGAAACTTTTCCTCCATAATCCTGACAATAATGTACCGTGGGTAGTGCTCCAATAGATCCGAGATACAAAGTGGGAGTCCCTTCTTATCCAATTTCGTTCCATTGTATTGAGACCATAGGATAATCTGCTATGACAGTGACTTGGACGCGGCGCCTCGCTTACGTAAATGTGCATAGTTTAGCTTAAGAAGCTGTTAAAAAGTATTTAGTAGTTTTGATCGTCACAAGACTGTGTAGTGTGGTATTTGATCATTTGTAGCCGGGCCAGGGGGGCTACTCTCTAAGCCCGAAGTCCGAATGACAACACGATTTGACAGCTACTGTCAAATCGTGTTGTCATTCATTCTTAGTGGTTAGGTGATACGGACTAGAATACACCCGAAACTACGGACTTCGGGTTTAGAGAGTAGCCCCCTGGTTTTTGTACAAAAATTGCTTTAAATACATAGCGAAGTGGCTAAAGAAAACTGCTAGAGTTTAAAAATCATTCAATTTTTTCTTCGTTTGCTGCGTTAATAGACTTTTAAACGACATTGCGAATGTACATACATGACACCGCAAAATGGCAAACGCCGTAAGATTTCAAAATATTGCGTGAAATAGTAAACTTTATTTTCTGAATAAGACACGGATGTACCTATTGGAAACTAATGCCTTTGGATGGATGGCAAAATTATTTCGATAAATATAATACTTATATCGATAAATTATAATCTCATTAAGATTTATTACAATATTACGGAGTCTGCAATTTTCCGGTGACATAATAATATTATTAGAAGAAAATTTAAATCAAGAATAGCCACAACGCGACGGGCTATAGGAAGGTGGCTGGCGGCACTTGCCCATCCCTAGCTGGAGGCTTTAATATTTATATTAAGGCCACTACAGGCAAGCCCAGTTAAGCAGTCGACAACCTCATAGGTTGAACTGTGAGAAGCAACTCAAAAAACAAAAAAAGGCACTCGTCCATTTGCTCTTCGTTCATCACGGAGTACGGAAGCTCTGCCGAAATCACTAGCGATTGTCGTTATTTTCAAATATTAAATTTTGTCTGCCTTCTTTTATACATAGATGCTTGTACGATCCTTACTGACCAAGTAAGGATTGTCAATTAAAAGATTTTAATTATTGAAAGACTTTCTGACTCCAAACTATGATGCACTGTTTGATTTTAATTAATACTAGCTTTTTCTTGTAACTTTGCTCGCGTCAAGATTTCACAAAAAAGTAGCCTATTACCGTCTGCAGGATCCCATTTATCCCATTATCCTCCCTCATCATCCCATTCATTATCCCATTTATTAACGGCCGGTTTTAATAACGTATTTATCTTTAACCAACTGTCAAATTAGCTACCAACAGTAGCTGAAACGTCATGTTAAAAAGGCAAACATGACGTTTCAGCTACTGTTGGTAGCTATTTTGACAGTTGGTTAAAGATAGATACGTAGTGTAGCCTTTTTTACCCAAAGGTTGACTGGTAGAGAATGCCTTGATGCATTAAGTACGCCCATGTACCACTATTGTACATTAAATTTAAATAAATAAATAAATACGTTATTGAGACCGGCCGTTAGGCGTGAAAGCGTAACAACAAACAAACTTACTTTCGTATTTATAATACATAATTTATCCAATTCCAATTCTAATTAAGGCCGTTACAATAATTATAAAAGTTTTAACAAATTATAGAATCACGTGTAAGTGTAACATCTGACATTGAAATAAATTAGGTGGCTAGAAATATAATTTATCTTATTACGTCTTTACTCTGATTAAACAGAACCTAATTACTCATAATTTTGTTCAACGTTGGGTATGACGATCAAATAAATGTTAGCTCATCCATTTACAGGTTTTCTTGAACGTGAAGACCAAGGTAACGAAAAACTAGACGTTTATATTTGATGATGTATAAATTCCAAGCATCTAGAGGTAAATGGTAGGAAAATCAATGTAATACTAAAGTCAAAAAAATTACCAAAGACAAATTGTCACAATAATTATGGTAGAAAACGAATACTTTTGACGCTTGATAACATTTGAAATTGACAACCAAACCTTCTGCTTTGAATAGTTGGAACAAATCCAGTTTAACCATCCAATATCAACATTATTTATATCATACACTAGCTTTTGCCCGCGACTTCGTACGCACATATCCCGTTTTTTCCCGTTCCCATACGCATTTCAGGAAACCCTCTCTTAGTGCTACTTTACACTCCCCAAGGAACCTGTGTATGCCAAATTTCAGCTTTCTATGACCAGTAGTTTCGGCTCCGCGTTTCACTCACTCAATAACGGAAAAAAATTATATATTGGGATTTTCCATAGTCTTTACCTAAATACCTAGTAATATTTTTTAATAAGACGATAAAATATCTCAAAAAGAGACCTTATCTGGAGAATTTTCAAGATATATGTCTTCGGCAGACGTACTACTACGTAGTAGGAGCCTGTGAACGTCCCGCTTGCTACAATTCACTTACGAATATTTATGCTGAGGTGTCTCGAAGGACGTGATGCTACTAAGTTTCACAATGCTTGTTTTTGTTTACACAGATTTAGATAAAAACTAAAAACTAGACACTTGGTTAGGATTTGCTTCGTCCATTTTCATATTCATTTGTCATTCTCTTTTAATATAATATATTATGTAGATCCTACTAATATTATAAACGCGAAAGTTTGTAAGTATGGATGGATGGATGTTTGCTACTCTTTCACGCAAAAACTACAAAATGGATTTTGATGAAATTTGGTACAGTGGTAGATTATAGTCTAGAATAACACATAGGATACTTTTTATCCCGGGAATATGTTCCCTTAGGATAATTTTCGACAATTACGCGGGCGGAGCCGCGAGCGGCAACTAGTATAAAATAAATCTGCAAGGGCCATTTTTTCAATCTTTAGATAACTTTAACTCCCAGAATAATTACTAATAAACATTTGACATACCTTTCCATAGACACGCTGTCAAACCGCCATCATTATGAAGTTCGGTATTGAATCATATCCTAACATAGATTTCGGCTTAGCTTTAAGCTCAAACGTTATGCTGCAAAAGCCAGTAGTGTTACAATGACTTCGGTATTCCGGCAAACAGTGATGGTTGGTTGGAATAACTGAAAGTGATAGTTCGCCGGATTATCTGAAACTCTGAAACTTCAGATTCCGAAACAGTCAAGGAGGATGCTTGGTTTTGCCTTGCATTGCAATAGTCGCCAAAATGGTGCATTGAATTTGGCATTGTCATTATTACTGTAGCTTTAAAACAGTACAGCATCTTATGGAATACTGGGCAATCGATAATCAAGATTAGTGCCCAATTAAATTATCTAGATTTTTTTAATATCTAAAGACGATAAAATAAAATATTTTCCAAGCTAATACTTTTTTTTTGTGGTACGTCACAGACGTGATGGATCGATTTCATTATTTACTTATATTTACACAAAATTATAAAGCTTGCAAAAAAATAATAATGATAAAAAATAGCTTTATTTATCCTTCTACAGTTTTGATTAACCTAACCAATGATTTTCACACAAATTTAACTCCTAATTATGTTTCTAAATTAACATATGTGCCGTTATTTAGGATATTATGTACAAGGACCCCCAGCTATAGCGGTGAAAGCCTCATTCATTTCCTTCCTCCATTCATTTCCATGCTGTCTCTAGCTACTCAGCTCCAATTTTTACCAGCTATTTTTATAATATCGTCGCTCCATCTCATTTATGGTCGACCTTGTCTGCGCTTTTTGTTCAATGAGTACCAGTAGTGATTTTCGTCCACCTTTCATCTGTTACTCTTTGGAAATGTCCACCCCATTTCCATTTCAATCCTAGTACCTTTATAGCCACATAATTTGCCTTGGTTTTACTTCTTATATTGTGTTCTTTACTTTGTCTTTAAGTCTGTGGTACATGTAACTCCTTTCTATTCCTCTTTGGCACACTTTGTTTTTTCTAGATTTCGTTTTGTCAGGGGTCATGTTTGACAGGCATATGTGAGTGTGGGAAGTAAACATGTTTCCGTGGTTTTTGTTTTTATTTTTCTCTCTCAACTTTCACTTATCTTTTTAACATTATAGTCATAAAATAACACACGTCTTAACTGAAAACTCTCAAGCTTGTTCCCAAACTGTAGAAAGTCGTATAAACGCCCAATTGAATGTTCACAATGTGTAACGATTCTTATCGTGCTCTCGTAGGTACAATTACGCGCAGTAAGTAAAGGATAATCCTTACATTTATATATCGTTACCGCTGAAATCCGCCGTTAACTGGTACGAACCGGAATAATCTGGAGAATTCATTGTTTGAATCGCACGAGCAAGTTCAATTGTTTTAGTTGTGCTTTTGCAGAGTTGTATGAAAAAGACATGTCTGCAAAGAACATCAATATGGTAATTGAGAATTTCATACAAACATTCATGCAAGTATTTTTAATGCTGAGCTGAGGCCCTCTTTTGCAGAGCGGTATGAAAAAGGCATGTGAAAAAGAACATTAGAAGAATTTAGTCTTTCTTTCATATTTAGACATCTCGTTTTTTTTTATCTTTTACTGAAAGATAATAAAAAATTAAACCATTTTTGCCTTTCAACTAAATGTATGTTGGCTTTTTCTCATCAAGTAGGTACCTACCGAAGAAATAAAGTTTTAATCTCAAATAAAATATTACTTTTTGGATCAAACTATCTGTTAACGTCAGTGGGTGTTACATGTAAGACATTGATGGAATGTTGTTTTTACTCCAATCTTATATTTTTGTATCGGCAACACTTAAGGTCATATGTTTCCCTAGAGTCGAAAAGAAAATCCTCCAATGTAAGAATTAAGAATTTGAAGTTAAATATTTGTCAAACTTTACCTGCCTGTCAAAGTTTAGCATCTCAGTGGGGCTTGTTGTAAAGCTAACACTAAATTCTCAATTCAGAAACCTGCTCTAAGTGACCAAAGATATTCTCTAAAATGCAAATTCACAGTAGTGACACATAAAATAGGCGGTCTTAATGCAAAAAAGCATTCTCCACCAGCCAAAAGATCAAAACATTTGGACATTATAAATTATGTTAGTACGAACAAAGTTTACCTACATAAATTGGAATGGCTTACCTACATTTTGATGCATAAGTAGACACTCAGCTACCTATTCGGTCCATACCCCGACACAGTAGGTCAAACTTATCTCAAACTAGAGCATTCGATCATAACATTTACATTGCCAAAACATTATAAACTTAGTTATTGCAAAGTTATGGACTGCAATGAATGGATAAAATACATTTTTAAATGGCTTAGGTACTTTGCTTGAAATTGATGATAACCAGTGATGGGATAATCGGGCGCTAATATACCTAAACTTCACTTTTACTCCCAAAAAAGTATAATACCTACTCCCGAATCCCGGATCCCGGAATCGTTCGAAATTCCTGTGATTGCTAAAAATGCCCGCTTTTTTTTAAATTTAAAAACCCAATTGTAATGGAACTTCTAATTTAAAATGAAAGTTTTTTCATTAAATTTGTTATAGATGTTTTTACAAAATTGTTCAATCCCGGTAACCATAATGTCAATATCATTCTTTCACGGGAAGATATTTAGGTATATAAGCGCTCGATTGTCCGATCACTGATGATAACACATTCCTTCCTACCTACACTTCAGTAGGCAGAGATAGATATCTGCTACTGATGACTCAGAGCATAGGAACTTGCCAGGAGTTTGAGAGTCAGTCAATTCAAAGCTGATACGTTAATATACTATGGAGTGGCGGAAGCGTACCATAAGAAAGCAGCGTTGAAAGGCCTCCCACAAGGTGGACCGATGACCTGGAGAGGGTCGCGGGTAGCCGATGGATGCGAGACGCACAGGACCGGTAGTTGTGGCGACACTTGGGGGAGGCCTATGTCTAGCAGTGGACGTGTTTCGGCTGATATTGTGACGTTAATGTAGCCTTAGTTTGTATTTCTCATGTTAATATTTAGCTGAATACAATCTCATTCATGGTTTTTTGCGAAACAAATATTATTTATTACACAAGTCAGAGACCTACCATAGCTAGCAAACGCCGAACACATTTCCTTTATTCCGCGCTCTATAATCTACCAAATTCTATTCCAAGGCCTGCACCCAAAGATAATTAATAGACAAAACGGTTAGCCAAGCACCTATACCCGAAATAATCACGGCGACCCGACCACCGCCTTCGGTCCGTGATTACCATCGAAATTGACTTCGAAACACAATTTGAAGGAAATCACGACACCCACTAACGAACAACCTCTTCAGACTTTACCTCTAATACGTTTTGTGAGGCACTCGAAGGAGTAAATAATAACATCACGCTTATAATCCCCGTAGGGTAAGGCAGAGGTGCCATGAAACGGCATGATTGGCCAATTTCTGGGAGACATTTGGCACATCATTATCGTTTTAGCCGCCTACTATGGTAGACACCATATAAATGTGCAATAACGGTCATTGACCCACATACATTTATTGACTTTCTTTATATCAAAAATAGAAATAACTTCCATCGTGATCTTTTTCGTTTTCTAGTAATTAAAAACGGTTCATAATTTATTGTATGGGTATTTACGAAGGGATATTAGGGAAAGGTCAATGTACATTATTGCAAGTTTATCAGGCGCCTACCATAATATAGACTCCTATGAGCACCACCCTGTGGTTTAGATTGCTTCGTAAACATGAATAGTCTTATTCATAAAAATCTCAATTGCTGTATAGTACATTTTGGCATTTGCATTTAGGGTAAATGTCCCTTACGTTATCTGATACTTTCGGAATCGTATAAAACAAAACCGATATCTGCCTCTGTATGTTTCTCTGCTTCATCAAGGTTCTCCCCGCGATGGCAAAATTGTTGTCTGCCCATCTCGCCACTTATTTCTTATATGTATGTTAATCGGGTTGGTTTTCGCAACTCCACGACTAAGCGCGTATTTTGCGTGCAGGTGGGACAAATGTCATTCGATCCACCCCAGCTCCCCAAGGAAGGCCAGCAATGCCCTGGTGTGACCAACTATCTCACAGAGAGCACCTGGGTTTCCGAAGTACTTAGCCCTGTAATCATCGACTACTGGGCAGCTTAGTAGCAGGTGTGCTGCTATCTTGTCCTTCTCCATGCAAGCTCTGCAGAGTGGGCTATCAGTGAATCCTATGACACCTCAAACACCTCTAGTGTTTATTAAAAGGCTTTGACTGTACGCAACTTGTTTCTTCTAAACCACGTAACAGATTTTGATTCGGTTTTCACTAGTAGCAAGAGCAATAAGCGATGCAGGTTTGTGTAAATAAATTGCACCCGTGCGAAGCCGGGGCTGGTCGCTAGTTCGCAATAAGACCGCAAGTGATTGCCTACTTTATCACAAAGAAAACGGAAGCTTTGAAATCAAGAAACAAACGAACTCACTATCACCATCAGACCCCGTATAAACAGGATTGCATAAATAAACCTAAACGTTTGGAGGGATTCCGCCACACTTGCGTTTTTTCCTCTCCTAAGTTAAGTTAGTACCGCATTTCCCATGAGATCCACGTCTATATTAAGAAATAAAGCCCACTTGTGGGACCCAACAGGATTGCTTTTCGTGATTCCCGGCGATTTCGGTGAAATAATGTAGGATAGGGTGACAGCAAACATGGGTACTGAATATATTGCATTCGTTAAAACGTTGTTAGGGAATCAATGATTAGAACGGAGAGAAAATTTTGGAAACAAAAAAAAAAAAAATATTATATATAATATTTATTAGTTTATTATTTTAGCATATATATATACATATTTATTTTATTAGTATTAAATAGTATTTGTGTATTATTTCCGAAACAAAATTCTATTTTAAATTTTATTTTTATTTGTTGTAAACCTACCACGGTGTAGTCTTTTTAACCCAAAGGTTGACTGCCTTAATGCATTAAGTCCGCCCATGTACCACTATTGTAAATTAAGTCTAAATAAATAAAATACAGAAAGATTTGTGGAACGATTAATTAGTTGGGTAATTTGTTATTGTATTGATCGACGTTGTAACCATTGCGGGTAGAACGTGGATGAAACTCAAGAGCATGGGGAAAGCACAAGAAAAGAGACGCCTATGTTCAGCAGTAGGCATAGACAAGTTGTGGATGATGACGAATTTGCTATAGAACTATGTTAGTATAAAAACAAAAAATACTAGTGAGAGATATAGAGTGAGAGACATAGATAGATATACAAATGGATATAAGTAGCTGGCCTTCATGTTGTAATTACTTAAGCAAAAAAAAATACTATGAGTGAGAAACAGATAGAAATGCATTTATGTAGTTTTATAAGTTGTTGGTTTTATTGTAATTATGTACAAGCTTTACCTGAAAGTAAAACATCACAAAAAGTAGCATGGTAACTCAACTAACGTAATAGAAGTCCTAGTTTAATATAGGTCAGATGAAGCTTCTAGTAGCCAATGTAGGTCAGTCAAACGCTTCAAGTTCTGTTTCAAAATTAAATATTTCAAGTATACGCTGAGCTGTGTTATCACCTTATCATGAAATATGAACAGTGGAGATACTTTGTAAACTTTAATAATGACATTAGCTCTAGTAGGGTTATAACCAGAGATCGGAATAGGTAGACTATATTTACCTAATGTTCGTGAAAGTAAGTAACATCGAGTTGATAATACCTCCTGTAAAATCCCGGAATCTTAAATGGAATGATGACAATTAAAACCCGGGATTATAAATTCATGAACTGGACTTTGAGTATAGTTACAAATTATTGATTTGAAGAATCAAAAGACGAAAGAGTTGTGTGAAAACAAAGCTATTCAATTGAACAGTTTTAGTAGGTACGGAACTCTAAAAACGTAATAGGGTTCTTTAATATTATAATTTTGTTCAAATGTATTCAAAGCGCAATAACTAATTTGCAATTTCTTAAATCCCGGGATACAAGTAATGTTTATGATTCCGGGAATTTCGCTAAAATTCCGCAAGAAATCATAGGTTTTAGTGGAGTTATGAAGACAGTTGGTTGCAACGAAGTGGACATACAACTCGTAGCTCTAGTGGTTGCTATTCCTACTGGCTTTTCTAGGATGGGAAGTCATCAAATGACTTCTTTCGCTCAGGGCGGAGCGGAAGGGAGTGTCAGACTCTTAACTAAAACCCATCCGTGTTCTTTCTTATACCCTTTACGTTCTAGGACCGCGGTGACTCTTTCGAACAAATTCCGCAACTCTGGAAGTATTGCTACTGCTAAGCTTGAAGTCCTGGGTCCGATTATTCAGTCAGGCAAAGTGTGACTGGGATATTATTTTGACTAAAGCCCAAGTTCTGCACTTCCGCATTTGTTAAAATGAGATCCTTCCGTTCATCTCAAAGCTCTAGTATCCTCCTAGATCTACATATCTTACGTCACAAGTATATGAGACCAGCTTATGTACATATTTCATGTCGACGCTATATCCTGACAGGGGTAAACAGAGCTAATGTAATAACTTGTTCCGTTCAGTAATATTAAGGTTTGAACCTTGGTTAGCTAAGTTGTTATAGTATGATATTAAAATCGTAAATTCCTTAAGTTTTGCAAGGAGAAATATTGTTCATAATATGACCTGTATAGTTAACAATTCGCAGAGTTTATAGAAATAGGTAAAAACATGTTGACAACGTCTAATAAATTGATGCACGCACGAAAATGCATGACTCATTGTAACGTCACGCTCACTGTAACGTTACGCTCATTGTAACGTTACGATCGGAGCGAGAGCGCTGCACGATTCAATTTTATTCATAAAAGTATGCAATGATTTCATCAATGTTTTGTTATGACGTTGTCACGTTAAACTATCGTCCGTAAACATGTGCAGTTTTTTATTTTAAATATTGCAGCACATCCTGAGCTAGGAGACTTTGGCCTCGCACAGGTCTTTCTATTGTCGTTTGGCATGTGCGAGTCCCAAATAAACATTTTTTTTTCTTTCTTTAATTCCTCCTGACCCTACAGATATTTGGGATCGATTTAATGGTTCCTCTTCGTCTGTACTTCTACATCTCGATCAACTATTGTAACGTAAACTGTAACGTTACGGCTTACCCGACTCGAATGTCAGTATGAACTGCTGCTTGCTTCATGGTGATGAAGTTTATAGAAATGCTAGGGTCCCAGGATAGTGAGTAGAACATGGATGAAGCACAAGAGCATGGGGATAAGCACAAGAAAAGAGAGGCCTATGTTCAGCAGTAGGCATAGACAGGTTGTGTATCCCAGGATAGTGCATATCAGAAAAACGAGGAACTCCTCCATAATTTGTGCATTGCTGTTCATACTGACATTATCAGGTAGGGTGAGCCGTAACGTTACACTGTCAGTTAATATTCACCACTTTTTCACATACTTCACAGAATGCATCAACCGTATCTTTTCCAACGTCTACTTAAATAACATCTCTTAAAATGTTTCTAACGAAAAGCCTCTCATTCACCACTACAAGAACGCAAAGAGAGAAAATAAAGCCGACAAAGGAATTCAGAAACGAAAAAGAATCTTTTATTTTTAAATAAACAAACGAAACTTGAAATTCAGAGCCAACAAACAAAGCCGCAAACTCTGGAACACCGCAAAGCATTCGGAAAATTCTAATTAAAATTAGTCAACTCAGTTTAGAGAACGGACGCAAAGCGAATCAAAAATAAAATGTACCGCTTGCTCTAAATCCCGGACTCATAACCACAGAATTTGGAGCGAAATGCAATTTAATTAACTTTTGTTCACATTATTGTTGAGTCCATCGAGAGCTTCACTAAATTTTATAAATGTAGTCTAAAAGGGGATTTCGCAACGTTGTTTTTAAGAGTGACTGCCTCGTAGATTTAGATAAGTACCTACACAAAATGAAGCTTAACTCACGAAGATTAAAGTTTCATTTTGCATACAGGACTCTGCCGGAGTGTGTGTTTCTTGATAGCTGCAACCTCAAGTATTTATAGAGGTATGCGGAACAGAGAGTAAAGTCCCGCTTACCTCCACTAATATGGGAGGATCCTCCGACCAAATGGTTGTTGTGTCTGGTGGGCAACTGCCCGAAAGTTGATATTTGGACTGTTGCGTATATTTAAATCGAGCGGAGAACTTTGTGCGATTTGAACATAATGCAACGCGATGAAATGTACGATGCAGGATTTCGTAGTTAGTTCGTCGCTGACAGAATACATGGCGTTGCGGTTCTTTTTGTTGCCGTACAAATTTATTGCTTCTTAGTTTTTCATGTGGCGGCATTGATGCCGCTACATACATATTTATGTCAATAGTGAATAGGCTACTTCTAGGTATGCGTGCGCATTATCGACCACATCATCCCTTTCCATCAAGTGAGATGGTGCTCAAACGTGAACCTATCAATTATAGTATATCTCATGCTGATTATGACCCCGAGATCATTCTTCGGGTCAGGTAAAAGTTTTGTATGTTTTGTCATAATTTGTCATGGATTTTGGAATTTATTTATAGATCCGATTTTTGGATCTATGTCTGGTTGATAACATAATGACGGCTACAGATTGATAAAACGTAACACACATTAAAATAAATGATAACAATAACCCAACAACGAAGCAAATAGGGTTACATTTCATATAATATTGCATTTATTTGGACGGCTCACTGTCGTCCAATTAAATAGACATTTTGAGACTGCTCATACGTCAAAGGACGAACCTACAGATCTACCCGATTATTTTCATAAATAAAACTTAAAAGATGAATTCACAAAACGTCAACATTTTTAAAACCCAAAGAGACTTTATAAAACCCAAGGAGCAGTTACTCCCCAGATCGTGAATTGGAATGGCCTTTGCAACTAGCATGCAATGCAATTACCTAGCCATTGCAATGGCCTATTTGGAAAGCGCATCCAGGTAGGCCGCTGCAAGCACAACTTGGCGAAATGAAGAAGCATCAATCGATCCACATTTTATATGAACATTTAAAACTATTCATCATTCACCAAACAATCATTGATAATGACAAAAATCAAGCTCAAAGATAAGCTTCACGTCAGCAACCTCAAAAAATTGTGAATTCAAAATATAATGAAGAATGAAAAAACGACTCAACAAAATAATGGTGCTTGAATTATTTCATAAGAGGCACTGAATTTATATTCAAAATTCGTTCATTCCATTTCGGTATATTCATAATTTCATGAATTTTTAAAACCCACTCGTTTGTAGAGCTTGCCGCAAAGTGTGTAATGAATAAAATATATTATTAATTTATTATTTTTGGGATAGCTTAGCTGTGGCGTTCCTGGAATTATTATGAGTGGTATCAGAGGTCATGATTTCATGTTGGGATTTACAGGTAAAGAGATTGAAAATCTGTTGATTTATTGGGTCGAAAACAACCGCAAAACAAAATTGAGCAAAATTAAGCAAATAATGTAGGTATGCATACTCTACAAAATATTAAAAAGTAACGAACTGTTCTCAGTTATATTATGCAATAATCTTTAACAATTTATTAGCTACGTAGTGCTTAAACGGGTTGATTAAGCAAACCAAATTTATCATGAATTAAAATAATAATTCATGACTTTCAAAGAATCTCATAAAAGACATTCTTAAAGAGCAGCATGTTAGCCCATTCCCGTCTAAATCAATATTTCAGACAGTTAAATAGGCTTCCATAATTTATTTTCCGCCAAAGAGATCTTGTAAGTCTATAAAAAGCCGGGACTCAAAGAGCGGCAAGTAAAAAGATATCCAATTAGCCGTAGGACGGTCACAAGAATAGGTATAAAAAATTCATGTTAGCTGGCGTTAAGTTGCAAAAGGCTGGGGACAAACCTGAGCGGAAAATCTCGGCGGAAATTCAAACTGTCGCGCGGTTTTGAGTCCAAATATGGAATTCTCAAGACATGCCATGCCCTACTATGACTATATACACAACTAGCTTTTGCCCGCGACTTCGTCCGCGTGGAATAGTTACTTGGGGCAGACGTTTTTATTTTAAGATTATGAAGTTTAGTAAAGTTTCAGTCAATGTTACTGAACAGAAAAAGAATAGATAGATTTGAATAGTTTAACAAATGTTCGACGTGATTCTTTAAATTGGCATAACATTTTTATTTATGAACCTATTGACATGAAACATCAAACAATTAACACTAAATGTTAAGTGAAGCTTACCATAATGTATCAGTGAAAACCATATCTAAATCGGATAATCCGTTTCTGAGATTAGCGTGCACAAACGCACGGACAAAGAGACAAACAGACAAATAGACAAACGGACAAACGGACAAACAGACAAAAATTCTAACAATCATTGTTTTGGGTGCTATTTGCGTAAGGTCCCAATAACATTTTTTCTCATATATCTTCCATGTACATACAGCGATTCGTTACATTTTTATTCTATGTATAGAAGATAGATGAATAGATAACAAATAAAAGAATTTAACGATTTTTCTTACCTACTTCCGTGAAATCTGCGAGCTATTCAATATTATGAACACTATGACGCCTATCCTTAATGATTTCAGTGTGGGAGGGAGATGGAGCTATACAAGACGCATAGCACTATCCTTTTTTAACAACGGAAATGTTTCATGATGGCATTGGCACGTTTTAGTGCTTTTCTGTAAAAATGTCACTGTCAAAACTTAGGTGCAGTAAACTTTAAGGATGTCTAGAAGTACTGGTCCACATGTCCATCCCTTTTTCAGGTGCAATCATAACTCACTCCAAGCTCACTGTATCGAAGTTTTCTTGGTGAGAATTTTACGGAATAGACCATCGAATATACTCATTTTTTTCTTAGAGTTTGACTCACTAAGATATTTTTTTTTAACCGTTGCCCCTCACTAGGAATTTCTTCTGTATCGTGGGTGCGTTTACAAACATAACATACACAAACAGCCTTATAGAAGCTAATTATGGCACAAAAACGGAAGAGTCCTACACTTAATATTGATTGAAATCCAATGATGTCGCGCTAGTGGAAATTTGAACTTATTTTTTTTTTAGGCATGGGGAATCATCAAATGACATCTTCCGCTCTGGGTGGAGCGGGAGGGCGTGTCAGACTCTTACTGACTAAAACCCATCCGTGTTCCTTCTAAAGCCCTATGCGTTCCAGGGCCGCGGTGACTCTTTCGGACAAATTCCGCAACCCTGGCAGAGAGGGAACATTTGAACTTACACCGATGAATTACGCGCTCAAAATGTTTCCACCTTTTCCGCTAAGTTTTGTTGCTAACCTTATTTATATTCGCCAGAAACTTAGCGCGTTTTGTCCGAATTTCAGCACATTCTTAAGCTATATTTTGGTGCTAATGGTTCACTTAATTATGTTAATTGTATATTTAATTTGACTCAGACTTACGTGTAAATGTTAACTTTGGAATAAAAGGGTAATTTATGTAGATTTATTTATAGTTTTGTTCGGAAAGTGGAGGTTAGATGTGTTAATCTCGGTTGCTTCGTTCGCTACGATGGGATATTGTTTTTGTAATTTACATGTTAGTTACATGTTTGTTACAAAGAGAACAAATCAATATTTAAAGGGAGTGAGTGGTATAGAGAAAGAAAACATTTATTTGGCACATTAATTTGATACACACAATCTATACTAATACAATGAAGCTGAAGAGTTTGTTTGTTTGAATGCGCTAATCTCTGGAACTACCAGTATATGATAGCCACATTCATGAGAAATACTATAGGCTACACGGGAACGGGAAATTCCTACGGGAACGGAAAAAAAACGGGGTATGCGCGTACGAAGTCGCGGGCAAAAGCTAGTGTAGTTATAAAATATACGAGGCATAGTATAAAATTATTGTAGCAGATGCCATTTTGTAGTTTCTACATAAAACACATAGAAAGAAAGCGTGAGCTTTTTGTAGGTATATAAGTACAGTCAATATGTCCCTGGGGTGAATTCGCAAAATTTAATCACCAATCAAGATATTATACATAGTCGCGTCGTTATTCAAATAATTTTCTCGCATCAAAAAAACTTCACAAATTAAGTTTCAATTCAGTTCATTACATTCAAAACGAGACGTCAACACATCAAACCATTACTCACTTTAACATTTATATCTCACTTCAAACTTAGGGTCAAGAATGCCATTAACCCTGCATTTGCCGCGTAATTTTAAAGGGTACATTTTTCCCCATGTCCCAGTGCGGTCGCTTGAGTTTTACTTTTAATATTAAAAGCCCTGAGATAATTGAAATCCTCGCCGATTCAGCCGGGCCCGCTAGAGGGGATAATGAAGCCGTAACTTAGGTTCACTTACGAAAGGGCTTATGTTACTCTTTATGTCTTGCTAATTTTCATTTTGAATTTTTAAGCTTTTTAGTTGGAAGAGTAGATATAGTTAGGCGACGCGGTGTTTGAAGAGAAGAAGTTGCCATAGTGATATAATTTAGAGGCAACTGAGGGTCAATTTCTACTTCATTAAGCAACGTTCGCATGCGCATCTCATTCGCACTGTGTAAAAACACACCAAATTTCCTACGTTTTTGACAGATTGCGACTGGGGTGCGAATACGAACATCATCATCATCATCATCATCATCTGCCTAGCCTTTTCCCAATTATATTAGGGTCGGCTTCCAGTCAAACCGGATTCAGCTGTATACCAGTATTTTACGTGGAACGGATGCCTACCAGACCTCCACAACTCGTTAACTGGGTAACGCGGTACTCCTTGGGAAGACTGGTGTCAGATTTTCTTGCTTCTGACTATCCGTAATGACTGCTAAAGATCTACAAATAACAGCCGGGACCAACGGCTTAACGTGCTTTCCGAGGCACGGAAGAGTCTCGGTATGTGTATGTTAAGATAGTCGCTCATCCACAGACCAACCTCGGCAAGCGCTGCTTAACCTTCAAGATCGACCCTTGCGGCTATTATTATTTACACGAACATTGCTTCAAAATTTGTAGAGTTGACCCACTGTTGTCAAATGTGGTAACTAATTATAAACTCATAAGCCTAAACATTATTTAGAAGCAAAACACATAACTCTCCGTGGGGCACTTTATAGATGAAAGCTTTTAATTTTCACCCGAATACCAGGTGGTCCGAAATGATCCACAATTTAATGTCAATTATTTTGTTGGAGCAATTGAAGCGTATTTTGAGTAATATTACCATTTAACCAAACAATTTTATAAATTCACGAGTAGGTAATACTGATACTAGGTATTTTATACTACCTATTTATTCAGTGTATTAGTGCATTTCCTAAAGCGGAATTCCCTAATTGAAACAACAGTTCAATAGGAATTTGTCGTGTAAATAACAAACATATTTTGGGAAAGATAATGATTCATTTGAAATGATTTTCAGTAAACAATGCAATAATTTATTAAATTCAAAATTAACAATACATACATTATGTACTTATATGTGCAGATGTAACCGAAAGTAACTTCTAAATAATAATTAATTCACCCAATTGTGAACCTTGTTTTTATACGCGTTTCCGTATAAAAAAAGGATTTGACATCAAAAATAATAACTATTTTTTTAATTTGATGAACATTGGTACCTAATCTTAACGTTAATTCTCATCATCTTAATATAACTCCCAAACTTAACTGTAACCTCTTAACATTATTTCAAAGGTAGGAAAGTAAACCTTTATACATAATCAATTTAAGACAACGTTCATTTTATGTGATGTAATAAATTCGCAAGTGAACCGAGTGTCCCGCGTCGCCGTCAGTGCCATGCAAACGCGGCCTCGTCTCGACCCCGCCTGTCTTTCGTCTCGTCCAGAGAGTAAAGTATGTATGACCTCGGTAAGTACGTGAAAGGTGCGTTTGCACCAGAGATGTGCGAGGATGCGTAGCGGGGGATTTGTTTGTTAAGAACCAAGAGAAGCGCTTACGCTGAGCGAGGCTAGGTAAATGAAGTGATTCTTTTGGTAAGTCGTTGGTCCCGGCTGTCATTTGTCCTTACGGTTTTTTAATTTAATTGACACTTCTTATTTTATAACTTTTATTTTTGCTTCCTTTCAATAGCCCCCGAGAGTTCTCTGTGCTCTATGGTTCAGACATTCGTATCACTGGGTAAAAACGCGTAGCGGTATAACCCAGCAATAGAGGGTTAGAACAACCGAGATGTAATTTATTACCAAAACGTTTTCGTATACGTGAGACGTAATATGCCAACAACATTGCCTTTATTGTTCTTAAAAAATCTGGCGTATTCAATAGGCTTATTCAATAACTCTTGGATGAATGTAGAATTTAAATAGGGCTTAGAGTGGTTCGCGTTCCGCTTTAGTAACTTTGATACGACGGTTCAGGAGAATAAGAATTTGGCTGTTTTATTTAAAGGTCCCTGGCACACAACACATATTACCAATTCATTTTTCTGTTCCCCAGCACAAAAATTGCCACTTTGGCTGACAATATTTTTATGTAACCATTTAGGATGACTTTTATTTATGTTTGTACTCGCTGCCGCCCACGGCTCCGCCCGTGTGAATGTTACGCGCGAAAATAAAATTATCTCAAGGGAACTCCCGGGATAAAAAGTATTTCATGTGTTATTCTAGACTATAATCTACTTCTGTGCCAAATTTCATCGAGATATACTCACCCGTTCTGACGTGATTGAGTATCCATCCAAACTTTCGCATTTATAATATTAGTATAGATTACTCGAAAAAGTGTAAGACTGAAACATGTTTTTTTTACAATTGTTAATTACTAATTTTGAATTGTAAACACACAATCCAGATAAAATACCTACAATTATCCAAATCTTCAACAATATAACCTACTACACTGACGTATTATTTAAACGGAAGCAATCTAAATCACTAACTAATAGATACAAAGGATCAAAACCATTTTCGCAGCCCGACATGGTAGCTACGTACGATAGCGAAGTGAATCTCCGGACATAGTCGGTCGGTAAACTAATCAATGCTCTGCATAGAGTGGCAAGATACCAACATGATGTGGACTGTCGTGTCGCATAAATGGCACACAGAACTCGAGCCTGTTATTCTGGTCTGGACTTAATAGTAGGGACAAAGGATCAAGATTGAGGAGGCGGAGTTTGAATGGAAGATTTAGATGGTGAAATTGATTTTGGTTGTAGTAGTGTGATTGAAGTGCAAGTATGAGCGTTTTATGAAATGTAGGAATAATAATACTATTCAAATGTGAAAAAAAAAATAGTTAATTGAATATTTTATGTGCAGTGTCTCTATTTTGTGTAGAAAAAAGGTTCTGATGACGGAATTTTTTCGAAAGAAGCTACTTATAAAACGGTTTTAAAGCCACGCCATTTAATGAGCTTAATAAATTCAGATTATTATGAATTTTATGGAGTTTATACCACTTTTTTAAATATACATATATAAAATCATAAATATTCTTTTGTATAAAGACTATTATTTTTTATTATAATTATTAATATTAGGTAACACTTAAATATTTATAATAATTCGTAATTGAGCGAATGAAAAACTTCTCAGTATAACAGCAATAAATATTATTTACCATTATAAAATAAGGCTTTTAAAAATTATATAAGTTTGCTACGCTATAAAGTTAACATGATTTTACGTTATTTTTTCTCTAAAATAAAAGTTGCAAATCTCAGAACGCCTCTTCAATTATGAGAACCTTACCAAGGTCTATGTTAAGTAAAATGATGTAATATTAAAGAATAAAAGACAATGTCCGCTCCCTAGAGTTTTAAGGTAGGTTACCTGCTGTTGCCAACTTCGAGTAAAGTTACCTACTCCTGGCAAAAAAAAAACGGTGTTCCACAATCATTTGTATCAATTTCAATAAAGATAATAATGAAGATAAATTACCTTTTTTGTTTGAATTATATTAAAATAGTATGGTTGAAATTATCTGAAGCTTTTTAGAAATATTTTATTTTTGGTGAAAATTTGAGTTTTCTGAACTTGTTTGTAGATAGATTGATTTTTTTGGGTATTAAATTATTTTAAAATGGATGTTACGGACAGAAAAGGACCATACATTTGGCAATCTGTCAACAGGTACATAATATATAGTTATAAATATATTTTTTAGGGTTTCAAAAATCCGCATGGAAATACGGAACCCTTACAGGGTCACTCGTGAGTTTGTCTGTCACAGGCAATTTACTCCGAACCTACTGGACCGTTTAATTATTCGGTACACATATGAAGTTCTGTAACTCAAACATAAACGCGTAATGTTTATAAAATTTTTGGAAAATTGGCGGGGCAAAAAAGAAAAAAAACGAAGTTTTTCCTGCTGTGTAACCGCAACGTGCAAATATCAAGTGAAAGGGTTTATTGCAAGATTCTCTTTGAACGTTTTTTTCATCATTTTAAAATACTATGTTCCAATGTTATTAAAGACTAAGTTTATTCGTTTCATACAAAAATACAAATCTTTCCTCTTTATAATATTTTAGTATAGATAATAATGAAAATTAAACATGGCAGGCAACAATGTCATCTGCCTATATTGGTGTTACCCTGTTCCATAAAAAAATAATAATTTTCAATGGCACTCGCCGTTTGTATAGATTCTAGTTCGACAGGTGAAAAATTATTTTGAATCGTAACAGTAGGTAGGTATTTCCAGAAATAATTTGTATCCATTAATAGTACTAGCTTTTGCCCGCCACTTCGTGCGCGCATATCCCGTTTTTTCCAGTTTCTGTTGGTATTACGGGAAATCATCCTACACTCCTTAAGGAACCTACAAGCCAAATTTCAGCTTTCTACGCCCAGTAGCTTCGGCTGTGCGTTATCAAACATCACACAGTCAGTCAGTAATGGAAGAATTTATCAAAATAAAAACTTATAACTAAATTAACTAAATTAATATGGCGTCAAAAAATTCATCCGCATCGCTGTCGACTGGAAGTGTACCCAAAAGACTGGCGGCATTGGCCACGTTGTATGGCAATGCTTATTCTTTGACCAAGGTAAAAGCCAGTCTTTGGGTCGCCCTGTCTAGTGTACATAGTTAGTTAAGAATTTATTAAAACAGTTTTTGTTGACTTCCTAAATAAAATTAAAGCGTTTAGTTAGTGGGCAGTATTTTATGAAAATGATCGGCAACTAACAACGCACACAAAATATTAATAACTAAGTTACCAATATCCTTAAATCCTCGTTCAGAAATTATTACGGATAAGCTAAGAATGCGTGAATCCGTGGATTTTCCGCCGACGATAATGTGTAGAGGAGTGGGAGGGTTGATCTCTAACTATTGATCAACCGTACTTCGCACACTGATTAACTTGGGGCTCGTAAAGTATCTAATGGATATGAGCTTATAACTCTATTATTTTGTGAGTTTGATAAGCCCTTCGTTTTTGCGTCCCAACTTTACGGATAATAGGTATATTTTTTGATAGCCAGCGGCTTCACAAGAAAATGGAAATTATCATACGGAAACGCATTACTGATTTACAAAAATATTGCATGTCCTGATCCTGGATATGATCTACCCGTGTGCAAAGTTTTATCCAAAGACGTTCAGCTATTAAGGCTTTATTGAATAATAAACTTCAAGTCTGTCACATCCACGCATACTAATACTAATATATATGTATGTATAATATTATCACACTAATATTATAAAGGCGAAAGTTTTTGAGTGTGTGTGTGTAAGTTTTTTACTTCTTCACGCGCAAACCGCTGGACCGATTTAGATGAAATTTAGTATAGAGATTGTTTGAGTCCCGGGAAAGGACATAGAACATAGAAGTTATTATCCTAGAGTGGGGGTTGGAAGTTTGTATAGAAGTCCGTCATTATTGAAGATAAAACCATGAACCTTTATATTTAGGCACTTAATAAAAAATAAATAAACATATGTTTAAGCGTCTTTAAAAAATAAAAATGGCTGTCCAAAGTACTTATTCTACGTGGACGAAGCCGAGTGCAAAAGCTTGTTTATAATATTTGTATGATCTAATAATGAAGTGCGATTTTGACCCCAACTTTACCTGATGGAAAGCAATGGATGAGATTTACTATGGAGCAAACGCGCTTAGAAGATGCCTGTCTCATTTTTTCTTTAAAGGTTTATATTCGTTAAGGCGAGACTTAATACACAAAGTGAAAGGTCTAACTTACAATTTCCTTTTCGTGACACCTGTACTAGAAATATGCCAATCTATCGCCATTTAGCGAGCTTCACTAAGTACCTACCTAACATTCCTGTGCAGTAGAAAGCACTTTTTTTTAAATTTATTTTTTAATGATGGGAAAATCTGTATTATTATGTTTATTCATTTTATAGTTAAGTAGGTACTTGCAACTTACTTTTTTTTAAGGGATGTGAAATCATTAAATGACTTCTTTCGTTCTGGGTGGAGCGGAAGGGCGTGTCAGACTCTTACTGACTAAAACCCATCCGTGTTCCTTCTAAAACCCTTTGCGTTCCAGGGCCGCGGTGACTCTTTCGAACAAATTCCGCAACCCTAGCAGAGTATAAAGCACTTACTATTCGATTTAAATAAAGAACTTTCATCAAAGCTCTCTCACACCACCAATCACTTACATTTATATAGCGCTAAACGAATTTAAAATCATCCTACTATTTTATGTTTTTAGTTATAGACCTAAGAATTTAAAGAAGTCAATCAGAACAGTGTTTTCAACAGTGTAGCTTTTTTAAAATTGTTATTTTATTTATTCACTCCTCTCGAGAGTCGAGCGGGCTAAATCAGCCGGTCGATTCTGTAAACATGTCGAAGTGAAGGCTTGGATGAAGCGAGTACGAGGTGAGCTGTCAATCCATATAATCAAAATGTCACGTGATCACGAAGTGAGCTGTCATTTCATCTTGATTATATGGATTGACAGCTCACCTCGTGCTCACTTCACCCAAGCCTTAACTTCGACATGTTTACAGAATCGACCGGCAGGTGTGACACCGTTGTTTTACTATTGTGTCTACTATTATTTCCGCTGAAGGTATGTACATATAAATGATCAGGCTTATAAAGGTTCCTCAGATGTTAGTCGAGGCTCTAAACTATTATGCCATTGCACATTGACAACATTGCAAAGCAGGCCAAAATACTTAATTTGCTTATCTTTCTCAGCTTTTACGATGTTTTTGACATGAGGGACTATTACATCAAGCAATTGTTAGTATTTTTTTCCTAGATGTAGGAATAGCATAGATATAGTTATCTGCAAAAAGCTTATATCCCAAACCAAAGATAACATCAAAGAACTTAAACACTATCGAAGTCCGGTGTGGAACTATCTTAACATCGCGAGATGAAACTTTTTGATGGATTATAGCAGGAAACTCCACACATCGCCTCCTAAATTAGTTTCAGCCAACTTTTGTATAGTCTATGTGCGTTATAATGGTCTATATGTGTGTCAGATTGTCTAGGTAGGAGTTTTCAATCTATTCAGCCTTCTAGTCTAACTGGATGCAGCTGACTTCTAGTCTTTTACACGGGAAGTCTGATTATTTTTATGTATTTTTATTTATGAGAAGGCTTCTCAACACTTTAACTTTATAATTTGTACATTGCAAACTTAAGTCTAAGCGCCTTATCACTTACAGAGAAGCACAGCTTCACTACATTATGCGCAGATAATAACATAATTAATTAATTAAAATATGAATACACATATTGAGAAAATTAAAAAAAAAATACTATTAAAAGTTAATTTATTTTTATTGGTAAATAGTGTTAAATGCTTATCTGACCTCCTAATCCCAATAACTGGATAAACAATACCCCGATGCAAGACTGGTTCTGGCGGTAGATAGAACCTGTTTTGCTATGGGGGGCATCGTTTGACAGTTGACAGTTGTGTTGGTAATAACAACTGCCGGTCGATGCAGCCGGTTGATTTTTTAAACATGTCGAAGTGAAAGCTTGGTTGAAGTGATCGCAAGGTGAGCTATCAATCCATATAATCAAGATGGAATGACAGCTCACTTCGTGATCACGTGACATCTTGATAACATGAATTGACTGCTCACATCGCGATCATTTCACCCAAGCCCTCACTTCGACATGTTTACAGAATCGACCGGCTGTAAACATGTCGAAGAGAAGTCTTGGGTGAAGAGATCACGAAGTGTGCTGTCATTCCATCTTGATTCGAGGATTGAAAGCTCACTTAGTAATCACTTATGAATCCCACGACTGTTGTACTTGATTTTACAAAAGCTAAATGGGTAAGTAAACAAAGCACCTAGTGCGCTGTCATTTCTTTACGTAAAAGAAACCTTATAACCAAAAGGGAAACACCCAACAAAAACTCCATAACAATTACGAAATCACGAACTGTTAAACAATATAGGGAAAAAATAAAAGAGCTGCAAATCAGGCTTCAGTACCTGAAGTTAAACTTAAATATTTACGTAAAGGCAGGACTTTAACGTTGGACTCGGAAAAAGTCCGACAGTCTCCTTTGTGAACTTTTCGAGTCCAAATGACTATTTCCTTTTGAGTACCAAGTTGGCGAGACTCGAAAATGGCGACTAAGTACAAATAAAGCTCGATAAATGGATAGCAGAAGTTGTGTGTCCGAAGTTATTTTTGGGGAAAAAGGACATCACATAAGATGTACAAAGAGACTATTGAGGAGGCGTTACTAAATTAGCTCATATATCAGTTTACTTGCTTTCTCCAGTAGGTCCTACTTTTTCAATATTTATCATCAGCCTAGCCTTTTCCCAACTATATTGGGGTCTTCCAGTCAAACCGGATTCAGCTGAAAACCAGTATTTTACGTGAAGCGGCTGCCTACCAAGACCTCCACAACCCATTAACCCATTAACTGAGTAACACGGTAGTTTTTGGCAAGACTGGAGACAAATTTACTGGCTTCTTCTTCTTTCAATAATAATAATAACTGGGCCAAATGATAAAACCATTTTTTTCTTTCCTTTTGATTCTACCCTGTATTTCCATCAAAGCCACACATGCCAAACAGGCTAGATTTTACGAATCAATACCAAAACAATTAAACAGTGATTCAAACGATCAATCAAGTATCAATCTCTGAACAAAGTTGCGGAATTTGTTCGAAAGACTCACCGCGGCCCTGGGACGCAAAGTGCTTTAGAAGGAACACGGATGGGTTTTAGTCAGTAAGAGTCTGACACGCCCTCCCGCTCCACCCAGAGAGGAAGAAGTCATTTGATGATTTCCAATCCTTAAAACAAAAATCTGAACAACACCACGGAAACAAAGCCAGCTAGAAAAGCCTCTATGACCCGCAAAGCGTACCTAACGCGTATGTTTTGTTCCTGGATACGAACACCTCGCATTGTCACGTCAATCCAGTCCGCTTTGTGGAACAAACTCAACGATAAACAGAAAACACTAAAACCTTTGCCGTAAAATGAGAATGAAGTTAGTGGAAAAAGCGTGTTTTTAGTTGAAAAGGATTCACGTACACTCTTTGTGTTCGAAAATTGCGTTTGGAGAACCGCTTCTAGTGGAGTTTTTGAGGTATCGGGTCTTGGACTAGAGGGTGTTGTTATTTAATCATCTTTGTGGAGCCTTGAGTGCCTTGCGAAGGGAGTTCGATGGGGTTAAGTGCACTTGATTTTTTTGTATGGATAAGACTGCTGTTAATAAAATCGTCCCTTTCAACCCCACCGTTATCAACAACAAATAAAAAAACATAAGTCAACATTTTATTTAGATATCACTAGAGAATGGGCACCAGCATTCTCTGTGATTCTGTGCATTGCAACAGCTACACTGCTACCAAGTCGCCAACCCGCCTGCCAAGCGTGGCGATTATGGCAAACCCCCTGTGTCCAGCAGTGGACGCCCCGGCTTTGCAGGGGTAGCAGAGCATATTATATAAGCTAACGATCGGCATGATTTATTTCCCACATCTTCAATTATCATCAATTTCAGCTAATTCACCCAAAACCTCACGGTATTATGCACCTAAACCTACCTCATGACTCACTCCGTCTCTTATTGGTAAAGACGTGGCGCTACTTTTTTTATAAAATGTAGTAAAAATATAGTAAATAGTTGTGATGTAGTGCTAGTGATACAACAAGCTCTGCTTCTGCCAAGGAACTTACTTATGTGAAGATTATACCTACCACCTATTTACAAAGTAATATACGGTCTTATATCGTTCTCGTTTTCCTAAGAATGCGTGTTAGGATCGTGGAAAGTAATCTCGGTCAATCTAATATGATTCTAGTCCCGACGTCTGAATTCATACGCGATATTGTATTTTGTCTACTTGTGAATTTTGTAAAACAATATTTGGTATTGTATGATGCATTTTGTTGAAAGATAGGAATGGTTTCAGAGATATTATGTTTTCTTTAAAATTGTACAAAAGGTTTTCTCGTTTCTATTTTCTTTAAGAGCAGACTTTCCCCTTTCCTGTACTTATAAACGCAAAAGAAAGATATTCCTTATTGAAACCTTAAAAATTATGGGTAACCTGAAGGTACTATAATATTTCTACATCTTTCATTTAACGTTTATAGACTATTACTTGAACTGCAAACTTTAAGTAGGTAGGTACCAAGATCTTCATAGTAAAAATTCAAAGTATCGAAACGTGTCAGTACTATCGATGCTTTCGGTAAACGACATCTCGCGTTTGCTGGTACCCGTCTTCACGTAAAACTGCTGACTAAGCACTGACGTTGCACATTTCACGTTACATTAGCTGAATTACAGGAAAAATGTGGCTGCGGTTTACTTGTAGGTAGGTAGGTACGATCTTTGGGCACGCCGCCATTGTGGCGATAATTTCCAACCACGCCTCTTTGACCTCTCTAAAGAGGCGCCACGGCGTCCTCAACTTCCACCTGCCACAGGTACTCACCAGACACGGTAGTTTCGGGAGCTACCTGTTTCGGGTTCGGTTGGAGAACACGCCCGGGCCAGCACTGTGTGGATCGCCCTGAGAAAACGGTGGAGCATACGGTGGAGATCCGCCCTGCTTGGGTGGAACACCGTGTCCTTGTCGAGGCGATCGGCGGCGGCGACCTCTCGCGTCCGGCCCTGGATCAGTCCATAGTCAATCGAAGGAGGAGGCGAGCCGCGTGAGGGAGAGGCAAAATTCACGCCCCAGCGGCCTTTTCGAACATAAGAAGAATTTTGAAAATCGGTTGAATGACGGAGTTATGCCCGAACATACATTCAAAAAATATAAATATAAACATCCGAATTTGATAATCTCCTTTTTTAAGTCATTTAATAAAAAGGTAGGGTAGGTACATTTCCAACATATAGCTATAAAACCAGATCTGATCAACGCAGTATCTCGTGTAGCGATCGCACACGATCTGATAGCGACGCGGCGCAAAGTACCTGGCAATCTCATCTCGATCGCTAGCTGTTGGCTCTGACGCTAAAACAAAGAACCTGCAATCATACCACGTAACACATTCACGACTATGGAAAACTGAACGGAGTTATGTACAAAAATAGAAATGAAACCGGTATTGACAATGGAGCCTAGAAAACACGAATGTAGAATGTGTTGTGTTTTCTTGAATTTGTGAATATCAGGCTGAGGTTTGCATTTAGAGAAAACAAGGTGTTGTGATTGTATGTTTTTGTATTTTCAATAAATAAATAATAAGCGTTAGGTGTCAACAATTATGAAGAAAATCCAACAGAATTTAAACAAACTGAAATATAAATAGTATGGAGACATGGCACTGAACGGTGACGAAGCTAGCACGGAAGATACCAAAAACTAACATAAAATAGAACCTGACCAAACTGAAATAAAAAATAAACAGACATATTGGGCGTATTGAAAATTCGAAACTGGACACGTTGGCGTTGGTTTCAAATAAACTGGTCGTATTGAAAACAGGGAACGCTTTCGGTAAAGTCTTTGTAGCTGCAAAAATATAAAGTGACAGTTTTAATGTAGAAACAAAGCATTCAGAGCACCGGAGATAACTGGAAATCGAAAAAAATAAAGGAATGTGAATGTTATGGGATGTGCAATAAAGCGACGATACTAGTAACTGTAAGGCAGACGTTTGTGAAGACATAACGACAGACACGGTGGAGTGAGACAACTCGATACTGGTATGATGTTCTGTATTTACTTTTGAGATTCGTGCGCGATGGAGGTGGTCGTTCGATCTATAAATAACTGCTATGCACAAATTTATAAACCTGTCAATTTATGTCAACACATTAGTAACATTCAATTAAATTTCGAAAAAAACCAGGTTGAAAATCAAAGCTGTTCATTTACGTTAACATTAATGCAATGTTTGAGAAATTACATTCTCAAATTGACGCTCAACGCTTTTTCCAAATTATGCATGTTGATGGTTAATAGTTAAATATTATATTAAACAAAAACTGACAATGACACGTGCTCAGTGTTGCGAGAAAGTTTACGTTATTTCAGTTTAGATACATTTTGTTAATTAAGAACGAATACGCCTGTAATAAAACTCCGATCACAGCACAACTTTATATATTTTGTAACACTTATTTTGCACACAATATAATATTTAAATCCTAACGTCAACCACGTCCGACCCGTACGGCTGTCGTGACTAGAATGCCCGCGCTCGCCGAGTGTCGTTATAACATCGATTCCTCATATCGATTATAATTATATTATTTTGTTTTTTTTTTTAAATGTTTTAATAATTTACTTAAAATCATAAACCTTACACTCGTCCATCCTGACCTCGTGTATGTCCTCATACACAGGCTGGACAGCACTCCTTAACCTTACACTCGGCGAGAGAGAACATCCGTCATCTTTACAAAAAGAAAGAGAAAAAAAAATACTTACAATTTCAACAAATCACTCATTCAGTAATTCTTATGAAATAACCTATAGTAAGTCCATTACATTTTAACAGTACAATATTAAACAATGTGTCGTTACTGTAAACCCATCCAATTCTTACGGCAACGACAACATTATGATTTGCGAACCCATCTAATTCTCGCAAAAGTTAAATCCAATACTTGCTAACCCATCCAATTCTAGCAAGATTGGCCACCGTTTAAACAGAGTTCATGCTAACCCATCCAATTCTAGCAAGAACTCTATCCAATATAAGTTACAATGAATTTCATGCCAACCCATCCAGTTCTGGCAAGAAAATTATTTTATTTTAACAATTACAAACTTTTATTTTATAATACCAACATCATTCATAAGACATGAACACAATTAAAAACCAAACAATTAAAACCCTCAAAATGATATAACAGTATTAAACCAGATTATAATTAATAATCAAATAATTTATCATATAGCCATAAGTTATCGTTATCTGGCTAAACGACATAATTAACTACTAATTAACATTTAGTTTGTTTTCATAGCAATCATAAAAACCAAAACATCATAAAAAAATAACAAAACATTATTCCTCAACCTCGGAAACAGAATAGTTAGCATCTTCATCATTGGAATCACTATTAACTTCAAGTGCCGCCAGGTGAACCCAGGGCAACATTCGATCGGAAGCTACCGTTGTATTGCGCTTACTTTTACTGCTCGTTAAGCCCGGTATTGCTGCCAGTTTGTAACGGTCATTTCCCAGTATCTTAACAACTCTATACGGCCCTATGTAAGACGGCATAAGCTTTGTACTCTTACCTTCGTTATGGAAAGCCACTTTGGTAATTTTTACTAATTCACCTACTTTGTAATTGCGCGCTGGTTTCCTATCCTTGTCGTAGTATTTCTTTTGTTTTATTTGCTGATCCCGTAACCTATCCTTGACCTCCCCCCGTATCGTTACTATGTCGTTGTCTTCGCGTGTATTTCGCCTTACTTCATTAAGTTTAGGATCGAGCTCCGCATTCATGGCTGTACCAAACATCACCTCTGCGGGGGTCCTACCAGTACTGTTTTGAATGGTATTATTTAAACCCCATTGCACAATACCAGTCTTCTCATCCCATGCTCTCTCGTCATTGTTTAGGTTTTGAGCGGTTAATGAATTAAGGATTGAGCGATTATAACGCTCAACCTGACCATTAGAACGCGGGCTAGATACTGCATTCAAAACGTGCTTGATTCCTTTATCTAAACAAAATCTTTTAAAAGCATGGGATGTAAAGCAGGATCCCCGGTCACTAATGATGCGATCTGGACATCGGAATGTATAAAATACGTCCTCTAAAGCCCGCATTACGTTTTGTGTGTTCGTGTTTCGCACCGATTTTATGAAGACAAATTTAGTGAATGCCTCAACGATGACCAAGAGGTAAGTATTACCGCGTTTGGATCTCACAAAAGGCCCCAAATGGTCGATGTGGACGGTGTGGAAAGGAATCTCAATCTTTTCAATGGTATGTAAGTAGCCTTCTTTTACGCAAGCTGTTTTCTTCGCGTAAGCGCACTGAACACAAGCCTGAACGTACTTTTTTATGAACCTAGACATCTTAGGGAACCAATACGACTTTTTAATCCGTTCAAGGGTCTTATCCACACCGAAATGCCCAATATCGTCGTGATTTAGTCGGCACAACTGCCACCTCGCGCCCTTTGGGACCACCCAACGTATGTTACTGTCATCACCGTCAATAATTTTGAACAGTTGGTTGTCTTTAATTAAATAATTGTCTTTAATATGTTTTAAGCCATCAGCATCAATATCCGAGGAAACAATGTCTTTTATTCGGCAAAGTTCAGAATCTCCTAATTGCAGAGTCTGGAGCCAGTCATCACTGCTAATGGACATTACTGTCGGATATTGACCTAATGCATCAGTAGTCTCACTGTCCGGAATGGGATTACGAGATAGTGCATCCACGTGGGACATTTTGGAGCCAGCCCTGTACTCGATGGTACACTGAAACTCTTGCAGCAACAGCCACCACCGTGCCACTCGAGGTATTAAGTCACGTTTAAGAAAGGTACTGCGTAACGCACTGCAATCCGTTACTATTTTAAAAGTTTGTCCAAAAAGATACACCCGAAACTTCTTCAAGGAACAGATCACCGCCAGAGTTTCTAGTTCATAAGCATGGAAATGCTTTTCTTCTGGAGTGGTCTGTCTACTATAGAATGCCACGGGATGAAGTGCGCCATTAGATGCGGATTTCTGCAATAGAATCCCACCAATGCCGACTTTGCTGGCATCCGTGTGGAGCTCTATCGCAGCCGTTGGGTCATATATGGACAAGATAGGTCGCTTCGTTAACCGGTCCTTAAGATCCTTAAACGCCTCCTCTTGTTCACTCGACCAACACCATTTAGAATCTTTCTTTAACAGCATATTTAGGGGATGGGCTAGTTGTGCAAAATTTCTAATGAACTTTCGGAAGTATCCAACAAGTCCCAGAAATTGTCGTACCGAGTGCTGGTTGGTGGGATGCGGAAAATCAATTACACAACTGATTTTCTTATCCCCTGGTCTTATGCCAGCAGCACTAATTTCATAGCCTAAGTAGTTTACTTTATCCACTAAGAATTCGCATTTAGATAAATTTAGCGTCAAATTAGCTTCGTCCAACAATTTAAGGATGTTCTCAAATCGGTCTAGACATTCCTTCTTGTCTTTCCCGTATATAAGGACGTCATCTATATAAGCAGTGGCTTCAGTATAACGTGCGGATCCTAATACTTTGTGCATCATCCGCTGAAACACAGCTGGAGCGTTTGCAAGACCGAACGGCATACGGTTGAACTCGTATTGCCCGTCCGGTGTCACAAACGCTGTCAACGGCTTTGATGACTCTGACATAGGGACCTGATAATAGCCTGATGCCAAATCGAGCGTAATGAAATATGCTTGTCCGGACAATCGGGCAATTTCATCCTCAATTATTGGCATTGGGTACCGTTCCTTTACAGTAACCGCATTTAATAACCTGTAGTCTATACACATTCGAATCTTGCCGTCTTTCTTCCGTACCAGAATTATCGGACTCGCGTATTCGGACACAGATTCCCGAATGATACCGGCGTCCAACATCTCGCCTACCATGACGCGGACCTGTTCTCGTTCTTTGTGGGACAAACGGTAGGGACGATATACGATTGGCTGTTTACTATTAGTCTCTATTGTCATCTCCGTCGCATTTGTGCACCCCAATTCCTTAAGTGTGGACGCGAAACAGTGTTTATATTTGTGTAAAATTGTAAATAGTGCGTGCTTATCATGTTCATTGATGTTATCACCCATTCGGACCATTACGTCATCAATCTCTCCAACTGATTTTACAACTTCCAGATCTGGGGATACAATGCGGTTCACTATGTGAATTTGTGTAGCGCGGCACAAAGTAGTTCCCATTAGCAACTTTAACCGGTAGGTAATAGGAGAAATACTTATTCTGACGTTACCGTTTGTCACTCGATACACACCACCATAAATAGTGTACTGATTAGCTGTTTGGCCTATCACCTTACTGCTTATAACAATATAGCCATCTATCTGCGGTTCCGTGATAGCCCTTATAGTCGCCGGACCGTATAAGGCAACGCAAGAGACAGCCAAGACCTTGAGGTCTTGAGTGTCTTGTGCATCCAGTTCGGCATCAGCGAAAGGCAATTCGTTTCCAAAATTATAAAATTTCAATTGTTCGGAATTTTTGTAAACAATGACATGTGATTGTTCGGTAAATGACTGCCCAATAAGAACGGGCACTTCTAAATATTTGTCATCGACTACATGGAACTTAACCTCGGCTTTAACTCCATCAATATCTAATTTAGTTCTAACACTTCCGACAGATTGAACAATTTCATTCCCGAATCCTCTCAATGGTGCCAAACCATAGTCATGCTCGAGCCCTAATATGGGTATAATTGATTTGGTTAAGAGAGAGACTTCGCTTCCAAAGTCTATAAATGCCCGAACCTGCGACCCGTTTATCGTTATTGTTTTTATGTACTTAGAGTTAGAATTTGAAGTAGAAATGCACATTGTTTTCTGCGCAGTTTCATTTTTATTGTTATTTTTATTTTCAAGCTTCGATTTGCAATTCTCAGTCCGATGTCCAAATTTCTGACAAGTTAGGCACTTAATTAGGGGTTTGGGGCATTTCATAAAAGGGTGACCCTGCTCTTTGCAATTGTAACAGATCAAACCGGGATTAACAGCTGTGAGATTAACTTTTTTACCATCTGGATTATTATTATCTGAAGGTTTACTAGCGTCCTGTACTGTCCTACTCCTAAAGTTGGTACGATCCTGGGGTAAGAACGTTTGAGCTAAATCTCTGTTACTCATGAGAAACTGCAAGAGCTGGTCAGGATGAATGCAACGTAACGTCAAGGCACTAGTTTTCAGCGTTTTGTCGGCTAGACCATGTATAAGGCAATCAACGGCACGCTTGCCAACGATGTCACACCGATTCAACAAGGCTAATTTTTCATAAAAATACACCTCAATAGGCTCAGTATGCTTACTCCTACGTCTTAACATATCCTCCAGGGATTGACCATAATTCTCCTCACATGGAAAAGCTGTCAAAAGCTTTTCCTGCCACTCTGACCAATTAAAAAGAATAGAATTCAACCCCTCATACCAAGTTTTGGCCAATCCCTGGAGCTTCTGCATCGCGAAATGAACAACAGTTTTGTCATCCCACCCATATACGGCAGCACATTCGTTCACTTTTCGTAGCCAAATGTCAATTCTCTGATTCCTTGATGAAGGGTCAAAATCAGGTAAAATGTTTTTGTGATTCAAATTATGTGCACCGTGTGCAACCGTAGATGGCTGAGATGGTTTTAAAGACTTTAAAATATCGATTACATCCTTCGCGGAAAAAGCTGGACTTCCCGATCTTCGAAAAGAACGAGAGGTGGGTACCTCATTATCCTGTTCACGGTGTCGGTCGTCCACTCCAGCAGGCTGTTGCTCCAATTGCTGCTTAGATGCGGCCCGGTTGGAGCCGACGTCACGTCTTGAGCGGCCACGTGGTCCCGAATCGGTTCGCAAACGACTCCGCTCCCGGTCGATTTCCTCTTCCAAGCGCCTGACTTTGTCTCGTTCCCGCTCCAGCACGCGTTCCTTCTCCCCGATGCTCTTACTGCGTCCGCTGTGACGACCTGAGCTGCGACTTCGATAGCGAGTGTGACTTCGGCGTCGTCCTTGCGTCTCACTGCGCAGGCGACTCCGACTCCGTCTGCCTCCGTCAACATCGCGTCTCGATGCAGCTTTTTCAGGCGTCTCCAAACGGCGGCTTACACGGCTATCATTTTGTTCCATTATCTGTAACTCGGAAGCGAAACATCGGTTTGAATTTGTTCATTAGAATGTGTGAAAATAGAAACCAGGACGTAACTCGGAAACGGTGCGTCCTAGCGTAAAAATAATTAGAAAATGTTCCCCTTTGAAACCCCCGGCATGTAACACCCAGCACCTTAATGTGCTCAAAAATTGACCTTGACCTTTGAGGTCTTAAGGTCTTTGCAATAACTCAGGTAAACTCGGTAAACATTCATTTATTTTAGCATAAAAAAAACATTTCCCCTCGAAAACAAAGATACTAACCTACCATACCATTAAATAGTGTTTATTTAATTATCGGACCTCTAAAACAAATGGATTGAAACTACGCCCTAATAATACCTAATCTATAATCATCGTGCAGCAATAAACATAAAATATACTTTGAAATAGCATAAGTATTTAATACTATTTACTGTACCAACAGTGAGACACGAAGAAACTAACGGTTTTCTTCTTTTGAAATTATCGTTTTAAAATTATACACAACTGTAATTTGAAACTATGTTTTGAATAAATCGTTACGCTAGTATTCCTCGATACCACATTCCATTACTTTATTTTATTTTATTACCCGTCCGTATCGGTTAGTACAACCGTACAAAATTCAATACTAAAGTTATATAAATGTGAGCATGTACTTACCACTTCTGATTTGTAATAAAACTCCGATCACAGCACAACTTTATATATTTTGTAACACTTATTTTGCACACAATATAATATTTAAATCCTAACGTCAACCACGTCCGACCCGTACGGCTGTCGTGACTAGAATGCCCGCGCTCGCCGAGTGTCGTTATAACATCGATTCCTCATATCGATTATAATTATATTATTTTGTTTTTTTTTTTAAATGTTTTAATAATTTACTTAAAATCATAAACCTTACACGCCTGTTCTTGAATTGATCCAAGTTTAAACTTGCGTAACTCTATTGCTAAAGTTTGACAAGTTCCTAACTTCAAATTCTCGATTCAGGACATCAGCGATCGTGAATTGATCTAAACTAGGAGGTTTTATTTATTCATCTGTAAAAGTTTTATCGTTCAAACCATAGTCTACATTTCTCATCTCGAAAGCTTCAAAAACCAATAAAATCAAAACACCAGTCAATAGCCTGGTTCTAAAACAAAACAATAACCTAGTCTAGTGTACCTCAACGCGCCAAAGAGATTGCCAACCGGATATAACCGCTGAGTCGGCGTTATATTTTCCACCTGGCTGGCACTACCCACTACCTGCCATACAAGGCGTATTGCTAAAACACGAAAACATGAATATTGGAACAATGCTCTCAATTTTATTACGATAAAATATGTATGGAACCCTTTTTATGGATTGAATTCTTATTGTAAGTAACAGGTGGAATGTATTATTGTATTTCTTCGTCTTTTTTAGGAACATTTGAGAATATTTTCTAATTGCATAGTTTGGTCATTGTGACTATGTTTAGGACAAGTTTAATTATGTTTTTCAAAGACGTTCCCAATGTTAGACCGCTTTGAAAGAAATTGAAGTTATCAAGAAACTAATTTATTAACAGACCAAACTTTCAAAGAAGAAATATTTATTGCATATTCTAACATTCTTGATAAAATCTGATTTATTGTTTATTCGCAGAAAGCCCGACATATTACTCGACATACTGAATCGTTGAAAGCAAACTCTGCTGAAACTTCTCATTCGACTTTTCTTATTGTTAGTTTCATATTATCAACCAGAATAATGTATAATTTAAACACTAGAAATATTCATGTTATTTTAAGGTTGTACTAAGCATAAGAGTTCATTGCTGTCTTGTGTTCAGTGTGTACTTTCTTTGTTCTTAGAAGACGACACAAGGATAAAAGCGATAAAAATATCTGCTGCTCAATCTTAAAAAAGAATTTATATTTTGTCTTTCAAAAGCAAATAAACTTAGTAAATAAATGAACTAGTTACTTTTAACTCAATATTAACCTTCCACAATCCTTTTGTAACCTTCCGATATCCTCAATAAATATTCAAAATGGCAAATCAGCTGGAGATTTATTATAAAGGCCGTTCTAGACTGTTGGGTCTCGACATTACTATAGAATTCAATACAACCTGCTGAAGGTCGTTCTCGCACAACCTGTCTGGGAATTATATAATTTTATTTTGTCAGTATCAAGATTTAGAGCTGCTTAGCTAACATTGCCTGTCGGTCACACTTTTCGAATAATTGGTTTTATACAATCCGCATCATTATTAATTCAATTCAATTCAAATGTTAATTGTTTTACAATTTTTACTATGGGACTACCTCCGAAATTGCGATGTCAGCTCTTCAGCACATTGTGTCTAGTTATTCGGACACAATTTTTTTTCCGCGATTTCAGTCTTGATCCCATAGTAGAAGTTGTTCATAATGTACATAGTACAATTACCCCTTTTCAGGTATTTCATTTATTCTGTTACACATTGTAGATATATTTTGTAGAGCCTTTGTAGAAAGTATCTGAATACTTTGCAATACGGAGGGAAAAAAACATTTAATTTTTTGCTCTTCTTTTATAATAGAAGAAGTTGTAAAATTATATTCTAAACCAGGGTTATCTACTACTAAAAGAAACTAGTTTGCTTTTTTACTGTTAAAAACCCGTCAAAACAAAGTTACAAAATACCCTGTAGGTGTGGGTCGTTTTTTGTTGATTTAAATCGCATAATACAGCGTGTTCCAAAAGTGCGTGGTCATATTTAAGGGTGGTGTTCTGTATCTGCTTGCTATACAGTAAAGAATCAATTTATTTATTTTTTTCCACTTAAAAAAAATCTCGACCTCAAAAAATGAGTAAAAAAAAAAACTTTTGATGTATTCTGATGCAGTTGATGGCGTTCATTTAGTTCAATCACAGATTCGATGCTACCAACTGCATCAGATTTTTGGTCATTTTGTGGTCTAGGTTTTTTTTAAAGTAAAAAAAATATGATATTGTTTCGTTAACTGTATAGCAGATACAAAACCCTTAAATATGACCATGCACTTCTAGAACGGCCTGTATATAATACTTTAAAGACAAAAATAAACACAAGTATCATTGTCGCTGTTACATATATTAGATAATCTTAAATTACATGGATTTAGATGCAGATTACACGCTCTAACCACCGTAAAAACGATCAACACTCTTGTGATAAACTTTTATGAATTCACTATTCTCTGCTTAAATTAAATCGGTGCAACCAACCGCTAGAGAAATAAACGTAAAGATTCTGTATTTGTTTTTCCTTTTCTACATCTGTTTTATCTTTGAGATTTCGCATTGGAAGAACCAGTGTGAAATTCAGCAGAGTCATGTATTTTTAATCTGAAGCTTCCTAATGAACATACAACATATGGGAACAAAAATAGGAATAAAATTTGGTAAACAATATTATTGTAGCTTTGTTACCTTGACAACGATTTATTTTATTGAAAAAGCTACACTACCGTTCAAAAGTATTTGGCTACTTGCATTGTTTGAGGTCTAAGGTAAGGTAAGGTTGTAAAATGCTAGTAAATAATTAAAGTACTACGAAGTCATTTCATTTTTTAAAACTTTTACTAAATACCTGGGTGAAAAAATACTTTTGAACGGAAGTGTATGTTTCTACTATGTTCCACATACTTCTTTCATCGCAGAAAAATTAATCAACTTGAAGCTGTCACCTTATTGGTTGGTGATAATCGAATTTCATCCATCTATCCCTCGTTGATGGGTAATAAATTATGTGCGAGGTTCGTATCGGACTGTCGACGGATGACTGCCACGATAACGGGATTACATTGTTACACATCCACCATTGAAACTCGTTGGCGCACTGAAGCGAAAACTTGATTGGAAATCTGGCCATATTTCAATATGGAAGAATTTTCTACGAAGGTAGGATCGATCCTTAGTTATTGATTTTTCTTGATAAGCTTCTTATTATTATTATTTATTATATAATTTATTGTACACCTCATAACAAACACAGGAAAAACGTTTATAAAAACAAGTGTACAATGGGCGGTCTTATCATAGAGCAATCTTTGGATGGACTGGACTAAAGAAGCTTGATTTAGGGCGGTCAGTTTACAAACATCATAAATAATATTAATTTAACTTAATATACTTTATATAATAAAATAAATACATACAATACTAAATAATACACTTAGTATAAAAATAAATAATTGGGAAAGGATAAGATAATTATACTGAGAGGTAATGCTACTACACCAATTTTTTAAACGTTGGTAGCGTTTGAGCACGTCTCACTATAAGCAAAGTATTCCACCAACGAGCTGCTTGAATAGTGAAAGATTTGTCAAAGAAGGATGTGGAATGCATACGAATACTTAATTTATCCTGATGATGATTGATAATTTTCCGATGATTACAAGTACCTATAATGTGTGTCACAGAGAAACTGAATTTGAATGCGTTCATTAAGATAATAAAGAGTAGAAGCATTTGTAAGCAACTCGAATTCTGCATTCTGCCACATTTTGAAAATGATTAACGTAGGCTTTCTTAGCCTACGTTAATCATTTTCAAAATGTGGATTCGAATGAATAAGGACGTCGTCAACATAAATTAACCTTAATAAAAAAATATTAAACAAAAAAGTATTTATTAAAACGGGCAAATTTGTACTTATACATAATGGATATTGTTCATATCACAACATGAATATATGAAAACTCGCATAAAAAAGTCATCTTAATTTGTTTCATAACAATTTTCACTGATAAGTTGGATTTGGTTGTATCCATTCGTTAGATCCAGCCATCTAACTGAGCCGTGATAATCGTCTTTTTGTCGCATCATAAAGTTACGAAGAGTGACGTCATGGAGCGATAATACATGAAAATTCGCAAATTGTTTGATCAGGGAACAGCTACGACTGTTAATTGACGAACTTCGCTCCATGGCTCGTGGAATGGCTTCCAATCAAAACGTATTATGTCCCGAAAATTACTTTAGCGGCGCTGATAACTATTGAATAATTAATTTTGTATCTAATGTATGCGATGGGCTTTAGTTTAAAGCTAAATTGAATAGGGCTTAAAGCACTTTTGATTTAAAATTAATTACGATGTTACGGAGATTATCATAATTTGAATATACTTAAGAATACTTGTCGTTTAAAGTATATTCAAGTAATTGGTACATTTACTAAGATACCTGGTATGTCTACTGAGATATTTAGAGCAATAATTTATCTAGCCTTTATGTACCACAGCTGGATAAATGCTTGCCTCTACCGTTTCCACATAACTCTGTCCTTTCTTATTACAAGCCAGTCTTTTCAATAAGTATTTATATTCTTGAGCAATATACACTTAAACATTCACGGACAGTTGACCTCTTTCATTGTCTTTACCCTCAGACGTCCTAGAATTGTCTAGCTCACGTCAAAGGTAATTTATTTTACTAACTCGGTAGACAATTCTTGACTTTGATAGTTTAGGCACAAAGCCTTCACATCCAAACTAATATTATAAATGCAATGAAAGTGTGTCTGTCTGTCTGTTACCTCTTCACGCTTAAGCAGCTGAACCTATTTAGATGAAATTTGTTACAGAGATAGATTAGACCTTAGAGAAGGATATAGACCTATTTATAACTTTGTGGGTTGAAATAGAGGATGAAAGTTTATTGATGATAAAACCACGAACCTTTATTTTCAGGCATTTAGCATTTTTGAAAAATTAATATCTTAAAAATAAAAAATAGCTTCCCAAAGAAGCTATTCCACGTGGACGAAGTCGCGGGCAAAAGCTAGTCTTCTATAAAATATGATTGGCAAGCAACCCTTTATAAATGGATTACAGAACATGTCACATGAATGAGAGATTGTTTCTACAGTAATTATGTTTTGGTAACCTTGCGTCTTTGGTAGGTGTATGGCTTCAACGTTGCCATGAAGGTAACTTTATTACGTCGATACGAGAGTATGTGTTTTCAGTTCATTACGTTTATTAAGTTGCTTGTGAATATGACTGATGATAACTTTTAGAATGAGTGATACTCTGAAATTTAAAGTTAAGGGGTGATGGTGGTTTGTTTGTATGCGGTCATCTCCGAAAGTGTTGATCATATTTATGAAAATTCGTTGGTTGATAGATAAAAAATTGCATTATAGTTGAATGCCTTAAGCTAATTTTAATTCAATAAAATATGCAGTTTTAATTGTATCAGATGGAAAAAGCTGCAAAATCAGACACTAAAATTGATTAATAATAATCTAAGGAATTTTATGCCAGTTTTTAACATTTAACCCACAGATATTTTCAGCTTCTAAAAAACTAGAAACATCCCCATTTACGTTAGAGAAACAACAACTAAACAAGCCCGGATCGACTTCAAAAGCAATACTCGTAAATAAACCCTGAACATGTATTATTTGGAAATCTTTCAACACATTACCCATTTCATTTGTCGAACAACTTTTCCTCGTGGAACAAGAGCCCTTAAAATAATTCTCAAGTTTAATGCTTTAAACAAAATTAACGAGTGTTTTCGTGTAATTATATTACTGTTAGACTACAATGAGGTAATTAATTAAATTAAATAAGATTTCTCATTAAATATCAGTTAAAAATAGGAGGTTCATTGAGTTCTGCTTGTGTAATTCATTTCAATTAGTTGCTGACAGACATAAATTTGTTTGGGATGTTTCATAGTTGAAATAAATATTGCGTGGAAAGTAGAATAATATCTGTCTATTATGAGGATTTTTTCATGTAAATGCTAACATAGAAATAAGCTAAACGTCATCCTAAAAAATTGAAACCAATCAGCTTCAGCGTACTTGTTTTAACACAAAACATGTCCTATCGAACTGAAGAAGTAGAGTAAAAAAAAACCGAGTTTTTTGTACCTTTTATTACCCTATACGGACAAACTCTGGTACTTCTTAACCGACTTCAAAAAAAGGAGGAGGTTCTCAATTCGTCGGAACCTTTATTTATTTTTTTATTTCAGTTTAGATACGTACATAAACGCTGACTTTAAAAATATAGTACACATGATGTCCCTATTAATTTAAGTTCGAAAGTTTAAACAAAACTGCAGATATGAAAATCTGTGCCACCATCACGGACATAAGGCGTTTACCTCACGCAGTGTGCCTTAAGGTAGGTCTACACAATTTATGAGGGACGCTCGTTAAAGCCCTCCCAGATTGAGATATAAATAAGGTTCAGACGAAAACACCTGGGTTATTGCCCTTCTCGATTGATCGATGTCCTACTCTGGATAAAGTGCCCAGAAATAAATTGTATAAGGCTTATTCTGATTAATGATTTGAGCCTGTGTAGACGTTAAATCTTGGTTGGCGCCATCTTTGATTTTTTTTTCTTTGGTTGGAAGTTATTTTTACAGAAACACAAAAAGATATACCTACTGATTTTACCAGATGCAGCCGATATTTTTCATAAAAGCGACTGATCTGCCTATCTGACGTCAACGGCTGAAACGGAAAAAAAAAATAAAAGGAATTGAAATTCCTGTAGCTATTTGTATTTTCAAAAGGGAATTCTCGAAACCGAAATTTCCATCATAAATGGCTGTCATATTCCGATATCTTTTAATAATAACGAAATGCCTGATGAATGGAATTGGAAAATGTTTCACAAATATTACTGTTGCTTTTAAAATAACAGGCATTTCATACAAAAAACAGTAATGTAAAAGAAACCTTTAAAATCGTTTCCAAAGTCATTAAAATTTGTTGAAAAACATTCACCTCAGAGTTTATTTTTTTTAATCAGTTTATATACTGAGACTAAAGGATATGACAGGCATTTTTTAAATGCCAGACTTGAAATTTAATAAATAGAAGAGGTACTACATTTTTTTCACAGAATTTGTTCTAGAGATGTTCCATTCGCAGAACCCATGGTTATCGTACTGTCACAATGCACCTATTGTGTGCCTTTTGCGTATTTAAGTGAAACCTAGGTTTTTATGAAACATAAAAAGTTTACAAATTCTCTTTCTTTTTCCTACTTTTGAGATCCTTATAAGATAACTTTTATTGAGAATTCTCAAGACCAAATTAAGCATAAAACAAGGTTAATAGCTACCTACTTATTTCATTTCCCCTTCAAAGGCATAGCAAGAGTCGAATAACAACGAAATACTGATAAAATTCTAGAACTTTTCTTTCGTGAAATGTTAAAAAAACTTTTCAGAGGCTGAAAATTAATTAACGAAACGGCAACACTTTTTGAAAAAAGGCTGAAAGAAATAATTTGCAAGAGCTTTTAGAAAAATGGCTTCTAAGCGACGCCGACAGTTGGTAGTTTACGAGGAAAACACCTTCGACGTATGAAATAAACGACTTTTACCTCTTTATATATTGTGTATTGAATTTTATGTGTATGTAGGAAAAAAATATAGAAAGATAAAGAAGAAAGGTCGTAGAATACAAAAAAAAATCGGCCAAAGTGGGACGCGCGTGCAAAAGGTTTCGAACGAATAATTTTTAACATGTTTTTTCTGTGTCCTGTTATTGTAAGGTCTATTGTATTCCATGAAAAATAAAACAAATAAAAGCTTCGTAAAAGTTATTCTAACGTTTTGATCCTTAATTACAGAATGCTAAAGTAATCGAACTCAACATTAATACTTGGATGTTACCATACATGTTAACTTTGAAATGCACTTGAAAAAACTTTTTTTACAAAAAAATACAACCGATTTCCAAATTAAAAGTGAACAATGTGTGTTCTTTCAGAATATATAAAGAATGTTTAAACCCAAAATCATTGTTCTAGAAAAGTTTTCATAAATACGACTTAGCGTCGTTCTCTTCTATCCTCCTCTATATGACATTAATATAAAGCCCTCTGAGTTTGTTTCGGTGTTTCTCCTCAGGGTAGTCATGTAGAAAATACCGACCTTATCAGTTAAAATTGATAAGAAAGATTGACTTTTAAACGTGTTATTTGCAACTTACAAAATAACATAATTATCATTTAATTTTAAAACTGTTTTTGTAAAATAACGCCTCGGTAGCAGTACTTCTTAGACGAGCTAATTAATTAAATTTTCTCTAGCGCAGCAGACGACAAGTATTTCTAATTCAGTAATGTCTCCTGCTCACAGAGTTAAGTCAATATTTGTGCTTGCTCTCACATAATTCATGTTGACACGACTGTATTTGCTTAACGATCTTGTTTTTTTTTATTTGTTGAATATCTGTATTCAATGTTACGTTTATTGGAAAACATCTCACTCATGAGCTGAAAGCTTACGAGTTGAGGATTTAAATCCTGTTTTGATCGTTAGGATTCTGTGGGTAAGATTGGATTTGTGTTATTTTGTTTCTCTTATAAAATACTACTTAGATTCATTGGTTTATTTATTTTTTTTACTCGAATTACTCCAGAACAAAGTTTTTCTTGTATTTCTTCCACTTTTTACTTTTACTTCTGAATAAAAAATATGATTACATTATAATGGTTATTATAACTTCCTAGACTTTCTCCCAACTATGTTAGGGTTGGTTTGCAGTCAGGCAGTTACGTAAGTCGCGTACGTTCCCGCGATCCCTGGCGTAGATGGAAGATGGAACACCGGGGTGGTGGTGGAGAAGAGTCTGAAAGACCCCTCCACCCGCCCCAGGGTGGATGACAGGGCGGGGTACCAGTATTTTAGATGAAGCGACTGCTTAAATGACCTCCTTGGCTGGTGTCAGATTTTCTGGCTCAGACCATTCTTAACGACCAACTACAAAAAACAGCGGGTACCAACGTCTTAAAAAATTGATAAAGTCTTGAACACTGATTTGGTTGATTACCGTATACGCGTATCACATAGAATTGGTACCAAGAGATGTGAACGATGTGAATACTGTCACCCAACCTACTGGAGTCCCGACATAACGTAGTCCATTCTGCCCGTCTACTAACACTAAACACATGTTTGCTCGAGCACCACATATGGCGGGCTGGGTGGTAATATAATGCCCATGTCATGTACTGGTAATGGATGGAACATTAACCGCCAACCGACCGCCGTCTGATGGGAAACGTCACTTGATATGTGTCCGGTGAAACAGACTCGGTATTGAAAAAGCGCAGTTTTGAAAGCATGAGGCCTATAGTGAAAGAGTTTTTTTTTTATTTGATTAAAGGGCTTTGTCGCTTAGCGACCATATCGCTCAGTACGGAAAAACCACAAAATTCTTACAATCTTCCTTAAGACTAACTCATACAACTGTTTAGCAGTCTCGGACATCGGACAGGCGAGTATTGTGTTTCAAATACCAATATCAAAAGATTTACAGCACCCAGAAACATTGATCCTCGTATATAGCGAAAGTTTTTTATCAGTTTTATTATTTTTTAAACCGTTACATCTACCTCTTGTATATTTATAATTAGGTATATATTCATGGTCATTTAATCGTTTTAACCTCTTCATTCGTAATAAGAGAAAGAGTAAGAAAGATTTTAATATTTTGGAACAATATTTGGAATATCTAATTCTGAGTATCAAAATGTGTGGCATAGAGCAATAGGTATTAATATGTACTTTGAACGGACCTGACGATACTGGGATCTTACCCTGTAAAGTTCCGACTTGTTTTTGTTGGAATTATGTGAAACAAAACGAATTTCAGAAATAATATAATTTAGGAACGCGAAACGAAAGTTCCATTTTCCAGTAACCGTTCATAAATAGACTTGTACAAGCAACAAACAAATTAATTATTTAAAACTAAGTGCGAATTTATTCAACATTAATATTGTATCAGAAACAACATCAAACAAATTAAGTTTCAGCAAATAACGCAGCACAACATTATTTATTTATTTATTAACTATTCCAAACTCCAAGCAAAAGTTTTCTCCCAGTCAGCGTCGTAGTTAGAATTCAAGTAACTTTCTCACTAATTACATTAGACTAACTAGAACCAATCTAAATAAATTGATCGTAATTGTTGAATATTAATATTTGTTTATTTTAAACTCTTTTCAACCTACATATTTAATTCAGTTAAGCGACTAAGTGTATTGAGAAAATATTTATTCAATTGATTTATTTTGTTTGTTGATTTCTTTGTTTTTAGTCTAGTTGGTATTGTTTTAGCAAGGACTCCTAAGTTTGATCTCTTGGGGCTGGTACTACAATGTGCCAATATCATCATGATTTCGTTGTGAAATGGGATAGAACTATTCATTCTATATGGCTCCGTCTCACTCTAACACCGAAATGAGAAAGATTTTATGTCATGCCGACAGGGTAGGGAGCCGGAGTTTATGAATTATCATGTTTGCAATTACCACGTAGCTCATTTCTAGGGTTTTACGAGTGCAGGCAAAACATAGAAAGAGCTGGAGAAATATGGAGACTTTGCTCAGCTCAGTTAACATAGGTAAATAAATATTGGTGAAACTGTGGGACAACAACTGTAAATATCGAATGCGATCTGTCTGTCTGTATGTTTGTTACCTTTTCACGTCTGAAAAGTTCAACAGATATGGATGAAACTTGGCACACGGGTAGACCATGTTCTGTATTAGAACTTAGGTCATTTATCCCGAGATTAGGTTCCCTTGGGACACTTTCTGACTTTCACGCGGGTGTAGTCGCTGGCAGCAGCGACTTGGTGATATGTGAAAGTTGTAAGAACCGCTGCAATTAATTTTTCATTACGTCATCAGCATATCAGCAAATTGCCGTCCATGGCTGAACGTAAGCCTAACTTAAAGAGCGCCAACCATCCCGGTCTTGAGCAGTCCGCATTACTCCGCATCCATCCGCTGCCAGCCACCTTTCTCAAACCATCTATCCATCATGCCGCAGGGCAGGATATTTTGTTAGAAAAAAATCGAAATCCTACCACACCGACTCTTTCAAATTAACCTTATTCATTACAAACATACAAAAAAAAACTCATAAAATTGAAAAGAATATTGAAAGTCTTTACTTGACATTCTAAGAAATGTCGACACGTCGCCAAGTGGCCAAGACTCGCCAGGTTTCGTAAAAGGCTTACGAAATTCGTTGACAACTGGTGACTAGGGGCTTTGCCTGTAGGTACCTGTTATGTCACTTTATTGTACCCGGACTGTTACGGTTGGCTGTTACGGTGTTGACATTTAAGGAGGATTGTTTACTCATTTATATTATTGCAAAATAGTTGGTACTGGGAACTTTTAAATGAAACTCGATGCCAAAGAAGGCGTCACAGCCTCTGCTAACGAATACCAATATTTACTTTTCTTAAGTTCAAAACTAAGTTATAGATAGAATGTAACTCTAAAAAACATTTTAACTAAATTCTTGCTGAAAGCATGAATCCTAACTAATATTACAAATGCGAAAGTGAGTTTGCTTGTTTGTAACCTCTCGCCGTCTTAACCACTGAATGGATTTGGTTGAAACTTGACACACGGATAGACCATATCCTGAATTCTGGACGTGTGTTCTCTTAGAATAATTTTCAAGTTTCTTTTGTAACATACGGGCGTGGCCGCTGGCGGCAGCTAATTTAAAATATGGGAACGTAAATGCAGGTAAGTCATTTCACAGGCAATCACAAAATTCAAAATTGGAATATTAATTCCAATTTTAAACTAAATATTTTGTTCGAATTTTAAACTCTATATTATATTCGAATTTTAAACTCCATATTATATTCGAATTTTAAACTCTATATTATATTCGAATTTTAAACTCCATATTATATTCGAATTTTAAACTCAATAGGTATTGCAATTTTAAACTCAAAATAACATTCGAAAGCATTACGCGAAATGGTATTGAAATAAACATTAAAAACGAAAATCCATTAAATGAAAGTACTTAGCACAATTTACGAAACCTACATTACACTGACTGTGATGGATCGTACACTATCCATTTGTCAGCATCGGTTGAAGGGTTCGTGATGAATATATACTTACAACTACTACCTACGATAGATCTATGTACTGATTGGTACTTCTTTCTGATAGGTCTTCTTCTTACGGATGGGTCTTTAATTTATTACTAATGCTTTATACCTCTTTATGGTTGGCGACAGATAAATTTGCAATAAAGGACATTGACCTTTCCCTTATACCTCTTCAAAGGCACCCAAAAAAAAAAAAATGAAAAGTTGTTAATTACTAGAAAATGTAAAGGATCTCGAGAGATGTAGATTCGGGTCAGTTTTATATCTTTTTTCCGATTTTGGAATTAAGAATGACAAAAAATGTGGGTGGGTCAATGGCCGCTATTGCTAGTTTATTTGGCGCCAACCATACCATACACCCGTTCAGTCCGTAACAAACTGAGGAGTTGACCTCATTTGGGCTTGTTTTAATCTGTCTAGCCTTTTCTCAACCATGTCGGGGTCAGCCTCTAATCCTCAATACCCAGTAATGGGGTAACAGGAAGCTCCTTGAAAAAAAAAATACTGGTGTCCGATTTCAAGTAGTTTGCCTACCTGTAACGACTGTCAAAGATAGTCCAATGACAGACCAATAACGGCTTAACGAGCTTTACCAGGCACGGAGGAGTCTCGGTGTGTTCACAACTAGATTCAAGTAATGCATAACCATCATTACGAGATTTTATTTTACAAGTGTACGAGACTGGCCAGAATTAGTTTTAATTTCAAACTAATTGTTAGCGTGATTATATTTGTGATTCGATATTTCAGAACCCCTTAGGTGGAGGTCCTCCAGAGAATGTCTAAAACCTTGCATTTTGTGTTTTTTTTAAGCCAAAAAGTCCGTTTACTTTCTTTCAAATATTATTTTAAAGTAGCAAGCTCTTCAATCAAAATCAGTCCCTAAACTAATCTGTTATTCTAGTCCTTAATGGTTGCCTTCATTAACGTAAGCTTTCACTCCGAAGCACTAACGAAGAGTCAATAGTTCACGCCTCTAAGGCCTAACATATATTGCTCGTAGCAAATTCCTGTCGTAGCAGCTCGTAGCAATGTCCTCGTAGCACATGCCTGGCGTAGCGGTTCGCGTAGCTGGACGCGCCTGTCGTTACAAACTTAGATAATGTCGCACCAGCGATTCGACCCTGTTTTGCACGATTTTTACGACTAAAAGTAAACACCGAGCTTTTTAATTTTATGTTAGTGTAATTAATGTACTGTAATAGTCTTCTAGTCTAGTCCAATTAAGATTGTAGCCTTAATTACCGTAAAGCTTCACTCCACACTAACGAAGTCTACAGTTCGCGCCTGTGAAGCTACATGTCTAACATAATATAAACACTCGTAGCAAATAATAGTAATCGTAGGTTGGCGCAGTAGTTGAGCGATTGGCTGCTGGGCTGCGTGTGGAGGATTCAATTCCCGCTCGGAACAAATATATGTATGGCCTACAGATAATAAGAAATATGCATGATTTTTTTTTATTATAAACAGTTTATCTAGAAACATACAACAATATAATACTAACAGTGAAAATAGAATCAAAATTGACCGAAAAACAAAGGAGATAAAAACTATTTTAAACAAATATATCTGTCCCTCTCGCAAAAACGCTGTTTTGTATGGCAGCTGTATAGGCGACATAGTATTTGACGTCACAGTTGGTATCGGACTTCTCTTTCTAATTGTCAACTTTGAAGCTTAATAATTTCATCGCTGATGAAGGTATTTTAAAAATCTTTCATAATTGTTTACTAGATATAATAAGTATTTTATTTTGTAAATAAAACAATTGCTTGCGTATTCCCTATTGTTCCGGGTCTGGCTGTTTTGTCTATGTGAGTTGTATGTTTGTAATCGTACCCACGGTACAGGAGAAATTCTTAGTCTGAGGGAAAGTTAAAAAAAAAAGCCGCCTCTCGTAGCGGCTCGCGTAGCAATGTCCTCGTAGCACATGCCTGGCGTAGCGGCTGGCTTAGCGGCTGTCGTACCTAGACGCGCCTCTCATTACAAACTAGTGTACTATAATAGTCTTCAGATCCAATTAAGACTGTTGTCTTCATTATTGTAAAGCTTCACTCCGCACTAACGAAGGGTCAATAGTTCACGCCTGTGCGGCTACATGCCTGACATAATATTGCTCGTAGCGTTCGTAGCAAATGCCTCTCGTAGCGGCTCGTAGCAATATCATCGTAGCACATGCCTGGCGTAGCGGCTCACATAGCTAGACGCGCGTGTCATTACAAATATAATGTTACACTAGCGATTCATGACAAAACACCAAGATTTCTTTATTATATGTGAGATTAATATTAATATTTAATACACTTATCTCTTTCATACTCGACAATTCGTGGCACAGTATAAAATATAAATGCAGTCTCACAAATAGACTCCATAAGCGACTATATTTAATAATATTATGTACACAAAAGTCCACAAATTCTTAGAAAGGCTTAGTGCTTGGTAAACGTTCTAAGAATTATGGTATCAGTCGTATTTTCCTGTGTTCGTTTCAAAACAATGCTCTGCTTTCTGATAACATCTCAGATTAAGTTATAGTTGAGAAATTCTGTATTATTGGTTCTTAGATTTTCTACTAATAAGGTTTATATTGTATTTCCTGGGACCAGTATCAGGAAAATAAATGATTTTCCTGTATTCGTAGTTTAACAAAGCTTTTTGTCTAAAAAAATCAACCAGTAATTAATTAGGTTTTGTTGACTAGCAAATATATATTTTTATTACAGAGTTGATCTTAGTTATTATTTAGATTAATTTCACTTATTTTGTGTAGCACCAAACAATTTTATTTCTTCTCTTTTCAACCCCCTTTTTAGGGTTCCGCACCCGAAAGGTATCCAACGATTCCTATTACTAAGCCTCCGCTGTCCGTCCGTCCAATCGTCTATCCGTCTATCAGCGGGCAGTATCTCAAGAACCGTAATAGGTAGACAGTTGAAATTTTCACACAGTTTTTATTTTAAATGCCGCTAAAATACAAGAAACGTTTTATTTATTTTGGTTTATTGTACGAAACCTTTCGTGTGAGAGTCCGACTCTCACTTGGCCGGTTTTTTTTTTATATATCTCAGTTTATGCTGACATACAGAGTCTATTTGACTTCACAAAGGTCTTATATACTTTTATTTATAATTATTCAGGTAATTTTATTAAGTTGATGGTCCTAAATACAAATAATCAAATTTCTTTCTTTCACTGACGCATTTCTAAATCCAATAATAACACATACTTCCATCCACTACTCTCCGGGTACCCATTCCCGGCACAATTACCCGCGTAGTACACGGTAAGCAGGGTAAATGGGTACACAGTAAGTTTTCCCGCGGTTCGTCCCAATTACCCAATCGTTTGTTCCGACCGGCTGGGTAGAAGGGAATTAGTCGGCGCCCACCGTGAATAGAACAATCACTTTGTAGGTGGGACTGGGGAGTTTTGTATTTGCGTTGTACATTACTGTATTTAAGACAGCACTTACATACATACATACAGTATTGTGCAAGTGTTGTACCTAAAGGTACTCCCTCACCTGGAGTATTCGCCAGTAATGTAACATTTCAGATTCGATTTAAACATTACATTCCAGTACTGACTCCCTGACTTGACGAGCATTCGCCTGTAATGTAACATTTCAGATTCCATTTTACACATTACATTACAGTACTACCTCCCTGACTTGACGAGCATTCGCCTGTAATGTAACATTTCAGATTCGATTTTACACATTAAATTACAGTACTACCTCCCTGACTTGACGAGCATTCGCCTGTAATGATACATTTCAGGTTCGATTTTAAATATTACATTACAGTACTGCCTCCCTGACTTGACGAGCATTCGCCTGTAATGTAACATTTCAGATTCAATTTTACACATTAAATTACAGTACTACCTCCTTGACTTGACGAGCATTCGCCTGTAATGTTACATTTCAGGTTCGATTTTAAACATTACATTACTGCCTCCCTGACTTGACGAGCATTTGCCTGTAATGTAACATTTCAGATTCGATTTTAAACATTACATTACAGTACTGCCTCCCTGACTTCACGAGCATTCGTCTGTAATGTAACATTTCAGATTCGATTTTGAACATTACATTACAGTACTGTCTCCCTGACTTGACGAGCATTTTCCTGTAATGTAACATTTCAGATTCGATTTTACACATTTTATCAAGTTGCGCACTGTAATGCTTGGTTGTGTTCCCTCACCATTAAAATGCTCGAATTCGTAACATTACAGCGCGCAACCTGTAATGTCACCTGTCTCCTCCCTCACTGATGTAATGCTCGACTCTGTAACGTTACATAACAGGCGAATGCTCCAAGTGAGGGAGCACTTTAAGGTTGCCTTTATCGTGGACATCCTCTATTCGACAGAGTCGTACCGAAGCACCGAATTGAATAACATCTTAGATATTTCTCTGTATCTTTTTCTCCACTAACTTCTTCTAAACTATGACAGTGTTATTATTTGCATCAGTCCTCAGTCAAGTCCTAGTGACTTGGGGTACTTATGAAAATAACGTTACATACAGACTTCATAATGTCGTTACAATTCAGGTCAAAAATGTAATTTAGAATATAGCCTAACCCGACCTTGTCTTTAAACACGAACCTATACAACACAGCTTCTACCCAACAATCATAAAATCGAAGTCGATTTTTGATTTTCCGTGAGATTCAATTAAACACGCAACAATACCTCCCCTTGTTTCCCGACTTTGAAACTGTTTGACGAGTCATTTCTATAAAACAAACAAATAAAAATAAGAACGAAATAAAATTTGTACTGGGAGGGAGGAAAGCAATGGATTTTGCAGGGAAGTTTTATTTTATTTTTCAATTTCGCTCAACGTAGTTAATGGCAACAAAGAACTCCTCACTTCAGTGCGAATGGGGACAGTGGCGTCCACGTACACACGGCTGTAGAGCTGGAATGCGAGATTTTCTTTTTTTTTTACGTGGACTTTTTAAAGGTAGCTTTGTAAAAGTTCTCTGAGTATGGATGGATGACACCAGCGTCATCTAGTTTTAGAATACGTGTCATTGTTTTATTACTTGCTAAAAATGTTTCAAACAGTTGTAAAAATGCAAGAATTCAAATGTTCAGCTCAGTACGCACTTTTCTCATTACCTACATAGTATATTATTAATACGAGAACTTTGAATTGTAACATAGCGCAAAAATGGACCAGTAAAAAAGATGAAACTAAAGTAATATTTATGTATATATGTATTACGACGGAATGGTTGACGCAGTGGTTGAGCGATTGACTGCTCCGCTGCGTATTACGGGTTCGATTCCCGCACGGAACAGATATGTGTATGGCCTACAGATAGTTGTTCCGGGTCTGGCTGTTTGTGTATGTGACTTTGTATGTTTGTAAACGCACCCACAATACAGGAGCAATCCTAGTATGGAGCAATGTTACTAAAAAGAAAAAAAATATATAAATTAGTCCAGCAAAATGGCAATAAGTAGTTAAAGGTTATGTTTGTCGACTTTAACTAAGGAAGGAATAGTATTAAAGTCTTGAAGCGCAACACTGAAAATAACATGAAGTTTACAATTACCTACCACGCTTTAACAAAAAAACTACACATATTCTTGTTTGTTTCCACTTAAGAAACCTCATTTTCACAACACTTAATCGTCACCTGAAGGCTATTCTACTAATTAACCGACTTCAAAAACGGGAGGAGGTTCTCAATTCGGTTGTCTTTTATATTTGTTTGCTCATAGGTATCTCCGTCATTTATGCACCGATTTGAAAAATTATTTTTTCTTGTTGAAGGCATTTCATCAAAATCAGTTGAGTAATTGGGTTTTTAAATTCAAAATAGCTGGAGGAAATAAAAAATATATCATCAAGTAAATAGACGAAATTGTGTGGTTTGATTTTCTGTGACTTTCCAGTGGTTTTGTTTGGTGTGTGTGGGGTACCAATAAAAAGTAAAAATAAAAAACTTTTTTAAAAAAACAAGAAAATACAATCCACTTTGTAGTATTTTTCTTATTTGGAATTCGTTTGTATGTTTTTGTAAAAAAGTTTATTTTATCGTTCGCATTTGTTGCAATCTGTCAAAACGAACGTTGCTTAAGTTTAGTAGAATTGGCAATTTGTTCATCCCTACCAGCAAACTATCACCTAGACAGCTCTAACCATCACGAGCCACATTTTATGGGCAGCCATCGATTTTACATAAAACTAAGCACGTTGACACACCCCTAGCCAGGTACACCTCTAGCGAGGTAATAGAGTACCTAGCATGACGTTGAATGTTTAAAACTTAGAGCAACCGGGTGTTACTGGAAAATAAGGAGGATTTATTTTTAAAAGTTTAAAGACGACGTTTACTATAAACATTGCTTGCTTCATGAATACGTGATGCATACGGTAAGTACTGTTGACGTTTTAAGATTAACTGGATGGGGTTGATCACCAACCTCCACGAATATTGAATGAAATATTATGAAATTTTGTATGAAATCGTGTTTACTATTTCGTATAAAAACAAGAAGAGATTAGACATTAACCTCCGTAATCTAACAGGCGATTTAGAACGTATAAATGAATTAGCTTTAATAATAACGTACCTGGATGACCTGATTTTTGACGTGACAACGTCTAATAAATCGATGAACGCCACCGGCTGCACGCACGAAAAAGGATGACTCATTGTAACGTTATGCTCATTGTAACGTAACGCTCATTGTAACGTTACGATCGTTTCATCAATGTTTTGTTATGACGTTGTCACGTTAAACTATCGTCCGTAAACCGACTTTACAGACAACCAATTTTTTTTTGTTACCGTTTTCTAAAACTGAAACCTACCTAGATCGATTCATCGACCCCGAAACCCCCTGCATACTAAATTTTATGAAAATCGTTGAAGCCGTTTCAGAGATTCAGATTATATATATATATATATATATACATACATACATATATATATACAAGAATTGCTCGTTTAAAGGTATTAGATTAGATAAATCAATGACATAATATGTAGGATTTTGAAATAGTAGAATTTGGTAGGTACTTATAATGTCTCGGAAAATTACTAGACTAATTTTTTACCCAATACTGATCCACTGCCGGGCAAAGGCCTCCGCCAATGTCTTCCAGAAAAGATTCAAACAAGTACCTTTAATCACACTATTATTAAACAACTTAGGGTTGGCTGTAGAGATTTTACTTACACAGCTGTGACTGTCCGAAAACCGTTGTTTGGAACACATCGAATTCAACTGAAGCGTCATTGATGCTTACCCTGAAAAGAAGAAAAATATCTGATTAGTATGCTTTGTATATTAAACATTAAATAACATTATTAAATTGATTATTCGTCACGGCCATTTATACAAACTATCAAGTCCTTAATTAACCAATATTATTCAGATGGATAACGCATACACTATGGATACATAGAGGTCTAAAAATGTAAACTTTTTCGAAATATTTAAATGAAGTGAGAGCAATTTGAAGTATTCTAAAGAAAATGAAACATCTATAAGTGAAAAGTGATTCTTTTTACGCGCGGAATTAATGAACAACACTTAAAGAAGAAAGCCAAAGCAACCGTTTCCTTCATAAAATAAAACTTAGACCAGCCATTTTATCGGCCAACCATTATTATTTGAATAATAAAATCCGCTTGAACCCATTTCATCATTATTGCTTGACGGAAAAGAGGGTAATATAAATTGTCGGGCTATCGGTTATCGGGCTAAACTGAAGAGGCGAGCCGTCCGTCAATGATTCCGGTTCAATGAACTCGTTATTGCCCCAGCCAGGCAACACTGGGGCAATCCACGTCCTCTTGTTTTATGTACAAACTAGTATATTGCCTGTACTCGTATGTTTGCTTTGTACGGAGATTTATTGTTAGCGGGAATAACAATGACAGCAGTATTTAGGTTATATTTGTGTGTTACTTTAAAATTTAACCATATCTAATTCATAATAAGATTATGACTCTCTATACGTGTTGGTACGTACTGTAAGTGCAGAGAGTAATTAAAGCTAAATAAATAAATTACGCTGGATACTGTAGACCTAATTTTTTTAAGACACACTTTTTTTCCAAGCACTACATCTCCTGAGAGCCGGAAAAAAAATGGTGACCACCAGAAACACGCCATGTTTATGAAGCGAGTCCTGGTGAAATGAATCAACTGTCTTGGATCCTACAACGAAATTAATCGGAACGTAACCGCAGAGGAAAGTGATATATATTTCCCACTTTCCTCTTAATCAAGCAGAAGATAGAACAGAGCTGGACCAATAGGCACCAAGGGACGTTTGCAACTAGGTTAATCCAGTTGCCAAGCACCACGTATTGTAGAACCATAGGTATGGACCTAAAGTAAATTCACAATTCGCCCATGTGCAGAAGTTATATAATGACACTAGCTTTTGTCCGCGACTTCGTACGCGCATATCCCGTTTTTTCACGTTTCAGTATAGTCTGGCCTCTCTCATTAATGTGGCTAATAAAATAATTTTCCAAACCCAACTGGCAGTTCTAGAGGTTAGCTTATTCAAACAAACAAACTCTTCAACTTTATTATTTTATAGTATATGTAGATTGGTTCCAGTCAAATGCCATATATGAACTTTTCTGACTGGGGACATAGAAAATAATATCTGTAACTAAAGCATATTCTAAAACAGAAATCGCCGACGTCAGAAAAAAAGCAGCCAAACTAACGTGGGACTGGGCCGGCCACGTCTGCCGTATGTCGAACGGTTCATGGGCTAAAGCAACCATAATGTGGGTCCCAGAAAATGCCCGACGTGTGTATATCGAAACTATCATCCAAAAGCGCAACAATCTTACCTCTGCGACAAAATACCATAGCAATTAAAATTACCGTTTCAAAACAATTTATAGAAATAAAAGTCTCATTGCAGTATAAATTATTTTCAAGCGCAATTAGCAACACAGCTTGGGTATCGGCAAAACAATGTGAAAGATAATAAAAAGGCAAATAGATTCGTAGTAGCGGTATCGCTTTCAACTGCGATATCGCATTACTTTTTTACTGTCAGGATTGATTTCCAAGTTCCCGAGGTAAAGAAAATACTGGTACTGAAAATACAGTTTATTTGTTTTTATTTAGAGCTTATTTTAACTCTATTTGGCTTCAGGGAATGATGGATTATGTTTCAAGGGCCGTGGGTGTTTTAGAAGGTAAACTTAGTTAAGGGAATGAGATGTATTTTCTTTGCAGTTTTTCAGCAATGCAGAAAATAATAATCCTTTTCGATTCGATCACAGTGGCCGATTTCCATGTACGCAGGAGATTTTATGGTGAAAAAGTCTGTGAATAAACTAAGGTTACAATTCCGTGCATCGCGACGTCACGTGCGGTTGTCGCGCGCGGCTGATGCGACAATAGTCAGAGGATGAAAATGTATAGCACCGCTTCCGAGATCGGCCGCGCGCGTCCTTCGCAGACCTCGGAAACGGCGCTATACTTTCTTATACTCTGCCTATTGTCGCACGCGATACATCGCACGCGGCTGCGATCAGTCGCGATGTACGGCATTGTTCCTTTCACACGTTACATATTATTTCCGCTGTAAATAAATAAAAGTGGCTCGATGTGTTTTATATAAAAAGTGTGAAAACAACACTAAAACAATTGATCGACTAACACTGAAAACATTTTAATACACTATTCTATAGCCAAAACACAAATCCCATCAGACTGGACAATGGAATATTGTTTGCAGATGAAAGTATGCTAGCAAAAATCCAGGCTCAAAATTTTTAGCAGGATTAAACACAAACAGGCCGCGTTGGTCCATCCAATACCTACGTATAAAACACCAACATTTGAACAAATATACGTTGGTCCATTACTTGATGGAAAACCAGGATAAAATTTTAAGCGTAGTGTAACGTAATAGCAGTAGTCGCTTTTGTACATTTTTATATTTATTTTACTTGTCCTTTAAGAAAAGTAGAAGCAAAATGAGGAATGTACATCCCCACGGGCAAAAGCCGTAAGTTTACGTATGTGCATAACTATGCTTAGAAAAAAAAGATTTAATCTTGGTTTCATAGCAATTGTGTGAGGATGTAAGCACCAAAAGATGAATTAATTAAATAAGTACAGTAATAGTAATAATAACGGCCGCACGGGTCGATCTCCAAGGTTAAGCAACGCTTGCCGAGGTCGGTCTGTGGATGGGTGACCATCTTAACATACAGAGACTCCTCCGTGCCTCGGAAAGCACGTTAAGCCGTTGGTCCCGGCTGTCATTTGTAGATCTTTGGCAGTCGTTACGGATAGTCAGAAGCCAGATAATCTGACACCAGTCTTACCAAGGAGTACCGTGTTACCCAGTTAATGGGTTGTGGAGGTCTGATAGGCAGCCGCTCCAAGTAAAATACTGATATTCAGCTGAATCCGGTTTGACTGGAAGCCGACCCCAATATAGTTGGGAAAAGGCTAGGCAGATGATGATGAGTATCTAAGCTTAGTGCTTGTTTGATAAAAATATCTTTGCCCAGCATTGGGATCCAGGCCATTCAGGCTGAATATTAAAGTGATTTCTAGATTTCTATGGAAACGTATAGCATGCAATATATAATACATTCCTTTGTTAATGTTAATAATGAGTACTGCAAACTTTTTCGGTGTATGCTTTGTGGGTTGTCCTTAAAGTAATTAATTAATTAAAATGACAGTGTACTTGAAATTTAATGCAACGTTGTATTTTGTACCCTCGTCACTCACGAAAATGAAATAAAATAATCCACAAAAGAAAATATACAAAAAAATCTTCCACAAAACGAGCTTCTGTTAACAGTAATTAAATCAGCACAGTTAAACAAGAGTTTCATATTTTGCAAGTGAAAGCCTCTGTGGCCGCCCGTCACACCGTGTTGTAACAGCGAGCCAGCCTCGAGCTCATGAACAATTCAAGCCAAGTTACATCTCATTACTCTGAGCAGCGAGCTCGAACATCTATTATTTCTCAGAGATTTCAAGCAACTTAATAAATCAAGATTATTTTACTTCACTTTATACACGAGGATAAGAAATGTAGGTGTAAATATAAGTAGGCAGATTTTATTTTTAGAAGATTAAGAATTTGAGATAGGAGGTCTTGTTTATTCATGTTTGAGTAATAAGTATGAATTAACCTTAAGTACGACTGAAATACAAAACAATTGTTATTTTTAAGTTTATTTATAGCTTAGGTGTTTCTAAATAAAAAAAGAAATTGCGAAAAGGAATTTCGCAGTCTTCAGTCGTCCGGAAAACCTACACATTTTATTTTATCTGTCACTGAAGTTACCGATAACTCGATATCCGATTCTACCTTGACCTTTCCTCAACTAACTCAGACACGGCGACAAAAGCGAAGCAACACAAATAGTAACAGCAAACATTACGAACACAAACACGAAAGCCGAACACAATCAACTTTGTTTAGTTATTTACCGATACCTATTCGGCGTTCGGCATTCGGTGATCGGTAAATAGTCGGACGTTGTGATAGCGGCTTCGGTCAATATCGGTTGTCATGCAAATACACTCGCTCATTGAGATTCCCTTTGGTTGGAACTCATGAAGAGACCGGTAACTCTTGAAAAACGATTACATTGGAATTTTGATCGTACGAAGTTATACAGCGCTAGAAATAGGGAGTTCGAAGTCTGAATAAATACGTGGTATTTCCATTTTTTACACTAACTGTTTTATTTGTCATACAGATATATATTTATTCAAAGTTTTCATTGAAGAAGCGAACACACACACAGGTTCTTTCAGACAAACTCGCAATGCGACAACAATGCGGCAGCCATTTTAGTTTTTTTTTTTACTTAAGTATGGTCGTCACGTCGTTGTCACATTGTTGCGTTGCGCCTATCTGCAGTAGCGTTAAAAGCTGCGTAACATAAAACTGAGTTGTTTTTTGACAAGGCAAAACAAACTTTTATCAAAAGCCTTTATCACAACGATCGATATGGCAAAATAATCCCTTGTAACGATAATCGAGACACTCAATACTATAGGTACCTATATCGATAAACAATTTAGCCGCAAGTACATATATATCGTTAGAATTTGCATTTGTATTACTAGCCAAACGGTACAAATGCTAATTCTATCGGTTCTCCGTTAATTTGTTACTTCAGGCTAACTACTAAGGATTAATCTACAGCCTTGGATGCAACTGAGGTGCCGTAAGTACTGGTGATCTGTTACTCTCCTCCGTAGATTTTTCACTAGTTAAATAAATAACCACTCTTAGCCAGTAAAGCTATTCGAGTAAGAAGGCACTTGGGATTTAAAATGCATTCAAAAAATTTGTTGCTGTGTTAAGCCGTCAATATTGAAAATAACACGAATCCATGACAACATTTTTTGTTAGTGTGAGTTAGAAAGTTGTTGTGGTTTACCGCAGACCAAAAGCCTTATACAATTATGAATAATATCACAATACACAACATGTCAAAAATCGGTCAAGTACGAGTCCAACTGTCTTCTATAACGGTTCATAATGCCAGACAGACGGACGGACAGGCAGTGGAGACTTTGTCACGTGATGATCATATTACATTTTGAACTAATATTTTTTTGTAAGTGTCATTGATTCGCAGGTCTGCTGGAAAAAGTTCTTTAGAAATAAGCAGTACCTTTGCACTAATAATTATAATGTTATATTCGATACTTTTCTCTCTGTGTACATAAATTGTAAAATTAATAAAATACCAAATTATCTAGAGCCAAAGTTTTCTTTTTAAAAAACCATCGAAAAAATTATTTTCAATTCTAAAACACATAAAAACGAAAAGGCCAAATCCAGAGTAAAAATACACCAAAAACAAGCTCTAATTAACCTTAGTTAACTCATAAAATTTCACGTTACAAAGTCAAGTTTCTTCTTTAGAGAAAATTAAAGGGTGAACACGGAACATTAGTCATTGTGCCTCCATTAACGTCAGCAAGGAATTCAGTTCCATCATTCATCTTGTAATAAATTCTTCGAAGTCTTTCGGCCCTTCATAATATTTCTATTAGCTCCTGGTGCTATAAAGTTTTCAATGGCTTTTGACAGTCTGTCGATTTTACTGTTAATGTCTTTTACTGGCCATGATATTTCTGTAGATTTTCGAATCAATGGAATTACTAGTATTATTGTGTTTGTAGACGAATACATTGACTTTTCCAACTACTAGTCGTACTTGTTATGTATGTAGTGTCAAGATTTTGAAAGTTTGACCCTTTGCCTGGTATCCACGCTGCGGTTAGGTTAGGGTGAATATAGAATAAATCTGAGCGGAGTAGCAAAAACATCAATACACTATGTCGCTTCTTTGCTTCAATAACGTGATAAGTCCGACAATTCATTTGTTTTTCTTGGACGTTTTTTTTGTAAAAAAAAATCGGTCACGGCGGCGGTTTCAATCTACACTAATATTATAAAGAGGAAAAAAAATTATTTTTGTGTGTGTGTATGTTTGTAATGAATAAACTCAAAAACTACTAGACCGATTTGAAAATTTTTTCAGCAATGGATAGCTACATTATCAGCGAGTAACATAGGCTATATTTCATCCCCTTACTCCCACGGGAACGGGTACTACGCGGGTGAAACCGCGTGACGTCCGCTAGTTAACAAATAAAAAAATAACCGTCACACTTATCACGTTCTTGAAGCAAAGAGGCCATGTATAATTTTAAACAGAAGTTGATCACCATAGATGTTGATTAAGGACGAGTTTATGTCTTTATTTACGTTTTAAAAGTTTACAATATCTATAAATATCCACATATTAATAAATATATCCGTAATAGCCGTCTTTAATGAGAGAAATGCTTTGCTAAATGCAACAGCTACAGTATTCTTAATCTAATCACTACTGATAATTTTTTCTCCTTCCTCAAAGACAAGCAAAATGTAAAAATAAGGTTTCATGGTGATGCTTTGACGCGAAATCTAATTAAGCTTTTTCCTTTGCTTCTGGCTTATCAAAGCATGTTTTTACTTTGAAATGTGGCTGCAACGGTTTACCAGTTTAATTCCTTTTTTCGCTCAACTAACCGACTATGGAATATCTGTGACGGATTAATCTGGGCGATGTTTTCTTTTTGGATGTTAGGATTAATCATGGTAGGAATATGAAGAGGTAGATTTTTATTTTAGTTAAATTCGTGTAGTACCAATAGGTGCCTATTAACTTATTGAATCGCCTTGGGAGGGTGTTACGCTCCCACGGGAACGGGAACTACGAGGGTGAAACCGCGTGACGTCCGCTTTCTATAAATTTAAATATTATAAATTTAAATTTAAATAAAGTTTTCTATAAATGCTTCGATTTTGACTTTTTTTTTTCCTTAGCCTATTGTGTCCGACTGCTGGGCAAAGGCCTCCCCCATATCCTTCCAGACATTCTTTTCTTGTGCCTCCTCGAACCAGCCTTCGCGGTGTGTATCCAAATCATCTCGCCACCAGTTTCTAGGCCGACCTCGCCGTCCATCCTTTGGCACCCACTGCGTGGAGGCTTTTGCCCAGCGGTCACTATGCATGCGGTTGGTGTGACCCGCCCAGTCCCATTTCAGCCTGGCAGCTTTTTTGCACACGTCAATGATACCTGTTTTGATTGATTTTGACTTATCGACAATTAAAAAAACCTATTTATGTTTAGCTTATTCTGCCCGACTGCAGGACAAAAACCTCCCTTTCTTCCTTTCATTCCTCCCGGCTTTAAGTATGGATCCTAGGTCTGCCACGATGTCGCATAACTATTCCATTTATTGATCTCTATAACCAATTTACATCTAGCATTGACACAACAGTCAGTTACAGTTTCAAGTGATAATTAGCTAATTAATTATACTGGTTGCTTCAGAGCTTAGTTAATCTATTTACCGAGAATATAATATTAGTTGTCAACAGCTGCAGTGAACTGCAATGCTATTGACTGGCTTTCGAACTATAGACGCTCATTCCTTGATAATTTCATCACAATAATTAAATGATAAATGATATTTATTTTGAAAGTACGTTAAACATAACACTTTTACACGTCAATCTTTTTAAGCTAGATGAGGCCGGTATTTTCTAGCTGACTACTCTGAGAAGAAACACCGAAACAAACTCAGATGTCAAAGTCTCTTTTAAAGTCCATACAATCTGTATTGGTCAAATCATATGAGAACCATGTAGGTTAATGTCTGAGGTGGCCTTTTGAGGAAAGTGACACATAGATTTGAGTGGACCTGTCCAGACAGAGCAAGCATTCGTCAGTTATCGTGTAGCTCAAACTTAGAACTTTAAGGAGCTCAACAGTTTGACGAACAATACCAACGTAAGGACATTTAGGTAGGCCAAAAAAAGAACTCAAACTGCCGACTAACTCAATTGAAACACTAATATGGCGGGCAATCTACATAGTCCTCATATTCACAATACGTTATATGAGAACCATGCAGAGTATTGCAGACCAGAGTCTGAAATGATCTCTTGAGGAGAGAACCACATTAATTAGGGAAATCCGATCAAACTTTGTATGATATTGGTCAGTCTTTCCAATTCTGATAAAATACATTAAGTAAATTAATTCTATTGAACAGCATCAAAGCATTTATTGATCTAATTTGAGACAGAAATTAATAAAAAAAAATGCTTTAAATATTGCTCTCTTTTGTTTTTTTATTAAACTACTGTTATTTACAATTGAGTTCTGACTGAATCACTTATAGTCCTACTCTAAACAATAATGTTATAACATGTTATTGAAAAATCATAGATTTCAAATAGGTTTTTAAGTTTTTAAGTTAAGGGGTAAATTTTCTAAAATAACTTTACGTTTTTTTAAACACACCTACTAAAACTGCTGTGTTACAATTTTTTTTTAATAATATGTCGTTAAATTATTAAAAAAAAAACAAAGTATGTAGTCAGTTACCAGATAAAACGGGGTGGATAGAAATGATGGGGTGAATAAAAACGAAACTTTGATTGGAATTTTCACGATATTTAAGAATTGTTTGCAGCAATGAAGAACTCCAATTTATTGACATTATTTCATTTTTAAATGGACGCTTTGTGAGAAACTATTAATATGGTATTTATGGGAAAATCTCAATAAAAGTTACGTTTTTTTTCACCCCTGCATTTCTATTCACCCCGTTTTACGGTACTTCATGATTTGAGTAAACACTGGATTTTTTCTCAGTTTCCTATACTCAAGTGAAATTCCAGCTAGATGGTAAACCATCTAGCTGGAATTTCACTTGAGTATCAGAATATCAGAATATCCCAGCGGATCTCAAGTTGACTTTGCTTTAATTCAGTTGTGAAAACGTGTTCGGTAAACCGTGGCTTTCTTAAGTGACTGCATAATTTTTACGCGAATACTGAAAACCAGAATCTGCACAGTAGATTTTTCGTAATTTTGAACAATTCTTACGGAAAACAATTAAAGGTTATGTTACGGTCTAATATCAGTCGGACAATAGGGATGTTGCCAGGGTTAAAAAAATATATGATTCTATTTAGACCGTCAGTTACATTATCGAAAAATATTGGAGACATATTTTTTATTTTATCAAATCAATAGAAAGATAAAACTCATCAAAGATAAGGAGTGGGAGGCATCAAAGGTAAGAGCTAAAATATTATGTCTCCGCAGCTTCGCGTTTTTTATCCGTAAAATGAGGTGTTCCTTCAACTGAATAGCAGCGGTAAAAGATGCTGTAAACTAAAAACAAATAATTTATTTAGTAAAATAAATAATAGCCAGACAATTACAATAAAAATTGTGATATCTATAATAAATTGAACTAACTAGATTTATTCACAATTTAATATAGCTATCATAAAAATGTAGACAAATATTTTTAACTATAGTAGGCGCCTTTGTACAGTGATTTTACTTGTGCATAAAGTTTTAATAAATAAATAAATAATCGTGGAATAACGGTCATTGACCCACCTACAATTATTGACATTTGTAATTTGAAAAACGGAATTAATGACACAAAGCTGTCCCGAATCATCATCTCTCGTGATCCTTAACATTGTCTAATAATGAAAAACGATTCATATTTAATTGTTCAGGTACCTATGAACAGTTATTAGGGAAAGGTCAATATACTTTATTCCACATTTATCTGGCGCCTACTATAGTTGCCGCTCGCGGCTCCGCCCGCGTGATTGTCGAAAATTATCCCAAGGGAACATATTCCCGGGATAAAAAGTATCCTATGTGTTATTCCAGACTATAATCTACCACTGTGCCAAATTTCATCAAAATCCATTCAGTAGTTTTTGCGTGAAAGAGTAACAAACATCCATCCATCCTTACAAACTTTCGCGTTTATAATGTTAGTAGGATGTTGATTTGAGTTTTCTTAAAAAAAAGACTGTGTGTGTGTGAGTGTGTTCTTAAAGTAAATTTGACTCCAGTCTTGCCAAGAAGTACCGTTTTACACAGTTAATAGGTTGTGGAGGTCTGGTAGGCAGCCGCTCCACGTAAAATACTGGTCTGATCAGTTGAATCCGGTTTGACTGGAAGCCGACCCCAATATAGTTGGGAAAAGGCTAGGCAGATGATGATGATGATTTGTTTTTTCTTCTTTCCCAGTAAGCAAATTCATTCTTGCCTCTTAATCCACTCACAATTTCCACAGTACGCCCACACACGCATCAATACACCCTTTATAACATAATAATAATTATGATTAATCAAATTACTCGTCACAATGGGCTCCCGGTCTGATACAAATTGAATTACCTACATCCATAAGTTTACATAGCTATTGTACTCGCTAAATATTGAATAGACTTTGAAGGATCATAATCCTAATGCTAATATGGACTTGCGTAGTTATCTAGCACGTATGAAGCCTTTTTTACTTAACTAGCTACTGCCCGTGGCTAGGCCCGCGTTATTTTCGAATATTATCCCAAAGTATCCTATGTGTTATTCCAGACTATTTTCTACCTCTCTGCCAAATTTCATCAAGATCCGTCTAGCCGTTTGCGCGGCGTTTGCTTATCCCGGGATAAAAATCCTATGTCCTTTCCCGGGACTCAAACAATCTCTATAACAAATTTCATCACGTTATGTTCCCTACTTACTTATTTATGTGCAAACAAATAAATAATTTTAATCTCTGATACAAAACACAATCATGTCAGAGACCAAAATGGCTGAAGATTGAAGAAGAAAAATCAAGTCCCACCACAGGGAGTAAGTATAAATATTTACTGGCAGTTATAGTCCGAAAGAAACAAAAGAAAAATAATAAAAACCTGTTTCTGCAGCCCCAAAACATGCAACACAGACAAGTGCTGAGTTCACGATTTTAATTTTAAATTCACAGATACTTTCGGTGGTCCAAGAGCGACCTAGTTTTCGTTTGCATACCTAAATATTTTTCGTGAATACAATTCAAGATTGTTTAATTTTCATATTGCTTCGTTATATAAATGAGTTTGGTTTCACTCGGAATACTTTAGATTCCTTGTAGAAGCAGCTGTAATATTGCTAAAATCTCAGACTGAATAAAGTTCTCATAAGCTTAAATTAAGATACTTACAGAAGAATGGTTTTACAGCTAAATATAATATTTATTCCTCTGGTAAAAAAACAACCATCCACACACATGCATGTGAGAAATATCTTTGAACAACTTCACATCTACGATGATAATTACATTCCACCATGCTGAAATATACTCAAATCATTGCATTTATCTCAAAAAAAAATCAAAAGTGACAGACCTCTCAAAAAGAAGACCAGGTAAGGCCGCTTGTGTTTCACCAGTTCCCAATTTCCCCGCGGAAAACTATTCATTTATTTACTTCGGGACGGAAGTATTAAAAAAAAAATGTTCATTCAGTTTACATAAAGGGTTTAGTGTTTGGAGCCTCCTTTTAAACAAATAATGCCTCTGTTAGAATACTCCGCTCTTCCATAATATAATAATAATTACTTACACTAGAAATTACAAGTAGATGCTTAAAAAGTAACAAATAATAATAAAGATGATGTTGACGATGATGATGACCTGTGCGTTGTTAAACTGATGGAGGTGGTAATGTGTGAGGCCCGGATGTGAGATGTGAGAGTGTAAGTGAGGAAGTGTGGGGGATTTTAAGTAAGTGTGCATGTGAGAGAACACAAAAACAGAGTTAAAAACCTAAAAAACATACTGTTACCTACTACTGGAGAAGGAAACTACGAATAAACAATGTCCAACTTTATAATCGACGTTTAAATCCTCATCTTCAACCTCAACAACATAAATGATGTTAGCCTTGACTACCAGCAGAAGATTCAGCCCGATATGGCCTAAAACCCACGCAATACCCACTACAAAGAATATTGACGTCACCCACAGTAGAATGATGGCGAGGAGCGACATCGTGGCTTCGTATCGTTGTTATAGCTACTATTTTAGCACAAAATCGATATTATGACGTCAAAACATCTCTGCGAAGGAAGTACATCGAAAATAGATAGCGTTCACCCGGTTCGTATATTTTACCGGTCGTTATCTGTTAATATTAAAACTCGTTTACCTGAAATTATGATAAAATGTTGTTATTTTAGGTAAAATATTAAATATAGATTGTATCGTAGGCACTATACGTTTTTCGATTAGCAACGTTTGCAGATAAAATTAACTTATGACCACTTAACTCAAGTTACGAGTAGTAAAAACGACGCCTCGTTTTCAATATAGGAACTTTCCCGATCGAGTGGAACGCCGTGAGCTGAGTAATACAGTTCTGAAAACTAATTGTCTTTTCATTAACCAGGAATAACAAGCCCTGAGGGGTTTCAAAAGCGATCAAGACTACGCCATGGTTTATGGAATTATGCAGAATTTTAGATGGGAAACATAATTGGTTATAAGCGATATATCCTTGGTAACTAGATTTAGACTATTAGGTATTGTGTTACGAGTAGTTAGTTGCTCAGCCACGCAATGAAGCTTGCATATTAATTTGAAACTGGACAATGTTTGAAACTAAGCACAGTGCCAATTAGTGTTCAGCTCATGTACTGATTTAGACTCGGTTTTACTTACAGAGAATGAGCGACGATGAATCTGGAGATTACACTAAAATGTTGGGGCGATTCTGAAATTTATGTTTACCTCAGTATTGCCATTGTAATGTTACAATGCCGCACGCGGGTCGGATCAACTGATGACGGTTAATTATTTAAGGACATATGCCATCAAATCGATAGAAGAAGAACGCTGAAAGCAAAGGAAGAGACCACGCACAGATTCCTTAACTTCTGCAAATCCATATCAGTTGCCATAGATTGGCTGAAAGCGTCATCACTAATAAGCAGTGATCGAATAATCGAGCGCTTATATACCTAAACTTCTTCCCGTGAAAGAAGAATATGGACATTCCTTTCTGAATAAATAAGTAATCCCGGGTTCCCGGGATTGAACAAATTTGTAAAAACAGCTATAACAAACTTAATGAAATTGTAGCAGTGGTTATTTTGATTTAGTATCTTTATTTTATTCAAAACAAATGGAAAATTATAAAAACTTTTATTGTAAATTAAAAGTTCCATTAGAATCGGCTTTTTAAATTTAAAAAATGAGTTCTAACTATATTTTGTATGCAAGTTTTAGCAATCTCAGGAATTTCGAACGATTTCGGGATCCGGGATTCTGAAAAGCATGTCCGTATTATACTTTCGTGGGAATAAAAGTGAAATTTAGGGATATTAGCGTCCGATTATCCGATCACTGCTAATAAGGAACGGGGAGGTGAACAAAGATACTTACAGAAGTAAGTAATTTTTTTCACCTCCCCGTAATGATTTGAAAGACTGAATCTGACAGCTTTACTTTACTTACGAGGGTCTACCATCCTTTTGTTAAAACAATACCTAATCCTTATTTAACGACACTAGAGGGTATCGTATTCATTGTCTACAAGCTAAACCAGTGAAGTTTATTAAAAACCTATTATTTCTCCTCTCTATTACTTTTGTATCAAGTCTTTACTCCCCGAAGACAAGTTAACTTGCTTTTATTATATGCTCTTATATTTTCACTCCTATTTCGACTTAATATTAACGTCACGACCACAATATTGTTGTCTCTGTTGCTTTCAAGGGCGTAAGAGCGAACAAAAGAGGACAAAAGAAATATAACGAATCTCTGAAGAGCAGGACTTGTGTATTAGCTTTGTGTTCTTAATTAAAGTGGTGATCGTAAGACTTGTGCGGCGAGAAAATGTGCGAGCTTTGATTGTAGTGCTGTTAATGTTGTTAAAGATGTCTTGAGAATTACTAATTCCAGAAATGAGAGCTTGTATTTCTGCTTACAGAAGAAACAAGTACTTTATATGGAGTAAAATTAATAGGCGGTCGCCCCGTGAAAAATACGGGTATTCAGCGGCATCGGGTTATACTGGAATTCAACCCCATCATATCATATGCAGTAGGGAAAAAGCTAGGCAGGTTAAGGAAAGTGGCTCTACAATCCCTACAGGCCCAAAAAAAATCGGACACGAAGGGTTCCGTACCATAAACCAAAAAAAACACGTTTCTTGTATGGGAGCCCCCTTGAATTATTAAGTTAATTGAATTTTTATTGTCTGTTTTGTTATAGCGGCAATAGAAATACCCATTCTGTGAAATTTCAACTGACTACCCATTAAATAAAAATAGCGTTTATTTACTTACTACTAACGTTACATTTACATTTTTTTCTCCCATGGCTCTCTATGTTACTATATAGCTATATATCTTTACAAACTAATTTAGATATATATTTCTCTATATAGGTACATGTGTATATTAATAAGTGTTTGCAAACAAAGTAATAAATAATCTATAACGGTTCTTGAATACATAGCCCACTGACAAACACCCGGACGTACAGACAAACTTACAACTGAGGCTTAGTAATTTGGTTCTAAAAATACCCTAATCTTAAGTTTTTATTTTACACTAGTTTTCACTTTAAGATTACTCTTTACTGACCAACAACCATTTACTACCAATAATGAGTAAGCAACCCGGCAATAGTTATAATACCCTTAATTTTTTATTCCCTATCAAGTTATCGCTGTACGTGACTTTACCCAAAGAGCGTTTGCTGTTTGAATTTTTATTCTTTGAAAGTCGCAAAAGAGAGTTCATAAAATTCGAATTAGGTCACTCTTTTTCTTGTCACTTCCAGCGGTTGCGACGGTAACTTGTTGGTAAATTGAGGTAAAACTAAAAATATAAGTTGTTTTGACACTGTTCTATTCTTAGCTGCAGTCCTGGTTAGGTACATTGATAAAATTACTGGTCGATAATATACATATGTACCTATGTATGTTTAATAAGGGGTGAAAACAAAGATAAGGACAGACAGACTGTGCGGACCCTCTCTTTCTAGTATGCAATCTATACTATCGTTTTGTTCCGTTTATTTATAAAAAGGGGCACATTAACACTAAAATATCTTAAATTGACTAAAGAACACAGTTGCTAATTTGCCTGAGCTAGGATGAACCTGTGCTTCAGGCTAGAAAGTGCTTATATTAACTTAAAATAAAAATAAATTAACAATGAATCGATTGACTATTGTTAAAAACATTAAAAAAAATGTTTCTAAAGCGTGTAGACATCAACTGACCCATTTTTTTTGAAACAGCACCAAATTTGTACTTCCGCTGGACTCGTATTTAAACTTCTCATCATCATCATCATATCAGCCAAAAGACGTCCACTGCTGGACATAGGCCTCCCCCATGGGTTTGCCGAAATCGCTTCGCTTGGCAGGCGATGTACAGAGAATGCTGCTGCCCATTATCTGGTGAGTCCCATAGTCGCCTATTATGACACCCACGGGAAGTGGTGGGATGATGCCATTCTTTTACGTCCACACTTACGTCCACACATTCGTTTACACCATACAGAACCTAAACTTCCATTAAACTGAAATCAGAGCAGAAAGATGTTGATGGCTTATATATACAGAGTAACATAATGCAAAATATCCCTTACCATAATCTGCCCACCTTATCATACATAACAACCCTACAAACAACTGCAACAATATCCCTAAACCTTCAAAACTATCTCAATACATATTCAAAGAGGTTCCACATCTCTTCAAAGTAGGTACCCAAGCAAAGGATGCGTTGGGTCCAGATTAAGGGATATATCGCGCGAAATTCAACAAAGAGGCGTGGAGCTGTAGCCTGTTTATCTTAGAAGCGTGAAACGGCAGGTATTCAACGTCTTTGTTCAGTGCTACTGAGCAAAAGGGTCTGTATTGTGAGCTAGTGAACTGTGAAGGTACAATTGGATGTGTAATTTTGTTTGGTGTGGATTATCGTGTGGATTTGGGGCGGTTATAGGTGATAATCTGACTCGGTAAAATCTTGATCAGTTGGACTTTTTGCACAGCAATTTTAATAATAAGCATAGCTTAATTTCGTCATGTTTTCTGCCCTTATGTTACAAGAGGTCGTCTATGTTCACCTCATTTCTAAAGCATAGTTAGCCCTCTTAATTGCATAATTCAAGATGGGTGGACTTTGTTTTATTGTATGTGATAGTACCAGCCTGTCACTGTCCCATTATAGGCCAAAAAATTACAAAAGGTTTGAGAAATTTTAAAATTTAAAATCCAAAATGTTTAGACCTAAACTTTTACAGGTACCATAAAGTAAACAAAAAATGCCACGTTGAAAACTTCAAAGGTATTTTACACACCCCGTCACTTCGCAAAAAAAGGAAACTCAAGGCCAAGTAACCTCGTTTCAAAACTCGGTCAAAATGTGGTCGAGGAGGTAATGACAAAACTCGGTAGCCCGTTTGCACATTTAACGGTGGTACAGCCACTGAATAGGACATACAAACAGAAGGTCTACTCCATACAACGAGCCATAGAGCACTGAAAGCCTCGCCAGTCACTGCCACGGCAAAGACGGCACTGTTAAAACGTCGATACCCATAAACCAAGCGTGACAGTAAGTATCACAAATCGCCGGTCACTGCTAGAGACGGTACTGTCAAAACGTCGGTACCCGTAAACCAAGCGTGTCAGTAAGTATCACAAAAAATTACAAAACTAAAAACACACAGCTAAAAATTTGTGCGCATCTGAATTGCGCGGCCACGAATATGATTAGGAATGGTGTCGCTACGCGCTAACGACGAGGCATTGCGTGGTTTGCCGGTCTATTATGTAGACATCATACCGTGAAAACTTAGGTGGAGTGAGCTTGAAGTCAACTGACATTCCACTTTGATTGGATGGTTTTAAAGCTCACTTCATGTCCTCATCACCGAGCTATCATAGTGAGATTCTTGCAGAATAGCAAAACAGTTTAGCGAGCAAAAACGCAAGCACAGACACCCGCTACAGTCCCCTTACACGTACAGCGAGTGTAAGCGCAGTCGTGAAGAGCATTTGTTTGAGATCCTCATTCGTACATATAACCGCACGTCTATGTGTGTTTTCACTCGTTGTATGAAGCTGGCTTTCTGTACCTATCTATTCTGTGACATTATCAAGGAGAGTTTCAGCCATATTGTACAGAATTCATGAACTGTTAGGAGTTTTAGAATATTATCTAACACTTAACGGAAAGTTTTAATGTCGGACTTCAGCTTGTTTTAAAATATTATTTTTGAGTAAGAAAGTGGTTATTGAAATGAGGTTGGACATAAAAATGTCTTTAAAAATCAACGAAAAGGTTTTGAAGTGGAAACATTAATGTGGAATAATAAAGTTTTAGCACAAAAAGATCTACCTGTTGTTGTACCCGAGTGTCGTTGTCGTGCAGACGACGTAGGTAATTTTAGACAGGTCTTAGACATTCGGCACGCAACGTCAACGGCGTCCCACAAGGTGGACCGATGACCTAGCGATGGGCGCGGGAATTCACTGGATACGAGACGCACTGAACCGGTCGATCTGGTGATACTTGGACCTTTTTCCAGCAATGGACGTCTTTCGAAATGATGGTGATATCTTGAGTGCCTAACTTTGCCTGAAAAAGTTTCTCTATGTTAAAGCGTGTTAGTGTTTAGCATTATGCTAAAGTAAATCCACATTCAACCATACTCGCGTAACGCATACTCGTAACATTATAGGAACCCGTAACGGCTAACACACAATCAATGTTACAGCGTTGTAAAATCCCATGCTTCTCGTAATTCCTATCATTCTCGTTTGCATAATATTTCTCGGTTCTCGCAGATATTTTTATGTCCCACGTTTGCAGGGATTGCGCGTCGAGTTTAGTAAAGGGATTTGGTTCAAGGTTGCAGGCACTTTATTTTGACAGATTTCCATCATCTGTTGATCGTTTTGTTTTAGTTAGATTTGTGTAGGTTTTTGTTTTATATTGTACTAGCTGTTGCCCGCAACTTCGTCCGTTTTTTTCCCGTTCCCGTAGGAATTTCCCGTATAGCCTATAGCATTCCTCATGAATGTGGCTATCATATACAAAAAGAATTTTCAAAAGGTTCAGGTTCAGTAGTTCCAGAGATTACCCCCTACATACAAACTTACAAACTTTGCCTCTCTAAAAAATTAGTATAGATGAGATTTTTTCTAACGTTTCGTGATTATTTGTCTTCATCATTATCTATCATCATCATCATTTCAAGTGGAAAACGACCACTGCTTGAAATAGACGTCCCTCAACCCACATTCACCAGTACTGTTCGTCTCGCAGCCAGGCGACCTTCACCAGGTCGTCGGTCCACCTTGTGGGAGGCCTTCCAACGTCAACTTGCAACTTTTTAATGAAAAGATAATCCAGTCCTACTCACTACCTTATGATATGAAAGTCTGTAGGAATGTTTGGTTAAGTATGGTTTAAACAATAAACAGATTTTCATGAAACGTGGCACACGGGTAGAACATAGCCTGCATTAGTATATAAGGATACTCTTCCGGTAGTATAAATCACGACCTTGACGGAAACAAAGTCGCGAGCAAAAACCAGTTTATCCATAAATTCAGGTTACTTAAAACAAAGTTCCACCTGACTAGCTTAACCGAAGTTCTGCAACAAGTTACAGCAATTTAGAAACTGTTACTGCACCAGACTTGTTAGAATTATAGACGTTAACTTAACTATTTCGACGTGTTAAGTGTTGTTAGTCAAATGTCTAACATTGTTACTTATGCTAACGTATGTTGTATACCTAATTTATTTATTTATTTAAACTTTATGTACAACTAGTTGCCGCCCGCGGCTCCGGCAGCGTGATTGTCGAAAATTATCCCACGGGAACATATTCCCGGGATAAAAAGTATGCTATGTGTTATTCCAGACTATAATCTACCACTGTGCCAAATTTCATCGAAATCCATTCCAGTAGTTTTTGCGTGAAAGAGTAACAAACATCCATCCATCCATACTTACAAACTTTCGCGTTTATAATATTAGTAGGAAGTAGGATAGTTGTACATGGGCGGACTTAATGCATCAAGGCATTTTCTACCAGTCAACCTTTGGGTTATAAAGACTATACTGTGGTAGGTGTACAACAAATAAAAATAAAATTTAATTTAATAAATCAATGTTTTGAATACGCTATAGCTTGAAGGTATACTTGAAAGAGTCTTGAAACACAGAGTACATAACATGTTGCAGCCAAGGAGCTTAATCAGCCATTTCATTAAAAACCTAGCCTTTTTCATTTAGCTGCGCAGATTTTTCAGCGACCGAGGTCACATTTTTGGTTCAATATCGTTTAATGACTTGCTCATGTAACTTATGTCGCTGATTAAACGACGCAGTTCAATGAAAAAGCTAGGCTTTTAATTAAATGGCTGACTAAGCTAGATAGCTGCGACATGTATATGATGAAAGCAAAACAAGTGACCTCGGATACAATTATTTTAAATTCATTCACTGATTAATGGATTCTCTTAATCGGTATGATTATTATATATCATATTTATTAGTTTATTATTTTAGCATATATATGTATTTTATTAAGTAGTATTATATATATTATCTGTATATTCTTTCCAAAATGTTAAAATTCAATTTGAATCTTATTTTTATTTATTATACACCTACCACAGTATAGTCTTTATAACCCAAAGGTTGACTGGTAGAGAATGCCTTGATGCATTAAGTCCGCCCATGTACCACTATTGTACATAAAGTTTAAATAAATAAATTATTTAATTAATTAGGCAACGCTCAACCTAAACCACTGGGTCTAGAAACATGTTTTATTGGATTTTTGGAAATTCACCCCCAAAGGGGTTGAAGATGGGATGAAACTTTGTATAGAATTTCGTTCGTCAATTTTGCTCTTGAGAAACGCCATTGGCTCACATCTTGTTTAAAAGACCAATAGTAAATTAATGATTCTGAAAATACCTCATTTATTATCTTTATGAACATTCAGGCATTCCCAAACAACCACTCCCACACACCTTATCAAAAACTCAAAACAAAATACAACATTGAATCATCCGGAAAAAGATTAAGCATTTTCTCTTTCCTTAGACGGCGATAAAACGACTTGAAAGGGCAGAGCAGATTAATTTATATACAAGTGACGTCATAATAAAGTCATCAGCTATAACAGCTTCGCCCCCTCCCGCTAACCCTCGGGGGTATTAACATCCCGACACGTTCCACACGAGGTCGACACGGAATTAAGATATGTAATAAGTACGGGGCGAAAGAATCTCGGGGCCGTTTAAAAATTAATTATTATTGAAAGATGTTTTTTATGAGTTGATAAGAAGTGTGAATAATGTTTTAAATGTGGTGAGAAAAATTTTACAGAAAATATTTTTATTTTCGTTATTGATCGGCTCTTTAGACGGTTAACGATTATATTGTGGATATCACCGGATAATTGCAAATTACCTAAGATTACTAAATATCTTGAGAGATTGTAAAATCTCGATAAATTGGAAAATTAACATTTATTCTGCAATAATTGTACCTACGAATCAAAATCTTCTATTCTATAATATCTTCTTGCGTTGCCCAGACATACTATCCTACCAAAACAGATAAATTATAGACCAGAGAGCTGATTGGTCACCATTGTATGTCAGTCCACATTTTTTCGGAATGACTTCGAGAGATTATAGGTAGACTACCAAATTTTGATGCGTAAAAAAGTATTCCGAATATTCAGTTGAAAAGTATTCTAAAATGGTCTGTAGACAATTTATCGAGAGTTTACAATCTCTCAAGTTATTTTATATTCTTACGGACTTTGCCATTTTCCGGTGACATAGACGACGATAGAGCACGCTTGCCTAGAGGTAAACTGTTCACTCTTGCCTTAGCTAAATAAAGTCCAGAAGTTAGGTCCTTCAGCTCCTAAAATTTACAAATCAGGGCACGACTTGCCATAGAAAATTCTAGATAATTATCAAATTTTGGAACAGCAAACTCTAAGTCGTACATGACAAAACTCAAATTCCATTGCCTGTTGTTAGTTACGTAAAAATATAATATATTATTATGTAGCTTAGGCGATGAATTCAAATGGTCTCGAATAATTATAAATTCAAGTTTTCATACAAAAGATTCTGAAGATATTCGATTGGTTAAGCTCAATGAAAGAAAAAATGCTGACTTATTCAATTATATTAGGTATTTCCAACACAGTGCTGTTTCTTTTAAGTTGTTATAAACTTTGAGCGCAGCTGCCCAGGCGTACTTCTAACATGAATTTTATATTTTGTGACCAAAGTTATACAAAATATGCTGCTTGTTAAATATTCTTGTTCTTACATTTGGTTTTATTGTGGGCCGTTTCTGTTCCGTATTATTTCTTTAGCAGTTCGAATGGACGTTGAAATCTGCAAAGCTATGTACTATCTAAAGCATAATTAAGGCGCTATTTTAGAATTTGTATAATTAGACAAATGAGGAAAATATGGAGGAATAGACACCTCACTATGGCTACTAAGACCCGGTTCGTCCGAGCACTTGACGTGGACGCTGCGAGAGATAGAAAGAAAGATGATAGACGCTTTAGAAATGAGGTGTTGGAGAAGGATGCTTGAACTATCGTTCTCCGGACGGGATTCCACACAAATGCATCCTTACTCGAAAAATTGGACATCAAACAGTGCCTATCAGTCCAAGTACAAACTCGCATCCTCAATTTTTTCGGACACGTCTCTAGGCGGGACAGTGACTCCATCGAACGCCTCGTTGAACAAGTCAGAGTCGAAGGCACCAATTCAAACCATGTGATGGACCAATCAAATCAAGTCTGCCGTGAGCATTGCAAGGTGACCTCTAACAGACAAAAAAGGCGAAAAATTGTGAAAAGATCATATCTGCCCGGAATACTACATGATGACCACGACCGCTATGGCAAGACCGTACCGTCTGAAGAAGATTAATATTTGACGGCCTTAATACAATTAAAAACATTAAATGTGTACGGTAGGTAGATACTTACATATGCATATGTATATGTGTATGTGTTTTATTGAAGTTTGTAGAACTACATAGTTCTCATTCATGGTAGGTAAAGAGGTCAAATGATTTGTAGGTTTGTAAAACTTTGTCCACAAAATTTAAGCATCGACAAATAAAAATCAGTGATAGAAAGCTCTAACTATACCAGCATGGCAAAATATACGTGGTATGCAAAAAAAGAAGGGTTCAAGAATGTCCATGCGAAGCCGCAGGCCCAGCTACCCATAATTACAAACTTTTTAATCACCAGTCATCGTCTGCCAAGCCTTTTTACAACTACGTTCGGATCGGCTGTCAGTCAAACTGGATACTAATATCCAGTTACACTCAAATTTCGTCTTATCTCAAGTAAAAATACAATAAAGAACTTCAAGAAGATGCCAACATTACTCTAACAAAACCACACTACCACATAATTCAATTACAAACTATCAGACAACTATATTTATTCTAGCTTTAAGACATAAACCTGATGAAGTAAAGGACGGCCATTTTGTCTTGCCGCCATTTTGTTCTGTAGCATCTGTTTGTCTGGGACTGTGCTGTGGCGTGATTAATGGTGTTTACTGTCCCCGCCTTATCCTTCCGGGTTCTGTGAGGGATTCACTGTATTTCTGTGTAGTTCATATTATGTGTTGTAGGTATGTATTGTTAGATGGATTTGCTTCTGTGAATGGAATTTGTGGGTAGTGTTATCGGATATCGTGGTCTTGCAAATAAATAGATGAATTCTTTTTAAGGATTCCGCACCTAAAACGTAACCAACGGTACCTTAGCGAGCGGTATCTCCTCAACCGTAATAGGTAGACAGTTGAAACTGGTTAAATGCAATAATGTTTTGCAGGATTTTATTAGGTTATTTTGGTTTGAGGCAGCGTACACAGTCTTTACCATTAACAGCAGACACTAGATTGATTATGACACTGGATCTATTTCCGTCTTGTGGTCTCCAAATCCAGCCAGTGAACGTTCACTTTCTAAATGAATTGCTGCTTGTATTGACATTCTCTCTTTCAAAAATATTCTATTAAAATTCCTACGATTTCCCCTTATTATTTAAAAGTCTTCTTCCTATTCAAAGTTATGTCTTGATTCACTATTCATCGTCACATCACTCCAAATTTGTGGCAAGAGGCACATACAGTGCCTGTAGCAATAATTCAGAGTATTTCGGAGTACATTATGTTCCTCGAATGGATCCAATGAAGCTTAAAATTCGTACAAACGTAGATACTGATTTGAATAGCCTTTGAGAAGATATTTGAGACATCGTACATTGTAAACCACATAGGTAAGTAGGTACTCTGAGGTTTGAGGATTACACAGAATATAAAGTACGTACCTCGTATAATGTGGTTGGGCGGGTAAGTCGTAGGTATATAGTATGTAGGTAGTTCTAGATTGTCCTAGAAGGACACACACTAACCTTATTGAAAATGTTCTTGAGTAATGCCAGGGGTCTGACTATGACGTCTTAGAACCATTAAGATTCCGGTGTGAGAGGAAGACGGAGTAATGCAAGATGGCCAGTACTATTTCTTTTTCACAACGGAGTCTTGATAGCATTGTCAACATCATAGGTAGGAGGTCCCAGGTGCTCAAAATCGGCGACCGTGGACCAGATATATGAACGAATTATGAAGTATAAGTAGCTGCTGTTGGGAAGGAGTCTATTCAAGTGAAAAATGTATAAAGAACATCCTCCTTTTGAAAGACAAAAGAAACTAGAGAAACACAAAAGAAAAGCGGGAGTCCATTCTAAAATCGAGAAAAATACATACAATTTAAATAAAACTCAACTGCATACACCGATAACACAGATACTCGGACACATTCCCATTTCTACCTGATATTATCATGTCAAAAGCATACTTTCGGAGTTCCAGGGCTATGAAAAATTGCTCTGACATTAATACATCTGACATTTGTTTCGACACACCCATACTTGGAACGAACCGGGCACGCATGTCGAAAATATTTCGGCTATGATTTACGATGGTACCTTGTTTCAGTACGTTTCGGTTATACGAGTATGTACCAGTCTAGGAATAATTTACGTAATGTTTTATTTGATGACTTTCGTGAGTGACTTTCATGTTTCCGAGAAGTCGGTGTGCTGTCTCGCTATAATAATAATAATATCTTGGGACAACTCACACACGGTCATCCGATCCCAAACTAGGCAGAGCCTGTACTATGGCAACCAGACAACTGATAAACATACTTGTATATTTCTAAATCTATATGTACATATTATAGACAAATTTCACCCAGACACAGAACAAATGATCATGCTCATCACACAAAGATTTGTCCTGGGTGGGAATCGAATCCCACGATCTCCGATTTAGCAGTCAGGGTCACTAACCACTCGACCAACAGGCCAGTCAAATGCAGGCTATGTGCAAAGAAAATAAGTTCTTACAGACAAAACTGCATTTTATCATACGTCCGAAGGTTAACTTTATCGGAATTTGAAACACCTTAGCGCAAAGTGGTAGATTATCTCGTACACAAAGTTTTAAGTATATCTTAATATTTTTTTTAAGCTTCCATTATAGTAAAGGAGTTAGGATTTCCGCTCTCATTTAAATACCATGTTCTAATTTCTAACAGGTACTCCGTCAAACTATCGATGAAGAAGCCGAGTGATTAAAACTCTATCCGATGTAATATTGACGTAAAAGCGACTCTCTGAACCGCAATTCTTATCTTAGTTAAAGAAAATTTCTTTGACTAAGAAAGAATTGCGGTTTGAGACGAGAGTTTGGACGAGCCTACGAGTACTACTCTACGAGCGGTTGCTTTTTTTTAAAGATGGGGAATCATCAAATGACTTCTTCCACTCTGGGTGGAGTGGAAGGGCGTGTCAGACTCTTACTGACTAAAACCCACCCGTGTTCCTTCTAAAGCCCTTTGCGTTCCAGGGCCGCGGTGACTCTTTCGAATAAATTCCGGAACCCTGGCAGGTACGAGAGGTTGCTGCTTTGCATAAAATGATTAAGTCATATAAAGTCTGAACATCATTGTCGTATAAACTAGTTGCACATACACTACATATTTACAATCTCACGTCTTCTTCCCATGGGGCAAGAAGAAACTACAGCCCACCCTAATTTACGTCATACTCTCAATGTCATCATGTTACAATGCCTTGTTGCATTAAGTCCGCACATATACCACTGCTGTACATAAAGTTTAAGTAAATAATGTGAGAGAGAGACGGAGCTATACATGACGACATAATCCCTTTTATGACGGATATGTCACCTCATAGTGGGGCAGAAAACAACCTGCTACGATACTTACCCACATTTGGTCATAAAATAGGTTATCTACATCACACCATTTTCCCAAAACATTAACAGTTAACACATCATAAATCTGCATCGATATAAGCCTCATACAAATCGCTGTTCCTAATTGCGACGCACGGACGCGTGGGCTCGTGACCGCAGCGGTATCAGTCCTACCTATAACTGTCGAGTACGGGAGCATGGGCTATAATCCCTTAATAACCTCATTACTATCGCACGAGTTATGGGTGTTTCGCTGTTAGGGCTAGGTGATGTCATAGTGCGATGTCGTGGCGTGTTAGTGATGTTAATCACTTAGTAACGTACATACCTCTTTTAATATATACAAGGTGGAGACAACGATACGACAATATGTATATAATTGACTGGCCTGTTGGTTGAGTGGTTAGTGACCCTGACTGCTAAACCGGAGTTCGTGGGTTCGATTCCCACCCAGGACAAATCTTTGTGTGATGAGCATGATCATTTATTATGTGTCTGGGTGTAATTTGTTTGTCTATAATATGTATGTATTCAGAAATATAGAAGTATGTTTATCAGTTGTCTGGTTACCATAGCACAGGCTCTGCCTAGTTTAAGATCGGATGGCCGTGTGTGAATTGTCCGCAGATATTATTATTATAAATAAATGAAAACACGGGCAATACTGGTTCATAGGAATATTGTGTAACTATTATAAATCCTGTCACCGAAATTAAAAATAAATTATCCAATTACATAAAATGAAATGCCTGTATTAAATTAAATAAAATGCCAAAAAAAACTCAAACTATTCTGACGAAGTATTCCAAGCAGTCTGATGCATTTAGTGACATCAAATCTGTGATAAAAGACAACATATTCGTATTAACTACTATTGCCAGTATTTTGATTTGTTGTCGTATCATCGTCTCCACCTTGTATACACGCAGTTTCCATAAGCTCATAGAGTTTTTTTAGTAGTTGTAGTCTTTTTCGATTTGATTATAAAGTGTTTATTCCCATTAAACCGACAGCCAAATAGATGAAGCTAGATCTAAATATGGCTCGTCTATTTTCTTCATCCTTTTGAAGAAAACTTCGTCCACTTCACTCATACTCTTATCTTATTTATATATTTAAACTTTATGGACAATAGTGGTGGTACTTAATGCATCAAGGCATCGTATCTTATCTTCTGTGGCGTCATGACCACGAATAATAACCTCGATTAATATCAGTTGCGCTGGGTCTAGCGAAGGAAACGACTAACCCAGACTATGGGGTAAGTTAGCAATAGTATTCAGTAATTTTCACTTCGAACCACATTCAAGTACTCAATAAAATGATCATCGAATTGATGACCATTGACAAATAAAAATGTAAAAACGACAATATTTAGAGAAACACAAATAGGTAAAGCAAAAATTGATCAATACAAAACCAATCACTAAAAACGGAAATAGAAACTAATTAAACCCTTGATATATTATCATTTAACCCTGCAGTACCCGAGGGATATATCTGAAATGCAATTAGTAAAGTGTCAGCCCTGACAAAGCGGGGTAGGTAAACATGGGTGGTTGGCGACCGGGCCAGGTAAACAAAACGATAGCCGAAGGTACGAGTATTTAGATATTCGGTGCCTACTGCAGACTTAGGGTTAAATAACCGCTCCATACCTGTCCGCAAATAGCTAAGGAGTTCCGCTACCGTGGAATAGAGAGATCTATAGAGTAGTATTAGGTGGGTTTAATAAAATTTGTTCATTGAAAAGGAGACTGGTCCAAATTATTCTAGAAACCAATAGAGACTGTAGTTAGTCACTCCACTTATATATTTTTTTAACAAAACCTAAGTAATGTTAAAGTACCTACTTTGCTCTTTTTTTGCAATGAGCACCTATTTTAAAACCGTCAAATTATAATCTGAACATGTGAAAAATAAAATTTTAAAAAATCCGGTCAAGTGCTAGTCGGGGTCGCGTACTTTTTACGGCTTTGGTACAATCCACTGACTGACGGACGGACAAACAGCGCAGGCTTAGTAATAGAGTTCCGTTGTTTACCTTTCGGGTACGGAACCCTAAAAATAATTTATTTTCAATTCCACAAACAAAGTTTTTCTAGAACTTCCAATCAACTTTCAACTATCAAGTTGTTTTTACTTCTGAAATAAAATACTACTCTTAAACAAGTTAGACATCAATCGTCTCTGTCAATTCAGTTAAGTTTGGTCTCCGGAGGTCGCAGGTAGAAGTTGTCGCGCTAATTGAGCCTCCCACGCTCTCATCCGGACCCCAATCAATATGTTAAATTATTCAACGGTCTCATTAGAAATTCCGCTGTTCGTATCTTTGTGTATATTTTGCTCTTTTGGTAGATGTAATGGAATTCTTTCAGAATTCAACAACCTTACCTTTTGTAAAACACCTTTACCTACTGTAAAACACAGAAGTACAAGAAGAGTCACTGCTTCGTTTTGTAGTGGTTGCCAATGCTACTGCTAAGCATAAGATTATTTTTTTAAGGGTGGGAAATCATCAAATGACTTCTTCCGCTCTGGGTGGAGCGAAAGGGCGTGTCAGACTCTTACTGACTAAAACCCATCCGTGTTCCTTCTAAAGCCCTTTGCGTTCCAGGGCCGAAAAAGTTACAGTTAGTTAGTTAGGTAAAAAGTTGTTTTAGTCAGTAAGAGTCTGACACGCCCTTCCGCTCCGCCTAGAGCGGAAGGAGTCATTTGATGATTTCCCATTCAAAAAAAGTGTACCATAGATACAGCCGGTCGTCGTATATCGTCGGTTGAAGTGATCACGAAGTGAGCTGTCATTCGATCTTGATAACTGATTAATCTGAATCTGAATCTTAACAGCTCACTTCGTGATCACTTTGCCCAAGCCTTGACTTCGACATGTTTACAGAATCGCACAGCGTTACAGTTCTGCCTACCCCTTCGGGGAATACAAGCGTGACGTTATGAGTTATAAAAAAAATCTGTCACGCTTGCAACCACTAGCCTTAGGTTTCTGGCAACGGGACTATCTAGCTGGTCTGCTGTGTAAACATCGCACCGTGAAAACATACCTACCTATGTCACGTGAGCTTGAAGTGAACTGTCATTCTATATTGATAGCATGGATAGTGAAGTGAGCTGTCACACTTCACCTAACTTTTCACGGTGAGATATTTTAAAAATAGCTCTACCATTTCATAATGAACTTGCAAACATCACGTTGTTCTACATCTAGAAATGTTATAGGTACTTATCTAATACATATGTGTACATCGTTAGCACTAACGTAGCCCATACCATTTACTATCCTGTATATAATGGTTAATCCAAGATCCATTAAACATTTGGTAGACCTATTCTAGAATCTATTTCGAATCCAGGAGTATACATTTGTGCTGTGTTAATGGCAATATGATCACTCCCTCCCAATACATTGAATATAGTATTGCAACATTTTTTTTTTTTGTTAATATTAAGAGAACTTTGGTACAGTTAGCACGAATGGAGAACACTGTGTAAATGAGTATGCTTGCCGTTTCGAGTATTGCCTTTCTTCCCTTTGTTGGCAATTTCTTTAGAAAAAGAACGTTCAACTTCATAAGCGAACAAGATAAACTTTTCTAGCTCAATATCTTTTATCAAAAAACCCTGTGTATGACTTCTCATATACCTGTCAAATGTTTTGATAAGGGGTGATCTTTTTACAAGGGTTTAATAATAATAGACATACGGCCCCCGTGTTATAGATGCTTAGCTTCCTACTTCTTTACATGAGAAGGGGCTAATTGGTGAAACCTGGACGAAGAGAAATTGTTTCAGCTTTTGTCGAAATGTCAAAATGTAAAAGGATGTCAATGTAATATTTCGGTAGGACTTTTTAATTCCATGCATTTTGGTGTTTCGGAAAATCGTTATCGCTGAATGACGCTGCTAGAAATTCACTTTGTTGAAAATCCGACAAAAGTGGGTTACGTAAATACCTGTTACTGATACCTTGTCTAAGTAAATACCTGTTCCACAGTATGTTAATGCATGTAGCATTTGCAATTTATACAGATTTCAACATCCCTTGTTAAACAAAATTAACCCGAAAAGCAATTATTATTTAAACAATAATTACTGCAAGTACTTGTACACTCATTATGGTGATTTATTAAAATGACGAGTTCGTTACAGCGCGTTTTACGACCGCCCACATAAATTGTTGGGTTAAATCTGTGACGGCTTAATAAATCGTGTCATAATGCCCATACGACTTTATGCCTGTAAAACAAGCATCAAGTCACGCCTTGTTCCCATGGGGGTTGGCACAAAATTCAAGTGCTCTGGTGTTCGCCGGCTTCTGATTGTCCTTTTGCTGGACAATGGCTGCTTCTCATGCAGTAATAAACATGGATCGACACGCTAGATAGATGTGCATTATATTTAAAACTAGGCTTCTTCATTTGTATCACTTTATCTGCTCATCTTATCAGATACTGATGAGAGTAACATAGAAAGTTTCTTGTCAGGTTTGAACAACAAACCCTCATGGTCGATAAGTGAGTCTCAAACTTTTGGATCATCACGAAATTGCCTATACCACGTGAATAAGACAAGAGTCAATCAAACAAATAAATGCTTTCGAAAAACATTAACCTCCTTCTAAGGCAGTCAGGTAAAAAGAGCGAAAACAAGAGTCTCAAAGCTTTGTCTATAGTACTAAAATCTATATGGATTCATAGACCGATAGCCACTTCCATAGACAAAAGGCAGCCTTGACTAAAGTCTGCAGCCAGCTTTAATTCCTATAAGGCTGTATTATACGTATACAGCAATATTATACGTAGGTATACCGCGTTATAACACCGCCGGTTTGCGCAGCCCGGGGCAATCGGATGCTGCAAGTTGGTTTATTAAATGGCAGAGCGCAGTGTTTCAATGTACACTGATGATAAAGTTTTTAAAACGTTTATTAGCGGTAGTTATTGTATAGTTACGTTGTTATTAAGTTTTAATGAAGTTGATTAATAAATATTTAGTAAGCCGAAAGGAAGAAGTGTGTAAATAGCTCTAGGTAAACTAGTTATCTAGGAATACTAGTGTCTGGTAGGCAACTATCCGATGATTGTTGCCGTGCATCAATGTAGTATATTTTTAAATCGTACAGATAACATTAAATGCGCTATTTAGGATATCTGTGACGTCACGTCTTTTTGTAGTTCATATTTTGGCAATATAGATAGATAATATGGATAGGCAAATTTGCCTCACAGCATTATAACAGCCGCACCGGTCAATCTTCAAGGTTAAGCAAAGCTTTCCGCGGTTGGTCTGTGGATGGGTGACCATCTTAACATACCGAGACTCCTCCGTGCCTCGGAAAGCACGTTAAGCCGTTGGTCCCGGCAGTCATTTGTGGATCTTTGGCAGTTGTTACGGATTGTTAGAAGCCAGATACCTAATCTGACACCAGTCTTGCCAAGGAGCCGTGTTACCCAGTTAATGGGTTGTGGAGGTCTGATAGGCAGCCGCTCCACATAAAATACTAGTATTCAGCTGAATCCGGTTTGACTGGAAGCCGACCCTAATATAGTTGGGAAAAGGCTAGGCAGATGACGAGATATATGTACAAGTACATATAGATCCTGCATCATCCTCTAAGCCCCTTTTTTTTAAGGATGGGAAATCATCAAATGACTTCTTCCGCTCTGGGTGGAGCGGAAGGGCGTGTCAGACTCTTACTGACTAAAACCCATCCGTGTTCCTTCTAAAGCCCTTTGCGTTCCAGGGCCGCGGTGACTCTTTCGAACAAATTCCGCAACCCTGGCAGGCTCTGGCCTTAGCGGGCCCCGTCTTCCATGCTGACATCTCTTTGAGGCGCGCGCGAAACACAACGCGCCATTGACCCAGGCCTGGTGATGATCGGACAGCGAGCCACCCAACGCTCGCCGTCCGCAGGCCCGTGCCTACGGTGACTGGGGATCACCCTGCGACTCCCGATGCCGGGGGCGTCTTCTCCTGTTGCGGCGGTTGGGGCGAAGGCCTTGCCTTTCCCTCGCGCGGCCCGCCTCCTCCTTATACTCTAAGCCCCTGCCACAGAACATAAGCCACTAATGGACTACCTACCATCAACTGCTGCCGCTGTTCAATACCACCACAAATACCTATTAAAAATAAAATATGCAAAACCACTGGTGTGGTAATCGGTCGATTGACGAAACATTAACAACATTCAATCAATTATAAATTATTTGAATTATTCCCCAAAATATTTCAATATATCAATAAATTATTAACGAGTTTACTGCTGTCGCATCACTAATAACTTAATTGTTATGACGATCAATAAATCTGACCGATTAAAACGTTAATTTGATTAAGCTTGTTATATGAAAATATTTGTAAACCGCTTCGTTTGTCAGTGATGAAAGAATCAAATTTGAGGTGTTTTCAATTAGGGGTGATAATTGTGATGTGGACCTTTCATTGGGAGGGTTCTTGCTGACAAAATGACTGCTTTTAATTAATTAAATCAATATATTACTATTTTTATTTTAAATCTAATATTTAATTAACAATATCACTATTCTATCTATGTACTTAACTAATTTTCAATCACACTAGATACTCCTTGAAATGGAAACATAATTAATTATAGTGGTTAACCATATTATTTTTATTATTATTGTATTTTTAGTTTTTTTTAAATGCACTAAAATTAGATTGAATTCGAAAATGATTTTGCATGCACATTTAATAAGCAAGAAATAAAAGGCTTTTTATTTATTATATATTATTATTTATAATTGTGATGTTAAACTGTTTTACAATAAGTTGTCAAGAGAATCATTTTATTTTTTGGTTGGTTCGTAGCTTCCTTCTCTGTTTCTCTATTTGTAAGGTGTTTTTTTAATTTTTTTATTGTGTTAATAAATGCAATTTTCTTTCTTTCTTTTCTTTTCTTTCCATTACATAGTTTGTGCTCGTCTCCCTGTACACAATTTTCCCTTATAAGTATTTTATGTTCATAACCAAAAAAATAATAATCATCATAATCCCTTTTCCTTACAGAAGCACAACTTCGGAATTCACATTACAACTGAAGCGCTGCTTCGTTAGCCGTATCAAAAACTGTTACATCTCGAAAGTTCGTAACACTGCAGGCTTGTTTTACACTGTTTCCAAGTATCGTGAACTTTGTCTACTTGTTTACAGTGTTGTGTGAGCTTGTATGGAGAGCCTCAAGAGGCTTTTAGTATGTGTAATTTGTATCCTACTATATCAAACTAATATTATAAAGGCGAAAGTTTGTGAGTGTATGTGTATATTTGTTACTTCTTCACGCGCAAACGGCTGGACCAATTTTGATAAAATTTGGTTTGCAGGAAGCTGACACCCTGGATTAAGACATAGGCTACTTTTTATATATATACTAGCGGGTAGCACCGCGGGGCGCAGCTAGTAATATTACAAATATGAAAGTTTGTATGTTTGTGCAACAATCAGGCATAAACGGCTGAAGGGATTTGAATGAAATTTAGCACACATATCTTGGAATAACACATAGTAATAATAAAGCTTAATTTATTCCATAAATGCAATAAAAAAAAATATGACGAATTTATAAATATATCATAATGGAATAACACAGAGGCTACTTTTTATACGTTTTTATGCGAGTGAAGCCGCGGGCGGAAGCTAGTATAGAATAAAGTTTTGAATATCGATGAATAAATCTAACCATAGGTATAATTACTTTAAATTCTGCCAGTCGATTCTGTAAACATGTCGAAGTGAATGCTTAGGTGAAGTGATCACGAGTTGACCTGTCAATCCATATAATCAAAGATGGAATGACAGCGGACTCTGTGATCACGTGACAGATGTCACGTGATCACGAAATTCTAAAGTGATTCTAAATTCAAATTATATAGCATAAACTAGCATTGTTTACCGAGATACAAAAAACCCCTGAGGAATTGAGGATGGATTGGTTTAAATTTTTTTTATTTTATTTTTCTACAAATTTTTGAACCGGTTCTACAATTTTTTGGTCAATAGTTTTGGTCACGGATGGGGCCCTTAGTCTTTGCGCACATAAGCGAGGCGGAGCGACTAAGATTAGGGAAGCTGTGAAACGGTATTTAACTGAGCGGTGCGAGGATGACTAGCGAGCTCTTACAACTATGCGCGCACACATTCCACGCATACCGACACAAAATACCTAGCTCTGCTAACCCTTTTCCACCAGAGTTGCTCTAAGCCTAGGCTCTAGGAAATAGAATTGATTCCACTGGTGAATTTTTCTCTTCACACATCTTTGGTGGAAATGCACCTTTTAAGCGTACATTATTTTATGTGGGCGCCTGGTTTTTTTCCGAAGGGTGTATAGACATCACCATTTAAAAAAACACCCACATACTAAAGGTCTTATCATTTTAACTCGAATTGATAACCCACACATATCAAAACCACATACGAAAATAAGCTGAAAACGAGATCTAACATAAAGTTCATCAAAGCAAAAACTACGTTGTTGTAAAGTTTATCAACATAATGAAGTTCTACTGAATTCAGAAGCTTAGGTACCTACATTCAAAGAACTAAACTGAAATCACAAATTGAACGCTGTCTATTAATGTTTAAGCCTTTTGTTAGAATCCCTAGGATAATGGAGTCACTGAATTCTTCTTCTGTTAGCTTTTACAGAACAGGGTATTTTACTGAAAAAATCTAATTAGTCCGTCAGATAGATTTCCAAAAAATATTGGATATATATATATTTTTGATGTGACAACGTCTTATAATTCGATGGAGCTGGCTGCACGCACGAAAAAACATGACGTCATGCGGCGTTACCTCGCTCTGAGGCGTTCCATAAGTGAATGTGGTGTCAATTGTTTATAGCAACGATAATTGTGGCGATAAAGGTAATGATTCTTTAAAATTTTCTTTTGAACAATGAAACCATTCCATCAGTATTTTCTTATGACGTTGTCACGTTCAACTATCGTCAGTAAACCGACTTTACAGACAACCGTTTTTTTTTAAGTAAACTTAAAATTAAGACGATACAGGCCGTTGAAAACACGCGTGACGTCACGTCTTTGGTAAAAATTGTAACATCGTAGTCCAATATTTTTTGGAAATCTAGCTGATGGACTAATTAGATTTTTTTCAATTACGCAGATAAGAAAAAAAACTTGACGTGTAAGTGTCAAGTTTTTTTAATATTTAATTTTTAAAATTTAGTTAATATATATTTTATAGCGTATCATGTACTGTTTGTTTTAGTTTTAATAAGACATGTTTTTACATGGGAATAGACCGACGTGTAACCATAAGGGGCCACTTGCCTTGCATGATTGTTTGTTTTAAACCTTAAATATCGAAGGTAAACCCCCGTGTATACAAAACGATACTCAATTCCGTTTCTTCTATTACCATGTAAGTAGGTTCTCGCTCATTCCTATGACACATTTTTTGACATCAGGGTCCGTACATAGTGCGACTGACATTATGATTCCGTTGTGAGAAAGGGATCGTGACATGCATCCTGTATAGCTTCCTCCCTCTCTCTCACACTGGAAGCATGATGGTTTGAAAATTTCATAGTAAAGGCCCCTGAAACTTGCAGTCGACGGCCACGTTCAAAACAACAATGCCTACTTAGAATAAAGCTACATACAAAAATAAAGCTTTCATTCGTCCCTTTTGATAAAGATCTCACTCAGCCCTGACGTTTCGTTAGAACATGAGCAATTCGAGGAAAAAATGGCATATCTCGGGAACGTGGTCGCGTTTTGTTAAAACTTCGAAAATAAAGGGAACGTGAGATGAGTCCGTGAGTGGAACGTGAAGTCTTATTTGCATATCTATCAAATAAAAGACGTATTGTATTATACAACCTTGTAGGATGAAAGTATTAACATACATAGATACCGACAAGAACAATGGATGCGGGAACGTGAAAGTGGAAATATCCAGCTTAGGTGACATGTCGAGGTGTCCACGTCGGTGGTAGAGGCGGACACAGCTCTCCGCACGATCTCCCGCCATCTCTCTCTGTTGGCAGACTGGCGCAATCAGATACGCGGCTTCCTAGTGCGGATTTAACTTGATCAGTCCAACACATAGGTGACCTGCTGCGATCTAGTTCCCTCTACTTTATCGCTATCCCGCCTAGAGACATGTCCAAAGTAGTACCCAGTTAGTACTTGCGACTATTAAACCGACAAGGCAATTTTTGAGAAATTAAAATAAGAAAATAATCAGTATAAACTTAACGAATCGAACAACTACTGTCAAACGTTTTAATATGAAAAGAATTTGTTCCAATGAAAAACGAAACTCATTTCTCTACCGCAGTATTTATTTAACTCTTCATCAAGGTTAAATTAAAATTAAAAATTGCCTAAGCTTATTTTTATTTGCCACGACCTGTCATCGATACCGTCCGAATGTCTGAAACAGCGGTTTTAATTTTATATTTTTGAACTCCTAAAGATCATCCGATACATGTTTGAAAAAATTACGAACTATTTACTCGCGAATCTAATATTAGATAATAGTTTTTGTGTCAATGTCAGCTGTGCTAATGTCATTGCCGCTTGGTTGGTAGCCCGCCATTGCCAGCCCGGTCGCCATCTGCCTAGCTACCGAGATGCGGAGCTAGAAAACACTCTTAATATTATCTATACTAATAATAATAAGAGGTAAAGTTGTTTGTTTGCTTATAGAAGGTAGGCAATCTCTCGAAGTACTGATCTGATAACGAACATTATTTCAATGATCTAGAAAGATGCACCACTACTTTTCCTTCAGGAAACAATCATAATTTCTGTGAGACCATAGGAGCAAAGTCGCGGGATAAAGCTAGTTTTTATTTTGAATTACCTATACCTGGCATTCCTTTAAACGGGAAAACCGCATGAAAAATAAGCGTGCAAAACTGATCATTGATATAATTAGATATGATCATGTTGTTTGACTGATCCTCCCAGGGCCATTAGTTTCTTCTGCTGGGGTTTCTCCCAACAAACACCACACTCGCCAAGAACAAGACGTGGAAATTTTCCAAAATGGCGCCCGTCAAGTTTTTGCCAACACCCTGATCTTAGGCTCTAGACAAACTGCCATTTTATTAGTGATGGCGGTTGTCGAAATACCAAAATATAAGGGATTGATCACGTGACGTTTCGACAGCGTTTGTCAATCCTATACATTTTTGACGTTTTGGCAACCGTCTTCGCCACGCTACCGCTGACAGAATGACACTTGTCTAGAGCCTCTTGGCAAAAAATTGACGGGCGCCATTTTGGAAAATCCTTCGTTTTTTTTTTACTACGGCTGAAACTTTGTTTTTGCACGAGACGTAAGAATACAAAATCAGCGAAAACAATTCAGTTTTTCATGGAAACAAATATTTGGTAACTAACTGTTTACGACTATGGGTATTTCGATAGGATCCAATCCAATGTAACTACTGGTTTTATTTTCTGTTTCCAAATATAGCTGTATTTATTGGTGTTGCCTGAATACGTCATGCAAAGGATTTTCGTATGGAACAATGAAGCATATTTTTTATGATGTTGAAATTGTCATAGATGTTCTATGTTTTTTCTCGGTCAAATTCCACAAATAACTCCCAGATAGCAATCAAGAATTTCTTTCACTAATATGCAAATATTTTTTAGTTAAAAAAGGAAGTATTTCACCATCTTAATAACTTCCTTATAGAAAAATAAGTCTGTTTTTTCCTCTCAACAAGAAAGCTTCATCTTAAAAGTGTATAGCACAAACCATCTTTCAAATGAATATTTTCAAAGCGAACGTACTCGTATCATAACTTAAGCAAGGATGTTCTTTTTCTTTTCTTGCAAGTAAAAAGAAAACTATTACATCGTGGCTTAAATAAACAATGTTTTACTTAGCTCTTCAGCCGTTTGTATTCAGAGTTTGCTACCTCTCGTCTTACATAAGGCCTTCAAAAGAATAAAAAATAGTCAAGAGCAGAAAAATCAAGAGCAAGAAAATTAAACAAGCTGTTAAAGCATCTGTATGAAATTCATTATGTGCCTAAATTATGAAAAATAGTGTGGATTGAACATAATTTTTACATTGTAGTTATGAAAGGGGATCAATGGAATAAGATTGATGATTGAAATAATTGAAAATAGCATCACCAATTTTTACTCAAAAGCTTTGATGTCTGCCGAACATTGTATTTTCATTGTCTCGAGTGTTCAAACAAACCTGCTGGAAAGTATATTTCTTGTCCCGCATTTCATTAAACTTACGACAAGCCACGGCTCTCATAACGGCAAAAAAACATGTGAAACCCAAGGACAAACAGAACTCTGCACACACTGTAGCGGAATAAAATGTATAAATACGTAATGTTTATGAGATTATACCGCGTATATGTAAGTGATAATATTCGTGAGAATGTACTCCGCAATAAAAACAAGCAGCTGTAAGCCGGGTAAGGGAATATTGCACAGATGCCATGAATGTGCGGAATTATAGAGGTGAAAACTGTACGAATTGTGTAAATACTACCGAATTTCTCATGGAAATAATTATGATGAGTTGTGGAATTATTTCAGGATGAATTAACAAGAATTTTGCAGTTACACAATATTCATTTACATTTTATTTCGTTGAAATGATAAACAATTTCACAATTAATTAGCTTTTCCGGTAGCCAGTACAGTTATTAAAATTCCTGGAGCTCGGAGTAGTGCAATTAAAATATTCCAGTTCGGGCAAAAATGTGTGTATTGGATTTTGTATGTAATGAAGCAAACATATTGGGAGCAGCACAAAGAGAAAAATAATATCGAAATATTAACATATTCCAATTGATGGGTTTCAGTTTGTTTATTTTGTTTTCCTGTTATGATACTTAACTGTAAAAAGAAACGCCCATAGTAAATAAGCTTGGTTGACGATTTGGTTATACATTGCCGTGACATGTCATAAACCTACTTCCAAAATAATCTTTTAGTTACCGTTTAGGACTTCTAAAGAAAAGCTAGCCTGTTGAATATGGGCACGCCACAATTGAAGCGGTAAGGCCCCTCTTTGGAGAGTGGCTGGAGAGGCACCACAGCGTCCTTACCTTCCGCCTGACGCCGGATACGGCTGTTTCGGGAGGTACCTGTTTCAGATTATGCGGAAGGACACCACTGTGAGGATCGCTCAGAGGACACGGTGGTGATTACAGTGGAGGTCTGCCCTGCTTGGGCGGAGCACCGCCGTGTCCTCGTCGAGGCGATTGGGCGGCGGCGACCTCTGGCGTCCGGCCCTGATTAAATCCATGGTCCGGAGCGAGGAGACTTGGGAAGCGGTCACCTCCTTCTGCGAAGCAGTAATGCTAGCGAAGGAGGAGGCGGTGCGCTAGGGAGATATAAGGCCTTAGCCCCATCCGCCGCTATAGAAGAAGACGCCCCTGGCCGGGAGTTGCAGGAAGATCCCTGGCCACCGTAGGCGCGGGCCTGCGGACGGCTAGCGTTGGGCCGGGTCGATGACGCATTCTGTTCCACGCGCGCCTCAAAGAGATGTCAGCATAGGAGACGGGGTCCAATAGGGTCAGAACCTGCCAGGGTTTCGGAATTTGTTCGAAATAGTCACCGCGGCCCTGGAACGCAAAGGGCTAAAGGGTTTTAGAAGGAACACGGATGGGTTTTATTCAGTAAGGGTCTGACACGCCCTTCCGCTCCAATCAGAGCGGAAGAAGTCATTTGATGATTTCCCATCCTTAAATAAAAACAAAAAAAAAGCCTGTTGAATAGTGTACTATTCAACAGGCTTTTTTTTTGTTTCTATCAAAATTATACGAAACAATAAAAAACTGGGATGACTAAAAATATGTTCTTGCCTAATGCGTGTGTGAAGCCAAATAAACGAAGTCATAAAGCGCCGTAATATCCACCATATTGCATTCCAACATGGCGCCCATTCCAATGATAATTCAGAGATGAATCCAATGACATTCATTCGAATACTCTCGCCGGTTTATTTGTGAGGTTGTTTTATGATATTATCAGACAACACAGTTGGTGGACGAACTGATGGTAAGTGGCCTATGGGCTATGCCTTCTGCATTATTTACACTACCAAATTCTGTGCAAAAAATGTTTTCTCTGAACTCTTAAAATTTTTTTCGCAGACGAGTATCTTCACAATACAGCTGACTAGCTGAGCTAGGAATTAAAATTAAAATTATATGAGGGCTTGGGTCTCTTTTTACGTATTTGTCGTTTTTCGTATGTATTGCCTTCGCTGTGATCGGGTATTTAAAACCAAAGTCGCTCTAGCGAGTGATATTAGGGCACACGCTAGGAAAGTAGTGTCACGGGGTCGCCGTTGTCGAAATTGGCACGGAGGACTAATTAATATATATTTTCACAAATAGCTTGGGATGGTTCGAAACGCTCACATGTACCTTTATTAAAGTGGTACCGTGCCCTTGAAATTAGAACACAGCAAAGCTGCTTTGTGGCAATGTTCTTCCCTCCTTATCAAGCCTGAGGCAGACCAGAGCCAGGCCAATAGGAACAAAGGTACGTTTTATTACTTGTAAGCCCAAAAGTAAGAGTGATTAATATTAATAGGTCCTAAACTGTGAACTTTTTCTTGGTGGTCACCACTGTTGAGTCTGGCTTTCGGGAGCTACAGTACCTACTTGGGAATAGTGTGGCGACCTTGCCCTATAACGAAGTCGGTTAAAAAAAAACTAAATACTGGTGGTTTCAGTAGGTGTATTCCTTGACATGCTGTTGCTAAATAAACATAATCGTTATTTTTTCTCTGACCGGCTCCTTCACAAATAATGGCCTATTTTCTTCTGTTGGAGATGTACACAATCCCACGAGCTAGTGATGCACTCAAGCGGGAATGCAGTCGATTTGTTTTGTCTCGTCTGATAGTTTTTTTGCTCTCTCGCTAAACTAAGTCCGGATGTCGTCGAACTAGGAAAAAGCAAATTGGTCGTAGTGTCGTTTGTATTGGCGGTTTGTTTTACATAGGTGTTCTTATATTTGCAACGAAGTTGATCAAGTTATAGGTTTTTGGCAAAAAAATGGAACAGCTGCCCAACTATGACGTGCTAATGCCATCCAATTCCGATGATGTAAACGGGATAGTGCTATTCGCTATGTTTACCTCCGTGTCCCTCTTAGAGCGGAATCATGATCGTTTTAAGACTTCATACTAGGGCCCCAGGATTTAACTTTGACTCATTGTGATAACAGGAAAAATAAATTGGCACCCGGAAACGCAAGAGTGAGAACAGATACACTTGTGAACTGTCAAAATCAAGAATAATGTTGACGTATGTCATATTGACATTGACGTTTATAATATTGCGTTTATAACCATTAAAACAACATCTACCTTAGACGCTTATCTAAATGAAACCTTAGATATTGGTTTTGCATATTATTATGTTGCCGCACGTATACCGCCACATACGAACTTTAGAAAGTACATAATATAGGTACAACATATCAAGTTCCTGTAACTTCTACCTTTCATGTTAAGTTCACCTTTTTTCAGTGTTTTACTCAAACGTATTTTTTATAAATAAACAAATATAACAACTACAAGCTGCGCCCCGCAGTGTGACCCGCGGTTTATCAGATACTCCGCGTGAATGTCGAAAACTATCCGAAGAGAACACATTCCCGGAATAAAAAAAGCCTATGTGTAAATCCAAGATGTCAGCTTCCTGCATACCATATTTTATCAAAATTGGTCCAGCCGTTTGTGCGTGAAGAAGTAACACACATACACACTCACAAACTTTCGCCTTTATAATATTAGTGAGATTGGGCTGTTGGCCACAAGACATAACACTCGTCAGGTTGGAGGACCCTCCCTTTTTCAATGGAGGTTGCTGAACTTTCACACTGTAGTGGTATTCCAGTATCTCTATGCTAATACTACCTACTGACCTTTGAATGCTTAAACTATGCTAAATAATAGAATATGCTTGTGTTAGGTGTGGTTTAGCGTCAGGTAGCTTTGAACTAGGTTCGACCCACGAACCACAGCACAGTGTAGATAATATAATCTACTCGAATATCACAGAGAATCTGTGACACAGATATGAGAATCTCCAATGGTTTCTAAGGACGAGCGCAATACAATATGACGCAAGCATATCTCTTGTAAAGTCATCATCTGCCTAGCCTATTACTATATTTCTTGCAACTATATTGGGGTCGGCTTCCAGACAAACCGGATTCAACTGAATACCAGTATTTTAAAAGTAAAGTATTTACCACAAAACATTTACTTAGTTGACCAAAAACTAAAGAAACTTATTTTTTTCCAAAGAGAAAACTTACTATTACGAAAACCATAATGAGAAGATTGCTTTAAAGCTCTCGCAGACAGTTGCATCGCTACAATCCGACGACACTTTTATAGACATTGGATGTCTGCGGAAACTTTTTCGAGATTGAGTGACTAATTTATATCCTCGCAAGTACAAAAATAGACGGCGCAGCCATTTTTGTGGTTCGTGACTTCAGTATCGGCTCATTATTGGTCGCTTTGGTCAATAAATAAGCTATTATGAGCAGATGCGAGCTCCCCGCTATATTTAGATGTCCGCTGCATCCAGCGGATGAGTGATCGATTTTAAAGCGGTGAATGATATCACTGTGTTCAAAATAATAAAGAATGTTGGTGTTGCTGGCTTGCTTAGCTATTAAATAGAAGCGATAGTCGACTGAACGAACGAACGAACTGTATATACAGTTTAAACTGCTTACACATAAAATGTCGAAATTAGCTTAAAAAAAGCAGCGTTTTTCTTCTTTTAAAAGTTTGGTCAAGTGGAAGTGGGTCTCGCATACGCAAAAAACTACTGGTGATTTTGGTAATCCTTTAAATTTTATTATATTTGGTTATAGCGGAAATAGAAAATGTCCACTTTCTACTTATTACGGTTTACGAGGTACAGCCCAGTGACACACAGATAGACGGATAGCGGAGGCTTAGTAATGGGGTTCCTGGGTACTGGGTATATATACGAACTCAGCCATCTACAATTTTACAAAAAAGCCGAAAAAGTTTTTTGTTTGACTAAATATTTTCAATTTTACCTGACACTGTTACTAAATTAATAAAATATAACAAAAGAATAATTTATAGTTTCTAATTATAAACTTTGTAAGTGCCTATTCTAAGTAATTTTTAGATCATTTCTTATTCTTTTCAATGTTATGGAAATAATTGTACGATTGAACTTAAACTGACTGCGATGTAATATCTTGCATGCTCTTGTATCTATACAATGTTTTAATAAATAAAGGTACTGCATGTGTCCACACAAGACAGTCCGCGACATATGTATACCTATAACTACACTAATCAAGATCAGGCCAACCATCCATAAGTCCACAAACATCGTCGCTCCAATACCTGTCGTGAAATTCTCGGTAGCTTGCAAGTAAATAATAGAGATACTTACCTACCTCAACATTTGCAAGCATGTAATTACATTTTACTATGTAGATAAAATATGTACTAAACTAAACATTTATACTGCTTCCTTCTTATTTCACTGTGCTTCGCTCAAGGATATCTTAGAGTACCTATAGCTGACTATTCGAAAGAACTTTAGTTTATTAATTTCTAGAAAAATATTATGTACATACTTAAAACTGTTTTTACTTAACTATCACGCATATTCTGTGATTTCTGATTTTCTAATCTGTCTAATTGAATTGTTGGTCGAGTGGTTAGTGACCCTGACTACTAAACCGGAGGTCGTGGGTTCGATTCCCACCCAGGACAAATCTTTATGTGATGAGCATGATCATTTGTTCTGTGTCTGGGTGTAATTTGTCTATAATATGTACGTATTTAGAAATATATAAGTATGTTTATCAGTTGCCTGGTTGCCAAAGCACAGGCTCTGCCTAGTTTGGGATCGGATGACCGTGTGTGAGTTGTCCCAAGATATTATTATTATTAAGATATTATTATATGCAACCAGTTAAACAATGCTGTATAAATGGCCGCAATGTAAAACAACTTTTACTTCAAAAAAATTATCACCCTAATTTTTTGAAAAACTAAAGAATCTCAACGAGTTTTAATTCACCTGCTGATCGATTGGTATGCCAATCTAAAATCTACAAAGATATTTTAGGAATAAAAGTATGCCATCTCGAGTCTTGTACCGCAATAATAAAACATAAGACAACTTCGTAAAATTCAGTTTTAGTAGATACATCAAAACAACTTTCTTGCAAGACATCTCAAGAATACGTGTACTCACATTTTATATGGGAGTAAAGCGAATGGGTTTCCGTGGACATTTCAACATGGGCACTTAATTCGTCTGGAGTTATTGTTATGACCGTGTTAGACAAGGTTTATAATACACGTGGTTCTTGTCTTATGTATTTCTTACTAGCTTGTCCCATCGACTGGAAAATATAATAATAATAATAATTGTCGTTACGGCCAATGGCCTGATGGCCAAAAGCTTCGACGGCCATCTCTCGAAGCTGGCGTTGGAGAAAGGGACTGACACAGAAGGCAGTACTCCTCGATACGGCTCGTATTGTGAGGAGATTTCCTTTCTCTGGAGCCCTAACCACCGGTATCTTGGACCTTGCTCCCGACACCGGCGGACTACTCCTTTTTTTTCTTTTAGGAATACTTAAAAAATGTAAATGGTATGTATTTGACATAATAAAATAATAATTTTATTATCAGGCTACTGAGGCCCACCGATAAAATACACAAAATAATCTTAAGCCATAACAAACTAATATAAATAAACCTTATTAAAACTATAACTAAACACGTTACGTTGTCGGCGACGTGTTTCGCGAGAGAACGAAGACGTTACAACACCACGCTTGTTTACACCAAAGGGTTTTAGTTAAGCAGAGTTCTACAGCTAGCCACACACACACAAAATGTTTTGGTAACACATTAATTGTGCGTACAACTAAGGAGTGGAATTCCTTGCCAGAGTCTGTGTTTCCTGATAGCTACAACCTGGGATTCTTTAAGTCAAGAGTGAATAGATTACTTCTAGGCAAGCGTCATCTTCGACCACATCATCGCTTACCATCAGGTGAGGTAGTGGCCAAACGCCTTACAGCCGCAAGAGAAGACATTGCACGCAATATAGTGTTGATGTATGTGTTTCATTTGTTTAATAATAACAACAGGAAGCCAATTGCACTGATTATTACTTACACAGAAATTTTAGATAACGGAACGTTAACTTTGTACGTTACCTATTAATATTTTCACTCAGTTTCTGATGTTCTAGACCCCTTCAAATGACTTCTTCCGCTCTGGTTGGAGCGGAAGGGCGTGTCAGACTCTTACTGACTAAAACCCATTCGTGTTCCTTCTAAAGCCCTTTGCGTTCCAGGGCAGCGGTGACTCTTTCGAACAAATTTCGCAACCCTGGCAGATGTACAGGGCTTACAAAAGTTAAATAAACCATTTAAGTTGTTCATAAATCTGTAAAACATTGTCTTGTCTTAGGTAAGTAACCATCTCATTTCGACCTTTGTTTGTATATTCACGTTCAACTTGATCTCACTTCAACTTCACAGAGTTTGGCATAGTTGTTGACACGATATAAAATAGTTTCGTCAACTATCCTGATTATGATACAAGTTTCACTCAAGTTGAGCTAAGTATGTGCTAGAAATTATAAGTTTTAATAATACTGAATGCTAAGCTAGACTACAGTAAATGAGGAATGCTAAAAATGAGGAGGTAGGTCGAAACTTGTATTTTTATGTACAGCAGGCAAATTTTTAAACGCTAGACTAATACGCAGTATTTTAGATTTATAAAGAATTGATAGAGTACGGAACTCCACGCTGCGCTCCAAAACAGGTATCAATGACGTGGGCAAAAAAGTTGGCAGGCTGATGGGCGAAAGGGAAAATTACGGGGAAAATGACTGGGCGGGTCACACCAGCCGCATGCATAGTGACCGCTGGGCAAAAGACTCCGCGTCGCCGAGGCCGGCCCAGAAACCGGTGGCGAGATGATCTGGATGCACACCGCGAAGGCTGGTTCGCGGTGGCGCAAGAAATAATGTCTGGAAGGATATGGGGGAGGCCTTTGCCCAGCAACAAAAAATAAAACATATAACAACCAAAGGGGTACCCAATCGCTGTTCTGAGTATCAAACGTAGTCAATATCGCAGTTTATTCGAAATTATGCTCTTTATAGATATCCCTTTTCAGTGCAGCTATTTCACGAGAACTATTCTTAGACGTAGGGCAAATCTATATAGAGATTTCCAAGAAGGCAACTAACATAATATTCTTTCGAAGATGAATCTTCTAACGGGATTTGAACCCAATGCTTACTGAGCATCGTCTCTGACTGTCTTTTTTCAACTACGTCGTAGTCGGCTACCAGTCTAACTGGATGGAACTATTTTACATGGTTCAGCAGCCTTGCGGATCTCCTCACTCCAGCTTCTGGGGAACACGAAATCCCTTGCCAAAAACTTTTGCTAGATTTTAGGGTTCTCAATACCCGTAACGGCTTTCAAAGATCTATGGGTGACATCCGGGACCTATTGTATAATTTGCTTTCCAGGGTACGTCGGGGTTGCAGTATGAAAATGGCTGCCAAAAAAACGTTTCAGAAAAGCAAAAAACATATTTTATAACACATCTCCCTCACATTTTCTGTCGTTTCAGAATTAACGACTGACGAAGGTTCCTTTCAACACAGGCGAACATTACTAAGCGTTTTTGGTAACACGTATAACCTTTTAAAAAGCCTACAGTACATGGTTGTGATTCCATTACTTTTCATTGTTTCACAAACTGAATTACAAAGGGTTATCAAACAAAATGGTGGCTGAATCGGCAATACTTCATTTTGATAGAGCGGGGTCGGTGTGGCGGCCATTTTAGAAACCTATTATTGTTTTCGCATGGAGAGCATGGAGGCTGAAAGTTATTTGTTGATTTTTAGCACGTTTGATGAAAAGTTCTGTGTGGACCGACTAGGGTCTAGACAAAATTGAATTTGATCAAGGAAAACATTTTAGAATCAAAGATAAACACGGATAAACCGAAGTATTCTGTGGGCCCCAGTCCATAGTGTCGTGCTTTCAGTAATTTTCATGAACAATGAGGAATGCAACAGGAAGATATTGTGAGTAGAGACGCAATAGCTAAAATAACAACTGTAAAGCAAAATCCAGATAATACAGTAAGCGGTATTAAAAATACCTTTTGTTCTAAAACCTTCTGACACCGATCGCTTGGGCGGTGAAGCAGAAAAAGCCATCAACGGTGCCCCGCGATGGCGACGGGAAAAATAGGGGTCGATTGAAAATATATTTTCTTTCCTCTTTTTTACTTTTCTCGTCAAATTAACAGGCATTGAGAGGCCGATGATATTGCCAGAGGTGAGTTCAAAGAAGTGAAAATATTAATTTCAATATTCAAAATAAGTTTTTTTTTTAATGAAAATCGTAATCGCGTTTCAAGATTATACTTTGACTTCTAATATGAAATCCTTGTTTATTTTTAAAACTTTTTTCTTTATATTTTTTAATAGTTCGCGTTTGCACGCTTGCCTAGTAATCTATTCACTCTTGATTAAAGACCGCCTGGTTGTAGCTATGAAAAATACAGGTATGTATTTTTTTTTATTGTCGTACAGTTTGCTTTTATTGGGAAATATTCAATTTCATCTCATTTTAGGTAAATAAATTCACTCACACGTGACATATTAACTTGCAAGTTAATTAAATATCGTGTAGTAACATAGCCTGTCAAAATGAACCCCCTGCACGGCTTCATCGGACGGCCAATCATTTTTCCAATTATCAACACAAAATGGCTAGTAATAAGGCTTCCTGCAAACGCCGCAGATATGCGATTATTTCACGTAGGAGTATATTCACACAGAGCACGCGGCAGACTAGACACGCTAACACTAACAAAATTTGTGGCCACGCAATGTGCGCTGAACACAATTTTCGGCTGTCGTAATCTTTTTCTGTATTGTCACGGGCCGTCAATTTGTAAGAGTAAACGGAATAGTACGTTGTTTTTTTTTAAATTAAATCCTATCGGGGAAATCTCATTTCTTTGATTAAGAAATGCAGTACAAAAGTGAGTAGAGAAGCGACTCCATTTTCCGCACTTAGACACTCATTCGGTCAAGTTAGCCAGCCTAGCCCCGTCCAGAAGCACAGACGTTTCCTGGGAGCTTCACAGGCTTTTCTACACGTTGGGTAGCCACGGCCTCGCATTCCAGGATGAAAGCGAGGTGAATAATCAGAAAATAACAGAGAACAATTTCCACTTCCCTCCGTACCAAGCAGTAAAATAAATTGAGCTGTCAATCTCAAGATTCTCAAGTATCAATCGAAATGACAGGTCACTTCACCTAAGTGTTCACGGTGAGATCACAGAATAAACCGGTTGGTCATAGAGCACCCTAAACAATAAAGATTAGTTTCCCTAAAAATAATATTCGTGACTGGTGCTTTTGGTGGTCATAGTCAGCCAGAATTGTAACGGGCAGCCAATTAAATAACACTAGTGAAATTGACATAGATTTAAGCAAAACTGTATTTACTGTTTTTACATAGTAACTTGAATAAAATATTATTATTATTTCGTTTATTAATTTGTTGAAATTACTTTTTACATTTTAAATATTTCTTAAAAAATACAAAAAAAAAATATATATTTATTACTCTGACTGAACGGTGAGACTCGCTGACATGGTCGGTTTCTATGGAAAATTTTTGGCTATGCCGTATTAAGCAGTGGCCGTCCCAACGTCTCCGAGCTCTATGGTCAGCCGTGACCCACCCACTGCACTCAACACACTCGCAATTCTGTGGCCATTTAAAATCGTATGAATCAATTTTTCTGTATACAAATTGATTGAAAACCGTATTGATTCGATACTGCTGGATGCGACATGATTGATTCGCATGTTCAATATAATATCGTGTGTCGATTTGATTGGGAATTGGTGTTACCGCTAATGTATATTTGAGAGGTTTTATACGATTCACTTTTGGTGTCAGGTATTTGATTTATCTATACTAACATGATAAAGCTGAAGAGTTGTTGTTTGTTTGTTTGAACGCGCTAATCTCTGGAACTACCAGTCGGATTTGAAAAAATATTTTTGTATATGATGGCCACATTCAGGAGGAAGGCTCTAGACTATACGCGAAAGGGAAACAAACGGGTATGCGCGTACGAATTTGCGGTCAAAAGCTGGTTCTAGAATAAAATAGACAATCATTTTCAATTAACTAAGACTGAGTTGAAGGACTTGCCACTACCAGACATACATTCGATATCTCCAAAAATGTTCCACTTTCCCAGGTTTTTCATTCCAGTTTGAACCAGCCACCAATTCATACAGTCTTGAGATTTGCTCTGGAGTTAGATTAAATAAGCTCTTAAACTAATATGCTCAAGTCAAAGTCAAAGATTCCCTCGGAAAGCGTACCAAAGAGACGAAGTAACTCTTAAAGTCACAGCTAAGTATCCTGACGGGCTAATCTTCTAAACTAGTTGCACTTTTTGGGTCCAGTGCGCGTCTTAACCATCTCGCTATCCTCATCTTAAGGCGCGTTTAGACGAAGAGAGTTTCTCGCCCTTAAGGCAACTATCAAAAGCACGGACTCGTGGCCAAATAATAACAGACGCACTTGTCCATTTTCAAAGTCAAACATTGCTTGCCAAAGTTTATCGGTGGATGGGTGACCCACTTTATTTCGGGATGCCCCCGCGCCGGGCTGAAAAAGTACCAGTCTAAACAATAGGTTTCGTTTTACTTAGCATACTCCATTAGCACGGTCGTGGAAGTCAGATAGGCAATCGCTCCCTATAAAATACTGGTATTCAGCTGTATTCAATTAGATCAAAAGCCGGCCCAAAGATATTTTCCACTAGCTTTTGCCCGCGACTTCGTACTTACATATCCCGTTTTCCCGTTTCCGTAGGATTTTCCCGTTTAGCCCATAGCCTTCCTCATAACCGTGGCTATCATACACAAAAATATTTTTCCCAATCAAACTGGTAGTTCCAGAGATTAGCGCGTTCAAACAAACAAACTCCTCAGCATAAGTATAGATAGATAGTTAAGATTCTGGGCTTGTCAATATCTCATAGTTAAATGCGAGTTCTCTCCGTTTTACATCACATGAGTGAGAGTCTCGCCAGCGACATTCTCGCTATTCGACGGGCGAGTAACTCTCCTCATGTAAAAGCGCCTTTAGATCGTCTTCGCTCAGTACACTTTCTGAAAGCTAACTGCAACGGGCGATCCTAATTTTACGAGAAGCGGTAACATAAAAGTAAGTCGCCTTCTCTCGTCTTTTTAAGCTGATATTAAAATCTAGTTCTTTTAGCATCTGAAAAGGCTACAGATGTTGAAATGATACTTAAAAACTATGAAGACTAGGATTTAAAAACAGCTTTTGATGTTTTTATACGTCCGTATGTGAAAGAAATTATTTAAAAATTTGTGTTCAAAACTTGTTGGGTAACTTGACCGCAGTCGTTCACGACAATAAAAAGTAGTTGATTTTGCTTTCTAACAATAAATGTACGAATAAATACTTTCTACGAAGAAAAAAGGAAGAAAAATACAAAAATTTGGAGAACCATGTCTTCTTTTCGAAATACATATTTATTGACATTAACAGACAGAATTAATTAAGAGAGATAGAATTAGAAAACATGGTACTCTTAGCCTAAGGTACCTCTCTTTTAGTCATATCTCCTTTGAAAAAGTGCTACTTATTGGGAAAAAAAATGTAACGTAGTGTGGGTATGTACCCAAAATTGATTAAAATAAATCCATAATAAAAACGATTACTAACAAATCACGCAATAGCAATGCCAAACTAATATTTTCTCCCTGCAACCGTGATTTATAACCTAGAAGCTCAAACATTGTGACCGCAGTATTGACCAGCACCCGAACACAATGCCAGTAATACGCTAGGTATTATATCTCACGACCGAACGATGCGTTCGTTTCCAATTTCGAGTCACAATCATAAATTTTGCTGTTACGATTGGGGACACAAAAAGAGGAGTGTAACTATAGAGGAACCTGCCTGAAGCCGGGGTTGCGGAATTTGTTCGAAAGAGTCACCGCGGCCCTGGAACGCAAAGGGCTTTAGAAAGAACACGGATGGGTTTAAGTCAGTAAGAGTCTGGCACGCCCTTCCGCTCCACAAAGAATGGAAGAAGTCATTTGATGATTTCCAACACTTAAAAAAACTGTAAAGGATTTTCTGTGCTATGTCTTAAAGTTTACGTTCCTAGCAGAACAGAATCTCGATTGTGTATTTGTGAATTTCTAAATCGTTTAATTAGTAATTAATTGATGTAATTTGTCTATAATATGTATGTATTTAGAAATATATAAGTATGTTTATCAGTTGTCTGGTTGCCATAGCTACAGGCTCTGCCTAGTTTGGGATCGGATGACCGTGTGTGAGTTGTCCCAAGATGTTATTATTATTATTACTTAATTTATTTAACCTTTACAAATGATTATATATATTTTAAATACTTATTTAACTAAATACACTTAAAATAAAAATAAATCTCTTAACTAAAATATGGTGTCAAAAAATTCTTCCGCAGTGATATCGACTGGAAGTGAGCCCAAAAGACTGTCTATGTCCGAAGTAAAAGCCAGCCCTTGGGTCACGCGAAGTGTCAACTAAGCGTTTAGCAAGTTCTTTATATAACGCATAAGCACTCGTACCCCACAGTCCAAGAGTTTCAACCCCAAACGGCTCGAAAATATAATTTATTTTAATTAATAATTGAAAAATCTATAATGGTTCAACAAGAGTTGAGAGCTACATAAATATCAGAGGAGCAAATGATTTGACTTACAATTTATAACCATAACAGGGAGAGTGTACCATGATGAGTCGCACAAACTCGTTTAATACCACACAGTAAAAGTGTAACAAAATATAAAATACAAAAATGTAAAAAAGTAAAGATTAGTTTGACATTCTTAATTTCAAAAACAGAAGTATAAAGTAAGTAAGTGGTGAGGAAGTAAGTATCTTATTTGTCATTAACGTGATAAGTAGGTATAATTCTTTTTACAGTTATTTAGTGCACAGCATGACAGTTGTTCGGGTGCATGTGAAGTGCTTGTAGAGAAAAGGCAATGATCGCTATTGATATTGCAATGTTAAAAGGAATCCTTTATACAAAGAGATGCATATATCGAACATCGAATAATTTATCGGCAGGTGCTGATTCAAGAGGCTGTACGGAGCGAAAATATTGCCGAAGCGTATACCCAGCCTCAGCATAGCAGCTTTGCATGCAAATGTTTAGTTAAAATGGAAATACATGCACATAGACTGCAGCAGGACCGTTTTCGTAGACGTGAGGCTCCTCCCCCTTACGTTAGACTTTAAGGGGAAATTCAACAACCAAGTGGGTTAACCCTTATAAATTAAAACCTTAATGAAGTATCTGATGTAGTAAACCGTTGTATAATCTATGTATAATGAATGCGTTAGTTTATTGACCAAGGAAACAACCAGTTCCTGTCCGGAGGCCTTAGTTTCTTTCAGCGAGAACGACTGTCTAAAAGTCCTACTTAACATTTCAGCAATGCGATTCTGTAAACATGCCGTAGTGAAAACTTAGGCGAAGTGAATGACAAGTGAGCTGTCAAACCATACTAACAAGATGTAGGTAATGACAGCTGCTCACTTATCGTTCACTTCACTTAAGTGTGGGTAGGTACATGTCAATCTTATCATTTTGGATTTTTGACAGCCATTTTAATTAGAGAGGGTACGATATTACTCCTCAGTCCTCTCTACTCTGTACTAGTATATTCCATGTATCCGTGAATTTTTAAATGCTAAACGCATGTCAAGCAATGCTTGCGCAAAAGCAAGACTATTTACGAACGCCTGAACTAATTGGTTAGCCCCTTATTGCGCATTTGTATGCGTTATGGGTACTAACTAATGAAGGAGTCTATACCGTCTTCTTTGTCTGATTGTACATTCTTGATGTCTATAGTAGTTGCATTTTAGCATGGCAATAACGGTCACTGACCTACCTATGTAGGCGTATTGACGTTCTTAATGGCGAAACTATTTTGAGTGTAGAGTAAATCAAACTGGTTGGCATAATGTATTAAATTTTATAGATGTACTTTTTTGTGTACTATTTTTTGTTTTTTATTTTATTTTTCTATTAAGTAACTCACACACTGTAAAATCAATTGTTTGCAATATTAATTGTAAATATGTGAGTACCATTTATTGTAAAACTTTTATTTAAAAAGAGTAACTATGGAGTTTCTTGTCCGTTCTTCTCCATAAGAATCTACCATAGTGAATGGACAGTAGAGTTGCTTTATTTTACACATATTTTATTAAATGTAATGTTGACTTTCAAAAGAGCCTTTTAATGGCCTAATTGGAATAAACGTTTTGACTTTGACTTTGAAACTTGAAAAAAAGACATAAAGCCACCTAAGATTCGACATGAACTGTTATCAACATTTTTAGTACTTAATGAAAAATTTTACATAATTTATTAATTTTTCAGGTTCCTTTGAAGAGATAAAGGGGAAAAGTAACGGTCGCTATCTTCGTTCTCTAAGATTTATTCTAAGAAATGAACATTGGAACATTCTGCATTTCACACTTCAGTGCCAAAATACAGACCAAACCGCATTTTAAAATCAATGAAAAATGTGTACTACTGACGAGAATTTGCCACCATTTTGTTAGTCGACGCTAAACCGTTTGGGACCGGTTACAAATCGTTTTCGGACTATCCTATTTAGCTGGCGACCTAGATGTCGGCGGACGTTTTAAGCATTTGTTCAGCAGTTTTCAGGAACGGAAGTGTATATTTTAAAGGTATCTTAGGGAAGAACTTAGAAATGCTTTTAAGTTTGTGTCTGGTTAAAAATTACGTGTTATTTGTGAGTGGTTGCGGAATTTGTTCGAAAGAGTCACCGCGGCCCCCGAACGCAAATGGCAGGAGGAACACGGATGGGTTTCAGAGTCAGTAAGAGTCCGTCACTTTTCATCTTAATGACTCCTTCCGCTTTGGGCGGAGCGGAAGGAGTCATTAAGATGCTATCCCATCTTTTAAAAAAAAAACATGCGAGGCAGTCTTTGGGGACTGCCGATACAAGTGAAAACTAAGCGAAAGCTAAAGCGTTCGGTGACGATGACGCGTGTTCCATGATTTTTGTTCACCCAAAAAGTGCTCAACGCGCCTAAAGAAGTTTTCTCTTCAAAAATTTTTGTGTGTCAAATGGTAGTATAATGGCCAGGAAAAAATAACACAGCTTTTTGTTTTCAAGTTTTATCTCGTAAAGAAAAACCAGTCAAGTACGAGTCGGCCTCGCACACGAAGGGTTTCCAAACCATAACCCGAAAAAATCAGGTTTCGTGTATTGGGGCAATTTTATTTAATTATTTTTATTGTAAAGCCCGCTGATAGATAGAAAGACCCGTCATAGTAGCAGGCTTCCGTTAGATATCCTTTGTGTGCTGAACCCTACAAAATTTATAACTTGTGTTCCATAATGTAGCTATTTAAGTGATGAATTCTCTAAACTAAAAGGTAGAACTTCTGTAAGTGCAAAATTTCATAATTTTGCAGCTTTGCGTTGTTTTTCAGTTATGATTTTTATTAAGTAAGTAGGTGATAAAAATATCATAGAAAGTGGTTTTCGAAGTGCCAATACCCGTACGCACAGCGTCATCTAAGTAGTTCTTAGCTGTCAATAAACAAAACCCAAAACAGACCAAAGCCAATAAACCCTTTGATTCACTCCATTGTTGTCTGCTTCCGACAAAGGAACTCGATTAACCTTTCCGATAAGAAAAACGCCATACCCCGCTCCTTCAGCCCCGGTCTCCCCAATCCCATAGATATAGGTAAAGTAGTTTAATTTGACATAAGCTAGGCATGTAATTGAAATCGGGCGTTTGGGGACAATGGGCTAATTGGACGAACTGACTGCATGGTCCACCGCGGATTAAGGCTCGCTGTGATTAGCTCAAATTGGCATAAATTGTGGTTTGCGGTCTCTTTGTAGATTTTAGTTAACGCTGATAGTTTGAGGTTGACTGTTAGTACGCGTCGTTAGTAGAAGAGGTGTTGCCGGCTAGCCGTTTGAATGGTTACGGTTATTCGTGTGGATCGTCATTTTGTGATAGAGACTGAATAATTATAATCAGCCTGTAATGGGTTTACGACCTCATTTTGACAGAGAGCGAACAAACACATATTATAATTGTTATGGATATTATACTTTTGCACTATCTAGATAGGCTCAAAAATAGCGTAGATTTGTGTTAAATAATTTTACAGAAAAACCAGGACCATGATGGAGTTGTTTGGACTAACGATACAGTCATATAGTCCGCGATTGACACAGTTAGTAACTACTTTTAACCCTCAAAATGTAATAAAACGACCATAATAGAAAATATAAGCACATTAACACACAGTAACAAAGTTTGAGGGTATCTCCTCAACGCGGTGGAGCCACCCAAACGTTCCCTGCATTTGAAACAATCTAATTCCAAGTTGAATGAAGTTAGCGACGCGTGCCCTCATAATTATCAAGTGAGGGCTTGACTTGGGCGACCAAGTAAATACTAAAGTTTACTGAGAACTATGTATTGTGGCGTAACCAGACAACTGTTTATGGGGCTGTCTGAGTTATGGAATGTTTGGAACTCGCAAATCTGATGATCAGTCTTAACTAATGAAATCTGTTGTATTAGGCTCATCATCATCATGATTGTAGCTATTAATCTATTTTGTATAAACGTCGTTACTATAGTAGGCGCCAGATAGTCGTGGAATATCGGTCATTGACCCACCTACATTTATTGACATTGTTAATTTGAAAAACGGAATTAATGACACAAAACTGTCCCGAATAATCATCTCTCGTGATCCTTAACATGGTCTAATAATGAAAAACGATTCATATTTAATTGTTTAGGTACCTATGAGCAGTTATTAGGGAAAGGTCAATGAACTTTATTCCACATTTATCTGGCGCCTACTATAGTGTATATGCTACCACTATTGACTAAGTGTTGAGAATATTGTATTGTATACTGCTGTTTGTTATCCATAATAAAATAAAATTATATCAGCCGAAATACGTCCTCTGCTAGAAATAGACTTCAACCAAGTGTCGTCACAAGAACCGGGCTTGCGCGTCCCGCATCTATCGGCTACCCGCGACCCACACCAGGTCATCGGTTTACCTTGTATTATTGCTTGTCAGTCTGTCTGGCTGTCATTATTTAATTTCAATCACATAGTAAAATTGATTAATTAACGCTGAAGTTGACACTATTTGGTTAGATTGGAAATTAACTACCTACATATTTCCTTACAAACCTGCCAAGTTATTCTATCCCATCTGAATTATAAAATAAGTGATAGGAATACATCACAGCCTAGCATTTCTCATCTTTGTGTGAAGATATTATGTAGTCATCACTGGCAAATTTTTCTACAAGGTGCTGCCATTGTCATGATACTCATACCAATAAAGGAGTGTCCAGCAGTGAAGGCTTAGAAAAAACACTCAAACAAAAACATCAACACAAGTTAATTTCTGATTACCCTATCCAAAATCGCTTGAATACTCATTACAAACGGGTCCGGTATAAACCGGAACGTCCGGAACATTTAATCAGAACAAAATGTCAATCACGATAGCAGGACCTTCAAATTTGAGTCAATGGTTGGTTGCACCATAGAACAAGGAATCACAAGGACGGCAGTGGTTAGAGACGCCATTTTTAGCAATATTGCTGCACGTGAGGTCCAGGGTATGCTTCCCGGGTTGGGAAAAGTGTTATCGGGATTTTCCATTAGGAATTTCTCAATAACGGCACGGAGTTTGGAAGTGGTTGGTATGATAGTGACACTCAATCTCTCCCTGGTTTTGCCAGATTGCCGTCCCATCGGACCATGACAGTAAAAGATCAGAGAGATCACCTGTGTGCGCACACACTGTTGCACAATAATTCGCTGTTAAAGTGAAGATATTCGGTCGGGAGGATTACTCATTTTATTTTTTTGTACCCTTATTGATAAATAAGTAGTCAGAATTGTCACGCCCATCAATTTCAAGAAGTGAACCCTACCTTTTCTTTAATCATGAAATGACTTCTTCTGCTCTGGACGGAGTGGAAGAGAGTGTCAGACTCTTACTGACGAAAACCCATCCGTGTTCCTCCTAATGCCCTTTGCGTCCCAGGGCCGCGGTGACTCTTTCGAACACACTCCGCAACCCTGGCAGAACATGGCCCTCCCTGATACGCTTAGTTTGTACGAAAAGTTTTGACACCGCCGTATGTAGCAGTGACCGCCGAAGCTTCTCTGTGTTCTATGGTGCCCCCGGACCTTTTCCCGTTAGTGTGTGGAACGATCACCTTTTACTCCTCCTGAATTGAGATGGGATTTTACGATCAGATTATTGATTAACTGGTTCCTTAAAGGGATCTGAATGTCTTTGATTTTGAAGCCACAATTTGGGCTATTTGGTTTCCTTTTCAGTTTAGTCATTTAATTCTGTGGTTTTATAAGGGCTCTATTTGAAGAGGCTTTGTTTGAATTGTGTATCTACTTTAATCCGAACTCTAAAATAATATAAATGCGAAAATGAGTTTGTATGTTTTTTTGTTGCGTTTTCACGCCTTTTTTTAGGATGGTAAATTATCAAATGACTCCTTCCGCTCTGGGCGGAGCCGATGGGAGTATCAGACTTTTACTGACTGAAACCCATTCATGTTCCTATCCTTCCTTCCCCAACCCCTACCCTCACTCCCTTCCTCCTTCTGCATTTGCGTTCCAGGGCCGCGGTGAGTCTTTCGAACACATTCCGCAACCCTGGCAGGTTCACGCCTTACGCATAAGTAATTTTAATGAATTTTGGTACAGACCTAGATGGGCTACTGGATACGGTTATAAGCTACTTTAAAGCGAAGCCGCGGGCAAACGCTAGTATATAATATATTAAATCAAAAATATAAATGCGAAACGCCAAACGGCTTACTCAATCACATCAGAACGGCTGAACGGATCGCGATGAAATGTGGAACAGAGGTAGATTATAGTCTAGTATAACACATAGTATACTTTTTAACCCGGGAATATGTTCTCTTGGGATAATATTTGACATTAACGCGGGCGGAGCCGCGGGCGGCAACTAGTAACATATAAGTGGTGATACGGGCGATGCCAGTCAGTAATTATAATATGTAGTAAATTGTCACTATCCCATTATGGACTGGTTTGTAATTAAGGAGAAGTATTGATCACATTTATTTGGTGAGGCAATTTTAGTATTATTTACGGTCGAGTTTTTTGCAGTCTTGTATTATAGTATATATTTTTCTGAGGGAAGTGGAATCTATGGCATGATGGCTGTGTAACGTTTATGGGAGTCTAACTGTACCCGCGGCTCCTCCTGCGTGAATTTCGAAAATTATCCCAAGGGAACATACTCCCGAGATAATAAAGTATAATTTGTGTTATTTTAGACTATAATCTACCTTTGTGCCAAATTTCATCAAGATCCGTTCAGCCGTTCTGACGTTATTGAGTAACAAACATCGATCCATCCAAACTTTCGCATTTATAATATTAGTAGGTATAGATTGCTCAAATAAGGTAAAAAAAACGGACCTGTGGAACGCTGTTGGAGAGACCTTTTGCCCAGGAAAACTAACCCACGATATAACTTGAAAGAAAGAGGTACCATAATATTAAATTAAATTTTGTATACCAAATATTATAAAACCATTATTTGAAAAGATTCTTGTCCGTCCTTCTACATAAGAATTTACCTTGCCGAATGGACAGTAGTCACTTTATTAATTGTATACTATTACTTAACTGTAAATAATGACGTTCAAAAGTGCGTTTAGTGGCCAAATTGATATAAACGCTTTGACTTTCACTTTGACATCATTCATTTTAGTTCTTTACATGTATTGTGTAATTATGTGGGAACTTTCATCAAATCATTAATTAACCTGTAAAACTGTGCAGTTTACCTTAATTTTATGGTTGATAAATATATGACCTCGGTTTCGCTTGTCACGTTAAACCGTTAACTGCATTAACACGAATCAGGTCAGGTCAATTTTATAGATATAATTTATTAAACTCTTTATTTAAGTAAATAATTTATGTTCCTGGCTCAAACCTTCATTAAAACTTTGGTAGGGACCTATAGCGAAGCGGCAAGGGCTCGCGTAGCGTGCGAGGGGTCGTGGGTTGCGTTCCCGTTTGTTGCATTAATGACTTGGACCCACTCTAGAACACTTAGCTTAGTTGGAAGTATTAAAGGTGTATGTACTAGTAAAGTGTAACGCACATAACGTTACGGTGGTTAAAAAATACATAAAATGGAAAAAAAAACAGTCTTTTGAAGAGGTCTAAAGGCATGTACATACACACGCTAGGCTAATTACAAACTATCAAAATAAAATCAATTATATGCAACCTTTTTATAACCTAAACGTCGAAGAACAAATTTTCTTGTAATTATCAGAGAGATCATTCAATCATCATTAACACAGCAAGGATACGATAAAAAGATCGATAGCAAGAAACTCTACCTCTTTATTTAAACCATAAATTAAGTTAATTACTCATTTTAGCACTTTTTGCATGGAATATCATTCTGTATCTGGAGAAGGACGTTGCTAGCTGCGCTACAGTTTATACTTTTGTAGCTATCATCGTTTTACTTATTATACTTATCCTTGTGTTATTGTTCCGAAATAAACTTTTATTTTTTATATTTTACCTAAGTAGAATTTTAGAGTAACAACACTGACTTAATCTGGCTATTCTTCATCATCTGCCAAGCCTTTTCCCAACTATATTGGGGTCAGCTTCCAGTCAAACCGGATTCAGCTGAACACCAGTATTTTACGTAGAGCGGCTGCTTACCAGACCTCCACAACCCACTAACTGGGTAACACGGTACTCCTTGGTAAGATTGGTGTCAGATTGCCTGGCTTCTGACTATCCGTAACGACTGCCAAAGATCTACATATGACAGCCGGGATCAACCTGGCTATTCTTATTGGTATATAAATGATTACTTACTACTTCACACTAAAGAGATGCCAGTCAATCATAGGTATGCATCAAGCCTAAACAATATTTCACTATCGTGCCGTTATTCCCTCTGCACTATTAATTAAATCGTTAATCAGAAGTAACAATCCGACAGAAATCCAATAAGTTAATTAAAATGTGTTCACAGCTAGACTCAGGAGCGTATTGTGCAAACTAGTTGACGGACGGAAAGGTCAATTCAGACTTGATTGTGAATGTAGCCTTAATGAATTAAATTCTACTACTTCTTCTCTCGTGTGAAAAGGTCAATTGGCTTGGTGAAGAGATTAGATAATAAGAAGGATTGTTAGCAAGAGAGGCATTCCCGAGGTTCTAGATTAGTAACATTCTGTCAGCGGTAGCGTGGCGAAGACGATTGTCGAAACGTCAAACATGTCGATTATACTTTATGGAAATGACAAACCTCGCTTGAAAAGGGAGGATCCCCTGACCAGACGCGCGTGTCTAGTGGGCAACTGCCCGCTGGTTGTTGTCGTGCTGTTGTCTATGTTCAAAACGCGCAGAGAACTTTGAGAGCGCCATGTAGGATATGCGCGACGTCAGGTCTATGTTTGTGGTTCGTATGTGTCGGTATAGATACCTACCGCTACGAATACGAATTACATGAGAATATCTAATGTCTGACTGTGTCAAGATATGATTGGTAGCTATTGACTGCCCTTTCGGCTGCGCAAAACCTTAGTCTGGTAATGTAAACAAAGAGATAACGATTGTCAAAAAATCTAAGATGTATCAGATCGAATTGTCAATATATTTTTTTAACTTTGCCCCACACTACGTATCCTGAATCGTGGGTGCGTTTACAAACATACAAACTCACATACACAAACAGCCAGACCCGGAACAACTATCTGTAGGCCATACAAATATTTTTCCGTGCGGGTAACGAACCCGCGACACGCAGCGCAGTAGACAATCGCTCAAGCACTGCGCCAACCGTGACGTCCACCTTGGTCAATCCGAAACGTTTTGAACTTCTGACAAACGTTATCGCAAATAGAATGAGAGCTTCTTTCGGCCCCCAGAATATGTAAGACCATACCTAAGCACTGTATCATCCTCATCTATCGTATCGAATTAACCAAAGTAATAAAAAAGAAAAACCCACCGAATTAAAAACCTCCTCCTTTTTTTGAAGTCGGTTAAAAAGTATCAGCTAGCAGATTATAAATTATTTCCTTACCACGGCTAGACGTTCATTTAAGTATCTATGACCACACGTAGAAAACATTTCAATGCACCTCACGTGCCAAACGGCTTCGAAACATGTCCAACAAAAAGGAAACACAAAACTTTAAAAATGGAATATCAGTTTTCCACGAACCACGTTTGACCACATCCCTATATTACCCGGAAGTGTCCCCAGCGCACGTAATATCCGTCTACCATTCATAACCTCATAGATCCATGTAGCGGTGTTTGTTCCTATGGAACATTTTGCTAGCACTTAACATTACTGCGTTACCTAAAAATAATTTTATCACAAATTATGTCCTTATAAAAATAAGTTAATTAGAGACAATAGAAACGTTGTACAGTAAAAACGTTAAATTTTTCGTCAAAGTTACAATTGCCCTTTTAATTGTTGTTTTCCTCCGTCGAAAGGTAGACTAACACTCTTGCCCGAACCCTCGCCGATGATAAACGAATCACTTCGGCTGTTTCCGTCGCTCAGTGACAGCTGTCAGGCTATTGATGGCCATCCATCACTCCGATTGTTAAGTGCAGTGATTGGAGAGAAAGATGGAGGAATGGGAGATTTCTTTTTATCGAAGAAATGGATTGGAGGTACATCTAATCTAAGTGGTAAATTTCTCATTTTGGTTTATCTCGTACTTTTAAAGCTTATGCGGGATATAGGTTAAACTTTCTACCGCAGATACCAAATTGATTCTGATTCGTTGATTGATTAGAAATTGACAAGTCTTGGCCAGTCAAATCCAGTACAAACATGGCTAACTGAAGCTAGATAGGCAGCTTTTTCATTTTAAATACTGGTATTCAGTGGCGTCGAGTTAAAATAGAGTCCGAACCGAACAAAGTTGGGAAAAGTAACGTAAGTATAACCAAATAGTGTTTATAGATACGTCTTCTTCTTAGCGTGTCGGTGGTATATACACATATTAATTATCAAATTTTATGTGTCAAACACAAAATTACTCAGCAACGGCAACACAGTTCACTGGCGCAGCCATAGCGCAAGACAAGAGGTGCGCCATGGACTTCGGAGCGACGCCACACACACACTGAAGATCGGAGCCATGCAAGAACCTCCACTTGAGGAGGTTATCTTTAGTTCAAACGACCTGGGTGCGGAGTCTATTTAAGGTTTTCTAGGTAGGCCACGGCAGCGCATTCCCAGGTGGGAGGTTCTCTGAGGGCCCGATGAAATAATCAGGAGGATACAGATACGCAATCAACAGCTATGGCCAGTCAACGCCTAAGTCGTAAGTCTGTTGCCTCGTTTGGTTTTGCTTGATACATAATGCATGTCAGCTAATGGATATCAGATGGATAAACTATTTCGGAATGAAAATGAATTAAGCTTCAAATGGGTACCGATGTAACACATCTCCGTATGTGTTTCATCGAGTCTTCTTAGATTTGTATACTTTTCAGAGTCATTTCCAATTAAATAAGATTGATTGATGAGCCCTAATTATGTAATTTTCTAGATTATTTCATGAAAAAAGCAAACCCAAAATACCAATATCGTCTGGGTATCAACAGTTCCTGTTAATACCCGGCTGGGTACAAATACTATTTTGTTTTTAAGACTTAAAAGATTTCTTATTCTATTTTTGTTAATGGCAGTTGACTGTTCTGCCAATGACAAATGTGCTATGGAAAAACGTGTGAGACCAAAGATAACAAACAAATGTTTTTTTTTTAATTTTGGAGAATAAAACCTTGACACAAGACCTATACATATATTCATTTGTTTCACACATAAAAACAATAGGTAATCCGTAATTGCGAACCCTGGTTCAGTTAAATGTGAGTAATCACTACTCAATAGAAGGTAATTGCGATCGTATTGAACGAACCCAACGTAAAATAAAACGAACTCGTTCAGCAATGGGAAAAGAATCAGCACACCAATTTGTTGGGTTCTAATTGAATTACTGTTCAGTATTGAAATACGAGTTTTTAGGTAATGAAATACCAGTTACGTTGATGTTTATAAAGTCGAAATCGATTTGTATACCAGTTTTTGTGGATGAAATTATGACTTTTTTAATCAAACAGGAGCACTCGTATGTTTGTCCGTCATTCTGTCACAGTCTATTTACTCTGAATCTACTGGACTGATTTAGATGAAATTTGGTAGATATATCAACTTCTATGACCCCATGAGACGTAAATAAATAAATAATATGTGGTCACGTTTTCTACCTATTAGAAAGTTTTTAAACTGTACCGTGTGTCATTTCAAAAGTAACGGCTTATTACAAAGGTCAAAATTATATTTTATTCATAGTCGTAAAATTATTTAAGATGATACTTAATTAAATATTAATGTAAATTAGGTTATTAGCCCTTATATTCCAAATCATGTCCTCAAACTCAACTCCAATTCGAAAGACGAAATTGACAGTTAAAGTCAGTTATTTATAAGTGTTGATTTCGGTAATGCTATATGGCGCTTTGCTGACAGTGTTGAGCAGTTCGATCTTCTCTTTGAAAAAGCACACCACGTTGAGAGTGTGCCTGTTATTTATTGGTATTATTCTAGGATTTTTTCCGTTGTCATGGAGACTGAGAGGTACTTCAAAATAACTTGGATTGTGAGCCTAATGAACATAGTGCCAATACTACAGATTGAATAAATCACATGAATGGGTTTATTGACCAGGTTTTTGCCCTTTACGTAGCCTATAACCAAGTCCGAAACAGAGGGCTTATCAAGAATGTTTTGACGTATAGTAAAGTTACAGTATCGTTAACGTCACATACGTACGTATACGTTGAATATTGAAAATAAAACTACTACATCCCCTTTTTTTTTTTTGACGATGACCACTCGCACTTCAGCACACTAAGGCTGGTTACTGCTTAACCGGACTATCCTGTGGTGGCCTCAAATGAATTTAAGGCCCCCAGCCAGAATTTAAGGCCCCCAGCCAGGTTTTAAGGCCCCCAGCCAGGCTACATCCCCATAGAATTTGGTTTAATTTTATGCGACATAGGTACACAATTTGTATCATACAAAAATATGAATAATAACGATACCTACGTATCTAATTCAAATAAATATTATGTGCGAAACGAGTATTGTAGTATAGTAAAATTTTACGTTACGTTACTATATGTCAAAAACATTCGTGACAGGCCCTCAGATTCAACTACGACTTATACCATATGTAACTACGATTTTGAGATTACCTATGTCTTGTTATATCTCTTTATTTGTACCTATCTCATTCTGTTAGTCGATATATTATTATGTTTTCATCTGGATTCAATAACAGTCATTAATAGTAATAATGCTAGAATTGCTAGCTTATTGTCAGATTCTAAGAAAATGGGTCGGAGACCATTAATTACTACCAATTGTATTATATCTTGTCTTTCAGTCGAATAAATCCCTGCTATCATCAATTTACGCGTAACAAAGGTAATAAAACAAACATATAATCGTATGTTCGTGACTAAAGCTCGATTATATCAGAACTTAAATGAAGTGTGAAATAAATAACATAAATGCTCGACAGTTAACTCATAATAACAATATTATGTTTTGCATATTTCAAATTACTAACTGAATCGTAGGTACTGCGAACATTGCCAACGTTTTTTTACGATTCTCACTAAGTCCGCGAAACGTAGAGCTGTGCTCTATACATGTCTAGTAACCATAAAGATTATTACATTGCATTCTTTTCTTTTCATACCTGTAAAAAAACTCACGAATAAAAATAGATAAAGTTTATGATCTCGTAATGGCTACAAACAAGCGATCTTCTCATTTTTCGCACTTTACGACCCGTTGAACATTAACGTGAATATAACAAGGTGTCAGAACCTTGACACGAATATAGCTTGTTTTCACACAACTTCCACAATATTAATCGTTCGGAGCTAAACCAAATAAATCTCACGGCCCGATACATTAATGAAATTCCTTCCACGCTATTTCTGTAGTACGCTGAACCAGCGCGCGACTCACAGAAAAATCATAAGATCAGCTGCGAGTCACAATGACCAAAATACTGACAACGACTCAAGGTTGAGCGTTCGTATAAAATGGCCGTAAGCTCGTCGGATGATTGAGATAAGTCGACGGAGAAGTCAGCGGAAGAGTACTCACTGTGCGGCGACGCGGCAGGGGGCTGCTGAGTCACTAGCACTGTCACACTTCACTGTCAGGGCACCGGTATGGAGCAGAGGAGAGTTACTGGCGTGTAAAATTAGCGCGGCTGGGCAGGGAGCGGCATGCGTCCTCGCGGCGGCAGCGGCGGGCGGCGACTGGGGCGTCTGGCCGGCGCCCGCCCAGCCGCCGCCCGCCCCGCGCCTTATCACTCGAATAAAATTTATTTAATGGATAACCGGCCTGACGATGGGATGCCCATTGAAATTTTCCCGTTTTACGACGATTATTAATGACTTAAATGGTATTTGGCATATTGTTGCCGACTCGTTGCACAATTACGATTATCGTTAGCGTTTCATTGAGTCGATTAGGAATATTATTGATGATAAAAGTGTGAATTTGTTAGGGTTTTCCTGTTGAACTGTAAGTAGGTCACAGACTCCGGATAACTGTTTAGAATTGAAACGTGATTGCGGCGATACATCTTACTAAGTGGTGCTTCTTGATGTGTGAATGTTGTTTAATAAAATGATAGGCTTCACTTTTTCATGTAACTTTTTTTACAAAGTTAGGGTCGGGTATAGGCAGATGCGGCTCAATATCAAGAGGAACTTTCCACAGGGTGATGACCTTCTGACCTGTATGACCCAATTGCTGGGAAACACAGCAGAGTAACTGGTTATCAGACTTTTAAGATTCAGATTCTGTGTACCGAAAGAATGAAATAAAATGATCAACGCGACTGCTGAGCGTTCTGGAAAATCCCCAGCTTGGATAAAGTGTTCTTGGGTTTTTTCTGTGAGGCATTTCTCGTTCTCTGGTGATTTTGATATTTATTTTTTATTTGCTTATATTATATGTCCCACTGCAGGGCAAATGCCTTCCTTTCTTCCTCCCGGCTTTGGGCAAGTGTGGACCAATCTGGCCGATAGGTGTCAAGCTCGTCCCGCCATCATCGCCTGGGTCTCCCGCGATGTCGTCGGGCATTTTCTGGGACCCACATTGTGGTTGCTTGAGCCCATGAACCGTTCGACATACGGCAGACGTGGCCGGCCCGGTCCCACTTTAATTTGGCTGCTTTTTGTGTGACGTCGGGGATTTTTTTTTTGGAACGCAGCACTGTGTTCCTAACGCGGTCCATTAATCGGACTCCCAGATAAGGTTTACACGACAAACAGAAAAAATATGTAATTTAACTAGTCAGTGTTTTCTATCCGACTATGCTAAGAAAAAACACAGGTTTTTTTAAAGTCTAGGAGCATCTTAAAACCATCATGACTCCGGTGTCAGAAAGAGATGGAGCTATACAGGATGAATTTCATTGTCTCTTTCTCACGACGGAATCATGATTATATTGGCACTTTGACCAAAATGTCTAAAATGATCCAGTCAATGCACTTTTCATGTAGCTTAATATAATATTGATTAATGCCAATAGGCTTGAACTCAGGTTACGTCATCGTACCTGCTGAGCTCGTGAAATAAAAGAATTGTATTGTATAATAATTAAGGAAATAAAAAACAAAATATAAACAGAATCATCACAAAAACCTTAATAGGTTTGTCTGAACGGTGTAACACCTTAAGCAATCTTAATAACATCAATATCATTAGTCATGGTAAACAGATAGTTTATTAAATATTGTGAAGTAGTCAGTCAATTATAATTACTGAAAAAGTACAAAAACATCGACGGTACTGGTCAGATAGCCCGTCGATACAAATTTTTTTTCTTTTTTTGAAAAAACCAACCAAACAAATATCTGTAGGCCATGCAAATATTTGTTCCGTACAGGAATCGAACCCTCGACACGCAGCGCAGCAGCCAATCGCTCAACCACTGCGCCAACCGTGTCGTCGTAATTAAGTACTAAATGAATGAAATTTCAACAGAATTATGCATCTTTATAGAGATGTAACATTATTAGTCGAGATGTTATCTTATTTGCACATAGAAAGCTGCAAACATTTGAGCGAGTATTCCGAGAGCTCCTCACAGAGATGCTTTACATTCTCCAAGAGCCCGGAGAACATTTCTTTGAAGTCGGTCCGTGGCCCGCTGATCGGCATCCTTAGAACAGATCTCGTTTTCTCAGATCCACTCGTACGGAACATGCTTCAGAGGACTTTGATTGCTCTTCATTACTTAGGGAGGCGTTATCTTGATTATAAATTAATAGGAAATTCCTTATACCTTTGGTGAGTAGTTAGTAAGCTTCATTTCAATTCACCTACCTGTGCCAGTTTTGGCTCGTATATAATATTGGCAACAGGGACTTTCAAAGTCTCTGTACTAAATAATATGTTTAATATATGCATCCTTTTTTTTAAGTATGGGCAATCATCTAATTTCTTCTCCCGCTCTGGGTGGAGCGGAAGGGCGTGTCAGACTCTTACTGACTAAAACCCATCCGTGTTCCTTCTAAAGCCCTTTGCGTTGCAGGGCCGCGGTGACTCTTCCGAACAAATTCCGCAACCCTGGCAGAATAATATCTATACTAATAAAACAAAACTGAAGAGTTTGTTTGGTTACGCGCTAATCTCTGGAACTACCAGCCGGATTTGGATAATTCTTTTTGTACACATATGAACTTTTGTGACCCAAACAGGCGCGTTACGCAACTTCTGGGTCGCTTTTGGGGGCAAACCAGAAAACAAAGTTTTTGAAACTGTACCGTATAATACATCTCATTAAAGGATTTATTATGAGGGTTTTAAATATATATTTTTTATAATTTTAAAATTAATTGTTTTGAAGTCATTCAAGAAATTATACGAAAAGAGACCATTCCACCCTTATCTCCGAAACTACTGGGCCTAAAATTTTGAAAAAAAATGCAGGTAGTTCTTTGTACTTATATAGATTACTGGAAAACTTATAAGAAGTCTAAAGTATTAAAATAAAATGTTACAAAAATTTAAATCGTTCGGAACCCTTTGCACGCACGCTTCGCACTTGGCCAGTTTTTAGATAAAATATACTTACCTACATTTTGTCTAGACACGTAAGTAAACTGAGTTTTTTACTTAAAACCTCGAGGGAGTCAGCGCTAATGAATGCATTACTGGTACAAGGAGCACTACCTATAATGTAATTCTGGTTAAAAAGCGCCGGCGGGTAACCGACGCAGCGGTATCGCTCTAACACTGTTATAATAATGAACATGCACCGCCATATATACCTCTTATTTATTTACAATATAACGAAGTTTGACAGAAGCAGTATATATACTCAGTGTTTGTGTACCAGCCGGTCGATTCTGTAAACATGTCGAAGTGAGCGCTTGGGTGAAGTGATCACGAGGTGAGCTGTCAATAAATATGTATAAAAAAACATGAATATGTCATTTGTGCTGTTTTACAACTTACGCAAACGAGTTTGGTCTAGGATAAAAAATATATCAGCCTAAGTGGTCCCGCTATAGTGGCAAACGATTCCCATCCTAGTTTTATTTGACAGTTGAGTTAACATATTATTATAAGCCTCTCAAAGACTTCTAGAATCATGACCATGCCACAGTAATCTTAAAACAGGAGATGTAAAATGAGAGACCATAAAGTTGGTTCACCGTGGCGGGGGCGTTACAACGGAGTATGAATTGTGTTATTAATAGCACTGGCGGCGCGATAATGGCATGATTGCTGTAACGTTACAGATATACAGCTTAGGAATGGAATTGGATACCCGAGTCTGTATAGTGAGTGTGAATAGTATATAATGAGTGTATAGCTACAACCTTGGGAGACCCCACGGTTGTAGCTTTTCGAGAGTGAATAGGTTACTTCTAGGCAAGTGTGCTCTATCTTCGACCACATCATCGCTTACCATCAGGTGAGATTGATGTCAAACGCGAGCCAATGAAAGGTAAAAAAAATGTTAACATAATGGTGATATATGACACAAGTATGTGATGAAAGTATAATTGCGACTGCTTTAGAATAAAGTTGGACACCGCAATGTAGCTTATATCACTTTGGATACCCATGATAACATATTAACCAGAGTGAATAGAAGAGGCTAGAAACTTAAACTCGATGACGTAATTTTGGTTGAATATTAACAGCTGCACGGATCGAACTTCAAGGTTAAGCAACACTTGCCGAGGTCGGTCCGTGGATGGGTAACCATCAGTTACTTACCGAGATTTCTACGTGCCTTGGAAAGCACGATAAGCCGTTGGTCCCTCTCATTTCAACATGTTTTAAAGTCGTTATGGGTCGTCAGAAGTCAGAAAAACTGACACCAGTCTTGACAATGGGTCGTTACTCAGTTACAGCAGTCGTTCAATGTAAAATACTGATATTCTGATGCATCCGGTTAGATTGGAAGCCAACCCTAAAATAGTTCGGTAAAGTCAGTTACAAGGAACTTTTTAATTTTATTACAAGGAACGCTCTGTATGGTGTCGGTAAAAGAATAACACCAACCCATCACTTCTCGTGGGTGTCGTAAGAGGCGACTAAGGGACTTGATTATGGCAAACCTGGGGAGGGGGATTTGCCATAATCACCACGCTAAGCACGCGGGCTGGCGATCGCGGTGTAACTGTTGCAATGCATCGAGAGTACTGCTGTCCATTCTCTGGTGAATCCCTTAGTCACCTCTTACCCACGGGAAGAGATTGTCCTTTTCGAATCACGTAAAATGTGGTGCTGTTCTATAAAAGATGGGACACCTGTCTTTATATCGTGTACTGCATGCCTTTGATGCCTGCAAGCTACAGAAACAGATAGACGCCATTGATGAAGCCAAACCCGTGGCTAAGTTCTGCGTCGACTCAATAAAGAATTAGCAATTTCCCTTTGGGGGAGACTTATATCCAGCAGTGGACGACTTTGGGCTGATATGACGATGATGAATTACAAGGAGCATTTCATATTTGATAATCTTTTTTACATCGTATCACTTGAGACATTACAGCGTTTTCTTGGGACAAAGTGCAGATCTATTGAGACAGATCTATTGAGACAGATCTATTCAGAAATCGCATTGCCTTGATCTAGGGCAAGGCAATAGATCTGCGATGTCTTTGGTAGATATTGCAGAAGTCCATAGACGGCGGTTACCACTGTGTGTTATCCAATGTGGTGCTGCTTATAGGGCTAACAAACCTACGAAAACTTTGTAGTGAAAGATGAGAGAAGAGAACCTAATCTTGTTTCGCAAGCTTTTGATGTAGGAAAACCAAAAATGCTGTGACAAATAGACAAACACACTATGAAAAGTATACTCAAATATATCTGTCGCAATAACGCATCATCGTGGGTATCATAAAGCTATGGTCTCATTGAAAGCGGATAAAACAAGAAGTAAGTGGTTAATAGCAAGTTCTTATAAAATAAAATCGATGCAACGCTTTCAGAAGACGATGTGATCTCAGCAAAAAGTCTGTATTGCCATTAAATAATAGTGTAACTGAGTGATCCCAAGTGTCACAATGGCTACCCGACTGGCGATACTGTATTGCTTTTCTGTTAAAATCTCACTGTGAAAACTAATTGAAGTAAACACGAAGTGAGCTGTCAATTCATGCAATAAAATTATAACTTTCTCTCACCGTGAAAACTTAGGTGAAGTGAGCATGAAGTCATAGATTTCAATCCATTCAAATAAGATGGACAGCTCACTTCAATCATCAATAATCGACTGGCTAGAATGACAGTTCATTTAAAGCTCACTCTACCTAAGTTTTCATGGTTAGAGAATTATAGAATAGACCCGCTGGAATGTTTTTTTTTATTTTTTTTTATTTGAGATGGGTTTGCTCTTGACTCTAGTCTAGGTTATTTATGATTGAGACAAAAGCGACGATGGAGCGAGCTTACCCAGAAGAAGCCTGTTTTCTCTAATTTTGAAGAGATTAGGGTTATATGCGTTCGGAAATACAGACGCAGGCAGAGAGCTCCACTCCTTTGCTGTGCGCATTATAAAAGACGTTTGGAAACGTTTAATGCGAATTGTACATCCGACTCCAGCGACTGTTCAGGTAGCTAGCCTCCTCACCATCTAGCTGTCTTCTAAAATTTTAACCACAATTGTCAAGTAGTTCAGAAACGAGGGAAGATGATATACCAACAGCGTATGTTTTGGTACCTAACACTCTAATAGAGTCACTGTAAAGTTTTCGATATAACTTCGGTCATCCTTTGCGAAAAGACGTGCTGTACATGACTCTGCGTTTGGTATACCAAACGCAGAGTCATGTATAGCTCGTCTTCCAATCATGCGCGTGCAAACATAATGCCCAAAAAAAAAACGAAAATTCGCATCGTCAGTATCGTGATTTCAACCCTGAATAATGTGGTGAGTTTTTTTTTGGGCGTTATGTATGAGCTGGCCTACGTTTACTATAGCCTACTGCACGCCCATACTTCCAATGGCATGATGTTTTGGCATTCATGAGATAATCAATTCACTGCCATGTTATCCCTTCATCTGCCATGTTATTCTTGGCTTCTTGGCTCCGCCTGGTAGAGAATGCCTAATGCAAAAAGTTCGCCATTGTACTTTAAAGTTCTAAAAATAATAAATAAAGTACAAAGACATGCAAGCCGGGACGAATTCACATCGCGTCCGCTATCTATGCGACCTACGCCTTACACTGAAGGTTCCGTAAGGGCGGAGGGCCATAAATGTGAAATGATATTCGTGTAATTCAACGCAAGTGCAAACATTTGTAGACATCACGATGAAATATCGTTAGAGTTGTATGCGTCAGAGCCTCAGAGCGGTTTTATACGAGGAGAGCTTTGATGACGTAAAAGGTAATGCTGTGGGCGGAATTAGGTTGTATTGTTGGTTTAAATCATTTTTGTTCAGTGAATTAGGTGACGATGGAACTCTGAGTGAGTGGTGTCTTTCAAAGACTAAACTGGGGTTACATTTCAAGGATGTTGTTTCGAAGAGTTTTCTTTTAATCGGAATGGCTTATTGCGGAATGAATTCTATGCTGCTGTTGCTGGGCACATTGCATCTTCAAGGCTCTTTTTAACCAACTTAAAAAGGGAGGAGGAGGTTGGTTTTTAAATAAAAAAATAGCTGGATCAAATAGAAAATATGAGTATCATCCAAGTAAACGAAATTGCGTGTTTTGCTTTCCTGTGACTTTCCAGTGGTAGATCATCGGAACGTAGAAATATCCTTTCACATGAAATAATATTTTTTCAAATCGGTTCATAAATCACGGATATACGAGGTAACAAACATAAAAAAATACAACCGAATTGAGAACTTCCTCCTTTTTTTGAAGTTAAAAAAGGGCATATAAATGACTCTATCCTATATTGTATCTCATACCTAGATGAACAAAACGAATTCACCAAACTGTGTCTGCGTTTATTGACGGAATATGTCAGATTTCAGTCGAAAGAGAAGACTTAATTAATATATTAGACTTAAATAGGTATGATGTGGTTCGGAAGCTGCCTTCAAAGTTTTTAAGTTCGCTAAGTTACGATTTAGTTGATTAAGATGTTGTATAAGGTACGATGGGACTGGCATACACAGTCGTGTAAAAGTCTCTAATCCATACTTTATTACACTAATATTATAAAGGCGAAAGTTTGTGAGTATGTGTGTGTGTGTATATTTGTTACCTCTTCACGCGCAAACGGCTGGACCAATTTTGATAAAATTTGGTATGCAGGAAGCCGATACCCTGGATTAACACATAGGCTACTTTTTATATATATACTAGCTGCGCGAGTAACACCGCGGGGCGCAGCTAGTAATATTATAAATGTGGAAGTGTGGCTGTCTGTCTGTTACCTCTTCACGTTTAAACCGATGAAATGATTTAGATGAACTTTGGTAGACATAGTCTGAATCCCGGGAAAGGACTTCGACTACTGACAATGATATGATTTAGATGAACTTTGATATAGACATAGTCTGAATCCCGGGAAAGTACTTCCACTACTGAGAATGATATGATTTAGATGAAATTTGGTATAGACATAGTCTGAATCCCGGGAAAGGACTTCGACTACTGACAATGATATGATTTAGATGAACTTTGGTATAGACATAGTCTGAATCCCGGGAAAGGACTTCGACTACTGACAATGATATGATTTAGATGAACTTTGGTATAGACATAGTCTGAATCCCGGGAAAGGACTTCGACTACTGACAATGATAGGATTTAGATGAAATTTGGTATAGACATAGTCTGAATCCGGGGAAAGGACTTCGACTACTGACAATGATATGATTTAGATGTACTTTGGTATAGACATAGTCTGAATCCCAGGAAAGTACTTCCACTACTGACAATGATATGATTTAGATGAAATTTGGTATAGACATAGTCTGAATGCCGGGAAAGAACATAGGATTTCGACTACTGACAATAGCTAGTATTCAATAAACCAACTGTTGTCCGTCTTCTCTAGTACAATTCCTCCATCCTAATAATATTTGTGAAACTGTAAAGTGAACTTCAAATTATGGAGAAATAATCCTAACAAAGAATGTACTTCATCATCACATTAAACAAAATTACCCTCAGAAAGTGAACAAATTCTCTCTATTATTCAAATTCTCTTCAGCTTCGAAGCAGTTAAAGTAGTAAAAAATGTAGATTTCGCTATTCCGATATCCGTGAGGTTTGAACAAACAGCATTAGGTGTCGCTGATGGAGGACATTATTCATACTGCCCGGCTAAAGTGGCAACTATTCCAGTGTAATGTTTGAACTACGAGTACGGAACCGTCACAAAAATTTCGAATGTGCTTTTCGATTTAATCTTGAAAATTTATGTAGTTTTAAAACTGTCTACTATAAATAAAATTGTTGGTATGATAATATGATGATTTTTCGTAACCAGATGCAATTTTTAACCGACTTTAAAAAAAGAAGGAGGTTCTCAATACGATTGTATTTTTTTTATGTTTTTGACCTCATTCCGTCTGTCCGTCATTTCTGAGGCGATTTGAAAAAAAAATAATTTTCATATGAAAGTTTAAACGTTCCGATTGGTCTTGGTCCCATAGTAGTTTTATCAAAATCGGTTCAGTAGTTTGGTTTTTTAATACAAAATAGCTGGAGGAAATAGAAAATATATCATCCAAGTAAACGAAATTGCGTGTTTTGCTTTCCTGTGACTTTCTAATACAGAGACTTTCGACAAAAAAGTGTAAAATAAAAAACATTTAACAAAAGCATACTAAATAATAATTCGGAAGTCGCTGTTTTTGGTTGTTACTTCGTATTTTAACACCGACTACCGAAATGTAAGTTATTTTATAGTTTGAAGTTTTTTTTTATTTGGAAGTCGAGTCGGTTGTATTTTTTTGAAAAAAGTTTCCTGCTTAGTGCTGGATTATCTCTTGTTACAGCTATGGACATGAGCAGCTGATGGCAAATCCCAAACCAGGGTCAATCAAATAACCACTAACCCCCAGAATCAAAAGTACACTATTGCTAGAAGCTCTAACAGCGACTAATCCATAAGGAAATTCTCCATTTAAAGTACAGAAACGACTATTTAGAATATGTTAAAATTAAATCTAATAAATCAAAATGTTATAATAATGCATATTCACAGACAGAGAATGTAACTTCATCTAAGCATTACAAACCAGTAACAGATAGCATTGGCACACAGACAGATGAAAATGATTTTTTTCGATCCTAAATTACCTATTAATTCTTATAGCTTGACAAATGTATCTGATCCCAATAAAAATATTTCCCTTAATATTTATCACCAAAACCTATGTGGAGTTATGAACAAGAAAAATGAACTAGAAGTTTATGTGGAAACTCTTGATCAAAGGCTGGATTACATGTGTATAAGTGAACACTTTTTGAATGAGAGCACTGCGAATGTTTTTCATCTAAACAGCTATAAATTAGTAGCTTACAATACTAGAAAAAATAAATTAAGAGGAGGTAGTTTAATTTTAGGGCATGTGGATAGACAGAACGAAGTTTGTGAACCAATAAACAAATTGTATAAAATGGAATGTTTTGAAATTTGTGGTGCTAAAGATACTATCACTGGTCTTTATATCTGTTGTTGCTATCGAAATCCTGTTGATAAAAATTTCGAACAGTTTTTAGAAAGATTGGAGAAGTTGTTGGACTACTTATTCAATAGGAAATGCATTATTATTAAAAATAACACAATATTACCATACAATAATCACTTTATTAACGCGTAGATGTAGGTACTTTAAATAGTAACACTAACTATTATCAAGCAAACAAAATCTTTCTATAAGGTTAACTTTAAGCAAACATTAATTTGTAAAACAAAAGCTTCTAGAAAAGTGAATTGAGGGTATGAACGAATTAGTTTAAATCAGCCGATAGATTCAACAGTTAAATAATAAAGTTCCGTTTTAAATAATGGAGCTAAAAGACGAGTGTTCCGTTGAACGGTCCGAGACCAAAAAGGCCAGATGCGCCGAGTTCCCGAGCGAGCCGGTCTCATCCCCACCACCAACAGCGGTGATCCGATGTTAACGTCACAGCTAGCTAGGTGGCGCTTGTAGTTCCGGACACCAACAACAGATGGCGCACGCTCCACTAGGTTGCCAACACGGCCATTCTGCAAGGCGCATGCCCCAGGCGCCCCACGAGTCTAGGAAAAACACTGAGATAAAACCAACATCAGAACTTGTTTTCTAAATCTGTAAGTATGAATAACATAATCCGCTTTTGAACCATCAGCAAATGCCTACTCTATTACTGCTAGGTCAACCGTACTTAAAGGGACTATGCCACACTTAAGAATCCTGATTTTCCTAGAGCTTACCACTTGGAATCACTTGCATTTAAAGAGCGTTTCGCTACACTTAAATGTACCAAGATGTTTTCCAAGCTTTATTCACATTTGCTGATGTTTCTATCCTGGCGAGGATTATGCTAAGTGTTTTTCTAGTCTCGCGAGTGAAATATAAGCAATTCTGTATGTGAGTCTGTATGGCCACTTCGTTTTATTTACAATAAAATTATAAAACAGTGTATTTATTAATTTACTTACTGCAGCCAGGAAAGTGTAATACATACCTTTAAAACTACGACTTGCCAACACGGACCTTATTGTCAATAGCTTACTCCAATTTCCAGTCGTCGATTTGTATCCAATACTTCATATTTTCAGCAGCTGCCACGCCATTGTACGGTTTACTGCTCCTTTCAGAACCCCTTAGGTCAGTTACCTCATATCGGTCATTACCCAGAACTTTTTTTTACTCGAAACGGTCCTTTAAAGGTAGGTAGGAGTTTTTTGCTTCGACCATCGTTGCTCTGACTCTGTATTCTGATCAATATCAAATCTCCTTCTTCGTAAATCTTAGCTTTTGACCGAGTTTTATCAAACCTTTGTTTTTGTGAAATTGCACTGGCTTTAATATTTTTATCTACCTTTGCTCGCAATTCCGTTACGTCCACTAGCGATTCATCATCAAACTCTGGCTCTACATTATCATTATCAACGCGCAAACGATACCCTAATAACACCTCACTAGGAACGGCATTAATAGTTTTATGGATTGTACCGTTTAATCCTTGCTGTATTATTTTAACATATTGATCCCACCTGTCTTCAGTAGTATCTGCCCCAATAGTTTTTAATGATTCTAGTATTGTTTTGTTAAATCTCTCTACCTGTCCATTTGAGCGAGGCATACCCGTTGCCACAATATGCGCGCGGATATTTTTGCTCGTACAGTATTCTTTGTACAAGTTGGAAGTAAAACATGACCCTGAATCGGAAATAATTCGTTTCGGATTACCGAAAATTTTAGTAATATTATCTAATTCATTTATAAAATCGGATGTCTTAGTAGACTTTACAGCGCAGATAAAAACAAACTTAGTGAAGGCGTCGACTAAAACTAGTAAGTACATATTTCCATTTCGTGTTTTAACGAACGGACCTAAGTGGTCCGCATGCAAAGTGTGAAAAGGCTGCGCGTATTTTGGCAGCGGGTATAACTCTCCTTCCTTAGCTCCACCCTTATTTTTATAATAAATACAATTCAAACAGTTTTTAATGTATTTTTTTATGATGTGACGCATACGAGAAAACCAATATTTGTGCCCTATTCTCTCGAACGTTTTATCGACAGAGAAATGGCCCACGTCATCATGGTTGTATTTTATTATTTGCCATATACACCTCTTTGGTACGACCCATCGTCGCCCTTGGGCTGTTCTTCTGTACACTTTTCCGCCTAATAGTTCATACGTGTCAAAAATGATTTTATTGTCATCTATTTCACCAGATTCTAAAACAGTTTTAATGTTCTTGATGTCAGGGTCTTGCATCTGTACAGAAAGTAACCAGTCTCCTTCCGTTATTGATAATATTATTTCCCTTTCCGACCTCTCACCTGAGGGAACGGGATTTCGACTCAAGGCGTCCACATGTTGCATACGTGTACCTTCTCTATGCTTTATTTCGTACATGAACTCTTGAGTCGAAAGAACCCATCGTGCGATCCGGGGAATAATATCCTTCTTAGTCAACGCATACCTGACCGCGTTACAATCTGTGATAACGGTGAAAGGTGAACCAATTAAATAAAGGCGAAATTTTTGAAGTGAACTTACGATTGCTAGGAGTTCTAACTCAAATGAATGGTATTTCTTTTCGTCTTCAGTTGTCTGACGGCTATAGTAATACACAGGTTTTTCACCGTCATCAGCAACTTGAACAAGAATACCCGCAACGCCATCTCGACTAGCGTCCGTATACAAAATGGTTTCTTTATTTGGGTCAAAAATAGATAGCACACTATCTGATGTCAGTTTAGCTTTTAAAATTTGAAACGCTTGATCATGCACAGAACTCCAAGACCAAGAAGCATTTTTTTTTAATAATTTAGTAAGAGGGGCCGAAATTATAGCGCAGTTTTTAATAAATTTGCGAAAGTAATTAATTAGCCCCAGAAACTGTCGCAACTGATGCACAGTTTTCGGTACGGGAAATTTCTTAACGGCTTCCACTTTGGATTCATTTGGCATTACACAATTTTGTTTTATTTTGTATCCTAGAAACTCTATTTCAGTTTTAAGGAAATGACATTTTTTTAAATTTAAGGTTAACCCATTATTTTTAAATATTTGTAAAATATTTTCTAAAAGCTTTAAATTTTCCTCAATAGATTGTGTCATTAAATAAACGTCATCTAAATATATAATGACGTTCTCGAACCTTAAATTCCCTATCACTTTATTCATCATCTGTTGAAAACAAGATGGTGCATTAGCCAAACCAAATGGGAGCCGCAGAAATTCATAATGGCCATCTTCGGTAATGAATGCCGTTTTTTCTATTGACTGTGAGCTCATAATAATTTGATAGTACCCACTTTTTAGATCAAGGCTTGTAAAATATTTATAACCCTGTAGTCTATCTATAAGATCCTCGATTCGGGGCATTGGGTACTTGTCCTTTACTGTTATTTTATTCAGTGCACGGTAATCAATGCAGAGTCTTTTCTCGCCGTTCTTTTTGTTCACAAGCAGAGCGGGACTCGCGTAAGGGGAGTTACTTTCTTGAATTACTTTATTATCCACTAATTCCTGCACCATATCTCGAATAATCTTTCTGTCTATATGAGAGGCTCGAAAAGGTCTGCACTGCACCGGTCGTGGGTCTGTCAGTGTAATAACCATTTCGTGGTTATTCACTTTCCCTAACTCTTTTATGTCTGTCGCGACACACTGTTTATATTGTCTAAATAAATAAATCAATTCATTTAAGTGAGTGTCAGTATCGATTTTAGTCTCAAATATAGCGTCACAAAATTCACTAAGTGATTGCGCATAGTCAAATTTGAGTGAATTACCTACACGTGAATATATCAAGTCATTTCGTTCCGTTATGTTACGGCCTATAAGTACATCACAACCTACTAAGTCATCAATAACGTAGAAGTTCACAGCAGTTAAAGACACGCAGTCAATTTTTAAGTCTAAAGTGACTTTTCGAGTGACAGGTTTAGAGTTGTGCCTAGAAAAACCTTGTAACAAAACAGGTGAGGGTAGAGCACTAGTTTGGAGTGAATATTTTTCCACCACCGATTCGGAAATCAGGGAACAACTGCTTCCCGTATCAATAAATGCCTCGTGGACAAAGTGACCAATGTTAACAGTTTTAATAAATTTATCTCGCGGATCAGGGGTAAGGATCAATTTGGTTTCCTCAGTTTCTGGTGTTATTATTCCTGTACTTTTCTTACTACGGCACACAGCCTCAACATGGCCTTTCTTTTTACAAAAATTACATTTAATTAGATCACACTGATTTCTTTTATGATTTCCACCGCAAGTGTAACATTTAATAGATTTCTGAATATGTGTTGAACCGGTTTGATTAATTTCAAGCGCCCTACTAGAATTGGCGTTATTATTTGAAGAGGTAACGTTAGTAGACGGCTGGCTAGAAATAATCGATTGCTCCACTGGTTTATATTGATTTTCACGTGTACTACCCGAACTGGTTTGTTTTGTGTTTTTGCCTTTGTAGGTACGACCATGAAGATAACTAGCTAAATCATGACAAGATTTAAAATTACTCGCCTCAATAGATGCTCCTATATTGCTATCGCCTATGCTCCCGACAATTATAGATATAATATCTTGTTCAGTAAAGTTTAAAGATAATCGGTCAACTTTACATTTGATGTCAAAATAAAATTCATATAGTGATTGGTTTTCCACTGGTTTTTTACTAATAATTTCTTTTAATAACTCAAACATATTACGACGTGTTTGAAAACTATTAGCCAGACGCCGATTCCAATCGTTCCATTTCCATGTAGGCCACTGACTATCAGTTCGCAACAACGAGTCATACCAGACTTTGCCAGAGCCTTTCAACTTATTCAGAGCTTGATAACGTATCGTTTCGTCGGTCCAGTCAAACGTTGCCGCATAGGATTGTATAATATTAAGCCAAGCATTGATATCGTCATGTAACGGGTCAAACTCAGGTATAATATTGTGTAAGGTACTCACAGCTTTGGTATCTTTATGACGCGATACCTTTGATTTCCTTCTGGGCGGAGGTGACGGCGTTCTAGCACTCGTACTCGTGCTACTGCTACTCGACGACGATTGTGCTCGTTTGCGATAACGTCTGCGTTTGCCCATGACGCGTGGGTTCCACTTCCGATATTAAAAATAACACAATATTACCATACAATAATCACTTTATTAACGCGTAGATGTAGGTACTTTAAATAGTAACACTAACTATTATCAAGCAAACAAAATCTTTCTATAAGGTTAACTTTAAGCAAACATTAATTTGTAAAACAAAAGCTTCTAGAAAAGTGAATTGAGGGTATGAACGAATTAGTTTAAATCAGCCGATAGATTCAACAGTTAAATAATAAAGTTCCGTTTTAAATAATGGAGCTAAAAGACGAGTGTTCCGTTGAACGGTCCGAGACCAAAAAGGCCAGATGCGCCGAGTTCCCGAGCGAGCCGGTCTCATCCCCACCACCAACAGCGGTGATCCGATGTTAACGTCACAGCTAGCTAGGTGGCGCTTGTAGTTCCGGACACCAACAACAGATGGCGCACGCTCCACTAGGTTGCCAACATTATATGCGGTGATTTTAATATTGATCTGTTAGTGGACAATAAAAAAAGTACGGAATTCCTTAGTTTGTTAAAGTGTTATAATTTTAGGCATCTTATCTCTTCGGCTACTTTCATCCGTAATAATAGTACTTCATGTATCGACAACATCATAACCAATCTGCCTGATGCATGTGTTTTGGGTTCTGAGGTAGATCACAATGGTTTGGCCGATGGGCATGCAGGTGTTTTTGCTGAGGTTCATTTGAAAAATCGATTCAATCCACATTTGAATGAGAATCGGTTTATTGTAATAAATAAAAGAGTATTCAACAGTAAAAATAATGCAGCATTCGTACAGGGTATTCTTAAAGAATCTTGGACTGACATGGGTATTAATTCTTTTCTTAAAACTTTTTATAAAGTGTTTTGCAATAGCTTCAGGAAGAGGGAATGTAAAACTAATCTTAAGAATAAATCACAATTAAAGTGGATCACTAAAGGGATACGCACCTCCAGCAAAATGAAACGTTTTTTATGTGCACGCAATCTAAATAACCTTGAACCAAGTGTTTTAAAATATAAAAACATGTACGTTAGTCTATATAGAAAGATTGTTTCTAAAGCTAAAAAGCTTGCTATTATGGCACAAATAAACACATCAAAAAATATGGGTAAGGAAATTTGGAAAATTGTAAATAAATGCACTAATAAAGAGAAAGTGATTCAGAGGGAACTTAGGCTTAAGGTTGATGGACGAATTGTAGTGAATCCAGAGGAAATTACTAACTTACTAGTGAATCAATTTGACTATAAAGGTGCTGCTGACGTAAATGAAAGAGACCATGCTACGGGATTTTTACATGCACACATGGACATGGTTAGTGGTGACATGCATATTTCTCCAACCACTCCAAACGAGATTTGTACCATAATTAAAAGAATGGAAAACAAACGTTCCTGTGGGTATGACGAAGTTCCGATTTGTCTGTTCAAGGAGCACATTTTAATATTAGCCGAGCCTCTATCTGACTTCTTCAATAAATGTATTAAAGAGGCTGTCTTCCCAGAACAACTAAAAATGGCGAAAGTAATACCTGTGTATAAAAAGGGAAGTAAGTCTGATTCTAAAAACTATAGACCCATCTCTTTATTACCAGTGCTGTCGAAATTATTTGAAAAGCTACTGAAAATTCGACTATTAGCTCACTTGCGAGTAAATAAAGTTTTAAATAAAAGACAATTTGGATATCAAAACGGTGTTGGCACTTCAGACGCCATATATACTTTGTTAGATGATGTGATAGGCAAAATAAATAGTAAAATGAGAGTTTCAGGGATTTTCTTAGATTTAAGTTCCGCATTTGACACAATTGACCATGAATTACTGCTGACTAAGATGAGACATTACGGAATAAGAGGAAACGCTTTGCGACTATTCTCTTCCTACTTAAAAAATAGGCGGATGTACGTTGAAATTGACAAAACTCAGAATAATTATAAGACAATGTATAAATCTAAAATTGTAAGCATATCAACGGGTGTACCACAGGGATCTATTCTAGGACCTATTTTATTTTTATTATTTATTAATGACTTGATTAATTATCTAAATGCAATTTTACCGGACATCGAAATAGTAATTTTCGCGGATGACACAAATGCCATAGTGGCAGCTAATGACATAATAGAGTTGACAGAAAGGATAAATGCTACGTTGCAAGCATTTCATGTGTGGTTCACGGCAAATAAGTTATTTATTAATAGTAAAAAGACTCAAATAATGTTATTTAAAACTACAGCCCGTAACAAAGATAATTTAAATGTTGCCTTAAATGAAGTCGAAATTGAAACTGTTGCCGAAGTAAAATTTTTAGGTATATACAGGGTGTCCCAAAACTCAACGTCAAGCCGAAACGGGGTGACAGGATTGATCATAACCATCACGAGAAAAATCTGAAAAAAAATCTATCCCATGCAGTTTAAAAATTATGGGCATTTTAAGAAAAACCTAGAAATTTGATCAAACTGTACCATTTTTCGGTTATTGCGGTTATTCTTTTTTATTTTTGTTCATTTGAACTTTGGAAACGTAATCCTAAATAACATTTCTAGAATCCCAATAAAAAATAATGACACAATTGCCTCAAGTTTCCGAGAATTGAGACTATTTGTTAAACTACGAATTTAAAATTATCAAGATTCGTCGACTTTGACAGGCCCTCCTATAAAAAAAATGTACTAGAGTGCCTTGGCAAGTGGCATTAAAAGTTGGCGCATTTAATCAGAATTATAAAATGGTACAATACTTGTTAGTTTCATACAATAGAAAAGAGTAAAAAAATTAAAACCTCAAGTAACCCGATTTTTGCTATCTCATTTTACTCAGTTAAAATGTTTTTAATTCACACAAGCTCTAGGTAGGTTCTTAATTTTAAGACAAAATGATGAGAGAGATGGATAATGGGTATGTTCGCCATGAGTGAGCGAGACAGATAGTGACGCCACTTTTACCAAAGTGAAAAAAAGTTAGTAAAATAATTAATACGAATACGAACGTGCGCAGTAGACGAATGAGCGAAACGTACTAACTGGTTGGTGTCGGACTGGTAGCGTAGCCATTTGCTTGGCTGAAACTAGTGCGAATGAAACAGATAGATGCCATAGCATCTATCTGTTTCATTCGCACTCGTTTAAACGACGCATCTCCGTCTCAATGCGTGGCGTCACTATCTGTCTCGCTCACTCATGGCAAACATACCCATTATCCATCTCTCTCATCATTTTGCCTTAAAATTAAGAACCTACCTAGAGCTTGTGCGAATTAAAAACATTTTAACTGAGTAAAATCTGATAGCAAAAATCGGGTTACTTGAGGTTTTAATTTTTTTACTCTTTTCTATTGTATGGAACTAACAAGTATTGTACCATTTTAGAATTCTGATTAAATGCGCCAACTTTTAATGCTACTTGCCAAGGCACTCTAGTACATTTTTTTTATAGGAGGGCCTGTCAAAGTCGACGAATCTTGAAAATTTTAAATTCGTAGTTTAACAAATAGTCTCAATTCTCGGGAACTTGAGGCAATTGTGTCATTATTTTTTATTGGGATTCTAGAAATGTTATTTAGGATTACGTTTCTAAAGTTCAAATGAACAAAAATAAAAAATAATAACCACAATAACCGAAAAATGGTACAGTTTGATCAAATTTCTAGGTTTTTCTTAAAATGCCCATAATTTTCAAACTGCATGGGATAGATTTTTTTTCAGATTTTTCTCGTGATGGTTATGATCAATCCTGTCACCCCGTTTCGGCTTGACGTTGAGTTTTGGGACACCCGTATATTGACCAACTGTTAAACTGGAAATCAGAGTTAAAAGCGATTGATGCATCGGTATCGTCTGCATGTTACGCTCTGAGAGCCCTGAGAAATGAAATAAGCATAGAAAAGCTAAAAACTGTATATTTGGCGCTAGTAGAGTCTAAAATTAGATATAGTATACTATTTTGGGGAAATAGCTATGAATATAATAGCAGAAGAGCTTTTGTACTACAGAAACGTGCAATCCGTACCATGGTCCGCATCTCACAAAGGGAAAGTTGCCGACAACATTTTATAAATTTAGGCATACTCACAGTACCAAGTCTTTATGTACTGGTACTTTTAAGTAATTTGGCCAAAAACATACAAGGTTTTGAGACAGTAGAAGAACGGCAGATAAGGGAAGGCACCCGTAGACTGGACTTGAAGTCCAAAAATGTTGCTAATCAGAACCTAAGAATTGTTAAACACAGTCCACGATACCAGTCCGTAAAATTATTCAACAGATTGCCTTTACAAATAAAAAGTGTTGTCTACAATAGTGCTTTCAAAATAAAACTAAAGGAATTCCTATTGAATAAGTGTCTGAGCTGTCTGAGCTGTAGAAGAACTGTAATTTTATTGAATTATTTTATTGTTTTTGTTTTAAATTTTAAGGAGTTGACCATATTGTTTTATGTAATTGTCGAAATGCTATTAAAAAAAAAAAAAGGTAAAATTATTTTGTAATTGTTGATTTAATTTATAAAATTCAATTGTTATTATTATATTGTAAATACTGTATTGTGTATTTTTATGTGTAAATTCAGATACAAAATTACTTGTTTATGAATAAAATGACTATGACTATGACTATGACTATGCTCCTAGAACACTGGTTAGTGTTCTAGCAGTAGTGCAATTTTGATTAGAAAAACACAAAAAAAAACGAAACACAACACTCACTGTGTACACTTTATCTAGCAACAGAAGAATATTCCCTCTTTAAATGTTAGACATCTTACCATACAACGTACATTACAGGCAAAGTGTCAGTTAACCCTTTAAAAAACGAGTGATAAGGAGGTGTACCTCTCCTCCCCCTCTCTTTATGAACCCCTAAACATCGTTCCAGGCGTTATCGGAAGCACACGATGCTGAGACAACTTAGTGCATAAAACATTGACAGTTGATAGGGCTGGCTCCTTGCCTTCTAGAACATAAGAGAGTTAGAAGAGCATTTGGCGCAGCATCCGTTTGTTTGTTTTTGATGGCTTAATGGAGAGTGCTAACTAACAAGTGTCAATTAATTTCATTTAAAATTTGATTTACATATAAGACTTATTATTTTTCTGTGTCATGTCCTGTAAACTTACTTTGCATACTACTGTATAAATTCAAGTTTTTAAAACTTAACAGACAGACAGAAGACAGAAGTGGCGCAAAAAAACTCCCCAGAAACACATTTTTTTTTTTTTTGATGGGAAATCATCAAATGACTTCCTCCGCTCTGGGTGGAGCGGAAGGGCGTGTCAGACTCTTACTGACTAAAACCCATCCGTGTTCTTCTTCCTTTGCGTTCCAGGGCCGCGGTGACTTTTTCGAACAAATTCCGCAACCCCCAGCAACACATGCTGGGGAGTTTTTTGCGCCACTTCTTCTTCCCAGCTAAAACACTAGGAAGTGGTGACGGGCGGGCGTTTTGGGGACTGTCTTTATGTAAAACTTTGACGTTCAAAAAGTGCTGGCACTAAGCTTATTTGAATAAATGACTTTTGATTTTGATTATGTCACTTTTTTCAAAGTCACATAAGAGGTTATTTTTTTTGCAATAGGAAAAAAATGTTTAGAAAGAAAGAAAGAATAGTATTTATTTAGCACTTACATGAAACACGCACGGTACATAGAAATACCCGTTTAGCCATTTCTAGGTACTAACTAACTGTATTGACTTAGCTGTGACTGGATATTTAAAGCCAAATTCGGTCTGACAAGCTATGTTAGGAGATAATTTCATAGGTTCGCCGTTGTCTACACCGACGAGAAAGACTATGTATTGTGGAAACTATCTGTCTTTGTTAACATTACTTTTATCATGATATGATTTAGTGTTTTATTCTTATTATAGGTCACTAGCTATTCTTGCGGCTTTGATTTCCACATTTTTTATAAAAAGTCAGCCATAATGAAGCTTTCTATATGTATAAGAACTTTCAACATCAAATTATCATTTCCAGAGGTTACCGTTTACAAATACATAGTTTAATAAACACAATGTACACATCTTTAAAAGAAAAGTTAAAACTATCAAAAGGGTTTCAAACTGATGCTTTTTTTTTTCAGAAAAACTGAAAATCGAACTTTCGCTGATACACGAGCATTGTACAATTATTGAGAGGCATTCCGTCTAAGCCCAGACATCTGACAGCCCTAAAACCGCAGGTCGGAGGGTAAGTGCGGGTCATTCGGACCCTTCCAGCATTCCTGGAGGGTGTTCAACTTTACCCTATCTCATGCTAACGAGCAAAACATAATAATGTAATTTATGGCGTCTCCGCTATCAGGTCAATTCATTAAAGGTTTTACGGTTTTTTTCTTGCCTACGTCATCGTATTAGGACGCGGATGTATCATGCTAAACATGGGTTTTACAAATTATTAAATTTTATTGTGATCTAAACTTAATGTGTGACGAAGTAAAATTAATTTTTGAATATTCTTTGACAAAACTGTTGTGTGCTGTAGTTTGAAAGTACATTATGCCAACTGCTACAATTTTAACATTCTTTTGCTTCGTGTACATTCGTTATTCAAGCACGTTATATTTGTTTGATATTTGTTTTTTGTTTTTGTTGGAAGAAAAGCTAAACTTCACAAACAACAGCTAAATTAAAGAAAAGTTAAACTAATAACTAGGAATTTTTTTAAGGATGGGAAATCATTAAATGACTTCTGCTCTGGATGGAGCGAGAGGGCGTGTCTGACTCTCACTAACTAAAACCCATCCGTGTTCCTTCTAATTACTAGGGCTGCCTAGTCCTGCCAGGGTTGCGGAATTCGTTCGAAAGAGTCACCGCGGCCCTGGAACGCAAAGGGCTTTAGAAGGATCACGGATGCATTTTAGTCCATTCCGTTTTAGTTAGTTTGGTTGTAGCGGAAGAAGTCATTTGATGATTTCCCATCCTAAAAAAAATAAAGTCGTTTTACGGACGATAGTTTAACGTGACAACGTCATAACAAAACATTGATGAAATGATCGTAACGTTACAATGAGTCATCCTTTTTCGTGCGTGCAGCCGGCGTTCATCGATTTATTAGACGTTGTCACGTCAATAAAAAATAAAAATAGGGCTGCCTAGTGATTACATCAAGAAAATCTTTTTGAAAAACTCCTTTAACCAATCCACCAGATCACAGCTTGTTGTTATTTACTGATAAGACGATGTTTTCTACTACCCATAGTTTTGATTGACTTTGTTGATATCGTTTTTTTACGACTCTCACAAGCAAAGGGTGGCCTTAGCCTACATTGAGAGGGGCATCCAAAATTCAATAAAACATTTTTTATATAGGGCAATGAAAGTGGAAGAGAAACACTTGAGCATAGGATCATATTATTTTGTTGATGGTACGCCTTGAGCTTGACAAAACTTTTTTAATTAATTCTAAATATTACACAGGTTATCTATGTGTATTTACTAAAATAATAAAGCTGAATAGTTTGTTTGTTTGTACGCACTAATCTCTGAAACTGCCAGTTGGATTTCGAAAATTCTTTTTGTGATAGCCACATTCATGAGGAAGGCTATAGGCTATACAGGAACGGGAAATTCCAACGTGAATTTAAAAAAAAAACAGGATATGCGCGTACTTAATATAAGATACTGGCTTTTGCATTTCGAAAATTAACCCAAGGGAACTAATACTCGCAGTATAAAAAAGTTACCCATGGGCTACTTCATTAGGAAGATGTTAATCCGCAAAGCAGTTTGTCAGCAGTCCACAGATTAAATGGTTCCACCATCGCATTTTTTAAATTAAATCAACACCAATTATTTATTTAAACTTTATGTACATGGGCGGACTTAATGTATCAAGGCATTCTCTACCAGTAAACCTTTGGGTTATAAAGACTATACTGTGGTAAGTGTACAACAAATAAAAACCATTTCTTTATTTCTACCAATCATTTACAATGAGGAAATTATTTCAATTATTACATACATTTAAATTATTCCAACAACAAGCAATCTGTGATTCCTTTCAAAAACCACAAAAAAAATCGTCCCTTGATATTTAAAACCGCTAAATCTTACCGAAGGCTGTATATTTTGATGCCGTCACCGCCGCATGTCGCCTCATTGTCGGCCTTGTGACCCTCTGCTCCCCTTTGTGATGAATGGCTCTTCGCGTTATGACCCCACTCTCCTCTCCTTGACAAAAACTAGGTAAAAAACTGATAAGGTTGTAAAAAGGCCCTCAAATTTTGCTTTATCGTTATGCAAGGGAAATATTAATTAGGGTTGTGTTTTGGTGATGCGAACGAAGTTTTAATTATTTTGTTGTATTTTTTTTTGGTCTAAGTGTTTATAGCTTTATTTTCTCATAGTTGATTAAGTATCTACATTAAATAAAGTTGTGTGATAGTAAAACTATAGTGAAACTGTGTTAGGTCTTCTAAGATATAGGGTAGGACGATCCAGGGTGTAGTAGACAAAGTCAAACTTGTTGATTTATTTACTAAATATATACTGGTGTACTTTCTGTTTTTTTTTTTAAATATGTAATTTAACTCACACACTGATCCATTGTTGTTAATTATATTGTAAATATGTGAGTACCATGTCCCTTGCTAGTAAACTTAATTGTATCTCTGCTGGTATTGCTTTGTTGTACCTATTAGTATATATAAATGAGTGCTGTATATTAGTGTAATACTGTAAATTTGACGTTCAAAAGTGCCTTTGAATGTAGTACAAATAAATGAATTGACTTTGAGTTTACACCTGAATAGTTTTAGAACTGATTTTTCACATATTTTTTTATAGGTTTTGTTTTCATTAATATCGTTTCAAATGAAAGAAAGAAAAAGAGTTTATTTGCGGCAAACATGACTCATACCAAAATAATAAAATAAACTAAATTACAAAAGTTATGCAAGTTGGGAAGATATGCGTCACATTCGCGCAAATCGGCCATCGCAAAATGAACAAAAATAGGTAGAAAACGGAAATCTACATTGAACAAATAAAGTGACAAGTCACTAACACCCAACTTAACATAATTAAGCTCCCAGTATAAATGTTATACAATGGCTACATGATTTGACTGAATAAGCCTTATAATGCATATAATATGCACAAACGTTTGAGCGAAAACGAGAAAAAAAAATGTTGCGTCTTTGCGCCATTACAACTTTACTTTGTTTTATGAAGAAACTAACTTCAGCTCGCGGCCTAGCTCCCATGGCTTACGTAAAGTAGATATTCTATGACAGTCACTGACAGTGTAGTTTTCTATCAATTAAAAACAAAAGAAAGCAAGTTATTTTATTTTTCGCTTTACTAAAAAGCGAAAAATAAAATAACTTGCTTTCTTTTGTTTTGGCAACACCACTAAAAAGTCACAAAAAACCAAAACACGCAAAATTTTGTGTATCGATTTTAATGAAATTTCTATGGGACCAATCAGAACGTATATCCTTTCACATGAAAAAATAATCTTTCAAATCGGTTCATAAATGACGGAGTTATGAGGTAACAAACATAAAAAAAAATACAGCTGAATTGAGAACCTCTTCCTTTTTTAAATAAATACTGTTTTAAAAAATACTGTGATTTTCTATTTCTAAAGGTTTTATACTAAAAAAAACTTTTTAAGATCTGTAGCTAAGTTTACAATAGATATATTGTCGAACATTTATCGACCTATACACACTTTATAAATATTTTACAGTGTATCTTAATCGGAAAAACAAGTTCATCCATGTCAGTGATTCTACGTACCTTCTCGTTTTCCTAAACGGAGCTACCGTACGTATCATTTTTACAAGGTCGTCGCAAATAAATGAGTCGCACTCAAAAGGAGTTGCAATGTAAAAAAGATTGGGAGCCCTTGAGCTAGGCAGTTTCATTTCAAATATTACCTTCAACTAACAAACAAACAATTTTACCTCTTCTTAATAGATATAAGTTAAGATCCGGGCATTTTATTATCCAATGCCTAAAAGGGAAAGTTTAGCTTAATACCATCGACCAGAATAAGAATCTACTTTTAATATTCCGATGAGTTCAATTTAAAGTCAATACTTTAAATTGAGCTCATTGGAAAAGAGTACAGGCTACCCTAATGGGCACTGTATGCATGCTATATTGTTATCATATTTATTTGAGGCACATAGAATTCAATCCTTAAAATATTACATCTAAAAGTGGGTGACCACAATACAGTTATGAAATACATTAAATCAAATCTAATGAAGCGTGTTATGATTCCAATTTGGTCCAATCCGTTTTGTGGTAAACCTCGCATTAACATATAATAGATGACTAATAAAGTAGAACAATCCATAAATCTATTGTCTAATTATCTTTGTTTGTTGTTTATTTTCGTATTACAGTGTTAGTATCGACACGCCCCTGCTTCGCACGGACCGAGTTTTCTTCATCACCATATTGTAAGCCTTTCCCCAACTATATTAGGCTCGGTTTCTAGTCAAATCGAATTCATCTAAATACCAGTATTTTACGTGGAGCAACTGCCTATCTGACTTCCTATCAGCTTACGTAAAGTAGTCCTGATCATTTGCTCTGTGTCTGGGTGTAATTTTTCAATAATATGTACGTATTTAGGAATATATAAGTATGTTTATCAGTTGTCTGGTTGCCATAGCACAGGCTCTGCCTAGTCTGGAATCGGATGACCGTGTGTGAGTTGTCCCAAGGTATTATTATATTCTATGACGTCACTGACAGTGTAGCTTTCCATCAATTAAAAACAAAAGAAAGATCCTAGCCTAGCCTTTTCCCAACTATATTGGGGTCGGCTCCCAGTCAAACCGGATTCAGCTGAATACCTGTGTTTTACGTGGAGCGGCTGCCTACCAGACCTCCACAACTCATTGATTTGATAACACGGTAATTCTTGGCAAGACTGGTGTCATATTTTCTGGCTTCTGACAATCCGTAACGACTGCCAAAGACCTGCAAATGACAGCCGGAATCCTCCGTGCCTCGAAAGCACGTAAAGCCATTGGGGCTTTACGTGCTTTCGAGGCACGGAGGATTCTCGGTATGTAAAATGGTCACCCATCCACAGACCGATGGTGACAAGCATTGCTCAACCTTGAAGATCGATCCGTGCGGCTGTTATTTTTTAGCCACAAGCTACTCTGACCAAGAGTTCTTCAATAGGTATGTGTTATTCTAATACCAACCTATACATGTACAGTACCACTACTACAGTAACACTACAAATGTATAGTACATATTATAAACCTTCCGTAATAAATCTCTGAATAATGGTGAAAAATGTTTCAACATTATTTACGTAGTTTAGAAAAACAACACGAAAAGCGATAGATCGCTTACCTAAATCTTTGGACTAGGTACTCATATTTTGTATTACTAAGTCATTCATTTTTAGGGTTCCGTACTCAAAGGGTAAAAACGAGACCCTATTACTAAGACTCCACTGTCCGTCTGTCTGTCTGTCTGTCACCAGGTTGTATCTCATGAACCGTGATATAGCTATCACGGTTCATGAGATACAACCTGGTTGACAGTGGACAGTTGAAATTTTCACAGATGATGTATTTCTGTTGCCGCTACAACAACAAATAATAAAAATTAAATTATAAATAAAAGGGGGCTTCCATACAAGAATCGTGTTTTTTTTCGGTTTATGGTACGGAACCCTTTGTGTGAGAGTCCGACTCGCAATTGGCCGGTTTTTCTGTAATCTTTCGTAATTTACCGTTTCTACTGCAACCATTTTGTAGACAGTAAGATGACTAATATTAGTAGACTACCTAACTATGAGTAGCTACTTCTGTTGCAATTCCCTAAAGATTGTACGAATCAAGATTTGAGTCGGGTTTAAGAAAAATCTCACAATTTAAGGACGGGATTGCACTGGCGACATAAATAATGCTAAGCCCAAACCAATCACATATCATGAGCTTATTACCCTTGTGTGTTCTGTGGGAATACCGTAGATAACCCTAGCTTACTGTTTGATGGAATTTTGAAATTATATCTAGAAATACATTGTCTCTTGCGAAATTACCTTGACTTAACGCATTGAGTTCATGTGATAATAAGAGCTGCAGGGATTTCGATCTAAAGAGTATACAGGATGACTGGATACTGGAGCTGATTTGTAATGATTTAGACCGCGGAAATTTGGGGTCCGCATTGGGTTGTTTTCGAGTCGACGAAATTTTAAATTATTTGAATTTTCTGCTTCACAACTAAAAACTGCAAATGGTGAGAAATCTACTCCACGCTGGACGCCAAACGCGCGCTGCGTCGTATCGTAGCGAATCGCGTAGCGATCGATTCGAGATATAAAATCTTAAATATCTCGAAAACACTAAGTCCAATCGCAAAAGTAACCAAAATTTGGACTCCCTATATTAAGCCCCGTAGAAAGATCCATAGACCTAAATTCTTAAAAAAAATCTTAAATTAACCCACGATTCCCATACCCCCACTACTAGTAAAATACTACGTTATATGAACACGTGTCGGTTACGGTAAAAATGCCCAATGCACCTAAAGAAGTTTTCACTTAAAAAAAACAAATCTTTGGAAATAAATATAAATAAATCGTACGTATCAGTTGACTATCCTAAGTGAAATAGGTATCTCACCATTTGCAGTTATTGGTCGTGAGGTAGAAAATTTCTAAAATATCTTAAAAACTTCGATAACTCGAAAACAGTTCATTATGGAGCACTAGTTTTCAGAGTCCAATCGTTGCAAATCAGCTCTAGTGTAACCCAATTCAAGGAACGCACTACATTACAAGTCACCCTGTACAGTAGGAGTATTATAATACACTATTTAATTTATAGATTAGCCCCCAGGTTTGTACTGGCAATTGTCAAGAATGTTCAAACTCTAATTTCGTTCGTTAACTTGTCACTTTTTCCCAAGAAATAGAGTTTTACAGGTCCATATTACAAATATCAAATTCTCAATTCCTAATTAAGAAAAACTTATGCATATTTTTACATTTATCTCATTGCAGGTTTTCCAATTAAGAATTAAGTGAATTTCAGAAAATCACCGGTATTACATTCCCATTCGTAGAAACTGTAATTGGAATTCAGTTACCAAACAAACTGAAAGCAAACTCGAACGCTCAAACGCAGGTGTCCTCTCCCTTGCTCCATTTATATGAAGGTTATCACAAATAGTTGCGATGTGACAGTGCGACAACGACGCGAAGACCATTTTTATAAAAATAATCTACCAGTTACTAAGCGCTGTTTCTTCACGTTTATCATGCGTACAGTCAACAGTCAACTCACTGTCAGCTCCTGTGTTCCCTACCACCTCAGTAACAGCGAACCGGCCATCTTCGAGGCTCGATCCATCTAAGACATCATTCATCGTTTACCAAAAGCGAGATCGAGGAATGTATCGAAGAATAAACAAAATAAAAAATATCTGTTGTAAAATTTCTATGAAAAATGGTCGTCACATTGTCGTATCCTATCTGTGGGGGGCTCCTACTCATTTGTATGACTTGAAATTCACACACTCGTCAAAGAGCGAAGTTTCAAGAAGCGTCCCTTCATCTCCCACATAGTATTACTCGAATTGATTCCCTCATTCAAAGACATTTGCAGAAACACTTGAATGTCTTAATTGATTAAATTGATATCAAATTGAATCTTCGTAATATGCGAGTGTGCTTGGAAATTAATTCAATGTACAGAAATATTGTGTCCAATTACTCATTTCGTTTTATTCAGCTGGTTATTTTTTTAACAGTTCGCAACTAGTGACTCCCATGGTTTGTAGAGCTGCTTGACTGCCTCTCAAGTTGCAATATACCTACTTTTCTTTTTTTTACTATATGTAATTAGAAATACCTTCCAAAACGGGAATTATAGACGTGGGTAAGAAGGCTGCCAGGCTCAAATGGGTATGGGCGGGTCACGTCAGAAAAAAAATAGTAAGCGATGATGTGGTCGAAGATGCAGCACGCTTGCCTCGAAGTAACCTATTCATTCACTCTTGACTTAAAGAGTCCCAGGTTGTAGCTATCAGGAAACACAGAGCCCGACAGGGAATTCCACTCCTTAGCTGTACGCACAATGAATGTGTTCCCAAAACGTTTTGTGACTATGAGTGGGATGTTCACCATGTACCAGTGGCGCATCGCCGTACGTCTTGTAGTCCGATGATGGAACGTGCTTGGCGGAATTAAACTATGCAATTCCGTCGCACACATGATAAAATGCAACCGATAGAAAACCGACAGGCTTACCAGACTGGAGCTTCGACTCGACGAGCCTATCATTGTCGATGATCCTCTTGGCTCGTTTCTCAATTTACTCAAGGCCATATAGCTGGTATCTGGCAGATACCTACTGAGTAATTAATCTATCTGACGGACGAATTAGATGTTTTCAGTAAAATACCCCGGTTAATCATAGATGTAATAATTGAATTAGCTGGGAGAAGGAACGAAAAAGGAGTCCTTTGCCCCCGCAGTGACAGGACAATACAGGCTGGTAAAATTTGATTATGGTTACTGGTTACAACTGGTTAACCAAGAGAATAATTAATCTTCGTCTTTTCATTACGGTTTTGACCAGCAGCTCCATAGTAATCAATTTAAATTATTTTTCTTACATATATCAAGTAGTTATGTTTCACAAGTAGCAGCCAAGGATTCAAAGCATCAAAAAGATTGATGCGTTAACCCTCAACCGTCGGAGAGTTTATAATAATGTTCAAACTATCATAACATCCCCTGAAAGCACCGCTGAGGGGATAACCCTTTTCCTCGGTCACCTTTTACAACCCCCCCGGGATGATGGGAAAAGGATGTGGATAATATTATTATGGTATGTTTTTTTATATCAACGCATCGCCAGAATCAGTCGGTCTATTTTGTCTACAACTCACCATGAAGTGAATTATTATTCGATCTTGTATATATTTAATGACAGCTCAGGGTTTTCCAACTAATTTTAGAAAAGGTGTAATTGTTTGTTTATTTTATAGTAAAAAATCTCTGAAATAACTAATTCAATTCATCATCTTCCTGCCCTTATCCCATGTTACTTGGGGTCGGCGCAACACGTTTTCTTCCATTCTGTCCTGTCAACCGTCACGCTATCACAAACTCCCTTTTCTTTCATATCACTCCTAACACAATCCATCCATCTTCTTTTCTTTGGCCTCCCTCTCCCTGTCCATCCATCCACATTTATATTCATAACTCTTTTAGTTACGTGCATTTCATCCCTCCTCTTCACATGACCATACCAAGATAAGCGGGAAATAACTAATTCAATTACGAGAATGTTTTCACTGATTGAAAGCAATGTAGCTTTCGCTAAATCGCTGAGTTCCGAGTGCATAATCGTCCTTCATCCTAAAAAATCTTGAGCCTCGCGCTTCATCTAGCTCCACATCATTCTGATGCTCGTAGCTTGAGCCAACACTGTGTAATACCAGGTTTTAAGGAGACGCCCATGTTAAACAGTTGGTCGTCAGGCCCGATACTAAAATTGGGATCTAAAACCAGGGTGTTAACTTGTATTGAAAGACGAAGAAGCGCGTAGGAAGATCTTGTCTCCCAAAATACCTAAGCAACCTTCAGACACGACCTACACCAAATGTTTTCTGTCGGGATAAAGCCATTTAGTATATTAAGTACATCATACAAGGACATGTATTCGCTCTTATTTGCGTAGGCGTGAGATGTGGTACCTACCAAAAGCTAAGTTACACCGTTTTCAGCTATTTTTAAAACTAATTATCCCATTTATTTGACACTTTTATGGTTGATTTGTTTTAACTAACAACAAAAGGTTTATTTGGTAGAATGTGCTACTTTTAGATGCCGTTCTTCAGCACAATTGTTTGTCTCAGATCTTGACCCGACTTTAAAATTAAACTTTTGAACGCCATTGTCACATATACGTGACAAGCTAGCGCGTGCCTTGCACGCGTATTTTGTATTTTTTTTTAAGGATGGGAAATCATCAAATGACTTCTTCCGCTCTGGGTGGCGCGGAAGGGCGTGTCAGACTCTTACTGACTAAAACCCATCCGTGTTCCTTCTAAAACCCATTGCGTTCCAGGGCCGCGGTGACTCTTTCGAACAAATTCCGCAACCCTGGCATGAAAACTTACAAGGTGTCTTTGGTCATGTAAGCATCTACGAAAAACCGATATTCAGGAAATCACAGTTATTAAAGTTTCGGGTTTCTAACTTATTTTTGCCTTTTGCAATAGGCTCGCCCACTATTACACGCCTTTATAATATACCCGCTAATTATTAAGGTACAAGCAAGAAATACAAGCGGGTTTTAATACATATGTACTTTCCACTGCAATAGGTTATTCGACTTTTATAACATTTCTCAATATATTTAGAAAAGACAAGAGTCGTGAAGTGGTAAGTGTTTTAAAGTAAAGAAAACAGAGACAGCACTAATTGCGTGTGACGTCACATGCAAGTCGTGCAATAGCGGATTTGCGTCATCCAAACGATGTTTTGCGTGACAAGGATGGAGGAATAAGTTGATAGTAGAGCGTTTATTACTTACTAGCTTTTGCCCGCAACTTCTTCCGCGTGGAATTTTGGCAGCCATTTTTATTTTTAACATACAAAAATTTCAAAACCGTTTGAACATATTATGTTAATTTATTTTTTATCAAGTTCCTACTTATAAAGGTTCATGTTTTTAGTTTCAATAATGACGGACTCTTATACAAACTTTCATCCCCTATTTCAAACCCTTCAAGCTCTTTTCTCGCGACGAAATATAAATTATATTATATTATATTAAATTATATTAATTATAATATAATATTATTATTTTAATACTAGAAATAAAAATAATTTAGATCAAACATTTTATATATTAACCAAAGTACGAACATCTTTCATGGGGTACTGTGTTAAATGTTACAACAAAATACCTTGTGACATATTAGAACTAAATGAAAGAAAATTTAAAACTTACATTAAAACCACACTTTGTAAACAAGCATATTACAAACTAGATGATTATATTAAAGATAAGACTGCTTGGAAACATGCTGGTCCTGCTCCATAGGACAATCGAGGGTATAGTAGAAAAAGTCAAACTTGTTTTATTTACTGGTGTACTTTCAGGTTTTTAATATGTAATTTAACTCACACACTGATCCATTGTTTTTAATTATATTGTAAATATGTGAGTACCATGTCCCTTACTAGCAAACTTAATTTTATCTCTGCTGGTATTGCTTTGTTGTACCTATAGTATATAAGTGTGTGCTGTATATTAGTGTAATGTTCGATGCATTGTGCTCACATAATATAATCAATTGATCAATGTACCTATGTTTACAAAATATTGTAAAACTTATATTTGAAAAGAGTAACTATGGAGTTTCTTGTCCGTTCTTCTCCATAAGAATCTACTTTTTGCGAATGGACAACTAGAGTCACTTATATTTTAATTTTAAACTGTAAATTTGACGTTCAAAAGTGCCTTTTAATGGTCTAGTTGAAATAAATGAATTGACTTTGACTTTGAAAGGTAGCCTTTGTCCTTTTCTGAGGTCGAATCTATCTCTGTGCCAAATTTCATCTAAATCGGTTCAGTGGTTCAAGCGTGAAGAGGTAACAGACAGACAGACGGATACACTTTCGCATTTATAATATTAGTATGGAATATGGATCTAGCAGTCAAATACCCTGTTACACGAACAAACATTACCTAGATATGTTAAAACACCACCTGCGAACCCAACCCCAAGTGTGCTTTTTAATAATGTTACGCGCCAGAATTAATGCCGGGTACATAACGACATTAGGTACTACTAGCGCCATCTAGTATCGAGTAGCAGAACTAGTAGAGTCAAATACCTTCTAGACATTTCTATGCCAGAATATTCTACACTTCTCGATATTTGGTCAGTCGGCAGAGTTAGTTACGAGTATTTTCCAGATGTTTCGACAATAGAAGTTTCTAGAATTAACTGACCTGTATAAGGAGCGGATAGTCCGCGACCGAGTCAGTATTGGATTTGCGATATAAGCGAATACTTCGGAAGCGATCTTCAAGTGCGATTAAAGTGATCAGTGGTGAAGTTGTGTTTTATAATTAGTGAGTTTAAAGTTGTAATTAGTGTTGTTAAATTAAAGGGTCATTTCGGTTATTTAATCGGCTGTATTAATTGTCAGGAACCCCAAGCTCGTAACAATAATAAAAAGAAAAATTGACGATCTAAGTTTCTAAAGCTCAAATACACTACCCCAACCAGCCCGTATCTTCTTCCCACTTGACATTCAGCTCAGCAGAGCCGTCACAATTACTCGCTAATGGTACATTTAAATGCAAAGACCAGACTCACTTCCGAAGTCACGCCGCAACCGAACATGACTGTATTGAAGTTGTATTCAGGGTATATACTGAATATCTCTTAATAATCATGCTAATCTGGTGGGCCAGTTTTTGGGTAAAGTTATCCCTATTTTTTAAATAGGGATAATGCTAGCTATGATAGCTTTAAGGGAACTCTAAAATTAATTAATCGAAATGTTATACCAATAGCAATTAATAAAGGTTTTCTGAAATAACTTGAAGCTGGTGGTAGCACTGAGACGTATGGTCGAAGGACCTGACATAGCCCTTATATTTTAAGACATTGATTAATTTGTCGTCGCAAATCACGTTTTCAACTTGGAAGACTTCTTGCCCTAGAGCAGTCTTTCCCATTTGGTGAGTCGCGACCCGGTACCGAGCCATCAAAGTAAAATACCGGGTCGCAGCATTCCCGTCTGGTTTCAAAAATATCACTAAATAAGGCGAAACCGAAATATTAGTAAAACATTTTAAATAGTAATATTCATATCAACATATATGAATATTATTATTCATATATACATATATATGAATATATACATACTTCTAATAAAATAAATCTGTATTATTTTACTTGATGTAACCAGCGGGGGAGGGGGAGGTTGAAAGTATTGAGTGGGTCACGAAGGGGCAGTGTGTAAATTACCGGGCCATGGCAGAACAATATTTGGGGAACACTGCCCTAGAGTGTAGTTAGTGCCCTAAAATCTGAACTCCTGACTTCCTTAATTTAATTCTGAGCCTAAAATAAAAAACCTCAAATAGCCAAACTATTTTTGGTATTAAATATAGGTAGCTGGTGAAATGTACGTGTACCATAGGTACGAATCTGCTTTACCCTTCTGTTAAATTAAAGGTGGCGCACACATCCGATCCCATCACTTGCATGATATTTTTAGACCTTTAACACCTCAACACTATAACATCCTTCGCAGTTCGCAAACAACATAACCTAACAACAAAGTCCCGAAAAAAAGAAAATCAATTTTCATTTCTCCCCAATTTCGTGAAAGGTTTAGTTGTTCCAAGTGGTCTATTTTCGCAACTCCTCCGCAATAACTGTCTATGTCCGTCATTGTCACATCCCCTCCAAACTTTACAAAGTGAGGGAGGTCACGAAGTTTAAACAAACCCTCCGGTTAGGTCCTTCGGAACATTCGTTTATTTTTCCTTCATCTTTTAGCTTTCGATTTGTTTCACATATAAAACTGTGTCGAAAGTGTGGTAATGTCGAACATATAAAAAAATCTATGTCTAAAGTGCTTCTATTCGTATAGTCCTCCTGACCGATTTCGGCCATGGCGGCTAATCTCAACGGAGACTAGCCATCGGCGCGGGACATATTATGGTGCACGAGCGTGTGCGCAAACGTAGGTGCAGTCCCTCTTCCATCACTCTCATATTCCGATGGGATGGCAACCCGACACGACCGGAGAGAGATGTGGTGCAGGACCAACGGTTTAATGTGATTTCCGAGGCACGGGGGCGTCACACCACCAACTTCCAAACTGCGGGCTGTCACAAAGAAATTCTTAATGGAAAAACCCTTTGACACTTTTATTCGTATATCGAGTCTGTAAAGGATCATTTGAGTAAAAACATTAAACACTTCTACATCTCGAATCGGAAAAACAAACCTGGAATACCAGCTAAGCTTCAGTACAAAAATGCTGATATAAATGAGTGGATCATTTATATCAGCATTTTTGTACTGAAGCTAGCAAGGAGTCTGCAGAAGGGCCTGCAATATATTCTATGACTTTTTCAATTCAGTTTATAAAGCTACGTCATCTTCGCTGTCACAATGGCAGCCTCCGCATGATTAGATACAATGAACTTCACGATGTTTCTATTTGTGAGCTTTCTTTTAGTTAAGATAAAATATTGAAAGAGCCTAAATCCCTAGATCCTGCGAAAGGTTCCGGACCTGACGAACTTTCGCCTTATTTCCTTAGGAATACCGCAACTTCAATCTGCAAGCCGCTATTTATTATTTATAATAAATGCATTTCTGAGGGAGTTGTACCTAAGCTATGGAAACATGCGTATCTCGTGCCCGTTAATAAAACCGGTTCCAGACGCAACGTTGAACACTATTGTCTTATTTCCATCTTGTCTGCCTTGTCGAAACTTTCCGACAGGTTAGTTCATAACGAACGGTTTTGTGAAACGGCGATCAATTTTACTATTTTCGAGTTTCTTGTTTGATAACGTTGACGACCGTGTACAAGTGGATGCAGTATATACTGACTTCTGTAAAGCTTTCGATAAGTTGGACCATGAAATACTCTTCAACAAATATCTTCTGAGATGGATTGCGTCTTATATTACCAATTTGAGTCATAGGTAACTAAATTAAAAGAGCACTATCAGCCTCATCTAACATACAGCTGCATAAATTTAAGGCATCAATTAAATTTTGGGTCACTTGCTCATCCCCACTCATTTTCGGGAGTAGGATAACCGCCGTTTTCAATGAATTTTTTTCCGACGCCATCTCTTGTCCGGTTCCGCTCCCGTTTTCAAACTTAACAGTCTCTATATACAAGTTTTCTATTTTACTCACTGCCAGCAGTGATACAGTAGCTATCATAATCTTACTACTTTTAAAAATGCGAAAGTTTGGATGTATATTTGTTACTCAATCACGCCAGAACGGCTGAACGGATCTAGATAAAATTTGGCACAGAGATAGATTATAGTCTGGAATAGCATGGCTATGCTCCCTTGGGACAATTTCCGAAATACAGGCGGGCGAAGCCGTTGCCAGTAGCTAGTAAAGTCTAAATAGTTGAGGTATCCTGGACCATATTTCGGAGAATTTTAATCATCCCCGTCAAATTACGTTTTAGACGAAATCATAGCATACAGATTATTTTGTTTCACTACGGAATTTTTGCTGTAATTGGACGATGCTGCTAAAGTTTATTCATTTCTGTGAATATGACGCAATTCACAATTTCACAGGAATGCATTAATGGATTTTGTTCGTGATTATTGCCAGAATATTGCAGCTATACTATGTATCCTCGAGATAAACTACTCCAAAACCAAATTAATAACTTTCCACCCTTACCAAAAAACCCCTTTAACTTTAGATTTTATTTTTAACGACTCAAAATTAGAAACCGTCAACGAATTTACCTTACTCGGACTAGTTAGACACACATATAAACTGGAAATCACACATACAGAAAACTCACTCTAAAGTTTCTAAATTCTCATACGCCCTTCGTGAAATAAAAAAGACCACTAATTTTCAACAAGATCTTACGACCTATTATGCTTATGCCTATGCATAGCTTAGCTATGGTGTCACCCTTTGGGGAAACAGCACACATGAACAAACCCTATTCACCCTTCAAAAGAAATTGGTTACAATCCTAGTAAATATTAAGCAAACAGACAGTTGCAAACCTTTCTTTCAAAAACATAATATACTGACCCTTCCCTGTATTATATTTTAGAGACATGCAAATTTGTACGAAAACATCAGGAATTTTATTCAAAACGTGGAGACACTCAGACACGCTATCTACTCAGACACCAATCTAGGCTAAACTTACTCGTACCAAGTTCCCGATTAAAAATGCACTCTAAAAGTCCCTATGTAATGTCCATTAAATTATATAATAAACTACCCGCATTAATTAAAAAAGAAGAGAAAATTAACATATTTTAAAGAGAACTTTTACTCAATAAAAGCTACTACTCGGTAAACGAATTTCTAAGATAGACTAATAAAGTCATAACATATAACTTAAGTACCTATTCATGTCCTTAATTTTTATTTGATTTGTTAATTCTATTTACATCTCTCAATAGATAACTATATTAAGAGTTTCCTAAGTAACTTTACATATCATAAAATGCTTCCTCTCTCCTAACCTAGATACTTATCTTGCTGTGCCCGACAGGGTCCATATGAACCAATTTGTTATTTTACCACCTAGGAATACATGTGGGATTCAATAAAAGTATTGAGTATCCACAGGTTATTATTATATATATACATATATTATTTTATTATAATTATGTATTTAGCTACATGTATTTATTAGTAGTTATTGTAGTTTATTGTGCTTATATATATTTATAATTAGACAATAATAAGTTTTAGTTATGTAAGTATAGTTTATTTTATGTTTCCTTCTGTGTCCCTTTACACACAGTGTCTACGTATCTAATCCCACTCTTTTGTCGCAGTTCTGCTGGAAGAAATCTAATTCTAATGAAATAAGTTAAGTAGTACCTTTGTGCTCTTTTCTCTGTATACAATTTTCTGTTTTAAGTATATTGTGTGTACATAAATAAATCATAAATTGGTATTGGAAATTTTACGTACTTATTTCTATCGTAACATTGTTCTAACAGATATTTTGACTGTAATAGTTGGACGAGTATTTCAAATTCAAGTTGAATAATGGTGAATTTTTAACACTTCTTCTGGGTTTGCAAAATCAATCAAAGAATTAACGTAGTGTACATTAATTATAAGTAAGCCTGCTAATTTCAAATTGCGCTTATCGCAGTTGTAGATAATGGTTTTACACGTCTCTCTGTGCCTATTGATCTATATCTGTTCCTTATTCTTGATAATGAGAGACGTGGAAATTATAATGTTTCGTACTCCTCCACTATTCTTTTCTGATTAATTTTAGTTAAGGGATCACAGTTCGTACGGATGGACTGGAAGCCGACCCCTAGGTTAGGTTAGGCTTAGGCAGATGAACACCTCACTCCCCCCGCTGACGCGAGGTGGCCTGTAGAGGCGGGCTGGTACCAGCCGGGGATTATGGAAGTCGCATACGTTCCCGCGATCCCCGAAGTAGGTGGGAGATGGAACACCGGGGTGGTTTTAGTCAGTAAGAGTCTGACAGACCCGTCCCAGGGCGGAGGACATCCATGAGGATTTCTCAGATGGTGATGATCACAGTTCGTACGGAACAGTGAAATCGTTTCACCGGGGTGCCTCGTGCTTCATTGCTTTGCATTCAGGAGTTACTATGGTTGGGATAAGTGTGGCGGGCCTTTCTAATCCAATGTTCTGTAGCGTGGGATAAATTAAGGATGACTAAATTTCTTTTGTTTTTATTTTTATTATGTAGGTATTGCCTATCCCAAAGGCACAGAAGCGTGGGGCTTGGCAAAGGAAAAATGTTTTTTATTTTTCACTTTTTAGTTAGTAGATAGGTACTCCACACCTAACAACACCACTAGAAAGTCACAAGAAAGCTTAATACGCAATTTTCGTTTACTTGGATGACATGTTTTTTCCAGCTATCTTGATTTAAAAACCAAACTACTGAACCGAATTGATGAAATTTCTATGGGTCCAACCGGAAAGTATATCCTTTCATGTAAAAATTTTTTTTTCAAATCGGTTCATAAAAGACGGAGGTAACAAACACATAAAAAAAAACCACCGAATTGAGAACCTCGTCCTTTTTTTTGAAGTTGGTTAAAGAGCGGCCTATGCCCAGTAGTGGGTTAAGTGGATGATAATGATCCAAAAGTCAGATAATCAAAAACATATCTGCAATGGAAAATACCTACCAACCGTCCCGCATCAGATTTTTTTTACAATATTTGACCTAACTAATTACGATTATCTTGAATTACGGCCGCATAGTTATCTTATCGTTATGCAAGTGTAGCGTACTTACTGATATTTATTTAATATCAGCATTGACATTAATTTGTTGAGGTGTCCTTGTTTGTAACAACGCGTGTATTATGAGCCTATTAGAATAAATGAATTATGTATTAATATATATGATTACAATTCAGTAATAATAAAAATAATCGTGTGAGAATGCCCCAATGCAGGACAATTGCCTTGTCTCATACAAAAGAGGAACTAGTATTACAAAGTTATCCCAAAAAGGCTATATATCAGCGAAGAAATTCTAGCAACAGTCAACGATTGCCAAAAGTTGTTGCAATTAACAGTGATCAACATATAAACAAGAAAAAAAAAATTAGTCGTATTGAGAACTAACCTTTTCGATGCCGATTAAAAATAAACGAGCAACGCCACACGAAACGCCAAGTGTTAACACAAAAGCAATAAAAGCAAAGATAAAAGACGCAGCACACAGGCATATCTCCTATTAATAACCCGGTGAGAGTCGGACACGAATAATGTCGCAGGAGCCATTGCAAAGTGTCCCTCCAGAGAAATGGAGCGAACTTCAGAATGCCTTCAAGAAAGATTGGCCACGAGGAGTGTCAGCGTTCTCGGTACTGGACATGCAGAAACAGTGGGTGGATAGGGGCATAGACTATGATTTTAAAGTGTATTGCCCTTTCGGTGATGTGAACAGTGGAATGGTGGCTGTGAATGAAAAGGTTAGTCAAAGTGATTTTTTTGCGAACAATTTTAATATTCATCTATAAAAATAGGATGTTTAGGCTTCTAGTCTTTACAAAAGCAATGATAGTTAAAATATAGTCAGATAAAAAAGTACGTGTTTGATGAATACTCGTATTTCGTAAATAAATAACAGCTTCATGCATCATAGATAAAAGGCACTGATTTCAAGCGGAAGTTGTATATTGTAGAACTAGTAAATTACAAAATGCATATTTATTGACTTCAGCAGTAAACTGAAGAGAAATGGTTCGTAAAATATATTTTACTGGTCAGTTAAATAAATATTGGGCAGAATTATGACTGAATGGGCAGTTTACACAACAATCAATTTCAACATTCGAACCTCGACGCCGGATCCCCGCTGCGCGGGTCTCCTATTTCTGTCTGTAGGGTTTAAAGGAACCTAACATGAATGGCATGACGGGAGCTAAGTTCACTCGCTTTGCTCGCTCACTCTAGCTCCCGTCATACTATTCGATCCTAACCTATCCGTGTCGAGGTGCTCTAAGCTCCCTGTGCCCTATGTTACGCTACTTGGCTAGGCAAGTCATTAAACTGCCCATTCCATCATTTAATTTCCCATTCCATCACTGAACAGTCCATTCCATCATTTTACTGGCCATTCATTTATTACACTGCTTTAATAAGTTTTGAACCTGAATTGAAGTATGGAATAACCGCTAAATTTTATTTTTGTTCGGTACTGTTTATGTTTTACTGCTGTAGTCATTTACCAACCACCAGATGATACTTAAAATAAATGAAGTTGCCAATTATTTTTTTCAGTTGATCATGGTAACATCCTTAACCTTTTGAACGCCAGAGCATAAACGCATCGGCGTGCCCCTGACGCCAAGCCAAAAATTCGTCGTACTTTTTGTCACATATTAGTGACGTTTGGCGTACAGGGCACGCGCTTGCTTGTCATGTACCTATATGTGACTACGGCGTTCAAAAGGTTTATGTTTAAACAAGTTGTAAAAATTATTACTCTAAATAAAATCTGTATGATAGAATAATAGCAATAAGTTAGTATTATAATTTAATTATTTTATTCGAACTGCCATCTGGCGAGATTACCATGAACTAATCTCTAAGAAGACTTTCTAAACAGCACGTAGATAGAGCTAGTGTACGAGTAGATTAGATAATTAAAAATAAATGCAAAATAAGAGGAACAGGCTAAATATACTAATCTAAATATATATCACATCGATTTCGACAACGCCGACTTCATGAAATTATTTCCTAGCGCGTGACCTAATTCGGCTCGTCAGAACGAATTTGGTTTTAAATTCCCGGTCACAACTAAGGCAATACAGTTAACCGGCGGAATAAGAGGCCTTTGGCGAGTCGCTTTTTAGGGTCAGTACCCCAAGGATAAAAACGGGACCCTATTACTAAAACTCCGCTGTCCGTCTGTCACTAGGCTGTGTCTCATGAATCGTGATAGCTAGACAGTTGAAATATGCACAGATGATGTATTTCTGTTGACGCTATAACAACCAATAAAATAATAATGTAATAAAATTCGGTCGACTGAAATATAATTCGAATAGTAAAACGGTGGTCCTTTTAGCCATCCTTTATGGGGATTTTTATGTCAATATACATATCTACGTATTTGTTTGTTTGTTTGTTCTACTTAGACTTTGTTTGTTTGAACGCGCTAATCTCTAGAACTACCAGTCGGATTTGGAAAATTCTTTGTATACGATAGCCACTTTCAAGAAAAATGCTTTTATTTTTCTGTTCCAGAATGCTTTTTACGAAGTGATCATTCAGTGCCCGAGTGATGACGTGGAAAATCTTGGAAAAGCTTTGAAGAAAACAAAAGTTATTGATTGGAAAAGATCTATTATAATCCCATATGTCCCGCACCACGTCATGGAATTAATTAAGACATTATTAGAAGACATAAATGTGGAGATAAAGCTGATATTACCCTCCGCAACATTTATTTTGGATACTAAAACACCCTATGACGATGTTAAGTAAGTACTATAAAATGTTTTTACATAACACAATCGGATCGGATGTTTGGCGAAGTGAATAAGTGATCAATTTATTCTTTGTGGGTCATGGTTGTTCTTCATCCTGGGGTGGGCAAAGGGGTCGTACCACAACAACATTTGCCTATATGATGGATAGTAATGGTTTCGGTGCATATGACATTTATGGATGTGTATGAAGTGTGAACACACAATTAATAGCAACTATTAGTTTAACTCACAATAAATGTAATTTTATGATTATAACGAAAGAGCAAGGAATTTAAAAATTAAAAGCAAGGTCTTACAGCACAAGTAAAGAAAATAATCCTAAAAATAAAAAAGTTGAAAATTAAGATAAATTTTGGTACTTACAAGTTTTCACGAAAATCTAAATTTGCTCATATCTTTTTATCGTGTTGACTCAGGACCTTGACCTTGCATATTTTTATACACCTAATAGGGACTATAGACCTCAGTATCTGGTATAAATTTCAACTTGCTAGGCCAACCCGTTCCTGTGAAAATCGGTGCTGACACACGGACAAACGGACAAGAGAGTGATCTTATAAGGCTTCTTTTTTTTACCTTTTGAGGTACGGAACCCTAAAAAATCCTCGTTGGTACGAAGAAGGTCATCTTTGAATATACAGTTTCTAACAGTGAAACCATTTTTTTTCACTGTTAGAAAGTTACGCACTCTATCGCTGAATACCCATAGACTAGTTTTTGTCCCGGAAAAATGGCGTATCCTGTGGAGTAGGGCACGGGAGCAAAGTCGCGGGAAATGGCTAATAAATCTTATTAAAGCATAACTTTATTTTTATTGTTATATTACGATTCTTATGTCTCTTATGTAATTTTACGATCGTATTGCGTAGACATCTTCATAAGTCAACGTAAAACAGAATTAGCATATGTAAAGCATATGCTTATGTATGTAAATTACGAGTTTGGATAGAGTTATTGCCGTATTATTCAGTCAAAGATATCTAACGGCTGGTATGGCTACCTAATTCCTTTTTTAGAACTGTTTAATGGTTGTCCAAGTTTCATTGTGCTACTTTGTGGGAAGTTATGTCATTTTCTTTTATCGTATTTATTCATTCGCATACATGATAATTTGACTTTTAAATTTTATAATAGTGCAATTAGTTTATATTGAATCTTACATTGTGACTCAAAGCGCAGGACTAGTTGTCGACTACTAGGGTTGTGGAATTTGTTCGAAAGAGTCACCGCGACCCTGGGACGCAAAGGGCTTTAGAAGAAACACGGATGGGTTTTAGTCAGTAAGCCTGACACGCCCTCCCGCTCCACACAAAGCGGAAGATGTCATTTGATGATTACCCACCCTTAAAAAAAAAGGGCTGGTTGTTGTAGTGATTTTTAGGGAAGGCCTGATGTTCAACTTTGATCACCTTTTGGCTGTCATCATCATCACCACCTTAGTCAAAACATTCAGCTGCTGGACATAGGCTTTCCCCAAGCGTCACCACATCGACTGATCCTTTGCATTTCGCATCCTGCTGTAGACAGAGCGGAGATTCGGATTCACCAGGTGGTCAATGGCCGAAACCAACGCTTCATCTCCCAATATGCGGTCGCCACTCTAGAACCTGTCGGCTCCATCGACCGTCTGTTCTGCAAGCAATATGCATTGGCCACTGCCACTTATGTTTACCCCCTCTTCTTCTGTAACAACTTGACTCCTTTATTCCCGAAGACTTCACACAAGCTTTTTTTCCTTTACAGCCTACCATCCGGCATGACCTTCGAGCTTCTAACTAATGACTACTTGGACTTGATCGACTCCACATGGCCTCATCGCTACCCTTCATCATCATCATACTTCGAACTCCTCATAGACAACAAATATGGCTACGGGCTCTTCCTGGACAATACCTTGATATGCTGGCTCCTTATCAACGAATCAGGAAACTTTTTGCACATGTATACAGTCAAGGAACATAGGCAGAAAGGATATGCAGAGTTGCTTCTGAAGTTAGTTAGTAATGTTTTGATTGAAGATGGGAAGACTGTGTCTGCCTATTGTCTGACGGATAATTATAATGCTGTTAAGTTGTATACGAAAGCAGGGTTCGTTAGAATTGGAGGTGTAGTCTGGTGCTATTTGCGAAGTACAATAAATTAAACGTGTCAAGAAAGTAATGTTTTATTTGAACCTTGAATCCAAGCTGTTACAACATCGTCACAATGAGAATTATTTTGGTTACTCTCTCCCAACGTATTACATATACAGATTTAAAGCCTCTTTTTCAGAGTGGTAAGTACAAAATTACAGAATGCCAGAATTACAGAGCTGCTACGATCCTTTCATGTTATTGGTCCATATCATGAGTGTGCATCTGCACTTTGGGAGTATTTATTTTTTACCAATAATTAATTAGAAATTGTAATTCGAAATATTTGTACGCCGTTGACGGCGAGACATAGCGTTCATTTTAATAATATTGACATCTGTATATTTTTTTAAAGTGAAAACTCGCGACACTGTTACTGTAACCGACACTTCTGTGTATAACACAGTATTCTACTAGTAGTGGGGGTTTGGGAATCGTGAGTTAATTTAAGTTTTTTTTTATGAATTTAGATCATGTGGATTAATGGATATTTCTACGGAGTTTTATAAAAGGGAGCCCAAATTTAGACTATTTTTGCTATTGGACTGACCGTTTTCGATCTCAAATCGATTCGCTACGATACGACGCAGCGCGGGTTCGGCGATGGTAGCGGATCGCGAGGCGCATTGGGCATTTTTGTTCAAGTCTTCACTTTTGTCGGCACTCCCAGAGTGCCACTGCTTTTTTTGTAGCTATGTTCTGCAAATAAAAATATTTGTATTTGTATTTGGAATACTGCATATTGGATTTAGAAGGATGTCACCAAGCAAACCGTACATTGTCATCCCAACAGCACGTGTATGTAAAACTTTAGCTCAATTGGCTGGGGAGGACTATTTCAAAGTTGCAAGTTATCACTCATACATACTAACTAACAAGGCAACTTCAATAAAAGCTTGTAAATAGAGACGGTCGTACAGTTATGAATGCCAATGACGAAACGAAGCTTTACAAAATTCGACGTAGGTACTATGTTTACAGCCGGGCACTCTAATAGTTTCACGACTCTACTCCTGTAAAATGAACCCTGCCTAATCGGGGCCAGCCACAAATGTCCACTACTAAACACGGGTCCTCCCTATAGACCACAACCAACAATTTTACGAGAATAAACCTATAACAACTTGGTCGCCAGGTAGTTTGGGATGAAGGTAAATTATAAATACAAAGGTATTAATCCCTTTTGAAGATAGTTACTTTCTATTTAAATCAGAAATTTCAACAAAGAAATTTCAAATAAAAAAATCATCAAAGGGTGTAAAATAGACGATGGTGAAAGGAGGATCATGGTCTGTGGAAAGACGTCGCATAGACACTGTAGATCGTTTTCATCTGTTAATTAATTCGTTTTTTTAAGTTCTTTATTCTTCTTCTTTTCGAATCTATTGATTCAACTTTTAAAAATTTGTCGCACCAGTATGTCTTTTTTTTAACGATGGGAAATCATCATTCTCAAAATGCCCTTTGCATTCCAGGGCAACAGTGACTCTTTCGAACAAATTCCGCCAAAGGTGAATATGGTTGGGCATGAAGCGTAGGTGACGGGCGGGCGTTTTGGGGGACTGTCTTTATGTAGAACTTTGACGTTCAAAAAGTGCTGGCACTTAGCCTAATTTGAATTAATGACTTTTGACTTTGACTTTGACTTGACTTTTGAAAGTAGGTGGGGCATATACTGCAAAGGGACACCACACTGGCTCTGTGTTTGAGTTTGGTTTATGTTATGACACTTAGTTCTTTATAGGATCTGTTAAATATAAAAAAAACAACTATTGTAACATATCATTACGTCACAATACCATCAGCGTCATCTCACTTTCTACATCGCTCACACACCTCACTATAACCTGTATAATTAAGCAGACCTTTGCCCTAATACTGGTATCAATTACGTCATCAAAATTTACGACAATGTCAGCAAATTGTGTCACTGGAGACGACGTCGACGGAGAGAGAATCAAGACGCGAGATTTATCAGTAAATTAATTAGCATTTATTTACATAATACCGACACGTGATGGCATGTTTGTTTTCGGGGAACGGTAATTAGTAGGAAATTGTTTGAATAGGAACTAGGAAGGAAGTTTGTTGTCAGAATGTTTATTTTGCACCTGTAATTATGTTTTTATATCAGTAACAGGTGTTGTGAAATGTTTTCAATAACATGTAAATGTTGACATATGAAACTTTTAAGTTTAAGTTTAAAATAATAATTATAAAATTGTTAAATAACGCTTTTGTGTAGGTTCTATTGTCATTAACAAACAAATTTTCAGCGATCAAAGTATAAATATACCTACTCATTGCAGATTTGAATTAATTTCAAACAGTTATTTTTTTCACGCTCACATCGTAGGACCTGGAGTTCGTGCATCCTGCGGAATCACATGGCTCTCATCAATTTAATGCCTTCCAATACTGAGCTTCGTGGTACGTGGTTGCCACTCCGAACCGTTCAAAGACAATCTTTTCTGCCCACTGCCTCTTGTGATTGGCGATTGCTCAGCATTGGTCCAGAAAAGGTCGTATTTTGGCTGAAATGTGGACAATGATGATTGTGAGTTATAATTATTATATAATCTAATGTTTTAATTCTTTCTGCTTCTTAAAAATTATCCCTTGTAAAATGTGGCGGCAAGCGGTCTCAAATCCAGCAGTATGCTAACTAATTTTATAATGTGACAAGACAAATGTGTTGACCTAATAATTCTATTAATAACAATAGAACGTGTTTTATTTTGTTTCTATAATGAATTGATGTCAAGCTTTATTCTATTCATAAAGTGTATGAATAAATCAGAGTTTGTAAAAAACTTACCTGAAATCACGCAGTGAGCAAAGATGCCTCACCTTTTTGTTTACTTTAATTTTGACTTTTATTGTCCCATGATGGAATACTTAATATTAATAGGTTGGCCATAATTTACACATATTCATCCTTCAAAAACAACTTTGTGAAAAATAAAAACTGCTCGATGTGTCCAATTCATTACATTTAACACCTCCCAGACTTAACAGAAACGTGTATCCTATAATACTAACTCTAGAAAGAAAATTATGCCCAAGGGGATTTTCTGAGTAATTCTCTGTAGTACTGAAATATAGCCGAGCTCCTCCTGGAGTTAGCTTTACTTATTACGACCAGCAAGCTATGAATTCAAAAGTACTGAAGTGCATAGACTTTTAAATTCATAAACCGACTTTTAAGGGTATAAGAAAATGTACTTCCTTCGTTTATTTTGACTATCTCGTGTGTTTACCTATTTATAGTTCGACATCAGACTTCAAGAACCCCTCTATATTTGTGACAATCGAAGAAGTTGGATTTGACAGCTGAGTAGAAATTTATTTCATGTCTCTTTCATACTTATTAGTAAAGCAATGTTGTATCCTGCTGTCAAAACCGACTCTTAAATTGTAGCGAATATAATTTCCTATAATTTGACCAATTTTTAACATTGAATGTCACTGAAAGGAAATACTCTCAGCAATTCTCATCAATTCATTTAGTTAATACTTTATGCACGCAGATGAACCCGGGCCTTAACGCCTTAAGCGACGGACTTAGTGCCTTAGGCAATGTAACTCGACTCGACCCTGTAACTTGAATTTGAACACTACGACGTTTGTTAGTATGAGAATTGGCCTTCTGCGCATAGGTTCAATAATCTGTTCAATGGAATATTATAATTAGCAGCCCGTATTTCTTATTTATAGATTTGTACATCGACACAAAATACCATATTAGACTCGCCCTCTATTACAGGAGAATTAAACCGTCCACGTCACTGGCAAAACGTGGCGTTGCTAATGTGAAGGTTGCATGCTGGAAGGAACCTTTCAGCAAGCAGGCAGAATGATGATTCCGGCTGGTTTAGAAGTTTTGTACAAACTAGTTTTATGGGGTCTTAACTTTTTGAATGATAATATAACTTCTATTTGGACTTGGAAATGTAGATTAACATAAACTTCATTTCACTTATTTCGTTGTTTCTGTGGGTCAAGGTTTCAAGTCCAACCGCATTGATTGTAGCTCAACGTAACCTGAAAACAAGGAGCTACCCTATTGATCATTTAGTTCATGACAGAATCGTTCTAGCTGTGAAATTGTAGGTTTGCTCATTAAGTTCGGACATTGTCATCTTATTACAATCCGTTTAATGGAGCTTCACAGCTCCAACAATGTACTAAACACATCTACGTACCCCTAAAACGAATACAGCCGTGATTCTTTGTTGCGATCTCCTTCATTTGTCGTCTTGTCTTTCAATTCAGGCTGCAGCCATAAACCCAAGCTGACCATCAATTTTACGGCACACTTGCAAGCGAGATACGTCGACCATTTGCTATAAAACACGTGATCTCGTATAGCTACAATGTAATCCCAAGGCTGCTTGCGAAAATGAATCCTAGAAGTACGATATGCCATCTAAAAATCGCATTCTTTTGTTGCTTTGTGCCCCACAAAGTTAAACATTAGGATAAACCAAAATAACGACGATTTTAGGACATCGTTCGTCGGTTCTAAGTCTTTGGAAAATAGGCCAAATAGCATACCTACCTAGTTAATCAAATCAAAAACATGTTTTAACTAGAATTTACTGACTAGAACCCATCCGTGTTCCTTCTGAGGCCCTTTGCATTCCAGGGCCTCGGTGACTCTTTCGAACAAATTCCGCAACCCTGGCAGGGGAAACCCTTCCCCAGATCTCCAAACCTGCAACAATGTTCTATACACATCTACCTCCCCACAACGAATACCTACAGCCGAGATGCTTTGTTGCGATCTCCTTCATGCGTCGTCTTGCCTTTCAATTCAGGTTGCAGCCATAAACCGGGCTGACCATCAACTTAACGGCACACTTGCATGTCGAGATACGTCGACCATTTGCTATAAAACACGTGATCTTGTATAGCGACAATGTAAGTAACCCTGCTTACGAACATGAATCCTAAAAGAACGATATGCCATTTAAAAATCGCATGCTTTTGTTTAACTTTGTGGGCTTTTAGATAAAACAATAGAAGGTCGATTATAAGAACTCTATAGGTTATGTTTATTACTTTTCATGTAACAACAACGTATTTCTGACCCCGAGTAATGACAAATAATAAGTGTTGTTTCCTATGACAGGAGACGTCAAATAAATATACTAACCAAGATACATGTTATAAACTTATAATGGTCCCTTGTAAATAACACTAGGTACAGCCAACAAAACTATTTGTTATACAGGCAAAAATATTAATTTTTACATTGCCCTGCCAATATTTATTTCTAATGTGTGCATTATAACTTCTTAGGCTTATGACATACTTACGATTGTGGTGTACAATAATTGTCTACTCAGCACCCTCACAACATTGTTTACAAGTAAATTAGCTGCCTGCACACCAAATAGCCATGTGAACTGTACATTTGATTGAATTAAAAGAATACATTTTCACAGCAATAAGTGCGAAACAGTTATCTCTACGTGTACCTACATCCATGCGTCATGCTCAACGCACAAAAAATCTTTTCGTTTCTTTATTTCAATAAGCATAGACCACATAAATTATATGTAGCTATTACACAGCTAATTATTCACTCGGAAAGATCCGTTTTACTGTCCATAAATCACATTACCACTAAAATAAAACAAACTCGACACAAAAACCATTGGATCTTTCATCACACCATTGAAACTTCAAGAATATGAGCAGTAAATGTTATCATTTTCTCACAATCTGATTCATGTGTGTCATTTTACTATGAATTGGTTCGCACGGTGTGGATAGCTTTGCTGTTTTACATAGTATTCGTAAAAAAGGGATTATATTAATTTTATTAACACACAATAGTATTGCACGTCGGCGGAACGACGGGTGATATGGAAGGGAATATAAATCATTTTTGTTTATGTTCTGAGAGGAGCAAAGTAAAATTGAAATACAAATTGTTGATGGCATCTCGATAAAACACTAGGAAGTGGTGACGGGCGGGCGTTTTGGGGGACTGTCTTTATGTAGAACTTTGACGTTCAAAAAGTGCTGGCACTCAGCCTAATTTGAATAAATGACTTTTGACTTTGATTGAGATGATGTCCGTCACATTACGATACCATGTCAAAGAGCAAACAACTCAAATTCAAAATATTTTATTTCGCAAAATCCTACATGGGCACTTATTAAATTAAGAAGCTAGTGTACGGATCTAATAAGACGTTTCCTCTGTAGAAGAACGGATGAGCTCCACGCTTACTCTTATAGAGGGTGTGCAGAACAGGGTATAAAGATCCGCAAACGTCCATAAGGGGAGGATCCTCCGACCAGACGGGTGTTGTGTCTGGTGGGCAACTGCCTGATAGTTGATGTACGGAAAACTTTGCTTGCGCGATGCAGGATTTCGTCGAGTTAGTTCGCAGCTCGCGGAATAAATGGCTTTTGCTGCGATGTAGATTTTGCTATGTTGATTTTTGTGGCGGCATTGATGCCGCTACACTCATTGATTTTATAATGTTTCCCTATAGGTATTTTATAAGTATGAGCGAATAGTTCAGTCCAGTCGTCATAGTACAAAGTTAGTAGGTACATAGCAATTTATTTTATTAAAGGCCTTTGTAAACTGTCTTTAGCACCGAGACCTCTAAGTTTATTCCGGGTGTTTTTTCACAGAGTAACCGGACAGGAAACACTAACCTCGCCTACTTTTAAAATATTATTTTCTTGACGTGTAAAAGTGTTTTTTCCAACCAATTTAGATACAGAAAAAATATCATCTTTATCACATTTATAATTGGATCCACTTCACACTTTACAATTTGTGCAGACATAAAGTTATTTTAACAATTCCCAAACCACATTGACACAACACAACAATCTGAAAACTGCAGCCCAGTTTCTGGGGAAGGCTACACATATGGAAAATCGGTTTTAATTCAGTTCCTTTTGTTCCAAATAAACAAAACATATGAATATTCGCCAACTAAATGTAGGGAACAGAAGACCAAGTTGGCCTGCAAATTACGAGAAAAAAAACCGTCAAGAAAAAGAATCTAGATCTGATATTGGTATTGCAGGCGAGTAATTAAATTAAAAATTGGTTGTCTGTAAAGTCGGTTTACGGACGATAGTTAAACGTGACAACGTCATAACAAAACATTGATAAAATGATCGTAACGTTACAATGAGCGTAACGTTACAATGAGTCATCCTTTTTCGTGCATGCAGCCGGTGTTCATCGATTTGTCACGTCAAAAAATAAATTTATTATTTATTTATTTCGGAGACAGTGATCTATACTTTGTTAGTAGAAACAGCTTGTGTTCTAGTGTTAGTAATATTAATATAAGAATAAAAAAACAGTAATGAATGGTTGCCTGGAGAACTTTTTCCAGTAGAGGACGACTGGTGATGATGATCGGAGTAGTTTAGTAGATTTAGAAATGGACAAAAATACTGGCATTTGTCAGTCTGAAAATATTCAGGTAGTGCCTACACTGCCTACATACGGTAAGAAAGAATGTAGCTGTACACTGCAGTGTGATATGTACCTTCTGTTTGTATTTGCACAGTTTAATAATTAAAATATTTCCCAATTCATCGGCGTCGTCCATTGTATTCCTTATTATAAATATGTTGAAAACCCTGTGGCCGCACTATTTTCTCGCACGAGTATATCATGTAAACTTTTCATCAGCACTGCTCTTATTGTGCACATTTCTCGCGAAGATTTTTGTTTTCATTTTACGAAACTGTTTTATGGCTTCTTTTACCATACACCAAGACTATGGAACAAGACAGATTCTATAAAACGGTGTCTAACGGAACCTGTTTTGATTATAAAAACATCCTTTTTATAAAAATAATGTAACCCTATGATAAGTGTAAATAGGTGCTGATTAGTAGTTCCCAACCCAAAATTTCCCATAAGTTAATTGGCAGAAAAACCTTGAGACATAAACAGTCTGCTACTCAAATTCGAATTAAAAATCTGTAAGTCACTATTGAAACTTATGAAATAGTATTTTTTTCATAAATAAAACTGCCGGTCAATTCTATAAAAATGTCGAAGTGAAGGCTTTGGTGAAGTGACCACGAGGTGAGCTGTCAATCCATCCGGTCGATTCTGTAAATATGTCGAAGTGAAGACTTGGGTGAAGTGATCATGAGGTGAGCTGTCAATCAAGATGTCACGTGATCAGGAAGTGGGCAGGAGGCTGGCATGTTAGAAAAATCATAGACTTGTACGTTTTTAGCGCGTCTCTGGGACTAACCAAATAGTTAACCCGGGAAAGTTAGTTAGATTATTCTTGCGCAAGTCGCTCTTAGACAACTAACTATTCGTATTGTCAATACTTGGAATCCCAGTATGTTTAGTTAGAAGCACTGCTAGCTGCCATTGCAGTAAACTCACCAATCGTCCTGGGAACAAGATAGGATATTGTCTCGAGGTTTGATAACTACCTAGTTCTCTTCTCTGATAAACCTCAATATAGTAAGTTAGCCACGTTCGAAGTTCAGCGGTAGTGTGTAGTTAAGATATTTTGTATTCATGAATAGTTTAATCTTCTAATTCTATTGAAGTCAAGACCAGTTTCATCCCACTTCCTTCTTAAGGCGATATTACACGGTCCACTTCTCCCTTTCAATTTGGATGAAGCAACCACATTGAATGATGTTAACATAGAAGTGAATCTTTCAATGTAAATTTTAATCATATTCAACCGTGTTGAAAGAATTGGGCTTGATCAATATTTTCACTTGTGTCGTTCATCGTTCCTGATTCGAAGACATCTGAATGAGTAATGTGAATTGAATGGTTCAATAAACTTTATAATTTAAATAGTTCACTTCAAAGATACGTCTAAACAGCATTATATTTTACTTCTGCGCCTTTCAACCAAAGTGAATCAATTTGGTTGAGCCGTGTAATATCGCCTTTATTTAAAGCAATTGAAAGTCGAACAGTCCCTTAATAAAATAAAATGTTTAGATAGTTTTTAATCAATTAGATGGGATAATTTTGGATAAATTAAACACGTATAGGTACGCTTTTTTCCACATTTTTAACACCCGTGTGCACAAATAAACGTAGGTACTTATTTGATTTGCTTTTTGTTTTTGGTTCTGATAACGTCAGTCGTTCTCGAATCTTTTGATGTCATATTAGGAGCCAGGTAATCCATTAGGATTACCTTAAGATGCTTAAAGTGATCCCTTAGTAAAGAGCAAAGAATGTTGCCCTTTGAGATGATCATCAATAAAATTGACGTGGCAAACTGCCTGTGCCATTTTATTGCTTCCTGCTCTTCCGTTGAATAATTAAAATTAAATGCTGTGTCAATAAACGTGGAGAAATTATTTCGTAGGCAAGTAGGTAAATGTCGGCATTTATTGCCAGTGAAGCATGGCTGGTGGAGAGATAACTGACAGGTGATTAGATATTACGGTAAAGTATTCTAATGGCTCAAATGCCATTTTTTGTCATGTTCCTGTTATAGTAGCACTAAAGTATTAGATACTAGCTTTTGCCCGCGACTTGGTACGCGCATATCCCGTTTTTTGCCGTTGCCGTAGGAACTCCCCGTTCTCGTTATATTTTCAAAATCAGTTCAGTAGATCCAGAGATTACCCCCTGCAACCTCACAAATTCAGAAACTTTACCACTTTATAATATTAGTATAGATATACGTATGTGATTGCCATTTTTTTAAACTGGCCTCCTTGGACTGGATAAATTGCGATATCACTTAAAAAAACCAAATGCTTTAAATATAGTTTTTTTTTTTTAATCCATTCTAAGTTAGCATAGTTCAAAGTGGCTCGAAAAAAACGGTAGATTTTCATAGGAGCAAACCCAATAGATGCATACCTAACCAGACTCAGGCCCCTAGAACCAAAACACAAAACTTTAGCTTTAAAAAACTGTTGAAACCAATACGAAATCTGCTCTACCAACTTTTTAAAATATGCAATTTTGCTAACAAAACCCAGCATACAACAAAAAGCCCTTGTGACGAATACACGGCCGTGTGCACACAACGCAGATAGGTGCACGTATTGATCAATACTGACGCCAATATCTAGGGCGCCGCCAGATTAGCAAACGTTCTATCTAATCTTTACTTTGTGCATTGTTGAGCTGGAGTGTTGTAAGTAAATGCTTTAGAATGAGGGAAATTCGAGGTTTTGTTTGAAGTTTTATAGATTCTGAAAAGCTTTGCTTTGGCGTTTAATGGTAGGCGCAGGAAAAATGAGAATTCCATATTATCATGATGCGGCTGTCGCAAAACCACTGCCTATGTACCTACCACTGCTGTACATTACAGTTTAAATAAATAAATAATAAAACTTCTATTCCTGTATTATCATGATCACAACATAAAATAACAACCATTGACAACCTTTTGGAAGGGCGTGTCAGAATTTTACTGACTAAAACCCATCCGTGTTCCTTCTAAAGCCCTTTGCGTTCCAGGGCCGCCTAATTTGATCTTCTATTTATATATTTTTTATCCTTCACTCCTAAAAAAGTCATTTTTTCACAAGGTATAAAATGGAACAAAAGTCAAGGCTTTTCAAACAGAACCAGGCGAATTCAAAGCGGCTGCACAACAGACCAACAAAACTAAATTTTAAATTTGCCTTAACTTTTTCAGACTTCAAGAACTTAAGCTCCATTTTTGTTATAAAAGAAGAGTTCCTGATCTATTTTTGTGCTATCGATGGCTAGGCTACGTATTGTAACTAATCTACATAAGTACTCAGCAACATTTTCACAGAAGTTTTCCAACAAAATTATGATATTAAGATTTAGGAATTACCCCCACTTACATATCTACCTTTTTGCTCAAGATTTGCCAAATATATGCAGCAGCATCCATTCTCTTTCTAACAGAATTAGACGAATGCAAAATGGTGGCGCAACGACGGCGCACGGAACTTTAAATTCAAAATGCCACTATTCTCCCAAAGTTTTTCCCCCGACATCAAACTTCATAAGATGGAACTTTCCCTCCCAAGTCTGGTAAGGCCATGAAACTGGGCAGTAAAATCTGACAATAACTTGCCATATCTTTACGGCTGACTTATTTTAATGATACGAATTGTTTTGTGCACATCTTAATGGTCAATATGGAGCCGGAAGAACGTTTATTCGCTTTTTATTACTCAATCATGTCTGTTATGTGTGAATGTAGAATTGTACCATGTTTTTACAGAAGGAATTTGGTACGATTATTGAATCAAAATGGCGAAATTTTATAATTATCGCCACATCGATCGCTCTTATGTTTATACAAAATCAAATTGTTTCATTTTAATTAGACCATTAAATACGCACTTTTGTAACGTAGCTAAACAAAAACTAAGACCTACCGAATATTTTTTTAGCTTTTAGTTCATTATCCACATCACTTTTTTTTTTTTTACGTATGGGAAATCATCAAATGACGCTCTGGGTGGAGCGAAAGGGCGTGTCAGACTCTTACTGACTAAAACCCATCCGTGTTCCTTCTAAAGCCTTTTGCGTTCCAGGGCCGCGGTTACTCTTTCGTATCATATATCCACATCACTAGTATCTTTATTTTCAATTAAACCGTTTAAGTAACTAAAAAAAAAGTTTTTACTTATTTTATTTTTAAGATTTTTTTTTTTCGATACGTACTTTATATTTCTTATTATATTTAATTCATTTAATTATTACAAGGTTTCTTTCCTGACAATTTGTTGCAATTTAACTATTCAATACTTCTTTACATCCTTCCAAAGATTACAAACTAAAAACTACAAAGTCATGTTATAGTAGATTCTTCTAAAGTTGTGAAAAAAAAATGTAATCCGCCATTTTGTAGCGGCGCCATCTTGGATTTACAATGATATTGAATATATTAAATTGCATTGTCATCAAAACTAAAGGTGTGTGACAAATATCAGTTCAATCTATCAACAGGATAGGGGTGGAATTTCAACGACTTAATTTGACCCAAACAAATAAAAAATAAACAGGGCAAGCTAAATAAAACCGATTCAAAAAGTAACTCTACTTGAACATATGGAAAGATAGATTCTTATGGATAAGATATGACAAGAAACGCGATCTCCATATTTTCGGGTCTTCCAATTGAATGCTCAGTTCAAAAACAAAACCTGGAGTTTCGAAAATCCACTAAAAGCAAATTTACTAATACATAATAAAAATTTTCTTTTGAAAATCCCCTTAAAATCTAGCTTTTACTTTTTTGATTCGACTTACATGAAAGGACTGTTTATTGCATTCTGGATTAAAAATACCGCAGAATTTGTAAAAAGAAAAACCACAACACATTTCCAATACTTCAAGCAGAATAATATTTTCCTTTTACAAATGCAACTCACATTAGTTTCCACAGTCCACGATTCCGTATAAACCAACAGGATCTTTTAATCAGTTCACGATTTCAGGGTATACAGCGCACTCTTCTGAGAAAAATCTTACTTCTTATGTGCCAACCTCACTAATATAATTTCTGTGGATGTTTGTTACTCCTTTAAGGATTTTAATGAACATTGTCACACAGGTGTAGTTTGATTAACATTAAGTCGATGATAGACTTGAACATTTACTTGTAATGAGTATGAGCATTCTAGCGAATCTTATGTTAAAAAATAAACAGTTCTAGCGAGCATTCTAGCGAGAGACAGTAAATATACTTCGAGCAACAGTACTGCCGGTCAATTCTGTAAATATGTCGAAGTGAAGACTTGGGTGAAGTGATCACGAGGTGACATGCCAATCCATATAATCAAGATGGAATGACAACTCACCACGTGATCGCTTACCCAAGCCTTCACTTGGACATGTTTACAGAATCGAACGGCTGTTTCTCAAAGCCGAGTCGAGCAATTTTGTCATTGTTGTTTGACATTTTCGTGAAGAATACATTTATTGACGAGCTACTAGAACATTCGCTGGAATGATCGTTAAAATGTTCGTAGCTATGTTTGGCTCTGTTCGTTGTCCAGTTCGAAAAAAAGTAAAACAACAGCGAATGCTCGATGTTTTGTTGCAAGTGAATGCTCAAGTCTATCAGCACTTTTAGGATAATATTCATTCCAGGAGACGGATACGTTTTCGTAAGATAAACGAACCAAATCCCAATAAAACCCTACTCTAAATCTATACTAATATTAGGGATAAATACTGTCTATGGTCTGTCCGTTTGTTACCTCTTCACGTCTTAACCGCTGAACGAATTTGCATGAAAATCGGAACACAGGTAGACAATGTCTTAGAATAGGATATTTTTGTCCTGGCAGTATGTTTCCTTGAGATAATTTTTAACTTTCATGCAGGCGAAGCTGCTGGCAGAAGCTAATAATACTGTAAACAAGCTGTGCTCGTGGCTTCGCTCCCGTCACCTTCCGTCAACCGTTACCTACCCTACCCTACATACCTACCTTACCCTACTTTTCTACCTTACCTACGTACCTACCTTACCTACCAACAAAACAAAAAAAGAATTAGCCAAATCGGTCAAGCCGTTCTCAAATTGTAGCGTGACCAAGAGAAATAGGGGTTCAATTTTAAAATTAAAGTCTATTGTTAAGTTTCAACCTATGTTTACATATTATTACACTACTGTTTGCTGTCCCTAAATAAATAAATAAAGTTAAAAATTACATGCTTAGAAACAGGCCCATTCATGAAAACCCTAATAATATTGAATATACTATATCGGAATAACACACCGGCTATAATTTATAATATGGGAAAGTACAAATTTAACGCGGGCGGAGCCGCAGGCGGCAGCTAGTTTTCAATAAACCTTTGCGCCCTCTTCCTGGTATTTTATCCATGGATCCAATATCAATATTTTCAGACACCTGTCGTTGAGTGTATGTTGCTCGACATTTAATTTACTTTATATTAACTCGTGTTAACCTCGTATTTTTCTGCAATATCATAGGATGTCGTAGGAAAATAATGGAAAATTTTCCTTTTTATTAAATTATGCTTCGGAAACGTGGGTAAAGACGGTACAAGACAGATAAGACGTTTTTCAATATGTTAGGGTTTAACCTTATCTCGCCTAAAATGATATAAAGGCTCTTAACCTATACCACAGGAACAACATCTTTTTCGGCCATAAGGGCCTTCAAGGGGGGGGGCGGGGGAATAGCACTCCCAGAAATAACTTCTATATCTTATTAGTTTTTATATGTTATATTTTCATTATTCTTATATATGTTATATTATATATCTACATTTTATCAAGAAGAAAACAATAAATGTACTACTTACTTACATAATTATGTAAACACAAAAACAAAATACACGAGAAGTATTTCTCCGCATCGCTGTCATCCGTAAACGTGCTCAGAAGACTGGCAGCATTGTCACGTTGAATGCCAATGCTAATTGTTTGGGCAAAGAACGAGCAAAAATATACTGCAGAGTGGCACTTCCCACAGTTTCTGGGATGTCGGTCAGCGACAGGTTGTCGGTCTAATCCGTGTTGGGACGAAGCATCGGTCAAACACGGTACCTCAAAATCAACCAGCGAGAAAGATAAAATTATTTATATTTATTTCCGCCTCGCTGCCTCCCTGCGTCTTGGAACTCCTTGTTGTTCTCCTCGTCGCTGCCACTGTGGCGAAATTGTCAATAGCGTCGAACACCACGGCCTGTCATGCAGCCGTAGCGCGGGTCGCATAGCGCGGCACGCGAATATTAACATCATCCGACGAGCTCTTGTCACCGTCGGCGTTCCGGCTGTATTAAAACCCAATGGCCTGGCACGCGACGATGGCAAGAGACCGGATGGCATGTCGTTATTTCCATGGAATATGGGTAGGCCATTAGTGTGGGACGCTACTTGTGTCGGTACTCTTGCGCCATCCCATCTTCCTAGCTCTTCGTGCTGTGCTGGCGCTGCCGCTGCGGCTGCGGAGAACTTCAAGCAGCGGAAATATAATAACCTCGTTGGTAGTTATATTTTCGAGCCGTTTGGGGTTAAACTCTCGGGTCCGAATGCTCATAACTTGTATAAAGATCTGTCAAGACGATTAGTTGACACTTCACGTGACCCAAGAGCTGGCTTTTACCTTGGACAAAGGATAAGCATTGCCATACAACGTGGCAATGCTGCCACCTTTTTGGGTACATTACCAGTGACCAGCGACGCGGAGGAATTTTTCGAGGCCATATTTTAGACTATTTTTTGTTAGATATTTTTTTTATTTAAGTGTTAATTTATATTGACACCATACTATTAATTCATAATTCTTGAAATCAAAACACAACTCAGTATAATGAACAAAGACAGCTATGATCCGTAACGAGATCAAACAGAACATAAAACGGACTAAAACCATGTCAAGCACACAATAATCAAAAGAAAAGTACTAATTAACATAGCCAATATTTCTTTCTGCTCCACATATTGTCCAATGTGCAATAAAATTACATATGAACCGCAATATGACTGGCTCTTATAATATCTAACTGTAGGTACTACTCTAATAAGTGTACAATTATTATGTTTGTTCATAATGGCAATGTTATACGGTTAAACTAAATTCATTTTGGTTGAAAGGAAATTTTAATGGAGCCTACTGCGTATCAGCAACCATAGGGCTTGACCTGCACTGACCCTACATTAGGCCAGGTGATCAGACAATTTCCATAGGATGATTAGTAAGAAAGAGTTTAATCAGGGTAACCGTGAATAAAGCTTAATTCGGTGTTCAAGGAGGCTTATATTTGGCTTTAGATAATAAGGCCTAAATTATCTAAGCTTCGAGTAGTGAACTGCAACAGCTACATGGTAATAATAACGGATAATGAGCACTTCAATAATTTAATTTGACACCAGTCTTACCAAGAGGTATCATGATACCCAGTTCCTGGGTTGAGGAGGTCTGGCAAGTATTCACTCAATGTAAATTACCGATACTCTGTTGTACCCGGTTGGACTGGAAGCCGACCCCAACAGAAAAAAGGTTAGGCAGATTGAATTTGGTTGATTCAACCAAACGAAAAGTAAAAGTGAACCGTCCAATTCCAGCGTTACTATGAGACGTCGGTATTGGTACAGCGGCGGTTTTTATCGCCATTCACATGACAATCAATATCAAAGGGTTTTTATTTAACGTTACATTGTCTAGTTAAGTAATGCTTAAGTTGTGAATGGTCTGATCGGTATGTGCTGATAAATCAAGGTAGGTAAGTACTGATTTGCAGATAAAGATAGTTCTGGAAATGAATGAAATATTGAACATTGTGTTGTCTCACTAAGATATTGTTGATAGTTGAATATGTTTCATCAAAGGAACTCCACAAAATTTGGATATATTTTAGAAGAAAACACATTTTAAGCTGACAACCAACTGATGACATTTAACCTTGTTATCTGGTGTCATACATCCTCAAACAAAATTTCCTTTTTGGAAAAGGGCAACCAAGGCATCGGTATTACTCCTGGTACTGCAGATGTCCAAAGGATCACTTACCTTCAGATGTTGCTTGAAAACATGCTGGTCCTGCTCCATAAGACAATCAAGGGTGTAGACAAAATCAAACTGGTTGATTTATGAATTAACTTTACAGATTTACTGTTTCTTTTTTGTGTTTTTATTTTCTGTTTAATGAATGGTTCCAATATTTGTAAATATGTGACTCCCATTTACCTAAATTTCTTTAGAAAATGAATAAGTTTACCTCTGCTGGTAATACTTTGTTCTTATAAGTAGCATACTTTGGGTGCATCGTCCTCACATAATATTAAATTAATGTTTGTATACCAAATTTTGTAAAATCATTATTTGAAAAGAGTAACTATAGAGCTTCTTGTCCGTTCTTGTCCATAAAAATCTACCTTTCCGAATCACTTTAATAATGTAATATTATTATTTTACTGAACTGTAAATGATGACGTTCAAAAGTGCCTTTCAAAGGCCTAATTGAAATAAACGACTTGACTTTGAATTTTGACTATTGCTATATATAACAAGCTGCTTATATATAAACAAAAGTAGATTAACATTATTGCTTCCACTTTACTACGACATAACATGATTCAATAAGAGTGAACATAATCGTTCATTTATCATAATACTCATAAATATAACTTCGCAAGGACGATAAAAACTAAGAGCTTATCCTTTGCCGTCAAATCGGTAGATCATAAATAACACTGAACAATAAAGTGTTGTGAGCTGTGAACAAAGTAACTATATGAGAATAATAAATCGGTAAAAAGCGAAACATGCTTCGTTTTATCACCAAAAAAGAATTCTCCTTCTACTCTCATTATCCGATGGGACGGCCAACATGAGCGGGTTTATCTCCTTCTAGAATAAGAGACAGTAATGGCAGTCTCCTCATAATATGTCAGGTGTTGGCTGACCAATATAACTAGATGGATGGGTGTTGCGGAATTGGTTCGAAAGAGTCACCGCGGCCCTGGAACGCAAAGGGCTTTAGAAGGAACACGGATGGGTTTTAGTTAGTAAGAGTCTGACACGCCCTTCCGCTCCACCCAGAGCGGAAGTAGTCATTTGATGATTTCCCATCCTTAAAAAAAAGAAATGGGTCACCTACAAAAGACCAAAGTAATAAATTGATCTGGATGAAAGTAACATACAAGATACCAATAACTCCTTGCCTCAACAGAATCATGGAAATCATCAATCCATCAATGATGCATGTTATTTTGGGCTAAAGCTAGTTATGTTTTTTTCAAATCTCTAATGTTAAGTATTCTTCTTTCCATTCGTGTCAGGCAATGTATTAATTAAGAATAAAAATGTCGCCTGTGTGACGTCAATAATATCTTAAAGGTATCCGATAAACAACACTGAAAAAATAATAGACAGAGCCCGCTAATGTCAGAGCATGCCAGGATTGCGGAATTTGTTCGAAAGAGTGACCGTGCCCTGGAACGCAAAGGGTATTAGGAGGAACACGGATGGGTTTTAGTTAGTAAGAGTCTGACATTCCCTTCCTCTCCGCCCAGAGCGGAAGAAGTCATTCGATGATTCCCATCCATAAAAAAGACCATGAGCTAGGCGAAGTTAGTTTAAGTGTAGTTCGCATAGCTGAGGGTTTTTTTCATACTTTTTTGAAGAAAGCAAACTATGGAAAGTATGAAATAAAAAAAAAACTGTTTTTGAATTAAAATAATGCCAGTAGCAAACTGGCATTATTTCCAAACTGCTTGAAAAATTCAAAAGCTTTTTACTCGTTTTTGCGGTCGGGTTTTGTTTCCTACATTTTAGTGAGTTTCACTTTTAGAATACTGTCCTTGAGCCCTTTATTTTGATGCCCCAAGCGACTAAGCCAAGAAAAAATACCACTTGGCTTACATAACTTTGTCTTTTTTTTCACAATTCAAGTAGCCTTTGTTACTTCGGGACTCACCAGATGGGCAACAGCATTCTCTGTGCATTGTAACACACTGCGATCGCCAACCCGCCTGCCAAGCGTGACGATTATGGCTAACTCCCCTTTGGGGGAGGCATATGTCCAGTAGTGGACGTCATTTGGCTGATAATGATGATGATGTTACTTCGGCAGTTAAGACGAAAATGATACCTTATCTGTTAAAATATAACAAGCCGTTTAAGCTAAAGGACGTGTAAAGAAATTAACTTACACACATACTAATGAAAAAAGATTGTATATGTACCAGTATACATATACCTCGGCCAAATAGTCTCATTCCAGGCGATACATGAAAAAGAAGTTGCTCGCCGCACGGAAAACGACTGGAAGAGCTATTGATCGATGGCAGTTCAGCAGAGGTTCGAGCTTGAGATTTTCCAGCGAGCAATGGAGCGCAGCATTCTGGGAGTCCGATTAACGGACCGCGTTAGGAACACTAGTGCTGCGTTCCATAAAATAAATCGTCGACGTCACACAAAAAGCAGAGCCACACAAAAAGCAGAGCCACACAAAAAGCAGAGCCACACAAAATTGGGACTGGGCCGCACTCGTCTACCACATGTCGAACGGTTCATGAGCTAAAGCAACCACAATGTGGGTCCCAGAAAATGCCCAACGACATCGCAGGAGACCCAGGCGAAGATGGCGGAACGAGCTTGACGGGATCGACAGGATAGGTCCACACTTGCCCAAAGCTGGGAGAAATAGAAGGAAGAAAGGGAGACCTTTGCCCTGCATTGGGACACAATTGGCTAAAAGTAAATAATAATAATATACATTTGGGCCAGTCGGGTAAAAATACCTCAACTTTGCGAACTAAGCTAAACTAACTTAACTCTTGGTCTGCAAACGGCTTAATTTGCGTCACAAACAAAGCATTATCGCTTAATTCATAATTTTCATGGTCCCTCATGGTAGGGCGGGATACCTCTAGCTACCTCTCGGAGAGAACGGCTGTTCATTCACAATGTTGATTCACCCGTCGTAGAGTAGTGCCACGACTAGTGCTTGTGAAGATATTTGTTTTTTTTTTTAATAAATAGAAGTGTTCTGCTTTGGTTAGGACGGTTTAGTGCAAGTGTGTGGATGATCTTCTGATATGTGGAGCTTGGTGATTTTTTGTAAGTTATCTTGCTTGAAATGAATAGGTTTCTTTATTTACATAGATATTCACACCTGTTTTTGTAAAATACTTAACTATAAACACTAGAAAAAAAAAATACTCCCAACTAAATTAACACTAAAATATGGCGTCAAAAATTCATCCGCATCGCTGTCGACTGGAAGTGTACCCAAAAGACTGGCGGCATTGCCACGTTGTATGGCAAATAGTTACAGGTATAGGTAGGTAGTACTTGAATAGGTACCTATTGAAGTCCTCAAGTCCTTGAAAAGAAGTCTCCCGTAGTCAATTTCAGCTGAATTATTGTATTTTTATTCTATAGCACTAGAGATTAATTTTCCGGAAACATACATATTTTACTTAGAAAGATTTCCATGTTGACGAATATAGAAATTTATATTTGCAATGGCACTGTTTGAGATACAAGATTGATTTTAATTACAGTAAAAACTTTTCAGTATGTCTTCAGTTCACTGTGAATTTTGTAACAATGATTTAGTTCTTTTTGTTGCTGATTCAAAGCCTATCCTGAAAAAGTGTCCTAACCTACTTGGATCACTAAGTCTAGATATGTGGTTGAACCAATGGGACATGTAGCTTAAATAAATATAACTGGTGAAACGTGTGCGGTCTATTTTATATTTATATGAATACCTCTGGTAAACTCTTTGAAGAATTAAGAAGACGTGATCGTTTGTTGTTCCTTCTGTTAATGAGAAGGAGCCAATCGCTCCTTTTTAAAAATAGAATCTCCACGATTTGATGTTAACGTTCAAGCAGCTAACTAAATCTAGAAAATTACTATGCTTAATATTTACGTCTCGCAAAACTTAATTAAAACTTGGTCTATCTCGAGCGATGCGTCTTACAAGTTCATATTTATGATCGTGGAACATCCCGAGGCATGTGCAGATGCATAGGTACATAAGTATTGTTGTTAGGCTTACCGAAAGGAAGGGTAATTTTATAAGCATGGTTAGTTCTTATTTAGCTAGAAACTGGCTTCCTACTTAAGATAATAATTGAGTTACTGGAAACGTACAGGATGACTACAAATTCATCGGCAATGTTCAATCTAGGTGGTAAATGTATTCATAAAATACGAAACAATTTCACAAAACTGCAAAAAAAATTAGCTTATTTTTGAACCGATTTCCAAAAGAATGAGGTTATCAATTCGACTGTATGTTTTTTTTTTTTTGAATAACAAATTAATAAATAATGAAAAAATTACTTGTATGTCAGACTATGTCCATTTGGTTAGTGTAACTTAGAAACTAATAATGTTATTAGGTACTTACCTAAAAACAGTTCGTTTTCTTTTTCATGATTAAGAAGTTTTTTATTATTTCATTGTTCGGCCTCTGTATATCGGCACAGAATATATAATAGTACTACGTATATCGGCGTTTACAGAAAGAGCGCAGCCAAATACCTATTCGGTATTCGGCAGAATTCCTAGCATCTAACTGTCTAGTTTTAAAACTCTAAAAGCTCTGGAATATATAGTGGACATGTGGGACAATATCTCCGACAATGTTCCCAGATCTCTAATTACGACACCTTTGATCTTTCTGCATTGTGTTCCTGTTGCGGATCGATTCCGGTTTAAATTGCCGGATTGCTGCTTGGAAATCCTAACGAGAAATGAAAGGCTCAAATACAAATGTATCCTTCGAAGAAAAATATTAGGTATTTAAACTCTTATCATAAATGAGAAATATTGAATGTATCGAGATTTTAAAGAAGAGAAACCGTTTGGTCTGTTTTTAACCGACTTCAAAAAGGAGGAAGTGATCAATTCGGATGATTATATTTTTTTATGTAGGTATGTTCGAGCATAACTTCTTCATAAATTATATAGACGGATTTGCAAAATTCTTTGTTTGGAAGAACTTTATTTCGTAATGATCCCATTTAAATTTCATAAGGATCTGATGAAGAACTTCGGAGATAGACAATTAAATTGGTATCAGCACTAGAAAGTGAAAAATAAAACTATTTTACAAAAAATAACCACTTGTTAAAAAACGAAAAATCCAAACCAGAAACATCAACTTCCAAAATTACGGAGGACGGAGGGTAATGTTATGCGTGAGTATGTCTGCAGTCTATTTTAAGTGTTTATGTTTATCAGCAATCACGCCTCATCGCCTGAACAGATTTGAGTAGAATTTGGAACTCAGGTAGGTGGACCATGAGGATAAGGACAAAATAGAGAACCTTTTTAATTCGCCAGTATATTCCTGTGGGATAATTATCGACCACCACGCGGACGAAACCGGTAGCAAAAGTAAGCTCACGACCATTATTTCGCCAACATAACTACTCACTTGGACAAAGTAAGGTTCTAAAAACGCCATAAAATTTTACCATAAAAATCAAAGAAACCGTGACATAACTCTGTTAATAAATAAACAGCCATTACTAAACTGTGTCGAAGAAATTCCGATCCAAGCCCAATATGTCACACCTTATGTAAGACGAACCTTTGTGATTTATTATTAGTCGGCCATGTCGTTAACTTAGTCGAGAATAGGTTCTATTAATATCGCATTAACATATATGACCTACACGTGTTCACCTGCTTCTAAGTAGGTAGGAAAGTAAAATTACTTTTTTTTAATGGAAAATCATCAAAATAATTTGTAAGTAGGTTGGTGACCATTTTTCAACTAGATGAGGCCGGTGTTTCCTAGCTGACTACCCTGAGAAGAAACACTGAAACAAACTCAGAGGTCAAAGTCTCTTTTAAAGTCCATACAATCGTACTGGTCAAATCATATGAGAACCATGTAGGCGGTAGGAGAGGATACCATAAGTGAAACTCACCAAATGTAGAAAATACCATACCACAAAAAAGACTAAAAAGCTTTCAAGCAATCTTTTAAAGCATTTTTAATTTATTCCTAGCTTTTCATAGTTTGCCTTCTTCAAAAAAGTATGAAAAACAACCTCAGCCATGCAAATTACGCTTTAACTTACTTCGCCTACCTCTGTGCCTTCTTTATGGATGGGAAATCATCAAATGACTTCTTCCGCTCTGGGTGGAGCAGAAGGGCGTGTCAGACTCTTACTGACTAAAACTCATCCGTGTTCCTTCTAAAGCCCTTTGCGTTCTAGGGCCGTGGTGACTCTTTCGAACAAATTCCGCAACCCTGACAGATGAAGATAGAAACTGTCTACGAGTATGATACCCAGCACATTAGGTCATTAGACCTAAAAGCTAAACTATAAGTTATTTCACCTAGTACCGAAGTAGGTAGGTAACAGAAAAGATATGGGAATGAGTTAACAAGGCGAGGAATGATGATTTTTAACCGACTTCAAAAAAAGGAAGAGGTTCTCAATTAGGTTGTATTTTTTTCTACGTTTCTTACCTCATAACTCCGTCATTTATGAACTGATTTGAAACATTTTTTTAAGTGAATGGATAAATTTTCCTTTTGGTTCCATAGAAATTTCATCAAAATCGGTTCGGTAGTTTGGTTTTTAAATCAAAATATCTGGGAAAAATGTCATCCAAGTAAACGGAAGTGCGTATTTTGCTATGTGACTTTACAGTGTTGTTGTCAGGTGTGGGGTACCACTAAAAATGAAAAATAAAAAACAATTTGACAAAAAAGTACAACCGACTTCAAAATAACAAAAACACTACAAAGTATAAAATAACTTTAATTTCGGAAGTCGGTGTTTAAAACAAAGAAACAACCAAAAACCAATAGAAAGCTTTCTCTTTACAATATTAGTATAGAAGAACATATAGATATTGCATTCTGTAGGTAGGAATGTATTCGTCTTAGACATTCAGTCCAATCAGTAAGTATTTAAGTTTGCCAAACGACAATTCACGATTCGGTCAATTTATGTAGGCTTTTTTAAATACCATATAAATTGATGTGGCAATAATAATAAAAGAATCGCTTGTTTCACTTGCACACTAGATAAAAATTATATAATATATCAATCTTTAAGAAAATATCTACCTATACATAGTTTTATGGGTAGAAAAGGGGGTTCAAGTATCGAATTAGTTTTTCACCAAAAAACCTTGTCTCCAATTATAAACAAAACTTTTAAAAAAAAAATACAACCGACTTCCAAATAACAAAAATCGGTGTTTTTGGTTGTTTCTTCGTTTTTATAATATACCCGTTATTCGACCCGTGTTTAGAATCGTTTTTGGCTTTTCGTCAAATAAACAAATTTTAATTGACTATGGGGTCAATGGCTATTGAAGAGGTTTTTTTCTTATTTATTTTGTCCTTATTTATCAGGTTTACAGTTCTATCCAGCCTTTGAAAAGTAAGCCATTGACCAAATTGCAGCCATGAAATATGTTCCTAATGGTTAATTCCCTAACAAATCCACCACGTTGCAGCCTCAACCTAACCCATTTGACACAGTAAATAGGCAATTCTTATCTGTAAATTGAGTTCTCATGTCAGGCCATGGGGTTCCGTAGCAATTAATTCCCGTGGCACGTGTTCCCGCCAAATGTAGAATACTACGAAGATCCACTCTGCATATTTATTCCTAACCGAAGCCATGCAATTTCTGAAAACAGGGCATTGGATATATTATATCTACATGGTGTTTTTTCAATTGAATGACAATCTTTCAGGGTATGGAAGAACCCATGAATATGATGGGTGAACCACTTTCACAATAGTTTTTTTTTTAATCTGCTGTTATTGTTTATTATTTAGACTGTTAGCTGATGTCAGCGTCGTTCTAACAGTCAATATTGTTCATATTCTTAAGTCCCACACATACTGAAAGATAACCATGAATCACATTGTTCCTAAAATCTAGCGAATATTTAAAAAAAGGATTGCTCAATTCTCAATAACAATCGTTCATGTAACGGTCAATCGATCTACGAGTTCATGTTGCACTTACTGCGGTCAGTCAGTGACCGTTCGTTATTTTCGGAGAATCCTCTTCAAAGCACGCTGGTTTTTTATTGAATACCTATGGTAGAGATAACGGAAAAAGGCCCTAATATAGAATGTCTTTAACTGACACGAATTTTGCCCTGTAACAACTGTAATGGGTAAAAAAGATGTATCAATTGACCAGCGTCGACTATCCGATTGGCTCATCTTCTTGTGCTGTAGGTACATAACGTGTTCCATGGCAGTTTACTTGATGACAAGGACCGGATTACTGACCAGGATAGTAAATAATGATAGCGGAATCAGAAGGTTGCGTGTTCAAATCACGTCGGGGTCATCAGGATAGAGGGTGTGCGGAATAGGGTGTTAAGTCCCGCAAACCTAAATAGAAAAGGGAGAATCCTCCGACGCGACCGGATGGTTGTTGTGTCTGGTGGGTAACTGCCCGATAGTTGGTATTCAGACTGTTGTATATTTTCAAATCGCACGGAGAACTTTTCTTGCGCGATGCAGGATTTCCTTGAGTTAGTTCGCAGCTGGTGAGATTGATGGCATTGCGATTCTTTTTGTTGCGATATAAATTTTGCTACGTTGGCTTTTGGTGGCGGCATTGATGCCGAAACACATCCATTGAATGAGAACTAGTAATAGTAATCCCATCGAGAAATAGCTAAGCCCATAGCTAGCCGTTATCAAAGTCCGTTGCCAGACCGTCACGTCACCGCCCCTCATACAACCAAACCAAAAAAAAAAGGATCTACATTGTGAGCATCGATCTAATCAAAGCAAGGTAAACCTAGAATACAAAGATAATTCAACTTCTGACCACTCTCACAGTGTGGTTGTTATTGTGCGGCTAGTAATTCAATAACTGTGTATTCGTGTTATCTGACAGTTATGGCCGAGTGGCTGACCAACCTCATACATGATGCAGCACCAACAGACAAATGAATGGCTGTGGCGGGATGTGGCCCGCGCGGCATCCTGCGTCGGATTGTGTGCCTGCTTTTGTTTACAATTTTGTGGGCTGCACAAGAATTCAGATGCAAAATGACTTCGTAAATTATGGAAAGGGTTGTTGTAGATTGGTCAATCTTGAGAATTGATGTTTTGTTTACCACACGATAGGTAGATTTGGCTTTACTAGACCGTGCGTTTTTCTATTGCTACCATGCCACCATTTGGGGTTTGATGTTGCCGCCACGCCACCATTTGAGTTTTACCGTTGCCACCATGCCACCATTTGGGGTTTTTCTGTTGTCACCATACCACCATTTGGGTTTTCTGTTGCTACCATGCGACCATTTGGGGTTTACCGTTGCTACCATGCCACCATTTGGGTTTTTCTGTTGCCACCATGCCACCATTTGAACCGACTTGACCGAAGCAAACTCGTCACGCAGTCAATCTTCAAGATCGGTCGTACGCACGAGACATTAAAAATACTTGTTTCTTGTATAAACGCGTATTTAAGCAATCGTTCGAACGGCCTCATATTTACTATCTAAATCTATGGTTCCTTGTTTCTGAAACTTTTTTAAGCCTGCTATCATGTGATTTTACTGGTTTTTGTTTCTCCGATCAACCAATCTCTGAAGCTAACATAAGATTTAAAGTCGTATTAGAGAGTACGATTTGGATATCACGATATTGTGATATCGTCATTTTAAATGGCTACCTACCTGTAAAAGAATACTACTTACTTTTCTTAATGCTTATTGTTTTCCAAGAAGCAATATCTGCATCACAGGATGGCATGAGATCGTTCAGATCGCAAACGATATCGATAATACGACGGATGCTGATCCATACAGAGATCAGACAATGTTCTATTACAGGTGGGTACTATAATCAAATAGCTTCTGCAAGCGGCTTTGACCGTGTGAAAATATCCAAATTTTCGGAAATTATCCGAAGCGGATTTTTGGGGTAGGATCAGCTGATCCGCTAAAGTTCCTCATAACTTGACAAAATCTTGTGGACATCAGACTTTTTTTGCATTTTCCGGTTTTGTCTTATAGTAAAAGTGCTTGACCATTGCCAATGATTTAACATCATAATTCTCCATATTCAGGCAAAAAGGAACTGCAATCACGTGTTTGGCTATGATTCGTCATCAAACACGTGCCTAAAAACTTTTTTTTCATATTTAGTAAAGGCTGATTTCTCTGATCGACATTATAACTACTAACATAACTGAACGCCAATTAAATCGTTGTTTGTCCAAAATAAACTTGAAATTGACATTATTTTTCCATAGCACACCGACCTTGCGTAACACACCTAAATTAGCCCAAATAGGTAACGATAACCTAATGTATAATAATATATTGTAAACTTTCTAGTAAGAGAATGCACCATAGTATATGGCCCACCGGTCGTTCAAACAATTTATTATAATGTATTCCTTAACTCATTCAAGAGGCTGTATGACATAACTTGCCTTTGCCTAATGACATATTCTTTTTAAGTGACAGATGATGACTGTTCGTATTTTAAATTTTTACTCTGTGAGAACTGAATGGACGTAACTTTTTTTAATATGATAAATGGATTGGATAAGCCGATTGATCCAATAGCCGGAGAGTAATGAAAATGGATTGTTTATTGCAGATTAGGCCGTGTATGCGTTTATAAATCATGATTAAGCCGTGTTATCAATGCCGCTGGTGAGTAATGGTAGCTCTTGTTTGATATTTAATTTAATATGCGTATATTATATCAATTATTTAGATACTTAAACATAACCAAAAATAAGCATTTTTAAACAGTCTTTGTGTAGATAATAATAGCGTAGAATTAGAAAATTAAAAAAAAATACAAGTCGGCCAGATGCGAGTCGGACTAGCGTGCAAAAGGTTCCGAATGAATAACTTTGACATGTTACTTTAAAATCATAGACTTTTTATCGGTTTCTTTAATTTATCTGATTTTTTAGCCTAAAATTATAAAAAAACCAGATAAATTAAAGAAACCAATAAGAAATTGGTCAATTTATTTATTTATTTGGAATCTCAACAGGTTATTATTAATTTACATGAGTTATGAATGTTCACATTCCTATCAATGAACAGCCCAATGCAGTTGCGTTAAAGTTAGTAGCATCTTAGAGTTTCATACTCTGCACAGTGATAGCGAGCTGATCACAATTATCTCTAAAGCCAATAACAGAGTTTCACGGCATTGTTAAAGCTAGGTTAACTAGAAAGTGGCGAGAAAAAAATCAATTGTCATCTATTTTCTTGAATAACTTCAGCATGGAATTTTTTAAATTATATATGAAAGTGGCGAGAAAAAAATCAATTGTCATCTATTTTCTTGAATAACTTCAGCATGGAATTTTTTAAATTATATATATATTTTTTTTAATTTTAAATTTTTTTTGAGACTCTTATTACGATGATCCCTTTCATTTGATATGTCACACAGAACAGTTGGAAGAACTTTTTTTTTCTAATTTGTTCCGGAAATGGGATCCCATTTTCGAAATTTATTTAGTTTCGTTACGTTTCTGTGTTTTGGACACAGAATTTTATGTGTTTGCCAAATTTCGACAGAATCGGTCCAATAGATTCAGAGAAAATCGGCTGTGACAGACGGATATTTTTTTCCATTCCGAGGTTCGGAAGTTCGGAACCCTAAAATGAAAAGATAATTAAAACACTTATTCCATCAGCCGTTAATACGTATCGAACCAACGTCTATCAAAAGAAATACCATAGAATAACCAAGCAAACAAGGCATATTTTGACGATGAAATTTTTGTAGCGATAATATCTACAAAAATGAATTTACAAAATATAGATTCAAATACTAACCAATTCTCCCTCAGTAATCATCCTTTAAAAGGTTTAAATTTTTGTAGCGATAATATCTACAGAAACGAATTTACAAAATATAGACCAAACACTAACCAACTCTCCCCCAGTAATCATTCTTTAAAAGGTTTAAAAACCAATATCAATAAAACCTACCATTCCCAAATAGTTTTGATTGCCTCCCACATCCCGGACATAAGCCAATCAATCGCGCAAGTGCTAAACCAGAGTACTCAATATTCGTTTTTCGAATGTGAAACAAAAGCAAAGCGATCCATCATGGTCCGGTCAAAGTTCGCGGGTTCGTAATTACTATGATGTTGGTACTCCAAGTTTTTGTTTATGTTTCCAAGTCAATTTGGTGGTTGTTTTACGGATTATGTTGGACCTTGAAAATATCGGACTTCACAGGCGGGATTAATTCCGGGAATTTTACAAAAAAAATCCAGGAATGTGTCCTTTTCCTCAAATAGGTACATACATACGAGTAGGCTTATATTCTAATATAGGTACAAAGTCAGTGTGAAATAACTCCACTCGACTCAATGGCCTTGTCATGAAAAAATAAGTGTAAATTTGATTGACTCGAGTTCGAGAAAATACATCGATTATAGGACGTATATAAGTACGAGTACGTCACTTTTGACAGTGTCTGATTTAAGAATTGTAAGTTGAATGTGTTGTGTGACTAGCCTGAACACTTGTCATTAAATCAAACTCTGGCATCAAATCAGAGTTTGACACGTACTTAATTATGAATTGAACTCCGAAATCTCAATTCGAAAAAACTGACCATGAATATGTTTTGTAACACGAGACCAGACATTACAACTCCAGGCTAAATTGGTTTCAGGAGCTAAACACCACTCGTTACTGCGTCGTAAATCTGAACGGGTAATCAGTTCGGAATCCCCGCACATAAAGCACCTGGTTTTTCTTACCGAGTCGTTCTTTCTGCCAGGTGTTATATTTTATGTGTACTTAGACATTATTTCAATTACAAGTATCTTAATGTGTTTGATTAATACATGTGTCTAGAAGATATAATTATGTCTTTTGCCTATGGTATATTTTGTGTCGTTTTATTCTTGAATTGAAAAACTTTTAAGCCAAAAAATACAACCGACTTCTAAATGAAAAACACAACTAAGTTTAAAATTACTTTTAATTCGAAAGTCGGTGTTTTAGGTTGTTTCATTGTTTTTCGAAGGTTTCTTCGATGCAAGCGTGCTCAACCTTTGACCACATTATCGCTTACCATCAAGTGAAATAGTGGTATCTACACAGCAAACTAAAAAAAAAACTTTTTTTTCTGCCTTTTTTTTCTGAAATATGTGACATCAGCAGTCAGTTTCCCGTCTATGTACAAATGCAGCTACCAATATTTTACATGAAGCGATTGCCTATCTATCCTCTACAATCAAGTAAGGTTTTGTTATAGTCGAGCCCACACATAGGTACTTACCGATCTTTGTCTGTGCAGATTATCATCTGTCGCGACAAAACAAGCCAAGATATCCAGGTATTTATTACAACCATAAAGATCGATCTACACCAGCACATTGTGCCCTAGGCGTCCTTGTAACAATACCCTAACAAGCGTGTGAGTTCACGTCAACGATGTAGTTTTTGCTCCTACGTTACTCTAACCGGCAAAAACTATGTGAACTGTCTCCATAGTATTGAAGTTTGCGACACGATTGTTGAAGAAACTATGCTGGAGCGAGCTGGGAATAGTTGTAAGCTGTGTTTAAGGTTTATAACATAGATAGCTGGTGCAAGCTAAGTGCACTGAGATGAACAAAACTTTAGGGTTTCTTTGGAGAATATCGAAAGCCGTGGCGTGGTTTAGGAATGTACCTACATAATAATGTTGTAACTGAACTTCGGATCAGCCGCTGCTAATGTGGAAGTATTCGCATAAAAATTCCAACAGCATTTTAAATGTTTTAATCTATTTGCCTACTTTGAATATCAAACTCCCGTAGGTAAGACGTACATTATGAATATAATTTACTTTTTTGTTGTCTACACACTCAAAACAAACTTCGTAAACACCTACACCTATTATTACTAACATTGAAAAACAAAACCGCAATGTCCGTTACAACAACTTTTATTTTTAAATCTATATGTAAGTACATACATATAGATACAAAAATAAGAGTTAGCTAGCTCTGCAACTACTTAGTTGCAGAGCTAGCCACTCCCTTAGCGTTTTTCTGCTTCGTTCATTAGCGTCTGTACACCTGACACGGCCATCTCTGGTTACCCAGGAACTATTCTCTCGCGAGAATTTATTCAGACAACTCCGCCTCGGAAACCCTTAGCTAAATTGAGTTTGAAAGTAACGGAACGAGATAAAACATAACACTGCAACTATCACGAAACAAAATGAATGGTTTTACAGGGTTTTCAATTCAATCTGGATGTTCTTTAGTTTGTTTTTTGTATTGCATTTCATACCCGACAGTTGGAAAAAAGGTAGCATGGCAATATTTGTGGGTAAAAATGGTGGTACGGCTCGAAAAAAGACGAAGAATTATTTTCCTTTTTTTTTTGTGGCCATGGACACAAATTTAATATTTTTCGACCAGTATTTAGCAATCTGTAGGAACAGCTCTATCATTGGCCACGTTTAAATCTTAAAAGATGCAGGTTGTGCACGATGGGCATCAGAGAATATGACTTACAATTTTTTTTTTCTTATAATTAATTTCATTTGTGAGAATTAGAAGTACCTACGTTAATGTATAAGCCATATTCATCGGATAACCTTTGAGTAATGAAAATTGGTCAAATACTAACAAACCCATATTGATACCCAAGAATAATGTTTAGAAGTTGAATAAAAGCTGAAGGTACTTATTGAGAAAAATCACACTTCGTATGGGAAAATAAACATATTGTCATATGGTGATTATTTAAACATAGGTAAGCCACTTGTGATGGTACCCAAATCGATAAAATAGTACCTAGGTACCTGCTGCGCTATCGTATAAAAGTACATGTACGATCTTAAGAGGACTAGCTCAGAAAGGCTATAAAGATTCCAAGCCAATTAAAATACTCGACTACAGTCATTTTGTAAAAGCTTGCTTAATTAATCTCTTTCATTTGCCTCTTTAGTTATTTCCTTTATTCGTTCAGTCTATCCGACTTGATCACTTTTTAAAATAGGATCTGTTTATCCTGAACGCTGGTTAAGGTAGACTAGGACTCTATTCCGTTGAACATAACGACCATTTTAAATTAAAATTGCTGAAGTTCTCTCTTCGCCTAAAGCCAATATATCGATGTGTAGTTACATACCTACATATTTTATACCGCGTCAGTAATCTTTATCTATACTTATAATAAAGTTGACATTCATTCACATTCATGAGGAATGCTATAGGCTATTATGACGGAAAATTCATACGGAAACGGGAAAAAATGGAAGGGATATGAGCGTACGAAGTCGCGGGCAAAAGCTAGTGAGTAAATAAGGCATAAGGCGGTCTTTCATAATTTAGGAGAATAATAAAATACATAATGAACATAGGTATTTAACAATATCAGCGTCCCCAAGGACTAGGCCGGTTGTTCAGAGATGCTCAAGCTCAAATCCGAGTATGGCTGGAAATGCACCTGTTGCAGTATATCATCTGCGTAGCCTGTTCCCAATTGAAATAGGTTTTTTTTTTCAATCTAATGGAATGCAGATGAATACCAATGTTTTACATAGAGCGACTGCCTATCTGTCCACCACATCCCAGTTACTGGGTACTCACAGTCCTCGTCTGGTTGTCTAATTGTAGCCATGTTCTTTTTCTTCACTGCGATCGCCAACCCGCCTGCCACGCGTGGCGATTCAGTGGACGTCTTTCAGCTGATATGATGATGAATTGTTACACCCTATTGTTTTTTAAGCTCCTACTATAATTTGATACCTGTAATGATAAAAGAGAAAATTCTATTCTATTCCCTTTCAAAAGCGCCTTTAGGCACTACGAATGAAAATCTGAAAAGATTGAAGATTAAACTATCACAATTCCACATTCCAGTGTGCCTCGCCATTACATGGGCTGAAGCTCAGAATGGTCGAGGGCCGCAGCACCAGGACCACAACGGCCATGGGTGGGATATCCGGCTGGCAGTTCCAGGGGAACCCGGCAGTGACTACCCCACCCTGGGCGCGATACCAAGGACATCATTCTCGTGCGCCGGCAGAGAGCCAGGTAATCTTAACAAGATTCTATATTTTTAGGGTTCCGTGTCTCAAAAGGGAAAAATGGAACCCCTATAGGATCACTTCGTTGTACGTCTGTTGGTCTGTCACTACCCTTTTTCTCAGGAACTCATGGAGTTATCATGTTGAAATTAATATCAAATACGTAAGTCGATGGTACCTTGGAGCTCTAAAAATCAAGCCCGATAAAAGTATATAGCTATTTATGCATCATTTTTCGTCATTTTTGCGACATATTTTGGTACGCGCAGGTAAATCAAACCTATAGGCCCTATAGGTTTGATTTACCTGCGCGTACCAAAAATACCCTATAGTATAGGGTATTTCCCGTTAATTTAGAATCATGAAATTTGTCATGAACCACAAATGACCACAAGTAATGGAAAAAGTCTGAAAATTGATAATTTGTATAATATATCACACATGAAAAAATCATAATTTGCGATTACAAACTTATATTTGTAGTTGAAAAAATTACCGTGACATACATCGATGTAGTTAAGTTTGACCTTCAATCGTACTTATCGTTTCATCAGTAATGAGAGTGTTTTCATTGTTTTTAAACTTCAGTAAAAATCGAGACAGAAGATTCCCATAATAGATGAATTATATAATATACATATGAGATTGTACGGAACCCTCGATGCGCGAGTCAGACTCGAACTTGTCCAGTTTTTTTAAGCTACAATGACCAAAAGTAGTTAACGTGGACCTTGGCTCTTGACAGGGTTGTGTAGGACCTTATAACACACACAAAAAAATCAATCAATCTACAGTATGATTAGGTTGGCTTCCTGTTTACATCGAGGGTATCACTTGGTTAAATCTTAAAAATATATTTTGTAATCTCTGTCTTACATACAACCATTCTCAATTTCAGGTTACTACGCAGATCTAGAAGCCAACTGTCAAGTATTCAGAGTCTGCACCGTTGGCTCAACCTACGGCTTCCAGTCTTTCCTGTGCCCAAATGGAACTTTGTTCAACCAAGCAGTCTTCGTGTGCGACTGGTGGATGAACGTCGACTGCCAAAATTCTCAACAGTTATTCAATAACAACAACGAACAATTTGAAAATCTTAGACTGGGGCCACAACTTATGAAAGACATTAAAAAAATGCTTACTCACCCGATGCTAAACCCTTATGATAAGACCGCAATGAAAAGTAATCTCATCGTGATGCAAGATTATAAACCACCATTCGGACAGTTGTTTCCAAACGGAGCATTATTAGCAGGTCCAGAACGCGCACCAAACAACGTTTATGTTCCAGCAAAGCAAATTCAACAAAATCAAAATCTTATTCAAGGCAATCCGAACGATTTCACATATTCAGCGTCAACACCTGATCCCAGATATGTACCTGCACCAATAAATGCTAACTTTTTACCCTTGCAAAAAGATGCAGAAGTTTTTCAAAGGCAAAGACAAAATGGTCAATACAACGCTGGAAATAGTATTCAGAACGCTAGAGTGCAAACAACTCAAATATCACAAACAGGAAATCTCATTTCTAATGGACACGCGGGTAGATTTCAACAAAATGGAAACACAAACATAGCTAATAACAATGGTTACTCACAAGCACAGGTACAGGCACCACGTCCAACACAAATCACGAATAACTTCTCACAGAGACAAACTACTTCTGTAAGTAGCCCGCAATCAGGCAATGCACAAAACACCCAGAGAGGACAAGTCAATAAACAAAGAGCTCAGTACACAGAACCCAGAAGACTACCTCAAACGAATAATGAAGTTCAATTTGCAAAACTACAGAACAGTCAAAATAATAATCAAGATAAACAACCGTACACATACAGTACACCTGCAACTGATACGCTACAATATTCAAATAATTTAAATAACCCAGCTGGTAGAGAATTAAAAGAAAACTTGGTAAGTACAATAAGAAACATTCCATCTACTGTTATAACAAAAACATTAACTTATAGTAGGCTTATACAGGAGCCGAAGGTTGGCAAACCAAAGTCTAGGATAACAGTTAAAACTTGGATTGTAAAGCCGACTAAATCTGCAAAACTAATAGCGGAGCCTACTCCTTATAATTACGCGAGGCCCTCTGCACCATCACCGCCATCCCCATCACCTACAGAAAGGCTTATAGAAGAATATACACCTTATGTGTATGATGTGCCGACCACTTCTCAAACTGAGAAAATAATCTCACCAGAACTAGAATCTGATCAAGAACCAGACGAACCTTATGTTTATAACAGACCTACCCCTTCTGCCAAGCAAGTTCAAACAACTGAAATCCAAACTACACGTATATTTATAGCCCCCACAACGTTACCTACTCGTGCTACTTTTTCAGGACGAATTACGAATTTCCCACAAACATCTCCACTACCCACAAAAGCATCTCGCCTGTATCTTACTCCTTCACCATTCACATCAACTGCTCGATTCTATTTACCTCCACCAAGAAACCCAACTACTCTACCTCGACTTTATTTACCCCAAAATATTCAACAACCAGTATACTACCAAAATGCTCAATTAAGAGCCTCACCTACTATTCCTACACCAACTCGCGTGACTTTTAATGAAAATCTGAATCAACCTACGTTTTCTGTAACAAAACAATCTCGCATTAACGCCAACCATCAGAACTTATCGTTCACTGACATTCTGACGAAAGAAAAACTCGATATCACTGTTAATGATATAGTAAAGGACACAGATGATATTTTGAAAACTGCTTCTCCTCCACAATATAGTCAATATCAGAATCATAAGGAATTCAAATCCCTTGATTACCCTGAAAATTACATAGTATCAAGGACATCAACTGATAGTGGTGAAACTTTGACATCTCAAGTTCCAATACAAACTCCAACAGTGTCAACCATAAGTTCTAGAATTATAGCAACTCCTGCAACAAGCTTGCAACCTCCTAACGAAAATTTTATATTCCAAAATAATAACCAGCTCGCAAATTTACCTTTCTATAAAGAAACTGGCTTACCAAACACTATAGAGCGCACAGTCTCAATAAAAATCACCATTCCAGAGAGGATTGCCGCATTTCTTTTTAAAAATCGAAGCGATTCAGAATTTGATAAGCTAGAAATACTAAACACTGGAAGCAGCAACTATTTGGTTATGAGTAACAACTTTGTGCCGAAAAAAGATGCATTTAATTTTATTCCAATCGCTAAACTAATTGGAAATCAAAACTCAAATAATCTTTCTGATTCACAGGCGCTCGTGTATTCTTTTTTGACTGACTCTATCAACGTAGCGAGGGAATACAACATTGCACAGCGAGATATACAATCATCTACAGCATCACCTGCACTGGCACAATTTCAGAACCTGAACAACGAGAAACTGTCACAAATTACGAACCAAATATCACAACTGACATCATCACAATATTCTAGTAACAATCTAAACAGTTTTGACACTAATGCAAATATTATTCCTACCCAAAGAACTAATACTAATCTTCTTAATCGATTCACAGGCAACGCAAAATACACAGATGGATCGAATCAGGCCCAACAAACACAGCCAAAACAATTAACACCTTCACAACAAACTCAAGGTAATTTTTACTCATCACAATTCCAAGTACCCAATGCTCAGCAGAATCTTCTTAACAGTCAAAACCAACTGTACAGTGGTCAATTATATCAATGGTCTGTTCCAGATGTAACCAATCAAGTATACAATCGTCCAAGTCCTGCAAACCTCGTTAATCCTAGCAACATTCAACAACAGAATACACAAATGTTCAGTGTACAGCGAAACACAAATCAAATTAATGCAGTTGACAATTTTAAGCAATCAAGTCCTCAATTCGAAGTCGTTAAAGCAGAAACTGTAGCTTTGAATCCTGCTAAACTGCAACTCGAGCCGCCTAATGAAGGAGAACAATTTGCTAGTCAAGAGACACTTAACAGTTTGCTAAATAGTGAAAATGGAATATCGGCACACTTAGAAGACAAAATCGTAGGCACTATAACACATCCATTAGAAGACAACAAGGTCCTCACATACAAGAAAGACCAATCATACTATCTTTACACAAAACTGGAAGACAACACTATCGAGCAGAATTCTCCAACAAATCAGCAAACCAATGTAAATACTCAACAAAATGCGAAACTTACACAGTCTTCTAACGACAATATGCCAAAAAATCTGGTATCATTCCAACTTATCCCCTCCGTAAGTTACGAGTTAGAAGACGAGAAAGACCAACAAAAATTCCTTAGCGCTTTCCAAATTGACGAGTTTGGTGCTCCTAGAGATATAGCAAGACCGCAGAATGTAGAAAATCAAAATAATAATCAAGCACAGCAAATCATGACGTCTAGCGTAGACTTCTCAGTTGAACACCCGACCACTTCTAAACAAAATGAGCAGTACAGAGTAAACCCACTGTACTCTGGACCATCTTCGTATACTGCTCCACAATCATCAGTTGGTAGCTTAGGATCAAGACAGGTAGTACAAAATAACTTTAATTCTAAATTAGAAGATTTTGATAGCAGTAATAACAATGGTTACCCTAAAGAAAGGCCTGCGCGCCAATTTTTTCCTACATACAGGTACAATTGAAAACAAAATGAACATGTTGAAGTGAACGGTGAACCTAGTAGTGTGTATTGGTTAAAAAATAGTATTCTAATCGATGTAAATAAAAACGTAGATGTAAGTAGATAAGTATAGAAAGGAATTAAAACAAATATTTCGAGACTTGACTGCAACCAAAAACGAAAGATTACAGAATATACATATTTTTAGCTAAACTAAATAAGATAAGCTACTAAATATTAAATTACTCGTTATAAATAGGTACATAAGGTGAGAACGAATTTGAAGTGCCTGATTTGTTATGAAAGATGTGTGTTGAAATATTAAAGGAATATACATTATAACATTAAAACGAATAATGACTTTTATTTCTTCATAACCATAGCAATGATAGCTGGAGTAAGGCGGTGGCCGAATGGCATCCGCGGACTGGAAAAATAGTGTGAGTGCGATATATGCAGACGACCATGTTGCCAGTCGGGCTATGGATGATGATGTTGATAGACATATGACGGTTGGGAGTTGAGGGGCCAGCAAGATGGCTATCCAATGGGCAAACTGGATGCGGAAGACGAGTGTTATGGTGCAGATTGGGACAGGCATATGTCCTAGCTGGCACTTCAGTAACAGCTATGTATGTTCATGTGTTTGTGCCTGATGGATGTCGCTTGGCTATACAATGTGGAGATGACAATATGACTTTAAATTAAAACACTGGCAATCCTGGTTTATAGAAACATTTGTAAACTATCAAATATATCCGAACATAGAAATAAAAAAAATGATTTTTTCTTACAGCTCTTGTCACCTTCGGCGTTCCGGCTGTGTTAGAAGTGTTACAACCCAATGGCCTGGCAAGAGACCGGACGGCATGTCATTAGTGTCTTGGGGTCTCGGGTCTTGGGGTCCGAGTGCACATAACTTGTTTAACTCTCAAGGCGCTTAGTTGACACTTTACGTGACTCAAGGGCTGGCTTTTACCTTGGTCAAAGAATAAGCATTGCCATACAACGTGGCAATGCCGCCAGTCTTTTGGGTACACTTCCAGTCGACAGCGATTTTCTTTTTTTTTTTTTTTGAGGATGGGATATCATCAAATGACTTCTTCCGCTCTGGGTGGAGCGGAAGGGCGTGTCAGACTCTTACTGACTAAAACCCATCCGTGTTCCTTCTAAAGCCCCTTGCGTTTCAGGGCCGCGGTGACTCTTTCGAAAAAAATCCTGTACCCTGAAGCCACCCAACGCTCGCCGTCCGCAGGCCCGCGCCTACGGTAGCCGGGGATCGCCCTGCGACTCCCGACGCCCGGGGCGTCTTCTCCTGTAGCGGCGGTTGGGGCGAAGGCCTTGCCTTTCTCTCGCGCGGCCCGCCTCCTCCTTCGCTAGCATTACTGCTTCGCAGAAGGCCGCTTCTCAAGCCTCATCGCTACGGACCATGTATTCAACCAGGGCCGGTCGCAAGAAGTCGCCGCCGCTGATCGCCTCGACAAGGACACGGCGGTGCTCAGCCCAAGCAGGCCAGACCTCCACCGTGTCCTCCGGGTGATCATCACAGTGCTAACACCCGGGCGTGTCCTCCCGCTTAATCCGAAACAGGTAGGTACCTCCCGAAACAGCCGTGTACGGTGAGTACCTGCGTCAGGCGGAAGGTGAGGAAGCCGTGGCGCCTCTCCTTACCGCCGCAATTGTGGCGTGCCCAAGTCGACAGCGATGCGGATGAATTTTTTGACGCCATATTTTAGGGTTAATTTAGTTAGGAGTTTTTATTTTTATTTCTAGTGAAATAGTTTGTTTCTAACAAACTAAATAGCTTAAAACTGCAAACAAAATAAAACACCATTTATAAAATTGGTACACTGACCTGCGGTAAGAATGGCAACGCAGCGCGGTTTTATTCATGATAAAGCGCGAGGCCGCACCCGGCCACTCGCGGGGTGTCGCGGCGACGCCGACGCAGCGACGTCTTGTTTTGGCGCCATTATTATTATTGCTCAATTACACAAAATTAAATCAAATCACAGATTATTAACCAAATAGTCAGGCATCATTCATCCGCGAGTTATTCACTAATCAAATTTTTTATTAACAATCGCTTTTAGATCACTTAGTTATGTAGCCAGTCATTACTTTGTTTATTTTCAACATGTCCGCCGTGTTCTTGAATACAAAAACTACACCGACGTATAATGTTATATCTCACTCTTGATTATAGGTCACCATTAGCAGCCATTTCTTTCAATTTATTATTCCTATTTTTAATTCCTCAACGGTATTGACTTCTGTTGAGTATACCTCATTCTTTATCCCCACAAGAAGAAATCCAGTGGCGTGAGATCTGGTGACTTCGCTGGCCACCGCACTGGTCCATAACGGCCAATACACTGTTGTCCGAATATTTGAGCCAAACGCTCTCTTGTAGACACCACTAAATGAGCTGGTGCTCCGTCTAACTGGTACCACATCTGCCTGATACGATACGATAACACTCGCGCGGCGATTTCAAACAGGCGCGGGCGCATTCGAAATTCCAGAGCGGAACAAAATGCGTCACAGGCAGGAAGGAAGTCCGGTGACACACTGACCGCGTAACCTAGACACGAGTAATTGCAGGTTTCGACAAGTAAGCATAGTAGAAACAAGCAAACTTTCATAATTATCTCTCTCGCACATATATATTTTGCGATTGACATGAGTGCGTAACGGGAAGCAATAAAAAAATGCATGCGGAAGTTGCATGCATTTTTTTATCTAGTTGTGATGACACGCTTTATGACTCCGAAACTACTAGTACTATTTGTATCAGAAAATAAATTTTAAAGAAAAGGCGTAGGTTTTTGAAGTAGCGAGCTGGCAACGTGTGTCGTTAACCTGTCGCGTGCTCTCCTGTTTACAATACAGCATGTAGAAAATACTTAAAATTAAAAATAATGTCCTGTGGCTAAACTACTGGATATATTCATTTGATTTTTTGTGTGCAGGTTGGGAATATCATGACTTACCTATATGAAGTTTCATTTATGATCATATTGTCGTCTCCACTCTGTATAAGGACTTTTTAATATGGTTTTTATCAAAAATATTACAACTCTTAAGCGCCGACCCGCCGACACAACCAAGGAATCATGTCGGCGTCGGCAACATGCGCCCGCGCGTGCTATAATCCACCGACATGCCGCCAGCATGCGTCGGTTCCAGTTCGATCCAGCCCGTCTCTAGCTGTCCTCCCCCCAGCGACGCCCTAAGCCGAGGCCCGTACCCCACAGGGGGTGCCCTTAGCGTGTAGTCGCTTAGTTTGTAAGTTTTTTATAAGCCCTGGCTGGAGGCTTTAATATTATATTAAGGCCACCACAGGCAAGCCCGGATAAGCATTCGACAACCTTATAGGTTGAACTGCGAGAAGCCACTCATAAAAAAAACAGCATGCGTCCCACGCCTCAGTTGCCCGGCGATATTCAAGCTGTAGTGACGTTCTCGATTTATCTTGCGACACGAATGGGACGACGAAACAAAAAAGTTCCTCATCTCGAGCCACTGACAAAGTTTTCCGACTTGCAATGAGTGAAGCCGCCGACAAAAATTTGCCGACATAGGCGGCTTTGGTGTGTATTGCGCTTTAAAAACAATTCTGAAAACCTTCCTACTTACTCTCCAAAAATCATTTTCTAACTGATATCTCCAATCCCAGTTTTATTACCATTGAACCAATATACAGAATTTTAAAATATGCTTCGAGTATCTGCTGCTTGCTAGAATAGAATAGAATATACCTAATACTCATAACATAGGGTGACACAATGAGCGGCTTTATCGCTAAAAGCGATCTTTTCAAGACAACCTTTGGATGGATTTTAAAGAGAAAAGGAAAGACAATACTGTGGGTGGTCTTTGGTATACGATTTATATACCTAGACTAAAAAGTCTACCTTCATTTTAGCAGCGGGGCATATCAAACTTGATAAATTTTGAGTCTTTATGAAATTCACTTTGAACTACGATAACTTCAGAGGTTCAAACCTACCTTAATTGAATTTAAATTGAAATACATTCCAGAACCTGTTAACTAATTATAACCGACCACGGCAAAGCCAAAAGGAAGGGTTATTAAATGATTAGGCTGTATGGATGTAAGTAGGTACGTTGTACCTATACAACGTGTAACAGAATAAACGCAATACCTACCTATTAAGGGGTCATTGTACCTAGGTACTCATAATTATGATCAACTTTTACCTACTATGGGCACATGAGAAGACTCATGTGCTATGGGACCAAACCCGAAATCGCGAAAAAAAATTCTACGTGAAATACCTACTAAATAATTACTTATAGTAACTTACTTAGTAGGTACCTACCATAGAAATATAAAAAACACATCTATGGTAGGTACTTAGGTACTAATCTTAAATAAATAACTCTTAACTAAGAGAAATTAGATCCACAATAAGAAATTACGATACAAAAGGACCAAGCCAATCTTGGTAGGTAGGTACCTATGTATGGGAGTTGGACCAAGTGCTGTCCAGAATGAACATGTCACCAGAAAATAGCAGACTCCGTAAGATTGTAAAATCTTTATTAGATTATAATTAATCGATATATTTTTACCAAATCGTTTTGTACTTTATAGGTATATCTACGATAAATCCCATCCAAATACAATGTATCAGTGTATTATAAAGAAAAATAAATAGTTTACAATTATTTAATTTTGTTCCTCAGGCCAATAATAATCTTTAAACCGAAACGCTTAAAATTCTGCCCCAGAAGTCAAGAGAAAAAAATGTTTTGATGTTTAATATTTAGCGGCGAAAAATGAACTTAACAGGTATTAATAAATGGACATTAATATTGACAGTGTAAATAGGTTCTTTAATAATTGATGAATAAAATAAATAAACAGACATTTTTTATTATATTCTGTAGGTACCTACTAATAAAGTATTTTACTGTCAATCTAATTGGTAGTCCGTCAGATAGATTTCCAAAAAATATTGGACACGTTAGTTATCCTTTTTCACGCAAACTAAATTAAAGTTTTAACTGTTGATATCGACAAACGCTGAGCTATTCCATAGATGATACACTATTATAATAGCTAGTTATTCATTGATCTGGCCAGACATCATGATGAGTGCAGCGCGTATTTTCCATTTTCATGAAATAGGTAGGTACAATCATTTCATGAAATTTTCGGCCACATCATGAAATGGCCAATTCTGTGACGACTTATGCATAGATTACCTATACCTACATAAATAAAAATGTAACAAGATGACAGTTACTTACCAGCAGTCGATGCAAGCTAATTAACCTAATTTATTTATTTGTTTTACATACTTAAGTAGGTCCTACCTAACCTAACTAGGTACCTACTGTCTCGAAAAAAAAACAAAAAAATATATTTTGTTCTTATATCTATGAGTGAGTAGACTACATACATCTACTACGACTACATCATACTACATCGACTAGAGCGAGTTTACATCTTTCAAATTCAGGTAGGATATAGAAATCGAGCGCCGAATTGAGAAAGCCTGGAAAAGCTAGGTAGGTAGGCCGGTAGGTACTCTAAAGTCAGTCAGAAAACTCATGTGTATTCTGCCAATCCTAACCTACGATGGTCACTAACCGAATCGTAGCATTCCGAGGATAAAAAGAACAGGTTGTACACAACGTCACGCTGCTGATCCTAATATCCTTAGTTGTCATTACAACATTTTCTTTTTTAATTTTTTGTTACATTTCCAAAAACAACTTTACACATAACGCACTGTGGTTTTGCATAAAAAAAAGTTATTCGCCATGATTACTTCGCTATTTTATTGTACAATCAAACGATGCTAAGGGGTTCTTTTATAAAAGTTTTATCCAATGTAATCCTGACGTGGCAACAACAATTTCATCTTTTAATATTTTTATTGCTATTTTCGAGGTTTCCGAACGAAATACGGCTCCGGCGCGAAAATTCGAATCGCTGTCATTTTGAAAGAAAAGTTTTGTTACTATGGCAGCAAAAAGTTGTTTTGATTTCATTGTTTTATTTACTTCTTGGATACCGCCAATGCTAATATCGATCGGTTCCACCTAAACTTTGGTAAAATCTTTGTAGATGTACGTAAGTATGTAGAAAATCAGTGAAACGGAATTGTAGAGCTTAAAAACCTAAGGGTCTTTCCAGAACCGTGTTTGGAGTAAAAGGTAAGCAATATCATAGCGATAACTTTCTTACGTCTTTCCAAGCAGTACATAATTTTAGTTTATATATAGTTATAAATAAGAAAATTTTCGGCAGCAATAAATAAAACATGTATGTACAAATAACTTCCTTGATTCTACTCCAAAGGAACAAACATGACATCCGAACCGGAATCGGAACCGCCGAAGTCATCGTCAGAAGACACACTCGACGAACTAGATGTCTTCTTAGACCTATACAACGATCCAAGAGTACTATGGTTCAAGGAACGCGTCCTAGCGTTTATTGGCATGGACGATGACAGTCTCTTCTACAACATGTTAGATGAAGGAGACGCTAAGCAGAAGTTAGTAAGATATATAACAGGGACGATTAAGCCCAATGAAATCGACCTAGACAAGAGAATGATGTATGTGTCTAAGGTGATTGTTGACAAGCTAATCCATGAAGATAAGGAATTTACTGAATGGAGTAAGTTTTCATTTTTAACCGACTTTAAAAAAAGAAGAAAGTTCTCAATTTGTTTTAAGTCTTACATTTTCATTGTCAGAAGTTATGGCTGCTGTATTCAGAATATTTATGTTATTTAAAGGAGCAACTGGCCTTCTTTTAAAATCCGATTTGGTGAGAGCCAGTTCATTTCAAACATCAGTTTTACTTAGAGCCAGCCCACCCATCACACACTTCTTAGTCTTTCAATTACTATAAAACCATAAACAAGCTTTATGTTCTTGGTATGTACCTAAGTGAATGCCTCCATCCTATTTTCCTTGATCATTTGAAAAATTATTACAGGAATCATACCACCACCTCCACCGCCACCACCAAAGCAAAAGAAAAAGAAAGGCAGAACAAAGACACCGGAGCCTCCTCCAGAGCCTCTGTCAGAACTAGACATAGACAGTAAAAAGAGCGCAAAGAGTATGAAAAGCATGAAGAGTATGAAGAGCATGAAAAGTGTTAAAAGTATGAAAAGCAAACTAGGTATGTAATTTCCAGGATACTTGTTTAATAATGTTTTTAGTTTCATTTAAGTGTAATGTTAAAAGTTTGACTTGTGGCTAAATGCCATGCATGGGCCGAGGTTGTTCTGTAGATGGGTAACCATCTTAACAAACCGAGACCTCCGTGCCTCGGAAAACACACAAAATATAAGGAAGGCCCTGTTAAAAAAATTCATAAACACACCAATGTTTTAATACACAAATACTTTTGCATTCTGCAATCAATGGTCCGGAGCGAGGAGGCTTGGGAAGCGGTCACCTCCTTCTGCGAAACAGTAATGCTAGCGAAGGAGGAGGCGGACCGCGCGAGGGAAAGGCAAGGCCTTCACCCCAACCGCCGCGCGAGGGAAAGGCAAGGCCTTCACCCCAACCGCCGCTACAGGAGAAGACGCCCCGGGCGTCGGGAGTCGCTGGGAGATCCCGGTTGAAGAATTTGTTCGAAAGAGTCACCGTGGCCCTGGAACGCAAAGGGCTTTAGAAGGAACACGGACGGGTTTTAGTCAGTAAGAGTCTGACACGCCCTGCCGCCCCACCCAGAGCAGAAGAAATCATTTGATGATTTCTCATCCTTAAAAAAAAAAGCATGTTGACAACAACAGTAAAGAAAGAAGAAAGAATAATTTTTATTTAGTACTTACCTGTAACACGCATGGTACATAGAAATAAAAAAAGAAATGTAGGTATGCTAAGAACTAAGTGTGTGTCTCATGGCTGCACTAAAAAGTTTCATTTCAGCAATATGTCTTATATTCAGTATGACATAAATAGGTAAGTATTGTAATATTTGAGATTTGACTTGAATATTATAACCATTATATTAAAACATAATAAACTATCCCCACGGTACCAATATATTTAAAAATAAATGAAAAAATTACTTTACAGATGGGAAGCTTGCATCTACAGTTGGTAAGTTACTGCCATCTTGTTACATTATGCATTTAATACAAAATTCAAAACTACATTGTACAATCTTACTAAGTTCTTGTATGAATGGCTTTATTTTTAAAGTTCTAAATACATTAACTGTAGGTACTTGAATTTATCAGTCAAGACAATTTGAATCCATTGCCACTCAAGTATCAACTTTTTTAAGTGACTATTTTTATTGGAGAGGCCCAAAAAGTATAGTTTGCAATGGAATTTGAACTTTGTTTTGTAGGATGTAGAGTTGGTTGTTTAGAATTTGATAATTATATCAATTTCTAAATTTAATAGCTTTTTTGTGCTTAAAATAAAGTTTGAATACCTACAGCTTTACATTTTTATTTTGTAATGAGATGGTATGCTTCTAATCGCCTGATTTCTCAATCAAGATGTTGAAATTGAGCACTTGTCGAACTGTAGGTACCATAGAAATATAAAAAAGAAAAAAAGTTTATTATATCTATGGTAGGTACATTAGCATGGAAACTTGACATTAAAGTAGGTGTTGACAGATTCATAGCACTAAATACTCAATTTAAAAACCGGGTGTTAGTAAAAATATTATTTCTTCATGCACAGAGGTGGACGTGGAAACTGCAGCAGGAGCCTTGGAGGAGGAGGAGGAGGATGGGAATGAACCTTCAGCTCATGGCGATGTTCGTATTGTCGCCGAAGACACGTACTACTTCCCGCCGCGTAAGTAATAACTATCATCACTACGCCCACTACGCCAGCAGTGGTCGTCCCACCGTCCTGGGGGGGCCTACCCTAAGCGTCGCCACAACGACCGGTCTTGTGACCGACCAGTCGTGTGCGTGAAGTTTCAAATATTGCGCCTGTAGTGTGCCTTGTGGGATCGGCAGAGGTGTAAAAGAGAATGCACTTCACGCTAGTTATGCTTGAAATACTACCGATTTTTTCTGACATCGCTCAAGTAATGTTATAGACCTTTTTACCTCGGTAAATCAACCAAAATATGGTGAATAACGTATCAAAATGAATCCAATAAAATGGTAGTACCGCACATTAGTGGAAACTGACAGGGCACCGCCTTTATGTCGTAGCAGTAAGGTCGGCTTTAGTATTGCAAGTTTTACACTGGTGCGTGATTCACTGACTGCGACTGTAATATATGAATATCAATATACAAACGGCTTTTGCTTTATAAAATTTTGAGATTTCAACTACCTACTTAGATCGCGAAAGTTTTTTCTGTTTTTGCTTTTATTGTTTTTGCTGGTCGATGCCAGCTTAAATATAAGGTCCCATTAAAATAAATTATATTTGCCATCGTTCTTGGAGGGCTCCGATCTTCAGTGTTTGTGTGGCGTCGCTCCGCAGTCTATGGCCCACCTTTTGTCTTGCGCCGCATGCCCTGTCACCTGTACATGTGAAGACCTTATGTCTGCGTCAGCGAACGGTGTTGCCGTTGCTGAGTACGTAGATTAAAATATATGAACAAACTTTTAAAATTCATTTAGACCACAAAAATAAGGACAATGGTATAAAATAAAAAGAAAAGTGCAGTAGCACTAACAAGAAAAACAATCAGCTAACAAAAATACATTAAGAATGTTGGTTACCGAAAGCATAAACACATCCATGTCTTTGTTATTTCATAATTCTGATACTATAAATGTGCAGGCGCACGTGACCACATCAAGTACCCATAATGGATTTGTTTATTCTAGTTTGCCGGCAATTTATTGCTTTAGGTCAAAATAAAATCACTTTCATTGTGTGTTTTTGCTTGGATATCTTTAGTTAGACGTATCTACTGAACGCTGTGTTAAAATTTGTACATCTATTTCGATTGGACCTTATACACGCTGAAATTTTAATGGTTGTTTTCCCGCGGCAGAACAATTAACCATCAGTATTACTACCGAAACATTAAGTAAAAATGTTTTATTTTTCAAATAATAAAAAAAAATATTCATAAACTCGAAAGCGTGAGAAGAAATAGTAACTCACTTGACGTGACGTAGTTACTACAGAGCAGCAGCGCGCCGATAAAGTGAAAGCGATTCATAAACGTTCAGAGCAAAATAAGCTCTCGCGCGTAGTGTTTTTTTTCTGTTTATCACAATTGTTATTCTGCTATTTCTTGATCTTAAATATATTATCTTTCATAAATCGATTGTATAACCAAGACAAACTCATTTCGCTGCGGGAAAACACAACCATTAAAATTTTACGCTGTATAGTACTGAAGTAAAGTATCTACAGCAACACCTGCATAAAGCTGTATGTTAATTTTAATGGGAATAAAGTTCAAAACAGATTTTTTGCAGCACCCGAGGATTTTGATCCGGAAGTCGACGGAACTTTGGAATTCTATACCATCATCGTAAGAATAATGTTATTTTCACAATTGTTATAGGTAGTAGTAAAACATTTTGGCGTTAATCTTTTTTACGTATTAGTTTGGTTACCTCTTAGTTTCTTAGTATATTTTTGTATTTTATAGGAATATATCATAGATCTTTAGTTATAAAGTAGTGAGTAAAGCTGTTATGGTATGGTGTCGGACATAAAAGAATAGCACCATCCCGCCATCCCATCACTTCCCGTTGGTGTCGTAAGAGGCGACTAAGGGACTCACCAGATAATGGGCAGCAGCATTCTCTGTGCATTGCAACAACTACACAGCGATCGCCAATCCGCCTCCCAAGCGTGGCGTTTATGGCAAACCCTTCCCTTTGGGGGGAGGCTTATGTCCAGCAGTAGACGTCTTTTGCCTGATATGATGATGGTAAAGCTGTTGTTAGATTTCAACGCTTAGCTCAAGGCCGAAAGTTGAAAATCCAAAGGCATAAACTGCACAATCACCTAACGAAATGCATTCTTGAAGTTTACTATATATTTTTTATTAAATTGCTCTATTTTACCTTTGTGTTTTATTGCAAATACTGTAAGGTACAGTAAGGCTCAATGCTTGGTCACAGACTTCCGAAATTAAAGTTATTTTTAATTTGAAGTGTTTTTCTTTTGTTTGGAAGTCGGTAGAATTATTTTTTGGTCTACCTCTTATGTTTTAAAGCCTGACTGTTCAACTAATATGATACACATTCTACCTGCACATTTTTCCTCCTTCTCAATCAAGTGTGTGTGTGTGTGTGTATGTGTGTGTGTGTGTGTGTAGTGTGTGTGTGTTTGCCCTTAAAACATTGTTGTTAGCGACCAGACCAGTCAGACCTTTGTTACACTCTATTAACTCAAGTTGATATTTGTAGTTTCATTAATCAATATTTGTACCTAGTGATTTCCCTACTATGTTAGGGTCTGCCTGTTGCAGTTGAATACCAGTACCATAATGGGGTATTTTACTGAGAAAATCTATATACTAGACTTTGATTCAAGAGTGAATAGGTTACTTCTAGGCCAGCGTGCTCCATCTTCGACCACATCATCGCTTACCAACAGGTGAGATGATTGTCAAACGAGTAGCTATCAACAGTAAAAAAACAGATTTTCGAAAATGATTGGACATGTATTTTTTTCTTTTTTCACACAAAATGAAGACGATATAGTGCGATGAAAACACGCGTGACGTCATGGCGCTGGTAAAAAAATTATCAACATGTAAAACGAGAGACGTCAGTAAAATACCCTAATATTATGATGTTCTGTATAGACTCTTCTATCTATAATCTTTATGATTCTTTCTACATCCTCAGCGACCAGTCCCCCGCGTGATACAGTACCCCAAGCTCACCGTCCACTTCGGCGAGATGACCCCTCTCATTGCGAACCGCAACCGCCGCTACTTGTACTTCGTGCGACAGACGCAAGAGGGCGTGCCCATTAGCGACTATGAGAAGTACACCAACCTCAAGATGTCGGACTACTTCCTCACCGGTCTCCTCACTGGCAGGGTGCTCTTGACTCTTGAACAGCATTTGAAAGAGGCAAGCATTTTTTTATTAACCCATAGTGTCCCAATGGCCCTATATCTTTCCAGACACTCTTTTCTAACGCCACTTCGAACCAGCCTTTAAGGGTGCCAGCGATATTTAAGGGTGATTTTGGGTTGCTGATACACAGTAAGAAAAAATTGAAACAAAAAAAACTGTAATTTTTTAAAAAAAACCTCTACAAGCAACGACTACAAAGTTCGGAAAATGACTTTTCAAGCAGTTTGTTACAGTTAGTGACATTTACTTTAGTTCAATCACAGATTTTATGTCACTAACTGCATCAGACTGCTTGAGAAGTCATTTGTTTGGAACTTTTAGTCGTTTTTTATGGTCGAATTTTAGGAGAAAATCACTTTTCTTTTGCTAACTTTTCCTCAATGTACAGTCAACAAAGCTATTTGGTATGCAGGCAGCTAATTTGCAACTACTTTTAAGCAATGTTGGGAGTATGCTGAGTAGACAATGATTGTACACCACACTCGTAAGTAAGTATGTCATAAGCTTAAAAAGTTATAATGCACACATGAGAAATAAATATTGGCAGTGCAGTGGAAAAAATAACATTTTTGCCTGTATACCAAATAGCTTTTTTGACTGTACCTACATCAGCTACCCAACATAATCCTTAAATATGACCAAGCACTTCAGGAAAACCCCGTATAAGCATAATCAGTCTATAATGTTGTCAGTGCTTGTACTTAGGTTTGTCTGTGATAGTGAGTGGGCCGTAATCCACCCGCTGCCCCTAGTGCGGTTTGATAGCTGTCAATATCATCGACTTTTTTAATAGAAATAAAAAAGTTTTTTTTATGATCTCAGATAAAATAACCACTTCCTTAACCACCTACTTTAGTCTGATAATTTCTATGAATATTTCTAAACAACCCTTGTAATAAGAAAGGCCCTAATAAATTGTTGGTCGCAATTATTAAATTTGAACTAAGTACTTATGTCATATATGACATTGAGGTTATTGTTCCAGAACCTGATAATTATCGTGAATCTGAATTAAAAATAACTGCATAAATGTTTCTTTGTCCTCAGGCCGCCATCCCGTTATTCATGAATCAGTTCCGTGAGATCACAGTGAGACGGGAAGCGAGCAACGCAATGCTCTCGAGACAAGTCTCATTCGCCGGGGGTCATCACAAGATGGCGGACACAGGGTCACAGGTACGTGATGTGGCTTTTTTTGACACATTAAGCTTAAAGCGAAGGCCCCAGGGAAGCTTTCTTGACTTAACTTTTTTTGCAATACTGAGCTGTAAATTGCAAAGGAAAGAATTAGAACATTTCAATTTCGTGGGACAAGTATGACTACACAGTTATACTTGTCCCGTTTGGTGTCAGAGACAACCCTCTACAATGCATCAAATTTTATAAAACTTGATGTGCTCTATGGATGGGCCGCGTATTGCAACCGCAATGATGAAACAAATAGATTCTACTTATGAAAACAGATGAAAGGTCTTAAAATATGATTGGCTATCTGTGTTCTTGCCATTATTTAATTTTTTAAATTTATTGCCCAGGTTAATTATCTCAGACCTTCGGACTACAGAAGAATGTCTAACATAGCTAGAGGAGAAAATGCTGAAAGGAGGTCAGTAGCCGGACTAGCCAGGGCTTAGTGTACTAGTGACTAGAATTCTCTTTATTGTAAACTATAATAGTTTCATAATATATTTTTTTTTACAAGAAATCGGTCTTATAGGTACAGATGCCAGCACATTAAGCTACAGCAATCTGTCAAATTTCTTTAATAGATTTTCACCTTTATCGCTACCGTTTTAAGTTCAAGGTTGATTGGGAAAATTTGACAGTTTCGGGTAGCTTGATATCGCCAGCATACAATGTCATAGCAATGCAAGCATACAATCTGTACAATGGCGGTCTTATCTACCAGCTAACGCTTAAGAAGATTGAAGCAGGTTAAATTAAAAAGGGTAGTCTGTGATGTACTTTTACTAATACAACAACATAAACTTATATGTACACATAGTTGAGGATCCCAAGTTAGATCGACCTTCACTCACTTGCTTACTGGATGAAAATTATATTTTATGAAATAAAATATGTTTCTGAACATATACCAATAGGGTTTTTTAATTTCAATTAATGGTTCCAATGTTTGTAAATATGTGAGTACCATTTACCTAAATTTCTTTAGGAAATTAATAAGTTTACCTCTGCTGGTGATACTTTGTTCTTATAAGTAGCATACTCTGGGTGCATCGTCCTCACATATTATTAAATTAATTTTTGTAAACCAAATTTTGTAAAATCATTATTTGAAAAGAGTAACTATGGAGTTTCTTGTCCGTTCTTCTCCATAAGAATCTACCTTTCCGAATGGACAGTAGAGTCACTTTATTAATGTAATTCTATTATTTTTACTGAACTGTAAACGATGACGTTCAAAAGTGCCGTTTAATGGCCTAATTGAAATAAACGTTTTGACTTTTTTGACTTTTTTGACTTTTGGTTGCCGTAAAAAAAAATGGTTAGGGCTATAAATAATTTTTGAAAATATTGAAAAAAAAACCGCTGTCTTGTTTGCCAAACGAACGAAATTCCAATATGAAGCTTACAGTATACAGAATATATAACAGCTAGATTGCCTACCTTTTTTGTTCCTATTACCTGACATGATTGCTGTGTACAAACAGGTAAGCAGGTAGTCCAAGTAGCAGATAGTAGTTGCATTCCTATGCTTAAACACTTGAAAAATATATCAAAATGAAAGTAATTTTATTGTGAATACAGTAGTATAGTCAGTGAAATTTAATTATAAATATTTTTCTTTTTTTTTAAATTATAGCCGTGACCATATTTTTACGGCAACCCTATTAGTATATGTTCAGAAACATATTTTATTTGATAATATTCATCCGGTAAGCAGGTGAGTGAAGGTCGATCTTACTTCGGATCTTAGATTAACAAGGTTATTTTGCAATGACCGGGCATCAAGTATCAATCAAAGACACGATTTATGCAAAAATAACAAAGACCTACATTTTGCCAGTTATGTGAGCAAAATGTTTACTTTTTAGTACTGTTATCGGTCTATGGTTTTTATTAATGTAAAAATTATTAATTTCAGGATGAAGAACATGCGAGCAAGCCAAGACGACACACCTTCATTCTTTGTAGGTTCAGCATCAGGAGATAGAGACCCGGTACTTACTTCTTATTCTTTATGTACATAATAATAAAAAAACAAACACTATAGGATAGCGTGTGTACAAAGCCAAGCTTACCCAGCATTGAGTACGTGGGGTTTGTGCATGCTTGCCGGTTTGATTCCCGGCTGACGTAAACAATTTTTCAAAATTATGTAATGTATTAATAAGTATTTTAGAAAAAATCTAAATGTTGTATTTTATTTCAAACATAACTTAAAACTTTATTTACAACACACAAAGGTACACATTTCAGTAAGCAAAAATTTGAATTATATACATATTTTAAACTCCACGGGATGTATTCGAGTGTAACTACAAAAAAGAAACTATGTTGAAACACTAAGTACATATTTTAAAAACTGTTAGCCGCTTGACGTCAGTGTGTAATGAAAAAACATCCTTAAGGGTTTAAGGATGTTGCGGAAATTGTTCGAAAAGTTCCTTCTAAGGCCCTTGGCGTTCCAGGGCCGCGGTGACTCGTTCGAACAAATTCCGCAACCCTGGCAGGCTCGATCACCTCGACGAGGACACGCCGGTGCTCCACCCAAGCAGGGCAGACCTGCACCGTGTGCTCCACCGTGTCCTCCGGGCGATCCTCACTGTCACCTAGAATACTTAGATGAACAAAATAAAGAAAGAAAAAGCATTTACTGTCACGGAACTGACGTGCTTACAAAAATAATAAGTCCTTAACGATAGTATAAGTAGTACTTAAATTATGTTAGTGAAGACAACTATTAAGATTAATATTTAAGTTGAAATTTTGCTATCGAAGCGAGCTTGAAGTGAGCTGTCAATCTAAAGTGCCACATGGAATGAAACTACTCTTCATGCTCCACCTTAGGCTTGTTTTACACGTATCACAACCACACCACACCGTCGCGACAAAAGGTGGTCAAGTTGTGGTTACGTGTGAATAGTGTCACTGCGGCTTCTTGCGGTTGCGTTGTGGTACCTACGTAATGTGGATGCGTTTGCGATGTGGCCGGCCACTAGTTCGCGTTGTCGCTGGTGGCTTCGATATGGTCGGTCACACGCGGTCGATAATGGCGGCAAAATATGGTCCGTGTGAATTTAACTATTATTTTCATACAAATTAGCGCCCGCCCACGTTTTGTGGTTGTATAGAGGTATGCGGAACAGAGAGTAAAGTCCCCCATACCTCCACTGAAATGGGAGGAGCCTCCTGACGGTTTTTGTATCTGGTGGGCAATTGCACGGAGAACTTTGCTTGCACGATGCAGGATTTCGTTGTTAGTTCCTCGTAGATGGCGCTGCGGTTCTTTTTGTTGCCGTACATATTTCGCTTCTTAGTTTTTCATGTGGCGGCAAACAAACCTAAGGTTTCGCGCTGGTAAACAAAATAGACTGGTAGCAGTATGTGGTGTGTGTTAATTTTGTTTAATGTTCTTAGGACGCACCGGCTTCATTCGCTACTTTCGGTGAATCTGAGGACAAGTCTGCGGCTAACGAAGTCATAACAGACATAGAAAATCTCGTCGGAATCGTAAATTGGTTGGTATATTTAAGTTGTTTTTATTTTATTCGTTGGGGACAAAAAACAGTTACATGCCAAGCTTAACTAGAGATTCTTAAATTAGCCCAATACTTAGAAATACATTTGTACAAAATCTGTTCCGTATTTATGTTACTACACCCGCAACATTGTCGACAAATTCACAAAAAAAGTTAAAAGAAAACAGACAAGTAGTGTGCATCGTAAAATACTAGTAGGATGAAATAATAAAAAAAAAAAAAAAACTTATGAATTAAGTTATTAAAATATGATTTTGTTTCATCTCGTCATTTTCCGACAATCATCCATGACGTTGTATCGAGTTATGCTAAGTTTTCTTCCATATTAATGTTGTCAACTAGAGAGAGGCCTAAAAATAAACGGCATCTGAAATCTGTTTAAATTTAACTGTGTCCAGTTAGACTACATTTTTTTTCTGAACTCAGCTTATTTGGTGCAGCCGTAGGGCAAGTAGGAATATTTTTGGAATCAAGTTGAATTTTTTTCCTACTCTTACTAAAGGGCTCATTTACACGAGGACGACTCGTGTTTTTGACAAATTGTCTTTTTTCACGATTCGTTTCATTTTTTGACGGCGGCAATGCTTTTTAAATGCCCGTGCTCACACGCATCATGAATCGTGAAAAATGACGGACTAGTCTTAAATCACGTATCATCTTTTAAAAATCACGTTCGTCAAGAAACGTGAATCGTGAAGATTTTGTGATGGATTCCGCTCCGCCTGCCTGGGCCCGCACAGATCAGTAGGTATTAAGTTGGTAGTTCATCTAAGACTGAACTCTGAATGTGAAAATCCATTCGGATAGTTTGGCGAATCGTGAAAAAACACGATTCCGTATGCAATGTAAACGTCCAACCGACATGACGTATCGTGTTTTTAACCGTCTTCAAAACAGGAGGAGGTTCTCAATTCGGTTGTATTTTTGAAGTGAAACTTCTGTATAGAGCCCCCCTCTTACATACAGAATTTTCACTTCAAAAATACAATTATTAGGATTTTTTCTGAAATGTTCATATGGAAGGAAGGTTGAATCGTTCCGATTGGTCCCATAGAAAATTCATCGAAATCGGTTCAGTATATTTTGATTTTAAATAAAAATAGCTGGAGAAAAAGGAAAATATGTCATCCTAGTAAGTAAACGAAATTGCGTGTTTTGCTTTCCTGTGACTTTCCAGTGGTGTTGTGAGGTGTAGGGTAACACTAAAAAGTGAGAAATAAAAGACTTTTTACAAAAAATAAACACCACAAAGACGTATAAAATAACTTTAATTTTAAATCGGTGTTAAAATGCGAAGAAACAACCAAAAATACCGACTTCCGAAATTAAAGTTATTTCATACATACTTTGTAGTGTTTAGTTTTTTGTATTTTTTTTGTTTTGAAGTCGGTTGTATTTTTTTTTTTTAAGTTTTTTGACGAATCGTCAATGACGTATCCCGCGTGAATGCGGCCTTCATTAATATTACAAATGAAAACACGCCACAAACAGCTGAACTGTTGTGATTTGGATGAACTTATTAACATATGATGGGTAGACAATATCCTGGATTAGTGCATAGAATACTTTGTTGCCCGCTAGCATGTTCTATGGAAAAAAATCCAGACAAAAGCCACTGGCAGAAGCTAGTGATAAATCAATATACTTCACACTATATATCATATTCATCACATTAATATTATTATAAAGGCGAAAGTGTGTGAGTGTGTGTGTATGTTTGTTACTTCTTCACGCGCAAACGGCTGGACCAATTTTGATAAAATTTGGCATGCAGGAAGCTGACACCCAGGATTACACATAGGCTTATTCCGGGAGTAATATTTCTTTGGGATAATTTTCGACGTTCACGCGGGTGGAGCTGCGGGCGACTAGTCTGCTAGTAATGTTATAAATGCGAAAGTATGTCTGTCTGTTATCTCTTCACGCTTAAACCGCTGAACCGATTTATATGAAATAGACTAGACTAGAGTCAAGAGCAAACCCATATTAAATAAAAAAAAAAATAAAAAAATTTGGTATAGGGATAGTTTGAGTCCCGGGAAAGGATATAGGATAGTTTTTATCCCAGAAATCATCCTTTAAGGGGGTGAAAAATGGGTGGAAGTTTGTATGGGAGTCCGTCATTATTGAAGATAAAACCATGACCTATATTTAGGTACTTGAAAAAAATAAATAAACATATGCTTAAGCGTTTTTGAAAAATAAAAATGGCTGTTCAAAGTAACTTTTCCCCGCGGACGAAGTCGCGGCCAAAAGCTAGTAAAACATAATTTCCTTGTTTCAGGACCATACAGCACATTGAAGGTGAGATCCAGCTGCCGATGCCGAACATCCCGATATTGTCCGAAGAGCGGACCGCCACGGTGGACTTCGTGGACCAGGAGCTGGTGGCGCAGCTGGAGGAGACCGTCACCATGTGGCAGCAGCACATCGACAACACCATCTCCGCCTGCTTGGGCAAGGTAGGGCTTTAAATAGGGATTCAAGGTAACTGTGGTTACCGATTGATATACTTAGGTCGATTTATGAAAAGAAACAGGTTCAAATATGATACCTACTTTTTTTTAAAGATTATTGCGTTAAGCCCAGTGGTATTTTCCTCGTCTTACGAGTAGGTCGTGGATTCGAACCAATACCTACTTACTTTGTGTCATTCATTTCATCAAAATGGTGAAGGAAAAAATGAGGAAATCGGCATGTCCTAGAACCCTATAAATCCCAGTTGTGCATGAAGTTTAAAAATAATGATAACGCTACCATTCCGCATTAGGCCCGCGTGGTAGATTACAGTTCACGCTCTCTCACATAAAGGATGCTGAGGGCTTGTGTCCCAGCAATGGGCTCGTTATATGCTAATTATTGTATTTCTCGTTTTGCTCGTTATAGGCAAAGTATTATTTGTCAACACGGTTGGCGCAGTGGTTGAGCGATTTGTTGCTGCGCTGCGTGTTGCGGATTCGATTCCCGCATGGAGCAAGTATTAATATGGTAGTTGTTCCGGGTCTGGCTGTTTGTGTCTATGACTGTAAACGCACCCACGATACAGGGGAAATTCCTAGCGTGGGGCAGAGTTTTAAAAAAAAATATCCAAATGGTTGTATGTGTTCTCCATCTGTCCTTCAGCTTAAAATCTCAAAGCAATGTAGCGACATCTATGCAGCGACGTAATAGCTACATAGTCAGGCAGCGAGCGGCAAGTTTTCAACACAGGGTGACAAGTTGCACAATAGACAGATGGCGCCATAATTCTTTACGCAGCGCAAATAATACTGACCGGTAAATTTACCACCCAAATAAATCTTTCTTTACTTTCTTTTAAACGCCTTAAATTAAATAAATAAAAACTGCGACCAGCTTTATTTTTAGGGTTCCGTACCTCAAAAGGAAAAAACGGAACCCTTATAGGATCACTTTGTTGTGCGTCTGTCGGTCTGTCATGTCCCTTCTCAGGAACGCGTGGAGTTATCATGTTGAATTTAATATCAGATACGTAAGTTTAATGGACCCTTGGAACTCTGAAAAAAATCAAGCTTTTAAGTTAACGCAATAAAAAATATGACTATTCATGCAACATTTTTGCGACATATTTTGATAATCGTAAGGAAATCAAAACCTATAGGGTACTCCCGTTGACCTAGCTAGAATCATGAAATTTGACATGAAGCAAGGTCTTACAGCACAAGTAAAGGAGAAAGTCTGAAAATTGTTAATTCGTAGTCTTCGCGATTCCCTACAAACTTATATTATCAGTTGAAGAAATGACTTCTAGAAATCTCTAGAAAGTACACCTATGTATGGGAAAACAATTTTAACAACTAAAAAGTTAACTTTGTTCTTCATTCCTACCTACTTGTCTTTTTGTCAGAGTAATGACAGTGCTTTCATCTTATATAATAAAAATGAATCGCGGACCAATTTCGATAATTCTTTTTTTGTTGTGTTTGTTATTGTCAGGGAAGGGTCTTATGAAAGAAAATTTTGAAAAAACATTAATATCCGGGCGAAGCCGGGGCGGTCCACTAGTAGTTTATAATTATATAGCTCCAAAAGGTTATGTATATGTACTCAAAATCGAGACTCGATTCCTTTAATAAACGAACTTGTACGGAGCCGTCGATGTGCGAGTCAGACTCGTATTTGTTCGAGTTTTTTTTATTTTACTGTACTAACAGTTTTCACCAAAACATAGTAGGTAAGCTAACAACATACCATTTATAAAATGCACATAAATATGTCGACGACCGGCTTCTTAACAATCAGGGCGTTCATCAAACTGATCGCTGAAAGCTTTCTAATATCAAAAGCGTGCTTTGAAAATCCTCGCGTTCCACACTACACGTTCATTTGTTTATTTCTCCATCAAAGTAACTTTCTTTTGGACAAAAAAAAAAACGAGTGAGTCTTACATTAGTCGCATAGGATGTGTAACTTCTGACGTCTCACCTTGGTAAAAAGCAACATTATCATTAAAACTACCAACTGACAGCCAATTCGACCACTGCGCGCGCTCATTGGTCAAAACAAATAGCGCGCGCTTCCTCGAATTCCTGTTACACACTTCCGTCCCATTTCAAGAAATCACTCCCACAGATTGCAGGACAGCGAGAGGAAAGATGTTATCAAAAGTGTTAACTTTTAAGTAATCGACAGACTCGTGAAGGTGACGGTCCGGTAGCGGAATACAAATACTGGCGCGAGCGAGACGCAGAGATATCGCTGTTAGTCGAGCAGCTCAAGCAACCGATGGTGGTCAAGATACTAAACCTGCTGAAGAAAGTCAATTCTCCTTTTCTTGAGGTAATGCTGTTGATTTTTAGTCGCTGTTACAGTTGTATATCTGGTTGTTAATTGAGCTCTCTAAAATGTGTTGAGGTAGGTAGTAGTAGGTAGGCACAATAGGCGTGTTCCTTAAGGAAAGATACTGCCCTGCATTATTCTTACTTGATATTCGTAAATTGATCTGAAGGATAAACGATTTGTTGACTATTATGGTATGTAAAGTCAACACCAATCAAATTCAAAATAAATGTTTATATTTCATTTAAGAGCCACGAACACCTGAACTGCGTTGTATTTTGATGCCTTCTGACTGAATTATGATTATTCGTTAAGAATCAAAATGTGTTTGCTTCCAGAATTTCAATAAATATAAAGAAGGATTAGTTGAGCAATACAATATGGCGAGCGACAATCTGAAGTTCCTCTCCACTCTGATGCGTTTCTTCACTGTAAGTATCTTAATCTTGAGGCTAATTGAATAAGGCTTCATTATACTTAAAAAGCCTACAGTAGAATGTGATCATATGGCGAAAAAACACAAAATTGCAATGAAATATGAACCTCGAGGGCAACGCAATTTCAGCAAAGTAACCCAAATAAGTACAAAGAAAAAGTTTACTGTTTTCGCTCATACCAGCGCAGCACTACATACGAATTATTTATACCGCCGAAAAATATTGCCACTATGCGCAAGTCGTTCACTCGCTGAAGCTGAAGTGGCAATACTGTCTAGAGATAGTAACTGATCAGGTTCCTCCCCCCAGCGACGCCCTAAGCCGAGACCCGTACCTTACAGGGGGTGCCCTTAGCGTGTAGTCGCTTAGTTTGTAAGTTTTTTTTATAAGTACTGGCTGGAGGCTTTAATATTAATATTAAGACCACCACAGGCAAGCCCGGTTAAGCAGTCGACAACCTCAGGTTGAACTGCGAGACGCCACTCAAAAAAAAAAACCGACCAGGTTCAAACCAGGATATAGGAACCAGGGATTGCTGGGTATAACCTATCTTTAGGCCTACCAAAATTGTTAGGTGTAGAACCAGTGACCAGTAGTTGTGTTAAGTGATGGTCTATCGGCTATATTAGGGGTGGGATGGCTGCAATCAGGGTAAATAGAATCACCATACCGTCGCAGATCTAGTTCAATAACATGCTATGAGAGACCTGTGCAAAGCAGTGGACTGTAATAACCTGATCATGCTTATAATATTCTTTCAGGTCATAGAAGACGACTCAACGTTGCCTCAAGTGATAGAGATCCTCCCTGAAATGGTGGAGAGTATTTACATGATGTGGGTGCTGTCCAAAGGGTACCGCTCCGACGATACCATGGTGCCACTGCTGTCTAGGATTTCGTGGGCTCTGAATAACAAGCTGGAGAATATCCTTGACGTGCATAAGCTTTTTGAGTGAGTCTTAAGTTGTTAACTTATTTGGACACAATATTTGGGAATGTCGTTTGTGTCCCTAAAAATTACTTTGTATTCGGTTTCTTATGATGCCATACTTTTTGCAAAATTGCTTAGTGTTGCTAGTCTCCTACATATATTTATTTGAGACCTTTTTGTTTGATTTAAAATAAAAAATGGAAAAAAAATATCTGGAAACTTTTTCACTGTAGCAGTATTTAACTGAGCTTATATGCAGCGTTGACCTTTTATTGACTAGACTGGCCAAGGACTCGAGAAAAGCAGGGCATTGACGTCTGATAAAAAAACGACTTTATGGTTGTAATGATAAAGGCTAATGTCACTCGGCGTTAGCTATTCTATGCCGGGATGACTATCGGCGACTTTATTGTTTTAGTGAAAGGCGTGTTGCACTACGTTTTTATTAAGCAGGTCGTAGGCACCTAAGCTAAAGATAACTAACTTTTCCAGCAAAACCAACGAAGAAGTCTTATCCCTGGCCCGAAATGGACAAAAAATAATGGAGATGTGGCACATATTATACAAAGAAACTCGACGAAGTATAGAGTTGAGTAACAAGGGAGCGCGCTGGGAGTTCGACCAACCGCTGTTGTTCACGCAGACTGACTATATGGGCACTGTTGCTAGGGACCTGGGGGATGTGGTGCAGGTACATATCAACTCTATTTTATAACAATAGGGTAGCTAGTCCCTAGTCACTCTCGATGGGGACCTGGTGTGGTGCTAGTCCTTCGCTGCTAGAGAATGACCTGGCACTCAGACCACTGGTTCAAACGCAGACTTACTATACAGTGAGAATTGTTCAAGTGGGCGTGGATAGCCAAATCCGAAACTACGAAGAATATCGAAAAATACTCAAAAGAGTCTCGGGCCCGATTTTGATGAAATCTAAAACTGCATCATTGGGTTGTTCTAAAAAAAATATCAGTTAAGGTCTGATAGGCAACTTTGTAAAATAATAATCAGAAATATAGTTTTTACTGCTGAACAAATATGAATTTTGGCTGCGTTGAATTTAGTCGAAAGGTAATTAACCCTTTGCTCTCAAAAGGGTGAAAGAAAATATCGTGACGAAACCGGCAGCTCCTAGTTATGGGCGCTACATACTTAGGCGGGCCAACCGGTACAGCCGGGCGGCGAAATCGAATATAATTACGTCGGCAAATGTTCGGATAAAAAGCCTCCCGGCTATGCCAATCAGGTTTTGGTGATCAATATTAGTTCAGAAGAGCTAAGAATGTGGGACGAAGACACTATATGTAGTTAATTGATTCGGGCCGGCCTGATTGTTCAACAAAATACTGACGAACTGATTGTGCCAGCCCGTTTATGTGTGTAGCGCCCCTTATAGGCTTTCCCAATCAGAAAGTGGGAACGATTTTAGCTGATTATGCTTCATGATCAAATCGTTAATTAATTTTAGCTTTATTTTCCAACAGGTTCTCATAGACTTCGAGCGCATATTCGGCCTAGAACTCAAATCGATCATCAGCGATCCGACACAGATCGACGATGTGCGCAAACGCGTCAAAAACCTCGTCTATCCGATCAGAACGATCGACTTCAGCGTGTTCGTGTTCGATAACAAGGAGAACTGGGACGTTATCATGGGAGACTTCTGGGGCGAAGTCAGGTATCTGGAGGAAGAGGCCAAGAATTATATTAATCAGTGTTTTGGGAATTTGAGGTTAGTTCGTGTGTGATATTTACAATTTGTTGATTTTCAAATGCTATAGTCGCATGTGTGCATTTAGGCGCTTGTGACTACGCGCAAAAAGACATGAATAAAAGGGCGTTATATTTATTTATTTAATAGCTTTTGCCCGCGACTTCGTAAGCGCATATATTTCACCTGGAAAATTATTTTTGTATATGGTAGCTACATTCATGATGTGGCTATCATATACAAAAATAATTTTAAAATTATTTTTATTTAAATTCGACAAGTAGTTCCAGAGATTAGCGCGTTCAAACAAACAAACAAACAAACTCTTCTGCTCTATTATTATATTTATGTATATACTTTATTGTATACCAAGAAATATACTAAACTAAGAAAGCCTTAATCTAACTAAAACAAATACATTTATCGCCTTATCGCATGCCGCGAGCTCCTTCATGCAACTTGGACTGGATAGAGATAGTCTGATTCAGATTCATATTCATTTATTTGCAAAAACATGTGTACATAATATATATACATGGGATGGTAAAGGGTGGTTTTCTGTCATTTTATTAAATAATATTTACCAAGAATGGTTTGTTACATTAAGCCCCCTATTTTCCATTGCTTTCTGTAATGTCCGAATCGTATATAATCTTTCCGTTACTGAGTGACTGACACAGCCGAAACTACTGGTCGTAGAAAACTGAGATTTGGCATGTAGCTTCCCTATACTCCGTAGGGAACTGGTAATGTGATTACGAAGTCGCGGGCAAAAGCTAGTTTAAAATAAAATGTCTGATAAACTCCCGGCACTAGAACGATGTGTCATAATTATTAATTATATATAACATTATAATAATTTATTACCTTCTTTTTACATCTCTAGGTCTGCAGAAGAAGCGCTGAGCGTATTGCTAAAGTTCCTCGACTTTGACATTCGCGAGTCGATCAAGAAGCAGCTGTCCACCAAGTTTGACCTCGTCATGAGGCAGTTCATCAAGGAGATCACTTCTATTGAAGATAAGTTTACTGTGAGTACCTGAATATGGGGTAATGTATATCATCTAGGAACTGAATAATGAATAGGACTAAATGATTTAATTAATCATTAAACGTTTCCAAAAGTGTTTTATAATGCGCACAGCAAAGGAGTGGAACTCTCTGCTTGCGTCTGTGTTTCTGAACGCATACAACCCTAATTTCTTCAAAATTAGAGTGAACAGGCTTCTTCTGGGTAATCTCGTTCCATCGAAACCTAGACTAGAGTCAAGAGCAAACCCATCTCAAATTAAAAAAAAAACTGGAATTTTAGACTACTACATAAATTTTCGCCTAACAGCAAAAGAGCGCGCGGCAGGTCATGTGCATGATATCCCAATCAACGCTTCCAAACACAAAATCAAAAAAATATATATATCAAATAGACCATTTACAGGACATTTGAATTTGCAAGGCTGGTCAATCAAAAAAGATGATGCTATTTCTACCGCACTAGCGACAAGAGCAGCAAGCATTTTCTACAAAGGCTTATCTACAGTCCCTTCAAATATAGATGGTTCATTGTAGGATATTTTTCTAGCTGCAAGCTAAAAAGCAAGCATTCACACCATCTTTAGCAAAAAAAAAGTAACAAACTACATACGTAATCTTTATTTTGTTGTAGCGTTTCCGCAAAAACCCGCCTCTTCTGCGCAACCACCCGCCGGTCGCTGGCGCCATCTACTGGGCGAGAGCGCTCTTCAACAAGATGAAACAACCTATCATGAAGTTTCAGAAGGTATTTCAATAAACTACCAATCAATTCATGCCGTCATTGTTCCGTTCTGAAAAGGGATAGTGCTATTCGTTCTGTTTAGCTCCATCTCTCTTTCACAGATGGTATTTGTCATAGTAGGGCCCCAGATCTTGATAATAATAAGTCATCATCATCATCCTGCCCTTATTTAAGGCACTGCATGTAGGTCATCAACGATTCAGGAAAAAGTCGCAATCGCTTTTTAAATTCCTAAAAAAAATATGTATAAGCCGTGCAACCGCGCACATATAATGATGTACCTTGATCCTGTCTGTCTCTCCAGATAAGTATTCTAAATCATTCAAGAATCACTTTTTCACGCCCAACACTGGAATGACTAACTTTTTCTTATTAGAAAACAGTGATCTTCTTCATTACCAAAAAATATTTTACTCCCTAAACCTCACAGGTGCCAGAACTAAACGACTGCGAACAAAAGAAGGAAGCCTTTAAGCAGTATAAAAGCTTTTCCAAGGTCATCAAGGAATACGAAGACGCCAAGTATAAGGAGTGGGTGAGAGGAGCAGCACTCTTTGTGGACAACATGATGAAGAAGAACGTGCTGAAAGTGGAGTTTATGAAGGAACCAGGTATGTTTTATTTTCTGTATTTCAGAACGTAATTTTGCCTAGCGCTTCCAGCTTCGGACTACAAGACGTAAGGCGATGCGCTACCGGTACGTGGTGGACAACCCACCCATATACACCAAAAGTTTTAGGAATACTTTCATTGTGCGTACAGCTAAGGAAGTGGACTTTCTTGGAGTAAGTATATGTTTTCTGAGAGCTAAAATCTGGGACTCTTTAAGTGAGCGTGAATAGTGAGCGTGCCGTTGAGGGGATCGGCGGCGGCGACTTCTCGTCTTAAATCCATGGTCCGGAGTGAGAAGGCTTGGGATTCGGTCACCTCCTTCTGCGAAGCAATAATACTAGCAAAGGAAAAGGCGGGCCGCGGGAGTTAAGGCCTTTGTCCCAACCGCTGCTACAGGAGAAGATGCCCCGGGCGTCGGGAGTCGCAGGGCTCACCCCAGCCAACGTAGGCGCGGGCCTGCGGACGGCGAGCGTTGGGTGGCTCGCTGTCCGATCACCATCAGGCCCGGGTCGATGGCGCGTTGTGTTCCACGCGCGCCTCAAAAAGATGTCAGCATAGGACAGCCTGCCAGGGTACAGGAATTTGTTCGTTACGCTCTACCGATCCTCGTCACCCTCTGTAGCCGCCATGCTACGACCAGTGGATGACTTGTTAGCTCTCTGGTGTTACTAATTATTGTAGCAACATGAAAGTGTCGGCGTTTCTCATGGCATGACTAGCCCTTAAGATTTAGCAGCCACTTACGATAAATCTCTTTAATGGCATAATTATAATAATCCCCTGAAATATATTTTTATACCTATCTAATTTAACTATCCATTTATGTTCCAAGCAAACGATTATGATGAAGATGGTAAGATTTTCAATTAATACGCCAGCTTTGCATTTCTCCAAAACGTATCATTTTGGTATTAAATTACTATAATGATGCGTTTACACACACACGTTTACCTTACAGCAATGTTTCTAAAAGTCACTCGAAGAAGGAGAAGATTCTAACCTCTCAATACTTTCATAGTGGCAGCAGCACCAGCCGGGCGCGGTATGGAGATAACGGCCGCTGGTAAAGCTCACATCGAACGTAAAAAGAAAAATACCGGCTCGAAGACTTCGTTGCAGCCCACTGATATTGTCAACAAGGAACTAGCTGATAAGAGGAGACGAGATAAGGCCTGTAAGTACCATTGCTGAACAAAACATTGCCTACAACCAACCCCTAGGCCCCTCCCATGTAGTAGGTACTCGGCTAACACATAAAACTGAACCAAGAAACATGCATAAAAAAGCAATTCCGTAAATGGCTAAAGTTGCTAACAAACTCACATCAACATAAATTAATTTTACTTTTGTATTGTGAAAATAATGGCTCTTTTCCTAAACAAAACGTAATTCCTGCAAACAGTTTATTCCTGTTAACTCAAGGGGATGATTGGGGAGTGTTATTTTTGTTTATAGCATCACTCTGGCCTACGAATAGCTGTCATATCTAGAACTACAGAATAGGGTATTTTACTAAAAAAAACTAATTAGCCCGTCAGATAGATTTCCACAAAATATTGGACATGTATTTTTTTCTTTTTTCACGTACCGTATAAAACGGGGATAGAAATGATAAGGTGAATAAAAACGAAACTTTGATTGGAATTTTCACGTTATTTAAATATTGTTTTCAGCAATGAAGAACTCCAATTTTTTATCAATTATTTTATTTTGAAATGGACGCTCTGTGAATTACTATTATTATGGTATTTATGTGAAAATCCCAATAAAAGTTTCGTTTTTATTAACCCCTGCATTTCTATCCACCATGTTTTACGGTAAACAAAAAATTAAGACAATTGGGCACAATTCTTACCAGCGACATGACGTCACGCGTGTTTCAACGCACTGCATCGTCTTCATTTTTTGTTTACGTGACAAAAAAAAAATACGTGTCTAAATTTTTTGGAAATCTACCTGACGGAGTAATTCGTTTTTTTCAGTAAAACACCCTATTTATTACCTATTTCTTGCAAGAAAAGTCGATATTTTTGTTTTGTCGCCCCGGATTATCAAATTGGAAATCTAGACACCATTTGTTCTTTTTATTTCATTACCTATAGTGTTCCACTGCTGGGCAAAGGTCTCCCCCATATCCTTCCAGACATTCTTTTATTCTCATTCGATGGAAATTTTCAGTAATGCTAATGAGAATCCCGGGACAGCATTATGAAAATGTCCGGTCGCCCAGTTCCACGTCCCTTCTAGCCAAGGAAGGGTTGGTAAGTAAATTTCTCACAATCCAGCGTCAAGCACTTAATGTATTGTGGTCTGGTATTAATGCTAGACCTATTTGGCGCAGCCGTAAGGTACACTTTATTTGATGTTTTTAAAATTATTTTTTTATTTACGTTTTGTTTGTTATGAAAAGTGTTTTGTGCTAAATATATGTTCTTTCTCTTTTATCGTTTTTCCTGTCTTAATATCACTTTGTAGCTATTTTTCTTCGACACATTAATCCCTGCATTGTCTTTTAGGGTTCATCACCCGAAGGGTAACCAACAGAACCCTATTACTAAGCCTCCGCTGTCCGTCCGACTGTTTGTCTGTCTGTCAGCGGGCTTTATCTCAAGAACCGGAATAGATAGACTGTTGAAATTTTCAGTGTGTATTTCTATTTCCGCTATAACAAAAAATAATAAAATTTAATTTAAATTAAAAATTAAAGGGGGCTTCCATACAAGAAACGTGTTTTTTTTTGTGAGAGCCCGACTCGCACTTGGCCGGTTTTTTACATTTTCGCCATTGATAAAAAAACCACAAATAATACGTTTATATTTCTAACTACCCAGACGGATGTTACCTGGCGAGATCTGACAGTGCACAAGCTGCTGCAGGAGTACTCACTGACCTTTCAGCCCAACTTCGACGACTACATATTCCTCGTTATTCGCGAGGCTGAGCTATTGGAACAACTTGGTAAGTGTTGACTTTAGCAGCAATGCAATGTCAAAGACCGTTTACCATATGTTTATAAAAAAAGCTAGTAATTTTTATGATGCCAACGATAAAGGCCTACGCCCACCGGGACGGAATGGCAGAGGTTTTTTTTTATTGTTTTATTTGAGATGAGTTTGCTCTTGACTCTAGTCTAGGTCATATAGGACACAGACAAAGTCGACGATGGAGCGAGCTTACCCAGAAGAAGCCTGTTCACTCTAATTTTGAAGAGATTAGGGTCGTTTGCGTTCGGAAACACAGTCGCAGGCAGAGAGTTCCACTCCTTTGCTGTGCGCATTATTTGCCACCCGTCAGCTCACACTATCCGCTTAGATACTGTAGTTTTCCAGCGGCTTACCAAGACATCCCGCGACGTGCCGCTGCCTGCCGCCGCGGGATCCAAATGCCGTATCAAGAAATCTCTTTGGCTGCCACGGAATCAATTTAAAACATTGGCATTTATGTCGTATTCCTACTAGATAAGTGTGAAAATTAAATCCTTCTGCAATTCCGTCCCGGTGTACGTTGATACCTGTTACGGGTGCTCCCTAGCAGTAGCTAGGTAACCTATCTTAGAAACGGGAAATCAGATAGGTAGTCGCTTCATGTTACATACAGTACACCCCTTTAATCCTTTTGAACGCCTGAACATAAACGCATCGGCGTGCCCCCGACGCCAAACCACAAATTCGCCGTACCATTTGTGACATATGTGTGACGTTTGGCGTGCAGGGCACGCGCTTGCTTGTCATGTATACGTGACCTTGGCGTTCAAAAGATTAATACAATTACGCTTAATATGATTTCCCGCATAATACGCCATTTTACATGATTTCATACATTTTATGACGCGTAATACAATTAGTCATCCCGTTTTATAAGTCATCTGCAAAAAAAAAATTACTCCCCCTTACATTTTTGTGCGCATAAAACTAGACAAAATGTAGGAACAGCAGATTTTTTTTTTCGCGTTTTCGGGGTTGGTCCCATAGTATAAGTTGTTCATAATGATGAGTAAAATGACCCCTTAAGATTTATTGCGTTTATTCTGTTACACGTTGTATATGTTACCGGAAAATGGCAAACCCCGTAAGATTGTAAAATATCGCGAGGTTGTAAACTTATTTTTCTAAATAAGACACGGATATATTGGGAACTATTGAATTTGGATGCGATTTATTGTATACAAAATGATTTTTCATTATATGTAGAGAAATTATAATCTAATCAAGATTTATTCAATCTTACGGAGTATTCAATTTTCCTGATTTTTATCGTGGAGTATATATAATAAGGACACCTCCACCTAACGTTTTGGGGAACACAGGCATGATAGTATGCTAACTGCACATCCTTCCTCAGGTTTTGACCTACCAGCATGCATCCGCGACGTAGCCATGCAGAAGGCGCGGCTGTACTACGAACTGGAAGCGCTAACCATTGTGATAGGGAAGTATAACAAGAACGTGCTCTCACTCAGTACTTCGGAGACCTTCCTTATGAAGCGACATCTTCTGGACATGGAGAGGCACATCCTGCCAGGACTCACTAGGGTCACGTGGACTGCGCTCGGCATTGGAGAGTATATCAAGGATATTACTAAAGGTTTGTTGCATGTAGTAAATGCTACGAAGTTATATCTTCTGGACGCGTTTTCCGTTATTGCTGCCGCCAAGCTGCGTAGATGTATTTTGTGCTGTTATTGTCTGATTGAAAGCGACCTATTACAGTAGTCGTCATCGTTTTCTATGTTAATAGTTTTTGCCGGCGACTTCGTACGCGCATATCCCGTACTTCCCGTTCCCGTACAACCTATAGCCTTCCTCATGAATGTGGTCACTACCCTGACTGCTAAACCGGTGGTCGTGGGTTCGATTCCCACACAGGACAAATCTTTGTGTGATAAGCATGATCATTTGTTCTGTGTCTGGCTGTAATTTGTCTATAGTATGTATGTACTTAGAAATATATATAAGTATGTTTATCAGTTGTCTGGTTGCCATAGCACAGGCTCTGCCTAGTTTGGGATCGGATGACCGTGTGTGAGTTGTCCCAAGATATTATTAGATATTATATACAAAAGAATTTTCCAAATCCGACTGGTGGTTCCAGAGACAACGTGCGTACAAACAAACAAACTCTTCAGCTTTATTATTAGTTTAGATATATATTGTATTTTGGCAACAAACCGACGATAGTCTACCTAATGGTAAGTAGGACAAAATCATCACAAAGATATGCTTCAATCACTGATACAAAATTTAAACATCGTATTTGCCTGTAATCGCATTGGCGACCATATCGTTCAAACTGGACCCCAGCAACTGGGTGATAATAAAATGTTCTGACTCTTTCTTTCTGCTTCCGTTTGCCAAATTTAAAGTAAGAAAAAACTATGTATCTTAAATCTCATAAAAACCAGGTGAACACGCCTTACAAGCCGTGTATAAACAACTGAAGATGGTGGAGAAAGAGATCCAGTTCCTGGTGGATCAGATACAGTCCTTCGACCTGTACCCGCTCTTGAAGCCGGAGAATTATGTGGACCCGGAGACTGGCGAGCCTGACCCCACGTGGCTTTATCCCTGCAAGGTAACGGATTTGCCAAAGAGTCGGTACAAAACACATCTTCATTCTGGCTTAACAGGTATTATAGATGTTAGCCAATCAGCTCACCCATAAGTGCATTACGTTCAATGAGCCAAACAGCCATAACAGTTATACCATGAGTATAGTATATATTACTAGCTACCGCCCGCTGCTCCGCCCGCGTTATTGTCGAAAATTATCCCAAGGGAACAACTCCCGGAATGAAAATTGTTATTTGATACTATAATCTACCTCTGTGCCAAAGGCGAACGGCAGGGTTGTATGGGAGTTTCGTACACCTAATAAAATATCGTGTTTTGGGATATTTTTTGTTTTAATTGGTAGTCAATACGATAGGCAAGCCCTTTTAAAATTCTTAGATTTTTAGAAGTTGGGACCTAAAAGTTATAACCAGTTTTATTTTTGAGGTTATGTCCCAATAAATATTATTACGTGTAGGCACATAACATTGTTTTGGTGAAAAAGGATATGTTCTAGATAGCTGGTGCTATCTTTGTAGTGTTTTGCTTATCATTAAGTTGGCAAATTGACATGAGAATTGTAACTATTCAGTAGGGTGCTTAAGGAGAGACCTACGTCCAGCAGCGGTCTGCAATAGTTTGATGATGATGATGAAGTGCTGATGGAGTTTTGAGTGTGGGTAAATAAAACAACTTTGTTTTTTTAGGAACTTACATATTTTATTTTATTGTTCTTATAATTACTTAATCGATTCTTAATTTTATTTCATCTAAGAAAGGGGCAGGTAGCTCAACTCAACGTAAGAATAGCCAGATAATTTGCTTAATTGCTCAGATGCAGTTACAAACCACAATCCAAAACAACAGCAAAGAACTGAACAGAGACTCGGAAAGATTTTCCTGACCTGTCAATAAAATAATTGCCAATACAAAAAAAACATTGATGGCGAAAATAATTCCTAGAATTAAATAGTTAATTATTAAGATTGTATGCAATAATTATTCATTGTAAGGTATAGGTAATGTGTAATTGGTTAATTATATTTCCTACTGTTATTTCTATTTTTAAATATATTTAAATCTTTTAATTGCTATAATTAATTAATCCGGACTTCTAAAAATACTAATGTTACATGAAAATGAATGGTTTAGTTGCCTTAATAAGTGGTACAAATTCTATCACAGAACTACAAAAAAAGTATGTTGTACGAATTCTGCCGTTCGCCTTTCATCAAGATCCGTTCAGTAGTTTTTGCGTGAAAGAGTAACAAACACACAACCATACATACATTCTAACAAGCTTTCGCGTTTATAATAGTAGTAGGTTAGGATTCGCGACTTTATGATCAAGAGAGATCGAACACTTGTAATGATTTTATAAATTACTCGTATCTCAGATTATTATGAGTATCCTGTGACGAATTTATCTATTTCGCAGGCATTCTTCGTGGAACTAGAGCACGAGCGTCTAAGCCGGGTAGCAGCACTGGGCCGCATGTACGAACGCATCGGCCCCATCCTCATGAAGCTGGAGTACCTGATCCTGGGCACCTGCACCGGCACCTCGGCCATGATGAACGCCTACTACACGCACTGGGAGAAGAAGATCTTCTTGTGTCTTGTCAGGTAAAAAAACAATGCTGAATCAATCAAACTGCTTACAGTTTCCCCAAGTATGTTCAGGTCGGCTTCCAGTTTAACCAGTTGCAATTGAGTACCAGTAGTATTTAACATGCCAAGAATTTTTCCTTAAAAATGTCAAGATCTACAAATGACAACCGGCAATAAAATCGTATCGTGCCTTTCGATGCACGGAGGAGTCTCGGTATGTTACCAGTAAGATGTTCATTGTCTACGGACCGACTTCGGGAAGCGTTGGTAACTTTGAAGATCGACTCGTGTAGCTTATTTACACACGAGCTCCTTACAACACAAAAACAACGCCGAATATTACACAGAATGATTAAATAGACAAAATAAATGAAATGGATCAGCGACTGTTCTTGACTGATCTGAAATGACAGTACATCGTCCACCCTTAGGGTTCTTACAGACGAACGGCAGCCATCGAGGCGTTGCCGTCGACGCTTTGGTAACTGTCGACGGACGAATCACGCCACAACTGCAACGACGCGTCGACGGCTGCCGTCGATGCTGTTGCCGTGCGTCATAAGAACTGTCAGTGACACATGGTTTTGGAAAGTTTAATACGTGCAAGTTAAAACGATTAAATTTCAATCTAATTCACAAAAGGTTGACGTACTCAATTGGAACCGTAACTTTAAAAAAATATTAGAATCGAGTCAGTCTTAGCTCGTTACGGTTTCTTACATCTATACTAATATTATAAAGAGGAAAGATTTGTATTTTTGTATGTAACGAATAAACTTAAAAACTATATAACGACGAAAAATATATAACGATTTGAAAAATTCTTTCAGCAATGGATAGCTACATTATCAGCAAGTAACATAGGCTATATTTTATCTCCGTACTCCCACGAGAACGGGAACTACGCGGGTGAAGCCGCGTGACGTCCGCTAGTGAATTATAAAAAAATACATTCTAACGCCATTCCAATACCCAAACACTTCAATTCTGTGCTCAAAGTAAACACGATGTTTCCACTTTTAGATTGACCCTAGAAAACTTGGAAGACTTCCAGGCGAACCTGAGCGGTAGGGTACCGGTGTTCCAAGTGGACGCCGTGTTGGTCCCTCCCGACATCACCATGCGGCCCACACAGACGGAAGTGTGTAACATACTCGGATATGACGCTAAGCATTATCTTAACAGGTGAGTTGTAGAAGATAAACGGTCCTTCCGAACCGACCCGGAGGTCAATTTGGGCTAAAAAGTATACAACGTGCAACAGAATAAACGTAGAAATAAGCAGTACCTTTGTACTAAAAATCATAATGTTATATCTGATACTTTTTCTCTGTGTGTACATAAATTGTACAATAAATAAATAAACGTAATACATGAGAAGGGGAAATATGGTATTGGTACACGTATTTTTTCTTTTTTCACGTAAACAAAAAATGATCAAGATACAGTGCGTTTTAAACTCGTTTGATGTCACTACGATACTACAATTTTATTTTTAATAGCGACGTGACGTCATCAGCCTCCTCTCGAATGGCAAAGAATACGTGTCCAATACAGCCGGTCGATTCTGTAAACATGTCGAATTGAAGGCTTGGGTGAAGTGATCACGGAGTGAGCTATCATTCCATCTTGATTATATGGATTGACAGCTCACCTCGTGATCACTTCACCCAAGCCTTCAATTCGACATGTTTACAGAATCGATCGGATGGTGTGTTATACACTTCTGCCCCCCCTTTCTGGATAAAACAGTTGTGATTTTTTGTGTTTATACTTGTATTAATAATATAATAATTATAATTCGAGATAATTCCAATCCATCGCCACCAACTCGGGCATAGATTTCGGTTTTGTGTATTTTTAAGTTGATTTTTAAGTAACCATATTTTGTAATAGGAAGGCTTTAAAAATAAGTTGCAAGGGAATTTGAACTTTTTCATTCATGACATAATGTGCGTTGTTTTTTTTGTGTTGATATGCTCGCTTTTGAGCACAAACTCTAATCTCTAGTTCTGAGTTCAATATGATACAATTCCTCAGGTTAACATCATTTCCACGCTGGATGAAGAAGACCTGCCTCCCGTGCGCTCCGCAACGCATAAAGGTGGCGACGGGCAACGAGTTCTTTACGTGGTCGTACTTTGAAGATATTCTTCGCGTGGCGGCCATCAATGATATCTCCCTGCTTATACAAGACACCATCTTTAGGCTTACTTCGGATATCAATTCTTATATACTCAAGTAAGATCATCTTTCTTTGTAATTTAAACCTTATGACTGTGCAATCAAGCGTTTTATTTTTACCAATAACTCTTAGCTAAGTTTCCTTACAAATAATTCTGAGATTTAGGTTTAGTACCTGAGATTGTTTTCTTATAAAAGAAACAGGAAATATTTGGTATTTCGTGTCTTCCTTATTTATTTGAAATTAAACTTATCAAAAGGTATATCATGACAAGTAACGTCAAATAGCTCGACAACATAAAACTAATCCATTTTCTTAATAAACTAAATAAAATAACTTCTTCCAGATGGCACAAATATTCCCACCTCTGGTCGTTCGACAAGAACCTATCCTGCGAGAAATACGTTCAGAAATACGACCAAATCTACAAATACGATGAAAAATTCTTCTTTTTCGAAGACATCATAGCCGACCTCCATAACCATGTCAATTATGTGGACATAGGCGCTATAAGGGTGAATCTGAGGCCTATTATAAAGCAGATACAAGACCATGCGCAAGAGTGGAAGGATATCTTAGGAGCGTGCATTGCTACGAAGACTAGGACGAGCATGCATGATCTAAAGAATAGCGTTGATGTAAGTTTGTTTGCTTTTGGTTCAATAAGGTATTTGTTTGAATATTTAAATCGCATTTAAGCTTAGAATGAAGACAAGAAAAAAAACACAAAACAAAACATTGTTAAGAAAAACCGGAAAATTGCGAAGTTATATGTTAAAATCTACGCTAAATAGCACTACTATCGTTTGACGTCACAAGACAGAAACATTAAAGTGAATTTATGCGTTACGCGATTTGTGTGTACAATATCGCAAAATGAATTGTAATCTATGGTTGTTTAAAATATTACAGTTATAAATCTAATTATAACTCTTATAAAAGATCGAAAATAATAATTTATCGGCATTTATTACTTCTTATCCACGTAGAATCTCCGTGCGACGGTAAACATGAACATCAAAGGTCTGGAAGACTTCAAGCTGGTGATGGCGACAATCACTCTGATACAACAAATGACGGTCACTGTCGAATGCAAGTACCAGAATATGCAGGAGATATTCCATATGTTGAGGCAGCATGGTATTGAGGTACGTTTTGCATATTGGCTCTCGTTTTCCTTTTTTTAACTGACTCCTTAAAGCATTCGACGGATATTTTTTCTTGTGTTTGTGTTTTACAATTTTTTTTTTTTGAGGAACTGCTTTGCCGTGGTTAATCTTCTACTAGTCTATTTTAGGGTGATTCAGGAATAAAAATGGGATGTGCAACAAAATAATTTGTATTTTCAAAAAAACAGACGTAGTGATTACTTAAAACATGACTTAACTTATTTAAAAAAAAAAAACAGTACATAAAATTCTGTTTTTTTAACAAGTCTACGGTTGACCTGTTTCTCCTATTCCTTATAGATTTTGTCAATACCAAGACTAAATAAAATAAAATTTGAGTATACGCTATAAAATGGACACTGATGACTATATTATTGCACTTTCAAGTTTGAAGTTCACTTCAAACAGGAGTCCAAATTTTTCATAGTGCCATCTCCCTCACAGGTACCAGTAGACGACGTTGAATTCGCTAAAGAACTACAAGGTTCTTGGGGAAGTCTGTACCAAACGACACTGTTCAGGGCGACCACTCTAGAAAAAACCAAGGAGAAGTTCTCTAAAATGAACGTGGTAGAGATAGCGAACTTCTTGAAAGAGCTGGACGAGTTCGTTGAGAAGTTTGACAACGAAGGTCCTGGTACTGTCAATGAGGATATGGATGGAGGATTGCTTTTAATGGAGGTAACGTTTTTATTGGTTGGTTTGTAAAGCTGAGTGCGTTAAGTTGTTGGGCCCAACTATCATTTGAAGTCGACACATATGCCCAAAAATCTGGCACTAGTCAAGGGATATCGTGTTACCTAGTTTCTGGCTTGTGGAGGTCAGATAAGTAGTCAGGTAAATTCTGGCATTCAGTTTTATCCAGTTAGACTGGAAGCCGACGCAACATAAATAATAATAAAGCCCTCTTTCCTTAACTTACAGAGTATAAAATTACACACACATTTACATTTAACTAAAAATTACACTTTAAAATTTACAATTAATAAAGTTAAGGCCCCTGTCGGGTGTAGGCCTCCTCCAACAGTTTCCAGGTTTTTCTTGACTTTGTTTTCTTAATCCAGTCATTTCCAGCATATTTTTTGATTTCGTCTACCCAGCATTCCTTAAGACGGCCTCTAGCTGCCTTGCCACTTGGACCTGCCCAATTTGTAACTAGGTGCGTCCATCTTTCATCTGTCAATCGTGCGACGCAACATAGTTGAGAGAAATCTAGCGACTAAACGGATGTCAAATTTCCAGTGGCTTCAGATTTATAGTTCGACCGGGGCCACTGTAGGTGTGGCGGGATGCTGACGGGAAAGAGCATGAGTTCGATATTGTCGGACAGATCTTACGATATCAGTTTACAATACTTTATAGCATAGAGAGTATCTTCTTATATTTATTAGGAAATATTATACTATTATAATGATAAGTGAAAAAAAGTAACTAGGTAAGTACGTTTTTATTAAAATATTCATATTATTTCAAGTTAAGTTTTTATTAAATATATGTAAATGTATTAAATTAACTACAGCTGCTCTGTCATGGTATTAAAATCTGGGTGGTACGTCGGTATGATGGATGCTGGTCTTAATATAACGAGATGATGCACGACCCACCTCTGGATATTTATCTCATGTGCGTCTGACATAGACGGTCCGGTAACAAAACACTACTCACCGACACTCACTTTGACGGTGTAATGACAGCGATCGGCCTGCACTGCCAACCCCACGCCCGTCTCGCCGCGCACATCCCTAAGGCGTGGTGCAGCGGTCCCGGTCGACCAATACTCGTAACGGCCATCGAAAGTTAATAACTGACAGCCCGCACCAACAGCTTAACGTGCTTTCCGAGTCTCGGACGTATCTCGATATTTTAAGATCCACAAGCACCTCAATCGTCATCTTCAACAGGAATACACCAAATACTTCGACGAATTGGAAAACCGAAAGAAGTCGCTTCAAGCAGCTGAACAGCTCTTTGATAATCCTCTAGCAGACTTCTCGAACTTCAACCGCGCTAGAACCGACTTCGGTCACATGGAGTTAATCTATAAGATCTATAAGGCCCAGAAATACGCCAGGGAAATATGGTCGAAGACTCTTTGGTCTAATCTGAACCCGCAAGCCCTCGTCGACGGGATTGAGCAGTTCTTCAAGGAATTTAGGTGAGGAATCCTTTGGGATATAAATGGAGCTAGTTGGTGACATGATGCTTACCAATTCCAAAGCTTGTTTAGGTGTTGAAAGGCCATCTTCATCATCAGAACATAAAATCACAACTGTATTCCCCGTAGGGTTAGGTAGAGGTGTTCCTATGGTACACCCAAACTTCTATTTAAGGTGAAAGCGCCAGGGTAGCCCGCGAAATTCAAATTTTCATACGTTTTTTGCATTTTGCAGGTCAGTGTCAGGTTGTATGTTGGTTAAGGTTTAAGGGTTGTATTCATGATTTTAATGATTATAATTGTGTAAATAAATAAGTGTTACGGACGCGAATCATATTTTGTTCAACATACAGCCTGACACTGACCCGCAAAATGCAAAAAACATACGCTTCCACCTTAAGTGGCATGTTCAGGTTAGGCACAAATAGCGCGAACTGCTACTGAAGCCTTCTTGATGGAAAAATCTAGTGTCCTCGACCCTGAAATCGAAATCACAAACCTTTTTCTCAGCAGTTAGCGACCTTTCGGTCAAGTAGGCAGTCTTCAGCATCCCATTACTCCTAATAACTTTTTTATCGTTACAACCCAGTTTTCAGCCAATTTTGGTGTAGCCAGCGTAGGAATTTTAAAATACTGACTTTTCTCTTAGGAAACTACCAAAAGTCATTCGCCTAACGGTTAGCGGTCAGATGTTGGACCTGAAGATGAGGCAGTTTAAGGGTGTGGTACCTCTAATGGTGTCGCTGAAGAACGAAGCCATGCGCGAAAGGCATTGGAAGGAGCTTATGCATAAGACTGGTGAGTACCTTGTGGCCTTAATCGTGTCCAGTGTACACGTGAAATACAAATACCCATGTGAATGTAAAAGTAAATAACTATAATCTATTTAACCCGACTTATCATACCTTTTGAAAGTCAGAAAATACTGGAGAAACCCTATAGAATGTACCTTATTACAAGATCAGATCAAATCATAATATAACTTCAAAATTGATCTGTCATTCAGGTCAGGACTTCGACATGTCCCCGGACCGCTTCACGCTAGAGAACATGTTTGCTATGGAACTGCACAAGCACCAAGAAGTTGCAGAGACGATTGTGAACCATGCTATTAAGGTAAGCTAAAGAAAACTCCACCATATTCATTACTTCGAGAGACGTAGTCTGCTGGTCCCTAGAGCTGCCCCAAGCGTCGCCATAGCAACAGGTTCTGTGCTTCTCGAATCCAATGGATTCCCGTGACCTTCACCAAGTCATTGCTCCACCTTGTGAGAGAGGGAGACCTTTCAACGCTACACCGCGCCGGAATGCAGTTGCCTCTCGCAGTTCTCTCCTTTTCTGATTTGATCACACAGGGAAACGCTGATCAGAGCTGTTTCTTTCTCCATTGACCTTTGAGTGACTTTAACGAAGGCTATAATGTAAGCTTATATCATTGAACCTTTTGAACGCCAGAGCATAAACGCATCGGCGTGCCCTCGACGCCAAGCCACAAATTCGCCGTACTTTTTGTCATATATTTGTGACGTTTGGCGTACAGGGCACGCGCTTGCTTGTCATGTATACGTAACAATGGCGTTCAAAAGGTTAAATTTTAATGATTATTATGTTTTAAAAGTATCGGTATCTCTGGAAGTATTCATCCGATTACGCAATTGTTTTCATAGAAAGCTATACGATCGCTGGGTGCCATATACTACATTGCCATAAAAAGTACCTACTGTGTTCCTCTGCGGTAAGCCGCGGGGTGAATAACGTTTTCAATTACAACATGAAATTACCAATCCATACGTTTACAGGAATTGGCAATAGAGAAAGGAGTAAAGGACGTACAAGAAACGTGGGCCAACATCGCCTTCACTGTAGCGCGACACTTCAACCGCGGCGAGGACCGCGGCTACACCCTGAACCCGTGCGACGAGATCAGCGTCAAGCTGGACGACGACGCCATGACGCTGCAGAGCATGGCCGCCTCGCAGTGAGTCTCGCACAATGTATTATAGAACAGGAAACGTATCAGGAAGATGCCTTTAGATTCATTTTGGCATTACGTTACTCCGTGTTTGTACATTAATAATATAGTTAGATTTCTCTTTAACCTTGAGCCAGAGAAATGGCAAATCACTTAACCAACTTTACGTTTCTCCCAGATTCATCGGGCCATTCCTCTCCGTGGTGCACACATGGGAGCGTCGCCTGTCCCACATATCAGAGGTCATAGAAGAGTGGATGGCTACACAACGCAAGTGGCTGTACCTGGAGGGGATATTCGTTGGAGGAGACATCCGCGTACAGCTGCCCGACGAGGCCAAGAAGTTTGACGATATTGACCGGTCTTTTAGGAAGGTGAGTTAGGCTGCTTCACCAGATATGTGCGAGGATGCGTAGCGAGGAATGTGTTTGTGTGAACCAATAGAATCACTTCATATACCTATTATAACCCCGCTACAGGCTACGTAAATGCAGTGATTCTATTCGTTCTTAAAAACACATCCCTCACTACGCATCTCTAGTGAAAACGCAGGGTGCGGTACTGTTGGATAAAATATAATAATAATAATAATAAGTTTTAATTAGTTTTATTCAAAATCATAGGTAAATAATAAATACAATTTGGCAAATCCATGTCAAGTCCACAGATGTTATGTGCCTGAACTAGGTAATCCTGTGTTTCAGGCGAGGAATATAGGTAAACAATGCAAGTAAAAGCCACACTTTGCATAAATCATACTTTGCTTCAGGCATTATAGTTTTGAATGACTGTACCCTAGTATCTGTAATGAAAACGTTTGGGGACGTTTCTTCTATTTGTTGTTGATTTAATTTTCAAAATGTCGTATGCAACGCGCTTCCTCTTTCCTTAACATTTTGAACGCAAGAGCATAAACGCATCGACGTGCCCTGACGCCAAGTCACAAATTCACCGTACTATTTGTTACATATTTGTGACGTTTGCGTACAGGGCACGCGCTTGCTTGTCATGCATACGTGACAATGCCGTTCAAAAGATTAATTCACGATATATGTATAATTTTTATTTCAGATCATGTTGGACACGGCTAAAAGGTTGAATGTGGTAGACTGCTGCACTATGAGTGGAAGACTAGAGGAATTTGTAGCCCTGGGCCTCGGGCTACAAAAGTACGTGTTGTCGAAAAAACAGCATTTTGTTTTTTTTTTTTGTAGCAACTAATAAATGCGATGGATCGATGATTTGAAGAAAGTGGCTGGCAGCTGATGGATGCGGACTGCTCAAGACCGGGATGGTTAGCAGTGCGGTATGGCTATCAACTGAAGCGCGCATATGCATTTAGCAATTTTTTTATTTGAGATGTGTTTGCTCTTGACACTAGTCTAGGTCATAGATGACAGGGACAATTTACTTTCCAGCGTTGAGCTACTACAGATGATGATGAAAGATTGTACAAAATCCTCCTGATCTTTTTTGTGTTCGAGATGGATACAAAATAAAAATAAAATGTTTTCAGGTGCCAGAAATCGTTGAATGACTACTTGGACTCAAAAAGGCGAATATTCCCTCGTTTCTTCTTCATTTCGACGGACGAACTGCTTTCCATTCTCGGCAGCAGCGAATGCAGCTGTGTGCAGGAACATATGATTAAAGTAAATGATTATTGAATTTTTCAAAACTAGAACGTTCAGTGCACATTCATTTCGCCAGTGTTTTTTAAAAATCGACCAATCACGCTAGCTGAAACCCACTTCGCATCTGTCAATCGTTCTGACTGTGATCTTGGCTCGTCTCCGCTTCAACGTTTTATGCACACGTACAGTCCGTCCACAGTAATTTTACTTAAGACTATTGACTACTCAACTACCTATCGGCAACCGTATAGCAACAAATATAAGGATCACTGTGGTTTTGTCAGCTATGCAAAATTAGAGGTAAACTTACTGTAGCTCGTTCACAGTTACTTTACCTCTAATTTTGCAAGTCCTACGCAGGCCGATTGCCATTGTGGACAAATTTAGACTTCGGGATGCCAGTGAGACTATCTAGCCAGTAAAACTGCTGACCTGGAATCTGAGCCCACGTTATCCCCACTAATCTAATCGTCTAATCATGGATTGAAAATGCTGGACTAAAAAATGTAAATATAGAAAATATTAATAAGCGAGTTCGTTTCAGATGTTCGATAACATTCGGTCTCTGGAACTGTACGTGGATCACACAAACCGTCCCGTTGCCGCCAAAATGATATCCGCTGAAGCTGAGGTAATTTGTTTTACTGGGCCAAGGGTTGGCCAGATGTAGCATAGGACAGAGGAAAGTGAAAGGATGGTGGCCTTTACCCTGTAGCAGACTCAAAACAATAACTTATCAACCAGACAGTATGTTACTGTGAACATCTCAAAAACTCAAAACTCTCAAAAACTCAAAGTATTTACAAGGTCGGTCAAGGAAAGAGGAGAAGGTATTTGCACGTTCCAAAGCGTAAGTCTCTATATAACGTGAAAGAAAGTCACGATGTCCTGGACACTCTTTTAAATTAATAAATTGTTACAAAGTTGTGGTTACATTGTTCTTGTTGATATTATTCAACATATGTATATGTGAGAACGATCTCTTTTCAGTATTTTTTTTTTCATGGGGCCCAGGTTCTTGTTTCCTCCAGAGTTCCGTATACGTTTAATTTGGGGAAACTCTGAACCATGTACCGATTAGATCCAGATAATAATTAATTCATCTAATGATACAAAAACTTTAAATTATATGCACGCACTATTATTGGCGAATTTGTTTATGCGGGACATTTTGTAAATACAAAATTAACATTATGGAAAAGAGAATTTTGTGTTATCTTCTGTTAACATAAATACGCTTAGTAATTCTGGCTTTTCAACATTCCTGTTAATTAGCCTTTTCAATGTTCTACTGTGTGTGTAATGATTTCAGATAATGGACTTCCGCAATGTGGTCTACACGGAGGGTCGCGTCGAAGACTGGATGAACCTCGTACTCAATGAGATGCGAAACACCAACAAGTTTATTTCCAAGAAGGCTATATTCTACTACGGGAGGAACTGGAAGGTGCCAAGGTGAGAAGTCAGTCATCGACAAAATCATCCGGCCCTTATCCGAATTCATTAAGAATCGGCCGGGAAAGGTCTTATCTACCATTAATTTTTATCAAGTGTCATTGAAGTATTAACCTTTGTCTTTTTCATGCGTATGTTTTTTTCCCTAGTGAATGACGCCCCTTAGTGGTATAAATAGAGATATAAATTTTGACCCGTGCGTTCAAATATGTTTTTCACACTTACGGCAAGTTGTCACTTTACTTTTCTTAGTAATCGTATCGTACTAAAATGTACCTATTAACCTTTGTCTTTTTCATGCGTATGTTTTTTTCCCTAGTGAATGACGCCCCTTAGTGGTATAAATAGAGATATAAATTTTGACCCGTGCGTTCAAATATTTTTTTCACACTTACGGCAAGTTGTCACTTTACTTTTCTTAGTAATCGTATCGTACTAAAATGTACCTTATTTATCCATGTTCATATGAAACTACCCCGTAGCCAGTATCAGAAACTCCTCATGAAACATTTGTTTTCCATCCCATTCTCCAGAACTGACTGGATTATGGAGTACCAAGGCATGGTCTGCTTAGCCGCGAACGGCGTGTGGTGGACAGCTGAGACCGAGGAAACTTTTATACGCATACGGAAGGGCAACAAGCGAGCCATGAAGGAACACTTGATCCAGCAGAACGAGCAGCTAGCTGGACTTGTGGTTAAAGTGAGGCAGGGTAAGTATTTTGCTGAAAACAGAACATGTTGCCTAGGCCCACAAAGGAGACCGCTGACCTAGAGATCTTAGAAATCTGCTGGATGCGAGTATCACAGGACCGGTCAGTGTAGCGACACTTGTCTTGATACAGCAGTGGACGTAGTAAAATAATAATAAAAAATAGTTTTTACAATGTTACTAAATTAATTAAAATACTTATATAATTTATAAAACAATCATTATAATTCCTAAATTAAATTCTGCATTAATAAACCAGTAAAACTAACAAATATCTAATAAAAGTTAACACATTAAACACTCAGTGTTCTTCCTCTTCTCTCCTACTTGCTCTATGCTGTGCCCGACAGGGTCCATAATTTGTGACTAATATAGGTTATTTCCTAACAACTTTAAACATTATGGTACGCAATAAAGAATTGAGACGTCTTTTACCTAAAAGTACGGCTGGTTTTTAGGGTTCCGGACCCAAAGGGTAAAAACCTATTACTAAGACTCCGCTGTCCGTCCGTCTGTCTGTGTCTGTCCGTCCGTCTGTCTGTCACCAGGCTGTATCTCATGAACCGTAATAGCTAGACAGTTAAAATTTTCACAGATGCTGTATTTCTGTAGCTATAACAACAAATAATAAAAATGAAATAAAATTTAAAAATAAAAGGGTATGGCCCCTATACAAGGAACATGTTTTTTTTGGTTTATGGTAGGGAACCTTTCGTGTGTTAGTCCAACTTGCAACTGGCCGGTTTTTTGTATTTCCAATCTCCCGTGATTAGAAATATTGGCGTATAGTAGGAACTCGAATATTTTGCGAACTATGTTTGAGTTATATGTCAATAGATAACGAACATTTTGCCATTAAACCAGGCACGAGTTCAAGTTGCTATTAAGAAATCCCTATTTTATTTGCTAAGAATATACGAATTTTCTCAAACATATCATCACGGCTGTATTTTCCGCTACATAATTTATCCTCAGATCTATCTTCAAACGACCGCCTCAAGTTCCGTACAATCACCACAATAGACGTGCACGCGCGTGACATTATTGAAGGATTCGTGCGTGACAATGTGACGGACGCCAGTGAGTTTGAGTGGGAGAGTCAGCTGCGGTTCTACTGGCTCAAGAAGGATGATAATCTGTGGATTAGACAGTGTACAGGTAAACAGTTGTAGATTGTTCTAGAACATTATCGAAGGGTTCGTGCGTGACAACGTGACGAACGCCAGCGAAATTGAGTGGGAGAGTCAGGTGCGGTTCTACTTGCTCAAGAAGCATGATAATCTGTCTAATCTAAACAGTGTACAGGTAAAAAAACGAGTGAATGTCAATATCGCGTTGGGATTTGACAGTTGAATTGAGAGTTTTTTGTTTATTTTTGACAAGCTCTCATTTGACCTCTATCTGACGTGATAGGATTAGGTCAAGAAGTGATGATGTGGTCGACGATGTAGCACACTTGCCTGAAAGTAACCTTTTCACTCTTGACTCCCAGACTAAAGACCCCCAGGGATAGTTGTTGTAATAAAGGAGCAAATAAAAGAGCAGTACACAAGGAAGTGTACTGCGCAGTTGTCCTGTGCAACATGAACAGACAGCTGTTTTACCAACTGGCTGATAGGCTTTTTACAAAAACCTATGCTAATATTCTCGAATAGTTCGTGCCGTCCCGAGATGGACTTCTCGTTATGGAAAGTAAGAGTATTATGAAATGAAATTTAACACAAATACAGAACACTGAAATGCAGGAATTCATTCAACCTTTCGTCGTCATCGTTGAAGAAAAATCATTAAATAATAATCTAAACACTTTGCAGGAATCTTCGAGTACGGCTACGAGTACATGGGTCTGAATGGTAGACTGGTAATCACTCCGCTAACCGATCGAATCTACCTCACCATCACACAAGCTCTTACCATGCAGCTAGGCGGGGCACCTGCTGGTAAGAATACGAAAAATAAGGGCCTATTTCACGACCTCCGAATAGCTACTAATCACGGAATAATTTCGAAAATGGAACGTAATTTGTACGGAATTATTTGCCAAGTAAACTTAATCGTAGGTGGTGAAACAGGCCGTAAGTATTTTATAACTGGCATGTTATGAAATACTTACGTAAACGCACTCTTCAAAGAGCAAATTTGATACCTATTGCAGAGCTAACTGCCTATTACCACTCGAAATGTTCTTAGTTTTCCTTATTTAACATTCAATGTCCTGTGGCGATAATCTGTATTAGGCTACGGTTCCATCTGCAACCAGCTCGCATGAAAGTTTCATTACATTGCCGGTTATCGAGGCGTAATGTGATCAATCGCTCGATCGTGCACCGTAATGTAATTAAACTCACATGCGAGTTGCTTGAAGGTGGAGAAACGGCTTTAGTAACGCAGTGCTTGCACATGTTTTTAAAATCACTCTTTATACATTTGCACTCGCATAAGTGCCATTTATTACTAATCTATCTTTGTAATTCCCATAAAATGTCCGTTTCTATTGTACTCATCTTTGTGCCAGGTCCCGCCGGCACCGGAAAAACCGAAACAACAAAAGACCTAGCAAAAGCCCTCGGGCTCCTGTGCGTGGTGACCAACTGCGGCGAGGGCATGGACTTCCGCGCCGTGGGGCAGATCCTGGCGGGGCTGTGCCAGTGCGGCGCCTGGGGCTGCTTCGACGAGTTCAACCGCATTGACATCTCTGTGCTGTCCGTCATCTCCACACAGCTGCAGTGCATCCGCTCCGCACTGCTCATGAAGCTCAAGAGGTTCACTGTGAGTAGGCTTTGTCTAGAATATAATAATTCCTCACACACAGTACAACAGCAGCAAACTCGATAGTACTTGAGAAGAATAATAATACAAAACAACGATACAGTCAGGTTAAAACAGTAGCCAAGGCAAGGTTGGAAAGACCCTCAAACCTTACCCAACACAGATGTCCATCGTCAACTACGATCTCAAGGCAACATACTTAAATGTCTTGACGACCCAACACGGGCACATCTGGCTAAAAATTATAAAACTAGGCTTAGTGTCATCATCATCTGCCTAGCCTTTTCCCAACTATATTGGGGTCGGCTCCGCTGCCAGACCTCCACAACCCATTAATAGGCTAACACGTACTCCTTGGCAAGACTAGTGTCAGGTTTACTGGCTTCTGACAATCCGTTACGACTGCCAAAGATCTACAAATGACAGTCAGGACCGACGACTTAACGTGCCTTCATAGGCACGGAAGAAACTCGGTATGTTAAGATGGTCCCATCCACAGACCAACCTTGGGAAGCGTTGCTTAACCTCGATCGATTTATACACAAGCCACATGTGTATATGGCACTGTCTAGAGTAAATAGGTTACTTCTTAATTATAATGGAGTTTCATCGACCGCATCGTCGTTTACCATCTGATAAGAGAAATATCAGTGCCAGACCATTTTCAGATTTCAGTTTCATTATGCCAAGACCCTTTCGGCAATAGTTTTGGTCGTTTTCTATATGATAAAAACGTTATATTTTCTTCTTTTCATTAAAGCAGCGTTTATACAGAAGGATGAAACATCATACAAAATCAAATCTAAATCTTCTCTCCCCAGTTCGAAGGTCAAGAGATAGCGATGGACAGCAAAGTCGGCATCTTCATCACCATGAACCCTGGGTACGCGGGCCGCACGGAACTGCCGGAGTCCGTGAAGGCGTTGTTCAGACCTGTCGTCTGCATTCTACCGGATTTGGAGATGATCTGCCAGATCTCGCTGTTCTCTGATGGATTCTTGACGGCTAAGGTACGAGTTGTCTATCAATTTAGTCGATCTTATTCAGGCTGACACAAGCATTTGAAGCTGATAGATCACCGTCAGACCATAGCACAGACGATCTTACGCCAAAACCAGTATAAGCTGGACTCTTATTTTATTGTCACTGCGCTGAGGTAGGGTAGTTTAAAATTTCAAAGTGCAACTATCGACGAACTGCCGCCGGTTGCTCTAGTATTGCCACCCGACGTTATTTGAAGCCGGAGCCACACGCTTGCCAAACCTCAGAAAATAGGGAGTTTGTAGGGAGCTTGTAGCCAGCTCTTGCAAACCTACTCAATTAAATCCGATCGTGTTTCGGGTTTTTGGCACAAATCAAAGGGTATTTGCCGCAAGTCGTTTTATTTGATTTAAAAATAAAAATACGTTAAACTGAACGTTATAGCCGACACTAGCCCGATGTCCGATGCTTGCCTAGCCAAAACATACTAACTCTTGCGCAAGCGTGTGGAAGTGTGGATGACGATGTTTGATACCGTACCGTAAATTTAGCCGAACCTTTGTGGAGGTTTGAAGTTTGGGGCAAGTGCCAAGGGCTTCGGCATGAGGACTTACAGTGATGACTAGCAAAGTAGGAATTTTCCCTAGGGACGCGGGCCACACTGAACTGCTGCAGTCCGCGAAGGCATTGTTCAGACCCGTCATTTGCATCTTCCCAGACTTGGAGAGGATCTGGCAGATCTCGCTGCCAGACATCGGTTTGGAATTTAATAGTGGAGACCATTGCCAAGTGTGGCTTAGTTAAAAATAGTCAACTGCACGCAACGCTTAACCAAATAGAATGGATGCTACCACACCACCGCCGCCGCCCATCCAAGCGCTGCCGCCTCAGGGTCGCCGCTTGATCTTGCTATATCACCGTACATTTTTAGTAATATAGTGCTGGCTACGAACATCACCCGTATTATTCATTCGTAGAGGGCTGGTTATAGAGTCTGACACGCCCTTCCGCTCCACCCAGAGCGGAAGAAGTCATTGGATGATTTCCCATGTTTAAAAAAAAAGGCCCCATAGGTGTGGAGGCGGCAGCGGCGCAGCGACGGCTTGGTCACCCTAAGCCCTTATTCTTGTAGCAGATTGTGTTACCATTTACGTGCGTTTTACTATGCATACGTCTATTTATAGGTTCTAGCCAAAAAGATGACCATGCTGTACCACGTGGCTCAGCAGCAGCTGTCGAAGCAGTCGCACTACGACTGGGGCCTGCGCGCGCTCACCGCCGTGCTGCGCATGGCGGGCAAGCTGCGCAGGGACTCGCCCGGCCTCAGCGAGATCATGGTGCTCATGAGAGCGCTCAGGTATATCGTCATAATAATCAACAGCCTCTACATGGGCATAGGTTTCTACAAGCCTCATCTAGCTGCAATCAGCCACCCCGCAAAGATCGACGCTTCACCTGACCGTTTGTATTAAGACAAATTGTATTAAGTCTAAGCTGAGACATGTATGCGTCAAAAGGTGTGAGTTTGTGTTTTTTTTTCACTAGCCTGGTCTTTGTTCATAATGCTGGTGGAATCTCGTCATGGTGTTTATTAAACTCAAGTTACCTAAGTTATTTAGGTCAACAGTTATGTCGGTTATTCTATTTTTTTAAACGAATGATACTATTCCCCCTACAGAGACATGAACCACCCGAAATTCGTGTTTGAAGACGTCCCGCTGTTCCTGGGTCTGATCAAGGACTTGTTTCCCGGACTGGAGTGCCCTCGCGTGGGTTATCCAGACTTTAACACAGCTGTTACTGAGGTGCTCGAAAAAGATGGGTATATCGTGCTGCCACATCAGGTAAGCACACTATACAGTCCACACAAGCACTGTCTAATCTCGCAAAATCTAACTGTGGATGAATGTAACCTCTTACCTCTAGTAGGAGGTCTGTTTTCAATGTGCTCTAAGCAAAACAAAGCTGAGAGAGCACACACATAAAAACTGTTCCCAATCAGATTAACGCGATTGTATTAAACCATTTATAAGGTGTACATACTTGCTCTAGTTTCATCTTTAGGGACTGTATTAGCCAATTTTTTGCAAAGATGTTATCAGTGAGACCAAATGATTTTGTACAACCAACTGCATCGTGCAGACAGACGCGAAGCGTCTTTGAACGGTCAGGGTATAGATTTATCGTTGTTAAAATCTAATTAGTCCGTCCGCGTTGAAAAATCTCATGACGTCACTACGATAGTGATGTCACCAACCCCCTCTCTTCAACTTTGATGAGCTTTATCTTTTTAATTTTTTAGCGATTTGAAATGGCAAAAAATACGTATCCAATATTTTTTGAAAATTTAACGGAAGGACCAAATAGAATTTTATTATATTTTTTCTACCTAGTAAAATACCCTATTAAAGTTTGGTACGGACGTCCGGTTAATTCTATATATGTATCTCTTCAGGTCGACAAAGTAGTGCAGCTATACGAGACGATGATGACGCGGCACTGCACCATGATCGTAGGACCCACCGGGGGAGGCAAGACGGTCATCATACACACGATCGTCAAGGCACAGGCAGTGCTGGGCCTGCCTACTAAACTGACTGTGCTTAATCCTAAGGTGAGATGTTAATACGAAATTCGTCTGAAATTTATTAAAATTGTCTCAATGTCGTCACCCTTTAACGGCTGAGAATATCAATCTGAGTTTTTGAAAGTGCAGTATGCAAAAAGCGACCACGATTGAGATTGAGATAAATTTTTTGCTTCTGTTAAGGACGGTGCTGTTCGTTGTCAAACTCTAAAAGACGATGGAAACATGGTTTACAAAATAATGATCATACAAATAATGATAATAATCATTTTATTATCAGGCTGCTGAGGCCCATAGACATATTACACAGAATAATCTTAAAACAATAATAAACTAATAAACTAATTCGCTTCATTTTTCAGGCTTGCTCAGTAATAGAGCTGTATGGAATACTGGATCCCGTGACCAGAGACTGGACAGATGGCTTATATTCTAGAATATTCCGCGAAATGAACAGGTTTTTTATTTTTTTGTATTCTAATTTGATTTTTAAGTAACCATTTTAATGAAAAATCCCCAAAAAAAGTATTGCTTGCAGTGGTCTTTGAACTTTATCTTGTGTAAAATAGAGCATGTTGTTGCAAAACTTGGTGATTACCCCCAATTCTGAATACGTGATTTTAGAAATATTTTTGTTTATACCAGGCCACTAGAAAAAGAAGAACGTCGCTACTCGCTCTTCGACGGCGACGTGGACGCGCTTTGGATAGAGAACATGAACTCAGTGATGGACGACAACAAACTACTAACGCTAGCCAATGGCGAGCGGATCCGGTTAGCGCCATACTGTGCGCTGCTGTTTGAAGTGGGCGACCTGAACTTTGCCTCGCCTGCCACTGTGTCCAGGGCTGGCATGGTGTTTGTTGACCCGAAGAATTTGGGATACCAGCCGTATTGGGACAGGTTTGTATTCTTCCTCTTTCTTTATTGAGTCGGCGCAGAACTTAGCCATGGTTTTGGCTTCATCAGTGGCGTTTATCAGGTTCTGTAGCGTGCAAGCATCAAAGGTATGCAGGATACGATATCAAGACAGGTGTCCCATCGTTTATAGAACAGCACCACATTTTATGTGATTCGAAAGGGACAAATTTATGTCTATCATGTATGTCGTGTATTGACAAATGTTGACGTTAGCCAATGGCGAGCGGATCTGCCTGACGCCATACTGTGCGCTGCTGTTTGAAGTGGGTAACCTGAACTTGGAGCAGACATGTGTTAGAATTGAGATCGTGTATGGGCAAACATAGTGCGGGACGCCCTACAGCAGGATGGATCGATGATTTGAAGAAGGTGGCTACCACCTGATGCATGCGGACTGCTCAAGACCGGGATGGGTGGTGCTCTTTGTATACCGTGGTGAATAGTTACAAGATACCAGCAAAGTGGGAACAGTGTAGGCTGATTATGAATTACGTCTATTTAGGGCTCCATACATTCGAATTAACCCACTTACTACTACTGTCGTTTTAAAACAACGCTTAAAAAATAACTTCTCATCTCAAATGAGGGTAGTTCTAAAATATTTATTTAGTATCATTCTGTATTTAAGTATCCTGTCAACTTATTTTAAGATTTATGAATCAGGCTAGATAAGCTTTTTGTGTGGAATCAAGAAGTAAATCCAGCTAAGAAAGCCTAAAGCTACAAGTAAATTAGACAACAAAATATGTTTTAGGGTTAAAAAACTAAAACTTTTACGATCACTTATGTGTCTGTCACAGTCAATTTATTTATTTCTTCCCTATACAGATGGCTGCGCGGGCGCAACAACGAGCAAGAGCGCGAGCAATTGAACGGCATGTTCGACCACTACGTGTCGGGCGCCATCAACTACATCGTGTTCGGCATGTTCGGGCTGCAGCAGCAGACGCCGCTCAAGACTATCGTGCCGCAGACGCCGCTTAACTTGGTCACTATTATACAATACAATGGAAATATAGCATACAAAAATTACAATAGGTGCTCAAAAATTGAAGGGTGCAACGCGGGCGGTGTTATCGCTAAAAGTGATCTTTGACAGTCAACCTTTGCATTGATTTGACAGAAAAGGTGAAAATATAATGTATGTAGGTCGACATTTATCTCCAAACCGAACATCGTTCATGAAAGGTAAATTTCAGCTGAGTCTACTCTTCCCTCGCTCTCGTAGTCTGTTGGGACGGCAATCTGACAAAACCGGAAAGAAATCAGTAGAAAGACAGCGAAACGGTCATCCATCCACAGACTTCTTTTCGAGTCGATGGTGGTGACCCTTGAACGTTTTGTGCCCAGTAGGTGGCCATACTTATAGCAGCATCGGGAATGCCTCATTAAGACATCAATGGTTCAGGTATAAGGGCACTCCAACAAGTAAACATCGACAGACTGGCCTCGGCGAACGCATAACAACTAAAGAAACGTAAACAAACGCGCAAAATACATTTTGATAGTTTAATCCTCAAGCACACTTTGCAAGCACAAGCGTTAAGTAACAATCATAGCAGGTGGTGTTCCGTTATTCCGCCTACCCTGATATGAAAAGACGTGTGTTTATGTATGTATGTATCAGACCACTTCTCGTCACATCTCAGGTGAAATCAGACGGCTTTGCACCTCTGGCACATGGAAATATAGCCTTATCAGCCGATTTACACATCAACAGGTGGTGCAACTATGCTACATGATCAGCGGCTTGCTGCCGAACAGAGAAGATGCCAACGAGGAGGTTAACGCATCGGTCGTCGAATGCGTCTTCATGGTGGTACGTATAGATAGTGCAATTCATCATGTGCCTTGCACGTCATTGTGATCTCAACTAATATTATAAATGCGAAAGTTAATTCTGTTTGTTTGTTATCCTTTAACGCCTAAGTCACTGAATCGATATTGATGAATTTTGGTACTCAGATAGATTGGACCCTGGAGACGATTATAGGCTACTTTAACGCCAGCGGATTCGTGGGCAAAAGCTTATAAGGTAAATGAAGGCTACAGTTTTTTTGCTCTTGAGGTCAAAGGACCTGCTAAAGAGCAGCTGTTAAAAAGACGTTTTTACGTGGACGGAAGCAAAGTTCCAATTAAAATAATTTTAAGAACGTGAAAGTGCGATCAAACATTATTACGTCAATATAGCAGAGTGACCTTAAGTCTTGTTTTTTCGACAAAAAAGAAGTGCCGACAGAAAAAAACTCACTTAAAGCAGTTGTCGGTAGAAGAACTATATATATCTTAATCTGCCATACATATCGGTTATGGTAAGTAAACACACAAAAATCATATAAAATGTCATTAAACTCGCGTCAGAAGTCCTCAAACAATGATATTTTACACTTCGAAGACCTCACGCTACACAAGCGCCTCTAGCGGCGAAGTCAAACGCGATAGCCCTCATTGAAATGATTTGCGGTTGGCCTAGCGTTTGCAATTGCCACCGTTGAGCGTGAGTATAAGCGCTGATCTCGGGCTTAGTGTTATTTGTTTTTCCCAACAGGAATTTCTCATAAGTCGGGCGTCAGAATGTTTTCCTGGTTGTCAGCAATAGACTCACCCCTATTTTGTGAGACTGAAATATATCTGGCTAATTAAGGATGTACAGATGGATATCTATACTTCTGCTTAGATATTCGGGGAATACAGGTGGTTACACTGTTACTGGTGTTACACGTAATTGTTATCACACGTTCTTAAAATGTAACGTTTGTGACACTGACACGTGCGCAATCCGATCGTCCTATGTTTTCCATTAGTTAGATAATATAATATAATTATATGGGTGTGAGATGATTTATTTGCTAGCCGAGCAAGATAACAGTATTTCTCAAATGTTTAATAAATAAACACACCGTATTAATGGATTTTATCAGATAATTTTGAACAAATGTTTTATTACTTGTTAAGATTTTCAAGGTAACGCCATATCAATGTTACGTGCTCAAAATGAACGTTATTTATTTAATAAAAATTGCATTCTCTTTCATATCTGGTTTGGTGACGAATTTCATGCCGTTGATATATCGGGGGCGTAGCTCAGATGGTAGAGCGCTCGCTTAGCATGCGAGAGGTACCGGGATCGATACCCGGCGCCTCCAAACTGTATTTTTTATTTTGGGAATACTTAGTTTTATACATCAAACGTAATTCAGTATCTTGACAAAAATAAGCCTTTTATGCTAACCATTATTTTGAAGCTCATATCTAGACTGTATCCCCCGAAAAGTTGGGCAAAGGGTTATACATATATAGTAGGACTTCACCAACCATTCTCACCAACAATTTTCAATCGAACCTATTGCCATCAGACACAAATCCAGAATTCGGCTACTAATGTGAAATTCCTACAGAAAATGGCATTTTCTGTAGGAATTTCACATTAGTAGCCGATACGATACAATCCTGTGTATAAAATCTCTACCAGCCAGAGTCCCGCTTGTGGTCTCCAGACCAGTGGGGCAGTCCGTCAGATTTTTTATGAGTGGCCTCTCGCAGCTCCACCTATGAGGTTATCGTCTGCTTAGCCGGGCTTGCCAGTGGCGGCCTTAGTCTTTTGATCGCCATTGTCACGTACCTATGTGACAAGCAAGCGCGTGCCTCGTAAAAGAAAAAGAAAGAAATTTGTTTATTTGGGACTCGCACAAGACAAACAAAACAGTAAAATAAAATTAATAACTAAACATTAATATAATGAAACAAAGTTGTTATGTTATGTAGAATGTTAGTGCTGTCTCAGTTTATTACAGATTTTAAAACGCTGACAACACCGCCATTGGAGATTTTAAGCAATATTTTTTAATTGCGTCTTGTCTGCTCTCCAGGTTTTGAGAAATGTAATAAAAAAAAACAATTTAATTTAAAGCCTCCAGCCAGTACTACAAAAACCTTTCTTAGCGACTGCACGCTCGCGGGTACCCCTTGATTACTTGGTTGGGTACGAACCTCGGCTTGGGCGTCGCTGAAAGGAGGACAGCTAGGGACGGGCTGGTGAGGTCTTTGATAATTTTGGGGCGAATTTGAAGCTGGCTCGAGCAAAAGTCGGGACGAGTCCGTCAGTATGCAAGTGTACTTGTGTATAATGGCAAGAAAAATATGTATATTAATATTTGGTTATTGTTACAGTCGATGTATAATAGCCTCGGGGCAACCATTATTGATGATGGCCGCCTTGACTTCGATGTGTACATCAAGAAAGCTTGTCCAATGATGCTCGTTGAAGATACGCTGGAGAAGAAGGCTACTACAAGTAAGCTCCTATTATATTGCTAACTTATAATGAATGAAATGTCATAAAACAGTTTAAGTCAAATTATAGCGGTGTCCAAAAACAGACGCAAATGTGCAAGAAAACAAAGACATATCCGAACCGTCCATCTGCAAATAGTTATAAAAATTAGACAGAAATAAAAAATATAAAAAGCCAACGTCACGCGGTGTTCCCAGGCGGTCACCCATCCAAGTACTGACCGCGCCCGATGTTGCTTAACTTCGGTGATCGGACGAGAACCGGTGTATTCAACGTAGTATGGACGTTGGCGAAAGCGTGTCTTAAAATTACAATAGGTATCTAACCTTATCTTAGGCTGAGATTGATAAACGCTTCTTAAATAGCAAGAAAAAATTAACAAACACTGAACACATAATTTTAAAACAAGCACAGAAATTTCATGTAGGTACATTATGTTCCCTTGTCGATAATATTCTAAACCAAAGCACGAGCAAAAATACTCGTACAATGGCATCGAACGTCAAAACAATCTTCTTAAAGATCGTCGATTCATTTGCTTTCCATGTTGCGTTGTATTCGTAGCAGCAAAATAGAAATAAGTTATTTTTCCACTGTAGAACAGATAGAAAAAATAATCTCATTTCTACCCAGTATATGCATGTTTGTTAAGTGATCCGGGATTTTACAGGAGGTATTATCAACTACTACCACGAACATTAGGAAAATATAGTCTACCTATTCCGATCTCTGATTATAAGGTATAAGTACAGAGTGTAGGTAACAGAAAGGTGTGATTATATTTTAAATACTGATTTTACCCATCTAGATGAGCAACTGTCTTCAAGGAAGTCATACGGATGAGAATCCCAAAAAAAAAAAAATTGTATCTCCCATAGTACTTTTGATCAGCGCATGATATTTTTTTTTGGGAATTGACTATGACTTGCTTAAGAAAGTTGTTCATTTACATGGACAGAAGTAGGTTTTAAAATATGACCACACCTATCTACTAATATTATAAAGAGGTAAAGTTTGTGAGTTTGTATGTAGGGGGTTATCTCTGGATCTACTGTTCCGATTTTGAAAATTCTTTTTGTGTATGAAAGCCACGTTCATGGCTGTAGGCATACGGGAACGAAAAAACGGGATTTGCGTGTACGAGGTCACGGGAAACAGCTAGTACATATATATTTCGGCGAACTAACCACCTTCCTAACCCACAGAGCACTTCCCAATGGGCTTCCCGTCTCTCTACGACTACTGCCTGGAACTGACGACCAAGACCTGGGAAGCTTGGGAGTGGCTGGTGCCGGAGTACGTGCACGACCGCGAGATGAAGTTCCCGTCTATACTGGTGCCCACCGTCGACACGCTCCGGCTTACCTGGCTCATCAAGATCATGGAGAGCGTGCGTATACTTGGGATAAACATACATGATTGTCTCGTATTGTCGCCAGTTATACAATACAGACACAAGTTTTTGATTGCTCTACAAGTTGGTTTGTTACTTCAAAAATAAGGGTGGTTACAGAAATGTAACCCTTCGGTGAATTTGAGGCGCAAAAAGTGAATTTTGAAAAAACATTATATTCGTGTAGGTACTTTTTTAGGGTTCCGTAGTCAACAAGTAACCCTTATAGTTTCGCCATGTCCGTCTGTCTGTGTGTCCGTCCGCGTTTTGGCTCAGAGACGCTTAGCGTTAGAAAGTTGAAATTTGGTATGGGTATACATATTAAGTGGTAAAATAAAATCTTGAAATACATCCTACATGTAAAGTGGCGATGATTTTTTTTATCGTCTACCCCATGGTGTGGGGTGGTGGATAGGTCGTTTAAAAATATTGAAGGTTTGCTAAAACCATATTTCCATCCAAGGATCCGTTTGCGAAATATTAAGCTTTGAAGTTCTCATTTTTGTTAGAGTCAAGTGTCCCCCCTCTGCCCGCTAAACGGTTGTTTTTGGAAACGTGAAAAAAATCATAGTAGTAGCATATATAACGAATTGAAAAGGAAAACTATCACCGCTACCTAGGCTGAATAAGAAAATGAGTAATTGTCGACCAACTTATAAAATGGAACGTCTTAAGTAAAAAAAAAACCTAATAATTCCATAGAAAATAACCAAGTGCATTTGTAACTTTGTAATGTAATGATAGTTAAGTAATTTTTACTATTTTTCTGGCATGGTTTAAGAGACAAATAACTTTGGAACCCTACACTGTGCGTGGTCCTACAGGCACAGTTAAAAAAAAACCGGCTAAGGTTTTTTTTAAAATGAATGATGGGTTTAATTCACTCGGCAATATCATATTTGTACCTTACGAGTTGTAAGATCTTAAAACAGTGGACAAATCTTTGTGCTAGAACCGAAAAAAAAAAAGACGTGACGTACCAATCTGGGCCTGCCTGATGCACTACTCCGCGGACCCTCTCAGAAAGGCGGCCATTTTCTCAGCTATAGAAATATTATATGTAGTTGTGTATGTTAACGTCCGTTTTAATCTTAATTAAATTGTTTACAGGTTGAGCGCCCCGTACTACTAGTGGGTGAAACTGGAACGTCAAAAACTGCTATAATCACTAACTATCTGCGAGGATTACCACCAGAGAAATTTGTAAGTATCCGCTAAGCAGAATATAATGTAAACACAGGTAATAACATAACAAGCGGAACAAGCCTTTTTTTTTTTTTAAGGATGCGAAATCTTCAAATGACTTCTTCCGCTCTGGGTGGAGCGAAAGGGCGTGTCAGACTATTACTGACTCAAACCCATCCGTGTTCCTTCTAAAGCCCTTTGCGTTCCAGGGCCACGGTGACTCTTTCGAACAAATTCCGCAACAAGCGGAACAAGCCTGTACACCATACTTTGAGTTTTGTCACGAGTCCCATGGATAATAAGCCATTAACTGGTCACTAATCCAACTCTTTGTGCTACTAAAGAATTGAACAAGACTAGATAATCATCACCAATTTAGAGTTATTTGTCGCCAACGTCCATACTACGTTGAATACACCGGTTCTCGTCCGATCACCGAAGTTAAGCAACATCGGGCGCGGTCAGTACTTGGATGGGTGACCGCCTGGGAACACCGCGTGACGTTGGCTTTTTGCTCTTTTTATTTTCTGTCTAATATTTTTAACTTTATTATGCGAAGATTAATAGAATAATATTATAGGTTCAGCTACGCATAATTAATGCACTAATATAACAGCATGGTTTGGTACTCTATGAATAGAAGCTCGCTTTAGAAAAAAATAGCCTTTTGTACAGTATTGATTTTTCACACATTCAAACTGATTTGGCCGAAATTGCGCATTAGTAAGAATTGTACTGGGAATATCAGCCCTTTGTTGTTTCAGATATAAAAGTACCAAATTGTTACCAACGTTTTTCAGTTACGCGATAAGCGTTTTATCGATCTCAGCTTCAGACAAGATTAGCAAATGTGTTCTGGAATTTTGGGTATGGCATTCGCCAACGTCCATACTACGTTGAATACACCGGTTCTCGTCCGATCACCGAAGTTAAGCAACATCGGGCGCGGTCAGTACTTGGATGGGTGACCGCCTGGGAACACCGCGTGACGTTGGCTTTTTGCAATTTTTATTTGGGCTTGCTTGAATTCTTAATTCAAAACAATTTGAATCGCCAACCAACTCAAGAATCTACTACAGCGTTCTGTATTTAAAGTTGATTTTTAAGTCAACATTTGTATTATAAACCTTAAAAAAAGTATAGGTTGCATTGAAAACTGCAACGGAGTTTTGACTTTATCGTTTTAAGACGCAGAGTTTTTTGTTCCAAAATTTGGTAAATATCTCGAATTCTAAATTCAGATACCACTAAGTACTTATAAAAGATGTGACTATTCCGGTTCATACCTATTAATAATAAAAAAAAATAATAATAAGAAATGCTTTCTTTGAAGAGATTTTGCTTTGGCAGATTAGGCCAACAATGCACATTAGTGAGATATCTAGCCCTAAGGAAATCGGCTCTTCTCGCTTAAGCCATAAAGGCGCTGATCAATTTCTAATTGAAGCATTAGGTGCTAACGCCAGTTTTCATGTTATTGCACCGAAAGAAGCATACATCTATCTAGTTAAAGATGACAGAAACTCATTTCAATTTATTGACACACGATGAGGAGAGATTATAATTGAGATGGGTCACTACCTACTATGCCCTTTGACATTGACGCTCTAAATAAAGACACCAAGTGCTAAGTAACTAAGGCAGCTGTTGATTTTCGAAGAATAAGGCCAAGAGGAACCACTTCCTGAACATTTAAGGGCCCAGTGCCTTAGTAGGACCGGCAAATGACACCTCGGAATATGTGGAAGATTTTTAGCCGAACCCGCATATCATATTGCGAAACCTTATAAGGATTCCAAATTATTGATGTGATAGAATAATTCACAACATACAAAATCAAAACCAGACCACAAAAAAACACACTCAAAAACCTCGTTAAATATGAGCGCCTAATTTATTTACTGGTTGGACGCAACTAGGGCGGAAATAACAACTTAAAAAATTGGTTATTTAAATGTTTCTAATCAAACGATTAGAAACATTTAAATAATATTATCAAAATTATAATATTCTTATAGATCAATTATGGGACTAGTAGGTAAATAATAAATGCGGTCATCACAGTAGTTTTATTTCAATTGAGAAATTATATATGTCGCCGGAAAATAGCAAACGCAGTAAAATTGTAAAATATCGCGTGAAATTGTAAACTATTCACGGTTTAGATGTTTTCTAAATAAGACACAGATATATTTGAATTTGGATGGGATTTATTGTGTACAAAACGTTTTTTTTTCATAATATATCGAGAAATTATAATCCAATGAAGATTTATTACAAGCTTACGGAGTCTGCAATTTTCCGGTGACATATTTATATACATACTAGTTGCCGCCCGCGGCTCCGCCCGCGTGATTGTCGAAAACTATCCTAAGGGAACATATTCCCGGGATAAAAAGTATCCTATGTGTTATTCCAGACTATAATCTACCTCTGTGCCAAATTTCATCAAAATCCATTCAGTAGTTTTTACGTGAAAGAGTAACAAACATCCATACATACATCCATACTTACAAACTTTCGCCTTTATAATAGTAGTAGGATGTTATCACATCAAAATCTTTAATTTCAATTATCTCGTAAATTTGAAGTTACAATTGAATTTTAACTATAGATTTCAGCTGATTCTTATTATAATAATGCAAAAGTGCGAGTTTTTAATAAACGGATGGATGTTTGTTAATCAATCACCTTTCATCAGAACGGATGGACGGATGTGGATGGGCATAGAGATAGATGATATTCTGGAATAGCGCATAGACTTTCCATTCCGGGAGAGCGTTCCTTTGGGATAATTTCCGACATTCACGGGGGCGGAGCCGCTGGTAATTCTATAAATTATTCGGTATAAATATTAAGTATTATTCTGTGCGAAGAAATAGTGCGTCAACACGACGACTATTGTCTGCGCAGACTTTAAACTCTGAATAGAAAATGTCTGCACAGACTTATAACATAGTCTACGCAGACAAATTTCGATGTGATAGAATTTTTTTTTATTCAAAGTCTAATCAAACGACATAAGAACGCACTATAACGCTTCATCCAAGCTTCTGAAATTTTGGATATTGCTATCGCCAACGTCCATACTACGTTGAATACACCGGTTCTCGTCCGATCACCGAAGTTAAGCAACATCGGGCGCGGTCAGTACTTGGATGGGTGACCGCCTGGGAACACCGCGTGACGTTGGCTTTTTGTTTTTCACAAGAAATTCATTTAGAAGAATTTGAAATTCTGTAAAACAAAAGTAAGTACGATTATTACGAGGAATGTAGCCACACTGTCTACTACCTAGTGTTTATTAATTCTAATTTGTTTACTATCTGTGAAAACTTGTAATTGGCCATCATAATGTTATAAACTCTAAACATCGTGTCTGGCTAGATGTTGTAAGTTTACCGAAAAATATAACATACAATAAATAAATAAATTTTACACACAAATAAACCCTTTCTACCATAATTTGCCAACAGAATAAATTACGTTTATCGCTTAATATGCTTGCAGTCAATAGTAAACTAATCTAAATAAGTATTTTTGTTGCGTATTAAAATAACTGCATAATTAAATTGGACTGTGAATGACCTGTTACTCTACCACCTTCTGATATTGTTTCACCCTAGTATTTTTATGCTCCAATTGTAATATGTTAAGGTGTACAATAAAGAGTATTTGAGTTTGGCAGAGGTAATAATTATATTGTTAGCAATGTACTAGGTACTATGAATAAAAACTTTTTCATTTCATTTTTATTCTATTTCATTGTGATGAGTTCCGACTGTCACATTTATATTCTATATATTTTTATATACTTATATTATTATATTTCAAGTTTTTTCTCGTCGATATAATCTGGACCCGACATCAGGACCTGATGAAATAGCAAAAATACCTGCTTGTAATCATTTAAAAAAATGTCGCTTATATCAATCAGCGACAAAGTAATGTTACGAAAGATCGCTCAGCTATTTTAAACTGTGCCACTTTCACGGAAGTATTAGATTACGAAATTAAACTGGTCCTATAATAAGAACGAGTGAACGTGATCGGGTATTTGAGTATCGAACGTATTGGGGGGCGTAGCTCAGATGGTAGAGCGCTCGCTTAGCATGCGAGAGGTACCGGGATCGATACCCGGCGCCTCCAAAACTATCTTTTTGTATTTTCACACATTAAATATTTCAAGCTCACATAAGAATTTGAGTAAGCAGAGTTGAATAAGTACGAATATGATTCCAGTTCGACGTGAAACCGTAAAACTGAGTATAGTCTGTTATATTTGATGTAACAACGTCTAATAAATCGATGAACGGCTGCACGCACAAAAAGAGTGAATCATAGTAGTTACGCTCATTGTAACGTTACGGTCATTTCATCAATGTTTTATTATGACGTTGTCACGTTAAACTATCGTCCGTCTCGACTTTACAGACAACCATTTTTTTCACAAGTTCAATTTATCCCACTACAGAGCGGAGGTCTTCTTACTTTCCTATCACCATGATCCAAATATTTTAAAGTTATTTTGAATTAACGTTTTAGTTCACCTTAGGTCAAACTTTACTATCCGTACCTATGTATACCGACCCGTTTCATCACTATGAATACCTTAAATTGGTCCTGGTTTCGATTCAGTTGGACAATGTAAAATGAAAAGAAAAAGTATTTAAACTAGTATTTTGTCTGGTGTTGTAGTGTTGAGTTTTTCTTCATGGAATGTCTCACATCAAACAAAATTCAGATACCAGACTCCGGTTGCCGGTATCTGGAGGTTTGTAGTCGGTTGATGGCAATAGGGTATTATTTTTTATTACATTTCTCAAAACCAGAAAAGACGCAGTTAAAAAAAAATGCTTAAATAACTCAATAAATAAAACAAAATTTTCTTTTTTTAATTTTGTTGTGTGTATATAAATAAATAAATAGCGGTATGGTCAGCAAATCTGTGATAAACAGAGACAGAAATAATTGCATGTGACGTCACTCACAAGTCCCGCCATATTGAATTGAAGCCATCCAGTACAAATTGTTGTGATATTTGGTTGGAATAGTATTAAATATATTATTAGTAAAATAAGAGTTAGAAAAAGATGCTGAATGACAAGAGTGTTTATTTCAAGTAACTAGGCAATACATTAAGAAACAATATATCTATAAAAACAAGTCCGCACAACAGAGGTTATACTTTTCTACAACAGCCGCCCTTAATCGAAGTTGTGCAAGACAAACACACTAACAGAAAACAAAAAAATAATAAAACTAAGTTTCTAGACCTAAGCTAACTGTACATCGTTTGTGTACTATAGGCCCTAGTGGCTTTGTTAGCACATCTGCAGGCATATCACTAGTTTTCACATATTCTAACATTATAACGTTATCGGATACTTTTTCCCTAATAAAGTGAAAACGAGTATCAATATGCTTCGTCCTGCTGTGGTGTACGGGATTTCGAACCAGATTAAGGCACTCTGACTGTCAGAAGCTAAGTTAACTGATGAAAGTTTACCTGTTATCTCATAGATAAATCGACGTAAGTAACACGCTTCCTTCGTGGCAGACGCTAGTGCCATATACTCTGCTTCCGCCGAGGATAAGGCAACAGTAGGTTGCTTCTTGGACTCCCAAGATACAAGACCTCCACTCAACTTGAAGGCGTACCCAGTATATGATCTTCTATCTATCGTGCAGTTTGCCCAGTCAGCGTCACAATAGCCTTTTAAGGGGTTTCCGCTTCTCCTATAAACCAATGAATAGTTTACAGTACCCTTTAGGTACTGCAGAACCCTTTTTGCAGCATTCCAGTCTTCCTTCGTATAACACGTATTATACTGACTTAAGTAGCTCGTGGCGTAGGCGATATCGGGCCTAGAGTTTACCGAAAGGTACATTAGACCTCCTATTAAATTCTGATAAGGATAAGACTCTCCAACTTGTCCATCGGTTCTCCTTTCCATATTCTTTTTAACTAAAGGGGTATCCACTATCTTGCAATCTTTCATGTTAAACTGATCCAGTAACGATAAAATATAATTTCTCTGATTTACTTTTATACTCTCGGAATCATATTCAATTTGTAAACCTAAATAACATTTTAATACTCCAAGATCTTTCAGAGAAAAATATTTCGACAAATCCTTTTTGACAATGTCAAATGTCAATTCAGATTTAAAGAAGACGATTATATCATCGACAAAAATACCTAATATAACGAGTTCTTCACCAAAAAGTTTCGTATATACGCAAGGCTCAGAAGGAGTTCCTGTAAAACCTATTTTTATAAGCGTTTCGTTTAACTTTTTGTTCCAAGCTCTTGGCGCCTGTTTAAGGCCGTACAAGGATTTACGCAACAAACACACCTTGTTTTCCTTGTCTTTTGCTTTGAAGCCAAGGGGTTGCTCCATAAAAACTTCTTCTTCTAAGTTTCCGTTAAGGAACGCGGTGTCAACGTCTAAGTGTTTCATTCTTAAGCCCATCTCTGCAGCTAATGCAAACAAGGTGCGGAGAGAAGAATGACGAATCACTGGCGCAAAAGTCTCGTCGTAGTCTACGCCTTTAACTTGCTTAAAACCTTTGACGACGAGTCTGGCTTTATATTTAGTGACATTACCATAAGCGTCCTTTTTAAGTTTATAAACCCATTTACATGGTATGACCTTTTTGTTTGGTCTATCTACTAGTTCCCATGTGTGGAGTTTTATCAGAGAGTTGTACTCATCAGCCATCGCATGGTGCCACTTATCAGCATCGTCAGCATGAGTAGCTTCATAATAAGTCGTAGGTTCATTTGCATCATCCGTCGACAAATTATAAGAAAGAAAATCTGGTGGTTTTCTGTTTCTCGTGGGATACCTCCTCTCCTCTTCCAAACTAGGTGGCTCAAAGAATGGTTCTGGTTCTCTCATATTTGCTGATTCTTCTGTACTTTCTACATTTAACTGTGTAGTTGGCTCATCTATAGGATCGGCACTCTCAACACAATCGAAAAATTGACAATCGTTATGTTCAGGTTCCTTATTTTCAAATAACAATATGGAATCTGACTGTACCACAGGCTCAGACTGCCTCTGCTCTTTCAACCCTGTAAAGCAATTTTCAAAAAAGGTCTCTGGACGTAAACACTTTTCGTAGGTTAGCAGGATTCCTAAATATATAAGTATTTGGATTTTCTGAATAACCGACAAAAATCGCTTCCTTTGCCTTTACGTCTAACTTTTTCCTTTGACATGAAGGTATATGTACAAGTGCTCTGCATCCAAACACTTTCAAATGACTGAGGTCATTTCTACAACCACACCACCTGTCCTCGGGAATTTGACCACCTAAGGCTCTGTGAGGAGACCTATTTTTCAGGTATACGGCAACTTGGAAAGCATCTTCCCAGAATGCTTTAGGTAGTGAGCTTTCTGCTAACAACGTCCTCGCCTTCTCTGTAATTGAGCGGTGGGTACGTTCAGCTACTCCCACTTGTTGAGAGCTGTACGGCGCCGTCGTTTGATGTTGGATACCTTTAGAGGCAAGATAATCATCGAATTCTCTATTAACGAACTCTTTACCGCCGTCAGTTCTAACTGCTTTAATTTTCTTATCTAATTGATTTTCAACAAAGGTTTGGAAAATATTAAATTTATTTTTAACCTCTGTCTTGGAAGAAATAAAGTAAGCAAATACCTTCCTTGTATAATCATCAACAATAGTTAACATAAACCTATTCCCCTGAAAAGAGGTTGTAGACACAGGTCCCAATAAATCCATATGTATCAGTTCTAAAGGAGAAGTAGTTCTGTTATATGCTACCTTCTTAAAAGGTTTCCTTGCCTGTTTTCCTTCCACACACGCGATGCAACTGCTTTTATCTACTACACTAAACTTTACACCTACCTCGTGATTCTTCAGTTGGGTCATGCCTATACGACACAAGTGTCCTAACCTCTTGTGCCAGAGTTTGTAACTAATATTCTGACAGTCAGAGTGCACATCCTGCGTCAAATGATTACTTGCCACATCTTCGGGAACATTAACAGTACCATCTACAACGTACAGTCCACCACAGGGCGAGGCATGAAGTACCGAATCACCTGTAAAATGAAAATGATTAGATTTATAAAAGTTACATCCATTTTTATCAAAAATACAAACAAAACCCTTATCAACAGCTTTCTGCACAGACAATAAGTTAGCTTTTAAGTCGGGGACAAAAGCAACATCGCTGATCTTGTTGATTACGTTCTCGGGTGTATTTATTGAAATGTCTCCTATGCCGCAGCATTTAATCTGCTCTCCGTTTGCGACAGTAACACTACCTTTATTCTGTATCGTAATGTTCTGAAGCCAATCTCGTCTAAAACTCATGTGTTTAGTACAACCAGAATCTACGTAAAATACCTCCTTGCTTGAGCAGCCAAAAGTATTGAGAGCTGTAAACGTTATGTTCTTAGCTTTCTCTGTTTTGCCTTTCTCCTTGTTTCTCAGCGGACAGTCAGGTCTCTTATGACCAGGTACTTGACACTCGTAGCAGACTATTCCCTTCTTCTTGGATTTAGGCTTCTTCTTCGCATGAAAGGCGGAATCTATAGATATAGCTGCATCTTTAGACATCTCATTCAGCAGTTTTGTCTTTACTAAGTCAGTAGTCACGTCTATATTACAACTTTCTAGAGCCATAATGAGAGGTTCATATTTTGAAGTGAGCCCTCCCAAAAATATAGCAGCAATAGACCTATCCTCTATGACAACATCAATATCCGCAAGATCCTGTGCGGTTGATAAAACTGCATAAATGTACAGTTCAATATTTCCGAAATCTGACAGACTCAACCTGTACAGTTTTCGCTCTAAAGCTAGTCTTCTTCCCATTCCCTTATCTTCAAACGCCTGTTGCAAGTATTTCCATGCTTCGGCTGCAGTTTTCGCACATCTAACGTGAGTAATAGCTGCACCGTCAACTGTTAAGCAAATTTTTGCAAGAGCTTTCTCGTCGTTGCGTACCTTGATCGAAGCAGGGGTCGTGTCACCATCCGGATAACCACTAATTGTTACCCACAAGTCTTCGTGTAAAAGGTAATTTCTCATCTTAAACTTCCAAGTAGGATATCCATCTTTATTTCGAAGACAAAATGATGGAATCGAAGATGAATTCGACGTAGAGGGATTAGACTTATTAACACTCGAAGCATCTCCAGTTTCACGTGACATTTCGACTAGTAAAATTTTTAGTCACACAAGAAACTCAACTAATTTTATTACAAATTATATTTTAAACTCTTCCACAGCTTCGTGCTGATAACGTGTTGTGATATTTGGTTGGAATAGTATTAAATATATTATTAGTAAAATAAGAGTTAGAAAAAGATGCTGAATGACAAGAGTGTTTATTTCAAGTAACTAGGCAATACATTAAGAAACAATATATCTATAAAAACAAGTCCGCACAACAGAGGTTATACTTTTCTACAACACAAATATTTTGTGTGACAAGGATAGAAGAATAACTTCAAAAGCAAATAACTGATCAGTTTCTCTACCAATTTTATTTATTTTTTCACCTTTCGTACTGTTTTAATACCACCTATCAAATAATTATTCATTCAAAAAGATTATTCATAGTTGTCAAATACCCCATAGGCTAGCCCCCTATAACATGGGACTTTAAAAATAGCTGTCTATATATGGGTGTAGCTAGTAATCTAGATAATCCTTCATGGAATCAATCAATCAATCAAACATTTATTTTGTTGAACATAGGTATGGTTACAGATGGTACATTGACTGGAATAAAGGCGTAATGCTATGTTATGTTTTAAAGTCCCTTTTGTACATACAGGGTGTTTCAAGAGTGCGTGGTCATAATTGAGGTTTGGTGTTCTGTAGCTGCTCAACAGTAAAGAAATAATATCAAAATAAAATAAAAATATTGACTTTATTAGGTATAACTTTTTAGTCATTTTAAGAGGTAGTAGCTACTAATCTGGCTAATCCTTCGTGGAATACAAGCATGATACTATGTTATGTTTTAAAGTCTCTTCTATACATACAGGGTGTTTCAAGAGTGCGTGGTCATAATTGAGATTAGTGTTCTGTAGCTGCTCTAAAGTAAAGAAACAACTTCAAAATAAAATGAAAATATTGACGTTATAACTTTTTAGTAGTTTTTAGAGGCAGTAGCTACTAATCTGGCTAATCCTTCATAGAATACAAGCGTGATACTATGTTACGTTTTAAAGTCCCTTCCATACATTCAATATAACTTTTTAGTATTTTTTAGAGATAGGATTTTTTGAAAAATCTCAATATTTTTTATATTGATATTGTTTCTTTACTGTATAGCAGCTACAGAACAATACCCTTAAATATGACCACGCACGTCTGGAACACCCTGTATAATTATATTTCAACTTGCTTTATTCCCATGGCGGTAGGCAGAACCTACAGAACGGCACCTGTTACGATCCTAACATACTCCCTTTGCTAAGATTACCTTCATACATCTCATACACTGTATCATTTCATTCTGGATGGTGTGGACGTAAAAGAATAGCACCATCCATTTACTTCCCGTGGGTGTAAGAGGAGACTAAGGGACACACCAGAGAATGGGCAGCGGCATTCTCTGTGCTTCTGTGCATTGCAATAGCTACACTGCGATCACCAACCCGCCTGCCAAGCATGGTGATTACGGCAACCCCCTCCCCCCTTGGGGGAGACCTATGCCAGCAGTGGACGTCTTTCGGCTGGTATGATGATGATGATGATGATCTCATACACAGATACCACTTGCGAGAACTACGCACCTGCCCTTCCTCATCAGACTTTCATTCTCGCAATATCAGACACCTATTCTGACACCCAAGTGGCAGGTACGGTTCACCCTTGTTTGATAGAACAACGTTTGATATAATATTACTAAATCGAACAACGTTTAAGAAAATCATCACTTTGTATAATATCGTTTGACAGAATTTTCAGTTCATCGAATATTTATTTGCTATAACAACATTTGCGCTAATGATCAAAAGGTATAATGTTCATTTGATGTAATGTTCAGATGGTATAACCATGTATTTAACACTTAACCAAACCTTAAAATATTCTATGCATGGTCGAGGGTGGGCTTGGTCGACGGAGCCCCGCTTCGCGGGGCTCCTACTTCTGGGTGGTTTATAAAAAAAATAACCACGAAGGGGATGGCGGGGTCTATTCGCTCGCTACGCTCGCTCACACGACCCCGCCATCCCCTTCTAACCTAACCTATCCGAGTCGGGGTGCCCTAAAGTCCAGATTGCATACAGTTTCTCCTGGTAACAATAGTTGAGGGTGGCAGGTGTATATGGTACAAAGAATAAAATTAGTGCATTTGAAAATTCGGCGAAATGAAATTAGTTCAAATGAAATTAGTTCAAATAAATAATTACGCTAAATAAAAATTTACCAATGAATTATTCGGTCAAATGAATAATTCTTCGAAATGACTTTATTGCAACTAAAATTCGATTTAGTAATATTATATCAAACGTTGTATACTACTTCCAACCTATTTAAAGCTTAACTAAACCTAATTTACAATTTACAGATAGTCCAACAAATGAACTTTTCTTCACGAACATCATCAATGGATGTGCAACGTAACTTGGAGTCCGTCGTGGAGAAGAGAACGAAGGACACCTTCGGTCCACCGGTCGGCAAGAAGATGCTAGTGTTCATCGATGATATGAACATGCCTATTGTAAGTACCTATGCAATTTGTAAGTAGAATGCAGTGTAGCTTCAAGAGCCCGAACGTCTGACTGCTAACCTCACCTAGGAGAATCTTGTAAACCCAGTAACTGTGCAGCTGGTAGTACGAGAAGATAGCTTAGACAACTTATATTTCGAAAAGAACACGGATAATGTTAACAAACGAGGTAAACACACGCAAGCACACCCGTTTGCGGTGCTCGCACCGACTAAACTGCCGGTGTGTTGGGTGGGTGTCCAGCGGCCCATATATCTGGACTTAGGTTATGCATAGGTATATTTTAATAACTTATTAGCTATGAATCTAAAAATCATGAGCGCGTCGCTAACAAACTGGGTTGTAAAGATCGATATCAAAAATCGATGTATTCAGCTGCATCCGAGTGGCATAGATGCAGCTGGCAGTGTGAACCGAGTGGAAGAGGGCAAGTCTCTAATTTCAAGGAGTACTAAAGGGACAATGGCTGTGCGCCAGATTAACATGGTCTTAACCTCTTTGTATGTGTTAAATCGTTAAATGCTACAAAAATCAAGAAAAATATTAGTCTGGAGGCGCCGGGTATCGATCCCGGTACCTCTCGCATGCTGAGCGAGCGCTCTACCATCTGAGCTACGCCCCCGATACATATGACCACTGTATAAAGGAATGTAGTACGCACACGTACTTACTAATAAATTCACTCAATGACGAAATGGCCTTTACAATGCATTTCGAAAGAACTGGTCAGTTATCATTCATATCAAGCACACTACATGAAAACACTCATGACGTAGCGCGTTTGAAAACTATTTAAGTACCACTACCTTTTACCAGCGGCTTCGTTCCTGTGGCATATCCCACAGGTATCGTACATTTTCCGGAATTAGTAAAGCGGTTTAGACGTAAAAAAGTGTCAAACATACAAACAGATGGACAAATAGAGAGATTTTTCTTTCGCTGTAAAAATAGATCTGAGAAAAAATAAGATTTCACAGAATTTAAAAACAGGAAGACAACCGTAGGAATTTATATGGCAAAATACAAGTTTTGACAGGACATTTCTATCGGAGAATATAGAGTGCTACCATCTCCTCTCACCGGGGATGCCTCCAAATGTATTTCTTTTTTAATGTAACTGCAGTAGCTGTTTATATGGCTTCAACATTATGACGTAGTTGCTAGGTACCATAGCACACGCCATGTGTGCTATGGTACCTAGCAGCAGTGGCCTTTACTTCAGAGTAAAGGCCACTGCTGCTATTTCTACCCCGAGGGTGACATTACAAGATGATTTCATTCCAGAATATTGGAAACGTATGGGTTGCGCACCCAGGTAGGTGCTGCAAACACAACAAGGCGAAATATGTAGGCTTTTATAAACTCGAAGGATCATCATCATCATATCAGCCAAAAGACGTTCACTGTTAGACCTATGTCCAGCAGTGTAGCAGAATGCTGCTGCCATTCTCTGGTGAGTCCCTTAGTCGCCTCTTACGACACCCACGGGAAGTGATGGGATGGTGCTATTCTTTTACGTCCGACACCATACAGAACCGTAGGATAACCAGTGTGAATGCGGTGCTCATGTTCATAAAAAGAGCCACACGATGGAGTGCCCCAATTGCAATTTGTGGGACTTAATGAATACCACCGATGCTGCATTTAACGTAGCCGCCTACTGGCCCCAAACAATCTGAGAAGTTAACCATCAACTCCTACAGAAGAAATTATTCTTCTGGAGCCTCTATTGGTTTAGCTATGAAGTTAAAAAAGAATCTAAATGCACAATGTATTACCATAGGTCTTTGCCTAACACTGTTTTAGCTGACCAATGATATGACAGGTTTCTACTGTTATTACAAAACCATTTCGCTTACGCAGCGCTTATGAAGTGAAGGTTATCTCGTTACTAAGTGAGAGTGCCTTCACTGCTGTCGATAATGCCTTTTATAGTACTAGGACATATCGGGGGCGTAGCTCAGATGGTAGAGCGCTCGCTTAGCATGCGAGAGGTACCGGGATCGATACCCGGCGCCTCCAACTGTTTGTTTTTGACAAGATACCCCAGGAAATGTTTTGGACCTTATAACATTATCAGCGTCTACAGTGATCACCAAAGTGCAAATATTGCCAATGTCATATCATTGAAACTGTAGGTTTCTGTTGTAGATGTCAGCATAGTAGACGGGGCCCGCTAGGCCCAAAGCCTGCCAGGGTTGCGGAATTTGTTCGAAAGATTCACCGCGGCCCTGGAACGCAAATTGAAAATTAGGAGGAACACGTATAGGTTTCAGTTACTAAGAGTCTGACACTTCTTTCTGCTCCGCCCAGAGCCGAAGGAGTCATTTGATGATTTCCCATCCATAAAAAAAGGTTTCTGATTTGACACAGGCCACAGTACAAGTAATATCTGTCTTTTTCCTTCTGTTCCTTGTTACTCCTGATGCAGCTGATATCAGTATTTTTCATGCAGTGATTGGCTATCTACCGTCCAAAACCCAGTATCTGGGTTAAACCAGACGCCTAGGCAAGGTTGGCGTCATATTTTCTGGCTTTTTTCTATCCATAAAGAATTTCAATGAAACAAAATGACAGCCGGGACCAACGGCTCTACAGCACGGGGGAGTCTCAACTCCATGTTACTTACTAGGAACATTAGGTAAATGTAGTCTACCTATTCCGATCTCTGGTTATTACAAAACTATGTCACTTGGCACCGCTTATGAAGGTTATGTCGTCAAGAAGTTAGTGTGTAAATTTAAATACACTCGATAAAATAAAGCCTTTTATAGTCTTAGGCAATATCGGGGGCGTAGCTCAGATGGTAGAGCGCTCGCTTAGCATGCGAGAGGTACCGGGATCGATACCCGGCGCCTCCAAATGGTTTCATTTTTAAAAGATACTCCTGTACCTAACAGTTTCTTTTTTCGAGGTTTTGACATTTCTTAGTGTCGCCACGATGCAAAATAGCCTCCATCATAGCGCATTGGAACTTATTACTTGTTTTATAGGCCCTACTTACGGTAGAAATAGCTGTGGTCTTCGTCACTTTCCCACCCTTATCCCATGTTACTTCGGGTCGGCGCAACACGTTTTTTCCTATATTATGTCCTGTCAACCGTCACGCTATCACTCCCTTTCAATCAAATAAAAAAAAAAAAAAAAAAAAAAAAATCACTCCCTTTTCCTTCATATCACTCTACACACAATCCATCCATCTTTTCTTTGGCCTCTCTCACCCACTCGGTGTATCCCAATATACATTTGTAATGTATGTAAAATCGGTAAAGCTTCTAAAACGAAAAGTATGTGTATAGTTTTCCTGTAACGTGCAGGTAGCAGAACAAGCCGAACACGATATTTAATGTCATGGTTTGTCATCTTATAATACCTAAATACTCTAAACTGTACATAAAATTCATAAATTCGTGGAGGAGCTCGTGGCTGAAAGAACAACAGCCGTACGGGACGATCAAGGTTAAGCAACGCTTGCCAAGGTTGTACTGTGGATGGGGGACCATGTAAACATACCGAATTTCCTCCGTGCCTCGGAAAGCATGTTAAACCGTTGGTCTCGGCTGTCATTTGTAGATCTTTGGCAGTCGTTACGGATTGTCAGAAGCCAGTAAATCTGACTCCAGTCTTGCCCAGAACTATCGTGTTACCCAGTTAATGGGTTGTGGAGGTCTGCTAGGCAGCCGCTCCACGTAAAATGCTGTAAAATTCAGCTGAATCCGGTGATTCCGGTGAAAAGGCTAGGCAGATGATGATGTACATAAAATTCATAAGTTCTATCTATCTATCTATTGGGGTATGGTTTCCGCACTTAGTCCTGATGTTGGACCATTGTGCGTGAAAAAAAAAATTATAAGTTATGAATTTTCTTCATAGTTGAGAGCTGAGTTCCGAATTTACATGTTTATGTGAGGTGTATCGCAATCTAGTTGAACTTGGGAACCGCTGTTATAGGGAATAATTTTTATAAACATAGATCAAGCCGTACAGTGGACCAACGAAACAAGTTGCTACGCTGATATTTCAAAACAGTTTCGCTTTCGCAAGCACTTGTTAAGGTTATGTCGTCACCAAGTCAGTGCCTTTACTGCACTCTCTTTTATGTTACCTTTTATAGTTTTAGGACATATCGGGGGCGTAGCTCAGATGGTAGAGCGCTCGCTTAGCATGCGAGAGGTACCGGGATCGATACCCGGCGCCTCCAAAATACTTCTTTTAAACGACTCCAAAAAAGGTTCTCAATTCGGTTATATTTTTTTTATGTTTGTTACCTGATAACTCCGACATTTATGAAAAGATTAAAAAAAAAAAATCATGTGAAGGACGATTCCGATTGGTCCCATAGAAATTTTATCAAAATCGGTTCAGTAGTTTGGTTTTTAAATCGAAATAGGTGTGGGGTACCACTATTAAATTTGAAAGATAAAAAAGGTTTTTTTTTATAGAACGAAATGTAACTGCTTTCCTTCGTAAATCAATTAAACACTATAATTATATACTTAAAACAACTGGGAAATATTTTGTTACCTCTTCACGTTTTAGTGGGTTCAACGCATTTGCCTGGAACTTGGCACGCGCACACGCGGGGGTACCTAGGATACTTTTAATCCCGGGAGTATGTTTCGTTCTGTATGGTGTCGGACGTAAAAGAATAGCAACATCCTTCCCGTGGGTGTCGTAAGAGGCGACTTAAGGACTCACCAGAAAATGGGCAGCAGCAATCTCTGCATTGCAACAGCTACACAGCGATCGCCAACCCGCCTGCTAAGCGTGGCGATTATGGCAAACCCCCCTTTGGGGGAGGCCTATGTCCAGCATGGACGTCACTCGGCTGATGATGATGATAATGTTACCTTGAAACAAAATTGTCATTCACGCGGGCGATGCCGCTGTCGGAAACTCGTTCTCAATAAATATCCCATCGCCTTTTCAGTTGATTGGAGAGTGTAGGTAGAATAGCATGTTTATCATTATGTGCTGTTCCCATATCAAACACATGTACACATTTTACCGTGCTCATACGTTATATTTTAACTCAGAACCTTTTTACTGGTTTGTTTGTCTTGTGCGAGTCCCAAATAAACATTTTTCTTTCTTTCTTCCTGCTAGCTGAAATCATCATGGGTTGTCTCAAAGAAAAATCGCGCCTAAACCGTATACCTTGACTCTTTCGAACAAATTCCGCAACATACCGTATATCTACTATGCTTATTTATGCAGATATGCTAATAAGTACTAAAATCTATAACTACTAATTGTCATATCATCTTCCCAGGTGGACAGGTACGGTACCCAACAACCCATCGCCCTGCTGAAGCTGCTGTTTGAGAGAAAGGGCTTCTACGATCGCGGCAAGGACCTCAACTGGAAGAACATCAAGGACGTTGGCTTCTTAGCCGCCATGGGCAAGGCTGGTGGTGGCAGAAATGATGTAAGTAACCATTTTAATGTTTTTTCTAGCCTGTATTCATAGTTAGAGGAATGTGGAACAGGTTGGAAATTCCCGCCACCTCCATAGAAAATATATTCCGTCTAGATGGGTGCCGTGTTGTGTCTGGTGCAACTGCCCGAATGTTGCTGTCGGGCTGTTATACATGACTAAATCTCTAAATCTAGTTAACACAGGAAATACAAATGGTACAACACAGTGGACTGCGCATTCACTTGACATCTCGGAAATGAAATGATTACGTACTGTGGTGAGCAATAAACATTTGAATTGAATTGAAATAAATTATGCTGATCATAATATTTTGTTAAATCAAAAGTAAATCTCTTTGGTAAATCCGAACAAGGGATTTAAAAAGTTGACGTTTAGATAAATAGTCATTTGTTTTTATGATTCATTTTAGCTTATATAGCGGAAATAATGATGATTGTTTGTTAATTGCAACATCATTGTCAAAAGTAGGTCATATATTAGACAATATAACAAATACTAATCCGCCTACAAATGAAAAGTGTTCCTGAGCCTCATGGGTCCTTTTTTTCATGGGTCTTTCAAATTAGCGAAATGCGCTTGTACTAGAGTACTTCTACTAGATACTTCACATACTCTTTCGAGGAATATAAGCGTAATATCATCTTATGTCATCCCTATTTCCTCCCTTCCCAGGTGGACCCCCGCTTCATATCAATGTTCTCCGCCTACAACCTGCAGTTCCCCTCCGAAGCCACGCTGCGTCACATCTACGTGTCCATACTGAAGGGGCACTTCGATACCTTCCCCGAGGAGATACAGCAGATCGTCGATAAGATCGTGCAGATGACTCTGGATCTATATAAGGTAGGGTTTTTAGCCTTACAGACCTCAAAAGGAAAAGTTAAGTTTGTTCTTCAATCCTACTAATACTTTTCGTCAGAGTATGAGAGAATTTTTGACTTCGTCATCTATCTATACTAATATAATAAAGCTGAAGCTGAGATTGTTTGTTTGTTTGTTTGAACGCGCTAGTCTCTGGAATTACGAGTCGGATTTGTTGAATTCTTTTTCAATAGGTATGATAGCCACATTCATGAGGAAGGCTGTAGGCCGTGAAAAAACGGGATATGCGCGTACGAGGTCGCGGGCAAAAGCTAGTAGTTAATAAACTTCAGTAGGTAATTTACATTCGAAAACTCGAGACTCGATTTTCGTAATGTCCTGTGCGCGAGACTCGCACTTGTCTGATTTTATGCCATAGAGTTGCGAACAAGCAGGCGGCCCATCTGTTGGGAAGCGGTCACACCGTCGTCCGTAGACGAACAATAATCCCTGTTATGTTATACCACAGGTACCTTTTTGAAGACGACGGTCTCTCTTATTTTTGTTTAAACCTATCCAGTTACGAGAAAAGACTGTAGAAAAGGGAGCCCATACCATATGTTGTCGCATGATATAAGTTCTAATGATTATTTTACAATTGGTATTTTAGAAGTCGGAATTGGTAGCGGGGCCACGTGCCCTGGCTGCGCCAAATATAGCGTCAACTTTAAGATTGTCATGTAATTCCCCAGGTTGCTATTATAACTGGAAGTGTGCTTAAAGCATACAATGAATACTAAAATATAGAACCGAAGTTGGCAAAAAACTGAAGATCCATCGAAATAATAAAATAAGTTTGGAGGCGCCGGGTATCGATCCCGGTACCTCTCGCATGCTAAGCGAGCGCTCTACCATCTGAGCTACGCCCCCGATATGTACTCACTATAAATTGCTATTTTACAATGAACGTTGAGTTTGATCATGATTATAAGTAGGGTAAATTGTCACGTGCCATCACTATCTCCACCTCGTAACTTGGTCACGTTTTTCTATACTTTATTAGTGAGAACTCCAAATTAAGAGTGAACATGAACAGGCTTCTTCTGGGTAAGCTCGCTCCATCGTCGACTTTGTCTATGTCATCTATGACCTAGACTAGAGTCAAGAGTAAACCAATACTAGATAAAAAAAATAAAAAAAGTTCCTCCAGGTATAATGGTATACAACTGGTATTAACCTTTTGAACGCCAGTGTCACATTTATGTGACAAACGAAAGCTTACCCTGTACGCCAACGTCACAAATATGTGACAAAAAGAACGGTGGTACGCCGATGCGTTTATGCTCTGGCGTACAAAAGGCTAATTATCGTGCAAGTACGTATAGTTACAAAACATTAAACAAACATGTTTAATTTATGTTTTTGTAACTAATAAATAATAATACATGCATATATTACTAATTACTAATAATATATTACTAATAATAATTTAAATACTGTATTAGTTCTATTAAGTGATAATGTTATTAATATTCTCGGTTTCGTCATACGTTAACTTCTGCTACCAATCTGTAAGTTTGATTTTAACATCATGTTCAGTCAGGGGGTAATGGCATAAGTTTATGTATTCTATTATACAGTCGAGAGCTAATTGCCGCATATTGTCGGCTGGCAAACTTGGAACGGCATTGGACTAAATCACACACGGGAGTGCCTTTGCGTCTTTTCAGCTTAGTGTGGTCTAAAAGTAGAGTAGAGTGAAACAGCAGCACAGCGCGGAGCACTATTATAACAAACTAGATGATTATATTAAATATAAGAATGCTTGAAAACATGCTGGTCCTGCTCCATAGGACGATCTAGGGTGTAGGAGACTAAGTCAAACTTGTTGATTTATTTAATATAATTATATTTACTGGTGTACTTTCTATTTTTTTTTTTTTGTAATTTAACTCACACTGATCCATTGTTGTTAATTATATTGTAATTATGTGAGTACCATGTTCCTTGCTAGCAAACTTAATTTATCTCTGCTGGCAATACCAGCTTTGTTGTACCTGTATAAGTGTTGCTGTATATAAGTGTAATTTTGGGTGCATTGTGCTCACATAATATAATCAATCAATTGATTATATTATGTCTGTATACAAAATATTGTAAAACTTATATTTGAAAAGAGTAACTACGGAGTTTCTACTTTTTGCGAATGGACAACTAGACTCAATAATATTTTAATTTCAAACTGTAAATTTGACGTTCAAAAGTGCCTTTTAATGGTCTAGTTGAAATAAATGAATTGACTTTGCACAAAAAGCTGTCTCTCAGTCAATACTTTGGCTTCTGAATAAAGCTGATTGGGCGACAAGTCCCTGCGCTTAAAGTGCATGACTTTCAAGATCGCCCTTTGATCTCTTTCAACTTTTAAGTAAGGTGTTTGTGCAGGTTCCGCCCCAAATTAGGGTACAATATAAAATAATTGACTGGCAGAAGCTCTGGTAAACTATTAAAGCTAGATCGGGATCAGCAGAGTCCCTTGTGTACCTTAAATATATAAATAAATTTTCTGATCCTTGTACTAGGGCTTCGATATTAGCCAGCTAAGTTTATGATCTATGTGGACTCCTTAATATGTTATATCTAGAACCAAGGACTACTATTGGGTGCCTCACCTGAGAATATGTGAGCTTTAGGGACTTGATACTCAAAGCGGACAGGGCGCTGACAAGATAAAATGTATGGCGTCAAAGAAACGAAATATATCTACTTAGCGTTGCGGGTGCGCGGACAGACGCCATACATTTACGTTAAAAAATTTCTAAGCCATCAATCCGTTTTCAGTTATAATCAACAGATTGTTTTATTTCCCTTCCAGATAATAATAGTAGACCTACCCCCAACTCCAGCGAAGTTCCACTACATATTCAACCTCCGCGACCTCTCCCGTATAGCGGCCGGCATGTGTCTCACGCACCCCAACTTCTTCAGTGAGAAGCGCTGCGTCGTGCGCTGTTGGCGCAATGAATTCACTAGAGTCATATGTGACAGGCTGATTAGTGTTCAGGTAAGTTAAATGTGCAATCTCGGGTAGGCACTTAACTTTGTGCAATTTATTTTTCACAATGGACAAGGGAAACGCCGTGCGGAAATCGGCATGTCCTAAACCAGACACTCCTGAGATATCCACCAACCCGCATTTGGGCTGCATAGTTGATTACGGCCCATTTCCTCTGACAAAGGAGAACTGTAACCCAGCAGTGGGAAGGTGGGCTTCCGCGACCTCTCGTGTATATCGGTCGCTTTGTGTCTCAAACATCCCAACTACTTCAGAGCAAGGCGCTGCGTTGTGTGGTGTTCGCGCAGCGAGTTCACTCGGGTTATCTGTGACTGATTAGTGTGCAAGTAAATTAAGGGCCACTTTCATCGACATCATTGCTGAGGAAAGGCATCTCTTTTTAACCCCCGACCAAAGAGAGGGGTGTTATAAGTTTGACTGGTGTATCTCTGTGTCTGTTTGTAGCATCGTAGCACTTAAACGGCTAAACCGATTTTGATTAAGTTTATTTTTAACCCCGACGCAAAAACGACGGGGTTTTATAACTTTGAAGTGTGTGTGTGTGTCTGTCTGTGGCATCGTAGCTCTCGGACGGATGAACCGATTTTGATTTTGTTTTTTTTGTTTGAAAGGTGAATTAGTCGTTAGTGTTCTTAGATATGTTTGACGAAAAAAAGGCCAAAATGGCCGCCACCACAAAATGGCGGATTAAATATTTCTTCACAACTCCCTAAATATGGGTATCAAATGAAAGGGCTTGACTGGTAGAATACCATATACTATGATAAATTTCAAAACCAAGATGGCCGCCACCCAACATGACGAATTACCTATTTTTTTTTCACAACTGCCTCAATATGGGTATCAAATGAAAAGGCTTGGCTATTAGAATAATGTGCACTATATTGAAAGGGAATGAGGCATATAAATTAACGAAACGAAAATAAAAAGGTTTGTATGTATTTATGTTACGTATGTCTATACTAAAATTATTTGTCTGATCAATGCCCTAGATTGATGAGGAAAGTGGAGTGATGACTGGTACCTAGGACCTAACGAATTATTTTTCTTCTTCTGCTTCCTGCTTTTTAAACTTAATTTACTAAATAATATAAAAATTTAATTATTATTTTTAAAAACCCCGACAAAAAAACATTAAAAAGTAAAAAATTAAATGTATTGATCCTTTTAGTTTAATATAGGTACGATTCTTTAGACCAAGCGTCATCGTGTCGGGGGACCGCTACTATACTAAAAAATTGCGGTCTCCCATCCCTCCTCGACTGACACCCTCGAATCCGCGTTGCGGCGACTTGATAGATTATGACACCCTGTCCTCACAGGGAGCCTGTGATCCAGCAAACTGAATATTGTAGGGTGATTATTCTATATAATGGGCAAAATCGAACCATAGGTACGCGTACTTGCTCGGCCGCCTCCATCAGCCAAAAGTAATGGCGTATTTTTTTTGGCACAAAAAAACTCACTTGAGTCCTTTCATAGTTATTTTGCTAGTTTACAGAATCTGAGTACAATTTAATGATTTATTATTATAAACAGGATAACGAATTGATGCGAAACCACATCCACGAGCAAGTGATGATATACTTCCCCGAAGAGGAGCCAGTCGTTCTCGAAGAGATCGTGGTGCCCGAGGAGGAAGCTAAGGTTGAAGAGGAAGAAGACGGTACTGTTCTCATCACACTCACATTTACAGATTCTAACGATAACGAAATAACGTGCACGTTAAGCCTTTCTGCCCTTAAGTTTCGGTGTTCCTTCTTAGGGTAGTCAACTAGGAAACACCGGCCTCAACAAGTTTAAAATGATGTTCTCAATTCAGTTATATATATATGTATATATTTTGTATGTTTGTTACCTCATAACTCCGTTATTTATGAACCGATTTGAAAAAAAAAATGTGAATGGATATACTTTCCGATTGGTCCCATGGAAATTTTATCAAAATCTTTTCATCAAAATAATGGTTTTTAAATAAAAATAGCTGGAAAAAATATGTCATCCAAGTAAACGAAATTGGGTATTTTGCTTTCCTTTGACTTTCCAGTGGTGTTAGGCGCGGGGTACCACTAAAAAGTGAAATATAAAAATTGGTAAAAATTGGTTAGCACGTCGAGCAATATTGGATCCTACTTCTTTGGGAAAAAATTACGTTAAATGACATAGACTCTATTTGTCTGGCAGAGTTCGGGATGATACCGGAGAAGGCTCCTGAGGGAGGGACGGAGACAGTGGCCGAAACGGTGGAGGAAGAGGAGGAGGTAGAACCAGAACAAGAACTCACGGTAAGTACGGGCTTTTGTTTAACGTTCTAGACGGAATATAGGTACTTTATTGTATACCAAAAATTTATTCTACGTGGTTTGAAAGCAAGAGAGTTTGAGGTAGTAACCACTTTTTTCTTTGAAGTCATAAATATAACGCTAGTTTTTTCGCGACCTTGCTCCCGTGCAAATTACTGGCAAAGGCATTTCCACCTGCAACCAGCTCTCATGCAAATTGCGGCCTACCGAGGCGTAATGTGATCAATAACTCGATCATGCCCCGCAATGTAATTAAACTTCAAGCGAGGAGATCACGGTTTCTGCAAAATAGGTCGCGCGAACGAAGTCCCGGGAATAAACGGGTTCTATATGACGATTTCCCCCTTATTAATGTTTGTGTACTTAATCATTGTTTGCAGATGGAAGCGTACGTATTCCGCGACCCGCTGTTGTTCGGTGACTACCGCAATGCGTTAGACGAAGAGGAGGTCAGATACTATGAGGATCTACTCGATTACGAAGCTATCTACTTCCTGTTCCAAGAGGTACTGTTCAATTGTTGTTATACACAATGTTGGTAAGCGACGAAAAAACGAAAACACAAATGACAAAAAGGCAGTTTTTTTATTTTTAACACCATAATAAGAAAATCGGCGAAATATTCGGAATATTCGGAAATAAGTACTTACCTTTTTTTTGTTGATTATAATGATTAGTCTCATGATCCTTTTCTAGAGAAATATGGGAATGACTCGCTCTCCGTGTAATGCGCGTCCTTTTCTTTATCCACCAGTCTTATCACTGGGCTAACGCTTCCCCTAAATCCTGGCCGACACTTCACCCGCGCCGTTTCGACCCAGTCCTCGCGGTACGCGTCCAAATCGCCACCTATTTCTGGACTGGCCTCGACGGCGCCTTCCATTTTAAAGTACCCATTGCGTGGAGGCTCGTTTTGATGTCCATGCAGCTGACGTGACTAACCGAATCCCACTTGAGCCTGACAGGTTTTTTGCCCACGTCTGTCATGCCCGTTTTGGATCCACGAAAACAAACCCGCTATGCCCTATAATACCGTTGTAACTTTATTGCTGTACAGATCTTGGACGAGTACAACGACCGCATAGGTAAGATGTCAGTGGTCTTGTTCGAGGACTGCCTGGAGCACTTGACGCGCACGCAGCGCATCCTGCGCATGGACCGCGGGAACGCGCTCATCATCGGCGTGGGGGGCTCCGGCAAGAAGTCCATCTGCAGGCTGGCGGCCTTCGCGGCAGGTAAGTGTGGATAGCTGCTTTGATGTAGGAGAAACAATACCACAATTTTTTTTAAGGATGGGAAATCTTCAAATTACTTCTTCGCTCTAGGTGGAGCGTAATGGCGTGTCAGACTCTTACTGACCAAAACTCATCCGTGTTCCTTCTAAAGCCCTTTCGAACAAATTCCGCCCTGGCAGGCTTTGGCCCTAGCGGGCCCCGTCTACTACCACCTACAACTCCAGTTGTGGTTGATACATCACCCCTCAGAATGCTGAAGGAAAAGATCGTGAGAAAATCGGCATGTAGTACCAAAAATTTTATGACATGACGTCCACCAACCCTGTATGTTGGTACGTGGTGAATTAAGGACCCCTACTCCTCACAGTGAGAAAGCCTGTGTTAGAACGTGTTGTGGGAACGATATAGACTGATTATGTTATAAAATTTAACCTTGGTTTCTAAAGGCCCGGCAAGGACATCTGGTGAGGTGCGGTTGTCACCTTGCACCTGGTGCACCTTATGATAAATTATATTTATTTTGTAAGTAGGTTAAACATAACACTTTTACACGTAAATCTTTTTTTGGTCATTTTAAGCTAGATGGTGTTTCTTAGCTGACCTTAGCTTTGATACGCTCTAAGGCTTATCAAAATAATTATTATATTAGTACCCATCTTGGTTTATTTATATTTAACCTTGTTCCCGCCAGTGCAATATCCATGTGTTATCTTTAGAAACAAAATAATCTCTAAGCTGCATCTTGCGAGATTTGGGTCAGCCCACAGACATCCTTTCTTCCTTCAATGATCACGCAGGTTGCGACGTGTTCGAGATCGTGATAATGCGTAACTACAACGAGAACTCTCTCAAGGACGACATGAAGAGGCTGTACACCGCGCTCGGCGTCGACAACAAGAAGACTGTCTTCTTGTTCACTGCCGCACAAGTAATATTTGACTGACTTTTTTATTTAATATGGGTTTGTTCTTGACTCTAGTCTAGGTGCGAGGTTACCCAGAAAAAGCCAGTTCACTCTAATTTTGAAGAGATTAGGGTTGTATGCGTTCGGAAACACAGACGCAGGCAGAGAGTTAAGGTGGAAAACGCTGGAATCAATATCCCCCATTCCCAACTTTTACCATTGATTCAGTGTCGCTTTGCCGCTGTCCTTTTCTTTTTAAATCCATTGTGATATCCTAGACAGTTGCCCCGATTCTCCGGGACTCGACGAGTTTCGTTGACTCGGTGTTTTCCTGGTGGTCGCCACTGTTGATTCAAGTTGCTCTCAAGAGTTGCAGTAGTTGAGAATAGTGTTGGCGGCACATGTCGCGCGAGATGCACGTGTGGTGTCGTGGCGTTTATGACGCAAAAACAAGAACTCCGATCAAAAGAACGGCGCGTGGGCAAAGCATGCGCGTTATTGGCGCCAAAGATATTTGCACTCATGTAAACGCCATGTGTCGCCATTGTTTACTATAGTGCTCTAATCTTAATACGAATTCTCCGTCCCGATATTTTTGAGTAAAAGTCAAGTAACAGGCTAAAAGCTACCACCTCCTATTAGATCATCGAAGAGGGTTTCCTGGAGTTCATCAACAATATCCTGATGATCGGCATGATCCCCGCGCTGTTCGGCGACGACGAGAAGGACTCCATCATCAATTCTGTGCGCAATGCCAGCGTTGAGGCTGGATGCGGCGTTGCCAAGTTAGTATGCGACATTGATTTATAAGTCAGTTAATTTTAATCGAAATAGTTCTTAGAGTCTCCTTACACCGATGCACGTTTTATTCTTGCTATTCAATAAAGACTTTATTCATTTCACAAAACAGTTAACACTTCATTTAAAGAATGCGATTACGTCTAGCGACATGGCATAATACGAAGAGGCCATTCCTCTTCAAACATTATCGCATCGCCTAATGGCGCGCGGCTTTTAGTTGACCCCTGGTTAGGCTGAGTAGTTTGGTCTCCAAGTAGTAGAAGCACATAACTTCTTTGGCTTATCATTATTACTGTCATTGCCGTACAACTAAAAAGAGATACGAACATAGCTACGCCAAAGCCCTTTTATATAACGTCACGTACGAATTCATAAATATTGCCTAGATTAGGGATCATTTCGCCATCACATTAACTAGCGAAAGTTTTGGCCCCTCCGCCCTTCACCAGCGGACGCAGTCGTGATGTTTCTGTAATCAATCCATATATATTTCCAATTTACGTATCAATAATAAAAAAATATTTCAGGGACTCGGTATGGAATTTCTTCTGCAATAGATGTTGTGAAAATCTCCACGTTGTGCTGTCCATGTCTCCCAGCGGTGATATATTGAGAAACAGGTAATATAAACGTCATCATTATGCTTGGCCATCCTATTCGTAACTATGTTGGTGTTCTGTCTCTCTTGTGTTGGAGTCTAACCCCATGCAGCTGAATACTACTGCTGATTTTCTATAATAATAAAGCAGAAGAGTTTTTTTGTTTGTATGAACGCGCTAATCTCTGGAACTACCAGTCGTATTTGGTTTTTTTTTGTGTATGATAGCCACATTTATAAGGATTGCTATAGACTATACGGGAACGCGATTAAACGGGATATGTGCGTACGAAGTCAAAAGCTAGTAATAAAATAAAGCTGACTGTTTGTTTGTTTGATCGCTGAAATCTCTGGTATTTCCTGTCGGATTTGGAAAATTATTTTTGTATTATGATAGCCACATTCATGAGGAAGACTATACGGGAACGGGGAAAAACGGGATATGCTCGTACGAAGTCGCGGGAAAAAGCTAGTTTTTAATAACGGGACTGCCTCTCTGACCTTTACAACCCAGTTACTGGTTAACCAGTGGCTGGCTGTACCTTGTTTTATCCTGTTATCAGATGTCGGAGTTTCCCCGGGCTGGTCAACAACACTACCATAGACTGGCAGTTCCCGTGGCCGAAGCAGGCGCTGTTGGCTGTGGCTAATGTCTTCCTAGCTGACGTATGTATAAGTAACCGCTTCTATTATTTTTTTTATTTTCCTACCAGTCAGTCTTAAACTGAATTATTTTATGGCACTGCAACTTTTTACGAAGTCGTAAGTCCAGTTTTTGTAACGATAATTATCGAAACATTAAAGTGACTGTATGGACTACACGTTACCAGCTAACATTAGTTACCTGAGCAAAATGCAATGTTGCCCGCGCATGAATTTTGGCGGCCAGTCGTTTTTCCACCGCCGAGCCGTGGCAATAACTGGCAATAATTGTGCTCAATATTCATGGTTATCTAAATGGATTTTATCGTGAACTCTTGAACTTTACTTATAATTTAAAATGTTATTAGTACCAATTTTACAAAAATCCAATGATGCAGATTTAGTTTTCATCAAAATCGGGCTCGAGACTCCTTTCAGTGTATTCCGTTATTCCTCATAGGTTCTGATTTGGCCATCTACGCACAATTAAAAAAATTCACCCTGTTTGTTATGATTTTATTTTATCCTATATTATTATATTATATTTAACAAGCAGCTGTAACCTGACATTTTCACAAAATCATAGGTGCGGCGTGGACTCGAACTCTGCTAACTTAAATTTTAGGGTCCCGAACGTCATAAGAAATAACGAAACTTATAAGATTAGTGACGTGTCCGTCCTATACGTGAGTCAAAGACGCTATTGAAGGAAGAAAACTAGTGCCACACAGACGACCATTATGTTTTTCGGTATAAATCATTGCGCTCCTACTACTCACTCATGACTTTATCCTAGACTGTATCCCTTTTAGTCACGCTCACGAATGAGTTGTCGCTAATGCGGCTAGCAAGTGTCAGCTTGTCCCATAAACTTAATTCTTAGGTGGCGAAGATTCCCGAAGAGTTCCGACCGATCATAGTCGAGCACGTGGTCCACGTGCACATGTCGATCGCGCACTACTCGCACGAGTTCCTGCTGCGCCTGCGCCGCAACAACTATGTCACTCCGAAGCACTACATGGACTTCCTGACCAACTACCTCTCGCTGCTCAAGGAAAAGGACGCTTTTATTGTGGCACAGGTATATAGAAAGATATACTTTAATAATATACTTTCTACTTTTTCCGTGTAAAAAGTACTATAGCTTGTCACGTGGTATGATCACATGAAAAGAGGAAATGAAACGCAAGTTTCTAAAAACGTTATAAAAATAAATGTGGATGAAGAGGGAGTGAGAGGCCGAAGAATAGATAGAGGATGATATAAGAGGCAGTCAGTGGTAGCGTGAAGGTTGGCAGGACAGAATTAAGAACAAGAACAAGTAACATTGGATAACGACATGAAGATGATGATTAGGTGTATGTAAAGAATGATTAAATCAAATAAGACTGGGGACAATATTGTTAACCATGGCGACCCCTGCCGATTCAAGCGCCAAAAATCGCTGTAAAAATTGATCGCTTTCAACCGTCTAAAGCTTTTTTTTTATTTGGTGTCTCATTCAGTGCGAGCGTCTAATAGGCGGGCTAGCTAAGATAGAAGAGGCAAACGTTCAGCTCGAAGACCTGAACGCGAAGCTAGCAGTGCAGAAAGTCATCGTAGCCGAACAAACCAAGGAGTGCGAGACTTTGCTAAAAGAGATTACTAAAGGTAAGTTTAAACAGTGATACTTCCTCTAGTGATTTCCCAACTTGATTCAGTGGCTTTATCATCTCCGCGACCCCATAGAGGTTTATTGAGGACATGCGTCTTTGAAGCTCTTATTTAACTAGGTCAAATTGTCCTACACCTTTAATTCCGCCAGCTACTGTATTACCTTCGCTGTGTCAGGGTGTTTAAAACCAAATTCGGTCTGGCGACCCATATTAAGACAAAAAGCTAGTAGCTTATTTTATTCTTCGGAACGGAACGGACACAAGGTTAGGTATGTCTTCGGCGTATCATTGTAATAGTTTAGCAGCTGAATCCTTCTGTACCTGATATTGTACAACGATGGTGCAAAATGAATTGCGCCGTTGTCCGATTGTATTTAATTACTTGATTTTTCAAAAATGTTTGTATGTTTGTTATCTAGGTACTGGCAGTTTATCTGACAATATAACATTACAAAAAAATTGACAACTTATCCTACTAGACTTCAATCTGAAATTCGCCGGAAGTACTGCTCAATTCCAGTCCCATGAAGGTCTTAAAAACACATTATCATTTTTTACATCCTGAAAGGGTCAGTTGGCATCCACAGTAGTCCACCGTCGCAGACGATCTGTAGTTTCACACTTCATCTCGCTCTCTGTCATTCCAATACCAGTTATCATGTCCTTGGTTTAGTTGAATAGTCATCAACAATTTTCCTAACTACCCTTCCCAACAGCCACAAGCGCAGCAACAGCAAAGCAAACAGTAGCTTCGATAAAATCGGCGGAAATAACCGAGCAGAGCGCGATCATCTCCGAAGAGAAGTCGGAGGCCGAGGAGGCTCTGTCGGCCGCGCTGCCGGCGCTGGAGGCCGCTCGGCTCGCGCTCGCCGACCTCGACAAGAACGATATCACTGAGATCAGGTCCTTTGCCACGCCGCCCGAAGCTGTGCAGGTGAGTGTCACACTTGTACAACGGCGGAGATGGCCGAGCAAAACGCGATCATCTCCGAAGAGGCACTATCGGCCGTGCGGCTAGCGCTCACCGACCTCGACAAGAACAATATCACTAAGATCTTCGCTTTCGCAGAAAATTTCGCTTGCTCAGCGCAAATTTTACCGACATAAAACCTTTCACTCCCTCCCACCAGGTTGTATGCGAATGCGTGGCGATAATCCGCGGAGTCAAAGAAATCAACTGGAAAGGCGCCAAGGGCATGATGGCCGACCCGAACTTCCTGCGCAACCTGCAGGAGATGAACTGCGACCTCATCACGCAGAAGCAGGTCAAGGATGTCAAGGCGCACATGAAGAAGAGCAAGAAACTAGACACTATGCAGCAAATCAGTAAAGCTGGGTAAGGGAATTTGAACCTCAAGTCGTACAACTTAAAGTCTATTTTTCTTCCAATACATACCTATGCGCCAAGCACAAACACCATAACACCTAAACTTGATACTATGCAGCAGATCAGTAAACCTAGGTAGAGGAATTTGAACTAAAATGTTAATACGTAAAGGTATAGTTTTGCCTGTAATACCAAAACGAACAATATAATTTCAAAAATGCTAGGCAGGTGATAATGCTAATCTACACTCAGACTTATACGTCGCGTCGCGTCGATTCAAACTTGAAGTTCGCTTTCCGAATGCACAGTACCCACCCTTCACCCCTGCCATCACATTTTGCTACTGCCCAGCGACTTACATTTAATTCTACCTGTACTATCCAAAAGTGCTCCCCTCACCTGGAGCATTCACCTGTAATGTAACATTTCTGATTCGATTTTGAGCATTACATTAGAATACGGCCTCCCTGACTGACGAGCATTCGCCTATAATGTAACCTTAGATTCATTCATTTATGTAACAAGTTGTGTCAAAATATATCATCGAATTGCGCACTGTAATGTTCGGTTCTGTTCCCTCACCAATGTAATGCTCGACTGTGTGACGTTACATTCACGCGAATGCTCCAGGTGAGGGAGCACCTTCAAACGAATTGAAAATTCCGACTAAAAAGTTACGATTTTTATCATCCCAGTACCATTTCCACAGCTTCGGTCTACTCAAATTCGTGATCGCCGTGCTAGGCTACTGCGCCGTATACAAAGAGGTCAAGCCCAAGCAGGACAAAGTAGAAGCCCTGGAGAAGGAGTACACTGAAGCCTGCAACTACTTGGCGTCGTTGAACCGTGAGATCGACCGGTTACAGAAGACGCTTGATGGACTCAACAATAAGTATGAGACGGCCATGCTGAGGAGGCAGGAACTGCAGGAAGAAACTGATATTATGATGAGGAGGTATGTCTTTTTTCTTTTTTACTGTTAAAATTCGTAATCGCCGTGCGAGGCTACTGCGCCGTATGCAAAGAGGTCAAGCCAAAGCAGGACGAAGTAGAAGCCCGCGAGAAGGAGTACACAGAAGCCTGCAACTACTTGGCGTCGTTGAATCGCGAGGTCGACCAGTTACAGACTCAACAATAAGTATGAGACGGCCATGCTGAGGAGGCAGGAACTGCAGGAGGAAACTGATATTCTGATGATGAAAAATAATACCTACATGTTACAAAGAAAAAAGGCATACCTCCTCCTTTTTTCTTTGTTACATGTAGGTATTATTTTTTAGCCCGCGGTCTCGACAGGTATCCACAGGAAACGTGTTGTTTTTTTCAAGCGCCAATCCATGGCGCTTATCAAAAATATAGCTTTCTAGCAGTGAAAGAAAGTTCGTAATCGTGTTAGTGTGTGATAACCTTTTACAAACAAAAACAATTATAATACCTTTATAATTTTAGTTTAAATTGGTGGTTGCCAGTGGTTTTCACACGTATCTTAAGAAAACTGTTTCATTTTACGGCATAAAATGTGTCCTATGCGTCCAAATTAATTAATTAATTGCAGAATTTAATCCAAAATAAAGTTTGGACGTAAGGATTCCGTTGGCAAACACCAGTCTCTAACTTGACCCGAAAAATCAGTGCTATTAAGTATTGCATATTGGGAAATTAATTCAATAATTACCTGTACATTAAAAGTCACATGCGCTTCCGTTTTTTTTTCATATGTCACAGAGCAATAGGTAATTAATTTCTTAATAACGGTTCTTCTTGTTAACCTTTTGAACGCCAGAGCATAAACGCATCGACGTGCCCCCGACGCCAAGCCACAAATTCGCCGTAATTTTTGTCACATATTCATGACGTTGCTTGCTTGTCATGTATACGTGACAATGGAGTTTAAAAGGTTAATAAATAACTGTTGCTCCTTTCTTTAAAGATTGGTTGCCGCCGACAAACTGATGTCGGGCTTATCAAGCGAACAGAAGCGCTGGACGCTAGACCTGGCAGCGCTTTACGTGGAACAATCCCGCTTGATCGGCAACTGTCTGCTATCGGCCTCGTTCCTGAGCTACGCGGGGCCGTTCTCCTTCTCCTTCAGGCAGACCATGATATACGAGGACTGGCAGGGTGATTTGCAGGAGAGAGGAATTCCTCTGACCACGCCGTTTACTATTGAGAAGAATTTGACTAATGAGGTAGAGATTAGTGGGTAAGTGTCAGGATACATTTCTGGTTGGCTTTGAAGTCAAAGTCATAGATCTTTATTGTGAGACATTGGTTACAGAATTTTTATTAGGTTAATCGGTGTGCGTTTGCACTGCTGTACCATGTTAGGCATACAATAGTTTTTAACTACTAACCAAACAACGTAATACGAGTAAAGGTTGAACACAGCTTAGTTCTATGTCAAACAGAAATTCTCTGCCAGACAAGTGACTAGATATTAGTTTATTTCAGAAATATACACTGCCCAGGCCCTTAAAAAAAAAATGAAAAAAGGGGAAACTTGGAATTATTCGGAGGTTTAAACCGGACTTCATATGATAAGGGTTCCTTATGCAATCAGTGAGCTTATCTCTAAAGATACTGCTCCTTGACAGACCCCCTATTATAGTTTTTTTTCATAGATTAACATCGAATTAACCTGTATACTAACTCCATTTAGTTGGAACTCGGAAGGCTTACCTCCGGACGAGCTGTCGGTGCAGAACGGCATCCTCACGACGAGAGCGTCCCGGTTCCCGCTGTGTATCGACCCGCAGACGCAGGCGCTGTCCTGGATCAAGAAGAAAGAGACCAAGAATAATCTTAAGGTGCGTCAAGTAACGGTATCAAAAGAGATCGGATAATCGGATGCGTATTTGCCTAAAGTTAAGATGTTAGCTATTATGGAAAGAAATCGTGAAAAAAAACGAATCGTGGGATCAACAAATTAAAGTATACTCCGTGAGATGTACATTGTACAGTCAACAAAGCTATTTGGTATGCTGGCAGTTAACTTGCAAGTACTTTTAATAAACGTTGTGAGTGTGCTGAGTAGACAAATATTCTACACCACACTCGTAAGTATGTCATAGGCTTAAAAACTTATATTGCACACATTAAAAATTAATATTGGTAATGCAGTGGAAAAATAATTATTTTCGTCTGTATACCAAACAGTTTTGTTGACTGTACTAAACCCGATTTGACACAAATGACAGTTGCCTTGTTCCAACGTAATATGGTTGCTTTTACCTAATTTTATTTGTCAGAAAAATATGAAAACAATCCTCAAGCTGTGGGAACTAACTTCAAATATCGGTGTATGTGCGAAATCGTATTGAGCATGATTCTACTGTATTAACCAATGTTTTTACTAACGATTACTTGTGCAATCCCAGATTCCCGGGATTTTATTTTTAATAAAAATATGTATTCTAAGAAAAGGCCCCTATAATATCTCAGCCAAAAAAACTTTTGGTAAATTATGCATCCAATTATCCGATCTCTGGTAACACATAAAAAAAACATTTAAAAAATAAGAATTTTGTTTGAAACAACGAAAAAAAAAAAAATAATGAGAAATCTCATCAAGGATGAACGTTTGTTACTCAATCAAGCTGGAACGGCTGAACGGATCTAGATGAAACTTGCACAGAGATAGATCATAGTCTGGAGTAGCACACAGGCTACTTCTTATCCCGGGAATATGTTCCCGGGATAAGAAGTAGGATCATTTTCGACAGTCACGCGGACGGTAGCTAGTTCAACCATACAAACTTTTATAACTTTACTAACATTATTTTATTTTATTTTTATGTATCCTCACAGTGTAGTCTTTTTGACCCAAAGGTTGACTGGTAGAGAATGCCTTGATGCATTGAGTCCGCCCATGGACCACTATTGTACATTAAGTTTAAATAAATACATTATTTTTCATCTTCTAAGTCTCACACCAGTACTTAAATCTAATATATTGTGTTTGTCCAAAACTTTGCCTCTTCCAGGGTGTTGTCGGTGGCAGCGTTTAAGGGTACAGAGGGCATCGAACACCTACAATGACACTGAATAAATTTGAAATCCGAAAGAGTTCTGCACAATAATCGAACATCACTAACCAGTTTTAAAGGATATAATTATAATTTCAGGTATTGTCGTTCAACGACCCACAGTTCCTGCGTCACTTGGAGATGGCCATCAAGTACGGCATGCCAGTGCTGTTCCAAGACGTCAACGAGTACATCGACCCGGTCGTTGATAATGTACTCGAGAAGAACATAAAAGGTGTGTGTTTATAGAACTACAAAAAACTTGGAATCTGCACAGTTTGAAAGTTACATTCAAAAGATAGAAGATGAAAACATTGCATAGGGTGACACAATGGGCGGCCTTATCACTAAAAGCGATCTTTTAAAGAAAAACAAAGTAGTAAGAATAAGTATTTTTATGGTGCTCATAAAGAGTATTATCTTTATCTATGCATCTATTCTGTAGTGATATGCACTCATTCAGTCAGCCAAGCCATTAACTTGACTTTGACTTGGGTTTATTAGACATTTATGCAACATAGAGGCCCAGATACTCCTTTTAATTTTAGAAAACGACCCTGCCGGTCAATTCCGTAAACATGACGAAGTGAAGGCTTGGGTGAAGTGATCACGAATTGAGCTGTCAATCCATATAATCAAGATGGAATGACAGCTCACCTCGTGATCACTTCACTTCGACATGTTTACAGAGTCGACCCAGCCGGTCGACTCTGTAAACATTTAGTCTGTTTTTAAAACACATACGTAACTAGTCTATATCCGTTTCCAGTGGAAAGCGGTCGTTCATTCGTGATGCTGGGCAGCACAGAGGTGGACTACGACCCCAACTACCGCATGTACCTCACCACCAAGCTCGGCAACCCGCAGTTCAACCCCGCCACCTACTCCAAGGCCGTCGTTATCAACTACACTGTCACCGTACAGGTTCGTATTACCTTGCAAGTGCGAAAATAATCGTCATACGATTGTTATAATTTTAAAAAATATTCTCACCTAACTATATTCTCAAAGGTAAGCCAGAGGTGAACGCCCAAGGCGTGCCTATTGCCATCAACCGGGCACAAATCCAGAATCTAGGGTGCTACTGAGAAATTCCAGATGGAGGTACCCAATGACACTGCGCGACCGATAAATCGGACTTGGGAAAACCTCATGTTCAACAGTAGCTGTTGTGACGATTAGATAAGCTAGATAGTGCTTAGGTTGCAAGTAAGAAATCAGACGTTTAGATACGTCTTTGGCAATCAAAAATTCGTTTTTACCTACTGCTTCATTCCCGCAGGTTAACCCACATTAACAGTCCCTTTTTTCGGTGTAAAATTAAGCTTAAATCCTTTTCCTCTTTTTTTCATGTATTGCTGCAAATGTTACGAGGTCACCGTTACAATCGCAACAATACATGACAAAACATAAAAAAATATTGACTATCCTTCCTCCTCAGGGCTTAGAAGACCAGCTTCTAAGCGTAGTGGTCCGCGCCGAGCGCTCAGACTTAGAAGAGCAGCGAGAGAGCCTCATCATAGAGACCAGCGCCAACAAGAGCCTGCTGTCCGGCCTCGAGGACTCGCTGCTGAGAGAGCTGGCCACATCCACAGGAAACATGCTAGATAACGTCGAGCTCGTCGATACACTGGAGAACACCAAGTCTAAAGCTGCTGAGGTAAATATAGCCGACATCTTCTGCCTTTCGAATTCTCAACCAAGAGCCGAAGAAGAAGCCGGCTGTCATTTGTAGATCTTGGGCAGTCGTTACGGAGAGTCAGAACCAGATAATCTGACACCAGATAGCCCAGCCAGATAGTCTTGCCAAGGAGTACCGTGTTACCCAGTTAATGGGTTGTGGAAGTCTGGCAGGCAGCCGCTCCATGTAAAATACTGGTATTCAGCTGAATCCGGTTTGACTAGAAGCCAGATTATTAGTTAGGCAGATGATGACTGCCTAACTGGTCTTCATAACCTAATTGACTAGGTAACGCGATATACGTTGATAAAACTGGGGACCAATGTCTCAACGTGCTTTCCGAGGCACGGAGGGGTATCAGTATGAAATTGATGATAGGCATCTTTAACCTTCTGAACGCCAGTGTCACGATTACGTGACAAGCACTGTACACCAAACATCACACATATGTGACAAAAAATACGGCGAATTTGTGGCTTGGCGCGTCGGGGATACGCGGGTGCCTTTATGCTCTAGCGTTCTTTCTTAGAAAACATAATAACAACATTCAATTTCGTTCCCAGGTGATGGATAAACTGGAGTTAGCAGCATCAACAACGAAAGACATAGAAATATTGCGCGACGGGTACCGGCCGGTGGCCAAGCGCGGCTCTATTCTGTTCTTCGTGCTGTCGGACATGGCCTGCGTTAACAGCATGTATCAATACTCGCTGTCTTCGTATCTTGATGTAAGTATCGAAATAGTACTTTTTACCCAAAGGGTAATCAACGGAACCCTATTGACCACTGAGCCTCCGCTTTCCGTCCGTCCGTTCGTTCGTCTGTCTGTTAGCGGGCTGTATCTCAAGAACCGTAATAGGTAGACATTTTAAATTTTCAGTGTGTATTTCTATTGCCGCTATAACAACAAATAAAAATTAAAAGAGGCTCTCATTCAAAAAACGTGTTTTTTTCGGTTGATGATACGGAACCATTCGTGTGAGAGTAAAAATCGACTCCCCCATACATTTCTGTGCGCATTACTCGACAAAATGTACTGAACAGCTGTTTTTTTTCGCGATTTCGGGATGGGTCCATAGAAAAAGTTGTTCAGAATGATGAGTACAATGACCCCTTAAGAGGTACTTATTGCATTTATTCTTTTACACGCTGTATAGAACGGCTCATGCAAAGTGACCAGCAAACAGGACAATCACTTCAAAGTCGTTGAATATTTAACCCTGTTACATTTAAGACCTACATCACGTTAGAATACAGTTTGCGTTGGGTTAAATTAAATATCAATAATATTATCCAGTACAAGCGTTAAAAACACATGAGGAGTGAAAAATATCAAGCCAAAAAAATCAAAACCAAAAAGCCAACGTCACGCGGTGTTCCCAGGCGGTCACCCATCCAAGTACTGACCGCGCCCGATGGTGCTTAACTTCGGTGATCGGACGAGAACCGGTGTATTCAACGTAGTATGGACGTTGGCGAATACTAGTATCAAAATTACAAAAGCTAGGTATCTGCTTACTTTATCTTAGGTCGATGAACACTACTTAAAAATGAAAGACAAGGAAAATATTTCCAAACACTAAACACAAAAAGAAACATCACATACTATGGCTTAAGTATGGTCCTGCCTCAATATTTCATCAGTATGTGCGACAATAACAGAAATAATGCTTAGCCAAAGTACGAGGCAAAGGCAAGAGTAGAATATTAAAAAAAAATCAAGTCCTCAATGTTCGTGAATCAAACAACTGTTCAAGTTGCGTTGCATTGGCTAAAAAAAAAAAACAAAATAAATGTTCCATTGAGTTTCTCAGGCATAAAGTAAAAAAGCAAAAAGCCAACGTCACGCGGTGTTCCCAGGCGGTCACCCATCCAAGTACTGACCGCGCCCGATGTTGCTTAACTTCGGTGATCGGACGAGAACCGGTGTATTCAACGTAGTATGGACGTTAGCGATTGCCTTACTCAAAATTACACTGATATACTTCTCCTGATTGCATAGTTGACTGAAGGAGTATCGACGTTGACAGTGTATTGATCGAATTTCGTGTTTATACCAAATAGCTAAAGATCATCTGCCTAGCCTTTTCCCAACTATATTGAGGTCGGCTTCCAGTCAAACCAGATTCAACTGAATACCAGTATTTTATGTGGACCGCTGCCTACCAGACCTCTACAACCCATTAACTGGGTAACACGGTACTCCTTGGTAATACTGGTGTCAGATTTTCTGGCTTCTGACTATCCGTAACGACGGCCAAAGACCTACAAATGCCAGCCGGGACCAACGGCTTAACGTGCTTTAAAAGGCACGGAGGAGTATCAGTATGTTAAGATAGTCACCCATCCACAGACCAACCTCGGCAAGCGTTGCTTAACCTTGAAGATCGACCCGAGTGGCTGTTATTACTTAGCCACGAGCTCCACCACCAAATATCTAAACATATGGTTAAAATATTTATAATGTTCATCACAGGTGTTTTCGTTTTCACTGCGCAAAGCGATGCCGAATGTAATCCTGGCCAAACGTCTGAAGAATATTATAGACATGCTCACCAAGAACGTTTACGACTATGGATGTACTGGTAAGCCACTTTTTTTGCTGTTGATACTTCATGCTCGTAAATGGTTACGTTTTGAGTTCATCTGTTGAGTATGCTCAAGGGTGGAATTGAGTGAATCCTGATACTTCCTCGCTATGTTTACTTAAATACATAATCAAGGTATAGGTACAAATACTTTTACGGTACTGAATCTAAATTGAGTTTTGACTGACCGTTTTTAATTAAAGCTGGGTGTTTCCAAAATAAATCAAATGAAGCATATTATATCTTCATGGATCTACCATACATTCTCATTGTTCCTTTTTCGTCAGTCCCTAGCATTACCTAAAATGATTTTAAGGTTAAATGCTAGGCGACATAGCGGCAGACCAGGACAAAGATGGAGAGACGAACATGACTCTTGACCGGCCCGCAATGGCAGAGGACTGACGTGAGAGGAAAAGGGAGAGGGAGACCTTTGCCCAGCAGTTGGACATAACGAATAATTAGAATAAATTGGTCCTTTTAAGATCTTCCAAGATCAGTCTAATTAAAATAAAATTTCAGGCATATTCGAGCGTCACAAGCTGCTGTTCTCGTTCCAAATGAACATCAAACTAGAGCAGAGCGACGACCGCGTCAACCAGATGCAGTTGGACTTCTTCATCAAGGGTAACGTGTCGCTCGAGAAGTCGCCGCGCGCCTGTCCCGGCACCTGGATACCCTCGCAGGTTTGTACTTATATCATCAGTAGCTTAGCCCGCGAAACTCGAAAATTATCCGAAAGGAACTCCCTCGAGAAATATATGCAAACAGGCAGACAGAGATAGGTACTTTCGCATTTAGAATATTAGTTTGAACTTCCGTTATTTTATGGTCATTACACTACCTTGTATTGCCTTAGCTGTGACCGGACATTTAAGATCAAATTCAGACTGGTGAGCCGTATTAGGGAGATAATTTCACGGAGTCACCAGTGTCGAAATCAATTTAAACTTTAATGTTACCTACCTACATACAGGGTTGAGCAGTATTTGAATTACTTGTAATTAAAATATGTACGTAATTGAAATACAAATAAGTATTTGATATTTGTGTTTCAATTACTTCTTAAAATGTAATTTGTAATTGGTATTTGAAATACTGAAGTATTTTGTAGTTAGTATTTCAAATAATTATGACTTCAAAATACATTTTAACATAAATATATTTAGCAATCTTATTAATGGGTGCGGTCTGCAGAAAACAGCGCTCGATAGCGTTCGTAAGCAAAATGGGTAGCCCAACCTAACACCTGACAGTATTTTGTAATTAGTATTTTGCATTTTAAACAAAAAATAGTTAAAATACTGTATTTTGTATTTTAAATACACGACTTAAACAAAAGTATTTCGTATTTTAAATACGCATGTATTTAAAATACGAGTAATAATACTAAGATAGTATTTTATCATTTGTAATTTTATTAAAGCCAAGCATGTTTTTTGCCTAGCTCTGCCTATATATGGATTCCTTGAATGTCTACGGATTTATTTGTCTTTTTTTTAATTGTATAATTGACATTTACAGGGCTGGCAAGATATTATGAAGCTGAGCTTGGACTTCCAAGATTCTTTTGCATCTTTGCCTGATGATATCACAAGGAGGCTAGACGATTGGCAAGAGGTAAGTTATTATAAATGTAACCCATAAACACGACCCTACCTACAGGGTCTCATGTTTATGGGTAAAAAAATCCTGAAGGTTCGATAACTTACATAATTATGTGACTTCCTGTTTTTTTCGACTTCGTATTTATTTGTTTTCGCACTGCAAACTGCGATCAATTTGAACGTGAATAACCGTCCCTCGGCTATTAATATACATCAGCGATGTGGTATTATTGTTATCCTTGTTGTAAAGAATTATAAGCTCTGACGTCTGCGGCAAAATTGACCGGCCGGCCGTCTGCCCAGAGTATTTTAGGCACACGATGATGATTTCACGTTGGACTAGGTTCGGGGTTCGTGGATCAGGCAAAATTATTGGGTTTTGCATCTAAAATTTTGCAGCATCAACTTTGAAACTGAAATTGTAGGTATTACCTTTGACCCTTTCCGCAAACCAGCGAAATTGTGAGTCTATCACTGCAAATCTGCCTAAACTTTGGGAATACAGGCTTCTTCTTCTTATCCTGTCGATTGAGTCAAAGTTTGTCCGGCCAGTATTTAGCATCCTACAGCTCCGTATCATTGGCGTCGTTTCGGTCCTGACAGGTGCAGGTGTTTGTGTAAGACGGGCAACTAAGGTGGTCGCATGTCCTGTGAAGGGACTCCACACTGGCACTGCGTTTGGGATGGGAGCTGAATGCCCCATTTGGCCAGATTCGCTATCGGTTAACGGCCGGTTTCAATAACGTATCTACCTTTGACCAACTATCAAATTGGCTACCAACAGTAGCTGGAACATGACTTTTCAGCTACAGTTAGTCGACCGGCCGTAAGAGATTATGGTGTTTTTAAAGTAATCTTTATCTATATCCCTTCGCCCCGCAGTGGTTCGATAGCGACACGCCCGAGTCGGCTGACATCCCAGGCGGCTACCGCGACAAGCTGGAGCCCTTCGAGCTACTGATGCTGCTGCGCTGCTTCCGCGTCGACCGCATCTACCGCGCGCTCACCGACTACATCACCGTCACCATGGGCGAGGAGTACATCACTCCGCCCGTCATCAGGTATGTGTCTCGACATGCCACTGGCTAAGTAATAACGGCCGAACGGGTCGATCAACAAGGTTAAATAACGCTGTTTGTGGTCGATCAGTAGATGACGCATCTTCGGACCATCTATTACATATTTTGAGAATGCTCCGTGCTCAGAAATCATAGTAAGCCATTAGCAGAACCAACGGCTTAACGTACGTTTTGCCTTCGATTGTTGTTACTGGTAGTCAGAAGCCAGAAAATCTAACACCAGTCTTGCCAAGAGGTATCGCGTCACCTATTTACTTTACACGTCAAAAATATACATTCTACCTTCACGAACAAATCTGACAAAATAAAAACAGAAATAGAAAAAGAAAAGTTAGACATACTAAGCCTAAAATAAAACAGCAAAAAGCCAACGTCACGCGGTGTTCCCAGGCGGTCACCCATCCAAGTACTGACCGCGCCCGATGTTGCTTAACTTCGGTGATCGGACGAGAACCGGTGTATTCAACGTAGTATGGACGTTGGCTATTGCCCTACCCAAAATTACAATAGCCTATAAGCCTATTTTGGTAGGAGTCGAGTTCGTTCTGTCATATTTACCTTAGTCTGCTGGCTCTGCTCTGCCGCGACGTTGGCTGGTATTTAAAGGCTTTTGCACGCGGCGTTTTTCTAACGCGCCGGCGACGTGCGCTAACGCGCTTCAAACGCATTTCAAACGTAGACACACGTAAACGTAAACCTTTACACACGTACAAAAATTTTGTAGCGCATTTGTACTTATCGATACAAATGCGACAATCCGCGTTTTGGTAATTTACAGCGCCGTGAGCGCGCATTCGTAAAACGCACGTCGTCGGCGCGCATAAAGTACGCCGTGTCAATAGGCTCTAATGTGGATATTTTTGCACATTTCTCGTTTGAGATGCGAATACGACAGACATGACTACCAATTACTTAGCCTTAGCGGCTTTTTGACCATTATTTTGATGTCGATGCGAAGTGTTGTGTAACGCATGTGTAATGCATAAATAAAGTTATTTTTACACAACACTAGTGGCCCGCCCCGGCTTCGCCCAGATATATTTTTTTTTTAATTTTCTTTCGTACAAACCTTGCCCTGACAATTACAAACACAGCAAAAAAGAACTATTTAAATCATTCAAGTCGTTCTCTAGTTATGCGTGTACATATTATGTACATTCGAAGATTCATTTTTATTTATAAAGAAGATAGATAGATATTTATATGAGAGACTATGCATGAAAAAATGTTTATTGTGTACGTAGTTTATCGAGAAAAATACAAAAACTAACAGTGAAAAAAAAATACGGACTTTATTTTTAACCGACTTCAAAAAAGGAGGATTTTTTTGTTTATTATGCGATCATTCCGCCAATTATGAATGGATTTTGATGATTCTTTTGTTGTTCGGAGAGTATTTTGCCAAACTGATTCCGTTTCAATTTGGTGAAGATCTGATGAAATGATATTCGAAGCGAAGAGAAGCAAACTTTCGAGTTAAAACCACCAAATATTGAACTAAAAGTGTTTCTGACTTTTCTTGAACTTCAATGTTCCTTTCTTCGCGCCCCTATCTTGTACTTTGACCGTTGTGCGACAGTGATTGCAATAATGCTTACACAAAGCACGGGCTTATGCAGAAACAGTCGTCAAATTACGTACAAAAATGCTTCAGTGTTCGTTGATTCTGTTACTTTTTAAACAAGTTGCGAAATAGACATTTTACTAGAAAAGCAATGAAAAATAGCGCCGCTAATGAAACAAGTTTCTGACTGTCCATCTCTTGGGTATAGTTAAAAATACCAGGCCTAAAACAAAGCAAAAAGCCAACGTCACGCGGTGTTCCCAGGCGGTCACCCATCCAAGTACTGACCGCGCCCGATGTTGCTTAACTTCGGTGATCGGACGAGAACCGGTGTATTCAACGTAGTATGGACGTTGGCGAATGTCGAACCCAAAATTACACTGATGTACTTCTCCTGATTTGCATAGTTGACTGAAAATCGGTGGTAATTATGTCTTGAGCCTGCAGCAAGAGCTATTTTTCTTAGTACAACTAATAACTATTCCCACTGTCCACTGATGTGCAATCTCTTTCTTATTCGCTTAAAAAATTCTAAAATCAAAAGCTGTACAATTTAAGCAAAATCTTTCAAGAACGAGCGTTTCTTTATCATTTTTCGGCGGTACAGCTACGCATAATTTATTTAATAAATAATATCTTACATGAAAATAATCCTAATTTACCTTGGTCACGGCATATGGCGTGAACGGCCGGACCATTTCGCTAATCAGTTTTTTTTGTATTTGTGATTGTCAGGAGAAGGTTATGAAAGAAAATTTTGAAAAAAAATATACATCCAGACAAAGCCGGGGCAGGCCACTAGAAAAGTTATAAAAATCAGGGCAAAAAATACTGTAGCAAAAAGCCAATGTTACGCGGTGTTCCCAGGCGGTCACCCATCCAAGTACTGACCGCGCCCGATGTTGCTTAACTTCGGTGATCGGACGAGAACCGGTGTATTCAACGTAGTATGGACGTTGGCGAATGGAAATCTCAAAATCAATATCACTATTATCAACTTCTATGTAACGTTTTATTTAAAAACTTATGGACTAATATCAGAGCATCCAGCATACATTCAAGTACATAAAAACACTACCCTATTCTATCACACACACTTTGTTAGTGAGAAAATAAGTAAGGTCTGGGGCTCAGGAATCTTAGTCCAATCTCAAGACCAAATTATTATATTTTGAGGCTGACTATTTTCAGTTTTGACTACTGTGACTAACGAGGCTTGAGTCCAATCAGGAGTATTAAATGCATGTGGTGTCTACTAAGAAAGTCATCAGGCTTGTGAACACAACTGTACACTATCTGTAGACATGAAGTTGTAATAGTACTAAAGCCAAACGCAAGATGGCGCTATTGTAAGTTATAACATGTTTCACCATGTTCACCATTTTTATCAAAATATCTGATGAGCCTTGTTACTGCTTGTCCTATAAAGTTATAATAATTCTTCCACTTCGAGTTTTCTACTCTAACAGTATCTTAATATCGGAAATAAATTTGTTGACCAAGAAAATATAGCACTTGTTGGAATCTAATGTTCTGGCTTCGGACTTGACATGTCGACACCGTTACAAGTCGAAGTTAAATATTGATTTTCTTTCTTTAATTCTTTAATTCTTTATTGTACACCATAACAGCTTATATTAATTCTCAGTGATTTAAATAGTTCATGTACAAAGGCGAGCTTAACTCAAAAATGAGTTTTCTACCAGCAAACCTTTGAGTGATAGAGAGAGATCACAATAGAGGGTAGGATCCAGTGCACACATTTTACAATACTACATTCTGTATCATACATAAATATACTTACATACATAAACATATAAATATATACATACATATCTATAAATATTTGATAAGCAATTTTCATCATTTTGATAAGCTAGGTAACCAACAAGACTCTAGATATGCTGAAACATGCCATGACTGACAACAGCGCCATCTAGCTTTTTAGGTAGGGACTAATATTAAATTCATATCCACATGATTATGTACACGAAAGATACCACTACTAATGAAAGTTGTAACTTTATTTTTGTGTATTGAATGTTTCATTTAATTTGACTACAAATAGGGAATATGCATGAAAAATAATATATTTACAGTTAATCTAAAAATATACACAAATATAATACTAACAGTGAAAATAGAATCAAAATTGATCGAAAACAAACGAGATATAACTGTTTTAACTAAATATATCTGTCCCTCTCGCTAAGACGCTGTTTTCTATGGCAGCGGTATAGGCGACATGGCATTTGATGTCAAATTCGTATCGGACTTCTCTTTCTAATTGGCATCTTTGAAGCTATATAATAACTTTCTCGCTGTTGAAGGTATTTTAAAAATTATCTCATAATTGTTTTCTAGAGCCAATAAGTATTTAATTTTGCAAATAAAAAAAATTGCATGCATTCCCTATTGCGGATAAAAAAAATGATATTATACAGACATCGGACTAAAGCCTCGATAGGCAAAGCAATGAAACCGTATGAGCCGTAAAGTAATTTATTTGCGTAAGGGAAAGTTCTTAAGCAAAATAATTAGAGATCTCTTATTCTGTCTTTAATTTCGGCGTGCGTATTTGGTAAGATAAGTGAATTAAACGTAGTGCGCAAAGAAACCGATAATAGTTTCTGCAATTTTGAGATAGATAATCGCCAACGTCCATACTACGTTGAATACACCGGTTCTCGTCCGATCACCGAAGTTAAGCAACAGTACTTGGATGGGTGACCGCCTGGGAACACCGCGTGACGTTGGCTTTTTGTTAATTTTATTTTAGGTCTGTTTGATACTCTAATATGCACTTGAGAATTTGGATAGGTGTCTGTTCGATCTTCAATTCAATCAAACAACCTTCTTACAAGCTCTTTTTATAATTTAGAAATAAAATATCTCACTCTTGCTGAAGCACACTTGGGATTTTAACATCTATTTCTACTGTACTAACACTCTCTGTCACTAACGCTAGAAGACACTGAAAAAAATTCCTGAATATTATAGCACTGTTAGAGTTTCAACTCTCGGCTCTGAGTCGAACGTTGAAAATGCAACAGTCCGCTTTTATTTGGAACCCTACTACTGTTGTAAACGTGAAAGACAAAAGCTACTGAACCGATTTTGATGAAACTTGTAAATCAAAATAACACAAAGGCTATATAATTTATAAAGTGGTGAAAGTCTAAGTCTTAGAGGGCAGAGCCCCGAGCGACATCTGGTTCGTCAGTAGAGTCACTTTATTAATATAATATTATTATTTTACTGAACTGTAAATGATGGCGTTCAAAAGTGCCGTTTAATGGCCTAATTAAAATAAAGTTTTTGACTTTCTTTCATATGTTCGTAATAACTGTTAGTAAAAACGGATATTAGTAATGTTCACCCATCTTGGCTTGAGATAGAGTAAGATTATAAATTTAAAAATTGCATTCGCCAACGTCCATACTACGTTGAATACACCGGTTCTCGTCCGATCACCGAAGTTAAGCAACATCGGGCGCGGTCAGTACTTGGATGGGTGACCGCCTGGGAACACCGCGTGATGTTGGCTTTTTGGTTTTTAATTTCTGAAATCAAGTATAAGTTTTTAGAGCAATGTATTTTAATTTTTTTATCATTTTTTTTCCAGTCAAACTTTCCATGAACTCAGCACTGAGTTTGCTTTAACACAAACTCACTTTTTTTCATACTACAGCTTTATTTAATGACATATGTACTGTTATTTCTAGTTTGGACATGATATTCGAGCAAACGACTCCGTTCACTCCAGTGGTGTTCATTCTGAGCCCTGGTTCGGATCCCACGGCTGATCTGATGAAGCTAGCTGATAGGTGCGGCTTTGGCGGCGGCAAGTTCAAGTACTTGTCACTTGGACAGGGGCAGGAAGGGGTAAGACAAAACTTGATAAACATATTGATATTAATATAACTAAGCTATTTGAATATCCATATACAAAAAAAAAAACATGCGGGGCAGTCTTTGGGGACTGCCGATAGAAGTGAAAACTAAGCGAAAGCTAAAGCGTTCGGTGACGATGACGCGAGTTCCATGATTTTTGTTCACACAAAGCGTTCGGTGACGATGACGCGTGTTCCATGATTTTTGTTCACCCAAAAAGTACAAATAAGGTCAATGTGGGCAAATACGTCATACTTTTTTGAAAGTTGGATTTGGTAAACTATTACTGGAACACTTACTACTTTAATATAAATTTGTTGGTTGTAAGCGATAAAGAATTTTATTGTCTTGTATATACATCCTTTCCAAACAAAAAACAGCCCTTCATGTGTAAATAATGAGGTTTTTTTAAAAATCAGTCGTTAGACGGATTTTCCCGAGGATTAGGGCAAATCCGTCTAATAGCAGATTTTTCTCGAATTACGCCGTTATATCAAAGTATGCAATTTATTAATAAGTAAATGCAGATGACAAAGAAAAATGTTTTGTAACATCATTAAAATAAGGTTTAAGTTACGTTTTATTCCCTGAAATCTTTTTTGGGGGCAAATCCGGCCTATTTTTATAACCAGAGACTATAAACCTTTCCAAAAAGTTTGGTCCATGGTGGTCATCCGTGGAATTTGGTAGAGTTGCGCTGCTTTATATCCAGTTAATGTACCATTTCGGACTGCCAGTAGGTACAGCTGCATGCAACTTGTCCTTGCTATAGGAACCCTTTGTTGTTTTTCTTTTATAATTTCTCACCATGATTACTATTAGGTATTTAGTAATTATAAGAAAACTGAAAACAAACAAAATTATAATATTAATGAACATATTATCTGACCATAGGCCAAATCTAGTATTATTTATAATTTAATTATCATATTCTGAGTTTTAGACATTTATACTTGTAAGCGCCATATTCAAGGGTAAACAGGTAGCAACTCGCATCAATTGTCAGTTATGAATGGACTTTCAAAGTTTAACACTAAAACTAAAAATAGGAAGGATGAAAAGGTTGACGACATCTGCAATGGGGTAATTCCGGTATATGACGACTTAGCCCCATTGAAATTAGACGGAATTTCCCACTTGACCATTTTGAGGTTAAGTATTTTTTAAAACAATTCTTTCTGTATCTACTGGTTTTTATTCAAAACAAATAGTAAAATCCGTTGAAACACTTATTAAACTACATGTTATGCATACTCAGAAAGTCCTAACATGTAAAATATAATATTTACCTTATAAAAAACAGCAGCACTGTACACTTGTGTTTCGAGTTCGGAGCACAACTAAACTTCAAATGTATTTTATTACTCTTGTAGACAACCTTACGCCTACTATGAATCATAGTTGGAACTAAAAAATGATCCTTTTTTATCGACTGAACCAGTAATAGCGTAAATTTTCTGGAATGAACAGCAAATGCATGTGTATGGAATAGCCCCGTAGACGGATTTGCACACATTGACCTTATATGTATATTATACCTACACAGTACACATACAAATATATATTTACCCAAAAAGTGTTTAACGCGCTTAAAGAAGTTTTCACTTAAAAAAACCTACATTATACACATATCATATGCAGAACATGACCTACCCTTAAATATAACCACGCACTTCTGAAACACCATATACATAATATCTCAGGTTTAGTATGGTGCATGTCACAAGGTATTTCCAAACAAAAAACTCAAGTAGGTATTCAATGAAATTCACTAACCAATAAGCAATCGGAAGATACTTGATACTTTCTGAATTTTCATCATAGTAAGTATATATAATGCAGTAGCGGACGTCACGCGGTTTCACCCGCGTAGTTCCCGTTCCCGTGGGAATACGGGGATAAAATATAGCCTATGTTACTCGCTGATAATGTAGCTTTCCAATGGTGAAAGAATTTTTGAAATCGGCGCAGTAGTTTTTGAGTTTATTCATTACAAACATACACACACACACACAAAATACAAATTTTTCTTCTTTATAATATTAGTGTAGATATGCTTGTTTAATGTTTTCTATTCAATTTTGTATGCGATGATTCTCATAAGAAGAAATTACGATATTTTTGAGTCTTTTGTAGCTTTGTGTAGCTCAACCTAAAATCTGAGTGGTGACTCTTTTCAGCTAGGTATCTAATTTACAATAATCCGATTGGGTAGTTGGTAGGCTGCATACGGCTGCGTAGGGTGGACCTATACCGCAATGCACTTAATTAAGATAATTCACTGATAAAAATAATCTTGAATAAAATTAATATGTTTTTATTTTCAGGCAGCCTTAGCTCTGCTGGAAGGCGCAATCTCCCACGGGCAGTGGCTGATCCTCCAGAACTGTCACCTGCTGGTGTCCTTCCTCCGCGAGCTGGAGAAGCAACTGGAGATGATGACGAAGCCGCACCCCGAGTACCGGCTCTGGCTGACCACAGACCCCACGCCCACCTTCCCGATTGGGATACTGCAGAGGTCGCTTAAAGGTAGGTATTCCATTCAAATGATTATGATAATGTAGATTAATTAAGCTTCAGACTGATCAGTCGGTACTATTAAAATGTAAAAAAGTTACAGCATTGACTTAGATTTGTGGCTGTGAGTATTCTTTTTCCAGGTTTGTAAACGTAACTTGGAAATTTACATTATTAGTTACTATTACGGCCTAACTAATATAGGGTCGAGTGAAGCTCAAAAAAAGGTGCCAAACAAATGTCAACATTACCTAACTCACAATAAAGTCGAAAATAAAATATCTTAACCTCGGTCAGCAATGGTTGTTGTTTATTTATTTTCAACCTACACAAAGGTTGACATTTTTTTGCCGGTAAAAACCGTGTCGTGCTACGCTTCGTCAGATGTGTACGCTGACTTGAAAACACCGGGGGTGCTCCGCTCGCGCCTATTTAATGATTCGTTGGCATGAAGGCAAAGTCCCATTAGTTTATGACGCTTATTTTCGTATTATCAGACGCCAACGTCCATACTACGTTGAATACACCGGTTCTCGTCCGATCACCGAAGTTAAGCAACATCGGGCGCGGTCAGTACTTGGATGGGTGACCGCCTGGGAACACCGCGTGACGTTGGCTTTTTACTTTTTTATTTATTCACCATTTTTAAAAAATATATTTTTATATTTAAATACTTCTTTTGTTATGAATTTATACATAATTGATACATTTTCTAACAGTGGTAACAGAGCCCCCTAACGGGCTAAAGCTGAACCTGCGCAACACATACTTCAAGATGCGCAGCCACGCCCTCGAGGAATGCATTCACCCGCAGTTCAAAAAGTTGACTTTTGTGCTGGCCTTCTTCCATGCTGTTGTACAGGTAAATCTTAGTAAGATTCTAAATGTTTATTGAATTTTGAACTTTATGTTGCTGACCTTAAAGTTCTAAATACAAAAAAAAAATAGTAGATTGTTGCATCGAGTTATGTAATATGCGAATAATTCAAATATTCGCCTCATTACAATATTCGAACAGAAATTAAGCAAAATTCGAATAATTTTTAAATCATCTGAATTTACAATTAAAAGTATTATACCGAGATCCCTACAGGTGTTTTTATATCTCTGGGAAATGATTTTATTTCAAACACCATTATTGAAATTAATATTAATATTTTAGCAGTCAAAGTTGCGATTCTGACGAGGAAGAGGATAATGTGCCTTTGATCGAAATGAGATTTTTTCAGTAGCGAGACGAATCTTTAGATACTAGCAAAAGTCTCAAGGAACAGCTGTAAAAAAGAATTACTAAAACTATTTCATCAGTGTCATGTACATCAAACTCAAATCTATCGGATAAATAATAACATAAAGCGGCAGTTCGTATGCAAATGGCCTTATTCAATCGAGGTGGTCCAAGGCTCACTTAGAACAGTAGCCCTACTAGGTATGACGCGCTGATGCCATCCAATTCCAATTATGTAAACGGGATAGTGCTATTCGCTATATATAGCTCCGTGTCCCTCTTAGTGCGGAATCATGATCGTTTTAAGACTTTATAGTAGTGCCCCTGGTCTATAAAGTTTTGCTTTGCATACCTCCTACGAGTGTCGAATGTGAGATAGTTTTTTCTTCGAGCAAATATTTGTGTAATCACGTAAAAATCAACAAACGAAAACAATTTGACTACCTATTAATTAATCAATTTTTTTTATTTTTTTTATTTTATGCTTATTTTTTTAATGAAATCGATTTATTGATTTCTGTTATGTTCGTGATATTTTTATTAAGTCACCAGAAATTCTTGAATTTTATTACATAATGTCGTAATTATATAGGTAATTTTATTTACTAAGTCAAAATTTTAAATGATTAGTTTTTAAAGCTTTTCTTTTAAATATTAAATATGATGACAAGATTAATAAGTTTAGTAAATATTGTCTAAAAAAAGCTACTACTCTATAGGTAGGTACTCTAGCAGCAATAGTTGCTAGAGTATAATTACTTTATCCTTATCGCTAATAAATGATGATCTCTTTAACTAAAATGAGTAAATTTAAACAGTAGGCTTACCACTCAAAACCCAGATTCACGGTATTTCAAATAATATTCGAACATCACCAGCAAAAATAATTCGAATACCTAAATGGTCGAATATTTGCAAGCCCTAATTGAGACGTTAAAATCCTATTGATTGGTGACAATAGTTCCACCCTCCAATTCACGGTCAGATAAGTATTGTAGAATATACTGATTGTTAATTTTCATTATCCTTTCGTCAACGTCCATACTACGTTGAATACACCGGTTCTCGTCCGATCACCGAAGTTAAGCAACATCGGGCGCGGTCAGTACTTGGATGGGTGACCGCCTGGGAACACCGCGTGACGTTGGCTTTTTGGTGTTTATTTGCGGCCGGATATTTTTAACTTGGATTGTATTACGAGATAAGTGGACAGTTCTACAATTTTGGTTTAGTTTGCAAAACTTTTTAAAATTTAGCTAGTGGTAATTGGTTCAGTTACAGAATTAACGAACATTGATGAATTTTTGTTGTTCAACGACTATACCTAATCCGTGTTTTGTTAGCACGTGCTTTGGTTAAGCATTATTCCTGTCACTGTTGCACAACTGTCCAATTTAAATTGAAGGTAGGATAGGGATGGGAACAATGGAACATCTGAGCCAAATTAAATTTAGGGAAATTTAAAACAAAAAAATATATGTTTAATTTCCTTTCCTACGAAGAACTAAGAAACAATATTATAGTTGTACACTTGTTTTTTTAAACGTTTTTACTATGTTTGTAATGAGGTGTACAATAAAGTTTATAATAATAATAATAGTTATTAGAGATGAAGTTAGCACATTATATATTAAGCCGTGCCCTGCGGTTTCACCCGCGTTTTTCTCGTTTCCGTGGAAATACCGAGATAAAAGATTGCCTACATTATAGCCTCCCTCAATAAATGGACTATTGAATATTTAAACAGTTTTCATATCTGATCAGTATTTCCCGAGATTACCGCGTTCATAACAAACAACCAAACTTTTCAGCTTGCGGCCAGCAAGCTCCGCCTCCTCGTCTCGCCCGCCGCCGCGCCGCCAGCGTCTTGTTTTGCTTGCATCAAGCGCGCGTGGATTTCCTTAGCAGAGTTATTTTAGAAATGTATTTATTATACTCTTCAAAGATCTTTTACTTACAATCATCAACAAATATATTTCGAAAAAGATTATTACAGGATTTTATGTTGATAAAAAACAAACAAACTCTGCAGCTTTATAATATTAGTATAGATATAGCTATTGGTATTTTGAGTTAATTTGTTGCCAACGTCCATACTACGTTGAATACACCGGTTCTCGTCTGATCACCGAAGTTAAGCAACATCGGGCGCGGTCAGTACTTGGATGGGTGACCGCCTGGGAACACCGCGTGACGTTGGCTTTTTGCTTTTTAATTTAAGGAATTTCGTTCTACCGGAATTTCTATAGTTTTTTATTATTAATAATATTTTTTGATCTATTTAGTCTTATATGTACGAATATTTTGGTCCAAACATCATCGCGTCGGGAGTCCGCTAATCTATTAAAAAAAACATTGGATTGGGATTGGTTGGGATTAAATATGTTTTCCAAAAAGAAAATTATGTTGTAGCAATAAAGTTGCCAACAATTGTTTGATATGAACTGCAACTTAATTCTTATTAATTATTATTTTTTTATGCTCATTCATTGATTACCATTATTGAAAACAATCGACAATCCACAGAAAAATTAAACTTTACTAAACTTGAAAGTATCCTTGTTTAGTGACATTCAATCTAATGGAAATTCAAATAATAAACACACATAGAATAACACTCTCTGAAAAGTAGTCTTCAATAGAAAGAAACAAGTTTTAAATGGATGTTCTGTTTGCCAGGAGCGTCGCAAGTACGACAAGATCGGCTGGAACATTTCGTACGACTTCGCGGAGTCGGACTTCGTGGTGTGTATGCAGATCCTGCAGTGTTACCTGGACCGCTGCTACGCGGTGCGGGGGCCCACGCCCTGGGCTACGCTCAAGTATCTGTTCGGAGAGGTATGTTTGCAGCAGAATAAAAAAAATGTAGAGTAAAAAGCCTTTTAATTCTAGTCACACTTGCAAAAGCATGAACATTTCGTGCGCGCTTTGTTTTCGTTTTAAATTTTCTATGGCTTTTGGCTCCTTCGATTAGTGGCCTCTGTGTAACATAATTAGCCTATAAAGTTCCCACTGCTGCCAGGGGTCCTATGCCTCCTCGCTGTGAAAGTGCAATTAACTGTTAATCCACCACGCAGGTGCAATTCGTTTTTGTTTTCGTCGCTTGTCTTCGAATTTTTTGTTGTAGGAAATTCCGGGTTCCTTCACAATATTATCGTTCACTGTTTTGGCTGCAGTAGTTATGAAACAACTTGCGACCTACGGATGCCCCTCAAGTTAAAGGGGAAAATCTATAAGTCCGTGATAAGACCTGTCGTACTGTATGGATCAGAATGTTGGGCTGTGAAAAAGACGGATGAGAAAAGATTGCATGTAGCGGAGATGAGAATGTTGAGATGGATTTGTGGAGTATCGAGAATGAATAAAGTGAGGAATGAGTTCATTAGAGGTAGCTTAAAAGTGGCGCCAGTAACGGAAAAGTTAAAAGGGAACCGCTTATCTTAGTATGGTCATGTGAAGAGGAGGGATGAAATGCACGTAACTAAAAGATTTATGAATATAAATGTGGATGGATGGACAGGGAGAGGGAGGCCAAAGAAAAGATGGATGGATTGTATTAGGAGTGATATGAAAGAAAAGGGAGTTAGTGATAGCGTGACGGCTGACAGGTCAGAATGAAAGAAAAAAACGTGTTGCGACGACCCCAAGTAACATGGGATAAGGGCAGGAAGATGATGATGAGTTATGAAATGAATATCATATTGAAAAGGGCCATCCTTGTTTTCAAACCTGCAACCTACGACTAGGTTTTAGTCGGATTACTATCACTACATCTGGGCAACTGCTACTCTTCAAGGAGCTGAGTTAATTGATCGATACCGGCCTATCCTCTATTGCAGAACAAAGTCACCTTCAATATATATCCTCATTGGCAGGTGATGTACGGCGGGCGCGTGATCGACGACTACGACCGGCGCGTGGTGGGCACGTACATGGAGGAGTACCTCGGCGACTTCCTGTTCGACAAGTTCCAGCCCTTCCACTTCTACTGCGATAGCACGTTCGACTACGTCATCCCGCCTGACGGGGAGAAGGACCAGTATATAGGTATAGTCTAGAATCTAGTCTCTAGATAGACCGCCAATTTATGTTCCCCAGAGAGACAATAATTAATTTGTTTTAAATCAAAATTTTGTTTTATGATTATCAAGTTAGGTTTATTAGCAAGTTTGCTTGGTGTGTCCCTTGCTCTTATATCTTTATTTTATTTGGAAACATAAATCTAAGTAGGTGCTCAAATGCCTCCTATTATATATTAAATATACATATATAAAAATATTTGTCACCGGAAAATTACAAACGCCGTAAGATTGTAAAATATCGCGTGAAATTGTAAACTATTTTTTCTTCATACGACAGGGATATATTGGAAATTATTGAATTTGAATGGAATTTATTGCATACAATAGAAATAGATTTTTTCACAATATATCGAGAAATTATAATCTAATAATGAATTATTACAATCTTACGGAGTCTGCAATTTTCCGGTGACTTATAATATGACAATCGAATTGATAACTCACTTTTTCCTGCACAGAATTCATTGACACACTGCCACTGGCAAACACGCCCGAAGTGTTTGGCCTGCACCCGAACGCAGAGATCGGCTACTTTAGCCAGGCTGTAAGAGAGATGTGGGGACACCTTATTGAACTGCAGCCGCAAACGAGTTAGTATACGGTAGCGTATTTACCCCTAGGTCAAGAGGGCCATGGCCCGGGCGGCAGACTGCGAGTGGCGGCTTCTTTCACGGACAAATTGATTATTATTTTTTAACATCATAAGTATCCATTGCCATCGCTCCTTAATCTATAGAATTGCCGTGTCAGTATATTTTACGTAATTATATTATTTTTCTTTTTCCACGCGGCATTAGCACAAGTGTGGGACCGTAAGTATGGAGAAATGTATTGATGACGTTTATACCATAATGTTCTTGTTCAATGTTAATGTAATCTTTTGATTTTTTTTTATGCTGCTCCTGTTAGGCATTGTCAAAGGTAAGATCAGTTTAAATAAGTCGATTTATTATCTATTCTTTAATTTGATAAATTTTAGGGGAACTGGAAAAGATTCATATTTCTGGTCAAAAATCCATTAGTTTCTGAAGCCAATATTCGGATTTATAGTCGCCAACGTCCATACTACGTTGAATACACCGGTTCTCGTCCGATCACCGAAGTTAAGCAACATCGGGCGCGGTCAGTACTTGGATGGGTGACCGCCTGGGAACACCGCGTGACGTTGGCTTTTTGTTATTTTCAACTATGCCCAGGAAATGGACAGTGCGGATCTATTGTTTTGTTTGTGCATAATCTTTTCAGAACTTTAGAGATGTTGCTAAATTAAATACTGACTACCTACAACTTGTATAGTACATACAGTATTGAATGAACAAAAATTTCGCAGATTTAAAGACGACGTCTGTTTTATGAAACTGTTTAGTTTCAAAAGTCGAAATGAATAAATAATATAATAATCGTTACTTAACACATGCTTTGACTAAGCATTAATCTATTACTGTCGCACAACTTTCGAAATACACGTGCCAGGTAGAGACGGCAACATTTATCTTAGCCTAAGGTACGTACTCAGTAATGTTAATTTTAGATGTCTTACGATAGGGTAGGCAAATAGCTATTGTAATTTTGGGTTAGGCAATCGCCAACGTCCATACTACGTTGAATACACCGGTTCTCGTCCGATCACCGAAGTTAAGCAACATCGGGCGCGGTCAGTACTTGGATGGGTGACCGCCTGGGAACACCGCGTGACGTTGGCTTTTTGCTTTTTAATTTCTGATATTAAGTATACATTTTTGGAGCAATTTATTTTACAAACTTTTATTTAACTTGCAATGTTATTAAAATTTACTTTACAAAGTCATTTATCAACAATGTATTATTTTTACAATAACCGATTTAAATTCGGAAGTTTTTTTAACCTAGATACCTATAGTTAGGCAACTAAAACCGCCTGTCTTTCTTTTGTTTACTATAAGAGGACATAGTTGTGTGGAAAAGGGAGGCATCTGCCCAGCAGTGGGACAAAATAGGCTAGACAGATAGTCACTATCTACAAATACTTCTACTAATAATACATCGCCTGACGTATCTCGTGCGCAGGCGAGGGCGGCGGTGCGATGAGTCGCGAGGAGTTCATCGACTGCACGGCCGTGGACGTGCTGGCCAAGCTGCCGGTCGCCTATGAGATCTGGCGCGTGCGCAAGCAGTTCGAGATGAACATCACGCCCACACTCGTCGTGCTTCTGCAGGAGTTGGAAAGGTAAACGCGGTAGAATTGTTGAAAACTTAGGCTTCGAACACACTGAATGGCACGCCTCTGCAGGATAGCAGCGAGAAGCATCAGTTTCAAAGTATTTACATTAGCAGAATACATACCTACATATCGTCGCTTAAGTTCTAACACCAGTTAGTTAACAATAGATAGTTATCACTAAGTACCTAATACAGAAGAGTGAAAGAACAGGATAATATTACATAGTAACATTGCAACATGACTTAAAAAAAAAATGTGCCTACACTTCAAAACGGGTCTCATAAATTTAGGTATAGTAGGCTTAATTTAATAATAAATTTGTTACCTTTAATATTTCTTAAAAATTCAAACAACGCGTCTTCCTATTCTCTAGCAAACGGCATTAATGACAAATATACAAAAATTGACTTCCGTGGTGTTAGATGTTAAACTTAAAAGTAGAACGGGTAGCTTGAACGGCTGTAAAAGTTATTGGTGACTATAATCATTACCAACTAGTGGTCGCTTAGTAGTTGAAATTTGCCCAGAATAGGATATGCGACTTAAACAGTATAATTAGTCCGTCGGATAGATTACCAAAAAATATTGGACATATTTTTTCTTTTGTCACGTAAACATAAAATGAAGACGGTACAGTTACGTTTGAAGTCACTTTTTATTGAAAAGTGACGTTAAAAGCCCCCACTCCTTATCTTTGATGCGTTATGTCTTCGTTATTTTTATCTAACTGACGGCCTAAATAGAATGATATATTTTAACCCAGGCAACATCCCTTTTATCACAGGTTCAACCGCCTAATCCTCAAGATGCGGTCGACTCTGTCGCTACTTCGCAAGGCGCTAGCAGGCGAGATCGGCATGGACGCCGTATTAGACAACGTGTCGTACTGCATGTTCAACGGTCAGCTGCCCGAAGTGTGGCGCGACCTGGCGCCCGCCACCTGCAAGGGGCTCGGCGGCTGGATGGACCACTTCATATCCAGGACCAAGCAGTACACCGACTGGGTATGTGCTGCTGTACACGATACTGGTGCGGATATGTGTGGGGGATAATCAGAGATCGGCATATTGGCTATCTGAATGCGAACGCAATTATAAAGGTAAAAGGTTAAGGTTATGGTAGGATAAGTATTTAAGAAGTATGTAATGAGCAGAGATCGGAATAGGTAGACTATATTTACCTAATGTTCGTGGAAGTACTTAAGTAACATAGAGTTGATAATACCTCCTCTAAAATCCCGGAATCATAAACATGACGATTGAATCCCGGGATTTAAGAAATTGCACTCTTTGAATACATTTGAACAAAATTGAAGAATCTTACTTATTATGTTTTTAGAGTTCAGTACCTAGACCTACTAAAACTGTTAAATTAAATAGCTTCGTTTTCGCACAACTCTTTCTTCTTTTGATTCTTCAAATCAATCATTTGTAACTATACTCATGTTCATGTTTTTATAATCCCGGGTTTTAATTGCTATGATTCCATTTATGATTCCGGGATTTTACAGGAGGTAGTATCAACTCTATGTTACTTCCATGAACATTAGGATTATAGTCTACCGTCAAACTAGCCAACTTTGCCAAGCAAGGTATCTTTGCCCGAAAAGCAATTTATAACGAAATCTGCTCACATAAGAAACAATTTTAGTTTTATGGCAACATTTATAATTTGGGTGGAAAGTTGAATATATTTGTGACAACACTATCTATCTCATTCGTTCCAAAGTTCATTTAGTAACCTGTTACAACTTGTCGAGTGCGGTGTATGTTTTTGCGGGCAAATTTATTGAGGAAAGTGTTTGGTGATTGTACCTCATGGAGAAAACACAGGTAAATGTTTTTACTGTATGTTATAGAATATCAATTGTTGAGTATTTTAAATATATTTTAATTATTTAGGACTTTATAAATCAAAAGCTCTGACGGTGGGCAAAGTTACCCTAAACTATTCAGACCCATCTATGCCAACATTGCCCGGTATCAAAAATCACTCAGGGTTGTCACTTTTAGTTATCAAAACAAAAGATCATACACCTCAGTTACATATTTCTTAAGTAACACGTTGTTTATTTAGGAACTTTAAACTAAAATACTGAATTACGTTATAAAAAAAATTAGTACCAACGAGTAGTCATTCTATATTTATACAACGTGTAACAGTATAAAAGCAATACACCTCATCTGTACAAGCAATACACCTGCATTCGATACAAATAAAGTATTCTTTTCTATTCTATTCTACCTCTTAAGTAGTCATTGTACTCATCATTATGAACAACTTTTACTAGGGGACAAAAATGATCTCGCGAAAAAAAAACTATTGCCCCATACATTTATGTGTGCATAACTCGACAAAATGTACTGAACAGGCTTGTTTCTTCACGATGTCGGGGTTGGTCCCTGAGTAAAAGTTGTTCATAATGATGAGTAGGTACAATGACACTTTAAGAGGTGTTGCGTTTATTTTGTTACACGTTGTATATAGAGGTGAAGTTTGTGATTGTATGTTTGTTTATCGGGTAGGTACCTAGCTATACTATGGGATATGTATATAGGGTATTTTTCATACGGGTAGATGGCAGGTTTTATTATACATCTGTCGATCCACTTAGCTTTAATTTAATTGTTATTTTTAATTTCAGAAAAACAAACACAAGTCTAGAATTAGACAAAGAAACTCAAGACGTGAAATAGATTCCCGAGCATATAAAAAATATTCGGATGATATGTTAAGGCTTGCATACGAAGCAGTTACATCTCAGCAAATATCGTCAAGAGATGCTGAACGACAATTTGGTATCCCACAACGTTAATAAAATAAAAAAAATACATTCAAATTCTGTTGGGCATCCTACGGCACTATCAAGGGAAGAAGAAAAAAAAAATTGTGAGAGTCTCGCAAGCTTCTAGTGATTTTGGGTCCCCCCTAACTAAACTCGATCTAAAGCTATTGGTCCACGAGTATTTAAAAAAAATCTCGAGAACTTGTATTCAAGAATAAAATTCCGGGAGAAGCATGGGTGCAGGGTTTTTTGGCTAGACACGCAGATGAATTGAGTGTAAGAACCACCCAAAATATTTCGAAAGCGAGAGCTGAAAAGGGACCACAAGAAATAGCTAGTTATTTTGAGAATTTAAGTATCACTTTGAAAGACGACCCAGCAACAAATATTATTAACTTTGACGAGACCAATCTCTCCGACGACCCCGGATCTTCTAAATGTATATTTCGACGCGGGGTAAGATATCCAGAAAGGATAGCCAATTGCACATACAAATAACGTGTAACAGAATAAACGCAATACCTCTTAAGGGGTCATTTTACTCATCATTATGAACAACTTTCATTATGGGGCCAACACTGAAATGGCAAAAAAAAAATCGACTGCCCCATACATTTCTGTCCGCATAACTCGACAAAATGTTCTGAACAGCAGATTCTTTTTCGCGGTTTTGGGTTTGGTCCCATAGCAAAAGTTGATCTTAATGATGGTCATCATTAAGATCAACTTTTAAAACCTAAAGAGGTATTGCGTTTATTGATCTTATTTTTTGATATAGCATTTACAGCTTAAAGCTGACTTTATTGTTCAGAACAGAACAGATATAAGAATAAACGTTTAATTTTGAGCAAAATGTTTCTTTTAAATACCATTTTAACGTCTATTCATATGTATCTAAAACCCACAAAAGAAAAGTGAAAATAAAATTTATTTAAACATTTTAAACTGGAATGTGACAACCCTAAAAATCTGAAACCGTTTTTTGGGCCTTGTATGGAAAAGAGCACTAACCGCTAGGTAACATTGCCCACTGTTTTTATCACGAAAATATTACAACTACAAACAGTATTTTAAAACCCAGGTCAAGATTGCCTTAAATTGTAGTCGTGGTCCTTTTTACGTGCTTATTCGAGCCAGATTTGCGTCAAAAATCGACGTGGGCAATGTTGGCGAAAAGTCCGGATTACTTTGCCCACCATCAAAATCGAACAAATCTTGGTTTAAATTTGAATTTGTTTAACATTTTACATATCGAATGCGTGCATATGGTCATATATCTGTAGTAAATGAAAAAATATACTTATGTTCCTATAGAAAAAACTTGTATTATATTAGATTTTCATAAAAAAACGGGCAAAGTTGGCTAGTTTGACGGTACCTATTTCGATCTCTGATGATAATGTTAAGGGCATTATAATAAGGCTATATCTAACTGACACACATGATCACTTCTCCGTCCACAGGCCACCATGGAGGAGCCAGTAGTGATCTGGCTGTCGGGGCTGCACATCCCGGAGTCGTACCTGATCGCGCACATCCAGATCGCGTGCCGCCTGTACACGTGGCCGCTCGACCGCTCCACGCAGTTCACGCGCGTCACCAAGTGGACGCAGGTCGACGAGATCGAGGAGCGACCCGTGTGTGTGAGTACCTGGCACTTACTGACTTCATGTTCTTCTTTTCCCTTAAACAGTCTGTCCCAAGTAGCCACGTTTATAGCGGCAGTCATTGGGTCCCCAAAGGTACAGGTGTAAGGGCACTTGGGGTACTCAAAATTGGTGTCAAGCAGGTCAGTAAAATCCCGTTTTGCCCAGTTGTATTTGCAGCGGCTGAGCGGCCTACTTGGATGCGCAACCATTGCGTGCTTTCCATGTAGGACGCTGCAATTCACGTCCAGATGGCAGGTGTACCTGGGGTTTCAGAAAGTCAGGTGGTCGTGGGTACCGATATTCCCACAAGATGCTTCTCACTTTAGGTAGTTGGTCGGTGATGGCCTGTGCACAGCGAAAAAAACTGATTTACTGGCTTTCCTACCCTATGTCATAACACGAGTTTTGTAGACTATCAACTGCGTCAGAAGTTGCCACGACGCGACACAAGACATCATTGAGCAAGAACTCATCCTTGAAAATGAGGCGTAATAAAGAGTTTGATTTCAGGTAAAACTTACCTTTTTTCAGAACAAGTACCTATTAGAAAGTAGCTAAAACAAAATTTCTTACATTTTTAAACGTTGTTTCCGACTAGGGCTGCTACGTGCGGGGCCTGTACCTAGAGGGCTCCCGATGGGACCTGGAGGAGTCGTGCCTGAGACGCTCGCATCCCAAGGTGCTGGTCACAGAACTGCCCATTATGTACGTCATACCCATTGAGGCACACAAACTCAAGCTGCAGGTATGTCGCTACAACTAACCTTATCCTAATATATTTTTTAGCTCTAACCTCAGACCAACAAAGCTCTAACACAATATTTTAAATAATAATTCGAGATAATTTCAATCCATCAACACCAACTCAATGATCGAAGTTAGCGTTGGTTGACTTTAAAATGACTATTTGTATTAAAAGAAGGCCCTAAATAAATTAAGGGTTTCAATGGAATTTAAACTTTGTGTTGTATGACATAGAGTTGGTTGTTCCATTTGATACTTATTTTCAGTTTTTTTTCTACATAAATACCTACTTATTTTTGTTAAGTAAGTACCTAAGTATATCAATTAGGACAAAGAAACTGGTAAGTATTTTTCACAGTTATAGTGGGCTCTGCGGCTGCTAGTTCGTATCATAAGTGTAGCTTAGTGCAGACTTGAAGCGCAACTTCCCCAGACAAACACAACTAACGTGGCCCTAGTTGAAATACTTAATTGTCACTACATAGTATAAAATAAAGTCGCTTCCCGCTGTCTGTCTGTCCCTATGTATGCTTTGATATTTAAAACTACGCAACGGTGACCACTTGATTCGATGACTCCTTGACAACATTTAACCTTGACCACAAATAATGCTTACCTTGACTAGGTATTCGGCCTGCCCAGACAGGGACATTCCCTACAATGACTTATCAAATTGTTTATAAGCAACCACTTTTTGTATGTAAACAATAGAAAAAAAGTAGTTAAGTAGGTACAATAACACGGATTTTCCTTACAACGTTCGTGTACTTAAGTGATTTTATTTTTTGCTCATAGATAAAGTAGTATGACGCATTTACACTTCCGAGTATTGTTTTGTACAGACGCCAGCACATCAAGCTACCCGAAACTGTCAAATTTTCCCATTCAACCTTGAACCTAGTATATCAGTAATAAAGTCGAAAATCTAATAAAGAAATTTAACAGATTGTTGTATCTTCATGTGCTGGCGTCGTCGCATCATCGTCACTGCATCTAAAATAAGTGTTGACTGTGTTATTTCGTGTGTGCTAAAATAACGTTACGGTAGGTGCCAGATAAATGTGCAATAACTTTCATAATATCAAAAACAGAAATAAAGACATGAAGCTGTCCTGAATCGACTTCTATCGTGATCCTTTACGTTCTCTAGTAATAAATGACTGTTCATAATGTATTATTCGGGTATTTACGAAGGGATATTAGGGAAAGTTCAATGTATTTTATTGCAAGTTTATATGGCGCCTACCATAGTAGGTACAGATATTCGACTTCGTTTGAATCGATTTTTAGGACACATAACCGCCAAAGGTGAGGTGTACCTACCAAAATTGGTAACCACATTTCAACAGTCATGAGTAAGTCTTACGTAATGGGGGCGAGCCATTTTTGAGTTTTTTTTTAATGTGAGTAGGTACTTACTTAATATGAAAATAATTTAAGACGCAAAATTTACCTACTGGTCTGCCTTGTCAAAATCTTCTTAGAATGCCAGCATCGTGAACTCGTGATAAATAATAATAAATGTGTTAGTAGATATAACAAAAATAATACCTACAATATAAGTACCTACTACTTGACGAAATCTCTTGTCTTATAAAATGTTTATAAAGCCTCGTACGTACCAACGTTTGTTATTTGAACGCGCTGAACTCTGGAACTACAAGTCGGATTTTAAAGACAAAGCTGTCCTGAATCGACTTCTATCGTGATGCTTCATGTTCTCTGGTAATGAAAAACGGTTCATAATTTATTGTTCGGGTATCTACGAGATATTAGGGAAAGGTCAATGTACTTGATTGTATGTTTCTCTGGCGCCTACCATATCCTATTCGAGCGTGGTTTGGAAAATGCACCCCCCTGAAAATAGTCCTGCTGGCGTCCATGTGTGCCTCTGTCGATCGAAGACCTAAGCATAGGTACCTAGATTATTTTATTGTTTGTCATCGCCCGGTGAATAAGCGTCTTTACCCACTCATCTACTGTGACCTCAGTAGAAGCCGATAACCTACATATTAAGCATATTCAAGGCCAAGAGTTTATCTTCTAAATTTTGTGTATAGGTAGGCATTTTGTTTGTCCACAAACTACAATTTTTAAACATCCTGTTATCTTAACTAGTTTTCGGAATAATGTCTGATAGATAAGATACTTACTTATAATTAGAGTCTGCACTTGTTTTGTGGTTTAATATTTTAAAGATAGTTTTCGCTTAATAGTCATGTCCGTTTTACTAACCAAATGTGAAACCGAAATGAATGTCTAAATTCTTTAATTTAGGCGCGCTGTTCCATTTGCAACGCTTTTTTTTACAGGAAATCATCAAATGACTCTTCCAGCGGAGCGGAGCGGTAATCGCTCCATGTTACTGGTGTCCACTGGCGCCCAGTGACGGCACGGCATGGCGTGGCAAAGGATTTTTTTTTGTGAACAATTAATTTTCGACCTTATCTCAATGAATTTAGAACTGACACTATTTTGTTTTAATACGAATAGGTAGAATCATCTCGTGTGATCAATAACGATGCTGACTATTCACGTTCATTCGCTACCATTCATTCGATTCCTTCGCTTCACTCGTCAAGCACCTGTATTACCCCCAGCGTCATCATTATATGCCGAACTTGGATACAGAGGGACCTTGTTTTAAAGATGACACAATGAAGGATACCTATCCTTATCTTTCTGATATGAGTAATTGATCAAGCTACTGTGACAGACATTTCCGATATTATCATCGCAATTTTTTTCATAAAAATACCTATAAGTAGGTAAAGTCTTAGTCATTTTGTTAGTAAGTAGGTAGGTAATGTGACAGGAAGAGATTTCCGATATTGTCATCAAAATCATTCTTTGCATGTTAGTCATGTTTGCTGTTCATGATCGTATCAACGGATGACGATTTCATTGAAACTTGATTCTTAGGACTTAAAATATATAATTATGTCGACCGTACGGAGTAGAATAATAAGCCCGAAACTACGGACTTCGGGTTTAGAGAGTAGCCCCCCTGAATACAAGGTCTTTGCCCGACCCGCCCATCAAACCCAAGACGTCATCCTCAGCAGTAACGATAAAAGAAGCGTTCACTCAAGGCATTTAAACACAAAAAGATTTTGCAAGTGAAAAGAGTCTGCCACGCGAGTATAATCTTAAACATAAATGAAAGAATACTTCTTCTCTTCTTTCACCAGAACACGCTGCGTACGCCAGTCTACACCACATCGCAGCGCCGCAACGCGATGGGAGTGGGTCTGGTCTTTAACTCAGACCTTTGGACTGCAGAACATCTTAGCCATTGGATCCTGCAAGGAGTCTGCCTTATTATGAACACCGACTGAGGTATGAGGCGAATCTTTCCAAAGGCGGTCACCACACAGAAAACAAGATGGTGATACATTGAATCACCTTGAATTCCCCAAAAGCAACATAAGAAATGATTTATCAGTTTCAGAATTTTTTATTTTACATATGATTATGGTGCTCAACTGTTGAAGAATATGAAGCCCAATTTATGATTCCGGATTTATTACCTCAACGCATGATGACTTAATCATCAGACTTCGTCCATCAGATTAACCACTGTATGGATAGAGCTGGGTCCACATTATTGTGTTGTCTTGTCGTGGCGCCTTCTGATACGAGTGATTGGTTTCAAAACAGTAACTCTTTGTGATGTGACGTAGGCTTGAATAGATTTGTTTGATTGGTGTATCCCGCGCCTCGATACACCCGTTTAGTAATGTGAATCTAGCTTTATTCGTTTTTCGATATTATATTACAGAGCGCCAAAGTTATGACGCAGTGAGAACTGCGTCATAACTTCATAAGTCAACTGTCTAGTCAGTGTAGTACCTTTCTTTTAGAATACGTTTTTATTATAATAATTAATTATGTTTCATTATAATTATATACTTAAGGTTCTTTATTAGATGTTAATTTTTAAATAAAGACTGATTAGAATTTAAATCACTTTTTTTATTGATAATATATTTATTTTATTGGAACCTAATACAAAATATATTACATTCAATTTAATTGACATGTCTAAGGAAGAGAAAATTTGACAGTCAAGGTTGTCTGACCACAAAACAGAATGGCCTTGACCCACCTAAGTATGTACTTGTTAAGGTCACAACGCCTCTTTGTAGTTTTTGTTTACTTATGTTCTTTCTATGTTTGGGTTGTGTTAGTTTAATCACAGAGATTTTTTTTTTTTGATTTTGCTTCATTGGTCTGTCTGTAATAATGCGTGTTGGTTATCATTATAATTCAGCTTAATATAAGAAGCACAGAGTGAAGGATTTTCTGATGCCATTTATTCTGTGTCTCAAAATGCAAAGGAGTGTGCAAGCAGCTTCTTCAACAACACACTTTATGACAAAGAGCATTATTATATGTTCTTTGTGCTCCTCTAGATCTTCACACATGGTCTAACTCAATTTGCCTTTAGCTTTCACTTGAGGTAAACATAAATTATAAAATGAGCCACTCATAAAATCTGAGAGCCGTTGCCACTTCACCCAGCCTTTATTGAAGAGGAACTCTTTTGTTTGCTCCTTTCCAACATAGTGGGGATCCTGTTAACAAGCAAATAAAACATTACTTAAACATACAGATTGCGAATGTAGTAGGTTCACTGGTTCACTATAAGTTAAACTTACTATACAATGAACAATTTGAGAAAAAGCAGAAATAAATACTCTTTAGCACTGGAAGAGATGCTAAAGTACAACCAACATTCAGGACACAGTTTTCCTAATATTCCATCTTTAATCATCCAAAATGTATGCTTACCACAACCAATAGACTGGCATCTCGGTGACCAACATGAATGCCCACAATTCCTTTAGAAGAGGCATCAACATCTCCACCCATCATCACAGGACTGCCAAACTTGTCAAAATGGGACACCAAAGTATCCACTAACGTCTTTAGTTCATCTCCCTGATTCACATGGAGTATCTTGCAGGGAATTTCATACAATTTGTCTATTACTAGACATACCTGTACGGTGATAAGTATTTTTAGTTAAGCTAGTTAAGTTGTAATGAAGACGAACATTAATTTTTTTTTGCTTACCTATGCTTGTTCTAAGAGCCTTTTGTCGTACCTAAGTAATCTTATGGGATGACTTTATTGTGTGCTTCATAAGAGCAATCTTTTTAAGGTTTTTAGGACCTAGCATATATTACACAAACTGTAATGAAAAGAATGTTGGAAAATAACGTTTAAGTACCTCAAAACTACCGATCCATTGCCTTGTACCCAGAAATTCTTGGGGTTTGTCTTCCAGTTGCACCAATATTTCTTGAATTTCGCTTATGGAAGGGACTTTGACGGCACTGTTTTGATTGTCAGTCATCCAGGAACATACTGTTTGCAAAGTTCTATACCCGCAGCCCCAGCCCTGAGAGAAAAACATTAAAAAGTTAAAATATAAACGTAGGTAAACAACATAATTATAACCTCTTTCACATTTAAATGTTTTAGAGAGTGACACAACTAGAAACAAATACAAAAAATATCTTACTCTGTCGTCGAAACCATCGCAAAGATAATGATAATATTCATAATTTCCAGAAACTACGTATGTTTTTCCTGAATCCTTTACAATCCCAGCACTTTCGTGGACGTTTGTCAACAAACCTGACATTTTAACGGCAGTGTGGCTATTGTACGATTTTTAATAAAAGCTCTGTAGGTCTTGTAATTATTCATTGTGCATTAAAAATCTTTTTGGTTTAAAATTAAAAGTTTTTATAACAGTCTGAAAAGAAAAAATACAAGAGACGAAAAAGGTCCATTTACGTCAACATTATGGCAACATCGATACATTGAGCTTGTATCCGGGAGATTTTTGGCGGTATATATTCGAGTGAAGTTTAGCAGGTGTTATTAGAAATCGTACATTGTTTCCTAGTGGATAATTTGATATTAATGTAAATTGGTGTAGTTTTTGTGTCTCAAGTGTCCACGGAACAGGAAATACTTGGAATCACTGAAACAGGTGCGTGGATCTGAGAATTTTATTGTAGTTTTGACTTCCTCACGCGAAGCTTGCCAAGAAGACTGACTCAATATATTTACTGCGATACTCCAAAAAACATTAGAACGTGTTACATCCGCATTCTAATGCAAAACAAAGTGTTTGTATCAGAAAATCAAAAGAATAGGTAGGTACGACTGAAGGACTGTATCAATGGTCATGCAATAAAGATTAAAAACGAGAGTTAATTATGACCAGTGAGTGTCCGGACAGGGCTATAGCAATAGGGAAATAAAGTTCATTAGGCTAATAAGCAACGAAATTTAAGCAATTTTATACAGTAGCAGCTCGAATCTACCTCTACTACGAGGATGCATCAAACAAATTCCTACAAGAAGCACAATACATTCGACACCAAGCCAGTGCCTGGGATCAAGAGCATTGATATCAATGCTCCTGATCCCAAGCGCTGACTCTATCTGACTCTATTTTGAAACCTTATTTTTTTCTCCTTTAATCTTGATTCACTATCACGGTACCTACTCGAAGAAAGAAAAAAGTTTCTAAATGGAGTTAATGTAGGTACCTATTTAGTTCCAGATCGCCATAACTAACCGCAGGAGACCCATAAATTATATCTACCTACCTAAAATTAAAATACCTAGGTCAAAATGTGTTTCTTTATTATTTTTTCATTTCTTATTATTTAATAACTTTGTTGATAGATACCTAAGTGATAAAATTTAGGTAGCAAGGTAGGTATATCATTTTATTTAAGAACAAGTTTTTTGATTTCGACTTAGCAGGTGATTTATTAATCTACTAGACAATTATTACGTAATTCTTTGAACAATATGTTATGCGAAACAGGAATATCTACATAGCAACTGCTTAAAAATTCTTAAAAAACACCAACACTTTTTGAATATCCTTACAATAATATTCTGTATTTGTTTTTTTTTTTGCGGAACCGCCGTATACCGTCAGCAATTAAGGCTGATTAACTTTGTTGCAACGACGTTTTAACTTTGTTAAAAGAAATATTTAGATTTTACCTGTGTAAAACCGTTGGTTACCCTTCGGTTCCCAGACAGATGACAGTAGACAGGGACAAGGAGAAATTTAGGAGGCCTTTATCAGTCTTAGTACTCTGTACCTGTTCAATAAAAAAAAACTTAAGTGTAAACCAAGTTCCGTTGTTGACCTTACCTACACTATTTCCACTGATCCTGATGGTAGACACCTCATTACTACGTACTTGCTAATAAATAACACACAAACAAGAGGGAGATGCTAAGTAAATGGAAGGTGGCAAAATTCACATCGCGTTTACTTGATAAAATGGCACTTTTGTGTGAGAGGTAGGTACTAGTATATTCCCACAACATGTGTGAAAATAGCATTTTGTTTTACGAATTTAGCACCTGCAATGTTTTGTTATTTGAGCTATGTAAGTAGGCACACTTAAGTAAGACAAAGAACAATTATTTGCACATTGATGGCAAAAACACAGGCCGAGCTATCTTTGACAGTGTCAACACTTTTTGGATACAGCTACACAACATTTTGTATGTCTTTTTGGATACCACGAAAATAGATCTTGTAATTACCTACTCGTAAGTATTTATTTCAGTTGGAGTTCGTTGGTTCAGATTTTGAAGTAGAGCAGCAGCACCTTCCTACCTACACTACCTACCTACGTAATCTAAGTATTATCGGGTTTGATAGGAAGTAAATTAGCTGGAGAAACTCAATGGACATGCTGGGTAGCTAACTATATAACACCCCGTCGTTTTTGCGTCGGGGGTTGAAAACGAAAACCTATTTTTTTCTTAAATCTGTAGGTATTTCACTGATTACGTGGCCAAAGACCGCCGCGCCAATAGAACCGAAAATAAAGAAATTGATAGAGAAAATGAATAAGGATATAGGTAATAACATTAATAACAGTTATAGTGTCACCGGAAAATTGCAAACTCCGATTTAATACTTTTTATGCATCTAAATTTGGTAGTCTCTCGAAGTCATTCCGAGAAATTGACCGACCCAAAATACTGACATAAAATAGCGACCAATCAGAGCACAAGTCTACAATTTATCCGTTTTCGTGTGATAATAAACCTGGAAACAAGGCTCTCATTGGTCTCATGCTAGTCAAAGACCAATGAGGGCCAAGTCTCCAATTTAACTATCACTCCAAAACAGATAATTGTAGACCAGAGTGCTGATTGGTAGCCAGTTTATGTAAGTCGACAATTTCTCGGTTCGGTACGGAGATATTATAGAATACTTACAAGATTTTGATTCGTAAAATTGTAGCACAAATGTTCATTTGCCAAGTTATCGAGAGTTTACAATCTCTCAAGATATTTTGTAATCTTACTTAGTTTGCAATTATCCGGTGACATAATACAATAAATCCCATCCAAATTCACTAGATTCCAAAATATCCGTGCCTTATTAAGAAAAAATTGTTTACAATTTCACGCGATATTTTACAATCTAACGGCGTTTGCAATTTTCCGGTGACATGGACATTATTAATTAGGTAGGTAAGTATCTAATTAATACAATTACACTTAAATACTAATTTAAACATTTAGCTTAGATACTAATCAAATTTTGTTTTATTCAACCGTCGCACAAACTGTCAATAAATAATGTTTTTCTTGAAATTGCTTTGAGACAAAAAGAAGATAATTATCTAAATGATGAAAGTGGTTATTATAAACTTTTACTAGTCGACGGAGTTAAGTTTGCTCATCAGCATTTGTTCGACTAGTACTCACTGCAAAAAGCGGGTAAGCACGCACCTCCCGTCTTATTACAGTTCTAGGCAAAATATAAGAAAAAGATTAATTCATTAAATAATGTTGACCGTTCGAAAAAAATTACTTAGACAATAAATAAACATTATAATTATATTGTAAATCATTAGTTTAAGTGTGTCGTATGTCAACTGAAGCTTATATGAAATGAAATTATATCTCTTGGATGTAGTACCTACCTACATTATTAGTTGTTATAACAATAGAAGATAAGAAACAAAAATTATATCAAACGAAATTAGATCGTTCGTTGTTATATTAAAAATTGTTATACCCAACATTACACACCCTACCTGTAGAGGTAGGTAGGTACTGAAAGGCAATGCTGCTAAAACATGACACATTACTACTCTAAATAAATTCACCTTTTCCAATACCTACAAGAAAATAGTAATTTATTAACAATGGTATCTAGTTACTTTCGTATTTCCGGAAAAGCTGCAAGTTATTAATTTATTACCTAATACTATCGAGTGCTGCAGTACCTTTACCACCCAACTATCCTCAGGAATGCTCATGGTTTTCGATTGTGTAAAACAAAAGTAAACAAAAACAAAATTAATTCACAGAAATCCGACTACGTCTTAACCAAATGAACGATTACATGAAATTATTAGAATTGGTACAGGAAAACATTCCTTGGTACTAAGTATTTGTAAATCGCAACGAGCCAAATATTTGAACGCTTCACTATTTGAACAATATTCTCTTAGGTCAGACAGGTTATCAGCGCCGCGGTATAAAAGACACTACTCTAAAAAAAATTCGGCATAAACTCGTCTGGTCTTATAGTTCTCTCATCATCTGTGATATTTCGTACCATTAAACAAAATGAGGGCATTTTTGGTGAGTCATCTGTGATTAACTTTTTGTTTCTTCTACCGTAGCTATTTATTAGAATAGCTTTTTGTCAAACTAAAAAATTAATAGACTAGGTAAACCATAATATTTTTTTTATGACTTACCTAGTCAGTTCGTTATGAAATTACTTACTTTAATTCGAAAAACACTGAAAAATGCAAAATAGTGTGGCAGATTTTGTTTTTATAATTTTTAGGAGCTTTATTTACTAACAATTTACTTTATAAACGGCTATTTCCTTTTTTGAGTTTTGCTTATACAGGAACTTTACAAGCAGACCTTAAGTTTCTTTAAAATAGACGCGGAAATGCGCAGTAGATACACGTAGGTACCCAATTATTTACACTTATGCGTAACACTAGCGACGGTTGTTCTATTTCTGTGTTATTCATTAGCGGTGGTAATTGGATTTTGACCTAACATAATTAGCAAGATCATTTTTATTTGATTATACATAATATCGGACCGAATGTAGATCCTTGAGTGAGAAATACTACAAAAATTTAACTCAAGATTAATACCACAAATCTACAGCACGCCCATTAGTGCAAATAAAATCTTATCAATATTTTCTATTGAAATATAAAACGACACAAGTGACTTTTTAGACAAAAATCACGCTATATGAATTATTCCATGGATGAATCGATTTAAATGGCTAACTTATGTTAAAAATGGACACTATATTCTCATATGACCGATCTTTATTATAACGTCATGACTTTAAAAGTGACTGTGACCTCTAAGTTTGTGTCTACCTTATCAAGTTTTAAAATTATTATCTCCCTAACAACTTACAACTTCAACACAATTTCCAGAATTTACATAGTTTATTTACAAAACAAAAAAAGTGCCTAAGCCCGTTTTCTAGTTTATTACATCCCCGATTATTGCACTATCTTATCTTATCTTATAAGTCCGATAACCCACGATTACACAGATCATTTTAAGTACAAATAATAAACTTGCGCAAACGCAATCTTAAAAGAGTGACTTGTCAGCTAATGGGGATTGATTGCAAACTGATTACGATATAATTATATCGTTTTTAATTGAGATTGGCTGTACCTAGCTATCATTCCATTGCACGACATTGTCTTTCTAACTTGTGTAAATACGTAATTGCTTATTAATTACTGTTCTGAGATTAATTGTTTAACAGGTATGTTAATGCCTTTTTTACTGAGCTGTGTTTGTTAACAGGATTTAGATGTTTGGTGTATCGTTGCTTGTTTGTAGATTTTCGTAAGGCTTGCCTAACAGGCAACTGCATTATGTTTATCGGTGTTGCTATATACTGCACGATATATTTTATTAGGTAATAGAGCTACTCTTAGAAGGTCATTTAATTCTATCTTATTGTTCTCATTAAATTAAAATTATTGTTTTCATTGGTCGCACTTCAATCATACTTCGCAGTTTCCTGTGATCTTGCAAAAATAACAAATGCTATTTCGAAACCAGTGTGTCTAAAAAATTCAATGGCTAAGCCAAATTGATCCTTTGTGTTCAAACAATGAGCGCCAAATCAAATTGTTTGAATAGATAAACAAACGGTAGAAAAAACCAAGGCTATGTATGTGATAAGCAGATATTTACATATGATTCAAATCTCGGAAACAGGTCTTATTCAGCAGAAGTCCTTGACATCACAGATTCGTCGAGTTTTTTTGTATGTGTTTATTTATCGAAATCTTAGGTATTTTCATTAATTTGTCTTGGTGGCTAAAAGTCAAATCTGTTTGAACTAAAAGCAAACAAAGCAATAATTAAGTACTATACCTACTTCTTTTTTATTCTTAACATCATGATCACGTCTGTTTTCTATCCCTGAGGGGATAGGTGGATTAGGTACCTGTGAGTAGGTACTTACCATTTCACTATGTATAATTTCCATGCAATATTAGGGGCCAACCCACCACGATACTAGTTTTATATTGTACACGTAGCCAATCGTAGGTAGTAAAATGTAGGAACGAAAGCACCCTAAATATAAATTATGCTAAAACCTGTTGCTCAGGATTAAACCTGACTAACACTAGCTACAAACTTATCTTATCGACAAGATAAATCAAATCCGTATCACATATCAGCTGTCAATGTTTGGAAATTCATATTTTCTCTCATAGTTGCATCAGTCTGACAGTGAATCAGTGCTACAATGAAGGTGTTTATCGTGTTCCAGGTCTTCTTCGCGTTGGCGCTGTTCGCCATGGCTGCGGCTTTCCCGCAAGGAGGTTTGATAAACAATATGATTACTTTTGATGTGAAACATCTATAGCCGCGGGTAAACCCGATTGTTGGCGTGGCGACGCATGCCGTGGCGACGCGTCGCCACGCTATACTATGGTTCATATATATTTATACAGTCTATATGTATTTTTTTTACTATGCTATATTTAGTTCCTGTCGTAATCTGTACTTTTATGCATATTACTTATACAAAATAATTGCGATGTTTCACATCTGCCAGGCGTCCCGTGACGGCTCACAATTTTTTTATAAACTATATTATTTTGCAGTTATCTTACCAAGTAGTAGGTACCAAGAGGTATCGTGTTTCCCGGGTACTGAATTTTAGAGATCAGATAGGCACTTGCAATTGTCGATAGTTTTTTTATACTGGAAGTCCTAAGCTAGGCAGATTAATTTTGAAGATGGGTAAATTGTATCAGGAATTACATCAGAGATGAGGGATAATTCTTCGTTCGCATTTGCATCTAAGTTGCAAACTGTCAAAAAAACATAATTTTTCATACATTTTTAACAAATTGCGACTGAGATACGAATGCGAACTTTGCTTGAAAAAAGAAGAATAATTGGCACTCAGATTTCATGGTTATGATTTTATGAGCAGTTTTAATATTAGTTGTGATTAGGTCTATAATATGAAAAACGAATTAGGACACGATAGATTTTCCAGTAATAAGAAATTGTACCTCCCAATGTTTCATATAGTACTCATGTAGATCCATGATTAATTTGATGTGCAGAAGAGACTTCGAGGTGAGTAATAGACAAGGATAACCAATTGTTCTGCCAGGAAATTTGATTGATGAGCAAATTGAAAAAATCACATTTTTGGGTATATAGGTACCTAATTTATAATAATAATGTATAATTTCATCACTTGTGAAAATTTATCTGCTCAACAACCAATTCCAAGACTGTACATTCATAATCATTTGTTTATACCTACCGTTTTAAATGTTTAATGTTCCTACTTCTGTTCTATTCTATAAGCCTCTTCTAAATGTTACTCTTATTGCAAGAACTTAATATTATTTTCATCCACAAGACGATGAAAACGCTTTGCTTATGTGTGCTTATTTATTGTTTACAGTTAATTTTGTCGACAACAACAACCCTGGTCAAGGTGAGTGAAGTAGAGTAGAGTTTCATTATAAATTATTATCAAAACACTTTTCCTGAAGTGGGGATATCCTAATAGATCCTTCAACAATGAAATGTTATGTCGAACTTCTACCGACTCAAACCCCGCGTAGACACACCATAGACACAATAAACCAGTTTTTATTTCAATTCCTTTAAAGAAAAAACATAAAACTACGTTTTTTGTTTAATTAAAGTGTCAGTTCGTAAACTAAATAATACAAAAAATCTTCAAAATAAGTAAAAACTATTGGTCAGAATCCAATCTTTGCTCATTAGAAGTTAATATTGCTTACAGTTCAGTTCGTAGACAACACCAATCCAAGCCAAGGTAAGCTTGATGTGAATAATAAGTTATAGTAAACTAACAGACCTACCTAAATTAATAAAACTAAAACTTTCCGTACTAAAAATACCACTAAAACCCACTTAATATATCTACCTACGATTTTATTCAAAGACAAACAAGCTACTAGTTTTGCATGGTTACTTTTTTATTTTCGATAAACTAAGCATGTACTAACCAATAACAGATACCTACTCCCATTTGTATTACTCATTATTTGGTCATGCACAAGTTGGACACACTTAGATATTAAGCAAGGGGATACACAGATATACCGCATTTTAGGCATAGCTAGCATTAAACGCATCATAGGGTCTGCCACAAATAGGTCACCATCACCTAGATTTTAATGAGGTGCACAGGGTGCAACAAAAATAACGCCAACACAAAAAGGGCTAATTGTACTCAACATTATTGACAACTTTTACTGTTACAGTCAACTGCCCCATACATTGATGTTTGCATAACTCGAAAAAAATAACTGTTTGCGATTTCAGGGAGTCCCGTAGTAAAAGTTGATCATAATTATTAGCACAATATATTTCTTGTTAAGTTTGGCGTTTGGCGTTTGGCCTGTATTTTGTAAATAGTACTTAATAAGAAGAGAGTAAGACAAAATGAGTCACAATACAATAGGCTTTAATAAATAGGAATTGGTAGTAAATAAAGAAATTAAAAAGGCCATTCTGAATGCTCAATTTCAAATGCTCATGATTTATTCACAAACTCAAATGCTTGCTCACATCAACGAAATTATTTTCAGGGAATTACGGGGCTAACAGGCCTACACCTGGTGAGCACATTTATAAATTAAAATATATTTTTTTTATTCAAATTAGAGCATTCGAAACGTAAATGCAGCGAGCATACGTTAAATGCTTAAAGAATTTCAGTGTTACATTATTGGCTGGGAGTTCCTAATTCATTAGCATTTATCCAAATAGAAGTAAAATCTCTATATTCTTAATGTTAAGAGATAACTAAAAACTTGTAAAAAAATATAAGATCTTTGAATTCCACTGTAATGACATACCAAAATCTACTTTTTCAATACTTACGCCTTCCAATAGTCACAAGGATTTACTTGGAAATTTAAATGGGAATGCTCGATCAAATTTTCACGTTGCGAATGCTCGCTTTTGAATGATTTCACTTGGGAAGCACCGAAAATGCTTTGCTCATACGGGACATATTATTTTCAGTACACTTTGTGAACAACAACAGACCAGGCAATGGTGAGCACACAACCTTAATTATCTACATATGATTTTAATTACGAAACGAGTAGCTAGATAGAAACTAGTGTTAATATCAATACTCAATTTGGAATGCTTGTGGTATTTACGCACGCACCAAATGCATGGCTTATTTATTATATTGGTGAAATTATTTTCAGGAAACTTTGGTGGTAATAGGCCTAATAGACCTGGTGAGCATGTTTAATTTACTTATCCCAGTTTACATACTTATAGCATAACTGTTTTTAAATGCTCAAAGCAGCGTTCTGAATGCTTAGGTACCCTGAAAATCAATCAGTAGTACTCAAGAAATACGCGTTGCAAATGCTCGCTTTTGAATGAAGCATTTATGAACGTATATAATACGTACATACATAAACGCTTTCCACATTTTCGACATATAATTTTCAGTGCACATTGTGAACTGTTGTTCACAATATGCACTGGAAATAATATGGCCGGGAGTGTTGAGCACATAACATTATTAATAAGTATTTAGTCATAGGTATATGTACAGTGTGGGGCAACGTTTTTATATAGATATGGTAATTAGTACACTGGCAATTGCGACGTTAACCAAAAAATTGTGTAATTTAACTTTAAAGGTTTTCTCAATCAATATTTTCATACATTATCATAAGAGCAGACACGCTCTTGCATGCTTCTGTACCTATGTGGGTAGTTGCAATGCTTTGCCTAAACGGGTCATATTATTTCTAGTGTAAGTTGCCGACAACAATATCAACAATCCCAAACAAGATGAGCATGAGCATAAATGTAGTATGCTCATGCTTGCCTTTTTAATAGTCCTTTTCGTTCCACGAATGTAGGTACATTTATTATTTTCCGAATAAGTTATTCCTTCAACCTTACCTTTTACATTATTATTTTCATTACTTAAGGAGTGTGCAGGTAAAAATATGCAGATGGATGTAAAATAATTAATTTGAACCCTTTAACTGCCGTATGTATTAAACCTAAGATATACATACCTAAATCAGCTTCGGTTGAGGTGCTTTGCTTATATTGTTCATGTTATTGTTTCTAGTGAACTTTGTCAACAACAACCCCAGTGACGGGACTGCCGGTGAGCAAACTTCTTAACAATAGAATTTAAAAAAAAGCGAGTCTTACAGTAGTCGCATAGCATGTGTAACATCTGACGTCTCACCTTGGTAAAAAGCAACATTAACATTAAAAGTACCAACTGACAGCCAACTCAATCACTGCGCGCGCTCATTGGTCAAATCGAATAGGGCCCGCCAATTGGTCAAATCAAATAGCGCGCGCTTGCTCGGCTTCCTGTTACACACTTCCGTCCCATTTCATGAAATCACTCCCACGGATTGCAGGAAAGCGAGAGGAAAGATGTTACACAACAAAAAACAAAATTGTACACAGTTGAAGTTAATAACTTTGATAAATAGGTTATTAAACTAAATAGAGATGCTGTCATGCTATAAAAGTTAAAATCTCTATATCTGAAAATCTGTATCATATCTTCAACAAAACCCAAAATTAGATTTTCCTGCAGTAGGTAACTCAAACACAAATAGAACCTGTGCCTTAAAAATAAGAATTGTAAACAAAATAACTTAAATATGTATGTAGTAGCCACATCGTTGAATTGACCGTTTCATGAAGTGGCCGTTCATTTCTTGAAATGGTGTCATTTCATGCAATATTACGATCCGGCGATGGAATCTTTGTAGTAAATACTCGCTCTCGAATGCTGTTGGTGGTTATGCCATGCTTTGCTTATATTGTTCATGTTATTGTTTCTAGTGAACTTTGTCGACAACAACCCCAGTGACGGGACTGCCGGTGAGCTAACTTCCTAACTATATCATAGAAAAACAATTACCAAACTTTATTTGGAATTTTATATTGATTTGCATAACTAAAAAATAGATCACCCGTAGAGTTTAATTTTAAATGTTCGAACTCCAAAGGTATTCATTAGCAGTGTTGTTCTGCAAACATCTCACCTTGAAAACTTTGGGGGAATCGAGCGTGAAGTGAGCTGTCAATCAGTTTGTGGACAGACGGCTGACTTCACACTCACTTTCCCTAAGTTTTGACCGTGCCAATTTGACAGCATGAATGGCTAATCTTAAACAAAGATGAGATTTAGAAAAACTATTAAAACAAAAAAGTTAAAACCCAAGACGTTGTGCTTCTAAGCATCAAGATCTCCTAGCGAAAGCTCGCTTGTCAATGCTGTTTGTGATCGTACAGTAGGTCGCAAGTCAGTAGTTACAATACCAGCTCAATATTAAAGAGTTACCACGGGCTTACAGTCGACTTTACCATGCTTTGCTTAGAACTGCCTTGTTATTGTTTCTAGTGAACTTTGTCAACAACAACCCCAGTGACGGGACTGCCGGTGAGCAAACAACCTTAGTAAAGTTATAAGATCTAGCTATACTAGTGTGAAATACCTATGCATTCCTACTACTACTACCTAGGTATGTAGGTATATCCTTTAAATGGAATTTAATTTTAAAAAACGTCATATGCATGCGCGTCATAAGTCGCGGATAGTTATTTTGCCCGCGACTTCACGCGCATATCACGTTTTTTCCCGTTCCCGTAGGAACTTCGGGTAATCCTCTCCTAGTAGTCCGCTACACTCCCCAAAAAACCTACATGCCAAATTTCAGCTTTGTAATCAGAAGTTTCGGCTGTGCGTTGTCTGTCAGTAACTCAATCACTCAGCAACGCAAGAGTTTTATAAATATTGATGATTCAGAATTCGGAATAATCTTCGAATATTATAAAAACTAAAGACAAAAGTTTCAAAAACATAGCTACTCAAACTTTTAAAGTGCTGTTTTTATAAAGAATGGTCGCATAAAACTCAACTTAAAATTACACTAAAGTCGATACTTGAGTTGGTGGCGATGGGTTCAAACGTCTCGAATTACCTACGTATAAATTCAAGTATAGTTAGATCTTATAATTTATTCTGCTAAACCTAGATATCATAGCCAACGACTGCTATGTTCGGCTTTGCTTTAATCATCCTGTTTCATATTATTTCTGTGCATGTGGTAGACAACAACCCCGGAGAAGGTTGGTATTATCCGTAAGAAAGCCTCTAAAGATTAGCTTCTAAGATTTACTTTACTTTAGTACTTAAACTTAAGTTGATATTATAATAATAGAAGAACATTTCAATATTATATAGTGGCATAGATAATTCGTGCGTAATTCACTCGATTTTCAAGCGGTTTCAAGTTGTTGTCTTTAAATTACACAGAACAGGAACGGAGGGGAGATTCAAAACAAACATTTTTATAAGTATTTCTAAGAATGTGTTTTTTTATTTATTTATTTCAGTTCCAAGACCGTAATTGCTGTAAACAAGATTTCAGTAACGCAAAAATCCCCTTCAAAGTTTGTTTGGATACACCCCTGCATTCCTTTTGTTTGTAGGTACAGACGCCAGCACATCAAGCTACGAAAATCTGTTAAATTTCTTTAATAGATTTTCAACTTTATCGCCAAAGTATTAGGTTCAAGGTTGATTGCAAAAAAATGTCAGTTTCGAGTAGCTTGATGTGCTGGCGTCTGTACCATATATTGTACAGACGCCAGCAATAACCAGATCATAACAATGTACAAGGCGATTGGTAACTGAGTGCGTTCCTTCTAGAATGGAATGTTCTAGAGATAATTTTCATCGATTTTGACAACGATAACTTGGGGCCAAATAATGATGTTTGTTAATACCAGTCGCCTTGTATAACTAGGCACATTCTAAAGATGTACCTATATTACAAGTATCTAAATTTTTGTTTCTTTTTTGTTTCAGTTAACCTGAACAACCGTAAGTTCACACTTTTTTCTACAATAAATTAGTCCCTAGTTAGGTTAAAATAAAAAAAAGCCAAACTTCTGTCACCACGGACATGTTTAAAGTCAGGCCAAAATAGAAGGGATTGCATTGAGTTCTAGATAGATAGAATATACCTACTGCCAGCATAAGGCCAGTTGTATTTTGACTTATTTCAAATAGTTGGAGGCCAAAAGGACAATTCCACTAATTTTAAAACAACGTTTGCATTCGCATGTCCGTCGCGAACTGTCAAAAAAGCCCCAATTTCCCACCATTTTTGACAGATTAGAGATGCAAATGCAACGTTGCTTAAAAATTAGTAGAATTGTCTCTCAGATTATTGATATTATAACAGCTCAAGTTCAGAATCCGAGGCACACTATAGACAATTTCCTGGGATCTGGTTCTTAGAAAGCAGGTCATCAAATGCTTTTAGCGCTAATATGATTATTCAAAACATCATCTTGACATCTAGTCTAGACAAGGTGACATTGTATTGTCCACGTGATTCCCGCATGTCAATCCCATACATTTTTGACTTTTTGACAGTCGTTATCACTGCTATAATGTCAGTTTGTCTGGCTCGAATGGCTCTGGTATCCGTCAAAGCGATTCACAGACACAACGATGTTTTTAATTATTCATTTAGAACTAAACTTTTTTTTTAAATTGTGTAGTCAAAACTCCTATCTTATTTAAATTATCACATGATAAGTTATTCACTATTCAATTCTTACAAAACGTTTGTGGCATGCACATGCTTTAAAAATTTTTTTTTTTTAAATAGCATAAGAAAAAAAAAATTAATCGCAAATTCTTTGTTGTCATACTAATGACATATATTTTTACAGCTGACCCAGCTTTCGGCAGACCCTCATACGAGACACCCGGTAAGGATCACTTATTTGTACGAGCATTAAATTAATATCCTTCTTACATTATGTCCGTTATTGTCTAAAATCGAGATACCGGTGGATGATTAGGCCAAAGGAATCGAACTGAATTGGCCTAATAAATGACATAAAACAAAAAAGTATTTAAATATGGTTCCCTAAAGAGTTGCGTTGCGAGATATTTCGAGGCAAAGATGAGGAATTTACATCAAACTATCTCAGCATCGTGGTTTTTTTGCGGTTCTTTTAATTTTATTGTAAGCTGCAACCGCATTCTACTACGACTGCCTTATAAGTGATGGCGCGTTATGAAACTAGGTACATTATATGGGTAAAAGAACAAACAAAAAATAATATTTTGTGATTTGCCGTGATATTGGAAAACAAAGATCGTTGGAGAACTTTCCTTCCAAATATTTCAGCAACGTGGTATTATACTTTATTCTCGACCTATTTACGCTAAAACCATCGCGCGCCGCCATTTTCAGAATGACTAGAGCTAATAAAGCTAAAGAAGTTCAAACACCTTGCACCCACCAGACCATAAGCCAGTTTTGGCCATAGGTGTGTTAGAAATTTAAATGATCGAGCTCATAATATATTTCTTTTTCACAGACATTTCCCCGGCCTGGGTAACAAACCCGTACCCCGGCAAGCCCCGTAAGTATACAAGCGAGTGGAGTAAAACCTACAAAAATGAACGTGCCAGCCGTACATCGTTGGTAGAAATAGGAAAATGGCCCGGGCGATACTATAATTGAAAAGAGCTGTCAATGTCAAACTGTTGTCAGAGATGTCTTTAATTCAAATACAGAACAGATACCCAACAACGCAAGAGAAACTTTTGTGCGTTTACAATAAGGTGGTTTATTCTGAAAAAGAAGATTACCAAAGGCGGCCTGGTGGTGACCGATCACAGTGGGCCATAAATGGGACCATGAGTTGTCCACCTACTTGTTAGCCTCCAATGAGAATTATGACAAAATGTTTTTCTTCGCAGTTTGTCTATGTAGAAGGGATTATTTTAATTTTGTTTGTGTTTCAGAAAACAACCCCTACGCACGTGCTGGCAAGTGAACTCCTTCACTCAAAAGACATAATTATGGAAACTTTTAATTAAAAATACCTAGAACTTTTAGATACATATTAATGAATAAAATCAGTACACAGTTGAAAACTTTGGTGTTCAATATTTTTTTGAATATCTTGTTTCTTTTTATAATCTGCAAAGTTGTAATTGTTAAATAAACACATTCTTAATTTTAATTGTCTTTTTATTTTTATGATGAATGGAGTTAAGTGCCTTCATTCATACTTATTTCTTTATAATACAAATGTACACCAAAACAACTCATATTATTATGTAGGTGGGCATTACATTAAGTAGGTGGGCATTACATTATGTAGGTGGGCATTACATTATGTAGGTGGGCATTACATTATGTAGGTGGGCATTACATTAAGTAGGTGGGCATTTCATTAAGTAGGTGGGCATTAAGTTATGTAGGTGCGCATTACATTAAGTAGGTGGGCATTACATTATGTAGGTGGGCATTACATTATGTAGGTGGGCATTAAGTTATGTAGGTAGGCATTACATTTTATAGGTGGAGTGTGGACGATATGTAGGTGGCAATAGCATTCCAGCAGAGTGCATAATTTTAGGAACAGCTTACGGTGGCATCTTCTGACGTGATGTTACTCAGTTATCTCTGTTAAATACCCAGTTATTAATAATTATGTTTTGACCATCTTTCATCATTAAGTTGCATCTTAACCCATCGCGTTGTTTAGAAGAACTTGCTAAGTACACGTACTTAACGTTTATTCGTGTAAACGATATCGTCGTATCTTGTATCAGGTCCAGTGCTAGGGTTGCGAAATATGTATAACCGGACTATCTTGTTAGCATTTTCTAAGCAGACCCTTTGTCTCCATTATCAGACCCTTGCCCATACCCAATATACCTTCAGCACCATTATCCCATAATCAGAACCTGCGCGACACCTTATGTATTATATCGCTCACTTATCCGATGGATGAGCCCAAACAAGATGGTGCTATTTTATTTTGTTAAGGAGTTGTTGTCGCCACCTTACTCTTCCATTATCTCTAAAACCAACTTCATAACTTCACCAACATTATTGCATTGTTTCCTAAAATATATTAAGTAAGTAGGTATGCCAAGTTTCCGCTTAATCGGATACCAGAATTTGCTTAAAAAAACTGTGTTGTAACTGGCTGGACACAAACAACACAGACGAACAAAGCAAGTTTATAAAAAACGGCCAAGTGCGTGTCAGACCACGCACAGTATAGGGTTCCGTAGTTACCCGTCTCCTAAACTGAGCCAGAAAAAAAAAGTAAAAAGTAGGTACTTAACCATTATTACATTACAAAGTTACAAATGCACTTAGTTTTAAGTAATTTGCTATGGAATTATTAGGAATTTTTTACTTACCCAGTTCCATTTTATAAGTTGGTCGACTGTTACTCATTAACTCGTTAAGCCTAGGTAGCGGTGATAATTTTCCTTTTAAATTCGTTATATATGCTACTATAGTAGGCGCCAGATAATCGTGGAATAACGGTCATTGACCCACCTACAATTATTGTCATTTTTAATTTGAAAAATGGAATTAATGACACAAAGCTGTCCCGAATCATCATCTCTCGTGATCCTTAACATTGTCTAATAATGAAAAACGATTCATATTTAATTGTTCAGGTACCTATGAACAGTTATTAGGGAAAGGTCAATGTACTTTATTCCACATTTATCTGGCGCCTACTATACCATGATTTTTTTTCACGTCTCCAAAAACAACCGTTTAGCTGGCGTGGAGGGGAGGGACACTTGACTCTAACAAAAATTTGCGCTTTAAAGTTTAATATTTCGCAAATGTATACTTGGATGGAAAAATGACTTTAGCAAAACCCTCAATATTTTTAAACGACCTATCCAACGCAGACAAACCATGGGGTAGACGATAAAAAAAATCATTTTCACTTCACATGTAGGTGGGCCACCCTAAAAAGAAATGTATTTCAAGATTTAATTTTACCACTTTGACGGCGTGATTAATATGTATGCGCTCAATTAATCATGTATTGTATATCCATACCAAATCTCAACTTTCTAGCGCTAAGCGTCTCTGAGCTAAACCACGGACGAACAGACAGACGGACATAACGAAACTACCCTTATAGTTCCTTGTTGACTACGTAACCACCTTGAAAAACCTTGGAAAAATTATTCTCCCACTTTCAAACAAATAAAATATTCACCCCCTTCATAAAAATGAAACAAATAAACACAATCTCGAGAAACATTAGACATTCAAACAAATACAAAGGCAATTAAAAGTAAGAACGTGTTTATTTAACGGATATAATTTTGCAAATTGATAATGAAAAAAACAGTGTGTCATTTACTTAATGGCTTGAACATGAAAGTTCTCAAGTGTGCACTGATATAGGTACATTGACATGTAACTAAAAGTTTAGGGGTTTCATTCCAGTTAGTCGTAGTAATTCGTAGTTAGGCTCGATTAGTGAGTCTTCAGTCGCCACGGCGCGCAAAGGGGTTGTTGTCTGAAAAACAAACAGCGCAGTTTTAGAAATAAACCATTCCGTGCGCTCAGTCGAGTCATGACTTCTTTGCAATTTTACTCAACTATAAAATGTAATTTGGTTATATTATATTAACAAAAAAAAAAATGAAGTTTCGGTGTCGGCCGAAACTGAGTCCGAAGCGGAAATTCGGTTTCGGTTTCTCTTACTCTAGAAATGGGCTTAAACCAGAAAATCTATCTAAACAACGGGTTGCACTCTGCGAGTGCCGGCAGAAGTGAAAACTTGAACATTAACGTTGTGCATTTTTGATATTTTGAAATGGTTAGGGAATAATTTCGCACGAATTGCTTTAATTATCAGTATAAAAGTACTATTATTTATGTGGTAAAATACAATATTCATTTATTGCGCTATCGTACACAAACATGACAATTTATATTCCATTAAAAATTTAACACTTCAGAACTTTCCCTCGGTCTTACGAATCAGGTCACGTGTCCTGACGCGAGTTTAACGTTTTTTACCCATCCCAAAAAGTGCACAACGCCGCTAAAGAAGTGTTCACTTCAAAAAAAAACTTAGGGTTTAAGAAAGCTAGGATCAAAGTCATAAGGTTGAAAATAAATGTATCAAGTGCCCGATATAAAATGTTTCTTTTCAATTCAGTATTTCAAGTAACTACACGTCTATGGCAACATTTTTATTTTGACAGATTATAGCAGCGCTTTCTTGTTCTTGCATACTTACATATTATGTTGCCGGGGTAGCGGTTTGGGCCCCAGGCCTGAGAATTGTCTGAAGAAAGAGTAAAATAGGTAAGTAAGCAACTTGATTTTTTCAATATATTGCACACATATCACCAATATTCAAAATAAGTAGTGGATATTATACTTTTCAAGCACAAACTTTTCCGTATTCCGCATCTAGTGCAAGTCGGATGCCATTTTCTGCTCTAATATATGAGTATCTAAAAAATACATAATAAAATTTTTATTTGGTGTAGGTAGGTACTAACTTCGAATCATGCTGCGTAATTTACTTTTTCCGTTTTAACTCGAAAAGCCATAGACAAATTATCGACGTGCTACCAAAACGCAAAAACCTAACACAAATTAGTTTATCCTAATATATAAAAATTCTTCCGTTACTGACTGACTGACTGACTGACAGACAACGCAGAGCTGAAACTACTGGTCGTACCTTCCTTGGGGAGTGTAGGGGAAGCACTAAGATAGGATTTCACGAAATTCCCACGGGAACGAAAAAAAAAACGGGATATGCGCGTACGAAGTGGCGGGCAAAAGCTTGTATGAATTTAAAAACTATCTTACCGGGTCTGTCGTATACTGTAGGCCTAGCAAAGGCTGAGTCAGCTGTTAAACCATAAATAACTCTCATTAGTAAAATTCTAGAATCTAGTCCAGTATCCAGTAAATTATCAAAGAATAGTTACTGGGTTCCTCCTTAACCACTCAACGCCCGTCGGCATTCAGGAAGAACCCAGTAACTTATTCTTTGATAATTTGAATTGGAGTTTACAATAAATAAATAAAATCAATATTATAAAATTCTTCCGTTACTGAGTGATTGAGTGACTGAGTCACTGAGTGAGTGACAGACAGCGCACAGCCAAAACTACTGGTCGTAGAAAGCTGGAATTGGGCATTTCGATTCCTTGAGGAGTGTAGGGAATCACTAACGAAGATTTCCCGAAATTCCTATGGGAAATGGTAAAATCGGGATATGCGCGGACGAAGTTGCGGAAAAAGCTAGTAATATAAGCCAGTCATTGATTAACCGCAGGCTCTCAAACAGAAGCATTCATTTCCAACTTCAGGTTTACTTATGATTTTAGAAATTGACGTTACGGACTACAAAATAGTGTCATTGTCTACTTGCTGCCATATAGTACAGTGGCGTTGAATTGACATAGCGAACGTTCACGTTAACATGAACGAATATTTTAAAACTCGCACTTTAGCCTCTGAAGGCCTGTTGCGAGTTTTTTATAATCACTTTTGCTATCGCCAAATCGTATGAAAAAATAAATTATTTCGTTATTGTCACTATTGTCGTATTTTCATTAACAAGTCAAGTACGTATATTTCTTAATTTTATCTTTACCAATACTGTTTCGAAAATAGTTTGTACTTACGGTTATTCAGGATAACTAAAACAAAAAGAAATGGAGTCAGACACTTACGATCTATGTTTATAAATTATAATCAGGATTCTCTGAAGGGGATGACGTCATTCCCATCGAAAATGATATTTTAACTTTCAAACAAAGCAATCTTTGTACCCGACTACGGCAAAGCTAAAAGGAAGGGTTATGATTTTAGCAGTCTATGTATGTATGTATGTTCGACCGCAGCGCCTAAATTACTGCCCAATTTTGATGAATGAGGTATTAATAGATTTGGAATAAAGGCCGGGTGACATAGGCTATTTAAATTATCCCTAAATGTGTAATGGTGGACTTGACACGTAAATTTCTGACCACGAAAAAAAAAATTGAGATAATCTTGACATGTTTTGTATCAAAAGAGCGAGCACATTAAAAATATGTAAATATATCATATTGTTTAAGTACACATAATATATGATAAAATTAACCAAAAAGTAAAAGTGAGCCTGCGCTTTTAACAGTGTGGCTGTGCAATTAATATCTATTTTATAGTGAAAAATATGATTAAAATTATTTCGCACCTTTAACTTTTCTGTAGTCGGGTCACAGTTTACAAAACTTTTTTTTAATAAATTAATGTATGTATTCATACAGTCATATTTTTTTTTATATGGGTCGGACCCAAGCTTATAAAAGTAGTAACATATTGCCACACTCAGAGAAGCCACTTAAAGACGGATCGATTAGTGATCAAGGTGGATCTATGATCAGTCGCTACTAACACCTCTGAGAACCGGCACAAGTTATACAGAGGACAACACGCTAAGTGTCAACCTCTGGAATTCCGCAAAAGAGCAAGAAAATACTGCGGGTGCTTCCCGTCCGAGTCTCCCGTGTGCGGGCGGCCCGTGCGGGTCTCCCGGACAGCTGTGAAACCAGCCTAATAGCTGCTGTAAATCTCAAAAACTAGTTTTTAGAGACGAGGTGAAAAGGAATGATAATAATTAGCACATTTGGGAATAGTATAATATTTTTTTGCACATGTTTACAACGAATAATAATACTCGTAACATAATAAAAGAAAAGGAGTTTTTTATATTACGAAGTGCTTATCCTTTTCATTCCCCGAATGTATTTATTGTTACACCTTGTCCGGGGTTGTTGGGGTAGTAGACGATGTTGTCAATAACGTGCACTAGAAATAATATGCCCCGTTATAAGCAAGGCGTCGCAACCACTCCCAGAAACAGAAGCATTCGAGAGCAAGAACGCACAATGTGATAAGTGCTCGTAGGATAACTTATTAAATGTTGTTTTTGTTAAAAAAACTTTGTAGGCTGTAGAATTTTGCAGTTCTTATTTAGGATTGAAAAGGATTAGCACTTTTCGGAATAATATTTTTTTGTAATCAAGAAGTGTACAAAAAAAATCCATTTAACGAACGGAAATAGCAGGATAAAAGATAAGGAGAACTTTTTGCGTTACGGGAGTATCTTTTGAAATTCGTAAGTGCTAAGTCTGCGTACCATGAGTGTATGTCTTATTTATTAATGCAGTGTGCTCAATATGCTCATGCTCACCTTGTCCGGGTCTGTTGGGGTAGTAGCCGCTGTTGTCGACAATTTGCACTAGAAATAAATTGTACCATTATAAAAAGGCATTTCAATTATGCCCAGAAACAACAGCACGAGAATGCCCAATCTGAAAACTGCTCTCATGTAAATTTATGAAATTTAAAACATGTCCAGCCGGTCTATTCGATCAACATATCATGTCCTCCAAGGTCTAACTATCTCTGTACCAAACTTCATAAAAATCGGTTAACGGTTTAAGCGTGAAAGTACACTTAGATGGAATGAGCATGAAATTAATTGTCATTCCGTCTTGTTTGTATGGATTCAGAATTCACTTAATGTTTACTTCACTTTAGTTTACACGGTGAGATGATTACAGAATCGCACTGCAGTATTGTACAGTGATAAATTACTGTATAAAAATCGTTTTATAATTCTAAATCGTGTTAATCGAATATATTCCTATCTGAGGTATAATGATGGTATTCCGACAGATTACAGTCCAACTTCTGAAAGTACGGAGTCCGTAATGTTTCTAAGACTTTCGGCTAAACCAGTGGTGCTTTCAGTGCTATGCCTAAAGTGCGGTGAGCATAGTAGGTAACCCTCATTTTAATGCAAACTCGTTCAAATAATAGGAAGACACTGTTATTGGTTAGTAGGTGCTTATTTTTCGAGAATAAAAATGTAATCATGCAATATTGGCGTTAGTGAACCTGATAATTATATTAAACAAGTATTATTTTAAAGAGATACCTACACAAAAAAAAGAAAACAATCAGTTATATTGTGCCAATGGTGTGTGGAAAACGTACAAGTACAACTAACCTTATTATTGAGATTTTTTAGTAGAGCAAAAATTAAATACGTTTTACTGATGAGGGATCCACCAGAATTTACCCATTAAAGTTCTTTAATAATTAATAATTATGAATACTTAATTTAAATTAAAAATTAAATGACTCATAAAAGGTAATTTAATTAAATTAAACCAACCTCAAAACTTATTTGTTAAATTAATAACTAAAAAGGGATAACTTAAAGTTAATCTTTAAAAATCTTAAAAAAATATGCCAACTATTTTTAAGAGGTCGGTGGCAGCCTTAGCGGTCGGCGGGGTATACCGATTTACAACATACGATAAAACGTGGTTTTAATAATTGGTTTTCTTTAAAATTTTAGAGCTGCCATAAAGGACCTTTCGGAATAGTATTATTTTTCTGCACACTTTTTCAACGAATAATAAAAATCTTTGCGTTGTGGGAGTATTATTTTTGTATTACAACTGTTTATCGTTTTCATTCCACGAATGTACGTATTATGTATTTATTCATGCAGCATGCTCATGCTCACCTTGTCCGGGGTTGTTGGGGTAGTAGACGATGTTGTCAACAACGTGCACTAGAAATAATATGCCCCGTTATAAGTAAGGCATTGCAACTACGCTCAGAAACAGAAACATTCAAGAGCAAGAACGCACATTGTGATAAGTGCTCTTATGATTGATAACTTATGAAATGTTGTTTGTCATTTGAAAATTAAAAGGTTTAAAACGTTGATATGTTTTTATTGAAAATAACTTTGCAGGTTGTAGAATTTTGGTGCTCCGATTAAGTTTTAAAAGGATTAGCACCTTTCGGAATAATATTTTTTTTGTACACTTGTTCAATCAACAAAAGTAACAGGATAAAAGATAAGGAGCTCTGTTTGCGTTCTGAGAGTATTATTTTTGAATTACGAAAATGCTTAACCTTTAGGTTTTTTTTATTAATGCAGTCTGCTCAATATGCTCATGCTTACCTTGTCCGGGTTGGCTGGGGTTGTTGTCGACAAATTGCACTGGAAATAAAATGTCCTATTATAAAACAGGCATTGCAACTATGCTCAGAAACAGAAGCATTCGAGAACGAGAATACATGATGTGAAAAGTGCCCTTTTGATAATTTATGAAATTTAAAACATGTCCAGCCGGTCTATTCTATCGATATATCACCGTGTATACTTAGCCGAGCATGAAATGAATTGTTATTCCGTCTTGTTTTTATTGATTGACAATTCACTCAATGTTTGCTTCACCTTAGTTTACACGGTGAGATGATTACAGAATCGCACTGCAGTATTCTACAGTGATAAATTACTGTGGAAAAAAATCGTTCAACTCAGTTTATCTTGAGACTGGCTCTATCAATATATTAAACCAGTGGTTCGTTCTATGCAATGCCTCAAGTGCGGTAAGCAAAGTAGGTAACCCTCATTTTAATGCAACTCATCCAAATGAAAGGAAGACACGGTTGTTAGTTTGTAGACACTTATTTTATCGAAATAAACAGGTAATCATGCAATACCTGACCCTGATATTAAATCAACTAAGTTTTTTTTTTAATTTTACAGGGATATCTATACTAAAAAAAGGAAAACATAAACAAATATTGTGCCCATGGTGTGTAGAAAACGTACAAGTACGACGTACCCTTTTATTGTGATTTTTAAAAGTAGAGCAAATACTAAATATGTTTTACTGTTGAGGGATCTACCAGGATTTACCGATTAAAGTTCTTTAATAAGTCATCGTTATGAATACTTTATTTAAATTAAAAATTAAATGAGTCAGAAAAGGTAATTTAAAAAAAATTAAACAGACCTCAAAAATGTATTTTTTTAAAATTAGTTAGTACTAAAAAGGGCTAAATAAAAAATAATATTTTGAAAAACTAAAGTAAATATGCCAACTATTTTTAAGAGGTCGATGCCAGCCTTACTGCGGTAGGCGGGGTAGACCAATTTACAACATACGGTAAAACGTGGTTCTAATAACATGGTTTTCTATAAAATTTTATTGCCATTTAGTAATGAAAAGAATTAGCACCTGTCAGAATAGTATTATTTTTCTGCACACTTTTTCAACAAATAATAAAAAAAAAATAAAAGAAAAGCTCTGTTTGCGTTGCGGGAGTTTTATTTTTGTATTACAAAAGTGTTTATCCTTTTCATTCTACGTATGTACGTATTATTTATTCATGTAGCATGCTCATGCTCACCTTGTCAGGGGTTGTTGGGGTAGTAGACGATGTTGTCAACAACGTGCACTAGAAATAATATGCCTCGTTATAAGTAAGGCATTGCAACTACGCTCAGAAACAGAAACATTCGAAAGCAAGAACGCACAATGTGATAAGTGCTCTTATGATTGACAACTTATGAAATGTTGTTTGTCATTTGAATTTTGGTGCTCCGATTTAGTTTGAAAAGGATTAGCACCTTTCGGAATAATATTTTTTTTGCACATTTGTTTATTCAACAAAAATAACAGGATAAAAGATAAGGAGCTCTGTTTCCATTGCGAGAGTATTATTTTTGAATTACGAAAATGCTTAACCTTTACGTCTTATTTATTAATGCAGTCTGCTCAATATGCTCATGCTTACCTTGTCCGGGTTGGTTGGGGTTGTTGTCGACAAATTGCACTGGAAATAAAATGTCCTATTATAAAACAGGCATTGCAACTATGCTCAGAAACAGAACCTTTCGAGAACCAGAATGCATGATGGGAAAAGTGCTCTTTTGATAATTTATGTAATTTAAAACATGTCCAGCCGGTCTATTCTATCAATATATCGTCTATTCTATCACCGTGTACACTTAGGTGGAGTGAGTATGAAATGTATAAAATATTAAACCAGTGGTGCGTTCAATGCAATGCCTCAAGTGTGGTAAGCATTACTTTGCTTACCGCACTTGAGGTGCCTACATTACCTACTGGTAACCCTTATTTTAATTCAACTCCTCTAAATGATAAGAAGATACTGTTATTAGTTAGTCGGTACTTATTGTATCGAAACATAAACAGGTAATCATGCAATACCTGACCCTTATATTAAATGAACCAAGGTTTTTTTTCATTTTAAAGGGATATCTATACTAAAAAAAGGAAAACAGTAAACAAGTACATTGTGCCTATGGTGTGTAGAAGACGTACAAGTAAGACGTACCCTTTTATTGTGATCTTTAAAAGTTGAGCAAAAACCAAATACGTTTTACTGTTGAGGGTTCCATCACGATTTACCCATAAAAGTAAATCATGATGGATCCCTCAACAGTAAAACGTATTTAGTTTTTGCTCAACTTTTAAAAATCAAAGTAAATATATATAATATATAAAATCATAAAATTCAAAGTACTTCGATATTAATTAATATGAATAATTAATTTTCAGTTAAATTACTACTAAAAAAATATAAAATAATTAAACCGACGGTGCCAGTCTAACTGCGGTATACCAATATGTAACTCGACATAACATGGTTTAATAACATGTTTCCGTTAAAATTTTGGAGCTGCCATTAAGCAATCAAAAGAATTAGTACCTTTCGGAATAGGATAATATTTTTTGCAAACTTTTCCAACGAATAATAATATGAGGATAAAAGAAAAGAAGCTCTGTTTGTGTGCTTATGCTTAGCCTTTGCGTTCCACGAGTGTAGGTCTTATTTATTAATCCAGTGTACTCAACATGCTCATGCTCACCTTGTCCGGGGTTGTTGGGGTTGTTGTCGACAAATTGCACTGGAAATAAAATATCCCATTGTTAAACAGGCATTGCAACTAAGCTCAGAAATAGAAGCATTCGAGAACGAGAATGCATGATGTGCAAAAAAGCGCTTTTTAATAATTTATGAAATTTTAAACATGTCCAGCCGGTCTATTCTATCAATATATCACCGTGTACACTTAGGTGGAGTGAGCATGAAATGAATTGTTATTCCGTCTTGTGTGTATGGATTGACAATTCACTCAATGTTTGCTTCACCTTAGTTTACACGGTGAGATGATTACAGAATCGCACTGCAGTATTCTACAGTGATAAATTACTGTGGAAAAAAATCGTTCAGTTTTTAACTCAGTTTATCTTGAGACTGGCTCGATCAATATATTAAACCAGTGGTTCATTCAATGCAATGCCTCAAGTGCCGTAAGCATAGTAGGTTACCCCATTTTAATGCAACTCGTCCAAATAATAGGAAGACACGGTTGTTAGTTTGTAGGCACTTATTTTATCGAAATAAACAGGTAATCATGCAATTCCTGACCCTGAGATTAAATTAACCAAGTTTTCTTTTAATTTTAAAGGAATATCTATCCTAAAAAAAGGAAAACAGTAAACAAGTATGATATATTGTGCCTTATAGCGGATGTATCCAAACGTCTCCCTGGTCGCACAAGTCGAGGTAAGGCACCTGAACGATACTCGCCGTGATGTGTGTGTATCCAAACGCACTTTCGTTCACGCGCCTCGCGCCGACCAATAATAGCCGAGCCGGCGCGAATACTAGCCACTGATTTGTCTATTAGTTTGTTAGGTTGACAAATTGTAATCGTCGTCATACGATAAATATGGCGGCATTGTAATTCTGATTCTCGTGTCGTAATGTTGTGATTAGTTTGATTAAAGTGTATGCCAATAGCAAAGCCCTTTTTTACTAAAGCTGACTCACCCCGACTACAGCCTATATTAAAAAAAAAAAATGAAATACGTTTTACTGATGAGGTATCCATCAGGGTTTACCCATAAAAGTCAACGTTCTTTAATTATTAATTAAAATGAATCCTATCGATTTGACTCACCTTGTCCAGACTCAGCGTTGTTGTCGACAACATTCACTGCAAATAATATATTAAACACACATAAGCAAAGCGTTTTCATCGTCTCGTGGATGAAAATAATATTAAGTTCTTGCAATAAGAGTGACATTTAGAAGAGGCTTATAGCATAGAACAGAAGTAGGAAAATGATGACCATGTTAAACAGTATAGGTATACGAATAAACATGAATACAGTCAGTTTGTTTTGGGTAATAAATTAACCGGGCGAAATTTACCAAACCGGTGTTAAATTAGTTTTACGAAAAAGTAACTTAACTGGCGATTATTATGTGTTACTAAAAATGAGTGAAATGAGCTGCTTAAAGTGGGAAATAATTAATATAAGCTAAAATTTAAAATTTCAAGTACCCGAATAAAATACTAGTGCGGGCGAAATATATACTGAATGGGCAACTAAATATAGTTTACGAGCTCGGGACTTGGGGCACCCCGACACGGACTGGTTGGTTACACTCTCCTTCTTGGTTATTTTTTTTAAACCACCCAAAAATGGAAGGCGCTAAGCGGGGCTTCGTCAGCCGGGCCGGGATGAAAAGTTTATTAGACATTTTAAGCGTAGGTATAACAGTTTTCGATATTTCGCATACAATTATATTGAAATACTTCAATTAGGCTATAATGCAGCACTCTTGAAATAAAATATCAGTCTAATGTAAGTACCTATTGAATAACTGGTAACTCAAATTTTTATTACCCTGTCGCTGTTTTAAACATTTATTTTGTATTGGCCCACTGTTTGTCGCCCACTAAGTATTTCAGTACATATACAGTATTTTTACACATTTTTTTTTAATTTGAATTTATTTTCGCTCGTTTAATTACTACTTATATGATTTTTTTATGATAAGATTGCTACAAGTTTTGCGTGTTGAGTCATATATGCGTATGCCAAAGTTGTTACTAATAAATATTTGTTGGTCGATCTGCTCATCAATCCAGATGCCTGGTGTTAGAGAGCCAGAATGTTTGGTTTAAGTTAAAGGCAACCTCGCAGCCATCTTTATCATCATCTCATCACCTGAACACCAGGATTCGACATGGATCAACTTTCTGTGACAACCTCGAAGTCAATGCTACAAACGGGATACATTATGGACCCTCCAAAGCAACTTTAAATATAATATATTACGTCAAAAGATCGAAAACGCTCAATGATCGAAAAAACAGTCACAACGCGTTGTGGTTTCTTACAAATGGCCACAACGCGAATTTCGCGTCGTGGCACATAAGAAAACGGTCGCAACGCGTTGTGGAAAAGAAAAAATGTGTGTGTGCATGTCGCGTTCTGAGCCCTAACTGATGCAATCACACCGCGAAAAAAGTATAGGTTTGAGGGAACTTAAGGCACTCCGACATGGAAAGGTTAGGTTCGAATGAGATGGCGGGAGTTAGAGTGAGCCAGCTTTCTTCATACCATTTATGTTAGGTTTCTTAAAACCCTGCAGACAGAAACAGGAGCCCCGCGCAGCCAGGTTTCGTCGTCGTAGTTAGGTTTGAGGTGACCGATAATATCAGAGCCAGTCTATACAGCATACTTATTTCGCGTTGTGGTTGCATCAGTTAGGACTCAGAACGCTTCATGGCATTTCTTCATTTCCAAAACGCGTTGTGGCCGTTTTCTTAAGTGCCATTTCGCGATATTCGCGAGGTGGAGGTTAGGAACAGGCCACAACGCGTTGTGAGCTGTTTTTTCGCTCAATGAGTGTTTTCGGTCTTTGAGGAGGAGCGTCTGCCTAGCTGTGTAACACTCCCCGGTAATATTAACGTCTACTATTGGTATATCTAATAATAATAATTAATTATTTAGGTAACCAAACCTCCTTGCGGGAAAGCCGTAGCCATGGCGAACAGCGCCAACGCGAAGAAGACCTGGAACACGATAAACACCTTCATTGTAGCACTGATTCACTGTCAGACTGATGCAACTATGAATCAAAATAAAAATTCCCAAATATTGACAGTTTAGTGATAAGGACGCGACTAATCTTGTTGATAAGATAAGTAGATCTGTGGGTAGGTAGCTAATGTTTATTCATCAGGATTAACCCTGATCACCTGGGTTTACTTTATATACAAGGTGTAACAGAAAAAACGCAATATCTCTTTAGGGGTACTCATCATTATGAACAACTTTTACTATGGGGGACCAGTCCTGAAATCGCGAAAAAAGAAATCAGCTGTTGAGTACATTTTGTTTAATAACCTAAGCGCTAACTGTGCATAATTAGACTTATGTATTTTATTTTACTTTTACAAGGTGATGACGGAGTTACGACCGAACTCCTGAAGGCGGGTGGAAAGCTGGTCCTTAAGGCCCTTCAGAAACTGTTCGATTCCGTCATACTCGAGGGGAAAACGCCACAGGCATGGATCAGAAGTGCGGTGGTACTCTTCTTTAAGAAGGGCGACAATGCCAATGAGTCCTATCAAAATCGGACACTCTGCACTCGAAGTTGTACACGACTCTGTGTTAGGTAGGGCAAACTACGAGAAAGAGGTCAACCGTCGAATCCGACTGGCCTGGGCGGCGTTCGGGAAGCTGCGTGGTATCTTCTCGTCTCACATACCACAGTGTCTCAAGATGAAAGTCACGACAGTGCGTGTTGCCAGTGATGACTTATGGAACTGAAACGTGGTCGCTCACAATGGGCCTCATCAGAAGGCTTAAAGTCACCCAAAGAGCAATGGAGAGGGCAATGCCCGGAGTTTCCTTGCGTGATCGAATCAGGAATGACGATATCCGCAAGATAACCAAGGTTACCGACATAGCCCTAAGGATCGGTAATTGGAGTGACAGTGGGCAGGGCACATTGCTCGCAGAATAGATTATAGATTTTTATTTTCCACTTTTTAGTGCTCCACACCTAACAACTCCACTGGAAAGTCATAGGAAAGCAAAATACGCAATTTTTTTTCCTGCAATTTTGATTTAAAAACCAAACTACTGAACCGAATTGTTCTTTATAAAAAAAAACTATTTGGTTTATAAATGACGGAGTTATGAGGTTACAAACATACAAAAAAATACACAACCGAATTGAGCACCTCCTCCTTTTTTTGACGTCGATTAAAAAAAAAGTAAGTCTACATGGCCTGAAAGCTCGCCATGAAATGCTCGGCAGAACTCTTTCGATGAGCTAGTGTGTTACCCGAAAACTAAAGCAACAATAGTTGTAACCCAAACGTGTAACAGAATAAACGCAATACCTTTTAAGGGGTCATTGTACTCATCATTATGAACAACTATGGAACCAGCACTGAAAACGCGAAAAAAACAATCGAGTTATAAAATAAAAGCATCATCATATCAGCCGAAAGACGTCCACTGCTGGACATAGGCCTCCCCCAAGTGTCGCCACAACAACTGGTCCCGTGCGTCTCGCATCAATCGGCCACCCACGGCCCTCACCAGGTCATCGGTCCACCTTGTGGGAGGCCTTCTAACGCTACTATTGGGCTTTTTATTTTGTTTTTTTTTTTTTTTTTACAGGTACTGTAGATATAATCTGGCTGTGATGTCAAGAACGCACAAGAATTATCTGTTTAATATGCAAAGACAATAATACAAAATAGAAGCATTAATTAAATTATGATTAATAGTAGGTATAAGCACGTAACTACACAAAAGAAAACCAACGAATCTGATGTCAAGGACTTCTGCTGAATAAGACCTGTTTTCGATATTTGAATCGAATGTAAATATCTACTTATCACATAATATGTGGCCTTCGTTTTGTCTGCCAGGCGATTTGTTTATCTATTAAAAAAAAAAAAAATTTGAAATTAAAAAAAAAAATTAAAAAAACGAATTTAGATTCGACTAAACCAAATTGATCTTCTTTTGCTCAAACCATGAGCAAAAGAAGATCAATTTGGTTTAGTCGAATCTAAATTCGTTTTTAGAAAAAAAAACAAACAGTCGAATTGAGAACCTCCTCCTTTTTGGAAGTCGGTTAAAAATACTAACCGAATTCCAAATAAAAAAGACAATACGTGGTATAAAATAACTTTTATTTCGGAAGTCGGTGTTTTTGGTTGTTAAGTATATTTTTGTGAAAATGTTATTTATTTTTCACTTATTAGTGTAAGCAAAACACGCATTTTCTTTAACTTGGATGAAATATTTTCTATTTCCTCCAGCTATTTTGATTTAAAAACCAAAGTACTGAACCGATTCTGATTAAATTATCACCGACCAATCGGAACGTATATCCTTTCACATAAAAAAAGTTTTTTTTAAATCGGTTCATAAATGACGGAGTTATGAGGTAACAATCATAAAAAAAAAATACAACCGAATTGAGAACCGAAAATTTTAAAGATATGATATACTCGTATGATCATATGATCGTTGTCACATTACTTCAATCCGCGCGACTTTATCAATAGGAAGTGAATTTCGGGAGTTTTTATTTTACTTTAAATTATTCACAAACAAAATGTTTTTCAAACAAAGTGTTTTTAATGTTGTAGCAAGTCACTTGAGTCAGTTTCATACGACAAAGCATGATTTTTGTGTGCAAAGAAACTTGAATTATTTAATGTTAGAAACAAAATATTTGAGATTTTATATGACAATATTGAGCACGCTGCAGATTGGTAGTGTTAATTACAAAAAGTCCCTTTTCGGGGTGTCCTTGACGGATCTACATATGTTCGGTCCGATATTATCTTATGTTCGTATTAAAACGGTCTAACAAATATTTGTAGACCAGTGACCAAATAAGTAGCATTTTTATCAATGTTTTTCCGGTTCAAGTAAGTAATTTAAGTAGAAATATACATATCTAATAACAAGTTACTTTTTTACTATGTAATTTTATAGATGCACCAAGAAGCTAATAGCTACTGTTAGGTAAGAAAAACAAAAAGTCACTCACCAAAAATTCCCTCATTTTGTATAATATTATATACTTATCACATATAATCAAAGAACTATAACACCAGACGAGCGTATGCCGATTTTTTTTAGAGTAGTCTCTTTTATACCGCCAACCGACAACCTGCCGAACCTAAAGTAAATATCTACGAGTATTGTTCCGTCAACAGATGTATTTGGCGCGTTGTGTTACTCGTATACAAATAGTACCTAGAAATGTTTTCCTGTACCAATTCCAATAATTCCATGTCATCGTTCATTTGTGCAAATGATGAATTAACTTTGTTTGTTCTTGTCTTGTTGTGTAACGAAAACCATCTGTATTTCAGACTGTTACGTTTCGAGATAGATGAGAGAGATGTAGCGCAATCAGTATTCGCATGTTTTCTGTAAGCTAGAATATTAAAAAAAATATTTTTATATCCTGGCCTGGCATACTTTCGTATATTTCCGGAAGTACGAGACCAGCTAATTAAACACCTTTTCCGAAAAGGCATTTCAGACACGAGCAATATGTATCAGTAGATTTAGGTTAGGTTACATGAGTTTGTAGATAAATACATAAAAGATAAAAAGGTAAAATAAATTTTATTTGCTTAAACATGTGTAAGAGAGACGTACATGCAAGATAGTAATAACATTATTGGTCCAAACATGTTTGTCACATGATGTCACGTGCAAATGTCAGTAATTTTATTAATTTAATTATATTCTGAACATAAAGATAAATTAAATAATAATATTGCAATAAACTTAAAAAAAAAACAAATAAAATAAGTTAAGACTTTTTACAATAAATAATTTCGCTATTTTTATTTGAATTTTATCTTGTTAGTCCGTTCGTATCTTAGTTACATACAAAACTGTTATACGAATAAGCTGTAAAATATTTTAAGTATCGCCGTTGGTTTAAATAAAGAAAATAAATAAATGAGAGGATTGGTATAGTGACGATAAAAATATATAATCTTTACTCGCAACGTCAAGTAACTTCATATACCTACTACCAACGCCGACGGTCATTGGCCTAGTAATCAGTTACTTACCATCATAATTTTATGACGAGTTCCTCATCATCATAATTTTATGACGAGTTCCTCATCATCATAATTTTATGACGAGTTCCTCATCATCATAATTTTATCTGAAACACGTCCACTGGTAGAAATAGGTTTAACAATATTATTATTTCTCATAAAGAATTGCATACATAATTCACTTACTGAGAAACAATATCTAAAACATAGATTAATAATTAGAGCGCACAGATGTACGTATATAGAATAACAAAGCAAAACAGTAAAGAAAAAACAAATGTAGGTAAACTGATAGATGTGGCATGATGGCTAAATTATTTATAATAAATGTGGTATTTTATTATAAATTTTAGGAGCCCTAAAAAATCGCTTCTTCCCATTAACCTTTTGAACGCCAGAGTATAACCGCATCGGCGTGCCCCCGACGCCAAGCCACTATTTCGCCGTACTTTTTGTCACATATTTGTTAGGTACGTTTGGCGTAAAGGGCACGCGCTTGCTTGTCATGCATACGTGACAATGGCGCTCAAAAGGTTAATGCAGTCTTTGACATATGATATATGTACAGTTGATGTCACGTCTGTTACGGGGGAAGGTGTCAGCTAGTCGTGGAAATAGAAAATGATTTACCCTAACAAATGCCGCAATTTTAAAAATATACAGATATAGTTAATAATTTGTGTTTTTAAGGTTTCGTACCTCAAAAGGAAAAAAAACGGAACCCTTATAGGATCACTTTGTTGTCCGTCTGTCAAGACCCTTTATCTCAAGAACACCTATAGGTATCGAGTTGAAATTTAAACCATATACTCAGGTCTATAGTCCCTTGAAGCTGTGAAAAAATCAAACTTCCAAGTTAACGTGAAAAAAAGATACGGCCGTTTATGCCGCAAAAATGTACGTACTTCCCGTTGACCTACATTCATGAAATTTTGAAAGAAGATAGAATATTTTTGATTACAAGTACAGGAAAAAATGATGAAAATGAAAATTGAGAATTTACAGCTTTATCACATAAAAATATTTTCTTACGATCACAAACTTATATTTTCGGTTGAAAAATTTATTGACCGTGCGTGACGTACTTAAATTGATGTATGGGAGACCATTTTGCAACAGCAAAGTTAAAAAAGGGTTAGAGGGGGCGTTGAAGTTTGCGGAGTACCACCCAAATCCGCGCGGACGAAGTCGCGGGCGAAGTGGTAGTATATTATGAATAACTAGCTGTCCCCGCGCAACTTCGTGCCTGAGATAAGCGCGTTCAACCAAACCAACAAACTATCCAGCTTCATAAAATGAGTATAGTATAATTATAAAGAACCAAGTACGCTGTCTTGAAGAACACCGTATGCAGGCGTGCGTTCGCTTGATACATACATTTCCTCTTTCTTTGTCTTAACATTAATTCTCTCAATTTCTGTGTATTGTTTTCTATTAGTAAGGTATGACTAAATAAGATTTACTTAGTATGTTTCCCCTTATGCCGTAAGCTTCTAATTTCTGTAGGAAGATGGTATAGCCAACGTAGTCAAAAGATTGCGTCATAACCCAAAACACACTGGGATTCTCCTGTCCATATTCATCATAACGGTATGTAAAAAAACCGACTTCCATATAAAAAACACTACAAAGTATAAAATAACTTTAATTTCGGTGTTTTTGGTTGTTTTTTCGTTTTTTGATACCGACTTCCGAAATTAAAGTTATTTTATACTTTGTAGTGTTTTTTGTACTACTTCTTTAAATCAAGACGACAAAACTAGTAACAAAGATGTCACTCGTACTTCTTCTCTTAATAATACAGTATCGAGCGATGTTATTAAACCTAACCTTAAACAGTCGCCTATTAAGCATAAAATATGCATCCTTAGTAGTGAAAATAGCAGTAGAATATGTAAAATAATAGATAGCACTTGCTTACCAAATGGTCATGAAGTCTGTCACTATCGTAAGCCGAATTGTAATTTAGAACTAATACTAGACAATATAGATAGTAAAGTTCAGAACTTTACTAAATCAGATTTTTGTATTATCTTTATAGGTGATGAAGATTTCAAAAGAACTCAAAATTACATGGAACTTTTTGTACTTATTCGCAAAAAATTATTAACTCTGAAACACACTAATTTTATAATATGCCTACCAACTTTTAAGTATATGAGTAATGTAAATATTATGTTCAACAGCAGAGTTATCTACTCTATATGGATGTAGATACAAGTAATTATGCATATGTTTTAGACTCTAACCTTAATTTACCATACACTTATAATACATACAGCCCACATTACGGGACACTTAATAAAAGAGGTTTACAAATTGTTTTGTTAGATTTAATAAACTTGATCTCATACTGTAGCACGAAGACAGCCACTGCTATTATTAGCTCCGAAGTTGATTGTACCCAAAAAACACAAAACAAAATAATAGGGGCAGACTCCCAAAACAATTCTCAGTTTTTTCTGTAAATATATAAATATACTTCATCAAAATATAGCGGGACTGATGAGCAAATCAGATACACTAACAGTCAAAATAGAAGAGTTTCACAATGCAGGAACTAACATTGATGTAATCTGTATCACAGAACATTTTATTGAAGCAGGCTATGAAGATTTGTTCCTAACTTTTTACCAGCAGCTTTCTTTTCTAGACAGGCTAAGCGCGGGGGTACGTGCATCCTTGTTAGAGCCGGACTTCAATTAAGAGAAATATCTGACGTATCAAAACAGTCAGTGTCGGGGGTCTTTGAAACCTGTGCCATAGAACTTTTACATCATAACATTATTATTATTTGTATATATCGAGTACCTTAACATAATTACAATATATTTTATGAAAAATTAGAGGATATATTAAGAAAATACTGTTCACTTTCCAATAAAAATGTTATCTTAACTGGAGACTTTAACATTGACATTTTAAAAAGAAATAAAATTACACTAGAATTTGAAAATTTTCTTGCTCAATTTAATCTTTATCTAGCCCTTAATAAGCCTACTAGATTAAGCAGCAACTCCAGCATAGATAACTTTGCACACACCTACAGAAAAGACTGTAAAGCACAAATAATAGACCTAATTCTATCAGACCATGCATCTCAAATACTAAGTGTACCCGTTAATAAATCATGTAAACTTAAATTTTGGAAAACTCAAAAGCAAGATATATGCCCAGATAATTTAAAGAAGTTTTAAAATTATTTGAGCAATTTATCTTTCACACAAGTTTATAATAATAATGATGTGAATGTCTCGTATGACTCCTTTGCAGATGATTTTTTGATGCTGTATAATCTATGTTTTCCAACGAAATATGTAACGGTTAAAACAAATACTAAAACCAAATGGATTTTCGTTGAATAAAAATCTGTAGTCAAAAGCTAAGAAAATTACTTTGGTCGTATAGACTTAAACCTGACAGTAAAACTAGACTAGATTTTAAGAATTATACAAAAATTTACAAGAAAGTTATACGACTTACACAGAAAACTCAAAATAGCTACTTCATAAATAATTCTCAAAACAAATCAAAAGCTACATGGCAAATAATTAACAAATCCAAATTTCGGCTACCACAACATCTAATATCGTCCATAAAGAAAGGGGATTCCACTATTACACATCCCACGGACATCGCAAACGAATTTAATAACTTTTTTGTAGATGTAATTGAAAAAATATAAATAGTAACGTTACTTCTACAAGCAAAAGCACTTTTAACAACTTAACTTCACAATCAATAATGATTGTGAAGTTAAGTTGTTAAAAGTGCTTTTGCAGTGCTTCTTTAGTTCAATAGGTAAAATTGGTAGCATATATAAATATGCTACCAATTTTACCTATTGAACTAATTAAAATAATTAATAATCTTAAAAATACTAATACTGTTGGCTATGATGGAGTAAACACTCAAGTTATAAAATATGTCAAAGAAATTATAGCGCCACCACTAACACATATTATCAATTTATGCATAACAAATGGTGTTTTTCCTAATAGCCTGAAAAGAGTTATTATTAAGCCATTATTTAAAAGAGATGATAAATTTGAGGTTAAAAATTATAGACCTATTGCCGAAATTCCCATTTTTTCAAAAATTATCGAAAAAGTAATTTACAACTCCATTTATAATTATTTTGAAAAAAATAAATTATTTTGCAGCGAACAAAAAGGATTTCGTAAAAATACTAATATCAATATGGCATTTTTCAACCTCCTTTCTTATATTATGACGTCTGTTGATGAAAGAGCACCGGTATGCGCTATATACACCGACATAACGAAAGCGTTTGATTTTGCTGTATGGCTATGGAATCCGAGAAAATATTTTAAAACTTTTGGAGTCATATCTGGATAACAGATCCCAATGTACAGAAATATCACAACTGTGCCAAAAACGCAATTTAGTATCTACCTACATATCTCAACCTAGATCTATAAAATACGGGGTACCTCAAGGTAGCGTGCTAGGGCCGTTACTATTTTTAATATATGTAAATGATCTCCCAATACTCATTTCTCAAAATATGGTTCTTTTTGCTGATGACAGCACAGCTGTAGTAAAATGTAAGAATCCTGTCTGTTACGAGAATGATATTAATGATTGTCTCAATAAAATAATTAACTGGCTAAATAACAATAACCTAGTGATTAATTTAAAGAAAACCAAAGTTATGCACTTTTATCATAGGTGTGAGAAACCTCCAGTACATGTTGCTTATGACAAATGCCAAATAGAAGATACAAACACGGCAAAAATTTTTGGTATAACGCTTGACAGAAAACTAACATGGAAACCCCATATTGAAGAAATTTGTCTGAAATTGAATAGATCTGCATATGCACTGTTTCAGCTTTCAAAAAAAGTAAATCCTCGAACACTTTTGATAGCGTATCACGGATTGGTTGCATCAGTTCTGAGGTTTGGAATTATTTTTTGGGGGCAGTCTACTGAAAGAGAGACTGTTTTTAAAGCGCAAAAACGCTGTATTCGGTCCATGTGTGGCTTAAAAACTACCGAAACTTGTAAACCTCATTTTCAATCATTAAAATTACTGACTATGCCAGCTATGTACATTTACGAGACTGCTTTGTTTGTGAAAATCAATTTACACCATTTTCAAAAACTATCCGATGTAAAAAAGACTCCAATGCGTTCTCAATATATGAATAAACTGTGCGACACAAAATGCAGAACTGCTCTAATGAAAAAGAGCTTTTTTGGCATAGCTCCAAAAATTTACAACAATATTCCCGAAAAAATAAAAACTTTGCCCTTATTAAAGTTTAAGAAAAGTCTCTTCTCGCTATTAATTGAAAAATGTTATTATAGTGTAGAGGATTTTATTAAATGAAAAAATATAATATTTCATGTGCCATAAACATTTGATGTGCTTACTTTTTTAAATATTTTAAGACAACTGATCTCTTTTTAAGCGTCTTTATAATTTTAGATTTTATTAAGATATTTATTAAATTTAAAATATTATCTTTCTTGTGAGTACTTAATTTAGTTTTTTTTGTTTTATATATAGTTTATAATTTGCTGTTATTTTTTTCAATATTTGTACGCCTTCACGGCAAAACATAGCGCCCATATGTTTAAACCTAAGACCTTTATGTAAATACCTATGTTTCACAAATAAAGTCTGATTCTGATTCTGATTGTATGGAAGTCGGTTTTTTTTAGTAAAAAAGTTTTTTATTTTCCACTTTTTAGTGGTGATACCCCACAACTAAGAGACATTATTCCCATAATGAGTGGTTGTACTATTTGCCGTTAAGGAGTTTCTTTGTGTGCCTTCGCAGTCCAAGTCCACACCAGCTCATAGTTTAATATCTACTTTGCTTTGGTACTAGTTTTAACTGATTTTAAAGTAAGGAGGTCACTAGTTTATTAATGCAAAAGAATCATTAAGATCGGTTATCGAACGATAAAGTTATGCCCGAATAGATAACCCCAAAAACATGTTAATTCAGGTTTACTTGTTTGCATCTGCGTACCTCTTCAAAGCCTAACAGCGTGATGTTATGTTATGAACTGGTGTAATCAATAAACAGACATGCAACTTCAGCAATTCCGGGAAATTTGCTATCAATTATTGAAGAGTTCCGTTGCCTACCTCCGAAATCCTTTATCAGATCTTCACCAAATTGCAATGGAGTCAGTTTGGAAAAATACTCTTCCAAAAAAATCATCCAAATCGATTGACAGTTGGAGAAAATATCGCTGATCAAACAAATGTCCTGGTATCCCAACATCAGATCCTAACTTATACCTTCCATCATCAGCTTAGCAAGATGAGATGTTGATTACCAGGCACAATTATCTAAATCGCGTTAGAAAATATATGAAAAACACCAGGCACAGGCAGGCTTTCGAATAAAACAGTAATCATCTAAATCCATTCATAATTGACGGAATGATCGCATAACAAATATACGAAAAACCCTTCTTTTGGAAGTCGGTTGAAAAGTCATAAATGGCCATACCTACTGTTAGACATGTTTTGTCTAAACCCGTTTTGCTCTTCACTAAATATATTTTTCTTTTCGAGGTATGAGTGTTCTCTATGAACGTATTGTTAAAAAATAATGGACATTACAGGAATTAAGGGAATTGGTCTATAGTTGGTCATGTGTTCCTTATTGTTTTTTTTTAATAAGGGTTTCATTCTTTAAACTTTTAGGTTATCTGGATATACACCTGAGCTGATGCACAGATTTATTAGGTAGCTTAAGTATATGTTTCAAAAACATACTTTACAACCTTTGTAGAAATACCATCATAACCTTTCTTTTTTTTGTGCTTGGAAAATCATCAAATGACTTCTTCCGCTCCGGGTGAAGCGGAAGGGCGTGTCAGACTCTTACTGACCCATCCGTGTTCTTTCTTAAGCCCTTTGCGGTCCAGGGCCGCGGTGACTCTTTCGAACAAATTCCACAACCCTGCCTGGCTCTGACCCTAGCAGGCCCCGTTTCCTATGCTGACATCTCTTTGAGGCGCGCGTGGAATACAACGCGCCATCGTCCCGGGCCTGGTTGTAATCGGACAGCGATCAAACCAACGCTCACAGTGCTGACACCCGGGCGTGTCCTCCCGCTGAATCCGAAATATCATCATAACCTGGCATTTCAAGATTTAATTATGTTTAATATAGTTTAGTGTACTGGGTACAACAAAGATTGAGTCTTTGCGTTTTATAATATTCGTTGTTACTCTGCTTTCCTTGACTTGGTTCAATTTCATCTACAAAAATTCTTTAGGTTAAAACGGTTTCGATTTATTTATTATCTTCCATGTCATTTAGATTTATTAGTTGCAGTTTTAATTGAATAATTGTTTTGAGCATGAACTTTTTAAAACCTTTTTTTAATAATATTTGTTTCATAGAATACTTACATTTAGGTTATTTTGTTTCGGTACTCTGTAGACATGTCGTGGCCAGATCATAGAATTGTTTACTTTATGATGTGGCCGACCATTCTATGAAATGGAAAATATTCGCTGCGGCGCTGCTCACGTCTGGCCAGATCAATGATAACTCAGCGTTTAATAATACCAACAGCTACACACGGCTTCTTCAACCAGAATCGAACAGGTTAGGTTAATTCCCTTCGAGGTTATTTTTTTTTAAACCACCCAGAACTAGGAATGCCGTGGAGCGGGGCTCCATCGGCCGGGCCGACCTACCGGACTGCCTAAGTTACGTTTGAAGTGGTAATTTCATGATGTGGCCAGGTATTTTATGATATGGCCCAACGTGGATTGAAATATCGTTAAACGTTGACGTTACGTTACGTTCTAGATATCGCAGCATAAGCTGAGATAGGGACCATTTTGGCCTCGCACAGATAATTATTTTATTATACTGTTTAGTTATTTATTTTATTTTACTAGTTTGTGCGAGTCCCAAATAAATATTTTTCTTTCTTTCTTTTAAACGTTATTGCCAGTTTTCGATGGCCATTTCATGAAATAGAACCACATCATGAAATGGCCAATGCTATGATATGACCACGACAAACACATGAAATAATCATATTGTATTATTGTATGAGCTCCAGCTTTGTGTGGAACATCTATGGGCAACACCTACCATAGCCGTGTCTATTGTCATACCTATGGATGACTTACGGGGAATCACCAGCAGGTAAGAAAGACAAGAATGCTTTTCGTTTATCGACATTAAAACAGCTAAAGTCGGCAGCTTCTCAGCTGTCGTGTGCAAGAAAAGTGCATTTCTTCTTGCCAGATTGCGTGGCAGCAGCAACAGCCTCCTAAGAGTGATTGCGGATAAGTTTGATGAGAGCCCCATTATGAGGCATATCATAAAGACTACAATGTCTCGTGGTATATAAGTACTAACATAGGGTATAAGCTGTTTTTGTTACTTACATCTTTTAAGTATATTTTTTGTTGTTGTTTGTGTGTGTGTGTGTGTGTTAATGTATGGACTATGTTGTCTGAAATAAATAAATAATAAAAATAAAATTAGCTACCCAGCCGTGAGTTAATGAAGTTTCACCATTTAAATTATTCGACCTTGTAAGTACAAGGCCTTTTGTACGATTTAATAAAAGGTACCGCATGTATCGCCAGTATGTAGCTTCCAACCCAGCTACACATAAGGTTCCTACTAAGTTATTGCTCTCACCGCAGAAATTTAGATTGATGAAAAAAATATTAATAACCTACTTTCTTAGAGCAACTACAACAGCTTGTTTTTCCAAAATAATATTTACACTAGCAAAGACGTCAGTCATTTAAATTTGAGCAAATTTGGTGGCCTCCGTTAGTGCCATATACGAGCAAATAATTAATATTGCTCTTTGTCTGAAAAAAGTGTACTTAGCTGAAACAACAGAACATGTTGGTGCAGACCGCTCCCCCTACTATAACGTGACATTGCCATCGTGAATCCGTTGCGAAAAAGGGAAAGTATTTATTTATTTATTGTTTATTTATTTATTTATTACACACAATGCTCACACAGTTACAGATTTAACTAAACTTTGTGAATACATTACCCTGTTAGGGCGCAGCAATCAACTTATAGCTAATGATAAAATACTTATCTTAAACAAAATAATAATCTTTATATAATAACAATAAAAGAAATACAAAAAACTAACATTATTATTAAGAACTATAGCTGTCAATTTTTGGGTATACGTTTGGTTAGTTTTTACTTTCATTATAGTGTTTTTCGTCCTCTGAAGCTCCGTCTTTCTTATAATAGGGCTATTATGACTAATGACATCATGATTATGTTGTGTAAGGGGGCAGGTATAAATAGAGAAAATAATTAGCAGTGGGAGGGGAATGTTTTGACGTATAAAAGTAAACTCGGAATTTGAATATAAAAACTATGATCCCATATTATTTTTGGTTTCATTTTATGCGACATACACAATTTGTATTATACGAAAATTGAATATAGTGTCCAATTCAAATAAATATTATGTGCAGAAAGAGTATTCTAATAGTAAAATTCACTCACATTAACGATACTTTACGTATCAGTCGTATTCATAAACAACTTCTAACCGTATGATATACATACTGGTTAGCAGATTCTTAATTCAAATTCTGTATAGAAAATAGAATTTAAACGAATTGTTGAATGACAATTGCCTTCTTAAATTAGATTTTCTTTTATAATTTATCATCAAATGCCTGTGGAATTTTATGATGCAATTTAAATTTTTGTACGCGTACTTAAAAACCTTTCAAATTCAAATCGCAATATCATCTCAGTGACAATAAAAACTTGTCAAGAAATTAAAGGCGTTTTTGGCAGTGTGCGACAGTGATGAAAAAACGAACGCTTCTTAAAAAAATCGGCCAAGTGCGAATCGGACTCGTGTGCAAAGGGTTTCTAACGAATAATATATTTTTAACATGTTACTTTAAAATCATAGACATCTTGTAGGTGTTTTAATTGTTTTTTTTCTTTCTTTTTACTCCGTACGCTTTTATCCTGCATGTCTTTTACATCGTTGTCACATATAATTACAATGTGGAGAGGACAATATGATCACAAATGAAAATTTATATCAGTCATGATATTCCCAACCTGCACACAAAAAATCAAATGAATATATCCAGTAGTTTAGCCACAGGACATTATTTTTCATTTGAAGTATTTTCTACATGCTGTATTGTAAACAGGAGAGCACGCGACAGGTTAACGACACACGTTGCCAGCTCGCTACTTCAAAAACCTACGCCTTTTCTTTAAAAAATATTTTCTGATACAAATCAATGCAAATTATACTTTATGCCTGAGCCCTAAGAGTCATAAAGCGTGTCATCACAACTAGATAAAAAAAAATGCATGCGGGAGTTATTACTTCCCGTTACGCACTTTACAGATTATCCTAATTATAGGTATTGTTATGGTTATCATGAGTATTCCGTTTACTGTTAACCTAAAACATGTAACAAGTATGTAATACCTAATTAACGTTATTCAATAAATCTTTAATTACTTCAGTTGTCTGTAATAGGAAACTAGTTAAAATATTAAAGAATTATGTAGTAAAACATAGAAAATATTACAAACGGATACCCACCTTTTATGTCGTTGATATTTTGGATGACGGTAGACAGAAATGTGAAAGTTGTTTGTTCACGATTATAAAAGGGGGAGCTCCGAGTGTCAGAGACCATACCCCTCGTCCGATCACCATGTATGGCAAGCCGATCCCCTGGGAGAAGCAAGCCAAATACTTGGGGGTCATGCTGGACAGCCACCTCACCTTCGCTGAGCACATAAGGCAGGCCCGTTCTCGCGCCGCCTTCGCTCAGGGACAATTTGCTACGGGCGGTCGTGATGTAATGAAGCCTCATTACATCACGACCGCCCGTAGCAAATTGTCACTCAAGTGCAAATTGCGACTCTTCACCGCGGTCATCCGTCCCATCATGACGTACGCTTGCGCCGTCTTTGCACACGCAAAGCCTCGTCATCTCCACAGGATGCCCCTAATACGTCCGAAATGAGACTCTACATGTAGATCTCAAATTGCCCACCATACAGCAGTTCATGAAACGCATAGCCAAACGTTTCTTCGACACTGCCGTAAAACACCGTAACCCCCTAATAAACCCCCATCGGCCGCCCGATACGGACCCTCCCGCATCTCCAAGGTACCCTCGTCACGCCCGACGACTCTACCACTCTCCTCCAAGAGAGTCGCAAAGAGACCAGCACTCTTCGCAAACCACGACCGTCCTTCCGCCCTCGCCGCCGAGGTCCACCGCGACGTCCCCGTCAAAATCCGCCCCGACCCTTGCTCGAGCCAGCCCGCGCCGCTGAGCCTGTAGTCTTAAATTCGCCCCTTAATAATAATATTCCAGTTCGATCCAGCCCGTCCCTAGCTGTCGTCCCCCCAGCGACGCCCTAAGCCGAGGCCCGTACCCCACAGGGGGTGCCCTTAGCGTGTAGTCGCTTAGTTTGTAAGTTTTTTATAAGCCCTGGCTGGAGGCTTTAATATTATATTAAGGCCACCACAGGCAAGCCCGGTTAAGCAGTCGACAACCTTATAGGTTGAACTGCGAGAAGCCACTCACAAAAAAAAAATGTCAGAGACCATTCTTGTTCGAGAAGTTGACCAGAACGGAGCTCCGGCCTACAGGTAAATGCTAAGTTATTTAATTGCTCTTATTGTATTATGATTATTACTAAGTATATTACCATTTTTTAGTGTTTGTTGTTTTATTATTGTTATTATGTTTGATTGCTATCGTTATTATGTTGGAAAGAATGATGATAACGGACCATTATTTACATAAACGGTTCGGTGTTTTGGCTAGTTGTTGCCATAATTATAACCAGAGTAATGTATAATATAAAATGTGCAGTACACATTTAAATATGTGTATATCGTTTATTGATGATTAAACTATTGTAAGTTATTTAATGACTTATTGACCCAATATCCTTTGCTATTTCCTTACATTTCTAAAACACTTAATATAAATCAATTAGTAGGCCAGTAGGATAGCTTTGACTTTCTTATTTTCTAAAAATGATACAATAGGTTTTTCATTGGGTTTTAAGAGTTAGCTTCTAGCTGTTACACTCATGTCAATCGTGTATTTTCACGAAATCTCCCTAAAGAATCACAAGAAAAAACTCGGGATGCTTGTAAACCAAATCAGGATGAACAAAAGTCAACTTCAAACATAATCCATAATGTATTGGTCAAATCTGAGACCAAAACAACTGTCTACCCCAAACTAGAAACAGATGTTTATGCTGCAAGTGCACTACGGATGAATAATTCCAACAAAATGCGGGATTATGTTAATATCAGGAATCAGTGCGAGCTGGTTGGTGTCCGCCGTATATTTACAATACAAAACAATGCAGTAGGAAGTGTACAAACAGAGGGAATAGTGGTGGACGCTGTTACTTTTTCACCTACATGATATATTAAGCAAGGAACGTTTAATCGATATGCTACTAAACGTTCTTGCTATTTTTGTGATACAAGAAGCTTTTGATAATAAAAAAGAACGCGCTTTCAGTTCTCTTTTAAGGGCTTACGTGGGATGGTTTTATGAAATCAAAAATGTATATGTGATTACAACAAAGGTTATCGGAGACAGTAACAGCGTTTATAGTCAAGTCGAAGAACAATAAGTTTGATAAAAATAGGACATAATATAAATAATATTTTCTCAAAATGGAGATTGTATTCGCTGAGGTACATCTAAAGGTCACCTAGGTCGATAAATTCCACAAAAAAAAAAACAAGTAACTATCGACATTCAATAAAGACATCCCTAAAGTGTGAATCCAGTCTAATATGGCGATATAAAGTCGGAAAGTCCCACCGTATCGCCAGCCATCTGAATTGTACTGAAACACGAACCGTCATTTCGTATAGATGTTGAGAATATAAATGACACTTCATTTGAGAGTTTAACAGATTACATTTTACATTCTGTTGAACGGTTACGTAAGGTAATTCTCACGTCTTCAATAGATAGGTGCGTAATGCTTTGTCGTGCACCATAATAGATAAGAATACATGTAAAAAAAACGTAACCTTTCCTTTAAATTTTCGAAAAAAGGTAGATATCGGAAAATTTCAACCTAACAAATAAACAACAGGCTGAATATTAATCTGATAAATCAAAAATAAACACTATTTCCAAAAAAACAGAATGAAAAATAAATAAAATAAAATTAACGTTTCGTTTTTATAAAAGGTCAGTGAAAATGTCGAAAAGAAGTTTAATAATAATGACAGAGCTGACGTAGATATAGGCAATAAAACAAAACCATATACAAGCATAAAAAATATTCTGATGATTTTTCTTAACACCTGAATGTACTTCCATAGGTATATTTATTAGTACAAAGCAGTATTAAATTACGTTTACACGTATGTATGTGCGAAAAAATAGCTAAGTTTGCTTCTACTTGGGCGGCCTTTGGGTGTCATATACGTGCCGAGCCTACAACGCCTTGCGCGTACAATACAATGACGCTTTCAGGATGCTATTGCGGCTACCGCGGCTTTGAAGTGCATCGAGTATGTTCGCTGAAGCTCGCACGGATGGCTTTCACGCCATCATGCGTAAGAAAGCGGCTTCCCTACGGCAACGCTTGCGCAATACTCGTAACGGCATCCTGAAAGTGATTGTTGGCAGACCGGACTGCCCCATCCAAAGGCATTGGGTGGAGGTAGCTATAGGTAGCTATAAGTAAGTAATTAAAGGGCTAATATTAATAATACTAATTTTTTAATGTTTTTATTTAAGAAATATTTAAAAATGTAAATTAGTATGGAAGGAAAATAAATAAAGAGACTAATACTAACAAAGCATATAAGAATAATCATTTACTAACACACTAAAAATTAATGGACTTTGTAATTGGTCTGAAGTAAAGATGTTTTATTTTATTTAGTACCAGTTAGACGGAGCACCAGCTCATTCAGTGGTGTCTGCAAGAGAGCGTTTGACTCAAATGTTCGGACAACAGTGGATTGGCCGTTATGGACCAGTGCGGTGGCCAGCGAGGTCTCCATATCTCACGCCACTGGATTTCTTCTTGTGGGGTCGGCGGACATGTTGAAAATAAAAAAAAATAATATAATATCTTTTAATATATAACGGAGAAAGAACCTCCGTGGTGTTTTTAAAAAGTGTGACATCATCATAACTGACGTCACAAATGTCATCATGATCACTCATTTTTGGTTTATCAAAAGAAAAACTCACAATTTGTTTCAAACTTCGTTTATTCAACGAACAGCGGAACTACGTCACAGAGAGGTCCGTACTGTCCAGTGGCTCAAGCGTTAATGCTCTAGCGCCTTTTTTTTTTTTTTGAGTGGCTTCTCGCAATTCAACCTGTAAGGTTGTCGATTGCTTAACCGGGCTTGCCTGTGGTGGCCTTAATATAATATTAAAGCCTCCAGCCAGGGCTTATAAAAACTTCAAACTAAGCTACTACACGCTAAGGGCACCCCCTGTGGGGTACGGGCCTCGGCTTAGGGCGTCGCTGGGGAGAGGACAGCTAAGGACGGGCTGGATCGAACTGGATGCTCTAGCGCCGACAGTGCGGCCGTATTTAAAGGGTTTGCCCCTCCCACGTGCACGTGTAATTTTTTAGGTTAAGTATTGAAACATTTAAATTACAATAACATGAATAGTAAAATGCTATTTCAACGTTAATTTTACATCGTAATGAACTTAACGTCAATCAATTAACTAATTTTTGGACAAACAAATTATGAATCTTAATTATTTGAATACTTGTAATGACAAAGTATTGTAATTGCGCCGATATATATAATAATATAGAAAAAACATTTTTTTTTATTTCGATGTTCGGATATATTTCATAGTTTACAAATGTTTCTATAAACCAGTATTGCCAGTGTTTACATTTAAAGTCATATTGTCATCTCCACATTGTACCTATGTATATATGTATAATTTCAACATGAATGATGTAACCATAACTTTGTAAAGAATATATATTTTTAAAAAAGTGTCCGTGGAGTTCCGACGTGATTTCTGTATTTTTTCAAAATTTAGGCTCATTAGGTGCTGAGATAAGGAATGGTCAATTTTCATTTAATTTCTTGTACATATACCTAACTTCGGAATGGAAAATTTTAAAATAATAAAAAAAATACTCTTGAGACCTGTACGATGAGCCAGTTCATTCAATATGTCTCACGGTACAGGTGGAGAATCTTTATTTTTAAATTTCTAATTTGCCCCTAATAAATTGACCCCATTTTAAAAATGTATGTATTTCCGTTTCCGAGTATGAAAGTTAAAACTTTTTTGTACTTATTTTTCCCAAAAAGTACCTAGATCAAAAAGTTTGGGCATTGTAGAAGTTTGAGTTCTTACCGTAATGTTTGGGAAAAGTTTTTGGCGATTTCTGTCATTTCTAGTACTCATACCTTAACTGGTCCCAAAGATTCTTTTGATCCCTACATAAAAAATAGGATCGATAGGCACAAAAAAAACTTGGTATTTTCGCATTTTTTTCGCTGCCTGTACCTTTTTTCCAAAATCTGTGAATGTAGTTCAGAATATCTCAAAGTTGTAGGTGGTCTTCTTGGAACATTTTCCTGTAACTATGACGGTTGCGGTGTCTGCCCTTAAAAATCCATCCTGTATATCAGTATCATAGAGTTATAACAATGGCTCATTTTATAAATTTAAAATTCGACTAATATAATAAATATTTTTTTAAAGTATCCTTTTTCTATTCCAGTTTAGGAATATCGTAAGGACGGATCCGGGTTTTAAAATCTGGATCCACGATCCACCTAGTTTATGCATCCGCAAATGTTATACTGGGTGTGTTCTTAAAAAATCTGATTTTTTGTCGGATTTTAGGTTTTTTTTATGACTTCAAGAAGCTACGAAGCTCGAAGTTCATAGGCGCAATATGATTTGTGTTAATGTTAGGCTTACCCCAGTTGTAAGTGTTCCTAGTGTATAGATAGGCTTAGCTGTGTTCTGACTGTTGCTGGATATTTAGGCGAATTTATGGTTTTTTGTTCTTCTCCGTGGTTCATTTCTGATGAATTAATGTTGTTGCGGGATCCGATATGGTTGAACAATCGTTACTCCTGGACTCGTCGAGATTCATTGACTCGGCGTTTTTCGGGTACCTAGTCGCTACAGTTTATTCTGGCTCTCAGGAGGTGCAGTGGTTGGGAATATTGTAGCGGGCTTGTCCAAAAAAAAAGCTCGGAAAACACAGCACACCTACTAGAAACTTAAACTCTCAACGCATTTTTGAACAAGACCATATATGCACTTTTGAATTTTCAAGGTGTCGACCAGTCAGAAAGATGAAGCTACAACATCACAAGATGATTTTCATTCGGAACCCTCTGCACACGAGACCAACTCGCGCTTGGCCGGTTTTTTTTTACAGATGGAAAATAAGCAGACCAGCCTTCTAATACCCGACTCCTACGGTATAAAAAATAATCTACATCTCATGTGTGCAACATTCCTAAGTAATACACGTATACATAAGTGTGTAAATAAATGATAACTATGACATAAATATGACTACTTTCTTGCTGAAGCGGTAATTGTTTCTATCTAAGAAAACTATCTCAAATGTCATTTAAGTTAAAGACTTTGTAGGAAGTACTAAATATTATAACCCGTCTTGTGTCGAAGGTGGGGGAGGGTTTAAAGCAATTGCAACGTGTCTGCCCACGTTGCAATTGTTTTTGAAAGACTTCGAGCCACATAGGTATTCAATAAAATTAAATCACTGAAAATGTATTGGTCTTGACTGGATTAAACATCATTGACTGGATAACCAATATTGTTGACAATAATGTTAATCCAGTCAATTCGAATTCGATTTTTCGTATACTCGACAAAGCAGCTACAGTAAGGTTTTTTTCTGAGAAATATTTAGGGATGTAGTGAGGCCTTCAAAAACAGGCAGACTTGGCGTCACTGGCCACGTAGGTTTGCCGTAATTAAAAGATTTTTTATTTTAAATATGGTTATGATTTATTAGTTTAAAAAAAAAAAACAAAGTTATATTAAGCGAAAAGTGCTCGATAAACATCTCCAATAGATTAGGCATAGCATAACTCGACCAGAGTAATGCAGAAAACGTTTATAAGTAAAGTTGAGTATTAAAATATGACATATTTTCGAACCCAATCCATACAGTCAAAAATATTATAAAAAAGAAAAAAAATCGTTCAGGCGCAGTTATTGCGTCGAACTAACTGCCGCCCGCCGCGACGATCCGTGGGAATCGAAATATAAATTCAACTAGGTATAGTAGTGCTTGTGCCAAGACCAGATAAGGCAGGTGTTAGGAGAAGTTTGTGTAGACCACGCTGTCTATCCCCGCACCGTGGCCTTTTTAGTCCAAAGATTATCACACTGCTAGGTTGACGAATTGGCGGTGGTTACCGATGTTATTGGTTAGTGTTATTCGTATCAATTTCGCATCTGATACCCATGTAACCCGCCACGCATTCACAGGAAGGCTCATCCGCCTCGTTTAGGGAACATTTGCCGCTGTTCAGACAATATCCTTGACACTCATTGGCTTCACACCTCGTCCCAGTGTAACCAACAATACATCTGAAATAATTGAGATGTGAAAAACTGAAATTTAACTTAGCAATGAAGTCTACAGCAGGAGTAGAATATGTTTTACCTGCACTCCGGAAGCCCCTCACTATTTAAGCTGCAACTGCCTTGGAGACAATAGCTCTCACAGACAGATACATGACATCTGTCACCAGTATAACCGGCATTACAACTGAAATAATAAAAATGTTAAACAGTTTACTTCTATTCAAACTATTTATTTCAATCAACTAAAGGATTAATAGGAATTTTTGAATTTTATGGAATTACACAATCAAAGTCAACGTCGATCTATATGGAAAAGAATGTATAAGAAAATACATGTACACTCTTTCAAATAAAGTTATTGCAAATTAATTGCAATTGCCTTGTAACAAACTAAGGGAAGCATGAAGATAATAAAGTTTTACCTGCACTTAGGAAGCCCTTCACTATTGATGCTGCAGGTGCCTCGGAAACAATAGTTCTCACAAACAGATACATCGCATCTGTCGCCGATGTACCCAGGTGTGCATTTGCAAGCAGATTGGCCATTTACTTTCGTTCCGTGAACACAAAACGGTCCATCACATTCTAAAGCAAGTTTTACCCGATTCAGAGCTTCGCAATCTTGAATTTGATCTTTAATTTTGTAGTTGGCTACCATGCTGATAGGCATTTTTCTGTCAGAATACATTGTTTTCTTTGTAATTTCCGATGATGTTACGGAGTATGTTTCACTTGTTTTAATTTTTGAGTATGAATAAACTGCATTTATTCCGTAGGCATATTCCAAATGGAAGATAGAATCTTTTGAAATAGTAAATGTGTTTGCCGGAACTTTGATATGCTTTGGATCGAATACACGAATGATATAATATGGTGTATGTTTCACATTCAATAATCTAGTTAATAGATGGTATTCGGTAATATTGCCAGGCTCCATCCAGTATATCCTCTGTTTGTGTTGGTCAATAGCCAATCCATTTGGCTCCAATGTATAATAAGCATTGACAGGTATCGTAGTAAGAGTCTCAAAAACTTCTCTCCCGGTGCCATCAACTCGAACCCTCTCTATTGTAGGCCTCGCCCCTCCTGTGTTGAGCCAGTAAACATACCTGTTAAAAAGAAAATCTGTTATGCATATCATCAGGCTAAATAGATTTTGTTCAGTAATACCTTATCAAAAGATCTTTGGTGACGTACCCGTTACAACTATCCATAACTACATCGCGGGGGACCCCGTTATGCACTTTTGCTAAAAGATTTACGTTATTGTAAGATCCAGTTTGTAACGAAATCCAATTAACGTTTCTGCCATTAGAATCGGTGAAGAAGAGCCGCTCTGTGACTGGATCGAAGGCGAGATCATAAATGTTTCTACCGCTTCCTTCGGTGAAACATTTGTTTTCCATAATAGTTAAGTCATAACCACATACACGGTCGTTGTTGGTCTGCTTGTCGACGTAAAGCATCATGTTGTGGACTTCATCGTAAGTCAACGCTGATAGCTTTCGGGAAGCAATAGTAATGGTGCTAGTTAAGATATCATTCGTATAAAAGTTTATTGTATTATCTCCAGAGCTTGTGGCGATGTCTGTAACAAGAACAAAAAACTTAACATCTGGGTATATTATATATTTTTCACACCACCTGCACGAAAACTCCCAATTAAATGCTATGCAAACCTAAGCAATAGTAAGTCATTTAGGCAATTTTTTTTTTTTTTTGATATCGTGGGGAAATCCTCATAGATGCCATCAGCCCTGGGGTGGGCGGAGGGGTCTGTCAGACACTTACTGACTAAAACCACCCCGGTGTTCCATCTCCCAACTACGCCGGGGATCGCGGGAACGTATGCGACTTCCGTAATCCCCGGCTGGTGCCGGCCTGCCTCTGCAGGCCACCTCGAGGGAATGAGGTGATTGACTTCCCCCGCTACATCAAAGAGGGGCGCACGGGAACACCACGCGCCACCACCTCGTGTCTGGATGAATAGGGGGCGACGGACATCCCCAAGTCCATCGCTCCTGGACCCAGTTAGGGGGGCCGGAAGAGGGCAGCGTATGTACCCGATGCGCCTGCGGGCAGGAGAGCGGTTGAGATTTCCCTCTCCCTTTCCGCAGCCTCCTCCTGCGCCATAACGAGATATAAGTGGACGAGGCCGATGCGCGCCGCTTGCGGTGAACAACCACCTTTGTTCATGGTTTGGGCACAATTTTCTCGCAGTTGGTGTGAAAAGAAGAGGGATAAAGGTGTCTTTGCCTTGGGCTAGCTGCATTCAGGATTATTATATTAAGGCCGTACTTCTAAAATAAATGAAAGCTCGAAAGCACCGATTTCACCGCGCGCACCCCTCGGTCCCCGCCGCATGCATCCACGCGGAAAGTTTGAAATATCAAACCTAGCAACACAACATCAAATTAATCAAATTAAAAACATTTAATCATTATTGAAATAATTAAGTATATCTTGAAAACGATAAGTAGTATATTTGTTTATTTCTTTCCTTTACGGCTTCTGTGGAACACCCTAGTTCCTCCGGAAACGTACATTTTTCGGAGATAAAGGTAGCGTGCGTTTTTTTTTCGACAAATTACGTCCTGTACATAGATTTTAACTCTTAATCATATTAGTTTAGTTAAATGCAAAGACCTCTTCAGTAGTGAGTGAATGATACATCGGTGGTATACATGAGCGCCACACTGACGCGGGACGCGCCGCTGCTATTGTATGCGGTACGCCGCCGCTGTTGTATGCAGCCCTCATCCTCAAGATATTCTATCTTTTTGCTAAGAAATTGTTTCATCCTGGTTTTCGCCCAAATATCTCCATTACGAAGCATCTTTAAGACTTCAAATCATTTCCAAATCATGGAATGATTTAGAAAATCTTTGTATTTGTCTTCGTATACATGTAGGAGGTCAAGGTAGAAAATGCTAATATAATATTATAGTCGTAAAAGCGAATGTAAGTACCTAAGCGTTTTAAAATATGGACGGTAAAATATCACAAATAATTAATAAATTTTTCGCCGACATTGTGAGAAGGCTATATCGACTCTATTGATTGACATAATGTTTTAAGGTGATATTATCAAATGAGGCGTTGAAAATGTAACAATGACCGTCTAAAATTTGAATACTGTTAACGAACATAAAATGACGGCGTTGTAAATTGAACTGAACTTGGTTAATATCTTATTTTAACTAAAATATGTCTGTGGTACGTGATGAAGAAGGGCTGGAATGATGAGGGGTCTCACAGTGGGAGACTCACAAATTATCAGGACAGAATCATGAAAATGTAAAATTGGGGCCACATAATATTTATTAACATTTATAATATCAGTAGGATTACACATTTTTCATTTATTTCTTAATAACTTCTGAAACGTAACGGGGTAAGAAGCTAGTATTTACTCGACACTTTCTTTTTCACAATTGAAAGAAAGAAAGAAAGAAAAAGAAAATATTTGGGACTCGCACAAGACAAACAAACCAATTCAAACACGATTCCATTTCATTCTTTAGGCTTGCTGCATTTGACGTTTTTAACACAATGATGTTTGACGTACATATTTCAATCCTAAAATGAAAACATTTATTTAAGCATGTTCTTGAGATTAAATGTGAGATTGACGCTTTAAAAACACACTCTAATATAGAAACTAAAATGTTAACCCATAATTGCTTTTTGAGATGAATAATTGGAGGATCCTGTACATAAAAGTGAAAGTGATAAGAAGAAGTCGCTATTTTCATCAAGCCGTTGTTATTCATTTTTTGGAAAAAGAGTTTATTGTCGCCCTCAGATGGGAACTCCCTTCTTTATTTAGTTTTGCTCTTTTATTTCGTACCATTTTTATACATAATTCAAAAGTTGGCACTGATATAAAACCATTGCGTTGTATGTTGTTCAAGGTCAGGACTACTAGCATTTACTGTTAAAATAATTATTTAAATTACGAAAATCTGACAGCTCCGATTTGCAAAAAAATTACACAGGCCCGACCTGGAAGAGCTCCACGGAGCATCTGAAGAATTGAACAAACGAGGGAGATGCAAATACTTTTGCAAAGCAAAAGAAGAGATAACGATACAAAGAGTGTAACTCGGAATAAAAAGACGTAAGTGCCAAAATTAATTTACGAATTCGAAAACATAAAAGTATTATTAAATAAAAATCTGTTCAGTTGAAACCTCGATAAATTTATTTTCTATGTTTTAATGTTAAATTTATGGGATACATCTAAAGCGTTGCGTCTTGTAGCTAAAAAAGTAAAAATATATTTCAAACTTTTTATTTTTTTTTCAATCGAGAAAATTTCTTCATATCGTGTATTCCTTCAGTTGGATACTTGATCAAATGGTCAAAAAGCATATACCACAATTTCAAATTCCTGTTTCAGGTATTTAACAAGATACGCTTAAACGAAAAACGGCCTTATACTAAATGTCTCGCCTTAACTGCCTCGCTTCGGTCGTGAGTTAAAACTTTTAACTCTGCGCTCGAGAGATTTAAAATGTATCCTTCGAAATGCTTAAATAGGGGATGCTTAATTAGGTTCTGTATTTCGTAAGGTGTCGGTGAGACAACCGCCTTGACGCCTAAACGCCGAAACCCCGCCTGCATCATTAACGGCAGGTCCCGGACGCTCAGAGTGGGGACTGTCAGTCTGTCCTCCAACCTAGTGATCCTAGGAAAGGCGGTGGCACAGTGATCACGTGCTGCCGTGCACAGCGAGGCTAAGGGGAGACCCCTTTACAGTCTCACCAGGGATGTGCCCTAACAGGCGTTGCACAGAGGGGGTTCCGGAGTGGTCTTTTAAAAGGTAACGGAGCCCCTTCTATGTGCGGATGGTGATCACCGGGGTGGTTTTAGTGAGGTAAAAATCCCGCACTACCTGGTTTTTACCCCAAAAGTCCAGGCGCCTTTTGAAGGATTCCCCCCGAAAACAAAAAAAAAACAAAAAGGTTCTGTATTTCGTAAACGGAGCTGTCTGTAAAGTAGACAAGGAAACATCAAGTTGATTTGAAAGATGTTTTAGTGATACTTCTCAAGATATAGCACTTGATGTAAACTCTGCCTTTACGGAGCTCCGAAGTTACGTTAAGTAAGAGATGAAGAACACTAGATACAAATACAAAAAAAAAACACAAACAAAATACAAATAACACTGACTTTATAATCAAGTAAAAGCGCTCTCGTACTCACCCCAGGGGTGCGCCATCCCTACGCACAATGCCAACACCAGCAAGAACTTCATTTTCAAATTTTTTATTCACAATTAATACTTGTAGATATACAGAACTAAATGAAATAACTCCTTCCTTTCTGATCCTTCTTTAAATTGTGAAGCACATTGGTGGTGTTCTGTAAGATAACTGTCTTTTATACTGATGATAAGAATGAGAAAGACTCGCTTTGATTAACGTGACCATTAAAAAAAACAAAACGGGACATTTTTTTCTTCTTCTTTTTTGTTGGGTTACACCAAAATTATATAAACCATTCCACCGGTTAGACTTGGAGGAATTCAGGTAAGTAGAGTCACTAAATTCAGATACCTAGGGCATTGGGTCACTGAGGACCTCTCGGATGTCTTAGATATTGAGAGGGAACGCAGGGCATTGGCAGTGAGATGCAATATGCTGGCGCGCCGGTTTGCGAGGTGCACAAAAGATGTTAAAATTACTCTGTTTAAGGCGTACTGCCAGACAATGTACACCTGCAGCCTGTGGGTCCGCTATACGCAGAAGGCTTTCAATACCCTGCGGGTCCTCTACAATAATGGGTTTAGGATGCTGATGGGGTTGCAATATTATTGTGCGCAAGAGAGTGGCCTCCCTGATGTGTCGTGTGCGGGGCAGCCCCAATGGCCTTCTAAACACTAAAACAGAAAAGGTGGAGTATCCTATTGTGCGGCACTGGAATAAGGTGCATAGTTCTGATACTGTACAATTTAATGTAAGATAAGTTAATAAGTTGTTTTAAGGTACTAACATAGTTTTTAAGCCTCACTAATAATTTTATATGGAATTATGTTCTGAAATAAATGAGTATTATTATTATTATTAAAAACACCTGTTGCCCCTCGTCTTTGTCGCCCGAGCCAAATAGGTACCATCAAAAAGGTTACGGTTTCTTACTTACGCAGAAAACAGTTTGAAGAATGCAAGAGCAAGCGAAGTGAGTTCATTAATTTTTACTCGCCTCGGTGAGGTTGAGGTGACCCACTTACTAAGACCGTCGTTTTAAGACATCGCCTAGAAAAATAACTTCTCATCACAAATAAGGGTTCATTTGAGATAAGAAGTAAATTTTCTAAAATATTCTATACTCAAGTTCTGAAATATTTATTAGTGTAATATTTATCATTCTGTAGCCAAGTGTCCTGTCAAATTATTTTGAGATTTATGAATCAGGCTAGAAAAGCGTTTTGTGTCTTATCAAAAAGTAAATCCAGCTATGAAAGCTTAAAGCCAGAAGTAAATCCAAACAGCAAAATATGTTTCAGAAACATCTGGGTGACACGGAGAAGACTCGGTAAGTAGGTAATGGATGGTCACCCATCGACGGACCCACCTTGGCAAACGTAGCTCAAACACGAAGTTCAACCCTCTGGCCTGTCGTTATTTAGCTCCTATATTATATCATTTATGTAGATATGGCAGTTTATTTTTAACTCTTGCGTTCATTCATCGTTTATACAGATTATTTGACTGCCCCGTAGATACCGTGGTCGCAAGCACGACTGCCAAGCGTGAAGTCCAGGGTTCGATTCCCAGGTCGGGCAAAAAGTGTAATGTGGGTTTTTCATAAGGAATTTCTAACGGAGTTTTGAAGTTGGTGGTGTGACACCCCGTGCCTCGGAAAGCACGTTGAGCCGTTGGTCCTGCTCCTGATCTCTCTCCGGTCGTGTCGGATAGCAGTCCCATCGCACTACGAGAGTAAAGGAATAGAGAGTGCACCTGTATTTGCACACACTCTGTTGAGATTGGCGATCGTGATCGAAATTCGGTTGGGAGAATTATACAGATTATAAAAGTTACTTTTCAACGTTTGTTATGCGTAAAGTCTTAACAACAACATTGACCGTCAGAGCGCGCGAAGCGAGCTCTGTGATTTTTTTTTGAACTTTTCTTTTTAACTGACGACAAAAGAGGAGGTTCTCAATTTTTATTTTTTATCTGTTCATATCTCCCTATCCTCTTTTGAACAAAACAAGGATGATGTCTTTATAAATGATAAAGACATCATACTTGTTTTGTTCAAAAGAGGTTTTATTTTTAGATTTTTATGCAAAAATGTTTCCATTAGAATTTCGTAAAGATCTGAAGAAGAATTTCGGAGACAGATAATTAATAGATATGGTACTTCGATAGACTTGTACTTCGATAATACACCAGTGGCCTCCTCAAATTTATATAGTTACATTTTTTATTGGAAATATATAGTTATTAAGATACCTACCGTTAGTTTTGTATCAATTCAATAGCAAAAAAGTAGTTTTTTTACTATAATCGGGACTGAACTTGGTTTGCTAAGGCGCGTAACGGAATTTCTTAACGGTGAACAGCAATTATGTAGATTAACTCATTCAGGGTACAATTTAAAACCTTTTTGGAGGGTAAGCACTTAAATGTGAAAAATGCAAATTTTTTGTACAAAAATATACAACCGACTTCCAAATAAAAACACGTTGTTGTGGTTTTATTTGGAAGTCGGTTGTATTTTCGTGTCAAAATAGTTTTTTTTAAGAGATAAATATGCTATTGGCCCTCTTCTAACATAATACGAAACAGTTCGGCATCTCTAAGCTTTGCTCGAGGACACCGCGACGGAGTTGCAAATAAGAGACTGTCTGTTCGGAGCTGTACATATGGTCACGTTAGCTTTGATAAGAGTTAACTTACTTAAAAACAAGCGTTTTTCCAACCTGTTAACACGCAGATAACTTGGTGAACCTTTGATAAAGAAGGTTACCTATATAGGTGCCATTTTTATAAATAACTAGTGGTCCGTATTTTGTATTTGTAATTTGTTAATTAAACAAAATTAAATAAATTTGTACGCCTCTGGGCAAAACATAGAAGATCTATGTAAATTAAATAGAGAAAAATGCAACAGAGTGTGAGACCTATCTATAACATCTCACACTCTGTTGCAATTTTCTAGGCCAAATTTTGACCTATGTTTACAAATAAAGCATTCTGATTCTGATTCCGCCCCGGCTTCGCCCGGATGTAAAATTTTCTTACATAAGAACCTTCTCCTGATAATAACAAACACAACCAAAAAAGAAATAGCGAAATTGGCCCAGCCGTTCACGAGTGATGCCGTGACCAAGGGAGATAAGGATTCATTTTTATATATGTATACTTGCGGTCCCGACAGACGTTGTCCTGTCCGAACGTTTGCTTTGTGCATGACGAAAAATTATAGAAATCGATTGCAGCGCCACCTACCGGATCCAATTGTGAATCTAAACCATTCTCGAATCCATCCATCACACACAAAAAAAATCATCAACATCGGTCCAGCCGTTTAGGAGGAGTTCAGTGACATACACACGTACACAAATTGCAGACTCCGTAAGATTGTAATACTTAAATCTTTATTAGATTATTATTTCTCAATACATTATGCAAACACCATTTTGTATACAATAAATCCCATCCAGATTCAATACTTTCCAATATTTTCGTGTCTTATTTAGAAAAAACAGTTTACAATTTGTCGCGATATTTTACAATTTTACGGCGTTTGCCATTTTCCGGTGACATTTATTTATTTCGTAACAATTGCTTACTATACTTACAGTTTGCAACAAAGCGTACAGTAAGCCAACAACATAGTATTCATCTTATAAACATTTATAACTAAGAAAATTAATACATATTTTGATCATTGATGTATGAGTGAACATAAATATGTTGACCTCCGATTTCTGAGCAATCAGGGCGTTCAGCAAATTGATTGCGTGGGCCGTTGGTGCATATCGAGCCGTAAGGGTACATATATGTATATTAAGATATAGATAGATTATTATTGATTGGCGTTTTACCACGATCACTGATGGAAAGTGATGATGTGGTCGACGACGGAGCACACTTGCCTAGAAGCAATTTATTCACACCTCAAAAGAACCTACATTTTTTTTACGTTTCAATTACGTTCTTTTTCGGTCGATAGCACCCAGTCAGGCAATCAACGCAGGCTTTCGCAAAAAAACATCGCTGTGGTTTTGACTCTCGTACGAGTCCCATGCCCCCAGCATAAAATGTTGAGCGATATCCGTTTTTCGCGTATGAGACGCATATACCTATATCCTCTTTTTGTTATTTTTAGGGTTCCGAATGGAATGGAAATGGAAAAACGGAACCCTTATAGGATCACTCGGTCGTCTGTCTGTCTATCCGTCTGTCACAGCCGATTTTCTCTAAATCTACTGGACCAATACAGTTGAAATTTAGTAGGTACATTATATTACCTTCTGTGACCCAAATACTGATGTGTAACGAAAATAAATTAACTTTGAAAACTGGATCACGTTTTGGGGGGAAAATTAGAAAATTTTAATAAAAGTATTTCCAACTGTACCGACCGTGTATCAAATCAAAGGGTTTCATAAGGGTCTCAAAAGTATATTTTTAATAACTAAAAAAATGCATTTTTTTTTTAGTTATTAAAAATATACTTTTCCGAAGTTAGTAACGGAATGCGTCTCCGTAACTATGAAACCCAAAATTTTGAAGAAAATATATTATGTAGCCGGAAAATTGCAAACGCCGTAAGATTGTAAAATATCGCGTGAAATTGTAAACCAGTTTTTCTTAATAAGACATATTAATAAGAATATATCCGAATCGAAATTTAGTCAAAGTCAAAATCAAGCTTAGTTCGTGCAATTAGAAGGTAAAGGGTCAATATTTTGTTTTGTTTGTTTGTTTATGAAATCTATCTTTTTGAAATATATATAGACTCAGGATGGCCTATATCAGAATCTTCCATGTTTCACGTGGGTCAGAAACTCGAACAAAGTCACACGTTGATTCTCCAATGATTTATTTCTCCACCTTTTGCGTGTCTTAAGTTACACAGTTCGACATAAGAAAAAATTGCTCCAAATGTCTTAAGTCGGACAGTTACACTTAAGGGCTTGGTCAGGATTGGACGATAAAAATCTGTGGTAGACACGCAAAAGGTTAACTTCACTGATTAACAAAATATAACGCTAACACTCTTTAATTAGGCATAGATAACGATACTAAATGAAATCAACTTAGAAACTGTTAAAGATGGCGTCGGAATTAAGCGATTCGTCGGGCGCGTGGTGCGTTGGCGGTTCTCGATACCGAAGTGAACAAGATGGCCGCCCCGCTCCCACCGGTGTGACGTTCCGCAAGAATGGCAGCTGACAGACAGCTGACATATGTCATCCTGCCATTCTGTTCCGACGTCGTCGACAGCAAATGTCAAATGTCATGTGTCGCGCCGTCACGGCCGGACTGACATTCGACCGTCCTCGGGCGTAGAGCTAACGTTGTCCTAAAACAGGCAATTTTATTATTTCATGGTTAGCTGCTCGTCCAGCCTGACAAGCAACACAGCACTAATTCTAACAAATTTCAGAAGCAACATTATGAAACCATGTATCCCTTCGACCATTATGAATAATGGACCGGATGACATCTCACAAGCTGGACAACACAACCCGGACCGGACGAGTGTGTCCTTTCGACCAGCTTCAATGCATGGACCGGACGACACTGTCCCTTCGACCGGTTCAGACAGTGTCTAGACAAGTGTGTCCCTTCGACCAGCCCCAATGGCATGGACCGGACGGCACTGTCCCTTCGACCAGATCACAGACAGAGTTTAGACAAGTGTGTCCCTTCGACCAGCCCCAATGGCTTGGACCGGACGGCACTGTCCTATCGACCAGATCACAGACAGGGTCTAGACAAGTGTGTCCCTTCGACCAGCCCCAATGGCATGGACCGGACGGCACCGTCTTTGCGACCAGTTATAACACAGCATTTTAAATACAAAGGAACAGAAATGTGGCATACCTATAAGTTACGGACAATCTTGCTCATTTTGAATTTCGACTTCATCTAGTGCGCCGGGATCAGAGTACACACTGAGTGTATCTGACCCGGCAGTAAGGGTAACTGAATTTGCCGAGACAGTGTCCGAGTCTGTGTTCGACCTTTCATCTCTAATATTTAGGTCATCGCCTCCCTGAATTGGGCTTTGTGGTAGCATGACATCACTACTGGATTCTAATTGCTCCGCATCTTCCGGCGCCGTCTCGGCCTCCTCATCGTTCAACAAACAGGTAGTGACTTCAAGCAACCCAGCGTGTCCCTGAGGCACTGCGCGCAAACTCTCGTGTGCGTACTTATAAGTGCGGTGTGAACCACTTACACTTTTTAGCTCGTACCGATCATTTTCTAACACGGAAGTAATAACGAACGGTCCCCTAAACTTTCTATCTAGTTTAGTTTGATTTCGTTCACTGTTCTTGATAAAAACAAAATCGCCCTGAGCAAATGGTTTAATGGTAGCACGGCCCCGGTTAAACCTTAGAGTATCCGCCGCGGCTGCCTTTTGAATATTTTCCGAAGCACTTTCTCGAATGGACTCTAAATCTAAACGGTTATTTCGCTCATCAGAATGTGAAGATATCTGGGACATACCTAATGATTCTGCACGTATCCCGAACATCAGTTCCGTAGGTGAGTACTTAGTAACAGCCGATTTTGTACTGTTAAGCGCTAGTTGTATATTGCCTAACTCATCGCGCCATGTCTTATTGGGGTCGTTTTCGACTATTGTGAGCAAGCTTTTTAGTGTTCGCATAACTCGCTCAACTTGTCCGTTAGCCCTGCTGGAGCCGGTTGCAATGAAATGCAGATCAATTTTATAATTTTTGCAAAAGTTTCTAAATTCACCACTCACATAGCATCGGCCCTGATCAGCAATTACGCGTGCAGGAGCCCCAATAAGACAAACAGCCTTTTCGAGAGCTCGCACCGCGCTACTTGCATCTAGTGATATTGTGTGTTCTAGCAGGACATACTTAGTAAACGCGTCTATTATGACTGAACAATACTCTTTCCGGTCGCTCTTACCACTAAGCTTCCCGGTAAAGTCTATGTGGATTGTGTGCCATGGCACAGATAGTTTTGGGATCGAATGTAACTGAATGGGTTGAGCGCCTGATGGTCCCTTCGAAGCTTTACAAACTATGCAGGAGTCAATAAACTTACGAACGCACTTGGACATTTGCGGGAACCAGTATTGTTCGTAGAGTTTATCTAGTGTCTTATCACTACCAAGGTGTTGAATTTCGTTATGGACGTGGTTGATAAGAGTCCAAATCAGAGAGCGTGGAACGACCGGTAACCAAGAAATTATTTTGTTGCGCCCAACCTTTCTATACAGGATACCATCCCTAACATCGTAAGTATGTGCTACTGTTTCCGGGAAGTCACCGTTGTTATGCTTACTAATCAAGTCTTGGATTTCGCTATCGCGTTTTTGTTCAACTGAGAGCCATCCTTGATGTAACTCAACAAACTGGACACTTTTATTAGTAGGGGTTTGGGACGAAGACGCGCCAGCATCTGACTGATGGTTACGGGAAAAGAAGTCTGCATGTTCCATACTACGGCCTTCACGATATACTATCTCAAAGTCGTAGGCTTGTAGGAAAGCCCACCAACGATGCACGCGAGGCGTCAGATCAACCTTAGATTTTGATGCTTTGAGCGAATTGCAATCAGTGTAAACTACAAAATGTCGGCCGTACAAATAATGCCGAAAATGTTCTACCGCTCGTACGACAGCCAAGGTCTCTAATTCGTACGAGTGGTAGCGAGATTCTACCTCAGATGTACGCCGGCTGAAGTACTCCACAACATGGGGTAAGTTATTCGCTCTTTGTATAAGGATCGCACCATAACCTTCGGCACTCGCGTCTGTGTGCAACTCGACCGGCAATTCAGGGTTAAAAATCGTTAAAACTGGTTCTGAGGTTAGTATTTTAACCACATTTCTACGGATATCTTCATGTTTGTCGGTCCAATTAATGGGGCCTTTTAGTTTAGTTAACGGGTATAACGGCCCAACAACATTTGTAAACCCAGGTATAAATTTCCTAAAATATGACGCGAGTCCGAGAAACTGGCGAACCTGCGTAGCTGTATGTGGTGATGGTGCTTCGACTAATGCTTGAATTTTGCGGGAATTGGGTCTAATTTCCCCAGACTGTAAGGAATAACCTAGATAGTCTACTTTTTGTTTCATGAATTTGCATTTCCGAAGGTTAAATGAAAAACCTGCCGCAGTTAAGGCTTGTAAGGCCTCATCTAGGCGGTCCAAACCCTGCGCAATATTGGAAGAATAACAAAGTACATCGTCCATATAGATGAGAGGCCTGTCATTAAGGTGTTGTAGTGCTTTTGTGATACAACGCTGGTACACAGAAGGTGCGTTGCGTAAACCAAAAGGCATCGCGAGGTACTCATATTGGCCCTCCGGAGTGACGAATGCAGTCATCTCAATTGAATCGGGGTGAATTAAAATTTGGTGAAATCCGCTAGCCATATCTAATGAGGAGAAGTAGTTGGCTCCACTGAGCTGGTCTATCTGTTCCTCGATGCGAGGCAAGGGATAGTGTTTCGGCTGTGTGTTAGAATTCAGTTCCCGATAATCAACGCACATTCTGTCGGTATTATCCTTTTTCTTTACGAGGAGTATCGGACTTGCAAAGGGAGAGGAACTCTCACGAATTATACCGGCATCTAACAATAGTTGTATTTTTTCTCGGACTATTTGCTTTTCTATAGGTGCTAGTCGATAGGGAGACCTTCGAACTATTTTATGAGGATCTATCAATTTAATGCTCAACTGCCCTGTAGTAACGCGCCTAGTAGGTATACCATCTATAAAATAGTCTGAATATTTACTAATTATTTTTGACAGCAGCATTTTATCTTCACCTTCTAAGTCAGTATCGATTGAAGAAATATCAAAATCTGCCGATTTAGTTTCACAAAAATTAGTATGATCTTTGGTCTTAAATAGGACTTTGTCATTATCGATCGTCACAGAATAGCCTTTATCTAAGATATCCCTGCCTACAATAATCGGCACAGACATTACCGTATCTGGAACGATGTGAAACATAAGGTCTACTGAGGCATTTCCAATTTTTACGGTACTTAAAATTTGGTAAGTGGACTGTACGTCATCACCTCCGATACCAGAAAGATGAACTAGATTATTGCGCACAGTACCCGGAAACCGACAGCGAATACTTTCAGATAAGAGCGAGCAAGATGATCCGCTATCAAATAAAAATGGAAATCTCTCACCAGCTGATGTCTCTAACGTAGATCTGGAAAGTTGGTGGTCGCAAAGGTTGACTTCCTTCCTTTCAGACTTTCCTCCATTCTTCTTTTCTGGACAAGTCGTAGACGCGTGACCAGGTTTGCCACACGTGTAGCAGGTTATAGACGGCTTGTCTTGATTATTTGTAGAACTGGATGCTTCATGAGACTTCAATGATTTGAAGTCATCCTTTCGCTTCTTGCATTCAAACTGTCGATGTCCTGGCACGCCACACCAATGACAATTTCCAGGGAATCTAGAGTCTGTCATTCGAGGTCGCTTAGAATCGGCGTCTTGATTTCCATCACTGACGTCCAACCGTCGCTTTAGTGATATGCCATTGAGGATCCGAAACAACTGAGCACGAGTAGTTATCACATGTGCTATCAACTCTCTACGTATCAAATTATCCTTTTGACATAGCACCGATATCACGAACCCAGTGATAACTTCCTCAGGAAGGTCAGTTTTTGGTATACGTTCGATCAAGTTCCACAATCGCATTGCAGACTCTGATGCGGTTTCTTTGACATTAATTTGAAATCGTAAAATGTCATCAAAATGATCTTGCATTAGTTTGGGTTTAGCAAATCTAGCTAGCAAAGTTTCTTTAACTGCAGCCCATGTTAATTCCTTGAGGTTCATTCTGGTCAACTGGGTCGCTGCGCGACCTTTGAGCGCCTTAGTAAGTGCCATCAACAGATCAACACCTACAAGATTTTTCTCCTGCACTATTACTTCTGTGACGTTGCACCAGCCCTCGATGTCAGATTCGGAATCATCAGGATCAAAGTCAATTAGTTTTATCGTGTTGGTACTCACAGGAGTTGATGCTTGCGACATCGCAAAAATCCGGGTAAACATTTCCTCCATATTCGACAATATTCTCGTTGCAGGGATGTTTTCTGCAGGCTGCGTGTTCCCTGTTTGTGGCCCGTGGGATCCCACTTCTGATATAGACTCAGGATGGCCTATATCAGAATCTTCCATGTTTCACGTGGGTCAGAAACTCGAACAAAGTCACACGTTGATTCTCCAATGATTTATTTCTCCTTAACTTCACTGATTAACAAAATATAACGCTAACACTCTTTAATTAGGCATAGATAACGATACTAAATGAAATCAACTTAGAAACTGTTAAAGATGGCGTCGGAATTAAGCGATTCGTCGGGCGCGTGGTGCGTTGGCGGTTCTCGATACCGAAGTGAACAAGATGGCCGCCCCGCTCCCACCGGTGTGACGTTCCGCAAGAATGGCAGCTGACAGACAGCTGACATATGTCATCCTGCCATTCTGTTCCGACGACGTCATGTGTCGCGCCGTCATATATTTTTAAATAAGTGCTTTTATTTTCGCTCAGTTATTTCGCATAGGTCGCCGTTTTTTTACAATAACAATGATTCCGTACAGAAGAGTGCATAAGGTTATCCTTGTAATTATGTTAATTGGTAAACATTTTATTATATCTATTGCCTGAGATAATTTTAAAGATGTATTGTATTATCCAAACTCTGTAGGTATAGCTTGTCGGGTTTTCCCGTCATGAATATCTTGTTATTTTAATGAAACAAAAAAGTATTTAGTTATCAAAAAGGCAGTGTTTTTGGTTGTTTTTTCGTTTTTTGACACCGACTTCGGAAATTAAAGTTATTTTATACTTTGTAGTGTTCTTTTTTTGGAAGTCGGTTGTATTTTTTGTAAGAGTTTTAATTTTCCACTTTTTAGTGGTGATACTGATACCCCACAACTTAGTGACATTATTCCCATTATGAGTGGTTGTACTATTTGCCGTTAAGGAGTAACTTTGTGTCCCTTTTCAGTCCACGTCCAGACCAGCTCATAGTTAAGTAATATAGGATCTACTTTGCTTTGGTACTAGATTTGATTGTTTTTAAGTTCACAGGTTTATTTTTGAAGTTCACCGTCCAATGCAAATGCAATTAGCTATAACTAAACCCAACGCAAAAAGAATCATCAAGATCGGTTAATAAACAATAATAGATAACCCCCAAAACATGTTGATTCATATTGACTTGTTTGCATCTACGTACCCCTTCACAGCGTACCGGCGTGATGTTACTCGTATGTTATGAACTAGTAAAAACAATAAACAGATATGCGATTTCAGCAATCCCGAGAGATTTGCTATTATTTATTAAAGAGTTCCGTTGCCTACTTCCGAAGTTCTTCATCATATGTTCACCAAATTGAAGTGTCAGTTTGGAAAAATATTCTTTCAAACAAAAAAATAATTAAAACACACGTATGGATATTATTGCCGCATTGCCGGTTTTTTGTAACGTGTTAATCTGTTTGAGTACCAACGTAAACAAACAACTTAATCTACAATAGGTAGTTATGTGCACTTCAAGTGCACCTCAAGGTTGTGAAATTGTTCGAAAGAATTACCGCGGCCCTACAGCGTAAAGAGCATTTGGAGGAATACTGGTTGGTGTAGTCCAGTGTTTCCTGCGGGTCGCGACCCACCAAATGGGAAACGCTGGTCTAGTCAGTAAGAGTGACACTCCCTACCGCTCAGCTCAGAGCGGAAGGAGTAATTTTTCTGTGAATGGGTGACCATCTGATCATACCGAGCTTCCTCCGTGCTTCGTGAAGCATGGTAAGCCGTAGGTCCCGGCTGTCATTTGTAGATCTAGGGCAGTCGTTAAGGATAGTCAGAAGAAAACGGGAGGAGTCGTTTGATGATATTTTGCTGATCATGTTTTATTGGTAAACAATATAATGTATCCATTAGCTATTACTGAATGACACATGGGAATCCCATAGCACTCTTGTGAGGTATCGATTAAGCCTCCACTTTCTATTTTGTATTACCAGAACCATCCCTATTCGAGGGCTCTTTTAGAGCGCATGCTTTTGTATTCATGATTATATCATCAGTCATCAATATACAGGGTGAAATTTAAATGGTTGTTTTCCCACAGCAAAATGAGTTTGTCTTGGTAATACAATCGATTAAGGAAAAATAAATAAATTTAAAATCAAGAAATGGCAGAATAACAATTGTGATAAACTAAACTCGAAAGCGACTTCGAACCAATAGTCGCGCAAAGCGGCCGTGGTCGTTACTCTTCGTGTATCAACCAGCTGATAGGTACTCGTGATTTAATGAAACCTAATGAGTTAACATAAAAGGATGATGTGCGTGTGTTGAGTAGTACCTACGTCACGTCGGTGAGTTACTATTGCTTCTCACCCTTTCGAGTTTATGAATATTTTTTTTAATAATTTGACATTTTTATTTTTTAAGTTTAACTTGATGTTCCGATAGTACTACTGATGGTTAATCGTTCTGCCGCGGGAAAACAATAGTTAAATTTCAGCGTTTATATAAAACTCTTCCGTTACTGAGTGACTGACAAACAACGTTACGCACTGCCGAAACTACGGGTCGTAGAAAGCTGAAATTTGGCATGTAGGTTCCTTGGGGAGTGTAGGCGAGCAGGATTCCCGGAATTCCTACGGGAACGGGAAAGCACAGGATATGCGCGTTCAAAGTCACGGAAAAAGCCTTGTCTTTTCCCAATTATATCGGGCTCGGCTTCCAGTCCACTCGGATTCAGCTGAATACCAGTATTTTACGTGGAGCCACTGCCTATCTGAGCTTAACAACCCAGTAACTGGGTAACACGGCACTTCTTTGACGGCTTAACAGTCTTTCCGAGGCACGGAGGAGTCTCGGTACGTTAAGATGGTCACCCATCCACAGACCGATCTCGGCAAGTATTGCTTAGCCTTGTAGTGCGGCTGTTATCATTTAGCCACGAGATCCTCAACTTTAAATACAGTTTAGAAAAACACAAAACGAAGCCGTTTTTATTTGACTAGGTATTTAAAAGACACTATCGACATAATTATTATTTTGTTTTTCCTGTTGAAGATTTTTTCTAAACTTAGTCTTGCTTGTTATTTCGTAGTTTGACATTAAGCTTAGAATTATTTGATTTATTAATGCTATTTAGATTTGTTAATCTCTTATTTATGTTTAACCGTTCAGCTTATTTTTATCTTGTTAGCCTTAAGATCTGTTATTATTTAATATTTTTATGAGATAAAACAATAATATATACATAAGGAAAAGTTTATTTAGTAAAATAAGAACAGGGTTGGCCTCAACACACTTCCTTGTCAGACGCCATATTTATTACGTTTATATTTGGGTTCATACATACTTATTATGAAATAAATACGGTAAATTCCTTCGAAACTAACCTGAAGTAAAAGATAATTAGGTAAAATTTAATGATTTTTATAGTTTCTAAATATATTTTCTCTTTAATTGGCATAAACTACTCCATCGCTGGCAATGCAATTGTCCTATGAGATAGTAAATAATAAAGCTTTAAATATGGCGTGAGTTAATAAATGAAAAAAAGATAAGTCAGGTTATCCTATTCTTACTTAATTCTTATTATTAAACCGAATAGTCTAAATGTTGATAATTTTTTATTTTTATCAAACTCATAATTAGCTGAAATATCAGCTATAAACATAGTTACTTATAGGCTATGAGAGCAAAGCTGCGGGTTAGAGCTAGTAACATGTAATACAGAACTATAGGTAGCCATTGCATTGACTATTTTTATCACCAAAACTACCACTATTTTTCTTCTGTAATAATCCTCAAGAGAGCCTTAGGAACTAATAAAGTACCTACCTTACAATGGCCTCACTCAAACGTCTGAATGTCATTATGATTATCTTATTAACAAGGGTTAGTGCTATACGTTCTGCATAGCTCCGTCTCTCTCTCACACTAAAACCATGATAGCAACGGGCCGTAATGTAACATTCGCAGCCAGCATGTTATGTTACGCCATGTCCTAAAATAGGTACGCATGCACGAATGCTTGCTTTGTAACATGTTAAATCACGCCCCGTAACACCGGTCAGTACCCTTCTAAAGCCCGGTTTCCACCGCGAAAGGGTAATGAGCCGAAAATGGCGAAGCGGAGTAGACGTCATTTTCATGAAATAGGTTTGCGTTTCCACCAAGAAAGAGTTTAGTCAGTTAAGTCGTTTGATTCCCACCACGAGCTCATTTTTACTCTTTTTGCCCGTGAGTCATGTCCGCTCGACTCTTTGTTGATGTAAACGCACTGAGCAGTTTTCTCTTGCGAGGTAAAACAAGTAATCAACGGGTCCGCTCCGCTCGCGGTGCAAACCGGGCTTTCAACGTCATATTAGGTACCCGTTAACCTTTATCATTTGTTTTCGTGGCGTTGAAAGCGTTCTCAGCTCTAATCGCAGTAGCATTTGAATGTTAAGTAGGTTTTTATGCAACAAAATTTTGTTTGTACCAACTATTGGCATCCCTGTTTTAACTGGTTTGTCTATGTTGCTATATAAGACGGAAAACTTAAGGTAAAATTGCAAACATTCGTTTGGTCTTATACTCGCAGTTATCTACCCGATTCTGATATTACCAATTAAATAACAATATGAAGGCTTTTTACTTGGTGAGTCAACTCAGTTTAATTTGTCATCAACTATGTTATTGTTTTAATGGACATAATTGTGTGCATTACCCTCTCTTTCTAAAATAAGAATTTTAAATTGAGGCATAGCAATAGAGAGAAGATAAAGGGTAAACTATACGTTTACCCTTTATCTTCTCTCTTTTTCCAGGCTATTGTCCCAAATAATTTGGGATCAGCCCTCCTAATGTTCTTGCGCTACATATACGCCATAGGTATTTGTGGTTGTCTAGGGCCCCTTTTTACAAGCTTTTATTTAACTTGCTCTGTTCGTATTTATGTTTGTAAGTTGACCGTCAAAATTTGCAAACAATTTTTGGGCCATTTGTTGGTATCCGGTTGTGCTGATATTTTCCATACCTTTAGTTCTGGTGACAATACAACATGCAATACTCAATATTGTAATAATTTCAATATGGCCGCCGCTCCAAGACATGTTTTTTCACAACCCCCCGTTTAAAATATTTTGATCGTTGTTTACTTCAAATTCTTCATTCAGAAACCGGTTGTTTGGGATCCACTCGTCCTGCTGGCTTATATAATCAGCATAACTGTACCCAGAAGCTTCCAGAGCTCCACAGGTTTCGCGGAACAACTTCTCTGTTCCGAGGATTTGTGCACGACGGGAAACCAAGCGTCGTATTCCTTGGCGCTAAAAAAGGGAGAGTGAGCTGTCTGCGACGCTTAGAATGCGTTGTTCCTGGTTAGGCAGAAAATTCACTTTGCTATCAGAGTCCTTTTTGACTGCCGTCTAGTGCTCGCGACTTTAATTATGTTGTAGTTAGTTCTGATATTTATTTGTATGCAATTATTCATAATATTTTTAATGTTAAGTTAAGTTAATCTGGCGAGTACGACCTTCCTGTTAGTAAACCGGTTTGTGATATAATTTTGTAACGTGCTATGAGACAAACATGATTTTTTATTTAAATGATTAGTTACTCTATTTTATTTAGGTATTTAAATTAAAAACACTTTTACGTGTGGTACGTATGGGAATGCATCTAACTGATCAAATTAATAACTATGCAAACATTTTTTGTGTTCCAGTTCTTCTTTGTGTTGGCGCTGATCGCCATGGCTGCAGCTCAGCAAGGTTAGTTAAACAAAATAACTATAATAACATCAGCTGAAAGACGCCCACCGCTGGGCATAGGCCTCCCCCAAGTGTCGCCACAACAATCGCTCCTGTGCGTCTCGCATCCATTGCCAACCCGCGACCCTCACCAGGTCATCGGTCCACCTTGTGGGAGGCCTTCCCACACGCTACGTCTTCCGGTACGCGGTCGCCACTCCGTTCTCTGTTCTGCGAGCAATGTGCCCTGTCCACTGCCACTTCAGTTTATTAACCTTGAATATATTATGTGCTTACTAGCTTTTGTACGGCTTCACTTCAGAAGGTGACCACTGCATCAAGATAAATGTTTCTTGTCCTAATCCAGGAAGTAATCTATCAGTTTGCCAAATGCCATCTAATTCCGTTCAGCCGTTGAGGCGTTAATAATGGAATTGGTAGGAAGTAGGAAGACATAGGATCCTTACAGGGTGGAAAGTTCGAATGAGCCATAAGAACTTAAAGCAAAAATTAAACTACACCTCTACTAAAACTATATAAAAAATTGAGGCTTTTGTTTTATGTTTGTATTGAGGACTTGTCTCTAGAAGTACTGGTCTCATTACGAGAATATCCCTTTTTACACCATCCCCGAGTATCGAAATAGGTTGCATTTTATTCTGGAGATAAAACAGTCCCTGTGGAATAGTCTATAGGAGCGGTTCCACGAGAAAAAGCTAATTATTAATAACATAGAATTGGTTCAAAAGACAATAATAATAGATCCTTTATTTCAAGCAAATAAGGTCCATAAAACAAAATACATTTTTATGTGTAAAAACAGTAACTGTAAATTAATACATATTTACAATAGAACTCGTCATGTAATGAGACGGAGCAAGTTTAATTCACAGGATACAATTTCTACAATTTTTTTTTGAAGACGTTTGAGTCACCCGGTGTTAGAACCAAGTAGAATTAATAAGCTTCGTCCTTACGCATTGACAAGCTGCCTCTCCGTGCAGATATATCCTTAGAATTTAATCAGAACCGATTTAATTGTTTTGTTTTTCTTTGTTTCAGGTTTCAGGAGCGGTAAGGACATACTTTCCAAATCTGCTGTAAAATAACTAAAATATAAGTAAGGTAGGAGTTAATGGCTTTATAATAACAGCCGCACAGGTTCAAGGTTAAGCAACGCTTGCCGAGGTTGGTCTGTGGATGGGTGACCATCTCAACATACCAAGACTTCTCTGTGCCTCGGACAACACGTTAAGCCGTGGGTCCCGGCTGTCATTTGCTTGGGCTTGGGCAGTCGTTACGGATTGTTAGTAGCCAGAAATTCTGGCTCCAGTCTTGCCAAGGAGTAGGTACCGTATGGCCCAGTTACTGGGTTCCACGAAAACACTCAGCTGCATCAGGTTGGACTGGAGGCGGACCTTATTAAAGTTGGGGAACGGTAGGTTGATTGAAATTAAGTTAGTAAAAAGAATATTTGCACTATGACGTTGTCAAGGTGCAGCCTAGCTAGGAAAGACTCTGGGGACAGGCAGAAGTGAATGTCGGGCGTTCAGAAATCGTAGCAAAAAATACAACGTGTAACAGAATAAACGTCAAACATCTTAAGGGGATATGTTACTCATTATGAACAACTTTTCCTGTGGGACCAACCCCGAAATTTTGAAAAAAAAAGCACAGCTGTTCAGTACATTTTATACTACACCTGCTTGGAAAGTACCTTGATACTTTATCAAATTTACGGTAGAAAGTACGTCATTGCATATCGAACAAATATGCGGGGAGAAAACGCATCTGAGCGGGAAAGAAAAGTGTATGAAAATCCATTTCTTACGTGGTTTTTCTTTTTTAATTTTGGGTAAGACTATGCGCCGGTAACCTAAATATCAAAAGCCAAAAAGTTTTTACAGTGAGTTTTTATCTCCAAGTTCGCAAAATGACACTGGCCACTAGCTGTGTGTTGGATGGTGTCGGGCTGGCAGTGCGACCCTGCGGCGGCAGGATAAACAATTTGAAAAAAGAACATGTGAAAATTGCAGACGCCATTGGCGCCATTTCCAATTTGTGTGTTGTTTGAGGATTCAGTTTTAACTGCAACAATTTCAATATAAATTTCAATTAGTAAAGATTTCGTTTTTTATTTTCCTTCTAGGTGTAGTATAAAGCACTATGTATCACTCGAGAGAAACTGCGATTCCCGATCTTGGGTGTTTTAAAGCCCTCGCCTACGGCTCGGGCTTCAAACGACACCCTCGACGGTAATCGGTCACTTTCTCCTCTCGGTGAACAATGTACTATTGTAATGCTCATAGAAATGTATGCGGGAGTTGATTTTTTTTTCACGATTTCAAAGTGGTCCCAGAGTAAAAGTTGTTTATAATGGTGAGTACTATGACCCCTTAAGAGGTATTGCGTTTATTCTGTTACACGTTGTATAAGTAATATCTGAAAACACGACAAAGGATTTTTTATACAGGTTTTTTAAGTTTTTAACTAAATTTTAATCTATGTATACACACAAAATAAATAAAATTTGTTTCTTTTCAGGCCATTATCAACCAAGCTGTGAGTATTTTTTAACTTGCTTTTTACTTATATTCAAATTACCCCTAAGCCTCGTTTACATGAAAAGATCCCATCGTGTTAGAGCGGTTTAAGGCCGAAAAACGCGCAGACAGGTAAATTGCTCGGCGCTATCGAGAGACGCCGAGCGTGCACCAGTGCGGCTGGTTACGAACATTTTAGTACGATCGATTCACTTCGCTACTTGTCAGGCTCTAGGCCTTAGTAAACCGGTCCTGCCAGGGTTACGGGAGTGTTTGAATGAGTTACCGCGGCTCTGGAACGAAAAGGGTAACACTTTTTTTTTTTAAGGATTGGAAGTCATCAAATCACTTGTTCCGCTCTGGGTGGAGCGGAAGGACGTGTCAGACTCTTACTGACTAAAACCCATCCGTGTTCATTCTAAAGCCCTTTGCGTTCCAGGGCCGCGGTGACTCTTTTGGAACAAAGTCCGCAACCCTGGCAGAAAAGGGGAACTTGGTCCGCCCAGTTCGCGAGAATTTGATGATTTCCCATCAACAAAAACAGGCCTAAGCCGCCTGTGCTTTTTCTACCAAAAGAAAGAAAGAAAAATACTAGTACAATATTGTACACACCAAATCCACCGAGGACTCGCCGACACAGCCTGGTGACTGTATTACCGCCAATTTCGCTGAAGAGTACTGTTTGTTGTGCATTTTTTTCCAATTTGTCAGAGCCTGTGAAATAATAGGAAAATCTACGTTTTTAAGACGAAGCGGGCACGGGCTCACCCAGTCTAGTTTATTTTTATCACCCAAGATGTGCGTAGCGAGACATAGTCCTTTGTGCAATGAATACCGAGCAATTTATTTTTATTTTTCCTAGCCTAGAACACAGCTCTGCTGTCAAAGAGCTTAGCTTTAACATGTGAATACGAGAGATGCGTATCAAAGGGATGTGTGCGGCTTATCTCGGTTCACTTGTTTTGTATGTACGAGTAGGTATGTCATCGGAAAATTGTCGACTCCGTAAGATTGTAATAAATCTTTATCAGAATATTATTTCTCGATATATTATGTAACAATCGTTTTGTATACAATAAATCCCATGAAAATTCAATAGTTTCCAATATATCCGAGTCTTATTAGGAAAAAATTAGTTTACAATTTCACGCGATATTTTACAATCTAATGTTGTTTGCAATTCTCCGGTGACATGTATAAGACGCCGCGGCAAAATCCACTACCACTTGGCTCACCTACTCATACAACTGAGCTGAAAAGAGTGATAACATTTCATAGATCCGCGTCGCATCCTCGCTCCGCTCAGCTTCCTTACACATCTCTAGTGGAATCTCACTCTTAGGCCTTGCATTAAAGTAGCAAAAGAAGATATTAACTAAGTGACTTCAGTTCAGCTTGTACAGCCGAGGTTATTTTGAATACTTGTACAACATATGTAGTTTATATGTTTTTCCGCTTTGCCTATAATCTAAGCAAGACTAACTTGGCTTAGATCGTGGCCTGCAACCGGCTGTAGGAGTAAAAAATAAAATCGAAATAGCTCATGTTGTTTTTTTTTTTCCAGATACGAACCGGAAAGTGACCACAGAGGATCCAAGAAGGCACCCAGGGTGTAAGTATTATAGCAGAGGCATAGTTTAGAAGTATTCGAAACAGGGACCGGAGAACGTCCTTTGTCGACGCCACAACACATTCGTCTTTGTCGTACAAATTAACGCGATGGTTGCGTACTCTTGCGATGATCGCTTTGTAGCAAGACGACGCCTAAAGTTTTAAGGAAGAAAAGTTTGAAAAATTCTAAAATAAAACATTAATTTACAATTTTTATTGGATCGATAGTTTAATAAATCTTTTTTGTATCATAGATGGAAACAAAGCTGGGCGTCCCTAATTTGTCGAATTGAACTAAGAAGACATTCAAAAAACTAGAACACATGACTTACATGAAGCAAACTCAGTACACGTTAAGCGCATTCAAGACTTTCAATTTACATCCGATCAACTATAAGAATAAATATTGTTACCTAAGTGATCTTTTAATTGTTCCTGCGGCAGACCCCAAAAAGTCCATTTTGTTTTTTTTTTGATAATGGTTCTATCCCGTTTGTGTCGTATTTATAGATACACATCGCCTTCCAAATTCCATCGATAAAGTGCTTATAGTCTCCGAGTAAAATTATCGCGAAACATTCGAACTAACGGACAGATCAAAATTATAAGCCTCCCGTATTTTCCATTTAGCTGCGGAACCCTAAGAAAGGAAGAGTTGTGTTGCACCTACGTGCAAGGACTCGCGTGATGCAAAATTGCTTTCATTCATTAATTTTCCTTGCAGTTTTCCTGTCTAAGATTACTCTGCCGTCCAAAGAAAAACGGGCGCATCTGTCCTTTTCGTCAAAATTACGTTATTATATTATTCGGAATCAGGAAAGCAAGGCCCATCTATTTATACTTTTAAAATTTTCAACATGTTCCTTACTCGAGTTACACTAGTGAAAAATTTGTTTCGCGAAAACAAATATTAATTTCAAATATTTTTACTCAATAGGGATGTTGCCTGGGTAAAAAAAATATGATTCTATATATATATAAGTTAAATTATCGAAAAATATTGGATACATATTTTTCTTTTTATTAAATCAATAAAAAAACACGAAGATAAAACGCATCAAAGATAAGGAGTGGAGGCTTATAACGTCACTTTCCAGTAAAAAGTGTACAGGTGAGTGACGTCACACGAGTTTTCAACGCACTATCGTCTTTATTTTGTATTTACGTGATAAAAGAAAAAATACGTGTCCAATACTTTTTGGAAATCTATCTGACGGACTACTTAGATTTTATTAGTCAAATACCTTATTATGTGTTTTGGTGAGATGCGTCCTTTTTTCTCATGGTGGATTTCAGGCTAATAAATACGAGTAGACATAGAAATAGGATGCATCAATTAAATAATTACTTATAGGAATCTTGATTGACAACGCAATAGAAGATAATTTATCCTAGAAAATCCATTGTAATGCTTATAATCGCGGCTTGTTTTTTATGAAGTAATGCAATTAATCATTATGTATCCCACGGTAAATAGGCCATATACTTATGTAGAAAGCTAATATAAAAGATCTTCATCTTCATCTTGAGCCAGTCAGTCATTAGATCTTGTTAAAAATATAGAAAATGTCTCGTATAGGGGTAAGTTGGAGCAGTTTTCTTTTATTTTATTTTCCGTTCCTACCTATCATAAAATTAACGTGAATTATTTTCATACCATTGACCATTAATTAATAATCATTAAAAATTAATCCTTAATAGAATTCACATACTATTTTTTCTACATACGTCCCAGACATACGTACCTAAATAACAAAACATAATTATAATTATGTGACAATCTATCTAACTAAATAAGTAAAATCTCTTTTATAACTGCATTTCCTACTCCAATGATTAATGCATGCCGTGGCAGCCTTTAATTAAGGCTACACTATAAAATGTAAAAAGAAATATTATGAGTACTGTATTGTATTTCTCAACGCTGGAGCACTGACGCATAAACGTTTTTGTAAGGGCGTTAGTGGCTGCAACACAGTTCTGTTGTAATTTGTGTTTTAGTTCCAATAAAAGTTATTATTAATATTCCGTATATTCATTTTTTTAAACTTATTTCTTACATTTTTAAATATTTAAAAAAAAATACAAAACTAAGCAAAAACATTTAAAAATATAAAAATAGTAGCCCACCGGTATCGGGAACAGGGTCCAAGCTACCGGCGGTCAGGGCTCAAGAGAGAGGAACCTCCTAACAATACGAGCCGTGTCCAGAAGTACCGCTTTCTGAATCAGGCCCTTGATCCAGCTGCCTAACGAGAGCCTCCTGAGGTGCTGGTCGAGGCTAGTGGCTATTAAGCCATTGGCTGACACAACTATCGGTACAATGATTGCTGAGTCCACATCCCACATGTCGACAACCTCGCGAGCCAAGTCAATATATTTGATTTGCTTATCTTTCTCGGCTTTCACGAGGTTCTCGTCATGCGGAACGGTTATGTCTACAATCATTGCACGCCTCTCGATTCGGTCCACCACCACTATATCAGGCTTATTGGCAACAATAGTCCTGTCAGTGATGATGGACCGATCCCAGTACAATGTGATATTGCCATTATCGAGAACTGGGTCGGGCGCATACCTGTAGTACGGCACCTCCGATTCCACAAGAGAGTATTTCAGAGCAAGTTGCTGATGGATAATCCTGGCTACAAGGTTGTGCCTATGCAAGTATTCTCCGTTAGCTAGACGAGAACAACCAGAGACAATGTGGCGAATCGATTCTCCCGGACGGTGACATGCCCGACATATGTCAACCGTGCCGTCCTTCACAATAAATCTTCGGTAGTTATTCGTCATGATAACTTCGTCCATAATTGCACATACAAAACCTTCGGTTTCTCCAAAGAGATCACCGAAACGCAACCAGGCTACGGACGCTAATTGATCTACGTCGGGCCCATGTAGGGCCCGGAAAAAGCGTCCGTGAAGTTCCTTACTTTGCCATACTGCCCTGCGATCGTTAGTGTCTAGCACCGCAGGTTTGCGCCAGTTCTCATTTGCCAAAGAGAGCGGGGTGAGTCCCTTGTCCACCGTCACTACATCTCGATGCATACCCACGTCGACAGCTAGGAAATATTCCCTGAGACTGCATATCTCGCGATTGTGGAGAGTCTTAGCATTTAAGAAGCCTCGACCTCCACACTTTCGCGGGATATACAGTCTCATTACCGACGACCGTGGGTGATGCATTCGATATGCAGTAAGCAGTGTACGGACCCGCCTATCCAGGGCGTCAAGTTCCGTTTGAGTCCATTTGAGTACGCCGAAAGAGTGCATCAATACCGGCATGACCCAACCGTTGAAGGCGCGCACCTTGTTTCCGCCTGATAGAAGGCTATTGAATACCTTCTTCAGGCGGCCAAAGAAGCGCTCCCTCAACGATTGCTTCATGTCAGTAACATTAATACCTAACGCTTCCGACATACCCAAATACTTGTAAGTTTCAGTTGAAGAGAGGGATATGAGGTTTATGGAATCCGAGAGTTGAGTTCCCACGGATTCTATAATCTCCCCACGCTTTACATGCATGACCGCACATTTGTCCACACCAAACTCCATCCTGATGGCACTACTGAAAGTTTCAGTTACCTTCAGTAGCTCCATCAGTTACAGATTACTGGGGGCAAAGAGTTTCAAATCATCCATGTAAAGGAGGTGAGATATAACCTGACCTCCTCTCTTCAACCGATAGCCCAGCCCTGAATTCTCCAGCAGTGTGCTTAGAGGGTTCAAGGCTAGGCAAAACCAAAGCGGACTCAAACTATCGCCCTGGAATATACCCCGCTCGATCCTTACCGGTTCGCTGTTCCTCTGGATATTTCGACATCCTGGATAGCGAAGAACTGTCCTCCATTGCCCCATACACGACATCAGGAAGGTGCGTAGCATTGTATCAATTTTATACAATTCTAGCACCCTCATGAGCCATGTATGAGGCACCGAGTCATAGGCCTTCTTATAGTCTATCCAACATGTCGACAGATCCTTTCGGGAACGCCGAACCTGTTGGCTAATGGCCATATCAATGAGGAGTAACTCCTTAGTACCGCGGGACCCATTCCTACATCCATTTTGAGAGACAGACATGATGTTGTTGCTGTTAATATGATTATTAATTTTAGCTCTCAAAATAGATGTAAGAACCTTATAGACCGTCGGTAGACACGTGATCGGTCTATAGTTTTTGGGTTCCGCGGTACTACCCGATTTGTGGAGCAGGTGGGTAACTCCTGTCGTAAGAAATTCGGGTAGCGAGCCGGACTCTAAGGCAGTTTGGTACTGAGATGCCAAACGAGCGTGCGACCTTTGTAGCCACTTAATCCAAAAATTGTGCAGTCCGTCCGGCCCTGGAGATTTCCAATTAGGCAACGGACGGACTGCACGGGCTACATCTTGGAGGCTGATTGTGATTGCCCCCATTTCTGGCAATGGATCGCACGCTCGCTCGACCTCTCGAATCCAACCACCTTCGGTGTGACTGACAGGCACCGACCAGATGTTGCGCCAGAACGAACACATGGCGTCATCATCCGGCAGGCGCGTGTCAGTCACACCCTGGTCCGGTTGCTCCCAAACCCTATATACCCACCTTTCATTACTTCGGAATGTGCGATTCTGGGTGTATCGCTCCACTCGCCGCCTATACCTACGAATACGGTTTGCCCATGCATACACTTTCTGCTTCAGGAAGTCGATGCGCTCTGTGACACGTGACATATAATCTCGGGGGCTGATATCAGTCCCCGAAAACGCCCGTCTCACAAAACGCATCACTCTAGGGCGAGTGTTGCCCTCCCTGAAGCAGATTAGTTTGCCGATTAGCGCTCTGGCCCCACCGATACGACGCTCGATCCTGCACTGCCAAGCCGGTACGGCTGGTTTTGGTCGTGTAACTCTGTCATTAGTCATTTTGACATGAGCTACACGACATGCCGCTACAGCCGCGCAGTACATAATCGAGTGTGTGTCAGTGAGGTCTTCGCAGTCATCAAAATAATTTGACAACTGCGAATCCAGAGCAGCTACCAGCGCCCTATTTTTGTTATGCATGGGCAAACGAGGTAAGCGTGGTCTTAGTTCAGGCGGTATGTAGCGATATTCCCGAATAGCACACTCTAAAGCACTCCTCAATTCCTCATTGCACTGGGTACTTACGTTTGTAACCCTGTCATTACTCTCCTCGTCAGCGTGGCTGGATATTTGCGACTGTGGTGGTGCCACAGTCTGCGACGGAGGAGTAATGACATGGCCACACATTTCCATTCGGAGGCGATCAAGCACACTGTCATCCAACATACGATTACGTTGGATGACGCGCACCTGATCCGACAGTCGTTGGGCCGAAACGTTGACAGCTGGTTCAAGTACCTGAAACAGAGAGAGCATCCGACCACGGTACGCAGTCAGGTTAGTTCCCCCCTCTGTAGCCCCAAAGTATGAGCGCATGACATTTTCATTGATGGATTGTGTCCATCGCATGCGCTGCACACTTCCGCCGGGAGCTGGGACCCTATCAGAGGCCGGTGGGCCTCGAGGTCCTAAGCCGTCCGGCGGCCGGCGTCCTCTTCGCCGACGTGCAGGTGGTGGCGTCGTGGGCGGTGAGAAGTACTCGTCGCTTGAGCTCGACGCAACTGCCACGGCCGGTGTCACAGCACTCACAGTGGGGCTGGGTTCCGGCGGCGGCGAGGCGGAGCTGAGCGACGAGGCCGAAGGTGATGGGTGTGTGGCTAGGTGACGTGCCCGGCTTCTCGTCAGCATTTCATAATTTCTTCGTCATATCTTTGTTTTTCCAGTTCTATTGTTGTGTTATTGTTTTTTTTTTAATGGTTTTCGGATTCAATTTCATTTTAATGGTTTAAGATGGTTTTGTTTAAATTATCCTACTACTATTATAAAGGCGAAAGTTTGTAAGTATGGATGTATGTATGGATGTTTGTTACTCTTTCACGTAAAAACTACTGAATGGATTTTTATGAAATTTGGCACAGAGGTAGATTATAGTCTGGAATAACACATAGGATACTTTTTATCCCGGGAATATGTTCCCTTAGGATAGTTTTCGACAATCACGCGGGCGGAGCCGCGGGCGGCAACTAGTTCACAATAAAAATCGGCGAGAAAAAATTTTCTTGACTGTCTTCTTGACAGCCGGGCCACAGATTAATTATTAATATTATTATTATTATTTGTAACATGTATTTTTTTGTGTATGCTTTATTGGTTGTCTTTAAAAAAATATAAATTGGCAATACCTGCTATTAAATATTAGTCGATTATTTCTCTTGATGTAATTGAATTCAATTAAAAGGGAGAAAAATAGTATGAGAATTTTATTAAGGATTCATTTTTACAGAAAAAGTAAATTAGCTGATAATTATACTCTTCAACAGACACCATTTGACAATATTACAAATCTCACGGTCTGTAATTAATGATTTATTGTCCAATCAATTTGAAATCCTATTCTGCAAGACTTTTTGAAAGGATATAGAAGCATGTATAAAGGTTCTTTCCGACTTAACATCCTGCGTTACATTAGGGTAAAAACCGAATAGTTAGTCGGCGGCGAGGACGCGGTGAGCTGCGGAAAGGGAGAGGGAAATCTCGACCGCTCTCCTGGTCCGCAGCAGGCGCATCGGCCGTCGGAGGACAGCGTATGCCCACGCTGCCCTCTTCCGACCTTAACTGGATCTAGGGGCGGTGGACTTGGGGATGTCCGTCGCCGCCCATTCATTCATCCAGACCCGAGGATGCGGCGCGTGGTGTTCCCGTGCGCCTTTTATTTATTTCCCCCGTAAATAAAAAAAAGGGGTGCCTCGATTGAAATTACTCCAGTCTCTTGTACTAAGAGCCATTAAGTGATTTAAAAAAGTGGGGTCAACTTTCTGTCTATTACTGCACCTAGTTGACTTGATCAGTATCGTCGGTCTGAAGTGTTCTCTCCTCTAAGACACATCTACCCAAACCTACGGGAAATAAATGTGTGACGTTAATGATATATTATTGGAACTAAAGGCGGCCATACACGTTAAGATAATTTTGCATGTTAAATCTTAATGTTTATGGAATTTCCTTGTTACATTTTAAGTACACAAACTCTAACTTATATTACAAATACATAAGTGAGTTTGTTTGTTACGCCTCCACGCCTACGTCAGCATAATCCTTTATGCAAGCATGCATATCCTTTATCCATTATCCTTTTGAAGAATATTTGAACAGAGATAGACGGGGCCCTGGTTACTTTAACGCTACCAAAAAGCCGGCGGAAGCTGGTTATTATAATAACTTTTTAAAAGCAAATATGAACTTGCATTTAAATGGTATACTCTCAATAGAGTATAATTGAAGGTTATCCTCAAGTATTCTTTATTTATTAACTTAACTTATGCTTATAAACTTTATAATGGCGCAAACAAACACGTCATTCATGACGTGTTTGTTTGCGCCATTATAAAGTTTATTTAATGTACAAAAGTGGTACATGGGCGGCCTTAATGCATCAAGGCATTCTCTACCAGTCAACCTTTGGGTTAAAAAGAAAGAAGAAAGAAAGTACCTACACTAATAAATGGCGGTGATCTAATTAATTTTATATATAGATATATTGTCCTAGATACAATAATTTACCATTTACCTATATTAAGTCGTCTTAAGTTAAAATCGTTTCACATATTTTGCTTATATTCAGCATGCAAAAAAAAATTAAAATTACCAAAAATAAGATAATATAACTACAAATGTACTAAAAACTAGGTACTGAGATTATTTTAAAACTATAATTACACTTAATTTTTATCTGAGATCATGCAACACTATATGAAAAGAAAAAAAATTATAACCATTAGCAAATTATAACATATTCATAGTCGCGTTTGAGTAACCTTATTATAAGGCGTTATTTCATGTAAACAACAAAAAACTTATGAATTGTAAAACTTTATATTTGCACCAAACACAATCCCATTTTATGTCCAAGCTGTCTGCATTCAAGGTTGCCTGGAAGAGATCGCGTAACTCGATAAGGCCGCCAATTGCATGTTTTTAGTTTAAGGTTTTTTGTATATGTTTAATATTGGTGTACAATAAAGTATAAATAAATAACTAATAATTCATACCGTTCGTCACCAGATGTTCGTATGCCTGCTGATGCTGGTGGCAGTGGCCGTCTGCGTCGATATGCCTCCCAATATGAAGGCCCTGGATCCCCCCAAGGATGGCGCCAAGCCCGACGCTTCACGGCGTGACCCCCAGATCCCACCCCGCCCTGAAGGGACCCCACCACGTCCTGAAGGACGACCAGATCTACCCAAGGTTGAGAACCCCAAACCCGACGCTAAACCACCACAAGATGCCAAAAGCTAAATGTTAATAGCGGACCAATGTATTAGCAATCCAACGTTTTTTTTTTTATTATTATGTATTTTATACATATTTGTAGAGCATTATAAAATCAGCTGCAGCTGGAATGTTTGTTTTCTTAAGCCGAATCAATCTTGTATGGTCGCGTTTGCAACTTGCATGTGACTTGTTTGCACGTTACGTGGCCTAAGTGACATTCCATCAACGATAGCAATTGGATATTTTCCTAAATAGAAAAAAACATCTATATATTTAGTCGGTCCGTAACATTTTCAAAAAACGTATTTTTGACCATTGATATAATCGATAAAAAGTTATAAAGGACATGCGCATAAAAGTTCAAGATGGGTGGCTGGTTTCATCACATTTTAGTAATAAAAACTTTTTATGACAAAATACAACCGATTTCGAAACAAAAAACACTACAAAGTATAAAATAACTTTATTTTCGGAACTTGGTACCTATTTGTTTTTTTTTTTCGTTTCTGATCTTGCTTTTTGCCAAATTTCGTGATTTTAGGTCAACGGAAACTACCATATAGTTTTCGACCCAAAACCTACAGGATACTTCCGGTTGACCTAGAATTGTCAATTTTGGTTAAAAGCAGTATTACAGCACAAGTAAAGGGAAAATTCTGTCAATTCTATACAGCTCGGAATTTTTGACAATCACAATCGCTGTTATAATGTCACTTTTCTAGGCGTTATTGTCACTCCCGCTGCACCATCTGGGAATGGTGGTTCTACATTGGAGAAGGTTACTAAACTAGATTTCAGATAAAACAATAGGAAATGTTGACGGATGGGATTTGGAGGACGGTGTTTATGTTGACGTTGCGTCTTTGTACATTGCAACAGCTACACTGCGATCGCCAACCCGCCTGTCCAGCAATGGACGTCAGTCGGCTGATATGATGATGATGGAACGTTGACGTTCAAGAAGTGCTAGCGCTCAGCATATTTGAAATTAATGATAATTCTTTTTTGTAGGTAGTAATAGCGTCCTTTTGCCACAAAATTAACTTATCACTTTACCTATTGTTGTTATGGGTCGCCCTTAGGTTAGGTGAAGTGAGGATCTTTGCAAAGTGACTGGTTGCTGCTGGATCAGAGTTGCCGCGAATCCAGATGAATGGTGTGCGATTGGGAGGCCACAGCTGGATATGGTCTAGCTGTGGCCGGAAATGATGAGTTTATTACCAGGACACTCTGAGAACAAGTTTGCAAAGTTTAGTGATTATGGCGATACCACGTATTGTTGTTATGGGTAGGTATTTACATAAAACCAAATAATTTTTGTATGAAGAAATTCATCTATTTTGGTCTACTTCATTGGTAGAGGAAAACAAATTATGCCTAGTTTATAGTCTCGCAAGTATACAGGAGGAAAATTGCAATAATAAATGTATGACATAGGTTCTAATCACGGTTAATTATGAACCTTTGTTTACGCGGTTAGTAAAATAATGACTACTGGCTGGTTTTGACAGCTATCCGGGAGACCCACGGAGTCACATGTGAGGCGCTAGAACAATGTTTTACAGCGACGCGGATTGGCCCGCTCCGGGTAGAGCCGGGTACAACGTATGGTGCTGAAGTCCCGTTTCAGAGCACTAACGGCCCGTGCGTGTCATTTTAAAAGTGTTAAATTTAAGACTTAAAAAGACTTTTGAGGTTTTGACTGAAGTCGTAAAAGGGCTTTTAAGCTTTTGGCTTCAAAAGGCTTTTGAAAGTCTGCAACTACGAATCGAATGCTTTTTAAAAATACAATAATTTTCCCGCAGAAACGGTTCTCTAATTAAACTGCCTGCTTAGCCTTTATCCAACTATGTTAGAGTACCTATGTTGCGCTCAGCTTCCAGGCTAACCGGCTGTAGCTGCGTGCCAGTTTTTACACATACCGAACGGAATAACACCCCTTGGCAAGAGTGGTGTCAGATTTTCTAGCTTCTGACTATCCGTAAACGACTGCCAAAGATCTTACAATTAACAGCCGGGACCAACGCCTTAACGTGCTTTCCGAATCACGGTGGAGTCTCAGTAAGTAATGGATGCTCACCCGTCCATGGACCGACCGCGGCAAGCACTGCTTAACCTCAGTGATCGAAACGGTGCAGCAGGTATAATTTAGCCATGAACCCCTCATATTCTAATTGCACAGGCAGATTAATAGAGACATACAATTAAGTGACTGTATTCTTAGACTCAGTGATACCTATGCGTCAAGGGTACGTATTATCTAACTTATTTTGATTTAGTCGGGGTGATTGTGATTCTGACTTGATTCTGATTCGAGTATTAATGTGAAACAGGACAGCCTAACTAAGGCAAGATTTACTCAAAGTGGGTTGTTAGACAACACAAAGTGTAAAAAAATGCACCTTATTGTTTAAAATTATTTATTTGAGACACGTAAACACTACAGGCTCAGATAAGTTCATTTAAGAATAGTCCTCAAGGCAATTTCTAGTGAACAAAACAAAATTAAAGTGTGTTTACATATTACATGACTGATGTAGAGAGTCTTGCAGTTGGGTGTTAAACCTAGAAACCAACTTATTGTTTGTTTTCTCGATTAATGTCGTTCGGAGTTCTATTTGCTGGGGCAGACTGCGGAGTATTCTCGGGGCAACTTTTTGCACATACTGTGGGACCGGAGCATACTATTGAGCGGAAGCATACTGTTGGGCTGGAGCCTGCTGTTGAGCCGGAGCATACTGTTGAGCTGGAGCATACTGTTGAGCCGGAGCATACTGTTGAGCCGGAGCATACTGTTGACTCGGAGGAAACTGTTGAGCCGGAGCATACTGTTGAGCCGGAGCATACTGTTGAGCCGGAGCATACTGTTGAACCGGAGTATACTGTTGAGCCGGGCCGTACTGTTGAGCCGGGGCGTACTGTTGGGCCCCTTGTGGGAGCTGTGGGTTAAACTGTGGCCCTTGTTGGGCGTATGGAGTAGGCAACTGTTGTATGGGCTGTCGGGCAAACTGATTGTAGTACGGCGAGCCAGGTGCTGGGTAATATACAGGGCCAGGTGCAGGGTTATAGGCATAGCCAGGTGCTGGGTAATTCGGACTGCCAGGTGTTGGGTAATATGGAGAGCCAGGTGCTGGGTAATTCGGAAAGCCAACCCCTGAGCCGGCATTGTTTGGTGCGGGTACCGGATTTATTGCGTAGTTTGTATCCTTTTGGCTGTTTGCTTTGTCTCCCCCGACGCTAACGCCTAAGTGATTTTTGGTTCCTAGGACGCCATGTCCATCTTTCCACCCCGCTTCCAAACCAAGGTTGGCATCGACACCAGCCCCGTAGTTCCAACTGCTGGAAGTGTTGGTTTCTTTAAAACTTCCATCATCACTGCCAATCAATGGTACACCTGAAATAAAATGATATTAAAGCAAATGTTTGTGTACATAATGTATAAAGGTATAGCACAATAAACCAACTTCTGGTGATGTTTACAACGAAAAGCAGTGTGGTGTCAGACTCATCAAGAACAAATTAAGCTTGATATTGTAGCTTCCCTCCGTAAGGCCAATAATTTTCGGAAGTTTTGGAATGCTACCAAAAAGTTTGATATTGGGCCTGGCCTTCCTGTGAGTGTCGGTGGTGCTGATCAGCCGGACAGCATCGCCAGCATTTTTATGGGCCACTTTAAAGTGGAGTCACCGCTGGGCTCATCGTTGCGAGTGCTCGATGATGGATGCTGTCGTGATTCTGATCTGGTTTAATCAGGTGTCAAGAACTATTAAGAAAATGACGAGAGGGAAGTTCCCGGGTCACGATGATTTAAGCATTGAGCACTTGCAGCACGCCGGTCATCATGTAGCTAGAGTGCTCGCTATGTGTGTGTCACTCGTACCTTCCCTGTGATTTCATGTGAACGATTATCGTGCCTATTGTTAAGAATAAAACGGGTGACGTTGCTGATAAGTGTAATTTCGACCCATCTCCCTGGCTACTATTATCGCCTAGGTACTCGACAGACTGTCAGCAAATGCGATTCTCAGCCTTAAACATACGGTGCAATACTACACGAAGTGACAAACACTAGTGTATGCTTGTTTTTTAGATGTCTCCCGTGCCTTTGACCATGTATCTTATGAGGTTATGTGGGAAATGCTACGACAGAGAAAAGTGCCAGCGGAGCTGTTGCGTATCTTCCAGTATTGGTATTACAACCAGACGAACAGTGTGAGATGGGCCGATGGGCTGTCTGTGTCGTATGGGCTTGTTTTTTTTTTAGAGTGCGGAGTTAGACAGGGAGGGATAACATCACTAAAACTGTTTAACCTCTATATAAACGATCTGATCGTTGAGCTCAGCAGCAAGAAAATCGGATGTCACAGTGATGATGTCAGTGTCAACAACATCAGCTACGCTTACGAGACGGTGCTGCTGAGCCCTACGGTTAGGGCGCTTAGAGAACTGCTAAGTTGTGGTAATTATTTTTATATAGACTATTCTCGATCGCATGGCCTAGTTTATAATGTCAAGAAAAGCGAGTTCTTGGTCTTTAAGTTTGACGGTGCCAAGTGTCCTGAGTATGTGCCCCCGATTAAGCTTAATGGGAATGATATATTGCAAGTGTACCAATTTAAAGACTTGGGAAATTATGTAACCGACCTTAATGACTAAGTGGATATTGAGAGAGAACGTGGGGCGTTGGCAGTCCGATGTAACATGTTGGCTCGCAGGTTTGCACGCTGTAGCAAGGCAGTCAAAATAACGCTTTTTAATGCTTATTGCCAAGTATTTTACACGTGCAGCCTGTGGACCAACTATACTCAGCGGGCTATCAGCGCCATACGGGTTCAGTATAATAACGGGTTTCGGATGTAAGAAAAGAAACGGGGCAGCCCCATCGGGTTGCCCCGTTTCTGCAGTGCATCAGGTATATTTGCACAAGCACACGTCGATGGCTTCCAAGCCATTGTCAGACATAAAACTGCCTCTTTGCTCTGCAGAGTGCGGGTCAGCTCCAACTCCATCCTTAAAATCATAGCGGGGAGGTATGATTCTCCTTTGTTAGGTGATGTTGTTCGGAGATGCATTTCACAGTGTCAATGTCAATAACAGTTAGTTTCTAAATAGATTATAAGTTTACTAACAAAGGAATAAGTTATCTTTTTGTTTACTAACCCATATGGATGTTGCTTATCCGAATTAAAGATTATTTTATTTATTTATAATAAAACACCACTTTAGAATTCGAGCTTATGTTTGGAAGTACAAACTTTTGTGTTTGCTCGTTTACGAAGCAAATAAAAAAATAGTCACTTCAAAATCAACTTAGAAAATATTACCTAAATGTCGATTGTTGAATTAGTGGCGATGGATTGAAATGATCTTTTATTACACACGTGACCGGTGACCCTGACTGTCAGAGCCTCCAATAACTTAACAAACTAAAACAGGTACATCACCCAGCGCAGGAGTCACGGACTTTACTGAATTAGTAATCCTTTCTTATATGAAAAATGATTTTATTGTTATTAACTAAGCCAGTCACAGCAGGTAAATATTAAATACTCACAGTGAAACAACTCCAAAAGCGACAAACTCAGGATAACGCCTGCCTGTAAAAAAAATGTGAGGTTGGTAAGTTTATTTACTGGGAACCGAGCCGTAGTAGTGATGAGAGAAGTCAAGTCGCGTAAACTGTTTAGAATATAAAACGAAAACTGTTTAGAATATTGACTAGCACTGGCCAAGTTAAGCTTTGTACAAACGCATAATTATGTCTGTTTTTAATATTTTAGATTTTTTTGTAACATTTAACCTTGAGGGTTAAGATATACCTAGGATGGTAACACAATTTTGTCAACCTGCAATTGTAACAGGGGTCACCCCAGTTGATGTATTATCAAATTAAAACAAAATTCTTAAGAAAAATATTTTGATAATTTATAAAACAAATAAAGAGTACGTTTTTTTTCTCCAAAAGATTCTAACCATGTTTGATCTCAAGAAGAACGTTCTTCTTGAGATCAAACATGGTTAGAATCTTTTGGACAGAAACCTAACGAATTTCCCTCGCGATGTTTAAGGTAATATTTTTTGCAAATAAACGACTTTTTCAGTTTATTTTTCTTGGTCGTTAGGCACACCTAGCTTATATTTTACGAAATAAAATTTGTTTCTGAAAAATACATCAATAGGGTTGCCGTAAAATATCGTCTCGGCTATAATAAAATTAAAATATATATTTATATATATCTTAAAATTTCACGGACTATACTACTGTACCTATTCACAATAGAATTGCCTTCATTTTGATATATTCTCAAATGGTAAGCATATCAATGCAACTAATATACTACTTGAACTACTTATCTGTTTGTACACAGCAACCGGTAATAGGAACAAAAAAAGGTATGCAACCTAGCTGTTACATATTCTGTATGTTGTAAGCTTTCAATTGGAATTTCGTTCGTTTGGCAAGCAAGTCAGTGGAATTTAAATAATATATTTTTTTCAATATTTTTAAAATTACTTATAGCCATGACCATAATTATTTTGATAGAATATAATTTTCATCCGGAAAGCAAGTGGGTGAAAGTCGATCCTACTTTGGATCCTCTACTATAAGTCTAATTCACGACGTAAATTTGATTTCTTATAGTGGCCTAGTTTCTTTAAAGGTTGGTGTGCTAGGATTCTTGGCCTCTAGGTAAAATTCATACCTGCTCGATTTGGCATGCCAAAGAAGAACCTGAGAGGCCAACAAGATGCATGGAGATGAGAGCCTCTCATTCTGAAGTCTTCTCAACTTCATTTTAACTTAATTAGCTTCAACAGTGCCTTTCAACTTACGTTTGATCTCGCTATCGTTAAGATTAGTCATTGCAGCTTCGAAAATAAAAACACATATATCATACGCTAAAAAAAACATACATACTCAAATGATCACAGTGGTGTCGAACACCCCACAGTTACCTATAACTCTGAAACGGCGTCTTACTTCTGCCAATTCTCAATGGCCACTTGATTACACATGAAAAGATAAGAGAATAAGTGAAACATCTAACCACTTTTGCAATGTCGGCGCTTGATTGTTCGGCTAGGGTGTACGCTCAGCCCTCTTTTTTTTAAGGATAGGAAATCATCAAATGAATTCTTCCGCTCTGGGTTGAGCGGAAGAAGGTGTCAGACTCTTACTGACTAAAACCTATCCGTGTTCCTTCTAAAGTGCTCTGCGTTCCGAAGTCCGTAGTTTCGGGCTTACTATTCTAGTCCGTATCATCTAATCACTAAGAATTAATGACACCACGATTACAGTTACTGTCAAATCGTGTTGTCATTCATTCTTAGTTCGGGTTCGAAACTAATCGTAAGTCCGTAGGTGATACGGAGTAGAATACGCAACTAAGCCCGAAACTACGGACTTCGGGTTTAAAGAGAGGCCCCCCAGGGCCGCAGTGACTCTTTCGAACAAATTCCGCAACCCTGGCAGGCTCTGGCCCAAGCGGGCCCTGTCTCCTATGCTGACATCTCTTTCAGGCGCGCGTGGAACACAACGCGCCATCGACCAGGGCCTGGTGGTGATCGGACAGCGAGCCGCCCAACGCTCGCCGTCCGATGCGCACCCCTCTACCATCCTAAAGTTAAGATACAGACAAAAGATTTTAAGTAGGTATATGAGACTTTGCAGACTACTTTTAGAAAGCCAAAATAAAGGTTTATTCAACTTAATATATCTTATTCCGACCCTCTTTTGTATGCCTCCGTATTAAAACGTCCTATTCTCAAATCGTCATCTTAGCAGAAAGTCATAAAAACAAGATTACTACTTGTCTAGTTAAAAAGAACAGTCAGAACACAGTCAGGCAGTCAAGCAAAATCATTGAATAATTGTTAATGAATACAAACACTTACAATTAGCTTCATGGTGGCTGCGGACAGTGTACTACTTGTGACGATCACTTCACTGGTAAAGCTCCAAACCGTACTATCGGTAACGAGCTGCGAGGCAGACTATTTAAACAAGACGATTTCGGTTATCAATAACTTGCGACCTCACTCTTATTAACAATACCACTATCAGCATTTAACCTTTTGTAATTTTGATTTCTTGGCCTTTATTAGGGAAACTTAGGATATTGTGGCTGTATTTGCGAATCGACATCAAACTTTTCCTTAACGGCTGCCATATTAACCTGCCGTTAATTCGTTGGTATTATTTTTATAAATTTGTTATTTATTCCTAATTGTATGTTTTCTCTCTGTCTGTCTTTCTTTTAAGTTGCAACTGTTATTTTGTCTCCGCTCCACCCTAAGGTCAACTGGTACAAAATGCCTAAGACATTAAGTCACTTTGTAAAATTTGTTTCCACTAGTGCATCAATACAGGAGAAGACGCCCCGGGCGTCGGGAGTCGCAGGGCGATCCCCGGCCACCGTAGGCGCGGGCCCGCGGACGGCGTGCATTGGGTGGCTCGCCGTCCGATCACCACTAGGCCCGGGTCGATGGCGCGTTGTGTTTCATTGGCGTACCTGAAATTTACAAAAGCACCTTAAAAATGCTTGTTCCTAATAATAAAACAAGAAAATCTGTATGTTTGTGTGATTATTTTTAGGGTTCCGTAGCTTTGGGTAGGGAACCCTAAAAATGGGACCCTATTACTAAGACTCCACTATTCGTCTGTCTGTCACCAGGCTGTATCTCATGAACCGTGATAGCTAGACAGTTGAAAGAACAATGCCCACCTTCCATACATTTAAAAATCTGATGATGAAAGTATTTATTTATTTATTTATTTATTTATTCATTTATTTATTTATTTATTTATTTATTTATTTATTTATTTATTATATAGTTATAAGATATAGTAAAAATACTTCCTGTAAGTTTAGAAAGTAATGTCTAATAGTCATTTCGGCGATTTAAACGCCACGAATTTCAAAAAATATTCATGTTTCTTTTTAGGTTAGAATTTGCCGTCACCAGAAATAATGAAACAAACGTGCATGAACTAATTAATAACGCTCGAAGTTTAGTCTAAAATAGGAATATTTAGCTAAGTGCTAATCTAAAACATCTTTTTGACTCAGTTAATTCCTTGAAACTAACTGCCCCTAAGTCAATGCTAAGACTCCATGATTGGCACTATAAAATGAGTGTCGAGTTGAAAACTGCATTCTCCAGGACAAATTATTTATTTTCTAAGACTAACATTTGGTTACCTACTGGCTAACACCACATAATATGTACAATTTGTGGTTAAATAAGTACACTGTTATCACACTAATAATTGCTTTTAATTGAATTAAGTATACCTACCTAGGTATATACTTAGGTACTAACTAAATTAATTAATTTATAATAATAACACAGTAAGCAAAGGTCGTCAGATGAGGAAGATATCGGGGTCCAGGGGCGGTAAATAGGGTCGTAATTAGAAGAAACACATACAAAATGGCACAGTACACATCGAGACGCAACGAAGACAACGAAAGACTGAACAACGAAGGACTGCGCCGATGGAAATCACAGAACTGTCAAATGTCAAAAAAAAACATTTCACTTGCGCACACTCCATGAAACACTGAATGATTAATTTAATTCAATTATTGTGTTATTTTTAAATAATTTACTTTATCCCATGACTAATAAAAAAATAGTTACTGATCGAATTAAACGTAAAATAAGTATAAAACTAAGGAACAAAGTTAAATATGGTCAACCAGCAATTTATAAAATGGAACGTTTTAAAAAAAATATGGTTTGGATGCGTTCAAAATATGTCAATACGTTAAGTCATGACGTAGAATTAGCTTAAGTAAATGTAAAAAAAACGTTTTTCCTGCGTTTCTTTTAACATTGTGATAAGCGTAATTAATATACAATTCAATAAGCTATATTTTAAGATTTATTTCATTTCTATACATAGTCAGGTCAAAAATAAGCATTCTTCTTTCACAGATGATGTTTTTCTGTTGCCGCTTTAACAGCAAATAATAAAAATGAAATAAAATTAAAAAAGGGGCCCCCATACTAGATACATGTTTTTTCGCTTATGGTACGGAACCCTTCGTGTGCAAGTCCAACTTGCACTTAGCGAGTTTTTTTGTAAAAGCTGATATTTGGAAATTAAAGAATTTTTGTCTCCATATCAAAACTTGTCATATATATACCAAACTATGTCTTAAAACTCAAAACATCTCGCTCACTCTTACTCCGGTGATCCCATTCGAACTAAGCTATCCGTGTCGGGGTGCCCTTAGACCCTCAAACCTAACCTTCTGTCCCGATGTGGTTGCGTCAGTTAGGGCTCAGAACGCGTCATGGCTTTTGTTCATTGCCACAACGCGTTGTCACCGTTCTTTTAAGTGCCATGAAGCTTAATTTGCCATGTGGGCGTTTGGAACAAGCAATGGCACGCTGTGAGCTGTTTCTACGCTGCGCTCTTTTGAAAGTTTGAAAGTTTCTTATACAGGGTTACTTCGGAGACTGCTTCTTTTTCTTCCATGCAATCAGTACCGTTCATAAGTAAAAAAATTAAATTAAAATAAATGACATTACAATAGCATTTTACATTGATTTTATTACATTGCATTAAATTAAATTAAGTTACTCTTTGATTTTAGTAATGACAGTATTTAATTTAAATAAAATACTTATAATGGGCTATGTCAGGAAATAACGAAAGAATATAAGATAAAGGAATTTAAGAATGTCAATAAAATAATTTTCAGTTTAAAACAAAATATCTCTAGATCATGCTTTTGGAATATCCTTGTCACGATGTTGTTTCTATACTTCAACAGTCTTATATATGAAATGATGCTCTAAGCCTTCTCATTAGGTACTGCATAAAAATCGTCGACCCTGCTCTCGGAAAAACATGCCAGACGCGCCACACTGCCAGGGCAGATTGAGCATGGCCCCAGACGCATTATTGTTTCCGGTTCCGGTTGATTCCGGTTGATTGTATATCCGGTTGATAAATCTCGGTAACAATTTTTTCATATCGATAAATTATAATTTATCGATATGAAAAAAATGTTTTGTATGCAATAAATTACATACAAATTCAATAGTTTCCAATATACCCAATTTTAGAAAAATTGTTTACAATTTCAGGCTATATTTTACAATCTTACAGCGTTCTCCATTTCCCGGTGACATATCCATTCTTAGTAGCCTTTATGCTATTCCAGACTTTACCAAAAAAGGAGGTCTTAAATTTAAACTTAATTTTAATTTAAAATGCCATGGCCAACCGAAGTTATCGCTGTTCAAAGTAGGCTGAAAAATAAACGGCAACTTCATAGGTAAAGATCCAATACTCGTAAGAAGTAAGATTCGTGATATCATAGGTCACGTTCGAGACGAGATAACTTTTTTATATAAAAGATCGTTAAAGAGCATTCTGTCCTTAATAGCAGATGAGTAGTCACTTATTGCTCTCGTATTTAAAGTCGTTATCATGCAGTTGATAGTGAGTGTCTTTCTGCATTTTATTAAAACACATGACGTATGAATTGCGATTATTTACCTTCAGTTTATGTTTTTTTTATAATCACTTTATTACAAAATTAATTGCCCTCGCGGTTATCTTCTTCATATAGGAATAACAAGCTTTTTTTAACTTTTTATTATTTACATCGTCTCGGTTTGAATCGATTTTAATAAATCGTTAAAATTCAACTTTGCAGGCGTGCAGTGTCCTGTTGTTGGTGATTCTGGGAGAATGTTATTGTGAGTATTATTTTTATAATAATTACCATTTTTAAATATACTTAGTAATTAATTCATGCATTTTTATATTAAATTTAGAATCTTATTTATCATTTCATCTTTGTTACAATGACAGTACCTGGATGACCGAGCTTTGCTCGCTTTTTTTTGGTAAGCATTTTCTAAAAATGAAACCTAGGTAGATCGGTGTCCCGCCCCCGAAACCTCCTGCATAACTAAATTTAATGAAAATCGTTGTAGCCGTTTCCAAGATTCAGATTATATATAAATAAGAATTGCTCGTTTAAAGGTATTAGATCTATTAACGTACTTCGCATCAAAATGTCCGATGACTGGAATAACACCCATACGCGATGTGTAACTGTCGTAGCAAAAAGGTCTCCGCTTCTTTTGACATCTAGCTTTATCTGTAGGTTTTAGAAGGTGTTCTTATAACGATAGATTGAAATTCATCAACATGCACACCTTAGAATTGCGAAGACATTTTGTGTTGTAAGTAAAATCTTAAAAGGAAATACAGACTCACCGAAGCTGCTTGTAGTCATTAACTTTCTGACTCCGTCGAGAATTGCGCGCAGACCTATTACTCCACTGTGGCCTCCAAGCAAAGTCAAAAGTCAAAGTCAAAACTTTGACTTTGACTTTTGACATACAACATATTTTATATAACTTGTAGCTTCACATAATCATTTTCTGGTCATCAAGTGTTGTAACTTGTAAATGATTGTTGCACATTGTTGTATAATTTAACCGTTATACACCAAGCCTATGTTTTATCATACAATCCACTTTTATTTATCCCCAACGAGCAATTCGAACAGTATTTAAGTTTTCAACTCATATTTAATTTTGTTAGTGTAAACAGTCGTTGTTAGACCAAATAATTTATATATAAACAAATTCCAGGTAATTCTACAACAACGGTCAACAAGACAAGCTCCAGCTGGGGTTATGACTATAGCTACACTGACACCAACGCGTTCAAGGTGAACCATGACCACACAGGATACCGTTTCGATCCAATATATAACAACCCCAGTTCGACCCTCAAGAAACACCAGAATTCTAGCTCGGTTTATAACCATTTTACGTCACCTGGGACTAATATGAGCATCAGCCAATCGAATGTGACGATTGACGTCATAAATTTACCGAATGGGAACATTTACTCCAGGGCTAACAGCACTGTACCCCATAAAAATCTATTAGAATCATCAGCCAACGAAGAACAAACCAGGAAATTCCGAACATTACCCTCAGTTAAAACTCAAACATTTACCGTGACAGAAACACGAGCTCCGACCGGCCCGACGTATTATCCGCAGGCTACAACATACGGTCAAACATACGCACCAGTGGGGGGATCAATGTACGGAATCCCGAATGGACAAAAGTACGTGCCACCAACGGGCCCACTTTACGGTTCAACGTATGGACAACAGACCGGCCAAATGAACGGGTACGCGCCGTACGGGTACGGGACACAAACTGGTGCAACGTACGGTCCACAAAATACCCAAATGTACCGGCCACAAAATGGCCAAACGTATGGGCCACAGAATGGCCAAACGTATGGGCTACAAAATGGCCAAACGTATGGGCTACAAAATGGCCAAACGTATGGGCTACAAAATGGCCAAACGTATGGGCCACAGAATGGCCAAACGTATGGGCTACAAAATGGCCAAACGTATGGGCTACAAAATGGCCAAACGTATGGGCTACAAAATGGCCAAACGTATGGGCTACAAAATGGCCAAACGTATGGGCCACAGAATGGCCAAACTTATGGGCCACAAAATGGCCAAACTCATGGGCCAGAGACTGGCCATGGCTATCCAACCGGCTCGTATGGATCCTACCGCAATTACTAATTAAAGCCTAGAGGCAAGAAGTTGTAGTATTTTTCTGGGAATAAATTGAATAATCTGCACATTTCTATTTTCGTTTTTTTGTTTATCATATTTTTAATGAAGGAAAAACCAACAATGCGTAAAATTACCATGGATTACACATTACACAGCAACACCATTACTATGAAAATCAAGTGATGTCTGCTAAATCTTGTTTTTGAAAATTCAGTAAATACAGTTCAAATCATTGAACCCAAGTCTTACTCACTATGCGGCATTCAAACCTTTGAAGTAGTTTGCGTTACGTTGAGTTTTACGTTAGAAAGTTCAAGAACATGAGTAATAAGTGGATCTTCTGATGATAATATGACGGTTCCTAAATTACCCTAGGCTAATTTAATTTTTTGTTTTTCCTAAATTATCCTAGATTTGGTGTTAAGGTCGGTTTCCCCTAACGGGAAAAGGCCGCGCCCCTCCATCCGCTCGGCCCCGTAGAGCTCGTCCCAGACTGGTCACTCTCCCGCCGATCATGAAGTGAATTCCAAAAGTATGACATAGTCCAATGCCTTGTCACATTGGCAAGGTAACGATTGAAAGACATAGTAATTCATCTCATGAGACTCATGCTCGGTTTCTGAAGTCCGTTGACCACTTACCAACCAATGGCGCTATGACAAATAAAGTACCTCAGAATCCGGGCATTAGGAATTAATAGTTATGAAATACATTAGGAGTGATTTTAGAAAGTTAATATATAACTAAGGCATGCAAAGTAAATTACGATAGTTAATAACAGATCGTATGAGAAACCCTTACGCTAGCGTAACAGGTATTTGGTCAATAGTTACTCACACGATAACTAACATCTGCGCCCATAGCACTTAGGGCAACACTTTCTTAAGTGACACAAGCGGCAATGCATCAGGAACAACGTGCACATATAGAGACAAGGTCCCTATCAGTTCTTTTGAACTGTAATACGTGACGAAGCGGCTTTCCCTGCGGCAACATTGCGACCGTCCTTGTTCAGCAACGGGGCGGCAAGTTCCAGCGACATTGCGTCGGCATCATGCTTATATGAAGACATGGCCTTGTAACCCATCTGTTGAGAAGCGCAGTAATCTTTTGATTAGTACCTAAGTACATTTAGGCTAAGAAATTGTACTGACTCTAGTTATAGTAAATAAAGCAATATTTTGTGTACTAAACTCGTAGTAACTTAGAGAGAAGCAATGGCTTATGTGAAAGACGCCTACTCATGCATATAGAACCCACAATACATTGAATCTATGTAATAATAGTGAATAGTTATGAGTATTGATTATTCTGTAATCATAGAACTAACATAGAAATATTTGTTATGGTCATGCTCGACTCTCGGCAAGTCGAAACAAGTCGAAACCTGTAGAAACCTGTCGAAAGGACAGTCGTCTCTGATTAGGAGTGGGGCACAAATCTGAAATGTAGTCATTGGAAGTTTAAATTGTCACATAGTTTACACCTATCACTACTTGTACCCATGTGAGAGGACATGGGCTTAGAGCATTTTGTGTAGTAATAGTTCTTCAATAATGTATAGTTTTAGTAATAATGTAAACAATAAATAGTGAATAAGTGTCTTCGTTCTTTCTACTTTCCTTATAAATGCTCCTCTTTTATGTACTGTATATTGTCGTCTGTAGAAATAATGTGAAATAATAAAAAAACGGAAAAAAATAAGGGTATATATATACCAATTAAAATAAAATAATCGCGGAAAAATTGGGCCCCCTAATTTTCAATAAGAATGAATAAATAAATGATTTTCTTGTTTTTTTTAATTTAATTTTTAATGTTTAACTTATTTCATTACAATTCCAACGACATAACTTTTATATACAGCCGGTCCATTCTGTAAACATGTCGAAGAGAAGGCTTGGGTGAAGTGATCACGAGGTGAGCTGTCAATCCATATAATCAAGATGTCACGTGATCACGAAGTCAACTAGTAGGGTCTGTCGGTCCCACCCTGTTACTTGAACCGTTTTATTTCATTTATACATATATGATGTTCCTGCAACACCATTCTCAGAAGCTGAGCATTATTAATAAAAAATAAAATTAAAATAAATAATTATCGAAGCTATACGTAGGTATATATAAATAATTATGGCCACTACTTCAGTCCAGAGTTAGCTGGGATGGTGAAAAATTTAAAAATCCCCGAGCGCCTGTGTCAAATTATTTAAGTGCCAAAAAAGATGCATAAGAGCCATATATAATTTACAGATAACAGAAAGTTGCAAACCATTTTTAAAAAATACGAAATTATTAACTATGCCGTCGTTGTTTATCTTTAAAACGTCTAAGTTCGTGAAAAAAAAATTACACAAGTTTTCTCTAGTAACTAGTCAGCGCCGTTGTGATCAGTTACAAACAGTCGGATCTAGTACTGCATTATACAGAAACAGTATTTTTGTAATGGCTCCAAAGGTCTATAATAAATTACCAAAATGTATAAGGAGTGAAGATAATGTCCGCAAATTCAAAAGTAAATTGTATTTATTTCTAATAGATAAGACGTATTACTCTATCGAAGAATTTTTAAATGATAAAATATGACATTACCAGCCCTTTAATATAATTTACATGCATGTACAAATGAATTATAATTGATTAGTTATTTATTAACAATACATTTGATTGACATTATTTACTTGAACTTCACTTTGTATTGTATAAATTTAAACTTATTACTAAGAAATAAAAATACATTTGTACACCAATGTTATTGGTAGGACATAGAGCTCGACTAAAATGTTTACATAAGACCTTTATTGTAATACCTGTGTTCACAAATAAAGATTGATTGATTCAGAGGTGGTCCTTACACTTCTGCCTACACCCGTTGATGGAAGTGGCAAGGACTGATTGCTTTAGTATTATTGTCTTGTGCCTTCTATTTCCTAAAGTTTAGTTGAGATTTTTTTTTTTTCACATAAGTATAAAAAATGCCGCTTCTTTGGCTTCTTCTCTAACAACAGGCCTTAAATTTTATTTTTTAATTTAGTTTATATGGTGAATTCTTATTTATTTATTTTTTTTCATTTTTACTACAACATTAAAGCTCTAGTCTAGCTATACGTATGTTTAGAAGCACCAAGTACGAAAAATAGTCATTTTCAATTCAGGGTCTGATACACTCTGAGACACTCTACCAGGCAAACCGCGTTCCATTTTGCCACACTCTGGCTGTTCTAGCGATAAGGATATCACTTGTTTTGCTCTCGGGGATTCCGAAGTAGGTACAGGTCTGTTAACAATAACAATGATAACGTTACTTAAAAAATTACTTCATTGACTTTTTTTTTTGTATAATGTTCCGTACTTCGAAGATAAAAACGTTCCGTTTTTCCTTATAGAAATCACTTCGTCGTTTGTCCGTCAGTCGTCACCAAGACCCTTATTCAAAGGTACGGGCAGTGGCGGATCTAGCCATATTTTTAGGTGATGCTGGGTCTTAAGGTGGCGCCCCTTCATATACAATACTTTCGTGTACTTTCTATGCTCCCCCCCCCTAATTATGGTATCACACCGACCAAATCGGGCATTTTGCTGAACTGGACCTATTTGGCGCAGCCGCGGGGCATACAATGTTTTTGTTTTAAAATTAAGCTGTTTTTTATTTGTATCTACAATGTGTGTCTGTGTGTGTGCCAAATAAACTAGTTTTCTTTCTTTCTTTTTTTTTCTTTCAAATAACTTAGGAGTTTGCGTATTTTAAGATTTTGCATCCGAGGCCAAATACCCGTAGGTACGTGCCCCGATAGTTAACAAAAAACCTCCGCTCGAGTCGATCTTCAAGTTAAGTAACACTTTTCGAGGTCAGTCTGTGGATGGGCCATCTTAACATTCCGAGACTCCTCCGTGCCTCGGACAGTACGTTAGAAAATCTGATAACAATAGTTGTCTACTATTAGAACACATAGCACGCTTAAAATCCCCGATAGATAAGGCCTATCAAAGTGTCCTCGCCAGATATATTTGAACCCCATGGAATATCAACAGGCACAAATCTCGATGGAAAAACCCGATAACACTGCCCGATAACATTGCCCAGTCATCGAACTTAGGACCTTGTGCTCAGTTGTAGGTCGAGGTAGAACAATACTATACATAGCATGTATAGCAATTAAATGATATGTGTGCTACGCCGTAGCAACAAAATGATTTTCGTAGACCTCGTCGCTACGGCGTAGCACTACGATTGGCGAGATGAGGTTGGCAGTGCGTTTTGGCCGATGCCGTTTCCATGTTCGATCAGAAAAAATAATCCAACGAATCCACGTTATCACGTGCCGTTAAGGAAAAGTTCGATGTCGATTCGCAAACACAGCATAAATACTCTAGTTTTCCTTATTATAAAAACTAATATATTAAAATCATAAAGATTAAACTCTGAAAGCGGTATTGTTAATAAGAGTGAGGTCACAGGTTATTGATAACCGAAGTCGCCTTGTTTAAATAGTCTACCTCTCAGCTCGTAACCGATAGTACGGTTTGGAGCTTTACCAGTGAAGTGATCGTCACAAGTAGTACACTTTCCGTAGCCACCATGAAGCTAATTGTAAGTGGGTTTGTGTTAATTAACAATTATTCAATGACTTTGCCTGACTGTGTGACTTAGTTACCAAATATAATAACTAGACAACTTGTATTACAAAAGTGGTTCAACCTCGGAATAAGAGATATTAAGTTATGTACATTTTGGCTTTCTAAAAGTAGTCTCAAAAATCTCATATACCTACCTAAAATCTTGTGTCTGCATATTAACTGTAGGTTGGTAGAGGGGTGTGGCACCAACACCCCAGACGAACAATCAAGCGCCACTATTCCGAACGTGATTCGATGATTCACTTTTATATTTCACGTATTCTCTTATCTTTTTATGTGTTTTATGTGTAATCAGTAACCGCGTCAAACACCGTCTTCTGCCAATTCGCAAAATTGGCAGAAGACGCTGTTTCAGAGTCATAAGTAACTGTGGGATGTTGCGACATCCCAGTTACCATTTACGTATGCATTTTTTTAGTGTATGCTAAATGTGTTTTTGTTTTTTCGAAGTTACAATGACTTATCTTAGCGATAGCGATCCCACTTGCCTTGAACATATCGAGGAAATTCGTTAGGATTGTGTCTATGACAGTATTTTTATTTTGAGGTGATAACCATGTTTTAAAAACCCATTGATATCATGACGAAAGTACCATTTATTTGTTTTATAAATTTTCATAATATTTTTCTCAAGAATTTTATATTTTAATTTGATATCCACTGGGCTGACCCCTGTTACAATTGAAGGTTGTCAAAATTGTGTTACCATCCTAGGTATGTCTTAACCCTCAAGATTAAATATCACAAAAAAACTACCTAGCACCTAAAATGGTAAAAACACAGATAAGATTATGCGCATGTACAAGTGTTAACAAAGCTAAACTTGGCCAGTGCTAGTCAATATTCTAAACAGTTGTCGCAAATTGACTTCTCTCATCACTACTACGGCTCGGTTCGCAATAAATAAACTTACCAACCTCACATTTTTTTACAGGCAGGCGTTATCCTGAGTTTATCACTTTTGGAGTTATTTCACTGTGAGTATCTAATATTTACCTGCTGTTTAAATGGTTTTAGTAACTGGCTTAGGTAATAACAATATAATCATTGTTTATTTATATAAACAATGATTATATTGTTATTACCTAAGCACGATATTGTTGCACGGTATTGTTATTACTGAATTAGTAACCCTTTCTTATGAAAGGGTTACTAATTCAGTAAAGTCCGTGACTCCTGCGCTGGGTGAAGTACCTGTTTTAGTTTGTAAACTTTTTGGAGGCTCTGACAGTCAGGTTCACGTGTGCAATAAAAGATAATTTCAATCCATTGACACTAATTCAACAATCGACCTAAAGGTTATGTTTTCTAAGTTGGTTTTCTTTTTCTTTTTTTTTTTTTAATAAAACTCTGCCCCACACTATGAATTTCTCTTTTAACGTGTCTCATACACAAACTACTAGACCCGGAACCGGCCGTAGGCCATACAATTATTTGGTCCATGCAGCAATTTTGAAGTGACCATTTTGCACTTTGTCTCGTAAACCAGCGAACTCACGAGTTTTCACTTCCATATATAAACTCGAATTCTGCTGTGGTGTTGTATTTTGTACACAAACATTTACGTAAATGTTATTTTATTTCAGGTGTACCATTGATTAGCAGTGATGATGGAAGTTTCAAAGAAACAAACACTTCCAGTAGTTGGACCTACCGGGCCGGTGTCGATGCCAACGTTGGTTTGGAAGCGGGGTGGAAAGATGGACATGGAACCCTAGGAACCAAAAATCACTTAGGCGTTAGTGTCGGGGGAGACAAAGCAAACAGCCAAAAGGATACTAACTACGCAATCAATCCGGTGCCCGCACCAAACAACGCCGGCTCAGGGCTTGTATCTCCGTATCCTGGGTCTCCATATTACCCAGCACCTGGCTCGCCGTACTACAATCAGTTTGCCCAACAGCCCATGCAACAGTGGCCTACTCCATACGCCCAACAAGGGCCACAGTTTAACCTGCAGCTCCCACAAGGGGCCCAACAGTATGCCCCGGCTCAAAATTACGGCCCAGCTCAACAGTACGGCCCGGCTCAACAGTACGGCCCACCTCAACAGTATGCTCCGGCTCAACAGTATGTCCCGGCTCAACAGTACGCTCCGGCTCAACAGTACGCTCCGGCTCAACAGTACGCTCCGGCTCAACAGTACGCTCCGGCTCAACAGTACGCTCCGGCTCAACAGTACGCTCCGGTTCCACAGTACGCTCCGACTCAACAGTATGCTCCGGGTCAACAATACGCCCCGGCCCCACAGTTTGCGCAACAGGTCCCGCAGGGTACCCCGCAGTAAGCCCCAGCCAATGGAACTCCAAACGACATTTATCAAGAAAACATACAATAAGTTGGTTTCCGGCTATCAAATACCAAATGAAGAAGAACCAAGCAAGACCCACTTTATCATTCATATTATTTATATAAACAAACATAACTTCGATCGCATTTACTAGAATTCGCAAAGAGTATACTTAAATAATTTTAAAACTTAAACTTTGCCTGTACCTAAGCGTATACACGTCTCAAATAAATTATTCTAGTCAATAAGGTATATTTTTATTTTTTTTCATTTTAAGATGTTAGGAGCCCAATTCTGGGTAAAACTCGCTTTAGTAGTGTCGCGCTTTCCTATTACAAATTACGAATCAAAATGAAGTCAGAACCAGAATAACTTAGATTCAATAAAGTGCTATTGCAATAAAACGTTCTATCTCCGAAGCACTTTGGTCGGCGCCGACGACTGATGCCCCTGACACATATCACTGAGAATAGAATTTATTGTGTATCTCTATTATGCTGATTGTGATTCAATTAAAATGTAAGGTTCTGCATATTGTCGGGGTTCCCCTGGGTATCGTAAAAGCCGACTAAGGGAAAGGTTACCAGAGAATGCTGCTTTCTCTGTGCATTGCAACAGCCACACTGCGGATGCCTGGCAAGCGTGGCGATTATGGCAAACCCTCCCTTGGGGGTGGCCTATGTCCAGCAGTGGACGTCTTTCAGCTGATATGATGAGAATGTTATCATCATGGCTAAATAATGGCATGCGCATGGTTCGATCTTCGAGGTGAAGCAGTGCTTACTGAGGTCAGCCCATGGATGGGTGACTATTCATTACATACCGAGACTCCTCTGTGTATCGGAAAACATGTTAAGATAGTACTGGCGGTCAATTTTAGATCTTCCAGAGTCGATAAGGATAGTCAGAAGCCAGTAAATGACACCAGTCTTGCTAAGGGGTACCGTGATACCCAGGTACTGACCACAAGATAAGATCCCAGAGCGGGACCTCCCTTGTTTTCTCACCAACAAAATGTGTGGGATAGAGTAGTGTTAACATACTTATTAGCGTACGCATACCTGCGAGCTTGGGCTGACGGCCGATTTCCAGTTATCGCAGACGCTATAGACCCTTATAATTTTTGTTTTAGTTTAGCTTTTCCTTTGTTAGACATATTATTACGAAATGTTCCATTGTATTTTATGAACCACGATGAAAGAGACTGGCCTCCACGACACAGGGAATCCTAGTGTGGAGATCAGTGATTTATCTGATTTAATTGTGTGTTTTTCTGAACAATTAAGATTATTTAGATTATTTAACAATTCAAAATAATCAAATTTCATTCAATGTAATTTAATAACATTACAATAATTTAATCTTATTTAATTTAATTTACCCAAAACTTAAATATTACAGAACACATAAAAACTAATTTAAATTCCTCAGCACCAGGCCCGCAGCTATGTCTACGAGACCAGCGCATCAGAAAAGGGCAGTCTGGCCTCTCCACTATAATTTTATACATAATATTGTTAGATAATTAGTAATTAAATAATATTTAACGACTGATTAGTCCTTGTAATACCCTGAGAGCTGGTTGCCACCTCGAGTGAGATCCTATTCACAAGGCTGAAATTTGGGCATAGTTTATTTAGTAGGTGCAAATAACGAAAGCTGAAGTCTATCAGGATTTGTAAGAACGCAAAACTACCTCCTTTACTACTGAAATACATTTGAAACATCAAACAAAAAAAAAAGGCTGGGTCAGCTTGGGCTCAGTAGCGTCGTCGCACTTGGCGCACTACCGCCGTTCAGTCCATAGGCGGAGACGAGACCGCGTACGATCACGCGTCACCCTTTTTACAAATTCACCATCTGCCTAGTCTATATTGGGGTCGGCTTACAGTCAAACCGGATTCAGTTGAATACGAGTATTTTATGTGGTGCGACTGCATATCTGAGCTCTTCAACAACTGTGCAACACAGCACTTCATGTCAGTGACGTGACGTGACGTGACTTCATGACTATGACGTGCTAATGCCATCCCATTCCGATGATGTAAATGGGATAGTGCTATTCGCTATGTATAGCTCCGTCTCGAGCGAGAGACTTCATAGTAGGGCCCCAGAAATGTTGTGAGGATTTCTGGCTTCTGACAATCCTTACGAACTCGCCATAGATCTACAAATGGCAGCCGGGAGAAACGGACTTAGGAGTCCGACATAAACTTCTGTCCCTTCCAGAAGTCGTAGGTATCCATAAAGTGATATTAGGGTAGAGACTACAGTTGAAATTGTGGCCGGTTGATGGCGTATTACCTTCCTACTTGGAAGTAAGACATACGACCAAAAGAGTAAAACCTATACTTTGGGTAGACTGGGTACGGTTGAAACAGTTTGGCGTTTATCGTCCATTGCATCAAGATAAGTTAAGCTAGTGATGACGGAAATATATTAAATATAAGACCATACATCTGTCTACTTATGGGCAATGTTATTTGAGATCACTGTAGAAAAGTTCCTGCTTTGTCCTGTCGCCCGTTTCGTTCTCCGTTTGTACCCCTCACCTCATCACGCACGGTCGAGATATTTGCTTTGTTTCATCCGTCTACCGTTTCAACCGTACCCAGTCTACCCTACTTAAGATTTTCCTGCCTTATAACACTCTGTATGGTGTCGGACGTAAAAGAAAAACACCATTCCATCACTTCCTGTGGGTGTCGCAAGACTAAGGGACTCACCATCTCTGGTGAGTCCCTTAATCTTGCGACACCCACGGGAGAATGGTTAGCAGCATTCTCTGTGCATTGCAACAGCTACACTGCGATCGCCAACTCACCTACCGAGGTTGTCGATAATGGCAATTTTCTATTAATATTTTATAAAATAACAATCAATTTTTCCAGGCTTTTCATAACAATTTTTAGGCCGGCTTCCAGTCTAATCGGAAGGAGCTTAATACCAGTATTTTACACACGTAACACGGTACTTCTTGGGAAGACTGGAGTCAGATTTTTTTAGCTTCTGATATATCCGTAACGACTGCCTAAGATCTACTATTGATACCCGGGACCAACGCCTATACGTGTTTTCCAAAGCACGGAAGAGTCACTGTATGTTAAGATGGTTACCCATCCACGGACCGACCTCGGCAAGCATTGCTTAACCGTGAAGCTCGACCTACGCTTCGGTTATTATTTAACCACGAGCTAATCACACATAATTGCTTCGAAATAAGTTAATAACATTGTCAGTATATTCGAAGTTGACTAAATTAGGTAACCAATTTTGAAAATTGAAGTTTAGAATTTGTAGCACCCTTTTTTTTTTTTTTTTTTTTTAAGGATGGGAAATCATCAAATGACTTCTTCCGCTCTGGGTGGAGCGGAAGGGCGTGTCAGACTCTTACTGACTAAAACCCATCCGTGTTCCTTCTCAAGCCCTTTGCGTTCCAGGGCCGCGGTGACTCTTTCGAACAAATTCCGCAACCCTGGCAGGCTCTGGACCTAGCGGACCCCGTCTTTTATGCTGACATCTCTTTGAGGCGCGCGTGAAACACAACGCGCCATCGACCCGGGCCTGGTGGTGATCGGACAGCGAGCCACCCAACGCTCGCCGTCCGCAGGCCCGCGCCTACGGTGGCCGGGGATCGCCCTGCGACTCCCGACGCCCGGGGCGTCTTCTCCTGTTGCGGCGGTTGGGGCGAAGGCCTTGCCTTTCCCTCGCGCGGCCCGCCTCCTCCTTCGCTAGCATTACTGCTTCGCAGAAGGAGGTGACCGCTTCCCAAGCCTCCTCGCTCCGGACCATGGATTCAACCAGGGCCGGACGCGAGAGGTTGCCGCCGCCGATCGCCTCGACGAGGACACGGCGGTGCTCCGCCCAAGCAGGGCAGACATCCACCGTATGCTCCACCGTGTCCTCCGGGCGATCCTCACAGTGCTGACACCCGGGCGTGTCCTCCCGCTTAATCCGAAACAGGTACCTCCCGAAACAGCCGTGTCCGGTAAGTACCTGCGTCAGGCGGAAGGTGAGGACGCCGTGGCGCCTCTCCAGCCACTCCTCAAAGAGGGGCCTTACCGCCGCAATTGTGGCGTGCCCAGCGCTGGGCCGCGATAGTCTCAGTCTCCATACCGCCATAGTATCCTGCAGGAGCTCCGTCCGCCGCGATGCAATTTGCCGTGGCAGCGGAGTTTCGCCCCGGCAAAGCGCCTCCACGCGCCACGCGTAAACGTGCGCGAGGGCTCTCGCTTCCAGATCCCATGGCGGTAATCCGGCAAGGAGGCTCGCCGCTTCGCCGGAGACCGTGCGGTATCCCCGAGCCAGCCGGATGGCCATGACCCTTTGGGCCGCGTTGAGTTGGCGGGCTGGTCGCCCCTTCAGCGTTAGGGCCCACACAGGGGCCCCATAAAGGGCCATGGACCGCACGATCCCCGCATAGAGCCTCCGGCAGGAGGCGTTTGGACCCCCTAGATTGGGCAGGAGCCGCTTGAAGGCAGCCCCAGCCCGCTCCAGTCTGGGAGCCAAACGTCGGAAGTGCTCCTCGAAGTTCCACCGGCTGTCGAGAACGAGCCCCAGATACCTGATCGTCGACCCGACGCCGATGTGAACCCCTCCTACCGTTACTTGGGATCCCGCTGGTGGCCTGTTCCGAGAACCATGAAAGCACATGGCCTCGGACTTGTGCAGGGCCACCTCGAGACCCAATTGCCGGATCCTTTCAGCGACTATCGCGACCCCGCGTGTCATTAAGTCGGCCGCCGCCTGATGCGACCTCCCATGTGCCAGAACCAGCGTGTCGTCAGCGTAGTCTGCTACGCCGCTAGGGAGGTCGGCGCGCAGCACCCAATCGTAGCCGATGTCCCACAGGAGCGGCCCCAGAACCGAACCCTGCGGAACACCGCACGACATCTCTCGCCGGTTCCACTCTCCCCGGTGACCGGGGTAGATGACAGCCCTATCCGTCAAATAGGCCTCGACCATGCGACGGAGGTAGGTCGGCATCCGGTGATACCGGAGTGCCTCCCTAATGCAACTCCAGGGCAGGGAGTTAAAGGCATTGGCGATGTCAAGAGACACCGCCAAGACGACCCTGCCCCGGGACACAGCATCCCCCGTTGTGAGGGCTCTCATGCGCATGATGGCGTCCACCGTTGAGCGCCCCGTGCGGAAACCGAACTGGTTGTAGCACCCTTACAGCCATAAGATATACATCATTGGATAGAACCTTTAAGAAGCCCCTTTACTGCTAACATACTCGTAGCTATTCCCGATTATAAGTCCGTTTCCTATAAATTATCGAAATTGGCAAACTAATTGGACACCGAAGTTAAGGTTTCTGCTCGGCGCCCATTAGCCATAAGTTTCACCAATAGAAAGATCTTTTCAAGAACAATCTTTCCTACTACTACGACTTTAGCTAATTGCTAGTTCGTTCAGAGTTAATGACCTAAATAGGTAACCTAAAATATGACATTAAAATATTTTGAGGAAGAAACAATGGATTTACAAACGAACTTAGTTAGCAAGCATTGCATCTTTAGATATAGTCATTTAAAATGTCGTTGATCGTAAAAAAATGCGCTGTGCTGATTTTTTAGGATGTTGTCAGAATGCAATAATTTGTAACCTAGCGTGAGGTGTCGCCACATTAAATTCAATATCTCTTGATCAAAGCCTTGCATTACTATATGTCACCGGAAAATTGCAGACTCCGTAAGTATGTAATAAATCTTTATTAGATTATAGTTTCTTGATATATTATGAAAAAATCGTTTTGTATACAATCAATCCCATGCAAATTCAATAGCTTCCAATATATCCGTGTCTTATTAAGAAAAAATGGTTTACAATTTCACGCAAAATTTTACAATCTTGGGGCGTTTGCAATTCCCCGGTGACATAAGTATTTATTCTGAAAAATATATTAATGTAGCTTTTCTATTAGTGCACTTATACTTTCGAGTTCGTACGTCATGAAAACGGGAGGATGTTCAAAAAATTAACTTAACGCTATCTAAGAGTTATTGATAATTTCTTAAAGGATCCGAATCAATACCTACTTAATATTGAATTATTTATGTAACGTCGTCGTTCGTGTTAAATGAATTGAAGTGTTCTCAGACGTGTTATGCAAAAAAACCCGAAAAATAAAAAAAAACTCCCTCGATTGTAACACTAAAATTACAATTTGGAACTTTTTGTAAAAAAATACCTATGTTTGAAGTGCTGTATCTCAATATCTTTTTAACCAACAGAGCTGCCTAAACTTAAGCTGTAGCAAAATTTTTCCTACTTTCAAAGTGTACTCATTGACTTCCTCCATTAAATGCAACGTTAAGAAGAATTAAACCTAAATCTTAAAAATGACTGAAATTTCAGTTTTCCGATCACCACGCGCCAGTTAGCACGGGTCTTTCGTAGTTGAAAAATTGGGTGTACTTAAATTACTTGCACTTATCCTTACAATACCAAAAAATCAGTATAGTGCAATTTATTGCGATAAGTCCGCGTTTAATCTGTTTACGGTGACTGGCCCATAACGTCATGTTTCCAAAAATGGTAATATGGGAGTTGGTATTGGCTCGTGAATCCCACATCCTTTTATGACTGTCATTAAATACCATGGGGTTTCCATAAATACTAAGAAATCAAAAACGCAATAGATAGCTGAAACTGTCGTGTTTAAATAGTCATTCTCACAGCTAGTTACCGTTAGTACAGTTTTGGAGGTCAGTGAAGTGATCGTCATAGTAGTACTGTCTGCGGCCATCATGAAGCCAATTGTAAGTGTGTTTATATAATAATTAAAAAAAAAAATTCAATGACTTTGCTTGGCTGTCGCACTTTTGTAATAATCTCACAAAACACGCACTTTTTGTGTACTGACAAAATGCTCGGCCAGTCTATTCCGTCAACATCTCACCGTGTAATCGTAGGTGAAGTGAACATGAAGTGAACAGCAATGCGATTCTGTAAACATGTCGAAGTGAAGTGATCACGAACAGAGCAGTCAATCTATGTAATCAAGACGGAATGACAGCTCACTACGTAATACATTCACTATATCTATACGTTCAGTATTGTAGAATTTATGTACCAATTATTTCGTTTGACCTAAACCATTTTGTTTCAGCTTACCCTTTTCCTGAGCGTAATGATTTTAGATAGAATCCACGGTGAGTACACATTTATTTAAATATTTATTTGTATAATGTGTGAGTAGGTGGGATTACTCACAGGAAAAAGACTCGTGTGCAAAATTCTACAGGATGGCTAAACCCGAAGTAACAAATTTTAATTGCGATACTTTATTTATTTATTAAACAGGAATGTATCCTACTACTATTATAAAGGCGAAAGTTTGTAAGTATGGATGTATGTATGGATGTTTGTTACTCTTTCACGTAAAAACTACTGAATGGATTTTGATGAAATTTGGCACAGAGGTAGATTATAGTCTGGAATAACACATAGGATACTTTTTATCCCGGGAATATGTTCCCTTAGGATAGTTTTCGACAATCACGCGGGCGGAGCCGCGGGCGGCAACTAGTTTTATAATAATTATAGGCTTTGCGATTTGGTGTGGTAATAAACCATTATCAAATCTACACCTTTTTGCTGCTTACCACGGTTGTGTTTTTCATCAAATTTTCGCAATCGTTTTTAGGCATCCCATTAACATAATAATCAATGTACTGCTTTTAGTGTTTAACCTTTTGAACACCATTGTCACGTATACATGACAAGCAAGCGCGTGCCCTGTACGCCGAACGTCACAAATATGTGACGAAAAGTACGGCGAATTTGAGGCTTGGCGTCGGGGGCTCGCCGATGCGTTTATGCTCTGGCGTTCAAAAGGTTAAAATACACCATGATAAAATATGTCGCCTTAGATTACTACATGGAAATCCTAAATCAGGAAGTGTCCAAGCTGTTGAATTTGGAGGACCATTAACGCTAAATTAACGCTGCCTGGAAAAAGTTAGTCCCAAACTTCCACTTGTGTATATGTACATGTATATGTGTATATATGTCACCGGATAATTGAAAACGCCGTAAGTTTGTAAAATATTGCGTGAAATTGGAAACTATTGAATTTGGATGGGATTTATTGTATATACAACGATTTTTTCATAATTTATCGAGAAATTATAACCTAAAAAAGATTTATTACAACGGAGTCTGAAATTTTCCGGTGACATATATACATGTATATGTGTATATATACATACATGGCTTGTGGCGTCGTGTTATTAGAACAAGTGGTCTCTACAGATTAATTTGATGAAGTCAAAAAATTGAATTTTTGAAACGGTAGTGATCACCAGTCACAGTAGCATTTGCCATGTGGGTTTCATTAAATAATTACGAAATTACTTCACCTAATTAGTCAGTCAAAGTGGATTATTTTGTGGATCAGTAACGATTTCTCTTCCATCCAACACTGTTTTTAATGAAATCTTAATAATTAATTTTGGGCATAAATTGAAATGGGGGTAGATTACCTATTAGTTCGAAATTCTCACTTCATAAAATAACGCAGTTAAATATATTAAATGACAGATAATTAATTCATAAATAGGGATAATTGTGTCATCAATGTATGTAGTACATACACACGTTTTACCATCATGAACCACTTTTATTTACGAGTGACAATCGGGTCAAAGGGTTTAACGAGCATTCTGAACTCAGAGGAGTCTCGGTATGGATGGTCACCTATCCTCGGGTTGACCTCAGCAAGCGTTTCTAAACCTTGAAGACAACACAAAAGTGAAAAGTGATCTTGTGTATAACCATATGTTTTTACAGTCGGGTTTGTGAAATTTTATTTTTTCTGTCTTGGTTTACGGGATGGGTTACTACGGAACCCTACACTGTGTGTGGTCCGAGACGCACTTGACCGGTTTTTTATTTCATAGCGTTCCTGACGATGTTTAGTAACGTCCAAATTTTAATTTCAGGCTGGTCATTATTCGAAGATGGCAGAGGACATTACACAGAGACACATAACATGACAGTTACGGGTAATCGCAGTACTCATAGTCTGGACTTAGGCGTAGGAATAGGATTAAAGGATGGAGTCGTAATACTAGAAGCTACAAAAAAAATTGGCCCCGACTTCAACAACTACACAGATTTCGTTGTAAAAAAATTTGAACGACCAGCCGATGCGACACCATCACCTACAAATAACCACGGAGACATGTCAAATAGTTCAGCGGGCAAGCCGAATTATCTGTTTATTTATTTATTAATGTATTCAACGCTTTACGCACACAGATGTACAGAGGCGGACTTAATGCCTTAGGCATTATCTACCAGTCAACCATTTGGTTATGCAGAGACAAAGTGGAGTGGTAGGTGCAATGTGATAAAAAAACAGAAGCGCTAATGTTTAATTATTAATACAAAGATGAATATGTATCAAATATACATACAATACAATGCTATAATATATTTTATATACTCAAATGAATAAACCAATCCACGAATATACTTAGGCCGCTTTCACAATTAGTACGCTAGCAGTACGGCAGAAGCACATTTTTATTTATTTTATTTTTATTTTCCTTTATTGGGAAAACCAACAATTGTTAACACTGTAAATATTTTGAGTACTTCTCTGCCATTATCTAAGGTTAGTGTAACAATTTCTTACAGGTTAGCACCGCATGCCCCGTAAACATAGTAGATGTGCCACAAGCACTATACTATAAAAATTGTGTCTAATGTACAAAAAATTATCAAGTTCGAATTAATATGTGCAGAAATATAACTATCATTAAAAGTAAAAGTAAAACAGACAAAACACAAACAATACAACAAAACAGAAAAAGAACAAGATCAAAATCGAAACAAACTTAAAATCACGATCAAAATTACAATTTAAACATATTAGAACTAATTCAAAATTAAAATCGATGTCAAATAAAATAAATGTTAAAAACAAAAATTAAAATCATAATAACGTTAAAATTGAAGTCATAATAAAATAAAATTAAAATTAGAATCAAAATCAAAATTACAATAAAAGCAAATTAAATTAAATTCAATTCAATTAAAAACTAAAAACCAATGTCAAAAACAAGATTAAAATTAAAATTAAAATCAAACATTACTAATAGTTGTTGTATGGAACTTGGCATATGAGTCAAAATGTACGTCAACAAGATCGCTGCAGCTATTTAACAACTTGCAAAGGCGAGGGACGACAGAGTTTGCACCAAGTATTGTTCTGCGGAGTGGAGAATGTAAAGGAGTAATAGGAGCACGAGTCTTGCAGGAGCCCGAAAGTGGAACTTGGATAATAATTGGGGACAATCAATTTTGCATCGGAGAAGCTTGTATACGAAGATGGAATCAATGGTTATTCTACGTTTCTCCAGAGAGACCATCTTAAAATAAGTTACTCGGGCCCACGCCTTCACATTAAAAGAAACAAAAGCTAAAAAACTACTAGAAACTTTAGCTGCGCGAAAATGTGAAAGCGGCGTAAAAGAGTTGATGCGAACAGATGATGAGTAAAAAATTAGCCCTGTTAAGATAGTACTGCCAACTTCTTACGAATATGTGCGTGAACCTAACTTTGAAGGATAATCGGTTGGTTACCATCCTGATTTTCTGTGGTAGCGCATTCCACAGAGAAATAGATTGAAGAAAGGACAGTAAATTAAGTCAGTACGGTGAAGAAGACGATTATGGTATGAGCGTAGATTTCTATTGTGGTTGGCGCAAATGTATTGAAAATGAGGGGTATAACTAAGCGAATTCGGAGAGTCAAGAAATGAGAACAGAGTACATAGTTAGCGCCCTATACTCTCTGCGCTGGCGTATGGCAACCACTTTAGAAGCAACCGGTGCGCAGAGACATGATCATATTTGCGCAGATTGAAAAAAAATCGAATGCAGTAATATAGAAGGGGATAATTTATTGAAAAAAAAAGACGATTTTTACCATTCAACAATTTCAGCATTTCGCGACGAAAAATTGTATTTAGGATGTCTCTTGTGACGTCTTTTGTCAATGTCTTTTTCTTTCAATGTTCTAGACCAATTTTATATATATTTGTAAAATGTTTAACTTTAAAGATTTGGCTATACACTGCAGTTTTTTTTGCTCGAGAATTTATTACACGGAGATTTCTGCGACGAAAAAATGGTCATTTTTCGTTGCACTGTGTTAGGACAGCGCCCTAAACTGCCTGTCTCGCCTTACTTGCAAACGCCGTAAGATTGTACAATATCGCGTAAAATTGTAAACTATATTTTCTTAATAAGACACGGATATATTGGAAACTATTGAATTTGCATGGGATTTATTGTATTCAAATAATTTATTCATAATACATATATCGAGAAATTATAATCTAATAAAGATTTTTTACAATCTTACGGAGTCCGCAATTTTCCGGTCATCATGTTTGGGTCGGCAAACAGTCAGTCAGACCTCCACAATCTGGAAATACGGTAGCGGGTACCCCTTGGCAAGCCTGGAGTCAGATTTTCTAGCTTCTGCCTATCCGTAACGGCTGTCAAAGATCTTACAATTAACAGCCGGGACCTACGCCTTAAAATGTTTTTCAAATCACGGTAGAGTCTCGGTATGTAATGGATGCTCACCCATCCATGGCCCGACCTCGGCAAGCACTGCCTAACCTCAATGATCGAACGGTGTGACAGGTATAGTTTAACCACTAGCTCAAATCTCAAATCTCAAATAGTTTATTGCAATCCATAATGTACACATAAACAGGTGGTAGAATTAATAAATTGAAACAATTATGGACCCTGTCGGGCACAGCAAAACTTAAAATAATTAAATAGGAGAGAGGAAGAGCGTTTTGTTAACTTTTCTTTTAAAATGTATGTTTAATTATTTCCTGTTCATCTTGTATCTATTATTAAATATTTTATACATATTATTAATTATTATCTGCATTGGTATTAGCATTTTTTATCAGGTATTATTATTAGAAAAGTATTATTATTTATTTATTATTATAAAAATTTAGTGTCATTTGTTTATTATTATCATTTATATAATACAATGTCATTTATTTATTATTATCAGTAGAATAGAATGTCATTTATTTAAAAAAAAGAATGTCTTTAATTTATTATTATCAATAGAATTGAATATCATTTATTTATTATTGCCAATAGAATAGAATTTCATTTATTTATTATTATTAAGTTTACATATCTATCTTGTTATTATTAAAACTTATCCGTAAGGTATTCTTCCACTGTGTAATAGCTTTTTTTAATTAAGAATTGTTTTAACTTATTGAGAAATATACTGGTTTTGTTTTCTTGCTTTATGTTTTCTGGTAATTTATTATATATTTTGATCGACATAGAATGTGAACTAGACGCATGTAACTTAAGGCGGGACGGAGGAAAATTTGGCCTGTTTTTATGGCGCAGTGAATGGCTCGTTTGTATGTCTCCCGTGTGTTGTAAGATTCTGGGAATTTGCGGACCAATTTACATAACTCCAAGACATAAATACTGACTAATGTGAGAATCTTGTGTTTTTGATAATAAGGCTTGCAACTATCTGTCTGTTCTATGTTGGTAATTATTCGTAGTAGCTTCTTTTGTAGGATAAATACGGAGGGAGCGTCTGTGCTATTTCCCCATAGGATGATGCCATAGGTAAACCATGCGTAGTATGTGACTAGTGCGGTTTGAAGGCTTGTGGTCTTTTTAATTTCGTGGAAGGCATATGAAAACTTTGGAATTTTTGATTTGAAAGCACATATAAAGAAAGTTTTCTTTATATGTGTAAAGAAATAGTTTTCTTTAAGTTATGTGTTAGGCTCATTGATAAAGCAGGTTTTGTTTATTTATTTTCTCTAAAGATGGCGTTACTTATGACAGGTATCATGTCGTTAAAGCAGAGGCTGTTATGTCAAGACGGCGACATAAGTTGATAATATTTTAAGATAAATGTAATAAGGAATCGACTCCATGAATAATAAACTTTTAATGTCGTTTCTTTGTTATTTACAGGTAAGTTAGTGTAATGCAGTCACTGCAGATAAATTGTAATTAGTAGTTTAATGGTGTAAACTTATGCTAAAATAAATCTTTGTTATTTACAGAGCAACACATGTTTATTTTCGTCGTTTCTTTAAAGAACTTTAATTAATAGTCTTATAAAACGACATTACTGGTTAAATTCAAGAACTATGGAAAAATTAAGATTTACATTCGCGGTCTTAGCGACAAGTGATGGAAAATCAAATTTGATCTGTATAACCTCAATTGAGACACCCGACGGACGTGTTTATGATCTGCCGGATGAACTGAAACCTGCCAATAAACATACTGGCATAACAAATACGGATGTATACACAAAAATAAAAAACTCGCTTAAAAAACGACATCAGACACGAAAATTATGGATCCCGTTAACTAACGAATTGAGTAAAATCTACTTGGATGAAGGTGAAAATGTGCAATTCGGTGAACAATACCTTGATGAAACTATATATGAAAGCAAATCGCTGCATGATAGTAAGAATAATACAGAGTCAGAAAGCAAAAATCTAGGCAAAACAGCTGAGAGATTTCTATTAGAAAAATTTTCCGGAAAAACATCAAATGTCCACCAGTGGATTAAAGAATTTGAAACTGAATGTGCACGATTTGAAATATTACAAGATGAAGAAAAAATTGAGATTTTAAAGTATTTATTAGAAAAACAATGTCTTGATTGGTACACCAGTATGCTAATAAAATTTACGGTAAAATCAGAATGGACGCTATGGAAAGAACATTTTTGTGAGACTTATGGAAATAAAGGTTGGTCCCAAGTAAAATACGCGTTTACATTCAGATACCAAGCAGGTTCTTTAATAGAATATGCTACCAAGAAAGAAAGACTGTTGTTAGAAGTTAACAAAAAAATTGATCCCCAAACAATGATAAACCTTATTGTAATGGGACTACCAGATTATATAATTGATAAGATCGACAAAACATCAGTATCATCAATTACAAGCCTCTTCAATGAAATTGGTAAACATGAACATACAACAAATAAAAAGATATATATTAACAAGGTAAGAAGAAACACATTCGACAACAAAGGAAAAAATGAAAAAGTCAAACCATGCCAGATATGTGAGAAATTAAATAAAGGTACTCGTTTCCACCCTGAGGATAAATGCTGGTTTAGACAAACTGATGATTACGACAATAAAAAAAATCAAAGAAAAAATGTGAATAACACCGTGTTAGATGTTGAATTAAGTGACAATGACCAAAAAAACGAATAATAACACCATTGATTAAGGTCAAACTTACATTAAATAACCAATTAGAAATATTTGGTATATACGATTCAGGTTCTAATGTTTCTCTTGTCAATTCAAAATTGATAAAACTTAAAGGAGAAACAGAAAGTGATCCGAATAGTGCAAATTTAATAACAATTAATGGTGTTAAAAGAACAAGAGGTTTGACCAAACTTAACATTAAAATATTTGAAACAGAAAGGAAAATTGATGTTTATATTGTAGATGGAAAAGAGTTTCAATATGATTTCCTGATAGGACTAGATATGATAAAAGAGTATAAGCTGATACAGAATGATAATTTGGAAGTGACTCAAAAAATAGAAAACAACTCTACGGAAGCACAAAGGGAAACAAATTGTTACTCCATCAACTTCAATGAACATGTAAAAGAAAAAGACTTTACGATGAATATGAATAATTTAAGTGTTGAACAAAAATGTACAATAAATAAACTGGTAGACAAGTATAAATCAAACTTCGCAAAAGATAAGTATGATATTGGGAAAATAAGAGATTATGAAGCACGAATTGATCTTGTTGTGGACAAATATTGCTGCAAAAGGCCGTATAGATGTTCGATAGAAGATAAAAAAGAAATTGAAGAACAAGTAGGGAAATTATTACAAGAAAATCTTATAGAAGAATCATACAGCCCATTTGCAGCACCAGTGACCTTAGCTTTCAAAAAAGAAGATAATAGGAAAACCAGATTATGCATTGATTTCAGAGATTTAAATAAAATAGTGGTACCACAGGCTCAACCGTTTCCATTGATTGAGGACCTCGTAATAAAAACCAGAAACTGTAAGTATTTTTCAACATTAGACATAAACTCGGCATTCTGGTCTATTCCGCTACGTATTGAAGATAGACAGAAAACTGCTTTTGTCACACAGCAAGGTCATTTTCAGTGGACATGCTTACCTTTTGGCTTAAAAACCTCGCCAGCAATATTTCAAAGAATATTAAGTAACATACTAAGAAAGCATAACCTAACAGATTTTACAGTTAACTATATCGATGACATTTTGGTATTCTCAAAATCATATACTGAACATATTAACCACTTGACCCAATTATTGGAAGCTATTAAGAAAGAAGGATTCAGACTTAAATTTCAAAAATGTACATTTGCTTCGGAATCTGTAAAGTATCTTGGACATATAATACAAGACAACACGGTTCGACCAGTGAAAGATAACTTAATTTCAATACAGGACTTCCCACCACCTAAAACTCAGAAAAAGATAAGGCAATTTTTAGGCAAAATAAATTTTTACCATGAATATATACCTAAAAGTTCAATTATCTTAGAACCACTCCATAATTTACTACGGAAAAATCAAAAATTTATATGGTCATCAGAATGTCAAAGTTCGTTTGAAGAAATAAAGAGATTACTATGTTCACAGCCCATTTTGGAGATTTTTGATCAAAATCTACCCATAAATATTCACACAGATGCATCATTAGAGGGAATTGGAGCAGTATTCAAGCAAATCCAACCAAATGGGAAAGAAAAACCAGTAGCATATTTCTCAAAAAAATTAAATGAAATGCAAAAGAGAAAAAAAGCCATATATCTAGAATGTTTAGCTATTAAAGAAGCAATAAGGTACTGGCAATACTGGCTCATAGGAAAATCATTTACAGTATACTCGGATCATAAGCCATTGGAAAATATGTCTATTAAATCAAGAACCGATGAGGAATTAGGTGATTTGATGTACTATCTATCACAGTATGATTTCAAAATAAAATATGCCCCTGGAAGAGAAAATCTAGAAGCGGATTGCTTAAGTAGGAATCCAGTATTAAATGAAAATGAAAATAGAGATGAGCAATTAAAAATAGTGAACTTAATAAAATTACAAGATGTTCTAATGGATCAAAGAAACAATGAGAATATACAAAAACATAAAAATAATTTAATACACAAACACAACATATATTATAAAAAAATTAATAAATGTGAAAAAATCGTGATATCAGAAGAATTTAGCATAAAAATTATGAAACAAATACATGAAAATATGTGTCATATAGGAATAAAACAGATGCAAAAGAAGATTGGGAAAATATATACAGCAAAGAATTTAACAGTTAATATAAATAATCTTTGTAAAACATGCGAAATATGTATAAAAAATAAAACAAGAGGACTAGTTAAGTATGGTTTGATGTCACATTTAGGCCCAGCCACAAAACCATTTGAAATTGTTTCTATAGATACAATTGGAGGCTTCGGAGGCTCACGATCGACAAAAAAATACTTGCACTTATTAGTGGATCATTTTACTCGATATGCATATATAATAACCTCCAAGACGCAGAGCGCAAAGGATTTTATAAAATTAATAGAAAAAGTAACCAATTCTAATCAAATTGGTATGATTTTTTCCGATCAGTATCCAGGAATAAATTCAAAGGAATTTAAAACCTATTTAAAAGAAAAATCTATTCCGTTGGTTTTCACAGCAGTTAATGCACCATTCTCTAATGGTCTTAACGAGAGGCTGAATCAAACGCTTGTTAACAAAATTAGATGTAAAATGAATGAAAAAGAAAATAAAATTGCATGGACAACAATAGCTCACAACTGTGTAGATAAATATAATGCGACAGAACACACAGTCACTGGCTTCGCACCGAGATATTTATTAGATGGTTCAGATGTTTCTGTAATGCCAAATGAACTAAAACAAAAGGTAGTAGTAGATGACTGGACTCAAGACAGAAAAATAGCGTTTAAAAATTCAATGAAGTCACATAGCTATAACAAAATGTTATTGGATAAAAATAGAATACATCACAAATTTAATACAGGTGATATGGTGTATGTTGAAAATGGACACAAGTTAAATAGAAAAAAGTTGGATGAACTTAAAATTGGTCCATTTAAAATAGAAGAAAAAATTTCTAATTCAATTTACAGAATTAATACAGGTCATAAAAAGTTGGAATCAAATCTGTTTCATATCACCAAACTTATTCCAGCTACATCATGAGGATTCAAAGGAATCTAAAGAAGATTGTTTTTAGATTTCTTTTCCTAGGGGGGGAGATGTAAAGAAATAGTTTTCTTTAAGTTATGTGTTAGGCTCATTGATAAAGCAGGTTTTGTTTATTTATTTTCTCTAAAGATGGCGTTACTTATGACAGGTATCATGTCGTTAAAGCAGAGGCTGTTATGTCAAGACGGCGACATAAGTTGATAATATTTTAAGATAAATGTAATAAGGAATCGACTCCATGAATAATAAACTTTTAATGTCGTTTCTTTGTTATTTACAGGTAAGTTAGTGTAATGCAGTCACTGCAGATAAATTGTAATTAGTAGTTTAATGGTGTAAACTTATGCTAAAATAAATCTTTGTTATTTACAGAGCAACACATGTTTATTTTCGTCGTTTCTTTAAAGAACTTTAATTAATAGTCTTATATATGTACTTTCCAGTTTGTGTGTGTGTCTATTGGAGAGTAAAATCACTGACTGTATCTAATTTGTGCTGGTTAAAAGTAAAGTCTATATTTATTTGGTTTTTCAGCCGGGGATGGAAAGGTATTATTTTGGTTTTGGTAAAATTTATTTCGAGATTATGTTCATTCATCCAGTTTATTACTTTATTTAAAATGTTTGTAAGTTCTTGATTTAAGCTAGAATTTGTTTGGCATGAGGTGAGGATAGAGATATCATCCGCAAAAAGTACACATGGCCCGTCTATGGTTTTGGGGAGGTCATTTATATATATGAGGAATAGGAGGCTCCTCACATTGTAATTAAACACAGGCAGAGTAATATAGACATACCTACAGTTAAGTGACTGTTTTCTCAGTGATATGCGTCAGGACCTTATACCTTACTTCATCTACGTATTAGAAAATTTATCTTGATTTAGTCTAAGTATTTGTAATTCTGACTTGATTCTGATTTGAGTATTAATATAATAGGACAGCCTAAGGCTTTTACACAGAATGGGTTTGTTAAACAACACAAAGTGAAAAAAATGCACCTTATTGTTTAAAACTATTTATTTGAGACACGTAAACACTACAGGCTCAGATAAGTTTATTTAAGAATAGTCCTCAAGGCAATTTCTAGTAAACACAACAAAATTAAAGTGTGTTTACATATTACATGACTGATGTAGAGAGTCTTGCATTTGGGTGTTAAACCTAGAAACCAACTTATTGTTTGTTTTCTCGATTAATGTCGTTCGGAGTTCCATTTGCTGGGGCAGACTGCGGAGTATTCTGTGGGACCTGTTGCGGGGCAACTTTTTGCACATACTGTGGGACCGGAGCATACTGTTGAGCGGGAGTATACTGCTGAGCTGGAGCCTGTTGTTGAGCTGGAGCTTGTTGTTGAGCCGGAGCATACTGTTGAGCGGGAGTATACTGTTGAGCTGGACCCTGCTGTTGAGCCGGAGCATACTGTTGAGCCGGAGTATACTGTTGAGAAGGAGCATACTGTTGAGCTGGAGCATATTGTTGAGCCGGAGCATACTGTTGAGCCGGAGCATACTGTTGAGCCGGGCCGTACTGTTGAGCCGGGGCATACTTTTGGGCCCCTTGCGGGAGCTGTGGGTTGAACTGTGGCCCTTGTTGGGCGTAGGGAGTAGACCACTGTTGAATGGGCTGTCGGGCAAACTGATTGTTGTACGGCGAGCCAGGTGCTGGGTAATATACAGGGCCAGGTGCAGGGTTATAGGCATAACCAGGTGCTGGGTAATATGAAGGGCCAGCTGCTGAGTAATTCGGAGAGCCAAGCCCTGAGCCAGCGTTATTTGGTGCGGGTACCGGATTGATTGCGTAGTTTTTATCTCTTTGGCTGTTAGTGTTGTCTCCCCCGACGCTAACACCTAAGTGTTTTTTAATTCCTAGGATCCCAAGTCCATTTCTCAACCCTGCTTCCAATCCAACATTGCCATCGACACCGGTGTGTAAGCCCCAACTGCTTGAAGTGTTGGTTTCTTTGAATCCTCCATCATCACCACCAATCAATGGAACACCTGAAATAAAATAACATTATCGTAAATTTTTGTGTACATTACACAACACACTTCAGAATTCGAGCTTATAATTTGCTCATTTACGAGACAAATTAAAAAATGGACACTTCAAAAACAAAAAAGTCGATTGTTGAATTAGTGGCGATGGATTGACACATTTACACACGTGAACCTAACTGTCAAAGTCTCCAATAAGTCTACGAATTACCGCAGGAGTCACCAACTTGACTGAATTAGTTACCCTTTCTTATGTAAACAATGATTTTATTGTTATTAACTAAGCCAGTCACTAAAACGATTGAACCAGCAGGTAAATATTAGATACTCACAGTGGAACAACTCCAAAACCGTCAAACTCAGGATAACGCCTGCCTGTAAAAAATGTAAGGTTAGTAAATTTATTCATTGATTTTATTATTTAGATTTTTTGATTTTCAGAAGGCTTTTTACCGGGTTGACAACGAAATTCTTAAATTAATCTTGGCAGGTCCATCGTCGACCGCATAGTTGCTTTCCATCAAGTGAGATTGTGGTTAAAGGTAGTATAGCACACATATCAACTCGGAAAAATGATCTTCACCGTCTCGCCTTTTTCGCTGTGTTGCCCCTAGGCGAGGCGATTACGTTACGTTTTCGATTAGTGTGCGTACAAAGAGTACTGCACGGCTCGAGTTGATACGGTGACGTCCCTTTCCGAATTAATACGTGTGTTATAGACCTTAAACGTGAGCTTATCAATAATTTTAAAAAAAAGGAATGCAAAGATAACAAATGTCGGTGTGGTAGAACAGTCGGAGTATGCATGTAAGTTTGCGTATTCATCAGAGGAAAAAAACTAATTGATAAATAAATGAATGAATGTTCCAATTAAGTATGTAATGTCTTAAAAGTCTGCACAAACATTCTGTCGACATGTTTGCATTTTTTTTTAATCAGATTACCTAGTCTGTTCTGTTGTGTTTGTGTGGTGTGTGTGTGTTGTGTTGTAAAAGTCGTGTGGACCTACCATTATTTAGTTGTAAACAGATTGGCGATAGAGCATTCATGATTGTGTTAGAGTAACGCTCGGTTAATTGGGGATTATGGTAATTATCGGGTAGTAATTATATTCTTGACAGCTAGGAGTAGCACAGGTGTGATCTTATTCTCCTGATAAACACGAATGCAGCTGATAATTATTATAATAAGCCCGCAGTGTCCCGCTGCATGGCCTCCCTTCCTTTTTCATTTTGTTCTATTTTGGCCTAGCTGAGCCCAATACTTTAGGTATGAATTCAGCTCGTCGTGTCCTCTCTTGGGTTATTATTGAGCCACGAGATATTAATTTATATAGTTATTAACCTTTTGAACGCCATTGTCTCGTAAAAATGACAAGCAAGCGCGTGCCCTGTACGCCGAACGTCACAAATATGTGACAATAAGTAAGGTGAATTTGTGGCTGTCGGCGGCACGCCGATGCCGATTTTGAACGCCAGAAAGGTAAACTAATAGTTAAATTGGTCAAGCTAAAAAAATTGATCTAAAATTCGAAACACGCAAGTTAACATTAAGAGGCCCATAATTTCAAACCATTGGATACCTACGGCTCAAAACACTTGCCCTCTTTCTACTAACTTGTCAAATCAACACTTCTTCACATCATTCCTCGCAGGAAAAATTGAGCCCCCCTTCAAATAAAAGAAGAAGAAGCCTACTTGTCGGAACCATTGCGGCACCACGCTGGCAGGACCAAACATGCTGCTGCGTCCAGCAACACCTACGACGCAGCTGTACGTCTCCCGGCTACATCACTCCACGAAGGTTGAGGAGATCGTGTAGTACATGAGTGTGGAGACCAACTGTACTTTAAGGGGTTGAGAAGTTGGAGTCGCGTCACAACACAAACTTCAAGTCGTTTGTGGTGCGGGTTCCAACTCATCAGCTCCAAATGTTCATCAAAGAAGAGTTTTGGCCGAAGGGTGTCGTGTATCGACGTTTCCGCGGCCAGCTGCGCGACACCAGTCAGCGAAATACGGTGCCGTCATTTCGTGTGCAATAGTTTAATAAGGTTTATTAATTTGTATTAGTTTATTACTGTTTAAGATTATGTAGTATTGTATACATCGGCATATTGGGCATCAGTAGCCTGATAAAACAAATATTATAATTATTATTTATTATAGGTACGGGGTAATTTATTCTGCCAGGGTTGCGGAATTTGTTCGAAAGAGTTACCGCGGCCCTGGAACTCAAAGAGCATTTGAAGGAACACGGGTGGGTTTTAGTTAGTAAGATTCCGACACTCCCTTACGCTCCGCCCAGAGCGGAAATTTGATTCATTTGAGTCATTTGATGATTTCCCAAACATTTTCTTTTATTCATAAAATTAGTTTGCGGGAATCTGTGGCACTAAAATGTTTCAAAATATATATTTTTTGAAAATCTAACGAACGAACGAACTAAATAAAATTAATTATTATTTTTCTTATTATGCAAATACCCAATTATCTCGCTGCATATATAGTAATCGCGGCAAATTCATTTGACAGCAGGAGTGGAGTAGGTATTGACTCCGCAAAGCTTGGAAGTCCGCTATGCCCTGCGCGCGCAGCTTGGTACGTGTTATGCTCCTCCCTGCCTCTAGAAATATTGGCCAGGTGATCGCTCAAACGCGAGGCAAGCGAACGCCTTTGAGCGATCTCTAGGATTATTCTCCTTCTATGGGGGAAGCGGAAGGGAGTGTCAGACTCCTACTGACTAGAACCCGCCCGTGTTTCTCAGAAAGAGAAATCGTTAAAAAAAAAACCCCTATCTGACTAACACAATCCAGTAACTTTACCCAGTTACTGGGTATCATACCCCTTGGCAAGACTGGTGTCAGATTTTCTGGCATCTGACCTTCCGTCAACAACGGTCAAAGATGAAAAATTACAACCGGGTTTAACGTGCTTTACGAGGCACGGAGAAGTCTTGGTAAGTAATGGGGGTCACCCATCCACGGACCAACTTTGGCAAGCGTTGCTTAACCTGAAAGATCAACTCCTCAAGATTTTGGTGTAACTAAATATTGTAGTTGCATGGAATCTTGTTAAAAGAATTTGGATGCGTTCTAGTAAAAGAAACGTACCTACGAGTACATAGTAGAAGAAATATTCTGTTCATAATTTATCGAGAGTTTATAACCCCTGCAAATCCATACTAATATTATAAATGCGAAAGTAAGTCTATCTTTCTGTGGTGTCTGTCTATTACGCTTTCACGCCTAAACCGCTGAATCCATTTTGATGAATTTTGGTACAGAAATAGATAGATTAGACCCTGGTTCTCCAAGGTCTCGAAGCAAAATTAATAAACATATGTTCAAGCGTTTTTCGCGTTCAAGTCGCGGGCAAAAGCTAGTTCTACTATTATATTATAAATGTGATAGTTTGTATGTTTGTGCAACAATCAGGCAAAAACGGCTGAAGGGATTTAGATGAAATTTGGCACACATATAACACATATCCTGGAATAACACATAGGCTACTTCTAATATTTTTTATGCAAGCAAAGCCGCGGGTGGCAGCTAGTATTTTATAATCTTATGGTGTTTGAAATAATCCGGTGGCTGATATATACATCCTAGTGCTTTAAAAGCGGTCTTTTAAGTTCCACTCTCCAATATATTCCATAAATTATCTCCCATGTTTTTTTTGCAGACCGTACCTACAACCTCCGGCGCGCTAAGTAAGTTACACTGACATCGATGCGGCTGGCCGTAAATTAATGGTTTTATCTTTAATGTAATACTTTGTGTTATAATATCGTTTGCACGCGATACGATAATCTTAGCGTGGTTAAGTTATAAAAAAATATATTTGATGTCTACCGGTTGAGTTATAGTTTATTGGCAACTTGCTGCGCCCCGCGGGCCGCGATGTTACCCGCGTTTTATCAGATACTCCGCGTGAATGTCTAAAATTATCCGAAGGGAACACACACCCTAAATAAAAACTCTATGTATTAATCCAGGATCAGTTTCCTGCATACCAAAATTGGTCCAGCCGTTTGCGCGTGAAGAAGTAACAAACATACACACACACACTCACAAACTTTCGCCTTTATAATATTAGTGTGATGTTTTAGGGGGCATAAACGACACTTACGAAAACTTTTTACAAAAAAACACAACAGAAATCCGAATAAAAAACACTACAAATTATAAAATCACTTTAATTTCGGCAGTCGGTGTTTTTGGTTGCTTTTTCGTTTTTGACACCGACTTCCGAAATTAAAGTTATTTAATTTATTAATTGGCTCATTTGTGGGGCTCCGCATCCGTTTTTACAATAAGCTACCTCTTTCTTATCTTGAGCTGCCTTTTAACTCGTTTAAAGCTAAAGTTAAATCCAACCTTTTTTCGAAGGCATACTATTTAATCAATGATTATTTAGACGATGATAATAGTTGGTCGCAGTGTTGAACGCAAGACACCCTTCGTTTTAATGTTCTTTCATAGTTAGCTTATGACAATTTACATGAGTTGATATATTTATTTATATATATGCCCGTAGAGGTCAATTATTTGTTTTTTTTTTTAATGTAGATATTGATGATGATGTAGATAATACTCTCATAACAATGTTTTTTATAATGAGTGTAATGCAACATGTGATTAATTAATTGTATCCTGAGCAATCGGCAGCAAGTTCGTCATGCTCCCTTAGATTTTACTGCTTGCGGTAGCGTCGGGGGTCGGGTTACCTACATATTTCCCTCAAATATGGCGAGGGGGGTAATGGCTGATCTTTGCGTTACGCTCGTGAACGGGTGCTGCTTGTGGTCAATGGTTGTCTTATTATCCATGGTTTTTATTATTGATATAACGATTATCTGCTTAATGTTTAATTTTGATGGCCCTGGTTTATCACTTGTGGCGTCGAGTCACAAATATTTTAATAAATTCTACCCTCTGCACGTGTAAGCTTGCACGCCCTTTATGTCTGGAGGCTTACTTAGTTTGATTTAATATTGTTTTATGCTTGAATCTGTCTGATTATGGAGTGTGCTAGCTTACAAGTAGCGAATTATTTAATTTTAGGTTTTTACGTGTTACCTTTGTTGTATTGTTTTCTTTGTAAGAATACTTTGCATACCTTTCTATAAATGCTAGTTCTTCAACAGACAGATGTGTTGCTGGGGAGTTTGTTGCGCCACTTCTTCTTCCTAGCTAAACCACTAGGAAGTGGTGACGGGAGAGCGTTTTGGGGGATTGTCTTTATGTGGAACTTTGACGTTCTGACGTTCAAAAAGTACTGGCACTAAGCCAAATTTGAATAAATGACTTTTGGCTTTGAAATCAATACAAACACACTTACAATTAGTTTCATGGTGGCTGCGGACAGTGTACTACTTGTGACGATCACTTCACTGAAAGCTCCAGCCCAAACTAGCGGTAACGAGCTGTGAGGCAGAATATTTAAACAAGACGATTTCGGTTATCAATAACTTGCGACCTCTCTCTTATTTATACCACTATCAGAGTTCAACCTTGACTTTGTTTCCTTTGTGTTTATAATAAGGAAAAGTTTATTTAAGGACAGTCATTTGAAGCTGTATTTGTGAATCGACATCAAAATTTTCCTTAACGGCACGTATTTACGTGTTTGTGTCACAAATTTACGTTAATTCGTTGGATTTTATTTCTCAACTAAATTGTTATGTACGTAGGTATTTATATGTATTAATAATTGTACTTTTTTTCTGTCTGGTTGTCTTTACTTTAAGATGCACCAGAGGGGCTTGCACGAGTGTTTTGTCGTACTATAGTGACGTTACAGCCGGTCGATTCTGTGTACATGTCGAAGTGAAGGCTTGGGTGAGGTGATCACGAGGTGAGCTGTCAATCCATATAATCAAGATGTCACGTGATCACGAAGTGAGCTGTCATTCCATCTTGATTATATGGATTGACAGCTCACTTGTAACACCAGCGGACGCACACGCTAGTGCTACTTATTGATATTATAATAAATAAAACTATGTTTAAGGTTTAAACTTCATAATATATTTGGCATCTGCCTTCAATGAACGTTGGTACCGGAGTCCCAAAAGGAAACAAAACATATTTTTATGTTCCTATTTCAAATTCTCTTTTACTTTTCGCCAGACGCTTCCAAAGGGCTACCTTGTCTACCAGAGACCTGGAGCCAAGGATATCCTACTCACAATGTTATCATATAGGGGAGCACACAAAACAATTGGCTATTGTTGGGAGTTGTTGTTTAATTAATGGTTCCAATGTTTGTAAATATGTGAGTACCATTTACCTAAATTTCTTTAGGAAATTAATAAGTTTACCTCTGCTGGTGATACTTTGTAATAATAATAATAATTTGTGATAAGTAGCATACTCTGGGTGCATCGTCCTCACATAATATTAAATTAATTTTTGTAAACCAAATTTTGTAAAATCACTATTTGAAAAGAGTAACTATGGAGTTTCTTGTCCGTTCTTCTCCATAAGAATCTACCTTTCCGAATGGACAGTAAAGTCACTTTATTAATGTAATTCTATTATTTTTACTGAACTGTAAACGATGACGTTCAAAAGTGCCGTTTAATGGCCTAATTGAAATAAACGTTTTGACTTTTGACTTTGACTTTGAGTCCGACAAATTGCATGTGACACAAATATTACAATTATAAGTACCAATCAAACTGTAATAGAATTGTGCAAGGTTGTCTTATATTTTTTGCGAAATAAAAGTGTTTTTTTTTAATGTAGAATGAGTTCACTTACGGCCGGTCTCAATAACGTATATACGCCTTTAGCCAACTATCAAATTAGCTACGTTGATTATTATAATAATATATCTTGGGACAATTCAAATACGGTCATCCGATCACAAACTAGGCAAAGCCTGTGCTATGGCAACCAGGCAACTGACAAAAAAACATACTTATATATTTTTAAATACATACATATTATAAACAAATTACACCCAGACACAGAACCAATGATCATGCTCATCACACAAAGATTTGTCCTGGGTGGGAATCGAACCCACGACCTCCGGTTTAGCAAGTCAGGGTCACTAACCACTCGACCAATAGGCCAGTCCAAATATTTGATTTTTTAGATTTAAGGTAACTAATTTGACAATTGGTTAAAGGTACATACGTTATTGAAACCGGCCGTTGGTTAATCATGCATTGTGCACCATGCACCAGAAGGAAGTAGGTATCCTGTAAGCAGATAGTGTACGCTCAATATGAGGTCTAGGGTCACTATTGCATAGATAATATTAAATGTTTTAAATTTATCGGAAAGTCTGATAATCCAGTCGACAGTCACAACAGATCAAAAGGTAAAGATTTATCAGTTACGTATATTTTTGACTATCATCAAAGACTTATATAATTATGAGATATTCTTGGAATTCATGTGCCTGTTACAGTAAAAAAACTTTTTTTCCAAAAATATACAACCGACTTAATAAAAATCGGCCAAGCGCGAGTCGGACTCTTACACGAAGGGTTCCGTACCATAAACCGAAAATAAAACACGATTATTATATGGGAGCCCCCTATAATTTAATTTATTATTTATTGTAATAGCGGAAATAGAAATACCTACACACTCTGTGAAAATTTGAACTGTCTACCTATTACGGTTCTTGAGATACAGCCCGCTGACAGACCGACGGACGGACGGACTACTGCTATTATTAATAGAATTCTGTTTGCTACCTTTTGGGTACGGAACCCTAAAACACTATTTTTTTTATGGATGGGAAATCATTAAATTACTTCTTCCGCTCTGGGTGGAGCGGAAGGGCGTGTCAGACTCTTACTGACTAAAACCCATCCGTGTTCCTTCTAAAGTCCTTTGCGTTCCAGGGCCGCGGTGATTCTTTCGAACAAATTCCGCAACCCTGGCAGGCTCTGGCCCTAGCGGACCCCGTCTTCAATGCTGACATCTCTTTGAGGCGCGCGTGAAACACAACGCGCCATCGACCCGGGCCTGGTGGTGATCGGACAGCGAGCCACCCAACGCTCGCTGTCCGCAGGCCCGCGCCTACGGTGGCCGGGGATCGCCCTGCGACTCCCGACGCCCGGGGCGTCTTCTCCTGTAGCGGCGGTTGGGGCGAAGGCCTCGCCTTTCCTCCGCGCGGCCCGCCTCCTCCTTCGCTAGCATTATTGCTTCGCAGAAGAAGGTGACCGCTCCCCAAGCCTCCTCGCTCCGGACCATGTATTCAACGAGGGCCGGACGCGAGACGTCACTGCCGCCGATCGCCTCGACGAGGACACGGCGTTGCTCCGCCCAAGCAGGGCAGACCTCCACCGTATGCTCCACCGTGTCCTCCGAGCGATCCTCACAGTGCTGACACCCGGGCGTGTCCTCCCGCTTAATCCGAAACAGGTACCTCCCGAAACAGCCATATCCGGTCAGTACCTGCGTAAGGCGGAAGGTGAGGACGCCGTGGCGCCTCTCCAGCCACTCCCCAAAGAGAGGCCTTACCGCCAAAATTGTGGCGTGCCCAGCGCTGGGCCGCGATAGTCGCTGACTCCATACCGCCATGGTATCCTGCCGGAGCTCCGTCCGCCGCGATGCAATTTGCCGCGGCAGCGGAGTTTCGCCCCGGCGAAGCGCCTCCACGCGCCACGCGTAGACGTGCGCGAGGGCTCTCGCCTCCAGATCCCATGGTGGTAATCCAGCAAGGAGGCTCGCCGCTTCGCCGGAGACCGTGCGTTATCCCCGAGCCAGCCGGATGGCCATGACCCTTTGGGACGAATTGAGCTGGCGGGCTGGTCGCCCCTTCAGCGTTAGGGCCCACACAGGGGCCCCATAAAGGGCCATGGACCGCACGATCCCCGCATAGAGCCTCCGGCAGGAGGCGTTTGGACCCCCTAGATTGGGCAGGAGCCGCTTGAAGGCAGCTCCGGCCCGCTCCAGTCTGGCAGCCAAACGTCGGAAGTGCTCCTCGAAGTTCCACCGGCTGTCAAGAACGAGCCCCAGATATCTGATCGTCGACCCGACGCCGATGTGAACCCCTCCTACCGTTACTTGAGATCCCGCTGGTGGCCTGTTCCGAGAACAATGAAAGCACATGGCCTCGGATTTGTGCAGGGCCACCTCGAGACCCAATTGCCGGATCCTTTCAGCGACTATCGCGACCCCGCGTGTCATTAAGTCGGCCGCCGCCTGATGCGACCTCCCATGTGCCAGAACCAGCGTGTCGTCAGCGTAGTCTGCTACGCCGCTAGGGAGGTCGGCGCGCAGCACCCAATCGTAGCCGATGTCCCACAGGAGCGGCCCCAGAACCGAACCCTGCGGAACACCGCACGACATCTCTCGCCGGTTCCACTCTCCCCGGTGACCGGGGTAGATGACAGCCCTATCCGTCAAATAGGCCTCGACCATGCGACGGAGGTAGGTCGGCATCCGGTGATACCGGAGTGCCTCCCTAATGCAACTCCAGGGCAGGGAGTTAAAGGCATTGGCGATGTCAAGAGACACCGCCAAGACGACCCTGCCCCGGGACACCGTATCCCCCGTCGTGGGGGCTCTCACGCGCATGATGGCGTCCACCGTTGAGCGCCCCGTGCTCCCCCCGACTCTTTCAAAGAGCTTGCCCACCTCGTCGAGCAGCACGATGGGCCGGTATGCGGACGGAGAGTCCGCAGGGCGCCCAGGTTTCTTAATGAGAACCAGTTTCCCCGTCTTCCAACGAAGTGGGAACTGGCCTCTCTCCAAGCATGCGCTTAAGAACCCCCTTAGTCGAGGCCCGTGAGCCTCTATGGCCAGGACCCATGCTTTCCCAGGTAAGCCATCGGGTCCTGGGGCGGTATTTTTGGCCTTCAGCCTGTTTACCGCCACTCTCAGGTCTACCTCAGTCACCTCCGAAGCGTAGTCATCGTCGTCGCCGTCGTCAGTGTGGTCCGCATCGGGCACCGCAGGTGGCGGAACCATAGGCGGGGGAGTATGCTCCCCCCGCGAAGGGAACAGAGCGCTCAACACGTCCTCCATCAGCTGGGGCCGGAGACTCTGCGTCAACGGGGGGGCCCAGGTGCGGAGTTTATCCCGGACCATTTTGTAGGGGCGTCCCCACGGGTCCCCGTTCAGAGACTCCAGCATCTCCTCACGAGCCAGATCCCTGGCCCGCAGGATCCCCGCTTGGAGGGCGGCCTTCGCCGCTCTGTACTCCTCGTATAGCTCCGCCTCGATGGCCAGCGCATCCGGAGGGCGGATGCGGAGCCTGCGATGCCTGGTGTATGGACGCCGTGCAGCAACGCACGCCTCGCGCAGCGTTGCCAGCTCCCGCGACTACCAGTACACTTGGCGGCAGGCGCGTCCTGGCTGGACCCGGAGCATTGCCATGTCACATATCTCGGACATTGTCTCCCGGAACCACTCCGCCTCGTCGTTGGTGTCAACAGGCCTGTTCGGTGGTGACACCCAAGCCTGCACGATCGAGGCTTCCAGGAGGAGCTCCCGGTCCAGCTGCTTCAGCGCCCATCGCGGACCACTCGGGGCCTCTCGGACTGGCGTGGTTGAAGTCTGGGCGGAGACGTCAAACCGCATAACCCTAAAACACTACAAAGTACAAAGTAACTTTAATTTTGACAGTCGATGTTTTTGGTTGTTCACCGACACCGACTTCCGAAATTAATTGAAGTTATTTTGTACTTTGCAGTAGTTTTTTGGAAGTCCGTTGTATTTTTTTGTAGAAAAAGTTTTTATTTTTCACTTTTTCGTTCTATAGCCCCCAAAAGCTAAAACTTATTAGTAAGCACGCCTTCGCAAACCAAATCCAGTCCAGATTATAATGCCTATAAAATTTAAAGATTTCTCTCGATTTCTCCAGAACCCTATCATCAGATCATAACTTGATGACCATAGGACCACCAGGAAAGTATACCCTATCAAACAAAACAAGAAAATGCCAAAGCGGTACAGGCTTCTTTGAGTAGAGGAGCCCAATGGGTTTTTTGGGATTTACTTTAGCGCGACAGATGAACATAGGGAGATACCTTGCATCCTGTTGAGTACCTGTACTATAGGTAAGCCCATTATGTAGGGCCGTGCGTCTAGGACAGCCCACCAGATTAAAAAAAAAAACGATCGTCAAAAATATTGAAGCGCGTCAGATTAAGTTAAGCTGGGTTAATTAATAGCAAAAAAGTGTACATTTAGAAAATCTGACGGTTGGGTGGGTCACCGACATCCACTCAAGAAAGGGTGTCATCCAACGCGCCTTCAACACCATCTGGCTTCTGCCAGTTACTACGGTTGAAGACTATTCAAGGTGGACTATGTTGACTCCACTCGTCTTAACATAGCGGGGACAGTGGCTTGTCTGCCAGCCGACGCGCGACGCCCAAGCGCGCCCCACGCCACACAAGTTAGCTGTTACAAGGCTGCGTTCGCACATATTAAATTTCCATCCCTTATTAATCACGTATAAACCAACTACTCAACCATTTGTAATTTCATATTGCCTTTTATCCATGTTATACAGTCCACTACTCCTTTTATTTACATCACCACGACCTGTCGTCGCGATCATTGGTTAGTTAACTAGCTCGGAGCTAAAAGACGACTCTGTTTTGTGAAATTGGGCCTTAAACGTTAATCGCGGCAACAGAACACTGGTTATTTCTGTTGCTGCATCTAGCTACCGTTAACGGCAACTTTATAGCTGGTCATTGCGTCAACTAAAGTTCCTCTATCTTGGGAGCGCCTTAGGTCTTCGCGCCTTAGGTAATTGACCGGCAGTCATAGATCGTGTGTCAGTACGACAGTTGACCTACGAAAATGGCACTGCTAGTTTGACGTTTGGCCGCTATTCCACTGGCGTTGTACGAGCGTTGACGTAACGCTCGTTAAACGCCAGTGGGATAGCGGCCGAACTCAAAAAGTAACGAACCATAGGCGTATATTGGGGGCGGGGGTGTAGGCCGTTTGGCGTTACGTCAGCAAAGGTCTCGTCTAATTGGTTGTGCCCTGATTCTAAGGCTAAGATTTCGAAAAAGGATAACTCGGCTTCGCCCGTCAAAGGCACATTTGACGATGTTATCAGCCATCTCCTAAAACTCAGCCTCCAGCTGTAAACCAGACTGCAGTGGCTGAGAAAATTACTGTAGAACCAGCAATCAACCAGCCTATTCAACCCCCCTTCCCAATTACAAGAGGCTCTCGGGAGCTCAACGAGATTCGCTGTTTTTGTGAGAACTTAGTGCTATTTGAGTGGAGTTGCCGTTACAGAGAATTTGCGTAGTGGCACAGGTTTGTTGGTACCCATCTTTCATCGTTATAAGTTTTTATTATATCCACTCAAATGTAATATTATTTATTTATCACAAGCATCTTCCCCGTGTCCCATTACTTATATTCAGGGTTGCTTGTAATTCGACGTATGACAAGAGCTAATAGGGGGGGGTGGGGGGCAAAATGCAATAAAAAAAAAATTATAAAATTAAAATTAAAAAAAATTAAGGGTTCTTCAAATATTTAACTAAAATTTGACATTTAATTCCAAATAAAAAAAAACCGGACAAGTGCGAGCCAGACTCACGCACCGATGGTTACGATCGAGTCTTGTGTTTTTCCGAGTATACATTACCTACATGAGTTATATTTTTTTATTCCTTAAATACTTAACACTAGAAATAAAAATAAAAACTCCTAACTGAATTAACCTTAAAATATGGCGTCAAAAAATTCATCCGCATCGCTGTCGACTGGAAGTGTAAACAAAAGACTGTCGGCATTGCCACGTTGTATGGCAATGCTTATGCTTTGACCAAGGTAAAAGCCCATTACCTACGGATACATCAATGTTCGTCACGGTCAATTCTTCAATCGAAAATATACGTTTATAATCGCAAAAAAATATTTTTTATATGATAAAACAACAAATTCCCAATTTTCGGACTTTTTCCTGTACTTGTACTGTAAGATCTCTCTTCTTGCCAACTTTCATGACTCTAGGTCAACGGGAAGTACCCTACAGGTTTTGATTCCCAGTGAGCGTCAAAAAATGCGCAATAATCGGAGCATAAACAGCCGTATCTCCTTTTTATCTTTACTTAGAAGATTGATTTTCTCACAGCTTCAAAGGACTGCAGACCTGAGTAGGTATATTTTTTTTAATTTCAACTCGATACCTCCACGCGTTCCCGAGAAAAGGAGTCTTGACAGACAGACAGACGGACAACAAAGTGATCCTATAAGGGTTCCGTTTTTTCCTTTTGAGGCACGGAACCCTAAAAACTACATATGATTTTTTTTTATTATCATTTTTTAATGGTACCTACCATTAAAAAATGATATTGTAGCTGGCACTTCAATTAAGCTATGAACATAATTAAAAGCACTAAAAGCACTTCATTTAACAAAATAACTAAAATAATGAGCTATTTAAGAAAAATATATTACCAACATTTTACGCTTAAAAAAATCTTGTTTTCGACTCTAGATTTCCAAAATCACTGTTCAAATAATTGTGAAAAATAAAGGGTGACGAGCAATTTTGATTGACCGATGTGACTTTATAGGCAAATTATATCTTTCTTCAACATTGGTAAAAATATGTCGAATCAAAAGTCTCGTAGTTACTAGCGATTAAAATTTAACATATGTTTATGGTCTGAAAGCAAACTCAGGTACAGTAAGCGACAATATTCGATGAGCATCTAAAAGTTCCAAAAGTCTTAAAACAACAAAAGGCTCTGCATAACTTTGGCCACAAAACGCGGTGAACAGATCAAGGTTACAAATTTCGTGACCGGACATGTAAACAAAAATACTAAACACGCCAATGTTATAAAATTCTGTTAATACGCATACGCTGGCAGAGTGTGCCGCTTGGGAGGAGCCGCGCCGTACCCTCATCTCTGTGGTAGGCGGTGACCTCTCGCTGCCGGCCGTAGTCCATGCTATGGTCGGCGGTAAGGAGTCCTGGGACGCGGTGGTCTCCTTCTGCGAGACAGTTATCGCGCAGAAGGAGGCTGCGGAAAGGGAGAGGGAGATCACAACCCCTCTCCCGGCCCGCAGCAGGCGCATCGGGCGTCGGAGGAGGGCATACGCTGCCCTCTTCCGGCCCCCCTAACTGGGTCCAGGGGCGGCGGACTAGGGGATGTCCGTCGCCCCCCATTCATCCGGACCCGAGGTGGCGGCGCGTGGTGCGCCCCTCTTTGACGTAGCGAGGGGAGTCAAACACCTCACTCCCCTCGCCGACGCGAGGTGGCCCGCAGTGGCGGGCCGGCACCAGTCGGGGATTGCGGAAGTCGCATACGTTCCCGCGATCCCCGGCGTAGGTGGAAGATGGAACACCGGGGTGGTTTTAGTCTGTAAGAGTCTGACATACCCCTCCATCCGCCCCAGGGAAAAGGAAAGCCTCATGGAAATCCACCAGGATTTCCATGAGGCTTTCCCCGAAAACAAAAAAAAAAGGCATCTTAAGTCGCACATGCGTATACATTTTGAAAAAACAATAATGGATGGCGGCACTTTGTACTTGCTCATCGAATATTGGTGCTGACTGTATGTACCACGCGCGAGATAGTTGGAGGCAAAGATGTCATTAGAGAATTAAAAAAATATTTCTGGACATATTTATTAAGTGTACTCGATCCATATAATAGTTCCATCGTCGCAACTTAGTTGAAAAAATAAAATGACTGGGCCAACTTCCATGAAGTAGTTCAAACCCCTTCGTTGTTCTAGAAGTAATCAACTCGATAAATTACAGCTACAGTAGGACTACACTATCGATTATAAAGTATGACAATTGTTTCTTCATACACAGCCATCAATATTTACAAATCTTTATGAACATAAAAAGATGGACAGCTTCTTCGACGAATCATGTATGCAACAACGTGATGAATATGAGGGGTCACGGGTGGAGGAGAGCTTTCAAAGGCCTACAGGCCTGTCCTGCCGAGCCTTAATTCTTAATTGTACAAACAAAAAAAATGTTTCAATGGCAGTTTGACCACAACGGCGAGTTGCACCAAGCCTCTTACAACACAAAATGAAAAAAAGACCTTATTATTGTTTAGAAATATATATTCATACGTACGTGTAAATAGATAGGCAATCCTGGCAAAATAATTGTAAACTCTGATTTTTTAAATGCAACCCGCAAAAAATATCAATCCCGCTTGTTCGTTTTTTTTTTTATTAAAAAATCTAATTTCAATAATAACTCGATGGGATAAAATATTAACTAGCATGTTTGTAGAAGAGATCGAGTTTCACAAGTAGGTCAGTAAATTAAATATTTTAATCCGTGCAACTGTCACATATTTATATTTTACTAGTTGCCGCCCGCGGCTCCGCCCGCGTGATTGTCGAAAACTATCCTAAGGGAACATATTCCCGGGATAAAAAGTATCCTATGTGTTATTCCAGACTATAATCTACCTCTGTGCCAAATTTCATCAAAATCCATTCAGTAGTTTTTACGTGAAAGAGTAACAAACATCCATACATACATCCATACTTACAAACTTTCGCCTTTATAATAGTAGTAGGATTTATTAAAGATTAATAATAATAATAATACCGTTTATTGAAATACGTAATATAAGAAGTTAACATAAGGTATACATACATATGGTGCAGTAGTATATATTAAATTTGGCCTATAATAATCTGGATAAAAACTATGTGAGTAACTTTTGCAAGGTTTAAAGCTAATGAGACTGGCCTAGACTTACACCTCACTCCCCTCATACGCTGCCCTCTTCCGGCCCCCCTAACTGGGTCCAGGGGCGGCGGACTAGGGGATGTCCGTCGCCCCCCATTCATCCGGACCCGAGGTGGCGGCGCGTGGTGCGCCCCTCTTTGACGTAGCGAGGGGAGTCAAACACCTCACTCCCCTCGCCGACGCGAGGTGGCCCGCAGTGGCGGGCCGGCACCAGCCGGGGATTGCGGAAGTCGCATACGTTCAGGCGATCCCCGGCGTAGGTGGGAGATGGAACACCGGGGTGGAGTATTTCCATGAGAATTTCCCCACGACATCAAAAAAAAAAGGTACCACATATTTATTTGAGTTACACAATTTATTGTAAACAAAACAAAATGTTGTTGTGCAAGTTGGTTTATATAAATTACAAATAAATGGTGTTTGATAGCCAGAAACCAACCTATTGTATATTCTCTTCATTATTTTCGTTTAGAGCTCCATTCACTGGGGCTTAAGGCGAGGTGGCGTCCGGGATGTGTTGCGGAGTTGGTCGTTGCATATACTGTGGGGCCGGTGCATATTTTTGGACCGATGCATATTGTTGGACCGGTGCATACTGTTGTACCGGGGCGTACTGTTGGGCCGGGACATATTGCTGGGCTGGGACATATTGCTGGGTCGGGACATACTGTTGGGCGGGTGCATATTGCTGGACTGGAACATACTGTGGGGCCGGGACATACTGTTGGAACCTTTGTGAGTCATATTGCTGGGGGGCAGGTTGTTGTGCATATTGGGGGGAAACCGGACGCTGAGGGCCAAACTGTGACGATTGAGGAAACTGTGGCGGATATTGTGGACCATATTGAGTGTAGCCACTTGCTGGGTAATTCGGAGAGACAAACCCTGATCCGGCATTGTTTGGTGCGGGTACTGGATTGATTGCGTAGTTAGTATCCTTTTGGCTGGTTGCCTTATCACCCCCGACGCTAACACCTATGTGTTTTTTAATTCCTAGGGTTCCATGCCCATTTTGCCACCCCGCTTCAAGGCCCACGTTGGCATCGACACCGGCATGTAAACCCCAACTGCTTGAAGTGTTGGTTTCTTCGTGTCTTCCATCATGTTCATTCGGCATGCCCGATGGATAGTTTGCCATGTCTCCCTGGTTATTTCTTGGTGGTGGGGTGGCATCAGCTGGTCGGTCAAATGTTTTTACAATAAAATCTTTGTAGCTATTGGTGTCGGGACCAGATTTTTTTGTAGCTTCTAGTATTATGACTCCATCTTTTAATCCTATTCCAACGCCTAAATCCAGACTATGAGTACTGCGATTACCCGTAACTGTCATGTTATGAGTCTCTGTGTAATGTCCTCTGCCATCTTCGAATAATGACCAGCCTGAAATTAAAATTTGGACGTTAATAAACATCGTTAGGATGGTTATGAAGTTAAAAACCGGCCAAGTGCGTCTCGGGCCACATACAATCCCGTCCCCGTCCCGTAAACCATGACAGAAAAACATAAAATGACAAAAACTCGACTGCAAAAACATCTACAACGTGTAACAGAATAAACGCAATTCCTGAAAAGGGACCAATGTACTCATCATTATGAACAACTTGTACTCTGGGACCAACCTAAAATATCAATACATTTTGACGAGTTATGCGCACAGAAATATATGGGGGAGGTCGATCTTTTTTCTCTTAGCGATTTCAGTTTTGGTCCGCTAGTAAAAGTTGTTCATAAGGATGAGTACAATGACCCCTTTTAGGGTATTGCATTTATTCTTTTAAACGTTGTATAAGGTTCTACACAAGATCACTGCTCACTTTTGTGTTGTATTCAAGGTTAAGAAACGCTTGCCGAGTTCAACCCGAGGATAGGTGACCATCCATACCGAGACTCCTCTGAGTTCAGAATGCTCGTTAAACCCTTGGTCCCGGTTGTCACTCCCAAAATAAAAGTGGTTCATGATGGTAAAACGTATATATATACATTGATGACACAATTATCTCCTTTCATAACCTAATTCATTATTTATCATTAAATCTAACTGGGTGCCATTATTTATTTTCAGAAATGTGAATTTAGAATTTAGAAAGCACGAAAAAATTAAGAGGGAATCTATGCGAGATTTACTGACAGATCATAAATCCCACAGTCACTGGATCTAGAATCTAGACCCAATGGTGTAGGTTGTATGTTATTGGAGCATTTTGCAGTTTTTTTTCTGTGGCGAATCCCACCTGCTCATACACAATTCTATTTAAAAAAACATGTACTCAAGTATGTACTCACAGTGGATTCCATTCAAAATCAGCACGGTCAGGAAAAGAGTAAACTGAAACAATAAGTTTAGGTCAAAACAAGCAGAAGGTTTTGTGCTAATATTCTATGGTACTGAAGGATAGATAGATTATATTATCTCTCATTCCGTGGTTTACCCTATTTGGAGTAGTCCAAATAGGGTGAACCGAACCGGTGAAGAATACCAACAAATTGTAGAATTCAAATGAACACAGCACGGCAGTCATCATCATACGGATTATAGGAAACTATTTAAAAAATATGTAAAATTCTACCGATCAGTTACAAACATAAATATCTTCTAGCAGTTAACCACCATGGTACCCAAGAGCATAACTTAACTCATGTAAACAACTACCATAATACACGATCTATGGCTGCTGGCAGATTCAGTGTCCCCAGAGTCACCAACTACTTTGGTGACAGAACTCTTAAAAAACGAGTACCATACCTACTGAACAGTCTGCCGAGTCATAAGGAGTGAAATAAATAAAAATTGTTTTAGGAATAAATTAAGAAGATATTATTTAGAAAGGTGTTAAAGTGCTACAGTGTATAATTCCATAAGTACAAATTAACGAATGAGTGTATATGTAGAGACTCACCGACCGCATAGTCAAACCATTACTACGGTTTTGTGGGGCTTAGTTTATAAGTTAATTAAGCAATATGTGAAACTAATAAATAATCATCATCAGCCGAAAGACGTCCACTGCTGGACATAGGCCTCCCCCAAGGGGGGGGGGAGGGGGTTGCCATAATCGCCACGCTCGGCCGGCGGGCGATCGCAGTGTAGCTATTGCAATGCACAGAGAATGCTGCTGCCCATTCTCTGGTGAGTCCCTTAGTCGCCTCTTACTCTCTTACGCCTCTCCTTCCCCGGGGGAAGTGATAGGATGGGGCTATTCTTTTATGTACGACACCATACAGAACACCATACAGCTCAGCAGTGCGAACATGAAATAGCTGTCAATCCATACAAACTATGTATCCATATACATAGTTTGTATGGATCGACAGCTCATTTCATGCTCACTTCACTTACACGGTGTGATGTTGACAGAATGGACCGTCTGCGCACTTTGTCAGTGCATAAAAAGTGCATGTTTTGTGAGATTCTTACGAAATGGCGCTCGCGTGTTCGACAGCCAAGCAAAGTTGTTGAATAATTGTTTTTTTAATTAGTATAAACACACTTACAATGAGCTTCATGGTGGCCGTGGACAGTGCTGCTTGTGACGATCACTTCACGGACCTCCAAAACCGAACTAACGTAACTAGCTGTAAGGACGACTATTTAAACACGGCCTACCTTTTTGATTTATTAATATTTATAATATAATTGTTAGGAAAATCCAAGGTATTTTATGACAGTCATTAAAGGATGTGGGCTGTGCGAGTCGATATCAACTCCCATATTCCCATTATTGGAAGCATGACGTTACCGTTTCAACGCAGCGTCAACACCGATTTATTCCCGAAACATTATCTCGTTGTAATTCCATGCAATTCATGGTAGCAATATTAAATTGTTACCATGAATTGATGACGGGGTCAAGTTAAACAAGTTAGGTGGTCGTCCGTTTTTCATTTTTTTAAGGATGGGAAATCATCAAATGACTTCTTCCGCTCTGGGTGGAGCGGAAGGGCGTGTCAGACTCTTACTGACTAAAACCCATCCGTGTTCCTTCTGAAGGCCTTTGCGTTCCAGGGCCGCGGTGACTGTTTTGAAAAAATTGCGCAACGGACTTCGTGACTTACAGTTACAATGTTACATCTATACTAATATTATAAAGAGGAAAGATTTGTATTTTTGTATGCAACGAATAAACTTAAAAACTGCTCGACCGATTTGGAAAATTCTTTCAGTATTGGATAGCTACATTATCAGTGAGTAACATAGGCTATATTTTATCCCCGTATTCCCACGGGAACGGGAACTACGCGGGTGATACCGCGTGACGTCCGCTATTTTTTATAAATAGCTAATACACATAAGTTCAAGTATTATTGTATTTCAGTGGTGTGTAATGCTGGGTATAACTATTCAATATAACAACGAACGATGTAATTAATTCGTTTGATATAAATTGAATGTGTTACAATCATCTATTGTTATAACAACTTATGGTATGTAACATACATACAATAGATGTAATATCATTTCATATAAGGCTAAATAATAACGCCGCACGGGTCGATCTAATTCATTTAAATTTTATGTATAATAGTGGTACATGGGCGGACTTAACACCAGAAGCGCTTAAAGTTACAAATATAATGGGACAATTTTGTTGTTAATTAATATAAGGCATGAAAATTACAATAATTTGTAAGTTACTTGAAACATGTTAATTTATTAATTTAAATCAAATTCTTAATCCCTTAGTAACAAAATCGTAACAAATTTTGATTTCAAAATCTGTTATTTTTCGTTTCTTATCATAAGCATCCCAACTAAAATAGTTATTGTAACTGCTCTAAATTACGAAAAATCTATAAACTAGTTATTATCATTTGAATGGCAAATGTTACACAAATAATATTCTTCACATGTAACACTTGGATTACTTTCTGGGAAGCCCCGGCAACTTAATTGTATAGATTTAAGATAATAAACACATTTTTTATTTAACTCTGCAGACAGTTTTTTACAACAGCTGGCACTTCACATGTGCACTGCCTCATAAAAAAGACAAGAAAAACGTTTCTTGTCTTTTTGATATTATATATATATGTATATATGTTTGGTACCCGGTTTTTTTTTTCTAATCCATACGCTGTGTTCCCAATTTTTCTCCCATTAGCAAAAAAAAAAATGATTTTTTAAGTTTAATTTTTTGCTTCTGAAACAAAAATAGCGGAAATATTGCTATAACTAAAAAAATAAGGTAAAAGCGTTGTATAATATTTCAGAAATATAAACATTTTTTTATTATTATGTACTTAAAGTGAACACTTGTAATTGGCTATCAGTACTACTGGCTACCTATAATATAAAGTAAACACTGAAATAACTGGAAGTTTTCCAACAAAATAAAATAAAGTGTTACCTTAGGGTATTTCTTTATGAGTGGAATCTTCAGGTTCGTCAGAATAAGAACTGGAACTGTTATCTAATTCGTAATCATGGTTGAGTATTCTAAAAGATCACCACCTGGTTCGTCCTCTAAAATATCGTTCAAACAAAGCACAATTTCGTGGGGAAATTGTGTTCCCCAATTAGCTGACCCATCATCTAATTGGGGAACTGGCTGTACCTACTAAGTAGATAATATGTCGTTTGTAAGTATTCCGGGGAATTCCTGCATGTCATGTCATCATGTGTGTTATTATTATATACTAGCTGCCGCCCGCGTGAATATCGAAAATTATCCCAAGGAAACTTACTCCCGGGATAAAAAAGCATGGTATGTTTATTCCAGACTATAATCTACCTCTGTGCCAAATTTCATCAAGATCGCTTCAGCTGTTCAGACTTAATTGAGTAACAAACATACATCCATCCATCCAAACTTTCGCATTTATAATATTAGTATAGATTCGTCTTCATTGACGTATCCACGATGTACAAGAAATAGGGTGGAAAAATCCAATTACAGCCAAGATCGTTTAATCATAACTAAAAACGCACCTAATTCTTTGCTATTGGTAAAAAACGGAGTGAGTAAAACAAACATCTCAATCTGTTTTACAAGCATTTTGAATTCGACGGAATCCCCACGTACAGTCAACCGCGAATCGCTGATAACAATTGGGTAGTTTCTTATATAGAAAATAAAAAAAAAATGAATTAAGTCCGCCTGTTAGATTTTCAAAAAAATTAGAATATTATTTTTACCATTTCAATCGAAACAAAATTATAAAGATAAAGCGCATCAAAGATCAAGAGAGGGGCTGGTGACGTCACTGTGTACTAAAATCTGACGTCACGCAAGTTTTTTGTTTACGTGAAAAAGAAAAATAAGACTCCAACATTTTTTGGAAATCTATCAAACAGACTAATTCGATTTTTTAAGGGAAATACTCAATGTAGCATTGACAACACTTATCTCGTAGCAGTAAGGGAAGTTTTCGTAGCAAACTGTGGTTTCCACATGCAGATTCTGTACGTGCGTACGTACGTAAGTGCTAACAATATTAGGTCACCAATAAATTAATACGTACATTGTCGTTTGGTATTCACTGGATTATTTAACGTAATATATTTTATTATAAACTTTCCTGTTTGTTAATTCAAAGCTAAGTAGTTACCTACAACAAGTTGAACATAATTCTTATTTTTTTCTGTAAATACTCTATTCTAAATAAAAACATACAATTGGCGCCCTTACCGCATTCTGTGATCTCTTCCAGTAACCTGGAATAGGTAAAGATTGCCTGATGGGATTGCACTATTATTATTATTGCACCGTTTTTGATTATTTCCGTTTTCGATTGCACTATTAATAATATTATTATAAAAAAATAAACTTAAATTGATAAATAAATACATATCTATACTCATATAATAAAGCTGAAGAGTTTGTATTTGTTCATAGTTCAGAAGCTTGAAGTTGAAGTTGTTATATATTAAAATTACTGTTACAGTAAAGTTATTTGAATATTATATGCGAATCAGATCGTCTCCAGTACAACAATAATAATATAAAACTTTGTTTAAGGGTGACCTGACGTACAGAATTTGTAAAAACTTAGTTTAGGCAGCAGTCTTCCACAAATTATTTACAAAATTGTGTCTGTAGACTATTTAACTACTTTCTCTGTTATTTGTGGTAAGAAATAAATAAATAATTATTATTGTTGTTTTCACCGTGTGAGTGTGTATTTTGTGACCTTGAACAATACATATTCGTAGATATTTTCTGTTCTTGCCAACATTGAAATGATGTATAAAATGGTATGAAATAAAAGACTAACCGGTCGATTCTGTAAACATGTCGAAGTGAAGGCTTGGGTGAAGTGATCACGAGGTGAGCTGTCAATCTATAGAATCAAGATGGAAGGGTTTTTTTCTATGTTTAAATGCAGTTTAAACAAAATAATTCTTGTTTTACGCCATGAAAATGAAAATAGCAGAAAGACAGATCGAATTTTGCAATTTTTTTTCTATCGAGAAAATATGTTTGGATCGTGTATTCCTTTAGAGTTTAGGTAGATCATAAAGTCAAAAAGCATAAACCAGAGTATCAAATCCCTATTACAGTTACTTTACGAGAAAAAATATTTCTCAAAGCGGCCTTATTTCTCGCTTATCGCCTTAAAAATGTTAAAAAGTACTTTTTTACACAAAAGGATAACCCTATGCACCGAATCATTGTTATCGGCTTAAAACGGTAACTTATGCGAAAATAGCTGTACGATAACAAAAATTTGCTTGCTTCTTACTTATTTAATTCTTATCATAGCTAGCGTGACCATGTTCCATTTCAACAAAATTTCAAGGGGTCACCGGGACAGAGTAATGCAAATAGTCCCTCTATTTGCATTACTCTGTCCCGGTTTGGAAAACCGAGGAAAGCTTTGGGATGCCTGTTTCATTTAAAGTTACAGAAGAGCATCATCATCATGCCTAGCCCTTTCCCTACTATATTGGGGTCGGCTTCCAGTCAACCCGGATTCAGTTTGACTGGACGCTGAATACCAGTTTAGGAGGTGCGACTGCCTTCCTTACCTCCGCAACCCAGCAACTGGGTAACACGGCACTTTTTGGCAAGACAAGTGTCAGATTTTCTGGCTTCTGACAATCCGTAACGATTGCCAAAGATCTACAAATGGCAGCCGGGACCAACGGCTTAACGTGGTTTCCAAAGCACGGAGGAAACTCAGTATGTTAAGGTTACAGATAATCTTGAGTTTGTCTCATTTCGTTTTTTTGTATGGTCACATTAATCGTCGGTATAAAAGACGTAAATTATCTTGCTGAACACTGTTTAGCTTCACAGTTCCAACAGAGATCGGAAGGGAAACGCGTGCCATCTATTTCTGTTGATACCATTCTACTTTGTTTATCTACGAGTATTGTGATACAATTTGTAGGATGAAGTATTTGTTGGTGTTTGTGGCGTTGTACGTAGGCATGGCGCACTCCTGGGGTGAGTACGACAGCGTGTTATACCAGACAGTAAAGACAGTGTTATGTTTTATTTTGTGTTGTTTTTATTACTCGACTGCTCCAGAAAGATGGTATGTATGTTTGTGTGTATGTATATTTCTTTGGCACGCTCTGTAGCCTAAACGGCTTGATACGACGGATTTTATATTGAGAGGTATTGTTAGATTCGTCTTGATTGTGAGAGTGACACTGGGAATACAAATTTAAGATGGCCCACGTTTGATCAGATCAGTGATTGATCCGCATCAGACTGCTTGAAAAATGACGTGTTTGGTATCTATATTTGTGTCTAGTGTTTGTATCTTCGTATCTTCTTAGTACTTTACAGCCAGCTCCGTTAACAAAATACAGAACTTGAATCCCCATTTCAGCACTTCAGAGGATGAATTCTCAAAAACCTATCGTTGTTGCTCTAATTCGTTATATACAAGTCTTGTGCAAAATTTTACGCTTATAGTCCCAGCAGAATAGGTATTCTGTGTCAGTAAATATATGAATAATAATTTGCTAGGTGTTAAGTATTTTCCTTATTTCAGACATCGCCACAAGCTCAGGAGATGACACATTAAATTTCTATACGAACGAAATATTAACTAGCACCATAACTATTGCTTCCCGAAAGCTTTCAGCGTTGACTTACGACGAAGTCCACAACATGATGCTTTACGTCGACAAGCAGACCAACGAGTCTAATATGTGGTTACGACTTAATGTATATGGAAAACAAATGTTTCACCGAAGGAAGCGGCAGAAAGATTTATGGTATAGCCTTCGATCCAGTCACAGAGCGGCTCTTCTTCACCGATACTAGTGACAGAAGTGTTAAATGGATTTCATTAAAACCTGGATCGAACCTTCACGTAAATCTTTTAGTACGGGTATATGACGGCATCCCCCGTGATGTAGTTGTGGATAGTTGTAAAGGGTACGTCACCAAAAATCATTTGAAAATGTATAATACTCAACAAAAATCTGTTTAGCCTGATGACATTCACAACAGGTTCTCATTTTTACAGGTATGTTTACTGGCTGAACACAGGAATGGTGAAGCCTACAATAGAGAGAGTTCGACTTGATGGTACCGAAAGAGAAGTTTTTGAGACTCTTAATACGACACCTGTCACTACTAATTATACGTTGGAGCCAAACAGCTTGGCTATTGACCAACATCAACAGAGGATTTACTGGATGGAGCCTGCCAATACTACGGAATACCATCTATTTACTAAATCATTGAATACGAATCACACACCTTTTCATATCATTCGTGTATTCAATCCAAAGCATATCAAAGTTTCGTCAAGCACAATTACTATTTCGAAAGATTCCATCTTCCATTTGGTTTATGCATACGGAATTAATGCAGTTTATTCATACTCAAAAATCAAATCAAGTGAAACCTCCCATTCAGTTGCACGAAATACTATTATTGAAGAGAAAACAATGTATTCAGATAAAAAGATGCCTATCAGCATAGTAGCCAACTATAAAATTAAAGATCAAATTCAAGACTGCGAAGCTCTGAATCGGGTAAAACTTGCTGCAGAATATGATGGACCGTTTTGTGTTCACGGAACGAAAGTAAATGGCCAATCTGCTTGCAAATGCACATCTGGGTACACCGGCGAGAGATGCGATGTATCTGTTTGTGAAAACTATTGTTCGCAAGGCAATTGTAGTTTCACTGATGAAGGGCTTCCTAAGTGCAGGTATAGCTTCATGCTGCTTTGTTTCAAGGACACTTTTTAAATTAAATTATGACACGTTTTTGTTTAACATTTTTATTATTTCAGATGTAATGTCGGTTACACTGGTGAGAAATGCTATGCATCCGTCTGTGAGAACTACTGTCTCCAAGGCAGTTGCAGCTTCAATACTGAGGGGCTTCCAGAGTGCAGGTAAAATATATTCTTCTCCTGCTGTAGATTTCATTGTTAAGTAAAATTACACTGTTTCACATTTACATTATTTCAGATGTAATGCCGGTTACATTGGTGAGAGATGTCATGTATCCGTCTGTGACAACTATTGTCTCCAAGGCAGTTGCAGCTTCAATAGTGACGGGCTTCCAGAGTGCAGGTAAAAAATATTCTGCTCCTGCTGTAGCTTTCATTGTGCAGTAAAATTAAACTGTTTGGCATATACATTATTTCAGATGTAATGCTGGTTACACCGGGAAACGGTGTGAAACCAACGCGTGTGAAAGATATTGCCTGAACAGCGGCAAATGTTCCCTAAACAAGGCGGATGAGCCTTCCTGTGAATGTGCTGCAGGTTACACTGGTACCAGATGCGAAACTGTTAAAATTACAGTAACCATTCGTGCTAACTACAACTACTACAGCCCAAATAATTGTGTATGGTTTAACAGCGATAGACTGCGAGAGTATGCTTCTAGAGATTATCGCCCGCGACTTCTTACGTCAAACAGTAGTATAGTTGACTTAAAAATTCAATTTAATTTTAGACCATATTCGGGATCTTATAGTTTCGCGTTGTGTGTTTAATAGTCCAGTCACTGGATCTATTCTGACTTGAAAGAGTGTAAAAATTTGGTGTTCTAATTAATATTCCGAACTTGCGATCTTGCACTCAAGCCGCCATATTGTAAAAATGGCACCAAAAACCAACCCATGAAATCGTAAACGGACGCGAGCAAAATCGCGGCAGCAGCTAGTTGAATATAATAGAAATATAAAGGTTAAACAAACTCACATCGATACATTTTTTTTTAATTCAGACCAATGTTCATATTTTGTTATTCACAGAGAATCTTAGACTGTTTGTAGAAATAGGATTTGCACAGAATATAATTAAATAGGCAATTGAAAATAAATTGAAATGTAACATATAATTAAATTACAATTAATATAATAATATAATAGCGCCTGCTTTTCCCCCCGGCTTCGTTCGCGTTAATGTTGATTTCCGCAAAAACGAAGCTTTTACCGTCCTCTGGGTCCCATCTATCTGTGATAACAAAGGTAAAGTTTAGTTCAGTGATTTAGTCGTGAAATCAAACAAACAAACTCACTTACGCTATTATGATATTAGTAAGGATTAACATTTAAACATTCTTATATACTTGCTGCTATCTGCGGTCGGCTACAAACTCTTCTTACAAAACATCTTTAGGGTGACACAAACAGAATAGACCCGGGCGTCTATAATGCTGCAGCTGCTCCTGTATACGTGGGCTTTCCCAGAAATTGTTAGTGAAATGAAAAATAGTTAGAATATGGAAAAAGTCTATTTAAAGCTTTTCAAAATACTCCCCTCCAAACCGCACTTATGCACTTATGCATTCGGTTGAACCAGCTTTCGAACCATTTAAAAAATGTATCTTGCCGTAAACTAAAATAACCGCTAAAATTCTTCGACGGCTTCGTCTGCAGTATTAAATTTTCGCGAACGAAGCATTTTTTTACCGTGAGAAATTAAAGAAAATGGCATGGAGCTAAATCTGGGCTGTACAGAGGTTGAGGTAACATTTGATCCCCCAAAGTAATCAAGTAGTCAAAGGCTCTAGCAGCTGTGTGAGCGGAGGCGTTATCTTGGTGAAAAAAAATGCCACGGACACCACTCCTTGGTCCAGTCACTCGCTATTCAACTCCCCGAAAGCTTAAGGCAGACAAACTTTGCAATACCAGTCACTAGTAAGGAGGAATTCCAAAAGATTTTTTGTTCTACCATTGTTTGTGTCAAGCATATTAACGTTAAAATCGCCTAATAAAATGACATAGTCATATGGAGCCAATGCACACACGCTGTCCGTGATCGCGTCCAGGAAAATGTTGATGTCTAACCAGGGAGGCCGGTATGCTGTTCCTACAAGTAGTTCTTTCCTCTTGGCAGATATATTCATGCACATTTGTTCCATCTGCGTATGATGTGGATGGGCTCTTATTTGAGTGCTGATTCCAGCTTCAATATAAAACCCGACTCCCCACGCGCCCCCCACGTATCGCTACCGGGCGCAGTCTGTGTCGCAATTGATATCCAGGAACCACCGGCGCCCTGCCCTCTTCCCCCTCCCTCAACCATGTCTCATTAATTGCCATTACATCGACTGAGTGGTGATCCATAGCAATAATAAACTCGTCATGTTTCTTTGATAATGAGCCAGAGTTGAAAGCGTTGAAAAAAAAATGTTTATTTCGCGGCATTTGAAATAGAGGTATAACTATATAAATTCAAATTATGCATTGAGCAATACAACACGAAGTGTGGACACAGCAGTTGTGGGTCGATATAAAAACAAAATAATACGATAATAGTGGGTCGGTTTCAAAATAAAAACAATAATAGTGGGTAGATATCAAAATAAAAAAGTGTGTATCACTGAGGCACACTCATTCCCTCCACAGCCACGACATGCAGTGCCAAATAATGCAACTCTTAAAACAGTGAGCAACTGACATGTCAACTTAATCAAAGCAAAAAAAATAAACATAACAACGTTACAAAAACAGACAATAGCACTAGATTTGAGCGAGCTTATCAACGACCGGTCCAAAGACATCTCGTAAATCTGTCTCATTGCGTATAGGCTTAGCTTTCTCACCGGGCCTGCGTCGGGCAAGAATGCGGCCATGTTTAGTCCATACAAATTGCCAGCCAAGACGTTGGCCCGCATCCCGAGCTCGCCGAAATAACTGCCAGTTGGTTTTGGTCAGGCGTTCATTAAGGTACAACCTGCTTGGTGGACCGGACGACTCGAGATACGCGGTGTTGGCTCCCCATCGAACTCTCGCGGAGCGCAATAGGTCATCACGTAGGTCGCGGCGGACGAGTCGCACGACTACGGTGCGGGGGAGCGTTTCCACCGGTCCCGCAGCATTCACAGCGCTCACTTGCCTGCCGCCCATGAGATCCACGCTCACAATGTCGCGATCTTCAATATTCACACCTAACTTTGTGGCTATTATAGCTTCACTGTGTGCATGAGGATTTCCGACTGGACTTCTGGTAAATTTGAAATCTCCAAGTCAGTGCATAAAACTTGTTCGCCCCGGTCATTTAACTCTCGCTTTAGTTGCGCAAATTCGTCACTATTTCCCGATGCATTAATGGCTGCTATTTTCTGCTCAAGTAAGCCCACTTTGCCTTCGCACACAGCATGCACATGCCATCCATTCGGTTCTCATACTGCTCAAATGACCCCTGCAAATGATCCCTATCCGCTTTGAGTTGAGCTATATCTGTGCGAAGACTCTGAAATTCAGACTGGAATTGTTTTTGCATCATTTGTAACTCTGCCCGCAACTCTTCCTTGAATATTAGGCGCAATTCAGCCCGCAGCTCCTCATTGAAATTGCGTAAAAGTTGTGGATAAACCGTGAGTAATATCCTGCGTATCACCTAGTGTGCTGCAGCTTAAGACACAGGTATCCATGGACTCCTCCGGCGCGTATGCCTCCGTTGGCATATCCGCCCTGCCCGGTACCGATGCATTTCTACAGCTCGAACAAACCCAAGTGGGATTTATAAAACCGAAAAAGAACGTTGCAATTGCTGCATTTAGCGGCCTCTCGTGGCGATATTAATTTCGCGCAACCACCACATTTTGCAGCTGTCACGTTGTCGCGTATAAATTTCTGTGCACTTTTAGCGATTGATCTTGCTGATTTGGTACCCCAAAGTAATAATAATAATTTATTTATTTTCTCGCCACAATACACATTGAGTACATATTTTAAGGAACAGGTGGATACAGCAAGTATATTGCGGGAGACTGGTGCCTAAACTAGGCTTGTGGCCTGTATTTCAGGACACCAGGTCTCCACCCTTTAGGTTACATAATATTCCGAATCAGACAGTGGTCGCTAGTCAGTTAAGAATTATTAAAATGATTCTAAATCTATATAGTGTTAGTATGGTTAGTATTGTGTGGAAATGAAGGAAAGTGTAGAGTGTGGTTTTGTGTAGTGAGTGAGGATGTAGAAGTTTCTGTAGCCTGGACATATAAATATATAATACTAGTTGCCGCCCGCGGCTCCGCCCGCGTGATTGTCGAAAACTATCCTAAGGGAACATATTCCCGGGATAAGTATCCTATGTGTTATTCCAGACTATAATCTACCTCTGTGCCAAATTTCATCAAAATCCATTCAGTAGTTTTTACGTGAAAGAGTAACAAACATCCATACATACATCCATACTTACAAACTTTCGCCTTTATAATAGTAGTAGGATTTATGTGAAAAGTATATGCCTAGTTAACTAATTTATTTAAAATAATTAAAATAAAATATTTAAATAAAATTTAAATAAAGTGTCAATAGATGGCGCCGTGACAAACAATTCGCATTTGGCTGAATATGGGATATGCAATTGTATGACCACACCATGCAGCGCTGCACCGCTAGCAACACAACACACAGACCGGTTTACTTTTTAGCTTAGTTTTAATATTTGTAAATACTAGTTTAAGTTTATTTATTCTCTTTTTGCATTTAGTAGGTAGTTTTTTTTTCACTTTAGTTTTTAAGTTTCTGTTCTTTCACTTCTATTCTCAAACCACCGCTTCACTGTACACGAACTGTGGCTGATTTAGCAGTGAGCACCAGACTTAAATTAATAAAATATTTAAGAAAAAACCACGTTCTTATTATAAAATGAAAACAAACAGCAGACCGTTAGACGTCCGGTCCGTACGTAAAGTCAGACTGGGCCTGGAGTTATCGGGAGTGACGAGGGTATGCCTCGGATGGCGTACCTTGGAGATGCTGGTTCGTATCGGGTAGCCGATGCGATAAGGGGATTATGATGTTTTACAGCAGTGTCGAAGAAACGTTTGGCTATGCGTTTCATGAACAACTGTATGGTGGGCAATTTGAGGTCTACATGTAGAGTCTCATTGCGGACATAGTAGGGGGCTCTTGTGATTTTGCGGAGGAAACAGTTTTGGAGCGTCTGCATCCTATGGATAAGACGAGGCTTTGCATGTGCAAAGACGGCGCAAACGTACGTCATGATAGGTCGGATGCCCGCGATAAAGGGTCGCAATTTGCACCGGAGTGGCAATTTGCTACGGGCGGTCCTGATAAAGTGGAGCCTTCCTTAAGCGAAGGCAGCGCGAGGACGGGCCTGCCTTATGTGCTCAACGAAGGTGAAGTGGCTATCCAGGTTTCCCCCAGGTATTTGGCTTGCTTCTCCCAGGAGATGGGCTTGTCATACATGGTGATAGGACGAGGGGGAGGGGGTTTATGCCGCGGTATCGAGGTGAGCTTGGTCTATTGGTTGAGAGATTTTTTCGCAGGCAGAGGGGACAACGGACTGTCTAGGGCGTCGCTGCAATCGGCGACGATTGCCTCTACAGCCAGGTCAACCCCGGCTGCAAGTATGGTAGCAAACTTGCTGCCATACTTGCTGATAATGTCTGGGTCCTTGAGGAGGACTTCATTGACGAACGCTATTAAGATAGTGTGGTTTTTCCTTGAACAACGATTTTTACTTTTTCCGTTAAAGAAATAGATGTCGTCCGCTGCCTTGAAAAAGGCGGCTTCGGATCTGGGTTTGTAGTCGGTGACCACCGATGACGTCGCGGTGAGATCGGTACGGAACAATGAAGACGATAGCGGGCGAGCAGCGTGCGGAGAGTGGATGAAGTGAACTGTCATTCCATCTTATTTGTATGGTTTGAAAGCTCATTTCACACAGTGAGATGTTGAAAGAATAGACCAGCAGTAGGTTTGCGCTAGGTAAAGCAGATTATTTTTGTTCAATCCGGGTTAAGAATAACTCCTAAATAGAAAAATGGGTTTACCCCTTATATTTTAGAAGGGCCTATCCAATGCTACCCCAAACGATAGAACAGACTAAAAAATCATCCTCCTTTCACAATTTTGTAGACGCTAATGTCCATACCCATGCCGAAGCTGTATGTACTTCGCAGCATCAAGTCTCTGATTAAAACCGGGGCCCGTCCGCCCGGGACATGAAGAAACTATAAGGTTTCGTTGTTTTACTACGGAATCCTAAAACTAAGAAAAATAGAAAAAAAGGGTAATTTCATATTTTATTCTTTAATATATATCGGCGCAATTACAATAGTTTGTCATTACAAGTATTCAAATAATTAAGATTCATAATTTGATTGTCCAAAAATTAGTAAATTGATTGACTTTAAGTTTATTACGATGTAAAATGAACGCATTTAACTATTCCTGTTATTGTTATTTAAATATTTCAATACTTAACCTAAAAACTTACACGTGCAAGTGGGCGGGGCGAACTCTATAAAGACGGCCGCACTGTCGGCGTTCGGGCGCCCTAGCTGGAGGCTTTTATATTATATTAAAGCCACCACAACACCACAGGCAAGCCCGGTTAAGCAGTCGACAACCTCATAAGTTGAACTACGAGACACCACTCACAAAAAAAAAAGGCATTCGGGCATTGACGCTTGAGCCGCTGCCTGGACAGTACGGACCTTTCTGTGACGTCGTTACGCTGTTCGTTGAATAAACCAAGTTTGAGACAAGTTGTGAAGTTTTCTTTTGAAAAACCAAAAATGTTTGATCATGATGACATTTGTGACGTCAGCTATGATGACATCACGCTTTTTAAAAACACCACGGAGGTTCTTTCTCCGTTATATAATGTATCACAAAAAGTTGCACTTATTTATAAGAGTAGTTGAAAAGTCACATTGTAAAGAGTATCCTATTCTATTCCTTACAAGCTGTTTTAAAATTCTTACGTTAAGCTTGGCCATTTAGAAAAAAACCATAGGTACACACGGTACACTGTAATTTTACCTCTGCCAGCAACCATACAGCTACGACAGTAAAAAACATTGTGATGCAAAAACAAAGATTAAATATAATAATGGTACGCGTTGTTATCATAATACTGCTGATAGGAAAAAAGGACGTATCGACACAAGACGAAGTAACCGATTTCCAACCTTAAATAACTTTCTTAATGTCGGAAATGAGTTACTTACTTCGTTATGTATAGATGGGTCCTTTTTTTCTTATGAAGGGAGAATAGTTTCTGTACATATCGCACCCCCGCCCCGGTGCGACACTGTCACTTATGCAAAAATTGCAATTATGATTAAAATATGTAATAACTGTCCTAAAGCACCCCTTCACTTGGTGCGATATAACGTTACTTTCGTAGTACACATACATAGTTTGACGTTGTAGTATAAGATATTCATTTTGTCTAAATCTTGAAAATAATTATTTTTTGAGATGTCAAAGTTATAAATGCTTCTCCTGAAAAATTGCTTTTTTGCAAAAGTGACAGTGTCGCACCGGGGGTGCGATATGTCGAATAAGTTTTAAGTGAGTGGTTTGAATAAGGATTTGGTTGGTATATACAACGTTTAACAGAATAAACGCAATACCTCTTTGTCGAGTTATGCTCACATAAATTAATTTCAGTGTGGGTCCCATAGTGAAAGTTGTTCATAATGTTGAGTACAATTACCCCTTAAGAGGTATTGCGTTTATTCTGTTACACGTTGTATATGAGGCCAGAATAAGGTATTGGTTGTAATCTTCTATCTATATATATAAAATGAATTCCTATTTCCCTTGGTCACGGCATCACGCGTGAACGGCTGGACCAATTTCGCTAATTCTTTTTTTGTTGTGTTTATTATTGTCAGGAGAAGATTCTTATGAAGGAAAATTTTGAAAATACATAAACATCCGGGCGAAGCCGGGGCGGGCCACTAGTGTCTTATAAAAGTTAATCTAAGGGCTCGTCTGGCAAAACAAACTCAGTAATGGGCTCGCTTGGAATGTCTATCAGAGGTGTTAAGGGGTTTTCTGAGGGCTTCCCTGAAAGCTTTTCTGAGTCATTTTCAGAGAGCTTTTCTGAGAGCTTCTCTAAGGGCTTCTCCGGGGATTTCTCAAAGGACTTGTCTATGGGCATGTCTGAGAGCTTGTCCGAGGTCTTTTCGTTCGACTCGCTTAAGATGTCAACTACAGTGTCGTATTCTGAATCATTGTAGAGTGCTTCAAAGTATTGGGGTCTCCAACGAGGGTAGTATCGGACACCGAATCCACAATCAGTTATAAAGGGCCATCTCCTCTCCATAGGGTAGTCGCTGGGATACAAAACTGGTGCACCTGAAATGTAATAAACAGTTTTAAAACCTAAGAGCTCTACATTGTAATGGGCTCCTGTTCAAGGCATTTAAATTCCAATTAATCTATAGAGGTATGCGGTACAGAGAGTAAAGTCCCGCACACCTCCACTGTAAAATGGAAAGATCCTCCGAACCAGACGGTTGTTGTGTCTGGTGTGCTCGATCGTTGATATTCAGACTGTTTTACGTGTTTTTTGCTTGCGCGAGTTATTCGAATTCACGTGATTATCTAATTAACTACCTAAAAGATTACCAACGAAACAAAAGTCACTACTAGCTAATCATTTACTAGCTTTTGCCCGCGACTTTTTACGCGCATATCCCGTTTTTTCGAGTTCCTGTAGCCTTCCTCATGAATGGGGCTATCATTTACAAAAATAATTTTCCAAATCAGACTAGTAGTTCCAGAGATTAGCGCGTTCAAACAAACAAACTCTTCAGCTTTATTATATTAGTATTTATAGATAATGATAGGGGTGACTTTTATACTTCTTATATACGTCCTACTGCAATATGTAAAGTTAAAGGTGCCAGGGTTGCGGAATTTGTTCGAAAGAATCACCGCGGCCCTGGAACGCCAAGGGCTTTAGAAGGAACACGGATGGGTTTTAGTCAGTAAGAGTCTGACACGCCCTTCCGCTCCACCTAGAGCGGAAGAAGTCATTTGATGATTTCCCATCCTTAAAAAAAAAAGAAAAACAAAACAGTAACTTACATTTGTACTCCCCCAAAACCAGTAGAATGAGGAACAAGGAACCCTGTCGAAATGTAAATGTTAATATATTTTTTTTTATTATTAAAATGAATTCATACTTCCAGTGAAGTTACCTATAGAGCTCGTGATCTGAAAAGGTCACTCATGATTTCTACATCAAATATTTTTAGAGTAACACCTAAAAGTATTTATGGTTCCGAACCCGTATGGAAAAACGGAAACCTTATAGAATCACTTGGTTGTCTGTCGGTCTATCTATCTGTCTGTATGTCTGTCTGTCTGTCCGTCTATCACAACAGGTTTTCTCCAAATACATATAACCTTCTGTGACCCAAGCACGGTCGCGTTACAAAAATAAATAAAATTTAAAAATGGGGTCACTTTTTGTAGGGGAAATAAGATAATGTAAAAAAAATTGTTCCAACTGTATCGTGTAACATATCAAATCAAAGGGCTCATCGTAAGAGTCTCAAAACCTTTTTTATAATTTGAAAAAAATACCATTACGAAGTTATTAAAGAAAATAGACGAAATTTGACCACTCATGGATTATAGTCATTGGCTGCGACATAGTAGTATGTCAATTAAATCAAAGGGCTCATCGTAAGAGTCTCAAAACATTTTTTTTTTATAATTTGAAAAAAAATACCATTAATAATATTAATATAATAATAATAATATATCCTGGGACAACTCACACACGGTCATCCGATCCCAAACTAGGCAGAGCCTGTACTATGGCAACCAGACGACTGATAAACATACTTATATATTTCTAAATACACAAATTACACCCAGACATAGAACAAATGATCATGCTCATCACACAAGGATTTGTCCTGGGTGGGAATCGAACCCACGAGCTCCGGTTTAGCAGTCAGGGTCACTAACCACTCGACCAACAGGCCAGTCAAAACCATTACGAAGTTATTAAAGAAAATAGACGAAATTTGACCACTCATGGATTATAGTCATTGGCTGCGACATACTACTAGATATTGTAAAGTCTTGCAAAGACACCTTTAAAATAAAAAAAAAGTAAATGATATGATCACTTACGTATAATTTCATTGTCACTAAAATATGTAAAGCCCGATGTGACCAATTAAACACTGGTATCTAATTTAAAACACTCGTACCTACTGAAGTGCAAATGATAATTGCAAATCTTTATATGCATATATATCGTATGCCTATAGTAGGTAAATGTGTCGGTGACCTGTGAACTCGTTAAAAGATAAATAATATTTACTTAACAAAGATAAGTTTACTAATCGCATGTGTTATTTACGTGCTAAGTTTAATTGTAAGAATTGTTATCTCTTTCGGAAAACCCGAAACATTATAAAACACATAAACAAGAGGTATAAACAACGTTTACCTACAGTGTGCGTTCTGAGACTCATTCGGTCTGGGCGCAGTTTTCATCAGCAGACTGGAGTTTAGATTTGTGCTCGTTGAGTGGAAACGGACTCAGTTACTGGGTTAAGGAGCTCAGATAATAATAATAATAATAATAACGTTTATTGAAATAATAAGTTTACATAAAGTCTATCATCACTGACAGGACTATTGTTGCCAATAAGCCTGACATAGTGGTGATAGATCGGCTAGAGCGTCGCGCAATGATTGTTGATATAGCAGTCCATCATTACGAGAACCTCGTGAAGACTCAGAAAGATAAACAAACGAAGTAAGTATCTTAACTTGGCTCGCGAGGTTGTCGACATGTGGGATATGAACACAGCAGTAATTGTGCCGATAGTCGTGACGGCTAATGTCATAATTGTCAAGAGCCTCGACCAACATCTAAAGAAGCTCTCGTTGGGCAACTGGATCAAGGGCTTGATCCAGAAAGCAGTACCTACTCCTGGACACGGCGCGCATAATTGGGAGGCTCCTCTCTCAGGAGCCCTGACCACCGGTAGCTTGGACCCTGTTCCCGATACCGGTGGGCTACTATTTTTAATATTTTTTAATCTTTGTATTTTAATATTTAATAATGTAATTTATATGTTTTTTACAATGTGTAGTAAATTTATTAAATTTTGGCCTATAAAAGTTAATAATGGCCTATAATAGTATTATAATAATCTGGACAAAAACTATGGTGTATGACAAGTATTACATTACAGTTGCAAAAATATAATTCTGAAGGTAATGTAGTGCGTAGGTATGTGTGATAGGCGGACACCAGCGCCAGTATTTAATATGGAATTAAATACTGGTATTAGCTACATCTGGTCAAACTAAAAGCTGATACGAATATAGTTCGAAAAAGGGTGGGTAGATTGATTGAGTGGAACTTAACTCGGCTCCTTTCAAATCAGCCTGTATTGCCCCACTGCTGGGAAAAGGTCTTTCCCATCCCGTAGCCTTCCACTCTTCCCCATCCCACAGCCACCGTGGCGTGATGACTTACGGCCGGTCTCAATACCCCCAACTAGCAAAGAGATCGTATAATCAATTACTATCTCGACTAGGGATCGAAAAACACTCGTATAAAAGATCCTATTATTTCAGAAAGCCGTATAAGCAGCTTTTTAGATATTTTTACATTCAACGCTTTTTGGTTCTGTAAACATGTCTAGTAAACGTGGACTCCACGAATTCATATCGCATTTACTCGATAGTTAATTGTATAAAGATATCTCTCGATCGCCTTCATGCAACTGTAAATGTTCAGCTCTTTGAAAGCAACAATCTTTCGAAATTTACTATTATAGCATAATTGTAGAGTAAAAGCTGTTTATTCACCAAAATAGCAATTCAGTTACTATAACAGAGGCCCTACTTAAAACGATCATGATTCCGCTCTAAGAGGGAGACGGAGCTATACATAGCGAATAGCACTATCCCGTTTACATCATCGGAATTGGATCGCATTAGCACGTCATAGTAGCTACAGACCTTAATGTCATAGCTTACTGCAAGGCTGTCATTCGACATTTAACTATTATTTTAACTATTAAAGTTGAGTAAACGCTTTAAAATGATCTATTAAAGCCCCAAAGGTACTCTAAATATTATTTGAAAGCCATCATACAGCGTAATAGTGGTATGATAGCTCAATAAAATCGTAAACAGCACTGTAAACATCATTTTGTAGAAACCGTTTTAACAAAAATCGGCAGAAAAAAATTAAAAGAAGTGGAGGTTTCCGACAGAAAGTAAATAAGATGTATACACGATTCAAACAATCATCATCCACATTGGCTGTAACCACGATTGGAGACGCGATCAAATAATATAAGTAAGGGTTCTGTAGGAAATATTCACGTTTCATCTGATTATTAAATTTTAGAACCGACTTCTAGTAATCGAATTAAATTGCTCATTATACAAGAGGCTGTTTCCGATTGTGTACAGAGCACAGCTCACGAGTTTCATACGTTTTTCAACTCATTTGCGAGGAAAAAACAAACATGTATTGCTTATATCGTTTAATTATTAAAACAATTGGTAAACGTACAATTTTCAAAGCGATTTTGGATTTATTTGGATGGCAGTTTGTCTTGCCACTTCTGTAGCCACATACACACAAGAAGAAAAAAGTATTGGTTTCTTCTTGTGTAAATTTTATTTTGTATCTTAAAAAAAAACAAATAAATCAGTTTATTTCTTTTCTACATTGAACGGGTTTTCTGTAACCATGTGAAATACGTTTTCAGTCGCCATATCGTCAAAAGGGTTGATTGTCGAATAGTATGAAAAGTTCTCCGAGGAGCTGTCTGCAGATGTAGTTGAAGGTGTGCTCCCTAGCTTGTCAACTGGCTTCTGAATTGGTATATCTGTGGTTTTTCCCAATGGGTTCTCTGTTGCCTGCTCTGTTGTCTGCTCTTCTGCTTTCCCTGTTGTCTGCTCAACTGGCTTTACTACTGGATTCTGTGTTGTCTTTTCTGTTGACTTGCGGCAATGAACTTGGCCGAATGGTGTATAGAAGCTGTACGAGTACGTAGATGCATTAAGAAGATAATATGGAACATAATACAAACTGTTTGGATTATTATACGCAGGGTATCTTGTATCATACTGATAATAAGGACTGCCGTACGGAGGGACCAACTGAGGGACATTGTGAGGCACATACTGAGGGACATTCTGAGGCACATACTGAGGGACATACTGACGAACATACTGAGGGATATACTGAGGGACAATCGGAGGGAAATACGGATAGTATGGAGTATGCTGGTCGTATGGTCTATACCAGGTGTTTGGGGAGTAGGGTATGTATGGCGTACCATTATCGTACCAACAAGAATACGTCATTCCATATATAGAGTCGTGCAGTGGCAACCTTGGATATGTGCTATATGGTGTCTCGTATGGTTTATCATGTGCCTTAAGTGGATATATTTCATGGTGGTAGCTGGTTTGTATATTAAAGGGTTCACGCCATTGACGCGGACTTCCGAAACAATTAGTAATGTGTCCTTTATAATATTTGTTTGATCCTAGCCAATCCAAATGCGGTGTACCTGAAAACATTCAGATAAATGAATAGATAGCTGATAAACCGCCAACGGCGCGTATCATTTTTTTTTAAATAAATATTTATTATTATTATTATTATCATGGTAAGCAACGAAACAAACAGAGTGAGAAAGGGATGACGAGCGCATTTATACAACGTGTAGCAGAATGAACGTAATACCTGAAAAGTCATCATTGCACTCATCACTATGAATAACTTTTATAATGGGACCAACACTGAAATAGCAAAAAAAAATCGGCTGCCCCATAATTGATATGCATTTTTTTAACTCGACAAAATGTACTGAACAGCTGATTTTGATCCGAGAAGAAACCAAATGAATTTAATAATTATACCTACCAGTAATTTGTGTGTACTTATAGGCACCTCTACCTAACCCTTGGGAATTAGACGTGATGTTTTGTTTAATACACCTACCGATATATTAGGCTGCTATTGCAAACTTCTTAATGCACCGGTGAGTCGGGCAGTAAAATTCGCAATAGAATAATTATTATGTATTTATTATTAACTCTTTGGCGGATTTCCAAAGGCACAGAGGATCGCACAAACTACTGGGACTTAATCAACCAAGATGTGTTCATACACGGTTACTTACATTCATATTCTTTCAAAGCCAGTAGAACCAGGAACACGAAGCCCTGTAAAGAATGCTGATGTTAATAAAACTTGCATTACAGGCTTCTGAGTGCTTATTCTACTAATTTTCAAGCAACGTTCGCATTCGTATTTTAGTCGTAATATGTCAAAAAATCCTCATTTTTAAAACATATAAAAGTTTCTAAAACATTAGTAGATTTTGCCCTCTGATTGCGATGATTCCTATTACAATTACGTTTTTTTTTCATGTTAATATGCGTAGCAAAGTAAACAATAGACAACGTTGATTGGTCGTTACAATTTCTATTCCGTTCTCGCACGTGAAAATTGCTTTCGTATAGCCGCTCCAAGCCACCAAAGGGCTTTCATCCCGGGAGTCTTGATCTCGGAAATATCGCGAGTCTCGACGATTTTTGGTATCATCGAGACTCGTGCCTCCTAGGACTGAAAGTCTCGAGTCACGAGAATACGAAACTTTGGAGAGTATTTCAAAAGAAGGTTTTATACTTATGGGCTAGGCATTTAGGTCATATAGTGACAGCATCGAAACTGATGAAATATGTTCTTTTTAAACGTTCATTACTGTTATATTATTTTTGTAATAATTTAATATTATAACACATTAATAAAATGCAAGTAATTATTAGATAGGAAAAATGGAAACAAACAATACCTATTACGTCTTACATGTACAACGCATCGCAGACAAAAGAGTCAGAGGCAAGCTCGATTGAGGTACATCCACCGTCAAAAAACCAGTAAAGGAAGCCCCTCTTCTTCTTCCAACACGGCATGTCACCGCGGGGAAAAATGACTACAACCCTCCATCTCCACTTACAAATCTCTACATCTGTACCTACAATGCGAAGTCTCTACTATCTGAAGAAACATTACTTGATTTTAAGAGAGCAATTTCAAAAATAAAACACGATATTATTGGCTTTTCTGAAATACGAAGAACAGAATATAATATTAAAGAAAAAGACGAATATATTTTCTGTTATTTCGGGGAAACTAATGGTCAGTATGGGGTCGGATTTCCAATAAAAAAGGAATATAAGCTAAACATCGTCATTGGTGTATTCGAACGCATCCGTATTCTAAATCTCAATTTCGGTAACACAAAGCTTGCTTTATACAAATACATTTACCAACTGTCGACCCAAGCAACCAAGACATTAATAACTTTTACAACAAACTGCAGAACGTACACTGTCAATGTAACAAAAAAAAAATTAAAAAAAAAACGGCGACTTTAATGCCCATGTTGGACAACGAGTACCAGGCGAAGATATAAAACTGGGGAAATGTTACGAAAAGGCGAATGTGAAAGGTGCATTCAATATGACCGGACCACGCATTTCTGGAACAACCTCTATAAACATTTCTGACACTCAAACACATGGAACCTTGTTTGAATAGGAGCCTCTGTACTGATTGCCGGCACTTAAAATATGAGAAAAACAATTGAAGGTCCACTTACCAATAACTTCATAGTTGCAAAAATTTTAAAACACAGATATTACTTTTATAACACTCTGGTGTCTAATCTGATACACGTTCTCATGCTGAATGGTCACTCGTTTTCGCAAACCTTTTTTACTTAAGAAATTGTTATCACAGTCGAGTCGCTGACCTATGAACTCGTTATAAAAACATAAATATCCACATTTATTTGCCAAAGACAATTACCTAACATCAATTTTATTTTTAGATTTCCGTACATCAAAATGCAAAAACGGACCTTGATATGATTACTTCGTTGTCCAGTCTTCTTTTCTCTTCTGGACAAAAAAAGTACCTAGGCATCAAGTACTTTTATATGTAGGTCTACGGACCCTTGGATCTCAAAATAAACAAGCATATACAGGGTGTCCCAAAACTCAACGTCAAGCCGAAACGGGGTGACAGGATTGATCATAACCATCACGAGAAAAATCTGAAAAAAAATCTATCCCATGCAGTTTAAAAATTATGGGCATTTTAAGAAAAACCTAGAAATTTGATCAAACTGTACCATTTTTCGGTTATTGTGGTTATTCTTTTTTATTTTTGTTCATTTGAACTTTGGAAACGTAATCCTAAATAACATTTCTAGAATCCCAATAAAAAATAATGACACAATTGCCTCAAGTTTCCGAGAATTGAGACTATTTGTTAAACTACGAATTTAAAATTTTCAAGATTCGTCGACTTTGACAGGCCCTCCTATAAAAAAAATGTACTAGAGTGCCTTGGCAAGTGGCATTAAAAGTTGGCGCATTTAATCAGAATTCTAAAATGGTACAATACTTGTTAGTTCCATACAATAGAAAAGAGTAAAAAAATTAAAACCTCAAGTAACCCGATTTTTGCTATCTCATTTTACTCAGTTAAAATGTTTTTAATTCACACAAGCTCTAGGTAGGTTCTTAATTTTAAGACAAAATGATGAGAGAGATGGATAATGGGTATGTTCGCCATGAGTGAGCGAGACAGATAGTGACGCCACTTTTACCAAAGTGAAAAAAAGTTAGTAAAATTAGTAAAATAATTAGGTTCGCGCTCTAAATTTGGATATCTTTCACGATAAAGTCTAGCGGCAGCACTTGCGTTGCATCTGCATTCCCCATAAATGAGGTGCATGTTCGCATATTCTTGTGAAGTGTAGCGCGTAGGCATGGTAGATAAAAAGGATGCCAACACAAAAGTCCAGAGAGAAGCCAAAGTTGCCGGTATGTTATCAACAAGTCCAATTCACAAAGATTCAAGTCCAAAAAGAGAAGCCAAAGTTGTCAGTACTAAATCAACACAAGCGAATACGAACGTGCGCAGTAGACGAATGAGCGAAACGTACTAACTGGTTGGTGTCGGACTGGTAGCGTAGCCATTTGCTTGGCATCTATCTGTTTCATTCGCACTCGTTTAAACGACGCATCTCCGTCTCAATGCGTGGCGTCACTATCTGTCTCGCTCACTCATGGCAAACATACCCATTATCCATCTCTCTCATCATTTTGCCTTAAAATTAAGAACCTACCTAGAGCTTGTGCGAATTAAAAACATTTTAACTGAGTAAAATCTGATAGCAAAAATCGGGTTACTTGAGGTTTTAATTTTTTTACTCTTTTCTATTGTATGGAACTAACAAGTATTGTACCATTTTAGAATTCTGATTAAATGCGCCAACTTTTAATGCCACTTGCCAAGGCACTCTACTACATTTTTTTTATAGGAGGGCCTGTCAAAGTCGACGAATCTTGAAAATTTTAAATTCGTAGTTTAACAAATAGTCTCAATTCTCGGGAACTTGAGGCAATTGTGTCATTATTTTTTATTGGGATTCTAGAAATGTTATTTAGGATTACGTTTCTAAAGTTCAAATGAACAAAAATAAAAAATAATAACCACAATAACCGAAAAATGGTACAGTTTGATCAAATTTCTAGGTTTTTCTTAAAATGCCCATAATTTTCAAACTGCATGGGATAGATTTTTTTTCAGATTTTTCTCGTGATGGTTATGATCAATCCTGTCACCCCGTTTCGGCTTGACGTTGAGTTTTGGGACACCCTGTATAGAAGTCAACACTATAAAAGAATAGGGAACGTGCACGACGAAGGCCACCTGGTGGCACAAATCCGAATCATTTACGCAAACAACACTTGACATTATAAAATAATAACATTTGACTAAGTGAAAATGTATTATTGCATTTCTGGGTGCTCGAACACTTCATAGAAAAAGTCAAATGATGTAGGATTATATTACTTTCCTACAAATAGTACTCACTTTCCATGGTTATGTGATAAACGACAAAATTGGATAAATGCATTAAAAAAACATTTAATATGTAATATGTGTGTCAAAAACATTTACAAATCACTAATAATGTTGTTTGTAAAAATAGCTAAGTTTTATAATGTGGTAGTACTATTCAATCCAACCAAATCTGTAAGTTAACATAACCTTAAATAGTTTTGTTTCAGTAAACATATAGGTATACTTAGACAAAATGTTTACGTCAAAAACGAGTTCGGAAAATTCTTTACAGTTATTTTGACATCATAAACGTTAGAAATCTTTGTTTGAGCTACAACTTAGCCAGTTATTACTGCTTTTTCATGAGACATGTCCGGACTCGAAGGGTTATTGGACTTTTGACATATTCTGGCCACGCTGACGATCATTTGTACTGCCACCTGTTCGTACACGTTCCCTATACGGCAATTTATGCGATATATTATGATGCTGAAACCTTTAAGGTACTTCCCGTGGACTCAGAGACTTGATGACCTCCCGACACTGATGTACAAAGAGGTCAGGGCGCGCGGCCTGGGCGCTGTGAAGATAAAATGTATGGCGTCAAAGGAACGTTTATACTTACTGTCGCGGGCGCGCGGACAGACGTCATACATTTTCCAGCGCGCAGTCCGCGCGGCCGCCACGCGCCCTGTCCGCTTTGTACATCAGTGTCGGGAGGTACCTACCTCAAAGGTTCTAGTCACAGCAGAACAGAACAAGTAAAGGTAGAAGTCCGAATAATTATAATTATTATTTTGCGATAATCAATCACACATTAGCTGTTGGAGAATTGACAGTGACAGTGTATGGGAGATTATAATTTTTTCAATTACTGATTTAAGTTTATCCTTCAATCCTATATCTATTCTATTTTATAACTTTTCGTCAGAGAAAAGTCCGATGCGTTCATTTCATACTTTACGAACTTCAGTAAGTAACGTATCCTTAAAAAAATCGAGAATCGGCTCCCGTAATGGACGAACTATCTCCATACCAGTCTGCTCGGAACTTTGGCGCGCGAGTTGGACTCGCACTTATCATTTTTTTTTTCTAATCTCATTGTTAATGCTATGTATGAATATTTATCTGTTTCGGAAAACCCAAAACGCTATAAACAACTAATTTGAATGTTTATAGCATCAGTCACGCCACAGGTCAACAACGTGGGTTCTGAAGACAAATACAACCGACTTAGTCTGTTGTATTTTTTCTTCTTTACCGGTATCTGGAGCAGGATCTAGGCTACAAATCAACCGGCACTGTCAGGGCTCCAGACAGAGGAACTTCCTAACAATACGACTCGTGTCCAGAAATACCACTTTCTGAATCAAGTCACTGACTGACTAGACTGCAATGATTGCTGAGTCGTCATCCCACATGTCGACAACAAGATACTTAATTTGCTGATATTTTACGGCTTTCATGAACTGGGTCGGGTTCATAACTACTAAATAATAACAGATCTATTAAGGGTTGTTTTTTTTCTAAATATCACTTATCAAACTCTACTTGGTATCTGGCTAAAATAGAGTTTGAGACTTTGTGTTGCCATTACAATTCTAAAATCAGAAACCAGGGATAAGAATAGACATTAAGAACATAACGAGAGTAAGTTGTAATCGTTTATTTATTGAAAAATAAAAATAAAATCAATGCAATATTGTATCACTGAAAAGGGTTTTCTGTAGACAATTCCAATTGATTTTCAATGGGCCAGTAATTGAATGGGTTGACTGTCGAATAGTCTGACAAGTTCTCTGAAGAACTCTTCATAGGGTTAGATGAAAGTTTGTTAAAGTCTGAGCGGTTTTCCGAGGAGTTCTCTACAGGCTTGGGCTCTAACGGCTTCTCATAGGTCACATCCTGATGTTCATCTGCAGGCATCGTTACAGGGTTGACCGCGATCACGGCCGGTTTTGTCTTCTCAACTGGTGTTTCTGTTGCCTTCGTTATTGTGATATCCTGAGGCTTATCTTCAGGCATTTTTACAGGATAAGCCGCGGTCACAGTTATAGTTAGTGTTGGTTTTACCATTGACATCTCAACTGGCCTTTCTGTTACCTTCTTAACGGTCATATGCTGAGGTTTATCTTCAGGTATCTTTTCATGAAAGGCCGCGGTCACGCTTACGGCCCGAGTTGGATTTGCAGTTGACTTTTCAACAGGCTCGTCAACAAGATCTGCTGGCTTCTTTAGTAGCATATCTAAAGGCTTCCCTGTAGACTCATCTTCAAGGTGTTCTGTAGATTTATCTTCAGGTTTCGCTGTTGTGTTTTCTACTAGCTTAAATATGGGTGTCACTACGATCAAGTGCTTTTCTTCGATCTTGTCCTTAGGCGTAGTGTTTTGAATCAAATGCTTCGTACCGTACCGGGGATTGTACCCGGCGAAGGCATGGGATCTGTGTCGGTAACCAAACCCAGAACTGTACCTGGGACTGTGCCAAGTACGGTGATGGGAAGCACGCCACGGATGGTGCGTATAGTGGTACGGGTAGTACCCATGTCCATACCTGCTATATATGCCAGGTGATCTGTAAGGTGAACGATGTCTTGACGATCCATGTTGAAGACCATGTTGATGCCTATGTCGGCTCCTTGTTCTAGTGTGCGGTGCACCTGAAATCAATTAAGATATTAATTTAATTGCTGAAAATTTGATATGATCCAACAGAGGGAAAATTCTTGTATTTTAACAAATGGTTTCATTAGCAACTCTGTCACAGAATGTCAAAAACGCCTATAGTATCCTACACTGCGATGCGAAGCAGTTTTCATTATGGGACCGACTAATATAGGTTTATGACAATCGCTAGTGCCGCACAATTTTCCCCTAAAGATTGCCAATGAGTTAAAACTCACTCTGCATAGGGATTTCCCAGGCCCAGCGTTGCGCTGAGCGATGGCTGTTTTGCACAGGTGTGTCGCTTTTATGGAACATTCGTCACACTTGGTACAAATAACTGTTTTTCTTCCTTAACAGAAAGATCTACAGAAAATGAAAACGTATTACTTACAGTTGTATTCTTCTAAAAGCACAACGATCAGGAACAAACAGACCTGAGACAAATAAGATAATTTTTTAGTAAGATTCACAAAATAAAATGAGGTAGAATAAAATGTATCGTGACTTTGAACAATTGTTTAAAAGCGTAATATTGGCTCGAAACTGTGTTATGTGTAGGTATCTACATCTACGCTCGGTAAAGTTACTATCACAGTCTTGTCAAGTTACTAGCTCATCGCACCTTTAAAGTAAAACCGTTACTATACGAAAATTTTCATGAATTGAGGTATCAATGCCATCTATCTAAAAACAGTGACTATTTTCTAATATTGTCTCCCCTATAAAATTTCATAATTTCGTTTAGTAACGGTTTTACTTTAAAGGTGCGACATGGATTCATACAACCATGAAGCGATGACACACCAAAAAACTTTTTGTGTCAAACGTTGACTGCAAATCAATGTAAATATGAAATGTGTGTAAAAAACTGCTTTTTTTTTCAAATACAAATACCTATATACGTTTATGCATGTTACATATAGTAGGCGCCAGATAAATGTGGAATAAAGTATATTGACCTTTCCCTAATAACTGCTCCTAGGTACCTGAGCAATTAAATATGAATCGTTTTTCATTATTAGACAATGTTAAGGATCACGAGAGATGATGATTCGGGACAGTTTTGTGTCATTAATTCCGTTTTTCAAATTAACAATGTCAATAAATGTAGGTGGGTCAATGACCGATATTCCACGATTATCTGGCGCCTACTATAGTAAAATTTTTCTTTTTTTCCAAACACACAGTTATAAGTTCCTAGGTGGAAACAGTTTAAACAATGAAAAAATCAGACAACACTTTGGGTCTTTCTGTCTATTCAGTTCAAATGTCACCGTGGAAAATTAGGTGAAGTCAGCTGTCAATCCATAGCTTTAATTAAGTGGAATGACAGCCGGCTGCATCTGATATAATGTCACAGATTTTTACAGCATACAACTACAGCAGTGCGATTCTGAAAACATCTCACCTTGTACACTTCGGTGAAGTGAACATGAAGTGAGCTGTCAATCTATACAGATAAGATGGAATGACAGTTGTCTTCATGCCCACTTCACCAAAGTTTACACGGTAAGATGTTGACAGTTATAGCACTGCAGTTCACACCGAAACACGATGTTGAGTGCAGTTTTCAAACTAGATAAGTACAATATAGAACTTTATTTACTGCACAAAATCGCGTGTCGGTGTGAAATGATAATGAGTAATGACCCTTATCAGTAGCCACAACGTGTTTGTCTGCATATTATTGTGTTTTCTCATATTGTGGTGCCTTATAGTGGGTCCACACGATACAGACTTCCATTAACTTCTATATAATTCTATTTCTTCTCTTTTATTCTGTGCAGCAAAGTAATGCAGACAAAAGTGGGTTTAGTTTTCAAAATTCAAAGTATCGTGTGAACGAGTTTTGCAGCCAATTAACTGCTAGGTACATAATAGAGGACTATTATGTAGCAGTTTTTTGGCTGCAAAACTTGTGTTATGGTTATAACGTAGCCAACAACATAATAAATACACTTACGATTAACTTCATCGTTAAAACACAAATTCAACTAAACACACAAACAGTTCAAAAGATCTTCTCCAACTGAGTCACGATTGATATCCGTAAAACTATTTATTCATTAAGTGTACTATGAACTTATGAACTCGTACAGACAAAACATAAATATTATTTACATACAGAAGATAAGTTACTGTGAATTAAATATTATGTTGATATCTCTTATTTTTATCAAGAACTTTATAAAAATATACTAGGCCACTGCTACAATTTGGAAAATACTCATTCTGTTTTGAAGTTTTTAGGGTTTTCTATAAGTATTCTCCGTAGCTATACAATAGATACCTAATAATTAGTTACATATAACCGGTGAAATCTGGATGCTTACGAGAACTTTACAGCATTGGCTAGCAAAAAAGTAACTATGGCTGATAATAAACACTCAAACGATCTTAAAATATATTTTGAACACTCGTGCGAACTTAGAATCGGTTTTAATTATCAGAACCTGTTGATTGGTGTATTTCGTTCACATTGGAACAGTGCCTTTTTTTAAGGATGGGAAATCATCAAATGACTTCTTCCGCTCTGGGTGGAGCGGAAGGGCGTGTCAGACTCTTAATGGCTAAAACCCATCCGTGTTCCTTCTAAAGCCCTTTGCGTTCCAGGGCCGCGGTGACTCTTTCGAACAAATTCCGCAACTGGAACAGTGCCTACTTGTGCCTGACGGTTGCCTTAGATTATTATAATAATAATTCTTTTCACACCAACTGATCGAAAACGACAAATTATATGTCATGTAAACCATACCTGAAGTGGCTGGGGGCACAGCCGGGGAATAATGTTGTCTTACAACGTCCTCTGGTGACAGAAAGCTGTAGAAAAGAGCCATAAGAGCCATTTACAATCTCCGCCGGCGCGATTCTCCAAGGGAACTGTTTAAGAATATCAACATAATGACGGTACCTTGTCAATATATCTATTAAAACATCATGTACGTTATTAAGAATCTGCATCTTTTTAATAAACGAGGCGACAGACATAACTATGTCACTAGAAATAAGAACCAATTAGTTCAACCAGGCTTTCAGACTTGCTAAAGTAGCCACATCTTTCATGGGGTACCTACTGTTTCAAATGTTACAATAAAATACCTCCCCAGATATTAGAACTAAATGAAACAAAATTTAAATCTTGATTTAAATGCACACTATGCAGGCAAGCATATTATAAGTTGGGAGATTACATTGAAGATAAAAATGCTTGGCTCAATGCTGGTCCTGCTCCACAGCCAGTAGGACGCTCAAACTAATATTTTAGCAGTTGTTAGACTCGCTGAATATTGTAAGACCATCCAATTTTCATTGTATAGACTCAATTAATTTAGCATTGTATAATTTCATGCATTAACGGTACATGTGTGAGTACTGTATACCTTAAACTATAATTTTTCTTTGACTTGAATGTGCCCTGGCGGTTGGACATGTAATGCTCAATTAAAACCCTGGCTGATGGTGTTGGATCATTTGGCACTCTTCAATATGGTTGAGCCGAATGGTGCTAGCGCAGGCGTCATATCGCTGAGCGAGCGCCGTCAGCAAGGACTGGTTATGTCTCAGCTGCCACGGTTTATTTTAAGTATTTGTTCTTTGAATTGTTGCTTTTTTTTTAGTTCGGACGCTTGATCGTGCAAGTCTTTCTAGGTACATCGTTCTCACATATATATATATATATATATATATATATGTTTGTATAATTTACACACGAATGATGTAACCATATCATTGTAAAACACATTGATTTAAAAGAGTGTCCGTTCTACTCCATAGAGATCTACGCTTTGGAACGTGCAATTAGCTTCATCTCTTTGGATAGACCGACCTTCACAATTCAAAAGTGCCTGTAATGGTTTAATTGAAATAAATGCTTTGGGTTTTGTTTTTTTTTGTGTTAAAGAGGAAAGATATTCTTCATACCCTCACTATATATGGATGATATTCTCGAATTCCTACAGAATCATAAGGACCTGCTTCTTCATTCAACTGTAATTGTAAGAATAATTAGATAAGTATGGATAATTGTCGATAAGGAACGGAATAACACTAAAAACCCATCTATAGACGATTTATTACATTTATTAATTAAACACTATTTTCTTGAGAGTCTCCTATGACATTCTAAATTCAAAACGCATACAGCCAAGCGTTCGAAATCAATATACCAGCCTTGTGTAAAGCTTAGTTTACACAAACTACAACAACTTTATGAGGTTGCTATCAATAGGCACACACGATAAAAACAACAGAAAAAAAACGAATTCGAAAATCGAATTGGTTGTGGCCTGTAACGTGGTATAAGTACTACGAGCGGAACGCAAAAAAGGCGCGAAATTAAAAATCCTTGAGCTATTTTGTAAATTTATCAACAAAGTACTTATTATAAAATGTCGAGAGATGAAAGTGATTTTACTCCGGAATTCATTACAAACAAAACCAATAATATTTCGAACAATTTACTGTCAGAAAAGTCAAAGGAAACTTATATGAAAGCCTACGACAAATTCCAAAAATGGTCAAGTTGATAGGAAAGGCGTCAAGTCCATTTCTGAACCGGTGCGTTTAGTGTATTTTCAGCATTTATCATGTACTACGAAGTCAAGTAGCCTATTGTGTATTTATTCGATGCTCAGGTCAACAATAAACATGAAACACAATGTACAGATCAATACATACGCTAAGTTATTAGCATTTATAAGGAAGAAATCGGAAGGTCATCGATCAAAGAAATCGAAAATTTTCACAGCTCAAAATGTGGAAACTTTTTTAAAGAAGCTCCTCACCATAGCTTTCTTGCCGTAAAAGTAAGTACATAATGTTATTCTTTAACTAAAATAGCAACATGGGAATACCCACTATACCAGCAACCCATGCTTATATTAAGGACGTCAAGTAAATACTGAATTTACGTACTTGCTTAATTAGATATCTTTTAATTTTCGAGGTGAAGAACTCGAAAACGTCAAGGTAAAAGATATCGGAAAACACTCAGGTGAGTTATTATTAATAAAGTTGCCAGATACTAAAACCAACAGAAAGGTAATTTGTCATCCGTGGACCATACGCAAAAAATCCATTGCAATGGGGAATATATGCATGAAAAACATATTTAGTATCTATACAGATTATCTAAAAACATACAATAATATAATACTAACAGTGAAAATAGAATCAAAATTGATCGAAAAACAAAGGAGATACAACTGTTTTAAACAAATATATCTGTCCATCTCGCGAAGACGCTGTTTTCTATGGCAGCAGTATAGGCGACATAGTATTTGACGTCAGAGTTCGTATCGGTTTTCTCTTTCTAATTGGCATCTTTGAAGCTATATAACTTCATCGCTGATGAAGGTATTTAAAAAAATATTTCATAATTGTTTACTAGAGCCAATAAGTATTTCATTTTGCAAATAAAAAAAATGCATGCATATTCCCTATTGAATTTCCAAAAAAATTCGAAAATATTAAGCTCTGCCCCCTCTAATATGAACACTAACAGATTTTTGTAGCGTATTGTAATGGCAAATGCACCCGGCAATACAACACATATAAAATTCACATCAACTCCAATAAACGTACCAAATAAAAACGTAACTTTGCCTTTCCACAACTGGACTAATGTTTCAAATGTTACCATTAACTTTAACTATTTTTTGTAAATGTATATACTTCTTGATATATCCACTGTTTGTAAATTTAATAAATTCTTTGATTTAAGTACTACGGTTTCGTATTTTCTCACAGTAGGTGTGGAAAGTAGAGTTTTACTCCTCGGGAATAAAGGTTTCTTTGCCTTGGGCTAGCGAACTGTTTGGAGTACGTTTTCAAAACTGCGCGCGTCAACGAAGAAAATTCAATTTTTGTACTGAATTTCAAATCGTGTCATTTTGAGGTGACATCATATCTATCTGTAATACCTAACTTATTTTATAAAAGCGAAAATGGGCATGTTTGTTTGTTACATACTCTTTCACGACTAAATCGCTTAAACGATTTTGATGAATCTTGGTCTAAAGAGCTGGAGCCTTGATACGGTTATATGCTTCTTTATTTTTGCGAAAATCTATATTAACGCGAGCGAAGCCGCGGCCAAAGCTTCTTTATCATAATCTAAACAAGCAGCATTTGCTGTGTGTTGCGGAATTTGTTCGAAAAAGTCACCGCGGCCCTGGAACGCAAAGGGCTTTAGAAGGAACACGGATGGGTTTTAGTCAGTAAGAGTCTGACACGCCCTTCCGATCCACCCAGAGCGGAAGAAGTCATTTTATGATTTCTATCCTTAAAAAAAAAAACATTTGCTGTGTTCCAGTTTAAAGTGTATGGGGCTAAAGTAACCAAAGCACATGTGATGCTATTGTGTCCCTAGGAGAGCCCACACACTTGCGCAGCTTCTGGTGGTGGTAAACATCAAGCATTTTTTCTTTAGACTTAAAGGCCAATAATTCTCGTAGCTAAAAGACTTCCAACTCACGTCGCAATATCAACACATCGACACTAAATGTGTGGAAATTAAATTTTTGAACGCCATTGTCACGTGGACATGACAAGCAACTGCGAGCCCTGTACGCCAAACGTCTCAAATATGTGACGAAAAGTACAGCGAATTGTGGCTTTGCGTCGCACACCGGTGAAATTTACTCAAAAGTTGACCAATATTACGTGTGTATATATACGTAATAGGCAGAAGCAGAACGATTAGCCATCAGTAGTACTATCGTAACATAAATTTAAACATAAAAAATAAAGATGCTTTTTCTCAAATTATTAATAATAATAATAATATTTAAAAATGTAAGAAATAAGTTAAAAAAAATGAATATACGGATAATAATAATATAATACCTATAATACCTTGGAACAACTCACACACAGTCATCTGATCCCAAACTAGGCAGAGCCTGTGCTATGGCAACCAGACAACTGATAAACATACTTACATATTTCGAAATATGTACATACATATTATAGACAAATTACACCCAGACACAGAACAAATGATCATGCTCATCACACAAAGATTTGTCCTGGGTGGGAATCGAACCCACGACCTCCGGTTTAGCAGTCAGAGTCACTAACCACTCGACCAACAGGCTCACTAGACGTGACGTAGGTACTACTGGCAGTGCCGGGCGCGCCAACGAAGTGAAAAGCAAGATTCATAAATTTTCAGAGCAAAATAAGCTCTCGCGCGTAGTATTTACAATTAAATTAGTAGTACCTACAATTCTCCACTTATAAAATACAGAAATCAATATATTCCGTTACTGAGTGACTGACAAACAACGCACAGCCGAAACTACTGATCACAGAAAGCTGAAATTTTGCATGTACTTTGGGAAGTGCAGGGGAGCACTAATAGAGGGTTTCCCGAAATTCCTGCAGGATCGGGAGAAAAAGAGATATGCGCGTACGAAGTCGCGGGCAAAAGTTAGTTAAAAAATAAGTTCAATGGACATTCACACCAAGTTATTAAGTAACTAATAGGTACTTATAGGTTCTTTCAACAAGGGCGGGTCGATGTTGAAATTAAATAAAACAAGCTGTGTGTGAGATATTAACAAAATATTTTTTTATTTGAAAGGTCCATTTATGCCATATGGAATATGACATCGTTCAAATGTCCGCAGCGGCTTCGAACGGTGGCACGGGTCCAATTTTCAATGACTCTGCTGCATAAATCCGGCTGAATCTGAGCGATGACTTGCGGTATGTTGACTTTCAGGGCATCGGTCGATTGCGGCCTATTGACAAAGACCTGCGACTTCAGAAAACCCCACAAGAAAAAGTCAAGCGGAGTCAAATCGCACGATCTTGGTGGACAATTCACGTCACCTCTGCAAGAGTTATCTTTGCATTCTGCATGAAAGTTTGAGGGTAGGGTCATCCCTACCCTCAAACCGTTCATGCAGAATGTCCATTGTGTCGTTCCGTAAGATGGACGCAACGCGCGCAACGTTTTGCACTAACGAACACTCATTTTGATAATGAAGTTTTATCATTTGGACATGCTGCTCAATCGTGTAACTTGCCATGATGATTTGGCATCAGTGATTGAATAAGAAACAACAGATTTGACAAATGCCGCCAAAACAAAATGGCCGCCACAAACTGTCAACATCGACCCGCCCTATTTGAAAGACCTCATATAGGTATATTATTGAAAAGTAAATTTTCAATAATATAGGTACTTTTATGAGCCCTTATCCTCTATTTATAAATTGTAATCATTTACATTATTATTTTTAGTTTTAACGGTAGGTATGTGCAAAGCTGGCACTCGCACCTTTGCAGAATGAAATCCCAACGGGACAATTTTAACGCAAGAATAGTATGAGGATTGGTGGTGGACCACCATCACAGAAAGACACTGAAAATGGTGATGGTATAGCTATATTCTTGGCTACCAATTTTTCGGATCCATGTCGGCACATTCAGTTCCCTTCAAAATGAATGAGCTGAATGATGCTCATACACGCGTCATGTTCGTGAACGGGCGACATCAGTGGAAACTGGTATTTTTTTTTACTGCCACTGGCTTAATTTTTTCTTAATCTTGTCTCTTTATTGTACCTACATACAAAAACTTGCAAATAAAAACATGACAAAACAGCTTATGTACAAAAGCGGCTATAGCTTCCAAAGCTTGCATGATCTTTCTGTGTCCAAAACTCCGAACACCACAAAAACTCACATTTTCACAAAAAGGAGTTTTGCAAGCTTTAATTTTTGAAATGAATATCAAAACTTTTTAGCGTTTTCAAATAACTTCAAATCCCCCGAAACGTCAATTAAAAATCAGCTGTTACGTAAAGTCGGCCATATTACTACTCTATTAGAGGTTTACAGTAGGATTCATCCTTCTATGGCTTATGAAGTTTTTATTGAATACTTATAGGGCGTTTTAGTGCTATTAGACGTTTATGAATAATGACACGTTATCGTAAATTCAGAGATACATTTCGACGTTTCTCTGAACAAATAACCTTGGCCGCACCCTGCGCACGCGCTTTTATCATAGAATTCACACAATTTTTGGAATAATTTCAATAAAAAAAGAAAAGCGATCACTTGAAATTAAATAAAACGTAAATAATTTAGATTTTTAAATTATCTATCCATTAGTGTAATCCTCAAAATAATTAGAGCGTCGCCTTTAGCAACAGATGCATGCAATCAATAATTTTAGTATTTTTAACACATAAAAACAAAATTAGAACGTGGAAAGTGATGATAGGATATCGCACATTAATAATGTGCTTTTAGATGTAGTTTATTTCTCTTATCTAATGAGTTAATAACCTCTGAAAAACGAAGAAAAACGCACTATCGCAGGGTTTTGGTCGGGGTAGCGCCTTATCGAGATTTGTTAGAGATTTGTGGCGTGCTCGCCGCCTATCCGAGCGTCGCACCCCTGGAAGCCCTTCTGTGCACCAGGCGTGCTCACTATCTATGCGCTATGCATCGCCATAAAATCCGCTTTAATCTACATATGAAAAACGCATTTGTCTTGTGTCGGCTAAAAACCCGAACTTTATCTATCACGCGACCAATAAGGTCGGAAGGTCGTTAGGCCGCATTCAACGGGATCCGTCATTGGCGATTCGTTAAAAAACAAAATTTTATATGGAAACGTGTTTTTTCACGATTCGTCAAAATATCCGATTTGATGTTCACATTCGTTTCGTGATTCAAAGTTCAGCCTTGGATGAACTACCTACTAAGTACTACTACCTATTGAACTGTGCGGGTCCAGGTGGGCGGGGCGGGATCCGTCACAAAATCTTCACGACTCATGTTTCTCGACAATACGTGATTTAAGACGTGTCCGTAATTTTTCACGATTCGTGATGTGTGTGAACGCGGGCATTTAAAAAGTATTGCCGCCGTCAAAAAAAATAACGAATGGTGGAAAAAGACCATTCGTCAAAAGACACGAATCGTCCTCATGAGAATAATCCTTAAGCGGTACTGTGCTGTTATTGACAACAAAAGCGGAGAAAATTATGACACATAACGAAGCTTATTATTAAACTTATCTGTTAAAAGTACGTAGCCGCTGTATATAAGCTCTACGTAGCTGGGTGCAGTTTCAGTACGCATCCATCTTTTACTAAGAAACTACACTGTTCCTAGTTGAGTCGAAAACACCTCGGCCATTATGAAGCTCTTTGTAAGTGTTTTTATTTATATTTTTACTAGCACTTCGCCCGCGATTTCGTCCGCGCGGATTTAGTTAATACTTCGCAAACTTCAACGCTCCCTCTAATCCTTTTTTTAAGCTTTGCTAGGGAAAATTAAGCACTACGATATTAATTTAACGGTTTCAGGATCAAACTACTATTCACCCCGTTCACCCCGTCAAGGGTTGATTAAAAAATTGTTAGATCTGATTCAAATATCTCACTTTTAGCTTGTTCGTTCCAATTTCCACGTAAATTGAAGTAAGTAATAATGTTCTCCCCTAAAAACGTCATCACCCGTTTTTCTCCATTCCAAACATTTTTTATTCTTCTTTTTTTCAAATCATTAATGCCGTGTTTCAACTTCATCGGACCAAGCATTATAATTCTCCCCAGTTCGCTCAAACCGCAACATTTTTCTTACTTAGAGCATTTCGTAACTTTTAAATGAAAGGCCCGAATTGAATAGTTAAAAGTGTAATTTGGGTACATAATCAACCTTGATATCAAACTATTTAAATGGACAACTGTTCGAAAGAGTCACCGCGGCCCTGGAACGCAAAGGGCTTTAGAAGGAACACGGATGGGTTTTAGTCAGTAAGAGTCTGATACGCCCTTCCGCTCCACCCAGAGCGGAAAAGGTCATTTGATGATTTCCCATCCTTTAAAAAAAAAAAAATGTAGTGGCAATGTAATGGTGAAAGATTTTTTTAAATTGGTTGAGTAGTTTTTGAGCCAAATCGTAAGAAGCAAATAAATAAATCTTTCCTCTTTACAATATTAGTTTAGATTTTTATTCGTTTATATTATAAATTAACAATAAGACCTTGTACTTTTCAAAATTGTGGTGCAATTAATATTTTGATTTTTTATTTCCCGGAGGCCAGAATCCCCACGTAGGTACCTACATTGCGACGTGAGGGCCGGACCGAATGACTGCCGCGCGCGTAATTATTTTGTCACAAGAATATTTTTATTTTGCGATATCTTTTAAGATATTTGTTTAAACTATAAAAAAAAAGGGCACAAATATTCTATATTAAATTTTCGCTCTAACAAACACATATATTTAGATATAAATTAATACCATATGGGTTAAATAAGCTTCGCAAAAATTCATTTGTCATTGTGAGTTATCCGTCGGAGATAGGCATATGCTAACGCGGACTTTTTTATAAATATTGATATGATCTTTAATATTGTAGTACATTGTTTTGTTCTATCATCAATAGTTTTCGCAGCGCATGCGATGAAAGACATTTGTGACATTTTTTTTAACACCTTGTGTTACATTATTCATGTTTTAGTAGGGATCCCTAATTATTTCTAAGATGTAGCTTTCTAACGGTGAAAGAATTTTTAAAATCGGTCGAGTGGTTTTTGAGCCAAATCGTAACAAACAAACAAACGAATCTTTCCTCTTTATAATATTAGTTTAGATGTTGTTTTATCAATCGGTGTATGTCATGTAAAAAAGTCCATGAATTCAGTTGGATCCGGATAAGCGGCCCATCTAATCAATTCCCTTCGGATTTTTTTTTTAAAACGTTGCCCCACACTAGGAATTTCTCCTGTATCGTGGGTGCGTTTACAAACATACAAAGCCACAAACACAAACAGCCAGACCCGGAACAACTATCTGTAGGCCATACAAATATTTGTTCCGTGCGGGAATTGAACCCGTTACACGCAGCGCAGCAGTTAATCGCTCAACCACTGCGCCAACCGTGTCGTTGACATGAGCAGAGACAGAGCGTTGAAAGGCCTCCCATAAGGAGGACTGACTGCCGAGAGCAGTGGGAGTCTACTGGGTGCGAGAAGCATAAGACAGGTCAATGTGACGACATTTTGAGGAGGTCTATGTCTAGTTGCGTACGTCTGTCGGCTGTAATGACAATGATGATAGGGCGTCAAATGAATCCTCTACTTTAGAGTCCAAAGTAGTGGATTCAATTGACGCCCCCCGCCCTCCGTCCTCCTCTGCTCTCCGTCTAAAGTTTAGACGAAGAGCAGAGGAGGAACCCAAGCATTGTTAGGAACGCATTATAATAGTTGACTGGCCTGTTGGTCGAGTGGTTAGTGACCCTGACTGCTAAACCGGAGGTCGTGGGTTCGATTCCCACCAAGGACTAATCTTTGTGTGATGAGCATGATCATTTGTTCTGTCTCTGGGTGTAATTTGTCTATAATATGTATGTATTTAGAAATATATAAGTATGTTTATCAGTTGTCTGGTTGCCATAGCACAGGCTCTGCCTAGTTTGGGATCGAATGACCGTGTGTGAGTTGTCCCAAAATATATTAAGATATAGCTATGGTTGGGAAAAGACATATTTTATGACTGTGAGGTATAGGGGTGAAGTAAGGGTTGACCTTAGCCTTGCTGTCAACTTTTAAGTCGGAACATAACTCGGACACTGACGTGTTTGAACGAGTACATATAAAACGTGTGACAGATATTGACCTCCTGATGAATCACGGTCCGTCCACGCCCGGATTAATGTGGATTAACTTTAAGAGTTGCCTTGTATTTAGTTAAATACCACAGCATTCTGAAAGGTACGTAAGTAACGGAACCCTAAAAATGAAGTGCTAATTACTTTATTATTACAGGTTTTCGTCTTGGTGCTGTTAGGCTTAACAGCAGCAGAAGGATTATACTGTAAGTATTTTTTTTCATTTTTTTTTTCTAGAAAACGTTGCCCCTCACTAGGAATTTCTCCTGTATCGTGGGTGCGTTTACAAACATATAAAGTCACATACACAAATAGCCAGACACGGAACAACTATCTGTAGGCCATACAAATAATTGTTCCGTGCGGGAATCGAACCCGCGACACGCAGCGCAGCAGTCAATCGTTCAACTACTGCGCCGTTGCGCCTGTATTGTTGAAGTATTGTACGAAATTTTATATCAGATACGTATATGCGCAGCTGCATATACTTATCTGATATATATTCCACTTCTTGCATAATAACGGGCGCTATCATCAACCAATTTTCGTTGTATAGGGATCGTCATAAACATCCTCGCGGCAGTGGCGGACCGACTCGACTTTTAATCCCTAAATACAAACATTTTATCGGAAACGCGCACGGGCGTAGACTCTTCGATATAATGGCGCGAATTCGAACATTTACCCCATCAACACTTAATATTGAAATTAGTATGCTGAAAAAAAAAACAATAAAAAAAGTCATTTATTCAAATAAGGCTGAGTGCCAACACTTTTTGAACGTCAAAGTTCTACATAAAGAGAGTCCCCTAAAACGCCCACCCATCACCACTTCCTAATGTGTTAGCTGTTGCTGACATAGTATAGATCCTGCCAGCTCACTAAACGAAAAAAAATAAATTAAAAAAATCCCGACAAAAACTTTAAAAAGAAAAAAAAATTAAATGTATTGATGAATTTAGTTTAGTATAGGTACGATTCTTTGGGCCAAGCGTCTTCGCCTTGTGAGACCGCAAATTTTTGTAATTACATACTTAGTAAAGAAGCGGTCCACCGACACGATGACGATTTCATGCTTTTTAAACTTAATTTAACTATAATGCACTAAAAGCTAAATAAAAAATAATTCGTTAGGTCCTAAGTACCAGTCATCACTCCACTTTCCTCATGAATCTAGGGCATTAATGAGACAAATAATATTAGAATGGACATACAGTCATAACATACATACAAATCTTTTTATTTTCATTTCATTAGTAAATATGCCTTATTCCCTTTCAATATAGTGTACATTACTCTACTAGTCAAGCCCTTTCATTTGATACCCATATTTAGGGAGTTATGAAAAAATATGTAATCCGCCATTTTGTGGCGTCGGCCATCTTGGACCGATTTTCATCAAAAATAGCTAAGAACAAGTGTTTGTCAGCTATGTTTGTTTTTTATTATTTGAAAGGTGAATTAGTCGGAAGTCCGACTAATTCACCTTTCAAACAAAATAAACACAAAATCAAAATCGGTTCATCCGTTCGAGAGCTATGATGCCACAGACAGACACACACACACATAGACACGTCAAACTTCTAACACCCCGTCGTTATTGCGTCGGGGGTTAAAAAAAAACAATATGACAAACAAAATTGGGGAAATTTGAAATTATTTGGTTTGCTGTCCTATCGAGTAGGATATCAAATCGAAGAGAAGATTAGAATTATAAAATACTATTAAGCAAAATATTAAAAAGTAACAAGTTATAAAATTATATAGAACTTTATTTCAGTGTTTATAAATACTACTAGCGCTATCTATCGGAAGTCCTAAAATTATCAATATCAGGGTTAGTGTTAAACTTAATGATATCGACTTGTTATTCTTATCAACAAAATGATTTCAGTACCAGGCTATGTCTACGAGTATACTCAGCTAGGCTACGGGTATCTACAGCCAGGCTACGGGAATTCACAGCTGGACTACGGGTATCCACAGTCAGACTACGGGTATCCACAGTCAGACTACGGGTATCCACAGTTAGGCTACGGGTATCCACAGTTAGGCTACGGGTATCCACAGTCAGGCTACGGGTATTCACAGTCAGACTACGGGTATCCACAGTCAGACTACAGATATCCACAGTTAGGCTACGGGTATCCACAGTCAGGCTACGGGTATTCACAGTCAAGCTACGGGTATCCACAGCCAGGCTACGGATATCAATAGTCAGGCTACAGGTATACACAGACAGGCTTCGGCAACCCACAGCAAAGCCCCGGCAATCCACAGCAAGGCCCCGGCAATCCACAGCAAGGCCCCGGCAATCTACAGCAAGGCCCCGGCAACCCACAGCAACGCCCCGGCAACCCACCGCAAGGTCCCGGCAGCCCAGAGCAAGGCACCGGCTACTCACAGTAAGGCCCCGGATATCCACAGCAAAGCCCCGGAAACCCACAACAAGGCCCCGGCAACGCACAGCAAGGCCCCGGCAACCCACCACAAGGTTACTAACCACAACGTAGGTCTTCCATAAACAACTGGGGCCTGTGTAGGTATCAATATAATTTGTACGTGTAATTTACGAAACCAATTTGCAATGTTAAGTCAATGGTTTCAGCTCTAAGGAGCACTGTAATGACCTGCCATCAATGAACATCATGTCCATTCATTGGTGACAACATTTTTTTTTTTTACTTTTTCCTTTAAATGTTTTATTTTTTATTTTTATGAAATACTTTTAGTTTCAGTGAATGCCATTTTTATTTGTAATGTGTCTTTTGTTTCTGTAAAATAAACTAGTTTTCTTAATTTCTTTTATTTATTTATCGGTCCCGGCAAACTTCGAAACGCCTCAGAATCAATTTTAGGCGTGTTTTGTTTTCGTCATGTATCAGTTATGGTGTTGTATTCGAAAGTGTTTTTGTACCTACATAATTCTTTAATGTTTTAATACTTATTCTGCTATTCGAGGCGAAGACAAATCCAACAAACCAATCATCTTCAAAATCGCTCCAGCCGTTCTTGAGTTACAAATGGTGTAACTAACCCAACCCGATTTTGTTTTATACAAGGTAGAGACGACTATACGACAGTTACTTAATGATGAAATGAATACACTGGCAGTACTGCCCAATAGCAAATCGCGTTGTGCGTTGAGAAGTTGCATTTCTTGCCTCCCAGATACGTCATCAGACCCTCAAATATGATAGATTGTCAATGATAGAGTGGTTTTGCTCCATGGACGGTTTGTTTGGTTGCAGATTCATGCAAACGTAGGTTTATCGACACCATTTTGAATGATCTATCAACGTTTCCTTTTTACAGCTATTAAATAGTTGATTGGTCGTCACTTAAGTCTAAATTGTGTTTAAAAAGTCTTCAGAGCTTTATTCGTATAAATAATTATATTTGTGTAACTTTGTTGTGTACATTCATTAAAGACTATTATTAAACAATGAAACAAATAAATAATTAATAAAGTTAACTAAAAGTAAATTTAATTATTTATTTATTTTGAGTTACTTTCTCATTGTCGTCTTAACATTAAACTATGCTTCTACCATTGCAACATAGTAAAGGTAGTGTTTATTCTAAATTGGACCATGTGGTCCAATTTAGAATAAACACTACCTTTATAAATATATAAATAATACTACTCGGTCGTATTTATTTATAAATACGAAGAGCAATAACACGACCGCCTGGTTTATACTTTATTACTGGCCGCAATGGCGGCGCACGGGAAGACGCGCGGGCGCCCCGCCCCCACGGCATTTGGATACACATCATTCCTCCACACTTAGATTTTGAAACCTGGACAATATTTTAAATAAGTAATTCAAGACAATATTAAGAGTAATTATTTCAATCCTTCTATAAAAGGGTAGGTAACTACAAATAGACATCACAAAACAACAGTTAAAAGTATTTCTTATAGTCTACAACCTTCCTGGTACGCTTCTGTCGTGAAGGTGTGGATGGTCGAGCTGGTGGTAAGTCAACATTACATTGACTGCCCTCGGCGTAAGTCTCGAGCCGCGCTGCCGTTTGCAGCGATGAAGATAAATCCATGGTCATGAGGAGGCTTGAGAAGCGGTCACCTCCTTCTGCGAAGCAATAATGCTAGCGATGGAGGAGGCGGGCCGCGCGAGGAAAAGGCAAGACCTTCGCCCCAACCGTCGCTATAGGAGAAGAGTCAGAACGCAAAGGGCTTTAGAAGGAACACGGATGGGTTTTAGTCAGTAAGAGTCTGACACGCCCTTTCGCTCTTCCCAGAGCGGAAGAAGTAGTTTGATGCATTCCCTTCCTTAAAAAAAAAAGGCTATGTCGGTGAAGATGTAGCTTTCTAACGGTGAAAGAGTTTTTTAAATCCGTCGAATAGTTTTTGAGTTAAATCGTAACAAACAAAACATATGTAATATACATAATATACTAGCTGACCCGTCGAACTTCGTACCGCCTCAGATTGTGTTGTTCCAATATAAAGTTTGCCTATAATACTGACAATATCTTATAACTTTAACTTCCTTCAGTTATTAAAATAATCTTGCTTACAATTTAAATGAGTAAAATATCTCTATTTAAGTACATTAAATACAACACAGTTACAAAACAGTTAATCAATTGGAAGCTTTCTGATAAACTGTGTTTTTTGTTTTTAACAGGGAAACTCGAAATTGATTACGCTAACTTCCAACGTCTGGCCTGCGATTTATTCATGGTCATCGCAAAGGCCATAGGCACGGGAAATTGTAGACACTTAAAATCGAACGGTAAATCCGTTGGAATCATCGGTATACGCGAAATCAAGACATCCTCTCCTTTTTACATATTTTCCCTTGATGATCGTTGCCTCGATGACGTTATTCATTAGCTTTTTCACAGCCAGTCTCGTTTCATTGCACAGTCGAGGTTGATTAATGTTACGCAGCATAATGACAACTGATCCTGCTTTTAAAAAAACTGCTTTTGCAAATTGTGAGCTGGTAGTTCAGGCAATTCCAGTGAATTCAAAAACTCTGTGGGATAGTTGACTTGAAGGATAACAACTCGCCCGGAGGAAAATTGTAATGGTCGCATGTGCCAGACTTTGTCGAAGGCTTTCGCTATGTCGAAGAACAAGGCGCCTGTCATCGAGGCACGCTGGAAAACAGCGCTTAGATGCTCGACGATGCGATGGACTTGTTGGATGCACGAGTGTTCGGTTTGAAAATCAAACTGCTCTTCGGGGATAAGACTCTTTGCTTCGGCATAATCCTTGAGCCGCTTGTAAAAAAGCCTCGCGTAGATTTTTATAGATGGATATATATAGATATAGATGGATACTGCTCTAAATCTATGAATGTCCCATCTGGGGTTCCCCAAGGATCCTTGCTGGCCACTGATATTTAATATTTGTATTAATGATATTTCTTCTTCTTTCTGGTATTCAAAATTACTACTGCTAATGACATGAAGATAATGAGACAAATAAATACGGTGGCAGATGCTCATCTATTACAAGCAGACTTAATAATTTTCAAGGCTATTGTATTAATAATAAGTTGGATTCGAATGTCTCCAAGTGTTATGTTTGCTCCTTTACACGGAAACCTATCCCGATCGTCCATAACTACAGGCTTCTGGATACAGCACTAAATAGGGTCAACACTATCAGGGATCTCGGAGTAATCTTTGACGCTAAGCTCCTCTTTGATGCACACATAGACAATATAGTTAAGAAAGCATCAAAAGCACTTGGTTTCATTCTCCACGTGTCTTCGGAGTTCAAAAATATAAAGACTATTAAAATACTATACTGTTATTTTGTTCGTAGTCATTTGGAATATGCCTCTCAAGTCTGGAACCTGGAGTCTGGAGTCTAAGCTACCATACAAATTGTTCTACGACTACCGTCTTTTCACGGATACTGATCGGGTTCGGATCGGACGTAGTACGTAAGCGCTCTAAGGTAGAAGAGTAATGATGGGTCACCCATTTTTAACACTTTGGTGCCTTCGCCATCTTCACCACAGGATACCACAGGAGGACAAATAAAGAAAACAAAGTAAGAAAAATAGTTTATTTAATTAAAGGCACATTACAGATAAAAAAGCGTGTTAAAATGACATTCACTATAGCTAAAAGCCTAGTATTTGAAAGAAAAACATTAAAAGGAAAAGTAAAAAAAAAACATATCTTGTCACCGATGGATAAACATGATGTCCGGGCAGGTCATTACTGTGCTACTTGGAGTTGAAACCAGTGACTTAACATTGCAAATTGAGGTAGGTAGTAAACTAAACGTACAAATTATATTGGTACCTGCAGTACTTAGTATTATTGTGGGACGTCCTCAATATTTTGTGAGTACCTTGTGGTGGGTTGCTGGGGCTTGCTGAGGTTGCCGGGGCCTCACGGCTGGTTGCCGAGGCCTTGCTGTGAGTTGCTGGGGCCTTGCTGTGCGTTGCTGGGGCCTTGCGGTGGGTTGCCGGGGCCTTGCTGTGGGTTGCCGGGGCCTGTCTGTGCATACCCGTTGCCTGGCTGTGGATACCCGTAGCCTGGTTGTGAATACCCGTAGCCTGGCTGTGGAATACTGGAGCCTGGCTGTGTATACCCGTAGCTTGGCTGTGAGTACCCGTAACCTGGCTGTGGATACACAGAGCCTGGCTGTAGATACCCGTAGCTTGGCTGTGAGTATCCGTAACCTGGCTGTGGATATCCGTATCCTTGCGATGGGTTCCCGTTGCCTTGTGGTTGCTTGCCGTTATCTTGTTCATTCCCTTTCCACGCCACATTCCAATCTAATCTATGTTTACGTCCAACATGAAATATGTTACCTATGCCTAATTCAGTATCACCTTCGTGACTTATGTGGTTATTCGTAGGTAACAATTTGTCGATGAAAAGCGGTGCACCTGAAATCATTTTGCTGATTAGAATAACAAGTCGATATCATTAAGTTAAAAACTAACCTTAATATTGCTAATGATTACGATAATTTTAGGACTGCCGATAGATAGCGCTAGTAGTATTTATAGACACTGAAATAAAGTTCAATATAATTTGTTTAACATGTAACTTTTTAATTAGCTTATAATAATGTAAAACTGTAATCTTCTACTCTTTGATGCTACATTCCACTAGATAGGTAAGCAAAAACAAATAAATTCAGAGATCCCAAGTGTTTAGTAATGTTGGTTGTTTCGTTTAGAGAGCTTGCGGGATCTACAACGTGTAACAGAATAAACACAATACCTGAAAAGGGGATCATTGTACTCATCATCTATCAGTCGTCGAAATGAGAAACTTGGAGGATTTCTTATATGATGTTGAGACACGACAAGGTAGGATTTTTGGCAATTGTTTTCCTATGTGGGTGAAATAGGGGGTGGAAGTTTGTATGAAACAATCTTATTCCTTAGGCTATTTATACTGGAAACTCAATAAAACTACACAACAAGGTTATCTCCTCCAACTTCCATCTTTACGCAGACGATTTGCCGCTTTATTGACACTTCCTGCAGGGCGACGCGGATTCAGCGATTAACGCCATGAATCGTGACCTGGAGAGTATTAATCAATGGGCTAAGTCATACGGCTAACATATATATCCATCCAAGTCCCAGGCTTTGATCAAAGGCAGTCGTTACTATCGTACTGCGCTTTCCACTTTGACGCCATTTTCCCTTAACGGATCGACTATTGCGTACACGGACACAGCAAAGCTCGGTCTCTTAATTGACAGCAATCTTTTTCGGCGAGCACAAGTAAATGAGGTTAGTCGTAAGGTGCATTTTACCTTTTACTTTTTTTAAATTCTTCAAACTTTAAAACTAGAAGTTATTTAGCTCAAACTTTATTTCAGTCGATCGTTGACTACGGTGATGCAGTAGCATACACACACAGCAGTAGCAGTAGCTTGTTTTAGAGCTCCTCAGTGGTATCCTAGTAAGGATACCATTGAGGAGCTCTAAAACAAGCGCTTGCAAAACTTGTGTATGACCATGTCTCTCATAGTCTAATATCCGAAGTATGATCGACCTTCACCCACCTGTTTAGTGGATGAAAATTATATTTTATCAAATAACAAATGTATATATGTTAAAATTTCACTACTACTGTATTCACAACAAAATTGCCTTCATTTTTATTTATTTTTTAAGTGGTAAGCATATGAATGCAACTACTATCTACTTATTGAACTACTTACCTGTTTGTACACAGCAACCAAGTTGAACAAAAAAAGGTAGGCAACCTAGCTTTGGGCACGCCACAATTGCGGCGGTAAGGCCCCTCTTTGAGGAGTGGCTGGAGAGGCGCCACGGCGTCCTCACCTTCCGCCTGACGCAGGTACTTACCGGACACGGCTGTTTCGGGAGGTACCTGTTTCGGATTAAGCGGGAGGAAACGCCCGGGTGTCAGCACTGTGAGGATCGCCCGGAGGACACGGTGGAGCATACGGTGGAGGTCTGCCCTGCTTGGGCTGAGCACCGCCGTGTCCTCGTCGAGGCGATCGGCGGCGGCAACCTCTCGCGTCCGGCCCTGGTTGAATCCATGGTCCGGAGCGAGGAGGCTTGGGAAGCGGTCACCTCCTTCTGCGAAGCAGTAATGCTAGCGAAGGAGGAGGCGGACCGCGCGAGGGAAAGGCAAGGCTTTCGTCCCAACCGCCGCAACAGGAGAAGACGCCCCGGGCGTCGGGAGTCTCAGGGCGATCCCCGGCCACCGTAGGCGCGGGCCTGCGGACGGCGAGCGTTGGGTGGCTCGCTGTCCGATCACCACCAAGCCCGGGTCGATGGCGCGTTGTGTTTCACGCGCGCCTCAAAGAGATGTCAGCATAGAGGACGGGGCCCGCTAGGGCCAGAGCCTGCCAGGGTTGCGGAATTTGTTCGAAAGAGTCACCGCGGCCCTGGAAAGCAAAGGGCTTTAGAAGGAACACGGATGGGTTTTAGTCAGTAAGAGTCTGACACGCCCTTCCGCTCCACCCAGAGCGGAAGAAGTCATTTGATGATTTCCCATCCTAAAAAAAAAAAAAAAAAAAACCCTAGCTTATACATATTCTGTATTGGAATAGCTTTCTATTGGAATTTCGTTCGTTTGACAAGCAAGTCAGTGGAACATAAATAAATTATTTTTGAAATATTTTCAATCTTTTTAAAATTTCCTGTAGATCGCTCTAGGTAATTTAAAATATTTTTAAAATATAATTTTCACCCGGTAAGCAGGTGGGTGAAGGTCGATCTCACTTGAGAATTTGGGATCCTCTAGTATCAGTTCCACAAATATCAGTGTGTTAAAAGTGGCTTCCTATTCGACTTCATAGCAACACTCGAATATTATGTCTCCTTTACAACATCCTCTTTAATCCTGCATACCCTGTCTACCTGCGTAACTTTGCTCGTTTACTCGCCCGGCTGAGGCGCGCTGTAGATACCTTAAACATCATCTAAATAACCCATCCCATAAAATTCATTCATAATCCCACTCATTCTCTTTTCTGGCAGTAAGATTGTGGAACTCACTCCCGCCTAACATAAATCAATATAAAAATAATTCTCTCTTCAAAAAAGCAATCAAGGAGCATTATCTCTTTACTGTACTGTAATCCTCGGCTATCCTTAACCTATTATAAATTATAGGTTGTTCTATTATTTTATTATAATTATGGATTTAGGTAAATCTATTTGTGTTTATTTATTTGTATGTTTATTATATTTTGATTTATTTAATTTATTTTATTTATTAATTTATTTATTTATTTACACTTTACGCACACAAATGTACAGAGGCGGACTTAATGCCATAGGCATTCTCTACCAGTCAACTTTTGGGTGATGCAGAGAATGGTGGTAGGTGCAATATGGTGAATAAAAAGCGATTGATATTTAATTAATACATGCAAACATTTAAATAAGTAATACGAATATATAAACAATACATACAATATAAATATATAATAAATACTCAAATTAACAAGATAAATAGGTACACGAAATACTTAAACAATTACAACAAATAGGTAATTGGAAAACATTAGCGATGTGATGATACTATATATTATATTTATTAATAGAAATTAATATGTTTTAGTCAAGTAGGTATAGTCAATTTTAATTTTCCTTCTCTGTCTCGATACACAATGTGTTTACGTTTCTTATACCACTCTTCTGTCGCAGATCAGCTGGAAGAAATTTCCAATGAAATATGCAGTACCTTCTCTGTATATTTTTTTTGTTTTTTTAAAGCAAATTGTGTACATTAATACATACAAACACTGCCCAACGTAAATATTAAAAGATGTTAATATTTGTTTTTAATAACGACTACAATAACAACAAGTTAAAGTTTGTATGGAAGAATCTTATTCTATGTTCAATGGAAAACTGAAAAAAGTAAATAATAAAGATCGTCATGACTAGTTTTTCATAACTACCCCGAAACACGATTTAGGGGTTGTTAAAGTTTGAATGGACAATTCGTATTCTTTGAGTTAATAAACTTGAAACTTAGCACCAAGTAAATAACAAAGGTTTTTATATCTACGGCCAGACCTAGAAAGCGACAATTTTTCACAGAGTTTTCCTTTATGATGTGTAAAAGGACTATTAAAGAATATTTCGTAAAATAATTTTGTTCGTAAATTAAGGGGTTAAAAAGGGATGGCAAATTTTGTATGAAAGATAATATGTTTCCTTGGGATAGTTTTCGAATTCAGCTAGTTATTAGCTATGATAATGAGTCCAATGACCCCTTTTCGATGGCAGCATAGAAATGTTAATTTCAAGTGTTGAAAGAGTATTTCACGTTTAACTATTCCTATTGGGGTCGGCTTCCCTCTTGTTTCCATCATGTTGGCAGAAACGCTAGTTGACTTGTTGTACGTGAGAAATATTGAAAAGGGTGTAGGCAGGTATTCTCTCTCCTGCTGTGTTCGAGAAAAACACTTGACCACACTCGAACACTCTGATCTGACACGGGCCACAGGTTCACCAAGTTGAACGAACACCAAGTGTGGTCACAGTCAGTGAACATCGTAATACACATGCCTGTTACTTGCACTAAAGTATGCTAGTAGCTTGCATAATAAGGTAACTTAACACACACTCACTTCAATTATTTTGATTGGGGACATCCACCAATTAAAACTTGTTATGGCACAATGACATGCAAGGTACTTGCACACTCTTGTGCCAGTTACAGGCACGCGTATATAGGTCTTCAAAGTCAGAGGGTAAGCTACTGCCGCGAGGATGTTTATAACGATCTCCATACAAAAAAGATTGATTGATGATGACCGTTATATACACGAAGTGCAATCCAGCGTCATATAGGTACTTATCTGGATGTAAAATTTCGTATAATATTTCAACAATACTTACAATAGAATCCTTCTAGGCATAACAGCATCAAGGCGAAAACCTGTAATAATAAAATAATTAGAACTTCATTTTAGGGTTCCGTAATATAATACCAAAGAACTCTTAAAGTTAATCTACTCTTACCCAGGCCGTGCCCGGGTTGTGGACGGACCGTGGTTTGTCAGGAAGATAAAAAAAAATCTGTGCGTACATTTTATATGAACTCCTTCACACACGTCAGTTTTGTATGGTGTAAAAGAATAGCACCATCCCATCACTTCCCATTAGTCGTAAGCATTCTCTGTGCTTCTGGCCATTACAACAGCTACAGTGCAATCACCAACCCGTCTGCCAACCGTGGCGATGACAAAACCTGTAACCCCCCCCCCCCTTGGCGGAGGCCTATGTCCAGCAGTTTACGTCTTTCGGCTGATATGATGATGATGATGACACACGTCAGTGTCTAAGCTAGGTTGCAACCTTAAAGTTAAGAATACGGCTAAGGCCATCCCCAACTTCAGCCCTAATACCACACAGTCATAAAATAAATGTATACCTAACCATAAATCTATTATATTATGTTCCTAACAATGCCAGGGTTTGCTCTCCGTCTGAGGTTGAGGATTCATGTGACGTGGTATCATCATCGTCATTTCAGCCGAACGACGTATACAACTAGCCTCCAAGTGGCCTCCTGTGCTTCTCGCATACAGTCAAATAGAATAAATACTCTTTATTATGTACACCATATAAGTTACAGAAAATATAACAGTACATAGGGTGACACAACGAGCGGCCTTATCTCTAAAAGTGATCTTTTCAAGACAACCGTTGATTTAATTTTAGAGAGAAAAGGAAAGAGTACTGTAGGCAGTGTCAAAGTCAAAACGTTTCTTTCAATTAGGTCATTAAACGGCACTTTTGAACGTCATCGTTTACAGTTCAGTAAAATAATAATATTACATTAATAAAGTGACTCTACTGTCCATTCGGAAAGGTAAATTCTTATGGAGAAGAAGGCACGAGAAACTCCATAGTTACTCTTTTCAAATAATGATTTTAGTGTTAGGTGGACTATCTGTATATCCAATAGATATATAAAAGATTAATATGTATATACAATAATAATTATGAAACACAGGCAGATAAAACAGCAGTAAAAAACTATTAAAAAAGAGAGGTAGTGAATTTTGACCAAAGTTTTAAAAGTGGACAAAGATTGAGCACACCTAACCGACACGAGCAAGGCATTGCATAACCACACCGCTTGAACCGTGAAAGATTTGTCGTAGAAGCTGGGGGAATACATCTCATCTCTATTATGTGTGTCATGAAGTAGACTCCCACCGCTCTCGACAGTCCGTCCTCCTCGTCAACGCCCTGTCTCTGCTCAAGTCAATCCAGAAGGAATTGATTGGATGGACCTTTTATCCGGATCCATTTGAACACATAGACTATTTTTACATGGCGTACAGCTATTGATAAAACAACAATAAAAAAAAATTAAAGCACTTACAAAGAGTTTCATAATTGCTGATGTGTTTCCGACTCAACTAGGAACAGTGTGGTTTCAAAATAAAAGATGTACTCGTACTGAAACTGTATCAGCCACGCAGAGCTTATATACAGCGGCTTATTACGTAGGTACACACATACATGTATCAGATAAGTATAATAATAAGTTTAAGAATGTGAAATATGTTAGTCCCCTTTCTTGTCAACAACAAAGCATACTGTGCTCTGTTGTTGACAAAAAAGGGGACCACCCAACGACCAAATTCGTCGCGTGATAAGCCATCATAAAAATAATATAATATCTTGGGACAACTCACACACGGTCATCCGATCCCAAACTAGGCAGAGCCTGTACTATGGCAACCAGACAACTGATAAACATACTTATATATTTCTAAATACATACATATTATACAAATTACATCCAGACACAGAGCAAATGATCATGCTCATCACACAAAGATTTGTCCTGGGTGGGAATCGAACCCACGATCTCCGATTTAGCAGTCAGGGTCACTAACCACTCGACCAACAGGCCAGTCATAATATAAATAATAATATCATCATAAGACATATGAAAAAGGCGGTTTTCTTGAATTGAAGCGGATTTTATGGCTATGCGTAGCGCAAAGAGTGGCGAGCACGCCTGGCTTCTAGGGGTGTGCCCACACAGCGGACAGAGCCCCGGAAAGATCTCATGGCGGTATGGAGATTCACTGTCGCAACCCAGCACTTGGCACGCCACTGTTGTGGCGATAAGTCCCCTCTTTGAATAGTGGCTAGAGAGGCACCACGGCGTCCTCATATTCCATCAGACGCAGGTACTCACCGGACACGGTTGTTTTGGGAGGCACCTGTTACAGATTCGGCGGGAGGACACGCCTGGGTGTCACCACTGTGTGGATGGCCCGGAGGTCACGGTAGAGCATACAGTCGGAGTCTGCCCTACTTGGGCGGAGCTCCACCGTGTCATCATAGCGGCGATTGGTGGTGGCGACGACTCGCGTCCGGCTCTGGTTTAATCCATGGTCCAGAGCGAGAGGGCATAGAAAGTAGTCACTTTCTTCTGCAAAACAGTTATGCAAGCAAAGGAGGACGCGGGACGCGTGAGGGAGCGCTCGCTGATGTTGTTGCTAAGCCGTAGCGTGAGTTCTACGAAGATAATCTTGTTGACGTAGCACTCAAGATCTACAGATATCATGAATGAAGGTGTTTTGCTTGCTATGCATTTTATTTGACTACCTAGACCTACAGCTGAGCATGAGAACCTAGGATCGGGCAGAGTTCCTGATGATTTCATCAGGAATTTCTCATTAGCAGTCCAGAGTCTTGATTTGTGCCCGTTGATGCTATAGAGGCTCGCCCCCTAATACATAATATTAATGCATACCCGCTGACAAGCGATCTATTTTACAGAAACCTACGATTTATTACAGGTCATAGTTTAACTGAAGGTTTCCTGTTATATAGAAGTTTCCAGACGAAAACATTGTTCAACTAGTTGTTGGTACCTACATAGCTTTGAAAGACCGAACAGGAAAGTTTTCAATAAATTTATAATATTCGAGTGACTACAAACGATAATTTGTACAGTCACCCGCACGTGGTATCAAAACATCGCTTTTTTTTAATGTTGGGTAATCATCAAATGACTTCTTCCGCTCTGGGTGGAGCGGAAGGGCTTGTCAGACATTTACTGACTCAAACCCATCCGTGTTCCTTCTATATCCCTTTGCGTTTCAGGGCCGCGGTGACTCTTACGAACAAATTCCGCAACCCTGGATCAAAACATCGCTACGAGAACTTTCCTTGCTGCTACGACATAAGGCGATAAGTGATGTCAATGTTTAATGCGGTTCACTGTACGTGGGGAACCCGCGAATTCAAAATGCTTGTAAAACAAACTGAGATGTTTGTTTGACTCTTTCGTTGATAAGTTATTAGCCAGCAGTCATAGGTCAAGTGCCATTTTAGGTATGTTTGATGGATCTTGGGTGATATTGTTTTTTATGCCCTATTTCTTGTGCATCATGATTACGTTAATATATTATATGTAATATTATAAATAGGTTTGTATGTTTGTCAGGTTGTAGGGGGTAATCTCTGGATCTACTGGTAATATCTGGATCTTTCTGATAAACTGTATTTTTTGTAATTTTTGGAGTGCGTAAATATACAAAGATGACGGTTTTCCGACGTGCGAACATGCGACCTGTGTGAACTTGGCAATGGTGGTGTTAATTTCATCGCTTCTGATCAATTTCTGTTCTACTACAAACGAAAATATGTCCACTACAAACCTCTGTGAACGTTTTTCTGTCATTTACATCGTTTGTAGTAATCATATAGTCCTCACACCAGAAGTAATTCTGTAGTAAATAGCAAAAAAAATAAAAAATATAATTTGATCGCTTCTGATCAATTTCTGTTTTACTACAAACGAAAATATGTCCTCTACAAACCTCTGTGAACGTTTTTTCTGTCATTTTCAGCTCTTGTAATAATCATATAGTCCTCACACCAGAAGTTATTCCGTCGCTAATAGTTTAAAAAAAGTTTAATTTAATTTGATCGCTTCTGATCAATTTCCGTTCTACTACAAACGAAAATTTGTCCACTACAAACCTCTGTGAACGTTTCTCTGTCATTTTCAGCGTTTGTTGTGCTCGAGTAGTCCCCAGACCAGAAGTAATTTATTCGAAAATATTTTTAAAAAGTTTTTATATTTCTTCCCGTTTTTTTTTTTCTTTTTTTATGTTTTACTACAAACGAAAAAAAATGCACTACAATCCTCTACTAACGTTTTTCTATATGAAACAGCTGGAAAAATATTTTTTGTTGTAATGTCGGGGGATGATTTTTGAAGTTATTCTTCTTTTGGCGCGATGGAGAAAACTGATGAGACCGACCGACCGTCACTATCTGTCTCGCTCACTCATGGCAAACATACCCATTATCCATCTCTCTCATCATTTTGCCTTAAAATTAAGAACCTACCTAGAGCTTGTGCGAATTAAAAACATTTTAACTGAGTAAAATCTGATAGCAAAAATCGGGTTACTTGAGGTTTTAATTTTTTTACTCTTTTCTATTGTATGGAACTAACAAATATTGTACCATTTTAGAATTCTGATTAAATGCGCCAACTTTTAATGCTACTTGCCAAGGCACTCTAGTACATTTTTTTTATAGGAGGGCCTGTCAAAGTCGACGAATCTTGAAAATTTTAAATTCGTAGTTTAACAAATAGTCTCAATTCTCGGGAACTTGAGGCAATTGTGTCATTATTTTTTATTGGGATTCTAGAAATGTTATTTAGGATTACGTTTCTAAAGTTCAAATGAACAAAAATAAAAAATAATAACCACAATAACCGAAAAATGGTACAGTTTGATCAAATTTCTAGGTTTTTCTTAAAATGCCCATAATTTTCAAACTGCATGGGATAGATTTTTTTTCAGATTTTTCTCGTGATGGTTATGATCAATCCTGTCACCCCGTTTCGGCTTGACGTTGAGTTTTGGGACACCCTGTATAAATCGTATTGATATCATACAGAAAAGGTTTTTAACCTTTTGAACGCCATTGTCACGTATATATGACAAGCAAGCGCGTGCCCCGTACGCCAAAAGTCACATATATGTAACAAAAAGTAAGGCGAATTTGTGGTTTGGCGTCGGGAGCACGCCGATGCATTTATGCTCTGGCGGTCAAAGGTTAAGGCACATTCAAAAATTCATATCCTTCCAGTTTACGAAAGGGGAAAAATATCAGATCTTGTGTTTCTTATCAAAATTGCCTATGCAACAACTGGTGTTACCGAGTTGTTACACAAAATCGGGCTGCGAGAACCGCCTGCGTAAAACGTAGAAAAACGTAGACCTCATTTATTGCACACCCCAGCGGTAGCCACTACGTACAGACGGAACTCGTACATGGTGAGAGCGAGTCGTATGTACAATGCAACCTGCCAGGAAGCTGATATCGCCATTTTCAATACTAGTGTTGCTAAATTGAAGAAAGTTTTAACTAATAGCTTCTTCGAGCGACAAGCTTTTATTCAGCTTTTTTCTGTTTTTTTTTTTTTATTTCATTTAATATGGGTTTACTCGTGACTCTAGTCTAGGTCAAAGATGACAGAGACAAAGTCGACTATGGAACGAGCTTATCCAGAAGAAGCCTGTTTTGTGTTATATGTATTGTTTTTTTTTCCAATTTTCTGCTTCATGTGATACATGTGGAAACTTGTAATTGACCATATTTTGATTTAACTTTTACTTACTGTATCTGTTTAGCTGTAAGTTTTTAGAATAAATAAAATATAATGTTACTCCTACAATCAACCTATCACAACGTATGTTCACGCCTTGAAAACGGTGTGATACATATTAAAAAGTACTATTTTTTTCGCGATATACGTAAAAACTTGATTGTATATTCTACAAGCTAACGTAACCAACATATTAGGCTTCACAATCGTTTATTTAAGATAACAGGAGTCACATTTCGAGAAACATTGCAATAGGATGAGTAACAACTCTTTCAGTGAATTGGGTTTAATTTTTTGCCTCTCCTGGAAAGTCGCCTTTAGGCGTTCACATTAATTGATATTACAACTGACGTTTTACTCTAATCTGATCAAAGCCCGGGCTTTTTTTGTCATTGAGGTTTTTTTATAATTTTAAAAAACATTTTTCATTTACCTCGCTAAGGGCGGCTTCGACCAAACTGGAATAAATTTTACTCTCTAAATAAATTGCTACTTATTCGAGAGTAAATCAGTTTAACGTTTAACCATCTACAATCCGAGGAATAGCGAGTCTATTTGGGTATAGTCACTATACCACCGATATGCATGGAATACGGAATTATTCCAAGAATAACAAAATGGCTTCCTTCTGTTGCAGCTGTCATTTCAACTCGACAGTCAACACAAGGAATTTGTTGTTGCTGGTTCTGGGAGATCTTTATATTATTGATAATTGTTGACCATTTGGTTGATATGTGATTATATTAGGTGATTTAACTATGGGAAGTAAGGCCATTTGGTCAATAATTATTTATATAAAGAAAAAGAAAAAAGAAAGAAAAAGTATTAGTAGTATATATCGGACTTATCACCTTTCTTGAAGCTACCGGTACAAAGTTGAACAACCTTGTAAGACCGTTTGCGCACTACCTCCGATCCAAATCCGTGATTCAGACGTCATTTTACGCGGAGCCGCTACAGAACGTTCACTTCACTATATTGGTCCATGCATTCTTTGTCGATATTGTGTTTTTGCAGTCGTCTATAGATTTGTTCAATAAACAGGGTCAATTTCAACATTTTCAATTAACCAGAAACATCGCCGAGTCACGTCACCCCCCGCCCTCCGGCCCTCTGCCTCTTTTCTCGGACGCAGCTCTGATTCGGTTCGGTCGTAGTGGCAACTGCTCATGCAAATAATATTATGGCCACTTCGGTTCGTCAAGATGACGGAAATCGGGTGTAGTGCGTAAGCTACTTTACAAATTGTTCGACGACTACGCCAGACCGTCTTTTCACGGATACTCATCGGGTTTGAATCGGACGTAGTGCGTAAGCGCTCTAAAGTAAAGAGTAATGATGGTTCACACATTTTTAAGACTTTGGTGCCTTCGCCATCTTCACCACAGGATACCACAGCAGGAGGACTAATCAAAGAAATAAAAAAAAACAAAGTAAGAGTAATTGTTTATTTTACAGAAACAAAAGGTACATTTCAGATAAAAATGACATTATTATATTAGCCAAGAATTTGGAAAAAATGTTAAAAATACATAAAAAGGAAAAGTAAAACAAAAATTGTTGTCTCCGATGGATAGACATGATGTCCGGGCAGGTTATTACTGTGGTACTTGGAGTTTTTAAACCATTGACTTAACATTGCAAATTGAGGTTGTAAACTAAACGTACAAATTATATTGGTACCTACAAGACCCTACTTGTTGCTGTAAGACCTACGTAGTGGTTAGTATTATTGTGGAACGTCTTCGTTCTTTTGTGGCTGTGGGTTGCCGGGGCCTTACGGTTGGTTGCCGGGGCCTTGCTGTAAGTTGCCGGGGCCTTGCTGTGGGTTGCCGGGGTCTGGTGGTGGGTTTTCTTAGCTTGCTGTGGGTTGCCGGGGCCTTGCTGTGGGTTACTGGGGCCTTACGGTTGGTTGCCGGGGCCTTGCTGTGGGTTGCCGGGGCCTTACAGTTGGTTGCCGGGGCCTTGCTGTGGGTTACTGGGGCCTTACGGTTGGTTGCCGGGGTCTTGCTGTGGGTTGCCGGGGCCTTACGGCTGGTTGCCGGGGCCTTGCTGTGAGTTTCTGGGGCCTTGCTGTGGGTTGCCGGAGCCTTGCTGTGAGTTTCCGGGGCCTTGTTGCGAGTTTCTGGGGCCTTGCTGTGAGTAGCCGGGACCTTGCTGTGTGTAGCCGGGGCCTTGCTGTGGGTGGCCGGTGCCTTGCAGTGGGTAGCCGGGTCCTTGCTGTGAGTAGCCGGGGCCTTGCTGTGGGTAGCCGGGGCCCTGCTGTGGGTAGCCGATGCCTTGCTGTGTGTAGCCGGGGCCTTGCTGTGGGTAGCCGGGGCCTTGCTGTGGATAGCCGGGGCCTTGCTGTGGGTAGCCAGGACCTTGCTGTGGGTTGCCGGGGCCGGGCTGTGGATACCAGTAACCTGGCTGTTGATACCTGTAGCCTGGCTGTTGATAGTCGTAACCTGGCTGTGGATACCTGTATCCTTGCAATAGGTTCCCGTTACCTTGGGGTTGCCTGCCGTTATCTTGTCCATTACCGTTCCACCCCACGTTCCAACCAAAGTTATGTCTACGTCTAACATTAAATATGTTACCTATCCCCAATTCAAACTCACCTTCGTGTTTTATGTCGTTATTCGAAGGAATTAATCTGTCGAGAAACGGTGCACCTGAAATCATTTTGTTGATTAGAATAATAAGTCGATACAAATAAGTTAAAGACTAACCCGACTACGTAAGAAGCCCTGATTGATACTTTTAGGACTGCCGATAGATAGCGCTAGCAGTATTTATAAACACTGAAATTAAGTTCAATATAATTCGTTTAGCATGTTACTTTTTAAATATTTTGCTTGATAATATTGTAAAACTGTAATCTTCTACTCTTTGTTTCTATATTCCAATCATATCGTATCAATAGGTAAGCAAAAACAATTAAATTCAGAGATCCCCAATTGTTTGGTAAAATGGATGTTTCGTGTAGAGAGCTTGCGGGATCTACAACGTGTTACAGAATAAACGCAATATCTGAAAAGGGGATCATTGTACTCATCATCTATACACGAATATATAAAATATTTTTTTAACAAATTGACTCATAAATTTTTTTTTACAAAAATACTAATGTTAGAATACGAAAAAAAAAAACCAAAAACACCGACTTCCGAAATTAAAGTTATTTTATACTTTGTTGTGTTTTTTGTTATTTGAAAGTCGGTTGTTTTTTTTGTAAAAAGTTTTTTTATTTTAGACATATTAGTGATACGTAAAAACACCACTGGAAAGTCACAGGAATGCAAAACACGCAATTTCGTTTACTTGGATGATATATTTTATATTTCCTCCAGCTATTTTGATTTTAAAACCAAACTACTGAACCAATTTGATAAAATTTCTATAGGACCAATCGGAACGTATCCTTTCACATGAAAAAATATCTCTCTAATATACTGTAATCCCCTGTATATTATAGGTTGTTGTATTGTTTTGGCTGGCCTGTTGGTCGAGTGGTAAGTGACCCTGACTGCTAAACCGGAGGCCGTGGGTTCGATTCCCACCCAGGACAAATCTTTGTGTGATGAGCATGATCATTTGTTCTGTGTCTGGGTGTAATTTGTCTATAATATGAATGTATTTAGAAATATATAAGTAAGTTTATCAGTTGTCTGGTTGCCATAGCACAGGCTCTGCCTAGTTTGGGATCGGATGACCGTGTGTGAGTTGTCCCAAGATATATTATTATAATTATGTATTAAGGTAAATCTATTTGTGTTTATTTATTTGTATGTTTATTATATTTTGATTTATATTTATTAATAGACAATAATATGTTTTAGTCAAGTAGGTATAGTCAATTTTAATTTTCCTTCTCTGTCTCGATACACAATGTGTTTACGTTTCTTATACCACTCTTCTGTCGCAGATCAGCTGGAAGAAATTTCCAATGAAATATGCAGTACCTTCTCTGTATATTTTTTTTAAAGCAAATTGTGTACATTAATACATACAAACACTGGCCAACGTAAATATTAAAAGATGTCAATATTAGTTTTTAATAACGACTGCAATAACAACAAGTTAAAGTTTGTATGGAAGAAACTTATTCTATGTTCAATATTCTTGAAACTTGGTAGGAAAACTAGCCGAAGTAAATAATGAAGGTAGCCATTAATAGTTTTTCATAACTACCCCAAAACACGATTTAAGGGTTGTTAAAGTTTGAATGGACGATTCTTTGAGTTAATAAACTTGAAACTTTGCACCAAATAAATAACAAAGGTTTTCATATCTACATGCAGACCTAGAAAGCGATAATTTTTCACAGAGTTTTCCTTCATGATGTGTATAAGGACAATTAAAGAATATTTCGTAAAATAATTTTGTTCATAAATAAGGGGTTGAAAATGGGATGGCGAATTTTGTATGAAAGATAGTATGTTTCCTTGGAATAGTTTTCGAATTTAGCTAGTTATGAGCTATGATAATGAGTCCAATGACCCCTTTTCGATGGCAGCATAGAAATGTTAATTTCAAGTGTTGAAGGGACTCGAACCTTTAAAGGTTCGAGTTACCGCCACTAGATGGCAGAGTCTACGCCCGTGCACGTTTATCTATTCCTATTGGGGTCGGCTTCCCTCTTGTTTCCATCATGTTGGCAGAAACGCTAGTTGACTTGTTATTCGTGAAAAATATTGAAAAGGGTGTAGGCAGGTATTCTCTTTCCTGATGAGTTCGGGAAAAACACTTGACCACACTCGAACACTCTGATCTGACACGGGCCACAGGTTCACCAAGTTGAACGAACACCAAGTGTGGTCTCAGTCAGTAAACGTTGTAATACACATGCCTGTAACTTGCAAAAAAGTATGCTAGTAGCTTGCATAATAAGGTAACTTAACACACACTCACTTCACTTGTTTTGATTGGGGACATCCACCAATCAAAACTTGTTATGGCACAATGACATTTAAGGTACTTGCACACTCTTGTACCAGTTACAGGCATGCGTATATAGGTCTTCAAAGTCAGAGGGTAAGTACTGCCGCGAGGATGTTTATAACGATCTCCATACAAAAAAGATTGATTGATGATGACCGTTATATACACGAAGTGCAATCCAGCGTCATATACTTATCTGGATGTAGAATTTCGTATAATATTTCAACAATACTTACAATAGAATCCTTCTAGGCATAACAGCATCAAGGCGAAAACCTGTAAGTAATAATAAAATAATTAGCACTTCATTTTAGGGTTCCGTAGTAGAATACCAAAGAACTCTTAAAGTTAATCTACTCTTACCCAGGCCGTGCCCGGGTTGTGGACGGACCGTGGTTCGTTAGGAACATAATAAAAAATCTGTGCGTACATTTTATATGAACTCCTTCACACACGTCAGTTTTGTATGGTGTCGGACGTAAAAGAATAGCACCATCCCATCACTTCCCATTAGTCGTAAGAGGCGACTAAGGGACACACCAGAGAATGGGCAGCAGCATTCTCTGTGCTTCTGGCCATTACAACAGCTACACTTCAATCACCAACCCGTCTGCCAACCGTGGCGATTATGGCAAACTCCCCCCCCCCCCTTGGCGGAGGCCTATGTCCAGCAGTTTACGTCTTTCGGCTGATATGATGATGATGATGACACACGTCAGTGTCTAAGCTAGGTTCCAACCTTAAAGTTAAGAATACGGCTAAGGCCATCCCCAACTTCATCCCTAATACCAAACAGTCATAAAATAAATGTATACCTAACCGTAAATCTATTACATTATGTTCCTAACAATGCCAGGGTTTGCTCTCCGTCTAAAGTTGAGGATTCATTTTACGTGGTATCATCATCGTCATTTCAGCCGAACGACGTATACAACTAGCCTACAAGTGGCGTTTTGTTCTTCTCGCATCCAGCAGAATAGAATAAATACTCTTCATTATGTACACCATATAAGTTACAAAAAATATAGATGAGGAAAACAGTACATAGGGTGACACAACGAGCGGCCTTATCGCTAAAAGTGATCTTTTCAAGACAAGCTTTGAATGGATTTTAGAGAGAAAAGGAAAGACAGTACTGTAGGCAGTGTTAGGTTTACTATCTATATATACAATATATATATAATAGATATATACAATAAGAATTATGAAACAAAAGCAGATAAGAAAGCAGTAAAAAACTATTAAAAAAGAGAGGTAGTGGACTTTGACCAAAGTTTAAAAAGTGTACAAAGATTGGGCACACCTAACCGACACGAGCAAGGCATTGCATAACCGCACCGCTTGAACCGTGAAACATTTGTCGTAGAAGCTGGGGGAATACATCTCATCTCTATTATGTGTGTCATGAAGTAGACTCCCACCGCTCTCGACAGTCAGTCCTCCTCGTCAACGCCCTGTCTCTGCTCAAGTCAATCCAGAAGGAATTGATTGGATGGACCGTTTATCCGGATCCATGTGAACACATAGGCTGTTTTTACATGGCGTACAATTATTGTTAAAACAACAATAAAAAAAAATTAAAACACTTACAAAGAGCTTCATAATTGCCGATGTGTTTCTGACTCAACTAGGAACAGTGTGGTTTCAAAATAAAAGATGTACTCGTACTGAAACTGTACCAGCCACGCTTAAGCTTATATACAGCGGCCAATTCCGTAGGTATGTACATACATACATGTATCAGATAAGTATAATAATAAGCTTAGGAATGTGAAATAATTTTAGTCCCCTTTTCTTGTCAATAACAGAGCACAGTATCAACGACCTTACGACCTAATTCGTAGCGTGAGTGTTACGAATATCATCTTGTTGACGTAGCACTCAAGATCTACAGATATCATGAAGGTGCTAGACCTACAGCTGAGCATGAGGACCTAGGATCGGGCAGAGTTCCTGATGATTTCATCAGGAATTTCTCATTAGCAGCCCAGAGTCTGGATTTGTGCCCGTTGATGCTATAGAGGTTCGCCCCCTAATACATAAGATTAATGTATACCCGCTGACAAGCGATCTATTTTACAGAAACCTACGATTTATTACAGGTCATAGTTTAACTGTAGGTTTCCTGTTATATGTATAAAAGTTTCCAGTCGAAAACATTGTTCAAGTATTTATTTATTCATTTATTATTATAACACCTTCACAGTAGTTATAGGTACCTACATAGCTTTGAAAGAACGAACAGGAAAGTTTACAATAAATTTAAAATATTCGAGTGACTACAAACGATAATTTGTACAGTCACCGCACGTTATATCAAAACATCGCTTATTTTTTTTTTAAGGCTAGGGAATCGTCAAATGACTTCTTCCGCTCTGGGTGGAGCGGAAGGGCGTGTCAGACTTTTACTGACTAAAACCCATCCATTTTCCTTCTAAAGCCCTTTGCGTTCCAGGGTCGCGGTGACTCTTTCGAACAAATTCCGCAACCCTGGATCAAAACATCGCTACGAGAACTTTCCTTGCTACTACGACATAAGGCGATAAGTGATGTCAATGTTTAATGAGGTTCACTGTACGTGGGGAACCCGCGAATTCAAAATGCTTGTAAAACAAACAGATGTTTGTTTGACTCTTTCGTTGATAAGTTATTAGCCAACGGTCACAGGTCAAGTGCCGTTTTAGGTATTTTTGAACGATCTTGGGTGATATTGTTTATAATATATTACCTACATGTAATATTATAAATAGGTTTGTATGTTTGTTAGGTTGTAGGGGGTAATCTCTGGATCTACTGGTAATATCTGGATCTTTGTGTATATGATAGCCACATTCATGACGAATGCTATACGGGAACGAAAAAAATCGGATGTACGCGTATAAAATCGCGGGCAAGAGCAAGTACGTTAATAAAGACGAATATTACATACACAATCACCACGCTTGTGTACGCCTTAGTGTTAGGCAGGATTGCCTCATAGATCAGGCAAGGCAAGCCACATTTCGCCGGGTAGGTATATCGAGGAGAGATCCGGGCCCACACGGTCACACCGGGGAAGGTGGGGACAAAGAAATTCCACATAGAAAAACCCAATTGCAATTTTTGCCTGCCCTGGGAATATAACCTGGAACCCAACGCTCAGCAGTCGCGCTTAAGACTGCGAGAGCAATGAGGTAGTTGCTAATTTATTTTAATGGTGTATTGATAGGGTTGTTCTGTATGGTGTCGGACGTAATAGCACCATCCCATCACTTCCCGTGGGTGTCGTAAGAAAGGGACTCACCACAGAATGGGCAGCAGCATTGGGCAGTGCGGGACCGCGCTGGCAGGACCCAATATGCTGCGTCCGGCAATTCCTACGACGCAGCTCTATGTGTCCCGGCTACATCACACCACGAAGGTTGAAGAAATCGTGGAATATGTCCTAGCGAAGACCAGCGGGTCCTTAAGGGTCGAGAAGTAGAAAGCCTCACAACACAAATTTCAAGTCATTCGTGGTGCGAGTTCCGACTCATCATATTGAGGACCTTCCTCAAGGAAAAGTTTTCGTATCGGCGATTCCGCGGTTAGCTACGTGACACCACGCAGCGCAACACGACACCGTCACTTCGTGTACACTAGTTTATTAATATTTTTGTGTTTTATATAAATATGTAGGATAGTCTGTAAGGTATGTTTTGGGTCATTGTTACCTGAATTAAATTATATATTATTATGTCGTTTATTTAATTTTCTTTACATCTCAGTTTACATTTTTAAATATTTCTTTTAATAAAAACAGTTGTAAATGATATTTTATAATTATTATCTGTGCTTCTGTGCATTGCAACAGCTACACTTCAATCACCAACCCGGCTGCCAAGCGTGGTGATTATGCCAACCCGGGGGGGGGGTTTCGACGTCTTTCGGCTGATGATGATGATGATAGGGCAACAACAACAACAAACCAACCTGTCTTGCCTTTTCCCAACTATGATGCGCATTGGGATTGGCTTCTAGTCTAACCTGATGCAGCCGAATACCAGTATTACCCACAACCCCGGGAACTGGATACTTCTTGGCAAGACTGGTATCAGATTTTCTGGCTTCTGACAATCGGTAACGGCTTTCAAAGATTTAATGTGAAATGGATGATCACCCTTCCACAGAGCGATCTTGGAAAATGTAGCTTAACCTCGAAGTTCGACCCAAAATATAACAGCCGAACGGCTGTTATTTTTTAGCTACGATCTCCTTTAGGCATACATCTATACTATGTATATATATGTATATAGATCGTATGGTATAGATATATAATTATATAAATACCAAATAATAAAGCTGAAGAATTTTTTGTTTGTTTGAACGCGCTAATCTCTAGAACTATGAGTCGGATTTGGCAAATTATTTCTGTGTATGATAGCCACATTCACGAGGAAGGGTACAGGCTATACGAGAACGGGGAAAAACGGTATATGCGCGTACGAAATCGCAGGCAAAAGCTAGTCACATTAAAAATTGACCATGGTTTTACCTTACTGATTATTATAAAATTATTATAAAACTAATGAATCATACAAACATACTATTTTCCAGAGGCATTTTATTAATCAAATGAGGTCACACGGTATGGATAGCTGAAATCGACGTGTTTAAATAGCCATCCTCGGGGCTTGTAGTCGCTAGTGTGCTTTAGATCTGCGCAAGTTACTTACTGTTTGCAGCCACTATGAAGCTAATCGTAAGTGTTATTGTATTAATTAAAAATTATTTATTGACTTTGCCTGACTGGTGAACAGGCAAGCGAAATAAAGTATTTTATTGTCAAATGAATCCTCAACTTAAGATTAAAAGCAAGCCCAGGCATTGTTATGAACATATTATATTAGATCTATGGTTGGAAAAATATATTTTTTGTGAGGTATTAGGGGTGAAGTTGGGGTTGGCCTCAGCCGTATTCTTAACTTTAAGGTGTGAACCAAGCTCGGACACTGACGAGTGTGAACGAATTCTTATAAATAGAGATATCCACGTCCCGGCCAGGACCTGGTGGGGCTTTACTTTAAGTGTTCCTTCTTATTTTACTACGGAACCCTAAAAATGAAGTGCAAAAAGAAGAACTGATGTGTGTGAAGGATTTCATATAAAATGTACGCACAGATATTTTTTTGACCTCCTGACGAATCACGGACGTCCGGATAAGAGTGGATTAACTTTGATAGTTCCTTGGTATTCTACTACGGAACCCTAAAAATAATTTTATTATTACAGGTTTTCACCTTGATGCTGTTATGCCTGGAAGGATTCTATTGTAAGTATTGTTGAAATATTATACGAAATTTTATATCAGATAAGTACATGATGCTGGATTGCACTTCGTGTATATGTCACCGGAAAATTGCAGACTCCGTAAGATTGCAATCAATAATTATTAGATTATAATTTCTCGATATATTATAAAAAAATCGTTTTGTTTACAGTAAATCCCACCCAAATTCAATAGTTTCCAAAATATCCGTGTCTTTTGTCAAAGGACATTAGGAGGAACACGGATGTGTGTGATCGATATAGTCAAGTGTGGTCATCCCGACCCCAGCACGAAAAAGTATCGCATACCAACCTACTAAACAACTTTTTCAATATTTCCCACGAATGACGAATCAACCTGGAATTAGGCTTGGTTCACTATCGTATTATTGAGTTCAGTTAAAGTTTGTTTTAACTACGCTAATAGTTAATTACATGGTGCAATATACTTTGCCGACTATGGCGTCGTCGGAAAGAAAGATTATGATTTTTTTACCACTGAACCGATTTTGACATTATACAACGTGTAACAGAATAAACGCAATACCTCCTAAGTGGTCATTGTACTCATCATCATATCAGCCAATTGCCGTCACTGCTGAACGTAAGCCTCCCCCAAAGAGCGCCAACCCGGTTTTGAGCGGTCCGCATCAATCCGCTGCCAGCCAGTTTCTTCAAATCATCGATCCATCGTGCCGCAGGGCGTCCACGGGCGTAGACTCTGCTATTTAAAATGAGTCATGGTTACTTGTAATTAAATGAAATTGACATTTCTATGCTGGCATCTAAAGATCCTGTCAGCTTTCTAAACAATACAACAATATGACGAAACAATTGAAGATCTCTGATAAATTTTTATTTGCTTTCCTATCGAATGGGGGATACCAAACAAAGGATAGAAGATTAGGGTTACAAAGGTTTTAATAAGCACAATATATAAAATACTACCAGCGCTCGGCAGTCCTAAAATATCAATCAGGGCTTATTTCGTAGTCGAGTATACTTAAATGGACAGAGGCGAACTTAATGCCTTAGGCATTTTCTACCAGTCAACCTTTGGGTTATGTAGTGACAAAAAGTAGTAGGTGCAATGTCGAAAAAAAGAGTCGCGATAAATACTAGAAAGACGGACGGAGATCATAATCAATTATCATCATCATCATCATATCAGCCGAAAGACGTCTACTGCGGGGCATAGACCTTCACCAAAGAGGGCGTTTGCCATAATCGCCACGCTTGGCAGGCAGGTTGGCGATCGCAGTGTAGCTGTTACAATGCACAGAGAATGCTGCTGCGTATTCTCTAGTGAATCCCTTAGTCGCCTCTTACGACACCCACGGGAAGTGATGGGATGCTGCTATTCTTTTACGTCCGACACCATACGGAACTATAAATACTCAAATTAATAAACCAGCAATACATCTACTACTTCTTATTACCAGCAATACATCAACTTGTTATTCTGATCAACAAAATGATTTCAGGTGCACCGTTCCTGGACAAATTGATTCCTTCGAGTAGCCACATTAAACACGACGGTCAGACTGATTTTGGCTTAGGTAACTTTGTGCGCTTTCAACACGGTCATAAATTTGATTGGCACGTGAAGTGGAATGGAAAAGATCAAGAAAATGGCAACCAACCGCAAGACAACGAGAACCAATCGCAAGTCTATCCACAGCCAGGCTACGGTTATCCACAGCCTGGCTACGGATATTCACAGGCAGGCTACGGATATCCACAGGCAGGCTACGGATATCCACAGGCAGGCTACGGGTATCCACAGCCAGGCTACGGGTATTCACAACCCCGTTACACACAACAAGGCCTCTACTACCCACAGCAAGGCTAACTAACCAAAGCAAGGCGTCGGGTAACCACCGCAAGGCAACGGCAAGTACTCAGAAAAGAATGAAGACGTCCCACAATCCAACCACCAACCACTACGTAGGTACAGCAACTGGGGCCTGAAGGTACCAATATAATTTATAAGGGTTGTTTACTAAACCATTGTGCAATGTCATATCAATGGTTACAGCTCCAAGTAGCACTATAATGACCTGCCCGGATATCGTGTCCATCAATCGGTGCAAACAGTTTAATGTTTTTTTCACTTTTTAATAACCTTTTTTTTGGTTTAATCAAATCCAGGGCTTTTGGCTACAGTAAATGTCATCTTTCTATTTGTAATTTTCCTTTTGATTCTGTAAAATAAACTATTTTGCTTTCTTTTTTTCTTTTTTTTTTAATTTATACATTTGCTTGATTCTGTAGTGAAGACGGCACAATGGGTACACAATTATTACTGTTCTATCTAACAAGGTTGTTCATTCATTTACGAAACTTTTATCAAAGTAATTGAAAAACGCATAACTGGCCAACTAGATGAAAAGCAACTCCCAGAACAAGCAGGCTTTCATAGACGATTAACACACCATCAAGCAAAGTGTGTAAAAGGAATGGTGCTATTCGTCCTGTATAGCTCAGTCTCTCTCACACCGGAATCATGACAGCATTGGCACGCCATAGTAGAGGAGCTACACAAAGATCTCACAAATCGCATTGCAGTTGCCTTGATACTCGGTTGTTCTCAGTTTTTTGACCAGGGTTTCCCTAGCCACTTATCACTACAATGTCAAAGGGTACCAAGATAAAGTATTACAATAAAATTGCTAACAAAATTAAAGTTTAAAACAAAACCGGCCAAGAGCGTAATAGACTCGCGCGCAAAACGGTTCCGCATGAATCATACTTTTTTTTAATGCTGTTGATAAATGATAAATGAACTATTTTTAACCCCAACCAAAAAAGAGTAATATGTAACTGTGTCTCCTAAACGGATAAACCGATTTTGATTTAGTTTTTTTTTTGTAGTAAGGCAATATAATCGAGAGAGACGATTCAAAAAAAATTGTTCAGCCGTTTGAAAATCTTTCCTAGTTTATGAACGGATGTTAGCAACTTACACAGGTTTGATCGATGCGAAATTTGATATTCTGTTATTTCAAGATGTCAAGATGGTAACCGGAGTTGGTGGGATGGTGATGGTTGTAATTAACGTTTCGTGTGCAATAAAGGATATAATAAATAAATAACCTTAACCTGATGCTCCAGCCACATGAATAAAAAAAACAATTCAAAAACCCCCGAGGAACAAAACTACTTCCATCGTAAAAATGAATATGTTTTGATCGTCGCGGGGCCGCTCATAAATAAAAGAATAGGTACCTACTTAGTAAATACTAATAATTATAATGTAGCGATAACCTTCTTATATACGTGGGGCATACTGGAAGTTTCTGGATCTGGCCACTAACAATAAAATAATGATAAAACTATTATGTAATTCAAAAATGGAACTCTTTGGGAACATGTTACTTTTTAATTTGCGAAAATGTCATTTGTTTTCTCATTGTAGCGTTATTTCGAAAATTGTGTGTCGCTATCAAAATCATTTTAACTCGTGAACATTTTCGTTCAATGTTTTTTTATGATTTTCGCTGTGGCTTAAGTCAACAACAGAGTTGCCAATGACTTGGATTGCTATTTGATGATGAGGCATTCCATTGACTTTAGACTTCGATTGTTATTTGTCGCAGCTCTGTGTATTCTTTTGTTTCGTTTGGAAAATTTTGACGTGGACGTGAACATTTATTTATTATATACTTTATTGTACACCTCATAACAAACACAGTAAAAACGTTTACAAAAACAAGTGTAAAATCTTCTCTTCAGCACAGGGCAATCTCTTACAGACAACCTTTGGATGGACTGAACGAAAGAAGTTAGATTTAGGGCGGTCAGTGTACAAACATCATAAACAATATTAATTAGACATCTAAACTAATATTATAAAGAGGAAAGATTTGTTTGTTTGTTATGATTTGGCTCAAAAACTACTGAACCGATTTTAAAATTCTTTCACCGTTAGAAAGCTACTTCTTCACTGAGTAACACAGGCTATATTTAATTGCAGAAATAATTAGGGATCCCTACTAGAACTTGAATTATGTAACCCAAGGTGTAAAAAAATTGGTCATAAAATGTCTTTCATCGCATGCGCTGCGAAAACTATTGATGACACATAAAAATAATGTGTTATATAATTACAGTACTCATTATTACCTAGAAAAAGTCCGCATGGCTATATGTCTAACTATCATGGTTAAGTCACAGTAATTGCTTTTAGTTAAAATTATTCAATCAAAGCCCAGTTCGAAAGAAAAAGTGATGATTTTGATATCAAAATATTGATCCTTATCCATTTAAATAGTTGGATAATTAAGGTTGATTATGTACCTACACGAAAATTACACTTTAAATTATTCAAATCGTACCTTTCAAAATGCCGTAAGTAAGAAAAATCCGATGAAGTTGAAACACAGCATTAATGATTTGTATAAAAAAATAATAAGAACAAATATTTGGAAAATAAACGCCTTAAGGGGCGAAAAGGGGTGATGAAGTTTTTAGGGAAGGACATAATTGCTTACTTAAATTTACGTGGGAAATGGTATGAACAAATTAAAAGTGGGATTATTGAAACAGGTCAAAATTTTTTTGCAAAATCACCCCTGACGAGGTGAACGGGGTGGATAGTTGCGCTGATACAGAGACCACAGAATCACCAGTAGAAATGGCTGGGTAATGAATGAAAATCGTCTTGCTTAATTTTCTAAAACTAAAGGGGTTAGAGCGGGCGTTGTAGAGTACCTACTAAATCTGCGCGGATGAAGTGTCGCGGGCGCAGTGCTAGTAATAATATAAAATACACACAACCCTAAATAATATACTAATAAATAACAAATATATAATTGGGAAAGGAGAAGAAAAATTATAGTGAAAGGTAATGCTCCATCACCAATTTTTTAGACGTTGGTAGTGTTTGTGCAAGTTTCACATCTATGGGTAATGCATTCCACAAACGAGCAGCTTGAATAGTGAAAGATCTCCATAAGATACAGCCCGCTGACAGACAGATAGACGGACGGACGCACGGATGGACAGATGAACGGACGGACGGACAGAAGGACGGACGGACGGGCGGACGAATAGCGGAGGCTTAGTTATTAAGGCGATTATCACACTCACACCGCATCTCTCTGCGGTTTTTAAGATTCTTCAGTGCAGTTAAAAACCGCAGCACCGCACATCGGAACGGTATCCGATGCAGTGTGATAACCGCCTTACCGAGATTGAACCAACTACTTAATGGGGAGGCGAGGCCTAACTAGGTACTAGGCCACCGCAAAGACGAGTACAAAATATACCTACCCGTTATCGTTTCTGTCTCTTACTCTTTTCAAGAGTATCTTAAATAACAATTCCCTCTCATTTCAGGCTCACCGTTTTGGAGCAGTCGTCGCAAGGATACAGAAGTGAGATTTGAAAGGCATCATCACGTCAAAGTATTGGGTACAATTTTCGATACCCAGAAGTATACCAGCAGAACAAATACTCCTCTAGCAAAAGTCATTGGATGGTTCGCACCTCCAGACACGCAGATTAAGCACCAAAAGGACTATCATATAGGCATACCGCAGCTATTTGAGATAAGAGGACACAGAGGCTTTGGTGTTACGAACTATTGAATACCTAGAATTTTGTTTGTTACAGTCTCTTTTGGCCAAATACTTCGATAAATAGATACATTGTAAACCAACTTTGTAATTAAGCAAATAAATATCGTTCTTTAAAATATCTATGTTTTAAATTTACACTACCTTTAAGTGCATTTTTTTTTCAACACACTATAAAACTGGCTCCGACGCCATCGCTACTAGGGTTCACAATGAGGTGTATTTCGCACTTGTGTGGAAAAGTGTGCTGGCTAGTCCTTAGCACAATTTGTAATACCTGCTCCTGGAAGGAGTTTATTGGTGTTGTTGGATACAATGACGGTCGCCATCGCTCACGTATAATGGTCTAACATCATCCCGATAGGCAGATCGATGGACCATGTCCGTCGCCGGGCAGCCCCCACGAAATCGAAATTCGTTACTAAATGTTTACTAAACGTATTGTGTGTTGAAAAACGTCTTTTGATACACGTGGACCTTCGTCATTGCAGAGTCTCTGCTCCATAACGGTGTACCATGTTAAAAGCAACAACACATAATTTAGTCCTAGTTGGTTTGGTTACAATTCCTGAATGCCAAATTTTCGAGTATTTAAACTTGGTTATTTTATTAACGGCAACGCCTACCATAATTAACTTGCCACAACATGTGTAAACGTGTTTTGTCTTTAAAAGAGTCTAATTTTAACAAGAGTTGTGTACAGATTGTAGCTGAAACAGTAATTAATGGTGCTGAACATCATGAAAAAGTAAGCAACTTTTCCTCTAAAAATTGAACATGACACCAGAGATTTTCTATTAATGAATTTTCAACTTTACGAATGAAAAAGGTTTGATAGGCCTCCTGAAAACAATAACAGCAGTCCGACTAGCACTTAGCCGGCTTGCCGGCCAAAAGAAAAGTTGCAAACCGAGAGTGCAGCTGCTGGAATCACGCCGCAACGTCAACTTCAAGGCATTTGTGTTGCGCGTACACATGTTTTAAACATGTTTTCTGAACATCGTCATAGAAGAGGACTTTTGGCCGCAGGACGTGGTGTTCCGTTGCTTCCGCGGATAAGTGCTACCAGGGGCCCTTCTATAAAGTCTTAAAACGATCATGATTTCGCTCTAAGAGGGAGACGGGATAGGGCTATTCGCTATGTATAGCTTATACATAGCGAATAGCCCTATCCCGTTTACATCATCGGAATTGGATGGCATTAGCACGTCTTAGTAGGGCTGCAGAACGCACCCTGTTCTTATTTCAGGGCGCCAATCCTGTGTTTTACGGACCCACAGCAGCCACCTCAACAATGTGCGGTTTAGAGCGCAGTGCAGTATTTCGAACGTGGTCTGCTAGTAGTAGAACACCATGGCACATCGGCAACCCTTGAGGTTGGAATTTTGGATGTTAGTCGAAGACCAAGGGAAGCACAGACTTATTCTTCTTCTTCTTCTTCATCTTAGAAAATGTAAAGGATCACGATAGATGTCGATTCAGGAAAAATTTGGGAAATTATTTCTGTTTTTGAATTAAGTAAGTAGGTATGTCAATAAATGAAGATGAGTCAATGACCGTTATTGCAAATTCTTCTGGTGTCGACCATAGATGCCAACTTATAAGGTAACGACAAGGCCATCCCTTACTTCACCCCTAATACCCGACAGTTATAAAAATATTTGTCCAACGTCTATTATAATTTATGTTCTAACAATGCCGGGGTCTGCTCTCCGTCTAAAATAGAGGATTCATTTGACGTCCTACCATCATCCTCATTTCAGCGGAAAGTCGTACGAACTAGACAAAGGCTTCCTCCAAATATCGGTACATTGACCTGCTCTGTGCTTCTCACATCCAGTAGTCCCACCCACTCACTGCTCTCGGCAGACTATCCTCCTGACACAGCGTTGAAAGGCGTCTTTCAACGCTGTGTCTCTGCCCAAGCCCATCCAGAGGGATTTGACTAGGTGGACCGTTTATCCGGATCCAACTGAACACTTAGGCTGTCTTTACATGGCATTGATAAAACCACTATAAAAATAAATAAATGAAAACGCTTACAAAAGCTTCAATATTGCCGATGTGTTTCCAACTCAACTAGGAACAGTGTAGTTTTGTAATAAAAGATGTACTCGTACTGAAACCATAGAGGTTCACTGGTAGAGAATGCCTTGATGCATTAAGTCCGCCCATGTACCACTAAAATCAAAAAAATCTAAATCAAAATAAAAAGTATATTATTCAAATTAGGCTGAGTGCACTTTTTGAACGTCAAAGTTTCCCCCAAAACGCCCGCCCGTCACCACTTCCTAGTGTTTTAGCTGGGAAGAAGAAGTGGCGCAACAAACTCCCCAGCAACTAGCACTACTGCACATAAAGTTTAAATAATAGTAGATTATGCACCGAGGGGATAAAACAGTGTCTTATGTCACGGGAATTAAGTAAGCGACAACGGAAGTATTAAAAAATAACTTTATTCCGACAGAGTTACAAAACAGTAATTAATTAAATCTAACAAAATATTGATCTTATATACTAACTTAATTGCTAACGTAGTACATTCATAGCGTGATCAGATTGACGCATGTTCTAGATAATTATAAATGCTGATCGCGCAGTGGGGAAATTGGGAAATAATAATCTAGTAACTACTTATTGGCTGACAAAGCTAATATTGGTAGGTTGGGGTTCCTTAACTCCATGCTCCCTGAATTACTGCTGTGGCTGGTCCTCTTCCGTAACTCGAAGTGGCTTCTTAATGAATTTATTTGTTCGGCGATCTCTGCTAAACCGTAAACACGGACGTCGGCTGCTCCACGTAGAATTGTATACACGGCAAACTGACTACAGAGATCCTACCGGCTGCGCCAATTAAGTAAGCGACAACGGAAGTATTAAAAAATAACTTTATTCCGACAGAGTTACAGCGAAACAGTAATTAATTAAATCTAACAAAATATTGATCTTATATACTAACTTAATTGCTAACGTAGTACATGCATAGCGTGATCAGATTGACGCATGTTCTAGATAATTATAAATGCTGATCGCGCAGTGGGGAAATTGGGAAATAATAATCTAGTAACTACTTATTGGCTGACAAAGCTAATATTGGTAGGTTGGGGTTCCTTAACTCGGGCGTCATATTGAATCCCGAACGCAATAAAGGATTCGAGACTAAACTTCCGATCGTAACGAGAGACTTCAGAGTTTAACTCATGAGCGAAGCGAGGGAGTTAATACAAGAATCCTGAATGTAGCGAGGGATTTAAGCTGGCCCAAGGCAAATACACCTTTATCCTCTACGAGCAAACTCTACTTTTCACACCTACTGCGCATCAGCCTCCACTTCTAGGAGCTGGTCGCGCGCCCAAAGCTGTGCGCAATAATATTGTACTGAATTTCATTATAACCCACCGGGTGTAATTTGATTTTGGAACCTCATTTTGACCGCGCGACCTGCACATGGTTCACATAGCATATAATTTGACGTTTTTATGCAGGGGTGGTGTGAAAATAAATACCAAACGCAAAGCTATATATACTTAAGAACACAGTATTGCCTAGCGATCACAGAGTTTTACTGTCATAAGCTATCATAAAGTTTGAGTGTTTTGCCGAAAAACGGATACAAAACAAAGTCAGTTATCACACGACGCCGCTTACTACCGCGGAGGAGGTGGCGAAGCGGATTTTATGGCGATGCGTCGCGCAGAAAGGTGGTGAGTGCATCTGACGCACAGATGGAATTCTAGGTATGCGTCGCCGTGCATGCGGACGGCGAACATTGGGTGGCTCGCTGTCCGATCAAAACCAGGACCGCGTCGACGGCGCGTTGTGTTCCACCCGCGCCTCAAAGAGATATCAGCATAGTAGAGGGGCCTGCTAGTGTCAGAGCCTGCCAGGGTTGCGGAATTTGTTCGAAAGAGTTACCGCGGCCCTGGCATGCAATGGGCATTTGGAGGTATACGGATGGGTTTTAGTCAATAAGTCTGACACACCCTTCCGCTCCGCCCAAAGCGAAAGAAGTCATTTACTTTTAATGATTTCCCATCATTGAAGAAAAAAAAGGGATGCGTCCCGCGGATAGGTGGTGAGTGGCGCACAAATAGGCTCCTAGGCGTACACCTAGCGTCATGTCGCTTCGCTACTCAGTGAGAGCTCACCCGTACACATTTGTTGTTATTTCATTTATTTGATGGCCGCTAGCAACAAATACCGATAAGAAATAAAATATGCCTATTTGGGGAAACCCAAAATTATTAATGTATGTAAAATTTTATATATTTTCATCATGCGGCGACATTCTGACCTCCAATTTGACTATCCCGATAAACTTCGGCATGGTCAAATTCACAGTATTATTTTAATGTTTGGGGCACTATTCCATCGTGCAGTTTTAAATGCTACTCTTAGCTTATGCCAGCTGCTTCATCCGAAAATCAGAAATTATCCCATGGGATCGTACACCCGGGATAAAAATATTCGACTTGTTATAAAGTAAATCTTATTCTTCCTCTCCTTATCTCATTATTTGGGAATCGGGTCTCCTCACTTTCCTGCGCCAAGTCAAACGATCTTGGGTTGTCATTTCGTATCGAATTGGGTTTTCTTGAGGTTTCTTTTTATGGTCCAGCATTCAGATCCATACAATAGCGCCGGTCGGGCTGACGTTTTATACACTTTACCTTTCGATTTTACGGGTATACGTGGGGCACACAGCGAGTCAGTAAGTGAACGCCATTTTTGGCATGTGACGTTTATCCAGTGATTCACAATTACTTTGTCATCAGGTGTAGAATGGAACCTAGACATTGAAATGTCCCAACTGTGGGGACAGGTGTAGTACCAATGGAGATGGTTTCTGGTGCAGTGTTTCCGCTGAAAGGGCATTCAGATATTCAGTTTTGCTCCTGCTCACTTTTAGGCCGTACTTTTCTAGGGCTGCGCCCACTTATTTAAAAGTTCCTGCAGTAAACTCGCGGCATTGGCAGCCTACATATATCATCTGCATATAGCATGGTCCAGGGCAGCGGAGAAGGATTATCCCTGGTGAGATAGTCCATCAACACCACCAACACCTACGACGCAGCTGTACGTGTCCCGGCTACATCACTCGACGAAGGTTGAGGAGATCGTGGAGTAAATGAGAGTGAAGACCAACTGTCCTTTGAGGGTTAAGAAGTTGGAGTCGCGTCACAACACAAACTTCAAGTCGTTTGTGGTGCGGGTTCCAACTCATCAGCTCGAGATTTTCCTTAAAGAAAAGATTTGGATCCTAAATGGATCCTATCTTGGCTTGACCTGAAAAACGGTTCCAGGATCCCCCTGCTAAGCAATTGCGCTCATCTTATAAATGGCCGTCTACTCATCCACGTCCTTATCTATTAGGTTTCCAACACTAAGATTTCATTTTCAAATCAACTGCTACTCGCTTTAAAGGGACTACCTAAATCTACCTAAACAATAAAGTAATCTTTTAAAATCGGTTAACAGAAATAAATGTAAGTTGGTAATATGTATGTGTTAACAACATAATATACAAGTCACTTATCCTACTGTTCCTTTTGTTAATAGCTTTGTGCCTATAAGATACGTCAAGCAGAATGACCTGGGAACAAGGGAACACGCTAATGTCAGAGCCTGGCAGGGTTGCCGTATTTGTTCGAAAGAGTTACTGCGGCCCTGGCATGCAATGGGCATTAGGAGGTATACGGATGGGTTTTAGTCAGTAAGTCTGACACACCGTTCCACTCCGCCCAAAGCGAAAGAAGTCATTTACTTTTAATGATTTCCCATCATTAAAGAAAAAAAAGGAATGCGTCCCGCGGATAGGTGGTGAGTGCGCACAAATAGGCTCCTAGGCGTACACCTAGCGTCATGTCGCTTCGCTACTCAGTGAGAGCTCACCCGTACACATTTGTTGTTATTTCATTTATTTGATGGCCGCTAGCAACAAATACCGATAAGAAATAAAATATGCCTATTTGGGGAAACCCAAAATTATTAATGTATGTAAAATTTTACATATTTTCATCATGCGGCGACATTCTGACCTCCAATTTTACTATCCCTATAAACTTCGGCATGGTCAAATTCACAGTATTATTTTAATGTTTGGGGCACTACTCCATCGTCAGTTTTAAATGCTACTCTTAGCTTCTGCCAGATGCTTCATCCGAAAATCAGAAATTATCCCATGGGATCGTACACCCGGGATAAAAATATTCCACTTGTTATAAAGTAAATCTTATTCTTCCTCTCCTTATTTCATTATTTGGGAATCGGGTCTCCTCACTTTCCTGCGCCAATCCAACGATCTTGGGTTGTCATTTCGTATCGAATTGGGTTTTCTTGAGGTTTCTTACAAGTGAGTGCTTATGCGTCTTCTTTATGGTCCAGCATTCAGAATCAAACAATAGCGCCGGTCGCCGGTCGGGCTGCCGTTTTATACACTTTACCTTTCGTTTTTACGGGTATACGTGGCTCACACAGCGAGTTAGTATTTTGGCATGTGACGTTTATCCAGTGATTCACAATTACTATGGCATCAGGTGTAGAATGGAACCTAGATATTGAAATGTCCCAACTGTGGGGACCGGTGTAGTACCAATGGAGATGGAGTCTGATGCAGTATTTCCGTTGAAAGGGCATTCAGATATTCAGTTTTGCTCCTGCTCACTTTTAGGCCGTATTTTCTAGGGCTGCGCCCACTTATTTAAAAGTTTCTGCAGTAGTAAAGACTCACGGTATTGGTAGCCAGAACTATATCATATGCATATTGCATGGTCCAGGGCAGCGGTGAAGGAATATCCCTGGTGAGGTAGTCCATAACCAAATTAAACAAAAGTGGGCTGATCATGGATCCAAAGAGTTATAGAGGTATATGCGGTATAGAGAGTAAAGTCCCGCATACCTCCACTGAAATGGGGACGATCCTCCGACGGTTATTGTGTCTGGTGGGCAACTGCCTGATAGTTGATATTCGGACTGTTGTATATGTTCAAATCGCACGGAGAACTTTGCTTGCGCGATGCAGGGTTTCGTTGGTAGTTCGCCGCTGACAGGATAGATAGCGATGCGGTTCTTTTTGTTGCCGTACCAATTTCCACGTCTTAGTTTTTCGTGTGGTGGCATTGATGCCGCTAAAGAGTCATACCAAGTTATATTTGCGAGCTGGGTCCCGTTTTTACCCTCTGGGTACGAAACCCTAAAAATGGGTGAATTACGTGAGTTCTTTGTGGGATTGTAAAGCGCAAACGAGCGCAGGCGTTTTAAACCTTCTAGATCAGTTGATCAATTCTTGCCAACAGTCGGGGGCCAATAATTTTGTGCACATAGTTTAACTTGGATAGTACCTATGTGAATCATTTCATCTCTTCAGATATCTAGATAATTGCTTATTTTATAAAGGAACTTTAGCCGATGGTTATGGATGGAAAATTAGGTCTAACTGATGCAAAATCTTGAAAGAAAGTTCTTTCAAGATTTTGCAAGCTCTCCTAATAAAAACAAAAATTAAATATTTTCCAGAACCAAGGTAAAAAAAAAAAAGAAGTTTCATAAAAACAAGAAAAAAAAGATCTCCGTTTTTTACGTAAAGAAGAGATAAATGAAACATTTTCATACCCAGAAATGTTGTTAAAAAAATAGATTTAGAGGTACCTACACATGACATTTAAGAAAAAATGTTAGAAATGTTAACACATGTAACTAATTTAATTTTTTTTTTCCATAATCGCTATTGCAACCAAAATGATATTAACAACTTACGCATACAGACATTGTTTTATTTTGTTGGTGAGCATATCTATTAGATATTTTTTACTAAAAGATTTTTAGAATGGAAAGAAGATAAAAAATCTTTGCAGTTCATTACAGGCTCTAACTGCCTCGCCTTCCACTCGGGCGTCAATTTCGCCTCGGCTGCAATGACAAAGTTTGCTCACTTGAGTCGAAATGTACTATTTCCATCTAGTTTAATTGACATCAGATGATTAACTTTTTGGGGGATACATTTTAACATACTTCCCTGTTTACTACCCTACACGATTAAGGCAAAAATCTGTGTTAAGAATTATAGCAAAATTTAGCTTGGTTTTCGACGTAATTTTCCTGCATTAGATAGAAACAAGTGAGCACTGATACTGCCACATACACCTCGTGTCTCAACTCAGCGTCCATTTTCAGACCCAGATACGTGCTTCACTAATTCGACCGATTTACTCACCCAGCAGGGTAACGTTGCGTGTTGCTGACACTACACTGATTTGGCACTTAGTACCAAAAAACATGTATTTAGATTTAGTTAGTTAGATTAAGTACAAAACTGTTGTTTTCAGCCCAAGATGCTAGACCAGAATTGAATTCTGTATTCTGAATTATACATTGGTAAAATATCAAAATTTATTCTTAGTAATAATTACAAAACAAAGCGATTTTGGGAAAAACATGTGAAAATGACATGGAAACTAATATTGAAGAACAAAATAGTGGGGACAGTTCCGGTTTTGGGCACCCACCATAGTACCCAGTAGCACTCGAGATAGGGACCTACTGTAACTGCTGACTGATGTGATACCTATTGCTACAAATATAACAAAAAAATAATGAGAACCTACATACACCAATAAAATTAACCGTAGTATAGATGGTTTATATGTTAAGCAGGAAAGGGTCGATCATGGTGATCAACATTTTATTTTTTGCTGTACAAATGTATGGTTCCTAAGTGGCAAACATGAATATTTTTGTTAACTGCTTTAATCTTTAATTGGCAGTGGGCGTTCAAATAGCCTTAGAATACCTAATGTTGCGTGTGAAAGCTAGCTACGTACCCACGGGAAGGTCTGCCATCTAAGTACCTTGCCATGCTACGATGAGGAGTCTTTAGTGTTTATGATTATTATGGCAAAATACTTATTATTTCATTGGATCACCACTGATCGGACAAATAGGAAGGAGCAGACAATAAATAAAAGAGTGGATTATCATTATCGGTGTTTGCTAACATTTAATTATAAGACAGACTTTATTGCCAATTTTCAAATATTTACATAACTTTGATCAGTCCAAAATCTCGTAAGATCTGCCGCTAACCATTTCAATGGAAGAAAGCGAAATGGATGTAGATATTATCTGTTAATTGTCTAAGACAATAGGGTATGATCACTGGGTCGATTCACTGTTCTCTAGTGGTGGTAGCCCTTGCCGCCGCCGTAGCCGAGGCCGCCGAGTCCGCCGTAGCCGTAGCCTCCAGCGTAGCCGACGCCTCCGAGCCCGAGTCCGTAGCCACCGAGTCCTCCGACAGCGACGGCCGGCCCGGCGATCACTGCTCCACCGCCGACAAGTCCGCCACCGCCGCCCAGCAGGAGAGCGCCGTCCTGAGCCTGCCTGGCCACCGCGTCAGCGACCGCCTGAGCCTGGGCCGCGCTGGTGGCGACCGCGGCAGCCTGGGCACGAGCTGCATTGGCGATACGAGCGGCCTCGACAGCGCGAGTGTTCGCAATAGCAATAGCCTGGACGCGGGCAGCGTTGGCCAAACGTTCGGCTTCCGCAGCGCGTGCTACTTCAAGAGCGCTGGCGGCACCGGCGCGTCTGGCGGCCTCCGCGGCTCTGGCGTTCTCCCAGGCGGCAGCCTGAGCGCGCTGTACGTTGGCGACACGAGCGGCGTCCAGAGCGGCGGCGTTGTTGATGGCGTGCGCCTGTCCGGCCCGGGCGGCGGCCTCGGTGACGCGGGCGCCCTGGATGGCGGCGGCGGCCGAGTTGGCGATCTGAGCGGCCTGTACAGCCTGTGCGTTCTGGATAGCGCTGAGCTGAGCGGCTCCTACTGATCCGGCGTTGTTGAGCGCTATGCCTGAGCCGATGGCGGGGCCGCCGGCGATGACCGCGGGACCGGCGATGATGCCGGCGCCGCCAGCCAGTGCCGCGCCAGCGAGTCCGGCGCCACCGAGCCCTCCGAGCCCTCCATACCCGCCGTACCCTCCGTAACCACCGGCAATCACGGGACCGATGCCCGATTGCTCCGCACGTGAATCTGCTACTTTACCTGTCAAACATGACAAAGTGTCTGTGTTATTAACAGTTGTCAAAATAAGATATTACTTAATCAGTTCACTGAACAGATGAATCAGATAGATTTCACTTACCGTCTGCAACGACTTCGTACGCCACAGCGATAACAAAAAGAATCTGGAAGAAATTGTTATTTTTAATTCTTGGCTCTCATACAATGTCAATTAAACTGTTAGATAATTTACTACACAACTTAATAAACTTTGAAGCTAATTAAATTTAACTATATTTTAATAAGTGATACTATCAGATGCCTCATCTTACCGTAAGTCGAGACATTTTCGTAAATATTATTTGTTTATTGCTGCTCGCTACGATACTACCAAATTGGACTGTAAACTGTAATTGTTGTGGTTACTGCAAATTGCGTGCACTTTTATACTGCACCGAAAATTATTAACATCGAATTAACAATGCTAAATAGTTGTTCGATGCCGCCCCATTTGAATATATTAGGTACGTGAGTAAAAACTAATCGGCGAACATGCGTAGTTGGTACATACCTGTTGTACACACAATCGAAGCTAGTGCGGGAGATATCAGACCATGTCGGATGCGCGCGTCGCACATCCCTTGAACACACCAAGTAAAGAACACCTATACTACGACCAATAATATATATACCTACTTAAGTTTCCATCCCAACATGATTTCAATTTCTCGAAGGATGGCATCACAGATCCACAAACTCAGCCCATTTAACGCCTAGAGAGGAACCCGCTACTCGCTCTTAGACGAATTACATAAATTTGATGTTTGTCTTGATTCAGGAACTATAGCCACTTTGCCATACCTATCCAAAAAATCTGTTCAACATTTTTATCTAACTAAAACAATTGGTAAATAGATCTGATTGGTGTCATTCTCGAACACGTGTCCAGTCATTACATTCCCATACATATTCATTCAGTAAACAAGTTTTACTTTTGTTAAACGGCAACCGCTGAAAGCAACAGTTGCTTCACCTCAGAAACAGTAGAAACTAAGGATTGCGATCACATCCTTTCCTGTACCGAATCAGAAAACATTACAATATTGTGAAACAACAACCAATTATATGAAAACCAATTAACGCGTCGACGGATCTAAACGCATCTTTAATACAAAAAAACTGTGTTAAAGAATACGGCATGCAAATGAAGATTTTTTATTCAGTTGAAATAAAGCTGATGTAAAATTCTTTAATGATTGCGTGTTTTGGCGCCGGCAGACATATTGTTTTGACGGCGGACATCTTGATTTTTTTTTTAAGTTGCCTGACCTGTCTCTCACTCAATCCTGCCAGCTACATTTCAAACAGCGAACTGCTAGGATTACGTACCATTGGCAATACTGGCATACTAGATTTATTAATACAAAATGTATTGCCTGTAAAAAGTCAGTCGTCGGTCGCCCATCGCGTGTCATTTGTATTCCAGTTGAGTAATACGATTTTGCAGAACGGTTATTTGATAAACTGCTTGAGTCGGTTATAAATCAGTATTGATTATTAAAGATTTAGCTTCGGTATGTTCGTTTTTGACAGCTGACCTGGTTTTATGGCGAGGAACGGATATCATGTAATGAGTGCTCATAAATGCAGTTTATAAGCTGTATTTCAGCGGAAGATGTGAAGACAAATTATGATTGATAAGTTCCCAGTTGGTGAAGGGAGAGAAATAACCCAGTAGTTTCGACATGAATAGCTACAAAAAACAACTACACTGGAAAGGACTAGTTGTAGACAAGGTTCTTCTACATGTATAAGCAGTCTTCATGCATTTTGTCATTGGTCCTAAAATAGTACCCTGGGGAACGCCAAGCTTTGCTATTCGATTTTTTCGTTGTTGTAGTTTAATAACTGGTTTTTCCTAGCTTTCAAAGCAAACAATATAACATAATGGTATGACTTACGATTGGGATAACCCCATAAACACATAACATTTCTAATGAAAGTGTATTTAAAAAAAACCGGCCAAGTCGAACTCGCGTGCAAAGGGTTACGAACTTTTTTTTTTCAAATTAATATTTTGAAATCATAGACTTCTTACAGGTGTTCCTGTAATCTATAGATAGAGAGATCTGTATTTTTTTCATAATTTTAGGCCCAGTCCGAGATAAGGGTGAATGGTACCTACGTTTTCATCTATTTTCTTAAAGAACTTCGGAACGGAATACTTCAAAATAATGTAAAATATATTATTGAGACCCTTACAATTTAGCCCTTTGATTAGATATGTCACACGGTACAGTAGAAAAAAACTATGCTTTTTAGTTTTCAGTTTGACCCCCAAAAAGTGACGGAGTTTTCAAAATGTATTAATTTTATTTTTATGACACGTTCACGTTTGGGTTACAGAAGTACATATGTGAACCAAATTTAAATTAAACTGGGCCAGTAGATTCGGAGAAAATCGTCTGTGACAGACGAACAGACAGACAGATGACAGACAACCGAGTGATCCTATAAGGGTTCCGTTTTTCTATACATAGTTTCGGAACCCTCAAAATTCATAAGGCCGAGGACTTAATCCGGGTTCATTATAATTAAAAACTGAAGTATTTTAAAATGTTTTTATTCCTAAATCGTCGTCGTCGTATTGTAGATTTAAACATACTGCGCAGGTCGGTGTAAATAACTTCACTTTTTTTCAAGTCTTCACTTTTTCCCCCATTTAAAAGTCTCCATCAGAGGACCGTACACTGGAGGAGTCTGGACAATCCTGGAACAGAAATAAAAATTAAAATCGGTTTTCGTGGAACATCTATGGGTAGGCATGACCATGAAACTATGAGTAAGAGAGATGTCTTGAATGTCCTATTCCATGACCCAAAAGTTGGTGAGCCATTGGCTTTGGCGCTTTGGGCCTCAGCATTCTAGGCATCGTTTTCTACAGCGTCTATCCATCCATCTTTTTTTAATGCATGAAGTTTTGTTTAACGAGTAAAATTTGCTTGTTCCACCTTAAACTCATCGTTTATGAAAAATACTCCCAAGTTGCACTAAAAAACTCTTGAGGACTAGCTTTGAAAACAATGAAAATCACAAACTTATGGATACCAAAGTCATACTCACTCATAGACATAGGGAGAGTCGGCAGGGCCGACGATCTCAAAGGTAGGTGCAGCCTCATTCACGGTCCATACTGACTGACTGAGCTGGGGAGGCGCCGGGATGTCCCAGAACTGAGGCTTGACGTCCACGGAGACTGTGCTGATGGGTGGGATCTGGATGGGCACCTGGACAGTCTGAAAACGACGATATACGGTCAATATTGATTAATAATAGAGGTCACTCTTTCATTATAATACATAGATTGAAGGAGTTCAGAAGATATTATTAGATGATCACTGCTCTTTTGATAAACGACGAGTACTCTGTCTTCATATTATGTAGCTCATGGCTTGTTCATGCCTATTTTCTTTCAAGTAATATATACTGACCAGTGACCACAGATGTCCACAAAAATCCCGTAGGTTTCCTTAGAATTATAACAGTACTTACAATTTTGACTAAACATTGGGAACATCAACATTCGAATTTACACAATGTCCTAAGTAAAATATGATGCTCATAGCAAACTGAACGATTTCCCTCGTTGGAAGTATATAAAGCGGTTTTCCCTTCCTTGTATGAGCAACTATTAGCCGATGAAATTATTATGCAAATTGTGATTTAATAACAATTGTAGACGAACTGTGGCTGTTAGTTGGTTTACCTTTGTCTAAACATCCAGCTAACTTTTTATGGGTCCCAGAACTAACATAAACACTATATCAGTTCTGTGACCCATAAAAAGTGATGTAATTGATGTTCAAAAGCGTCGCAATCACTAACGCTTGCTATTTTCATATAGTTCCTAGGTAAAGTGATGTTGTATACAAATTTAAAAACTGCGTACGATAACACAGGTAGCTACTGGATCCTTTACAAAATACTTAAAGTACTTATACATACTTTTGACTATCATCATCTCACGTAGGTACAGTGAAGATTTTGACCAACAAGAGTTGACTTTCCGTATCACCCCAAAGGCTTTCCCTCTAAAGTAGGTCAGAAATACTCACTTGATCGTATTCGACAATAACAGGTTCTTCCACAACCGTCTCTTCTACAATAGCATCCTGCAGCACTGGTGCCTGGATCACAATCTTGGAAGGCTCATACACCAAAGTTGGCTTGGCTCCGAACTTGGCAGCGATCATGTTGAGACCAGCTTTTGCGATGGTGGCGCCAATGGACACTGCGCCATTGATGACGGCTCCAGCGATAGATGTGGCTGCTGTCTTCACGGCTTCGCCTGGAAATAGAAGAAACATGGAGATTAAAGGAATACACTTAAAATGAATGATGATGAATGATGTAAAAGAATAAAACGACGAAAGATTAGTGTATCGTTTACGACCTTGAGAAAGAAACATGGATACAAAACCCCGGCTTTAAAAGCCCAGGCATTATCTTGAGCAGTTTAATCAATCATATAATGTTCTTTTGAATTTACTACACACAAATGACCATCATATGATTGATTCCACACATATTTAATTAGACCTATCCAGTTAGTGCACACATTTGTCATGAATCGTGTAGCTCAACGAGCAGTTGGAAATTGCATTGATTGAACCATTGGGAATATTCCCAATGCCCGGGAATATTCCCAATGGTTCAATCAACTCATATGAGTTGATTGCTATTATTTACCACGCGTGGTTGGCGATCAGTAATTAAATCGTAAGTATTATAAACACTTCGCTCGAGACACATGACGAGAAGTTATAGAAGTTTAATAACAATCCTGATTAAATTTAAAAATACTTACGAGTTGAGTTATTGAGGGACTCAAGTCTAACTAATCTTAGTTGGGATTAGAACCTGGTAGGTAAAGGTCCACAAAAACAATGGCAAATAATACAAAACATCGCGCCTGCATTCCCCTACATTTGGCTAATTATTAAGCCTTTAACATCAACCGGGCACAATTCTAAGCTCCGGAGGAATTCCAGTTGGAAAAACCCGATAACACTTTATCCGTCTCAGGAACCGAATCTTTTTTTGCCTATGGGAAATCATCAAATGACTCCTTCCGCTCTGGGTGGAACGGAAGGGGGTGCCATACTCTTACTGATTAAAACCTATCCATGTTCCTCGAAATGCCCTCTGTGTTCCAGGGTCCCGGTGACTCTTTCGAACAAATTCCGCAACAGGAACCGAACCAAGGACCTTATGATATGCAGAAGCGCCTAATACATTTCACGGAGCAATGAATTGCGGGTGCGCGAATGCGAACGGCACTCAGCGACAAGCTGTCATTTAAGAACTCTGTGAGACCACCAGAACAAATAAACGAAATGTCAACGAAACGAAGATTCGATTCAAAATAATATGTGTTGAAAATGCACTAGGAAACCGTACCTTTAAGCGCAATACTTTGGACAGCAATGGAAGCTATTTCCGAAGCAGCCTTAGCCACAGCTTCTTTTTTAGCAACTACCGTGTTGGCGCCAATGGAGATGACGTCCTCAGCTGCCTGACCTGCCACTGCCTTAGCAGCCAGGAGGTTGAAAGACACCACTGAAGGTATCAGGCAGGAGAAGCAGGCGACCTGATGAAACGGAAGGAAGGCTATTAAAAAAGGTGCAAAAACTGAGAAACGGATATAAAGCTAGTGTGTTCTTTGGAACCTCGAACTCGCTTCATGGTAAGCGATGGATGAGGTCAAAGATGGGACGAACAAGCCCGGAATATACCTGTTCACTCTTTTGGAGCCCTCGAAATTGGTTAGATTGATATTCAGCACGTACGTGGCTGTAAATGATCGTATTTGCGGCAAGCAGATTTTAACTTTGTTTCAGAAAGTGCTGACTCTTATGTCAAATTTAATAAAACGCAAAGAGATTTCTGTTGCTTTGGCAAACTGCTGAACAATGACTTACTCATAGCCACTGTGTCATAAAATAACATAGAGGACATTTTCAGTATCCACGGTTAGCAAAAGTGATATTAAAAGAAAGAAAAGAATCAAGGACTGCTGGGATTCATGCTTAAGTAAAAAAATAGTAAAAAGGGAACAGTAATGTAAACTTACCGATAAGATGACTAGCCTCAACTCCATCTTGAAATATTTGTTGATAGATGACAAATAAAAGAAACGAAATTTTTTTGATGATGAACTATGTTCAACTGATAACCTGATTACTATCCATTGTGGTTTTATAGTAAAATAATCGCAATATTACACTCATTTTGCAAATGAGTCTCATTAATTAGCTTGCAGGTTTTTAATGGTGTCTAAATCCCATTAGTAAGTAACTCATGATTTAACATTCCGGTCATTCAATCAGTGGTTACGTCAATACGCCTCTTAAGATTTTTGAAGTGAACACTTCTTTTGGCGCGTTGAGCACTTTTTGGGTGAACAAAAATCATGGAACTCGCGTCATCGTCACCGAACGCTTTAGTTTTCACTTCTATCGGCAGTCCCCAAAGACTGCTAAAGTTGTGAAGTTTTTTTTGTAAGAAATGTAAGAAGATAAGGAATCGATAGATAATAGGGGTAATTGATGTCGAACCCCAGACCATATGCATTTCAACCAATAATAGGGTCAAACAGTCATTCGGAAAGACGAGACAAGACAAAGAGACTTACTAATGCTTAGCATTTCATTTGTAGGTTAAAACGCCTGGAAAAGTTCTGCTACATGAAGGGTCCAATTACAATTTAAGTTTAATATGGCAGAATGTATTGTATTGTTCTATCAATCAATATCTATGTCACCGGAAAATAGCAAACTCAATAAGATTATAAAATAACTTGAGAGATTGTAAACTCTCGAAAAATTCTCAACTGAACATTTGGTATACCATTTTACGCATCAAAATTGCGTCTATAATCTCTCGAAGTCATTCCGAAAAATTCGAAAATTTTATTCCTATATCCATATCCGTATCAAGATCCGAAATATCATATCCATAACATCCCTATTTAGAATCTCTTTATTAACAATCTCTGTAAGTACTTGATATATTTTGAGTGAGACACACTTAGTTGTTGGCATACCTACCATTTTTTGTTTATTTCTATGTACCGTCCGTGTTTCATGTATGTGCTAAATAAGTATTATTCTTTATTTCTATATCACTACAGGTATTTACAATGATAGAATACTAACTTCTGCCATCGCTCGCGTGGAAGTCTAAGATTGTCCCAAGGAAATAAACTTCCGAGATAAAAAATATCATACGTCGTATTCCAGGACAGGGGCTACCCGCGTGCATCATCCAAATCCATCCAATAATCAAATAGGTGAAGAGGTAACAAACAGACAGACAGACAGAGTTACTTCCGATTTTTATAATATCAGTATGGATATTCTAAGAAATTAATGGAGAAAACTAACAGATTTAACTTTTACAGGAACGAAGAAATAGGAAACGGTAACCACATTACCTGCCTATCCAATTAAAATTCTGGGAATCGAACCCAACACTCAACCTACACAATCTCTACTTCTGCCGAAGTGAGAGTATGTTTACCTTACAAATAAAGTTCAGTAGTGTAGCATGTCAGTATGTCAGTCATGAAACACAGATAGATGCTAATTGGTTCAGCAAGTGTCGGCGTAGTAACACGGAGACATGAAGTCGCTGTTAGAACTATAATATTTTGAATTTCTAAACGCTCAAGTAAGAACAAGAGTTATTAAATTAATGAAAGGCGTTTGTCACATTGGAATTATGCGGTTTTTCGGTATTATAATATCCCCATTACAACCCTTTTTTTTTTGGACGGGGACCACTCTCTGTTCAGCACACTAAGGCTGGTTACTGCTTAACGGAACTTTCCAGTGATGGCCTCAAATGAATTTAAGGCCCCCAGTCAGGGCTTAAAACTACCCCCGGTGGGATACGGACCTCGAGAAAGCAGCAAGGGATAGGCTAGACGAATTTAAAGCTATTGGCTCAGCTACGCGGGCTGGCTCGGTTGGCAAAGCCGGGGAGGATTTTGACAGAGACCGTCGCGATGGGTAGCGGCGAGGTAGGTATACGGAACGCGGTCTGTTTTTATGTTGACGAAGCTTGCTGGTTTTCCTACAGCTTTTCTGAATCAGGATGATGGGGCCGTCGGGCTCGACGAGGGTATGCTGCGGACAGCGAATCATACTTATCGGGCGGCCGATGCGATAAGCGGTTTTTGGTGATTTAGTGCATATTCAATCAGTCAATCGCGTGCCTTTAAATCACTGATGAGCAACTATTAAACGAAGCCTATACTTAGTGAATTTTAGACTTAGATCAGCCTTATGAAAAATTTAAAAAAATATGCATCATTTGTTTAAATACAGAATAAAAAATATGATTAGATTAAAAAAAATTGTGGTTTATTTCGAAAAAAGAAGTTGCTAATCAGTATGTATGTAGTACTAGCTAGACTAATAATATTATTATCTATGGTTCGATTTTTAGAGTTCCGTACCTCAAAAGGAAAAAACGGAACTCTTATATAACGGATCACTTTGTTGTCCGTCTGTCTGACAAGACTCATTATATCGGGAACGCGTGGAGGTATCGAGTCGAAATTAAAACTATATACTCAAGTCTGCAGTCCCTTAAAGCTTTGAAAAAATCAATCTTCTAAGTTAAGGTAAAAAAAAGATACGGCCGTTTATGCTCTTATTATTGCGCATTTTTTGACGCTCACGGGGATTCTAAACCTGTAGGGTACTTCCCGTTGACCTAGAATCATGAAATTTGGCAAAAATAGAGATGTTACAGTACAAGTATTGGAAAAAGCCCGAAAATTGGGAATTTGTTGTTTTATCATAAATAAAAATATTTTTTTGGGATTATAAACATATATTTTCGGTTGACGAATTATTGACCGTGACGAACAATGATGAATCCGTAGGTAATGTATCCAAAAAACAAGACTCGATCGGAACCCTCGGTGCGCGAGTCTACTCCCACTTGTCCGGTTTTTTATGTAATACTGATGGTGTGTATGGTCGACACCAGATAAACATGCAATAACGGTCATTGACCCACATACATTTTTTGACATAAGTACTTTAATTCCAGAAACAGAAATAATGACATTTAAAAGCTATCTTGAATCGACATCTATCGTGATCCCTTTACTTTGCTAGTAATGAAAAACGATTCATAATTTATTGTCCGGGTACCTACGCAGAGAAATTAAAGAAAGGGCAATGAACTTTATTGCAAATTTATCTGGCGCTTACCATAGCAATTTGAACGCAACGTAGGTATATAAAATTATGTAATATTTCATCATCATGAGCAGCCCATAACGGCCCCAATAATTACGGAAAAAAATAATTAAATAACAGTAAACCGTTTACACGCTGGCAATAACCTATAATATCTATAATTAGGTATATTGTTTTTGTACGTATGACCAACTTCCTTATTAAATTAAAGGGAGTTGTTAGTCATCATGGAATGTTTAAGTTCGAAGGAATCTCTGATTCTTAAACCGGTAATTTGTAATAGTAAGAAACAAGTTTATTTAAATTATCCGGAAGGAGATACAGCTTGAAAATATTCAATACGTAAAACCACTAAACAAAACATCAGCTTGCCCTTAATTAAGGACGAGTAGTGGTTCCAATACTATCTAGATACGATAGAACTTTCGGAATACGTCCACCAAACTATTCCAAAAAACTGCAAATCCTGAAAACCATAATCAACAGTGGAAACCACCACAAAAACATCGAGACGTGCGGTTAAGAACAAGACTAAAACAAAATGATCGGTACTAGTGCCTGGGTTAAAAAAATATGATTATATTTAGTCCGTCAGTTAAAATATCGATAAATATTGGATACCTACGTATTTTTATTTTATCAAATCAATAAAAAAAACGAAGATAAAACGCATCAAAGATAAGGAGTGGGGGCTTGTAACGTCACTTTCCAGTAAAAATTGTACTGATAAGTGACGTCACACGAGTTTTCAACGCACTGTATCGTCTTAATTTTTTGTTTACGTGACAAAAGAAAAAATACGTGTCCGATATTTTTTGGAAATCTATCTGACGGACTAATTAGATTTTTTTTGTCAAATACTATACTATACTATATTTGTTTCAATCGGAACAAAGAAAAAATATTTCCAACTGTCCTCGATTATTCAATTGCAGCTTCTAGCCAACCTGCTTACCAGTAAATATCGCTCAATATCCACTTAATCTTCGGAATTAGAAGGCCTTTGTCGAAACCCATTCAAACGTATTGTTCATCTACCATTATCCTCTGTCATTGATTTAAATGTCCACCGTTGCACGTCATCCATTTTTACTCAAAATATATGCGGAAGCGGAAACATGAATACCTTCTAAACCTACTGCGCACCATCTTTAGTCATACTAATTAGTAAAATATTTAAACTAAACTGTTATTTAGGTTAATGAAAAACATAGGTAGGTACTTATTTTCAAGCTGAGGCCTAACCGAGTTTGAGCATTGTTTCAGACGATAATTGATTATTATAAAGAACTAGGAAGTTACAATCGTCCTTGTTGTTAATGTTGTTGTCGTCGTTGTATTGTAAGGGCGCGTTCCCACTTTGTCGCGACGACAGATTATCGTGTCGTTTAAAGCGTCGTGGATGGAGGTGTTCACATAAATAGGACGACACGATTAACCGTCGTCAACGACTTTTTACATGCAAAAATGGCAGTCGTCCAAAATGATAAAATCGTCACGACATAGTGGGAACGCGCCCTAACTTTAACTTCACTGTTTACCAGAACCGCAATAATGACTTTCCTTCACATACGAACAAATGAGCTTAAGTACAGACATTCACATCAATCTATCAAATTTATTTAATAGATTTTAACTTTATCGCTAAAGCATTAGGTTCAAGGTTGATTGAGAAAATTTGACAGTTTCAGGTAGTTTGATGTGCTGGCACAATCTTTTTCCCGTGATATCGTTCCCATTACCTATTTAATAGAAACCCTTTTCGGGATAAAACTAACCTCATCGATAGTGCAGCTTTCGAAAATTTTTCGTATTCGGATCAGAACTAACAGACATTACCATTTAATTTATTTTTTGTTTGTAAAAGGTAAATGATTAATATAAATATAAATGATCCTGACCGGAATAAAGAAAAAAAACAGCTGTTTCTATACATTTTTGCTCGCAACTCGATATAAAATGTAGGAATCAGTTAATTTTGTCTTCTTTGAGCCGATTTTTGCATATTATTCTTGTTTAACTCCTAGGTACCTAATGCTTTTTTTAACTGACTTCAAAAAAGGGGGAGGTTCTCAAATCGGTTGTATTTTTTTTATATTTTTTTTTTTTTGTTACCTACCTCATAACTCCGTGATTTATTAACCGATTTCAATTATTTTTCATGTGATTTGTCTACGTAGCGATTGATCCCATAGAAATTTCATCAAAATTGGTTCAGTTGTTTGGTTTTAAAAAACACTACAAAGTATAAAATACCTTAATTTCGGAAATCGGTTTAAAATACGAAGAAACAACCAAAAACACCAACATCCGAAATTAAAGTTATTTTATACTTTGTAGTGTTTTTAAGATCGGGATTTCATCAAATGACTTATTTCTCTCTGGGCGGAGCGGATAATGTCAGACTCTTACCGACTAAAACTCTTCCGTGTTCCTCCTACTGCCCTTTGCGTTTCAGGGCTGCGGTGACTCTTTCGAACAAATTCCGCAACATAGGTAGGTTAACCTAATACCTGAAATAATTTTAAATGGTGATAAAAAACAGGCAAACAGACAAACAAAACACCTTTTTACTGATTCCTTAGTTATAATTTTAAAAAATCGTCGACTCCATCGGCTCTGTTCTGCATGTAACCCTTTTTAAGTAAATCGGTATAAATAAGAAAGTCAAGTTCAAGGCATTTTCACTATAAGAGTTTGTATCTGTGACAGAACTTCAGTTCTGTGTTGTTTACTGACTTTTGACACAATCTAAAATCAAGAAAATAAAGTAGTGGTTTCTGAGACTAGATGCCTAAACATGGATAACTTGAAACGGCTTTTAATAAAGGTAAGTTTTTCCTTATTAAGTTTTATTCAAATTTTGAAGATGTCACAAACTGATCGTAGTAGAGGATCCCAAGTTAGATCGACCTTTACTCACCTGTTTACCGGATGAAAATTATATTTTATCAAATAAAATATGTTTCTGAACATATACCAATGGGGTTGCCATAAAAAATATGGTCATGGCTATACGTAATTTTACAAAAAAGCATGAAAAAGAAATGTTATTTAAATTCCACTGACTTGTTTGCCAAACGAACGAAATTCCAATAGAAAGCTTACAACATACAGAATATGTAACAGCTAGGTTGCCTTTTTTGTTTATACCACTTACTTGGTTACTGTGTACAAACAGATAAGTAGTTCAAGAAGTAGATAGTAGTTGCATTCATATGCTTACTACCCTTTAAAAAATATATGAAAATGAAGGCAATTTGATTGTGACAGTAGTATAGTCAGTGAAATTTTAATATATTATGTATATTTTTTAATTATAGCTTTATAGCTAAAAAAATATGGTGATCCATATTTTTTACGACAACGCTATTGGTATATGATCAGAAACATATTTTGTTTGATAAAATATAATTATCATCCAGTACCTAAGCAGGTGGGTGAAGTCGATCTTACTCCGGATCTTAGACTATAGGTAATTATGCAAATCTGTAGGTAGATAGGTAGGTACCTATTTTTCTTATAACCGTGGTCATGTAAGTATTGTTGTGTTCTAAAAATATGTGGTTTCTCCGACTACACGTTTTTAATAACATTGGAAAGGACGTTCTGTGACCTTCGCAAGATAAAGCGAGACCAGATTTTATGAAATAATGTTTGTCTTGCCAGTGAAGCATAAATCATGCCCACAGTTTTTTATGGTAAGTACCGTAAATATAGTCACAGGAATTAATTTAGAGTTGATTGAGGGCTGTCCTTATTTGAATATTAACGTAAAAGACTTTATACAATGGGGGTGATAATCGATAGTTGGATTGTGTGGCAGAAGATATGGCTAGACAGGGAGTCCAACGTCCTAAAATGGTTGCAGAATTTGTTCGAAAGAGCCACTGCGGCCCTGGAACGCAAAGGGCTTTAGAAGGAACACGGATGGGTTTTAGTCAGTAAGAGCACGCCCTTCCGCTCCATCCACAGTGGAAGAAGTCATTTGATTCCCAATCCTTAATAAAAAAAGCGTCCTACAATGACGTCAAAAAACCATCATGACGTGTGTGGGAGGGAGACGGAGCTGTACAAGACGCATAACACTATTCCTTATGCACAATGGAATCATGATGGCGCGTCAATTGAAAGTTGAAAAAAGAAGTTGAGAATCAGCTGTATGCGTATTTTTATACCCATTGCAAATAACTAAGCACCTAATCGCGTAAGCATACAACAGTTTCTTTTTTGTTTTCAGATCATTATTTTCACCTTGATAGTGGTCATCATTTCTGCCAGCATTGCCGACGCCAAAAAAAGCAAAAAGCACACATCGAGAGCCTCAAAAAGACATTTAGTATATCTAGAAAAATACCACAACAAAGCCAAAAGAAGCACTTACAGCCGGAATTGGGGAAAGTCTAATTACGGCAACTATGGCCTACCACCATATTTAGTTTATAACAGAAAATTAGGAGCTTACTACCCATATTTTAAATACCCAGAAAATAGCATTAGACGAAGTATGAGGAAAACAAATTATAATTCTCGAAAATATAAATGAAGAATAAGAATATTTAAAAAATATCAAGATTATTTTAACAGATAGATCATGTCAGTCAGGTTATTCTTTTGACTTTTAAAATACCTATGGTGACACTACATAAGAAATAAAATATAATATACAACGTGTAACAGAATAAACGCAATACCTCTTAAGAGGTCATTATACTCATCATTATGAACAACTTTTTCAATAGGACCAACACAGAAATCGCGAAAGAAAAATTGACTTTAATTTTTGTGAGCATAACTCGACAAAATGTCCTGAACAGCTGATTTGTTTTTTCGCGATTTCGTTGTTGGTTCCATAATAAAAAATAAAACAAAATGGCGGCTGGTGGCTGTGCCAGCTCCCATACAAAAATGTTCGAACCCTTTTGCATGCACTTGTATCAAAACATTTAATAACTTGCAAATTTTGTGGTGCCTTAGATGGAATTCATTTTTAGAATAAAGGATGTCTACAGATAAAGCTGTCTTTACAACACTTGCATATACATAGGTACCTATTTTACGAAAAACCAGTTCAAAATAAACTGTCTTAATGTTTTAAAAAAATTCCTATGAAAATAGATCAGGTAACTAACGTTTCGAAAAATTGTAATGGGCTCAGGAAGTGTCCCTATAACTATTCCATGTCATATCATGGTCATATCTTTCGGGTCAAATCCATCTCGAATAATTAAATTGACTGAGTCGAGTGGAGGTCTTTAAAACTGACTATCAATATGGGCCTTAATGCAATGTAAAAGTGCATCTTTATTTTAGTGGCGGATCCGTGTTTCCAAGTAGCTACAACCTCCAAGTCAAGAATGAATAGGTTACTTCTAAGCGATTATGTGGTTTAATAACTATTTTTTTAAGCAGGGGTGTTAAAAGGTGGTCTGTAGATATACCAATATGACAATGACTGAGTATTATAATGTTGTATATATATTATGATTAATTAAATATTTTTGTAAACCCTGTGTCCCTACTTTATAATAAACACGACTTCGAAAGGATCATCTGTTTTATTTGTTCATTGCGATTTTGCAAACACGCCTAAGCAATGACGCCTAAGCTGCTTTTGATAAATGTTTGCCTCTATAAAACATGTCCAAACAGCTTATCAGGTAGTTTGAAAAATTAAGGTAGGTACTTACATAAATACCTTTTATTTAGTTCTTATTTTTCACTTTTTAGTTATGGTACCGCTCAACTTAAACTAAAAAACCGGCTAAGTGCGAGTCGGACTCTCACACGAAGGGTCACGTCACGAAAAATAAAAAATATTTGCTGTTATAGTGGCAATACAAATATACAATCTGTGACAATCAGACGGATGGACGGATGGACGGACGGACGGACAGCGGAGGCTTAGCAAGATGCTTCTTTTGGTTACCCTGCGGGTACGGAACCCTAATAATGAGTAATTTCTGTAATGAGATATATTGGGGTCGGCTTCCAGTCAAACCGGATTCAGCTGAATACCAGTATTTCAGTGTTTCAGTATTTGTATTAATGTAATGACTCAATTACACGTTCGTGCTGTTTGTCGTTAAAGAGTTACCTATGTTGTGTATCATCGGTCCAAGTCCAGTCCCTCCCCTAGGTAGACACCTGTCTTGCTTTAGGAATGTCATTAACCTAACAATTTCTGAATCACTGATCAATAACTATAAAAACTGGTGGAGTCATTTTAGTTATTCGGAGGTCAGGTCCTCAGGTCTACAGGTAAAGGCTTGATTATAGCGGCGGATCCAGGATTGCCGTTTAGGAGTGGCTTGACCATTGAGGGTAAGTTTTAGTAAAGTAAAATAAATCTAACAATTTCAATTCAAAACAAACGGTTTTCATTATTTGATAACCTACTTGACACTTGTCCGTCTATCAGTGTCAAATAGTGATGTGGTGTCGTGAATCGATTTAGTTACAATAATTACGTTTATACGTTCTTCTACACATTTGATTACATATGTCTAAGTTTTTTTTTTTTTATTTCAATTAAATATATTGTCTCGTTTTCTGATCCTTATAAACCCTATTAGTCCGTGCAGGTTCACGAGTTTTATTTCAGCGGGCTAAAAATCAGCATGTGGGATTATAATAGTAAGGTTTGGAAGTCATCAAATGACTTCTTCCGCTCTGGGTGGAGCGGAAGGGAGTGTCAGACTCTTACTGATTAAAACCCACCCGTGTTCCTTCTAAAGCCCTTTGCGTTCCAGGGCTGCTGTGACTCTTTCGAAATAGTAGGTACCTACGCAACTTAGCTGCCATGAGCTGTCTCTTATGTATGGGTGGTATTTTTCTTCAAATGAAATGTAATGGGACTACCGGGATGCTATAGGTAACTAAACTCAAAACAAATCATCAAATTCGGCTCATAACCAATTACAATTACAGTACACGAATAGAAAATTCCATTATCATGGAACTTGAATATGACTGGTGAAATGAGGGTGAACCAGGGTGCGTATCCTGCGGCCTGCGGAGACCGCAGCCGCATGATTATGAAATTATGGTGTGTCTATACCGGGGGATATGCAATCATTCACTGAAGAGATCCATTGATTATTCCAAAGTTCTTTATCAGATCTCCACCAAAACGGGACCAAGACAGGAATCATATCATTCCTAACAAAAAAAATATCATCAAAATTGGTTAATAATTGGCGAGGTTTACGCTGTAAATATACAAACAAACTCAGTCGATTTGAGGAACTCCTTCTTTTTTTAAAGTCGGTTAAAATTAAGTTATCATATCAGAGTTATGCCACAAGATCGTTCAAGACGTCATACGCACTCGAAACGATATCATTTGGTATTAAAATTTTTGAATTCTTATTAGAAACCTTGATTCCTCGTGGGTAGTTTATATTAAGGCCAGATTGTTTTGGATATTCATAATGTCAACAAACAATATAACGTCACATTCCTGTTTTTAAGTATTTTATTATATTATTATTATTATATTTTCTTCAACTCGGTGTTTCTTTTATTATTATGTTCCGATCAGAGTATGCTGCTTTCAGGATAACATGTGCAGTATAATTCACACACGCATGTATCTTCGCAAATGAGTTGAATTAATTAATTTAGAAAAATCATTAACCTGAATTGACTGCTATACAATGTTCAATCTAAAAAAAATATTGATGATGCCTTGGCACTTTTCAGCTTTGGAATAAAATACAACCATAAAAGAAATACGAAACTGCTGCATGTGTAGTTTATTGACCCATGAACAGGCTTGCACGGAATTCCTTTAATAATGGAACGTGTTTTACTATAGTAGGCGCCAGATAATCGTGGAATAACGGTCATTGACCCACCTACAATTATTGACATTTTTAATTTGAAAAACGGAATTAATGACACAAAGCTGTCCCGAATCATCATCTCTCGTGATCCTTAACATTGTCTAATAATGAAAAACGATTCATATTTAATTGTTCAGGTACCTATGAACAGTTATTAGGGAAAGGTCAATGTACTTTATTCCACATTTATCTGGCGCCTACTATAGTAAAAATATTGTGCAACTAGCTTTACTCAAGTCGTATAGCATTTATACTAGGTATATACTAAAAGTAAATAAATTGAAGTAGGTATCTGTTTTTAATATCTGAATAACAGCTTTTATTAACTGCATTTTATTCAAGTAGGTATATGTACAAACGATACTTATAACGAAATTACTTTTTTAAATTTTTGTCTGTCTGTTTGTTCCGGGTAATCTCCGAAATGACTGGATCGATATTGACGGGACTTTCACTTGCAGATACTATGTTATTTCGTTACCCACTTCCACGCGTGAATCCGCGGGCAGAATGTTGTTAATAATAAACAAGTGATTCAGGCAGGTGTGTGTGGTTTTGTATTTCATTTTCGCATGGGTTTTACCCCGGTGCTGTCCAGTCTCCAGTCTTTATATCATTATAACGTAGGTACGATGTTGATCTATCCTTATGAAGATGGCGTGAGGGAACAGAGCACTAGATAACGGGAAGCTGTTCAAGTGTTGAAAATAGATGCAACCCTGGCAGCACAATTCTTAACTAATGTCCCGCATACCCCATTTGTTTGCTGCAGAAAAGAAAAATAAAAAACATATTTACAAAAAAAAAACCGACTTCCAAATAAAAAACACTACAAAGTATAAAATAACTTTAACTACGGAAGTCGGTGTCAAAAAACGAAATAACAACCAAAAACACGGGTCGGGGAAGTCGGTTTTATTTTTGTAAAAAAGTTTTTTATTTTCCACTTTTTTGTGGTGATACCCCACAACTAAGTGACATTATTCCCATAATGTGTGGTTGTACTTTTTGCCGTTAAGGAGTTTCTTTGTGTGCCTTCGCAGTCCAAGTCCACACCAGCTCATAGTTAAATATCTACTTTGATATGGTACTAGTTTTTATTGATTTTAAGGTGAGGAGATCACTGGTTTATAATAATATAATAATAATATAAAATTAATTCAGGTTGACTTTTTTGCATCTGCGTACCCCTTCACAGCGTACCGGCGTGATGTTATGTAATCAATAAACAGACATGCAATTTCAGCAATCCTGGAAGATTTGCAATCATTATTAAAGAATTCCGTTGCCTACCTCCGAAATCCTTCATCAGATCAGCACCAAATTTAAATGGAGCCAGTTTGAAAAAAATCTCAGCTCAGTTTGAATTTGGGTTGACATTTAGAGAAAATATCGCTGATCAAATATATGTCCTGGGATCCCATCATCAGATCCTAACTTATACCTTCCATCATCAGCTCAGCAAGATGAGATATTGATTACCAGGCACAATTATCCTGAATTTAGAAGAAATTAGGCTGAATTGCGTTGGAAAGTATATGAAAAACATTGTATGTGCCTTTACAATTTGAGGGTTGCCCTCGCTTTCCCTAGGATCCCATCATCAGATTCTGACTTGGTGCCAATGGGACCAGCTCAGGAGTATAGGCTTTCGAATAAAAAAGTACCATCAAAAGCCATCCATAACTGACGGAATGATCGCATAACAAAAAAAAAAGGAAAAAACATACAGTCGAATTGATAACCTCCTTCTTTTGGAAGTCGGTTGACAAAATATAAGTTACCAACGCGCTTCAGTAGCCTATAACCGTCTCTAGAGACCCTTCTATCTCTGTACTTAGCTACCAAAATTCATCAAAATCGGTTCAACGATTTAGGCGTGAAACGTAGATAATAAACAAACACTTTTTTAATAATTATTATGTAAGTATTTATTTCTCAGTATGAGTTACAATTGCTGGTGTAGAAATATTAACCCAGGTACCCCAAATGCTAATTAAAACTAGGTATATTACAAGGATATTATATTAAGTTTATGAAATTAAAATTTTAATGATAAATTATTAATAATTTCTCTATAAAAATCACAATCTCTCGTCAAATCAAAAATATAAATCATAATGTCAAAGAATCATAATCATTTCAAATTTCTGATATCATTGTTAAGATCTTAATTACAATATCAAAATGTATGATATTAGGATTATATATAGGTAATAATTTATGATTCCAATCCTTATATGATTAGGATTGCAGTTATAAAAGGAACTAACTATAAAACGAAAAGATATACCTACCTCTTAGGAAAGTATCGTGCATGCTTAACAGGTTTTATGCGTTAAGTTTTTTAGGGTTCCTTACGAAATGCCGTCCCGAATTAAAAAAGCCCTTGGATCACCCGCGTGTCTGCCACATCTTATTCAAAAAAAAATATTATATATATATTAATTTCCATACCATAAGAGAAATGCAGTATTTCATACATAATAATACAATAGCTGACCCACGCAACTTCGTCTGCGTCACATTTTTCATTAATGCTCCGCTCCTGTTGGTTGTAGCGTGATGTGATATATCATATAACCATTCTCAATAAATGGGATAGCCAACACTAAAAGATTTTTTCAATTCAAACCAGAAATTCCTGAGATTAGCGCGTTCAACCAAACTCTTCAGCTTTATAATATTAATATAGATTCAACCGTAGATTCTAGTTTGTGATAATATTGTTGTGCGGAACCCAAAGCTTATAGTGGTAGTTACCTAGTAATCGACGTCAACCCAGTAAGAAAAAGAGTGGGCACAATGTTTTGTTGATTTATTTACTATAACACAGGATAATCTCCGACGAACCCGAACAACCTGTATTTCTGCTACACATTTATAGGTACATACGTATATTGTTTTAAACATATATTAACATAACCTGAACTGTAGTGTTGCCTATATTACGTTACGGTGCAACTAACAATGAGGGGATTTTATCAAATGCCGACACCGCGTGATTCTTGGACACAAAAAGGAAAACGACAAGATAGTCAAACTCGTCAAAATTTCAGGAACAAAGATAGATTAGTAGGGAGAAATATTCTCATTTTTCATTGAAGTTCTGTACTGTACATGTGTGTTGCATTACGGCAAGTATCCCTATGCACTGTATTGAGTGGTGTGTATAGCGATACTACATACAAGCACAAGAAATCTATTTTATTCCTGTTATACATAGAGTAGCAGGAGCTCGCGGCTAAATTAAAACAGCTGCACGGGTAGATCATCGAGATTAATAAGCGCTTGCCGCGATCGATCTGTAAATGGATGACCACTGAAATAAGGTAACCTGTTGGTTACGGCTGTAGTTTTGTGTAGTTCGAGAACGAACTAGTTCGAAAGAGCGCCCCCACAGGCGATCTACGTAAACTAGGTCCTAGATCCACCGCTCTTTAGTTTGTTATATCCTTTTATGATGAGCTGCCCGACCTAGTTGCATCGCTGGTCACTAACTCACTGATGCGCTTCTCATCGTTCAATGCAATGCAATATACAAGCTACTATTAACATTTTTCTAAATTAATTAATTAAAATACTACGAGTACAACGTATGTTCTATATGAACGTGTGTGTTAAGTAAAAAATAAACGGCCAAATACTTATTTTACTAACAAAAGAATTCGCAGCTGTAAAGAGCGCGAACGATCTGCCTTTCTCTCAGCTCACTAGCTCAGTTAGCTCCCGTCTCGAAACATTAAGTCGGGAGTTGGTGAACTAAAAGAGCGAACTAGTTTGCCAAGAAGCCGCGAACTAAAATTAACACTCCGAACTAGTATGGGCAAGTCTACCCGGCTTTCATTTGTAGATCTTTGACAGTCGTTACGGGTAGTTAGAAGCTAGGGCAGCAGTGTTACAAAGGGGTACCGTGTAACCCAGTATAGGTTGTGGAGGTCAGATTGGCAGTCGCACCATGTATAAAACACATAGTTGGGAAAAGGCAAGGCACAATTTTTGACAGTTTAATCGCTTGAAAGCACAGCTTGAGGTGAGATGGAAAGTGAATTAAAACGCGGCTCTTAGCTCTATGCCTGGTTAACATCTTGTTTTTACCCTGTGGAACGCAAATAAATGATTATGAAAACGAAATTTTGAAAGAACTAGGTAGAGTTCTTTCAAAATTCAAAATTTCATTTATAGAAGAACAATATTTAATATTGATAAACCAGTTACGAATACCAAACATTAGATTAGCCTTTTGTCCCAAAGTCTGATTTCAAAAGCAACAACAACATTCTACTGTCCACAAGGTGACGCTCTATACGTACGTACGGGTCCAGCTGACGAAGCGATTTGTACCTTGTTCGCTCGAACCCTAAACGAGTATATAAAGAGATGGTCATCTCACGAAGGACATAGTCGGTGGTTTAGCTTGTGTTATCATATAGTGAAACACTTTTTAAAATAATATGGCCAAGTTTACGGTGAGTATTTTTTGCGTGAACTGAAATACTTAGAACGTATTCAAGTGATGTGGTCTAATATTGTTGCGAGAATTTCGCCTACATATTATTGTGCTTTAATTTGGAGTGATTTTTTACAGCGGCAATTTAAAAAAATATTCTAAGGCTCCTGCTAGGCGTTGCAACTTTTTTCTTCAGTGATCGTTGGGCCTCATTTATTTATTAACCCGTTCTTTTTAATTAGTCGTGCGTTTATTTTTTGCAAAGTTAGGCTAGCCGGGAGTGGGCCATAGAATTGAGAATCTGCACTCAAGCATTTTTCCCACGAAAGTGGGCGGAAACTATAGAACGCCACCTGATACGGTCCCAGTGTGTATAAACTTTTAGAGACGCAGATAGAAGGTATTCTATCTATCCCCTTGATGCGTCTTACGATGAGGTTAATGGAGACGAAGTGAAAATCAAACTCGTAGTTAATGCGTATAATTATTACTATAAAACACTGTATGGACTAACGTAGTCCGTGTCTCGCGGCGGTGAACAAGTGTGCGAGAGACGCTAAGGGTAGCGACTCGAATCGTCACTTGTGTTGCACTTAACGACGGTGCGACTTAAATATTTAAACATACAATACTACATCTAAGGTGCGTTCACATATGTACGCCACATATAACATACGTAATGTGACGCCACAAACTCTTGCTTTGAATTTATTTGATAACATTGTACTAGCATCACGAGACAGGCAGAGGCATCATCAGCCTCCAGCAGTCCATCGCCAGAAGTGCAGTTGGAGGCATAGGCTTCTCTCTCCAATCACACACTATTCATCTTGTTTGTAACTGCAACTGTCTTACTAACTCGCCTCTACGTCTACATACCACCCGGTGCAGCTCCGCTGTAGTCTCGTGTGTATTTATAGCCTACTTTTCCCTTTCGAAAAAACTCCATTCAACTTATCAGACATTTCATAAAAATCCTGTTTCATCTACTCGGACTTTGTAAAACAGGTTCAAAACATTTTTGATTCAAAAATAATAATATGAACATTTACTAATTCTACAAATTTATATTCAAGGAAAATGATTGCATGTTAAGTTCTATTATTATAAAAGTCATAGCAAGCAGTATAAGCGAGGAAAAATGTAGTTTACCTCCCAATCCATTCTATCTACTAGTTCTTTTTAGGGTTCCGTACCCAAAGGGTAACCATCGGAACCCTATTACTAAGCCTCCGCTGTCCGTCCGTCTGTCAGTGGACTGTATCTCAAGAACCGTTATAGTTAGACAGTCGAAATTTTGCACAGTGTATATTTCTGTTGCCGCAAACAACAAATAATAAAAATGAAAAAGGATACATACAAGACACGTGTTTTTTTCGGCTTGTAGTACGTCCTTCGACCTTCGTCCTTCGATAGTCGACCTTCGTGTGCATGTCCGACTTGCACTTTTTTCAGCCTATAACGTCCCACTGTTAGAAAAAAAAAATCTTCTAAATTCTTCCAGATATTTTACCCGAGCCACCTTAAACCAACCCTAACACTAGGTGTCTAGGAAAAGGCATGCACTTTGTGGAGACTACTGCCCAGTTCTTAAAATACTGATATAAATCTGACTGTATTTTTTTTCTATTCCAGCTCCTCACTCTGGCGCTAGTCGCAGCCATGGCGGCATCAGGTAATTCTATCTACTTGAAGCCATTTTCTTTACAGCTAAATTAATGATAACTTTACACGAATCTATCCTCCTCTTCGGTAAGTAGGTAGTTCGTAATTGTATCATCCTTCTCATCTCTTTATACACCAACTGTGCCCGTGACTACAAAATGATTAAAGAAATAGGTTCATTTTTGTGATTGTTTAAGAGCGATTCTCGTCATCAAACTGCGAAGTTTGACGAGTCACAGTCAAAAAAACGTAAATATAAAACTAAAATTAAGTTTGTAATCAAATAAAACAGAAGCCTGTTTTCGCATTTACTTAGTAGTCAAGATGAAATTTTCAAATAAAAAATATATTTCCAAGTGAACAACTTCATATCCATGAAACCTTTCATTCATATTGGGTGCTAATATAATTTAATGTTTACAGCGTACGCCAAACCCGGGGGCTACGGTGGCTACGGTGGCTACGGCGGCTACGGCCACCACGGCCATCATGACTACCACGGCCACTACGACGACAAACATAACCACCACAAGGACAAAGACGACTCCAGCGAGGAGAAATGGGGCCATCATTATGACAAAGACTCCAGCGAAGAGAAATGGGACCACCATAAAGACAAAGATAACTCCAGCGAGGAGAAATGGGGCCACCATAATGACAAACACGATGAAGGAAAGTATAAGCAGAAATACGAACACAAGAATAAGAAGGATTCCGATGAAGACAGCAGTGAGGAGAAATATGGACATCACTGGGAGAAACACGAAGATAAGGAGAAACACGACCACCACAAGCATGAAGAACATGACCATCACAAGAAACATGAACATCATGAGGAGAAACCCAAAACTACAACTACAACCACTACAACACCCAAACCACAACCGACGACAGAGGCACCAAAAGAAGCTGACATCAAAGACACTTTTGCCCAAATATTTGGCACTGAACAAGGACAACAAGTTGTACAAGAAACCGGTACCAGTGCTGCTGGCTCAGCCAGTGGCCAAGTCGGTATCATAGCCAAAACAAATGAAGGTAGCCAGGGCCAGCAAAGCCACAAGGAACACGAACATGGAGGGCACGGTGGTTATGGCCAGCATGGGTACGAACATGATGGCCATCATGGGCACGGATATGGTGGCCACCATTAAGTCTATTCGAAGTAGAGTGTGAGATTTGAGGATATTTGCTCTTTAGGAATTAAATATTTATTATTAGTATGAAGTGGTTTCATTTTGACATGAATCCCATAAAGACAGGATTCCTGCAAGTTGAAGATGTTAATTAGTAGTAAATTTTTATATTAACCCACACTTAGACGAGAAAGGTTAGTGCGCCAACAGGCGTTGCTCAGGAACGCCCTGGATTTGGTCTTAACCATACAATCAAGAAAAATTCCGGGATTTTACAGAAGGTATTATCAACTCTATGTTACTTACTTCCACGAACATTAGGTAAATATAGTCTATCTATTCCGATCTCTGCTAATGATGAATGTCCAAAGTTATTTTTAATTCTAAGAAAGATAAGTAGGCAGTAAGCGATTCTAAGTAAGTGCGACTGCCGAACTTGGAGTTTTGGGTTCGGTTCACAGTTCGAGCAATAAGTGTGTTTCTTCTATTAAGAATTTCTCGGTGCAACCCGGAGTTTGGAAGTGGGTGGTGTGAAACCCCAGTGCCTTGAACTCCCTCCAGAACTTTCGGGTTGCCGTCCGATGGGAATATGAGAGCGATGGATGAGAGAGTGCACCTGTGTTTGCGCACACACTTGTGCACTATATTATTTTCCGCGCCGATGGCTGTTCTCCGTTGAGATTGGCCGCCATGGCCGAAATCGATCAGGAGGACTATATAATAATAATAATAATAAAGACTTTTTAGCGTCCGTAGCCTGGCTGCGTTTTGGTGACCTCTTCGGGGAAACCGAAGGTTTTGTCTGTGCGATTATGGACGAAGTTATGATGACGAACAACTACCGGAAATATATTGTGAAGGACGGTACGGTTGACATATGTCGGGCATGTCACCGGCCCGGGGAATCCATCCGCCACATTATTTCCGGTTGTTCTAGTCTGGCTAACGGAGACTATTTGCACAGGCACAACCTTGTAGCCAGGATTATCCACCAGCAACTTGCTCTTAAATACAATCTTGTGGAATCGGAGGTACCGTACTATAGGTATGTGCCCGACCCAGTTCTCGAAAATGGCAATTGCACGTTGTATTGGGATCGGTCTATCATCACTGACAGGACTATTGTTGCCAATAAGCCTGACATAGTGGTGATAGATCGACTAGAGCGTCGCGCAATGATTGTTGATATAGCAGTCCCTCATGACGCGAACCTCGTGAAGTCTGAGAAAGATAAACAAACAAAGTATCTTGACTTGGCTCGCGAGGTTGTCGACATGTGGGATGTGAACACAGCAGTCATTGTGCCGATAGTCGTGACGGCCAATGGCATAATTGCCAAGAGCCTCGACCAACATCTAAAGAGGCTCTCGTTGGGCAGCTGGATCAAGGGCTTGATCCAGAAAGCAGTACTCCTGGACACGGCACGCATAGTTAGGAGGTTCCTCTCTCAGGGGCCCTGACCACCGGTAGCTTGGACCCTGTTCCCGATACCGGTGGGCTACTATTTTTTATATTTATAAATATTTTTATATCTCTGTATTTTAATATTTAAAAATGTAATTTATATGTATATACAAGTGAATAAAGGAAATAATAATAATGTCATTTAATTCAGGTAACAAAGACCCATAACAAATATACCTTACAGACTATCATACATATTAATAAAAACCACAAAAATATTAATAAACTATTGTACACGAAGTGACGGCGCTGCGTGGTGTCACGTAGCCTTCCGCGGAATCGCCGATATACGACACCCTTCGGCCAAAACTCTTCCTTGAGGAAGGTCTCAATATGATGAGTCGGAACTCTCACCACGAATGACTTGAAATTTGTGTTGTGGCGTGACTCCAACTTAGATATACGTAGTTGGCAATCTCGTTTACAAACTCAGCAATATCACTTACAAGCCCGAAATTATTGACAGGGAACGATAATATTAGACAAACAGACAGTATTCTGGTTTTCAATAATTACTTTAAATAATATCTATCATATTTCTTAATTTATAAAGTTGAAATAAATAAATAATAAAAACGTGCAATACTTCACAAAAAACATATATTACGTTCATACCTTCAACTAGACCTTTACTATTGAAACGCAATTCGGTATCTCAAGACAAGGTTACAAGGACATTAATCATGATTGCAGAGGACCCTTTATACATATAATACAACCTCATCCAAGCAACCTACTAGATACAGCCTCTAGGTTAAAAGAACTGCATACACACAATCGATATATTAAAAGAAAAATACTGTTTTATTTTTCTTCTATTCCATATTTAAAATTCAAAAAAGAAAATGTTCAGAATAACTGCCCATTTGCTTCAGTATAATTTTAAAACTCATCATAAAATCATATACTTTTATAAAATCGACAAAAAATATTTCTTCTGCTTTTTAGAACCAGTGCAAATTTAAATTTTAGGCAATAGCTTTTCTGTTACGGTTTTCTATTCTAGTATTTTAATAATAATTTCAAGATGTTTGGATTCGGAGGTAAGAAGTTATTTCCTATTTTATTTTGTCGTCTATACTGTATTGGGAAAACTTGACACGCAAAAAAGGGAGCCCTACTTTTACTTGCTAAGCGGGGAAATTCACTAGAATGTCTTGCCTGCCGACATGACTTCGGACGGTGTTCGCTTTGGACCTTGCGACGATGACGGGGAATTTACTAAACTGACTTGGACGCGGTCATGCCGCCGGGCCTTGTCTGCTGGGGTTTGCTATACTTGTATGTGTGGCTTGCCTGCGATGGTTAAACAGAGGGACCAAATATTGACTTAAATCCGCAGACGAGTTCGTTCGCCTAATGGGTTCCCCGCTTATATTGCCATCCCGAACCTACATAAAGTGCAGTAACAGCAAAAACGTTAGAACTGAAGGCCTCTAAAGTTACTGCACTGAAGGTTCGGGAGGCAGCAAAGGCCCATGTAGTCTCGTGTGACGCACACAGACAATTCCGGTGAACTTGACCTGTATTCCCTCCTTCCTTTTCCTCCTTGATGTCTCCAAAATGATTTGCAGTGGTCTGTTCTCAGCAATTTTTCCACCAAACAATATAATTTTATATCCATGCTAAACAAATTGCAATTCCACAGGTAGCGGCGGATTCGGCGGCCCGCAAGGCTTCGGTGGCCCCCAGGGCTTTGGCGCAGGCTTCGGCGGAGCTGGTCAGGGTTTTGGCCAAGGATTCGGCCAAGGAATGCCGGGTGGAATGCATGGCCAGAGTGGATTCGGGCCCGGCGGCATGGCTAGCCAAGGCGGATTTGGAGGCGGATCGTTTAATAGCGGCCAAGGAGGATTCAGCAGTGGTCAGGGAGGATACGGCGGAATGCATAACGGCATGCAAGCGACAAGTCAGGGTCAAGGAGGCCAGAGCCAGACCGGATACAGCAGTCAGCAGCAGGGAGTCTACGGAGGCCAGACGGGCTTCGGAGGAGGCAGCTACCAAAGCAGCGGATATGGCCAATAGTCTAGTATCGTCAGTTATTGTGCAACGTAGTTTACCTATAAGTGTAAAGAGTTTGTGATTAAAAGTCAGCGTTATCGTCATGTATTTTGAAATAAAATGTTTTAGTAGAGTTATTAATGCTTATTTTTTTTTGAGGTTTACACATAGGTACGCATCACACGCAAACATTCACCACAACGCAAGCCTTCACCTTAACACTACCTATAGCTTGGGATGGTAGCTTTAATACTAGTAAAAGCATTTCAATACTTTTCCACATTAAAATAAAAGATCGGTGTCCTCTAGGAGTAAGTTTTCCTCCGCCCTACATCATTCAGTTCCCTCCCACACAAAGAGCAACGTTTCGTCCCTTCCAGGACAATATTCTTCCTCATTCACAGGGTAGTTACAATAATATCACCTTTCTACTCAACACCTGCCTCTTACTAGCACGGGAAGAACATTTCCTTTCCTCCCTCTTTCAGGGTGTATTTTATATTTCTTTCCTAAGGGCAAAGATGATGGTGGCCATGCCAGTATCAGGGACACTAGTATTTATGATTTCCTAAAGTAGGTACCTAGGTACCTACCTAGTAGGTAAAATCCCCCCTCCCCCCCATTCCCCGGGCAGGTAGTGTTTCAGGAAAGAACACGGGCCATACGTTAATTTAATCAGTTTTATAAAAATTGGCATGAACCATGGGCATGAATTTTCATTGGCATGAAACAATGGTAGGAAAATTTGATCAAACAGATTGAACCAGCTTGTTTGAAAATTACTTGAACGTGTATGTCCCGTATCAGCCCTCGCAGTAGGTACCTACGGAGTGTTTCGTTTTCACTCTTCAAGGCAAGGGGTAAACCCCTTTCTCACAAAAACACTGTTGCTTAAGGGAGTTACTATGTAGCAGGTGTGAGTAGCCTGCTTTAAGTCCCTCATTATAGTATGAAGGAGGAGAGAACACTATCCTGTGAGGGAGGAGGGAACTCTCCCTGTACCTACTGAGAGGATTTAGGGACGTCCGTGACTACCGCAGGACCACCAACGCCAATCGCTTCCATATTTGGTAAATATTAGTACTCAATTGGTACTAATTAATACTTTTGCAACAAAACTGGTACCTTAGTAGTTTTCGAGAAAATTTTGCGTGATGTGTTGTGTTACCATACCAGTCGATCGATGCCATCGATACCATCGATCGACGTTGATCGATTGGTGTGGTACCTACCTAGCTTTGGCTGATCGAAGAAAGAAGAAACTATCGATTGACCTCTACTAATTCATTCTACCATCGATCGGTGACATCGATCGCCGATCGATCGATTGGTGTAGTAGAAACTATCGGTCGACGTCGACTTATCCATTCTACCATCGATCGATGGCATCGATCGACGATCGATCGATTGGTGTGGTAACATCTTAAGTCCTCTCAGGATAGGGAGAGTTCCCTCCTCCCTCACAGGATAGTGAGGGACTTAAAGCAGGCTACTCACACACCTGCCAAAGGGGCAATCTAAGGCGCACGGCGGTCGCGGCAATGCCTCCGTATCAAAACGTAGGTACTATTCGCAAAATGACCTATTAGCAAATTGTCATATTCGCAAAATTACCTTCATTTCTTATTCGGGAAAACAAACAATTACACATTAACTGACAACATTAAAATTAGAAGCACAGAGGACAGGATAGGATAAGTGGAGCAAAATTTGCGACTTATCGTCTCTAAACGATAATTAAGGGCCAATTCCATTCCCATCTCAGCCACAATCTATTATAAAAATGTAGGGAAATTAGAGTTATTTTTGCCATCAGTATCAAAAATGGTACAAAATGAAACACCAAACTCATAAAACAATAGTATTTATTTTTCATTGTATTACATTGTCGTCTATCTGCATTTGTCATAATTTTCGACATAACGTGTCACTTCTCATTCAATCAACTAAAGGCAACTGAAAATCAAGCACAATGTTTCTTTATATAAATCTATCACGTATGAGAAAATCTACGTTCTGTTTATTATAGAAAAATACACGTCCCCAGTGCTTTAACCACCTAATCTATGACGAACGCACCACCGACATGAAGAAAGGCGCAAGTGCAAAATAATACTCTATTCTCTATTAATACCACGCCCAATTTTAAGCTACAAACTATAATATAGTGATTAAATTTCAACATTTGCAGGTACGCCTTTCTCCACCGTTCTGGTATAATTTATACTTTTTTTATCGTTACACTGTGCATATTAATTAGACTGTGATCATAAAATTACATTTTATTATTACTTTATAACAAACGCACCCTCATAATGATGTTATAATTTCCCATTATTAGTATCACTATGATTTAAATCTTACTTCTGTCCAAAATAAATAAAAATCCAAACGTCTAAATAAATATATTTAAGTTCTACTATTTACAACTCTAACAATTATATACACAGATCAATAATTTATATTATATGTAATAATAAAACGAAAAAGCGTTTTTTTTTATCTATATCTCGTCTAACATTAAAGCATTATAGAAGGCGAATAAACGAACACTATTATTACAATCATAATAATTATTATTATAAGTTCGAGATAATCTCACCGCCGCACATCGCAGTCAAACGTAACCAATAATTGTGAATAGAATTCAAATTTCGCACTTTTCAATCGTTACCCTGTCGTTAAGCGATATAATGAAAATAATTTAGTAACAACTACGTCACATAAAGATTTTTATATTAATAACTTGTATTAGATACATCTGTTAGTTGAATTATGATTATGAGCAATAATAATTATAATTTAAATTATTTTAACGGCCATGAAACAAGCGGTTTTAGTCGCTCGAGAAGTCGTTTACCGGTAACCAGTCGTTGGTCGATAAAATAACTGTTTCTTCTAATTCACTAATTATTGCTAGCTATATTTTTTATTACATTTTACAAAACATAAAAAAATAAACAATGGACAATACAAAACGGTACGACATAAAAGAAATGCAATATCTGCGTCTTTGAAGCACTTTTTGAGCGTGTCAAAGACAGGAAAATAAATGAGACAGTTTAGCGCCACCCAAACTGTCGTGGTAATCGCTTATTCCATGGCCCCGCTGCCAACTATTGCTTAAACTCAGTTTAAATGAAGTGACAAACAACAGTTTTAAATATAAAACGATTGTTAATAACCTCATTAAGTCTCATAATATAATGCAATGGTAATATTCCTAACGCGCATTAACATTCATATATCTGATAATGTATAACCAATTATATGGAACCCTTAGGATTTGTAAATATACCGATATGAATAATTTAATGCTCGAATAAATTTCTTCAATAGCTGCACAACAACACATTGAATGTGTATAAACTGCCATTTTTAAATAAACTACAAACTGCAGCTAGCTGCAAAATAATACTCATAATTAGAAAAAGAAAACTTGTGCATTCATAATAATAACAATTATATAATAATGTCAATTAATTAAAAATAATACTAAAATAATGATTAGATGTAAGTTGGCAACCCGAAAGTTTCGATGACGTCATAAGACTGTTCTATATGTAGGTGGGGCAATGTTCGAGACTAGTGCCGCAGGCGTCGCACACTTTAGCGTCTCGCTCGTTGACGAGGGTGCAGGCGGGACACTCGCGGCCACCCGACCTCAGCGGCTGTATCTCGGGCCCTCTCTTCGACTTACCGCACATCTCACACGCCTGCATACTTCCTCTGTTCAAATACGTACATGTTCCGCATTCCCATTTGTCTCTTTTCACCTCGCTGGGCCCTGTATCTGGCCTCTCCCTCTCGCTGTTGTGTTGGCTCGGCGTCCGACTGGCGGGACGCTCGCGGTCGCCGTTTTGTTGCGAATGCTTCGGCGGGGATCGTCGCACGTGGTCCGCTTCGTCAAGTGATACTATTAGTTGTGCTTTAAGGTCGTAGCTCGATGGCTGTGTGTTTGTAACTGGAATGTAGAAATATAAATATTAACTTACGATCCAAACGACATAAAAGTCATTGCGCTTAGTAACATTATTTCAAATTCGTGATCTCAAAAATTAAATTCTAAATGTATTTTTGGTTAATTCGCAAAGCACCTAATTAATTTAAAAATAATCGTGGAATTTGAACTTTGTTTTAGAAGACATTGAGTTGTTAAAAACACCCACCTGGATTACTTTTAGAACTGTGCGCTGTACTGTGGACACCATTCTCCACCGCCTTACTCTTGGGCTTATCTGCCTCACTCGCTACTAGTTTCGCTGGCTTCTTCACTTTCTTAACTTCAGCCGTATTAGGCCCGGCTCCGTTTACCGTGGTTTGCTGCTTTATGACCTCTCTCCTTTCTTTTATATCCTTTTTAGATAGCAGCTTCACCTTGTCTGGTGCAACTTTTGGGGTTATCAACGCATCGGCCTTGGGGTTTCCAACCGGTTCTGGGACATGTCTCCTCGCCTTTAACTCGGCTTGCTTTTTTGCCAGCTGTCTTGCTCGTTTTATTTCTTGTTCCTGTTTCATCCTCATTAGATTTTCGACCTTCGCTGTTCGGTAGACTTCTTCGTCGTATGACCGGTCGAGGTTTAAAGCTTGTAGTCCGTCTTCTAAGTCCAGAGTCGTCGGTTGGTACTTAGCCCTCCTCTCCTCTCTGTCTAGCCTGTCCAATGTTCTCGAATCTCTATCGAGTGACGGAGAGAACCGACTTCTTCCATCTCCCTCTTGCTCTTTGCTCGATAAATTCCTAAATACGTAGTCCCAGCTCTCATAAGTCCCCATACCATCCTCCCTTGCTTTACTTAGAGCTGGTTGTGTATCGGATCGCGGTAAGCTCGGTAGTGAAACGTCACTGAACCCAGATTTCGACGTGCTATTTCTTCTCGAAGATTCTGGATGTCTTTTCTTGTGGGTTCTCTCTTCGTCTTTGTACCTTTCGAATTTTCCGTTTTCGTAGACTGATGGGGTGTCTAGTTCGATGAGTTGCGCAGTAGGGACAGCGGGGTACCTGTACTGTGCCATAGGGGGGTAACCGTTCACAGGGACTGTGGCTGCGTGTTTTATTGGGGCGTATACTGGAGTGGGGAGCATGTATGGGGATTGTACGGGGTAGTAGTAGGGGACTCCGTATGGGGTCATCATGGGTATGGTGCTGCATTGTGGAAGGGTGACGGGTACGTCGGGGTGCATGTGTTGGGGGAGGGGGTACATCATGTGGGGCAGCATGGGGGGCACCATGTAGGGGAGCACGGGCTGCACGTCCTGGTCGGGCTCGTCGCAGATGTGGTTGCAGTGCTGCGAGCCGTGGTACCGGTCGTCCACGAGGCGGCTTCGGTACGCGTCGGAGGCAATCGTTGTTGGTATGTTTGAGTATATTTCGGAACCTGAAAGTAAACAAATTAACTGCGGTTAGTTTTAGACAAATTTGTAGTTATTTCTTCTTCCAGTGTAATAATTTGCATCTGATTACACTGGAAGCTGATCCCAGCACTGGTGGAAAAAGACACTGAGTAACACGATACCCCTTGGCAAGACTGGTTATCGATTTTTTGGATAATTGACTACCTGACTGCCAAAGAAGTAAAAATGTCAGTCGGGACTAACGGCTTGACGTGAGTTCCGAGGAGCCTCGGTATGTAAAGGATAGTCACGCATCCACGGACCATCCTCGGCTAGCGTTCCTTAACCTGGAAGTAGTACTACTTTAACACTTGTAGCATAGTAAGAGGTTCTACTCACTCTCACTATACACACACTTGCTGTTCCGCTCCACGTGCGGCGGCGCGGCGAGGCGCGCGGCGGCGGCGTGCGCGGGCGCAGCGTGCTGCACGCGCTCGAGCCACACGTCTACATACTATAAGGTAGTACTCACTCTCACTATACACACACTTGCTGTTCCGCTCCACGTGCGGCGGCGCGGCGAGGCGCGCGGCGGCGGCGTGCGCGGGCGCAGCGTGCTGCACGCGCTCGAGCCACACGTCTACATACTATAAGGTAGTACTCACTCTCACTATACACACACTTGCTGTTCCGCTCCACGTGCGGCGGCGCGGCGAGGCGCGCGGCGGCGGCGTGCGCGGGCGCAGCGTGCTGCACGCGCTCGAGCCACACGTCTACATACTATAAGGTAGTACTCACTCTCACTATACACACACTTGCTGTTCCGCTCCACGTGCGGCGGCGCGGCGAGGCGCGCGGCGGCGGCGTGCGCGGGCGCAGCGTGCTGCACGCGCTCGAGCCACACGTCTACATACTATAAGGTAGTACTCACTCTCACTATACACACACTTGCTGTTCCGCTCCACGTGCGGCGGCGCGGCGAGGCGCGCGGCGGCGGCGTGCGCGGGCGCAGCGTGCTGCACGCGCTCGAGCCACACGTCTACATACTATAAGGTAGTACTCACTCTCACTATACACACACTTGCTGTTCCGCTCCACGTGCGGCGGCGCGGCGAGGCGCGCGGCGGCGGCGTGCGCGGGCGCAGCGTGCTGCACGCGCTCGAGCCACACGTCTACATACTATAAGGTAGTACTCACTCTCACTATACACACACTTGCTGTTCCGCTCCACGTGCGGCGGCGCGGCGAGGCGCGCGGCGGCGGCGTGCGCGGGCGCAGCGTGCTGCACGCGCTCGAGCCACACGTCTACATACTATAAGGTAGTACTCACTCTCACTATACACACACTTGCTGTTCCGCTCCACGTGCGGCGGCGCGGCGAGGCGCGCGGCGGCGGCGTGCGCGGGCGCAGCGTGCTGCACGCGCTCGAGCCACACGTCTACATACTATAAGGTAGTACTCACTCTCACTATACACACACTTGCTGTTCCGCTCCACGTGCGGCGGCGCGGCGAGGCGCGCGGCGGCGGCGTGCGCGGGCGCACCGTGCTGCACGCGCTCGAGCCACACGTCTACATACTATAAGGTAGTACTCACTCTCACTATACACACACTTGCTGTTCCGCTCCACGTGCGGCGGCGCGGCGAGGCGCGCGGCGGCGGCGTGCGCGGGCGCAGCGTGCTGCACGCGCTCGAGCCACACGTCTACATACTATAAGGTAGTACTCACTCTCACTATACACACACTTGCTGTTCCGCTCCACGTGCGGCGGCGCGGCGAGGCGCGCGGCGGCGGCGTGCGCGGGCGCAGCGTGCTGCACGCGCTCGAGCCACACGTCTACATACTATAAGGTAGTACTCACTCTCACTATACACACACTTGCTGTTCCGCTCCACGTGCGGCGGCGCGGCGAGGCGCGCGGCGGCGGCGTGCGCGGGCGCAGCGTGCTGCACGCGCTCGAGCCACACGTCTACATACTATAAGGTAGTACTCACTCTCACTATACACACACTTGCTGTTCCGCTCCACGTGCGGCGGCGCGGCGAGGCGCGCGGCGGCGGCGTGCGCGGGCGCAGCGTGCTGCACGCGCTCGAGCCACACGTCTACATACTATAAGGTAGTACTCACTCTCACTATACACACACTTGCTGTTCCGCTCCACGTGCGGCGGCGCGGCGAGGCGCGCGGCGGCGGCGTGCGCGGGCGCAGCGTGCTGCACGCGCTCGAGCCACACGTCTACATACTATAAGGTAGTACTCACTCTCACTATACACACACTTGCTGTTCCGCTCCACGTGCGGCGGCGCGGCGAGGCGCGCGGCGGCGGCGTGCGCGGGCGCAGCGTGCTGCACGCGCTCGAGCCACACGTCTACATACTATAAGGTAGTACTCACTCTCACTATACACACACTTGCTGTTCCGCTCCACGTGCGGCGGCGCGGCGAGGCGCGCGGCGGCGGCGTGCGCGGGCGCAGCGTGCTGCACGCGCTCGAGCCACACGTCTACATACTATAAGGTAGTACTCACTCTCACTATACACACACTTGCTGTTCCGCTCCACGTGCGGCGGCGCGGCGAGGCGCGCGGCGGCGGCGTGCGCGGGCGCAGCGTGCTGCACGCGCTCGAGCCACACGTCTACATACTATAAGGTAGTACTCACTCTCACTATACACACACTTGCTGTTCCGCTCCACGTGCGGCGGCGCGGCGAGGCGCGCGGCGGCGGCGTGCGCGGGCGCAGCGTGCTGCACGCGCTCGAGCCACACGTCTACATACTATAAGGTAGTACTCACTCTCACTATACACACACTTGCTGTTCCGCTCCACGTGCGGCGGCGCGGCGAGGCGCGCGGCGGCGGCGTGCGCGGGCGCAGCGTGCTGCACGCGCTCGAGCCACACGTCTACATACTATAAGGTAGTACTCACTCTCACTATACACACACTTGCTGTTCCGCTCCACGTGCGGCGGCGCGGCGAGGCGCGCGGCGGCGGCGTGCGCGGGCGCAGCGTGCTGCACGCGCTCGAGCCACACGTCTACATACTATAAGGTAGTACTCACTCTCACTATACACACACTTGCTGTTCCGCTCCACGTGCGGCGGCGCGGCGAGGCGCGCGGCGGCGGCGTGCGCGGGCGCAGCGTGCTGCACGCGCTCGAGCCACACGTCTACATACTATAAGGTAGTACTCACTCTCACTATACACACACTTGCTGTTCCGCTCCACGTGCGGCGGCGCGGCGAGGCGCGCGGCGGCGGCGTGCGCGGGCGCAGCGTGCTGCACGCGCTCGAGCCACACGTCTACATACTATAAGGTAGTACTCACTCTCACTATACACACACTTGCTGTTCCGCTCCACGTGCGGCGGCGCGGCGAGGCGCGCGGCGGCGGCGTGCGCGGGCGCAGCGTGCTGCACGCGCTCGAGCCACACGTCTACATACTATAAGGTAGTACTCACTCTCACTATACACACACTTGCTGTTCCGCTCCACGTGCGGCGGCGCGGCGAGGCGCGCGGCGGCGGCGTGCGCGGGCGCAGCGTGCTGCACGCGCTCGAGCCACACGTCTACATACTATAAGGTAGTACTCACTCTCACTATACACACACTTGCTGTTCCGCTCCACGTGCGGCGGCGCGGCGAGGCGCGCGGCGGCGGCGTGCGCGGGCGCAGCGTGCTGCACGCGCTCGAGCCACACGTCTACATACTATAAGGTAGTACTCACTCTCACTATACACACACTTGCTGTTCCGCTCCACGTGCGGCGGCGCGGCGAGGCGCGCGGCGGCGGCGTGCGCGGGCGCAGCGTGCTGCACGCGCTCGAGCCACACGTCTACATACTATAAGGTAGTACTCACTCTCACTATACACACACTTGCTGTTCCGCTCCACGTGCGGCGGCGCGGCGAGGCGCGCGGCGGCGGCGTGCGCGGGCGCAGCGTGCTGCACGCGCTCGAGCCACACGTCACGCCACGACACACGGCAGCCACGCGACCACGACTCTTCCCAGATGTGGGACATTATCTGGACAAAAAGAATACGTATACGTTACAGACATCTAGAGTTTCTCAACGATCGAAGGGCGAGTAATGACCAATGAGTCTTCTGTGTCATGCAATGCTGATTTCTTCGATCTGAAATGATTAGATCGGATGACTTTGATCTGGAATACCTAGATAGATAGGGACGCCACTCAAACAGTCAGAGTCATCCACTCCGACCTTCAGTGTTTGTGTGGCGTCCCTTCGCAGTCCATGGTCCACCTTTTGTCTTGTGCATTTGGCATATATGTACATGTGACACCTGTACCTTGTGGTTGCGTTAGCGATGGTGCTACCTATGCGGAGTACTGGGCTAAACATACAATTTCATTAAACTGTACTTGCCATCGACATACAAAGAAGAATTACTTTGCATGTGTATCTATACTTCACATAATAAAGCTGAAGAATTGGTTTGTTAGTTTGTTTGAACGCGCTTATCTCTGGAACTACCAGTCGGATTCAGAAAATTCGTTTTTATAGCCCTTGGTAAAACTGGTTGCCAGACGTTGCGAATTTTTAAATTTTAACCATAACGCACGACAACAAAATACCAAAGATTAGTAAACATTAAAACACGGTTCAAGTTCATATTTTCTTCATATAAAAATATTTGTTAAAGACAAGTGGACATTATGTACGGTCAGTATACTAAAAGGCTAATCCAAACATCAGGGCCGAGCCCGGGACGTGGACGGACCTTGGTCCTAATGACACACGAACTTGAGTGATCGAGTTAATATGAAATGTACCTACTCACCGATGCGCTTCTGACGAAATATTATATATGTAAATCAACCTTCAGAACGCTTTGGTAATGTAAGTCAAAAAACTAGGAGGAAACATTGCCTCACTTTAGGAAACCAAATCTAAAAACGATCTAGCCACTACGCCCGCTGCTAGTGACTTCTTTGACACAAACTGCTTGAAACCGTAGTACACATCGCAAAATGACTGTTTTTTTCCTAAGAAAACCGGAACTTCAAATAATACCAATTCAACAATCGTCCATATTTTTAAAACATTCGATTGTCATTGAGAACTATAATAGTAATTATAATTATTATAACTATATTATAATAATTATCATTATTGTTACGCTCCACAATTAATGCGGGTTACGACATTAGTTACCACAAACGCCATTTAGTATCGAGTAGCAGGACTAGTAGAGTAAAGTTCATTTTAGACTTTTCTATGCTAGAACATTCTAGGGTTCTCGACATCCAGGTCAGTCGGGACCTGTATTAACGCGAACTTTCTAGATGTTTCGACAGTGAAATGTTCTGGAATTAACTGACCTATATGAGGACCGCATAGCCCGCGACCGAGTCAATATTGGATTTATAGCGATACAAGCGAATACTTTGGAAGCGGTGCGATTAACGTCATGAGTAGTGAAGTTGTGTTTTATAATTAATGAGTTTAAAGTTGTAATTAGTGTTATTAAATAAAAGTGTCATTTTGGTTATTTAATCGGCTGTTATTTAGTGTCACGAACCCCAACTCGTAACATTATGTTGATTACTCATGCCTTATAACATCATACTAGCTTTTGCCCGCGACTTCGTCCGCGTGGAATAGTTAGGTACTTTGGGCAGCCAATTTTTAAGACACTTATTTTTCATAAACGCTTAAAAACATGTATTTTTATTTATTTTTTATCAAGTGCCTTAACACAAAGGGTCATGGTTTATCTTCACTAATGACGTACTCCCATACAAACTTTCATCCCCTATTTCAACCCCTTCAAGCTTTCTGCAGCAACTTTAATAAAGCTGAAGAGTTTGTTTGTTTGAACGCGCTAATCTCTGGAACTTCCAGTTGGATTTGGAAAATTCTTTTTGAATATGATAACCACATTCATGAGGAAGGCTATAGGCTGGAACGGGAAATTCCTACAGGACGGACAAAAAACGGTATATGCGCGTACGAAGTCACGGGCAAAAGTTAGTAATTAATATTAGTATAGATTACTTATGTACCCACTAGCTTTTGCCCACGATTTCGTCCGAGTGGAATCGTTACTTTGGACAGCCATTTTATTTTTCAACCGACTTCCAAAAGGAGGTTATCAATTCGACTGTATGTTTTTTTTTTGTATGTTTGTTATGCGATCATTCCGTCAATTTTATGAATGGATTTTGATGATTCTTTTTTTATTCGAAAGCCTATACTCCTGAGGTGGTCCCATTGGCACCAAGTCAGAATCTGATGATGGGATCCTAGGGAAATCGAGGGCAACCCTCAAATTTTAAAGGCACATACATTGTTTTTCATATATTTCCTAACGCAATTCAGATAATTGTGCTTGGTAATCAACATCTCATCTTGCTGAGCTGATGATGGAAGGTATAAGTTAGGATCTGATGCTGGGATCCCAGGACATTTGTTTGATCAGCGATATTTTCTCCACCAATTGTCAACTGATTTGGATGATGCTTTTTTTGTTGCGAAGAGTATTTTCCAAACTAGCTCCGTTGCAATTCGATGAAGATCTGATGAAGGATTTCGGAAGTAGGCAACGGAACTCTTCAATAAATGATAGCAAAAGCTCCTGGGATTGCTGAAATCGCATGTCTGTTTATTGATTACACCAGTTCATAACATAACATCACGCCAGTAGGCTTTTAAGGGGTGGAAGGCAGATGCAAACAAGTCAACCTGAATTAACATGTTTGGGGTTATCTATTCGGGCATAACTTTATTGTTGATTAAGCGATCTTAATGATTCTTTCTTATTTTTGATCTCAGGATAAAATCTATGTCCTTTCCTAGAACTCAAACTATCTCTATACCAAATTTCATCTAAATAGGTCCAGCGGTTTAAGCGTGAAGAGGTAACAGACAGACAGACACACTTTCGCATTTATAATATTAAGTATGGATTACCGCGAAAATTTCCGGTCAAATACCTTGCACCTTTACTTACAGGCTTAGCAATAAGGATGAAAAACCGGCCAAGTGCGTGTCGGACCGCGCACAGTGTAGGGTTCCGTAGTCACCCGTCTCCTAAACCATGTCAGAATGTAGGTGCTTCACTATTATTACATTACAAAGTTAGAAATGCACTTGGTTTTAAGTAATTTTCTATAGAATTATTAGGTATTTTTTACTTAGTACTACTAAATTGAAATGGTTGACACGGGTTCGTAAAATTTAACACCTATCGCAGCACTTTTTTTTTATTGGTGTAAAGAGGTTATAATATAGCTGTACCTGACATTCACACTGCGCGATAAGAGCATCTCTAGACACAGCGGCGACCATGTCCGGACAGATTGGCGCGTCGAGTTCGAACCGCCCGGCGCCCGAGGACTTGTACCCCATCGCTTGCAGGAGGGTCTCGGCGCCAACCATGTTGGCTTCCACCTCGTGTTTGAAGTAGCCGCAGTATAACTGGAAAAATATCAAGGATTTAAAGAGCAGTTCACAGTAATTACTTGGCTGATAATCGTAAAACGTATAAGCGAATTCGAAAATCTGACACAAGTCTTGCCAAGTAGTACCGTTTTACCCAATTACTGGGTTGTGAAGGTCAGATAGGAAGTCGGTCCACGTAAAATACTGATATTCAGCCGAATCCGGTTTGACTGGAAGCCGACCCCAATATAGTTGGGAAAAGGCCAGGCAGGTGATGTATAAGCGTGTTCGACTAGCATCGCCTTAGTTCTAGCTCAGAACTTGAGTTTAAACGCAGTTGCGCAGATTCAGCTGTGTTACAAAAGGTTAACCGAACGATTGGATCTAGATACAGGGGATAGAATAATATATGCTGCTCTTTCACACGAATATTTGCTTTAGAGCTCTAGCAGAAACAAGGTACCTTCTCAATAAATGGCAGTAAACAGATCCAAAATCTCATCACAATACCGGTTTCTTGTATTGCGCATCAATTCCGTGCAAGCCCACCTCTTAGGCCGCTCGGTCTATCTAGCAAGCAAGGGTTAAAGTGACGTCTAACGTCAAAGTCAGTCTCGTTTTTTTTTGACGTGGCCACTCGCAGTTCAACACGCTAGGATTGGATACTGCTTAACCGGACTATCCTGTGGTGACCTCAAATGAATTTAAGGCCTCCAGCCAGGGCTGAAAACTACTTACAAGCTAAATGGCCGCTCGCTTAGCACCCCCTGTGACGTACAGACGTAAGCTTAGCTTAGGGGCAGCAAGGGACAGGTTGGGTAAGGGGATTTAAAACTAATGGCTCAGCGGCGCGGGCTGGCTCGTTAGGCAAATGCCAGACTCGTACTCACCCGTATGACTTTATACTCCTTTCTCCAGGGCTGGGCCAGCAAGTTGGCCGCATACCTGGCCAGTGCCGCCCAGCCCAGCCCAGCTCGATACGCACTGAACTCTGTGAGCTCATTGATCGTCTTCTGGAAGACTTTGCCTGTCTCTGCCAGCCCGAACTTGCACTCGTGAGGCACTAATGATAGGTATTCTATTATGTAGTCTGGAATGAGAGAATGAAAAGTTAAGAGAAAGGAAATTCTAAGGTCACGTTTCCACTTGCAACCAGCTCACATGTAACTTGAATGACATTCCAGGTTACTGAGGTAGAATGTGCTCAATTGCTCGATCATAAGCCCACAATTCAAATTTACATGCAAGCTGCTTGCTACGCACCACATATTAAATGCAATCCAATGATGAGATTGACTGTTGAAAAATCATTCAACGTTTGACAATATAATATTTGCCTCATCAATTTTACTTTCATCATTTTCGTTCCAAAAACTGGCCCCTTTAATACATGAAAGAAGAACTTTTCCTGAACCTAATAAAAATATTCCTCGATTCAGCGCTATACTAGGCTCATAATCGTGGCATATTGACAAAACCTTAGGAAGAGTGGGCCAAAACTAACAATGCACAATAGCAGCACGTTATGCTCTATTAGCTAATAGTTCGCGCATACCTTTCCGCTTTTGTCACTACAAATACAAAAGCGTAACTAAACCCGTTGTCACCGTAACTATAATAAACGCCTGCAAACTATAGGAATTGGTTGGAAAATATCTTCTGCTAGATGCGAGCCTTCTTCAAGAGTCAGTACATGGATTGGTCCCATGCTTGACTAGTATTCATCCAGCGTATGCCACTACTTCCACCAGGCAATCAGTCTACCTTGCGGGGTGATTTATATCTGCCTAAAGATAATCAAGATGTTCACCCGAACATCTTGATTATCTTTATTGGACGGAAACCTCTTCACTAGGTCATCGATCCACCTAGAAGATGGTTCTTCTCCATAGAGATCTACGCTTAGGAACGTGCAACTTCATCATTTTGACTGACCGACTTTAAAAATTCCAAAGTGCGTATACTTTAATGTTTTTTTTTAATGACTCCTTTGAATTTAATGGCCACGCTGCGCCACTATACGAATTCAGAAAACCATAACCAACTTCCTGGTAATAATACCGTGAAAGTTTGTATAGGCATGCTTGTTAATCAATCCTCGAAGGCTGAACGTATTGGGATAGTTTGAGTGACCCTTGACCTGTATTACCTAGAACAAAGAATACTCTATGCCAGGAGTTCGTTCGTACTTATCATAAAAATGTATTGTCATCGGAACTGAACCATCATGTAAAACTACTCTGTAGGATTTTTATCCTACAGAGTAGTGGTTCTAACTCAGCTTACAAGATCTGACCTAAACAAACTTACAAACATTGCAGTTAAATAAAATCTTGTAAACATGGAAGTTTGTAAAAATGGCCATAGTTTTTTGTACCTTCAAGCTTCTTCTTCTGGTCCAACTTCTCTGGGCTGTCATCGGTCTCGAGGTAGCTGTAGTGCGCGTCTTCGATGCGGCGCCACAGGGCCGGCAGCCGCTCGCGAAGCACCGCGTCACCCATGCCGGCGGAGCACGACATCACCATCACAGAGTGCGTACCGGTCAGGGGTCAACTGGGGGACGAAATAATGAAAACTGGTCAGTAAGAATATGGCTGAGACCAGCTAAGAAGAAGCACTGAAACAATCTCTGTCCCTCTCACTATGTTTGAAATATTTATTTAAATTATGAGTTTCATATGAATTAGTTGCAAGACGACGAAATAATGAAAACGGGTAAGTAAGAATAATGGCTGAGAACAGCCAAGAAGAAGCACTGAAACAATCTCCGTCCCTCTCTCTATGTTTGAAATATTTATTTCAATTATGAGTTTCATATGAATTAGTTGCAAGACGACGAAATAATGAAAACTGGTAAGTAAGAATATGGCTGATAACAGCCAAGAAGAAGCACTGAAACAATCTCTGTCCCTCTCTATGTTTGAAATATTTATTTCAATTATGAGTTTCATGTGAATTATGTGATGTCAATTCAAGATAAATGTCTTGCAAAAGGGAATCGTTTTACCTAGTACCTAAGCTTAGATTTTGGAGGTCAGATAGATAGTCGCTCCATGTAATGCAATCGGTTGAAGTGGAACCCGACCCTAACTAAGTTGGATAAAAGGCCTACCATAAAACCTGCCTAGATATAATGTAGCATAATTTCTGTAACAGCCAATAATTTTTCAGCCAATTGAAAAAGCCACAAAGATTTCAGCGGAACTATCCCGAAAATAGGCACCGCAAGATTCATTTGACAAGCACGATTCAGTGGCAGAGTAGCTCGACCCTTCACACAAATGTAAATGGTTGATAACTACACTGTCGCATTAGGTTAAAGCCAATGATAGTTGGAAGGAGATAAGTAAATAAATAACACGTTTACATGGCATATTTCCAGCTCATGCGTTTTGAAGGTATGAGAACTTTGTAGTTAAATCCTCACTGCTTGGCCTTATATAAAGGGTATAGCAAGTTGCCGATCTAAAAATTTGAGTATCAAAAAGAGAGACAACACTCGAAATAATGAGTAATCCTACAGGAATCATCACCAAAGCAGTATGAAGGGTTAGGAATCTGAAGTAGCAATTAAAAGGTGTTTTTTACCTTCGTAACATATCGAGGATCATTGGTCAAGAAATATACTGGTACATATAGGTGAAACATAATACCAACTATACATATATGAGAAAGTGGAGCTTAGGACGCTGGACGGTCCTTCCTATGCCAAGGATACCAATACTCAATCTCGAGAACATTGTGGTACTTACATATAAACAAAATGAAATTTTAACTGGGACTTTATTACTGGGTTATTCATCTCCGTTCTCTCTTTTCCCGCTTGCCAATATACTCAGACTTGGCACACGGAACAATAACGAAACCACAGCAGATAATAACGTGTTGAAAGTTGAATAAATCATTCAAAACTAATGACTGGTTTAGAGTTTAACCTACATCTCTATCGGTTAGTGCAATCCAGTTAAATATAGCCTCGGAAATTGGGGTACTGGTACTTCGAATTCAAAAAGCTCAAGCAATTAGATGATCAGATAATATTTCATCATGGCCTTTAGTTACGGTGTTCCTATTTTATTGTTGTCTTTGTGTTGATCAGTGCTTAGCTAAACCTTTACTAGGATTATAAAGAGGTTAAGTTTGTAAGTTTGGCTGTATGCGGCAATCTCTGGAAGTGCTGATCCGATTATAATAATTCTTTCACTCATAGAAAGATAATATATATGCAGAAGCGACCGTAAGCCTGAGCTCGGTTGCGGCATTTGTTCGAAAGAGTCACCGCGGCCCTGGAACACAAAGGACATTTGGAGGAACATGGTGACAGTAACAACAGGATTTTCCAATGGATACCTATTGAGAGCAAGAGCTCAAATCTTCAGAAGGCATTGAAGGAGAAAACGCAAGGAAATACTGCAGTTGTTGTTGCGAATAATCACAGTCGCTTCAAGGTATACAAAATTATAGCAATATCTAGTAAAAACCTACTTACTATTGAACAATGTAAATTCTCTTGAAATAGACAGGATTCAAAACTTACTAGGTTCCTATAGGAAATCGAGACCTAACCTCTCATTAAATCAGTCCAATCCAACCACAAACAAACACAGTTGTAGCGGTATCGCCTACTATTATTTACTGTTAAACAATTAAATCGCGCACGCCCCGTGTTATCAGGACAACAGAATCGACTGGTAGTGGTATCCATGACGACTAACATTGTTATCAAACAAAGAACGCAATCGAAGAATCGTACGCAATTTAAATGCAACAAGAATATTAAAAACTGTTTGCATGGCCGTATACTACCTACAGTAAGGCACGACATGCAATGTCGTATTATGTTAAAGGATTACATATTTTGCTTCAGCAGTTATAGAGTTTAAATTTCAATGGCATATACTAAGGTCTGGCTTTCAGGGTCAAGGCACACTGCGACAGAATCTCGCGCCAATATGCCATATGTTTCCTTTTCCTCTTTCTACGGCATTGATCGCAGTCTGATCCCCTGAGCGTAAAGGCTCCTGCAGATAGGTGCGATGCGACACGCTACACCGATGTGATGACCATTTTTCATAGAACATTGAAAAATGGCCGTCAAATATTGTTGTCGCATCTGTCTGTGGGAGCCTTGAGAATGTCCTTACAGGAAGAATATGCATAACCTTCACGATTGCAAAACCACGAAGTTTTGTAACATAACGCTAATGCTAACTTATTAACTAAAGTACACAGGATTTTAGACCACAATTAATACACAAATTACGAATCCTTTGTCTCGAAAAAAATACTTAGCCGTGCCTTGCTCCGGTAGATACAAAACATAATAAGAGGGGGAAGGCAGTCAATCAGCCAATGAAGTGCGGATCGCACAATAAGCGAATGAGTCATCCAAGCATTGTCAGGAAATACATTGATGGTTCATTCATTCATGGCAATGCATGAGTTATATTACTTGATGGGCCATGATAAATAAACTATAGATGCGTTACCCTTAACCACAATAAAATTGCAACAAAAATTGAGGGCAACTGTCATGTACCCTGCGCGTGAACACAGCTTTCTGACTACCTATTGGTACCAATTGTGCTTGCATTATTTTTTAGAGCTGTAATATTCATGAATGGTGATACGTCATAGTTGATGGGTCGTGCGTTTCAGTATGTTGGTTTAGTGTTTCAAATGATAACATTATATTTATCATCATTTGAACTTTGAACAGATGTTTGTTGTTGAATGTTCAGTGCATGAGGGGTCAACGTTAGTAAATGGTCTATTACACATCATGGTTAATCATGCTAAAGGTATCAAATTATATGTTTTCATTACAATATAGCTGTCATTCACGGGCAATGTTTTTAACTCACTTAATTTCTGCGTCAACATCTTGGAGAAAATACCTCAATAGACATTTTTATACCTAGTATATTTTACTAGTGTAGAAAACCCTATGAGCCAAATTACATGAAAAATAAAATTCTTTTTTTTTTACTGTATAGGCACACATTATCCTAATAATAAAGCAAAAATACTATCAGTAATGACTTGATAGTCTTGCAGCAGTGATATAAAGCACCCAGTCTCAGGCATTGTGTATGTAAGGATCATAGCAGCTGGTGTTCCGTAGTTGCTGCCTAGCTCATGGGAAAAAGGAGTGAGTTTATAAAGGCGTGTCTAATGGGATAATGCTCACTAACAATTATAACGAACAATACTGTTGTGCAAATATTTTGATGTGGATTTTATAAATAAACTACCCTGCTGTTCAGCCACAGATATAGATTTTGATTCTTGTTTTTTTTTTTGGTTAGGTTTATCCACGACTATTCGCATATTGTAAAAATAAAATAAAGCTGTCCTGAATGAAATCAACGACTTTTTCATGTGGAGGATCAAAAAGTTTTTACTACTAATGTAAAAAAATACAAAGTTTATTGCTCAGATTCCGTCGAAGAGATAGGAAAATGGGCAATGAACTTTGCCACGCTAAAACTAAACCACCACCAAATGGTGCCAGCAATGGTTCACGATGCATTAGTCAAAATTTCAAAACAAATATGTTACGAAAACACTGACTGGAACCAAAAAGAAAATTCTTTTTACATACGAAACTATTTACTATCTTTACCAAATTATAGATTTCAATGGTTTTTTTATTTGGTAGCCGTAAAATTGTTATCAGTCAATGAGCTGATAATGGTCCGCTTTGATAACAAATGAAGAAGTCAATTTGTTAGGAACATATAATTGTAAGATAAGATAAGACGATAAGTTTATCATGTGTATGATGTGAGTCATATACTATTACTTACTGTGTTTTATGTACTTAGATTATGGAGGAGGAGGTACTATCGATCCAAATGAAAAAACCTATGCTTTTGCTTGAGGATTTCAAACAAAAACATGATAGTTTTCTTGACTACAACCCATTATATGAAATTTATTTAGTTGGCAAAGTATTTTTCATAATCTTCATACTCTATACTTCTAGCTGAATAATCTTTCTCACAGTCCATCCTAATAAAATGAAGAGACAATTAAATATTAGATTTAGTATAGGTTGTGCCCGTAAAGCATTTTTTTACATTACAAATGTATTTTATTTATCAGTTACATTCTGGTTTAATCATTTTATTGTAAATGAAATTGAAAAGAAACAAAATATTAAATTCCAATTTGTCAGCTGACTTCTAAGAAAAGGACTTCAATGTAAACAATAAATAAAAACATAGCACTTTTTAGTATTGTTTGATTTAGTTCACATCATGGTTAACGCCACATATTTTAGTAAACATGAAGAACAGTAGAGAAAGACAAACTAGGATCTGACTATAAAATTCCTTATTTGATTTGATTAAAAGACTTTTTTTTAAGATTTGATGATGACTTTCTAGGAAATCATTCTAAATATTTACATCTTCAAAGCTACTAAAGAAACCAATTATAGGAGAAAAAAGTTGGTAAATTAGAGAAGATACAAGCAGTAATTATCACACTAAAAGAATTCAAGAAAGCGACATCAGAGTAAAAAATATGCTAATGATCATACTCCCACGCGATCCACCAATGTGCGATTCATACGAAATTTAACCTAATTCTAGCCTACAGCTGTTATCTATAATGTGTACTAAGGTCTAACGAACTTACCGTACAGGAAGAACATTCTTTTCCTGGATGTCAAAATTTATTCCAATGCACCGAAACTAGAGCGGACAAAAATAGTTCACCCAAAATAAAAGCGACCGCTGGGAACTCATATCCAAATATCACAAACAAATATTATACACATTTGATAATCACAGCTTAGATCAATTTACAATAAAAGCTACAAATCTCCAGTAAATATCAAAGAATTAAAAAAATAGTAGAGCAAAATTTTTGGGATTTTGTTTTGACGTTTATTACTACCTGGCACAGACTATCAATGAAATACGGTTTTGACGTAAATAATGACGTTTCGTTCCACGGTTGTCTATAGTTACCATAGCCTATATTACAAAGTTTCAGCTGGTATTGGTATAGATTCGTGTAATCCTGTGATTGATTCAAACAAGAAATGGTTTGCTTGACGATTTAGCCTTGCAGTACATGACCCTACCAGGCACCCAGTAGGGGCGGGTCGGGCTGGAAAGACTGGAAACCCTGGACTGGATACCAGTCTATGCAATTTTTACGCACAACCCTGCTGCGCCTGTTACTTGCATTCAAAATGCATTGTCAACTTGATCTTTATTGTTAACGGAGTACCTCTCAGGGACAAGGGACCCATGGTGACCCACAATACTCCTCATACCTACAAACTCTTTTTCAATTATTAATTTATTACCAACATAGATGACGTGCAGATACTACAAGTGGCAGCACCGAAGGGCCATTAGCAAGTAAATTTTACCTACAAATTTTCGAATTTGCAACGCTAGATGGCACAGTCTACTACGTGCACGTTCCCCTAAACGGAGCGTGCACGTTCCACTATAGGTGGCAGCACCTGAAGCATCAATGTCAAGAACACCTATAACGCAATGCATTTGCATGGGGGTAGGTAGTAACTATACTATGCGTGGGGCACAAGTAAGGAACATACTTTAAAAGTTTGTGTCTGTATCTTGCAGATGTTTCTTGATGACTCAAAATATCGTTTACAAACTTTAATCAACCAGTTAGTAGAAAAGAGGTTACCGTTACTAAAATCTGTTTTGTTTTCAGGACACTGTTTGTTTTCGTTTTGGCGTTATGTAATTACTTGTCAAAGATTACTTGTCAATTTTATTGATGCAAAAGGGGATTCAGCTGATTTTTGATAATGGTTAAATATGTTTTATTCTCTGATCCTTTACGGCAAGAAGAAATAGAGACTTTTTACACGGGTAAATTGTAATGCGTGTTGTAATTACCTAGTTAGTATATTATTATCATAATCTATTCACCTCTTCCTCAGGCTTGCCAAATGCATCGTAATTATTACAGAGGATATCCTGATAGCAATCACCCACTCAAGATCTTCATTGAGCCTGAATACAAATGGCAATGTCCGACAGAAATGACTCAGTAAGTTTACTTAAATGAAATAAGTAGGTACCTATACCTAACTAGCTTTTGCCCGCGACTTCGTACGCGCATCACCCGTTTTTCCATTTAGCGCGTTCAAACAAACAAACAAACTCTTCAGCGATAGCATATGCCTATCTCCGACGGATAACTCACAAAATCTGCTCCCCTTAAGCAGTCGACAACCTAATAGGTTGAACCGCGAGACGCCACTCACAAAAAAAAACAAAATCTGCTTTTACTATTAAAATTTTATTTATGTAGGTACCTACTAAATCCGCTGGCACGGACCAAGTCGCGGGCGAAGTGCTAGTATTTGTATAAAGATATTGGTCCGAGTCGATTTAGGGGCGGACCGGTCCACCTGTATTTGTACTGGAAGTGCAGAGAGTAATTAAAGCTTAAATAAATAAATTGTTTTACAGGGTGTACCTAACTTACCCAGCGTTCCATGTGAAGTATAAGCAACCTGTATCATGGCCAGTAACTTTGGAACGCACTTCTGAAATGCCCACACTCCCTGACAGAACTTTGGCTGGGCGGTACAACAAAGGCCCATGTAAACGTTTTATTAGATAAATTTGAAAAAAAATACATATTTTTTATTTTACAAGCTCATGTAAAGATGTTTATATGTTCATTTGCTGAATAAACTTTTAAAACTATTGAGTAATTTATTATTTAGTCCTGAAAACAGGGACCGATATCGATACTCGAAGAATACCGATATTTTTAAGAAAATACCGATAACAGTATCGATATCTGGGATAAATACTGGTATTTTAAGTCAGTAATTTGAGTATCGATATAAAATATCGATAATTATATCAATACTCAGTACCGATATCAGGCTACAATGTGACGTCACAGAATCTTTATTGATGATTCCTAAGTAAATACATATTTATTACAGTCGCGAATCATATTTTGATCAAGATACAACCTGACACTGACCTGCAAATCGCAAAAAACGCAAGAAAATTTAATAATAACGGTATTATATCGATACCTAAATACAGGTATTTTTAGCGATATCGGTTTGGTATCGGTTATCCAAATTATATCGTTATTCAGTCCCTACCTGAAAAGCTCTCTTGCGTGAAGTGGCACAGCACAAACAGAAAATTATAATATCTGAAGTAAAAATACCGATTATAATATCTGAAGTAAAAATATCGATGTTCAAAACACTGAACGATTCAAAATGTCTGTCTTACTAATGCCATGTCTTACCTATCTTGAAGTTCTCTTGGGTTGGCGATCAAATTTTGGCTATTACAATAATTGTCGTTGATGTCCCCCCGCCAACTTAGAGAGCTCTATCTTCATGGTACCACACCACAGTTGAGTAGAGGCCAAGTTGAGGATCTTAATTATAATCGAAGTTTAGGATGTCCGTGTACAAAAATAAAACGTCGAAAATACTTGTAAGCTTCAGACACGTCCCCTCAAAGCCTCTGAAAAGTTTTGATGACGGCTTATGTTTTTTTTTTGAGAAGTTGTGTGAATAAAGACTGCAAAGTGCTTCAAAAAAACCCGTTTTTTCCATAGACTGGAATATATTGTGACACTGACAAACATCTCAAGTTTGACAGATTTACAGGGTAGGTTTCGGTGGTTTTTGGTTTGATTTTTGGCAAACTACCCACCCAGTTATGACTAGCGCGTAATCCAAATTGATTCCAGTAATACGCTGGCAAAATTATAGTAAGTTGGATATGGACAAAATATTATTCGTAGATAATGCGAGACAGGATGAAATAGAAACATTTTATGAAGTAAGTACCTACGGTAAAATACACTTGGTATCTACATCTACATTTATTTCGTGAATTAGATATTACTAGTTGCCACCCGCGGCTCCGCCCGTGTGTTTGTCGAAAATTATCCCAAGGGAACATATTCCCGGGATAAAAAATATCCTATGTGTTATTCCAGACTATAATCTACCACGGTGCCAAATTTCATCAAAATCCATTGAGAAGTTTTTGCGTGAAAGAGTAACGAACATCCATCCATGCATCCACCCATACAAACTTTCGCGTTTATAATAATAGTAGGATTTACTTAACCAAACAGTTATACCTAACTGTTTGGTCAAGTAAATCCTATGTTTGAGTTGTTAAATATGGTTTTTACAGGCCTGTCAAAGACACAGGGACTTTTATAGAGGGTATCCAAATGCCAATCACCCTCTAGTTTACTTCAAGGAACCAGAATACAGGTGGCAATGTCCTCAAGAAATGACTCCGTAAGTACTTGGCGATGCGAGATGAGGAGACAACGTTTGGCTAAGTGTTCTAAGCTCGTCTTGTACCTACATACATCGTCGTTTTTACGTTGTGTATTGGTAGCTATTATTTACCTAATGTATGTTAGCAAGCATAACGGCAAGGGAGTTGTCACCAGCAGTTAATGCCCAGCTGTGGGTAGCTCTGCTTGGTGCACGTCACACCCAACTTGTGTCCAGCATTTTGCGGAATAATTTCTTCATAAATACTTTCGTGGACACCACAATCAGTGAGGAGAAACTTATTAAAAAAATATTGCTACCTATATCAGAAAGACGACATCCACAGCTGGACTGGTCACGAGCATCGTCATGAAACAATTATATTATTGATTGAATTTGTCCATTTTCATACTGTTATCTTTCCCCAGCGTATACCTATCGTTCCCGATGTACCATGTGAAGTACAAGCAGCCGGCCATGCTGCCTAACAACATAGGCCGGACCTCGGAGTTGCCATCGTTGCCGGGCCGCACACTCGCCGGACGCTTCAATAAGGCTGCCTGCAAGGTGTTCGTCAGATAAACTGGAATGGTAACTGTCTCCTTACACTCTTAATACATTATGTCTTACGATGATTTCACGGAAGGACGTCACTTCTTCTTCACACACAAAAGCATATTCTTTCAGGTGTAATATTGGGTGGCCGATACCGATATTGGGTTGTTTTCATTAAACACATGATATCCACTGCGGCAACGTTTAGTTGAATATAATTGAACCTACAATAGGTAAACCCTCATCTTCTCAGTTTAGTTCCATTTCGTAGGATGGGAGGCGAGTCTATTGCCATCAATTAGGTAGGTTCAAGACTGGACTGCTACTGAGAAATTGGATCGAATAGAATCGTTTTGCTTTTTCTACTCCCAGGCTACGTGAGGTCGTCAGTTGGTGCAATAGTTTAACCAGGATTAAAGTAAAAAAAGAGCCATTTGATTAAACTAGTAGATATTTATAATAACGTATGGTAGGTACACAATCGTTTAAATTATAATAATTTATTGTTTTTGCGCTAGCCTGCGCTGTCTCACACCTGAGCAAAGCGCTCCCGCCACTTCCTCCATCTTCCGCGCACTAACGCGTCATCTCTCCCATGATATTATTTTACCACACATAATACAAATACTATTTTTATAATTTAAAATAAAATGACGTTGGGAACTCCGGCAGTCGAGCCATAACGAGTTTGAATTCGTTCAATCCGATGCCTCCACTGTTGTCCAAGTTAATTTCATTCAATATCTGGGAAGGAAGAAAAACACATTGAACTTAGTTTTCTCATACCTTTTTAAAAGACGAACGACTGATGATCTTTTGAAAATCGAAAGATTTATCAAAGGTAGCCAGTAACTGTCCCACTACAGAGCGAACATTTCTTATGGAAACAATGGTAAAACGTTGAAATGGAACTCAAAAGTCCTATCGTTAAAATGTAGTAAAAATAGTACGAACTGCTTGCCCCCCATTCACTAATTTGAAGAACTAAAATAGTGGCGAACAGCTGCAATGAAACTGCATTTAGCAAAATAAATTGACCAGTGACGTATCTGCTTCTAGAAATATGCAGTGTGATATTTGTAGATCTCGATATGTTCGTTTGATATGGTTTTCTTGGTATTCAGGGCATGCACAACATTCATAAATTTGATTATTCCAAAGCATGAGCATTTTTTTATATAGCCGTTACTTTCCCACTGCTCTGCAAAGACCTTGCCCAAAGCCCTTCTCTCGCGCCGACTCATACAAGCCTTTACATATCAGTCTCGGCTCTCCTTAGCTTCTCCTTCTGATAATGCTTCAAGCAGCCCTTTTTGTGGGTTCGGCAGAACCGGCGAAGGTCGTCGCATCACCTAGTCCGAGGGCATCCTACTCTGGCGCACCGGGTACGCCACCATATACCAAATTAAAAGCGGCACCACATTAATAGTGTAGATATTAGCATGGGCACTTACAACTTTAGCAATTTTAAGCTTAGAGTCCCGATCGATGTGGTTTTCCGTAATACGGTCATCAATAACACCCCAAGTCAACCGGTCCACAATCTTTCTGATGTCCTTCTCTGTTATCTGGCCGTCATCGTCCAAATCTATATTTTTTTTGTAAAAATAACAAAATGGGTAAGTACAATAAACCTTTAAAAAAATCTGTCTTCCTAATGATTTCCATCTTCATACAAGCTGAGTTAATGCTAGTTTTTTTATAGTTCGGGGCTTATGGCAATTACCCTCATCAATACTCATCATATATCCCATATTGGTAGGTTACTTATCACAAATTATCCTTAAAAAACTTAGCTTAACAGACAGATGTGTTGCTGGGGAGTTTATTGCGCCACTTCTTCTTCCCAGCTACAACACTAGGAGGAAGTGGTGACGGGCGGGCGTTTTGGGGGACTGTCTTTATGTAGAACTTTGACGTTCAAAAAGTGCTGGCACAGCCTAATTTGAATAAATGACTTTTGACTTTTGAATTTTGCAAAAATGTACCGGATGTGATAAGGAAGACCGCTAGATTAAAAAAAACTAAATATAGTTCACTACTAGGTACTTATTAAATATGCTTTCAGAACTTGAAACATAAACATCAGTGCCATTATCTTGAAAAGCGATTTCATACCAAAAATCCTGAACGCCCAAGCTGCCTTAACTTCGGCGGGGCAGCCGGCGCTCATGGCCGAACATAAGTCTACCAGGTCTTCGAACGAGAAACAGTCATCGTCCTTCGAGGAAAACACACTGAATATTCTGTCTTGAAACGGATTGTTCTGAAAATTAGGTAAAGCGTCTCGAAATAAGAGTTTTGACAATAAAAGACGAGTGTCTGGTTTAAAAGACGTTATTTTTTTATTCCCTTACTTTTGGTAATTTTTTTTATGAAAAACAAGCCATTTTGCATTTTTTTTAATTTTAAATGCTTTCTTTGATAGAAACGAGCTTAATTATGATGTAAAAACTTCTTTTAATCAGACACTCTTCGAATTCAGCGTCAAATTGGTTATCTTGCAGAAATAATATAAATAAGTGTTACCTTTAGCACACAGAACTTGTTCACAATATCTTCCCTTCTAAATCTGTGATGGTAATTATTTTTAATCATCTCTGGATCAATTGAATAAAACTTTTTCATCAAGCTGAAAAATGAGTATCATTTACTTAAGTTTGGTGTACGTCGTTGATGCAATCGCCAAAACATGAATAGAACTGTGAGTCACTTACTACAATATTTCTCCCTTGGTCAGATAAGTCAAGGCTGCATAGTCTTCCATAACATCTTGGGTCAAACCAGGATAAGATTGTGCACTACCCATTATTTGTTTGTTTTTTAAATCACTAACTCACTGCTTCAATCGGAAATCCTTGTGTATAATAACAAAAACTTAATCGCTCTATAAAAATTATCTTATCAGTCCTATTAGCAATTAAAAATAAAGATTATATCGATCATAAGGTTATTACTATTGTGACGTCGACACGTCGGCAGATGCAGACTGTTCAAGTAAAACTGCGAAATTATATTAAGGAAAAATAATTTATTGTTTAAAAATAACACCGGAGATCATACTCAGCAATAGTAACACATACATACACGAAAAGTCAATGCAATACAAATATAGCAATACACACTCAAATCTACAATTTGCTAATTTACTTATTCCAGAATAATGTCGTTTCATGGGCTACTAGTTGCTAGAAAGTCATGCACAACGAAATAAATATATGAGACAAAACAATATACTGTAATAAACTTGTATCAAGAGCGTCTAAGATATGAGAATGACTAAATAGTGGTTGGTTGAAAAAACTAGAAATTTTTTCTATCATTGAGAAATTCAGGTCATAAGATTAATATTGATTATTAAGTTTTAGCTGATGCCACTTGAACTTATGATTGTCACTAATATTTACATGCGTCGGGTAAGTTTGTCATGTTCAGTTGCGATACAGCAGCTGAATGACGCTCTGCGCCTGCAGATCACCTTTTAGGGAAATCGACATTGTCAAAACTTATTTGGCGACGCGCTCTCATTTTAGCTGCCTCTTCGAATGAGGGCATGGAATTCGACTTGAAGAGGCCTAGGCTGGACTTGTCAAGCATGCTAAGTCCGCTGCTACTATTCGAGTTACTATCTATATTCACTAGTTTGTCTTGAAGGATATTTTTGGAGCCACTTTTTGGTTGCTCCTGTTTGATGCCGCTACTGTGAGTGTTTTCTTTGATCTGCGAGGTGAATGTGCTCGGGACGTTCTGGCGAGCCTTCATCTGCTGGTAGGCATTGGCTGAGATGTAGCCGGATACTTTGTTGTTGGTTTCGTTCGCGATCTTCATCTGTTCCTCTTGGAAACACTCGTCGACCGTGCGACCTTGTATAATCGCGAATACGTATTGACGCGCTAGCCTGAAAAAGACGATGTCGTGTTAATACAAATGGAAAAGGGAAAGGCTCACAGTAATTGGTTTCTTGTCGTAAACTGAATTGATTGTAATGTAAAATGTTATCATACTCCGAATTGGCGGAATTGTTCAACGCAACAAACGCAAAACCTCATTGGATCAATTGTTGCTCCACCCTTATGCTGGCCCATATTTCAGCAGTTTGGTTTCCAATCTAACCGGACGCAGCTGAATACCAGTATTTTACGAGGAGCAAGCAGGTAACAATACCCCTTATAAAGACTAAGACTTTAAAGCTTCAGACTATACATGTAACAGAATAACCGCAATACCTCTTAAGGGGTCATTGTACTCATCATTCAAAATAAAAAAAATCAGCTGTTCAGTACATTTTGTCGAGTTATTCGCACATAAATGTATGGGGAAGTCGATTCTTTTTTCGCGATTTGTTTGGTCCCATAGTAAAAGTTGTTCATAATGATGAGTACAATGACCTCTTAAAAGGTATTGCGTCCATTCCGTTACACGTTGTATAGGACAACTTCGTGTGCAGTAGTTTTTAAGTTTGTTGTTTATTATGTAGGGTAGCTATTGTTTTTATTCTTACATATGTAAGTATTGTGTTTTATGGGCCTTAGTTGTCTGAAATAAAGGATAAATAAATATTCTAGTACTCACTTTAGCATAGTTTCCGAAGTAGACAGCTTAGGTGCTGCAAGTTTAGCAGCGTGAGGCGGCAATGCAAGCAATCTGCGCGTGAGTCGCGCTAGTGAAGACGCCTTCTCGCGGAACCCGGGCGAGGACATACGCCAGCCGTGGACGCGCAGCGCCTCTGATACTGCCCATAGCAGTTTCTGTAAAATTAGAAAGGTATATTTAAAATGTACGTCAATATTATATTTAAATCCAAGGCCTCACTGGTTTAGTGGTCGTAAGAGAGGATACGGAAATAAAGCCTTTTTAGAATCTGTGACAAGAGGTGGGTCGAAAGCGATGTCAAGTTTTTAAGATATTTCGCGGTTATAGCGATAAGAATAGCCTCCAATTTTTAGGGAATAGAGGCATCATGTAAAATGTTTATAAATAGTAATAAGAAAGCTGTGATAATGTAAAGACATACATATACTAACCTTCTTATGAGTCTCATTTAGTTCACTGGAGGTCCTTGTACCGAACGCTTCCGAAGCTCGGCGTGCGAATGATAGTTGTGAATGCGAACTCCCAATAGAATCGCCTCCGAAGGACAAACTCTTCGCTATTTTACTCCTTCCATTATCCGAGTCGTCATCAAAGGGATCGCGCTTTCGTTTCATAAAATGATCGCTTTGTGTTCCATCCATACTTTTCGTTTCGGCAGTTCGCACTGGTGACCCGAATAATGCTCGTTTGGATTTCATAGCCTGAGCTGGTACGGATGTAGAAGGGGCTTGAGGCATAGGCCTTCGATTTTCTGGACTGAAGAGGGCTCTTTTGAGAGTTTCTCTAGCAGGCTGCGATCTGGTTAGCTGTTCAGAGTCCATGAGCAATCTTCTCATAGCTTTCTTCTTGCTAGAGCCGCCACTTCGTGTCTTGGGAGTTTTTGCTGGCGTCTTCTTGCCCGGTGTCTTGCGAATAGGCGTCTTTTTGCCCGGAGTGCGTCGAGTGCGGGGGCTCTTCCTGTCCGAGGAGTTGACCAGCTTTCTGTGCGGGAAGAAACTTGAAAGGATTTCGATATCAGTATTGAGATAGACAGTAACACAAACTGAAGATAACAAAAAATGGACTGGACTGCAGAATAAATTGTTAGAAGGTTAGGGTTGTCCCAAGTGTTTATTCAAATGAAATAAAAATAAATAATAATATAAAGTTGATGACAATGAAAACAATCCAACTATAATGGTTTAATACAATGATAGAAGCTTAGATTGAAATACATGGATCATTAAAAATTTTAAGCTTTTGTTATATATTTGACTGATGTCTGCTAAGTTCTCTTCTAAGCACTTGATTGAGGAAAAAGATAGATTGGACGTTTGAAGTCCTGGCAAAATGAGCAGATACTATGTATAAAACTCGCATATTTTGTCAGTTGTTTAGAGGTGTGTGTCCTCCTAAAGCTTTGGCGGATACAGGCATGACGTTATGTTAAATAGCACAGTATACTTACTTCTTATCAATGAGCACCATCTTGGCGGTGGAAGATTGCGCTTTCTCGTTGATGGTGGCTGCGCTGGCGAAGGCCTGCCGCCGACGAGCCAAGTGCGATAGACGACGGCCAGGAGACTTCGCTTGGGCCATTCTGACGATTATTAAAAAGTTGTAAGTCTTATGTGGAACATGTGTGAGTGGCATGTACTGAGTGGGGTTTCCCTGCACCCCAATTTTAATTTAATTTAAGTTTGATATTTTACTTTTTATTTTAATATTTTTGTTTTATGATGTTGATATTCGAACACAATGTATATTGTAAATGAACAAATTGAATTGTGCTGTACCCGGTGCAGAATTGTTCGGAAAATTACCGCGGCCCTAGAACGCAAAAGGATTTTGAAGGAACACAGGTGGGTTTTAGTCAGGTAAGAGTCTGACACTCCCTCCCGTCCGCTACTGCTGTACAAAGTCAAAAGTCAAAGTCAGAACGTTTATTTCAATTAGGCCATTAAACGGCACTTTAGAACGTCATCATTTACAGTTCAGTAAAATAATAGTATTAAATTAATAAATTGACTCTACTGTCCATTCGGAGAAGTAGATTCTTATGGAGAAGAACGGACAAGAAACTCCATAGTTACTCTTTTCAAATAATGGTTTTACAAAATTCGGCATACTACAAAAATTAATTTAATATTATGTGAGGACGATGCACCCAGGGTATGCTACTTATAGGAACAAAGTATTAGCAGCAGAGGGAAACTTATTCATTTTCTAAATAAATTTAGGTAAATGGTACTCACATATTTAAGTACCCAGTTCTAGTTCAAAATCAAGTGATTGAAAAGAAGGCTTGCCTTTAGCTTGGAGGAGGACAAAATAATAAGTTAATAGTTAATTATATTTTTTCAATGAATAGTTACCTCACTACCCATTACAATACAATTTATCTAATTAATAGCTTTTGCCCGCGACTTCGTACGCGCATATCCCGTTTGCTCCCGTTCTCGTAGGAATTTCCCGTTCCCGTATAGCCTAGAGCATTCTTCATGAATGTGGCTATCATATCCAAAAAGAATTTTCCAAATTCTACTGGTACTTCCAGGGATTAGCGTGTATAAACAAATAAACTCTCCAGCTTTGTTATATTAGTGTTTTCCTTAATTAAAAACATAAACATCTGATCTGTATTCTAATAAAAACACAGACAAGTAAACAGACTCCGACATACTACTTGCTTACATTTGTTCTTTATTGGACACTTAAGTTTAATCTTTTTTTCGGGAAAATAAACAGTTATACATTAAAATCTTATACTAAGTTTTAAATATATCAGAATAACAAATGTTTCATGGTTCTCATTTTCAGGGATTGAATAGGGTACAGATACAGTACACAAAAGCACTTAAGTTCAAAGCGCCATCGAAGCTGTGTGTCCAGATTTTGAATTCAATCTAAAGTAATATTATATAGAGGTAAATGTGTTTGTTTGTAGAAGGCAGTCTCTAGTGCTACTTTTTACCCCGAATAATGCACCATTTCTGTGATTTAAAAAGCTTACATGAGAATATAACACATGTCTACAAAGCTATACATACTTGAGCCTCAATGCTTTCCGCTTGCTTGCACTGTTGGGGGACTGCAGGCCTCCAGAGTAAATGTTTACACTTGTATCAGTCTCGGCACCAACATATCTCTCTCCATAGCGTAACGCGAGTAATTCTAGCTTCTCTGAATGCTTTGTCACATTGTAGCTGGAAAATGTTGAGAGGAAATAAATAAATAAATAATAAAAGTTTAAATATTTTCAATCAGTATGCAATGAAAATTACCAGGCTATCTACCTAATTTTTTACAACAAAATGATTGCAATTTTCGCCATTTTTCACATTTTGAATTGAGGAAGGTTTAAACTATCATAGATCAATATAAACAAAGCTGTGGCTACTTCAGTTTATTAGGCCATACACTAGTAGTAGATCCACTAGAGTTCGGCTATTTGAAAATAATTGTTAGATAAATTTATCACAATGCCCACATTCACTTCCTCAAATATTGTTTGAATCCATGAGGAAATATTATTGAGGAATTTTATGATTCAAATCTATTAATGCTTGACCAACATTCACTACACAAAATAATAATAAATACAACGTTAGAACCATTAAAAAAAACAGCTGAAAAAAAGGCACTTACTACACATCATAGTATCTGCATTTCACCACATCTGGCCACCCCGTTTCAGCTGCCTCTATCTCCGAACACATCTTCAAATGTATACTCTTATCATTTACACTAGTATCTAACTCGGAAGTCTCATTAGACATAGAACTCTTGGATTTCTCCCCATTTGAACTCTTACTAGTACTTTCTTCAGTATCTAATGTTTTTGTAATTTCAGGGATTTCAACAAATGACACCCGTTTTGTAGGTGTTGTAGAGTTTATCTCAGGCACTACGACTTTTGCTTCTTCATCAAAGAGAGGCAGGTAGGAGTAATACTTCTTAAGCATCTCTGTCACATCAGTCTTCAGAATGGTCACAGAGGGTGGTGGTAAGACTCCTTGAAGAGTTTCCTGTTCCGAAAAATAAATAGAATGAATACAGATAGATATAATACTCTTTATTTTATGCCACAAAAGGGCTTAAGAACTAATAGCCCAGTTGTAATAATGGCTGGTCTTCTCTCTAAAAGTGATCTTATACAGAAAACCTTCGAATGGATGTGACAGAGAAGGAGAAAAGGTAGATTTAGAGAGGTACAAAAAAAGGGTCATGGACAGAAGATAGTTTAGTTGTTTTCAAGAGTTAAACTGTTGTTTGAATCTTGTTTACAAACACATTATTTTAATATCAAAAGTGTTTCCATAGATGTGATGGAAATTGGTATTAAATGACTATTTTTTTTTGCAATAGATATAGGCACCCAATAAATCTATAGAGTGTCATTGGTTAATTTAATTTGATTCTGTATAAACGACCAGAAAAGTTAATATAACTTTAGACAGCTACCCCATTAGCTAATAATACTACAGGACAATAATAAAATATAAACAATTTATTTTTGGAATGCATAACTCACCTGGAGTTATGACTTATGAAATATAGAAATAGTGGTGGTTATAAATATTAATTTGTTTTCCTGTAATATTATTAGCTAATAGATATGCTATTGGTATGGCCAACGCCAACCTACATTTATTGACATACTTAATTCCGAAAACAGAAATAAGGACATAAAGTTGTCCTGAATCTCATATTTCATTTCTGCTCTATAGTATTCTGTTCAATCCTTCAACCCCCTTACCTAAAAGAATGTTTCAAGTTCCCTCATGACACACATAATAGATATCTGAGGTCATCGGAAAACTTGAGACTAGAGATGCCGATGCATTCCATCATCTACGACAAATCTTTTACGATTCATGCGGTGCGGTTATGGAATGCCTGACTCGTGTCGGTTAATTGTGCTGAATCTTTGTCCACTTTTAAAACTTTGGTCAAAATCCACTAACTCTCTTTTTAAATCATTTTTACTGCTTCGTTATCTGCTTTTGTTTCATAATTATTATTGTATATATTAATATATTATATACCTATCTATTGTATATATAGATACACCTAACACTGCTTACAGTACTGTCTTTCCTTTTCTCTCTAAAATCCATTCAAAGGTTGTCTTGAAAAGATCACTTTTAAACAATAAGGCCGCTCGTTGTGTCACCCTATGTACTGTTTTCCTCATCTATATTTCCAGTAAATTATATGTTGTACATAATAAAGCCTATTGTATTCTATTCTATTCTGAATCAACATATCGTGATTCTTTACATTCTCTAGTAATGAAAAACGATTCATAATTATTTGTAGTTGTAAGTACCAGGTATAACCTACGAAGAGATGTTAAGGAAAGGGCATTGATTGATATTGCAAATTTATATTGCGTCAACCATAAATATTTTTACTTTGTCTACATTTTTTATCGTAAATATTGACAAATTGAGTAATAAGACTTCACTACTAATTAGAATTAGCTCATGGCCAACAGTAGGCTGACATTGAAGCCAATATTTATATGACATCAATATTTTTCAAGATGCTGGTGTCGGTCTGTCACAGAGATTTTCTCTGAATTGACTGGACCAATTCTGTTGAAATTTGGTACACATATTACGTATGGTCCTGTGACCCAAACATGGACATATTACGTATGGAGCCATTTTTGGGGACAAACTTGAAAATAAAAAAAGTTAGTTTAAACTGTACTGTGTAAAATGTCAAATGAAAGGGGGCTTATTGTGGGAACCCTCACAATAAACCCCCTTTTTAAAAAAAAATAGTCTAAAACTACTAGTAAAATATGATTGAAACCTCAATTATATTGTTCTCGTAATTTTAAATTATATAGTTTTGAGTCGGTTGTTTAGAGTGAGTCTGCTTGGCCAGTTTTTTGTTTGTTATCTTTGGAAGTATTGATACAATTACGAAAATTCTTTTACTGATGGAAAGCTACACCTATTGCAACATTGGTGTAGCTTTTCCATCAATGAAACTATGCCAGACTATGCTAGAAAAATGCATGGTTGCTTTGGAATACAGAAAGAAAAGAATTTGGCTACATAGAAAACCCATTAGAAAAGCTAGATATGAATGAAAACAAGTAATTTTGTAAATTGTTTTTAAGACTGTAGCAGTTGCCAGATTAATTATCATTGGTAATTTGTACACAAAGCCGTTCTGAGTGAACATATATTGTGATCCTATACATTTTTTTTGCAATGAAAATCAATTCTCGATTATATTGGTTGGGTTCCTATGAAGCAATATATTAGGAAGAGGTCAATGTACTTAATTGCAAATCTATTTGGTGCCTAGTATAGTCAAATAGGACTGCATAATGATTTGAAGCTTATCTATGAAATAGACTAAGTTTTTAAAGAATATTGAACATGCAAGGTAATAATAACATTTGGGTGTTAACCACACAAGGATATTGCTAACCACATAATGTAATACCAGAGATAATATTGTCAATGCTATAAAACACAAAAGCAAAAAATATCAATGTTAATTCAACCGTGTAACATGCAACTGATTACTAATATAGTCTTTATAACCCAAAGGTTGACTGGTAGAGAATGCCTTGATGCATTAAGTCCGCCCATGTACCACTATTGTACATAAAGTTTAAATAAATAAATAAACTGATAAGAACTGCAGTAGGTACCTTCCTAGACCTAGTCAGGTTATTAAATGCATATAAAATCACATGGCAACACATTAATTACAAATAATATGACTGTAATATTCTTTAGAATATATTATCTTGCTGTTGAATGCCACAAATAATATCTTAAGATGAACATACAAAATGAAACAATGTAGGTTTGCAGGTTATTATGTAAATGACAAAGGTAAGGTTAAAAATAATATTGGCATTTACAATAATACTTATACATTTAATTGCATGGTAAATAATGAATGAAATGGCTATAATGGCTTGATAAAAAAAACAACAATGTAATGCTTACCTCAATCTTCCTGACTTTTCTTTTATCATGAATTTCAAAATCTTTAAGAAAATTCCAAAAAGGTTCCGACTCTGGAGGCGGGTCATCATCAGCATCGTTATCAGAAAACATATCGGGAGATCTTACTCCACTGTCAAAAGATGCTTCGAGTGATGAGTAACTTTGCTCTGAATTCCACTTTGCTGTGCTTCCGTCATCATTTACTGGACAATCCTTCTTGTTACTGTCCTCATAATGAGAGTCTCCAGTACTCTCTGAGTTCTTATATCTATCACTAACATTGTCCGATGCATCACTGACTCTCTGCTCACCATCATTACTCTCCATAATTGACTCTGCATTATCATTGCTATTTGAATACATCCCACAAATCTCTTCTCCACGTTTTTCTTCTAAATTAGCTAAACTGGTGCTAGAACTCATTGCCGAGATGGGGTCTACTATAGGTTTCAACTTTTGAACATGCTTAATTGTCCCGTTAAAAGATAATTCACTTATAGGCAACTTGAATACGTTTTCTGAAGGCCCCACATCTCTAAACATACGCACACTGTCTACTGCATTATTGCTATTTTCCATAGTAGGGGTTATGAACATGGGATGTTTAACTATTTCAGTTCTTGAGTCCTCTGACGTATGAAGGTAGTTTTGGTTAGACTTTTCGTTAATAAGACTGTGATCGATCGTAGCAAATGAATTCTCAAGTAACGATGCCGCGATTGGGGAACAGGGCGAATTGATTTTTAAACACAAATCTGTATCTAAACTAGATCCCTTGTCAGTCATATGATCACGAACAATCTGATTTAATAAACTGTTCTCAGTTTCAGCTGTTTCGCAATGTTTATTTTTAACATTAGTTGATGTTACGATAGATAACTCTATGTTACCTCTGCTATGCGAACTCTCAGAATCACAGTGGTTCGAAGATATACCCTCGTTCGGTTCACGTTTAACACTTTCCTCTATCAAAGGATCAACAACATTAAAACTTCTCAAATACCGTTCGTACAAAGAAAAACTATCGCTCATGGAGTGGCAATTTGAGTCTTCAAAGGATTCCATCACCACTTCATTCTTATTTGAGAAACGTTGTTTTAAGGATTCATAATTTGTTTTTGGACACCAAAAGATTCCCTTATTTATAACGTTATCTAGGTAATATTGTAAATTTACTCTAATATTTCTTCTATTCTGAGCTTACACAAACGCGCCATTTACGCCATGTTGTTACAACTAAACTAAAATTAAAAGTCAGTCAAGTCAATGGCAAGACAAGGACAAGACACTTGAAAACGACTTACATTTTCAGCATATAGTTTTGTGTTTAGTCGATTGCCCCGCATAGCGTTGCTTGGCAGTGTCATGGTGTCGTCAAACGGCAAAATATGTCATTCATATCAATGGCCCAGGGCTTTTGGACCCACTCAGTCGAGAGGGGTTTTAATCATGCTCTCTTTCAAATTCGTTCAAAAAAAAAATTACAAGGCGGGATGCATAAAAAGCGAGCAGCTCTTACGGACGGATAAAATGATCAGTTATTCATAAGTTTCGTATTCGTCAAAAGAAAAGCTATCCTGGGGAGTTGTCTAAAATTTTCGAGGTTGCTTGCTTGTACGGTATCCCATGAAGGGATGCTGTGCAATCGAAGCGTGCTTATACAAGAAACTGCAAATTTTATCCCTGATACTGTTTGAAATCTTATCTGTCCGGGACTTCAAAATTTTCGACCTACTTTGACCCACACTTATGAAAACTAAATTACAAACTTAGTTGATTGCCTAGTGGCTGTCTTAAGTCCAAACCATGCATTATATTGGTGAGACTTCTATCCATAACCTTTTCTGAAATAATCTGTGAAACCGAGCTGTCAAAAATGACATTATAGGTAGTTAGAGAGGTGCATTATTGAATTATTTTAATAATATCGATTTTTTTGGAATTTCTTTTTTATCACCAGAAACGATGATTTTATTACAAGTAATACATTAGCTCTCCATAATAATAATATACAAGGTCTCCTTTTGCGATCACGATAGTCTCCTAGCTCCCAATGCGTAAAAACTCCGTGATGGGCCAGGATCTTTACACAGTGTGAGCCCTACGATCCCCTTACTACTACCTACTATAAAACTTCTCATGTAATTTTTTTACCTGTTTTCGAATCATAGGTTTAAATAAATAGTGTGACCATGAAAAATTTATTCACTATGTCTCCATCGAATGTAATCTTCATGTTTCAAATAAATTGGTAAATACTTCTAGCTTTGAGTTGGACACCTAGAGGTTTTAGGCGACTCTATGGACAAATTTTCAACCCTCGACTCGGCCTTAAATACGATTGGTTTTGTATATTTGTCCAATGATTTATTTATTTGTTTATCCTCGCATCAAAACACCTTGTAACAGTGACATTACACCAATGGAGCACACAAATCAAGTATTTGCTGATTTAAAATAATTAAGTATGTTGTGTGCGGTGGACTGCAGAAGTGCGATTGTACAAATATCTCATCAATGCATACAAACAAGATGGAATGACAGTTCACTTCATGCTCGCTACAACTAAGTTTAACGGTAAGACGTTGACAGAATAGACCGGCTGGACATCGAATGGACGGCGCTGCATCGCACATGCTCGCTTACGCAGAATCGGGTGATATGAGTAATTTTCTCGACGATTTCGCAGAAAAGCTTGAGAAATAAAGAATAAGCCTGCAAGAGTGAGCTCTAATATCAAAGCACCTCCCCAGAAACAGCCTAGGTTTTTCTAGGCTGTTTGATATTTTTGAATCACTATCGAAAGTGACGGGATGGCGTCCATGTCTTTCATCATCATCATCATATCAGCTAAAAGAGGTCCACTGCTGGACATAGACCTCCCCCAAGTGTCGCCACAACAACCGGTCCTGTGCATCTCACATCCATCGGCTACCCGCGACCTTTACCAGGTCATCGGTCCACCTTGTGGGAGGCCTTCCAACGCTGCGTCTTCCGGTACGCGGTCGCCACTCTAGAACTTTTCGGCCCCATGGACCATCTGTTCTGCGAGTAATGTGCCCTGCCCACTGCCACTTTAGTTTGGCAATCCTTCGGGCTATGTCGGTAACCTTGGTTCTCTTGCGGATATTCCTGATTCGATCACGCAAGGAAACTTCGAGCATTGCCCTCTCCATTGCTCTTTGGGTGACTTTAAGCCCGCTGATGAGGCCCATTGTGAGCGACCACGTTTCAGTTCCATACGTCATCACTGTGTCACGCACTGGTCGTAGACTTTCGTCTTGAGACACTGTGGTATGTGAGACGAGAAGATACCACGCAACTTCCCGAACGCCGCCTAGCCCAGTCGGATTCGACGGTTGACCTCTTTCTCGTAGTTTGCCCTACCTAACTGGACCGTTTGTCCCAGGTAGGTAGCATAGTCGTGTACAACTTCGAGTCTAGAGTCTCCGATCTTTATAGAAGTGGGTGCTACATGGGTATTTTGTATGAAGACTGGCCCATGTCTTTGGCTGAAGATTTTTGGCAAAAAAAAAAGCGTTTAAATTGTGAACGCAAGATCGACGTTGAAAGTTGAAGTAATACTGTCGGACACGCAATGGTCATTTTATCGATACTGACTGATTTAAAATGTGGAAGGACATCTCTACATGATCGCACAAACTTAATTGAATGAAAAATTGTGAACCTGTGAAATACAAACAAAATCCCGGCGTCGAAAATAAATCTTATTGGTATGTATAACATTTTTTGACAAGTCATATGTTATTGTAAGTAGATAGTCCTATAATTAATTACTATTTCTCTACTAAGAAAGTTTAGCAAGCATTGGTAACTTTTTAACACGCAGTCAATTCTCAAGTGAAATTATTCTTTCGGCTTTTTAGTGTGCTATTCTTAAGAGATAGTACCTCAGTTTCTAAGGAACACTTTATTTAAATGGTTTTTAAGTACCTCTGCTTAAAAATTAATGTGTTATTTGCTAAGTCGGTGTTCTATTTACTTATACCTACCTACCCACCAACATATTTGTATCATTTATATTCTTATTAAATGTTACGTTACATAAACCTACCTATCTTTTTGTATCTTCTATTAATCAGTTATAGTGATTCTTGTCAAAGTTCCTAGCTCAGAAGAATCAGTACTTACCTAATTTTGTTTTAAATTTCTACCTACCTTCATTATAATATTTTTTTAATAGTTGGGGAAAACTAATACCAATCAAGTTTCCCCCAACAATTATCTGTGCTTGTGATTAGGTAAGAAACAAAAATATGTTAATATAAAACACAGTATGTTTCTAAAATGAATTAATTAACCATTTCTGGTCCAAAAGATTATCAAAGGTGAGACGATTCTCAATTATATGCATCCTCCTCTAGCTTGATTGCAAACTGATAATATCAATATAAGAAGTCTTTGGTTAAACAAAATCTTAGTTCAAGTAAATACTAGGTATTGACTGTAGTCTGGTACCTATTTATGTACAAATAATATTAATGAACAATTAACAAACAATAGTATATGTATAACATACTGATTATGTAGTACATTAAATAAAATCATACAGCACTGTTATTAATAATGTTCTTGTGTTATTTATATGAAATTGTAACAGGTAGTTTGTTTGTTGCTTTGTTCATTGTATTATTAATTTTCTAAATAATTGTGCTGAGTTTAATAAGTTTTAAAGACAATGAAATGTTAAAATATTGATTACAATAGAATCACTCCAAATTCATTCAGAGTTAACTATGCTATAACATGTAGGTTTAATAAATAAAAAAAATACTTAACTTAAAAAATATTGATAATATCAGCATAATTCCAATCTTTATTCAGAATATATTACATCAGTAAACTTATACATATATCCTGTTAGATATTATTGTATTCAAGGTCGAAAATAGTAAAACTTTTCCTCATTGTGAAAGACTAATTTCAAATAGCAGAGTTAAAATATTTGCTCCAACCAACCAACAGAAATACACTTCACTTGGCGTATTTGCCCAAATATTTGCGTAACTTTGGCAATAGAAAATATACCCTAAATTTCATTTTTTAACAAAGAATTAGGTGATTATTTGCCCAAATGGCCAAGTAAAGTGCCAGCATTAAAAACCTAATAAATTAATACTGTACTTACAAGATAAGCAAACATTTTCATATTCATACCTTAGTAGGCCCTGAGAAGTTAAGTTTTAAGGGAGTTAGTGATAGCGTGACGGTTGACAGGACAGAATGGAAGAAAAAAACGTGTTGCGCCGACCCCAAGTAACATGGGATAAGGGCAGGAAGATGATGATGACCCTTCATCATTTAAATTGTTATCTTTAAATCTTTGCACCTACTTCAGAACTGTATGTAGATGAGACGACATTTAAAAACCGGCCAAGTGCGTTTCTGACCACGCACAGTGTAGGGTTCCGTAGTTACCCGTCTCTTAAACCATGCCAGAAAAAAAAGTAAAAAGTACTTAACTATTATTAGTTGTTACATTACAAAGTTACAAATGCATTTGGTTTTAAGTAATTTTCTATGGAATTATTAGGAATTTTTTTACTTAGGTACCCAGTTTCATTTTATAAATTGGTCAACTATTACCTACTCATTAACTTGTTAAGCCTAGGTAGCGGTGATAGTTTTCCTTTTTAATTTTTTAATGGTATTACTATAATTTTTTTACGTCTCCATAAACAACGGTTTAGCTGGCAGAGGGAGGGACACTTGACTCTATAGCGATTTAAAGAGGAGGCAATAACTTCCCAGGCCCCATCTAGTGGCAACTAGGAATTTTATTCTAACATAAATTTGCACTTTAAAGCTAATTATTTCGCAAACGAATCCTTGGATGAAAAATGGTTTTAGCTAACCCCCAATATTAAATGATCCATCCAACGACACCCTACACCATGTAGGCTACACCATCCCCACTTTACATGTGGGGATCACCCTAAAAAAAATATTTCAAGATTTTATTTTACTACTTTGTCGGCGTGATTGATATGTACCCATACCAAATTTCAACTTTCTAGCGTCTCTGAGCTGAACCGCGGACGGACAGCCAGAAGGACGGACATGGCGAAACTATAAGGGTTCCTTGTTGATTACGGAACCCTAAAAAGGGAGCCATGGTTCGCTATTTTAGTTTTATTGTCATATATTATGTTCATCATAATTTACCTGTTGCCTGCCCTAAATACCTGATTTGTTTGATAAACAAACAAGTGCCTTTTAGCCATATATGATGTGCCCTGATAAATCATAATTAGGCTAAATTAATTTCCAAACAAAATTAAACAAGCAAAGTCGTAGAAAATCACTAGTAATTAGATATATTGGATATTTGTCTCACTGGCCTCACGGTATCTGTCTATGATTGCACTGACCTCTGCCCTCTGCGCCTCATTATCTATAAGGTATAAAGAAGTCAAAATGATGTATTCACTCTGGCTCCTGCACTCATTACCAGTGCCTCAGTAAAAATTAAAAAAAGATAACGGTGCATACTTTTTTTTTTCATCTACGCGCGCACATGCGCTCAGTGCATGATTTAACGTAGTCTTGTGTTACGTATTAATTGATATTTTCGCGGAAATCGTGAAGGTAATGTTAAATAAATCATGTTAATTAGTAAAGATAATATCTTAAATAGCTTTTGTTTTGAAGCTATTTTTCCTCTGTGATAATTTCGGGGATAAACTGCGAAGCGAGACTGTCTGTGACTGTGATGACTATTATGTTGCTTTAGTTGTTTTGATATCACGAGTAAGGGTGCACGTGAGTTCCAGGATCTTCGTTTAATAGATACCTATTACATTTAGTTAGGTAAGAACATTATTTTTTTACATTCTGTCACTATATTGAGATTGGTGGACAGTTAGCCCTCTAACATGGGGGAGCTTCTTTATTTATTTATTTATTTACAAGGCATGCTTACATATTCTAATAAACAAATTTAATGAAACACAGACATAGTAATAAACAAAAATGAGGGCGAATATCAATATAATTATGTCACCACCTCTACCTACCCCTTTGACGAACTGAGGCTGGGTGTTATACCTTGTTGATAAAAATCAAAGAAGGTAGGTAACACTTTTAGGCAAGCTAAGTTCCAAAAAGATGAAATAGGTAGGTACGTAAAAATAATATTGGGTGCTAGGTACCTAATTAATACATCTATTGTGAGTTTTGTGACTGAGTAATTTCAAGAAAACAATTTTTTACGATAGTTCGTACCTATCACAAAAATGTTTCTCATGATTCATGAATGATTTAACTGCTCCAATTAGTGATTCTAAATTAATTAGAGACACAGTCTGATAAATCACCGTAAATATACTTAACACATTGTCTAGACACGGACGCTGTAATTTCTATATTTATGTTGTTTACATCTCCCCAACATATCTACTTGAAGTACTTATTATAAGTATTCGCTTGGAATTTGAACGGGGAAGTAGGTGGCTTATTTGTGTGATGTTAAAGAGACTTACAAAAGCGAAGGGAATAGATAAATTGGCCTATTCTTAAAGGGAACAAAGGTCGATGTTGGACGGGTTTCAGAGAGAAACTCGTATAGCTGTTTAGTCCGTGCATATGTCACCGGAAAATCGCAAACTCCGTAAGATTATAAAATATCTTAAGAGATTGTAAACTCTCGATAATTTGTCAACGGAACATTTGGCATACTTTTTTGCGCATCAAAATTTGATAGACTATAATATCTCCGTGCCGGTCCGAGAAATTGTGGACTTGCATAAAATGGCGACCAATCAGATCACAAGTCTGCAATTTATTCGTTTTTGTGTATAGTAAACCTGGAAACCAGGCTCTCATTGGTCTGTTCAGATATGAGTTCACACCAACAAAGACCAATGAGGGGCCAAGTTTCCAATTTAACTATCACACCAAAACAGATAAATTGTAGACCAGAGTGCTGATTGGTCGGCAGTTTAAGTCAGTCCACAATTTCTCGGAAGGAGATAATTAAAGACTATCAAATTTTGATACATCAAACTATAACTACTCTGTAGTCTGTATGTATGTATTCTTTTTCAGCACGCTAGGGCTGGTAGCATAAAAAAGTATTCCAAATGTTCAGTTGACAGTTTATCGAGAGTTTACAATCTTTCAAGTTATTTTATAATCTTACGGGGTTTGCGATTTTCCGGTGACACATATGACGCGGCAGTCGGATATCATACGTAGGGTAGGTACATAAGCCTTGCAGAAATTGTGAAACGATATCTCCTTTTATTTTGTGAAATTTCTCATCTATGTCCTCGGCCCCAATAAATGGTGAAGTGGTATGGTCTAGTTATTAAAACCATAAGCACGTTCTTCCAGTTAGCTCTAGCCAGGGTGTGGAAGCTCATTGATCCTAACTCCTGGCAGGCAGCTGACGTCTTCTAAAAGAAGCATTTTTAAATTACTTGCACTTTCCCACTCCAGCATAGTTATTCACAACCATTAAATTCCATCCCGAAACAAATGTTTGTAGTTCTGTGAGGTACGTGTAGGGTTAATGCTACAAAATACATAGTTATTTACGAGTAGGTATATTATTATGGTAATTAATTTAAATATGTGACATGTTTAATATGCTTATCTTTACTTCGTCCAACTTTCGCAAGTCCTTTTCAATTCGTCAGGACACCAGTTCTGTGTTATTTATTGATATTGTTTGACTAACGTTACCAACAAGAGTCATTACAATCTCCGTCAGCTTTTACTACTTGCACTCAGGTCAAAGGACATATTTTGTTTTCTTTTACTCTGGAGGATGTCATCCATAAACCATAACATGATTAATTTATCAGTGACGATATTATCTTTAACTCAGAAATGTTGCATTTAAACAAACTTTCAGTTTGTAAACTATATTAAACTCTTGCATAATTGTAAAGTTGAATGAGAATTTGCATTTTGTAATGAAATAACTGATTTGGATAGGCAGGAGAAGGCGTTTATGTTAACAATGAATCAGGCACAAGAATGAGCTCCAATTTAAGCTTATACATTGATAAAGAAACATTTCGAGTTTAAAGTAGCTCGCTATGCACTCAGTTGGCTATTGTGGTCTGACTAAGTGCGCCCCATTCCCGCGTAAGTATGGGTGCATTCGTTAAACAAAGTTGAACTCTTGCTGGTTCGTACCGGTTCGTACAAAGAGCATGAATTTTATGTGCGTCGGCTAACGCTAATAACTTTGTGAGCCGGGCGTTTGGCTGGAAAACCGGCACCAACTAACAGCTCTCCACGTGAATGCACCCTATTTTTCCATTTAATCGGTGACATTAGTACCTTTCCCGCCTCCCCCGGAAAAACCCTGAAAGATGACCTACATAATAAAAGGAAGCGTTTTACTAACCATCACGTTGCTGTTGCCCGTAGGTATAACCTAGTTTCGCCTGTACGTTAATAATGTCAGTAAGTTTCTCCCCTTGTTTGTATAGATTTTATATAAATAGGTTACACTCACTTCCTTCCAGCATTGGCGCATCCAATAGGCCTATATACCCATACATTCCATACAATCTAGATGGCATTGTCAGTTTGTCACCGAATTCACTCAACCCAACAGCTTTAACTTCAACTGTTTCAGATATGGAGCTGGTCTCTCTGGCGAAGGAGGTGTTCCAGACTATAGCGGAGCATGCGGCGAGCTACCGGCTGGGACAGTCGGCGCTGAGGCACCTCGACCGAACGTTGTGGGTCGTCGAGAAGTGTGCGAGATGGGCTGTGCCTCCTCCATGTTAGTAGTTTTTTTTTTTTAACAGTAACACATAATAAATAGGCGAGAAAAAAGAACAAAATAATTGGTAAAAAGGTCTTGCTTATTTCTAAAGAAAGCGCCTTCAGTATACCTAAAGAAATTTTTTAATAAAAAAACTTAACAACAATAAGTTTTACAATCTTACTGTTCATTGTCATCTAAACCAACGTAAAAGAAAAATTTCAGTGCGATAGTGTGATTTCACATTTTCAGGGTTGGTCCCATAGTAAAATAGGTTCATAATGATGAGTACAATGACCATTTATGGCCACTCTAGCTCCTGTCAGAGACATGGACTGGAAATCATTTGGTTGTGTGAATGTTTTGGTCTAAACGGAAATGGCACCAATATGTATGACTTGCGCTTGAGTCTCTTTACCTACTAAGTGCCTACTAAGTTCAGTTGAATATTATTGAATGGTTATGCAAAACTAAGCAGGTACTCATCATCGTTTAAGAGCATTATGCACTTGTCAAGTTTGTAATTATTTGAATACACAACACAACACATCTTAACAACACGTCTTACACATTCCAAGGTTGTAGCTATAGAACACTAAATCTGAGCTTGGTTTTTAGGGTTCCGTAGTCAACAAGGAACCCTTATAGTTCATGTCCATCTGTCTGTCTGTCTGTCCGGCTGCGGTTTAGAAAATTGGTATGGTTAAACATATTAATTACGCCGACAAAGTGGTAAAATAAAATCTTGAAATACATTATTTTCTACATTAAACGCGGCGATGTTTTTTTTTTATCGGCTACCCCATGGTGTGGGATAGGTCGTATAACAATATTAGGTTTGCCAAAAACATTTTTCCATCCAAGGATCCGTTTGCGAAATATTAAGCTTTAAAGAGCTAATTTTTGTTAGAGTCAAGTGTGGGGGACACTCTGCCAGCTAAATTGTTGTTTTTGGAGACGTGAAATAATTCATAGTAGTAGCATATATAACGAATTTAAAAGGAACACTATCACAGTACCTAACATGCTAAATGAATTAATGAGTAATAGTCGACCAACTTATAAAATGGAACTGGGTACCTCAGTAAAAAAATCCTTAGAATTAATTCCATAGAAAATGACTTAAAACCAAGTGCATTTGTAACTTTGTAATGAAAATAGTTAAGTACTTTTTACTATTTTTCTGGCATGGTTAAGGAGATGGGTAACTACGGAACCCTACACTGTGCGTGGTCCGACACACACTTGGCCGATTTTTTTTAATGCTGATGTCACTCTTATGGATTACTACGCACTTATCTCAACTCAAATCTAGCTTTAAAACGAAGTTTATGACTGAGCAACATTCTATAGTACTGGCCTTCAAGAATTCAGCTAGTTCACACAACATTAATCAATGTATAAACACCCTTACTAAATACGTTTAAAGTCCATTTTACCATTTCCTCGTGAGATAACAGCAATAGATAAAGAGTTATCTGAATGGAGACTCTCTATTTTGTTTCTTTTTTCTAAGAGATAAAGTTTATCACTATCAGGCATTAGCTATGTTTTGTTATATGACGCCAACAGTCACATTATCTGCGTATGTGAATCATGCGCCTAATAATGTTCGTCTGCTGATTGCGGCTTCGTAATGACTAATTTATTAAGCCTAGATTGCTTAAATAATAATTATAGTACCCGGATGACCGAGCTTTGCTCGTTCTTTTTTTGGTAAACGTTTTCTAAAAATGAAACCTGGCTAGATCGATTGATGAAACCCCCTTTTTTATGGATGGGAAATCATCAAATGACTTCCTTCTTCCGCTCTGGGTTGGAGCGGAAGGGCGTGTGACTCTAACTGACTAAAACCCATCCGTGTTCCTTCTAAAGCCCTTTGCGTTCCAGGGCCGTGGTGACTCTTTCGAACAAATTCCGCAACCCCCGAAACCACCTGCATACTAAATTTCATGAAAATCGTTGGAGCCGTTTCCGAGATTCAGATTAAAATATATAATAATTGTCCGTTTAAAGGTATTACATTTATTTTGTAAGTAGGTTAAACATAACACTTTTACACGTCAATCTTATTTGGTCATTTTAAACTAGACGAGGCCGGTGTTTCCTAGCTGACTACCCTGAGAAGAAACACCGAAACAAAGTCAGAGGTCAAAGTCTCTTTAAAGTCCATACAATCGTACTGGTCCGATCATGTGAGAACCATGTAGTTTAATGTCTGAAGTGGTATTTCGAGGAAAGTCCCACACACAGATTTGAGTGGACCAGTCCAGACAGTGCAAGCATTTGACAGTTATCGTGTAGCTCAAACTTAGAACTTTAAGGAGCTCAACAGCAGCACTGAGCTAAGACATGAATGGGTACTGCCATTTTTTTGATACAGTTGTAGGGACTTTAAACCTAAGCTGACTTTGCGAACTCAAACAGCACCTATAAAGAAGAGGTTCAAATAAATAAACTAACAAAATAATATTCATATTAAATCCCTTCTATGCCTTAGAAAGCTCGTTACACACACACCTGACGACACGGTGATGGTGATTGAGCGATTGACTGCTGCGCTGCGTGTCGCGGGTTCGATCCCCGCACGGAACAAATATTTGTATGACCTACAGATAGTTGCTCCGGTTTTGGCTGTTTGTGTATGTGAGTTTATATGTTTGTAAACGCACCCACGATACAGGAGAAATTCCTAGTGCGGGACATTTAAAAGAAAAGAAAAAAACAAGTTTAAGTTAATCCGAAAGCCCGAAAATTAGCTCTAAGACAACGTATTCGCCGAGGTTGCAGATAGGAAGTCACACTTTTGAACTAAGTAAACCTACCGTACTGCTGCGAAATAAAGGTCAAACTGTAACCATGACCGTGCAGTGTTTGAAAAGCAGCTGTTGTAGTTGAACAAATAAGAATAGATGTTTAATTATTTATGCTATGTATGTCACTGTCGTTGGTAAATGTATATTAGAAATCTCATCAATACTTATTCATTGTCTGTATAACAAGAGCATAATTATTATACAATATCGTATTTTAACCTTTTAAACGCCATTGTCACAATACGTGACAAGCAAGCGCGTGCCCTGTACGCCAAACGTCACAAATATGTAATAAAACATACGGCGATTCGCGGCTTGGCGTCGCAGGTACGCCGATGCGCTTTATGCTCTGGCGTTCAAAAGGTTAAGGCACATAATCAAATGTGTCACTCCAACTCATATATTCTTCCAGTGGATCAAGACGAGCGCCCGCAGCCAGAGCTGGTGCGGCCACTGCCATGGGTGTTCTTCTTAGTGATGATAGTGACGCTGAGGATCACTCGCGAGGGGATATCGCTGCTCAACCTCGTCATGGGGAAGCCGCCGTTAAGGTCTGCTGATGTGGTATGTACTGCTTTATAGATCTTAAGGTTGAAAGCAGCTTTGAAAATATTGACTGTGACAGACAGACACACGAGGGATCCCATACATAATGCTACGGGCACACTACCGTGATATGGCAATAATTATAGCCATAATTGACCTAGGTGTAGCCACGATTTATGGCCATAATTTTATGTATATCCGGTAATGGTCTTTTTTCGCATATTCAAGACGATTACCGCGGTAATTTTTGCGTGAAGTGGCCACAATACAGTTTGTTCCGTTTGCGACATGAGCTCAACGGAAACGCACGATGAACGCCCGTGCCGACCGAAATGGATTGGTCAAATAAATGGGTACTAGAGTTTCTGGAAGCATTCCAATCGAAACCAAGTCTATGGGATACCCGACACAAGAATCATAAAAATTTCCATCTACCGTACCAAACCACTTCACGCGGTAATTTAGGCAGTTTATTTGTTTTTGGTTTTAATGGTGTTCCCTCTATTTAAAGAAAAAAGAATGAAAAATATTTATTTGGGACTCGCACAAAACAAACAGAAAAGTAAAATACATTAAAACTAACAGTCATAAACAATAACTAACAGAAACAAGAAAGAACAGCATGAATTTAATACGTCATGTGCGAGGCCAAAAAGGTCCCTACCTCAGCATAGTTATGCTGCATTATTTAAAAAAGTAAATAACTCAGCGCTGGTATTCTGATAGGATTTGGCATAACACAGTTTCCATAATCTTCTTAAAACGACTATTTTTAAGGCATACAAATTATTAATTTAATATAATTATTGTTTGGCCGAATATTTAAATGTCCTAATTTACAATGGCTCACTTTTAAGATGGCAGAATTTTATTTGGCATTTGACCTTTGGCAAAGTTAAAATTCTACATAATTTCGTTTAGCATATATTTAGAGCGACGATTCATAAACATCATCATCAGCCGAATGACGTCCTCTGCCAAAGGGAGGGGGGCCCAAACACGATCCACTATCCACCTTTCTGGTCTCCATCAATAGTGCTAATCAGCAGGATTCAAATGAAAAAGCGAGAGTGTATGAAAAATAGCTTTTTTATACTCCGCTTGAAGGAATACTCAAAACCATATGTGTTCGCAAACGAATTTGAAAAAAAAACACGTATTTCTCTCATATTTCAGACGACAAACTAGGATAATATGTGTGATTTCTGTCGGAGTTAGGTAATTTTTTTATGGGCCGTGAGCATTCTTCTTTGCCGTGTAGGTTGAGGAGTATTCCCGAAATTCCTACGGGAACGGGAAAAAAGGGGATATGCGCGTACGAAGTCACGGGTAAAAGCTAGTAATAAATAAAATAATTAAGTTTCATTTTACAACTATTTGCTTCATTTTCCAGGTCATGTACATACAAAGCAAGAGACGATACCTGCGCACTCTCAAGTACCAAGGCAACAGAATGATGCGCGCACGTACAAGCACAGCCGTCGCACCGCGAGAGTCCTGGTCCAACGCGCTACACAACTTATTCGAGTTCACTATGTGCTTCCGGCGCCAGTCGAACTACGGCAACAACAACACCACGCGCGTCAGTAACAACGACGAAGTCTTAGTAAGTTATACTGCAGCACAACAGTGTTGGTGCTTAGTGTTACATTCTATATTTGAGTTCTCAATGTGCTTCCGGCGCCAGTCGAACTACGGCAACAACAACACCACGCGCGTCAGTAACAACGACGAAGTCTTAGTAAGTTATACTGCAGCACAACAGTGTTGGTGCTTAGTGTTACATTCTATAATTGAGCTCTCAATGTGCTTCCGGCGCCAGTCGAATTACGGCAACAACAACACCACGCGCGTCAGTAACAACGACGAAGTCTTAGTAAGTTATACTGCAGCACAACAGTGTTGGTGCTTAGTGTTACATTCTATATTTGAGTTCTCAATGTGCTTCCGGCGCCAGTCGAACTACGGCAACAACAACACCACGCGCGTCAGTAACAACAACGAAGTCTTAGTAAGTTATACTGCAGCACAACAGTGTTGGTGCTTAGTGTTACATTCTATATTTGAGCTCTCAATGTGCTTCCGGCGCCAGTCGAACTACGGCAACAACAACACCACGCGCGTCAGTAACAACGACGAAGTCTTAGTAAGTTATACTGCAGCACAACAGTGTTGGTGCTTAGTGTTACATTCTATAATTGAGCTCTCAATGTGCTTTCGGCGCCAGTCGAACTACGGCAACAACAACACCACGCGCGTCAGTAACAACGACGAAGTCTTAGTAAGTTATACTGCAGCACAACAGTGTTGGTGCTTAGTGTTACATTCTATATTTGAGTTCTCAATGTGCTTCCGGCGCCAGTCGAACTACGGCAACAACAACACCACGCGCGTCAGTAACAACGACGAAGTCTTAGTAAGTTATACTGCAGCACAACAGTGTTGGTGCTTAGTGTTACATTCTATAATTGAGCTCTCAATGTGCTTTCGGCGCCAGTCGAACTACGGCAACAACAACACCACGCGCGTCAGTAACAACGACGAAGTCTTAGTAAGTTATACTGCAGCACAACAGTGTTGGTGCTTAGTGTTACATTCTATATTTGAGTTCTCAATGTGCTTCCGGCGCCAGTCGAACTACGGCAACAACAACACCACGCGCGTCAGTAACAACAACGAAGTCTTAGTAAGTTATACTGCAGCACAACAGTGTTGGTGCTTAGTGTTACATTCTATATTTGAGTTCTCAATGTGCTTCCGGCGCCAGTCGCACTACGGCAACAAAAACACGACGCGCATCTGAAACAACAACGAAGTTTTAGTAAATCATACTGCAGCACATCAGTGTTGGTGCTTAGCCTTACACTCTATATTGAGTTCTCAATGTGCTTTCGGCGCCAGTCGCACTACGGCAACAACAACACCACGCGCATCAGAAAAAATGAATAAGTACTAGTAAGTTATACTGCAGCGCATCAGTGTTAGTGCTTAGACTTATTTTTTTTTTAAGGATGGGAAATCATCAAATGACTTCTTCCGCTCTGGGAGGAACGGAAGGGCGTGTCAGACTCTTACTGACTAAAACCCATCCGTGTTCCTTCTAAAGCCCTTTGCCTTCCAGGGCCGCGGTGACTCTTTCGAACAAATTCCTATACCCTGGCAGGCTCTGTCCCTAGCCCCCTAGGCCCCTTCTCCTATGCTGACATGTCTGTGAGGCGCGCGTTAACACAACGCGCCATCGACCCGGACCTGGTGGTGATCGGACAGCGAGCCACCCAACGTAGTGCTTAGCCCTACAGTCTACGTTTAACGGCTTTTGGTTTATCTGCCAAATCTCTCTTCTAAATCATATTTACGATTACAAACTTATATTATCGGTTGAAGAATTAACCGTGACGTACAACAAAGTCAAGTTTGTCGTTCAATCTTACCTGCTATATTTTGCATTCATACTTTTAAACTTCCGTAGGTAATTTACCGGAAAAAAATCAAGACTTGATCAGAACCTTCGGTGCGCGAGTCTGACTCGCACTTGTCCGGGTTTTTTTTTCTAGCTACGATTTCGCTTCGTAGCGTGCTGAACGATTTTGAATGTGTCGTCCAACAGGGACCAACACAACCGTCACTATCTTCATCCCTATAGGCAACTTATGGGCTGAACGCACGGCTTGAAGTTCAAATGCTAAGCTTAGCGAATTTCGGTAAAATTAACAAATCACGTTAGAAAAACCTATGGTTCTTAATTCAAGCTGTCATGGAACTCTGCGATGTAACTTAATGTAGCTAGAGCCCAGAAGAGACGGGTAATCGGACGCTTATAATATACCTAAACTTCTTCCCGTGAAAGAATAATATGGACATTCCTTTCTGAATAAATAAGTAATCCCGGGATCCCGGGATTAAAACATTTAGTAAAAAGCAACTATAAAAAACTTAATGAAATTATAGCAGTGGTTATTATGATTTAGTATCTTTATTTTATTCAAAACAAATGGAATACCTATAAGAAATTATAATCAGAGTTCACAACGAGTTCTAACTATTTTTTGTATATTTTTAGTAATATCAGGACTTTCGAACGATTCCGGGCATGTCCGTATTATACTTTCGTGCGAATAAAAGTGAAGTTAAGGTATATTAGCGCCCGATTATCCGATCACTGTTTATGAGTCTGTTGATCTAACCAAACCCAACAAACTAAATTCTTAAATGTGTGTGTGTCTCTTGCTAATTTGCAGGTCGTAAAGCGAAGTAAGCGCGAGCGATCTCGCACGAGTCCGGCGGCGTCCACCGGTGAGACCACCATGGAGCGGCTCATTGAGAAGATGATGGTGGACCTCGACGCTGAGTCTGATGAGGACTCCAGTTTTACGGTGAGCATGCTCTTTTTATTTTTTTTATTTGAGATGGGTTTGCTCCTGACTCTAGTCATAGATGACAGAGACAAAGTCGACGATAGAGCGAGCTTACCCAAAAGAAGCCTGTTCACTCTCTAATTTTGAAGAGATTAGGGATGTGTTTTAAACATTGAGCCGCCATGTTTGTTGAGGCAGCTGTAAAATTATACGCTACTGGCCCAAGCCTATGACACTCAACGATAGCGTAGCGTATCAGTGAAAGAAATTTTGTTATCAGTTGAGATCCAGAAATAACTAAATAAAAAAATTAAGGAAACAATTTTACCTTTTTTATGAGTTCAGATTGCGACGTAGCCAGTTTGCGTTCATATATGGTTGGAATAATAATGAAAGTGGGTGTGGTTGTCAAATCTAAAACTAAAAGAATAGCGAATGAAACGGGCCTGATTTTTTTTTTGTTAAATGCCCAGTGGTGTAGTTTAGTTTTCATCAAAATCGGGCAAGAAATTCACCTTGTATATCAAAACTTGTCACCGGGCGTGCTTGTTCTGCCAACCATACCTAAAAAAATGGCAAATCGGCCAGTATCCGGGTGCTATCCCGGTGCGCGGCCCAAATCATTTAGGTATAAACGCCTTTTGAAGTAAAACTTACTCATACTTCTTTGAGTGAACACAGTGAAATAACTTTTCAATATGTTAATGTTAATAGCAGCTAATTGACTGTGTGACTAACACCTAAGTGACATTCAAAAGTTAAAAAAATAGCCTCAACTTAATTATATATGCCGCTTGCTTTATAACTTCACACAGACATCGTGTTTTTTTAAGAAGACACGTATCGTTATATCGTTTTCTAGCAATCACACGAATCTGCCCGAAGGCGATCATTATAAACTAATTTTACTAATTGTAACTAGATTTTTTGACGTTTTTATTCCGCTTATGATAGCCTATGTTTTAGTTACAAACGAGCTCATGACCAACTCACTTGACTTTTTATGAAAAGTCATAAATCCGACGTAATATTCTATATCAAAGTGCGGATAGCTGGCTGTTAATCTTTGTGATTTGCGAGGGTAATACCCACAATCTATACCACGCTGCCGCGGTATTTATAATTTATGTAGTTAAAAAATTAGCCTCAACTTGATTACAGCTAACGAACGTGACAAGTCCAAAGAGCGACCGATCAGACTTCACTACAGAATCGGACCAAGACACGATATACCACAACAACGTCCCGGACAAACCAGCCGAGGAAAACCACCAACAAATGGACTCCCCATTCTCCCCGAACATGTCCGAAGCACCCTGCTCCACTCCCGAAAGATCCGAAGAACTGAAGGAGCCTGAAACGCCCCCTATAACAGACAAGTCCGAAGAATTGATCGTAGAGCCAGAAGTCTTATCGATTAATGAAGAAACGCTAAAGTTTATACAACATGAGATTTCGCCGTCAAAAATCCCGAGAACTCCAAATAACGAACAGAAAATCGGTACGAAATTAAAGATTTGGTCTATTAAAATGAAAGAGAAATTCTCTAAGCAACTGCATACTTCCCTTGGTACGTTGGAATATTGATCGAGTTCTTTTTCTTTGTTTTTCAGTCAATGGGCGAACGGTTAAGAGTGTGCCCAGGAAAAAGAAAGGTATTCTGGTGATTTTATGACCGAAGCTTGACTTATCATTTTATCATTTGATATGCGATCTCAGAATTCTTTATAGTAATTTTGCTTGCCCCTTGTTTTCAATCATATTTTCTCTCGCATGATTCTTATTTTTCGTGAATGATTACGCCTCTAAAAGTAGTTCTATAAAAAAGTACAATTTATCAGTCTGATAAAAAACTTCTTTCACGTATGCCTTATCAATTTCATTGTTATTTTTAAATGTGTTTGGAGTATGTTCAGTGATCCGTAAAAATCATTAACGTTGCATTGATTAAAAATCATCATTAAACCACATTTTCGCGATAAAACTCATTATTATGGACTCTTTTTACAAGCAACGTTGTAACAATAGCTTTGCATTTGGCCGCTTGCTTTATAACTTCACACAGACATCGTGTTTTTATTTAAGAAGACACATCATTATATCGTTTTCTAGCAATCATTTGAATCTGCCATAAGGCGATCATTATAAACTAAGTTTACTATTCTAACTAGATTTTATTCCGTCTAAGATAGTCTAAGTTTTAGTTTATTTATTTATTTGGGACAACAAACAGTATCACATTATATCAGCACAGATCATATAAATAAAGATGTTATATAAATGTGAAACTCACACCGTTATCCACAGCATATACAATTCATAAAACTATACTTATAAACAATCTACGCTAGTAAGACTACAATTAGACTGCTCGAATAACTATACATCGGAATCCTTAAGTTTCTTTAACAAAGCAGTACGAAATCCATTTGCTGTCACTGAGAATAAATCTAATTCTGTAGTTTCTGAACAAAAGTCATTATAGTTTTTGCACAAGCGACGTAGAGGCGCCCGCAGACCAGCATTGGTGCGGCAATGGGACACAGCAAAAAGAGGACGTGCGCGCACCTCTCGTCTAATAACAGTTCTTGGGACACAGTAGCATATTTTATTAGTAATCTCAGAGCAGTTATACCTGTTATAGCATACGTCGAAAAGAAACATAATTTCTAGATATAAACGTCTAGACTTCAGGCTCATTAGATTGTATTTATTAAGAAGATTTTTATAGGTTGGGAAATTGTGGCAACACCTATAGTGCATCGATCTAAGGAATTTGCGCTGCACTCTTTCTAGCATCTCAACGTATTTATTATAAAAAGGGTTCCACACCACCACTGCATATTCGAGTTGAGATCTAACTAGTGCTTTATAGAGATGAGAATAAGTGCTTGCGTGTTTAAATTCAGTAGCTGATCTCATAACGAACCCGTACATACGATAAGCCTTTTTGGTGATGTTATAAAGTTAGTTAGTTACAAACGAGCTCTTGACTTTTTATGAAAAATCATAAATCCGACGTAATATTCTTTACTCATTATCATTTATCATTTTATCATATCAAAGTGCGGATAGCTGGCTGTAAATCTTTGTGATTTGCGGGGGTAGTACCCACAATATATTTGAAGACATTAAAGTGTTGTTATGTAATGCAATTTACACTAGGAAGTGAAAAGAAAAACACGTAGCATGTCATGTCGTTTGAAAAACTTGTTATTTTTTACGTTTAAGAAAAAAATATATTTGTCTGTTAAAAAAAATCTATAAGTACCAAAGTTTGAAATTTTCAAGATAAATATTATCGCGATAATTATCAGAAAATTTTATAATCCGATAATTATCATTATCAAACAGATAAAAGCCTAGCAATCCTTTTTAACTGGTATTACATAACAACATTTACGTTAGAAGCAAGTAGCTTAGTAAATGATACACATTTTACAATCAAGGTAATCTTTTATTAATTTTTTGTTTATAATTTCGTGACTAAAAACTTGCAAAACAAAATACGAGAAGTTAACCAACTACATACTACTTAGTTAATTCTATTTCAATATCATCTTCATCAACCTGAAGAATCGAAATTAAAAATCCAACTTAAATCTGTGTCTAAAAACTTCAATCAGCAAACTGAGAATAATAAAGATTACCAATATTTATCTTGATAATTAACCTTGATAAATATCAAAGATCAAAGATAATTATCACTTCGAACCCTGTATTATACTTACACCTAAACTTTTCTCATGTATCACTCCGTCAATCGGTGAAAATATTAGTTTTTGAGTGTATCGCGTTCAAACAGACAGACGCGGCGGGGTAATTTATTTGATAATATGCATTGATTGAGAAGTTCGATTACCCAAAAACAAAAAGTATCTAATAAATCATTAATTCCTCTCTAATTTGTATAGTATACTTTTTAATTATTATTTTACACATACAAAATTAAATTCATGACGTTCATTAAAGCAGTAGCATATTGTGGATCTTATCGCCATTGCATAACCATAGTGTTACACTTTGCCATATAGTCTCGATGCGGTGGTCGGATGCAAACAATGTACAGTTAAAAATTCCATTAGTTCCCGTTTTTATGACCCACTGCCCTTGAATATGTATTTGTCTTGTGGCGGTGAAAATATAGCCATTCATATCGGAAGCAATCTTTTATGAATCTTATTAACTTTTGAGATAAATTATGTATGATGGATGTTAAAATGTAAACAGAGGTATTGATTTTAATCAGCCGTCATATTATGACGTCTGGCAAAAATTTATATAAGTTTTCATTCGTTAAAATATACAGGGTGTAACAGATAATAAAACGCAAAACCTGAAAAGGGGTGAATGTACTCATTATTATGAACAATTTTAATACTGTGGAACTAACGCACAAATCGCGAAAACTAAATCAATTGTTTAAGTACATTTTGTCGAGTTATGAAAATATTAATGTATCGTGCGATTGTTTTTTTTTATCACTTAACATAGCATAAACGCATCGACTTACCCCCGACGCCAAGCCACAAATTTGCCGTATTTTTTGTCACTAAATTTGCGACGTTTGGTGTACAGGGCGCGCGCTTGCTTGTCACGTATATGTGACAATGTCCTTCAAAAGGTTAAAAACTGTATGTGTTTTTGTTTGTAGGAAACGTTATTGACATAATCTATCCTTTATTCAACTCAGCATGTTCACGTTGCATCTTAGCATCTCCGTACTTCATAGGAACCATAGATTTCCACGTAAATCTATTCATACTTTTGATTTTTTACTCAGGATCCCCGATAACGGAGAAAGACCGGCGAAACTCAGATGGCAAAAACATATCAGGAAATAACACCATGTAAGGAGGATAAAAAGGTAAATATTAACTTTCCTCATTGATTTATTGTTCCTTTATATGTTACCAGTACATTGTAGTCGTAGTAGTCCCTTACTCTTACATAATATGTGGTGTTTCCACTGAACATTGCTTGTTTAAAATAGACTCGGTAAGTCTGGTCTTAATACGAACTGGGAAGTCCTTATTCTTGGAAATGAATGAACCGATTTAAATCAATATATATATAAGATTCTTTCGTAACTGGTGGCTGGACAGACAACGCTCGTCGGCGTGGCATGTAGGTTCCTTGGGGAGGGTAGGGGCTAGTAGGGTAGAGAGGATTTCCCGAAATGCCTATGGGAACGGGAAAAAACGGGATATGCGGGTACGAAGTCGCGGGCATAAGCTAGTGTAATATAATACGCATAAGCAAGATACCTCGGTCTAAATAGATAGTCAAGAAATTGTGAGAGATGGAGAGGGTAATTTTAAGTTTTCTATAAAAAAATAATAAAAAACATTCTCTCTGAACTGGGGCTTCCTAGTTTTATGAAATACTTTGAGGAAAAAAAGCTCTTAATACTTCTCCGAAGGCAATGGATATGTAATTAACTGCCCTTTTTAAGGTCATAGCTCACATATCAACTCTGAAAAGGATCGTCACCGTATTGCCTTTTTCGCCGTATAGCCCCGAGGCGAGGCGATTACGTTACGATTCCGATTAGTGTACGTTGCAGTAGGGAGTTTCATACAAAGAATATTTATAGGCTCGAGTTGATACGGTGACGATCCCTTTCCGAGCTGATATGTGTGCTATGATACCTTTACACTACGATAATGCACTCGCAGTAAAATGTGTATCAAAAATCCCTGAGAAGAACGAAGTATTGAAGTTTCTAATATCATAGCGCGTTATTTGTTATTTGTGAAAACTATAGTCGCGACGGAAAAAGAATGCCGACAAATGAAATGATACAAATGAATAATTTAATCAGTTTGAAATTAATTGACTACTGTTGTAATAATGGTTTGTTTTAAATCGTAGTTATGTAAACTTCTATTCATTCAAGCTTATTCATGGATAGAATGCTTAGAAATACTCTCGAATACTTTTTTGCTACATGCTTAACAAACATAGTCGTTATTGTTCCATTTAAATTAACTGATTTATATTGATAACTTGTAGTACTCCTGTAGAATTTACTTAATTATAAACATTACAATATTTATTTGTCTAATTTAATAAGTATATTTATTTCTATTTTCAGTAAATCTCGCACAGTCAATCATAGGACGCTGCCGTGCAGTTTGTTATTAGTTTAAGTTTATTCATGTGTATTGTCTTATGTCTGTTTGTCCATTATGTATCATAAATACCATATGGACGCATTGTTTTATGTTATTATAGGTACACTCAAAGTCTCACGGCCTGTTTTACGGAAAAGGTGGACAGTAAACATATTAGCAGATAATTTTGTTCGTAAAGTGTTCCATTTTTTATAGTATACTATCTACCATTTGAACTGGTAGATAGTTTTTTTTCGGGAAAATTGTGAAAAGGCCCTAAATGAGCTTTGTTTTTTAATGTGTTGGATGCGAAAATGCCTTCATTGTACGTATTGTGTAGACCTACTGTAACGCTTATTTACTAAGCATATTTTGTAAGTTATCTACATACAAATATTGATTGCAATACAGGCAAGTTAGTCAAATACAAAAAATCTGTATGTAGATATGCAATGATTTTATGTACATACTTACATATCTACATACAGAGTTTTTGTCAAATTATTTTTCTTACATCAACATAAATGTCTCATACCAATAATATTTTTTGTAAAAACGACATTTCAAACAATTAGTACAGTGAAAGTTTTTTTTTTCTAAATAGCAGTTATGTTTGCTTATTTATAACGACTGCCATCTGCTTGTCTTGTGACGCATTTCGTCATAAAGGCCTGTGTACACTTAAACTAGTGCATAACATCAGTGAAGTAGCATAGCACTTGCATACATTATCACATGTAGATAAGTGCAGTTTGTATATAATAAGCACGTGTGTTTAGTTATGCGAACTATATTGAATCTTGCAAATAGTTGCATTTTATTACTTTGACAATGTTTTACTCTCAAGTTATATATTTTCATGTGTTTGTGTCATTTTAAACCATGTATTTTTTCACTACACACAATAGAGAAAATCGTATCACAACATATTAATTTAATGTACTTATAATATAAATGTGTAAGTCCATTTCAAGTCATTAACTGTTTTTAATTAATCAATGGCTATTTCTTTTCTTTCTTTATTTGGCATTTAAAAAAAAAAACTTAAATATCCTCGGGAGTAGAACATATCATTATCTTAAAACCGCTTGTAAATTAGCAGATTGCAATTCATGAGTGCGCGTCAATCGTTGTAATTTCAACTTTATGTCAAAGACGTAAAAGTCACAAGTCGCATGTTCGCGATTTGCAACGACTCTAACCTACACTGGATGTATAATGTGTGTAGTTGAAGTTCCTCACATAATCGCTTTTTTGTTATATACCATTTTAAATATAAGCTCTAATAGCGTTAGGCTAACATAACGAGGCAAAATATTATTATTAGTATAACAGGTTTTTTTTTTGTATAATGCAGGTCGCAAATGTCAGTTGTAAAATGTCAATGTAAAATAAATTTTAACATATATTTTCCATAAGTATAGTAATCGGAAGACTAAATTGATATCTAATCAATGAAAAAATGCACGACTTTTGTACATAATTTTTCTTATTTTTCATAATAATTATGCACACTAATGCTCGACTAGAATACTCATCTTAGTTTACATTCGAAACATCATCTTATTTAATAGGCACATTAAAGTGTTCCTTGTCAACAAGTGCAATTATTACAACATTAGAATACTCTGTAGAAATTATTTCAATAAAATTATTTATTATTTCATATTTCCAAAGATTTGGCTGTGTACAGATCAAATAATATAAAAGACTGATGAAATTGTAACAACTATTATTATTATAAATGTTTTCGTTTCCTAAATTATATAATCTTATATTTTTTTAAAGTTTGATATGTTTTAAATTATGAAATTATTGTTACAAATATATCTTTAACAATATTGTCGATGGTTTTATTATTTTACCTTTCTTTTAAACATTCATTTGCAGATTTAATTACAATCAGAATGAGCTCTCGTAATCTGATACGACATTAATTTTGCATCATTCGTCTGACAATGTTTCTGCAGCTTACTTGACCTTCATAACAATCATAGTTTTCTAAACACAAGTTACAAGGTGACATGTTTCGTACTAGCCGTTTAACGGTTGCAAAAAAATAAAAAATGTTATTTACTTTTCAGATATTATATCTAAGCAGCCTCAGTAGTAAATAAAAATGGCTAGTAAATAAAAAAGACTAATTGCAAAAATTCAACTGTTTCCGCCCGGGATCGAACCGGGGGCCTTGTGCGTGTGAAGCACACGTGATAACCGCTACACTACGGAAACTTGATCAATAATTGCTAAATTACAGTTCTATTTCTGAATTTAAAACAACTCGAACACAAATGTTGGACTATTTGACCGAGTTGTTTATAACCAAGCAACCTGTCGCTAAACGCTAACCCCGGAGGCAAATCGAGATATTTGTTGCGTCTGACCAAAATAATAAAAGGCATTCTTATACATATTAGTGAGAGCGAGCTCGCCGCATCCCAGTCTCGCGGCAACATCGGCCGCGGTTAGTCGCGGACGCGCGTCACCGTGTCACGCTATTGTCGGTGTTTAGTTGTGCAAATAATTTATAATAACCCGTGAAATAAACTAAAATCTAACACCATGGATCCCGAGGCCTTCTTGGACCTGGCCAACCAGGTCATTAAACTAAAAATGTACCCATATTTCGACATAGCACATTCTCTATTATGCGCTCTTGCAGTCAGAGAGGATTTAGGATCCGGTAAGTGGTATTTGATTTATTTTTAAATAGAACCCGCCAAAATAATGGGGTTTATCGTCGCGCTTCCGCATCCTGTAATCAATTATGTTCGAAAACTAATTTGTACGGAATGTTCTAAAATAAAAGACACCTAAACGTGTTTATAAATAGATCGTTCCCGCAGCATCCAGAACGAATAGCTCCAATAACAGCTAATGTTAACTGAACACAATATATTTGCATAAACACATCGAATCATGAAATAAAATAACAATAACCTTCATGTATTGAAATTACAGCGTCTATTAATAAGAAAATTAAAATGTTATAAATAAATATTTTCCAAAGTATCATATATTTTTTATCAAATGCATGATCGCTTGATCTTATCACTGACGTGGACATTTGTAACTTGTCGTGAAAAAAACTATTATTGATATTATTATATTTGTTTTGTTATTCCATGATGAGGTTAGGTTTTAGATAAAAACCTTTTAGCTTCTGTCATGTCTGAAGCTTGGAGTTTGGCGTCCTGCGTCTTGTTACACCTGGCAAAAGATGGCGCTAAATTAAAAAAAAAAGCTTTCCCAAAAAAAAATAAGAGAAAACAAAATGAAAAGCTCTGTCTATAAAACGCTCTCGCAATCTAAAAGTGATTTCTCACGGGCTCGTCCGGGATTTGAACCCGGGACCTCTCGCACCCGAAGCGAGAATCATACCCCTAGACCAACGAGCCATACTACTCATCGACGAAATTACGAATTAGTTTCCACGAAGGGCACGTCATCAATAATGTTTCACTTTATACTAAAGGGAAAAAAAATACCAAAGTATTTATAGTAACTTTCAATCAAATCAGGTCTCGTTGGGTAAATTGATTCATACCTAACACACTTACTAATTTGTCCTGCGCGTCGCCGCATAGCGTTAGCGCCTGAATAAAATCAAACTTGGACTCAGGACTCCGCAAAATCATGTATCAAAATAACAGCTTCTGCCAAAATTTTACTCCCCAGTGCCTCTCTCTCAGGTTTTAGCATAAAAATAAAGATGTAGGTAAAGATCAAGTCTCGTTGGTTTTGGTCTCATAACCAGAAATGAAAACAATATTATTCCAATTCATTGTTTAATATTTAAAACGTTACGTTATAGCATTCAACCAGACAGGTGGAGAACGCGTAAGTTAGGCTAAGGTTGTACCTACTTGCACATATATTGTGATTTAGGCAAAATAGTCGACATTATGTCACATTAATAGCGTTATTTCTATGCAGTAAAGTCATTTTCAAGTTCATCAAGTTTTAACATGAAACCTATAGAAATTCTAGTTGAAGGTTCAAAATAAAACGCAGGACTGCAAGCGAGCTGGCTGTCCTCGGTGCCTACACAAAATATAAGAGCAATTGTTCAAACCGCACAATAAAACTGGTTAACCGTTAAAAGACCACGTGTAGAGCTAACCTGTGGTATTTTAATATTAAAATACCAAGAGACAGGTTGCTGGCTTGAATCCAACTAAACACGGTTGTCTCTTGAAATCATGACAGACGCGAGACTAGGAGCAATTTCAATACATTATCATATTTTCTTCATGATTTATTCTTCCCAGATTAGCTCAGGACGCTATGCTGTGTAGTCACTTAATTTATGACGTATGCTTATAATATCATAATATGACTGATTTTGCGCTATAAAAAGCTCCCGATATAAACATTTATCCGGGCCGGGAAACGCGTACATCCGGCGATACCAAAATTCATGAGAATTTCTTTGCGATCGTCATCCATACTAATATGGATAAATGTCTGTCTGTCACCTACCTTTTCAAACTTAAAGCACTGAACCGATTTAGATGAAACTAGCTTTTGCCCGCGACTTCGTATCCCATTTTCCCGGTTACCGTAGGAATTTTGGGACGAATAATACACATAAACCTTCCTCATAAATAAACCATCCACCAATGAACCATCTGAATTGAAGAAAACCGCATGAAAATCCGTTCAGTAGTTTTTGAGTTTATCGCGAACAGACAGACAGACAGACGCGGTGAGGGACTTTGTTTTTATAATTATAGTGATTTGGTATAGAGATAGTTTGAATCTCGGGAAAGGACATAGGATAGTTTTTATAGCGGGAGTGTGTTCCCTTGGGATAATTTTTGACGTTCACGCGGGCGGTGGCGCGTATAATTTACATGTACATAATCAACCACAATTATCCAACCATTTAAATGGATAAGGATTAATATCATGATGCCAAAATCACCACTTTTCCTTTCTATCCTGGTTTTCATTGAATAATTTGGACAAAAAGCGGTCATTGTGACTCAATCATAATAGTTAGAAATATGCGCTCGCCGACTTTTTTATAGGTAATTGAGTACTTTAATTATGTAGTATATTATTTACAAATCGTAACAAACAAACAAATAAATATATCTTTCCTCTTTATAATATTAGTTTAGACTAACAACCTGCCCCGGCTTCGCACGGATACAGATAAGTTATAAGTACAAACCTTCCTCGTATATCACTCTTTCTATTAGTGAAAACCGCATGAAAATCCGTTGCATGGTTTAGAAGAATAGAATAGAAAACAGGAGACGCAGACAGAGAGTGAAATTTATTTCTATCGAAAACATAAAATTGCCCACTCATTCCCTTTAAGGACGCGTTCTCAAAACAGATAGGTATCGAATCTGATCACTACATTGACACGGCTCACGCACACACGAATATGCAAGGTTAACAGCGGATATTATGAGTGACTAAACTGATTTTGATACTTTAGCAAGTTTGAATATTTTTCTTAGCTAAGTTTAATGTTTTTTTTAGTTCTTGATTTTTTTTATGTGTTGACTGATGTTTTGGAATTGATGGAGTAATATACCTACATACTTCAGTGACTGCTACTGGAACTCTTAGATGACTAGAACTAGATGTGCAGATTTTGGGCTCGTTTTGTTAGTTATGAAGAGACCTTACCACCGGACTTGATGGAGTCACCTGAAGGTGTACTTCGATGACTCCTACTGGAACTTTCAGACGCCATGAGTTAGATATGCCGAGTTTGGGCTCGTTTTGTTAGTTATGAAGAGACCTTACCACCGGACTTGATGGAGTCACCTGAATGTGTACTTCGATGACTCCTACTGGAACTTTCAGACGCCATGAGTTAGATATGCCGAGTTTGGGCTCATTTTGTTAGTTATGAAGAGACCTTACCACCGGACTTGATGGAGCCTGATATGTAACTCTTGTCATCTAGAAGTTCCAGTAGGAGTCATCGAAGTACACCTTCAGGTGACTCCATCAAGTCTGGAGGTAAGGTCTCTTCGTAACTAACAAAACGAGCCCAAACTCGACATATCTTACTCATGTTGTCTAGAAGTTCCAGTAGGAGTCATCGAAGTACACCCTCAGGTGAATCCACCAAGTCCGGTGGTAGGGTCTCTTCATAACTAACCAAACGAGCCCAAACTCGGCATATGTAACTCTTGTCATCTAGAAGTTCCAGTAGGAGTCATCGAAGTACACCTTCAGGTGACTCCATCAAGTCCGGTGGTAGGGTCTCTTCATAACTAACAAAACGAGCCCAAACTCGGCATATCTTACTCATGTCGTCTAGAAGTTCCAGTAGAAGTCATCGAAGTACACCCTCAGGTGAATCCACCAAGTCCGGAGGTAGGGTCTCTTGATAACTAACAAAACGAGCCCAAACTCGGCATATCTAACTCATGTCGTCTAAAAGTCACTTAGAGCGAAATAAAATATTATAATAATAATCCGTGATTAGAAAATAATCTTACCTTGTCAAGTATCAAATTTGGTTTATCGAATATTTTGTATTTCTATAGCGATCTTTTACAACACGAGCTGCTGCAAGCAAGCGATACGTGTCCACTCACAACGGCGGCCGAGCGCGGACTGAGGGATTACCTCGATGTTTGTCGAATAAATCCAGACAGGGACCAAAAATAAAATAACTCTTATTACAACCTATTAAGAATTATCCGTAATAGCAAAATATGTGAAAATGTTAGTTTTAGATTTTATTTTTTTCTGCGAATATTTGTAAAATTTTGGGCAATTTTTTTACCTAGATTTGGAAATTAATAACTCTGCCTATTAATAGTATTTTTAGAATTCTAAAAATAGGTTGATAATAGGCCCGAAAATGTACCGAAACTCAACCCAGTATCGTGAATTTTGTGAAAAACGGCATCGTAAGATCGTTTATACAATAAAAAATACTATTATTTTTAACAAAAATTTTACCCACATTTGAAGATGAAGAACCAAGCTAAGTGTTTAAATTATTAGTTGTATTTGATTTGGTTCAGTTTAGCCACAAAATGTACCGAAAAACAGCATAATTTTGTCCAAATTGCAAACGCGCCCTTAAACTTTTTTTTTTAAAAAAAGGTCTTCACAAATTTTTGAGACCTAGCGTTTACCCACGAAGTTTCATTGAAATCGGTTCCAAGAATAAGAACTGGAAAGTTATATAAAACACCGTAAGTTAAGGAGTATACATTCGAGTTGCAGGCGTGATTATTACCGGCCATAGGTACCAGGCTACCAACTTAATTACATAGTAAACGATGCCCACATCTTGGTTCCATCTTTCACTACACGCTAACCAAGTCCGTCGGTTTAAAGGTAGCTATTAATTCCCACTTGTTTGGCGCCGACTGAAAAGCAATCTGTAAACTGTTTACTATGGGTAACACAAATAGCCTGTCACTTTACTGTTACGATTACGAGTGACCGGATTACTGCAAACCATAATTTTATGGCGGCCACAGGAGCCACATATAGCTACGTATCTACATGGTTGCAAGACGTTTGGTAGTAAGAGCCAATGCCAATCCAATGTTTATGCCTAGGTTAAATATAGGTAACGGCCTTTTTGCCCACAGATCATGGCAGTTAAATCATTACTGCCGAAACATTTTCTTAGATTGATAAGCTAAGTTCTCTGCTTGCTGCAGGGGTTGACAATGTAGCGTGACGAAACCTCAAAGTCCCTAACCCTCTGGGTTGTGAATTAAGAATTCGATATTGAGTCTTTATAAATCTCAACTTTATTCTGAAAACTTGTCAAACGTTGGTTTGACACGCTCTTATATCCAAATTTTAAATTATGAATGGCGTTGTGATTCAATCTCTACCCTATGTATAGCATCACTAGGGAATCAGAACATCTTACTTAACGTAGTGAGGTAAGATCCGTAATGTAGGTAGACCTGCAGGGACATTAATATGACCTAAATTACCAAAACCTAGTTCCTCTGCGCCTGCGGGTAACGAGGGGCGGTTGCAGCGGGACGGGGGTCAAAACGGTAGTCGCTCACGTTAATCTGGGTCACTGAATCGAACTTCAACAGGTAGCAGTGACGTAGGTTATTAATACGGACGAAGGTGCGTAATAATAGAGCTTGCATTTATTAATGGGGGAGAGATCGCCGTTTTGGCGTGAAATAACTTATTTGATCCGAAGTTTTCTTATCAATAGAAAGAGAATACCTACTATAAGAAAGGCTTGTCCGGAGATATCATCGTTCGTATTTCTATCTCCTTAAAATTTGAGGCAACCAGACAAAACCATGACACAGTAATCATTTCTTTCTGCTTTGACAAACTCCTTTGAGCTAGGTCGCCACTCTATTCATCAGGTGGACCACCCCATTGTTGGGTTTGCCCATAGAATGTGCTCAAAACTCAATTTTCAAAATCTAGATAAGTACTTTCCCATAGTCCTGTATTGTTATTTAAACTTTTCTACATTTTTGGAGTTTCGGCCCCACTGTACAACTTTGGGACGCTTAAATCTGATCAGTCAATTAACTCTCCATGATTACCATTTACAGGTGCACAAGCGTTCTCCCGGAAGCACCCGCTATCATGCTGGCTGTCGACCATGCTGGTGATCTTCGCCGGTGGCATGGTGGTCAACGGGCTGCTCGGGGAACCCATGCTAGCACCCCTCAAGAACACGCCGCAACTCATCATTGGAACTGTCACATGGTATGCTTTCTTCTTTATTCCTGACTGCCTTTTGCCCGCGACTTCGTACGCGCATATCCCGTTTATTCCTGTTCCTGTAGGAAATTTGGGAAATTTCTCTTAGTGTTCCTCTGCGCCCAAGGAACCTACATGCCGAACTTCATCTTCCAATCACCCTCTAGGCAGAACATAAGGAGGCACACTGATTGCTGTTAAGAAAACAATTAAACACTACGAAATAGAAAAGTATAGTGAGACTTTCCTATAAGCAACCACAATAGTAGCAAAAACACCAAAGGGCCCACTGACAGTCAGTGCAGCCTACTGTCCACCTAGCCAACGACGTGGTGAGAGTACAAATCCGATTATTTTACACACGACTTAAAAACACTTGAGTAAAGATTCATCGCAGGAGGTGATTGGATCTTAAAACAAAGGTACGGACTGGGAATCTCGATTCAAGCGATTCCAAACCATGGGATTTTAAATATCATTCTGAGCACCTTGCTCAGAATGATATTTAAAATCCCCTGGCATGTCAGCAACAAATTCATGTATCTGGACCTTCAACTACCCACTGCAAGAGTGGAAATCAAAAAATACCTGAGTGAAAATGGCAAAAGACCTTATAACAACGGATGATATCTAGTTCAACAGATTAAAGAGGCACAGCGTGGCTAGCCTACGTACTCGATTCGACTTCTAAAAAGATCTTTACTTTACACTCAAGAATGGGGTCTGAGGACTCCTCTCAAGTGCTAGACAAAACCCAGCGAATGCAGACACTGCTCATTGCAGACTATACTGATAGCAGCAAGAGAGTGAACAAAAGACAAAAAATCTTAAATCCAACCGGACAAGAAAGCAAGTTCTTCTATCTTTTTATCTATACATAATAATATAATAAAATGTTACGGATCGCTGTATGTACATGGAAGTTATATGAGAAAAATATTATTGGGACCTTTATCAACGCAAATAGCACCCAAAACAATGATTGTTAGAATTTTTGTCTGTTTATCTGTTTGTCTGTACGTTTGTGCACGCTAATCTCAGAAACGGCTTATCCGATTTAGATGTGGTTTTTAGTAGGTACGTTGTGGTAAGCTTCACTTAACATTTAGTGTCTGTTTCATGTCAATCGGTTCGTAAATTAAAAAGTTATGCCAATTTAAAGAATCAATCTATTCTTTCTCTTTCTCTCTCGTTGAACTATCAATGTAAACTTTACTAAACTTTAAAAAATTCTGCCCCAAGTAACTATTCCACGCGGACGAAGCGCAGGCAAAAGCTAGTATTGAATAAAACTTGTAATAAAAGCTACCTGTTCATAGTGCCGATGCGGTAGAAGAAAATAGAGGAAAATTGGAACTGGTTTGGAAACTTCAACAAAATTCATGCGTAGATTAAATCGAAACGTACATAAATGCAGAACTGGTAGAATAATTGAATTCTACCAGTTCTGCAGCCAGTATTGTGCTTGCGTGACACAGGTTGATACTCAATATCATAAAAATTAATTGGCATCATTTCAATACGCCATTCATTGCCTTATGTGGGAGCCGTTATTAAAGTTACCATCTCTATTAACTGCCCACCATTTACAGAAGGTATTTCTTCGTGAAACTGTTAATCATAAAAGTAACTGATTAATTTGCAGTATGTAGGCTAGTGTTTAATATAAAGGTTATATTCATATGAGACTCGCCCGATTACTAGTAATTACAACTTGAACAAAATGCACTTAGCAACCGAACAGTTATAGGGACGTTGACAAAAAATTTAATTGAAATAACAATGCATTGTAGATAAGACAAGACAATATATTTGGATGGATTTAGATAATGAATTTCTAGTTCTTGGTGCGTTGCAGCTGCTTTTGATGCCTTCAATTGAGGGTGACGACCTTGTATGATAAGATATGTATATACCTAACTACAGGATATAGATAAGAGGGTTCTTATTCCCTGAAGCCGTAGCAAGCAAGGTTGCGAGGTCACATAAAGGTGATCACGTGAAGGATGATATTGGGCCTACTTTCCTTGAAAAGAGCGATTTGGAAGGCGTTGCAGCGATACAGCTAGACGACCAGGTCCCTTAACTTAACGAAGAAGTGTAGAACATAATATCGATCTAAATTAAGCCCACCAGCCCTGTACCTGTAGATACCTAAATAGTACCCATTTATTGACATTTCCTGTTCATGTTTCCAGGTACCTGGTATTCTACACACCATTCGACGTGGGATATAAAGTGGCAAAGTTTCTACCAGTCAAAGTGGTAGCCTCAGCCATGAAAGAGATCTACCGCGCAAAGAAAGTGTACGACGGTGTCAGCCATGCAGCGAAATTGTACCCTAACGCTTACGTCATAATGATTATAGTCGGTAAGTGAGATTATCTCTGCTAATCTGGTAGTCTGATAATATTGGTTAGTTTGCTGAATAAATATTTGTTTTGCTTCGATTAGGTGAAAATGTGTTATCCCCGCTTATGGATTGTGATGGTCGTGCCTATATCTAGGTATCGAGGCAAAGGTATGATGGATAGCGTGAAACTTATCATAATGTCATTGGGTTACTAGTACTTCCTAGACCTTTTTTTTTTTTTTTTTTTAAGGATGGGAAATCATCAAAATGACTTCTTCCGCTCTGGGTGGAGCGGAAGGGCGTGTCAGACTCTTACTGACTAAAACCCATCCGTGTTCCTTCTAAAGCCCTTTGCTTTCCAGGGCCGCGGTGACTCTTTCGAACAAATTCCGCAACCCTGGCAGGCTCTGGCCCTAGCGGGCCCCGTCCAGTACTTCCTAGACCTACAGTACCTTTTTTGCTATCGGGGGGAAACCTTCAAAAGGCGCCTCGACTTTTGGGAAAGATCAGGTGTACTTAGTTTTTACCTCACTAAAAGCATTCTTGAAATCATAAGCATATAGGAGTCTACCCTGTGCAATGCCTTAGGGCACACCCTACAGGACTTATCTACCTCAGACACAAAGGCTACGTCATCTTTGCAAAACAGATCCCCAAAATTTCCTCTAAACAATTTTCCACCATTTAGTTTCATTATGACAGACATCCTTCGTCTTTCGACGATATACCTACATGTTAACAAACATGTTTAAATACTGTGGCAAATCAAACTGAGCGAAACCGAACCTAAGTACTTTTAACTTAACCAAATCTTGGTCTACTTCCAGGTACCCTGAAGGGCAACGGAGCAGGCTTCACCAAGCTGGTGGAACGACTCATCCGCGGAGCCTGGACACCGACTGCTATGGAGACCATGCAGCCTAGCTTGTAAGTGTAGATATCGCTCTGTTTGGGTTTGAATCTTGCTAAAACTATCTCGAGCTTTCTAAAATTCTGAGGGCTGATGGTCAGATGCTGCTTATTTAAATACCTTCCCTCTTAGTACAAAGTTTTTTTTGTCTTTTCTATCACTTATTATGAGAAATTGTTAATAAGGAAACAACTGAACAACAATTCTGATTAGCCGTGCTAACGGTTGTTGGTTGCACCTAAACTATACAATTAATACATAGTTCTGAAAGGTTCCAAAACTTGGTTGTCTGTAAAGTCGGTTTACGGACGATAGTTTAACGTGACAACGTCATAACAAAACATTGATGAAATGATCGTAACTTTACAATGAGTGTAACGTTACAATGAGTCACCTTTTTCGTGCATGCAGCCGGCGTTCATCGATTTACTAGACGTTGTCACGTCAAAAACGTGGGACTCTTGAGAATATAACTTCTCATTAATGCATCTTATGTCCTTCTAAGAAATTTTACTGCATGCAGGTCCTTGCCGAACCACCAAAGGTAACCCTTATAAAACCCTTACTAACCATAGAGAATAAGCTCGCTTTTTAACCTGGGACAAGCACGCGACACGTAGGTAGACCAAGGGTTAGCTAAACATTCTTTATTTGAATTGTTTTGTTTTTTTTTATTTCAGCTACACGAAGGCATCTCTGGTTGCGTCCATTATCTTCGTGTTGGACAAGAAGACTGACCTCATTTCTGCGCCGCACGCTCTTGTGTACTTCGGCATAGTGATATTCTTCGTTTACTTTAAGGTGAGTTTCTGCTAGTAATTTAGGGCCGGCTTCTGATTTGAGTATTTGGAGTAAAGAACATGACAAACCCTACTTTAACACTTTCAGTGCCCAGAACTCAGCATATGGGTCGAACAATAATCGTGCCCACGAGTCGTCGTTATATGTATGTAGCACCGACTCGTGGGCACAAGAAACAAATGATTGTTCGACCCATATGTTGAGTTCTGGGCACTGAAAGTGTTAATGCCTAAGTTTGACAGGAAGACAGGTTAAAAAGGGTTTTTACTCAAATTCTTTATTCAGAAATCCGAGGGATAGCCGATTCATTAGTAAGACTCACTAAAACTGCCAGATGCTTACAACAAACTGTGTGTGTGCTTCAAACAATCGTGCAGAGAACCAATGACGTTTATGTAACATCTACACTGAATCTGCTCCCTCTCACAGAGAGGAGGTCAGAGTCCCAGCCCTGGTAACTTTAAATGCCAAATATTCTATACTCAGCTCAGTCTAGTTGGCCCTTATTTAAATGAACAAGTCACAGTCATTATGCACAGCCGGACTGGATATATTTAAAGACTCTCCTCTGTACCCTTTGCTAATTTATTTCATTTTGTTTCTCAGCTATCATCAATTCTCCTGGGTATCCACGATCCCTTCGTGCCCTTCGAGAACCTGTTCTGTGCGCTGTTCCTCGGCGGCATCTGGGACTCGCTCGCCAAGCTGCTGGGCAAGGGACAGCCCAAGGAGGAGACTAAGGATACTAAGAAAACTAATTAGCCAATATCAAAGGTATGTATCGAAGTTGGCTAGCTTATTGATACCTATGGGTTTTAAAAGAGAGTCACAGAGTCGTCACTCTGGTTCCGGAATTTGTTCGGAAGAGTCACCGCGGCCCTGTAACGCAAAGGGGTTTAGGAGGAACACGTATGGGTTTTAGTCAGTAAGAGTCTGACACGCCTTCCGCTCCACCCAAAGCGGAAGAAGTCATTTGATGATTTCCCATCCTTAAAAAAAGAGTCGTCACTCTGTTGTTAATTAATAGGCTCGGCCCATTTTAGGCTATGGGCCCAGAACTCATTATTATGATTGGCCATCTAACTTTCCACTAAAACGGTATTAAAAGAGACTCCCATAGTCGTCACTCTGTTGTTAAATAGGCTCGGCCTATTTTAGGGTATGGGGCCCAGAACTCACTGATTTGATTGGCCATCCAACTTTCTACTAAAACAAGTATACAGTAATACTTATTGTAACATAATTTAAGCCATTCTCGTATTACTCTATAGTCCTGAGACTACTGACGAGACAAAAAAATAATAATTGAAGCTATAGTTTTTCTTTTGTTTTGATTATTTATTTTTTCTGCCATTAAAAATCAATGTTTTGACTTTGTCATCCGCTCGACAAAGAATAAGGACCATTATTTTAATTAATAATTTATTTATCGTTGGCAGAAATATTTTGGCCTAGACCTAAATAATTATAACCAACTTTTTATCTTTTTCAGGTCGCATTTTATAATCAGCAATATTTGCGCTACGTAATCAACTGACACCGACAATACAAAATGCGACGGCTTTATTGTTAGGCAATAAAAAGGAAAAAATAAAAAAAATAGTAAAACCCTTAAATCCTAAAAAAATGGCACAACGACCAAAGTTTGATTTCATTAGTTTTAAGATCCACTAGTCTTAAAGTTTATAATTATTTTGTTAATGACGAAGTTTGAGTTATTTAGAGGGGGTGTATTGTAGTTGATATTTAGTTATTCAGTTCCTACAAGCAACTCTTTGCCAAAAATTGTGATACATTTAGTATTTATCCACAGTATCAACTATGCTATAAAAACTTGCCATAATAATTTAAAATACCTACCAATATTATAATGTAAGCATAATAATCGGTGCTTGGTACCTTACAGTATACCAGTGTTCCCTGAGTGAAAAAAAAAATAAAACCATCGAGCATTGTAATTTTATTTTAGTATTAAGTTCACGAAACGAAAATCGACTAAGCCGACTTCCTTTACATTAAAAAAAACAACCGGGAAATGGCTACCTTTTCCCGCGCAATATTAGATAAGTTTTAGCTTTATGATTATTTTGATCTATTCGCATGGGTGCATGCGATGAGGAACATTTTATTTGTGCACATATAAAATACATTATTTCAAAATAAAATACATTATTATTAGGAACATTAAAATTGTGATTAAGTATTATAAGAAAGGTCTGACCGAGTTGCTGGGTGCATTGCAATGAGGCTCACATCTTTCAATGCGTTAAAAGTTTCATGACATGTATGCTATTTATTCAATGATATCTGGGTATGCTAAAGGAAGCAATAAATTGTTTTTATTAATTTTGAGTGTTTTTTTTTACCTTCGTTCGATCCCATTCGGCAGCCTAAGGATTAAGACCGACTCGCTGACGAGAAAGAGAAAATGAGTTCGAATTCCACCGGTTCCATTGCCTATGGTGTGGTGTGGATGTGATCTCACATTTTATAAGCTACGTAGCTGATTCAATTCGGAGGAGACTTGGTAAGAAGATCTGCTTACTTGACTTAGGTACTTCCCAAGCCACCGATAGGGATAATACCTCGGTAAAACATGATTTGACTTACCCTACATAGATATTAAAAATATTAAAGCCGGTTTTTTTTATAAGTATGTCAAATCAAAATTATTGTCATAGGTAGGTATATGTATCTATACTAATATAATAAACTTGAAGAGTTTGTTTGTTTGTTTAAATGCGCTAATCTCTGGAATTACGATAGCCACATTCATGAGGAAGGCTATATATAGGTAGGCTATACCGACAGGCACGGGAAAAAACGATTCGCGCGTACGGAGTTGCGGGTAAAAGCTAGTAATGGATAAAAAAAGTTAGGAGTCTAGGCTTATTACGTCAGTTCTTCACCTAGAAGTGATGTCACGCGAAATTCAACGCATTGTGTCGTCTTCATTTTGTGTTTACGTGACAAAAGAAAATACGTGACCAATATTTTTTGCTAATGTAGCTGATGGTCTCAATCATTTGTTTAGCAATCCACTCTATAAGCAACGCTCTATAAACACTTTATCTCTGTCTTTGGAACGGTAATTCGGCAAAGCACTAGTGGTTCTTCAGATATTGACTATGTAAGTATATTTATCTTTAGGCACGATCTTTACCAAGTTTTCAACAGGTAGGCCAGCTTGATTCTCCTGAACTTCTCCTGTCCTTGTTTCGTATTACTTGGAAGGGCTAGACTAGAGTCAAGAGTAAACTCATCTGAAATAAAAAATAAAAAAAGGGCCGGTACAACACGTTTTCATCCATTCTTCCCTATTAGGCTCAATGAATCAAAGCTGTAGTATCCTGTATCTGGGTAAGTAATAGGTTAAATTCGATGTGTGAAGTTTATGTTTGGCGCTCCTTGGGCTGCTGCTGGTTAACTTCGATCTGACTTCGGTGGTGCGTTTCAAACCCCAAAATCAGTGACAGTTTGTCACACCAAACAAGTCCCACGTCATTGACTACAAACCGGACCCCGACACAAATAAACTGACTCACTAACGCTTTGAAGGACGATAGAAAGAAAGATTCTATTGTGATAAAATGATAATACAAACATATTAGGTCCTCATTGGGAATTTAAAAGATGATTATCTTGACAAGCGTTAGAAATAAGTAGGTAGGTACCTACATGTTTCAGGGAAAATAAACGTTAACCGATAACCGATAAGTTATTGGATGAAGCAAAATTATTGTTTCTCTGATAGAATCAGTACCTAGGCAAAGGCTGTAAGGTAGGCACAATTTACAAGGCAGTGGTGTAGGTAGGTACCCTTCAGAAGTATAGAAGGACATCTGGGCATTCCACCGACCACTATTTAATGATCTTAAAGTTTTTTTTTTTTAATTTGGCCAACAGTGAAAGTAGCGTATCCAAACAAATAGATTTATGTAGGCTCGGAGCTAAGCAATATCATTCGCTCGGGTCGATCGTCGGGGTAAAGCAACGCTTGCGAAGTTCGATCTGTGGATGGGGGAACGTCCTCGCTGGGGGAACGCTTCTTCGTGTTTTGGAAAGCACGTTAACGCACAACAATTTACAGACAGATCCAATGGGACGTCAATAAAATTGTTTATCTTAGACGTGGCAAAATACTAGCAGCCGCATGGGTCAATTTTCAAGATTAAGCAACGCTTGTCAAGGTTGGTCTGTGGATGGGTGACCATTTTAACATTTCCGCCGTGCCTCGGAAAGCACGTTAAGCCGTTGGTCCCGGCTGTCATTTGTAGATCTTTGGCAGTCGTCACGGATTGTCAGAAGCTAGAAAAACCCTGACTCCAGTCTTGCGAAGAACTACCGTGTTACCCAGTTAATGGGTTGTGAAGGTCTGGTAGGCAGCCGCTCCACGTAAAGCACAGGTATTCAGCTGAATCCGGTTTGACTGGAAGCCGACCAAAATATATAATATTGGGTTCGGCTTCCAGTCAAACCTAGAAAAAAGGAAAAGGCTAGGTAGATGATGATGATCTTAGACAGTCGTTAAGGGTACCTAGTCACAGTCACCAGACCTGCATAGGGCTATCGTGTTTCCCTGTTACAGAGTTGTGGAACTCAGACAGACTGTGAAACGCATGCAATTTTGTTTTGAACTCCATACCAAGTGTACGTTGACATCACCGAACCAAAAAGCATTTCGTCAGTTTTCCCTAACACGATGAAGAGTGGGGAAAACGGGCTCGTCCGGGATTTGAACCCGGGACCTCTCGCACCCGAAGCGAGAATCATACCTCTAGACCAACGAGCCACACTGACATGTAGAAACCACCCCTATTCACCAACCCCTAGCTTTATTATTTAAAATTAATACCTCTGCCCTCGTAGAGGTATCAAATTTGTATGTCGCAATAAAAAAATGCCAGGGTTGGTAGTAGGATAAAAGAGGGTTGCTTAGGGTGTGCCTGACGTACACTTACTTGCCGAAGTAGAGATAATACATTTTCAGTACCTACTTAAGTAATCTAACGATAGCAGATCACATTTTGACTAATTACACAACTAACATGCAAGCTTTGAAAAAACCAAAGATAGTAGTTATATATGTATGGGGATGCAATAGTAAAACCATTTTAATACCACGATGGCATTAGATTTCATTGCGTTGCGTGGTTCGCATTATGACATCATAAAAGCGGAAAAAAGTCATTTTCTTTACAGAAGGAAAACCCCGCGCATTTTGCCTGACAGCTGTTAAGCCGGAACTCCGGTAGCTGTTTATCTATAAAGAATTACTTCAATTTTACTTTTATTTAAAATCACAGAAAGATAATGAACAGGTAAATAAAACCAAGATTATCTTATCGCTACCTTTTTAAAATATGAAGGTCTGATTAAGCACCGATGTACCTACTCCAAGCGAATCGTTTGTTTTTATACTCATCAAAATATTTTTCCTATAACATAATAAATAACATTGCAAACATATTTACTGGATCCTCGATGAAAGAATAAACTTAGTAGAGAAAATGTTAATTCCGCGCTTCGTAGTTTGTTTCGTATCGCTACTCGTTGCGGGGGCTGGGGCACAGTAAATAAATATACAGTAGGTTATCTAAGGCCGCCCGCCGAGTTATTAGCCTACTCTTGCGTTGATACCCAGGGTTGTCACTTTTACTTTTGGATTGAACAACACATCAGACAATAGAAAAAATAATAATTTCAAAAGTAATTAATTTGCAATATTAATTATTGTGAAATTGTCCTTATTACAACTATACCTACGCGAAAAATATGTTTACCAAAACGATGTTTCGTACTCAATCCTCTATTTTATAGTAAAACTAGACTTCTTAAAATAAACTTTAGCTCTAAACATAGTATTCATAAAAATGCGACTCGGCTACGCTCTTAATAAAGCAAATAAACTGTGAAATAAACAATACAATACCATATTTTCTAATAATATTTAAGTATAAGTAGGTACTTACATTTCTGGTTGAGTAGGAAGTATGAAGAATGATAAGTCCGGGTTTGCGAAATCATTATTGAGGCACCCGAAAACACTACAATATTTTTTTCCTCTTTTTGAAGTCATGATACTCGTAATTTACGACAAGTGTCCGCCGCCCGCGCCGGCGAGAGTTGACGAACGCAAGCGGTCATGTAGCGTACGCGCGTGCTCACAGTCGCGCTGCACAGCCCGCACTGCCGCCACCTTATTCCCCCATATATTATGCTAGCGTGTGCGTGAAATCGCGTGCCGACATGGCGCGCGGCGCGCACGCACACATTCAAACCGAGAGCGGCACGTTTGTATGAAGATGTTTTACTGTATATTTATCTACTGTGGCTGGGGTATGCGTTAAATGCCTACGGCGCTCGGGCTATGCTCGAAGACGTTTCCCATGCCTATGTAGTTTAGTTGATCGGCAGCTTCCAAAATTATCTTGCAAATAAATATCGCTAGGTACCATAAAGGTAACAGTTTGACGTCAGAGCATTATCGATCGTTGGAGGTCAAGGACTTGTACAATGAGGGGCCCACACTTTGTCTCTCCTTTACCCATTACTACTCGTATATGTTCTATAACATACTAGATGCAATATGCCTGGCCCTAAGGAATAAAAATAGGATGCGGTTTTCCAGAGGCCATGCGCTGTTAAAAAAAAGAAAAAAAAGATGCCCCACGCTAGGAATTTCTCCGGTATCAAATCTGTAGAGGCATATAATTTTAAAATTGCCACCCATTTTATATTTGTACCAAAGGAACTATTTAGTTAGCCATTTCACGAGGTTGACGTGGACACAGGTATTCAATAAATAAACATCATCTTCCTCATTCTTCATGCCTTTAACCGTTAACCAAAAATCGTCAGTGCAGCATATCTTTTTTTTCCACAAATCTCTATTTGCGGGCATCTCAATATTCACCCCCACAAACTTATCAAGAATGTATATCACCCTACTAATCTACTGTCTTTTCTTCCGAGACAAGAAAAAACCAATCGTGATTCATATGACAGCTAAGTAGATACGTAATAAAACATGTTTTTTTTTGCGCATAGTTCCGTTCTGCGACTAGTAACGGAAGCTTTCGGACTCGAGGAACGAGGAGACAGTGAAGTTTTTAGATAACTTACGGTATTCTCGTGTTATTAGCATAGATAGATTGTATGTATAGCTCGTTATGAGGTCACTGTCGCTGGCTAGTGGGCCACATTTACACCGATCCGAACGAGGTCTTTCTTTCGATGTGATTTTATTGACTTGCTCGCGGAAAATACGGTAGGTACACTTTGTCTGACCTTTCTACCTATGAATCCTTCTCTTAATTTTTATACTCTCAGCAAGTACCTAGGTACTGTATGTATAAGTAACTAGAATAGGTAACTATAAAACTTAAGAAGGCTCTGATGCTTTAGGAAAAGTTAAGCCATTAAATTACCTTCTAACCTATGGTAGGTTAGAAGGTAATTTAATGGCTTAACTTGGCCTGCCTTTCAAAAGTTAAATTTAAACTTCTCTTTCGTCTGAAAACCGTTTGAATAACTTTCAGTCGAGTTGGGGTTTAATGTGGGTACAACAAAGCCTGTCTAAATAAAGCTCGGGGCACATTACATTACAGTATTTTATGAGGTCCTGGTGCCTTCTGACGCAGTTGATTGGCTAGATAGATTGTTGTGATATAAATGTAGGCCTAAACAGATGTTGCTGTTGTGATGAATTTGTTCGAAAGAGTCACCGCGGCCCTGGAACGCAGGGCTTTAGAAGGAACACGGATGGGTCAGTAAGAGTCTGACACGCCCTTCCGCTCCACCCAGAGCGGAAGAAGTCATTTGATGATTTCCCACCCTTAAAAAAAAAAAAAAAGGCCTAAACAGATTCAATTGATTGCTGTTTCTCGCACCACGACACAGTAATGTGAACCTTTTTTTTTTTTTTTGATGTCGGGGGGAAATCCTCATGGAAATCCTCCACCCTGGGGCGGGAGAAGGGGTCTGTCAGACTCTTACTGACTAAAACCACCCCGGTGTTCCATCTTCTACCTACGCCGGGGATCGCGGGAACGTATGCGACTTCCGCAATCCCCGGCTGGTGCCGGCCCGCCACTGCGGGCCACCTCGCGTCGGCGAGGGGAGTGAGGTGTTTGACTCCCCTCGCTACGTCAAAGAGGGGCGCACGGGAACACCATGCGCTGCCACCTCGGGTCCGGATGAATGGGGGGCGATGGACATCCCCAAGTCCGCCGCCCCTGGACCCAGTTAGGGGGGCCGGAAGAGGGCAGCGTATGCCCTCCTCCGACGCCCGATGCGCCTGCTGCGGGCCGGGAGAGCGGTTGTGATCTCCCTCTCCCTTTCCGCAGCCTCCTTCTGCGCGATAACTGTCTCGCAGAAGGAGACCACCGCGTCCCAGGACTCCTCACCGCCGACCATAGCATGAACTACGGCCGGCAGCGAGAGGTCACCGCCTACCACAGAGATGAGGGCACGGCGCGGCTCCTCCCAAGCGGCACACTCTGCCAGCGTATGCCGCGCCGTGTCCTCCCGACAGTCGACGCAGTGGTGACATCGAGCGTCCAGCTCCCTGCTTATGCGACACAAGAACCTCCCGAAGCAGCCGTGCCCCGAGAGGACCTGCGTCGCACGAAACGACAGGGAACCGTGCCTTCTCCCGAGCCAAAGGTCGAGCACTGGCCGGATGGCCTCGATGGTGATGAGGCCGGCGGTAGGGCTCGAAAGCCTGTCCCGCCATTCCGCCACCAGGACCTCGCGCAGCTGCGACCGACGCAACTCCAGGTGTCGCTGCGTCAGGCGCTCGCCGCGCGCCCGCGCGTCCTCGCGCCACCTGTGTAGTGACGCGAGCACAGTAATGTGAACCTAGCTTAAGGTTCGGTGTGACGTTTTAGTTCCAAGCTCAACCCCGAATTGAAGGGCTAAGCTTCAGCTAGGAAAGCTGACCCAAAGACCTGAAACGAGCACAATCTAAGACAATAACCGAGAGAAATCGTGACTACACCACAGTAAATTGGCCACAAGTAATGTGATAGAATACGATTAGAAATCAAGTAGATACTTAGGTACTTTTATTATCGCTGGAGTCACCAAGTCTGATACGTTCGCCCCGATAGTTCGGTGTGATTGCAATCGTGCAGGTTGCAAACTACACTAGAGTGACGTCGAACACAGACACCGAGTATTGCGCGGCCGCGGCCCTCAACCCGTCAGATGCGTGTGCGATCAGACGTAGACTGAACGCGCTGCTTATTTTAATAATCTTAATTTAGTTTTAGATTAGTTTTAACGTAACTTAGTGTTAAATTAGTGTAACAATCAATTAATGGAAATAGATAAATAAAGGTGAGTGAAATTCTTTTTTTTCTAACGGTGCGGTGCTCGAAAGTGAACGGCGATTTCCGTGAAAACAGTTAGTTAGATGAGATTCTTGTGCCGCATGCGATGCGATCACTTGATCAGTTGCTGTCTTCGGCTGCATTGAATGAAATATTTTAATGAATAACTGCCTATACCTATGTAGTCCCTTGTAGTAGTTTCCTTCAAAGTTTTCCTTATTTGATGAACCATTCGAACCAAGTAGAATTTTTCTGCCGAGGTGATTGACATTGGTTTTTACTCTTTTTTGGGTGCGTTTAAGTGAGGCTTCACTTTAGTAAAAGACAGTCAAACCTCAAAAGAGAAATTTCTATATTTTTTTATCTGCGACAGCTTCATGAGTAATCATTTAGGTAGGTAGTAATATTGTTGGAATGTGATTCCAATATTTAATATCTGGTTCCATAACATTCAATTGTTCGCAAACATAATTCCGTGGATATTATTTCATAATGACACTACTTAATTGGTAAGCAGTGGGCATTTTAACTGCTTTGAGGGTGTCTTTTTGCAGAGAAACCATTATTATTTCTAGTTTAACTTTCCTCGTAAACCAGTCTAGAGCAAAAAGAAGATTGCTAAAATGGAACGTGTATTTTGAAGTGAACTTGAATATTTTCTTTTTCACCTGCATAGCATAGATTGTGCCTCGCGATATTTACTTGGCTTTGAGGGAAAGAGCACTGAACCAGTTTTGCTATAAAATACAATGATGCACCTAGTAGAATAAATGCAGTACCAAAATATTAACGTGCCATTTGCTTTCTTAGTGTCCCTGACTTGCTAATGGAAGTACACCATTTGGGTAAGTAGATATATCACAGATGAGGAGTCTTTATTGCTGGGGAGTTTGTTGCGCCACTTCTTCTTCCCAGCTAAAACACTAGGATGTGGTGACAGGTGGGCGTTTTGGGGGACTGACTTTTTGTAGAACTTTGACGTTGCAAACAGTGCTGGCACTCAGCCTAATATGAATTAATGACTTTTGATTTTGATTTCTCAAAAAGTAACCGTAGATATGATTAGTTTATGCTGCATACTTCCAAAATATCTGGGTTATCTAATCTACCGATGCTCCTGGTACTGACCCAGCATCCCTCTTTACCTGAAACATTATCATTAAGTCTTTATCTTATGCGCTAAGCATCGTAATCCTTGTTGCGAGTTGTTGACGACATTCAGGTGATTTATCTGATCAAGTTCCCTTTAACAAGGCCTTGAACTCCCGGCTACGTTGTCAAGAGCCCATAACCTGCAGGCACAGTATTCCACCAAAATATGTGTATGGTTCTGAAACGTTTCTTATCCAGTCGACAAGCCCAGCTAAAGGCAAGAGACAATTTCTCAGATTTCTTGCTCATCTTTTATTTAATTTATAGAACATGATTTCTTCTTAATCGACATTAATAATAATTTATTTTTTTTATTTATTTATTTCAGTTACTTTACAACTTCTACAATATATCTTACATAGGGGTCTCCTTTTAAGTATGAGAAATACCTGTGCTAGAGACTGTGACATTACATGGTATCACATCTGACATCATGTGAAACCACAGACGCTTGTCTAATAAAAAACTGCATCGTGTATCGTGAGTCAGGCCGAACGGAAGCGTCTTAAGTAACTTGCCATGTGTTATGAATTATTCAAACCATGAAGGCATTGACTTTGGCTTTGACCCCTGCATCCTATTTCGTTTCTTGGAAGGGTCCTTGAATTTGTATTTTTGAAGTGATAACTTCTTATGTGAGGGTAAACCGCTTCGTAACGTAACGCGTTACGGGCCAGTCTGACTGGCTTCCCTTTCTCTCACGCATACGGCAGCGGTAGGCAAACCTTTTCTCTCTCACTCTAACCCGCAGCGCTAGTCGTATTTCGGAAAGACGCTTCCCATTTAAATAGTTCAACTTACTCGTAGATTAGTTTAAGCTATCACTTCTGTCGGGCGTCCCAAGATGCACACGTTTTTTATTTTTTTCTGTGTTGTCTGGCTTTTCAAAGTGGGTAATTGTGCGCAGATGGTCGTGCTAATCTCGGCCTCGGCCTTCCGTTTCGGCCAATTTTTGCAACGGTCTTTCGGATCCTGTAAATCTACGGCTGTCTAATGCAGCTAGTTTATTTTATTAATTTCATTTCCGACGGTAATTCTATTAACCTATATAGAATTGGAAGTGTTGGAACTACGCTCCATCTTATGTGGTGCTGTAACAGACTTGAGCTCACACATAGGTACATGCGGTGTAACTTACTACATTGACAAGCATTACTTATTTACTGCAATACCCAATCTCTCGTACCTATCTGAGAAAATCCCAAACATACTCGTAATTTTCTCACAACCACAAACTTTTAAAGTTTTTACTTACTTCAAGTTAAAGAGGCACACAAGAATTTCCCATGCCGTTAATGTCGTTTGACAGTTCGTCAGACATTAGGAAGAAACGTGTCCAATGAAGTTATACAAATTATGCTAATAAACGAGATCAGCATAACAATCCAACATGTTCGGTTTTAAAATCGAGCGAATCTAATTTGGTTTATTTGGCGGAAGAAGATGAATGGCTAAAAGGCGTTTACGTACCTACCTACTTAAAAACAACCAGTGTCTGGCAGGCAGCATTAGCGTCTTTGACACAAAAACGTAAAATGCTGCCAGTTTTTTCTCAATTTTTAGGGTTCCGTACCCGAAGGGTAACCATAGCAACCATATAACTTATAAGCCTCCGCGGTCCGTCCGTCTGTCTGTCAGCCGGCTGTATCTCATGAACGTAGACAGTTGAAATTTTCACAGAGTGTGTACCTATTTCTGTTGCCGCTATAACAACAAATACCTAATAAAATCGTGTATTTTTTAACGTTTTTTGATGGATCTTTATAATGGCAACAGGTACCTAGACGTTTGCAATGCTCACTGAGTTTGTATGGATATTTTCGATAAAAAAATAAAGGGCATTCCCATACGAGAGAAATCTTGTACGGTGGTAGGTACGGAACCCTTCATGAGCGACTGCGACTCGCACTTAACCAGTTTTTCTCCTTTTTCTAGGCAAAAACTATTAGTTGCTCCTTACAGTTTCTCAGCGAAAAATGAGCGCATATTTTGATCGCATCAAAACGTATTGACCAGCTGAATTTTTTTTCTTCTAAGTGTTGATTTTAGCATAAATTGTGTTTTTATTGATAGACCACTACCGAAAGCCTGGAAAAAAATATTGATAAATACTAGTTATAACAAAATATCAAAAACAACTATCTTAAATTCTTAACGCCTGCGTAATATTAGCTCCTGACTGCATTTCTATATGCGTTTGGGGTGCATGAACTCAATTACGCCGCAGTACCGGACGTTGGAAAAAGAGTAAAACAACATGGAGTCTTTATACCCTTGCCTTGCTCCTTGCAAGCGTGGCTAGTAATTATGGTTAACGTTACTTAAATCATGGGGTTTTTCCCGTTCTTTCGGTATTTTGAAGATGTTTAGCGAACAGCAGTTCCGTAGAATTATTATTAAAGGCTTTCTGAGAAAATTGCGGGCCAAAGACCCTCGTTTTTGGATAACATGCGTCTTATTTTGTGTCTTAGATTCCTGTTTCTGTTTTACACAGGTACTGGGTTTAATGCATTGCTGGTTTGCTGGCTCAACATAGGACTCAGATTAAGGCATCCTGTTCCTGATTTTCTTACTGGCATAACTAAGTGATACGTTTGTCTCTCATCTTTTTACAGCATCTCTAGAATGTGAATTCTGGTTGAAACTACACGAAAGATACCTATTGAAGGCTGAAGATAGATCAACTCAACTTTGTGACTTACGTACGTAGGCAAGTCATATAAAACTGTAGAAATGTGTAGCCTTGGCAAGGTGCTGAGTTTCTGACATGTAGGCCTACAGGGTTATTTTAAATGACGCGGACGTTAATACGGAAAACATTCTAAGAAAACAATATTATTTACACGCTTCTTAAGATAAAGCTAAAAGCCGTGATTGATAATTTGTTTAGCTCATCATTTTGATAATTGACCAATAGATAAGTGCACAAGCGGTATAACGAATCCGAATTTATTTCCGATAAAGTAATTACACTCATAGGTATTTATCAATATTTTAATCACGACTATGATGGTATCATGATTTCTGTTTAATTTTTGTTACCATGACGTAATTCGATTCGTTTATCATGGAACATCCTCTTTGGCTTAGGTACCTAATAGTTAAGCCCCTTTGACTTATGATTCACCTAGGAACTTTTTACGGATCTTTATACTCCTGGGTTCGATTCCTGGGTCGTCATTGGCTACTACAATTACTTAATTGTAGCAGCCAATGACGTAGTTTATACTTATATACCTACTTGGTAACCGCCTGAAGTTCGGATTTGTTCCCGGTTGACGGAACTAGCCTCAAGCCCTATTTTATGGATCTTAAACATAACTGGTCAAACAGGGGCTTACAGGTAGGTACTACAGGTACCTAAACCCTTGGTTAAACCTTCGTAGAATACAGGCGTGATGATGAGTTGTGTTGTTTATACTCTAGACAGTATCATATACATCTGCTAGATAAGGGCCCTATCCGTCCTTTCAACTTAACTAAATGTTACCTACCTAGTGTGACATCACTGACGACTTGGCACACCTGGCCGTCTAAGTTAAGGTCATGTAGACAGTAAAACTCTTCCATTTAAATACGTCTGTGGCTTAGAAGTTAAATTGCAACAAAATAAGTACCTACTACCATCTTGGCAAAGATTGTCCTTTGCAGTTGCGCAAGCGCGGCTCTTTGATGCACGTTTAGCAACGCCAGTCTAATTGCTGTCACTTGAGAACAATCTAGCAGCATTTTGCTTCTAAATTTGTGGCTTACTTGAAGTATACAGGGTGACTGGTGTATAAGTGTATTTCTTGAATCGGGTAGGTACTCCGTACTACTACTAGAGCTAATTTGGAACCCCGAATACTTGGGGCAAAAAACGTTCATGTTTTCGGTGCAAAATTGCTGTAACTAGCTGATATACCTAGAAGCGCGTTCCTTGAAATGGGTAATACAGTATTACCCATTTCAAGGAACGCGTTTAATTACGAGTCACCTTGTAGGTAACAGACTAGCTATATAGTTGAAAAAGCGTTATATTATAATAATACATAAATGTAAGTATCCAGCAACAAAAGCCCAATCATCATCTGCGTAGCATTTTCCCAACTATATTGGTGCGGCTCGGAGTCTAACCGGATTCAGCTGAATACTACTGGTATTAAGCGAAATATTTTTTTAAATACCTAAGCGAACTTTTGCATTTAACAGCTATAAATAACCAAATTAAATGTCCTCTCTTCAAGTACCTTCCTTCAAGGTCGATTGATTAAAGAACATAAAATATAAAGGCTTCCATTTGCACTCAACGACCGATAATCGCAAATAATGGCTCGGCCTCAATAAACCACTAATTAACAAACATTCAATGAATTCAACGTAAAGAATTGGAGTGCGACCGGCGACGTGATCTTACTAAAGATGTTCGAAGGCTCAGCTGGCTAATAGCCTATTGTTTTAGATCAATAGAATAGGTACCTAATGCATTAGGAAGTGGGTTATGTTTGAAGATGCAAATTGCAAACATCTTCCTTGACTTTAGGTTGCTAATCAAGATATTTAATTAAGATGTGATGCACGGCGTGTCTGAGGCAACAAGACTCCCACTCAGCATGATGCTATGCCAAGGTCGGACCAACAGCATAGCGCTGATTTTTAGGGATTAAACCTAGAAAGGAATAAGAATGCGTAGGTTACTTCTAGGGAAAATAACCCTTTGAGGAGAAATTAACCGTACCTACATGGTGTGCCAAACATCACAAAATGTGTCCGGTTTCACATTAGAAACCGTTCTTTAATTAAATGAAATGCAGAAAATTTTTAATTGGTAACGTAGCCAATAAATTCTTCACAAGGCAAACTGAATATAATGGCTCACCTGTCCATGTCTATAACACAATAATAAAAAGCGTTGCGTGCATGGTGCACCTGACTCTGAAATAAATATAGGTACCTACGAGAATAACGGCTCTTAGACATGGCCATTATTTATAACCCACACAACTTACGCTTCGCTGCTGCTTTCATTAAAAAGTCCTAGCCTAGGCACCTATTAGTACTTGCTGATGTTATGTTATGACAATACCCGGACACATCCTAATACGTCTAGGTAGTATGTACCTGTGTGTTGAAAAAGTTAGGAAACCCTGTCACTTTTAAGCCGTACACCAATATCTTTGTTTTCGCCGAAAAAAGACTTTTGACATGCGGACTTTATATGATACGCCACCCATTTGACGAATTATGCAATGTTAAAAAACCCACATTTTGAAAAATATCGGCGGAAAAGAAGTTGTTTTTCGTAATTTTTTGTAGGAGAAACAATGGTGGCCGGTTTCTGAATTACGTGTTCGGAGTTAATCTTGAAAACATAAAGTAAACAATTTAATTTTTTTCAGAACAAACAACAGTCAAAATGCCGCGATTCAAGACAATACTGGTAACTGGTGGCGCAGGCTACATCGGCAGCCATTGTGTGGTGGACCTGCTACAAGCTGGCTACGACGTCGTGGCCATAGACAACTTCGCCAACGCAGTGGGCGATGATGATGGCTCACCGGCTCTGCAGCGGGCAGAACAGATAACGGAGAAGAAGATTCACTTCTACAGAGCAGATTTGCTGAACAAGTCTCAAATTAATGACATATTTGATAAGGTTAGTTTTATTTAGTAACGAACATAGAAATATAAAAAAACAGGTACCTAACGAACTACGTTTTTTGGCTGCAGGCATGAGGTATTTTGTCTTTACTTTGCCAAGACCCGAAAGTCTCAATTACATGTCTTACGCGGTGCGGATTTTGACGTTAAATAGTCCTCTGTGGCAAGCTGCAGGACAACAACAAAAGAGCCGTATGGCAAGTGACTTAATAACTCCATGAGACTCCTTCGCCTTCTATGATTACATATACGACCCGACATTATGAACTCTTCGTTAGTGAAAGTTAACCGTTCTTACCATGTTCTTATTTTTTTGTTTTGGATGGGAAATCATCAAATAACTCCTCGGGAGGAAGTGTCAGGCTCTTGCTGTGTAAAACCAAACCGTATTCCTCCAGGGCCGCGGTAACCCTTTCGCAACTACCTACTATCTGACTCCTGGTCTCCAGTCACCATCAAAACAACTCAAAACATAACCAAAGATAATGTTACTTGCAGCACCCAATAGACTGCGTGATCCACTTCGCAGCCCTGAAGGCCGTCGGGGAGTCTATGCAGCAACCTCTACTGTACTACCAGAACAATCTGCTTGGCATGCTCAACTTATTAGAGGTAAGGAGTATTGTAATAAAAGTTCACACGAATGAAGTCGACAATATGGAGGGTACTGCACGGCTAAATAATGTGAATCCTTAAGCTTCAGACCTTTTATTGTGGATGTATTGCCAGTTTCAATACTATTTATTTAGGAGTTCTCAAGTCTAGGTTACGCCGGAAGATCAGTTCACCAGCCCATTTGCTATGGGTAGGGTTTTTATACAAGGTGTAACTGAAATAACTGTCACCATTGAATACCTATAATAGAAAAGTTTATGAGACATCGCGAAAAGTTACTGCTGTTCCCTATATTACGTTGAAGAGACACTTGCTCAAGTTTGGCGAACCAAAATAAATGAATGGAGTAGATACTAAGCGATTTGAGGATTGGTTAGGAGTTGTTCATGATGATAATTACAATGACGGGGTTCAAGAGGTTTTCACTTATTTCAATCTATACTATAACATAATACAGCTGAAGAGTTTGTATGTTTGATTGAACGGACTAATCTCTGGAACTACCAGTCGAAGGCGGCTGTACGGGAACGGCAAAAGCGGCATATGCGCGTACGAATGCGGGCAAAAGCTAGTCAGGTATCTATATATAGGTACCTACCTTGTATAGTGCATCATTCAATACTCACATGGTAGATATGGATGAAAAGGTCCGCCAGATTTGATCGCTATCATGTGTATAATTATTAAATGTTTTGTTTAGTAAATTTTATAAAAACTGAGTCTTACCTACTACAGTTGAAAGATGCTTATCTTTTGTGATTTTAAATTGATACAGACGACTCTCTAAATTGATTTTAAATGTAGTAAAATTTCTTATCTCACACAATTTACGCAAGCTGATCTAACTGCGCCAGCGCAGGAAATACCTACAGATTAATAAATTAAATATTTATTAATCTACTACCTACTTTCATTTATTTATCAATTTCTTATCAACTTTTGACATTCTTTTACTTCAATTATTTATCAATTCTAATGATATCAAGAGGAAACTATAGCTACCTACTTCATAAATATATGGTGTGAAATGTGAATTCGCGACCTAGATTTTCTACGCGTGTTATTCAAATGACCTGCTCGCTTTTTAATTTACTAAATTAAAACCATCAATTCGGGTCTCGTCACTTCCACTTTTAAGTCTTCTATTTATAATCTTCACTTTTTAACCAACTTGTGGTTCTCGATTCATCGGAATCTTTTTTTTAATATATTTTCCTCGATCTCTCGAAGATGGCTGGACCGATTTGGATTCTTTTTTTTTTGTTTGGAAGGGTACCTATACTTCCCAGGTGGTTCCATGATCACCAAGTCAGGATCTGATGATGGGATCCTGGAGAAATAGAGAACACCGACTGCCGAAATTAAAGTTATTTTATACTTTGTAGTGTTTTTTTATATCATCACTTAGTTGTCATCTGTTTTTGATAGACGAACAACTAAGTGATGATATAATGCTTTTTTCTCAGGAACGCGTGTAGGAATCAAGCTGAAATTAATATCAAGTAATCAGGCCTGCTACCCTTGGAGCAGTAAAAAAATCAAACTTCGAAGTCAACGCAATCTAAAGATAAGGCCGTTTATGCTCCGTTCATGGCACATAATTTGATACTTGCAAGGGAATCAAAACCTATTATAGGGTACTTCCCGTTGCCCTAGATTCATGAAATTTGGCAAGAAGATAGATCTTACAGTACAAGAAAGGAAAAAGTCTGAAAATTGGGAATTTAAAGTTTAAAAATAACATTTACCGCGACGTACATTGATGTATAGGAAAACTATTTTTTCAACAACAGAGTTAAGTTTTTTGATAAGGTAACCCCAACTCATCCAGTCGGGGAATATGACTCTTATAAATTCTTAAAGTCTACCTGGCCCTGCTACAATACACATACCTATCTTTTTGGAGAATCTTCATACACAATCTGTTGTAGTTACTAAGTATACCGGTTCAGTCTTACCTACTGCGTGCTAGGTTTATTTAAACAACGGTTCGCAATCGCACTCCGGCGCCGCTGTTACCGATATTACAATGCTCCATAAGATGTTATGACGTTTACCGTTAACCGAAGTTTGTACTCTATCTACAAATAACAATCTGCGTAGCCTTTTTCCAACTAATTTGGGGTCAGCTTGCACTCTAACAGAATGCAGTTGAAAACCAGTTTAGTGCAGTGCATAAACATCAGAATGAACATCAGTTCCACTAGGAGCGTAGATAACGAACCATCTAGGGGTCGCCATCCATCGACACTTTCAATTTAAAAGGGCTGGCAGATGGCTCATGTTTCACTTTGCTGTTGCAATTTTTTTGTTTTGTTCGTTTGTCCTGAAAACCTTTGAATTTTTGCCAACCAAATAACCATTTTTCTTGATTTCCATCACGTAGTTTTTTCACCAATACCTTCCTAAAAATTCAAAACTTACCTTTCCAGATAATGCGATCACACAACTGCTACCAAATGGTGTTTTCATCATCCTGTACAGTCTACGGCGAGCCAAAATACTTGCCCATCACTGAGACTCACCCCATTGGCAACATCACGAACGTGTACGGAAGGACCAAATATTTCATCGAAGAGATGCTCAAAGACCTTAGTGCTGCTGATGAGGTAAATGTTCTGTGTAATCGGCAATATTACTTCACTGTTGAGGTGGTTTTGGCTCATATTTCGGTTAGGTACAACATAGTATTTGCACACCGGTGGTACGGGTATTTTTCTCCGTTTTTGAGGCGGCCGTAAGATTGCAAGTTTTTTATGGGTGTTTCTGTGCGATACCTGCAAGCGGGTCAGGCGCTTTGAGGTGGCCCATGTCGTACAAATTAGACGCGTTTATATTGTTTAAGTGGTTTGTTCAATATTACTACCTATATAAAACTCTCCCGTTACTGAGTGACTGACAATCAACGCACAGCCGAAACTACTGATCGTGGAAAGCTGAAATTTGGCATGTAGGTTCCTTGGGGAGTGTAGGGGAGCACACGGGGGCTGGATATTTAGATTTCAGATGTGCCGGCAAAAGCTACTGTACTTAGATATTAGGTAGGTACCAACCAAAATAAAGATAATAAATCTCAGCCCGGCTCTTTAGGTGATCGAAATTTATTTTGGTAGGTATGTAGGTACTTATCTAATATCTCAGCCGGTTACTTTAGATGATCGCCTAGAAAGGTAAACAGAAATTAAGAATTGGTTATTTTTAAGAAATCTGTTGCTGTGCACCTTCCAAACAAATCACTGGTTTACTGCAAAAAAAAACAGCTTTCTTATAAATTTCTAAATTTTAATTTGCACGGAAGGACCAATTTTTGCGATATATTCTCAAACCTTGAAACTGCTTTTACTTTAGACGGATAATGTTTTCTAGTAAACAGCCAACGCAACAGGCAACTGGTCAACGAGTACGCTTTCTAAATGACAAGTCTAGCCGGTGTGATTCAATACCGGTCCCATTGGCCTACTACCAGAATGCCAAGGTCGATTGCCGCCTACATAACCGTATCATCCGCGGAAATTAAGTCACTTCGATGATCCCAATCACTTTTTTAATAATGTCCTATTTAAATGCATGTTTTTAATTATTCTGTCACTAGTAAAGGTTATTGAAAATAAATTTATTAATAAAAAAATATTCTTATCAGTTTATATATTTTGACTTGTGTTTTATTTAGTGTTTTTTTAGGGCGCCGTGTGTCCAAATGAAGACGGAAGACGGGACCCTTAAAGGATTACTCGCGTGTCTGTCTGGCCATCTCACAGCCAATTTGCTCCGAATCCACTGGACCGGTTATTTTTTTTTCACAAAAATATCGAAATAGTTGATAGGTACTTACTTAAAAATAACAGGGAAAACAAGAAATGCCATGATTTCTTCGGAACCCTTTGCGCGCGAATAGGTACGACTCGCACTTGGCCGGTGTTTCCAGAAGAACCGTTTTTACTACTCTTAGAATCATGTAGGTTTTCTCTAAATGTAAACATATTTTAACTCTCTTCTTGGACGACTCAACAAAAAAAGATATTCGCGGTTTGTCTTTGATTCGCAGCTTTCTGAATTCGCTTACTGATTTCCATACGTAGTTGTCACTAATGTGGAATAAAACTTTAACAACTTCCATCAAGTAATAATAATGATAAAATTTATTTTTCCTCCCTAGAAATGGAACATAATCTGCCTTCGCTATTTTAATCCAGTGGGTGCTCATCCATCAGGCCTGATTGGTGAAGACCCTACGAAGGAGTTCACCAATCTGATGCCGTTTATGGCTCAGGTGGCCCTCGGCAAGAAACCTGTGCTCACAATCTTTGGAAACGATTACAATACCCCTGATGGAACTGGTAAGCAATAACGAGCATAACCTATTTTTACAAAAGGACAAGAAGGGGCTTGACTATCAACCTAAACGCTAACACATACATAGGTATATACGGTCCGTGTCCGAAACTTAGGCGGGCGGCGGATCTTTCAGACCTCGCCATCCCCTTCTAACCTAACCTACCTGAGTCGGGCCCCAAGTCCCGAGCTCGTAAACATTCGTTAAAGTAAAAAAAAAAGAACATACAGACGAATTGAGAACCTCCTCCTTTTGAAAGTCGGTTAAAAAGTCATTGTTGGCTGTCTGTACGCGCATGAATTTTGCTCCAATATTCTAAAGCAAAATGTATGGATGGCTGTGGTAATATACAGTTTGTGGGTTTGATGGTCTATCACAACGTGGGCCAACGTGTTCATATAAAATGATCTCATGTTTTTTTGACCCCCTGACTGACGACGACCCGTTCACGTCTGGGCACGACCATGATATGTGTGGATAAACCTAGATTCTTCATTCAAATTTAAATCGGAGTAGGCTACGTCACAATTATCCTATCATCGTTATATGATTATGATCTTTAAGTTCTCCTGTGGCAACACTTACTCTAAAAATTCAAAGAAAAAACACTAACCTGATCCAGCTATCAGAAGCAAAAACCTATATTAGGTGGTTTTTGATAATTCAAAATGTTTTGGGCGTGGGGTAAGAAAGAATTAAATAATTATGCACAATAATTGCTCATGCTGTGTGTATGTCTGATTTCAGGTATCAGAGACTATATCCATGTTATGGATCTAGCTAGCGGACACGTCGCGGCACTGAATTTGCTCGGCAACAACCACGGTAAACTAAAGGTAACAAAGATTGATTCACTGATTTTTCATTCAGCTTCTGTATCCGGGTGGCCCCCGGAAAAGAGAAACATTCGCATTCTGTTTATAACTTGAATATTTATAATTTGAATATTTTGCGAAGGTGGCGAAACACTGTTCTTTTTCAAGATTCGTCGTCGTCCAACAGTCAGACCCAAAATAAAATCGAACGCAATGTTAAGAATGAAGGTGTTTTGATGGCTAAGTCCACCAGAAAACCTTAATTCCTAACATTTTGAACGCCAGAGTACCTATAAACGAATCGGCGTGCCCCCGACGCTAAGCCCCAAATTCGCCGTACTTTTTGTCACATATTTGTGACGTTTGGCATACAGGGCACGCGCTTGCTTGTCATATATACGTGACAATGGCGTTCAAAAGGTTAAAACTGCATTATTTTTTAGGTATACAACCTTGGTACCGGCAGAGGCGTATCAGTCAAGGAACTAGTGGACGTGTTCGAAAAGGTAACGGGTACCAAGATACCTCTGAAATACGTGGCCAGAAGACTGGGCGACATCACGGCTATGTGGGCGGATGCCACGCTGGCTAAGGAGGAGTTGGGCTGGTCTACTAAGTTGACTGTTGAAGAGATGTGTGAGTATTTCAATTAGAGCTTAATCTGTGGGTATCTACCAATATCCCTTTTAACTGCTCCGCTGGTCTCACGGTTGCAAGCGCGACTGCTGAGCGTGATGTCCTGGATTCGATTCCAAGGTCGGGCATAAATTGTTATAGGTTTTCCATTAGGAATATCTCGAGTTTGGTAGTCGGTGGAGAGACACTCCGGTTTCTCAGAAAGTTTGGTAAGCCGTTGGTCCTGCGCCAGATCACTTAACTAACGCCTAGGTGCAGTCAATCGCATAAACTTGACACTTACTTACCCACGCAAAATACAAATGAAATTTTTCATGAAATAATTTGATTGTAACTTTGAGTAGAAACCTAATCTAAACCTTCATAATAGTTTGGTTTCGAAACTACCTTGTCCGTTACACCGGTCCATAAAATGAATATCAAAACTTTAAGAGGAAATCGCTTTTCGATTTTTTTCTGTTCATATGCGGTAGGTCGAGGGTTAACTATCATAAAGGTATTTTGCTCTCGACTCTCGATATGTGATAGTTAGGCAAGCTACATCTTACCTGATGTTTCTGGGGAGTTTGTTGCGCCACTTCATCTTCCCAGCTAAAACATTAGGAAGTGGTGACGGGCGGGCGTTTTGGGCGACTGTCTTTATGTAGAACTTTGACGTTCAAAAAGTGCTGGTACTCAGCCTAATTTGAATAAATTACTTTTAATTTTGATTTACCTATATCTGGTCTTCGAATTCAAAAGACTAGACATTCATTTGAAGAGCTGTAAAAGCCAATTCAAGTATCTATTTCTATAGATACTTGAATTGGCTTTTACAGCTCTCTTAGAAAATAGCTAGTTTTCAGATCATTCATTGTCATAAATCGATGGTCACAAGAGCACAATTTAATCATCTTTTTATAATTCCCAGGCACCGACTTCTGGCGATGGCAGACGATGAACCCCGACGGCTACCCGAAGAAGAGCAAGAAGACCAGCGTCATCGTCAACGTGAACGGCAACAGTTAACGTGCATCTCATATCCATCCTTATTATTTATAGCTCATATTAATAAATTAGTAATTATACCTACTCTTTATATCGCGTTGTTTTATTGCCTTTGGGATGGGAAATCATCAAATATCTCCCCCCCGCTCTGGGAGGATCGGGAGGGAGTGTCAGACTGACTAAAGCCCTCCCATGTTCCTTCAAATGCCTTAACGTTTCACAACCCCATCAGATTACCCCTACATATATTTTTGCTAAAGAGGAAGGCAGATTTTCATTAGCACACTATTCTATGTTCGCAAATTTTGTTTCCAAACATATAAAAAAATGCTTTTTTTGGGAAAAACAACTTTAACACTCCACACATAAAATGCAATTAGGGCTACAGCTTCATACATTTATAAAACTTTCAATAGGGTATTTGACTAGTATGAAAAATCTAAATGAACGAAGAATACTTATTTGATAGATGATATTTAATATCACCGATCTTCATTCATTTAGATTTTACATTACGATTTATGAAAAAATAAATACAGATTTTAAAACGCTGACAACTACGGCATTTATTTTTATTTTTAAGCAATATTTTTAACTGCGCCTTTGCATACAATGTTCCTTTTTACATACCAGGGATTCAGGGACCCTACTTATCCTACTATGACGTGCATTGGCACGCAAATATCATTCAGTGTGAAAAAGGGATCGTGCTATGCGTCTGGCTATCCATCTCCCTCCCACACTAGAATCAAAATATTATAGTACTAACATTGGTAACATTATCAGTCTTCATTTTTTATCCACGTAATTGGGTTCTGGGAATATCAGCAGCAGTGAAAGGTTGATTCTAAAATAAAATTATAATTTTGTATACTTGTCTTTTTTATTTCTATTCATGTAACTTCTTCATATAAAGAATCATGTTGCCATTTCAATGGTTCGTAACCAACACTGGTAGTATTAGGTAGTAGATATCTTGCAAACAGTTCTAGGGTCTGAGGATTTTCTGTCTTCACAAAGGGAGTCAGGAGATCTGAAACAACGAAGATATGAAATTGGACCATGTGAGTTTTTTTATTAAGTGAAAACTTCTTTAGCGGCGTTGTGCACGTTTTGGGATGGGTAAAAAATGTTATCTCGTCAGGACACGTGACCTGGTCGAAAATTCGTAAGACGGAGGTAAAGTTCTGAAGTGTTACATTTTTAATGTAATATAAATTGTCATGTTTGTGTACGATAGCGCAATAAATGAATACTGTATTTTACCACATACATTATAGTACTTTTATACTGATATTAAAGCAATTCGTGCGAAATTATTCCCTAACCATTCAAAAATATCAAAAATGCACAATGTTAATGTTCAAGTTTTCACTTCTGCCGGCACTCCCGGAGTGCAACACGTTGTTTTTTTTTAAAGGTTGAATTGTCCCATTGCTGGGCAAAGGCCTCCCCCATATTTTTCCAGCTAACTGTATTTACCCTTTGCCTCTTCCGACCAGTCTGTCGGAATGAGTCCAAGTCGTCACGCCAGCGTTTTTAGGCCTGCCTCCTATAAATGCCTCCTACATCCTATAAATGTGGCCCGCCCAATCCCACTTAGTCTCGCAGATTTGTCTCCAAAATCCGCGATGCCAGTCTTGGAGCGTATAACTGTGTTGCGCTCCAACGCTCTTTGGCAAACCTTAAGTTTGGACTTCTGAGCCTCAGCCAAAGTCCATGTCTGAGAGCCATAGGTTAGGATAGTCAATATAAGTATTCTCTATATTTTTATTTTAGACAAAAAAAATACTGTTGGCTTTAAATGTTATAGAATTATGTGAGTGGAAGACTCTTGGAGTCTTGTTTTTTAATAAACCCTAGAACCCACCCTAGGATTCCCTGTGTCGTGGGATCTAGTCACTTTGCAAATGAATTACCAAGTTCATCAGATTGTAGCTATTACTAGAACCTACTGTAATTTTAAAGTTAAATAGCTTTTTCCCATGGCTCAGCTTTGTCGCCTATCCTGCAAGAAACGTGGATTTTTCGAAGATAAAGAGTAGCCTTTTTCTATGCAGAGCAATACTTCCAGATATTACCTCCTACAACACAAGGAAACAATTTTAAGTCTTTAAAGTATTGGTTTAGATAAGATGATCTTACCTAACAATGGCGGTTTATGAGAGTGTAAAGCACTGGGCACACTGACAACCAACTGACAATCTGGCAAATCATTGACATCACCAACTCTTCCCAAGATAATCCTCTCATACGGCTGCTTCTTACTACCTGTCCCAAAGCCACATAACGGCTGCAAATCCACTGTCACTTTCAGCCAGTACCAAGTAGCAACATACTCAACTCCCCATTTGGGGAATATTACATTTTTTACAGCGGCAATATTGCTGGGTGCATTTGTGCACCATACTGCTACAAGGCAGTTTTCGGAAACGAGGTTTTGTACTGGTATTGCTGCTATATCTTCATTGTACATCATTGAGTAACTAAAAGAAGAAATTAAAGTTAAATTAAGGTATCTTGTTAACATGATTATTACAGTTTTGGTACCTGATAACATGGTACTGGTTTTTTTTTTTAAATGGTGTAAGGATATTTGGATTTAAAGTTCAGTTTTCCCCCCCATAAAACCTTTAAGTAGGACTTACTGGTACAATTACAAAGGACTTTTTGTTTCAAAAGTGAGCTGCCTGTTGGCAGACAAAGCTGAAATAGATATCCCAAAAGTGGAGGTCTAAATGTTTATATCTTAGGAAGAGCTTCACAAAAATTTTATGTTACAAAGCATGTCAACTTCCTTTAGAGGTCAATAATAATGAGGACAGAGTGGTTATATTTTACCTTAACTTATCATTGGCACTCTTTAGCCTCCTTATGTACTTGTTCCACCAGGGTGGATCAGCAATGAGTATGTCAAACTTACTGCCCTCTAGTTTAAGGCACTGTTCTTTCACACATCCACAGTAGAACCTGAAAGAGTATGGAAAAACATGCTTGAATGCTTTAAAAATGATGTAAGTATCAACATATTATTTGAGTATGCTAAAATATGTTTTTTGAAAATTATAGTTATGTTCAGTCAAGTACAAAAATAGTATTTTATAATAAAAAAGTAAAAAAATCTTACTTTTGTTACAATACCTTGAATTGTGTGGTATTAAGAAATTATTCTCTTTCACCATACAACTTAAAGCAGTGTCAGCATTATTACCACCCTTTACTCCCATGAGATCAAAAATTGTAACCTCAAACAATTGTTTGGACAGATCCCTTACATCTGATGTATCCAGTAATTTGTATTTACTGACCAAACTATCTTTTATCTTTAAAGGTACTTCTTGAATTAATCTTTCGTAAATTTCCTTCACTGTTGCTGTCTGTAAACATGTACAATTTTAAATGAATTTAAGTCAAGTAAGTTAAAAGTCTACATGCCAAGTTGAATGATTACAATCTGTGCCACAATATGCACCGAAAACCAGAAAGGTGTTAGTAGGGAATTATGAAACTCTCTTGTGAAAGAAGGAATGGTATTTGTTCTGTTCAGCTCATGGGCACTGGCATTACTTTTTTCATAGGAGTGCATCTGAGAACAGAGACTTGAGAATTAAAAATTTTACTTTTTTTTTCACATAAGGGTCCATCTCTGTATCACTGCCTGACTACCTGTACTTCACATGCTCTGCAAAAGCAAGTGAAGCAAGCTCGAAAATTGACCTCACCTTGGATAAGCTAAGAATAATATTCTAAGATGATTTTTTGATATATTTTTTAATTGTGAATGTTATTGTATATTATATTGAAAGCCAGCCACTTACACTCCGCCAGCAGACTGCTTTACAACCTGCAACTGATGCCCATGTTCAGTTGCAACTTTGGTTGTGATTGTAACAAGAGATTTAGGCACCGGTTCTTAATTAATGAGAAACATGCGTATAGCATATTACAAAGAAAAAGAAACAGTTTCGATAGAAATAAAACTAACTTACCTCTTCGTACAAACTTTCAGAGTTGTGAGTCCTTTTCCTGTTGCTTTGTTGTTTATCAACATGTATAATAGAGAACAACTTGGCTAACATACTTAATGATTTTAATTCATTTTCGTTAGTTACAGTACTTTTATAAACACTTGTGATAAATTCTCTGTGATCTATCAAGCAATAATCACGATTCTTATAAATAACAGCCATATTTTTTTTTTCTAGTAAGAGAGACACACACATGTGGATTTTTTTTTGTAGAATATTTATTTAAGGGTCTAGTAAGGCCATTGCCAGCAGAAAACTGTAACACTTTCAGTTAATATTAATTGTTTTAACATTATTTTATTACGTTGTGATCAGCTGGATGCATTGGATATAGACCTTTTAATTTTATTGACATTTCTGTTTATTTTATTTCTTGTCTCGCTCACACTACAGTCAAATTTCACATGCTGTCCTGCTGTCTCAAAGACTAATGTCAAGAATGACAACTATTTTCTTTCCTCCTAAGGCACTGACATATAATAAGTCAATGTCCCAAGGCAACAGAAAGATTTAATATTGCCAACAATAAATCAATTTTGATGAATGGTAGTTTTTTCCACCATTTGTTCTACAAAAAGCACGAGTTAGGTTAAAAAGTAACATTTAGTTTACAACAGAAAAAGGCGTGAGTTTATATGAGTAGGTATGTACTACAACGACATAACCTAGTTTTACTTTTTTTTGGCAATATATCAAAATAAATGTGCAATATTTCCTCACGAACAGTACAAAGAAACTATGCAGGTTGACGAAAAAAGCGAATCGTCATTTTTGATCAGGGAGAATCGAAAAACTTTTTTGTTTGGTAGAAATTGTTTTTTTACTGCTCATGCCCCGTTAAGTTAAGGGAACTGTCAAACAAAACGAGAAATCAAGGAAGGCTTGATCTTGAATCTAAATCAAATCAAGTTGGAAGATTCACGATCGCTTCCTACGCTAATTCCACGGTTTATTGTATGTTCAGTTAGCACGAATTATAAGACTGCAAATTGCAATCACGCACGAGTTACGTGATAAAATTAGCTGAATAGCTGATTATTTTGCAAGTTTGTTTTGATATAGAAACAATCATTATTAGAAGAAGTTGATGACGATGTTTTGTTTCTGAGGATCTTTTATTTAGATCATGGCTGGAAATAAAGGTAACTCTCTTTTATATATTTGCTATAACTTCATTTCTAAGTATGTATTTGAGTAGTAAAACATTCAACACAGAATGACGGCCTTGCTACTCAAGAACGCCGACTCGGTTTTGTAAATAACTATATTTTACTAAAAAATATAGCCTTCCGGTTTTTCCGGTTTGCCATTGACTTACTATGATGTACCTATATTACATTCTCGTCTATCTTACATTTTATTATTCCCTTTTGATGCTTAGAACTTGGATTATACTTAATTTAAAAAAATATTTATTTTGGTAGTCATAAGGAATATGATTTTATATAGGTACTATCACTGCATAAAAAATATTGCAAAGCTCGGTTCACTTTCTTGTATCATTTAAAAACCTTAAAATATTTATTTATTGCTGTTAGCTTTTTAATTACAATGAATTATCCAGGAGATATGATTAAAGTTCTTAGTACAATTAAAAAAATAATTAAAAACTTACATAAAAAATAAATAACTTCGGATCTATGAAACAATGATTAACTCGGGATTCTGTTTTTTGAGATGTATACAAGAAAGAGTATTATAATTCATATATCTATACGATTTTATATAAAAAATCTGTTATAACTTATAGTAATATTGTATCTTCAAGATATAAATAAACACAAATTATAATAATAATATCTTTATTAGTAAAAAGTTTCCAAATCTGTCTATTCACACAAAGATAGAGTAATAAGAAAAGTGAAAACTCCATCCATATAGATTTAATCAGTCTAGTAGGTAAGGACTTTATTGGGTCCCAATCTGTGTGGTGGTGGTCTGGTCCTGGTTTTTGCTTTTGTTTGTCATATATTAGTTTTAGGTATTAAATGAAACCAACTTTTAAATTATACTACTTGTAAAATGTATCTAATAATTGAAACAAATTTTCTGAATTGGGAAAATGGGGATAAATTTGCAAAAGAGCATGAGATTTGGATATTAAAATTAATAAAAAAACTTGATTTAAATTATTAAAATATAATATTATCAAATAACAATCCAAGTGAGATAAAAAAAATACAATTTTATTTTTATAACATTCTAGATTTTGCCCGCGACTTCGTACGCGCATATATCCCGTTTTTTTCAGTTCCTGTAGGAATTCCCCATAGCATTCCTCATGAATGTGGCTATCATTTACAAAAACAATTTTCCAATTCCGACTGGTAGTTGCAGGGAATACCGCGTTCAAACAAACACTTCAGCTTTATTCCCTCTCAATACAGAAACAGTATTTTAGCATCATTTTACAGTGTAATATTGATAAAAAATCGTAGTGAAGGTACCTAAATAAAATATTCATTGCCCATTTCCTTCAACTCTTACATTATCTTATCTGTACTTAAATGAGTTGACACCATCAGCCTAGGGATTATTTCTCATTTTATCTTGAAGCTGATAAACAATAAATTTAAAGCAGTACTCAGTTTTATTGAAATAACGAATTATTCAAGCATGATAAAATGGAATATTGCATAATAGTCGAGACAGTTGAACCCTTTTAGCATTACAATTGCGCCATTAAAAGTGCTCTTGACAAAAAGTAAAAAAGTCGCATTAATATTTACAAGTCCCGACACAGAATATTGAGCACTGTTTCATTGAAGGGAACCATAAAAATTGTACGAAGTGGAGATCGGGAGCGAATATTGATTAGGGGAGGATGCGCGCGCGGGCATAGCGCGGCGCGGGGGGAGGTTGCGCGCGCCGCCGCCGGAGTGCGCCCATGTGGTGCCACCGCTACGACCCTCCATTGCCATCCCAATTATATACTAATGTTAAAATCCACCAAATATCAAGTATTCCTGCCTAATTCGCCCGCGACCGATCCACTCATCATGTGAGCCGGGCCGCGGCCGCGACCTAACGCATCCTCACGTATTGCGAGCGACAACGTGAAAATCAATAAATCTCCTAGTGAAACTTGGCTATTGCATTTCATATATGAACAGTGGCTGATATGTAGTCCCGCAACGGTGTGGAGTGTGTTCCAATAGTGTATTTGTATTTCAGTGAAGATATAAAAGTTACCGATGTTCAATCACAAGTTACCGACTGACTTTCCAATGCAAACCCTTCGTAAGAAAACCAGCCCTTGCAAATGTGAGTCGTAACGTTTAGATCGAGCAGCTTCACGATCATCATGTTTTTCTATACTTTTGATATTACGGTATTGCGGTGTTATTAGATAGCGCTCAATGTTCCCGACCACGTTATTCGCATAATTATCTTAGCTTTATTATATTTTGCGGTTTATGTTGTAACCTGCATGGTTCGGCTCAGTACTATCACCCTACTAACTAAGAGGTGGACTCAGCAGCGTGTAGCCGAGTGCGTGCCAGTCCATGTCATAATTAGTTACCCCCGTGGTGTTTTGGACAGAGGGTGTGTTGTGGGCCCGTGGCGGACGCGGAGCGGCGGTGCGTCGGGGGGACTAACTCCATAACTTGCTATTTGTCGGTTTGTACGGGAATTATGCAGGTGTGTCATTTCCAGCACCTCTTGCGGCAGTTCGGTGAGTAGTCTGTCCTTAGATACGACAATCATGCTTGTGTGCTGTGTATCTACGTATGTACTTATTTGTATATCAATGTCATCGCATGTACTCACACCTTTATTATTCCTGTTCATGTCTGCTTCGTTTATTATTTTTAATTAATGCCGCTACTGTGTTCGTTAAAAACTTTGTCCGCTAAATTATCTTACGTATTAATTTAGAATGAACGGGCACTGTGTACGTCTAATATATTTTACGCCAAACAATTGAGAGCACATTCTTTTGTTGATTTTATCGGATGTCCGTCAGTTAATGTTATATGTATATCGCTCTATATAACAATTCGGTTAGTGTCTGATCTAATTAAAAATTAATGACTGGGGTAACTGGTAGGGTACGCTCCCTATCTACTCTCTGCATTACCAATCATATCGCTTTTACCAGCTCCCCGGTTTTAGCTGAGCAAAGAGGCTTAGAAACAGCATACCGCTTTGCTGTTTAGTAACATTCGGTAAATAGAACTTCCACAATATAACATCGAATTCCGCGACTAGACTAACATCTTATCCTCAATAACAAAGCATGCTCTTTCGTAAATAACATACATACATACCTATCTATGTATATGTATGCAATGATTGCGCAGTTTGCATACAACATTCTTGAAGTATTTCTGTTTCCTCACACTTGTGAAAGAGAAGATTAAAAACATCACTGTGAATCTTCAGTTCAAAGGGGTCACATCCAACAGGTACGCAACAGTGCGACAATCATGGATCTAAATTTAAAAACAGGATATTCAATTAAGAGGGAATGATGCTCCGTAAACAGGGGCCAAAATAGGACACCCGCGCTCACTTTTATTTTGCGCTGAACTTTCAGCCAGTGTTGTGCTCCATCGAAAAAAAAAAGTTTAAAAATAAACCATGACACTGAAAAAGATTGAATCAAAAAGTCTAATTAGCAAAGGTGATATGCAAACTACTGTTATGTGTGTGCACTTGAGCTCTACTAATGTGCTTTGTTTAATAAGTATTTAGACCGCTGGTTGACTTGCTTAGGTAATAACTCCGGTAATGTTTACGACAGTCTTTATGATGCTTTTACTTCCACGACCTATAGTTGATCAGGCTGATTAAAACGACTGTCGAAGTAATTTATGTGAAGTCCTGATTTATTCTGAAAACAATGCTGTTGAACGACATTGGCATTAAAGTTCAAGTCATCGGCCGTTGTAAGATATGAGTGTCTGGTTATGTGTGAGTGTGCGTTTTTAAAGTCGTTATTTGTGTGTGTCGAAATACCAGTAAAAGGCTCTTTTTGTAGGGTCAGCACGAAGACCAAACTGTAGCAGATGACTTAAAAATGTGGCAGTGTCTCCAGCAAAACTAGGTCCAATTGTTGACAGTCATCCCTGATCTACGTCATTACAGGTCAAAATTTTATGACAGACTAGTTGCCGCCCGCGGCTCCGCCCGCGTGATTGTCGAAAACTATCCTAAGGGAACATATTCCCGGGATAAAAAGTATCCTATGTGTTATTCCAGACTATAATCTACCTCTGTGCCAAATTTCATCAAAATCCATTCAGTAGTTTTTACGTGAAAGAGTAACAAACATCCATACATACATCCATACTTACAAACTTTCGCCTTTATAATAGTAGTAGGATAAATATACAACAGTGACTAACATCTTCAATATGACTTCAAACAGACAAGAACGAGCCGGGCCGGTTCTTAGGCGAAGGCGTTTCGTTCCGCGCGAAGCTGATAGGGGTACTCGAAGTACCTGAGGCCCGGGGCGACAGGATGTGCCAAGAAGCCCTGGCCGACCTGAAGATGGCCATCAGAGCTGCTGGAGAACATAAGCAGAGGATACAGGTCCACGTCGCTATAGATGGGCTGAGGCTGCGCGATGATAAGACTGGGGTATGTATTAGTTAAATGTTATGTGAGTTAAAAATCCATAGAATATTAGAGTGCACGGGAAATCCGGGATAGTTGGGCTAGAGTCATCACACCAGACTTTGAAGCTGGAGCTGAGATGGTTTATGGAGGAAAATTTTAGTCTAGTGACAATCCGGTAACGATATTATGATCCTTTTTGAGTTTTAGCTAAGGACTAATGCAAAACTCCACTGTGAACCAGGTCAAACAGGGTCCGAAGGAAATGTAGATTTTCGATATATATCATAAAGAAACAGCGGCTTTCTGGTACATTTTTAATTACTAACACGGACCTGACAATCCGATTGGCTTAGTGTTTGAGCACTTGTCTTTCTGCGTTACGCATCGTGGATTCGATGCTCGCCTACCACATGCATAATTGTTGTACCTGCCTGCTTAAATACAATACTTAAATAAATTCGGAATTATCAGCATTGCTGATCTGATATAGATGACTCCTATACTAATATAATGATATATTTTTTTATCATATTGCTTTTATTATTAGGACAAACAGTGTAACAATTATAGATAGGCCAATAAATCAAAAAAGTTATGACATAAGTACACAGGCGGTACAGGCATGTGATGGCCTAATATATTGACAGAACAAAATGTTTGAAATCCGGTCACAAACTTTACGCCAGACCTGACACTAATGCATACTAATGATATATCACCGGAAAATTGCAGACTCCGTAAAATTGTAATAAATCGTTATTTGATTATAATGTCTCGATATATTATGAAAAAAATCGTTTTGTATATGTCGTAGGATAATTTGATACTTCGAATCTTCGCGAAAATCCTAGGGGTTTTGCGAAAACGCGGATAATTAGACATAGGCGAAAAATTATCAAATCTTACTGGACAAAGTCAGGATTTTTGCGAAAATACTCGTTACTATAGTAAGATTTGATGTGCTCAACACTGATTGGCTACAATTTTGCTGGCTGACTTCTAATTGGTTCCTAGTTAATAACGTGCGGCAACAAATGATTGACATTTAAGACGTCAACCAATCAGAGACGATCTCTTATTGAACGCGCTGACCGACCAATCAGCGTTCTTATTTCATAACAGCCAGCGTTTCGTTTCGCAATATTGCTATAATAACGAGTATATTTGCAAAAATCCTGACTTTGTCCAGTAAGATTTGATAATTTTTCGCCTATGTCTAATTATCCGCGTTTTCGCAAAACCCCTAGGATTTTCGCGAAGATTCGAAGTATCAAATTATCCTACGACATATACAATAAATCCCAGCCAAGTTCAATAGTTTCCTATATATCCGTGGCTTATTAGGGAAAAAAAGTTAACAATTTCACGCGATATTTTAAATTCTTATGGCGCGGCTTTTCCAATTTTCCGGTGACATATACTCTGTGATACAAACCACCATGAAACCCGAAAAAATCCCAGATTTCAAACTTTTTGTTCTGTAAATATTTTTGCCATCACATGCCTGTACCGACTGTGTACTTAAAGCATTATATTATTATATAGTAGCCATCTGCACCCATGTTGTTGGTCCTGTGCCCTATTTAGATGTAGCATAGATGGCTGAAACACGTGTGGCGCCGAGGCTATTAAGGGAATAGGTCAGGAGGATATAAACTAGGACTCATGTGTGCTAAGCTCTTATAAAATAAATGTGAACAGTAATCTGCTTGCCATTTGTGAACTACGGTATGAATACTACAGCTGTATATTGATTGAAAAGAAGAAGAAAAACCGGCCAAGTGCGAGTCGGACTCTCACAAAAAAAACACGTTTCTTGTATTGGTAATTTTCAATTTAATTTAATTTTTATTATTTGTTGTTATAGCGGCAATAGAAATACACACTGTGAAAATTTCAACTGTCTACCTATTACGGTTCTCGAAATTCAGCCCGCTGACTGACAGACGGACGGACAGCGGAGGCTTTTTTATGTAATAGGGTTCCGTTGATTACCCAAGGGGTAACCCTAAAAGAGAATTATTAGAATTTTTAAAGGACATTATTTGTAATGTGTTTGGCGAGACCTAATAAGTTTTTTCTTTAAACTGGTCCAACATAAACATAAAATAAGGTCCTGCATGAGACCAAAACGCTCCCCTACATCGGTTTTACCGTATTGGTGATAAAATACTGATAATCAGAATGTTGTTGATGCATAAGTCACCATCTAAGTAGATATTTTAGCGTATGCATCAGATCTGATGTCATCTCCGATTTGAGAGTACAAGTACGTACAGTCAGTTACCACAATTACAGTTGAGATTTTTTCTAATACGAATCGTTAGAATTTTGTAATTCTTTTATATTTTATTTACTTTGCTGAAATGGTAAAAATATAAAAGAATTATAAAATTCTATCGATTCGTAATCTAACAAATCTCAACCATTTATGCTAAGGTGGGTCAGATAATTGTAGACTGTACTTACGTAATCTTAGCTTCACCTGTGATTCGTCTGACTGAACCAATATTGACTCACAAGTCACACACGGACTGTTGCTGCACGTTTTTCACCTTACAGATCTACTTTTTGGAACGTGTAAATAGCTTCAACTTTCTGACTGACCGGCCCCTTGACACTTCAAAAGTGCCTGTTTTGTTTTCTCTAATGAAAAAAAAACGGAGTAGGTTCTCAAGTCGACCCGTAAAGAGAAGTTGCACTTGCATCGTTCGTTAACGCCATTGTCACGTATACATGACAGGCAAGCGCGTGCCCTATACGCCAAACGTCATAAATATGTGACAAAAAGTACGGCGAATTTGTGCCTTGGCGTCGGGGGCACGCCGATGCGTTCATGCTCAAGCGTTCAAAAGGTTAATCCTACCGGTTTGCCCAACATTTAAGGCCAATGTTCGAAGCCAAATTAATCCACATCACAATGTTACCAGGACTCGCTGTATCACCACCCGGTCCACAAGATATCGTTCATCGCGCAAGACATGACGGATTCTAGGGCTTTCGGGTACATCTTCGGCTCTCCCGACACCGGCCACCGCTTCTTCGGCATCAAGACTGATAAAGCTGCTAGTCAAGTAAGTCACCATTTCGAGCTACTCAGTAAGTCAGTCTATTTGATATTGCTAGCCTAGATTGCCAAGTCTACTAATTTTTAAGCATCGTTGAAATTGAGGCTTTTTTGACTGAATGCGACGAAGATGCGAATGCGAACGTTGCTTAAAAATAGAATGGGCCCTTAGGCTTTTGGCAAAAGAGGTTTTACATTCGATCAATCCGAAAGAAAAGGAAAAGCTTTTATGAGCTTGACATCCTCTTACGCAACTCGACATAGTTAAATGAAACGTTTCGATAAATTAGCATGTTTACAACTTATCTTTTATTGAAATGGAAGTACATATTTTATTGGAAGCGATATCCCAAAGTCAGTTAGTAAATAGCAAACAATATTTTCAAAAAAAGGGGTGGAAGGTTGTCCTCTAACCCTTTTTTTTTTGGATGAGGCATTCGCTATTTCTTATATAGCTGTACCTATTTATTATTCACACTATCATAATATGTATATTCTGTTAGATGCTAAAAACTTATTATGAGTATTAATTTGGTCTTCAATAAAGATACTTTATTTATTTATAGCCCCAAATGGACAAGGGGAGTCCCCTCGTTAGGTGGATCTACTATCTATCATTACAACCGGTCCCACTTAGCAGATTATATTTACAGAGTTCAATTAAATTAGTTAGCGAGACTTTGCAGACTTAATGAGTGATCTAATGACGATAAATCAAAAAAATCTTTACTCTTAATCTCATGTAACAATTATAGGTGACGATGGGGTAAAGCTACTTGAAATCAGACAATGTTTTTTTTGTTTTATCATACATTGTCACATAGACATGACAAGCAAGCGCGTGCCCTGTTCGCCAAACGTCACAAATATGTGACAAAAAGTACGGCGAATTAGTGGCTTGGCGTCGGCTTCACGCCGATGCGTTTATGCTCCGGCTTTCAAAAGGTTAACCCCTTACTTCTACAGTGTCACATCTCATCATATCATCAAATCGTTTCTGTTATAGGTAGTAATAGCGATGAGAGACTTATTCCAAGTAGTATTCGAGCTAAAGAAGAAGGAAGTGGAAATGGCCAAGCAGCAACTGGAGGGCAAGACAGTCACCAGCAGTTTAGTGCGGCACGCGAACAATGCCTCCACTGAAAGCAAAACTAAGGTAATTATTAGAATTAGAAACATAATTAGCAATTTTTATAGGCATTCATAACTGACTGTTTCCTGGTTGATATGGAGGGAAGTGTAAATTATGTTTCTCTTTCTTCTCCGCTGTTCTTCTCTGCTTAATTCCGTTTCGGGATCCAATACAGTTGAATCGAGCTTGAATTGTCGAGCTTCATTGACTCGGCGTTTTTCGGGTGGTCGCCACTGTTGATTCTTGCTATCCGGAGTTGCAGTGCTAGGGAATAGTGCGGCGGACTTGTCCCAGACTTTCATAAATTGACGTTTGTGTCTATTAGCCATCGTTTACACTGTGTGAGTTACTCGACTGCAGTATGCGGTTCTCGTAAGTGCGTACGAAATCGCTTCGACTTAAATTTTATTTCGTATTAGAGAAAATCGCCTGTCTGGCTTTTTTTCATACAATATGACAACCGTGTTCGAGTTTTCTTTTCACGGCGATATATAAATAGGAGATTGTAATTTAGTCCCGGCCTTTCTCGCACGAGGGACTCTCCTCGTGTAAACTTAAGTCCTTAAGAATGCGCTGTCGCGAGGTCGTGAATCAAACGTGTGGAACGTGACTTAATTGCCTCGTGTGGCTCTTAAAGCTGTGTTCTCACTTTTAGCGTAGCGTTTTGTTCAGCAAAATGATCCGTGTCGAACATTTTATCCATATTAACCTTTTGAACGCCATTGTCACGTATACATGACAAGCGAACGCGTGCCCTGTACGCCAAACGTCACAAATATGTGACAAAAAGTACGGCTAATTTGTGGCTTGGCGTCGGCTTCACGCCGATGCGTTTATACGCTGGCGTTCAAAAGGTTAATTAACGCTGTTTTGCTCGCTCGCTCTGAGTGAGACCGCAGCCTTACGTTAGCGTTCTAAGCTATTCAGACGTCCCCGAAATAATATTACACACACACAAAGCCAAGTATTTAAAACTTATAAACATATTTGACGTTCCATAGATTTCTAAGCGGCTGTTTTGAAAACAATGTTGCTATCAAAGGAATAGGAGCGCAGTTATGGATTTTAGAATGAAAATAACTGAGTTTTCACGTGTTTGGAAACCACTAATACTAAATATAACGTGTTTCACATTTCTTGGTTTTTTTAGCTGACAGCATAATCTAGAAAATACTCCTCATCTTTTCGAATCGATGGTCCAGTAGGTGGCTTCTTGTATCGTGGATTCTTGGGATACAATTGCACTTCTGAGCAGGTGTGTCCCAAGATTAAATAAGGAGTATCCGTAATTATCTATAATACTCCGGATACTGCATCAAGAAAACTGCATTAACACACACTAGGTGTGGGTGGAATCCAGAACGCTTTATTTTATTATTAATGAACATCTATCTTACTTACTGATACATGGAGATATTTAAGTCAAGAGCAAATAGGTTACTTCTAGACAAACGTGCTCTATCAATACGATCAGATGAGATAATGGGTCAAACGCCAGCCTATCCATACTTATTACTTATATTAATGTTATAAATGCGAAAGTTATTGTCTGTTTGTCTGTCTGTCGCGCTTTCACGCCAAAACTACTCAACCTATTTAAATGAAATTTCGTACACAGATAGTAATGCGAAAAAAGGGTTGTAAGGGGTTGAAAGGGGGGGATGAAAAGTTGTATGGAAGTATCGTCATTTTTAGAGCTAGAAGCTTGAAACTTATTTTTTAGGTTGTTTATTCGATATAAATAAATATGACATTCAAAGTGTATTTATACATATGCGGCTTATTTGTAAAATAATTAGCTAAAATCATTAAAAATGCTACCCAAAGACACTATTCCACGCGGACGAAGTCGCGGGTACAGCTAGTGAATAATAAAAATAAAACATTATATGTTTTAAATCATAAGCAATGTTCGACAATATAATCAAGTGTGGACATGCAATCGTTTGTTGAATCAATATGTCAAAACATCAAATAACTTGGATGGTCAACAATCTGCATGCCCAGTTCACAAGTCACATATTGTGCATAGCTGGCTCCGAATGTTCGTATTAACGTGGATATGAAGACGTGGCTCCTTATACCGACGTGCTCTTTGGATAACGTGAAAATTAAGAAAAAGGTTCAGTGTTGACTTTGTGATTGTTTCCATATTTTGTGCTGTATTTTTTGTGTTTTGACTACTCGTGCCATTTTTAGAGGGATACACAAACGGGCCGTGGTTTTTTTAACCGACTTGAAAAAAGGAGGTTCTCAATTCGGTTTTTTTTTTTTTTTAAGTATGTTTGTTACCTCATAATTCTGTCATTTATGAATCGATTTGCATTATTATTAGTTTTTTATTTGAAAGGATATTAGCCCCATAGAAATTTTATCAAAACCGGACCAGTAGTTTGGTTTTTAAATAAAAATAGCTGTAAAAAATATGTCATCCAAGTAAACCAAATTGCTAGTGCTAAAATACGAAGAAACGTCCAAAAACTGACTGACTTCCAAAATTAAAATTATTTTATACTTCGTAATATTACTTTTTTTCATACACACGTGCATGGTAATTATGTCCGTAGGGATGTGTGGAAAAGGCCACATTCGGTTCAGGGCATTTGAACACTAAAACGATCACCCAATACGGTTGTCTATTTAGTCGAGTTGTGTTAATTAACGGTTTTGTTTATAAAATAGTAAAAAAAAAAATCCGTGCTGTTTTTGCCATTGTTGAAGTTTGCTACTAAAGTGTATCAAGAATTTTAACCAAATTTAAGGAAATGAGAGATTGCTTTGCCTTCTGAGGGGCAATTTTTATATTTTTAAGTAACGTTCTAATGCTCTTCTCTAATGTTCTAAACTTCTGACAAAATCTGCGAAAAACTCCTTATTTCCCGATTGTTGCCGAGATGAAAATGCGAACTGAACTCGGAACAATTTTTAGGTACGAGAGAGGTTTTTAGGTCTTCAAATTAGATCAAAACGAAACTTTTGAAAGAATCTCCATTTCCAAAATAAACAGACTGGTTGCGGTCGATCAATGTCATAATGCGAAACAAGGAAAGCACTATAAGTTAGAGCGAGAATAAAAACAAGATGAGCTAATAAGCTTAGTGTGTCAGGACTCAAATGACGTAACTACCTACTTTTATTTATTTAACAGTACTAGCTGTGCCCGCGACTATCTATAGCCTTCCTCGATAAATGGGCTATCAACAGTTACATATTTTTTTCAGTTCGAACCAGCAGTTCCTGAAATTTGCGCTTTTAACCAAACAAACTCTTCAGCTTTATATTATTGGTATATTGATATGTTTGAAAACGCTTTTCTCTTCGAACCTGAAAATAGTAGGTACGCAATGCTGGATAGGATCTGATCCTAAAAAACCTATCTAAATATTATTAACGCGACGGTGAGTTTGTTTCGCTTTCACGCCAAAATCGCTGAACCGATTTTGATAAACTTTGGTACGGAGATGGGACCCCGGAGACGGTTATAATATTTTATTGCTAAAATCTATATTAAGTCTCGGGCAAAAACATAAAATACAGTTTTCCAACCAGCGCATTGGAAGTGTCCTTGATAGGCTGCAGTTTATCTTCTGACATGTCCTGCAGAGGAAGAATAACTAGTAGCGACCGTTATAGGCTGCTTATATTACATACTGTTCTTACATCATTAGTAGCTATCCCATCGCCTACGCTAATCGTCAATCTCCTTCAATTTGTATCTTGGATCTAATAGATCATTAATGTAAGTCGAATCATTCATTTCTAGATTCTCCTGTTTTCCCAATCAGACAATTTGAAATAATAGTTCGTCGTTGATTTGAGTAAAATTCAGTGTTCGTCTCGTACAGTTTTGTTCGACTTACTAATATATTCTGGGCTGTCTGTCGGTAGTTCGGTACTAAGGGTCGCGGGATCGATGTTCGGGCTACGTAACTTATTTGTGTGACCTACAGACTTTGTTTTGAGTCTGAGTCGGCACCGATGTGAGATTGATTGTGAGTATTTTGACGAGGACGAAATATTGCTCACATGAGCGAAGCATAAAAATATGCAGACAAAACTGTACTCGTAGTGGTACTTCATGCATAGGAGACGGGACCCGCTAGGGCCAGAGCCTGCCAGGGTTGCGGAATTTGTTCGAAAGAGTCACCGCGGCCCTGGAACGCAAAGGGATTTAGAAGGAACACGGATGGGTTTTAGTCAATAAGAGTCTGACACGCCCTTCTGCCCCACCCAGAGCGGAAGAAGTCATTTGGTGATTGTACTTCTTATTTAGTGAAAGAGTACAATAGGTGCACGATTGGAATGAATGAATTATTGGGGTAAAATGTATTTTCCATCCTTTTCCCAACTATATTTGGGTCGGCTGCCAGTCAAACCGGTTTCATTCGGATGGGGTTGAAATGTAATCCGAGATAATATAGGTTCTGCCTGGTTCGAATACAGACAGTCCCAAGCTATAAATACAGACAATATTATGCAAGTAAATATTGGCTGCTACTAGCTATGTTAGCCAGTTTTCGTTTAATATTGTCATTTATAAATTTTGCAATATTTGTACTTAATTATTTTGATGCGTTTTTTGGTGAATAAATAAATCAATACATTTTACAATAAGAACCCTAATAGCTGGAGGCAGAAAAACTGCTAGGTACTGGTGAAACGTTCGTGGTTTAAATTCCCAATTTATAAACTAATTTAACTTGCAGTTTTGTAAGCTAATAACATTCGTAATACTGTCATGAAATTTCGCGAAGAGCAAAGAGCTATCGTTTTTACAGTGAATTAGTATTCACCGAGCATAATATTTGTATCTCACGCGATTTGTTTTAAACCCCGACATCATGCAAATTGTGTTTCGGTATTAACTGAAATCGATAAGCTTTTAAAATTACTTGGACAAAATTATCTTTAACCTTTTGAACGCCAGAGCGTAAACGCAACGGCGTACCCCTAACGCCAAGCCACAAATTCGCCGTATGTTTTGTCACATATTTGTGACGTTTGGCGTACAGGGCAAGCGCTTGCTTGTCACGTATATGTGACAATGGCGTTCAAAAGTTTAATGGTCTTTGGTCCCAGTTTTTGGGACATAAATTATCGTAATCTACTGTGAGTGGTTGAATTAATTGTCAGCAGCCAATCAGAGCAATTTACGCGCGCTGGACAATTTTTCATATACATTTTGCGCTCCGAGACGAACTAAACGCAAATTGTAACTGTTAGTGCCGAGAGTAATAGAAATAAATAAATAAACTGAGTAAAAAAAAAAAAATCGCTCCAGATACTTGGTACCGTGATTAAAAAAAAATAAAAGGAGATTGAATTTCCAAGAATAAAGCGGAAAGAGGTTGTTTATCTACAGTCTTATGGCAGTGTAGATATCCCTGGAAGTATCATTCAATGCTGCAACTGTAACGCGGCGGAATATTCGGGAATATAACATGACTTCTCTCTCGATGATCTCCGTATTCTCCGTGATCGTACACTATGCTTATCTATACTAATATTATAAAGAGAAAAGATTTGTATCTTTGTATGTACCAATTAAACTTAACAGCAGGTCAACGTGCAGTGTTATTTTACAAAAATAGTTATTTATGTCATAAATATTTTCCCAAGAATGATGATGATTGATGATGAAGAAGAGCAGATTATGAGTTTTAAAGAATTGAAAGAGATATAAATTCGTTTAAACTTAAACTCAGGTCTGTACGTGTGTTTAACTATTTTAGTGTACAATACAGAATATTCTACTGTATCGTAATAAATAAACTGCGTCACTTAAATTGCCTTAATGTAATTTGTCACTCATAATAAAAAGGCGTTTGCCTGCTATAACCGTAAGCTAGAGCAATAAACTAGGTATGACAATAAATAGGAACTACCAAGACATCAAATGAATGAGTTATCATTTCAGTTTATCACTAACAATAATAACTGGCTTCTTCTGGGTAAGGTCGCTCCATTGTCGACTTTGTCTCTGTCATCTATGACCTAGACTAGAGTCAAGAGCAAACTCATCTCAAATAAAAAAAACTTACACAAGACTTATTTTCGCAACAACAGGCTCTCAAATTCCGGTCTTGCTCGTAACATCTTAGACCTCATCAATCGCTGTCGATCAGTCTAGATTTTTTCATTATCCATACTAATGTTATAGGTACATGCGATAGTGTGTATGTCTGTTACCTGTTCATGCTTTAACCGCTGTACCGATTTAGATGAAATTTGGTACAGAGATAGATTAGACCGTGTAGAAGGAAGCCCTTTTCTTTCTCGAAAAGGGCTCGAAGGGGTTGAAATAGGGGATGAAAGTTCGTATGGGGTCCGTCATTATTGAAATAAAACCAATCCATGAAGCTTTGTTTCAAAGGCACTTGATAAAAAAAAAACATATTTGCAAGCGTTTTTGAAAAATAAGTATCTTAAAAATAAAAATGGCTGCTCAAAGTAACAATACCACGCAGACGAAGTCGCGGGCAAAAGCTAGTAAAAATAAAACAGACTTCGTTGAAACAAAAGCTTAAGTTATCATCTATCAGTCCATCCTTGATACGCACAATAAAACAAAAGGCGATCAACCTGTTATCGACCGTCTGTAGTAATTTCTTTGTATCCGACACATCACGTTGCGTCCTCGGGTCATGGTCAAGGCAAGATCATATCCGCTGCAGAGTGCAGGATATCGTGTAAGATACCAACGACCGACCCCGTCCTTGTGTGATGATGACCTTGTTGCTATATCTACATTGTATTGCAGCGTATCGCACTTTGCACTCGTGGCAGCGTATTAACTTCGATCATTATAAAACTTTCCGGAGAAACAAAGTTTGTTTGTAAAGTCAGGGACATTAATGTTCCTCTATTGACAACAGTTTAAAGTACAGACGCCAGCACATCAAGATACAACAATCTGGCAAATTTCTTTAATGGATTTTCGACTTTATCGCTAAAGCATTAGGTTCAAGGTTGATGGTAAAAATTGACACATGACACATTGAAACTTTACTAAGGTTGAAACTAACGTGTCCAATTTGATTTTGACAAGACGTATGGGGATGGGCCACCGTTCCACTCAAAACGTTTTGAGAATATTTTCATTGTGCGTACAGCTAAGGAGTGGAATTCCTTGCCGGAATCTGTGTTCTCTTTAAGTTAAGAGCTTTCTTAGAAGTAACTTAATCAAGATTACTTCTAGGCAAGCATGCTTCATTGTCGACCACATCATCGCTCGTCACCAGGTGAAATAGTGGTCACTTACGCTTGACGACTATCTCACCTGCTAGAACCTATGAAAAAAAATTATAACAATAACACATCTGTAGTGTTAGATGTTTAAGGTAGAGGGCACACCCACGTCAATATGACCATTGTTATAAGAACCCATCATGTTACGTGACTTTTCAAGTGAAAAAGGTCAAGTTGGCTATCATCCAAATTTATTCCATTTTCAAATCGATACAAGATTAGAACCAAGTCAAATAATCCCCCATCCATAGACAAAAAAGTTCTTTGTGAAGCAAAACTGTCGCTCTATTGCAATGTTACCCAGTTTACAGTTTTGATACTCTAAATTGGCAGAATGTCGTGTACAAACCTTTTGAAAACGTTAACCTCACTTGTCTTTGCCGTTGTTGACACATCAGTTTTGACGTCGCCTTTAGCATCGTGTAATGTGACGGTTTCTTAAGTTCTAAGTATGTTCAAGGTTTTCATAGGCCGGCAGTAAGATCCTGACTGTTTAAACGTATAACTTCAAGCAGGTTCAAAATCGCGCCTAGTTTTGCTTCCACACGAACTTTTATTCCTCTCCCATCCCAAGTCCCACTGTGGGAACTGAACTACTTTCCAAAGACATAAATAATTTCAAAGATAGTATCGCAATCTTTCTCAGAGCATCGCTTCGGCTGGTGAGACCAGTTCATCCACGTCCAAGGTCGCGGATAACGGGGCTGAGGGGGGCGTGGCCGAGCTGGTGGATTTGGAACAGGAGCTCAGTTCCCTTAGGAGAGGACTGACCCAGGTCGAGGGTCTGACCCCGTCTAACGACCCGTTCGGAGACTCCTTCACGGCTTTGCCTTCGCAGGTAAACTTGGGCTTTAGAATGTAGTAATGAGGCCTGTATACTAGACAGAATTAAAAAAGGGAATAACATTTTCTACCTCAATTATGTGGTAAAACACGCCCTTAGAAAGATTTTAAATGATTGAAATTAAAAGGCGTGGTAGAAAATGTCCATAGTTGAACTTGGCTTTCCCCGTTATTTTTAGGTCTTACAAAAAATTTGGCATTACGCCACTATTGTAACGCACAGAATTTATCGGGTCATGTAGTTTACCATAACTAGGACATTGTATTTCTTTTGTTATCGGTACACGTTTTGACTCCGTCTGTTCCATAAATAAATAACTAAAATATCAAAAATCAAGATTCATGCGTATTACAAAATCATACTTCACCGACAAGCCATTACATTCTACAGCCTATCATTTTCATTTTAAATATTTTTTTCTCCGACACGATGTAAATCTAACATTATGCCCTCTTCTTATTTCCAGAAGGGTCTCCTCCCGCCGCCGCCCGCGGGCGCCTCCAACCGGGGCCGCAGCACGCCTGCAGCCCCCGTTTCGTCCCGCGGGGTGTTCAGCCCGGGCAAAGCTGCACCCGCGCTCCCCTTCGACCTGGCTACTGTTGCCGCAGAGTTCGAACCTACACCGGCACTGGTTGACAATCTTAACGATACACCGGTTAGTATAACAAGCTTCGGATATTATACTAAGATTTAGTCTTATGTGGAAAATGCAATATTACTATGTATTGAAGTGAAATTGTTCGTTTCTTACGTCTTGAATTAGCAGAGCGATATGATCGCCCTGTGTAACACGTTTTCACAGTTTCTAACTGTATTTTATTTCGTATACAATCGAAGACGACGGAAACACCGCGCCGGCAAAGACTAGAACCGACATTATTGTTATTACTCTGTGTGTACAATAAAGAGGTCCGATTTGAAACGCGTTTCTATGTGAAAGTTTCGCTTCCATACGTTGTAGTATTGAATTTTCTACAATCCCCTTATTTACTAGAACCGTCTTTAAACGTTTTGTAACTCTCTGTCCTTGTCATTTGCATGATTGACATGAATGTTAAACTGTGTCGGTTAAAAGACGTTTGTAAGACTACGGAAAGTGAATAACTCTATACAGTGGGGTTTTTATATCATGATTCGAGTAATCTTAAGGTGTTATATTGCCCAAATTAGCCCTGTAACTGTCGTTTAAGGCTGCAAATATTGCAATGAACCGCTGTATAGAGTGTATTTTTAAGATGAGACTGAAGATGGCGCAACTATCGTACTGATTTTATGAGCTTTTTTGTCATATATTCCATTTGGGTCACTCCAATGCCATGTGTAAATACCAAAATAGCTGTGAATATGATAGTGGCGCCACTAGTATTTTAGTAAATTACCCTATTGGAACGATTGTCTTAATAATAAACGATATATAATCCAATGACTCTATTCAAAATAAATTTCCAAACACAACTTATACAAATATAGAGTCATTGTGTACTCAAGTTCACGGTCTCAAGTGGCTTTAATTGTCAGGATTATTACGATGCTGGCAACTTGAGGTCGCGAATAATGCATTATAGGTCACGTTTCACCACTCCCCGATAATAGCCCGTACCCAAAGCCATGTACTTAAAATTAAAAAAAAAATATTAGCCAACTCAACTACATTTTCTGAAACTTTTTCGCGTAGTGGTGAAACTCATGCCCTATATTGAATATAATCGTATGCTATATTTATATTATAAACTGATATAAACTATGCCTAAATATGTCTTAATTTATGTTGTATAACGGCCGTTTGGACAGATGTAATACTTATTTATCAATTAAAGTTTTTCTTGTAGTTGTGTACTTATTTTGGCAACGCTGTGTACTTTAAGTTAATGTTATGTGTAAGTGAAATACTGTTTTAGTACCCTATAGTGCATGATCTCTGTCGTATTGCTTGACAAATACTGTTGTGGGATGTGATTGCGAAAATATTTATGTCAAAAGTAAATTGAACTAGGGATTGGGTCAAACTTATTTTATTGGTCTTGACTTGCTAGTGCATTAAGGCAAATATATACAAAATGTTCAAATAGCAAACAAATGACCTATCTTTGAGCTGCCAAATATTTTCCCGGCAGTTTGCCTCAGTAGCAAACCCGACCTTAAGAATACTATTAAACATCAATCCTTTCGCAATAATATTTCACGGTGAGTAGTAGCTCCCTGTGCTGTGACGTCTAGTCTGTGTGCTATAAGACTGAATTATGTGGACGTGACGCTTAACTTTACCTTAACGAGAACCGTTACCTGAGCATGACGCTATCTCGCGAGTCGCAGTGCCACTTGGCTGCCGAAATGACCGTCGAGTACCCCAAGCTAAAAGAACCCCGCACGACTCAATCTCGCCCGGTTTACGTAACGCACTAAGAAACGCACAATCTACGGTTATGTGTTTAGACGCACGCTTTCATCATTGTAGAACGAACTTTTTTATTTTATAAAATTTTAATGAAATCCCTGGATTACTTGCATCGCCAACGATGAAGTAATTCTTTGAACTCCCATGCGCTCCACGTCTACATATACTTAGTGTTATGGTGACGGCTGTGTTACAGGTTTGCCAGCCCGGCGCGTCCACGACGCAGTCGCTCAGTTACGACGTATTCACGGAACTAGACCCCCTCGGCACCGGCCGGAGTAAACCTTACGTTGACAAAAAACTCTTCTTTCAGGAGCTCAAAAATCCGCCAAAGAAAGTGCTCAAAGACCTCGTGTCGACACAGAGTCTAATATCAGACATATTGCCGGTCACCACAGACACTAAGATAGAGCATTACGGGCCGGCGACGACGATGACGTCGCTGTCGCGGCACTCGGGCGGGTCCGTAGCGATCGTCAAGCCGACGCAGAGCGCCCTGTTCACGGGGAACTTTTTCTCCTCGGATCCGTTCGCGGAGACGGATCCTTTCGATAACACTGACCCGTTTTCGGATTCGTTTAAGGACGATCCGTTTACGAGTATGCAGGAGTTTCCGAAGTCGAGTGCATTACGAGTGGATGAGCTAAAGAGCAAACTGAGCCGGGAAACGATGGCGGAGAAGCCGGAGCCGCTGGAGAACGGGAAGAGCGTGTTCAACGGACCGCTGCAGGTCAGCCTGCCGCCGGAGCCCGCGCCCAAGTCGCCGCGCTTGCAGAGACAGGTACACATCCTTTGTGTTGAAACTCGCCGGAAATATTTGTCTATTTATTACCCCAAGCTTAAATTAGCAGGAATATTCCCATAAGAGCAACAAAAAAGCGAAGTTTAAGAAAACGCCTAATACATATTAAACCAACAAAACATTTTCGATTATTAAGTCCGATCAAACTTTCGATTTGAAAACCGACAGGCGGAAATTCATAGTCCAAATACTTACGCCGAGTTTTAACATCCTGTAAAATTTATTCATCCTATGATCCCGTGTCAAGCTCATATCCCTTACCTCCCTTCGTCTACGAGTTCCATCGACTGGGCCGCGTAAAGCGCATTCAGCGTTGTGTTGAGGGAAATCGACCCGTTTGTTAAAGAGGTTAAAAATTGTATTTGCATGGGTTATCAACAACAAATGGACCCGTTCGGATCTGCAGGCACGCCGTGGTAACCAGTGGGCTGCCAAGTAAATATGACGTTATACTGCTTTACGGTTAAATTGCTTTAGAAATGATATTTATTTTGTCAATAGGTTAAAAATAACACTCTTACACGTCGATATTTTTTATTAGTTTAAACTAGATGAGGCCGGTGTTGCCTATCTGACTTCTAGAGCTTCAATTTCCTTTGACGGATTGCAAAATGCGCTCCGGCACGGCCCGGTCGGAGCATTATTCCATCATTCAGAACCGCTACCGTTACGTTGAGTGTTTACACTTGCAGAGCACAGAGGGCAGCACAGTCAGACAGCGGCCCCAAGCGCACAAGCTCAGCGCCGACAGCGCATCGCCGCCGCCGCCCTTACCTCCTAAGAAGATAGCCGAGCTGCCCATCAGCAGGCCTCCGCCGCGGCCGCCGCACGATGACGATGATGTGGGCCCGCCGCTGCCCAAGCCGGCCATGCGGAGGGAGCCACTGGTGAGATATTACGGATTTCTTTTTAATTTACGATGTCGTAAACACGAGCTATGTTTGGTAAATTGACAGTTGAACTATTATTCAATTTTTTCTATCCTAAAAACTTAAAAAATTACGCTCTTAAAACCCTTTAATGCATTTTATTGACAGGATAGCCAGGTCTAAAGACTGTATCATATTTGTATAACAATCGTAAGTTATGTGTAATTCAAAGCGCCTTATGACTGCCTATTAGTAGCTAGGTTCAGACCAACCTTACGTGTGGATGCGCCTCGCGCGGTGCTCGGGGCGTTTATTTATTTATTACAACTTCATAATATATCGTCGTTTCATCATGTCCGTGTCCGAACGTTTCCAGCTTTCCCGATTACTGCTGTTTAACCAAATTTTACCTTTAAAATTACCTTCCGACTAGGCGGACCGCAGCATGAAGCCACGCCTCTCTTCAGCGGCAACCAATAGCAGCGAAGACGAATACTTAACGCCCGCACCACCGCCGCTGCCCACTGCGCGGCGGTTTGACATCACGCTCAGCCAGCTGCTCACCTGCACCATGGACGAGCTGGCGCACAGGTACCAACTAGTACTAACATCCCCACGTAGCCTCATGCAGGCTTTACCCGCGATGGCAACAATATCTGCCCATCTCGCTGTTTGATCGACATTTCTATTTCCAATTCTTGGACGCTACTCAGTTAATGTTACACGACTTATCACCGCGCTTTGCCAGGTGTCCTGTCTAATTTTACTATTACTGCCGTAATATATTTACTAGTAATACCATTTTACTAGTATGTCAATGGGTGCTAATCGCGACCGAACATTAGAAGAAAACAAAAGTTATTTTTTCCTTCATATAGTGAAAATAGTATCGACACCACAAATCATCTGATTCGTATGAGTATAACTGACTGAAATTCTGGATCATCGAAACACGAGAAGTTGGCTCTATGCAGTTAACATGACAGTAACATCATAAATGACACAGTCTAAATGCTGGCTTAATAGTATCACTAAGAATAGATCTCACTCACTTAAACAAATACAAAAACGAAAAAAAAAATATATACAAATGTGCAAACTATCCACATTTTCTTCCAGATTACGAGTCCCAGCCGCAACTCTATCTTCTATGACTCTACCTCAACTGACCGATTACCTCAGATCGTATTTAGCTGCTGACAATGATAGAGCGGTAAGTTATTGTTTCCAATAAACTGTTTTCAGACGTTGAGTTAACGACAATTAAAATTAGATACACATCAGCTGATAGAAAAAATATTTTCACTATTAATAATCCCATAGTTTTACTATTTATTTGTAATTTCAGCATATACACGTCGAACCAGCCACTAAAACTGAAAAAGAAAAGCCCTTACCAGGGGTCACCGCACTATCAGGCTTATCAACGCCAAGCGGCATACTCGACAAACCGGAAAAAATACAAACAATACCAACGAACGACTTCAAACCGCAATTCGAAGACAACTTCACACCGCCCGCGGATATAAGCGACACTTTTGTTGCTAACTTCGATGATTTCGACAAGAAAGCGAATCCTTCTTACGATAGATACGCAGCTTTTAGAGAAATACAAGAAGAGGAACTAAAAGCTAAATCAATTTTAGACCCTATTGACGCTTTGGAATCCGAGCCTAAACAAGACTCAGACGAAAAAGAATTAACAGCTATAGACAATCTAATGAGAGCCAATCAGGAGCGAGAAACCGACAGCAAAGAGACAGCCCGAAGTCCTTTGAAAACGTTGGACGAGTTGACGTTAGATTCGTTCAATATGTTCAGGAACTCTGTGAGTCCTAAGCCGTCGCAGATTGACGCGAAGATCGAAGATATCAAGTCTGTGATGAAGACGCTACAGATTGAGAAGTCTAGGAGAAGCGTGTCGCCAAGGGATAACGGACATGTTGATGTTAAACATGAGGATACTAATGATAGGTATGTATAGCATTTTTGTACGTTTCTCTTTATTTCTTTGCTTTTTGACTCTTTCTACTATTTTTTTTGTAATAAAAAAAAATATTGGACAAAAATCTCTTCCAATACTTCAGTGATGCCTTAAGGAATGGTCAAATTGAGACAAATCCCGCGCGTGATGCGGGGCGAAATTCGTTCGCTCCGATAGCGTCAACTAACTAGAATGAGCGAGTAGACAAAATGGCGCGAATAGACGTCCGATTTCTTGTCTTTAAAACAGAGATTTGCAGCAGTTTTACCAAATGTTTAGTAAGTGCACTAGTGACAATAGTTCGAATCGTTCTTTAGTACAAATTTTAAATTAGACCGTTTACACCGTAGCTAGGCTGTTTCTTATGCTTATTTTTATTTTTGTTCCTTTACATTAATATACTCCAATTGATTTATTTCAATTGCAGCACATATTCCAATACTTCCAGGTACGCAGCCTTACGCGAAATTACAATAACAGAACCACCACAAGACGAATTCGAATCCTTACCGCCAGAGTTGCCAAAAGAACGAAAGAGGTCCGATGAGAAATCGGACGGTTTCGATAATTCAGACTTTTTCGACTGCATCGATAATAGCTCCCTCTCTTTCACGCACGTGGAGGATGCGTTTAGGAAGAGTCCTATTGTTAAAGAGAGAGAAAGGGAGAGGGAAGAGGAAAAGAAAGTTGTGAGGGAGTTAAGGGAAGAGAAAAGGGAGCCTATTGTGGAGATAGTGCCGCTGCCCGTAAGGGATCTAGCGCCGCCCACGAGGCTGTCGACAGGGTCTATTAGTGATGTTGTTAGTGGATCTTCGCCTGATACTAAAGGTATGTTGATAAAAACTCTTTTTGTAAGTGCATTTTTTTATTTTATTTAAGGGCGCGTTTACAATTCGGACAAAATTATGCTGTTTTTCGGTACATTTTGTGACTAAACTTAACAAAAACTAATAACATGTTCTTCGTCTTCAAATGATAGTGACATTTTTGTTGAAAAATATAGTTTTTTTATATTGTAAAAACGATCTTCCGATGCCATTATCATCAACACCGGGTTGAGTTTGGGTACATTTCTTGTTCTAAGATCAACATATATTAAGATTTATAAAAATACTGTAAGTAGGCAGACATATTCATTTCTAAATTATAGGAAAAAATCATCAAAATGTCGCAAATATTCGCAGAAAAAAATAGAAACCGGAACTAATTTTTTCACTATTACGGATGTAATTTAATTTATTTTAAGGGTTATTTTATGTTTGGTCCCTGTCTTGATTTATTGCACAAAAATTTCAAATGAATCCTCAGTCCGCGCTCGGCCCTCGCGAGTGGACCCTGTACCGTCTGTTTGCAGCGGCTCGTATTTGAAAAGATCGCTGTACAAATACAAAATATTCGATAAACCAGATTTGATACTTGACAAGAGATTATTTTATAATCACATATTTTTAATATTATATTTTATTTCGCTACAAGTAGGTAGAGTTTATAAATCGTATGATGAGACCTAATCTCCGGACTTGACGGAGTGACCTGAAGGTGTACTTTGGTAACGGCTACTGGAACTGCTCGACGATTAGAGCTAGGTGTACCGAGTTTGGGCTCGTTTTGTTAGTTATGATGAGACCTTATGTAGGGGCGTGACCTAAGTGGTACCTGGTGGAATTCGTTACGCTGCTAAGTTAAACACTCAAATAACTTTCAAAGGTTTATTTCTGAGAGTCAAACTAACGCTACGAGTTGGGCTAAGTAATCGCTAAAATGAAGTAAAATGAATGCACCCGGTTGCACTGAGCTCAAGGCGCATTTAGTGCGACCGCGTTGTATCGCTAGCTCAGCAAACGTGGTCGATTGCAATTATTACATGGAACATGCTCCCGAGGGGAACAGATGAGATAATGAGATAAGTTTATACAAAAATAAAGAGTTACGTGAGTGGGAGCTTAAACGCTACGGAGTTAAGACAATATTAAATGAGAGATGATTGACAAGGTGATAGAACAATCATATCATGATCTTATAGCTAGACACAGCTCAAACTGTTGAGTCACCAATCGAGAATACCGATTGTCTTTTAGCTAGAGGAGACGTCGACGTGTCTCGCCTCTTTGAACGCAAACTAGACCACCGTTTAGAAAAATAAGCTACGCGCGCACTATCACTGTCACAGGCATCCTGCTCTGGCAGGGGTTCCCGCATTTGCTCTTGCTCAGATTGATTTATGCACACACTTACACTCGCTGGTACACTCTCGTTCCGCTCTTGGGTGGGCGGTCCACCGGCTCGCTGGCACCTCCTCCTCCGGAACCTTAAGGCCGCTACTACTGCTTCTACTAATATACTATATGACAACGCATACTGATGTATGTCATGTGTCGTTAAAACCTCTGTCTGTTGGACTGATTCAATTTGTGCACCGAGATATTTTAAAGAATCATTTATCAGTGTGGTATCTTCGTTGACCTTGTAGTCTTGGAAATTTTGGATAAGTGGCGGTTTGATTACTAATCAAACGATTTATGGGAGTTAATTTAGTCTCGAGTATATTTGGTTTAAGATTAGGCGTATTCTCTAATTGCTTATGTGAATAAAGTGTTACATCATGACCCTTTACAATGCATTGCTTAGTTAGTTGAATAAGTCCAGCCTTGCTGACTTCGCTCGCTTGTAGGTCGTCGTCGCATATGACTCTCAAAGAGTATGAGTCGCAACAGAAATACAAATAGGTAGAAGAGTCGTGTAATGGAACCCATTTGTTTTCACAGCTAGATTTGATGATCCTGCAAATAGATAGCTCCTCTTTTTCGCAGAATTGTTCTTCAGGACCTAAACTCTGGACAGGTCCTCGAAGACGACAAAGGTAGGTTTCCGCTTGGTACTTGCAACTTTGAAGATCGCTGACGCTGGCTTTTAAGTATGAATCTCTTCTCAAGTTGATCGCGACGTATTCGGATGTTGGCTTGATGCTGATCATACTTTTGTCAATTTTAACCGGCACTGGTGTCAAATTGTATAGCTGGAACGTATCTCTGCTAATTAACGGTAAGGTAATTTCAAATATGAAATATTCCTCTGTCATCCTTGCCTTAACTTTTAACAATTTGTAGATCTCATACAACTTGAACTGAATGTTATCTACGGGTAATGCTAGCTCTTTAGAAATTTGACTAGATACAATCTGTAACTCCCCACGAAGCTGTTGTGGAATTAAGAGATGCAGGTTGATCTGACCATGATAGATCTCAGTCATAGTATCAAGAAAAGTATCCTGAATCCGCTTCAAATTATGAATTATATTTATGGTCGCTAACGCTGCTAAAGAGACCGTCCGTCCCGAAAAACTAAAGTCCGACCGCGAAGTCCTTGATATCCGGCTCGAAGAACCAAAATGTAGGGGCGTGACCTAAGTGGTACCTGGTGGGATTCGTTACGCTGCTAAGTTAAACACTCAAATAACTTTCAAAGGTTTATTTCTGAGAGTTAAACTAACGCTACGAGTTGGGCTATGTAATCGCTAAAATGAAGTGAAGGTAAGGTCTCATCATAACAAACAAAATTACCCCAAACTCGGCACACCTAGTTCTACTCGTCAAGCAGTTCCAGTAGCAGTCATCGAAGTACACCTTCAGGTCACTCCATCTAGTCCGGAGGTAAAGTCACATCATAACTAACAAAATGAGGCCAAACTCGGCACACCTAGTTCTTTCTACTCGTCGAGCAGTTCCAGTAGCAGTTACCGAAGTACACCTTCAGGTCACTCCACCAAGTCCGAACGACCATCATAACTAACAAAACCAGTCGTTAGTCCACAGCCTACATCTATCTACTAGTAAGGCTTCCAGTGCCTAACAGTCACTGAAGTAGGTATTTGTGTAAAGTATTATTTAGTAAAAATATAAACAGTACACAATTGTACAATATACATTTCAGTAAAATACCCTATTGTTAAAGAATCAGCGAAGACCACTTGATGTTCATGGGACTGAAGCTAAAACAAAAAACTTTTGCAATATTCAGAAAAAATAGGCGGCGTAGTGGTGGGCGGCACGGTATGCACCGGAGTGGTGGGGTCGGTGGCGGGCGGCGCGCGCGGCGGGCGCTGGGCCGTGCTGGGAGCCCCGCGCGCCTCCGCCGGCTCCTCCGACTCGCACTCAGAGCCTCGCGTGCGCGTGCGCCGCGCCAGGCACCACGAGCCGCCGCCCAGGGCTCCCATCGGTAACACACTACTCATCTACCTATCCTGTATGCACCGGAGTGGTGGGGTCGGTGGCAGGCGGCGGGCGCTGGGCCGTGCTGGGCGCCCCGCGCGCCTCCGCCGGCTCCTCCGACTCGCACTCCGAGCCTCGCGTGCGCGTGCGCCGCGCCAGGCACCACGAGCCGCCGCCCAGGGCTCCCATCGGTAACACACTACTCATCTACCTATCCTGTATGCACCGGAGTGGTGGGGTCGGTGGCAGGCGGCGGGCGCTGGGCCGTGCTGGGCGCCCCGCGCGCCTCCGCCGGCTCCTCCGACTCGCACTCCGAGCCTCGCGTGCGCGTGCGCCGCGCCAGGCACCACGAGCCGCCGCCCAGGGCTCCCATCGGTAACACACTACTCATCTACCTATCCTGTATGCACCGGAGTGGTGGGGTCGGTGGCAGGCGGCGGGCGCTGGGCCGTGCTGGGCGCCCCGCGCGCCTCCGCCGGCTCCTCCGACTCGCACTCCGAGCCTCGCGTGCGCGTGCGCCGCGCCAGGCACCACGAGCCGCCGCCCAGGGCTCCCATCGGTAACACACTACTCATCTACCTATCCTGTATGCACCGGAGTGGTGGGGTCGGTGGCAGGCGGCGGGCGCTGGGCCGTGCTGGGCGCCCCGCGCGCCTCCGCCGGCTCCTCCGACTCGCACTCCGAGCCTCGCGTGCGCGTGCGCCGCGCCAGGCACCACGAGCCGCCGCCCAGGGCTCCCATCGGTAACACACTACTCATCTACCTATCCTGTATGCACCGGAGTGGTGGGGTCGGTGGCAGGCGGCGGGCGCTGGGCCGTGCTGGGCGCCCCGCGCGCCTCCGCCGGCTCCTCCGACTCGCACTCCGAGCCTCGCGTGCGCGTGCGCCGCGCCAGGCACCACGAGCCGCCGCCCAGGGCTCCCATCGGTAACACACTACTCATCTACCTATCCTGTATGCACCGGAGTGGTGGGGTCGGTGGCAGGCGGCGGGCGCTGGGCCGTGCTGGGCGCCCCGCGCCCCTCCGCCGGCTCCTCCGACTCGCACTCCGAGCCTCGCGTGCGCGTGCGCCGCGCCAGGCACCACGAGCCGCCGCCCAGGGCTCCCATCGGTAACACACTACTCATCTACCTATCCTGTATGCACCGGAGTGGTGGGGTCGGTGGCGGGCGGCGGGCGCAGGGCCGTGCTGGGCGCCTCGTTCCGAGGTCTGGTAGTAGAATACCAGTATTTTACTACCAGACCTCCACACCCCAATAACTGGGAAACACGAAACACGGTCTTCAAGATTGGTGAGATTTTACGACTTCTGACAATCTGTAAGTACTGTCAGTCAAAGACTTACAAATAACAACCGACCAACGGCTTAACGTGCTTTCCGGAGGAGTCTCGGTATGTTAAAATGGTATCCCATCCACAGACCGATCTCAGCGAGCGTTGCTTAACCTCAATCGACCCGTGCAGCTTTTATTATTTTACCACGAGCTTCTACTCATCCACATATCCTCTTTAGTTTAAGTGTTTTTACCTTCCACACGGCAACTACTACATATGCAGTTCAGTAAAAGCAATAGATACGGAGTCGCGCACACGCCCGCATTTCATAAAACAGAACGTACTACACAATCAATTATAAACCTTATCCCATCAAACATAGCGTGTATTTACCATGCACCGTACAACTTACTCACACAAAAGCAAGGGACGCTTTCGTTGTGCTGTGCAAAAGCAATTTATTTTACATATACGCTAGTGATTGACTAAATCGGAAAGTTATCGAATCTTCTATTTATTATTGTACAAAAAACAATTTAAGGTCCTGAAAACAAAGTGCCATGTCCAGAAAATATTATAATTAAAATAAACAATATGTAGCTAAAAAGTATATATTATATTATTAAGTAAATTAAAACAATAAAATCCGGTTACGTCGGTTAGGCTGTCATGGCGTACCTATTGAAACAATAGGCATTGTTGAAACCTGCTATGGTGTTTATTCACTAGCCTCACCAATACGTTACAATAAGCAATAAATAATCGTAATATATATTAAGCAGCACCCAAAAATTGCGTAACACATTATCAATCAAGATCTGAATGATTTTGAAACATATTGCTAATCCATTACTTACGATTACAATTGTTTGAAATATGGTCTACTCAACAAAGTAAATAACGCAATGAATGTTGTTGAACTGTCATAATGAAAGCGATTCCTACTGTAACTATATCACGCAATTACCCCGCAGGTATAAGGTTTTTGTTCTAAAAAAACCCCTAGTTAGTATTTGTAATTGGCAAATACATGAAAACAAACATACACCCATGCATAAGAAATAAATAGCATGAATATGTTGACTTATTTTAAGCGAAAGTCACTAATATATTATCTGAACCATACCGATTACTAAAACGCATTCGAAGCTTTAACGGAAGTAAATTACAAAACCATAAAAAGTAATGAAGTCGCACGAGGATAAGGCATAATATACGATAATTTAAAGCCCACAACCACCGATTATGAAACGAAAGAAGTAAAAAAAACACTATTTCACATCGATCTTCCAACCGGGTTAAAAGGGTTGATAAATTGAAAAATAAACTATAATAGCAAATATTTCATTCGTCAATCGACATTGTTGTCGATGGCCTACGTTAGTGGATCTGCACGAGCACATCACTAACTCGTCGCAAGAAGCAGCGGCCGTACTACGCGATTCATAGATCTACTTAATAGAGTATCGCTTTGTGATTTTTACATTGCTTGTCCAGTCACTTAGCGGCAAACTTAGGTAGTGGTTAAGGAGCTATGTTTTTATTGCAAAAATAGTACAGTCGCTGTGATATTTGAAAACAAGAATAACATAGTAAGAGCAAGAAATATTTTACGATTTGTTGTTTTTCATGATTTTAAAGACAAATATAGTAATATACTTATATTTATACATGGTAAGTGATTCCATAATTTACAAAGTTTTGGTTTAGGCTTTGGTTTTTACAAGAAACCACCAAACAACACCGCGATCGCGATCGCGGTCGAAGGCACACTAGTTCGCGGAGACGGCCATTTGCCTATGACATGGTCAACTAGACCATGTCGCGCGGACACCGACACGCCCCCTTGTCACTTCTCCTGTTTTTTTTTTATATTTCTGTGCATTCTACAAATAGTAATGGTGTTTGGTATTCTAGTGCATCCGGTTAGACTGGAAGAAGTTGGGAAAAGGCCTAATCTGCAAGGATGGGTCGCGGAGTAAACATTCAGATATACTTAGTAAAAAGCCCTTATTGGATTATAGTGGCCATTATAAAAAATAGTAGCCCACCAGTATCGGGAACAGGGTCCAAGCTACCGGTGGTCAGGGCCCTGCTTTCTGGATCAAGCCATCCAGCTGCCCAACGAGAGCCTCTTTAGATGTTCACATTTTATGATGATTTAATATGTCGCCGCCGAATAATATTGACGATAATAAAACTCTGATACCCGAAAGCTCCTTAACACTCTCACAATAGACACGACGTATTTACTTAGCAAGTTGTGTTGTAAATGTGTTGCAGTGCAAACATCATCGTCTTCCCGCGACGTGTCTCCGTGGGAGGAGGAACTGCCGCCCGTCACCAGGCTACAGCGACCGCCTTCACATAGGGATCGAGATTCCAGGTACGACTTATATTACGACTGTATTATTGAAGTCAGTGTCTGGTGGGCAGTTGCCCGACAATAGTTGATATTGTCCGAATATCAACTATCGGGCAGTTGCCCACCAGACACAACACTCGTATTGTATATGTTCAAATCGCACGGAGAACTTTGCTTGTGCGATGCAGGATTTCGTTGGTAGGTCGTTGCTGACAGGATAGATGGCGTTGCGGTTCTCTTTGTTGCCTCACAAATTTCGCATCTTAGTTTTTTATGTGGCGGCAATGATGCCGCTACAATACTCTGTTACAGTATTTTTTACATCTCTATCTACTCCTTCAATAATACAGTCGTAATAACCCGTCTGGTCGGAGGTTCCTTCCATTTTCAACGGAGGTGTGCGGGACTTTACTCTGTGTACCGCATACCTCTATAGTAAGTCCCGGAATAGCCACTAAGCCGTCCACTTGTAAAAAAAACACAAGTTACCATTGCATTGTTTTACTATTTATGGCCGCTGAAGGTGCATTAGGTAATAGGGGCGAGTTTTACCATCCATTGCCATCGACTGGACAAAAGTTGAGATATCATTCGTATAGACGCTTTGTCAGTGCGTATTAACCGGTTCACAGTCCCATAAACCTGTTAAAAAGTACTCTAACAAAATTATGAAACATATGGAAATATCAAATATGGCCATTTGTTTCCGTACGAAAGCACTTTTATAGAGCGTTGATAAAGCGACTGGAATGAGGGCTATCACTCTGCCCAACACGAGTGTCTAACGCAGCACTCCTTGCTCAAGACTTGCGCTTCCGACAATAAGACTAACGAGGCAGCAACTTGATAACTTACAAACAATATCTCAACAAATAGAAAAGTTCTTATCCAAAATGAATGTATTCACACAATTTATATTTTCTTTATTCCAAATTACAGGCACAACTCATCCGGCTCAAGAGAATGCCTGGACTCAGGCAGCGGTCGAGAAAAAGACAAACTCCGCGACAAACGTGACATGCGGGACAGAGAGCGAGACATGAGTCGCGACGGTCGGGACTCCGCGCGGGACCGCCGGGACTCCGCGCGGGACTCCGGCAGCGGCCGGGACCGCCGCGACGTCAGCAAGGAGCGGGACCATCGGGACAGGCGGGATAGGCGCTCCCGGGATCGCGAAAATGACTCCTGGGACAGAGACAGGACGTACAGCAGAGAGAGAGAGTACAGGGAGTCTAGGAGTAGAGAGAGACTGCCCAAAGACTACAGGGAAAAGGACAGGGATAGACATAGGAAACCCCGGCATTCGTACGATGAAGATGAGGAGTAAGTTGATACTATCTTTTTTATAATAAATTAGCGAAACTTCACATATGTAATTGCTTGCTATCATATGAATAAATTAAATATACTACAAAGGTGTAAACGGCCGCTGGCAGATTAGCGATCGCACTTGGTTGTCAGTGGAACAAAATACCTTTGCTTTGGCGAAGCCCACGACACAGTAGATAAATATACAGTAAAACATCTTCATACAAACGTGCCGCTCTCGGTTTGAATGTGTGCGTGCGCGCCGCGCGCCATGTCGGCACGCGATTTCACGCACACGCTAGCATAATATATGGGGGAATAAGGTGGCGGCAGTGCGGGCTGTGCAGCGCGACTGTGAGCACGCGCGTACGCTACATGACCGCTTGCGTTCGTCAACTCTCGCCGGCGCGGGCGGCGGACACTTGTCGTAAATTACGAGTATCATGACTTCAAAAAGAGGAAAAAAATATTGTAGTGTTTTCGGGTGCCTCAATACTGATTTCGCAAACCCGGACTTATCATTCTTCATACTTCCTACTCAACCAGAAATGTAAGTACCTACTTATACTTAAATATTATTAGAAAATATGGTATTGTATTGTTTATTTCACAGTTTATTTGCTTTATTAAGAGCGTAGCCGAGTCGCATTTTTCTGAATACTATGTTTAGAGCTAAAGTTTATTTTAAGAAGTCTAGTTTTACTATAAAATAGAGGATTGAGTACGAAACATCGTTTTGGTAAACATATTTTTCGCGTAGGTATAGTTGTAATAAGGACAATTTCACAATAATTAATATTGCAAATTAATTACTTTTGAAATTATTATTTTTTCTATTGTCTGATGTGTTGTTCAATCCAAAAGTAAAAGTGACAACCCTGGGTATCAACGCAAGAGTAGGCTAATAACTCGGCGGGCGGCCTTAGATAACCTACTGTATATTTATTTACTGTGCCCACGAGGATTTTTGCCCCTTGGATTTAGCACACTCTTTCCCACAGTCGGAAATATAGTTGTGGGTCATAAATAATGACTCTTTTTTTTCAGTTACAGTGATGGCTGTGGATCAGGGCGATCGTCACCCAGAGACCGCTGGCCGGACCAACGATGGAGGAGAGATGGTTAGTATTATTACAAATCATTTACAATTTGTAGTGGTTTTAGTGTTGAAATCAAACATAATAGTTTGGGGCTGCCTCTACCTTCAAAAACATAAATAAATGTATAATTTGCGTGAAAAAAAACGCTCTGCAGTGCTCACTGCCAAAAATACGTCGTTCCTGTTACAATTTTTCGTATATTTGCTTCCAGAGAGAAATTATGGATCTCTGGGCTGGCGAGAGACGAGGCGTCGCGCTGAAATGAGACAAAGTGAAGATTCTACTGAGAGAAGGTTTGTGGCTCATACTTCTTTGGTCTAGTACAAAGCAATGTTATAACGAGACTAATTGATAAGAAATGGACCTGCCACATTTTAAACCAACTTTCAAAGCGCCCAGTACAGAGGTTTTATAAGTTGGGCATCATCCTTATACATGACGATAAACTTCAAATCCTAAAACGATATTATCAATCAAATGTTAAATTAAACACGTGAATTGCAAAAAAGATACTTAGGCGTCGTTCTAATACAAAGCAAAAATCGCGCCACCAATACACGATCGACTCGATCATTTGCTCGACTAACAAGAACGCGTCGACGCGCCGACAGAGGACGCCGTCCTGTTTTTCCGAGCAAATAATCGCATGTCTCTCACATCAAGTCTTGGGTTTATAAAAAACAAAAAAAAATATATGAAAGTTGCGACGTGACAGCCGGGAGACTTTTCAAATAGTGCGCGCTATCTCTATATTTTAAGTAACAAAAGGAAAGTTAATGACACGTCCAACATTCCAGGTACGGCTCCACGCTGGGCTGGTCGGGCCGGCGCGCCGCCCCGCGCCGCTCGTCGTCGCGCGAGCGTGACGTCACGCGCGACAGCCGGCGCCGCGCACGCCGCGACGACACGCGTCGCCCGCGCGACTACCGCTTCTCTAACGACTTCTCCCCGCGCGACAGGGAACACGCCTCGCCCTTTGATAATGATTTTCATGATACGCCTACGCCGACGGGGAAGAAGAGGGCGCCCTATGCCAGTTTGGAGGGGACGAGGTATGTGTTCATTTTGTTACAGTCACACTACCAAATACCGATGTCGTTTCAAATATTCAGTTATAGTACGGTCAGCCAGGATCGTTCGTTGTAGGTACTACTCGACCTAGATAAATCACAATTACTACTACGAAAAAAACGCACTGTCAATACTAAATTGATACCATACACATGTGGATACTCTCATACTACTAGCAATTTCAGAGGAACTTTTGATTATAGAGAGATTTCATGCCCTATCATTGCATGTAACAGCCTGTCAAATCTCAAATAACGGTACCAAGTTAAAAATAACATTTTGTCATCTCTATCCAATTCCAGATTCGCGTTCGAACCGGAAGACGCGGCAGCGTCCCCGCTGTCGGCACAAAGCGCGCGCACACGCGACAGCGAGCACAGCGCCGCGCGCTTCCGCTTCGACTCGGAGTCCGTGTCCCCGCGCTCCATGTTCGAGGACGACTTCGCGGCGCCGCGGCCTCGCACGGCGTCCATCGCGGAGGAGGAGGAGGGCGAGCTGCCCCCCCTGCGCCCCCGCGCGCCGCCCGCCGCCGCCCGCGACATACGTAAGTCCGACTCCGTCAATATCTTCACGCGAGAGTCTGACCCGTTCGAAGGAGATGCGTTCTTTGCGTGCACCGGTTCCGACCGCGCGGCGAGACGAGAGAACTGGCCGGGGGACTTCCAAGGGTTCGATAATGCGTGAGTTCGAACGCCAGATACGTCTTTAAAAGTTGACTGGTTCTTAGCGTGGATAGTGAGGACGGGGGAGGATTTGACAGCTGGTGGAGCATTTTTATTTCAATTTGGGACTGCGACAAACTGCTTGGTATGTCCACTAATAGTGTTTTCTGACTTTTAATTTCACCCCCGTTTTCACTTCCTCTTCATCCATATTTGCACTCAACCGTATTAGTTTTTGACTCGCTTTAAACAGTTCCTAAAATTAAGTCTCGCAGGGAGACTAAATTTTTTCATGAATTTCATCGTATTTTAATAGTTTTGAGAGAGAAACGAGTTGGTTGCGTTGCCAATTTCATTTCTACAATCAAAATATGCTTATAATAATAAAAAGCACATAATTGGAAGATTGATTACGGAAGAATGCAAATAGAGGTGTTGAATAATTTCCGTGCAGGTCGTAAAAAGGAGGGTTGATGAAAAAATGAGTCTTGCCATAGAAATTAAGTATTTTTCCATGGATCTCTTATACCCCGGCAGCGATAGAGTCCCAGATATATGTCTAAAATAATCTCACGATCGTTCTCAAATCGAAAGCCTCTTCACATCATTGCGCGTCAATTTTAAGTAATGCATTTTTATAAAATTCTCGAGTTTTTATGTATGACCATAGATGATAGACCACTTGTTACAAAAAGATGCGTAATGGTATGAACAGGCTTTATGTTAAATGTCTTAGCTTTAAGATTACATGCCGCTATTGATTATCTAGTGTAGTATAATATGTAATCACTGACCATTGTCGCCCTAGTATTATGTATATGTTGAGATATGTACAGACAGGAGGTGGCTCATGTCTGTATGTGTCTTTAGACACAACCTGTGATATATATAAGCAACGCCCTTTATATTTTTTTATTATTTCCACGCTTTCGTGTATTTCTTGTTTTTTTTTTCATCTCAAATAAGTTTCACAAGTCCTTGTAGTGTTTTATGAATTTCTAAATAATCGTTTAGCTAAATATTTTTTTACAATACATTCATTGCGATGCATTTTTTCTTCTCATTTTATACTTTTTAAATTAAATTAAATGGTGGAAGGTTGAAAAGGATAAACTCACGATTTTTAATACACTCGAAATGCCATTTCGAGTTGGTGAATAACAACCTGTATATTATAAACCCTTTATTTAGAAGACTGCACATATTCGTAGACTTAGTGGATCAAATATCTTGTAATAATAATAATTATAACAAAAAAAAAACAATAATTCCGATTTTATAAACTATAGGTAACGCTCCGCGCGGACTGAAATTACCAGGGATTTGCTGATGGCATAAAAGAAACCTTATAAATAGTGGCATAAAGTGGAAAGTTGTACAAACAGCAAACAATTCCTCTCTTTGTGAATGCTCACACTGGCTCGTTAGAACTTTATGGCACTAATATTAAAGTTCATTATTCAATGTCATCAGAATATCCTCTGCAATACGTTTCTTTCGGTCTGCTGCGGACCAGAGTTTAATACAATGTTGTTTATTTAAAGCCTATGACCGTATATTTTGGATGGCAACGGCGAGTAAGCTAAACTATGGAATGATAAAATTCTAGGTATGAACAAAACATCACCAGTGAAAGTTTGGGCACAAAACTGTACAGTATTTAATTGGTATTGTAAATATTTTGCTACAAATAAAGAAAATATAGTTTCGATGCAATCAAGAGCTGCTGAGCATATGTAAATAATTAATGTTTTGTAAATCAATTGACGTAAATAGTCAACGTCGACTACTGTACTGCTACACTATTTTTGAGCACATAATCAAGAAATATTAGAACTTTTTCTTAGATAAAATTAAATTTTCTAAAGTTTTTTAACTATAAACGGTTTATTATTATTTCGCCGATTGCACCTACTTTGTTAAGTGTAAATTATTTCGTATTAAAAAACAAAAACTGCGTTATTATTCCACATTACAGTATTTTAAAGTTGTCAAAAATATGCATTCATTTTTTTTTTAAAACACGCATTTTATGAATATGTTGTATGTTTTAAAGTCTGATGCATTTTGTGAATTGTTTATCTATCTCATTATTGAATAAAGTATCATACAATTGTCACTTTTTATTGTATTTTAATTTTTAAAAGTTTTTTTTTTGTGATAGAAATACTCGATATGTTAAAACGACTTTCAGTAATATTAAGCGTCAATTGTGCTTCTAAGATATTATGGAATTTATGTTTAGTGAATCATTACTGTGATAATTTTAATTTATTGTGATTTTTCCGGAAGTCTTTTTTTACTTAATTTTGTATGTACTTGTTTGTATGTAAAAATCAGCATAAAGCAATTAAATAATATTCTAAATGAAAATGTCTATTTCTAACATGATAAACTTACCTATTGTATGTTGACTTAAAATATTGAATACCTATAGCATTAGTCGACTAGAAATATAACAGAATAACTGATCTTATCTCTGAAAAGTTATTGAAAAATCAGTTGCTCTGCTGTCGTTCTAAAAAGGGATAATGTTAAATGTTATCTGATAATTATATGAATGTACCTTCAATATAAACCTATCGACCCATAATCATTTCCTAGAGACTATAACGAATGTATTCATGTAAACTAATGTTACCTATAAACTAGTGATGACGTCGATTTTGTATTAATGTATTTTTTGTACATAATGTAGCTAGAGGAAATTAATTATGTGCAATTACTACCACCTCTATGGCGCAATACCAAAGGTATTTATGTTCTGTAACTGTTGTGTAAAATACTCGGAGTTATTAAAATTATAACGAAATGATCGAAAACGAATGCTTGGTTTTTATTTGATTTATTCACCAGCGAACTAGAACATTGCAACAAGCAAAGGGATTCGATGTTTAAACTTTTGAACGCCATTGTCACGTATACATGACAAGCAAGCGCATGCCCTGTACGCCAAACGTCACAAATATGTGACAAAAAGTACGGGGAATTTGTGGCTTGGCGTCGGGGGCACTGCGTTTATGCTCTGGCGTTCAAAAGGTTAAACACCATACTTAAAGGCCCAGAAATCACGATTGGAGAAATGGGAAGACTAAGAAAAAACAAAAGAAAAATATGTTTTTCAGAGAAATGAATCCACCGAAGCTGTGAGCGCGGCAAACCTTGGATGCTGAATTGAACGAACTCACGAACGGTTTGCAATATTAACATAACCAGATTTAAACAAAATAATAGTAAGTATTGATAATATCGTACGTTGTTTGTTTTTTGTCAGGGTGAACTGTGCCACCTCTGGGCAAAGGCCTTCCCCCAATCTTTCTATTTCTCTCTTTGTTGGGCTTCTTCTCGCCTATTCACAAAGAAGCCATCCAAAGGGTCCCGCCATTTTCTCCTCGGCTTGTTGTTGTCCGTGACTACCAACGCCAATCGCTTCCATATTTGCAAAATAATTAGTACTCGAACAACAAAACTGGAACTTTAGTAGTTTTCGATGTTGCGAAATATGTTCGAAAGAACGCAAAGGGCATTAGGAGGAACACTAATGGGTTTTAGTCAGTAAGAGTCTGACACTCCCTCCCGCTCCGCTCAGAGCGGAAGGAGTCATTTGATGACTTCCCATCCATAGAAAAGTTATTTTCGAGAAAATCGACTTTGAAAGCGGTCCGGTAGTCATGCTCCCTTCAGCAGTTCCTCAAACTTAGAATCAACATTCAAACTCGAGGTCCTGCTGAAGGAGCGCACGAAAGGTAGCTCGGGACTTTGGACAACCCGACTTGGACAGGTTAGGTTAGAAGGGAATGGCAGGGTTTTTCAGACCCCGCCATTCCCCTTTCACTTCCCTCCGTACCGTCGCCGGTGTGTACTAATCTTAATATCGAACCGGTTTCTAAATTCGGAAATCGTGTTCGGTGTTTATTTTAAGGCTTGTGAATTGTTTCTAGCTGTGCCCTAGTGTATTAAGTGGGTGTTTTGTAAGTTTTTAAAGGTTTATTTATTTTCTGGTAATTAGTTAATTTTTCCAGTCTTCGGTAAGTGCATTGACCTATTTTCTTTGTGTGTGGGTACCGCGAAATAATTAAATCAATCGTTATTTTAATTTGTTTACCTACTAGTTTTTTACTTATGATTTCATTCATCCGCGTTCTAATGCGTTTATTCAGTGTTATCTCCATCAAACATGATGTCAACAAATGATCCGCCAAATCGAGGCGGAGAAATATTTCGTAGAAATACAAAAACTCTAAGGTCGCCCGTGGCGACCTCCGCTAATTCTAAACGCTTGTTTAGCGAAATGTCTCCATCATACATTTTGCCCGATGATAGGTCAAAACGGCTTCATCAGATATCCGAAACCGTGGAAAAATCCTCGCTGATTTTAAACATCAGTGATACGGGAAGTGCCGATTATTGCGACTTAGTTTCCGAGGTTAAAATTAACGACCTGGGTGAATGATCAAGGGTCCCGCATTACCGTTGAATGTAAATCTGTTCTCTGTCTGACATGACACAGCGAGAGTCACGGCTATCGTTTCTATGCTGGCCATAAAATCATCGTGTAACGAAACCAAGTTAGCCAATTCGGAACGCGAATTAGATACTGGTTGAATAACGATGTCAATCAGTATCCCGTCAAGTCAAAACCAAAGTTTTATATGCGGACTCATTGAAACTTCGCTTGCCGAAGGCGGCTCCAGCGCTTTCAGCGATGGAGTCACGTAGTCCGTTGCCCTGCGTGATTGCATATCCTACCGCAGCCCGATCAGCTGATTATAGTACTTCTTCCGCGACAAAACAAGCGCTTATGCAGGCAATTATGTAAGCCTAGTGACGACGGTTTCCAAATTGTAGGCGTGAAAAAACCGCGAAGTCTGGTGTTGTCCTACGTGTCGCTAATGAAAATCAGCTTAAAAAGTTGGAATCTGTCGATGCAATCAAGGCTGGTTTACGTCTAGAAAAGCCAGCACTTAGACGCCCTCGAATATTAGTTATGGATGTACTATTTCCATGTATGATTGCGCGTTCCTGAGCGAACAAAAGAGGACGACTTAATAAAGTCAACCAAAATTATCCGTAGGCGTTCTTTAGATAACGGTCGGAAATGGATTGGCATTGAAATTTAATCTGCGGTAGGTACGTAAGCACTTCGTATCGACCAAGGATAAATTATTTATTGATTAGGCAACCTGCCGTTTTATTGATGATGTCGAAGTCCTGTTACTGCAAGAGAATAGTTGACTTAGGTGATTATTATAACAAAATTTACGACAAAAATGGCTAATACAAGAAAATTTTTACACCTTCAACAAAGTTCTAAAAGAATACACCTCTGTTTCCTACCATTTTAGAAATGCATAGTGAGTTTCACTCTGTTGGTCTTTCGTGTTCGTATTTTACAAATTTTATATCACTGTTGTTTACTTTTATTGTTTTTCCTGTTTAAATTTGCCTTCGTGGAACGATGTACCTACCTATTTTATGTAACATATTATGTTGTTCTATTAAAGTATAATTGATTTGTTCTTTTGATTGATGGTGTGTGTAAACATGTTTACGAACTTTGTTTAGTGATGTACCTGTAAAGCTACAATTTATGTACCTATAAATATTTGCATGTTATTATATAATGGCGGAATGTGTCTTGTTGCACCAAAATTTATGTAACATCTTTTTCATTACATTTTTTTTTGCAAATAAAAAATTACTTTAAAACAGAGTATTTATTCTCACAAAAATCACACAACCAACTTAAATAAATCGTTGGCTTACTAGGCTAAACATAAACGCGTGCTAAGTGCAGTGCGCGGCTTTAAACGCATTAAATCCCGAATTTATCCCGGGATAAAAAGGTATACTAGTCTATGTAGACCGGCCTGTTGGTCGAGTGGTTAGTGACCCTGACTGCTAAACCGGAGGTCGTGGGTTCGATTCCCATCCAGGACAAATCTTTGTGTGATGAGCATGATCATTTGTTCTGTGTCTGGGTGTTATTTGTCTATAATATGTATGTACTTATTTAGAAGTATATAAGTATGTTTATCAGTTGTCTGGTTGCCATAGCACAGGCTCTGCCTAGTTTGGGATCAGATGACCGTGTGTGAGTTGTCCCAAGGTATGATATTATATTATTATCTATATATACATATCATATATATATATATATTATGTTTTGTTCCAAGATCCAAACAATATTCCAAAATTCAAAATATTTTTTGAGTCCCGAAGTTCCCCCTTTCAACTTTTCCGTCACTGGCGCCACTTTTAAACTACCTCTAATGAAGTCATTCCTCACTTTATCCATTCTCGAAACTCACCATCCACAACACAGACACACACCACACCACACACACACATCCATCTCAACATTCTCATCCTCTCATTCAACATTCTCATCATCCTCCGCTACATGCAATCTTTTCTCATCCGTTTTTTCATAGCCCAACATTCTGATCCATACAGTACGACAGGTCTTATCACAGACTTATAAATTTTACCCTTAAACTTAAGGGGCATCCGTGGGCCGCAAGTTGTTCCAGTGACCTGTCGCCATTTCATCCATCCTGAGTTGATCCAGTGTCTCGATCTATATCACCGTCCCCCTGGACAAGCGACCCGAGGCACTGAAAGTCGGAGCAGATCGGTATAGGCGTTGCGGTGAGAGCTATAGGCATAGGACTGGAGCATCGGTACTCAACCTTTTTTGTTCCTGGGCCATATAGCACTTTTACCATTGTCATGAACTACAGTAAAATACAACATCTATATGATTGAGACTTTTGAACTTGTGACCAATGGACAGTTTTCATATAGAAGAAAGAAAGAAAAAAGTTTATTTGCGCCAAGTGTGTGTTTAGTTATATGGCATAGGCCAATTTTTTTAAGTTGATAGTTGGTGAAGAATAGTCTTAGCATCACACCAGACAACAATTACCATCAACCCCCACGTAGCTCGCGCAGTCTGTCCGTTACCTAACTCAAAGTCTTCAGGGCCGGACGAGCTGCACAATTTTTGGATTTAATGGTTTCAAAGATCGCACGCTCGCTTGGCATCTCAATTTCGGTCTGCCTTAGATTCAGGGTCGCTGCCCCAGTTCCGAAATACAGGAATAACCCACCTGCTCCTTAAATCAGGTAGTACTGCGGAACATAAAAATGATAGACTGATCACGTGTTTACCGACGGTCTATAAAGTTCTTACATCCATTTTGAGAACAAAGATTAACCATCATATTGATAATAATTCAATAATGTCTGCTTCTCAAAATGGATGTAGGAACAGGTCCCGCGATAATAAGGAACTGCTACTCATTGATATTGCCATTAGCCAACAGGTTCGTCGTTCCCAAAGGGATTTGTCGACATGCTGGATAGATTTATAAGAAGGCCTATGACTCGGTGCCACATACATGGCTCATATGGGTGCTGAAGCTGTATAAAGCTGATGCAGTCGTATAATTGCCAAGAGCCGCGATCAACATCTAAAAAGGCTCTCGTTGGGCAGCTGGATCAAGAGCCAAGATCCAGAAAGCAGTACTCCCCGACACAGCGCGTATTGTTAGGAGGTTCCTCACTCAGGAGCACTGACCACCGGTAGCTTGGACCCTGTTCCCGATACCGGTGGGCTACTATTTTTATATTTTTAAATGGTTTTTATTTAGAAATATTTAAAAACTAGCAGTCCTTCGCGGCTCCACCTGCGTGGATGTCGAAAATTTTCCCAAGGGAACATACTTCCGGGATAAAAACTATCCTATGTCCTTTCCCGGGACTCAAACAATCGTTATACAAAATTTCATCTAAATCGGTCCAGCCGTTTGCTCGTGAAGAAGTAACAAACATACACACACACTCACAAACTTTCGCCTTTATAATATTAGTGTGATGTGATATAATGATATGTACATAGAATAAATAAATGGAGTAACAATAATTGGACAAGTAAGTTTTTACTTTGACGTAAACAAAAAATTAAGACGATATAGACAGTGGCGTAGCTTAGCATGGGTGAAACCCGGAGCGGACACTTATTTTACCCTATTTCGGAAGGGTTTTATTTTCTGTTGATCATTCATACTTGAATAGAAGTCTCAGAAAAACTCAAGGAGTTAGAGAGTTCAGAATGCAAGAGAAATATTTTTTTTTCGTGTTGGTAGTGGTGTGCAAACCTTTTTGAGTATGTTTTTGGGAGAAAATTTTTACATCTCACCTCGGATAGGTTTTATTTTCTTTTGATCATTCATACTTATAGAAGCAACTTTATTGACTGATGCAAGAAAGCTCATTTACTAAGACAGGGCAGAATACAAGAGCAAGCGAAGCGAGCTCGAAAATTCATGCACCCCCACTTGGAAAGGTTTCATTTTCTTTTGATCATTCAAACATAAAAATATAATTCATTTCCCCTTTCGCTTCGTCACAACGTTATTGGCGATGCCACGATTACGCGCGCGCCTCTTGCGGCGAAATTTAGAAGTTGTATAAGAACGACACTTGCAGCGTTGTCAACACTACTGATCCTACTGATTTCCCTCAAAATCCCCTTTTTTACAGGAAAAGAAACACATTTCCATAAATTTTCTAAAATTTAAATTTTTTAAATTGTTAAAAACTTTAAAAGTGTTCTGACTTGGTCCGGACTATCGATATTCAAAATCCCCGCATAATGCCAATCCTCAATCAACTTGAGATTCCCCGCAGTTTGGGGAATTCCCCATAAGTTGGCAATGCTGTATGAAAACTCTCAGTGTCGTTCTTAATGTGTGTACTTATGTACACGCGTTAGAAGATATACTTCTTTGGCGTATGGAAAAAAAAAACATTCACAACTAAAAAAAATATAAAAGTTTTAAAATATTTGTATTGTTTTCAGCTTCAATTTGTTGCGTTCGAACGATCGCCAATTAAGCCTATTACGCTAAATAACTGATACGTTAAAACTGTTTGTTCATAAAATAGGGCACATATCATGCAATTTTTTTTTTTATTCGAATGTTTTGTTAGTAGTATTTGAAATTAATACCAACTTTCTATTCTGGATGGTGTGTACCTGAGAAGTTTATGGGTACCTACCTACTTACAATGACATATAAGTTACGAGACTCCTTTTTTCAAAATAGTCAATACTAATAATTATTATAAACGGTAAAATTCTTTGTTCCGTTCTACTGTAGATACAAATCCGATTAAGAAAACTCATTCATGAAGAGGCTGTTTTTTGTCTTCGAAAAATCATCATATTCCAATAAAATCTTCTAGGATAGAATAAAAGGAGCTGAGCCGCGGGAAAAATTAGTGTCTAATCAATTACTTTTATCAAAATATTTGTATCTTATATTTTGGCGCTTTATTTCGAAATTAAAACCACATTCTTCTTCGAAATTCAAACATAAAAGAAACAAAAGACAATCAAAAAATACTAGAATATACAACTTGAACATAGTTATCGATTTTCATGCCACCTAGAACTAACTTCACGATGTAGAATTCAGGTGTCGGTGTGCGCGCGCATCGTAAAAATTCACTCTCATCAGTTTTCTCCATCGCGCCAAAAGAAGTAGGTATAACTTTAAAAAGCTTCACAATTTGACACTGGAGTAACGCCACCAGCCCCCACTCTTGAACTTTGATACACTTTATTTTTATCAATTTGTTTCGATCTCAAAAGGCAAAAAATACGTGTCTAAAATTTATTGGAAATCTAATGGACGAACTAAATAGAATTATTTATTATTTTCTTATCTAGTAAAATACAAACCTAACACTCAAAACCTGCGAGATGAAGTAGGTATTTTCGAGTTCACCTTGCTCGTTCTTGCACCAAAGTTTTGGTCTATTATTAATTGATTACCTATTAAAAGTTTTTTTTTAAACCTCACTTTTCCAAAATCTATCTCGTATCTTTAGAGCTCGTTTTGCTTGCTCTTTCAATACGCCTCAACAATAATTCTTCCAATCAGACCTATCTTCTTTATTGTGTGGATGGCCATTTCAAAAGAAAAGCTGAGATTCCAAATGCAACTAATTATTTCAGCAAATTTTTCAAGTTCATAAAATCATATCTATTTTTTTTTTATGTCGTACCTACAGACGCCAGCTTATCAAGCTACAATTATCTATCAATTTTTATTGATAGATTTTCTACTTTAACGCTAAAGTTTAAGGTTCAAGGTTGATTGGGAAAATTTGTCAGTTTCGGGTAACTTGATGTGCTGGCGTCTGTACCATTAAAAAAAACTGACCTTGCGCACTGGATCTGGTAACGCTATAATATCTGTGCCTCAAAATACCTTCAATTTTTGGACCCGCGAAAGCATAGCTACGCCCGTGATGCGCACACAACCCGCGTTTCTTTTAGGAAAGGCGAGGTAACAAAATGTGTGGGATAGGTGGGAATGGTATATTTTGAACATATCCATAATCAGGCATGGCACGACTATCTCTCATTATGACCTGTTCAGCAGACATGCCACAACCCAACGCGGGCCAAAATGTCGCCGTTTTGTTAGTATTTGTGGAAAATGTCTTTGCAACATCGTGTTTATAATGATAACGGGGGAAACTAGTTAAACATTCAAATATGGTTAGATATTGAATCTTATGTATTAAGGGACTTTTACAAGCAAATCAATCTGTTCGGAGAATCTATCAACAGTCAACATGGCATGCCAGAGCTCAGAGATCTAACCGGCCAGTCTGGCCCGACCTAAATAGGTCATGGAAATAGTTAGTGACGTGTGGAAACGCCACAATGACGACCACTGCTGCAGCTGCGAAGTGGTGTAATAGTACTGCCAAACCTAAGCGTATATCGCTATCGCTACGGGTAGCCGAACTTACTTGTAAAACCTATTTTCTCCACCCTGGCGAAACCTACGTCGCAAAGCAAGCGAATATTCCGTCTACGGCGGTTTGGCGATACTGGTTTCAACCGTTAATCTCTAGCCGCGGAATTCCATACAAAAGAATCGGTAGCATACCGCAAGAAACCAAACGAAATTTATTGGATTTGCCACCAATCTGTGCAGTGAATACCGCGTAGGTTGAACAGGCCTTTATGGAAGATTTACACAAGATGGGTCACATGATGCGGCACCGAGGTTATGACAAGTTTGAGACCAACCCGCGTGCATGCCAGACGTGAAAGATTTGACTAAACAGAGGTTGTAAAATTTAAAGGTCCCAGGTCCATTACTGCCTGCTGTTCAAATAAGTTAAATCAAGTTTTTTTAACTTTATTAACTCTGGCAACTTTAAAGCCCTACGTCATAACTTGAAAATGAAATGGTAAAAGTTGTCATCATTGTCATTGTCAAAATTTTTGAGTTTGAGCAAGACTGGGTTGAGTGAATCAACAGCTGTTTTACATTTTTATACTTTAAAATTAATAAAAACTGGGTAATAAACAGGTAGTTTTGTGTTCTTTATTCAGGTCATGGTAGATTTTATTAGAATTTGTGTTGTATTTGAACATGAAACAAAGGTAAGTGTAGCAAAAGATGAGCCAGTTAGCTGTGTTACAATGTTGTTTACGTGTTACTGACAATGGTGTTTGTTTGTGAAGGGCTCGCCCAATGCACGGCGGAGATGATTTGGCTTACGCCATGGGGAAAAAGGCTGACGACCATGGCGAGAACCCTGAAATACAACTGCATAGAATAAAACCACAGGAACATTTTATAGAAGCTCAAGTTCAAGAGGGGGACTCTTTACAAGCTATTGCGTTGCGATTTTATTGTTCTGTGAGTATTGTTTTACTTATTATTAACCTAAATGAGTACACAAAATTGTACTATAATCTACTACTTTGTACTTTGATGTTCCAATCAGTAACTTCCTGTTATTATTGTTATCTTGTATTTAACTAATACATTGTATTTAATACAAATTACAGATATCAGAACTAAAAAGGATCAACCATATACATAAAGATAATGAAATATTTGCAAGACGGACTATAAAGGTACCCGTGACACCATACTCAGTGCTGACAGAACTAATACCATCGCCACACCCAGAGCCTGTGCCTTCAACCTCAAACAATGCTTCTCACACAGTAATACAGGAATTGTTAGATACTAATCATTACAACGGACTTATAAACCAAAATAATGTATCCATAAATGCATCTCCCAAGGAAGAAGTACAGTGTGCAATAGATTGTAACACAGTTGTGATGAACAGCACACTAGCGCCATCTATTGTGCCATACACGGACTCTGAGCAGAATGAACAAGCTACAGAAGATACTAAACTCTTGCGAAGTAACAAAGAGAAGATATCTGTAGAAGCGGTTGTGGTCAAGGAACTGACTTCACATGGAGCTGACTTTGGACTGAAATGGTTCCATTTAGTGTGCTGTATGCTCCTCTTAGGTGTTGTGATACCTCTTGTGTATGTTATGTTTTATTTAGACAAACATGAACATTCAGAAATTTCAGATCTTCCACCATTACACTCAAATCGATGACTGACTGATATAATGCGATCTGATGTAAAAGCTTTTAAGTTGTAATAGAATTCATTATAAATCAATTTTATATATTACTGTAAAGGGACGCAATGTGATGCTTTTAATAAAATTTATCAATATAAGTACTATATTTTTGCTGTTTTATTTATATTATATCTGTAGAAATAATGGGTTTTATGTAGTCAATTGGATAGGCTTGGTAATCTAGTTGCTGTAAGCCCAAGTGCCTACTTCTGCATATCAATTGGTATGGCATAGCATGTACATATACAGCATACATGTGACTATCTAGAAAAATCCTTTGTGTTCAATATAACACTCTCAACGTAAGCAGCGCCATCTGGGGGGTCATCAAATCGAGAATTGTTGGAAAAAAAAATTTCAATGGAATGTTAAATAACTGGTAATAAAACATGTAGATAATAATATCATGTGATGAAAACTTAGGTCCCCGATGATTTTAAAAAAAAATTTGATTTCACTTTCGTCCAAAGTTGTCAAGACGACGGGTACATCCGATCCGAAAGCCGCTTTTTTTTCAATAAAACCCTAGAAACATACGGTGTCATTTAGACCCCTCTATTAGATTTCTTTCTCAAAGCACATCACAAAGGATTTGGTTATGGGCATGGACGTCTTTTTTATACGTCCATGGTTATGGGTAGGATTATGAAATATCAGTCAGTTTTTGGTTTAATAAGTTTTTTCCCTACTTATTTATAAAGTTTCTATTCTACTTTTTAGATAAGACTACCTATTTGCTAGTGTCCCAATGTCTACACACCTTTTTTTTTGTATGGGAAATCATCAAATGGCTCCTCCGGCTCTGGGCGGAGCGGAATGGAATGTCAGACTCTTACTGACTAAAAATAATAGTCGCAATATAATATCCCCTTTGATAGGTACTTCAGTTTTGCAATCATTGATAGATCAGCTGTTGCCTATTTATTAATGGACCTGTTACATATTTATTGCTACATCAGTAATTACTGTTGGACATTTATTATGAGATTAGTTGCCAATTCATTGATAGATCAGTTGTACATTTATTTTTGAACCAGTTGCACATTCATCGCTGATGTCCGGTTTCTGAGGTACTTTATCTGTCCGTTAACGCTATTGGTTGGTGGTTAACGAACAGATAAACGGCCCGATAAAGTACCTCGGAAACCGGCCATAGATCAGTAAAGTTCCACATTCATTACAGATCAGTTGCACATTCATTACTAGATCAGTTGCACGTGCCTTACTTGATCAGTTGCACATTCATTACTAAATCAGTTGCACAAATAAAATAAAATTACTAAATCAGTTGCACATAAATTTAAACTGTCAGTTGCAGTTTATTAGCCATTTAGTCCAAGATCTATCTTGGTCTAGTAAGGTCTGGATCTTACTTATTTTCGCAGTAACAAAATGTGGTGGGATAGTGATAGTACCTATGTACTTTTTTTAATCGTGATTTCTTGATCATTTTTCAAAACTCAAGGAGGTAGTTTTGCACCCTCCGAAATCCTGGCAAGTGTTCGTTATTTTGCACCTAGTAAATGAACTATAGCCAAATTACAGTCTCATAAATAGGATCGACTTCAAGTGAGTGATGTTATTATTGTAACCAAGAAAATAAGCAAGGTCTTGGGGGCTCTGGGATCGTAATCAATGAGTCTCTTATTATAATGGATCGCATTTACATATTATCGAAGTTATTATTTTCATCTCAAGAGTTCCAAATGGAATTTATAAAGAAGCACTATTGATTGTAGAAGTCATTGGCTGATTAATATTATCGCTCGTATGAGTACTATAGCGACCTTTAATTTGTAGTTTCATGTGATGAGATACAGTTATCGCTTTTTATCAGACTTATAAAATTAGGCAAGTAGGTAATAAAACCCATATTTCACAAAATAAACTATTTATTTTCCATTTCTATTTGCTATCACTTAAAAATACATCGATGTAACAAATAAATCGGTAAATCCATTGACACAATCTTAGTTTAAACTCTTTTAACAATATTATTATTAATAATGATAAATGCATTCTTAAATAGCTAAAACCCGACCAGAGAATTAATATATTTATATAACACTCTAATTGCAATCGTATAGAATATTGCAAACAATTTTAGACAAAATATAGCCTATTATTACAATAATACAAATTGATATTCAATGAGACAAGGTACATTAAAATGCCATTAGTGTGACTAATTCATGATGAAGTATTTATATTCCTGGTAAGGCTTAGTCACTATGTACAGCTGATATATAATAATAAGGTGAGCCTCGCAGAATGTATACTGTATAAAATTAATGACGTGATCTGAGGTGACTAAAGTAAAGCTTTTCATAATTTTAACAACGCACTTCGCGATTGCGGCTGCAATCAGAAGTTGCCGCGACCGCCGAGATTCGGGTTACTCTCGTGCACGCTGTGGATAAAAGGGTGTGTTAGTAAATATTCTCTACGCCCACCCAAGGCACACAATGGATAATGCCAAAGACGGGTAGTAAGTGTAGTAACCGCCAAGATTTAATAATGGTAATTTGCGGGGAGAATGTGATGCTTAAAGAGGCAGAAATAGCGTAAAATAAAATTTTCTTTATGCCATTTCGACCGATAACTTTATAGATCCCTGGTAGTCAGAAATGGTGTAGTTTCAGTTGTAGCATTTTATGTTATCTAACTAGGTTTGTGTCTTTCATTACATGGACAAGTGATTAAAAATTAAAAAGTGGACTCATAAAATACTACAGCTATGAATATGAAAGTAAGGTACACAAACAGTAAAAATCAAAAGCACACAAGAAAATAGACATTGTTAGTATTACAGAGAACAGCAACACAGAAGATAATCTTGATCCGAAGAGTGGGCCAGCGCTTTGTAGGGAGATTAGTGATTTCTTGTTATCCAAATCAAAACAACAAAATCACTAGTCTTCCATACAACGCGCGGCCGGTGGCTGATGCCCGTTAGTTGATGAACACCTAGAAATGTTAATCACCAAAGGAGTTAGTCACAAAAACAGGTTAAAATGAGTTAGAACATACAGTTGTTATGAATGATCGTATCTAAGTACACTAGAATTAGATTGTTCAGCAAAAATAATACAAGAATGGTAGGTACATGTGTGAACACTCTCGAAATGTCTACGCTCCCTCTACTAACAAGTGTGTGCACTTTACCTTAGCATCACAACATCGACGTCACACAGTCAAATCCGTTCAACAAACTCTACTTAATCTTAGTTTGGTTGGGTGCCAACTCAGGGAACTCTTCAAACATTCTATCGTCAAAATAATATTGTGTTAGTGATATTTGAATTATTGTAAAACTTGATCTCGGGAAACTCCTCAACCAGATAAAATGTTAACGGCACAATAATCAGTTTCGACTCGCAATATTAGCAATGGTATAGTATGGTAGTTATTGAAATTAATGTGACATGCTTTTCAATTATTGGTATGAAACAATACACGATAAGATGTCGAGCAAACATGATGAAATTGAGCTCCAAAATCAGTACAATGAATTTAAAATCATCTTGTAAACTCTCATCTGGAAGGTCAGTTCAGTCGGTTGTGTTCAAAGGTGGAGGAGAGACATGAAGACGTAGAAGTAGTATGTAACCGACCTCTGTTGCAGGAGATACTGCGCCATCTGTATGCGCTGCGGCGTGCCGGTGATGGTGATGATGCGGTCGGTGGAGCCGGGCAGCGGCTCGGCGATCTCGATGCCGGCGCCGCTCTCCGCGCGGATCTTACGTATGCGAGACCCGGCCTTGCCTATTATCGCGCCGGCCAACTGGAACGGAAATAATACTGTCACATTTGATGTACCGACCTAGTTTACGAATACCGGATGAGTTGTGCTTGTATCATGATTATGATTAAAATCAATTTATGATGGAAAGTTGCGATGTTGTGAGATACTAACGTCTTTGGGAATGGTGACTTGCGTGGTGGTGTCCTGCTGGTTGCCGCCATTGTTGCTGAAGTTTCCGCCGCCGCCTCCCACGCGGCCACCACCGCCGAAGTTTCCTCCTCCGAAGCCACTGCCGCCGCCACCGCCGCCGCCGCCCCCGAAGGCGCCGCGCGGGGGGCCGCTGAAGCTGGCTCTAGGTCCGGGACCTCCGAAGTCATTGAACGGGACTCTGGGGCCGCCGGGCGGACCACTGCGGCCTAGGGGCGGGCCCCTGGGCGCGAGTCCCCGACCGGCGGGGCCCATGGGCGGCATGCCGCGCGGGGGCCCGCGGGGAGGTCCGCGGGGCCCGCCTCGGGGTCCCGCGCCGCCGCCAGCACCGCCTCCTTGTCCGCTACCAAATCCTCCGTACTCATCGGCGTAGAAATCATCGTAATTGTGCGGGTCGTAATTTTGTACCGCCCCTTTGACAGGTACCTGTAATATTAAAAACAGTTCTAAAGTGCCAAATGTGTAAACATTTATAAATGGGGCGAATAGCTTGCAATAACTCAATTTTGAGCTACGAAAAATGATGAATAATTATGCACAAAAATTCTGTATTCACCTGTCTAATAAGGTCGAGCACCTCCTTGACGCCGGCGGCGACGGCGTCGGCCTTGCCCACCAGCTGCACGACGCGCTCCGTGCTCTGCGGTGCGGGGTTCGTGAATATCTTCAGGCGAGCGCCCGTTTTCTGTAACAGACCAGCACTTCCGTTACCCACTTATTTTATAAAACGGCTTATTTTGTTACGGGGTCGGTTAGTTGACAATACTAGGTATAGTTTATATTTATATATTTTTTGAAGACACTTTAAAAATTAGACTACCATAGTTCATATTTATAAAATTCAAGCAGCAGAAAACCTAGACAGAAAAATATTTGGAAAAAATAATATTTCTTGTTTGCAGCCAGAAAACTGCTAGAACAAAGGTAAACCAAAACATCAAGTCCTGTAGTAAACTACGAGCCCTCAAACTAATTTAAACAACAGCCATTTATTTAACAATTTAACGATAACCTAATTCCGAGCGTCTAAATCCAACGCCCTAATTCCAAAACAAATTACACAACAGACATACTTAGAGGAGTTGTTTACGGCAATCTGTCGCGACACAGTCGGCCTGCTATATAGTGGCATGAGAAATCGATGTGTGATCAATTACCGATATTAGATAACGTCAGCGTACGTGCGGTGTGTGGTGGTGTCGATGACGTTTGACAGGCAGCACGGCGCATGCGCGGCCGCATCGACCGGCGCACGTGGCCGCCCCGGCACGCACAAACAACCGCTAAAACCCGCCCTCCGCACATGCGAGCCACGCACCGCAACGCACCGCCTACTGACACCCATTGCTCAATACTGACGCGCGACAACTCAACTCACTTCACACTTCTTCAGCTACCAAACACTACACAACCAAAAAATTATTCATCCAACTCAATTAAATATTTAAAAAGTAGAACACTGAAATTAAAATTATTTCGAACACGCCGCACGTAGTATAAAGTCAACAGTACAATGTTACGCGGAGAGCGACCATCCCTCGAGGGTGGTCGGACGCGGAATGAGCGGGCGGCTGGCGGCGCGTGCAACACCTGCCCTACTCCCCTCCTTGCACTTGTGGGGCTCCAAGGAAAGCTCGCACGCGCCACGCCTACCACATGCCACTGACCACTGAACAGACAGAACTCCCATTCCAAACAACTAGGATCGACCCACTTAGACAAAACCACTTTGAAATTAGAACAAGTGTCTAACAACTGGATTTATTCGGATTCGGACAGGCGCGCTTTCATTTCGTTCGACGTCATGTGCTTATTATCGTCGTAGTGTCTAGAAAGGACCTTCTGCAAATAACGTCAAGTGACACACGCTCGTATTCGGCATCCATCACAAAAGTAAACCGCTTCTGATCCTCGTCACGATCGCGAGTCCGAGACGTCACTCACTATGAAAAGGATCCGCTGGCGAAACGTCCGCGACATAATTTATCAACACACTCAACTCCGAGCTTATCCGCAAGAAAACTAGAAAGCTGAAGTATAGTCACCAAACCTGCTTCGTGACTCGACTTCCAAACTTTTACTGGAGCAGTAACAAAATAAAGTTGACTATAAATCATAAACATGGACTAATATAACAACATACTGTACTTTGCACCTACAATCAATCATAAAGTTCGCTCGTCTAACCAAAAGCTGCTGCAAATATTTGAACACAATTTGTCTTGAGCAGAAATGAAGCCGTCTTTGCACAAAGCTAAACCGCTACCCGATGGGCTGGTTTACTTCGTTCTAACCTTTATTTAAGTATATTGATGCAATTTGGTACAGTTCAGTAACAGAATGCATTTGGCTGAGTTGGGACTTAAAACGAAGATTGTCTTACCAGAGCAAAACTAGGTTACTAGAAAGCTAATCAATAGTGGGGTCCAGAACATTTCGTAAATAATGATTACTATTCACAGACATGTTTCAGTACACACAGCAAGCCCAAAATATGTTGCTGGCAGCATATTTCCCCCGGGAACCTGCCGCTAATCAGCTACTGAGCAAGTCGTAATATTTCCAAACACGCCGCGTTAACATTATTCAGATCAACGCTAGTATTCCGTGAACCACTAAACGATGTAGAATAGGGTATTTTACGGAAAAAATCTTAAAGGGGTAATTCGGAAAATGTTGACACAGTTAACTTCGAAATTAGAATACGGATCAACAACCCTCCATCGATCTCTTGTAGTATTGATCCGAGCGCTGAACATTACCTGTTGCTTAGGTATATTACGGGGTTGAGCTTTTCTAAAGGCAGGACAAGTTTCAAAATCGCTTTAAAGAGTGGCCCCCTTTATAGCGATTTTGAAACTTGTACTTTTACCTAAATCTTAACAAAAGCTGCCGAACCGGTCGATACGATTCAAAGTAAAGAAGCCGTATGTGAACCGGTGCGATTCGATCGGAAACGGAAGCGGGTAGCTCGCGTGCTGCCACGGCTCATAATTGTCAGGGACACCAGCCGGTGTCACCCGCGCCTAATTACACCGACATATGCGCTCGGTGCGCCGGCTGGTATCTGTTATTTGTGTAAACATAAATAGCATTCTAATTGTATACCTAAAAGTTGGTTAGAACTCCATTTCAACCCTCAATAACAATGTATAAATAATTGTGGTACTGCCATGAGAACGGTAAAACATTTCCGCTGTGCATTTTTTGTGGTATACATACAAGGATGTGGAAGAGGGGCACAAAAAGTCCAGTGCGTCACGTGCGCGTAGCTCCGGTAACCCAACGCCGGCGCCGCGCGCTTCCGACAGATGAAGCCCTACATGTGATATTACCCCACGGCTATTTCACAACTCTACTACCCAGAACCGCGATTTCATCACAAGTAGCACGGGCCTTAACAAAACGTTTTGTTAAAACTTCCAAGTTTTAAAGTGAAGCCAAATGTTTGAATGCTTACGCAACCTGAATATACAAACGGGAGAATTTGCCCTAATTTAATAAGGCTGCTTCAAGAATATATTTATCCATATCAGAATATCTCAATGGGCGATGTAAGAAATACATTAGTCCTCATTGCTGTGAATGCAACGCATTGGACAAAGTTTACCTGCACGATTCAAAGATAGGAGCGGCGGATGCGGTACCATGTGTTTGAAATTTCTATTTATGTAAGAAAGGAGGCCTCCCAAGGGGCTCGCAGCATTGTGCAAGTAGGTAAGCTGGGTGAAGCCCAGGTGCGCGCGAGCTTTTTGTGAGGCCTTCCGGCGGCTGCGCGCGCACCTGCCGTCGCCGCCAGCTGCCGCCCGCGCACGCGCCGCCCGGCTCGCGCTTGCGACTACTACACACTTCAAGAACTGCTGTCCTAGGTACAGCTCATACATGAAGGTCGGTAACCTCTTATTAATTACACCTCCATCACACATGTCGATTCACTTGCGCTCTGAATAGCGCAATAATAATAGCTTTTGCGCGAAAATACAATGTTACCTTTGTCATACAGACATTCCCCATTCAACGTGTTTTTTATTTAGACAGTATTTCCATGGGGATATTGTTAATTCTATACGTTCTGAAAAAATCTGTGTCTTGTTAAATTGAGGCCGTAACGTTCATTGAACAAAGGAGTTGCAAGAACAGCTGATCGAGGGCAAAAAAAATATGCAAAGAAAAAGGGGCGCAAAATGGACTCAGGTAGATCACGATCGAGTTTTTAAATTGTTTCCGGCGAAGAACATTGGATGCATTCAAATGCATTGTTCGCGAAGAACAGGCAAACTCGTTCATAAATACAGCCTGAGGCATCGCGGCGCTAGTCCGCTACTAGCCACGTCCGAAGCGTCAGCCCTCGTTACTCAAATCTCCGGACAAACATCAGCTAACTAGCTCGAGTTATGAAATGCAACACCGCTAATAGCTAGATTGCGAAGTTGCCGGCGTCCCGACCGCGCGCGCGTTAGGCAACGACGGCACGTACACGTTTTATAACTTTCAGCGAAGTTGCTCGAGTGGTAATTGATCCTCCGCGATGCACTCTGCAGTTATGCAGACGCTTTGCCTTGTTTGTTCGACTTGACGACAAATTATGACGTCTACTGGAGTGGCTTTTGTGGAGTGCGCTTTAAGTTTCTTAACTATTTCCGACGTCGGTCGCGATTCAATCTAAAAGGATGGTTCCAACAAAGGAGTCGACGTTTTGTGTTACATTATTAAGTGTATCTAAAAATTACATTGTCGATGAAGAGATAAAAGGCTCAGGATTCGGGGCGGCAGCTGCTTTCACATCTGCCTTCAAGCCCGTGCACCGGCACCACGTGGCCAGAATGCCATCGATGTCTACACGATAAAAAATCCTTAAGTATAACTGCACCTTCGCTCGGCAGATGACTGCTAACAAGTCGTTAAAGTTCAATGCATCTGCTCACCTCTATTACTGGCAGTAGATAACGGGATGCATTTAATCGCGAAAGATATGCGACACTAATAGACATGAACGAAATTTTTTTACTTGAGGACAACCATAGACCTTATTAAATACATGCTGTCAAAGTGTATGGACATTAGTTCTATTCTATAGGAATTATAATATCGTGTGTCCGTTAGATTATTGGGTTCTTGGATTCGCTAAAACATAAACAAATCGCACAAGTCTGGTTTGAGATCAATTCCAGTGATTGTTTCAGGGCGACTTATTGACTTTCGACCGCGCTTTTGTTGTGGTAGATTGATGACAGACTCAAGGGGCGTTCGAAATAATCCGAAAACCACATGTTTCGCGACCAACATTAGAAATATTAGCTGGAATCATTTTCATATTTTATTCCGCTTGTGCACTAAATAAATTTGATTTTCAAGACATCTGGCATTTGAGTAAAGATTTCACATCCGGACGGTAAATTTCGTGTTAAGTACAAGTTATAACATAACATTCATTTTCATTCCTAGCTCTTATGTTTTTTTCATATTAAAAAATAATGGTTATGGTCATGTAAATGCTTACCTCTCTCAGTTCCTTAATCTTGGCTCCAGCCTTGCCGATGACGCAGCCGGCACGGCTCTGGTGGATCAGTAGGCGGACATCCAAATCTTCGTTACTGCTCTTTGGACCTCCCTAATGAATAATTCTGGTTTATCATTTGAAATCCAAATAAGTATACGCGGGTTTTTCTTACTAAGACTTTTATTTATTTAAACGACGACGAAATAAAAGTTGCCCGTCGTCGTTTACATAAAAAAAATTAAATTGTGTGATAATTACATATTTGAGATGACGTGTAGCTACTAAAATAATGTTTTCCAAACTTAGAAGGTAAGTATCGCATACAGAAATGAAAATCACGCATTAATAATACTTACATCAGCCAGGCATGGCAGGATTTCTTTTACGATTTCTAGAATCGTGTCGACATCCGGCGCCGTAATCGATAGAACCCTGAAAAACAAGCATCATTAACGCAAACTATTTTCGCAGTTCGGGGAAATAAAATCACAGCACAATATTGAACAACGGTACAGACGTATCAACGGTCAGGGAGGTCTGGACTCATTAGTAAACTGAAGCATGATGGCGATGAAACTTGATGTCCGTACGTGTCGTACTCAGTAAGTAGATGCCTTCCAGCGTGGACAGAAGTAAGTCAAGTGAGAGGATTCAGTCCTAAGGGAACAGACTTATAGCGGCTAATGAGCGAGATGCGAGGACACCGAGGTCGTGAAAGTAAGATCAGAAGGCGTCCAGTGCGACACAGTGCAATCCTGCGGCGGAGGTGATGAGGACGGGAGCTCGAGATCGGAGTAAAGCGCCTAACGCCGGGAGCTAATGATGTTTTACAATATTCCAACTCCTGACTGTTGACGAGCAGAGTGCAAGAGCTCCGCTCGGGCTGTATTAAGATTTGAGAGTAGATGTTGGCGATATAGTTTACCGTTCGGGGCCGGGGCAATCTGGGACTGTTATAGAGGCTTTGTACTGCGTGGCGGGGCGGCGGGTGCGGGGCAGCGGCGTCCGGCGGGGCGGGACCGGCAACCAAACACGCTGTAGCGGCGCGCCCCGCGCTTACACTCCTTACCCTAGGCGCGCTCTGACCAGCTTCAACTCTGACTACCACTCACACGTCACACTTAAGAGAGTTGAAGGTGGTCAAGGGCGTCGGAACGAGTGTAGGCGCGCGGCGCGTCGCGCTACTAGCCACAGGGGCGTCTCGGGGGCGCTAATGACCTGTAAACTGGCTGCCGGGGGGTTATTCTGTCTATAAGTCTACGGACTTGCCGCTGTCGCAAGACTCGATGCCGAGATGAACCATCGAATCTTACAGTCTTCTTCGTTCATTATAGTTCTCTTTGATATCTACAAGACAGACTAGAATAGCGTATCATGATTAAAGCATAGAAGATACGGGTCTGATAGGTTTTTGCGTTACCCAATAGAGGCACTGAGCAGTACAGTTTTTTTTTATATTTTATAAGATTGGTGGACGTACCTGTGGCGAAAAAATGGTTAACAGTTTAATATATAAACTAAAACATTCAAATAGGCATACAATAAAAACCAACAAAAACATAAATGCTAATATCAACTTTCTATATAGTAAAATAAACTGTTTTATTTAGATTGATCTAAGCAACTTTAATGAATACCTTGTAAATACCTGCTATTTGCTTGAAAGCTTACGAAAATACATTAATACTCAAGAAGAACTAGATTAGAGTATCTATAAAGTAATACTGTATGTTTCAAGCTTATTTATGTAACGAGTCTACTCGTAACAGTCCGCTACTTACTTCACGTGTAGCTGTGGACGTTATTGTAAATACTGACCTGATTTCTTAGCTTGGAAATATTAGCGCCGCCCTTCCCGATGATCGAGCCGGCAACCTGGACAATGAATTCATAATGGAAATAGCCCCTGAGAATCATATCACTTGATATGAACTTACTAAAAGGGGCATGGCATTTATTTTGCAATTTTAATCATCTGAAAATTCTTGCACCGCTCTCGTAGTTTAGGCAAGTTTGTCTTAGCGTAATTTCATCAATTCACGGAATAATAAAACATTATTCAAGTGAAACACCAAGTATATTTTCTAAAAATTCTAAAGGTCCATTCTACACTTTCAAATGATAAATAGTTACCACTCATAAATGAAATCCTGAAATAGCTTCAAGTGGAAAATGCCACTATTACAACCGGCCCTAATATGCTAATACATGTTCAGCAAGATGTACGTAAACACGAGCCGTGCGAACTGCAACCTCACAAGGCTTGGATTGATTTTATGCAATTTTAATGACAACGCCGCGTGAGGGTTGGCCAAAGGCAAACCAGCTGTAAACTTTACACGAAATCCTGTTTGAGACTTGTTTATTAAAATTGTTTGGCTAATATTGAATTGAATAATAATTCGATTTCTGTATGTCATTTATGTCCAGAATTTACAATGAGTTGTATGTTTTATAACACCGTTAAAGGAGGCCTTTGTGAGCCTAAAAACCCAGTCCAGCGGACTAATTGCGTGACATATTCGAGTGGCTATCCTTTTCATTTAAACAATACAGAAAAAATATGTGTTTATAAATTCTTCGGGGCGCCAGTAAATATATTAAGCAGTAAAAATATGTGTAAGTCCATATTATGTGTACTGCAAATTACATTATGGTTTCAATGTCAGGCTTTCTGTGCTTTACCTACATTCTCATTGTTCGACTTCAGCATCAGCCACCCTGTTAAAATGATGAACATACCTTGCTCGGAATCAGAAAGGTAACTTCGTCGTCCGTCTGCCGCTGACGCTTCTGCATGGGGCCTCCCTCTTCTCCATAGGCGTCTCGCTTCATGTTACCTGTACATCAAAACAGCTAAAGTTATTAATTTGATCGTTACGCTCCGTCAACCTCATCATTCAGACGAAAGATGTCACTGATGGACTTCGTAATGAGCTGATGAAAAACTTCGGAGAAAAATAATGCGGACTGGTTGTAATGTTGTAGGATACCACTAAAAAAGAGAAAATAAAAATAACTTTTTTTGTTTTTCAAAAACCACTACAAACTTCAAAATAACTTTAATTTAGAAGTTTTTTTTTTTTAAACGTTGCCCCACACTAGGAATTTCTTCTGTGTTGTGGGTTGGGGTCTGGGCCTCCTCCAAACAATGCCACAATAACCGATCCTGTGCTTGCTGTATCGTCCAGATTTCTGTCAACTTTACTGGGTCATCGGTTCACCTAATGGAACCTTAGTTGAACTATCGACTCAAATATTTTTCCAAAAAGGTTCTCGACTATAAGTTTTCTAAAGCTGCAGTCCGTCGCTGTCAATACCAAGATAATTTTGAAACAACGTCCAAAGCATTATTAGTGTTTACCGGAAATGTTAAGGTGAATTAACTACGCACCGAACAGCTAATTTTAATGTTGTAGGTACCGTAGTGGGTGTGAGCACATTGGGACATCGGCTGGCTAAACATATCCATGTGTTTATGCTTAAGAATTGCTGTTTTGTCTTCAGCCTTCCGTTTAAATGTTCTTTGAATTTGCACAAACGCTACTTATGCTTCATTTACATCGCAAGAATTTTTCACGAGTACATTTCTGCGTGCCTATTAAGTCAACAAATCGAATCTTTTATGAGGGTTCGTAATCGTATCGATTTTAATTGCATATTGATTGATTACTTATCGGTCTACGAGTTTTTAAAGGATAAGCATAAGTAACGCGATACTTCCAACGTGGTACTTAAGAAAAAATTGTAACTGTAAATTGTAGATAATTTTCCGTATATTTTTATAAATGCTTAGTAAGTGTCCATAGGTGTAATAAGGTTCCTTTGTAACTAGATTATCTGGATAATAAGGGGCTGTTACGGCCGAGTCCTGCACAGGATGTGGACGTGACTTGGCGAGTCGGACGGACGATCTACATCCTTTCGGTACCCTATTAACCTTCCTTGCGAATAGATTACAAATGAACCTACTACACACACGTTTTATAATCAAAACTCCTGCCTATTTGGAAAGAATTTAGATTTATTGGGAAAGAAGAGAAAGAGTTATAATTTTTGTAACAACTATTATTCGACCGGATAATTTTCAGCAGCAGTAGAGAGGATGGAAAGAATACGCTCCATTGTAGACCAACATTTTAACAAAGCTAGTTTTAAAGATTATAACTATAAGGTGCAATAAATATTTCTTTATTTTTTAATATATTTTTTTTAAAAGTACAAACTTAGTAAAAATAGCTTACAAGAAACCTAGGATATCATTAATTTAATCCTAAAATAAGTACACAATCTGCGCACATCAAGCGAAATATTATTAAATCCGCATTGATACGCCTGCGGAAAACTTGAAATAGAATTTAGTTTTCCTGCTTCTCAGGAAATTGATTGAAATGTTTTCAAAGTTAAAAGAATTATAATATAAATCACGTTTTATTGAATTAATGTTATTTTTAGTATGATCTCATTTGTTTTAATAAAATTTTCGTTTCCTCTTTTCCGTTTGGTCGCGCGTGCGGAAACCGGAAGCTGTCGACGGTGACCTGTGATATTATTATAGGAATGTAGTCATTGGCAGTCGCTTTTAGAATAATGATTGTGTTAGAACTTTAAATAGCATTGTTTTAATGGTAAAGAAATAATTACATATTTCAAGAGTTCGGTAGTAAATTCAGAAAAGGGATTTTTAAAATTGTAGGATCTCATGACATTTTTTCGATATTTTATAAATCACCATTTCATATTTATGAGGTGTTAAAGGGTTAGCTTCAAGAACGAATTAATTATAAAATATAATTTAAATACGAGTTTATCAAAAGCAGCAAACTTGGCTTAATTATTAAAAACATGAACAAAAGCCGTTATCGACCTCTTAATTAATTTGCACGCCTAAACAACACAGCATCTTAATGGTTTTCGCAATAACGAGCAACTTGGGAAACCGGGAAAATATGAATGCAAAAATAAGAGCTTTTCATGGCCGGGGTAATACTCATTTATAAGAACATTTAGAAAAGACCGAAGGGACGTATTTTCTATTTTATTTATTGTAACTTGTGACATTGCATCCTCGTGGAATTTAATTTCAGTTCACAAAGCATTGTTGCATGTCGCAAGCACTCGACTATTTTTCAAGCGAATTCTAGTTCGTGTTAAAAGTTCGCTGGGAAACTATGAGAAACAGGAGTTGTCGTGTCGAGGACTGTATTCCGGTAAAAACAAATAAAACTACAGTAGAGTCCCACTCTTTTGTCCAAACTGGAGGCAATATACGAAAAACAAACAGATTTTATAATAGGTCGGAAGTTGAAAATTATTGTTTTATCGTTATGTAAGTATTTCGTTCGCAACTTAGCTCCTTTATTTTGTACAAAACGATGTAAAACTATGGATGCTGTTTTCGGTTTTTGTCTTCTTTTTTGTTATTAGAATATGGGACTTTTTTATATTTTAAAAAGATTTATCAGAAATTAGAGGATAGTTTTAGATATTTTAAAAGATTTTACACCCAAATTATACAAAGACAATCTAAAAAAATTGAAGCCGCAGCCTTAAATCCTTAAACATCATGTGATCGCAGAAAAATGGATAGAAGCAATAAAAACTGCGGTGTGAGAATTAGTCCAAGGGTGCAGAAGGCACGTTTGGCCCAGCGTATGCTAATGTGACCGTCTGCCGGGCAGCAGGTGAACGAGGTCACTGACACCCGCAGGTGAACGCCTACATTCGCGAGTCGCGTTCGCGCCACAAAGGGTACCACTGTGTCAACTATCAACCATCGACAAAGCCTAACTTTCTTAATTTCTGGCCAATTCGCTTTTAAGTACGGAATTAGAATAGACCCGTTACGTCGAAATGTTGGTTTCATGTTTGATAGTTTTGAATTATTTGGTGTCGCGGAGTTGCTACATTATAAGTTTTGTATTTTAAAATATTTTTTATAATAATATAAAATACATCTCGCATCTTGATAAAAACGCTATACTCAGAAACTTTTCTATACATCAAACGTATTCTAGTAAGTAAAGAAAACAAATGTACAAAGAAATCGCAAAACCCATCGGTAATGTTTTTTATAAGTCCAAACTACAAAGAACAGCAACGAAGAGTTTCTGGAAATAGAACCAGGTTAAGGACGATCAAAAGTATAATCGAATGCGTGAATAGAACCGGCGGGAGTGAAACGGGGCCCGGAGCCCGGCAGGTGTTCGGCGCACAAAGACCGACATACCGGTACCTAAAGACCAACCCGCGCAAAAAATATTATAAAATAAAAGCTCGCAGCCAACCGTCGCTCAAAATGTCACTACCAGCTGTCCTGCCTCACCTGTGTACCATTCCTTTACCAAGCCAACCCTCTGCCCTTACTTAATAACCTAATAAACATAATGGATTGTTAAAGTTATCGTTGCCTTTTATAATACTTATTTCTCTTCAGGAAAAATTAGAACGGCGACGCAGGACGAAAGAGTTGCAAACTAATTGTAGGTCAAATAAAACCAGACTAGTGACCTGAAAACTTTAAAAATCTTCGGAAAACAGCTGAAAACGAGATAAAATTCGAAACCGAAAATGAAGAAAAGTCGACGATGAAAATCCTGAAAATCCGGAGAAAATCCTGAAAAACAGAACAAAAAAGACGAAAACGTTACATACTCACCGAAATTTTGCAGCGGGCCACGGCAGTTTACACGTAGAAGCCAACAGAAGCCATTTAAATTACTGATTTAATTTTATTTTAAAATTGCGAAAAAATTTAGAACTGTATGTAGCGACTTAGTAAAATGAAGAGCGCGTGTGGCTTCATGCTGCTTGGGTTGGTTCGCGTCTAGTTGTGAAGACGTCCGCGGGTAGACTGACATCGTTTGTGTTCCTGACGGGCTTTTAGTAAGCACCCCCGAGACGCCGGGGCGCCAGAGGTGCACATGCGCACCACCCGCCGCCCCGTCAATACCACCCTACCTCTCATTGTGCCCCGAAAACGACGACTTAACGAGTCACGCCGCAAGACGACACCCTGTTCTATGTCTAAGCCTACTTTGATATCTTAAACAATGTAACTAAGATTAGGTTGAGATGTAGCAAAAGTACTGTCCTCGTATGCCGCCAGTTATGCCACGCGACTGCTCTGCTTCTATGTGCAAGCTTTTGCATTAGTTGGTCGAACCTTGCAAAAAGGTTTTGTTTATGGACAATTAGCTTCACTGACGGTTACCATGAAGAGGATACGATATACAGTCATATTTATGGATTCAATTGTTAGAGAATAAAATCCAACGCAAGGGGAAACTGACAAAAATTTTCCAAATAAAGATGAGGAAGAGCCAGCCAATTAATTAATTAAACAATCTATTGACAAATAAAGGCGTCAAATCATATTATTTCGTTAGGAAATAGGCTGTTATCGGTGTGATGAGAGAGCAATCTACATAATAAATATCCTAGCTGGTAACTCTTGCATGCGACACTGTCGTTACGAGCCCCTAATGTCCACCTACGACTTCGCTTAACAAATTGACCACAATAAATGATAGTTAAATTCAATGTTACACGTCCACCTCAATAATAATAACATTCATAACCTTTTAGTTAAACGCAGTTGTTCCTAAATCAGTCGCTATGGGATCACTGAAGCGCTAAATATTTATTTAGGCCAGAGACTTATTAATTTGCAAAAATAACAAAAGCCACGTACTTTCTCTAAAACTTGCTCCTACATCATTCCAATTATAGGAAAAAGAGGACTTCCTCGATGTTGTACTAAAAATACCAAAGACAAATGCCTAAGATCATTTATGGGACAAAATATCGCGTAATTGACATTATTTGGATGACAAAATTCAATGTTCCTAATGACAGTGGATAGTAAATTACTTTCACTACGGACAGAAGATCAATCAGACCATCCAAATATTCGTGCGATCGAAGTCCGATATGTGTGTTTGGACTACATTTCATAAATGTATGTATGCATACCTATATTTAATGTTTGTAGTTATATGTCAATAACTAATAGCCTACCGATGAGCCACGTCGAAGACAATCGTTGCCTAGGCGACCTAACCACAACAAAAATGCACACTATAATAATATTCTACCCAAGGACTGGGGGGTTACGATGGTGACCATTTTTTGCAAGAGATAATTGCCAAACGGTGAAAAGCTTCAATCTGCCTACCCTTTTCCCAACTATGTTGGGGTCGGCTTCCAGTCAACGGATGCAGCTAATGCCACTATTTCACATGGACTGCCTATTTGACGCCAACAACCCAGTGATACCTCTCGGCAAGACTGGTGTCAGGTTCAGGCTTGGCTTCTGACCACTCGCAACGACTGTCAAAGATCTACAAATGAAAGTCTTAACGACATTTCCGAAGCACGGAGGAGTCTCGATATGTAATGCCCATCCACGAACCAACCTCGACAAGACCTGCTTTACCTCGGATGATACCTCACGTAAAAAGCTAAAACGCAGAACTGACAATACCATCTAACTTTAATTAGGCATTCCAATTTTGTGAAATCTTGATGACGACTGTTGTTGTTCAGATGAGAAATGAGAGCCATTTTCATTTAATCCCTTACACGTTTCCAGGTGCGACCTTCAACAAGGCTTTCTGAAACTACCTGATGGACGTCTTCAAATATCTTAACTTTTATTAAATTCGGATATCGGAAAGAAGAAAGTCTTGCAAAGAAAATACGAAATTGTCACCGTCTTTGATTAAATATTAACGTGAGATAAAACATGTGCCACGAAGGTGAACTATCGGTTCAGTCGTGAGAACCGACGGCTGTTGGGACAATCATGCGGCTCTGACCTAATTGTAGCTCGCATTTCTTCCAGCGACATTATTTTAAATGCGTAATTGTAGTAGCGGTCTGAGGGCTGAAGTGAAGTCTGTAATTTACCAGACCCAGGTTGCTAAAATATTCAGCGACAATGGGAACCTGTCAGGCGCCACCGTCCCCACCTACCCTGAGACTGGACACGTGATGTTTCGAGGCTACACCACCGCCACCCATGTCATTAATTTCCTCCTTCTAGAGAATATGCAGGTGTCTTTGAGGCCAGTTCCCTGTAATTCAAATGGCCGTAATTACCAGTCTCGATGTTTCTTGTGCATTTTATAGTAGAAAATGCACGATGTAAAATTGTCTGATTGAAAATGTTTCAAAGGAAATTTCTAGGTGCATGCATTTTTAACACGATAATAACGTGGAGCATGTTCAAAGTACGTGGTGATTATTGCGTCTTTGGTATCAAAGGCAGGGTTTATACTATACCAAAGTATTCCATAAAGCTGTATAGGATAATTTGTGGAATAAAATATACGGGTTTTCTCTGAAATGGCACGCATACGGGAGGTAGTTGTGAACTTGTGAGTAAAGAGTACACGCCTGTCTCATACATTTTGCTAAAGCGATTCTTACACGATAAATTTGGGGACGTTTAGAGAACGAGGTCTGTGCCCAAAGGTTCGTAAGGGCCTAATCTATTATTGATAGAGGCTTTGGCAAAAGCCTTTTAGCCAAGGGGAAATTCGATTATGGATGATGTTGTGAAACACCTTACTATTTATTATTTTCAGTAATTCAATACATAATTAAGTACCTAATAAACTAAAGAAAAATATATTAACCATCGAAGATAAAATGTTTTTTTTAACCATATTTTCCAATGGAAGTGTGCAGTAATTTTGGGAATCTAATTGAACGCTATCCTCACACCACACATTATTAAATAAGATGAAGTATCTAGTAAGATCAGCACAAAAGCACCGTTGTTTTTCTCGCAGCTAACATTACCAGTAACGTTTTTCGTAAATCGTGAAAGGATCCACTTAACCCTCTGAGATTGACGACTAAGATTTTATCCGACAGTATTCAATTATTCATAACATCACCGTGCGCTCACATACATCGCATAATAAAATCTTCTGCTGAACATTTTGGCAAAATCATCGTTACAAAGTGTTGTGCTCAGTATGTCGTGATTGCCACTTCATACAAAGCAATCGCACTTATTTCACGCTCGAAGTCCCACGTTGGGCGCCCGTGACTGTCGTCTCCGCTTTAGTATGTGCAACGAACCATGAAAGCATTACAACCTTACTTACGACGTTACTAGGCTAATATTCGCTAAACTTACAGCTCTCTGTGAGATAAACGATCTTGTACGTGGAACCTTACCTGAACAAGACCTTAATTTGTATATGTATGTCGTTTAACATACAACTAGGGTCGGACACTCGGAGCTAATCTTGAACATAATAGAAAGGGTTCCGGAAGGTTTCAGTACTTAATCCAAACATTCCTTTCAGAGAAACATGGATGTATCAATTACTGACTCGACGCTCAAAAGTTTTGCTTTTAAGGCAGTATTTGATGCTTCAATACTAAGCAGCAGCACCAAAATATGGGTTATATGTGGACTAAGACATCATCTATTTAAGCAGTCGAAAAGAGTTAATTTTCAATGAACAGAAAATATTTTCCAGGTTTCTTTTTTTAAATTAGTGCCTAGAAATAAAATGGCTGGTCATTGAAAACTAACCCTGTACTTATATTGCTTGTTTTGCTTCCTTTAACAGTGTAATGGGAAGATTTTGGGAGATATTAAGTTGCTCAGCTACCTACACAGTTAACAGCATTTTATTTGGGTCGGTGCCTTTACGGTCAACGTGAATAAAATCAGTAGGGAAGTCAATTTAATCGCCCATTTATGTTTATAATCAGATTCCACACAAGTTAGATGCGTGCAAGGGTTTGTAATTTAACATAAGTTCTAAGAATGTTCCAAAGCCGTTTGAAGTTGCCGAGCGCATTACCAATTCTTAATTATTGCCTAAAAATGTTAAGAGCGCAGTTAAAGAATTGTTTCTATTCGAAGAAAACGCTTAGGTAATTAGGAGAAAGGGGCAACGTGGAGGGCCTCGGTCGCCCCCTGTGGCCTTTCAGACAACGGTTATCCATTTCGTTTCCTCGTGGGCCAGTGTGCGTGAATATTTGATGTTTCTATCGATCATAACTTCTTTGCGGGGCTACGAGGCACCGAAGAAGGGCCTCTAAAGTAGAAACTGTTATTTAAGAATAATATCATGCTACATTTACTTGAATAAATTCACATGCATTTTAGACAATTGCAATGCTTTTCATCCAACAGAATTCCCAGGATTTTGTCATTATTTTAGAAATGAGATATTTTGCCATGAAACAATATTGCTATCTGATTTTTTACCTTGATGTGGATGGAGAGTCTCTCTCCCTCTCCATCAAAGAAAAGATGGATTGATTCTGTGAGGAGTGATATGAAAGAAAAGGGAGTTAGTGTTAGCGTGACGGCTTACACACAGAATGGAAGAAAAAAATTGTGTCGTGTTGCGCCGACCCCAAGTAACATGGGATAAGGGCAGGAAGATGATGATGATCTGATTTTTTTTCCAAGCCACAACGTCATTTGTAATTAATTTATTGCAATTGACACCAACATTGTAGAAGGTAAGCAGGAAGGCTATCGCGGCCGAATTTAATTACGTAAACGTACCTACTGCTATCGCGCTAATCTCGCGAAGATGTCGCGCGTCAATTTGTTCGGCCAAATTGATCACAGTGGTAATCAATTTAGCCATTGAACATGCGGTATAGTAACAAAATGGATTAATCAAAATCAATCAGTCAAGTCCAAAACTCTGTTTTTGTTAATTATTAGGCTGTCTACAAGACTTGAACTAATTTAATTAGACATTAAATGTTATTTCTCCATTTCATGTCTGATCTAATTACATCATTACATATTCTCCACTAGCGGACCTACGATTAAGTGGAGACGGAGCTCCAATTTTCCTTTCGGAACAGACAGACAACAAAGACAGTTGCATTTAATATGTAAACCATAATATACCTTTGAACAATTCCGTATTGGATATTTGCGTGCAAGTCACTAAGGTAAAAGGAATATCAAATGATGCATTTAGGGCGTAATGGGGTTGTCTTCATGACGGATGGAGGAGGCGATGTGGTGGTTACGAAGTAAAAATAGCCAAGAATAGTAAGAAAGGTATTGGACGGACGTTTCGTGAGTATAATTGGAGAGGTTCGTGGGCGTGCCGCACGCTAGGGCAGCGCAGTCGGGCTGGAGACATCATGTATGTATTTGCCTCTCTAGTAATTTCCCCGTCCGTCAGTCCTTGTATATTTAAGCGGCGCGGTGGCGTCGTCCGAGCCGCTCTCATGCATATGTCATGAGCAGTTGCCGCGCGACGGTTTGTTGACGGTCGAGCCGCGGGAACCGCGACCACCGGCCCCCAGCCCAGACCCACCAGTCCCACCACCGATAATTATTACGTTCTACTTTCGATTCCAGCAACTATCGGCGCCACCCTCGCCACTTAGTGGTGGCGCCGCGAAGCCGCACCACCACGACCAAAGGGATGAGGCGACAATTAGATTCCCTTTTTCTCCAATACTGTATTGCATGTACGGTCAAATTAAATGGCAGGCACCGTAAAAGCAGTCATAAGTCCGGTGTACGCACGCGAGGCAATAAATAACGTGGCTCTATTTAATGTCCCCGTGGGCAAACAGCGTGGATAGGTTATTGAATAAAATCATCAAACATTTTTATGTCCTACTTAAATACTCTCGCCGGAGTCAATTAGTTACTTGGGAAGATTTTTATTTATACTGAATTATATTTAGAAGATGTATAATAGATTGATAGATACATAGCAGTCGAGCCCCGACGGATCCATCGCTTTCCTCGAGATAGATTACTTAGGAGATTTCATAGATGTTTGACTTTGTGATGGATTGCCTCACAACCCCGCTACGTTTTAAGGGCGAGAGGGAGTCATTAATTAACCACCACTATTAAAACGAGTTACTCTGTATTAAGAGTAAAATGGGGCCAACGGTTTTTTTTTATATTGAGCTGTAAGGATATTTTTAGTACCAGCTATTACGTTAACATGGCTGTATTAGACTCGACGCAGTGCTATAGTACGTCTTTCTAAGATAACGTTATCTTAATTGGTACAATGCTCTAGTTTACATGAATTTTGCTCATAAAATGGAATATATGTATCTACATCTCGGAAAGAATATTTCAAAAATCCAGCACGTCAGTTTTTTTAATATTTATTAATAAGATTTTTACAAAAAACTACATTTAATAAATAAACAATAGACATTTAAAAATGGGTAATTTTTGCTCTTTTTTTATAAATATTTTCCACTGTATCTCTCACATCAGACCAATAATAGTCACTCTTTACACACTCTAGATGACATTTTTATATAAAAATACATAAGACTTTCGAATCACACAGTTGTTTACAAAATAGAACGGTAAACGTATTAAAACAATTGCGGGTAGATAAAAAAAAAGACCTCTATGTCTCAGAATTGTGACGTGCTACGAAAAATAAAAAAATATTCATTTAATTACCGTCCATAGCCTACATTAATAAAATATGTTTAATTTCACGAACAAAAAAAATTTTTTTTTGTAAACTATTTATATTAATTTTGACTTAACGCTTATGAAGAGGCAGGTTTTATTGTTTTTAAATTTAAACATGCGTGATTTACTTTAGTGCGCACTGCGATAATGGCAAAATAGCCTTCACAGGAATAGAACAATTACGTTTTATTATTTACCAAGTAATAGGCTACGTATGTTATGTTTTTGACATTAAACAAATTGATTTGATGTAACTGACTGCTTGTAGGTGAAGTTATTAATCATAACGGTATTTTATTTGTTTGGTTATTAAGTATTCAATAAAAAGAAACATCACAACTACAGTTCACGAAGGTGTGGGCAGGAAAGTCAATTACTGTATCTATTAAGTCAATGGTATTTGTAATAGGGGGGAATCTTATTATATTTAAAGGATATGATTTGCAACTGCCACTATTAAGTGACTATTAGAAAATAATATTGCCTGATTGGGAAAATGGGACTTCAACATAGAACTTGCCAAATCTGGATTGAACTTACAGAATTAGTACCTAGGCAATAGGATGCTATTCACCATCTGGTACTGGTATTCCCTTCCGTCCGATACCGTGTTCGAGAGAAGACGTGTTTCTTGGTTCAAATTAAAGATATTAATTAGCAAGTACGCGACTCTAACCCGTAAATAACAAGACAAAGTGCCTAAACTCATATCCTCTTCTTGAGCACATTCACGGCAGCGCTCACCGCGGGTCCTCGCCCCGCACGCGTCACCTTCACCTCCGCGGGAGCAGAACAGTGGTCATAATTGCTGTCTCGCCTCCACATAGACACCACATCGTCGCATGCGCCGACTGATAAGGATTGTCGGTGTCCCTACGAGCTACGAGCCCATTAAGACATAGTTAACTGTGAGTACTCCGAACGAATATACGTCACCTTACCGTTCACGATGCCTCGCGTACAGCGCTCGCCACCCGCGCCGCAACCAAACGTCAATATTACTCAGTCTGTGTCCGACTCAGATATTCCCCAAATGATACTGAGCGACCCGTATGATGACATAAACATCACCACGCGTCATATGAATAAGCGTCCGCGGACGAGCTGCTCTCCGGGTGCCGAGCTAAAAGATTTCAAAAGGGAAATACAAGAGATGCTGAAGAACTGGAAAACGGACCAAGAGGCTTACCTCACTAAAGTGTGTATCGATCAAAGCTCTTCTCTAAATAAACTGGCAGCTGATATGAGGGAGCTTAAAAGCCAAAACCTGGCTATTCAGAAATCGAACGCCGAAATTGAAAAAAGCGTTTCTTTTATCACCAAACAATATGATGACATTTTAAAACAAGTTCAATTGCTCCAAAAAGAAAACCTTACGTACAAAAACAGTATTTTAAACATGGAAACCAAAATACAAGATCTACAGCGCTTATCCCGGCCCTCGACTATTGAAATCCGTAACGTGCCATATGTGACGAATGAAAAAGCATCAGATCTCACATCCATAATCACCAAAGTGGGTTCAGTTCTGGATTTGCAGATAGCAAAATCTGATTTGCGCGATGTGTACCGCCTCCCGGGTAAACCAGATACCATTAGGCCGATTGTAGCCGAATTATCTAGCGTCCAAACAAAAAATCAAATAATAACCGCAACCCGGAACTTTAACAAATCGCATAAAGAAGATGATCGCTTAAGTACCCGGAGCATTGGCCTGACGGGTGATTGGCGACCGATTTTTATATCAGAACATCTTCCTGCCAGCTCCAGAAAACTGTTTTTCACCGCCAAAGAATTTGCAAAACGGAACAAGTACGACTTCTGTTGGAGCTCAAACGGCAACATCTTCTTGAGGAAAGTCACAGGAGACAAACAAATACTTGTTAAATCGGATCAAACCCTTAGAGACTTGGAACAGCAAGCGAATCAATGACTAGTTCATTCAATCACGTACTTACTGCTGCCAAACCTTAAAAATAGTCGCCTAGTTTTAAAAAACCCTCCCTTTACTTCAATACTAATTATAATATATACAATTAACTCTTTTGTATACCATAAACACACCAAACAATTTCTATTTCACACGGAAATAAGTAAACGTAAACATTTTTGTCAACACACACTCTTCACACAAAATAAAAACATACACACCACTTTCATAACCGGCCTTTCTCACTCAAACAGTAATAGCATACGCATAACACTTAATCATTTGTTTTTAAGCTCAAAATCACAGTCACAGCCACACTTGCCTATTAGTTTGCCTATTCATTTGTTACACGGACGTATTAATCCTTATAACAATAAAGATGCCACCTTTTTGGGTTCGCTTCAATACCATGCTCCGCCGCCAATTAGTAACACTTTCTGGATTAACAATTATAATCAATGGCGTCCATAAATGACATCAACATCGAATTGGACAGTATCAATGTCTCATCTTCCTTCTCATGTACCCCGGATAAATGCACTGATTATTTAAATTCCCCTTTCGCACTAAACATCTTTCACCTCAACATTAGAAGTTTAAACAAAAACTTCAACGAGCTAAACTGTCTACTTGCGTCAATTAAAATAAAATGCGATGTTATAATCTTAACAGAGTGTTGGCTAAAGAAGAATGCGACAGTCCCAAGCTTACATGGTTATTCTGCATTTCAAACCAATAAACTCATTAATCAGAACGATGGCGTGGTGATCTATATAAACAAAACGCTCGATTTTTGCATTTCCGAACCGGAATTATCTGACGCCAGCTGCTTAGTTTGCACAATCCAAAGCAGTATTTCTATAATAGCAATATATAGACCGCCCTCACAAAAGAACATAGACAACTTCTTGGACAGCATGGATGACTTGTTGACCAACTATAGACAGTGGAATAATGTAACAATAATAGGAGACATCAATATAAACATTGCCCCCAACAATCAAGACCTCCGTTCCTGTCAATACCTAAATCTAGTCGCCTCCCACGGTCTCCTCCCCGCCCATGTTCTCCCAACTCGTCTTACCAATTGTTTGGACCATGTGTTACTTAAGACAAATTATGTGGCAACTACGTTAGTTGTGGAATCATCAATTACAGACCACTCCGCTGTTCTATTGAACATAGAAATGAATCCCCCAAAACGCAGCTCAAACAGTCGCACCTCTGCCCGCCTAAACCTTTCTAGCGCTATCACTGACATCGAGAGCTACGATTTTTCAATTATTTTACAACTAAATGACCCTGACCTCGCTATGATTAAGTTTTATGAAATACTTACACCCATAATTATCAAGAACACTATATATAAAACTATCCCCTGTAAACTTAAAATAATTAAACCTTGGATAACCGTTGGTTTACTGAGATGCATTCGCAATCGCGATAACATGCACAAGAAAACCAACAAAGAACCTGAAAACTCAATTTTAAAATTAACATACTTGCGCTACCGAAATTTTTGTAACAATTTGCTTAAAAAACTTAAAACCATATATGAGAAACAAACCTATTCTGATGCCAAAAATAACCCAAAAAAGATGTGGGGGGCCGTACGTAATGTTCTAGATTTAAATAAAAATAATTCAGTACCGGTTGACCTTCTAAAAATAGGAACTGACCCAGTACTGACAGTAAATTCTGTGAATCGGTTCTTCGCTGATGTTGGCAGAAACCTGGCTAACAAAATCCCACAAAACCTAAGCAAAGCCCAATGTGTCCCGCCCCGTCCAGCTCCGATTCTGAACTCAATAGTCTTACTGGAAACAGATGAGGAACAGGTTGAAGCTATCATAAAACACCTCCGCATAGACAGTGCCTCCGGCTGGGACGGTATATGCCCTAAATTGCTAAAACTTGCCAGTCACAAACTAGTAGCACCGTTAACACACATTTGCAATCTCGCCCTAACCACTGGCACTTTCCCTAAGCCCCTTAAAAAAGCCATCGTTCATCCGATCTATAAGGCCGGTGATAGAGGCAGTGTCAACAATTATCGCCCAATCTCGGTACTTCCAGCAATTTCAAAAATACTGGAAAGAATCATTCACAGGAGTCTTCTCAAGTATCTGGACAAATATAAAATCATTGCAGAAAATCAGTACGGCTTCAGTCTCTATCCCCATTTTACTCGGAAAACTGGAAAGAATTGGTATACGTGGCACAGCCTTCAAATTGCTGAAGAGCTTTCTTTTGGACCGGACCCAGTGTGTTAAAATAGGCGAATACATCAGTGGTGAACAACCACTGGACTTCGGTGTGCCCCAAGGGAGTTTGCTCAGCCCTCTCCTCTTCCAAATCTATGTCAATGATCTCTGTCTTCTCACGCTCCCATCTACTCACATCATAGCATACGCTGATGATACTGTTTTACTGTCTAGTGGATCCGACTGGGTATCGACTAGGGAGGCCGCAGAAAACTCCTTGAGTCGTGTCATGATCTGGCTTGCTACTAATAGTCTAACTTTGAATGTTGACAAAACCAACTTCATCACCTTTGGTTCTAAACCCTCTGCTCTTCCATCATATCTTTCACTACAAATTAAAGCCCACGTATGTAATGACAGTGTTCGAAATAATCCCTGCTCGTGTCGGATAGTGACGAGAGTCTCGTCTGTCAAGTATCTCGGTCTTTACCTTGATTCCTATCTCAGCTGGAAAACCCACATCGAATCACTGTCTGCACGCTCCAGGAAATTGCTTTACATCTTTAAAAAGCTAAGAACTTCTGCACACAAGGACATCCTGAAAATGGTATACACCGCCTTATGTGAATCAATACTCAGCTACTGTATCGTTGCGTGGGGTGGTGCAGCTAAAACAATTCTCATACAAGCTGAAAGAGCCCAACGAGCGGTTATAAAGGTCCTCCTTAGTAAACCGTTTAGGTATCCCTCCAAGCAACTGTATTCCGATTTTAGGGTACTAACGGTCCGGCAAATGTATATACTTCGAACTATCTTAAGATCTCATAAAATTACTCCTCCCGATAAAAATAAAAGCCCTACGATCAGAAGAAGACCCAAACCAGTTTGTCCCAGAATCTGTACTAATACTACCTTCGCACGACGGCATAACCGTTACTTAAGTGCTTTAATGTACAATAAACTCCACAATAAACTAGATATACAAAAGTTAAATACATTTCAATGCAAATCCAAGGTAAAAGAATATCTGCTCAGCCTGAATTATGACGAAACGGAAGAACTACTCAAATAACACCTACACACCTACATACATACACTCACACACTACAATCACACATCACACTCGACACACAAAATATAACTTATTCTTATTCTTTAAATTTAAATTCACTTTAAATTCAATTTAGTTTAGTTTTTTTTTTTTTTTATCTTTAAATTTTTTATCTTTAATTTTCCCCTTCCCCAATCTTCAAATTGTACTAACCTAATCCTAGTTTATTCTCAATTTATAAAGTGCACATTACCAAACGGTTCCACCAATTTATTCATGCACGGATGGATGACTCCCGTAACACAGGTTTTCCTAGCATGGGGGTCATTGATTTTGTTTTTGTACCTCGTCGTTTTTGTTTCCCTAAATTAAGTGTCCCTTGTAATTGTGTACCTACTTTTTGTCAAATAAATTATTATTATTATTATTATTATTATCTGAAACTACATGGTGACTTCTGATGCATAAAAAGTTAGTGGGTGAGCCAACAGTGAAATGTAATGTATTTACAAATTTACAAAGCTGAAAGATAAGTTGTTCCCCTGTTGTGTATAATATGTCACCAGAAAATTGCAGACTCCGTAAGATTGTAATAAATCTTTATTACATTATTATTGCTTGATATATTATGAAAAAAATCATTTTGTATTCAACAAATCCCATCCAAATTCAATAGTTTCCAAAATATACATGTCTTATTAAGAAAAAATAGTATAAAATTTCACACAATACTAACAGCTTTTGCACATTTCCCGTGACATGTATATCCAGACCGTTAATCCAAAAATATTTGATAGACATGTTTGAATGTGGAAGTCGAAAGTATTTTTTAAATATGTTCATCCAATATGCTGCATTATTACAATGCAAAATGCTTATCAATAAAAAATATGAATAGTTTTGTTGTTTCATCTCATGGGGTATCAGAATACCAACAATGTAACTATTTTTATGTGACATATGAATGACATTTGTGTTATGCATTACTTTTCATTCAGGTTATCCATACTATAGTAGGCGCCAGATAATCGTGGAATATCGGTCATTGACCCAACTACATTTATTGACATTGTTAATTTGAAAAACGGAATTAATGACACAAAACTGTCCTGAATCATCATCTCTTGTGATCCTTAACATGGTCTAATAATGAAAAACGATTCATATTTAATTGTTCAGGTACCTATGAGCAGTTATTAGGGAAAGGTCAATATACTTTATTCCACATTTATCTGGCGCCTACTATAATATTTATAAAGGGAAAAATAACTCTGTTTGTCTGTTACCTCTTCACATGTTAACGGTTGAAAGGATTTGGATGAAATTTGGTACTTAAAGAGATAGATTAGATCTTGGCGAAGTACATACGCTACTTTTTTATATTTTCGAATATACTGACATGCTTGCGGACGAAGCGGCTGGCAGAAGCTAGTTTATTATATGAATTTATTACTTTAGTGCAAACTGCTGCAATTCTGACACAAAGTTGATAATTTGTACAGGTATGGAAATGCTAAATTTTGACACATTTTCAGGTGAGTTTGAGAAATACCCAACTTCAAATAAGAACTATTTGAAGTTGGGTATTTCTCCCGAAATTGAAAGACAAGCTTGTTGCAAAGTTAGTCTGGGTAGAACAGTGTCTGGTGTGAGACTATGTTAGGCACATGGAAATGAATTTGGCCTTGTTAAGGCCTATTAAGGGTACACCTGAGAGTTTCAGAAAGTCATTGGTTAGTTGTATGGTGCAACTAGGCCAATAAAGTAAAAGCACTATCATCATTTAAATGATGTCGAATATGATTTCTAACGGCCAGTTTCAATAATGTATCTACCGTTCACCAACTGTCAAATTAGCTACCAACAGTCGCTGAAATGTCATGTTACAAAGGCAGACATGATGTTTCTGCTACTGTTGGTAGCTAATTTGACAGTTGGTGAATGGTAGATACATTTTTGAAAGATGATGAACTTATCAATTACAGTGGTTTTGATGATTTAAATGATGTTTTATTTTTTTTAGCCTATAAGATAAATGTTATTTATGTTGTTGGCTTGCTATATGCTTAGGTGCAAACTGTAAGTATAGTAAGCGATTGTTAATAAATAAATAATCGTGATTGATTAGATCATTCCCAAATGTGAGTTTCCTGTTGTCTAGGTAAAATAGAGACAGCTTTTGTAGAAGTGACACAGAAGATGAATTTCCCAACCTGGGTGAAATTTACCATAATTTCGCATAAACTTTAATATAATAATTGTAGAGTGATAATTATGTGCATAATATATTGCAAGATTATTAATAACATGCATAGCATTGTCTTGAATAAACTGTTTTTCTGTAAGGAATTTCTCAGTAGCTCAGTCTGGTTATTTGCCTAGTCAATGCCAAAGTGCTCCCCCTATTAGATGGGGATTCTAAACATAACTGGTGAAATATGGGTGCACACCTCTACATAGCCCTTTGGGATTCCTCAAAAGGTGGTGAAGGTATTATTAAACTTATGAATACTTGCCACTTATTTACAAGTTTAAAATGCACAGATTCTTATGGTTTAACAGGTCAACCTGTTTGGTTGTTGTTTTGAGAATAGTTTGAGATCTTTAACCAACTAGGAAAACAATTTGATGAAACAATTAAGGAGGAAATACAACATGAATTTGTGTTTAATTATAGAATTTAATACCTACTATTAATGGTCATATTCTACTCATAGAGAAGATGGAAGTCTATTTAGAGAAGAAACATACAAGCAACAATAAAAACTATTTTTATTAAACTGAATCTTCAGATTTCATGAAGCTACTAAGTAGTACTTTGTAGTGAGCACCTAGATGTCATTTTATTACCTAGGTGTATTATTAGAATGTTATTTATGGACAGCATTCGAGGATTTCTGCTGTGCTAATCCAGAACTTTACTAAACTAACCCAGTTACGTTACGAGTAAACAATTGCTCGAAACTTATATCATTTCACTAACCAGTACTTTAGCTCGTAATTATCAAAAATAAATACAAGCCTATCAAACTTTAATGCGTAAATAGGAATAATTTTAATTAAATCAACGCCGGTTGCAAATTAATCGATAACATGACATGACGGTCATGACTCGTAAAATTATCAGGCGGTGGGAATAACAAAGTTAACGTACCTTTAGTAGACGAAATACAACAATTATTATCCTCCGCACAAATTCTTCGTAAACGTGTAACGATGGCTTTTCAATTAACTTTTAACAATAATAACCAAATAAATTGCGAAACAGGAAAACCACAAAAAAATGGCGGCAATGGTAAAAAAAAAGATGTTTGGTAGGTTTTCCCGTTGTATTACCAGAATATTACAGAGATTCTACCATTTTGTTAATTGATATTTTGTTGGATTTTTGTTGAAAATCAAAGCCATAAGCATCAAGGCGTGGATTTATCGGATTATCTTATGTTCTTTGTAAAAACATACTAATCCATTTTTATTTTCTTTTTTTCTCCTAATTGAGGCATAGTAAAATAATTGGGGGCAGTCCGACTTTTTCGCCTTGGTTGCTGTGTGTTTGAAAAAAAAAGCAAGTAAATCGAGAATATCTGCCTAGTATCGTAAAAGTTACTAATAAATACGTTTGCCTAGTTGGTAGTTCGTAAAAAAAAATTGAAACAACAATGTCAAACAAAACTGTCAAAAATGTGTGATTGGTAAATGCGAATAAAATTTTATTTCTCGAGATAATTATATTTGTTACAAACTGTACATATGTCTGTTTTTTTTTCTCGGATTTTTTTCTTTGTAATTTTTGTTTACGAAGGCTTACCATGAGGAATACCTAGTGAAAGTACTACAAAAAAATAATTAAATTACGATTTCTGAACTCTCAAGAAATGAAAAATGAATAACAGCTCGGATTATATTTACTGGTCCGAGCTACACTGCTCAAAAGATGCTCTTACGGATAACTATGGGTGGTTCATGCAGTTCCTGTTGGCGGTGTTGGCGTTTACTTGTCTAGTAGGTAAGAAATTGTGAAACAGGCCAGAGTTCAAGGAGTTTGATAGCGATACTGCAATATTGCGTACTTTTACAGTACGTTGCTCAATAAGACTGTACATTTTCTATAGTTACAATTTTTATAACCTTTTGTGATCCTGATAGCCACTAATAAATATGTGATTAAATAGTATTGGCAGTTTTAAGATAAGTTATCTTACTATACTGGACAGGTAGACAGTAAGAGATTATCTGGTTGCACTGCAATGTCCTATCTATATTATTAAACAACAAATGTTGGGTTAGTACCTATTGATGAGATAAAATATTTTCATTGAAGGTAAAAGATTTTGTGAGCCACGATATGCACGGAGGCCATGGCTTATTTGGTTTTACGACACATCAAAGCAAGGATTGGGAGCACTGATCATACACGCTGCCAATGTGTGGCTGTCACCACACCTCACAGGGAACCCATGCACATGGTATGAAAAGTTTAAGAAAGTAAAACATTTTCAAACAATTTATTTTCCTCTTATTTTTAATGTCTGGCCTGTATTTAATTTTTGAATTGGCATTGGCTGCATATAATGTATTGAAAATGTTCACCTGTATATTGTTTTTTTTTTGTCCTAGTCTACAAAGACCTACTAATAAAAAAGCAGTGATAGTAATTTACTTGGCATGCTTCCTAATAAATCTCTTTCGAAAGGTGTACAAACTTAATTCTTTGGTGTAATTTAGTATGTTAAGTTAGTTAAAAAGTTTGACCTATACAATTCAACAAAAAGGAAAATAAATGTATTATTTAAAATAATATGACCATGATTCATAAATTATAATTACAAACAATACATCAATGTGTAAATCCATTTAAAACAATCAATTGTGCACTTTAAGATGTAGGAATAAAGTCTAATATCCCCTGTATTTTAACTGAAGCCTTAAAAGTACTGTGAACAACATATTTTTTTCTTTGGTATGTTCAAGGTAAATATATATACAGCCATTGTTAAATTGAACCTAATTGTCTTAACAGGTACATAGTAAACTTCATGCTGGATTCCACACTAGGCTTGCTAATAATTTGGGCAGGAATCAGACTTGCCCAACACTGTGCAAGAACTTATGACATACCCCTCATTAATTTTGGTGAATATGGTAAGTGTGTAACAGTCTTTCTTATTACAATCAATTTAGTGGGGCTTGCATTTTACTATTGTGCATCTGTTTTTGCATTATAAGCCTTATTTAAGAGCTGTTACAGTCACATAAGCCTATAATTTGTTACAATCACAAAATCGAATGAAGTAAGGTAACTTTAAGTAGAATAGGTTTTTAGCATGGAACTAGAAATTACTGTAATTGAATTACTAAATAAAATGCTGACAAGGTCACACATAAGCATGTCATACTCTAAAACACAGATTCTGAAAAGAAACTTAACTGGCCGCCTGAAATAGCCAAACAGGCCACATGAAATAGTCAAACAAGCTGAAGCTGAATGAAATAATTTATTCAGGCTGCACGGAATAGCCCATCAGGCTGCACAATGACGAAACAGTTCAATCGGCCGCACTGAATAACGCTTCAGGCTATTTCGTGTGTCCCGATGGGATATTCCGTGTGTCCCGATGGGATATTCCGTGTGACCAGATGGGTTATTTCGTGTGACCCGGTGGGCTATTTTTATTATCTGTATAACGCTTCAGGCCGTATCCTATGGGGCTAGTAGCATACTCTGGGTGTATCGTCCTCACATAATATTAAATTAATTTTTGTATACCAAATTTTGTATAATCATTATTTGAAAAGAGTAACTATGGAGTTTCTTGTCCGTTCTTCTCCTTAAGAATCTACCTTTCCGAATGGACAGTAGAGTCACTTTATTAATGTAATATTATTATTTTACTGAACTGTAAATGCTGACGTTCAAAAGTGCCGTTTAATGGCCTAATTGAAATAAACATTTTGACTTTTGACTTTTTTGGCTAGCCCATCGGGTCACACGAAATAGCCCATCTGGTCACACGGAATATCCCATCGGGACACACGGAATATCCCATCGGGACAAACGGAATATCCCGTCGGGACACACGGAATATCTCATCGGGACACACGAAATAGCTCGACGGCTTAATGAGATATCACCATTAGGCCGTAAGAATCGTTGGAAGGCCGCAGGAAATGGATAGAAACTCTTTATGGTAAGGTGTACCATAAAGAGTTTAATAACAAATAAGAATTAAGAGCTTATGAGTCGAACTTTACAGCTCAATAGGCCAAACCAAAGTCAAGTTGCCGCACTTAGTCCAAGGGGCCGCTGGCCTTAATGCGAGTTTTTGAACGTTCTCGATCGCGTTAACGTAAACGTCAATTTGTATTGAAACTGTATAAGCGCCGTAGTTTTTCCATTAGGAATTCTTTGTGACAGCCTGGAGTTTGGAAGTTGGTGGTGTGACACCCCCGAAAACACGTTAAGACGCTGATCCTGCGCCAGATCCGTCTCCGATGGACCGGTCGTATCGGATTGACGCCCTATCGGATTATGAGAGTTGAAAGAGAAAGTGCGCACACTTGTGCACTATAATATCTCCCACGCCGATTGAGATTGGTCGTCATGATCGAAATCGGTCATTATGTATTATGATATCAAAAATATACGAGTCAAATCTCTAAATTGCTTCCATCAGGTAAGCCACCGATGTGCGCAGCATGGATATGCCAGTGCATACTATACGCCGCGCTGGCCACCTTCGCGAAGTCGGTACTAGCGCTGGTTCTGCGGCTACCGCCTGTGGTGGCTGTGCTGTCCACCTTGAGACTGTCGCCCGTCTCCGACCCTCGGCTGGAGCTGGCGGTTGTCATGCTCATTATACCCTTCTTTGTTAATGTGAGTATTTTTTTTAACTTTATTAGTGTTTCTTCTACTTGTCTGCTGCATATATTGTATGGACCCTGTAGGTGGCCACGTGTATTGTATTTCGGGCATTGTACCATTGGGAGCATTATTTAGACCGACAAGGGTGCAAGTGATCGTACATTATTGCCTGTACGCGAGGAATGGCGAATTATTACGACTTAATTTCGAGTCACGAAAACCGTGTGATATCGTCTGCTTTGCCTTTTCCCTAATATATTGTAGTGAGCTTCCAGTCTAACTGGACCCATTATAATTTTTTAAAACGTTACCCCACACTAGGAATTTCTCCTGTATTGTGGGTGCGTTTACAAACATACAACCAGTCACTTGCACGGAACAACTATCTGTAGGCCATACAAATATTTGTTCCGTGCGGGAATCGAACTCGCGACTCGCCGCGCAGCAGCCAATCGCTCAACCACTGCGCCAACCTTGTCGTCATCAGTATATTAGTGGAGCGACTGCCTTACCGATCGACCTTTAACCAACTGTCAAATCATCTACCTACAGTAGCTCAAACGTCACGTTTACCTTTCAAAAATGACGTTGCAGCTACTGTTAAACAACTGCCGTTAAACAACCGAGAACAAATCCATGAGTTGAAAAAACCTTGAATTACATAAGTAGTTCTCGTGTTAACAGCGCATTAGTAAAAATATAGATTATGTTGCGTTTTAATATAAGTAGATACCTATATAGATATATTGAAAGGATACGTTTATTATCTCAACGAACGAAACGATAAAGTCGCCACAAACAAACAAACATCATGGAGGGCGTGGGACGATGGGAATATTCCCATTGCGAGTAATTTTCCATTGGAAAATAAAAATCCATTTGGTCGTTAGATTCAATTTAGAAGTAATAAATCATTGGGTAGAAAACTAAATCGAAGGCAGACAAGATGTTCTTACTTCTTATTCTTAGCGTTTTTTATGTCAGGACATAAGCTGAATTTTGCGCAAACACAGTTACTTAAGCTTAATCTTAAGATCACATGGTTAGTTTTTTCGAATGTCAGTAAGTATTTAAAAAATCGGCCAAGTGCGAGTTTTACTCTCACACGAAGGGTTCCGTACAATAAACCGTTAAACGTTTCTTGTATGGACGCCCGCATCAATTTTTAATTTAATTTAATTATAATTTGTTGATCGGCAATAGAAATACACACTCTGTGAAAATTTCAACTTTTTACCCATTACGGTTCATGACATACAGCCCGCTAATAGACAGATGGACGGACGGACAGCGGAGGCTTAGAATAGGGTCCCGTTGGTTACCCGTCTGGTACGGAACCCAAAAACTAATCATACGGTTAGTTTTTTTTTAGGAATAAGGCTGATAATATCTTTCTTACTATAAAACTTCACATTGCAATATCTTGAAGCAGTTCGTTTACTTTACACATAATATAAAGTGTAATCGAGCGATATTTACTCGTCTTGCGATAACGTCTACATACGTAAATGTTATACATGTTCTTAGGTGCATGATTTACTTGAAAACAGACAACCATTGCCTAAACCGCTGGATCCAAAAGAATGAAATTTTGCAAAAGAGTTGAAAGCAACTCTTATAACGAGAGTAGCAAGCACTAAGAAAGAATTTTCCAAAAAATCGTCCCTAAAGAGATAGGGAGAAATTGTAATTTTTGCCAATGGATGAGAATTTTCATCGGATGCTCGGCTTGCATAAAAATACATAGGTAATAACTGGTAGGCACCTCTAGTTGCTACTTGAACAAACAATTACTTTTCCTTCACAAATACTCGTCACATGCAACGTGGGTAAACCAAGTAAATCAATAAGAGCGAGTCAATAAAACATCATAGGCAGGCGACACGTAATATTGCCTCGGTCGTAAAGTAATTAATTAAATTATTAAAGTGTCTGGAACGGTTCTACAATTTACATAACACATAGACATGCCTTTTGCCTATGGGGGTAGGCACTCACTACAAAACGCCTCATGCCTTGATCCTTGTGCACTCCTTTTTGAACTATGCGAGTCAAGAACAGAGTGTAGTTGTGCTAACGCATATATAATCTCGTGCGCATAATTATAACTAACCGAAATTCGGTTGGGAGTACTTATATTACTAGGGAAACAATGGAAAAATTTGTTTAGTTGTGTTTGTTTGGATTTCGGAATCTTAAAAATGCAGAGTATCTCTGGGTCCGAACCCACAATACTCTGCATTTTTAAGGTCCCGAACATCTATAAGAAACGGAACCCTTATAGGATCACTCGGGCGTCTGTCTTCGTCAGTCACAGCCAATTTTCTCTGAATCTACTGGACTGATTCTGTTGAAATATGACCCAAATACGGCATTACATAAATAAATCAATTTTGAGAATGGGGCTCACTTTTGGGAGACAAACAAAAAAATTAAAAAAATAAGTTTTTAAAACTGTACTGTCTGATATATCCAATGAAAGGGCTTATTGTAAGGGCTTTAATTATATTTTTTCCATATTTTTAAAATAAACGGTTTTGAAGTTGTTCAAGAAATTAGACGAAAAATTTCCATTGTCCCGCCTTATCTCTAAAATACCGGAGTCAAAAAAATAAAAACTAATAACAAGTTTATAGTGTTTAAGTAACATGTTACAATATATATATATAAGAAATCTATATGTAGTTTATATTTATAAGTATTAATGAAGTCTAAACTTCTATTATAGTGTGAACAAAATATGTTACAATGAAGTCGGTTAAAAATGAAATTCGTTGGGGGAACCCTTTGCACGCGAGTACGACTTGCAAATGGCCAGTTTTTTTTTTTCAGTATAGATGCACTCGGCGATAGTTTAGCTTCTTTATCAATGAAAGGACTGGTAATCGAATCGGACGAGCTTTTGGCTAACTACTAACAGCTGCAGGGGTTGATCTTTGAGGTTAAGCGACGGTTTCCGAAGTCGGCCAGCAGATAAAAACAAAAAAAACTTTACTTATTGGTACTAAAACCTTTGGCATTGCTTAAGAATACATAACTTGGTTAACTAAAGTTCATATGGATAAGCTAAACCCTGACTCCTAAACTAGGTGATCCTGTGACTTAGGAGTCAGACAATGATGATGAAAGATGATGTGCGCCAGGATTGAAAGCCACTCTATTTAAGGGATAAACCTATTATTTTAACAAAGTTTTTATCCAAGAAATGAACTACGATTTTATTGATAGTCCATTTCTTATTTTAGATACATACTGACATTAATTTGGTAACTCATACCTGGCGACACTTTTTATTTATCTGAGAATGAAAATATTTCGTGGCGATAGATCTATTAATTAGATTACACAAGTTGATGAAAAATATAAATTTTGGTGACACACATAAAAAACTTTAGAAAAACAGACCGACTGCCAAAACAATACACTACAAAGTTCCAAATTGTGTGGTGTCTTTAGTTCTTCTCTCGGCGACATCGACTTCCGAAACGATAGTTATTCCGACTTTGTTATGACAAATGTTTGTATGTCTGTCTTTGGCTCGCTCTGTAGCCTAAACAATTATTTGGGCAAAAGAAATCTCATCAAAATGACTTTTTCCTGGGTGCAAAATTTTTAGATAGAGTTTTTCAATTTGGTGGCCGTTTGGTGCGCGCTATCAAGTTAATATTGAGTATTCGTTGGTATAAACCTACGAATACCAAATACACACACCCCACATATATAAATGTGGGAACAACTAGGTATTGTATGTTAATTTGCGCATTTCTAAGTCTTACAAAAAAAAACCGACTGCAATGTTATACCCGGAAGTATTTGTTTTTAATTTTTCAGCGAATTCCAAGAAGTACTTACATTTTTTAATGGTAAACTAAATAATACAATTTGGGGTCTATATTCTCGCTAAATTTTAACAAAATCGGAGACTACAGCTGGCAGTTGGGGCGTGTGACGCGTTTAAAACCTTGAAAAATCTTTGGACGTTCGTTGATCGTGCTGAGTTTTGGAGGTGTTTAATCGTATTTCTACTAACTCTTGATATTATATACGAGTAGCATGAATTTGCATCGATTTACCGAGATACTGAAACCCTTGAGTCAGGATTGAGAGACCCCTTTGAACTGCTATAACTTTTTTTGTTTTTGTTCTACAAATTTTTGGATCGGTACTACATCTTCTACTAAATACATTATATATTCTTCTTCAGTTTGGAGGCTAGGCAAATTGATTGATTAACTTCCATATATATATGGAAGTTAATGTTAAAAAGATTGTTCGAAGGAAAAAGTCATATATGACTTTTTCCTTCGAACAATCTTTTTCGTTTTTTTAATATAAGTTTAGATAAGCGTACTCACCTGCTTCTACAATAGGTACCTACCTCCAGATCACGACATATTAATTCTCGTGCTTTTCAAGTAGGTAGGTACCTACCATAGATATAATAAAGAAGTTTTTTATATTTCTATGGTACCTACCTACCTCCAACTTATCGACTTCTAAACGTGTTTTTCCTTGGTGACTAACAGGTTTTTCCTTGGTGAATCACAGGTTTTTCCTGAAAAGAACCCTTGTCTTTTACCCCCCTTTTTACCGCAGTACGGCATGCATTGGTTCCCAGCGCTCTCTATAATCACGCATTTATTATTAAAGAAGGCAGGCAGCAGGCATATGAAAGTCATGCATTGCGTTCCCATCCAACGCTAGCCTTGTACTTCAAGGCTAGCGTATATACGTCTACGTCTACCTACATCACACAACACATAATTAAGTTTAAATGCTTACGTAAATGACAGAAAAATAAATAAAGACTTATCTTCAACTAATGTTCGACTTGGCGTCGTTATCTTTAAAAGGCCAGTACCCTCGACACTTGGCATGCTGAGGAATATAGTTGATTACAGTTTAACCAATTATTTTAGTTTTGATGAACTTAGTAGATCGACCTTAATCTTTTGAGACCCTGCGGGGATGCCTCTCAGGGGTCTCACAACTTGTGGTCTCATCATTAGTCCAGGATTATTATATTAGGATACTTAGCTTCCTTGATTGTGCTTAATGCTTATGGATAAATTATCGTGAGTAGGAAAAACCTTACTAAATGATTGAATCGTAAGTACTAATCCAATTCCAGTGTATTCATTATCACTGTCGTTGTCTAGAAATCGGATCCTTAGAAGATAAAACAGTACCTAAAGACTGTTTTAGCTAGAATCTTATCTATGCAGATGTCAATGACGGTCAAGCGTTTTGTTCACGGGTCGCATACCTGTATAATGTCTAAGGAGAAAATGAGCAGAATTTTCTCTGGAAATAATACACACATCAAAAGTGTCAGGGATCAAGTACGTTTTAGAGTATCGCCGCAATTGAGAATTTATTTTATAATTTGAACTTTTTTGGATCGTTACGATTATTTTCAGTGAATTTTATTTACTATTAGTAACAATAATTTTAAATTTATTTTATTTCTTTAAATTTTGATTAAAAATAGAAAATTAACTGTCAATCAGGATTCGTATAAAATTGTGTAGGTAATGGCGTTTTTACAAAACCATTACAATAATTTAATCAGAACTGAGAAAAATTGCATGGATATGAATTGAAGCGAAAGCATTTGACACGAGAAGAGATGATGAGAGCCGTCGGATTGGTGCGATCTGGTTCCAGGCAACGTACTGTGGCTCTCGATTTTAGCACTACACAGAGTATCATAAGCCGCCTCGGACATGCTATCGTATCACGGGCAGCGTGGCCGTTAGAAATAACGTAGGCGGCCATTCCTAAAAGTGATTTTGATGAACTGATTTTAAGCACGCCAAATCGCTGTGATTGTGTGATTTGTGTCAGTGGTGGAAACACAGATTATATATATATTTTTTAAAGAATCCTCATTTTTTACTCTTTTGCCATTAATTAACGACATTAACGTAGGTTAATTTCACACAAATTGCAAAAAAAAACATTTTTTCTTAATTTTACAAAATATAGGGAAACATGGGAATTAAAGTAAGAAGCCAGTCTGGAATACTAGATTTGGTAAATATTAATTGGATATTTTTTTTATTTTAAAAATGTACTTGATCCCTAGACACTTTTGACGTGTATTACGTATTCAATACAGTCTGCTGTTACAGTCGTCGGAAGCCGGAAATCTGACACTAGTACTAGCATGACGGAGTGATGCGTTAAACACAAAAAAAAATATACAACCGAATTGAGTACCTCCTCCTCTTTTGAAGTCGGTTAAAAAGGACGGACAATTTATTTTATGCGGTTGACCATTGCTGCCCTTTTGTTTTTACTGTCGCGATAGATAAGATAGTTCAAACCTTTGTTGATATTGTCAATCATAAATTATGTAGGTATGTAAATTCGACATAGATATTTTATTCGTTCCTAAATTATTTACAATTACGTCGCAACGTTGTGATGTAGGTTAATTGGTCCCGGAATCGTCTGTTTATTAGCACTAGAAACTTAGTAAGATCTTATAACTAAACCAAAACACCCAAAATGAGGGGTGGGACGTTCTTCTTTTTTACCGACAATAGCCTGTCCTCATCTTATTATAAGTTGCATTAAAGTATTGATTATTACGTTTTTAGTCTTTGAATATACGTCCATATATGTATTTATCCATTAGTACCTACTAAATATTCTTTCACTATCTCTAGCCAGTTTTTTTTTTATAAGTAAGTTTGTTTTTCATAGAATGGCGTGACAGAGTGGTAAACCAAAATTTGGTCTCCGCTGAAAATGGCCACTCTGTGACATTATTTTCTGGAAAATCACCACGAAGAAAAAATAAATGTCAGCAGGGAAAGCATAATTAGTCCTTATAAAAAGTCCATGCGATGTTCATTGAAATCAAATATTAAAACCATAAATATCAATAATTTAAAACCACATTTTTCTGTTTAACAGAAAAATGTCGGTTTACTGTCAGTAAAAAAGACGAACGACCCGGATACCGACCTACCATGAATATTACCCTCTTGCATATTATTTGTTTTCAGTTGGGCAGGGTAGGTGACCTTCATAGGAAGCTATTACATTACAAGATATTGTTTCAGATATTAATATTTTGGGTGACAGACAACTTCCTCATGTACCATCCACGAGGAGTGAGCTCAAAATTAAAGACCAAGGTAATTTAGATCATTATTTCTTAGCTTTACCTAAGGTTAATAATAGGTACTTACCTATAATAAAATATCAACCAAGCAAAACCCTATCTGAGTCAAGTAGACACATTCCTGCGTCGTGTCGTTTTGTGAAGCAAGATCACCAATCAACCGACTCTGTTCAAGCCTGCGTCTCATCACAACGAGTTTTGTAGCCTATCAACTGCGTCAAAAGGCGCCACGACTCGACACAACACAATAATGTGTACGATGGCTTTCAGTCATTGTCAGATATGTGTTCATCGGAATGTGTAATATAATTCAACAATCTCATGCATGTCCAAATAATTCAATAATTTATTCAGATTCTCCTAAAATGTTAATGGTATTTAATTCCTATCAAACCGTCCCACAGGTGAGATATCAGTCCATCAAGAAAGAGAAGTCTGGTTCTGAAGAAGAGAGGGACTCTGCGGACGAACGTCTCTTGGGAGCCAGCGTATGACCCTACAGGAAGCCCAGTGTATTTCGGGCTTAAATTGTAATCTCCTACAGTAGTACTAGCCAACCTAGTTTATTAGACAACTGTTTGTGACGTCACCACACAGTGTTAACGGTACCTACTGTGATATCGGCGACGTAGCTAACTATTTATAGAAAAACTCGGTGAACTGATAGTTTATAATAAATTATATTTTCCAACCGACCTTATGAAATTATAAGAACCTAAATAAATAATTTATTATTCTACAAAATTCAAATCCTATTCTAAATTTGAAAGCTGATATAAACATTTCCTGTTAGCACGAGTGAAGGCATAAATAACGTTATGCATTACAGTACTAAGAAAATCGGGCGATCAAAAGCCGGCCGCATACGTTTCCTGATTAGGTTTCCTAATACGGAATTCAGATTCGGAGACCTGAATACATACAAAATGTTCGAATAGGCGCACACGTTTAAAAAAGCATTTTTTTTTGTTTTAAGTTAAACGGTTTTATTGAAAATAAAGATAATAATGATGTAGATAATGTACTGCAAGTAAATAATTCGGTAGGTCCTAGACACCAGTCATCACACCACTTTCCTCATCAATGAAGGGCATTGATCAGACAAAAAAAAAATAGCGGGACATAGCGGAACCTGAGTAAATATGTAAATAGGTTTTTTTTTTTCAAGTTTTTAGATTTTATTTCGTTAATTAATATTTCTCATTCCATTTAATCATTTAGTGCCTCATTATGACAAGGTTTCTTTCCTGACATTTTGTTGCAGTCTAACTCCTCAACACATAATCTTTCCAAAGAAGAGAACACTAAAAACTACATAGTCATGTCATAGTGTACCTACAGTATTCTACTAGTTAAGAACTTTCATTTGATACCCATATTGAGGGGTTGTGAAAATTATGTATTCCACCATTTTGTTGGCGGCCACATTAGATTTGCATTTTTTTTCATAGTGTTTTGTTTTGTAGCGGCGGCCATCTTGGATTTACAATGATATTAAATATATTAAATTGTATTGTCATATTTGTCATCAGAACTAAAGGTAACCAACTATCAGATCAATCTGTCAACAGGAAGGGGTAAAATTTCAACTACACATTTTGACCCAAACAAATAACAAACAAGCCAATCTAAATAAAACCGTTTCAAAATGACTGTTCCTTTCGAAAACAAGCCGTGTGTTCGGGTCAGAAGAACGGAAAATCGAACGTCTCACGGAATTCTGAATCTGAATTACCAATCGGAAAACCTAATCAGGAAACCGTACGTATGCGGCCGGCCTAAGTGAAGGAGGAACGTATTTCATCCAGTTGTTTAATATTCTCGGACGGCCAGTAATAGTACCTACTGATCCACTACTGATTTGCCATGCCGAGGTCCTCAATCATTGACTTCGACTCTCCGGCCAGACAACTAGTCGGTCAGCAGTCCACTTTCGATTATGAAAACTTAAAAATCATTTAACGACGTACTTGACTTTTGATCAAGTAATCGCTAATTGATTCAGATTTTTTTAACATTCATTTTACTCGAATTGTAATCGATACATGCAAATTTTTATGATTGGTACATAATTATGACGGTATGGCAAGTTATGTAGTAGGTACTGTGCGGTCAAAATAGGAATGAAGTTTTGCTATTTCGTAACCGTCTGGCTGCCAAAACAGCTTGAGCGTATAAAAATATAGAAAATCTCAAACATATCCATCTTATATTAGTGGGTTACGGGCGAAGTCATTCCTAATATAATTTTGACCACAGGGTGGGTAGTTAACATGGTGTATAATATATTTATAATGTAACATGGCACCTATTATAAAAAAATACATATTAAGACATTTCAAAAACCTATAATATAAACTTCTGCTAGTAATATCGAATCACTATTATTTTAGTTTTTATAAATGCTTATTGTATAAATAAATATAAAATTATTGTAAAAAGACTTTATATTGATATTTTTGCTTCTTTTGAGGGCAAGACTTGGTAGGTTGAAGAATTTTGCTAGCATAGTATATTTGCTATGTATAGTGTGGCCATAATTTTAATAGATTGTTTTTTTGTTGTATTAAAATGAGGTATTTGTACCCTGTGAGATATTTGTTTATTTATATCTTTGAAGTCAGGTTATTAAAAAGACACGTTACACGTGTATGGAATTGAGATGTCGCTTTTCTAATTGAACGCTAAAATGAAAGTATAATAATCATGTACAAATATGCCATTTTGCTTCAAATAAATTTTATATTAAATAGAAAAATATTTTTATACATTTACTTTTGAAAAATATGATAATTTTAATGTTCCTACACGGTATAGTACTTAGATCCTCATAGTAGTGCCATGTATTTTGATTTTTATATATTATGTACGACAACATCGAATAAAGACTGAGAAAGTCGTGGGAATCATAATATATCTTCCTATAAAATTCCATTTGAATTCCACTTGTTAAGGATAGCTTTACACTTGTTTAGTATTACATCTACATTACGTTACACTTCATGGCATATTGTGACGCGACCAGCGCGTGCGCCAATTGGATTAAAATAAATGGTGTGTTGAAGTTTCTGAACCAACTGGCAACTTATTGCCAATCGGAGCTCATTTCTTTGATCAAGTATTGGTTCGAAGACCCTAAGCTTCTTACAGGGTAGCTATATTTTATATCTTTCTGAATTGTTAAATTATTTCATTACTAACTGAATTTTCCTCATGCATCAATATTTATCATTGAATCAATAACTAATAAGTCACATTGTTAAAAATCACCTATCTGACTTGGATCTGATTTGAATCAACAAAAAATATAATCAAACAAAATGATAATTATTACTTTACCAAATAATGTGTACCAGTATTTTTATGAAAGCAAAAATCATCTATGATTGTGATGTAATGTAAATATTGATAATAAGGACAAGTTTTATAAAAACTATGATGTATATATCGACCCATTGTAACATTACAACATATTTGTGCATCTGTTCATTGTTTGTGCGAATATAATTCACCTACGTGTTCATTGTGTTTTATTTTAAATTCATCATCATCATCACTGCTGGTTATGACCAGCAGTGATGATGATGATAATTTCTTTTTTTTTTAATTGTCCTATGGGCCTCCCCTAAAGGGGGGCAGGGGGTTGCCATAATCGTCCCGGTTTTCAGGCCGGTTGGCAATCGCAGTGTTGCTGTTGCAATGTACCGAGAATGCTGTACGACATCCACCACGGAAAGTGATGGGATGGTGCTATTCTTTTACGTCCGACACCATACAGTAAATTACTTAGACTTATTTATATTTACAACGTGTTTTTTTATCCAGGGATTATGCAAACAGAAATAAAATATCAGCTGTTTTGCTGTTCAGTCTATCTCATAACTCGTCAAAATGGAGGGAACACCTAATTTTATCTCATTACTTCGGTAATGACGTCAAACCGAACTGTTTGAACTTGTTCTTTAGTTACGGTGATGTAAAACACAACTTTCATTGTAAGAAAGTTTTTAAAGTATCATAGCAAGATGGTTTCTGCTTATGAATTCTCCTTATGTTATACGAACTTGTTAAACCTAACCTCTTCCTTGATTCTGTTTTGACAGTTATTTTTATTTGTTTTTTAGGTAGGTATACATTTCAGAGTTGTTTATAATGTCCGTAACTTAGGAATCGGTATGTTCGGTCACTATAACTTCTTTATGAGTAGGTACTATTTTTTGTATATATTTGGGACAAAAATTACGGAGTTTTTATTAGGGAAATCTTGAAATGAAAATTTAACACCGTGACTACCGCTACCACACCAATGGCATGATAATATATCTCGTAAACTACTGGAGTACTAATTTGGAATTTTGGATACCTACTAATTTTATCTTGCAGGGTACTAATTTTCTATGTAGGTATGAGGAAAGCGACAAGCTCCTCAAACTTGGAATCAACATTGAAAGTCGTGGTCCTGATGAACGAGCGCGCGAAAGTGATCATCGTTGATTTCTCGGTAAATACAAATGTTTCAGTTCTGATTTTTTTATGAAATGAATCACATATAAGGGTACTAATTATTTGTATAAGTACTTAGAATACCTGTAGCTGTAAGGGGGCATCCCTTTTTCGGCGCTCATGGTGGCCCTGCTGAACGGAGCGTCGATTTTTTCAAAAACTACTTGGGACCTATTCTGTTGTTCGAGTAGGTACTAATTAGTACCAATTGAGTTCTAATTATTTACCAAACATGGAAGCGATTGGCGTTGGTGGTCCGGCGGTAGTCTTGGACATAAATAAAAATAATAATTATTGCAGCGAAAAATCGCGGTTGCTAATTAAAACTAAAGTAGGTAATATTTTATGGACGGGACATTCATATCATGCCCAAAACCCTTTTGCCAACTGTACCTACAGTATACACGGCGACCTCGGAAGTGGTACGTGGCTCGGAAACGACAAATATTAAACCCTAGGCGTACCTACTTATGTTTTCATGTCGCACAAAAATGAAATTTCGTATTATACACTCGAAAATTTTCAATAATATAGGTAAAGATTAAAGGTTGTTACTTTCAATTCGTAAAGCTGAAAAACTAGGCATGAGAACAAAACTTCAGAAGTACTTATACTTACATAGTTAACGTGTGCAGTGTTTTACCATTACTACCTACCCTTATAGGATATTAGTAGGTAATGGCAATGCATATCAAATGAAATATCAGCAGTTGTGGATGCAAAATTAAAACATTTTGCGATTATTTTGTCTGGATGAGATCTGTTTATTAATTTGTGGAGTGTTTTTAGAACAACATCGTACATATCATACCGTTGCAAGGTAGAATTTTAAACAATGCTGCAACTTGCACGTATTGAATGACAATCTTATTTATTTATATTGAATCAACAGCCTAAAAAATAAGTTTCAAGCTTCTAGCTCTAAAAATGACGATACTTCTATACAACTTTTCATCCCCCCCTTTCAACCCCTTTTTTGCAATAAAAAGTAGACTATGTCCTTTCTCAGGCTCTAGACTATCTGTGTACCAAATTTCATTTAAATCGGTTCAGTACTTTTGGCGTGAAAGCGCGACAGACAGACAGAGTTATTTTCGCATTTATAATAGAAGTAAGTAAGGGTTGTAAGTTGTAACTCTTACTCCGGTCCCGAACGAAATAACTGAACTATTGAGACAAGAGGGTTTTTTCTATTTTGGGACTTGATTTTTGCGTGTCTTTGATTGATATAATATTGAGAGCCTAAAAGGTTAACATTGGAAGGTACTACCTACAGCAATTGCTTTGTGTAGGAACTTATCAAGCATACACGGCATTTAATATGGCACTTCGAGATTTTAGTAAACTACTTTTATGAGCATCATCATAGTCACCATTTCTATAACTCTATGCGTCATATAAACGCCCGGTTATTATTTCAGTGCCAATTTGCTTTGTGTTTGGGTTTTTCTCATAATGAGGTAGGACGGGTGGGACGAACATTGGGATAACATTATAAAAATGCTTCCTGATCAACAAAGCCTGCTGACTCGTCATGTGAAGCATGACCCTTCAGTACGAGTTACATTATGGGAATAGTATAGAGGGTGTTTCCACTGAAGCGGATTTTTTTAATGTAATCATCCTCATTATCATTTAGCCAAAAGTATTCACTGCAGATAGGGCCAGAGCCTGCCAGGGTTACGGAATTTTTTCGAAAGAGTCACCGCGGCCCTGGAGCGCAAAGGGCTTTAGAAGGAACACGGATGGGTTTTAGTCGGTAAGAGTCTGACACGCCCTTCCGCTCCGGAGATTTTTGATTCAGGAGACCTGGTCCTTGCTGCGTCTTCCGGTAGACACACGTCGCCACTCCAGAAGCAGGTATTCCTTGATTATTAGCTTACATTTTAGTATCACGTATGGGCTGTTTTCCGACGTAACGAGAAAAAACTTCTTTAAAACATTTTGAAGGCCTGGATTCCAAATCGCCTTAACCCAGAACTGTGAAAAGCTTTATATTATACGCGAACAATCCCGACTATCCCCTATTTTCTTTCGCATATACCTAAGCAAAACGGTTACCATGGAATCATGGAGTTCCGTGTTCAAATGTGACATCAATACACTGAGTCAATGGTCAATTTTTACGTCAGAATCAGTCAGAATGGCTTTTCTTGTGATGCTTTTTATTTGTTGAAAACGATATTTTGTTACAAATTATTGTTTTATTCATTTAGAAACTATCAAAATGGACGAAAGCGATTTAAGGAAGCTGTTGACGACGAAGAATGGGTGTCGTGTGCCATTGATGCGGCCCATACCCGATGTACACCAGATGGACAAACTGCCTTTTGTACCGCTACCGCCTTATAATAGAATCAAGGTAAAATAAAGCTATTGATTTTATTGCACTCCTTCTTCATGTCTAATAGTTATTCTTTTCGTCATTCTTTTATCTTATCACATTATATCAGCACAAATAATATAAATAAAGATGTTACTTATATAAATGTGAAACTCACACCGTTATCCACAGCATATTAACTTACTTCCAACTTATGTAGGTAGGTACCTACCTAGTTCCGAATTCGTTCACAACTATAGCATCCAAATATACCTACACATTATTATAACATGATGCTCGGTGATAAAACTTCATAATAATGTTAGGTATGTGTATGATTTAGATTTTATACTTTTTAATATATCCGGTATCTACGAGATTACGACACAGCTACATTGAGAGTCAAAATAATGATAAGTTATGGGTTCGATTCGTGCAGTTGCAAGTACGTATGCTTTATCGCATATATTTCCTGGTACGAATTGTGTTTAGTAGTTTTAATGTGATGCACAACTACCTATGGATGCGGAAAGTAGGTAGGTACTTACAGGAATTTTCGTTTTAGCGACGCTTGGAAACGGCTTATGTTCAGCCATTGTTCAGCAGTGGACGTCTCTAGGTTATAATTAAATGATGTCGATGCTACATCAATGAAAAAATGCTTCTTCATACGTAAGAGTCGGTAAGAGTTTTACTCCTACCTACTTTTGGTAGCAATTAAATATTCAAGGGCATTGTTAATTTCAGGACAAACAACAAAGCTTCCGCAAGATCCTCGAGGAGAAGGCTACCGAGAGGAAAGTGGTGATAGCTCGGCCGCCGCCGCAGCGCAGGGAGCGAGACAGGTTAGAGCTCTCACAGTCACGACACATCGCAGTGCTGCGAGAATGCGCGCAGAAAATACAACCGCCGCCCATGTCCAAGGACTGGGAGCGAAAAATATGCAGCTTGGTCCCCGCCAAACTACGAAACATGTTTCCAATTTTAATGGAAGAATTGATCCAGGAGAGCAAACTCGAATGGAAGAAAAATCTCCATGGCCTCGCAGTTAAGACCATCATCAGAGATGAACCGGGAGTTTCTAGGATTAGGTATCAAGAACCTTACTTTAAATATAAAGGCATCACAGAAAATTATGAGAAAATGCTCAATTTCCGTCAAAAACTTGTTGATGGTGCCCTCATATTACATCCTTTTATAAGACTAGTGTTAGAGTCTGCCGAAAAGATGTTTCCCGAATATATCATTGACTTGGCGAAGTACAGGGTACAGGGTGCTTTAAAATTGAATGAATTTCGTAGCAAAGTTTTGGAGGAAATCAAACGCGCTGAATATCTCGTGTCTAGCTCATGGTATGGGGTCCTTGTTAATTGGCTCAAGAACCCTAGATGTCTCCGAGGAATGCGTCGTAAGAAAATACCAGAATTTGTGAGATGTGCTACTAAAATGATAGCAATGCAGATTCAAGAGCTTATGCGAAGATCTGTTGACGCCATTATAGACGGTCTTAAAGATCCAGAAAAGGTTCTCATTCTGAGTTTAGATCTAGATTTTGACGGAGAATTTATTTACGATCCAACTTTAGAATATGTTTATGAAGTTTTCCATAACATCGCAGACGCAATATGCAATATGTCGCAAAGGCTTATGCCTATAGAGCAGTATCTTAGAATACCATATGACTTTGACGCACTACCCGTATATTACAACGAATGGCTACATAAAGATGGCCATAAAAGACTACAAAATCAATTAGATGTAGTATTCGAACCACTATTAAAGTATTTAGAAAAATTACGACTAGATTATAGTATGCTGTACGGTTCTCCAGCGAAGGAGGCCTTGCTCAAATTTATTGAAGCAGAAGAAAAGTTCGAAGTATGTCGGGATAAGATTAAATATTTCCAAGAAATAGATTCCGAAATAACTGCGGTGGTAGAAAATGAGTATTTTAACTGTGCAACTGTTCGTCAACTAAGAATGGTGGATGGTTTGAAACGGAAAGCTATGGAATTTGTTAATGACTTAATAGGAGGTATTATTTGCGCTCATTTAAAAGAAAATGATAGCATTTGTGCTGCATTTGAAGATATCAAAGCTAAAGCCCTTAAAGATCCAGAAAATGCGGGAGAGTTAATTGAACAAGGCATTTATATTTTACACGCTAAAACAGTTTTAGTTGAAGCGTTAACGGAAAGAATTATGTCACAAATTAATATTATATCCAATCTTCTCGAGATGACTTCTCTAACTGAAGAACATGTAGCATCTAATACACGAACCGTAAACTGGCTCAAAGACATTAAACCTATTTTTGAACGAAACGCTGCAGCATACGAGTCCCACAAAGCAGAAATGGAAGATAGCCTTCTTTCTAAAATAGCGTTCCTGAATAAAGAAGTTCTTGAAATGATACCATATTTAGAACTTTTAGACAACATGGACGATGTTAACCACACACTTGAATACCTCGAATACTTGAGAAAACTTGTGTACCGATTGGATGATTGTGATAAACTAGTTGCTTGGATTAACACCGAAGAAACAACATTTAAATTTCCAAATACGAGCTATCCAGACTTAGAAGAATTAAAAGATTACGTTAAACCTTTTCACAGTCTTATATTTTTAGCTCATAAATGGAAACGGAGTTATTATACTTGGATGGACGGACCTTTTGAGTATATGGATCACAACCAAATAGAATTTGATCATGATTTTTATTATAAAGAGTTCCTCAAGATCTCAAAATATTATAGAAATAAGATAAAGCAACAAATTGCTGAAGGCACGGAAAAACGCTTCCAGGGTCTAGTAGACGACCCTGATGTCAATAATCTTCCGGCTCCAATGAAGTTGTGCGCTCAAGCTGTTGCCGAGTTAAAAGAATGGCGGCCTAATGTACAGATGGCCCATATAATGTGTAATCCAGCGTTAGTGCAAAGGCATTGGGATGAAATGTCTCTCATTGCTGGTTTTGATTTGACTCCTACAGCGGGTACTACGTTGCGCAAGATCATCAACTTCAATCTCTGGGATGACATTGATCAGTACGAAATTATAAGTGTAGCTGCGACAAAAGAACTTGCTTTGATAACAAATCTCAATAAAATGATGGCTGAATGGACGGACATATGTTTTAAAACGAATCCATTTAAAGACACCGGAATAAATATACTAACGGCACTTGACGATATACAATGCGTATTAGACGATCACATTGTCAAAACTGTTGGTATGAGAGGTTCCGCATTTGTTAAACCTTTTGAAAGTCAAGTAAAGGCATGGTATGAAAAAATTGTGAGGACTAATCTGACCATCGATGAATGGGGAAAAGTACAAAGTCAGTGGTTGTATTTATTACCCATATTTTCTTCTAAGGACATAGTTGCCCAGATGCCTGAAGAAGGAGTAATGTTTGTTGAAGTAAATAATACATACCGCAGATACATGGCTTGCGTGGAAAAAGACCCTCATGCGCTTGAGCTCGCAGGAGGCACCGGTGTGTTGGAAGCGTTTAAAATTTGCACAGGATTACTAGAGAAAATTAACGATGGCGTTAATAATTACCTAGAAAAGAAACGATTATATTTTTCAAGGTTCTTCTTCTTATCTAATGACGAGATGTTGGAAATTTTATCCGAAACAAAGAATCCTCTCAAAGTGCAACCTCATTTAAAGAAATGTTTTGAAGGAATAAATAAACTAGTTTTCGATGAAGAATTTAATATATCTGCAATGATATCTCAAGAAACTGAACAAATCGAATTCCTTGAATCGATTAGTGTGCAAGCTGCAAGAGGGTCTGTGGAAAAGTGGTTGGTTCAAGTCGAGGATCAAATGCTGAAAGCCGTTAGATCAGAGACCGAATTATCTTATTATGACTATCCGAACATAAGCCGTGTTGAATGGATACTTTCATGGGAAGGTATGGTGGTTCTAGCTATATCTCAAATTTATTGGGCTAATGATGTACATGAAGCCCTGCAAGCACATAAATTAAGCGAATTGGAAGCGTTTCATCGTTCGTTGACTAAACAACTAAACGAAACTGTTGCCGTTATTCGACGTACTGATTTAAGTAAATTACAAAGTGTTACAATAAAAGCCCTCATTGTAATCGATGTTCACGCCAAAGATGTAATATTTGATTTAGTAGGTAAAAATGTTACCGAAGAAACAGATTTTCAGTGGCTAGCACAACTTCGTTACTACTGGGAAGAGGAGAAGGTTTGTGTAAAAATTATAAATGCCGTAGTGAACTATGCATACGAATACTTAGGTAATACCGATAGATTAGTAATAACACCTTTGACTGATAGATGTTACCGAACTCTAATAGGAGCTTACTATCTTCATTTAAATGGAGCTCCCGAGGGCCCCGCGGGAACAGGTAAAACTGAAACAACAAAAGACTTGGCCAAAGCACTAGCCGTTCAGTGCGTTGTATTCAACTGTTCTGATGGATTAGATTACAAAGCAATGGGTAAATTTTTTAAAGGGTTGGCTTCGTGTGGAGCTTGGGCGTGTTTTGATGAGTTCAATAGAATAGATGTTGAAGTACTCTCTGTTATCGCTCAACAAATATTATGTATTGTTCAAGCCATTAGACAACATCTTGAAATCTTTGTCTTTGAAGGCACAACATTAAATCTAAATCCTGCTTGTTATGTTTGCATTACCATGAATCCGGGCTATGCGGGACGGTCTGAGCTACCTGACAATCTGAAAGTACTATTTAGAACAGTGGCAATGATGGTACCGGATTATGCAATGATTGGTGAAATTTCTTTGTATTCTTTTGGCTTTGTTGATGCTAGAAGTTTATCCGTAAAAATCGTCACAACTTATCGATTGTGTTCTGAACAGTTATCTTCGCAAAATCACTACGATTATGGAATGCGAGCTGTGAAAACTGTTTTGTCAGCTGCAGGTAATTTAAAAAGAGCTTTTCCTAATGAAAGTGAGAGCATTCTACTCCTTCGGTCTATCACAGACGTCAACTTACCCAAGTTCTTGTCTTGTGATGTACCCTTATTTGAAGGCATAATATCGGATTTATTCCCCGGGATCACACTACCAAAACCGGATTATGTCAACTTCTTGGATGCATGTCACGTTGCATGTGAACGAAATAATCTTCAACCAATGGATTGTTTCCTTCTTAAAGTTATACAAATATTTGAAATGATGATCGTGAGGCATGGATTTATGATAGTAGGTGATCCCTTTTCTGGAAAATCGATGACATTAAAGATATTATCAGAATCGTTAACATTAATGGAAGAGAGGGGTCAACCTGGCGGGTGTGCATGCACGTACAAAGTGTTAAACCCTAAAGCAGTCACCATGGGTCAGCTTTACGGTGCGTTTGATCCAATTTCTTATGAGTGGACTGATGGTATTGTTGCAACAATGTTTCGAGATTTTGCTTCAGAGGATACTCCTATCAAAAAATGGATCGTTTTCGACGGCCCTGTCGATGCAGTCTGGATCGAAAATATGAATACCGTATTAGATGATAATAAAAAGCTTTGCTTAACGTCAGGTGAAGTGATGGCAATGACTAGTGTTATGTCTATGATATTTGAAGTTATGGACTTAGCTCAGGCCTCTCCTGCTACTGTCTCTAGATGTGGAATGATTTACATGGAATCAGTCTCAATGGGATTCAGACCGTTTTATAAATCCTGGGTGAAAACCCTAAATCCCATATGGTATGAAGATAATGAGGAATACATTTACACTATGTGCGATTGGCTATTTGATCCATTAGTTTATTTTGTTAAAAAAAAATGCACTCAACTAGTAACAGGCGGAGACGTCAATTTAGTAGTAAGTACGCTCCGACTTGTGGTAATGTATATGGATAATGCGATAGAAGGTGAAGAAGACACAAAGTATACTAGAACTTGGTTTACCGCTGCGTTTATGAGTGCATTAATTTGGGGCGTTGGCGGAATACTTGATACTGATTCCCGTGAAAAATACGATGCTATAGTTAGAGAGTACTTTAGGGGTGAAAGGGGTTTGCCACCTTCGGTAGATCGCATTGATGTTTCTGTTCCCGTAGAAGGAATGCTTGTTGATCATTATTACATGTTTAAAGGCAAAGGTTGCTGGAAACCGTGGATGGAATATGTGAAAGCAGTCGCTGTAAAAGAACAAATAAATTTACTTCAAACTGTTATTCCAACTTTGGAAACTGAAAAATACTATGCTCTGTTACATTTGCACACTCAATTCAAACAGCCTTTGCTCTTTATTGGACCTACGGGTACCGGGAAAAGCTTTTTAATACAAAATTTTTTGATGAATCGCATTTCAATTGATCTTTATACTCCAGGATTCATAACTTTTACTACTACAACTTCTGCCAATCAAACGCAAGAGCTAGTTATTTCGAAACTAAACAAGAGAAGAAAAAATAATTACGGTCCCACAAAAGGAAAACTAGCTATAATATTTATTGATGACATGAACATGCCTGCAAAAGAAACATATGGTGCTCAACCAGCAATAGAGTTACTTAGATTATTTTTCGATCAGAGACATTGGTATGATCTTAAAACAACTGATAAATTATACATACATGACACCTTCTTCTATGGAGCTATTGGACCGGTTGGTGGTAGCCGACAACTTATTTACCCAAGAATGCTAAGACATTACAATATTTACTCGGTTAATGAGTTTTCAAAAGAAAGTATGGGTAAGATATTTACTAGTCTGTTACAATTGGGTTGGAGAAGAAATGGATTCAGTCAAGACACACAGCCCGTTATAGTCAACATTATAGCTGCTACAATGGACGTATATGATAATGCTACGGAAGGATTAAGGCCAACGCCTGCTAAATCGCATTATACCTTTAACTTGAGAGACTTTTCAAGAGTTATTCAAGGTTGTGCATTGTTAAGAAAAGAATCTGTTGATAACAAAAAAACGTTTGTGAGGGTTTGGGTTCACGAAATTTTACGCGTATTTTATGATCGACTTGTCGATGACGTTGATCGTTCTTGGTTTTTCGAAGGTCTAAAAAGAACCACCAAAGATTTCATGAAAGACACGTTTGAAAATGCCTTGGATAATTATCAAGACGCTAGAGGTGAGGTTACTCGTGATACTATTAAAGCCATGATGTTTGGTTCTTACCTAGACACAGACAGTCTAGAAGGTGAACGACGATATGAGGAAATGCCGACAAAAGAAGCTGTTCTAAACGTAGCGGTCTCAATGCTAGCTGAATACAATGCATTGCATAAAGCAAAAATGACTATTGTACTTTTTGACTATGCTCTGGAACATTTATCAAAGATTTGTAGGCTTCTATGCATGCCTTCAGGAAATGCTTTACTTGTTGGCGTCGGCGGTTCTGGACGACAATCTCTTACGCGTTTAGCAAGTACTATATTGGGTCAGCAAGTATTCCAGCCAGAGATTACAAAAGCTTACAGCGTTAAAGATTGGCATGATGACGTAAAATTAGTTCTTCGTGAGTCAGGTGGCTTGAATAAAGACACGACATTCTTGTTTACTGAAGGTCAAATAAAAGAAGAAGTATTTATACAGAATCTAGATAGTTTACTTAACTCTGGTGAAGTACCTAATCTGTATGGGTTAGACGAACAACAAGAAATTCTTGAAATAACACGTTTAGCTGCACAGGGTGGTAACAGAAATCTTGACATTAGTCCGCTACAGATACTGGCTTTCTTTGTCGGGCGCTGCAAAGCGAAGTTACACATTGTACTGTGTTTCAGCCCGATAGGAAGTGCTTTTAGAACAAGACTGCGACTATACCCATCTTTGGTTAATTGTTGTACCATTGATTGGTACGATAGCTGGCCCGAGGACGCTTTAGAAATGGTTGCACATTATTATATGGTTAAAGTCAATGTACCCGACAAAGTTAAAGCATCTGCCGTAATAGCTTGCAAACAATTCCATGTAGACGCTCGAGTCATATCGATTGAATTCTTCAATACACTTGGGAGGAAAACCTATATTACATCAGCGTCTTATTTAGATTTAATAAAATCTTTTACGTCGTTGACTAACAAAAGGCAAAGAGAATTAAGAGCAGCCAAACTTAGATATACCAATGGTTTGGATAAACTAGGTCAAGCAGCAGATGCAGTAGCAATAATGCAACGTGATTTAAACGCCTTGAAACCTCAGCTTATGGTTATGGCTGCGAAATCAGCTAAGATGATGCAAGAAATAGAAGTAGAAACAGCAACCGCTGATAAAGCTGCCGCTCAAGTGAGAGAAGATCAAAAAGTTGCAAATGTTCAAGCGGCGGGTGCACAAGAACTGAAAAAAGATTGTGAGGCTGATTTAGCTCTAGCGTTACCAATTTTAGAAGATGCTATTGCAGCTTTAAATACTTTAAAACCAGCTGACATAACGATAGTAAAATCTATGAAGAATCCCCCGTTTACTGTAAAGCTAGTCATGGCAGCAGTATGTGTAATAAAAGGTATTCAACCTGATAAAATCCCAGATCCAGACAACCCTGGAAAAAAAATTTTAGATTATTGGGGCCCTAGTAAAAGAATACTAGGGGATATGAGTTTCTTAGAGTCTTTAAAAAACTTTGATAAGGATAATATCCCTATTCCTGTTATGCAAAAAATTAGAAAAGAGTATCTTTGCCATAAAGACTTTAAACCTCATATTATTGCAAAAGCTTCCACAGCCGCTGAAGGTTTATGCAAATGGATTATTGCCATGGATATGTACGATGCTGTAGCTAAGGTCGTAGCCCCTAAAAAAGCGAAATTAGAGGCTGCTGAAAGAGAATTCGCACAAACAATGGCTATTTTGGAAGAAAAGAAAGCATTAGTAGCTAGATTAGAAGCTAGATTGGCAGAATTGAACGAAGCATTAGAAGAAGCTAACATTAAAAAGAAAGCATTGCAAGACGAAGTTCAGTTGTGTATTGACAAATTGGCCAGGGCTGAAAAACTTATCGGTGGCTTAGGTGGCGAAAGAGTACGTTGGACACAAGCCGCTGAAAATTTACAGACGTTGTTTGATCATTTAGCTGGAGATATCCTTGTGTCATGTGCTATCATGGCTTATTTAGCACCATATACATTACCTATTCGAACGAGAATGATTGACCAGTGGCGTGACCTAGTCATAAAATTACAAATGCCTCATTCCGAACAGTTCGTATTCAAAGATATATTAGGCACTGATATCAAGATTCAAAATTGGTGTATTGCTGGACTACCCAGAGATTCATTTTCCGTCGATAATGGTGTCATTCAAGACAATTCCATGAGATGGTCTTTGATGATTGATCCGCAAGGCCAAGCAAATAAATGGATTAAGACGATGGAAAAAGCAAACGATTTGCAATTACTTAAATTCACTGATGGCAATTACATGAAAGTTATGGAAACTTGTTTGGAATACGGAAAACCTGCCCTCATTGAGTGCGTTTTGGAAGAGGTAGATGCGCCATTAGACCCAGTTCTTCTAAAAAATACATATATGCAAGGAGGTAAAGAATTCATCGCCCTTGGAGATAATGTAATAGAATATCATCCTCACTTCAGGCTTTACATGACGACGAAATTGAGAAATCCGCATTATTTGCCCGAAGTTTTCAACAAAGTAACGTTAATAAACTTTGCGCTTACTAAAGATGGATTAGAAGATCAGTTGTTAGGTATAGTGGTTGCAAAAGAAAGACCAGATTTGCAAGAGAAAAGAGAAAAATTAATAGTCCAAAGTGCTAGTAACCGAGCTGCATTAAAACAAGTAGAAGACGATATCTTACGTACTTTACAAGAAACAAAAGGGGATATATTGGAAGATGAATCAGCCGTTGAAGTTCTAGACTCTTCAAAAACATTAGCTGTTGATATTATGAAAAAGCAGGAAGCTAGCGTGGAAACCGAGATTATAATAGAAAAATTCCGTCTTGGTTATAGACCAATCGCTTCACATTCTGCTGTATTATATTACTGCGTCACGGAATTGCCTAACGTTGATCCTATGTATCAATATTCCTTAATTTGGTTTATAAATCTTTACATAATTTCAATTGAGAATGCCAATAAATCCAAAGATTTAGACAAAAGATTAAAGTTTTTGAAAGATACTTTTACATATAATTTGTACAGTAACGTATGTAGATCGCTTTTTGACAAAGATAAGTTGATGTTTTCTTACGTTATGTGCTCTAAAATGATGCTTTCTACAGGAGAATTGATCTTAGAAGAACATATTTTCCTCATAACCGGAGGTATAGCTATCGAAAATCACTTAAAAAAACCCATTGAATGGTTACCGGATAAAAGCTGGGACGAAATATGTAGACTAAGTGACTTACAGAATTATGCTAGATTTCACGAAGATTTTGAAAGGAATATAACCGCGTGGCAAGAAGTTTATGATGATATGGAACCACACAATAGACCTCTGCCCGGAAAATGGGAAACGAACTTGAGTCAATTTCAAAAACTATTGGTTGTAAGGGTTTTAAGACCTGACAAATTGACAACAGCAATATCAGATTTTGTAGAAAAACAAATGGGGCGAAAATACATAACGCCACCACCGTTTGATATAGGTAAATCTTTTGGAGATTCAAACTGTCTGGCACCTTTAGTATTCATATTGTCTCCAGGCTCGGATCCAATGGGAGCATTGATAAAATATTGTGAACGTATGGGATATTCACATAGATTTAACTCCATATCATTAGGACAAGGTCAAGGCCCAATTGCACGAGCAATGATTGAAAGAGCCCAACTTGAAGGCGGCTGGGTATGCTTGCAAAACTGTCACTTAGCGGTTTCGTGGCTTCCAACTCTTGAAAAAATTATAGAAGGTTTCGATTTAACGAACACAGATTTAAGTTTTCGATTATGGCTCACAAGTTATCCGTCTGATAAGTTTCCCCAATCTGTTTTGCAAGTAGCGGTTAAAATGACAAATGAGCCTCCCACGGGACTTCAACATAATCTCAATCGATCTTATATTTCCGAGCCTGTTAAAGAAACTGAATTTTTCGAAGGATGTCCAGGCAAAGATAAACCATTTAGCAAGCTTTTGTACGGCATCAGTTTTTTCCATGCCGTATTACAAGAAAGAAAAAAGTTTGGTCCATTGGGATGGAATATTCAATACGGCTTCAATGACTCTGACTTTCAGATATCAGTAATGCAGTTGCAAATGTTTTTGAACCAATATGAAGAAATTCAATACGTAGCTATTAAGTATTTAACTGGTGAGTGCAATTACGGTGGCAGAGTGACTGATGATTGGGATCGTCGCTTAATAGTTACAATATTAGATAACTTTGTTAATCCTGGCGTCGTAAATGACCCAAATTACTCGTTTTGTGACATTGGAACACAATATGGCTTACCGCGAAGATGTGAATATCAAGATTACCTGAAGCATATTGAAACTGTTCCTGTAAATCCCCCACCTGAAGTTTTCGGACTACATATGAATGCAGGCATAACTCGTGATTACAGTACTTCTATGGAATTAGCGGAAGCTTTGGTTCTCGTTGAAGGTGGAGGCAGCGGCGGAGAAGGGGGAAATACAGAAGGTATTCTTATTCACATGGCCGAAGAAATTCTTTCTAAGCTACCAAAAAGATTCGACTTGGAGACTGCGCAAAAAAAATATCCTGTTGATTACAGTGAATCTATGAATACAGTTTTAATTCAAGAGATGGAACGATTTAACAAATTGTTGAATGAGATAAAGGTATCTTTAAAAGATTTGCAAAAAGCAGTTAAGGGTCTTATTGTGATGTCCGCATCATTAGATTTACAATCCAATGCAATGCTGCTTGGAAGAATTCCAGATAACTGGCAGAAAATTTCCTACCCTAGTTTGAAGCCACTTCCTAGTTATGTAACAGATTTCATAGAACGATTGGCTATGTTAAACGATTGGTATGAGAATGGGAAACCACCGACATTTTGGTTGTCAGGATTCTTTTTCACTCAGGCGTTCCTCACCGGATCTGTCCAAAACTATGCTAGAGCTAAGAAAATTCCCATTGATTTGCTAATATTTGACTTTGAAGTGCATGATATTGACTATGAAGAAGTTCCACCAGATTCAGGAGTGTATGTGCAAGGTCTGTTTATGGATGGAGGGCGTTGGGATCGGAAGATTCATGCAATAGCCGAACAATTCCCAAAATTATTAAATGATAATATGCCAGTTGTATGGCTGTTTCCCAAGATGAAACAAGAGTTTGAAGAGGGTTCAAGATACAAATGCCCCCTGTACAAGACCTTAGAGAGAAAAGGAGTATTAGCTACAACAGGTCATTCATCTAACTTCGTATTAGCGTTTTATTTGCCGTCTGATAAACCAGCGGCTCATTGGATTAAACGAAGCGTGGCCTTACTGCTTCAGCTCGACAATTGAGGGTTCGACCATGTAATCTTTAGATGTTTTTTTTTTTGCTGTCGGCGCAAGCTATATCGGGCTAGGCCTAAGTATTGCTTTTCCTTGTTGAGTTGCTATCGCCTGTCTGTAAGTTGCGTGTTGTGTCGGTCGAAGCTTTTGTCCGCCCCTATACCCACCGGGCGACATGCTTCAGCCGGCTGATTCTGTAAACATGTCGAAGTGAAGGCTTGGTTAAAGTGACCACGAGGTGAGCTGTGAATCCATATTATCAAGATGTCACGTGATCACGAAGTGAGCTGACATTTCATCTTGATGTATGGATGTATGGATTGACAGCTCATTTCGTGATTACTTCACCCAAGTCTTCACTTCAACATGTTTACAGAATCGACCGGCAGCAGTGAATCGTTATTAGAATTTTGGAATTATGTACAAATGGCATTTAATAGTGAACGAGGTTATTAATTTCGCACCCACAAATAAAACATCCTTAATGAGGATCAAGATCAGATTTACCATTTTATATGTATTTTTTGTTTTATAAGTATGTAATTACATAGGTACCTACTTAGCAACGAATTTATGTAACGAAAATAATGGCCTATCTTAACTTATTCATAATTATTTATACTTACTTATTTTTAAATTGTTCCTCTCTTAACTCCTGTTATTGGTGCTTATGATTGGATTGTTATTTGTCTTCAAAGGTTTTAAACAGGCATATCTTTGCTAGTAGATAGGTAACTGAATAATATGTTTTAAAAAATAATTTGTAGTTTCATCTAATGTTGCCCCAGAAGACTATGCAGACAGTAGGTGGTACATTCAGGGAAATCAGTTATTGATTAGTTACCCACTGGGTACTGGACATTTTCAAAAGTCGTAATAAAAAGATGTCCCTGAATTATTAATTAATTCGCTTATTATTATCTCGCTCTTGGTCGCAACTTTAAAGGAAACTACAATTTAGTTGCAATCTAAACTTTTAATCATGGTATTAAAATAAAGTAATTATGGTGTTTTACATTTGTTTTGTTCTGTATGTAGTTATTAATATCATTAGAATAGACGACTGTATTTGACGTTATTTGGATTAATGTTTAATTTGTCTCACTGGCATCGTTGTAGCTCGTCTGGGAAGCATTTCGCTTCATGGCTTCGCGTCTTGCATTTTCAGCCTCTAGCAATCTTTTTCTCAACTTCAACATTATTGCGTTGTTTCTTTTCTGAAAAAAAAAATGGTAAGGTATATCTAATAATGCGGACAGTTTTTGAATGAATTTTGAACAGTACAAGAAGGCCAGTCCCGTCTATGTGATCTAATATAGATGTTACCTCCCGCAGGTGTAACACAAACGTCTCCGAAAAAGCAACGGAGTTAGCACGACTTGCCAATAATTTTCCTAACATACTTTGGCTATAAAGTTTACTAAAGATGTGCGTTCGTGTGAAAGGCCGCACTTGGCGCGCTTGGTGATGGGCCTTGCTACTGCTAGGCATTGTGGGGTGATTCCAGTCGGAGGTACGCGCGAATGTACTCTTTCGAACAAATTCCGTAACACGTTGGCTTGGCTAATAGTAAGTCATTTTTAGGGTTCCGTAGTCAATAAGGAACCCTTATAGTTTTGCCAGGTCCGTCTGTCAGTCTGTCCGTCCGAGGTTTAGCTCAAAGACGCTTAGCGCTAGAAAATTGGGTATGGGTATGGGTATACATATTAACCATAATAACACGCCGACAAAGTGGTAAAATAAAATCTTTAAATACATTTTTTACTAGGCTTAGAGGTAGGTAAAAAAAGTTCATCGTCACTTTAGGTAAGTACATATAAAATGGCGGCCCCCTCTGCCAGCTAAACGGTTGTTTTTGGAGACGAGAAAAAAATCATGGTTTAGTTTTTATCTACCAAATATAAAAGGAAAACTATCACCACTACTTAGGCTTAACGAGTTAATGAGGAATAGTCGACCAACTTATAAAATGGAACTGAGTAAGTAAAAAAATCCTAGTAATTCCATAGAAAATGAATTAAAACCAAGTGCATTTGTAACTTTGTAATGTAATAGTACTGTAACGTAACTACGGAACCCTATACTGTGCGTGGGCCGACTCGCACTTGGCCGGTTTTACGTACTGCAACGCACCGTTCGTACACACTTAAATTGGCAAAATCTATATAGATCTATACTTATAAAGAGGAAAGATTTGTATTTTTGTATGTAACGAATAAACTTAAAAAGTACTGGATCGATTTGAAAAATTCTTTCCATGTTATATTTTATACCCGTACTCCCACGGGAACGGGAACTACGCTTGTGAAACCGCGTGACGTCCGCTAGTTTTCTATAATTTGAGTGCAACCGTAGCTCTGTAGGTTTAATAGTTATTGACGAAACAAAACACATAACCAAAACATTTAAATATCCCCGTACTCCCACGGGAACGGGAACTACGCTTGTGAAACCGCGTGACGTCCGCTAGTTTTCTATAATTTTAGTGCAACCGTAGCTCTGCAGGTTTAATAGTTATTGACAAAACAAAACACATACCCAAAACATTTAAATAAAAAATACGGAACCTTGGAAATTGCAGGACTGTCGAAAAGTAAATGAAAGATAACTCAGTGGAAAATGGTTTTCATATAAAATTAAATCGAGTACAATTAATAAGAACGTAAAAAGGACATTGACAGGATCGGACTGGCCATACAATCGAGGTGGCGTTTGCCAGTCGGGCCCTAGCCCCCACGGTCCCGGGTCGTGGGGCTTGCTGCCAGGGATAGAATAACCGTTATTTTAGTTATAACGTTACCGATTACCGTTATGGTAACGATATTAATAACGAAACCCATAAGTCAGTTAACGTTATCTAATTACCAGTATTAGTACCGGTACACATTACAATTGTTCTACCGGTAATTTATACGCCTATCTCTTTCAAACAATGAAGGTGGAGATATTAGCATATTTCAGTGTTAGTACGACTAGCTTCAGCGTGTATAAACTATTGTTTCTGTGCTGCATCCTGCGACGTAGCTTTCTATATATAAAATAAGAAACTGACTGGCTGAATGATTCACTGACCGACTGATCGATCAACGCACTGCTGAAACCGCTGGGTCTAGAAGCATGAAATTTTGTACGAATGTACTTTAAATAACGTAAGGGTGCCTACGCCCTTACGTTACCTACTTACTTACGGTACAGTTTTACTAAGAAGGGATTTTTGGAAATTCATCCCCTAAGGGGTTAAAGTGAGGGTTGAAAGTTTGTATGAAAAATCTTATTCCTTGGTCCAATATACTTGAAACTTGGCACGAATACTGACCTAAGTAAAAAATTAAGATTGACATAATTTTTTAACAACTGCCCCCAAAAGACGATTTAAGGGATGTTAAAGAAAACTATACCCATGACGAAATATTTGAAACTTTTGCAGCTGCCATCTTGGATTTTTATATTCCAGTCTTCTGGTCACGTGAAGTATTGATCTAATGATAATAATAAGAAGAAGGTAATATATAGGTAGGTATATAGATTATTTACGAAGGTAGTATGAAATCCACTCATATTATTGTTGTCATTATAATTGGTACATTAGAAAACACGTCGCTGGATATAATTTGAAAGAAGAAGTATCAATTCAATTCAATTTATTCAGTTACAATATACATTGTGTTCGAATATCAACATCATAAAACAAAAATATTAAAATAAACAGTAAACACTAAACTTAAATTAAATTAAATACATTAAATTGACATAATAAATAACATGCAAGCATAAGTATAACAATATTATGATGTTCAATAAATAAGTAGTTGGTAAAAGAAAATTATTACAATTAATTAAAAACTACACAAAATAAAAAATATGACTAGTCAACAAATCTATACTAACAAAACACCATATTATAACTCATCTATTTAATTAGAGACATCTTTCCAAAAGAAATGCCTTGAGCCTTACTTTGGTAGAGCCTGCAAAATGCGTTTTAAGTCAAGAGGTAATTTATTAAACGTTTTGACTGCCTGATATTGTGGACTATGTGTAACGATTCCAAATTGAGGAATTATTTCCAAAAGTCTTTCCTTCGTGTGTTTTCCCTTATCTGCCTATTTTCGTTTTTTTCGTGGTTATAAGTGTATTTTTAAAGGTGCTCACTGGTATTAATATGTATAGGCTAGGGACTGTGAGAATACCAAGTTCTTTAAAATGTGGTCTACAGCTCTCCCGTTGAGAAATGCGGACAATAGTATCCAGCAACATGTGGTCGACAGTCGCCTGTAGGTAGTTAGGTACTCAAAGAAACGTAGGATATAAAAACGGTTTAAGTAGTGTATCCAGCGGTGTATGTCGACAATATTTTCATAAATAAATAAATGAAGAATATAGTAAGAATAATACAGTTTAAGTAGGAAGGTAGTTAGGTACTTATTATTAATGTTTTATAAGTAGATTTATTGTTTTCTTTGTTATAAAAGTTAACGTCGTTACGTCGGACATACTTCTTCTGTCTTTATTTTTTATAAAGACAGAAGAAGAATGTCCGACGTACGCGATGTTAGAGCGCCATATGTATTATTATAAAATAAAGCACGCGAGCGCGAACCGTCTCATATTTGTATTTTTGTTGCCGCTCCGCTTAGAAGCCCTGGCGAACGCACAGCGCGCGGCACGCTTTTCGGTTTGGCAACGTCGCAATAGACCTTGGCAGATCTTACCGAAATAACGCTATTAGAATCGCTATTTAAATACCGGTAAATCCTGTGATTTACCGTTTAACGTTAAATATTTAACGAAACAGAACGAAATGTTTTGGTGACAGTCCCTGCTTGCTACAAGCCAGATAGGGTAGGGGGCCCACGCTGCCTAGGGCCCAGCTCTTACCAATGCCTGTAAGTCACAACCTTCGTATAAAATAGAAGATAGTTCATCCAGGATGCATAATTTTCGAGTTCGCCCGCTTTCGAAGTGTTTGAGCTATCCTGCGTTAGTCGAAAACAGTTTTTTCAATTTAAGTATGAATTTTCAAAATCAAACTAATTCGAAGAAGAGTGCAAACATTTTCTTTTTGCAAACATTTTCAATTCTGTATGAGTCAAGAAGTCACTTCTATTTATCTATGAATGGCTAAAAGAAAATTAAACCTATGGTGATGGAGTGCTGCTCTTGAATCAGTCTCTCAGTTCTTGACCTTACCTTTAGTGATGGGCGAGTCGAGTTACTGAACTCGAGTCAGACAGTAAGCGAATTAACTCGAGTCAAGATTTTTACGAACCGAGTTGACACAATGTGCGCGCGCGCACCTGCCTCAGCATCTGTCTTCGTGCTACATTGGTTGTTTGATCTGAGTTTAAAAATGCTTAATAAACATTTGATTAAATTTAACATAAGTTGTTATTTTTGTTGTGATATTTTGATTGACTTTGACGATTGATTAGCTGTCGTGACTCGATTTTGTTTAACTTTACTTCCACTGACTCGGCGCGTCGGACTTAGGGAGCGATGCGCCAAGTTGAATATTTATTGACTCGACTAATCCTTTCGAGTTGTCTCGACTTGGTTTTCTTATGAAGGACCGAGTCGAGTCAACTCGAGCTGCAACTCAAGTTAACAAAAATCAACTCGGCGCATCGCTACTTTCCTGTATAAGTCAAAAAGCCACTTCTATTTATCTATGAATGGCTAAAAGAAAATCAAATCTCAATCAAACCAGATAGCGGTGCTATTGCGTAAGCTCGCAAATTTTGGCACTCTTAAAAATTTACGAACTCGCTTCGCTTGCTTTTGCATTCTACGCTAGGTTCTTGAGCTTCCCTGCATTTGTCAAGAGAGTTACTTTTATATAAGTATGGATGGTTAGTAGAAAATCAAACCTAGCAGATATGAGGTGCAAACATTTTTGTGAGTTCGCTTCGCTCGCTCTTGCTTTGTACACTCTCTAAATTCTTGAGGTTTCCTGAATCAGTCAACAAAGTTACTTCTATTTAAAAATGAAAAAAAGATAACCTGATCAAACCTGTCAACCATCAACCTGTCCAAACATTTATGTTCCACCTAAAAAGTGATATCATTAAAATTCATCATTTGTATATTTTTTCGTTGAAGTTGCATATTTTCTTTATAGATAATTTGCGTAATTTCGGTATGAGGTTGGATTGAAAATACAACAAAAAATTTTATTTTAAGTTTGGCACATAAAAATGGGCAAATTAAGAGGATATCGATCTCACCCAAAAGTGTAGCCGACAAGATCGATATCCTCTATATTTTATACATTCTTATTACAAAACCATGAACAGGGAGGCCTACCACAATCTTTTACAAAACAATCTTATTTCGAGAGAGTAATGTTTCTAGCTTACAATAACATTACTCGTATTCGTACCATGACCTAAATCGTGCAATATTGTTTTATTCCTGCTTAGTGCTGGGAAAGAATGAACTATTTGTCTATTGCCTGCTACAATCGAAAATTTACGTAAAATGCTCGAAAAGCAGCGAAATCACATTTTTTATTATTTTGTAGGTAGGCCTTCAGTAAAACGTAAAATTTATCAATATACCGCCGTTAACACGCTATGTTTTATACCTTCCCGGCTTCGTTGTTAGTTTTCCTATCTCGGAACGAACTTATAAATACAAAATAACTAACCTTTATTTCGCAATGATGTGATATGTTTTAATTTCAATAATTTTCACTCACATAACCACAAAACTTTTTCACAATATGTCGAAAATACACAAACATTCATCACAAAAACACTTTATTACGGTAGCACAATATACCTATTCCACTTGAAAACCATTCATTCTAATTAGAAACCAGACTACACACCGTAAAAACCATTTGTTTACACTACGAAAAAACTGAGCGGCAAAAAATGGCTGCCGCGATAAGCGCGGACATAAACACTGGTTACACACCGTCCACACACTGACCCACACTGGCGATGTAGTACCGACAGCGCGTCAGGTATAAACATGCTAACAAAATATGTATTTCTGTTTGAATTTTCTTGTACGATTTTTTGTTGGCATTTGATTAGAAACTTAGATAACATAATATTACTATTTATTATCTCATTATTTGTGTTTTAATAAAAAGTAATGAATTGATGCTTGTTATGAAAATTATAGGTAATTTAATAATCTAGAAGTTTTATCACAACCTCGAATGATATGTTTTCCATAGAAAACTTGATAATGGCAAAAAACTGTTTTTCGTGACCTTGAATATCTTGTTACACAGACACGAGTATATGAGACTTTTCAACCAGTCTTCAGAATGTTAAAACGAAGGTTTACAACAATTTATAGCTTATCGATTCCAGTCAGGTTTATCACGTTTTTGGCTTTATTTGACTGGTCTCTACTCTGAACCTGATGAATGTAGGTATAAATTTATATTCATATACCCACAGACCCATTGCCTCTCAGACAGGACACCACTATTCCATTATATAAGATAAGATATGTGTACTTACCCGTGCCTGATTGCCTATTCTGCCAAAGTAATAAAAACTAAGTATGTAGAAGTAATAAGGTTTTGTTCATCATGATACAAGTTTGCCATGTATCAATCAATAGTAGACAGTTTTTAGTAGAAACTGTTACTGCCTTCAAGCCTCCTGTTGTAAAGGGATCCCATTAAATACTTACGGATAGTCTTCCCGGTTCCATTTAATAGGGGGCTTGGAAAAGTTTGAAATAAAATTAATTTTGTTTTCAAGAAATATATTGTAATTTTTTTTGTAAAAATTCAATTCACATTAGCCATCAAATTCTCCTTTATCTCCACAACGCGAATTCGACGGAATTCACGCGTCTGAACGGAAAAACATATCTATATATATACCGTGCCATTTTAGTTGTCTTACATCGGCAGCTCAATCATTGTACTCATCATAATGAACAACTTTTACTACGGGACCATCACTGAAATCGCGAAAAAAAAAGCATCATAAATGTATGGGACAGCCGATTTTTTTATGAGTACAATGACTGGTTCCGTTGTAAGACGACTAAATTGGCACCTTGTATATTACACTAATAAATCTAGGGGGTATTATATCTGCAATGGTCACTAGAGAATTTAGTCAGGAGTAGTGAAAACAATGCAAATAAAGATGGAGCAGCTAATAGACGTTTTACATGAGTATTTATTATACTAATTAATCTGAATGGATATCATATCTGCAATAGCCACTAATGAATTAGTCAAGAGAAGTAAAAGCAATGCAAACAAAGATGGAGCAGCTAATAGACGTTTTACATGATTATTTATTACACTCATTGATTTGAATGGATATCATATCCGCTATAGTCACTAATGAATTTAGTCAAGAGTAATGAAAACAATGCAAACAAAGATGGAGCAGCTAATAGACGTTTTACATGATTATTTATTACACTCATTGATCTGAATGGATATCATATCCGCTATAGTCACTAATGAATTTAGTCAATAGTAGTGAAAACAATGTAAAAACGAGCTATGTCATAAATGAAAAAAATAAGTAAAACAGAAGGAGTTAGTAATTACCTAGCAAGCTTATCTTTAACGTAGTGTAACGTAACGTAACGTAGTATCTTTAACGTAACGTTTGATGTGGGTTTCAAACTTTCCCTCGCTAAGTTCTGTAACCGACTTTGGCAACTCATAAAAAGCGTACGCGGTTTATGAGGAACGACTTGCTTGTCTTGGCTTGACTTTAAGTCATTCCCGAAACTGAAGAGTTAGAAGGAACCATGCAGAAATTTGATGCGAGATACTCTTTCAGTCAGTCTATGTAAAATTACATAGATAAGAAAATCATCAAAGTTTGTTCATAGTAACGGTAACGGGAAGATTTATGGTTAGCAGATTGTAATTGTAGTAAATAAAGAACCAATTTACAGCCAAGCAAGATGCCTATTAAATTGGATTTTACACAAATTTCGACTAAATCACAAAAAAATACAAAAGAAGTTGTTAGTGGCAGTAACCACCAAGACTGCAAGAGTTGAATACGAGGTAGACGTCCCTTCGGGTGAGGCGGTCCGTCGAAACGCGACCCTCATGCGAGGGTCCGGACCCCATTCATAATCAACATCCACCCATTCACACATGCAATCATCACATTCAAACCCATTCACTCATGTTCATATTCCACATCCACACCGCAAACGGATTCACCCATTACGTACGCCTCTTTTTTCGCCCACGTGCATCTTCACCTGGTAGCTCTGCTGCAGAATGCCAAATTTTCCAGCAGTTCTCAAAGCAAAGATACACGTCACACTGGGCGCACTTAGTGTGAATCAATTTGGTTTCTTGCTTTCGGTAGCAAAGCACACATCTCTTTCGCGACAGTCGCCCTTTCAAATGCTCTGGCTCGTGCACGATATCTCGCCTCAGCCTCATGAGTTCCCCTACCGGCCGGCTGATCTCTGATAGACAGGGGCGATGCCGTCTAACCAAAGATTCAGCAAGTTGATAACGAAACTCACGATGCGTCACAGGCAGTTTATCGCGCCGCGTCAGAGAACCCACATACATCACAAGAGCATTGTGAACGCTCACATTCAGCAACCTTTTAAACATCTTCATATACCATTTCACGCCTCGCTTTCGTTCTAACAGATACATGGAGAGTTTTTGATCTTTGAGATCAACTCCCCCCATGGCTGTGTTATAATCCCTTACACACACAGGTTTCACAAGCGGTTTTCCGGCCTTAGTTCCAAGGTAAGTATCGGGTCGGTGAAAGGTGGAAATAATATTCACCATTTTGGAGTCCATCCATGCAATTATGGATACGTCTCCGCAATGGCGAGATATTATTGTCCCCTTTGTCACTTTCTTCGGTACTTTACCTATGTCACTAGGGACGTTTCGACGGCAAACACGAAGTGTTCCTAAGCAGTCAAAGTCCAAACTCTTGAGGTACCGTGCTAATGATGGACAATTGTAAAAATTATCCATCACTACACAATGCCCCCGATGTTCGAGACCTTGCAAAAGCTCAAGAACCACTTTCGTGCTTTTTCCTCCCAAATTGACGCCAAGCGACGGGTCACTAACGGACCCGTCAGACTTACCCGTATATATCTGGAATCCAGCCATATAACCTGTGCGAGACTCGCACAGCTCATACGACTTGATTCCAAACCGGGCAGCCTTTGACCTTATTGTTTGGATCCACGCTAAGCGGCCCTTGAATAAGGTCAAAGACTCGTCAATGGATACCTCAGGCCCTAGGTTGTAGAGGGATTTGAACTTCCTCTCGAGATGTACAAGTATAGGGGCCATCTTACCCAGCTTAGTCGATAGTCTTGCTGAGGAAGCGTCTCCAATTTGCTGCAATTGCTGACTCGCGACAGCGGTATTGTCAACAAAATGAAGAAACTTACTCAACAAAAGGTACCGATTATAGGACATAAGACGCTTGAACCCCGATAGTCGGAGAACTTTGTCTTCTGTCCAATATTCGGCTACCGACGTCCGCGGATCAATGGCCATATACATGAACACCGCAAAAAGAAGCATTATCTCGTCTGCATTCGTGTCAGTCCACGAACGAAGGCGAGATGATGGTTTCAATGTCCCTCTACTACGCTTAGCCTCGATCGTCTGCTGGGCGTACCGATTAGTCTCTTGGGCAATCAACCCTATGATGTCTTTATCCCAAATGTCGACAAAGGCATCATAGGGCGAATCGTAATCTTTGAGTGGCCCAGGGGTAGGTCCTGAGAACTTCTCACGAACACCCCTGAACGACTCAAAGTCCGACACCCAAGAGAAACTAGGCGACGTACCCAGTAGGCGATCAGCTGCGTCGTCCATCCCCGTATCGATCTCGTGTACAATTTCTTGCATGGGTTCGTCTAGCTCCTCAGTTTCGGGTATATCCTTTTTGGAAGCGCCTGGCACAGCCTCCGACATGTCGTACACGTCGTCGAACTCGCTGTCCAGGTCGCTTCCATCTCCTCTCGATAATCTTCTTAGCGGTGCTGTTCCCCCCGAAGTACAAGGCCGCACGTCGACTCCGGAGTGGGAAACAGTCACCGCTAATGCAGCGGGAGCTGCTGGCCCCGGGATATCTCGCACCCACCGCCTAACATGCCAGGGGGCCTCCTCCATGAGCTCCTCGGTTTCTTCCTCCGACATGTCCAAAGCCTCAATCCGCTCGATTATATCAGAGCTGCAAGCAAGATTTTAGTAATCTATACATATCTACACATATAATAAAAATGTAACGGATCGCTGTCGGTACATGGAAGATATATGAGAAAAGGTATTATTGGGACCTTTATCAATAGCACCAAAATCAATGTTATTTTTATGTTAGAATTTTCATCTGTTTTTCTGTGCGTTTGGGCACACTAATCTCAAAAACGGCTTATGTGTAGGTTTATGTGTGGTTTTCATTAATACATTGTGATAAGCTTCACTTAACATTTAGTGTTTGTTTCATGTCAATCGGTTCATAAACAAAAAAGTTATGCCAATTTAAAGAATCACTTCGAACATTTGTTGAACTATTTATATCTATCTTTTCTTTCTCTGTTCAGTAGAATTGACTGAAACTTCATAATCTTAAAATTAAAATGACTGCCCCAAGTAACTATTCCACGCGGATGAAGTCGCGGGAAAAAATATAATCTAAATATGAATACGTACCAAGAAGATATTCTATGAAGGAAAGCTAACTTACCAGAGAGGCACGGCTGGCTTTGTTGGGACACATCGGATGCGACCACCGGGGGTTTGCGTGAGCGGCACTGCCTGGCCCTGCACGTTGAGTGATCCACCCGGGGTCGTGAGAACCGGGATTGCATGGAGGTGGCTAAAAAGATAATACATACAAATTTATCCACTGAAACCAAATAAATATAGTAAAAAGCTATCAAGCAAACACTTACCGCGGCGGCGGGGATGGGGAGAGTTCCGGCTCGGGATGGTCCAAGTCGATGAGCCCCATGATGAGAGCGCGACGGGCGGCGCTCTCCCTTGGGGGCCCACGCTCAGATAGAGCCGGGGTCACGCTCCTGGACCTAGCCGAGGTCGCAGAAGACAGTCTCGCCATACTTAAAATGAAAAAAAAATAAAAAATAATAAATGTGATCTTGACCTCGACGAGTTTCGCTATGCAAAAAATAAAATAGTTATTTCAAAATGATCTTGACCTCGATGAGTCTCCCTATGCTAAAAATAAACATTAATTTCAAAGTGACCTTGGCCTCGGATAACAGATAAGAAAACTGCATGAATTCATAATCCAATTACGTTAATAAAATAATAGTAAGATTTTATGTTCATGGAAATATGTACCTACATAATATAGTATATATACTAACTATAACTAACACTATTAACACTTGAACAAACATAAAAATTTGTAACGAAGTAAACCCTAAATATGTCCTCAGAAATATAAACAGTAGGTAAACATTTTTTTGCAGTTAGTACTTTTCGTCCGTTAGAAACTCCCGCCTGCCAAGGCCAACATTCATGTCTTGCGGGGGGGGGGGCATTGCGCCGAGTTTTGCTCTTGGAAACACAATTACGATGACAATAAGCAATTATATCAGTAGCTCTTAGACAAATTATGTTCGTAGAATAACAAGCTAGCTACTTACGTGTATTTCAAACCATTTTTAAGTATTTTTGTTATAAAAACAGAACTAAATATGGCGGCCATGACGACGAAATCACGTACATTGCAAAACATTCGTTACTTATTCACTGATATAAAATCACTTTTCAATAAACTAACACTCAATACGAAATCTACATTGATATTTCAGTAATTCTAAATAAAATTATTTATGAAATTACTCACCGTTTTCTCCTCACCAGCATTTTACTCGCACTATCAACTGCCTTCGTGAACGATTGGAGAAATATGGCGTCGTTCGTCGGACGACCACAGTGACGCAATTTGTTATTTTTTCATTTCGTTCATTCTAGTGATGTTTTCAGTAAAAAATATTACTAAAATCTGTCATTTATTAGTCGATTATATTTATGATACAGCCAGATCGTATTGCAAATAAAAATTAATGAAAAAAATCAACTTCCAATAGCGCGAGTCGGCGTGATTTGTAACTTGTACCTATGGGGTACACGCGACGTTTCGCGCGTTTTTCATTAGTGTACACACGGGTGTACACGAAACGTTTGACGCCGAGATTATGGAACTTTTTTATCATTGCTCAATTTGACATAAAAACAATACTGCTAACTGTCAAAAGTCACGTCGTGGTACGAATTGAATGAACTATTATGAGGTGACGTCACCAAAACCGCTAAGAAAATAATATTGTTCCTTAATGGCTTATAAGCTTGCTTAAAGGACTTCATGGTAGGAAAAGTCAAAGTAAGATAATAATAATACTGTTATAAGAGCTTGTGGTTGGCCCCCAGATTTTTTTTTTTTATTTTTTTTTTTTTTATTTAATATGGGTTTGCTCTTGACTCTAGTCTAGATCATAGATGACAGAGACAAAGTCGACGATGGAGCGAGCTTACCCAGAAGAAGCCTGTTCACTCTAATTTTGAAGAGATTAGGGTTGTATGCGTTCGGAAACACAGACGCAGGCAGAGAGTTCCACTCCTTTGCTGTGCGCATTATAAAAGACGTTTGGAAACGTTTAGTGCGAATTGGTGGAAAACAACAAGGTAGGGATGGTAACTTGCAGTGCGTCTAGATGTCCGATGGTAGAAGGGGGCCGGTGGGATGAGATCGTGGAGTTCCTGGACACTCTCCCCGAAGTACATTCTGTAGAAGACCGACAAGCAGGCAACCTTGCGGCGATGAGCCAAGCTGTGAAGCTTGGCATCCACCAGTCTTACGTCGCCAATGAGCCTTTTAGCTCTGTGTTCCACCGAGTCAAGCGCGGCAAGTTGGTATTTAGCTGAGCCATCCCAAAGGTGGCTGCAATACTCCATGCAGGATCGGACTTGTGCTTTGTAGAGGGTTAAAAGCTGTCCAGGCGTGAAGTATCGCTTCACTCTATTTAGGATGCCCAGCTTTTTGGCCGCAGTTTGGGCTTTGTGCTCAATGGTGGCACCAAAATTGAGACTGGTTGTCAACTCCATGCCTAGGAGCTCGAGCCGATCGGTTACAGGAACAGATGTACCCCGAAAAGTCGGAGTTAGGTCGAAACGACTCCTTTTCGCGGTAAAAAGATATGCTTGTGTTTTGGTGGCGTTAAAAGAGACCAGATTGTCATCACCCCACTGGGAGACAAGACTTAAGGTCAAATTTGTCCGCTCTACCATGGCCTCTCTCAAGGAACGAACTTCTTCCCCGCTGGTTTTTGCGCTAGACAAGTATCTCTCTGAAACCGAACTGTCATCTGCATACCCAACAATACCAGGCTGAAGCAGGTCATTGATGTGCAGCAGGAAAAGAGTTGCAGAGAGAACAGACCCCTGAGGAACTCCGGCATTAATAGCCATGAGGTCAGAGAAGCAGCCGTCAACGACTACTCGGATCGACCGTTCACTAAGGAAGTCTGATATCCAGCTACAAAAATCAGCTGGGATGCCATAAGCAGGAAGCTTGCTGAGTAGACTTGCGTGCCACACCCTATCAAAGGCCTTCGAGATATCGAGCGATACAGCAAGTGCTTCGCCGTGTTTCTCGATGGCTTCGCCCCAGCAGTGCGTGACATACACAAGAAGATCGCCAGTTGACCGTCCCCGGCGAAAGCCATATTGACGGTCACTGAGGAGATCATTGTCTTCAAGGTAGGTCAGCAACTTACTGTTCAGTACCCTTTCCATAACCTTGCACAGAATGGAGGTAATGGCGATCGGTCGATAATGAGCAGGGTCTGCACGGTCGCCCTTTTTTGGCACAGGCTGTACATTCGCAAGCTTCCAGGATTTTGGCACCGTTCTTTTTTCAAGAGAGAGGCGGAACAAGCGTGTCAACACAGGAGACAGTTCAGGCGCACATTGCCTCAACACTCTCGCTGAAATGCCGTCAGGCCCGCTGGCCTTGTTCACGTCTAGACTGCACAATACTCTTCGTACCTCTTTCATGTGAACTGCGATCTCCGACATCGAAGAGTCACAGTAACGAGGTACAGTTAATGGTTGCTTGGAGCCAGCGTCCAGACGTGAATTGCTAGCAAAGGAAGATGCAAATAAATTTGCTTTCTCACTTGCAGAGTGGGCCAGCGACCCATCAGGTTTCAGCATTGGTGGTAAAGTGGGCCGACAAAAGTTCATTTCAACCGCTTTCGAAAGGGACCAGAACAGTTTACTACCCGGAGGGTGAGATGCTAGTTTGGCCCCGATACGTCCGACATGGTCAAAACGTGCCCCACGTAGAACTTGCTTGCAGAACTTAGCGGCAGAATTAAAAGCTCTCTTCCTCGCGCGAACCCTGCGTGCTCTAACTTTTTGGTCGCGGGCCTTTTTTTTGGGAAATCCTCATGGAAATCCTCTGGGGTCTGTCAGACTCTTACTGACTAAAACCACCCCGGTGTTCCATCTGCCACCTACGCCGGGGATCGCGGGAACGTATGCGACTTCCGCAATCCCCGGCTGGTGCCGGCCCGCCTCTGCGGGCCACCTCGCGTCGGCGAGGGGAGTGAGGTGTTTGACTCCCCTCGCTACGTCAAAGAGGGGCGCACGGGAACACCACGCGCCGCCACCTCGGGTCCGGATGAGTGGGGGGCGACGGACATCCCCAAGTCCGCCGCCCCTGGACCCAGTTAGGGGGGCCGGAAGAGGGCAGCGTATGCCCTCCTCAGACGCCCGATGCGCCTGCTGCGGGCAGGGAGAGCGGTTGTGATCTCCCTCTCCCTTTACGCAGCCTCCTTCTGCGCGATAACTGTCTCGCAGAAGGAGACCACCGCGTCCCAGGACTCCTCACCGCCGACCATAGCATGGACTACGGCCGGCAGCGAGAGGTCACCGCCTACAACAGAGATGAGGGCACGGCGCGGCTCCTCCCAAGCTGCACACTCTGCAAGCGTATGCCGTGCCGTGTCCTCCCGACAGTCGACGCAGTGGTGGCATCGAGCGTCCGGCTCTCTGCCTATGCGACACAAGAACCTCCCGAAGCAGCCATGCCCCGAGAGGACCTGCGTCGCACGAAACGACAGGGAGCCGTGCCTTCTCCCGAGCCAGAGGTCGAGCACTGGCCGGATGGCCTCGATGGTGATGAGGCCGGCGGTAGGGCTCGAAAGCCTGTCCCGCCATTCCGCCACCAGGACCTCGCGCAGCTGCGACCGACGCAACTCCAGGTGTCGCTGCGTCAGTCGCTCGCCGCGCGCCCGCGCGCCCTCGCGCCACCTATACAGTGACGCGAGCACTTTCGCCTCCAGGTCCCACGGCGGAGATCCGGCCAGTGCGCAAGCCGCCTCGTAGGAGATCGTGCGATATCCCCTGATGACTCTGACAGCCATCACCCTCTGCGGCCTCCGCAGAACAGTGATGGTGCTGGCCGTCAGGTCAGCCGCCCAGATCGAGGCCCCATATAGGGCCATCGATCGCACGATCCCCACGTACAACCGCCTACAGGCGGTGCTCGGGTTGGTCGCGGGCCTTGACCCAAGCTTGGTAAGCAGACTCTTTTCGGGCCTCAGCGTGGGCGCACTCTGCATTATACCAAGGCCGGGTTTTGTGACCGAGCGGGATGTCGGAGAATGGAATGAAATATTCCATCCCCTGCCGAATCACGTCCGCAATCATGTCGGCACAACAAAACGGGTCACCCGAGGAAAAGCACACATGCCGCCATGGATAAGACGCAAAAAAGTGCCGCATCTCATCCCAATCTGCTGACTCGTATCGCCATACTCGTCTCGTGCCTCTAGGGCTCTCATCTGGAGGAGAGCAGGTCGACACGGATTTCACCAGGCAGTGGTCAGATGTTCCCAGCGGGGATGAGACCGATACTGAGTGACTGTTCGGATCAGTTGTCAGCAGAAGGTCCAAGCAATTGGGTGTATGGCCGTCAACATCCGGTACCCGTGTTGCCACATTCACCAGCTGGGTTAGATCTAGCGTTAAAGCAAACTTGCGCGCTTCTAACCCAGCATGGTCAGTTTTCTGGTACGGGAACAACCATTCTTTGTGGTGGGCGTTAAGTCCCCCAGAAAAATGAGCGTCGCTGTTGGGTACCGTTGTTGGGCTACGTCAGTCGACTCCACGAGGAAATTGAACAGTGCTGTTGTCTCCTGGTCACCACTGTGCGATCGGTAAACGCCGAAGTAGAGAAATTTCTCCACGCCAGTGTCCACAAGTAGCCATATGGCAGAAAAACCTGATTTCTCAAAGCAACGGAGACGACAACAACAAATGTCATCGCGGACGTACACACAGACCCCAGCCTGCTTCTTGAACTTGTGTTCAAGAGAGTAACCCGGGTAGTTGAGGTACGCCACGTCCAACGGGGTTGCTATCTTCGTCTCCGTCAGAAAAAACAGGTGCGGCTTCTCGGCCTCAAGGTGATGATGGACCGGATCGAGATTGGAGTGCAACCCCCTGATATTAGTGAGGTGCACTTTAAGTGGGAGGAAGTGCAGCCGTTGTTTACCCTTTTTCTTCTGTTTTACTTTTGACATGTTATCGAGTAGTTGGGGGGAAAAGTCGAATTGTCGAGGCGCTGCTCAGTGAACCAAGTGGAACACTAGAGCTAATCCAACCTATGGGGAACTCATATGGAGACTGCGGGGACGCCCGAACCCCCCCGGATATGGCCACCGGGTCCTCCCATCCAGTCGCCGGCTAGCACGGTGGAACATACCGGGATTTTTCGCGAGTTGGCGGGGCAGCCTTTGGCACGTGGCTGGCGTGCTACTTGGGCCCCCTACTGACTGCGGTCGGCCAACGGCTGGCACCGTGCTTCGGATCCCGCTACCCTCCAAAATGAGTTACCCGGCAAGTGTTGCCAAGAGACCAAGACCGGTTCTGAACAGCGCAACTGACAACTTCCTTCTCCCCCCAAAGGCACTGGCACTCCCACACACCGACGGAACACAGCAAGCTGCTTGGCGCCGGAATCCGGTGGGATGGTGGTCGCGAGCCAGGCGGCTCCTTGCGGAGCCTACCACCGCTTAAGTGAGATCGTTCAGCCGTACCACAGGCAAGCCTGTGGTGCCGTTGCCCGGGGTGGACCGCTAGGAGGTAGATCCCAAACCACCCCAAAATAATGAAGAATGCGGTCCACATACATATTTTACGCACTAAACTCCTTCTGGTGTCTAGTCTAACAACAATATTAATATTTAATTTATTGAAGTTTCCAAGCAAGCAACTGAGAGAAATTTTAACAAGGGTCCTTGTTTTTTCTTTCAATTGACCCAGAGCATCAGCAAACAGAGATATCAAAAAGATTAAAACTCGAGTTGGCTGCATTGGAACACATTTTGATATCCGCCAAAATTCCAGAATGCCTGAAGACCCGCCTCTATAATCAGTGTGTTTTGCCCACCTTGACATACTTGTACCGTGAACAACGGCGCTGAGATGCTGAGATATGGACTGAGACATAAGGCTACTAGACCGAGTTCCAAACTTCGAGATCCGAAAAAAAATCTCTTTGATATTGGAAAACGAGCTATGGAACACAAATGGAGTTGAGTAGAAAACATGGCAAATCGTAGTGATAACAGGTGGAGTAAGTAAAAAAAAATAGCCCTCTTAAAAATATGAAGAAGTATCTAAACATTATTCAATTAAAGTATCATGGTTACAGCGGGTTCAATGACTTTTAAAATGAAATCGTTTTTTTTCTGATTCCGATATTACGGTATTGGATCACTCAGTACCGGAATTGTAATATTGGAACTCCCGTTCCGAGATTCCGAGATTCATGCCCTAGGCCAGATCCGATCTAGAAAAAGATCCTAGATACGCCATAGCAAATTTTACTAAGGGGCTCCCTAAACCTAAACCTCCTTAAAATTAAAATTTCTTTGTCTTATAGAGGGAAAGTTTGTTCGGTGAGCAACCATTTACAGGGTGAAAAGTTGATAACTGAGCAGATGCGGCCTGCTGAGAGAATACCGAAAATATATCTGATAAACACTTCGCCCGCGACTTCGTCCTCGCGGATTTAGTAGCTGCTCCAAACTTCAACGCCCCTTTTAGCCTCTTTTAAAGGTAAGTTTTGGAAAAATTAAGCACAATAATTGTCATTAATTACCCAGCCATTTCTGCTGCTGATTCTGTGGTCTCAGGACAGGACAACTGTTCGTCCCGTTCACCCCGTCAGGGGTTGATTATGCAAACATTTTTAGATCTGTTTCAATTATCCCACTTTACACCCACAGTTTGATTATGTAATTTATATCTAATAAAATTGAATTGAATAAAATTGAATATATGTTTAATAAAATTGAAGCAATCAATAATGTCCTCCAAATATTTGTTATTCTTATTTTTTATCGAAATAATTAATTTCACTTCATCGGACCAAGCATTAAGATTCTCCCCAGTTCGCTCAAACCACAACTTTTTTCTTACTTAGAGGATTTTTATACCCGTCGTAACTTTTAAACAAAAGGTCCGATTCGAAATTTTTTTAATTTGTTAGTTACATGTACATAATCAACATTAATTATCCAACCATTTAAATGGATTAGGATTAATATAAGTAATATTAGTTTGAAGTTTGAAGGCCCACTTTCGGATTTCCTAAAACACTTTTTTAACGTGATTAAACTCTTTTTCTTTCTTTCTTCCTTTCTGATCTTCAGAGAAAATCAGACGATCACTTTGATTTGATCAGCCGGTCGCCCAAGTTTTCACTTCGACATGTTTAAGGCGGTCGATTCTGTAAACATGTCAAAGTGAAGGCGAGGTGAGCTGTCAAGATGGAATGACAGCTCACTTCGCGATCACGTGACATCTTGATTATATGGATTGACAGCTCACCTCGTAATCACTTCACCCAAGTATTCACTTCGACATTTTTACAGAATCGACCGGCTTTGCGGCTTGACACAAAATGACTTAAATAGGCAAATCTGACGAAAACATGTTGTGCCCAAATGAGATGACTTTGAAAACTCAGATTTTGTCAATTTTAAAGTCATTTTGCGTCTAGCCGCACCATCGGGTGCGGCTCAAGAATAAAAATGAACGGCTTTAAAGATGATATATTGATGGTATCTAAATATGTGCTTTTTGGAAATCTGAAAATAACCGTCTAATCAGAGGGTTCGTCTTCAACTCTTTTGAGACCCCGTGGCCCGTGAGAAATTATGGAGGGCGAAATTATACACTGAATACGGTTTTTGAGCAACCATATTCAGTGTATAATTTCGCCCTCTATAATTTCTCACGGGCCACGGGGCCCTTAAGTAGCGCCTAAGCCCATAATTTTTGCCTAGATTGTCTATCCGGTCTATATATCTATTGGATCGCATCCGGGGCTGCTTGCTTGATATGTTTTCAGCGACATGTTTTTTAAGGTTTTCATCGACATGTTTTTGTAAGTCCAAGAGTAGGGCTTTCCACTACGCGGGATCCGTAGCATTTGTTTACTCTTGCTACGTAGCTAATCCGGTACTGGGATAGAAATGTAGGTGCCTAGGTTAATAAGGCGCCCCTTGGCACTTACTTTAAGCACAGCGCACTCTCGTTCAATAATTTCGCATTCCTCATCGATTGCGGCTGCTTCTCTTATCTGCCGTTGGTGTTCTTCAGCTATCTGCTTTTCTTTCTGACGCATATCCTCTTGTATCTTAGCTTCCTTGTCTCTTTGTTCTTTTAAACGTTGCTCTAGTTCTCTGCGATCTGTGATTTAAGTAAAAAATTAAGAAGTGAAGCGGCAAAGCCCAGTATCTTATAGTACCTAAGCCAGCATGAGTTGTTATGTTATGCTTAGGCCAACCTATGTAAAGTTTCCTTCCCTCTTCCCCAGTAGCTATCTAGGCACTTTTCTTCCGTACCAAAGAACTTATTTGACATGCACTTAACGCTGGCGCGTAATGTTATGTTTTGGACACAGTGTATAGCAGTGTTACATGGACCGAACACCATCTCCGGATATGTCTCGATTCTTATGGTTACAGAAATCTACGTTCATATAAAAAGGAATTTCCGGTGGATAGTGTCCATCCAGGATTCCAGGTTAAAAATAGCAATGGATATCACAAACCTCTGTCAAATTGTTGTTGAAATCCTCTGAGGTGCTCATTTAGGATATCAATGTGCGCTTCAATTTTCAAATCTTCAGATGCCATGCACATATCGATCATTGAATTCTGGTGCTTGCTCTGGGTTATTTGATTCTTCAGGTGCTGGATAAGTAACGATGACGATATTATTAAAACTAGCTATACTCTATCCGTTTAGGTAGTTAACTAAAGGTAAACAATCTTGATGTAACTTTTTACTTAAAAACTCAGTTTAAAAATAAAATGCAAGTAAAAACCAAAGTAAATACAACAGTAACGAATACTAAATCAATTGAACCATAAGTTTGAAAAGTAGTTTATTTGTTTAATATGAATTTGTGTAAAAAGACACATCAAGATTGTTTACCTTTAGTTAACTACCTAAACGGATAGAGTATAGTCACAATAATACCTATAAGTCACAAAATCAAGACTTCATTTGCCCACATTTGCATGATCGCTGTTAAACGCGCGACAAAAAACGCCGTGTTGAAACTTTCGTGGGAACAGCTGATGAATGGTCAGCCGCACATCAGTGGTCTCAATGTGTAATTGGCAGCGCCTTTATGAAGTAACAGTAAGGGTGATTTTGTAAGTGCAACTTTACTCTGATCACTGACGCCTTATTCGCGTTTTATTGACGCGCTTAATTAAATAAACCAATTTTTCTTACGAATGGAAATTTTTAAGATTTAGAGTACCTAGACATTAAGAAAGACATTGTATCTGCCTAGTCTTTTTCCAACTAAGTACCGGTCTATATTGGGTTCGGCTTCCAATATTGCGACTGCCTACTGCTGCTATGTTAGATCTGCTTCGAAAAACAAAGGTTAGTTTTTCGGTTTCTGAATTGAGTATTCTGAGAACGTGTCAAACCCTACTTTAATGACAAAAAATACAGGGTTTCTGGCAAGGACGTACCCAGCTAGGGGGGGGGAGGGCATTCGGGAATAAAATTCCCCGTTGCTACCGGGTGGCGACGAGGTATTTTAATTATTGCAAATACTTTGATTACACTAGTCAACAAGATTTTGTCACAAGGAATGTGCTCACTAATTGTGAATAACCTACCTAGCCTTATTCCAAAATCATATTTATTTTGTGTTGATGAGGTCTAGTCTTTGTGTTACAGCTACTACCAGTAACATAATTTTTCCTTTAGCTTGTAAATTCCGATTTTTTTGTTTTTCCATAAAGTAGCAATTTTTTCAGTTTAATGAGTTATTTTATTCATATAAAATGTAGAAAAAGTGCTCAAATGATTCTGTCAAGTTTCTTTACATTTATGGTGAAATTATTTTTAAAACTCAAAAAATAAATTATGCACCATCAAATAAAAAAAAAATGTAAGCTTTATTTTGGATTTTTTTAATATAAAAGGATAGTTGAGTATACTGACGTGCCATCTGCTACACAACCAATCCTTTAATATGATAACGTGCCTGTATAAGAATCACCTGAAAACTTCAGTTTTCGCCTAAAAGGACCACTTCAAAATCATATTACAGGAAAACTGTTCGTGTCTCAATAATTCTAATTTCAGTTCTACGATACTTAAGCATGTTGTTAACATATTTTTTTTTTGTCGAAATCATGAATGTCGTGTTTTAATTCATCGCAGCATTAAGATTCTACCATGGTCTTATATCATGATACCAAAATCACCACTTCTCCATTCCACCCGAGGTTTGATTGAATAATTTGAACAAAAAGCGGTCATTCTGACTTTTTAACCATAATAGTTTTCTCAGCGCAAGCCAAATAATGAATTTATTAACTACTACTTTGGGTTTCATTATTGCAATTTTCGTGGAGATCGTTATTTTATTTTGTGTGTGTAGCTACCTAATTGTGAAAGAAGTATTCACTTCCCAGTCGCCAATCGGCGGCCACTTCACGAATTTTAAATCGGGAATGTTATGCTCGATTGCCACGTGGCAAACAAACGCCGTGCATAGTCGTCGGCCATGAAGCACAGCACAACAACCAGCGAAACAGGTATGAATTTACCTCTAACTGTTCTGTTAATTGTTCTACTTCGGCTTTGATCGTATTGAGTTCATCCTTGAGCGATCGTTCTTTGTTGCGCAGTCTTAATACTTCTCTTTCTATAGATAACTTCTGTTTAGTCACTGTAATGAAATATCGTGAAGCATGTGGCCTTATTCTATATATTTTTTAGAATATCGCAGGGGTGTGCCTGTGCGATATCCGAAAAATGTGAGCCCTAATTAACATGACAAACAACAAGTGGTATCATAGGTGATACGCGATTTCTGCCAGGCGCGAACAAACCAGAAAGTCACAAAAGAAATACTGCAGCTTATCAGCATCCTGAATGTATTATTTATTACCTACCTACCAATCATGTTTTTACTTACCAGATTTCAGTCTTAATTTTAAAGACTCAAGTGTATCAGTGTCACTAAACATCTTTAAGCGGAATTTTCTTACGGGGGATTACAATTTTACACAAAAATACCACAATCGTTTTTGCCGCCAAGTTCTTTCTTGTGGACTTGTGACTTTAGGTTGTTTTTTTTTTGTGTTAAACTTTTTCTAATGTAAACACTGGGAAATAGGTAAGCCAGCATAGGTATTGATGTAAGACTACGAAAAAAAAACTGATGTTTTGTATAAATGTGGTAATAAAAATTTAAAAGATTCATTTCTCAAGCGAACGCACGCAAATAAGTTTCCTTCAATCTGCGTTGGTTTTAGCATAAAGTATATTACTCTGTGGTTTAATTTTTGACGTTTCTGTTTCTGTTTTATCTGTGGAAAGAAAGCGTGCGGTGGTTTGCGAAAAATATTTCACGAATGTTCTTTCTTGTAATTACACAAAATGTAGAATCAAAATGCTTTCTAGATACAGCTAAAACTCATAATCAATAAGTGTTCATAATTCGTATCGTTAATGTGTAAATCGTCGAAAATGGTTTCGGGCAGCACGAGGGTGATCCAAGTCACCAACATCGCACCCCAGGCCACCAAAGATCAGATGCAAACACTCTTCGGCTATTTGGGGAAGATTGACGACATCCGATTGTATCCAACTATCAGAGACGTGTCTTGCCCCGTGCAGTCTCGAATATGTTATGTAAAATATTACGATTCGGCAACTGTAAACGTCGCCCAGCATATGACCAATACCGTGTTCATTGATCGTGCACTTATAGTGATTCCTATGCAGTCAGGAGAGATTCCAGATGAGCATAAAGCTTTAGAAATGTCAAGCAACGGAACCTTAGTGCCGGGATTGAGCACAGTAGAGCCGCGTTTACCGGCGCATGTTATCAATGCCTTGGATGGCGTTCCTCCTAACCAGGTAATCCAGACCCACGACCCTAAGATAGTTTCGTTAGGGTTGCCGCCTTATCCCCCGCTACCGGCTGCCTACGACTCCCGAAAGATAGAGGAAATTAGGAGGACAGTCTTGGTTGGTGATGTGGACCATTTAACTTCCCAGCAGTTAATAGATCACTTCTGTCAAGCTGGTGAAGTCAAATACATGAGGTTTTGTGACCGGGACATAGACAAGCAGAGGTATGCACTGATTGAGATGACAGAACAGGAGTCTATCATCAAAGCACTTCAGTTGAATGGCAGTCTGGTTGAAGGACATGCTATCAAGGTGAGATATGAATATTTTCGAGTAGTTAGTTGTCAATCTAGTCTAGAATCACTAAACAGACATGTTTCAAGTATTTATTTACTATATTTTGTGCTTTTTGTAATGGTGTCCTATTAAACTGTTGATTTAACAAAAGCGAGGCCTTAGAAATTGGGTAGACCTTACATAATTATATTAACAGAATCCTAGTTTAAGTACAAATTATTATTAAATTTAACAAAACTACAAGATTACTGTCTGAATATATAAATATTAATATGTGAAGCAGAAACTTTGTACTCCATTTTGTGTGCCTGGAGTAGTTTGATATTTGGCAGAGTTAAAGATTATATGTAGGAGTGAAGAAAGAGAAAGCATGATAATGTCACTTGTCCTCTGAAAGTATCATTTGAAAACTAGCATCAGACAGCATCAGTCTGTCTGACTTTTAACTGAAATGGACCCTTTTTGAGCTGCTGCGAGACACACCTGAGTTTTTGGCATACAATGGTTTAAATGTTATTTTCATGTAGCATGTATTTGCAATTTTTGTTTCCTTCTTTCTTTTATATTTTGTAATGAATTAAAGTTGTATCTGGACCTGTTGTTATTATGATAATTACACTATGTTTCACAATATTACAGGTGCACCATGCAACTCAAGCTATCTGCAAGCCACAAACAAAGAGCAACGAGGCCGCCCAGCGGGAGATTGAAGAAGCTATGTGCCGAGTGAAGGAAGCACAGAATCTGATCTCAGCTGCCATCGACCCAGTCATAGGACTCTTGTCCAAAGATAAAAGGAGGTAAGAGTGCTTGATTATCTCTAAGTTTTATAAAACAAAGTTGTGTATACCCCATTCTGTTTCTCTGCTTACTTTTTCTAAACCAGGCAATTGATTTTAACAGGTTTCCATAATACAATTTGCACCAACATGAAGCTGGGTAGGGTCGCTAGTTACAGAAAAGATGTGATGTATTGTAAATATAAAGGTCTGAACAATGTTGTGGTTGGGACCATAAAATTGTTCAGACCTTTAGGCCTGCTCTTCCAAGTCCATGTTAGGTAGTGATTAAAACTTTTGAATTGGAACATTTTAAATTCATATACAGACTAACCACATAATGTTTATCAAAAGATTAATAATTTCATTTCAGGTTATGCTAATAAAATCCAGTACAAACCAGTATGGAACATTTTGCTAAGCCTTTGTGTTTTGTAGCTGGTCAACTTTATGGTTTTATTTTTAAAATTTATGCTAAAAAATTATACAAACATGCTAGAGTATTTTATCAAGACTGCTTTCACTGGAAACTTAGCTCAAAGGAAACGAGAATTATTTATTCAAACTTTGTGTTTTTTTTTTGCTTAGACTGCACTTGTGTTCCAGTGCTGGGCAGGACCAGACTTGATGCAACAAGGCATTTTCTACTAGTCAACTTTTGGATTAAAAATATCACTATATTCCATCACTTCCATTGTTTTCAGGACGCGGTCTCGCTCCCGGTCGCGGCGGCGGTCCCGCTCTCGCTCGCGCCGCTCTCGCTCGCGCCACCGCTCCAAGCGCTCCCGCTCTCGCTCCCGACACCGCTCCCGCCGCTCCAGGTCACGTCACAAGCACCGCTCCACGAGGTCAGTTTTAGCTGGTTCAATGGTCTTCTGTTTTTGAAGTCTATTGAAACGGCTGAAACTACCTGGTTGGTGATATGAATTAAATGTTTTTAGTTGTAAATAAGTAGTACCATCAGAAGATTAGTGCTGTCGCTAATGATACAACAGGATTGTGGGATTCCTGTTGTGTAGAATTGTTGGTCAAGGGGTATTCATTGCGAATACTAAGTTGCTAAGCAGACAAATTTTAACATATGGATTTGGATTTTCTTTAACACCAGTGGTTTTATTGTGATTGAAACTGTTACACAGTAAGAGTGCTGTTTTTTTGTGTTTAATTAACCCCCGACGCAAAAGAGGGGTGTTATAAGTTTGACGTGTCTGTGTGTCTGTCTGTCTGTGGCATCATAGCGCCCGAACCACTGAACCGATTTCAGTTTAGTTTTTTTTGGATGAAAGGTGACCTAATCGAGAGTGTTCTTAGCTATGTTTTATAAAAATCGATTGAGCCGTTTAAGAGTTATGGTGGGTTAAAGTGGGGATGGAAGAACCAAAATTCTACAAATGTGCCCAAAATGGTTGTCAAATGAAAGATAAGATATTTAAAAAACCCCCGACACAAAAACCTACCTAAAAAAAGTACGAAATAATAATTTGATTTATTTAACAACCTGTACATAAAAACTAAAACACCGCTAAAAACTTTCTAGTATACAAAATAAAAGTATTAAATAAAAACTTAATTAAAAATTTAAAAAACCCCCGACACAAAAACCTACCTAAAAAAAGTACGAAATAATAATTTGATTTATTTAACAACCTAACCCAAAACGTTACATTAGTATTTACAACAAAGCTACCACGATGAGTAGTAAAATATTTAGAAACGGTCCCCGACGCGACGTTTTGGGTTAGGTTGTTAAATAAATCAAATTATTATTTCGTACAGGTAGGTTTTTGTGTCGGGGGTTTTTTAAATTTTTAATTTAAGTTTTGTAGTGATGAGATATAAACTAAGACATTCCAATAATACAAGATATTCGAATTCAATTACATTGGATCTGACCATGGATTTGATCAGATGATTTACCAATTCTTAATTTTGCTATCTGGTAAACCTCAGGTTAGCCGAGTTGTTATTGTAAGATTAAAATACCATCTTTTTATGTTTGTAACATTTCTTAATACTATACTTATTGTATATTATAGTTATTGTACAGTATACAAATGTCAAGCACTGTTGTTGTTTGTTAGTAATTGAGCATTTTGTTGTTACAGGTCTCGGTCTCGGCACCGCAGCTCGCGGCGCTCCCGCTCGCGCTCGCGCCACCGCAGCTCGCGCTCCAAGCGGGACCGCTCCCGGGACAAGGACAAGGACAAGGACAAGGATAAGGACAAAGACAAGGAGCGCAAAGACAAAAAGGAATCCACTGAAAAGGAAAAAAAGGAAAAGTCTAAGTCGCCTCCCAAAGAAGTAGAGAAAGAGGAGAAAGAAATTGAAATCAAACCAGAACCAGTCGTCGTCGAAACTAACGGCAACTCTTCGGACGTCAAATCTAAAGCTTCCACGCCAGCCGATGATAAACCAGAGAAAGACGTTGAAAAGGAAAAGGATAAAGAGAGGTCACCGTCGAAGAAAAGGGAACGCACCAAATCGCGGGACAGAAAGCGCGAGCGCTCCCGCTCTCGGCGCAGATCGCGCTCCCGCTCGCGCAGGAAACGATCCCGCTCCCGCAGGAGGTCGCGCTCCAGAGGAAAGAGATCTCGATCTAGAGAACGAAAGAGGTCTAGGTCGCGAGACCGCAAACGCACTCGTTCCAGAGACCGAAAACGAACCAGATCGCGGGATAGGAAACGGTCTAAGTCGAGAGACAAAAAGCGCTCTCGATCCAGAGATCGCAAGCGCTCCCGGTCGGGCAGTCGACGCTCTAAAAGTCGCTCGCACAGAGACTCGAAGACGCCTCACGACCTAAAGTCACGAGATCATACTCCTAACCTTTCTGTTATAGAAGAAAAGGATATTTCGGTGTTAGAAAATAAGATTCCAGACGTGTGTGACGAAAAGAATTCTCCTGATAACATGGACATTTCCAACTCTCCATAGTTAGTGAGTCAAACTTCTATTTAAGCTGAATTTTATCTATGACGTTTTCCAAAATTTGCATGTCCATCAACTTCCTACTTTATTATAATTCAGCAGGCATATTATGGTTGACAAAAGATGTTAATTTTTGTGTTGTAAGTATCAAGTCTCTTTAAATCTTAGCCTATCTTTTCTTTGATCAATTAATTGTCTCGGGCCTTAACGTGTTATCAACAATAAAATGTGTTTATAATAGTTTATTTTTAAGGAACAATAAAGAATGATCCAAATTAGGTGTTTATTTTGAAGCAGTCTGCAGATTTTTCCGACCAAACTTATTGATTAGTATCATCATGTACGTCGATCGTCATGTCCTTGTATTGTACGTCGATAGCTAGGTATTGGTTTTCCCAAATATAATAAGTAAGTGTAAGTATGCAATTTTGCTCTATAACGGCTGGTTACAAAAACGTATCTATCTTTAACTAACTCTCAAATTACCAATAGTAGCTAAAACGTCATGTTTGAAAGGCAAACATGACGTTTCAGTAATTGAGACCGGCCGCAAGAGATCATAGCAGAGAAGAAAAAGCAGCAGAGCGCTGTTTCATAAATAAACAGCAGAAACGTAACGTAAACTTGATGCAAAAGTAGGTAATAATAATACTGTGAATTTATCAGCTCTGACTCACCCTTGCAATAATTATACCTAAAAGTATGAGTCATCCTTAATAATTATACTTCATAATATTGTGCAACAAATGTTAAGAATTATAATGGAATTTTCAAACACCTTCGACGGAACGTATTTATTGCACAATACTGATGCAATGTGCCCTGTTTGACCTCGTGGTCTCGAAAGCGACTGGGAGTCAGTGGGAGTGGATCGTGTGTGTGGGGGGAGTCCTGGGTTCGAATTCCAGATCGCGCCAAAATTGGGGCTATTCCAAGAGTATTCCAACTTATTATATTTTTTTTCTTAATTTTCACTTCCGATTTCAAAATGTGTCGGCACGCGTTGGGTTTGCAAGCGTTCTTTCGAGTTCTGCTAGCTTATTAAAAAAAAATCACCTACTTATTGCATAATATTGTGACAATTCAAATTAATAACCTACCTAGAATAGACTAGCCTACAGACGTTCTAATTTAGAATTATATTGAAATTTTCCAGATATTTTTATTGCGCAATACTGATACAATTTCTGCAATAATTATTATCAAACCCCTACCCGGCCCCTAGTAACACAAAATGAGATGATGGGAAAAGAGCAAAAAGCCGGCCTTACTCATAAGCTGGGAGCCTTAGCTTGGTTATTTTATTTTATTTTTTTCGGAAAACTTACAGCTAGGCAGACACAATATTAAGAGTTAATAACATGATGATGGCCAATTACAAGTTTTCACAGATTGTAAACAAAAATAATTAATTAAACACTAGGTAGTAGACAGTGAATATAATATATAGGAACACTGTGCTGGAATGGGTATTCAAATGCATCGTTGCCTAACTGCAGCGGAACTAATTGTGCCAATAAAATCATTCTGGCCGCACCCTCGTGTCCCTAAAAGCCTAGCTAACTTGATGACATATTGTGCTAAAAAACGTACCTATTTGACCATCCATCCTTCGTCTGTGGCAAGACGTCATTTTGAATATTTAAATAGGTACGCGTTCTTTGTTAGAATAGCCTGGTCTATTACGGGTACACCACATCAGCAGCGGTCTCAAGTTTCTGAAGTGATGGTTCTGCGTTAAATAATTTGGACTCAAAAAAGGTCAATTTAGGCAGGTTAAATGAAGATATAAGTAAGTAAACTAGATAAACAATACAATTCTGCATGTTCCCTAGGACACCGGCGTGAATTATATAAAAGGTTTGGCAGCGGTGGGATTCGAACCCACGCCTCCGAAGAGACTGGTGCCTTAAACCAGCGCCTTAGACCGCTCGGCCACGCTACCTCTTGCTATGACTGCTAAAATAAACCTCCAATATACTTTTGTACCTAAGTATCCAGTTTGGACGCTGTTAAGCATTAATGTGTCAACCCAGAATAAGCTAGCTTTGAGAAAACGGCCATTAAAGTTATTTTGGGGACAATCTTTTTTCCGCTTATTTTAAAACATAAAATATGGTAATGTATGATTTTTTTTGTTTTTTTAAATTAACCTATGCATTGCGCATAGGTTAATTTATAAAAACAGATATACCTAGTAAATACCTACACAATTAAATAGGTACTTAGACCATAAAATTAGTTAGGTAAGTACCTACTGTTAAAATTATTGAGGGTTCTGTTACATTTAGCATTAAATGCGTTTTGTGCAGTAACACAAATTCAAAAATATCTGTTGATACCAAAATGAAAATCAGTACTTACCTAGGTACTCACTATTAGAAAATGTACCTATCTATTAAAATAAATCAATAAAATATTACAATAAGTAAGTAATAGTAATTTATGATACCTACTATAATCGGCGCCAGATAATCGTGGAATAACGGTCATTGACCCATCTACAATTATTGACATTTTTAATTTGAAAAACGGAATTAATGACACAAAGCTGTCCCGAATCATCATCTCTCGTGATCCTTAACATTGTTTAATAATGAAAAACGATTCATATTTAATTGTTCAGGTACCTATGAACAGTTATTAGGGAAAGGTCAATTTACTTTATTCCACATTTATCTGGCGCCTACTATAGTGCGGTAAGTTGGGTTTTACAAACGAGTAGACGAATGTAATGTAGGTACCTACATACTTACTTAAGTATTTATTTTGCACTAATAATGCGTCAAAATAACTTTTACAGTACTAGTAAGTATTGTAGCATTATCGAAAACACTATTACAGGATCAATCTGCACTTTAGAAGTACCTTGCACAATGATTGACATGTGCAACCCTGATGCTGACCAAGATCCTCAGACATGAAGGGCCGACCCCGGAGACAGTGACGTGCCAGCTACCCATGCTCGCCCAATATTGCATTTATTTTCTAAACCACGATGCGTTATTATTCATATGTTAACCGCAGTATAAGCACATGATTGCTTTTTGTCATAGTCGCTGTATGTAGATTTCCGCATTAATAAGGTAAGACACATAAAATATAAATGCTAAATACAAACCTTTTAAAGGAAACAAGCAATAACCATTTTCGATTCGATTTTTGAAGTTATACTTCTTTTGGCGCGATGGAGAAAACTGATGAGAGTGAATTTTTACGATGCGCGCGCACACCGACACCTGAATTCTACATCGTGCAAAGTTAGTTCTAGGTGGCATGAAAATCGATAACTACCTATGTTCAAGTTGAATATTCTAGTATTTTTTGATTGTCTTTTGTTTCTTTTATGTTTGAATTTCGAAGAAGAATGTGGTTTTAATTTCGAAATAAAGCGCCAAAATATAAGATACAAATATTTTGATAAAAGTAATTGATTAGACACTATTTTTTCCCGCGGCTCAGCTCCTTTTATTCTATCCTAGAAGATTTTATTGGAATATGATGATTTTTCGAAGACAAAAAACAGCCTCTTCATGAATGAGTTTTCTTAATCGGATTTGTATCTACAGAAGAACGGAACAAAGAATTTTACCGTTTATAAGTAATAATTATTAGTATTGACTATTTTGAAAAAAGGAGTCTCTTAACTTATATGTCATTGTAAGTAGGTACCCATAAACTTCTCAGGTACACACCATCCAGAATAGAAAGTTGGTATTAATTTCAAATATTACTAACAAAACATTCGAATCAAAAAAAAAATGTGCATGATATCTGCCCTATTTTATGAACAAACAGTTTTAAAACTATGAAACGTATCAGTTATTTAGCGTAATAGAGTTAATTGGCGATCGTTCGAACGCAACAAATTGAAGCTGAATACAATACAAATATTTTAAAACTTTTATATTTTTTTAGTTGTGAATGTTTTTTTTTTCCATACCTACGCCAAAGAAGTACCTATAACTTCTAACGCGTGTACACACACTCTTTTTTTTTCAACAAAATATTACTTATAGCTCTCAAAAACACTTTTAGTTCCCTAAAAACCATAGATTTAGATGACATTGAGCAACAGTACAAAAATATCAAGACCAGTGTTAAAAACGCAAGTATTACCTAAAGTTAAACCCCTGAAGAGAAAGTTCCATAAACTGAGCGAAGCAACCCTTAAATTAATAGAAGAGAGACAAGATCTTACTTTCAACACCCCAGAGTTTAGACAAGTGGATACTGTGGATAGAAGGTTAAAAGGTGCATCCGAAATGACGTGCGGCACTATAATGATAAGCAAGTGCAAGTTGCTGTAGAAAGCAACGGATATATCTGAAACTAGCTCTAAGAGGTACAGCAGAAAAAGGTCGATCTACCATTACCAAAATCAAAGACCATGCAGGTAACATCTATACTGAAAAAGGGAAAGTTCTGAACATCTGTTCAGATTTTTATAAAACTCTGTACTCTATAGCAGACACGGCCTCCTCCTCCACCCAGTCACACAATTATACCTACTTTACGACTATTACCACAGACATTACCCCAGATAACAGGTTTTGAAGTCCATTGTGCTCTGCGCAGTCTGGAATATAATAAAAGCCCGGGAGAAGATGGTATCTCCACTGAAGCTCTTAAAATAGGGGAGCCCGTACCACTTCCACATATAAAAGATCTATTTAACTGAATTTTGCAAACCGGTTCCTGTCCTTCTCAAATTTGCCATTTCGGATTTGCCAAATCGGAAACCATCAGTCTAGTTTCGCATTTATAAAAGTGATCGAGAAACGAATATCAAGTCAACTTGACGCTCAACAACCACCTGAGCAAGCTGGGTTTCGCCGAGGCCTCTCCACTACCGATCACCTACAATCCCTCAATCAAATAATAGAGAAGTACACAGAGTTCAAATCCCTCTCTGTCTAGCGTTCTAGTTTTAAGATATTATTTTTTTCATTATTTGCTTTTAAAAGTAATCCTGCCCTAAAATATTACTTTACACTTATTTTTTAACAAAATCATTAATGCTGAGTTTCAAGTTTACGGGTTAAAGTTCTCCCATTTAAACTGTAACACCCCTTAATCCCCCACTGGGGGGTAATTTGAAAAACTAATAATTTATTATTTATTCATGCCAAGTTTCAAGTATATCGGACCAAGAAATAAGTTTTTTTTTTTCATACAAACCCTCAGTCTTACGGCCGAAACGTCATGTTTGCCTTTGTAACATAAATAAATAAATGACGTTTCAGCTACAGTTGGTAGCTAAATTGACAGTTGGTTAAAAAGTAGATACGTTATTGAGACTGGCCGTTAGGGGATCGGACTGGTAGTTCCAGAGATTAGCGCGTTCAAACAAACTCATTAGCATTATTATATTAAAAGGTGGAAGCGGCAGGGTAGCCCTAATTTTCTTTTGTTTTTTGCAATTTGCAAGTCAGTGTCAGGCTGTATGTTGAACAAAATGTGATTCGCGACCGTAACACGTATTTATTTACAGAATTATAATCATTAAAATCATCAAGTTAATAAAAGCTTGTAAAAAAGAGAACCTTGCGAATTGTAGGCCCATGTGAATAAATTGGTGCATGTGAAATAATATAACTTGTGAAATGTGGGTTCAGAAATCGTCTGATTAGCTTTTTTTTTCTTCTTTTTCGTGTGGAAATCCTCATGGATGTCCTCCGCCCTGGGGCGGCGGAGGGGTCTGTCAGACTCTTACTGACTAAAACCACACGGTGTTCTTCCAACTACCTGCAGGAACGCTCGCGCATTCTTCCTCATTGCACCCCTGACAGGTATTGTATGTTCAGGAGTGTCATGTCACCCCCTGTGAGTTCAGAGACGCGAGCGTGGAACACGGCGCGCCGCTGTCTCGGGCCTGTGTCTGTCCAGGCGGCAGACTCCCCAAGTCTGCCTCCCGTAGGCCTAAAACTCTTGTGCCTACCCATGCGGTTTGGTAGTGCGCATGACCCAGGAATGCCTGAAACTCAATAACTGCTGAGTCATTAATCTTTATTGATAGAAAGTAGTTAATATTTTGATTAGACATTGTTATCAGCTCTGATGTTTTGAAAGAATAGGAAATAGTACAGAATGTTTGTTTTATTTTGACTATTCTAATTTATTGTAGGTAAGTACTATAATATTAATATTGTTTTTCTTTGCTTTTCTTGTTTTTATCTCCAATCCTGTGTTGTCTCATCCAACCACTAGACCATTTTGTCGTATCAAACGGCAACGTCAATGTTTCGCTTTTCCTGGTGTTTCTTTTGTTTCCCTTAATTCCAATTTAGAAGCAGCCTCTTCACATCCATTTTATTTGCGTAGTACGTAGTAATTAACAATATTCACTATACTTAGATATTTTTTTTTGTGATTTTGCTTTTATGTATTTTTTTTTTAGTTTTTGAATGTTTGTAACACTCGAGGAATTGAGACTTTAATTTTAATTCACTTCTTGAATTTTTATCTCCTGGAACGATCCCTAGATTTTCCTCTGGAGTGACCCCTGGATCTTTCTCTAGAGTGACCTCTAGACCTTCCTCTGGAGTGACCCCTGGATCGTCCTCTAGAGTGACCCCTAGATCTTCCTCTGGAACGTCCCCTGGACCTCTCTCTGTCTCGTCTTCCTTGCCTTTCTTCGTAGCGATCTACACATTTTCCATTATACCCTTCTGTTCGTTCTAAAGCTTTACCTCTTGATGCGTCGTGAGATCTCCCCCTGGAGCGGTCACGAGAGCGGCCTCTTGAGTGACCACGGGATCGGCCCCTGGAGCGGCCGCGAGACCTGCCCCTCGAGCGTCCTCTAGACCTACCTCGTGAGCGATCGCGACTTCTCGATCGATCTCTAGAGCGGTCTCTGGAGCGGTCCCTGCAGCGAGAGCACCTTGTATCTTGAACAGCTTGTACTTCCGTACTTACTTCTTGAGTCTCAGAACTTCCTTTCCCGTTGGTGTGAACTTCAACGACGAGTGCTTCCATCCTTGCGGCGCCTCCAACTTCTGTAACAGACTAAGCAGAACTGTTTGCTTTGAAAATGATTGTAGGTAGTAGTAGGTAGTATACTTGGGAGTCTTACTTGTGACAACTCTGCTAAATGAATGGTGACTGGGACACAAGCCATCCGCTTATATTCATCTTTGTTATCTAATCTTGTGCAATATGTTGCGCAATAATTTCACAAATTGTGCAATTATTGCACAATGATTTCATGAAATGAATAAGTATTGTGCAATAAAGGTTTTGGAAAACCCCCAACTTCAGAAATTTGTGTATGGCCACGTCTGCCGTATGTCGAACAGTTCATGGGCTGAAGTAACCACAATGTGGGTCCCATGTGGCCCGAGACATCGCGGGAGAGCCAGGCGAAGATGGCGGGACGAGCTTGACGCCTATCGGCAGGATTGGTCCACACTTGCCCAAAGCAGGAAGGAATGGAAGGAAGAAAGTGAGGCCTTTGCCCTTCAGTGGGACACAATTGGCTAAAACATAATACCTATAATATAACAAAATATGTAGCAATATAGATTGCACTGTCGTAAGTCAAAACCTGATGTTCTGTGGGTTAACACACGAATGCCAGCGACCAATTGTAAGTTTAAACAATATTTAGATATATTATAATGGCTTGTGTTTAAACACCGCCCAAAAAAGTACCTATTTCGCAACCAAAAAAATTCTAAACGGTTACCAAAATGGATTAATGGTCACCAAATAACATTTCCTAAAATATTATGAAATAAATCCATTTTTTCCTATTATTGTCTGTCATAAAAATATATGGACGCCTTAAAAATACACTTTAGACTAAATATTATATATTGTCACTACTTAGCTGTTACCAATTATGTAATGCCATGAGTTCTAATTTGAACAATCTCTTTTTTCTATGAATGCAAGTCGTTTCTAGCACTCGCCGGCCGCTGCCGCGGCACCGCTCGCTTCGCTCGGTCGGCTCGTGCGTAGGAGGTCACAGTTTTAACCTGACCTAACCTACACATTTTGTTTAAAGAAGAAATTAACCTATACTAATCTTTGAGTTGGATAGAATTTGGTGACCGTTGATCCATTTTAGGAACCAAAAATAATATTTGTGCAAGGTTTGTGATTTTTCTGATGTTATTTCATTTATTTTGGATCATAATATTATATAGTTTAGGGCCCTCATAATAAAGTCAATTGATTTTTTTTGGAGTTGTTTATTTTATTTGGTGGCTAGGCTTAGAGTCTTAAAAATATTTTTGGTGGCCGTCTAAATTATACCCTTAAGATTGTTTTGTAAAAGATTGTGGTAGGCCTACATTGGACCACGACCCCCACACAAATTAAATAACTCCTTAAACACTAACCAAAGAGGTAAATGATTACACTTCTGTCTATCCGTATTTTAACAACCTACATGACATACCTAACTGTTTTCTCAACAGCACTATGTAGTACTCACCTCGATGTAGTCCAATTCATTGACCCTGAAGCAATAATCATTATGCCATTGAACTCGCTTGCTCCATCGCTAAATAGTTTTGAACAGATTGCAAAAAAGGCGTAGCAAGGAAAACAGTGGATTAAGCGGACTATGATCTAGCTAGCTAGCGCAATAATTATAAAGGGAAAAGGAGAAAATTGATATTTATGGAAGGACTGTACGGGAAGATAATTTTTAGTAGTTACTTGCATAATTATAATAATTGTTATTTATGACTCACGGTTACGTAATTTTATTTTTGTGACATCACAAAAATTTCTGAAGTTGGGGGTTTTCCAAAACCTTTATTGCACAATACTGGTTCATTTCATGAAATCATTGTGCAATAATTGCACAATTTGTGAAATTATTGCGCAACATATTGCACAAGATTAGATAACAAAGATGAATATAAGCGGATGGCTTGTGCCCAGTCACCATTCATTTAGCAGAGTTGTCACAAGTAAGACTCCCAAGTATACTACCTACTACTACCTACAATCATTTTCAAAGCAAACAGTTCTGCTTAGTCTGTTACAGAAGTTGGAGGCGCCGCAAGGATGGAAGCACTCGTCGTTGAAGTTCACACCAACGGGAAAGGAAGTTCTGAGACTCAAGAAGTAAGTACGGAAGTACAAGCTGTTCAAGGTACAAGGTGCTCTCGCTGCAGGGACCGCTCCAGAGATCGATCGAGAAGTCGCGATCGCTCACGAGGTAGGTCTAGAGGACGCTCGAGGGGCAGGTCTCGCGGCCGCTCCAGGGGCCGATCCCGTGGTCACTCGAGAGGACGATCACGTGATCACTCCAGGGGGCGATCCCGTGGTCACTCGAGAGGCCGCTCTCGTGACCGCTCCAGGGGGAGATCTCACGACGCATCAAGAGGTAAAGCTTTAGAACGAACAGAAGGGTATAATGGAAAATGTGTAGATCGCTACGAAGAAAGGCAAGGAAGACGAGACAGAGAGAGGTCCAGGGGACGTTCCAGAGGAAGATCTAGGGGTCACTCTAGAGGACGATCCAGGGGTCACTCCAGAGGAAGGTCTAGGGGTCACTCTAGAGAAAGATCCAGGGGTCACTCCAGAGGAAAATCTAGGGATCGTTCCAGGAGATAAAAATTCAAGAAGTGAATTAAAATTAAAGTCTCAATTCCTCGAGTGTTACAAACATTCAAAAACTAAAAAAAAAATACATACTTAAAAGCAAAATCACAAAAAAAAAAATCTAAGTATAGTGAATATTGTTAATTACTACGTACTACGCAAATAAAATGGATGTGAAGAGGCTGCTTCTAAATTGGAATTAAGGGAAACAAAAGAAACACCAGGAAAAGCGAAACATTGACGTTGCCGTTTGATACGACAAAATGGTCTAGTGATTGGATGAGACAACACAGGATTGGAGATAAAAACAAGAAAAGCAAAGAAAAACAATATTAATATTATAGTACTTACCTACAATAAATTAGAATAGTCAAAATAAAACAAACATTCTGTACTATTTCCTATTCTTTCAAAACATACAGAGCTGATAACAATGTCTAATCAAAATATTAACTACTTTCTATCAATAAAGATTAATGACTCAGCAGCGGTTTGGTAGTGCGCATGACCCAGGAATGCCTGAAACTCAATAAAGTTTCAGGCATTCCTGGGTCATGCGCACTACCAAACCGCATGGGTAGGCACAAGAGTTTTAGGCCTACGGGAGGCAGACTTGGGGAGTCTGCCGCCTGGACAGACACAGGCCCGAGACAGCGGCGCGCCGTGTTCCACGCTCGCGTCTCTGAACTCACAGGGGGTGACATGACACTCCTGAACATACAATACCTGTCAGGGGTGCAATGAGGAAGAATGCGCGAGCGTTCCTGCAGGTAGTTGGAAGAACACCGTGTGGTTTTAGTCAGTAAGAGTCTGACAGACCCCTCCGCCGCCCCAGGGCGGAGGACATCCATGAGGATTTCCACACGAAAAAGAAGAAAAAAAAAGCTAATCAGACGATTTCTGAACCCACATTTCACAAGTTATATTATTTCACATGCACCAATTTATTCACATGGGCCTACAATTCGCAAGGTTCTCTTTTTTACAAGCTTTTATTAACTTGATGATTTTAATGATTACAATTCTGTAAATAAATACGTGTTACGGTCGCGAATCACATTTTGTTCAACATACAGCCTGACACTGACTTGCAAATTGCAAAAAACAAAAGAAAATTTGAATTTCGCGGGATACCCTGCCGCTTCCACCTTAATATAATAATAATATATAATAATATATAATATAATAATAATAATATAAAATAATATATAATATATATAATATGCCTCTCAGAAGGCCAACCCTACGTCCGAGTATAACATCTTTGCTCACGTGAGAGGCGGACACCTGCAATGAAGTTTCTATATAGGTGACCAACGGGGCTATGGCAAACCCCAAACAATATGGAGAATTATAATGACAATTTACGTTTAATGCCGCTGCCCGGGGGCGAGCGCCGGGGCACGTCTGGAGCTGACGCTGGACGTGACAGCATACGGACCGTCAGTGGCTCTTCGCTGAACAGGCGGGCGGGAGTCGGGGAATCCGAAGAGATCACAGCCGAAATTATCAGGGATGCCGATGATACTTTGCGGGACGTGGACGGAAATGGTCCTTCGAGTCCTGCCGGTGCATCGGATGCGACCACGACAAGTTCACACAATGGCGATGCAAGACGAAAGTGGTCACAAGAAGAGCTTCACGAATTGATGTTCTGTTACTATAGGGCAAAAGCTGGAGGTTCAGGTTACATTAAAAGATTTGAAAAATTGTTTAAAGACAGAAACCAACACAACCCCAAAGTAAATAGATTCACCGGAAACACCCTTTCAAATCAAGCACGTAGCATTATTACTCGTAAAGTTATATCCACTCAACTGTTAGATGAAATTAAATTAAAAGCCGAACGGTCCTTAGTACAGACTAACACCAATACATCCTTAGACGATAGTGAACCTATAGTAACAGACTTCCACCAAACACCAACCTTAGATACTTCAACTAATATCATTTCAAATTCCAACAACCCTAATACACAAATATCATATGACGTGCACATTATTCCAGATACAATAGCTGATTTAGATACATTATCACATAATATAGAAGTTGATGATAACCAAGACCCTATCATACTTCAATTTCTACAAACTCTAGCAGAAACAAAAGAAATAGCGATAACAGATAGAAAATTTTTACCCAAACCAAAGTTTAACAAAGAATTCATTAATAATTTTAATACAGTTAATATTTACATAAAAAGGTTACTAATTACTAATTACACTCTCCGCGAACTGAATGACATTATATATTCCGTAGCCAAAACACTTATAATAGCTAATGGGCAAAAGCCATACACTCCACCCTCCATAATAAAACCCAAAAAAGATCCACCTTGGAAATTGAGAATAAAGAATAAAATAGAAGAGATTAGGAAAGAGCTAGGTAGACTAATAGAAATAAAAAGAGGAGTTAATACTAGAAGAATGATACAAATAAGGGACAATACATACTATAAATATAACATTTTCACCGAGCAAGACCACGATAACACAGTAGAAATATTAAATCAGAAAATTAAAGCTTTAGCTGGCAGGATAAAAAGATACGACGACATTAACAATAGAAAGATTCAAAACCAAAAATTTAGCGAGAATCAGCATTCTTTTTACAGGTCCCTTAATGGTTATCAGCAACAAGCACCGACAGAAATCCCAAACAAGGATGCAATTCAGGATTTCTGGTCTTCGATATTATCGCAGCCTGTATCCTACAATAAAGACGCGACATGGATCTCAGAGATTCAAAATGAGGCACATAACATAGAAGAGCATAGGTTTAAAGAAATAGATATAGAGATGGTTAAAGCAGCATTAAGAAAAACCCATAACTGGAAGACACCTGGAATAGATAAAATACAAAATTATTATTTAAAATATCTCACGAGTACACACGAACATATAACGAAACTATTTAATAGAATCCTTAACAAAACAGAGCCAGTAGAAAATTGGTTTACAACAGGACAAGTAATTTTGATACCCAAAAGTGAAAACACTAAAGAACCACAAAACTGGCGTCCAATAGCATGCTTACCGACTATGTATAAACTTTTGACTTCCGTATTATCCAACGAACTGTACAAACATTGTGATACCAACGACATAATTGCTCCAGAACAGAGAGGATGCAGGCGACGCGCCAGGGGCTGCAAAGATCACCTCATGATTAACAAAGCCATACTAGAAGACGCACATCAGTGTCAGAAAAACTTGAGTATGGGATGGGTAGACTATCGAAAGGCCTATGATAGCATCTCACATGAATGGCTACTTCAGGTGTTGAGGTTGTACAAGTGCTCGAGTGCTATCATAGGCTTTCTAGAGATGGTCATGCCTACATGGAACGTTATCATGACGGCCCGTGGCGCGAGCGCTTCTATAACTACTGATCCCATAGTTATTTGCCGAGGAATATTTCAAGGAGATTCATTATCACCACTGTTGTTTTGTTTAGGTATAAACCCAATTTCAACCATACTAAACAAATACATATTAAAAGGTTATAAGCTCAAGAGTAACTTATCAGTCAACCACTTAATATACATGGATGATTTAAAAGTTTATGCAAATAATAAAAATAACTTAAAAATTTTACTCGACAGTACTGAAATATTTACGCGAGACATAGGTATGCAATTTGGGTTAAACAAATGTAATGTTCTACATATTACAGCCGGTAGAGCTAGCGAACAGCATGGAGAAGGACACACACTACTAAGCGGATTGAGATTTAAACATCTGAAGAAAGACGAGACGTATAAATATTTAGGTATTAACGAGGCGGGCAAAATAGACCATACCAGAATAAGAGAACAATTAAAAAAAGAATATTTTGGTAGGATAAAATCAATAGCAAACACACAATTAAATGCTAGAAATCAGATAAAAGCGATTAATACTTATGCAGTACCGGTTCTACTCTACTCATTTGGTATAATTAATTACAAGAATAGTGATTTAAAGAATATAGATGTTAAAACTAGGAAAATTTTAGCAATTAATAAAGCACAAAAGCAAAAAGCAGATATAATTAGGTTATACTTACCAATAGAAGAAGGTGGAAGAGGCCTAACAAGCATAGAAACTCTACATAAAACACAAATAATAAAATACAAGCAATACTTACAGAATGAACAGGATGATATAATTAAAATAATAGTTAGACATGATAGAGATAAAGATAAATACTCAATACATAAAGATTCTAGAACAAATGCAGTAGAAATAGGGTTACAGCAAAGCAATAACTACACAGATAAAGAAATAAAAACAGCAACTACACAAAAGGCAATAGAAAAATGGAGGGCCAAGCCGCTACATGGGCAGTTTTGTAAAGCAGTACTAGAAAAAACGAACATAGATAAAAAATATTCTTTCAACTGGCTAAAAAAACAACCAGTATCATCTTCCTTAGAGTCTTCAATTTTTGCCATTCAAGATCAAGCTGTTATGACTAAACAGTTCGAAAGGGACATTTTAAAAAGGCCTGTTGATGGTAAGTGTCGGATCTGTCTGACGAAAGATGAGACCACACAACACATCATCTCCGGGTGTGAAAAACTAGCTGGCACTTACTACACCAAACGGCACAACAATATTGTACAATATGTATTCTGGGCACTAGCAAGAAAACACAAATTTGAAGTAGCTAGCCTCTGGTGGCAAGAAGCCTTAACCCAGCCACAGATAAAAGAAAATGAGACAGCAAAGTTAATGTGGGAGATTCCAGTTCAGACAGATGTCACAGTAACACATAATAGACCGGATATAATTTACGTTAACAAAACAGAAAATAAAACATATTTAATAGACATCACAGTACCATCAGATTATAACATAGGCCCTAAAGAGATTGAAAAATTGAGCAAATACCACCTACTTAAAACAGAAATAACACGACTATGGAACACACCTACAGAAGTCATACCGGTAGTAATAGGAGCGACAGGAATTGTAGCAAAGAGCATACACAGATATTGTGATAAATTAGATGCAGGCATAAACACACATGTTCTACAGAAGCAAGCAGCTATACACACAGTTACCATCTTGAGCAAAGTACTGGGGGACACAGTATTTGTTACCAGTTAGCAGGGGATCCGAACCTCCTTTTCCCTGAGGGTCTCAGGGCGGGAGCAAGGAAAAACCACCGGGCAAACCCGAGTAGAAAAACATTTTCAAAAACAATAATATATAATATAACAAGAAGCCTTAACCCAGCCACAGATAAAAGAAAATGAGACAGCAAAGTTAATGTGGGAGATTCCAGTTCAGACAGATGTCACAGTAACACATAATAGACCGGATATAATTTACGTTAACAAAACAGAAAATAAAACATATTTAATAGACATCACAGTACCATCAGATTATAACATAGGCCCTAAAGAGATTGAAAAATTGAGCAAATACCACCTACTTAAAACAGAAATAACACGACTATGGAACACACCTACAGAAGTCATACCGGTAGTAATAGGAGCGACAGGAATTGTAGCAAAGAGCATACACAGATATTGTGATAAATTAGATGCAGGCATAAACACACATGTTCTACAGAAGCAAGCAGCTATACACACAGTTACCATCTTGAGCAAAGTACTGGGGGACACAGTATTTGTTACCAGTTAGCAGGGGATCCGAACCTCCTTTTCCCTGAGGGTCTCAGGGCGGGAGCAAGGAAAAACCACCGGGAGCAAACCCGAGTAGAAAAACATTTTCAAAAACCAATATAATAATAATATATATAATATATAATATATACAGGGTGTCCCAAAACTCAACGTCAAGCCGAAACGGGGTGACAGGATTGATCATAACCATCACGAGAAAAATCTGAAAAAAAATCTATCCCATGCAGTTTGAAAATTATGGGCATTTTAAGAAAAACCTAGAAATTTGATCAAACTGTACCATTTTTCGGTTATTGTGGTTATTATTTTTTATTTTTGTTCATTTGAACTTTAGAAACGTAATCCTAAATAACATTTCTAGAATCCCAATAAAAAATAATGACACAATTGCCTCAAGTTCCCGAGAATTGAGACTATTTGTTAAACTACGAATTTAAAATTTTCAAGATTCGTCGACTTTGACAGGCCCTCCTATAAAAAAAATGTACTAGAGTGCCTTGGCAAGTAGCATTAAAAGTTGGCGCATTTAATCAGAATTCTAAAATGGTACAATACTTGTTAGTTCCATACAATAGAAAAGAGTAAAAAAATTAAAACCTCAAGTAACCCGATTTTTGCTATCAGATTTTACTCAGTTAAAATGTTTTTAATTCGCACAAGCTCTAGGTAGGTTCTTAATTTTAAGGCAAAATGATGAGAGAGATGGATAATGGGTATGTTTGCCATGAGTGAGCGAGACAGATAGTGACGCCACGCATTGAGACGGAGATGCGTCGTTTAAACGAGTGCGAATGAAACAGATAGATGCTATGGCATCTATCTGTTTCATTCGCACTAGTTTCAGCCAAGCAAATGGCTACGCTACCAGTCCGACACCAACCAGTTAGTACGTTTCGCTCATTCGTCTACTGCGCACGTTCGTATTCGTATTAATTATTTTACTAATTTTACTAACTTTTTTTCACTTTGGTAAAAGTGGCGTCACTATCTGTCTCGCTCACTCATGGCGAACATACCCATTATCCATCTCTCTCATCATTTTGTCTTAAAATTAAGAACCTACCTAGAGCTTGTGTGAATTAAAAACATTTTAACTGAGTAAAATGAGATAGCAAAAATCGGGTTACTTGAGGTTTTAATTTTTTTACTCTTTTCTATTGTATGGAACTAACAAGTATTGTACCATTTTAGAATTCTGATTAAATGCGCCAACTTTTAATGCCACTTGCCAAGGCACTCTAGTACATTTTTTTTATAGGAGGGCCTGTCAAAGTCGACGAATCTTGAAAATTTTAAATTCGTAGTTTAACAAATAGTCTCAATTCTCGGAAACTTGAGGCAATTGTGTCATTATTTTTTATTGGGATTCTAGAAATGTTATTTAGGATTACGTTTCCAAAGTTCAAATGAACAAAAATAAAAAAGAATAACCACAATAACCGAAAAATGGTACAGTTTGATCAAATTTCTAGGTTTTTCTTAAAATGCCCATAATTTTTAAACTGCATGGGATAGATTTTTTTTCAGATTTTTCTCGTGATGGTTATGATCAATCCTGTCACCCCGTTTCGGCTTGACGTTGAGTTTTGGGACACCCTGTATATATAATATATCCTGGGACAACTCACACACGGTCATCCGATCCCAAACTAGGCAGAGCCTGTACTATGGCAACCAGACAACTGATAAACATACTTATATATTTCTAAATACATACATATTATACACAAATTACACCCAGACACAGAACAAATGATCATGCTCATCACACAAAGATTTGTCCTGGGTGGGAATCGAACCCACGACCTCCGGTTAAGCAGTCAGGGTCACTAACCACTCGACCAACAGGCCAGTCATCACTAACCACTCGACCAACAGGCCAGTCGTCAATAATGCTAATGAGTTTGTTTGAACGCGCTAATCTCTGGAACTACCAGTCCGATCCCCTAACGGCCGGTCTCAATAACGTATCTACTTTTTAACCAACTGTCAATTAAGCTACCAACAGTAGCTGAAACATGTTACAAAGGCAAACATGACGTTTCGGCCGTAAGAGGTTAATGATTTTGTTAAAAAATAAGAACTATGGTGTTAAATAATATTTTAGGACAGGATTACTTTTAAAAGCAAATAATGAAAAAAATAATATCTTAAAACTACCTTTTAAAGGGGGTGGCGTTGAATTGAAGTAAAAAACTAATGACGTTCATGAATTCATGATTCAACACACACCCAGTTCGAGGTCATTATGATCGATCACTAATAACGCTGGGTCTAGAAGCATAAGTGTTTCCTCCCTTTGGGGGGTTAACCCTTATGCTTCTGAGCTTTGAGGGTTGTTGAATTTATGTAGGGTGGTATAAGTACTGGTTTAAGTGCATAATAATGGTTCTCATTATTCGTTTGTGTAACTACCCCCTAAAGACGATTCAGGGGAAGTTAGTTAAATTTGTATGGAAAAATCTTTACGCTTGGTTTTATGAAGCTGAAACTCAGCATTAACAATCTTGATAAAAATAAGAAATACATACTTACGTGTTTTTGGATTTTTCAAAAATCAATTACTGTAAGGGGGTGATTAATTCAAACGGTTTTCTCATGCCAACTTTTAGCGGAGTGAAGGGCACAACAGTTGCGCTGATATCAAATGAAAAAATGGCTGACTGATAAATAAAATTCCTTTAATCTATTTTACAAAAAAAACCATTAACGGGCATTGAATTTCTGGGAGTACCTACTAAATCCGCGTGGACGAAGTGCTAGTATGGGTATTAAATGAAAGGGCTTGAAACTAAGATTGTTTAGAAAAAATCGATTTCGAACTTTTTGGTGAAAATGACAATACTTGTTAAACCTACAGAGTTTCGGTTCCACTCAAATTGTAGAAAATGTTGTCTACTTTAAAGTTTATGAATTGTCTTTTTACGTACAATGCACCGTTTAGAAGTTATCTATTTATCTGTTGCCGTGGACTTTCTAATTGATAATGTTTACTTTTGTCATGTTTCAGATAAAAATTACATGCTTTGGGCACCTGATTATGTTTGTAAATCGTGTATTGAATAACTGCGCTGCGGAACACGACGCGCCGCAGTCTTCGGCCTGTGTCTTCAGGCGATAGACTCCCCGAAGTCTGTCACCCGCAGGCTGACACACCCCACACGTAATGTAAGCGTAACATGTATGTGTCAAACCCAGGACAAATTTTTGTGTGGTGACCATGATTATTTGTTCTGTGTCTGGGTGTTATTTATCTATAATATGTATGTATTTAGAAATATATAAGTATGTTTATCAGTTGTCTGGTTGCCATAGCACAGGCTCTGCCTAGTTTGGGATCGGATGACCGTGTGCGAGTTGTCCCAAGATATTATTAATCAATCAGCTAATAGCTGATAGTGTATTATTGAGACAACCAATCAAGCAGCAGGAATATAAAAATACAGAATAGAAATAGTTTTGTTTTGATAGCATGTAAGAATAATAGTTATATTTTTTTGTTTCTTATAAGTGTTTCACTTTTCTTGCTTTTATCCCGGTCTTGTTTCTTCTCGTCCGTGCACTTTTGAAAACCACATTGTCACATCGCATTGTTCATCAACGTCATTAAATTTCACTTTTCCTGGTATGCTCTTCTTTCTTTCCTTAATTCTTCTTCAGAAGCAGCGGATACTTCTTCCACTTCACTTCCGTAATTACTTGTGCATTATTTGTGTATACTTACATACTATTTACACTATGTTTATAGTACCTAATTACATATGCTTATTAGATCTAGTTTTTTTTGTGATTTTGCTTTTATGTTTTTTTTTGGTTTTAGAATTAATCTAATTATATTACTATTATTGCAAAACTTCAGGAACTATGTATTTCCTTAATTTGTTTTATCTAGAATGAGGTCTAGATTTTCTCCTGGAAGGGTCCCTAGACCTTCCTCTGGAGTGACCCCTAGATATTATTCTGGAACGTCCCCTGGACCTTTCCCTGTCTCTTCTTCCTTGCCTTTCTTCGTAGCGATCCACACATTTTCCACCAGACCCTTCTCCTGTAAGTTCTAAAGCTTTACCTCTTGATTCATCTTGAGATCGCCCCTTGGAGTGACCACGTGATCGTCCTCTCGAGTGACCACGGGATCGGCCCCTGGAGCGGCCGCGAGACCTGCCCCTGGATCGTCCTCTAGACCTAACTCGTGAGTGATCGCGACTTCTCGATCGATCTCTAGAGCGGTCTCTGGAGCGGTCCTTGCAGCGAGAGCACCTCGTATCTCGAACAGCTTGTACTTCCGTACTTACTTCTTGAGTCTCAGAATTTCCTTTCCCGTTGGTGTGAACTTCAACGACGAGTACTTCCATCTTTGCGGCGCCTCCAACTTCTGTAACAGACTAAGCAGAACTGTTTGCTTTAAAAATGATTGTAGGTAGTAGTAGGTAGTACCTATACTTGGGAGTCTTACTTGTGACGACTCTGCTAAATGAATGGTGACTGGGACACAAGCCATCCGCTTATATTCATCTTTGTTATCTAATCTTGTGCAAAATGTTGCGCAATTATTTCATAAATTGTGCAATAATTGCACAAATATTTCACGTATTGCATCGGTATTGCGCAATAAAAACAAGTGACGTATTGGTAAATTCCTACTTCCAGTAATTGGTGTGACGCCACAATTATGTAACGATATAGTCATCCTCATCATACACCATACAAATTTAATCTCCCTGCCTACTATTTTCTTTCCTTACTTGACTTCCTTAATTATTCTTGCAGATCAACTTTATTTCGTCATCTCCTGAAGTCTTATCAGTTCTATCAAGCAAAGGCTAGCTTGAGGACCACAGGTGCTAATGCCATCCAATACCGACGATGTAAAAGGGATAGTGCTATACGCTATGTATAGCTCCGATTCTCTCTTGAAGCGGAATCTCGATCGTTTTAAGACTTCATAGTAGGGCCAGCCATTTTGTGAAGTGAGGGGTGGTGTATTATAGCAGTGTGTACCTGATGGTGGTGACGGTGATGGTTAATGGCTGTTTTCGTCATTTTGAAATTACCTATATAGTTATTATTTTGGTTTTGTCCATTTAAGATCGAATTAAATTAGCAAGCAAAAGGAAGAGCTCGTGGCTAAATAATAAAAACAGCCGCACGGGTCGATCTTTAAGTTAAGCAACGCTTGCCGAGGTTGATCTGGGGATGGATGACCATCTTAACATACCGAGACTCCTCCGTGCCTCGGAAAGCACGTTAAGCCCTTGGTCCCGGCTGTCATTTGTAGATCTTAGGCAGTCGTTATCGATAATCAGAAGCTAGAAAATCTGACACTAGTCTTGCCAAGAAGTAAGTACTTACCGTGTTATCCAGTTAATGGGTTGTGGAGGTCTGGTAGGCAGCCGCTCCTTGTAAAATATTGGTATTCAGTTGAATCCGGTTTGACTGGAAGCCTACTCCAATACATTTGGGAAAAGGCTAGGCAGATGATGATGAAATTAGCAAGCAAAATTTCGCAGCTATGTGTAATATGTATGTGGGTATCATCAATGTGGGAACACGATAAAAATGAGACTTTTTGAACTCGTAGGTATTTACTTCACTTCCAGCGGTTAATTTAACATTTCCCTCATTATCCAAAAACATTAGCTACATCGATGGACCAATCCTATGCTTCAATTAGTCTCCATCGGCATCGGCGGTCGTTGACCCCGAATTGTGCGTTTAGATCTTAAACAAGTAGGTAGGTACATATTTTAAACTATAACATAAAGTTTATAGGTGCCACACACAAATGGTTGATTAAGTGTATCTAGTATAGGCAAGAAATAAATGTTTATTTATATGGTATCCATCCAGCATGACTTATTTTGACAGCAGTGTCTATGAACAAAATTGCTTGATCTATCTGTGCACTACAGCAAGAGTTAGCGTGGCCGAGCGGTCTAAGGCGCTGGTTTAAGGCACCAGTCTCCTCGGAGGCGTGGGTTCGAATCCCACCGCTGCCAAATCTTTTTATTTTGTTAGTTTTAGTTATTTCCATAAGCTTAAATTGCGAAGTAGGTAACGGTAGTGTCTTTTTTGACATCATGCCTGTATTGCCCGAAGGAGCAGCTTGAGTACATTTTGTTGTGCATTTTGTCATCAAGTTGCGGATCGCACATCAGTAGCTCTTGGACAGCCTTAGTTCCTACCCAAGTGTTTCATCAGTCCATCAGTATTTATTAATAAATAAGACTGTTGACTGTGCGACATCTCGATGGAGTATCTGCACCAAGGCTGCGCTGAAGTTCATAGTTGAGATTCTCTAGCTTAGAGCGTATGCGGAACAAGTTGAAAAGTTCCGCAACGGCCATTGAAAAGGCAGGATTCTCCGACCAGTAGGTGATGTCTTACGGGTAACTGCCCGATGGTTCATTGTGGTCGTTACCCATAATTTTGATTTCGATGTATGACTTGTGTGACCTTAGGTCTTTTGTGTTAACTTGTGTGTTCGTAATTTCGTATGAGGCGGTAAATTTAGATGTCGTTTTTCTCTCTCTCCTACGCACCTGTCGTATCGTATGAATCGTATCCATAACTTGTTCCAGTTCCAGAGAAAAAAAATTTAAACAGGGTTTGTACTTATCTGTCTGCCCCAGCCTCCGCAATGCAACCTGTCATCACTTCATTCAAAAACAGCTATCGCCAGATGAGAGCTAGAGTCAGTTACTCACGAGGGCTTCGAGCTTTGAAAGTGCTTTCGGTCCTGTTAGCCCTTTTACATACCTACTTTGGGCAACATGCGAACATTTGAACCAACTCCCCGAACCCCCCTCCCACATGGGCGCTGGGAGGGGGTGCACTTGCACCTCCCTTGCTTTCAATACCTAATACAAACGAAAACATGATATTAAAAAAAATCGCAACTCCGGTATTAAGAGGTGTGGACAGACTCGCTCTTCTAGCGCTCGAGCTGAAAGCCGTTGTTTGGTGCCACAAAAACCGACAACAAACGGATGGGTGGCAGGCAGCCGCATCTGCCAACGTTAAAACCTACCACCGACGAGCAAATTTCCCCGTCTATACGCCGGCGGACGCATTCGCAATTGCAGATGACATCTGCTGATGAATCAGTCGACGCGTTGGGGAGGGGTCTAAACAAGCGGGATGTAGTAAAGAAGAACCGAGCAATTTCGACGCGAGGTTGATGACTTCTAGCTTCCTTCGCTTGGCCTTACACCCGTCTCCTTTAGTTCTATCTCTGTGTGAATGGGCAATAGAATAGAAAATGCTATTCGAGGCGAAGTTTTGAAGATTCACCCCCCTGAAAAAAGTCCTGCCGGCGCACATGAGTAGAATAAGTAATAGAAATGATACATGTTGAAGTTTAATGTACCTTACATGTCGACGATATGGTGCTGCTGACCCCATCAATCAGCGCTCAGAAAACTCTTGTCTGTTTGTAGGTTTCCATGTTAGTTTACTGTCAAGCGTTATACCTAAAAATTTTACCTTGTTTCTTCTATTTGGCATTTGTCATAAGCAACATGTACAGGAGGTTTCTCACACCTTTGATAAAAGTCCAATACTTTAGTTTTCTTTAAATTAATCACTAGGTTATTGTTATTTAAGTCAGTTAATTATTTCATTGAGGAAATCATTAATATAATTCTCGTAACAGACATGATTATTACATTTTACTACAGCTGTGCTGTCATCGGCAAAAAAACTATATTTTGAGAAATGAGTAGGAATTGGGAGATCATTTTTAATATATTGAAAATAGTAACGGCCCTAGCACGCTACCTTGAGATACCCCGTATTCTAGGTTGAAATTATTTAAGTGGTTACTAAATTGCGTTTTTAGCACAGTTGTGATATTTCCGTGCATTGGGATCTATTATCCAGATATGACTCCAAAAGTTTTAAATATTTCCTCGGATTCCATAGCCATACAGTTTTTCTAGCAAAATCAAACGCTTTCGTCATGTTCTCTGTGTAAGTCGTATAACTTTTTTGTAAATTTTAGTATAATTTTTAAAATCTAATCTAGTTTTCTGTCAGGTTTAAGTCTATACGACCAAAGTAATTTTTTTTGCTTTTGACTACAGAATTTTATTCCACGAGAAATCCATTTAGTATTAGTTTATATCAGCATCAAAAAATCATCTGCAAAGGAGAAATTCACATCATTATAATTATAAACTTGTGTGAAAGATAAATTGCTCAAATAATTTTTTAACTTCTTTAACTTACCTGGGCATATTTCTTGCTTTTGAGTTTTTCAGTATTTAAGTTTACATGATTTAATGGGTAGGTACACTTAGTATTTGAGGTGTATGATCTGATAGAATTAGGTCCATTATTTGTGTTTTACTGTCTTTTCTGTAGGTGTGTGCAAAGTTATCTATGCTGGAGTTGCTGCTTAATCTAGTAGGCTTATTAAGGGCTAGATAAATATTAAATTGAGCAATTTCTTTTTCAGATGTCAATGTTAAAGTCTCCAAGTTAAGATTACATTTTTATTGGAAAGTGAGCAGTATTTTTTTAATATATCCTCTAATTTTTCATGAAATATATTGTTTAGGTACTTACTCGATATTTACAACTAATATTAATGTTATGAATTAATAAAAAATGAAAAGCATAAAATCGAGTTAAAGTTGTATTATCCTCCCCAAATTCAAGTTACAATTTTTACTTCTAAAGAAGGAATAGCTGATAAAAGATTTTTAATTACTGACTTATGAATATGATGTAAAAGTTCTATGGCACATGGATGCACAGACCCCCGACACTGACTGTTCTGCTATGTCAGATATTTCTCTAAATTGAAATCCGCCTCTAACAAGGATGCACGCACCCCAAACCCATTCTTATAAGAGTAGGTAGGTATACAAAAACACCAATAAATAAATTTTAGAACGGAGTTTGCATATACCGTTATACAGAAACGAGTATCGAGTGATACCATTATAACAGTTAGAGCTGTAATAAGTAGGTACCTAAGTGATCACATGCAAAATACAGCTTGTATTCAGCTTGAACGATAAAACCAGTATTTTGTGCCACAAAATACTTAAGTTGTATAGTAGAGTTTTAACATTAAGAGTATTAATATAACCTAGCTAAGTTATATCGCCCCCGAAACCCCCTGCATTCAAAATTTCATGAAAATCGTTGGATATATCAAATTTTGATTCGTAAAAAAGTATTCCAAATGTTCAGTTGACAATTTATCGAGAGTTTACAATCTCTCAAGATATTTTATAATCTTACGGAGTTTGCCATTTTCCGGTGACATACCTATATATATAAAAAAATGCAATCAAAATTTGATACTTAGGCTATAATATCTCCGTGTCGGTTCGAGAAATTGCGGACTGCCATAAACTGGCGACCAATCAGCACTCTGGTCTACAATTTATCTATTTTGATGTGATAGTTAAATTGGAAACTTGGCCCCTCATTGGTCTTTGTTGGTGTGAGCTCATATCTGAAAAGACCAATGAGAGCCTTGATTGGTCACCATTTTATGTCAGTTCACAATTTCTCGGAATGACTTCGAGATATTATAGACTATGAAATTTTGATGCGTAAAATAGTATTCTAAATGTTGTTGTTGTAAAGTTGACAATATCGAGAGTTTACAATCTCTCAAGTTATTTTATAATCTTACGGAGTTTGCCATTTTCCAAAACATACCTATTTACTTATACATTTAAGTATACAAGAATTGCTAGGTATTAGATAGATAGATAAATCACTCATACAAAGACAAAATATTTTTTTGTCACTGTACGTCTCTAAAAGTAGGTACTCTAATTTCTAAATAAGTAGGCTGGGATATTTTTGTTGAAAACGCTTGCGTGCTGCTTGGGTACCTATTTGTATCGGAGTTTACATTAATTTAAACCTTACGAAATGGTCACTAAGTTCATTTTAGAATGACTAAGGATATCTGAGTCATTTGCACAAAGAATAACTGAGTGCCAGGTCACAGAATAGATTGGTACAGAAGGTCGAGTCGAGTACGAGTAAAAACACACACACGTACGTATCCGGGTCTCTTAAACCAATGTCACCAGTCATGAGCGTTTCCCAGCAGGCGTTTGACCTAACAGGGTCAAAGAAATACGGCGGGCAGTGCCGCATACACAACATTACAGCCCATGTGTCGATAACCTCCTCAAGTGGAGGTCACTTGAGGAGGTTATCCTTAATGCGACCGACCTGGGTGCGGAGTCTATTGTGGGTTTTCCAGGTCGGCCACGGCAGCGCATTCCCAGGTGGGAGGTTCTCCGAGGGTCCGATGAAATAATCAGGAGGTTTGAGCTTCTCTCGCCAAAGTTCACATCTTTCCGAGGAGGTGTTGCCGGTAGATGGACTTACGCATCCAAGAAAACTTCTTCGGCTTTTTAGTCTTAGGGGCACTAAGCTGTAATTGTGTATTGGGTGGCGTGAGTCGTTTTCTAATTTCGCCCTTTCTATACGGCTTGCTATAGTCCTGCGAATTTCTGGGGGGGCAATGCCGAATAATGGATACAGCATTCGTACTGCAGCCCTACTATGATCCAGGGTTGCGGAATTTGTTCGAAAGAGTCACCGCGGCCCTGGAACGCAAAGGGCTTTAGAAGGAACACGGATGGGTTTTAGTCAGTAAGAGTCTGACACGCCCTTCCGCCCCACCCAGAGCGGAAGAAGTCATTTGATGATTTCCCATCCTTAAAAAAAATAAAAAAACCCTACTATGACACTCGCTAATGCCATCCAATTCCGATTATGTAAACGGGATAGTGGTATTCGCTATGTATAGCTCCGTCTCCCTCTTAGAGCAGTACCATGATCGTTTTAAGACTTCATAGTAGGGAGAGTCGGTTTAAGGCGACCAGTGGTTATCCGGCACGTCTCATTTACAGCTGTATCCACTAGTATGGTGTGGACAGAGCGGCTCCATACTGGACTTGCATTCCAGTTGTCCGCATGACTTGAGGAGACGCCCCCCATCTAGTGGACGTTAGGCGGCGAAGCAAGTTGTTTCGTGTGAACTTTTTGTTTCGCATTCTCGCAGTTTTTCCTGTAGTTAAGAGACCTGTCTAAAGTGATGCCGAGGAATTTTGGGTAAGGATTATGGATGATTGGCACCCCCTGCCATGAGATGTTGAGAGTTCGGCCCGCTTGTCTGTTGCGAAGATGGAAGAAGCACGATTGTGTTTTTGAGGGATTTGGCTTCAACGCATTATCACTTTAATAATGGGAAAGCTCTGAAAGATTGGCCTCAATCTCCTAAAAAACAGTGGCTTGGCTAGTCAAAGCCAAGTCGTCGGCGCAAAGAAAGTGGGTTGTGTTAAGAGGTCACAGGTTGGTCATTTGTATATTGAATAGCAGGGGAGCCGGTAGCTGTGAGGCACTCGCCACGTATAGGGTTCACTTGAAATCGTCGATTACTGAAAAGTTCTCTTAGTATTCTAGTGAAGTTAAGATCCTCAGTTAAGTTGGTAACCTTACACAACAAGCGCTGGATATTAACAGTGTCGTAGGCTGCTGACAAGTCGACAAATACTGCGCCCGTAACTTTCTTTGTTTCGAACCCATCCTCAATATGTTGTGTGAGGTTGAGAACCCTGGCCGCAACAGGATTTTCCAGATCTAAATCCAGCTTGCTCTGGTATAAGTTTCGGGTCGATGAGGTTTGTGAGACGGGCTAACAGCATTCGTTCGATCAATTTGTAGGTATGGCATAGAAGGGTTAAAGGGCGGAAGTTTTTTGGGTCGTCATGTGTTTTTCCGGTTTAGGTATAGCAATTACCTTTGATTCTCCCAAAGGCTAAGTATATTTGTTGACTCCAAACAATAGTTAAAACATTGTAGCAGCCACGACACAGATACCGGGCCGAGGTGTTTAATTTGTTGAATTTGTGAATGGGTTGCATATGAACTCAGAGATAGAATAGGAGTTGTTGATTTTGGGGGTTATGCCTAGACGTTTTGATGGTTCCCCGTTAAGAATGAGTTGATGTACCACTTGGTTAGCCGTCACTGTGCTAGGTCTATAAGCTGGAGGTGGAATGTTAAGTACTTTTTACTATTTTTCTTGAATGGTTTAGGAGACGGGTAACTACGGAACCCTACACTGTGCGAGATCTGGCACGCACTGGCCAGTTTTTTTAAATATATCCTGTCGTTAAGGCTATATAGCGTGAGAAAAAAATAAAGCTCTCGAAAAACGTTAACCTCTTTCTGGAGCAGTCTGGTAAACATAAGAATTAAGGGGCGCAAAATTCATATCTTGCGAGCGGCGCTCAGGACCCTAGCTCCGACGCTGTTTATCAATGTAATATATACGCTTAAAAGTTTTATTCGCAATAGGCAGGTACTTAGATATATTATTTCAAATATAAAAAAATGTTTTGGTAGCTTGTTTTTTTTTATTTTAAAGACCGGGTATCAATGACTATTTAGACGATAAGAATTGTTGGTCGCAGTGTTGAACGCAAGATATTTGTTATACTTAATGTTCTTTCTATATGATTTAGCTTATAACAGGTTATATGAGTTCATATAATACATATAGGTAAGTATTATTTCTTTTCTCTGACCGTATTGATCTTGGACTATTTTCTTTTTTGACATAATCTACTCGTTACAATATTGTTTTGATGTATGAATTGTATTGCAACATTGATAAACTCTGTTGTCCATAGCTGTTTTATATAATTTTTGCCTGATCAACCGGCAAGTTCGTCATGCTCTCCTAGATGTCACTGCTTGCGGTAGCGTCGGGGGTCGGGTTACCTCCTTCCCTCAAACATGGCGAGGGCGTTAATGGCTGATCTTTAACGTTAAACTACTGTTTATTAGATATATATATATATATATATATATAGTATTATGTTGGCTCTAGTTCATCACTTGTGGCTCCAGTCACAATACTATTGTTAGACTATACCTACTATTGCACGTGTAAGCGGGCAAACCATTTATGCCCGGAGGCATAATTAGTTTGGTTTACTTGTTAATGCTTGAGTTTGTCAATTTCTGATGGCTTAATGGAGTGTGCTAGCTACCAAGTGTCAATTAATTTCATTGAATTTGATTTACAGTTTGAATGTTTTTTTCTGTGTCATGTATTGTAAAATACTTTGCAATTGCATACTACTGTATAAATTCAAGTTTTTAAAACTTAACAGACAGATGTGATGCTGGGGAGTTTGTTGCGCCACTTCTTCTTCCCAGCTATAACGCTAGGAAGTGGTGACGGGCGGGCGTTTTGGGGGACTGTCTTTATGTAGAACTTTGACGTTCAAAAAGTGCTGGCACTGAGCCTAATTTGAATAAATAGATTTTGATTTTGACTAACGGCGGGAATAAAAAAAAGTTGTGCTACCTGCCCATAGTACATACCTACCTAGCTACTTTGGCGTACAGTAGGTAAGTAATTTACCAGCTACATGTATGAAAAACAGGAAGAGCCAGGCTGGATGGCAGCCAGGTCCAGCGTCCCCTCTGAAAAATCAGGCCGTTGGCTGTGTGCTCGTTGTATGAAACTGACCTTCTGTAACTACCTATCTAGGTACCTATTTGAGGCCAGGCTTCATATCAGAAATTGAAACGGGATAAAAGAGAGGTAGGTACCTACCTCGATAAAATAAAATAATGTGAATATTATTTTGAAAAACCCTTGTTTTTATTGCGCAATGCTGATGCAATACGTGAAATCATTGTGCAATAATTGCCGACTAGTGATGGGCTGACTAGTGGCGACCCAGTGCTCTAATAATGGCCGACTAGCCGGTGCTCAAATGGCCGACTATAAATGTGACTAGGTAGTCGGCTTTCCCTCTCTGGCGGACTAAAGAGGAGGCGGGCCGCCCCTACCCCCTATTCCTAATCTTGAGAAGACTTTTTCAATCGAATGACAAGGTCATTTCAGTAAATAAGCCGTAACTCCTATTGTGTAAGTGGTAAAATTAAGCGATGCTGAGTGTTAGATATCATTTTCAAGCTCGCCTCGCTCCCTCTTATAAGTATTCTACGTTCATGAAAAATTAATTTCTATTTCAGTATGAATTGTCAAGAAAACCCTTATTTATTCGAAATGGGCTGCTAATACGATCTGACTTAACTTGCTCTTGCAACCTACATACACCCTTTCTTTCTCGATATTTTCTGCAAAAGTCGGCAAAGTGTAGGTCAATTAAAAATACCAATAATATTTTTTTTTGTTTTTAGTTTTATGACATTTACTGCGCACTGTTTTTGGAAGACTGTATTTTTTATGTATGAAAAAATAGTAAGCAGTATATCAAAATAGTTTTCCTGTAGGTCATAAAATGCCATCATCGGCATCTTTGGGCGACTAATCGGCGACTATAAATTAATGTGGCCAAATAGTCGGCTTTCCTGACTAGTTGTCCCATCTCTAGCAATTACACAATATTAGATAACCAAACTGAATATAAACGGGAAGCTTCTGCGCCTTTTATAATTCAAACAGGAGAGTCGTTACAAGTAAGATAGTCGAGTGATACTACAACTACAATCATTCACAAAGCAAACAGTTCTGCTTAGTCTGTTACAGAAGTTGGAGACGACGCAAGGATGGAAGCAGTCATCGTTGGAGTTCGGACTTACGGAAAAGGGAGTTCTAAGACTCAAGAAGTAAGTACCGAAGTACAAGCTGATACGAGGTGCCTCCGCTGCAGGGACCGCTCTAGAGACCGATCGAGAAGTCGCGATCGCTCACGAGGTAGGTCTAGAGGACGCTCCAGGGGAAGGTCTCGTGGCCGATCCAGGGGGAGGTCTCGTGGCCGCTCCAGGGGGAGGTCTCGTGGACACTCGAGAGGCCGCTCCCGTGGCCACTCGAGGGGCAGGTCTCGCGGCCGCTCTAGGGGAAGGTCTCGCGGAGCATCAAGAGGTAAATCTTTAGAACGAACAGGAGGAAGATCTGGTGGAAAATGTGTGGATCGCTGCGGAGACAGAGAAGGAAGACGGGAAAGAGATAGGTCCAGAGGTAGATCTAGGGGTCACTCCAGAGGAAGATCTAGGGGTCACTCCAGAGGAAGATCTAGGGGACACTCCAGAGGAAGATCCAGGGACCGCTCTCGAGGAAAATCAAGGGACCGCTCTCGAGGAAAATCAAGGGACCGATCTAGAGGTCATTCAAGATAAATAAATGAAGAGAACGCAAAGAATTTACATGTGTGGTGTAGAAAAAGAAAATACAAAAAACGTGAAAAAAATACAAAATCAAAAAAGAAAAAAAAAATAAACAAAATCACAAAAAAAAACAATTATAACAGTAAGCACATAAGTAGGTACATGTTATACATAGTGTTCCAGAAGTGCGTGGACATATTTAAGGGTGATGTTGGGTAGCTGATAGGTATGCATTAAGAAAAAAAAATAAAAACTAAAATATCACAAAAAACGACCAGAATCTTCCGAACAACTGACTTTTCAAGCAGTCTGCTAAAATTGGTGACATTTACATTATTTCAATCACAGATTTGATGTCACTAGCTGCATCAGACTGCTTGAAAAGGTTTTTTTTTGAGCTATCCAACATCACCCTTAAATATAACCAAGCACTTCAGGAACACCCTTGTACACTTACCTAGTATAAATATTAGATTAAACTAGGTTAAATATTTATAGTAGGTGTGAAGTGCTTGTGAAGTGTCTTCTGAAGTGGAAATGTAGAATCTGGAAACACCAGGAAAAGTGAAATACAGTGACAAAGACGTGACAAATAAGGTAAAGTGAGTCAGAATAAGAATAAATTAATTACAAGAAAAAGTTAGATTACAGTGTGATAATGATAAATGTACAAGAACGTTTGGTTTTCTTTAAAAGTTTACAAAAAAGTGTTCCACACTTTCAGCAGTTCCAGCACTAGGCTAGGCCTGTCCCGCACAGGAAGCTTTCAAGATTTTCTTTGAAATTAAAAATAAATAAATATGCTCAGAATAACTTTACTACTTATTATAATGACCAATACAGAAATTACGAGTGAACGAGAAGATTTTTAGGGAAAACCAAGAAATATTATTATGTTATGTTTAGTTAGTTAATGTTAGATATATGTGTAAGTACCTATAGGTACTAATTGACATACCTACCAACTTATATCGTTAATAATTAAAAAATAAAATAAAAAAAAAACTTAAAACTATCTATGAAAAAACAAAAAAAAATAAGTTAGTACCTACCTATATAAATTAATTTAAAAAAACTGTAGGTATTCAAAATAAGCTATATTTTATGAATTGAATGGTTTAGGCTATAGGTATAAGTTTTACAGCATGTCTTTATAATACTAGTAGGTCGTTACGATTAGACACTTAGGTTTAATTTATTTCTATATAATATTATGTCTACCTTTATTACCTACCTACCTATAATGTTCCGAGTTTAGCATTTATTACTTATATTGGCCATTTTAAAATACTTTGTTGTTAAGACTAGCTGGCTTAACTAATAAAAATATAATATTAAAACCCTGTTTATTCTTCCTACACTACAAACACCATATTATTATTTTATGGCAAAAACAAGCCCAGAAATAAATCTATTACTCATAGTTTTATCAAAACACTAGAGTAGGTATCCACTATTTTTATTGTTATCAAATAGGTACCTAGTACGGCTGAATGCAAAGTTAAATAAGCGTGACTGATAACAGTATACCTACCAGTTGCTGCTATCAATCATGTCAATTCATAAAATACAATCTGAAGTTATTGACATTCATGTAAGTACCTATACTCCAATATACATAAGTACAACACGCTTACAATATTCGAGAGTAGGCTGAGGTGTTATGGCTTGCATGTGTGACAGTGAGAATCTCCAAATCACACAGGCATGACGCCAGCAACCCTCAGAAGAGGCAGGAGGTTCACAGAGGGCGACAGGACCCATCTGAACATCTGGCCGGCTATACCCACCCTCTGGACAAAGATAGTTGAAAGGACATCGTGTATAATAAAAATGGCCTTAACTGGCTTGGCTTAAGGCCATTTTTATTATACCAAAATAGGTATAACTGAAGGGGGTAACCTTTCAGTGTCATATGTTACCACTCGTGTTGTTAGTTTTCTTGATTAACACTAGAAGCGCCGCCGTCCCATTTTTGTTCTATCCGCAAGTTTGATCGTCTCTCTCTAACTTTTGAATTGATTTACTTAGGTCGGTGAAACTTTTTGACTTTTAAATCTCAAATCTCAAATAGTTTATTGCAATCCATAATGTACACATAAATAGGTGGTAGAATTAATAACTTATGTGTGTATGAATGAATAGTTGAGCATCGTTTCTTTGCGTACAGAGTGTAGGTACGTTATTTTTTTTCTAGTTATGTCTAGTCAACATCACAAAATAATGATACCTCACGAAATTGTGCTTTATTTGAACCAGATGGTTCGTCCTCTAAAATATCGTTCTACTTAACTAGTTGTCTGGCTCTGAACTGGACCTATTTGGCGCAGTCGCGGGTCACACAATATAATTGTTTAGAATTAAGTTTTCTTTTATTTGTACTTACATTGTATCTGTGTGTGCCAAATAAACTACTTCTCTTTCTTTCTTTCCACTGAGCACGTTTTGTGTAGATCTATGGCTCGACTAAAATATTGTATTCTAATTTCAGGGAGTCTTTACGCTCGGTCTTTACGTTCACTACTTCATGCCAGGCAGTCTCAAAATCCATACTAAACTGTACACAGTACGTCTGGGCGAGCTACGAGAGTTGATAGATAACCCCGTTCCCGACCCATTGCGTTTTGTAAACACTCGAAGATGGTTGCCCAAAGGCGAAGCTCCTTATCCAGGGTACTGTAGGGCACCCGGCCGTGGGCAATGTATCCCAGCCCTTTGCAACTGCCAAAAACTCAAACAAAGTTGGAACAAAGTAATCCTGAAAAAATTAAGAGAACAAAAACAAAAAATTAAGGAAAAGAAAGACCTAAAAATAAAAGAGAAGGAAAAGAAACGTCAAGAACAAAAAGGGAGGGAAAATAAACAACCAAAAGATGTGAAAAAGACAAAGTCTTAATTTCGTAGGTACAATCTTTTTATTGCGGTTATATTAATTTGAAAACTTACACAGCCTTTCTACAATAAAGTTTGAGAAGTACGTTTACATTTATCTTTATCATCCACGTGTATTATAAAACATCGATATTGAAAGTCAATAAAAGTATAAATTGTGTGAACATTGAAGTAAAATCATTTAGGTAATCTACAGGTATATTACAATACCCGACTCCTCGAGCCGTCTCCAAAAATAAAAGAACATTCAAAAACGGCAATAAATATAGTTTGCTATTTTACGAAGAGACAAGGATCTCTTGGTACTCGAATGATGTTGTCAAGGGAACGTTGTTAGTTAACATATGTAAAATTGTCACATTAACTAAAAATATATAGTCCCTCTGGCTGGATTTCGGCCATGGCGCCCAATATAAGCGAAGCACTAGCCATTGGCTCTGGAAATATTACGGTGCACAAATGGCCGGAGATATGAGGGGCAGGGTCAACAGCTCAACGTGCTTGCAAAGGCACAGGGGTATCCCACAATTAACTTCGTAAATCCTGCCAATGAGAAAATAAATATCGTAGAAACTGTTATTGGGTTTTTCATTAAGAATTTCTCTGTATTGACAAACAAGATGGCGCCATAAGTTCCGATTTCACGCCAAAAGATCCCTGTATCTCTCTAGCTTGTCTTAACTCGTTTCACTGTGACAGTGTTCGTACTCAGTAGGTCAAGAGGTCATGCATGGCGTAGCGCCAGGTCCAGTTCCTGGCGAGGGTCTCGAAGCGCGCCCGGTCGCGTACGTACATCTCGCCGAGTTCGGGCTCCATGCATACCTGGTGAAAAATTGTGCTTGTAGTAATTGAAAAATGTGTTGGAGTTTAGGCTGATTTTAACTTTGAGAACATATCAGTTGATTAATTTTACAATGACAGAATGATTGAAAATAGTCAAATAATAATATAATTACTGCCTTTGCAGATTTTCCATGAAGTCGGTTGTAGGTAGACCAAGAGCTAAGTTCTTTTAACTGAACTTGCATAGGCGAGCTTATTTAGCATAATTACTCAACATGACAGAAGTATAATTATCTCAGGCTTGCCTTACCTTTACATTAATTACTAATACATATGTATATTATTTTAAAGTGACTGTCCAAAAACTTTAAAGAAGTTAGTTTCTTACAATAAGCTTATTTTATGTTATTTATATTTATTCTTGATATGGTTGTCCTTACTCGAGAAGTGAGAAAGACCTACAACAATACAAATACTATAAAACAATAACAATTTTTGGATACAAAAATCATTTTATCTCGAAGAATAGATGGATCGACTGTTTAAACGATGATATGATTTGGAAAACGGTGACTACACACAGTGTGTTTTTTTTTTGCCTGAATATCGAACATGATATTGATTTAAAACCAGGGCATAGAGTATTCTACAACAAATGTCCGAGTAAACTCCCGCGTGGATTTATAAATCCAGGGATTCCGAAATTTTTTCAAAGTGGTTTTTCTCCATGTGCCCACGGATTAGGGAATTCGTTTCTTATTGTTATTAGCGTATATGAGTAACCAACTGATTTGTGCTGATTGCAAATACCCAAATCAAAAATCAGACTAGAAAAAAATAAAAATCACTTTATCGCGATTTATTCGTCACTACGTAGGACTAGGCCTTTCAAACTGATGAAGACATTTTTGTTTTTTTTTCTTTTGTATTTTGCGAATTCCGGGATCAAAAATTCAGATAGCTCTAAATGAAAAACTATAAAAGTTATCCACGCGGGAGTTTTACTCGGGCATTTGCTGTGGAATACTTTATGCGCTGGCTTTAAAAAAATAACATGTCCGATTTTCAGGCAAAAGCACACACTGTGCTACGGGAATGACGACTATATGGAATGTGCACGGCGTTGACTATGCCATCTAGTGTTGGATATATGAAACTTTAACGTAAAGAATACTTGACATTGACGCTGCTGAACTATAGTTCCTGCACGCTTCTTTTAGAGGAACGTGCACGAAGTAGATTGTGCCATCTAGCGTTGCAAATTCCAAACTTTTCAATAAAACATACTTGACAATGACACTTCTATGTTGCCACATAAGGTTCCTGCACGATCCCTATTAGAGCAGTATGGGATGCCATGTAGCACCGACCCCAAATAACTTGGATAATCATTATTCCTGAATTCTCAATACACATCAATATAAATTACTATGACAAACATGACAAAAAGATTACATATTACTTAACACGCGAATCATTCAAATTTAGGTACTTATCTATTATAAATGAAGGTTGGTTAACACATATATTATAACCCAAAGGTTGACTGGTAGAGAATGAATTGATGCATTAAGTCCGCCCATGTACCACTATTGTACATAAAGTTTAAATAAATAAATATATAATAACTAACAACGAAACAAAGAAGACATCTTCAACCATCAACAACACCTAAAAATATAAGAGTAGTACTTAGGTGGGTATATAGAACATAATCAGACATTTCGTAAAAAAAGGCTAACCCTGAATAAAGAATAGAAAAAAAACAATCAATAAAAAACAATCAAATTCAGTAGTAGTAGTTTAGTAGTATCAGTGCCGTGCCACGGTCGACTGTGAACGAGTTCTGACGGACCAAGATCCAGGCACGGCCCTGATATGTGTGGATATACCAGCCTGTTTATATTTATGTCTAGGGTATGCGTCTCCGACAGCATATCGCAGCATACCTCGCACGCAATTTTAACATTATGTCAAAGTACGTAACACGTACAATAATAAAACACCAAATCTAGCTACTTCCATGCTAGAAAGACAAGTGCCCTTACACTCACCGCGGTGTAGGGGTCGGTGAGCAGGCTCTGGATGGAGATGAGCACCTTGCTGATGGTGAGCGCCAGCGACCAGTTGTGGTGCACGGAGTCGATGCCCACGTCGCCGTGACGAGAGATGTTGGGGTGTAGGATGCGCGTTAGGAAGCGGACTACTGGGGGACTCATTGGGTATCTGTAGGAGGATAAAAAGACAAAAGATTAGCTGGTGTCTAGTAAAAAAGCAATGGTGTAGATTGCATCACTGCCATTTTATACTATAATTGACTAACATCTGCCAGCTTTGCCCGCGTGAAAGTCGAATTATCCCATGGGAATATTGTCTCGAGATGAAAAGTATCCTATGTCCAGGACAGGATATTCCAGGACATGGTATAGCCGTGTGCAAAGTTTCATCCAAATCCGATCAGCCATTAAGACGTGAAGTGGTAAAAAACAAACTAACTTTAGCATTTGTAATATTAGTTAGGGTAGGCTCGTGCTTGAGGAAATCTCGACCGCTCTCCCGGACCACAGCAGGCGTATCGGGCGTCGGCCCCTTAACTGGGTCCAAGGGCGGCGGACTTGGGGACGTCCGTCGCCCCCATTCATTCGAACCCGAGATGGCAGCGCGTGGTGTTCCCGTGCGCCCTTCTTTGACGTAGCGGGGGGAGTCAAACACCTCACTCCCCCCGCTGACGCGAGGTGTACCGCAGAGGCGGGCCGGCACCAGCCGGGGATTACGGAAGTCGCATACGTTCCCGCGATCCCCGGCGTATGTAGGAGCTAGAAAACCGGGGTGGTTTTAGTCAGTAAGAGTCTGACAGACCTCTCCGCCCGCCCCAGGGCATCCATGAGGACTTCCCCGTTAAAATAAAAAACAGAAAGAAGGCTCGTGCTTGACCACAATCTAACCTGTTGGAAAGCGATAATGCTGTCCACGATTGAGCACACTTTCCTAGAAGTACCCTATTCACTCTTGAAATAAATGCCTATAATATTCCAATGCTAAGCAAAAGCCTCCCCCAAATCCTTCCAGGTATTCTTTGCCTTATTGAGCCAGCTTTTGCGGTAGGCGTCTTGGTCGTCTCGACCCTTCTTATATTGCAAAAGACATATTACTGCGTATGCGCCCCAATAGCGCTTTCAAACAAACAAACAAACTCTTCGGCTTCATTATGTAAGTATAGGTACTAGTATTATTATATAGATACATGTATGTGACCAATCAAGTTGACCCCCACAACCTTGTAACTGGTAACACGATACTCCTTGGCAAGACTGGTTGCCATATTTTCGAGCTTCTATACCCATAAGGACACAAATCCTTTTACAAAATAATAACAAAGTCATGCCACTTACGCGTACGGCACTTGTATGTACAGATAGAAGATGCCTCCCTCGTACGGAGAGCCGATGGGCCCGGTGACGCTGGCCTGCCAGTGGCAACACTTGGGGTCCAGCGGGGTCGCGGCGATGCCTTCTGGGGGGTCATTACGCAGCATCTGGAAGATATAACTATGATTTTTTCGTTTTCCTTTTAGGTGTTTGTTTAATTCATAAAGACTGATGCACCTTGAGGTGCTTTTAAAAAAGGCAGATTGTAAAATAGCTGAAAACTCGTTTTTCTACCGATCTTAGAAGGCATTTTATCGTTAAAACCGCAAGCTACGTCTTGTGTTGCAACTTGTGGGCGGCTTTCTAGCGTAGGTGTGTTGTAAATGTAAATACCTAGTGAAAATGAGCCAATGTTCTTAAATACTTGTTTGTCTCATCCATAAAATGTCTGAATATGATCGTAAATACAGTAAAAGGAGTTTGTAAGGATCGTAGCAGATGGCGTTCTGTAGCTTCTGTCACAGTTATGGGAAACACTTTACTAATGTATATCAACAATTTACTAATGTTATTTTAATTTAATTAATTTTACTAATGTAACACTTTACTAAATGATGTGTCTTTCAGTAATTGTTTATCAGTTAATCAGTAAATCAGTTACCATGCGACCATGTTAATGTACCGATATTCCTCCGGGCCTCGGTAAGCACGTAATTAAGGCGTTGGTTATGTCTGTCATTTGTACATGTTTGACAGTAAAGTGGTCAGAAGCCAAAAATTCTGACACCAATCCTGCCAAGGGTACTACAAAGGGTAAGGACAACAGTAAAGAGTCGTGGTAGGTGGTTGTGAAACTCGAATAGGCAGTTGCTCCGTGTAAAAACTGATACTCTCTCATTGAGTTAACAATGTACCTTTAGTTCGATCCTCAGTCGGTTGCGGCGCCAGGCGTTCTCTTCGCCGGCGGGCTGCGCCTGCACGCACATCTGCACCAGACAGTTGCGACAGAAGCACGACTCGACCAAGGATTGGTATTTCTGAAACAATATTAATAAATATTATATTTTGTATAACCTGGAGAACTTTTGCAGGCTATCAATTTGAATTTTGCGAGCAACGATAGAGCCATACCCTGGCCCGGATCTAAAAAACCGAAACCGGGGCCGTGCCCCGTGCGGCCAGTTTAAGGGGCGCCAAATTCAACTATTTGAAGAAAAAATCTTATTCGATGTGGGGTACTAAAATTTTATACTATTCTTACTTTGACCTTCGATGCCAGTGATGGGTACAATGGGTCTTCGTTATCGTTAAGGTATTTTTACTCCCGATACATAATACAATTAATCACAAACGTGGAAGAGAGGGGGGCGCCACTGTCAAGTTTCTGCCCCGGTTCGGAAAAATCGTAGATCCGGGGCTGCATACCCTACTTCCCGGGTGCGTCTTAACCTTTTGAACGCCATTGTCACGTATACACGACAGGCAAGCGCGTGCGCTGTACGCCAAACGTCACAAATATGTGACAAAAAGTACGGCGATTTTGTGGCTTGGCGTCGGGGGCACGACGCGACGATGCGTTTAAGCTCTGGCGTTCAAATGGTTAATATTAAAGTTTCACTAGCTTGGCGACGCAAAGAACCTATGATCCGAACTTCAAAACTTTCTGCTGAAGGAATACAAGACTGAGCGATGCAAGCTCGAAAAATTAAGCGTCCCGTCTCGGATATGCCAGATTCTTTAATGCTAAGACCACACGTGCGTACATGCTCGACGTTCATTTGAGCAAGATTGAACGTAAATACCGTTATAACTTATTGCTCAATATCGAACCAAAATTCTAGGCAAGCTTACTTCGACCACATCACCGCTTACCAACAGGTGAGATAGTGGTCAAACGAGTGCCAATCAAAAGTAAAAAACAAAAACTTTTGAAGAACAAGAGTCACTTTTCAAGAGGCTTTTTGTATATTTTACTGAAAGCCTCTATCTATATCTATTCCAGTTTGCTCTGTATTCAGAAGACATGTCACCTTGTGCCAGTCGATGTTGGTCAACAACGGCCGGTAGAGCGGGAAGCGCTTGGTGGTGAAGCCGGCCCAGCGCGGCGGCGCCACGCGCGCTCGCACCAGGCGCCACCAGCGCGAGCACACGCACGCGCACGCGCACAGCGACAGGTCGTCCAAGTAGCTGAATATGCACAGCAGCACTGCAACCACACGTAGTTGACGAGTGTATTTTGTTAAACAAATGAAAAGAAAGTTGTCATATCAGGATACTGATCAGTGATCTCATACTGTAATTTTAAGTTTCTCACAAACTTATGACATGGGTGATATAACAGAAGAAGGCAGTCAAATTAAGGCTAAGGTAATAAAGACTGTTGACTACTTATGTGTGTAGGTACGTACTTGAAGAAATAATTGTGACTATCATCTGGATCTGAAGATAAATAAATGATCTTTCTGCTCTATTCTAAACAAAATGAAAAAGAGTTTGAGTTTTGCAATGATATTAATTAACCCGCCTGATATGCAATCGTTACAAAATACCAAAATAAATATTATAAATACCTTCAGAAGGCAACTGCTCAACAAGTCCAGCAACCAGATTGTCGGGTGGCCTAGGCGTTGATAGCGCCTGCAAGGAGCGTGCTAGGCAGGGCGGGTGTGGCGGCGGACCTAGCCCAGATCGATCGTCGCTTGTGGGTTCAGACCCATCTGCTGAGTCCATGACCGGCCCCACTGCACGCACTGGTAAATCATCAAGTGGTGGATCATTGGCAAAAGCGGCAAAGTCGACACGCATGGATCCATCAACACGAATTGGCCCATCAATAGGAGGACGCGGCGGATCATTGTGCAGCAGCCCGTCAGCACGACCAGGCCCATCAGGGCGACTGGGGCCACCATTACCCCCAACACCACTACAGTTTCCACTGCTGCTTGCGCCGCCAGCACCTGAATTACTTGCCCGGCTGGCATCATCCTCTGGACTAGTTTCACTGTCCATTGAACTCTATAAAAGGGGGTAAACATTTAAAATTATTCATTTAAACTACAGTGCCACAATATAAAAAATTATATTTTTTGCACTTTCAATATATTATGCATTATTGGAAGGAACCAGAGAATATCATGGCTAAATAAGCACCAGTTGGGATGGGAGACCCACCATAGAGTCTTAAAATAATGACTTTCAAATGGTGAGACTTATATCTACTGCTGTCTGCCACACTATAAAGCAAATGTTAAAATAATGTTAAATATACAATTAGTATTTACTATTATGAACCCATTCCCGTGTCCCACCTTATCCATTGGTAATATTCAATTACGGTATTCATTGGTACATATTTAAATGTTTAACTAAAAAACTCAATCTGCAATTGGAATGTTTGCTTTTCCAATTCATATAATAAATAAAATAACTAAAAGAAATATTTATATTGAAATTGAATAATTCTTTAAGTAATGTTATCTATGACTTACTCTGTAATGCCACCAGGAGGGCACTGAAGCACAGGCTTTATTAATTTTACGTTCAGCACTGTAGTTTAAGTCTGAAGGCTCATCATTCCCCGAATCACCATCATCTGTCTTCTCACTGTAGAAATATGAGGATGGCAAGTACGAGGGGAAATCCGGGAAGAGAAAAGCGTGGCAAGTGACACAAACTGGCTCCCCGAAGCTAGGACCGTAGTACCCATTGCACACGTGACAAGTAGAATTCTGTAACAAATGGATCACACAACTGAATATTTATCTCTTAATTTGACACTACGTCGTAGTTCACTTTCATACGTACATCAAACTCAAACTCTAGAGGCTGCTCAGATGGAGGAGTACTACAAATGAGCTTGTCCCCATTTTCTTCTAGTTTTTTCATAAAATTAAAAAACTCGGGACCCATCGTAAACATGTTTAAACTTTGTATGAAACTGTTTATTTAATGATAGACTTCTTTTACAATTTGTACGATCATTGGATCGGATATGAACAGATAAACCACAGTTTGGATTAGTTCATAGAACAGATATTAGCAATACCAAAGCACATAGTATTTTTACAATAAGTAGAAGGATACCATAAGATGTATGTACCCAAAATTCAGAAATCAATCAAAGGACTTAGTTATCTGTCAAAACAGAAAGGAATATTGACACTTTTTTGACAGCAACAACATTGACAATTTGAGATCTCTATTGTTGCCAGCAGTAAAATATTGCAGTTTTACACGTTCCTATTATTCATTCCGTAGAGACAGAAGCAAAAAACAGATTTACTCTGCTTGTAGCCGACTGTAGGCAGCACTTGCTTATTTGGATTACTTTCCTAAATAATAAAAAGAAGCGCCATTATATATATCCCTAAAAAGCAAGCTTTTATTCTGGTTTCTACTGTTGCTAGGGAAACGCCTTTTCATTTGTGCCTAGCCCTGAGAATTGGGGATGTATCTGTTAGCACCTATAGAATGACTGTCCTCTTCAGAGAATGCAGGGATGACCTTCCATCATCTAGCCCAAGGCGTCGTTCTAATACAAAGACATTAAATCTCTTTGTTCTAAAACAAATCATCGCATTCATTTGTATGGCAAACCTGGTCCCGTCACGCACCGCGCCGACAGAAGACGCCTTCCGGTTTCGCCGAACAAATTATAGGTACCGTCGATCGCGGGAATACGCGAGCGTCGCCTTTATTTGTATGACGTCGACAAAGGACCTGTCCTGAGGATTATTGACTGGGCCAAAACATTCAAATTCATCGAAAGCATGTAATCGCGCGGTCGCCACGTAGACTGAACCGCGATGCCACAGTGCACCAAATAAATGAAGCATATTTTTTTATTACAATGAGTCAGGTTAGCAAGAACATATTCGTCTCGGTAGGTTTGTAGGACTTGTCTAAAAAAAAAAAGCTAGAAAGAAACAAGTTGGCGAGCAGCGACTATGTAGTTCCGGTAGTTTTGTCGCTCGGCTATAAGCCAGTGCTCTTTTGCGACGAGCGATTACTCGCACCACTTCCTCCGGCCCGCAATATAGGTAGAAATGGACCGCTGGTTTGGTCTGTCGGCGTGAGTTCTGACCGCCAAGCGAGTATTATCTTTGATAGCTCTTGTCGCTGCAACATCTTTGATAGCTCTTGTCGCTGCAACAAACTAGTAGGGAGTTCTCGCCGGCAGTGTGAACAGCCAGCTATAGACTATAAATGAATGTGTCCCTTTTATTCACACGGGTTCTACATCTTTTGTCAGTTTCCTCAGCAAGAAAATAGTCGATACCTAATCGTTACCTCGTCAGCAGTGAGACAAGTGCCTAAGTTATGGTTGAAGTTTTCTTTTTGAGATGTGTGTAGGTATACCTGTTCGATTTTTGCAGTTTCCTCATCCATTATTTTGCTGACAAAATAATTGAAATTTGTAAGGATATGCTACTCCGCCTGAACAATATCTGAACGGATTTTGATAATGATTACGGAAGAAGTGGCCACTGGCAGCGTGCAGGTCTTTGGCTTATTTAAGTAATTTCAGAGTTAATCTTCATAACACGTAATTGAAGTTAGGAAAACGAAATAAAACAACAGGATCATTCTTAAAATTATTCTTAAATTACTCTTATTTCATCTTTTGTCCTTTTACTTCTTTCTTTCGAGCTTTATAATGTGCCATTTTTATCAATCAATATGTTTTGAAAACGAACACAAAAATTACATATTTTTAATTTATATCATACGCGTACATTGTACTTTATAATTAAATTGATAAAATCCGAATAAGTATAGATTTGTATAAAGGAGCACAAACTAATTTCTGTATTTCTATTCTTTTAATAAGTAATAATACTTTTACTATCATTCTGATGATTCATAAACGTAATGGTCAATATTTGAAATCATTACCTATGTGGCGTGGACGAATACGAACTAATGCTACCACGAAAATACTATTTTACACAAACATATTTTGTTATGGAACCTTATCCATAAAGTAACAAACACAATGTAGATACATACAGTCAAATATTAAAAATTATAACAATTCTTCGACACAAGTGTACCTAAATGTAACTAACTATTTTAATTTAATACATAATATTAGTTAAATAAGACAGCTGTCTTATATTTAACTTTTCACAACGAAGCTGTCCACACGAAGGGCGCGAGGCGGCGCGGTCCGGGACCAGGCAGTACACACCGCGACCGTTTTGCACACACATTTAAAAACATTCACCAGCCGCACAGACTTATACCTACACTTCATATTACGACTTAACTGGATAGATACTAGCATTTCTATCTTACTGTGCAGCACTTACAACGGCTACAATAAGACCCTTAATTTATTCTAAACACCTAAAACGCGATATGAACAATGATTGCCAAATAGTATTCACAAAATCACTAACGACATCTTTAAGGCGAATATAATACAAAATGAGTGTCAAAGGATATATTTCAACATTATTTGAACTAAGTTGTGTAGACACATAATGAGACATTCAGGCGATCAGCAACGGAAGTCAACATCGTATATTTTAAATATCTATTCGCTAGACTTATTTTATACACATCGCCCTAAACGAGTCCTAGGAAGAACTTTTTGTTCACAATCAGAAACAGCACATTTTCAAAACAGTCACTTCATCTCAGTAATCTTATACAAATAAAAATAAAATCCATATTTCCTTAATGCGATCCGTCATAATACACCGGAGTCCGTATATTTTCCTTACCTACATAATCGTAACGACAACGTTAAGAAAGAAAAGGTAAAGGTAGAGCTAGAGTCCAGTGGCGCAGCTCGCAGCTCTAGTCGAGTCGCGCGGCGTCCACACACTAACTTAGCTATACCGCACACTCGCACAAAGTTACCGCGCGGCGGCCGGGGCTCTACCGCACTCAGTACGGAGAGTAATACGTGCCGCGCCTGTAACCTCTGCAAACAAGGCACGCCGTTAGTCACTACAGCTACGTGCTACACGTTACAGATACCAAACTACCGCTACGCGCTACGCACTGCCATGCAAGCTACGTCACGACGGAGGAGGGGCGCCGCATTGAAAATACTCAGTTTTCTATTACAAACTTTATTTGTAAAAAGTGTGTATAATATATTGTCTTTCTTTTGATCAATTTACAACAGTTTGTACCGAATTTTACAACAGTGTCTACAGCCTACAGAGTGATTTATTGCATAAGATGCCACATCTAGTTTATTGTCAATATTCAATTGACTAAAATCCTTCCACTTCTAAATCTATAAAACAGAAGTAGAATAAGTGAGGAGAGAGGTGACATCTTCCACAAGTTAGTGTAGAAATTGGTGTAATTTGCAACTGTTAATGTATTACAATAATTGATACCAAACATCGTCTCTCATTAGTGTCCAACAGTGTATGCTTCGTTCCACTGTACTGGTATTGGAGCCTTAGTTTATTTCAGACTTGTTACTTGCACATAATATGAATTAATGACTGATAATAATAATGACAAAACCTTTCAGCATGTCTATGTGGTGGTAATTAGATGCATCGTTTTATTTAAATAAATGATGAGATGAAAACAAAATGACAAACAAAAATACCCATTAACTTGATAGGTAGGCTAAATAACAAAAATAAATCCTTACAAAAAATTAAATATTTTCTTCGGGGATTTAGTATTTAAATGACAGGAAGTCATCCTAAGTAAAAAAACAATCTAAATTATTTATTTTGAATTACGAGTATATTTAGTTATCAATTTTAAATTGCCACATATTTGCATTTTACAATATTTTGTTTGTTTGTACAAAACAAGAAACATAATTAAATTGCTGGACAGAATTTAGGCTATAAATACTCATAGTCATAAACACCAAATAAGTCACAAGTCTTTTTGACATATTTATCTTCATTAGAGCCCTAATTTTACAATCTGTTTCAATAAAGACTGCAGATGGATGGCCTCTCAATGAAATTATAAACGATCGTTTCTCTATCGGTTTTTACAAACTATCGCATGATATTAATATTCTGCTGGCCTTTGAGGGACGTCTTGAGATCGTATTATAAAAATATCATAATTATAATAAACTAAAGATAATTTTATATCCAAGGCTCATACAGAGACAAATAAACAACAATAAAATTTTTGTACAAAGATCGTAGCTACAGCACTTTGTGTGGCAAAGTGTTGTTTACATGACAATTCCATCGTAACAGTTGCAAATTATGTAACAGAGTAAAAAAAAACCACAGAAGTTGAAGATGTAGACAGTGTTAATATGGATTGTACCTGCCGCGGCGCACCGGCCGGTAGCCGGAGTAGTAGGGCGAGAAGCCGCCGCGGAACGAGCGCCCGCGGCCCCGCATGGCGCGCGGCGGCCGGTTCGTCGTCGACAGCCCCGGCTTGTTGGTGCGCTTGGGCATCACCTGCGCACACACAACGTCATGCTATTCTAGTACAAGCTCTGATGAGGTTCATACCAAACTCAACTGTTCATTATGCTGCTTTTAGCATTCAATTTTAATATAATAACTATATTCGTGACTTTCTAAGTGGGATTTGACAGCTGAGTTAAGGGATAGAAGATCGCTTTTCTACTAAGTGCGGAAAAGATTTATTTCATGTTTCTTTTATACCTATTTACTGGTAAAGCAATGTCGTTGTGCCCTGCTGTCAAATCCAACTTCTTAGATTGTCACGAATATAAACACTATAGGCCATAAAAACATGCCTGTAATTTGCACAAAAGTATGCAAGAAGCTTACGTTACATGCACCAATCAAAAATTGTTATGGCACAATGGCATGCCAGTTACTTACAAACTTTGAACAACTTACAGGCAAGTGTATTAACGCCTTACAGCATGTAGGCTACTTGCATAGTTAGTGCAAGTAACAGCCATATGTATTACGGCCTTTACAGCAGGAACAAGTAAAACAAATACATACAAGTAAAACATTATTTGAAGTTATTAAGAAGTACATAATTATGACTTCCTCAGTCAAACGCAGATTAGTACTCCTCCACCTCCAAGTTAGTCTTCTTCTTCAAAAAAAAAAATCAACAGCTTACCTTAATTTGACGCCCTCTAAATAATGATTCGTCCATTGCCATTGCAGTCTGTACACTGTCTTTGTCGCCAAACTCAATGTAGGCGAATCCTTTGGGGTGGCCGTCGAACTTATTACATAAAATTGTAACCCTGTAAGGTAGCATGATATTAGATTAATATTAATAATATTCTATGTACCACACAGTATACTATGATGTCAGGGTATTTTGGGCCTTTTTTTTAATTTACTAGCTATTGCACGCTGGTACGCTGGTTCGCGCCACCGGGTTTATCCCATAATTACAGCAGTGACACTCAGCGATTGTGTATTTTCTATTGGTGAAAAAATTTTCGTAATCGGATTGTACATCGAAATACTACCATTTACTTTTTGACTTACACCCTAATTGAGTACCACACTAATCGTATAATCGTGCTTTCTTTCACACCCAAAGAGAATTTGCATGTAATTTTTTAATTTGCTAAATAAAATACGCATCAAGTAACAATTATGAAATATTTTCAGATTCTTTTAACTAGCAACGAAGTAGCTTTAAAGTTAAAAGAATCCTGATCCATTGCTTAATACGTTTGAAAATTCGTTTGTAAGTCAACATAAAATACGCAATTTACAAAATTAGAGGCATTGCGAAAAGAGGCCGCCATGGCTCACGCACAATGGTTCAACATCAGGACTAAGTGCGGCAACCAAACCCCCAATAGATAGATAGTGTGTGAATTAGTGTGTTACGTAATGACACCAAAGCAGGGTAATTGCTTAAAATCTGTTTAAATAATATCAGTTTTAGTTTAGAAGACAACTCCCAGAAGCCACGACAGCTAAGGTTGCTTGCAAAGCGCGAGTTTATACTATCGATCTATCAACGTAACCGTGCGCTAAAGATTTCATGAGATTACGTGAGGCTAGGCCTTATTTATTGCCCTACATTAAAGGCCTACACACACCGGGACAGAATGGCAAAGGATTTTGCCACCGGTCAGCGCACACTAGCCACTTAGAAACTAGCATTCCGGCGGCCTACCAAGACATCCCGCGACGAGCCTAATGGACGGCAGTGTAAAGCCCGGTTTCCACCGCGAAAGAGTAATGAGCCGAAAATGGATAAGCGGAGCGGACTTCGTTTTCATGAAATAGGTTTGCGTTTCCACCAAGAAAGAGTTTAGTCAGTTTAGTCGTCTGATTTCCACTGCAAGCTCATTTTTACTCTTTTTGCACGCTGAGTAATTTCCGCTCGACTCTTTGTTGGTGGAAACACATGTAAGCAGTTTTCTCTTGCGAGGTAAAAGAAGTCATTAATGGGTCCGCTCCGCTCGCGGTGGAAACCGGGCTTAAACACTGCTTCACGCTGCGGCATGTCATAGCGTACTTCGGTGTGACGTTCCCTAGGCATGCTCCCCAATGCCATGTCAAGAAATCCCTTTCGATACCACGAAATCAATTAAAAACATTGGCATTTATGTAAGTTTGAATGTCCTTTGGTGAAAAATTCAATCCTCTGCCATTCCGTCCCGGTGTGCGTAGCGTTTAGGCGATTTATTGTTTGACACACGCCGTTCGTTTGCCACAAGTAGCAAGTAGGAATGATTGCAATAGTAAGCCTAAGATTGCTATCCAAACTGCTCATACGAAAAGCAGGTTAACTGTGAGAGGATGGTGGTTTGTTTGGCATTTATGTCAATTGCACAAAATCTGTATTTTACAGTTAGCAAGCAGTTTTAATGCAGCATGTCTGTTTGTTAGAGAACATATAAATTGAGTTCAAGAGCTGTCATCATGGCTTGGGAATATTGACACTCAACAGCTCTTGAACTCAGTTTAGATGTGCTGAACCCTTTTCATAGAAGAAGAAGTAACTTCTTACATACCTATTAATTGATCCACAACCGTGGAAGTGCTGCTCCAGTTCCTCGGCAGTGGCACCGTAGTCCACGTTGCCGACGTACACTGATCTGTTGTCTGCCTCGATCTTCTCTTCGATCGACATGTTTAGCGGACTTGCTGCGGAAACAGAGAAAAGCCTAGTTGATTAAAGAGTTTAGTTTTCTAAAAAAATATCAATTTAATTTTTTATTACAACAGTTATGTACAGTACGCGATTATCGGGAGTGTGGATTTAGAAAGCTTTATTTTTTTAATTAGGGAAATTGTTTTGATGTATTGGTCAATAAACAATACTGTGAAAAACTTTAAAAACTATTCTTAATTTTTTACTAATTCTCTCCCAAACTATCGCATATTGTACAGAGTATTCAATGTCATGTAACACAACATTCGCAGATGCGCCAAGCTGTCCAAATATCCAAAATGTCAAAGGTAAACAGCCAATTTCTTCTCTAAAGCTCAGTAAAATTATTTTAGCCCCTAAAAAAGGTGGAACTTAAACTTACTCCCATTACAGTTGTTTTATCTATTTTTTTTCTTAATCAAACTGCAGATTATTAAAAATTTTAGGTTCATACAAGATGGACCTTTGGTTTGCCCCTTGGCAAGATAAGATGACTGAGACAACAGGTCTCACAGGTCCCTTTAATACAATAGAATAGCAAGGCGCACATGTGAATGTTGTAAAAAGATTACATCAAATCATGCAAACCCATTTTTTTTTCTTTCTCAGAGAACCTTGTTTACCAGTAGTGTTATTAAAGTTTACCAGACAAAATCCTTAATATTTTGTAGCAAGACCTTTGAATAAAAAAAGATTAAGAGAAAATAGCTTTTCTAGTTCTGAGGGGGAGGAAACCTATCTTTCTATACTAAACAATTACAAGAAAACTAAGCTATATCTAGGTGAATTGGGTGCCTAACATTTGTTTCTGACATAATACTCAAAATATTTCATAACTACATTTCATAACAACTAAATTGAACAGAGTTTTTTGTGACTGTACACTGATCTATTGGCAAAATTTTTATGGCTTCAATTTAAATGCATACCAAGTAAAATATGTTAACTTCAAATAAAATAAACGCACACTATACCAAGGTGCCTAAAGAACAACGTTTTAAGTTCCAAAATAATTATACACTCATCAGAATAATTGTATGTGTTGTATTTATATTCTTTTTGCCTACCAAAACAGATAAATGCTAAACAATTCTTGTTTCCCTGAAATACAATGTTCGTTCTGTTACTAGGAGAACTTGGATGCAAGAGCGAGCTAAGCGAGCTCAGGACTTGGGTCACCCCGATTCGGACAGGTTAGGTAAGACGGGGATGGCAGGGTCTAGTGAGCAAGCGAATTAGACCCCGCTATCCCCTTCGTGTTTTTTCTTTTTAAACCATTAACTACTCCGACTTCGCCTTTTGGTGAGCATTTATCCATTCTGGCAGGTATTTTGAATTGTTTGGTAGTAAAATAGGTACTTTTCTGGTAAGCGTTTAAACACAAGCCAATTTTAATTGACAAGTATGGTTGTCCATTCTGGGCAACACAATGTGATAACCAATATTAAGGAATGTGTATCATGAAAACACATGTTCCAGAACTCAGCAGTTGATTTGGTATGGAACTCACCAACATCATGTTTCTTTTTTTTATTCTTTGGTATACAAAATTTTGTGGTAGGTAGACAAAACCTATTTCTATTAACCTTTAATCTATCAATGAGGGCCTACATTATGCAGAGGAGATCTATGGGCGTAATAAGGTATTTAACAAAAACTTACTAAGTCCCGGTGGGCTACCCATACTCATCTGCTTGTCTACTTCAGTTTGCATCTGTTTTAGTTTTTCAGCCTCTTCTTCCATTTCACGCACTCTTGCTTTGATGGCTGCCAAATCTGGCACTTCACCGCCAGCGGCTTCGTCACCACCCTGAGTAACAATTGATTGTTTTAGCAGTATTGTAAATAATTATCCTGGAACCAACAGGTGCAATAGTTTTGATGCAGTAATCAAACTGCTATTTTATCAATAACTCTAGAATGTTGGAATGTTAGTTTTGCTATGGAAGTGGCAGGAGTGTGGCAATAGTGGTTATTTTAAAAACAAGGAATAATCAATAAGTGTAGGTGTGTCAATGACTTCTGCTTCATACCACCACCCACATCAGCTGTAGGTAATACCTAGATTTGAATAGATTAATTTTCATGTAAGCCCATGTTCTCATTGAAGACTATTTACAAGTTTAATTACAAAAAAAACACATGTGTAGAATGTGGAAAAATGCATGATAAACATAAACAAATGAATATTTAAGCCCCAGTCAACATGATTTTCACAAAATATAGCTTGGGTCTTATCTGGCTTACTAAACCAAACCAAATTATGTATGATGTTATGATTTGTGTTTATCATTGAATGCTATAATAATAAAATGCCACAGATTTAAGATCTTGCAAGTTATGTTACACCTACGTGTAATCGATGGTTTACAGGTTAGCTTTGTAAACCAGTCGTATAAAGGCCGATTACCGTTAATACTCAGTAAGTGTAACATTTCACATAAGAATAACTGTTATCTTCTCCTGCTTACCAACAAACTGTGTTTGTACATCATTATACACAAGCATTATCTTACTTTAGACGAAAGTAAACCAAGAAATACTCACTCCAAGACTATTGTCAGTCATGTTTAGGGAACCGTTGGTTCCGTCCAAATGATTGTTGTCAATCGTCTCTAAATAATCATCATTGTCTGCCATGGCCACTAACTGCTTCTTTCATGAATTCAACACTTAGAACTTCACACTTCACTAAATCCCTGAAACAACATTGTAATTAGTGAAACTCTACGCTGAAATAATTCTGATGATTACGAAGTTACTCTGACGTACCGGTAACCAAATCCGTTGAAGGCAAATGGCCTACTTTTAAAATACTATTCACATTCAACACTTAGGCTCATTGGCTTTCACTGTAGAAGTGGTAATTTCATGGACATCCTATTATTCCTTTGATATTTACAGATTCGTTTCGGCCAAAATACCTAAAAATTAAACGCCAAACCAAACAACTGACAATGTGACCATAACAAAAAAAAATTGATTAGAAAATTAAATAAAATATTCGGTTTACTTTTGTTTTTATGTTAATTTTTTTTAAAACAGGCTTGTGTTTCTGAAAGAAAAATCTTTGTCAACGACGCCGGGTTTTCCCTCTGTTTTTGTTCTGGGTTCATTGCCTGCCTTCATTTTTCTGTTTCCGCTATGCCTAATATCTAGCAATCCCATAGCCGAGAGATCTTTTCAATGACAGCTTAACGGCAGTTTGTCACTGTCAATGTTTGGAAACGTCACATATTCTGTGTAAAGTTGATAGAATTCCTGAAAAGCTCTCTAATTTTATTGTGAGATATTTTCATAAATCTTCTCGTTCGAAGAAATGCTAACGCACGACTTACTTACTTTAAAAAACGAATCGTTGCAGATATAACAACACTAACACCTTGTTATCACTAGTATCACAAACAACAACAGACAATATTTAATAATTGTATACACTAATGGTGTATTCTAGATTAATATACAAATTATTAGTAGCGGTAAGTATTAAAAACAAAAAAACAATTCAGTTCAATGATATACCACATTTTAACTTGCTTCCTTTGCAAAGCTATTGTTTATTTAATTACTTCATGTTTTGTTTTCTAAGTTATCAAGTAAACTTTCAGGTGTTTGTGTGTATCTGTTGGTTCCATGCAATTTATCTGAGTTGGAGTTTATCACCAGTGCTGAAAGATGCCGCTCACAGCTGATGTGGCTGCTCAACAAGTGCAGGTAGAATACTGGAATTAACACAGAACTCCCTCGCTAATATGCCAATACAAAATTTGATCCAACTGTAGTGTGTACATAAACAGTAAACAAATGTATTGAATTAAACAACAAAATTTTATTGTTTATGCTAAAATTAAGGTAAATAGATCTAGAATAGATTCTAAACTGTACCTTTTACAGGTACAATTTAGAATCTTTTAGAATTGAAGTAATTTTGTAACTTTTTGTCACTTTTAATTGATTTTAATAAAATTAAACATACTTATGAAATTGTAGTCAACTATCTATATATTATATATATGTGATTGCTTTTGTGAATATTTTCAAATTAGGAATTCTTCTTCGTAACTGCTAACTAAGAAGTGAACTTCTTTTATATTCCTAATGTAATTTTTAGTATCAATGTTGTAGTAAAAATAAAAAAAACGGTAAATAAAGTTCAGTTTGTAAGCCAAAGATTGATGTTTTCCTAAAATTTAAATCTAATGTTTTTTTTTAACTGAATTTTTACATGAACACTTCTAATACTACATATTGATTAATATAAATCTAATATTGAATTTCTACATACATCTTAAAATAGTAAAATCATCTTTTTCACTCCTTCTGATTTATAGCGGCAGTTGAATATTATATAATTGGTAAATTAAAAATTACAAAATGTATGTTTATAACAAGTCAGCAGTAAAAACTGAGCAGTAAACTAAAGTCAGTAAATATGACTGAATGGACAGTTAAAAAATCGGAGTTAGTCGGAATTAAATCTCCTACTAAACAGTTTTTAAAAAATGAGGTGGTAAAATGTATACTTACCTGGTTTATTTCAGCATGTAAGGTAAAAAAAATACACCCTGCTCTGACCTCATGATCTAAAAATAGAAATTGCTCTGTCATCATTACGGTCTGTCAAACCGCGCTCGCTTTGCTCGCAATTTATATAACATTCTTTAGCTTCCGTTCCGAAGTCGCCAGAGCTCCGACGGCCTTTGGGCTTACGCTCCGAGGTCCCGGACTCAAGATGGGAAAGTCGAATTATAAATGTCCATTTTTTATTATACCTATGCTGTCATGCACGGGAGCCATGTTGCATGATAATGCATTTTTAACAACACAGATGCTGGATCTAATCTTAACAAATATATCCTGGGATTGGTCTCAGTAGCCAAAAAGTATAATGCTCGAATCTTATTTTAATAACAAGCTGCACTCAAGGTATTAGCTTTGAATTTAAGGCTAATTTAGGTACAAACAACTTCTATTTAGTAGATTAATATATTTTTTTCATTTCAGGAACGTCTCAGATCCTTGCATAGATTGATTTATGAAATTGAAGCAGAGAGGTCTCGTAATGAGCAATGCATTGACTCAATATTAAGAGCTGAGAAGGCTGTAGAGTCACCCCCTTCCAATGATGACTCCTCCAGTTCCTCACAACAGGTGTACTACCTATGTTCTTATATTGTCACATTATTTGTCTAAGGGCCATTTGTTTTTGGCCCTTGTTTAAGATCTATCTCTAAACAAGATGTCTTGCCTTTATGATTAAAACCATATTTTTCAAAATGATTACAATCATAGGAGCTGCTTATCATCCTTCATAAAATCTGTTGTGGCATTTTATTCAAATATCTTGCAATCCTTTAGCAGATGCAGTTGAAAAACTTGTATAAAGCTGGACTGTCAGCAGCCGAGCAAGAAGAGAGTCTACTTCGGAAGGCGTTGTCCCGTATCTACGAGATTCGTAGTATCAAGAATGAAAGAAGAATACAGGTACACTTACTACATCTTATGTTCTTCAAGACCTAAATTGCATAACATGTTCTGTTCCACACATAGTCATATAAAAGCTGATATGGGTTGTGTCACTGGATGCATCGCCAGTAAGCCAAGCCTAATTAGTTTCCTCATCATAATACAGTTTGTTCAGCCCCAAACTGAAGAAGCTGTATTGTGATATAATCTGGGGACAGAATACAAAAAAAAAAATATGACAGACGATAACATTACTCTCACAACCCTTATCAGGCTCCAAGCAATGTAGCTGTAGCTGTATTGCATGTACAACCGGTATTTATTTCTAAAAGCCTTGACCAACTGTTTCCAGGCGCGCTACGCTGGCAACAAGGAGACGATCGGTTGTGGAGCCCTGATGAAGATGCTGCTAAGTGCGGCGCAGACGCTGCCTCTGCACGTCGGACGTGTGGGTGAGCGTGCGCCCCCACTGTGTGGGGCCGTGCCGCCGGACTCGGGACATGTCGCTAAGGCAGGGGACGCCGTTGCTGCACTGGTCAGGGTGTCGGAAAAGGAGGAGAACTGGATATTAGCTGAGGTAACTTGAGGACGTTTTTCGCTGCCGTCAGATCGGATCGTTGATGATGATATTTTTTATGATCTCGCACATAACGCGGCCACTACTACGACTTATCGTACAACCTGCTGCAATCTTGGTCGCAGAAGCTCCGACCAAAGGAAAAATTGGGTGAGTGGATGTGACCCTGGAATCGCGTGAAGAAATTAATGATTTTCTTATCTACAGGTAGTAAGCTGGCTACCCGCTCAAGGTAAATACGAAGTAGACGACATAGATGAGGAACAAAAGAACCGTCACATTCTAAGCAAACGCCGGGTAGTCCCACTGCCTCTAATGCGCGCCGACCCACGCGTCGACGAGCACGCCTTGTTCCCTAAGGGCGCCGTTGTAATGGCCCTGTACCCACAGACAACGTGCTTCTATCGAGCGGTGGTCAATAGACTACCGGCCAATGCTGCTGATCCTTATGAAGTGCTGTTTGAGGTAACTCTATTTTCTTAGTTATACATTTGGGTAACAAACAATTTTACTGTATAACGTGCTACGGTAAGATGTTACTGCTATGAGGTATCTCTTCGGCCGCTACCAGGAACAGAATTATCAATACTTTCCATACATATCAGTGAGTGCCACCAATCACCAAACCCATAGAAAGTGACAGTCAACTTGTAAAATCGGGTACGTTGGCGATACTTTTATGTCCTTAGTAACAACGTTGATCAGAGTTTTTTTCTTCTACGTATGTACTAGCTGGTATAAAATTCAAAATTCAAAAGTCATTTATTCAAATTAGGCTGAGTGCCAGCACTTTTTGAACGTCAAAGTTCTACATAAAGACAGTCCCCCAAAACGCCCGCCCGTCACCACTTCCTAGTGTTTTAGCTGGGAAGAAGGAGTGGCGCAACAAACTCCCCAGCAACACATCTGTCTGTTGAATTATATATAAGTTTGTCTCCAGGACTCGTCGTACGCGGACGGCTACTCTCCGCCGGAGCGCGTGGCGCAGCGCTACGTGATCGCTATCAAGGAGGGCAAGGGCCGCGCCACCTGACCCGCCGCCGCCGAGCGTCCGCCCTCCAGTCGCTCCGAAGCCGCTTCCGGCGACTCTATGCTGTAGTGCTGTACGCTATAACGTGCTTATCGCAATGGACTTTTAAATATAAAGTGCTATAGAGCGGGCAAGGGATGTCTAACCTCATATAATTGACATATAATCAAGTATTTACTTCAATGTATGTAGGTAGTCTAGGTAACTTGATCATGTGCTTGAGTTGGTGGTTCATGTCACATTTATCTGAGATTTCTAAGTTTATTCAAGTATGTAGTTTATTTTGTGACGTTTGTAGGTCATTTATTATGGTGTAATTTTAAGATTAGTGTTAGTGTAATGGGAGTTGGTTAGGAGATACCCTTGAAGAAAATGTGGAATTCATGCAAGTTACTTACAGCCATGGAAACGTCACTTATGTGCGATACGTAAATGAATGCAGAAACAGACTGCTTGATATGTTCTTTGAACAGTCAGCGTCAAAAACATCGGGACGAACAGACTGTTCAAAATGATCTCAACAACTAAGAAAATTAAACTTAATCTCAATTATATAAAATTCTTTTCAGAATGACAATAAAATTGTCGTATACTTTTTCATTCTTCAATCCTTGTGTTTCCAATTAAATTAATATATTTAATTTTCAAAGTTATTTAGATCATTTTGAACAGTCCGTTCGTCCTGATGTTATTGACGCTGACTGTATGCATATGTGCTGCAATAGTAGTGTCAGTCTTGAACTTCTTTGTTTGTAGTATGTGTTGATAACTAAGATAGTTAAGTAAGCTTAGGTCAGTGTTTTTGTGTATTGAATATTTGCATTGCTATTTTCGACTTTCTTATTCCTGTATGTTACAACAGTATTGTATGAATATAGAATGTATTATCTCTATATTTAATTGTAAGTCAGTTTTAAGTCTATAAATAAACAATGGTTAGTTTTGGTTTCATTAAAACAGTGCGTTGGATACAATCTTTTATTTACTATCTAAGGTTAAAATCTAATAGAATACATGATATATAGTGTGCTTAGGTCCGAAATATACAATCATTTAATTTTGATTGGTAGTTAAAACGAGTTGATTTTATAATTTCTCTGATTACTTACAAACTAAGGAATAATAATACAATTAATGGAAGAAACTAAAATATGTCAGATTGTAATAAACAAAATTTTCGAGGAACTCACGTTTTAGGTATAGTGCAATACCTACAATATGAAAAATCTATGGGGATAAAATAAAAACATTTGCTTCAAACCAACTATTCAGTCAAAATCGTGGTAAGATGAAAAATAAAAACTCAACATAAGCAGGACGAAAGTGGTTGCATTACTTGCATAATGAAATCTGGTAAATAAAAAAATTAAGTGTCCTTGCCTCAGAAACACTAATTCATTCTGACACAGCCGTTGAAGACTCTTATTACTTTAACTTAAATCTTACGTAAGCAATGAGCAAAATTCAAGTTATGGCATATCAATACTATATGTATATCAACATAAATAAAAAATGAGATCAATATGTATTTTTCTCAACATTTTGGGCGCTAAGTACGCGGATCATTGCCTCCGGGCGGCAAGCACCACTTGAAACACAAGTTGTGACAAGATAAACATTAGTCATGGTCAACCTTAACAAAATTGATTTTACATTTACATATTAAATTCGTCAAATAATCAAATCTTTTTTTTAAGGAAAGACGACGGCTAGAGAGCTAGAAGCGATTTTTGGTACTAAGTGAAACGAAATAAATATGACTAAGAACGTAAATAGACTCGAATGTTAATTTGGATGGAGTCGGTTGAGTCTGAAAACAAAGAGAAACAAAATATTAGAACAAGAAGTAACATGTAAACACTAGGCTTTAGGGGGCGTTCAAGTATTTCGTAACGCTATTTGGGGGGAGGGGGGGTCTTGTAAAACGTTACGCCCCTGTAACGCTACAGGGGCGGGAGGGGTGTTCGAACAACGCGTTACGTAACATTGTTTTTTTTTATTTAACGCTAGATCACTGAACATATTTTCGAGTTACACAGTCACTAAACAGTAGTCATTTAGCCAAACAAAAATAAACACCAATATTTTTCTTGAAATGACATTTATTAATTAAAAAAATTGGTAACATGAGAGAGAGTGCCGTGTAGTAGACATAATTGTGACTTTTAGGTAAAAATTGTCACTTTGATGATACGTAACATTTGGGGAGGGGGAGGGTGGTACTGATAAGCGTTACAGCGCGTTACAGCGCGTTACATGGGAGGGAGGGAGGGTCAAGAATCTTCAAAAATTGCGTTACGTAATACTTGAACGCTCCCTTATTGACTCGTCAAGGCATAGCAGTCGAGCGTTCAATATGACACATCGAACTTTAGAAAGCAATTGTTACACAGGTTTATGTATGACTGACAGGTAACAACGTTCTGCAAAGCCGCGCTTTTAGACATGCATATACACATGCAATGAGGACAGACCTAGAATTGCCATATCGACCGGGCCTATACTTCCTTGTAGAACATCGGTACAGAAGTGGGAAGGCTTTCTAAGAAAGCGCGCTCACTGCTAATGCGAGTCGTGCCGCAGTGGAGTGTACTTTAAGATTTTAGTCGCGTGGTGGCGCGCACGGCTATGCTTTCTTTCTCTTTATTCAAAACGCAAACTGTGCTGCGACTCGTAATGCCTATCAGAATACCAGCGCTGCGTTATTTATTTTTTAGATATCGCAGCTTAAGCTGAGATAGGGACCATTTTGGCCTCGCGCAGATAATTATTTTTTTTATACTGTTTAGTTTTTAATTTTATTTTACTAGTTTGTTAATCTTGTGCGAGTCCCAAATAAACATTTTTCTTTTCTTTCTTTCTAATGTGTAAGCGACGCCCTTAAAACTCGATTTTACAACACTTAAGATAGACATGACAGTGTTGTAAAGTCAGTAGGCAGTTACCTCTAAACAGCCTGTCGGTCGGTCATGAGCCCCTGCAGCTTGCGAGCCACGTGCGCGTTGGTGAGGCGCGCGCGCTTCACCACGTCACCGCCCGCCTCCGCGCCGCGCTTCACGCCCAGCGCGCCCAGCGACGACGCCAGCCCGCCCACCTCGCACGACACCATCGTGTTGATGGCGTGCAGGTCCTGGGGACAATAACATAATCAAATGAAGGACATGAACACCAAGAGTCGGTGGTGAATTATCATTACTACATTAGGTAAGTAGAACTACGACTTCACCAAACGGTGAATGTGGACGTACAGCTGGTGACGCTCTGATACGCGCTGGCCTGCTGGGGAGCACGTGTTCAGTGGGTAGGTAGTTACCTTAGCAGGACTGCGACTGAACCGGTACGTGAGGTGGTGGTGCGGAGGCGGCGGCGTGGTGAGCGGCTTGACGTACAGCTGGTGACGCTCTGATACGCGCTGGCCTGCTGGGGAGCCCGTGTTCAGTGGGTAGGTAGTTACCTTAGCAGGACTGCGACTGAACCGGTACGTGAGGTGGTGGTGCGGAGGCGGCGGCGTGGTGAGCGGCTTGACGTACAGCTGGTGACGCTCTGATACGCGCTGGCCTGCTGGGGAGCCCGTGTTCAGTGGGTAGGTAGTTACCTTAGCAGGACTGCGACTGAACCGGTACGTGAGGTGGTGGTGCGGAGGCGGCGGCGTGGTGAGCGGCTTGACGTACAGCTGGTGACGCTCTGATACGCGCTGGCCTGCTGGGGAGCCCGTGTTCAGTGGGTAGGTAGTTACCTTAGCAGGACTGCGACTGAACCGGTACGTGAGGTGGTGGTGCGGAGGCGGCGGCGTGGTGAGCGGCTTGACGTACAGCTGGTGACGCTCTGATACGCGCTGGCCTGCTGGGGAGCACGTGTTCAGTGGGTAGGTAGTTACCTTAGCAGGACTGCGACTGAACCGGTACGTGAGGTGGTGGTGCGGAGGCGGCGGCGTGGTGAGCGGCTTGACGTACAGCTGGTGACGCTCTGATACGCGCTGGCCTGCTGGGGAGCACGTGTTCAGTGGGTAGGTAGTTACCTTAGCAGGACTGCGACTGAACCGGTACGTGAGGTGGTGGTGCGGAGGCGGCGGCGTGGTGAGCGGCTTGACGTACAGCTGGTGACGCTCTGATACGCGCTGGCCTGCTGGGGAGCCCGTGTTCAGTGGGTAGGTAGTTACCTTAGCAGGACTGCGACTGAACCGGTACGTGAGGTGGTGGTGCGGAGGCGGCGGCGTGGTGAGCGGCTTGACGTACAGCTGGTGACGCTCTGATACGCGCTGGCCTGCTGGGGAGCCCGTGTTCAGTGGGTAGGTAGTTACCTTAGCAGGACTGCGACTGAACCGGTACGTGAGGTGGTGGTGCGGAGGCGGCGGCGTGGTGAGCGGCTTGACGTACAGCTGGTGACGCTCTGATACGCGCTGGCCTGCTGGGGAGCCCGTGTTCAGTGGGTAGGTAGTTACCTTAGCAGGACTGCGACTGAACCGGTACGTGAGGTGGTGGTGCGGAGGCGGCGGCGTGGTGAGCGGCTTGACGTACAGCTGGTGACGCTCTGATACGCGCTGGCCTGCTGGGGAGCCCGTGTTCAGTGGGTAGGTAGTTACCTTAGCAGGACTGCGACTGAACCGGTACGTGAGGTGGTGGTGCGGAGGCGGCGGCGTGGTGAGCGGCTTGACGTACAGCTGGTGACGCTCTGATACGCGCTGGCCTGCTGGGGAGCCCGTGTTCAGTGGGTAGGTAGTTACCTTAGCAGGACTGCGACTGAACCGGTACGTGAGGTGGTGGTGCGGAGGCGGCGGCGTGGTGAGCGGCTTGACGTACAGCTGGTGACGCTCTGATACGCGCTGGCCTGCTGGGGAGCCCGTGTTCAGTGGGTAGGTAGTTACCTTAGCAGGACTGCGACTGAACCGGTACGTGAGGTGGTGGTGCGGAGGCGGCGGCGTGGTGAGCGGCTTGACGTACAGCTGGTGACGCTCTGATACGCGCTGGCCTGCTGGGGAGCACGTGTTCAGTGGGTAGGTAGTTACCTTAGCAGGACTGCGACTGAACCGGTACGTGAGGTGGTGGTGCGGAGGCGGCGGCGTGGTGAGCGGCTTGACGTACAGCTGGTGACGCTCTGATACGCGCTGGCCTGCTGGGGAGCACGTGTTCAGTGGGTAGGTAGTTACCTTAGCAGGACTGCGACTGAACCGGTACGTGAGGTGGTGGTGCGGAGGCGGCGGCGTGGTGAGCGGCTTGACGTACAGCTGGTGACGCTCTGATACGCGCTGGCCTGCTGGGGAGCCCGTGTTCAGTGGGTAGGTAGTTACCTTAGCAGGACTGCGACTGAACCGGTACGTGAGGTGGTGGTGCGGAGGCGGCGGCGTGGTGAGCGGCTTGACGTACAGCTGGTGACGCTCTGATACGCGCTGGCCTGCTGGGGAGCCCGTGTTCAGTGGGTAGGTAGTTACCTTAGCAGGACTGCGACTGAACCGGTACGTGAGGTGGTGGTGCGGAGGCGGCGGCGTGGTGAGCGGCTTGACGTACAGCTGGTGACGCTCTGATACGCGCTGGCCTGCTGGGGAGCCCGTGTTCAGTGGGTAGGTAGTTACCTTAGCAGGACTGCGACTGAACCGGTACGTGAGGTGGTGGTGCGGAGGCGGCGGCGTGGTGAGCGGCTTGACGTACAGCTGGTGACGCTCTGATACGCGCTGGCCTGCTGGGGAGCCCGTGTTCAGTGGGTAGGTAGTTACCTTAGCAGGACTGCGACTGAACCGGTACGTGAGGTGGTGGTGCGGAGGCGGCGGCGTGGTGAGCGGCTTGACGTACAGCTGGTGACGCTCTGATACGCGCTGGCCTGCTGGGGAGCACGTGTTCAGTGGGTAGGTAGTTACCTTAGCAGGACTGCGACTGAACCGGTACGTGAGGTGGTGGTGCGGAGGCGGCGGCGTGGTGAGCGGCTTGACGTACAGCTGGTGACGCTCTGATACGCGCTGGCCTGCTGGGGAGCACGTGTTCAGTGGGTAGGTAGTTACCTTAGCAGGACTGCGACTGAACCGGTACGTGAGGTGGTGGTGCGGAGGCGGCGGCGTGGTGAGCGGCTTGACGTACAGCTGGTGACGCTCTGATACGCGCTGGCCTGCTGGGGACCATGTAGCGTCGCCACGGCCCGCTGGCAGAGGGGATAGGCTGCATTCCTGAAAAACACAAAAAGATTATAGTATGTCCTAACGTTTATGGGCGGTCATATAACGTGGAAGAGAAGGAGAATCCAATAGTTTTGTTCGAAATTCCGCATTTATAATGAATATATCCACCATACTATTCGCACGTCATTTTATCGCGACTGCCATGTTCGATGTCAATTAGAGGCGGATGCGATATCTGTTCTGTCTGGAAAATTTCTGTTCCAAAGCCACTGAGTTGCTTTTGCCTAAGGCCAAGTCAAATGTTTCGAGTCAGATACTTACATCTTTATGTTTCCCAGTAAACCTCAATGCAAAGTTTTGCATGCATTGCACATAAACTTTATTATAGAAATTAATCAAATCGCCTCTCTCTGGTGAACCTGAAAGGAAATAATAATAATTATGAAAAAAATATTTTTGAACATGACATCATATAATTCCATTGTAGAGAAGTACCAATTTCATTATAGTCTCATTCATTATGAAAAAGAGATGGCAAGTTTTTTCAGACTTTGCTTCAATGGAATTTATATTGAGCTAAAAGAAAGCTACTCACTCTCTCCTTCACTCTGTTTAATAAGAACAGATCTGTACACATGATTGTCAGCTAAAGGTCGCTGTCTATAACAACGCATGATTTCTGCAAACGTCCTCTCCACTTGATTTGTAGGATTGTTTGACACCTGAAAGTAAATCATCAGTTTTTATACTAAAATATGACAAAGATGCAACTTTTATGTGAGTCTTTGAAAGTAGCGAGTGTCAGTAAGACTTTTTTTATGTTCGAAGCTGAACTAGCCGTAACATACGTCACGAATCTGTTGTTTTTGGTTCAACAGACTGCTAGACCTGATGAAATGTTTGTACTGACTGACACAATCTTGTAACTATTAAAAAGCGAAGAAGGTATGATGGAAGTATGATAAAACGTTCAGCTACCTTCAATCTGGCGATGCGACCATTCTGGGCAATAGGGTATGCGATAGGGCAGGGATGGCGAACCTATGGCACGCGTGCTAGTCGTGGCACGCAGCAAAATAATTTGGGGACGTCTATACAAGATTACTTAGCATCTTGAATGATTAGCAACAACAGAAATCATGCTGAACACAAAGCCGATAGGCACTAAGATTGCTTTATGAATTTATAGTTACAAAAAAAAGAGTTAAGTTGCGTCTAGTGTTATTTTTTGTCCAAGTCAAGATTTTTGGTGATACGTCATGGCAAAAATTATTTTTGTAATGAAAATGGCACGTTCGCCAAAAAAGGTTCGCCATCCCTGCGATAGGGTATACAATATTGCTGAGAAACACCCACTGTACGTATTGTTGACACTGTTGTCTGGCGACGTCCAATGTAAATGTGACGCCCCAATCTGGCTGATAAAAACGTGCTTGGGAAAACCATGTGAAAGTATTTCAGCTGAATGAAGATAAGGTGATACTCACTCTACATATAACATATACGGCACACATGAGGATCTGGTCGAGGTGACGATCCTTCATGAGCTGTGTTTGGTGCATGATTGAGTACTCCAGACAAGTCCATATCTTGCGCTTCAGTTCTTCATCGGTGAGGCGCAGTCGTGTGCATAGGTCGTTTATACGGACTACTGCTAGACTATAGAACTGAAACAAATAATTGGCTTATTATTGTGGGAGGATCGTTGGAAATATGGAGTCGACAGCCCAATGTAAACAGCTTACGTAGCATGTGCACGGGGTCTACTACTACGTTAGTTGCGCGGTTAATTTGTTTGGCAGTCCCGTATTCGTGAACTTGGCCGTGTGCCGTAATGGTGATCCCGCCCACACTTTCATACGAAGCGAAACTAGTGTATACGTGTGTACTTTAGTCGTGGATTGCTGTGACGCCTTGACGGTATAAACTAGCCCTGAACAAATTGTCACAAAACAGGGAAGATAGTCGTAAATGAGAGGAGGCTTATGTTTAAAGGATCGAAAAAAATGTGATATTTTACTCGAGCCTAATTACAATAAAATAAGGTTTGAATTAGCGCGCGGTTTGAATAGCCCACGCACAATGGTCCAACATCAGGACTAAGTGTAGTGCAGAAACCATACCCCAATAGATAGAAGGTTTGAATTAACTTACTTTTCTAAAGAAGAGTATTAACGAGTTATTCGTTTTCTTAGGTGTGGACGAGTTGCTGTTCGATTCGCCGTTCGAACAACTTGGTGTGGGCTGCGATGTGCATTCTTGTCTCGCCGGCGTGGTGTTTGTGGCAACTAAAACAATTATTATATTTAAGCCTGTTTCGCTTTTATGTCCAGATCCAGTGTAGTTAACGAAAAAGATCATGAAAAAAATACTGGGTGTAACTCACCAGATCATTGCAAACACCATAAGACTAATAAATCTTGATTAGAACATAAACGTCTTTGTATATTGTGAACAGATAATTTCAAATACAATAAATGTCATCCAAATTTCATAGTTTACAATATATCCATGTCTTATCCAGAAGAAAGAGTTTACAATCTTATGCGATTTATTAAAAACTTAGGGTTTTTGTAACAACTAATGTGTCTTACCTAATAATGACTGGCCAGGCTTGATAGGGTCTTTGAATAGCTGCTTTTTCGCCTGGTCGGCCATAGGGGAGAGGTAACGGTCGATGTCTGCCGACACGGGAGACTGAAGACCATCTGTAAAGTGAAAGGTTAATTTCAAACTTTGACATAAAGCGACTGGCTACGAGAGATAATAATAATCTATCTTATACAATAAAAATGAATCGCAAAATGTGTTGCTAAGCGCATAACTCGAGAACACCTGGACCTCTTTCGCTAATTCTTTTTTGTTGTGTTTGTTATTGTCAGGAAAAAGTTCTTATCAAAGAAAATTTTGAAAAATAACATTAATATCCGGGCGAAGCCGGGGCGGTCCACTAGTAATAATATATAGTTTATTTCTCTCATAAAGGCACATTGTTACAGTAATTTATTTTTCTTATTCTGCCTTATGAGGTGAGATCTACGGAAGGAGATATAAATGATATTTATTTTGTAAGTAGGTTAAACATAACCCTTTTACACGTCAATCTTTTTTGGTAATTTTTAAACTAGATGAGGCCAGTGTTTCCTAGCGGACTACCCTGAGAAGAAACACCGGAAAAACTCAGAGGTCAAAGTCTCTTTGAAAGTCCATACAATCATACTGGTCAAATCATATGAGAACCATGTAGCTTAATGTCTGAAGTGGTCTTTTGAGGAAAGTACCACACAGATTTGAGTGGACCTGTCCAGACAGTGCAAGCATTTGTCAGTTATTGTGTAGCTCAAACTTAGATCTTTAAGGAGCTCAACGATTTGACGAACAATACCAAAGTGGGTAGGCAGCATAAAAACTCAAACTGCCAGACTAATATGAAAGCAACTCCTAATATTGCCATCTACATGGGCCTCACATTCAAAATACGTTATATGAGGACCATGCAGATCAATGTCTGAAATGGTCTGTTTAGGAAAGAACCACACAGATATGAGTGGTATATGGCGCCAATCCCCAAATAAATTGGAATAAGGGCAAAAATTGCCTTTAAATGGTCTAGTTGAAAGAAATTAATTTACTTGACTGAAGTTGACTGGTACTGATCTACTTACTGGACCTACGATGCGGCGAATCGTGAACTTTGACGTCATTGGACGCTGGTACCGGCGTTTTACTCAGTTGGTCCCACAATGGACTGTCTGAAGTCCACACCAAAGACTCCAACACTTCTTCCTCCACCTAAGAAAATTGTATACAATATGCTTTAGTGTACATAGTGTATATGTTTAGCATATTTATGGCAACATCGAAACTAGACTGTATAAGCAGAGCCCATGGTACAGCAGCTCATACGGAGTAGTACTACCTATTTCTGCTACTGCAATTTTGGTTTTATGAGTATGGGTGCTGTATAATATAATTAAAGGCTTAAGCCTTATTTACGCCAGGGCAACATTGTGCGGCATTACGGCATGCCATAAGGCCGCATGTTACAATAATTAACCATTTGAATGCCAAAGCATAATGCATCGTCGTACCCCCGAAGCTAAGCCGCAAATTCGCCGTATGTTTTGTTACATATTTGTGACGTTTGGCGTACGTGGACACGCGCTTGCTTGTCACGTATATGTGACAATGGCGTTCAAAAGGTTATAAAAAATCGGATACTGAGGAGTATTTGTTATAGAATCCCATACAAGACCAGAATAAATTAAAGTAAAAAGCAGTTTTATATATTATAAAGCCAAATTTAAATAAGCCTTTTCAGACATTTCAGTTGTGATTCCTTTAGTTTTGCTACTAGACTTTCCATCTAGCAGGTTGCCTGGTTATTTAAACATACAAAATAAACAACACAACTACACTTACAGCATTAAGATGTTTTATTACATCCCGACTGAGTTTCTCTACAACCGCCTGTACAACCAGCTCGATAATCTTGTAGAAATGGAAGGCACTGAGTCCGTATATCTGTAGTACTCTCGGGAACTTGAGAGAGTGGACGCCATACGCGTGTAAGACTATCTCTGTACAACATGCGAATACGGCTAGCTGGTATGTTTCTTGATTCAGCAGCATCTGTTGAAGACATTAAAATTGATGAAGAAATGTGCTGTATTGTAGCACCATTTCATTAGGGGTCTTGCAAAGTATCGACAAAGAGGCTGCATGTGGCAGTCTCAAATAGTCCTCCTGAGCTCTCTGTTCCATCACACACATAGTCCAATGGGACGGCAATCCAACACGATGAGAGAGAGATCTGGTGCAGGACCAATGGTTTAGTCTCAGTACACAGGCAATGAAGGTATCACTGCCGCGACGAGCAAGGACTGAACGACTGAACGTTAGCTGTCCTGTGGACATTACACAAATAATTTAATGTTTTGATGCAGCTATCTAATAGCGACTGACTTATTTCGTCAGTCTTGTTTACGAAGACACCTATTGATTTATGACAAATAAGTAATTACCTACGTAGATAGTAGGTAATTACGGATCTATATCAATAAACATAATTTAAATTGCAATAGTAATTACTGATGTTTAATTCTCATTCAGTTAGTATTAGTTCATACAGAACAAAAACCGGGTCGATAATGTGGATTAACCTAGGTCATAGCCAAAGAGATAGCACAAAATCAGATGATAACAAATATACGTGAATATTTATCTTATCGCATTGGGTGTTAATGCAAAAACAGCTGATATGATTTGGATGCATAACACTAGTGCAATGCCTTGTTTCATATTTGTTGTTATGAGAAGTTGAAAAACTGAACACTTTATTTATATATGTTATCTTGGAATTACTTGCAATGTTAACACAACAACTGTGATTAGAATAATTATTTTAAAGAAATGACGTCAAAACTGCAATATGTGGTGATTCATGAGTTTGACCTCATGATGTCCTTTAAACGACTTTAACAAATAATTATTAAGTTTAAATTAAAAATCCTATCCTACTAATATTATAAACGTGAACAGACTAACTTTAATTCGTGTATTTTTGGATGTTTGTAGATCAATTCACAGGTTGACCACGGCCGGAACAAGAACTTCAGTTTTCGTGAGATAATATTTTGGCGCTCACGAAGCTGTTTGTAAAAAGGGAGTTGTTATAAAATGCTTTTTCTACTTACATTCAAAGAGACTAGCGGTTTTTTTCTATGCTCCTCTCTTATGATGTGTTCTAAGACTTTGTAGTACAAACACATGACCATATTGCACCGGAACCTTATGGTTTCATTACTAGAAGTGCTGTTGGTCTCCCTCAGACTGTTGGCGAACTGTTCCATCCAATTGCTGCATGGCTGGACGAGGTTTGTGTTGATTGCATCCATGTTCACGTTGCAGTCGCTGTGGACAAGAATTATTCATTCAAAATACTGAATTACATCGAAATATTTGTTACAAAAATAAAGCGGATAATAAGCTCAATGAGTACCTAGTTACAAAAAACTTTTACAAAAAAATACAATCGGTGTTTTTGGTTGTGTCTTCGTATTTTAACACACAGACTTCCGAAATTAGAGTTATTTTATACTTGCATGCGGGCATTTTTAGCAATCTCAGGAATTTCGATTCCGTGATCCGGGATTCTGAAAAGCATTTCCTTATTATACTTCCGCGGGAATAAAAGCGAAGTTTAGGTATATTAGCGCCCGATTATCCGATCACTGGTAATGAGGTAAGAACATAAAAAAAGGAAATTAAAAAAATGTAATTGAGAACCTCCTCCTTTTTTTTGAAATCGGTTAAAAATAGTACAATATAGCCCAATAGTTTCTACAAAGCAGTGAGCTGGGAAACGTGTTTTAAGTAAAGGTTTTCGTTTTTCTTGAGTAAAAAAAACTAAAAAGGCAGAAAACTATTACTTTTCGAATTAACACATGTGGCACTTTCAGTCATCATCTTTTTCATCATTTACTGGCCTGTTGGTCGAGTGGTTAGTGACCCTGACTGCTAAACCGGAGGTCGTGGGTTCGATTCCCACCCAGGACAAATCTTTGTGTGATGAGCATGATCATTTGTTCTGTGTCTGGGTGTAATTTGTCTATAATATGTATGTATTTAGAAATATATAAGTATGTTTATCAGTTGTCTGGTTGCCATAGTACAGGCTCTGCCTAGTTTTGGGATCGGATGACCGTGTGTGAGTTGTCCCAAGATATTATTATTATATTATATTATAGATATATTATTATATCTTTAAAATCACTAACTACAAACAGCATATAATATCGCGCGTTAGAGAAATTAACCAATTTCTCTAACGCGCGACAGTCGCTCCAATTAATACTTTACTAGCGGACGTCACGCGGTTTCACCCGCGTAGTTGCCGTTCCCGTGAGAGTAAGGGGATAAAATATAGCCTATGTCACTCGCTGATAATGTTGCTGAAAGAATTTTTCAAATCGGTCCAGTATTTTTTAATTTTATTCGTTACATACAAAAATCTTTACAATATTAGTATAGATATTGATTCCACAAGCATAAGATTCACTTGATACGGGCTATTGATCACTCCTTATATTTCCTAGTAGCCTAAGGTCTACTTACGTGAACAACTTCAAGAGGTCCCTCGAGGGCTGCGGCTTGGCGTTCCTCAGGTAGGCAGCGAGGCGAGCCAGACTGTTCTTGGCTTCAGACACGGGCGTCAGCTCCTCACCACGTCGCGCTAAATAACGTCGCCCCGTGAGAGGTGTCTCGTGGCATGCGCGACCACTCTGATAACAACAAAATATATTCCGTCAATAATGTCTACAGTTCTACATGATATTATAACAAGCTCCACATTTACAGTGTAAGCCGACCTCGCGTTGTCTAGGCTTTCGATACAATGAGAGGTCAGTACACTGAAAACAAATTTTGCCTGTCAAGCTTTACTGCAGATTGGGATGATGTCTATACGTATATTATATAAGTACATATTTGTTCAAATCATGAGTTTACCACAAGGCATGCAAGATGTTAAATTTAAAAATAAATAAATATCACTGTCATATTTAAATGTGGTTTCATGACCTTTGTGTCTTGATATATGCCTGTTCAATTAATTTAGAATAGCAAATTATTTATTGTTTCAGGTGGTTTATAAAATAAAGCTGTTAGAAAAGTACCTTGATAGCAAACCCTAAAGGTGCACGATACTCTCAGAGACAGTATACATAAATCAAACTCACTCTCAGCCTCGATAATTCCGTATAATTAATATTGAACCCGACTTCTTAATGATGCAATGGATTTTGATACAGTTTTACAATAGAAAGTTACCCATTGGGTACGGAACCCTAACTAGTATAATAAAGGTATAATACCAATTGGGAATTTAAAATACACACTTATTCCAGAAGTTAAATACTCACAGGTCCAAAAGTAGCAATAACTTGTGATATTTCATCACCAGAAACTTTATTTGAAGTACCAATTTGTTCATTTGCATGTTCACCTAAAAAATAAACGAAAATTAAATTAATTAAAGTTCTCAATAAATTAATACTTTCTAATAAAAACAATGTTATTGTGTCCAACTTGTTTACCTTCATAATCTACAAAGCACAAAATTGGATTTAAATAATAAAAATTATTATTATTTGAAATATTTGACATTTTTGCTTTCAAGTAAACAAGCTTTGAAAAATGACAGCCTTTTTTTTAATTTGTTTATGGTAAGATATATTTTTGTTAGTGGCCAGTACCTAAGCCATATTAAAACTTCTTTTAGTGTTTTTGTCAGATTTTTACTCACAAGATACATGGTTACAGTTTGTGAGTAAAAATCTTCTATTGAAGTCTGCAATGGTATCATTATTTATTATCTCCCTATCTTGTCCCATATTACTTGGGGTTGGCTCAACTTCATTTTGTCATTTCAACCATCACGCTATCACTGACACTCTTTTCTTTCAAACCACTCTTCACATAATACATACAGCTACTCTTTGATGGCATAATTATTATAATAAACAATTAAGGTAACTCACCTAAGAATATACGTTCATCAAATTCGCCAACACTTAGCACATAGGTTTCATATAAATTGTTTAATGATTTTAGATTTTGTTCAAAAGTCCCAACTTCTAGTACTCCACAAAGTTCTTCAATATCACCTTTTAAGATCTAAAAAATATGCGAAAAAATGAAATTCCATGTCAATTGAACCGTATAATACTTTATTATGTAAAGTGAGTTATAGCAATTAGCTGACTCACCTTTGCATAAATGATTAAGAGTTTTTAGAATATGAATTGATAGAATTTTATAATTCTTTTATATTTCATTAACTTTGCTCCAATGGTAGAAATATAAAAGATAAGAGAATTATTGAGAATTAATATTTGAACAAAAACATGAAAATCTTAGCTTATAGTCACAACTTACTTGTTTTTCAAAGAACTTTTTTATCGCTGGCTTCCAGGTGTATTCCTTAGAAGCAGCAGCATCTACTAGCAGTCCATTTTTGATTTCACATAATGTAGACATGATGCAGGGTGCCGTTGATGGCATTTTGAAATCTTCCTTCAACCAGTCACTGGGCAAACCTAAAACACAAAATAAAAGCTAGTGTGCTCTTACATTTAAATGAAAGTTTCTTTATTTATTATATTACATAAATAATATTTGTACTTATATTATCTAATTATAAACTCCAACAATGTTCTCAAAATGATTAAATTAGAAAATACCATAAAAGTAAATAATATTGTCTACAAACCTTTAAATGCAGGATTGATTAAGTCTACCCTTCTGTCCAAAAAGGCGTTTGCAAATACAAAGTCCAAAGATGCAAGCAGCAAATGGTACATGTCCACAAGATCATGAGCAGACCTGTGGTGCTCCCCCTTCACACAGATGTACAAACACCAGGTGAACTCGAACAGAGCATTTGTTGTACATGGCTGTATCCTGTGTGGAGAACATGAAGTAGGTAGTGGTCAATGCAAGTCTATCAATGAAATAAAAAAATATATATGTAATGATAAGTATACAACATGGACAAACTGAAGGTTTATTGGAAATCTTCATTGTAGCTGTTTTGCTTTTTCAGACAAGCTATTTTGGTTACATTTCAATTTTTCTGTAAATATTTTGTTAACAATTTTCAATGAAAAAAGAAAGATGAACAAGTATATTGTAATTTGTATACAACGTGTTACAGAATAAACGCAATACCTCTTAAGAGGTTATTGTACTTTTATTATGGGACCAACACAGAAATCGCAAAAAAAAATCAACTCCCCCATACATTTCTGTGCGCCTAACTCGACAAAATGTACTGAACAGCTGATTTCTTTTTTCCCCAGTGTAAAAGTTGTTCATAATGATGAGTACAATAACCCCTCAAGAGGTATTGCATTTATTCTATTACACATTGTAGTTGGAAATGTGCAAAGAACTGAAATGGAAATACAAAGTGATGTCTCAGGACATTATATTCAGTTGAATGATAATCAACAATCTAAACAATGGTGAACTTCCTGTTGCCTATTGATGTGGAAATCTGTTTTTGGTATTCTTTGTGTGTTAACCCATGTCAGCCTCATGTAAACTGAATCAGGGGATTATTCTTTTCCGTTGACCAATCCATCAACATCTACATAATTAATTGTTTGAAATTATGCATGAGCTGTTACTCTCATGCTACACAAATATGCATTTATATCAAAGATATTTTTATATTTCTTTGATTAATATGATGTTATCTATCTAAATTATAAATAAACATAATTAATAAATCACTTACCTAGGCCTTCTTTTAGAACTGGTTTTCACAGGCTCATTTGTTAACCCAGAGAAGATCTCTTGGAAGATTGGCTGGAAGTTCCTGTACAGCACAGTGGAGACTGCAAACTTATGCTCCAAATGGGATATCCTGTCTCTGAATTCAGTTGACATTGAAGCCATCTCCATCCAGTTTTTGATTTTTTTGAAGAACTGGATTAGACTGTGGAGAAAGTAAAAAACTGTATTTTGATACTAAGTTGTAATCATTTATAACCCAAAATGCAAGAAACAGAACTGAAGATAAACAATTTAAATAATGAAAATTTAATAACCTTATGTTGCATAGTCTCAGTAGTTTGGTGAGACTAACACAGTTTCCTTCTACTGCTTTCCCAGATTGCACTGTAGGAGTTATGGAGGTTCTACATGCCACATACAAGGCACATGCCATCCAGTGTAATGAATCACCCTAGGACAATATAAAATGTAAGGATAATGTGCATTATGTCCTATCATGACTTATTTTCAAACAATACAAATTGGTATTGTAAACAAAGGTTTAAGGAAAATGCTTCCTGCAATAATGTCTCAATGTTTGTCTTCTATGGAAAGTTTCTATTTCCTGTTAAGTGATTATAGTCAGTGAGCATCTCTAGATAAGGGCCTCGTGTGGATTAGGGCAGGTGAAAGTTGTTGCAGGTTAAAAAAATCACATGAAGCCAAATCACAAATAATCGAAACACATCCACCGTATGGACCATAGAATAAAGAACACGTATTAAGCTAGTATAATGTTATAAACCTGACTAAAATCAAAACATTTGGAAGCACTAAGTAGTCGACGTAGCTTGTTCATAACACTTTTTGTAATGACGCTCTTGCGAGTATTTTTTCTAAGAAAATCTCAACAAATATAAAGCGAGGATTATTAATAGCGTTAATAATATGAATGGACTAGACTAAAATACTTACATCCAAAGTATAATTTCGTTTTATCTCTAGAAAGGACTCCTTGGATTTTTGTGCTGCAACTGGGTCGACATTTAAATCTGAACAAAGACTGTTCATTTTATCTATCCAATTTTCTTCATTATCTTCTAATTTAGACATATTGGTAGTGTATTCACTATTGATTTAAATAAAACATAAAAATAAACAACCTATCACACGTAAACTTATCCCAATTTTGACAATTTGACAGGTATTTGGCGGGAATAGCACGACTCCTCCCACGCGCGGCAATTTTAGTCTTTGGTGCGAAAACATGGCCGCGTAAAGGGTTGGTCTCACCAAAACTTTTTTCTCTTTGAACATTCATGAGAAGAATTGGATCTTTGGGAATATATTCATCAAATTAAGATTGGGTCTGGTCCTCGTATTAGTCTCTGAGAAGACCCAAACGTAACCATCATCTCTCCTTTCTACCTGCCATCATAATGCCTTTTTCTCTTGTAAGCTGGGGCAAAACGCAACCAACAATGTAACTGAAATTCCGTGTTACCAAGCGAGAAGACATAACGAATGCAAAAAAATACAGGATTTGTTGAAAACGAAAATTTTTCTCTGCCAATGCTGGAACTCACGCCCGACATTGCATTGGATCCAGCATAAATTAATTTTTTGACCGTCTTGCGTTTCATTTGTAGTACTTACTACTTCTATGCCTTTTTGGTTGTCATGCACTTGACGGAATGAGAACACACACAAACATAACAACATGTCAAAGTCACGAATAAAAAACCTCATCCAAATTCAAATTTGAAAATTCGTGTTTTGTTTTATTTTCCTTGTCAACAGACATTATTATTTCGAATTTACAGTGTGCACGTCGAACGTGTTTTCTTCGTATTTTTAATTGTTTGTATCTTACAACCTTCGAATAATCTTACCTATAATTTTGTGAAGAAAATGATATCTTGTCACCGATTTTACCATGTTTCCAGCGTAGCTCTCAGTTTGAAAAAGCAAGGGTTAAAACTATGCAAAATGGTGAATCCGAAGAGTAAAAGGTAATTGTCATAAATTAATACTGGTAAACTTGTAATGTTCTAGAATAATGTTAATGTTTTGAGGTTATATTGTTGTTTTGATGTATTTTTAGGCAGTGGCATCCAACGCAAGCGTATGCAGTGAATGCTCTGCCTTCGGTGAAGAGCTTGACTCAGCAAAAGCACGAGCCTGACAAGCGTGGGCAGCGCAGAACTGCCATGCTGAACAAAATGTTTATGAAACAAATCACAGACTTGATGTCTACTGGCACTGTTGCTATAGAAATAGTTGGAAGGGGCATCGAAATCTCTAAAGTAAGTTCAGCTGATCTGGTATTTTCTTTTATAAAAAGTTGTTCAGTTTGAAGGCAGGTTCCCTTTTTTAGCACATCAGCGGCAGAGTCCAAATGGTGTGTAATTGGATACCAATTTCATTTAGGGTAATAGTCAGAAATTATGTTTTAATGTATGCCTGCAATCAACGAAATCTATCTAAAAAAACTATGTAAGGAGAGGATTATCAAATATATGTAACACAAATCACAAAATCCCAAAGGACTACATTCCCTTTGATAGTTTCTGTCAACCAAAGAATTGACTGATACTTTCCTTGTTAACACATATTTTCTATTTACAGGTAAATGTGACGCCAGACTTGCACACGGTGAATGTGTTCTGGGTGTGCAAAGGTGATGCTTCAGATGATGAAACTGAGAAGGTGCTGAACAAAGTAGCTGGTGGCCTGAGACATGAGCTGTCCACTTTGAGGGTCATGGGAGAAATACCTTACATTGTGTTTGTGAAAGGCAAGTGTTATAGTTATTGTAATGGACTACCAGCTGCTCTACCAGCGATGGATCCAGGATTGTTGTTGGGGGGCTTGACCATGCTGAGGGTAGGTTTAAGTAGCAACACTATAAAAGCACAAAAAAATATTCTCCTTAACCCTTAACAAGCCTCCTTGTATAACTTTTCGTAACATCCTCAAAGACTTTGTTAGGATGTAGACTAACAAAGATATCTTGGTTGTTTGGGATCCCCCAATGTGCTCTACCAAAAGGCTGCTTAAAATTACGTCAAAACTAGCTTGTGCCTGTGATTTCATGTCCAAATTTCATCCAAATCTGTTCATTAACTTTTGCATGAAAGAGTTTCAAACATCCACTGGCCTGTATGCGAAACGTCACAATTATGTGACAAAAAGTATGGTGAATTTGTGGCTTGGCGTCAGGGGCACGCTGGTGCGTTTATGCTCTAGTGTTCAACAGGATAATGTGAGGATTTAACTAGTCTTCTGCATTTTTCATAAAATGGTATTTGTCCTGTGTCCCTCTCTTACAATGGAATCTCGATTGCATTGGCATGTAGGCTCTCTAGTCTTCATGCCAATGCAATTGTGATTCCGTTCTAGGCAGCTCTTTAAAATAATAAAATAATCTTCCTGTTCTTAATGAATGAGGTTTTACACATTATGAGCGGTTACAAACTGCATCCACTGCATCATAAAAAAATTCAACCAAACTGAAAACATTCCTTTCAAAATTTTATATAAACTGCCATCTCATTTCATTCTCATATAATTACACCATTAAATTATATTAAAGATTCAAACTAAATGTTCACAGATAAACAAGAAGCCCATCTTGTAGACTTAGATCGTCGCTTAGCAATGGCTGATTATGGCGCGGACTACATCCTTACTGATATGGGACACCTACTGAAGTCTGAGTTTACCTTAAACACCAAGTTATCGCCTGAAGTCAAGGTAAGCATTGTCTGATAATAATGCAGAATTTTCACTTGTAAGGTCAACAACGCATTGGCGCTTGTCTGTTACAAATGCTGATAAGTGTGGCAATTGTGAAGGTTATACTAATGGACTATCCATTAGTAAAACCTTCAGCAGGCTCATTTCCACCTTCCCTCATTTTTTCCATGCCTGCTAAAAGACCGTCTTTCTGTAGGTAAGCTATGTTTAGCACTTAATTAGCAAATCTTTGGTTGATGTACAATCGAGACGCTTGTTGAAAATGCTTACATCAGCAGCATTTTCGAAAAACTGGCCAAGTGCGAGTCAGGCAAGGGGTTCCGAACGAATTTCATTTTCACTATAGAATATTGATTTTCCTGTAATCAGGCAAAGAACTATTATCTGCATATTTTTTTTTTTTCAAAATTTTAGGCTGTTGGAGCATTTAAAATTATGAATTAATATAATTAAAACCCTTACAGCCCTTTTATTTGATGTCACACGGTGCAGTGATGTCACACGGTGCAGTTTGAAAAAATGTTTTTTTGATACTTTCTAGTTTGTCCCCAAAAGTGACCCCCACCCTCAATTTTTTTTATTTACGTAATGCGTCCGAGTTCTGTACAGAAGTTCATATGTGTACCAAATTTCAACAGAATCGGTTCAGTACATTAGTTGAAAATTGGCTGTCTGGAACCCTAAAAAGCTTCCAAAACTGACTATGCTTGTGTTAATGTTTTGCTAGTCAATATCAGACGTCAAATCGCTGCGTTAATATCGCCGTGAGGAGACACTTTCAAAGAGTTGCTATAAGTGACAGGACGATAATATCACCGCGAAAGGCGCATTTTTCGCCTCCTTTTCCGATTTACCTGCTACGACTTCATGTTGTGACTAGGCACCTTCTAGGAGGGGACTTAGAAACTGGGTGAGGTGCATCAATGGTCAAGTCACTTTGCTTACCGATATCACTTAAAAGTCACAAACTAAAGGAGTTCAAAGATAGTACCCCCGAACACGTTTAATTTTCGACCGTCAGCAGTTATTTTATTGCTTCTGCCACTTTTTTTTCTATAATTATGTTACTGGAAAATTGCAGACTCCGTAAGATTGTAATAAATATTTGTTAGATTAAAATTTCTCCATATATTATGAAAAAATCGTTTTATACACAAGAAATCCCATCCAAATTCAATAGAACTATTTTTTTCTTAATAAGACACGCGACATTTTACAATCTTACGGCGTTTGTAATTTTCCGGTGACATATATGTATATTATAATTTTAAAACCCCGATACTGTTATATAACGTAACAATTTTATGTATCCTTCAGGCAAAAATAAAGAAACTAGAAGAAGAGCTACCCATATTTGAACTACCAATACCAGAAATGACCCACAACGTCTTTGGTCTGGATCACTCCAAAATCATGAGCAGGCTTCTGGCTGCCCGCAAGAAGACTCGCGATGCATGGAGCACCCTCAACACAAATGATGACGTCATATCGTATCGAGTGACGCCCGATAAAGTACCTGAGCCCGTTGGCAACCAGAGAAAGGAGCTGGCTGATTTCTTACAGAAAAGAATGGTTTGATATTTGTTGCTTTGCATGTTATAATAACAATTGTTTTTGTGGTCTTGATGGTAGGAAAAAAAAAAACAGATCTTCCAGGTCTCTCATCGGCCTAGCCTATACCCAGCAAACATTTTTGTCATATAATCAAACATTTATATGACCTTGAGTCTTATTAAAGTTGTTTTACAGATTTTTTTTAACTCTTCGTCATGTATTGGTGCCATTATGTGTACGAATAGTCATATATTACAATCGTCATATAGTAGCGACTACGACGACATCAATAAAACTTACTTATACAACTTTTCGTCGTGTAAACGTTTTCGTAGTATAAACGTCATAATACTGTCAATTTTGTCCTTTTAAACATCTGCTAAACGGATAATAATTGTATGTACTTACGTAGTATTTGTAACCATTATATATAAGTCGAATAAGTATTACGAGTGCAACCTGTATACATCCTAAAGTATCAAAAACATGATAATACGACCGCTATTTAATTAATACTCATAATAAAGGTGTATAATAACCTTGTATTGAACTTCCACCATTTTGAAATCAAAATTATCATAATAATATCTATTTACTGTTTGGTATAACATGGATTTAAAAAAGTGGAAAAGTATTAAAAGAAGTGGTGCATTCAAAAGAAAAGTTAAAAACACTAACTATGATTCGTTCCAAGCACGTACTTTAATACAAAGTACAGCTCAAGCTGAGAGTGAGGAAAATGAGAAGGGTTCCGTATCACATTTAAATTAAAGTTTAACCAATGAATTTAACCAAAATGCTACGAGTATACCCTGCAGTTCATTTGCCGAAGTTCAGGACACTTATTAATTTTCCGAAGTTGAAGACAGTTATTCATCGTCTGAAAATGAAGATAATGTTGATAAAGAAGACACTTCAAACAAAAATGATGACTTCAGAGACGACATCCGCATAATTATAGATCATTGTGGGGTTTACCTAAAACAAAAGTATTATTTAGACTTAACTAAGTTATATGTCACGCAAATCCTTCTATTCATAAAATATAAATTCTTTGAAGTAAGTTAGTTTGGCTTTATTATTTTATTATTGATCCCTAAATCAACTGTCGAGGCGTAGGTACACAATTACAATGAACACGCAGTTTATAGGTCGGAAAGTTATATAGTTGTCATATAACGCGGTCACATAATAAATTATTAATAAAAATATATTAAAACATTAAAATTTTAAAAGCGCATAAAAAATTTGTTTCAAACTTACCTCACATTAATCAGTAAACTTGATTGCACAATGGTTTATAAGTGATGGAATGGTTTTATCACCATAAATAACAAAGAAAAAAATGGCAATATTAACTCAGCTGTCAAAAACACTGCCAAATTAAATTAAGTTGATAGAATATAATTCGTTCAATATAAGCATCATCTTTAAATGACAATTACACAACGATTACATTATATAAAAGTCATGTTGTGTGCCATTACTCGACACGAAGTCGAATACACGCCGCGACAGCTATCATTACATGACTTGTAGTCAAATCGCCAACGTGTATGTGACTACTATGCGACTAAATAGGTATTTATATGACTGTTACACGAAACTCTTAGCGCCTTAAGTCGAATAAAATGAGCCCTAATGCCGTCGAGTTAACGTCCTTATGACATTTATACGATTATACTAAATAACATTAAGTAGCCACCAAAACGTCTACTCAACGTCCTAAATGTTTGTTGGGTAGGTATCCACTGTTGGACTATCCAGCTTTATCACATCATCCCACAATTTAAAAACTGCAACATCAATTAAGATGCTTTTATGTCTTGGACTTAAAATCCTATGTCCCATGGGTCAGAGGGCGTCCACAGTAGTCTTTCATCGCGGACGGTCTTAAGCTTTACGCTACACCTCGCTCCACGTCATTCCGATGCTAGTCGCTTCTGCCAACACGGTGCGTCGCCAGGTTTTCAAATTCAAAAGTCATTTATTCAAATTAGGCTGAGTGCCAGCACTTTTTGAACGTCAAAGTTCTACATAAAGACAGTCCCCCAAAACGCCCGCCCGTCACCACTTCCTAGTGTTTTTCACTTCCTAGTGTTTGACGGGGACGGCCACGCTTCCTTTTCCCTTGAAGGATTACAGTCCATGGCCTGTCTCTGCCAGGTTTGCGGAATTTGTTCGTAAGAGTCATCGCGGCCCCCAAAGGGCATTTGGGGGAACGGATGACCTGTCTGGGAATGTGATCGGGATCCCTTCGGAGCGTAGGACCAATCCACCTCCACTTACGGCGCTTGATCTAGCGGTCGATCCGGCTGTCGTTGCATTTCTCTAACAGCTCTACGTTAGACATGATCTCGGGCCAGTAAATTCCGAGGATGCGGTTGACAAAGACCTGGATTTGCCGAGAGATTTCCTTTGTTACCTTCCACGTATCGCACCCGTAGAGCAGTTTAACTCTTCGGATCAGTTTCCGTGATTGCAAAACAGATCTTCGCTGCTCGAAGGTAGCTCGGGCCTTGGCAATCCATGAAGTGACACCCTCTTCAGTCCCTCACAGTCTCCGACACGCCGCTTCCGAGGTAAGTGAATTTCTGATCGCGTTCCACTGCCTCTGTGCTGATTAGCAACGATGTCAACAATGTTCAGTTCTTCAACCCTGTACGCATCTCCTGGGTCTTCTGGGTGTATATTTTAAGTCCAGTTGTTGCTGCCTCCTGACGCAGGTCGTTCAATTTTACTTGCATGTCGGCGTACTCAGCAGGCTTAATCCAGGTCTTCCAAGACGTTGGATAATCCCCACTCTAACCTGCGGTGCTTTTTGTCGCATATGCAAAGCATAATTCTGTCAAGAGCGACTTTAAAGAGGTGAAAGGAGTCAGCCTTGGCTTCCGAGATGAGGCCGTCGTGAGTCACCTTGCAAGAATATTTCTTGTAGATGCTCTCCAATAGGCGGACCATTTTCGGCGTCACTCCAGTATCTGGACATTTCAGAAGACGTGACAAGATACTGGACCACTGCAACGTATCAAAGGCCTTCTCGAAGTAGACAAAAGTAAGAACTCCCTTTGCTATTTTGATGCCTGCTCCAGTATAATACGGAGAGTGTTGATCTGGTCCGTGCACGAGCTGCTTGAACGGAAACTAGCCTGCTCCTTACTTAGTAAGGGTTCCACGGCCTTGGACATCCGGTCCATGATTATCTTGCAGAAGACTTTAGAGGGAATCTACAGAAACGTTATGCCTCTCCAGTTATCGCAACGACTGAGATCACCTTTCTAAGAGGCTTTTATGTAAGGTCTAATAAATATAAAGTTTTTAAAAACCAATTTCAAGAATTTCGTGGATATATGCTAAGTGACATCTTAACGTATCATCGTATATGGGTGCGTTTCATAACATATAAACTCATTTGGTCTAATATCATTTTATTATCGTACATAATATACACTTCTGGACACATCTATTGGCCCACCTTAGAGTTTAGGTTTCGATGGCCCCTACCGAAATATGATTGCTAGATTGAATAAAAACTGTTGATGCAGTTTTAAACCTGATACATTTTACCATCTTTTTCGATCATATTGTTTTAAATTTGAATTCAGAATACCATACGACATGGAGCTACGCCTAACAAGTCGGATATGCGCCTTGTTAAAGGCAATTGATTTTTGAATAAAAAACATGTTTTATCAAATAAAGGTTTAATTTAATAACGCGTGTTGCCTCCATGGGCATCTACCACAGCTCTCATAGGATTAGGCATAGAGTTTATCAACCGCTCTATGCAATTTTGAGGGATCATCTCCCATTCCTCTTCTATGGCAGTTTTCAACTCCTGCATCATCTGGGCAACTGGCTGACGAGCCCTAACACGTCTTTTTAGCTCGTCCCACATGTGCTCAATGGGGTTCATTTCTCAAGCTGGTCGTCACGATGAATCGATCCTGCCTTTCAGTTGTGACCCGAGATCGTGGCCTTCCTTGGCGACGAACAAAGCCGCCAGTCTCTAGGTACCTCCGATAAACATTTCGGACCGCAGATCGACTTAAATTAAGTTGAGCACTCACGATTCTTTGGCTGTGTCCGGCCTGAATAAGTGCCACAGCTTGGGCGGCGATTTCAGGTGAAGTATCCATAGATTATTGATAGAACCTCACCTTAATGTTAAGAATAAGTAATGTTTGTTGCAAAACCAAAGATATCAATCACTTTTTCAAGAATTAAATCCAAGTAAACCAATAAAACCAAGTTTTCTTAGTATTCGATTGTTTGATATCAACAAACAGGCTCCAAATTGTCTTTTGTTTCTTTAATTTCTGTGTTCGAAATTCAAAAAAAGACTAGGTATTGAATGAAATTGTGAATGTGCCAGGTTCAAAACTGCATAAAAACTTTGCTCGACCTAATATAAAATTTTAGCTAGGACCAAACGAAACTGAAAATACAAGGTGGGCCAATAGATGTGTCCAGAAGTGTATAATCAACGTGAGATATACCAACTGTTGATATAATTTCTTTACATATCACATTTACTAAAACTTATTTAGTATAACATTGTTTGATATAACGTTTATGTAATCGAAAATCATTTCATCATTATGGTTAACACCCCGACTCGGATAGATTAGGTTAGAAGGCTAAGCTGGGAGCGAAGCGGAGCGGAGCTGCCGCCTTAGCCTTCGTTTTTTTTTTAAAACCACCCAGAAATAGGGCTCCGTCGAACTATCTTAGCGCAGGTGGTAATCAGTTAGGTACTAGTTATGTTTTTTTTATCTTTTGAGTGGTATGTCAAACGATTTTATATTTAATGTATGTTATGCTTATAAAAATAAGATATTTTAAATTGTTTATTATTTCAACTAATCGTTATAATAAACAAAATTATAGCTTCCGTTGTTATATGTTGTAAATATTAGAGATTTGGTTGTTATATCATCTATTACTTACCCATAGTATATAATTGCCCTCCCATATTCCCTTACAAAAACCATTAATCTCCTGGCTTATTATTTTTTTCTTAGAATTGTTTTAGATACATTATTGTACATATGTCAGAACAATGTAAGAACATTGTTCTCACATATAGAAGCAGGATTTTTGTAATACATACTGTGGAGTTTTTTGCACGTTCCTCTCCATAGAGATCTATTCTTTGGAACGTGCATATAGCTTCGTTTTTGACTGACTGACCTTGACAAAAGTAGGTACCTGTAAATTGATTTATTTGAAATAAATGCTTTGATTCTTGAATTACTCATTTTCTAGATCGAGCAAAAGCGTCTTCAGAAGCGAATGAAGGACTCCCGCCAAGACTGGAAGCTCGCCGACAACGTGGAGGCCACAGAGGAAGCGGAGGACGAAGACGAAGAGTACTACGAGGACGACGACGAGGAAAGCTACACCTACTACTGCGGACCCAGGGAGCTGGCCGACCGCGTTGATAAGCAGCCGCCAGTGTAGCTTGTAGATCAATAAATTATTGTAGAATTTATTTGTAGTTTGATTTCTGTGTAGTTAACTGCTGGGATTTGCTTATTTTTATGTGTGGAATGGATTTCATATAATTTGCGCTTTTAATTAAGCATTTTAGTTAGTTGGTATCTACTATGACAATCAATTTTCTTGGTTGTGGGTGACTCATTTTGGCAAAATCAGTAGGCCTAAAAGGTTCAAAAACAAAATTGGAAGGTGACAATTGTATACGTTACATAGGTAGGTACCTATCGTTGCATAACTTAAACACGACACAAAGTAAAATGACACTTTTTGGAACATATACATACACGTAGAACTAACATCAAAAACAACAGTCTTCCTTGCGTGTGCGTCTTCGTTCACGTGTGCTTTTGTGAACGACCAAGCCCATATGCCTGTCTATTTTTCATACGAGTATTATTCGAAAACTAAATTTTTGTCAGATCTTACAGGGAATTTTTAGGGTACATAGGTACAAGCAAGGCCTTTGTTCTACCTATGTACCCTAAAAGTTTCTTCCTCTCGTTAGCTAGATCACACGAGACAGTCACAGAAGTTATATACCTACATGTGCGTAAGGATTGAGGGCCTCAAACCGTGACTTGAAAAACTATTGCTTTCAGGATTCAGCAGAAGTTGTAGAAAAAATGTAGAACCGAATTCAAAATTTGTAGAACAAAAGCAAATAAAGTTATAGCCATTCAAAGGTGTGCGTCAATACTTACTCAAGGGTTTCTGTATCTCGGTAATGTTCTTGTTACCTAAAGAAGCAGCATCTATACCGCTACAGTTAATTTGTTCTCCATGCATAATACCGCTTCTTCCCCAATGCTCAAGTAGATACACAGACATAGTTTATTTCTCATTGTGCGCTAACTCCCACTTCTCTTGGAACGCTTAATTTACTTCCCTTTAAACATTTCTCTAACTTCTGCGTCTTCCTTTTAATTTATATTTTTCTCGTTGCACGTTTTTTTTAACTTCATCTTGCAACGCTTATTTTAATTTATATTGTAAAGCTTATTTTACGCCTACGCTTGTTTAATTTTTTTAAGTGGTTTTCAAATTTATCCTTAATTGCTTATTTCTACTTTTTTGACTGTTTATTCCTTCTTTTACAACAGTTTACTACTTATTTTTGACTGATTAATCTAACTTCTTTTTGGTTGCTTAATCGAACTTCTCTTTGCACGACTATTTTAACTTATATTTGAATGCTTATTATAAATACCCTGTTGGTGCTCTTCTAATTTATCCTAGTGTAAGGATTGGCGTAAGGATAGAAATGAAGCAACTGAATGCTGATATAAGACTGACTATTTATTGGGATAACACACCGTTATATATGAGATTACAATAGTCTTAAAGTTACTTGGTTACACTACCACTACACCTTCCCCCTTTGGGAAAAAAAAGTGTTATATAAGGTAAAAATTACACTTTTTTTTTTTTTTTTTTTTTTTTTTTTTTTTTGCATTTTGAATACATTACAGATTATAAAATTATTACTGAAAGTAAACAATATATAGTAGTTTACATGTTTTTTATAACAAGCTTAAATTATGATTATAAAATTATTACTGAAAGTAAACAATATATAGTAGTTTACATGAATCATGAATTATGAATCTAAGTATACAATGTTCCTAAAACTAACCTTTTATTGCATTATAAATGACAAGCCATTCCATGTCATGTCAGTGATTACAATTTAAAACATTGAAAGGCTTCGTACGGTTTTTATGAACTATGTCCTCTTTTCCTTTATTGACAATTTTCACATTAGGATCCAAGTCCTCTAACACTAAATATGGTCCAAGATATACTGGATCCATTTTATTTTCAGATGGATTCCTTAATAGTACATAGTCGCCTTTCTTATAATATACAGGTTTCAAATTGACATCGTGCTTAGCTTTTCGCTTGAGTTTGCTAGTAAGCAAATTATCGCGAGCGTCTTTTTGTGCTAACTGAAGTCGATATTTTAGCTCTAACGCATAGTTATCGTGGGCGTATAAAGGATCTACGACATTACCCGATAAATTATTCGGTAAGATACATTTCCTACCAAAAACAAGTTCATGAGGTGTATACTTAGTTTCAGTGTGTACCGTATTGTTGTACGCAAAACACCAATATGGTAACCAGCTGCTCCAATATCCTGTTTTATTTTCACAGTTAATTCTAAGGTACGCACCCATAGTTTTATGTGAATTCTCCAATGCTCCTATACTCTCGTGATGGTAAGCTGTTGAGGAGAGTTGATTGATTTTTAAGAGTTGGCATACTGCTTTCATTGTACTGGATAGGAACTCTGTCCCCCGATCAGTGGCGACTTCACGAGGTATGCCAAACCTTAAAATAAAATTATCTACTAAGGCACGCGCTACACTTACCGTATCTTTGTTTTGTAATGGATACGCCTCGGTGAACTTGGTAAGCTCACATTGCAATGTGAGTATGTAGCTGTAGTTATTGACATCTCTGGGCAGTGGCCCCATTATGTCTAGAAATACTTTATCAAATGCTGACTTAGCCGTACTCGTTACTACCATCGGTTGTTTAGTATTTATTGAATATTTCTGTTTGTGACACTGCTCGCATTTAGAAACATACTCTACTATATCTTTATGCATGTTTGGCCAATAATAGTATTTTTTGATATTACTCTCCATTCTCCTGATGCCCGCATGACCACTTGTGGGTAACAAGTGAAAGTCGTTCAATATTACTTTTATGTTATCAACGTTATTTACTCTTTGCACCTTATTTACAATACATATACGAGGTCCCGGCCAACTTTGATATTTTTTTATTTCATTTATAAGACCTGCAATGAATTCTTTATTATTTTCATTTCTCAGTATACATATATTATCGATATTAATTGTCTTACATAAACTTACCAAATCCCTCACCAATTCGTCTCGCGATATTGATGATCGGGATGTTCGGTCTAAGTATATAGTACATTTACTCGGTGCATATAATAATTTATTAAATTTTTGTAACCATATTCCACGTTTTATTAATTTACGCAATTCTCCACTACTAATTAGCAAAATTTCAGTAGAGTGATTTGGTTTTTTAACTATCTCGACCACTCTCGGTTGACTGTTATTCAAATTTATGTTGGTGTTATCAATTAACTCATTGTTACTAATATTTTCGTCATCCGCTGCTTGTAGTTTACGACGTTGAGCTCTTGTTAACACATTTATCCTTGTTCTTTCGTTCATATGTTTTAAATCGTCAGACGACATAATAATGCGTGATAAAGCATCCGCAGCTGTATTTTGTTTTCCTTTTAGATATTCTATATCAAAATTATACTCCTCTAATTGTAACCGGAACTTAAGCAATCTACTTGAGGGGTCACGCATTCCAAACAAATAAACAAGAGGTCTATGGTCGGTCTGTATCTTGAACTTTCTGCCGTATAAATATGGTCGAAAGTACTTGACACTCCATACTATTGCTAAGAGTTCCTTTTCAATGGTAGGATAGTTAATTTCGGCCTTATTTAAACTGCGACTGGCATAAGCTACAGGCCGCCCATCCTTATTACATAGCACTGAACCAATAGCAATCCCTGAAGCATCTGTTTGCAAAATAAATTCACTGCCTTCAGTAAAGTCAGGATATTGTAATACTGGCGGATTTATTAACGCCAATTTCAAATGTTGGAACGCGTTTTCACAGTCTTTTGACCATAAATATGTTACACCTTTTGAACATAACCTATTTAAGGGTTGCGCGACCTCTGCAAAATTCGAAATAAACTTTCTGTAATAATTAGCAAAGGCCACGAAGCGCTTGACTTCATCAACACTTTGTGGCCTTGGATAATTTTCTAAAGCCTTTATTTTTTCCTTATCAGGTTTAATACCGTTTTTTGAAATAACATGACCGAGGTACAAAACTTCTTTTTGTAGGAAATTACACTTTGGTGGGTTTAATTTCAAATTTACATTACGTAATCTGCTGAAGACGTCCATTAAGTTCTGATTATGGGATTTCAAATTTCGACCGAACACCACAAGGTCATCTTGATAGACCAGGCATTTGTCGTAATTTAGACCTGACATCGCTATTGTCATCATCCTACTGAAGCTATTGGGACTAGATTTCAAGCCCATTGGCATTCTTGTCATTTGGTACTGATTTTTCCCAGTTGTAAACGCTGTGCATGGCCTACTGTCTTTTTGCAAATTCGTCTGAAAAAATCCCTGAAATAAGTCAAGATGCGAGAAATACACCGCTCCCGATAAAGAATCCAATATGTCTGATATGTTGGGAAGTGGGAATTTATCGTCCTGTATTTTATCATTTAGTTTACGGTAATCGATTACTACGCGCCATTTTTTTTCCTTAGTAGCGTCAACTTTTTTCGGAACCAATAATAACGGACTAGACCATGCACTCCTGGCTTCTTCTATTATCCCACTTTTTAACATGCTATCAATTTGCTTATCTAATTCTGCCTTTTGGGCGTGGGGTAAACGGTATTGCTTTGTGTAAATGGGGGTACTATTTGGCTTTAGCTCAATAGTTTGCTCATATACTGAAGTGACTGTTAACTTGTCGCCAGGTAAATGAAAGACGTCTGGAAACTTTGCACAAATTTTTTCAATTGACTTTTGTTCCTCGTCATTTAAATGTGTCAAATTGAGTAATGTGAATAATAATTTCACCCGATCCGCGTTTATACTGGGCCTATCAAATTTACAGATAAGGTATTCATTTAAATTATTTGTTTTAATTTGAACTGAATTTAATTTAACTTCTGTATCCCTAGTGTTTAAAATTCGTATCGGAATTTTTCCTTTAATTGGCCTGGACAATGTACTGGCTAGGAAAACTCCTTCGCATAGTTCCTGAGAAGTTACTACACAATCTTCCCTTATATTAGACTGAATATAATGTATTGATTCGCAACGCTTAGGTACAATAATGTATGAATCACTTGAGGGTGTCAAGTAATCAACCCGTAATGTAACCCGTTCGTTCCGTTCTGTTACTAATTCTAAACTGTTTAACTCATAATTTATAAGTGCACGATATTTTTTAAGAAAATCCTGTCCTAAAATTCCCTGCGTTTTGCAAGGCAGGTTTTTAAATATAAAAAATTTATGCGTAAAAATGTTCCCCTTATACTTTAACTCTAAATAGCAATACCCTTCCGAAAAAATATCTCCTCCGATACCTTTGACCGTAATGTTCTCTTTATGGGAAGGTATTTGTAAACGTTTCACTGAATCGGATTTGATAGCTGAAATCGATGCTCCAGTGTCTATAAGTAAGTCATGTCCACATTTGTCGATCAAGAATGAAACTTTGTTTAAACTGCTACATGATAACATAAACTCAGTCCCGAAAAAAATGATTCAGCGTTTCCTTATTGGGACTTGCTTGTTCCGTGGTATCTGGATCATTGCCCTCTGTTGTCACGAGATTCATGTTACCCTGAGTGGAATGATTTTCTGCACGATTTTCCGAATAATTTCCGTTAGCGTAATAATTACTTCCACGATGATTACCTCTTGAGTACGGTACCTGGGATCGCTGAGCAGGCGTGCGCCGGTACGTATTATGCGTGCGTCCTCTGGAGTTGGGTTGATAGCCTCGACCTCCTCTGTACTGGCCACGTTGAGGTCTCCTCCCTGTGTTGAAACGATAACTGGAGTTATACATACCTATCATCTCCCCCGTAGCGGATTGAATTTCTTCATCTTGCGCCGCCTGGACTGCTTCTGTCAAGGAATCGAAGTTTCGCGCAGCGATTATAGTACTTAACCGACGATCTCGCAGCCCGTCGGCAAACCTTTTTATTGCCAATTTCTCATTAAGAGGTCGCAAAACATTATAGTTGTTAGGGTTTCCATCTGCCTGCGAGATAGTCAGGTCTATAAACAAGTCTGAAATTTCCTTTCCAAAGTCAAGAACCGTTTTATTTTCCTGTTGAGCATGCTGTAGCTTTGTTTGTAAAGCCACATAACTTTTGCGGGGTAATAATAATCGTCGCATGTCCTTTACAAGCTCATCGACAGTATCATATTTCGGTAGTAATTTTAGCTTTGCCTGCTGCGATAATCGGCTTTTCAGTATGAACATTATTAATTTATTTTTACATTCGGGTTTTGTTAGCACTGAGTCATAATATTCTATAGACTCAATTAATTGCTTTGTATTCTTATCTTCATCCGTCATGACAGGGAATAGGCTTAAAGCTGTTTTTAAATCAAAATTATCTCCCGCCATTGTTTGTGTTTCAAGCAAAGATTTCTTAGTCCCAGACTGATCGATACACAAAGAAAGGACTTCCGTAAATAAATTGTCAAATTCTTCACAAATTTTGGTAATTAAGGAAACTTCTTCTTTCGAGTATTTACCTAATTGCGATTTATATGTCTCTAAAAACTTATTATATTTTAATAGCACTATATCTGCTTCGCTTCTTTTTATCTCTATTACTTTACCTACTCTACGACCGGGACCGATTTTAATAAGGTACGTTCTTATAACTTTTAATTCATTTAAAATTATCGCCAATTCCTCTGCCATAACACATAATTATCTTCTAAATAAACTAGCGTTAAACATTATAATGTGCATTAATATTCATAACCATGCACATAAATATACTAATACAAAATATGTTGTTATACCGTATCTAAAAGAAAAGTGTAATGCATAATATTCATATATCTATAGCATAGCAACGTTAAGCACAACTAAATAGACAGTATAGTACTCATTACTAAACATTTCCTTTAAATACGGTCACATTGAGCCCCTTACAATTTATGCACTGCATACTCGCATCACTTTACGCACTGGGATATGGGTAATCTTTGCACTCCGCACAAATCACGGCACCAACACTAACACTTCTTCTTCACCTCATACTACACTGTCTGGTTTGATCTCGTGTCTGCGCAGGATACTCGCATAGCGCGTCAGCCTTATCTCATCCAATCTCCTTAGTATTTGCTTGTCATGGCACCTTTTTGCCAATTTATACACGACTATGATAATTCCAAACACCAACGTAGTACATATGATGATAAGTAAAATATTTGTCGTTTCGTGTTGCTGAACTTGTTGTGTACTAGCTGTATTTTGGCCCCCGCTCTGAGCAATTACAACTTCCTCCTTTGAGTTGGTGCCTCCCATTTTTGAAGATAGATAATACTTTCAAGACCGAGTTTTTGATTAAATTGTCGCGACAGTTGCACACAGTGTCTAGCTTCTGAGTAATAACACATCTTGGTAAATTGAATAATGAATAATTACATTCAAAAGTCACTGGTCCCGATAGATGTTTACATAACTTAGTCCTTATTGGGACGCGCGAACGCACTCGTGCAGACTTCGGGTGTCACGGTCGCCATGTAAGGATTGGCGTAAGGATAGAAATGAAGCAACTGAATGCTGATATAAGACTGACTATTTATTGGGATAACACACCGTTATATATGAGATTACAATAGTCTTAAAGTTACTTGGTTACACTACCACTACACTAGACCGCTTATTTCTTTATATCCAAATATTTTTGATCGCTTCCTCCAACTTATTTTTGACTGCTTCCTCCAACTTATTTTTGACTGCTTCATCCAACTTATTTTTGACTGCTTCCTCCAACTTATTTTTGATGCTTCCTCCAACTTATTTTTGATGCTTCCTCCAACTTATTTTTGACTGCTTTCTCCAACTTATTTTTGATGCTTCCTCCAACTTATTTTTGACTGCTTCCTCCAACTTATTTTTGATGCTTCCTCCAACTTATTTTTGATGCTTCCTCCAACTTATTTTTGACTGCTTCCTCCAACTTATTTTTGACCGCTTCCTCCAACTTATTTTTGACTGCTTCATCCAACTTATTCGCTTCCTCTAACTTATTTTTGACCGCTCCATCCAACTTATTTTTGACAGCTTACATTACATCCATCCTTTTTGGCCAAAGATGCGGGAGAGGCCTAGTATGGCGGCACACTTATTCAAATGACTCTCTCGTCGTCTTGCTCATACACCAAGGGGTGTCATTCCCGTGATATCTTTTTAATTGGTTATTATTGTTGGAGTGGATACGTTTCACGATAATAATATATTATAATACTAGCTTGTGCCAGCAGCTTCGCCCTCCTGAATGTCAAAAATGGTATCCTATGTCCTTTTGCAGGACATGATCCACCGTTGTGCTAAGTCTTATTCCGTTCAGCCGTTAAGAGCTGAAAAGGTAGCAAATACGCAGGCAGAAAGAAAGCAAGAAAAGGAGTTTATTTGCGCCAAGCATGATGAATACCAAAACATAAAATAAATAAATTAAAATATGAAAAATTATACAAGTTGAGAAGACAGTACAGACAGAGTTACTTTCGAATTTACAATATTAGTATGGATTAAAAACCAACACAACATTGTAGTGTGGGTGTCATAGAACTATGTCTGTGTGTGTGTGTAGTTCTCAGAAGTCATAAGGGTTTCTCGGGAGATAATTCGAATACAACACGCGGTCTAAAATTTGAAGTTATCCGAATACTACGAAATGTACCTATACCTTTTTGTAGTAGAAGTTAGGTGCTGTATAGTTATTTTAAACAATGCGTGCTGTATCGCGTCACGTCTCGGTGTGAACTAACCCTTAGTATAATCAGCCGATAACGTTCCTACTGCTGGGACACAGGCCTCCTCTAAGTGAGATAGAAAGGCGTGTAAAACAATGCCGATTTTATAAAAACATAATTATATATCATATTTTATACTTTTCCTACAAAACTCTATTACACTCAATCAATCAAAACTACGCTGTGAAGAGTCATCTGGATTTTCGGTACTGGTTACACCAATGATCATTTTTGATGACACACTCATCATATCCTTCCTCTTTAGATTTAAACTGAGATGTTTTTTCCCGGGTTGCTTTAGGTATTGTGTCGTCGTGCCGAGCAATAAAATAACTGCAAAATTTTATACGTTCATCATCACCCTCCTTCCTTTATTCCAATGTATGTTTGTATTTGGGTTCGTCGCAGCTTGTTTTCTTCCATCCATCTCTATTCGCCGCCATCAAAATAGTCACCTCCGTTCTGGCCATATCATCTTTCACACCACCCATCCATCGTTACTTTAGTCTTCCTCTACTTTTATAACAATCATTTATCCTTATACCTTCCTAAAGACATGTTCTTTATTCAACACGTCTAGCTTCTGTCAACGGCTTCGGCTTCGCCCAAGTGATAGTTTGAAAAGAACACATGGGACGGAGCGTACTCTCTGGATAAAAATAATACTTTCCCCTTCTCCAAGTCCCCATCTATCTCTATACCAAAATTTATCAAAATTGGATCAGCGGCTTAGGCATGACAACGTTACAAACAAACGGCCAAATATTATATTTATAATATCAAGTATGGTTGGATTATACGCTCATACCGGGCTCATACCGTATTCTTTTGTCAAAAAAGTTTTTATTTTTCACTTTTTAGTGGTTCACATGTGCTTACCCCTTCACAGCGTACCGGCGTGATGTTATATTATGAACTGGTGTAAACAATAGACAGATATGAGATTTCAGCAATCCTAGTTCATTTGCTATCATTTATTGAGGAGTTCCGTTGCCTATGTCCGGAGTTCTTCATCAGATCTTCACCAAATTAAAATGAGACCACTCCGAGAAAGTACTCTTCCAAAAACTACCCAAATCGCTTCGTGTGCCTATAAATTTGAAGAGTTCTCTCTATTTCTCCAGGATCCCATCATCAGATACTGACTTGATGATAATGGGACCACCTGAGAAGTATACCCTATCAAACAAAAAAAGTAATCGGGGAACTAAAAAAGATTAACAGGGCAGTATAGTGACTACTTCGTTAGCAGCATCGAAGCAGACTGGCCTAAGTGCGCCGGATGTGCTTAAGTACCGCCACTCGCGGAGGATAATGTCACGGATACATCCTCTTGACAATATTAGCCAAGGAACAACTACCATAGACAATCAGTCTGCAATCAGCAAAGGGTCAAAGGATCTATCGGAAACAATAAGTTTCGTTTAATCCTTATTAGGGAATCCGATAATCGGAATTCTTTATAAGGAAACTTATTGCTCGTTTCTCTTGATAGAGAAAATTTTGAAGAGTAGGTGTTGAAGTTATGTGATCAATTTGAAGAGCAGATGTCGGAATAACACGTAAGCGGCCCCAACAGGCCCTAGCTTGTTCTGCCTTTTAATTTTACGAAAGTGTGTCTGTCTGTCTGTTACCTCTTAGATGAAATTTGGTACAGAGATAGATTAGACCTTGGAAAAGGACATAGGCTACCTTTTATCGCGAGAAAAGGGCTTGAAGGGGTTGAAATAGGGGATGAATGTTTATATGAGAGTCCGTCATTATTGAATGGCTGCCCAAAGTAACTATTCCACGCGGACGAAGTCGCGGGCAAATGCTTGTGTTTTAAATATTGAACGTCGGGCTCAAATATAAACTAACAAAGTTCTGTTAGTTTCTTAAGAGACACTTGAGTGTTTTCTCTAATCGCTTTTCGAACTGTCAAGCAATACAGAAAATAGAAAATGATTCCATTATAAGCGGAAGAATGTTACTGTCTACGATTGATAAATTGTAATGTTTTCGTGATGCATATCAAAATTAGCAACTTTAGAGAGTCGCTCGTCTCTGTTCTCTAAATAAAAGACAATTTAGACGTTTCAAAGACCGGTTTTTCAATAGCCAAATAACTTTTAGGTATCCGAGTAGATAATAATTACGTTTGTTCTGACCCTAATAATAGAGGTTTGACAGCTTTGTATCCTATCACATCTTTACTGATATTTTAATGCAAAAGTGAGTTTGTTTTTTATACTTTCACGCCTAAATCGCCAAAACGATTTTGATGGTTATTGGTTTAGAGATAGATATCTATAGGCTAACGCGAGCAAAGCTGCAAGCAAAAGCTAATTCAAAATAATACAAGCCATGCCATGTTTAAAAAAAAAATTAAGACTTGAAAAATTAACCCCAAATTTACATGAACGTTTGAATCTAGAAGGTATTCAACCCGAGTTCCCAGCTTTGTAGCTGGGAATTCGTGTCAAGTACCTACTAGATTTGACGACTTGTAAATTATTAGCAGGTACGTTTATTATAATTTGGAAGTGTTGCTGAAAACATGAGTAGGTAGAGTACCTACCAATTATTTTCAGTTTTCAGGGACGCATTAAGCGGTGGTGTTTTGCTTTACCATTTCGGGCAATACTAATAATAACTAATAGTATCTAATCAATAGAATACATAATCGTTGAGCTTGAAAAACTGGGTTTGTCTTTACCAACCCTAGAACTGTGAACGACGGTCTGTAGGTAATGCTAACATTCAGTCCCTCGTTGCACCATTTATTGTAACTTACGAGGGAGTCCGATGCTTAGTGGAGGACGTTTCCTGGCTGTTATGATGATGACAATGACATAAATACCGACGACTTCGTACTGTATAGATGATTCATCTGTAATGCACTGGGTCCGTGTATTAAACTAAGTGATGGGAGCCCGTATGATGCTGCGAAATCTGCTGTGACTTTCATGTGAGGTCAATTTTTAGCTAGCAATACTTAATGGCAAAATAAAAGAAATATTCTTGTCTCGTTAATTTCAAGTATCTTCAGTTCATAACGGGGTCAACGACTGCTGTATGAGCAAAAATGTACCATGTCATTTTTTCTGCAACTTCAGTGTCCAAATAACGCCCCAAGAAAACAGTCTGCCAACACTACCGATTATGTAATAGGTCCTCACTTAACATTAAAATGAGCCTGTTACTTCGGAAGTTTGGTTTTACTATTTCCTTCCCTGAATAAATACTAGTTGGCACTATTCCAGGAAAAAATTGGCATTATAAGAATGGCAAGAATCCCATGGTGATTTCATTCTATCGACTATCGTAAAACGTACTACGTTTTTGTGACGCATCAAAAGGCCACGTGGCTTATCACAAAATCCGATAAGCTTGTAGAAAATTTGAAATTGCCTTTGTATTGTGCATTCTTCGGCCTATTGTTAGTGACCCATGATCTAAGTTCGTCATAGTCTTCGAATTCAATTGAAACTTCACGGTACATTTCGAACAATACCGCCTTACATTATCGGTAACGCACTTCTCTGCTTACACGTTTTAAATACCAGCAATTTGGTATGTTGTATTGGACTAGCACTTGGCGCGCGAATTCGTCCGCGCGGACTTAGTAGGTACTCCACAAACTTCAACGCCCCCTCTTCCTCCTTTTAAAGGTTACTTTTATTTTGGAAGATTAAGCACAACGATTTTCTTCAATTACCCAGCCATTTCTGCTGCTGATTGTGTGGTCTCAGGAGCATCGCAAATATTTTTCGATTTTTTTAAGATCTGTTTCAATTATTCCACTTTTAGTGTCTTCATACCAATTTCCACGTAAATTGAAGCAAGTAATAATGTCCTCTTCTACTTCATCACCCCTTTTCGCCTATTTAATGGTTCATTTTCGAAAAATCCAAACATTTGTTAGCTTTTTTTTTACCGAAATCATGAATGCCATGTTTCAACTTCATCGGACCAAATATTAAAAGATTCTCCCCAGTTCGCTCAAACCGCTTTTTTTTTCTTACTTAGAGCATTTTATACCCGTCGTAACTTTTAAACGAAAGATTAAATTTAAATAATTTAAAATGTTATTTACATGTCCATAATCAACCCTAATTATAAAAAAAATAAGCATTTAAATGGATAGGGATTAATATCATCTTAACAAAATCACCAGTTTTCCATTCCATCCGGGTTTTGATTGAATAATTTGAACAAAAAGCGGTCATTATCACTTAACCCTCGCGGAATTTTTATAGGCAATAATGGTACTTTAATCATTTAGTACATTATTTTTATGTATCTTCAATCGTTTTCTCAGCGCACGCAAAATAATGTATTTATAAGGCAAAATGTTGCTACTACGTTCGGGTTACATTATTGCAATTTTCATAGGGATTTCAATTTTGTCCGTAAATAAAATATAGCCTATGTTTTAAGTTAATAATGTAGCTTTCTAATGGTGAAAGAATTTTAAAATAGGTTCAGTTGTTTTTGAGCCAAATCGTTACAAACAAATAAATCTTTCCTCTTTATAATATTAGTTTAGACTACTAGTGTTTGCCCGCTTGCGTAAACCAGAGCTATGTTTAAAACCAGAGTAAATTGCTAACAAGAGGTTAAAATCAACAAATCTTACTTATGTACTAAATACGGAAGTTTGGATGAATGGTATTTGTTACTAAATCACGCCAGATTGGCTGAACGAAACTAGATGAAATTTGACACAGAGATAGATTGAAATCCGGAATAGCACGTAGGTTACTTTTTTTTAATCCCGGGAGTACCTTGGGATAATATCCGATATCCACGCAGGCGAAGCCGCTGGCAGAAGCTATTATGTCATAAAAAATGACCCCGAGTTAAGGACTAACTCAGAGTTAAAAATAACTCCGGTTTGTGCGAGTGGTCCCTATACAATTATATCATGCCTGCTAATGTATCAACCGGAGGGATACGCAGAAGAGTGTATAGCATAGATATAATGTATAGTATCTACACCCTCATGTGTCACTTATACCCGTCATGTTAGTCCAACAACAATAGGACGGCGACCCTATTGTCATTAACCAGACACAAATCTAGACATACTGTTACTGGGAATTTTCTAATGGAAAAACCCACTGCGCCACCCGAGGGTCGAACCCCACACTCTGGGCACTTTGGCGACCAATACGCCAACAAGGTGGACAATCCTATTAATATTCTAAACTAGGTTTTGCCCGCGACTTCGTACGCGCATATCCCGTATTTCCCGTTCCCTAATAGCCTCCCTCATGATTGTGGCTATGATATACAAAATAAAATCTGTTTGTTAGGATGTTTTCATCAATTACTCCTCAACGGTTTAACGGATCTAGAAGAAACTTGGCACACGGGTAAAACACGAGGTACTTTTTATCCCGGTACCTTTGAGGATATTGCCGACTTTTAGGCAGCAAAGCTATATTTATTTAATATAAAAAATGAACCGTCAGAAAAGCACCTAGGACATTAAAGTAGGTCTGGTCAAAGTAAATCAAGTTGGTCCAATCAAGTAAGTGCCTCCGTCAATCTGTAGGACGCACTGTCGTAACTATTTCAGCTGTAATTATCTTAAGTACTATTGCTATGCCTGCCATCCGTCCCAATGTAATTAATGCAGCTTTTTCTAGGCCTGTCTCTTGCGGCAAGGAAAAATGTTAGTTTAGTATATTTAGTAGTATATTTTTCAGGCTTGTATATGTTTTGTTTTGACGGCCTCGTTGTTTTAGTGATCGCAAACGCTACCAGCTGAACATGTAGTCTTAGTTTCGATTGCCGGGGGCAGGCTATTGTTCTTGGGCTTTTACATCTGTAATTTTTCAGTAGTAGCCTGGAGCCTGGACTTGTGCCCGGTTGATAGTAATAGGCTCGCCCCTTTTACATGGGTTTTAAACATAACTGGAAAAATGTGGGTACAGGTAATTTTAGAGGCGTCATGTTCAATATCTGCCTAGCCTTTCCCAACTATATTGGAGTCGGCTTCCAGTCAAATCGGACTCAGCTGAATACCAGTATTTTACGTGGAGAGTCCAGTATCTGACTTTAACAACCCAGTAACTGAGTAACACGGTACTTCTTGACATGACTGGTGTCAGATTTTCTGGCTTCTGACCATTCGTAATGACTGCCAAAGATCTAAAAATTACAGCCGGGACCAACGGCTTAACGTGCTTTCCTAGGCACGGAGGACCACAGACCGACCCCAGCAAGCGTTGCAGATCGACCCGTGCGACTGTTATTTTTTAGACACGAGCTCTTCAGCGAGGCATCATGTTATGAGAGTTTTTCCAGCAATGGGCGTGTAATCATTTGACCCTAATGGTGTCATGTATAACCATGGTCTGTCTCCTAAGTAGCCCGGAGTTTGCATAATTATGTCCCCGATCGATGGCCTAAGGCCGGTCCCTTTGACGTCTGCCAACTCCTAAGGGGATGGACAGGCAAAATGTTATGTTTAAAAGCACGATGGAAACTTCTAATATTGTTCACAGATGAGCCACAAAACTGTCGGTTTTTCCAGACTAAAGTAAGGCTAGTTGTATGTGTGTAGGGTAGGCCTCCGTCTCCCTTTTCCAAGAACCTACATACAGTAGAATTGCTCCTTGAATTGAAATGGAAAAAGCAACAATAATATGAGAACTTAAAACCTGTTGCAACTTAAAATTACGTTCAGACTATCGTGTTTTCACTGAAATGTTCGGTTCGATGCCCGGCTCAAGCAGCCAGGCTGAAAATTCCAAGAAAAAAACTGTTTTAGATATTTTAGGATAGTTTCCCCTCCATGAATGAGGTTCGGTCGTTCTTTCAACCCTGAGACACCCTGTATTCTTAGAAGTCTATTATACCTGATGTAATAACAACTTATTGACTGTCATAAAGCTTTGGATGGTGAAATGGTGAATAATAGCGATAGCAATAATAAGGTAGGTACTCAATATATAATAGTTAAATACTTGTTTTGAAAAACGATATTCGACATTGTAATATGTATCATAATTACAATGTTTACGCTTTCATCGCCGAAGGTCGCGTTGATAAAATTAACAACCTCATTTTATCACATAAACAATGCGTTAATAACATTTTCAATAAAACAAAGGCGAAGCAGTACACATGCATATCGTGCCCACTGTACTTAGTATATCAACCGATATATGACTTGAATAAACAATGAAATATTTGCTTTTATTGGATTATCTTTATCAACGTTAATCAACAGGTTGCCTTAGACCCATGTATGCTGTCTAATGAGGGTAGCTGTACCTACTCGGACCATTTTGTTTATGCTAGATTAATCTACGTCTGTTTCTGCCTAGTCTCGAATGCACGCTACCCATTGGTCGGCTGCGGCCGCTCAATAAGACCGACATATATGCAACTTTACTCGCAATAAATTACAATATCGATCCCGTTGCCAAGTCACGTTCAGGGTGTATACCTACAGTTTTGGGAGGTGTCGACTCGAGACTACTGCGCGTCTACTTCGTGGACCAGTACATAACTATTACTTACAGCTTTTTATATCGACCTCCTTGCAATAAAGTTAATCCAGGTCCTGTGTAGTGTAATATCGGGCAGGGGCTGCGGGGGGGTAAACCGGCCGGCGCGGTGGCCACCTGTCGCCGCGCGGTGGCGCGCGTGTGCCCCCCGCCGCGCCCGCGCCCCGGGCCCCGCCCGCGCCCCTGCACCCTCGACGCCGCTGCGCGCGCTTCTCCCTTCTCTCAAATCATTCGTTTCGCGACGCGTAGACTTGCCGGCCGGTCTCCGCTGCACTCGCCCGGGCTCATTCCCATCGCGTCCGCTCGCCGCACCGCTCCGATCGCACTACCTCGCCGAACACCTCGCTATCATGACGGAGAGCACAGAAACCCCTGCGGCTGCTGCGCCTGAAAAGACCCCCACTGAGAATGGAACTACCGAGACCCCGCCCGAAGAGACACCAGAGAAGGCAACCGAAGAAAAAGAAAAGGAGACTCCTCCACCCAAAGAGATGCGCGCTGTCGTCCTCACCGGCTTCGGCGGCCTTAAAACTGTCAAGATTCTGAAGAAGCCAGAGCCCACTGTCGGAGAAGGCGAAGTCCTCATTCGTGTGAAGGCATGGTGAGTACTCTTTGCATGTCATTACTTAAAATCAATTTAAGATCGTTGAAAATTTCAAGTATCCCAACATTTTGACAGATTAAAAGACGTTGCGTTTGAATATTTCTTCGATCTGTGATTGGATTTTCTTTAGCAGCCATTTAGTGAAATAATAAGTGGGTGCAAATGACCCTTGTAATCTACAATCATGTTGGTCCTGAAGAACGTGCTATTTTTTACACCCCTATTGTTTTTTTTTCATCGTGTTGGACGGTATTTTTTGGGTAGGCCGGTGTTCGTCGTGTAGTGTACCCACTTAGCCGGTGTCTGCGCGGACGGGTCCCGTTCGCTCCGTGGCTCGGCGCGTCTCGGGCTCTCGGCTGCCTCATTAACATCTGCCTCCGTCGAGATCCACTGCTCATGCATCCGACCGATTGAAATTTCTGCACGCACACTGGCACCCACTCCCGATCGTGCGACGCGCCCTAAAGCGGATTTACACTTCGTCGACCGCCTGCCGTCGATGCGACGACCAACTATTATGTTTATGTGCTTGTTTTAGCCTCTCTCTTACTTGATGTACAATATGTTTACATAGCCGTGTTATTTCATTCGATTTCGCCAGATTATTTATTCAATAGGCTATGGAAATTTGTTTTCAATCGGCATCGGAATAACTGCATGCATGTGCGCAACGGAGCGCGTCGCTGCGTGGACGCTGCGTCGCCGACGGTTGTAACAAATTAATGTTATTTTGTCATTCGAAGCCCGAGCGAGCCGAGTTCGTGCGAAAGGGAGTTGAGCGCCTACTGACATTGTTCTTTGTTCGTTTTTATCGCTCCACTGCTTCAGATAATGCAACGGACGAGTCGCGTCAACGTGCTACTTGCAACCGCGACACATGAGTTATCTGCCACTTTTCTCGTTAACGTTAACTGCTTCGTTAGAGGCTTAACAAAACACTCACTTAACTGTGAAGTATTTGTTTCGTTACACCACAAACGTTTAGTCATGAATGAGATACGTACTTTTTTATGAGAGGCTACTTTGGGATAAGGTCAGACGTTCGACGACTTAGGATATTTGATAAGGCAGGCAGTTTTTTCTGTTTTGCTTACTCCAAATATTATCAAGAATTTTATCAACAATTGATAATACAAACTCTTGGGTTCCCAGAATGATTTTGGGTGGAATTAGAATTGCTTAAGCCCTTTGGTTACAATCCTTTTGTCTTTTGGGTGGTATTGTCTAAGGATATGCGCAAAAAACTTGGCATAGCATTGAACTTAGTGAGTGCACGAGAAATAATTGTTATTGCCAAGAACAATGTGAAATCGAGTAGTACAAGGAGGCGTACAAGTTCGGCAAGGGAGGAATAGAGGCGAGGTGTGTAGGTGCAGTGCGAGGTGCGAGGCAGGGCCGGCCAGGGCGCATCCCCGCGCGTGCTAAATATAGCGCGCTTATCGTCGACTTACTATGTAAATGACCGCGACATAGCCGACGCCATCTGCCGCAAAAATATTAACTGACTGGTTGAGTCCCGGACCGGTACCAGTACAAGTTTGCTCTCTAGCTCTGAGCCGTGTGAAAAACGTGTGAGTTCCGCCTACATGGCGAGCGAACAATCCAAGTTTAGCGGTCTACAGTCTGACGACTCTGGGTCATTTGCGAGAATTTGCAAATAAATCGCTAATTTGAAACTGATTGCTATAGGAATGTGTATAATCCTTCAAACAAGTCAGCACAAGATACTCCAGGGCCCTCTAAATGTTTTTACTTTTCTCAAGATATCCAGATTTCGAGGAACTTTTATAAAGTGTCATAAAAATGTAATACTGGATGCTTGGCCAAAAGAAAGACAAAATAAAAGAAAAAAAAAATCTATTACATCCGAAGAAATGTACAAAGAAATTTCAAATAATGGATACAATTGATTCCTTGTATTTCAGGATAGGACCATAAGCTTTGAAACGGCAAAGTTCTCGGCAAAATGAATGCTCTCTAGAGTCCAGTGCGATTTGATACCAAACTCGTTTCACTGATGACGGAGGTCCAATTTCTACATTCCTTGTTATCCGTCATATCTTCGAAACCGTTTGAGTTCGTTGCAATTACAACGAATTTATTTGTCCGATTAGTCCTAATCTACTTCGTGTAAGTAAATAAACTTGGAAAGTAGCTTCTGAAGAAGGGCTATAACTTAAATCCGTCATAAATCACGCTGATAGCAAATCCACAAATGAATATCAAAAACTTTGTATGTAACAAGTCACACGCAGACACATCAATTTTATTTATGTCTTGATAGTTACTCGCCGGGTCCCAAACTTTAAAAAGTTGGACCATTATGAGTACCTATGGCAGAGTGTGTTGAACCGCAATTAAGAAGGAGTCGTTATATACATCAGTAGTTTAAAACTATACCTGTATTAAAGTCACGCAGTCGTTGCTCGCTAGGATCACCACAAATCAAGTCTGCAGAGACATCCCGTTTAAATACGGTTAAGTAATGATAAATATTTGCCAGTGCTATTAATGAGCTTAAAATTTTAACACGTGGTGATTGGGTTTACACGGGGTACTACAATATTTGCTTGTATTACGGAAATCCCTTGACAAAAACCAAGTTCAAAATTAACAATGGTGTTTTTCTAATTCTCCAGAAGGTTTATCATTTACCGTATACAAAAGAAACGTTTATAATACGGCGGTCTAAAATAAGTAATACGACGTTACATTTTATAGAATGATGAAATCCATCTTATTACGATACTGTGATGAGTGGCTCCGGTGCCTACAGGGATCGCTTTCGTGCCGCCGCCTTTTCGGCTAATATGTTTTGTAAGACTTCATAAGGGATCCGATGAATAACGCGTCATTATTTTCAATTAGGTCAAGCCAGCGTCAGTAAGAGATGTCTTCCAAGAACAATGGTTGTACTCACGCCTCGGATAAGTGGCTTTCTTTTTATATGGAGAGTGCTTAATTGTATGTGGAGATGATGGGAAATGTGATGGCTGGACTTTTGTTTTTTGCTCCACCCATGTGCTCTGGGCGTCTGGCCTACATCATTTCGAACACGAGTTTATTTTGGGGTCAGGGATATCGTAAATATCAAGGATTCCACTGTGTACTTATCAGTACAAGATTGTGGTACTTTTTGTATCGAACGTGCAGTGTTAATTGCTCACATCCTTTCCTTTGTTGGCGTATCAATTTAAAGCCTAAAAATAACATCTGCCCCTCGAGTACAGGGGCCGGGCTCTATGGTATAAAGTGCAGTATTGTGCATTTTAATGGGCTCCGAAGCCGCATAAGATGGGAGAGATGAATTTGTTTATTACCCTCTTCCTTATTGAGAGCGTCTGCGCGAGATAGCTCTCTTCCTATGAGTCACTAGAAAGTTATGTTCTTGAGCTAACTCGATTCAAATAACTAGCCGTGGTACCTGACTGGGACCGAGTGGGTGGATTCGCTTGCAATTCAGTACCGTACTGGACACTATGGCGCGCGTGCTTGTGTGTATCTTCTGATACCCCCTGCCTTCAGACGTCTGCCTTCTGGTTTAACAACTGTCTTGTATTAAATAAACTGAAAAGGTTATTTTCATTGCTTTTAACTTTTTAAGTTGAGTAATATAAAAGAACAATTTGTTGTTATTATGCGCCCATTGAAGTCAATTTGATAATGGGGGTATATTGTGTTCTATTATTAAGTTGTTATTCATCATAAACGATAGCTTTTTCAATTGATCATTGCATTCAATTCAATGCCCTCATAATTTATTAATCTCGATTAACTTGCCATTGATTTTTATCCTTCACTGTTTCAGTCATTTAAACTGTAACTGCTTAACTCGCATGTTCAACACAAAGTATAATTTGTGGTATAATAATAACACGCCTATTATTATATTCGTATTTTTATAATAACATGTTATCGTTAGTATGACCTGTGGGATGCGGTCCATCCATCAATCAAACATGATGAGAGACAGCGGTGCTACACGTGCACGTTAAAGCTTCACATCGAGTTAATTCTTCAATAGTTTGTTGTTTTAACATTATTTCATTTGCTGAATAATTAGTGTGTATGAGTGCTGCGATGCGTCACGACCTTATTCCTGTATTACTTGCACAGCCAACTTATACAGATGAGTCAGATCAAGTTAGAGTATCGGACTGACTCATTTGACAACATAAATACGGAGTCAACAACGATATCCGTGATTTGTAGGTGATCCCTTAAATTAGAGCACTTGATTCAACAAACAGTTTTGACCTTCACCAGATTCTGGCCATTTCTGGCGTACCTACTTACTTCCCTCATTGCAGAACTGTAAACGGAATTGATTATTATATTTTACTAGCTGACCCGCGCAACTTCGTCTGCGACACATTTTTCATGAATGCTCCACTCCTATTGGTTGTAGCGTTATGTTAGATAACCAATAGCCGTCTTCGATAAATGGGCTATCCAACACTAAACAATATTTTCTGTTCGAACTAGCAGTTCCTGAGATTAGCGCGTTCAACCAAACAAACCAACTCTTTTTCTGCTTTATAATATTACTAGCTTTTGCCTGCGACTTTGTACGCGCATATACCGTTTTTCCCCGTTCCCGTATAGCCTATAACATTTATCATAAATGTGGCTATAATTTACAAAAATAATTTTCCAAATCCTACTGGTAGTTCCAGAAGCGCTTTCAAACAAACTCTTCAGCTTTATTATTAGTATAGATAGATAGAAGTATAGATGATTGTGCTGCCATTTATACTTCACATAGGATAAGTTTCAGATAAGGATAAATGTGAACTAATAGAATCCCATAAAGAACTGAGGTGGGATTCATTAGTGATACCTATCCTCAGTAGCGCGTGGTGTGTAGGTATTTTGTCGTTAGACAAGGAAGAAGCGTCAAATCAGAACAGATTGAAGTAAACATGTTATTAATTCCCACGGACATATAACTTGGGTTGACAAATTCCTGTTTGGTTTCAATTTTGCGAACAGGGAAGTTACTTGATTTTGTCACGTATGTTCGCCCATTATATTCATATTACTCGAAAAGTTGTTCTTGTCGGAAGCTGTAGCTGTAACATATGCTGTCTCTATAAAATCCATCGTCGGACAGCAGATGCGGCAGGCGGGGTCGCGGCGGCCCAACCGTCGCCCGCGGGCACATTGTTCGCGGAGTCAACGAACTTACGAAAATGCTCCTTCGCTTATTGTGCCCATAATCGAATCAAGTCGCTACTGTATATGGTAGTAAACACGTCGCATACTTTCATCTTTTTTGATAAATAAAACACTCGTGACAAGATATACAACTCCAGAACATTCGGCAAACTTTTCTGGAAGCTACAATCTTCGTGAATGCCTTATTGAATCTTAATCCGTAATCAATCTTGTGGCGAGAAAGTTTCGCCTCTATGGTTGTTGTCCATAATTTTGCCGTCGAAGCCAATATGCCTACATCAGTCTCGTTATTTATCACATTTTCTAGCCATGTGATCTCAACAGCCGTTGCTTATGTTCTAGATTGCTAAGTAAATTGAATTGGAAATTCCCGTGACTCGATTTTGCATGAAAAAGGGGTGTGGTTGCGTTATACCCGGGTGTCGTCTAGGTGGTGTGCGTCGGGCTCGGGGGTGGCGGTGGGTGCGGGGGTGAGGGTTGCGAGTGCTTCTGTAATGTCTGGCGAGCACGGGGCGCGCGGGGGACGGGGCGCGCGCCGGATCAATACGGCGCGTCCCCTACCCGCGCCATGCCGCCCGACCAATCTCCGCAGGCCCTACGTCTTTCGACGCCAGTGCTTGTTTTTTATAGCTCCCATTAACCATGCTCTTCGATAAATGAATAAAAGCATGTGTTGGTATTTTTTTCTAGCCACGACTAGCGGTACTACTATAGTGTTCTTATTTGTACTTATTTGACGAGTACTGTTATTGCGGTCGCCTTTTTTAATATCTACGAACTTTAGTTCTCATGTGGACTATGACAAACTTTTTTAAGGCAGGGCTTACTTGCTCTCTCCTTGCCGGCAAATAAGTTATGTATATTGATTAAAAATAAGGTACCTACAATTTTTTTTTGAAAGAAAAAAACCGCTTTTAAGTGGGACAACTCCGGCGCATTAAACTACCCCATGGTTACCCTAATCCGAAATACGTTTCGTTGTTGACCTTAACCTAGAGGTTCTTAAATTATTGGTGTACCATGCATGATAAATATGAAACCAAATAAGTTTGATAGCCAGACATCGTGGCAATGTACTATCGGAATAGTGACGAACTGGGAATAAATAATTTGTTACGTTATCTTTCCCAAAAAACAATAGACTAGCGGAGGTTGAGTTAGTGGTAGCTCCAAAGTAATCTGTTCAAAGCCAGTGTGCCGTGGGTACATCGCAGACGTGTTTAGAGTACAAATTCCTGTAGCGGAGTCGTTGCGGATCTATATTTAGTTAGGTAGCGGTAAGGGCACCCTCGCACAGAATCGACGCACGCCCTAATATGCTTCGTTCCGACACCTTTTTGCTTGTCGACTTTCGGTTCGGCCACTATATGATACTCCGTTTATTACCCTCCGCGCGACGCGCCACGCTGTGTAGATGACTTTTTTTCCGACCCGCAAATGTTCCGTATGAGGGTTGCTACATTGATTTCGGTTATTATATCTTAGTTAAAAGTTTTACGGATACCGTAATGTGGGAGGCTCGTTTTGTTTGCTTTTACTTTTATGTAACATTTATTTGAATGCAGGCTTTCCTTCTTCGGCATTTGAGCGATTTTCGGTTAAGAATCAGTTCGCAATACTTATGAACTTGTAAATGCCAGCGAGGGGTGGCCCACGCAACAAGTTTATTAGTCACATTCGAAAGATGTCTGTTATTTGAACTTGAAGTTATCCTTGTTTGTTTTCTTATCCTTCGATCTTAGGATAACAAGGAAGAAGATAGTTTTCCGAACAAGACGTGCTTCTCGGAAATCTATTCTTATAGTTATCTACCAACGCAGCAAGGAAAGAATGTAGATAGCAAATAGGTGAGCAAGACGGACACTATCTTTGGACATGAATATTGAGATATCGTAGTTGTCGGATAAACTCTCTCATCGGCTATTGCAATAAAATGAGTCTTGACAAATAAATAAGCACGTATAAGCTCCTTTACACCGAAGCGAAAGCCAACTTTCGCTCACGTATAGCTTTTCTGTAGCTCCGATGAAAATTACCTATCCGAGCTTTAACAGTAGGTGAGAAGCAAAGGTAGCTGGAAGTACAAAATCGAGAGCTACCTATTATCAGTAATTGTGTAACTCACATTTTGAAAGCGATAATTGCAGTTCTGAATCGAATTCTTGTCTGTTTTATAGAGCACGGCAGTGCGTGGCTAATGCGTGCGCTTAATGTGGTGTGGGCAACAATTTATGAAATGGATGCCACGAGTACTTATTCGTACGAGACCGTAGGAACGGCTTAATGACGGCTCAATTGAAATTATTTAGTCACCCTAAAGTTAAACGTTGGACGTTCGTTGCGGAATGCAAGTTCACTTCCTGAGTGGACAATTAAAGCCGATGACTGACGTACGGACCGAAACATCGTCGACATGGTTCACCATTAGCATCGTGTATGACTAATGAGGTTGCAGCTACTTGCACATTACAATCAGCTCGGACCACCATATCAGCGTTTCCCCTAATGCATAGCTGTATTTGCGATTCTAAAATTATTTTATTAAAATTGTGTAGGTAACTTTAGCATTCCATGTTAAGTTAATATTTCCTCGCATTTACTATTTGCGTACGATCTATAGTCAACATTTTGCCACCTAACACCACATGTTGGCCATGTCGCGGTTATATTTCAATATGTTTCAAATGTAGGTAGGTACGAATAGATTTCAGGACAAGCGGTTAAGACTGAAAACGCATGCGAGAGAGAAAGCGTTCCAAACTCAAAATGTGCATTTTCGCTTCAGCAAATCCTGCGGCTTCAACAAACTTTCACTCATTAACGTATGTGAGACTATTTGTTCAAAAACGAAAAGCAAACATTAATTAGATAGAACTGTCGTTTAAACTGAATTTGGGGTGCATCAATCAGTGTAGCATTATCACCATCAGTTAATTATAGTCGTAATAGTAAAGCGGGTGTCACACGCGGCTGACTCGCATTCTCGTCATCGTCACTGATCGGAAGTCGATAGCTTCGTCACGCGTGTCATGGTGTATTCATTCTGGTCAGCGTTAGGGCCCGCTAGCCGGATATGAACGCTTTTTTGAACCACCTCAATTATTCTTTCCGAGCCTTTGATAAGCCATGCGCCTCCACCATGTCGTTTTGCAGTTATTCGTACGAATTGCTTTGTTGTCTATGGTTTCCTCGGCTTACCTGGCTGTTTCTCTATGCACTGCGGTTTATACGATAGGTACCCTACTAAACACACTAGATTTTGGACTACTTATTTTAAAAGTTTGGCTATTATAAGTCTGATCATAGAAACCATTGTCATTTCCTACCGCAATACATTTAATTGACACAATAATAATAAGTGTAGCCCAGTTGCAACACTTGCAACTAATAATTGTATTTTTTCCTTTGTTAAACTGCATGTTTAACACTTGCGTGTGGTTAGTTTCTAGGTAAGTATAAAACAAACACCAAAAGTGTTCTTTAATTAAATAAGGGTCACATTTTATGTCACGCAAACCATTAAGCATTGTGGCACAAATACCTTAATGTGACCTTATTTGATTATCTAGGTTCTATTTCAAACTCATGAAACTAAGTGCCATGTTACCAAACGGAGGCTAATCTAGTGATTAAAACATAAAAAAAGAAAAACAAGGTAGCCTAGTGTGTTTATCCAAGTGAATAACATGTTTTTTTACTGGTTGAGATTAATTTTATTGTAGTGAGGTTAGGTACCTAACCATACCCACCGCACTCCTGCAAAACCCTGGATTTCCTAAATATTCGCAAGGAACCAAGTTTGACTACACAGCTAATCAAAACAGTCCATGTTTTCCTCCCTCACTTCATTAAAGAACCATGTCTTTGCGGCGATACGGGAAAACACCGAAAAGAAAAGGAGCCTTTCTTTGCGGTGAAAAAGATATTATCACAAATAGGTTCAAACTCATTAGCGCGTTGGAATTTTAAAGACGCATATTCATCACCACATAATATACGACCTACTGAATAAACATTGTCTTAGTACATAATAAATAACTACAATAAATTGTTTTAATTATCATGCAATGAGTCCACGACCACATAGATGCGTCAGGACAGAGGTTCAGGCATCGATCCAGCCAGCTCAACTTCCGGTGACTATTTTATAAGCTCATAACATAATAGTTGTGTATTAAGTCGGCAACTCGACGTCGATACATGTCGGTGTGGAATACAAATGAATCAGAAAGTACGCGAATAAGGAAATTCCATTCGGTGCAATCGTACTGGTAGAGCTAGTGGCACATGTATGATAAACTAATACTATGAACTATTCCTATTCACAAGTCGTAGTCTTTGTACGCTGGGAGGCTCTGAGTCAGCGCTCGCAGCTCGCACATCTACACTATAACACCCCTAATTAACACATTTGTATGTAATGCAGAATCAACCAATATTTGTAATAGGAGACAATGAAGCGTTTTGGAAGGTTGGATTCTCGGGAAGGCCTTTTTTTGTGGCGAGTTTTTCTAGTGCCTTGCATGTTGTGGAATATGACTGGGATCCTGAAGCCCGGATTTAGTTTTTGTGGTGTTTTCTGTTCCATTCTGGGACAATGTTTTGAATTAGTGAACTTGTTGCCCGGAAACCGAAATCCGGATTAGGATTTTAGTGCCCTTTTTACGTTCTTTCAAGAATAAATCATCAACTACAACACATAAAGAGCATTGTTGGGTGCTCGGTAGGTACTCAATTAGTTTTTGTAAAAGAAAGTGAAAAGAGACAGTATTTCAACTTCAACTCTTGATAGTGGATTTTACGCAAGGGAGGTACCACGTATGAAACAGATAATTATCAATACTAAGTGTTTCTAGAGAACCCCATTTATTATGTCAACCAGAATTATCGAGAGGTTCCTATCGATGGCCATGGGTAGGTCATTATAATATATATAATGGCATACATATATTCTGACTTTCTGAGTGCCAATTCTACTTTTTATTTTAAGCAACGTGTGCATATCTATGTCAAAAATATTGGAAAATTCGAGGCTTTTTTGACAGTTTGCGACTGATATGCGAATGCGAACGTTGTTTAAAAATTAGTAGAATTGGCACTCTGGTGGCAAACCCCTAAAAAACAAGTCAAATTCGCCAATAACTTTTCGGAAATACAACGAGCAATAAATGTCTTCTTGAAAGACGAGTTTGACGGAGTTGTATAATATAGCGAAGCGATAACAGTCACTTCCATTCCATCATATCGTGAACACGTTCGGAACATGAAACATGAGCGCGGACGGAAGAGTGTCTAAATTATAAGCGGTACATACGCTGAATCACAATGATGTGCGCTCTGCTCAACTTTTCGTAGGAAACGCTAGACGCTGTCGAATCGACTGTACGAGTCTGGTTTTATGTTCTTTGATGTTTTGATAACACGCTGCACTATACATAGTAGAAGGTTTACTTTGTGGAAGTGTGTCGGTAACGGAATTGTGTGCCTCAGTGCCACTTGAAACTGCGGTTTTCCCTGAATCTGAAAAGGAAGGAAGCTTCAGCGGTTTTGCGCGGATTTTTACATTGATTTCCAGGAATGTTGTCATTTTTATGGGTTTTAAACTATGACCCCTGAAATAGTTACCGCAGGTTCTCCGAAACGTAAATCTGAAAAGGAAGGAAGTTTAATTGTCTTGAATTGATGAATGGTTCTTGCAATGTTCTGCCTGTTTTGCTCTTTTCGGCAAATTGTTGCTAATACCAACTACAAAGAAGTATACCTATCAATTTGTTGAACTTGCACAGTGCACCGTCTAGTCTAGACAAGCGCTAGCCATTTTCGGCAGGTGTGATGATGAGTCATAAAAACTCAACGACGACGATGTCTTAAATTGCGGACAGTGCAAGTGATCGGTTCGGTTCAGTAGTTTTCACTGTCGCACGATGAAAACGAAAGTGCAAAGTTCAGAAAAGCAATTTCGTTCGTGTAAGTTAAGTGCGCGCACCGTGGATTTCGCCGAAGTGCACTGGAACGTGACGCCCGACATCCGACTTGTGCAAGTTCCTCCACTGTACTGAGTGAGCCACGAAACGTTGCAGATTGGAACAATCATTCTGTTTACGTCCTTGCTGAAAACCGATCAATTTGAGTTTACTCAGAAGCTGAACATAATCAAAGCCGGTTTTCTCCCAAGCACTCAAGTCATAAAAATACAGTCTAGACATCTAAACGGTTGCCGCACTAATGTTAATGAACATGAATGTCTTATGGCAAAACTTTCCCTAGGTAGTGAGCTATTTGTAGTACAGGCTACGTGGTGGCTACGTACCTAGCATGGTATAGCATGGCATGTTGGAAGGCGTCGCGTCGACGCCGTCGGCGACCCGACGCCTGCCGCCGCGCCGCCGCCGCCGCCTGTCGGTCGCGTCACACCACCAACCCCGATGCAATTTTAAAATTACCCCGGACTGAGGGTGTTCATTCGTTCATTTTAATGTCCATTCTAAACGATCGTGCACACGTAAGGGGGCGAACAGCAACGCAAATAATAACATATTCAAAATTATTCTCGACATATCATTCTGCTAGTGTTCAATAAACCGTGAAGTTATTTGAATTGCGTGAATAGAAATTGTATGCAACGCAACGCATTAATCGCATTAGCACTTTGCTGGGGTTGTGTACGTGCGAATAGTGAAGACCCTTTCAGTAATCCTGAACTTGTACGTGATCCAATTAATTGCCGCAGGAGTTACCGCGCCATAGCCGCTGTCAATGCTATAATATGACAATATCTTGTTTTATACGCACATTTCCTCATTAAATTCCTTGTTTTACGGCAGTCATTAATATGAATTTAGTTAACTTAGGTAAATAAATACCTATGTGACTCATGCTGAAATAAGTTTTTAAGTTAAAATTCAATGTTAACTCGTTTATCTTCGAATTTGTGGAAATGGCTCCGTAATTAAGATAATCGAAGGAGGGCAGGGTTGATGACTCGCAGTTTGGCCTTTTGGCTGTGCGGCGTCGTCGGTTTTATCGACCCCAGGGCCTTGACATAAGGAGTCTGAAACACGCGACTGGCGACAACACTTGGAAACAATGTTCCAACATAATAATTTATTCAGCCAACGACCACCCTTTACGCTATTACCTACATGCTTTAATAGTGTGTAACAATTAAACCTTGCCAACTTTAAACGCTTACCGTACGTAGGCTCCAAGAATTTTTCATCAAGGAATTCTTTTTCGCGTTATTTATTTTCAAGTAGTGCAAGTGTCAAAAAAAACTAGCCTACCTGCGCTCGACGTTTGCTTGAAACGAACTATTGTTGTAGAAGGAAGCCATTCAATGAATGTTGAATAAACGGTCAGGTAGCGTGCGTAAAATTCGATACGAGTGAGACTCGTCGGAGATTATCTCAGATTAACATTCCGACCCTTGGGTCCCGGGACCGACGCTTGCGGAGGACCAATGTAGGACGAAACATTTTCCATAATGAAACCGTAGTGCCCGCGCCCAATTTACCCAATAAAACGTATGCGGGCGACAGACGTGCGACAGCCGACACCGTGGCGACTTGCGTCTCATTCGACTCCCATGTCGCACTAATTACCCCGAATTGAAGGCTTCAGTATGCTTTTAATATCATGTGACATGCTAGGGACACAACAATTTTTCTTGAACTCCTTCATGCGTGAAACAACGTTAACTGCGTTAAAAGATGGGAATGAATCATCACTTGGATGTTTAACAAAGGCGTAATATTTATAGCGAAATTATTCATCGAGGTTATTAATTTTCTTATTTGTTAACTATGCATTATAAACATAAATGGCAGCTTAATTAATTAATGAGGAAAGTGCATACTGCTTAACAACGCACTAGTCACATTCAGCCATTGATAGCAAGCTAAGGGCAAAAGTCCGTTAACCCTTTCAAGGTCATTAAAAAATTGTGGGATAACTTACGCAGTTTGAACGGTAATAACTTAGACATTAGACATTTAACTAATTCGTAGCGTAGATTTTAACGTAGGCGAGGGTTACAATATAGCTACGCCTACTCACCCCAGCCAGACCAACAACTATAGATCACTGCATACATTTACATAAAACGCTTCAACATTATAATTTCCGAGTAGTCATTGAACCGCGATTGAAATCGTAAATATTTGCCCAGAATTCGGAGTACCGGGCGGAATTTCACCTGCTGTAGCAAAGGTATCAATTATCTAAACAATACTAGGTAAAGATTATTATAAAATGTGATTTGCGGGTAGTTTAATACCGTCGGCGCCGATGACAAATGATATCGAATTTCCGCTTTCACCACAATGCGTCGATACTAGGAATGGGGTAGACGATGACTCATGGAAACACTGGAGGGACACAGACAAGGGGAGGGCTAAGTACTAAATTACACAGTGTTTGCGTGTATATGCACGTAGGTACCTGCAATAATCTACCTACGTTAGGGTTACAATTTGGCTAGATTCAATCAACAAAATTGATTCAAAACAATTGGTTATATTAGTACCGTGTAAAGTACGTGTGAAACTTCTCATATCCACAAAATACCTACTCGTAGGTACTGTTGCTAGGTAAACTCTGTTCGTTACCGTAATACGAGTTCGGAGTTTTCCAGCTTTCATTGTTTGTTGTTTCGTACACTGGATATTTTCGGAGTTCTATTAGCCGACCAATAGCATTTCCTTGTTTAGTCGTAGGTACAATAGGCTTTTCGAAAATTAAGCATTCGGTTGTTTTAACACTGCAGACGTTTATTACTTTCGACTACTTATAAACTGTTGAACGATGTTACAATAAACAAGGTTTCTGGAAGTGTGCTTCGAACAGAAAATGGGACGGTTTGAGATCGATTGTTTTTAACAATTTATTCTTTTGCTTCTGAAGATTTAACTGCTTTTAATACTATAAGATTTAACTACTTTTAAATATGTAGAATTTACAGTGGCAGATAACATCACTTTCAATAAAGAAGCTATAAAAGCGAGCAAATAAAACTGTGTAGGTAGGTAGGTACATGTAGATATTGTAGCCAGTATCTATAAGCTAGGTACCTAGTTCGGTACTGCAGGGAGCTCCATCGAGACATATCGATCAGGGACGAGTAGGTAGGGTAGGACGCCCGCAGTGACTGAATCCAGTATGGCCGCCTGCAATTTTGTAACACGTGTTTATGTTTCGCATTATTCTGCTGGTTTAGCAACGTTGTTGTTTTATACACGATCTTATCTGACAATATTGCTGATCTTGATCTGTTTAAACTTCCGTGAGATATTCTTTTAGTTCAATATCAACGCCTTTGTCTGCCTTTTGGCGTAGCTATTACATACATGTTTATATTTTCATTCTGTTTGTCGTTTGTACGTTTATGCGTAATATGCGAAGGGTACCATTCGTGAGTTACACTGACGTACGATAGTGTGGTTCTGCAGTCTCAAACTATCTTTATGGCCCATTCCATTAACCATTCTCGTCCAGATGGGAGACCTCGTAAAATTGAGCTTACAATAATAAAAGCGAAACTTTTTATATCTTATGCTGCTGCACCAACAACTTTGACATTGGGAGGGAACAGTGACTTTAATTTAACCTAAATGATTAAGTCCTTTATGTGTAACAATAGTGAGGCCACCGATGTCCTGCCATATTCATATTGATTGATTCTTCAACACGTTTAAACATTTAAATTCTATGCGCGTGTTCTAGAACATAACAACAAATGGCTGCCGCATTCCTGACTCCAGCCTTATAATTAAGTAACTACCTACCTACGCACTTATTTATTGATTTCGTTCACCACGATAAAATTGAATGATAACTTGTAACTTGAATGAGATTAGTAAATTCAAATGCATTTCGTTTCGCTCGATCGATCCAATTGCTGTTTCGACAGGATTAAGACATTGCTAGGTACCTATGTAACTGCATTACATTATTTAGGGGTTTTTGGAATAAGGCTACCTACGTGGGTTGCTAAAGGCAAGGTGTCTCCCAAGGCTCAGCCCACGTGTTTGTGCACAGTTTCATCAATTTCCATCCTGAAATACATACTTACTATTTCTTCTCCGATTAACCTACAGCATACATTTTGCCTTCGAAGTGTTGAACGTTAGGTAGGTACTCATGTAACCAAAACCCATAAAATACTAACCTAACCTTGACTTGTTCCAGTGGCCTGAACTTCCAAGATCTGATCGTGCGACAGGGCGCCATAGACTCTCCTCCCAAGACACCGTTCATCCTCGGCTTCGAATGCGCCGGAGAGATCGAGCAGGTTGGCGAGGGTGTCACGAACTTCAAGGTAACCATGGAAACGACCATATTTTTTTTAAATAAACGGTGTATAGGCTAGGCAAGAATGAGTTATGACCAGACATGGAATCAACTGTTGTAATAGTAGCATGTGGCCTTTTTACACGACTACTATGTTATGTAGTTATGGTTTTCTTGTTTTTATTTCCGCTATTCCCAAAAGGGGTGAGTTTAAATTACAAAGCAGTTATTACCCACAGTCTTTTGTTTCTGTTCTTTACCCTTTGTAGAGAATAGTTACCAGAGACATAGCAATTCCGCCGCATTTTCCGCAAGCAATTTTAGGAAATTCTCGGAACGTTTGGGCAGCCCTAATCTTAATTGGTTTCTCCGATACGTCTCCTTGTGCAATTCCTCACCATCACTATGTGAAATTTCACACGCCTTCAGAATATTAATTCGGTAATGAATAATACAGTTAATGTGCCAACCTGAGTCCCTACTGGCTGGGAAATTATTTTAATTAAAATTTCTTCCTTTCCGTTGTTGTTTTATCGCAAGGTTTATTTAATTACAGTTTGTCCAATGCCTTGTTTTATAGTTTTAGTCAAAATAAATCGGTCACGGGCTTGTGGAATATCGCAACGGATTGCAAAAGCCGCTATTTCTAATTTAACTTAAATTAGTTTTAATTGCAATGTCTGTGGGTAATAAAACTTCCGTTTCTATAGTCGTGACACAGAGCTAGCTAGGTCTAGCTAGCTTTGTGTTGACTCATCATTTGCTACTTAAATTTTATCGTTAACATGTATCGTCTATATTAGATTTGAAATAAGATCCTTAGCTCACGAGCCAACTATCTCTTGATCATTTACTTAATTTGTCTACCGTAAAACCCCTTCAAAAAGAAACCTGATCTTCTACTTCTTTATGTTACCTCGTCTGACATCATTGGTCATTAATTAGAATTTTAGTTCATCGGTCGAAATCGACTGCCGATTAATCTTCCACGAATATGTGAAGTCTACATCACAGGGTTTGTAATGGATGGCCCTATTAACACTTCTGTTTGTTTCCACGTCTAGTGATACATTGGTATTCTTATACGATTTAGTGTTGTGGCCGGAATGCATATTTGGTTCCAAAGGAACTGATGTTCTTTTAAATCCTCTTTAATGCCTCGAACCTTTGCACTTGGTAATTATTTACAGGAGGCACTGCCTTTTATCACTATAAGTACCACACTAGATCATCAGCCTTCTGTATTATCATGTCTATAAAAAAGTAACGCACTTGCAAAAACATCCACTTACGATCGGGAGGCTGCTCACTTATTTTACTTGGGCCCATGCTCACTTTACCAACATTTGCTGCCAGGTTGGCGACCAAGTCGTGGCCCTGCCGGAGTACCGCGCTTGGGCCGAGCTGGTCTCCGTGCCAGCCCAGTACGTGTATGTGCTACCAGAAGGCATGACCGCCCTGGATGCCGTGGCGGTCACCACCAACTACGTGGTCGCTTACCTGCTGCTCTTCGAAATGGCTAACCTGACTCCTGGCAAGAGCCTGCTTGTGCACTCCGCTGGAGGCGGTGTGGTAAGTTATTTTTGCCTAATTTTTAAATGTTTTTTTTTACTATTGGCTTCGGTAAGTACGCCTTAGGCAAAATAGAATTGATTTTCCGAATGCTGTGTTTAAAACAAAAACAACAACAAAAAACCTGAATTTCTAGACGACAGACAAAAACATCGTTTGTTGTCGTGTCACTGTACATTATCTACTCCACAAGCGTACCTTCAAAAAATGAAAGTGAAGTTCAAGAGCACGTCTCGTTTCACCGACCATAAAAACTGACTCACACCCAAAACTCATGAATGCAAAGCTAAAATTAAGTTTATTCAGAACTTGACAAATACCGAATGAAATCGAAAATACTCGCGGAGTCGCGGTAGCATTGACCCTTGTGTCTGCGCACACAGCACGCTTCACACTCGCCTCTGTGCTTGCTCTTGATAATTACTGAGCAAACAGACTAACGAGATGTCTAATTGTTGCTCTAAATAGTTCACAAAATATTCATGTTTGCTCTGGAATTTTAGTTTCCATATGACGTGAGTGCCGAATGCTGACCACCCTCGCGTGTCGCTGACCGGTAATACGAAGCGCGTCGCTGGGCGGGGTGACAATACCAATTAGCTGGCATTTATTAACAGGGGAAACCAATTTACAGGCAAATACCTACGCCTATGCTAACTATTCACGATAATGTGATGGTAAATGTGAATATTGTTTAAGTTCAATGTGGCTGAAAGCTTTTGATAACTTTTGGGGCGATAAACTTGGCTTTACTCGTATATTCCATTGGGGTTCGGCAAGTTGAGAACTTCGGTAGACACAAGAGACGAACGCTAACAGTCCGGAAATCAATAGTTTGAAGACAATCTGAGACTATTGATATTGTCTTACTTACAATAGCGTCTTTGTCCGATGTTCACATCGAAAGACTAATCGATCGACTTGGTTATGGCATTCAATATTCAATTAGAACACGGTAGGTACAAAGGGAGTGCTAAAAACGATAATTGTGCTCTTGGATTTTACGGATAACCACTGGTAGTTTTATAGGAACAGCAGCCCTACTATGACGTGCTGATGCCATCCAATTCCGATGATGAAAACGGGATAGTGCTATTCGCTATGTATAGCTCCGTCTCCCTCTTAGAGCGGAATCATGGTCGTTTTAAAACTTCATAGTAGTATCTAAAATTTCGTTGTCACATTATAGGGCCAAGCAGTAGCTCAGTTGGCTAAGACCGTGGAGAACGTGACGGTGTTCGGCGTGTGCTCGAAGACCAAGCACGAGGCTCTGAAGGCCAACAATAACAACATCGACCATCTGCTGGAGCGCGGCAGTGACTACACCAGCGAAGTTAGGAAGTAAGTTTTTGTTTTATACATCAGACTTCTAGGTAAAACTATCATCAGTTCATCACCTTCCTGCCCTTACCCAATGTAACTTGGGGTCGGTGCAACACGTTTTTTCTTCCATTCTCTCCTGTCAATCTTCACGCTGTTATTCTGCACTTATGGGCGAAACTGACACAATGTATAAATGAAAAAGTATTGAAGGTGCCAAGAACATGATTTTTGAGCTGTAGGTACTTACAGTCTTTTGAAGACTTTTTCAGGTATTATCTTCCCGATTAATCTTTTGAAAAAAACTCTGCATTGTTTAACAAAGCGGGTGTGCTGCTGAAAAGGATCCTAAGGATCAAATTCTTTGCAAAAGCATGTTAGAATAGAAAACACTCTTTGTTATGTATGTCACAGCCAACTAGCTTAATCAGCCGTTTCATTAAAAGCCTGGCGTTTTCATTGAACTGAGCTGTTTAATCAGCGACATAAGTGACATGGGCAAGTCATTAAATGATATTGAACCAAAGATGTCACTTAGGTCGCTGAAAAATCGGCGCAGTTAAATGAAAAGGCGAGCTATTGACTGCAAAGTGTAGGTACATCACATTAGTTACAGAAAAGATAGACTTGTGTTATGAGACCTTTTATACCAACTTTATGAACGTACATAAATCTGGACACACATGTAATGCCACTGATGCCCGGTTTCTGAGGTACTTTACTGGTCGTTTTTCTGTCCGTTAACCACTAACCAATGGCGTTATGAAAAATAGCGTAACGGACAGATAAACGACCGATAAAAACTTCAGAAACCTGGCATGATCCATTTTATGACACAAAGCACTTGTAACACCAACAATATTGATACAAAACCCACTCCTCCCACTTGCAAATTGGGATTATGAGATTGCTAATCTCGATTTTCCTATATCACGTTATCTAACGTATCAGCCCTTCAAGAGTTATCCACTATTTACACCTACGCTCTTCATAAATCCACACCAAACACGTTGCTGCAAAACAATACTATTCAGTGACTGAATCACTCAGGGATATTAGGAATAATATATCTACCTACTTGGTTCTGTCAGTCTGATACTAAGGGGGACAGACGATCTTTGCATGCTTCGATTAGATGAGAGAAATAGCTGAGGATGATTGGAGAGGCATATGTCCAACTGCGGACTTCTGTAGCCTGATGATAATGATAGATGAGCAATGTTAACTGAAAATGCTTAGCTAAGTACCTACTACCCACTAGTAAATTGAGGTTCCACGTCCTTGCGTTCTTTCACAACACGATCTACGATCTCTCGTGTGTATGATAATCGAATTTAAAGTTCATATCAAGAGTTTGGTGAGATCATCAATAGTTTGAATGAGCTTCATTGTGCTTTGAACATGTGCCAAAGTGAAAAAATCAATCTGGTACCGCCACATTTATTACGACTTTTTGAGTGCTCGATCTTACACTAAATACAAGTCATAAACTTAGCCACTTTTACATGTTATATTTTAACAATCGCCATTTATTGAAACAGTGTCGCATTAAGTGATAAAATTAATTTAAAGCCAACCGTTATTATTATGACTCGCAAGAACAAATTAATTTGTTCAGAAATCATGAAGAATTCTAAAAATGAAGGGAAGGTTCGGATTCGTGATATCACTGAGCTAAAAATATCCCGTTCAGCGGCCCTTCATCTTACTAATAATACCTTTGTTTACGTTACACGCACTAAATGTTTGGTATGCGAGGATTTTTATGCCCGTGTATTCCTATTATTGTCTCAATAAATTCTTGCTAGTTACGGCGATTTGTCAGTTAATTTTATGACGGTGTTACATAAATCTCTTCCGGATTCCTTAGGGCTATAATCATGTGGCTCGTCTTTTAAGAATTCAAAGTTGAATCATTGATGATCTACTTCCCGACGATTCAGAGCTCAAGTATGTTGTTCCCAATCCCATGCTTAGTTAATTGGCGCTTATTACAGTTACATATTTCAGTGCGAGTCCTCCTTGTGTGATATGTGCAGCACCAGTTCACAAAGACCTCTCTCACCCCCCTATAGCTTTTATTAACGCTTCAAAAGAGGGGACATAATAACTGAAGTTGAGGTCTGGTTAAGTTGGTGTGGTCCCACGTTAATTGTTCGGTTTATAACCCGCTCCTTAGGGCAGCTGGTTCGTAACAAGCACGTCATTTAATTCTCGTAAATAGACAAAGATATTTTTATATCTCGTGAGCACTTTACAGCGTAAACAAGAGAACCCCAGCGTGAACAAGATCAGTGTAAATAAATAGTCAGTTATCTACTGCGCGTAGAAATGCTCTTACAACAATATTGATTTACAATATAAAGTGTGGTAACCTGTATGATTAGGTAGGTACTACAAGTAATAGGTTTGGTTAAAACAAAAGATTTTAGAAATGAGCTGTGGTTATAAATATACCAGAAGCTGATAGCTAATATTACTCAGTAATTAGAAATCCCATTACCTAAGTTTGATTTATGGTTTAATTATCGACTACCGCTACTTCAGTAGGTGGTATAAGTTTTCTAAAAATTTATAGAAACTTTTAACTATCCTATCGTAACCTTGGGAAACGATCTAGATTTCTTTAATAGGTATATTTAATAAATGTTTTATTAGCTAACAAGAAAATAACGGATAGGCAATCAGAAAAACACTTCCTGTAAGTAACAGTCTGAGAAGATTGTTAGATTAAAAGTTTTAAAGGCGGCTCCTCTATAAGAAAGTTTAATTTCCTCGTTTTTAGAGTTCCGTAGTCAACATAGTTTCGCCATGTTCGTCTGTCTGTTCGCGGTTTAGCTCAGATACGCTTAGCACTAGAAAGCTAGAATTTGGCAGGGGTTATTAATCACGCTGACAAAGTGGTAAACTAAAATCTTGAAAAAAAGTTTTTTGGGGTGCACGTAAAGTGTCGAATTTTTTTATCGTCTTTTCCATGGTGTGGGGTGTCATGCAAAAACCATTTTTTCATCCAAAGATCCGTTTGCGAAATAAAATGATTATTATTGTTAGAGATAATTGTCCCCCCCCTCTCCCCTCTGCCAGCTAAACGGTTGTTTTTGAATACTTGAGAAAATTCATGGTGGTATCATTTTTAACGAATTTAAAAGGAAAACTATCAATGCTACTGATGAAATGAAACTGGATACCTACAAATTTCGTAATCATTCCATAGAAAATGCTCTTTATTGACCACCTTATACCTAGTATAGGGAATAAATGATAGTGCAGCGGGATGACAAGGAAGAGTGGAAAAAGAAAACATGCAAGGTTCAAGGGTAGGAGGATCTATAGCCATGTCAAGCTGCCATGTTCTATAGATGAGTTTGTATAACCTAACCTCAACCGATGTTACCAGGGTGTCGGCCGATGGAGTTGATATCGTGCTGGACTGTCTCTGCGGTGAGGAGTGCAACCGTGGATACCAGCTGCTGAAACCGATGGGAAGATACATCTTGTATGGTATGTATGATAAATGATAATGCTAATTTATAAGATTCTTGAACTTTTTATGAGTTACTTCCGGGCAGATTCTTAAAACCCAACATAATAAAATTGTCTAGTCTTTCTTAAATCTCATCCTGTCTTAGTCACTACAAAACGATTTAAAATAATTATGTCGTTTATAAATCTTTTCTTATTTTGCGAACTCTATCGGTGATGAGCAAGTTAAGTAAATGGTTTCTACCATACCTACTCGAGCATATTCTTGAATCAAAAGTGGTATAGTTTTTACTTATGTCTACTTATGAATACCAAATTTTTCAGAAAATCAGAGACCATGCTTGAGCAAGAACAACTAAAAATTTAATAGCATTTTCTTCCGTACATGATTACTTAATTTACTAAACGTGATTTCCTATTGAATATGCGTTTAAATGCGTGTTAGTAAACAATGGTGTGTATCGCAGGATCATCTAACATCGTGACCGGAGAGACGAAGAGCTTCTTCAGCGCTGCGCGTGCCGTGAGTACTCAATGACTAATTATCTGATTGTACCTGGGTACTGCCTGTCGAGGTGTGGTGCCCTGGTACATGGTACTATGATCGGTTCAAATGAGATTGTAGTTTTAACTAACCATTGAAATTCTAAGAAAAACCTTTTTGTTAGAACTTCAATGGGTAGTTAAAACTTTTTATATTGGGGTTGCCTTTCCGTAAGACGTGAGGAAGCTAAATGATCTGGAAAAATAACATAGAGGGGACTGATAGCGCGAGTTGCGCAAGTTGATAAAGTTATGTCACCGGAAAATTGCAAACGCCGTAAGATTGTAAAATATCGTGTGAAATTGGAAACTATTTTTTCTAAAAAAGACAGATTTATTGGAAACTATTGAATTTGGATGGAATTAACTATATACAAAACGATTTTTCATAATATATCGAGATATTATAATCTAATAAAGATTTATTACAATCTAACGGAGTCTGCAATTTTCCGGTGATAATTATAAAGGACATGCTATCTTGAACTATAGTAAAATAGGAAGTATTACAGCGTGAGTTTTTGGAAACTAGCTTATTAAATGTAGTTAAGTCATTCAAATGGGCTAAATTTGCATATTATAAATGCTTTGTTTTTTAGCACGCTTTTATTAGCTTCACCTGTATGTATGTATGTATGTATGTACATATGTATGTAACCGACCCTTTTGAGCTCGATTTTTTAATGATGAGTTTTTTTTTAAGTTGACTCTCGAGCTTCACAAGTTAGAAGCCAGCCAGCTTTATTTCCTCCTAAAACGCTTCTTAAAAAAGACCACATATAACCAAATTGTTCTATTCTAGTGGTGGCAAGTAGACAAGGTCTCCCCGATCAAACTGTTCGACGAGAACAAGAGCCTGGCGGGGCTGAACCTGCGGCACCTGCTGTTCCAACACGGCCGCGCCGAGTACGTGCGCCGCGCCGTCGAGCGCGTGTTCGCGTTGTGGGGCGAGGGCAAAGTCAAGCCGCTCGTAGACTCCACCTGGGCGCTTGAGGACGTAAGTAGACTTTGTTGACAGATCTTTGTTTATTATGAGTCTGTATCAGTTCTGAGGTGGAATCGGAGTGCTGGTCTAGAGATGTTGATGATAGAACTGTACGTAACTTACATCATACTAGGTAGGTACTACAAAACACTTGTGCTCACAGAAAAATTCTATCATTTGTATTTGGCCATCAACCATTGGATTTGTTGCGACGAAAATATTTCTCATACAACTCTCAATTTAGATACGTTATCTTTATATAGAATTGTGCTTATCTACTTAACATCAAAATCCTACCACCAGGTCGGCGAAGCCATGCAGAAGATGCACGATCGCAAAAACATCGGCAAGCTTGTGCTCGACCCATCACTGGAGCCGAAGCCGAAACCCGCCACCCCCGCCAAGGGCAAGTCCGGCAAGGAGAAGAAACCAGCCAAAGAGAGCTCCGAAGACAAGAAGGACAAGGAAACCAAGGAGGAGGAGAAGAAACCAGCTGAGAATGGTGAGAAGAACGGAGAAAAGAATGGTGAGAAGAACGGTGAAGAACCGCTCACTAACGGTAACAGCGACGAAGGTCAGTCTCGAACTATTGTGACCAGGCATGCGTAGATGCGTCTCGCTTTGACAGTTTGAAGGTTCCATTTTTGAATCGCCTGTGACGTACGTCATCTCTTGTGAACAACGCAGTTGAAGCTGCGTTGTGAACGATAGACAACTTTCATAGACGGATTAAATTTTGGAACTACAAGTAATGAGTATTTATTCACTATGCGGGTATAACAAACAGCTGTTGGTTTTTTTTACTTGCTTTTGGTCTCTGAAATTATAATGCACCCTTCGAACTAAATTGACATTGATGACCTTTTCAACTCTTAATTTGTCTATCAATTGAAGGGATACATTTTTTGTTCAGAAACCAATTCAAGCGCGTTGACCGCAGTTGTGCGTTTCACCCTATTATTATTTTATTATAGCTTTTATTTTTAATTAACTACGCACGCATTTATTGGCTAAACGCATATATTGGCTTCTTGCGGAGCCCTATATTTAAGAAAATATTAAAGTATGTTATATACAGCCTTTAGACTAGCCAGTTGCATTTATTTAAACATTTTGCTTTCAACATTTTTGAGCATAGGATAAATCACACGCGTTCGCAAAGTATAGATTGACAAATTGCAGTTATAAAATAAATCAAGTTTCGATCAACGCTTCCGTAGACATTTGTGCATTTGCTCTTAATTAATAGCAGCGGCATGTAAGAGTTGGGTTTTGTTTTTAATATTATTGAACATTTTTCAAAAAAAAAAAAAACTTGTCTGGAGAATAAGATAGATTTACATATTTCTATGCAAAAGCTGTCAAACTGCAATATTTGTTCTCCCGATGAAAGTTATCTGACAGTCATTCATTTCATTTATTGAAACACCAGCAGCAGTATAATAAAGGAATGTTCAACTATTGTTCAGTCATACATGGGTATAATTTTATGGTCAAATCCGAACATGCAACTGCACGCGACCGAGAGTAACTCTCAGTAAGCACTTTTACAGAAAATGGTAAGAAGTCTTTTCCATTTGTCGAATAAAATGGGAAAATACCTACTCCCTAAAAAACATCCACGTTTAAAACTTATGGCCGGTTTCTGAATTGATATGTAGATTTAAGTACGTGTCAAACCCTATTTCAGTGCCAAAGTATGACAGGTTCTCAGGCAATAGTGTTTAGTAAATACTCAACTTCAAATTCTTAATTCAGAAGTTTGGGATTAGTAAGTAAAATATCTAATTCAACACATAGGTATCATTCCCAAGTTAGACATTTAAATTCCACCATGTGTAAGGGCTGTTTAATTAGTTAATGAAAATATACGTTTAGCCAACTTGGTCATAAAAAGTCGGGTCTGAGTTTTCATATGTAATAAGAAAACATACGTTTTAGATATATATAATTTTTATCATAACATAACTTTAGCATTAGTTTGAGAATTGTGTGCGGTTTATGTATTAGGATATGTTTATTATATGTATTTATATAATTATCGGTTTGATGCTTAGATTACAGGAGCATGCTTTAAAATACTTAATTAGAAAACAATTGTAGATTTTAATTACTTGAAATCCATTATTTTATTTGGTTTTGGATACAATTTCTTAATTCCTAAATTTGAAATTAAGAAAAGCCTACATATAGTCTCAGTCTAAAAGCAATCTGATAATTATCACAAAACTCACCCCATGTGTCGGTTCGATACCCATCGTTTACTTTGATTTACTTATCTACATAGCTACTTTGCTGGCGCCTATTACATTTTAATGAGCCATTCCTGCCTTACACGAGATGGCGGGATGAAAGTTCATGAAAGTGTAGGCGCTTCGCATTCCACAACGACATAAATGTGGGGGCGATCCTGAATCTTGTACAATCAACTGCACATATGGTAGCAGCTGTATAATAATATATTAATATCGGTATCGTCTGTATTTCTTGGCGCTCAAGGACTTATTATTCAAGTCAAGTCCATAATAGCTCGGGTGGCTCCTTTGTTTAAGTGCTATGAATGCATGCGGTTGACCGTACTGGTAGAAACTTATTGCCGTATTCGATCGTGTACTTATTCTGTTGTCATTTCTCAATTTGCAGAGTCAAAGGAGAAGGAAAAGGAATCTAGCTGAATTACTTCCCTCGAGGACTGAACCAGATAAACCACCGCCAATTGATTATTTTAGAGTTGAAGCTGTCCCGAGGACGCCGCGCCTCGCTTGCTCCGCCGGCGCTACTATATGTTGCCTCACCTTCTTATCTTATACAAGTCTGATTACCCGACGTCCTTCGATCGCAACATCTTATTTATAAATGTTTTCCATCATTGTACTCATTGTAACACGCGATCGGACGATGTCGCACGCTAATTTTAGTTTTTAATTATTCGGTTTATTCTATCATCACATCCTCCTAGTTTTGTTAGAACTATTATGAAATTAATCGTTGAATATGCGACAGCGAAACTACAATGAATTTATTTTTAATCAATTATTTCTTTTATAAATTAATTTCATAATTTGGCCTAAGTTAAGAATCGTCACAGATAATACATACAGTCTTTTTTTATTATAGTTTAATGTTTAAGACTTTATTTTTAAGATGAGATATTTTAATCTGCAGTTATTTTGAATGGCTATTGTATATCTAAGGTGCAGAGATGCTTAATCTTTATGTATGTTAAGCTTTAATATTTTATTAGTAAATGTTTAAAATTTGGCCCACGAGACCCACAGCCGCAGGCCGCTCCCGCCCGGGCCCATCGACGCGACGCACGCGACGTCCGACTGTCTGTTGTCAGCGACTAACGAATGTAAAACCTTACGTGTGATATTTTGTGGTAGGTATGCTAGATGTTTTGCGGTATTATTATGCTGCCTTTACATGACATATTATTTTTATTACTTTCATTTTAAAAAACAATTACTTTATATTTTTATACTTAACGTTTTGTAAATTATTTTCTAGTTAAGACGAGATTTCACAGAGTTTATTTGAACGCACCGGTCATTGTGTGACAGTCACGATCGTCCGCCTAGCTAGAGTCTTCTACTCCCGAACCTAACTTAGGACGAGCTTATAGAATTCCAAATGTGAAATATTTTTGTGGCTACGTTCATACGAATCAACAAAATCGATGTCACCTATGATATAAGTAATATTTTTATATTCCAGTAATTAACGACTGTACCGCGGTCTCATCTCATATAATGAAGCTTTTTATGTACCTATCTTTCACACGATTATCACATATCTACTCGAACATACACATTCACACGATGTATTTAGGATTAATATTTTGATACCAATATTCACTGCATTTCTTTTGATATAACTAGCATATTGTATTTGTCTACCCCCTTATTTCTTAAGGTTGTAACATTTTCGGCCATATGAATGTACAGTATGGTTGTAGGTATATGTACCCAGTACTACTTAAATATTTTATCTGTAAACACATATCATGCGGATGTAAAATGTAACTCTCAGAGGCTGAACGTAGTCCGGTGCGCCGGAGTAAAGCATCCACTGCACCCACGGCTCCCAGCGCTCACAGTGCTCACCGTCACCGCGCTCTAACGTGTGTTCAACTACCGCCGACTTGTTTGACAGACTTAAATTTTTATAAACTTTTACCCTTTTTGAACATTTTTGCAAAAGCATAGTTTAACATGAGCGCGTGTTGTGATCCGACGTAGTTCCGCTTCCAGCATCCGGTGCGAAGTACCGAGCGCCGTATACGCAGGACCGCGCAGCATGGCACCACCGGGCGACGCACTCGGACTCTCTAGGTAGCTTTTGTATGAGTAGTGGCACAGTGGCACACGAGTGTATGACGCTGCTTTGTTTATCGTACGGTGGCTTGGTGCTAGTTTCGTGTCGTATGCGGATACCTCTCGCTTCAGTGTCTCGGACCAATATCTTAAAGCTACTTTTAGTCTTCTTATCAGTAATATTCTTCGCTTTGTGTGTCAAATATGTGCGAATTTCTTGTAATGTAAACCTATATTAATTAAATCTTGTGTATATCGACCTGTATAATGGTTTAGAATTATCTCTGAATTTTCTTCTATAAGGATATTTGATGAAATTCAATAGTAATAGAGCTGGGGTGACTGCGCCGTTTGTGATTGTGTCCAAATTGTTGTAGTTAGTATCGAAATTGATGCCAATATTTATTAACTCGAGGATGGAGATGAGGAGGGTTGAGAAGGAAGGAGAAACTCGCGCTGTCACGCCAGCAGGCTCATAGCAGACTGGGTCGTTATTGTATTACACATTTATTTTTATAAGGGCGGGCCAGTGTGATATCTATACTATGAAATAAATAAATAAATATGTATGATCTGTAAAAATGCTTACTAAAGTCTTTTATTTCGAGATCCCTCCCTTTTTAGCTATTTGTCACAGAGCCACAAAAAAGTGCCAGTGCAATTTTTGCTGGAGTTTGTATTGCTTTGAATATCTGGCTCACAAATCAAATCTCAGCTCGCAAGTAGGTACGTAGAACTGGGAAAAATGGAATGAATAAATAAATAAATAAAAAAATCTGCGCACGCGCAGATTTTTTCTTCGTCCGCCACGCACCCCGCTGCGTAGTGCGTTGCAGTGTGCCAATCGCCTAAATGGGAAAAAGATGAGACGTATTTACCTTTTGAACCCCATTGTCACATATACATGACAAGCAAGTGCGTGCCCAGTACGCCCAACGTCACAAATATGTGACAAAAAGTACGGCGAATTTGTGGCTTGTCGTCCGGGGCACGCTGATGCGTTTATGCTCTGACGTTCAAAAGGTTAATAAGGCCCACTTAGTTTTGAAAGTTCCTGGATAGAAATAGTGCGCAGTGATCAATAATTAAATGCAAAAAAAAAAGTTGTGTGTTATGTGCAAAAACAAAGACAAGTAGGCGCATATTGATCAATTAAAATCTAAAATGCAATAGGTACCTACTCACTAGTGACACTAATCTTGCTTGGATTATGAAAAGGCGTCTTTAGAGATTCAATTTTACGATTTATTTAACATTTTTAGTCTAAATAAACTCCATAGACCACGACATTTGCAAATATATGAGGGTTTTCATAACTGTACGAGGCGAAGGCGTCCCGCTCGTGATCCCATAGGAATGAATGGAACACGTGAACGCTCTGCTGCCGCCGTTGTCCGATACACACACTCACAATGATTCTGTATCTGAAAAGAAAACATGAAAAAAAAGCCGGCTTGGTCAATAAAATAACATGATAGACAACCAAACCCACCAAACAAACCAACTCGATTCTAGGTATAAGGCCGCGTTTCCCCCTGCAAGCAAGTTTAATTACTTACCTACATTTCTGGGTTGGGTACATGTAATGTGATGCAACTTATATACCAGTGGGCTTTCCCATTTCATTTGCCTTGTGAGAATTAAGACTGTCACTCAATACAAAGGTACATAAATCATGCTTTTTCCCATGGTAGGTTGGCAGAAATTTCAGAACGCATATTGCTACGAAGTACAAACGATCCTGTCGCTCTATAATTATACTCTATACGATTTTTCCTGCACTAACTGCGCATTTCATTAAGCTGTAAGTTAACGCTAAGAGCTATAGGAACATCAACTTGCGATATCTAGGTATCTACTACTACGTTTTATTAGGGTTTATAGGTACCTTCTACTTATGAAGTTACGATTCCCCAAACAACGATTGCCATTTGCCAAAAACACTGACCTAGCTATATCCAACGCTGTTTAGGCTCACACACACGGTTACACATGATTTAGACAATTTACTGGTCAACATCTTCTTCGAGAGCAGCAACAGTAAAAACATGAGAATATCGAGCAGCCAGCCAAGATCGGCAAAATGTACATCATATTAATAATATTTGTGTGCACATTTTCCCAAGATAATTTTACAAAACAGCGGTGAAATATTGAGTTTTTATCTTCATGAATCTACCTTTTTATAGCAATGATATGATGAAGTTTCCTGTCATGCTTTACCTGTCATAGTTTTCTTCTTTCACGGCGTTACGTAACGTTTCTGCGAGGTTCAAACACAAATCTGGAACTATTTTCTCGCTGTATTCTATTTCCACCAACTCTGCGTCCACCACTCTCTTGAGGACTTTTTGTATTTTCTCAGCATCGAAACGATTCTTTGGGTTCAGTCGGTAGGTTGGTTGATAAATTCGCACCTGTTTGGGTTTGTCTTCTGTCATTTTGTTAGATCAATACAAAAATTTCATGAGGGAACATAGCAACACGAATTTATTTTAGCTGTAACTTACTACAGGTAGGTACGTACGTTGGCAGTTACCTATAAGCTGAGGGCAGGATTGTAGCTACCACCGGATCGGCCATAGGCCCCTGAACTACAGGGGCCCCGGCATGTAGAACCAAATTTTTATAAAAATGTGTTCCCCAATCTCAAATTATTTTTGATAAGAGAAGCTTGAAAAGAAAACTTAATTTTGTATGATGAGTGCTGAACCTTTCCGATTTAGGATGCTCCAATTGTTTAGTTCGCTAGTGGCTGTAGTACCTAGTAGTAGAAAAATAACAATGAGAACCAGATTAGGTTTTCATTGTTATTCTTATATTACATACCTAACCCCGTTTAGACAAGATCTCCAATTTTCAAGCTCGTTTCGCTCGACCCTCATACTCGTTTAAGTACCTAATTCAAATTTCAAGAATCCAGACCCCCTTTAATTTTTCGCAAGAAACATTTTCCTCCTTTTAGGCTTCGTCACAGCCAGATATAAAGAACGTCCGAAATGTTTAGAAACATGGCCTGTAAGAACTAGCTGCGGCACGGACTGAGGGTAAGTCAGCAAAGCAGTCAAAGGGACTATAATTACCTATTGTAACTTTGCAGTTTGATAACAAGGGTGGGTAACGAAGACTAAGAAATATTTTAAAGATAAGATCCCACTATTTAGTAACTGCACTACTTCTGCAAATCTATATTTACCAATTTTGACTTTCTAAAGCTGACGTATCGCCCAATGACACTTGTTCTACCCACTGAATATCTTTTATTTTCCTGAGACATTTTTCAAGATATTATTATGTACTTTTGCAACCAACTCGTTTTTATGTTTATTAGTCTAATTAAAATAGGAAAATAAATCAAGTCTAGTTCTTATCTTATTGATTTTGCTTATCAAGAGTCAACCCACACTGTTACTATAGGTACTGTGAGAGCAAATACTTTGAGAAGTTGAATCGAGATTTAAACTGTGCACATAACTGTTATTTGGCTTTGCTACAGACTGTATTTATGGGTAGAATCAAAGCTAAAGATGGGACACTCCGAGAGTAGCTGCGCAGTAGCAAATTCATGTAACAGTGGGGTACTTACTCGCTGTGAAAAGCGAACTTCACTAGTTTCGTCTTTATCATAAGGGCACAGGGGGCACGTACCCAGGGGGCACGTACCCAGGGCCCCGCTTCATTTGGGGCCCCCAAATTACATTGCCTATGTTGTAATCTGGGGGCTGCTTCTCCATAGGAAACAACCAATTCGAACCGAGCGCTAGCTTCTAACGAACTTCTGTCGAACGTGATGTAAAAAATTTTGAACTCGCTTCGCTTGCTAGATGAAATTTTCTAAAATTTAGGCGCTCGCTACGCTCGTTGATGAAGAAAGTTCTTCTGCGTAATTCAACAATGTAATTTCCTGTTTATTTGAATGGTCAAAAGAAAATTTTACTTATCCGAGACTGGCTGTAAAATTTTCCGTAACTACACGCTTCACTCGCTGTTTCGACAGCATAATAACGAAGCGGATTTGAAAACGTTTACTGCTATATTATGCTTCGTTCGATCCTTCATAATTTTCTTTTTGAAAAATCGACATTACATAACAACAACGTAGTTGATTTTTCTTATTTTTGTTGATATTTTAAATACGCCACCGGGTAGTACGGTTTCGTGGTCATACCTATGCAACTCAACTGCCTGTGCTTGGATTATCTCTAAGGATTATTACACAGGAAACGAGGAAAATGAAAAAAAATAAGTACCTACTTTATTACATAAATCAAAAAATCATACTTGGTACAGACGCCAGCACATCAAGCTAAACGAAACTGTCAAATATTCCCAATCAACCTTGAACCTAATGCTTTGGTGATAAAGTTGAAAATCTGGAAATTTGACAGATTGTTGTAGCTTGATGTGCTGGCGTCAGTATAGAGTTTCCCAATTACGCCCCTATTGCTACCTGATTACTCATATATGGCCCGATCCCAAAAACTAATCATTTGCCAACTGTTTATGGCATCCACAATAGCTCTCTTACTAAAGGCTGTCACGTTGGTATAGTGATCTAGATTCGATTCTCGGGTAGGGTGGTATCATTCGGTTTTTCTATTAGTAATTTTTCTGTAGTAGCCTGGATTTTGGAAGTTGGTAGAGTCTAGCTGACATTCTAGTTACAGCTGGTCCAAAAAACGAATCTACCCAAGACTGGGTGTTAAAAGTTTCTAGTTTGCTCCGCTTGCTTTTTAATCATTGTTACTCAGGTTTCTAGACATAGGTAGACAAAGAACTTACTATAAAGAATGGTTATGAGAAAATCTAATCTGATCCGAGGCGGGGTGCCAAGAAACTCAAGCTCGCTTCGCTCGCCGTCAGTCTTCTTTTTAAACTCAATATGTTTCTGTGCGCATGGTCACAAAACCTTAGAACAACGAGATCGTAAAAATTTCGTGCTCGCTATAATTTTCTTACATATAAATTGTCAAGCCGCAGGATCCGCACCTGCTCGTGACTACCTTAGGTGCGCCGATGAGGTGCTTGCCTGGGGTGCTGGCAAAATTTGATTTGCGTCTGACTATAGTCCGATATTTCTTGGCCGGTTTTCAGCTTTCCAAAAGGGCCCCGTACTCAGGTGTACATTGGTCAAAACGGCTCTAAACTTCACAGACGTCAAAAAGTTTTAATCAGCCGATACTATTTAGTGCCTAAAAAACTTAGTTTCGATGGTGATCGTACTTACTTATTCCATGCTCAGCACTCAGCTGATCTTTTGTTTTTTATGGAAGTTCTGTTAGTCTATGGTTTCTGTGTTGCTGTCACTGTCACAAATTTGGCGCGATTGTTGTGCCCGAGTGCATAGATTAAGTGCCGCGAAACGGCGGCGAAGGAATCCCCAAACAAAACATACTTCACAAAAAATCAAGCAATTGGTCAGTGTATCGTCTTTGAATTGTAAACTATTGAACGTGTTAGGGTTCCCTATGAGCTGAATTGTGAGGAGAAAGAAGCACACCTGCTTATCTAACCTACCGCAATAGTCCCGGTTCCAATGCAAGGATAAGTGGAGTATTTTACCAAGTTTTCTACTTAGCTGTCAACTGGTGTGGTGCAATACAAGGTGTGACGTTTATACTGGTACATTATTTCAGTTTTGATCTTTTGTAAACGTAAGTATATTTTGTATTATCAAATCAAATACAAAATATACCTACTGGTCAGTGGGTCGTCTGGTCGCTATTAAAAATGAAACGACAATCTACATTGACGAACTATTTTCAATCGAAATCTACACCTAGTCCATTGATCATGAGTACTAAAAAACGTAGTTTGAGTCTTAAGAGAACTCCGAGCAAGTCACCCACAATATCGGGTAAGTCACCTAAAACACCACTATTATCACCTGCAGCACCAAAAATGTCACCCGCAACACCAAAACAAGAGGTGGTGGAGATGAAAAAGGAAAACGAAATAATAACATTATCAAGTGATAGTGAAAATGAAGCAACTCCAGCAAAGAAAAGAAATGTTGGCATCTCTGTTAGAAGTATAGAGTCACTAAGAGACAGTACACCAGTGCAGACTGGTCAGCAGCAGCTAGTGGGGGAGTTAGAAGTCAGTGCTGGTACTTCAAATACCTCTATAGAAATAATGGAATACAATTTGTCTCCTGGGCCACTGTTAGGACAGTCACCAAGAACTCCGTCATCTCGAGGTTCTAGTACCAAGGAGTTCTACTCTCCAACTAAGAAAAGAGTTGTGAAAAAGAAATCTCCAGTTAAGAGAAACTTAGCAAGTCAGTTTGGTGAAAATGTTCCACCAAACTCCCCATTTGGAAATAGAGGCTTTTCTCAGAATGTTGAAAACATAGATGATAAAAGTAAGTATTAATTGTATTATTATTTCACAATGTAATAAAAGTATCAGAATATTTGGCTCACAAAAGTAAATATTATTTAATTACACTCACAAAAGTTAATTCTGCCCATTCATTCAATTTAATTCTTTATCTGTTGAGACCAAAGGCAACCTTGACTTTTTGAGCCAAGGTAATGCTTAGATATGAGTTAGCAAATCATATTTGTACTAAGTTGACTTTGTACAACTGAGAACAAAAACCAAACAAAATAGAGCCAGGCAGGATGTTTAAATTGAACATTAAAAATAGTTTACATGACTCTTGAAAAGTTATTACATTAGGTAATTCTCAAATGCATAAAACTACAACAAAACTTTAATTATTAATAAAGATATCTCTGTTTTAATAATAACATATCACTAACTTCACAGCTGGATTTCTCCTCTCAATAATTGACAAGTACCTCAAGTCTGAAACTCTAAAGCCTTTGCTGGAGGAAAATTCACAAGTGCTCCTAGAAAAATGTATGGAAGTGGAAAAGCCTGCCATGAGGCTGATGTGCCGCTTGTACTGGCGCCAGCCTGGCTGGTACCGCGCAGAGGAACTTGGACAGATAGCCTTGGAAAAGAAGAAAGATGGTGATAAGGAGGCCATGAGTAGTCCCGACCTTCACAATATGTTGTCCTGCTTGAAAGGGTTTGGTTTGATCACGCAGGCTGGATCTGATGGTGAGATTATTTTGTTGTGGTATCCCACAACATAATTAAGTGCTCAAGTTCAATCTTAGTAGATTGAACTTGAGCACTTAATTTTGTTGTCTTCTCTGATATTTATGCAGAATCAACCTAAACATCAAAGATTATAATAATATTAATGTAATAATGTGAGTCTATAATAATTTTACTGAATGAAATGCTTTATCAACTAAAAATGTTCTAGGTGGACCAAATCTACAATTTGATGACTATGTGAAGCTGTTGAAGAGACCAGACCTTCTCCAGATAGCCAAAGAGCTGAAGTTAAAGATACAGTCCAAACAGGATGCTGTGGAAGCTTTGAGAAACTTCTCCAAGTGCGCACCTATCACTAACTTCTTTTCTAGGAACAAAGTCAATAATAATAGTATCAGAGTTTTGGAAATGTAAGTAACACAGCATTTAACTTTCTCGTCATTTTTAAAAGTAGCTCTGCTCTTTTATATTAATGGTAGTTTATTATTTTGGTAGTTATCTCATCATTCAGATATTGTTTATTGTTTAAGTGCTATTTCACAGAAATATAAAATATTGTCAGTCTGTTGTTTGGATATTTAGAAAGAAGAAAGAAAGAAGCATACGAAAAAAATACAAAAGTTATGCAAGTTGGAAGGATATGCATCACATTTGCACAAATGGTTAATTTGTTAATCTGTCATGACGAAAATAGCTTGGATTAGTAAACCTGTCAGTTTTAGTAGTATTTTTCCATGGGACAATTGCCGACATTCACACGGGCAAAAACTAGTATCAAATATTTAGTCATGATTTTTTTGTTGTAATAAATGTATTCCTTTCAGATTCAAATTAAAAACTGGTAATTGTTACAAAATGTCAGATCTGGCGCGGACTACATTCCATAATTTATATGTCTTGATGTATTTAGGAATTGACTACTCAACCATAAGAGACAAAAAACTTGAGTTAATGCTCATAAACGAAAAAATTAGTCGAGAGACCTTCCCCGTAGACAAAGAAATGGTTGTTGATGATGCCAGTGTTGTGTTCAAAGACAGAGAAGAATTTGATAGGTAAGAACATTTTTAAGAATGGTTTATTCTTCTGTACCTGATATACGAATTGCAGTAGGTAGTTTTTCTATTGATCAAAATCGAAAATTCAAAAAATTCAAAATTAATTTTACGTTGTGAACACAGGGTACAATGATCTTATGTATATATAGTGATTGGTCCAACCTATGAAAAGCAATAGAAATAGTTCAATTCAAAAAATAATATATTCTCTGATTCCTAAGGTACAATTCAAGTGCAGAATGGATAAAAAAAAACTGAAAAATGGTGATCTTATTGTATGAATCTTGACTTGTATTTTACACAGATATCTTCAGGCACATGTGGTTTATGAGAAGTATGTGGAAGAAACTGACTTAAATAAAAAGTGTGAGGCTATTAAAGAAGCACATAGCTTGTTCAAAGGAATTGCCAAGGAGCATATGTCACGGTAATTATAATATCATTGTTCTGACATAAAAATGAGGTGGAGATTCTGCCATAGTCATGATAGTGTTTTTTTTTTCATCCTACGTTGTTCTACTGCTGGGCAAAGGTCTCACCATGGCCTTCCACTCTTCCCGGTGATTCGACTTCTTTAGCCAATCTACTGCAAATGCTTCCAAGTTACCACGACAGTGTTTTCTAGATCTCCCTCGGCGACGTCGCACGATTCGTATGAGAAATTTGTCATGTATTTATTTTAGCAATGCTGAGCAAGGAGGAGGATCTCTCAGAACTCTAGTAAATTCTGAGTCTAAAACAGTTCTGAACTTTACATTTTGCACAAATACATTTGATATATTTGTCTAAATAGTAAAAGAATTCCATCATCTATTATAAAACATTATTCTCATTTGTAGTTACAAATCATTGCCCACATGGCTGCGTAGATTCACTCCACCAAACATTTTCGTCAAAATCCTGGAGAGTGGAGTACAAGAACTGAAAAAGCAGAAGACTGAAGAGTATTACAAAACAGCCGTGGAGATGCTTGACACGCTGATTGTACAGATGGATTTCAGACAACATAAGAAAGCTAGGTGGTATGCAGAGAAAGCACTCATATTGCACAGCCATTTGGATAGCTCTGAACAGGTAATGTATATGAGACTGTATTATGTAAAAGTGATCTCCGTTTGGATGGTAATAGTTTTAAATAAATGTAAACGATGTTTAATCTGGTGTAAGGTAAAATATTAACTTTCTTTCAAAATGGTTTAAGTTGTTAGTAGTTTTGGCAAGCTCCTGGACACGATTGATAAAAAATTAAACCTGTTCAATTACATCTTACCACTTTCGCAGATATTTAGATGCAATCAGCTTACTTATTTGAATCTAATAACATACAGACAACTTGCCACATTTAATGTTAAGATAGAGTCCACTCTGTTGTCCTATAATTCCCATGAGCGTGATGGATGAGGTACACTACGCATACGCGACTATTAACCAAAACTACTTTTTTTTCAGGCAGCACAGATTTTATTAGAAGGGTTCAAATCAAAAGACATGACTGAGGAGTTGAAAGACGCCATGCGTCCGCGCGCGCTGAAGATCGCTAACCAGCAGAATATACTCCTGAAGGATTCACTGAGAGAGCAACTACGAAGCTATGCCGATAAAGAGAGTATACTTGAAAGCACGCTGTCGGGAGACCATATTCATAAACAACCAATGGAGTAAGTAATTAAAAGAGTTTTTCATAAATAAGGTGACAACATTGTTTAGTGATTGATTGCTTCATTGGTCTAATAGTCGCTAGCGCTTCTGCAGAGCTTGAATTGTTGCGTTTGATTCCCTGGTCAAGCAAAATGATGTGATTCCATGATATGGAATTTCTAATAAGTTGCCTGGAGTCAGAATGTGTGCCCGGCTGATGTCAATAGGCTTTGCCCCCTTTTACTTGGAAATTAAACATAGCTGGTGGTAACTTGAATAGGTATATTCTTGCCTAACTACTCTGCAAATATTGGCGTTATGTGAAAATAGCATTAACGCTTTTGTTTTGTTGCAGTAACTACAACCAAAGAGGCAAGCTTAAGTTTGAGTTGCACACTAAAGAAGGACGGTCCACTCTAACGTGTGAAGAATATTGTATAGCTCACTATATCAATAATGGACAGTATACGAATGGTAAGTAACGAACATTAGCGAAGGAGGAGGCGGGCCGCGCGAGGGAGAGACAAGGCCTTCGCCCCAACCGTCGCTACAGGAGAACACGCCCCGGGCGTCGGGAGTCGCAGGGCTCACCCCGGCCACCGTAGGCGCGGGGCAAGGACGGCGAGCGTTGGGTGGCTCGCTGTCCGGTCATCACCAGGCCCGGGTCGATGGCGCGATGTGTTCCACGCGCGCCTCACAGACGTGTCAGCATAGGAGACGCTAGGGACAGAGCCTGCCAGGGCACAGGAATTTGTTCGAAAGAGTCACCGCGGCCCCATTAAGGGCTTTTGAAGGAACACGGATGGGTTTTAGTCAGTAAGAGTCTGACACGCCCTTCCGCTCCACCCAGAGCGGAAGGAGTCCTTAGATGATTTCCCATCCTTAAAAAAAATAATAATTTGTAAAGTCGGTTTACGGACGATAGTTTAACGTGACAACGTCATAACAAAACATTGATGAAATAATCGTAACGTTACAATGAGTCATTCTTTTTCGTGCGTTCAGCCGGCGTTCATCGATTTAAGACGTCACGTCAAAAAAGTAACAAATATTATCTATATTCTGGGTCAAGGAAAACATTTCGTGTGGCCTATTTCGTTCATTCATAGTCATTTATTTGTCATTCTACAATATAGATAAAACTTGGTAGCAAAATTCTTAATGAGAAACAATTTTACTGTATACCTCATCCGTCGCTTGACACCAAGCTAAATGGACGCCAAAACCACACGTATTTATTTGAAACTTTTTTCTCACGCCGCCTTCTCCGAAGCCTATCCATACATTTTTTCCATTGCTTAAACATACAATTACTCTTTAAAATATATAGTTCTCCTGACCGATTTCGGCAATGGTGGCTAATCTCGACGGAGACTAGCATTTTTTTTTTGACGGGGACCACTCGCAGGTCAGCACACAAGGCTGGTTACTGCTTAACCGGACTATCCTGTGGTGGCCTCAAATGAATTTAAGGCCCCCAGGCAGGGCTTACAAACTAGCTAAATTATACTAAATGACCGCTCGCTAGGGCATCCCCTGCGGGATACGGACCTCGGTTTAGCGGCGTCATTTCGGGAGGACAGCAAGGGACAGGCTGGGTCATATCATTATTATTTGGGGGATTTAAAACTACTGGCTCAGCGACGCGGGCTGGCTCGGTAATCAAAGGTCGGGGAGGGTTTGGAGACTAGCCATCGGCGCGGGACATATTATAAAGCAGGCGTGTGTGCGCTAACACAGGTGCACTCCCGCTTCCCGAGGTACGGGGGTGTCATACCGCCAACTTCCAAACTCCGGGCTGTCGCAGAGTAATTCCCATAAAAAAAACCAATGACACTTTTTGCCCGACCTAGGAATCGAACCCAGGACTCCACGCTCGGCAGTCGCGCTTACGATCGCGAGACCAACGGAGCAGTCTTTAAAATAACATCATCATCATACCCGCCGAAAGACGTCCACTGCTGGATATAGACCTCCCCCAAGAGATTTGTCATAATCACCACGCTTGACAGGCGGGTTGGAGATCGCAGTGTAGCCGTTGCAATGCACAGAAGCACAGAGAATGCTGCTGCCCATTCTCTGGTAAAGTATACAGTACAACAACTCTAAAATATAAACTAAATAAAAAAAGTGCATAGCGTTTCCGATTCAATGTACCCCCTCAGAAAACTATTCGCAATTCTCGACCGAAAATCCCGACTTAGAAAATCTTAATAATTTTTTCCATTGCAGGCGAGCACTGGGAAGGCCGCATCGTGTCCACAATATTCTTCCTCCTGTTCTGGGACATAATTTACAGCAAGCCGTGTGACGTCACGGGCATCTTCCTCAGCCACTACCAGCGCTACCCACTGGACATGTTCTCGGAGAGCTTCTACCTGAACCGGAAGACGTCCATCGATGAGAGGCTGCGGTTCATCCAGGAGTGCTCCGTGGACATGATGCTGGCGCTCATGAAAGCTAATTGGGATGGAAGGCCTGAGAGTAAGTATTTTATAATGGAAATTGGAAGACAATGTGGCTCTTGCTACTGCTGTGCGAGTGGAGCGTAGGTACTACAATCGTTTAGGTGATAAAGTAATAGAATAGAGATCGAGAAAAATTATGGTGGATGTTGAAAAGTTGGTGGATACTTATTGTAAATGTGTCCCTCAGCCAAACCCGAATCTTTGGTTGCGGAATGAAAAACCGACACGCAGCGGAGGACGACGGTAAGCACGAAAGCGCTGGCACAATACCATATGTACTCCCGTTTCATGGCTATCGCGTACTTTCGAACCGCAAATGTAGAGCTCGTCTAAAATATAAGTTAGTAGCAGGCATAAATGACTAAGGGTTCGGAGTTTTAAAATCAGATCGGCTGATCTACTAATTCCGTATGTTATTTCCAGCGGAGATATCAGAAGTCCAGCGCAGCATCGGCTGGGAGGCGCTGTGCGCGGTGACGAGCTGCCTGGGCGCGCGCGGCGTGGCGGCGGTGTGTGCGCGCCTCGCGCGGGACTACGGGTACGCCAAGAGCGGCTTCCCCGACCTTACGCTCTGGAATATACATACTAAGAAGGTATTCATTACTTTTTTTGATTAAGTAGAACGGTTTTTAAGGAAGTGAAGTGAATCCCTAGAAAAGTAAGAAGTGATAACGATTTCGATGGACGTAACTTCTGTAAAGCACTATTTGACACCGTTGATGTTCTGACCATTTCGAACAACCGCTATACTAACCGATTTCCGTTAAGGAAATAATAATAAAGAATTATTGTTATTAAGGAGCATTTGGAGGTTGGTCGTTTTGGTTCGCAACAGTATTGTAAATGACTATATACACGCTGAAATTTTAATGGTTGTTTTCCCGAGGCAAAACGGTTAGCCATTAGTAGTACTATCGAAACAAAAATTTAAACTTAATAAATAAAAATGTTTTTGTTTTCAAATAATAAAAAAAAATAAACTCGAAAGCGTGAGAAGCAATAGTAATTCACTAGACGTGACGTAGGTACTATTACAAACGCATGCGCCGCCGTTCGCTCTTTTCACTTTGTCGGCAGAGCGGCAGCGCGCTGACATAGTGAAAACCGGTTCATAAATGTTCAGAGCAAAGTAAGCTCTCGCGCGTAGTAATACGGCATTAACTTGCCTGCAAGCACACGGCGAGTGAGGCCCCGCGCATCGCGCGCGACATCCTTTTATGTTAACTTATTCGGTACCTATTGTGTTTCATTAAATCAGGAGTAACTATTAGCTGGTTGACACTCGAAAGGCAACGACCGCGGTCGCTTTGCGCGAAACTATCGCGGTGTATAACTATTGGTTCGATGTCGCTTTCGAGTTTTGTTTATCACAATTGTTATTCTGCCATTCCTTGATTTTAAGTTTATTATTTTTCGTAAATCGATTGTATTACCAAGACAAACTGCGGGAAAATAACCATTAAAATTTCACGCTGTATATACCTACACCGGAGGCATATTCCTCTTTTTTTTGTTATATTTTAATACAAATAAACTGTACTAATTTGTCAAAAAGTGCAGACATGATTATTCTTTACGCCCCGGCTTAGGCACAAACCTTCCACTTTTATCGCTCTTTCTATTAGTGAAAAGCGTAGCAAAATCCGTTGCGTGCTCAAGAAAAAGTAAATAAACGGCACAACAGACAGAGACAGGACTGGACATCGGTCTCTCAAGTGTCGCCACATCGACCGGCCTCACATCCAGCGGTTTCCCGGGCCGGATTCTATGTCTGTCATACCTTCATTAAAACAACAACAAATTAATTCACAGATAAAGTTCGTGGAAGTGAAGACGGACGCTGACAAGCCATCTATCAAGCAGCTGCAGTGGCTTCAGTACCTGTTGGAACATGGTGTCGATGCCGGCTTCTGTTATGTCGGCGTCAACACGACGCGCTCGCGAGCCAGGCCTACCAACTCTGACTAGGAAAAAGTATTATAGTACAGTTCACGTCATGGAAGTTTGTCGTTCTGAATTAGGCAAAAAAAGAATAATACACAATACAATACATTCAACAAACAACATCTCATAAAATTACTGTGTTGTAATAATTCTAATACTTACTAAAAAACATTAGCGCTTCATGCCATGCGCAGTGGAACACCTTTTTTCAGAAAGTCCAGCTTACGTGACTCAAACTGTAACATCGCTTAGATTTAAGGGACAAAATTATCATAAGGTTTTAGTTTTATGACGTAAAACAAATAATGCGTCTTTAAGTTGACTTGTCATAAAGCTAAGTTGCGCTGCGCTATGCTCCATTCGGCCACATTTCCACCTTCAATCAGCTTGCCTTCAAGTTGATTGCGCTCAACCGGGGTAAAATGTGATCAATCGCTTGAGCGTGTCTCGCAATGTTATTAAATTTGCATGCGAGTTGCTTGCGGGTGGAACTAAGGCGTATGGTTAATTGGACAACGAAACAATCAAAACGTGATGCTCTGTGCTTGTGGCTACGCATTGCTTTAGGGGCGCTACACACTACGGTTCGGCAGTATTTGTCGAACAACAGGGCTGGCCCAAATCAATCGATTCGGTTCGATCGGTTCGATGTTGCCGTCCAGCTGTGCCGATAAATGCGTAAGTATCTAACGCCCCTAAAACAGCAGCGCATAGCAGCAATTCTTCACTGACCTAGTGGAACAGCTCCCTTGGCAGCAAAAAAAAACTAACAATAGGGAAAGAACTTTGCGATTTAGCTCTAAAGCACAGCGCAGCATAGTTTATATTGATCAGTCACCCTTCTAGGCTTTTGTGCTATCCCTCAACAAGAGATTATTGGACTTTTGAAGTGGCAGCTCGAGGCATTTGTTGATACAAATGTATCCATGAAGAATTTATTTCTAGTCTAATTAAAATTTATTACTCTTAAATTCGACATGCTTTAAAATGTAAGTAATATTAAATACTCTTAGTTCTAATTTTTGTTTAAAATACATTTCATTGCACCTTTGAACATACAATTTTATTATTAATTCAATTCTTTAGTCATTAATAATTCAAATCCATAGTCAATTATAACAATTAATCCTATAGGGGAAAAAACATGCATGACATGACCAGTTTCACAATCACCAGTTCACCACGCTTGGTAATCTTAACTATTTTTTGGAAGACCACCTTTATTTTTGACAAGCTAACTTCAAGTATCTATAATAATAATAGTCTTCCCCGATTTCTGAATTAAGGATTTAGACGTTTAGAATGTTTCATTCTCTAGCCTCTAAACTCGTCAAATAGGGATTTAACAAGTTCTCAATTCAGGAAGCCAAATTTGCAAAAGGAATGAAAATGTGGAGCACCCTAATATTGCACATAATTACGTATTTTTCCTACATTGTCAAAAATTTGAGTGAAATTTACAGTTCAAAAAGGTTGCATGTGTTTGTTAAACGTTTTGTTTCCTTGACTGTTGCCTATTCCATTCCATGCTTACCTGTTGTGTATATTATTTTATAATATTTTTCTTGATGGTGATGGTTGTCTTAACAAGAATGAATACGCCATTTTGTAATTGTTTTTGTTCCATTATTTTGTTGTTGTGTCTGTATTTATGATGTTAGCCAATCCGAAGCTAGTAAGTTTTAATATGAATATAGTAAATCTGTAATATCTCGCATTAGAATTATTTCTATAAAGGTATACTTTATTTCGTTATTATTGGATCTTTCGTTTTGAAAACGTTTTACTACAAGTTGATCAAAGAAATTATTTCATATTGTGATCTCAAAATTCTGAAATTATTATTTTGTTGGTGGAGGCTATTGCTAAGTAATATAATAGACATTTGTACCTATCGTTCGATAAAGGATTTCATCACATGTGAATTGGTGCTAATAGCATGAAAGAAATTAATAAAAAAACAATATTTTTATCTTGTGTTTATTTTAACTGATTTCAACTAACTGAACTCCATTACTTCACAACACTGGATAATTTCCGGTTGACATGGTCTTTAGTTTCATACAATACTCTTAATCCAGTCATTTTAGAATAAAAAATGGGCAACCTCGGAATGAGAGAGTATAAGCTGGAAACTCGTATACACCTTCATTCTGGCGTTCTTAACCTTTGGAACACCAGATCATAAACGCATTTGCTGATAATGGCGTTCAAAAGGTTAACGTGGAAATTCTCTTATAATCTCGTGTCTGCGTCGTAAATTATTGAAGGTCAAAGGTCATAAAATCGTTTATCTCTACTGTTTCTATAGCTCCAAAAATATTAACATCCCAAATTGTAAAACGTAAAATTTGCAACAATTTTTGTTCCGATTATTTGTTCATGAGCTCAGCCGTTTTTGAGATAGAGGACAGGGAGCGCGCAACGCTTAGCCATACTGCAATATAAGGTTAACGCGGGAATCATACCTTGTTTTAAGTCATTAAAATATTACTATTTATTAATTAATATATAACGCTACCCCATTAACTCCGCGCGCCTCTAGAATGCGCCGTCTACCGGCTCGGTTATGCGACTAGTTACGGTTGAGCGCTACAGTAGCCGCTATACTGTTCGCATTTCCGAGTTCCGGCCGCCATATTAGCTCAGTCGTCAGTCACCGCCACCCGCGAACCGCGCACGCGCTCAACTCCGGCGCTTCGCGAGACGGCCATTGTAAAAGTCCTTGTAATTGTAATGTAATCCACTCTGTATTTTGTTTCACGCGATAGTTGGTGTTTTAAAGTACCCCATTACTATACTCTTTGAAGTACCCCGACTATAACTGGCGTCCCAACGTGCGGCCGTGTTTGTGAAAAACGGTTAGAGCGCTTACGCACTACATCCGATCCGAACCCGATCATTATCCGTGAAAAGACGGTCCGGTGTAGTCGCAGAACAATTTGTATGGTAGCTTACGCACTACATCCGATTTCCGTCATCCGAGAATCTCCGGGCGAGCAGTTAGACCGTGCGATGCTGTCTACTTCAGATGGAGGTGCATTGTTTGTTGACGTTCAATCGTCGACGCCGCCGCTGGCTGGACTGTCGTCCGCCGGTGCCTCCGCCCCATCACCGCCGCTGTACGGGCGTGAGCTGCCTGGCTAGCGCAGGTGCCACAACACGGGCATTCTCCGCCCGTCGCCTCACCGCAGCCACCGATGTCAGCACCCATCGTTATGATGGACCAGCAACTGGTATTTCTTTTGCAAGCCTTGCCGTCGCAGCCGCCTACACAGGGCGCGCCGCCACCGCCAATGACGACGACTGTAAGTACAAACCTGGCTAATTGTACGATTTGTACGGCAAGATGGTGCTGGCGATGTTGTGGCATTCGTGGATGCTGTGCAGATTTATAAAGACTGTAAGTGTTCACGACGATATGGCGTTGAGAGGCCTGCCTATGCTGCTCACAGATTTTGCGGCTACCTGGTGGCAAGGCGTTAAACATTCGGTCGCGAGTTGGCATGAAGCTTGTCAGTTACTTCGACAAACATTTGGTCCTCGCCTGCCACCTTATCGCATTTATAGGCACATCTTTAGTAAAGAGCAAGGCGAAGAGCGAACAGATGTCTTCGTGTGTAGGGTGCGAGCCCTAATCGCCCAGCTACCACTACAGACGTTACCGGAGAATCATGTGGATATGGTGTATGGCCTGCTCCATAGGAGAATCCGGGAGAGAATTGCTAGGAGTGCCTTCACGTCGTTCGCCGAGCTGCTACAGCAGGCTCGAGTAGTGGAGTATGTGCTGGAAAAAGTGTGCGGTACTGCGGCCCCGAAAAGACACTCCTAAACTTCCCGTTTCATTGCCGCCTCAAGTCACTGAACGTGCTTCGACGTCTTCACCAGCTCATATTGCAACCAATAAAGATGAGAAAACACCTTCAAGCAAAGCTAGACCTAGGTGCTCTTTTTGTAAGATGTTAGGACATGTCAAAGATGACTGTCGCAAACTGGAACATAGGAATAAGTAAACTACAGAACCAGTCAAGAGCGAACCAGTCGCAACCCAATCGGAGCTACGCCCGTCCGTAACCAGGGGGGCTACTCTCAAATTGTGTTGTCATTCATTCTTAGTGGTTAGGTGATACGGACTAGAATACGCCCGAAACTACGGACTTCGGAATTAGAGAGTAGCCCCCCTGTTTCTGATGCGGTGCGCCTGGTGTGACACGGTCAAACTGCACAGTGTGTAAAGAAAAAGCACTTCAGCGCCGACCACGACGACCGCGTTCCAATCGGTTTCTGTAGGAAAAGTGCTGAATCCGCGAGTGCGCCCTATTTTTCATGTGGAAGTGTTCGGTGCTATAGGTACCGCATTATTAGATGAGCGAAGCAATGCGTTGCAAGCGATAGCCTAACGAAACATTTGCGTGTTAATGGACAAATATTTCATAGTTGTGAAACTGAATTAAGATTTGCGGACGGAACCCAACGTCTTCCATCTGTAGAAACCGCATCGCGCATCTGTATCTGATCTGTAGCTGTAGTTAGTTTAAAGGTGCAGGGAGTTATTGTTAACACCCTTTTTATGGTCTTGCTCGGCGCAATCGATTCCTTATTAGGTATGAACTTCATAAGAGGACGCTGGCATGATACTCGACTTCGAAAATAATCGTTTCGCTTTACGCTCTACAGACTTTTATGAGCTACAGTACGAACGCGATGACAAAGTTGCGGTCAGTTCCGCGGTAGGTCTCCGCGAATGCGAGGGTTTTCTCCTACCACCCACCGATAAGGTGAAGTTGGCTGCACTGTTAGAAGATAATGCGGACATCTTCAGTGAAGGGGGAGGACCTAGAGCTTTCACTTTGCATAGAATAGACACGGGTAACGCCGCGCCCATCGCAACACCTCCTTATCGACTGACTCCTAAGAAGGAGAAGATAAGTGCTGAAATTGATAAGATGTTGGAACTGGAGGTAATAGAAGAAGCTGAATCAGAATGGGCTTTCCCGGTCGTTTTAGTGCCTTATATAATAGTGAGACCAGATTTTGCGTCGATTATAAGAAACTAAACGCTGTGACGCATACCTACGGATAAATATCCGCTGCCATTAATAGACGATATCTTATTTTCTACAAAGAGTAATTGTGTGATGTCCACCATTGATCTAAAATCTAGTTACTGGCAGGTGGAAGTAGCGCCAGAGGACAGGCACAAGACTGCATTCGTTTTACCAATTGGTACTTTCCAATTTAGACGCATGTCTTGCAGTGCGATGCGCGGTCTAGTACTGTCGTGCTTGCCATGCTCTGTCCGAATATTTAATATAAATAACGACCGCAAAAAACTAAAAAGAATCAAACATGCCACTTTTCAAGGGTTTATTCCCGCTGTCCCCGTACACCGTGTCCCCGTCCTACGGGGACAGCGGTACTTCAATTAAATATTTAAAAATACTTCCCGTTGTCCCCGTACACTGTCCCCGTCCTACGGGGACAGCGGTACTTCAATTAAATATTTAAAAATACTTCCCGTTGTCCCCTCCCCGTACACTGTGAATATAGTTGAATAAAATAAGTAAAAATTATTGCCCACAGTCCCCGTTTTTTTATTTTTCTGTAGTATTATGAATGTGTGCGTTGGCATCTTTTAATATTATTTTTGGTTCCTAAAATGGATCAACGGTCACCAAATCCCATCCAACTCAAAGATTAGTATAGGTTAATTTCTTCTTTGAACAAAATGTGTAGGTTAGGTTAGGTTAAAACTGTGACCTCCAACGCACGAGCCGAGCGAGCGAAGCGAGCGGTGCCGCGGCAGCGGCCGGCGAGTGCTAGAAACGACTTGCATTAATAGAAGTTGTGTTATTTGTGTAAATTTAATAATTGTTTTTTTTTACCTCAAATTAAAATTCGAATACAAATAAATAAATTTTGTTTTATTCCCCTTTTCTTTTTCCCATGCTAAAAAACTAAGCTTAAACAATGCAGATTTAAGAGGACAACGACTCGTGAAAAGTTTACTTCCCGTTGTCCCCGTTAGCCGAATGTACGTTACGGGGACAATTGGAAATAAATTTAATCACGTCCCGCTGTCCCCGTGACGGGGATATGGCATACGGGGACAACGGGAATAAACGTTTTCAAGCAGTCTGATGCAGTTAGTGGCATTTTTTTTTGGCATTTGATGCCACGAACTACATTATACTGCTGCGGTCATAAGTATGGAATAAATAAAAAATAAATAAATAAATATGGACTAGCAAGCGTGCACTCTGGCGGCCGTATGGCACAACTATGCGCGCGCGCTTCATTTGGTGCGCATACATAACGGTGGTCGGTAGCTCTCTTCGAACAGGCGACACAGAACCCAGAATCGTCAGTCATTCATATCTATATGTATATTAGTCTATGGTCATACCCAAGATTTTGCAGAGAATACACGTGTTCAGTCCAATCAATCGGTCATTGATTGGATACCCAAGCAATTTATCTTTGATAAAAAATACAAAATCCAATTGCATGAAGATCACCGCTGCGAAGGGCTGTGCCCCACAGAGCTGCGGGTCTTCACCGATGGATCAAAAACAGGTACTGGCACGGGTGCGGGAATCTTCTCAGAGGATCTCAACATTCATATAGCCACACCATTGGGGGTCCACAACACAGTGTTTCAAGCTGAGTGCATGGGCATTTCCCTGGCGACTTCAGCCATCATAAACAGGGAAGTTAGGGACCACTCAATACGCATACTCTCGGACAGCATGGCCGTCCTGCAAGCTCTGAACAGTCACACAGTTAACTCTGGTTTGATTCTCGAGTGTCACCAACGTCTCAACCAGGTTGGTAGATACAACAAGGTAACCATACAATGGATCAAAGGACAGCGAATCCCGAGGCAACGATGCAGCGGACGAACTCGCCAGAAGGGGGTCGAGTATGATAACGATAGGACCTGAACCTATTGTTCCACTCCCCTTCGGTCACCTACGCAATCTGGTAAGAAAACGTACTAATGATAAACATCACAAGCTATGGGTTGACCATACTGAGTGCAGGCAGGCCAAAGAGGCACTTCCCTCTATTGATGGCCGTTTCACGAAAAAAGCCCTAAGACTTACTAAACAGCAGTTGCGTACAGTCACAGCCGTCACAACTGGCCATGGGTCTTTTAATAAACACCTCTATGTCATAGGAGTCACCGACAGCCCACTTTGCAGAGCCTGCATGGAGGAGGACGAGACAGCAGCACACCTGCTACTAAGCTGCCCGGTAGTCGCTGATTACAGGGCTAAGTACTTCGGTAACCCAGGTACCCTTTGCGAGATAGTTAGTAACACCAAGGCGTTGCTGGCCTTCCTTGGGGAGCTGGGGTGGATCGAATGACACATTTGTCCCACCTGCACGCAAAATACGCGCTTAGTCGTGGAGTTGCGGAAACCAGCCCGAGTTACATACATACATACCTACATACACGTGTTCAGTCAATATCATTAGGATTTAAAAAGAACAGACTGTAGGTAGGTACTGGAATTTTGATTGCTCTTGTCAACTAACATTTCTACAATGTTACGAATCAACATTCTGAATTTTATAATATCTCACACTCGTTTCGAGAAATTGCTTATCGACATGAACTGGCGAAAATCAGAACATTTAAATTGGAAAAAAATTACGTGACCCCGAAAACCCATGAAATTGGCACCTATGATATTATTATCATAGGTGCAGTTTTCATGGTTTTAATTCAGAAAAAAACATTTTTATCAACCCCGTAAATCAAAGACGGTAAACATTTTTTTTATCGTTCAGGTCCCAAACGATAAAAACAAATGTAGCTCATCTTCCCTCCCCATTTATAAATTACACATAAAAACTTTTTCTTGAAACTTTCCATAGACTCTGCCAAAGACCACGCTCCTTCAAATCATGACTGTCTAGAGCTTTCATAACACGAATTGAATATGATTTTTAAATATTTACAAGAAGAGTATTGGAAAATAACATACGAGTCCCATCGTGTGCGTTAGGAAATGTTCCCGGTTTACGTACCGCTGTTAGTTATGTCTGCGGTGTCAGCCGCTTCGGTGGTGTACCTGTACTGCAAGAACAGGGGCAACAGTCGGCAAGGCTACATGGATGTGCAGGAGAAGCCCTCCGACGGTGACTGAACTGCTTTGGTGTATTATGTTATGTTTTATTTAGTTATAATTAATTATACGCGTTTATTTTCTTGTTTTTACGCTTTGATTGCTGCGAAAATAGGCTGGTTATGAACTGAAACTTTCTTCTGTAAGTTATGATTCTGGTGGTGTTTTCTTCACAAATAGAGTCGCATTATTCCACCTCGTGAGAAAATGAATTACTAACATTTGGTATGTTAGTGTGTATTATTAGAATAACGTGCAGATCTATGCTTCCCATGCTCCTGACTTATTGGCCTAGCCGCACGGCCACGCCACAGTGGTGGCTGGTACTAGCACGGAAAAATAAATAAAAATACATATTTTTGTAACATTATTTATTAAAATATATTCTACTAAAATTCATAACATAGTATGTACATTTTCAACAGTACACCTCAATAGGACAATAAGGCACCTATTTCTTAACTTACATGACATAAAATCTACGACTTTTTAAACCCATAAAATAATTAATGACAATAATTCATACGCAAGAGTAACTTTCACCACATAACGGTACACCAATCGAGTAACAGGGAAATATAACATTGAGCATTTATTAGCAAATGGTTCATCTACATATAAACTGTGTCCACACAATATAAGTGTAGACACATTCCATAAATCGCTTCTCTAACTTTTATAGATATAATTCTATTTAAATATAATCGAGATAAAATGCCTATAAATCATATCTATTCACTCCTACCTATCTTTCAATAACGATTTCTAGTGATTTCTTACAATACCATCACCTGCGTGTTACTATCGTGGTAACTTACATATTCCAAATACTAGAGCGGAATACATGTAGTGCTTAACAATTTTGACTTGACACCAAATAAATTAAGATACAATCTAGTAAATAGTACAAACATCCAACAAGTGTAGGCATGTAAATAATTTTATTAACTTAGCTACAAAGTTACACAGCCGAACGGATGTACAGCACTTGTAGAATCCAACACCTACTCTTACAAGTAATAAAATGTTTATATAAAAATTGGCAAACGCTCTTCCTACACCTACACACAAAAACAATTATAAAATAAAAAAATACAGGCACAAAACGTTAAGTCTAAACATTTGTATATAAATATTTCATATAAACTGTTTGATCTTTTATAAAAGTTACATTATGTTCTCATTTTATATACATAACGAATATAATATAATATCTATGGCTATATTTTCTTTTATATAAATCATTGCATTTCCCACAATTTTCTTATCTTTAAAGCTGCAATTTTATCTCTGCCCAATATAGCGATATGCTTCATTCTTTTGATACGAACTCGTATTTACAAATTAGTTAAATCAGGCATTATTCTTAATCTAATTTACGAAAATTTAAGACGATTATTACGTTAAAACGACCAACAACTTCCTGGGATATCTATAAAAAATCAATAAATCATTATTGAAACGTTCACCAGGTATATATGTATAGTATATATTATGTATAATATTAAAACAGTCATGCTTAACGATACATTCGTATATCTCAAGATATTTCATTCCAGTTTTGGATATAACCATGGTTATACTTCCGTAAAATGCATATGCATAACGCGAAGAACTTAAACGTTTCTCAATCGCCATTTTTCGGGAATAATCCCGAAAGATGTTTGCATTCTCATACAAGCATATTGTGTGGGTGACAGCTTGATAGCGTGGTTTTAGATATTATAACAAGGTAATGTCGGCAGTCTTCAGCATTGTCGAATCGTGTTCGGGGCTCCTGGTCAAACAATAATGATCATTATCAACATGTTTTATTACCTTAGCCAAGAATTAGGAACTAATAGCCACCGAAACCGAACCACCACAATTTATATTAAGCTAGGTTTACATCACTGTGTCGGAGTGAGTCGTGGTAGTGTGGGATACACCAATCAAATGAATCTGTTTAGACCTACGTCATATCATAACGAGATTTGTAACCAATCAACTGCGTCAAAAGGCGACACGACACAACACAGTAATGTGGTCCGAGCTTTAGATACATGTTAGTTATGATTTTTAATCTAAGTTAGTATTTAATGATTATTATTTAAAATTGCGTAAATCGACCTAGAAGTAAATGATATTGACGAAACTACGAAATCCTAGACGTACAAAACATTGCCTGTTAGTAGTTCCTTTTTATCAAAAGATTGTAGCAAACAAATATCAGTGTTTTTAAGGGAACTATCATAATAATAATTTGAATATAGCAAGGTTTCTTGGTATTTGGGAGACTTATCTATTTATATAATGAGATCTATTAATAGCAATGCGAAACTTTAATTTCATGGTCAAGACATTTCCTCGAGAAGTTAACAAGGCATCACTCTTACTGAGACTTATTGTCTTACATAATATTTAAAGAACTACATTGGGATACACATAAAGGCAGTACACCGCCCTATCCTTGTTTATTTTCTGATGATTTGCTCTATTATAAATTGGTTCTTATTCAGAACTAATTATTTTTGATAATTAATTATGCTTGATGCGTAGCTCAGAAACCTAAAACGTTGTTTCTGGACGTCTTATACAAATCATTATAAGGGAGAAAGCAAACGATTGTTAAAAATCGGAGAGATTAACATTCAATACTTGAAAGAAGAACAAAATGTGTGACAAAAACAGTCATCGTCTCACAAAAATTAGTCACCGCCAACACGTTTATGCTACCTCCAGACTCGCGGCAAGAATACAAAATTAATAACACTTCACATTTATTTATTATATACGTTAATGTATATCTCGTAGTCATAACAATCAAGACATTCATATTTCTCGGGGCATTTCGAGTCTGGAGACTGCATAATGGTGGGTACACACGGTATAGATTTCCATAAACTGTTATGCGATAGATTTAAAAAAATCAAATTCTGTATCGTGTGGAGCCACTATAAAAGGATAGCAGTAAGTTATCGACGGTGCAGAAGAGTTAGCTCACATGTTAGGCTCCTGCTTGAAGGGCATGGGCTCCAGGAAGCTGGGCTCGGGCAGCGCCAGCGCGGCCACCAGCGGCGGCGACGACGCGGCCGACATGGGCGACGCGTCTGTGGCCGCCTCCTCCAGCGCCGCTTCTGTAGACGCCCCTGCGTCAGACTTTACTTGAAGTTGCGAATGTATAGGGGGATGGGGTGTGGGGGAACTTGTTCAAATTATGAGGAGATGTTTCAGAGTCCGTATAGACAGATTCCGCAGTGTGTAGATTTGTTGGTGAGTTTTTAATTGCTATAGTAGACCTTATCTACCACGTCAGTAAACGAATAGTTGAGACAGCCGGTCGATTTTGTTAACACTCAACGTGAAAACTTAAGTAAAGTAAACATCGTGATTACATCTTGATCGGATGAATCGAAAGCTCACTTCATGTTCACTTAACCTTCTCAGGTTCTGTGAAATCTCTGGATACCAGTACCCATTTTGTTCATTGTTTTATTTATCTAGCAAAAATTGCTGATGTGAACAGTGAAACACCTTTGAAGATTCAAACCTCAAAAAATGAGATGCAAACCACGTCTTGCAATAGAGGGGACTTAATGTTATAGCGGTTACTAAAGGTGCAGATTGCGGTCGATTGACTACGAAAGACGATATTCATCCCGTCACTATACTGGTCTATCGATGAACGTACGGATGGCTACCAAAAACGGCCCTGTATTGACCTGAGGCTCTAGGCAAGTGACATTCTGTCGGCGGTAGCGTGGCGAAGGCGATTGTGAAAACGTCAAAAATGTGTGGGATTGACAAACCCTGTCGAAATTCCACGTGATCAATCGCTTATAAGTATTCGCTGATGAAATGGCACTTTTTCGACCCTCTGAACGATCGATATCTTCAATCGACCACAATCTTGCTGAACCTTTCTGGGTTAAAAAGAACCAGCTGACATGGTGACCGACCTCCAAGCAGCATCTCCTGCAGCAGACTGTCCACATGCGCGACTCCGAACAGCTTGGCGAACTGGATCTGCTCGATCATCTGCCACGTGATGCTCTGCAGCGGCGGCAGGCACAGCAGCAGCTCCCCGAAGCGCCCGCGTCCGTCGTACTGGCGGTCGCTGATGTAGTCCTCGAGGTTGATCTGGATTTGGTAGCGGAGTTGCTTGATTTTTTGCGGCTGAGAGAGGCCTTTCGCGTCTGGAAAGATGGGGTTTTTATTAATATTTTGTTATATAGAATACCACTATATGGAGGAGGAGGCGGGGGTGGACTATCACCACCTCGAGGTGTACCACTACCTCTCTTAGACTTCGCGGGGGGAATTATACAACTTACTCCTCCCGCTTGACCAGACGGCACCAGTCAGGGGCTGCGTTGAAGATATATGTGCTCCCGTAGTCCCCGGTGCAAGTGTGCGAGGGAACACGAAGTGGTTTTATCAGTAGAAGTCTGACAGAGCCTCCATCCACCCTAGGACGGAGGACATCTATGAGGATGTCTACCCCATTACCAAAAAAGTAAGCCAAAACCAGATGTTAGTTCATGTTGTTCCTAGATATCTCCGTCGATATTCGTACAATTTTGCGATTATAAAGTGTAATCCCTCGTATTTTAAGTTTAGGTGCAGTGTACTCACTAGGGTCGAAGAACACGATGGCCTTGAGGCAGGCGAACTCGGTGTCGTCGATGTCGATCTCCCGCAGCGGCTTCACGATCTCGTCCATGACGCGCATGCCGATCATGCTGATGTCGATGTCCATGCGACCGTCTGCGAATAACAAACATATTTTATGAGAAAACACGTTTTCATGGTTGTAAAAGTGACAGTCGATATCAGGCGAAAAAATAAGTTGGCCTCGTTATGTTATAGGAACTGCCACTTGAACAGGGGAAGTGGCGTACTGGGTGATGTGGTGCAACTTAGGAGAGATCTAGCTCGGCGGCTGGCATAAATGTGATGCTGAATTTCATTGATTGATTTGAACCAGGTATAAAACTTTATTTTTCACGAGATTTCAAGCGGGCTTGTATCGTTGTCTGCAATATAGCAAGAGGGCTTTATTTGAACCCATTTTTTTATCGCTGTCGTTTTAGGTTATTTGCACCAAACTCCTTTGCTTGTGCTCCTTTTATTATGGCAGCGTTAACTCGTTAAGAGCAGTCATTAATTCATTGGACAATTCATGTAATACATACATGTGGGGGGGGGGTATGTGGTAGACCAAAATAAAGGCTTTTGACTTCTTGAAACTGCTTTTTATTTATTAAAACTTCTTCACCTCTTAGTTACTCACGTTCCTCTTACGTCGTAAAAAACTTTCTCCCTTCCCTTTCACACACATACTCTCTCATTCACTCATCGTTGCGTTCATACACCTTTCAATATTTTAAAGTTTCTATGCGTCCTAAATTAAACATCCTACATACCTATGTTGTGCTTGGTGATGATACAGTTGTTGCCGAGCAGCAGGATGTCGTTGAGGTGCAGCGAGCGGCGCGCGCAGCCCAGCAGCAGGTGTTCTCCTGCGTGTGCTCGCAGTAAGGCCACCTGAAAACATTATTAAATAAGTTATCAAGAAATGTTCTAGCTTTTTTTATTTTTTATTTGAGACGAGTTTGCTCTTGACTCTAGTCTAGGTCATATATGACAGAGACAAAGTCGACGATGCAGCGAGCTCACCTAGAAGAAGCCTGTTCACTCTAATTTTGAATAGATTAAGGTTGTATGCGTTCGGTAACACAGACGCAGGCAGAGAGTTCCACTCCTTTGCTGTGCGCATTATAAAAGACGTTTGGAAACGTTTAGTGCAAATTGGTGGAATAGCATTTAGCATAATTATGTCCGGTCAATGTGAAGACGCTTGAGAGAGTCTATGTCTAAGAATGGCAAATCAAAGTCGAGTTTTATTTGCGTTATTTCCCATAACTAACTTGTTGGTTTAGTCTTAGGATCGCGACTGCTGAGTGTGGAGAAGATTCGATTGATGAATGGGAGTTTTATTGACTTTTTTCTTCAAAATTTTCAGTAGCAGCCAAAGCCCTGATGTCTGAATTTGTGTCCAATAAAGGTCAAGAGAATCGCTCCGATGGCAGGAGACTTAAGTTTGATCCACACATGTTAGAGCGTGTTGTGCGTCGTGGTCCGTGGTCCGTTATAACGTAGTCTTACACGGCCCGGACACGGATGTGCGTGAACGAGTTCATATAAAATGTACGCACCGATATTTTTTTAAGCTCCGGGCGGCACCCGGCTATGTGTGGATAAACATAACTGACAAAATGTGGATGTCCTTCACACCTGTAGCTTCCCATTTGGAGATAACCTTGCTATTGTTATTGTCCTCACCTGGTCGTCTAGATGGAGCTCGGTGAAGGCGGGGATGTACTTGGCCCACTCCACCAGTATGAGCAGTTGCTGCTTGATGGAGTCGCAGACGTCGTTGATCTTCGCCAGCTTGCGATTGTTGATCTCTGCGTCTGTTACGTTGTTCGTCTGTAAATGAGTTACATTTAATTAAGTAATAATATTAAATATACTATTTCTTTGCTTCCAGGACGAGGAGCTCACGACTACAAGGTTAAGCAACGCTTGCCGAGGTCAATCTGAGGATGGGTAACGATCTTCACATTCCGAGGCTCCTCGGTGCCTCAGAAAGCATGTTGAGCTGTTGGTCCGTAATGTAATTTATAGATTTCCAGAAGCCAGAAAATCTGTCACCAGCCATGTAAAATACTGGTATTCAGCTGAATCCGGTTTGACTGAAAGCCGACTCCACTATAGTTTTTTTATTTAATTATGAGCGTTTTTTTCAGAAGGATATCAAACCCATTGTAACTTACAAACAAAAAAATAATTACTCCTATATATTTGGGAAATGGTTAGGCAGATGTAGAATTTGAATCCAACCCCACTTACTCAAGTATCGATTTTATCTTTGTGTATTTTAAGTTGATTTTTAAGTGCACATTTGTATTAGTCCTAATAAAAGTATGGATTGCAGGATTGCATTCGAATTTGAACGTTTTCTCATATAATATAGTTTGTTTTGCTAAAGTTTGATCAATTATCTCGAATTCTGAATTCCAAAATAGGTACTGAAACGGCACATTGAGTAGTAGTAAGCAATTAGAAATATTTTTTTATTTGTTGACGTGTCTCATTCTCGGGTTTTATATAAGTCCTCATAACCGCAAACGTATGACAACGTGTGAGCGCGACGAAAACGCGAGTATTAAGTATCCTATTACTCTTTATCAGGACAATTTTGAAGCGCTTTGATAACCAAACTTATTATGTCCTGCCACTACTACCTTACATTATGTGTATTTTTGTTCCCCGATCTTGAAATTTGGCGATAATTTAATATCAGATTTACAATACTTCTTCTGCCACTTCCTGGAAAATTGTAGCAAAACTTTATTGTCCTGTGATTATATTTCCTTTTATATTTTTTCACACTGTACCACTGTTGGAAATAGGCCTCCCCCAAATCCTTCAGGGCGTCATCTTCCACAATGTCTCTCTGCCTCATTAATAAAGAACAATTTTACTAACCTCATCAATAACCTTTCTGCTGAGTAGCTCTGCGTTGAGTAGCGACACGACAGACAGTCCGTTCGCCTGTGTGGGTTCCTCATAGGATGGCCGTCTGCAGTTGATACGGTCTCTCTCGTTTTGTACCGCTGAAAACATACACCAATACTTATAGCACACCGGTAAACTTGGAAACCGTTCAAATAAAACAGGTACCTATTTAATTTATCAAAAAAATATTTTCCTATATAGCGGTAAATTTGCCAGGGTTGCGGAATTTGTTCGAAAAAGTCACCGCAGCCCTGGAACGCATGCCAGCGTTGCGGAATTTGTTCGAAAGAGTCACCGCGACCCTGGAACGCAAAGGGCTTTAGAAGGAACACGGATGGGTTTTAGTCAGTAAGAGTCTGACACGCCCTTTGAAGAAGTCATTTGAAGATTTCCCATCCATAAAAAATAAATAAAAATATATAGTGGCAAATCGATTTTTCGCTGTGTTGGCAGTTCTAAGACCTGTTCAGTGTAGCAAATATCACTCAAGGTCAAAACAGGCTTTTTAGACCATTCAATGTAGGTTTAGATTTGGGGCCTTTTACCTTAAAATATGCATTGTAATATTACTCTTAAAAACTAAACTAGGACTTGTGACTTTGGCGACTTGTATCCTATAATAACTAAATACAAACAGTATTTGAATTTAACTTTAGTTTTACTTCTGTTTCGTTTTATTTTGGGCTTGCGGGAATTACTTTTTACCCAATAATAAAATTAATATTAATTTTCGCAAATTATTTTTAATCCTCAAACAATTTCCTTGATAAACAACACAGTTGCACGTATACAGGAAAATCAATAAAATTAAATCTTCCTGAACGTCATTAATTATTCCTGAACAGTTCGGAATCAGCAATAAGTCTGAAATATGCGGTTACCATATGACGACAAGTGAATAATTCGAATGAATTGAATTAATTAAACGTATTAATATCCACATAGATTAGGTTCCAATGAATCTGTTTGCGTAGTAACGATAGTACTGTGAATAATAAGTTTATTATGTGATGTTGAGTCTGTCTCTTGTATGCATTTGTCATTGATATGAAGATTTCAGAATCTATGTATTAATAAGTACATGAAGAGAATACTTTGTACCTCTATTTAAGCATTGTACGTGTACGGTGTGTGAGATTAGCAGGACAAGTTTATTACGAGTATGGAAAGCTGATTGGTATAAACTACCTAAATGCAATTGTCATTATGTTTTTTTTAATGAAGACTTTAAAATCAATGTATAAATACGTGAAGAGAATACTTTGTATCCCTATTTAAGCATTTTGCGCACACGTGGAGTGAGATTTGGCATAAGTTTATACGGAGTGCGGAAAGCTGAAGTTTATTTCTTAATGTGCGTTTAAAATATCGGATTTCGGACGAATCTCGAATCTAGTTGCTAGTTGTGTCCGAGAAGGTACTTAATACATTATGTATGTTAGATACATACCATAACATTAAATGAGGTAATTAAAGTATTATCGTCTGCTGAAGATAATATAGGTTGGCGACCTACCCACCGGTTCCGAGAAGCAATGAGGACAAAGAAATATATCGTATTAATATAATGAAGGAACATACTGACTCAACTTTTAGAAGGCTAATACAACATTAAGGTTTGAGTTGGCTTTATCAAACTAAACATTTGAACTCAACACATTTTTTTCATTTATTCTAATAAAAATATACTTAGTGCGATTTTATTGGGCAGGTAAGTAATGCGAAATGTTCAAAACTGGTGTTTTTTTTTCTAGCTATTATGCATAGATTCTGAACGAATTCTTTGAAAATGAGTTCATGGTTCCTTTGAGCACTGCGAATTATTGTAGTATAGAACTTACCCATACTGACTAGAAAAAAAATCTTACTGAATACAGTCTCTTATTTGCCGCTACATTTAAGAGGCCTTACTTCAGCCTTATGCACCGATATTTTTAATTAAAGCGGCAATAGAAATACACACTCTGTAAAAATTTCATTAGTACTATTACGGTTCTTCAGACAGACAGACAGACAGACGGACACGCGGACTGACAGCGGAGGCTTAGTAATAGGGTTCCGTTGGTTACCCTTCGGGTACGGAACCCTAAAAAGAAACTGCTGTACAGACACATCAGGCTACCCGAAACTGTCAAATTTTCCCAATTGACCATGAACCTAATACTCTGGAAATAAAGTTGAAAACCTATTAAAGAAATTTGACAGATTGTTGTAGCTTAATATGCTGGCGTCTGTACCTTACAATTTGTCGACTTATGCTAGCAAAAATGTACTAAACAGTAAATTTTTTCTTATTTGTGTGGTAGGTAACAAAATCATGTTGTATATTTAAAGTTGTTCATATTAGGTAGGTAGGTGTGCCAATGATTTTAAAATTAAATATGCCCTGTTTTATTTAAATTACCAATTTCGCTTCAGCCGAGGTAGTAGAAGTATCACACAATAAAGCATGCATTGTTGGTAACATCGGTAGGTACCTATCGGCTTAATGTTGTATTTCTCACCTTCTTTCTTCATGCCCGCCTTGAAGCACTTCCTTAGCCTACAGTATCGACACTGATTTCTTTTGTCTTTGTCCACCACACAATTTCTGCTGAATCTGGAACAAATAAATAGATAAAGGTTAATGTTCCGTAGACAAAATTAATATAGTTCCGACTTTTAATTGTATTCAGTAACTTGACAGTTCATAGACAATTTTTAATAGTCTATACCTATCGTGTTTTTAAGACAAGTTATTAAGTTTGGATAACACAAAGTTTGCATATATGTACATTATTTAACTATGTATATTCAATTTCTTTCAATCTTACACCGAACCACGATTTTTTTTTTGTCAAAATCTGAACCCCACTGACAATCGAACTATTGGTAGTCGAAATGCTTTTAAACGACTAAAGTGCTTTGTGATTTCTTTTTATTATTAAACTTTTTAAAAGGTTTTGGGAGATGGAGAAAAAATTAAAAATAGGACACGGTATTGCAGAACTAGTGCATATTATCTATAATTATGTATTACGGACAAGTTTATGTTTTGGCAATGCATATAAAATACCTAAGGCAGCTGAGAATAATCCTCATCTACATCCTAATATATAAAATTCTTCCGTTACTGACTGAGTTACTCACAGACAACGCACAGCCGAAACTACTGGCCGTAGAATGTTGAAATTTGGGGAGTGTAGAGGAGCACTAGGATATAATTTCCTGAAATTCCTACGGAAACGGAAAAAAACGTGATATGCGCGTACGAAATCGCTGGCAAAAGCTAGAGTTAGACTAATATAATAAAGCCGAAGAGTTTGTTTGTTCGAACGCGTTAACTACCAGTCTGATTTGGAAAAATATTTTTGTATATCGTAGCCACATTCATGAGGAAGGCTATACGGGAACGAGAATAAACAGGATATACGCGTACGAAGTCGCGGGCAAAAGCTAGTATTATTATATAGTCAATTCAAGTTCAGAGACAGTTTCTTGAATATGCCAATATTGCCAATATATAATACCTAATACCTTGAACTGGTTTGTATACGTAAATATTTAATTTTATTATAAATATTAATAACAGAAAGGCATGTAAACAAAAAACACCAAGGCTACATATTATTTGCATATTTAGTTACGTCAATAGAACCATAGAAAGGTTGGTAATATTTTTTATAAGGTTTTTTCTGTCATGTCAATTAATATTGAGATGTTGTTAATTTAGCGAATCCATGGTCCTATTAATAGATATTACATAACATGAATATAGGATGAGTTTATGACAGGATCGCAGGGCTATAAGCAACTAGCCTTTTATTTTAAACTGGAACATCAATTATTTTTGAAAATATATCTGTAACTTTCGACATATTCGATTAACCACTACAGGAATTTCACTATTTTAAAAAAGGAACAATGCTTCTGACGGTATAATCACTGTTTTAAGAACTGTGATTATGCCGTATTAATTCACAGTTTAGGATTTATTATAACAATTGAAAAATTAAGTTCATAACAATAAATTGACTTCTTGGATTTACGAATAGGTCATAAACATCCATATAGGTAATTAATGACGTAAAGAAACTGACACAAAAACACGACCATATTTAAGAGGAAACGAGTTTCTCAGTCATGGTAAACCGCATTCGACTTGAAACTATTTAATTGACGTAATACTCTACAATTTGTACGTTATGAAAAACATCAGGTATTGACGTCCGAAGGACTATTCACACTTGATTTAAATCATTCGGATAACGAAAAAGCAAAAATCGCGAATTAATATTCAATCTATGTACGGTTGGCAATAAAAGTTATGTTTAGTTAAATGGCTTCTCAGAATTTCATGTTCTTACTAGAGTCATAGTTTTTATTATTTTAATGCTATATCGGGTTTTCTTTATTTTGATATTGAAGTGAGGTAAGGGGCAAGAGAATGGTGATGAAGTGACTTCCGTTGCAAATTTTTTTGTTACTATAGTGTTCGATTTATAAAATACGAAATAGCTGAGTAGAAATGAGATTAAAATATGTTCTAGTTTTCTCTGTGTCCAGTCAAGTCTAGGAAACGGGGTGACGTGTTCCACTCCTATCAAAAGAACTAGCCAGATGTAGCAAAAGACAGGAAAAAGTGGAAGGAAGGAAGAGATGCCTCTGCACTGAAGCGGGAGTGGGACACAACAGGCTCATCAACATAATCAATAGCCAAGCCTGCTTGAGTCAAAAAAGTACATTTAATCAAATTAAGTTTAAATTATTTTACATTTCTATAATTACCTCTTTTTCTGTCTATGAGATTACGTGCGAATTATACCTGACAAGTGTGAGTAGTCCCTATTTGGCGTGCTCCCAGATTCGGTTAAGTTTGTGGGATTCCCACCGATGCACCGATGCAGATGGAGCGAATACCACAGGCTTGCCAACTCCTATCATTCACCAGTTTCACAAGTGCAATCGTGAATCCACAAGTGACAACTCATCGAGATCATTTTATTATTTTGTTAGATAATGTTTAGCAATATACTGTTTTTAGTTCGTGATTGAGAGAGTTTGTTAGTCACGCTCATCTGATTATTGTGAATACAAAATATTGAAATTAGTGATTAACATCCCGTGTGAGTCAATTTGTTATGTGTAGTTTTGATGTTTGGGCGAAATTTTGAGGCATATTTTTTACTAACTGCCTTATCCCAAGAGAACATACTACCGGGATGAAAAGTATTATATGTCCTATTCCAGAACATGGTCTACTGGTGTGCCTAGATTCATCAAAATCGGTTCAGCAGTTTAGGCATGAAAGCGTAACAGACAGACAGAGTTACTTTCGCATTTCTAATATTAGTATAGAATTTTATTGTCCATGATTGGGTGAATTTATTACCTACTTTACTTTTGTACACAGGGTGGTGGTTTTTTAATCCTAAATCCAGTTTAAAGAAATACACGTAAATTATTTTAAAATAATTCTGGTTACTATCTAGTCAGGATATTTTCAATAGGTATATTTTTAAAGCGTGTTATAGACGTATAAATGTGAAATAAGACACGGGACTACTAAGTACTCTACTGTCAGAGTGCGAAACAGTAGGCAGAGATAAATGACGCCTGTTCTAATGGGCTGTGACAAATCAAGATGGATTACAGCTTCAACAAGCGCCTGGGCCGACTTAACCAATTGACCATCGTAAACTACATTAATTCCGATATTTTCCTCTACGTTTATTAACCAAACAATTTGTGAATGAATCCGTGGCATAAAACCATGACCTTGCTTAATGGTACTTATCAAAACATACGGTTTAGATTTGAGAATGATCCTTGACATAAAATATTTACGTATTTCCGTCTCCTCTATATAGTTAATATTATTGTATTGGTGTAATACGGACTAGGTACTATGGCAAGTAAAACCTTTGTCACGATTGCGTTATTTTTCTCTTACACATAATTCGCAACACATGCTATTATAAACCAAGATCAGCAAGAAAAAATGTTAGTCCATTTTGCATTGAAATCATCAAAACAAATGTGATTCTTTTTTTTATAATAAACAACAACTGTATGGGATTATCAAGCGCGTAACACGTGTCACCCATAAGCGACGTAGTTTATTACTTTTTGTACAATATTCCTTTATTGTTTATATTTCTTATTTGTAACGCCATGTAGACTGTAGTGGTTACACCTCTCTTACTCCTTCAAAAGCGCTTAAGCCGTCTTTCCAGAAGAAATGTGCTAAGCTTTGGATTTGTATGACATGAACCATGCCTAACTTGGCTTAGCTCTAGTGGGAAGAGTTTAACGATGCTACAGCATTTTAACACCAGGCCTGCCAGGGTTGCGGAATTGTACGAAAAAGTTACTGCGGCCTTGGAACGCAAAGGGCACTTGAAGGGACACAAGTGGATTTTATTTATTTATTTATTTATTAAAACTTTATGCACTAGTAAAAACACTGTACAAAGGCGGACTTAATGCCTTAGGCATTTTCTACCAGTCGACCTTAGGGTGGTGCAGAGACAACATGGCAGGTGCAACTTAAAGAAAAACTAAAAATAGAGAGAAGAAAAAATATAAAAAACATTTATAAATACATAGATACATACATACACATAAACAAAGTTATTAAGAAAAAACCAATCCAACGAATTAACGCTGTGATGATTCTACCAACTTCTTGCGAATGTGCTCACGTACCTTCACCTTAAAGGACAACCGACTTGTTGCCGTCCTGATGCTCAGAGGGAGCGCATTCCAAAGGAAAATCGCTTGAACAAAGTATGAGGAGCGGATAAACCCAGAGCGGTGAGAGGGACATCGTAGAAGGCGATTATTAGTAGAGCGAAGATTTTAGTCAGTAAGTCTGAGATGCTTCGAACATTTACCTGCATGTATATAAATGATTTTTCCTGACGCTTCGTCTGAAGAAGCCCTTGCAGCCGTCGCAGGAGGAGGCTCCGTAGTGCTTGCCGGTGGCGCGGTCGCCACAGATAGCGCAGTGCTGCGACAGCGCCGCGGAGGACGCTGCGCTCGCCTCGCTGCTACTCGTCTCCAGCTGCATGTCGCTGTCTGGAACAACGGGGATGCTGGACTTTAGTATTTTTATTGCTTGGTAAGACACACTATCCGCTAAAAGCCGATGAGTGTGTTTCAAATAGCTTGCGATAACTAGTCTGTCCAATCGGTTCTTGAAACATCAGCCATACGCTGCGGAACTTTACATCCTACAAATGCTAGTTAGGCTAGTTAAAATATTCGTATGTATATCGAAAGCTTGAGACTAAGGTACCCTTCTCGAAAAGCAGTAGGTAGTGTGTTGAATGATAATGATCATCATACAAATAACAACGTTCTGTGATAGATGTACCTAATTATTGTACCTGATTCCCTGTGGAATGTTACAGCCTAAAGGCTAGTTAAAATATGTTCGTAGGTATATCCTTGCTTACTTACGCCTTGCTCGGAAAGCAAGTTTACCTGTTTTACACAGTTGTTGAATGACAAGCACTATTCTCTGTGTTGTATGATGATGACACAAACAAAATTTTTCCGTTATAAATGGAACTGATGGACCCCGCTTTAGGCTCGTAGGTATTACAGAAGCTAACTCAAGACTCAACCATGACTTATTACTCGTTTAACGCAATTTGATTGGTTGAAAGCCGAGCATTCCATCTCTATTTTCCAGTTTTTAAGTTGTGCCTAAACAAAACATTCACCCGGGGTAAAAACCAGAACACCAGGGTTTGAGTATAAACGGCCACATCATAGGAAAAGACGTCAGACGATGTGGCTATTTGTCATTCATAATTACGTTGTTCAGCGCACGTGTGTAAGTATTGGTAAGTTATTGAAGTAGTCTATGAAATATTGTCTTGAAATTAATGTCTAATAGGGAATATGAAAACGAAAGACTTATAAGCTCTAGTATAGTACCTAAACAATTATGATATCAATTTTAAAATACTATCCTCAGCAATGAAGTAAAAAGTCTTCTAAGTTCACAATTAGAAAGAGAAGTCCGATACGAACTCTGACGTCAAATACTATGTCGCCTATACAGCTGCCATAGAAAACGGCGTCTTCGCGAGAGAGACAGAATATATTTGTTTAAAATATTTATATCTCGTTTGTTCTTCGATCAATTTTAATTCTAATTTCACTGTTAGTATTATATTTTTGTATATTTTTAGATAAACTGTATAGACAATAAATATTTTTTTCATGCATATTCCCTATTGTTATAGAGTACGTCAGTATAATAAATAATTCAGTAACTAGGCAGGCCGTCCAGTTATTTGGTACGTAGGGAAAAGGTATCTATCATACCTTTGAGTCACTGATTTGTGTTGCCAAAGTAAGTTATGAATTACTCCAGAATTTTTGAATTAACCAAAATTGTATTCTAGTAAAACACAAATACCTAAGGTTCACTAGCGCAAACCAGAGATATCTTTAAACTCAGAATTAATTTCATACAAACGGCAGCGGGTTGGTAATTAACTACTTACTTAAATATCTATTTTTCATATTATGATTACAAATATAGCTTGAGCTTGTATTATACAAGCAGTTTCAAATTCTTTATCTTCTAATGTTTCAGGAGGTGAAAGTGCTTTGTGAACAGCTTTTACTTTAGAAGCCCGTTTGAAATGTAGAAAGACTAGTAAAGATCGAAGTAACCTGTTATTTAATAAATTAATAGAGAATATTTGAAATATAGGTTGATTTTTCAGAAAATTACCGTCTTCGGAATCCGTAATCGGTTTCGGTAGTTGTAGGGTGTTCAAAAAAAACGTTGCAGCCATAACTGCTACCGGATGTGATAAATTCACAATTTCGAAATATTATCCGAAAATGTAACAATTTTTAAGGATTAACTTCACTTTATCAACTGAGACAGATAATGCATTTTTAAAAACTGATTCAATATTTCATTGGCACGTACGTAAAGAAAAACATACGTTGCTCGGTAGAAAGATACTGACCTATAACGATTGAAATACCTATTTCAAATGTTTATTCAGAGTTAGAGGTTTATCTTTCTTTAACCCTAGCTGATAGCTCGGAGTTATATTGACCAATCAGAATTGGACATATCAGTTAGGTACCTATTTAAGATATACATCAACCTGAAGTAGTTTGTACTATACGTATAGCTCTATCTAGAAAGTAAAGGTCGCCCCCTTTGCACCCACAGGTTCGCTGCAATCGTGTAAAAAGGGATGGGTGGTCGCGTGGTCAGTTGAAACTGCGATGACTAATACAGACTGCTAAGCGTTGGAGCATACATTGTTAGAATAGCAGTGGCACTAAAGGGAGGAAGCCTATGCTTAGAAGTGGGTGGAAGTGGTGATGATTGCCCGAAAAGGTTTTTACCCACCCACTCCAGTCACCAGGCTTGGCAAACGATAACTTTGGTTATTCCACATTGAAAAGCCCCCAGAATTGGTTTCAGTTATTCTCTGAATAGGTACATGAGGTATTTTTAAACACGTACTTATTGTCTACCGTTGTAAAGAAAGCGAATAATTACGCAGTGCTCTATTAAGGAATCCAAATTCTATTGTTGTGATTACATCACATGCCTACATCTACATGATAAAGCACGAAACTGTAATTAAATACATCATTCTTTATAAGGTGTGAACTGTTATCAGCTTAGATTAAAATAAGCAGCTGGAAACATGATAACAAGGTAAAAATCGTCCAAATATATTCAGTCATCAGTATTTTTATTAAATGCTGATAAATGGCAAATTTCTTTACCTAATTGTATGCAAATGGTCGACACATCAATTTAAAAAGGCTAATGTGCAAATAAAAACGTGATCACTGGAGTGTGGTGTCAACAAACCTTCGCTGTACGTCATGGCAGGCCGCGCCTCCTGTGGAGGACTGCGCACCACGGGCCCGTAGTACGGCGCGCTGTCGTGCTTGTCCCACTGCGGCTGCGCACCCATCATGTAATCCACCGCGCTGTACATCGGACACAACTCCTGTGACGTCATCTCGTAACCCAGCACCGGCATCTTCCAGCCGCCTGCTACTCGACGACACCCACGTCCAACTGTTATCCACTAATCGAAGTAACGCAACAGACGATAACCCCGATAATGCTCCACATAAACACGATTAATCAACAGGTGGTTTAACCAGACCAAATAATACAACCCCTTATCACGGAAAACTTTACGAAACGCAGATCATAACAAATATTAAGTTAATCACAGCAAATATTGATCCGATAATGAGTTTGGTGACAGCTACTGCACCGCTTCCGGGTAATGTTTGCGTTTTTATCACACAGTTATTGTGTACCAGTTCTCGATAGCGTTGTTTATAGAGAATCACGCCGGTCTCGGGTGACTAGCTGATGGACACGACGCGACCTTCCGCGCTCGCGGTGTAACTGCGACTGACGGCCGCAACGCCATCACACCTAACATCCGCTTCGCCAATCTGCTGACGGCACCTATGAATGACCCGCTCGATGCGTCCAAGTCAGCAAATGGTAGCGATTCGCGGCGCGCACCCGACACCGTCGCTGACTCACCCGTTATCGGAAATGCAGCGGATGTGGAATCGAATGCGGCGCCCGAGGAGTCACTCGACAGCAGCTGACGAACAGAGTCTTTTGCCATAACCGTCATGTAGTAGTTAGTAAACAAACTGCCGAGTGACTAATTACTTGTCACACGCACTGGCTTTGTTCGCTGGCTCCTTTGTTGCCATGTGTGGATTCTGATAATGTTCGTGGAGATGATTTATCTTTATGGTGATAAGGAGAAATGACCGACACGACACATTCTATCATCGAATTCTCTCATTGTCAGTTATGTCACGCTGATATCTGTTATTTTTTTTCTCTGAATGCAGTTGTATTGTGGTAAAACTGATTGAAAAACAAAACAATTTAAAATAAGCACTCGACAGCACAAAAACAACTCTGAAGCAATCATTAGCTAATTAGTCTAAATGATATTGTAGGTTGTTATGATCCTTGACAGACAAAGCTAATAGCAGGCTGAATGCTAACAACGTTTAACGCAGTGATTTGGTATTAAACGTAATAAATAAGATGTAAACAGTGGCGGCATTCTGGAGCTATCGGCAGACGGGGCAAGTCGGGGTCGCGGTATCTCGGCCGAGCGATACTCCTGCCATAATAACCCTTTCTATCATAAAACACGAGTTTTTAGATAAACGTTCGTTGAAATTATTGTAAAATGACAAATTTTAACAACTACGAGTATGTTAGAAAAGCAAGCAGCTGGGAAACCACGCGGCAACGAAGATAACTGTTCTTTTCATTTGAAATATTTAACTGAACTGTACTGTACTGAACTGTACACAGTCAGAAATCTTTAATTTTTATACATGGATAGGACAACTAATATTCGATAGATACAAAAAAAATTGTTTGTGGTTAATTTTTCTAGGTATTCAAGAAACAAAAAAATACATGTTTGTTAACCGAATTCGATTAAAACTTGTATCATATTTAAATTAAACCATATTTTCAACAAATAAATAATGACATACATAGGTGACAACTTATTTATGAGCCAAGGTTGCAGTTCCTTATTTTCCAAAATAATCGTGCCCTTTATAATAAAACAAACATATACGGAAATCTGAGAGGTTAAGTACCTAGTCACATTATAATTAAGTATGTATAAATTAATTAACTATTTGTTTTCAAGGCAAACAACCGCAGACGCAGTAGAAATAATTCATTTTTACCAGATCATGCAGAATGTTAGTCATCGACTGAATATATGTATAAATAAGTATTCTATGTAGTCCCTAACTAACTAACTTGATATCTTTATGAGCTGTCTGAGTATTTACGAAGATTTTTAAGTGTTATGTAAGGTTTACTTAATATTTTACACGTTGAATTGTTATGTAACTTGCATAAGCCATGGCACCGGCTCTAGAATTCACAGATATTCAAGACACGCTAATTTGTGTTGAAATGTATATTCGCACACTATTTCTTTACCATTCATATTGATCTAACATTCATGAACAAACATCGTGATCAGATGGAATTCGACAAATATTTAATTTCTTTTTTTAAACATCGATCATATCAACGTGTATAATTTTTACCTAATTTATTTTTATCGGAATTAACTTTTTTTTTTTCGCGTTAACGTATTAATAGCTTACAAGTTTAAATTGACACAAGATTAATATCTTCGTTAAGGTCATAGACAAAAAGTTAATAGGTAATAAAAAAGTTACCATCCCACATACATAGACATGTGTTAAGAAAAAAAAAATACAAGGAAAATCCGGTTCAAACTGAGTATTTCTTACTAAGGCTAAGAAAATTATATGATTACTCGTGTTATTATTCAAATCTTTAGGTCTAGCTATTCGCTTAAGGTATCATTAGCCTATGTTATACTCAACATTATTATAAGTTGCTCAAGTTCCATATTTACATAGAAGTTATCAAGCAAAACAATACAAGTGTTGACCTTGGTTAAAAATTATAAGCTCTTGTTAGTATACTAGTATAGTACATAACACACAAAAAATCTTTTTAATTCATTTTAAAAAATATTTAAAATTATTTTTTTTTATTTTTTTTTTTCAGAAACTTTCTTGAAGTAGGAAATAACAATTTTCGCCTCATGTCAGATTACCACCCTGTAAAACGACAAATCTGAAATCATGCATTGCAGTGCACAATGTACTAATGTTTAATCATGAATAATTTTAAATTGTTAAGTAGTTTTTTGTTTAAATGTTCATAATTATTATGAACATTAAGCACACACTTTAAAATAAAATCACAGTTTATAATTTAAATGAAATAAAACGCTGTAAACGTGCGAATAATAAATAATTTTCCGTTTTCTTAATTACGTCACATCACGTACTCCTTATGACCCATACCTTGACATCAAGTTGTAAAACACTAAGTAAGTACTTGAGCGAGCTAACAATAATATGAACAATTCACTTACGTAAATCAGCGTTCAGTTAACATAATATGGCGTCAGCGTTCCGTGGATGGGTTACCATGTGGTTACCATCCATTACATACCCAGATCCCTATGTGCCTCAGGCACACCTGACAGCCAAAGAAGTACACGTACGAACGTAAAGCCGCTTTTCTTTGCTGACATTCCTAAAGTTTTGACAGTCGTAACAGGTAGACAAAAGCCTGAAATTTCTGGCAACGCAGACATGCTAAGAGGTGCTCTACATCTCTCCTAATTAATTATTTTAAGTTTTGCTGTGCCCGACAGGGTCCATAATTGTTTCTATTTATTAATTCTAACACCTGTTTATGTGTACATTATGGATTGCAATATTCTATTTGAGATTCGAGATTTGAGGTAGAGGTCAGATAAGCAGTCCCTCCTTTTCCAAATACTTTATTCAGCTGCGTCTAGTTAGATTCGAAGCTGATCCCAACTTAGTTGGGACATAGCTAGGCACTCTCGGCACATAGATTTGTACTCAAGATATTAAGAAAATTCTATTTGGTGTTCTACGTTTTTGACCAGGGCCCTGCGGTTAAGTCTTATTCTTCTTTTTAGTCACACCCTTGACAGAGTGATCGTAGACGGTTCACAGTAGGCATGTAGATATTCTTAACATTCTAAGCAATCTGAATAGCTTTTAATTTTACATTACTTGGAAACTTGAAAGCAAAGATTATATCCCGGTAAGATTGGTTTGGCGGCCTTTGCGCCTATACTTCCACAAACTATTTGCGTGATGCTATCAAAAATTTGTTGCTTTCGCGATTTCATTTCAGCTGTGGCCTTAGTGCGAGATGTTTCACGTTCTCGATCGCTTATGTCAAATTGTTTGAAAAAAAAAAGGTTTTCCGTGAGTGTCACCAGACGGCGCTTATTTAGTTTCAATACAAATTGACGTTGACGCTTTCGCGATCGAGGACGTTAAAAAACTCGCACTAAGCACACTGAACCTTTTGTACACCCCATAGATATGAATCATCGGATATGTAGCGACGCACACGCATCAACAAACGTCTACAACCATTGAGGACTTGTTCATGAAATGCCTGGAAACGCTTATGTAGATACTCGGGTGTTTACAATCTGGCTTCGGTGCAAACATGGCAATGTGTAAGCTAAACGAAGGCTCCGGTATAAAGCTATGGGTACAATAATGAACAAAGTAATTTAAATTGATTGAAGTATAAAAAACTTGTACTGTAGCTATGTATAGTGCTGCTCTGTAAACCCAACTAGAAAGCCAATTCAACTATTCTTTATTGACTAAATTATAATTTAAAAAATGTGTTCGCTTTCTTGCTTGGTTACTAAGGTGAGATTTCAAGTTGATTTTATACAATAGCTGAGTATATTGATTAATCGATTACCTTAATCATTTATGTCATTTCTAATTATACAGCCGTCTTTGAGGTGTACCTTCTTTAGATAAAGTTAACTTGACGCGTATTTATCAACCAATAGCTATCAATTTTTATTATGAGGACTCAAAAATTTACTTATCTTTCTACCTATACATTATATATCTGTCTTTACTTTACAGACAAAGGTAGTGAACACGATTATAAGTGAAAATTATTAATTCCTTATCTAAATATTGCGCAGTACATTTCCAGATGGTTTATCGAGTGATATTATTTTTATAGGTTTATCCGTTGAGAAGGTTTGGTCATTTCTTGCGTAATCCGAGATAATATTGCCCGGTGCACATGTCACTAATTTAATTAATCAAACTTAATCTAATTATATCTTAGACTCAGAGATAAGACAAAGAACCTTCAAAAGCATCTTCAACTTTTGAAAGTCAAAAATTGCTAGTAGTCATTGTTAGTGTGCTTAATTGATGATTTATATCACTGAGGAAGTCTTGGTTTTCTGAGAGGGTCCTCCCAGCCTGCTTATTAAGGGCCCGCGCGCACAAGCGATTAAAGTTGGCCGATAGTTTGATCGGTCAGAGGATCAGTATAGAGTTATATGGCAGTGTGCGCACTTGAAAATTAAAAGTTGTACGAAGTTGTACAACTTTAATCGCTAGTGCGCGCGGGCCCTAAGTCTAAATATTTTATCTGAATAAAAGGGGACGGTACTACTAGTGTTTTTTTAAAGTAATTACAAGTTTAGATACCTATGTCAATGGAATAATGTTTTGTTTCACAAATGAAATCAGTTCAGAAATAGAGCTATGAAAATGTAAAAAAAAAACAAACAAAATCCAACTTTTTTAATGGATTATCTAAGATTTTAAACACATTACTATTTTTAACTTTACAGGCAGAGAAGTACACGTACGAAGGTAAAAATAAGATATCTTGCAGGTATTTTCCTCATCAACAAAAAAAAAAACCATAAAAAGCCAGGGCTACCAATATAACATGCCATAAATTGCAAAAACGAAACTTATTATTAGCACACACATGAATAACCCGACTCACGATGACTTGCGAGTTAGAAAATAACCACTTTTTAGAGATTTACGCAATAACTTCGGACTTTGGACCTCCATTATGTACAGAAATGTCAGGGTCCAAAGTCCAATTCTCCGTTTACGCTGATTACGAAGTGGGGAAATCACTGGCGAACTAGATTTATTAGATAATGTGCTGAATGTTTGCTTGTCTGCGAATTTATTTACAAATATAAGCAGAAAATTACTAAGGCATTTTTTGATTGGTTTTATTTTGTATAATTGTTTTAATTTTATTTAAATTATTGTTTTAATAAGAAAAATAAAGTCTTGACGTTAACAAAAAAAAAAGATGAGGGCTGCCTATAATGTCTATTGCTAACTAAGTCAACAACTTGTTGGTTGACCTATTCTTATAAGAAAACCTCTCATAATAAAACCAAAGGTCACTCTGCAGATGATAGCGAACCTTTGCAATAAAGAAACAAAAGCAGCAAACGGTTATGAGTCTCCTACTTAGGAAATTTATGGTACTTATTAAATATAATTATTAATATGCTTTGTAATAGAGTACTACTGGCGTACTGGGTCCACTTACGGTACAAAGTCTAGTCCGACATATTGTACTGACTAAAAGTCTATGATACGTGATTATTAACATGTGTACTTTTAGAAAAAAGTAGTCATTAAGGCAAACGCTTATAAAAATAGCGAATCATGTACCTATATTGTAGCTATTCTGGTAAAGCTTAGAAATGTTAAAAAGTCATACAAGCACAAAACTGTCTTATAGAAGTACAATGTCCAAAACATATGGTTATATTTAGTTAAAAAAACTCGACGTAAAGTTGTGGTCTGCTGGTCCGATCGTACGATGTCCAAAAATAACTTAATTACAGCTCATAAAAAAAAAAAAAACATAAAAGTTAGGTAACATATAATAATAACCATCATATCAAGCCCGGAGTTCAATATCTTTTGCTAATAATTTAATAACTTCAGCAGTTTCAAGGGTCCAAAGTCCAAATAAATAATAACAAACTGAAAACGAAAGTGACCTTGACCTCTAGACACTTTTGGATTGATTTTAGAATGATGAGTCAACAATGTAAAACTTAAATGAGTCAGGACTTTTAAGGAAAATAATTGTTTTATGATTCAGGTCACAACTAGGTACCTGAACAATTAAATATGAATCGTTTTTCATTATTAGACAATGTTAAGGATCACGAGAGATGATGATTCGGGACAGTTTTGTGTCATTAATTCCGTTTTTCAAATTAAAAATGTCAATAATTGTAGGTGGGTCAATGACCGTTATTCCACGATTATCTGGCGCCTACTATAGGTATCGAATGCACGCACAATTATATACGTCAACGACCTATACCTTTCAACATATATAATTAAAAATAAATAGGGACATATTGAGTGAGTACAAATCGTTTATCTTGCAAAATTAGAGCAAAATGCAACAATAAAAATATTTTGCGGTTTCAACAAAATGTGCCTACCTACTTGAGTCAGTCATCATTAGTCAGCCTAAGATAATCCAAGGAAGTTATATATAAATGCATAACAAGCTAGATACAGTACAGGACCAATTATCTTTTTTTAGTAATAGCAACACTGTCATGATGACTGGGCGAGAAACCTCTGTAATTATTGACTACTAAGAAATCAACCATAATTACTGATGGCTCTGGGTTTTTATTGGAAAATTCCCTCCTGACATTCAATAGCAACCGAAATAATGCCGATGAAGCGAAGAAAACTAAATAACAAACATGACAAAACTGGATCAATATTTTTTTTGTCTATTTACAGTGCTTGGAACAGGTAAAATATACCTAGTGAATGTCTCAGAAAAAGACTTATTTTTAGACTCCTGGGGCGTTTGTGCACGTAGCCGTATTCCATTATTTTTATTGCCTTCCTGTTTTTTTACTAGCAATATAAAAACTGATCCGAATTTATCGATAGAAATAATCATGAATACGAATCAAATTCGATTAAGTACACAAACGCCTTAATAACTAATACTATCTCTCAGCACCTACCCTTAAGCAGTTGACTTAAAAAATCACCCTGCACATATAAAATCTTATTGTAACTGAATAGTTTAAATAATATAGTTACCAATAATATGATGTTAATAATGAACAATATTGGAAACTTTACATGTTTATAACCCAGTGAGTCATTATCAGTTGTTTGTCTTTAATGTTTGTTATTAAGATAAGGCCAAGGGATACCTAATTTAAATGGTCAGAAAAAATGTGTCAATATTTGTAGTTAATTATAGTAAATGCTAATGATAGCTGCGTTCTTCGACATCATGTTTTTATGAGATACAAAATGTATTATAGAACAAACATGAAGAAATACTTTCGTAGCTTGCAAACTATAACACAATGCGACAATGCGTTTTCTTAAAAATGTTGTAAGAATTTCTTAAGTGTTTGTCGAATTGTTGTCACATTTCCGCATAGTGCTTGTCTACTAGGCCTTAATGTTGGTTGAGCTCAAAAAAAAAACAAGGGGCATAGAGGTTCAACTCCCCTAATGCATTGATTTAAATTTGCATTGTTAGTTGAAGTTCAGTGATTCAAATGTAACCCATATTATTACAAAAAAAAATGGCTCGACAAAAATGTTAGAAATAAAAATGATGATGATAATAAAATATAATATTTCTCATTTAATGAACCACATTTTTGCTTCGACAGCAACGAAGCAGATGCAGCGCTAGTTTCGACCAATGTTTCGACTGATATTTCACACACATGAGACTGCCATTAAAGTTTCGCGCCCAAATTACTGGGTAATCTAATAAGATATCGTAGAGTTAGGCAACTAGCCATTTGCGTAACACTTTCAACATTTTATTGCAATAGCTTTCAGTTTGGTTGTTCAATATTCTTTGCCCTGCTTTGCAAAATAATTATTTTATATTTTTATGCTATAATTTGTTAAAAGGCTGCATAACGCAAAAAATAGTTTTAACCGACTTTGAAGTAATGAGGCACTTCAATGACCCCCTCATAGGTCACTCTGTGCTACAGTAAACAATTAATTATTTTCCTGAATTATCAGCCCTCTTTATAAACAAAAAAACTCTATCAATAATATAAAATAATTGATATATTCGAGCTATAGAATATTTACGTAGCTACATTTGTGATAGCAACAATAAATGGGCTGGCATTCAATTGGGTCTAGTGGTGCAAGCTTACAATTGAGACTAATTGTGTCCTTATGCCGCTGCTAAATGCACAAGACTCATACATCACTGCAATTACCTATTTGAGCTTCATTTTAACGTCCAAGCATGTATTTAGTCACCATTCTTATTATGGCGGTTTATGTTTCATATAAATGTTAACTAATATTATGAACAGGTGAAATTGTTTGTTTGTAAAGTAAGAAGCTCAGATCCAATTGTATATTTTTTTCCCATCAGGTGCATGGCTTTTCTTGCATAATACTCCTACTATGTGTGATCAGATCATGCATCAGTTATGATTTTATAAACAATACTAGGTGTTAAAATAAATTGATAAAACTTATTTTTATATCAATTTAATACTCAATCTGCAATAATTTCTCGTTTTAGTTAGTTTAATTGTAATCGATTACTTACTAAGTCATTTATTTAGTTGCAACATTGTGATCAAGCTTAACATTTTTGATGTCTAGCAACTCTCTCTTTGCATTCATGCTTCCCACCGGTGAGTCCATTTTTTCCACTTTTGTAATTTTATAAAAGTACAAAATTCAATATATTTTCCATGCATGAGTTTTACTATACACTACCTATTTCCAGCATATTCCTTTCTTCGAAAAAGGTCAGGACTGAGTTGTTTAGTTTTCCATAAGGAAATCTACTTGAGTGTTTTGGCTGGTTCATGTCAACAATAACTTTTCTACCTGTGAGGGTAAATATTATTTGTTTATCTTTATGTTATGTGCAGGATGATGAGATGTTTATATGGACTTTTGTGCACAAAACTGTTCTTGCAAAAATAAAAATTCAATTTAAGTTTAGGCGTTTCCTACGTAAATTGTGAACTTGAAACAAACTATTTTATGTAAATGGTTTCTGACTATTTTCTAGAGTTCTATAAAATAAATGACCAGACTTTAAGAGTATTTCTATTCTGTTCTACTTTTAAATAGTTTTTAAAACAATTAAATGATAAATTAACATTCACTATGAGACTAACATGGTTATTTGAAAGAGAAAAAATACTGCTCATAGCAAAAAATTTTTTTCATATTTCTGAGGTTTCTAATAAGGATGATACTTACCGGAGTTTAAAAATATGATTCTATTTAGTCCATCAGTTAGATTTATTGAAAAATTTTGGCATGTATTTTTGCTTTATCACATAAAAAAATTATTGAAGATAAAATGCATCAGAAGTGGGGGCTTGTGGCGTCATGTTAAGGTGAAAAGTGTGCGGCGGAAAGGCGACGTCGCGTGAAATTTCAACGCACTGCATATTTTTGGTTAGGGGGGGGTCTGTATGTATGCTTTTGCGGTTGTACAACGACATGCTTTGCTTTGCTTTGCTTGGTAGTATAGATGCAGGCCTGCCTTCCCGTCTCCTTCAGAGATGGGAAGGAGGCGTGGTCTTGAGGGAGAGCGCAACGGTCGTGCAGATCCTCAAGGCAAGTCCGGTGGATACACCTTCCCGAGGTTGCCACCCCGTTTTTGGTCTAATTCCATATGAAATAGACGTAACTGAAACCACCGGGCGGTTTTCCTCTCCGAACCACAACCCCCCTGTGACGAGGGGGTTGCGGACTCGGCCGTCACTAAATAAGCTGATGGCGAGTAGGAGAACAGAGTCACCTGCGCTAGGACCTGCGCAGTCGAGCGCCATAAGCGGGGATGAAGGAGTCCTGGGGGGTTAAGCTAATCGGCACTGGTGGTAATGTGTCCGTGTGGCAACACGCCCCCTTTGGTCTGGATTTCAAGCGAAACGGTGGCCTTACCCTCTAGCCAGGGGTAGGGAAATGGCCACAGTGTCCCGTCAGAGGGTCACAGGCGAGGTGCGTGGGGTCCGTTGAGGTCGCCCTCGGGAGGCCGAAGCGGTAGGTAAAGGCCATGCTGAAGGTGTAAGTGAGGTTGATCAGTTCGTGGGGGTAGGCCTTTCGACCTTCCGCGCCAACCCGATCAAGCACCCGATGTCGCGCTGTAAACCAGCCTTGCGCACCTATATCTCTCTGGTAATCCTAACGTTCGTACTCACAGTAGTGCGACGTTCCCAGGTGCGGGCTCCATGGAGGGTGGGAGCCAGGGAGATGAAATAAAAGATTCAAACAAGTATGGACAAATTGAGGCCTACTTCTTCAACCGTAGGAGTGGAGTCGGCGAAAGCTGGCAAAACTCCCAAGCGAGGTGCCCCTGGCACTTCGCTCGCCCCTGGAGGCCCTGCAGCTAACGCCGCAGGCTCCAGCGCGGGCGCCGGTCCGGCTGTGGCGAAAACCGCAGCTAAGACCAAAAAGTCCCTTAATATGCAAAGGGTATCGGCGCTGCCTGGGACCAGTACCGATCCCTTCAAACACAAGGCGAAAACGGCCATGGCTAACACCACTGCCGGAAGTAGCCTTCCCAAGCACCCTCCTCCTCCTCCTGTGGCTCCTCAAGCCACATCCCACGAGGCAACCGCAACCGGGCAAACGGGAGCGGTCTGCAGCACCGAGGACGTTTTTGCAAGCGCCTGGCAGGTGCCAATCCGTAAAGGAAAAAAAGGGAAGGGTAAAAACTTAACTCCACAAGCCCATTGCTCTTGTTCTGACCCGTCAGGTCAAAACGCTCCTACTAGCCAGGGTAAAAGGAGGGCAAGGCAGACGCGCAAGGAGCGGCGTCATGAACGCAGACGGGGAGGCAAAGGAAAGGCCTCCCAACGCAAGCAGGGTACCGCCACTAGCAAGGTCAACACGACCAAGCAAGGTAAGCTGAGCTTCTCAGAAGGGAAGCGGTCGCAGGCTGAGGCCGGCACTAGCCGACCAACGCCCTGTCAACCGCCAACCAAATCCGCAGGAGTTCCGGCCGAGGTGGCTACCACTACACAGCAACCCGACGGGAACGATCAGGCTGCGGCCAAGCGGGCTCTCAACGAGACTTTATCACCTCGTGGAGAGCACAAGCGGCCGCGGCTTGACCAGTCCCAGCGGGTTGCCAACAAAAGCTACGCCCAAGCTGCGAGTGCGTCCCTGAACGTCGCGATAACCTGCGACCGGAGGGGCATCATCAGCCAGGGAGTATCGGACCAGGTCGTGGCTGCCATACAGAGGCAGATCATCACGGAGGCCTGCTCCCCTATGCAGGACACACCGGGGCCGAACTTCAATGCGAAGCCGCTGTTCGCTGGAGGTGTCCTCAAACTGTGGTGCGGAAACGACCACACGCTAGAGTGGCTGAAAAAAACAGTCTCCGGCCTGGCTCTCCCGGCTAACACCTCGTTAATCGTGAAGAGTCAGTCGGAGATTCAGAAGCGGGTGCGTTGCGGCATCGCCATCCCGGACGACCAAGGAGTCTACGAGGACTCGACCTTTATTGGACGAGCCCTCTGTTACCAGAACCCATGGATCGACGTCAAAAGGTGGGTGGTGCTGCACGCCGAGAAGCAGAGGGCATGCTGGTTCGTGGTGCTGGGTATCCCCGAGGACCAGGTTCCGACCCTGTTGAGCTCCGAACGCCGACTCTCAATTGGTCTGGGATCGGTGTACGTGAAGTTCCAGGGTCCGAATGGCAGGTTCGTCGACGTCCCTCGGGGTTGGGATCCGACTACGGGACAGCAGCAGGAAGCAGGGGAGATCCCCCATCGCATCCCCCAACCAAACAACCCGGAAGCAACAGTGGCTGACCCTGCTGAAATAGCAGTGTCGGCTGCCCCTGCCGCCGCCGTGGGTGCCGTCCCTTCATCGGGTGGGGAGCTGGACGACGTTACGTTGTCCCCGGCTTCTGGCCTGCTGGAGGATGGCTTCGACGAGGGCGACATGTTTGCCGGGCTGCGGCTAGAGGGTGACGAGGAGGGCCTCGCCTGCGATGGCGTCCCTTTCGTCGGCCTGTAGAGTCGTGCAGGCAAACCTCCTCCACAGCCAGACTGCGACGGCTCAATTGAGGAAGTGGCTGGAGGTGCAACACACGGCCATTGCCCTCATCCAAGAGCCGTGGATTATGGGTGGCCAAATACGAGGACTATCCAACCTTAACGGTAAGCTCCTTGTTACTACGGACCAGGATCACCCTAGATCGTGTATCTATGTCACAGGTAACCTTAAAGCACAGCTCTTAAACGACTTCTGTTGCAGAGATGTCTCTGCAGCTAGGCTGAACATACAGCGTGGCGACAAAGTCATTGCGATCGTCTTCGCCGCGGTCTATATGCCTGAGGCGGACGAACCGCCCCCTCACGACCTTGTCCGTCTCGTCACCCAGTGTGAAAGCAGCGGAGATGAGGTTGTCATCGGGACCGACGCCAATGCACACCACCCGCTGTGGGGGATGGACACGCAAAATGAAAGGGGTAAGGCATTGGTTGAATACCTTTTCACAACTAACCTATCCCTACTAAATACAGGCTCTGAACCAACTTTCGTAACGAGACGCAGTCGTACTATTATTGACCTCACTCTCGCAACGGAAGGCGCTTCAGAAATTATCACTGGGTGGCAGGTCTCTGATGAGACTTCCTGCTCAGACCACAGGTGGATCCGCTTCGACATCCAGGTCAGTATACCACCTAAACAACCTCGGCGGAATCCGCGCAATACGGATTTAGCGGCATACAAACGCGGCCTTGATTCAAGACTTGCGCCACTAAGCGATTCGATGACTCTTGCGGACACGACACAGATCGACGCGAGAGTAACACAGCTCACCGAATCACTGATAAACAGCTACCAGACCGCGTGCCCGGAAACGTTTCCGCGCGAAACACCGGGAAAACAACCCTGGTGGGGCGGGGAACTTGAGCGCAAACGCGGTAAGGTAAGAAAGGCTCTAAACAGAGCCATGAATACATATAGAGATGAGGACTGGGACGCTTACTACGCGGCCAAATCCAGCTATAAGAAATGCATCAGATCCAGAAGTACTACTGGATGGCGAAAATTCTGTGGTAACATTGAATCGTGCCAACAAGCAAACAGGGTAAGGAAAATACTGGCGCAACAGAACACACCCGAGGTCGCCACGCTCCGGAAACCCGATAACACGCTGACCCCGTCACCTGAAGAAGCGAAACGTGTCCTAATAGAAACTCACTTCCCAGGAAGCGTATTCGCGCAGGTAACCGAATGGCTAGACGTTATACAAGCACCAGCAGAAGTTGATTGGTATTATGCAGAGAGGATGATCACGCTGGAAAAAATCCAGTGGGCCATCAGAAGCTTCCAACCTTTCAAGGCACCAGGTCCTGATGGAGTGTTTCCTGCCTTACTGCAGTGGGGCGGGACTTCTGTTGCAACAAGACTGGTGCCTTTAATGAGAGCGTGCCTAGCTTTTAGATACGTGCCTAAAGGATGGAGGGAAGTGAAAGTCATTTTCATTCCAAAGCCAGGTAAGAGTGACTATACAAACGCCAAATCCTATCGACCAATCAGTCTGACCTCCTTCTTGCTAAAGACCATGGAAAGACTGTGCGAAAGAGAACTACGAGATGGCGTTTTAAAAACATTACCACTGCATGGTAACCAACACGCATACAGCTCAGGTAAGTCGACAGAGTCTGCTCTTCACCTGGTGGTGAGCCAAATAGAGGACATGATCTACCAGAAAGGCTCCTGTCTGGGCACTTTCATAGACATCGAAGGAGCCTTCGACAAAACAAACTTCTCCAGCATTAGTGCCGCCCTCTCCAAGCACGGAGTAGAACAGGTATTAAATGACTGGATAACTAATATGCTAAGTAAGCGAGTAGTTCGACTTGAGGAAGAGCAGCAGTTGGCCTTAATAGCCAGAGGCTGCCCGCAGGGAGGAGTGCTCTCCCCTCTTCTGTGGAATCTGGTGATAAATGACCTTATCACCAAACTCAACGCACATCGGTACTATACAATAGGCTATGCAGATGACCTCGCAATCCTTGTGCCTGGGAAGGTGACTGGTACGATTTGCAACCTAACGCAGCAAGCACTACGCATCGTGGAAAGTTGGTGCGGAGAATTTGATCTATCAGTAAACCCCACTAAAACTGAATTAGTCATGTTCACACAAAAGCGAGTTCTAGGCCACTACCGCCTACCCAAACTCTTTAACACTGAACTCCAGTTATCTAACGAGGTTAAGTACCTGGGGGTCATCCTAGACAGTAAGTTAAACTGGAGCAATCATCTAGACTACAAACTAAACAGGGCATGCATCACCTTCTGGCAATGCAGGAAAATGATAGGTAAGAAGTGGGGCCTATCTCCCAAAATAATACTATGGCTATACAGCGCAATAATTCGGCCCATGATCACCTACGGGGCCGTGGTGTGGTGGACCCGCACAAAGCTAGGTACAGCCGTAAACAAACTTCAGCGCATGCAAAGGCTAGCCTGCATGGCAACGACGGGCTGCATGAGGACTACTCCGACTGCGGCGCTGGAAGCCATACTGGGACTCCCTCCGCTCCACCTGTTCATACAACAGGAAGCGACGATGGCAGCAGTCCGTCTTAAAACACTGGATCTCTGGGGTAAGAGAGAAACACAACACACCGCTCTGCTCGAGGAGCTCAACAATGAACTCCCCATAACAAAAGCAATCAATGACCGGATACCCAAGCAATTTATCTTTGATAAAAAATACAAAATCCAATTGCATGAAGATCACCGCTGCGAAGGGCTGTGCCCCACAGAGCTGCGGGTCTTCACCGATGGATCAAAAACAGGTACTGGCACGGGTGCGGGAATCTTCTCAGAGGATCTCAACATTCATATAGCCACACCATTGGGGGTCCACAACACAGTGTTTCAAGCTGAGTGCATGGGCATTTCCCTGGCGACTTCAGCCATCATAAACAGGGAAGTTAGGGACCACTCAATACGCATACTCTCGGACAGCATGGCCGTCCTGCAAGCTCTGAACAGTCACACAGTTAACTCTGGTTTGATTCTCGAGTGTCACCAACGTCTCAACCAGGTTGGTAGATACAACAAGGTAACCATACAATGGATCAAAGGACAGCGAATCCCGAGGCAACGATGCAGCGGACGAACTCGCCAGAAGGGGGTCGAGTATGATAACGATAGGACCTGAACCTATTGTACCACTCCCCTTCGGTCACCTACGCAATCTGGTAAGAAAACGTACTAATGATAAACATCACAAGCTATGGGTTGACCATACTGAGTGCAGGCAGGCCAAAGAGGCACTTCCCTCTATTGATGGCCGTTTCACGAAAAAATCCCTTAGACTTACTAAACAGCAGTTGCGTACAGTCACAGCCATCACAACTGGCCATGGGTCTTTTAATAAACACCTCTATGTCATAGGAGTCACCGACAGCCCACTTTGCAGAGCCTGCATGGAGGAGGACGAGACAGCAGCACACCTGCTACTAAGCTGCCCGGTAGTCACTGATTACAGGGCTAAGTACTTCGGTAACCCAGGTACCCTTTGTGAGATAGTTAGTAACACCAAGGCGTTGCTGGCCTTCCTTGGGGAGCTGGGGTGGATCGAATGACACATTTGTCCCACCTGCACGCAAAATACGTGCTTAGTCGTGGAGTTGCGGAAACCAGCCCGAGTTACATACATACATACATATTTTTGGTTTACATGATAAAAGAAAGTATATGTCTCCAATTTTTTATGTAACAGATGGACTTAATAGACTTTATTAGGAATCTACCCTATTATTGTAAAGAACAAGAGTGTTATCATAAAATGATCCAAGGTTATTATGCCAGCCATCAAGTACATTATCTAATATCCAACTGATTGCTGATGATGATTGAACAAAATAACTCAATGCCAACCACACAAAAAAGTGTTAAATAAATATACATATATTCTAAAAGAAAAAGTAAAGAACTTTTTTGAAGATGCTTCTGAAAAATATATTTAAATTATACTAATTTAACAGACTTAGTTTAGTTTAATTTTTAGTATTAGTAAATAAACAATTAAAAAAAGAAGTTTTGAAAATCATAAATCCCTTTAACAAAAATAATCACAAGTTACATAATATCAAATAAGATACAAATAATGGCTGCATGGTCTCATATTTAATCACATATCTTGACAGATAAGTAGATTATTTAAAAGGTTGTTGAGTAAAATAAATATTTTAGTTACATCATATGTTTACCAATACTGAGCATGGAGTAGGGATGCAGGCACACTGATAAACAACATTATCATATGTACTTATGTAAAACATATTAATGTGTAAATAATTACATGCCGCATGAAGAGAAATTCCATTGTCATGCATAATATCTATTGGTGATTAAAATAAATATCTGAGAAATTTCGTCTTCTATCAAGATTTATTAGGAGTGACTTGGACTCATTATTTTACTGTAGTTTGAATTCTGTTTTAAGCATGTACAGGTTAAATATAGGTATTATATGAGAACCTAAGTATTTAAAACTACTTTATTGACCTACATAGTTAAGTAACAGATAACCCATTAAACATAAACATTGGGTAACAACATTTAGAGGTCAAACCTATTCTCGCACATATCCGCGATCAAGCTAGCACACAAATATCGTAAGATTCGTAAGTGTTAAGGCAAACACATTTATCTAAACAAACGGAAAACACGTCGCGAAGACATCAAGTTAAACAACGGCGTAGTACTGCACATGGCAGTTATCAATAACACGTTCGAATTCTTTGTATGCCATCATAGAATCGATTAACACAAGAAATTATACAAAATATACACTGCATGTGCTCTAGAATCAGTAAGTTATATTGATAGTAATTAATTTGTTTACTACTATCATGTTCCTAAGGATATCTCGGTAATATGATACATATAAGTTTCCTACCTTCGTCACAGAGTCCCATTGTCGAGTCAATCTTTACGTTTTTATGGAAATCCTTGAATAAGATAAATAACTCTCTAAATTTACACTTTTATTAAATTTCCATTGATGATTAATTCTTAACAATTATGACAGCTGTCAAATTCCATTGACAGAACTGGACATATGTGACGGCGGAAGAATGAATGAATGAAGAATGAAAAATCGTGTAAAGCGACATCTGTGTTTGTAAACATGAAACTCAAAAAAATCTGCTTTACATTCTTATCACTAGATCGAGCTAACTACTTATCAATAAAATTAGTAACTGTTTTATGTTTTGTATAAATGTATATAAATTTGCTTTTGTTTATGTAAACAATAGCAAAACATAAACACACAGTATAATAAACAATAGCAAAAAAAAACGTCTTTTTTCAAAAAACCTCATTGCCTAACAAGTAAAACTAAAAGTTCCAAACAAATCACTTTTCATGGAGTTTCATGCTGTTAGTTGGTGGCATTTATTTTAGTTCAATTTTATTTTGGAACTTTTAAATCGTTTTTAGGAGTCGGTTTTTTTTAAGTCGATAGGTAGGTACTTTATTTTTTTACTACATACCTATAGTAGGCGCCAGATAAATGTGGAATAAAGTATATTGACCTTTCCCTAATAACTGCTCATAGGTACCTGAACAATTAAATATGAATCGTTTTTCATTATTAGACAATGTTAAGGATCACGAGAGATGATGATTCGGGACAGTTTTGTGTCATTAATTCCGTTTTTCAAATTAACAATGTCAATAAATGTAGGTGGGTTAATGACCGATATTCCACGATTATCTGGCGCCTACTATAGTGATTCTTTACTTTATAATATCAGATATATTGTTACAAAACGTAACCCTGAAATATTTTACACAGAATGTTTCAGAAGTGCATCGTCATGCACTTCTGAAACATCCAACAGTAGGTAGGTACAGTAAGTACCTACAATAAAAATCTCAATTTTTGTTTAATCTCAATTGTTAACTTTATAAAAAACACACACATACAATTTAAACGATCATTAATAAAAATACAGTCATTCGAACAGACCTTTAAGGTCACAGTTCGTACAGCGACCTAAGCCACCTAAATATAAAGTGTATCAGCAAGCCAATACAGCTATGTGTTGACACGGTGAAGCATACGGAGGCGGTCTGCCCTGTTTGGGCGGAGCACCACCGTGTACTCGTCGAGGCGATCGGCGGCGGCGACCTCTCGCGTCCGGCTCTGGTTAAATCCATGGTCCGGAGCGAGGAGGCTTGGGAAGCGGTACCTCCTTCTGTAAAGCAGTAATGCCACGCAGGGCGATCCCCGGCCACCGTAAGCGCGGGCCTGCGGATGGCAAGCGTTGGGTGGCTCGCTGTCCGATCATCTCTATGAGGCGCGCGTGCATATATAGGAGATGGGGCCTGCTAGAGCCAGAGCCTGCCAGGGATGTGGAATTTGTTCGAAAGAGTCACCGCGGCTGTGAAACGCAAAGGGTTTTAGAAGGAACACGGATGGGCTTTAGTCAGTAAGAGTCTTACACGCCCTTCCGCCCCACTCAGAATGGAAGAAGACATTTGCAGATAAAAAAAAAAATGCAGCTATGTGAATATGCAATTGTTTGGCAAAAGTGTTCCAAATATTCAGTTGACAATTTATCGAGAGTTTGCAATCTCTCAGGTTATTTTATAATTTTACGGAGTTTACCATTTTCCGGTGACATATACAAAAATTTTTTTTTCATAATATATCGAGAATTTATAATCTAATAAAGATTTATTACAACCTTACGTGGAGTCTGCAATTTTCCGGTGACATACTTACCTATACAAAGTAGGTAGGTACCTATACTCAACTTATTTATGAGGCTTTCATTTACCCTCTTTTTACATAATCTACACAATAATAGTTCTTAAGGAGTAAGCTCCAGTCGTGTGTCGAAGCCGACACACACACTTTTTTTGTTGTGTTTGCTATTGTCCGGAAAAAGTTCTTATGTAATTAGAAAATTTAGAAAAAAAATAGGTATCTACATCCGGGGGCGGGCCACTAGTTATAAACTTATAAATAAATTCAGAATCCGAGATAAAATTAAAATTCCATTACATTCCATTTTGTTCCAAATAAAAAAAAAACAACTTCAGTTCATTCAAAGCAAAGTTCATATTATTCCATTGCAAATTGCAACTCATACTCCATAAAGGGCCTTTCAAATACAATTGGTCACTTAAAAATCAACAACAACACTAAAGTCTACTTAAGTAAGTCGAAGTCGATACTTGAATTGGTGGCGATGGATTGAAATTACATCGAATTATAAATTCATATCTACCTACGGCAAAAATGTTACACTGAGAAATCGGGTGACTGAATTGAAAATAGATAGTCTATTTCGAATGCTAGTTCCCATTGATGATTATATAACAGAAGGTATTATTAAAATTGAAATAACAGACACATAACGGAGCAAAACGAACATTTATAGATATAGAATGTGTGTCAAGTACGGCGGGGTTATAGACGAATTTGTTAGATTAAATTTGTTGCTGTATAGTTATGGCGAACCGTGACTTTTTGCGCTTCTCGTATTTAATAAATAAGAGTCAGTAGGTAGGTAATGATGTCTTATTATTACTTTTGTAGTTTGCTAATCGTGAATTAAGTAAAATATCATGTAGAGAAATTCTTCATAATCTAGAATACTTACCTGTCTAGAGTACCTAAGTTGAATGATTGAAATTAAAAAAAAAACCTGTTAGCTGTTTAAACAGCTAACCTAATAAGTTCTTGACAACCCATGGTTCAGACTTCAGATTGTATTCCTAATTTCCTACCCACTTCTTAGGTAGGTACCAATTTTATTTATTTTTTTTCTGGGTAACTGATCATCTTTAATAAGCCAAGGAATCTAAAATATGAAGAATTTTATAGAAACGTCTCAGAATCCAAAAAATCCGCTTAGTATTTATTTATTTAGGACAACCAACAAACAGTACTCATAATACTTATTTCTTTACTTAAGTATCTTCACATGGTGGGAGAATATTGTTCTGAGACACATGGCACTGTAGAATTCAGCGTGTAGCTATATTCTGTTGAAAATATTTACGTGTTTCGAGCCACATGTCTTTAGCGACACAAATATGATGAAACATGCACTAAAAATGCACGACTAATTTACGACGGACAGTTCACGGCTCAGGCGACTCATTGTTAATCTTATGAGTTTATGACAGACACAAATTGATTTGCACCAGTTGTAAATATTGGATTGTTTCTTATTTAAAATAGAACAAAAACATTTTCTTGCTTGTTTCCCGTATGGATGGGCAGCCTGCCAGGGGTGTCTTATAAACTCAGGGTTGACATTGTGAGCGTATATAAGGGGGTGTTTAGGGGCTCCAGACCAACCCCCTTAGAATACAACGAAAATAAAAATCTCTAATAAATATTTGATGGATGACACGGTTAATCCGTGCCCCAAAATATGTACCTAGATAATTATTAGCAATTCAAAAGAGACCGGCCTTCAGAATTCTGCCTTTTCTGCATGAAGCGCGGGCAAAGTTAGTTTATCTTTGTGCATTTTTGGACCCACGGACACCGTCCCCCCCCCCCCCCCCCTTTGTGAAAGCTATAGCTACGCCCGTGGTTGACACCACCATTGGAATATATATTTACCTAAGATAGGTACAATTTTGGCTTCTTTTAACACTGCTCAGCACACCTAATATACTTCCAAAAAAATACAAATATAGACTTAAATATTAATATAAATTGTAAATATGTCGTTGGTGTGCCTTACTTAATAAATAATACCTATAGACTTTTGGCCGAACCAGGAGCATTTCTCCAAAATCGACTGACTCATTTCTTCACCACTTTACTCTGATTAGATACTGTCGGGTTTTGCTCTGAAGTCCCTGCTTAAAATGCCTCCATTTAAATGCAAAGTATCTGATTTCTTAGGACCAACGAACATTTATGGTCGTTGGTCCTAAGTAATCAGATAAAGTGGGTCTGCTGATGGTAGATACCTACTAGGTACCTATCTATATACTTAGTGCGTAGGTCTTGTCGTAGTGCTCTTGTCACACCATCAAAAGCTATATTTAATCTTTTACGTAACCTTTTTGGAACACACCAAATCCTTTTACTGGTTGGCAAAGCTAGCGCCAGCGTACAACTAAAAATGGAAATTCTAACACTTACAAAAATACCCAATAGTAACCGGTGCATCATGTGGTAATTATGCAACAGTCTAATTATAATGAATCATGATTTACTTCGCTACGTCACACTGAAGTTGGCAGGCTGTGGACATCGACTTGGCAACGGTGCTTCGGTCGTTCAATGACATGGTTCTCTTTGACAGAACCATGTCACAGTTGAGAATGACGCGATCCATTCATACCTTGGAATAAGGTCTCATAGTTTATAATCCTTGGTTATTAAACGTGGTGTTCAGAACGTGGATTCGCTGACTTGCTTTGCTGTGATGAGGTGATGATGTTGCGAGTACGCCTTGTTTTTCGATAACCTAGCTAATTCTTTATCAAACGATACTTTTAGTTGGTCTAGGCGGCATCGATAGAAGTGCCTACCTACCTCAAATAAAAAGTTATGTTTAATGTAAGATAAGATTACCTACACATTCTAATCCAATAATCACCTCAATAGAATAACAAACCACGAGTTAAGTTAGGCATATAAAATATGAGGTAAAGTATAGGTATACTTTTATAATAATAATATACTTAATATTTAATTCTTTTAATTCTGTATTGTTCTGATTAAGTCATCGAATTCTTTTAAATTTTAACGAAACACCTAAATAAATAACATTATGAAAATACGATACTTAATTGGGGTTTAAGATGTGAAAATTAACCATTTGTTTGCACAAGCAATTAACACAAACTGTATAATTGGTTTATCAGGTGTATTTTCAGGCAATTCAGGTAGATTTAGGTAGCACCTATGCTAAACATGCAAGGTCATATTTCTACGCATTAGCTAACTGACAAGTAACCGGTCTTTTGAAAAATTGTTAATTTAAGAAATATTAGGCGACGAATTCAATCCTCTTAGCATGTAGGTATCTGTCACCGGAAAATTGCAACGTCGTAAGATTGTAAAATATCGCGTGAACTTATTAACATTTTTTCTCAAAAAGGTACGGATATATTGGAAACTAAGTATTGAATTTGGATGAGATTTATTGTGTACAAAACGATTTTTTCATAATATATCGAGAAATTATAATCTTATAAAGATTTATTACAATCTTACGGAGTCTGCAATTTATATACCTATCATATCTAAATCACCATTTACCATTATATCTACGTACGGTTACAGGGACGGATCCAGGATTGTCGTTTGGGGGCTTGACCTCTCTGAGGGTGGATTTTAGCCAAGTTAACAATAAACGCATAACAACCCTAATCCAAGGAGGCTTGATATGCGTTTATTGTTTTCGCAAATTCCTCAATGACGACCGAAGAAATCTGGGTCCTTAGCCCACCCCCCCCCCCCAGATTTGCCAAAAGTTTAAGGTTAGGTACATACGTAACCGGGCTTATACGTAATATTAGTATTTATATATTATTTTGAAAACCATTACCTACTTTACTAGTTGTTAAGTCGCTGATCCCTTTTCTTTCCCTACAATATTTGGATTAATATATCGATCAAAACATGAAAAAAATTGCTACGCCACTCAATATAAGGCACGGCTACGCTTGCTACGAACTAGCTACGAAATTCATTGTTGGGATTGTTTTTTTGTAAAACTAACGATGTTTTGGTCTCTGATTGCCAAGGTTATGTCTCATTATACTGTAATTACCTTCAATTATTGATAATAATGCTGATCACATCAAGGAATATCTACTAATGATACTCCGATTGGTCATTAACTATATTGAAAAAAATAAGTAACTTCTGTTGCGTATTGTGGCGCAACTTGGAAGAGGTCTATATCTATCTCCAGTAGAAGACTGCGTTACACCAAGTTTGTTGCTGAATGGGTCATTTACATTAGGTTGTTTGGTTGAGTTCGGCGTGCCGAAGACGGCTCGTAAGCGTTCTTGTTGCTCGATGCCGATCTTGCCGTTTGCACTAGTCCGTTGGATGACTTCGGTTAGTTTCTGAAGTCATCCGGCCGACCTCGACCTCTAGATTAAATGCCAAAATTTATTGAACTATGTGACGTCTCAGTAGCCTTCCCAAACATTATGAACTTTATGACAATGGTTAATGGTGATAGAACGTGACTTTGTCTAGACTTTTTCTTTAAGGATGGGAAATCATCAAATGACTCCTTGAGTTTCAGACTCTTGCTGACTAAAACCCACCCGTGTTCCTCCTAATGTCCTTTGGGTTCCAGGGCCTCAGTGACTCTTTCGGACAAATTCTGCAATGTCTAGGGTTAGTGCATGAGAGCCACAATCTGGCTGGTGTTTCACATAACTCTTTCTACCTATTCTACCTCAATGAATAAAGCAACAACTGATTTACCTTACTTAAGGTAATTACCGTGTTTTTCACCGCCATCCACTTACGTACTTGTCCCAAGGTTGAAACCTGTTTGGATCGTAGGTAAACGTAACTTCTTGTTGGACCTTGACGAATATATATTAACTTGTAGCTTATTCTTACTCTGTCATAAACCTTTTAATTCACGTGACTAATTAATTACACAGTGTAACATTTTTTTTCTACGTTTTTATAACTTATCTACTTACTTAGGTGTATCTTGACTTTCAAAAGATAATAATTATTATTAGATGTCAATAGATACATTTAGGCTTCGATCAATAATACTTACACGTACCTTCTACGTACCTACCTATTCTTGATCGAATCATTTCGGTAAGTAATCGATATTATCTACATTTGGATCGGAACTTAGTCTTATTAGCTCTTTTCTTATGCAACAGCGTCTCCAATTCCGGTCTGTCTTTACCAAATTCAGAACAGAACTTCTACATCTACCTATGTAGTTCATGATGAGATTTTTCTTTCAACTAAAGGGCAAGGCTAAGGGCTAAGGGCCCAAGGACCAAGGGGTAAATTAAAGGGCAAGTAACGACTCTGTCTGACCAATTTATCAAGATTACCACAGCTATTCACTATAATGCCGGATACTCAACACTGGCTGACCTGCGGATGTTAGTCAGACGGACAGACGTTGCTACAACACTAGTTATACGACTATGTGCGTACTTACTGCACTCAGGTGGTACATACCTGTGTATGTACCACCTGACTGCAGTAAGTACACATCGGAAGTATCAAACCGCATAAAGATCATAAAGTATTTACCTACTGAGCTGTTTACGAGGCTAAGGTGGCTTTGTTGCCACGCAAATCTGCTTTAACTTTGGTTCACTTCAGAAATCACACAGCCAAAACCGCTGAGAAGCATGAATTTTTGCATAATGTTTCTCATAGTTACTACATAGATACATCTGTGAAAATTCATCACCCAAAAATGTTCAATAAAGTATTGGAGGTTTCTAATTTTTTGCCACAAGATTTCGCAACGGACACACGGCCTTTAATTCACAAAATTTCATAAAATAAATGTTAACAAAATTCAAATGGCTACGGTATTACACCAAATCATTAGTATAGGTAAAATCGGCACGTAATTCGCATACAAATCAGAAACTAACGTCACCTGCACACGATTGACGTTGGCGACGATTTAATTCCAACCAGACACGTAAATAATTAAATAAATACATCCCTAATAAGACTAGAATCATCAAAAGACAGACGTCAAACTTTCCTTTCACTAATAAAAAACAACTTATCCATGAAGGTGGTGGGCAACATCTCTATAAGTAATGTAAAGAAGGATCTGCAATTTTAAAAACAGTCTTCTACTACGTACTCGTATGTAGATACATTATAAACAGGAGTTACAATTTACCTATGCCTATCAACAGTATCAACTATAAGACAGTCACTTTTATATTGCCCTATCTCAAGAAACACATACACATTAAGCATGACAAAGAAGATAATGTTACAGGAGCGAGAAGGTAGCTAGGTCGATTCTTGCAGGGTTATCAAGGAACCAAATATCCAGCATAGCTTTCATCATATCGCTAGATATAACTCAAAGAGGGCGTTGAATTAATTTATGCGGCCGATAACGTCCCCTCTTGTTCTCTGTGAGCTGTAAACAATAAAACACCTTTTGTGTTATTATAATTGTTGATAATATGAAGATCAATCAGTCTTTTGAGTCCTCTGTACTGACTTAACGCCTAACTAGGTAGATAATATCATACATCCATGTCATCCATAAGCTCCCTTTTGTTAACAAGGATGCCAAACGGTATACGTCTCGTTTCACCCCGAATCCATTGATTTGATGGCCTGTTTAAAGACTGATTTTACAGACTATTTGACGGATTAGTCTTTGATTGAACAGTGGCTCTCATCACCTCTCATCACACTTCACATCACTGCATTCAATGCGGCTGAAGAAAAGATCTTTAGGAAATCGGCATGTCTTAGAACTATTACGGATCTACCAATCCGTGCTAGGTCCGTGTGAAGGATAACAGCACACCTTGCGCAAAGAAGACTAGAGGGGCCCTATGTCCCAGCAGAGGGAACGGTTATAGGCTGGTAATGCATGGACACAGGCTAAAATTCAAAGTTGTCCAAAATACTGCAAATCTACACTCAAGACATTAGGCAGAATGTCGGTCTAAAGTATATAAATTAGAAGTATCTAAAGGGTCAACAGCGTCCTTCTGTCTGATAACAACCACCATTCGTCTGCTCACTGAATGCAACGCATCGATAGGTAGGTACTCATTAGAGTTTTAAACACAACTATTGGCTCAGTGTCAAAGAAATTGACGGCTCAGCGCTCACTCAACGCATCTCGACACATTGACGATCTGTTTGAATATATTGTAGCTTTTAATACGCTACAAATGCTACAATTAAGTTTTATCGGGCATTATGTGTGTTAGCAATTCAGGAAATTCGTAATTGGAAAAGAAAAACATTATTCCATGAACCATCAGAACCATCGGAGTTTGGCGGCTGCCTCCTTGAAGATTCAGACTTTATCGACGCGTTTCGTGGTAAGTATCGATATCTAAAAATTCTCATTACCACTGTCCTAATAATGCAAATATATACCTAATTAAACAATATTTGGCTGGAGTAACCTGTGATAAATGACACTTTATCGCTTAGATTTATATCCGCGTCTGTCAGTATGCAAACAGAATCACGCGGCGGCAAGCTGATTTCACGGATGTAAATAAAACTGTAGGTATTACGGACGTCGAAATAAATAGGATATAAATAAATAGATAAGTTAGATACTAAGGCTTGATGTTAAGGGAAATTATATACCTAATGGATAAGGTTTAGATTTAAATAAATAAAGACTGTTCATAGCAGGGATTTTATGTATAAGCAATAGTGTAGGGATTGTTTTAATTTATGTTTAATAAAGGAAGATTGTAAGGTGGCACAGAATTCGGTCGTAACACGCTTCGAGCAGGTCTGAACCTGTCTAAACAATAGACAGATGCGCTCGCCTCTGATTGGTCAGCGCTAAAACGACTCGAACTCCGCGCCACCACCCGCGCTCTGATTGGCCGAGGCCTAAGCGCCCACGCTCACTACCTGTGTAAGTAGGAAATAAGATAAAAAGCGGGTGGCTTGCCGCGCTCGGTGTCATTCCGTCATTCGTCACTCAACCGTCAGCAGCAAGCCAGCCCTGGGAAAATAAACAAGATAAAGAAGTTCCGAAGTTTAATTCAAGAAAATACAGTCCACCTCGTCATTTGGTCCTTCGAGCCGGATAGCAGATAGAAGATAGAAAACCGCCGGTCGAAACGAACATCTACAATGAAGACTAGAAGCATTTCGGCCAAGGAAAGTGAATCCGAATCGGGCTACGATAGTCGCCGCCATCTCGCATTCGAAGAGCCGCCTAGGTCGCCGTCGACCATCGCGTCCGCGCTCCCGCGCCCACCGCATGGTGCGCCCGCGGCTGGGACCGATCCCGCCGCCCCCGCGCTCGCGATCGCACACCCCGCCACGCCCGCGGCGGGGAGAGTTGCGCCGACGACGTCCGATGGCGCCCTCGCCGCGCCGGCTCCTCGCGTCCCGACGGGAAGTAGAGCCACCGCGACCGCGACCGCGTACGACTATGGTGAATCGCTCGCCACACCATCCACATCGCGTTACCCGTTGACGCGCGCCGTGTTTCGAACCCAGGAATCAGTGAGAACTATGACAGCTGCGCACGATGTTTCTGTGAGGGATACAGTAAGTACGATAAGGTCCAGAAGATCGTACAGTAGTGACGTGGCAAGAGTGAAGAAGGCAGAATACGAGGCACAGAAGAGAATCGCTGCGATAAGGAACGAGCAATTAGAACTCGAAAAAGCACTCGTCAACAAGCGACTCGAATATGAAGTGTCGACGATTGAGGCAGAGGCAGAGGCTCGTGAAGAAGGCTCCGTGCACATGAGTGAAGACAGGGTGGACGAGTGGCTTCAAAGTGTTGACCGAAGTCGCCCTCCAGTCGCGGATCAACCGCAGAGAGAAGCGCAGTTTCCGCATCCCGCCGCCATGCACGCCGCCCTCGAACCTGCCACTTACGTCGAACCCGCCGCACGTATCGAAGCCGCCGCACCTGCCAGGAATGACCAGAAAAGGCAACGGTCGACCTCGCGTTCGCCTACCAGAGGAGAACGCCGAGTTGGAAGAGGAATAGAACAGTTGGCCGACGCGTTGGAAAAAATGATTCACGTACGCCCGCCGCCGCGACAAGTGACTGAGCTGCCCACGTTCACGGGAGCGGCTACTGAATGGTTGCCATTTAAGGCGGCGTACGACGACTCGTCGAATTTGTGCAAATTCACGACAACAGAAAATTTGGCAAGACTACGCAATTGCATTAAGGGTGAAGCAAGAGAAGCTGTGTCCGCGCTCCTATACTCCGCGTCTGACCCGCAAGTGATCATGAAGACACTAGAACAGTATTACGGGAGACCGGAGATACTCATGAATCGAGTGATGGAAGATTTGAAGAAGTTACCTCGACTCACGGGTGCGGCCAGTGAATTAAATTCGTTCGCAGTGAAACTTCAAAACATAGTGTGCGTGCTTTCCAAGATGGACAATCGTGGGTATATATGGAACCCGATGCTAGTTCGCGAAGTTGTAGAGAAACTGAGCCCGCACATAAAGTCAAGATGGTGCGATTACGCTTCTGAAACTGCGGAATCGTCGCGTGAACCGGAAGTGATATTGTTGTCCAGATTCCTGATGCGGGAGGCTGACCGAGCCATGAAATACGCCTTCACTAGCGCGACGCCCGCACCCGTCCAGAAGAAGGAAATGAGAAGCGCGCCACAATTTAACGCCAAGAAGAAGTCGGGTCGGGAAGTAGTTTACGCGACATCGGGAAAGGAGGAAGAAAGAAAACAAGAGTGTTTGTGTTGTGGCAGTGATCACGAGGTACCGAAATGTGCAAAGTTCCTGAAGATGAGCGTTGATGAAAGATGGGATTGGGCACGTACCGCCAAAGTGTGTTTCAAGTGTGTGACAAGACGCCATCGACGCGAACATTGCCGAGCGAAGCGATGCGGCAGAGGAACCTGCAGCCGCCCACACCACGCGCTGCTGCACAAAGATCGAGAGGAGAGAGAGGCACCGCCAAGTGATAAGCCAGATAAGTCAACTGATACCGAGAACCCACACTCGCAGGAAGCGGTAATGACCGTCTCCGCGTCAAATAATGTGTCGCAACGCGTATTGCTGAAAATGTGTCCCGTGTTATTAAAAGGGCCCGGCGGGCAAATATCGACGTTCGCCCTACTGGACGAAGGCTCAACAATATCGCTCGTCGACGAAGAACTAGTACGTCGTTTGCACATAAGCGGACCGGTCTCTACTTTACGTATCCAGAGCGTGACTTCACAACAACAAGAAGAACAAAGCCAGGAAGTCAAGTTACAGATACGTGGCCAGAGCGGTGAATTCCAAGAACTACGCGCACGAACAATGAAAAACCTGCGACTTCATGGTCAGACGATGGACAGGTTAAAACTCGAAAACTTTCCTCACCTCCAAGACATACAAAGCGACGCATTCTACAGAGAAGCTACACCGATGGTACTGATAGGTGCGGACAACTGGCACCTAATAGTCACGCGAGAGTTACGCATGGGCAAGAAAAATGAGCCTGCAGCATCCTACACTCAGTTAGGATGGGTGATCCACGGGACTGCGCCACGCACCACGCTGAAGGAACAAGAGGGACAAGTCGTGCTACATCTATACGATGTGTCTGCAGCGAGACAGACAGATGACGTACGTCGTATAGAAGAGTTAGTAAAGTCACACTTCAGGATTGATGCCCTAGGAGTTTCTTTGGCCAAGAAGATCAAACCCGAAGATCAGAAGGCAATGAACGTGGTTCAGGGAACACTGAGAAAAGTCGGTGATCACTTCGAAGTCGGGTTACCATGGCGTGATGAAGACGCTTCGATGCCCAACAACTACAGCTGTGCCCTGCGAAGATTAAAGATATTAGAGAAGAAGATGGATTCATCACCAAACTTTGCAGCACAGTATAGCACTCTGGTCAAAAACCTACTCGATAAAGGATACGCCCAGGAGTGCAACGGAACGGAAGAAGGAAGTAAGAAAGTGTGGTACCTGCCGCACTTCCCGGTTGTAAACCCAAATAAACCGGGCAAGATACGTCTAGTGTTTGACGCCGCACATCGATACAGTGGAGTGTGCCTAAACGACTATCTACTAGAAGGACCTGACCTCTTGAAATCGCTGCCAGGAATATTGTTTCGATTCAGAGAGCGTCCAGTAGCCGTCACGGCAGACATACAGGAAATGTTTCTCCAAGTGAAGATAAGAGACCAAGACCAGGCTGCGCAGATGTTTCTCTGGCGAGGTGAGGAACGTACTAAGCCACCGAAGAAATATAAAATGACCTCGATGATCTTCGGAGCCTCGTGTTCACCTTTCATCGCGCACTCAGTACGAGACGCCAACGCAAGACTGTACGCGCAAGAATACCCTAACGCCGTGCAAGCTATAACAACGAGCCACTATATGGATGATTACGTAGACAGCGTGGCAACCGAGGAAGAAGCAATTAAGACAGCGCGTGAAGTCATTAGAGTTCATCAGAACGCCCACTTCAATTTGAGAGGTTGGTGCTCAAATAAACTCAACGTGTTGAAAAGTATTACACCGGAGAAGCTGGCACACGACACAGAAGTAAGATTCGGACAACGAGAACAAAATACGGACAAAACACTAGGCCTACTTTGGCAAACAGGCTCAGACGAGCTAGGCTTTAACACTGGATTGAGTCGGCTGTCACCCGAAGTGAAAACTCGAAACAGAGCGCCGACTAAACGAGAAGCCCTTGGTGCAGTGATGGCAGTCTACGATCCTCTAGGACTCATCAGCCACTTCACAGTCACCGGCAAGATCGTGCTCCAGAACTTGTGGAGACACGGCATCGGATGGGACGAGGCAATCCCAGAACAAGACGCGCAGCACTTTGAGGAATGGATACAAAGTCTGGACGAAGTAACGAAGCTTCGCATCCCAAGGTGCTACGATAAGGGCCCAGACGACCTCATGGACCTGCATATTTTCTGCGACGCTAGCGAACAAGCATACGCAGCTGCAGCCTACTGGAGAATCCAGAAGAAAGACGGAAGAGTGGATGTGAGGCTGGTCGCAGCAAAAGCAAGAGTGGCCCCCCTGAAGCTAGTTACTATCCCACGACTAGAACTACAGGCAGCAGTGATCGGCGCACGACTGGCGGAGACTATAATAAAGGAGCACCGTGACAAGCCCAGAAGCGTGATCTATTGGACAGACTCACAAACCGTCCTACGATGGATCGAAAAAGACGCCGTGAAGTACACACCGTTTGTGGCCCACCGCCTGGGTGAAATCGCGGAGCTAACTGACGCCAGCCAGTGGAGATGGGTACCCACCGATCACAACGTGGCAGATGACGCTACACGCCCTAACTACACCGTACGAATGAAACCCGAAGACAGATGGTTCACCGGTCCCGCGTTCCTGTACAATGACGAAGAGTTCTGGCCAAAGGAGAAATCCAAAGAAGACACTACCGGAGACGAGTCAACGTACGTGATAGTCGAAGAAAAAAGAGAACGAGAACGACCTTCTCACCTGCCAGACATAAATAGATTCTCTTCTTTCGAAAAATTATTACGAGCTACAGCCATGCCATTCCTTTTCAAGGCAAAGTGTTACGATAGGTCCAGCCAAATGACCGTCGACTTGATCGAAAGGGCCGAGAAATTATGGCTGGAACAAGCACAACTGGAAAACTATGCCGATGAAATACAGTTACTTCGAAAAGGAAAGCCGGTACCCAAGTCCAGCAGTCTGTATAAACTGGACCCTTACCTAGAGGATCATATTCTCAAGGTCAGAGGGAGAATCGGACATGCGGCAGTCAAGGAAACGAAGAAAACCCCGGTGATCTTACACGGCAAACATCCGTTCACACGGCTATTGATAGAACATGCACATCGCAAAGCTGGGCACGCTAATAACGAGCGTGTAATCAATGACTTAAGACAGCGGTATTGGGTCGTCAACCTACGCCCTACAGTGCGAGCCATAGCACAGCGATGCCAGCTCTGTCGAATAAGAAAAGCTACGCCAGTGAAACCAGTTACGGGAAACTTGCCAATGGAAAGAATCATGGAGACGCCGCGGCCCTTCACCCACTGCGGCACCGATTATTTTGGACCGATAACGGTAGTCATCGGAAGAAGACACGAAAAACGATGGGGAGCCCTGTTCACCTGTCTGACTACGAGAGCAGTGCATCTGGAATTAGTGTCGAGCTTATCTACCGACTCGGCGCTAATGGCCATACGAAGAATGGCAGCTCGACGAGGTTGGCCCAGAGTCATGTACTCAGACAATGGTACCAACTTTAGAGGGGCAGACGCCGAACTACGAGCGGCGTACAAAGAGTGGACGAAAGATTTCATTCCATTCGGACTGGAGCAGCGCATGAAATGGAAGTTCATCCCACCAGGAGCGCCGCATATGGGGGGAGCCTGGGAACGACTGGTGCGCTCCGTTAAGGCGGCGCTGGGAGCGACGCTGCACCAAAAAGCGCTAAAAGAAGAAACACTACTGACGCTGCTGACAGAGGCCGAGCACTCCATAAACTCTCGACCTCTAACCCATGTCTCTGTCGATCCCAAGGATCCGGAGGCCCTCACGCCTAACCATTTCTTAATAGGTACCTCCTCGGGCCTTCCCCGTACCGGGCCTTGTGAGGAGGCCAGCCGCAAACAATGGAGAGCTGCCCAGGCGCTCGCCGACCATTTCTGGCGGCGCTGGGTAGACGAGTACCTGCCTACGCTGGTGCCCCGGGGGGCGTCAGACGACCAACGACGACCCCTTCAAGTCGGCAGCTTAGTCGTCATCGTCGACTCCTCACTCCCGAGAGGAACGTGGCCTCGAGGCGTCGTGGAGGCTGTCTACAATGGTCCGGATGGAAAGGTGCGGTCAGCCGACGTCAGAACTACAGCGGGCGTCCTACGACGTCCAGTTACGAAGCTCGCCGTCCTTCACGTAGAAGATTAGGCTACGGTAGCCCTGCGCCGGGGGGAGGATATTACGGACGTCGAAATAAATAGGATATAAATAAATAGATAAGTTAGATACTAAGGCTTGATGTTAAGGGAAATTATATACCTAATGGATAAGGTTTAGATTTAAATAAATAAAGACTGTTCATAGCAGGGATTTTATGTATAAGCAATAGTGTAGGGATTGTTTTAATTTATGTTTAATAAAGGAAGATTGTAAGGTGGCACAGAATTCGGTCGTAACACGCTTCGAGCAGGTCTGAACCTGTCTAAACAATAGACAGATGCGCTCGCCTCTGATTGGTCAGCGCTAAAACGACTCGAACTCCGCGCCACCACCCGCGCTCTGATTGGCCGAGGCCTAAGCGCCCACGCTCACTACCTGTGTAAGTAGGAAATAAGATAAAAAGCGGGTGGCTTGCCGCGCTCGGTGTCATTCCGTCATTCGTCACTCAACCGTCAGCAGCAAGCCAGCCCTGGGAAAATAAACAAGATAAAGAAGTTCCGAAGTTTAATTCAAGAAAATACAGTCCACCTCGTCAGTAGGTCTCAAGATCTCCGTATCTTTGTATTATCTTAAGTAAAGATAAATCAGATAAAAACAAGCCTTGACATGAACTTGACCTAACCGGGCCACAATGACATATGAAATATCATTATTATGAATGAACGTCAAAACAAAACAATTCAAACTCCTATGCAATAACCTCGCCACTGAAAAAAAACACAATGAATTTGTTGGCAACAGCTAGCATTAAATGCAAATATATTTTTACTATTTACTCGAGAACTCGAACCTGAATTTTCTATAGGTAATTCCTGTAGGTAATTTCAGACACGCCTAAGCGATTGCGTGCTGTGCTTTTGCCATTATGATTGGGAGTCCCTTTTCGAGTCTATGATTATGGGGTACTGTATAATGGCTAGTTTACACAGTGCGAGCTAGTGTGCGGGACATTTTACGAGTTACTGCCACGCGCGAGTTGGATAGTAGCTCGCATCCGAGTTACTTCAACATTTTTTGTTTTCACTCGCCTGCTTGCATGACAGTAACTCGCACATGGCAGCAGCTCGGACATCACTCGCATGATTCGGACGCGATCGCCAGTAGCTCGTCAATGTCAGAGAGGCAGTTGCGAACGGAACCTTTATTTTTTGTGTAGACATCATCTACTATCATCGTGTAGACAGCTGCTAGCATACGATTAGACAATCCGAGTAGCTGTCTAGTCTACTGTCTAGTCAGCAGCTCCCGCTGTGTAAACTAGCCATAATTGTATGTAGCACACCCACATTTCATTACACGAGAAATTCGAGAAGCTCGTTCATCTATTTTGCGGATACAAACTACAGCATCGTTTTGATTTATCACTCGCGTCTCGTAAAGATGCAGTGTGGTTGTAACATTGAAAATAATCATAAAAACAGACATGACCTCGACTACAACTGGTTTTTTCATGGGTATTGAGTATCTAGGCAATTATCATCAATTTCGTGTTTTTATTTGTACATTGGCTTCCACAAATGAGCACTACCGCACTAACGCCCTGTATCCTTGTGTCCTGTATCTTAGTGAATGCTGAGGTGAGGTAAGACTACCATTTATCCACGTGTCCGTCAACGTCGGAGAGTAGTACCGCCATCTATACTGCTACATACTAACTAAACAACTAACGTTGTAGCGACATCTATGCCGCTAGATACGAACTAAAGACCTGAAGTTACACAAATCCTGCATCGCGGTATCAGAGTTTTCCGTGCGATTCAAATATACAACAGCACAAATATCAACCATGAGACTGTTGCCCACCAGACACAACACCCATCTGGTCGGAGAATCCCCCCTTTTAAATGGAGGTTTATAGCTTTATATCCCGTTTCGGAAACCTCTATAAAGTATATTTTACATAACCTAATAATGAGGAGGAGTCCAAACCTTCGCCAAATGATTCAGAAGCTGCGACTAGTTAGCGAAGAATTCACTTTGGCAGTTTTTGGTCATACAACAAACTAATCAAGACATACCGGTGCCACGGCCACGGGCCAGGATTCTCCCATAAACATCCATTAAAACTATACTCCCGACTGAAGAGTTGGGACGATGCCATCCAAATTACTGTCACTATATTCACGCATTCCGGAAGTGCACTCGGCTTTAAATATAAGGCGCTTGCGTTACATAAATAGTATGTCTCCGAGTTTACGGCTATGAAACCAGCGGTTGCCGAGTAGGGCGACCAAACTGAATAAAAACAGGTGGCAGCACAGAAGCGTTTTTGTCAAGTATTTTGACGTCATCGTTTCGAATTTGCAATATAAGAATAAAAAGATGGCATAGACTACGCCGTGCACGCACCTTTATTAGAAATTTGACTACCATAAAAAGTACTCGAATAGATAGGTCCTTATTTTAAAAATGTTACTATAAAAGAATACAATTTTCGAAAATCGAAGTTACACGCTTTTGAAAATATTCTTCTATCCTTTGCACGCTAAATGTCGTTCGAAGTCATTATGGTGTCATCTTTTTGACTTTGATAAATTAATATAATTGAAAAAATCCAGCTATATACCCTACTTTCGAAGCCACAACCCCCCTCCTTTCCGCGCCTGGCCACTACTCTTCTCGCTCGTTTCGTGCCCGCAGGCCAACATGAGCGTGCGCTGATGCGCTCACGCATCGGAACGGTGTTCGACGCGCCTCCACCGCCACTCGCGTCGCCGCGCCAACCGATGCGTTGGCATAGGTTAGGAACCCACTGGCAGCTCAACGGCGTGCCTTTCTCGCTTTGAACTGGCTTTTTCCCTTGACACCGATTTATGCATATATGAACGTAATGCCAGCTGTGATAAACTCAAAATAAAAGCTTTTATTTCAAATAAACCATGTAAAGGTACTTTTGAATTGTCGAGGTCGGTCAGTTAAAAAATATGAAGCTAATTAATAATTTACTAGCACAGCACCACCTGACTGTAAATAATTCTGCTGAAATATTTGCCAGACCACACTAAAAAAAACTCAATGTTGAGTAGGTAACAATGTTTGTATGTTACTAAAAGTCGTTCAACTCTTCGACTTCATAACACATGTCCTTCAACAGATCATTAGCTACATTTTATTGCAGTCCACACTGTCTTGTTCACTTATGTCACACAACATTGTTTAGAAATCGTAAAATAAATGTGAGATTTAAATCACTAGAGGTTAAATTAGGTACCACTACTGATATTACGTCTAATTTATAGACTATGTTTAGAAGAATAGACAAGCAGGCTGCAGCTGCAACCTGCCATTAAAATTGGCGTACCGCAGGAGGATAACTAGTTCAGATTTATGGGTTTAATTTACTGAAAATCTATGGTTTTACAACTAGGTCGGTGCGGTTTCAAAGCGCGTTTTAGCGTGGGGCCCCTAAACTCTTTAGAACCGCTTACAGGTAAAATTGTCTAAGTATAACAAAGCAGAGGCTTTTCAGCAAAACCTAAGCAACGATTTCATGCAAGATACGTCCTATAGCACATTTACAAGACAATTAAAATAAACCCTGCAATCATTTAATCCTTGATACAAGCAGTCATGTAAGATCAAAATTATACGGTCACAGAACTCTCAGACCGTCATGATTCGTTAACAGCCACGTCCAAAAATAAGTCATCGGCCTGGCCTTGGTGAGTTGAACACTACAATATTATGCGCTCTCCGATGCAAGATAATTGTACTATTAAATATTGTGGACTGAAGATTTATAGCTTTACTGAAATGTAATAATCATATTTTAGAAATAACAAACGATCAGGTGTAGGTACCTAAATCTACAGAAGTTTGGTAGTTGAGGAGAGAAATACTGATTGTGATGGCATAATTAATATTATGATTTGACCAGTACGATTGTGTGGACTTTAAAAGAGATTTTAACCTCTGAGTTTGTTTCGGTGTTTCTTCTCAAAGTCAGCTAATAAACACCGGCCTCATCTAATTTAAAATTACCCAAAAAGATTGACGTGTAAAAGTGTTTTTTTAATCTACTTACAAAATAAATATAATCATAATCATCATCATCAATCATCACAGCGTATAGCGTTCTGCACGAAGCCTAGTCTTAACTTCTCTACAAACCTTACACCTTAGTGAGAAGTGTGGCCTGGCCGTTTCGTAAGAGTGACATAGACACTACTATGGTCTTATGAACAGAAAGTAATTCACTAACTAGTTGTTAATTTTGTGGTACTAGGTCCTTGAGTAACGGAACAGAAATTTGTAAAAAAAAAAAAAAATGTAATTCTGCCATTACAGATGACTCGTTGGAGGTCCTAAAGTCTACACTGGAAAAGATAAAAATCTACCTTGTAATGGAAGTGCAGCTAGGGCTAACAACTGAATTCAACCTTCTTTAGGTGCTAAGCAATAAAGTAACGAAGTATTTAATATGTTGATATTAAGTTAATCTAAGTAGTCGGCTGATATACGTATCTGCTGAAGACTTGTAGATTGTAGATGTACTTACCAATTAAAGTAATCTCTCTTTATCTAATGGATATCGATTAAAATTAACGACTGACATCCCGATAATGGAGATAGATTTTTCCATTGACGACACAGCAAGAGATGCAACTGATGTTTTCATAAAAAAATCTGCTCTTTCATAGCAAACGATGTTTTTCTGTCCTGCCACCTACCTGTACGTACGAGTATCATCCTCTTCAACTTCTGGTTTAACCCTTTCGGGTCAGCTACTGAAAACTTTCAGCTTTCAACAGCAAAAGACCTTAAAAATATAATGACACCGTTCCTGAACGACAAATGCAGTTTCTGACGAGTTAGTCTAATGTCAAATCTTCTTTTATTGTTATTATTTGGCAGCAGGAAATCCTAACAACAAATTAACTTCATTTGCTTTTCAGAAACTGAAGGCTAGGTAAGAAGGTACAGAAGTTTCCACATTGCAACATGACTAACGGCCGGTCTCAATAACGTGTCTACCTTTGACCAACTGTCAAGCTAGCTACCAACAGTAGCTGAAACGTCGTGTTTGAAAGACAAACATGACGTTTCAGCTACTGTTGGTAGCTAATTTGACAGTTAGTTAAAGGTAGATACGTTGTTGAAACTGGCTGGTAAGTTCAAGATAGTATTACATTACACATAGATATCGACAACTATTAACATCAAGTTGTAGGTAAATTATTATGTCCAGCCTATAATGGCCGATAATTATGCACCAGTAGTGGAAAATAACACGTCTGTAGAAACACGCGTCTCCGTGAGATAGCTCTAGCAATGAAAACAGTTTATTTTTATACTAGACGCGATCAGCTGGTATTCTATTTAGTGCTTGAAATAGGTATTTACAGAAATAGGTTTGTAGTTTTGTACGTATCTACATCGGAGACGAAATATAATTTTGTTTTTACGGCTTTTGTTGTTTCTGCAATTTACTTAGGTTCTTTTTCTATGCTTTGGTCTGAAATCGTAGAGTTTCAGTAGAATGATTACCTCGCCAACTTTTTAGGGTAACAGGTAACAATCCATACTAATATCATAAATGCGAAACTGTGTCTGTCTGTCTGTTACCTCTTCACGCTTAAACCGCTGAACCGATTTAGATGAAATTTGATATAGAGGTAGTTTGAGTTCCGGGAAAGGATACAGGATTTATCCCAGTTTTTATCCCAAAAATCATCCTTTATGGGGTGAAAAATCTGCTAAGGTTGCGGATTTGTTCGAAAAAGTCATCGCGGCCCTGGATCGCAAAGGGCTTTAGAAGGAACACGGATGTGTTTTAGTCAGTAAGAGTCTGACACGCCATTCCGCTCCCCCTAGAGAAGCAGCGGAAGCAGTCATTTGATGATTTCCCATCCTTAAAGAAATAAAAAAAATTAAAAGGGGTGGAAATGTGTATGGGAGTCCGTCATAATTGAAGATAAAACCATGAACCTTTTTATTAATGCACTTGATACAAGTGCCCAAATACAAAGATCCGTAGTCCGCGGTACTTCGTCCGCGTGGAAAATGATTAAAAAAGAAATAATAATTGTGGAAAATAATAGTTTTATATATAAAAGTTTGCTTTTAAAATAAAACATTATAAATAATAATGGCTGAAAAACTAAGGGGAAAAAGGTAGTAGCATGATAAAGCAACAATCACAACAACACCAGCAACAAATGCGAAGGCAAATCTGTCTGTCCCTCTGTTTTTAGACGTTGTTGTGGAATTCCCTGCCAGAATCTGTGTTTCCTGATAGCTACAGCCTGGGAATCTTTAAGTCAAGAGTGAATAGGTTACTTCTAGGCAATCGTGCTCCATCTTCGACCACATCATCGCTTACCATCAGGTGAGATAGAGGTCAAACGCGTGCCTATCAATAGTTAAAAACATTTGCATGGCTGGTAAACCTGGGAAATCTAGGTTAAACCTGCCTGCTAGCATGTCGATTTTGATGACTGAGAAATGATTACAAACAAGAAGCAACAACCAGAATGTAAGTATCATAAATTCATCAGCATTTTACCTGAAATGACCTGCACGGCTGGGCACCGGTTTAAAATCCTGCAACCTCCATTGAAAAGGGAGGGTCGTTCGACTTCGAACAAACGGATGCTGTTTGTTTAGAAGTTTAAATCGCGCGGATAACTTAATTATCGCGATGTAGGATTTGTGTGACGTCAGATCTATTTTGTATATCTATGGGTCTCACCGAAGTTTACAGAACACAGGGCGTAGTCGCCGCAACGACCAATCTTGTGATTCTAAATCCTGAATTCAACTAATAAACATAAGTTCAGTCGTGGCCATCGCTTTTGTGACAAACGAAATAATTATTTACCTACACATAAACATACATATTAATTACTGTTTGGCTCGATTATGGATAGGAAGTTTTTTTTTGTCTTTACAATAATTAACAACATATTAGTTTTTCAATACTCAATATAAATTAATCAGTTACATGACCCTTCCGCATTTAGTTTATTTTACAAATTACTATCATTAATTAATTGCTTGTAGGTACTTAGTTTTTTTAATCAAAATTCCCAAGACTGGCCTTTTTGTATAATCTCATGTCTCAAGGTATTCTTATATAAACAAGCAACATTTTGTTTTTTTAGCCATAGATTTTTTCTTTGAAGTTTCAATGTAAGTAAGTAAGTATTTAAATAACAATGAAAATTATTCATATTTAATCTTAAATACGCATGTTACGACGCATCGCTTAGGTACCATTAGGTTAGGTTAGATAGTAGTCAAATGCGAGCCCATCAAATTAAAAACATGAAAAATAAACCGACTTCAAAACTATATTAATTAATATTAAATAAACTAAAAAGAGAGAAATAAAAGTTTTATGTTTAAACAATCTTAAGTGAATATGCCAATAAAACTTTTGTGGTCGGTGCCAGCCTTAATATTTGGAATAAACGTTGTCACTTGGTAGTCGTACTCGTAGTATGCTTTACTACCGCAGTTAAGCTGGCACCGACCTCAAAAATTACCTTGGTAAAAACTAGCAGACCGTATTACCTAAAAGTGATTGACCGCAACTGACCGCAAGCAGACATAATAGGTAGGTATATATATGTAACCTACCTACCTATTACACGATACCATTACGTATAACATTCACTGTTTAGCATTTTCAGTTAGTTGTGACTTGTGAGGTCATGGAGCTCTGACCCCCATTGTTCCTCCAATTTTATTATTCATCCTACTCGTTTCAGGCTTATGTTTATTCTTACTTGTGAGTGGAAAGCATTTGATTTCGATGTATGAAGTAAATCTATAATATCGGTTGAGCCCATGTTTCTTTTGAGAGGCTCTAGACAAGCGACATTCTGTTAGTGGTAGTAGCTTGGCGAAGGCGATTGTTAAAGCGTCGGAAATGTATGGGATTGACAAACGCTGTCAAAATGTCACGTGAACAATCCCTTATATTTTGGCATTTCGATAATCACCGAATGGTGATAAAATAGCACTTTGTCTAGAACTTCAGTTCTGTCTACACAGGAATCGAACTAAATACAAGCTGACCAAAAACAAGATAGAACCTTTCCACCATATTTATTCAGTTGTCAAACTAATGTCAGTTTTAGTTGGAGTCGATTTGTAAGTCTACTTATTCATGAAACTGAAGTTAATACGACCCTTCAAGGTGGATTGGCTTTGAAGCGTCGTAATAACTTCTGAAACGTAAGGGTCAATTCATACTAGCACAGAGTTGAAGCGTCAATCTGACATAGAAAAATCACCCTTATCTCTACAAGGTAACGCACAAATTTCTTCTGAGATATTTCTTCCGCTCAGATGGGTGAATTCTGTCGAATGCGCGCGAATTCCCGAGTCTTCTTTTTATCTCAGAAGAAATATGTGCATTACGTTTTGGAGCTAAGGGTGAATTTGCCATGTTAAGTTTCAGATTAACGCTTCGATGCGCTACGACTCTGTGCTAATATAAATTGACCCTAACAAAGCAAATTCAGATATTTCTTCCGCTCAGACGCGCGAATTCCGTCGAATGTGCGCGAATTCGCGTATCTTCCTTTAAATCTCAAAAGAATTAGGTACTTATACATGTGTATTACGTTGTGGAGATAAGGGTGAATTTGCTATGTTAAGTTACAGATTGACGCTTCAATGCGCTTTGACTCTGCGCTAGTATAAATTGACCCATAGGGATTAACATGATCTTTCCAGAGCCATCTACGTATGCTTCAAATAGGTTAGTATATCTCCAGTAATACCCGCAAGCAGGTATGTACTAGGCATACAGACCATTAAGCAACACGATTACGACATCCGTGAGTACTGATAACACTGATAATAGGGCGCAACGACCCGGATTTGTATAAGAAATAACTACAACAACTACAAGTAATTATACACTTATAATAGCGAAGTTCTGGACAACCCGTGGCAAATCAGCTGATGCGTAGGTACCTAGTACGAATCTGCGCCATAAAATGTTATTCGTATTTCGAGACAAGCTGATAATTTTATCGTAAGTAGTGAATTGATTAGACAGTCAGGCAATCATTAATTTCATTAGCAAGATTACCTATATTGTCATAAAATACAGGAAATGATGGACCGATTTCCTGTGGGTATGCTTTATGTTCTTGCAATTCTTTGACAGTATTAGCTTAGCACCATCAGTAGCGAATTCTGGAGCCTGCAATCCTGTTTGACTCAACTTATATTGCCATCGATACGCTAAGAAAGCGTTTAAATCCAGATTAGCAAACATCATGATTGGGAAATTATAAGGGAACTGAGAGACGTATATTATTAGCATTCCATTTCTTCCATAATTTAAAGAAGAAAAGCGAGAAGTGCCAAATGCCAACAATGTAACTGGTGATATTACAGCGTTATGTACTTTTGCCATAAGTTTTTTGGACGTCTTCATTCAACCAGAATGATCTCTGCAACTGATTGCGATAGCGGTGATGGCTCACAATAATTATTTTAGCTTAGATTAATAGGGTTTGCATCCGGGAATTCCCCATACCAAAATAACCGGGAATAATTCTTTTTTCAGTACCTACCGGGAAATCTAAGCCATTTCCCGGGAATTCCGATACTACGAAATTTTGATTTTTAGAGCTGCGAGTGAGGCGCACGAAGATCGTGGAAGCGATCGGGCGCGATACGTTGACAAATCGGCAGCAATCGGTACTGTTCGGCACCTAGGTATTCTCAGCTGATTTGTCAGTTTGTAATTGAAACAATGTTAACCTACTATCTCTACATAGTATAAAAGAAAGTCGCTTCCCGCCGTCTCACACTCTGACGCTTAGATATTTTGAACTACACAACGGATTTTAATTCGGATTTCACTATTATTTAGATATATTTTCCCGGTACTGGGTATGCTCTAGGACCGGGAATTCCAAAATCCAGTTCAGTTTCGGTACTGCAAACCCTACTTACCAATGAAACCATCCTTTGATGTGGCTTTAAAAGAACCAAGCGTGCTACAATTGTGGTTACATAAGAAGCCCAAATAGTCTGGCAAGCGGTCTACATTAAAGAATCACTACCCTGTAATATGTCATACAGGTCAGATGCCAGACACTGTATTATAAAGACACATCAGTCCCCGTTTTCTTTTAGATATTGAAATGAATAGACTGATCAGTCAGTGCTCTTTTTGAAGGACATGAAAGGAAGAACTACCACCATATGGATTTTTTTTCTCAAAAGTTTTTGTTTTCGAAATGTTGGGCTGATAGAATTTTAATAGAAACAACTGCAATGTCACTAGTAATGTCCATATAAGGCGCGGTGTCAATTGTCCAGGAGTGCGTTTGCCGAAAAAAATTGGTTGTCTGTAAAGTCGGTTTAAACACGATAGTTTAACGTGACAAAGTCATAACAAAACATTGATGAAATGATCGTAACGTTACAATGAGCGTAACGTTACAATGAGTCATCCTTTTTCGTGCGTGCAGCCGGCGTTCATCGATTTATTAGACGTTATCACGTCAAAAAACTAGCAAATTGAACGACAAGTGAAGAATTATGGCTGAAATCTGAATATGTTACAATGAAAGCTTCCACTAGGCAGAAAGACTGGACACAACAAAGTTATGATATGACATAACTGCGCATATGAATCCCGTATTGATTCGTTATCAGAACACACTGTTTTTCTAAGCGACTAATTAGTCGGTCTAGACATTAATAGCACGATTAATTGGTACTCAAACTTAAACTACTTTATATTTATACACGAGACTATTCTTAAGTACCTGATCCTATAGATGAGACAGCAGAGCTTATCTCAAGACATTTAGTTCCGGCTAACGTTAAGATATTTAATGACTCATTAAGTCGTTAGCATTTAATTCCCTACATATTAATATGAGAAAACTCTAATAAAGGCGTTAATGTTTTGTTCTTTGTACAAAACGCAACGTTTTGCATATGAATTGCATTTGAACTGGGCCTTTTTATAAGACGATTTTTTCTAAGACTTCAGAATGTATGTAATGTTGTACTTGTAATATATAGACAAATAGAATAAGCTAACGAGGAAAATCTTAAATTGAATGCAGTTGTTTGCTTATTACGTTGTCTACAGTGCTAGACCCTGAGTCCTCATAATGTCTTAACAGTGCATCATCGTTCAGAACACTGTGCCTTTGTTTTATATGCCAATGAAAACAAAAAACTTGAACGTGCACTTGAGCACTGTAGCTGTAGCAATAGGTACCTTTCTGTGGACCATCTTGGTTGATTAGATAGTTCTTAGTTCTTACTAAACAATCTCTTCTTGACAACCACTTAGAAACACCTTACATAGTTGATACAGTTGCACTATCTAATTTTAACTATAGTTTTATCAGCTGCTTACGAGTGATATCGCTATCTAATCTACCAAATGTATTTACACTGACACCTGGGGCGCCGTCTCCTGTCTGCGCAAGGAGAAGGACATTCAAGTGCCACTCATTCATAACATAACTTAGTGGGGATTGAGAGACCATTTGTCAAAATCTTGATCTAAACCAAACATTCTGTAAAAAAACAGTTCAGTGAAAATTGCGTAGTTTGTAGTTTGGCAGTCGTTGTGAGTAGGTAAGTAGTAAGATTCCCGAAAATCTGACAGTCATTCTTGCCAAGTACAAGTACTACCGTATACGGTGCATGTAGCTTGCGCATGTTGAGGCACTTGCGCAGGTTATATATGCTTCGTGGAAAGGTGGTGAGCGGGTCCAGCGACTCGAGGGTGTACACTGTACAGACGCCAGCACCTCAAGCTACCGCTAGCTATTTTATTTTTCGACTTTGTCGGCGTAATTAATATGTTTAGATACTCATACCAAATTTCAACTGCGCTAAGCACGGAACCCTAAAAACGTGCAAATCAGCTTAATTATTTTACATAGATATCTCGTAGTCATGCATTGCAACAGCTACATTACGATCGCCAACCCGCCTACCAAGCGTGACGATTATGGCAACCCCCTCCCCTTGGGGGAGGCCTATGTCCAGCCAAAAGTGGACGTCTTTTGGCGGATATGATGATGCTGATCTTGTAGTCAAATTCGACTATCCTGAACGACCCTCTGACAATGTAATAAGCACGTCGTCGGTCTTCCTTCTATCTCTCTTCTTCTAAATCAATCCCGTGTTCTGGTTGGTTCTGGCCTGAGCCTGACACTTTCAAATATTTTTTTGTTTTGCCTCTGTTTCACAATATTTACAAAATAACAATAAAACAGTAAGTACAAACAAACGTCTTTTTATCTTGAATAATTTAAGACGATTCTGCGATGTAAACAAATTAAAGCAAGCGGTAAACAAGTTATCTCGTCAGAATGTCAGATATAACAAAAATAGACGAAGAACTATTAAAAGTAATGACGTGACCGACTTTGTGAAACCTATTTCATAATGTTAAACGTAAAAATATAAAGTAAATATAGGTTTTTGTGTCGATGTATGTATTGTTTTTGAAGATAAAAATAACTAATTAAACGCGCATAATTTTAATACATTTGATGAAGGTGAGAACCAAAGAAAATATCTAATGCAACTTGTAAATACCTGCAAACTGTGTATGTGCACAAAATGCGGTTCGCAGGACAAAATATTATAACATTTCTGAACTGAAATATTTATAATATTTCTGAACTGAATTTATTTATGTTCTTTTTTTGTCTGTCATAAGTAATTCATCAAATTTGGTTTTGGTGCGGTTATGAAATGGCTTTTAAAGCCCTGCTCCCTAATTGTTTAGCCGAGTGCGGTTGAAATTAGAGCATACAATGTTTCACCGCATTTTTGTAACTTACACAAACATTTTCCTTCTAACTTCGATCTATAGGGCGAAAAACAAAAGAATCTCAATGTTTAATCAAAAATTGAGAAGCAGAGTCAATGGATAATTCCCATAAAATCAAAAAGGAGATAGGTCCTTACGCTTCGTGCGTCCTACGTGATGTCTCTGAACACTTGCCGTGTCCCCTCGTCATCATTTTAGTTGTCATTACATTACATTAGGCAGGTCAGGGGCAATTTGAGCAGTGGGCGGCGGCGGCAGTGTGAACTTAGGGCCCTAATCTTCACTACTTCCTCGTTTACAGAGTACGAGTTGTCCCGTTTCAAAACATCTAGATTGAGGTTTTATAGATCGATAGATACACTCTTTATTTACGTACACCTTATAAGTAACAAAATAAACAAGAAGAAATAATTTCATAGGGTGACACAATGGGATAAATAAGAATGAGAATGACCCAGATAATTTGTGACTCTAATTTTAAGGACCATAAGTTGACAAGTCTACTCGAGTCCCGCAGAAGACATTTCTTGGGCCTGAAGAAATAAAAAACATTGCAGCATGGGAATGCAACAAAATTGCGGAAAAATTAGCTTGAAAGAATAAATTTAAATTAGAATTTTGGCTCGTAACGAGACTTGTCTCGTATTTGATGAAGGCCGAAAAAGAATAGCAATTTTGGAAACTTAATAATGTAAGTTAGGTCTTATTCGTAAAAAAAAAACTCTGGACGCTTTTAAAGTTTATCTTGATTGTAGACGTTTAGAAAAGCTATACGCTATGTTTGCTATGTAATATTATGAAATAACACGAGTCACGACATAATGACAATAACCATTAACAACATTTTCCACAACAGTTACCTACCTAACTAGACATTCCTCATTTTATTTAGTTTATCACTTGAAGAAGATTAATACGTTTTTAAGTTGAAAGATATTGGATGTTATGCCCGACTTATCTGACCGTAATATTACGTATCTAGCGGGCTATAAATCTAGATTAGGCGAATAATTTTTATCTGAAATATCCCTAAAAATGTGACATGATAGCAGTTGTATTTTGTAAAAGTGAATTTATTATTAAATGTAAATGACACCGGAAAATTGTCGACTCCGTAAGATTGTAATAAATCTTTATTAGATTATAATTTCTCGATATATTATAAAAAAAATCGTTCTGTATACAATATTCCAAATTCATTTCATTTCCAACATATCCGCGTCTTATTAAAAAAAAATAGTTTACAATTTCGCGCGATATTTTAATTAAAGTGCGCGTAATTAATTAAAGTTAACAAAATGCAGAAAAATATTATTCTCCTTTTTCTGCCAGAAAAGTGCGTCTTTTCTGGCAGAAAAAAGAGAATGATTTTTTTAAACTGCCAAGCCCTGGCGATGATGGATATTACTTCCACACCATAGAACAGAACGGGTAGGTGTAGGGAAAAGCTGCTTTTTTCTTTCTCAAGAATCTTTTTAAGTGTTCATAAGTATAGTCATTCACCCCCTGAAAGTTTTCCAATAAAATTATAGCCTTTATGTACCTAGTGAACAACAATTGCAATTTTTGGTTAAGAAACAATTTATTTTTAATTAAAGAAAAAAATTACGAGATGCGTCTTATCGTAATGTCATCCATCATAATAATGACATTACGATATGACGATTTGCATTTCGTCAATTTTTAAAATGAATTGTCAATCGAATCTAAGTAGAATCAAAAGAAACAGAATGAAGATGTAAGTTAATTAACATTTTCAGCTCCGACTAGACATACTTACATAATTATGTCGTGTTTTTCAAGAGTTGTATCTATGGGGCACCTGCAAGGACTTCATGATAAAGAGGTAGCAATGAAAGTTTTAAAATGCAACAAGTTACGTTATCTTGTATGCCAGGATTCAGGTGATTTTTGTTTCAGGTAAAAACGTCCGCATATTCCCCTTTTATACACAAAAACGGTTGACTCTGACTATTATTAGGAATTATTGTTCCTTATATAGTTTCAGGGTTTGATAAGCAAGAAACCGACTATAAACACGAACAGGAAAGGATCGTTATAAATATTTACCCATTTACCATTAAGGCCGAAGTGGTACAAAGCCTTTTTGCTAATTTGCAAGGCAAATATAGACCCGCGCTTAGATATTTGGTTATACAATTAAAATTTAAACACGTTTCTGCCGAGCTTCCAAGTTGGTTATGGCGAGATATGTTGTTAAACTACTTTCATTCTGTATTTCTGAATGGAATATTGTGGTAATGAATTATTTACCTAATATACTAGCTTTTTCCCGCGACTTCGTACGCGGGTATCCCGTTTTTTCCCGTTCCCGTAGGAATTTTGGAAAATCATATCTTAGTGCTCCCCTACACTCCCCAAGCCGCCCCAAGGACTACATGCTCATCATCCTACTACATAAATTTCAGCTTTCTACGACCAGCAATTTCGGCTGTGCGTTTTCTGCAGACAGTCAGTAACGGAAGAATTTCATATATTAGGATTTAGCCTGTTTCTAGATTAGTAAAAAAGTGTTCGGTTCAGATGATCCCAGATTAGAAATAACACTAGAGATTGATTTTTTCTGGTCACACTTGCTATCTGCAAGCTAGCAAACACTGTGTGAACAATAAGTCATAATAAGTCGTTATATAGTTTCCCAACAAGATATCTTCATCGTGTCAAAGAATTGTGCGGGCAAATGGACACTAAAGAAGTAGGTCCTCCTAAAGTATTCTTGCTGAATACTTATCATTTAATCGTGTTGCTAACTGCTCCTTGCTGTCACAGCCAATTGTCTGCTAAATGCACTTGTTTAGTCATTTACAAGCAGACGGATCTTATGTAATCTGAGGTCTCATCTTGCTGTTTAAAGATAGCTTGTGGAATAAGATATATTTTTCCCTATAGGACAAGAAGGTATTACTAAGAACTGCAAGGTGAGTTTGCATAGTCATTGGCCAAGTTCTTGATTGATACTATACTCTGTTCCGCGTCGTAGACAAGATAATTTACTTGTGTATGGGTTCGTGAATGCGTTAAGTTTCAATTTTGGAAACATCACTATAGCCACGAACTCATACAAAGTATTGGTAGCTGAAGTTCAGCTGAATCAGGGTAGACTGGACCCGACTTCAATATAATTGGGAAAAGGCTATGGTCGCGGCTTCATACACTAGAGCTCTGCAGTGCTTTTTATTTGAAGACTTAAATAGACTTGTGTGTGATTTGTAGAAATTATCTTTAGTCTTCCTGAATTTTGATGTAACATTGTATTTGTACGGCTTGTGATTGTGACCAACAATCTATTTTTGGTAGCTAGTCGGACAATCTAAGGTTCTTTTCTCATGTTAAAACTTTTTATTTCAGTCCCTAGTCCCTGCAGTGCGATGTTTTGTTTCTCTATTCCGGTCGTACCTATAAATACAAGTAAATAAATCGTGACTGCTTATATTAGTTTCAACCAGTGTCTATTAACCTTGGTGTAGGCGCGTGTCATATCATGGAAAATGTACGAGCGCATCGTCTCTTAGTCAATGGAAATAAACATTGAGTTTTCCTAGAGCTACCTACCTATAATTTTTTCACATCAGTGTTGCCACTAATAAAATCTATGGCTATCCTTGGAGCTTGGTGGGAGATCACAAGGAGCTTTTTTCGCGCTTTGGCAATATCACCATGATAAATATCGCTGTGATTGCGACAAAGTTTAAACAAAAAAAATAGTTTCTTTTTTTACATTTCAGTACTTAATACTTTATTTAAATAATAAAAAATTAAAAATAAAATGGAAATATTTGCTTGAATGTAACGTGACTAAAATACTAGTCGGTCGCTACGGCGCAAAAATCGCGTTGATAGAATTCGGTAGAACACCGAATAAGTAAGGTCAATAGACCCATATTCGTGTCGATGTGCGATTTTAATTTGAATATTAATAAGTTAAAGATTTTTTTTTTAAAAAAATGTATACATCGTGGTTTTTTGGTACCGTGTTTATACTTCAAACGAGAAAAATAAGGTGCCTATTAAAAAAAAACTAGACATTATTTTTCCTTTTTTTTCCACATACTTAACGTTTTGAACACTCTGTGCCACTGCAATATTGTTTGTCACAATCATTTTAATGTTCATAAAAACAATAATTACATTATTATGTGCTGTCTGTTATTGACGTAACAGAAAATAATGCATGTCGCCATTGTCGTGCATGTGCATAATTGCACGGCAGTTGAGGGCGCCACAAGTTCAAGGAGTTGCTCATGCACCCGCCGCCGCGCCCGCCGTGCCCTTCTCTTGTTTATGTGTTCGCACTCAAGGAAACGCTCTTGAAGTCGCGACTACATAAAACAACATGCTGTATATTTTATGCATTTGAGTAAGTTAATTCCGCAAAAAAAACTAACAATTTGTTTAGAATTTGTGTGTCATTTTGTATTACAAGTATTTACTAAAGTGCTGTGCATAAAATTATGTTTTTGTTATGCAAGTACCTACTTACTTATTTTTATTTTGCAGATTTCATAGTCACTAATAATTATTGTACAATTTATGTTGTTGTTGACTGAACCGGGTACTAACAGGGACGAAACTACGATTTATTTTGCACTGTGATTAAAAATTGTCATCTGGGCAAAAGGAAACATGTTTGATCAGTGCTTAAATTAATTAAGGATAAGTACCTTTTATTTTTTCTACATCTGTCCCAATTTTTGTAGCGGTATAGGTGGTATAAGTACGAGAAAGTTATCAAATGGCTGCCTGCTTTCTAACGCCTTGTTGCATCTAAAAAGATGTAAGTACCTAGTAGTGTAACTAATTCATGACTCTGCACTCATAGAGACTTCTTATTACACATTTACACAATATAATAACTACTTGTAACATAATCATTCTACTTGATAATCGGCTTCTTGCCTTTCTGACACGGTCACTTATGACTTTTCATTTTTGTTATCAATGTGATGGAGTATTATTAGTACCTACCTATCTACAATTATGTACCATGTAGGTACTTACACATTTTTATCTTAGCATTTGTATCTAGCATTTGTTAATCTTAGCATTTGTACTTAAAAAAACACACCCATTTTTTTCCTGTGCTGTAGGGTAGGTATCTATATATGCAAATTGTTCTTATTAGAATACCGTTTGTATTCCAACCGTCTGTCATTTGATCATTTCAATTGATCTCTTCGCTAGTGTTATCCGTGACAATTTAGCTACTTAGGTAATCTATGTAATCTTCCTATACTTAAATGTATGTAAAAGCTATGTAAAATAATGTAAAAGCTGAAATGACCTTCAGGTTTTTATTACTATGCAGATTACCTACTATTCTGAATATTGTACGTTTTAGGCCGTCCTTTATTTAACTCAACATAATTTATTATCTGTAATACCTACATTTTTCACATCGGTACGATTCTTATGTCGAAAAACATTGTTGAAACAAAATTACAGCCAAAATAGTGTGTCAAGTTGACACTTGTATGTGTGGGGCACTTACCGAGTATTTGCAGAAAGCTGTCCTCAAGCCTCATAGTGGAGGAGAGAAGGTAGTCGGTCCCCTCCAGCTCGCTCGGTGCCAACACGTCGCTCCTCATTTTCACCTTATCACCACTGCACAGAGTTCAAATTACAACAACTCGAGTTCCTAAAAAGGAGCCATAATTTGTTTATATCCTATGAATTATTTCCTTGATGGAACACTGCACTGTATCTTCGTTCACACGCGTTCGTTTGTTGCGTAACAAATGCTTAGTTTTATGTTGTTTTTTTTTTTTAACTTGAAGCACAATAAAAACACTTTAAGATGGAGTTAGATTACTTGAGTCACTTTTAAGTTGAGATGATGATATTTGCAGTCAGTTCAGTTTGACGTGCCTTGTAATTGTGCGGCGGTGAGTAGTCGGGTAAACAAGGCTGCGGAGCCGGTTTATTGGTGGTTCACGTGTATATAGTGTTGTGATAAGGCAGATAGTGCCGTGGCGGCGTCCGCGCTGGATGTGCCGCTGTGCGGACTGCGCGCGCGCCGCGACTCGCGCCACGCGCTCCATCAGCTGATCCACTACTCCACTATAAATAATACGGGATTGTATGCATATGCAATATGCTCTCCTGAACATCAACCAACGATACACTAATTTATCATTCGGAAGTTTACGTCTTTACGACCCCCTATCACTATGCTAACGTTTAACTTATCAGATTAAGCGGGTGACAAATGCTATGCCATTGACTGATGGTAGATTATACGCAAGTTAAGATAAAGTCGATCTAGTAATCCAGTTGTAATTTTTTTTCAGCGCTTAAGATTATTGTCAGGCATTTTCCTTACTGCGGCCCAGTGGGTACCGTCAGAAAAATAAATAAATCATTTGGGGTTATTTTTTAAACTAAAAGTTTTTGTAAAGTTATTCTTTTTGTTAACTTGCACAGCGAGGCGCAAGCGACCCTTTACTGTCTGCCCAGGAATGTGCCGCTGACGGGCGTTGCACAGAAGAGGGGTGGTCATAGAGGCCACGGGATCCGTGTGCTGATGGTGCTCACCGGAGTAGTTTTAGTGAGGTACTTAATAAAGTACATAACAAATATCCTCTTTTCAAGCAGTCATTATATGTTTTTTTTAAGGATGGGAAATCATCAAACGACCTCTTCTTTCTGGGCGGAGCGGAAGGGCGTGTCAGACTCTTACTGACTAAAATCCACCCGTGTTCTTTCTAAAGCCCTTTGCGTTCCAGGGCCGCGGTGACTCTTTCGAACTGCATTTTTTATTTTGCCTGGCTTATCCGTTTACTTCCGCACGTGACTGTACTTTCACGGACATGAAACATTTATAGATTTTGATATCAATCTAATTTTCAAAATCGTTTTGTTGCCCGCACGCGCCTAACAATAAAAAAACATCTGTTATCTGCACAGAAACAAAGATCAAAATGACAAAATTAACGAAAAACAGTAGAACTGGTGGATTTTGATTACTTATATTATTATTTATTGATAACTATAATTTTATTGCAGTGCGATTAGTACCTATGGTATTAATCCTAGGTGTGTTTATTGCTTTTCTTATCAAAAGTCACGTTTGCGCCCGTGTCAAGTGTGTTTCAACGTTATTAATATTGATTTTAGGATCTACTACTCGTAGTTCTCGTTTTATAATAATAGTGTCAAGTGTTTTATTTCAAGAGGCAACTACTTTCTTGAGATACATCATTATTTCAGCCGAAAGATGTCACAGCTGGGCCTAGATTCGCCACATCTTGCGGTCTTGTGCATCTCGCATCCAGCGGATTCCCGCTTCACCAGGTCATCCGTCCACCTCGTTGGCGGCCCAGAGCGCTGCGTGCGTAATCTTTCGAGCCTTTTGACTATCAGCGAACAATGTGTCCGTCTTCGGGCTGTGTCGGTAACATGGGTCACAATTGAAGCCTAAGTCACCCATACCTTAAAGTCACGAAGATATCTGCAGGTGAACCAAGGTTACTTAAAACTGCTACCTAATCTTCCTGCCCTTGGCACAAGTACTCTACTCGGCGACACATTTTCTTCTTCCATTCTCAACTGTCAAAAATCCCGCTATCAGTCATCTCCCTTTTCATGCTAAACTTACTAACCAAAATGTCGGTAATTCCCCATTTCAAGAGGTTCTGTATTAGTCCCGTAGATATGCGTAAGTCCACGATTTTCTAAAAAGTTCCAAACAAATCACTTGTCAAGCAGTTCAATCACAGCTTATAGTAGGCGCCAGATAATCGTGGAATATCGGTCATTGACCCACCTACAATTATTGACATTTTTAATTTGAAAAACGGAATTAATGACATAAAGCTGTCCCGAATCATCATCTCTCGTGATCCTTAACATTGTCTAATAATGAAAAACGATTCATATTTAATTGTTCAGGTACCTATGAACAGTTATTAGGGAAAGGTCAATATACTTTATTCCACATTTATCTGGCGCCTACTATAGATGCCACCAACTGCTATCATTATGCAGGAAAAGTGATGTTTTTTTTTTTAACATTTAGTCATTTTTTTTGAGGAATGGGCTTGCTCTTGATCTCGACCACGACAGATGGAAATTGATAGATGACGTCGTTCACTCTTGCTTTGAAGGCAGACGGGTTATTTGAGGAAGGGAATAGACGCTCACAGAGAGTTCTACACTTTGGATGTGCGCACAATAAATGTGGAAGAGAAGCGGATGGTACCCAGCAGTACGTGGTATCTGGGTCGTGGAGTTCCTGCGCACACTCTCCGAAATAAAATCTGTAGAAGACCGATAGGCAAGCAATACTACGACGATGAGCCAGGCTGTGAAGCTTAGCTACCAACGTCTTGTCGCCTAAGCCTTTTTGCTCTGCGTTCCAGTCTTCTTTTTTCGGTCGGTTTTTTTTTTAAGTTTCCATTATTATTTTTGATATTGTTTCTTTACTTTTCATCAGATACAGAATGTAACCCTGAAATATGGCCACGCACTCTGAAACACGTATAATATATATGAGGATTTGATGAAGAACTTCGGAGATAGACGATGGAACTCTTCAATAACTAAAAGTGACCCGCGTTTGTGGTGATAAACGCGGGTCACTTTTAGTTATTGAAGAGTAGTGTATGGTTAGAGTTAGTGGTATGGTGATACCATATCATAGCATAACAACACGCCTGTACGCTTTTAAGGGGTAGGCAGATGTATAGAGTACCTACAACCTTGTATTGCCGAAAGTGGTGCTCCGATTTGGATGGGGCTTTCGCTTTTCAACTGCATAATTTTTGGAAACAAAGAAAATGAGACACTAAAAAGCATTCGTGTCTTTTTGAAGTCGGTACTTTTTCTTTTATTATTCTTTAATTTAATTTTGTTTTTTTTTTCATATTGAAGGTACTTGTTAATTAAAACCTCTAAAAGAAGAAAACATCTATCACTCATAAAAATATTTGACGCTGCTATTGTTAAGCGTTGCATTTCAGTGACACAGAATATGGGCGTCGTCTTGTCTTTAGCGCAGCATAGTGCATTGCATAACGTAGCCACGTGGTCTAGAACTAAACATAGGCTACCTGAGAATAGATGGACAGTACGTAGATACTAAATACCTAGTGATTCGAGAACTTCAGACCGCACCAGAATCATGATTGGCGCACTAGAATTACGTGAGTAGGCACCAATATTAATTAATTATCTGACTAGTATCGCAAATAGACTGCACTGAATATGTACTAAAGAACGCGGTAAGTATCCAGTATAGGATTTACTAAGTACATACACAATCTACGTAGGTACATTCACAAAAAACATCTTTAGTTACTGATATTCGATTTTTTCAATAGATTATTGTGTAGCGCGAACACAATGTGGGCAAACTTAACACAAACTTTCTGAACTCTTCTACCTCTTGATTGAGGTAGAAGAGTTCAGGAACGAAGCCCGCGATTCGGCATCGTTATGCTGCAGGTAGCCGGGTACGGTAGATGCAACCCTCAGGGCGTTAGCCTTATTCGAACTTATCCACCATTAATACCTCCATCCTTCTAATTGGTTCGGATGTTGATAACGCATCAGCATCAAAGTGGATTAGACGCTCTTATAGAAAAATTATGTCTAGCATTGGATAGCAAGCCTAGATAACAATCGATTACGTCTGTAGCTGCCCTAGCCCATGCCCAATTTAAAAGGGCAGGGATAGATTTCGATCTTTCGCATATAAAAGCATTCAGAATATTAATTGCGATCTGTATCTAATTTAGCGCAAATTGCAAGTCATGAACATGTGCGATAATTATTGATAAAGATGTTTTTTAAGCACTAGTGGAATGAGAGTTCTTTTTAATCCGTCAGATAAGAGTAACTAGGTACGTTAATATGAAGTAATTGTCATGTTTTTAGGTGATATTTTCTATCACTGGTATCTGTTGTACTTGTAGATGTTATCTAATATCTAGGTAGGAGGTATATAATATCTAATCTTGCTAACGCGTTTTAACGTGTTGAGAGCGTTTACGCCGCACGCATTTCATACAAAATTTCAAGTCTTTATTTTTCGAAATGAATGAATAGATTTTAATGAAACTTCCTGCTCATAAGTAGGATACACAGCTAAATTAGACAGATTTTATTTTTTTCCATCTTAGACCTCATCCACCACTTTCGATCAAGTGAGCTCGAAAACTGGTTTTATTTTAGTTATTAGTAGGTACTTTGCTAGCAATGCTTCAATCCAATAGTCAATTGGAGGCCAAAGTTACGTTCTTTAGATTAAGGTGAAAGCGCCAGGGTATCCCGCGAAATTCAAATTTTCTTACGTTGTTTGCATTTTGCAGGTCAGTGTCAGGTTGTATGTTGATAAAATTACGATTGGCGACCATAACAAATATGGCTTTACTGAGTTATAATAATTAAAATCATCAATACAGGTAACTCGATTGAATGACTTTTTTATGAAATAACCATTCAATTGAGTTAAATGAACTTAGAGGGTTGTATTGATGATTTAAACGATTATAAGTTATTCTGTAAATAAATACGTATTACGGTCGCGAATCATATTTTGTTCAACATACAGCCTGAAACTGATTTGAAAATTCAGATGAACAAAATAATAATATTTTAAAGCTGAATAATGTTATTCACTTGTTGACATGTCGTCATAGTGACAAATTATTGTATTTTGACACTAATAAGTTTGTTAGTGGTTTTAAGTTAACTCAGGGTTAACTCACTTATCCCTGTCTGGTAGATGTAGACATATGATTGCTATGATGATAGCATATAATATTAATGACGTTATAGCTAATATAACAAATATTATGATAAGTGACGAGTCTGTGTTGTCTAGTTGTACTAACAACACAGTGACTAATTATTATGATTCCTTGTGTACGAAGGAGGACCCACTTATAATAACAACATTCTTGGAGGTCTCAACCAATCAGGTAGAGTATTCTCTTCCTGATGGAACCCATACAGACTTTTTAGACTCCTCAAGTGTAGCTGTGGGGATCATTCCGGATAATTCTTTAAACTGAACTGTAAGACAACAGAAGTTACCCCTTCAAATAACCAATTATTATTAGTGAATAATAACAAGGTATCTTCTGGCAATTTAGTTCATAGTAAAAATCCTAAGGGAGGGCAATACACTTTAAAATTATTTAACCAAAACATTCAAGGTTTCTCTTCCAAATTACTGGAGATAGAAATGTTTTTAGAAAAAACCAAGTTTGATGTAGTTTGCTTAACAGAACATTGGTTAAAAGACCACCAAGTAAGTTCCATTAATTATGAAAATTATTGTGTAGGTAGTCATTTTAGCCGACAACGCATGATACATGGTGGGTCATTAATTTTAATTAAAACTTCGATTAAATCAAAAGAAAGAAAGGATATTGTTAAACTGTCGGTTGAGCACACCATTGAATTGTCCTGTGTTGAGCTTGATAAGCATGTTGTGGTATGTGTCTATAGACCTCCGAGTTACCAGAATCTTCCTGTGTTTGATACTGTAATGGAAGAGGTGTTAAAAAAATTAAGTACTAGTAGTAAAACACTCATTATTTGTGGCGACTTTTATATTAACTTATTAGAAACAAACTCGAATACTATCAGGTTGTTGAGTCTTTTTAATTCATTTAATTTGTCAAATGTTTTTACTGAACCATCCCGTGTGACAGCTTCTACTTAAACTTGTATAGACAATATATTTTGTAATTGTGATTACTTACATAAAGAAATTGTTAATAAGTTACCATCTGATCACAGCGGACAAACAATAACGTTTTGCACTTACATCCCTTTGCAAAAAATTCTAATAAAATTTAGACCAATTACAGATAAAAATTTGGAAAAACTAAACAATACTTTGGCTAGTAAACTAGGTGCTCATAGTTTTAATAACATAGACGACCCTAATGAGTTCTATGCCGAGTTTTTTTCTATATTAAACACGCAATTTAATGACACTTTTCCTCTAAAATCTAAAAGTATTTACACTAAGTTCTTATTTAGCGATTGGGCAACTCCAGGCATTCGTATAAGCAGGGAAAAGCTATATGAACTGTATGGCCTGAAGCAGCATATGAATAATATAAGTTTTCATAAGTATGTTGCAAAATATTCAAAAACATATAAAAGTTTATGCAAAAAACAGCAAAAGCTCTGCATATTAGCAATAAAATAAAATCAGCAGACGACAAAATAAAAACTACTTGGAAAATAATAAATAACGAAACAGGTAGGAAGAAACAGCGTGAAACTAAATTTAATTTAAATACTGTACATGGCCAAATAAACTCGGACGCAGAGGTAGCTCAGTAATTTGATAACTTCTTTGCCAATATTCCTCTTAAAACTACAGAGCTTCTCAACTCGTCATCCGCGCTCTCTGCTGACTTACTTAGACAGAATGTAAAGGTATGCCCATCGGAGTTTAAGTTTCAACATACAACCCCCCAGGCCATTATAAAAGCTTTTAAAGATCTTAAAATTAAATCAACAGAAGATCTTTGGGGAATATCTGTAAAAGTTTGTAGATCTATCATTGAAACTATTGCCCCCTACTTGGCTGTCATATTTAACACTAATGTAGACAAAGGAGAATTTCCGGATCTCATGAAACACAGTAAAGTCGTTCCATTGTTCAAATCGGGTGATTCTCAAGAACCCAACAATTATCGGCCGGTGTCAATTCTGCCAGTTCTCAGTAAGGTGTTTGAAAAGTTAATGCTTAGTCAGATGTTACGTCACTTTAATAAAAATTCCATCTTTCATGAACACCAGTACGGTTTCACCAAAGGGCGTTGTACAACTGACGCCGGTATCACCCTAATAAAGAACATTTTTAACGCCTGGGAAGAGTCGCAAGATGCCATTGGAATATTCTGCGACCTCTCGAAAGCGTTCGACTGCGTTAACCATGAGACGCTTTTGTTGAAACTTGAGCACTATGGGATTAGGAATAGAGCCCTTGTTTTACTTAGTTCATACTTGATGGGCAGACAGGTTAAAGTTCAGATAAACGGTGTAAACTCACTAGGGTCGGAAACGACAATGGGCGTTCCTCAAGGTTCAATATTGGGTCCATTCCTTTTTTTAGTTTACATAAATGATTTGCCCCAATTACTTAAAAATCAACCAAAGATGGTATTATTTGCGGATGACACATCACTAATATTTAAAATAGACCGACGTTCACAAAATCTTGACGACGTCAATAGTTCTATTCATCAGGTCCAAAATTGGTTTACGGTAAACAACTTGGCTCTAAATATAAAAAAAAACTAAATGTATTAGATTTTCTTTACCAAATGTTAAAAGTGGCGAATGTGACATCATGTTGAATGGAGAAAAACTGGAGTTCATTAATCAAACGGTTTTCCTAGGTATCACATTGGACGAGAAATTACAATGGTGGCCTCATATAACATCTCTTGCGGGTCGTTTAAGCTCAGCCGCGTATGCTGTTAGAAAGATAAGACAGTTAACAGACGTAGAAACCGCACGTTTGGTCTACTTTAGTTACTTTCACTGCATTATGTCGTACGGTATTTTGCTGTGGGGTCGGGCTGCTGACATTGAATCCATATTTATTTTACAAAAAAGAGCTGTCAGAGCCCTTTATAATCTGCGTCGCCGTGATTCTCTTAGGGAACTTTTTAAAAAGATTAATATTATGACAGTCCCTTGCCAATTCATTCATGAAAATATTATGTATGTGCGGAAAAATCGACATCTTTTTAGTAAAATTAGTGATAGACATAATTTTAATACTAGAAATAGAGACAAATTAGATCAACCATTTTTTAGATTAGCTAAAGTCCACACTTCTTTCATGGGGTATTGTGTTAAATGAAAGAAAATTTAAAACTTATGTTAAAAGTACACTTTGTAAACAAACATATTACAAATTAGAAGATTACATTCAGGATAAGAATGCTTGGAAACATGCTGGTCCTGCTCCATAGGACAATCAAGGGTGTAGACAAAATCAAACTGGTTGATTTATGAATTAACTTTATAGATAGGTATACTGTTTCTTTTTTGTGTTTTTATTTTCTGTTTAATTAATGGTTATTAAGATTATCTGTAAATATGTGAGTACCATTTACCTATTTTTTTTTTAGAAAAGGAATAAGTACCTCTGCTGGTTATACTTTGTTCTTATAAGTAGCATACTCTGGGTGTATCGTCCTCACATAATATTAAATTAATTTTTGTATACCAAATTTTGTAAATCATTATTTGAAAAGAGTAACTATGGAGTTTCTTGTCCGTTCTTCTCCATAAGAATCTACCTTTCCGAATGGACAGTAGAGTCACTTTATTAATATATTTTACTGAACTGTAAATGCTGACGTTCAAAAGTGCCGTTTAATGGCCTAATTGAAATAAACGTTTTTGACTTTTGACTTTTGCAAAAAAACATAAGAAAATTTGAATTTCGCGGTCTACCGTGGCGCTTCCACCAAACAGTCTGAGCGTAACCGCTGGACTATTATCTCTTTTTTAAGTACAAATGTGTGTGCATCAGCTTTACGATTTTAGCCTGATATTTCAAGAAGAATGTCTTATCCACGTGAAAATATATGATTTCTTACCTAACAATATGCTAATGGCTACTTGTTTTTTAATTACCTTCCTAAAGAAGGGATCTAAAAACTGACGCCTCAAGATATTCTAATCAAAAATTTACATTTTAAAATAGCTGTTTACATGCATATAGGAAGAGTATCCGCTTGCTTTACTACTTTAAATAAACACAAAGTAGAATTTTAATAAGTGCATTCGCTACTAATTTTATGTATGTTTTAAAAAAATGGTAATTGTGGACGTGAGTATGCGTTTTGAACATTCAAAGGGAAATAGTCAGCTGTAGGTAGCACCTACTGTTGCCATCTGATATTATTCTGAGTTCAATAACTCGATACTTATGCCAATAAACTTTTTTTCTTTTTATTTTGAGTAATATTTTCATATTTCTTTATTGTTAGCGCTGACTTTTCGATAAATAGAGGTCCTACTATGAAGTCTTAACCTTTTGAACGCCACTGTCAAGTATAGGTGAAGCAAGCAAGCGCGTGGCCTGTACGCCAAACGTCACAAATACGTGACAAAAAGTACGGTAAATTTTTGGCTTGGCGTCGGGGGCACGCCGATGCGTTTATTTTCTGGCGTTCAAAAGCTTAAAACGATCATGATTCCGCTCTAAGAGGAAGATGGAGCTATACATAGCGAATAGAACTATCCCGTTTACATCATCGGAATTGGATGGCATTAGCACGGCATAGTAGGGCTGCAGATAATCATAATTTGGCAGTTAGACTGATGTTCTATACAAAAACTGATGGTTGAAGAATCGGTTCTTAATTTTGAAATAACGTTGAACTTTATTTTTTCTTCCAATGCTCGCGCTATCGGCATCACATGCACCAACATAACTTAAAGCAAATTAAATTCTGACACGAATCGAAAGTTAAATAATTTAGCAATCAAATTTTCACAATCCATATAAAAATATAGTTTATTACGATTCACAATATTGACATCAAGTATAAACTGTGTATAAAAGATAAAATACATCAAAAAGGCACTTACAATAATTACAAGTACTAATTATGGCGGCAAAAATACAAGATTTCAGTATAAATCTTATTCCGATTAAAATAAAATAATTTGAGGCAATGTTTCCACAAATATTTGTGACATAAAAGTTTGGAAAATTACGTTTATGATTGAAACCAAATATAATGTGACTACTTTATTTTATTACATTTGTATCGATTGTAATTGATTATAATCGTTATCGAAATGCATGTTTGCATTTTGTTATCTTACAAAAATGTTTTTTTTTTCACATGTAATGTAATTATCTATAGATAAATATTATCAATATCTGCTACTGAGACTCTTTCCACATTCTTACTGATTTTGTTAAGGGAGTTAATAATTCTATTATTCCTCACATTCGTGTAGAATAATTAGTAGAGATCACGGATTTATCCAGGTCATTATATACCTTGAAAGAATCATGGAAACAATACCTCTCAAGTCACAACAAATAAATATCGCCTCACTAACATTCCTACTCCAAATTACGTAAATATTAAAAGATAATGGCATTTTTTGTACAAGCAAATACATTTGGCACTTTGAGATTCCTTCTCTCAACAGTATAAAAATACAAAATAGCTTACATCTACTTACTAAGTAAACATATAGGCGTTGTTAATTTCATCGATAAACGATTGAAGGTAAACAAATTAAACAAGTAAACAAGGTAAACATTGTTGATGGCAAATCTAATCGGAAAACACTTTAACATTATTGCTCAGTTGGATTTTCAACTTTCAGCGCTAAGTCAAGCTTGAAAATTCAACAGTGCGCTTTTATGTTAACATTAATTTAAAAATGTGATAAAATATTACTTTTTTTACGCATCAAAATTTGAGTCTATAATATCTCGAAGTCATTCCGAGAAATTTGGGACTGACATAAAATGGCGACCAGTCAGAAAAAAGTATTCGAAATGTTCAATTGACAATTTATCGAGAGTTTACAATCTCTCAAGTTATTTTATCATCTTACGGAGTTTGCCATTTTCCGGTGACATATCGCACCTTTAAAGCAAAACCATTCCTAACGAAATTATGAAATTTTATAGGGGAGCCAATATTAGAAAATAGTCACTGTTTTTAGATAGATGGCATTGATACCTCAATTCATGAAAATTTTCGTATAGTGACGGTTTTACTTTAAAGGTGCGATATATATACCCACCTTTATAGGCAGTCTGCATAAAACAATTTGACTACCTGATGCTAGCAACACTGCAATATAATGTTTTGCCAGCAACAATATCGCTCAACATATTTTGGTCACCATGGATGGCTTACCTAATTCACTACTTAAAAAGTTAGGGACGGAAGAGTATACTAATAATGCTTAGAAAAGATTGATGTCAAAAAGCACTTTTAACTAGATTTGTTCAAATGTATTAAATAATAAATTGCTACACAACATAAAGCTTAGAGAAGTCATAAATATGTTACCAGTGGAAACAAATGTTAAAGGTACAAAAGATACTAAAAACTACCCCCAATATATAGGCTTTTGTTCTAGCGACTTGAAATTATTTTTAATTTAATTAATTTATAGTCCATGTGTCGTCAGTTGTTGTCAAAACATTTTACTTATCTGTAGCTACTGGGCCAATACGGCGAGAACTAGACTAGTTAAAATGAAAAATCCCCTAAGGCACTTGTCTCATCGCCGGCGATCAGCGAGAAGCGAGTAAAGCTAGAAACTAGATACGAGTTGGTGGGCAGCGAGTGTGTAGTTCCGATAGTTTTGTCGCTCGGCTATAAGCGAGTGCTCTTGTGCAACGGTTGATTACTCGCACCACTCGCTCGGACCCGCACTATAGGTAGAAATGACTCCTGAGCGCTAAGCGAGCAATTCGCTGGGCAAGTATTATCTTTCATAGCTCTTGTCGCTGCGACAAATTTGTAGTAAGAGTGTTCTCGCCGGCAGTGTGAATAGCTATCGATTATAAATATATGTGTTACTGGCACGGGATCTATATCTTTTGTAAGTTTTCTCAGCGAGAAAATAGTCGATATCTAATCGCTTCCTCGTCGGCGGTGGTGAGACAAGTGCCTAATGTTCGACTTTTCATCTTATTCCATAACTTGACAGTTAGAGAGATATCATACCAGCTAAGACAAAGATAGGTACCGCGATATTGATGATTAACTTTTTTTCCTTCCTTGGAATACACTTACGGAAATCTTCATTCTATATGCTCATTTCATCTACAAGCTCCAGTCTATAAAGCCACACCTTTTAAATGATAATGATGCTAATCGTCGTCAACGTCAATATAAAATTTTAAATACACTGGCACCAATAAGGTTTCTCGCTAATACTAGGAAAGGTGACGTTTACGTCACTATAACGTTCAAATGTCCAATCTACGTGTATTACTTCTAATTTAAATACAGTCTGGAAGCATCAAGTTTTACTTACGTCTTAGGCTTAAAAAACGTCTCAACATAAATTCAAATTTTATATGGATATTTTAAGATATACTTACAGATCATCACCAGATCCAAATAATTGCTCCTGGATATAGGCGCGAAATTGTTCTACGGAAATATATCTGAACAATAATTTCTATAAATAAAAAAGTTGTGGCATCGTTATGGCTTGTCTGTCTCGGAGCTTTAAGAAAATAATAAAAAGTAACTGCATAAAAGATCATCGCATCATGCTCTTTTGAATATAATCATTGCTTTTGATAGCTGCGATGTCAGGATCAACACTTGAGTCATAACATTCCCTTTCAAATAAGAAAAAGGAATCATTTCGAAATGCAGAAAATACATCAAGCCAGTATGTTACTTCAGATTTCAATAAAAAAAAAACATACCGTTTAAATTTCGAACCTCCTTTAAAAAAAATGCAATTCAATGCCAACTACGTTTCAGCCTATAGAACACTAACCGCTTCACAAAAGAGTATGTTACACGGACTGCGTTTCGACCTCCTCGCCGTAGTCAAGATCATCGTACGTCAGGTCCTCGTCGAGAGAGTTCACTGAGGTCTCCTTGCCGCCGGGGCACGCCAGGCATCTGTAAATATGGACCGTACAAGTAAATATTATGTCGTTTGTTTTAATGTTAGAAAAACATAGAGATGGCTCACAACTTACTAACACGTATTAAAGTTATTGGTAAGAAAACTCTACATACCCGGTCATGAGCTGGGCGGGAAGTCTCGACATAGGTACCGATCGCCTACCGACCGAATTCGGTCTATAAGTCCTAGTCGCCCGTAAATAATTAATCTCGAAGGCGATCCACATTCAAAATCAATGACACGATCCGTGGATCACGATCGAGATTGACTGTGTATAGGCGGCTTTAAGGATGGGAAATCATCAAATGACTTCTTCCGCTCTGGGTGGAGCGGAAGGGCGTGTCAGACTCTTACTGACTAAAACCCATCCGTGTTCCTTCTTAAGCCCTTTGCGTTCCAGGGCCGCGGTGACTCTTTCGAACAAATTCCGCAACCCTGCGGCCTTAGGACTTAACGACTGAATTCGGTCGGTAGGCGATCGGTAACTATGTCGAGACTTCAGGCCCTGCGCTCTAGATAAAGGGTTAATCTATCAGCGATAATAATGTATTATCATAAGTTCAAAACGTTAGCGAGTGAGACCGTGCCATTTTGGGTAGTGTTTATCAATCCCAAACAATATAAGTCCAAAATATTTGGAAAACCATCGTTTTCGCTGACCGAATATCACTTTGTCAGTCATATCAAAAGAATCAAAGCTCACATAACTTAAATAAAACCAATCACACACAACACCCACAATTTAATTATCTTATAAATTATGAAAACATAATTCACATAATAATACTAGTTACATCGCAAACATTTTCTGTCAATTAGCAATAATTGATTGGCAACACCTGTCTGTAACTCGATACGTCTTCGGCGCGCGCGCAGGTCGCCGCTCAATATTATAATATGTTAATATCGCGGCGACCTCGTTCCGCAGGTGTGCCTTTGCAATCTTGTCCGGTGTCCACACTGTCCAAGTGTCCACCTTTCATACTATTTCTCGCTAATTTTAGATTTTACTATCAGAATGTGGTGTGACCCAAAAGGGGGGCATTATGAGTGTGTGTGATTCAAAATGCTTAATAGGTCGGTTAGCGTTTTTACCACGTGTTGAGGTTATGTTAAGGGCTTTATTCAGATTTAAGACACTAGTTTTTCTTCGTGTCCTATCCCATAGGAACCCTGCCCTTATTGAGATAAAAAGGCTATGGTATTCAGCGATATCCTAGCTTTCTATCAATGAAAGAATGCTTGAATATAGATAACTAGTTGAGGTCTCTATCAAAACTTTGCCTCTTTATAATATTAGTGTAGATTGCTTTCCATCAATAATTACCTGCTCTCGTTGATTCCGTAAGATAAGCATTTATCTCCGACACATTCACAGCATCCGTCATGGAACCATCTGCAATATAATGAAAATTAACATTAGGAAAGAAATTACAATGGATCCCCCATCCAGGACCAATTATAAATGTAGACTATATGTGAAAACGAATAATTACGTCGCTTTATTCAACTCAATACGATGCAAGATCAGGATGAGTCGCATCGCCTGTTTGCTAATTACGACAAATGCGATCATCGATTCCAATTTAGCTTTTGACCGTTCACTGGAACGCTGGCAAGACGATGTTGAGGATTTTTGCGAGTTAATATCATGATAAGGTGGTCGTTTCTATCAGCCAGATGAGATCAAAAAGATCGATTCCAGCGTGGGCTGGATCTTGACGACACATCATATCTGGCTTACCAGGAATATTATATTACCTTTAAGAGTTTCTTCATTGTTTGATTCTGTTACGACCTCTGCTTCATACGATAATTACGTAGTTGAATGATCTGTGTGGGGCACGGCAGATGCTCTATTGTCTCTGTGATGTTATAATTTTCGTCATTAATATTAACATCTACATTTTTAATGTTTTCATCGTTAACTTCAAGTATAGATATTGTTGCAGGACTCGGACACGCAGGACATGCACTGCAACATGTAGGCCACCGTGCAGTTGAGCGTCACCACGTCGCAGCTGACCGGCTCCGACTCTTGTTCTACGCTCTCTGTGCAGAAGTATCTTACCTCAAACTGTTGGCGCCCATAGACCGGCAGGAGGCGCGGCACTTGTCGCAGGACATGCATTGCGACATGTAGGCCACCGTGCAGTTGAGCGTCACCACGTCGCGGCTGACCGGCTCCGATTCTTGTTCTACGCTCTCTGTGGAGTGAATGAACGGGGGTTTAATTCCAAACTTCAATTTACGTAACACTTCTTATTATAAGGCTTTCAGGCAGAATGGGAGTCCAAGTGCGGAAAACGGAGTCAGTCCCTGCTATAGTACTATCTCCCTACAAGGCTTGCCTGTCATAAGCTTAGGAAACTAAGCATCAAGTTCTCGGAAAGCTTCTAGGAGTTTTTTTTTCCGGAATTAGATTAATCAATTTCTAGGTAAAATTAATGGAACAATGGATAGTTATTCCGTTAGTATACCTTATACCCATTCGGTGTCTATTGTTTTGCTACAATCCTTTTTTTACAATTCTTAGATAGCCGGTAACTAAGCAATGATCATTGTCTTTTATCTATATAAAGACTTTTAAGTGTTTGCTGAATATACACTTCTCATCAAAAAAATCGAAACACTTTCGTTTTTATTGTTTTTGTCCTAATTTTTTACAAAAGAGAATTAATTCCATGAAAAAAAAAACATTATTGTGTAGCTGGCAGTTTGGTCATTACAGTAAGAAGAAAAAAATCAAAATTCGAAATTAGAATTTCATTTGTTTATCCTATAAATGAAATTAATCACTGTTTTGAGACAAATGTGTATTTAGGGTTGGAGTACGTTTCTCGTTTAAAAACTAAAATTAGCGCTTGTCTTTAAACTTTTTGTTTCTTATTTCATTTACTGTGACTTTGGGACGTCTGAAAAAACTTTTTTTTCTAAAACATATGGATACTTCGCCCGCAGAAGCCGCCCAAGTGGTGGCATTGCTGGATTCTGGACTTAGTCAGCGTGTTGTGGCTGCAAGATTGCATCTAAGCTTATCATCTGTTCATAGAGTCTACAAACGCTATCGGGAGACTGGTTCGTTCACGCGCCGTTCAGGATCTGGCAGGAATCGGGTCACTTCTGAGCGAGATGATCGATTTATTGTAACAACCTCTTTACGAAATCGACGCCTTAACGCTTTTCAACTGCAGCAGCAGCTTCGCGTTGTACGAAGAGTAGCTGTAAGTGACTCTACAATAAGAAGAAGGTTGAAGGAACGCGGATTGGCACCGCATAAGCCAGCGAATGGGCCGAAATTAACTGCAGACCATCGAAGAGCGCGCCTTAACTTTGCACGCGAGCACCTAACTTGGTCATACCTTCAGTGGAGCAAAGTACTGTTTTCTGATGAGTGTAAAATTATGCTGTATGGTAACGACGGAAGGAACAAGGTCTACAGAAGAGATGGAGAACGCTTTGCACAATGCTGCATTGAAGAAAAGGTCAGCTATGGTGGCGGTTCGTGGACGGTTTGGGGAGGAATCAGCGCCGACGGTAAGACAGAACTTGCCTTTGTATCTGGGCCACGGCTGCCTGCACTAAACTCTCATCGGTACATCGAACAGTGTCTTGAACCTCATGTGATGCCCTATGCACATTTTATTGGCAACGACTTCATATTCATGCACGACAATGCTAGAGCTCACACCGCGGGCGTCGTACGAGATTATCTTACCGAAGTCGGTATCTCCATTATGGTATGGCCAGCAAGAAGCCCGGACATGAATCCCATTGAACATCTATGGGATGAATTAAAGAGACGAATTCGAGCAAGAGATCCAGCCCCAGAAACACTTAGCCAGCTGCAAAATGCAATCCAAGAGGAATGGGATAATATACCACAACATGTGATCGTGACTCTCATCCGATCGATGAAGAACCGTATGGAAGCAGTAATAAGAGCTCGCGGAGGGAATACAAGTTATTAAATAAACGTTTCTTACATTTTTTTTCATTTACGCGTGTTGTTTTACCCATTTCCTTCATATTCCATACAGGGTAAAAATTACTCATTATACAAAATACGAAACCTATGAAGACTTAATTTGAATTTAGAACATTAACATTAGGATTTAAAAACCTCATACTACTCACTATCTATCTATCTATTGGGGTATGGTTTCCGCACTTAGTCCTGATGTTGGACCATTGTGCGTGGGCCATGGCGGCCGTCATTCCAACCAGCCGACTTCCCTCCAGAAGCAGATCAGTACTACTCACTATTAAATGACATTTTACATTTATTCCTAAATATACACATTTTTCTGATAATCCTTATCAAATCATAAACTGCGAGGTGTTTCGATTTTTTTGATGAGAAGTGTAGTTGGTAGGAATTTGAAATCCCGTTGCACGTTGTTCGGAAGCAACGGGATCGAATTCCTCGGTAAAGATTACTGCAGGATCGACAATGCTAACGGGAAACGTTTATAATGATGATAGTTCATTATTCAGGTGGATCGTGTAAAATCAAAAATAAATAAGACGTTTTATCTACGCGGATTAACTATATGTAGATAATCATGTTTTAACTACGCCTTTGAATTTGAAGAAATTCAATTGCGTTTCAGTGTTCAGACACAAACGCAATAGGTACAATTCGTGTTACATTTAAGTATTTATAACTGCGTAACAATTCTTGGTATCTATGTATGTAGGGGTATTTAAGTAAGAAGGTATTAATAACTCTGAAAAATAACGAAGTTCCAGATATAAAGGACGAAAGACCACCCAATACTTCGATCGTAAGCTAATAAAGCCATCTCAGGTGCAGGTAGTTGTTTACATTCCTCCTTAATGAATCATGCTCATCTCTCCGCGGGAAGCCATAACGAACGCCTGAACCGTGGCACTTTTGTTTTTTTTGTCTTTGTTCGAAAATTGAATGAGACATTATTGTCGGCCAGGATTAAGTAATTGTCTTGTGTTATGTTACAATAACAGTATTTGAGCTTTTGTTTCCTATTGCCTAGTGGTATTTATCTCCAGGGAAGTCAAAGTATAGCTTATGGCGGCGCTGTTTGTGTTTTAAAATAAAATGGAAGTAGACTGTGGCGGGCGGCGATATACCTGATAATGATGTTGTAAAAAAGCAAGCAATCATTGTTTTGAATTAAGTATACTTACTCATGTACCATTGTGTGTATCTGTATGTGTCAAAGAAATAGTTTTTACCAATAATTTAGTTTTTTTTTTTTATACCAGAACCTAATATTAGTCGTACGTACATAAGTAATTGAGAATGCCAATGGAAGAAGTTTCCCAAAAGGAGAAAAGGAGTCTTACATTGCATAGTGATGATTTGCACAAAATAAAGCTAATCAACTTATGAGGTTGACTGTATACAGCATAAGCTTCTGATTTACAAACTCTTTTGCTGTATGTTTGATACTCAATGGTACAATACCTGTCCATTATATTTTAATATTTTATTAAGCCACCTGGTGACCTCCCACCTGCCAAACTAATTAAACACAGATTTGAAGAAACATAATACATGGTAAACACTTCAGTAATCGGATATGAGCAATATTTTAATATCTAATGCAAATTACTGAGGAGTGCTAATACAGATGAAGTTCACAAATAAATTAAAATCTTGTTCTGTGACTCATATGACTTGTTTACTGATCTTACATGGTTTTATTAATTGACTAGCTCTGCAAGCATGTTCACAACTTCAACCATAAAATACCATAAAACATGTCCAAGTCCTATGGCACTCTGCAATAGTGTAGCATTCTGTCAGTAAAAGTATCCTATCCAGAGATTATTATACAAAATATTAGCCCCTTGTATCCTACTTCCTACTAATATTATAAACGCGAAAGTTTGTAAGAATGTACGTATGGATGTATTTTTGTTACTCTTTCACGCAAAAACTACTTTTTAGATTATAGTCTGGAATAAAACATAGGATACTTTTTATCTCGGGACTATGTTCCCTGGGATATCCACGCGGCCAGAGCCGCAGGCGGCAACTACTATACTTCTGGACACATCTATTGGCCCACCTTAGAGTTTAGGTTTCGATGGCCCCTACCGAAATATGATTGCTAGATTGAACAAAAACTGTTGATGCAGTTTTAAACCTGATACATTTTACCATCTTTTTCGATCGTATTGTTTTAAATTTGAATTCAGAATACCATACGACATGGAGCTACGCCTAACAAGTCGGATATGCGCCTTGTTAAAGGCAATTGATTTTTGAATAAATAACATGTTTTATCAAATAAAGGTTTAATTTAATAACGCGTGTTGCCTCCATGGGCATCTACCACAGCTCTCATACGATTAGGCATAGAGTTTATCAACCGCTCTATGCAATTTTGAGGGATCATCTCCCATTCCTCTTCTATGGCAGTTTTCAACTCCTGCATCGTCTGGGCAACTGGCTGACGAGGGTTAAAATTTCCATTATGGACCGTCGATTTATGGGGTGGGGCGGGGGGGAGGGGAGGGGGGGGAGGGGGGCTACCCCCCTATACCATCCCCACCCCGCGGAACCCCATGGTTATGGAGATATCCATGGTTAAAGTTTTTAGGTTAGAATAAAAAAAATCCGTAAATATCCATCGATTTATGGGGTGGGGAGGGGGGGGGGGAAGGTGTATTACCCCCTTGTACCATCCCCATCCCGCGGAACCCCATAGTTATGGAGATATCTATGATTAAGTTTTTAGGTTAGAATAAAAATTTCCATAAATATCCATCGATTTATGGATAGCTTTCCTCTCCCCCCCCCAGTTTGACTCCGCCTTATCTCCGGCGCTGCGGGAAGAGCAGCCCTTCCGCCCTTGCGTGCCGAAGTACGGTCACTCATGCTCGGCTCCGCAGCTTCGGCTTGTTGGTCGCCTTCGGCGACCAGCCTCAGCCGCTCCACCTCGCATGGTTCCCGTGCTTCGTCACAGCGGGCGAGGGCTGCTCTCCCTCCGCGCCTCCGGTTTTTATATACACTCTAGGGGTAGGGCAGACAAGACCACGTGGAAAGTGGGGTGCCCCGATTCGGTTTTGACTGACACTGACGGCTAACAGATATAACAAAATGGCGTCGCTTCACGTTCCGTTCCATAGTGTAAACAAAAATCGTAATTTTTTTTTTGTAAAATATTCAATTTAATTGCATAAAACAGCACGGTTATTGTGCACATTAATTACACACCAAATTTGATGCGTGAATATGTGAAAATAAAATTATATATATGTAAAAATATGACATAAAACTGAATAAAATACACCTCTACCGTCAACGGAACGTGAAATGTCAACTTTGACGTCTACCGTGACAATGTATCTAACCTAAAAATTTGCAAATGGCGTGCTATTTTCCAATTTGTATGGAAAGTTTAAGCAATTATATCTCGTAAACTGTGAATTTCCGAAACTTCAAAATTTGTAAAAAGCTATATATTTATGAGTGCTATCTACAAAAAAAATATGAACTTCCAAATCGACGGTCCATAATGGAAAGTTTATCCCAGTCCATAACTGTGATGTTCACATCCCGAAGATATTCCCTGACGATGCCGGCCGCATGGGCTCTTGCATTATCATGCATAAAAAGGAAATTTGGACCCACATAGTCCGCGTATGGTATCACGTGAGGTTCTAAGCACTCACGAATGTACCTTTCAGCATTTAATGTTGGCAGCCGTGGTCCTGTAACAACCTCAAGTTGAGTTTTGCCGCTCGCGGATATACCGCCCCAGACAGTCCATGAGCCACCGCCATAAGCAACCCTCTCTTCAAAGCAGCATTGTGCGAAACGCTCTCCCTTACGTCGGTAGACCTTCCTCCTTCCATCATTGCCATGTAACACAATTTTAGACTCATCAGAAAAGAGTACACGGCTCCAATCTTGCTGTGTCCAATTTAAATGACTGCGTGCGAAATGAAGGCGCGCTGTTCGGTGGGCTCGCGTTAGTTTGGACCCATTAGCTGGCTTGTGTGGTACCATATCGCGTTCTTTTAAGCTTCTCCGAACAGTTCGAGCGCTCCCAGATACTCAGTGGAAGTCGCGAAGTTGGTTTTGTATCTCAATGGAGGTAAGGTGACGATTTCTCAAGCTGGTCGTCACGATGAATCGATCCTGCCTTTCAGTTGTGACCCGAGATCGTGGCCTTCCTTGGCGACGAACAAAGCCGCCAGTCTCTAGGTACCTCCGATAAACATTTCGGACCGCAGATCGACTTAAATTAAGTTGAGCACTCACGTTTCTTTGGCTGTGTCCGGCCTGAATAAGTGCCACAGCTTGGGCGGCGACTTCAGGTGAAGTATCCATAGATTATTGATAGAACCTCACCTTAATGTTAAGAATAAGTAATGTTTGTTGCAAAACCAAAGATATCAATCACTTTTTCAAGAATTAAATCCAAGTAAACCAATAAAACTAAGTTTTTTTAGTATTTGATTGTTTGATATCAACAAACAGGCTCCAAATTGTCTTTTGTTTCTTTAAATTCTGTGTTCGAAATTCAAAAAAAGACTATTGAATGAAATTGTGAATGTGCCAGGTTCAAAACTGCATAAAAACTTTTTGCTCAACCTAATATAAAATTTTAGCTAGGACCAAACGAAACTGAAAATACAAGGTGGGCCAATAGATGTGTCCAGAAGTGTATTATATACAAAGGAATTATTAATTTTAAAAAATAAAACTGTTTCAAATGTTAAAAATTTATGATCTTTTGGGCAAGTACATATCTGTCAAGTTCAATGCTTAATCAATAGAAAAATCAGTTGCATTACAAATTTTAGGTTGAGGCTAAATAATAGCAGCTACGATGTCAATCTTAATGGTTAAGTGATCACTTCATGTGAAATATGGGAACTCAGCTGTTTCTGGTTACACTAGAAATTGATTATCTAAGCTGATACTGAAAATAAGCCCAGATGTGAACTAAGGATCAATTTTTTTTTAATAGTGAAATAGAATACTTACGTAAATGGAAAACTACAGTCTTCTCTGGAACTGCTCTGTATGCTGACAGATCAATATCAACTGGGTAGGTGATAGACAGCCACCTCTGCTGAGGGTCTGGGTCACTGGTGAGTGCAGCGAACAATCCGGGTACACCGTCTGCTAACTCTTCTACGTATGAGGTCTTCGATAATTCTGTTTGTGTGTCATTTGGTTTGGGACACATGTCTGTGGGGAAAACAATATTGTAAATATGTTATCAGTTCTAAAGATATACAATTTGTTTGTGAATAAAGTGGATTGTTTTGTTTTATCTTGTTTTTCTGAATATTGCATACTGGCTAAGAATAATGTTGCATACTGAAAGAAATTGAGTAATTCTAGTAAGGGTTACAATATTGCACCTTGTTTAGATATATTTGTCAAATTCTGTAACCTTGCCTTACATAGAAGAAGTGTATAATTTGATACACCTTTTCTATGTATGACGATCATGGGCAAATACGGTTAATTAAGGGTTGTACTTACCAACACAACTGCAGCACTCGCTGTACAAGTAGCTGAGGCAGTTGAAACAGTCTTTACAGCACGAGCAATCCTTTAAGTCACACTTACAGGATTGAGTCAGCATACATTTTGATACCACACTGGCACAAATAGCTTCATTACAAGCGTATACTATTGGCACTATGCATATTAGCGCTACAACGAAGTAGAATTTTCCAGCCATTGCCACAGTTTTAGACAAATTGTAAACACGACACTTGAGGAATTTACAAAGTTGTAAAAATAAACAACACAAATTGTACGTATTAATATATATCAGTCATAGTAGGAGAGTACACTTTGAATTAATTTGCAAAAAAGACTAGCTACCTTACTAATTTGTATGACATACGTACAATCCACTGAATCCACCAATTACAAAGTAAATTATATTAGATACAATTTTTAGAAACAAGTTTAGCGTCAGCCACCCAGAAAGTTTACTTTATTGAATGAAAAAAGTTGAAAGAACGAATGGTTGACCACAGATGTTGAATGAAATTAAATTTAAGAGAGAACTGCAATGTTACTAGCCTTATTAAATGAAATAAAAGTAAATGCATTCAGCAACCTAAAAATTTATATGAAAGTCCACCAAATAGCGGCTAACTTCTATTTCCTATTTTTTAACGTTCATCAAAAAATTGCTGTTGATTGTGTCCAAATTATATAATTTCCGAGTTTTTCTTTGTTGGCAACATGAAGAGTTTCACAGTCACAGAGCAGCACAGAGCACATTGAACATTTGTTCACACTTTCATAGGACGCGGGACAATTTAAATAGATTAAAATGAGAGTAGGTAATTTATTGATTAAAAAGGATACTAAATAATAACTGAGTTACTCAAGCAATTTTATGCCTATGATGATATTACTATTCTCTATGCTATGATGTTTCTACTGCTAGGACTCAGGCCGCCACTCAATGCGAGAATTAAATTTGGTGAATGCTCGTTAAAATCTGCGCAGCTACATTTTTAAGAAAAATATTACTTAATTTAGTTTTTATCAGCTGTATCTATGATAATTCTCTTACATCATATTGCATTTATCGTTGATCAGTTAATTTGAGTTGACCTAGGTAGGGTCAGGTAGCCAACACTGAACCACGAAAAATTTGAAGTTTTCTCATGCAGTCATATTCGAATTTAACGTTAATTTTTTTCATTTATACGATTCAGTGTCTATCAGACCATAAGTTTCTTTACAAATTTAAGCTTAAAAACTGATAGATTTGACACTACACAGTGTTTTAAAAAAAATGGGAAATGGTTCACTGTGTACACTATTGGGTACACACTGATCCATGATGAAGTTCACAGTGAACCACTGTTGGATACAGTGAATCATGTCGTATTAAAACGAAGCTAAGTTATATTTCAACCGTGTTCATTGGAGTAAATGAAAGCTCATTAATTAAAACACAAGATTTTTCATATTTCCAAAAATATTTATTAAAAATGTATCAAAATAATCAACAACTTAACAAAATTAACAATACAGGCACATTGCACATTCTTTTCTAAAAATGAGGTTTTTAAGTAATTGAGATCAACTTAAATGCTGTCAACTTATTAGACACTGTAATTAAAAAAACTACTAAAATTACAAACCTACTATAAAATCAGTCTCAATATTGTAGTCATTATTAGAAAATAATCAATTAATAAAGTGAATCGCTATTTCACTTCTGAAACTATTACTAACTAATAATTAAACTTCAGAAGTGAAATATTGACTGGGAACTTAAACGTCGCTTGGCGACGACTGCTTCCTTCTATTTTTGGTTTAGGCAAAATATATTTAATATCTTTTTTTGTCACTCCTGCACAATCCGGTTCAATCGGCTCGGAAAACTTATGGTAAATTTTACTTTTAAGTTTTAAATATTACACAATAATGTCATTTTGATCAGTCGTTTCTTCAATTATCTTAGCAATATAAAATATTTTATTTTTCTTCTCGGTTTCTAGCAAAATAATGACATAATCATATCCCGTTTTTGGGTCCTGAGGTAAAGGCAAAAAAATTATCAGTCAAAATTATTTCTCCTTCTTCATTTTCACTCAGAAAAAAAAATTCTTTTTTGCATGTTTTCTTTGCTGTGCCTTCCTATCTTCCGTTTGGTAACTTTAGTTCGACCCATCCTAAAGCATAAAAGGATATAAATCTTAATAACGAATGTTGATGTAACTGTGGTACCTACACAATGAACCACGGTTCACTGTATACCCTACTATACTGAGTCCCTGTGTACCACCTACATCATTTAACAGTTGAGATATAATAAAAAAAATATGAATTAGGTTATACTAAAAACATAATAACCATAAGATTGGCAAAGAGTAACTTTATATGTGTAGTAAATACAGTAAGAAAATCTAATAAACCACTAGTTTGAGGAACAAAAACAAAACTCACCTTTTTTTAACTTTTTGCGCGGGAAATCACAAAACGTCCCACCACATGGCTGCTGTTAGCAGGCGCTCGCCGTCAACTGGGGAGCGAGGGACGCGGTACGCGACACGTTTCTGAACTACGTGTCGGTTGCATAAACCGGTAACCACTAGTTTAGGTTATACTAATACTGGTTCTCTGTGTACTACTGGCTCACTGTTGGCCACCTGACCCTACCTACTACCTACCTACCAATAAGATAGGTAGGTACCTTTTTGTACTTTAGGCTACTGATCAATAATAAGAGCTGACAATTAAATCTGATAAATAATATCCGTAAGTCAGAAGGGAATCGATTAACTGAACAATCTAGAAAATATAAGATTGATGGGCAAACGAAATACCTATTATTTCGGATTTTGGGCTTATCGCGATAAGACTCACTTAGGTGGTGGAAGCATTATGATATGGAATATGTAGGATAATTACTTTGCCTTGTTTATCGATAAAAATAATTAGGTACATACTACTACTATAAGTAGGGTTGCCAACTTTTTAGAAGAATTAGTGTATTTCTGATTTTAGAAAGGGTAAATGAAGAGTAAGTACAGTCTTAGAAAAGGACTACCTTTTATTATATTACTCATTGCGAAACCAAAATTTTGTTGTTTTTAAATTAATTGTTCGACAGCTAGAAAATTCCAATGAAACCATGGATTTCTTTTATCACCAATTTTCGATTATGACCGAAAATACAAAAACTCCTTCAGTGGAATACTGAAATGGCAGAATTTCATTCAGTTTAATTGAAATATTGAGTCAAAATAAATAGGGTGTTTCAGCGTACTCTATTGCTTTTGTAGATTATAAAGTACGTCTACGCAAAAAAGAGTACAATACTTTATTTTAGAGTACGGTTGGCAACCCTAGTTATAGGTATTGTATGTTTATTTTCAAGCGAAGCTTGTTAGAATTCAGTTGTAACTTATTTGATAAGGTCGCCGCAAGATGGTGAGTCCAGCTCTTATGTCACATTTCACTAAAATCTTTATTTATATTTTATCTGTTGTTTTTGTTAATCGTCGATTGGTAGCTATTTCAAACAGATTGTATCCGAGTAAGTTTAGCTTTAGTCAAACAGTATATTTTGATGCAATTGGGGGAAAGTTTTTCATTGCAGCCGAGGAGGAATAGACTCCCGAGCTGAAGGCGAAGCCGATATAGAGCCGAGAAACTGCAATAACAAATGCAACATTTTGCAATTGCAATTGCAGCACACTTACTCGAAAAAAAAAAAAATTTCATAAAGAAAAATAATTTAGTAGGTAAAAAATTTTTCGTTCACCGACGTCGATTTTCGTGGGGGTTGACCGGCTGGTCTAATAAATACCATCAATTTAATAAGCAGGCTAACCAGCTCACTTTTTTGAACAAGTGCAAAATAAAAAAAATCTTTTCATACGTAGGTACCTAAAAGCGTGGGGTAGTAGTAGCCAGTTTTCCTCTTGGCTGTTTTTCTCTTTTCTTTCGTCTTCGCAGTCAGTCAAGGACAAAAAAAATAGAGTTCAAAAACCTTGTCTTCAGTGTGCTCCTATTATATGCAGGATGGATTTTCAAGTGTGCGTGGATGGCCAAATCCGAAACTACGAGGAATAGCGAAGAACACTCCTTAAAGGAGTCTCGAGGCAATTTAGATGAAAATTAAAACTGTATATTTTTGAAAAATCGGTGATTATCTAAAACAAAAATCGGAATCGAATTGGTTGATTTTGAAAAAAAAAAAACACCCTATATTTATACTCCATACGAAAGTGTCGCTAAGGATCAAGTTCTGGGAAGTAATATCACATGGCAAACTAAAGGAAATTGCTTATTTATAACAAATTTCTTTATAAAATTCTGACCACAAGTATTAAATAATAAAAGATCCCATTTAAAAAGTTGGAAAAACATTTAGATATCCTTCAGACCAAAATAAGGACAATGGTAAAAAAAACATATTTAATATGGGAAGCGTCTGTGCGAAATACGACTAGCGCTGTGGGTTACAGTGAGAGAGGAAGAGCCTGCCTACCGCTGCCGTGATGCGTGAGAGAAAGGGAAGCCAGACAAACTGGCGCCGTAACGCGTTACGTTACGAAGCGGTTTACCCTCCCATAAGAAGTTATCACTTCAAAAATAAGAAAAGCGCATTCAACACTTAAGTACCTACAAGAAAAAAAAAACAGCCAACGAAAATACACTAAAAACGTTGGTTACCCAATGCATAAACATATCCATGTCTTTGTTATCTCATAACTATAATTGTGATTTTACAAATGTGCAGACGCAGATGACCACTTGAAGTATCTACCCATAATGGATGTGTTTATTCTAGCGTGCCATTTATTATTTTAGTGTCAAAGTTTTTGCTTGGATTTCTTTGGTTAGACGTTCTGAACGCTGTGTTAGTAAAATTTGTTCATCTATTTTAACACTTTCGGTCCCCAGAACTCGTCACTCGTCTCGTCAGAAGTCGTCGCTACATATAACGACGACTCGGCTGCCGAGTTGTGGGCACACGAACTCGGCAGCCGAGTCGTCTTTATATGTAGCGACGACCCGTGGGCACACGAACAAATTATTGTTCGACCCATATGCTGAGTTCTGGGCACCGAAAGTGTTAATGGGACCTTATATGTATAATCTATGATTCTGACTATACCTATCTAAACCGTAACTGATATGTTTTCAATCCAATGATGCAGTTTTGATTCATGGGTACGATATTAATGGAAACTAAAACAGCATTATAGATTTTTGAAAAATGTATCAGTACCTAGTCGTTTTTTTTTTAAGTACTAGTGTATTTATACAGGGTAATAATATATTAAACTGTAATAATGTTTTTTTTTTCAAAATCAACCAGTCCGATTCCTGACTACGAAAACCGGATTTTTCAAAAATCCAATGATGCTGTTTTAGTTTTCATCAAAATCGGTCTTTAGAGTCCTTTCTGTGTTTATCGTTATTCCTCATAATTTTGGATTTGGCCATCCACGCACACTTGAAAAAATCATTCTGTAGGTATATGATCAGATAGCCTGTGGTGGCCTGTTTGTCGACCTTTGCCCTCACAAACCTGTCGGAGTCTCAGCCTTCGGCTCAAGTTAATCTTGTTGTATTTCCAGGGTTGGCAGTCACTACTCTGCCTGGTGGTGTTAGCCACGGTTGCCACTGCATACAAGAACCCACACTACGCTACCGGAAGGTCTGTGAACGTGCACCTGTTTGAATGGAAGTGGGACGACATCGCTGATGAGTGTGAGAGGTTCCTTGGGCCCAGGGGCTATGGAGGCATTCAGGTAAGATTGTATATTGTATACTATTGTGGAGGGAAAGAGGCAGAGGGACAGGGAGGACGTTGCCGTTGAGGTCGGCCGGGGCGAAGATGATGTGACAATCTGACTATGGGGCAGCAATGGGTCGCAATAAGGATATAAAACAAATGTGTAGCAAACCACGAAAGTTGCGCTGACTTCAAAAATTCATAATTGTGTTTTTTTTTTTTTTTTTATAATCTTTATTTATTTAGAGGCTTTTACCTTACAAAGGTACGTCAGCCTCATCGTACCCTTTAAATAACTAATATCTACTTATAATATAATTACTGATTACACGTACCTACCTTTAATTCTACAAATGTTATTGTTGCGTAAGCGAGGGAGTTAGTGATGCAGCAATCATTTCATAAACCAGTTTCGCTTCTCCCGAATTTGGTGTAGATAATATTCTAATAAAAGCCCCAACATCATACAAATTAAGTTTTAACTCCCGCATCACTATCTCCCTCTCTCTCCGGTTCTTTTCACATTCCACCAGCAAATGTTGGACGTCTTCGACTTTATTACACACTAGACAGTTAGGGGAATCGACTTTTTTCATTAGATATCCAAATTTCCTAGATGGAAAATGACCGGAACGCAATCTGTGAGCCATAACAACATATGACCTTCTTGTATGACTCTCAGCGAACCAAGGGATTCGAGGAGGCTCACTTTGCATAGTCTTGTACCATATGCCTTTTTCTTTAGACCTGCTGTCGAAATACTCTTTAAAACTATTGTAACATATGTTCTTGTAATAGCTAAGTATTTCTGTGTAGAATGGAGCAATGTCTATTTCCACTCCTTCCAAAATAGCTTTTTTTGCATAAATGTCAGCCTTCTCGTTTCCAAGTATACCAATATGAGATGGAATCCATTGCAACCTCAAATTAATATCACCGAGTTCATGAAATTGTCTAAGAATTACATAAGCTGTCGGTGTACCTCTGCAACCAGAGGCGCATCGAGCCAAATGCATTAAACCACTTTTGCTATCCGTGCATATGACAATGTTTTGATTTATAGAATGGTTCATGATATCCCGACAAATTATGTTCTCTAGCGTTTTTGATATCGCAACAAGTTCCATCGTCATAACAGATACATTTGTATCAATAGATTTAAACAAGGCCGAAGTTCCATCACTCAAGCTATAATAAGCGGCACCGCATCCACTTTTGCTCTTGGACCCATCGGTAAAGTATACTTTCCACCCAGAGTACTTTTCACTAAGTTATAATTGTGTTAGTATTGTCAGTCTGTTGTTGCTGACCGTAGTACGCGTATTATGGTTCAGAATCCTAGACTTTATTAAATAAAACGTGGGAAAATGTGATTTTATCTTTACACTAACTGACCCGCGCAACTTCGTCTGCGTCACTTTTTTCAGTATGCTCCGCTCCTATTGGTCGCAGCGTGATCTTATATAGCCTATAGCCTTCCTCGATAAATAGGTCATCCAACACTGAAGAAAGAATTTGTTCGATTCGAACCAGTAGTTCCTGAGATTAGCGCGTTCAGCCAAACAAACAAACGCTCAGCTTTATAATATTACTATAGTAGGCGCCAGATAAATGTGGAATAAAGTATATTGACCTTTCCCTAATAACTGCTCATAGGTACCTGAGCAATTAAATATGAATCGTTTTTCATTATTAGACAATGTTAAGGATCACGAGAGATGATGATTCGGGACAGTTTTGTGTCATTAATTCCGTTTTTCAAATTAACAATGTCAATAAATGTAGGTGGGTCAATGACCGATATTCCACGATTATCTGGCGCCTACTATATAGATTATCTTGCTTAAAATGAGTACAATCTGAAAATGTTGTAAGACCCTGTTCTTGGTTTTTTTATTCAGCATCTAAATCTTGCTTGAAGAAAAAAATCGTTCAAGTTATCTCTTCTTTTAGATTTCGCCACCCAACGAGAACGTGGTGTTGTGGTCATACAATCGTCCGTGGTGGGAGCGCTACCAGCCGATGTCGTACAAACTGGTGACCCGCTCCGGCAACGAGCGCCAGTTCGCCGACATGTTGCGCAGATGTAATGCTGCAGGCGTCAGGTATGTAACACAGATATCATCACCCAAAAGAACGTGGTGTTGTGGTCATACAATTGTTCGTGGTGGGAGCGCTACCAACCGATGTCGTACAACCTGGTGACCGGCTCCGGTAACAAGCGCCAGTTCGTCGATATGCTGCGCAGATGTAACGCAGCAGGCGTCAGATATCTATAAGAATGTTATTTTAAAGATTGACATCTAAGACGACGCGCGACGCTTTCATCACTGAAGTCGTTTACCAAAGATAAGTATTATAGCCTGGCCTTAAATTCCTATTTGTGGCATTAAAAGCTATATGTCTAGCTATACCTTAGGTACAAAAACAATGGTAAGTACCAATTTGCCATAACACGTTCAAAATTTCAGAAAATCAGAACTCGTGCAGTGGCCGGTGGATAGCAAAACCATTAGGTATGTTGATTTCTAGGAAGTCACAACGTTATTTTTAATTGTTTTTCTTGTTTCCAGGATCTACGTGGACGCAGTAATCAACCACATGACAGGCGAACCTCCAGAGAACGTCGGCACAGCCGGTAGCACGGCAGTCTTCAACGAGTGGAACTACCCCGCCGTGCCCTTTAACCGACAGCATTTCAACTGGCCACACTGCGTCATCAATGATATTGACTACGGTACTGACGCCTGGAGGGTAAGCAGCTGTAGTGGTACTTAAACTGACTAGGACTCGGATTGACAGAACTGGTCGAGGATGCTTTGAGCGAATTATGATACGCCTTATCGCACTCCAATTATGACCTAGTATTGAGAACTGACCATAACTAACCATAATAACTGGCCAGCCCAAATCTTTTAAAATCTGTAAAAACATTACCTGGTCGGAATCTTTCGTAATGAAGGGCCAACATCAGAGATGGCCATTTTCAGAAGCCACGACATTACCTCTTCTATCTCTCTCTCTTTGCCTAGACTTATCTATCCCATTATTTGTGGTCGGCTACTCGGCTCTACTTACCAGACGTATCTTTGTTAGTTCGTCGAGACATACATACATATATAAGTTTGCTGCCTTCAGGTCGCTCATAACGTTTTCGGACCGGTGTCGTTTCTGTGGATTTTTCCATCAAATCATTTGCTTTAAAATAAAATGATGTACCTCAACTACTCAGGATGAAGCTACAATGGAGATTTAAGAATTCGTTATTGTTCAGGTGCGCAACTGCGAGCTTGTTGGACTAAAAGACTTGAACCAAGGAGATGAACACGTCAGGAACATGATCGTCAACTTTATGAACGAACTCATTGATTTGGGCGTTGCTGGTTTCAGGTGAGCTATTAGCTAAATACTTTTATTATCATAAATAAAATATAATCATTCAGCTTTTAGACTTGTCAATGCTAGACAAGGGTCCTTCCCTTATTCATCGTCACAGTTAAGTAGTACTGTGCTTTAGGCATTCAGTGGATTCCCACAACCATTTGAATGGTTAAACTGCACTCAATCATCTTTTTATTAACACATTTTGTTCTAAACTACTCGTATTTCTCAATCATCCTCAGAATCGACGCAGCAAAACACATGTGGCCCGAAGACCTCCGCATCATCTACAACCGTCTCAACAACCTAAACACACAGCATGGCTTCCCCGCCAACGCCAGACCCTACATCTATCAAGAAGTAATTGACTATGGTACAGAAGCCATCAGCCGAGACGAATACACTCCTATTGGAGCTGTTACAGAGTTCAAAGTTGGTTTGGAACTGAGTAATGCATTCAGAGGGAATAATCAACTTAGGTGGTTGTCCACCTGGGGTACTCAATGGGGTCTACTGGCTCATGAAGACTCCCTAACCTTCATAGACAATCATGACAATGAAAGAGGTCACGGCGGAGGAGGTGGTATCCTGACGTACAAAACACCTCGGCAGTATAAGGGAGCTATTGCCTTCTTGCTGGCACATCCGTATGGAGAGCCTCAGGTGATGAGCAGCTTTGACTTCTGGGACTCTGAAGTTGGACCACCTCAGGATAATAATGGGAATATTATTTCACCTTCTATCAATTCCGTAAGTGACTTCTCTTACTCATTATTACCAGGAGATCATTTAGAACTCTTTGTTTGAAAGCCCTTATTGTCTTCTAATGAATCTCGAGTACAAAATCCATGTCTCCATCCGTCTTAAATAACGTGTTTCTCTCTTTTAATCAGGACGGTTCCTGCGGCAATGGTTGGGTTTGCCAACACCGCTGGCGCCAGATCTACGCGATGGTAGCGTTCAGGAACGCGGCTGGCAACACCGGCCTCAACGACTGGTGGGACAACGGCTCCAGCCAGATCGCCTTCTGCAGGGGAGGCAACGCTTTCATCGCTATCAATAATGACTATTGGGATCTCAACCAGACTCTTCAGGTTTGAGATGATTCATTGATTCATTTTCTGTGGTCTGCTGACTGATTTGTAAGACTGCTGCTCTACAAAAATGGATTTTAAATATAAATAGGATTACAATTATAGCTATTGAAAAATTTGATGTGGGCAGATGGGGACCAGTAGATTATAGCGATGCTTGGGACAAGCCTCGATTGGAAGTATTTCGGCTTAAATATTCTGCTGATCGATTTACAGAATTCTGAGGAGTTATGAGTTCTGTGCAATTTATAATATGTGCCTAAACTTTTGATAATCAAATACATCTGCATTGCTGCCGCTGCCGACTTTATTATAAGTTCAATAACACCTCTCCGACCTCTCAAATCGTTGTGATTCTCCTGGAAGGTCGGCTTTTGTACTAACACATTTTTTTACATGACGTAACATTACAAAATCTCTTTCTAGACCTGTTTACCCGCTGGCAGATATTGCGACGTGATCTCAGGCAACAAGGAGGGGTCGTCGTGCCAGGGCAAGACGGTGACCGTGGGCAATGACGGCCGCGCGCATATCACTGTCGGGGCGAACGACTACGATATGATGCTGGCCATACATGTGGGCCCCGAGGTACCCGTGCTTCTTTTAACTTTTTACTGGTTTTAATTTTTACATTTTATTGCCGTTGTAAAGGCGTACCTTATGAGGAAAAGACATATAAAAAGTAAGAAAGAACTATATTATGGAGGCGTCATGCGGTTGTGAACTTAGTGATGTCAGCAATTTTTTTTTTCATTGTTTTTCGTATTTTATTGTAGAAAGATTTAGTTTTGTTTCACAATTTTTAGTGTTTAGGGTCTGATTTTTTCATAAAGGTAACTATAGTTTTTTTTTTCTAAAAGTGATTTATTTGTTTCAGAGTCGACTATAAATGGCGCAAAAGGAACTACAATTGTGACGAACACACTCATTGTCTTTACAATGGGCTTCCAGTGGCTTTATGTATATAATATGTATAGCTTTATGTACTGGAGCAAAACATCAAGCTACAACAATCTGTCAAATTTCTTTAATAGATTTTCAATTTTATCGTTAGAGTACTTGGTTCAAGGTTGATTGGGAAAATTTGACTGATTCGTGTAGCATGATGTGCTGGCGTCTGTACAAAATATCAAAATAAAAGAGTTAAGTACTTATTAATTAAAGTTTTTAATTTACCTCATGCTAGATTACAATGCCCCTTAAGAGGTACCTATTGAGTTTTTTCGGTTTCACGTTGTAAGTATGTTCCATATTTTTATTTTTATAATGCTCCAGACCGAGTTTTGGTCACGGTGCCCGGTGGCCAATCTCCTTTGAGATTGTACGCAGAAGATATTATAGAATATAAGTGTGTGCAAAAACACCCTCTGTTCATATACTCTCATAGCCCGATGGGACGGCAGTCCAACACGACCGGGAAGAAATCAGACCAACGACTTTACAAACTCCGGGCTGTTGACTGACAGACATTCCTAATGAAACAATCCGATAATAATATTAACACCTCGATCTGGGAATCTAACCCCACAGCAGTCGCACTTTCAACCAGGAGACCAACAGATAATCCTAAATAACTACTCGTAATATTAATGCGAAAGTGAGTTTGATTGTTGCACGTTCTTCTCCATAGGATCTACTCAAAGACTAATGGTTATTAGGTACTCTATGGATCTACTCTTTGGAACGTGCAACAGCCGCGCTAGAGATACGGTCGGTGAGTGTGTTTCGCTGCAGAACAACTTGCTGCTCTTGTCACTAGCGCGGCAGAACTAGCTTCATCTATTTGACTGACAGACCTTTACAATTAAAAAGTATCTGTAACTGATATATTTGAGATAAGGAATTTTGTATTTGGATTTTGTTTGTTTATTACGCTTTCACGCTTAAATCGCTGAACCAATTTTGATAAATTTTCGGTAAAGAGATTGATGAGACCCTGGAGGTTACGGTTATATGATACTTTTTGCATAAAATGTATATTAACGCGAACGAAGCTTCGGGCAAAGCTGGTTCAAAGTACTTGTCATGTTATCCATGCTAGGATACGGTGCGGGAGACGAACGAACGGTAAGCCCACGAGGCTGCAAATTATCCAGTTGTCTTACATTCTGTACCGTTTAGTAAGCAAAGGATCAATGGACGTAGTCAATGTCACAGATTGTTTAACGGATCGTAAAGCCTTTGCCAATATGGTCGAAGTCATAATCATAACATGTTGACATCTATAGATACACGAAAGATTCGATATGGCCGAATCGTGTTATTTATTCACGAGAGTATGACGTAACACGTTCGGTGGCTTAGCTTCAACATTATGTATGTTATGTAGATATAATTAAGTTTTGTATTATGTGAGGATAAAACGTCATCTTCGACTGGTATATTCGACTAATGAATGATGATGATGATTTGGTTGAATTTGGCGTTGCCTAGATCAGAAAATCGAATGGACAACAATAGTCACCGGTGTATGTTTGATGTTTTTATCGACGCAGTATCGAACGTTGCGTTAGCGTGGCGTGGACGAGACGTTTGCGCAGCGCAAAAGCTACTAGATGCGAAAGGTACACTTTAGTAGGTGTTACGGTAAGTTCTTAAGCATTAAAGATTAGAGCAGTGTCTGGTCTAAAAACTTCAAACGAGAAACAATCGCTTAGGTACATCAAATACGTACCATAGTAATGCGTGATTCCTTAAACACCACATAAATAAATCTTTAGTTGACACACACACAACTTGTCGTTGTATCTTACTGTACCTGATATCTTCAGGTAACACTCATAAATCAAGTGAAGCCATTCATATTGAAACAATAACAGCACACCTCCGTGTGCAGCATAAGAAAAAACAAACTCTACATCAAACCACCAGTCACTCCAGTCAGATAACCGCAGTGCAATGAAAACAAAATAAAATTATGTTCGAACACACGAAACAGAGCAACCTGCGTGACTGGTCTGCTAAAGAGTTTCTCGACGCCCGAACCGCGCCGGCCGGCAGCCGCGCCCCCATTCGACGCGATGGCGCTACGCTCGCAACTCCTGCGCAACTGTGAGTATTTACACGTACAAATAATTTTAAAATAATTAACCTTTTTCCCTTTATATTTTTCTTTTTTTTAGGTTAAAGTGTTTATTAGTGAGTGTATAATTTAGAAATAAATCGTGCTCAAAAATGTCAACAAAGGATTTTTTCTTGTCATCGACCTTGTGGCGTCTTTTTTTGGAGTTAAGGATTACAGGTTTTTGATATACAAATTACTTGTCTTTCGAGGTTTAAGAAGCAAGTCTTCGTCTTATAAAATTTTATTTTCAAATACTTATGTTAATTACAAAATGAAAGGTCTTTGTAATGAGCGTTCGCGTGCAAAATTAATTAGTGTTTTGAAGCATTGAATAGTTAGAGCTGATAAAATTATGTTTATAAAAAAGTTATACTGAAACAGACTGTTTGTTTAATAATGAATGTTTTGTACTTCTTTCTGTGTCCTATTAGCTAACATCTGTATATGTCTGTACTTGCCATAATATACTGTTTATCTAGTCAGACCTTGTACAAAGAAATTGCATTATAATTGGTTGAGCCGTATGAATATAGATAACAGTAATTTGCTTGTTTGCTCTTATATAAGTGTGACATTATAAATGACAATGTTGGATACTACTACATTTGTGTCTGAGTGATGAGCACGATATGATTATTAAATGATAAAGTGTGCATTGCATGCGTGTCCTACAGTCAAGATAAGGTCTCCTCCTTATTACTCTATAATCATCCAATTGGCTGATAGATTCCCTGATGGATGTGTCAGTGACGTCCAAGGTAACTCGACGTTCATGGGAAACTAGGTAGAGACAATTGCAGTTGTCTCTACCTAGAGAAGGACGTTCGTTTATCAACGACTGCTGCATAACCACTTCAGCGTTTGGGGGGACTGTATTTATATGACTGACGAAAAACTGATATTTTAAAGGTGCTGGCTCTCAGCCTAATTTGTATAACAGATTTCTGAATTTTGACATCACATACTCCTTGATCTCCATCAAAATTCTTGTTCTAGCTCTACTCAATCAATGGCCCATAGTAACCACCCTACTTTCCGCAGGTATCAATGGCACCCAGTCTCGTCAATTGCACGAGCTCCACAAGGAACGCGCAGGAGTAGCGAACCTGCGGGATGTGCTGGAAGACCGGTTGAGAGACATCAAGCGAGCCAAGACCTGGAAACATGAGAGGGTCCTCACTTCCCCGCAAGATACTAAGGTAAGTGAAAGTGTTAATTCTGTTCAGGCCCATGCGAAGTACGAGTCCTACTCGTATCGGGAGAATTTCATGTTCAATGCTATGCCTTGTCTCAACTGTTTTGGGGTCGGCTTCAGTCCAACCGGGTGTAACCGAGTGTCTACTAGTGTTTAACATGGAGCGACTGCCTAACTGACCTCCACAACCGTAACTAGGCAACCCGATACCCCTTGTCACGAATAGTGTCACATTTTCTGGCTTCTGACTACCGTAGCGACAATCTACAAATAACAGTCGGTACCAATGGTTAAACGAACTTGATGCTATAATATGTAAGTTAATGCTATATGTCATGAAAATTCAAGTTTTAGCGAAAATACTTCTGTTGACTTCAATAATAGAGATAAAAAATTCCAAACACGATTGTTTGAATACCGGCCGGCCCACAGCACACCGTATGCTAATTTAATTAGATGTCGCTTCTCCGGTCTCCCCGTGTCGAAAACTTGACTGTTGTTGTGTAGAGACAAAATATGTATGTGTGAAAAAATGTTTTGATATCCGCAACGAACAAATTTTCGTGCTTTCTTGAAAATATTTCAGTGTTTAGTACGTATCTAAACTTGCTTCTTATGAGACCAATATTGTCTAGCCAGATCAGGTTCACAACCTCACAAAAAACCTTTCCGATCAAATCGCTAGCTAGAAAAGAGACCTAGAGAATGCAGCATTAGCCTACGATCCCAGGAACTTATATTTAATTGTTCTCAGAATAGTGGAAAGCCAGCCAATGGCTCGATGTGTAGTTAGAGACGATATGGTTACAACAAAGGTATACCGATTACGTATTTTAAATGTAGTTTATTATACCGCTGATATGTATGATACTTACTAGGAAGAGGGCTGAGAAAACTTGCTGCCTTGGCCTCAAAAAAATTAAATAAGGGAGAAGAATGGACATGGATGAATAATTTATCAATGATCCGCTAAAGAAGAAGAAGGCTATCAAATTATTCAAAAGCAGTCTCAAGTTTACATAAAGTTGAATAAAGTTCAGGGAAAACATGTGGGCATGGTTATTTTTGCACTCACATTCAGCGATTGTGAAATAAACAGATTCACTTATCGCGTCCTCTCGGTCGGAATGTGTGTACACAGAATAGGTACCTACCTATAGACATCGTGCGATGAAGTTTATGGTGTGTAGGTTAGGTGGTGATTTGGCGAGCCAAGTGCGCCCAGACATGTAAACATACCTTACATTTCCTTTATTTTCACACGGTTGTTTATAGGAGCTAGACTCATAACAAAAACTTCGTAACAGACGGATACTGACAGCGTAACAAAAAACTGTGGTGTCTAAAAGTCAGTCGGATAGTTTAGACGTCTACAACTAGCTATATCTTACGTATAAGTGCCCAAAGATCTCCATGCCGAGATCTCTTACTTTTATATGGATGATGTTCGACTTTATACTGGGGCCTAGGGCCATAAGATTCGAGTCCATTATAGACAAATTATATACGAAAATAGACCCCTCTCTGTCTATCATGCGAATTATTCCCGTGTATCTATAATGCGCGGGCTTATCGCTTAAGTTTGAACCATTTGTTTTATATGTAAGTATGTCGCAGCCAACTAGCATTTAATTGGGTGCCTAGGCCGTTCATTGAACGGCGCCATTTAATCAGGCAAAAGACCTGGAGAATGACATGAAGGTCCAATATCGTTTAATGACTTGCCTTGCCAAGCAGCGGAACATGGGCGCAGGGAGGTTAGGGCACCCCGACACGGATAGGTTAGGTTCGAATGGTATGACGGAGCTAGAGTGAGGAAGCGAAATTAGCTCCCGTCATGCTCAACTTTATTTTCCGTTATATTCCGTTTTAAACCCTGCAGACAGAAATCGGAGAACCGCGCAGCCCCGACGTCGATGTTAAAATTGATTGTTTTTTGAATTTAGAATTCTTAAATATTTTATATTAAGTATACATTTTCATGACACGGTGTTCGACTGCGCCATACATTTATGTGCGTATATACATATCTGCTGATCATAACAGCTGTTTTTTTGTAGTTCGGTTACTTTCTCATTAGAACGTAGGTACTGTCTTCTTCCTAGCAGTACCAGTCTTTGCCTTCCATTTATTGACTTAATATTTTCAGGTGAGAGTTCATGGCGTCGAAGGCGAGTTCCTGAATTTCTGCGCTAACAACTACTTAGGACTTTCGGTAAGTTGTTTTTGTACCTAGGTACTTATTGCTTTTATTTTCTACTGAAAATATTTCGTCGTTGCTGGTCTATGCTACAAAAATGCAACTTTACACGATACTATTCATTTGTTTTGTTTTCAATGTAGAACCATCCAGAGGTGGTGGAAGCTGCCAGGGAAGGTTTGAAGAAATACGGAGCAGGACTCAGTTCTGTCCGGTTCATTTGCGGCACTCAAACAATACACAAGGTAAGAAAATTACATAAGGATTTCACTGCTTGTTCCTTAAAGCAGTGCTAATTCTGAGCAAGGTTGATTCTATAAGGATTAGTTTCGTAACAGCCAAACATAGCGGAACATATCTACAGGCAGTTAACTATATTCTGTTTTTGTAAAAGGTTCATTGAAGAATGAAGATTCTCATTTTTTTCATTAGGCACTGTCGCGTTTATTAAAAAAAAACTCTTTGTCAATTTTAAAGTTGATAAATAAAGTAAGGTAAGGTTGGTAAAGTAAGGTATCGTTGTCCTTGCCTTGATTTTGCAATTTGCATGCGATTACAAGTTGTCTCGTTTTGAGTTTAAAGAGGTCAGTTGAAAAGTCCTTGCGACGTTCGTCACAAAAAATCTTCCAAGTATTTTGTTGAATAAAAAACGTGTCCTAATGCCAAGGTTCTAATTTAATTTGTCTATTTATAAACTTATTGGAGGTCCTAATAAAATTCATACATTTACATTTGGTAGCAATAAAACAAATAACACGCCAACAATATCGCTTCTGTATTCCTCGCTGGAAAGAGCAGAGGCAGAGGCGTAGGTTTGAAGTGTGTGCACAAAAAACCTTACGAAATACCAATACCATTTATCTTCTTCATATTTCCTTAGGAACTAGAAAACCGTCTGGCGAAGTTCCACGATCGCGAGGATGCGATCCTCTACGGCTCCTGCTTCGACGCCAACGCAGGGCTCTTCGAGTCTATGCTGACACCCGAAGACGCCGTGTTCTCCGACTCTCTCAACCATGCCTCCATTATTGATGGTATCAGACTGTGCAAGGCACAGAAGTTCCGGTATCCTCATAGGGATCTGAATGGTAAGTACATGTAAATCCCGAGAAGAGACATACATATGTACATACGTACCTATATGCTTCAAAATGGTGAATATTTCTTCTTGGCATGATAATAATTAATTGGTTCCACTTCATTGTACTTATTTTAGAGCTCGCTGCGGTTCCAATTACCGTACTAACCGATCACTATTCCAGTAATGAATACTCTTGAAAAAAACTGCTAACTGCACGCTCCCATAGCTCATAGGTCATCTCTCTCTCTGGTCGGTCCTTATGTCTGAAGATCGTGGTCATGTTGGGATGTCAGTCTGGAATGTGCCGTGCGATTTTTGGGTCCTACCCTCAAATTCCGTAAACGCAGCAATTCCCAACAACTTTAATTTCCAAAAGTCAGAATCAACAGGGGCGATTACAAGAAAAGTTTCCGTTTGAAACCTTGAATCATCGGTTGTGATGAACCTAAACGATAAGGATAACAACGAATTGAAGACACTTCCTAATGCCCCGCTATCTTTGTCACACAGAACTAGAGCACCTCCTAGCCCACAGCGAGGCTCGGATCAAGCTGATCGTGACAGACGGCGTGTTCTCCATGGACGGGACCGTGGCACCCATCAAGGGGTTGCGGGATTTAGCTGACAAGTACCGCACCCTATTGGCTGTGGATGACAGTCATGCAACCGGATTCTTTGGGGAGACTGGCCGGTAAGTTTGTTGCTGTGTTGTCTTGAAATCATATTTTGGCGGTGTCTGATTTTGAACTGATTTGATGTAAAAATTTGAAATTGAGAGCTATGCAGAGTTTGACAATATGTTATGTTCGAATTTTCAATTCAAAAACGTTCTAACTCTGCATGATAATGATTAGGAGGCTCCAAACTACTATTCATATTCTTGTGCTATTAGATCGGCTTAATTTATATTTTATTCACATAATTATCAATCATTGTATGATTGGAGATCTCAGTTTCACATAATTTGCGAATATTTAACCTTCTTATAATTTTTGATCGATGCGTTCTTATCGCAGGAATTGCATAACTGTATTAATTAGAAGCTGCATATTACACCAAGGCCGACAGACTACTGACTAGCGCCACAAAATCCTTATCCTATGTTTGAGTTCACGTTAAAATAGTTGCTCAATGGACGCAAGTTGTTAATATGGAACTGGGTTCAACGATTTTCCTTATTGACTTGAACGGGCAGAACAGACCGGTAAAATGCTTTTGTAGTAGTAAAAACATAGTTTGCCGGTAGTATAGAAACAATATTATGTCCCCGCACTTTGTTAGTCTTTACATAACAATGTATAATGACCGTTTATCCAAATTGCAGTGTCTATTCGTTTTGTACGCACGGTAGGTAATTCAAGGTCTATGAGACCGTGGCATTTTGTACATATTATGGAGTTCGCTCTAGTCATTAAAAATGGATACATTTTCCTTATTGCAATAAATATCTACATGTGCTTGACTGTTGTTTTTTTACACAAACGCTTTGGTGGACCTTAAGCATCGCGTGTAACTTGACAAATTGTAATCAACATGTTAACAATTTTTTCTTAATAAGACACGGATATTTTGGAAACTATTGAATTTGGATGGGATTTATTGTATACAAAACGATTTTTTCATAATATATCGAGGAGCTCGTAGCTAAAGAATAACAGCCGCATGGGTCGATCAAGGTTTAGCAACGCTTGCCAAGGCTGGTATATGGATGGGTGACAATCTTAACATACCGAGATTCCTCTGTGCCAAGGAAAGCACGTTGAGCCATTGGTCCCGGCTGTCAATTGTAGATCTTTGGCAGACGTTACGGATTGTCAGAAGCCAGTAAATCTGACTCCAGTCTTGCCAAGAACTACCGTGTTACCCGTTAATAGGTTGTGGAGGACTGGTAGGCAGCCGCTCCACATGAAATACTGGTATTTAACTGAATCCGGTTTGACTGGAAGCCGACCCCAATATAGTTGGGTAAAGGCTATAGGCAGATGATAATCGAGCGAGAGATTATAATCTAATAAAGATTTATTCCAATCTTACGGAGTCTGACATTTTTCGGTGTCAGATACAATAGGTACATACCTACTGTAAGCTCAGTCTAAAAAAAAAAAAGAATTGAGAAACTCACCACCTCTTGACACTTTTAACTTCAGGATTAACTTTTGAAGTAGAATGGTTCACGTCTGTTCTGTTCTTGGTCAGTGACCGAAGTCGCATCTGTAATCTCATATTCATTCCCCTAAGGTAATTCATAAGGTTCTATCTATGTAGTTTGGGGCCCACCGTCCGAAAAACCTGATTGAAAAAATATTTACTGATAATAAAGTTACTTATTTAAGTACTAGTTTTATGATAATTCTGTGACAGTTGACTTATAATTTTTATTCTTTTTTCTCCAATTTCAGGGGCACAGAAGAATACTGCGGTGTCCCGGGCGCAGCAGACATCATCTGCTCGACCCTGGGCAAGGCAGTGAGCGGGGCAGCCGGCGGGTACACCACGGGGCCCAAAGAGCTCATCACTTTGCTGAGGAACGTGTCCAGACCATACCTGTTCTCGAATGCGCCACCGCCACCTGTGGTCTGTTCTTCGATAAAGGTATATATTATTTTCTTCCTCTGCTTTTATATTTGTAAAATATTCCGGTTCCAGAATCCAGTTTGACTAGAACCCGACCCCAATATAGTAGGGAAAAGACTAGGCAGTTGATGATCTGCTTGTATTCTTGGCTTTCTATAATTTTTTAATCAAATTAAGTCGAAAATCGTTTGCACCAGTCGAATAATGTGATTCACGTTGTCTGCACGGTGACGAAGTGTTTTTTTGCAGGTACTTCGTCAAGGCGTTAAAATTTGTGAGGATTTACGGTGTTACTGCCCTCGTTATTAATTTTGGTGTAGATTTCTTCGAACGAGTAGGAATCCCAAAGTAACGCGCCTGCATCATATATAAATATGTCACCGGAAAATTGCAGACTCCGTAAAATTGTAATAAATCTTTATTAGATTATAATTTCTCGATATTTTTGAAAACATCGTTTTGTTTGCATAGATCCCATCCAAATTCAGTAGTTTCCAATACCTATATCCGTGTCTTATTAAGAAAAAATATTTTACAATCTTACGAAGTTTGCAATTTTTCGGTGACATACATATATATATTTGCGTTAACACGCGTTCCGGCGTTATGATTATTTCCAATCGTAGAGTTTTCACATAATTATTTATCAAAGGACTTGGGGAGGTCTTGGCACAGCATTAGGACAATATGGGCTAGCAAAAAATAAAATAATATTTAACAAAAATATTAAAAAAAAACATTCCAAATGGAACTAACACTTCACCTCGACTTTTTCAGTCTCTAGACCTCGTGGAACAAAGCGGCGAACTTCGCCAGCGTCTCCGAGACAACACCAGAGCCTTCCGCGAAGGCTTAAAGTCTGCCGGACTGACAGTAGCTGGAGATGAGCATCCCATCTGTCCCGTCATGGTGGGAGAGGCGCCGCTAGCTGTGGAACTGGCCACTAACATGCTTAGTAAGTGTTCAACCTTCAATTACAAAACATGCCTAATACCCAGTCTGCATTTGGATGCTGAATAGCTATAGTCAGCCGGACTAAGGTAAATAAGGTAAATCTTCTGCTCTGCGCTCCTGTTGTCCTCTTTTTTTTGTCCTTCAAATTGTCAGGTAACTTTCCTCTGCTTTATTACTAATACCGCATCCAACTGTTCTGGTAGGTCGTCCTTCCAAGTATATCGTTATTTTGATCTGTGCTGGAGCTAAAGAAGAGCTGAGCAGAAGATTCCTTAACTGTATTGAAAAATAAACTTTATACCAAGAATCTCGAGAGTGCAAACTACGCTTACCCCGTCCCTGGAAAAAAAAACAAACCTAAAGTATTTGCAAGTCAAGTGATGCAATTTGGTGTTGATAACCCATTCAACCAAACATGGCTAGATAAGGCGAATAAAAAATGTTGTTTAATTTTGTGATACTTCTGGGCAAAAGAAGTTCTTTTCGCCAAATTTACTTTTCAATCTCTTTTTCCAGAGCGCGGCATCTACGTGGTAGCCTTCAGTTACCCCGTGGTGCCGAAGGGGGGCGCGCGCGTGCGCGTGCAGCTGAGCGCGGCGCACTCGCCAGACGACGTGCAGCGCGCAGTACACGCCTTCGGAGAGGTCGCCCGTGAGATCGGCATCGTTAAGAAGTAGGCGAGTGTACGGCGATCTCGCGAATTACTGGATTTATCTAAAAAAGTTTGGCTGACTGGTTTCAATATGGCAGTTCTAACTACTGTTATTGTGGTTTATCTAAAATTAGGCTTATTTACAGATAGAACAGCTGTGCGCTGCTATAAACACCTCACTTACAATAGTGAGATGTTTATAGCAGCGCACAGCTTATGTGGAGTGAGCATGAAGTGAACTGTCATTCCATCTTGATCTGGATTGACAGCTCACTTCGCTTAGCATTTCACGGTGTTTTTTATTCAGAATTGGCCGGCTGATGTACCTAGCGTTAACTAGAGTAAAACGCGATATTATTAATTTCATGTTGCAGTTACCCATGCATAACGTACTACCGAAATACCCATGCATAACGTACTACTGAATTCTGTGAATAACTTACCGTAAACACTAGCTAGCTTTAAGTGAACTGTCACTCCACATTGATTAGATGAATAGACAGCTCACTTCACTTTCCACTATAAGATTTGAATGCGGATTATTTTCAATTTAAGTTTAATCTTGTTGCCTCGAGTTTTTTTGGTAAAGTTTTCAATGAGATCTGCACCTTGTACGTATCTTGTCTAGCTTAGTATTTTTTATGTAATATTTGTAAATATCTAAATTGATTGCTTAATGTTTGTGTATGTATGGAACAAGAGGACTGAATTAATAAATGTTTTTACTGTTATTGCATTTCGAAAATATATTTTCACTTATTTTATCAACCGATTCCCTATGTTTGAAGGTATTGTACAGTCAGGAAAATCAATTAGTTCTCAAACTAAGTTTGAGTCATTTACACTTTCAATATTTAAGAAGGTAAATTACTTGGAAATGTAGTCAAAAGTTCATTTGTATGGCAAACTCGAACACATTATCATGTCGACAGGGGGCGCTTTCCGGCTTTGCCAAAAAAAATATTGCGACGGTCGGAAATTCCCGCCATGTTCGTTTTCCATTAGGACAACGAAGCCTAGAACAATATTTTCCCATACATTACAGGCCAAGAAAAGATGTTGGGTTTGAGCGGTAAATAAAACTAAACAGTGTAATAATAACTGATCTATTAACAATAATTTATTACAAGTAATAAAACTCACACTCGTACTGACAACATGACACACAGTGCGGTCGCGTGTATAACTACGCTCATTATACTATCATTACAATTAAATATTTACATTACATCGTAATCAACTCTCACTCGACGATATTGCATTGGTGTGGGTGTACCACACTCTTCGCTGACACATCTCATACAAGACGCACACAAATTAAAACTAAAAACATAAAAGTAACTGTCCATACATAAAATAAAATATCTGAAGTCCAATAAAATACGTAATATAAGTACAAACACTAAATATAGTGCAATAATGAAAAATTAGAATGTCACAATTTGTTGGAATTTATATACAATGGGGTTGAGTCAAAAAGAAAAATTGTTAAAAATACTGACTGAAATGTATGGCGGAGTCTGAAACGTCCGTTCCGCCTGGGGGTTCGTCGTCGAATGCGACATTTAAATCCTTATATATATTTGGAGGGTATCCGTTCCCTATGTCTCTCGGTTACGTCGCTACATATATTTGTCAAGTGGACGTATTGAGATCGAGACTGAGCGTTTCTCTCGTCATCCGCGGTCGGTGCACGAGTTTGGAGGAATGATGGATGGGCGTGTCCCTCATTGTAGTACAGCGGGCTTACCTGTAACGGAGAATAAGTTTAGTATTACATAATATGCTGTTAACAAACATCATAGTAAGACAGATAAATATCTATTTGTCAAATCAAAAAGCATCTCACCAGCTATCAACAAGCTACGGCTGTCATGACGAGGCAATTAAACAATACGCTAGCCTAAATGCTTTAGATTTCTGACGGCCAGCAGTAACCTGCGCGATTCGCTAGAAAAAGTTACTTGGCACTCGGCAATAAGCGATAATATTTTCACCGGGTAGCCCATGCTCCTATTGCACTCATTTAGGTCTCGAAATATTTAATTTATTAAGATTTTTATACCATAATGTGTTTTGCGTTTCTTAGAGTTGATCGATTGGTGAGGTAGTTTTGGCTGATCGAAGAAATAAGTAGAAACTATCAATCGCCGTCGACTAATTCATTCTACCATCGATCGACGATCTATCGATTGGTATACCCTTACTCTCTTGAGCTCTGCTTCCCTGAAAAGGTCATTCAATCTTCCTAGCCTCTTCCCAACTATGGATTCAGCTTCCAGTATGTAGCTGAATACCAGTACATCTTTGTCAAGGAAAGACTGTCTATCTGGTTTCTAAGTACTAAACCTTAAAAAAACGTGTGCGTCTCGGGACGCCCGACAGAAGTTATAGTTTAAACTAATCTAAGTTGAACTATTTAATATGGGAAGCGTCTGTCCGAAATACGACTAGCGCTGTGGGTTAGAGTGAGAGAGGAAGAGCTTGCTACCGCTGCCGTATGCGTGAGTGAAAGAGACTGGCGCCGTAACGCGTCACGTTACGAAGCGGTTTACCGTCCCATAAGAAGTTATCAGTTCAAAAATAATAGCAGAAAATATTAATAAGTTCGTCCGCTGACCTGGCGGTAACGTGGTGGTGCTGGTGGAGGTGACGTTGGCGGCGGCTGGCGTGCTGGCCACGCTCGCGGCCGTCGCCACCGTCGGCGCCACTGTGCTTACAGGCTTCTGGAACAATACAACATACTATTGTATAGTTATTCTTGCAATATTCGCGGATTTATTGATTAAGGGAATGGGACGTTCTGTACCCATAAAATGAAGTTTGTGTAACTTTTTAGGGTTACTCGAAGGCCTACGGGACTCTATTACTAAGCCTCCGCTGTCCATCCGTCCGTCCGTTTGTCGGGCTTTATTTCATGAATCGTAGTGGGTAGATAGTTGAAATTTTCAGTGTGTATTTCTGATGCCGCTATAACAACAAATACTTCATAAAAATATATTTTACAAAAGTTTTTAAAAAGTTATATATTGTACGACGGCACAGAACCCTTCATGCGCGAGTCCGACTCGCACTTAGCCAGTGTTTTTAGTGTACAATCCTAACTAATATTATAATTGCGAATGTTAATTTGTTTGTTAATTTGTGTGTTAAGCGGTCACGCCTAAATCACCAAACAGATTTTGATGAATTTTGGTTCAGAAATAGAAGGGACCCTGGAGACGGTTTAAGGCTCCATTAACGCGAGCGAAGCCGCGGGAAAAACCTAGTCAAGTATATTCTATCTCAATGATTTGTTACAAACGCCCAGTCAGTGAAAAATTATATTATTAACTACTTATATTTAATCAGTGTTATCACTATGAATTGATTTAAATCGTGCTTGCTTGTGATTTGATTAGATACTTAACAGAGACCAAACTGTATGTTGATAATGATAAATATTGGTCACGTCATTACCTGATCGTTAATTTATTCTAGGTCTAAGTCTAGATTAAACATTTGCTGATTGATATGGCATCTCTCTCTTTGACACCGTAGGTAGATTAAAATATAGTGTTCAATATTATGGAATTTTTAACCCCACTTTCCTGTATTATTTGGTCTGTGTTTTCACCTTCCGCTAATATGATACAAGGCAAGCTAAAATTCCAATGAATCTGGAGGCTGATAATGGGTGCGCCGATTACAATCAAACACGTCACACTTAATTAATGTTCACATTAGTTTACATCGACTTTAAATGAGCACAGATTTGGGTTATGTATTGAATTGTTCTCTGTAATTAATGCTCTGTTGAGAATTAATGAAATTGTATTGAATTCATCACCTTGTTGCCGTTAATGAAAAATGCCTTTATAATAACACCTAAACTTCTTTAGTATAAGTGTAGTCTTCATTCCAAATAATTTTACTGTATTAAACTGGAGAACTGTTATCGGTCCACATTGATATCTTAAGTGCCCCTCTCGACAGACCAATTTGAGCCATATCGGAATACTACAAGGTCTTTATTTCCACTTTCAAGTGACTCGCCATCAATAAAATGTCAACAAGTCTTCAGTTTCGGCAAGTATTCCACTCACCTCTACACTTTTATTCAATGCAAATTCACCTTCCATTGCAATTCAAGGTATCAAAATGTTCCGGAAATGCTTAACGGACAATTTAAGTACTTATTATCCTTAAATTCTGAACCTAGGCATTGAGACTTACAAAATTAACAATTACACCTTTTTGGAATGTTAATTTTCGCCTCTCATTGCAATTCAAGGTATCAAAATATCCCTCATATGCTCACTTCAATTGCTTAAGTACAGATTATCCTTAAATACAAAGCCTAGGCATTAAGATTTACAGATTCACCTGTATTCAATGCAAATGTACCTTACATTGAAATTCAAGATGCCCAAATGTTCCGGAAATACCTGCATTGATATGCTGCATACTGATTATCCATACATTACAGAACAAGCCATGAAGACTTACAGATTCACCTTTATTGAATGTAAATTTTTACCTTATATTAAAATTAAAGGATCCATTATATCCCAGAAATACCCGTATTAATAAAATAATTTAAGTAGGTACCGGTAAAACGGGGTGAATCGAAACAAAACTTTGATTGGGATTTTCACATTAAAGCTATTTTATTGGTTTAAAAAAACTGTAATCGATTTAAAAATTAGATCTTGATGATCCTTGATCATCTACCAAAACGTAGGCGGTCTATAGGTACACTTCTGTTGAGACCCTTCGGGGCATACAGGTTATGTTGAGTGAATCCTTCAATTTAAAACCTAGATATTTAAGTCTAAAGACTTACAGTGATTTCCTGTATCCTGCTCTGCAAGGCTTCGACTTTACTCGTGAGCGTCGTGTTAACTGCCCCGAGGTCTGTTCGGATATCTTCGTGCCTCTTCGTGTTTGCCGAGACATTCGCGATCGTCTCGTTCGCCTTGGCGTCGAGCTGGTGTAGAAGAGTCTTCACTTCCTCGACCCCTGCTACTGCTGCTAAGGCCTGCTTGTGGGTCGAACTTATCGAACTGTCGAAACCGTTGATCTGGAAGAAGAACGTGAAGGGTTAATTTGAGTATACTAAGGACGAATAGTGGTACTTAAAATGCTGATTAGTCTGATTGAATACGTCACTAAACCCCGGTTTCTGGACAGAAATGATCAATGCGGCACAAGTGAAGCCTTTGGCTGTTAAAAACAAGTAATCAACGCAGCGTTTTGGGCCGTAATCTTCTAAAGCTTGATTATTTTTGGTTTTTCCTTTTTCTGATTAAATAAGTTTAACTCCTACCGAAAGGACAGGCCCGATCTTGCAAGGACAGAGTTGTGTGGGTGGAAAAAGGAGAGGGAGGCCTTTGTCCAGCAGTGGAAAAAAATAGGTTAGATTGAACCAAAATACTATTTATTCTATCTGTCTATGACAGAATAAGGGCATGTATCACGACCTCCGAATAGCCACTAATCTAATCACCGAATAAATTCGAAAATGGAACATAATTTGTTTGGAATTAACTGCCAAGTAAATTAACGGTAACTTAATCGTAGGTGGTAAAACAGGTCCTAAATACTATTTTGGTTTATTAAAAGGTACAGTTACTTAACATTTGTCTTTTACTCGTATTTCAGGATATTCCCATGACACTGCTATCATAAGTGTTATCTTTAAACGATTTTGTTCTTTACGATAAATTGTTATCGCTTATGTATGACGTATTCATTTGCACAGACGACAAAGGCCCAAATCCTACCTAATCCAAGTCTGCAAAAATCTTGAAAACCGCTTCTTATAATATTGTTACTGATTACTGAAGATAATTCGGTTTAAGACAGACAGTAGGGCCGACATTGCTGCATGCGAGATATCGATCAGATTATACTGACCTACATACCAATAAAAATGTTTAACACATTTTGGTTGACCAAAATACCCTGCTTATACTCTATAGACATGAGATATACCTAAACATCGGGATTGACCTCTTATTTTAGAGATTCAAAAAAAACTGTTTTTTTTTTAAGTTTTGAGATTCTGTTTTTTACTTGTCAGAATTTAATATCAGGCCACATGTAGGTCTACTTATCAAGACGGAGTTAAACCTGTTTTAAACTCAAACCTTTCATTGATAGAGTTCAAATTCGGATGTATATTTTCAAATTTATGTCACCTATGACTTGAAGCAGAGTAAAATCAATGGTTTTCCCAAAGATATTATTAATTTAAATCAAAACGAACCTAAGGTTCAAGGTTGTAAGTAACGTGACACACTGAGTGATAGTGATAACTCATTTAGTCATTTTCTACGAGAATATACTGGAGAGTGAATTATGAGCTGATAACGATTTTAACCTCGTAACCCAAGTCGGAGACCGTTATCAACACATCTGTAACTTTCTGCGCGTGTAATTACTTTGGATCGGTGCTACTACCGTGCTGACATGTATGACAAAGAATTAGGAACTCCCACTTCATATGATGGCTACCAGAGGCTGTCATATCGGTAGGTAGTTTGGCACTCACAGATTGCCATAAATTCTGTTTTTTTGTTAATTTGTTTTCATATTTGTATTTTTTAGTATTATGATTAATGTAAGTGTGCTTTTGTGTGTTGTGTTTTTTGTTCTTGTACCAAATAAGTTTTTTCATCTATCTATCTATCCTATCATGAGACGGCGATATGCCACCGGTAATGGAGAACATCCAACGCAAACACACACAAAACGTTTTGGGAACACTTTCATTGTGCGTCCAGCTAAGGAGTGGAATTCCCTGCTGGTGTCTTGTTTCCTGATAGCAACAAGTTGGGAGTCTTAAATTCAATAGTAAATAGGTTGCTTCTAGTTAAGCTTACTACACTCGTCGACCACATCATCGCTTACCATCAGGTGCGATACTGGTAAATAATAAATAAATCTAAAAAATTTTTAAACTCTAGTCTATGTCATAGATGACAGAGACAAAGTCGACGATGGAGCTAGCTTACCCAGAAGAAGCCTGTTCACTCTAATTTTGAAGAGATAAGGGTTGTATGCGTTCGGAAACACAGACGCAGGCAGAGTTCCACTTTCAAATTAGTTGGATCGACCAGTATGAGGGTCAAAAAACTAAATATAATTATAATCCTTCCTTTTGGTTCTGCCGTAGTCGAGTACAAATGAATTAATCGTGGTTATATACGCTACCGTTTAGGGTGCCAAGATAAGGCATCCAGTTAGGATGACGTACGGGTTTACCGACACACGCGGATTGTAAAACCTCGCTTCCAAGTTGCAGACTGGCTAATATTTTAATCACAGCTTCAGTTATTCTTACAGCTTGTGCCGTTCCAAGGGCCCCCAGTTTCATCACGACCCGCCGTTTTATGTCTATAGTTAGGTCTTGGAGTGTTCCGTATCGATCTTTATGCCCTGTAGCTAATAATAGAACGGAACCCTCGAAGGGCTTGCTGCAAAAGCGTTCATATAGAAAGTTGTTTTTTTTATGAAGTCTCTCACAGTTATTATATTAGATAAGTTATTGTTTAACATCAATCTCAACTCAACATAGTGTTCGATAATGGTGCACATTCGGTTGCGCTTCGTCATCAATAATGATTTCGTTGAAACTGGCACAATTAAATTCCTCCAAATGGAATTAAATTGTGTCAGTTCCAACGAAAGCGTATCGAAAGCGTTTTCAACTTTGACATTATAATTTATCGAAAATTTCACCAATGACTTCATCAATCCTTTACTATTTCAGCCTATTCCTTGAGAATCTCGTAAAGTCCGGCTATATATACGTCTACGACATTAAGGACATGTGTAAAAATTCAGTTTTATAAGTCAGCTAGTGAGTGGATCAGATCTTTCCGCATTAAAATTGAAAAAAACAAAAACGTTTTGCAACGAGTAACATGGAAAAAGAGCAGGAAAAAGATGATGATTTGTATTGATATTTGACTATACCTGTGAACCAAACGTAGCGACAGTTCTCTGTAACTCCGCGAGTCTCCTCGGCGTGTCAGCTAACTTGGGTGCTGCGGACAGCTGCTCGGAGACGGCGGCCAACTCCTGGGCCGCCTGTGCCACCCGCTGCGACAGCTCTTTGTGTTCCTTGTCTAAGGCCGCGAACTTCGCGCTTAGATCGCTTGCGTTCGCTCGCAACTCTTTGGCAGTCGTGTGGCATACTTGTAGCGCGTCGTCGACGCTGTTGCTGCTTCTTGATACTGTTGGAGAAGAAAATCGTAGTTTTAATTTTTATTGTCTGCTTTATTTGAACCTCTACAGAGCCTTGTTCTCTTTCTTTAGGCATATGTGTTTTCTACGTAAAGAAAGACCCTACAATTCAAGGTTACTATAACATTGAACCGTCTAGCTTACATCTTGATATTTATGCTCCGACGTAACGAATAAGTCCAAATGCACAGTTTATCGTAGCATAGTCTTATTATTCTGAATCCAGTTAAATACAAAGTGATAGTAGTAAAAATATAAAGGTTAACAAGAGCATGATAATCATCATTTTATTTTATTTTTTTTTTTTTTTATAGAACAAAGACAATAAACACATAGCAACTAACTATAAATCATCCAGTCAAGATTTTTTTATCTACCTCAGTCATAAAGTTATTTTTATCAGTGTTGGTAACTAAGGAACAATAAAAACAGTGTGGCTCAGCTGTTTATAGCTATACAGAATTGCAGACGACGGTTGACGGAAACATGTGAAAGGAAGCGAGTTTCTTAATGCAGATCACATGTGTGGAGATTGGCAATATGCCTCGGGTTGTCATGTCTGTAAGACTACCTATTGCAGTTTCAGGCTTAAATGAAATTTCATTTTACATTGGAAAGTAAACACCTCCTCTCAAAACCTCTTCCTTATACAGCAGTAGATGTTCCGACTCATACGGTCTACTACGGTACGGCTTTGTGATAATACTGGGGCGTGCTGATTATTATCACAAAGTTACAATAACGTATAGGTCTATTCTGAAAACCTCTCATCGTGAAAACTTAGGTGGAGTGAGCTGTCAACGGTCATTCCGTCGTTGCATGGATTGACAGCTCACTTCGTGTTCACTTCACCTTAGTTTTCTCGGGTAGATCTTTACAGAATAGTACTACAGCTAGCGTTGCCCGGCGTCCGGATAAAGCCGGATACAGTCAGGATTTTTGGTTGAGTGTCCGGCCAAATTAATCGGTGTCCGGCCTATCGGGCTTTTTGAATTTGAGCATTTTTTTACATTTTTCATGTGTTGATTTCCGCTCCGCCTACCTCCCACCTACCACCCTTGTATCGCTAGCTACATACTACTACTATTGCAATTATGGAAATTATTATAGTAAGTCATGGATATTTAATGACTAAAAATAAAAAAGACTGATTCATTCAATTTTATTGTTTTACTTCAAAAACAAAATTGTCGTGTTTTACTCAGACCAAAAAAATTAAGGGTGTCCGGCTTTTTTACCTGAATGTCCGGCATAACTGGCTGGTCTATCCGGCTTTTCGGTTTTAAGACCTGGCAACCCTAACTACAGCATTGTCCAAAGAAAACTCTACAGTCAAGGGGCCAACATTCACAAAAGGGGCGAAATATTGAAGCTCAAAAATCCCCATAGAAATGCTTTGACGTTTGAATATTGGAGAAGCAGGAAATACAACAAAAGGAAGGAACGGATGACGGTAAGCATCAATGATAACTCGATTCAGTAAGTAGAAACATACAAGCGGATACAACTTCAGCGAAACAGTCAATGTTTTTAATGGAATCCGTACATAGTCCACGTTACGAAAATTCACACAGTTGACTCAACTGAAGATTTTCTAAACATCCTTTGATGTTTTTTTTCTCGTAGGAAAGAAATGAAGGCTGACATTAATGTCGCATTAACTCGAAAACTTTTAACATTGAGATTGTTCAAGTAGCAAAGATTTCTTAGCAATCAAGAATACTTCTCATGTACCTCTAATTTAAGTTTATTTCAGTCCGAAAAACATGCCTTATGTTTTATTTATAGTCTGCGCCAAATAACCTTTCTTCCTGCCAAGACAGCGAAACAATTTCAACGAGATATAGGTAGGTACTCATGCGCAAATATGTACCCATGGAAACTGCAAGGAATCCTTTTGAAGCGACATGGCGGGAAATTCTTTGCAGTGTGGCATTTTTCCGGGCAACTAATACAGTTATACTGTACAAGTATACGTAAGGATATTCTAGCTTTTTTTACTTTGGCGTTTGTCATGCTCATTGCAAGTAATAGATCTAATGGCCTCCTGCCCGTGAACACTTTCTAATGGAATTCAGCTTTGTTATCATAATAATGAAAAAATATTATATCAAAGACTAACATGTAAGAATTAATTGTTATGACTTCTATACAATTAGTTTCTGCCTTCACGTTCATTCGTTTTAGTATGACACGATTTGTAAACAACATTTTACTACAGGTACGCCGTAAAAATCCTTTAATACTTCAATCTTTAAATCTTTAGGAAAATTCCTGTAGATTTAAGACTTAGTTTGACCTTGCAACATCGTTTGATGTAGGCGGTCATAGGAATGATTGCATCCAGAAGTTTTGCAGGCCAGGTTCTAATAGACCTTTTTAGCGATAAAGATTTGATATTAACTAGAAGGAACGTAAAACACACGGGTAAAGATTGAATCACTGATATCTAGATGTAAATACGACAGGCGTACCACAAGGCCCTATAATAGGTACCAATCGACCTTAAGTAATTAATTAAGTCGTAGTTTCCTGTTATTAAAAACTTTTGTCGTCTTTTAAGTGGTAAACATAAGCAAGCTTTATTAATCCAACAAAGTGTACCCTTTGACCAGGAAGTCGCACAAAGCAACTAAATAATCACTATTAGTGGACATAAAGGTATTGTTAGTTCCTTATTTGTTTGTCCAGTTAACTCGATTCAATGTCAAGGCGAGATGATTGGTGTGGCTGGCACATAGATTGCTATAATTTCTTGTCAAGCGATCATTACGAAACGGTCGTCATTTACGGTCATATATGGCATCGCAAACATTAATCAACAAGAATGGCACGACCTGCAATAAACTGAATCGTTCTACGCAGTCTATGACTTCTACATTATACGGAAACGTTGAAGACTAATTGATTACAAAGTAGATGGACCAAACAGTACGTTGCAGCCGTTGCGAGTTTGCATCGTTTCGTTTCTTAGGTTTCAAACAGCTATCTGAATTTGAAAACTGCAGAAGTATGACACTTGGCGTCAGTTTGTTTGAATTGTGTTTCCAATTTGACATTGACTCGCGCCAGGTTAATTAATTGAGAGAAGAGCATAATTAGGACACTATTTAGATATGACCTAATGAACAATGTTATACAATATTGCATCATAGTGTATTTTGAGTAAGTACTGCAAGTACAGAAATACATTGTAGTAACAACAATAATAAGATTTTTGATTCTCAAATTGGATCTGAATTGGAATAAGATCCGAATCGAGTCGATACACTACAATAGTACATTTTGTTGTATCAAATAAGTAATATATATATATATATATATTAACCATTGCATAGCAGTCTGACACTGTTACTATTCTAGCATTATAACACCTATTTTATCAAGTTATTACAAAGTCTCATTTGGAAGACATCAATACACTACGACTACAAAATATACTCATAATTGAAGTTTAATAGTACTTAACCTCACGATATGAAAGGAAGATAATTGCGAACCCAAAATAGACATCAACCGCGTAGGTGTGACTCCATTGTAAACATTAGCTATGTATGAGAACCAAAGTATAACATGCAAAGTTGACTTTACATAACGAGATGAGTTTCCACCCACGCTCTGACGTTCACCGTTGTTAATGACTCAGAATCACTTTAAGTTGAATTTGATTAAAATGATAATAAAAACAAGGAATTGTGTGAAAGATGAAATGGTTACAAAGGGGTTACTCCTGAGATCATAGCAGTAATATATATGGAAGAAGACAGACTGTGATGTTGGGAAAGGAGCACGAAGCTGGGCGATAAAGCATAAACACTGAAATTGGGCAATGGGAAAAAGCAATTTTAAAACAAAATGATTCAGATTTTTTAAGTGTTCACAACAAAAGTCGAGACATGAGTCTGTGAACATCAGTATTAGGCAAAGTTTTGTGACAACAAATTTTGATATACCGTCGAGTCAGAGACTAGGGAGAAGTATCAGATGATTTGACAGAACCTTGAGAACAAAAATCTTCGATCAAGAATCTATAGAGTATTTTGATAATACTGTGTGAGAATACGGTGTATTTTTGATCGAAGACAAATGTAGAAAAAGATTGAATACCTTTAACAAATTAATCTATTAGCGTGCCTTTCGTATGTACGTGCTTATAGCCTGTTCCAACTAATGGCCCATTACAGGGCCTGACGCAATTCGAATGCTTTTTCTAAGAAAGGTCAGACCTTCAAACTTAATTATGTTGATTGTCTATATTTTCAAGGTGAACAAATGTTCTAACGGTATCAAGTTTGATAATGTTAATTTGATACTGTTGACTTACCTATAATAGAGGTTTACGACACTTCGAGTAGTGTAAATTAAGTCTATGCCGTGCTGAATTTTGAAGAAGCAGACTTAATTTAGATGCATATTATAATAGAGTTCATGAATAATAATTTCGTGCTTACTTCTAGCTAGCTAAATTGGCAGTAAAATAACAGTTCTGAAGCCGAACCTCTGTCCATTTCAATGCGCAGTGAAGCAATCTGTCGCCTGACGTCCACAAAGAGCCAGAGGACGGTGGCAGCTGAGACGACGCAGACACAGAAGGCTAGGGCTGCAGCCAGGCGGACGAAGGGTCTGGAGCGACGGCGGCGAGAGGTCCTACGGCCCCAAGGCTCCCCTTCATCACTAGAAGCAGATAGAAGTCGACCTCCTCGAGAACCTCCTCCGCCTACAAGAGCATCCAGCTCCCGCCTCTTCCTCATCTTCTTGCCGACACGCAGCGGCACCGCCGCATGCACCGCACTCTCCATAACGCACCACAACGCTACCGCAAACGCATCCGCACACACCCGCACCACGCACTCACTTTCACGCCACAGACGATCGCAAACTCTGAAAGGTCTGACACGTGTGATCCGCACCGCGGCGACTTGCCGAATGACCGTAAATGATACTCAGCATATGAAATTACGATTTGTAGTCTACTTATTTCTTACACACTGCCTGTTAAGAGTTATTCCGATATAATCAAAGGTGCAATATTGTGTCAATTTCGACTGCTGTTTGTCTGTGTGTTACAAGGCGCTCACGTTTAGTTTGAACAGTTTCAAGTCAGGTGCTAGTCTAAAACCCGGGAGTTGGTCGATATGTTTGCGAAACGAGTCTTGGCTTAATTTTATCGCTTTTCAGTGACGATTCATTCATAACGACCGATAACAGCTAAATGTTTATGTTGCTAATTCATGCATAATACCCTGCGATATACCAATTACCTAAATGTTTTAGTAAATTGTTCTTGAGTCAAGAGATTTCAAAACACATAGATTACATTACATTACATGCTGTGACATATCCTTGAGAAGTTCTCTTTGATTTATTTATCCATAAACAAGCTGTTCAATTTGGCCAAAAAAATCTCTAGATTTACACAATTGATTAAAAGAATGACGTAAGAGCCATGTTGGAGCAGTATTTATAGACACTATTGTGTTTGATTAGAAGGCGGAGAATACGTGATCACGTTGATAATGTGTTTGAACATTTTGATCACATTCAAGTACATTAGCGCTATTAATTCTAAGTGTACAATCACGATGGAACCTAGACGTCTAGGTCAATCTATTTTCTTCTAGACTGAAGTTTCCTCAGACATTGGCAATCAACCTTATTTATTGATACCTATAAAAGTATAGACGCCAGCACATCGCGCTACAACAATCTGTCAAATTTATACATATTTTCAACTTCAAGACTAGGTAAGCATTAGGTAGGTAAACATTAGTTTCAAGGTTGTTTGGGAAAATTTGACAGTTTCGGGTAGCTTGATGTGCTGGCGTCTGTACATTAGAATTTATAGACTTCTTGGGTGGCCATGCTATTTTGCTGGCTACCTAATAGCGGGTCCACATCATACCGACTTTTGTCTGCATAGACTGCGAAGAAACTCTGAATTTAAAAAAATGTATTACACCGACATTTGTCTGCACAATCAAAATTTTATAGACGTTTATGGAAGTCTGAAATGCGTGGACGGTCCATTACGTTTTTAACACAGCATGATAAAGGCGAACGGCAGAATTCGTACAACATACTTTTTTGTAGTTCTGTGATAGAATTTGTACCACTTATTAAGGCAACTAAACCATTCATTTTCATGTAACATTAGTATTTTTAGAAGTCCGGATTAATTAATTATAGCAATTAAAAGATTTAAGTAATATTTAAAAACAGAAATAACAGTAAATATAATTAACCAATTATACATTATTGAATTTTTATTAGAATAATTATTGCATACAATCTTAATAATTAACCATTTAATTATAGGAATTATTTTCGCCATCAATGTTTTTTTTTGTATTGGCAATTATTTTATTGACAGGTTAGGAAAATCTTTCCGAGTCTCTGTTCAGTTCTTTGCTGTTGTTTTGGATTGTGGTTTGTAAATGCATCTGAGCAATTAAGCAAATTATCTGGTAATTTTTACGTTGAGTTGAGCTACCTGCCCCTTTCTTAGATGAAATAAAATTAAGAATCGATTAAGTAATTATAAGAACAATTAAATAAAATATGTAAGTTCCTACAAAAACAAAGTTGTTTTATTTACCCACACTCAAAACTCCATCAGCACTTCATCATCATCATCAAACTATTGCAGACCGCTGCTGGACGTAGGTCTCTCCTTAAGCACCCTACTGAATAGTTACAATTCTCATGTCAATTTGCCAACTTAATGATAAGCAAAACACTACAAAGATAGCACCAGCTATCTAGAACATATCCTTTTTCACCAAAACAATGTTATGTGTCTACACGTAATAATATTTATTGGGACATAACCTCAAAAATAAAACTGGTTATAACTTTTAGGTCCCAACTTCTAAAAATCTAAGAATTTTAAAAGGGCTTGCCTCGATTATTGACTGCCAATTAAAACAAAAAATATCCCAAAACACGATATTTTATTAGGTGTACGAAACTCCCATACAACCCTGCCGTTCGCCTTTAGTTATGGTTCGACCGAATGAAGAATGGATGTTTTTTGCTGTGTTTATTATCCACTCCAAGAAACCGGACCTTATTCAAACTTTGGACTAAGAATGGTTCACCTTGTTTTATCATTGTTGATCAACTTATAATAAAAATCTTGCAGTTTCCAAGTGTAAAATGTTTTTCGACCTATTGAACTGTGACGGACACGATTGGAGAACAATGATCTAGAATTCTAGCCTAAGACCGTAGAGGCTAGACTTAGATGTGATACGTGTTAAGTGCGGTCAGCATAACAAGTCGAACGTTTAAGGTCGTTTACACGTTGACATTGGACTGGGATCAAGTCTTCTTAGGCTGATATCACACTGGCGATTTGCGAGCGAGTTCGCGGCATGCTGTCCGGGTTGAACGTGAGTGTACAAAATGGGTACGAGGGCGCTACTCGCGCTGAGCGCCTGCGGCGCCGGTGCACTAGCCTCGCTTTGGAGTCGCTTGCAAATCGCCAGTGTGATAAGGCCCTTATGCTGGCTACCTTGATCTTGCGGGTCGAGTCTGTTATAGGAAATTTATTAACATAATGACAATATAATGCAGATTTATAAAGATTACGTTTATTGTTTTGAACATTTCAATAGAACTAGTTTTTCCAAGGCAGATAAGGTTCTATTTGGATCTGAGCTTTGGAATTTAAAATCAGGTAAATGTTATATCCATAATTTTTAATCTTTGGAATGTAATAGTGTACATATGAGGTATGGTTTTGCTTATTAATTGCTTGTTTTATGATAGGTAGGTATGTATGCAGGTACTTAAATGACTAACTTCAATATTTTTCACATGTTTTCATAGAATTGAAACAGTAACAAGATATTCATCTCCACATAAGTATATTATGTGACTATTCCTACTTTACCCAGTAAAATTTTTCCTAAATTAGATTTTAATCGGTTTCTCCATTTAAAGTCAAACTTTTATTTCAATTAAGCCATTAAGGCACTTTTTCAACATTTACAGTTCAAAGAATATGTATAAAAATAAAGTAACTACTGTCCATTCACAAAGGTAGATTCTTATGGCGAACGGATCAATACCTATAGTGAAGAGTAACTATGGAGTTTCTTCTCCATAGTTACTCTTTTGATTTATTTATTTATTTAATTAAGGTTCACCAACAGTTGTTACAGATATTATATAGCTCATTATATATTCGTTTCCTCAAATTATTATCTGCACTAGCGCTTCGCCCGCGACTTCGTCCGCGCGGCTTTAGTTACACTCCACTTCAACGCCCCCTCTACCCTCTTTAAAGGTTAGTTTTGGAAAATTAAGTTCAACTATTTTTACCCAGTCATTTCTGCTGCTGATTCTGTGGTCTCAGGATCAGCGCAACTGTCCACCCGGTTTACCCCGTCAGGGGTTGATTATGCAAAACATTGTTAGATATGTTTCAATTATCCCACTTTAAGTTTGTTCATACCAATTTCCACGTAAATTGAAGCAAGCAATAATGCCCTCCCCTAAAACTTCACCCCTTTAGAGGTTTATTTTCAAAAAATCCAAAATTGTTTTAGTCTCATTTTTTTATCGAAATCATTTTCCCCAGTTCGCTGAAACCGCAACATTTTTCTTACTAAAAACGCTCTACATTTTTATAAACGTCGTGTCATAAAATATAGGCTATGCTAATAATGTACCTAGCTTTCTAATGGTGAAAGAATTTTAAAATCGGTTGAGTAGTTTTTGAGCAAAATCGTAACAAACAAACAAACATACCAATAAATATTTCCTCTTTATAATATTAGCTTAGATTTAGATAATCAATCAATAATACATGTAAACAAGTTATTCCGTAGGTAACCAACCAGCAAAATATCTTTAAAATATTAATATATAGTTTTTCCTGTTAAGTATTGCTTAATTTAATTATAAGTGGAACAGATAATTGCTACCGTCCATCGCCATCAATATAATTAATAAGCGATTATGATTTCCCAATCAGCAGTTTTAATTCTATTTTCGACCTATATAGCTTCATTAAGGAAACCGCATAAACGAAAAAAAATGGAACATGTTTTTCATAACCACATCATAAATTACTTAATGTTAACGAACCTAGTCTACAAATCTCTATTATTTCTTGTCACATTTAAAATAGTTATTGAAGTTGACTGAGTAGAATATCTCAAATATATTTTGTATCGCGAAGTGACCACTGACGTCACGATAAGACAAGAGCATAGAGGTGTGATAACATTATTTACGAGAACAGTACCGTGGCATTATCGACCTACGTGCCGGCGGGACGAGGTGAATGAAAGCCGAGCATGCGCAGAACTGCCCGCGACTTGCGACACCATTGTATTCGAAACAATACTTAAATAATCTAGCAGGAGAGACTTAAACACTGGTATCCTAAGATATCTATAGGAAATGGGATGAGAAAATTCACATGCTTAAGAATATAGCACCATAACACACAGACAAACAGACGATTCAAGAACACCAGCTACACAAACTCACTGTACACAGATCAATGAAGCTCACAAATAAACACAAAATTTAAGATAAATACACGTAAAAATCGAATAAGACACTATTCGCCGGGGAAATGGAAAATTTTCACAAATCCCATCGAGGTGTTGTAAACTATGTATAACGGAGAAGGGTCCAGGGCGACGGTGGGGCTAACACTGCTCGTGACGTCACCCAGGCGCGGCGACGCATGCGTACAGAAAACACCGCATCAGATATAGAGATACTGGATGGATACGAATGTTACGATAACTGTGCAGCCAAAAGAAAAATAAAAAACTCCGCCAACGCAAACTGGAGTTGCTTGACAAATTTGTAGTGCGGAGAAAATAATTGGGCTTTTAAAAAAAAAACATCTACAATCTGAAATTACTCAAGGAGCTGGTTAGATTTTCGTTTAGCTGGTCTAGTACTTCCAAATTCCTGATACTGATGGATCTTTTGATCCTTCTGGATTCCTAGTAACTTAGGCTGTACTTCAGACAGCACTATGCACGAACGTAAATCGAATTTTGAAAGTTGAACTTTGAGTCAGGCCATCCCTGATCCCGTGAGACTACTTCCTCTTCATTGTCTTCTCTCTACGTCGGACAATGCTAATCTTTCGTTGCTCTACACAAGCACAGCTCTACAGTGTACTACACACCCACCGATGATGGCAGTGCCTTCTTGCAAATCAAAGTGTCGAGTTTTCGGTGTTAACCGCATTCGGTGGCAAGCTTCGATTTCAATAAACAATTACCACATAATACCTCAGTATCACGTTCTCATAACAATTTTAAACGACAAAACATTCTAGATATTTTTTTCACTCTATTATACATCCGTGTTTACTACGGTAGCGTAACTGGTGTCCTAATTTGTTCTACATTAATTACTCAAGAGAGCAGTAGCCGTAAATTGAACAATATTTAATTACTTCGGTGAACTGGCCCGGAATTGTGGAAGCCATGTTCCATTTATCGTTCGAACTGTTTTTATATCTATGTCGTTTTAAATTAGTCTCTAGACGTCTCCTGAAAGTTGGCATTATTTAGAATGATAAAAATAAATACTAGTGGGCGAAAATTGGCGCATTCTTCATAATTAACTAATGGTTAGATGATCGCAGTCCTAGGCTTGTTGACGCCAGGAGACGCGTTACTTCTCTGTGACATTGTCAAGCTTCTTTTCCAACATTTTCAGGAGTTCCTGGAGTTTGACGATCATAACGGGGCAAACCAACTCTGATTATTTCGGGAAAAATATCCAAAAATAACTCCCCAATGGCAGTTGTAAGGTTCATAAAGGGTTATTTCGGGTCAAAAACTGGTGAATGGACGTGGTTTACGTGTATAAGACCCGTCAAAGAACCTAGGTCAAAGTTGTAGGCATATTATACTTTAAGTTAAAAGTCACCGTCACGCGAACAGCGTCACTGCCATAATTTTAATTGATTAGAGCGGCACAGGTGTTTACTCTTATGCAACAGTTTACGGAGACAAGCCCACAACGAACCGAGATAGACCGAGTTAACTTGACATATACGATTTAACGCATAATTTTATAATCACGAGCAAAATGCATTACTTATTGGCCGATTTTTATCAAATATAAGTTTATTTTATTTGTGATGTTCCAGCTTTAATTTCATCTCGCCTGATGGATTCTTAGGCAGAGTTGCCGCTCTACCAGACAGGCCCAAAGAGGAGGCGCGCAATTATTTCGTACGCGCTTTACAGCAGTGCTACCCTATAAACATCGGACTGTATAAAATTTGGGTGAAGTAAACACTAAGTGAGCTGTCAATGTATCAAATCAAAGAGGAATAACAGTTCACTCCACTCCACCTAAGTTTTTACGGTGAGTTGTTTACTGACTTGACCGGCTGTAGGATATATGGTCGTGAAATCGACCGCGCTAGGTGATGGGGTCCGCTGGGGTCGGCGCGCCGATACTAGTCAAGGGTGCACGCGAATTTACTTGTATACCGAGCCCTCGACTCAGACTCATGGTAGTGGTAGAAACAATGGGGTAATAGTCGGTAGGTGACCTACATAACCCTCCGATCTCCGCAGACGGAGGGTTTCCATGAGGATTTTCCCACAAAAAAAAGGTCTAGGACCTAGTTAGCCCAGAAGATGTCCGTCGGGGCTTGCTTCGAAGGCTGAAGGGTTACATGAATATTCAGCACAGAACTAAGCTAAAACAAAGTGGGACACTATCAGCGCACGATTTATGACCGCGAATGCTACGCAACTGTGAGCCGTGACGTAGTATAGCCGAGTATATTTCAAATGCAATAATGATATTATTTTGTCCAAATATCAAAAAGTATAAAAATAATGTAGGTTTGATATTTCTAACACAAGCCCATTAATTATGAAATTGCGAGATAACAAATTTAATATTTCAAGAATTATTCCTGTCAAAGTTTTATATTAATATTATTAGGAACATTAGGAATGGTGGGTAATTCTAAAATGTCTTTACAGTATAAAACTGCAGAATGCAAACAAAGATATTATCTGTATCGCGTCACTTAAGGAGTCGACTATCACGTGTTATACATACATAGGCGTGTATATAGACATAAAACATGCGGCTGTAATTAAAAATATGTAGCATAATGAACGGTTCTTTGATAAAGCTTGTTGTTGAACTATTTCAAATAAAATATTTTCCTGGTTATCTATAAATTGATTGAGTGAAGTTATGCCCTTTTTTTGCCCCTTTGTAACTTTGTACACGCATATCCCGTTATTTCCCGTTCCCGTATAGCCTATAGCCTTCATCATGAATGTGGTTATTATACAAAATAATTTTCCAAATCCGACTTGAAACTCTTCAGCTTTATTATTTTATTATAGATATATAGATTTTTCATCCTTTATTTTAAGGATACATAGTTGATTAGATATAACACTCTATAGTCACACTAACTTGTAGAAAAACAAGACACCAGCAAACTTCTTTAGCGGCGTTGTGCACTTTTTGGGATGGGTAAAAAATGTTAAACTTGCGTTAGGACACGTGACCTGATCGAAAATTCGTAAGACGGAGGGAAAGTTCTGTAAAATTCTGGGAAAGTGTTAAATTTTTAATTTAATATAAATTGTCATGTTGTTGATAGCGCAATTAATGAATATTGTATTTCACCTCATAAATGATAGTACTTTTATACTGATAATTAAAGCAATTCGTGCGAAATTATTCCCTAACCATTCCAAAAAATCATAAATGCACAACATTTATGTTCAAGTTTTCATTTCTGCCGGCACTCCCGGAGTGTAACACATTGTTTTTTTTTTGCTATAGTATCATGTAAACGCGCTCAATGTATAACACCGGCAAGATGGTCCGACGCGATAAAGAAGGCTGTTGAAAGCAGCATGTACAGAGCGGTCCACATTGCAGAAGACTGCATGGCTTGGAGACGCGTCATATGTGGTTGCGGTCTTCAGCAGTGAGGGAATGAAGAAGAATCATACAAAAATAGTTTTTTCTTTTTGGGCTATTTTACCTTGGAGATCTCCAAGTCATCTTAGAACAATTACTACTAAGCATATTTATCCACATGCAACATGTGGTTGCACAATGCACAAATGATTTTGCGTAACACATGTTCCAGTTGCAAAATTAATTACTGTCCATGTTTGAGACATAAATAATTTGTATAATTACCTACTTGTTTTATAAATGGCCCATACATGAACATGCACAATAGGGTAGATGACTAAAAAAATCTAAAAGTCTCAGATAGATATCCAAAAAATATTAAACATGTGTTTTTTCTTTTTTCACATATACAAAAAATGAAGACGACACAGTGTGATGAGCTCCCACTTCTGATTTTTGATGCATTATATCTTCATCAATTTTTAATAAAAAAAAATATGTGTCCAGTATGTTTTTTTGTTACTTAGGAATCATCCCTATTGCAAACATGTTAGATTATAATAAAAACAATTAAAAGAGCTTCTATATGTTTAACACCCTGAATAATCAGCTCAAGTTCAAACCTTGCTGCCTGACTGGTCTTGCCCATCATCACATGGTAATTTTATACAGCTTGACTCAAAGAAGAATTACAGATAAATCATAATCTTCCTACCTCTGTCCCATGTTATTTAGAAGAAGTGCAAGACAATTTCTTTTCCATTTTCAGACCTATTAACAAACATTAAATATAATAAAATCCATACCGTGTCCAATGTCGGCACGCATAGTAGATACTTGGTCATAGAGTGCAGCACATATCCAAGTGAGCATCAGCAGCCATAGTATGAGGGTGCCTCTCACAGCCCAGCGGAGAGCACATTGCACTTCAGCTCCTAAGTTGTGCTCTAGTGTTGCTGGTGCAGAGTTTCGGCTGCGTTCACGCCTGAAATATATATAATAGTTAATATTTTTTAAATAATGTAAGTAACTCATTAAAATAAAATTAAATAAGTGAATCCTCACATTTAAAAATTCTGAATTTTATTTAGTAAGTACACAATACCAAAGTGAATTTATCTTTAATCTAAAAAACATTTTTGCCAACAATTGGTTTTGGGTTTGTAGAATCTAATCATGAACAATATTACTACACATGGGAACTACTATCAACATAAAAATTTGCAAAAACATTTCTTTAGGGTAATGTGTCTCAGTTATATTCTTCATGCTTAGCAGGAATTAAACAGATGACTTTATCCCTATGAAATGTCTTCTGACTAAAGTCAATAACATTATTTTCCATATAAATGTTATTCATTCCTTCACTTCATAACCTATTTCTTGCAATACAAGCTGATATTTATACTACTACGAACCTTGTAATTTTCTTCTTTCTGCTGGGAATTATTTCTAGCTGCAAGTCTTCTGACTCTTCGTCGCTAGACAAGTCCAAAAGACGGAAGTTTTCTTTGTTGACTTTAGATGGTGCAGACATTTTAGATTCCGGCTCATACAACACATACTACTAGTTACTTACTTTCATGTGCGTTATACATCAGACAGATAATCGCACTGTATTTATTTACTTGCAATCATAAATTCTCTTCAAGGTTATAAAAGTTTGAAAATACTGGAGATACAAGAGCTTACCGCAACTAAAAGGTTATGAATAAAGCGTAACTAGACTAGCCTAACCTTGGATAGAGCAGAAGTAGAGCTAATTTCAAGATATGTTACAGTATTGCTTTAGAGATTCGTTAAAAACTACGTTGAATAATAGCAAAATTATAGAAGTAATGAAGAATGTCAAAGTCAAAATTAATAAATTCTTTGTCTATCTTGTCTTTGGTCGAAAATGACAGCATTTATAATTAAAATGAGCTTGTTCATGTAATGGTTGACAGCATCAAAACCCATTTTATCTAGTTACTACAATTTTTTTTCTAGTTACATCTTTGCGCGTCCTTGTATGTTAAAGCTATTTAGGCTGTAATTTTGCAGAAAATGTGCAGTACAGTACACTAAGTTTTTTCGCCTGGCAATGGCATTACTGCTTGTGTCAAAAACTTGAAACGTGCTGTCACCAATTGTCAGAATCACAAATTGTCTGTCAAAGTGTCAATCAATGCAAATCATCTAAATGCAATGGTTCGTTCACCGATTGCATTTAATTTTTACTATATATATGGAATATAAAAATAATTATTTTCTTTAAAACAGTTACAACCATGAAAGAAAAATGGAATTTTGTTTTGTATTTAGTTTGGTTTGCCTACTTGGTTCTGTCAGCGGCTCTCATGTTCGGGCATGGATTCCTGTTATCCCGTAAAACTCTGAGTGATGTTACTGAATGTGTTCCGCTCGATAGATTTGGATGTGATGGACATGAAAATTCTACAGTGGGGGGTCAATGTGATGAGGATGAGAAGATTCGTCGGATTTTGTCTGTGCCTGGCGGGCCGTTGGCGTGTGTCCCACAGAAGTCCCGAGTGGTGTTTTTGTTAGTGGATGCACTACGGTACGATTTTACGGAGTATGATGAGAGTATCGAGAAGCCGTTGCCGTATCAGAACCGGTTGCCGATCATGCGCGAGCTGCTGGACCGCTGGCCGGAGAGCGCGAGGCTGTACCGGTTCATGGCAGACCCGCCGACTACTACTTTTCAGCGTGTGAAGGCTCTGGCCACGGGCTCGCTACCAACCTTCATCGACGCCAGTGCTAACTTTGCTGCTATGGAGTTGCAGGAGGACAATATAATTGACCAGGTAAATATTAAGAAACCTGAACTTGCTTGACAATTTGACTTTTCTCTTGCTTTTAATTTTGCTTTGCCCTAATGATGTAATAAATCTAGTCCATGTCCTCAATAATTATCATTCCTAATAGTATTAGTATCAGTAATTGATAAGATTGTCTATAATTAGGTGAAAAAGAACAACGGGCATGCAGTTCTTCTTGGAGATGATACATGGTCTCGTCTGTTACCAAAACGCTGGCTACGATCTCATGCTATGTACTCATTCCATACCTGGGACCTGGATACTGTTGATACAGGTAAATACTAACAAAAGCTACATAAATTAAATACTTTTAATAATACTGCAGCAGTTAAAAAGAAATGGTACCAATGGTAAATATTAAAAGGAAAACCATACTGGGTTCATTCCTGTGGTTCTTAGGTATGTTCAAAACGCCCATGTAGAATAGTAGAAATAGAAATTGTGAAAGGATCATGCAAAAAGTAGAAAAGGTAAAAAAAAAACAAATGGCACAAGAAATTACACTTACCTTCTATTGAGTTCGTACATTACTATTGTATATTCAAATGCACCACATAAAAAAGAAGATTTAATAGAATTGTATAGCCCTGATGAACAATCCGTTGGGTTTGGCTGCTCGCAGTAGATTGAGCATATTTAGCGTATCAATTGATGCATCAGTGTGAAATAAGTAGGCTTTGACCCTTTTCTTGATGACCTGGGTTTTTTGCAAACATGTGTAAGACAAACATTGCTTTTAGTTACCTACTTCTGCACAAAACAGTGTAATATTTCATCATCATTATTATTTGCTAACTAATTTTAATTAATTTATTTTCATAACACACACATACAGGATGATTGCTAATTAAGTGTGTTCCTTGAAATGGTTTAATCTAGAGCTAATTTGCAACAATATTGACCCCAAAAACTGCAAATGGTGAGAAATCTGTCTGATAGCATAAAAAACATCTGGTGGTGACAGTCTGTTGCATCAAGTCAAGTAGCTATCACCACATACCGAAATAAAGAAAATCTGCAATAAGTAAGGTGTACATCAAAAAATATGTACTACCAAGAGTACCAAGTACCATCACATGTACTTCCTTGATGGAAACAATTGCGTTTATTTTTCAAAACCAACCAGGCTTTTATTATACCATTTTAGAAAGCTTTTTAAATAAGGAAGTATATCATGTTATTTTACATCAAGTATCATACATATATTTTGAGTAAACTGTCTCAATAACCAAAAGATGTTTTAAGAAATTTTCATTGCTTGCACTCCACAAAGGGCACAGACAAAAGAAGGTAGATGTGTAGGGAGTAGTGGGTGGTCTTTAGTGTCTAACTAGCAGTTCCTCTGTACAGATTTTGTTAGTATTCTACAAACGTCAACAACCCCAAAGGTTGATTTTCGAAAAAAACTTTATAGTTCGCATCTTCGTTATAAACTACAAATACTGTCCAAAATCAAGTCTCTATCTCAGATGAAGCCTTTTTTTTTTATTTTTGGTGTCGGGGTGAAATCCTCATGGAAATCCTCCACCCTGGGGCGGGTGGAGGGGTCTGTCAGACTCTTACTGACTAAAACCACCCCGGTGTTCCATCTCCCACCTACGCCGAGGATCGCGGGAACGTATGCGACTTCCGCAATCCCCGACTGGTGCCGGCCCGCTTCTGCGGGCCACCTCGCGTCGCCGGGGGGAGTGAGGTGTTTGACTCCCCCCGCTACGTCAAAGAGGGGCGCACGGGACACCACGCGCCGCCACCTCGGGTCCGGGTGAATGGGGGGCGACGGACATCCCCATGTCCGCCGCCCCTGGACCCAGTTAGGGGGGCCGGAAGAGGGCAGCGTATGCCCTCCTCCGACGCCCGATGCGCCTGCTGCGGGCCGGGAGAGCGGTTGTGATCTCCCTCTCCCTTTCCGCAGCCTCCTTCTGCGCGATAACTGTCTCGCAGAAGGAGACCACCGCGTCCCAGGACTCCTCACCGCCGACCATAGCATGAACTACGGCCGGCAGCAAGGGGTCCCTGCCTACCACAGAGATGAGGGCACGGCGCGGCTCCTCCCAAGCTGCACACTCTGCCAGCATATGCCGCGCCGTGTCCTCCCGACAGTCGACGCAGTGGTGACATCGAGCGTCCGGCTCCCTTCCTATGCGACACAGGAACCTCCCGAAGCAGCCATGCCCCGAGAGAACCTGCGTCGCACGAAACGACAGGGAGCCGTGCCTTCTCCCGAGCCAGAGGTCGAGCACTGGCCGGATGGCCTCGGTGATGATGAGGCCGGCGGAAGAACTCGAAAGCCTGTATCTAAGATGAAGCCTACACCAACTACGGCAACTACCATAGTGACAACTTCAAAAATGTCGATTTCCTATACAAACTTTCATCTCCATTTTAACCCCTCAAGGGATGTTACTTCAAAAATGTTGAAGCAGATCATTTTTAATTGTAATCAATAGCCTTTAAATCATTAGACATGTCCAAGAGAGGTTTGAGCTTTTTTTTATGGAAGCTGGCGTAGTTACCCCATCGCCATTTTATTTTTTCTACAAAGTGGCGGCGCACAAAACGTATTTATTAACGAGGACACAAATAATATCCTGGGATATGATGTCCTAAAGGAACGCGTTGCCAAGATTTTTGCATGCAAAGACAATTGTGGCGATGTGCTTCTAGGCTTTTATGGTTCAATGCTCTTTGTTGGCAATCTTTCAGAGGGTGAAAGTACTCATGAATATGATCAAGTTTCACTTGTGGGAGCAACAAGACCATGAACCATGGGGCTAATTCATGGTTGCTAACCATGAATTAAAAGTCGCCTTGAATAGGGCTGTGGTCATGAACTCGCGACAGTTGTTACGCGCTTTGCGCTCGATTGTTACCCCTGTTTTGCCTTGGGCGAGCGCGGGTCGGAATCGAAAAAGCTCACTTGTTTGAACAAGTGACTTTTCAAGCAGTCTAAAACAGTCGTCACTAACTCCGATACATTGCTTGAAATGTGACTTGTTTGAAGCTTTTAACAATTTTTTGCAGCCTGGTTTTATGATACGAGTATTTTTTTATTTCCAAAATTTTGGTAGGTTATATTTTTAATAATCATACACCTTTTAAACGACTGCAAAAAAGGAGGAGGTTATCGGATTCGGATTTTTATATTATTTTTTATTTTTATGGATGTTGTATAACTCCGTCATATGGTAGAGACGTAATTGCAAAATTCTTTTTTTGTTCGAATAGGGAACGTGCTCGAAGTAGACTGCCATCTAGCGTTGCAATTTCGAAACTTATATGTAAAATATACTTGGCAATGACTTGTCTTTGCTGCCGTTACACACTTTTATATACGTTGAAATTTTAATGGTTGTTTTCCCGCGGCAGAACGATTAGCCATCAGTAGTACTATCGAAATATAAAGTTAAACTTAAAAACAAAAATGTTTTTGTTTTCAAATTAAAAATTGAAATCATAAACTTGAAAGCGTGAGAAGCAAGTAACTCACTAGACGAGACGTAGGTCAACACACGCACGCGCCGTGTGTTGAGTAGTACAGTATAAATGTTCAGAGAAAAATAAGCTCTCGCGCGTAGTAACACGGCATTAACTTGCCTACAAGCACGCGGCGAGTGAGGTCCCGCGCATCGCGCGCGGCATCCTTTTATGTTAACTTTTTCGGTATTGTGTTTCATTAAATCAGGAGTACCTGTCAGCTGGTTGATATGCGAAGGGCAACGACCGCAGCTGCTTTGCGCGAAACTATCGCGATGTAAAAATATTGGTTCGAAGCCGCGTTCGAGTTTTTTTTATCACAATTTTATTATAATTCTGCCATTTATTGATATTAAATTTACTATTTTTCATAAATCGATTGTATTACCAAGACAAACTCATTTCGCTGCGGGAAAACAACCATTTAAATTTCACGCTGTAGTTCCTGCACGTTCCCTATGAGGTTTATATCGAAATGGTCCATTTCGAATCATTTAAATTTCGTAAAGATGTGATTAAAAATTTCGGAAATAGACAATTCATTAAAAGATATACTTATACAGGTTCGAATTTTTGGGGGTACCAGCACTTAAAAGCAAAAAAATAAAAGCCTTTATTCCAAAAAAATAAAGTTATTTTATAAGTACCTACTTTGTAGTGGTTTTTATTCAGAAATCGGTTGTTACAAAGATCAGAAAGAAAACAGGATTCGTAAATGTTTGGAATCGTTTCCTCAAGCTCTTTATTCTGACGGGTATGTCATTAAAAATACTTCTTCACACTATGGCACATAATTATACCTCATTTGTTAAACTCTATTCAACGGTCTAGGCTACAGGGTGTGTCAAAGAAATAGACATATCGACCGGGGCAGTCGGGTGAAAAGATATAGCATTCCCTCATACCTACGCACTAACATTTGAGGGTAAAATTTCTATTCCACCAACTACAACTTCTTACTTGCAGAAGTCGATTCTAAAATATACGACGAACTAAGAAGAGATGATTGGAACCTGCTTGTGGCCCATTACTTAGGGGTGGACCATGCTGGCCACAGGTATGGGCCAAACCATGCAGAGATGACTCGGAAGTTGGACGAAACCAATGTAAGACTGAAGAAAATAATAGCGATGCTGCCACCGGATGTACTGCTTTTTGTAGTGGGCGACCATGGGATGACTGAAACAGGTATGTGCTAGGCTTAGTTGAACATTAGAGTAAGCATTTATTGTTGTGGCAATCATAATCTAACATGTAATAATGATCAGATGTTTTAACTTGTAACTAATTTCTGTACCTGAGAAGCATAACACTGTTATTCCGTTTTTTACGATTTTGAATTTTCTACACTATCTTATATCTAATAAAATCAACTTTACGTCAGAGTTTTGAAATTGTATAATGTCTGGGAATCATTCTAAAGCATAATATTTTAAGTGATTGATTATACATTAAAGCAGACGGTAATATAATTTGCATTTTACTGTATGTACGGAGTTACATTGTTTTGCCGCTACACTTTCGATGACGTGGCGCACGGCGCCGGCAGAGTGATCTTATGAGTAGCGCGCAGGAGTTACAATGCGTCATATCACGTACAATCCGTCCTGAACGAATGTTCAAGGGAAGTTCCAGTGGCGGAAGACCACCGCTGAAAACTCCCGGACGATGTACGGAATCTGATAACCGCGGCACACAGAAGAAGCACGTAAGGCAGGCCCTTTCGTCTGCCGCCTTCGCTTAGGGAAGGCTCCACTTCATCATGACCTATAGTAAATTGTTACTCAGGTGCAAATTGCGACTTTTCACTGCGGTTATCCGACCCGCTGACGTGTTTTTCTTTCCTTGAAAAAGTACCAATATACTGTCAAATTAATCTCAATATTGTTACCTAATTCAAGTTGAATAGTACACTATTCAACTTCTTGTTCTTACCTAATAAAACATTTTCTCCAAAATGTTGGCGCATTTTATCTCACAAGCTCCTCCAAGTCAAGATTGTCAGTTATTTATGAGCATAAACCTTCTCGGCCTTCTCCTGTAAAGTTTGGATTTTGGTGATTATTTTGTATTTGTTTCTCAGGTGCAGATTTATTGGAATAATAAAATGTAATCATGCTATCTAAATATTGTTCAGACAGAAATAATCAGTGTATACTTATCACCGGTCAAGTAAGCTCATATTGGGATAAGGTTACAATAACTCGCATAGGTCTGTACAGCTGAAAATTTGTATGAATGTTCGCGACACCATTTTATAAATGAAATGTGAAAAGTCCTCATTGAACCGACATTTTCAAAACAAAAAAAAATATTCAAGGTAAAATTTCACAAATATGGGGTTTTTAGCGAAACGGTTAGTTTTATCATAAAAATAGGTAATCATGCTGATACAATTTTTGTCTCTAACCCATATTTGCGAACTTTGACCTTGAATACATTTCTTTTTTGGTAATGTTGGATTGATGGGGTCTTTTCCACTTTTGATTGGGGGTGTTCCTGTGTTCCGAACATTTGTACAAAACAGCTCTATGCGAATTTTTGTACCCTTGCATGGCTTACTTGACTGGGCTGTGTATGTATAGGCATTGTGTATTTAATACATATGTATTTAAGATTTTGTGGAAATATCTGAAGTCAAGTCCTTTAGCAAGTCAGCTAATACAAGTTTGAGAGAAAGCAGAAATTACAAATGGGGAAATAGGGGAGGGGGCGGGGCAGGTTCACAGATATTTTCATCAAGTATTTTTGTACTTGTAATATTAAGTAAAGGTGCAAATTTTTCACATTGTTTTAGACTCACATGAATGGACCAACTCTGATGGTAGGTATTAAATAGTATTGCTTGCAATGTAGAACATTTTTGTGTGTTATTAATGCTGTTTTGTTTAGGCTAAATTTGCTGCTATGTGTGTGATTCTAAAGCATTTTTGTTAGAATTTGTGTCTATAATAGATAGTAGTTAGTTTCATTATTTTTGTGAATAGTCATGTGATTTTTAATTTGCATTGTTTGACGTTTTTTGTAACAAAAAGTTCTAACTTGTGTGGTTTTTTAATAAGCAAAAACTAGAATATTTCGTTGCTAACTAGCAATAAGGAAGTTAATTAATTGATGAGAAAAATTACTTTGTTTCTTTGGATGTGAAAATTATGTTAAATTTTTGTATTAGCTGAACAGGTTACCCTATGCATGAAAATACGACTTTAGGCGTATCAACAATTATACAAATATTTTTCCTTCCCTCGACCAGGCGATCATGGAGGCGAAAGTAAAGCTGAACGTACAGCGGCATTCTTTGCGTACCGGGGCGCAGGCCTGGCCGGGACTGGGGAGGACGTAATGACCGGCAAGGAGGTGCAGCAGACGGACTTAGCGCCCACCCTAAGTGCGGCGTTAGGCAGACCACCCCCCGCGCCCTCTCTAGGACACCTACTGCTGCCCGTACTACCTAAAGCCAGCAAAAGCCACACCTTGCTACATATAAGTAATAATTTAAAACAGGTCAGTTTAATCAACATTTGGCCGTTTATCTCTCCTTGAGAATCTAATGCAGCATTCGTTTTATTTTTCCAACCCACTTTGATTGTTTGAATTTTATCTTGTGTGACTATCATCTGCAGTGGCATTAATGTTCATTATCTGAATAATATATTCAGCATATTTATACAACATAATACCTACAGATAACACAATACATGATTCGTTACGGAGAGGAATCCCAACAAGTGTCGCTCGACCGACTGGCGCATCTTATCAACGCGACGAGGGAGCAGTTACATAAAGCCTCCTCCATCGAAACTGATGAAGAACTCAACAATTACGTCAAGGATGTCAGGTAATTAGCAAATTATGTTAACCAACGAAAAATAATGTTAATCTAATGTAATAAAGTTTAATTTTGTTTCAGGGCTCTCGTTGACAACATCCGCAATGTATTCCGCGAAGTCTGGGTCGAGTTTGATTCGTTGTCTATGCTCAGAGCCCTTCTCCTTCTTCTCCTCGCGATATTCTTCAACTGGTTGATAACAGAAGGTCTTCCTATGGAAAGGCTTCCAGCTGTATTCGCTAGCACTTTTGTCCCGACTGGACTAATTTCCATGGCTGTTTGCATCGCCGTGTGCTATACAGCTTTCTACTTTAAATTTTTAGAGGATCTTGAACACGCGATTATCTTGAGCACTGGTTTGATATCAGCCAGTATAACATGTGTTCTAATAATCATGCACTGGGACGGGATTGCTCAAAGGTGGTACGAAGGACGTTCGCAGTTTTATGAACGTTTTGCTCGCGCGGCCTTAGCGGCTTCTGCAGCTGTTTTAGTATCGAACAGTTATATCATAGAGGAAGGCGCTACTCTGGCATTTTTGTTTATAACAGTATTAGGACTGATGGCTTGGAATGCCGGTACCATAAACACGGTGTGTTATTGGATCGCATGTGGGATTGTTCTTGCTGGGACGAGGTCGTACCGCGGTTGTAGGGAAGAACAAGGGGATTGTTGGACGGCAGGGTTGGGGGTACCTACGGGGCAGTCATCCCGTCCTGCTCTAGTACTAGGCATGGGTACTGTGGCTGCTGTTGTAGCTATATGCAGACGGCATGTGGGCTGGCGAGGATACTGTACTTTAGTAGCTGGGTTATTAGCTTGTTCTCACTGGGCAACGGGTTATGGATCGTTAGGGTCTCCAAGCCGAGCAAAATTGCTAGCACGGGCCGCTTGGTTAGTCCTAGCAGTGATGATGTGTCTACTATGGAAGCGTGAAGGTCGTGGTGCTACACTACCGCTGATGGGGGCAGGATTGCTGTTCTTTGTCGCGAACACACTAGTTCTGGGTGTGTCGTACGCACCAGGCGCGGTTCTAACATTCATACTGGCATGTTTGGCTCTAAATATTGTTGCGAATTTGAGAAGCGAAGGGTCAACGAAGTTTTGTAAGTATTTTTTTTCCTTTGATTTCAAAATAAGAACACTTCAATTTTACTTGATCCTTATTCTTTTTTTATTTTTCCAGCACTGGCAACCCGATGCAATTCAAGCGTGGCTTGTATGTGGGCATTACTGGCATCGTACGCGTTCTATGCCACGGGCCATCACGCCACGCTGGGCCATGTTCGATGGGCACCCGCCTTCCATGCTGGGGATCCTAACTATTTGGATATTGGACCACCAATCACGATTTCTTTGGTTTCACTCGAATTATTTGGTAAGTTATTAATATTAACAAAAAAATATAGTTCATATCGGCTCGGTAAAACGCCGGAAATATGAGATAACACGGTCGGGAATTATAAAACTCGGAAATATAAAATCCTTCTATCAAATCTAATTAATCTGCTCAAACTACAGACACTATAGGTGCTTTTTGCCTGCAACAAATAAAAATTAATGTTCTTCCCCTCCGTTTTCTGAAGCCGGTGAAACAACACTGTCAGTCATATTTTCAACTGTTATCTATACTTGAATTTATAATTTGAATCGACTAGAGTAATTTTAAGTGAATATATTTATTGAAAGGACCCTAAAACAAGTATGGGTTGCAATGGAACATGGTTTGAACTTTGTTTTGAATGACATAGGGTTCATTTTTTCAATTTGATCAGCATCTCGAATTCTGAATTTGAATGTATTCATGATATTGTTGTGTTCCCTAGGTACTGCACTGGCGTTTGGCGCAGCGGTGCCCCTGCTAGCGCTGTGGGGCGAGAACGGAGCCGGTCGAGTTGGTCCCCGCACGCAGCTAGCAGCCGTCTTCTCTCTATGCCTGAAGTTTATGCTCTGCTTTTCTATAAGGGTATGTTGCCGTTGGTCACGGCTCTCATTTGAATATTTTTGTGATTCGTTATTGGTAGTCAAAAGTCAGAAAATCAGTCTTGCCGAGGGGTACCGTTTTACCCAATTACTGGGTTGTGGTCAGCTAGACAGTTGCTCTATGTAAAATACTGGTATCAATATAGCTGGGAAAAGGCTAGGCAGGTAGGTGGATTGATTATAATCATCGATAACACGGTTCACACTTCACTTGTCATTATGATAGGTGTTCAGGCCGACTTGCGGTTTGCAAGATGTAAGCTACACCCCGAGTACCAGACGTCTATAAAACCACATAAAATTGCTCATGTTATTAATTTCATCGAAGCTCAATTTACTCGATCTTAGATAACTTATTTACACGCGCTTAATCAACTGACTTTCTAAAAAAACTCCACCTCAACAAAATTATAAATCGTCGTATTATTCATTAGGTATTCGCGTGTGCGATCTCAGCTACAATCCACTGCCGCCACCTGATGATCTGGGGCGTGTTCACCCCCAAGCTGCTGTTCGAGTTCGGCTCATGCGCAGCCGCGCTGGTGGGCACGGTGCTGGGCTCCACCCTGGTCGCGTGGCACTTGCCCACGCAGCACCGCTCCAGTTGACACAAGCGCGCGAATTAGACCCTAGTTTTATATGAACTGGACTAGTGGGGGTTTTGAGTGAATGAGGTGACAAATAGACCAATGCGACTATGTTATTTTTGAACATCTTTCAGGGCTAATTTGAAGATTTTGCAGTTGTCCGATAACTTTTTTCTGAAAAACAAATATGGCGGCTTGTCAATACGGAAGCTGTCAAACCGACTTTTATATTCCTAACCTAAAAGTTATCTAACTAATGAAGAATCGACCCTTACAGGCCCCAAACTAATATATTCAGCAGCTATTCTTGAAATAATTAGACGCTATTGAACCATAAATATCTAATTACGTTTACGCTAAACATATTTCAACTTGAAATTATTGATACAGACCAATAGAAAAACACTAAACGTATTTAGGGATTTGTGGCTCAAGCAGGCTAGCCACAGCCCTGACTTTATACATCATACATCTTTGCAGGGGGCAAGTCTTCTGAATAGATAAGCATGCGGCCCTATAACATTGAGTCCCATCTTAACTCATTAATGAAAATGGACCACTACAAAATGTTACATTTTACAACCAAAGTAATGTCAAAATGTTTGGGATTAACCGCGTGACATTTCAGTAGCGCATCTCAATCCCATACATTTTGGTCTTTTCGACAATCATTGTGGCCGACAGAATGTAACTTTGTGTAGAACCTAAGGGCAGCTAGCCTAAAGGCCTACGCACACCGGGACGGAATGGCAGAGGATTTCGCCACGGGTCAGCGCACACTAGCTTAGCTAGCTAACTTAGATATTGTAGCATTCCGGCGGCCTACCAAGATATCCCGCGACGAGCCAAATGAACGGCGCAAATGTGCTGTACTCCCGCTTGCACTGCCTCACCTCGCGGCATGTCACGGCGTCCTTTGACGTGCCGTTGCATACTGTGTCCGGGTGTGCGTAGGCCCTAAAGCATTCGCTCAGGTCTCGCCAATATCGCTGTTGTTTGTATGTCACCTGCTTTAATTTCGAGTTGCATTTATATTGATTGGACTGGACCAGACTGGACCTCACTTAACACTTAAATTAGTGTTGTGAACTAGTGTAAGACATTTTCACGCACTCCACTGCCATCAACGTTTAGTGTGGACCAGACTTTAGAAGCTGTACTGTAGGTACTTACTGGCTATGACCAAGTATTTTTCCTACATTTTTAAAGGCCAATACGATGTGCTGAGATAGATCACGAGGCCCTAACATTAAATGCTTGGACAGACTGTGGTATCTAAAGTAATCTTAAGTGCTGTTTCGGATGAGATTATTGAGATATTATATACATAATGCATGCGAATGTGAAAGACACTATTATAATGATACTTTTATTGGAATGTTTTAATGCGTGAGTTGCGATGTTCTTTTACGAAGTTACGGGTTCATTTTGTGCTTAATGGTTGTATTAATTTTTATTGTTTTTTATTATGACGTGATGTCTGACCCAAAGCTTTTTAATATAGAGATTAATTATTATGTATTATGAGGCCCGCCTGCACCACAAGTTACTAAATGCATTTAGAAACGAATTTAAATAATCTTTCGGTTTCTGTCATTTATTTGGAGATGACAAAGACAGAATGCTGTTTGAATGTATTTTATTCATATTTAGAGTTAAATGCATTTGAAGTGCAAGTGGGCGTAAACATGATTTATTGTATTTGAACAAAAACTGCCATAGGCTGTTACATAGTTGTTATTCAAAAAGTAATGTTTAGAAATATTGTTATTTCTTTAATTGGAATTATATTAAATTATTGTAGATTCAAAAAGATCAGTATTTTGTTCTAGTTAACATACATTAAATTATAGTTTTAGTAATAACGTGTATCTAAATATAAATCGCCATGATATGAAGAGTAGAATAGATATTTATTACTTTTTCCATTGGCAATTATGATTTTGGTTAACGATTAGTATGAATTTTTTGATAATAATAAAGAATTTTAGCACACAATTGAGTTTTAAGAAAAAACTAATTAAAACGTATATAGGTTTAACATTTATTTTCTAGAATACTATTACTTTAATGTAAATAATGTGAGGAGAATATTTAAAGTAAGATAATTATATAATCAAATCTTGAAACCCCATAACTGTAGAATTGTGGTCACAAAGCTTGCATACTCTATAACTTAAGCTTGTGACGAATAGCACCTTCACTAACCAATACAACTAATTTAGAAAAGAATCATTAGAACTGGATATAAAATTCATTGCACTCTGAAGCACTCTCACATAGGTAGGTATGGAAGCGGGCTGATCACGTGGTGGGCTGGGGCGGGTTGTACGGGGTCAGGAGGTACTCCGAGAACGAGTTCACAGCGGACGCGCCGCGGACCTCCTTATCCAGGAGAGGTAGTTTGGTTACATGGAAGTCTTCATACAAGTCTGCGATTTGTTCGAGATATTTCTCTTGAACTTTGTGCCTCGCTGCGCAGAGATCGCACGGCGCTGATGTCCTCAGTAGCAGCTGGTTGACGATGATATTGTGCGTGTCGATGCCGCAGCGCGTCAGCTCTTGAACTAGACGCTCGGTCTCATAAAGTGACAGAAATTCGGCAATGCAGACACATACGAAAGTGGTCTGGTTGGGGTCCTTAAACTGGGCATTGACTTGTCTGATAACTGAAAGCATTTCGTCCATTTTGTTGCTGAAGATGTCAGAGTTGAACTCGGCCAGGCCAAAAAGTGTTGCTACTTGGTTGATGAATGGGGCCACCTGAAAAAGGAATATTGATGTGTGAGTTTAAAACAAGTGACCTTAACACAATTGAATGATTTAAATTGCTAATTAGTGTTATGTTTTGATGGCAGTAGTTTTGACCAAGAGAAACTATTCGAAGTTATGATGACTTCGAAATACAATAACTAATCTTGCTAATTCACCAGCACAAAATTTAATGCAACGGCGGATTATGGTCTATTTGAACAACCATATTGAATAAAACGATACTTAATTTACTTATTCATTAGCCCATGTAATACAAACATTCTAGACCATTTTAATACTTTTCGGATAACCTTATGGCGGAATAGCGACAACATTCTGTAGTTTTAGCTCCCGGCAACAACTTGCGAGTCATTTGCGATCATAAAACGTAAGAGCGAGACGGCACAATGCACAACTTACTCACGATTAATGACCGCGACTGCGGCGTATTCTATTTTAATGGAAAAGGAGCATACCTTAGACTTCAATCGCATAAGTTTTCCAAGACCTCGCTCCACAACCTGTGGGAAAGACAGAAGACGCAGGGTATGTCCTGTGGGCGCAGTGTCGAACACAACTGCACTGAAGTTCATGCCCTTCACCAGTTTCATTACCTACAAACAAATGCAATTAGGTTAATGGGTTTAATAATATATACTGGGTCCAAGTACAAGAAAAGTTCGGGTGGGAGGACACGCCCGGGTCACCATTGTGTGGATCACCTGGAGGACACGGTCCACCGTGTGCTGCTTGGGCGGAGCTTCTCCGTGTTTTCGTAGCGGCGATCGGCCGATCGACCTCTTGCATTCGGCCCTGGGCCAATCCATGGTTCAGAGTAGGGTTGATGAGGATTCCTCTTCCTCATCCTCATAATGCGGAAGTTCCTCATTTTTAGCGATTCCTCATCCTCTTCCACATCCTCAAAATCAGGCATAAAATATTCCTCTTCCTCTTCCACATCCTCATTAATTAAGAGGAATTTATGAGGAAGTGTTGTTGACGTATTCAATGTAAATAAAAGTAATCTCCGTCTTTCTTTTGCTCGCTGCATTAGGTAAGGTACTTTCACGATCAGGCTTGGACGTGTTTTAGAAATATAACACAGCACGCTATTGTGTGTGTATGTAGGACTGTAGTGTACGTACCCATCCCACTGTAGCGACTTAGCCAGTCTTAAATTTGTTTTGTTTTTGAGTGGTCGTACGTAACTAGAACTACGTAAGTCGTAATTAGGTTTAGTTAAAAAGTTTATGAGATGAAGCCGAAATGTAGTGCTATATGGAATTATTTTAGAGAAGTGGACGCTGATACTGTTAGATGTAAAATATGTGACCAAACATATTCAAGGAAAGGGCGCGGGACTTCGGGGTTAAGAAGTCATCTCAAGTCACGCCATGAAGTAGAATATGCCGAGTATGAAGAAAAGGATACAGCATTAAAAAAAGCCGCGGTTGATAAACGCAAATTGTCGGAAGAGACTCCTCTTCAACAGGCTAAGAGACAAGTAACTTTACAAGAGGCATTACAAAGACATCAGTATTGGGATACATCTCACGAAAAAAGCTGCGAGCTGGATAATTTAATTTGCGAAATGTTAGCTCTTCAAGATTTACCATTTAATTTTGTTGAAGGAATTGGCTTTAGACGGTTGATTCATGCTGTTCAGCCAAAATATAATTTAAGAGGACGTCAAAGTTACACATCTCATTTGTGTAATTATATTTATCCTAAATTAAGGAACAAGGTAAAAAACTTAATTAAAGATTTGCAATACTTATCTTTCACCACTGATATATGGACTGAACCAGGAGCAGGAGTTTCGTTGCTGAGTTTTACAATTCATGGTATCAACAATGACTTTCAAAGAGTATCTTTATTTCTTAAATGTGTCCCACTCGAGGAACGACATACGGGCGATGTGATAGCACAAAAGTTGGACGAAATACGAGAGGAATGGGAGATTCCCCGTCAAAAACTACATATCATGGTTCGCGATGGTGGTTCTAACATGAAGAGAGCGGCCCGCGTGTCACAGATTAACGACATTGATTGCAATATACATCAATTGCAATTGTGCATACGTGCGGCCTTGGCGATTGATGAATATATTTCGTCCTTGTTGGCAAAATGTAAGCAAATCGCGACACATTTTAACCACTCAATAATTGCCCAAAGCGAATTAAAAGGTTTTCAAGAACGTCTGGGTCTGCTTCTGCTTTCAGTTATTCAAGAGTGTCCTACAAGATGGAATAGTATGTTTAATATGATTCAACGTCTAATTGAAATAAAGGATGCCATAGTACTTTATACCTCACAACATACAAATTTGCCGCAGTTTACTCCAAACGATTGGCTACAACTTGAGAGCTGTGCAACAATCCATAAGCCATTTGAAGAGGCCACCAAGACCATGAGTAGTTCCGAGGCCTGTATTTCAACCGTGATCCCTCTAATCCATGTCTTGACCTGCACATTGCAGAATCTATTGAGACAGAATATAAATAATACTGACCAAACTTGCGGGAAAATTATTCAAAAATTGATAGAAGAAATTACCAATCGCTTTGGTGAACTTCATAATAATAAGATCTACACAATCGCTACTTATTTAGATCCAAAATATAAAACTAAGTTTTTTAATGAAATCACTAAAGAAAGTATTGAGTCCGAACTGATTTCTTTATGTCAAGAACAAGAAGGCCATGGCGCACAAGCACAACCACAAATACAGTCATTCGAACATGATGTTATTCAACACAATCAACACTTTCATCATGCCGATACCGAGAGCCTACCATCAACGAGTTCTGGAGGTAACTTTTCTACAGGCAGATTTTTACAATCAATGTTATCTGATATGCTGGCCTCAGCTCCTAATAGTGACGATGAAGAAAGTCCAATCGCACCCATCTACAGATTTCTTATCCTGAAGTCATTAATAATTAATTATATTAAAGAGAAGAGAATAGGTCTTCAAGAAGACAGTCTTTTGTGGTGGAAAATGAACCCCAAATATTTTGAACTTTACAGAGCTGTGCGCCAGTATCTTTCAGCCCCTCCATCAAGTGTCCCCAGTGAGCGCCTTTTCAGTGGCGCTGGATTAGTTTACGACGAATTACGAAACCGTCTATCTGGAGAAACAGCTTCAAAGTTAATTTTCGTTAAATTCAACCTCCCTATTGTGAATTTTGACTATTAAATTGTCTTTTTTCTTTCTAAATATTAAAGGGCCCATTCGCAATCTTTCTTTTATTTAAAATTTCAATTCCAAATCACAGGTTCTATATTCCTCTTCCGCATCCTCTTCCTCATCCTCATCCTCCTCCTCATATCCTCATCCTCTTCCTCTTCCTCAAAACGTATTTTTAATAGTTCCTCATCCGGATCCTCTTCCTCATAACCACTTCCTCATCAACCCTAGTTCAGAGCGAGAGGGCATGGGAAGCAGTCATCTCCTTCTGCGAAGTAGTACTGCGTAGGAGGAGGCGGCCCTCGTGAGGGAGAGGCAGAGGCAAACCTCACGCGAGTCGCAGTGCGATTCCCGGCGACAGTAGGCGCGGGCTTGCGGACGACGAGCTATGGTTGGCTCGGCGTCCGATAAGGACCATGCATGGGTCGATAGCGCGTTGAATAATTGTTTTGTGCGAAAAGCATTGTGATGATAAATTAATTGTGTCCATGATAATTATAGGGCTTAAAATCATTAAGATAATTAGGTGTATTGAAATGCAATCTTCTTTCTAACACATAAACAAAGTGGAAGCAGGTCATTGGATTTCCACTTGACTGATAATTATTTCACTCCATCATAACAAATTTTCCTAGATAATAAAGGCAGTGAATAATGTCTGATAGACTCATTATCATAATTATGATTCATTTTTTTTTTTTGGTTGTACATCTATAGAATGTGCTTTGTGCTCTTCTATCTATATTTATTCTTTTCTTTTCCAATGTGTCATGTGCCAATTATTAATTATACCTAATGTGATACTTTTCAAAATGAAACAACAAAGCTGCTTATCTGTAGAAGATACTAGTATGTACTTCCCCTGACAAGCCTACTACTACTTGTGTGTAATGTATCTAAATAAATATTAAAATGAAGTAAAATTATTTGGTTCCTATAACATTTATAATAGGTAATCTCTGGAACTACTGACCTGACTATGAAAATCCTTTCAATGGTAGAATGCTACCTATCATAGGCTACTTATTCACTATCACATTTGATCCCAGAAAAATGGATGACCCTGGTTCCTATGTGATGGTGAGTGAAGTTTGTAAATAGGACTTCAGTTTGATAATCTTACCTCTGCATAACTCATAGCCTCATCAATGCCAGGGAAGGCTCCCACTATTTCCTGCATCACTCCCTTGCCCAACCTCATAGCTTCTGTCTCCCCCTCAAAGTACTCCTCAGGTAACTCTGTGAGCCCTACATTGGGGTCAATTTCCATTGCAAATAGATTGTTGAAGCCTTTAACTTTGGTTGGAACCTGAAATGTGAAAGACACTCATAGTAATTTAATATGTCAAGAGAAAACTTTGTATCATACAGTGTGCATTGAGGAATGAGATTTAGCTAATTAACCTTTTTTAATTAAAACAAAAGATTAAGGTCAAAAGGTTAAGGAGAAGGACTGCTGAAAGCATTTTTACTAACACTTGGTGCCTAAAAAAACACCCTGTATTATTACACCATCCAAGTGTCACTAATAAGGATACAATTCTAGGAAGTAATAACATGGCAAACTAAAGGAAAGTGCTCAATTATTTATGGTTTAATTTCAACAATTTGGCAACCAATACTTAAATAAAAGTGTATTGATCTTGTAAACTTGATAATAAATAATAACAGTTGTTTAGCCAAGCAAGATTAAATAGTAAAAATATCTTCCATTATTTTTTATTTCTTTCAAAGTAGGTACTGAACATTGCATGTGACCTAGTTTATTAATGCATTCTGAATACTTTGATCAAGAAATTACTAGGTTGTAAACAATGTGATTTATGTGAATCACAAAGAGCAGGTTTACATTAATAACATTTCATCATTCACTTCAGTGTGATATCATATCAGCCATTGTTGCTTAGACTGTTAGACATATATATATATCGCTATCAGTGCAATTAAAATACTGAAAGAAAAACATAACCTACCTTGGAGAACTTTTGATCGAATGCATCAGAAATGTTATGAGCTGGGTCAGTTGAAATTATGAGGACAGACTCTCGGACCTTGGCCAGTTGAACGGCCAAGCTGCAGCTAAGAACAATTAAAATAATTAGATTTAATTGGACCTCGCCGATATTACTCATTTTGTGATAAATTGCATACCTGCACGTAGTTTTACCAACACCACCTTTCCCCCCAACGAAGATCCACCTCAGGGATTTCTGATCAACCACATTTCTCAAGGATGGTTCTAAGGTGTCCAAGTCTTTGTTATCTTCCATTTTTACAAAGTTATTAATTTAACGAATTAAATGAACTCCAAAACGGCTCAACTCGAAAATCGTAAACGTAAATTTTTTTGACGTACCGTGACGTGACATTCGTGACATGCGCAAATCGGATGGTTCGATGTCACTGTCAAAATTAATGAATGTCTTCCAGTCTTACCTACAAGATAGGTAATTTAATTTTGTTTAATTTCTAATTTTCTCTATGAATCGAAAACGCTCCTTTTGCCTCCCTGGAGTAAATATGTTCCTTGTTTTGCAGACGGTTTCAAACCACACAACGGCTTCGTGAATATTGATGAAAGTATGTTTGTTTATTTTTGCAATAAAATAAAGTATATATATAAAATATAATATAAAGATATTGTGATGTAGATTGGTGTAGTTTTGTGTCTCAAGTGTCCACGCACCTGGAAAATATGTGGAATAATTAAAACGAGCACGATCTCGGTTAAGTGGAGCTGTGAATTTTATTGTGGTATTACCTCTTACCTCACTCGAAACATATAATATAGAAGGTCAAATCGATATATTTGTTACCAGATACTCCAAAAACCATTACAATGTGTTACATCCGCATTCTAATGCAAAACACAAGAAACTAAGACGTAAGACTCGGCAATTTGGTCAAAAGACCATCCCTTCGGGGTAAATTAAAAAAAAAGCTTCAAACGTCAAAACAAAGTGATATTTCGGTCATCTGTCAAGTGAAATTGTACAACTACGAATTCGATTTTCAATCAAAATAAATAATTAATGTAATGTAATGACTGAAATGTGCAAGTTTATAAATGAAAATAATGCTCTATCGACTTTTCCGCGGTCGTTTAACATTCAAGTTCTACATAGTGTTCACAATATTAGTAATCGCTTCGCTATGTTGTTACTTTTTTCCGCCGATATATCCTATTTCCCCAGTAACTGTGCCACCGAATCCTCTACATCCTCGTTCTTCCCGCCACTTGTCTAAGTTAATGACTGTGGTGTTCCGCCAATTTGAGGATTTCGAAAATGACATCGCTGATAGCGTGCAGTCGTTTGTGTCAGCGTTTCCTAATATGCCTGTGGTGGTAGTGTGTGAGAATACTCCATATCCACCGTTCCCGTTCTCTGTTACGAACGAGACGCTGAAAAATGTTAAAGTATTGTCTTTAGAGCTGAAGTTGAGTGCTTCGCCGCAAGATTTCAATCCGTTGACGCAAATATTTACTGAGTATGTGTTGTTTGTGCCTGACTCGACGCGAGTGTCTCGTCGTGTGCTGCAGCTGGCGATGGGGGTGGCGGCAGTAAGTCCACACACCACACAAGCTGTAGCTATAGGTGTTGGCAATGCTCACTTGATATGCCAGCATGTGCAGTGGAACTATGCAGACTGGACCCTGCACTACAGTAAGGATGCATCTGGCAAAATCTGTGATGCTGTACATGGACAGCATGCCCTGCTCATCAAAACTGCTGTCCTGCAGAAATTACCCCAGCCCTTTGCATTACCTTTCCCTGAGTCTTTGTATCTGCAAACTGCAGTAAAAAATGTTAAGGTGAGGTTGCCTATAACTAAACTAGGTATTAATATTTAATTTGAACTAATCTTCAATATGATTTTATAATGTTTGTGTTGTAGGTCCAAATATCAGACGGCAAGCTTGGTCCGGGTCGTGGAGTGCTGAAGACTCCAGGTGCAAAGCAGAGGGCATCTCGTCATATGCGGGACTATAGAGTGGCCCTGTACAAACAGTTGGGGGTGAAAGCTGTTATCAGGGAAGATGGAAGAGTACAGTGGTTTGGATGTAAGAGGGAGACACAGGTGTGTAAAGACTTAGTTTATTTTATGTTTGAACCAAACCAAAATATAGCTAACAGAATTTAGAATTCTGGTAATTGAAGTAAAAGCAGACAATTTGACAGGAAACCATGTTAAATAATTATTTTCAGTTGGTTCTATACTATGCTCAGGTCTTGCATGTGGCAAAGAATATATGTTGTGTCATGCATACATAAAAAATAGCACAATACACCTAGTGTACTGAAAGAATGAAGAGACCTAAGTTAGATCTCTTCTTTCTTTCAGTTAGGTTTAGGTCACCTAACACAAACTCAATGAGGTCACACATAGAAGACGTAAGGGTTAGTAACAATAGAATCAATAAGGTCAAACGTTTTACAGGGTTTCGATTTGTGGCGGGAAGGCATTGGTTAAATAGTGGATGTTTTACGGGTCGTCCAAATATACAAAAAGCGATCATCATACGAATATGTGATGGCGCGTTAAATGATTGTTTGGCAAAACCGGATGGCGCCCTTTGTCGGCGCGACGCGATCGAGTTTGGCTTTGTTAAAATTTGAAATTAATCTTAAATTATTCTTCCACTTTTCAGCGCTGCTACCCATCAGTGCTAGGCACGCCATCCTACATGCTATCAGGCCGCAACACGCCGCCTTGTTGCCGACGCAACATGCGTCGCGTCGCCGGGCACGTTATGCGCGCGTTGTTGCAAGCTGGAGCGCGCTGCTGGCTCGAGACCACCTCACTATTGGGCGCTGTTATGAGGTATACTTTAATTCTACTGGATTCTGAATCAATTCTAACTATTCATGTGTAGTTCCCATCATTTTACAGAATTAAATTTACATTTTTCTTGTTCCTATGATCCTAGTTTTTGAACTTACAACAATAAAATTAGCTTGTGGTGTTAAAGCGCCTCGCAATTAAGATTCGAAGAGAGTTTCAGCAACCAAAACACTCAGGGCCGGCAGATTATTACGTTAATGCAAATTTTGCAACCATACCAAAACCATTTACTACCGCTTTATACCACTCACCAAAAACATTCCAGAGGCGACCTCCTACCCTGGGCAGAATACGTGGAGATCGGCATCCACGCTAGCGACGTGTCCCGCGTGTCCTGGCTGCAGCGCGGCGGCGCCGACGCCGACGGCTTCGTGTGGGAGCGCGCGACCAAGGGACACTACTACCGGGTCGCCTACTCTGCGGCCAATAGAGTGTATGTGCTTATACTGCCCTTCACGGCCAGGAATGGGACCATGTGGCCCGCGGACTGGGTGCTGGCACACCAAAGGGAGTTTCCTGAGAGGCACTTGCATCCTCTTGCGCAGGTAATGCAGTCTATTAAATTTCCACTTAAAAAAAAATTTTTTTTTTCGTCAAATGGTTAAAAATAACTTTTACAAAACAATCTTTTTCGGCTTCTGAAACAAATATTAACTTTGCCTGAATTACTAAAAAATAAATATGATTTTTAGCTCAAACTTATCTTTGTGTCGGTATTAAAGTTGTTTAAATCACGTAATTTGTTTTCATCATGTTTCGAAACTAAATCTACTGTGCCTGTGGTATAATTTAGCCAAACCTGTTTACGTTTATTTGTAACATCTATCGGCACGACTTGGCAGTAGAACCGACTCATATGCCGTGACAGCAAATGGCATTATACACTTAGCCGTCATGCGCCCTCTGCGCCACCGCTCTCGAGACCCCTAAATGCGTGCGCGTATACTATATCGTTGCTTTCCTGTCTGATTTGTGTACCAGGTTGGGTATGTTTACTCCATATTATTTGGTTTTCATTCATTATAAATTCTACATCCAATGAACATACAACCTGACTTCAATTTCGCGAGCTACCCTGGCGCTTTCACCTCAACTGCTTTAATCTTCTAATCATTTATGTGTGTTTTTACAGATCACCTTTGCTGGTCGTCAAGCCCCAGCTCCCAATGATGCTAGAGCTTTCCTAGATCTAAAGTTAGGCGCAAACGCAGTGGAACGGTGCGACAAACTTGGACCTAAACTACTCTATCCTTAACATTACTATATTTAGACCCTGACGAAGATGAAGAGAGTAACTGGTATTTCATTTATTGGATGAAGGACAATACACAGCGTAATTTCTTTTAAAGTATTAACTGACGAAGCTCTATAAGTTCGCTACACTATTGCTCGTTTTTACCAACACTTCTCTAAATCTAAATGAATGCATAAATATTATAGCACTATTGAATTTTCAACTCTATGCACTTAGTCGAGCATTGAAAATTCACCAACAGGATTGATGTAAATTAGTGTTGGTTAAAACGGGTATGAGTCACACAAAGATAAGTAAATGAACCGCCAATGTTGCCGCTGCCTCGATTGCTCTTATGTTTATCATCTGCGATATTCAACCTTTTGAACGCCATTGTCACGTATACATGACAAGCAAACGCGTGCCCTATGCGCCAAACGTCACAAACATGTGACAAAAAGTACGGCAAATTTGTGGCTTGGCGTTGGGGGCACGCCAATGCGTTTATTCTCTGGTGTTCAAAGGGTTAAATGGGTTTGGCCGCTAAGAAGGAAGAAATCTCATTTTTTATTTGAATAAGTGCAATGCTCCTATTATTTTTATTTTCACCATGGCATTTTGTGAGTTTTTTTAGTACAATAGCACAAATATACTAGTCAATAGTTGTTAAGAAGTTACTAATTAGGTAGCAGTGTTGTTTTTATTTATTTGTTACTTAAAGGGATGTAGCGAATATACATTCATTGTTTGTTAATTTTTAGTTTTAAAAAATAAGATTTTCTAAAATTGAAAATTCTATAAATTTTGATGTAAATACAGTTTTAAATAAGATATTATTTTGAAAGAAATCACTTATTTAAAATATTTTGAAATATCAATAAATTAGACTACATTAAAAAATCTAAGCTATATTGTAATAATTGAATCAGAAATCATTTAAAAATAAGTAATAATTATTGCATAAATTAGTATACTTTTCATTGTAATTTAAAATCATAAGAAAATTTTGAATATTCATGTGATCTGTTAGACTAGTCCAATTGCTTGTATATCGTAACAAATAAGAATTTAGGGATCTCACACTATTCTAGTCGTGAATGTATTACTTCTTAAGACACATTTATAGAGTGGCTCACTGTGGCCGAGAAATCCGAGAGATACTAGTCGACCATGATTGGAATACTGAGGCATGCAGGCCTACCCGCGTGCCTACCGTTGAAGTCCAGTGTTCTTATCGGCTATTTGCCATATTTAGTAAAGGCGGCAAAACAATGCTACGGTCCACAGAGGAGGTCTATTTGAGCAGGTGTGCCGGCGCAAGTTGAAGACCCATTGTAGTTTATTTATTCATTTATTCTTCAACAAATTTACATTTGTGTCGAACAGTGGTTTTGTAAAGATGTAACACAAAAATTAATTAATCATCATAACATAGTATATTTCAAGAACTGGGGCCCTACTATGTCTTTAAACGATCGAGATTCCGCCCCAAGAGAGAGACGATGCTATACATACCGTATAGCACTATCCCTTTTACATCGTCGGAATCGGATGGCATTAGCCCGTCATAGTAGGGCACCTGCACAGGTCTATTCCAATACAGGCACTTGGGCACACCTGCACAGATAAAGCTCTCCGGTATGCCATTGTGTTTTTGCTCCCATTAGTAAATATGCCACAATTGACAGCTGTGAATGTATCTTGATCGGCTAGTGTAGCAGCCAAAGGTATTAAACGACTGCCTTAAACTGGTAAGATTATGAAGACTGGATAATCATTCTGAACGAAGCTGGAAACACACTCGCGCCAGAAGCATATAAGCCAGCGCACATCTCACGTCTCTCATCATCACCGAGCACGGTTTACATGGCCAAACAAATATCGAACTTTCCAGAGTTGAAATAAAGTTGAAAATAATAACTTCTATTCGTCCAAGAGCGCAGAAAGCAGACACCATCTAGTCTGTATTAGTTTTCAACTTTAAGTGCTTGGATTGGTATTTGTTTGATAGCCCAGATGATAGTGCAGATATATCAATATCTCGTAAGTCTCGATTCACGTAAGGCATGCTTTTGTGTGCAGGCCATGTAAAGATGGCGTCCATTTAAAATGGAGTTGTTTTGTTTTTAAGAGTTTAAAAAAAAATGTATTATGTGCCTTTAGCTTTCTAGGCACTTTTCACTGTATTAGAGTAAGTTACTATTTATTATTTCAAAGCTTTATTAGAATAATATACAATAATTATTATAAGTATAAATGTGTTTTTATTTAATAATCACAATTAATAACATAATTAATTAATAAGGTACTAAAATTAGTTGTCGGCGGGAGCTGTAGCTTCAATCAGCTATACATATAATATTATTATTCAGTCGTCTTCGAACTTCTCATCCACAACGCCAGTTTGGAATGGCGGGTCTCGAACCAAGCTAAGCAACTTGTCCAGTTTCATAATCTAGAATACGAAACATAAAAAAATATAAACACAAAAGTATTATTCCACCAGGAAGGAATGGAGTGAGGCTTTTACCCAAGAGGGGGACGGGGCAGGCTTAAAAAAACACTGTTATCTAGTTATCTATATATATAAAAATGAATCCCTATTTCCCTTGGTCACGGCATCACTCGTGAACGGCTGGACCAATTTCGCTAATTCTTTTTTTGTTGTGTTTGTTATTGTCAGGAGAAGGTTCTTATGAAAGAAAATAAAAAAAAAGCAACCGGGCGAAGCCGGGGCGGGCCACTAGTAAATAATTAATTATACACAGCGAGTTTTGGAATTAAACTTTTTTTTAACCCTTTATTCGATGGCTCACAAAGTGGCCAGTAAACTGGACAGTTATCTCATAGATTTTCATTTGAATATTGAACATTATGAAGCGTTATCTCTGACATATAATTATCTATTTGTGTCAGTCTCTTTCTAAACATCAATGTGTAATTTATTTATTGATATTTTATTCCAACGTACTGTTTTGTCTTGTTGGTAACTTCTGACGAAGGAATGTTCTATCTATTATTATGAGTCATTCGTATTCGAAATGACGTAAGGAAGGCCAACGAAAAAAATTAAAATAGGTAAGTATTTCAATTTAAAGAAACTAAAATTGAGCATTACCAACCTGTAATGTCCGTTGATCAATTCCTTGAGCTTTTTTAGGCGGTTTACACATAACTCTTAAGTTCGGCGATAGTTTCAAAACATGGCACGTTCCCCTAGAAAGAAAACGATATTATTATTAAAAAGTATAAAAAAATCGGGGAAAATCATAAAAAGAAATTTATTATGAAAATATAAAAACAATTTGTACTAATGCCCCCAGAGAGATTTGAACTCTCGACCCCTGGTTTACAAGACCAGTGCTCTAACCCCTGAGCTATGGAGGCTATGTGAGACGACGCGAAATAGGTAATCAAATGACGCGACAAGATTAGGACAGCAACCTATGATGGCTTTGAAGTTGTTTTTATTTTGTGTAAGTGTGATAACATAAGAAATCTGTATTGTTAAAAATAGTTTTTAATAGTAAAAATGTAGGTACTTCAAAGGTTATTTTATCTCTCTTTCTATAAAAGTCTATCTTTAAAAGTAGGTACCTACCTAAAGTACTTACTTTTACCCCTTTAGTAGATAAGATAAAAAAATAGAAGTAAATAAATTGATTTTTACTGTATTAATATGTAAATATGTAATGGTTATGACTCATGTCCACTGGCGTTTAAAAGTTGAATCACGCAATGACATTATTGTTTAATAAAGTAGTGGCGCCATCTACTTTTAAACAACGAAAACAATATTTCAAAGCCTGAAAACTAGCTTTTGCTAGTAAGTTAGTACCGGCTTCACCTGTGTAAAAATATGAATCCTTTGCAATAATTCAGGCCATGACCAAATAAATCCGTTCAGCCGTTGAGGCGAGTTTGTTTCACAAACTTTCAAACATCTAAACATGAAGGCTTTCGCATTTAGGTACCTATAATTTAAGTGAGTTAGGTACTATCGTTACTTGCGGAAATGCGGCTTTTCAGTTTATGACTCTAAAACAGCCACCCTATGAGGATACTCGGAAACGTGTGTACCTAGGTACTTATATTCACCCCACTCTCACATCTATCTATGTTCCGTATTCATTCATTCTGGGATGGATAAATGAACACGCGTCTCTTGAGTTTCCACCCTAGGCTATATTTTAGAATGGAATAAACGGTTACTTGGTATCTCCGCAGACGATGACGGGCAGCTTGGCGTTGAAGTCAAGTCTGGAGAGCTTCTTTGTCCTCTTGGAGACCACCGCCTGCACGCATATCGGCCGATACTTGTCCACGTTCAGGTCGTATACGTACACCTGGGGAACATTAAGATAACACTTGACTTTTTTGTTTTTGTTACAAGTCTGCCACACATTCTCAACCAATGCATCTCTAGAAGCCAGAATCAACAGTGGCGATCACCATAAAAACGCCGAGTCAATGAAGCTAGACGAGTCTCGGAGAAACGATTCAATTGTCTTGGATCCCGCAATTAAATTAATCAGAAAACAATAAACAATAACTTAAATATGAAAACACGACTATCGCAAATTGAAGGCATATTTCAACAGCTCTTCCTACACTTAACTTATCGTAAGACTTCACGGAGAATACCAAATCAGAGCTTTCTGTCCCTTATTAGGTACTAGCTTTTGCCCGCGACTTGCGACGTGTTTTTTTCCCGTTCCCGTAGGAATTTCCCGATCTCGTATAGCCTTCCTCATGAATGTGGCTCTTCACATTATATACAAAAGGAATTTCCCAAATCTGACCGTCAGTTCCAGAGATTAGCACGTTCAAATAAACAAACAAACTCTTCACTTTATTATATTATCCTTACTAATATTATAAATGCGAAAGTAACTCTGTCTGTCTATCGCGCTTTCACGCCTAAGCTTCTGAACCGATTTAAATGAAATTTGGTACACAGATAGTCTAGAGCCTAAGAAAGGACATAGGCTACTTTTTAATGCGAAAAAAGGGTTGAAAGGGGGGGATGAAAAGTTGTATGAAAGTATCGCCATTTTTTGAGCTAGAAGCTTGAAACTCATTTTTTAGTCTGTTGATTCGATATAAATAAATATGTCATTCAAAGTTTATTTATACGTATGTGTCTTGTTTGTAAAATAATTAGCCTAGATTATTCAAAATGCTACCTACCCAAAGACACTATTCCACGCGACGAAGTCGCGGGCACAGCTAGTAGTAGGTATACATATGGGAATCATCACCGGTCAGCACTATTCCTTGTTTTATAGTTCTCTGCACAGTCTGCTTCTGACATCTACTTCATTGTTTGGTTTTAAACTTTTTGTGTATTAGGTATTAGGTAGGTACTTATAAGGTATTTTTACTAACAAATTTAACTACTAAATCTGCTGTCCGAAGAGGTAAAATTAAGCTTTTGCCACTACCAGTTACTGGAATGAGTCTGTATTACCTAGTTTAGACACACTGATTGGCGTGTTACAGCTAACGCGCCATGCATGATTCACACACGAGCACATTGACTTCTACTCTACGGTCGTCGGGTTCTCGAAGCCCACACGGCATTTGAACGTAGGTATTAGAGCCGGACGGCACGATCTTCAAGGTTAAGCAACGCTTGCCGAGGTCTGCTGTGGCTTGGTGACCATTATAACATATCGAGACTCCTTCGTGCCTCAGAAAGCACGTTTAGCCGTTGGTCTCGGCTGTCTTTTAATTTTGTAGATCTTTGGCATTCGTTATGGATTGTCAGAAGCTAGAAAATCTGACACCAGTCTTGCCAAGAAGTACCGTGTTACCCAGTTAATGGGTTGTGGAGGTCTGGTAGGTAGCCGCTTCACGTAAAATACTGTTATTCAGCTGAATCCGGTTTGACTGGAAGCCTAGCCGACTCCAATATAGTTGGGGAAAGGCTAGGCAGATGATGAGAGCTAGTCGTCTATTTCGTGTTAACGCACCCAGAATAAAGGGACGCAGAGGAATCTTAGCGTGTTTACGGCAGGAATTAATGGCTTTTCCACGATTCTGACTTCACGTAACAAGGTATGTAGGTACATCAGTACCCATCTACGTTTTTGTGTCAACCGGCATTCAGGTTATCTCATCTTCTAATTTGAACCGCCTTACTTATTGCGAGTTTTATATTATCGAGCAGACGAATTTTATATGAAGTAGGTAATTGGATTTGGAAATCCTTAATTCCTTAGATAGTAAATTTATATTATTTTATGTGTTACGCCATTGGGGTGCAGGACGTCGTCTGGCTAAAAGTGAACGTTCCTTTTAAGTTCTGACTTCCTCCAAAGGCCGTGTGACCATTTTACAAGAAGAGGGTTCTAAAAGTGAAATCACCTGCCATTAAATGGAGAGCCTATTAACCTACATTGTGAGACATAAATCGATCAGTGCGGCCGGATATTGGATCTTCAGTGTAATGGCGACGCTGAATGGAATGTTTTATTTTTAGACGGTGGGAAGATTACCAAAATGTTTCAATGCATTTGTTTTAAAAAGTGATGTCATTATCTAGGTAATTAATTGCAGTGCAGCAGAGCTAGAGTGCCAACACTATAATATCTAGTATGCACTTTCTTTGTAGGTCTAAGATAGGTAGAGAAACTATACAACAAGTATACCTAAAGAAGGTAGTTATTCAACTATAACAACTATTTGTTCAGATGATGTTGATATGCAGGGAGTTTACGAGGCACCATTTTTTTAACCTAGGTTTAAATTTCAAAGGTCCTTTTAATTCACCACCTGCAAAAGACCGTTACGGACATCGACAAAGGTAGAGCTATTTCTTCGCATTTGGTCCTGCGCCTGATCTCCCTCAGGTCGTGTCGGAGATACTTGTACTTACTTCCAGACACATTGGTGCACTAGAATATCTCGCTATTCTTCGCTGAAAAAGGCCGCCGCCGCGGCGCCGTGGTCGGAGTGAGAAAGAGAAAGAGAGATTCGGTCAGTGGAACTATAATTGTAAATTACCTTTCCATCAGCAGTGCAAGCTGCGAACACGGTGCTGGAATAGGGCGCCCACTTCACGTCGCCCACTGGAGACCCCAGCTCAAACATGAATAGGGGTTCACTGGGGAAAACAGAGGAACAATACTGTATCAATAGTTTAAAAAAGGGTTTGGCAATGTTTCGGCTGCTTCAGTAAACATGTTCGAAGTAGGAAGATGAAGACTTCTGAAGGTAACGTTGAGGCTTATTTAATAGACAAAAACTTGATCAAGCTTTTTGGAATACGAAACCGAAAGTTTGATCAGGTATTTCCTGGCAATGACCGCCAACAGGCTTGACTGTCCGGCATTGTTGTGGCAAGCATGTTGCTGTTCAAATACCGGTTAGAAAATAATTGTTTTAATGTAATTTAATGTAATGACCAATAGTGTAAATGGTAATAAATCTAATTTTATTGAATTTCTTTAATGTTTGTATTGTCATTGTAACCGTGTGTCTAATAATTAGTATGAGTCTTGTAACTTGATTATGAATAAATAAAAATAATTATTATTTCTCTATAAGCTGCTGTTATGTCGAGCAGTGAACCTGAGATGATGGTCATCTGTATCACTTTTTAAAAAAGCTCGCAATTTAAGCAGGTAGAAAATGAAAGTAAAGCTATTATAACACTCACTCTCTCCCATCCTCCCATATCTTGACCCTCCAGTCTCCTGAGCAGGACGCGTAGATGCTGTTATTGTACTTGTTGTAGTTTATCCTGTACACCGGCATGTGGTGACCCTGGATAGATCTCACGTAGTTCCGGTTGTACTTCAGCGAACATGTGTGGATCATGCCGTCTTCCGTGCCCACCATGAAGATCTCCGCCTTCTCCGGGTGGAAGCAGATGCAGCTGCCGCAACCTGGGGTGTAAAATAACAGATGAGTGATTTTGTATAAGTCCTGCTTGTGGTAACGTCTAAACGAGACGCAGAATCTTGAGGTTGAGCGGTAGTGTTTTGTAGGTTTACCTTAGCGTTTATAAGCTAAGTGTCCTTAGTAAGACCTTACACTTGGAACCTTTTCAGATCCTTGTTCATTTAATCTGGGTTTCTTTCTATTGTGCGTGGTAAATCTGAAATTTTATTTGATATAACTTCGGAAAACGAGGTAAAGGCAAATGGAATTGTTGCTGGTATTGATAAAAAAGTGTACCGTGTATCCTTTCTATAGTCAGTGAGCAATAAGTACTCTCTTTAACGTAAACGTGTTGTGTGCCCTAAGTTTGTGCTAAATCAATATTTGTTCTTTTTTCTTTTTCACGCACTGCGAGTTAAGTTACCTCAGGCACTAGGTATCACAGTTGGACGGTCTAGGCGTAAAGTGTATTATCACGGAATAAAGAACAGTAGTGTATTATAATAATGAATCTTAGGTACTGTTAACAGTGAGCATGGTGCCATCAGGTCCAGGAATGGGCGGCACGTTGGAAGTCAGAGTGATGATGGTGGTGGCCTGCAGCTCTCCCGGCATCACAGCCCACTGCACCACGCGACCATCCCCGGCGATGGAGAAGAATGACGGCTCCCCGTCGATCAGACGACGGCCCCAGCGGATCTTTGAAAGATGATTCAATTATGATGTCATGTAGTCTAGCAGCATCTATATAGTCACATACGATCTACAAAAATAAAAAGCTTTTTACAAAAATTCTACCGACCTCCAAAATAAAAGACACTTGGTTGTTTCTTCGTATTTTAACACCGACTTCCGAAATTAAAGTAATATTATACTTTGTAGTGTTTTTATTTTATTTGGAAGTCGGTTGTAGTTTTTTTTGTAAAAAATCTTTTCATGTTTCACTTTTTAGTGGTACCCTACACCTAATAACACCACTGAAAAGTCACAGGAAAACAAAATATGCATTTTCGTTTAGTTACTTGGATGACATATTTTTTCCAGCTATTTTGATTTAAAAACCAAACTACTACACCGATTTTGACCCTTTCACATAAAAGAATAAGTTTTCAAATCGGTTCATAAATGAAGGAGTTATGGGGACACAAACATAAAAAATATAGACCAGACTTACATAAATCCTATATCGCGTTATCAAAATTCTTTGCGCGATTTGAACATATACAGCCCAAAAACGACCATCGGGCAGTTGCTCACCACACACAATATCAGTCTGGTCGGAGGATGTTCGCTTTTTAATTTGGCGGGTTTTTCTCTCATTTGCGCTGACCTCTATGTTATATTTTGCAATAGGGATTTTTGGCGAGGGAGGGGAGGTCAAATAAAAGATGGATCAAATAAATAAAAAAACCGGGAAGAAAATGATGCGATAGAGATTTTTACGGAACGCTTGTTTAATATTGAAAATGAACAAGCTTTTGTTTATCATAAGATTCAAAGTTAAAATATAATATGTAGCACATTCTTGCATCAAAGGTTATCTGTTTTGTCTTCAGTTAATGCACATTTAACGCATAAGTCATCAAAAAATAAAATTGCATACCTATGCACTTCAATATTTATGAGAGCAACCAATCCATGCCTGCCAGTCAATCAAAATGATGCATTTCTGACGCTTATGCTTTTAAAACACTTAAAAGTTCAAGAGCATTTTTTTAAATTTAATTGTTATCGGTTTAAAATATTGCTAGAGCCATTGGATCATCTGCCTTGCCTTCCCGACTGTGTTGGGGCAGACTTCAATCTAAAAGCATGCAGCTATTACATGAAGTAACTGCTTAACTGACCTGAAGATAAACCAGTGCGGCTATAATTACTATGGCTACGGTCACGAAGTCAGCGGGTGCAAGGCGGTGGCGGCAGCGGCGCCTGTAGTGGTGCGTTCAATGCATAGATTTATATGGAACTGGCCTCGAAGGCAGCGGCGCGGGGAGCGGCGGTGGCGTACGAGCGATTGGCACCAGTCCAGTCTAGCGGTGCCCGTAGTGTTGTGTAACGTTACGAAGTGTGACAGTACGAAGAAATTTGTAGCAAAGAGATGTTTTCGTCGTTGCTTAGACATTTCGTTTACGAACAAATACACAAAATTTATCATAACACAAAACTATGCCGCTCAAGTGCCGTCGGCTTCGAGATCAGGTAGTGCGTTGCCATGCCGCTCCCCGCGCCACCGTCGCCCCCACCCGCAATCGCTGACTTCGAGACCGAGGCCTTAGACACGAGCTCCTCATGATGGCTCTCTATTGCTGAAACTTATTATAACTGCTGAATGCTCTCACCTCCCATACAATGTTGCTGTGTTTGTCCCGCACGGAGTTAGACTTGTACTGGTACTGAGACTCCAGTGACAGCTGAGCGTTGTACACGCAAACGTTGCCGTCGTACAGTCCTGAAAGCGACAGAAACAAGGTCATGGTTTGCCCATAGATACTGCTGGTACTCCTAGTTTTTTCGAATACAATCCTCGACCTCTGCTTCACTACAAATGGTTCGATGCAGATTAATGAGGAGTGTCAAGTAAAGGGCGATTTTAGTAATAACTAAGATGGCATTGAAATTTCAATATGCCAATATCCTTTGGAGAATAAAGGCACGATCCCAATCCCCAACCCATTTACTTGGATAAGGTCTGGGAGAAGAAGAAGAAGATTCTCATCGTTTTTAGGCCGAGAAGGTGAGTAGGTAATTGCTTTATTTAGTCACATGTTGACAGCGATGACAGCACTAAAGGCTTTAAAATAGCGGATCTAAAGTTTAATCTAGCTCGGAATAGGATTTTTCCGTGAGAAAAGTAGGTGTTTGTAAGTATGTTCTTTCGGATAAAAATATAAAATGACGAAGCTATAAAATAACATAGAAAACTAGTGAGTCATCGGCAAAACACAATCGTTTATACAATCGATTAAAATTACGAGATTCGATAAACAGATCGCCTAAGTATGTTTTGTATAATCCCGTAAAACTGTAATGTAAAGTTATTTTAAGCTGACAACTGGTTTTTATCACTTCAGTAAAATAATACAGGGTTATTCTTGGCCTAATGTTCACAGATTCAGAATTTCAGAAACATTAAATTAAACAGTAATCGTAAATTACGTATGGAACTCGGAGCTTCCAAACGATGCTATCATTATTTTCGTCAGTCGAAGTTTTAGCAGTCTTTACCGGTTGTTTCTAGTTTTACCTGAGTACTTTGGACCACTTCTAAATAGGTCTAAATAGCATCTAGAGTTAAAGCTAAATAGAGAGATAACAGCATCTGTTTCTTACATAACCGAAAGAGACAGCAGTAGTGCATTTTTTTCTTTGTTTACTCAATTAACTAAACGTCACGTCAGCGTCTATTGGCATTTCCTTTTTAATTTTCGGGCAAATGAGGCGAAAATTTTGGTAGAATTTTATTGCTAAGCTGACTTCTATTACTTACGTATGAAAATATTCTCCAGAGAGTGGTAACATCTGGTTTTGTATGAGGCGTAGCAGAATGTGTGAACCAGGTGCAATAATTCCTACTTTAACTAGGTGAAATTACCCGTAAAATATGAATAGCTTTTATATAACGAGGGCAGCCATGACTTGTGGAAAACAGTTGTAACATACCTACATACATTCGCACTTACATGTACCTTATTATATAATAATAATAATATAAATTATTTATTCAGAGCAACGAAGACTCATTTAGTGTTAGTAACAATAAATAAACTTAAAACTATGTTAGTGAAACACTCAAAACATCAATTAGATAAAACGAACACAACAAATAAAATCATTACGTCAGCATTCCAGCTGAGATACTGGAGCAACGACTTACAATTCGGCAGTCCAGCCTGCCAGCAATCATGCCCAGTATGCTGTTGGAACTGGCTCGCACCCTGCGCACCAAGGACGCACATCTTTTACGCATTATTGCATAAAAGCAATCAATATGCATCTCCGCGAACATCCCTGATACGCTACAGAAGCGAGGCAGCCCCATCAACACCCTGAAAGACCCTGAATGATTGTTGAATATTTAATTCCTTTATCTACTAGCTTTAACGAGCGGTTTATCTCGCGTCGAATTATAAATGTTATCCCACGGGTACGTATTTGTGTAACTAATATTGTCTCACTGCCATGCAAAGACATCCTCAAATGCTTTTTAGGAAGTCTTCTCGCGTGCTTCCTCTAACCATGTAATACCTTTACTAAAAATATCCTATGAGCAACATCTAAAACCGTTTATCCGTAGAGGTGTGATTGACTAACAAATATCCAAACTTGCACATTAATAATAGGATATATTAAAAATAAGATATGATTAACGGTAGCATCTGAAAGAAATTGGGGCAACAACAGGGTACTGCTAGTTTATTCTGTAAACATCTCACCTTGAGGACTTGGGTGGAGTGAGCTTCAAGTGAATTGTCATTCCAACTTGATTGCTATTGCTACTACGTCACCGTTAAATCAGAGGTGCAGTTTGAATTTATTAAGGTGTCAATCCACCCAAATGCTAGGGTTTGACAGCTCACTTCACCTTAATATTCAACTTGAGATTTTCACTGAATAGCACTATTATTTATAGACTACTTACCAACACAAATCAGGTAAGGTATTTCCCGGTAAACGTCGAGGCATATGACGGGTGACTCCGTGACCACGGCATACTCCGGGTACGCCGGATTCTTAATGCTGTACAGGCACAGACAGCCCACCTTCTGCTGGCATGTGAAGTCCACTGTTGTAGAAACGTTAGAGAATAAGAAACTGACCCTGGTTTATGAAAAAACTTTAAATTAAGAGCTCTAGAAGAAAAAGCTCGCGTGAACGAGGTTTTTCCAAAATATTCACGTTCTTAATAAGTGACCTGAGTGACCCCTCAGGTCACTTATTAAGAACGTGAATATGTCTGCGTCTGATACTATAAAAATTCGTAGGTATATTGGAAACATTGTTTGATTGGCTTTTGTTATTTTGACTAGACATACTCTAGATTACGGGGAAAAGAAAACACTTAGGACTTGAGGACTGCGGAAGTGGACGAATAGTACCTGATAGGATTCCGTTGGTTAGGTACTCTTCAGGTTGCCCTCGGTACCCTAGTAAAGTTTAAAATATAATATGTTAAATATAGGAATGTAGAGCGTTAATAAAGCCATAATGGTCCAAGTGTTCACGATGCATAGTTATATGAACTTAGACTTACAATGACCCACTTTAGTCCGGTTAAGCAGTAACCAGCCCTAGCGTGCTGAACTGCGAGAGGTCCCAGTCAAAAAAAAAAAAGTGACCCACTACTTTTCCTGTCGGAACCCATGCAGGCAGCGGTCGATCTCGAATCAGTGCTATCCTCTAGTGGATGAAACGCCTCACCCACTCACTACACTCAATTAGATGATTACCCCTTCGGCAAGCTGTTATATTCAATTGAGGAAAATATACTCCAACTCTGCACCATTTTGTTTGCCTAAAGCCCGTATTATACCTACATCGCCCTTGATATAGCACTAAGGACGTTTTGGCGAGTTCAAGAGTAAGCTCTATATGGTTAAACGTGGATGTCACATGTAGGTGTAGTGATTTTAAGCTCACAGTGATAGTAATAAAGGTATTTGGGAAAGAGTTCTCGAAGGTGTTAAACAAAAATGATATCTTATACCTCGCTAGATTTTTTTTCAACTTGAGCTTCTCAAATCCAAACGGTTTGAGAAGTTCTCAATAAAACATTCTCAACATCTGCCAAAGGAAAGCAATTTATTAAAGGACCATATCTTTCTTTTGTTTTAAAATAGCTCAGAAAATGTAGCCGCTGTGTTCATCAACTACCGTGTATGTTTTTAGTGTGTTGACAGCCCTTAATACATCAAACCGTAGATATACTAGAGGTATATTGTGTAACATACCGCTAAGAGGTGCTTAAAGAGTTACCCACTTCATTAAAAGCAAATTACAAACAAACGTGTAGCTAAAAATACTACATGTTTACATTAAAAGCGTGGTGAAACGTGTGACCCGAAATCGTGTGGGATCGGCAATCTCCGGCCACCTTCGGGTCTCATTGTTGCCAAAGCGACGTTCCCAATGGACTCGAGTGTCGGTATTCAGCACCTCTATTGACTAACCGTCGCCATCTCAATTGCTTCCTATTCAAATTGTGAAGCGAAACTGTTTTGGGACAATGTGAGAGACAAATGGGCTTGAGAAGTTACAGATGATTTATACAGGTCGTCCCAAGTCTTTGCCACATGGAGGGAAAGTACCTTAAATACTGTAGATAGTAAAATTCACTGAATGAAGACTTCATTTTTATTTTAAAAACAATACGAACTGCATGCAAAGAATTTTAATTAATAGCCTATCGGAACCGGGAATCGAATGAAAAAAACACCTGTTATTTTACTGTACCGATCGAAAGGCTCAGTAATATTATTATACGTTTATTTCTTCTAAATAACATAGCATCTAAAATAAAATAAAAAAATAAAATTTAACATTTAATTTAAAATTTTGTTTTAATTTAAAAGAAATAATAGCCTTTATGTACTACTTTTTTATTTATGTTACAAACTGAACTCATAAATATTATTTTAAACATTCATCATAAAAATAAATTTTAAATAGTTATTCAGAAGAAATAAATGTACTTATATGATTGAGTCTTTCGATCGGTACAGTAAAATTACAGGTTATTTTTTAAAATTCTTTGAATGCAGTTCGTATTGTTTTTAAAATAAAAAATGAAGTCTTCTTCATTCAGTATTTTTTCTATCTACAGTATTTAAGGTACTTTCCCTCCATGTGGCAAAGTTTTGGACATCCTGTATATGTGCAAAGATGGATCTGGTGGGAACTGGTAATAATTGAATCAGCCAACAAGATTAAGAGGAATAATAAATGCATTTCTCTGGTTGGACACGTAAGTGTGTCGCATGAATATAAAATAAAAATATTTTCTTTTGCAACATTTGGTTTTGACTTGATAAGAAAGGTACTACTTCAGTAACAATTGAGTTCAGTGAATCTTTCTGGGGGTAAAAATACTCACGGACATTTAGTGTGCTGTCGATAAATGAATCGGTTCCTTAGTGAAAGTTGTTCATATTCTTGCCTACCAAATCTTTCCCCATGAATATTGCAAATGAATCATAAGACATACTTTACAACGCGTGGTAACTCATTGTCCAGCCATAGACGAGTATGGTATTTGACTGGTTTTTTAAATTACATTTCTCAAAACCTAAAGAGCAGACAATACGCTTAAAAACCTCTAAAAATGTCGTTTTTGTTAGCTTTTTACGAGAATTAATTGCGTGTGACGTCTCTCACAAGTCCCGCCATATTGTATTGAAGCCATCCAGTACAAACCTATTTGTGACTTATACAATCTATTGGCCACGGCAAACAAGTCCTTGTAGTGTGGGTTCCACTGCACGTCGCACACAGCATGGCTCTTCATGGGATCGAACTGGAACTCCCAGAGCGGCAGCAAGGAGCCCATGCATTCACGGTGCTAGTCAAATGGGTCGACTTACACGATCCATAGGCGACGGCAAACAAGTCCTGGTAGTGTGGGTTCCACTGCACGTCGCACACAGCGTGGCTTCTCATGGGGTCGAACTGGAACTTCCATAGAGGCAACAACGAGCCCATGCCTTCGCGGAACTCGTCCGACGGGTCGTCCCAGTAGCGGTAGTCTTGAGCTGGGTAGAATAAAGAATCTTGGTAAAACACGTTCAATACATGTCAGAAGACGTAGTGGAATGAATTTCGTCCTTCTTACGAAACGTGTAGGATAATTTTGTGAAAATAATGACGTTCAAGGCCAAGGTGGTACGATCTTTGGACTGCAGAGTTGGAATCCAGGTAAGAAAACGGATAACAATGTGGGAATATATGGGTATGGCGCGACGTCAGAAAGACTAAATTTCAATCAGTCAAGCCAAATGTCAAGTCAAGGGATGACGGAGTGACAAAAGCTGTCATACCAATGTCATCATAAATATTCTGGTTGACGAGTCTCTCGAGGATGGCCCAAGCTTCCCGGATCCTCTGCGCCAGCTTCTCGTCATGGATTTGCTGCTCCGTCTTCGCATGTTTTGCTTTCTTCTTTCGCAGCTGTGTTACAAACAAAAGTGTAAGACTGGAATATCTCACGACCGTTTAATAATATAGGTATTTAGTAAGCCCTAGTGATCTTAATGCTCTGTGAGATTGTATTTTTTACAGGGCTTGTGTCCTTCGAGTATTTGACAAGGCTAAAAATATTAACATTGAGCGATTTTAATACTTAGATGGTATTTATTCCTAACGAAACGTGGAGAGATTAAGAGTTAGAAATTAAAAATTGGTAAATCGCCAGAGATTTGCTAATAGAAAGCGATGAGGCGTGCTTTCATCGTCAATTTTTCAAAACAAAATCTACTGGAATTACCACTCAGAAATGGGAAAATTGTTTTTGTTTATGATAGCCATATTCATTAGGAAGGCTATAGGCTATACGGGAACGGAAAAACCGGCGTATGCGCGTACGAAGTCGCGGGCAAAAGCTAGTTAGTTATCTATATAGCTGAATTTATCTGCATTATACAATTGATTATTTTGCACCATTTTCCTGCGTTGGTCTGCATTCAACATTAGATAAACAGAGCAAGCAAATACACTAACGAGTAGACGTTGAACTAATATTTATTTAAATGTATTATTGATAGTAATACGGTGTAGTTGTAAGCAGTTCGTGGAAAACTACTTGCTATTTCTATTTGACGCTCTAAAGGAAAGTTAAATGTTAAAATATTAACATTTTTAACCAAATGTGTTAATTCATAGATCCAATACCTAGATACTTTAAATGACTGTGGCTCATGATTTTATGGATTACTTGATATCTTTATTTTCGAGCGTCGGTGTAATATCGTGAAGATGAAGTTATTCATCAAGCGATAGGCCATACACAAATGCTGTATACTGTATGTGGCATTTCCCAAATCCATGGGATTTTTGCAATGCCACTTAGTGTTTTTTTTTTTTTTAATACAATTTGAGCCTTATTCTCATTTTCACTATTGATATAAACACAAGGAGGTTCCTTTCCGATGTCCTTATTAGACTGTATGTAAAGGTACTGTATGCCACTATTTTTATTAGGTACTTATCTACTTTCATATGTTGAATTCGTTCTTCTTGAACATATTTGGAACTGTAAACAAGGAAATGTGAATAAATTAAAAGAACAGTGACTGCGTTTACCCTTTTAGGCTTTTCGTCCTCCTTTTCCTTCATTTTCCTAGCGTAGTCTTCTTGATAATAGTCGAAGATGATGCACTGTAGCGCCGTGGACCCGTAGTTGGCTCTGGGCGGCGGGACGGTCTGCGTGTCCACCGACTACACACACAAACTTAAAGATTACGTCTCGTTCAGATGTATTTGTGGACCAGCGTGCGAGGCGGCCGCCCGTCTACAAACGATACCAAGTTCTCAGTTTGAAGTAGATTCGGGAAGAAAGTTTTGAAAATAGAAAGGAGTTTTTAGTGTTTGTGGTGTTCCATAGCTACTGTTGTGAAGATATGAAGAGGTTTTAATTAAACGTGAGTACGAACTATACCTACTTGAATTCAAAATTCGATGTATTTCAAATTTTGGAACAAAAAATTCTATGTCATAGTTACAAAGTTCAGTTTCCATTGAAACCCATACTTTTTTTGGCCTCTTAAAAAATAAACTTAAATACACAAGGCTGAAGGCTAAATTCGATACTTGAATTTGTGGCGACGTATTGAAATACTTATTTCGAATTATGAATTTAAATAGGTTTAGATGTTTTCTTTGTGTATTTTCGTGAATGTTTTCGTGTTAGAATTCTATCTACGTAGCCAAGTGTGTGTTATTAATAAATACGCAATATGCATGTCGGTCGATACGTTTAATTAAAGATAATGGTATCTCTTGTGTGTAATTTAGGTACTTATCTAATGAAAATGAAGTTAAAAGATAAGGCTTTATGAATGATATTAAAAAGGCGGCGTAGTATTAGAAAAAGATAATTACTTTTCGCTGTAAGTGGCGTGGAAATCAGAAATATAGATAGTGCGTATTAGTAAATAGTTAGTAGTTAGGTACTTAGTTATAGTTTCCCTCGTAGAATAAGGATACAGTAATACACATTATAATTTAAACAGTAAAATATTCAATATATTAATAGAGAACTTGTGGTGGGTATTTTTGAAATTGTGGTCTTTGTAGAAAGTTGTATGAAGATACCTATGTAGGTACCTACAGTCAACAAAGCTTCTTGGTATACAAGCAAAAAATAATATGGCACCTGCCTGCATACCAAAAAAAAAACAAATATAATATATATAGATAAACCAAAAATAGCTTTGTTAGATGTAGGTACCTTAATAGAATAAATTAGCTTTGTAAGTAAAAGGAGGTTTAAATTGTGAACACAGTGAAGTAGGAAGGTACACAATATGTAGATATGTAGAGTTTAGTGCGAACAGTCCGAACATTTGAATAGAAATAAGATTGTCATTATTATAAATAAGATCTACAATCCTGTAACGATTAACAATGTCTATTTTGTGTCATAGACTATATGTAGGTATAATAGAATGTTGTTGAGAAAAACGCACACATGAAAGTGAATAGAAATGCATGTAAAATTAAATTTTATGTACATTTCCACGAAAAGTTTCCCACTAAACAGGTTACTTTGGCAGAGATAAAATTAAATATCCAATGACGGAATTCTGAACAATTGCTTTTCAAAATTAAAGACGGAATAATTCCAGAAGAATGAGCTAAGATTTTTAAAGGATTGGCCCACATTTGCAGTTGCCCTGTAGTGGGACAATGTTGGCTAATCAATATGGTTTCAGTAGATACGTACTTCCTGACACCGATTCTATACAAGGTGTCACAGAAATAATGCTAAACCTGAAAAGCGGTAATTGTACTTATCATTATGAGCAACTTTTACTATGGAACTAACCCTGATATCGAGTAAAAAAAAACAACTGTCCCATTTGTGTGTACCTAATGCTTGCATAATTCAAGAAATAAAAAAAAGGGATACAATTTTTTTGTTTTTTTTATTAACTCGACAAAATGTACTAAACGGCAGATTTTTCTCCGCGATTTCAGTAAAGGTACCTAAAGAGTCCAGTTTGGTCTGTCAAGAAAACCAAGTTTTAAACAATATATTTTTTAAATGCAAAAGTAATTATGTATTTGAGAAACTACACTAATAAATAAATGAAACTGACTCGTCTAGGGTTATTGTAGGTGAGGGCCGCTCGTTCGCAGAAGTTGAACTGGTTTGCCAGCTTCTTGACGCGAGGCTTGATATGGAACGTCTCATCCTGGAACTGGTCGTCCGCGGGCCCTTCCTCCTCTGAAAAATCACAAGAAATATTAGGTAAAGCAACCCCTGACGAGGTCAGTTCGTGGATGGCTATTTATTAAGCATTAAGCACATATCTCTTGGCTGTTTTGCAATTTGTCTTTAACAGATGTTATGAGTAGTCAGAACCCCAAACCAGTGACAATCAGTCTTGCCAAGGGGTGACGTGTTGAGGTCTGCCCTACTTGGGCTGAGCACCGCCACGTCCTCGTCGAGGCGATCGGCGGCGGTGAACTCTCGCATCCGGCCCTGTTTCAATCCATGGTGCGGAGCTAGGAGGCTTGGGAAGCGGTCACCTCGTTCAGTGAAGCAGTAATGGTAGCGAAGGAGGAGGCGGTTGCGGCGCAGCAAAGGGCTTTAGAAGGAACACAGATAGGTTTTAGTCAGTAAGAGTCTGACACGCTCTTCCGCTCTGGATGGAGCGGAAGAGCGTGAGCGTCATTTGATGATTTCCCATCCTTAAAAAAAAAAGGATTGACGTGTTTCCCAGCTACTGGGTTGTTGAGGTCAGACAAGCGTTCGCTCTTTGTAAAATACTGGTATTCAGCTGCGTCCGATTAGACTGGAAGCCGAGCCTTTTTTTTTTTTTTTTTGATCTCGGGGGGAAATCCTCATGGAAATCCTCCACCCGCCCCAGGGTGGAGGTCTGTCAGACTCTTACTGACTAAAACCACCCCGGTGTTCCATCTCCCACCTACGCCGGGGATCGCGGGAACGTATGCGACTTCCGCAATCCCCGGCTGGTGCCGGCCCGCCTCTGCGGGCCACCTCGCGTCGGCGAGGGGAGTGAGGTGTTTGACTCCCCTCGCTACGTCAAAGAGGGGCGCACGGGAACACCTCGCGCCGCCACCTCGGGTCCGGATGAGTGGGGGGCGACGGACATCCCCAAGTCCGCCGCCCCTGGACCCAGTTAGGGGGGCCGGAAGAGGGCAGCGTATGCCCTCCTCCGACGCCCGATGCGCCTGCTGCGGGCAGGGAGAGCGGTTGTGATCTCCCTCTCCCTTTCCGCAGCCTCCTTCTGCGCGATAACTGTCTCGCAGAAGAAGACCACCGCGTCCCAGGACTCCTCACCGCCGACCATAGCATGGACTACGGCCGGCAGCGAGAGGTCACCACCTACAACAGAGATGAGGGCACGGCGCGGCTCCTCCCAAGCTGCACACTCTGCAAGCGTATGCCGTGCCGTGTCCTCCCGACAGTCGACGCAGTGGTGGCATCGAGCGTCCGGCTCCCTGCCTATGCGACACAAGAACCTCCCGAAGCAGCCATGCCCCGAGAGGACCTGCGTCGCACGATAAGTCAGAGAGCCGTGCCTTCTCCCGAGCCACAGGTCGAGCACTGGCCGGATGGCCTCGATGGTGATGAGGCCGGCGGAAGGGCTCGAAAGCCTGTCCCGCCATTCCGCCACCAGGACCTCACGCAGCTGCGACCGACGCAGCTCTCAAGTGTTGCTGCGTCAGTCTTTCGCCGCGCGCCCGCGCGCCCTCGCGCCACTTATGTAGTGACGCGAGCACTTTCGCCTCCAGGTCCCACGGCGGAGATCCGGCCAGTGCGCAAGCCGCCTCGTAGGAGATCGTGCGATATCCCCTGATGACTCTGACGGTCATCACCCTCTGCGGCTTATGCAGAACAGTGATGGTGCTGGCCGTCAGGTCAGCCGCCCAGATCGGGGCCCCATATAGGGCCATCGATCGCGCGATCCCCACGTACAACCGCCTACAGGCGGTGCTCGGGTCCCCCAGATTGGGAAGCAGCGTTGACAGCGCCCCCGCCACTGGAAGCCGAGCCTGGGCCAAGGCTAGGTAGATTGATTAGGTACTAGCTTCTGCCCGCGGCTTCAAACGCTTGGAATGGCGTTTTATAATCCAAAGGAAACGAAATACCGGAATGAAAAATATCCTGAATTGATCTAGGTCATGATCCACATGTGCCAGTTAAAACCAAATCCGTTAAGCCGTTGAAGCGTTATTGATTAACAAACAAGTGTGTGTCATCTGTGTGTTTAGATGTACATGTTGTACAATGAATGTGATAGTCTGTATGTTTAGATTTGTATGTTGTACAATGAATGTGATAGTGTATGACAGACTATCACATTCATTGTATTACTAAATTAAGCATAACTTTCGTGTGGCACATTATTTGATTCTGTAAAATTTCGAATCTCACCATGTAACGATGCCAAACCTTGCTATTTTATGAGCATTTTGCTTACTTATTGCTTACTTGGATGATGTAATTACGTCGTCCAAATGAGCAAAATGACGTTGGGTAATTAGTTTCACAGCTAAAAAGTGAAAGAAAAAAACTTTTTCTCAAAAAAATACAACCGACTTCCAAATTTAAACACTGCAAACTCTAAAATAACTTTAATTTCGGAAGTCGGTCTCAAAAAGAAGAAACAAAACTAAAAACACTGTCGTACCAGCGATGCGAAGAAGAAGTAGGATTACAACATGATATGTCATACTGGCATCTTCATTGCTCTGATCCTAAAGCCTCTTATCCACTAAGCAACGTTTGACGCGCAACACGTGACGCTCAACATGATCATAAACGTGCACAACAACCCGCGACGTAAAAGAAAGTTCCTCGTTGCTGTTCATCATGATGAGCAACCTGTTGTGCGTCATGTTGCGCGTCAAATGTTGCCTAGTGGAAACGAGGCTTTATTCATTTGAGGTCGGCGTAACATGTCTTATTACTTACTGCTGTTTACGTCGTCCTCGCAGTAGTCCGTAGGTGTTTTTCTAGTGATATCAGCTGTCGTTAATCTACAGTCCGTTAATTTGGTCTTCTCATATTCTTAGGCATAATCATGAATTTAATTTGCCATTTGCCAGCTCTTTGGAGTCTTGTGTGTTACAATGTTGAGCAATTTTCATTTGGTTGCTCGCGTTAAAGTAGATAGTAATCGTCTCATGGGTCTACATCCAACTCTCTACCAAAACTCATCAAAATGGGTTGAGCGATTTAGGCGTGAAAACGTAACAAACAAACCAAAAAACTCAGTTTCATAATATTACTTAGGATATTAGCTACGACAGGCGAAGGCTAATTAGTCGCGCACAATTATGCCCGGATTCTAAGGTACTTATCGGTCGTTTATCTGTCCGTTAACGCTATTTAAATTATTATTATTTTTCATAACGCCATTGGTTAGTTAGTGGTTAATGGACAGATAAACGACCGATAAAGTACGCAGTATCAGTTACACAAACTCGAAATGAAAACGTTAGTATAACCTGTAGAGCGTTAAAATTAATATACAGGATCAAGCCCATAAACCGTTACGGAGCTGTTTATCGCTTTGATAAAAAAAAAAACTATAAATTTTGCTAATTTGATCAAGACCCTGACGTTAAAGAGTACGCAATAGCTTCATTGCCATTTCGCAGTTTGCCACATATCAGTATCACTAACATCATTCACTCCGGCGCATTCTGATTTAGACTGGAAGTCACAGCTGTTTGTTTGTTAAGATCTTTATGACGATCGTTGTTATTCTTGACATTTTATGGAACTCACACAAAATGGGTACATGTTATAACAATAGATGATAAAGCCAAATGAAAGTGATGTCAAACGTTGTAAACAACTTATAACACATTCAAGAGATATAATTTCGAACTTATTTTGAATATAACATGTACGCAGCTTGCGTCAATTTCATTTTCAGAGGATATGCTTAGTAGGGGATTGCCTACATGGACTGATGATGATCAGAATCTAACTAAAGAGGGTCGTTACGCTGTGGTACCATTTTTATTGATTACAGCGAATCATTACAAGATATTAAAATACTTTATGAACCGAAAATAGAACATGACAACACGCAATGTCATACGCTAAACTTTTCAAATTAATTTCGTGCCCAATCCTGAAATCATTTATTATACTTTACATAATATTTCCATTACGCAGTTGCTGATAAACTTTCCTTGTAGATTCCGAAATACAGAACTGTCCAAAAAGGCAGAAACAGGTGCACAACTATTTCAAACTAGCTGGTAGTTTTGGACTCATTTATATTTACGTAACGTTTTGTTATATCTAGAAGTCGTTCCAAGCTGAGGGTTGTACCTACTATAAGGCAACAAATGGACGAAGTCATGACATATGAAGCAGTAAAGGTAGATCTAGGTTCTACAACTATAATTACGTGTTGGTAATTCTCATTCTTTTTTTAGACTTCGTTCCAGGGTTCCAGGGGTTCCTCTTGAGTCACACCTAAATGTTAGAATTTTCGATTCGTTTACTGAGCTGCGCTAAATAACTAGATGTAATACTTACTCTCTTCTGTTTCTTGCCCCTCCTCGCCTTCCCCTTCTCCTTCTGCCTTCTGCTCTGCCACTTCTCCTTGTTCCTCTGTAGCTTTTTCATCTTCTGCGCCTTTCTCAGGTTCCTGTTCAGCTGCTGGCTTTTCTTCTTCTGCTGCATGGTCTTCTCCTACAAAAATGTTACATGTGTTCATTTTCACGTACTGTCAAATGTTCGTTTTGAAATGGGAATGGCTACATAATACTAAACGTGAAGGATCACGATAGAAGTGACTGTCGGGCCACGCACGGTGAAGGGTTCCATAGTAACCCATGTTGTAAACCATGACAAACAAGTTGTAACCTTCTTTGTCAATCTGTGTGTCTTAAATCATTTTCTATGGAGTTATTAGGTACGAAATTTGTAGTTATTCAGTTACATGTTATAGGTTGGTCGACTATTACTCCTTAATTTGTACCTAAAGGTTATTTAGCTGTGATAGTTTTCCTTTTAAATTCGTTATTATATGCTACTACCATGAATTTTTTCACGTCTCCAAAAACAACCATTTAGCTGGGGGGGGGGGGGGGGAAGCGCTGACAAAGTGGGGTGTGAAAGCTTAATATTTCGCAAAGGGATCCTTGGATTGAAATACCTATATATATATGATTTTCACAAACCCTCAATATTTTTAAACGACCCATACGACGACAACCCACTTTGTCAGCGTGATTAATATGTATGTATACCCATACAAATTTGTAATTTTCTAATGCTAAGCGTCTCTGCGCTAAACCGCGGACAGACAAACGGATAGACGAACATGGCGAAACTATAAGGGTTCCTTGTTGACTATGGAACCCTAAAAAGTAGCCAAATAGGCCAAATACCGAATAGTTGCCAAATATTAGTGGCATCTCTAGTCTCCAATGTTAATATCACATAGGTACATGTGTTTGTAAGGTGATTTTTTTTTTTTTTTTTTTATTATTATTTTATTATTGTGCCAATAAATGCAATTTTCTTTCTTTATTTTTTCTTTTTTTGTACCTACATAATTTTTCGTATGGAAAAGCATATTCGTAATTACACAGAATAACAGGAAACATTCCCAGTGCCGCACATTAGGAATGTTTCCTGTATTTATAATAATAGTAATAGTTAAAGTATTTCTTCTACGATACCGTTTGTTGACGACATTTGCCTACTAGTCGTAAACTCGTCATGGGTGTTTTCGGAAAAAAACCCATAGTTCAATGTTGATGAAACGGAATCTGGACATCTTAGTCATGTCATTACAGTCAAGCAATTTAACGCATACTCGGTACTCAGTTTTTCGCGAAGATAGCAATCGAATCGCTCAGAAATAGGTCCTCCGCGTGTTAGAATGAATAAATGGTGGCAGTATACCTAACAGAAAACTCGATGTTGCTCTAAATCGATGTCGGTATCGCTATAAATATTCCGAATTCAATGGATTATCGTGTCGAATGTCAACAAGGGGTTACAAGGGTAAGCCCAAACGATAACAATGGTTTATCGTAAGAAGATCGTTATATTTGTGTTGTGAATAGAGACAACATAGCACGGAACGCTGGCAGCGCAGAGACGCCATGTTGGCCAAGCAATGACGGTTTTCTGGAATGACGTGCATCAAAGGCCTTTAACAAGTGGAATTCTATCATCGACAGCGATTTGCAAAAAGTCAAAAAAGGTAAATACGTTTTTGTCATTTTGAAAATCATCATCGTCAAATCCCAATAGCAAAACTAATAAAAAAAGATTAACTTTTTTCAAAAAACCCAACCCGGAAAAATCGACCTAAAAATGTCTAAACAGATGACTTTTTAAGCAGTCTGATGTGGTTGGCCGCATTTATTTTAGTTTGATCACTGATTCGATGCCACCAACTTCATGTTTTGCTATTATTTCTTTACTGTGTTGATACAAATCACCCGTAAATGTGATCACGCACTTCTGAACCACCCAGTTTAGTGTACTAATAGCCAAACGAATTAGTTCGTGAATTTCCTAAAAATTACATCTGCAATTACTTAATAAATAATTGGTCCTAATACATAAACGAACAAAAAACATGACAATTTCCTTGTATTATCTTTCAGGGACAGAAATCGTGGAATAGCAACACAATTCGGTATTTCGGTAGGATAATGAAGGCTTCATATCGGTAGAAATACCGAAAATTCGGTAGGTTCGGGATCACTGCAATGATAAATCGATATTATTTCCGCTACCGGTGGCCATGCTGGACCGGCCCCCACCCATTTGAATGCGTAATACTTAATAGGTAGGTACTCGAAATTTCTTGGAAAATGGGACTCCCCGTATTTCGGGACGGTACTTCACAGGACAAAATATAATAGTATGTGAGAATGGCTCATAATATATTGTGAGAGTTACTGCTGCCCCACGTGTCCCGCAACGCACACCCGCGGACGCCCTCGCCACCGTCAACACCATTTTTGTTTCCTGATTTTTTTTTACTGTTACTGGGTATTTTTATGACTCTGCTTATGAAAAAATGACTGGAAGATTGCTGACAGCTTTACTTTTCGAAATATACTGTTTTACTATTTTGACTAAGAAATACAAGAAAATTACTATACCCATATGTAAGCAAAATTGATATTTTACACCATCAAATGATCTTTTATACGATTTCCATGACTTTATGGAAATTGGTCTATATGCGAGTGCATGAAGTGAATTTAATTTTTCACCCTAGCTCTTTCAAATTCGATAGCATGCACTCAACAAGCTCGACATATTTCTCAGACTTCTTGTTGTCTAGAAACTTACTCATAACCAAAACAAATTTATTTATTTATTTAAACTTTATGTACAATAGTGGTACATGGGCGGACTTAATGCATCAAGGTATTCTCTACCAGTCAACCTTTGGGTTATAAAGACTATACTGTGGTAGGTGTACAATAAATAAAAATAAGATTCAAAGTTGAATTGTAACATTTCGGATAGAATATACAGAAAAATATAATACTAATAAAATACATATACATACATATTGTTACGCGCCAGAATTAATGTCGGGTACATTAAGTTACTACTAGCGCCATCTAGTATCGAGTAGCAGAACTAGTAGAGTCAAGTACCTTCTAGACATTTCTTTGCTAGAACTTTCTACACTTCTCGGTATCTGGTCAGTCGGCAGCGGTAGTTACGAGTACATTCCAGATGTTTCGAGAATAGAAGTTTCTAGAACTAACTGTCCTATATAAGGAGTACGTATTCCGCGACCGAGTCAGTATTGAATTTGCGATACAAGCGAATACTTCGGAAGCGATCTTCAAGTGCGAATAAAGTGATCAGTGGTGAACTTGTGTTTAATAATTAGTGAGTTTAAAGTTGTAATTAGTGTTTTTAAATTAAAGTGTCATTTTGGTTATTTAATCGGCTGTTTTTAATTGTCACGAACCCCAAGCTCGTAACAATTGGTGTCAGAAGAGTGGATATTTAAACCATGCCGATTTTACCAAAGGACGACACGGAGGGTATCCGTACCCGGAGTCAACGTCAGCAGGAGACGGACCAGAGGCGTTTTGGAGGTACAACGCCGCAGACGTCAGAGGGCCAGCTGCCGATCATGGAGGCCGGTCCGTCCACAGCAGCTCCAACATCTGCAGCTCTAGACTTTGCTGCTTTGATGCTGATGCTGCAGGAGCAGGCCCGTCGGCTGGAAGAACAGCTGCAGCGTGACAAGGAGGAGCAGGCCCGCCGACAAGAGGAACAGGCCCGCCGACAGGAGGAACAGGCCCGTCGGCTGGAAGAACAGCTGCAGCGTGACAAGGAGGAGCAGGCCCGCCGACAAGAGGAACAGGCCCGCCGACAGGAGGAACAGGCCCGGCGGCTGGAAGAACAGCTGCAGCGTGACAAGGAGGAGCAGGCGCGCCGCCAGGAAGAACAGATGTTCATTATGAAGGATCTCCACGCCACTTTCGGCAAAGAAATAAAGGTTGTAAAAGATAAGGTGGTCCAGCATGAGAACCGCCTGACGGAAGCCGAAACCCGAATCGACCAAATGAATAATCGGGTTGACAACGTGATTGCTGACGTGAAGAAAACGCTGGACAACCTTAAAGTAGGGGATGGAATTGCATCTTCCGTAGCTACTACACCTTCGCTACGTGGATTCAAAGTGCCGCCGTTTGATGGGACATCTTCCTGGTCAGCCTACAAAAGACAGTTTGAGGCTGTTATGAAGGCGAATGGGTGGAGTAAAAATCATGCCATGACTGCTCTCACCCTAGGCCTGCGCGACCAGGCCTTAACTGTCCTAGAAGCTCTCGATAAGGAAGTGACTTATGAGCAGCTTCTTGAGGCTTTGGAAGCTAGATATGGCGACGCTCATCTGGAACACGTGTTTCGTGCGCAGCTCAAGGATCGCGTGCAACGCAGCGGTGAAAACCTGCAGCAGTGGGCCCTTGAAGTGGAGAAGCTGGTTCGAAAAGCTTACCAGTCCGTACCTGCGCTCATCGAAGGGAACCTGGTGCAGGCATTCACCGATGGAATCCGCGATCTTGAAGTTAGAGCTGCTGTGAGGCTCGGGCACCACGGGACGCTTAAGGACGCTTTGGCTCATGCACTGGAGGTGGAAGCTGTGCGGCAGGATCATCGTTCCCATCGCGTCAGGGAGGTTGCAGCGGCTACAGTTCGCGACCGTTTAAAAGGATACAGCCCAAGGTGCTACGGCTGTGGGGAAAGGGGCCACCTTCGATCCAGTTGCCCTAAGCGGACTGCAGAAAGGGAAGGTAGCCAATCTCCAGAGGGTAGGGCGGCTAACAGCACCGCCCAACAACAGCAGGGAAACGAGTGAAAGCCAGGACTGCGGGGCGCGTGCTGGCTGATGTTCGAAGAGCCCCAAGGATTTCGATCTCACAAACCCATGACGGGAATAGCCTTATCATTAAGGGCGAGGTCAACGGAACGCCATGTAAGCTGACGATAGACACTGGAGCTTCTCGCACGGTTGTCAGTTCCCAACTTGTAAGTCGGTTCCTTGGGGACTCCGTACACAACCGAGACCGCATAAATTTGGTAACAGCCACTGGTCAGCGTATACCCGTCCGAGGAGAGAGAGAGATGGAGTTGAAACTAGGCAACGGAATTTACCTGCATAATGTTGTCGTGGCTGATATAATGGACGATTGCATCCTGGGCTTAGACTTTATGAGGATGAATTTTTGTGAGATCGACGTTAATCAAGGTGTTATGAAATGTAGACAAGAAGAACTTTTCATGGAAGGGGCGTTACCAGGAAATGTGTACAGCCTAAAGAAGATTGTTCTTCCTCCGAGATCGGAAACGATTGTGCCGGTTAGTCTTCCTCGGAATCCTTTGCAGAATCATCGTTGTGTACTCGTGGAAAAGGTAGACAATGACCTTCCATGGAAAGTGGCACGAACTTTGGTCAGAGCCACCGACATTTCAGGGGTACGTGTGCTGAACCTTAGTGATAAGGAACAGATGATAGAAAAAGGCACTCTGATTGGTACTTGCGAGGAAGTGGATTGGATGCGTCGATGCCAATGTCTTTCGACCGGGACCCTCAGCAAGGACGCACAAACGAAAGTGACCACACTTTTAGACGACTGTCGCAGCGCTCTGTCACAAAATGAACTGGTCAAGGCAAAGAAGATGTTACTGAAGTACGCCAGTGTTTTCTCTTCAAACGATAGTGACATTGGGAAGACTGGCTTAGTTCAACACAAAATAAACACAGGAGAAGAATTGCCTATCCGTCAGCGACCAAGGAGATTGCCGGTAGCACGTGATAAGGAAGTGGAAACCATGATTGAAGGAATGGTGAAGGATGGTGTTATAGAACCTTCATCCAGTCCATGGTGTTCACCAGTAGTGCTGGTAAGAAAGAAGGATGGCAGCATGCGGTTTTGTGTTGACTATCGTCGTCTAAACGACGTCACGAAGGATAGCTATCCTTTGCCAAGAATTGATGACACGCTGGACATGCTTACTGGAGTGAAGTGGTTTAGCACGCTAGACCTAAAAAGTGGTTACTGGCAAGTTGAAATCGACCCTAAGGACAAGGAGAAAACTGCATTCTCGACAGGAAAGGGCCTGTGGCAATTTAAAGTTATGCCGTTTGGATTGTGCAATGCTCCGGCAACGTTTGAAAGGTTGATGGAACTTGTACTAACCGGGTTAATTGGCGATGCCTGCCAGGTCTACTTGGATGACATCATCATCGTAGGCCGTACGTTTGAAGAACATCTTCAAAACCTGGAACGCGTGCTCATGAAGATCCAGAGTGCAAATCTCAAGTTGAGTCCAAAGAAGTGTTCACTTTTCAAACGTCAAGTCAGCTTTTTGGGATACGTAGTGTCGGAAGAAGGACACAGATCCTGAGAAAATCGCCGCTGTCAAGGATTGGCCAATTCCAAAAGACAAGACGCAGGTCAGAGCATTTTTGGGTTTGTGCTCCTATTATCGGCGATTCGTCAAGAACTTTGCGGACATAGCCAAGCCCCTCCACAAACTAACCGAGGAAAAGCGACATTTCTGCTGGGATGAAAGTTGCGACGTCGCATTCCAGGAGCTAAAGAAACGTCTGTGCAGAACACCTATTTTGGGGTATCCTGACGCGAACAAGGAATTTATAGTTGACACAGACGCTAGTGATATCGGACTTGGCGGTGTGTTATCTCAACGGAATGGCGATCAAGAGGTTGTGATAGCCTACTTCAGCAAGTCAATGTCGAAACCAGAAAGGAACTATTGTGTCACGAGACGGGAATTGCTAGCTGTGGTAAAGTCATTGCAGCATTTTAGCAAATATCTGCTGGGACGGAAATTCCATTTACGTACAGACCATGCTGCACTCAAATGGCTATTGCAGTTCAAAAATCCAGAAGGACAAGTTGCGAGATGGATTGAACTACTTCAGGAATACGACTTTGTGATTGAACATCGCAGCGGAAGATCTCATGGCAACGCCGACGCATTGTCAAGAAGACCTTGCCCTGAAGACTGCAAGCATTGTACTAGGCAAGAGGGTAAAGAAGTCGTACCTGTGAGGATGCTCAAGACAGACCTCAGCAGCGAGTGGAAGGAAAGCCTACAATGTGCACAGCAGGAAGATTCGGACATCAAGCCGATTCTGGAGTGGATGAAGGCCAGTGCTCCTAAGCCCACGTGGAGTGACGTCTCAGCGATGATTTCGATCACAAAAAGTTATTGGGCCCAATGGGACAGCTTAGTGATTCAGGATGGAGTCCTGTGCCGTAAATGGGAAAATGCTCGGGGAGACAGCTGTCATTTGCAAATGGTTGTCCCTAAAGCAAAAGTACCGAATGTCCTACAGCTGTACCATAATGGTTCTTCAGGAGGCCATATGGGAGTAAAACGGACTCTACTGAAGATAAGAGAACGGTTTTACTGGGTCCACTGTCGTGACGATGTCGAGGACTGGTGTCGCAAATGTACAAGTTGTGCGGCTGTAAAAGGACCTCAGACTCGCAGTAGAGGTGCATTAAAATTGTACAACGTCGGTGCACCATGGGAAAGGATAGCCCTAGATGTTGCGGGACCTTTTCCGGAAAGTGAAAGTGGTAACAAGTATTTCATGGTTGTAATGGATTACTTCACTAAGTGGCCGGAAGTCTTCGCCATTCCAAATCAAGAAGCCTCAACAGTTGCAGATAAACTAGTTCATGAAGTCTTCTGTCGTTTTGGAGTACCCTTGGAGATTCACAGCGATCAAGGAAGGAATTTTGAGTCCCAAATATTCCAGGAAACTTGTCGAGTTATGGGTACTCATAAAACGAGAACAACTTCTTACCACCCACAATCGGATGGAATGGTGGAACGATTTAATCAGACATTGGAGAGATACCTGGCAAAAGTCGTGGAAAACCGGCAACGCGATTGGGACAAGCATATACAACCGTTTTTGCTGTCATACCGAAGTGCTGTTCACGAAAGTACATCGGTGACACCAGCCTTCGCCAACTTCGGAAGAGAATTGCGGCTGCCTGCAGATCTGATCACCGGAATACCACCTGATGCCCCACGCAATATAACCGATTATGCGAATGACTTGCGGAACAAAATGAATGACATTTATGAGCACGTCAGACAATCGGGCCAGCAAATGTCTGAAAAGATGAAAACCCGTTATGACCTCAAAATGAACAATAAAGGGTTCGACGAAGGTTCACTAGTGTGGTTGCACAATCCAGTTCGCAGTAAAGGGAAATCTCCTAAGCTTCAAGCTAAATGGGACGGGCCGTACCGGATTGTGACAAAAATTAACGACGTGACCTACCGTATACAGAAAGGTACAAGAAGTGCTCCTAAGATCGTCCATGTGGATCGACTGGCGCGTTATTATGGGACCGATAATGCTCGGGACGAGCATGTCTTAGGAGGGGGCAGTGTTACGCGCCAGAATTAATGTCGGGTACATTAAGTTACTACTAGCGCCATCTAGTATCGAGTAGCAGAACTAGTAGAGTCAAGTACCTTCTAGACATTTCTTTGCTAGAACTTTCTACACTTCTCGGTATCTGGTCAGTCGGCAGCGGTAGTTACGAGTACATTCCAGATGTTTCGAGAATAGAAGTTTCTAGAACTAAGTGTCCTATATAAGGAGTACGTATTCCGCGACCGAGTCAGTATTGAATTTGCGATACAAGCGAATACTTCGGAAGCGATCTTCAAGTGCGAATAAAGTGATCAGTGGTGAACTTGTGTTTAATAATTAGTGAGTTTAAAGTTGTAATTAGTGTTTTTAAATTAAAGTGTCATTTTGGTTATTTAATCGGCTGTTTTTATTGTCACGAACCCCAAGCTCGTAACAATATATATACCTATGCTAAAATAATAAAATAATAAACTAAGAAATATGATATATAATAATCATACCGATTAAGAGAATTCATGGTAGGTAATCATGACTATGAACAACTAAGAATGACAAGCTTTAAAGTAGTGTTTTCTTTTTAGGCATAAAACATTAGGAATCCTTGGCTTGTCTTGATTGCACAATTCTATTTTAAGATATTATGCAGTTTTTACGAAGTCAAGTACGAAGGATTATGGAAACAACATTACTTATTACTTAATTAACTTTATGACGAAGCCATAACGAACACAACAACAAAATATATTTTAGTCTGGCCTGATCATTTTCGCGTCCCTCCCGGGTTTGCGCACCGCTGGCAACATATACGTATACAACATATGACGTCTTAAAAGGTGACGATTTATACATAGTGCTTTGAATGCAAAGGAGAACTTTTTCAAGAACGTAGAGTTAGGCCTCTAGTGTAAGGTGTTCATCTTCATGACTATGAATTAAAAGTCACACTGTATTATAAAGAATAACTTTAAGATGAGATAATATGTTTTTTTTTTTTTTTTTTTGTGTGTGGCTTCTCGCAGTTCAACCTATAAGGTTGTCGACTGCTTAACCGGGCTTGCCTGTGGTGGCCTTAATATAATATTAAAGCCTCCAGCCAGGGCTTATAAAAAACTTACAAACTAAGCGACTACACGCTAAGGGCACCCCCTGTGGGGTACGGGCCTCGGCTTAGGGCGTCGCTGGGGAGAGGACAGCTAGGGACGGGCTGGATCGAACTGGAATTATTATTTAGGGGCGAATTTAAGACTACAGGCTCAGCGGCGCGGGCTGGCTCGAGCAAGGGTCGGGGCGGATTTTGACGGGGACGTCGCGGCGGGCCTCGGCGGCGAGGGCGAAAGGACGGCGGTCGTGGTTTGCGAAGAGTGCTGGTCTCTTTGCGACTCTCTTGGAGGAGAGTGGTAGAGTCGTCGGGCGTGACGAGGGTATGCCTCGGTCGGCGTACCTTGGAGATGCGGGAGGGTTCGTATCGGGCGGCCGATGCGATAAGGGGGTTACGGTGATTTACAGCAGTGTCGAAGAAACGTTTGGCTATGCGTTTCATGAACTGCTGTATGGTGGGCAATTTGAGATCTACATGTAGAGTCTCATTTCGGACGTAGAAGGGGGCACCCGTGATTTTGCGCAGGAAACGGTTTTGGAGCGTCTGCATCCTGTGGAGATGACGTGGCTTTGCGTGTGCAAAGACGGCGCAAGCGTACGTCATGATGGGACGGATGACCGCGGTGAAGAGTCGCAATTTGCACTTGAGTGACAATTTGCTACGGGCGGTCGTGATATAATGGAGCCTTCCCTGAGCGAAGGCGGCGCGAGAACGGGCCTGCCTTATGTGCTCAGCAAAGGTGAGGTGGCTGTCCAGTATGACCCCCAGGTATTTGGCTTGCTTCTCCCAGGGGATCGGCTTGCCATACATGGTGATCGGACGAGGGGGAGGGGGTTTGTGCCGCGGTTTCGTAAACAGAACCGCCTGACTCTTGTCGGGGTTAACCTCGATTCTCCATTTCCTGAACCATCTGCCCAAGATGTTTGCAGATGTTTGGAGAGTGCGAGCGATAGCGTCAGGTTCGCGACCGGTGTAGTAAATGGCGGTGTCGTCGGCGAATAGGGCCAACTGCGCCTTTTTACTTTTGGGGATATCGCTGGTGAACAGCGTAAAGACTAGGGGGGATAGCACTGAGCCCTGGGGGACTCCTGCTCGGATGGGGTGAGGGGACGAGAGTGCACCCTCGATGCGGTAGCGGAAGGTGCGGTTCGACAAAAAGTCTCGCAAGATGAGCACGAGACGGTCTGGCACGCCGAGTTGGTAGAGCTTGTAAATTAAGCCATTGTGCCATACTTTGTCGAATGCTTTCGCTATGTCGAAGAACGGTGGCCTGTTTCCATGCTCGGGGGAACATGTTATTGCTTAATGCGCCATTGAAGATGGCAGTCATAAGCACTATTAGTTGGGCGGGGAGGAGTTTAAACACCTTGTTGGTGATGCCGTTGGAGCCTGGGGCTTTCCTAGGTTGGAGCCTTTTGATGATCTCCTGTACCTCGTCGGGCGTGACGGGGGGCAGAGGATCATCAGGATCTTCGACTGGTGGGAGGGAAGCTCTACGTTCGACTTCAGCATTCACCATGTCGAGGTGAGCTTGGTCTACTGGTTGAGAGCTAGGAGAGCATTGGGCCTCTAGACTGTCGGCTAGACATTCCGCTTTGTCAGAGTTGTCAAAGGCGACACTCTTGTCGGGGCGGATGAGAGGGGGCATTGTGGCCTCTTCTTTGGATCGTAACTTCCTCTGAAGGTGCCAAAAGGCGAGATGGGTGGGCTCGAGCTCGCTGAGCGTCTTGTCCCAGCGTGCGGTACGCAGCTCAGCAGTGCGTTTCCTCACAGCTCGCTGTAAGTTGCGCATGTGAGCTTTGTTCGCGTCGCAGGGAAAAGCGCTGTACGCACGAATGGCTGCGTTCTTCTCGGTTATCAGATTCCGTACATCGTCCGGCATTTTCCAGCGGTGGTCTTCCACCACTGGAACCTCCCTTGAACATTCGTTCAGGACGGATTGTACGTGATCCGTAAGCGAGTCGATCGCCGCCGTCGTGTCAGCGACTGAGACGATGTGGTCGGGGATGTTGTCTAGGTGAGGCGACGTAGTGGATTTCAGCCTTTCGCTTACTTTCCTCCAGTCGGTGATCAATTGAGACGGGGGAGGTTGGTCGGAGTCGGGCTGACCCGAGCGAGGGCCTAGGTGCATGATCACTGGACGGTGATCTGAGTTGAGCTCGTGTGTCGTTTCTATAGATAGCAAACGGAGGTTTACGTTCTTTAGCAACGCCACATCGAGAACATCGGGCCTTTGGTTGGGATCGTGCGGGAAGTGAGTTGGCGTCATCGGAGCGATGACGTCATAGTTGAGGGTTGCACCTAGGTTAAACACCACCCTGCCTCTTGCATTGGTTGAGTTGCAATTCCACGCGGGATGTTTGGCGTTGAGATCTCCCGCTAATATAACGGAATCACTCAAGCCAAAGATGGTGGTGAAGTCGCTACTGAGTGCGATGGGGTCGTCAGGCGTGGGAGACGAGGTCGAGGGCGGTGGGTAATAGGCAGAGATGATGGTGATCGGTTGATGACCAGTCATACCTAGCCGACAGGCTGAGTACTCGAGTAACGAGCGGGGGGCAGGAGGAAACAAGGGGATGCAGTACAGCTCCTTTTTATAATAAATCAGGGTACCTCCACCGTGGCAACGCGTCCTATCGTTGCGAACTATACGGTAGTTGGCAATTCTAGGGTCGTTGCGATGGGGTTTTAGGAAGGTTTCCTGGATGAGGAGGACGTCTAGTTGATGGTCGCGGAGGAATTTGGCGATCTCGTCTCTTTGGTTGTTAATGCCATTGGCATTAAAGAATCCTAGTTTGAGGGATCGGGGTCTGTTAAAATTAGTGCGTGGCTTATCCATTGATTAGTCATCAATCGCAGCCATTGCGTCTAATTGGTCCAAGATGGGCCTGTAGGCGTTAAAGATTTTATTCGCCTGAACTGGAGATAGATGTAAAAGTCCATCGTTTCCTCTGAACTTGTTGAGTTCAGCACTCATGGACCTTGCCTCACGGGTCATGAATAACAAGTACGCTTCGGTGATTGTTTCACCCACGTTAGGCCAGTTATTCTTGTTGAGGGGGAGTGTGCAGCGCTCCTGCACTGCTGCGGGTGCAGCGGTGTGTTGGAGCGCAGGCAGGGGAGCAGCCGGGACTACTGGAGTCACGGGCACGGGGATCGGCGCTGGGACGGGCGTGTCCATTAGCGCTGGTATGGGCTGGGAAGTAGTGGCCACCAAAGCTGGGAACGCTTTCTGGTGGTTCAGCCGGTTCCATGGAGAGGGTCTCTGTGGAGCGAGCCGTTCGGGCATTTCCGAGGAGGGAATCCTCTCGGGTGGAGATTCGCGTTGCTGGCGGGCGTTGTGGCGCTTAGCCAGTTTGGGGGCGATTTTGGGGGCCTTAGGGCACCCCTTGTAATTTGCCGGGTGACCGGACTGGCCGCATAATACGCAGCTGGGAGGTTCTGCGCATTGTGAGCGGTCTTTGGGACGCTCGCACTCGCTAGTGCTATGCTCGCCCAGACACTTAACGCATCTGGGCGTCGCATAGCAATTGCGCTGGGAGTGTCCATATAGTTGGCAGCGGTGACACTGGCCAATTGCAGTCGGGCGATTCGGCTTCTCAATTTGGATGCCGGTAAGGGAGCACACCGATTTTATCTTGAAGATCGGGTGATGGCCCTCGGTGGGGTCGCATACGACAAGGACCATGTCGTGATATTCTCCTCCTCTCGCTTTGTGTAAGCGGTGTACGGCGGAGACGGGGATGGATTGGGCGAGGAGGTCATCCTTGATGTCCTCTGTGCTTATTTCCTTGGGGACACGTTTTATCATCACTCGGGTGGGCGTGTCCTCTGGAAGGGAGTAAGTGTGAAAGGAGATGTTCCTTTCACGTAGAGCGCGGACAAGGTCGCGGTAGTCATTTGCTGACGGAACGACTACTTTGATCCCAAGTTGGCAGGCCTTGGCGTTTGTGTAGTTGATCTAGATGATAGGTGTTCTTACATTTACGCTATCAAACATTCGCATCTACCAAACCTGGTGTTAACGGCATTACTCTCTTTAAACGTTAATTTAAGTGCCAATAAACAAAATTACTCATTTGCTAAAATGAAGACTGTGTATTAAACAATTTCGTATTAACGATGGAAGAAACGATAGGAGACAAACCGGAAATTCTCTTGAACTGAATTATACAGAAATGAATAAATAATAAGAATCTATTAATATAACAGTCGTAGAATTTTGTCAAGGTGATACATCCCACGGGTGGCGGGAATGACTCAGTAGATACTCAAATGTTTGTAACTTTGATACTAAGCGTGTTCCTAATGTTTTAAAACCATTTGCTCGCTACAATATTTATTTACTCAGGTCAGTTAGTTTTATTAGAGAAACTTCGCTATAATTTAAACATTTTCGAAAAGATTCTTACACGTGTATTGGTCACGTGCGATAATCTTTGAATGTTGAAGAAGAGATTTTTTTAAGAGTAAAAGATGTCTTGTTCAAATCTTGTTTCTTTTTTAATGAGAAGAAAGCTTGCCTCGCATTGACTCAGCTATAAAATACTGGCTTGTATAATGAGTTTGACGAATCGATGTTGCTGTTTATGAAGATTTATTTCTTACGATCTAGATATATGCTCCCGAGATTCCGAAGATATGTGACATGTGACGTCTACCATCTCGTACCTACTGAGCGCATTTGGTAGATTACGGCCTACCAGAGTCCTAACTTTCCTTACTATCAAGATTAATCTCGGTATTCGGAACAGAATACGCTGATTACTACGTGCCAATTTTATGTATAATATGAAGTAACCTATTCACTCTTCAATCTTGACATAAAAACTTCTAAGCTCGTGTAATGCAAGCGCTTGGCAGTAAGCCACTGTTAACTATACCTTCTGCTTTGGTTTCATCAGCCGCAGGTTGATCAGGTTCCGGTTCCTCTTCTTCTTCCTCCTCAGTTTTGGTCTTCTTAACCTTTACGCGTTTCGGTCCAGCGTCATCAAAGCCAACCATGCCTGTAAGGAGACGATTTTAAGCGTTGGCACTGGAGTAAGATTTAAACTGACTTTTACTAGCAACTAACATAATGTAAAGGATTTTTATTGAAAACTATTTCTTCCTGTGGCTGTACTCCTCTTACAGGAACTGTACATTTGCTGGGATAAAAGGATAGACTGCAACAATCAGCAATAGGATGGCTTTTTATTAGTAAAAGTAATTTTTATAATAGGATCAGTACTTCCAGAGATTTCCTCCAGACTTAAGTATAAATTTTAACTCTTTATTATGATTTATTGCATTAGTTTAGATAGGTTGTAGATTTTCGTCGGTTTTTACCTCCCTAAATAAAAAGCTAGCTGTTCCCTTGTTCCTTTTTGCATACTATCGAGTCTATTACAGTGTAAACGAAGTTGGCTGAGATCCTACTTACTGTTGTCCCTACGGAGTTCTATCTTCAATACACCAGAAAATGGCAACTTACCATATCCAGCAGCTATTTGCGCCTTGGCTTCTTCAGAGTCCTTGCGTATAGCGGTGCCCTGGTACACATACAGAGGGTATGCCTTCCCAAAGGTCGGTTTTGGCTTCGTGACGAATAGCCCCTTGCCATAGTGGTACGCCACTTCATCAGCTATCCACTGTGGGTTGATTGTAGTCAGAATACGACCAACCTCTTCATCAAGATCCTAAGGGATTTCAGTAACTTGGTTGAATGACAAATATACGCCCTTTCTGCATTGAGAATTCGAAGTTTAGAACATCTCATACCTTAGGATGAGGACTTGTCGAACTTTAGCATCAAAGTAGATTTAGACAAGTTCTGAATTTGAAATTCTAAAACTGGGGTTATATTTATTTATTTATTAAAACTTTATGCACAAGTCAAATCACTGTACAAAGGCGGACTTAATGCCTTAGGCGTATTATATCGTTGTAGGAAAAGTACCTAATTATAAGTTTGTAGCGGTATCAATGCCACCACATGAAAAACTAAGAAGCGACATTTGTACGGCAACAAAAAAAATCGCAACGCCATCTATCCTCTCAGCGACGAACTACCAACGCAATCCTGCATCGCGCAAGCAAAGTTTTCCGTTCGATTTGAACATATACAACAGTCCGAATATCAAATATCGGGCAGTTGCCTACCGGACACAACAACCGTCCAGGTCAGAGGATCCTCCCTTTTCAAAGAAGGTTTGCGGGACTTTACTCTCTGTTCCGCTTACCTCTATAAGTTTAATAAAAATAAATTTTGCATGTATTCCTTGCAGAGATAGGCTGAAGTGTTAGAAAAGTAAAATTTCGTCGTTTATAAGACTAGTAATAAATACAGTATTGGAATAACGTAGTTCTGCAAAAAAATCAAAACTAATTGATATTTCATGCTAGTATTACAAATAAATAAAAAGTTTATCAGCGGCAGTTGTTGGCAATAACAGTTTATGGTCCCCTAGAGGGTGTTTAGGTACGTCGATTATCTATTCCTACACTGTACGCACGCGCAATAAGCTTTTAAGATTTGTCCTTTATCTCAGATTAAATATCCGCAAATAACTGTACTATTTTACTGTTACTAAAGGGAGAACAAACAAGTATGAATGGATTGTGCGAGGGATGAAATGAACGAAAAGGAGTGAATGATAACTTGACAGACTGACAGCTGTCAGGGTAGAATGGAAGAGGAAAATATTGAGCTGTGAGCACCAAGCCCTTATTAGGACAAGGACAGGCAGGAGAAGATACATACATAGGTGCACTTACTTAATCATATTTCATTTTAATGTCAGGTTGTTAAAGGATAAAGCGAAATATCTTACGGCATCCGGCACTTCCTCCTGATCATCGGGTTTGATGAGCGTGCGCGGTTTGAGCCAGTCTAGGGCCTCGTCATCACCAATCTTGACGCGGGACGTTGCCCCAACGTCTTTCTGCTAAATTACACCAACAAAATTATTAAAACTCAAAAACGACATCTATCACCTCAGTATGATGCGGTAACGTACATCCAAGCACTGCAATGTTTTATTTATAAGCACTTTTTCCTCCGTGATGTTAAGAGCGCGTTTTATCATTGCCTTCAGCATTTTGCTTAATTTTTTGATTTACTTCACAAACAAAGAAATACGCAAGCACGCAAGCGATGTCTGACAGCAAATGAAACACTGCTTAGTTTTCTAAGCGTTTGAGAACTCCGAGCGGATTTACGAGTAAATATTCTAGAGACATTTGCATATTGTTTGATAGGTCTTTATTGGGGACGATCATGTAATTCGACTATAAATAATTCGAGGCACTTTTAGTTAAGCAAAGCAAGCGTAAACAAACGATTAAACCGTTGCGTGCCCGAGGAATGCTGGATTGTATCTTTATTCATACAATAATTTGTGTTTAAGTCCCAGGTTTATGGTCCACGCAAAAGTTCATCGTTGATTTTACTTACGTCAATATCATCATCCGATTTGGAAGACACATGTGATATAACTGATTCGGTTGATTTAGTTCCTAAATCTTTTTCGGAGGACATGATCAATTCTACCAAAATCCGCGGTTTAAAGATCGCCTTTAGCATTGGAAGCTCTAATCAGTACTGCAGTGTCTTATGGCCTGTAGTTCTCACCCAGATCCTAATGAACTTTGACCGAAGAATGAACTAAACTGCATTAGTATTCGCAGTCGCTAATGTGCCTAGTACAAGCTAACTACCAATGCCGAGCAAAATATGGATAATTTTGTTTGTAGCACGCGATAACTGCAAGTAAGTTCGTAGAGTTTGCAACTTTATTGGAAATTAAATAAAAACAAAGAAATTCTAAATTCTGAAAATTTTAAAGCCTATCTAAAATTCGGTTTCCTATCTGCAAAATTCGTAACGGTTTTCAAGATCCCAAAGATGGAAAACATTGTAAAGCCAGTAAAGCCAGTAAAGCCCTCCTTAGCCATAACATTTTGTGTGGCTAATTCTCAAGTTATGAATGGGAAATAAATTAAAGGCAATCGTTTTAATCGGCCATAAAATGACCCTACGGTCGTTTGCGTCAGGGTGGAGCTTATTTCAGACTTAAATACGGATACAATGTTTCATTGCGATGAAATTGTCGGATATACGGATAATTTACGACTTCCAAGGAATTTCCTACTTCTTAGCAATGTATGTTTGATATATTTTAAAAATATATATACTTGACGGTTTCTATAGTGTCTATTGGTGTTTGATATTGTTACAAATCGTTTTCTAAATCCCGATAGTCGTTTATTTATACTTCTTCGAATCATTGTTTTATTTGTTCTACTTCTTGCACATCAACTCTCCCATCATCACTTCCTTGATTATATTGTTAAGATATCTTATATATTTCATCATCCCTGTCAGAAAAAGCATATCATTGTTTAAAACAAAATTTGCTTCCTAGATTTTCTTTTCGTGCAATCGGTACAAAGTTTGCAAATGACTTCCCTAGCAGGGCGTGTCACCAAATTCTAATTAGTCTCCGTGTCTGGCATTAGCTAGTACTGGGGGTTGATCACGATATCGCGACAATGGTGAGGGTAGACTAACATTCAGTTCCCTTTCACGGTCCTACCAGGACTTGGCTTGACTTGGCGGCAGCTCAAAATGTTCACATTTTGAGCTAGCCTCCTTGATTTAACAGGTTTTGAACAAGAATGCTTATAGATTTAGGAGCCTACGGTAAGTTTTTGATATTGTCAATTTAATTAATTAATATCATAAGGGCCGAATTTTCAATATTCAGAAAACTTTTGGAATAAAATGACGGTTTGACAGCTTTTGTAAAGAAAATATGTCAAAAAGCCATTTATTCTTCAGTTATAAATCTATTTTATACTATATCTATTCTAGACTATTGAAAAATCATCTTTGCGCTTGTTATAATTAAAGTTACGATATCGTTATAAGTTTTTGCCTCATAATGCCTAATCCTGTTCTATTTATCAGTTATGTTACCAACTGAATTTTCCTCAACTTAGTCATTTAATATGTTTTAGTTTGATTACACGAGTTTTTACGTTAAACTGATTCTTCGTCAGCGATGTATTTATTAGTTCTAACAATTTGGTTGTACGTACCTACATATAAATTATTTGATGTATTTCGGGTAGAGCTTTATTATTTTGTGTACAATGCTTTGGTAAGGTTTTATGTTCTACCTTAGTACACAGATTTAGTACTGCGATAGCAAGTCCATAAACTTTTGACGTCATGCTTGCTTGAGTCGTCTATCATCATGTGAGTTTTTAGGTACTTTATAAGAACGTGTGATTTTTACATTCTTGTCGTCGCCATAAATATTAGTTATAGTCCTAATTCGGTCTAAATTATATTCTAAAATACTGAAATAGTCCTAGTTGTATGGTTTGTGTCCAACACTTGATAGCCGTTTAAAACAAGTGATTCCCGTATCTAAAGTAATACCTTTTTGGGATTCTTTCACAGTACCTAACAGGCTTGTATAAACTTAAATTGTATGTTTAACGTTCCGTGATCGGTTTCATTGGATTCCACCGCGGATGATCCGCTTGGTACATACCTAAAGAGTAACACAAATCAATAAACAAAATTTTACGCCTCAAGTTAACACAGTACCATGGTGCTTATCTGCTCAGTATCAAAATAAAATAATTTTCACAAATCAGACCCCAAATTAACAATATCCAATCTGAGTTTATAATAATCAACTATTTTATTAGTTTCGAAACAACATAGAACCTTCCTCAAATCTATTCTTGTACAGCACATCAAATTTTAGGTCCGAGTCAGGGGTGGTACACCTCTGTACAGGGCCAATTCTATTATTGTAAATCAACATCATACGTCGAAAAGCAGGGATTGAGAACCTTTGGCACGCGTGCGATAAGTGTCACGCAACAGGATATATGTACGGCACGCAAATCATTCAGGTTCTAGCAAATAAGGTCAAAATAAATGCAAATGGTTGTGTTTTTTTGGTAGCTCATCGTTTCAGGACTCTTATTTGGTTCCGATGACGAAAGACAAGTAGGTTGCGTTATCATATAAATGTGCTCTGCGGATATTATATGTGAATTCTATATGTTTTGCATAGGCTGGTATTGACACATATTAAGTCCAAATTCCGTTGCAAGCAGGCGTATTTACAGCAAGGACCAGGATCCTATTCTCATATTTCCAACGGAAAAATCTATTGATTTACACACGCACCCCTAAACCAGAGCTTTCAAGATTCAAATTACATTCAATTGCGGCCATTATAAATTTATAAACAGTCATAAACATTTTACGACAATCATTTCCGTTATGCATCAGGATTGCGTGATGGGTTCGGAATGATGATGTTCGATCGGTGGGTCGTAGGACAGAGGTATCTCTCTGATAGCGGTTATCGTGATAACCAACAGTTCTGACTGATTGCCTTTGTTAATTCTTATTAGTACGAGGGGAGTCGCAGTGATGAGTTAGTTCTCGGTTCGACCTGTCGCACGGTGAAATGTCATTTGAATTATTGGAAGTTTTTATAAAGTGTTGATGGCGGATTTCGGGTAAGGTTTAATTGTATTACTTTATTAATTTGCTGTCTTCTTTTAATATATGAATATAATTTTATATTAGCTTTTAGAGCTTCTGTTTTAAAAAAATACTATTGCGGATTATGGGTAAGCTTTTAATTAGGTACTGTCTTCCTTTAATATGCAATACTGTTATTTAATAATTTATAGCTTCTATTAAACATTACTCTATTTTATGAGCTTCGCTTTTGAAGATATACGCCACCTTCATTTATATTTGTCACCGGAAAATAGCAAACTACGTCAGATTATAAAATAACTTGAGAGATTGTAAACTCTCGATAAATTCTCAACTGAACATTTGGAATACTATTTTACGCATCAAAATTTGATAGTTTATAATTTCGCGAAATCATTCCGAGAAATTGTGGATTAAAATAAAATGGTAACCAATCAAAGCACACAGTTAGCACAATAGAACTACAATTTATCTGTTTTCGTGTGAAAGTAAACCTGGAAATAAAGCTCTCATTGGTCTTTTCAGGGAAAACAAAGAGCAAAGAGGAGCCAAGTTTCCAATTTAACTAGCACACTAAAACAAATAAATTGTAGACCAGACAGCTGATGATGATGATCGCCAGTTTATGTCAGTCCACAATTTCTCGGAATGACTTCGCGAGATTATAGACTGTCAAATTTTGATGCGTAAAATACTATTCCAAATGCTCAATTGACAATTTATCGAGAGTTTACAATCTCTCAAGCTATTTTATAATCTTACGGAGTTTGCTATTTTCCGGTGACATATCCATTGAAAGCATGTTTTATTGTATGATTTAAATATTTATACAGATTTATATTCACAAAACAAGCTCTCAAATATTCCGATGGTTAATGGTATTTGCATGAATGATGCTGCCACACACAGTGCCAGATCATTGAACACCAATTTCTTGACAGGTAAAATGCACTTCAATTAATGTGTAACTAAACTACAGTTGTTGAAGCATTACTTTTAGCGTTCAAAGCAAAATTGCAACTCCATTATAATACCTCACGAAATATAGCGAAGCATGGGATGTAGACGAAGACAAGGTCACAAGGCGTGCAATAGACGTACACATTATGAGTATTGTTACACAAATAAATTATCTATTCGAAGATAATGCAGTGAGGTGACTTAACGCACAGTATGTACACATATGAACGGCTTTTTGGCTTCAGCACATCGTCAAACATTGGTAGCATTTGCTCCAACATTTCGATATGCTAACACCAATAAAGTAGGCAAAGACGGTCACAAACGGCAGCCAATATTGGCAAAGACAGACACAAACACAGGTACAAGGTCGTATTTACAATGGAGTGACGCACACACATGCTGATCCTAGGGACCGTTACTCACTCTCAGCCGCTTGAGTAGTGCCAATCCTATGGATTTTTCCTTGGACTTACTGCGCCAGAGTTCTGGCAATTTCTTTTTCATCCCTTTCGGGCTAGGGATCTAAATCAGGTAGCAAAAGATTATTAGAAATATTCACTGTATATGTGAATGTATGTTCTGTGTTTCGTATATGGAATGCCTGTACCTGTAGTTTGTGATGTTGGTCTTCGTTAGGTAAACCTATGTGAATGTCGTGTTTAAATTGGTTTTGATACTTACGCTGTATTCTGTAAAACAATCTTTTTAAAACTCAGTTACAAAAGTTTTGCAAAGTTTTATGTGCAGCTGTTTGGTTGGTTATGTAAATATTAATATTCTGATGCAGTTCAAGGATAAGTAGTTTTCGTGGAAAGCTTAGAACTGTGATATCATGTTTTGGAATCTAGAACAGTTTCTGTTACACGACTTTTTTGCTAGTCCAAATATTCCTTTGGCATTGAACTGACAACTTGTAGATAAGTGCTTGAGATCGCTCTAGGCTCAGATGGGTTTCTGTAGTTCTGTATCTATTATTTGACATGTAAATCGGTCTGAACTCGAGATATGTTAATGTTATTCGAAACAAAATGTAAACAGTGGAAACAGTTTGCGAGGAGCAAATATCTGATGATGGGTTGTTACGGCCGTGTTTGATCAATGTTGCTACTACTTACATAATATACAAAACATTATTCGTAGAATACACTTGTCAATCAATCAATCTTTATGATGATGAGTTCGTAACATTGTAATTTGAACACAGTTTCGATAATGTTTACAGAATAAATTGAGCATAAATTATTTTTAACATTTACAAGTTTCTATGAGTTCATGTTTGGCAAAACTTATTTCAATGTTTGAATAAAAATACGAAATTTCTCTTACCTTCTTCGGAGCCATGCTAAGACGCTCGCATAAATAAAACTAAACAAATGATAAGTAAATACGATAGCTATATTTAAAAATCTGGTAACGGAGCAAAAGTTTGACAAAACGTAAATAAATTTGACAGTGAGTAGCGGGTTGTTTAGCTGCGCGCGCAGACCTTTGTTGTCATGGCAACGGGGCGGAGCGCCCCTCGGCCGTAGTCGGGCTGCAGACCCGTGTAGTTTTGACGTGTTTAGCCCTACCGGTATCACCTGGTGCTCTATTCCTACATAAGGTACATTATCCTTCCCTATATAATCCAGTAGCAATATCCTTATAGATACTGGACTACAATGGCTTGTCGTCAAGTCGTCAGTAATATATAAACTGTGGTCGCAATATGTTTGAAAGTGTGGTAATAGCTGATAGTTATGTCCTTTACGGGCGGTGTAGGTGTCCAATTAGTTGAAATGTGTGTAGTGTTAGGACCACGGGGGTCGGATTAGTAACGCATTACAATAAGTGAAGACTAATTCATAGTGCACGACATATTGTAGTCACAATTCATTGAGGTAATTAGCGGAAACAATGGTGTTAGAAAAACAATGGACGGATGAGAGCTGGTAGAAATTATTGTTAATTTTCTATGAATGACCTTAGGGACACATTTCCCGGGCTATGGAAAACATTAATGCATGGTTTTAGTGTTCCAAATCGCATTTCTTCTTTATATTGTGAGTGGATCAAACGAATGCTTATTTCAGTAGTGGTATCCAGCATAAGAATAACCAAATTGCGTTATTTCAGGCGTTTATTTTCATTCTATGTCCAATCTATTAACGAACTACGCATTTATTTTTACACAGACTACATTATTATCCTAATTGCTGTACGTTTTCAAGTTATTTTCATCTCGGCTGAGTGCCTGACCTTTATAAATCCGTTTATAGTCGGCGCATTCCATCCCGAGCCATTTTCAACGTTCACTAAATGTGATTTATTTATTTTTAGACCGTTGCATTTTGTAGCTTCCATATAATCTGGACGGAGTAGTTCTATTCGTGTTTACACTTTAATTCTTGTTATTGTGTATCTCGTTTTATTGAGTTGTTTACAGCTATTCAGAATGATTGGGAGTTAGTTGTTAAAGTTGTGGTTTGGCAAATATCCGAGGAAATCACGGTCATACAAGCATAGAATCGTAACATGTGTTACGGGTTTAGACAAATGTTCGCTGAAGCCCTTCAAACGTGGGCTGGGGGTCACAGTCTAGACAAAGATTATTAATTTGGCTTATCATGGCTAAGCCACGTCTATTGTTTTGGTATTAGATATTGTTTCCAATAATTACACCACAGTGAAATTATTTGCTTTAAGACAGTTTATGATTTGGCGAATGAGCATGCCATGATCTTTGGCAATAGTTCTTAATTATTGGGTAACTGAAGCACTGTTAGTGAGACATATGAGTTAAGAGTGATCATACAATCTGGCAACATGAGGGTTAGATTTAAGATTTCATTTCGACACATATTTCATAAGATCAAACGAGTTTCTTCAAGGTTTTTTGACTCAACGGTACGTATTGGAAACTACCGTAAATATAATACGATTCAAAAATATCCAAAAGTATATTATGTCATGGCCTAAAATCTAACTAATAGTATTATAAATACGTAAAAAATACAGATTTTTGTTTGTTACGTTTTCACGCCTCAATCGCTGAGCCTCTTTTGATGAATTTTGGCACAGAGATAGATGAGACCCTGCAGACGGTTATAAGCTGAGTACTTTTTAACGAAAATCTATATGCTTATACATGATCTATAAACGAAGCCGCGGGCAAAAGTCAGTTAATAAAACAAGAAAGAAAACAAAATTATTTTACCCAGATTAGGACACAAAATTTAAAAAATAAAACTCTATCTTTCTTAATTCCAGGAGTGTTCAACCCAGTTACCAGTCAAACCTCCCAAGCTGGCGGCTGAAGGTGACCGAGGTGGCGGGTTGCTGATCCCTGCCCGAGAGCCAGATGACAGCGGCATCGACAGCGACGACGCCGTGCGGAGGCTGATCCTGGCACATCAGCGGCTACCGGTAACTACTCACTTATTGCCTTCCTACCTATAAAAGGTGGCTTTTATAGCGTTGGAAATTTTTCAGGGGTTGAAAGTACTCAGTAGTGTTTTAAACAATTTTTACTACAACTGAAGCAAGTATGAAAGAATTGAGAACCTGCTCCTTTTTGGAAGTCGATTAAAAAAAAGCTGCTTTCAGTACCTTTTCAACGAGGTGAAACCTTCAAAAGGCCTGGAACATTGGAGAAAAGACCAGTTAGTGTGGGATTTTTGTGTTACAAAACCATTTCGGTAATTATCGTCAGCATACAGAAGGAGCCCCGGGACCTCTTAAAGGATCATCCTATCAAGGAATTCCCTCTGTGGAATGGCTGTTAGAGTACATCTCGGTGAGACTGTAGAGAGGTCTCTCTAGACCCTCGCTGCGCGCGGTAGCAGGAGATCGCTGTACCACCTTCTTTCCTGGGGTAACTCCATCGGGCTACCTGGTCGGAGAGAATTTCCACTCTCGACGCCCGCGACCAAGGTGTTCAATACTTACATTTACGACAGCATTTTTGAAAAAATGTATGGGTTTTATTTGCAGGACTTTAGAGTATGTTTTTCATATTTCACGAGTACTTTCACCCTAAGAAAGGTTACAAGTTACATAATTGAAAGTGTCATGTTTCTAAAGGCCTATTTCGTACAATACGATTCAAGTGCACTGGACTGGGTACACCAAGGCACCTGAGTAACAAATGACGGAGGTCGTTATGCTATTCATCCTATCTAAAACAATAGGAAGTGGTGACGGGCAGGCATTTTGGGGGACAGTCTTAATGTAAAATTCGTTTAAAAAGTGCTGGCTCTCAGGCTCATTTGTTTCAATAAATGACTGTTTTTTTTGTCATGGTGGTATTTTTTTCATTTTTTTTAAAATTTGATGTACAATAGTGGTACATGGGAGGACTTTATGCATTAAGGCATTCTCTACCAGTCAACCTTTGGGATAAAAAAGACTGGTAGGTTTAAAACAAATAAGAATAAAATAAATTGTTCTGAAAAACTATGTAGCTAGAGCAATATTACGAGCTAAAATAGGTTTCACTTAGTATCAGTAAGACAACATGTCAGTAGACTGTAGACATAGTGTTTTGGCTCATTGACAAAGCTGAACTAGAAGAATCACATTATACTTTTCGAATTCCAGTTGAGTGATGAGAGCAGCAGCGATGATGAGCTGCAAATCCCGTCGCCAACTACACACAGGCATAGAAACGAGCGACGGGCTAGCCTGGTAAATATGCTAGCTTTATTCCTAAAGTTTAAGCAGCATACTTAATCATCCATTGATAGATAGAGAAACATTCATATTGTTGACCATAACAGGCCAGGCCAGTTTTATTTCAACTTATAGCATTGTTAGTTAAAAGCAAAGAAATACTTAAATATTGATTTGTCCAGAGTAGACATGTGACGGTATAACTTGTACATTTTACCCGTTAACCTCTATCGTAGCTAAATCTGCATGCCCAGCCCAAGTGCCCAGGTTTTAATAATATAATAATAATAAATTGTTTTATTTGGGACAACATAGGAACCTTTTTTGTTAGTATACACCTTAGATACTACAACTTATACACTAGGATTAGTAACAAATTTAAGAATTTACAGTACATGAGGAGGTAGACACGTTAGAGTCATGTACTTACGATGCATTTGAGCCAGTTCAGCAGAACTGATTCTTCAAAAGCACATAATCTAAGAACCCACATCCAAAAACATACATACATAGGTACGCATTGCATAACTAAAATCAACTGCATTAAAATTACAGAAAAACGTAGACGAAAACCACGACCTAGTCATCATGCAATGGCCTCAGGATCAGTATACGAAAGACCAGAACGCGACCCGGGAGTCCAGCCCTGATCGGTCCTCACCACCTCTCTACGAAGTGGAGCTGACGGCCTCGGACGAAGACGACGATGCCTCGGTCCTAGAGCTGGTCATCCCGATGCACTCGTCGAGGTACCAGAGAGTACCAACGTCGTCTCCGAAGAAAGCCAAGCCAAAGGTAGTGAAAAGATATTTCTGCAGCATGATCTGCTGTGGACGGAAGTAGATAAGTTTTACGATCTTGATGTTATCACTTTTAGTGTAAGATGGAAGTTTGTGGTGTACAATGTGGGGACGGCGATACGACAGCAAATAAAATTGTAGTAATACTGATATATTTGTAGTAATTGGAGTAATTTAAAACTATTAAATTAACGTGAAAATAGAATTTGTAAAAAAGCAAACGAACTAAATGATGGACCTACGCACGATGGGGTTTCTCGAGCTTTGATTAATTTTCAATTTAAATTTATTTTAATATACTGAAAGGGAATGTAATTAGATTGTCGTATTGTCGTTCTCACCGTATATAACTACATGATCATTTATAAGTCGATTTAATGATGTTGTTACTGTATATTGTGCTAAATCAATGAGGAGTATTTGTGTTATCAATATTGCCTGAGAATCAGAACTTGACGAAAGCCGGTTTACAGCGCCAAGGACTTGAAAGATCTCCATTGTGCCCCGAATGTGGCTCAGTGATATTATTATTATTATAAGCCCGGACACTCCCACTACAGGGAAGACTAGCACTATAATCTGTCCTGGCAAATATGATCCCAATCCTTCAGGTAGGTGTCCAGCTCATCATCTCATGATATTAGCTTATTCTTTATTTCTGGTTTACTAATTTGTAAGTGTGGATAAAACAAGATTACAACTGAATTCATGCTGTTACACAAAAAACTATAAATGACAGATTTGATCGATCATAACACCTACAGGCCTAAAGGGTTAGTCAGCGGTGGACCTGCAGCACTCCCACATCTTGCCAGTTATGTTCAAGTCCCATGTTGTGGGTGGGTATGATGATGGCCCACTGTCATCAGATGCGCACAAACCTGGACTTGGGCTGCTACTGATAAATTACAGACGGAAAAACTCAAAAACTCTACCCGATCTAGGAATTAAACCCAGGACCTAAGTAACTGTCAATTTGATGATTCGACGTGAAGTGAAGTTAGAGGACATGACTTGAAATATCGCCATACATAATTGTAAGCCTAATTGAAACTTGAAATATTGGTCCCACCATCTCATAGGGCGAGATCTAGGTTACAAATACTCCTAATTGATAAAATAGTAATAATCCAATTAATCTTAATATTTTTATTTATTTATACGAATATTTCAATGCCTAATTATTTTAAGTGAAGCCGAGGAAGGAAGAAATGGGATATTGGAGGACGGAATTCGAAGAACTAATGTGCCATAGGACAGTCTATGGCACTGTGTCGTCATAGAAGTCTTAATTCGAAGATCCAGCCGGTCGATTCTGTAAACAAGTCGAAGTGGAATGACAGCTCACTTCGTGATCACTTCGCCCAAGCCTTCACTTCGACATGTTTACAGAATCGATCGGCAGCTCTATTAGAAAATGATTTTAGAAGTTTTTACAAATCTAAAAAGTCAATTTATCATTTTGTAATATCACAATTCAATTAATTGGGAATGTGGTGGTCAATTAAATACGTAATTGCGGGTTAAAATTTAATGTTTATCCAATGCATTATGTTTTTTTAAGTTCCTTTTGTAGTAAGTATATAGTATTTATAGTTATACCTAATTAACAAATATCTCTGTCTACACCTAATTTTACCTGAAAAGAGTACTAAATATGGAAGCCATACCGGGTTAATTGTCCATTGTTTATATGTTTGCTTAGTAAAAGAAAATCAAAGTTTTACGCTGAATTTGAATACCAACATCGTTATAAAATTAATTAAACGATAAATTTTATTTAAATCTGTACACTTGCAGACATTTTGAACAAACACTTATGAAATAAAATAAAAATATTCGAGGATTTAAAAAGTACCTACATGAAGTCGGTGTTTCTTATCCGAATACTCTAAATATTTAAAGGTCACAGTCTCTTCGATTAACATTATCTTCGTCCGATCAGTAATATGTCGTATATGTCGATCATTAATTCATCCGGTGTTTTCAGTAAAAAAACACGTATACATTTACGATGGACTGATTGATTCTGTTGAAATCTCACCGTGAAAACTTAGGTGGAGTGAGCGAAGTGAACTGCCGGTTAATTCTGTAAACATGTCGACAGACACAAAAAAATACACTTCTCATCAAAAAAATCGAAACACCTCGCAGTTTATGATTTGATAAGGATTATCAGAAAAATGTGTATATTTAGGAATAAATGTAAAATGTCATTTAATAGTGAGTAGTATGAGGTTTTTAAATCCTAATGTTAATGTTCTAAATTCAAATTAAGTCTTCATAGGTTTCGTATTTTGTATAATGAGTAATTTTTACCCTGTATGGAATATGAAGGAAATGGGTAAAACAACACGCGTAAATGAAAAAAAATGTAAGAAACGTTTATTTAATAACTTGTATTCCCTCCGCGAGCTCTTATTACTGCTTCCATACGGTTCTTCATCGATCGGATGAGAGTCACGATCACATGTTGTGGTATATTATCCCATTCCTCTTGGATTGCATTTTGCAGCTGGCTAAGTGTTTCTGGGGCTGGATCTCTTGCTCGAATTCGTCTCTTTAATTCATCCCATAGATGTTCAATGGGATTCATGTCCGGGCTTCTTGCTGGCCATACCATAATGGAGATACCGACTTCGGTAAGATAATCTCGTACGACGCCCGCGGTGTGAGCTCTAGCATTGTCGTGCATGAATATGAAGTCGTTGCCAATAAAATGTGCATAGGGCATCACATGAGGTTCAAGACACTGTTCGATGTACCGATGAGAGTTTAGTGCAGGCAGCCGTGGCCCAGATACAAAGGCAAGTTCTGTCTTACCGTCGGCGCTGATTCCTCCCCAAACCGTCCACGAACCGCCACCATAGCTGACCTTTTCTTCAATGCAGCATTGTGCAAAGCGTTCTCCATCTCTTCTGTAGACCTTGTTCCTTCCGTCGTTACCATACAGCATAATTTTACACTCATCAGAAAACAGTACTTTGCTCCACTGAAGGTATGACCAAGTTAGGTGCTCGCGTGCAAAGTTAAGGCGCGCTCTTCGATGGTCTGCAGTTAATTTCGGCCCATTCGCTGGCTTATGCGGTGCCAATCCGCGTTCCTTCAACCTTCTTCTTATTGTAGAGTCACTTACAGCTACTCTTCGTACAACGCGAAGCTGCTGCTGCAGTTGAAAAGCGTAAAGGCGTCGATTTCGTAAAGAGGTTGTTACAATAAATCGATCATCTCGCTCAGAAGTGACCCGATTCCTGCCAGATCCTGAACGGCGCGTGAACGAACCAGTCTCCCGATAGCGTTTGTAGACTCTATGAACAGATGATAAGCTTAGATGCAATCTTGCAGCCACAACACGCTGACTAAGTCCAGAATCCAGCAATGCCACCACTTGGGCGGCTTCTGCGGGCGAAGTATCCATATGTTTTGGAAAAAAAAGTTTTTTCAGACGTCCCAAAGTCACAGTAAATGAAATAAGAAACAAAAAGTTTAAAGACAAGCGCTAATTTTAGTTTTTAAACGAGAAACGTACTCCAACCCTAAATACACATTTGTCTCAAAACAGTGATTAATTTCATTTATAGGATAAACAAATGAAATTCTAATTTCGAATTTTGATTTTTTTCTTCTTACTGTAATGACCAAACTGCCAGCTACACAATAATGTTTTTTTTTTCATGGAATTAATTCTCTTTTGTAAAAAATTAGGACAAAAACAATAAAAACGAAAGTGTTTCGATTTTTTTGATGAGAAGTGTATGTTGACAGCCTGTTGTTTGAAACTTTTTGCGGTTAAGTCAGTTCAAGCATTTATCAGTGCCGCGAACATAGGGAACTCCATTTATTCTTTCCTCTATGTATTATATTTTAATAGCAGATTTCTTGATCAGGCTTTTAGAAACTGGGTGCCATTGCTAATTAATTTATTTGCGAGGAAACCCCATATAATGAAGACTGATGAAAACAATGCGTTGCCAATTTGCTAAAATATAAATATAAGCAAAACCTTGAAGATTTATTTTAATTTTATTATTACAAATACATTGTGTAGCTTTAATTTTTATTTAATGTTATGTATTTTATTAAAACTGTATTTTTGTAAGTTATAGTTAGGTAGATATGTACTAATATTTTATAAATATTTTCTTCATTCAATTTTATCTATTAGTGTAGAATATGATGATTAGGATCGTATTTATTATTGTATAATACTTTTTTTGACGAATTTTGGCCTACTTATAGAAAGAAAAAGAGTTACACAGTATGTGATTTTAATTGTTTCTTTATTTACTAAGTAATTAAACCATTATGGTCTGAACATAAACTTCAAGTTAACTACAATATCAGTCGAAGTATTTATGTGGATTGTGATTTGTGGATAGTGCAACTATCCTTACGTTTTATCTCTAATAAATAACGTTCACATTGCAACTGGTTTCTTTTTCTTATGTCTTTTTAACGAGCGCGTTTTTTTTGGAATATCGTGCGTCCTGCCATGATCATAGTGTGGCGATGCTTAGTTGAATTAAGAGTATCCTGGATTGTCAGTTTCTCCGTACCTACCCTAGGCGTTTAGTTTCTTAGTATCCTGGGCAGTCAATGTTTCATAACTCTGGGTATTTAGTTTCTCAATACCCTTCGCAGTCAGGTCATACTCTAGGCATTTTGTTTTTCAGATGCCAGCTGATCATTTAGTTTTAAAGTATCCTGGGCATTTAGTATCCCAGTATCCTGACGAAGATTCGCAAAAAGAGTTTGAGAGACCGATGACCGTTGATGTCCGTCGTTTATTATTCGAGCGATCTTATCCTGATCTTATATTTTGACTTTTTTTTTTGACCACTTACAAAAATTAACAAATATTTTATTTTAATATTATTAAGTTAATTCGAGATTGATCGCTGAAATATTCTCTAGGTTATCTTAGCTTGAGTTCGTGCAAAATGGAAAGATTTCAACGGCTGGCTCTTTCCAGCTATGAACAAACAGAAATTCGAAAACTATCACTTTAAAAAGTTCATAATAAATAAACTAGGTGGCAGATTATGTAACTCTATCACTCGACTTGTACTACATGTATTTTTACTACCGCTACTCGATAACAGATGGCGCTGATCGTAGCTTTTCTTTCACGACAGTAAAAATACAGCTCTAGACATAATATCGGGAAAGAAAGCACTCGAGGCACGTTTCTATGATTAAGTTCGTCGTAGCGAAAACAAAGGAGAAGTAAATCGGGGCAATTGTGTCTGTTCCCAGTTTGAGACGCGTGGGCTTGACACCGCGGCCCCAAGTCGAGGCACATTTGCTTATGTAGTGCCTCGGGGACATGTTTTTATAAAGTAGTTTATTTTTACCTACATAAATAAAGATTTTGGATGTGGACTGAATGTCTATCACTAGACTTTTAGGGCATTAAAAGTGTATTATGTCACGTGAAATGGAAATTTTTTTAAATGCAAAATTCGCTCTATAATATTTTAGAATTAGAATATTTTATTTTACAGGGGCCATTTAAGGTCTTATCATACTATTATTTAGGATAGAATTACTATTTGCCGGCCGTCGTCGTAAGTCGGAAATTATCCCTAGGGAATATACTGCCGGAATAAAAAGACTAGTAACTAAGTATCGTATGTTCTCATCCAGGACATGGTCTTGCCGTGTGCCAAGTTTCATCCTATTTCGTTTTTTTTGGTACCTATCAATTAGTTACTTTAAGATATCTATCTATATTCAAAATCTCAATGTCTGACTGACCATTATAAAGGATTACTTAGCTTTATAAAAAGCTACAATTAATCTTAGGTTTTTTAACCTTTTTGCACTAAAGCTGGAGTGTGTACCATGTAGAAGTCGCCGCAATCGTTACGGTTCCCTTTGTTTGTCCCGCATACCATGTACGTAGCTTTTACATATTTTACTAACTTCTTATAATCTTACTAGCAGCTTCACCCGCATGAATGTCGGAAATTATCAGTATAATGTACTGAATAAACAGTATCCTATCGCTGATCAAGGTCTAGCCACACTGCCAGCTAGCGAGCGAGCGAATGCGCTGGCGGGCGAAGCGAGGCGAGGGAAACTATTTAAACTAAGCGAAGCTATGGCAAGCTAAACTATGTGCTTTCACACCGAAAACTACGGACGGACGGGCGAGCGAGCGGGTGAGCGAGCTGCGAGCCGAGCGAACATCGTTTTATCTCTTTTCATACTTCGGTTCACACTTCGAACTACAGAGCTAAGCTACGCTAACCAGGTGAACGAATAGCATCGCTGGCATCGTCGGATATTTCGTTCGAATCGTTTGTATCGCTGACGTAGCTTATCTCTGTAGTTCGGGTTGTGAACCGGTTGTGAACCGTATGAGAAGAGGTGAAACGATGCTCGCCCGGCTTGCTCGCTCGCCCGCTGCTGGCGGTGTGGCCTGTGCTTAAATGTAACAGACAGACAAGGTAACGTTGTCTGCGTTACACCTTATAATACAACTGTACACTTTGCTTCCTTTCAGATATAACTTTGTTAACTAGGCGCTATTAATGGTTTGTCTACGTCTGAAATGGTTGAAATAAAACAATTCTGTAGTATACGTTATCCTTTTAAAGACATATTGTAAAAGATACCTACCTACAGCAGGTCAGTACAATGCGGAAATTGTATTTTTTATTCTTCTCCACTGAAGTTTTCTGATTAATTTCGCTACGAGATCCGAGAACGTTGAATCATTTCTTCGGGACTCGTTGAGCTTCATTGATTCGGCGTTTTTCTGGTGGTTGCCACTGTTGATATTGGCTCTTAGGGATTGTAGTGGTTGAGAATAGTGTGGGGGGATAAAAGCGATATTTTCAAGACAACCTTTGGATTGATTCTAAAGAGGAAAGAAAAAACAGTACTGTAGGTAGTCTTAGGTGTACCATGTATATGTATATATGTCACCGGAAAATTGCAGACTCCGTAAGGTTGTAATAGATCTTTATTAGATTATAATTTCTCTATATATAAAAAATTGTTTTGTAGACAGTAAATCCCATCCAATATCCAGTTTCCAATATATCCGTGTTTTATTTATAAAAAATAGTTTACAATAATTTTACAATCTTACGGCGTTTGCCATTTTCTGGTGACATATATAATGAATACACATTATGTTAATCTATTGATTAATATCTACAATAATAATTGTGAAACAAAAGCATAGAACCCTAGTAAAAACTATTAAAGAGAGAGGTAGTGATTTCTGACCAAGAAGATTTTGTTCTCCAGTTTCAGTTTTGTATTTACCTTTGTGTTATACAATAAAAGTTATCATGTTCGAAAACCCGCAGTTTCTGTGTACTACATATTAAACACATAATTAATTTTCAATTTCAGGAACCGAACCTACGATACCAACCTAGACTCACTTCACCGCTTGATACGAACTCTTGTCACTCGGCAAAATTGTTGTTAAACTAAAGATACAAATCCTATTATTATCACACAAATTCATTATAACATGGGTACGATCAGTGATCGCTGGCTCGCTGAGAATGCCGTAATTAGGCAATAGTTCCTAACGAGCGAGCGGGTAGCCTGTTAGGACGGCCATGGTTTACAGTGGACGTTTCCGGCTGATGTGTTGAATAAAACGAATTTAATTATGTAGGAAAGTAACATAAAGTTAGATAGAAGTAACACTCAAAGTTTAACTTTGTTCTGAATGGTATCGGACGTAAAAGAATAGCACCATCACATAACTTCCCGTGGGTGTCGTAAGAGGCGACTAAGGGACTCACTAGAGTATGGGCAGCAGCGTTCTGTGTGCATTGCAACAGCTACATACACTGCGATCGCCAACCCGCCTGCCAAGCGTAGCGATTATGGTAACCCCCTTCCCCTCTTTGGAGGAAGCCTGTATCCAGCGGTGGACGTCTTTCGGCTGATATGATGAGTGTTACTTTCGAATTTGGGAATGGGAGTTTGGGATGGGTATCTACAGTTTAATGACTACTGAAGTTGGCTCATATGAAGAACTGATTTATTATATTAGATGAATGTTTGAGTGTGTACACTAGCATATTATTTGTTAGTATCCTAGTGTGTTGTTTGTTAGGTATATATCTACTTATTAGGGTATCTATTACTCCTAAGTCTACATAGTGTCGCAGGCAGAGGTAAATAATACCCTACTTAAAGTGTAGATTACTGCGCTCGAATAAAGCGATACGTTTGCATATTCAACGGCGATAAAGACTAGTCTAGACCGTCTAACAATACCTACGTCTTCAACACCTCTATGTTAATCCAACGAGTTAGTAAGCCGGTGTACACCGGATGAATAATTGCAAGAAATCTGTGCCCATAATCTCTAAATCCAAGTATAGGTGAGGTTTATTAGGCGCGCTTTTAAAGCGTGAGCCGCACGTGAAGGCTGTTTAATCGTGTCTGGGTAGGCGGCGCGGCTCGGAGGCGCGGGGCGGCGCCCGACCCGCCGGCCCGCCAGTCGCGCCACGAGCCCCACAGGGGCTGCACGTGTCCTCGCTCCCGCCACCGACTTATGTAACCATCCGCACGGTGAGTCCGCAGCCTCCGAGCCCCTTCCTCCCCGACATCGACCCCGCTCGAGCACGCGTCTCGCGTCTGTCACACGGCCGCCGCCGCGAGCGAGCCAGCGCGCGACTCTCCTCCTCGGTGCGCTCGTACGGTGTGTTACCCGTTACCGTCAGCTGAGAGGTGACATAATCGATGCAGTAAGTACCGGTGTCCGGTGAGTGCGAGTATTCGCGGAATGCAGGTGCGTTATGTAACGGGAGTGCTTGGCGGCGACTCCTCGGCGGCAGTCCGCGAGGGACACCGTTTGCGCGCCAGGATGTCACGTTGTTAAGGCTTCGCGGAGATCGCCGCTCGCATGCCTCCCTAATGACACTCGTTATCACGAACGATGTCTCATCTCAAATGCTTTCGACAATCACGTGGAAAACGCGATATGGTTATATCTCGAGCCTCGTTAAACCAAACTGTTACTGGAAATTATGTGTTAGCCAATTACGTTCTTGTGCTTAAATAGGCACGTTCTTAACTTCCAGGAGTATAATAAGAACGTGAGTTAAGAGGTTCCTATAGAGCCCGCCTAATTGGAAGGTCGGAGCCACATAAAAATCCATTCAATCGTGGAAAATTTGTTGCCGGGATAAGCGTTCTATAGCTCCTGATTTACGGAGTACATTCTTTGGAATCAATATTAGTTAATGGTTACGTTATTGGAGGACCAACACATTATATTAGACCCTATCGAAATTGGTATTGAAAGAAACTGTCTGAATGGTTTTCATTCGCAATATCGTTACCAAGAAATATATAACGTTTATTGTCTACGAAATAAATATTGTATAAACTGTGCCTCGAGGGGACAATTAAAGCGCTAAGATACTGATCTTTTCTTGAGAGAACGTCGCTTGAGACAAAAAAATCTGTCAAGTGGATGACCATTTATCATGATACTGCTGGTGACATTTGGGCAAAAGCGATTTATCTGGAGACTTATTATTGTAGACCAGTTTTTAACACGAGAAAATTTGATGTTATTAAATTGTATCTGAAATTCAACACAGATATCAATCATCTCCATTTATTTTTAATCTGAATTTCATTGATTATTTCAGAACTAACCTTTTCATAAATAAACATAAATTCTTGTTAGGTCTTTGTTTTGGTCTGTTTACTTTCTTGAATCCATTACGTATATTTGTGATCGGAATAAAACGAATCAATCAAGTCGTCAGGATAATATTCCTGACCTACCTATTCACGTGTTATAAAGAACAGTTTTATAAAGACACAGGTATTTCTGCTATACAGGCTGTATTTAAATCCATTGGCATCTTTCAGGGGGTTATTGCACTCACGTGAAAAAGATAACTCAAATGCAAGTCGTACTTGCGCTAGGGTTCCGGATGAATCAATAATAATTCTTTTTCCAATTTGGCCTAACCATATATTCAAAAGATATTTATTCACGTAACCTAAGTGTCATTGTTTGAGTCACAGAAGTTCTTATAAGTACCTAAAAAAACTGAATCGATCTAGTAGACTAGGAGATTTTTTTTTGTTCCAGACGGACCAAGAGTGACCCATTTTTTAGGTTTTCGTATTTTTTTCATATATACTTTCGGACCCCTAAACAGTTCATTTATGTTTACAAAACTCAAAGAAACTGTATTTTTTGTTATGAATAACATTTTGTTTTTGTGATTTCTGGCTTTGTATCGTAAGTTTATCATATTCATCACCCCCAAAGTTTGCCAATGAACCAAAAATCACCCTGAAATCAGAAGTGATTAAAAGACAATAGATTTAGTAAAGTGTATTTCAGTTAATCTCTCTTATTAATCATAATATTTAAATTGGAAAAGTTTTTGATTATAATTATTATTGGGAACGAAGGTCTTAAACTTGCTGAATTGGGTTTTGCAAAGTCCAAGAATTGAATTTGAAATTTTCATGCATTATCCCCATTGTATCTTGTACGTAAGTTCAACACTAGGTACTTTCTGCTCTAGTTTTAAACTGACTAACGATTCTATTTTCAACCTAGATCAAGCCATAAACAAAATTGTTTACCACTCTTTAAAATAAATAAAAAACTTTTCTATAAGTATAGTTACCTTTTCGTCTATTCCATTTCCAATATAATATAAAATAAAAAAATACTCCAAGTACCTTTAAATAAAATCCGTTGAAAGTTCTCAGCAATTCGAACTTCAATTTAAAATTTGAAGCCGTCTTTACTCTTTGGGTGAATTTGCTTCACGCTGCTTTGCGCACACAAAAAGCATTCTGCTGTGAAATTTAATTGAAATTGGCCGTAATTGAAGGAACTATTAGCTTCCAATAAACGAACGGACATGACGGAATTATGAACGGTAGACAATGCGTAGCGATTCATAAATCTGTTGTGAATGTAACAAATATTGTGCGTTATTTGATGCTGTTTTCCGGTAAATTGAATGAAAGTCTAACTTTTTTTGTCCCGATTTTATTTGCTTCCGAATACTGCGATCTCGTCCATCGTATAACGTTTAGGTATGGCCCATTAACATAATAAAAGAAAAACAAACTTAAAACCCAATTATACAACCTCCCAAAAAGGAAAACAAGTTGTCTTAAATAATCATTTATTTTTCATTCATTTAAAAATGTAAGTTTTGTATGGACTAAAGTCCATTTGATAATTTTCCTAAAAGAAAAACATTGTATGTTTAGGACCTAAAAAGTTAAAAATAACACAGTCACCTACATTGTTAGCCAGGTCACTGAACAGAAAAATGTTCTTTGTTAGATATGTGCATTTCATATTGTATTGATGGAAGGAAAACACTTTTCTATGAATTTAGCTTCGCGCTAGTATCACGATTTAATATGTATAGCAGTGCCTATTGTTTGTCTTGTCTTCATTATTGGTTACCAGCTTTTTCCTGCAGTTTCGCTCACAGGAACTTAGTACCGGGTTAAAATAATATTAAAACAAAAATAGGTACTGTATCCTAGGTACTAATTAATACCTGTCTAGGCTACCAGTGTGTGAAGGTTTATCTCAATCTGTCGGGGCGTGATTGGTTAACAAACATCTTAATATGCGACCATAAACAGTTTCAAATTTATATTTAAAATAATAGTAATAGAAGGAACGATGGAATGTATGTCTAGTTAATTGCCAATTTACAAAACCGGTTTCCTCATCGATATCTACCATATTACAAAACATTGTTAATCGATGATGAAAAGTCACATTCTCACAATAGAAAATCGATTTTTCTGTAGACAATATAATGAATGGTCTTATGAACGTCGCGTCATAAATACTAGACTTGGCGAGCGGATTGGTCGACAAATCAATATCCTATTTGTACCTATTTACCATCAATAACATAGGTACTAGTTTCAAGAAACTTAAAGGCAATGGCCATAATTTGACTAATATTCAGGTAAAGGATCATTATTATAAAACCTTGCAGAGTTTAATTTAATTTGTAATTTGTCCTTACGTATGGTCCAGGTAATGGTGTATTTTTGTATGTAACGAATACCTAAACTTAAAAACTACTACACCGATTTGAAAAATTCTTTCAGCAATGGATAGCTACATTATCAGCGAGTTACAGTATCAGGTTATATTTTATCCCCTTACTCCCACGGGAACGGGAACTACGCGGGTGAAACCGCGTGACGTCCGTTAGTATTCTATATAAATTTTACAAACAAAGTTAATTGGCAGGTGGTAGATTCTACTATTTCATTATATTTCTACAAAATGTTTGAGCATTCGCTCTTAGTAAATTTGGTAGCGAAAAAGTAAAAATAAACCAAGCCAAAGTTAGAATGCTTCCGACACCTGCTTTAATCCAAGTGAATTAAAAATAATTTGCACAAACTGGCACTTGAAGCCAACTTATAATTAGATAAGCACAGGTACGTTATTCATTCTTCCTCCTACGCGACTCATACCAATATAGAACTTAAAGTTATTAGATTAAAGTTGGTAGTCTACAATATACCTAACTTTCTAGTAATCTAAAATTAACTTGTATGTACCTACAGTCAGCGAAAAAATTCGATGAGCATCTAAAAGTTCCAAAAGCCGTCAACACCTTAAAATGATTCTGTTTACCGTATTTTGTGGCCAAAGCTGTTCAGTGACTATTGATGTTTTAGTTGATGACGACTTTTGTGACTTTGTACTTGTTCATCGAATGTTGTCGCTGACTGTACATAAGAGATCATACGCAAAACAAAACATAGATACTGTTCCATATTTAAATATCGCGACAAAAATTTGCGGTAATAACGCTGGGCACAAAAGCAAGGTCGGGCTATAGTAACTAATAAACAACCAAGAGATCAAATTCTATATTCAAAAAACATCTTTTTTCAAAATAGTATCGTATCGTGTGAACTGCGCATAATCGGTGCATTGTTTATTCTGCGGTGCGACTAACAAGGTCAAGATTTTTTCAATAAAGTTGTTTGAATTCATGACGTAATGTAGGAGTTAGTAGGTGTATCATGTAGGTGTCATTATGTGTTTAACTACATAAGTACCAAGATGGCAATCCGCTATAGCAGGCTCATGTTTAGTAATGGCTGTCTACGGGATGATGTGATGATAATCAGCAATGCTTTCTGCGAAACATCTCAACGTGAAAACTTAGGTGAAGCGAGCTTGTAATGGACACTGATGCTTACATACCTTTGTATAAGTGATAGTTCTTATAACTCAACAGACAGATGTGTTGCTGGGGAGTTTGTTGCGCCACTTCTTCTTCCCAGCTAAAACACTAGGAAGTGGTGACGGGCGGGCGTTTTGGGGGACTGTCTTTATGTAGAACTTTGACGTTCAAAAAGTGCTGGCACTCAGCCTAATTTGAATAAATGACTTTTGAATTTTGAATGAAACCGGGAACTATGTGTTTAAAAACGTTCAAAATCTTATCGAAAAGTCATGTCAGCTACAGTCAATACTGAAAACGGGTCAAAAAGTGTTGGTACGAAAATGCATTTAATTTCGTGGTACCTATTGAAAATTAAAAAAAAATATATGCAAATATGGGTAGGAAAATAATATGTGGATGTTATTCAATCATTTAATAATATTCGCGTTGTTGGTACTTACTCGTACCTATTTAGGAATAGTTCAACGCTAAACACAGATAAACTCACGATATAGAGAGCTAAAACAAAAATTGTGTCGATAAAACAGCACCCATAAAATCTGTAACCGCGAATACCCTTTCCAGGAGCGCGAAACATTTTGCAACATTTCTTCCTGACCATTAAACAGATTTTCCGCTAAATTATTCCGAATCAATATTGTCGTCTGTTCGTCATGTTTCTTCGAGTTCAAAATCAAATCGTATTATTTACAAAACGTTTATTATTGAGATCGTTTAGCAGCTCGTTTCACTGATTATTATTGACTTTGAAACTAATATATTTAAACACGTAATGTAACTTTGATTCTACTTCGCGACTGTTGGGTATTTATTTAATTTGTGATGGGTTGGTCGCGTTTTATGGTCTGTTTTGAGGACGCAGAGAATTATTAGGTCGTCATTAAATTAAATTGCTTCTACCATTTTGAAGACTATACTCACATTTAAAGAGATATTATAGGATTCTCTCCCCTGTCCGAGGAATCGCCTGCGGGGACGGGGAAATCTATCTTTAGGGAACCACTGTACACTTTTTATTCTGGTATTTACCTTACCAAAGCCCTATTCAGTAATGTTTATTTGTTAATTTGAGCCGAAATACGACTGTGTTTAGGCTCAAATTACGATGACGACACGATATAATCTTGCAGAAGTAGCAAGCGCTTTAAAGCTCCGTTTAGATAGAAGAAAAAAACTTGCTAGGTCCACCCTTTCTTGAGAAAATCGGTGGTGACACACGGACAGACAGACAGACGGACAAGAGAGTGATCTTATAAGGGTTCTTTTTTAACTTTTGAGGCACGGAACCCTAAAAAAGAAAGAAAAAAATTATTTGCGCCAAGCATGACACATACCAAAATTACAAAAGTTGGGAAGATATGCGTCACATTCGCGCAAAACGGCCAACGCTCAGCATAATGCCGGGATTCGTGTGGTTCGAAAACATTTACTCGTAATATGACTTGTCACAGTTTGCAATAGGTACAGTGGTTTAATTTATAGAGTTAGTTTTTTTGAGTTGAAAACTACCCATCGTTTTTAAAAGGTTGTTTTAAGATTATTAATAGTTTCATGACTCAGAAGATATAAAAAATTCACACCTGTTACTGTCATGAATATTTAGTAAGTAGTTATTATCGTTAGTACCTACTATTATAATCAGAATATTGTTTTTGAATAAGTATTTTATTTGTTTTTACTGCTCCTGTTGCGAACGTTACGCATCAGTTTCTGAGATTAGCTACACGATAACGTACAAACGATTGCATTTTGTAGATATTTAAACTCAAATCTTTATGAAAATAAAGATCAAAGCACTCTGCTATATAGCAGAGATAATATTTGTTGTAAGTTTGGGAATTAAAAAATCAACACAGTTTACTAATTATTTAATAATGAACGCGACTTCTCTGAATTTTTTGGAGGCTCAAAGTGTTTTAAGGGATAGGTTTTGGGGGATAATAAATTTTGTTTTTCCACAACTTTTGCAAATCAAAACATAATCTGGGTGGATTTGCATTTAATCGCTGTTTCACCAGTTTATATGTACATAAACACAACAGTACATATTTACAAAAACTAAACAACTGCTTTTTATTGTCTTGATGAATATAATCTTTCTTGTTAAATTTCTCAAATGAAAAATCAAGTAATATTATATCAGTGCAGTGCTGGAGATAGACCTCTCCCAATTTACGCTAAGACACCCAGTTATTTGCCAGCCGCATCCAGTCCGTTTCCAGCGTCTTTTTCAGGTCACCACTCAATCAACCCGTCAAGTTTTCTAATTCTAGCAAAAACGTTAATATCTCTGATTCTCAGAACGTGCTATTTCGATACCTGTTTATTCTAAAAGTAGTTTTAACTATCAGCTATTGAAAGCTTTTCTTTCATTACTTCACATGCACTCAGCTATACTTTTATAGGTACCTACTCTATTCACGTGCATTCATAGAAACATTGCCCATTAGAATAAAACCTACTTTAACACCGATTTTATGGCCGGCTTAAAGTTTTTTTCCTTTTTTATAAGCTATTCTCTTTTTAAACGTAATATTCGATGTTGCCTTTGCTTAAAAAGAGACTGTGATGTGAAAAAATGGAATTAAATTTTTGTGCGTTTCAACAGATGCATTTTTTGCTGAAGTAATGTAATTAATGCCGGGAAAGTTACCTCATGGAACACTTCTCATTTATCAGTCATGTTATTATTGAATTCCCATTCATACAGGATGGAATGGTACAGCCAGTATTTTTAGGTCCTTTTTTTTTGAGCACTTATAAGCTTATGCGGATTTCCTCGCATGCGGGATAAGCCCGCACGTGTGAGACACTGAAAGGCCCTAATTTTGTATGCCATTAAATTTTCTTTTCTTAAATGCACGTTGTTGACACGTGCAAACTGCATGGTATCATGCACATTAGCTACGGATTATGCATTCACTATGTATCTATCAAAACGATCTGCAATTAACTGCAATTTAATGAAACAATCCTTTACATCTAACCTACTCATTTATCGTAATCATGTATACTATATAATTAGTTTTGTTTAGACGTCCCAAGGCTACGTATGATTCATTAAATAATAAATGAACCGCCATCGTTGAAATACCTACTTCTTAACAAACAATAAATGTATGCTTGTGTTATGTATGTTATTTTTCTAATTAACTTTACGATTTGGTTGAATTGATCTTTTCTATTAAGCAAGCATGTTTCGTTTCGTTGGATTTATGGGTTGATTTTAGCATGCGTTGTAACAATGGGAAAAAAACATACTCAAGTAATGTTGGTTTATAATTCCATAAAGCAATAAAATAAATTTGAAATTAGGTTTGAAACCCCTTCTAGGACGGAGAACCACGATTGACATAATGCATTTGTAATCAGCCCAATCATGACACAGTCCACAATATTTAGTTATGGCAACACTCTATCTAACCACCGTACCGAGTTATGGAACACATGACATCTTTGTTCGGTAATAAATCATTTGCCGCCTAAAGTGTCAGTATAGTGTCGCGGCTTGGATACGAGCATTTTGGCACAAAGGCTGCGCGACAAAAGCCTACTCGCGTCCTATTCATACCGATGACAGCTCTGGCAAATATTCCCAATTCAAACGTTTTGATATCGAATGCGTTTGGTCGTTAATATGTGTGTGTCATGGATTTTTGTATACAGCCTTTAGTGGAACGATGTTAATTCATAATCTGTTCTAACATAATCATATTTCTGCTTCTGCTTCTGTTCCAATTTTTTTGGTGACGGCGAAGCATGTCTTCTTCATCGAAACTCTATCAGCTGTTTTCAAAAACATCCCTTATCTTTTCTAGAAATATTTTTGAAAAATGCTGGTTTATGTTAAACAATTAATTAATTCCAAGTGTTTTTGCTTAGGCGGCGAGCCTCCTTGCCGGATTACCGCCATCTGGAGGCGAGAGCCCTCGCGCACGTTTATGCGTGGCGCGTGGAGGTGCTTCGCCGGGGCGAAACTCCGCTGCCACGGCAAATTGCATCGCGGCGGACGGAGCTCCGGCAGGATACTATGGCGGTATGGAGACTGCGACTATCGCAGCCCAGCGCTGGGCACGCCACAATTGCGGCGGTAAGGCCCCTCTTTGAGGAGTGGCTGGAGAGGCGCCACGGCGTCCTCACCTTCCGCCTGACGCAGGTACTTACCGGACACGGCTGTTTCGGGAGGTACCTGTTTCGGATTAAGCGGGAGGACACGCCCGGGTGTCAGCACTGTGAGGATCGCCCGGAGGACACGGTGGAGCATACGGTGGAGGTCTGCCCTGCTTGGGCTGAGCACCGCCGTGTCCTCGTCGAGACGATCGGCGGCGGCAACCTCTCGCGTCCGGCCCTGGTTGAATCCATGGTCCGGAGCGAGGAGGCTTGGGAAGCGGTCACCTCCTTCTGCGAAGCAGTAATGCTAGCGAAGGAGGAGGCGGGCCGCGCGAGGGAAAGGCAAGGCCTTCGTCCCAACCGCCGCTACAGGAGAAGACGCCCCGGGCGTCGGGAGTCGCAGGGCGATCCCCGGCCACCGTAGGCGCGGGCCTGCGGACGGCGAGCGTTGGGTGGCTCGCTGTCCGATCACCACCAGGCCCGGGTCGATGGCGCGTTGTGTTTCACGCGCGCCTCAAAGAGATGTCAGCAAAGAGGACGGGGCCCGCTAGGGCCAGAGCCTGCCAGGGTTGCGGAATTTGTTCGAAAGAGTCACCGCGGCCCTGGAACGCAAAGGGCTTTAGAAGGAACACGGATGGGTTTTAGTCAGTAAGAGTCTGACACGCCCTTCCGCTCCACCCAGAGCGGAAGAAGTCATTTTGATGATTTCCCATCCTTAAAAAAAAAAAAAAAAAAAGTGTTTTTGCTTAACCAACCCCCTCTCGATCACGAAGAATTTTCTGTACCTATATTTGAGCTATTCCTTGGCAAAAGGCGGACGCCATTTTCTCATATAATTTTCACGAAAAACAGATTTGACCGCGATGGATCCACCGGGTGTAATTTGATTATTGAAATTCGTTTTTTCTGCTTCCGCAAGGGGAGGCATTGGCCGGTATTCGACCGACATTGCATCCAAGAACTAGGTAACATATCAGCTGTGCTATACTTCTCAGTTATTTATTTCGAGTCAAGCTGTACAGTGCACGTTGCTTGGAGTTCTGCCAACTCGGTTAGTGTTGATACCGCGTGGAATTCAGTGCACTCCATTAAGGTAGATGAGCATAAACATATTGATACGAAATTTAAAATAAAATGACGGTTACTTCTACGGTTTTGTAATTAGCTAACAGGAGTTTAGAAGTAACTAGCTTTTTCCAACGGCTTGGTTCGCATTAATATAGATTATTCGCTAAAAAAATTAGCCTATAATCGTCTCTAGGTCTCTCTAAATTCATCTACAAAATAAAAAAAAGAGTGTGTACTTATGTACACGCGTTAGAAGTTATACTTCTTTGGCGTATGAAAAAAAAATAACTAAAAAAAATCATACACAACTAAAAAAATATAAAAGTTTTAAAATATTTGTATTGTTTTCAGCTTCAATTTGTTGCGTTCGAACGATCGCCAATTAAGTCTATTACGCTAAATAACTGATACGTTTCATAGTTTTAAAACTGTTTGTTCATAAAATAGGGCAGATATCATGCAAATTTTTTTTTTTGATTCGAATGTTTTGTTAGTAGTATTTGAAATTAATACCAACTTTCTATTCTGTATGGTGTGTACCTGAGAAGTTTATGGGTACCTACTTACAATGACATATAAGTTACGAGACTCCTTTTTTCAAAATAGTCAATAATTTACTAATAATTATTAAAAACGGTAAAATTCTTTGTTCCGTTCTACTGTAGATACAAATCCGATTAAGAAAACTCATTCATGAAGAGGCTGTTTTTTGTCTTCGAAAAATCATCATATTCCAATAAAATCTTCTAGGATAGAATAAAAGGAGCTGAGCCGCGGGAAAAATTAGTGTCTAATCAATTACTTTTATCAAAATATTTGTATCTTATATTTTGGCGCTTTATTTCGAAATTAAAACCACATTCTTCTTCGAAATTCAAACATAAATAAAACAAAAGACAATCAAAAAATACTAGAATATACAACTTGAACATAGTTATCGATTTTCATGCCACCTAGAACTAACTTCACGATGTAGAATTCAGATGTCGGTGTGCGCGCGCATCGTAAAAATTCACTCTCATCAGTTTTCTCCATTGCGCCATAAGAAGTATAACTTCAAAATCATAAAAATCGGTTCAGCGATTTAGGAGTGAAAGCGTAACAAGCAACAAACACACTTGCACAGAACTGTATAAAACTCGATTGAACTAGAAAGTAATGTGACAATCCACGATACTCTGGTAAATACGTGAAAGCTTAGAAATATGTAATTTAGGAACACGCCATTCACTGTGCCAAATTTAACAATTAGTCGTTTTATTTCACAAAATGGTCACCAACACAGCTTTGTAATCGTCGATTTTCGGCTGTTATTCTGAGAATGTGAGCCAATTTCCATGTTTCTGTGTTTGAAGGCTGTGAGGTTGAGCAGCGGGTATTAAGGCACTTAGTGGCCTCGCCCCCGGGCCCGACGTGGATTGATTTTGCCCACTCGGCGTGTTTGTGTGCACTACGCATTACTCCGACTCACTGGAAATGCCCGGGAGAATGCCGAGGCGTTTCTGTGAGTCTTTAGCTTGCTTAAGCTCTGACTTTTGTTTAAAATTAAAAAGGGTTTACGGAATTCAACCAGCGTGTATTTTGAAACTGCACGATATGTGCAGCCATAAGCGAATTTCATATCACGTTAGATGTGACAACGAGCGACCAAAATCAGAGTTCCGATATTAACCCGGGGAATAGTGGTTTTATGCTGACGAGCAGAAAATTACGCTAGAGCCGGAATTTAAATCGGAACCCGCAAATATTCAGCCACAGTCCGAATTCCGACGTAAAACCGAAGTAGCCGCTAGTTTATTATTTCAGAGCTCTGGTATTCGGAACTCATATAAAAATCATTCGTCTGGTCTTCGCCGCCGGTGTGCAAGTCCCTGTGGTTTCTTGCACAAGAAAATCAGTAACATTGTGTTTAGTTGGTTAAACTTGGCTGGCAAGGATTCTCTTTACACGGCTACAACTTTGAAATTTAAACTCTCAAAGTTTTCATCGTTCCGAGTTTGTAGTGTATACAGGCTTTTGTTGTAACAAGTATGCTAATATTAGTTACTTCTTATTTTGTTAATATTTTAGGTACATCTGAAAGGTTTTAGGGTTCCATAATGCCTAATTGGAAAACTCGAAGTTTTTAGTTTTTTTTATAATTAATAGGCTACCACAATCTCACCGGAGAGCAGTGATGTGGTCGTCCATGGTGCACGCTTGCCTGGAAGCAACCTATATATTCTTGACTTAAAGACTCCCAGGTAATACTTGGCAATTGAAAATGTTTTTTTTTTCTGTATATCTCTTTTAACATATAGGTAGGTACCTAAACAGTGTGCCATTAGAACAGCTCCGCACAGCTTTAAACCCTTTCCCGGCGTTGACGTTCCATAAGGCGTCGCATCAAATTTCCGCCGCTGACGTGGCACTTCCAGATGTATCGCACCCTGTGTGTGTGTTCACCTTCCCTGCCAATTTGGCGAGGCTCGTCCCTCGTTACGACCAGTAGCGACCGATGTTCCTCTTGTTATTACCACGTTTTTACTACGCACTGTTATTTCGAGCCTGTTTTGGGTGAAGTACCGACAAAAAATATGAATATGGACTAGTTTTGATACTTTTGTACTTCAGTTAAATTTAAATTAGTCAGATGAAAAGTTGTAACAGTTTTTCTTCAGTTAGAAAACCTTATGTCGAAATGCAAGGTAAGGCTTGCCTTTATTTCTATTTCATCAAAGTGAAGTGGCATTTGAAATAGAAAGGGATACTCATACGAGAAAACGATAGACCTTCACTTTGAGCTTTTTGTTGGGTACAAAAGGGTATTGAATCGTTGAAAGGCAAACAATCTTTGCTCCTACATACCGAAGTGAATTGTGATCACTGACAACGTTTGCGGAAACGGGTCGTTCGTTATCGTGGAATGTGCGAATAAATTATCCTTATGGTGGTATAAACGCCCTGGTGGCCGAAAGCCGGATAGCGTTGGCGTCAAAAGGTCATTGGCGGACCCTTCGATCTTTGAGATTGGGACCGATAAAGCGGTGTACCTATTTGTGTAACAGTGGGGGCGTAGGCTTGTGTATTCTGCACTGAGGCCGTAGACATGGTTAGTGGAGTGCCTTTAGTGCCTTTAGTATGAAAATCTCGGAATCCAATTACTGTGAACGTTTGATTATAAAACCTGTTGGATTGCATTATTAATAAGGTATCTACTTATATAACAAAGCTTTTTTTTTTTGGGATGGGAAATCATCAAATGACTTCTTCCGCTCTGGGTGTTGCGGAAGGGCGTGTCAGACTCTTATTGACTAAACCCCATCCGTGTTCCTTCTAAAGCCCTTTGTGTTCCAGGGCCGCGGTGACTCTATCAAACAAATTCCGCAACATATAACAAAGCTTACGAATTATTTGTTGCGTTCTTTTAAATAAAAAAGAACACAGAAGTATACACATAATCTGATGCATTACAGGCTTATTGGAATAGTTTTGTGCAAAAAGCCATTCTAATTTTATAAATGTGGAAGTAACTCCGTATGTCTGTTTGTTACCTCTTCACGTCTCAACGGCTGAACAGATTTGGATGAAACTTGGCACTAGGGTAAAACTTGGAATTGGGCTCATTACACTTTTTAGTCTGGTAGCATGTTCCCTTGGAATAATTTTCAGCTTTAACACAGGCGCAAATGATGGTAGAAGCTATCTTCTATTATATGAAAGCAAAAGGTCATTCACTGATTAATCACGAAATTGAAACGAGATGAAATTTGGCGCGTAAATAGACTATGAGTAGGAAACGTCAGCTAAGAAAGGATTTTAGGAAACTCCCCCATAAAGGGGCAGATGGGGGGGTCGAAGTTTATATTCGATTTCCCCAATATTTAAAAACTGGGAGATAATAATTGATTGTAGTTTCCCTTAATAGCCCTTTCAGAAAACATTATTACATTATTTGAAACTAGCACTTCGCTCGCGACTTTGTACGCGCATATCCCGTTTTTTCCGTTCCCGTATAGTCTATAGGCTAGGCAAATGAAAACTATGTATTTTACTTATTAATAAACTTCTTTTCTTTTTAAATTACAAACAGATACTTACAAGTGTGAGTATGTGCCCCTAAGGCGACAAAGCAGGGTGACAGGTCGGAATAATTCGCCTTTGCCACGAACTGCAGACAGAATGTCACTTTATAATGTCTTTAGAGGAATCGTGTGTGTTCTTAGAAAGTATCTAATCCAACGTAATTGCAGTGACATACTTTGCTAATAAGAATCGTTTTCTGCGTATTTGAAAGAATTCCACAAATAATGTTTCCCGAGAAGTTATGGAGACAGAAATCTCTGTACAAACGTGGGGCATTCCATTTTCTTTATGTTGGCTATTTCTGCTATTGACCTCGTACAACCGACCCAAACAAATAATAAAAAGTTAGTACTCTAATAATATTCGTTATTCTATTGTCATTTTTATTCGGAATTTTGCTGAAGGAGTACATTTGTTTGACATGATTAATAGTAGCTAACTCTCTCGTCACAGGAAAGTTGTTCTATTTTTTTAACAAGTTGTAGTTCTAGTGGACGGGGTTGTTACTGGTTCTTGGTCATTTGTCATATAGGACCTTTTTGATAAAATATTCATTTTCCCTTAGCAGTGCCATTTCATTAGGCTGAAAAACTCCGTGTTCCCTTGAAAAGTTTGTTTGTCCAACTCTATTCTCAATTGCTGATCTTCGTACTTGTCAGATTTTACCAGACTTTCTGACCCAATACAACGAATAACTCTGTATATTTTGTAACTCTAGTTATTTATGGTAGTAGACGCTTTGCCTATCATTACTCTGGCCCACTGTATGATTACGTTGACAATCGAAGACCACTCTTCGATATGAAGTATTGCTTCCTTGTCTGTCACCATTCCATGCGAATCTAGATATATTCTTACAGTCCTCAAACATTGATGATGCAGAACACAAAAGACCTGATCTAAATAAAACTCTAACTTCTTAACCAGATTAACATTTCTTGTGACCTACATGCTAACAAAGGAGAGTCTTTCTCAGAATAGTAAGACTCATAAAAGCTAGCCAAAGTTAGATTTTGTCGCCATGTTTTTTTATAGATTTATGTCTTTCCGAAGTATTCGCGCCAAGTATTGGCAGGACATATTATATTATGTGTTGAGGAAAACTGGTTTTGTGGAATACCGCTACTTAAATGTGTGGTTATTTTGCCTCGTTCGTTCTTTATGCCATTATGCAAAATTTAATACGTATTGTGTGTCTGTCGGGGCATTGACCGGTTTGTAAATAACGTCTTTGTATTTGTGTTGTAACTTAATTTGGTCAGCTTGCGTAGAGGATTTATATTGCGCAACACATATTTTCTAAGCTTTTTACAATATTTTAGGCTAAATTACAGAAGCATTATATTTCCTAAATTTTGTTTTCTTAAATATTGCATTTGCTGAGATGGGAGCAGGAGCCCTTTTTATCACATCGATCTGTTCATGTTTTTTTTTGTTTTTTATTTAATTTATTAATATTTACGCACTAAAATGTACAGAGGTGAAGTTAATGCCATGAGCGTTATCTTCCCGTCAACCTTTGGGTGATGCAGAGAATAGTGGTAGGTGCAATATGGAGATTAAACAGCGATTGACATTTATTTAAATTAAAACATTTTTGTTGTATTCTTGTACGCAAAAGTGCTATTTCATCAATATCTTCCTATCAATATGCCAATTTTATTCAGTATTTCTTCATTCATATAACTATTTTTGCTGTCAATAGTCACAAACTTTCCAGCCAAATAATTACAAATCTTATCTACTCCCAAGAAAAATATTTCGAGTAGAAGATTTATAAAAAAATCCTTTTTACAATCTTGCAAACCGATTATACACACACGCAAGGAACGTACTATGCAAAAGCAAAGGAACTCGAATAAAAAATAAAAACTTTTCACATTCTCTAGAAGCCAAGAGCCAAGCAGGTCGCGTAGGCTACCAACCTGCGCGACTCCATTTTTTTCCACAACTTTTTTTTCTTTGACGCTCCGTTATGCCGTGAATGTATGTATTTTTATGCCAGTTTTATTTATTAAATGGCACCTTTTTATTGCTTTCGTTTTTATAAGCAGATAAGCTTGATTATGTTCTTGTTGTGTAGCCTATGTTATTAGTTTTTATCTAGTTCTAATAATAACATTATCGCGTGGATAGGTAAATGTATTTACGACCTTTCGCTTTTTATTAATTTATTTTGAACCACTACGGCCGCTCTCTGTGTTATGGGATTAAATGTTGTTATACCTCTAAAGAACAAAACAATTTCATGTTGGTTAGAAAAAATAAAACTTCTACCAAATACAACAAAAATATGTTAAGATGTCCTTTTGTATTTCAATATCAAAAACAAACAACTACAAACTCTCCAGCTGCAAGCCTTATCTCTCTCAATATTAAACTAACAGCATTTCCCATAGGAAACCCGTTTACGAGCATCACCGGGGCGCTAGCGTAGTGCAGCTATACTTTGCACAGTCGTTAGGAAGGGTAGAGACTTGCGCGGCTAAACGTTTTCCGGTACACGGCTTTTTGTGGCTTGGCCGTCTTTTCAAGAACTTTCGTGTTCCTACTATGTGAAGCTCTGTTTCCTGCGTCATTGTCAACTATGCTATGGTGAAGGTTATGTGAAATTGTTGTGGATGATCTCCTACATGTAGACCGTTTAAAATTTCATAATCCGAAATGATTATTCCGATGATAATTTGGAAAATAACCGAGAATAGGAGGATGGTTTACTTTTGCATTTAATTGTTCAAAATTCATGCAAGATGATTTCCAGAAAATTAAAATTTACGTGTCGTTTTCCTCGTCTTAATGTTTGTAGAATGAAGTTAAGTGAGTTTTTACCCTTTTTGCTGCAAGGTTTGTTCTCAAGAAGCGGAGATTGTCAAAAAAAATATTCCGAGTGATATTAAGTGTTATTTTAGCAGTAATTTCCACGGTAAACCACTTAAACGTATGGTATTCGTTGCCCGGTGTTATCTAGATCAGTATACAGGGCCCGATTTGCTAAGAAACCTGTTTATAAACCGGCTGGGATGCGTGTGGCTAATTATATCGTTAGCACCTCCACGTAGCCTTTTTCTTAAACCTGCTTCTCTAGGGGTACATTTCGGAATTATTATGTGGGTTCGTCTTATGGTAATCTGTTTCGGTCATGTTCATTTCACCAGTATTTTAATGGTGTGTCTCCAACACGTGAAAATTGCCCAAGGCCTTAAGCAATGTATTCTATCAGAGATAACGATTGTGGAAAAGTGAAAAAACTTTTTGGGTTGACCACGTGACATTTCGGCAGCGCATGTCAATCTTAACTTTAGAACTTTTTGAAATTTTTTATCGTTTTATCATTTAGCGCTCCAATGGAACGTTTACCTACGTATTTGATATTAATTTCATCTTGAAACTTCCACGCGTTTCTAAGAAAAAGGTGACAGACAGACGAATGGACGGACAACGAAGTGATCTTATAATGGTTCCGTAAACTGAACAAAACGACGAAAACATACGAAGCAGATAGTTTCTACTTAACCCTTTCCGAATACATCGTGGGTTTATGTAAGTAGGTATGTTAAAAAGGATACGTCATGTGTCGATTTCTCCTGTTTGAAAGTCAAAAGGCTCACGTTAGAATAGCTTTAAAAGCCAGTAAAATTTCAATGCTGGTTCGTATGACTGACTCACTAAAGCTTTAAATACGCCAGAAAATGTATTATTACATTACCCTCGGTACTAGATGCAAAAGCGAAAAATTTGTTGCAGCGCTTTTTTCGCTTAATGGAAATATGGTTTAAATGTATATTGAGTGTACAGCACTTCTGTGAAGTACCTTCCTATTAAAATTCAATGTTTTGGCTCTCGTTCTAGTTAGGTGAACAAAATTAATTGTTTTTGTTTTCGCTTGAAATATTTTCGTGCAAACCCGAGTCTTTTTGCGGGCGTAAGTTATATAAAACTTTGCATAAAGAGAAATGAGTTCAGGTGTAGTAACACAGTGCTTATTCAAGATAGTTTTACGTAAGGTGTCCAGCTCTAGGATCGTTATTTCATCTGCCTAGCATCGGACTTCTACCAGTACCTACCTAGCGAGTGATTGTCAAAGATCAGGAAAGAACAGCCGGGACCACACCTCGTGCTTAACGTGTCCATACCATGGGTACTGAAGAAAATTGTGACGCCGTAATGATGCTTTTGTTTATGCTATCAGCTCAATCGGCTGGGGAAAGCTGTATTAAAATTCACTTGCAACATGTGACACACACATACTAACTAGCACAGCAAGTTAAATACGAGTAAACGCTTGTAACACAATAGGGTTGTCGAAAATATGCAACGTGTAACGGATTTAACACAATACCTGAGAAGGGGTTATTAAATTTATGAACAACTTTTACTATGGGACCAACGCAGGAATCGCGAAATAAAAATTGAACGCCGCATACATTTCTGATCGACAAAATGTACTGAACAGCTGTTTTTTTACTCGCGATTCAAGTGTTGGTCCCATAGAAAAATTAATTCATAATGATATAATAAACCCCTTTCCGGTATTGCGTTTATTTTGTTACACGATGTATAGTAGGTACACAAAAGCTTAGAAAATGCCCTGAAGAACCTGAAGGCTGTAGATATAATTCATATTTATGCTCTCAGAAAGTCTATAAAGTTTTGCCGCACATGTTTGTTATAGCCATTTATCAACACAAGGCATTTTCTATAATATCCCACAGCAAATAGACTATACAAAATTAAACGTTAAACATGTATTGAATGTTGGCAAGTAAACAAAATTATTGGGCCAATTCTAATCTCGGAATGGCCCGTAAGGGACGCAGTAGCAGCCATTTTTGAAAGCAGCAATGTTATTAACTTTCTTAAATAAGGGAAATGTCCCTTCTAGTCCCTTTTAGGGTCATTTTGAGATTAGGACCGGTATATATGTACCTACATATAAGGATAAATAAGCAGGTATTGGTTTATACTAATTACTTAAATAAATAAATAAAAGTAGTTTTTTGACTGCTTATTGTTTTCAGACACTTTCGCTGTCTAAAAACCCATATAGCAATATCTTTTCAGTACCAGGTTATGCGGTATGAAATAAATAAACCAGTATTATTGATTACTATCCAGCATTATGATTTGAAATAAGAAAAATAATTTAATCTGGGAAACGATATAATATATATAAAACACAAACATTGTTTCTACCTTTGTCTCGGTTTCATAAGAAAAGCAATAATGCGAAGATGGTTTCAGACTACTAAACCGGGACGTGCGCGTACGAAGTCGCGGGCAAAAGCTAGTTATCATATTATACGATTTATTAATGGCTACGCTTATTAATATACTCCTTTTGTCAATAAAACATCACTTCATATAATTATAAACTACCAGGAATCTTCCACTAGCTGTGTTTCCTAGAACCTTAATAAACTAAGCCTGATATACAGGTGTGGCGGGAATCCAATCTCAAGTTAGGCACGCAACTACTTGGCTTGTCAAAATTGATCAGCTGATTAGTATCGGCGGAGGCTGCGGTCTTAATTACAGCGAGACGAAATAGGAAGGGACGGAGCATATATGTGAGATAGTATAGACGTGTTTCTAGAAAATCTTACTAAGTACTTTTATTAGTTGAAATCCGAATAATCAAACAAGACATTAATATGTCTTGTTACCTTATTTCCTGATAGCAATATGCTGGGATCTTTAAGTCAAGAGTAGGTTACAATAGTAGACAATCTTGCTCCATCGTCGACCATCATTGCTTACCATCTGGTGTGGAAGGGTCAACCGCGAATAGTAGTGATATTATGACCAGATATTACATACATTGTGAAGCAAGAATGTACGTCTCAAAAAAGCGTGTTTAGGTTTATGAATATTATCTTGGAAAGTTGTTGGTGGTGTTGTCAACATTTTATTTCGTTAGAAACTCAAATGAAAACTGCAGCAGAGATTTATAAATTTTTTTTATCAATTAACCACGTCAATAGCCTTCAGAAATAAAAACTACAGCCTTCTAGGAATTTTCTCTACTTTCGATAGGTTTCGTCTTTCATGCCATTCAAAGACAAATCACAGATATTGACAAATTAGCCTTCATTGGATATCAAATCATACCATCCGTCACAACTTCCAGTCAGCGCTATTTTAGGAGGCCTCAAGGTCGCGCTCTGAAGGCGACTAGGTCATGGCATTCCCTACCGAAATACTCTTCTAGATTGACAAGGTCTTTCAAAACTTCTGGATAATGATTGAAGGCTTTAAAATTTTTGCTTATATCAATCTGTACATATTATACATACTCGTATGTATACATGTGAGAATTTTCTATTACAATTTCCCAAATAGTTTTAGGAATTTTGAAAAGGAATTCGTTTCGTTTTTATAAAATGAGGCATTTCTCCTGTATCGTGGGTGCGTTTACAAACATAGAAACTCACATACACAAACAGCCAGACCAAGAAAAGAAATATCTGTAGGCCAAACAAATACTTGATCCGTGCGGGAATCGAACCCACGACACGCAGCGCAGCAGCCAATTGCTGAACCACTGCCCCAACCGTGTAGTAGCTACTAATCGCATGGAAATTAAAAGGTTTACAAAAATAAATCAGCATATCTAGTCGTTATGGCTAGTTTAATGGCCACAGCAGAATCTTCAAACAGATTGTCAATTGATATTTATAAAGGTCTATCTAATAACTTTCATCCCGAAACCGAAATATTTACAAGCGGGCGGAACAGGCACATTTAGCTCAACATATCCCCTTAAAACGTGTTGCAGGCAGTTAACATAATAATTGTTTATTTCAGCTTAAATTTTAATTGTTAATATAATAAACGGTACCTAATTGCGAGCCACTTTCGGGAGTTGCGGTACTTCACCCACTAACGTTCTTACATAATACTCGTATTAGCAGTGTTGCCTCCGGGTGTCAGCACTGTGAGGATCGCCCGGAGGACACGGTGGAGCATACGGTGGAGGTCTGCCCTGCTTGGGCTGTGCACCGCCGTGTCCTCGTCGCGGCGATCGGCGGCGGCGACCTCTCGCGTCCGGCCCTGGTTGAATCCATGGTCCGGAGCGAGGAGGCTTGGGAAGCGGTCACCTCCTTCTGCGAAGCAGTTATGCTAGCGAAGGAGGAGGCGGGCCGCGCGAGGGAAAGGCAAGGCCTTCGCCCCAACCGCCGCAACAGGAGAAGACGCCCCGGGCGTCGGGAGTCGCAGGGCGATCCCCGGCCACCGTAGGCGCGGGCCTGCGGACGGCGAGCATTGGGTGGCTCGCTGTCCGATCACCACCAGGCCCGGGTCGATGGCGCGTTGTGTTTCACGCGCGCCTCAAAGAGATGTCAGCATAAAAGACGGGGCCCGCTAGGGCCAAAGCCTGCCAGGGTTGCGGAATCTGTTCGAAAGAGTCACCGCGGCCCTGGAACGCAAAGGGCTTTAGAAGGAACACGGATGGGTTTTAGTCAGTAAGAGTCTGACACGCCCTTCCGCTCCACCCAGAGCGGAAGAAGTCATTTGATGATTTCCCATCCTTAAAAAAAAAAAAAAAAAAAGCAGTGTTGCCTAAACTGTTTTTAAATTTTCTACTCTATTCATACTTTGATATTATTATAAATGCGAAAGAAGCTTTATCTGTCTGTCCTTTTGTTACATCTTCTCTTCTTAATGGCTGAACAAATTTGAATGAAACTTGGCTTGGTTAGACCATATCCATCCTGTTAAACCAGTATACGTATACCCAGGTCCACCAGGTCCTAAAGGACACAAGACACTCAAGGGAATATTTTCCCCTGGGATTATATTTGAAAATAATGCGGGCGAAGTTAATGGCAGAAGCTTCATAATCGGGAAAATTTCAGAGAATTTTCCGTCACAACCGTTTTCCATTTTAGGTTAAAATTATTGGCTGTTATTTTTCAATATCTCTCAGTCTCAATTAACAATGTTAAAATCATGAGCTTCAGATAAGAGGATTTGCTGTTTTGCTTTGTATTATTTTCATTTAAAAGCTTCGGTAATTTCTTCACACTTTATTTCTATTAAAAGTTTATATTTTACCGTCGAAGTGCTAACTGATTCTGTTTTTCTTTTTGGTTTGGATTAACATTCAATGTTTCCTTCTTGTTTCTTCTACTGTATGGTTTTTGGTAATGATCTTTCAAGGCTTAACGTAGATCCTCGTTGCATGCAACATCGACATGTTTATTGCTTTTTTTATTTTTTTTATTCGTGATGGGTTTACTCTTGACTAATGAGATAGAGTGAGCTTGTATGTGAATGCGTTCGGAAACACAGAAGCAGGTAGAGAGTTCCACTCTTTTGCTGTGCGCATTGTGAAAGACATTTGGAAACGTGTGAATTGGTGAAATAGCGACAAGGTAGGTATGGTTACTTGCAGTGCGTCTAGATGTCCAATGGTCGATAGGGCCGGTGGGATGAGGTCGTGGAGTTCGTGGGCCCACTCACCAAAGTAAAATCTGTAGAAGATCGACAAACTGCTTGGCTACTACAGGCTTCTTTCTAGGATTTCTGAGTTGGTCTCGCTTTCTTCTCATGCCTCTTCGGTCAATCATCTCTGGATTGCAGTTTGTTTTCGACATATAAAACTCATTTTATTTCAACACAGTATAGCTTATCCATTGCCACTTACTTTTATAAATATATATCAACCAGCCTAGCCTTTTTCCCAGTCTAGCGAGATGCTGAATTTCATTATTAGACGACTTACTAATTCTATGTAGTAATATTTCCCTGTCTACAGGAAAATTATTTTGTGATCGCCATAATTTTTAATCTTTCTTTCTTTGTTCATGTAGTCTAAAATGATCTCCCATCTAAAAAAATCACCACAGCATTTCCCGAACCATGCGAGTCAAACTGGAGCTAAATAAATAGTCTACCATTACCCTCCATTTACGGTATACGTTATTACGATAAATGTGGCTTGGCTGGTGCCAACTCCCATGTTATATTTATTCCCTAAGCTAAAAGCCTGCATAATTACGTACTCCTGGTTTATTTTAACGAACGTTTAACTGTGTAGGCTTAAGCTATGAAGAGTGTGTTTGAACTCATTTGAACTTAGACTGGGTTGTAAGGAAAAGGAAATCCACGTTTTCTTCCTGTGGGTTAAATTTTAATCAAGTAGCAGTTGAATTGGATATTACGATGTATGAATATTACAAACCGTATGTAACTCTGCTACCAAGCTTGGTCATTGATTAAATGCCCCAATGTTCATAAATAGACAGAATACTCTTTACACGGAAATTGTTTCACAAGGTGACACAATGGACGGGAGGTCTTAAAGACAACCTTCATGGTTCACGGTCATTCATTGCAATGTCTGCTTTCACCCATTTTTTTTTAAGGATGGGAAGTAGTCAAATTACTTCTGCCAATCTGGGTGGAGCGGAAGGGCATGTCAGACTCTTACTGACTAAAACCCATCCGTTCCTTCTAAAGCCCTTTACGTTCCAGGGTCGCGGTGACTCTTTGGAACAAATTCCGCAACTGCTTTCGCCCATGCAGTCTTGCATTTGCCCTATGATTTAATCTTCATCATCATTCTCAACATAAGCCTCCTCCAAGTTTCGCCATATAAAACGGTCCTGTGCTTCTCGCATCCAGTTCTCCTTGTGGTATGTTCAGTTATAATTTCGTTTTCTATTGTAAAATTTCGAAGGCTTTCAACGAGTACTGAGCAGTTAACTTACACGTGTGTATCGATAGACACACAAAAGTGGATTATCCATGTTAAGTCTTTTAACCTTGACAGGCAATTAAGTTTAAGAATTGCTGAAATTTTCCGTTGTTGAAGAGTGTTAAAAGGTTAAGTTGATTATTATTTTAGAGGTGGTTATCCCAATGACACAAGTTTCCTTAGGTCAGGGGTCTTTCTGTCTATCTTTGATTGATTTAATATCGGTCATTTTTTTTCTCTTGCTCGTGGCTAAATTATAAAGTAAAGCACCAACTCGTTCTATTCCTGTAACTGATCGGCTCGAGCTTTGGAGAGACATGGCATGAGCATGGAGTTGACATCCACTCTCAACTTCGGTTCCATCATTGAGTACAAAGCCCAAACTGCGGCCAAAAAGCTGGGCATCCTAAACGGTTTATTTGATCACAAAATAATTTCCCTGTAGACAGTGAAATATTACTACAAAGAATTAGTAAGAAGTCTAATAATGAAATTCAGCATCTCGCTAGACTGGGAAAACACTAGGCTGGTTGATAAGATTGAGTAAGTGGCAATGGATAAGCTATACCTACTGTGATGAAATAAAATGTGTTTTATATGTCGAAAACAAACTGGAATCCAGAGATAATTAATTGATTGATTAATATAGAGGCATAAGAAGAAAGCGAGACCAACTCAGAAATTCTTGAAAGAAACCTGTAGTAACCAAGCAGTTTGCCGCAAGGTTGCCTGCTTGTTGTTTTTGTACTTCGGTGAGTGGGTCCAAGAACTCCACGACGTCATCTCACTGGTCCTCTTTGACCATCGGACATCAAGACGCACAGCAAGTTACCATTCCTACCTTGTTGCTATTCCACCAATTCGCACCAAACGTCTTTTCTAATACTTACAGCAAAGGAGTGGAACTCTCTACCTCCGCCTGTGTTTCCGAACGCATACAACCCTAATCTCTACAAAATTAGAGTGAACAGACTTCTTCTGGGTATGCTCACTCCATCGTCGACTTTGTCTCTGTCACTTCTGACCTAGACTAGAGTCAAGAGCAAGCCCATCTCAAATAAAAATAAATAAAAAAAAACTTGGCGAGTCTGGTCTGTGGATGAGTGACCATCCGTGACATACCGAGACTCCTCCGTGCCTCAGAGAGCACGTTAAGCTGTTGGTTGCAGCTGTCATTTGTCTTTGGCAGTCGTAACCATAAAATCTTACCCCAGACTTGCCAAGGTGTACCCAGTTAAATACTGGTATTCAGCTGAATCCGATTAGACTGGAAGCCGACCCATATATAGTTGGGAAATTGATTGTTTACAATTTTACTATTTTACTGTTATACCATTTTACACGACTTGTTCTGCATGAGTTCATCATGGGCCCAGGTTACACCCAAAACTTATTGTGACAAAATATAGGAAGGCTCTCCTAAACTACGAAGAATTTCTATATCATTTATGTCTCTCTCATACTGTTGAAAGGGTTTCCAACTACTAAATAATCCAAGGTTTAGGTACTCACCTACATGGTTAGAGGTCCATTTATCTCAATTATGGTTCATTAAGCTAGACGAGTCGTCTTCACACTTGATATATTTTCCTCTTAACACAGTTGTTTACTGTTATTTTACGGTATTTTCCCACAGCTACTGCATTATTGAATTAAAGAGTTTTTTTCAGGTACTTCTTTAAAATTAAATTGACAGTGTCCCTTTTAAGTCTAAATTATTTAAAGGAATAATATCACTACAATAATACGGTAAAGTTGAAAGGGAACCGCTTATCTTGATATGTTCATGTGAACAGGAGGGATAAAATGCATGTAACTAAAAGAGTTATAAATATAAATGTGGATGGATGGAGAGGGAGGCCAAAGAAGAGATGGATGAATTATGTTAGGAGTGATAGCGTGACGGCTGGCAGGTCAGAATGGAAGAAAAAAAACGTATTGCGCCGACCCCAAGTAACATGGGATAAGGCCAGGAAGATGATGAATAAAAAAAAACAAAACTAACCCTGGACTGCAAAACTGAAAGTCATGGGGAAGCCGAGCATTGGGATGACAGGCAGATGACAGCAGTAATCCCACATGCCACTGTAGCGTTACGTTTGATGGTTCAGCATCTAGTAGACCGTCATGCATTTATTTTGAGTTTTTATTACCTGCCAGCCTTTTGAGCCTTTTTTTTTTATTTTCCACTTCAAATTCTTTTGACAAGTTGAAACGGAGCCATAAGATAAGTCCCCAGTGATGTCGAAACCTTAGTATTGGGAATTTTTGAGTAAGTTCAGGAGTGTCGGCAAATGTCGGACAAGTTTGACGAGGATGGAGTAGTTGCGACGGGTGACACTTCAACTTTGTTATCAGCTGACCGCACTGTCTGTAGGTGGCCGGCTATCCTCTGGGTAGGGCTGGCAGGGGTTTGGGAATTTGAGAAGATTTTCGTTGAATTTGAAAGGATGTGGCACTTACACTTAATACAAATACTGTAGAAGATGCTGAGCTGAGATGACAAATAATTGAGAAGTTTGAAAGAGGAAGGCATGATCAATTTCTTACCCTTATGGGAAGAGAATGACGATGGTGACAATGATGAATATATAAAAAAACTGTTGCTTAAATTGCAGATGATTGGATGGTTAAAAATGTATTACAACACCTCGCTTTTGGCTTTGCGTAGCCTATAAAAGTCTCCAAGCTCCCATCTATCTCTCTATCAAAATTTATCAAAGTCGGATCAACGATTTAGGTGTGATAGCGTAACCAACAAACAAAAAAACACACTTTTACATTATAATAATAATTAGGGTGTTACTACACCAATCGATCGATCGTCGATTGATGCCATCGATCGACATCGATCGACGTTGATCGATTGGTGTGGTAGCTCTGGCAGATTGACGGATACCGGGCGATAAACAATTGATCAACCACCGATCTATACCATCGATCGATGGCAGAATGGATTAGTCGACGTAGATCGATAGTTCCTACTACACCAATCGATCGATCGTCGATCGATGGTAGAATGAATTAGTCGAAGTCGATCGATAGATACCGGGCGATAAACAATTGATCAACCGCCGATCGATGCCATCGATCGACGTTGATCGATTGGTGTAGTAGGAACTATCGGTCGACGTTGACTAATCCATTCTACCATCGATCGATGATAAGTTATATAAGTTATTGTTTAAAAATCATCAATCATCTGTAGTATTTTCAAACGATTTTACCAAACGAAGTTTTAAAAGTATCGGTGGCAACCCTTTCTCGGTCCTAATATTAGAACAACGAACCGGCTCACCTTAGGGCTATAGGTGAAGAACTTGAAACTTGGCAACTTTCCAAGTAAATAGTGAAAATATTGATTAATCTACGGTAGGTAGGTATACAAAGACTTGCGATAATTAAGAAACTTGAGCTTTAGCGCGCAAGTTACGGTAAGTAAGACTTTTAACTTAATGAGCTACTATGTTTGCTTAAGATCATAATATTGATTTGAGTCATTATTGACGTGATGTAGAATGTAGTTTGCTAAATCCCGGGAAAATGCAGAAATCATGTGGCATGCCACAGAAAAAAGCTAGAACAGTATATTTTTATAGACTTGAAAACCTATAAATTGAAGAAGAACTGATCAGCTAGTCGATTCTGAAACCATGTCGAGGTAAAGGCTTGGGTGAAGTGATCACGAGGTGAGCTGTCAATCCTTATAATCAAGATGTCACGTGATCACAAAGTGAGCTGTTATTCCATCTTGATTATATGGATTTACAGAATCTTAAAGAAATCTCACAGATTCGATCGGCTAGTCTAGAAAAATATTCTCGACTGGCAGCTTATTTTAACTGGCCTTTCAGAATACAGAGTTTGCAATCATTTCGATGATCTATCTAGTTTAACAACACCATCACAAGAACCGAAACATCATAATCATGTGAACACATCTGAATGCAAATGCACTTCACATTAAGAACATAACAAAGAAACTAGCACATACTGCTTATATAACAGTGCATTGTTATCAAATAATTGTATGTGATTGTCTCTATTGTGATGCAAATGAACTTGGGCCGAAGGTCGATGTCAGCGCCTTAAGACCAGTGGTCTGGATGACGTCACGTGTTGAAGACAAAACACTATCATGGCGTGTAATCAATCAACTTGCTCTTTGTAGTTCACTAGACCATTGCTGGATGTAGCTCTGTCAAGTAATGGTATACGTTATGACTGACGTCTTTCTGCATCGTTCTACTGTGTGTTCTTGTTATTTTAAAAAAAAATATCAGTCAGTATTTTTGAAGTCAAAGAAATTCCTCCGAAAACTTCCGCCCGTTTCCACTTCCTAATGTTTTGACTGGCAAGAAGAAGTAACGCAACAAACTACCCAAAAACACATCTGCCTGTTAAGTTAGGAGAATTTGTTAAGATTTAGTGTACCTACGACCCTACAGAAAACTTGACTTCCTTATTGCATAAGATCTAGTATAACTCTTAAAGAAACATGAACCATGATATAAAGTAACATAGTACCTATCAGAAAAACTTGGTGAACCGGACTACTAACCCATTTACTATGACTTCGCCTGACATTTTTTTCCGTACCCGATCAGATATAAATGGGCCGGTCTCAGCCTCCTATAAATATCCGAGAAACATCTAAGAAGCATCAAGTCGATGCCGTGAACTTTAAAAATGGCACGCCTGCTTTCTCCGATTCTATTTTCCGATCCAGATATTTCTTTAAATATTTTATTTACTTAAACACTTGCTTTTGCCCGTGGCTTCGTCCGCCAGAATGTCGAAGATTATTTCACAAGTTTGGAATTTAATATCTACCGGGATAAAAAGTTTTCTATGAGCCGCTATCCAAATTGAGTATTTGAAGTTAGGAACGTGGCAAACTCTACAAGGATACCAAAATTTGACAAGTTTTCAGGCTAAAGTGAAGTTTAACAAAAACTCAACTTCAAAATCATAATTCTGAAATTAGTAGACATGTATGCATCTACACCCAAGCCATGAAATATCTCTGTTCACCAAAAGTGAAATGCATTCCACTGTTGAGGCGTGATTGATTTACAAACATACAAACTTCTACATATAATATAAGTAGGATAAGATCGGCGTTACCGCGACCTACCAAACCAGATAATGCACAGCAATTTGCTGGAGTGCAAGTGAGGAGGACGAAGTTATACGTACACAACATTACCACAGATGGATGGCGACGAATCCGCGTGTACGACTGTACAATGCTACGTATTTGGGCCGAGACGAGGGCTGCGAAAATAGACTTAGTGAAAAATCGATATAGAGGTGGCAAGTCGGGTACTTGCGCGCTCTTTAAAATTGTGTCAAGTTTTATTACTCTCTCTCCGTATTGACGTGAGGGGTTTCAGGTTTCTTTGACTAATTAGTGAGAATGTTTTGCGCTTATTATGTTTGTTTTGTCCAAATTTTTGAGGGTAAGGTTTTAAGGAATGGGAAGTACCTAGGAGAAGCGACTTGTTGAGCAGAGAGCTCGTTAAAAATCGTGACAATTTAGACAGTACTCAAATAGTAGTGTGGGTTCAATCTCTTAATAAATTAATAGTTTTTTCCTTCGGGAAATTGGACCCAGGTCCAATTGTCATTCAAAATTACTAATGTGCCTGAATAACAATTATGCCTTCTGCAATATTTATGGGATCGTAACAGACTTCAAAGAAATGTTGCTTATTGCCTGAGACTATTTTTCAGAATTCAGAATGATACGATAGATAAGAATGGGCATTATCAATTTAATAGCTTTATTATTTCTCAATTTTATATACGAGTATGTCCAAATTGTTCCACAAGGTTTTTTTTTAATGTTGTGTGCATAACTTATATGTATGGTGTAAACTGTTAACTGTGTGACTGGTTTAAGTTGGCAATAAATAAATAGAAATTTCTTGAAAGATTAATAAGGTAAGCATCAAAAATTGCCATGCACATTAGATTACTCCAGATAACCGATTCGAAAATCGCAAATAAATTATAAAGTCATCAATACAAACTAGTTAGCGTGAAGTTGAGTGAAGTTACGTGAAGTTTAGTGAAGCCGTTAAGTAAGTACACATCGCTAAGTGAATTTTGAAGTGTAGTTCATGTGGGCGTCGCCGGGTCATTAATCAATCAAGGTTGGCGCGAATCAATCATCGGGAGCGGCGCCGTTGATTCACACGCTTGCGGGCGGTTGGTCAGATGTTTTAGGTTTTAATGGAAAAGTGCTAAGTTGGTTTAAGTACCTAAGTGACAGCGATGAACGAAACTAGAGCTCAAGACAGAGTAGAGTGTCTATACAATGGGTATCCGAAGACGTACGGTGTCGCCAAGGAATCAAGGTTCAGAAAATAATACGACCTGGGCTTATACGATGTGGCACGGGATCAGATATTATAATTAAAATTATCAATAATTAAGTTTATTTTTATTTATTTTCAATATCATTATTTAAACAACATAAATAATGAAATTGAAAATAAATAAAAAATAAACATGCGCTTGAAAATTTGTCACATTAATTTAGCGATAATTGTCGGTCCAATAACCGGAGATAAGTCGGTTAGAAGCGTCAGAGTTATAATCAGTTTAAATTAACCCGAAGTTATTGCGGTAAAACCATCTCTAACTTCGTAATGGCGATCATAATACGTCTGAAAATCTTAAATCGGGGTCAGCGAGACATTTAAATTATATTCAATTACTTATAAACTGTTTATCTTAGTTTAGTTCATCTTTGATAGTGAATAATTGATTTGCTTAAGTAAATCAAAACTAATTGCTTTGGAATAAATTATGAGCAGGTTTGCGTTGATGGGTTCTGTCAATGGTTTTACCTCATGATGGGTTGTTCAGCCCCCTCTAGCTTTAAAATAGGGACGAATCAAGATTCAGTGTTGACAAAGTTGTATAAAAGCAAAAATATTATTTTTTTCGCTGCAGTACCAGTATTTACTTCTAATGTGTGCATTAGAACTTTTTAAGCTTATGACATACTTACGAGTGCGGTGTACAATAATTGCCTACTCAGTATACTCTCAACATTGTTTAAAAGTAGTTGCAAGTTAGCTGACGCAAACCAAATAGCTTTGTTGACTGTACATACCTATTTGAAATTGTCTGAAGTGGTTATAAAAAATGTTCATTTATAGTTGCTGAAAAACGGCTGTACTTGTGTTAACTGTACGGGTTCATTAATGCGTGAATAAAAATAGCTTTGACCTGCAACTACATAATCTACAGCGAGTCGGTATTATTTTCAATGCTTAGGTCGACGCCGAGATTGGAAAATTCGACAGTGCAATAATATTTAGGCTTTCTTATTGGAGTCGCCTAGTGTTTTTTTTTTCGTTATTATTGGAAAACTTACAGTTAATAACAAGGCATGTTTACTTATTCTGATAAAATGAAGGCCAATTACAAGATTAGTGTTGGTCAGATCAGGCATTTGTGCACATATACATTTGGGCAGACGACTTCATGCACATGCACACTACGCACATTTGCACTGGTTCCTAGGTAAAGAGTCCTCCTTACCGATTTCGGTCATGGTGACTGAATCTTGAGGGAGACTAGCCATCGGCGTGGGACATATTGTAGTGCATAAGTGTGTGCGCAAACGAAGATGCACTCTCTCTTCCATCACTCTCATATTAGGTATGTATACCAAATGGGAGAAACACTAGTTCGATAAAGGTAATATCAAATCACCTGGATAGTGCTACACCTGCGTTCATATAATTAACAATAGAGACCCATAAGTTCCGCTGCATTATTGAATTGTTTTCGAAAAGTTCCTGAAAGTACCGACCCACATGTTACAGGCAAAATTGTTGGTTATTAATGCGTGGAGTTCAGTTGTTCACAACAAAAAGTTAATTAATGTTCGATATCAGTCGTACACGGGATGAACGGGGTTTAATGAGCTTGTATGTTTTACGGCAAGTTTGATAATTACACTTTCATATTTCCGTGTTTTCGGCCATAATTCGTATGAAATTTGTTGGTGGAAAGCTCTCACAATTCACGCTTACAATAAAAAATAATTTAAAAAAAACTCGTTTATTTTAGGCCTAAATAAATCCAGATTCAGATTATGATTTTTGCGTTAAACCTTCACCTAGCACCTAGCTACGATTTATAACTTAATTTCCTTGCAAAATAATATTAACTACCTACTTTATTTTAAAACGTATCCAATTTTTATCCACGCACTTTTATAGGGCATAGATTCATAGTTTCAAATTTAGAATCCTGTTTTTCGTTTCTATTTTTAGTTACTGGCCACCACCACCTGTTATAAAAAAGAAGCAAAATGCTTTCACTCCAGGTGGTTTGAATGTAGCGAACCTTTTGCGTTCGACGTGAAAAACGTGCGACATGACGGGGGCACTAGGTACAGTCGGCACAGTTGGCACAGTTGGCACTTTCCCTTACGCAACGCAAGCCTCCGATGAAGTATAATGTAGGTGTCAGATCCCTGACAGACAGACGACCTAACTGGGTTAACATGTCATATAGAATTCGGTTACCCGTTCGTCATATTCAGTGATCATGACATTCTGTCTGGAATTGCTTTTTGTAACGAATCAGGTAAAGGTCATATGATTCCTTTCAGGGAATAAGTGGGAGGATGATTTCTCGAGATTAATGTTTTGGGCTAAAAGCAAACTAAATACAAGTGACTAAAGAATTTAATATTTTATGATGTTCAAATACTTTCAGACGAAACTTACCGCCAGACAGGTCTTATTTATGAATTTTTAACATCTTTTAAACGATCTTTACGTCAAGAAAAAATATACGGCATTGTATATTGTCTGTGGCTCGTAACAAATGACAAGTCAAGCTATTTCTACATAAAGACATTACAAAATATAACGCTTGTTTTCCCCGAAGGGTTAAACAGAAGTGTACGCATAGTAGGTAACCGTTTTTAATAGTCATTTTAAAGTTTCTAGTAAATTCGTACTTCCAGGCTACTATTGCAAAATTCACAATTCAAATGAATTGGATACCTATACATGAGACCATGAGATCAATGCTCAATATAAACATTTTTGAGAACAGTCCGTAACCTTTCACGTTGTATGAATCGAACGACATCGATAACCGTGTTCAAAAACATGCAGATATTTTGGGTGATAGGATGATTGTCGCACAATGTTGTCCTAGCGAGGTCATCCCTTTGTCGAGATCCACCTTTGTACAGCGGTAAGAGGGGTAAGGGAGGGATGCCGCCCTTTCATAACCAGGAACCACATGCACGCACACAATTTTCAACAAAGTTTAGAAATGTTTTGAATATTATAAATAACAAATTCGTGAATGGTACGAACACTTTAGGGTATTCTACGCCAGGCTCCGTAACTTTACTAACGAGTGAAGAGATGTTGGTAACTTTGTCTTTCCTACTTTGTTTATATATGACTGGTTATCCTTGGATACCTGGACTAAATGAAAATTATGAATTATGGCTGGTCTCCAAAAATGAAAACAATTTTGGCTTTGGAAGTCTCTGATAGCTTTCTGCAATAGCAACTGCGAATACTTGCGATGCCTTGTTTTCAATGATCTACTTACAACTTTTAAAAAGGTCTTTGGAAAATTATTTATTTTAAAGATTCGATCATAGGTACCCTGCATTTTTGCACTCTTGAAAATGTGTAGGTACTATGGAGATCTGAGCGACGAAATATAAGCATTTTTTTGCGTTAAAAGGGCGTCTTATCTTACTTAACTCTACATCCATAGTACAATTCTGGAAAATTCACCTGGTTTAGAAGCAAGCGTATCTCAACAGGAAAACACAAACGATTTGTTCTCATACCAAGATTTTCATCTTCCTACAATTGAAATGATAGCATTTATCTCAAGCTCTCCGCTAAATGAAACGCTTTTGTACTGTCAGCGGTAGTTTTTTATGCAGCTACAGTTTGGCTCACCCCGTCTTGAATAACGAGCGTGAAACAAAACAAATCCTTGAGAACAATGCAGTAGCTCAAATGTGGGTAATTATAGCGTTTAATGAGCACAATTATTAAACTACACTGCAGTGCAAATAATACTCGCTTTCCGCTCCCCTCAAAGGGGGTTGAAAGTTTCAGACGTTATGTGTGTATTGAAAAAGCTTTGAAAAAGCAGGGTTTATTAAATATTAATCTCTTCAAAATTAGAGTGAACAGGCTTCTTCTAGGTAAGCTCGCTCCATCGTCGACTTTGTCTCTGTCATCTATGACCTAGACTAGAGTCAAGAGCAAACCCACATTAAATAAATAAAATAGTGTTAATATTACCAGCGTTTCCCCGTGACTTCGCTCGGATTAAAGTACCCTTTAACCGTATCCAGGATACCTACTATCTATCTCTATTTTCAAATTAATTTAAAACGATTGCCCGTGAAAGCGTAAGAAACAAATGTACTTCCACAATTATAAAATCAATAAGGATTATTGTGCAAGATTCGAAACTAAGTTACTGGTCATATACTTGCAGAACCAAAATAATATACCATTTTTTTTAAGGATGGGGATTCATCAAATGACTTCTTCCGCTTTGGGTGGGGCGGAAGGGCGTGTCAGACTCTTACTGACTAAAACCTATCTGTGTTCCTTCTAAAGCCCTTTGCGTTCCATGGCGGCGGTGACTCTTTAGAACAAATTTCGCAACCCTGGCAAGCTCTAGCGGGCCCCGTCTTCAATGCTGATATCTCTTTGAGGCGCGCGTGGAACACAACGCGCCATCGACCAGGGCCTGATGGTGATCGGACAGCGAGCCACCCAAAGCTCGTCGTCCGCAGCCCCGAGCCTACGGTGGCCGGGGATCGCTCTGCGAAAAATAATACACCTAAACAAAACTAAAAGCATTTGGGCCGAAAAACAGCAAAATACGAAATGAAAATGATGACACAAGAAAATATGCCTTTCTGGAATCAACCAGTCCCCAGTACCGTAGTTGTAAAGTTGCGTCAAACTCTCAATCGTAGACAGCTAACTAAATGAACATCAGGATATTTAATTTATCAAACAATGTTATAAGTAGGTTTGATGAATTGGACGGCGGTCGTTCAATTTGACCTGTTAAATCTGTACGGCGACCAAGCGGGACTTAGCGATGGCCGCCACCAAGCAATCTGTCTTCTCTGGACGTATGACATAGTGATATTAAACTTAATACTCTTCACATGTTGTATGAGACTCGTTTTATGATGTAGCTTAGTAATAGTGGCGTTTCAGAGGTCAAAGATGAATAGCTCGGTTTTAGAATTTTCTTAAGACGAAATAGTGTGATTGATTTTAAGGCAATCACAACTGAAAATTATTTAATATACACTTTAATGACACTGGAATGTCACGTAACAATTCCACATATTTTACGATGGGTCCAGTAATAGTGTCCTGAGTTGAGCTACACGATTACTGACAAATGCTCACACTGACTGGATAGGACCACTGAAATCTGTGAGGTTCTTTCCTTAAAAGGTAATTTCAGACACTTATCTGCACGGATCTCATATGACTTACATACTCTTGTGTATTGTGAATTTTAAGACTATTTACATGTCTTGATCTAAATGCGTTTGCTTCCACGTTTTAGTTTTGGTTTATGTTAACGGTTGATTAGGTAAACCCAAGTTTACTTAAAAAATAATGAACCGATCAATCAAAACCGTCTATCACAGTCTACAAAAAATGTTCATAAATAAAAGTGTACCTAAGCAATACTGCTACAAACTTAAACTCCGTTTAATATTTGACCGAAATAAACCAATTTCCTCTAGCCAGGAAAATGTTTACCTACATATTCCTAGCATATGTTTGAGACTCAAGACATTAATTTGAGACCGTTACCTTAATCATCTTCTCACAGTAGGATCATGAGAAATTGTAACTAAAATGTAACATAGTTCAGGCATGGTTTAGAGTGGAGCTTGTGAGAGAGCGGGAACGGGAGCGATGGCGGGCGTGATTATAGCCTCAAGACAATGAGACATTCTATCAGCGATAAGGATTGTTGAAAAGTAAAAAATGAATAGGATTGACATGCGCTATTGATGTGTCACGTGGTCAATCTCATACATTTTGGAATAGGGAAGATGTAAATACTTACAGAATATATAAAAAAATGTTATTAAAATGCCCTGAGCCGAGGTCTGGTTTTTAAGTTTTTAATAAGTCCTGGCTGGAGACCTTAATATTTATATTACAACTTTTACTATGGGACCAACACTGAAATCGCGTAAAAAAATGTACTGAACAGTTTTTTTTAGTTGGTTAGACTTTTTTTGCGTATTTCGGGGTTTTTCCCATAGTTAAAGTTATTCATAATGATCAGTACAATAACCCTTTTCAGGCGTTGAGTTCATTATGTTTCACGTTGTATAGTAAGATACTTCGCGTCTGCCTTAGCACCCGCGCAAGCTCCTCACTCTGGCCACGGGCTGAGCGAGGGTTCACCGATGTAAACCGTGATCAGCTTTACATTACAAACCAGCAGTTAGTATTCCCGGGTCGATGCCAAGCTAATTTTAAATTTAAATTTTGAGCTTTGTGAATATCATTTATTAACATAATCCTTATTTATTAGAATGAAATAAGATATTTTAAGGAATCTAGAGGTGATGCTAGACACGAGAATCAATCAATAGTAGAGAAATTAAGTCAAGTCGTCAAGTTAAAAAAAAAAACTATTACGCTGATTTTTACATATTTCAATTTAATCTCGTATTTAGAAAAATATGGAAACTATTCTGACCATTCCTAAGACAGCCAAAAACTCGATGACTCAGATGCAGTCTGCGCTGAGCTCGAGGACGTAAGAAAATTAAACGCAATTAGGCGCGCGTGAAATGGAATCTCCAGACATTGCCAGGGGAAGATTCCCTGATCTGTGATGATTGTTTGAATGTGACAGCTCTCAGAAAGCCTGCTTGATATTAAGCTAGCCATTTAAACATGTAAAAATACATTGCTCCGTCCACTAAGATATAAAAGTTAAAATATCGTATTGTATTATACCGTGTTCTACTACCGGATGCAACATTAAGAAATAACAAATGTAGTTATTATTGTACTATTTGAATTTGCAATAAAACATTCCACTTTGTTCTCGTAATTAGGACACAGCACATTGAGAGAGATGCGAAATAATTTAAAGTCGAAACAAACGAGCAACTCTCGATCTCATCCGCTACCTTTGTTCCATATACGCCCCGCGTTTTAATATTAAACCATTTTATATTTAAATATAAATGAGAAAAGTTATCGCTACGGCAATAATTAAGAATTAATAGCACGGAATCAAAAATTAATTGAAATAATTAAGTGTTCATGACATGGAACAGTGATTAATTAAAAGGAAATTGATAATTAAATCGTAAAAAATGTCGAAATAATTGTGAGACGCGCGTGATATTCCGGATAAAACGTCAATAGCAGTGTTGCCACTCGAAATAAGCAAATTTTAAGTCGCGGATCAAGTTTTAATGAAATAATGGACTTGTCGCTAATCTGGCAAGCTGTCGCGAACACTTGTTATAACATCTCGAAAATATTAGGCTTACATTTTTGTTTTAGTGTTATTTTTTCGTTATTCCGCGGCCGGCAATCTCAAAGTTTCTTTATTATCCGCCGTTCGTTTCAGTTCATAATCAAGGATATACCGAGATGTATAAGCCACTAGATTTAGCTCGAGACTTCTTTCGTGAAGTATTTTGTAGTCTGCCGTAGTTTCAACTAAATTAACTTTTCCTTTCTGATAAATATCTACTTGAAAAGTAACATTAATAAGTTTTTTAATAACAAACCGTAGCTCCAATAGAGTTCGTTATTATAAACGCACGAGATACATTATAAACAGTGCACGCTCGTTCGAAGTGTCCGGATTAGAAGCTTTTAAAAGATTAACTGGGGCAGACCTCCATCTGACCATTTCATTAAAACTTCCTCCGCCTGGCACCCTAATTACATGCAAAACAAAAATCATTCCGTGACTCAATTAAATGTACGTGTAGCTCATGACTCGACCGAATGTTCGGATTAATTGTGACACTGACATCGTACGTTCTACACGATGCGCTCCTATTTCTCGGATAACAACGTGGTTCGTATCGTAAAATTAATTTGGACGCAGGGATTCGATTACCGCGGGGTCGATCAATCGTAATTGCCTCTCGATTCATCCGGGTCGTTGCTCTAATTATGAATTTTATTTGTTTCAGATACTATAACGACGGGCAGCAGCGCTAACCTCACAAAATTAATAGTTAATTAGTATAATATTAAATTAAAAAAATATCGAATAAACGACGAAGCGCCTTCAATTTTCCAATTACGCATTAGCTAGCTTAATAAGAAGATAGTGTAGGTTTAGAAGATATAGAAGCTAAAGTGGTTGTGAGGCGCGGGTTGTCGCGCGCGTCGGTCGGCAGTGTCGCGGGGATCCATGTCAGTGTGCGGTGTCGCGTCGGTCGCGTGTCGTCGGCTGTCGGCGTGAGGAGGTCGCGCGCGTGCGCGTGGGCCGGCAAGATTGAGGTGGTGGCCGGGTGCGGGTGGGGCAGGCGCGCGCGCGTGCGTCCGCTGCACGCGCTGGGCCGCGCGGCCGGGGTGATGCTGGCGTCGCAGCGCTCGCAGTCGTGCAACGAGGAGGGCGCGTTCTTCGGGGCGCGCGCGCTGCGCCGGCCGCGCGGCAAAGGCAGCGGCAGTCCCACCTGCTAGGGGTACGCCATGTCGCTGCGCAGCCTGCACCGGCGGCTATCATCCGCCAATAACACGTGAGTTGCATTTCATCACTTATGTAGTCTGTGGTGTTATTCCCTATTTTACACGGACATCATTATCGTAGGACGGTAAAGCTATTTCACTATCATAAACTATTCGAATGCGCTACGGAGCGCTGTTTCGAGTTACCAATAGAATGTGTTGTGATTAAACAAGGAGCCGTGTTTGTGATGTTTCAGCCTTCTGAAACTGGAAGTCATGCTACGGGTGCTTGATTGTCCGTCCGTAACGAATCGACAACTACATACTAGTATACGCGTATGGCAGTCGATACAGCATTTAGCTAACGAGCGTCAGCTTCCATTGACTTTCCTAATGAACATGCATTGATTGGGCACTCAGTCCAATAATTGGTATGTCTACGGGTCGATTAAAAGCTAAGCCATTCATATTTATTCCGATCCGAAAGATGCTTGAACGTACTCTACGGACAAGTCATCAAAATGTCGAACGGTCGACCATCGGGATGTGAATATTCAATTACCGAACCTAAATCCAGAGCGAGCAGCCATAAATCCGACGGAACTGAGCGAAAATGAACCTTATGATGTTCCAATTAGATTGGTTATTGTACGTGATGGGGTCTAAATCGGTTATTACTTCTAGCGGGCACAATTAGGGGTGATAATCGTGGCATAATTTATGCAAATATTGGGTGCATAGGCAATACGTAATGCCGGTTTTGTGGATAAGGATGACCGCATTCATTGATCCAAACAAGACTTTATCTCATTCAAGCAGTGGTAGCCTGGCTGGTGGCTAGAACTTTAGAAGGTTGTGATTTTGGAACACATCTAGTCATTACTCTCTTGCTCTTGCCCCAATATAACTGGGGTCGGCCCCATATCTGATATATCCTCTTCTTTTATACTTCTCTACTAGCTTTTTCCCGCGATTTCGTACGCGCATAAAACGTTTTTTCCCGTTCCCGTAGGAATTTCCCGTTCCCGTATAGCCTATAGCCTTACTCATGAATATGGCTATTATATACTTACAAAAGAATTTTCCAAATCCGGCTGGTAGTTCCAGAGATAAGCGTTTTGTCTTTGCCACCTCTTGTACTGCCATCCACATCACACTCAAAACTTTTCCACCACATTTTTCTCATTCCTCCTCATCTAGTAACTCATAATATTTAGAGGGTCAGTTCCTGTTAGTCCAAAGACTTACCAAAACCGCTGACAAATATCAAGAAATCCAAAAAAGACATGACATCGATACCAAAGCTCCCAAAGCTACATAAATCATGTTGATGGACGTATGAAAGGGTCGAGACGTCGTCGTGACGTCGACAAGGTCATGGGGCACGATTGTACTGGCGCGCTATTGGACGACCAATGTTAATACATTGTATGGGGAAGCGGCCGGCTCACAGAGCAAGGAATCTCCGTTCTGGTAGCGACTGTAGATGCCACTACTATAATGGATTTGGCTGCCAGTTAGCATAGTATTAGGGCTCGTAGCTAAGTAATAACAGCCGTACGGGTTGACTTGCTGAGGTCGGTTGGTTAATGAGTAACCCATCCATTACATACTGATGCGGTCGTCTGTCTGTTTTGGCCTGGGGTATCCTGTTACTCATTGTCTGGGTTGTGGATGTCGGAGATGCAGTCGCTCTATGCAAAATGCAATTGTAGACATAGTTCGGAGACGCAGGTACTAACCGGACACGGCTGTTTCGGGAGGTACCTGTTTCGGATTAAGCGGGAGGACACGCCCGGGTGTCAGCACTGTGAGGATCGCCCGGAGGACACGGTGGAGCATACGGTGGAGGTCTGCCCTGCTTGGGCTGAGCACCGCCGTGTCCTCGTCGAGGCGATCGGCGGCGGCAACCTCTCGCGTCCGGCCCTGGTTGAATCCATGGTCCGGAGCGAGGAGGCTTGGGAAGCGGTCACCTCCTTCTGCGAAGCAGTAATGCTAGCGAAGGAGGAGGCGGGCCGCGCGAGGGAAAGGCAAGGCCTTCGTCCCAACCGCCGCTACAGGAGAAGACGCCCCGGGCGTCGGGAGTCGCAGGGCGATCCCCGGCCACCGTAGGCGCGGGCCTGCGGACGGCGAGCGTTGGGTGGCTCGCTGTCCGATCACCACCAGGCCCGGGTCGATGGCGCGTTGTGTTTCACGCGCGCCTCAAAGAGATGTCAGCATAAAAGACGGGGCCCGCTAGGGCCAAAGCCTGCCAGGGTTACGGAATCTGTTCGAAAGAGTCACCGCGGCCCTGGAACGCAAAGGGCTTTAGAAGAAACACGGATGGGTTTTAGTCAGTAAGAGTCTGACACGCCCTTCCGCTCCACCCAGAGCGGAAGAAGTCATTTGATGATTTCCCATCCTTAAAAAAAAAAAAAAAAAAAAAAAAAAAGACATAGTTCGGAAACGCTAGGTAGGTTCTGGAACGCTTGGTTAGTAAAAAAATGAAAATGTGTTTATTCACATTAATACATTGCTAACAATATAATTATTACCTCTGCCAAACTGCAAAGTAGTTTGTTGGCAGATGTAGCTCCTTTTCTTTAGCACACATGTAAACAAATACACACAAAGATACAAGTTAAAGATAGAAAATTTACCTAGATTAATCTAGGTAAATTTATAGATGCACAAGCTATTTTATCTACTCTTTTTCTCGTTCTAACACAGGGTTGCTGGGAGAAAACTAAACGTCGAGTTATGCTCGCCCTTTACATTAAATATTTAATAACTGTGTACCATATCTGCTGTACAATCATACATATAAGAAAGTTATGACACTGCTGGTGCTAGTAGTGGCCGCCGCGGCATCTCCGTGGTCTGTGGCCCAGCGGTTGGCACGCACTATGGCCGCTCAATGGGCTGGACATTCGCAATAGTTTGTATTCATCATCGATGTAACGGAAGCTATTGTGTTATGATTTGCCGGTTTCAATTAGAGTGTGTGTATGTTTGTGTATGTTTCCTTGCTGTATTGATGTTCGGGAAATAGTTTAGACGCTAGTATTATATCATCTGTGGTATTGATTGAGATATGTTTTGTTTGGACTTGTAAAGTAAGAAGAGGGTAGAGAGATAAGTACTTAGCTAGTAATGTAAATCCAGCCCGAAATACACTTACTTGACGTAAAAAGTAAGAAGATGCAATTTTGTGCTGTTCGGAACAGTACACACATAATTACGAGTAACGATGTCACGAGTTACACAACATAGTCACGAGTTTGTAAAAACCAATTTCCGCACGTGTGCGTATACGTTTTTCAACACATTTGCGAGAAAACAGTACATTATAGGTAATGAAACAAACTTTAAGATTTTTTAGTTTTTCTTTTAGATTTTAGATATCATTCGGAAAATCGCAACAATCTTTGACGTTCCTTATATTAAAATAGCGCGAATTTTGCAAATAGCGCCACAGGCGCGTGGTGAAAATTAGAACTATTTCGTGTCATGTTCTCTTTAGTATTAATATGAGACAAACGTATTAAGCAAAAGCGCTTTCAAAGAGGTTTGATCATTCAGCTTATTTTTTCCAGTAATGTTAAACTCCTTGGTTAAATTCTTATATTGTTTAATTTTAATTTAAAAAAAAAATCGGAAAAGGATACGCACGGCGCTATACAAAGAGGAGTGCGGTAAAGTAGGTACGTAGATGAGAGTACCTATTTAACCGTACGTTCCATTGTATGGTTCGTAATTTATAACTTTCGAACAATGTATACAGCCTCCGTAAATGCATTTTTTGAGCAAAAAAATATGAAAAGCCTATCTTCTTATTTAATTTACATATCAATAACCTTCCTTAAGCATAATATTCCTTAAACGTATGAAGTTCGTACCCACATAAAGGGCGCAAATTTCCCCAAACCTCGGGTAAATCATTGTTCCCCTTTTTATGGGTAATCCAAAGAAAACATTGATTGGCTTTTATGTCGGGAGGCTACGGGTTTATTGTCGGTATGGCTGATTTATTTTATTATTTATACTTTTTATTAAAAGTATTTGATGTGGAAGTGTAGGGCTGGGGTGTGCTTTATAAAATATTTTATTTAACGTGGGTTTTGTAAAAGAAAATTCTAGATTTTGTTCTTTGTTTAAATGTTGCTATATTAATGTTGATGACTTGTACACCAAGTTCAACAGTCTTAAACAATTAGATATTGTGTTCTTGTTCAGGCCAAGAATTTCCAATTGTTTCGCTTTCGTATTCTGGGTATAATTTATAATTCCGAATACATAAACGCTCTAAATTTATACAATGCTGGACGCTAAGTTATAATAATCATGTTTGCGTAGGTAGTTTGGTAAATATTTGATAAGATTATGAGATAGTGAAAGTGGATTAGCGATAAACTGGCTTATCAACACATTTTCAATAATTGGCATTTTGGTTTGCTTCAAAAACCTTATTTTTAGGTTAGTAAATAAAAATATTGGAACCCAATATTATTTTGTTCATAGCAAAAAATATATCGGATAATCAGATATTACACGGGACAGCGTAGCACACAAGAATTTGGCGTAGCTCGGAACTCGTAGAATTTCGTAGCAACGGTCTGTGATGTCTACGGCGTAGGCACTTAACTGATTTTCCAATGTAATTTTAGTCTTGTATTTATCACAGGACGGTCGAAAATTGCATGACATATATTCGTAGCTTAGGTCTTTGGCTAGCGTACAAGGGTCACACCACAAAGTGGATTTCAAACCGCGGAGAATGTATTTCCGCCCTTTACGAACATAGTCATGGCATGTGTAGTCAGTCGCTGCAAAAGTGCTATTGTTTAACCCTTACACTTAGTTTTAATTAAAGCTTCAGATCATTGTTCCCCTTTATTTTAACGTTGTGTACAATTTTCAATGAATGTTAAGTGTTCTGTTGTATTTGTAATAAAAATACTGCATTTGTTGCGAATATCGAAGCTGGAGTTAATATAGTGCTTTATTTTTTTATGTAAACACGAGTTTAATATAGTGTCTGTGTATGAACGAGATTTAGTGACACAAGCGGAATTGTTGGAGGTGAATTATTGTGGACAGAGAGGCTGAATGCCTGCAATATATTGTAAAACAAATATTCTGGACAATAGAGGAAAAATAGGGACATTTATTTTGGATGAAACGCGCCTAACTGCGGCTATGGACGTGAGAGGAATCAGACGCTGAAGTTAGGCCATCCTTGTCCCCTGACATGGTTTAATTTATATGGCCAAGACAATATCTCACGACTTCATATATGTGAAACAACAAAAGCAGTCTTTTCTCCAACCTAGCGTTGCTTGGTGTCTTCTGATTAGCTAACTTAATAGCGTTGTAGGAACTTTCATAACATTTTTTTTCGCTGTGAAACTTTTCACTATCAGTGTGAGTGCAAAAGTCAGTTTGTATCAATTCAACTAGTTTTTTCTCGCGGCTTTACTCCCTTGGCCTATTCAGCAGGATCCCTTGTATTAGTATAGCCGGGATAAATGACTATGGCTGTTGGATAGTTCAGCTTTTCATCTTTGAAGCCTGTTCTTTTTGGCGTCCAGAAAGGGTGCTACTTAATCCATACGAATATTATAAACTAGCTTTTTCCCCCGACTTCGTACGCGCATATCCCAGTTTAGCCCTTTCCCCATTTCCTCATGAATGTGGCTATCATATACAAAAAAAAAGAATTTTCAAAATCCGACTGGGAGTTCCAGAGATCCAGCCAGCGATCCAGCTAAAGCTGAAGAGTTTGTTTGTTTGTTTTACATTAGTTACCTCTTGACGTTTTAACTACTGAACTTGGATGAAACCGGTACACGGGTAGATCATGGTCTACTTCGTAATCCACGGCATGCCAATGTACGTTCTCTTGTATCATTTTTGACCTTGTCGCGGGCGAAGCCCCTGGCGGAAGCTACTAGTAGATATTTCTTGAGCAATATTTAGAAAAAAATCTTATTCTGAAACCGCAACCAATAAATCTGGTATCTGGTATCTGAAATGTCTAGTATGGAAACTTAAAATATTTCCAGCGTTATATAAACAGCCTACTCTCGAATGACAGCATAATTCAGCAGTTTTCATGACGTTGAATACTTTATGACGTCACTAAATAATACGCGAACGACACGTGGTCGCGGCTGAAACTTTTATACGAATTAAAATTAAATTGGACGTTAATATAAATGTTGGAAAGATTTTTATTAATATTAAATCTGCGAATACTATTATGTGGTTTATTTGAATGGGTACTATTCTCAGTCATACTAAGGTAGTGTTTAAGATGATGTGGTACTAGGGTCTTGTATTCATGCCTGATTAAAATAAATGTTCTATCGATCTATTCATCATGATTGATGACAGACGAAGTATCTATACTAGACTTACCCCTGGTTTCTCGAAAGACGTTATTGTCGCATCACAAATTAAATGCAAGTCAAGTAGGATAGAATATAATCGAATAGAAAACATTTATTCGACACCGACTGAACGCAACAGCAACAAACACACAGTGTTGCCAACTCCTATAATTTTGAGTATGAATGTCACTAGAAAGTTGCAAAAATTGATTCTGAAAGTATTAGTAAAATTTTTCCAAGCAGATTTAATCAAAAAAGTTGTTTTTCTAGCTAAATCTTAAATGAAACGATTTTCAAATTTACTCAAAAAGTGCATTTAAACTTGATAGCTCTAGTAGTTTTTTTAAAGCTAGAGCATATACGAGTGTTATTTTAATTAAATAAAGTCTTAATTTATACATAAATATCTCTTAGCACTCAATAATTCTGTGTCGAGTCAGCAAAAATGTATTGGCCCTAAAACTGTTTTGATTTGTACTCCAAAAGTCGTCAGAAAAGTAGCTAAACTATTTCTGTAGCTAAATTGGCAACACGGCAAACACATAATAAAAGAGAAAAATAATATGACAGAATAGCAATACACACACAAACCGCCCAAACCGCGGCTGTTGAAAATTTGTCATTTGTTCCAGATATTTGACCTGAGTTTTACAAAAAGACAGCCAGTCAAAACGTGACACTCACTTTAAGACCGAACTGTACAAAAGGAAAAATACCTTCTGAAAGTGTAGTAACCTATTATAATGTTAATGAAAGTGGACAATTCCATTTTGAAATACAAGATTAAAACTAGCGCGTTATAAGTGGAAAAATAAAATAGGAAATGGGCTAGCGTAGAAATACTCCTGGCTTGAGCTCGGCAACGTAAAAATAAGTAATGAGAATTTGTGCATGAGAATGAAAAAAACTTTTTCGTAAAAAGGATTTGTTGAGAACAGCGAATAAAAATGACGGCACGCAACTCACAGGAAGAAATGTTTTCAGGGAACTTTTTAAAGATGAATAAGTTTGACAGGGGGAAGCTTCGGGTGAAATTGTACTGCTTTCTGCTGTTATAAGATTTGATCCTTTGTGATGATTCTGTAGACCTTTAATTGTAGTAGATACTCCTACTGTTTAGAAAATGCTGAAAAAATCTTTGAGAAGTATTACTACAGAATCTTTACCTATCTATAATATCTATACTTATTATAAATGCGAAAGTTTGGATGGATGGATGGATGTCTGGATGGATTTATTTATTTAAACTTTATGTAAAATAGTGGTATATGGGCGGACTTAATCCATCAAGGCATTTTCTACCATTCAACCTTTGGGTTATAAAGACTATACTGTGTTAGGTGTACAATAAATAAAAATAAGATTTAAAATTGAATTTTAACATTTCGGAAAGAATATACAGACACATATATGCTAAAATAATAAACTAATAAATATGATATATAATAATCATACCGATTAAGAGAATTCATAATAATCATGACGAAGAACATCTAAGAATGACAAGCTTTTAAGTAGTGTTTTCGGATTTATGGATTGATGTTTGTTACTCAATCACGTCAGAACGGCTGAACGGATCTTGATGTAATTTGGCACAGCCGTAGATTATAGTCTGGAATAACACATAGGATTATTATCCCAGGAGTATGTTTTCTAGGGGTAATTTTATACATTCGAGCGGGTGGCATCTAGTTTCTAATATTTATCTCAACAGAAAAGTTTGGGCCAATATAAATACGAGTCACAACTGTTTCTGCATACTCAACCTTAAAACTACCTACAACTTCAACGTAAAATCAATCCACAGAGGCCAACTGAACGCTCAACTTAGTCCCACACTTACATCTAAACAAGAGGCTACGTCATAGGGCAAATCTTCAAATATTTCCACAGTGCAGAATAGTTTGGTACAGAAGCTCGACTTCGTATAACGAGCGGAAACGCACGCAATGTTTTCAGAGTAGATCGGCAGATGCCGTGATGTGTGATCACGGCATCTGCCGGTCTACTCTGAAAAAAATTCTCAGTGAAAGCTTATGTGAACTTAAAGTGAACTGTCAATCCCCAGCATTACATGGAATGTCAGTTCTTCCGGTCGAGTCTGTAAACATGTCGAAGTGAAGGCTTGGCTTGGCGAAGTGTGCTGTCAATCCATGTAATCAAGACGGAATGACAGCTAACTTCGTGATCTCCTCACCCAAGCCGTGAAGGCTTCGACATGTTTACAGAATCGCACTTAGGTTCACCTAAGTTTTCACGGAGAGATATTTACAGAATAGCACTACTGCTTGAAATGTCACTACGTAAGCGTCTAAGTGTGCGTGAGCGCTTGGTTTTGCTTGTTGTATATTGTCGACCACAGAGCACGGCATCGCCACGCCGCGCGCCGGCCGGCTGCGACTACTGTTATCGCGTTTTAGTACAGTAACATCAGCCATAGACCCAACTACATTCTTAATTTCAATTATCGTGATCTTCAACATTTTTTACTTATGAAATGCGTTTTATAGTTCTGGTTCCTACGAAGAGATATGAGTCAGTTTCTTTGACGCAAAGTTGACACACTGACATCCTTAATTTGTGGAGTATTGACCTTCGGTTCCTTTCTATTCTATGACAGTTCTTCAAATAGCCCCAAAGAGAACTTGAACTGAAATAGAGAGATGTTTGCTGACGTCATGGCACTGACGTCAACCGACCTTGGCTCGGACCCAAAAGGTTCGACTTTGAATATCTCGTATTACAATATGGATTGTAATCTCTGGAGGGGTGGAAAAGGAAGTAAGGATGTCGGTCGTGCATGGCGTTTGCAAAGAAGCGTTAGTCTATGAGTAATGGAAAGCCCTTAATGGCATTCAGTTACATTTTAATTCAATGAAGGATGAAGACCTTTTAATAATTACTGACATTTGCACGGCACATCATGTGACAAACTTGTCTGGACCTAATAATGTTGTTTCCATCTTGCATGCGCGTCTTTCTTGTATGTATGACACATGTTTTAACAAATAAAATATCTTTATCTCTTTAGCTCTGATATTTCTTCTATTTTTCCGGTTGACACGCGGTTCAAGTCTATTCTGAAAAAGTTCTCACTCACAGATAAGTTTTATGCAGATTTTTTAAGGTCCAAATCAATGTGTAGAAAAAGAACAAGAGTATTTCGTTATACCTACTCATCTCTATATCTACACTATCTAGTATGGATAAAGAAAGATTGCTTTTACTTTATTAATACAAAATGAAACTTAGTAAGCAGATGGTAAAATGTGCACTCGCGTATTTGATCCTACCTTTAGATATCATTCAATCTTAACTTACAAGTCACGAACTAACTGTTATTTATTTATTTAGTTATCATGAGATAAATGCCCACCTCTATATGTTTCTGTCATTACAAATCATAAGCCAAATGTTGCCTACTTCACACGTTATTTGGAACACAAAACTTCATATTCACCTTAAAAACAAAATGGCCACCAATCCAGCACAGGTACGAGTCCGCGAGCCGAATAACTTGTGTACCTACATGGATCTAATTAGGAGTTGTACATGCCCGGAGGACGAAACAAAAACTTTGCCAATCTACACTAGTATTATTGTAAGTATTCGCAGAAAATTATAAATTAGGAAAACGGAGCTTGCTTACTCAGCCAGAAAGTTTTGTTGATAAATATTTAAGAAGAAATGGTGTGTGTACTGCTAAGTACTAACGTGGGTTAAGGATTTCATATTCTTATTGTCCTTACAGGATTTCAGACGGCATGTCTCTTATAAAAAATCATTTCTAATGTCATTCCAATACTACGAACTTAAAAAGTGTTCAAATTCAAGCTGCAATATCATCTCAGCGACAATAAATGTCAAAAAACCAGCCAAGTGCGAGTCGGACTCTCACACGAAGGATTCCGTACCATAAACCAAAGAAAAAACACGTTTCTTGTATGGGAGCCAAATTTAATTTTTATTATTTGTAGCGGCAATAGAAATACTCACTCTATGAAAATTTATATCTTCACAGAGTGAGAGTATATCTATTACAGTTCTTGAGATACCGCCCGCTGACAGACAGACGGACGGACAGCGGAGGCTTGGTAATACGGTTCCGTTGGTTACCCTTCGGGTACGTGACCATAAAAATGATCAAATTATACGGAAATGATTGCGCTTGCGATGCGGATGCATTTGCTCTTGAAAAATAACCAATTAAATTGAATTCAATACAAGAATTGCCCCTTGCTTTCCAAGGAATCTTTCAAAGAATTGATTCTGAAAAACTTAAAAATTGGAAATAATTATCGGACAAAGTTATCTGGCGTTGTAACAATCAGCCATTAAGTTATAGTCTGTCTAAAAAGCAGTATTGTGCAAAGAGTCTTTGGCCTCTACTAAAATGGGAGTCTCGTAATTTTAACAGTACATTCAGATAATAATGATATTATTAGTGAAAGTTATAACTGTTTAATTGAGTTCACATAACTTCCTCTATTTGGAAGTTTTGCCAGCACCTCAGAATTAAACGAGCTGAAGTGACTTTAGGACTAATTTGACACCTATTAAGTGAAATTTATTAATTTACCAGTTATTTAGTTTTACATAGTATGGTGTTAGGTTAAATTTGAAGTCCCTTACTACTCCCTCCCTTATTACTTATTCTACAATAACATATGGTGTACACATATCCTTTTGGCAATGGCACCAAAAGGATATGTGTACACCATGGCACAATGGCACTACCAGGAAAACATTTTAATAAACACAAACTCACAAAAACAAATAATAAAATCGTACATGTATGTAATGATCCCCATAAGCACACAATATTTGCCAAAACGACGCGGATTTAAAAAGTAACTGCCGAACGCGTCGTTTTCGATTTGCTTCCCACGGTAAAAAGTTAATGAAAATCGTTAAATCACACGTAAAAACATGCTCCTCCAGGAGTAATCTACCAACAAAATTATGTAAAGGTGTATGATAGAGGGTTCGCCAAGAAGAAAACATCGAAAGAGACACGAATATAGGGATCCTCGTGTTAGAGCAAGCCAGGTAGTGTTATTTGGCAAGCACGGTTAAGAGGACATCTTAAGGTAAGCGCTCGCTTGGTTCACTGAGGTTATTTCATAATAAGTACATACGTATTACAGGATTCAGATCAATCCCGACGCTGGAATTAGGACAAATTAGCCACGAAGACATTGAAAGATACAAAAGTAATTTGGCGAAATAAGGTCAAAACAAAATAGATGAGCTCCGTAGACAATTTAAAGATTAAACAGATATTTTGTTGTTTAAAGGTCAAAGCTCAAAATACGAATTTCAGCACGAGTAGTTTTTGCCTGTTTTTGTCGTGGTACAAAGCGAAGCCTTTAGGATGAATGAAAGAGCGTTGATCATCGCCCCACGAAGATCCAATAGTTGTAGCAATAGATACAAGTATGTATAGTTACTTGAATTAATCATTCGAAATCATTTCAATTCATCGCCACTAACTTAAGTTTCAACTTTAAAAAATGTATTTTAAATTGATTTTTAAGTAACTAATTGTATTTAAAAGGCCGTAAAAGTATGGGTTGTAATAAAATTTTAAGTTTATTTTGTATGATATTGAGTTTAATGTTTCAATATTTGACAATTATCTCGAATTCTGAATTCAAATATAAAAGCTATAGGTATTTACCTATTAAAGCCTGACCTGGGAGAACAAAATCTAAAACAATTTAGGTACCCATAGAACGTATTACAATTCCAATTATAAATAGTTCTACAAACAAAGCACGCTTGGATTACAAAAAGCTAATAACCAACCGGGCAGCAAAAATCAATTGAATCCGATTCCACCGTAATCGGAGGACAAAAACAACGGGCGGCCATCCTTTTTAAGAATTTCCTTCAATATCCAGTTATACGAGTTTTGGGGATCCCTTAGAAATTGGATAAACGCTGAAGTTTTCAACTGTTTAAATTATTCATTTATGAGTATTTCTGAGTATTAATGTTTTAATAGAGGTATTTGGAATTCTCTTGTGTATATTTACTGTAAGACTGTCTCTGAAGTAAGCAAAGTTAGCCTCAGTTATATTATGATTCGGATGTTACATATTTGTACGGAACTCTCGTTTAATATTTGGTGGGATTTGTGAATGAATTGAACGGCAGCGGCGGGCCGCATATAGCTTCTAAATATTCATGGGTCGGGCGTATGAAAACCATAAATTTATGAAAGTGCAGGCGGGTTGCGGAGATCACGGTCGCTCGCAAAACCTAACGAGGTCCACTCACACACACGACGGATAAAAAAAAAATAAATGATATCAGAAATGGAATTTGCAACGAGCTTTAATTTATCAATAAAGTATTGGCATGTTTAAAATAATATTTTATGTGGCTTTGGACGCGACATTCACAGTTTCGCGCAGAAAGGATGAATTGATGTGTATCGAATTAAGTTATATTATATTCGTTGTTTATTCGCAACTGATGCAATGGATGTGTAACGAATTGGACTCGGTGTTATAGTTTTTATTCTGAAATGCATTGGTCGAAAAACAGCGATAAGTTTAATGTAGAGCATTGACTTGTTAGACGCTTTATAGTTTTATCGTTTTAACACACTACTGCTTTTTTTACAAACAAAAATAAAAACATTTTTGAGAGACGAATGACTGATGATATTGTGTATTACAATATGTCTTGAACTAAACGTTGCTATTACACATTGAACTTGGGCTTAGGTTGAGACAATTTATCACCGACAGCGATTGTCGAAATGTTTGGGTTTGCGGCGTGACATCCCGATAGCGCATGTCAATACATACATATTTGACTTTTCGAAAAATCGTTCACTGATAGAATGTCACTTTGTCTAGAACCTTAGGGCCAATTCTACTAATTTTTAAGCAACGTTCGGATTCGCATCTTAGTCGCATTTTGTCAAAATGTATGGAAATGAAGGCTATTTTGACAGGTTGCGATTGACATGCGAATACGAACGTTGCTTTAAAATTAGTTGAATTGGCACTCTTGTCTTGCCTCTGAGCGGTCGCATTTGCATCGCAGTTGTAACTGTCAATAACACCTCTATTTCCCCGAATTCTGTCAGTTCTTGACATTGATTGTCGCTGAGAGGATATTGCTACTTGAATTTGAACGCTTTTTAAGTACGAGAATTGGTCCTTTGACATCAAATACTCATATCATCGTATAAACTTAATGATGATTATGACCAAAAACATATACAATTAAATTAATAAAAGCACACATACAATTTCAAAGATAAAACGCAGAACAAACAAAACTTACGCAACCATGGAGCAGTGGCAATGTAAACTTTGTAGGGTACAATGAACGAATTACGTAATGTATGTGTACACGTCGTTTGTACCGCCTACAGCCACCATACCATGTTTGCAGTGGTAACTGGATCGAAAACGAAATGACAATCGGATCGATTGGCTGTTAAAGCGAATTATTGTTGAACTTATGATAACGGGCTTAAAGTTTGTCATTAATGAAGACACATGCATGACATGTTATGAAGTAAACTGTTTACTTCCATAATTCGTTGTTCGCGACGATTGACATCTGTTTGGTAGATAATTATAATCAATGAATTTATGTTTAATTTATATCTTTGTTGAAAGTGGAAATAAATATTAAAATAGACGAAAAACCAGGTCCTCTTTTATTCTCTTTTGTGTGTGTGTGGACATCAAATGGCACTTTTTCTTTGTCAAAGATATTTTCATTGATTAATTTATATTTATAACGAATCTGGAGAACGTTTTTGCCTTTTATATTTAAAGGACTAGATAATTCTTCACCTTAGAATATCGTGTTTACAGTGACGTTGTTACTGAATGGAAAACGAAATGACAATCGCATCGACTGGCTGTAAAAAAAAAATATGTTGACTTGAATAGAATAATATTTATTTGACTTGTGACACCGGGCTTTAACTGTATCATTCACAAAGAGTCATGAACTGTTTACGTGTATGATTGTTATTCGTTTGATAGGTAATCGTTGAATTTCTGTATATTTCATACCTATCTTTTGTGTAAATGGATTTTTTATTTATTTATAGTAAACTAGCTTCTGCCAGCGCTTTCGCCCGCAAGAATGTCGGAAAATTCGAAAAAAAATAGTAGCCTATGTCCTTCTCCAAGGTCTAATCTATTTCTGTATCTAAATTTCATCCAAATCTGATCAGCCGTTAAGACGTGAAGAGGTAACAGACAGACAGAGTTACTTTTGAACCCCTTTATAATATTAGTAGCTGCGCCCCGTGGTGTTACCCGCGGTTTATTATCAGAGACTCCGCGTGAATGGCGAAAATTATCCGAAGGGAACACACTGCCGGAATAAAAAGTAGCCTATGTGTTAATGCAGGGAGTCAGCTCCCTGTATACCAAATTTTATCAAAATTGGTCCAGCCGTTTGCGCGTGAAAAAGTAACAAACATACACACACACACACACCCTTTCGCCTTTCGCACACTTTCGCCTTTATAATATTAGTGTGATGATAGTATGGATTGGTAACCCTCATTTGTAGAAACGAAACGAAGTTGAACTGTTCAACTGTCACATGTTCCAAATTTTCTATAATCAGTCTACCGTTTACATTACCGGGTTGCATTCCAGTCAAAGAGATTTAGCTCAATAATAGTATGTGACATGAAGTGACTTCGTATTTGACCTCCACAATCCCGTAAATGGGTACCACGATACCCAACAATTACGGTGACTGATACCTTCAAAGGAAAAGATTTTGTGGGCTAGAACAAATTTTATTAGTTACTTCTATTTAAATGACTAATTCTTCAGCATTAGTCTTTTCCGAAGTTGATAAGGGTTGTAGGTTTTAGACAAATCATTAGGGCTTTGGATTTAATGTATCAAGGGAGTTGTTGTTGCTGGCTGGAATGTCTAGGTACTTTTAGAAACTGAACTAGATGAAAAATCTATAAAACTCTGGATCACAATTTTTGTTATTTCAGATTTTTCCAAATGAAAATTTACCTTTTTTATCTTTTCAGTCAGCCGTAAACAGCTGTTTTATCTAGATTCTTATTATACAGGATTACTTCGTAGACAGTGTGCAAATTTTTCTAATAACAAGAACATTCTTACTTATAAACGCTAAAGTTTGTATGTATGGATGTTTGTTACTCTTTCACGGCAAAACGGCTAAACGGATATTGATGAAATTTGGCACAGATATAGATTATAGTCTGGAAAAACACATAGGCTACTTTTCATTTGGGGAACATGTTCCCTTGGGATAATTTTTTACACATTTTGGACATTAACGTGGAAAGAGCCGCGGGCGGTAGCTCTTATTATACAGAGTTACTTCGTAGACAGTGTGCAAATTTTACGAATAGTAAGAACATTAAAAAGAAATAGACACGTTTTTTTTACCAATAAAACATGTTCCAAACAAAAAATTAACAGTAAATTAACGTAGTCACTCTTTTCGATACATAATAACGTCGTCACTTCTTCTAAAAAAAACATTTTTTTTTCGAGAAATCTGTTCAATTAACGATATTGATTGCATGGAATAAAAATACGTGCTGTCTCCGAAGTAAACTTTTATACTGTATTTGGCCTAACTCGATCTGCCCCCTTAGAATCCCAGTTAAAGCACAAATTTTGTCATAATCTCATGACATAGCTAACAAGTATAGCTCGGATCGATCTGGCTGCAATTCTGCAACTGGAACATCCCACATACGTACGTGGGCGACATGTCCAAATTATCCGGTTGCTCGTTATAATACGAGTGTAAAACAGCCACTTGATTTCATTCGCGAACGGCCCCAGTTGGCGTCGGGCCAAACTTCTTATTCAATCAATATGTCACCGTTTACACAAGGGTGGATTTTGTTTTTTATTCATTTAACTAACTGGGGGGTAATGTGTTAAATGTGGGGTAAATATTTTAACAATTAGAGATTTCTTAGTGCGAGACACTGTTATTACATTTCAGTTGGTCCAGTTGGTTGGTACGTTAGAAACGATGAATGAACTGTGTGAAAGATGATGTGTCTAGAAAGGGTGACAATTTTGAGATGACGGTTAGTAGAAAAGTATGGCAGACGAAAACATGACTATGAAAATAAATTGGGATAAGAGCAAAATGATGAAGATCTTGTTCTAGTTGGTAATCCGGAACACAGAAAGATAGGACCAATTTATCGGAGGAAGAGAAAGAAGTCAAAGTTATCTCTTCAAAATTAGAGTGAACAGGCTTCTTCTGGGTAAGCTCGCTCCATCGTCGACTATGTCTCTGTCATCTATGATTTAGACTAGAGACAAGAGCAAACTCATATAAAAAAAATCGGCCAAGAATGAAACAAAATCATTCAAAAATCATGATAGAATACCGTAGGTACTCCTGAAAAATTCCTTAAATCATTGCTGTGCTGTCTGCCCAGCATATACCCAAAGTATAGACATTATAAAATTGCCACTTGTGAATTATTTAATAAGAGAAGTCAGCTCTAGCCTTTGTTTGAAATTATCACATTTCATCATTCTTTCAACTTCAAAGTAACGCAAACGATTGTAATAGTACACCCCTCAGAGCTCCTGCTTCGTAAGGTTGATAACGCATCAGCCAGCCTGGTTGTAAAGACAGGTGCGATAGCTAATCTGATGGCCTCGTCCGACTGTGCCACTCAATTCTATGAGCGGCGTCTTCTCTGAATTATTGAGCGGCTAGCTTTGAAAAATTGCAGGTGTGTTTCCAGCCTTATTTTATAAAAGGCAAGTAAATTATTGTGATATATATCGATAATATTTGGAGCAGCAATGAACTGTACTCTTACACAGTTTTTGTATTGCAATTATTCTTCTTTGTAATTTACATTTTTTTTCATTGAATACAATGATTCAATGTTCGTTATCAGTAATATATTCAGCAATCAAAACGGAAAACTGATCGACTCATAACAGCGGCCAACAGCTGGTAACATATACATAACAAAAAAAAAAACTTAAAAATTCTGATGACCTACGGAATGACCCAAATGTCAAAAGTTGGCGGCCAGCCAGAATGTATTATCTCTACAGAATGAAATACTAGCCGTTCCCAATTTTCACTTTTTAATTATCAAACTCTTGACTTTGATGCTGATGTTTGACAACGGTGCATTGTAGTTATTTATTATTTTTTTCGGTGCTGTAACCACTTGACCCGGTTATCAAGATCTTTTTCAATTGCCGCTTCACTGAAGAGTTTTTCGGATTTGCTTTTTATGTCCACTACCATGGGGTAAGATGAAACGAAATAAAAATACCCAAAAATCTTAAAACCATTTTTATATCACAAAGAGTCTACACATTTGTAGACTCTTGTTATGAATGTCACACAAAAGACTTTTGCCAATTTATATTTTTATCACAAAGGAATCTATTTTAGGCATTCTTTAATAGAGTTTCAGTCAGACACTTATTTAATTGGTCCACTATTTTTGGCTCTATTTTCCAGTATCGTTCAGTATTCAAAATATAAAAATGTCTACCTAGATAATCAAAACGGTAGGCAAAACACCTACACCGATAATAGCATAACCTTGTAACTATATGTACACCAATAAAAGTTTTCCGTAAGCCTGTTATTGTTCGGTATTCATGGTACAATTGCGAATCTAAATCCCGTATAAACACGTTTATTCCTAAGCTACATACACACATTCGGAAACGTTCACAAACCGGGCTTAAGGTGTGTTCGAATGAATAAAAATGCGGAAAAAATAAAATGGGGAAATAGGGCAGGGCGGTCTATTGCTTCTACCCACGAAATCAAAATCCATCGTCGACTGAGCTCTCTCTATATAAATTTACTATTGCGCAACTTCCCCTTAGCTATTGTCTTTTAAATCACGGGGTTCAGTCAGAAAATATCAGCTTTTTATTCTGTATGGATCGCGGGAACTTTGAGCTGAGATTTAAGATGGAAACGTTGTTTGAATAATATTGACGACGAAAAAAGCAAAAATAAATTTTTAGTACCTTAATCATCATCATAAATAAGTCCTACAGACGATATACAGATTTCAGTAACTAAGAAACATAACTTGCAGGTGACCCGTCTGTAAGAGACAAATAACCTTTGCCTACCCATAGGTCACGCCCTGGGTGACCTAGACTTGAGATAATCACATCACATCACAAAGGCGAAAGTATGTGAGTGTGTGTCTGTGTATGTTTGTTACTACTTCACGCGCAAACGGCTGGACCAATTTTGGTATAAATAATAAAATTGATATGCAGGAAGCTGACACCCTGGATTAACACATAGGCTACTTTTATATCGCGGGTAACACCGCGAGGCGCAGCTAGTATATTTCATATACATCAAATTTTTTCTTTAAAGTACACAGTCATACCACTAAGTATGACTCAGGTTAACAACAAGTCTTTTCACACTCCTCAATAGCTTCATATTATAGGATTGAAAGAAAAATATCGGTGGTATTTCCCGCGCAAGTAGCAAGAGTGTTCCGAAGAAAATAGGTTAATAAGGCACTCGAAGAGATGGGCTTACACGCTATTGCCAACTTTGTCATTCAAGTATCGCTTTTAGCTCCGTTTAACACAATAAACAGCACGTTTTAAACGGACGTTTAATTTTATCGCACAGATTATAAAAGTTCTTTAAAAGTCAATGGAATCAAGATGGCGGGGTTTTAGGTTCGCTATTTAGATTATGTTGACCGATAAATAGATGTAGATTTTGGGTATTCTGAAGATATTTTAGATTAAATTTTTAGAAATAGGGGAAAGTTCGCTGAAATATCTTTAAGGTTTATCATGACAGGCTGTTAACATAGAAACTTTTGAAAGTTGTTTAAAACCTTAGTTGCGGCGACCTATTTCTTTTAAGGGGGTAATACAGTCTCAAAGAGTGCTTGACTCCCGACGTTTTAAAAATTGGACGTACTTACAACACCCCAAATTGTTACTCTCAGCTCTTCAACCTTTTGTCAGGACCCACTATATGACAGAGCACCGCCATTTTGTAAACTCTTTTGTTTTAAAACGTACTTCAGATTTCGTTTGAAGACTTTTGATAAAAATCCACGACCGAAATAGATACTTCGAACCTTTTTTCGCAAATCCTGCTGAAGGCACTGACCGGAGATGACTCACGTAGGTACTCCATCTTATTTCAATAAAACCCAATTTACATAAATGAATATATTATTGTATCCACCTACACAAAACACCTACTTACTTAAACAGGAACCAGTTTCCTTTGTTTTATTAATTTATTGTTTTGCCGTAATATATGTATCTTTCAAATTTGATATTAGCTTAATAATTCTATCGTGGAAAAAGGATCAAGCAAATTTGACTAGTTTAATTGAAACTATCATCATGTGAGACATTGATAAAATAAATATTAAAGACCAATGTTTTCATAAGAAGATTATTCCAATGCTGGGTATAACAATTTGATTGAAGGTGGAGCACAAGGTGGCACTGAGGCGTCAGGTCCAGAAACCTGTCAAAACGCTAATTTAAATTCATGTTTACGTTAAGTCACTTTTTCAATAAAGAGGACCTCTCGCCTATGTGGCGCCAACTGGTGGCGTAAATTTTCCTGGAAACCCTTATTCATGATATTTTTAACGTTAAATCTGTCAAACATCAATTTTCTTCCTTCGGTAAAAAATATCAGACGTTGGATAAATTATCGTCATCAAAATACCAGTCTTTCAAAACTCGAATGGACTCCATATTTTTATTTTATTTTAAAAACAAAAGAGTTGGCTTTCAATTGAAACTCGATCATTCCAATAAAGTTAGAAATAAACTCTACCGTACACTACAATACAACGTGAACTTTATGGTCGTGTCCTTGATCTATGACTAATAGATATTGTGCCCCGCACTGACGTGTTCGGCAAGCCATCCATTAATCAATTCGTGATACACTCGCGACTTCCTCGACTATTCATTACATGGATTTGCATTTCATACATCTATACCGACTATAGAGCTTTATATTCGATTAGAAAATAATGAAAGTGGGTCAAATTCTTCTTTTGCATTTTGTTGCGGTAGCCTTTGTGATGGGTGAGCTATTGTTTCACTATTAAAGTTATTTTGTGATTATTGTTAGTCTGCATGTTCTCACCTAGCCTCTCGAGGGCCGAGCGGGCTTGATCAGGTGAGACGCCATTGTTTTACTATTGTGTCTGCTATTATGGTCGCTGGAGGCCTAGGTGCTTCTTATTTTGACAAAGGATATCCGGCAATACACAGGGTTAATGTGGTTATGTGGACCAACGGTCGTTTAATTTGTTCAACTCATGCCGCCATCCTCTACAAAGTCTACCGCGACGCCTTGTGACTGTGTTGGAATTCCACAAAGAGGTTATTTTGGCTCACCGTTCATTGGGCATGCGGCAGAAACCTAGGCTCACCTGTGTTGTAGGACTAGTCCTACCTCAATAAAGCGGTTTTAAGCAACGTCGGTGATCTAACGGAATGTTCTATAATTCTTGCATAACTTGGATGCATTAAAAAAAATTAATGCCGTACTCAATATTGGCTCGTTACTTGGTGACCGATAAAGCACGGCATCACGGCTCACATAGTTCGTATAATACGACAGAAGAATAATGCCTAATTGGTTCATGAAAGAACTGTACCTGAAAGAGTAACTGAAGTATGAAACGTCTTGGCTTTGAAGAATATAAGCTCTGCCCAAGATAATTTTGAGTAAATAGGTAAATAGAGGTATGTCTATTCTTTTGGCACACCCTGTAACTTAAATGGTTCGACGGATTCTACTTTAGTAATTCTTGATTTCAATTTCAAATTTTGTAATAGTCATTGCAATATAATGGCTTCCTAATAGATTTTCTTATTTATCTGGATTATAACCCATTTCTTTCACCGTGTGTACTGTATAGGTCTCCTTACTTATGTTAAACGCACCTCAATTTCCTCATCAAATATATCTAGAAAATCTTTTGTCCAACATCTAATTCAATGGATATTCGTATATATGAGCGATACTGTGAAATAATGTTTTATTTCATATCCCGGGAGGAGCTCGGAGGAGGGCTATTCGGTATTAAAGGTTACTTATTTCTTTTCCCGAGGCGTTATTTCTTTGTGCAGAATTTCATCAGCACCTGTCACACGTTAGCAATAAGATTGGGTCGCAAACAAAACTCGTGTGGAGAGTTCGGGAAAAATTTTCAAATGTCTTTTTATGTTTTTCATCGTATGTATGTAGGTGTGTGTACTTATGAGAAATCAGTGTAGTATGGTTAGATTCATTTTAAATTCTTTGAGCACTATTAACTTAGGTCTCATTATCTGTTTTGTTGTTTCCCCAGTTGTTGCTTTAACCCAGGTATGTATTTGTAGTTGACTTTAATAAATTAAATAGTTTAGTAACAATGTCTTTCTCACAACATACTTACCAACACTGAAGTTTGTATCTCAAATATTAATAGTTACTAGCTAACCCGCGTAACTTCGTCTGCGTCACACTTTTCATGAATGCTCCGCTTCAATTGGTCATAGCGTGATGTTATATTAGCCTATAGCCTTCCTCAATAAATGGGCTATGAAGCATTAAAATCATGTTTCAATTCGATTAGTGCGTTCAACCAAACAAAGAAACGCTTCAGCTTAATAGTATACTAGCTTTTGCCTGCAACTTCGTACGCGCATTTTCCGTTTTTTCCCGTTCGCGTATTTTTTCTCGTTCCCGTATAGTCTATATCCCTTCCTCATGAAAGTGGCTTTCATTTACAAAAATTATTTTGCAAATCCAACTGGTAGTTTCAGAGATAAGCGCGTCCAAACAAACAAAAAAACAACCTCTTCAGTTTTATAATATTAGTATTTAATAGTATAGATAGGTCGTTTCAGAATTTAGTAAAAAAAATCAAATCGAACCCGAAATATAAAAAATCATTAGCATCCTCTACAAATAAAATCTAATTATCCACGTTCCATTGTACGTTAGACACTTAACTGATTAATACAAAAGAGCTTCAAAAGCGTACCAATTCCCGGCCAACAGTAATCCATAGCGATACGGCCATACTGACCTACATAGACGCCCTTCGCGTTCCACCCTTTGGAGTTTTGCAATTACGGAAAATGATGCAACAACATGCAACGCATTTTGATGGTACTCCCATCCGCATATAGAGAGCTCGAATTAAAAAATATACCGAGAGTACTTACTTCCTGTATTAATATCTCTGGGAGTATTCCGTGTTTTTGTGATGATGGTTGGTACTACGATTTTAGAAACTGCTCCAGTATGAATTCTATGAAATCCAGCTGCTAAATTTTTGAGGTTTAAGTTTTTTTCTTTGGGAATTCAGACCATTTAAGCTGTGGCAAAGTGACATTTAATCAGTGATAACTACTGCCAATAGCCCAAAATGTTTGCGCTTGATCACGTAACATTTCAGTTGCACATGTCAAGCCAGTTTTGTCTTTTTGACAAACGTCAATGTTGGTTGGTTGGTTGACAAAAGTCACTTTTTAACGCAACGGCAAATTTCAAAAAAGTTGTATTACCGAAATCATAAGTCGATAGAAAACGGTGAACTGATAAACAACGCTTTAATAACCAGCAAAAATAATTCTAGTCAGCTCATAAACCATTGGGACATCTTTTTCCGTTCTTTTTTCTGGACTGTAAATCCTTAAACTACTTTGTAAAACTTTGGGGTTTCAGTCAAAGTTTAAACGTTAAAACTGCTTGAAAACTTCATCATGACCTATTTTAGTTAAACTGCTATCTATCTACACGTCAACCTTCGTTGATCGGCTCGATATCATGCCGGTTCGCTATCGAAACTGTTACATTAATTACTGTACATACATACCACAAACTTAGTATAGCGTATAGTTGGATGAGTCGATTCTGGTTATCCAAATTTTGGCCATTCTGATTAAAGTTGTAGTTGGTGCAACTTGCGAATTTCTTACGTTTTTGTAAAACGTAAGTGTTTAAGTACTTATTATTTCTGTAATCGTATTTGTTGAACTATATTTCTTTTGTATTGAAGAAAATCGTGGAAATATAATAGCTGATACCTTGTCGAATTGATTAGGATTAATGACAGAGTAAATTCTGAGCCATCAATGGTGTTTTTGCTTTGTGTAGATAATGGCGTAATTTCCATTCATTCAAGAAGAGTAAAAATATTTTTTTTACTAAATGCATATTAATTTTTACATTGTAGGTACTTAGGTATAACAAAAAATATGAAGGTTAAGTACATACAACTATTAAAGTGATTGACTTGCTTCTGACAGTAAAAGATATAAGTGACAACATTTCAATTTATTCCTAACATTTTCAAACCTTTCCCAAATGAGGAAAATACGAAACAATAAATAATTCAAACCACGTCGCATACCGTTTAAAAGTACAGTCGGTAACAAAGCTAGGAATTAAATTACTTTACCAGTCAGTACTCCGTATCCTTTCACTTTAGACAAAAAGTTACTAAAAGTTACTTTAGACAAAATATAAACATTATAAATAAAAATAACACACATACAAGGCTCTCGAAATTATATTTGCAATCAATCGTGAAATTTTCATGAAATCAACTTATTAGTAGCAAAAATTATTTTAGGAACTAAAATGGTTCTACAAAATTTATCAAAATTGCCGAATGTAGAATTTGATCAACATAGAAATTAAAACAATTTTCACAAAACAGACAAAATAACTTCGCGGGCATCCTTTGTCGAATCCCCCTTACACCATCACCCAATTGTTTCCAAGTTCTGCCCTGTTCTGGTATGGAGTCTTTGGCCTGACGCCAGTGATTGGTGGTCCAAAGTTGAAGACTTCCTCGACCGCATCTGAGCATCGATCGCAGTTGTGCAACAACAGATGGTGGCAACACTGGCGAGTTGCCGCGTCTGTAATGAATGAATTTTGTGAACACTTTTTGTAGGGGAATAAAGAGTTGTCAATGTATCTTCATTGTATGATAGTGAGTGTTTGGGTTAAATCGCTGGTCGTAGAATCGTGAGTTTGTCAATTTTAGAAGCATTTTGTTAGAAAAGTATTATTTAATAGTTTTTTAGTTTAGTCTTTCGAAGAAGATGATTTAATATTTGATTGCATTATTAAATTACCTTCCACACACGTCATTTTGGACTTGATAATATCTTTTGAAATAATGCAAATTTTTTGCTGAACCTGAGACTAATTAAATATTACTTACTCGTAACATAGCTCTTAGTTGAATTTTATTTTTCACTAGATGCATTGGCGATAGAATAGACAGTTTATAACAGAGCTGTTTGGAATTGAAAGGGAAGGATTGAAAAATGTTCTATCTCTTCCGGAATCGAGTACATCTCGATTATCAGCGATCTCGATTCAATATAAAACATCAATCGATTGGGTTGAGTCCGCGGTAGACGAAGACGTAACTTGCAGTAACAAGTTTTCAAACTTGCCATGTTAGAACCCAGTTTGTCTAATAAAACGTGAAAAAAGAGATTTTTTTGTGTGAACGATCTGATCGAGAAAATATATAGAATTGAACACGACTGCATTCGAGTGGCTGATTGTTAGTTACGATAAAAGCATTTTAAACTCGAACTCTTCGACAAGTTTTCGAATTTTAAACACATTCTGGCAGCAAAAATAAATGAAGTTCCATGATAAACAAAAAATAAATAAACATATTGTTCTGGAAAACAATTTAGTACTCGAGTGTACCTAAGTAGTAGTTTTATAAAATCGCGTTCCAATCGAATATCAATAGGTACATATACAATTATGAAAACAGTTGGACATACAAATGTTGAGTTAATTGATAGATTTCCTTTAAGATTGAATGATTTTAAGCCAGAGTACGGCGGCACATGCGATTCTTTCTCTTAAGATTTAGAATTTCATTGAATTTCATGTAACTTATTGTGTTCGTCGCTGCACGGATAATGGACAAACAGAAGCATAATTTTATTATAGAGCTGGAAACAGTCATATCTTAAACAGCCTTAAAGCAGTAAACACATAGCTACAGCTAATAAATTAACACATTAACAAATACCCATAATTAGCTTACAGTTCAAAACAATATCAGATGATTTACAACACCGTAATGCGCCTACGGGCGAAGTGAAGAAGCATTTTTGACAGAGCAAGGGCGGGGCAAAAATAATGAAGACAAAGGGTGCTATTATGGCGAAATGGCAGGCGCCTTCAATTTCCCTGCCTCAGCCAACTTGATTTAATAAATTAAAACACAAAATGAGATTTGAACACAACGATAACAAACATTGGAGATAGAATATTAAAGACGCTTACATAATTTAAAATGTTTTCTCTTTTTTACCGACTTTTGAAAGAAAGCTCTGAGTTTGACTGTTTTTGAGGCTTCTGAAGTATTATTTTTTTGTAAAATAGAAAATTCTTTGCCGCATAGCAGGTCTTTAGGGTTCCAAACGTCCGTATGAAATAGCAGAACTCTTGTAGGATCACTTGTGTGTCTGTTTGTCACCACCAATTTGCTCCGAATGTGTTGGACCGATCCAGTTGGAATTTGTAATACATATGAACTTTGTAACCCAGAAACAGACAAGTAATGGAACTCTTTGCCTGTATCTGTGTTTCCGAACGCATACAACCCTAATATTTTCAAAATTAGGGTTGTATGTCTTCTTCTGGGTGAGCTCGCTCCATCGTCGACTTTGTCTCTGTCATCTATGACCTAGACTAGAGTCAAGAGCAAAAACAAGCCATATTAAATAAATAAAAATGAAAATATAACGTAAATAAATTCGGTCACTTTTAGGACTCCAATTAGAAAATTAAAAAGAAAAGTGAAGAAGAGAATGGGATTATTGTTTCAAATATATATTTTTGGCCGGTTTTCTCAATCATTCCGATGATTGTAAGATAACTCGAGAAAAAAAAACCAACTCCTGATTCAACAAATTGCAGAAACATCTGATAGTCTTTACCTTTGTAAGTTTAATTTAGAAACGGGATAAAACGTTCTTGATCTTTATTCTTATTTTTGTTCTTTCAATGACATAACTGCATACCAAGCCACAGTATCAAAGGAATCGAAATCTAGTTAGGTTCGCTAGCGATTCTTCCCTAGCGGGAGCTATAATGGCGCTCGAAGAGAATCACAGCCGACTCATAATGTTATTTTTTCGTCTGTTTTATTTCTATTCGTCCGAAGACGCCGCTTAGAAATTGAAGACAGTAACTTCGAAAACCTTTGCCTCGACTACCCGAATAACTCAATTATGTAAATCGGTTTGAAAATAACTTCGAATCTAGGTACGATTTTAAGGGTTTTGTTTTGGGTGGACTATTCTGTTTTTAGGGTGTGGTTATGTTTCTATGGTAAATAAGGTCGCTGAAATTTACGGATGTTGATATATACATATATAGAGATGGTAATTAGGATGAACACTTTTTAGTTCGTTCCTGGAATTCTAAATAGTTCACCACGTATTAGCTGGTGCTTATTTTTTATCCTCCTCTGTCAAGTCTATCCAAACGTCTTTAAATGGTTGCTTGTACCTATAATACCAAGGTATAACAGATAACACGTTTCTACTGAAAACAGGTAATTTTTAGGGTTCCGTACCCAAAGGGTAAAACGGGATCCTATGACTCCGTTGTCCGTCTATCTGTCCGTCTGTCACGAGGCTGTATCTCATGAACCGTCATAGTAAGACAGTTAATATTTTCATAGATGATGTATTTCTGTTGCCGCTATAACAACAAATACTAAAAAACAGAATAAAATAAATATTTAAAGGGGCTCCCATACAACAAACGTGATTTGTTTGCTCGTTTTTGCTCGATATTGATAACGGCAACAGGTAGACGCTTGGAATATTCACAGATATTTATTTATAATTATATTCACTTTAAAAATAAATAATTAAATTAAAATAAAACAAATATTTAAGGGGGGCTTCCATACAGCAAACGTGATTTGTTTCCCGTTTTTATAGATAATGGTACGGAACCCTTCGTGCGCGAGTCCGACGCGCAATTGGCTGGTTTTTCTTATTATTATGGACAATTTTTATTATGGGACTAACCCGGAAAATGCGAAAAAGTTTGCTCTTCAGTACAGTTTGTCAAGTTTTGCAAACATAAATGTATGGGACAGTTGATTTTTTTTACCTTAATTTAATGTGTTACACCCTGCAGATAAATAGACTATGTCTCAAGTTCTTATTTTTACTCTTATTTGTTTTATAAGCTTTTGGCAATGTAGTCATTGCCAGCAATAGTCAACGAAATGATGTTACAGGTTACACTACTGTTTCATGTGCGTATAAAACACTATCCTTGTTCCATATTAAGTCAAGGAACCAAATATTTTCTGGAGCAATAAACAAGAATAATTCAGGTAATTCAGCCTTGAGAGCGTAGCAGACAGACTCGTTATCGACATTAGAATGGATAATACTATTTCAATCAATTTCAGCCCACACAGAGCTGAATCTTTTCACGATATTAACTAGCTTGTTAGTAGACAATAATGGCGTCGTCTGGTCTCGTTATGTTTAAGAAAAATGTCGATGACAGGTTAGTCATATTAAAACCGGTTTGGTTGGAAGTTTTTAATTTTGGAAACGATTACACGTACAGGACACGTACACGTGTTTTGCGAATTGTTTTGTTGTCATTTTTTTTTTGCTTTGAACAGTTTCTTGACGGTTATTTTGGTATAATTGTTAATTGGCACTCAATCATTGTTTGTCACTGGGCTGCAACATAGCGTTTGTAAACAAAACAGAACAAACGCTTCTAACGAGTACCTACCACTGATCAAACGTTTTGGTACAACTTTACGCACAACGGACAATACGGACATGCCTCTAGCTATTGGCGCGAAACATGCCAATCCCACAGAACCCGTGTTTTTTTTGTATATCGCGAAGTAGCGTTCATATGTCAAAGTGATTATGTAGCTTTCTATCAGTCAAACATTGTTTGGTACCGGTTTAGTACTTCCATAGGTCACGGAAGTACTAAACCGGTTCTAAAAATTTACAAAAATAATGAACTAACAGTTTAGATTGGATAAGTAAAGTTTCTTCTTCATATGATCAGCTATAATAATATCTTAGCAGACTATATCTACGTGTATGGAAGAGTTTGCACAAAGATACTAATGGAGTTGTGATGTCGTGCGTAGGAAGGCAAGACAGCCGCAAATCGGTTTCGATAAAAAATGCATAGCCACTATAAGGAGTTTATTTTTGAAGCTCTGTGTCGAAGACAAAGCTTTAATATTTGATACTATAAATTGTGTTTTCTTTCTTTACATTGTTCTCATATCTAGAAGAAACAAGGTTAATGTAACCAGGATTTTTGTAAATATAAAATGATTTAAAAGAGCCGTGGAGTTTCTTGCACGTTCTTCTCCATAGAGATCTACGCTTTGGAACGTGCAAATAGCTTCATGTTTTTGACGGACTGACTTTGACAATTCAAAAGTACCTAATAATGGTTTATTTGAAATAAATGCTTTGACTTTGACTTTAAGAGGGCAAGATTGTTTGTTATATCGTCTGTGTTATTTCGCTTACTAATTTAATTTGACCCAATATAAATTGCAGATTTAAGATTAGCTTCGCGTTTGACCTTGACCCAAAAAAATCGCTAGATAACCTTAAAAAACATATTTATTAGACGAATCATCTATTTCAGCTGTTGTTTGTATAAGTCTCGCGTTAGTTGTATCCCGATTTACACAATAAACACGTTTACTACGGAAGAATAAATATACCATGGATACGGATTTGTTTATCTCTAGATTCTGACTAACTCTATACATACGAGTACGTCTGTAAGTGTTATGGGGTACTTATGTATGTAGTCTATGGCGCCGGGGTCTGAATAACCCCGTTAAGCGCATTATGCCTACTAATGCCATACTCGTTGCTGCGAATGAGTGTCCCTTAAGCACATGCTTGGTTGACACATTGTTGATCGTCTTTTGTTTTTGTTATATTCTAACTGATCATGCAACACGCAAACTGTTTTGATAATCAGTGGTTGTCTTGTCTCGGTCTTTGTAATAATGGTTTGCTTCTAGTATTATTGTTTTCTTGCATCATGCATGGTCGAACGTATTATCAATTTCCATCAAGGGGTATGATAATCCAATGCCAGCCTATCAATTATGGAAGAAGCTCATCATTTGCAAACAACAAAACCTAAAATTGCACGTGGTTTAATAAAACTGTTGGAAAATCATACGCCTATACGTCACACCTCCAAAGCGATTTATAGTCATAAGTCAGAACAGTCATAAGTTAGCGCAGTCATAAGTCGCAATTAGTCAGGGTCGCGACCCACGGGTGGCTAGCAATTAATCAATTATTTCACTTCATTAGCCCACTCGGATTGGGCTCATCCCTGACGGGGTAACGGGGTAAGCATTTTAACCGTGACATGCTGGATTAATTAAATTCTGAGTTTAACAGTTTGTATTTTGTATTTCAACGGGTTAAAGGACGAAATTAGGTTAAATGTATAGGTCATCTGTCAAATCTCAAATAGTTTATTGCAATCCATAAAGTACACATAAACAGGTGTTAGAATTAATAAATAGAAACAATTATGGACCCTGTCGGGCACAGCAAAACTTAAAATAATTAATTAGGAGAGAGGAAGAGCGTTTTGTTAACTGTAAACTGTAACTACTGTTGTGTAACTGTTTTGTTTTGTTCTGTTTCTTGTAAAATATTTGTGTAATTATTTCCTGTATAGGTCATCTGCCTAAGTGTGATTGCATATATTTTTTTGGCATTCAGAGTTTTTTATGTACCTATGTAAGTCGGGATCGACACCATTAATTTTAAGTAACAGCGGCCGTTGACCGTGAAGTTAGCGTAACTTACTTTTTTTTCTTTTCATGACCTTGGATGCATAAGTATTTTATGGTTACTATATACCCTAGTCACTCATGTACTATGTAGGGTAAGTATTGTCGGTACTATAGACCTTATGGTACATTGTGATTTGATCAGACTTGCACAAACCTGGCAAAATAATTTGAGGCATGATATTTTTCATTAAAGAACTACTGGTACGTTCTGGCCAGTTTCAGTTCGATCAATACTAGTTAGTATTCAATGGTCCTAAAATGTTTACTATGTAGCTGCAGAAGAGTAAATTAACAAAGCGTTTGCTGTCGGAATTGAATAATTTGACTTGTTTCAAAATTGATTTTTCAGTAAGACGAAAATCTGGCATCTCTCTGGGATAGGTACCAGATTTGCAAACAAATATTTTCTTAACCTAAGATATATTGTAAATACAGATAGTTTCATAATTTTTGTAAAGTTCTATTGTCGCAAGCGCTATTGCTGAGCATGAAGTCCTGGTTTGGGTTCTATTTCTGGGTCGGAAAAACTATAACGTGTTTAATAATAAAGTGAGTCTAGATAAGTTCCCGGCTGATAGCAATGTACTGCCCTCCTAATACATTAGACTTAAATATAACCGGATAAATGTGCTTGTTTTATAGGAAGTTACACCCCTACAAAATCCGTAATGATATGTCATAAGGGTATACTACCTACCATAAGTAGAAAACTATGTAACAATGTCAGAAACGATGTTGCATGCAGTAACAGCCGACCAGCATGTAATCAAATTAATGAATTAATCAGTTAATGGGCAGCGGTGTATGAATATGATTTTGGTGCCTATGTGGGTTATTATTACGTAAATACAGGCTCACTGAACAATGTGATATTAAATATTACCTTTTAAATTGATGTTGTGAATCAGTGTGGAACTTTAGAGGGTATTATTAAATGTAAATATGTAGTATTTTGTCAACCCAATACTGTTTGTTGATGTAATTGAGCAGCTCGAAACATTTTAGCTGATCATGGTTTAATGGTGCGTATTAAACCATTTGTAGATAAATACTTTGGTAGGATATTCCGGATGTCCTTACGTGCTTTTATTTGCCGTACTATTCTTGATTTTTATTTACTTACAGGAGCAAAAAGTAATTAATTTCTGGTCATCCAAACGTTGAATACTTTTACTTAAGTGACATGAACCAATTGACATCCTCATCATTGACCTCTTCATGGTTGTTCCGCGATATCATTTTGTACTCAGTGTCTTCCTTGACTGCAAAAAATATCACAATATTCACAGTACCGGAAGAAACAAAAAGATTGGTAAAAACGTAACACCAACCGTTTCTGTAATTGTTACACATTTTTTTCTCTCTTAACATTATCTTCCGCGTCCCAGCCCCCATCTTACTTACAAAATGTCCCATCAAAAATCAACAATATGCCGAGTATTCTCCCCTAATCTTCAGTTACTTCACTAAAGCCAAATCTTGGCTTTTGTTAAGCATTTTGTTAGTATATAACTGTTGCTTCAGTTGTTCTTGTCTTTGTTGGTGACTCTCCCATAGTCTTGTGCTAAGTAACTTTTGCATGGGGAATACTAGTACTTTATAGACTAACACCGTATATAGGTAAGTAAATTACTAATAGTAGTCTATACGCCTTTTTGAAGTGAAAACTTCTACAGGCGCGTTGAGCACTTTTTGGGTGACCAAAAATCATGGAAGTCGCGTCATCGTCACCGTCACCGAACGCCTTCAATTAGCTATATGAATACTGTGTATATATGTATACTTTTTTGTGAACAAAAATCATGGAAGTCGCGTCATCGTCACCGAACGCTTTAGCTTTCGCTTAGTTTTCACTTCTATCGGCAGTCCCCAAAGACTGCCCCGCATGTTTTTTTACTTATTTTAGTTTTTAGGACTACAACAAGTTCTGTTTTGTCTCCTGCTTGATATGGAGGAAAGTGGAAATTATGTTAACTACATATTATATCAGGCCACAGCTGTATACAAGCCTCTCGAACGCACGCTCTTTGATCTTGATCTTCGCCACTGTCATTCAGCTGCTACTAGCCATCCTGAAAAAAACGTCGCTCCTAGCTTGATGTCATCCTATCCTAGAATTGTCTTTGCAAACGTCTCTTCTTAATTTAAATACGGTAATTCTATTAAGGTATCATGCCGTTTATCAATTAGTCATTACAAGTTTTTCCGCTCCCTCAACGTGGAAATAAGTAACTTATATTCCCGAATAAAGGCATGAATGTCCACTGCCAATGAACGGACAAAGGGGGAAATTGCCTTAATCACGCCGTTGGCAGTTTGTTGTTATTAGCAGACACGGAAACACATCCCATCTCCTTGACATATTCCCCTCGTCGGTTTTTACGACAGTCAGGGCTTGGGCAGGGTACAACAATTACACTGGTAGTAAGTAGTTAATCCATAAAGTTACGTTAGAATATAATGTATGGTAAAAAGATCAGAGTGCCAGTTTTATTCTACTATTTTTTAAGCAAAGTTCTCATTCGCATGTCAGTCGCAATCTGTCAAAAATGTATGGAAATTGAGGATTTTTTGTCAGATTGCGACTGCGAACCTTTTACGAATTGGCCTTCTGAATAGAATATAATTAGGTAGATAGTACTTTCCTGACTCAAGGGTCAAATGATCATCATCATCATCATCATCATCATCATCATCACATCAGCCAAAAGACGTCCACTTCTGGATATAGGCTTCCCCCAAGGGAGGGGGAAGCCATAATCGCCACCCTTGGCAGGCGGGTTGGCGATCGCAGTGTAGCTGTTGCAATGCACAGAACCACAGAGAATGCTGCTGCCCATTCTCTGGTGATTCCCTTAGTCGCCTCTCACGACACCCACGGGAAGTGACGGGATGATGCAATTCTTTTACGTCCGACAGCATACCATACAGAAATGATCAAATTTATCAATATCATTCATGAAAATACGTTCAATTCCCCCCAAAAATAAATGTCACGAGCTTGTTCTTTTTTCAAATGTTCGATTTCCGACGGACAAAGGTCATGAAAACTTTCAGCCTGCGTCTCATAATATTTTACAGATCATGTAAAGCAGAGGTGTTACTTTTTCAGTCTACTTGCCTTGATATTTTTCCAGGCAATGGAATATTAGCGCAGACTAGTTTAGATATACTATGAAAACTATACGTTGTGTTCTTGTTTGTTTACGGGATTTGAAGTGAACTCAGGTAGGGTTCTAGGTGTAAACAGGGTTGGGAACGGTTGACCTACTTACGATTCCTTTCGCCCCTACATTATTTAACGATGTCTGTAAATGACAAGCCGTAACTGAATTAAATGATAAGTCTTGTGTGGAGATATTCTGCGATGTTTCCGACGTGTTCATTGGGCCGGAAATTGCTTTTTTTTCTAAGTAGGTAGGTATACCTACTTTTATTTCGTGCGTATGGCATGGCAGTGCTGTTTTTGACAATTGATGTTAAGGAATATTTTACATAAATTTTGTGTGGTTTAGGCTAAGAATAGTATAAGCTACGAATCGTTAGTGCAATAAAATGGTCATTTCAAGTCTACATTAGCATGTATTTCAATTTGTAGGTTGTATCCGTTACCTTACAACGGGTACTAACAAAGTAACTACTTTTCAAATAAATTGTCTATGGCCTTTCTGTCAATAACTTGTCTATGGCCTCCTTTGATTTCTGAGAACCTCATCTTTTTATTTTGCAGTCATATTTCATAAAAGTTTTTATGACTGGCTCACCAACGACCTATCTATACAAATGTAAAGAATTCAATAAAAATGCCATAAGATCATACGACCAAAGCAAGAGTGAACAAGAAGATGTTTGTTGACTCTTGCTTTGTTTCGCTTATTCCATCCTCATCCATCGCTTTCCATGAGGCGAAGCTGAAGTTGACATGAGTCTTTTGTTTTGTAAAACTCGCGTTTAATTACTATTTCACCTGATGGTAAGAAATGATGCGGTCAACGATGAGACAGTATTACCTAGAAGTTTGGTACCTATTTACTCTTGACTTACGGCCGGTCTCAATAACGTATCCACCTTTGACCAACTATTAAATTAGCCACCAACAGTAGCTGACAGTCATGTTAGAAAGGCAAACATGACGTTTCAGCTACTGTTAGTAGCTAATTTGACAGTTGGTCAAAGGTGGATACGTTATTGAAAACGGCAGTTAAAGATAACAGTTACAGTTATCAAGAAAATACACAGCCTCTTCCTCCACTAGCTCCCAACCTTCCAACCAAATAATGTTTAATTAAATATACCAAGGCAGCTGGCTAATAAGCCAGAGTAAAGCCTACTTAGTGAAATTAAAACCTTTCCCCTTTGGCCCGACACTTCGGCCCAAACCTGGCACAAATCAACGTTACACATTTTATCCAATTAGTCGAAAAGGGATAGCTTGCGAAGGAAATTATGTAGCATAACTGTGGAGACAAAAGAAATTGTCACTCTTATCTCGATGTCGGAGAGATCTTGGTTGATTGCAGAAATGAGTGTGTTTGACAGACTATAGGTATCTATGCGTCATGGTGGACCATTGGACATCCCACATATATGTTTTGGGAATACTTTAATTTTACGTACAGCTGAGGAATGGAATTATCCGCAGGAGTTTGTGTTTCCTCATAGCTACAACCTAATTATTAATTTAATTTAAGAGTATATAGGTTAGTAAGCAAACGTGCTGCATCGTCTATCACATGATTTTGACTTTCCATCAGATAAGATAGTGGTCAAACGCAAGCCTAGCAATAATAAATAAAACTCAATTTTATGATTAGTTCCCCGTTGGTCTACAGCAGTGGTTCCCAACCTGTGGTCCGCGGACCACTGTTGGTTCGCAAGGACCAATATGGTCTGAGAATGGTTTAAATTTTCAATCTTTTCGCCTCAAAAGTCTAGTTGATGTAAACTTATTTTAAATTTCTATCAGAAATGTTGTGTTTTCTATGACTGATGAATGTTCTTTATTTTTGATTACAAAGAATAGTATTGCTACAAGTTTTGAATGTTTCTTTATTTATTTCAACTTTATTTACAATAGTGGTACATGGGCGGACTTAATTCATCATGGCATTCTAAGGAATATCTATGTGATATAAGTTTATTATTCTGACCACATCAATAAATTTTCTTCTTAATGTCTAGTCCCTGCTAGAAACAAATTAATCAAAGTGGTCCCAGGTCAAATAAAGGTTGGGAATCACTGGTCTACAGGTTACGATTTTCAGTTAGAGCAGTATTAGAAAATGTTCACTAGCAGCCTGGTAGCTGGATTCTGTTGTTATAGACGCAATCACAGTCATATGCTTTTCCATAATTTTTGGCTATGCTTGTGCTTGAATCGTTGATTGACTTTGCGTACCTTCGTAAAGGAATTAAAGTAGGTACAGTAATAATCAACTGTCGTGTTAATATAATTTCACTTATATCACATTTATATTCAACTTTTTCCCGTTCCTGTGTAGCTATAACATTCCTCATGAATGTGGCTATCATATGAAAAAAGAGTTTTCCAAATCCGACTGGTACTTCCAGAGAATAGTGCGTTCAAACAAAAAAACAAACTCTTCACCGTTATTATATTAGTATTGAATATATTCTTTTTACTGGCAATGGATTCGCCAACCATGCGACTTAAAACATGGTCATACTAAGTATTCACCTATGTCTTTAAGTAACACTATCATATAGTAAGTACCATGTCCCTTACTAGCGAACTTAATTTTATCTCTGCTGGTATTGCTTTGTTATACCTATTAGTATATAAGTGTGTGCTGTATATTAGTGTAATATTGGATGCATTGTGCTCACATAATATAATCAATTGGTCAATGTACCTATGTATACAAAATATTGTAAAACTTATATTTGAAAAGAGTAACTATGGAATTTCTTGTCCGTTCTTCTCCATAAGAATCTACTTTTTGCGAATGGACAACTAGAGTCACTTATTTTTTAATTTTAAACTGTAAATTTGACGTTCAAAAGTGCCTTTTAATTTTCTAGTTGAAATAAATGAATTGACTTTGACTTTGACAATCTACCTTACATTAGGCATGCAAAAATTTGTGAAATTGTGAACTACATTAAAAATTAAATTAAATGGTTTACAGTTAAAACAATAGTCGGCATAGTACATTCATAATATAAAATGAAAATAAAATCGTTTAAATTGAGAGAATGAGGTCATTAAGTATGTCAATATTAATTAAATTACATTAAATTATTCAAAACATTGCATAATTCAATACAATAAATTATTCAACACATAAATTAAGTCATTATCATTTAAAAAGTCATTTACTGAAAAATAACATAACACAACGTTTTATAACATAATGTTATATGCTATGTACTTGTCCTCCAAAAATGCAGAAATGTTGCATATAAAACCGCCCTGCAATCAACTCATTCGACCTGAAAGCAAGCTCTTTGATTTACGCCTCCCACTATCCAGTATAGAACAGCAGTAAGCTCAATTTACCCCTCAGATCATAGTCAACCACTAACAGAAGTCAATCTCTGGAGAGACTAATAGGATTAATACAAATTGGGACAGATTGGTAGCATTCAATCTGTGAAGAGCCCGGGAACACAATGCAATAATATTGGTAAATATGCCTCGGCCAATACCGGCTCCGTCCTGTACAAACGGAATGAATAGTGATAGGGCCAGGGTATGAATAAGGCAAGGTGTAGAGGTTGTTGGGGCTTGATTCTTAAGTAGCTGATGTGCTGAGATAATGAGTGTTTTTTAACACGCTTTATTATGGGTTCTGTTCGTCCGAATAAAGAAGACGGAACTCGTATCACTTGTGTGTCTGTCTGTCTATTTGTCTGACTGCCTGTGATTTTTTTAAATTTATTTTTTCTTTATTTAAGAAACAACTCGTATTTAGCCAAAACATTGAGAAAAAATAGTTAAAAATGAAAATAATAAATTGTAGATATGATTGATGATAATGATATGAATATATGAAGTAGGACTATAATTTGTTTCAGAACAATTGCACAGTTAAATGTCTCTACTTAAATGTTACGAATAGTTGATGTTCTAATTTATGGATTTATGTTGACCAGCCTCATAACTTGTGGTTTTATTGCTTTGAATCATTATGTTTATGGGGGTGTGGTACAGACAGGATAATTTACTGGTTGTTAATGTCGAGACTACCTGTTCCTGGTCATGATAACTAGAGAATATGTAGGTACTAATGGATTCTTTATAGTATAGTAACCAGTGATTAGGGCTATCAGCCACTTGTCGTGTAGAGGTCTAGATATATTTTACAGCAGGATATGAAAAGCTCATAAAATAGAAACTGATTCAATATAGTTTAACAACCATCAGTTTGGTCAACTAGATACCTACGATGATCACAAATACTAATTGCCGATGGCAAACTTCATGTAACCATGGAAAATAAACTTAAAGCGTAAAATAGGTACCATAAATAAAAAAAAGACAGACGTGTACTTCACAAATTTAAGAATTCAAATAAGTATTACGACGGCCTGAAAAAATTCCACCCACAAAGTTCTACATTTAAACGCAACAAAAAAGTAAAACAGCTGCCGCGGCCGCCCACAGGCGACGAAAAAAGACGAGAATAACCGATCAGAACTCAATTTACGGCAAAATGAAAGAAGACACTTGATTCCAATCCAATCATGATACGGTGTAAGTGAGCGCGCACGCTTACCCATAGCGATTGTCTGAGACACCGTCGGCGACGTATTTAATGACGCTTCGACATTGGCGCGACTTGACGTGCAACATGTACACGTACTAAGACTCAATTTAATCTACCTAGCCTTTTCCCAACTATCTTGGGGTCGACTTCCAGTCTCACCGGATGACACTGAGTACCAGCATTTTACATGGAGCAATTGCCTCTCTGACCTCCACAAAACAGTAAATGGGTAACACGATACATCTTGGCAAGCCCAGCGTCAAATTTTCTGACTTATGACTGGCTGTATCGACTGTCAAAGCTGTTCAAATGACAGCTGGGACTAACGGCTTAACATGCTTTCCGAGGCACGGAGGAATCTCGATATGTAACGAATGGATCAACTTCGGCAAGCGTTGAAGTTCGTGCGGCTGATACTATTTAGTCACGAGCTCTTAAAAAATTCTAAATAAGGTTTAATTAAAGGCGCGATAAATCAGATTAGAACTCTCAAAATTGAGACTCAGGCTTTAAAGTTTGCCTTTTATGATGTGATCAATGTAAACAGACATAACATTTGAAACAATCATATCGGTATTGATGATTTTCTTTATGAAGTGGTTAGTAGATCTTGCGGCTGTATAACAGCTACACGATGTATAAATTGTCGTATTTCGTCTAAAGGACTTTAGAGGAAGCCATACATTTATGGAGAGATTCTTCTGAAAGGACTCGAAACTTGCAAGAACAATCTCATCGGTGTTAATGATTTAGTTACTCCGGCAGACGAAGCGTGTATAGATCTGGAAGCGGGTGGGCGCGTTCACTTACCCATTAGCAATTGTCTGAGATAATGTCAGCGACGTTTTTAAAGACTGGTCCGCACTCCTCTTGCAACAAATCGCATTGGATCTCTAAAGATTACGACTTTGAAACTTTAAAGTGTGCCTTATATGGAGATCATTATGAACAGACATGATACTTGGAAACAATCTCATCAGTTTCAATTTGATTATTTTCATGTTATGGTCGCTCCTACCATCAAGTCGATTGTCTAATACACCATCGGCATTCCGTTCAGTATTACATGTGGCGCGATTTGATGTGCGGCATGTCGAATTAAGACTAAAAGAATTTTAGTTAGACGCTACCGTATATGGAGAGATCAATCTGGGCGAACACTATACTTAAAACTATCTCATTAGCTTCATTGGCATCAAGATCTTGATGCCTTTATTTCCACAAAAGTACCAGAGATTCTAATAAGGTTAGAGGTACTTAAGGATCTACCTTCAAGTCCCCCTTCAAGTCTAGGCACACGTGATCAGGTCAAACTGATCATGTGTGCCTATATACAACACGATTCCTTTTCAAGTCGCAACTCCACATGTGACGTTTGTGCCCAAGGATTGATATCGCCAAGTCTTGTAGCAAAGTCGCGACGCGTTTGTTTGTTGAACGTTCTGCTACTAATGCCAGTGTTATTGGAAGATAACGTGTGTTGGAACCATCAAGGGCTTTTGAAGCAGTCGTTGACAATGCTTTCAATTTTTATCGAAGTTAAGCATACCGTTTTCGTGTAAAATAATGTACATAAGTGTAAAGAGCTTATGTCTGTTTGGGGGTGTTAAAAGTATTCTTTTAACACCCCCGAGGAGTTGTTTTACTGTCTTATAATGAAGATTGGGCAGAATCTGTCTTCTTAGTTTTTACTGCCGCTCATTTCCGTTAACCACAATTATGTTAAAGTGATTCAAGGAAATCTCAGTGTGAACCTCGGCTATTATAGGTAGAGGTACCTAGTATAAACCGAAGTTGTTGTGTGTGAATGTTCATCATCTGCCTAGCCTTTTCCCAAGTACATTGGAGTCGGCTTCCAGTCAAACCGGATTTAGCTGAATACCAGTATTTTACGTGAAGCGGCTGCCTACCAGACCTCCACAAACCATTACCTGGGTAACACTGTACTCCTGCTAAATGTTAATTCAGAATGATTTCTCTTCTGCATCTTTCGAGAATATAACAAAACGTACTAGCTATTTATCTCAACTCGCTCGTGTGCATAAGATTAAGATCAGCTCTATAGATAGTTATTCTAGCTAAAGGAATAATTTTGACACGAAGGAAATTATGTAACCAAGTGTACCTACGTCACCTCGAAATATTAGTCACAAAGTTACATGTAATATCACTTTGATATTGTAATATCGCTATTTCCCAACTGATGCATTTCTGAACGGAATTCTGTTTGAGATGGAGGTGGAATCACAAATTTTGGATATAAATTCTAAGCAAATTCCGAGCGGTGTCAACTGTATTTGCTTGGGATTCAAGAATGCAACAGGCTTTTCAGAAAATGTTAGTTCGATTTTTGATAAAATTTGGTTAAAGCTTGTTAACATAAACCTAATTTGCCTTAACATAAACCTCAATATTTTATTCCGTAATTTTCACACCTCCTTATTTATTTTTTTAATTATCAAATTACTGCTTCCGCTCTGGGTGGAGCGGAAGGGCGTATCAGACTCTTACTGACTAAAACCCATCCGTGTTCCTTCTAAAGCTCTTTACGTTCCAGGGCCGCGGTAACTCTTTCGAACAAATTCCGCAACCCTGGCAGGCTCTGACCCCAGCGGGCCACACATCTCATCATCATTCTGACATCTCTGTGAGGTTTTTTCACACCTAACATACTAAAAATGATTATTTTAAATATATTGTATTAACATTTTAAAATTAACGAGCTTTTTAGCGTTCGTGGCCTATCCAACAGGATTCGTTCATTTATCCGGGGTGAAAACTGTCGTTTGACACTTCGACATATGTGTAGCAATGATGAAATGACCTTCATTCCTAAAGGAAGGTAAATCTAAATGGCCTGAATATAACGCGATAATTATGGAAATAACGGTCTAAATCAGGATTTTCATTTTTTTAGTCATCATAAATTAGTAAAGAAACTTAAAATAAATTTCAAAACTTGTAGCAATTTCAAAGTTAAATATCAAAATTTGTCATACAAAGGCCTCGTGTGTTTTAGCCGGTAAGAGTCCGGCACTGCCCCGACCATCTCACATTGTGAGGCAGTCGAGGCGTCCAAGAGCATTTCCCACTCCTGCCAAAAAAAAAATGGCCAGCCACAGCTTAGCCTTCATAATTTATCTGAAACAGAGGTACTAATTTCAGTTACTGAAACATTAGATAACATTAAATAACTAATTGGCTCAACAATGTCAGACATTTCAAGTAACAAACCTTCAACTGAACAAACAAACAAGTATACCTCGTTACAATATTAATTAGGATAATGTTTCAGTTTCATATTTTACCCGACTGCCTCAGAAGGAGGGTAATATTTTTAATTAAACATTTTAGTCAAAAGCAGAAAAGTGATGTTCAACAATATTTGCTCAATTACGACGACGTGTCAAGAGTTTGCTCACAAGTTTTTTTTAGCTTTTTTTTTTTTTTATTTAATATGGGTTTGCTCTTGACTCTAGTCTAGGTCATAGATGACAGAGACAAAGTCGACGATGGAGCGATGAACAACGTAACGTTTGAAATATTTTTATTTGATATTATTTCGTCCACAATTAAGTTATGGTGGTCGCAGTCGATGGTTATAATGTTATGTTTTTGGGTTCAAAAACAATTGGTTAATAAAAAACATTTTTTGTATAATTTCGACCACGCTGTAAATTGGCAAATTTTTTCAGTCACTTTCTATCCCTATTCGATCAAACGTTTGTAAGAGATTGCCCTGTGCGATAAGACCGCCCATTGAACACTTGTTTTTTTTAATAAATGTTTATCCTCTGTTTATTATGAGGTGAACAACAAAGTATCTATTTGTACAATAAAAAAAAATTCTACCAATTTGAAAAATGGTATTAAACTGATAAAAATCAGTACCTCACTCCACCTGCTTTGCTCAACCTAGCAACAAAAACCATTCAAACACAAGAAGACCCTATTATCAGCACAAAACCCATCCAGGGATACATAACTAAGGAAACAGGCTGTTAATAGGTCTGTTCAACTAGCCAGTGGGATAAGCGGACCTTAATTACGGCCAGGGGCGGCGGGGCCCGAAGAAATGGATGGCCTCCGGTTCCGCAGCCCTTAAGTTCGGTAATTTCAGTTAGCAGCAAATGGGGGGAACTTGGACGTGCCTAATGTAGGATTGGGGACACTCCATGTGACCGGGATGTACTTCGATTTGGGGGATGATTTAGTGATCTGGCGTTGGATTTGGTTTTTTTGTGGGACGCCGGACGGTTTGGAACGTGGATGTGTTTATTAATTATCTCCTTAAAATCCACGACTGGTATACCTACATTGTAACCTTTATTTTAAAGCTAACGTTCTGAAAAGAAGGTATTGTGCTTGCCAGCCTTCATTCTGATTCCTGATTCCATTTGATTAAAACGTCTATTTTGTGAATCTGTGAATCTTGAACCAATTTATGACTCTGGTTAAGCGTGACCAAAAATGTTCCACTGTCACAACTCTTATCAAACCTAACGCTGCCAACAATAAATAACAGAAACATTATTGTATTTATATGTTGAAATATAATCGCGCCATTTATAGTTGTACTGTACAACTACGATACAACTGAGTAGCAGTGAAAAATGAACTGGTAAAACGAGAACGATTTTAACACCCCCGATAATATCACAATGTCCGGAACACGTACAGTTTAATATTTTAACTTACGTGACTCCTGATATTTTCTGAAACGGATTCTTTTAAGGTCGTTGGTAAGTAGGCGATTATTTGTTGCTTAGCATGTTGCCGTGTTTTTGTCAACGCAATTGGTATTTGTTTGGGGAAACTGTCGACATTTCTTAAAACGAAAATAAAAGTTTTTTTTTGAAATTGGTACATGTTAAAATTTTCTCGTATCTGCACTAGCTCTGTGAAAACAGCCAATGACACTGTGTATTGATCTCGTCTCGTTTCGTCACTAAAAAAGTAATTATAATATTTATTTAGCACTTACATGAAACGCGCACGGTACATAGATTAAAAAAACATTTAGGTATGCCAAAAACTAAGTGTGTGTCTTAGGGCTAAAAAAGTCCATTTCAGAGAAATGTCAGACAGACTGATGATAAATAGGTACTTAGGGAAATAAATACTTGGAAACAAAACAAGCCATACGGCCAACTATAGCAATAACAAACCGTGCTCACTGTTCTTAATATCACGCTATGGTTAAGACTATAGCTTAGAAAATAGCTACTACCGTAGTGAAATTTTTAACCAGTCTACAAAATTGGTAACAACTGGGCTTTCTATGTAGATTGAACGAAGTACTTGTAAGACACTAGATATCTACTATTCTGTGGCAAAGTCATGAGCTGCATTCTTTATTTAAATTCTTGCAACGTCATCTGTTTCCTCGTGGATACCCGGCCTTTATGCACCATCTCACTAAATGCGTATTTTTCTTTAAGAACCCTAACAAAACGTTGTCTCACGAGAAAAATATATTTGAAAAGTTTTCCGTCTTAAGCCGCGACTTAATTATTTTACAACAATGGTCGCTTGTTTTAAGTAACTCTTTGTGTTTACAGAGTAATTGCTGTTCATTTTAAGTCATAATTTTACGTGGCCATAATTTACAAAGTTCTGGCAGCATACCTTGCCTAGGTACCTACTTTCTTAGGAGTTTATCTTGGCTACGGCGTAAATGTTGGGGCCCTACATGTTTTAAAAGAAAGACCTAAGCTATTATCATTATCTTTTCTTGCACAAGTTGTTCTGTGCCAATAAACGATTTCTCTTTCTTTGTATTTAAAGAACGGAATTAGTATGTGGTACCTTATCATTTTGTCCATGGGATATATTGTTGCTGAGGAAGGTGTGATAACGATTCGGGAGAATAAAAATAATTATATATTTATTTTAATCTCAATCTAAGATGCGAATGGTTGGAAAATTATGTTATATTAGAAATTTCACTTGCCATTTCTTTTTATTGGAATACATTAAAAAAAAAATATAATGTATTTTGTCGTCGGTTCAATCATACGGTCTACTGAAACGACTGTATCTATGATAAATTCGTAGACTCCACGACAGCCAATTCAACTTGAAAATAAATAGTTAAATACTTTACAGTTCTTTCCCAGATTTTTTCCTCAAGCAGCAAATCTCTTGTATCTACTAAACTGGTTGGGTATTTCTATTATTAGAATGTAACGTAATGCCCAATGTATTCATGAGTCTGAATACACGTAACCTCCTTCGATCGGCTCGACCATGCATTATGTATGGGATTGTTACTTTCACTCCCCGTACTCACTGACTGATGCGTAAATAAGTACTTACCTCATCTTAGTAAAGTTAGCAATGAATGACATTATTGCTAACTTTACTAAGGAGGTACGATTTGTAACAAAAAACTTAAAAAAAAAATTGTGATTGAAAATATTGAAAAAAATTATCTAAACTCTACTCAAAAAAACTTAATTTAATTGGCAACTTTTTTGCCAGTTAAATTAAGTTAATTCATTAAAATGAACTGCAGTCAATTACAGAGGTATATTTAATGGAGTTGCAGACTTGCACTGGTCACACTAGAAAGCAATAAGTAATAAGTCGAAAACAGAGGTATGCGAAAGAGGGTGTAAAGTTCCGCAAGCTCCATTGAAAAGGGAGATCTTCTGACCAAGAGGGTGTTGTGGTTTTTATTGTTGATAGAACCACAATCTCACCTCAAGTAGTCGATGATGGAGCTCGATTGCCTAGAAGTCACCTCTTGAAACTAATTTAAACTAGTTGGTACCTACAGAAATAAATATTTTGTATTTTTTTGTATTTTGTATTTTTTTTTACTTAAAGACTCCCAGGTTGTAGCTATCAGAAAATAGAGACTCCGGTAGGAAATTTTTCTCCTTCTGTACGTAAAATCAATAATGAAGTTTGATAACGCGAAGAAGGATCTCTGTGACGTCAGGGCTTTTTGACATAATTATGTGGCGGTATAGATGCTGCTTCAATAGGGTATTTGATAAAAAAACTACGGACACGAATCTGACGGACTACGTCAGACAGATTTCCAAAAAATATATTAGACACGTATTTTTTCTTTTCTCACGTAAACAAAAAATTAAGACGATTTTTTTAGTTTTAAACGCACTGTGCGTTTAAAACTCATGTGACGTAATTTTTTTTATGTTTGGGAAATCATCAAATGACTTCTTCCGCTCTGGGTAGAGCGGAAGGGCGTGTCATACTCTTACTGACTAAAACCCATCCGTGTTCCTTCAAAAGCCCTTTGCGTTCCAGAGCCGCGGTGACTCTTTCTAACAAATTCCGCAACCCTGGCAGATGTGACGTCACTTACCAGTACACTTTTTACTGGAACGGACGTTACAAATCCCTACTCCTTATTTTTAATGATTATTTTATTTTTATCATCATTTTGCAATTCATAAATAGTACAAATTGTTTTCAATACAATTTTGTTAAAATTTTATGCCTTCTGGCGGGACATTGTTGGGACTATATACTTTTGTAAAACATCGTTAGCCATACCCTATGTTCACAAATAAATAATTTGAATCATTGATGCGTTTTATCATCGTAATTTTTTATTGATTTGATAAAAAAAAAAATACATATCCAATATTTTTCGAAAATCTAACTGACGTACTAAATAGAATCATATTTTTTAACCCAGGCAACATCTCTATTCTTTATGTGACAACCGTACCCGAGATGATTCCAGAATTCTATACAACGTTCTAAGGCCGGCTCCACACGGTCATCTGTGGCTGCGACAGTCACAAAGCAATTTACAGAGCGCTCAAGCTGCTTATGATCCGCACATCAATCACTCCGGCGCACACAGTCGTGTGGAGCTGACGGCTGTCAACAGTTGCAACCCTAGCTCGAAACTTGGAGGTTTCTAACAAGTTATATTATGTTGCTTGCAGTAGGTTTAGATTGAGATTGGTTTCTCAACTCTTTCGTGACTTAATAACAAGATTTGGTCGGAGTGATAGTCAATAAAAGGAACTAGTGAATCTTCAAACCTCTAACTGTCCCCAGGGTCGGACTGCTCATACATTCGAGGTAGCGTTAACCAGCTGGGCCCTTTTACACTAAGTTCTTAAGCTTGCCTGCGCCTCCCAACAAAGTTACTTGAAAAATTAGCCACTCTGCTAACATTCTAATTAATCATTTGTATATTGAATTGTTTTCCGATATTATTCCGTCTTTTGTTATACCGTCCCGGGCCCAAGGCTTGTGGCGAGCCACCCGGGCCCTTCCAGTCCAATCCGACCCTGACCGTCCCACAGAAGTTTATTGGCTTTTCCTCATGTTTGAAATGCGATGTGGTGTGCTATATTCAAAAATTAATCATAATCCCCACTTGCATAAAACAGGAAGGTGATTTCAGACTTTTGAATTCTTACAATAAGCCCTGCCCTCTTACTATGACGTGCCAATTCGACCATGATTCCGTTGTAAGAGAGAGACAGCATACAGGACAAATAGCACTACTTACCACACTGGCCCTTTATAGAAGTGATGGTGTTTTCCTCACGATGATGATGTTTTTCATTAATTCAAAAGATATAAAATACAAATGAAACCAACCCTCAAAGGCTTCCTACACACGTTCATCTGGTATGGTCTGTTTATGATTTGTCGTGTGAAGCTGAAGGCTGTCAACAGTTGCAATCCTAGAAACCTCAGGACCTATGAATAAATCATGGGGTGTTTCCTGCTGTACCTAAATTTTGTATTAAAAATAAATATAATATAACTAGCTGACGCCAGCGGCTCCGCCCGCGTGAATGTCGAAAATTATCTCAAGAGAACATACTCCCGCGATAAATCCTATGTGTTATTCCAGATTTTAATCTACCTCTATGCCAAATTTCATCAAGAGCCGAATAGAAGAGAATATAGAAGTATAGATATATAATAAATTAAAAAATATCAGATCCGTATTTTTCTTTTATCACGTATACCTACAGTGCGTTGAAATTTCGCATTTCGAAATAGTGCGTTACCCGTGTACCACTTTTTACCTACAAGTGATGTGACAAGCCCCACCCCTAGACCTTGATGCGTTTCAACATAAAAAAAATAGTCTAACTAACGGACTAAATAGAATCTTATTCCAAAAGATGTAGCTGCAGAATTAATTACAGTCCTGTAAGGCTTAGGCACACAATTATTGAAGATAGTCCGTCTGTGTATGATCCGCACATCAATCACTCAGCAGACACAGTCATGTGCAGCTGAGGGCTGTCAACGGTTTCAACCCTCGTAGTTGGAAAATGGTTCGTGAGGAACAAGTGACACTGTGCTGACAACAAATTCGAGGGTGACATGGAGGCTCGTGTAAACTAAAATTGGAAAAAGGGGTATAGAGACATGACCCATATGTATGTACTTATAGGCTTTTATTTATTTATATATTGTGTACTGTACACTACTGTGAGGAGCTCGTGGCTAAAGAGCCACAAGGTTCGATCTTCAAGGTTAAGCAACGCTTGCCGAAATCGGTCTGTGGATGGGTGACCATCTTGACATACCGAGATCTTTGGCAGTCTTTACGGATTGTCAAAATCTTACTTCAGTCTTGTCAAGGAGTAGGTGTTATCCAGTTAATGGGTTATAGAGATCTGGTAGGCTGCCGCTTCATGTAAAACACTGGTATTCAGCTGAAAATGGTTTGACTGGAAGCCAACCCCAATATAGTTGGGAAAAGGCTAGGCAGATGATGACGTGTACTGTAAGTTAAGTTTAGCAAATCTTTCTATCGTACTGAGTTTTTTTTATAATTGATTGGATCGCGTTAGACTATAATCTCACCTGATGGAAAGCGATGATGTGGTCGACGATGGAGCAGGCTTACCTTGAACGAACCTCATTGGAGGTCTTGACTGAAAGACCTCCAGGTTTGACATAAGAGAACTCAATGCTGAGTTAAGCTCGCCTTTGTACATGAGCTGTCCTATAATGATTAGGTATATTTGTATGTTTTTGTGTTTACAATATAGAAAAAAAAATATATATTTTCCCAGTTAGTACTTATATAAGTTGCCAGTTTTTCAATTTACTTTATAACAATCAACTATTTACAGTTTAAAAGATATAGTGTGCATCATATTAATTCTTAGGTACTTAAACCCGTTGTTTGACCACGGTGTTCTAGGAACCTTCATCTATTAATAACCATCTCAAAAGCTCATCAAATACCCTGTTCATTGGTTCTAATCTAATTTCAATCGAAGTCAATTTAACGCTTAATTTCGAATTCACGAAACTTGAACCGTGAGAATCGTTGGCCAGTTGCAAATTCTGCGGCGACCAAGGAACTTAGAACTGGGTACTAATTAGGTTCAAGATCTGAAAAGATAGCTGCTAAAGAGCATATTATTAAGCATATGCTACTACATATTTTCCTGCGGATTCAGTGACCTATCGTATTTCATATCATAACAATAAACAAAAGTTCGTCTTTTAAAAATATTACTAAAGATCTGACCCGACTTCGCACGGGTGGAAGTTCCCGGTTTTTTGCTCTTTCTATTAGTGAAAACCGTATTAAAACCGTTTTTTTTTGTGAGTGGCGTCTCGCTGTTCAACCTACCAGGTTGTCGACTGCTTAACCGGGCTTGCCTGTGGTGGCCTTAATATAATATAAAAGCCTCCAGCTAGGGCTTATAAAACCGTTTCACGGTTTAGAAGAAGTAAGTGAATACAGATAGATTCAGACAGTGATATTATATAGGTAATATTTAAAGAACTAATAGTAAATAGTTTTGATAACCACAACACACCAACTAGGTATCTTACTAGTGACTAAAATAAAAACAGGCGATTTAGTTAGTCATCAATCGTCAGTATATTTATAAACCTTCTACTGCGTAGGTGATCGATTTTATTAGAACAACACCATGTTATTATGTGCTTAGCCTTGATGTCATTGGTTGGCATGCCATTGGCTTATGGCTTATTATATCATTATTTATTCAGGTAAAAAATGCAGTAAATACAAAATCGAGCATTATTTCAAACTAGTGGACCCGGCTTCGCCCGAATATTAATGTTTTTTTTCAATATTTTCTTTCATAAGAACCTTCTCCTGACAATAACAAACACAACAAAAAAAGAATAAGCGAAATTGGTCCAGCCGTTCTAGAGTTTTGCGCTTAGCAACACATTTAGCGATTCATGTTTATTATATAGAAGATAGATAGCTCAGCAGAAACAAAAGCTAGTCAGTTAGCTGATGGTAGCTGGACTCGTATATATGTGGATGCACTATGCTTCTGTCCGCTGCTTTGTCCGAATGAAAAGAGTTATAATATCGCAAGAGAACGTACTATCAGAATAAATAAGTAGTGTCGTCTACCAGGAGGTATTATCCTATCTCCTGATCCGGGTATGCTCTACTCGTTTGCCAAGTTTAACCCAAAATCTTTCAACCGTTGAGTGACTGTTCGAGAGGGATTCAAACCTTAACCTATTATAAGTACTATAATATTAATAAAAATATTTTGGGACAACTTACACACGGTCATCCGATCCCAAACTAGGCAGAGCCTGTGCTATGGCAACCAGACAACTAATAAACATACTCATATATTTCTAAATACATACATATTATAGACAAATTACACCCAGACACAGAACCAATGATCATGCTCATGACACAAAGATATTATAAAGCTGATGTTTGTTAGGTCGTGGCTAAATAATAACAGACGCACGGGTCGATCTTCAAGGTTAAGCTATGCTTGCCAAGATTGGTCTGTGGATGGGTGACCATCTTAAAAATACCGAGTTTCCTCCGTGCCTCGGAAAGCACGCTAAGCCGTTGGTCCCGGCTGTCATTTGTAGGTCTTTGGCAGTCGTTACGAATTGTCCGAAGCCAGAAAATTTGTCTCCAGTCTTGCCAAGGAGTACCGTGTCATCCAATTAATGGGTTGAGGAGGCAGGCAGCCGCTTCATGTAAAAACCTGTATTTAGCTGAATCTAGTTTGACTGGAAGCCGACCCCAATATTATTGGAAAAAGGCTAGGCAGATGATGTATGTCGTCGGATTTGAAAAAAAAAACTTTTTGTATAAATGATCCCTCATTCATGAGGAAAGTTATAAAAAATGGGATATGCGCGTACGAAGTCGCGGGAAAAAGCTAGTTAAAACATAAGTAGGATCTTCTCGTAGAGACAATTTGAAAATAACGTGTTTGAAACACCATAAAAGAAGTATCTCCTATCTCTCTCCCCATCGTAAAAAGTTGTATGACATAATGATCCAGATTGAAAGTCCCCACCTACATACAGCACCTACGTACCTATATAAAATACATACGAAGCAGAAGTTTCTCGTTCATAAAGACGGCGAGGCGCCAGTGGGCCATACAATATGTTAAGCGCTGTTCTCACAAAAAGATATCGTGTCCCTCGATCCGCTCTTTCAGTAATGAAGCGTAGCTTGCGTGCTCATTATTATATTTTATGAAGCACTTTTGTGGGACAGTGTACTGGTAGCATGAAGAGTGGTGGTTATTCACATAGCTATTTATTTTAAAGACTTGTGAAACACCATTGTTTTGTCATGGAAGTCTGTATCCATTAAAATAACACCATGATAGTCGTAGCTTTTTCCCGTTTCGCGACTAGGCCTTTCATACAGGATCCGTGCATTCTTTCATTTTTCAGGATCAAAATAATATAGCCTGTGGCATCCAGTGACAGTCTAGTTTTCTGTAAAAGTTAAAAAAAATCGTAATAATCGTAGAGATTACTTACTACAAAAATTACAGTTTTTCCTTTTCATCATAATTAAGATTAGGTTTATATTATTTTCATGTTTCATGTTGTGATAGGTACGACAGCGCATTTGTTTTCGAATTCCAATTTTCAAATGAATTTCTATCTTTGAAATCACTTCTGTGCGACAGTCTACAATCTTTTACACGGAATCACTCGTGTACGACAGCGTACGAGCAAGCCCTTTATGACTGAATTAGAAATAAATTACGGAATTCTTTACCCATAAAGTTCACGCTCTATAAATTCATAAGGACATTATTTTCTTCTTAATTCTATCGGCGCGTTATTCATAGTTTAGTGACTTATAGCGTCCTGAATTTGTTTTATTTTGTCGAGATTTTTGGCTTGTAAAAAGCAAGATTTCTTTGATAACAAAACCGGCCAAGCGCGAGTAGTACCCTCACACGAAGGGTTTCGTACCATAAAGCGAAAAAAGCACGTTTCTTGTATGGGAGCCAGTTAATTTTTAATTAAATTAAATTTGTATTGTTTGTTGTTGCAGCGGCAATAGAAACAAACTCTGGGAAAATTTCAACTATATACCTATTAGGGTCCTCAGGATTCAGCTCGCTCAGACAGATAGATGGACGGACGGACAACGGAGCCTTAGTCATAGGGTTCCGTTTGGTTACCTTTTGGGTACGGAACCCTAAAAAGGATAGGTAATACCACGAAACTATGATCAATGCTCGTTTCTTCGCCGTATGAGGTTCTATTTTGCACTAACCTGGACTAGAACGTTCGCCTTCAAACTTTACTTTTATAAAATTTAAAAACCAAGAACCAATCTTTGTAGTGTTGTTGTGAACCCAACAGCGGTGTCACAGTCTATGAGAAAATGTGTTGTTTCTCGCAGGTGACACGCTGCATATGCTCCCAGGTTTAGCTCGAAACTACTGTTGTGTTATGTGTACCTAGTAGTAGTATGAAATAAAATCCTTGTTGTATTTCTGTACTTCAAGAGTGCCTTTTAATGGTCTAGTTGAAATAAATGACTGACTTTGTATTGCACGTGTTTCGAGTACTTTTGTTTGGGTGACAGCTTCGCTGTTATGTGATTAGGATTATTTGAGTTAATGCATGGAATTACTAGGTACCTACTTTACCTACTGGGTCAAAGTTGTCAAAGCCAGTCTATACTATACTCTATCCGTTTAGGTAGTTAACTAAAGGTAAACAATCTTGATGTAACTTTTTACTTAAGAACTCAGTTTAAAAATAAAATGCAAGTAAAAACCAAAGTAAATACAACAGTATCGAATACTAAATCAATTGAACCATAAGTTTTAAAAGTAGTTTATTTGTTTAATATGAATTTGTGTAATAAGACACATCAAGATTGTTTACCTTTAGTTAACTACCTAAACGGATAGAGTATAGAAATAAATTTCGGTAGGTACCGTTTGTTCGGGTAGCATAATATTCATAGTCATTCGAGATACAGTTCCTAAAATGTTTCGACATTATTTTCCCCAATTCTCATTATTGGACTGAAAATCCTACTATCCTACTTATATTACAAACGCAAAAGTTTGTAAGTATGGATTGATGGATGGATGGATATTTGTTACTCTTTCACGTAAAAACTACTGAATGGATTTTGATGAAATTTATCACAGTGGTAGATTATAGTCTGGAATAACACATTGGATACTTTTTATCCCGGGAATATGTTCCCTTGGAATAATTTTCGACAATCACGCGGGCGGAGCCGCGGGCGGCAACTAGTAATAATATATAGACGTTAAGAGAGGCTCACCATAATAATTCATCCTACCATACATACACTGGATCTTAATGTGAAAATTATCCCAGTGACAAAAGCGCTCTGATAAACAGCATTCACAAATCCATCAGCCTATTAATATTCCTGCCTGAACCCCCCCACACACATAAACAACCTCATCATCCCACATTTGCTTCCTAAAACCGCAAAATTAAAAAAAAAACACGCACCACGAGTACCAGGCAATCATAAAAATTAAGTTTACGATATACCCGCAGCGTCAATATAACGGCCCATAAAGACGGTCGAACGCCCGAGCAACGTTTAATTACTCGTCCCAATGATGTGGCTGACAAATTGCTGACAAGCTTGAGCGCCATATTGTTGTTATGTGGTCCGCTGCTTCCTCCGTTTCTATTAACTGCTGGATCGATTTATGTTGCTTTGTTGTGCCTACATGCTGGCCGGTGGGGTCATTGTTTAGATATTTTTGGGTAAATTTATTGGGCTTTGATTGGATGCGGCCTTAAAGGGTGCTGGTAACTTAAGCAATCGTGGCTTCAAACAGCTGTTACTGCAACTTTCCTTTTGCTTGGTCAGTTCTAAGGGCCGACCGAAGGTTCGGTTTCGGTTTCAGCCAGTTTCGGCTCAAAAATCTAGTTTCGGCCCAAAAATTTAATTTCGGCCACAGTTCCGGTTTCAGCAAAAATTAACCGAACCTTCGGCCTCGACGAAACCCTGTGTTCGTCATTGTTTTTAACACGTTTATTTTTTTTTCATATTAAATTGTAAAAATAACGTAGCTTTATCATTATTTTTGTCAGCATTTTATTTGATGTTTATATTTTATTTAAGAAAGTAAACTGTGATAAAAAATAATCAACTACACTACCATACTACTACTATAGATACAAAAATTATAATATTTTATATTATACGTATGTATGTCCATATAATGTTCGGCTTCGGTTTCGGGTTTTGGCCGAAACTGCGATCAAAAACGAAGGTACCGAACCTTCGTTTTCGATTACGGCTGAAAATACTGTTTCGGTTGGACACGAGTTAGTTTAAAAAAAAAGAAGAAAATATTACAAAATAGTTTCAGTGGCGGGCGATGCGATGACATTCTTTTTATTTGCAGTTTGATTTCACTACTTCACTATCACTATCACTACATAATTTATAAAACAAAGTCCCTCCCCACGTCTGTCTATCTGTCTGTTCGCGATAAACTCAAAAACTACTGAACGGATTTTGATGCGGTTTTCTCCAATGGATAGGGTTATTCATGAGGAAGGTTTAGGTGTATAATTCGTCCCAAAATTTCTACGGGAACTGGGAAAATAGGATATGCGCGTATTGAAGTCGCGGGCAAAAGCTAGTAAAATATAATTTACTCATCCCATTGATGTGACTGACAAATTGTTGACAAGCCTGAGAGCCATATTGTGGTATGTGGTCCGGCGCTTCCTCTGTTTCTATTAACCGCTGGATCGATTTATGTTGCTTTGTTGTGCCTACCTGGTTGGTGAGGTCGTTGTTTAGATATTTCTGAGCCAATTTATAAAGCTTTGATTAGATGTGGCCTTAAAGGCGCACTTTAGCAGTCATGGCTTCATCAAGCTGACACTACAGTTTTCCTTTTGTCCTTATTTAGTTTAAAAAAAGAACACTTTCCAGCAACGGACCTTGAGACTTACCAAATGCAACAACGTGGTTTGATGAAATTGTGACAGGATAATGTCATATCTTTAAAAACTTTACACTACTTCTGAAGCAGTCGACCAAAAAAGGTTGACGCATTGTCGAATAACGCTTATCCGAAAGATTTTATTTGCGGCCTGATATTCTTAAGCGCTAAGGTAAAGTTTCAAGGATAAAACGTTGTTCAATCCATGCTAATACTATTAATGCGAAAGTGTGTCTGTCTGTCTGTTACCTCTTCACGCTTAAATGGCTTAACCGATTCAAATGAAATTTGGTAATTAGATAGTTTGAGTTCCGGGAAAGCACAAAGGATAGTTTTTATCCCAGAAACCATCCTTTAAGGGGGTGAACAGCGGGGTGGAAGTTTTGTATGGGAGTCCGTCATTATTGAAGATAAAACCATGAACCTTATATTTAGGCATTTGATAAATATGTTCAAAGTTTTTGAAAAATTTGTATCTAAAAAATAAAAATGGCTGCCCAAAGTAACTATTCCACGGGAACGAAGTCGCAGGAAAAACTAGTGTACAATAAATCTGGTCCAAATATTGCTGACCTAGTAATTACTGGTTTAGCCAATCGCCCATGAACCTCATAATTATGCCGATCATATACATTAGCGGTGGACCGCCCAAATTTTGATCGTCAATTACAGGGTTTTGTTTTCCCTTCATTTCCAGATAACTGTGAGTTTAAACGAATAACAAATATCCCATATTTTCCCTAGTGAAAATGAAATTGTATTTTACTATGTTCTGGATTTGTTTTTGAGGTCTAAGTACCTTAATAGTACGGCAAAACACAATTATATATTGTACTATGACAATACCCCACGACAAAAATATCAAACGTCGTAAATAAGATATTTTAGCCCTTAGGAAAATACTAGCTTCTGCCCGCGAATTCGTCCACGTGGAAGTTAATGACTGTACCCTAAAACAAGTCCTTCGTTCGTATTTTTTTGTGTAATCGTGTAAGCACTACTACCAGAGATTACTTGTCACTACATTATTTTTTTTTAATTATTAGTTTATATTATATAAGTATGAATTCTTCCGTTACTGACTGAGTGACTGACAGACAACGCACAGCCGAAAGTCTTGGCCGAAGAAAGCTGAAATTTGGCACGTAGGTTCCTTGGGGAGTGTAGGGGAGCAAAAGAGATTTCCGAAATTCCTACGGGAATGGGAACAAACGGGATATGCGCGTACGAGTTCGCGGGCAAAAGCTAGTTAGTTTATAAATCCCGGTAGATATAATGAAATAGAGATGATACTATTTAAGCTAACCTCATTCCTGCTACTAGCATACTCAACTCACCACAAAGTCGGCTCAGGTGAAGGAAACTGACGGAGGGGTCGATGGTCAGTGCCGAGTGCTGAGAGCTGACGTATCGAGTGCAATCGATTCTGCGAACACATGGGCACTCTCTGACACACTCGCGATTCAGCTCGGTTGTCTTTTTAATTTTGTTTGACTGTAAACGAGCATTTTGTAAGCTTCTACAGAGAGCCATGTTATCAGCATAAATGTTAAATATTATCTCAACTAATATTGTAATAAGTTAAAAATCTTTCTCTGAAAAAAAGATTCACTATCCCTGAGTTCCAGGTTTCTTAACAGCAAACGATACACGGCTCCTCAGAGATAGACATCGGGAAAAAACTTTAGTGTATTATAACAAGGAATATGTGAATGTACTAAAGCATATTTATTTGGTGGACTGGCCTGTTGGTCGAGTGGTTAGTGACCCTGACTGCTTAACCGGAGGTCGTGGGTTCGATTCCCACCCAGGACAAATCTTTGTGTGATGAGCATGATCATTTGTTCTGTGTCTGGGTGTAATTTGTGTATATTATGTATGTATTTAGAAATACATATATAAGTATGTTTATCAGTTGTCTGGTTGCCATAGTACAGGCTCTGCCTAGTTTGGGATCGGATGACCGTGTGTGAGTTGTCCCAGGATATATTATTATTATTATTATATTATACTTTATTGTACGCCAAAAGTAAAACAAAAAGGAAACTTAAAACTAAAACATATGCAATGGGTGGCCTTATCGCATTCCGCGATCCCTTCCAGACAACCTGGGAAGGACAGCAATTGCATATTTTATTTTGTTTGTTATTTACACTAACTTATACATATATATCGTTTACTACACATTAACATTTACAATTATATTTATCTACATTTACATTTCACACCTACAAAACTGATTTAAATCCGTACACTTCAACGAAGGTTCAGTTGAAAACCAGCGTCAGGCAACTCCTAGTTGTCTGGCATTTTGCTGAACTGGACTTATTTGGCGCAGCCGCGGGGCATACAATATTTTTGTTTTAAAATTAAGCTGTCTTTTATTTGTATCTACAATGTGTGTATGTGTGTGCCAAATAAACTAGTTTTCTTTCTTTCTTTTCTTTCTATATTATAGCATACATCTCGGCTCTGCGTACAATAGATTTTTAGAGATGTTACAACCTCGGTTTCTAGAACTGCAGTGTGCTAGCTAACAAGTGTCAATTAATTTCATTTGATTTGGTTTACGTATTGGATATAATTATTTTCTGTGTCATGTATTGTAAACTACTTTGCATACTACTGTATAAATTCAAGGTTTTAAAACTTAACAGATAGATGTGTTGCTGGGGAGTTTATTGAGCCACTTCTTCTGCCCAGCTAAAACACTAAGAAGTGGTGACGGGCGGGTGTTTTGGGGGACTGTCTTTTTGTAGAACTTTTACGTTCAAAAAGTGCTGGCACTCAGCCTAATTGGAATATATGACTTTTGACTTTGACTTTTTGCAAAGTCAAAACTATATTCATTAAATCATTCCCATACTGCAGAAGGCTCAGTCGATTACGACGACACAATATTTCATAATTCGTCCTACTAAATTTTCTGGTCATTCCAAAATCATTTGCAGCTAGCATAAACACACAATTTCTATGTATATTATAACATTGTGATAGTAGGTTAAAGTGGTAATGTAATAAAGTGATCCCAGTTGATCCACCCTTTTGTAAAATCTGTTAGACAATGGCCGCATGACAAGCGGCCACAGTTGTTCTATGAACAATGTGAACACTTTACAATGAACGGCACAGCTCAGTGTTTCAGTTCATGAGATTAGTGTTGTTGGTTATTGTTGCACTGGGCAGTAAAACAAATGAAGTCTACCATATGGAAATATCAATCAGGGCTAAATAGGTTCAGATCTATGACACAAAACAATCTCGTCAGTTTAATCGTTTCCTTCATGGAGTAATGGCTCATTAAAAGACAATTTAAATTACAAGATTTACAGTTAAAGGCTGATAATTATAAAGAAGAACGGATAAGAAATTTAGTAGTAATAAATACTTAAAGACAGAGATGTGTGGAAAAGGCAGAGGGAAGCACTTGCCCATCAGTGAGCAAAATAGACTGGATAGATAGACTCTTTAGAATAAAAGTTTTCAAAATGTGGTATAGGTATCTAAATTACAACCAAGACACGTTACAACCTCAGTCAGAGCCGATTTTGATAAAGTTGTAGCGGCTTCAATGCCGCCACATGAAAAACTAAGAAGCGAAATTTGTAAGGCAACAAAAATAACCTCAACGCCATCTATTCTGTCAGTGACGAATTACCAACGAAATCCTGCATCTCGCATGCAAAGTTCTCAGTGCGATTTGAACATGTACAACAGTCAATATCAACTATCGGGCAGTTGCCCACCATACACAACAACCGTCTGGTCGGAGGATCCTCCCTTTTTAGTGGAGGTATGCGGGACCTCTATAAAGGCTGGCGAATTTGGAGACAGAACTGATCGTGTCTCATCATATCATTTAAACATGGCTCTAAGGTGTGTACCAATTCACAGTTAAGAGACTACCATACAATTTCCAAATCGGCAATACTTTAATGCCTTGTTTCCCGAAACCAGGGAACAAAACAAAACCGGTTTCTGGAGTACTAAGAAGCTTCTAGCTGTGGACTGTGTTAGATATTACAATTGAGTTACCAGTATAACAAATTACTGCATAGAATTGCTACAATGGTATTATAGTACTACTGTACTACTATTAAAAAGTTCACTTTTATGATCAGATTAGAGTGATCAAGAAGACGTCACAGACAGAGTGTGCATGAGGCTAAAAATATATTGATATTACTATAGCGTAATCAAATAATCATTCTTGCTAGATGAATATTTGATTACGCTAAGCACAAAAAAAAAACCAAAAAAAAGGGTGGATCAACTGGGATCACTTTTTTACATTACCACCTTAACCTAGTATCACAATGTTATAACAGACATAGAAATTGTGTGTTTTTGCTTTGTTTGCGCATGCTTCTACAATTATTTGCTAAGACAATTCTAGAAGCATGAAAGTTTGCACAAGAATCCTTGTCAAAGGTGGGCAAAAGAATTTTAAAAATCCATTCCTCAGAAGGCGGATCTTGTATGGAATTTGCGTGCGAGAAATCCATAATTTCATGGCTTGTTAAAAGAAGGAGTCGAGATGGAAAATGAAATTAATCTTCTCTGCTTGTTAGTAGCTTGAAATATGTTAAGTTTACCACACCAGAGAGGATCATAAACTTTACATTATGACCTCATATTTTCACTCAAATCCCAGATCGGGGATGCAGAATTATACACATAATGTCTAACTCCAACTGAACCAACGCAACAAGCTTTCGAAACACAACTGCAATAAATTGCAATTTGCAAATAACATTTTGAAATTCATGGAATTGGCGAATAAGCTTAGCATTGTGGTTGCACGGACAAAATGGAGATAGAGAATATATCGTATATCGTAGCGAGTCTATGGTAATTTTCGACGATATCTACCTATTTGTTTGTTTTTAGTTTATCCAACACACGAAAGAAAATGAAAATATATTCACTACCTAGCTATGACTATCCTAACCTAACCTACATTTCATTTGATATGTCAGTATTGTGGCGAACATTATAAAAAAAAAACAATTTTGTCGAGTTATTTTTGAGGTTTCGCGAGATTAGAATGATTTTGACGGCAATGATTTTTAAATTATGTAGGGAGATTTAGCTTTTTCTCCCGGCTTCGATTCCCTGTCTTATCATTATCACATAGAAACCTTTAATTTTACCGGGATCATTAAGAAAATGACCTTACAACATTATTATTTCTGTATCTATTTACCTAATATCAGTATTTGTGAACGGTTGGCCCCAAACTAGGTAAAACCTGTAACTTGGAGTCCTGAGTTTTAATTTGAGATTAATTACAAATACTGAACATGTTTTGAGTCGGTTAGTGGTACATAACAAGTTTAAAAATAAATTACTTATAAAATTAAGGGTTGTGTGTGTTCGCTTGTCAGTTGTGTAAGTGATGGTATGTATGTTTTACGTATGAGATATTTAGGTGACTTTGTACTTTGTACTTAGCGCTTGATAAGAATGTTGTTCTGAATAAGTTTAAAATTTCCTCTGTCTTTTCGTATTATAATAAAAGGGCAAGATATTTAAATAAGGTTTTTTGCAAGAAAAGCTCTTCAGGTCTTTGATATCGAAGTTTTTGTTGATTTCGTTGTAAATATTAATAAGCGAGTAGGAGGGGCATTGCCTAGCCAGAAGACTATCTGCTTTGGGAAGAGGAAAGTGGAGACCGCGTTTAGATACTACTTGATCGTAATCAGGTCTTTTTAGGATTTAAAGTACATTTAGTGTAGCGTATAGAATAAATAGTTGTCGTACTCTTAAGGCTACTTAAGACTCTCGAACTAGCTGTGAATTAGGTCTGTTGGGTAGCGGAAGGACTTTCTTAGAGTTACTTTAATAAAAGCTCTTTGAGTTCATTCAATTTCTATCAACATACTTTTCCCAGCCGCACCCCAAACAGAGATACGGTACTGAAGCAACGACTGACACAGAGCGACATAAATAGTTCGCAGAATTGCAGTGGGTGTGCAGTGACGTAGTTGTTTTTAGAGACTGGAGAGCAGATGTACATGTGGTTTGAATGAAAGGTTTTCATCTAGTGTTATGCCTGGGTATTCGATTGAGGGAGTGTCAATGAATTAAAGCCATGATACTCAGGAATAGTGTAGTTTTAGTACAGTATAGTTCTTTCACATGTTACCTATTTTAAAAGATATGAAACTGCAAACAATTCAACTTCTGTGCCTATATTTTTTGTTAGTATATAGAACTTGCTTTTAGTTTAATTTACACACAAAGGATACAACATTTTTTAAAATAATATTACACACATGGGTGTTGGGTGCTCATTATGTCCTCGATTTTCGTTTTACGTCGAATTCTTCGAACGCGAGTCCGGAAGGAGGTAAATTAGGTTTTTGCAGTATAACGTTGTCATAATAACATGGGCTAATAAACAGTGAATTTCTAAGAAATCGTTAAAGGATGATTTATGAACGTGAGGTAGTACTTACTTTGTCATCGTCTGAATGACTGTATTATGTAAACAAAGGCAATCCAACACGATCGGAGAGAGATCAGGTGAAGGACCAACGGCTTAACGTGTTTTCTGAGGCACTGGTCTATCACATCACCGACTTCCAAACTCCGGGCTACCGCTGAAAAAAATCAAAAAATTCCTTATTTAAACACCCATCGGACTATAAAACTGAACGTAGAGAATGCACTTGTGTTTGCGCACACACTTGTATACTACTATACCTCCCGTATCAATACGGCCATTCTCTGCTCAAATTGGATACGCCTGGAGTTCTATAACATAGATACTTAGAATGATGCAGTTACCGATTCTCTCGAATTTAAATTCTTGGCACACTTTTCGAGTTGATGAGAAGAGTATATAGGTCCAGAAAAATATGTTATGCAACGTAGCAATGAAATTAATCACAACAGACTCCTGTAATACAATATCCTACATCATTAATATTTCAAAAATATAAAAAAGAAAAATGACTAAAAATAACACACGACAGATAATAATCAGACCATATTTTAATGAAATAATAAGGTAAATTGAGTTACGAGGTAGGAGGATCCTCGTGAATGAATGGAATGATTGATTGAACGAACGAGTGGACTTTGGGGAGCTCGGTCGTTTCCAGTGTTATTGCCTGTGCATAATCGTGAGGAAAATTAACGATGAATTTTATGAACGCTGTCAAATATTTTATACGTATTTTGTGTAATGATGCTTTATTTTTTAAACGGGTGATCTTCAATTGGGCTTGTTCTTGTTGAAAATTTATGTTGTAATATAATTGATTTTATTACCTATTTTATAAGGAAGAAATCTAACACACATAATATAATCAATTGATCAATGTACCTATGTATACAAAATATTGTAAAACTTATATTTGAAAAGAGTAACTATGGAGTTTCTTGTCCGTTCTTCTCCATAAGAATCTACTTTTTGCGAATGGACAACTAGAGTCACTTATATTTTAATTTTAAACTGTAAATTTGACGTACAAAAGTGCCTTTTAATGGTCTAGTTGAAATAAATGAATTGACTTTGACTTTGAATTGACTTTGACTTTGAATTGACTTTGACTTTAACAACTGTTTTCGTTTGCTTACCATTTTGTTTTTCTTTTTAGGTTTTTATTTTCTATTTAACTAAATCAGGGTTATAGCAGCAGCCTTCTCCTTCTTTATAGAAGGGTAATTCTTCGTATAAATCAGCCACCTTATCAAATGAATTCATAAGGTGACTGTAGAAGGTGCTCTAATAACTGATATAAAATGAAAAAGTCCTAAAAACCTATAATAGCCCTACACGCAGAAGTGTAAAGAAAAACACTTCACTTCCAATTGATAGTCCAAACAACTCTATTACACACTAGCCAAAAAAAACAATCAGAACCACCCTCTTACAAATCCAGCAGCAACACGATTTACAAAAACGCATCCAGTGTGCCAACATTGACTAGGGCCGTTTTACACTACAGCTGGGCTATCCATAATTCTTCTCCTTTTTATGACACCGATATCATACTTAAACACGACCATGACGATAATAATATGTTCCCGTTTGTATTTATCTGGTGGCTCTCCTGTTAACGGAAGTCATTCCGGGTTTCTATGTTCTACCTAACTTTATAAAAAAAAATGTGTGCGTGTACTAGTGTACACACGTAAGAAGTGAAACTTCTTTATGACCTTATTTTTCGAAAAATCTACTGTTGTTTTCATTTTTACTTTGTAAAAACACAACAACAAACAACAACAACACACAACAAGTACCACAAGAACAACTATCTCTAATACAAAAAACGGTCAAGTCTAGTGGTGAGAGTAAATCCGCTTAAACGACATGCTATCCCTACTCCGCTGAAGAAAGTACCTACTCTTCGAATCAACCGTGGTATGGACAAGAAAAAGACGGCGCGTAACGGAAAAATGTGACGTATAGCCGAGAAATGTGACGGTATTTTTTTTTCCAACGCCGATAAAGAAGTTTCACTTCAAAAAGTTAATATGCTATCACGTACCCGAACCAAATGTATTCATTAAGTGACGGGTGCAAGAAATATAAAAGAACAACACAGCAGTCTTTGGGGACTGCCGATAGCCAATAAAGCTGAAGCGTTCGGTGACGTTGACGCGAGTTCCATACTTTTGTTCACCCAAAAAGTGCACATATATACACGCGCCTAAAGCAGTTTTCACTTCAAAAAAACTAAATAAAAGCTTTAAAAAATGGTAGTTAACTTTAATAGAAGCGTCAACAAAACCACTTTTAAAACCGCGCCATTTAACCAGTGCAAATTCCAATTGATAGTACAAACAACTCTATTACACACCAGCTAAAAAAACAATCAAAACCAAACAAATCTAGCAGCAAAACGATTTACAAAAACAAAAACGCATCAAGTCTGCCAACATTGACTAGGGCCGTTTTACACTAGAGCTGGGCTATCCATCATTTTCCCTACAGAGTAATGAAACGACTCAGTGGGCATTGCTAGAGACGATATTGTCAGAACTTTCCATACAAATCAAGCGTGTCAGTGAACGTCACTGTTTACTTATTGAAGTGACGGCTCGTGACAATACTGACTTATGACTACCGAAATTTTCGTTTGCATTCGCATCTCAGTCGCAGTATATCAAAAAGCCTTAATTTCTTTACATTTTTGATAGACTGCGACTGAGATGCGAATGCGGACGTTGCTCAAAAATTAGTAGAATTAGCACTCAGAAACGTCATTGCGTCATTGCTTGAATAAATTTGTGTAAAAGTTTTGTAACAACTTTTGGTATACTTACGATTTAATTTTAATTGGCACTCTTGTAGCTGCCGGGCGCGATGATTCCACGCTCTGTGATTTTTCTCCTGTTTGACACCGGCGCCAAGTAAAACACGATCACATCGGTATGTTCCCGTCCGTATTTGAGTATTTTCCCAGTGGCTCTCCTGTTTACGCAAGCCGCAAATATTTGACGAACTACCGCCGAAAATGTTCCGCCGTCATAATTACAAAATTAGTAATTGTGTTGTTACTCCACCGGCTATTTAATTTTGAGGGTCAATGAGTTGTTTTCAGGCTATTTTTAGATTGTTAGTGAAATAAATATGAGGGTTGTTTTGCAGTAACAGTTTTGAGTTCAGAACACGGTTTGAACAGACTGCTTCCTGCATTAATTTACCTAGTTAACATCTACAGCTGGATAACATGATAGGAAACTATTTTTGCTATCGCTGAATTCATCAAATAAAATATTAAGAATGGCCTTCCCATTCTTAATATTTTCAGGTAAGTAATTCAAAAAAAAATGTACAGTGTGAAAAACAACTAAAAGCTGAGATAGTGACACCTAAACACTAACAAAACATCACAACAGAAAACTGAGACAAACATGTCATGTGAAGATATCTAAGACAAAAAAATGCCTGGTACGTACATTTGCTACAACTACTACAGCCTTATTTGTATTTATCTCCCCCACGGCAGACTTCTAGCAAAATATACAGACAGAAACATCTATATCTAATCTCAGTGAGTCGAAGCCTGAGCCTCAATTTGCAAAAAGGTAGAAGTTTCCTCTCCATTTCGTCGCTTCATAAGATCGTGGGGGGGGGGCTTATTTGTTCCGCGAAATATGTATGAATAATAAGGGTTTGCTCTCACCAATGAACACTGGTTTTCTACATTTTTATGTTGGTACTGAAATAAATTTAAATTTTTAAGTAGGTCTGTGCATATTTTCCATCCAAGAATCCGTTTGCGAAATATTATTAAGCTATAAAGTGATAATTTTTGTAAGAGTCAAGTGACCCCTCCCCCTTCTCTGCCAGCTAAACGGTAGTTTTTGGAGACTTAGAAAAAATCATGGTAGTAGCATTTATTACGAATTTAAATGGAAAACTATCACAAGTAGGCTTTACAAGTTCATAGTCGACCAACTTATTAAATGTACTTTGAGAAGTTTCGTACAAATTCCTATGTAGACCCGTTTTTAGACGATCTTAACCATTAAACCGTAAACTCAATTAATAAATTCATAGAATCAAACAAAATGCACCATACTCAGTCGGCCAGTTTTAAAATTGATTGATTGAAGTTGAATAGCTATAAAACCTCTGTTCAATATAGGTCACTAATAAACTATAAAAAAAAATAAACATTGGCCTTTACCGACAAAAAAAAACAGCAAAGCCATTTAATCTTAAAAAAAACAAGAAAAAATACTTAATGACGTTTCCCACTAACTTTGACGCGAAGTGGCCAGTGTCTTGGAATCACTGTCAATAAAAAGTGCGCATTTCGTAGAGTCACTAAGAAAAATCCGCGTTAGATTGGAACCATATAACTGAGCCTTTACGAACAGACATAAAAGGTAAATGCGAATGAAGATGCAGTGGAATGAAGAAAAATATCGTACCGCAGGTTACGGGTGTGAGGGAGGGAACAAAATTGTTTTCTCGTTAATACACGAGGATGACAGCATCGTTTTCATATATTTTATATCTCTGGAAATTGAAGCACAGAAAACATTTTCGTAATGACTGTACTCTCTTCGCTTATTGGAATTTCGTGCGAAATGATTTTAAAATATTGTTCCCTTTCGTTCTTAATTTGGGAATAAACGGAAAGCTTACGAATAACCTGACCGGATTTATTTCGTTGGTATTTAAGAATATCCAGGCAGCTGAAATTTAAGTTATGCAGTTGACATTTTATTTCCCGAAGTCAATTAATTTGTATCCATACCATACATATTTTTTTTTTACTTTGTTTCGATACGGCAAATCACTAATATTAGTGATTTGCAAGGTAAATACCTAAACAACTAATCAAAGCTCCTTATACTGTAATACAATTCTGCCCATTTTAACCCATATTTCTAACACTAACCTACCTCACAAATGACCAAACTCGCCCAAACCTTCATCAAACTAATTTGACGTAAACTATTCAGCTAATTTATCCCGTGAGGCTTGCAGCTATTCTTCTAAACGCGCACATAACATCTTGGAATGTTCTATACCGGCCGGCCATCACTCAATGTCGGCGTGTCCTGCATAGTTGATACTGGCCATATCGCTCACCTGAAGCTAGGGATGGGCAAATAACATTAAAGGTAATTGTCACATCGATGTTTGAAGATAGTAACGATATTTTTGCCTCAAGCGGGTATTTTATTAAAAAAATTCCCCATTTTTTTTTTCTGTAGCCATGTTATCTCTCTGCTGGGCAAAGGTCTCCCTCATTGTTTTCTAACGCTGTTTGTGTTTTGCCATCTCCGGGCAATCTGCTAGGAACGAGTCTAAATCGTCACGTTAGCGTTTCTTTGGCCTGCCTCGGCAACGACACCCGACCTCAGGCTCCACTGCATGACGATCCTGGCCCATCGGTCTTGATGCATCCTGTTAGTTTCCCTTTTGCAAAGCGTTCATAAAGTATGGATGTTTATTTGAACTTGGACACCTTGCTTGGCTCAAACTGTATTTTGATGTATCAAGAATATCAACGGTACCAAAATATCGATTTTATGAAGAAATACCGATATTTCCATACATCGATATATTTTCACCAAGTCTACCTACAACCCTGCTAACGTGGCTCAAGCCACGGTATAAGGGTTGCAGAACCTGGATTGACCGAGATAGTTAGAAAAATGAGGATTTATGAGAGACGATATTTTTCAAAAGCTTTATGCACGTTTTCTTGATTTTTAAAAGAGGAATTTTGCGGAACATAGTCCTGGCCGGCTTTTATATCCTTGGTTCATATTTAAATTTTCTAAAGCACTTTTGTGTGTCGCAGATCGGATCACATCAAGATCATTGTGATCAGTGTCCATTTCCGTCTTATTTATTGTCAAAAATTGTACAACGGGGATAATCAAGGGGAACCATTGATTATCCCCGTTGAGCATCTTAGCGTCATCGAGCAGCTTAGCGTGTTTTCCATGGCACGAAGGAGTCTTGTTATGTAAAAGATGGTCATGTCATCCATGGACCGACGTCGGCAAGCGTTTGCTTAACCTTGAACATCAAACCGTGCGACAGCTATTATTTAGCGACTAGCATCTCCTTATGATGAATAACATTACATGTTTAATCTTTAAATTAAAGCGAATAAAAAAAAACGTCGACTAAGGCATACACACCAACCAGTATTATAAATGTATGATATTAAATTCGTCTAACAGTCACATTAGGCGGCCCGCCAAAAAGATATCGCCACTTATGAATTACATTATGTTACATTGTGCGGTTATCATAATCTTTTCAACACTATGTCTTATGATGTTGGTTCTTTGACAATCAACCCGGCTATATAAACCGGTTGAAATTAGTATGAAGATAGATTTGGATTTTATGCCACTTTTTCCCGTGCATCAATTTCATAAAACTTAGAAATTGTATTTAAATAAAAGTCTAAAAGAGGGAAATAGATGTGTCTAATACAGCAAGTCACAATATTAAGGTTTCTATTTATTTTCAAAGACGACATATTTTAGATGAAACTTTATTTTAATCACCTTATAAACTTGCCAAAACCTTATCAGTAAAATCCACATATTCCAGTCGATTTATCCGGACTTTACTCGTCTGGGGTACAATAATTACATAGCATTATTGATTACTTAGTTTGACATCATAAATTACTGCTTTAAAGCATTTTATAACACCTGCATTGCTAGGAGGTTCCTCTCTCTGGAGCCCTGGCCGCCGCCGATAGCTTGGATTATGTTTCCGATAGTGGTGGGCTACAATTTTTTTATATTTTTGTATATTTTTAAACATCTATTTTTTATTTATATTTAAAAATGTAAATTATAAGTATAGTTAATTGAATAAAGGAGACACCTGTAGTTGTTAGTTGTAAAATTAATAAAGATAAATTTATTCACATTATTCCAGCACTCTACCAACAAAACTTACTATAGTAGGCGCCAGATAATCGTGGAATATCGGTCATTGACCCACCTGCATTTATTGACATTGTTAATTTGAAAAACGGAATTAATGACACAAAACTGTCCCGAATCATCATCTCTCGTGATCCTTAACATTGTCTAATAATGAAAAACGATTCATATTTAATTGTTCAGGTACCTATGAGCAGTTATTAGGGAAAGGTCAATATACTTTATTCCACATTTATCTGGCGCCTACTATAGCCTGTTCCATCAAACGTAAACGCGCCCTCTATCCAGTCGATTCCAGTGACGTGGCCGCCATGTTGTGACGTATGTTCGTGCCATAGACAAGTGCGATTCATTCAAGTCAACCGCTTCGAAGCGAAGAAGAAGTGTCGTTGCACTGATGAATGAAGCTGGGTGATAGAGTGCGAGCTACAGTTGCATCCAAGTTTTACTGGAAGGGACAAGTTTAGATTGTGTGCGGTTTTATAAAGTTGTCGACACTGGAACTGTTTTAGCCTGGCTTTTGAACTAAGAATAATAGAACAACCCAGTTGTTCTATTATTCTACGGAGTGGAGATCGATATTTGAAATCTGTATAGACAACGGTCATGATTTCTGCGAGTGACACTCATATTTTCTAGCGTATCGAGCGAAGGAATTGGAAAAATTCCACGATTCAAAGGAGAGTTATCAAAAACGTCATCGAGTCGAGATTTTTTAACAATAGGCACATTGAGTGACGTTGAGTGGAGTTGAAGATTTTTTCGTGGAAATCACTTAGAAAATGGGAATGAAAATTCAGCACTTTGTTGAGAGTTGTTTTTCTAGTTTTGCGATCTCACCCTTTTCGTGTTTTACTGCTATCTGTTTGACGTCCTAATCGTTTTTTTTTAATTTAAATATTTTATCTTGAAAGCTGATATGCGTTCTAAATACAGGGGAGGCTCGTTTTAAACTGAAAATCCATTTCCTGTTCTGTTAATTAGTCGGTGGTTATAATTACCGCCGATTTAATGGAACGATGAGGGATTAATATCTTAATTAATTCAATATACCTGCTATATTATGCTTCAATATGTAATATGTGTTCGGAAATTAGTTTAGGTGTGAATATTATAGTGACTTTGGTCCTGATTCTGCTATGCGCAAAGGTAAAATTAAAGTTAGGGTTAGTTAGAGGGTCGTTAGGGGGGACAAAAATGGATGATCGGAAGGTCCTATTTAATTTTTACAACTTGTCGTTTGTGAATCGTGAGCTTATTTATCACACAATGAGCCCGTTGTTACCCTCGATCACACCTGGAAAGCGACGGATGAGGTCATACAAGTGCCTGTTCAATTTATCTTTGTGAACCGATGGTCTATTGGTGGTAACAAACACAGACGTTGGTTGCCATACCTTGGCTGTGCGCATAATAACTATGTAACAGAAAATAAAAACAGTTTAAAAAAGGCTATAAAGGTCTACAAAGGTACTTGTAAAACGTCAAAAGCTAGAGCACGGTTCCAATTAGTTGTTTTATCATGTTAAAGTATAAACAGACCACCAACCCACGGCACAAGTTCATGGCAACGTTTCACACAAAAAGTGTCACCTTCAGCCTGCTAAAACCCCTCGAAATACATTGTTTATTTCAGTCCCAAGTCCCATAAAGTTTGATATATTGTACCGTTATCAGGATATTAAAGTTTATGCCTCTCACTGATATTAATAGCGCTCTGTGCGACTACAATGCTCTCTAAATACCAAGTAAAGGGCAAGCCCCATGTGAGGCAGGGGCCTTGACATCGCTTCACGTGGCGGAATTTTTTAGCAAAAAATAGAGTTTTTTTATACACGATTTAATATTAATATGTCGCTCTTATGTAGATACAGGGGAATGTTAATTTTAACACAGAATAGATCACTCTTGTATTGAAGTTTGAGAAAAAAAAATTCTTTAATGTACACTACACCTGTAAAAGATTGTTTTTTCAACCTCATCATTACCATTTCAGCCAAAAGATGTTCCCTGCTGGAATCTGGCCCTCAAAGGCTGCCACATCGTGTCGACCCATCCGATGGTTCTTGTATCCGGAAAGATCGATGGCCTAGTGAGGGCTATGGTAATCTGCTGGATGTAAGAACCACAGTAGAACCTTTTACTCCTTGAAATTTTCTTACTGAGATAGAAACCAGTCAGAAGACGTTCTGTTTAAACAAATCATCGCCCAATTCCTGTATTATTTCTAGGATAATGTCTATGGCAGGCGACCAGCTCTCCCATCCGCGTAATGTTATAGATGTCGAGGGCACCCGTGCGGCACCTAATTGATCGCACGTTTGGGTCTTACGATCGTAACCGATTTAGTACAGTCGTACAATTCGAGAAATTTTTCGACAAAAACGAAATGTGTATATCGTCTTCACTCTATTTTTTTTTTTAAATTATGTTTGTAGTCTACTACTTACATACAGTGCACGTTCAATAAATTTTCTAGCAGAACTTAGGATGTGATGAATACCGATATTGAATCATGATAAAATAGAATTGTTACATAGATTAACCGAAATTACTGTTAAGCCGAACTTTACTATAGGCTATATCTGAGGTGGTTACAGACAAGTTTAGATAATGGGGGTAAAAGGTACATTATATATTGTTTGCAACACCGTAGGCAATGCTGCCAATTCCCAAGGCAGGGGACATCTTATGGTGAACGTTCTGTAGACAAACAAAAGTGTCAAAAACACAACTTACCTAGGAATAAAGTCCACCGTCATTCACTGAAACTGCATTAACTATTTTTCAACATCACAAATCCCTCTTTTCTCAAAATACAAGCATACTTATAGTACCGTAAAGACTACACTTCACTCTTATAATGCAATTTAAAATTTAGTGTGTGTGCCACATCTGCAGAGCTTTAAAACTCATTACGTTGCGCGTCGACAGAGGCAAGCTTGTCGCACAAAATTGATATTTGATCGCCCGATACGAGCCGTGCCTGCGCTAAGTTTTACTATAATTCCTATCTGCTTCACTTGAAGATAGGGGTTTAAAAAAATAAGGTTATTTTGTGTTGTTTTATCCCCGATTTCTCATTTGAAGTTAAGTTCTCAAACTCAACTTTATCCTGGAAAGCGGTAGGGTTTAGCACGTTCTTAACTCAAAATATGAATTTGAAAAACCCACCCTTCGACTAGTAGCAATAAATCTACCTAGTCTATGCCGATTTGTTAAAAATACCAATTACATTTTGGTATTTTTAACAAATTGTTGTCCTAATACGAGTTTTTAAGTCTTCTGTAAAGAATTTTTAGTGGAAACGACTCCGCATAACAATAGTTTAAAATAGCATTTTTGGAGGAACAGCCACATAAAGCATAATTTTAAACTATTTTATTTTCTACAAAACTGCTTCGGTTCTGTGTTTGAAACAAATGATTAGACACTAAGCTTGTTGGTGTCACAAAAAGTCCGGTGTTAGTGTTTCACTTAGAGAAAAGTACAAAGTAACAAGTCGTTAATGTCGTCCGCGAGACATATTACTGTTGCACGGCTAGATAGACGACAGGGTTAGTGCAATGTTATTGCATTGTAGTGCAGAATCAAACTGAAGACAGACTTTACGATATTTATATAGCCTATCTATGAAAATTTAGTTATGAACAAAACTTTGGCGCCAGTCATGAATTTTTAGAGCCCTTTTTCGATACAATTTCCGAAATCTATTCTAATATTATAAATGCGAAAGTTTGGGTGTTTAGATGGATGGACGGATGTTTGTTTTACTCAATCACGTCAGAACGGCTGAACGGATTTTGATGAAATTTGGCACAAAGGTAGATTATACTCTGGAATAACACATAGGATAGTTTTTTTATGTCGAAATGTCGAAAATAATTTTCGACATTTACGCGGGCTGCAGCTAGTTATTTATATATCTTTCATAAAGTTGATATTAAGTAAACTGTAGTACAGCAAAACAACATTTCCAATATTTATAATTTTAAAATATCTCTGTGCGCTCCCTGGGAGAACCCTTAAATTTATGAAACATATACTTCTACTATTAGAAATCCAAACAAATGTATCAACACATTAAAATCATAATTTCTCTAGTCATAGCAAGAGTGCTACGAGGTTACGCGACTACGCGCTACGCTCGTAGCTCAGCGATGCGTAGCGAACTCGCCAAACAAACCGTTTGCGTTTCGACACTACCGTGTAAATCATAAAACCACTTTTTTATTCTGTACATGACTCTTTAGTTTGTTTTGAATAAAAAGCGAAGTATAAAACGTATGTTTTTATTTGAACCGTTTAGCCTTTATTTATTTTCTGTGTAGTTGCGCAACGAGTGGTAGTTTACGAGATAAATTCAATTATTCAATATTCGGTGACTGATAGTTTTATTCATATTTGCAAAACCGCCATTCATGGTATTAACCAATCCATTAGGATTGCTGACATAAATACCTACCTAAGGTTGCATACCTTTTATTTCATTGTTTCTAGGGTTCTGAACATCCGTAAGAAACGGAACCTATTATAGGATGACTCGGATGTCTGTCCATCCGTCACAGTCAATTTTCTCCAAATCTGGACCGATTCTGTTGAAATTTCGTACACATATGAACTCCTGTGACCCAAATACGAAAGCATTACGCAAATAAATAAATTTTGAGTATGAAGATAATTTTTGGCGGACAAACTAGAAAAAATAAAAAAAGGGTTTTTAAACTGTTTTGACTTTGACTTTGACTTTGACTTTGAATAGTTTTGAAGTCATTCAAAAAATTTGATAAAAAATGATCCATTACAACCCCATATTTCCGAAAGTATTGAGCCTTATAAGACAGGAAAAAAATGCAGATAATCTTTAGCTCTTTACAGATTATAGGAAAACCTAGTAGAAGTCTATAGTGTTAAAAACATGTTACAAAAATGTAATTCGTTTGGAACCTTTTGCACGCCTGAGTCCGACTCGCACTTGGCCATTTTTTGGCAAGTGGAATTCCCTGCCGGAGGTCGGTTTCCTTCCTGAGAGCTACAATATGCATGGGGTCTGTAAGTCAAGAGTAAATAGGTTACCTCAAGGCCAACGTGTTCCATCGTCGACCACATCATTGCTTCCCATCAAGTAAGATAAAGGTCAAATCAGAGCCTATTATTAATAATAAAAAACGCAAATTTATCTTGTTAATACTTAATGTACTACATCTATTTACTCAAATATTCACGGCAGTTTTACATGTTTTCTTTGAAAATTTAACACTAAGTAAGTGTATTGGCAAGTTAGACGTTCTTAACACTCATAAATGTAGATTCTAACTTGCAAATTCGATTGAAATGCAAAATTGTTCTTTGTAGCTAAGGAGAGAAGAAATAATTTGAATAATATGAAGTGGTTTCGTACACAGGAGAATTTGCATTACAAAAATACGAGTATTTGTAAATATTTTACCTTTAATTACCCTTTGTATTGGAAGGATAATAAACAAACATATATGATTCAGTTGCAATTTGTGAACATAATATTGTCTTTTGTGACCCAAACACGGACGTGTAACGAAAATAAATACATATTGAAAATGGGGTCACTTTTTGGGGGAAAACAAGAAAACTTAAAAAAAAAGATTTTTCCAACTGTATCGTGAGACATATCAACGAAAGGACGTATTGTGAGGGTTTTGAATTTATTTTTTCATATTTTTAATTTCATAATTGAGGTTTGAAATTATTTAAGAAATTAGATGAAAAATTACCATCCGCCCTCACTTATCTCCGAAAATTCTGAGTCTACAATTTTGAAAAAATCACACGGATAATAATTTTTGCCTTTAGATTACAGGAAAACCTATGGAAAAGGAAATATAAAGAGTAATTGAAAGTATTATGTTACAAAAATTAGATTCGTTCGGAACCCTTTGCAAGCGAGTCCGTCCTGCACTTGGTCGTTTTAATGGTCTATTTTTGAATTACTATTTGTTATTACCAAATTTATATTCCATGCTACCAGAAAAAACACTAAAGTAACTCTAGTATATTATTTTTAAAGAGCAACTCCTTAGCAAGTACAATACAAAACACGTCATGTTTGAATACAGTATTTTACGAGAAAACCAAAGGAAGCACATTTCACTATTAAAAAATACTTTTTATATTAACAGACACTGGTGTCTGGAAAGTTTTTATCATCACAAAAGTATAGTATTTCCACTGCCAGCCGAGGAATCCAGGCCAAGCACTCGTATTTTAAATGAAAACATCACGCGTTCTTGAGAACATTTTGTCTTTTTAATTCTCACTGTTATTAATATGAAGTTTTATTATAGTGCACTGAAGTGTAAAATAAAATATGTACGTATTTTAGCTTTAATATCATGGTCGCGAGGTTATATTATTGTTTCATTTAAATTCTGTGATTGATTGTGTTATAAATGTACCAACCCATCTATTTAGTAGTAGTAAGTAGATGTATCTGGGATACATATGTAATAAACATGAGTTTTTTAGCTAGCGTGCTGCAGAAGGCGATCATGACGGATTGGTCGGAGAGACCAACACCCCGGGAAGAGTATGAGGATGTATAAGCGCAAGCGTCGAATACATCAGTGTGAATCAGTCCGGCGTCGCATTGACACCTCTGTAAGCTTTCTACAATTGCAAGGGCAATTTTTTATTTGCTCTCATCTTTGGGACGGATTTGCCAGATACCAACTTGATGCCCTTGAGTCAATTGAGAAACGAGCCTAGAGTTTCATCGGCAATGATAGGCTCGTCGAGTCGAAGCTCCAAAGTCTTGAGCATCGACGTCGAGTTGCTAGCCTGTCGGTTTTCTATCGGTTGCATTTTGGGGAGTGTGCGACGGAATTGCATAGTTTAATCCGCCAAGCCTTTTCCGTCATCGTACCACAAGACGTACGGCGATGCGCCACTCCTACATGGTGGACATCCCACCCAAACGCACAAAACGTTTTGGGAACACATTAATTGTGCGTACAGCTAAGGAGTGGAATTCACTGCCAGAGTCTGTTTTTCCTGATAGCTAAAGCCTGGGAGTATTTAAGTCAAGAGTGAATAGGTTACTTCTGGGCAAGCGTGGTCCATCTTCGACCACATCATCGCTTAGGTGAGATAGATCAAACGTGTGCCTATCAATATTAAAAAAATAAATAAAAATTGACATCTATTTTGGGCACATTGCGTGTTACGAACACGCAATATGCCCAAAATAGATGATACATATCGTATGTGCATGAATGTTCGTGGAAAATTTAAAGTTATTCCAAGGAATCGTAACATGCGTGCATGCAACGGTTTTATGTTAGTATAGTGGTATATATGAATAAAACAGCGGTCTGTGTGACGTCATGAATACATAGTACATACATAGCTAGATATACAATACAATCATATGTACATTTATTCTTTACAGATTCCTAAATTATGAATCGGTAGTTGATATTTGTGAAACTACTTCAGCCTGAAATCTTGAAAAACTTTGGAATTAAAGCAGGTTTTGTTCGTACTTAACTCCAAATTATTGATTCAGAAACCATGTTAATAATATTATTAGCAATCGTTTGTACGTTATTATTCTGTTTTCTAAATATATGAAGGCTACGTAGCACACATTCAGTCTGTCAGATCAGTAAATAAAAAACACAGCTCCAATCAAAGGAATAGAGCTCAGTTAACTCAACTGGTTTGCGGAAAGCCTGCAGGCATCCGGCATCATATTAAAATATAGAACATCATGAATAAGATAATATTTTATCCACGACGTTTCTAGGACATTTTTAATTTATGAAATTAAGATTTCCCGGGAGCCTGTGCGTCACTCGCGTGTATATTTTTGTTCAGTAGATGTTTTATAGTTTTCTGTTGTACTAGGGTAGGTAGGAGCTCGTGGCTTAATAATAACATCCACACAGATCGATTTTCATGGTTAAGCAACGCAGACAGTCGGTGCAGACGGTCTGACCACAGATGGGTGACCATTCTTTACATACCAACAGTTCTCTGTGCCTTGTAAAGCACCACAGCTGTTGGTCTTGGCTATCCTTTGTAGAACTTTGACAGTCGTGACGGGGCAGTCAGAAGCCAGAATATCTGAGGCGTCGTCCTAATTGGCTAACGTTCGTACGAATCATCGCGCGAGCGCAGGATCATTTTCACGATAATTTTCATCGTGCGACGAAATCGCATCGTAAACTCATACGATCGTTGGCCAATTAGGGCGGCGCCTCAAACTAGTATTTCTAAGACGTAGGTTCTTTCCCAGTCACTAGATTGTGGAGGCAGTCTCTCCATGTCAAATACTGGTATTCAGAACTTTGAAGTCAATCGAAATATAGTTGGGAAAAGACTAGGCAGATTGTTAATTGTACCTACATATGTTAGAAGTAGGGCTTCCAATCTCGGTATACCGAGATCCCGAAATACCGAGATCCCGCATGATTTCGTCAATCCCGCTCACTGCGGGATTAGGTTGCGGGATCCCGCGGGATTTGCGGGATTGAAAATTATTACGGGTACACCCTTTCGCGAACGCTGGCGCTCGGACACTGAGGCTGCGGGCGCGCGGCACGCCGCGGCAACGCATACGGACTGCGCAGGCGTGAAAATTGTCGTCTCGGCTGCGTTGCGCGTGGACGGCGTGGTCGCCATATTGTTTACTTTGCTTGTTGTGATCGTTTGTTTGCAAAGTTATTGGTTATTACTTAAGTTAAATTGTGGTGAAAAAACTTTAATACAAAATTAAAACAATTTTATATCGATTTCTTTGAACATGTCTAATTCAAATATAGTACGGTACAAAACATTTTCTTCTACCAATAAAATCTGGAAGTATTTTCACAAATCTGAAGACAATATAACTGCAAAGTGTTTGTTGTGCAAGGCAATTTTGAAGACTACAGCAAGATCTACGAAGGGACTACATGTTCATTTAAAATCAAAACATGGAATGGAAGATTTGTCTGTGAGTGAAGAAAGTGTCACTATTACCGGTGCTGCCACAAATTCCACAACGGGATCCGTATCCACTGAGAAGACTGCAGATATAACTTCAGGTTCGTTGCCAAAAAAAAATAAGATCACAGATCACTATTCAATAAAAGATAATAAAGGCTGTTCGATGGAGGAAAGAGTAGCCCGTATGGCGGCAAAAGATGGGCTTCCTTTAAGCGTTTTCGTGACATCAGCGGATTTACGAGAACTTTTTAAGAGTAAAGGACATGTACTCCCTACTTCTTCAACCACTATTCGAATGATGATCATGAATTACGGTATGACGATTAAAATGAATTATACGTGATTTAACTGAATTAAGAGGGAAAGACTGCCGTTTTTGTCTAACGTTCGATGAATGGACGTCTACTGGCAACCGGAGGTACATGAACATAAATATTCACAGTTTTGCCAATGACCGTAATATGTTCTGGAATCTGGGACTTGTTAGAGTTAATGGGAGTATGCCAGCTTTATTATGTATTGAGATATTAAAGAAGAAGCTAAATGAATACGATCTCGATTTAGATAAAGATATCGTTGCTATAACAACGGACGGTGCGGCCGTAATGGTGAAGGTTGGTAAACTAATTATGCCTTTTCATCAACTCTGTTATGCCCACTTGCAGTTGGGTATATTAGATGTTATATACAATAATAAAAAATCCGAGTCCGTAAATTCTGACGAAATCTGTGATTCTGATGATAAGGATAACGAGCAGCAGGAAATGGAAGAGGAGATGATTTTGGAGAACGAACAACACGAAGGTTTTATTGTCTCACTATCCTCTACTAACGGTGAAGAAGTTGAATTATCTCCAAATTTTAGAGAACTTATCAAAAAGGTACGGAAAGTCGTAATTTTGTTTAAAGGCTCACCTACCAAAAATGACAAACTGCAGGATTACGTACAGAAAGAATTCGGAAGAAAAGTTGAGTTGATAAGAGATTGTAAGACTAGATGGAGCAGTTTATGTAATATGATTGAATCTTTTAACAGATTGAAATTATGTGTTGCTAAAACTCTTATTGATATTGGCCTCGGAACAAATAATGACTACTGCTTTTCAGAACATGAACTAGAATCACTTTCTGACTTGGAACGCACGCTTAAACCAGTAAAGTTGTCTGTAGAGGTTCTTTGCCGTCAAGATGCTAACCTTCTAACGGCGGAAACTACTTTGAAGTTTATGATTACCAAATTAGAAGAAAATCGTAACTCTGCGCTGGCCAAAGAGTTAGCTGATTCTTTGCGAAGACGTATATCAGAAAGACGAACAAATATGACTGCAGTTCTAATTTACTTACATAATCCAGTTGCCTACCATGCTTCCGAAGGCTATGTAACTTTTAGCTTGCCACCAAAAACTGTAATTCGGAAGGAAATTAAAGATATAATACAGAAAATGAAGTTTAGTTCGTCATCCTCCGTCGAAGCACTCGAAGCTGATGATGATGAAGTTCCTCTTTCTGTTGTTATGGCTGAAAATAATGTTCAGCTTCAGAGTCAAGCTGTTGATGCTGCCCACATGCAAGAGAGCTCGGTTACTCGAGCTCTGACATTGCAAGAGGAGCTAGAGCAAACTTTAAACTCCGCCATGACAAGGATTTGTGCAGCGCCCGCTCGAATTCCTCTTATCGAAAAAATCATAAAGAAAGAGATGACTCTATATGAAACAGGAGGGTCGATGGGTAGGTACTTAACATTAACACACAATGTCCTACAGTCTGTAGTGCCTACAAGCGTAGAAGCTGAGCGGGCGTTCTCTGCTGCTGGTTATCTCGCCAACAAGATACGAAGTAGTTTGGCTGACGACACTTTAGGAATGTTATGTTTCCTGCGAAAACACTTCCAAAATGTGAAGTAAATTTATTTTTGTATTTGTTTTGTTCTTGTCTAATAAATATTTCAAACTTTAAGTATGCTAGGCTGTGTTTTACTCCGCACTTTTAATAACTTTTATCGAAAATTGCGGGATCCCGTTATACCGGGATCCCGCGTCATTGAATTTTTTTGATCTCGCTAATACCGAGATCCCGCAAGGGTGTGCGGGATTGGAAGCCCTAGTTAGAAGGTAGGTTGCGTGGATACATACATGCAATGCGGTATTGCAGTATATGGGTCACCTTGATGTTTGAGCAAGGTAATCACGAAACTGTGAACAAATTTTATACATTTTCACTTGTTTCATTATACAGAAATAACATGTTATTATAGGTATATTTTTAATTCACTGGTTATTTTTGATGAGGTAAAATTTTATTAAATGTTAACATAAAAAATAAATATTTAAAAAAAAATGTTCACATTAAAATGTTCATCAAAAAATGAATTAGCTGTTCAGTAGGTACTTTTATGTACATCGCATAACGCGTTAAAATGGGAAACAGCAATTTCGTACTATGTCAAACTTGGTCCTATAGGCTTGGTCCTTAAGTTTGTCCATATTTATGAGTTATGAAAAAATTACATCGACAAACAAAAAAAAATTAAGCAAGTAGGTCAAGACTTAGCTTTGTATAATGGAGTCACTGAGCTTTAAATTCTGAGTTAGACAAAGAGCTTATAAGGAGGCTGCATATGGCAAAGCTCGAATGTACAGTAGTACATATAAAATTATGTAATAAACCACAATAGGATCAGCGTATGATGTTTCAAATGCAAATGAGTAAATGTGAATGTGAGTGTGATGTATGTAGATATGTTAGCTTAATATGTGTGTTGCACCTAAATGCCATGTGGAATTTCTAGCTCGACTGTCAAATATTCAGGCTATGCATTACAATGGATTATTTTCAGTCTAACATAAATAAATTCTCAATAGGGTACTTCATTTTAAGTAAATTATTCTTGCCCGTACAACATTCAGTCTTTGATGTAGGTAGGTACATACAGCGTTATCAAATGATACTAAAACAAATCGTAGAACAGGAAGTAACCAAATGAAAACGCTATAGGTACATTGTTTAAACAAGGAAATAAAAAATTACGTTTCAAAATTTCAGGAAATTACGCTGAAGTTTTACAGTAACACTTTTTTATAATTACTCTCAGAATAATTTGCAGATCACAATTATAATAACTGTAATTTTATTCCTCCCATGTTATACTCTAATGGTGCCTATAATACCTATGAGTGCCATTAGAAGGGATCCGAGAGTCCCAAACTGTGCCCCATGGTAATAAAGAATTCCACTATAAGCGTTCTCTAATATTGCTCGTTTATTTTTGTAATATCAATTCTTGTATTTTGGCTTTAGTCTGTACTTAGCTGTACCAAAATATTAATTTTAGGTACTTACCGATCTAATAGTCAAAAGTGGATGAGGTATGCTTGTCCTTTGTATAGGAATTTAGTCTCAACCCCTGGGGGTCGAGTGTGAACTATGTTTAAGGTTTGAAAGGGAACAAATAAACATATTTTTTTAGGGGTCGCGCGGCCGAGAGTGGACTAAACGTATTATTTGAAGTCGTTATTTTAGAATTAACATAAGACGATATCATTTGAAATTTATATCATACGCTGCATTTGGCGCAATTAACAGGAGCTAAATTATTGGGTCTTATGAAAAGAAAAAAATCCAAGCATATGATAAGTTGAAAAATACTAAATGTCTATCATATTCTTAATTCATCCTCTAGATCTATTCTTCTATTCTCTAGATTTAGAACTCTCTAATCTTTGTTTTTTCATTCAAAATTCTTATGTTTTACCATGTAAATACGAAAAATTAATATATTTTAGATTCTGCTAATGAATATGTTGTTGTAGAAGATAAGGAGATTGCAATGAAATTACGACTTTCTGGTTAGAAGGAATAAACCTTTACTCTTTTCATACTTCTACTCAGTTTTTAAATATTCAGAAAAAAAAAACATGTCACAACCCTTTTCGACCGAGAAGAATAACTCAATTGTAAAGTTTAAACACAAAAACTTCACAAAACAACACGAACAGATGCAATATAAACTTACGATTACATACTTCGGAGTCACTTCTATTTCGCTAAACTAGAAACAAGGTAAATAACTTGTAAACTGTAAACTCTTGCCTCAGTGGCGTGCATTCAAGCAGAGCACATATTTACACCTTAAGGTAGAAAGGTAACGATGCTTGAAAATGTATGCGAAATTTGAAAATGGAATTAAAATGAAGATGTTTTCATCTTAAATTAGAGCATGCCTATGAAGTGTCATTTATTTGCACTAAAACGCTATATTTTATTAAACATTTACTGGATTACTTCAAAACGATGGCTATTTATTTTATCTAAAGTAATTAATTTATGCTTTGCCATTATTTTAAATTGTCTTACTATTTTGTGTGAATAAATTATAATATATTACTAACATACATATTAAAGAGGTTGTTATTTTGTGTAAAACATCAAAAACGCTAAAACTTTCCGTTAAATATCGTGTCTTTGCTATGATTCATAAAAAGAACATTATGATATCGATTATTGGGCGTTTAAAATGAACCAACTTCACACGAATAATACGATTATATCGTTACCTACGTCATAACGTGTCTTTAAACGTCAGTAATGGCTCGATTACATTAGTCGATTAAACGGTTCGTATGATCGCTATTGAGTGTAACGATTATTATTAAAAGCTTAACTTAAAAAAAAACAAAGGGATAGTTCCGGGTATTTCAGGGCGTTCTTGAGTGTGACGCCCTGTAAATAAAGTGTACTTGAGTGACTTAAGGAGGAGGTTCTCAATTCAGTAGGTATTTTTATTTTTGTTTTTTTTTTATGTTTGTAAACCCATTACGAGGTTTTTCAGCAGATTTATTAATATTATAACTCCAATGATATTATAAAGGAAAGATACGCTATGTTCATACTGAGCGGCGTTCAGATATCGTTGCGTTCTTATTTCAAATGTAGTTACTGTATGACTGCGATAGATAATACGGATCGTATGATACAGAAAGAGATAGCTATATGGCAAATTACAACAATTGTCTGAATTTTTCTGCAACAATTTCCGCGCGTTAGTGCGATATCCACCTCTTTTTATATAATAATAGCTGCCGCCCGCGGCTCCGCTTGCATGAATGTCAATAATTATCTCGAGGAACATATTCCCGGGATAAATCCTATCTGTTATTCCAGACTATATATAGTCTACGTCTCTGCCAAATTTCATCAAGATCCGTTCAGGAGTTTTTGCGTGAAAGAGTAACAAACATCCATCCATCCATCCATACTTACAAACTTTTGCGTATATAATATTAGTAGGAAGGATCATTGTATGACTCCCCCAGTGCTATGAGTAATTATGGTGGCCGTATGTAGACACATTTCGCTAGTAATATTTTCCAAGGCAAAATTCCGACAAATCCGAGCCCCAGACAGCCTACGAAACTCACTCAATGTCACTTTAAGTGTATCGGAGATTGAACCCAAAATCTTCAGCTCGCAGTTGGCAAACGAACCAGTCATTCAATTTTCATTTAGACACCAATTTAATTAAACAAAATAAATAACAATACTCACTGTGTTTGTATTGCGTCGGATTTGTTATCAAAACATGTGTGCCGCATCCCTAATGCTAAGTTAACACAATAAGCAGACACATCTCGTAATTACTAGAATCTTCTGTGTTTGTTTAAGAAAATTACTGTTCAGCTTAAAACAGGTTTCATTTGTTCTGTTTTCATCAGAAAGTTTATATCAAGGGGAAACGCGTAGCAGTCATCGGTAGCAGAAGCATTTATTTGCCGTTATTCCTTTGTTTGACATCGTGGCTAAGACACAAAAATACTTGTTGTAAAAATCGAAATGGAAAAAAGAAACTAGTGAGGAATATGTTCTAACACCGATTTTCTAAGAAATCTATGTGTTTTCTTGTTAATTATAAGTTAATAACTTTATTCTTTAACTGAAGTTTTTTCTGTTCGCTGAGGTGTGCTTCTTCCGTGCTACTCAAAATGTCCAGCCATTTTCTCCTCGGTCTGCCGCAAGCCGTCTCTTTTTCAGGGATTCAGTCTTGCGATCGCCGTCAGCTCTTGCCATTAGCTCTGACGGCATTTGGCAGACTTGCAAAATGTCTTTTACTAAAAGCTAACTGCAAGCATTTTTTTAAATTAGGAATACTCTTTAGTCAGTTTAAGGCGCCTTCCCCACTGCACGCGGTCTGGCGGTCAGAGTCCTGAGTTCAGCGTTCCTCGTTCACTGTAATCTATGCGGTGGCTTAGAATCTTACACAAAAGCAGCCAGACCGCGACAGTCAATGTGAACACGCGTTCTGTCGGAGTTAAATTTTTTGCAAAAGCTGGAAACACTATATCGGAGGAGATCGAAAAGTTTATGATTAGATATCTTTTTTTTACATTTGGTTTTCAGTAAAAAGAGCATGTGATGTGACGTGTTATCACTGTAAAGATTACTGAAGTCCAGATTTTTAGACCGTTCGACCGTGTGGCGTATCTGTGAACGCGGAACGCAGTACTGGACCGCAGAACGCAGGCCGCCTTGGCAGTGTGTTCGGCCCCTTAGCTACGTAAACCAACTGGGTACCCTTAAAGTCGTCTGTAGGTACACGCGCCATCAGTATACTTAAGATCCACTAAAACCTACCGTTATCATACATTTTAACTGCCAACACATTAGTATGCGTACTCACCCGAGTCCTTGAGTCTATGTTACTAAACTAAACTCAGTTATAATAATCGTGACTAGCCTGATTTTGAAACTTTTTGACGATTGTGACTGCTTGAACGTGAAATTAACGTTAATTCGAGGCCTTTGTTAATGTTGTAGAGCAATTAGTTGTTTTATCTTGGAGATACACTCCATTAATGTGTGAAAAGTTTAGGTGTCAGTTCTAGAGGTTTGATTAGGTATTCGTTTTCGTCAAATGGACTTTATTAACGAAAAAAATAATAATTGTGCAGTCATAATTATAATTGGAAGCCATTGTTTATATAAATGGCCGACTTGAATGATTTTAAATAAAGACCTTTGCAGACAACAAAAATTGTTTAAATCCGTATAAAAATATATGACGATTTTTTGAAAAGTTATCGTCACATTATCGCGTCGCACGCTTTTATTTATAAAATTTTAGATAAACGTTGTATATTTTTCTGAATCTTCGCCCCTTGCACATGCTCAAATAAAACTCTAAAAAAACCGTCTTTACTTTTCCAGTTATTCCGCGGGTACAAAACCCGCATATACTGTACCACACACAAAGCGATCAGCTGTTGTGCCTATACAGCCGTCGAAAAAAGCATTCCTTTCTCCCTTTGATGTGCTTCTCTTTTATTTATAAAAAAGCAACCAATCCTAAAAGAATAGCAATGAAAACATTTCTTTTGCGCACTGATCAAAGAAATAAATTCTCGACTCAGTAAAACGTCACTAATGTTACAATAAAATAGTGTTGTGCAAGTCTACACTGACACTCATCTTTAGATATTTAAATCCTGGAGATATAATAGTAGATTATGCACCGAGGGGATGAAGGATCGAAGCTGTGCCCCCGGCTTACCGCCGGGCAATAATATTGTACTGAATTTCATAATAACCATATAAATAAATTATAATGTGATTTGAATGTAGAACCCACGTCAAAACTTTGGAACAGTCAAAATGTTGACTGTGCGACCTGCCCCTAGCAGCGGAGGCCGACGGGCGCCGCTCGCGGGCTATAATGTCGTACTTTAGGTTAGGTTAGCATAGCATATATTCGTGTAGGTGGTGTGAAAAATTGGTTTACAGTATTACGGCTTCTGTTTCAAATAATTTTCAAGCATACATTAAAAAGCAATAAAATAGCATCGTATTCTCAGGATCAGTGCAATAGCTTTTGTAATTTCGCTTCGAAATTTCATCAAGCCAAGTATCAAGTTACCAGAATTGCAGGCTGTCACATTAGAGACCGACCGTCAAGGAGGAGGCTCTCTAAAGCAGCAGAATTTGTGTATGCCACACACTATAGTCTCGTTTTATTTGTATTCGACTGGTTATAACCATTGGTCAACTTATTTATTAATTTTATTGATGGGCTTGCGTTTGAATATCTCACCTGATGGTAAGCAATGACCTTGTCGGCGATGAAGCACGCTTGTCAACAGGTTACCTATTCATTTTTTACTAAAGACCCCCCAGGTTGTTGCTATCAGACAGAGAAATAGACTGAAATAGTAATATCTTGGGACAAGTCATACACGCACAAGCCCTGCCTAGTTTGGGATCGGATGACCTTGTAACACGGTCATCCGATCCCAAACTAGGCAGAGCCTGTGCTATGGCAACCAGACAACTTATAAACATACATATATATTGCTAAATACATACATATCATAGACAAATTACACCCAGACACTGAACAAATGATCATGCTCATCACACCAAAAATGAAATAAAAATGAACTCGTTTTTTAAAGCAAGTACATATTGCAAACACGGAGAAGTTGCAAAGTTATATAGGTACAGCAAAGTAAACCAAAGGACGTCAAAGTGTCGTAGGTGAAAATTTAAATAAAATTGTTCGCATAATGTTTTTCAACCAACATCGCAAAACGTTTCCCCTTTTAACGAGAGTAGTTATAAAGTAATTAGTTGTCTGAACGGTTTTATCGATTTACCTGCGTTTTAACTTTTATCCCCTATTTATATGAACTTGGTACCTTGGCCAGAAAAAAGAATCACGACGATATTTTGGCGTAAATAGACAGATGGAATATTTTTTTGTGTATTAGGTATACCAAAATGTACGATAACTAAATTAGCAACTTATTAAAACGTAGATGACAGAACCAGTGCTCGTATCAAACCGTAATAATCCCGACAGAGAAAACCCTAACAATAAAAGGTGCAAATACTTCACCAGATGCAAATTTGGTGCTGTATGTAGCACATACAATGTATCCTCATCACAAAACCTACTTTCTCATAATAAAATACGTCAGTCTCACACAAATGACACAAAATCCAGAATCCGAACAAACATAAAACAATATCCCGCGACCGATTTACGCCAACATCGTAAAGCAAAAATGCGTATTCCGAAACCTTCGATATCTCCATGTCTATTGCGAGTTATCTCACACGATTGTGACATATCCTTAGAGATACGGTGTGATTTAAAATACAGGCGACAGGTCCCGGGGGCAACCCTCGACACCTCGTGCCAGTCCAAGGATTGTGGGGAGAAAAAGTGTATTTGTGGTGTCGTGTGTGTGATTTCCGATCGAGTTGTTAGTTTGTGTTATTGATGGGGGATTATTTCCACATTTCTGGTAGGTAATTAGTTCTACACAACCATGTACTAAATTATTTTTTACGGTATGATCTAAGTCTGTAACGTGCGGTTGAGATTCTGCTTATTGCTTGTTTTGGCAGAATGGTTGTTGGTACCGACGATGGCGCTGATTGGTAGTTTTAAACTAAATGGACAAAGAGACAAAGTCTACTATGGAAGTTCAACGACCAATCAGAAGCCACATTTAAAACTCAGTTGGTGGACTCTGCGTATATGCGTACCGAAGCTAACCGTCTATATGATTATCATTATTTTTTTTTAAATATTCGTGCTAATGAAGCATTAATTAAAACAACACCCGCATAGCAACCACAGCGAAAAGTCAGCAATTTAGCATACAGGATAAAAAAAATCAAATAAAAATACCGTGTAACCAACACCAACCCTGAGCTAAGGCTTACGGGATTCGGCCATATTCTGACGCATTGGCCTTTTTAATGAGGCCGTAAAGCATCGTTAATAATTCTCGCTGTGCGGTGGTATCGATGACTCGCCAGCTCGCCTAGAGGCAGGCTCCTCATTATTCGTTTTTTCGAGGAAGCAGCGAGGAAGCGACCTGCTCAACTAAAGCGCTTAATTGTAGAGCACTTCACTTGTCTCTGACTTTTATAATGATCCATTTTTTATAGTTACGTTTAATAAAAGGATCTGAGAAGAGTGTTTTTTATTTTATTTTGTGTTTCTAAATGATTGTAATATTCTAAATTTTTATGTGTAATTTATTAATCTTTTCAGGTAAGTCCCGCTAGCCTTCAAGACTGTCATCAAAATTTTATATGTGAGTAAAATAATAGTTGTACAATGTACATTACCTTATAGGTAATTAAACACCATTCAAATGGCAACACTGTTTGAAACGGTAGACTGAAAAAATAATAGTTTCCTAACATCGAACACAAGACGGCCATAACCTAATAATAAGTTAATCGAGCTATTTTTCACTGAGTCGCTCACAATTGGCAAATAATTTCATTATTCATGACTCTAGAAAGTGAAAATATAATTTCATTATTCTAGTATCTAGGAGTCTTGAAAGTGAAAATACCCAACAACAGACGTGATGTTTACTAAACTTGCACCGTAGAACAATTATGTAGTCCATAGGGCCGTATAGCGAGCGTGAGGCCAATTTGGGAGCCAGCCAATGAGCGCACGTTCTCGATAACTGAATATGCAAGTGGACACAACTGACATTAGGGCTGTCACTAACTTCATGTTCTAGGTAACTGAATCACGTTTAGCTTTTTGTTCACGTGTTACGTGGTTTCGGCGAGCTTTTAGAAAAGGGTTAACCAGTAGCGTTTGCCGGTTTGGATAGCTGCCGCACGGCGGTACAATTAAAGGCACCAGCCGGTCGATTCTGTAAACATGTCGAAGTGAAGGCTTGGGTGAAGTGATCACGAGGTGAGCTGTCAATCCATATAATCAAGATGTCACGTGGTCACGAAGTGGATTTACAGCTCACCTCGCCTTCACTTCGACATGTTTACAGAATCGCCCGGCAGATATATTTCAGCCTTGTCTCTATGCCAGCATCACCCACAGTTAGGTATATAGGAAAAGGTCACTGTCGATGGACATCTGAAAAACAGTACATAAGCACTATGTGCGTACATCACTCACAATCGAAAGGAACTCCAGACCCGTTAATTCATATTAAAAAAAAAGAATCTTGGATCGACAACGTATATTTAACGTTATCGATCAGACAATTTTTCGCAATGAATGCGGTTGCAATGTCAAAATGAATTGTTATGCGACCCGATTCCATTCACTTTTAACCGTCTTCAAAAAAAGGTGGCGGTTCTCAATTTGGTTGTATTTTTTATGTTTTGTTACCTTATAACTCCGTCATTTATAAACCGATTTGAACATTATTTATTTATGTGAAAGGATGTATTTTTCAATTGGTCCCAAAGAAATTTCATCAAATTCGGCTCAGTAGATTGGTTTTCAAATCAAAATAACTGGAAAAAATATGTCATCCAAGTAAACGTAATTGCATATTTTGCTTTTCTGTGAATTTCCAGTTGTATTGTAAGGTATGGGGTACCTACACTAAAAAGTGAAAAATAAAATACAACCGAATTCCATAGTCGGTGTTAAAATACGAAAAACAGCCAAAAACACCGACTGCCGATTTTTTTTGTATTACGCAGTTAGGCCGCAGGTGGGCCGCCTGGCTAACCGTCCATTCTCATAAAAAAATCATCTGCCAATTAACTTTGCTTTTCGCAACCCACCACTTTTCTGAAGAAACTTGATTTCTACGTGGTACCTACGTCAACATTTTAGTAAAAAGAAAGTATAAAACTAAAATTAAAGTTACTCCCACAATTTCTTTGTATTCTTAGGTACCTACCCAAAGACAAACTTAATTTCAGCAGTTTAATCTTTTGCGTTTATAATTGCCTTCTAAGTTTAGAATACTACAGTTATTTCAAGGAATATTTGTAATTCGGTATTTCATAAGTATAAAACAGATAAAGTTCCGATCTCATAAAATCGCAAATAGCAAGAAAATGTAAAAGTATTCCTTCCAAAACTTCTTTATTTTGTTTCCACAGTAGTCCCACAATTTGAGCAGTATAAAGTTAGGCGTCGTCCAAACTTATGTACTTAGAGAAACTGCCGCGCAATGGGCGGGCAGCCTACTTTGTTAGTAACATGTTAGTACAAATGTCACCTGAGCACGATTACAATTAGCTCCTCTGTTTCTCTCGGCACGTGAGAATATATACAACAGTACAAATCGAGCATTTATTTAACATACAAACTATTTGCAAACCACAATTCAATGTACGTACAGTACCATCAACTTTGTAGTTTAATTAATAGAATGCAGCTGTCTGTATAATTGCTAAAAGATACAAAGTAACATGTTTTCTCTTTGCATCACCCTAAAGTTGACTGTGTGCAACTGTTTTGCGATGTTTTTTGTTTATTTAAATAAATAATTCAAAGCCTCTGAAACTTTAAGCCCGGCATGGCTTTAAGCCGGTCATGTGATCCTGTCGATTTTTCGATTGACCTTTATTTTACCAACGATATTTAAAAGTTATCTTGTTAAATTAACTTGATAGTTAACACTGTATTTTTAGTTGAAGACTATCCAAACATGTTACCTAAACCTAGATCAATTTTGACCAACTTAGAATCAAATTGACAGCCAACATAGCACACTGCTGTTATATTTTAGCAGGTCACGCTTCCGCAAACGTGCTGTAGCTTGTCTAATTCATACTCTAAGGTCGGTAACTATTGTCTCTTGATTTCTGAACTGGAGCAAACTGCGGGCAATAGTTATTAACTGAGTACATACATTTAGTAGATGTCGCCGAGTCTCCAATTTATAGATGCTTGCTTGCCGAACTACAGATTGTTGTCTGAATTTGAGTAAGTGATAGTTTGATTTGTATGTTGTTTGGCCCCGTTTTGGTTTTGGGGTTTATCTAAAATCTGTGACAGTTTACCGGGATCGCATGATTTATGAAGGATTGGGCTGTCGTAGGTTATATGAAAAGCTGTGATTTCAGACCAATATTTTTTCAAGTTTACTCGTTTGGAACGTTTTTGTTTTCTGGTTTACACCTTGGAACTTTGGTTGTATTTACTCATAAACTATAGATATAGTTTGAGTGTAAAAACAACCAAAGTTCCAAGTTTTTTAACTAGATAGTTAAAAAACTTGTTGTACACCTGTACTTAGTTTCTAGTGAAAAAACACAAGTTGCTATTTATGGAACATGAATACATAGAAGGTGACAATATTACAACAAAGGCCAACCAAAACATTTGCGTCAGTAAAACAGAAAACAAACCAATAAAAAGTATAAAAACCTATTCCGCATGAATCGTTCTATTTGCTAATATTTGACACAGTGTAGGTATTTCAGCCTGAAAATATTCCAACTGCGGATTTGTTAGGCTGGGACTCAGCTCTGGGGTAGGGCTTAACGCGACATTCAATCTTTTGAATTTATTTCATTTACTGGCCTGTCCACCAAACAGTGGGCATTTTGCATTTTTATCTAGGTTTCTGTTGAAAATAAAATCAAATTCTTCGTTGGAGTTTTGTTAGAAATATTTTTCGATATTTTAATGTGTAGCGGCATCAATGCCGCCACAAGAAAAAAGCAACGAAGCAAATATACATCGCAACAAAAAGAACCGCAGCGCCATCTACAACTCAACAAAATCCTGCATCGCGCAAGTGAAGTTTACATTGCGATTTGAATGTATACAACAGTCCGAATATCAACTATCGGGCAGTTGCCCACCAGACACAACAACCGTCTGGTTCGGAGGATCCTCCCCTTTTCAATGGAGGTATGCGGGACTTTACTCTCTGTACCGCATACCACCAAACTGGTGACCCCGACGTGATGCTGGAGTTGGTTGCAGGTTGTGAGCGAACTTGCGAATGCGCGCAGTGAAGTCAGTGACGTCGGTCGTTCCGTCGTCACTAGGTGCGAAAAATTCACCTGGGAGCCTTAGCGGTTCGCCGTAAACAAGTTCGGCTGAAGACGCCTGGGCATCCTTTTTGAATGCGCTCCGTATACCAAGCAATACCCACGGCAAGGACTCTGTCCATTTTTCATTTGCATGGCACGTGATGGACGCCTTGAGTTGCCGGTGAAATCGCTCCACCATGCCATTACATGCCGGATGGTATGCCGTTGTCCGCTTGTGCTGGAATCCAGCCAGTTTGGACAGTTGTTCGAAGAGGGCCGACTCAAACTGACGACCCCTGTCCGTGACTATATCAGTCGGACAGCCAAACCGGGCAATCCATCCGGATAGCAGCGCTTTAGCTACTGTCTCGGCAGTTATGTCGACAATAGGTATGACCTCTGGCCACCTGGTGAAACGGTCGACTGCCGTCAGACAGTACCTGAAGCCTTGCGATATTGGGAGCGGGCCCACAAGGTCGATGTGGACAGTAGTGAACCTTGCACGTGGGAGGTGATACGACCCTAATGGCGCAGAAACGTGTCGGCTCACTTTGGCCCGCTGGCATTCGAGACAGGCTCGTGCCCACTCCCTGCAGTCCCTCCTAATGCCTGGCCAAACGAAGCGCTCTGCGATTAATTTGGCAGACGCTGATACACCAGGGTGGCTGAGGGAGTGCATGCTGTCGAAAACTTGCTTTCGTAGCATAACGGGCACAAATGGTCTGGGAGGCGTTGTACTGACGTCACAGTACACTGAAAAACGCTCCCCTGGAACCTGCACCTTCTCCAAAACCAATGATGAGCCTTCCTGGAGTAGCTTGGACAGCTCCGGATCCGATGTTTGCGATTCCGCGAGAGTGTCGTTGCTGACCGGTACATGTAGCGCATCCACGCGAGATAAGGGGTCGGCTACGACGTTGTCCTTGCCGGAAATGTGCCTTATGTCGGTGGTAAACTGGGCAATGTAGTCTAGGTACCGGAATTGCCTGGGCGAGCAGTTTTTCTTCCTCTCGTGGAATGCGAAACTGATCGGTTTGTGGTCCGTGTAGATTGTGAAGTGCCTGGCCTCGAGCATGTGTCGGAAGTATTTGATGGCCTCGTAAATGGCCAGCAGTTCCCTGTCATAGGGAGAATACTTCGTTTGCGAAGGGCTGAGCTTCCTGGAAAAGAAAGCTAATGGCTGCCAGCCATCATCGCTAAGCTGCTGTAACACCGCGCCGATTGCAGTATCCGACGCATCAGTAACCACGCGAGTTTGGCATTGCAATCGGGGTGAGCTAATAGAGCAGCGTTAGCTAAGCTTGCCTTGCAGTCCTCAAATGCTTGCAAAGTATTCTCCGCAAGACATATAGGCTGCGAGCCCTTTACGTTGCCAGTCAACAGATTGTGAAGCGGCGCCTGGATCTGTGCTGCGTGGGGTATGAAACGCCTGTAAAAATTAATCATACCCAGAAAACGGCGCAACTGTCGAACATCTTTGGGCGGCGGGAAGTTCTTGATGGCGTCAACCTTGGAGTCAAGTGGTTTGGTGCCCTTTTCCGAGATGTGATAACCTAAGAAGGTTACCTCTGGTACACCGAAAACACACTTGGACGTGTTGACCAGCATGCCGTAGTCCTTCATCCTGCCGAAGATAGTGCGGAGGTGCTCTTCATGTTCAGCCTGGGACCTTGAAAAAATTAGGAAGTCATCCAAGTAGCTGTAGCAGAAGTCTAAACCTCTTGTCATCTCGTCCACAAAACGTTGAAACGTCTGGCCTGCGTTACGCAGACCGAACGTCATGTACGGAAATTCGTACAGGCCGAACGGTGTGGTGATTGCCGTCTTCGGAATGTCGTCTGGACTGACAGGTATCTGGTTATAAGCTTTGACGAGGTCAATGGTGCTGAAAACCTTGCATCCAGCGATGCTGTGTGCAAAGTCGTGGATGTGCCTAATGGGATACCTGTCAGGGACGGTCCGGGCGTTGAGCATCCGGTAATCACCACAGGGTCGCCAACCGTTGTCCTTTTTGGGGGCGAGGTGCAGTGGTGATGCCCATGGGCTCTCCGACGGTCTGGCTGTTCCATTGGCCAGCATCAGGTGGAACTCCTGCTGAGCAATTTTCAGCTTGTCTGGCGCTAGTCGCCGGAATGGTGATGAAACTGGAGGGCCTGGGGTGGTGCGGATGTGGTGGACGGTGTTGTGTGGTGTAGTGCGTGGTGTACCGGCGGGTCGGGTGATGTCGGGAAACCCATCTAAAATTTTATGGTACCTCGAATCACCAGATGAAATTTTTACAGAAAATAAAGATGAGTCTGAGTGATTCGAGGCTACAGAAAACAAGTTTGTGCTACTGTCTACTAGTCGTTGATTACGACAGTCAACGACTAGCGAGTAAAAACATAAAAAGTCCACACCGATAATTGGTTTGGTTACCTCGGCAATCACAAAACGCCACTTAAAGTCTCTACGGAGTCCTAAATTTAAACTTAAATCTATAAAGCCGAAAGTTTTTATGGGGGTGCCATTCGCGGCCACTAGATCATAATTTGTGCACACGCGACGGTCACTGAGTAGACGGCGGGGGTAGACGCAGAGGTCGCTACCCGTGTCGATGAGGAACTGCGTCCTGGTGCTCTGGTCCGTGACGAACAGGCGACCGGTCGAGCGAGGGCAATCGTCCGTCGCCATCACCGACTGCCCGCGGCGTTTCCCTGCCGGTAGTCGCAGGGCTTGATGCAGCGCTTCGCCTTCTCACCATGCGTCGCGTGATACCAGCACACCGGATGCTGCCGGTAGCTGGAGTCCGAGCGGTGTGACGAGTGGTGTCGTGAGTGCCGTCGCGCGTCTCGACCACGGTTGTGGGAGTTGTCCCGCGAACGGCTGTCGGAGCGATTCCGTGATCGGCTGTCGCGCAGCTGCAGCGATAAGCCTCTCACCACCTGCTTCAGCTCGGCGATCTCGGCTGCCAACTCGCTGACCGAGGGCCCTGCCGACGTGGTCGCCGCGACGGTGCTTGCAGGCACGACGATGTCCTGGACGCGGTCTGCCAGCTCGGCTAGCGCTTCCAGGGTGCTGTGGGGCTGTGATGCCAGGAGGGGCTGGATGCTGGTGGGGAGTCGGCTGCACCAGATGGTGCGCACGAAGTCCTCGGGCACGGTCGGGCCTGCCAACCCCTGCAGGTGGCGCAGGAACTGCGATGGCTTCCTGTCTCCCAGCTCTTCGTGCATCAGCAGCTGCTTGACCTTCCGCTCCTGGGAGGCCGATAGTCTCCTCACCAATTCGGTCTTCAACTTCTCGTACCGGTTGCTGGCGGGGGGGTTCAAGATGATGTCTTTTACTTCTTTAGAATGCTGGGGGTCGAGGTGTGCAAGGACGTAATTATATTTCGTGACGTCATTCGTCACCCCTGCATTTTCAAACTGCCCCTCTATCTGCTTGAACCAGATTTCTGGTTCCTCGGGCCAAAACGGCGGTAGGCGCAAGGCGACACGGTACATTTCGGCCGCCGCGACCTTTGGACCCGATAAGCGCTTGGCTCTGCGCGCGCGGTGCGTAACGTGGTCGGCGGTTTGCGACGACGCGGTGTGCTCCGATTCGCTGTCCGTCATTTTTGTGTTCCTCTCGGGGTCACCCTCGACATTGAACGTCAGCGCAGCCTTCGTGCAACTACCTCAGAGTGACGTCATCATCACTTCCCATCGTGACCTCAAGCTTTCGAGCAGCGAGTCATACAGCCAGCCAGTACCCACGGCTTCTACGGGTATCCTGACCACCAGAATGCAGCTGACGCGCATTCCTGGTCAGCATCCTCAGCCTCTCATCATCCTCAACCTCATCAGCGACCTTGGCAAGCACACTGCACCTTCGGCCAGTCACATGAAGAGCCACGAAGAACCTCTCCTGGTCGACCCCAAGCAGTCACGTCAATACGTCGCACAGCTCCGACCCACTGGAGCCAGCAGCACCACTCCGACTCACTGGAGCCTGCAGCATCATCCCGACTCACTGGGATGACATCACCCCGACTCACTGGGGCACCGCATACAGTTCCGACTCACCGCGAACTCTGCGACTTCCGGTTCCGACCCACTGGAACCAACCTTCCACTGGCCTGGCAAAGCATCTCAAGATGTATGAACGACTCATCCACTATCGACCTCCGGTCTCAGGAGGGGAGTGATGTAGCGGCATCAATGCCGCCACAAGAAAAAAGCAACGAAGCAAATATACATCGCAACAAAAAGAACCGCAGCGCCATCTACAACTCAACAAAATCCTGCATCGCGCAAGTGAAGTTTACATTGCGATTTGAATGTATACAACAGTCCGAATATCAACTATCGGGCAGTTGCCCACCAGACACAACAACCGTCTGGTTCGGAGGATCCTCCCCTTTTCAATGGAGGTATGCGGGACTTTACTCTCTGTACCGCATACCACCAAAAATGCATAACTGGAATTTTCGTTGAACTGTAATTGGGTAACATCAAAGTAACAATAATTCTTTGCTTTAAATTAAGAGCTAGGAAAGCTTAAATGCATCTAAGTACCTGCATGAAAAAGAAATGAAATATTCTCTCTTACATGTCACATGTCACCTGAAAATTGCAGACTCCGTAAGATTGAAATCAATCTTTATTAGATTATAAGTTCTCGACATATTATGAAAAACGTTTTGTAAACAATAAACCCCATCCATATTCAATAGTTTCCAATTGAGAAAAAATAGTTTACAACTTCACGCGATCTTTTATAATTATGCGGTGTTTGCAATTTTCCGGTGACATACACATTCCGAAATGTACCTATTACTTAGCAAAAAAGAACTTTCTCAAATATTAATGCAAATTAAATTGGCAAAGGCATAGCTATGATATTTATTTATTAAGTAAGACACACCAACGACATATTTACAATTTTAACAAAGAACAGGAAATTACAAGTATAGAATTCTGTGCAAAAAAATCGCTTATAGGTATGCACAACATTCTCTATGAAAGATTAACAATTCATTAGTAATTTTAAAACAAAATAATAATAATAAAAATTAAACAACGCATTATAAAATAAAATGAATTACACTTTATACAATTGCTTACAAAATAAAAGTTAAAAAAATGTCGTATATAAATAATGATATATTAGAATTTAATTAACTAACATACTAAATTATAGATAACTAAATTAACTAGTCTGTCCAAAATGTTTCTTTACCAGTCACTTAAAAACTGGGCATCTCGACTGTCATGTCTGTTAGACTCAATTCCGTTAATCTATGGCATACTCACAAATCCATGTGACGTCAGCCTTATATGGGGCGATGCACGGTCGCGCGCCGTGGCTGTGGCGTAGCTGTGGCGTAGCTGTGGCGTAGCTGTGGCGTGGCTCGCTTCCAGCAGCCACGACTTACGACACACATTACTGTCGAAGACACACTTGCTGCGATCATTTGAGCTTGGCTCGTGTTGCTTAGAATGTTCGTAAAAATCTCAAAATGTTCCTAGAAGTGAGAGAATATTGTTTTTGGCTTGCGTTTGGGTCGTTGGTTAACTCATTGCAGTAGACGTTGTGGCGCTTAAATTTTTTTTTCTAGATTAGTGTCATTGACATTTGGCTTAATTTTTAAGAATTAGTTTTGTTTGTTCTTTGTCATTTCTGGTATTCTTTGTATTATTCGATGCACAAAGTAGCCCAAACACGGAGATTGACCAAATACATTTTAGTAGGGTTAACTTTCTAGGTCGGGTTACTTTTGGGGGACGAACTAGAAAATTAATAAAATACCGTTTTACAAACAGTGACGTGTGAAATATTAAATTAAAGGACTTATTATGGCGATTTTAGGTTAATGATTTGAACGTATTTAAGAAAATTTATGAAAATAGACTGTTTTCCTTTATTTCCCAAACTACTGAGCCTACAATTTTTCGTTCGGTACCCTTTGCGCGCGGTTCGGACACGCACATGCAAAAGTTTGGCTTCGATTGAAGCTTAAAATTTAAACTGGGATACTTCACCACTCAATCAAATTCTTCATAAATATAAAAAACCCAGTTAAAATTACAATAACTTTGCTGACCGGTTCTTTAAAATATTCATAGTTTTTCACACGTTTGACCAAAACCACAGTGTATCGTGTCAAGTTGAATATTTTACGAGAAATGAGGTTTTACACCACTAACTAACGAAACATATTTATAAAGGCTAGACTTAATAGGAAGTATTCAAAGCACTAATTTAGCAATATATTTTAAGCGGAACGGATGCTCCGCTTTAATTCTAAAGCGAAGCATCCGTTCCGCAAATTTATATGTATATTTATATATATTTTATCTTACATCCTACTAGTATTTAAGATATAATAGACTTTACTTTCATGTCCCAGATTTATTTATTTAATTTTAAATTAAATAGTCTTTGTGTTTAGATGTTTTCATTTATATTTACTTAAAATAATGAATATGTATAAACAGCAAAAAGAGAAAAGAGGTAAAATGTGCATGGGGAATCAAAAAAGATATTTGTAGGAACACTGGTATACCATGGCCTTTTGGATCTTTTTACAACAACTTAGAACGTTTTATCACAAATAAAACATACACTTGAATATAAAACCTGCTCCTTTTTAGAAGTCGGTTAAAAAATCGGTTTTCACGCGGACAAAGCCGTTAGCAAAAGCTAGTCGGTTCTTGTGTAATAGAATATAACTCAGTAGGCAAGATCTTGTTTCAGTAAAATTGTCAGAAACGACGTGTTGATTGTTATCACAGTCTCTCGATCTCCATTTAGGAAGTGTTATGCCGTAGAATGGGACCGGTACTGATTGTACGGGTAAAGTATGTTTAAAGATAAATGAGGTATAAAGTTTTTATGAGAGTTGTATTTTAAATTAATGATCGAAGGCGGCTGTTTTACCTAATGCTGCGTATATGTAATGCTGTGCCCAATATTGTAATGGTCTACGTAAAAAATGTGAGTTAATTCATTCACAGCGTAGAGCCTGCTCCTCGGGGTTTGAAAGCATGGAGTTTTGTGCAAGAGTTCCTTTTGTAATTGAATTGAGCAGTAAAGATTGGGGATGGACACGTGAATGAAAGTTATTTTTTCCGGCTGAATTCCTGTTGGAGGCACGGCTTGTGTAATGATAAACTACAAGATTTAATTATTTATAGCATTATAGTATAAACTTCAATAGAAAAAATATCAAAAATATAGTAGGGGGCAGCGCGCCGCTGAGGCTAGGAAGCCTAGGAAGAGGTGGCCAGATGAGCTAGAAGCCTAAGGCTGAGATGGCTCGGCTCCCAAAAGCCTCGCCTACTAAGTCTTAATTTTCTCGGATACAAAACATAACATCAGAATTTAGCAGTCTCTTCAGAAACCTAAACGTAGAAGTAAAGTTTGTAAACAGACATAATTTAAATTCAAAATGGACGTCTCTTCTATGATATTGCATATTTGTGCGATATTGAAAAGTGTCACGGTATGTAACGTGTACTGACACGTAAATAAGATGATTTTCTGTACCTATTAAAGTAAAATATAATATCATCGGTTTGGAAATAAAGTGAAGAGGAAAATCTCTTTTAACAATGTTGACATGTTTATGACTACATGATATACCTTCAGCGGCTATAATAGCAGACACAATAGTAAAACAATGGCGTCACACCTGGTTAAGCCCGGCTCGACCATCGAGAGGGTAATATGAACATTTTTCAGTTTACACTAACATTGAATCCTAATTTAAACCTATTAAAATATGTAGATTCTCCGAATTAGCGCTCTAAATACTGATAAGACAGCTTGCCTCGCCCAAAATCTAAATTAGTGCACTCAATCATTATTATTGACCATTAAACGATTACTACCGAGATTAGGCCTCTCTTTACGGGAAATTAATGGAAAATTGTCTATACTTATTGCTGAGAAATTAATTAACAATAACTTTTAAATGAGATTTTGTCCACTCGACGTCATCATATTTTAAACCTTAAGTTGGTAATAAATATTGTTCGTAAATTTATGAAAAACTAAAAATCGAAAGGATTGCGCTGTTATTTTCAGGATACTGACCGTAAAAATATACCGTCCATTTTCCGAGCCATATATCAACGATCAAATTCTTATTTACGTCCAAAAGCAGTAGGAGTAAACCACGGAGCACCCGTAGTGTATAAAACTTGTTAGCGTCTTCTTGGCAAGCACCATCTGTTCGGGCTATCTGTTGGGGCAATTTGGCAAACTTTAAAACCAATACACCGTATTTCCCATCAAATGGGACCTGTTGGCGGTATTAGATGTTGAAACAATTGCCAGATTCAACAAATAACAAAGGTATTCTTTTTGTACTTGGATAGGCTTGTGTTCGAACACTGTGTCACCTGATTTTAAGTTTACTTCTTCATTGGAAAACATGTAACATAGTGAGGCATAGATGTTGGAAAACATAGGAACATGGAATTCTTATTCTTAGCGATACGTTACTTTTACTGCTTGAAACTACATGTAATAGTCTGCTGATGTAGGCTTTTTCTTCTTCCAGGATGACATAGGATTAAGTTGATGAAATATGTATATGTCATTTGTTATCTGCACATAACCTTGATACATGCAAATCACTTTATTAAAAAGGGTGTGTAAGGATTGTTGCTTCGAAAAAGGCGTGACGTTATGTATGAGTGTGTTTAATACATAATAATATATATATCTTTGAAGCATCAGTTTTCTACAAGAAGTTTGATCATACAGCACTTAAATTCATCACTTTTATGAGTCTTGTATAAAACAGTTCTTCTTTCCTCCAACAGCGCTCAAACTCCAGACTCTAAAACTAAAAAAAATCACAACTTTCCCTCGATCAAAAGTTGAACATTTCCTATTTTCAAAGCCCGGATAGGTTACTGAAAAATATGAGAGCTTGAAATTGTTAAGGGTTTAATTAAACGAAGGCTTTTAGGAATCAATCGGCTCGAACATTCCGCTTGTTTTTAGTGGAATTTAGATCCATGCGTAAACAAAGGAGGGTGAAATTACCGGGTAAGTGAGTAAGCGAGCAGGCTGTTTGTGGATTGTTCACACAATTCCCCGTACTCATTGAATTAGTGGTGTCTTACGCGTTTAAATCGGGTTTGGCAAAATTTTCGTGAGTGTTATTCGTCTGTATGTTTGCTTGATGTATAATCTGGTAACTGAGAAGTGAGTATGTTTTGGTAGTAAACCAATATATATGCTTTCTTCCAATACAAAAATCTAACAGTGTCAATACAAAAAGTTGATAAGATATATCCATAACCTAGACGTCTCCTACTATGACTCTCATGGGGCAAAAAGGATTCCACTTCGAACTCGCCCAATTTACCCCATCCATTTAATACAACATTACTTTCCCACTACAATAACCATTCACTGCTGACTATAAACATATCAACAGTCAGGGCAAAATCAGTAATCAAGTCATATCTGGCCAATCATACAAGTTATGGTAACAGTCGGGGCAACGCTGGTACCTGTCTTCTTCAGCAGACATAATCCCTTAATTCTCTTTACCAGCACCCACAAAGTGACTTCCACGTAGGTAGTAGATACATAACGTAAACCAAACAAGTTTACATTCATAACTCTTAATACGGGCGAAGGTAAGGGTCACTTGAGGTATCTACATCTACGAGGGGCCAATCTCGAGATCCTCATAGCTTAATAGTGGATACCTATTAGCTGGAATAGTGGTCGAGTTCACTTAATTATAAGTTTAAATGTATTTCTAGTGCTGTGTGTAAACATAAATATGTTATTGAAGTCTGGGTAAATTGAATTCAGATAAGTTTGGGTAAATCTATGAGTAATCGGTAGTGGGGTAATTTGATTCAGATCAGGCCAAAAGCAACTTAAAAGTAGGTATGCGAGATCATTATTTTGTTGCCCTAAAAATAAAGAGAGAAAAAAAAAGAAAAAAAAAAAAAAATATTTTGTTGACAACACAGTAATATAATAAATCTTTTATCATGTGGTTTAAATGATATTTTTTATATTATAAACGAAGATTAACGTAAACAATATCTCTATTATGCCCCGGAGTAAAAGAAGATGAGCTTTTATAAGTGAAAAGTAAAGAATAAAATCGCGAAAGAAAAGCAACGATTCATGAAGGGGCAAAAAGACCTATTGTTCGGGTAATTACCTATACTTAATGCAGAACGGTTTCGGGAAACTGAAATTTCCTCCCTAGAACGTTTTTATTTGTCGTGGGAATATTTTTAACGTTCTTGACTAAGAATTATGTTGGCGGCAAAAGACAAAGTATTTTGTAAAGTTTATTTATGTACTTTAAAATGCTTTAATACTGCGTACTGGCTTCTTGTGTTTTAAATTCTGTGAATTTTAAAGCAAGGTAAATAAACGACTTAAGCAAAAATACTGTTGGGAAATGATGCTGAATTTTATTTGACCCGGCTTTTTTGTAGATATTTGGGTTTTATAGTTTGTTTACGTTATAAATTGAATATAGACAACGAAACTAACACCAAAATGTCTGACTATAATTGTTTTAGTTCAAAATTATCTGAACCAAAAAACTTATTAACTTTGTGCGGTATGAAATCACCAAATCACATTTTTTATCCAACTTGCACATGCTGTCATCTTGAGCTCAACCGCTAAAGGAGCAGCTGACGTTTAGAGCTCTTTAGAATTAGGGCAAATCTACTGTTACAATTTTCAGTTAGTATTACATTACTATTTAACTGACTTCAAAAAGAAGGAGGTTCTACGTTTGACTGTATGTTTTTTTAAAATATTTTTTAAATTATTTTATTATTCGAAAGGCTACACTCCCGAGGTAGTCTCATCGTCACGAAGTAAGGATCAGATGATGGGATCCCAGGAAAAATGTTTGTTCAGAGATATTTTCGCCATTTGTCAACCAATTGGAATGATTCTATTTTCGATTAAAAAAGTATTTTCCCAGACTAGTCCCATTTCAATTTGATGAAGATCTGATGAAGAACTTCGGAGATAGGCTACGGAACTCTTCAATAAATGACAGCCAATCTTCCGGGATTGCTGAAATCGTATGTCTGTTTATTGTTTACACTAGTTTTTATTGTTCACGCAGATGCATACAAGTCAACCTGAATTTCTATGTTTTTGGGGTACCTTGGGGAACAATAATGCCCGAATAGATTCGGGGATTATTGTCTATTACACAATCTTAATTTTTTTACGTAGTGTTTAGTTATAGCTATGTCGCAGCCAACTGGCTTAATCAGCTGTTTAATTTACTGCTTAGCCTTTTCATTGAAAGGCGCCGTTAAATCAAGTTTTACTTTGTTCGTCGATTTCACTATACCTAATCGAGAAACTTGCGTAGGTTATTGAATATATTGGATGTAACTGAACACTTGTCGACAACACAGCTTCTAGTGTTTCTCATTAATCGACACGTCAATAGCGTACGGTTACTATTATCAAATATTTATGTATATTCAGTAGTGATGTGTATTTGAATATAAGGTACGGCTTATCGAACCCACGCCGTATTTAACTTAACGAGAATGGAAAAAACCAAAACACTATTTTCCCACGTAGTTCTTTAGGTAATAAATAAACTGTAACAGCTGAAACCTAAAACACTATTTAACAGCGATTTATGAAATTTTACACGAGCTTTAACTATAATTATCAATATTTAAACGGCTTTATTGCTGTAATATGAAACGGTAAACGTTGTGGCTGAACTGTTCACATTGAAATATTATTTGATATCACGTATATTTTGTAACAAAATATGAAACAGCGTGTAGTTCAGCGGGTCGTTGGGTTTATGGAACTATGTTTACACTTTGTTTAACCTACTTATGTATATACGTAGCGAGGAATTCTTAATAAATGTTGGTTACGAATGCACGCATGGAATAATAACATTATTATTGTTTGATGTAATCCAGTATTTATTTGATCCTGCATATTTATTAATCTTTGTTTTATCGTGGTTACTTAACTGTTTTATGAAATCAAATCTACTATTGTCGATATTTAAAAAAAAATATTTGTGTCGCATCCCTATATCAATAAGAGATCTCAACATTAGTATGAAGGATCTCTTAATATTAAGCACAGAAAGGGTTGAATGTTATGTTGTGTTAATTGGTACCTACAAGTATCTATATTATATATCTATGTTGAGATCCGATCCATGGAGCGAATTTGAATCGATTTTATTTTAAATGTCGCTTTCTGTAGTCAGAATTAAATGTAGTCGGAATAGGTCAGAATTTGTGTCTACAAAATAGCAATGATATAAACAGGTGATTTTTAATAACTTTATTTCAATAGGTAAAAGGGATTTTGAATATGAAAAACATCACTACGAGATCAACTCTGGCATATAAAGAAATCAGTCATTAGTATTTTTTTTATCCAAAAGGATGTATGTATGTACAAGTTTTTTGTAATGAAGATCACATTTTGTTTTCAATATCAATGTTGGTCCAGATATAAAAACATATCTACATTCCAAAAAACAACATTATAATACATCGCTCAACGGGGAACATAATTCGTAGTCATGTCACGTTTTGTTTCATACGCCTGAGATAGCCCGAATAAAGCCTTATTCATAGTTATGTACATTGAAAAGTCTCCTCTGAAAAATACCGCCCACGGTAACAAATTCCGGGAAGTTTAAAACTAAAGTAGGTATATTTACAAATTTTTCCTTTGCGGCGACAAGCACAACAGTTACAAAATATCAGTTTCATCTATTCCTAGCTTTTGTAGCATGATTTTAACAGACAGCAACAAAACGTAACCAAAGGTACAAAATTTTATGCTGAGTAATATTTATTTTTGTTACGTGATTTTTTAAGGAACTCTTGATTAAGTCATAACAGGCGCAAAGGTCGGGCCGTAGATGGGTGACCATCTGAAAGCACGCTATACTGTGGATGCAGGTATGTGTAGATCTTTGACAGTCGTTACGGGTAGTCAAGTGCCCGAAGTCTGGCTTGCCCTTGATTTTCGTTTTACCCAGAAAGTGGGTTGTGGAGGTCTGGTCAGGTCCATGCAGTAAGACTAAAATGTGACCCCAAAATATTTGGGAAAAAGGTTAGGAGACGAAAATGATGGGTTTAACAAATTGTTTTACACTTCAAAAAAACACGATGATTAAATAAAAGTAATCGGTTTTTCCTATTCAACAACTCAAAGAATTAAACCTGAAACAAACTCGGAGTTCGCACTCTCGTCGTCTGTGACTCTAAACCTACGCACATAATGAGTCCCGTAATGCCTTTTTCTTGTACCAGAAAAAAGTCATCATCTGCCTAGCCTTTTCCCAATTATATTGGGGTCGGCTTCGTCAAAACGGATTCAGCTGAATACCAGTATTTTATGTGGAGCGGCTGCCTACCAGACCTCCACAACCCATTAATTGGGTATCACGGTACTCCTTGGTAAGACTGGTGTCAGATTTTCTGGCTTCTGACTATCCGTAACGACTGCCAAAGAATTGCATATAACAGCCGGGACCAACGGCTTAACGTGCTTTCCGAGGCACGGAGGAGTATCGGTATGTTAAGATGGTCACCCATCCACAGACCAACCTCGGTAAGCGTTGCTTAACCTCTGTTGGCTGTTATTATTTAGCCACGAGCTCCGCCCTACCAGAAAAAAAGTGAATGCTAAAAAAATAAACCAAAACACACTAAAAAACGTTACTATCATGGCAATAAAAAGGTTCCACCTCCACCTAATACAGTTTTAAAACATAAACGTTGCGTAAGGGCACACCCTAGAGACCCGCCCTGCATTCGCATTCGTACGAAAGCCTGTAAATAATCCAGTGGTTGTTCCATTAATTCCGTTCTCAATGCGCCCGAAGTGTCCCCAGAAGGTTCCAGCAATTGTGTTGACAATTTCGTTGATTTTATCACTTACTTGTATTCCCCGGTGAATGAGTGACAGTAACGTTGTAGTGAGGTAAAAAGTGTAAGTTTGACGTGATAACCGAGTCGTGGTGTAAACAGAGTATCAGAGTCACGCAAGGTTCAGAACGCTTGTCACGCGATAGCTACGTACCTAGAACTACATTATTCACCAACATTGGAAGGGCGTAAGCGATGAGCGGTTTACTGTTGCAATTTGGATAGTAAATGTTTTTGTCTAAGCCTGGGGTTGTAGAATTGGGTTATGCTTGATTCTTTGAATAACATCATAGGTGGTTATCATAACGGGGTGAAGTTCAAACAACTTGTGGGATAAGTTTAAAACAAATAGATAGTATCGAAATCTTTGTGCTTAATTAGTAGTCATAGTTGCTGGGGAGTTTGTTGCGCCACTTCTTCTTCCCAACTAGGAAGAGGTGACGGGCGGGCGTTTTGGGGGACTGTCTTTATGTAGAACTATGACGTTCAAAAAGTGCTGGCACTTAGCCTAATTTGTATAAATTACTTTTGATTAAATATATACATATATATATATATTTTGTCGTATGCAAGGCTTAAATAAATCATCATAAAATTTGTGTGTGTCTTACGGTTTTCTTTACTGGTGGCATTTATTGCAGAGAGTCTGTGACCCACTCTGCGTCTAGATGGCTTACGTACCATCTCAGTCTTACTTTTAATGTCGTAAATATTCTTCTACTGGAGAGCATATACCTCCCCTTATAACTTCCTGCTGTTATGCAGAGGTTTGATGATGAAAACCTATAAGTACTTGGTTAAAATATATATCTATATCTACTAATACAATAAAGCTGAAGAGTTTGTTTGTTTGAACGCACTAATCTCTGGAACTGCCAGTCGGATTTGGAAAATTCTTTAGTATATGGTAGCCAAATTCATTAGGAAGGCTGTAGGCTATATGGGAAAGGGAAATTCCTACGGGAACGGGATATTCGCGTACTAAGTCGCGGGCAAAAACTGTACACGATATTCTTCAAGAATATTACATCAAACGATCTCTCTCAAACACTAATGGACAGTCAACTTAACAAGGAACACTTAACGGTGCACTAACAACATAATGATGATGAAATAAAATTTAAGCTGCCTTCAAGTTTAAGCTGGAGGTAAAGAAGCGAATAAAGCTAAACTGTTGCAAAGAGCTTAACTTGCGTTATGCTGCTTCTAGGATTCACGATTTAACTTAAGAAAATGTTATTCAGAGCACATTTTAAGTTAATTTTCATAACTTACATAAAAGTAAGAGGTAATAAATTGGCATCGTTTTTATATTAAACCAGCTCACTTAAGTGAACTGCTACTAAGTTAACAAGTTGAATGCACTTAGTTACATTAGAAACTGGCTAGTGCATGCTAAAGATAAAAAAAAAAACTAACAGTTTCAATGGGTCTGTTTTTCTTGCATGCAAAACTTAATTAAACAATTAATTGTAATAATTGGATCCTTTCAAAATACAATTGAATTAATTGAACCAAGGTACTGCAAACTAAACGAGTATTTATCAATTATTTTATGTTTGGTTCCGGAATTCTGAGTACCTAATTATATTTAAATTGTTTACCATTTTTAACACAAACAAAATGGTATGGTAAAACAGTTTGAATGATACTTGAAACCTTTGGTTATTAATATTACTATTCGGCTAGCTACATTAACTAACACCAGCCATTAATTAAGTCTATTATGAACTTTTTGGCTGATTATTATAATTCAATAGTACGATAGCTTAATCGAGACAAATTTTTTGTAGTGGTTTTTTTTTGGCGGTTTTGTTAGCATTTAAGTTTCAATTTCAGCTGAGACTGGAAGAAGAGCCGAATGTTTTGTTTCGGTTTTCGTGTCGGCAGAAAGTCCTGTTTTGGTTGGTTACTTTTACTTTAACAATATTACTATTTATAAGTTAAGTAGGATAGAAAGAAGGATGGAATTTTAAGAGATTAAATCCTATTTGAAGTCTTATTCAGATTTTTTTGTTGACTGATTGGTTAAGATCTGCCAGTACATGTTCATAAATATTCACACGTAAGTTTCAGGTCTGAATCAGTACGATTAAAAGTCCATAAAATAAACAAACAAAATGCCCTAATATTAGCAATACGTGATACGTATGACTAAGTTAGAATAATTTGCTGAAACTCAATTTTATTCCCATCATAAAGTTATATGTGATGCCAGGGTAATTCAAAATTCATTGCGTCGTCGACGCCTCAATCTGAGTTATATGCGACAGTATACGCGCTTTACTATTAAATCATTCGTTTATTTTATGAGAATTTGTGACTTTTAATAATATCAGTTGCGTTTGTACATATATGTCACTGAGTTAAGTATTGAAAAACTACTTGTACTCAATAAGATACGGATATATCGTAGACTATTGAATTTGGAAGGGATTTATTGTACCTATTTGAAATTATCTATTTAAACATATCGATAGCATATAAATTTATCAAGATTTATTTAGCAATCATCCGGTGACATTTATATTTTCGTTAGTGGGTATCGCTTTTAGTTTCTGAGTAGTATAAAGAATTAAAACTTTGTGAATTTTGACCGGAGTAACTACTCGTATGATATGTTATGTTAAGACGAATGCTCCGTGAATTCGATACACTAATAATATCTGAACAGATCTTTGGTATTGCTCACGAGGATAATTATTCTCAAATAAATGTGTGTGCTATCCTAATTCTTAGTAATATTATTTTTCATAATTAGTAACGAAAAGAACTAAAACAATAAATAAAAATTAATAGATTCTTATGGAAATAACCAGAATAACCTCATTAACAGTCACAAAAATACATTTAGAATTATCCTGAAATAATTAAGTGGATTCGAACGTTACTCCTAAACTCTCATTGCCCCGCTGCCTCCTGCGACACACACCACAGCCTACCGATTAATTCAGTTACAAAATGGGTGCAGTACAACAAGTAAAACACACAAAAGTATGTTTGTACAGCACTTTTACGCGCCGCCGACTGTACTGGCATTGTGTGAATGTGTCGCATACAAGTTGGTACGACGCCTACTTTTTATGTTTTTTCCGCTGAATACTGAGTTTTGTTGAGTTTATTAAACATGGTAATATAATAAAGGGTTTGTTTGTGCTTCAGAGAGCTTGTTGAGTTTGGATGGGTCTAATTTTCTGTTACATTGTAGGTTATTTTTGTCATTGCCAGACATTGAGATTCTTTTATGGCAGTGGGGCTGACAGACGACAGTCATGGGTATCAGAACCTTTATTATTATTATGAGCCCGTTTTGCCCCACTGCAGGGCAAAATCCTCCCTTTTTTCCTTCCATTTGTCTCTGTCCTTTCTTCATTCATGGCCGATCCTTTAGATAGAAGTCGAACACATTACGCCATCTTCTGAGTTACCTCCAGAATGTTGCTTTAATCTAACTCTTAATAAAATTTTCACAAAAAAAAAACATAAGTTTATTGCCTCTTAATAATGTCAATGAAATAATTAAGCTAAAGTATAATTGGAATTTTTAAATATAGAAGTGCCATGGTGTAATAAATCTATGGGAATGAAGTCCCGGCGGAACACTAACCATAAATTAACAGCATGTCCCGTACCTACAGTACAATTAACTTGATAATTGCTAAGCTATCAAGTTTTATCATTTGACTATTAGAGCTTGTAAACTAAATTGACAATAAGGCTTTAGTACTTATGTATTTATAATATCATCTCAACATACCGAGTTTCCTCCGTGCCTCGGAAAGCACGTTAAGCCGTTGATATTTGTAGATCTTTGGCAGTCGTTACGGATTGTCAGCAGCCAGTAAATCTGACTCCAGTCTTGCCAAGAAGTACCGTGTTACCCAGTTAATAGGTTGTTGGGATCTGGTAGGCAGCCGCTCCACGTAAAATACTGGTATTCAGCTGAATCCGGTTTGACTGGAAGCCAACCCTAATGCAGTTGGGAAAAGGCTAGGCAGATGATGACTTATTTATAATAAAAAATCAGCAACATATTATAATCCTAACTAATATTATTTATGCGAAAATGAGTTTATAAGTTCGTCACGTTTTCACGCTCAATGATGGAACTTCTAACGGTTTTAAGGGGTACTATTTGCGAAAATCTATATTTACGTGAGCGAACCTGCGGGCAAGAGATAGTAGGCACATTTTTTTTGTATTTAAGACTATTATTTATAAAAATAGGTACTTCAAATCCCTAAACTCCGGGAAAATATCGAATTTTCCATTTTCGTCCATGACAACAATTTCTGGATAAGTGATCAAAATGAACTTCATTCAATCATGTCGGGATCGAAAGTGTAATTTTCGTCATTTTCCGCGTCAACACCTTCCGTGATATTCATTTCCATGGGGTTTCAGAAGTCCTTGAGATCAACATATTATTTGTTGCGTTATTAAAACTGCTCTATTGTGAATATTACTTAAAAAAACTTCTCATACTCAAATTATTTATTTCAATTAAACCATTTACAGGCACTTTTGAATTGTCAAGATCGGTCAGGCAAAAATAAAGCTATTTCCACGTTCCAAAGCGTAGATCTCTATGGAGAAGAACGTGCAAGAAACTCCACGGACACTTTTAAATTATTATTTTTTTTCAATTTTTTGGTTTCATCATTCTTGTTGAAATTATACATACATATGTGAGAACGATGTAAAAAGAAATGCAACATAATAGCATCCGGAGTAAGAAAAACAACAATTCAAATAATTAAAATAAACCAGTTGAGAGATGACCAGTCTCAACATGACGCACGCAGTAGCACCATTGGGATCAACCACATTGAAGGGAGCCAAATTATCCAACACATGCCTCAGTATCTTACTACTATCACGCCAGAACGGCTGAACGGATCTGGATGGAATTTGACACAGAGCTAGATTATGCATACTCTGGAATAGCACACAGGCTACTTTTTATTCCAGGAGTATGTTCCCTTGGGATAATTTCCACGCAGGCGAATTCGCTGGCAGAAGCAAGTGAAAAATAAACTTGTCTCACCGATATAATTAAATTGGGGCCAAGTAATCCATATAAATATCCATCTAGTTACATAAAGGGATACAATAGATTTAGGTTGAGGTTATCAATAGGGTGGGCCAGGTGAAGTGGGTAGAAAATGTCACGGGTGATGGAGAGGCAAGGAAGTAAGGTCGAACTCGCTACGTGGGCTGAGGTAGTGGGGTATGTAGAGTAGTGGGACACGATCCAGTGATGCGATTGGTTGTAGAAATTGATGGTTCTAAATTCAAACGTCAACGAAAAAGAGGATCATATATTAAAAGATCTCATTTAATCGTTTGATTGATTTGACAATTTCCTATATATGCAAGCTTGTCGTAAACGAGGTGAGGATAAAAGAGAGTTTATAAAATGGAAACGTTAATTTTAATTTACCTAGATATATTTCAGTACCCGAATATTTCTTTCGGGTCTTGATACCAAGGTTGACTAGCCATTATTTAACTTGTAGTGTTTTTTTTTAATATTTTGTACTTTCCAAATCTTTCTGGAAAATTATGGTATTACCAAATTATAGTCATATACACCTAAGCTTATTTCTTTCTTGTAGGTACGAGACGGGGTCGAAAAATCTTCAGCTATTACTGCTGAATTTGTAAAGCCTACCGACTCGTGCTCATCTCAATCAAAACAGTCCACAAAATATCGATTTTTGTGGACAGTTTGTCGAATGTGTTGACATCCTATTAGTTGAAAGCGGTTCTAAATTCGAATGAGTGTTCAAATCCAATCCGAACCGTTTTTCTACCAGCCTGCATGGTGGGAGTAGGGTTGCCAACCGGGTCTGTGTACAGTATATACTGTTGAAGAAATATCTGTATAAACGCAAAAATACTAATTTTCAACACCGAAATCTACCAAACAAATCTTTAAAAAATGAAAGGGGCTATTACATTAACTTAAAAAATACAAAAATTACTCCAAACAAATGTAGTTTTTATACAAAAAATAAAAAAAAATAACAAATATATATTTGGCATTTTTCCATGAAATACTATATTTTTTGAAGTATACTATTTTTTACAGCTTAGTTTGAAAAATATTATGTTTCGTCGAATAAATGTTGGCAACCCTAGGTGTGAGGTTCCCTTCAGCAGGTAACTGTTGCGGTACACACCTTCCTATTTCACTGAAAGATAAATGAAAAAAATACATTTTCACCGCATAAACAACTAACCCAAGTCGATGTCAGTGTTGTGCTGAAATCGCTCACAATTACCTATTATCCGACAAAATTGCCTTCCGTATATAAGACTTGTGAGGTTGCGGAGGTTCGCCCGAATATGGGTCGCTAGGCGACTGAGAAACACCGAGGTATAGGCCGCAGAAATGAGAAAATTTATTAAAATTGAAATAGTTAAGGAATTACACGTACAGCCGTTAGAAGCAGCCGTAGTTACGTTTACAGCCACACGGGTCGATCTTCAAGGTTAAGTAGCGCTTGCCGAGGGCGGTCTGTGGATGGGTGACCATCTTTACATATTGAGATTCGTACGGGCCTCGGAAAGCACTTTAAGCCGTTGTTCCCGGCTGTCATTTGTAGATCTTTGGCAGTCTTTACGGATTGTCAAAGGCCAGAAAATCTGACACCAGTCTTGCCATGGAGTACCGTGTTACCCAGTGAATGGGTTGTGGAAGTCTGGTAGGCAGCCGCTCCACGTAAAATACTGGTATTCAGCTGAATCCGGTTTGACTGGTAGCCGACCCCAATACAGTTGGGAAAAGGCTTGGCAGATGATGAATTTTTATTCGTTTAGTTTACAGCAGAAAGAAAGTTCTTCAAAGCTATGGCCACGTATCTGATGTGGTCTACGGGAAGTCGGTTGATGGAGCAAAATGGCGAACTTTTACTTTAGATTTGTGACAATATGCCTATTTCTTAAAGTAGATATTGAAAAAAATGCTGACAGTTTATTTATTTCACCTGCTATGTTGTTTGTAGATAAGATTTTCAAGTTAATTCTTTCAAAAAAAGGATCTTGTTGGAAGGTATAGAATTCTTCTCATCACCAACTTGATAAAAGTATGTGGACTTTGAAGTATATGTTGCTGTCGCATATAATTTATATTATCCAAGTAACGCGAATATTTAGACAAATACGCCAAGTGAAGTGCCTCCTTTATACTTTAGCATTTAAATAGTGTAACGCAAGTTCTTTACACCAATTCAGAAACCATCTTTATAGATCCTTTTTTATCATAAATTGCTATAAAAACTCAAGAATCGTCCTGTTTGTGTATGAGGTTCGTTTTACTTGAATTATGGCCTGCATTACAACGTTTTCATTCATTCATTCACCTACTATCAATCAATTTGTATGATTTATATTTACGCTCCTGTCACTCAAAAGTATTTCATTCATTTGAGGTTAGTCGAGCGGAATACCGTTTTCAGTTTTGTATGAATGATGTTGGTTTAATGGTTGACGAGTAAAGCGGCTATCGTGGGATTAAAACCCTTAAGCCTATTTTCAGCAACACTAAGCGATACCTAAATATAATTTCTCAATAATGGTGCACAGTATTTTTGACTGGTTTTGGGGAAAACACGCATTAATTAATGAGTATCAAGGTAACAAAAAGAGTAGTATCTATCCGCTTATTCTTTATGGAAACGTCAAATTTGGCGTAGTAGATTCTGACGCGTTTTAAGTGCCCATGTAGGCCTATGTGAAATTGAATTTGAATAAGTGGAACACCTTTTTCTACCAAGCCATCAACTATGACGTTTACTGTCTAAATATGTATGTACTTCTAAATTTATGTATATTTGTTACGTTACGATAGTCCCCAGTTTATAACCCGAAAAAGTTTTCTTAGCAATAACGACCAAATCTTCACATTCGGAAAGCGGAAGTACAGACGCCAGCACATCAAGCTACCCGAAACTGTAAAATTTTCCCAAACAACCTTGAACCTAATGCTTGAAAGATATAGTTGACAATCTATTAAAGAAAATTTACAGTTTGTCGTAGCTTGACGTACTGGCGTCTGTACATTATGTAGGTATCGTATGCAAAATCGTAGATCTGGGTTGTATATTTTCCTCGACGGGGGAATATTAATATGACAATAAAATCCGGCTGTATACATAATGCTTGCGACCAACAATGCTACGGACATCCATAGTATTTATATCATGGATGCTTATTTGTATGTTCTGGCAATTACTGAGCCTTCTACATAATCAAAAGTAATACCACAAAGCGGTAAAATTTTATGTTTATATGCCAAAACAATACATAATGTTTCAAATTCAAAAACATACATCCATCCACCATATTTGTGGGATAGAATAGGAATTTAGATAGGATTCGATTTCAAATTGCAACAAAAAAGTACGTTATCTACGATATAACGATATTATAGTCAACACCAGATAAACATGCAATAACGGTCATTGACCCACATACATTCATTGACATACTTATTATACTATACAAAAAAATGGTTGTCTGTAAAGTCGGTTTACGGACGAAAGTTTAACGTGACAACGTCATCATAACAAAACATTTTAACGGGACAATGAGCGTAACGGGACAATTTTTTTGCGTGCAGCCGGCGTTCATCGATTTATTAGACGTTGTCATGTCAAAAAAGTTTTCTAGTAATGAAATATTTTCGATTCATAATTTATTGTCCGTGTACTTACGCAGAAAAATTAAGGACAGGGCAATAAACTTTAATGCAAATTTACATGGCGTTTACCGTAGTGACAGTTTCTGTTCGCCATTTTTTCCATGGGCTTACTTCGTTCGCTACCTACCAATAGGAGGTAAGTCTTAAAGATTACTCGGGGGTCCTTAAGAGATTTCCGGCTTACACGACTTGGCTTCACCGTCTTAGTGAACTTTGCCACTTTGCACTGAAAATGCCAACGAAGATATTTGTGAGAATAACTCAATATTTACTAATAAACACTCATGATGTTGGGTTAATAGTCGGATGTCCTAATAAATAGATGGCATATAGAATAAACTTGATCGAAATTAGTACACTTTTGATTTAAAATCTATAATAATATCTATAATAAAGCTGAAGAGTTTGTTTGTTTGAAGGCGCTAAACTCTGGAACTACCAGGATTTAGAAATTCATTTTTAAATATGATATTTTTTGTATATGATAGCCACATTCATGAGAAACGTCATAAGCATAATGGGAACGAGAAATTCTCACGAACGGAAAAAAACGGGACTTGCACGTACGAAGTCGCGGGCAAAAGCTAGTCGAACAATAAATAAGAAGAGACTACCTCTAAGCAAGCGTGCTCCAACGGTATCCTAGACCACATTATCGCTTTCTATGAAGTGAGACTGTAGTCACGTGCGAGCCTATTAATAAATAAAAAAAACAAAACACGACATGAGCTTTTAGCCCTATTCTATTTTTAAATGATTTTTGAAACGAAGATTGACTATAAGCTCGATGGTTAACGCAACTAAGTACACCTTAATGAATGACTAAATAATAGAGTTCTATTAAATTATTAACACGTGACTCTGCAATGAGAGCGGAAAATCTAACAGTGCAATAATATGCTGCTATTTATCCTTCCTTGTCTTAGTAAAAGGGACATATTTATAAAATCAATAACCGCATGCCATTTAATCCAGACCGAAGTCTCGTCTAAGCATAAAAGAACAGTACCTACCTACCAACAATGCTGGCAACCCCTCCGGGAAATATAGGCTTGCATTTTATTCATAAACGAAACGTTGAATGGAGTTATTAATAGACATGGAGGAGACTCGATAAAATGGAAATACACGGGTAGTTCCTGGAATTCTGTCTGCTACGCTGTAATCTGTCTGTTACATAGAGTACAGCACTGCCGCACTGGGACGCATTACTAAGGGGCAGATTATATGACTTTAAAAAAATATTTTTTTATGCAACGCTTTCACGCCTATATTGCTGAGCCGACTTTGATGGATTTAGATAAAGAGATAGATGGGACCTTAGAAACGGTTATAAACTGATGAAAGCCGTCGAAGCCGCGGGAAAAAGCTAGTTTATTTTATGTCAACTTTTAAAAAAGGAGGAGTTTCTCAATTCTAATAATGTTTGTTAGGTACTTCATATTTCCGTCATTTACGAAACGATTTTAAAAATTATTTTATAATGTGAAAACATATACTTTCCGATTGGTATTCCATAGAAATTTCATCAAAATCGGTTCAGCAGTTTGGTTTTTAAATCAAAATATCTGGAACAAATTGCATATTTTGCTTTTTGTGACTGTACGGTAGTGTTGTTAGGTGTAGGGTACCACTGAAAAATGGAAAATATAAAACTTTTCGACAAAAATACAACGACTGTTAACGAAATGACAAACAATACGGTTGTATTTTTTTTTTGTCAAAAAGTGTTTTTATATAAAATTCAAATACTCTAATTTCACGCACTGATAGTTTCAGGCAATTTATAGTACGCTTATTGACACACTACTTTTCTTTTTTGACAACTGAGCCGATGTCGACTATTCTACTAGCGTCGTGATTCGTATGGAACGTATTACAGTAGCAGCGGCCGCTGCGGCATGTCCGTGGTCTGTGGCCTGTTGCATTAATACCTAGAATTCTGTCTGGAAACTCAGGTCACAGTTTAATGGCTTTCATTCTGGACAAACAATACTACGTAGTAAATAGTACTACGGCACTGACCTTGAGTACTACAGTTCCAGGAAGATAGTAATATAGGTATCGGCAGGTACAATGTAGTATATTCTGATTTAATTGATCAATGCTGTTGTCAATTTGAGGTGTTACTTTAATTTGCTGTCAGATATTTGGATGGAAATGGTTAACAGTTTGTTTTGTTTTACTGTATGATTTCAGCTTGTTCTCATAGTTTTTTAGATTTCATCATATGAAAGGCAGATAAGAAATGTATAGTATCGTTGTTTATTCACATTCTTTTTCGGTATTTTCTTTCGTTTTGTGTGTTTTCCTGTTTCCATTTAGTAGACAGTCGAAACTCCCTTGACTTTGATTAAGAAGTAGTTATTATATCAGTACAAGAAAAACTACCTTCAGTCTTGTCTGCACGCTGAATCAAACCCAGAACCTTGCACTAAACGCATAAGTAACCATGAATGCATCATTAGCCTAAAATGTTCCTACTGCCGGGAGACAGGCCTCCTCACTAGTAAACAATCCCTACTCCGCTAATCCGCGATCTAGTGGCTGCCTGGCTCAGTGCACGTTAGGGAATGCTTGTTTTTGAATTTTGCCAATACCAAACAACTACCAATCTTCATCACACTAATATTATAAAGGCGAAAGTTTGTGAGTGTGTGTGTATGTTTGTTACTTCTTCACGTGCTAACGGCTGGACCGATTTAGATGAAATTTAGCATAGAGATTGTTTTGAGTCCCGGGAAAGGACATAAGATAGTTTTTAACACGCGGGCGGGCCGCGGGCGGCAACTAGTTCATAATAAAAAGGAGTCAACTAAGCAATATTTTCCTACGCCAATCGACCAATACTTGAACCAAAAAACACACGAAATCAATACATTTTTCGTATCTGACGCTACCTGAAACCAAACTACGTTAATCCGAGGTACGGTCGGCAGCGGCTTACGATAATGGAACACATAGTGTCGTACATTAATTACTTACTAAAGCCGAACATTCCAACACTGACAACGGCTAAGCCCTTGTACACTTTTATAGATTAACTCTGAATCTATTCACGGAGTCACAGTAGTTTTTATTGTTTTTTACTACTTTTATGGGAAATTTGTTGAACAGGAATAGTGTTGTAATCAAAATAGGGATGTTTTTATTGTCTATTTGCGAAGGCTTTTGAAAGGCAATAAGCATTGCTGATTGATTCATTTATGTATTCTTTTAATGAATGATTGGTATATATTCATTAAAAGAATTAAAAAGCTTTGCAGTTTAATTTTTCGTAAGGTTTTTCATTACAAATGCGATGACTCTCATGCTCTGCATCACCCAAAGGTTGACTGGTAGAGAATGCCTATGGCATTAAGTCCGCCTCTGTACATTTGTGTGCGTGTGTTAATAAATAAATAGATGACTTTGGAATTGAATTTCAGTTATCCATATGAAAACAACCTTTTCTGTTACAACGGCAACAGCTAACTTTATTATATAAAAGTACAGACATAAGTAAATTGAGATAGATAGTAGAACATTGATCGTTACTTCTTAGCTCGTCGAAATGACTGAAAAGACCTAAGACAGACAGAATATGCTATGGAACCAATTACACTAGTTTTATCCCCGTAAAAGCTTCCCTAGGGACTCTCAAAGAACCTGTATCCACTCAATCGAAGAACTAATAACAAATACAAAAATATCTTTTAAATATTTATGATTTGACGTTTTCTCTGTGATCCTCTTATCCCTAGAAAGGATAATATAAGGGTAATACAGAATATGAAGCCAACTCTATAATGAACCGGGTAGGAAGTCGCCACGATATATTATTTACCTACCTATTGTCCGGTGAGGGGATAAAAGGGCACGATTGTATTTGGGTAATTTTCTACAAATGTGTATGTAGTTAGGATAATACATTTTATGGAATGGAAAATTTCGTTTGTTAGGTTCTATTAGGTATTTTAGGGAGAAAGATCAGTGTGGCCATCAATCATTAATATTAATTTGTCGGATAATACATGCATAAATCTGAACTAATATTATAATGAGATAGAATAAATCGTTTCAATTGTTTTGATGTTTGTAAAAGGCAAGATGTTAACTCCCCAATCAAATAACGTCTCATTGCCATCATGAATCCGTTGTGAATAAGGAACAGTGCTATTCGTCCTGTCTCTCTCGCACAGCGGAATCACCATGGCTTTGGCAATTTGGAAGGGGGCTGATCCAACAACTAAAATTCTTACACCGATGAAAAGCTTCACTAACACTGAAATTCACGGTTCCCGCGCCTCGGCAGTACATAGTTTGGCATAAGACAAGAGAAGTGGAACAAGAGAGGAAAGAACGTCCTTCACCCACGTACGCGTGTTTTAGCATTCTTAATAGGTATTTCAAGAAGCCAGTGGGCTACTTGAAATACCTATTAAGAATGCTATTTAAATATTTTAATGGCTATAATTCAGGAGACCGATTTTTTCACTACTTATTTATTCTTTCGATATCGTTTTAAAATCACCAATTCTCTATTCGAATATCTCTAACTAAAACAAATCACAAATTCTCGCACAAAACAATATACAGGTTGTTAAAAAGAAAACCATTTTTTTTGGTTGAAATGAAAACCGTTATTCCGGCGCGATAGTGTCTGGTCTGTCGTCGTACTAATTAGACGGAGCCACTTCACCCGAGGGCCCTCGCTCTAAGGCAAAAGAGTTTCTTTGCGGGAGTACACGACACGGTCTACTTAATTTACATGCATTCTGCCATCTATGCTGAGATCGAAATGAATGAGGAAGTCACTTAACTACCGCTTATAGTTGGAGTGGATTGATGGGTGGGTGTTTTATTTAGTACCTACTAATCAAAATAATTTGGAAAAATAATTTGTTCTGTCTCTTTGCCACCTCAAGGAAGACTGCTAGAAAATATCTATGGTATTAAGTTCACCTCTGTACAGTTATTTTTACCTGTACCTACATTAAGTTTTTCTTTAATAATAATATGATTCAAGTGTTGTACACCTCCTACACACATACACACACTCACACACTCACAAACACTACGCATACCGGATGGAATTGTTGAAATCATCCTGGTAACTAAATTTTTTTATTTTGTCTTTGCTTTTCTTATGTCTCAACATTGTTAAACCATAATCTATGGGAAGTTGCGAGGTAACTTCATCACAAGTATCCTTATAACTTACCGGGGCTGCCTCAATTTTGTGCTGTAGAACAATTGTATGAGAAACAATAAAAACTTTTTTTTAAGTTGTGATCAAATCAAGTTATTATTTCCTGTAAAAAAACCTTCACTCAACGAAATTTAAAAAAAAAGTCATCCATCTAAATACATATATAATATATATAACCTTTTCCACTTTAACCCAAATAAACTCAAACATGAACATATCTTTTTAGAACGTGTTCTATCTCTATTTCACCTTCAACAGATAAGAGGATGATACATTAATTCCCCTATTGAAAACGTTGTTTGATAAAGCAACACCCTGTTAATGGCACGTTAGCTGATTAACTTGGGGGATTGCCGCGAGGACGGTGGGAGCTGAGAGTGAGACACGAATTTAAAATGATGACAAAGTGATTTAGGAATGCGTTTTACCTAAAACGCAAACTTATATATTTAGTACTAGTTTTTCAGCACGCATCAAATTACTCGACACAACACAACAGCCACAAGCACATAGTGAATAAAAGAATTGTATAACACCGGAATTGAATCAATTTAAAGTGAAAAATGAGGATTGACAGGTTTAAATGTGTCGGTTGTATTTGAGGTTGCATTTATTAATAACTAGTGGTCCCAGCGAATTTCGTAGGTACTGCTTTAGAACATATTTTTGCAGTTTTTTGTTTTGTCATGTATCAGAAATTGCGTTCTATTTGAAAAGGATTTTGGACAAATCTTTTTTTCTTAAATTTTTCCAATGATTAAACAGTTATTCTGCTATTCGAGGCAAAGACAAATCCAACAAACTAAAGATCTTCAAAACCGGTCTAGCCGTTCTTGAGTTATAAATGGTGTTACTAACCCGACTTTGTTTTATATATTTAGATAATATAATATATAAAGAGTGATAGATATAGATTTTGAGGATGGTTGAATGAATTTTCATTTTCCATTTTAACCTTACTTGGATGTTTGTCAATCAGTCACTGAATAGATTTTGTAGTTTGGAACACGGATAAACCATGGTCGGAAATAAGCTATAGAATACTATTGTTATACGTGGAGCGGCTGCCTACCAGACCTCCACAACCCATTAACTGGGTAACACGGTATTTCTTGGCAAAACTGGAGTCAGATTTACTGGCTTCTGACAATCCGTAATGACTGCCAAAGATCTACAAATGACAGCCGGGACCAACGGCTTAACGTGCTTTCCGAGGCACGGAGGAAACTCGGTATGTTAAGATGGTCACCCAACTACAGACCAACCTTGGCAAGCGTTGCTTAACCTTGATCAACCCGTGCGGCTGCTATTCTTTAGCCACGAGCTCCTCCAAAACTTCTATGACATTTAAAAATATCCTAACTGAAACAATTTTTTATTGAGGACTGGGCTTTCTCTTGACCTTCATCACGCCTGATAGAAGGCGATGGACGAGGTCTATGATGGAGCGAGCGTGCTCAGAAGATGCCTTAAGGCTGGTACACCCACGCGTCGACGAAACACAGCAGGCTGTTTGACTCCGGACTCCGGTTTATACCTTGTTTTTGGTTAATAGTATTCTAACATTTCTAACTGAAAATCCGTACGCTTTGCAAACCGTCACCCTGCAAAAGGAACTTTAGCTGATTAACTAGGGGTGTCGGGGGTGTGACGTGGATGATACCATGCGAGAGTGAACCACGATACAATATATGGGGGTAGGTGTACGTGCGATCTATTCTGGAATACTGATTTATTGTAGAGGTAAGGTTTTTGTATTCACGTTCCTTCAGGGATATTTAATGCCTAGCTTAATTCAAACGTAATTAAAGGTATTTATTTTTTAGAAATAATTTTATTTTTGGGCAGACTACTTTGATCTGATACTGCAATGAGGTATTATTGTTTTCTAGTATGTGTGTCTTGTAAAACGGTTATATGTAGAAGTTCTGATTCAATTACGATAGCCGCGTTTAAAAGCTAGTTTCAAATAAAGAAATAAGATATAAAAGCTTTCGTTTAACGAGGCACTTTGTACAAATGAAAACGGTTTTAAAGGCAGAATTAGCATTATCCAAAAAGAAAATGTTTAAAGTTAAACGTTTGTAATAAAAATATGCGTTTATTTGTTTTTTATCCTCTCACCGTCGTTTAGTCGACACTTAAGGTGTTATAAACTGTCATAATGTCGGAAAAAATTAAAAGAAAATTAACGCTGTGAAGGAACTAATTTATTTTACCCGAGTGGAAGCTTTCGAAGCTAGTCTAGATCATACAGAATGTTCTGAATAATATGTACGTCAAGTTATTACTATTCATTCAAATGAAAATTATCCTACTAATATTATGAACGCGAAAGTTTGTAAGTATGGATGGATGGATGGATGTTTGTTACTCTTTCACGCAAAAACTACTGAATGGATCTTAATGAAATTTGTCGCAGAGGTAGATTATAGTCTGGAATAACACATAGGATACTTTTTATCCCGGGAATATGTTCCTTTGGGATATTTTTCGACATTAATGCGGGCGGGCATCTAGTACAAAATAAATCACTGGCTGTAGCTCACACATAAAACCAAAAAAATCTGACAGCAAAAGAAAATGGCCCAATTTTCTTGATCGACACAGATTCAATTTCGAACGATGATAGCTAATTGGTTTCTAGGAAAATGTTCCGTTATAATAATCTCATTTTAATTCGTCGCTTAAGGCGCCGTCGTCAGTTATTTATTCAAGAGTAGGGCTGGCCGTCCCATAATTTCGGATATTACGACATTACGCCTCTAGGCCGGCCTTCGGATATTCGCTCAATCCGTGAGTTATAGGGAAGCTAAGCTAACGGTTCGAGTGGCAAAAAAGTAGAAAAAATATTGACATTGTATCCCTCGGATCTCCTGTGCAAAACGAAATTTTATAGGTATATATTATATTCACGGGGAATGTTTATATGCTACAGCTAGATTTATTGACGGATCTTAAAAGAGGTATTACTTCATGGGACAGACTAGATGTGAAAGGGGGAAAACCTGGTATGGCTGCTTTATGAGCGTTATTTTGAAGACTAAGCAAAGTTATTTTGATATTTAGCAGATAAATAGCTTGACACAGAGATAACATTCACCTCACTTCCAAAACGGGGCACAGCTGGTTCAGAACATCACTAGTTAAAGTTAGCTTAATATTTAGTAGTTATTTAACACTTAACAGAAGGAGTAATATCAGGTAGAGTGGGAATGCCGTTGACGCAAAAGTATGGCGCTAATGACTCTCGTACCACAAACATGGAACAACTGTGAATATTACTCGCACCGTTTTAAATTAGTTTTTTTCATACTTCTTTCTAATTGGCACCTGGGTTTATGAAAGCTCGAAATGTTGGTCCGTAATGTTTGTTTAAAATTTTTATAGTCACCTTTTTCATTTAGTACTAGTTGCTCACAATAATTAAGTGTATTAATATTAATTAATACACTAACCTCATTCATTTAATATGTCAAATGGTCCCCAAATTAAAAAAAAAGAAATCACGATACACAGAAATTCAAAAGTATACCAAATTTCAACTAAACTGGTCTAGTAGATCCGGTGCGACAGACATACACGAGTGATCCTACAAGGGTTTCGATATTTATTCAGACGTACGGAATTCATCTTTAATATCCAGCTTCATTTCCAAGTTGCGCCACATCTGAATTGCATCTGAATCGTAACCTCTTGACCCGGCCGACTTAAAAATCCCGCAACTTACGCGGGACCACCACCGACTATGAGTAGAAAGAAAGAAATAAATAAGTATATATTTTTTATCCTGCATACATTTCACGAAATAAATTTACAAGCAAGTTTCTACACTTTGTCGTGTGGGTACAGAATACAGGTAGTTGCTAGTCAGAGGTCACAAGAACAGTTTGAGGTGCTGGAGTGTACCATGGTCATGCGGTCAACTGGGGCCGTACTACGAAGTGCCGATGCCACCATAATTCCGATGTGAAAAAGTAGTACTGCTATTCACAATAGAGAGAAAGAGACTGAACTCTTTCTCTCTCTCACTCCGGAATCATTTTCACACACACACATCACATCAGCGAAAAGACGTCCACTGCTGGACATAGGCCTGCCCAAGGGCGGGTTGGCGATCGCAGTGTAGCTCTCTCTGGTGAGTCCCTTAGTCGCCTCTCGACACCCAAGGGAAGTGATGGGATCATCATAGCTAGGTTAAAACCTTCTTGAAAGACGTCATAGTAAGGGACTCTCTACAATCATATAAAGGAAAAATACAATGTTACCTACAGGATATACCATCTTGAGAATGTCTTGAGTACCTATTGAGTACAAAAGAATGTTAATGAGCAACCAAAAAGAGAGGTTTTGTTTTACCGTTACATCAGACGACTGTTAATTATTGGGACTCACTTGTTTGGCGTCTAATTAAGAGCCAACATTTTATAAATGTACCTACCTACTGTGTGTAGATGCGAATTTTTAACGTCAAAAGATAACTTTATACTTTACAAAGAGCGGTAATTTGGTTAGGTTAGGTTATATTAAAAGAAATGTAGATATCAAAAGATAATTCTACGTGGTTCTCCGATATCCTATTTCATAGATCCTGTTTTATTACATATATATATATATATATAATTAAAGCAAAAGACAGATCCAGCCGAACATTTCTTCAAATAACATCTATAGAGGACATCAATCCACATAAAACTATTTTTTTCAATCAGTCAGCGATGATTCGCGATGAATAACAAAGGCTACCCTTTTCTTCGGTAGGACGCCATCAATTCGGCGGACCCGTTGAAACAATAGGCGCAAAAAATACTTGTTCCAGTTCTCAGATGGAATGATTGACGACCGCGGGGGAGGTGAAGAGAGGGGGGACGCCGGACGATATCAGATCATATCTCCCGGGTAGATGTGTTATGTGTTTTAAGGCTATGCTCACACTGAGCACTTTTTTAAATAATTATTCCTCAGCAACAATCTACACAAGGTGGGAGACATTTCGAGGAAAAATCTGTTCTTTTGAATATAATACCAACATGAATCTGGAAACCCCCGGCATTGGAATATTTCGCGGGCTTTTTTCCAACTACCCAGAAAAATGTTCCGAATTCCTAGTAACAGATGGTGCGTCAATGTCTCTTCAATCCTGTAACATAGTTTAATTCCCAAACAATGGGTGTAATATTTTTAGGACTATTTTCTTGTATTAATCCATAATTTTGTTTTGTTCACGAAAGTATTACCTTGTTTATTCTGTTGCTTCTTATCGCTCGATATGGTGAGACAGTAGCAATCTATCGCAACGCCTACATATTGACAATGCACAAAACGTTTTGGGAAAACACTATCACACTATATAATATAATATACATATAATCACACTAATATTATAAAGGCGAAAGTTTGTGAGTGTGTGCATGTTTGTTACTTCTTCACGCGCAAACGGCTGGACCAATTTTGGTAAAATTATGGTAGCAGGAAGCTGACACCCTGGATTTACACATGCTACTTTTTTTTTCCGGGAGTGTGTTCCCTTCGGATATTTTTCGACATTCACGCGGAATAGATAGTTGTACATAAAGCTAAAGCATTTAGGGGGGGCCTATGTCCAGCAGTGGACGTCTTTCGGCTGTTACGATGATGATGACGACATAACGCTAAGAGGTGGAGTCCTGGATTCTGGATTTCCTAATAGAAACCTAAAGGTATTTAAGTCTTACAAAAGGTATTTAAGTCAGACAGTAATATTACGTCGTAGAGACGTAATATGTATTACTGTCTGACCAAAATTCCCCAAAACTGAGCAATTAGCGTAGCCCTTGTAAGCGTACCTTTAGACCTAGTCGTGGAAACATAAATCATATAAATCAGGGTAGCTAGGTCATTCCTAGGTTACATTTTATATTCAAACTCGTTCATAGAGCGTTTGTTGAACTGTTTAAGTCCTTTGAGTACAATAAATAGGCCTTTCCAACTTGAACCGCTTGAGGCTAGTTTGTTTAATTTATATACACTTAAGGGTTAAGGCTATCTCGGGGAACTATATAGGGAGGGTATTAAGATACGCTAGCAATACTTTCAAAATGCTCATTTGACCATCAATACACTGGTTACAAAGATGCAGGTAACCTGAGGTGGTGACCTAGCTCATCTTGCCTGAAATTCAATCGTATGTTTGTCTCGGTCCAGTTGTTGTTGCAACAGGACATCTGCCCAAAGAAGCTTAGTATTCATGCTTGAACGATGGATGACACTCGCTCGTTTGAACAAAGAGAGCTCTGACCCCGGTATTCCTGGCATTCTTCTCCGGTGACTCATTTTCAGAGCCTATTTTTTTTTTCCTGCTGGGTAATACCTCCTACTAGCCGGATCTATTGAATCGTTTCTCCGGGACTCATCCAGTTTCATTGACTCGTCGCTTTTCTGGCTGATCCCTCTTGATTCTTGCGCTGAGGAGTGCAGTGATTGGAAATAGAGAGTTTAAGAAAAATTATTATAATTCTCCATAATTTTCACATCTTGAAATAAGACTATTTCACACAAAAACTTCCTCAACGACCCTTACCAATAATATCATTGGCGTGATATTTTTCCTTGAACTTTTATTTTTCAATAAGAGCCCCACCGACGGCGGCTCGTAGATAGTGAGGGGCATATCTAATCGATTGCTATTCATCGTGCGTGCGTATCGATTGTGCGTTTAATAAAGCTGTGTAATGGAGCGCTGGCCCGTGGCGGTGAGCGTGATCTGTTGCTATGGAATGGAAGCCAGGATTCTGATACCTACCGAGTAAAGAAGACAGAGTCAATGTTGTTTAAGTACAAATGTGATGAGAGATGACGGCATAATGAAAAATGATCGAATAAAAATCATCACTTCATCTGTTTAGTTCATGTCTCATTGAAATTTTGCTCTACTATGCCCTTTTCAATTTTAGTGATTCCTTTAAACGGATACTTTTGGATCTGTTGGTACCTATGTAGAATGATATTGCGTAAGTATTTTGTATTTCACTTGCTAAAGAAGATGGATAAAACAATGACAACTGGTCCGGTGGTCTGGCGGTTTAGTAACGCACATGTTTTCTCGCCCTTTAATAATAATGGTAAAAGTATGGAAAACAACATACTAACTTAACTACCAATATAATGTGTGGTTATCTTAATATATATATTTCTTGTGTACGTGTGTATGTCACTGAACTCCTCCTAAACGGCTGGACCGATGTTATTGAAATTTTTTGTGTGTGTTCAAGGGGATTCGAGAATGGTTTAGATTCATAGTTGGACCCGTTGGGTGGCGCTGCAATCGATTTCTATAATTTTTCGTCCCACACAAAGCAAACGTTCGGACAGGACAACGTCAGTCGGGACCGCTAGTCTAATATATAATTGGTGGTTTGACAGATTTTGTAATTTTACATAAAATCCATATTCTTTCTTTTCTGTTATATAATATATGCCAAACCTCAACAATTTTTTCTCGTATAAAAGTTCTCTGAATGCTAAAACAGCCCTTTAGATGAACAGAAAATTGGTGATTGATTGAAACTAAGTAAGTAGGTGCGTGCTTATTAGCTAACAAGAGTATATTGTTTCCTGATCGCTATTTTGGATACACTGCTCCGTTAGCCTAATGTTAACTTACACCACTGATAATACAATCAGCAATCACATTACCATTGAGTGCTCATAATCTACATGTTATGCGAAATCTAATCTAATCCGATACTAAAAGCTTCCCGTTAGACTGTAATAATTTTGAATGTCTCCGGAAAATATGATTAAGGGGAAAAATCTGCATTAACATCAAGCTAACAGTGACATATTCAATGAAAGCTCATGTATTATAAGCTTTACAAATCTAATGAAGAGACCACTAATGAATATCGGCCTCCCAGGCGTTACCTTCGACGTCTTACACCCTGAAGACACTCCTGATGTCTCTTGAAGATCCTTTACATTGTTTTAGGAGGCAAGGAGGAGCTGCTTCACAGCTTCTTCCACTCCTCTTTTAGTTTCCAATTTCTTCCTCGATCTATTGACATTAAAGACCCACAAATGAAACGAAAATTGTTCATTGGCAGATTAACATCCAAATAGATACATAAACACACATAGATAACAATAAAGAATAATATAAAAAGTGAAGCCAAGAGTCTTTAAGACCTTTTCGACAGTAAAAGTGGCGGAACTCGACTAGAAACTTATCTTCGCCACTTTATGTATACATCTGGAAATCAGAACCCTATTTTTATACAAAGTAGATGTATGTAGAAAAAGCCACAACTTAGTAGCTTCTCTGGGCATTCATCAAAGCTATCCACATACAGTGCCGATATGGGTAGCCCCTTATTGAACTTTTCACTTTCATTCCTGCCCATCTTAAACATTACACAACTTAAAAGAGGCGAATAACAGATCCCTCCATGAGACTTTTTTTTTTTTTTAAGGACGGGTAATCATCAATTAACTTCTTCCACTCTGGGTGGAGCGGAAGGGCGTGTCAGACTCTTACTGACTAAAACCCATCCGTGTTTCTTCTAAAACCCTTTGCGTTTCAGGGCCGCGGTGACTCTTTAGAACAAATTCCGCAACCCTGGCAGGCTCTGGCCATAGCGGTCTCCGTCTTCTATGCTGACATCTCTTTGAGGCGCGCGTGGAACACAACGCACCATCGACCCGAGCCTGGTGGTGATCGGACAGCGAGCCACCCAACGCTCGCCGTCCGCAGGCCCGCGCCTACCTTCCATGAGGCTACATACTGGTCTGATAGCATTTGAGCAGATAGTAGTCAATTGACACGAAGTTTAAGAAGTAGTATATAACTTTTCTCAGTACTCTACAAAACACACATCCAAAAAACCACACCAAAAGCCAAATGATTTAAAGCTCTCATAAAACAATAAGACCAAACTGTCTATGAAACTACTAAAGTAAGTAATCAGACGTTCTAATCGCTCAGACTTGTATTTGCGCAACACACAGGAGCTTTACGTTATGTCTACAGAAATCTAAACAGAATCCAGGCTGGTCTTAACGTAATCTGTTTCACTGTAGCATTGTAGGCTGGTTAATTGAGAATTATCTGAACAAAGCGTTTTAGGATTTATTATAAGATATCTAGTTTAAATCAAAACAGTTTCTAAGTGTTCAGCCATGTTATGACGTAGATACCAATGCCATCATGGTTCCGTTGTGTGTGAGAGGCTGAACTATGCTGGTCGAGTAAATAGCACTATTTCTTTTTTTTAAAGAAGGATTCATGTCATGACGACATTGATACATCACAGTACGACTGGCTGCAACCTCGGCCTACTAATAATAATAAATAACGTTTTCAATTTAAATGAACTTTCTAGAAACGCATCAACATTAAGTGAATATCCACTAATGGTAGGTACGTTTACACGGACAATGAAAATTGATCAATTATAAGCAATACTGTTCGATTGTGACGTCTCAAAATATAAAGCAATTTACGGCAACAGCAGCAAGCGACAATTTGGCGAGATGTTTTGCAATGACAACATTAACCAATATTGAGAAACTCCAAGGAACTAGTAATTTAGTTGAAAAATAAAACAAAACGCAAGGAGAGCAATTTGGAATATTATGGAGTAATGAGAAACAATATTGCCGAAGCAATTGCCGCATTTTATTGAAGTTATTGCACATTGCTCTACTAATCTAAGCTCCAGATCGACCCATACGTGTTGCCGAGCAATAATTGCTCAAACAATTGCCCGTGTAAACGCACCTTAATGTTCCCTCTGAAACTACAGGTCTTTTCTCAAAGAGTTTTTTTTTGTTTAATTGTATTCTTGTCCATTAATCTTAAGTAAGCCTTACAAGTGACACGACTTAATATGGGTCATCCGATAACGTCTGCAAAACAGTCCGAATCGACGTCTTATATTGTCTTAAACAACACATTACGCAGACCCTCTGCGTAATGTGTTCTTTGAACTTGTTTCAACCCATTACATTGTTTTGACAAGAGGCTGCTACTGCTTAACTCGTAATCTTTCAACACCTCATACTATGTATTCGATAAAGGCCCTTAAACCACTATTCGTAAAATCTTTTGAGAAGCAATCAAATCCACCCATTTCACTTTGAGAGCAGCAAGACAGGGATTTAAAATAGCAAACAAAGAGAATACTGAACAATTACGATCTTACAAGCTCTTCGGGGAATCCTTAACTGACTTAGAAACCTGCAAAAGGAGTTCTAGCAATCTCTGCTTTAACACCTAAGAAATAAGGATTACTGAAAGATCAGCAATATTAAAGGACCAGGTTTTTTTTTATTATGAATAGGCTCGATTTTGACTACAACCTCATCTGATGGAAAGCGATGAGGTGATCGACGAAGGAGCACGCTTACCTAGAATTAACTTAATTCGATCTTGACTAAAAGAACTCCAGCCACACAAACATACATAGACGCAGACTCCGGCAGTGAAATCCACTACTTAACTGTACGAACCACGAAAGTATTCCAAAAACGTTTTTTACATTTGAGCTGTTTAGCATTTTCAGAGGTGCATAGTATCTACATCTTAATTTCACCTATAATAAAGGTATATTTTTCCATTACGATGACACAAATCCAGACTCCAGGCAAATACTGTGAAATTCCTGTGAAAATCTGAAAATGCCTACTGGAGAAAAAATGTAGGTAGGTTAAAGTTTACCTGTCAGATAACTTAATTTTTGCTGAGTTATACACTCAGTTCGCTACCAAATAGCTACTAACAAAGCAGGCAGGCCCCCCTTATTACTGAACGTATCAAATTACCAAGCCATTCAGCCATTCAGTCAATCAGTCATCATAACTGGCCGTAAAACCCGTCGTTAACTGTGAGCGCCCCCTATAAATCGGTACAATGAACAATATTGGCGCTTACGACGGTTTTACTTTTTACATGTTAAGGCAATGTTGCTATATTGGTGCGTAAAATTGGCGATTTGAGTTCATAAAACGGTACTGGTGAAAACACAACAGACCCTAAAAGTAGCCAAGGCCTGTCTTATTTAAGTACGTTTATTTTTAGAATAAGTAGGATAGCAAGGTAGATATTAACAACAATACCAACTAATGAAGGATTCAATGTTCAAGGACATCAATAGTTTATTTTAAGAGTGAACAATAAAACAAAACATATTACTTATTTATGTATTTGGTAGTTATAAAGCCTACTGTCGCTTTCCGTCTGCCTTCCGCCCTAAGAAAGTGCTTTCACCCTAGTTTATATTATGTAACTCATGATAAAATTTACTGATTATAAATTATACAGTCAAAAAAATTACAACTTTGAAAATTATTTATTCAACTTTAATTATTAAAGGAACCTGATATAATCCTTTAATCGGCCCAATACAACACCCCAGAGTAAAGCTGTAACAGGAAAATTGTGTAATTAAAAAGCACTTAATAAAATATTGTATATTCCTAATTCCCGGTATCCGTGACCGAACTGATTTAAAATTATCGTAGTCTGTAAACTTGGAGCTTTATTTTTTATTGTTTTATATTACCTATTTCTACTACCAGTTGCTGCTTAGATAAAAAATTAAATTTTCTTTTGAGATAATAAAAAAGTATTTTACTTCGCAAGCTTTTTTCGTTCAAGTATGTTTTAGTTCATTGAAATACTCGAAATTCGGTGAAAAGGATCAAATCAATTTTAAATAAACAATTCTATTCCCCAAAAGTTTATCAAACATATATTTAAATTAAAATGATTGCAAATTTTGACACAATGTGTGTTATAGCGCCATCTATTGTCGAGTAGCGAATAGTGTAGCACAAAAGCTCAAAAGCTTTTGTTAGTTCCCCGGTCTGCCGTAAAAGCCTACAGTGTCACCTCATGTCGTAGTACGATAGTACCAAATAACTCCACCGAGAAACAAAAATTTTCAGAACCTATTTACAGTTAAAAAACATTAGTTAAGTATGTGTGTAATATAAGTGTAGGGATTATTTCATTTTGTGTTTTTTTTTAATCTGTTGACGGTTCTTAATAGTTACATAATAATATCCTAGTATCGCAGAAAGAAAACATCAAAACAAAATCAACAAAAAGGCGTTTTTCATTTCTTAATTTTCATTTCGTATTATATTTTATTCTAAAGCCCTTGTTACATTTAAAGTGAGCCGGATGTCGTCAACACAATGCAAGAAACATAGCTATAAAATCGTGCGATTGTTAGTAGCTTTACAAAGAAACCATTTTCTTTTGTGTCGGCCACAAAGGGCAGTGTTCAAGGACGTTTTGAAGGCTGTATGTTTGTTTAGCGACCGATATTGCGGATTAGGTCGTGATCCACATTTCGCCCGCTTACCTGAAGTGTCTTTATAAAACGTAACATCGACAGTAGCAGGCTGGCTGTTGTTGTAGCTCTATTGTCTGCCGGCAGATGGCGCTGTCAATTTTCTGTGTGTTGAATGCTGAAATGGCAGTTATTAGCTTTCGTAATAGAACATATTTTTGTAGAAACCAGGTTTTGGCTATTTTTGAGTAGAGTAGTTAGAGTAGAGTTCTAAACAAAAACTATTTTCGAACAGTGTAAATGTTTACCATAATATTTTATCTTATCTTAGCAAAATAAAAGCTAATATTATCGAAATTTCTTTACCGAAAAAAATCCTTGAATTTATCACTTTTACTTTTCTGTTCAAATCAAATGTGTAGCAGATAATATTTATCTTGTAGGTAACATTTATTTCCTCCTCCTAACTGTTTGTCTTTTTCCAAACTATTCTGTGGGTAATCAACTCCCAATCTTCCTACGTACAGCGATATTTAACAAACGGAACAACTGCTCGATACCTTTGGCTTGTCAAAACCAAAACACAAGCAATTTCTATGAAATAAGTTCAACCGGACTTACCTTGGGATATGATACCTATTCCAAGGTTTTCAGACGTTCAGTCAGCATAACATCTGTCTACTATGATCGTCGTAAGATGATTAAGATCCTAGTAAAAGATCAGTTTTCGGACTTTCTAATATCCCCTTTATCTGATACCTACTTAAGTCTTTATCGCATGTACAGGAGAGCAAAGGTTCTAATAGTAAAATTAAAATATATTCAAAACAATTTCGATTGATGAAAGTTTTATGCGCGCCATTCGTCTTTCCTACCGCACTCATTTACTTTATACGCCTTGAATAGCTTTCTCTGCACTACGCAATTTCTTTACTTAATTTGGCTTTTAGCCTGAAAGCTGAAGTAATTTAAAAAGTAAGACCTGCTAAATAAATTACTTTAGATTTGAAAAAAAAGAAGTAAAGAAAAAAGAGAAACGCTTTGCATTAAGATAAACATAGGCATTCTCTTAATAGTAGTTTTTTTAGTCTATTTCAAATTGAGTTATATGTTAACCTTGGGTCATAAAACCAATTCGGGATGTTCCCGACAAATACATAAATCATAACTGTAACATTTATTATACCGCATACATATTAGATACATGAATAATGTGATAGGAAAGGTACAGCAATTTTTTCCAGACCAATTCATTAGTAGGTACTACAGCAAAATGCCTATCCCAATTCCAACAAACGGTAGCTGGGTACTAAACCACGAAAATGAAATTTATCTCTCTGTAATCTCAAGAGTATAATTTTTAATGCGAAGGTTCAGTGGGCGCGTTTTGAAGGACCGGGTGAGCAATCACGTGCTCCTTTCTGTTTTCACACGAATACAGAACGTAATATGTTTATCCCGAGAGCTTAGTATAATTGCGATCAGCTGGACAGGAACGCACAAATGTCAAAGTTGGTGTAAGGCGCGAGGGAAGGGGTCACGGCAGGTGCGGGGCGCGGCGGCGCACGCCACCCGCGCGGCCAGTGCTCGCCCGGCCCCCATCCCGCGCGCATGTCCCATGACATACCCCTTCAGTACAATTTCCACACAACGCGACTCCGTTACATAAGAACCCCCGAAGGGCACATTAAAAACCTCATAGTGTTAAGGCTTCTTTCTGTGATCAATACATTTTAGCACGTTTTACACGCATAGTTTAGGTTAGCGTTACGTAAGCCGCCGCCGTCCACGAAGCTTCGCTTGCCACCGCTTTATTGTGATATTCGGTTGTGATATATTCGTTTAGGCTAGCTTTTTGCTCTTAGGTAGTATCATAGGGCTAGTGATTTGTTGATAATATTGCACTGTTAAGTTTGACCGTGTAACGGAGTCGTGTACGTCAAAGCCGCCGTTCTGACGTTGTGGAAATTGGATCCTTTTGGTCCTATCATCCTGTAACTTGTTGATTGTGTTTTTTCCTGTCCTGTTCCTTGTACCCGTGTTTCTGGTCGTATGGTGAGCACTGGGTGGGTATTCGGTCGGTGTTCGCGCCGGACTTGTTGATCGCAGGGTGAGAATGCGCGCGTAGCGCTCCCGAGTGTGGCTCGTCACGGATTCGCGCGGCTGGTGGCGGCCCGCCACGCCATCTGGCGGTTGCGGCGCTCCGGCTCGCAGCCGGCGCAAGACAACAATGACCATGAACAGACCAACCATCTGTACGTTTCTTCTTCTATCTTCTCAATGTCTGTCTTGCAAGCTTCTGTACCCATGAACCATCATTGCCTTCACTGTGTTTATTTTTTTATTCTATCTCTTTATGTTTTCACATCAGTTTCTAAATGAACTAACAATATTCTAAAAGTGACGCTTTGTACTGCTCAAAGAGCGCCACTCGTTTTACAAAAATGGGTAAATAAGCAAAGCGTCTGTGCAAAGAGTCCGGTCAAACCTATTTTCGCGGCGACTCTTTCACATTAAGTTTGTTTTGCTCCGGCTGCCAGCTGCTCACCCGCTTTACATTTCCAGTTTTCATATTTCCCATTTCATGTTGGAGTTGCGGTCCCAGTCTGTTGTACGCATCGTTGGTCATAATGCAATGCCTGCTATAATAAATGTTATTCCCACAATTGTTGTTTTATTTTGCGTTTTGATGTCAGCAATGTATGGAACCTCATTTGTGCTTATTGTAGCTTTATATGTATAGAAAGGAGCGATCAATGTTTAGATGAAGTAAGTATTATGTAGACGCACGTTGATCAATGTTACATGCTCAGTATGATATACACGTTCATCAAATTCACTCATGCCACAGTCGATTTCGTTACGTAATGGCGCCCGCCGCGGGACTATTTTGTACCACTTTTGAGTCGCCGTTTTATAAATTAATACTTTTCAGAGATACAGAATATATCAGGCAAAGCAGTAAAACAAAACTATTATAGAAACAAATAAAGCCCTCATTTAAATAACTATTGGAATATCTACTTTATGTAAACGGTTTCCTTGGGGGATATGGTATGCTTTTAACATTATGAGCAAATAAAGAACACAAATTCCATATCTAGAATAGCGTGCATTAGTAAATGCTGTTGTGTAAATGGGTTCGTGCATGATGATAACGACCATGATATTCGTTCATATTAAGAATGAGCTAAATATACGAACAAATATTAAATTTTAAAAGTTTGTAACCTCGTTCCCATTGCAGCCAAATAAAAGGAGAAAATAGGCCAAAGGCCATTATTACCATAAGATGCAGCACGACATTGGCGTTACTTTCGAGCCAAAAAGCGTACCTAATGTTATAAAAGCAAGTCCTTGTCCTGACCTTGACCAGAAATTTCAACAGAACGCGTTTGGATTACGAGCTTTCGGATATCGCGATGTGACTTGCATGAGTTGCTAATACAGTCAGAATGATGGATTCAATAAACTGGTCCGTGATTCAATTTAATCTGTAATGGCGCCCAGCTGGGACTAAGGGAATAGTAGACGTCACTTTCAGTTTAATGAGTTGTTACACTTTAACAAAAAAATATAATGGTTATTAAATTGGTTCTCTCAACTGAAAATGATAATAATGTAATAAATTTTGGACATAGCGACGTTGACTCACATGACTTGCTACTACCGTCAATAAACTGTTTCAAGAATAATTTTATTAATGTACAGAATCTTTAATGGCACCCAGTGTGGACCAAGTAACTTTTATTCAGTTAACAATTGTTGTTATTGTTGTCACTATACTAAATCTTATTAGTTACGACGGATTGAAGTATTCATGAGACTATTAATAATAGGTAGATAAGGTCACTCTAGACTCGGCTAAAAATAACCAGGGAGCTATTTCTCGTGGGCGTCGTAAACAACAGCTTTACTGGGCAGAGATCGTTTAGAGTACCTACATACTGGTATTCGGATATTGTAACGTAACTCAAATCAATTGAAGATTTTATAGCTTTGATTATTTAACGCAGTATCTACCTGCTATTAAATTGCAATTTGTATTGAATATGAAATTGACGCCCAGCACGGGCCTTTAAGAAACATATTACCATGACACAGAAAATTACCCTCTGCTAATAAAATGGAAATCTATTCAGTCAAGATTGGATTATTTTCATAAAAAGAGTACGGTATGTCGACGCTTTCTCTCGGCTAAAAATAGAAGGGACATCATCTTTCGTGGGCGTCATAGAAGGCGATAAGGACAAATATTCTAAATCTTGTCTGTGGTTATGAAGGCGTAAAATTGATATCTAAATTTAGATTTCAATTAGGGTTCTGACTAACTCGCATGAGTTACTAGGTACATACAAATATACAAACAAAAATATATTCCAAGAAATCTTTAATGGCCTGCTTGTACAAATGTATGTACATCTATTTTCAGTCGCAATATTTAATCCTAACATTGTTGTAGGTACTATTACTAATTAGTTATTAGAAAATACAAGAATTTATTAGCTGAAGCCTATAGCTAAACAGGAAATAATAAGTGGCTGAGAAGTTGGTTCAAATTCAATTAATAAACATACACCACCGTTTCGGTTTAAAAATAAAACAGTAACGATTTCTCGTGGGCGTTGCGAAAGGGCAAGAGATTCTATCAATATTTAAATTGGTTCGGATCATTCATGCTTAGATTACCAATCCCCTTTTAATACTCTACGGGACAGTTTTTAAGGGATACTCATACTACAATGTTCTTATAGAAGGTTTTTGTACGATCAAAGTGTTTTTGGACTTTTTTTTTTCCTTAGCCTATTGTGTCCCACTGCTGGAGAAAGGCCTCCGCCATATCCTTCCAGACATTCTTTTCTTGCGCCACCTCGAACCAGCCTTCGCGGTGTGCATCCAAATCATCTCGCCACCGCTTTTTGGGCCGGCCTCACTTTCATAATGGTCTTTAATAACTTATAAATACTACAGAACCCCCTCAATGGTCTCAAGCTTGGAACTTTGCTGTAAAATCCCATGTTGTGCTTATTTTTAGTTGGCGTCACTTTCGCATAATTATGCAATTGCAACAGCCCTGAAAGGAATAGTAATGACACGATACTTAACCCCGATCTTGTGTAAGGGGGGAATCTTCGACATTAATTCCGTTAATGTCCTGACGCGAATTATACTCATGGCCAAATTCCAATTCAAAACTCACTTGTTGAAGCTGTTCTATAAAAACCGTTTGAATCTTGTGCCAGATTCCCGCTTAACGATTGGTTCCCAGAATATTTCCACGAGAATTCAGATTTTTGCATTGAATAAATTAGCTTATATACTTTCATAGTTTATTTACACAGCTACATACTTTTTTACTATAGCCCTAAGCATATGATTTAGCAATACAGACATAATTAAGACCAAATAATCTTATTACAAAGATGTTTCATCTTTAACACTTTGAGCTGAGCAACGTTATAATACGTAAAATTTGATAAACGCTATTTGACACAACGTTTAATCACGTCAGTAAAAAATATGTCTTTCTTCAAAGAACGTGTATAAACGGCTGAGGCTTATACAAATTCCTTCAAGCTACGTCATCGCGCCGAATCACTTTAAATTTTGGGACTGCTAGCGCCACTCCAGGTTAGTTTTTTTGTGTACTTTATAAGCCTACTCGCACGTATACATTCTAAAACTGAACGTCACTAATCGTCATTTATTTTGTAAGAGAAAATAGTGCGCCGCGCAACAAACATTTGAATACCCAGATGCTCAGCTGAAAGTGTTAACTACTTTGCCGAGAGTTTTTCAATACAATAATTAACTACTCTGAGCTGAACACTTAATATCCCCTCTAGACATAGACAAGTCACAATATCATTCACTCATTAAGAACGCGTTATCTTATCTTATTCTCAGGAGCCTGCTAACGAAATGAGCTTATAATGTGGAAGATGGCGGGATGAAAGTGAAAAATAAATAAAAAGAGCGCTGACTGCTGTGAATAAAAAATATCAGTAGACACTTTTTAGAAAACATTTATGAGAAAACATCCGTTTAAGCAATCGTCCCTTAATGGTCTTCTCTTAAAAGTAGAACCAGGCAAGAAAAATCTATCAAGTAGGTTATATTGCACAACTACATTTTTAGATAAACCACTAAAGTCGTAAATAGTAACATAAATAAACCAGAACCTTTTTTCACAAACTTCCGAGTTTTATGTCACACATTCTGGTCCCATAAATAACTCATAAAGCCGGGTTTATCACTACGACTACTACTCATAAATATCAGATACCTGAAAATGGATTACATATGTTCTCGCTTCACTGCTATTATACTTCGGTCGATACGAGTGGCTTCCATTGAACTAAACAATATAGTTGGGGCGATGACTTTTCTAATCGATAGTTTTATCGACGAGTGGGAGTTTGGAACTCCTTGAGTAGTTAAGTTGGGCGATGTATTAAATACTCTTGTTGAAATTTTAACTTTCCTAATGTTCTCACACATAACTAGAATATAAACATGTGTAACTCTCGTATAAGGTAGAAGTATACTTTTACTACACCAGTTTTACAACATACTGTAAACGTTAAAGCTATATCGGCCTGCCCTAAATTATCCAGAATACCAAGCATGAAAAACCAGTATAAGTTAAAAGGCAATCGATTAAAATCATAATATTTATAGCCATTAAAGTAATTAACTATTAATAACAAAACAACCACGCAACTCTAAAAATAAGTAATACCGCTATTAAACACGACCTAAATACCCTCAAACCGTCGAAAACATCACCTAATCTTACCAATATTAATACACGAACATCATTATTTAATAAACTGCTGTCAGTCAAGCCAGTCAATATGTAGGTCTAATACTACTGTAGGCAATATAAAAGTTCTTATAAAAACCTTTTAGGCGGACGTGGGCGGGGGGACATCAGAAGTGGGATGAGGCTCGGATGGGGGTAGTATTCGCAATCGCCTCACGTACAGCCACCCAGCTTCAGGCTTCAGCATCTAGTTAGTATGAAATACATTTTTACTTTTACGTAAGGTTCCCGTAATTGTTTTATTAATTTTCGCGTAGGTTTCTTTGTGGATCGGACTGGCCTAATTTATTATAATACGAAGAAAGAATAGCTATTGGCTCTGTTCTCAGAATCTAACAAGCCAATCTTATTTCTTTGGTTTCGCTTAGAAAGCTCCTCGACCCAGATACTATTTATTCCAAAAACAGGTTATATCAAAATTAGGTCAATTTACATTTAGATCGTCCTCCAATTAGAGTCAGCGTAACTTATCCGTTTAATTAAACGTAATCATACTAACTAAACAAAACACACTAATATTACGGCAAACAATAACGGATCTGTTTATGATTATGTTTATTAGTAACACAAACACGAGAGATACTAAGGAAAACGATGTAAATAAATACTTTCTCTTTAGTGGACCATAAAAATTGTAGCCAATGGCCGCGATAAAACCGCCAAGTGCTTATATAGACAGCTTCGGACGCGTGTAAACTTATAATAACCGACTCATGTAGATGAGGCTTAGGGACGGAATTGAAAAATGATTTGGCTACGACATCTAGGCTCGTAGGCTGCGCACGTAGCAGCGTCTACGAGCTACGAAGCGTAGCAGCGCGGCGTAGCGGCTCATACAGCCACCTATATCCGGGTGTATACATCATGAATACTGTAATTTTGCGCCTTGATCAGCCTTCGAGGTCGTGGTGGCGCCATCCATCATCTGGCTAACAAATTTTTTTTAACTTGTAAACAAAAAGCAAGCAACAAAACACATTTTGAACTAATAATAAATCTAATTATCAATTTAGTATCCAACACACGTCATTATAAAATAAGCCAATAGAATATAAGTATCTTTCAAATGTCTTAAATATTTAATGAGCTCAATTATTTGGTAGAACTCACAAACATGACAAGTTTATCCAGTCTACCAATATTATAAAATTTTAATCCAGTGTAAGCTACAACTATAGAAAGTAGCGCGCGCGATATTTTATTCAAATAGCGTCCAACTTTCACGTTATGAAGTTATATTAATTCGGACGCTTCAAGATTTAATTCTTTCTCGTGCACTCGATACGTGATTTTTTAAATAGGTTGGGACTAGTTTTTCAATTTGCAAATATTTTGTACGGAATAAATGTGTCTGTTTAACAATTTTAACTTTGGAATATGTATGTCGTAGAGTTAGGAACAGTACTGCAACCGATCCAAACTCCCACACAGCTATATTTCCTACCATTTGACTATATACCTAAATGGATAACATGACTTAGCGTTCAGCTACCAAAAATCTGCACTTAAAATCATGGCAAACTTTTTATTATGTTTCACTTTTATATACAATTTTGCCATTTTTTGGCTGTATTCCAAAAATAGGTTGAATTCATCATATTCAAGTGAAAATCTTTCACTTTACCTCCAAGATCTTTGCATGTTGCATGTTGCATGTTGATTCCAGCGTGAGATAATTCTAGATTATTCTTCGGTATAGAAAGTGAACATAAGTGACTTTATGGTAATGATCGCAGTGTGCCATGATAGATACAATGCCATGTACGAACATATAAAACGATGTTCTGAAGGATCAACTAGTTTCATTAACAGACGAATCATAAAGCCAACGTTTTCTTGCACACTTGCCGGCTGCCAAATAAACGGTGAATCATGCCGAATGGAGGATGAGGAAGCCTGGAAAATTGTGCCAATATATCGTACTATCTATATTTGGTTGCGGGATTTGTTCGAAAGAGTCACCGCGGCTCTGGAACGCAAAGGGCTTTAGAAGGAACACGGATGGGTTTTAGTCTGACACGCCCTTCCGCTCCACCCAGAGCGCAAGAAGTCATTTGATGATTTCCCATCCTTAAAAAAAAAATAAAAATACTATCTATATTTGCGTACCATAATTTTAACAATATCTATTCAGTTAAGGCTTAAAGCTAAGACACAATTATGGAAATCTACAGACTGCTGATATACTTTGCTCCAGGTACTCAGCATACCTGACAGCCGAAGCGTGCAAGAAGTCTCAATATCTAACCATAACCCAGGGGCACTCAACTAATCACATAACCTTGGTCGTTTTCACCCCATAATTACCCCTTATCGTTGCATAGCCTACTAATTTCCCTTCCAGGCCTGCTTGCAATGGATCGCAAGGTTGCGTGAAAGGTGTTCGTATTGATTTAGTGATTACACGGAGGCAGTCACGCGATGAAAGCGAAAGGAGGCCCGATGAGTTTGTCGAACAGAGTTTAGTGTTACGTGTGTACGACGCGATTGTTGGCCAACTCTTGATTAGGGAGACGGAATATAGCTGGAAATATGTGTTTGTTGGGCAACGATGTCATGATTGTGCGAAGTAGTCGCGACACTCGGACCATGTTTTAGTACCGACCAGCTGACTTGCTTGTAAATGTCCCTTGGTGCCAATAGGCCCAACTAACCCAATAGGGCTAGTTCTGTTCTGTCTCCTGCTTGATGCTTTATCCTCCTGATTGCCGTGGAAAGGAAATGGAAATAAAGTCAAAGCATTTATTTTAAATTTAGGTACTTTTGAATTTTCAAAGTCAGTCCGCCAAAAACATGCACAACAGCTATTTGCAGCTATTTGCACCGCTGTTCTTTTCTGATTCATTTCGTTGCGGGATCCAAGTCAGTTGGATCATGTATCCGGAACTCATCGAGCTTCATTGACTCTGCGTTTTTTTATGGTTGCCACTGTTGATTCTGGGTCTTAGGTGTTGCAGTGGTTGGGAATACTTTTTATTGCGCCTGTAAATAACTAGGTAAAATTCTTTAGGTACTATAGACACACTAGAACACATTTTGAGTTGTTATAGGTAAGTTGTAAAACTTGATCTGATTGTAATATAACTATCGATTTATTTATTTTTTCTCATGCACATCATACATTTTAAATATAAAGTTTCGGTTTAGCACGCAGTGGAATAGAACGTTGAGTTTTGAGTTGAGTGAGAGAGGTTTAACGGTTCAGTTTCTTAAAATATAATAATTGATAAGATGGTTCTAAGAACCTACCTACCTATGTATGCCAGTTGTTGTTGTACTAATCACATTTAATATGTGAATATATACTCAGTTACTGTGGTTTCTACGCCTTACGTGCCTACCTAATTATTTTCTACTAAAAAGCAGTACTTTTGTTATTCTTTTCATTGCAGTATTAGATCAGGTGTTAAAGTTCTCTCGTCTAATTTAACTCGTTAAGTCATTCTTAGAAGCAATAAACCCGTCGGCGAACACCACTTATATTTGTTCACAAATTTTAAATATTCATAAAATGAAAGTCAAATGGAAATCGTTCTTGGTAGACCTTGAGTTTCGCCATGTCAAGGATATCAGAACACAGGTTTTATTTTATAAGACTTTTTACAAAGGTCTAACCTTGGTTAAGTGGTCGGTTGATGGCAGCTAATTTCAAGTCATAAATAGGGGTGATAATAACTTAACTAACAGATTCTAGATTTCGAGAATTTACAATTTATATGTTCAAAAATGGACTTGAGTCAATCAAAATATAAAAATATGCTAGCTAAATATAAATATATAGCTGCCATCATGAGTCCATTTTCATAGCGGGAAAGTGCTATTCGAAATATACATTCTATGAGGCCAGGCTACACAATCGTAGCATACAGTGCTACGCCGTAGCTCGGCGTGTAGCAGCGAGGCGTAGCACTTAGCAGTTTAACAAACTACTTTTACTAAACTAAATATTAGTCTGTTCAATAGATCATAGACAACCGTTTCAGGCTAAAATTAGCCTTCTTGTACTCCATGTCGGAGAGTTCCTAGAAGCGCTGTCAGCCGATACAAATGGTTCTCCATCACTTATTCAGAAGCAAAGGGTCTGCCGTGTTTAAGACTTGTAATAAATTGGAATTTACACAACTCACACACACGCGCTAAAAGTGAAATAAATGACAGTCATTTTTCTTTTTGATCCCTTACGCAAGGAGGGTTCATGAGGAGCTAAAAGGGAAAATTGAAATGAAGACAGCAAAATTCATTAAAATATAGCTCACTTGATAGCTTTCGTAATTGTTCTTTTTTAACTAATAGTGTTAAAAAGCCTAGTGTTTAGACGGCCCTCGTAATATTAAAAAAAAAACACAGGACTGATGGCTGGATCTTAATACTTTCTGATGCCAAACCCCGTCACGTTATTTTAACTGTGACAAGAGCCTAGAGACAAGTCTAGAGGCTCTTAAGATTGGCATACCAAAATGTCTCGTGGTGTATAACAACCATTTTGACATTTCGATTACCTACAAGCTATCGCCGATAAAAAGTCAACTTGCTTCGAAAAAAAAAGTAATTGTTCAAATTAGGCAGAATGCCAGTACTTTAAAACTATGTTTCACATAAAGACAAAACCCAAAGCGCCCGCCCGTCACCACTTCTTAGTGTTTTAGCTAGGAAGAAGTGGCGCCACTAAAATCCCCAGCAACACATTTGTTTATTAAGTTAGAAGAACTTAAATTTACGCAGTAGAATGCAAATTGAGATCTGGAGCTCAAGACTCTGTCATAGAAGTCAATTCGTAAAAAGTCTAAAACTACCAATTTAACTCTCAAATACTTTACCCCATGCGACTGCAAACACACCTCTCCACCACATTGTAACCAGTGGTTGAATCAAGCAACAATCGTGTCATTTCAGTTTCATTAGGCAGCTGACACGTCGTAAGTAAACATTGAGGGAGGATGCCAATCTGACCACTGGGGTAAATAGACATTGTGTGACGTCACACCTAAACGTCACTAAACGTTTGACAATGTGGACCAACATGGAGGATCTGATTATATTACTAGATTCAACTTTGCTCGCGTGAAAAGTGTTTTACTATCTCACGAGAACATACTACCGGGACAAATCGTAAAGCCTAACCAAGGTCATGCTCATGGACCATGGCCTAGGTGAACCTGGAGTCAGTTCAGCTGTTAAGGCGTGAAAAGTTCACGAACAGACTGAAGTACTTTCCTATTTATAATATTAGTATGGAGTATGGATATTATTACTGATAGGCTCGCGTTAGAGCACTATCTCACCTGATGGTAAGCGATATTGTTGAGACCCAGGAATACCACAACACCGACTTTGAGACTCCGGGATGCTATTGCAAAAAATCGAATGTTAAACTCAAGTTGCTCGCCGAGGAAATCGAACCCAGAACTTCACGCCCAGCAATCGCGGTTTACTACCACTTGACCAATGAGGCAGTGAAACTTAAATATAAAGTAACTTTAATATTAGGCTCGTAAAGACACTAACATAGACTAGTTTATGGTTTTGAATTGGTTGAGAACGAGAGCTCGGCAGATAGGTATTATTGCCCTACCTTGGCGAATTTATAACCAGCTGAAGTATTTCTAGGTAGTGCCATGAATAATTTTGAAAGGCCAGTTACGGCTGCAGATCAGCTTTATTTAGAGGGAAGAAAAGCCCACTACTTGAAGTAGAACTTCTAAAACCACAGACGAGTAACTTTCAAATATGGCGTGACTTTTACATGCAATGACGCATAGTTTACCGCAACCATAAATCAAGCGACAACTTCCTACGCATTTAATGAGCGTGACAATCCTTAAACGTGTGTCTACCCACTCAATGACCCCATCATTCACTGTTGGAACAAACCATCGTGGCTTATTGCCCCAGACCCTTCTATATTAGTCGTTCCAAAGATTACGTCATTAGAAAGATCTAAACGCCTTGAAAAGAGAAAAGCTAACAGAGGGGAAATTTTTGCCAAAGAAACCATCGCAGTCGCAAACAATTGATTATCGCTGATATTATATTGCGATATCGCTCATATTGACTTGACTTGAATTTGAACGCTTTTTAAGCTCGAGAATTGGCCTTCTGCACCAGCTTTGAAAAGGGTTAGATTAGGTTAGAATACGACTATAACAAAGCGATGTCAAGATTAAGCTCCTAAAACAGCTGTTTATTATTCAGAGCGCCAGCAAGAAAATAGGGCCTAACGAGCTTAGGACTATCGAAAGGTACGTCCCAACCCTAGCCAAACTTGATTCGTTTCAAAATAAAGTCAAAAGGTCAAACTATTTTCCAGATCTACGAGACCAAAATCAAGGATTTATTCCACTGAATTTATCTCTGTTTACGACAAAAATATGTAAAGTAAAGCTCAAAGTAATGACGTTTTAAATTGCAGCCATTAATTTTCTTGAACTGCTCCCATTTTACTTTTCAAGTGGAGCATTTTCCCTGCCAATTGCAACATGACATCATGGCAGCATATCTTGTGAGATGGAATTGTCTCGACATATTTATTTGTCTCGACCCAGTGACATAATTCGGCAGACAAAGCTACGAGAGCTCTTGAAGACCTAATGACATAACTGACCCATCTAGGTCGTCTTTGTTATACATTTTCTCTTTCATAATCATTGGTACACATTAAATTCTGTGCCAGAAATGTGGCCTTATTCTGTACAGGCTTGCAGTGTCCTTGCCAACGTTCGTGCAGGTCAGAGGGTGCGATTAACTTACTTTACATGAGTCATGGTTGATAATAAGAATTTTTAAAACCACATTAAAGTTCAGTCACTAATTTTACAAATAAAAAAAATGGCGCTACCAAAAGGTTTTCGACCTTTTATAACCACAATAATAATACCCGAAACGAAAATAACTCTGGCCAGTTTAAACCTAATACTTTCAGCTGAAAATGAAACAGGGGCGGTAAATAGAAACACGACACACATAGGGTGTGTGGAGCCCGCGACGAGACGCTACGCTGGCGGCATTCGTGATATTGACCCGTCTATATTTAGAAGCGAACGTTCTGCGAACCAAAGCGATCAAGCGATCGCTTTTATCGCTGGCGGAATGTTTTCGCTCGCGTGATTAGCGACGAGCGACACGCTGTCTCGACTACCGTGTTGCCCACTTTATTGCTAGTCGGTTATGATTTGATTGCTCGAATGATAATGTAATTGACAATCAATGTTGTCGAGTTGTTGACATAGAATTTAATTTTGTCGAGTTTATTTGATTGAGCTTTTAGTCGTCATTTTGCAGCAATAGTTTGCTTTAATTTTAATATAAAATCTTAATTCAAGCTGAAGACTGTAGTTATCATTTTTATTACAATCTCACCTTATAGAATGCGATGGTTTGGTCGACGATGGTGCACACTTGTCTAGAAGTACCTAACCTGTTCACTCTTGCCTTAAAGACCCCCAAGTTGTAGCTATCAGGAAACACAGACTCGCACAATGAAAGTACTCAAAAAACGCAACGCATTTTTTGCGTATGGGTGGGATATGTACCGTGTACCGGTGGCGATGATGAAACGTGCTAGGTGGAACTAAATTGTGCAATTCCGAAAACCGATCTACTTTAATTTCATTTTACAAATCAAATATTTATTATTACCACCTTGTAGTGAGAACTCAGGATTATTTTCTTACAATTAAACAATATTGTTTCCACCCCCATTCATTAGCTCAAGCACTAAGCTTCCACGCCTTACCACTTTAAACACTGCCAATAATCTCAAATGATAGCCCAAATAAAAGGATAGTAGCAACGTACCAACATTGTGCGCTATTAGCCGCGCATTTGAGAGCAACGAGCGAGGCGGGCTAATAAAACCTGCTATAAACCGGAGAGAACCCTTACAATTAGGGGCGGATCGGCCACGGAATGCCGCCTCCGTTACCGGCCTGGCTAATTTATCGTGTCTCGAATAAATCCTATTATTTCGTCTGTTCAAAGTTTTTCAATTACAATAAATCGGCTATCGGCGTGAGTGCTTTCAAGCAGTAGTAGGGTTAACTTATTAAAAGCCCTGCAACACTGTCTGCAAGTCGAGGAATATATAATGAAAAGGCTTTTGTAGGAATTTGGAATAAGAGTAGAGGAAGACAGAAGACACGATGCATAAATTGTGTGAATGTGGTGGGGTTACATAGGACAAAGAAGACATGCTGCACGACCCCAAATTAACTGGAATAGGGGGATGTTGATTCTGTTAGCCTGTATCGTTCTTGCACTAAAAAGTATTATGTTACACGTTGTATGTCGCAGCCAACTGGCTTAATCAGGCGTTTAATGATTGCCTAGCCTTTTCATTGAACGGCGCCGTTTAAACAGCGGCCTAAATGATATCTAGCCAACGCGTCTTACACAACATTTAATGAACTGGCTGGCAGATGCTTAGGCCGTTCATAGAATAGGCTAACCGTGTGACGAACATATTTGAAATATTTAATTTTGAGAATTCTAAGTTCAAACAACAATCAATTTCAACATTCTAATCTTGACGACGGAGCCGCTCTTATTTCTGTTTGCAATAATTAAAGGAACCTAACATGAATGGCATGACGGGGGCTAAGTTCGTTCACTCTAGCTCCCGTCTTACCATTCGAACCTAACCTATCCGTGTCAGGGTGCCCTAAGCTCCGCTACTTTGTTAGGCAAGTCATTAAACGATATGAACTCATTTGCCTTACTGTTCAATTAAATGCTGAAATGTCACTTGGGCCGCTGATTAAACGGCGCCGTTCAATGAGAAGGCTAGGCGGCCAAATATATAACCTATCCTAAAGAACTTTAAGGAACTTAGTTGGTAAAAATGTAGGATACTTAATAGACAAATTCACTGTCGCATAATTTTGCAGCGATAAGATAGTGTGGATAATTTGATTTCTCGTGAATACTTTCACCTTTTTTGCATGGAAAAAGTTAATGGTTAAACTATCATAATAGACCATAATAGCAGTAACTATGGGCCTCGCTTCCGATTCTGGGAAAGGCTTTACCTTCGCATTATCAACACGATAGGCATTTGGCATCGGATCGATGGCTATTCAGTCAGTTTAGTTCTGACAGTATCTTTCTTTTGATTATTAGTTTACAAAGGTGATTTTATTTGAAATGCTAGTCGAACTGGATATAGGTAGAAAGAGCTCTTGCCTAAGTTATAACAGCCGCATTGGCCGATCTTCAACGTTAAGCAAGACTTACCGAAATCGGTACGTGGATGGTTTACCCTTAAATCTATTTATTATACACAAGCAATTCAAGAAATTTGACCATTTTCCCTATTTACTTTAATCGCGCATCGATGGAAAATTCTGTAAATTGTCTGAGAGCTTCTTGCAGATGCCTACTAATTATTTTGTCATGATTTAGGAGGCAGCATAAGATAGAACTATAATATTTTTAAGAAAACTTCAAGAAATTCAAGAAATTTGACGATTTTTCCCATTTCCTAACATCGTGCAACGATAGAAAATTCTGTAAATGGTCTGAGAACTTCTTATATATGCGTACTAAACATTTTGTCATGATTGAGAAAGGAGCACAAAATGAAACTATAATATTTTTGTAAATACGAAGAAATTCAAGAAATTCAACGATTTTTCCTATCTCCTAACATCACGCATCGTAGGAATTTTGAATTTTGAAAATTGTCTTATACCTTTTAGTAGATGCCTAGTAAGGAACTGAGCATGATTTAGTAGGGAGCATAAGATACAACTATGATATTTCTGTTCCCTGCGAATATGTGTTTGGCTGCTACAATTTGGCTGCCAGTTTCAGCCTCATCTTTTAAGCGTAGATTAAGGAAACATGGTGTCCAATGTATGAGCACATACTGCAACTAATGAAAAAACAAGTAAACAAATATAAACCTGAAAAAAGGCGCGAACGACCATGTCCGCGGTAGTACACTCTTTTAAATAAAAATAAACCCTGGCTCCTCCGTGCCTTGGAAAGCACGTTAATCCATTGGTCCCGGCTGTCATTTGTAGATCTTTGACAGTCGTTACAAATAGTCAGAAGGCAAAATACTGAAAACACTTATTGTGTTACCCAGTTACGGTTGATCGGTCGCTCCATGGAAAATACTGGTATTCAGCTGCATCCAGTTTGAGCCAACCCCAATATCTTTGGGAGAAGGCTAGATTGTTTTTGTAGTCAAACTAGGTGTCGTAAGAGAAGTTTACTTACATCATTTTGTTATTTTAGCGTTAAAATAGCCCAAGACCAAATAAATGCATTTTTTTTCCACGGGAAATTCTAATACATCACTTCTGTGCTTGAATTCTGCACAATCATTATAGTAATGATACTTCGCTTACCCTTATTACTCTTATGGTCACGATTCATCTTCATAACATAAAACAATTGAACGATTAGATATTTACCATATAAAATAATATTCTATCCCACAAAGACAAAGTCAATTCATTTATTTCAACTAGACCATTAAAAGGCACTTTTGAACGTCAAATTTACAGTTTGAAATTAAAATATTAGTAACTCTAGTTGACAATGCATCCAGTTCTGTCACCAGCATTTACCTAACAAAGTCTCTTGCCAAACAGCACAGTCTAAAATTTTCTAAAAGTTCTGATACATACAATTACGAAAAAACTTTGACTAATAGAAATGCAAATTATCGCTCAGTGTGTCAGGAATATTTTTTTCCCGGAAAATAAACGGTTTCTGAAGCGAGAAAAAGCTAGTCAATAATAAAGTAACGAATGTCACACACATCCTGCTCCAAAAACCCCGTAAGCAAACATTTCCATGCACTTTATGCACTACGGAATGTGGCTGATGGATCGGATCGAGTCGCCGAATCCATCCATTATGCTCGATGGTCCAATAGAACGTATGCATGCGATTTTTGCAGCATTTTACGACGCCATCGGCTTCGACGTGATTTGCATTTGTAGTTTTTTTGAAAGCGTGTTGGAAATGTCCTCTAGGCTTTAATACTCATATTTATTCATCGAGTAAAAATGTATCTATGTAATTCATTTGCTTCATTTACTTATAGCATTTGCATATCGTTTTTAAACCGAACCCCAGCTCCTAGAATCTCGTTTACGCAAATGGCAGGTTATTTATAGCCAATATTCATTAAATGTTAAGTGAATTTACAAGGACTCCTATTATTATAACTCCCCTTTACAAGACGGGTCATGAAATTTATTAGTACATGTTAGCCCACGATTTTTGCCATCTATCGGTAGTATAACGAACTACACGGCATTGCTTTTGTATTAAAAACTTGTGAGTATACGTTATATTAATTACAAACTTGTCAAGCTGATGCGAAAGCTTTCGCAATTCTTGGAAAAGAAAGGTTATTATGATAATGGAATTTAATTAATAGGTCGAAACATTGATTAACGAACACATCTACCTTGATTTATTTATTATTAACGGTTGTCAAACTGTAGATGCCTACCCTAAATAAATATACTAATAATAATGTTAAGTGAAATAGCAGTGCTCACATTTGAAAACCTCAAATCGCAATGCAATCATTACAAAATGGTAAAACTTAAAAAGAAAGCATATTTTCTCGCTGAGTCTAACTAACCAGTTCTTCGTTTTGATAAACTTAATTTGGACTGAATAAAAAATGTTTCCAGTACCTACACAAGTACTTTTAGCTTTGAAATTAAAGTAAATTTATCACTGCAAAAGCTTTTTGAAGTGCTCTTAAGCGTAATAAGCACAAAAAAACGTTAGGGAAACGAAACCACAACTCAGTGGCGCCATTCAATCAATTTCCGCGGTGTTCAAGTTGTGCAACACGTAGTACTAGCGGAGCAATATAGATGGCGCTGCACTTGACCATTTTAGTTCAGCTACTTGCCGGTAGATGACGTTTATTAAAATTCTTTTACTTGTTTGTCTTTCATTACAAAAGTTATTGCAAACATATTTATTACACAATATAAAAACAATTAAATCTTTAAAAAAATGTGAGGCCTGAAATCAACACATTAAAAAAAAGTTGCTCCAATTTTCAACCCTGAAATGGGGCAGTGACGTAACGTCGGCGGGCTGAACACGGCAACTGTTTGCGAAAGTCATCGATGTCGGCACAAGATACACCCGTGAAGTGGTACAGTATCGACCCTGACCCCGAGGTCGCGTGCCTACCTGAGTCTCCAGGGTTACATCGTCTACCAATAACTAGAGGGGTGGTCGACTTACTTGTTATCGAGTGAAAGATTTTGCAATTTAGTTTTGAGCGCCGCAATTTTTTTGATGGTTAGATAAAAGCTGTTGGAAGGTTTTAGAAGAATCTTTAATGTAAAACTGTCTAGGTTCGTAGATAAAGCTTTTTTATCAAAGCTTTTAGAACCTAGATGAATTAAATTATCATTTAAGACGCTTATTTTTATGTTACCAAGTACCAACCATAGAACGTATAAATAATGACTACTAATTTAATTTTATACCTTCTTATAGGTAACTGCAGGTGGGTAGCCTTAGAGTACCCATACATAATATTATTAATGACCTAATAGTAGACTATGATATTGATTGATAGTACTTACTTAAGCAATTGATCATAATGATGTCAATAGTTTGCACGTACTTACAGTAAATCAGGATATACATAGGTACGTTAAGTACATACAGGAGGAGAATGAGCGATTGCTTTAAAAAAAACCCATTGATAAATATCAATGGTTAATAAAAAATACAAAGGTAATAAATTTTCCTTGAAAAGTCAGTCAATCAATTATTATGATCGAAAACTATCCAACATAATGAAACTTATCTATTGTTTAGAGGTAGGTAGAGCTATATATAAGATTATAGTTGATCTTTTACCTGGTACTGTATCTAAAAACCACATAATGACGATGTACTGGTGTACTGGGTTCTTATCGGTGCCAACACGGAATGGTACCGTTTCAAGCTTATGGGGAAAATGCACAAACTGCATGCATGAATTATATCTGATTTATGGTTAGGTGTGGCCAATGACAAGCCGGGAGGTCGGGAGGCCGGATTAATATTTTTGTGGTTTTTATTAATATGTATGATAGTCTGTAAGGTATATTTGTTATGGGTCTTTGTTACCTGAATTAAATGACATAAATAAATAAATAAACAGAATTCCTTGAGAATTTCAGAGTTAGTTTTCTCTCAATAGGTAGTTTACTATAAATAAATCTAAGACTGCTTCAGATTACCTATTCAGATTACCTATTCTGGGTACATAGCTCGTTGAAATCTATTTCTAGGTACGAACTAGAACTCCACTACCTAGAAAACTCATTTATCCTCTCTTTCTTTTCCGAGCCTTATCGCTTTAATTTTAGTCTCTCCTTTCGTCATTTTTCATAAGACATGTCTGTTCTGGGTCCCTTGCTCGTCATGATAGCCAAACCTAGGTGACACAGGTCCGAAAAAGAGTGGAAGACCCTTCTCTTCCACTCTTTTTCGGACCTGTGTCACTGCTCAGGACTTGTCTGGATTTCCATATTCCCTAAGCAAGGAATAAATTAAAAAATAATAATCGCAAATATTTAATTAAACCTTCTTTTCCTTACTATGTGGAAACTGAAGGTGCTATTGTGGAAAGTACAGTAATTATCTGAACGTCTACCTAACCCTTCCGGGACTGCAGGTTTGATTTTATACTGCGTTGTAGAATGAAACCCTGGTAAAGTAAAGCCATTTTTTTTGTTTAAATTACAACAACTGGTTATTCCACGATCCAATTTAATGTATCTTCGTCATCTTCTTCAAATTGTTGCAACTTATACAATCAATAATAAGCAAATGATTTTGATTTACCTTAACTTCTTCACTTGGGGATTTTTACCTTCATTAGGTACCTTTACGTCACAGAAAAATGATTACAGTATAACATAATTTTATAAAATTGTAGGTATTATGAAATGGTTTGTTACAATAATTTGTGATTTAGAAATCATGTGATGCAACATTTGGATTCACAGCAATTCCCTACTAATATTAGAACCTACCTACGCTGGGATTTAAAGCGATAAAACAGACATTCCGTATTTCTATTCTGCCAACATTTTCAATTGACTCACTACGTGGTAACATTACCTAGAAATAATAACATTGATTTCCACGTGCACTACTTGTGGCTATCATCGTCCATTTGTGGCCATCATTGTCCATTAAAGTGTAGTATAGATAGAGTAAAAGGATTATTTTAAAGCGCAACAAACTAGTTGGCTGGCAGTTTCAAATTCAAGTCTGGGTTTAAAGCTGGTAACAGACGTTCCGTCTTCTCTTCCGATAGTCGGATCAGAGCTGCCAGACGTACGAGAAATCTAGTGCGTGTACGTGATTTAGTATTATGTGATTCTGAAAGATCGAGAGAAAATCTGACCTCCTAAGCCTAAGGTCAGATGTGGATGATTCATAGTAATGTCTAATTATAGAAATTATGACATATTTTCTACGATGTTTATTTATTTATTTAAACTTTATGTACAATAGTGGTACATGGGCGGACTTAATGCATCAAGGCATTCTCTACCAGTCAACCTTTGGGTTATAAAGACTATACTGTGGTAGGTGTACAATAAATAAAATTAAGATTCAAAATTGAATTTTAACAACTCGGAAAGAATATACAGATAATATATATATAATACTAATAAAATACATATATATGCTAAAATAATAAACTAATAAATATGATATATAATAATCATACCGATTAAGAGAATTCATAGTAATCATGACGAAGAACAACTAAGAATGACAAGCTTTTAAGTAGTATTTTCGGATTTTACGCTTAAAGGAAAATTTTGACTCCGCCTGCTTGATGCCAAGGGGTAGCATATTCCAGAGTTTAATTGTAGAAATAGCGTAGGAATTAGACAAAAACCCGGTGCGGTGAGAAGGGATATGAAGAAGTAAGTTTTTAGATGCTCGAAGGTTGAGACTGTGAGAACTGCCCAACACTTTAAAATATTGTTGTTCTTTCAGATGTGAACTACGGATTTTGTGATTTTTATTTTTGTACGATTTTCTAACATCCAGCATCTGACGACCCGGATCGGATCAGACAATTGGATACGTGTGTGCCCACCCTAAGAGCCGTGGTTTTATTACGTTTTTGTGAAAGAAAATTAATGTAGCTTTTTCGATTAGGCCGCCCATTCGTAAGTTTTTATGAATCTTTTTAACTAAGTTTCAATTTCTAGTGCTGATTTTAATTGATTGACAATCGTTCAGGGGCGAATCTGATGATCAATGACCAGACTTAAGAAAAAGTAAAATAAAATAAAAAAATTTGGGTATCTACCAGTAGTCAATTATTTAGCGAAAGTAGGTATCTGTCTGTCTTAAGGCTTGAAATGATTTGGATGTAACTCGGCACACGGGTAGGTTTAATCCTGGAATAGGACAAAGAATAGTTTTTGTTAGGGTGTCTGTTTTTTTGGGTTAATTTTTGACTTTCACAAGGGCGAAGTCGCAGGCCGAAGCTACCGTTTCAAATACATGAGTATTTTTATCCCTGGACCAATTGTGAACGAGTTAATACTCTGTAGAGTTTGTGCATCCATAACCATGAGCTCGTTCACAATCTCCTATATTTTCATTTGAATATTGTTAAAGCAAACACTGTTTTAGACTCTGGCAACTGGGGGCTTTTAGATGCATTCTGTAATTCCAGTTTTCCAAACGGTTCAGAATTGGAAATGTGCGCGTTAAAAGGCTCGTTCTCTGCTTCATTTGGACTTTGCACGGAAAACTGTATGCATCCGAAAATAGTTTGGACTATGTCTACTATAGAAAAGCATATAGCAACATGCTTGCTTCGTATTACATAAGGCCTCTATATCGTAACTGGCAAAATATTGCCCTACCGTTCATTTTTGATAACCCCTTCGAAAATTCATCAGATCGTATAAGTGTAGAGTACCCTAAATGGTACCAGTGGCACGGTCCTGCCAAGTCCGTGTAACCTATGAGATACAGAACTCAGTGTAATTCGGGCTCTGGTGTTACGGACTTAGTGAGTTGCTGAGACCCTTAATTACTTAATATATTAAAGCTGAAGAGTTTGTTTGTTTGAACGCGCTGATCTCTGGAACTATAAGTCGGATTTGGAAAAAAAATTGTACATGATAGCCACATTTATGAGGAAGGCTATAGTCTATACAGGAATGAAAAAAAAAACAGGATAATAAGATAAGCGTGTATGAAGTCGTAGAAAAAAGCTAGCGTGTTCACATAATAACGATATTAAAACAGTAGTGGTATGCTCTAATTAAGTAATCTATTCATACCTACAATTAGTACAAATCAATATAAACATATAACACAAAAGATAAGAATAACCTTTTGCAAAATGTCAATATAACTACAATGTTGCCGGGGGCGATATTCAAATAGCTTATAATATGCATTTATAACTATCTTTATGCACTACGGAAACGACCTCCCGAGTAGGAACTAGCTACACCATAACATTAGTCTTATCTATTATAACAGCTATAATTCTTTAGTATAACATGTAGAGTAGAACTAAATGCCTATAATCTTAGGCTAGGTCAATAAAGGGCGTTGCGGAATTTGTTCGAAAGACTCACCGCGGCCCTGGAACGCAAAGGGCATTAGGAGGAACACGGTTGGGTTTTAGGCAGTAAGAGTCTGACACTCCTTTCCGCTCCGCCCAGAGCGGGAGGAGTCATTTGATGATCTCCCACCCTTAAAAAAATGGTCATTAAAGGGCCAAACAAACAGTAACATAAAATGTTAATAGAGAGGTCTATTTGAAAACTGTCTACCATACGTTTTCACAGTTTAATTTCATCATCATCATCATCCGCAACCCGTCTTTGCCCATTGCTGGGCATAGGCCTCTTTTCCCTCTCTTATCCAGATTCTACCCGCGATGGCAACAATATCCTCTGTTCTATCAGTCCTTGAACGCGACTCAGTCACTGCCTCACTCCATCTGTCATCACCGCGCTCTGCCATGTGTCCTGCAGACAGACCTCAACTCCATTTGAGATCCATAAGTTTTCCGATATCGAATCGTACTTACGAACTCGTGCCGATATAATGGACCGGTATAAACCTGTCAAACATTCAAATACACATCTAATAAATCAAATCCTAAACACATACAGAGCCGTGGTTACAGCTAGTCCTTATTCCACAAATAGCAGCACATTACATCAAAATTACATATTGATGAGCGCACAATTTAGCTATCGTCAGCAATAGAATTAAATAATAAATTGGTAACGTAATTCAGAGGTCGCATGCTGGATTTAATCACAGCTAATAGAGAGCGGGTTATGCTGGGTTTAGACCAAGCAAACGAACGTAGTGAACGCCACATGAAAAACTAAGAAAACAACATTTTTACGGCAACAATAAAAAAGAACCGCGATCTATGACGAACTAACAACGAAATCCTGCAACGCTCAAGTAAAGGTATCCGTGCGATTCGAACATGTACAACAGTCCGAATATCAGCTATCGGGCAGTTGCCCACCAGACACAACAACCGTCTGGTAGGAGGATCCTCCCACTCTTTTGTTTGCGGGATTTTACTCTCTGTACTGCATACCTCTATACATCAAAAGGAAACAACCTGTCTAATCTATAAACAACTCACCGTTAAAAAGGTGTAGTGAGCGTGAAGTGAACTGACATTCCTCCTAAAGCTGTGGGTTGACAGTTCACTTCAACTTGCTTTACCTTAGTTTTCGCGGTGACATTGTTCCAGAATAGCACAGGACGTGAAGGCAGGCCAGCGTACGAAACCACTGCAGCGTTCGTTCGCTTAGTCTGTACCCGGCATTACGTTCAACTCAGACTGTGTATATTCAAAGAGTTAGCATTTCAATAAGTCATATATTTCTGGTGGATTTTTTGCAGTATGGTGCTTTTGACGCAAATGTTTTAAAGCATAAATTACTTGGAATCTTAACGTTAGTTATAAACTACCACTATAAAAAGGGTTAATAAACGGAAATACCTACGGTACTATAAGTATTCATCATATTTCAATGCTATTTTCGAAAAGACTGCTTTTAGGGAAAAAAACTAAGTCTCTCCTCCTTAGGTCCGCCGCGATATGGCCTAGCATAGATTTAGCCGATGATAATAGAAGCTACGCTGTTCATTTAAATGAAACGAAATACAGCAGTCACCTAAAACTAAGCCTTTCAGGCGCCAAGGAAATTTCATACCAGATCATCAAGCAAGCAGCTAATCAGCTTAAACATAATTAGTCTTCCAAAAATAAGTAGAATCATAGCAATTAACCTTTGTAGTTCGCCTATCACAGCCTTAACCCACATTGATGTGGAAGCCAAAGGCTGCGTGTTTCATTATCTTTGCCCGTCATAACGTATCAGGTTGGTAAAAGCTTTTTAGCTTGTCTATGGTAGTACGAGGTGTTTCGAAATTCAAATGTGGTGGTGTTCACTTTGTTCTATAGATAGGTGTTGTAACTTGTATGAGGAGGTTACTAGATGTTGTTTGTTACGTTGGCACTCGTCAATTTATGACTTTTTAATGTGTAGTTTTTCTTTTATGATAGCACTACCGTACCTTATCCTCGGTCGGTGTTTTCATCTGCACTTCCCACTTAAAGTTCTCTCTGAATAACATTTCTGGAAAATCTTTAATGGGAAAAAGAACAAAAGCAAATATTGACCTATAGGCTCGTGTTAGATGTCCTCCCAAGGCTTGCGAAATATAATAAAAGCTGCATGTTTATGTGTGTCCAGGTTTATAATAAAATACCGAATGAATTAAAAACATCAAATCCAAATTTGTTCAAAATTAAATTATACAAATGGCTATCTGCTAATAGTTTTTACAGTGTTGAGGAGCTCCTGGAACATAAAATTGCATGATGAATTAATGTTTCGTAATGCATGTAAAATTTGCACGCTTATATCTATTAAGCAAAACATGTTTGTTCACATTATTATATCTACCATTTTTATACCATGTTTTTGGCAAATTAATGATATTCTATTCTATTCTATAAAGCCAATAGAAAATTAAAACTAGGAGTACACTGCACCATACGCAATTAATGAAAAAATAGCAACATCCATATGGGTTAGTAAACAAAAAGATAACTTATTCCTATGTTAGTAAACTTATAATCTATTTAGAAACTAGGCTGTTGTTGGAAATGCATCACCGAACAACATCACCTAACAAAGGAGAATCATACCTCCCCGCAAATGCAAAAACAGTACAGGTTTTCAAGCTAAATTAGTAGAGTTTCACAGAAACCTACTCAACTTTATAAATCTTAATACAAAATTTCAGGAACCGGCTGTTAGTCTCAAACAGTCTCAAGAGCTCCCATCGAATTCAAAAGTTATTCTTTAAAACTATTGTGTTCAGAAACTGTAATACAAGCAACGGAACAGATTCAATAAACCCGTTCAAAGTCTCCGAACGTTCCGCCCAGATAAGTAACGTTCAAAACATGTAAAAGTGTAGGTAGAGTATATAGCAACGTTCAAAACATCCAGATATGTAGTCTACGATTACACCGACAGAGACAGTACAGTCGGTACGGTTTCAGACCTCCTTGCTGCATCAGATCGATCGGATGCGACTGGAGCTAGTTTGCATCTGTAAAGGGTAGGTTAGACTAGGCGACTCACCCCCGTTTTTCGAATTGAGAATTCGAAGTTTAACACATTTTAATCTCAACTTTAGCACGAAAACTTGACAAACTTTAACTTTAGAGTGTGACCAGCTTAAAATTCTTTATTCAAAAATCGGAAGTCAGACTAAAGATAAGTAGGTGCTTTACTTAAGTATAACATCTGATGAGTTTGCACTAACCTATTTATTTTAATCTGTTGATTAGGTAATTGAACTTCGAGTTATAAAAAAATTGCATGTCACATACAAGACCGGTCAAAAACCTGGTTTTTAGACCAACTTTATTTTAACTTTATCAGTAAGTATATTTTCTTCTCACAAATTAACTTGGAGGAGCTTTTACGGGGGCCTTTTAATTAGCCCCTGCAATGTGTAATCGCTAGATTGTAGTATGTTGGCGACTTCAGACTTACATTAGTCCAAGTTTTTATAGGTTATTTACCTTCTTCGGAAGCCAAACATTAAAAAAATCTAACATTTATTGCCACAAACCTGATTAGGTTCTATCACTTATTTCTTTTAAAGAAACATACGTTTCTTTTCAAGTTTACAACAGTTAAAGTAATGCTCTACAAGTCTACAATATTCAAAATCTACTAGTCTAAACCGACCCTAACTTTCACATATAAGCCAGCAACTACATCCCACTCGAAGTCGTACAGCCTACACGGATGATATAATTAATAACCGTGTATCATGCAAATGCATAACCGTCAGCTTCTACGTATCCATGTACCCCCAGCCTCCCCTGCGGCTCTGTAGCCTCCTCCACGAGACAACCGATCAATCATTTGCTTATAATATTCCGATCATTTGGCAGTTGATTTAATATTGGTATGTTTTTACATTATTCTTTATTAATTGGTAAACATGGTATAACTTTGTAGAAGGAATACCAATGTTAAATTAAAACACGATTTCATTTGAACACATTCTGGTAGTCAGTACAGAAACTTCAAAATCGAAATAGAACTTGTTCAAAATGAATTAAGAAACATCGTGTATCATGCAAATGAATAACTGCTACCCATGTATCCATATACCCCTAGCTTCCCCTGCGGCTCTGTAGCCTCTCCCAAGAGGCGAATCGATCAATCATTTACTTATAATTTTCCGATCATTTGGCAGTTGGTTTAATATTGGTATGGTTTTACATTATTCTTTATTAATTGGTAGGTAAACATGGTATAACTTTGAGGTAGGAATACCAATGTTGTGCAAAAATGTAACTGCATTTAATATGGATTAAAATCCTACTAATATTATAAACGCGAAAGTTTGTATGGATGGATGGATGTTTGTTACTCTTTTACGCAAAAACTACTGAATGGATTTTGATGAAATTTGGCACAGTGGTAGATTATAGTCTGGAATAACACATATGATACTTTTTGTCCCGGGAATTTTCGACAATCACGCGGGCGGAGCCGCGGGCGGCAACTAGTACATAATAATTAAGACAAGATTAAATTTGGTCTCATTGTAGGACAAAGATCTCGAACATGTCGAAGCGAATGCTTGGGTGAAGTGATCACGAGGTGAGCTGTCAATCCATATAATCAAGATATCACGTGATCACGAAGTAAGCTGTCATTCCATCTGTTCACCTATCTGTCCACCGGCTGTTTGTTGATAACGCGCTCGTTATATCAATGTACCATTTTCGCCTGGAGCTGTCGCGATAGATACAACAATGTATTACAATTCTAAAAATAGCCCTTACCTATAACTTTACCAAAGAACAAGACCAAGACAAGCCCATAAATCACAGCCAACAATTAAAGCTTACAATTAATATCAACTAAAACTAATTAATAAATTCCTGCGAACAACCGCAAAACGCTACCACTTTAGTATCATAAAAAAACCGCCCACACTCCCGCAAAGACATCGAGATTCAAGCCCAAAGTATAAAAGTCTAAACAAGGTCTTTAATTTTGAACAACACTAGGGTATAATTGTGAGCCGAGCTAAAACACGGAGCGTACCCATTTAAATTCTAAATGAGATTTAGACTCAACCTAGTTAAGGCTAAAAATCTGCAAAACTGTGTATTCATGCCTTGCTTCGTCAGTTAGCCTCATTGTCGAAATTAATAACAAACAGCGTGAGTATGGAAATGTATATTTTGTACGAGTTGGACTGGATACATTTTGTTTGGAGTCACGTCGGGCAATATCGCGTATGTTTCGAGTTTAAAGAGCAATATTGCATAAAGTGTACATCTACATATTTTATGTTCCTGGTATATTGCCTACAGCCTACAGACACGTAGGGGCTAAACATACCAACATGTTTTTTACCGTGACGTCATTTAAACCAACGAAACTTTAAGGTTTGTTTTTCCGTGTCAGGGGAAGAACACTTACAAGCTTCAATTAAGGTTTTGACTGATTCATCATTCTGCCTTTCAGTCGTTTCCTCAGCCAACATGACGACAACAAGGACTAAACCAAAATCCCTGATTTCATTATCTTTTACAATTTTAATCACTAGGATTTTCCAACAGCCTCAGCTTTCCGCTAACGTTGAATCTTGCAATTCTTTTTTGGAATAATTTGTGGCATTAAGCACTTAGTGATTTTGTAGTTTTCTATGATCAAAATAATTTTTTTGCTTATCTCACAGGAACGATGTACTTTTCAGGGATAAAAGTGGCCTTTTTCTCTCAACGATAATTTTCTCTCAATGGAATTATTGACGTTCCCGGGTTAATACTGTCAGAAAAAAACCCTTTTGCAATAAATACCCAATTTTACCTGTTCAAAATATACTTAAGTTAAGACAAACCACTTTTATCTTACACAACTTTCCTCATACATCGAACTCATAGTTGACTCACAATTCTGTAAGCAATTTCGGGGCTTTCCTTGAGTGACGCGTGACAGAAAGTAACCCCAGTGCTAATTAAGACGGAATGCTAACTGACTGGTTCAGTACCTTACTGTTAGCTCATAAATTATGTTGCATCTAGACTACGTTGAGGCGCAGACGATGCTGAGAAGGGAAAAACAATTGAAAATAGTACAGCTTAGGTATACCATACCCGTTGGGGAATTTGTTCGAAAGAGTCACCGCGGCCCTGGAACGCAAAGGGCTTTAGAAGGAACACGGATGGGTCTTAGTCAGTAACAGTCTGACACGCCCTTCCACTCCACCCAGAGCGGAAGAAGTCATTTGATGATGTCCCATCCCTAAAACAAAAAGGTGTACCATACCCAAAACTAATCTCCGCGACCCTGAATTATTGAACAGAGATAATAGTTCTTAAATCTGTTTTTATATCATTTTACGGCCTACGTGAAGGTCGAACACAAGAACCATAGTTTAGTATACAACCACATTCGATCATCAGTATCTCATCTTTTTTTTATGGGAAATCATCAAATCACTCCTTCCGCTCTGGGCGGAGCGGAAGCGAGTGTCAGACACAGGACTCTTACTGACTAAAACCACATAATGCTTATACAAACAACAATACAAAGTATACGTTAAGAAAGAGATAATATTATAAGGTCATAGCTTAATTGTATCCGCGTAGATAACGCTGTATTATGGTGATCTCTCTAACGATCGTGTTCTACATAATGCTATTGACCCGGTGACCTTAGCGTGGTATTCGATTTACAATCGCACAGAAAACTTATATAAAATGAAGCTACAAACGCAGCTAACGATAATTAATATAACACGTCATTAGACTTCATTGGTCAATAAATTGCAAATGAAACATGCCTCATATTTCAAGCGCAAAGTTCATTAGGTAGGTTCAAACATAAAGACTTAAACGTCACAGAGGGGAAAATTAATATGTGACTCAAATATTCCCATAGTAATAAATAACTACTTCTTTCTCGAGGCTTTGCACCCAGGTATAATTTTCCGTTTTTTTTCTGGTTAAATATCGGGATATACAGAATAACGGGGAATCGCGCATAATTTATATAGCACTTAACAACTTTTTAGTTCTCTACAATGTAGGTTTAACTTTAAAAGAAAATATTCTATAAATAAAGCATTATACTTTCATACTAGAATGCAAATATTTAAACTGTATTTCGCGTTCACGATGTTATTAGCAACCTTGATGCAGTAGACTCTGGGGTTGGAATACATTGCTTTCATGGCCGTGTTTGCACCATGTCAGGGGCTCAACTTAGATATGGAGGGGTAGGTCAGTACCTCTTTTCTTTGTTAGTATGACGTAAGGAAGAGGGAGACATGGCACCGATTAAAAATAGATTCAAATGCTTACGGGATAGTGGTGTTTTCGTGATGTAAGATGTAGGTTGTACCTATTTTAATATTGTTTAGACTGTCTATAAAAAAACTTGAGACGCCTAATATTCCAATCAATCAGCCAAACCTTTCAGCCAGCCAGAATGTAGCTTGTTCTTAGTATGTCGATGGCAAATATAGTTTAAAATAATATTATTAGCCAGTATTCCGCCAGCTGCAGCTGAATAGCCTCTACCTATCTTACCAGTAACGGAACGACACGATACCCCAAGGCTGGTGTCAGACTTGCGGGCAACTGAGTACACGTAACGACTGTCAAAAGTGTCGAGACCAGCGGTCCAACGAGATAATTTATACCCCAACATGGCCTTCTTGTGAACAAAGAGTAAGCCCGGGCCCCGTTCAGGGGTCACACGAGATTTCATGCTGTAATGAGCTGAACAAATAATTTATTTCGGTTCACCCACTAATCCTAGTGTAAGGCTGACTGTCCACTGGAGCGAAGAGGAGAGGAGCAGAGAAATATTAACCAATGGAATTGCATAAAATCTCAGTGACTGACGCAGAGTGGAGATTTCCTTTCTCCGCTCCAGTGGACAGTCGACCTAAGCCTAGCGTTTGTCTTATAACGTCAAGAACAAATATGTCATAAGCAGCTTAGAACTACCAGGACTAAACTTAGACAGCAGCAAAGTTAGTATTGAAGTTAGAAACTGTTTTACACTCAAAAATATGTATTTTATTTTTGTATATTCATATAAAATTCTTCCGTTACTGGCTGGCTGAGTGACTGACAGACAAAGCAAAGCCAATACAACTGGTCGTGGAAAGCTGAAATTTGGCATGTAGCTTCCCTACAGTCCGGAGGATATTCCGAAATTCCTACGGGAAGGGGAAAAAACGGGATATGCGCGTACGAAGTCGCGGGCAAAAGCTAGTTAGTTATAAATAGTTAAGTAAGTAGGTTAAGTAAGTTATGTACTTTTAATATTGTTAATTATTTAAAAAGGATCTACGTAAGCCGAAAAAAAATGCAAGCCCTTTCCCAAAGTTGTGCCGCCAAGTTAGAAAGAACGCCAAGGAGTTCAAAAAATGTTTAAACCTTTTACAGGTTGACATTAAGTAAATACGAAATTCTTTATTCTTTATCCTTCCCTTTGCATCCGGGCTAATTTTCTACAAGGTTGACATTTCTTTTATAGCATATATATTACTAGCTGTCCCACGCAACTTCGTCTGCGCCAAATTTTTGACCGTAGCGTGATGTTATATAGCCTAAAGCCTCCCTCAATAAATAGGCTTCGCAACACTAAAACATTTTTACAATTCTATTTATTTTTCTAATAAATAGTCAAGAATAACTGACCGAATGGTAGATAATTAAAGTACTAATATCGCTACTAAAAAATAGGGATTGGTGATAGAAGGGTGAAAATTTAAAGTTGTATGTATTTTTAATGCCACATTTAAAAAAAAATCGTCCAAAAAATAAAATGTTAGGGGTGGACAATCCAATCACTTAGGGGTATGGAAAATAGATAGTAACCGATTCTCAGACCTGCTGAATATGCATATAAAATTTCATAAAAATCGGTCAAGCCGTTTCGGAGGAGTATGGTAACTAACATTGTGACACGAGAATTTTATATATAAGAAGATACACTATGATAGGTTTTGCCAGTGGCTTCGTCCCCGTAAAAGTCGAAAATTGTCCCACGGCAACATACTCCCGTGATAATATGTATCCTAAACTAGTTTTCTTTCTTCTTTCTTTTCTTTCTTTGTCCAAATCCAGGACATGATCTAACCAGGGTGGCCTTGTGATCTGTCAATGGAAAGACAGAGTAACTGTCGCAATCATAATACTAGTACTTACCTGTGGTTTTTTTTTTTTAAGAATGTGAAATCGTCAAATGACTTCTTCCGCTCTGGGTGGAGCGGAAGGGCGTGTCAGATTCCTACTGACTAAAACCCATCCGTGTTCCTTCTAAAGCCCTTTGCGTTTCAGGGCCGCGGTGACTCTTTCGAACAATTTCCGCAATCCTGGCAGGCTCTGGCCCGAGCGGGCCCCGTCCCCTATGCTGACATCTCTTTGAGGCGCGCGTGGAACACAACGCGCCATTGACCCGGGCCTGGTTGTGATCGGACAGCGAGTCACCCAACGCTCGCCGTCCGCAGGCCCGTGCCTACAGTGGTCGGGGATCGCCCTGCGACTCCCGACGCCCGGGGAGTACCTATGGATGACGCTCTTACTTCGTGAACGGAAAGGCATACCTACTCGCGGAACCCCCACGTTTAGGTCCCAGTACCATCAACAGGCCCAACTTCAGACTCGGGCTCCCACTCAGAAATTCCAGAAGGAACAAACCAAACAACGCTTTGCCCCACCCGTGAATCGAAACCAGCACTTCATGTAAAGACGCCAGCACATCAGCTGCAACAATCTGTCAAATTTCTTTAATAGATTTTCAATTTTATCGCTAAAGCATGAGGTTTAAGGTTGATTGGGATATTTTGACAGTTTCGGGTAGCTTGACGTGCTGGCGTCTATACTCTAACGCTTGCCAATCGTTAGACTAACGGGACAAGCTTTTACTTAATAAATTGTTGTCGTCTTTCTTGTAGTACTTTATTTAGTGTGTCCTTCGTCTATTTATTTGGGGGGTAGATAGGTACTCACTATAGCGGGTACTTAAACGTGTCAAGAGCTCGCCTTCAGATTTCTTCGCCCACTTCAGTATTGTGTGACACCAAACGTTTTTTGGCTACAGGATTATAGATAAGTGGTGGTACTCCGTGTTATAGTCCACTAAGGACGCTAAAATATCATTTTGAAGTCTTCTTTGTTCAGGTTTTGAAGTAGGCGACTAAAGTCAGATGGTGCAAAATCATGTTTCTTTAAGCTGGTTTCATTTGAGTTACCTTCAACATAATTTCAGACTAAACCACTGTTAGCCGTAGGCATGCACCAAGAAATTATTGATTAAAATTTGAGCTAAGTAATACTATAGGTAACTGTGAAAACGAATCAAAACAAAATAAAAATACATTATCAGTTAAAACTTTAATACCCAAGTGAACAACTATACTATAGTATCCAAATAAAAAACATCTCTCACATGATTAAATTCGGGAACGAGCAAAAAATATACGCATTGCATTTTTTTCAATTAACAGTACAACAAAAATAACAATAAAACGACGTACAGATATGGACACAACCGCAGTTTCAGTAACGAACATATTATACAATTTGTGTAAACGTCCATTTGAGCGACGTCCATTGAAAATTGAGCTGTGACGCTTCATTAGGCTTCATCTCCCATTGTTGCGAGGCCTTGTTTTGGGAGGGGAGTCGGAGACCAAGTAATTCTGGTAATTCTGAGAGGAATTCCCGGTATGAAACCTCCCCCGTTCGGGGTCATGCGGTGGCCATACGTCATGCCCGACACTCAGTGGCTGTCCCACGGGGATGGAGCGGAAACATTCAGTAATCCAACCGTTGAAATTATACGCCGACCTTCGAACAAAAATATCTTACTGAAACCTATCACGAACTGTGTCGTACGTGGGTCTAGTCAGTGTTTTGGTATTAATAAAGCGTGATGAAATATCAAGTACATCGGAAACTGTGGCAGGTTAGTGTAGATCTGCAACAGATTTGGACAGTGTCCTTTAGCCTATTTTTGGTGATCTAAGCCTCTATAACCTTCCCTTGCTCATGCATGTCTACGTCAACCTTATATTTCCTCCTTTTCATCCGAAAACCGTAATTCAAAAACAACAAAAGAGAGCATCGCATGCACGATCCCAGCTATCTTCAATCTTGATTGTATTAAGCGTCGCCTTGGAACCGTTTCCAAAGGTTACATTATATAACGCCATTAAACAAAGTTCCCAATGGCAATGAAACAAAATGTAACAAGTGCAAACTTCCACTAGCAATTATAAGGTAGGTTAAGTTCAGTTTGGTTCGAGCACCGAAGTTTTCCTCCGAGGGTTTTTATCGAAGCCAGGTCTTCGTATGAATAATGTGGCGTACGAGTGCCAGCGAAAATTATTTGTTCCGAAGAAATTTTTAAAATGAATGGTTCCCGGTAGTGTTTTGGCTCAACTGAGCGTGGGATGAACGATTTCCTAGTAAGTCTCTAGTGCAGCCTCAAATTCTACGGAAATCTGTAGTGCTTTGGTAGTAGTCACTGTGTTCTAAGTATGTTGCCGCATCCTCGCGTGGTATTATGTCATTATATCACAATCACATTTTGGTTTTTCTTCTTCGTTGACAAAAAAAGGTAATTTATTGCGGCTTCTCGAATCGTAATCGATGGTTTCAATAGTGTCGTCTTTTATCGTAAAGTACGTCGAGTCGTAGACAGACAAAAAAGTAGCAGAATTAATCAGAGATATCTAGATTAATTTGCTTGGGTTTTTGTTTCAGACAGACATTGTTTATAGCCGAAAGGTCTAAAGAATTCGTTGTACCTTTAATGCTTTATAGTTTTACTGGCTTCTGCCAAAAAATTGAAAATTTAAGTGGGCTTCCATACAAGAAACGTGTTTTTTTCGGTGTTAGGTATAGAACCCGTCGTGTGAGAGTCCGATTCGCACTTGGCCGGTTTTAAAAAATATAATAATAAAAAATATGGTCGGATTTCGACCACTGGGCAAATAAATACAGGGTGCAGACGAAGATACGTAAATAAATCAAAACACTGGCAATATTAGTTCATACGAATATGTTGTCTTTTATCACAGATTTGATGTCATTAACTGCAACAAACAGACTGTTTGGAATATTTTGTCAAATTAATAGTCTCAAACCTTGACTAGTTTGAGTTTTTTGACGTTTTATGTAATTGAACTTTATTTTTAAGTTCGGTGATAGTTTTTATAAAAGGTTCAAAATATTCCTATGAACCAGTATTGTCAGTGTTTTCATATCTTATCATCGTTTCCACCTTGTATACCACACATACCACCACAAAATACTCCCAGATTGAGTCACCTACATGAATAAGTATTTTATTGATCATGCCGCACAACAGAACTAGTTCAGCGGAGGTTTCAGGCGATTGGCTTAAATCGAAATATGCACTGCACTGTGTGCATGTCGCGTACGTGAAACCGACCGCCTCTGTGGCGTTGGATATCGATTCACTTTATCCAATTGTAATCACTTGGACTGAATTGTTCTTCGAAACGCTAAATCACTAGTGTTGCCTCGATTTGTTCTCTTCGCTAAAGTACTTATTAGAGGAAAATGTAAATAACAGGTAAAATAAAAGTAACGTTTTTTATTCAAAACAAATTACTGTTTAAGGTGCAAAGGACACCTGTAAAAACTAAATTAAACATCGTTTCTCGTCTTGCACAATGAAAATCTAACTTAGCAACTTACGTCTTCTGGCGTCACTAAAGTTAATAAGAGTAAAAATAATACTAAATAAGTCACATAATTCTAAGAAAAAATTATGAAAATTAACGTTTATTTGTTGCGTTTGGTGTGTACACATAATTAGTAACATGATGTTCTTTTGTTTCGCCTGAAACTGAAGGAAACAATGCGCAGCCGCGGTGTCTATGGCATCGTACGGTCGCGTTAGCTATGGTCAATATTCTTACAGTTAATGACAATGACTGACTGGAAAATACGCCGAAATGTGTAGGAAAATGGAAACTTAAAAGTTGAACTATATTGGCGGAGTTCTGTTGCTATTTTTCGAAAGGTTTTTGTCGTTCTTCGAAACATAGTATATTTTGTTATTTCCATCAGAATTGTTACAACGTTAGATTCCTGCATAGGATTTCGTTTTTTTTCAATATGAATCTTCATTTATATAGGTATGTGCTTTATTGAAGCGGTGGACTTTAAAAATGCAATTACCTAACTTGAAAACAATAGCTTACTACAGTAATTAAGAAAAACTTATAAAGGAAATGCTCAAATTCTAAGAAAATATCTTTTCATAACGCAAGACAAAGTTACAGTACAAACATATTAAAAAACTAATTGGACATATTTATTCTTATTGCAAAACCAGGTAAGATAGGTAATAATAATAGGTAATAGGAAGGCAGGTTCATAAGGTAACTCCGTCTTCCTCATTGCATAGTCAATGGCCAATCAACTAATTATTGATGGATTTTTAATTGATGTAGGCTTATTGCAACAGTCATTTATTGAAAGATGTCTGACAAAGGAGGTCTAATTGAGTAGCCGAACTGTATCAAATTTGACTATGGCTGTATTGCGTGTGTCGTAAATTTTGTACTCTCCATATTCAGGTTTTTATTAAATTAAATTAGTCAGTACCTAAAGAAAAGACAACACGGTGTAACTTCTCTATTTTGCCACAGATATTATTTATTTATTATTAATGCTAACTATTTCAGTAACATCTTTCAAAAGTATCTATTAATAAATCTAGATTTTGATAGAGCATTGTCCAATATCCTGATATTTCAGCCCTGCACAGCTTTCACATAGGCTTTGCCATCTCATCATTCCAAATTCAACGTTCCTGTGTTTCTCTTGACCTTATTCCAGTTTATCACTGGTCAACTTTTTATGAATATAAATCTGTCTTTCTCATAAACTAGTCAACTTAAAAGTCACTTTTTCACAAAGAAAAATAATCGGGATGAATAAGCAATCACCTTTCAAAACAAAGTGCAGCATAAAAAAAAAATATTTTGATTTTGATATAAGTACCTATCAACGTATCGAATGCGTGTCGTTAAACTCGGGGATATTTATAAAGCCCTGTTAAACGACTGCGCACGGAAATGCAGATGTTTAAACTGATTTATTTCTGTGGTTTACCCGAAACTGCCAAAATAAATATGTACTTTAAAACAAGTATATTTCAGGAGGTTGCCGCTGAAATATATCTTTATAATTATATATTTACGTTTTTAAATAGAATTGCTACATTATAGTACTTACTTAGGCTATCTTTTATATAATGAAAATAAACTGATACTGATTTCATGAGACGGTAGTTTAAACCAAGGGATTACTGTATGCGTGGGTAGTTATACCGTAGTTTTAGTTTGCATGCATAATTCGCTATGAGATGGTTAGAAAAGAAAAGTTTATACGCAAAACATTAAAAACGAACAAAAATAAACCACCCTTGCGCAGGTATATGAGGAAATCGATGTAAGTCATAATGAATTAATTAATTCCTAAAACAATAGTCCATTAAACATGATTTAATTATGCACATTTATCGTCACAATTATTTTTATTTTATTGACATTAGCCAATATTCTATTAAGCGACTACTTGCATAAAACCATAATATCGTAAAACAATAAGCAAAAAACACCTTAACGATTACTATTTTGCTTACACTACTTTGTTTGAGGAAAGGCCAGGCTAAATCTGAAACAAAATAATCACAATTCAGGAATCCACTGTTTACAAATCTCAATATAGCAATGAAACCAAAAATAAATGGAACTCCACACTACATTAACGTACACCGCATTACCCGAAAGATATAAAGTGCACACAGTTTTATTTTTTTTCTTTTATGTAATAACTAAAATAAAGGCCTTCAATGGGATACTAATTCAGAATAAAGAATGTTTCTGAAAAAAAAAATGTTCAAAAACTAATAACTTTGACCGGCCCGGGGATCGGACCCAGGAACCCAAACTCAGCTGCTGATGTTACTGTTACTAGACCAACAAGTCAAAATACTTACAATACAGAAATCTACCGCTAACAAATCTGAAATAAGCAACGCTACCAAAATAAATGAAACTACAAACTTGATTAGCATAATCCTATTACTAACGGAACAATATTGCTAACTAACTAGTACTACATGGAAAATTACCATAATTCTATTAAGCAAACAAAAGGTAACACCTTTTATTCGGGACCACGTACGGAAGCCATTGGAAACTCATTGATGAAACCCTGCCCAAAAGATTGTGCCCCACTTTTCACGACGCCCGAAAGCCGAAAGCCTATCAAAGCCTACATTATTTCTTTTGTTTCTTTCTTCAGTAACAAAGTATCGATTTTCAAAACTGATTTTTGTAGACGAAGGTACCTGAAAATGAGAAGTACGATACAGTAAAGTAATTATATTTTTTTATTCTACAAACAGAACAATCAGAGACTGTAATGACCAATGTTCACTATATTCGGTAGATAGGTTCTTCAAGACCCAGATCTAGACCAATTCAGACCAGGAAGTCTGAAGCCATCAAGGTCTTTGACAGCACGGTTGGCGCAGTGGTTGAGCTATTGACTGCTGTGCTGCGTGTCGCGGGTTCGATTCCCGGGTGGTAAAATTATTTGTATGGCCTACAGATAGTTGTTCCGGGTCTGGCTGCGTGTGTATGTGACTTTGTATGTTTGTAAACGCACCCACGATACAGGAGAAATTCCTAGTGTGGGGCAACGTTTTTTTAAAATAAAATTAAAAAATTTAAAAAAAAAGGTTTTCAAGATTGGTTAGACTATGAATACGAATTTTTGAGCCATTTTATTTCAATATGAAAAACTCAACTAAGATTTCACGGAAAACCGTCAATACAAATGAATATTCAAATAAGTTGCGTCAAAAGCAGCTCATTTTCATATCAGGGCTCAGATGAACTCGAATAACTTACTATTTAGAGTGCGTTACTTTTCAGTGAATTAATGAATTTACGATATGTATTTATGAGTTATGGACACCTGGAATTCGAATACTCTTTGAACTTTTAAAAACTAAACTATCACCCGTATAAAATCACAATTCTACACGTCGCCCCCACACAATTCTTCCCACGCTTTGCAAATCTGATATCACACGCTATACAACCCAGTAGTGGCCACTTCACCACTTCACTCAATACATTTTACTACACCTGAGGGAAAAATTCAGCTTCCTACGTGCTAAATGGCAAAGCTCTTTAAGCATCAAAGAACTAAATTCTGAAGCATTTTTGGAATACGTGATTCTGATGTGTAATGTGTGTGAAACGAATATGATTTTAGAAGCGCGGTAGTAAAATATCTTCAAAGATATTGACAAAAGAAGCATTAGGTGATGCAGTTTTTGTGTACTTGTCTGGGAAACGATACAAAAGTCATCTTCCGCACGGATTTCCAGCAGTATTACTGAGCTTCGATTAGGTAATGCAGGTGCATGAGACATTTCAGTTTTATCAGCAGTTTACTGGACAAATCATCATTCCCTTTAGACTGTATCCGCGTTCCATGAGAAAAACCTTACCAATTTAGCTTTATTGTAGATCGTTAACACTTCCCTTTTGTGTGTACGTATGGTTACCTCTTAAACTTAATGCCTTACAAGGCTGAGAGGGCATTTACAAACAGCACGTTTCTATGTATTCGCTAATATGAATATAAAGCGATCACTAAACTGCTTCACAAACTCGATCATTATGGGTTATGTAGCTGTCACGACAGTTCTTTGTTACAATCAATCAGGAGGCCCAGGTTTAGATGTGAGGGCCTCACAGACAAACATACAAACATGGCTCTTTTAATAAGTATGACGATATACATTTTATTTTTATATTGATCTCACGAAAACACCACTTCAAAAATAAAATGGACACAATGATCAAAGAAAGACACAGATGTGGTTTTATATCCGACCCAAATTCCGGATAGTTTTAGAGAATCGGTGATGTTATTCCTAGATATTTGAAGAAAGGCATATGTTAGCCCATTAACATTAAAAGTAAACACGAAATAACTGAATAGCTACTTATCAAGTCGCGAAAATACCTACTTTCAGTGGAGTGAAACGGTGCGATAATGCACTTTCGCAGTTCTTTGCAAACTGTGTCTAGTTGTGTGTATGCCAGTTTTGCAGTGAGTAGGTACTCACTGCAAAACTGGCAGCAAAGTACGCATATTCATGCTATTTCTTGATTTGAGCAGCATTGGGTACTCTGCGGTTCCCTTGTAAGATTTGAATTTTGCATTTCTTATTAGTGGTCCTTGCTTACTTTGCCTTAGTAGTTATGGGTGCTGAATTAGAAGTCGAGCTTCTAATTCAGCACCCATAACTACTAAGACTAGTTTCAATAGCCTTGTGCACCGCATTGAAACGAGTTTGGGAGACTACCAATTCTTCAATTTGAAAAACAAACGTTTCAAACATGTGACCGGCAATTGAAAGTTTTACCCATACCTAATGAATGACGTTTGCCATGGTTAAAGCCGTCTTCCACGAGTTTCTTCAGCTACAAACTGCACTGCAGTGTAATGCACCTAAATGTGTCAAAACCTGTGAATGTGATTTTACACATTAGGTCCATTACACAATTCAGAAGTCGTTTTTTTAAGCGAATTGTAGGCAAAGGGTTCGCAAAGGAATCGCAACGCCTTTGCCAAAAGACGTTACACCATTAGGCCACGGGTTGGTAAACACCCTTGCTGGAAAGCAAACGAACTAGGTGGTGGTGGTCAAACGCCGGTTCCAAGATTTTTTTACTGTGTTCTTATATCCTGTTCCTGTTGTCTCCAGATGCGAGGATGGTGGAGGCGGCGCGGCGACAGGCACGGGCGGGCGCGCGGCGTCGCTGCGGCTCGCCAACGGGCGCGTGGCGGCGCAGTCGGCGGAGCAGCTGCCGCACTCGCCGGCCGACTGCGCGTCCGTGCGGATCTCCATGGACAACACCAACACCTGCTGCACGGACTCGCTCGTCACCGCCCTCGACGACGAGACACTGCTGCTAGGTAAGGAACAAGAATGTTTCGTCTTATGTAAAGCAACTGCAACAAGCTCCATTATCCAGAGAAGATGCATCATCACGAAACTACGACCACTGTGTCAACAGTGAACGATTGAGGAGGGGAAAGTAATAATAGTTCTCGTGACCGATTTCGGCCATGGCGGATAATTTCAACAGCGATTAGCCATCGGTGCGGAACATGTTATAGTGCACAAGTGTGTGCACAAACACAAATGCACTGCCTCTTCCATCACTCTCATAGTCCGATGGGACAAGATAGAAGTAAAGCTATAAATGAGATATGTGGCAGGTTCTGATAATAGACAATACCCTTTCTAATGACGACGGGACACATAAGAAGTTCTGAACGTGTGATCCTTATTATATAGATCTTCATGAAAAATCAGGCCTCGTGGAGCTAAGGACACGAGACGTGTGGAGGGGAAATGTTGGCCTAACAGAACAGCAACAACACAATACTCATTCTGTCTCATTCATTGAATAAGAGTCGGAAGGAGAAAATGGCATTAAGAATAAGCCTTGTTATCTAGATAAAGACCTCTCTAAACAGTAAAATAATAACTGAAGTAATTTGTTCATCTTCTTCGCCTCACTTCGGTCTTGACATAGTGGTTGCGGTCAACTTATTCAATCGCTGGTCTCTCTTCTTTTGGTTCTGTAAGACCATATTCATTAATAATAGGGCAACTAAGAAGAGGCTTCGACCCCGCAACTTTGTTGCATTATGCACCTCAGTGCGCTATTCAGTGAGATGTGTCATAAGCCCGCATTTCAGGTGTTAATTTGGATATCTCGCCATCTTGGTAGGCAAGGCCCGTTTGTTGAATGAAACGAGAATTAACAAGCAACGGAAGTGGGTCGTTGACATCTGCATTCCTCTTGTAGATACTCCTAAGACTCAGTTCAGCATCAAGAATATAACATTTCAACAATGATAACTATAAACTTTCCTCTCTATATTGCCACTGTTATCGGTAAAAATTATATGGTTAGAAAGGAGGTGCCTTCTGAGATGTCGACTAAAGGTCAAAGCACACGTATCAACTCGGAAAGGGATCGTCATCGTATCAACTCGAGCCGTACTGTATGAAACACTTCTTTGAATGAAACTCCCTACTGCAACACACACTAATCGGAAACGTAACGTAATCGCCTCGTCTCGGGGCAATAGGTACGGCGAAAAAGGCAATTCGTTTACGATCCCTTTCCGAGTTAAAATAATTCGAGAAAAGGACATGAGTAGGTAGGTACAACGAAAAGTCCACTCGGTCTAGTACTACAGCTTAAATAACGAAGTAACAAGTACCTTAGGATACGTTATTACTAAATTCTTCGTTATTTTCTTCCCTCGACTCAATCAAAGTGACAGTATTCGATATGAATAGAGTTTTTATCCGTTGCCGTGGTGACTGAGTCGCGTTCGAGCCTTGAAAAGGATTAAGAATATAGATAAGTCTTAGGTATTTTACTTTTGTAAAAACAACCTTATTTTGATGCGGTCATGGTGTGTAAAAACAAGATAATTCCTTCATTTTTCAAGCTGTAATAAATCTCCATCAAAAATTATAAGATGCCATAGTAAAATGCACTAAATTGCATGACTCATGCAGATGCCTATTACTAGCTAATCCAGACGTGATGCTATTTACCCCGCTTTATATTAGCTGGAAGGGAAAGCTGAGGCAGTTTTAAATCAAGTGCCAGCGCCTGCGACCTCCCGAAGTATGAAAAGGTCGCATACGTTGGCACGTGGCTCCTTGCACAATACTACGACTGACGTATGCAGTTCAACCCCGTACGTAATTGTCTTGACCCATTTAGTATTCTTTCTAATGCTCGTGACGTCATGAGATGGTTTGGACTTATATCCTGTGACAGTGTTTAGATTCGATTAGTGAAGAATTTAAAAAAAAATGCTGAAGACTTGGCGATAACCGCTAGGACGTATGCAGACATAAGGATCTAGGAAGTGATTCTATTAGTCAGAACGATCGTCAAAACTCCAAAATACTCGTATAAGGGAGTGACATTTCGCTAGCGCTGATCAAACAATACATTTTGAACTTTTTAACAGTCCAGACTGTCAATCAGGCTATCGCTTTATAAAAAATAATGAAGGTTCGTACACTGCAAAAAATTGGCCAAGTGCGAGTCGGACTCGCGCACGAAGGCTTCCGTACCTATAAAAACGGCAAAAAAATCACGTTTGTTGTACGGGGCCCTTAAATATTTGTTTTATTTTAATATAATTTTTCAAAGTGAATTTATAACTAAATATTCTGTGAATATTTTAAACGTCTACCTGTTGCTGTTATCAATATCTAGCAAAAACGAGCAAAAAAAATGTTTGTTGTATGGGAGCCCCCTTAAATATTTATTTTATTCTGTTTTTTAGTATATGTTGTTATAGCGGCAACAGAAATACATCCTCTGTGAAAATTTCAATCGTCTAGCTATCACGGTTCATGAGATACAGCCTGGTGACAGATGGATTGCGGAGTCTTAGTAATCGGGTCCCGTTTTACCCTTTGGGTACGAAACCCTAAAAAGAAGCAATGTTAACACAAAACAGTTTTGAACAATGACAAACTACTTCTAAAATTTGTTTTTATTAACATTTCACTCATTAGCCCCACTGTACGTATCGCTGTAAATAACTATAAACAATTAATTTAGAAATCAATTCTGTCACGCCATTTTGCCGTTAGCGCATTATCGGAGTTGGTACCTAAACATAATGACCATCACTGCAGTCACCGCAACCTTTGTGACGATGTTAAATTCCTGGTTGACGTATGAAACAGTAAACCACGACCTAGAAACAACGACTCGCAAAAAAACCCAAAAGCACTTTAAACGAAACCGTGACGTCACGCGGAATAGCATTGCTTGAGGTCAGTCAACCAATAGAAGGTCTAAACAACGTCACATCTCATATACCGACCTTATATCTACAGGATTTTAAAAGTGTGCGTGAATGGCCAAATTCGAAACTATGAAGATTAGCGAGAAACACTGAAAGGAGTCTTGAGCCTGATTTTTATCAAAAATAAAACTGCATCATTGGATTTTTGAAAAATCGGTATACCTACTTACCTAGCCAGGAATAGAACCAGTTGATTTTGAAAAAAAAACAATTCCTGTATTATTACACCATCCGAAAGTGTCCCTCCTAAGGATCACAGTCTGGTTAAGTAATAACACATGGCAAACTGAAGGAAAGCTCTCATTTTTAAACAAATAAGTCAACAATTTCTAACTAAACCTACCCGCCTACACCGTGACTGCATCGCCTGCATCACAGATTAAAAAAAATATCAGTTGCTTTTTTAATTAAAAAAGTATATGTTAAAAATGAGGTACCAATTTCCTTAATTTTTCCATGTGTTATTTCTCCTAGAATTTAATCCTTAGTAGCGACAATTTCGGATGGTGTAGGGTATGTATTTTTTTTTCAAAATCAATCGGTTCGATTTCTAGCTTAAAATGTATATCAGCTATACCGATTGTCATAAAGTCTAAAATATATGCGATTGACATGTGCTATCGAAATGATAGGTACCTACGAGATCATCCTCTAACATTTTAGGATTTCAACTATCGCTGTCGCTGATTGAGTATCACTTTGTCTAGAGATCAAGATAACTGTTCCAAATCTTGTCAAAATAAAATTAGGTCTTGATTAATGTTTTTAGGGCGTTTCCGGAATGCCAGTACCTAACTCATAAAAAAGTTTCAAAAATAACGTTTTCCGTTCCAGTTACTACGTTATTTCGGTGGCCGAATCAATAGCAAAAAACACATTGGAATTCTTAAAGCGGATCTGAAACTGCTGACTCATTGATTAAAACCATCTGCGTCAGGGTCATTGACAGAAGCGATTAGTGAGAATTTAGCAAGCAAGCCTCAGATTTCTAGGAGAACTTCAGAAGTTGGAAGCCACACTGCTAGATGATTTGCTAAGTGCTTATGCTGCACTGCGTTAAGTTGGTAGCTGCCATTCTCCTAGCGATCCAATGCAGGGTCCATTATTGCAATGACCATATCAACCCTCGATGCTGGGCTGCATGTCTTATTTATCACTTATCCGTTGTTCGAGCTACTACTGACCAAGCAAAGATCCGAGACCTAGCTAGTGTGATTTCGGTAAATCCGGCTCGAAGGACCAAAATGAACAGGAAGATAAAATGGTTATTGCTATTTCGCAAATTTGTTTTTCAAACTGGAAAAATACATTTTTTTTTTCATTTCAGTTCAACTAAGCTAAGCTGCTAATTTATGTAGAAAATTATCAATTATACACTGAAGGCGATACGCACTATGTGCTGAATTACACAGCTCGCTATATCAGCAAATTGTCTTCAAGCATAGGTAAGCTGTGTCAATATCGGACGAGGAGAACCCCCATTAATATCACTAGGAGACTGACAGTAATGTCAGTCTCCAGCAATAAGGTCGATACAAAACTGCGTATCCTGTGCAAACAGATTCCACTTAGATCGAAACGAGTATGATCCTGATCGCGTCTAGTCTTTGCCCTAACGATCTGTTTGTCGGCAAATTACCTTGCTGATGTGAGCTCGGAGTTTCTTGGCGGAATTTTCATCATCAGTCGTCAGAGATAGAGTCATGTTGCACTTGAAATTTCAACCACTATGTCCGGAAACCATATACATAGTATGCAGTTGACGTGGCATCGTCACCTCGCCATATTTTAACGGACACCTTTAAAAAGGAGAATAATATAATACTACATTCTGTGAAGTATGTAGATTCAGGACACGGTGTAAAAATCAATGGCATCGACTTTTAAAATAAACAAACATACATCAGGGCATCCCTTTTGAAGTCGACATTTTAACTCCTCCAGTCACGTTTCTATAACAACCATAATTCGTCTTGATCTCTTTTTTATATTTCGTCGCTGGCCACCAACCACCACTCAATCAAGGGCCTTCTACCTTAAGTATTTGTTCTTTCCAAGACAAAATGGACGACGATCTTTTATACTTAAGATGGCAGTTACTGATTCTTTTGAATCGAGTTATCGTAGTCAGACATTGCAAAGTAACGTATTGTCTGTGCCTTTGAACTTCAACAATGACGTATATTACTGAAAAAGTACCCGTGCGTCATTTCAGTCGGAATGATTAATTTACATGTAACAGAGCAGGCAAAAGATTCGGATTTGTCGTGACGAATCCCATCGTGATGGGAAACACCTTTTTGAGCTACTCCAGCTATTCCTCAAATGAATTACCGGATTGACGTAACAAAATACCTCAACGCAACACAACAAAGGCTGCATGAATCGATTACATAAGAAAGGTTACTAAAATGTTTGCTGAAACCGAGTAAAAGGTCACCGTTTAAACTTCCGTCTCCAGTTAGACTTTTTGCGAGCGCGGGTGAATCACAGAAACGCCGGCGAAACATCATAACGCCCCGGAACCCGGTCACCGATCACAATTTAATTTTTTTCAACTCACACATACACCGGAAGCTCACTGGAACAAACCAGGGTAAAGCGAAGATTGGACCGCGGTGATGGTAGCGCGCGAGGATATGAAACACATTTCCTGAAACAATTAAGGCGCATCAACATTAATATTGCAAAGTCCGTACTGTTAAACATTCAGTGAAAATACTCGCTCCTTCCCTCTTCAAACGATCGGAAAAGATCCTTATAGGAATTTGGTCCAGCTAATAAATACAACCCATAGATAAGAAGCTCTAGGGAACACCGCGAGAATTAGATCGAGCTCCACCAATCACTGAATTTCGAGCAACACTGAGTGGGCATCAAGGAAAACAATGTGTGTCATGTCATTACAATGTTGTATGTTTATTATCAACTAATTGAGTCCGCCATAGAATCTTGTCATTCTTGTAAGTTTTAAAAGCCCAATTTAGATAGTAACAAGTGTAATTTTCCAATTAGCAATAGTTCCAGCTTTAATTATCCGCACTTAACGTGCGTGTAATTGGTGCAATTTGTTGTTTTGGCATTGTATTGAAATTCGGTAGCGATTTGGGAACAGCGGCAATCGCGGGTATCGCGGCTATCAGCTATCAAGCAGTTAGCATTGACCATGAATGTTGGGCATGCGAGATGTGCGGGCAGCGGGCAGTACAGGAGGCGGCGCGCATGGCGCTCGCTTCCGCGGCCGCGCGGCTCGCTCCACACTAAGCAGTTCTCCGCCGCCCAGTCGAGCGCGATGACATGCCGCGCACACCCCCACGACTAAAGCTCCTCACACCCGCGAAACAAGCTCGCCGACCATACCAAACAAAACGTGTATCGCGTGTGCAGTGATTAATACCAATAGCAAAGGATTTGTTTCAACGTGAACGAAATTATTCAAGAAAAATGTCGCGAAGGGGATTTTGTCACGTTCGTAGATGATTTGAATTTCAGTGTCAAGCTTATAAATGTTGTACTTGTCTAAATGTTCGGGTTTGTTTTGTCTCGTCAGCTGGGTCTAACTAAGGGACTAACAATGAAATTGAATGTTATAAATTATCAATTCATGGGGAACAATTAGGTAATATTGTTCGAATCTCTGATACAAATATTACAGTGTTAATAAGACTCGACAATTCAACCAAGTATTAATCACGATGATAAAACTTATTAATAAGCTAAACAATCCTATTTTGTTCTCAAAAACAAAAATATCAATGGCTGAAAAATATTTGTTCAGTGAAATACAATTTGAGTTCAAAATAGGATGCGCTGCCTCAGCAAAATAAACAAATTAAAACAGTGTAATAAAAATAAAGCTTCAAAGTAATTTTTGTAACGACGTTATCGCATGTCCTAACCTTGTGTAACAAACCTAAACGTCACATTTATCAACATTGAAAAAACCATCATTCATCGCTGAAACCATAGAAAAGTAGCATAACTAACAGAAATAAATGTAAAAGTGGGTTAACACATAGTTCGTGCTTAGTGCCAAGCGGATTGCCACACCAGCGCGATCGCTGCATCGCTCCGATTACTACGATACTGAGAATAGAAGAGATCCCCCAAAATATAGCTGATATTAATAAAGTACCATTAACTTTTCCAATGTGAACTACTAACCTAGTTATTAATTTTAAAATCGAAGAAAAAGAAAGGAGTCTGCTATATTATTTTATTGAAAACGCTGAAAGATAAACAGAGAGAACAGTTAGGAGGTTAAATGACACAGACACCTAATTGAATACTAAAATCAATATTTACAATAAAACACAGGTTACCTAAATCCAGCTTAACGCGGTGCGCACCGACTTGAATAAAATTTATGTAATTGCAAGAACCGACTTCCATGAAGTATACACCCCATTAGAGATTGCGAACAATAAATCGATTTCACCACAGTACAAAGTTCTCGAATACCAGAGATGTTAAATTAGCTGCGTAGAGAATCAAAATAACGTGCAATAACAAGCCGCAATATTTGTGGGCACAATGTAGCGTTTGTGGAAGATGATCGCAATCCCATCGTGATTGCCCTCAAGAGTACCCGGAGCAGCTGGCGCACTTGATATCGGCCTCACCCGACACCCCAGTTCAATTGATATAATCCACGATTCCGAACTACCAACACATATTGCTTACAATCACTTGAGTCTTGACATTGCAACTATATTATTTACCATTCGAAGTCACGTGGCAAGAACGTCGCACGATGACGATTAATTCATGTTTATTAAACAAATTAGCGATACCAGTGTGGCATTAGATACGCGGCGACTAATTGCCGAGAACACTGAAGTGACGATGAGAAAAAACCTCATAGACTATATTGCGAAAGGTTGAAGCCATGAAACCGGAACGGCATCGGCTACGGCGCTGGAATGATTGTGACGACAAGCTCATAAAAACTTAAGTTCTGTCATTCAGGTAAGAATTGGGAATAGTTTACACTCAGCGACGCGAATCAATTGTCAACTCCAACGTAACTGTTGTACTGAAAAAAACTTAAAGAAACAAGTAAAACTGGCAAAGTGCGAGTCGGAATCGCTTGCAAAGGGTTCCAAACCAATTTGAATTTTGTAACATGTTATTTTAACACTATATACCTTTTATAGGTTTCCTGTAATCTATAGGTAAAGTACTACCTAAATAATCTGCATTTTTATTTTCAAAATTTAAGGCCCCGTCGTTTCGGAGATAAGGGTAATTTAAAGTATCTATTAAAATATTATAATAGTAATTTAAATAAATTCAAACTATTAATTTTAAAATTTTAAAAAAATGTTATTAGAACCTCAAAATGAGCCCTTTAATTTGATACATCACACGGTACAGTCTGAAAACTTTTTTTAAATTTTCTATTTTATCCCCCAAAACTGAAACCGTACTCTAAACGTATTTATTTACGTAACACGTCCGTTGTTGCGTGCGCAAACGCGTGTTTGGGTCACAGAAGTTCATATGTGTACGAAATTTCAACAGAATCGCTCTAGTAGATTCGGAGAAAATTGGCTGTGACAGACAGACAGCCAGACAGACAGACAAACAGACACCCGAAATAAGGGTTCCGTTTCTTACGGATGTTCGGTACCCTAAAAATTGTAAAATCTTCAGGTTTTGTAAGATGAATGAAAAACAACGTTTTTGTTAACAATAGATTCAATTGATTTCCTGTAAAGTTTGCTAAGTGCTTCTGTAAGAATACCGCCCACGCATCTAATTGAACGCCTACACTAAATAACGGAGTCTTTCTTTGAGTTTGGCGGCTAACCATACACGTGTAACATACGCCAGTGACAAATTCTTCAACGTCAAACCGATCAAACATTGTTGATTTTTCTCACATATTACGGATCATTTTATCTCATCCATCTGAAAAAAACATCTTTATACACAACAGGCTTTTGTTCAACTTATCCACCATAATTATCTTGTTGAATGACATAATATTCGATTTTTCCATTAGTACTACCCATATAGGTAATAAATACGTACAGAAGATAATATATTCCAGTGCTGTCATGTTAAGTTGATTCGGCGTCAAACTGTTTTGCATGCCAATAAACGGTGAATAACGTCAGTCATAAACCGCACTTTTTGAATGACGTAGTACGAGTAAGGCTCGACCGAATTCTGTAATGTGAAGCTTAGTGGTACCAATAATTGGGCATATGCATGCAATTTTTTTATTTGCAAAATAAAATACTTATTGGCTCTAATAAACAATTATGATATATTTTTTAAAATACCTTCAACAGCGAGAAAGTTATATAGCTTCAAAGATGCCAATTAGAAAGAGAAGTCCGATACGAACTCTGACGTCAAATACCATGTCGCCTATACCGCTGCCATAGAAAACAGCGTCTTCGCGAGAGGGACAGATATATTTGTTTAAAACAGTTATATATCGTTTGTTTTTCGATCAATTTTGATTATATTTTCACTGTTAGTATTATATTTTTGTATATTTTTAGATAAACTGTATAGATACTAAATATTTTTTTCATGCATATTCCCTATTGTGAAATGACAATCGCCCTCTTATCAAATATACACCACAAAACGGCTGTATACGAATAGTTTGCAGTAGCGTCATTTACTGCATCCATTCACAGGGACAATAGAAATTGTGTCTGGGTCAATTCATTTGTCCACTAGGAATGTGCTATGAAAGCATGGGCTTCTAAATGCCGTGTGAAACCACCAAGTTTTGGGTCATGTTGTATTGAATTTTCTCATGGCTCCGAAACCTATTTGAATAGAAGTATCGGTTTAATATGGACCATTTCATCATGTCTATGACAGAAATCCAATTCTTCTGCTAGTTTTGTGAATTCTGATTGCATCTATGATCATTACCGTCGTGATGACGCGTCGTCGCTTATTTAAATACTAAACATAGAGAATGAATGGCGAGCAAATCTCTCAAGGCGATTGTGAAAAGCCGTTTGAATCTGTGGAATAATTTTTCAAAATCTGAAACATATCTGTCCTTCTTTGCACTGATGCGATGCGATGATAGGTTCAGTTTGCTTTGGTAAACCCTATACCAAAATCTTATCTGAACGAGTGATTTGTGTTTTTAAACTTATATCATAAAGAAGATAGATTTATTTGTACCTGTTTGTTACGTACGTTGTTTGTCTGTTACGATTTGGCTCAAAAAAACTCAACCGATTTTAAAAATTATTTCGCTCTTATAAAGCTACACTGTTAACTTTAAACATGATATATTTAGAGAATCAGAAAAATTTGAGAGATCCCTACGAAAATTTCAATAATGTAATCCGAAGTAGTTAAATTTTGCCTAATAAATTCAGTATTTGGTGTGCGCTGAGAAAACTATTGATATATGTACATCAAAATAATGTACAACATTATTAAAGTACTCATTATAACCTATAGTATAAAACACGGTGAACGTATACCTACGTCTAACCGCTTTTTGTCCAAATTATTCAATCACCAGGCACCATGATATAAATCACTATCCATTTAAATGGTTTGAAAATTAAGGTTGACTATGTACATGTAATTACACTTTAAATTATTCAAATCGGATGTTTTGTTTAAAAGTTACAGTTACGTGTATAAAAGTGAAAGGTCATCCAAAAACTGCTGGATTTATGAAGATGAAATTTGGCACGGAAGTAGATTATAAATAGGAGACGTCAGTTAAGAAAGGATTTTTTTCAGAACTTGGGGTAGTTCTTGGGGTAAACATGATTTAGGGGGTTTCAAGTGTGTATAGAAGAATCTTATTTTTTAGTTTTATAAACTTGAAATTTGGTACAAATACAGAGCGAAATAAAAAATAAAATCATAATTAGTTTTTCAAAACTACCCTTAAGTGGTGGTTAAGTTTGTATAAAAGGATCTTAATGCTTGGTCCGATGAAAATGAAACACAGCATAAATGATTTTGATAAAAAGTAAGAATAACATGTATTTGGGATTTTTCGAAAATAAACTCCTAAAAAGGGTGAAATTTTTGAGGCTTATTGCTTGCTTCAATTTACTTGGAAATTGGTGTGAACAATCTAAAAATGGTATAATTGAAGCGGATCTTACGATTTTTTTCATAATCAACCCCCAACGAAGTGAAGGGCACAACAGTTGAGTAGAATTAGCTGACTAATTAATTATTATAAATTAGTCGATAAATTTTTCAAAAACTACTCGTTAAATCCCTTAACGGGGCGTTCAAGTTTCTGAAGTACCTACTAAATCCGCGCAGACAAAGTCGCGGGCAAAGTAATATTCCAAAGCTCAATCAAATTCAGAAATCGTCCAAAAAAGTTTGAACATTTTTTGTAGATAGGTATGTCTTCGGCGACAATAGAATAGACAGAGCGGTGCCTAACACTTTTATGCCCAATTCAATTAATATAAATCACACATTAAGCATCTCTATTGATATCAGAATTGATTACAACCATTAACTAAATATGAATTGTAGACTTATCGCCATCCAGTTTTGTTTTTATTGCAGCGTTGGGTTTCATATTTTGACTGTTGACGACTTTATTCTTTGTTATTTATTGAACGCGTGCAGTTACTGTCAAAACTACAATACAATTTATTACTCAGCTGTTCTTTTGTTTATTACAGCGTTCATTTTGGATTTTTTTAGTACACATTTCGGCATATGTTTTTAGTTGTCATCTGTGGTTTATGTTACCACGATCCTTTCTAAAGATTCAAAAAGTAAATGTCACTTTGACTCGTTATTTGCTTAGCTGCGTCTGACATAGGTACTTTAATGCTTTCTCATTAGTATTCATTATTATGTAAAGAATTCTGGAATCCACTTCTTAAATTACATATGTAAACAATGGACCTCATCAAACAGTAGTTCGAATTCGAACACGATTATTCGTTAATGACTTGACTTAATGTCCTAAGATGGCGTGACGTCATAGATTGTCGACAAATTATTTTAATTTGATTGGTCGTTATCAAGGCATGAGTAAGAACCGTCGTAGCCCGTAGCCACGTGCCGCGATTCCGAGACCGGTTTTCCGTTCTTATAATATATTCGTTGTTTATAAAACAAATAAAATTAAGTCACTTCTGTTTATATGTCAGTTTTCTCTGAACCTCACAGCAAGTATGTTGTGTTTATGTGACGTCACATTTGATCGCGTAAACGTTTGGTGTTTTATATTATTTTCGCGCAAAAGTTGACAAATATGGATCTCTTGAAGCGGATTGGTTCGTCTCTTCGTCAAGCGATGGGAAACGCTGTTTATATGCCGCGCTTTCAGCGAAGTGACCGCGGATATACGATAAGTAAGATTTATTTACGGATTTTCATTAACATTTTACGAATAAATTTTAATAAACTTAAGTACTTACATGTTTTATACAAAATTATAATTTAAAGAGTAATTAATGTCCAACATTGTTTAAATTATGTAAAGTTGCAGTAGTTTTTGACTTGAATACGCTCAGCTCTCATCTAGTGCGCTACTATTTGTTCCACATAATTGTACCAACTGCGTTTTTACGTAAAAAATTATCGATTACTCACAATTATTATTGCCTTGATCGATTATTATTTATATAAAGTGAATTATTTTACGGTCGCAGGCTCAGACGTAAAGTTATTACTGTGAACTACCTAACTGTTAGGTATAGTTAACACGGTCAACTAACAACTAAAGCGTGAATATATGTCGCAGTGTCTGTTCCAACTTTTGTTAAGAAATTAAGAATAATGACTAGAAAGAGAGAATCCAATAAGTTACAGCAAAAGTCCGCGTTTTTATGTAACGAGGCTATTGAATACTCATAAAAAGTATGTATCTTCCACTCATAAGACCAAAAAGATACAAACCTAACAGAATTAATTTGCTTTTAACATGACAACGACCAAAAAAATCCTGAGTAAACATACATAGGAAAAAACGTGAAATAAACCGCTGAAAAATGACGTCAGTTCAATAAAATAAAAACACACTTCACCGTTCTCGTTCTATTCAATTCGACTCTTTTGTTTCCAAATTATAATAATATTTCCATATTTGAGGAACGCTTGAAATAAGGAAGGCTAATAAACATATTGTCATTATTTAATAATACAGTTAAACACACATCGTGTCCGCATTGGATTTGTGTTCCAGTAATGAATTTATTTTTATCTAAATACCTACTAACATAATTATGCAGTTACAATACGTTCAATGGTTCATGGCACAACAGAGAACAAAATGTGACCAGCTTTGGTTTCAAATTCCGAATAGCAAAAAAAATATTCAGTGCCGCCGCGAGTTTAAATTGTGGATTTTCCTCCAGATTCTGTATATCCAGCAGCAAAAACCAAAACGAACAGAGAGCCACATGTGTTGCCTGACGCCAAAAAACTGGCATGTTTTCACACTCAATCTATCTGTTTTCATTCTTTCCACTATAAAAACTACAGTCAGAGGCTGAAGGACCGCTCCATTTCTCAAATATTATTTTAACAAATAAGTCTGACGTGGAATTTGCTCAATCGAATATAACTGAATTTTTCAATGTTATTCGAACGCTGCTGTTGAAATATGTATCTACTTCAGATTTTATTACATCAATGGAATCGTAAAATCGCGTCTGCAACTTCTTTTGGCCGTTTTAATATAACCATTCAGCAAAAGACTGTTAGTAACAATCCCTAAATAAAGCAATCATTTCTTGCTTTTCAGTTTATTCCATAACTCCAACCTGACCGTTAGGCTGCAAAAATATACATTTGCTAGATAAAACAAATGTACAGCCAGATAAATTGCGGGAAATGGCTACAACATTTATTGTAGAAGCAAGCAATTTCCGTGCCAATCGCCACACTGACCCGTTCGAATTCACCCACAATTAATCGATACGTTGGACACTATAGGCTGAAAACTGTATAGGCGATGGCTCAGGCCTAAAAGTCGAGCGAAACAAAGGAGTCAAGCCACATATAAACGTAGGCGGGCCATAGCTAACCATTGTGTATACAATTTTAACAGAATTGATTTAGAACGTCTTATCACCGTCGACCTTTTCAGCTCAAGTTGGATCTTTAGTCACAGTTTGCTAATCCACAATCAATGGCTACGTAACTGAGACACGTGTGCCTTCATGTGAGTTAAATACTTTAGGCTTACGCGTTACGTCTTTAAAACCTAATCACGTAGGATCTTACAGCCTGGAATTCCTCACATATATCAAAAATGATTTCTCACACTCCACAATTTGACTAGTCACAAATACCTTACTTTCCTTGCGATAACGGAAACCTTTTATGATCGGTTGCGGAGAATGTTTTAATTTGTTCCTTCTACATTATCGCTAACATAGCACTCGCAATCCAAATTGTTCCCTCCACGCATGCATTCATTCATCTAATTTTATTCGCCACACTGGTCACGACTACTAAAGCGTTGATATTGTCCTGCAGTTCAAGCACTTTTTAGCATCTCATGTTCACATTAATCGCCTCTTATCCATTGTTATCCACATCGTGCAGTTCTTTTGGAACGGTTAACTCGTTATTATTATCGCCGCCGGTCATTAATTATAAGTGACATGGAAAGAGCTGGCTTGCCTTCACCGACTATAGTTTACGATCAATTTTGATCTTTTAGATTATGTTCGAGAACTATTTCGAAGTCTCTAACCAATTTCTTCCGCAGTATGAGTTTGACTATCATCAGTATTTTGCGAGGTGAAAAGTATAAGTATAAGGTACTCTAGACCAATTGTATGTGTAAAATACCAACATTGTCGGGCTTGCCTTGTCTACAAAATTAATCTTAAATACGTCAACATGGAACTCGTTTGGAGTGACATTGAAAAAAGGACGATATCTTTCTACGCCCTTGACAGCATTCGTGTACGTTGGGTCTGGTTCAACTTCTGACATAACATTGTCGTCGTGTTTCGAGGAATCGGAACTGTTAGAATACAATGAATGATATGGCATTGTTCTGTTCTAGAAATTGGATGGTTAAGCATTTCCCGTACTACCGGAGTGATATTATTAAAGTTTTTGTTTTTCAAACCTTGCTTCCTGTATCCGCATCGCTCACTCATCCAAGTTGTCCTTTCTTAGTCTATTCGCTAGAAGTTTTACCCACGCTCCCAGGCCGTAACGATCGACAATTTTCGAACACTTTCAGTGCAAAGTTTTTATAATGTTGCAAATTGTCTGACAGTCGTGAAGAATTTGACTGATAGCTTTCGTTCCGTCTGACAGCGTTAACGCCACTACCATCCGCCTACATTGTCCGCGCATCATACGCTCGGCAATGCTCGACAATGCTCGGACGTATTTGCCGAGCCTTGATCTTAGCACCGATGGACGTAATTTGATTGTACGATGTCTGTCAAACTTGTGTTTGACGTTTTCCAATGGTTTGGTTATGTTTGTTATTGTGTCTGTCTTCTTAGTGATCGCTGGATTTATTTCGTCATCTGTCAAAATTCTTTGCTGACATAATTCGTAATTCTGGATTTTACTTTCAACTGTTTTTTTTCCTTTATCTTGAATAAAAATTGAACTTGTTGAATATTATTAACAAATTGTTCGAACTCTCAAAGTAAACGAAGTCGATAGTGAAATATTTCAGAATAAGTCATTACACTTTTGTAATCTTGTTATTGACGTAATATCTGCCAGTGATTTCGTTCTAAATAAATCACAGCATACAATATTATTTGACAGTGTAAACAGCTGTTTTATGTTGTGTCTGTTTTTCAAGGCCACCTCTAAAACGGCTGATCCTGCAGAGTTACTGAATCTGAAAGAACAGACGTTTTCTTAGCATTGTTTGTAGTTTCCGGAAAAATTACGAATACACACAGACAACGGCAGATGATGACTAACTCTATTAATGCCACAAATAAATAAAACTGACAAAACCTAAACAACACAACTAAGTATTTTTTGACCAGAGAGAAGTAATTATCTACTCAGGACTGTGGAATTCTGTTGTAGCTCTATAAATGTAACAGATAAAAAGTGATGTAAACCTGAGAATCACAAATAATAAAGCTATTACTCACTGATTTATGTTTGCTTATAATAAAACATAAAAGTACTCAGTACATTTAACTCAGTTGACAAAAGTTGAGTCACTCAGGGGAATTTTGTGAAAGAGTAAATGCAGGACAGGGTGAAATTAAAAAAAAAACTGCTTGTATTCATATCATTTTGTTGTAACGACAGTGTCGAGAACAGAACAAACATGTAAGTGATAATGTGTCCACAGATGACCCCACGTCCCACCTCGGCGTCCCCAGTCACTACCGACAGCGATAGCAGATAACTTTATAATATGATAATTAATCGATATACCTATGACAATGTTTGTCAATATAGTTTACATTGTAACGACATAAATGAACCAAGAAGTGTGCACTTATTTATAATTATTATATGACACTTATACCTACTATTAGGTACAGATAGTATCATAAACAATAATTTGAGTACCTATAGAAAAAAAGCCATTAATAAAAAAGGTTAATTATTTTTGGGTCTTTTTAGAAGGTGAGGGATTTACAAACTGTCATAAGAATTTGGGAAATTATACAGGACAGGAAAACTTGCTAGCTTTTCCTCTAGTCTAAACGTCAAAGTTATAATCTTGTTGTCCCCTTTTATGATATAAGCTAAGTGACGTTCGTTTTTTTTAAATGATGACGGACATGCCCACCTTTTTAATAATATAATACAAGATAGTAATAATAAAAATTAAATAATATTTAAGTTTTCCTTGTAAAAAGTAGATTGGAAAAATTTGTCGAATAGTTTAATACTGACGAGTTTTTAAAACGTCACAAGTCCGCGTCATGCGATGAGTCAATGAATTTGAATTTTGACAGTTAATCATCTGTTTACAGGGTTGTGCAACATTTTGTACGTATTTCAATTTAAAGTCACGTCAATCTTACTATCTACTATAATCTATACTAATATAATAAGCTTAAGATTTTGTTTGTTTGAACGCGCTAATCTGGAATCACCAGAAAAATAGTTTTGTATATGATAGCCATATTCATAAGGAGCTCTAGGCTATACGGGAACGGGATATACGCGTACGAAGTCGCGAACAAGAGCTAGTATAAGTAATATTATAAATGCGAAAGTTTGGATGGATGTTTGTTAATCACGCCGGAACGCCTGAACTGATCTGGATGAAATTTGGCAAAAATATATTATAGTCTGGAATAGCATATAGGCTATTCTCCGGGAGTATGTTCCCTTAGGATAATTCCGACATTCACGCAGGCGAAGCCACTGACAGAACGATTGCATTGATTTAATCTAATGTGTTACGTAGGTACCTACGCCTAGTGGTGGTGCTTTTCGAGATAGGTATAATACCTTTTGTACAGCCTGGCATATTGCCAGAGTCCAGTTTTGCTAAATGGGATTGGTACATCCTCAATCCATTAAAGCAGGTTTTAGACATTTTGCGGAGCTGGCTACCTTGTGCAGTGGACGTTTGAGTAGACACTGAAATGTATATGACAGTATCCGAGCTTACACATATTATAGGGATCATTTAGAATACTTTAGAGAGTATTATGGTTTGATTGGATTAAATGCTTTTAGTTTTGAGTATTTTTTTTTAATTGAGTTATGATGTTGATTTTAGGTCATGGATCTTATTTTATTTTGTCTTCATAAACATACTAACTGATCATGGAAAGCATGCTCGTTACATCGAGGAAATTTTATACAGAGCAACTAAATGATATCAAAACACTGTGGTCAAACACGGAAATAATTTTACAAATACTCAACTGAGTAGATAATCCTCAAATACACACACGGACATTCAACAGCGTACTTTTGCCTCATCGTAAATATTTATTATCAAATTAATCATATTTTTTTGCGTACGGGTCAACACCTTTTCAAAGTGTATATACAATTTATTTAAACCCTCAACGGAAAGGTTTAACACTCCATCATTTAAGTCACGACCTTTTGGGCACATACCGTGTAACGTTTCCTTCCGATGTTTCATAATATTGTTCTGGACCACACTGAAGTGGAAAACGGTACTTTATCCCTGTATTCTGAATTCAAATTCAGTTTTTATTTTTTTCACTTTATGCTTCATGCCACTTTCATTTGTTTCAAATTTGTTTTTTTTTTTCCGCCAATCTTATCAATTGTCATAAAACCAACTTTAACCGGTAGTTAAGTAGATCATGATTGTCGAATGATACAGAGGTCTTATGTCACTGGGTTCAATATCAAAGGTCAATGACCGATCAATGATTGAATTTATTAGGTTTGTGTTGGACAAAGGATAAGCATTGCCATACAACGTGGCAATGCTGCTAGCCTTTTGGGTACATTACCAGTGGCCACCGATGCGGAAGAATTTTTCGACACCATATTTTAGACTATTTTTAGTTAGTTATTTTTTTTATTTAATAGTACCTATATATATATTAATATAGGTAGTCTTATTATGATAATAAATTAAAATAGCTGTTTGTGGTTAAATTAATATTGAAGCACAATATGTACAGTAATGTTTTTGTGCACCTAAACAATAGTATTTACGGTCTACTGTCTGCTTAAAGATATTGATAATGCAGGTCCGTTTTAAGACAAAAAAATGGAAAAATACAAAACCATTTGGCCATGTGCGTCTTTTCTCTTGTTATGTCTTGTTATTTTAGGGCTCGACTACACGTGTTAAGTCCCTTTCAAAGTGTCGATCACAAATGAGTAAATGAATTAAATGAATGTTTATTCACTAGAAGAGCCAAGTTTTTGTTAGAGTTTAAACTAAGAACAATATGTCAGCTAGCTTTTTTTGTGATGAGTTTTAAGCATATTTTTTGCTAAACTCGTCTGACTAAATGCACTTGCCTTTCAATATATATAGTTACAAAAGACATTAAAACTAACAAAACATCTTTTGTTAGTTTTAATATCTTATAAGTATTATTTTTGTTTCTACATATATTATGTAGGTATTTACGTCATAACTATTAGTAGGTATATGAAACTCTTTGAACTATATCAAAACAAAAATAATTTTACACTTCCACTAAAAACACATTTCGCCGAAATATATTTTGAACGGAACTCGCATAAAGCTTCTTAATTCGGTGTTTCCTTTATAAACTATGGTAGATAAACAAAACTATATCATGATACACATAAACATAGTATGTAGTTAGTATGTAGATACCTATAGTATTCACCGCAGCGAGGAAGGTCGGAAGCAGGCCGTAAGTTTGGCTACCAGAAAGTATCGATCTTGATTCTCGCTCGGGACCGAAGCACTGTCGCGAATTATAATACAAAAGCTTTTATTTTTCATGTTCGAATGCGCTGCACTTTCTGTTTCCATGCATTTTAGAATTTCGAATTTCAAATTTTTATTTTTCTTCTTTTGAAGTTGTTCGTTCGAATCATGAGTGTCGACACGAAAACCTTTCGAAATCCGTTTCTTATTTCAAGAATCAAAACCGCATTCGGTTCTTTCCCAAGAAATTTCATATGCCACAGACTTCGTCATAAATATCTGTTTGAGGATAAATCTGTTACAGTGATAATCCGCTATCGAACAACCTAGAAAGCAGACAAGACGCAGTTAGCAAAAATATTGCTTAAAATCTCAAAAAATGGCGGTGTTGTCAGCGTTTTAAAATCTGTAATAAACTGAGACGGCACTAATTGCGTTTGACGTCACTCACAAGTCCCACCATATTGAATTGAAGCCATCCAGTACAAATTACATTTTGTGTGACAAGGATAGAAGAATACCTAGTTAGGTATTTTTCTATCACAAAGTTTGGTTTTTCAACCATTTTACAATTCGGGTTGCTTTAATATCATCTATCAAATAAGTATTCATTCAATTAGATTTTTCGAAATAATAAACTCTGGAACAGCAAACACTAATGTTTCTTAAACAAAGTTCAAATTTTATTACAAGTACAACCCATACATTTTAAGATTCCGTAGTCAACATGGCACCCTTAGTTTCGCCACGCCATGTCCGTCTGTCTGTCTGTCCGCTGTTTAGCTTAGAGACGCTTTGCACTAGAAAGTTGGAATTTGGAATGGGTACATACTAGGAAAAAAAAAATTGTGTGTGACGGCAAAGCGGCGATGATTTTTTTTTTATCGTCTATGCCCATGGTGTGGTTTGTCGTCACCCTCAAAATTTTTAAACGACCTATCGTTTAAAAATTTTGAGGGTGTGCGAAACCATTTTTCCATCCAAGGATCCGTTTGCGAAATATTAAACTTTAAAGTACGAATTTAAATTAAAATCTAAACTGTTGTTTTTGGAGACGTGAAAAAATTCATAGTAGTAGCATATAGGTATAACAAATTTAAAGGGAAAACTATCACAGCTAACTAGGCTTTACAAGTAAACGAGTAATAGTCGACCAACTTATAAAATGTACAATTTCGTAGTAGGTTACCCCATAAAAAATTACTTAACGCTATGTGTAAGTATTTGTAACTTTGTAATGTCATAGTAAAGATTGGTATTTTTTGTCATGGCTTACGGGACGGGTGACTACGGAACCCTTTGCCTCCGGTTTTAATAAAAATTGTCACTTGAAAAAAAACACAAATACACAAAGCTTAAGTCGATACTTGAGTCTAGTGGCGATGGATTGAAATCATCTGATATTATGAATTCAAGTACATTGAGTCACTAATAGATGGTTCGGTCCAGTCGGATCGTACGCCTATGTATGTATTGTTCTGATGAAACTTGTCAAGTGACCGGCAGCGACTGTAATTCCCTTCGGGAAGAGAGCACGCCAAACGGGTTCGAAGGTCGCGGCGATTTAGGGCGCCCGCAGACAGCCGACTAGTCACCAACCTGTAGTTGGTTCGTAATCAAACTTTGGAATTGGAATACGGATACCTACGACATCAACACAATTTTGACCAATTCAAATGGCGGCTAATAAATTAAAGAAAAGAAAGAAAGAAAATCAGTTTATTCTGCCGGAAAAAAACGCACAGAAACACCTAAAAATAAAAAATACTTTTCAACTACAATACTAACAAAAATAAATTTAAAAAAAAACGCATCACTATCAGCCCATGTCAGGACCGGACATTAATTAACTTAAATTTCTACTTATTTATCGTGTCGAGAAAAACTCATGCAATAGCATATTCGTTAAAAACCGCAAAACCATTTTCATTCGCAAATAATATGAGATAACAATAATGTCGTTGTCTAATTTAATCTATACCTGTATAATTTATTTTATTTATTTAATATTATAAATGCGAAAATTTGGATATTTAGGTGGATGGATGGATGAATGTTTGTTTGTTACTCAAGCACGTCAGAACGGCTGAACGGATCTTTATGAAATTAGGCACAGAGGTAGATTGTAGTCTGGAATAACGCATAGGAAGGACTTTTTATCCCCGGAGAATGTTCCCATGGGATCATTTTTGACATTAACGTGAGTGGAGCTACGGGCAGCAGCTAGTGTTATTAATTATAAAGCTCAGTTGGACTTAGGTTCTGCTGTCTGTAGGAACCCTTAGTTAATTCAGCTAGGGTACACGCGCCTGTCAAACGAAGACTATCCAGTCAGCGTCACACTTATTATTGACCTTATTGTGGTTGACGGACGTTTCCCAGCCACAAACTTTGGTATAATCATGCTGGACTGAAATAGGACGTTGTAAGCATTTTCAAATGTTTAAGGACACAACCTTATTTACTTGTTCATACAAATAACTAAATTATTATTATTAATATTAACTAATTACCTTTTGCAGAAAACACGCAGCTGAAATTGCAGGTCGTAGAAAGCTGAAATTTGGGATGTAGATTCCTTAGGGGGTGTAGGAGAGCACCAATAGAACGATTTCCCGAAATTTCTACGGGAACGGGAAAAAACGGGATATAATAATTATAATAATTTTATTATCTGGCTACTGATTCCCATCGACACAATACACAAAATAATCTTAAACAAAAATAAACTAATACATATTAATAAACCTTTTTAAACTATTGCACATGACGGCGTCGTGTTTCGCTGAATGGTATGCTGGCGATATGCGCGTACGAAGTCGTGGACAAAAGCTAATTTAAATATGATTAGAAAGAGTGTTGTCCTTGAAAAATGGTATCGTTTGATGGCAAGTGATAATTAATAAAATAAACAAAGCAAAGGGCACCTTGAACTTTTAAAATTATGTATTTTTGTTTCGATTTGGCAGACACTGTCGTACGAGTTTTTGGGTTGCCAATTTTGTATGCAATGTTTTACTCGCGCTCATTGTGTGTACAAAGATATAGAATTACATTAAATATTTTACTAGAGTTTGCATTGTTATGGTATTAATAAAATGGTTGTGAAATTAAATATTAACAAGGCAAACAATGCCTTAACCTACAGTTGTTCTTGAGACATACAAGCTTAATTCAAATTTCGTGCCTTTTTTTGTACAAATAAAAGTAGTCTGGAGTAGCGAACATGAACGTAAACACGTAGGTTATTAAACATACAGAAAACGTACGTTACGTGTTGAATATACATTTTATTGGAGTTCAAAACTCTATCCAAATAAACGCACATAACCGAATTTCCACGACACGCGCTACCGCATAGACACCGAATTGAGTGTGGCGTATGAATTTCCATAAATTATTTAACGTAAGTAATTGCTGTCGTCGACTCCTTAACCCCAATAGATCTTTAACTAAGAACCAAGTCATGACATCACGAAAACCTTTATTCTAAGTAATTTTCTCCACTCGACCCAACTTCGACTCCGTCAATCATATTGTTACTTACTGACACACTCTTTCGAATTTTTCGCCGTTGTCATGTAGACTAAGCCATGTACAGCTGAGGAGGTTTATCTATTTTATAAGAAAACTTCAAGAAACACAAAAATACATAGACGGACAAACATTAGACATTCTGATCTACCAGTCAACTAAAGATGGCGGAGAAATAACATGGCAGGTGCGTACGAAAAATAGTAAATATTAGGTAGTAGATACCTATTTAAAAAATAATGGCTACAAGGTTTCCTTCAAAGGACTTGGAATATTATGGTCGTGATCATCCGTAGCGCCGTAGCCCCGTAGCTTCGTAGCCCGTAGACCCGAAGCCCCGTAGCTTCGTAGCCCGTAGAACCGTAGCCAGGTACACCTGACCCGATTCTGCATAACCATTCCCCACTTCTTCAATCCTTGAATAATTAAACTGTATTGTTCGCGCAGAGTAACGTCGAGATCTGTGCCTCACGAATAAATAATAATACGCCCACGTAGATATTTAAGTAAGCACGAAGAAGGCAGCCGTTTAAAAATTAAATAAAGGTTAGACATTGGACATGCAAAAACAATGAGGTCTAATTGGACCAAATGTAACACCTTCATAAGATAATATTCGGTGTCATGTATTTTTTTATTTTTAATGAAAATACATGTATAGATAGCCACAGGGTTACATTTCAATGATTTGACAAAATTTATTTGGTGACTCAGAGCCATGTACTTGAATTGAAATTAGTATAATTATGTCGAAAAACAATTGCACTTGTGTGGCGTGAGCTAGACAATTATTTCCTCCAGCCAGTCTTTTTGTTGCTATTATTTGCGTTTGTGCGTTTTGTGCCTATTATTTGGGTTTTTGACCCAACATACCTACAACTTTTGCATCAAACATTTTGTAACAGATTCCCACTCAAATGAAAACAATTAAGAAGAAGAAAAATCACCTTCTTGTTCTTAAACTATTGTTAGATAAACATTGAACTGAACCTTCCTCCCGAACCCGGAGGTCAAACAATAATTAAACTTTTCCCATGAATACACTGATAACTTACGTAAACTTTCTGAAGTGAAGTATACAATGACCATTTTCGTTAGATAAAAATAGATGGATAGGGCAAATATACAAACATACATACACTACAGTAGAAAAATTAAATCTCAGCTATACCAAAGAATCGCGATAAGCTTAAAGTCAAAGTCAAAGTCAATTCATTTATTTCAACTAGACCATTTAAAGGCACTTTTGAACGTCAAATTTACAGTTTAAAATTAAAATATAAGTGACTCTAGTTGTCCATTCGCAAAAAGTAGATTCTTATGGAGAAGAACGGACAAGAAACTCCATAGTTACTCTTTTCAAATATAAGTTTTACAATATTTTCTATACATAGGTACATTGATCAATTGATTATATTATGTTATTCCTTATTCCATTACGTATTATATAATTACATATATATACCGTATCTTGGTAGGAACTTTTGCAAGCCACCATCCTACTGATGTTAAACTCAATCAGGCGTCAGTCAGTCGTAAAAAAAACTATAACTTAAAGAAAAACTACAACTCATAGAAAGTTTGAATAAAGAAGCTGTTAATCAGTCTAAACTCATCATGTGAATATTTTTTATTAATAAGGCTAAATGAGAACTACGACTTACGAGGTATCGAACATCACACTTCTCCCCACTCCTTTGAAGCTAACCAAAGTCACGACGATGCCTAAAGTGGAGTGCAGACTATCGATTTCACTTCACCTTGTAAGTCGTAAACATGAAGTTTGCAAGCAGTCAACTGACAATATCCCCAGGGTTAACGTTCTGCTGCAGGGAATAACTTGTGAGCATTGCTCTCAAACACGAGTCTGCAGGCCTGTCACATGAATTGGATAAAAACTTCTGGTTTCTGGAATGGTCCTTGTTGGTGATATCGCTTCATCATCCTTATCCACATAGTATTTAAACGCAGCGTTTCTCGTGTGTCTGTCCTGTCTGTATAAGAGTACTAACACTCTTATAAATAGAGATCAGTATGATTTACTCAGTATGGTGCTCCGTTTTTACTAAGATACTATATATTTCGCTGGCCAGGTTCATGAACCTAAACCAACCTTATATATTTGGGAAGGCCATCTAACACATCCAATTCCATTAATCAAACAGCAAACAAGATTAACATTGAAATACCTTATTTATTGATTGCTTTTATTCATTTCACACACCAGCTTTGAGGATTTATAATACCAATTATAAATAAAATCAAGTAGGTACACACAGATATTTATCTATTTCGGTAACATTAAAATATTTAAGCCGGTTGCAAACCAAGAGCTAAGCTATGTTAATTTAACTTGGCTTTTATTCTGCAACAGGCTTTAAAGAGCCTTTAGGGTCTTTGCACATCAAACGGAAGATGCGTCGCGTATTATCGGTCGCGTAACTTAAGAACAGACATAAATAATAATATGTATTACAAAACCTTGCACACTCAACCGATGATGCGTTTAGTCGGTCATCTTCCGTCAGATGTGTAAAGACCCTTTCTTATATCGTAGCAGTGGATGCTATTTTCAAATTTTCAATGTTACTACTGGCGTGAGGTAGATCGTACATATAATTAGTTACGCCAAAACATTGGACAAACGGTTCAGAGGGCGGTCATTCCCACGACTGTCGACTTCAACATAAAGCTGCTAAAGGCCAGGGCCGCGCGTGCGCAAGATTCCTTCCTTCCTGCTCCGAACGTTATCGAAATACGCTTATGCAGATATGAGAGTATGTTGAGAGGTTGTGGATATCATTTATGATAAATAGGTGCATACAAATTGATTTAATTCTAATTCTAAAATGTGATAAGTGCCCTATACAAGCTTATTTTTAGTACCTATATACAAAACATAGTTTATTCAGAATCAGTAATGGAATCAATTGCAATATTTTTTACACAAGACGGGGCCCGCTGGGGCCAGAGCCTGCCAGGGTTGCGGAATTTGTTCGAAATTATTTGGTGAAATTCCATTAGGTACACACATAAAATAAAATAAAAAGTGTCACAGTGTGTGTCATGCATGACAGCGCTAAAAAGGTTTATTTTAACAATGTCGCTTGTCAAATTCTATCTGACGCTGGTCTTCCAATGAACCTGGAGTAATGAGTGACGGAGCAAACGGTTTCAAATATAATATACAACTACTACTAACTAGGTCCTTCTTACTATACAAGTGTAGAAAGGAGTAGATACATGTTTTGAGAATAAACTGAATTTCACATTTTGTGAGACATGAAAAAATTCAAACTAAGAGCTTGAGAAACGAGCCAAAGTCGAGCTCCAAAGTCTTGAGCATCGACGCCTAGTAGTTAGCCTGTCGGTTTTGTATCCGTTGCTTGTTGGTGAGTGTGCGACGGAATTGCATAGTTTAATTCCGCCAAGCCCGTTCCACCATCGGACCACAAGACGTACGGCGATGCGGCCCCGATACATGGTGGACATCACCCACACGCACAAAACGTTTTGAGAACACATTCATTGTGCGTACAGCTAAGGAGTGGAATTCCCTGCCAGAGTGTGTCTTTCCTGATAGCTACAACCTGGGAGTCTTTAAGTCAGGAGTGAATAGGTTACTTCTAGGCAAGCGTGCTCCATCTTCGACCGCATCATCGCTTACCATCAGGTGAGATAGTGGTCTAACGCGTGCCTAAAAATAGTAAAAAAAAATGTGTAGTAGGTACTGACAATCATCAGTCATTACACTAATATTATAAAAGCGAAAGTTTGTGAGTGTGTGTGTGTATGTTTGTTACTTCTTCACGCGCAAACGGCTGGACCAATTTTGTTAAAATTGTAGGTATGCAGGAAGCTGACACCCTGGATTAACACATAGGCTACTTTTATACCGCGGGTAACACCGCGAGGCACATCTACTTGAAATATAAACTTGTCGTGTGTATATAAACGTGTATTAGTTAGAGGCGAAAGGTCCGAGTCCGACCGTTTAGTCGATCTGTAATGTTTATTAAACCCTCTGTAATGTTAATTTAACCCACGACTTAAATGTAAATGATCAGCAGATGTGTTATTTATGAGCGTTCGTTTCTAAGCTCGAGGTTAGGACATTTTATAGAATGACTAGCTGAACATGTAGCTCGGCTTGTGGATTTTAAGAATGTACGATGAAAGTTAGAGAAATGGTAGGCACGATGAAAGTTTTCGTAAAGCATCAAAATATATCCTTCTCCAACCACGTAATATCATAAATACGAATGTAACTGTCTGACTGTCTGTTATCTCTTCACGTCCTAAGGGCTGAACGGATTTGGATGGACCTTAGCACACGAGTAGACCATGTTCTTGATTTGACAGTAAGATACTTTTAATTCCGGAAATTGTTCCCTTGAGATTCCCTTCAACTTTCCCGGCAGACGGCAGAAGCTAGGAAGGTAAGCCAATATAGTTCATCAGAATCTGTTTCGTTATTTTAGGTTTTTTTTAGGTATTATTTTTTACATCAATATGTGTTATATCAATGGGTGTGTCATGAGCCTATTTAAAGTTTTTATCATTAATAAAATGTATTCAAATAACCGAGCAAACTACTGCGGGAACTTTTCGCTAGTAATAAATAAGATTCGGAAGTACTTCCGAACTATATGTATATTAGGTACTTATATGTTGCAACAACATCGCAAAACTTGTTCTTTTTTATTAAAAAGGTCATTCATACTTCTTACTATTAGTGTACGTTCATCTTAATAACAAGTTTCAAGACCAGGGTCATCAAAAAGTATAATTAAGATATTTAAGTACTTACTTGATATTTTTTTAAGATTAACAACATCATTCCATTTTTAAATTACTGCTAGCTTTTTATACTAAACCTAAACCAACGTGCGTTTAAATGGAAAATGTTCAAAAAATCACGTGTGACTAAATTAAAGTCACGTGATTATGATAAGTAGCTGATTTTAATTAGTTTATATAGTATTTTAACGGATGTTCAGTTTTAGAAAACCTGTTATGACGTTATCTAACTACTCCATGTAGTTATTTCTGTCCGTGTGGCAAATATTCTGACTAACAGTAACCTAATTCAATTTAAGTAGGTATGGGAAAATATTACTTATACTGTGATGACATATATTGTTATAATAAGTATTGAAGCTGTAGGTCATCTATTTCCATTTCATAAAGCATAAAAATAAGTGACACGTAATGCTAACTCCATATAACAGGCAAATATTAAGTAGTGTTGTACCTATTCATAGGTATTTGCATGCAGGCTAACGAACGCTTAAAGTCATAATGCAAATGAGGTCATATATGACACCTGTATGTTGCACACTTGCGGAAGAGTTTCAAGAACGGAAGGATTCGTGCGGGACATACACACTGCAAATATTTTGTTGAGAACGTCGCTTACTTGTGTTTTCCCGCGGATTTGCTCCCATGGCCTATACCTACTACAGTTATTACACCGTGCATTTTAGGGGATAAAAACAAGCACACAATATTAGTGTAGCTTTCTATCAGTAAAGAATTTTCGTAATCACATTATAGCATGAGTCGGATCCAGGATTGTTGTTTAGGTGGGGCTTGACCCTGCTAAGGGTGGGTTTTGGCAAAGTAAACACTAAAACAGCACATTCATTTTGTTTAACGCATTACAAGTCTCCTTGGATTACTTTTTGTAAATTCCTCAATGACTTCGTTAGGTTGTAGACTACGTAAGAAATATGGGTATTTGGGGATTGAGCCCTTTAGCCCCCACCACCCTTCTAGCTCCACCAGTGGAATTACTTCACAAGCTCGGGTGATTTCACATTCAGCCGGACTAAACTACCAACAACTCATCATGAAAACTTAGGTGAAGTGAGCTGTAAATCCATTAGAATGACAGCTCACTTCACCCAGGTTTTCATGATTAGTTTTTTTTAGAATAGACCGCCTGAACATGATATACCTACCTACATACGTCAATCAGGTCTGGTTATGGATTATTAAAAACAAAAAACATATAATTCCATAAATTATTGAAGAACAAAAAATAGTAGATGATCATTCCTGAAAAGGTCCATATCTAGTCAAGAAATGATAAGAAGTCAAAAGTCTATACGCATTCTCACGAACATGTTGGTTTAACTTTAAATGATGAAGATCAAAAACAATATTTTGGCGTGACGGAACAGACAATAATTCTGTTCGTGTCAGTTGCTTACTGAACACGTTTTTAAGTTCAACGTAACTTTGCTTACACCTTGAAACATTTTATGGAACGAGACGTCCTTTTAAAAACATGTATTTGAGACGAAGACCGACATTCGTCCTAGCTTTAGTTATCTTAGGTAACGTCAATCTTAGAGCTGAATCTTCAGAGATTTTTGAATTATTTAGAACTCAATAGCTTATGCCCGGGACTTAAAATATGTTTTCTCAAAAAAATTGTCGTGTTTCTGTACCAAAATTGGTTTAGCCATTTAGGTGTGAAAGCGTAATAAACGAACAAACAAACTCAGTTTCACAGTTATAATATAAGTTAGGCTAGGTTTTACTTTGCCAGAGCTACAGGTTCAGGTCAGGTTCTCCCACATTAAAATCAAAATCCATTCCGCTTTTGAGGCGTGATTTTCTAACAAAACATCCAAACATACAGCCTTTTGCATTGTTAAAGCGGGATTTATCACCATCGTAAAGTAAAAAGAAAAGTATTTATGATGTGGTGTGTTCAGAGTAAAAAAAACCTAAGAAAATAAGATTTACATTGCTGCATTAGTTTTGTTTGTTTTCATTACTTAGTCAAGAGAAAAAAATTAGTTTCAATACAAGTTAGTTCTGCACTTAAGTAATTAGCAAACTTAAAACAGTTATGTCTTCGTTTACTTAACTGGTAACACTGCAACTGCTAATTTTAAATATTACACTAGGAGAAATATTATTTGAAAACTTCGCTGTTCTGTAAAATATTGTAGTGATCATTTTGGTTTTAAAATAATTCGTGAGCGCGTGTGTGCGAATTATTTCGTTTTTCCCTTGCAGATTCATCGTTTCAACATGATTTAATATATTCTCGGCTCGTTTAAAAAATATTCTTTATAGCTAAGGAATTAAATAAAAAAACCGGGAAACTACAGGTATGCCTAATGCTCAAAACCAGAGTGCGGCAATTTCTTCTATTCCCATGATACAAAGCTATGAAGTAGAAATTTATTGATATAAGCAATGCTAAAAACTTTTTTTTTTAAGGATGGGTAATCATCAAATGACTTCTTCCACTCTGGGTGGAAGGGCGTGTCAGACTCTTACTGACTAAAACCCATCCGTGTTCCTTCTAAAGCCCTTTGCGTTCCAGGGCCGCGGTGACTCTTTCCAACAAATTCCGCAACTGTTTTTACCCATGCAGACTTGCATTTGCCCTATGATTTAATCTTCATCATCATAAATGCTATGAACTTACCTGTGCGTTATTGTGACCAATATTACTTAACGTGCTTTGCCATTTATCAAGCTTACAACACCATGTCACAGAAAATGAAATTATACTGCTTATAGAATCGAAACTACGCTTTTCATACAACTCGAAACTTTCAATTCAATTCAATTCAATTCAATATCTTTATTGTGGATCATAGGTTAGTACATAATACAGGTCTTAAAAATTAAATAATGATCAGCTCTGTCCCGCCCATAGGGCACACAATAGTTACATTAGGAGTAAAAACAATGATAAAAAAAAATTATATTAATAACAAAGTACATGAGTGGGCCACTGAACGCTTCATGACTGAGGAGGACTATATTGGAGCAGTGATTTGTCTGCAAGAAAGTCTTTTATAGAGTAGTAGCACTTGTCTACTAACAGATCATGGAGACTCTTTTTAAACTTCTTTATTACTGGTATCATTCTAATAAGCCCCGGAATATTATTAAAGATGCGTGTAGCTGTACAAAAGATACTTTCGTGCATTAGATGGGTCTTGCTAGCCGCTGTTCGCAATTTGTCCTTTCGCCGTATACGAGTGTAGTAGTTATACATTTGAATATTATTTTTTACAAATACTTACTAATACTTTGGCCACGATTTTGGATTTTTTTTTAAATAAAAGAGTAACCATGGAGATTATTTCCAGTTCTTCTTCTACATTATAAAAAACTACCGATTAGAACTGTAATTCTTGCTTATGGCGACTCATTAGCGCCTACGTAGTTTTAAATAAAATAAATAATTTAAATTTGGAACAGAAGTTTCGATTCTCTGTTTTTTTTTGAATGTACACACATACACAAAGACGCTTTACAATGTTACTAATATTGTTCCTAACGACCTTTACAACTCGTATTTAGAAATCTTTGAAAAATTATCTACATTACGTAGGCGCCTCCCATTCATCAGTACTAGTCTCAACAGAATTAGACTCTTTGATGGGTAGTGTTTACGACGTTGCATGATATCACCAGTACACAATGGTGGCCAGCATTGGCCAGCCATGTACCGGTTTAAATCATATCGATGTATGGACAGGACACAATGCTGAATGCCTGAATGCCTGAATAGGTTCACAAGTAAATAGTCCAACGTTGTCAATGAATCTGGCCTATTAAACCAACAACAAATAAAATAGTTACCTATCTGAACTGTTATGACTATAATAGATTTTGCTACTTTTTAATAATAATGTTAAAAGTGCAGTCTGACTTTTTAGTACTATCACCGTATCCCAAAAATGACCTAATTAGTGTTTAGACTTCGTCTTGTCTTTGATAATGGACTTTAAAATGATGAAACAACCAATCCCAAAAAATACTAAAACAAATCGCTGTTTAATTGACGTAGGCAATAATGAGAGAAGGGAGTAGATATTTAAAGCATTGGAATACGAAGAAACTCATTTGAAGTGATTGTACACAGTACGATCAGTTCCGCACGTCATTTGCGTGTTTCAAAAGGCAGACAACGTTTGCCACGCCTCATTTAAATATATGTACATACACACCATGCTATTAATGACTTGTCAAAATTGTATACTTCTTTGTACGTAAGTTTTCTGAATTACTTTGGCCTAAGAATACTGGCGTGACCGAAATATGTCGGTAACTCAGTGGAATTTACTCGAAAACTAATCAAAATAATAATATTAAAATCAAAAATTACTTTATTTAAGTCAGCAATTTTGCTATTTTGGTAATAACTATAATAAGGTACTGTGTCATTTTATTATTATAGGTTGTTTGAACGAAGTTTCTTTTGTAAATCAAAGTACTGACAATCATTTTCTTGCTACCTTTAATTACTGTCTTTCCCTAATTCCTTAGGTTTCTTTTTCATCTTCCGGTTTGTGATGTGCTTCCTTTTATTTAGAAGTAATTATAGGATTCCGTCGCCTTTCTATTATTTCAAACCTTTTTGCGAAATTATTTGAATCTATCTCAATCGATCTGTTTCATAATCCAAGTTCGTGTTGTCCAACCGGTTGCAGGATCTTTGAAATCCCATGGGAGACCATGGTTCGAAATATGATAGATATTAGGAACGAACCTTCCCATTTTCATAAGTTAACCTAATATAAAATACCCTTGGGAAGTTTCACGGCAGCGGTAGCATGACTGATGTTTATTTAAAACCTGGGTTCTGGCAGCGGGTTCGCTTGCGTGTTTGTCGAAAATTATTCCAAGGGAGCATAATCCGGGGATAAAAGGTATCCTATTGTAGGATATGGTCTATCCGTGTGCCAGTCCATGTTTCATCTAAATCCATTCAGCCGTTTAGTCTTGAAGAGAAACAAACAGACAGATATACAGACAAAATTACTTTTGCATTTATAATATTAGGAAGGAAGTATAGATCTCGAAAATGTAAACTATAATATGCAATTCAAGTTTAATGTTATGTTAATCATAACATTAAACTTGAATAGTCGAACAACATTGGGGACAAAGACATTTCCATTGTAATTAAGACATTTAAGAAGACAAAGTGTACTATAATGAATCATTATAATTTGTCCTATCGATCGTTTAGTCAACAGTAATTTATTTCCACTGTGCAACAAAAGGCTATCATTAAAATTATCTTGTATAATCTTGTACCGTCAATATAAACGGTTACTAATTGTTCAACATCATTATGTTTCAATTTCAAGATGGTATATTAATTAATAGATTTTTCCCGCGATTTAGTTTTCGTGACGTATCCCACAACCCGTATTTATCCCCTACAAATTAGTCGTCTATTTCGATACTCGGCGGTACTTTCTATGAACTAAAAAAGAAGGAAGATCAAAACTTCCAGTGTTTATTCTATGGGCATTGTTTCAAACACACAATTATAAAACTACCACTTAACCTGCAAAGTCAAAAAAGAAGCCGAATAGGTAGGTAGATATGTGTCACTGCGGATGATTTTAATGAGGGGTGGGTGGATTCTTTTTTACATTTTTACCGCATAGGACACAGAAAACAGTCCAGGGGTCCTACTATGAAGACTTAAAACGATCATGATTCCGCTCTAAGAGAGAGAGCGAGAGTTATACATAGCGAATAGCACTATCCCTTTTACAATCGGAATTGGATGGCATTAGCACGTCATAGTAGGGCAGATTTTTATTAAGTTTTGATGCTAACCATACACAACAAAGAGATGAATTCTTCATTACCTTAACTTACTTAAGCGACTTTTCCGTACTAAACAGAGAAGTTACGAAACTCATACATAAACTTCCCGGTCGGTGGACGTTTTTCAGCTGAAATGCTGAAACCTATCAGCATTTCAGCTGAAAAAGTCCACTGTTGGCCATAAGTCTGTTCAAGCGTGGTGACATCGATCAGTCCTGTTCCTCTTTAGACGGTTAAAGCAACTTACTGGAATGAGGGTATGGTCCCCAGCGTCACATTAGCTTTTAAAAGCATCTCTACTAATTTAGCCAAATTAGTAAGATAAGGAAAATCAGAGTTTTTAACCTTTGAATATGGATGCTTTGGCGACGATATCACTTGAGTGTATTCATTAAAAGACTAGGTTATTTTTATACTACAAAAAACAATAGCTTCTTATTATTTAGGAATGTGGGCACCTATTGTAACCTGTGAGATGATTTAATTTAAATAAATAATACTGTGAAAAACTAACAGTGAAGCTTGTACAATCCATGCCCACGTCATGGTGCGTCATGTCTTCAAGACTTATAATTTCTTTGCATGTCTACGAAGACTTTAGACATGTTTTTTTTATATCAGTCTACTTGCAGCAATGTAAAAACGACGTCACTGGGTATTTTGATTATTATCAGCTATTTATATCTTATAACTTTTTACTTTTTTTTAAACTTGTTTCGCTAGCATTTTATTTTCACAAAAAAGTTAGCATTTTAAATTTAAAAATAGAATGACACAAAAAGTGCGCATCCAAATTTAAAAAATAAAATCACACAAAAAAGTGTGCATCGATACCTTTTTCCTTTTTTAATAAAAGTCTTAACTATGGAAATCGATAGTATACATTTATCAACACACATTCGATTACAAATCGATATTTATAGTTACCATTTTCTAAATTTACACGTTCCTCATTGACAAGGTCACTACACTACTCATCTCATTATCTATGATTAGTTTGCTGTAGGCACTTAAGTCATCTTCTTCTCACAGTTGCCATTAGGTAAAGAGTCAACGAACTCTCGCTATGCATCCACTTGAGGATTTTCATTGAAATGTTAATTCTGTATGGTAATGTTTACGAAGTCATTTAGCAGTAACAGTAAATAAATAAACAAATGAATCAGCTTATTTGACTAATTCGTTTGTTAGAAGGGAATAATTATGTACTATATTATAGGCCGTATATAAACCCTAGTATTTACTAGTCCACTGAATCGAAATTCAAGAAAGTTTCCTAGTTTCATGAATTTCTGTTACTACCTACATAACAATTTGTTGAGATAAAGGAACCCACAACATTCGAATGTCCTGTTTGTCAGAAAACTATGCGATTCCCTTAATCGTGAGAAATTGATGCATTTTTCAAGTCACAGAATGTATTGGCGTTTGACAAGTGTTTGCACAAATGTGCTCTGGTTTTTCTAATAATTACCTTTTGCAACAATTACCTAGTAATTTAAAAAATGTTTTAATATGTTTACTGGTTTATTAAATCTGTTTTTAAGCTGTATGCCCGATGTGTTCCACATATGTAGTGCGTTGTCTGTCAGTAGATTATTTTCAATAAATAGATTTGCTTTGTTTTTTAGTTTCTGGATAATCCTTAAATGTTATAACTACATTTAAAATAATATTTTAATTTTTAAATGCAAATTATCTCGGTCTTTCTGTGACATTTTCACATCATGGCTGAAGGGATCTGGACACGGATAGGCCATGATGGATACATAGGATGCAGGAGTATGTTCCTTTGGGAAATGTTCCGTCTTTCACGCGGGCGGATCTGCCTGAATCTAACCAGAACTTAATAAAGGGTTCGTTCAAAAACTGCTCGAATCACTGACTCATAATTATTAATTATAATTATCTACTAGACAAACATAATACGTCCTCTCACAACAAAAACGTGGGAGTTTCCCAACTACGAAATAAAACAAAATGAACTTTATTATTGCTTACTCCATTATATAAATCATTATTATGCCTTGAGACATCGCAAAATCACCCAGTCGCGTGAAACTAGTTAATACAGAACAAAATTACACTGCCTTGAGAGTTGCGACTTCAGAAGAAATCTTGCAAGTTTCTGAATTAGCTTCAAGAGTTTGTACTTAACCAGAGCTTTACTAGTTTAAAATTATTATTTCAGTAGATATTAGAAGAGTTAGATAAGTAGGTACAGTAGAATTCCCCGTTATTGAAATTTTCCTCTTGCATAATATTATGAATAGGTAGACATTATCACGTCACTATATATGATCTCATAATCACTTATTTCCAATATCACACATTGTCCATAGAAAAGACTCGTTCTTTGCTTAAAAAAACCGGACAAGTGCGAGTATGACTCGCGCACCTAATGTTCCGTACAAACTCGTATGTCGGAACCTTGTCTCGATTTTTTTCCGAGTATACATTACCTACTGAAGTTTATAAACGATAAGTACGATAGTACATTGATACATTGATGATCCATTACTTGTGCTGTAAGACTTTGCTTCATGCCGTGCAAATCTCATTATTCTAGTTCAATGGGAAGTAGGTACCCCACAGGTTTTGATTTAAGTTCGAGTACCAAAATTTGTTGCAAAAATGATGCATAAATAGCCGCATCTTTTTACTGCGTTGACTTTTTACTGAGTTCCAAGGTACAACCAACCTACGTATTTGGTATTAATTTCAACGTGATACCTCCACAAGTTCCTAAGAAAAAGGATCGTGAGAGACCGATAGACGGACAACGAAGTGATCCGATAAGGGCTCCGCTTTTTTCTTTTGATGTACGGGACCCTAAAAAGTTTTAAAGAAGGAAAGCTTTAAAGTAGGAGACAAATCAAAATCTATCTCACTCAATCGCAGTTATATCAGCTTCTCTCTATTGATAGAATTACTTCTGATCACAAACTCACCTGATGGAAGCAATGCGAGGGGTCGACGATGGCGCACGCTTGCCTTTTCTTTTTTTTTTTATGTATGGGAAATCATCAAATGACTTCTTCCGCTCTGGGCGGAGCGGAAGGGCGTGTCAGACTCTTACTGACTAAAACCCATCCGTGTTCCTTCTAAAGCCCTTTGCGTTCCAGGGCCGCGGTGACTCTTTCGAACAAATTCCGCAACCCTGGCAGGCGCACACTTGCCTAAAAGTAACCTAATACCGATTCTCAATTCGAAGCATGCTAAACAATACTGCTGAAGACAATGGCACAGAATCAAAGTTACATAAACAATTTAAGTTATAGTTAAGAAAACAGGCTGGTTCCCACTATCAGATTCAAATTGTCTAAGTGTCCAATGACTGTTGTTATAACTTATGTTTTTATAGCACACTGTAGGTACGTGATTGTTCGTTCTATTAACAATGGATTCGGAAGTTATGCTCACGCTTGTTATCCTTGTAGGATGAGCAGAATGTTCAAACGGAATACTTTCTCGAAGGATAGTGCTGTTTGGATGTATGTACAGCTGCAATGTATAAATGATATGCCTAAATGAACTAGGTAATTAATTCAAATATATATTCCAGCTTCCATTGTAAAATACTTTTATGTCATTTTTCTTTGGACTTCAATAACCTAGCTCAAGCTTAGGTAGCTAAAATTATTGAACACTATGTTTTAAAATTAGGGATAGGAAATTTAACAAAATATTTTCAAAATGTTTCTAAAACTGTATATACTGCTGATTCAGGTTAGCAAGTATTTTTAGTATTAATCCTGCAGTTTCATTACTTAGATGCAAACAGTTTAAAAGATTGAAGTTACTACGGGACTACTATAATAAATTTTCCTCAATCCACTTATTGCATGATTGAAGAAATATGCAACCCACAAATGCAAAAATAAGTAGGTTATAAAGAACGTAAGCAAGTTAATAGTGGTTTAAATTTTCCGATGTCCACAGAAGTCACGTTCTTTTACAAATAAATAAATAACGATGCGACGGTCAAATCACGACGAGTTAGTATCGAAATATTTGAATACATTTTATCCATTCAATCTTTTTACATTAAAACAAACAAATTATAACCTACTCGCAGAATTAGGATTCCCAGGCTACGATTTTTTGTAATATATTTTCCTCAACTGATTTGCGAATCGTATAAACTCTTCAGATAGCTATTAAAACAGTTTAAATTATATTATTTAAAACAGTCGACGATTTCAAACAAGTCCACAGAAGGGTCGCTTCTCCGATGCTTATATTTGCATACTAAATAAAGGTTGGTCAGACGTACTTTCTAATTTAGATTAACTAGAGTTAAAACACTTTTAGAGTGCCTATCACCAAAGTGGATTTATTTAGATACTAGCTTCTGCCTGCGGCTTCACCCCTGTGAATGCCGGAAATTACCCATCCAATAGAACAAACTCCCGGACTCTGCCAGGGACCACGGAAGTACTCCATGTTGGGGGGCAAACATCTTCACTCAAATTATATTTGTTTAATTTTTTTTTTTTTACTAAAAAAATTACAAAAAGTTTAGAAAATCCAAAACTGCACACTATTATGTGGAGGCTCGTTCAAATTTTAAGAGTTTTTTTTTAATTGAAATTTTTTAAAGTAAAGTGGAAAACAATCGCTTTGATGCAGGCATCAGGCAGTTAGTCAGGACTAAATGAAAGGTGGAAAGAAAAATTGAAAAAAACGCACATCTAAAGCATTTGTGTTATGAGAATAATTAAGCTAATTTTATTTTAATTTTGGATTTAAATATTTTGCGTCATTTCCTACTGAACAGCATTTCGCCTTGACTAATAGCGTCCAGGATCGGACTGGTCTGAAAGGGCACAGGTGGCTCCATAAAAGCTGGGAGTATAATGTATAGATGGGATATTATCGGAAAATAATACAATAAACAATTGATTAGATATAATTGTTAGCAAGGTTGCCTCTTTTTAGAGGAAATATAAATTTTTGCACCCCATATCGGATAGATTTGATTTTCTATTAACCATTCATGGTTATAGTATAGAAGTAACTTTACTAGAAAGCTCGAGCACTTAAAGTAGCAAGCAAGAGCGAGCGAAGCGAGCTCAACATTTGTCACTCCTCATCTCGGATAGGTTTAGGTATAATTTCATTAGTACATAAATATGCCCTACATAAAATAAATTTTATTTTATTTGTACAAAAATATACTATTATATCTTTAAATGTTTCTCTGTGTTATCCTTCACAGGGCTTTCCCTGTGAAGGATAACACAGAGAAACATTTATATACATAGCCGGAAAACCGGGGGCTGCCCCCCCCTCATTTTAGGGGGGGCATTTGGCCCCCTCTGCACCCTACTTCCGCGGTCCCTGGACTCAGTCATTATCCAGGACATGGTCTTGGACTGCCCATATAGTAACTTTCATCTTATTCCATCCAGCTGTCAAGACGTGAAAAAGTAACAAACAGACAATCTTTCACGCAGTCCATCAATTTTTTCTTTGGTCTTCCCTACTCTTATAGAGAATCACAGTCATTGTAAAATCTCTCCTCAGGACTTTTCCCTCATCCCTCCGAATGTTTTCGTGATGTTTTAGTCTAAAGATTATTTTAGTCATGAGTGGGTACATTTTTTATTTTTGGAACCTTCAGAAGGCGCCTGGTATTTTGGGGAAAAGACTTCACTAAATCCACCCCGGATATCACCGTAGGCACATAGACGGATCCCCGTGAAGATCATACAAAAACTCCAGTGGATCCGCATGGACCCACTTGTGTAATCTTTTCGAAACTATTGATTTATTGTTGTGCATCTACAGGTCTTCCAATGTGCCACCACTGTACCTACATAAAGTAAAATAATAAATAGGTATCTAATCAAACAAAACACGAACCTACTAAGTGATATTAAGAAACATTTTAAAATAACATCATAATAACTACATAACGAAGATATAATGGCTAGACATACCCTACATTATATAACAAAAAAATTGTTCTCTAAACTTTATCATCATTACTTCTAAAGATCCCAAGAAACAATTGCCCCAAGTATTCTAATTAACTTCATCTGATTAACATGAATTATACCCTCCAAGTTCAAAAGCTAAAAAATAATTTTAACTTTATTTATCTACGGACTGAGAATGACTTTTGACATTTCAAGACTTCAACATTAGTCTTTATGAGATGATCTAGAAACAGTTGAGTTTCGAAAGTCGGCGCACTTTCGAGGATTATCTACTCAACTCAGTGTTAAGAATCAAGAACCAGAAGTGTTTATAGGTAACGGAATATCACTAGATACGTTCCACTTTAAACCACGACTAATGTGTAATGAATCTCTTACAAGTTATTAATGTCACTCGATCGTCACTCACCCGCGGAACAAAGATGCCATTAATTTTTTTTGCGAATAAAATTAGCCGTAAAGCTATCGGCCCATAAAACTGTTGTAAACATTAGACCCATTAGCTGAGAAATACCACTGATCTGCTTCTGGTTTCGTCAGTCATTGGCATTAATTGGTCTCTGTATTGAAAAAAATATCAGTGCATGGTGGGTTGCGGGCTCGGGCGGGCGCTCTGTTCGTCGCCTCGTCGGTTCGTTTACAATACATGGTATTATAAGCTCAGAGTGTACATTCGGGGGGCGCCGGCTATCTCATCGACAGCGAGCCCTGCCACCACCGCCGCCGCCGCCGCCGGTCAGCTGTAGTGCTATGTGCGTGTGCGCCGCTCAGTCGCGCTCGCCTCGCCGCTCGTCGCCGCCGCCCGCGCAGCCCGCGCACACCGCTCATCAAAATGACATTCTCAATACATTGACGTTAAATTAAAAACATTGAACATGTGTTGTGCCAGGTTCACCAACTACCTGTTCCGAAGTGTAGTGAAGTACACATGTGGACTAGCCAGCCGCGAAAGTAAGTAAAACTGCGCCAAACGCCCGGCACTCGCGAGACGCTCAATCTGCAGTGTTCCCGACGCTAAAATTAAACCCGATAACGTTCTGTACATTATAATTGTATGTGACTACAAAATTCATTGTAACTTATCAACGGCGATGGCACATAAACTTTACTACATTGTGTTGTGTTTATGTTAGTTTAATGTTTGTTTTTATTGACGTCTCTCGTCAAATTACGAAACTATAAAGATTTTTCGAGGTGCAAATCGTTTTTGCTTGCGTCCTAGTGCGGTGCAGGTAGGCAAGTTTAATGCACAATCTCCATACGTCCTCAAGGCAACTTTCTAGAATGTTTCTGAGAACCAACTTGAGTGTGTAAGTACTGACTAATGTGCACGGACACACAGTGTAAGCTGAAGCCTACTCAAAACAAACCGCTGGTATTTGGGGCTGAAACATGCACCGTTGACATTCGGATGCAATGAGTAGGTGCACCGTGAAAAATTAAAAGAATATGTATTAATGAAACCGCTGCGTGAAGTCACGTGAATTGATTGATGTATCAAAGTACTGTACAGTGCGCTCTGTTCAAATAAAACTAAATAAAAGTTAATGTTTACATTGACTTACAATTTCCATGTTTAAAACCAAACACGCATACAAGAGAGTTCTAATGACTACATAAGTACTATTATTTAACTAAACACAGTACATTGGTTTGTAATATAAATAAGTAAAGCAAAAATCATACGGCAATGTCGCTCGCGATAATAGTTCAGGAGTCAAGGTCCAACATGACATTTATTATTGCATGCCACAATATAATGAAAGTTACTATACGATAGCAATTTGGTACACCGAACGGTTCCGTAGCAAAACAACAAATAATTGTACAATATTTTACGGTGATGTTTAAGAATCCAATTTATTTATTTGTTACCTCGTTAAAATCGTAAACTGATTAACCATGTAATTGGAAGATGCAATTAAGAATTTACCTTTAGCGAAGAGAAACTAAGTAGTACTATAGATATGACAGAAAAACTTTTCCTTAAAGATTTGATTCCTATGCGGATCAAATGCTCTCTTTTGACCAACCGGATCAAATACTTGATCTCTGCATCAATACCATGTCGACATTTACCTACTTCACAGTGTATATACTTATCGACAGTTACCTGTTTGTGTTTATAGTGCAACTTGCTAATTACCGTCGTATTGCCAGTAATTATTCCATAAGCGAAACACTTGAGAAAATGTGGTAACTTCGTACTCAGCTCTAGGATAGTCACCTACACGTTTTATATGGAAATGAATTCAGCAGTTATGTACCAGAACAAATAATAGGAAAAATTATATTTATATTAGATATACATACGTTTGTTATTTTGATATAATTATAATTAATAGTAACTAAGGAAAAATAGTTAGTGAGTAAAGCATGGTTTACATATACTTACATAAGAAGTGTGGTAAAATATAAAACAACAAAAAAAAAACTAACTTGGAAAATGAATTAACCTTAATAACTACAGATTCAAGTATGTCAAAATATATGTTAACATATATTTATATATATTTATTTATAAAACAAAAATAAAATTTAATAAATAAATCCAGCGTGTCAATTTTTATTTCCAACTGAACGAATAAAGCGCGCTAACCTTGACCAGGCGGCCAAACATTATCCTTTAGTCTCAATTGGCCCGTAATTGCTGGGGACGTCTTCTGTTCTATTCTCAGATACAATTTGCACTTACCGTTCTGTCAAATTGCACCTTAACTGTTGCTCCGCGTTAAAACTTATTATAGAACGACAGGACAAATTGAATGAAAAAACTTGTCGCGATACACCGACCTCACGGATAAACGAGCCACCATTCATACCGTCGAAATATTTTTTCAGATGCGATAACGTCAGACAACGTTTTACATAGTCAACATTTTATCTTTTATTCCAGCCAAAATATAAAGCCAAAACAAAATTAGTCAATTATACATAGTCATTGGGATTAAGTAAAGCTTAGTGGATGAATAGTGTACATACACTAATAATACAAAGTGTCTCCGTGCTGATTGTGCTGTCTCCGATGTGTGTTATATGTGATGTGCTTATGAACTGCATGGAGCTCCACGTGGATTATATTTATAACTAACCGCTAACCACAAATCGTCACGTTTACGGGAAACTAAAAACTTTAAAGATGCCTAAAGGTAAGTGTCGTTTTAAGGCTCCCATAGACAGGCAAAGCGATGTCACTATGTCGCGTCGCGCCTGTCTTCGGAAGCCTTTACACAGCAATGTTCGCGAATATCGCAGATTCATTAATCATGATATGACTCACTTTTATTGATGTGTTTTCCTTAAGATTCTCGTTATACCAAGAAGTTGAGACTTGTATTAGTTACCATTTCGAAATTATGTTAATTTATAAAGGAAATGCTGCGATTACATGTTTTATTAATTAGCTGACATAGGTTTTAAGGAAACATCGTGGGCTCCGCGGCTGTACATATTCGTGGAATGTTTATAATTCCCTGGTTGGTGCTCACGTGTCCACATCTCGTGTGACATCATCGCCACTAAACTGAATCGTCAACTGCTGATTTCAAGGCTGGCAATAATAATCAACAAATGCAACTAATCTAATAAAGTCAATAATAAAAGAACTAATCAATCACACGTCTATGTTGCCTCGCTTCATGCAATAACCAATCAATTCACAAGTTCTATAATTGTTTGAGCGCTTCCACGGAAACTGTTGGTGCATCAATCCGCGCCGGCCCACCTGCTTCTTAAAACGTTCATTTCAAATAAAACTTTATATTTAATTAAAGTTTTTGAGCTCTCAGACAAATAGCGCAGTAACAAGTAATAACTCCAGCAGGCATCAATCTGACTATTGCTTATTGTTTCAGTCATAATGAATCACTATTGTTTATAGTCTTCATAGCAATATCTGCTTCGTTCTTTCATCTCTCAGTTTGATACTTCGAAGTCACAGATATAAAGGTTAAGTATTGTTTTTATTCCACCTATGCTCATCGTAAGATGAAGTAGGTGGTCGTTTGTATTTACGTATGCATTTATTTAATACCCATTGCAATATATATGTGCAGTTCAAGTCAGATTCAAACGGAAAACTACATTTTCTAGTAGTTTTATTTTACCATCAGGAAAAGCTGAGAAAAATAGTGAAGGAAAATAATACAGCGGTGAGCTTATGAGAATAAAAATCTTGAGATATAAGTTGAGCATATTTTACCTCTGCCTCTATGAAACAAGGTAGAGGAATAACCAAGTTTACTTGATAAGAGAAAATTTGAAGCGGAACAGGATGGTTTCATGGACTAAGCAGCTAGGCTTGTTAAAGACGACAAAATATTTGATAAGTGAAACGATTTTGCTATTAGGGCAGTGTCTCACGCACCGCTTGATTGGCCGTCTCCCGTTTCATGTTGACGCCACTTGTATCAATGAAGTGCTATTGGCTCATTGTTTAATCGTCTGTTTTATCAGCTGTAATGAACGTAGCCGAGATGTCCGTGCATGCGGCTCGTTAAGGCACCCAATCATGATACATCGACATTCAGCGTGCCAACGCGATTCGTATTGTTTGTAGCTCGGCAAACGTGCGATTTTTTACGCCCATTTCCAAGAATTTGTTTGTTTTGATGTCTGAACTAACGCAACTGTTTGGCTCATTAAATTCCTGTGGATTAGATTCGGTTTTAGCTTTTTCTGATTTCGTAATCGTTTCTCCTTTTGAGATTGCTTTTCTTTTAGCAGGCCTACCACCTGTCTCCGCAATATCATGTGTAAGTCAGCCGAAAACATACTTACATGATATGACCTCAGATGGCATGTTTTTGTGTACGACCTTTGAAAAAGTCCAATGTTATTTTTATAAAGAACTCTGTGTGATTCAATTGAGTTACGATCGGAACCCCAGGCTCATTGTTTCTACAGTGTGATTAGGTCCCACAAGTTATGATTGCCAAAGCCAAGATCGTTTAATAATACACGATCTTCACACTTATGTATCTGCAAATATTTTATGTGAAACGGTACAGTGGAGGCGAATGCATTAAAAGAACAATAACATTGGCTTGATTGGCGCGCCTCGGGCGTCGCTTCTATGGGCTACGCTCGCTCACATCTCTATTGATTTTGGAACAATTGTGCACAAACGTCACTGACCCTGGCGTATTGTTGGAACATGTGAATAGTGAACTATTGCACCATTTCGGGGTTGCCGTTACGTCTAGCAGTTTCAGTCATAAATGTTAAATTGAATAGAATTAGTTATTATTTGTTTGGTCCTTGTTGCTTATTGAATGCACGTGTCGAGTTTCTCGTGTGCTTACTCAAATGTTTAGAGTTGAGGATAAATATTGTGAAAATATTTCGTATTCTTATGATTAATTAATTCATCGTGAGAAATGCAGTGAGTCAACACTGCCTCGATAAGAAAGGAGTAATTACATTCCGCATACTTTTGCTGCAAATGCAAAATATTTTCTTTTGTTGCCACGTCGGTACAAATGTCCATCCTGTACCCCTATATAAATCCATGAACACGGGATGCACATGTGAACGCTCCAACAACATCTGTTTCTGCACAGGAAAGCCGGAACCGATTCGCATCGAAGTTCTCCATCATTTATTATTGTCACGTTTCTGGTACAGACAGGAAACTGCAAATGGGATTTATGTGCTTGAATTTGGTGGTATAATACGTCAGGGCCTTTCGGGGAAGAAGGAAATCTTATAAGATATTGAGCTGGCTGGAAAACCAAGTCGAGATTCGTTTGAGGATGCTAAAATTTGAATCGAAATAAGATGATTCAAGCCACACCATTTACTTTGTTTCTCCGGTGTTGGGGTTCAAACATTTTTCGTCTTCAATATTTCTAATGTGACATTTTGTCCACAGGCGACGCCGATATGTCGCTGAAGCAGGGCAGCGGCACAGGCAAAGTCCACTTCGGTGGTTTGGACGATGTGTCCTTGTACGGCACGCCAGTGGAACCAGCGCCCCCGGCCACGGACGCCAAGCAAGGCTTCCTGCGAAATCAGCTGCAGGCACTCTTCCAGCCCACCGACAACAAACTAGCCATGAAACTGTTCGGCTCGAAGAAGGCGCTGATGAAGGAGCGCATCCGGCAGAAGGCGGCCGGCCACTGGGTCATACATCCGTGCAGTAGTTTCAGGTCAGTCACTTTTGTTACACGAATGTTGTAGTACTGACAGTGGTGCGATCCTGTAAAGATCTCACCGTGTAAACTTGGTGAAGTGAACATGAAGTGAGCTGTCAAACAATACAAATAAAATGGAATGACAGCTCACTTTCATGCTTAGTCCACCAAAGTATACACGGTGAGATGTTGACAGAATAGACCGGCTGTATGTACTTATACTGATATTTTAGATGTACGTTGTGTTCCAAATCGTGAATTAGTTAATGTTATAGATGTGTTCATTTCGACGATTCATCATGATAAGTCTTGAATTGTCGTTAAGTAAAATAGGTTTTGATATCCTACCATTTGAGAGGAAATGAGTAATGTAGGTCAATATTTATTCGGTTTTAACAATAATTAATTATGATAATCACCGAGGTTAATTGTAATAAATTAACAATTAATCATTGCGTGCCGATTCGCATAAAGAGTTTCCGATAGACCGTACTTTAAATGTAAAAGTTTTTTCATTTAATTACTTTGGTATTAAAAAAACCATCAATGAGATGCTTCAATATTGTGATTAATAACGCTTCATAGGGAAAGGTCTTCATATAACGTGTATTAACGAACGATTAACTAATAACGCACGGTTTATTGTTTACAGTAGATTAGCATTGGTAAGTTTAACTATAGTTTAACGGTTTTACTCCGGCCATCTTTGATGAGAGATCGTAATTCTGACGTAAACTTAGGCATGTGCGTTTTGTTCGTTCGTTACGTTCAATGTCAAGTATTCTTTCAAGGATACTTTTTGTTAGGTAATGTAGAAATGATATTTTCGGCTTGATGCGTTTTGTTTTACCTATGTTTTAATGGTTTTGTGTGCGTTTGTAAACACAGACGGTACTGAAATGTTTCGTCTTATTTGTTAAAAGCTTTTTTTATTATCTCAGAGATTTCGTTGTCCTAATCCAGGACATGGTATTTTAACCTCAGTGACAAGTTCCATCCAAATCCGTTCAGCCATTAATAAGCATTCCATTACAATAAGTTAGTTATCGAATGGATAACAATTTCATGCAGCAAATACAATTACATTAAAGAAGATTGAATTAAGTTCTCATATAAATTCAACTAGAGATGAGACTGCCCAATTTGAATAATATATACCTTTGATATAACAGGTATTTCCATAAATAAATATTTAGATATTTATTTAGTTTACTTAGTTGATGTTTTAGCTGTTACTTTCATTGACTAAATTATATTTAACAATAATATTTTGCACTTTAAGAAATAATGAATGAATGAATACACTTCTAAGAATATTGAAACGAAAAATGAAAACAAAATCCTAAGCAACGGACATTCATTACAGTTTCATACAATACAGGAAAGTCCCTTGTAGGTTGAACATACAGATTGACAAAACATGTACCAGTGTACCTACTACTATTTACATTATTAATAAAAAAAACATTTATTTTATATTCCCGCTCGAGTGCTGATTGAAAATTTACCTTCGAGAACCTGAGATGCTGGGATGAAAATATCCTATCCCTTAATCCAGGTCTTTTTTTTTTTTTTTGATCTCGGGGGGAAATCCTCATGGAAATCCTCCACCCTGGGGCGGGTGGAGGGGTCTGTCAGACTCTTACTGACTAAAACCACCCCGGTGTTCCATCTGCCACCTACGCCGGGGATCGCGGGAACGTATGCGACTTCCGCAATCCCCGGCTGAAGGTCTACATTAACCAAATTTCATCCAAAATCTTTCTTTAGATTCAGACTTTCACGTATTATAATTTAAGTAGGATAGTATATCCCATTTTTGACGAGTCACAATTAACACTCCACAATACGGCCGATTATAGAAACCTATCACAAAAGCCTCTAGGTTATTTTACAGGTAAACGTAGTACTTACTCACCTGCCGATCATTTTGTGCAGCCGACCGTTAAGCGGTGGTGTTGAATGAGTAATTATATAGAGCTGGTAACTCATTGTCTGTTGACATATGGAGCTGACTGTACTGGGTATGTGTTATGGGTGTTCTTAATTGTGAGAAACTGCATTTTTTTTTTCTTGGGGAAACTCTTGGGCAGAGTGTCATTCTAAGGCGATTTTCGAGGAAATAGAGATTATTTAATTTTGTAAATATGTATTTATCCATTATATGTATATTTTTTTCGTTTATTTTTCAATACATTATTTTACACTACTGGTAGAAACATAACACTTTTCTAAAACCTTTGAAGGTTTATGTGACAAAGTGGAGAAAGCATGTATTTATCTTTATATATATATATAATCCTTCTGTACGTGTGTTGACAGTGAACTCCTCCTAAACGGCTGGACCGATGTTGATGAAATTTTTTGTGTGTGTTCAAGGGGATTCGAGAATGGTTTAGATTCACAATTGGACCCGGTAGGTGGCGCTGCAATCGATTTCTATAATTTTTCGTCAGACACAAAGCAAACGTTCGGACAGGACAACGTCTGTCGGGACCACTAGTTGTATATATAAATAGTACACCTAAGACTACCTACAACACTGTCTTTCCTTCTCTCTTTAAAATCCAGCCAAAGGTTGTCTTTAAAAGACCGCTTTTAGCGATAAGGCCGCCCATTGTGTCACCCTATGTAATGTTTTTCGTCATCTATATTTTCTGTAACTTATATGGTGTACATAATAAAGAGTATTCTATTAAATTCTATTAACCACGTGACATTTCAGTAGCACATGTCAATACCATACATTTTGAACATTGACTATCGCCTTCGCTCATTGAATGTCATTTCGTCAGTCGTAAGAATCAATATCTGCTGCCATCAGTTAAATGTAATTGAAAACCCGAATTAAATAGGAACGTCAAAGATACTACAAAAATAATTATTAACTAAATTGATATTTTAAATCCATCAGTATCTACTATAATTCGTGGATTCAAAGGTAAATTAATATTTTTTCATTATAACATGGTGTGACTCATAATTTCCAGCAATTACCTAGCTGTCAAAAACAGTGATAACCTACCTCCTACGCTTACCCAACACATTACACCATAACTTTTTCAAGGAAAATCATAGCATTCTTTTGAAATTAATCAAACAAGGTAGGTGAATATTATCTAATTTTATTTAAAAACAGAAATTATAGTAAAACATTGAGTGTTTTGTTCCACAAAATCATGTTTTATTTTATGCTAGGCTCTCTATATATCCCTTGCCTTAATATAACGCATAACGGCTGTCTTAACATATGTAATATTCTATTATATGAACTCGCCATGGTTACATAATGGAAAGGGCCATAACAATACGTTTAACAACTAGGCTCAGTATTCCCTTTGAAACTGAAACGCTATGTTACTATGTAAATGATCCTGAAATATTTTCCATGTTTGGATATACTTATATGCACATATTTATGTATTAATAGCTTTTGCCCGCGATTTCGTCCGCGTGGAATAGTTACTTGGGGCAGACATTTTTATTTTAAGATTATGAAGTTTAGTAAAGTTTCAGTCAATGCTACAGAACAGAGAAAGAATAGATAGATATAGATCGTTTAACAAATGTTCGACGTGATTCTTTAAATTGGCATAACTTTTTTATTTATGAACCGATTTACATAAAACAAACACTAAATGTTAAGTGGAGCTTACCACAATGTATTAGTGAAAACCACTTCTAAATCCGTATGCCGTTTCTGAGATTAGCGTGCACAAACGCACAGACAAACAAACCAAAATTGTAACAATCATTGTTTTGGGTGCTATTTGCGTTGATAAAGGTCCCAATAATATTTTTTTTCTCATAATTATGTCTTCCATGTACAGACAGCGATCTGTTACATTTTTAATATATGTATGTATAGAAGATAGATGACCCTGATTTTGATGATATATAAAACTTTTTTTTAAGATACTGATCTCCAAAATCTTTTTGATTTATTTTTCAGGTATATGTCACTATTATGATATAAATAGTCCCATTATAAAACAAAATCGCACCTAATAATATCACACTTGGTATAGAAAGCAATTTCCATAGGTTGTTGCGCCGACTCCGCCCGCTGACCTTCATTGTATGGTTTAGCAATCCGTTACACTAAACGGAGTTAATATTTTCATAGCAACTAGATTTTTGTGACTCATTCACATCTGTTTTTTTAATGGCAAATACAGCTAATGTGAGTGGCTAATGGAGTAATCAAAAATGTTTTGAAAGTAGGTAGGTAATAATTCTTTAAATATTTTTGAAGGACTCTTTGACTAGTACATACTTACTCGTATCTTTTTTACCTTTTCATACACAAACTCAAAGCATTTATTTCAACCAATTAGGCTAATTTAAATTCACTGCATGAAAGAATACTCCATGGTCACATGTCTTGTTTTAGGGTTCCGTAGTCAACAAGGAACCCTTATAGTTTCGTCATGTCCGTCTGTCTGTCTGCCCGCGGTTTAGCTCAGAGGAGCTTAGTATTAGAAAGTTGGAATTTGGTATGGGTATGCATATTAATCATGCTGATAAAGTGGTAAAATAAAAACTCTACACGTAAAGTGGCGATGAATTGATGTTTTTTTATCGTCTATTCCATGGTGTGGGGGGGACTCATTGGTAGGTCGCTTAAAAATGTTGAGGGTTTGCGAAAACCACTTTTCCATCCAAGGATCCGTTTGCTAAATATTATTATAGCTTTAAAGTGCTGATTTCTGTTAGAGTCAAGTGTCCCTTCCCTGCCAGCTACAGTTATTTTGGAGACGTGAAAAAAATCATGGTAGTAGCATAAAATTTAACGAATTTAGATGGAAAACTTGATAGTTTTCCCCCACCCCGCTACCTAGGCTTAACGAGTTAATGAGTAATATAGTCTACCATCTTATGAAATGGAACTGGGTGCGTAAAAAAATCCGAATAACTCCATGGAAAATTACTTGAAACCAAGTGCATTTGTAATGTAATAATAGTTAAGTACATTAACTTTTTTTCTGGCATGGTATATTTCTTCTTGGGAAGAAATTAAAATGGATTTTTACCATGGCGTCGGCCCATCCCTATATAAATTTTCTGTATGTAAAATAATAGATATATGTCATTGAGTAAACATGGAAGTCACTGTTTCCGTAACTATTCGTAGAGCATTATTTAGATCACTATCATTGCATTACTAAAATGCACCAACGATGATATCAACGATATGACTATGAATGAATATGAATAACAAAACAAAATAAATACCTACCCTAAAATATACCTTTTACGTGGTGCTTCAAAACCTTTGCACTTTAATTTGTGACCACAGAAAGGGAACCCCCTGTGTTAGTTTATAGGTACCTTACTTCTGCATTTACAATAAATAAATTCTAAACCGATTGAAAAACGCAACCGCAATAGCATCCTTAACTGTTTTTGCAACTGAAAAATACCTAAATATCGTAAAAAACATTTGAGTGCAGAGATAAACACCCAGCTGCACACAAAGCTTTTAAATGCACAGATTGCATTATATTAATCTGAACAACAAAACAGTCATGAAATGAAGCTATTGTCGCTGTCATTCTAAATATGATGCAATAACTACAACACACTTTAACATAGTATATTTTAACTTAGTTATTAAACACAGCACGAACTTAAAATTGAATGTTGCAAGAGCTGAACTCACAAAGGCCGTATTGTGGGCCTAATTCGGACCAGTAATTAGGCCGCCATTGCAAAATCCTATAAAGGAGAAAAGCTTGTTAACTATGCTAGGGAAACTTCGCAATTAAATCCTTTAACGAGCTTCTGGCAAATAGAATTTAAATCCATCTTGCTAGACTAGTGGGCAATACTTGTTTGTGGACTACTTTAACTTTATACATTTTCTTTTGTGAATAAGTCGTAAAGCAGATGTATTATAACGAGTGATCGGATAATCGGGCGCTAATATACCTTAACTTCACTTTTATTCCCACGAAAGTATAATACGGACATGCTTTTAAGTCGGTTCAGGCATTTAGAAGTTACATACAAAACATAAAAAATATTATACTCCTTTTCTTGGGCAGTCGTGTAAAAAATACAACACATTAACCACATTGTGCACATTATAATTTTTATAGGTATTCTATTTGTTTTGAATAAAACACAGATACTAAATCAAAATAACCACTGGTATCGTTTCATTAAATGTTTTATAGTTGTTTTTACAAAATTGTTCAATCCTGGGAATCCGGGATTACTTATTTATTCAGAAAGGAATGTCCATATTATTCTTTCACGGGAAGAAGTTTAGGTATATAAGCGCCCGATTATCCGATCACTGATTATAACTATAGTAAATTATACCGTTTATCTTCAGTATTTTATTACCGACTGAAATAGAACTTCCTTCCCTCTTTATAATCCATCAATAGGCTGTTTTTTTTATTTTTATTAAGCGATAAGGACACCCATCTATGTTTTCCGTAACGTATCTACATACATGTACATGTTACGCCCAAAGACCGAAAATGCTCAATGAGCGAATTTCGCGTCGTGGCACTTAAACTACCACAATGCGTTGTGGCAATATACGAAATCCATGACGCGTTTAAGCCCTTACTGATACAACCACATTACGAAATAAGTACATATATTGAATAGACATGGCTTTGATATTCTCGGCCACCTCAAACCAAACTACAACGACGAATCCCCGCTGCACCGGGCTTCTATTTCTGTCTACAAGGTTTAAAGGACCCTAACATGGATGGTATGACCGGAAGCTAAGCTAAGTCGCTATGTGGACTTCTGGAACAAACCACAACGCGTTGTGAGCTGTTTTTTCGCTCAATGAGCGTTTTCGGCCTTTGGCCGTAACATCCTAATAATATTATAAACGCGAAAGTTTGTAAGGATGGATGGATGGATGGATGTTTGTTACTCTTTCACGTCAGAACGGCTGGACGGATCTCGATGAAATTTGGCACAGAGGTAGATTATAGTCTGGAATAACACATAGGATACTTTTCATCCCGGATATGTTCCCTTGGGATAATTTTCGACATAAAAACGGGCGGAACCGCGGGCGGCAGCTTGTACTTAATAAAGAGAGGATTATATTCTTATTTTTACAGAGATATTTTGTATCACATGATGACACATCAAAAAATATTTTTCTGTCAAAGTTTATCATACAATTTCATCACAACATAATATTGAAACCAGATTAAAAATTCAAAACACTATCATGCATATTAATGTGATCTGTATTGACGCCACGTGATAACTATTAATCATTCATGCAATTAGCAATCATTTCAATATCTATGTCACTGTATTTATGCTCGCAATATTTTTCTGCGCTACAGATAAAAAATAAAAAGTACATTGACAACACAACTTGTTCTATATAAAGCTAATTTTATAATCTTTTTGAAATTACAGTGAAAGCTGCTTTCTAGCACCCGATAAGGTGTAATATTGTAAGCTCTTAGGTTGTGTAAAGTGAAATCCAACGTTAGTCGTTTATCGGACGGTGACGTCCGTCCGACATCGGAAAGCTTCCGGCCGAGTTGCTGTCTCGATTAGATACCGTCAATCGATCGAGCGATTTGATACTCGATATCGAATTCATTGACACTCGGGATTGGCGTCTTCAAGATTTTTATATTTTTCTTGTTTAATTCTTATTTCATAAAAAAAAAATACCGAACGTGAAGTCTAGGTTTTATTCTTGACTAGCCTTCACCAGCGCCTTCGCCCGTGTGTTAGTAGAAAATTATCCCAAGGGATCATCTACCGGGATAAAAAGTAAGTAGGTATCATATGTCCTATTCCAGGACAAGGACTACCCGTGTGCTAGATTTTATGAAAATCTGTGCAGCTGTTAAGACGTGAAGATGTTACAAACAAACTCACTTTCGCCCTCATAAATGTTAGGAAACCTTTAGAATCCACACTTTGGCTACCCCATTTCGGCATTCAGTTTCATGTTATGTATCACTCCTATTCCACCCGGTTCACTGGAGATCAACCTCATCAATTCATTGAATGGGTACTTGTCAGCCAACCTTTGCTGACGGTAAAGATCAAAACGATGACCTTGGCATCCGTAATTTATCCGATCGCGTCAAATAAGTCGAATAACCCACTTCTCTCGATAAAACTCAATGATACAGCTTCAGAATTGTACGGTTCTGCTTTATGTATTTCAATCTTTACATTACGCCTGTGATCTCTAAAACCGCGAAGTAGTAAGTGAAGTGAGCGCAAGCAGTAGTGAATGCACGTCCCTTGTAATACCTATTACTATCAACTGGGCACATCCATCCGTAATTCGGACTTTAACTGAGAATTTCCTGATGAAAAAAACATTTGCGGTAATAATACAAACCCAGCATTGGCGGATCCAGGGTGGTGAGGGTGAGGGGTGATTTACGAAAAGTTATCCAAGGCTGTATATGCGTTAAACTAAATAAAATGCTTTGTGCTTTTTCAGTGTTCACTTTACTAAAAACTTACTCTCTGTGGGGTCAAGGGATCCAGGATTTTCTTTGGGGGGGCAAAAGACAATCCTGGTTTCCCCCGGAAAACCAGGACCTTTGGCTTGGCAACGGCTCTTACGATCAACATACCCACCAGACAGCCAATAGCTCGCGAATAAAGGAATACAAATACCTTCAATATAAAATAATATATATCAGTCAATCGATTCTATATGGAGCGTAGCTTCGTTTATTGTATCGTATAACCGACATACCAACAATAAAACAAAGGACGATTCCAAGAAACAAATGCCGCATGAAAATGTAACAGACGATGTTACTTGAGTGATGTTTCAGAAATATAAAGCGATATTGAGTTCTGAAAAGAATGAGTTGCAATTCAAACTAAATCACAGAAAAACAAAACCCGTCTAAATAAGGTTTTTTCGTCTGGAATTTCCCACTTGCAGTCCGGAATCTGGGTAGGTATGTGCCCGGTTGCTGGCAGGAGGATCCTTCCACTACAGTGGAGGTGAGCGGGACTTTACTCTCTGTACCGCATACCTCCATAGTACAACTCTACCAAACTCTTCGGGAATACACGCATGATGTACGAGTATGTATAGAAAAAAGTAGGTAATCAAACTAAGAAGCCAAAAATTGCATAGACATGCAATAGGCCAAATTTTCTACCACTACCCGTTATACTATTGACATGAACCTATTCATCAGAAATATTTGATTCATTGCGGAACGTACATTTCAAAGTACCGTAATTTTTGAACATAAGGCATGTATTCATTCAACCACAGCTACATTAGCCTTATAAAAAGACGTCAAAAAATGACAATCCTTTTCGGCACAAATAAAATGCCAAAGAATACAGACTAGCGAATACGAGTACAATCAGTCCACCGCCATTAATAAAATCAACAAAGTAACAATGTTCATCAAAAGCCATTGGCAGAACAATGGCAGCGTGCGCTTCGCGTAATGACCGGACAATACACGAGAATGCCTGTATCCACGTTGACCGCTCAGAATGTAGAAAAAACCAGAAGCCGCAAACTCGAGTGTGAACTGTTAGCAGCAGTCAGTTCTGAAATTACTCATAATAAGGGCTGGTTCCTCTGCAGTAATTAATATTTTTACCAAGTAATTTGCTTTGAATTTTGTCTGTGCAAAAACTGTGAAATGCTTTATTGGTCGAAAAATTCAGTCCTCTAAGTGAAACTTATATTTTTTTTATTAGTAAAATAGTATTCTCTTTAATTGTAACAATGTTTCCCATCGCTCGAGTGAGAAGAGAACCAAAGAGAATGTTTTTTTTGGGGTCACAGTTTATGACATGGAATTATGCTCGTATGTGCCTTCTGGCTTATTTTTTACTCTATGGTTAACCGGTATTCTGCGCGGAAACGATCTCATTGAAAGAAGATACAACCGGTTAGGGTGAGCAAATCTCGGCTCCAATGTCAAGGGTCCATAAATTATAGGCAACGCGTGTATAAGACCACTAAACCTCTCTCTAGAGCTTGTCATTCATTCATATGTGTATATCTGAAAAATAATAAAAAAGAAATGGACTGTCTCGATGGACTACGTTCACTTTCCTGGTCGGGAAAGATATACTGGATTTCCTATCAGAAATAACACATTACGCAACGAGAGCACTAGCCACCCGAGGTCTGGAATTGTGCTCGGTTAGGGAAATGGTACCTATGGTACACTTCCGTGGAACAGAAGCGTGTTAAACTTTTAAAACACAGATAGTTAGTCAATCGATTTAAACAATTACTTTAACTAATTCTCCTTGCTGAACTCAATACGAATGCTGCTCACTGCAGAACTCACTAAAACTTGTACTCCCAGAATTTATTTCTTAGCAGCCACTTGAAACTGAATATAAACTCAGTTGTACTCACGCTTGTACTTTAAGTACTTAAGTTAAAATATAACCCGAACTTTAAGATGTGTGAACTTGTGAAGCTTTCCAAAGAAAGTATACTTCAACAAGTGAAAGAAAAGTTGCAAAAAGTTTTAGATTTCTGACACTTTCTTGGAACTTTCCTCTTAGCATTGAAGTTCATTGACACAAGTTTTATGAAGCAAGCATCTTTGTCAACTTACTTCTCTGTGTCATGCTTTTCCCGAATTAAAATAATTCTAGTGTAAGAATTTTATTCACCGACTTTTCGACTAGATAGAGTGAGCGAGTGAAATTCTATCAGCGGTAACGTTTGTTATAACTCCAAAATTTTTGTTTGTGATATTTCGGAAAATGGCAATGTCATAATTATGTTTTGAACTTTTCGGTAATCGTTATCGCTTTTAGAAGAACACTGTACTGTATATAGGACTGAACTTAAAACCTTATCAAAATCAATCGCAATGGCGAAACATTGAAAGTCCAGCACCGATCCAATTCTTCAATCCTAAGAACGCTAAGTAAACAGCGGGTTCCCATTACGTTGTCCTAACAGACGTCAACTGCCAGAGGGATCGTTTAGCCACAAATTGGATCGCACCTGGTCGAGTCTGGCTACAACTGAGTCGGTCAATAGCTCTCAAGTTCCGCCTCTGGGTGCCATTTGCACATGATTGCTTGAGACACCTTCATACGACACCTGAGGCGAACATTGATACCTGTAAAGCAAGGCTAGTTACCAATAACAGCTCTTACAATATTATAATACTAAATACTATACTGTGCCTGAATGTTTTAGTTTTAGAAGAAAGTCACTAGAGGTAAAGAAATAAGAAATAGTGGCGTGCCATCCGAAACTTCCATTTTCAAAAAGTCAAAAATGTATGGGGTTTAAATGCGCCAAGGACATGTCACATTATGAGTCTGAATTTACAGCAATCGTTTTTGCTGATAAAATGTAATTTTGCCTAGAACCTAACCTACAAAACGGAAGTTTTCTCGTCCCTACTCAAAAATTTTCAAATTCAAATCGTTTAATCATGTGCGAAGATCAATCTCAATCAATCAAATCAATCTCAAAGTGTGGGACAGTTGGGAGTTTTTTGATAGTTAGATAACTGCGATTGAAAAACGAATGCTATTTAAAAATAAGAGAATGGCTCCACAGATGGCTTATTTATGGCTTTGTATTGTACCAACTTTAAATAAGCTTCAAAAATATTATAAGTATGATGGATTAGGTCTGAAACACACGTAATAATATTGTAGATTGGAAAGTAGTTCAAAGTAATTTCTATGAGCAAATGGATCGTAAAACACGAACATAAACTTAGTACACTTGCGGCTAGTGACGTAACATTATAATTAACTCAATATCATGTACTTTGTTATATTGCTCACTCGGGCACATGACCGCGAGACGAATACAAGCGAAGAGCAATGAAGAAATTACGATGATACATCTCAATACCATTTTTGGAAGTAAAAAATAATTTATTGTAAGCGCAGATTTAAAAGTAAAAATATTAACCTGTACGGTCATTTAAACAGAGCAAAGTAAATAGCTATTGATTTTTCATCAGATTGTTCAACGAGTCTGAAAACACGGACGATACGTATAAAAACTGAAAATCATGTCTGTTTCAGACAAAAAAATGGCTCCCGGCGCGGGATCCTCCGTTTGTTATTTTATTGCTGGCTGAATACACAGACTAAATTAGTTAGATAAAAAATATGCGAGTATTTTAAACATAACTTTATGAATTTTGTAAAAGGCTCACGCTCGTCGTTCGGTTCTCTATGCAAAAGCGTAGGTTGTAGTGCGTACAAGTGTAAAGTTTTAATGCCCTACACAAAAACTGTAGACGAACGCTTTGTTCTATTTGCACGTCCGTGTTACATCAATAGCATGTCATCAAAGGCCCGATTTCTCGTCCTCATTGTCTTTTGTTTCAATCCTCTATGCAAAACTGTTGGAACTCGCACACGATCGGGTTGCTACAGAATCAAGGGCAAATGCAATAACAAATGGCGCTACTAGGAAATGAAGAAATTGCTTATCAATATTGTTTCCTACGTGGACCGTATCGCGAGTAATGTTTTATAAACATTACCTGTATGAGAAGCACGGACAATGAGAACGGTACAAAGCTCCATGACTCGACTGTACCTTAGTCGTGTATTTTCTCTAGAAAACGAAAGAATACAAGGGTACAATACAGTACATAATGTGTTTGTTCTCATTGTACAGGAGCTTAAAATATTAAGGCACAGAGTCTGTAGCCCGCAGTACATGTTACGTAACACAGGGAAATCTGCCAAATTATCATGCCTCAGCGTTTATGATGCCTTTTCACTGTTAGGAGATTGCCTCAAGAAATTGTGTGGGAGGAATCTTAAGAATTTGAAACACAGACTGTGATATACCTACGTATGTTTGCAAGACAATTAGACTCAATCGTATAAGCATGTGTGTAGTTAGTCATTGTTTGCAGAACTGGAACAAACCGACGGAAATCATTCATTACGATTTAAGATTCTGTACACTCATCTTACTAGATCATTGACTAATCCTCAAATCAAAATAGCAATGATAACACAATCCTGACTGGGATTTTTCTGAGAAACTTTCTGATGGAGTAATCATGGTGTTCCTTTAGTCCTTATCTAAGATGGAAGTCACGGGAGAACATAAACTGTTATCAAAGTTTATGGGGAGCCTGATTGATGACTTCCTTGTACATGTGCCCTTATGGGTCACGTCGGTACCAGGGGACCAAGGAACTTTATAATGAGCCCTGACCTGACCACCTATGTACTGTGTAAGTACACAATATTGTGAACTAACGTGTTTTTAGTTATTTCATTAACCATTGTTGCACAATCAGTCATAAGTACTTAGATTATTATTTCTTTGTACTTCATGAGGAAATTGTTTAGTATTACCATTATGGGAAAAATCAGCTTTTTGATGGATTCCGCGTTGATTAATGGTTGCGCTGACAGATGCTACTCTACAAAGTGACACTGATGTGACATTTTTCATAGACACTGTTCTATGGATAATACAATGTACCCGTAAAACTGTTCCTGTGTTACCAGTTCTGCCAAACTTTATTTTTATACCATGAAGAATTTCGCGTTCCCGTATAGCCTATAGCCTTCCTCATGGCTATCATCTACAAAAATAAATTTTCCAAATCCGACTAGTAGATCCAGACATTAGCGCATTCAAACAAACAAACTCTTCAGCTTAATTATACTAGTATATATATGACACTCAATTGAAACATGGCTCATTTTTGTCATCTCGATAGTGCATGAGCGAGATGTGTGTCCGTGCTATCATCCTCAGTATTTCGTAGAAACGCAACTAAGGAAATACTGACCTACGAGTGCTTTTAATATGATTCTAATATTCATAATCCATCAACATAAATATAACGGCTTCTGTATGTACCTAAATAAACATGATATTTACTGGAAATTTCCTCCATGACATACAGACAGACTACTGCGTGATTGCTACAGCAATATTCATATCCGGAGTTCGATTCTACATCCCGTGATTTGCCACATTGATGAATATTTGATTAAAACGCCAAAGAGACAAACGGTGATGGGTATACACTGGAAATTAATCTTGGAACGAATGTACTGGATCTATATGTGAAAGGTTTTACAGGGATTAAGTAAACGCACCTTTGTTAAACTCTCAAGTTGCCTTACTTGCCTGTTACTTCAGTAGAAATATATTTATAGATTTTTAACTTTTTTCGGGACTATAGTTGTCATACAACTGACACGACGTGCATTTTATCAGACTAAAAAGTCGCCGTGCGCGCTTTCAGGGAAAATGAATATTTCTATCAGTGAGATTATTCCAAAGTTCTTTCATTCAAAACGTATAATAAACAACAACTTACGAGTAAATCACTGTTTGCTGCACATCTTCCAACCAAGATCATTCCACTCATCCGTTACATTTTCCTCCAAGGATTGCACACTTGTATCAAGCATAATACATAAAATCAGAAAGTTCATCTCGCATGAATAAAAGAAATGGTCGCGCGCTCCTTAACAAGCTGGCGACCAAACTAATCCTTTTTCAGACCGGAACAATGCGATTCTTTCTATCCTAGAAGAAAAGTATGTAATGTGTTTTTACTGGCTATTTATTCCGTTCAGTGATTTTGTAAAGCTTGTTTGTATAACGGATAATGAGAAAGCACGACTTAGGGTATGTTTACACGGTTCAAGCTTGTCTTGCTTGTTTGATTTTTATTTATTGACAAAACCCACACTGAACTTGGTGTCCTGAGTGAAAATGTAGGGTTGAAGGTTTTCAGGAATATTAACGACACCCATTGGCGACACTTAGGCGAGAGGTCCTCTTGTTTGAGAACGTAACTTTGTCGTGAAAATGACTTCAATTTGACTAATGTCGGAAACACAACCCTAATCTCTTCCAAGTTAGAGTGAACAGGCTTCTTCTAGTAAGAAAGGGTAAGCTCGCTCCAACGTCGACTTTGTCTCTGTCATCTCTGACCTAGACTCCTAGGGTCAAGAGCAAACCCATCACAAATAAAAAAACACAAACACAAACTCGTGCGGCCACTGAACCCTCATTCGATAGCGCGTATCCCATACAGTTTGGATCTTTTCATATTAATCATTATCGTTGTCGCTTTGTCTACAACCTAAATATGACAAATAGAAATCTTTTCATACATTTTTGCCGATGAGTGTGAGTGGGAGTAGAGACTATGTAAACAGTCAGGCTAGTTTCCACTCATATCGTTTTAAATTTGCATGGAGTAATGTCAGTATGTCAATCTTTACGCACATTTACGTTCTTGACCAACTACTCATACTACACGTGGATTTAAGAGGTACCTACTGAGAAAATGAGCGTGAAGCAATGCATGCCTAATACCTAGGTAAACATAGACATCGACCTCTATATTACACTGCACGTGCGCAAACGCAGATTGATTAAAAGTATCGAATGCTGACGTCACAGTCATAGGATACCGCGTCATGCACATGATTTGATTGCTAGCTAATTAAGAGATATTTTATTTTATATAATATAACTTATAAACCACATAAAACGTGACACATAAGATTCTTAATCACGTGTGGGGTACCTACCTGATGCTTACTATTTATAAGAAAATAACATTCTTGATTTATACATATGACTTTGTAATCTGTAAATTACGATATAAAATAGCATTTAAAAAGTTTGTAAGCACGAAAAGAGTTGCGTCTCTCGATGGCAGTAAGATGCATTTACATCTCATTCAGTAGATATTGATTAGTTAAACTCAACGATACAAACTGTTAACAAAAAAATATAAAACTACCTTTGCATATTTCATACAAGCTTAACACATTCTAGGTAGGTGAGGAAAATACATAAAGAACCTTTGCCATGTAACAGGAAATGGTTGCACGTTTTCAGACCTCATCATATACATCATTTACTACAGGCACCACTCAAAAGCTGGCTGTAACTTGCACAAGAGTCTGCAATGAGTCTGCATGTCATGCAAAGTTGCTAAGGTACAAAAGACTTCAGGAAAACTAACATTGTTTAACAATATCAGTTGTTGAAAAGTCGAAACGTGAGGAATTTATCACGTGAAATTCGGTTTCATTTCATGGACAAAGTAAATGATTGTCACATTATCTAGAGCCTTTTTTCAAAAATCTTGGAAGCTACTTCCGGACTTAGACCACGTTTCCTCCTGCAAGCAGTTCGCATACAAGTTTAATTAGGGTATATCGTGGGTCATGATCGAGCGATTTATCTTGCAACTTGAACTTGCACTCGAGCTGCTTGCGGGAGGAAACATGACGTTATGCATGTTACAGTCAGTGTATTCACAGCTTAAATTACAAAGAACCTAGCCAGTTAGTAACTCTATCCAGCGAGCGAACACAGCAAGCAAATGTAGTCTGCATAATACAGGCCTTGTGGATCAATATCGTGTGCGCCGTACACGGTCTATGCACTCAGTGCCCGTGTGTGGACCGCTGAACAATGCTGACTCGAAACGAATGTAATTGAATTTGGAATTGCATCTAATTTTGTAACGGACAGCTATATTTTATTTTTGCTTTTATTATTTCAATCGATTTGATCATTGTGAATGTGTCAACTGATACTCTCGAGCTTGTTTTTGGATGAAGTATTTTTGGAGTTTAAAAACAATCAGACTAGAATTTGACACATACTCAACTTCAAATTCGATATTTAAAAATCGGGGGTAAGTCAATAAGGAACATTGGTTTTACCTATTATTGTCTAAGTTTTCAAGCTTATGTAATGTGCAAAGAATCTTCTAGCAATATCTTTTCTAAAGATTACGTAAATCTTTAGGCGTACTATGGAGAAGATAAGCAAAAGATTTATATATAGGGTTATACAGTAGGTACTAACTGTTGTCCGCGACTTCGTACGCGCATATCTCGTTTTTTTCTGTTCCCGTAGGAATCCTCTTAGTGCTCCTCTACACTCCCCAAGGAACCTACATGCCAAATTTCCGCTCTCTACGATCAGTAGTTTTGGCTATGCGTTATCTGTCAGTCACTTCAGTCAGTCACCAGTAACGGAAGAATTTTATACATATGTATTGATGGAGACCTAGAATTTAGTCTACGGAATAACCCTAGAATGATTAAATACAAGTTATAAGTAAAAAATTGTGTACTAGGTATATTCACCCACTATGGCAAGGTCAATAGGAAATAATAAAATATGCAACTCAAACCCATGGTACCGTTATAATCAATTACCCATGGTATACTTATAAGGCTTGGTCACCCATTATTTATACGATCAATTTAAAAGTAATCCAAGCATGTATACCAAGAAATCGTTATATAACAATAGTCGAAGGTTTACCAAAAATTAACCACAGCATTGACTTTGTATGAAAAAAGTGTTATAACAAGTTCTTCTCTCTAGATTATTCTTTCCTGTACTGATAGGTAGTTATATCCGAACAAACATCTACTTTACCTAGAAAGTTATTTACATAAAAAACCCAAAAATGTAGGTTCTAAGAAGCCTCAATACGTAATATCCTCAATTCATCTTGGAAACCACAAAATTGTTGAGCCAATGTTATTTCCTTTTACCGTTATACCTAACTTTTAATACCTTGACTTTGTGATCTTTTATCCAAACGTCTAACTAAATATTTCCTTCTTTAGCTCAACCCATTTAGTGCATTTGTTTTTATTTTAAACCGCTAATTTCAATGCAATATTCGTCTAAATTTTGCCATCTTTTACACTGCGCTTTTTGATCACCAAATTATTATTTTCTGATCAAAATCTTCTTATTCCGACTACTTAAGGTGCCTTACTAGTGACGATTTAAACCAGAATTCATGTATAATTGAGAGCACCGTAGCATACAAGAATGACTCCGTAATGAATGAGTAACAACGAAACGCAATAATACGAAACGCCAATAAACAATAATGACAGCTTGACAGTGTAAACAGGTTCGTTCAGTAATTTTATTATATTATAGACTATGTTTAGGTACTCATAAGCTGATTAAAATCCTATGACGTATAAACACACGTGTATTGTAATAGGTGACATAGTATGTACATATTTTGTTTATTTAATTATGTTTACCGCAAAGCAACTGATAGGCTTCGGATATGCTTTTGCTAGGACAAAACAAATGTCAATCAAAACTTTAGAACGGAAGTCAGATCGGTGATGACATTAAGTAACGTCCGATGAAGCTGACATTAAATGTGGAATTAAGTAACTGTGGAATTTGGTCAAGATGTGGCGTATTCGCAAACCAAACCATGACCTAATTTTTGTATTTTATTCTTTTGTCCCTGATATGTGGTCTACAATAGAGCGAGCAAGCCAAGAATGTTTCTGTTTCCTCTTGCTTTGAAAGCTTGGAATATATCTAAAGGCTTCCCTTCCATATAGCCTTATATTACATGTGATGTAAACAACGAATCTAAGTACATAACGGACGAATAATACCGCTTCATACAGCACAGGCGTAACCGCAAAACAAATACACGTGCTAAAAGTGTGGTATTTGCCTTTAACTTTAATAAAACACATTGAAATTCACTTTCAAACGTAAGGAATGCCTATTCAACATAATCTCAAGGTATTGACTAATGAAAACCCATTATTTTGTGTACCACAAATCATATTAAATGTCTACGGCCTATACCTTAACACACGAAATTCATTTTCTAAAAAACCCTGTAAAAGAAAAGAAAACCAAATAAATAATCAACAATAATGAATGAAAATCCATTCTTCTAGTAAATACCCAACTCAACAGTAACATCTCTTAGTTATTATAACATTTAACACACAAGCGAATGAAAAAGAACTGATCATTAAATTGTTGTATTAAATTATTAATTAATTTTATCGTGATTGTAATTGAAAATAAAATAAGTTTTTCTTTTTTAAATGTGAATATGGACCTTGTATGGTCTGCAATAAAGATTTTTATTATTATTATTAAATAATGATCGTTTTAGAACAGCCATTTGTTTGTGGGCACAGAGAACAGTGAACACAGAAAAGCTTTTATTTTTGCTCATATCAATTAAATGGGCCAATCTCTGAATGCATTTTGGATCCATCTTAATGTCGCAGCTTGGAACAGTCTGGTTGCTTTCATTAGTGTAATGGTTCTAACACTAGTCAGCGGGTTGTAATAATGGCCAATCAGCGAGTTAAATGGTTTAACTCTATCCCTCTTATGATCAATTAAGGATTTTCTTTGGAAAAATGTGTAGCATAGCTTTTGAATCATGTGTACGAAACAGTATAAGAAGAACCTTGTTTTATCTTAGGCTACTGTTTATGATAAATTGAAGTTTAAAACATAAATTTTTTACTAGAGTGTTTTGTTACAAGGCGCGCGTGAGCTGATCCTTTTATTGCCGAACTGACATAGACAACTTACGAGACAAAAGAGTGCTGCTAAAAAGCTTATGTTCCCATTTAATAATCTTGCCTACTTAAGGTATATGCTCCGATCAACTACGTCACAAGAAAATTGCTGGATTTCACTGATATTTTCTCAAAAAATTGAGTCAGATAGCATCCTTACAAGAAAAATCATTAAAGTAATGAAAGGGGATGACCCACTCACGACGAGGGCCTTCACAAACAAACGACACAAATCGTTAACAGCATAATAACTTGAAACATCGTAAGTGACATGTTTTTGTGTCATTATGTGCACTTAAAAATACTGTTTGTATGAACGGTGATTTACATGGCGACGTTAGGTAATTTATTCATCATTGTGCACTCGCATTCAAGGAATTGTACAATTAAAATGACATTCTGCTACCGCCCGTGCAATAAAGTTTATGTAAATATGTAGTTCATTATCTTTGAGAGTGCTAATAAAATCGTCGTGAAGAAGATAATCGGTTCTGTTCATCAATGTTTAGTTCTTACATATTGCTTTAATCATAAAGGTTATTTTATAAGCTGGCTTGGTTAAAATAAAACAGTTATTTATAAACGTTGAGTACCTATTTCCGATGTTAGTTACAAAGATTTCGACTTATACTGAAAGCTAAACATTAAAATTAAACAGGTAACATTCAAACAGACACTTATAGCACGTTGTTAATGGAAACGACAAAATCTTATTAACTTAAATTCGACGCCAACGTCGTCTTCAGACAAAATTCAGAAGTCGTTCTAAACAAATACGATTGCCAGCAATTGAAAGTTGGTGCAGCGAACTAAATAAATTTCGCAGCAGATAAGTCTGTTAGTGCCAAGGATGCAGAACTTTCGTTCAGGATTGCACCGCATTCCCTCCGCCGACGGCTTCACTCGCTGTCACACGTAAATAGTTAACTTTGTTGCAATCTTTGCTCACATCTACACTCGTTGATTTACACTAGAATACTTCTAAAGGTTACCTTTCTTTTTTGGATGTGATTAAATGGCACACCTGTAACTTAAATTTAATTTAATTAATTAATTAAATGTTATTCTGTTGTGTCTACTGCTGCATTGTTACTCATGATAATCGTTTTTATCTTAATTAAATTTGGGTCGGCGCATCGTATTTTTTTCATATGTATGTCACCGGAAAACGGCAAATATCGCGTGAAATTGTAAATAAGACACGGATATGATGCAAAGGATTGAATTTAGATGGGATTCATTGTATACCGAACGAAGAAAAGGTTTATCGAGAAATTATAATCTAATAAAGATTTATTACAATCTTACGGAGTCTGCAATTTTCCGATGACATATACAATTATACATCTCTATCGACTGTCATCTCAGTATTTATCTTTTTTTAGCAATATTTTCATCTTTCAATGAATATATCCATTGAGTCTTTTATACCTAATAAGCTGCTAATCCAAAGAGAAAAAAGTTCAATGAACCCATCGAGACCTAGACGAATGCCAATAAATATTATTATGTACCTGAAGTATACGAAGTCATAAAACAATAGCAGCAATGTACCAAACATCCCCGTCGGCTATTCTGACAAAGTTTTAATTAAAGATGTACACACTACGAATATCTTTGTCTTGCCACTTTGTCTTATGGACTGGAACTTCGGAACACAACGGTACCAACGGGCTTGACCTTTTAGAAATACTCATTTTCAGGCACGACTAGCTGTAAAAACGTGTTTATGAGAGCTTTTAGCTGAGAACGTATTGAAAGGGGTTCAAAAACCGCTTGAACCCTCACCTTTGACCTGAAAGAGTTTAACAATAGTATTAATCTTAATTAATACAAATACCTACCTTCCTTATACAATGCTTCACCGGTGAGGTTCAGGAAATTCCGTCTCAAAAATGTAATACATTTTTATCTTAAAACAAAATCGGGAACATAGAGTAGTGTGACCACTCATGAAGTATTTAAACAATTTCACGTTTTATTCATGCATTTAGCAGTGGTTTCGTGACTACGGGAAAAGCTACAACTTTCGTTAAACGCACAAGTTATTCTAACAAGAATGCTTTGGAAAATAAGTCAAGTTTGACCTAATAATGCACAAACGACATAGCTCACCAATTAAAAACTTAAACAATGTCGGAACTCTCCTAACGACGTTGTAATACCAGGCAGGTAGACCGGGTACCGGGGACGAGGAAATGTTACACTATAAAATATTACCCTAGATTTATTTCAACCAACTTCGCTAAAGTTCTTCGTTCTCCATACCTAATCTTTTCGCAGAAAAACATTCTTGAATTACAAAAGTCCGAACAAAAAATAAATGTCTAAAACTGAAGAAGATTAAATGTTTTACAAACTTCGCCGAGTCGTTACGTGATTGTTTAAAATTAATTAACTTTCTCTACAAAGTTCATTATGGAACACTGTATTGCGATTTATTGAACAAAAATTATAAAGTCAGAGTTTTTATAAAAACTAGACACTATTCTCCACAATACAATGTCCCGTGGTCCAGTGTAATCTAGGTACATACAGAACCTTTATCGCTTCAGTGGTCTGTGGTCCACTTTTAAGTAACACGTAGGTTCAAACCTACAGGCTACTTAAAACCAAGAGTTGAAATTATTGTGACTAGCAATTACAATTTAACAGGCAATTAGATGCTATGGGTTCGAACGTTGTTTTAAAGGAGATAGGCCAATAGTTTGAAAAAACTTCCTGTAGACAATTAGTTTCAAAAGGAAGGTACTGTCTCAATTTAAGTGATAGCGGTTAAGTGGGTACGCTACTTTGCTAGCTGAATGGATGATCGACGGGACTGAAAGGCTCGGGAAAGGCGACTGCATACGCACTGGAATATGTAACTTTGCTAGGCCTCAAAAGGCCTCACAAGACGAAACGAAAACCTAGTGATGCCCGCGAGAATCAGCTGAATGCGAAAAGCACAGAAACTTTCGAGGGTGACTTTTAAGGTGAAAGTCCAGCAGTGGACTTCTTAAGTCTGATATTATGATGATGACTGTCAAACCTTAGGTTTTTGAGTAATTTCAATGCCAAAATATAAACTGACTTGCCATTGAAAGTGTTCCAAAACTTACGTCTGTTTATGTGTTATCTTGTTTGCTCATAAAATTCAAATGAGCTGTTTTGTTTATCGGTCCCAAAGTTATGGCGTTTTCTTGGAAAACCAGTTACAACCTATTTTAACCTGTTTTTTACACATTTATTTTGCAAGATACGATTCAAATTACATTTTCAAAATAACAGACATTAATTATAAGTATAGGAACCTTAATTTCTATTTGAAAAGATTGGTTGAGCTTTTCAAAAAAGTTTAGTTACGACTAAATTCTTAGATAGAAATCGAATACTTTATAAAATTCTTTTGGAACCTGGTGTTTGGTATTGCAGTTTTATTCTAAACTCGAAGGTTGATCTAAATACATGTATAAAAGAACGAAGTGCAATGGCACTTTGATTTCGTCACGAGAAGTGAACGGTAATCAATATTTTTTGAGGAAATATTGATAGTTGACATTATCATAATACGGTACATACATCTGTTACAAATTAGCACGCCAATTCGTACTGAGGGGCTCTTCTTTTTCACATTCACATCGCAAACTGTCAAAAGCACCTCAATTTTCTATTATATTGACAAGTATCACAAGTTTATGACATTAATTTTCGCTAAGATGTCTTGTTGTGACTTGAAATTGAACGCTTTTTACCAAAAAAATATTTATACCAAACATTACACACCCCTTTGTAATGTTTGGTATAAATATTTTTATATTCTAACGAATGATACAATTTCGATTTACTTATATAATTTTCATTTTTTATAATCATCTATTGTAATAACAACTTATGATATTCATCCAAGAGATGTAATTTCATTTCATATAAGCTTCAGTAGACATAACATACACTTAAACTAAAGAGTAAAAGTTATAATGTTCAAATTGTAAAAGATTTCTTTGATCTAATAATTATTTTATATAATAATTAGAATTATATAATATAATAAGTCTCGCTCCGCGGGTCTCCGATTTCAGTCTGCAGAGTTTAAAGGATTATACATGAATGGGATCACGGGAACTAAGTTTGCTCGGTTAGCTCGCTCACTCTAGCTCCCGTCATCCCATTTGAACCTAACCTATGCGTGTCGGGGTGTCTTAAGTTCCCGAGATGACCCCCCGCCCCTTTCTTTGTTTAGCAGTTAGATCAAATGATAGTTATCATCATCATCATCATACCAGCCGATCACTGCTGGACATAGGCAACGGGGGGGGATAGTTATACAAAATGATAATTAGATCAAAAGAACGTTAAGTATACTTAATTAAAATGTGCTAAATTAACGTTAGAAGAAGTGTATGTACATTAAATTATGCTGAACGTTATCTTAAATGAAAATTGTGTAAAATGTTGTTAGATGAAGTAAACGTTATGTCATTTGAACGTTATATCTTTTGAAAATAGACCAAATATTCTTATACTCTAAACTACACTAACTTCTACACTCCTTTTTAAGTACCTACTACAATTGACGTTCAGAGTCCAATTCTACTACAAATATTATAAATAATGTGTTTTTTTTGTCAGATAACGACTGAGATGCGAATGCGAACGTTGCTCAAGAATAAGTAGAACTGACTCTTTGTTGTTTACCCATTTCTTTTTATTCAGCAGACATTGACAATCACTTAATGTAATCGTGGCACTATGTCGTACTATACTACCTAATTACCTCCTCAGTACTAAGCTGTATAATGCATTTGTCATCATAATTTCATTCTCTGCCATAAAAAAACGTCATATCGATAATTAGTTAATTTTACTTGTAACCTAAATTTATTTTTATTTATAAGTAGTTTATTTCTCCCTGCATATAAAATGAAATTATATCATTGATATGAAATGGAACAGATAACACAGCTATGACGAATAGTCTCTGAGGAATAAAAGGTATTCACTTAAGCAATACATTCTACACTAGTTATGCAATCGCTTTAATGACGTCACAAAAGTGCATTGCCATAGATAAGTGCGTCACAGTAGTCAGAATGGCCGTACTCGTAAAACGAACGCCCCCAAGGTCTTATATCTGAACTTCACCCGAAGCAAGTTGCAAGCGAGCACTTTATACTAGCTTCAAGTGGCTTGAAGGGTGCCGGCGTACTAAACGTTTGGCACTAACCATAGACTATGTTAAAAAAGTAAACTGCAAAATGAGTCTGGGTTATTAGCTTTGATTTTCAGTGTGAGAAAAAGCTTTAATGTAAAATATTCTTACCAAGATGATATTATTTAGTGTAAGAGTTTTACTTAAAAGTTGACACATTTTTCTCTCGCGTATTTATTTTATTTTGTGTTTTTTTTAAACGAACATAAAAATAAGAATGTATTAAAGTATCAGCAATAAATTAAATTCGAAGCTCAAAAAGAAATTAAAAAAATGCAACATAACAAAACATTAAAACTGGGACAACTCAATCACTTACATTTTCAGCTTTTTCAAAGATGCATTAAAAGAAATTTAATTTCAAAGCTATAAAATTGCAAAGTCTATTTAAGCTCACTCATAAAGTTTATTTTTAATGTCGGCGAGAACAGTTTACGGCGAAGATTAAGGACGTCCAGTTCGAATCACTCTTGACTCAATTTATGGCCTCTGCGGACTACTATGATAGACTGTTATGTCTATGGAAAAATATGAGATAGGTCGGGGAGGTCCGTCAGATTTTCTATAGATTTTGGACTGAAAAATGGGACGGAAGCTTTAAAGCTTTGAAAGTTTATGAAGAGCTTTTGACTTTTGAATCCCAAACGTTGGTGTATTTATACTTTGAATTGAAACCCATAAGCGAGAGCAATTTATAGAAATATTTAATCTCCTACAAGACTTACTGAAATCGTTTGCTACCTAGTTTTTACCCAGCTACATTATCCACTATAATTAAGCTTTAACAACACTTTACTAACACACATTAATGCTTTAAAGGACAAGCAAAAAGCATACCTGACATGCAGCTCACATCAGCTATTTACACATTAGTGGAACCTAAATACTAGTCCACGTATACACGAGCGAATACCGGAACTGTTTCAGTTGTATAGAAGAAAAACCGCAGTACTGTGCAAAACAAACGGGTTTCTGCAGTCCCCAGTAACAGTTCAGGATTTACACGAACAACCATTGTTCTTTTTGTTCCAATTGTTACTTTGATCATGCATTTCTGTAACATTTTTCGTTAACCTTTTTTATATAGCTTAAAAATGCAAAGTGCTTGCGGTCTAACTCGGCACTTAGTACCTTTATTGGACTATCAGTAGACATGAATATAGTTTAAGATAGTTCTAACGTTCTAAGTTTGATCAATATTAGCTTGCTAAAATATTAGTTTTGGGTTTTGTGTTAGCTTAATAGAAGGATAAAATGTGTAACTTTAGGTGGTGGTTGGTTTACTTATTTCTTTACTAGCTTTTCTCCCGGCATATTCCACAGGCTTGTCAGACAGTTTTTTTTTAAGATTTTTTTTTTGTTTTTCCAAAGGTACCTATTTATAATATTAGTTTAGATGTACTTATTTAAATGGGTTGACTTGCTTCCTGTGTCTACATTAAAATACTATCTAGTCATTAATGAAATAGGTAATGTACTTCAGCAACCCATTTTATTTGTTCTAAACAGTAAAACCACAGCCTAGATGTGAATGACCAAAATGTTAGTGATGTCGTGTAGTTCACCAATTCAGTTCACAGTTTAAACGAGCAACTTTTGTTAGTCTTTGTTCTCAGATAATGCAGTTACAATTCACATTAGCTAACCTTTGTTATCGAGTTCATATAATACAACGTTTGAATAACTAAATATATGTATAATGCCCGGTTTCTGAGGTTTTTATCGGTCGTTTATCTATCCGTTAACGCTATTTGTCATAACGCCATTGGTTACTGGTTAACGGATAGATAAACGACCGATAAAAACCTCAGAAACCGGGCATCAGTGGATATAAAATTCAAACTAATATTATAAATTCGAAACTGTCTGTTTATTTATATATTAGTTACATCTAAACCCATGAACCAATTTGAATGAATTTTGGTATAGAGACAGATTGGACCTTAGAAAAGGACATAGTACTTATGCTTTTTATCCCTGAAGTAAATATATTATCTTGTAAAAAATCCTATCGAAGCCGCAGGCCAAATGTAGTGTTGACGCTATGAAGTTTATGAAGTTTATGTTTTCTTAGTCAACATTCAATATTGACTGATATTATGAAGAGTGTATTTTATGAGTACTTATGTAGATACAATTGTACATATATCACAACTGATTTCCAGTTATTCAATAACGTCAATATATTGTACAATGTTATTTCAAATTGTTATCGGAAAATAACATTTTCTTCTACATTTAACGTCATTTTCCTCTGACAAGTATATCCGGAGCCTTGTTTGGTTGCTCAAATAGCTATTATCATGTTTTGTCTACACATGGCTTAGGTGTAAGGTATTCTTACATGGTTCAATCAAAGTAATTTATACCCGATTGTTACATATCACAATCTTAATCGAGGACTTGTGCAACAGCAAGCTTTTCGCTCTTAGGATGGATTCCAGATCTTACTAAGTGTATTGATCGCATTTGGGGTCCGTTTCTCGTATTTTTCTTTCTACTATTAATTGTATTAAGTAGGTATGTCAAAGTAGATGAAGGCATACTGTGAGGCTATTCTGTCAGCTCGAGATGTTCCTCAAAGCAGGGTTTTGGCCGAAAGGTGTCGTGTATCGACGTCAGTCAGCGAAACACGTTTATAGTTGTCATTTTAGTATAATATATACTAATTTATTTATAGTTATTGTTTAATGTTTATGTATTTTATTTTATGAGCCCTAGATGCCTGAATTAGATTTAATTAATTAATTAAATATCAATCCATCCAATCAAGGTGAAATAACAGCCCACGCCCCCTGCAACTAAGTTTCCACACTGATATTAAAAAAATGAACTGGCTGTTAGGCAATAGGCATCCCGGAATCTATTATCCCTGGCCCTGACTAGTTTCATGTCTATTTCTTCATTACTTTCTTCTTTTGAAATATCATGAATATTTCTTCTTTTAAAATTAAGACGGCAAGTTAAATTCAAGTATTTAACATTTTTGGTCTTTTCTGTGCACTATTTGTATGTTATTGTTTATGCAATCTGTCGTTCTATACGCTGTGTACCATATGGGTTGAAATTCGTCGAAGCCCGCGGAACCTTCCATTTCGTGTGGAGCTCACTCAATTGATATTAACTGCACTAAGAGGATTACACGCACCGACGAGAGAGGATTGCGTTTGCACGCTGCGGATCTAAATAGGTGATTTAATTCCTGAATAAACTTTGTATTTCGATGATATTGGTTTAAGTGACCACTCAACATTAAATAAATAACTCAGTGTGTGCTCTTCATGTGTTATAGATATATGGTGTTGCCTGTAGACAAACAATAGATTAATGGGTGACATGAAAGGATTGGTCGTTGGATAATATTTTTAATTTGTTAACTTTAGAATACTGAGCTTTTAGCTACTTAGTGTAACATGTAGGTATTTTTTATCGTGGGTGTAAAAATAAGCAGAATAAACGGTGCATTACATCTTTTTCGCTTCTCTGAGGGATGTGGTCACAGATTTCCTTCGAGCTCTTTTTTTTGAAAGCCCAAGGTTAGCACTAGACGTTGCTAGCTGATAAGAAGATAAAGATTTTAAAAATATAACAGTAGGAGCTTAGGTATCTCATAAAATTGCCTGAAAAAGGATGCTTCTCAAGGGATATGAATATTTCTACACCAACTTTTAAAATGAGTCTTTATTTAAATATTACCAACCATATCCAGTATTCAGGTGCTTTCAGTTGAATGTTAATGAAGTAGTCACAAAAACCTGTCCAGTGTCCGTAGTGTTCCTAAGCCGAAAAAGTATCCTGCACTAATAACTTTTTTATGTGTTCGTCGGAACTTAAAAGTAGGCTTGTTTCATTTAGTTTTTGTTACTTTTCCAAGGTCCTTGGAGACGTAGACTTGAACAGTTTTCACACACAAAAAGTAGATAGGGGTTTTAAAAAGGTTCGTTTTGTAACTTTCCGTTCCATTTTAAAAATAACTTTTCTGAATTCTACATTCACTTTAAGAAGATATTTAACATTTTTTCAATTTTCAAATCTGATCTAATCAACTGTGTTCTTCAACTTCAAATCATTTACAACAGTCATAAAACCATAATACAATTTAAACTACAGTGTAAAACTATGTCTACTCTGGAAAAAAGATACCGACACTCATGACGAATTTTAAGAACCGCCATAATCGATTATAACATACCAATCGAAACCACCCAGTACATTTTAAGTCAAAAATATCCGTGCACAGAATTTATAACATAAGTAACCGAAATACCTAGTATCGAAACACCTGCCTAGTTCGTATGAAGAATAGCATCACGACACGTAAGCTTCCAAAGATGTTTTGAATTTAAAATATCCAAGTAATCGATTTGAAATCGAATCATAAAGTTGAGTAGTGACATTTGCAAATAAAATCTATTCTTGTCTATGATTACGACCGTGGAAATTTTAAATTTCGAACACGGTTTCGTTATATTGAGTCGTCCATTTTGGAAAATTTCAGTATGTTGTGCATCTTTTGCTCAAGGTAAACATGTAGTAAGTTACTGGGCCAACTCACTGAAGCAAAATAAGTTATTTTTTATTGGAAGAGCTCGCAGACTGGGGCACATTATGCATTCCTCGTGCTTTTTACGAGCGGCGTTCAAAATGTTGCCGGGAGAGGTAATACTTCACCAAACGTTACGTAGCTAGAGTAGTTTTGGTCTTTGATTTGCTTTTGGGTTTCATTTCTAGTTGAAATTAAATAGTAAAACATTTTCATGAGTTTTAATATGTTAGGTACTTGGGGTATCTGAATGTTTCAGAAAGCTTCTTTAAAACATAGCAATTGTAAAAAAAAAGTGACAGAGAAGTTTTACAAAATTTTATAACAAGCTAATAGCCTATATCAATCCAAATAAGTCCAAACACAACAAATAACTTATTAAACGTGTGTAAGCTCTGTAAGTACAATATATCAGCAATTTCTTACAGAACAGCGCGGTTGTAGGTACGTATCGAGATTATATCGCCATTAGTCTTACTTTATCCCGTGCCACTTTCAAACTTGCTAGATTTATTGCTAGAACGTACCACCAACGTAAATAAAATAGATGTCGCCGAAGAACTCGATATTCAAGATTGGTTTTCCTACCCAAGTGCTCATGTTAGTTATAGTCCTACTTCAGACAAACATGCCTTGTACGATTGATTTGCATAGATATTGGCAGGTTATTTAAATCAATTAAATAACCTATATAGTATATATATTAATGTGCTGTTGGTAATGACGTTTTAGGTCATTCGTTGCTGGGAGGTTTCTATGTTTCAATCAAATTATCTTAGTGCAGTCTACTGATAACATTGTGCCGTAAATGACGTAAAAGACATGCCTTAAGCTTGTACAAAAGTATGCAAGTAGCTTGCAAGCCATAGTACACCAAAAATGTACTAAAAGTATTTCCGAAGCTAGGTTGTACTCATAACAAATCATCACATTAACGTATTTTAAAAAGATCCATTCAACTCCTTGACACATTTTATCGAATCAACATATTTATACTTACAGCATTAGCAGTTCATCTCTAAGTAGGGTATCACGATTCACGTGACAAATACCCACAAATCTAAATGCCAATTCATTAATACGTTGGTATTGCAATTAGCACGGTATCGGAAACCCACGATAATTTGTTTGTTCCGGTGAAATATTTTAAAAATAAGATTTGTGTCCGGTTGGCCGAATTCTATCTTTAATTTAAAGAAAGAAAATTGTGTTTATTTTGAAACATACCCAGGTATATTTTGTTTTAAACTAAGTCAACGGAAATAAGGACTGGCGACTCTGATATTAAATTTATAAATTCTTCTTTATAGCTAAAATATTTTATAAATAATCTATGAGCGTTTCGAAATTCCTTGAACAACTACTGGCTGTTGAAATTTCTACCTAACTTCTATAAAAGTTTGTCCCTCATGTGAAACGGACCTGAACTGCTCCAAGTTTCAGAAACTTGCTTCTACGATATACAAACAGTAGGTAACTTCGGTCCACGGCTAGGTCAACTCTTACATTGACGATACAATCGAAGAAGATTTTTTTAAAATATCTCTTACATTTAGTTCAAACTTTTTCGCAACAAATGCACTTTTCAGCAGACTAACGTGATGGTTGCCTAGCAATGAGATACATACGTCAAATCATTCTCGCTTACCACAGAGAACAGAATACGAAATACTCTTTGGTCGTGCCCAAACAATAGTGTAGAATTGGGTTGCCAGAGTAAAAAGGCGGTTGTGACACGTTCAGGTGGCCCCCTAGTACCCTCAAACAAGTGACTCTCGTCCACTCGGCCCTGTCGAGGCCACTTGAAGCTTTGCCGACGTCGACGTCAAAATTCTCCTTAATCTCGATACCTATTTCCGCTGTAAGATTGGATATTTCATAAAATCAAATTTCGATATCTTGAGTAGGCAGATGAAATTATCCCGGTTAGTTATAGGAGCGTGGTCTTTAACGTAGATGTGATGAATAGGTAGCTAGTTAGATAGCGCTAGACGTGTGACAAGTACAGTATCTTCGTGACCTATTTTTCAGGGTTGATTCATTAATCTTGCAAATGTTAGATGGTTTCCTTATCTTAAGTTACACTTTGGTACATTTTCGGTCCTTTTCTGGTGGGCCTAGACTAGAGCATGACTTCTGAGCATGGGGATTCCTCTTTTAAAGAATACTTCCAGAAGCAGCTCATAATTAAACCCAGTTGTAGGCTCGCTCCTCATTTGATAGGACTGAAAATCAACATAAATGTTAAGATACATTTTATTCTACATGCACATTTCAAGAACAAAAACTACATTAACACGAAAACTATCTACTAAAAAGCTTTTCATTCCTAACTGTGTAACTCTAAAGGTTACGTCCGAAGTACGGCTGCCAGTCTTTTGATCATGCCAATGCCAAGCCAGCACTCTCGTGGACACAAGATGAGAACCCTTCACAACGTGATAAAGATATCTCGACTGAAACAGGCGCTCTGTATTGTTAACGTAGAAAATGTACATTAAAATGTAAGGAGAATTTGTTTATTTTATGTGTTAGATGTTGAGATTTATGTGGCTTGAGAAATTGAGTTAAATAGAGACTGCATCTTAAATGTTGGCTGTAAGTTTTCTTTTTGAACGTCGGTTTATTGTAAACAATATTTAAGGTCATAGACAGTTAATTGTTACAGATAACATGAGACAAATCTCGCTATTTTTATTTGAAAATTATGAACTCAACCCAAAAATATAACTAAGTCTGATAACAATAATAAATCCGGACTGTAACAACATACAAGAACACGAATAGATCGAAGGCTTATCTAAAAACATAGGTTATTTCAGTCCAACTCATAAAATTCGTCAGATCATCCAAATAAAAGAAATATTAACACACTCATCTTTCATCGAGATTAGAATCCACACCAAAGTAATTCCATAGTCATTTTTCTTATAAGTAATCCAAGGGCGTTGTGCCCGGGATAAAGTGTTGAATAAAACAGTAGGTAGGTACGTATTAAATAATCAAAGAGTATTGAGGCCTCTGTACCTCTGTTGGTAGGTAGCTAGTAGGTACTCGAGTTACCTGTGAATCTGATCGTCTTATTTATTTATGTAACCAGAATCTGGTTCAATGCCTACGAGTGTTTGAAGGATGGGAAGTGCTGAGTGATCGCCGATCTCGATCACTTTTAGATTTATTCGGGTATTGGGTGCTGAATGAACAATGGAGAGTAACAGAGATAGAGAAGGTCAATATTGAGCTGAGGTCAAAACGTGGATACAGTAGTAAAGATTCAGAGGATCTACCATTAAGGATCAAAATAAAGACGTTGCGCAAAGTTTGTGTCTCAACAAAAATGTATAGAAAAGTTTAACTAGAATAAGATACGATAAGACCTACGCAAAACTGAAAATAGAAAACCATGTAGGTAGGTACAACAATTATGCCAATGGTTTATGAATAAAGTCAAGCTCCAACTGTAACAGAATCCAAATTCGAACTAACTTTAGAATATCAAAATTATCCAATAAAATCCGCAATCGTAGATACTCTTACGTAACAACTAAAAAATCTAGCTTTTACTGCGGACACTCACCAAAACGGACTCGGTAACAAAGTTTGGTGTCTCTCAAAACGAAATTGCTCTGTGTAATCCGTTATGCAGGAGATGACAGTTAGGCATTATCCTATTATGCAAAAGCCTGGAGGCTCAGGCTAGCGTGACACAATTGTCCGGAATGGTGTGTACACGGTATACAGGTATTGCGTCTTGCTTCATCCACAGATAGAAGCTATACGAGTGAAAGGGAAGGCACTAAATCCGTTACGGTCCAGTCGCTTACTGCAAGCTTAACAAGGTGATGCAAATTTCAGCTGTATCACACAAAGGAGGTATAAACTGCTTGTTGTATTTCTTTTAGAGACTATCCATGCTGTCACTAGCACACCAAGAGAGATAAATTGTTGTAATTTAGCAGATTTACATTCAAATTAAAGCTGCAGTAACACGAGCTCTTTCTATTTGTCTTAGACGCCATTTTTGTTTTGTACGGGTTTGAAGATGGCTGTATAATTCAATTGTAATTTGTACTTGAGAATTAATGCTAAAAAACCTTTTGTGTTAAGTATTGCTAAGCATTTAATAATTGGGTAGGTACTAATGTGGTTAGCACTCTAACAACTATATTTTAAGTGCTTGTTGATTGTGGTTTTGTCTTGTAATGTTAAGTAATTATTCAACTAAATTGAGATTTTACTCTGACGCTAAACTCCTCTGAAAATCACAAAGAAGTTGACTGAATTGTTATTACATAGATATAACAACTACAATAATACCAAACTAAACCATTTACCACCAGTCTGACGACGATAACCCAACCCTGTCGTCAAATCAAACAGCTGTCAAGACAAATATTTTTAGAGAAACAATTTATCAATATTTGCATATTTGCGAGGGTAATTTGGCCCCCGTTCCGGCTCCGTAGCCCCCTAACCACCTAGCCCCCCCCCCTCCTCTCCTAACCACATAAAGGTCAGTTGTGACATTTCCTTGACTTTCGCCACACTGAAATGTGAGGGACGAATTGAAATATACTTTTTTATGGAAATACTGGCTGATAGTAGGTGTTCTAAATTCAAAGTCCATGAATAAGGAAGACTAATTTGAATTGCCTTCGCATAATGTAATGTAGATCTATTCTGTCATTATATTGTTTCGCAAGATTGATGAGGAAAGGAAAAAAATAACTGTGACTCAGAATGACATAATATTTTCTATGATTTCAGTATTGAGAAAGAAACTTTCTGAGAATTTAAATGAATACAACCATACTTTCTCATTATAGTTAACCACAATAGGTTATTTACCTGTATATACGTGTGTTGCATATTTAAGAGTGCGTGGTCATATTTAAGAGTTATTTTGGGTACCAAGCTGATAAGGATTAAGGAAAAATAGCAGAACAACAAAAAAACGGTGACTTAAAAAAAAAATCGACCGCAATATACGACTAAAAGTTCCTATCAAATGAATTTTCAAGCAGTTTATTACAGTTGGTGGCATTCACTTTAATTCAATCACAGATTTGATGTCACCAACTGCATGAGACTGCTTGAAAAGTGATTTATTTTGAACTTCTGAGTCGGTTTATGGGATCGAAGCCTTATATTTTTTGTTTTGCTATTGTTTTCTAAAGTATACTTATCAGCTACCCAACATCACCCTGAATATGACCACACACATCTAAAATCCACTGTACCTAAATATCTATGACGTCTATATTCCAGAAACCATAAAACACCGTTTCATTTATTGATTTTCTGTTTTGAATCGTATCCAATGAGCACTAAAATACACAATCCAGTAAGGCCTATGCTTGCTTTATTACCTTGATCTAGTTGTTCTGAGATGTGGCATCCCCAGAGGATGCTACGAAGCTGTTACGCCACTACGCCAGACAACCAGGTGACTTTGATTAGCAAATCCCTTGACGGCTTTCGTACAATACACTGTTAGATATTAAAATTAATTTGGAATTGTTCAGAAGTTCCCACTATATGCCAGTCCCCAGTCCAATCACCAATTAATTATAACAATATATAGATTTCCTTAACATCATTAACTAAATTATATCAACAGTATTTATTTATATCAGTTTGTCAAGCCATCCTGATTTTAATAATTAATCTAAATATCTTTATACTTAACTTAAAACTAGATTAGTACTTTAATTTAAAGTATTTTTTTTTTGTACAACTTCCTTATGCATGCGGTGTTTACCTATAAGTGATTGTTGCACTGATGTATATTAATTTAGTGCATGATATTTTTAACATAAAACCAGTGTGAACAATTGTTGGTGAACCAATAAATAAATAAATATCAAATAACTAAATAAATTAATAAATAACATTTGAACCTATTTAAAAGTTTGTTGGTTTAATCCATAATTTTCCTTTGAGATTCTCTCGTAGCTTCTACATACACGACTAATCTCAGCCTCCCGTAAGCTAGATCTCGTTTATCTGAGGCGTGGCATCCCGAGGGATGCTACCAAGCTGCGCCGGGCGGTTAGACAGCTAGGACTTTGATTAACAAATCCCTTAACAGCCAGCAGTAAGGTCTAGAGCTGCATATGATATTGTACAATTAGGACTTAATAAATTGCCTGGAGGCTAGATTTCTTAGCTCGCCTTGTAAAATAAGGCTGCATTAGTGTCCAGTTGTCCACATCTGCGTCTTCGGCATGTCGGATATGGCGTGTTTCATGACAATTTTGTGGGAAAGACACTCAATATACACACAATACACTAAATTAGGTATAACTTTGATTCTTGAAGCAGGCTTGGCTAAGATTATTCAATTTTTAAACATCGCAGATAATATCATAATGGTTGGTTGGCCTGTTGTTAGCTTGCTTGTTAACGCATTACTAATGACTGCCAGGTATACCTAATATTTAAAGTCGACTAGGTTATAATAAGTACCTTCCTAGTAGCTACTTTGATTCAATGTGTTTGTTTCTTTAGAAATAATTATTTATGATCTCATCTTCACTACTTCATCAAATCAACAAGTAGGTACTACCTTACAAGAGACATCGTTAACTTTAAACCACATCTAAACGTTAAGTGTTTATCCTATAAGCAAAGAGAAGGGATACCCTTAACAATATCACGTTACACTGGTAAGGGTTTCCGATGGGTTTCCTGTTTCTTAGGAACATTTGAAGTGGTCTAGGCACTTCAACAGTGGCCTATCACGCTATGTTGGCATTAGAGACGGAGTAAACCTTGCTTGTCGTAAGACATGGTGGAACGCACCTCTGTACCTTCTGAAAGTTTCATAGCTTAAAGCTGTTTTATCTTTTCAGTACACAAAAGAAGTTATCGAAATGCTGTTTTGGTTTCTTTACTTTATAGTATTAAGTTGCTTTTGATAGTGTCTTTCAGTTTCATGTAAACTTTTCCAATATTTTTCTCAAGCTGTTAGAATTGTGAAAGTTCATCAAATTATTATTATATCCATTAATATAGGATTTTTCTATTTCATGAGAAAATTATAATTGGCTCTATTCTACGAAACGCTATAATATTAGGTATAAATCCGCATGTCTGTATGTTGGCACGTTTTATAATCACGCTTCAGACATGCATCCTTTAAGGATAATTTCCGACTTTGCTTTAAGTCACTGGATTTTTTATGTTCACATGTACTTATATACCAAGCTCTCTTATATAATACCGCATCTGCCCTTTAAAAGTAGGCAGTAACAAAGACCGTACTTGTACAAGCCCGCACAAATTAGCCTCCATTTCAAAGCAAGTGCCATTCTATAGTGAAGAGCATCATAAATGTAAAATTATATGCCGCTGTTAATGTATGCGCCTCTTGAGATATACTGCGACACTGTCGTAAAGTCTAGGTTCTAGGTGCGCTGTTAAAACCTAGGTTGAACTGGGATTTAGTCGTTCTGGGACGATATTTTGTGGAGATTTTCAGGTTATGTCGGTGTTTAATAAAGAAGGCATTTACAAACCAAGTAGCAAATTTCCTATATAAATTATATTTATAACGAGCCTGACGTTTACACAGTTGAGATGATTCCTGGGTTACAAAAATGATTATTGTTAGTTTAGTAGTCAAAAAGAAGCAAAGTAAAAACATTTCATTCATTGTTTTTTTTTTTTTAATTCGTCACCTAACACGACTACGAATAGTCCCCATTAACTAACTGGCTGGACTATGAATTGTGTTTATGCACCCAACGAACTGCGGTTAAACTGTTTACCTAGTTATTTTTAATAATGACATAGTGTCCTATTATTTTCCTATTTACGCCTGTAGCTTGGTTTACAATTATTAAAATTATGATTTATAGTTGGTTGTTATTGTTCCTGGAGTCTGCGTAAATACTCTAAAAATAAAACAACAAGATTATGTACTGTACATATCTACATAATTGTATATTCTAGCATAAGTAACTTAAATTGTAGCATGACTTTTTTTACAGAATATTTAAACAAAAAATAACGTATTTACATCGTAACGCGTAAAGCTTTTCATTAAACACAGTACCTACATAATAGTAAGAAATCAAATATTGTGCTTACCATAAAATATTCCTACCAACCTAATGGAAACCTCATTTCCGCATCCCTATTCAATATCGCAATAACTCCGGAAACAAAAGAAATATTATAAACAAGAAGTTTATCGATATCCGCTAATTCACGATGATATAGACGATTTATAACAGGAAGCTATCCATCGCTGCACACATATAGGTACTACATCGATATGTTGTGTAGACAGTGCGCAATGTTTGCTGTACGCAACATTGGTTGTCGAGCCGTCGGCAAATATGACTGGCCACATAGAGTACCTACATAATGTAGGAAAATAAAAAGCTAATTCTGGCTGTTATGTAGAATTTGGATGTGAAAAAAGCAAAACAAGAGGTCAGGAATGATTTCCTGTCATTTCAGTGAGAGAGATTTTGTCTTTTCAGTCGTAGATAGGTAATTACAACGCTATGGGAAGCAAAAAATAGGACTTCATTGAAATATGTCTAGTAATCGTTCTTATTTCAAAACACCGAAAAATGCTAATGTTTCGCAAAAAGTCCTGCTTTGAAAATAACTACAAGATTTTATATTGTTATAAGGCTGTACTCGCCATTAACCCTCCCTCAGATCTCTATTTCTTTTTTATTGGTGACCGTAACGATACTATATCTGCATTATGTAGAAAAATAGTAAGCTAGTACTGTTTATAGGAGGGAAGTAAGGACCATTTGAGCTACTCGACTACTGACCAAGGTTTGCACTGACTGGACATGTTCACTCAAATCTGTGTGGTTCTTTCCTCAAAAAAACATGCATCTGCATGGTCCTCTTATGTGAATGTGAGGACCATGTAGATTTTAATATTAGGGGTTAATTTCATGTTAGTCTGGCAGTTCCAGTTCTTTATGCGGCCTACCCAAATGTCCTTAGTTAGGTATTCGTCAAATCGTTGAGCTCCTTAAAGATCGTTTGACACGATAACTGACAAATGCTTGCACTGTCTGGTCCACTCAAATCTGTGTGGTACTTACCTCAAAATACCACTTCAGACATTAATCTACATGGTTCTCATATGACTTGACTAGTACGGATTGTATGGACTTTAAAAGAGACTTTGACCTCCGAGTTTGTTTCGGTGTTTTCTCAGGGTAGTCAGCTAGGAAACACCGGCCTCATATAGTTTAAAAATAACCATAAAGATTGACATGTAAAAGTGTTATGTTAAACCTACTTAAAAAATAAACATCATTTATCATTCCGTGGTAATGTAGGTACTTTTGGACTTTCTTTCCGGAAAAGTGTACTAGTATTTTTGGTTGGCAAGTACACACCCCCTAATTAGGAACACAACCTCCTAATTAGTGATCGAATCAAATCTCATGATAATATTAGAGAATTCGTTAAACTTAAACTTGTTCATTTGTAAACCAGTAATATGGTTGAGAAATTATCAATATTTTTTTGTAAATTAAGTATTTAGCTAGCATATTGCCCTTATTATATGTTTTCACTATCCATTTTTTTTAGATATTGAAAAACACATACAAAGTCACTATACAAAGTCATACTGCCTTTATATTATATGTATAAAAACAAAAATCAGCTCTTATAAAACTATGGATATTTCTATCATAAAAATAAATATCTACGACGCCGGCTCTTTTCATAATGAGGAGATAAACAAAACTGTTTAATGGCGTTTCTATAATCCAATCCACGTAAACAAGTTAATGCGCAAATCTCCAGGAAATATATAAAATAAGTCGTCAAAACACTCATCATCGCTTTTAAATACGTACCTAATCGTGATATCCTCAATACGTACCTTCCCATTGACAGATTTGAAAAGTTTGCAATAATATAATATCATTGTACCTATTCGTCTGAAAAGCCATAACTAATACTATTTTTATGATTGTTAATTCATCATTATTTATTATGTTTCTACATACAACATTACATCATTATGGTATGTGGCAACTATCTTTACTTAATAAATATTTTCAGAATGCTATAAAACTTCAGGATTCAAAACCTTACCAAAACTTGATAATGTATTATTCTCTCGTTTTATTCTGTATTCGTCCCACGTTGGTTTGCCCCACATATGAAAGGTTTTTTTCGGCCTTCATTGTATTCCTTTTTATGCCCCAAAAAAGTAAGTCTAGTTATTAATTATAGTTACCGCCCGCGGCTCCGCCCGCGTGATTGTCGAAAATTATCGCAAGGGAACATATTCCCGGGATAAAAAGTATCCTATGTGTTATTCCAGGCTATAATCTACCACTGTGCCAAATTTCATCAAAATCCATTCAGTAGTTTTTACGTGAAAGAGTAACAAACATCCATCCATCCATCCATCCTCACAAACTTTCGCATTTATAATATTAGTACGATTATTTTACTTCCCAGCTACAAAATCATAATTCGATTATAATGCAATGCAAACATGGCAGAAGCAAGCATCATCAACAATTTAAAAACATCATATTTGAATAACAATATCAGCACAACTAAAAATAGTAACAAAACTGTTCCACATAATTATTCTGTATCTGGGAAGCCGACATCAAAGAACAAAGGTTAAATTTAACCGAGGCGTTACGGCCGTTGTCTGATTAATCAGGCGGCCGCCACTGCCCGACAGACTTTAACTTGGTAAGCCACAGACCGGGGCCGGCGCGCCGCAAACCTAGATGAATTAACTTGCTTACGTCACAAGTTTGGCGAGTTTTTGCCAAGTTTATAGCAAGTTATTAGTTGCTGATGAGATAGGTTTGATTACATAGATAGATGGAATCATTTGTAGATCCTTGACAGTCATTGCGATAGTAAGAAGCCAGAAAATCTACAAGTCTTGCGGAGGGGAATCGTGAGGCTCAGTTGCACCAGCAGTTACTGGGGTTTTTAGGTGATATAGGCAGTCGCGACTTGGTAAAATACTGGTGCTCTACTTATTTAGAAAAAAGGTTAGCCAGATTGAAACCATCATTTTAATCCAGCCGTTTTACAATATGACTAATTCGAGGGGTGCAATGGCATTATTATTGATGAAAGTGATATCTTCCAGATCATCTCAGGATGAAATGATCGAATTAGGTGCTTATGTTATGTATTGTGCTAATTTTGGTGTTAATCGTGAATTAAGTAGGTACACAGTACTGTAACGAAAATTGTTAGTTTATGAATGTACATACATACTTGGCTTTCGTTCTGATTAATAAAAGCAAGTTCTTACGTAACACGTTGTCTAGATAATAACTAAAATACTCTCCAGCATTACTTTGTGCTTTCCACCTTAATGGAACACGCAGAAATTTTAATAATGTTGAAACCTTTTTTGGCAAACAACAATTTGTCGTCCTTGGTAAAATGTTACAAATATCGAGAGGCACATAAGAAAAATAATGCTTAAATGTATTCTGGAATGCATTCCAAAATTATTCTGAAACAAAAAACTAACAACCTACATAACATAATAATAATATAATATAATAATATAATATGTTGGGACAACTCACACACGGTCATCCGATCCCAAACTAGGCAGAGCCTGTGCTATGGCAACCAGACAACTGATAAACATACTTATAAATTTCTAAATACATACATATTATATACAAATTACACCCAGACACAGAACAAATGATCATGCTCATCACATAAGTAGGTATTATAGAAATCAAAGTTCAGTTGTACAAACATTCCAGGTTCTAGAAATTCTATTATGAAATCTGAAAAGCGCAACTCGTATCTCTGTACAATTTCTTTTCTGTAGCAAAACAATACTTCTATAGCAATAACTTATGTACTTCGTGGTTTACTGGTAGAAAATTCCTAAGGCATAAGTCCGCTTTTGTACCTTTATGTTGCATGAAGTTTTAATAAATAAATAAAGCAAACGTATTGAGTCTTACTGTTTGTGCGTGTCTTTTCAATACACCTTTTCATAAAGTGTCATTATTGTAAGCAATCACATTTTCCATTTATTCAAATGTAAATAAGCACATTCATTTATAACATCAAAAGCGTTTCATTGCGAATAATTAATGATCAAACGTAACGTATATAATTTGAAATGTGCTTAATTTACTACGAACGCATCATTAGCCACTTTACTAGTGATGCGCAATGTTGATAGAGCTGTAGTCGATTAGTCAACAGTTACGGTTTATAATTCGATCATAAACTATGCAACGTACATAAACAGGAGTCATAACATTTCAGAATGTACGTATGTACCTTGCTTCGAAAACTCTTCGCCGCGGGCTGACATTACCCTAGTTCTAGCCAGATACTCGAATTCTGCAACCGAATACCTAACCTAACTCGGCTAAATTATAACTGTTCCTACACGATAAACACTCGAGTGTAATCTGATCAATACAGCGGGCTCACATGAACTGTGCTACGATATAATTAGCAATATTGCCAATTTGGTCGGGTCACCGCACACGCGTATCTCTCTACGCCTGTCCGAGTCTAATTTGACACGGAAATGTACGGAATTATCCGTTACCTGCTTATGAATTACACCTCATTTGACAATTTCGGCTAAACTGAATAATAGGGGCTGTCGAACTCAGGTACTTTAGAAAATATAATCGAAGTTAAACATGCTCAAATTGATTTAATCTGCTATAAACCACAATAATTTTCTGCATGAGATCTTATGCTTCGGTTTAATTCCAACTTTGCAAGGTCGTCTATGCCATTCATCATAGTTGACCTTACAACTGCTACTGCTATCAATTTACAATCCATTTAAGAATTCAATCGCTTTCAAGTTTTGATGCACGTTTAGATTTAATCTTATAGTAAGTATTCATGGATCGATTTCACTTTAAAATTAACCGTTGCCTTGTCCTTTTGTTAAAAAGTGTTTCCTAATCTTTTGACTATTGCAATCGTCAATAGAGCGGACTTTAATGATATCTTAAGTAATATAACTAAACTGGCCGATTCTTTTGCGTTTCCCTTAAGGTGCTCCAACAATTGGAGCACGTTACAGAGTCGAGCATTACATCAGTGAGGGAGGAGAACCGAACATTACAGTGCACAACTTGATGATACAATGTGTAAAATCAAATCTGAAATGTTACTTTACAAGCGAACGCTCCAGGCTCCAGGTGAGGGAGCACCTTTAGCCTTCACAAGCAATTCTACTTACAATGACAAGTACAGATAGAACTATCAGTCTATCAACATAGGTACCAAATGCAATTCATGCAGACTGATGTCTAAATCAACAACCTGTAGGCATATTCTCTAGATTACATCAATCTTAGTTATTACCTACATATACAATATATGTTACATCATCTCCTACATAAGTAGTGTAAGGAGCCAGTGCGCGAAATAAGCCATCATGTGTTATGGTCGTCAGTTATAGTCCATTCCGTTTAACGACCTCTTAAAATGGCTTCGTATGGAACCGAATATGTGTTAAAAATTCCCCTTATAATTACATAATGGGCGTAATCAGTGCTTAATGTTCTGATTACATTTCCGCATTACCGTGTCGTTTCCTTGTTTAATAAAAAATTGTAGAAAAGTAAAAACTAAACTGTCGTGATGTTTTCTCCCGTGTCTCTATTAAAATATTCATTTTACTAAAACGGCTTACACAATTTACATAAACTGGTATCTTTACCTACAATCTAACCTACAGGTTTTATGAACTTCGTCGCAAAAAGATCCCAAAGGATCGCTGGTACACTCTTAAACCTGCCAACTAATTCAACTATGTGCTATACCCACGATTTATCAAAGGGTCGCATCGAACTTGAAACTTTGTATCCGCGCAACCTCAAGGATACCTTTTATTAAGGATTAAGGTGCTACAGGTACGTTCACAGGTACAAGCAGCGTCATAAATGTTGGGACGAACCGATGCGACGCTTTCATATTATTTGAACAACTAACAAAAACTTTATGAATTAAATTGTCATCAGAATGACATGTTGTGTTAATACTGCAACAACAGCCTTGTGTCAAAAATATTTCATTTAATTATCCTGGTTGTTCAAGTTTTCGTCCCAATATTTTTGACGCCGACTGTATATCAAGTGCGTATACTTTCAGGTAGGTATATACGAGTACTGATTAGGGTCGTAGTCTCACGTGATGTGATCGTTAATCTTACCTTTGTTTGAGCTTTTATCGGCGCAGTATAGCAGTGAGAGCTCTTTGCCACCTTTATTAACAAAAGTGTACAATTTTGCGGTTTGTTTATGTTTCTGTCCAAGTTACTAAGTACCTGCACTTGATTATAATGTACCTACCTGTGGTAGATACTTGCGTAAACCGAGTTGCTGCTGTACAAATATAATTAATATTAAACAAAGTAAAAACACTGGAAGGTTTTTCACTAGTGTGAATTTAAATGAAACAAGTAGGTAGCGTTTAGTGCAGCTTAAAATTATTCTCCCCAGTAATTAAAAACACTACAGCATAAAACAATCTGCGAAATTAAACAAAACATCTTTATTTAAATATGCAAAACTACCACTAGAAGCAGGCTTCAGGCCGAATATTGTCTACATTTCATGAATTTCTGAGTCGTTCAGGTTTTTCTCAGCGTCTGTGTAACTTTTATTATTTAGTTCAGTATCCACTTCATTTTAGTGGACGACTTCATGCGCCATTCAACTTTATTAATTAAATGAAAAGTTGTGAGCTTAAAAAAAGTGAGATTGCTTTCAGATTGCGCTCTCTATACATTGTAATCACATCGAATGTGAATTGAAATCTGAACCATTACAGTTAGTTCTTCATGCGATTGTGCTATTTGAATATGATACAACAATAGCTAAGTGCATCGAATTAAGGTTAATTAAACCAATGACTATTAATGTTCGCAATGAATACGATGGACAAAACAAACTCAACTCTATCACGCACCTAATAGAGATTACACCGGACGAACTAATGTGGGTGCAATCACGTAAATTGATAGCGATACTCTAGATAAATGTACGCATATTAGCTGTATAATGTTGCAATTTTTATGAGCTCTTCATTCGTTCGTCCCGACATTTTATCACAGGGAAATAAGCGCCATATTTTGTTGATATATAACGCGTCGATAAAACTATAATAGAAATAAAAATTGACGTTCGACATCGGAATATTATTTATAATTTAATATAAAATGTTATTATGGAACTCCCACGCTGTAATATCCTATAAACACTGATATTTTAACAGCCTTTTTCTATCGGCCGGCCGTAACTCTTCTGCGCGCTTTACGACGGCGTTCCGACCTGCGATTTTCCGCCACATATTTGGTACCAAAAAGAAATATTTTCAACGTTGCTAAACGTTATTCCTTGTATTTTATTTGCAGCTAAACTAACATATGTTGTTTAAGAATGAGAGCTAAAGATGGATCAAAATCGGCAAAAGCATTGACCACAAAATATATTTAAAGAGACCAAAACGTGGCCCTTCAAACGTCACCCTATAACGAAATAATCCTCCGTCCCTGCTACAAATTCCCTTTTCCATTCCTCATAAATTATTAACTTAACAATTTCAGTTTAATCAGTATAATTAGCAATGTTTATTAAGACGACATTAGAGAAGCACAAAGGAGATAAGGCTAGTTATACATCCATACAGAAGAGCTAATTTTAGCGTGGATGCCCGTTGTTTTGTGTCAGTTTTAATCTTTTGTAATCCCAACAAAAGACGAAGATTGGGTAACGCCTTCAGTAAGATGAGAGTGATGTAAGAATAGAAGTGTTTCTAAGCTGTCTATAAGATACGTTTAGGAAAAATCTTGGAATTTAATCACATAATACAAATCCGTAAACGTTTACTGATGAACATCTTTACGTTATTGCTTTGTACTTAAGTATGTTTCTCTACTTAGTTCATTACTAAGAAGCTACTAGATGTCCATTTCTTGTAAGTAGAAGCTTTTCCGTGTGCTTTGTGCATTGAAATGAAAATACTCTTTTATCGATCGATCCTGGGTAACATTCTGTAACCCAAAATTATGTTTGTATGCTTACTTTCATAATCATGAAAATAGCTTTAAACTTACTATAGACAATCGTATATACGAACTTGATCAACGAATCCAGTCACGTAGAGAGCAAATATCCAACTTTCTAGTTGTAAAATTAATGTAAAGTCTAAGTCCAAGACAAATTTCATTAAAGTTTAAAGATAACATTTGTCATGCGAAGATAAGAATTAATTTTAGTAGTTAAGTATTTAAGCGTCTTTTATTAGTATTTCAGCAGATATCAGGGTCAAGCTGAATACCTACTCATCTGCCTACTTCTTCAATGAGGGCGTGATTATGTTGCTTGCTGAGAAATTTTATCACCATACGATTCAGGCCAGTTCATTTTATCACAATACGAGTCATGTTAAGTCCCAAGATACCAGGATAGCAAAAATCACAGTAGTAAAGCAGTACAATATTTAACCGCTGGCTTCAATCTCAATCCTGCAGCGGTCCATCAAAGTAGTTAGTGAACCATAACTGTTAGTTTTGTTGCCAACATCGGTCATTGTAGGTAGGTACTGCATCCATTATGGACCAGACGGGGACGTTTACTGCAGAAGTTAAGCGGCCATAAATATGGTACAGTTGTTTGCACAACATTAATACCGTAATAGCGTCTTTGTGGAATCTCGGGAACGCTACTGACGTATGTTAGATTCCTTCTTCTTTTTCTCTTGGTGGTAAATATGCTTCTTTTCTCGAATCAATACAATAGTTTTACGAAAATAGCACATGCTGCGGTCAACTGTCCGTTAGCAAAATACTCAGGCAGTGCCAGATAGGCTGGAATCGTCTCTTTAATGATCTCCAAATTGATAAACTGCAAGAAATGAGTTCAAGGTCCAGATTCCTCTGGAAATTATAACTTATACACGTTAGTTATGGTTTATGTCATTAGTGAACCATGCTTTTTGACAGCTGACCTATTTGCATCTTCAAAGCATGCATAGAACTAAGCTTTGTAAAGCGGATTACAGCAATACCTCTCCAGCAGTACATTGCCAGGTTTCACAGTAAATTAACTGCTCTATATAAATCTTCTAAGTCAACAGCTTTGTCGGTACAACAGTGAATACACAATGTACTTGTTAAGAGGTATATACGAGTATTGTCTGGAGTATCAACACACACAATGTGAACAGGATAATGCATATTCGTAATTCCTCTAATGCTAGGTGTCATCCCTTATTATGTCACCCCGTAACGCGACCTTCCTCCCAACATGTGTCAAGGCCCTATGAGGTGTACCCTAAATTACTGTGTTGATGCCATGCCTATACAAAGGAAAGTAAAAAGTTGCGGAATTGTTTTTAGGTAAAGAAAGTTTTTTTGCTTGAATTTCTTTCAGTAATTATTTCAATAAGAACGAAAAATTTCTCCTCATCGCTTTGGACTGGTAATGAGCCCAAAAGACATGCGGCATTGCCACGTTGTGTGCCAATGCATATCGCCTGTCCAAGGTAAAAGTCCTTGGGTAACGCGTCGCCACGAAGGACAAAAGTAGATCAGATATATTTTTTTCCCTGGTAACTTTTAGTCAAATAAGTCATCTATCATTTAGTCATAAGATAAAATCATAAATGGTACATAACATATTAGGTTGCTTGTACCAAATACTTCGAATTGGAGCAAGGCAAAGGTCGAAATACCTTTGTAAAGAATGTTGTTAAACTACTTATTAGAACTTTGACACCATTACCATTTGCGAGTCATATTTGTAAACAATTTGACGTGGTTCATTAATCAGAAACTTTAAAAGGAAGGAAGCTAATATGAATTTAATAAACACTATATGACGATGTTAAAAATTTACCATAAATTGGCATACCAATATATGATTTCGGCCATGACGGCCAACCTCAACCGAGACTAGCCATCGGCGCGGGACATAATATTATAGTGCACAAGTGTGTGCGCAAACACAGGTGCACTCCCTCTTCCATCACTCAACCCGGCACGACCGGAGAGAGATCTGGCGCAGGACCAACTGCTTAACTTGTTTTCCGAGGCACGGGGTAGTCACACCACCAACTTCCAAACTCCGGGCTGTCACTGAGAAATTAGAAATTCCTATTGGAAAGACCTGGGAATCGAACCCAAGACTCCACGCTCGGCAGTCGCGCTTGCGATCACGAGACCATCGGAGCAAATAATTTGGCATATCAGCTGTTTAAAACGTAGAATAAGAACTTAGAGATTTTAAATGTACAGATTACAAAGAACTTAAGACTAATAAATGATAAACCTCAGAAAATAAACAATTGCAAAAAGCTAAAATAAGTTACATCCACTTCTTTATAATTTCACTGGGACATTTGTTATTCAAAGCACGATAAACCTAGGATAAAGAATTTAAAACTGATGAAGCTCAGACCTATCATAAAGAACTTCATATTAAATCACTCAAGACTTTCCTCCGGTTATCATAATAAACGTAATTTTCATCTCTTTATGAATCAGTTTCACTTAAACGCGCCATTAAAAGTTTCAAGCATTTCAAGTCGGTTTTCCTAGCTCCGCAGATCTCTTGAAAGCGGAGTTATAGTGGTGATTTTTCTAGCTTATTGTTGGAAATTGCCGTCATTTACCTCTTTATATTTCTGCGAACTGCGGCCAACTGGCCGACCGTTGGATTTCGTGTAATTTCAGTAAGCTTTTTGAAAATCGGCTCGGTTTTTATTAAAGTGGGTTTGAGGATCGTAATGAAACAAATTAGAAATTAGTAGATAGTGATTTTGGTGGATATATAAATACGAGTAATAAGTTCTATAACATAAAAATGTTTAAAAATGTTATACCTTAAAAGCGTGACAAAAACGTACCATTACCTATCCAAACTTTGGTCATGAAGTAGCTTAGACAACCATAAACGGTTTAATGGCATACAAACCAAAATAACCTCTCAAAAATCTGAAAACAAAAAACAACTATACTTCACACAATATAATAATACGGGTCACTCACGTATTATATCACGAGTGTAGATCACTCGCGGGGGGCAGCGCAGTTGCGGCCAGATTATAAGCCAGATGAGATCATTCCACGGCCAATTGCGGGCTCAATCGCCTCTCAATTAGGTAATTGTGGATATGAGCACGCTACACGTCCTGTCCGCCTCCGACTGACAACAATGTAACTGCTTACTGCTCCATTACTCACCTGGTGGAACCGATTAGCTGGTGTCATAGCTATGTAACTGCAAAAGATGGAAGTGGCTCAAAACTGCTTAATATGGAGATCTTTGGGAGAAGAATGTAGAAGGGGAAGACGTAATCTCACGATCAGAAAACACGATCAGAAACTGACAACACAGCAATAACCACAAAGTTAAAGAGAAGACAGACAAGTAGAATAGTCTGGGTATAGAGATTCAAAGAAAGCAATACTTACTTAATGAATTTGGAATAATCAGTATTCTGATAGGAATAGTAGTCGTTGTTAAGTCGTTCAAACTATAGAGAATATATTTACTTCGTATTGCTGCAGCACAAGGAATTATTTGCTTAGGACTTGCAACTGAAAGTCTTAAGGAGCAACCCTTGTAACCCTGAAAACTCAATCATCAATGATTGTGATGAAGGTACAAACTTTCTTTGCACCGATTACTGTAGCTGTATTAAAAGAGCCATGTCCAAAAGCCAGTATGGTGATGATTTCAACTGTTTCTCCATAAGTGAAAGAAGAATTACTTATAAAACTTCGGTGTACCCACATAGCTACCAACGTAGACCAAAGTAACTTAGAATAATAGGCTATTATAACGTGAAAGTTGGCGTGTTCGGTCTCAAGTTTATTGGAGAACTTTGACATATTTTATGACAAACACTATGAATTCCATGTGTCAGGGTACTGTCGGTAGTCTCGTCAGCGTTTGGTCTAAAACGTCTGAAATAAAACTTTTCAAAAATAAAATAGCAAAAACTCTTCTGCGTTTTTACTTACATACAAAGCAATTACTTTTCTCATAATTGCATATTCTAGATCAGTCTCATCAATATTCATTTTAAGCAAAACTTCAAAAACTATGTGCACAATTAAAAACTTCATTAATGGTTGTGTTTTCCTTGTCTGCAGATTCTACTGGGATCTATGCATGTTACTGCTGCTCGTGGCCAACCTGATCATCCTGCCAGTCGCTATCTCCTTCTTCAACGATGACCTCAGCACGCGCTGGATCGCCTTTAATTGTCTTTCCGACACCATATTTCTTATAGATATCGTTGTTAATTTTAGAACAGGTATGTGTTAGTTTATGAATGTTTACATTAAATATTCAGATTATATCCGGGGCAAAAGATTTTATGACGTTATTCTCTTCTTTTCAGGAATAATGCAGCAAGATAATGCAGAACAAGTGATATTAGATCCCAAGTTAATAGCGAAGCACTATTTGAGGACATGGTTCTTCCTTGACCTCATCTCTAGTATACCACTAGATTATATATTTTTGATCTTCAATCAGGTAAACGTACGTTGCAATTTGGCCGTGTTGTTCTTATTACTATAGTTTTAAACTGTCTTTTATGTTGTTGATATTCTGTTTCAGCTTGGGTGTTCATTTGTTTTATAGACAATATGTTGTTATTGTTTTCGTTTTGTTTTTGTTTCTCATTGTGAACTTTTACCCAACCGCCACGTGAACCTGTGCGTCATCGTGTATTCAATTTAGTATTTGTATTATCAGGGTCTAAGAGAACATGCAAAGGTTTGATTAAAGCACACCACTATCATTTTCATCGAAGTCTGTTCTATTTTAATTTATTATAATTTCTGCACACTCAGAGTATCACCTGCACGTCATCATCAGTAACCCATATGATTTCTCGATGTTGTTCTATTCTCCGCTGTGTCAGCGACCTTACGTATCCAATTATGTGATCGTATGGGATACTCAATCCTTTTCTATAAACTTTTGAAGATTTTAATCAGCACTTTCCAACTTATTGCACGAGCTATTCGAAAATGCTTCCACTAAATTGCACTCTCTTGTTCCGAAGGTGTTTATTGTATATCTTTATAATTTGGTACTTAGGTATATACAGTTGTATTTCCTATTCTAAGCTCTACATTGGTCACATGCACGTCGTCTTCTTTCTACCTCCTAATATTTGGTTTCCTACCTTCAGAGTTGTACAGCATGGTCTCAAAGCTTCCTAATGTAACAATTACCACTTCTGAATACTTTGGTTTCCTATTTATCATATTTATAACATTTCTTGGGTTGTTATTATATATGTATATATTTTTTATTTATCTTTTAGTTTTAACTTTATAACAGCTACAACACGACCAAATTGTAACAATCTACACTGACAAGTCTTAATGGCCCTCTATATAACTTTGAATTGCATCAGTACTGAAGCTTAATATGATAGATTGGCCACTGAAGGATATTAAAAGCCTAATTCTTTACATACTATACAGCTTTCACTAATAAATAGACAGAATTCCCCACTCAAACTCTACTAAAATTGTAAATTTACAAAACATAATTATAACATGTTTATTATGCTTCAGCACTTTTCTTTGGCTGACAAAATCTTTCAAATACTGCAATTGTGCATGTCTTCAACACTTCGTCTGTATAAAATCAATAGGAATAGAGGCTAGCTGCGATGCTCTGAACGTTTTATTTTAGAGCATCATTGGGCTTATCATCACCATTTAAATTGTGTGTTTTTGTGTTGACAGGACTTTAGTGAAAGCTTTCAAATTCTTCACGCGGGTCGTGCACTAAGGATACTTCGGTTAGCAAAACTCCTCTCTCTGGTGCGGTTGTTGCGGCTGTCGAGGCTCGTCCGATATGTATCGCAATGGGAGGAAGTATATGTAAGCCATCATGCTCTTCTGACCCACCTACCCTGGGTTACCCTAACTACTTGCCACTAACACTGCTCTAATATACATTACGCTCACATTTACTAACACGACATGACTAAATACGCTACTAAATCTTACTATAATATTGGATTAAATGATTGCAAAAATTAAGAAATCTTCTAAATTTTATCGAATTATATCTTCAGATTGGCTAAAACTGTACGTGATTTTGATGGAATTGTTGTGATAATGATGAGTAATAATGTTAACTGTTTTAGCGTAGTGATCCTAATGACGTTATATGGAGTTTTGTTGTAATCCTGTATTATACCATTGATCCCGCCCCCACTGTATGTGAGCCCCACGTCCCGCTCTGCACTTCTCTACTGCTTCTCTGCAAGCTTCTTTCTGCCTGAGCACGCTCTCACTCGTGAAGTCTGATCTATCTCTTGTTTCTGCGCCCGCGCCGCGAACGACGCCCGCGACGTGTCCGCCACGTGCGCGCCACGTGGCCGCCACGCGACCGCGACGTGTCCGCCGACCCAAACCGTCCCACACTTGCCAACATGACATATTATTTGCCAAAATGTTCATATTATGTTGCCGCTTTTTAAAGCCTCTAGTACAAATGGTGCGCTGAAGCTGACGTTCTGCAAAAACATAACAAAAATCAATAAACGTCACAATACTTAATACCTCCATGAGTGATCTTACGCGACTAATGAAATCGAATGCCTTCCGATCCAAATACCTGCCTGTTCAGTGAAAGTGAGCACGTAGTTTCCGAATAATATGTAGACCTTTAGAGGAAAAAGCAACTCGCATTCCGAGAAATACACCTCGCCTCATAAGAAGCTAATGAAACAAATCATAACCCGCAACTGTTGCATAACATTAGAAAGTTAGAGTTGGCAACACAAAGAGTAGGTAGTGGTTACGTCCGCCAACGTTCAACCAACGGTATCGAAGCGACAGCGGAGAGTCAGTGAGAAGTGGAGTACGGGGAGGGTGTGGCAGTGACGCTGTTGTGTGCAGATGAGCCCCGCCCCGCAGCCGCGCGACGAGCCGGGCGACGCGGACGGCGGCTCGCGCGACCTCGCCTCGCAGGTGCAGCATGCCCCACCGCGCGCTAGCGCATCCGTAGGGGACTAGCCCTCCGCTCGTCTCGGTGTTAGTGCATCCTGTGTGTGCCTGCACGCGCCCCAGCCCCGCCCCGCACACCTCGCGTCGACCTTTGCCCGCCGACCCCTCCGCGCTTCGGGCGCGCCTGGCTCTCTTCCTACTATCTCGTGTTTCTCGCTTGTTTTCTAGATCTTGCAGAATCTTCAAAAAAAGCGCACGGAACGGAGGGGACGTCTCAGCTCCGACGTTGCCAACAAAAAGAAGGGTGGCACCAAAAGCAATCTTATCTTCAAGGTAACCAGGGTCGGCACGAGCCGGCGCGCATGTGCTCGTTCGCCCGCTTAGCATGTTGCCGGCGGCGCCGCCCGGCGTCCCTTAGTCCGCTGCGTTCGCTTCGCTTTCTCTCTTTCTTTGGCGTTTCTGTTTCCGACCCTCGTCCCGCCGGCGGCCGCGCGGGCTGAGGCGCGCAGACGTGGGTCGCGCGACCGCGCGGCGGCCGCGGCCGCGCGACCGCACGCGCCACCACGCATGCTCGCTCGACGACTCGTCTCACGCGTTCATATTTTATTTCTCACTTCTTTACGACTCCATCGGTAGAGAATCATCGCGATGCTTGACCTCGAGCGTCCTGTCGCGCGCAGTCCGCACGGCTTCCTTTAGAGGCGACATCACCTCAGTTGCTGACCTCGTTAATGTACTTTCTTCTCTTTCCAGTTCCTCAACATGGCATCGGTATTCATGCGGATATTCAACCTGATCTGCATGATGTTATTAATCGGACATTGGTCCGGTTGTCTACAGTTCCTCGTTCCTATGCTGCAAGGGTTCCCACCAAACTCCTGGGTTGCAATAAATGAACTGCAGGTCTGTTTTTAACGTTATTTTCAAAATAGAACAAACGATTTTTTTTAAATATCTAATTTTAATCCAGCTTTGTAGGTAAGTATTACACAATTGGGTTTGCTCCTTTTCACAAAGCACCGAAAATGATCTTTGATCCCTTCAAGTACACAGGTTTTACGACGACGGTTGCATATTGTACATAATTATGTATTTGTATGGATAGAAATGAATGAATGATGCACTAAAATGTTATAGACTTCCAGTATCATAATTCAATTAGACGTAATGAAGACTACGACCACTGTTTTTTATTATTATTATTGACAAAGTAGTTCAATAAGATAGTATATATGTAAACTAATGGATAAATTACTATGACGTTCCAGGAGGCGTTTTGGCTAGAACAGTACTCGTGGGCGCTGTTCAAAGCCATGTCGCACATGCTGTGCATCGGGTACGGCCGCTTCCCGCCGCAGTCGCTCACGGACATGTGGCTCACCATGCTGTCCATGATCTCCGGCGCTACCTGCTACGCCCTCTTCCTCGGGCACGCCACCAACCTCATCCAGAGTCTTGACTCTTCGCGAAGACAGTACCGAGAAAAGGTATACCTGTAACTCTTTTACAGCATCATTTGCATAGAAACCCTGTTTAGTGGATTGCTCCTCTTAACCTGTTTCCTAGTTTTGGAGATAAATCGTTATGAACACCTGCAGAGTCTACTTTAAGGACATTAATCGGACGAAGTTTTGATAATAAAACTTCTGAATAAGTATTCCATGACAAGTCTCGAATACTATACCATCACATCAGAATCGTACATGCATGTGTTTGACTAAATTTTCTATGTAATATCCCCATCTAATAAATCGATCACTAAAGCCTTCATTGCCTGTTTCAGAGATTAGACGTGAGTACAAAGAGAATGTTTGTTTAGTGTTTCACTGGTTGTTATTACAGATTCAATCATCTGCACCAATACTCATGTCTCCCATCAAAATAACAATGTCATTATTTCGTACATTTCACAAATATTAACGGGTGTTCATAACTGTTTACTTCCATGGGTACTAACTGCTGGACTCTGTTCGTTAGGGTTATACATATACATACGTGTACTGTTGATGAGTCGGTTGTTTGAAGGTGTGTAGTTTGTCCTTCAATGTAAAGTGAAGTTGTCGCTAACAGTCCGTTGTTTTTGAAGCTGCATGATTTTATAGTTGCTACACGCGTGTGTGATTCGCGGCTGTCCATTGTTTCCCGTTTTAAAGCTTCTTGTGTACGTATTCTAGGTGAAACAAGTGGAGGAGTACATGGCATATCGGAAGCTGCCTCGGGAGATGAGGCAGCGGATCACGGAGTACTTTGAGCACCGGTACCAGGGCAAGTTCTTCGATGAGGAGCTGATCCTGGGAGAGCTAAGCGAGAAGCTTCGGGAAGATGTCATCAACTACAACTGTCGCTCGCTCGTCGCCTCCGTGCCCTTCTTTGCCAACGCCGACTCAAACTTCGTGTCCGACGTTGTGACCAAATTACGTTACGAAGTCTTCCAACCTGGTGAGTTTCAACGTTGAACTAAACAGTTTATGCAATAATTTTGCTACAAAAATCTATTTACTTAGGTACTATTACAAAAATGCTAAATTATATCCAAATTTTTATCATTTCAGGTGATATCATCATTAAGGAAGGAACCATCGGGAGCAAAATGTATTTCATCCAAGAAGGCATCGTGGACATCGTCATGGCTAACGGAGAGGTGGCCACGAGTTTGTCGGACGGTTCCTACTTTGGTGAAATCTGTCTTCTAACAAACGCTCGTAGAGTGGCCTCCGTCCGCGCCGAGACGTACTGCAACCTGTTCTCCCTGTCCGTGGACCACTTCAACGCCGTGCTGGACCAGTACCCGCTCATGAGACGGACTATGGAGAGCGTGGCGGCCGAACGACTCAACAAGATAGGGAAGAACCCCAACCTGGTGGCGCACCGCGAGGACGACACCACGTCCGAAGGCAACACCATCAACGCCGTGGTGAACGCGCTGGCGGCCGAGGCCGAGCACGTGTCGCTGTCGGACGACAGCGTGGCGCGGCTCTCCGAGCGCTCGCTGGGGCTGGCGCTGCAGCCGCTGCAGGCGGCGTCGTGCCGCATGGCGGGCGTGGCGCTGCCGGGCCTGGGCGTGGCGGCGCAGCTGCCGCGGCCCAAGTCCGAGCACGACTTCAGCGCCGCCGCGCCGCTGGCCGCCGGCGCCGCCGCCTTCCACAAGTCCGACGCCGGCATCGCGCCCTGACGCCGCTCGCTGCGCTAGTGCGCCACCGCGCTGCGACTGCGACATAGCAATACTAGGCTTAGTGCGAGCGTCCCGCGGCACGCTCGCTGGTTGTAGCGTAGACACGAGTATTATAGCTGCGACTTCGCCGGGCGGCTACGCGCCGCCCGCTGAATCTCATTTTGTGATCTTATACTTAATTCTCCTGTGTTATAATTTAGGTTAAATTTTATATCATTGACGCTGTGAGGAATCGACGAATACGTGACGTATTCCGATTGTATAGATATACCTGTTATATATTGAAGAATGATACTATTGAATCTTTATAGAGATACCTTGCCATTAAAAGAGGAAATAATTATATAGACTAGACTGAAATGTAAAGATATCACTATTTTATGCTTTGTTGGCGTATGAAATAGACCTCTATTGTTGATGCGGAATATTCGATCCCGAGTTAAGTACGAAGTGTATAAACGTTCCTGATTATCACGATTCAGAGATTATTATATTGGAAGCTCTTTAATTATAAAATTGGATCGTGGAGGGTACACGTGGAGGTAGGCGAGAATGCGCGCGGGTGCCCGAGCCGCCTGCACACGCAACGAGCCGCCGCTAGGTGGCAGCATGGGTGGCTGGTGGCCCCAAGGGCTGCGCGGTGGAGCGGGTACTGCTAGGTGGCAGCACGCGCGGCCGGTGGCCCCGGCGGCCCGCGGCGGAGCGGGTGCGCCGCGCCGCCACTGCACAAGCGACGCACAACAGAGCCTCACGCGCGATTCCAATAGCACATGGTTGCTTTCTTCATTTAATTATAAGTAGTATCTACCGATAATCGGCATAATTAGCGCTGTAACGCGCGGCACAAGTCTCTCAGTTTCTTAAGTAGAGGTGGATCAGTAGCGCTTCGAATCTTTTGAGAGTCGTTTCTGTATGTAAATATTGTAATATCGAGGATTTGCCTTAGCGCGGTTCGTTTGAGAGTGTTAGCGGGCGTTCGTTCGAGCGGTCCAGTCAATTATCCGAGCGCTCGCGTTGCGACGGACGTCTCGGTTCTCGATGCACTACTACACTTCATACCTTGTTTTAATTGTAGGTAAAAATAATTTATTGTCGATAGTGATCATTTCGTAGGAGTAAGTAGGCCGGAGCGTTAACAAATTCGGACGAATTACATTATGTGATAGAGCAGCGGTCGCTGCGCGCGCCCGCGGCCCCGCCTCGGCGACAGACGCGACGTGTCCACATCAGCATCAGTACCAGTAGTCCAGTAGATAGCGCCGTTACCGCATGACATTGTTCTTTGACTTGGAACTTATCTATCGTTTGATTCTTTCGATAGCCACTTTAGTTACTTCTGGCAATGAATTTGGCTTACTGCAAACGCTTATACATTTTGAATAAGTTAGCCTAACTTAGGACCTATATATTATAATGAGCAACATATCCTAGCGAGGCCCAGTCCATTCGATCTGTCGCCGAGTCGCCGCCGCGCCGGGCGACGCAAACTTTGGCACGAATCATCGTTGACTAATTCTTATAGTGTCATGACAATTTGTAAAGACGGTTTTGCAAATGTTGACTTTTTAGCCAAAATATAGTTAATGAATGACGAACCAATACGCAGTAGCTTACTTGTAGATGAACGCAGCCTAGTTCTCAGTTTTGGCGACTAACACCAATAGATACTTTGTACTCTTAAGATATTTATACATTGGTCTTAGCAGAGTGACTATCTGTCAATTTATCTACAAAGAGAAATATAATTGCGTTTCATTCCCAGAAGCATTTATTTGTTGTTGTTTTATCTACATAACATTACCGCTTTTGTAAATTATATAAATTTTATAGAAGAGATCTATTTTTATTGTGAAGTTGATCTACTGGATGTAAGTAAAACCTATATAAAAATTATTTCTTTTTAATCTGAACTGTTATTTGTTACATATTTTAATAATTTCTGGTAACTATTGTCACCAAAAGTGCTCATCGCTGTCAAGAAAATTAGAGAAAAAATGCATTAAAGAATGAAGAAAACCGCTCCGTTGTTTGACTATATTTACGTTACCGAATGTCTTTCCTATTATCCTACCCACAATCCATAATGTACCACACAAAGATTTGGATAGCCCTCAAATCGAACAAATATCGACTACCCTTATTACCCCAAAACTACTGAGTAAACCAGTGACCTAAACAACAACACTCAACAACGACAATCTCAATAATTCCAAATGATTCGAATGACAACCTTTGGGGTTGTCATTCGAATCATTGCGGGGGCAGAACATAGCCAGAAAATAATCAAATTATAACGCGTTAAGATAACTCAGTTCCATTAGGTGTACTTGCGGCTTCATTTTAGGCCCTTTCTTATTATTTTATTGTAGAAGTTTTTCCTAATTTTAATTCAAATAAATATACGATTACGGAAGCCAAATAGGTAAAGTTGAAGTTGGTACTACCCACTTTCCGGCCAGTGCTCGACCTCTGGCTCGGGAGAAGGCACGGCTCCCTGACGTTTCGTGCGACGCAGGTCCTCTCGGGGCATGGCTGCTTCGGGAGGTTCTTGTGTCACATAGGCAGGGAGCCGGACGCTGGATGTCACCATTGCGTCGACTGTCGGGAGGACACGGCACGGCATACGCTGGCAGAGTGTGCAGCTTGGGAGGAGCCGCGCCGTGCCCTCATCTCTGTGGTAGGCAGAGACCTCTCGCTGCCGGCCGTAGTTCATGCTATGGTCGGCGGTGAGGAGTCCTGGGACGCGGTGGTCTCCTTCTGCGAAACTGTTTTGGCGCAGAAGGAGGCTGCGGAAAGGGAGAGGGAAATCTCAACCGCTCTCCCAGCCCGCAGCAGGCGCATCGGACGTCGGAGGAACACATACGCTACCCCTAACTGGGTCCAGGGGCGGCGGACTTGGTGATGTCCGTCGCCCCTATTCATCCGGACCCGAGGTGGCGGCGCATGGTGTTCCCGTGCGCCCCTCTTTGACGTAGCGGGGGGAGTCAAACACCTCACTCCCCACGCTGACGTGAGGTGGACCGCAGAGGCGGGCCGGCACCAGCTGGGGATTACGGAAGTCGCATCTGTTCCCGCGATCCCCGGCGTAGGTGGAAGATGAAACACCGGGGTGGTTGTAGTCAGTAAGAGTCTGACAGACCCCTCCGCCCGCCCCAGGGCGGAGGACATCAATGAGGATTTCCCCCGACATAAAAATAAACACTTTATTCAAAAAATATCGCAATTGTACCATGTTATAAAAGCGGCAAAGAAGCAAAACATCGACATAGCTTGGAGCATAGATCGGCAATGAGTAGAACCCTATGAGCAGAATGACCATTGAGGTCGACGACTATCTAATCAATGTCTACCTATGTCAGTTTACTATCAATATCAATGTCAGTTTTTTTTTTAAATAATAGTAGGCAGCCACCTAAACTGGCGTGAAGTTTCGAAATCTTGCAATAAAGCTGAGACTATCCCATACAGCCAAATTAATTTAATTCACTACCTAAATGTCATTCTACTTATTAATCATGAGTAACACGTGAGATGGCAGGGAAATCCGGGAACATCCTGGAATTTTTCGTCCTGTCCCATGTGCTGTAAATAATTCGCATCTCTGAAAGCTGTACCTATCCTTTTGAAAGATAGGTACCTATATAAAATCTGGCTCTATTTGAATAGAACTAATAGGTTCACAGATTTCATAAGAAGAAGTAAATAGTTTGTTTTATTTTCAAAAAATCAACGCCTTTTGCGAAAGGACATTATGTAATGTAATTTTATTGTTAATACATTAAAATTATATTATATGCCACATTCAAACAAACAGTGATTTAGAGTCGTGTATGACTCATAGTTTAATATTATAGCGACGGATGAAAATCATCAGTACCACAAGAGAAAGGAGAAGAGGAAAAACAAGGATCTTAAATTTGGGGAGCCAACCATATTAATCGAGTGAACGGGCGTTATTGGTACATTCAAAGAATATATTATAGTCTAAAGTACCCTCACCCATTCCGCACTCGCAGAGAGAAAAGTCGCATAAATTATTATATGGATATTAAAAAAAAACCGTCAAGGATACGCACGGCGTTATACAACGAGCGGGTACTTAGATGAGAGTAGGCACCATAGGATGTGCTGGCGTCTGTACATTTTCTAGGAATGATTAGGATTTTTTTACTTACCCAGTTCCATTCTAAAAGTTGGTCGACCATTACTCATTAAACTCGTTAAGCCTAGGTAGCGATGATAGTTTTCCTTCTAAATTCGTTATTTAAGCTAATACCATGAATTTTTTCACGTCTCCAAAAAAACCGTTTAGCTGGCATAGCTTACACTTGACTAACAAAAATAAGCCCTTTAAAGCTTAATATTTCGCAAATGGATCCTTAGATGGAACAATGGTTTTGGCACACCCTCAATACTTTTAAATTACTTATCCAACGACACGCCACACCATGGGATAGACGATAAAAAAATCATCGCCACTTTACGTGTAGGGGGGCGCCACCCTAAAAAAATTTTTTTGGGATTTTATTTTACCATAATTATTGTAATATGTATACACAAACCCATACCAAATTCCAACGTTTTAATGCTTAGCCTCTCTGAGCTAAACCGCGGGCAGACAGACAGACGTACAAGGTGAAACTGTAAGGGTTTCTTGTTTACTACGGAACCCTAATTAATAATTTAAGAAAGTATATTCTCTAGCCATAAGCGCAGCCAGTTTACACGCAATGCAGGAATGGTGGAGCGCGACGCTTGCTTTTACAACTTTTCGCTGCAGAACCAGCTCACTCGATTTGTGAAAACGGAGGCGCAGACAAAATAAATGACTTCGCCGTAATATCAGCGTAATCTATGTGCTATTTTATCATTATTTTTGTCACCGTTTGGGGAAAATGCTAACCAAAGACTAAAAGTCTATGACATGGTTTGTTCCCTCAGTGTTGCATTTACTAAAAATCAAACCTTGATCCAAGGAATTAAAGTTGCTTTCGAGCCCAATTCAGCAAAAGGGTTTTTTTTATTAGTACTGTTTCTATAGTTAATCACAATTTAACTGTTTTACGTACTTACGCTCATGCCTTGTACCCATGAAGTTGGCACAGAAAAACTACGGTACGCCTGCTAAGATCCTCATAATTATACTCATTAAGCAGATTGATTGGCTTGAAAAATTAATTCCGGGTGGTGAGGTTTGTGAACGAATTCCAATGGAACTACAGCAACTTTCCGAACTATAATGATGAAATTTACATATGGAAAAATATTTCTAAAACTGGTAAACAAACATTGATAGACTTTTGTCAGCCCACGGAAAAAGAATTGTCAAAAAAATGTCAACATCTCTTGTTGTCTTGTCAATGTCAACGCAACCGATCCCTGTAGGTAGTCCATAGACTTGTTGTAGTCTGTCTGTGGTCAGACCACTGTTGTATACTATTATTTTGATCATGTGTTGTGCTTATAAATTCAGTATGGATTGAGGAATAAATGTTTTATGATCGTATATTGTAGTGATTCACCTATGCGGACAAATATTATTATAAGTGCACTTTAAACAACATTGTAATAGAGATAAAAATAAGTGTTTCTGTACATAGTTCGAGTGGTCATTTACTACCGCAATGTCGACGAGACGCGCAAGAATAAAAGCTGTTACCTCTTTACCGCCTCGGAGAAAAAATAACGATGCCGCAGACAAAGCAAAACTACTTGAGAAAGAAACCATTGAAAAGCCGATTAGAAGTCCTCGAACGCCACGAGGTTCGATTAGAAGTCAAGATAACTTAGACAGACGCTCTCCGAAGCCAGATTCTCCATTAAAGTCACCACGCCCTGTAAATAATGTATTTAAACATCAAGGAGAAAGGGTACCATCGCCTTTAACGCAAACTGAGATCACAAAAGAGGTTTCAGTCACTCCAAAAAGCTCTGAAAAGGTTTCGGTTATCACAAGTGTTTATAGTGCTAAGTCCAATAATGTGTTTGTGTCGCCGAGAAACGTCGGGAGTCCTCTCCGAAGGCATGCGGTTACACCTCTGGGACATAACTCTAGGGTAGAGGTGAATTTCCAAAGATTGACACCAGTCACACCAGAGAAGCACCCTGAGGAGCCAAAACAAAAGAGTGTTGAGAAAAGACCTGTGGAGGCTGATGTTACTGATGGCAAATCTATGGAAATTAGTCAGGATGTGGCCAGCACTGTTGTTACATCAGATGTTCCAGATGGTATGTGCTTATATATTTTTCCTGAGCCGATGTTGACTATTCTGTCAGTGCCAGCATTATTATGCCTACTACAAAGCTTTTTAGCTATAAAAAACTTAGTCCATATGTAAGCCCTCACAAAAGCTCGATAGATTTTGTGTTGAATTGCATCATGAAAAGTTCAATTTTCACTACAGTTTTTCATAATAAAATCTATATCATAAACCACGAAGTACCTTGTAATTTAAGTAAAATGAACTTATTATTTTAAAATAATATAAAATACAAGCACTTTGCTCACAACTTCAACTGCGCGGATTTAGTAGGTACTCCACAAACTTCAATGCCCGCTCTACCCCCTTTAGTTTAATTACCCAGCCATTTCTGCAGCTGATTCTGTGGTCTCTGGATCAGCACAACTATCCACCCTCGTCACCTCGTCTGGGGTTGATTTTGCAAAAATTGTTAGATCTGTTTCAATTATACCACTTTTATTTTGTTCATACTAATTCCCGTGTAAATTGAAGTAAGCAATAATGTCCTCCTCTAAAAACTTCATCACCCCTTAAGGGTTTTATTTTCGAAAAATCTAAATATTTATTATTCTTATTTTTTTCATTCAAATCATTAATGCCGGTTTCAAATTAATCGGACCAGACTAAGATTCTCCCCAGTTCGCTCAAACTGCAACATTTTTCTTAGAACATTTTTATACCCGTCGTAACTTTGAAACGAAAGGTCCGATTTGAATAATTTAAAGTGTAATTTACATGTACATAATCAACCTTAATTATCAAACCATTTAAATGAAAAAGGATTAATATCTTGATATCAAAATCATCACTTTTTCTTTCTACCTGGGCTTTGATTGAATAATTTTAACAAAAAGCAGTCATTGTGACAACCATAATAGTTAGACATATAGCCGGGCGGACTTTTTTATATATTTTTATATATCATTAATAGTTTTCGCAGCGCATGTGACGAAAAACATTTTATGACAATTTTTTTGACACCTTGGGTTACATAATTCAAGTTTTAGAAGGGATCCCTAATTATTTCTGGAATTAAATATAGCCTATGTTACTCGGTGAAGATGTAGCTTTCTATCAGTGAAAGAATTTTTCGGTTCTGTAGTTTTTGAGCCCTATTGTAACAAATAAACAAATCTTTCTTCTTTATAATATTAGTTTAGATTAGATGATCAGTCTCCTATCCTTGTTCAGTTGTTTGCTCTAAGAGCCTTAGATCTGTTTCCTTCCACCATTTTTAGTTGTTAAACCTTTTATATTTATAACTGTTTTGCCTTTGTACCACAATAAACAGTGTTATCATAAATTTATAAATATATTTTTATTTTGTTTTTCAGATTACAGTGTCCCAAGCGTGCCTGAAAGCATCACTGAAGACACCGTTATGGATGGCATTGTGCCCCTCCATGCAGTGTCTACTGCTCCCAAACCCCTGGCCTTGTTGAAAAATGAGATCATATCAGAAAATGCTGAGGTCTTGTTTGACCCTATTGTACCCCTGCCATCACCAAGCAAAGTACGACCCAAACTGCGCCCGGCCCCGAGACTTGCACCTTTGAGAAGGAACAGTGTGCAGGTATGAGTTTTTTGTACTTTAACAAAATGTTGAACAAGCATCATGATTATTTAGCCTGCAGATTCTGTCTGCTACTTTTTGCACTACTTCTAATAGCATTTTTTTTTTACGTCTGGCAAGGAGTCAAAACTTTTCACTGTCACACTCGAGGAAGTCTTTGGCACAAAACTGGGCCGAAAAGGGGATACTCATCGGCGAGAAGAGATTATCAAATCTCCGCTTTGCCGATGATATCGTACTTGTTCCTCATCAGCGGCTGATCTGGATAACTAGCTCACAGACCTGAACAAGACAAGCCTCGATATTGGACTATGTCAAAGACCAAACTCATGACGAACAGCACCAAAAGAAGACTATACATTGAGGATGAGGAGATTACATATGTCCAAGACTATATCTGGGCCAAATAGTCTTCTTCCAGGCGCGACAAGGCAAAGAAGTTGCTCGACGCACTGAGAGCGCCTGGAGGAGTCAATGAAAGGTCTTCTAAAAGGAGATCTCCCACTATGTCTCAAAGGGAGAAATATGGACATATTGTGTATTCTCACATACCTATGGTGCACAAACCTGGTCTTTGACACTTTAGCAGAGCTCCAAGCTGGTTTGCCAGCAAACCATAGAGCGTAGTATGTTGGGGTTCTGTCTCTCGGACCCCGTAAGGAAATAAAAAATCGGACTCCGAATCCAAAATCACGGACGTTGCCCAGAAGGCCGCTAAGCTTAATTAAGTGGGACTGGGCTGGACATGTCTGCCGCATGTCAGACGAAAAATGGGCAAAAAGAACCATCGAATGGCTCCCACTAAATGGCAAAAAACATCGCGGCAAACCAAGGCAAAGATGGCGAGACGATCTCGACTCCTACCGAAAGGACTGGCCTGACAAAGCAAATGACATGTGGAAAAAGGGGGAGGAGCCTATATAGAAATAATGCCCGGTTTCTGAGGGTTTATCGGTTGTTTATCTGTCCGTTACCGCTATTTCTTATATTTTTTTGACTGGGAATGTGTGGCGGCTGTTCCAAAAAAAAAGAAAAATGACGTCATTAGTTGGTTAGTGGTTCACGGACAGATAAATGACCGATAAAGTACCTCGGAAACCGGGCAACCAGAACTTATCTGGCGGTGCTGAAAGAGACCATAAAATATGTAATGGAACCATACTTTAAACTCTACTTTATAAAGAACTCAGTATAAATAACTTTCTCTTGCCAAGTGACTTATGCCAACATATCTAATGTCTGATTGTTTGAGCAGATGTGTGATGTAGAAGTTACTTAATTGAACCTTATTGTTTTAAACCAAGCATGTAACTTCATTATGCTATATTGTTGTATCACATTTTTGATTTCAACTCATCAAAATTATTATTATGTAACAGATATAACTTAAAAGAAATAAAATTAGAAAGAAAAATAGTTTATTTGCGCCAAGCACGACGCACACAAAAAAAATATGGAAGATAAGCGTCACATTCGCGCAAAACGGCCATCGCTCAGCGATGTTTTTCAGCGTCAGTCGGCGTTGACTAACGTCGATCGGAGCAGCTTAAAAAGTAAAACGAAACAAATAAATTAAAAAAAAAATTACTAACTATCTTTATCCGTCGGTTTCGTTCGCGGGGCTTGAAGGCTGCTTACCATACAGTTTTCGTCATTAAAGGTAGCATAAGGCACTCACACACAGCGTAGCTTTCGATCAGAGAAATGTGTAATCAGATCAGAACTTCCAGAGAATACGTTTACAAAAAAAAAAATAGTTTACTAATAGTGCGTCCACACGACACCGACTTTTGTTTGCGCAGACTTTGAACTCTGAACAAAAAAGTCTGCGCAGACTTAAAACAAAATCTGCGCAGACATAAGTCGTTGTCGTGTGGACGCAGTATAAGAGCCTTACTTTAAACACAGGTTCTTAATTTAAATTTCCCATACAGAATTTGAATTTTAGAATCTGCTATTCAGTATTGAAAATACTCATATGGTTAGAATTTCTTATAAATGAGTCTATATGTGTTTAATAATAACCCTCTTAAAGCAGTTTAAAACATTTTGAACTATTCTCATCTACAGGGAAGCGCATCAGAATCGGAGGATGAAAGCCGTAGAGCGTTGCTGAGCGGCGGCGGAGTCAGCACGCCGGCGCCTCCTCGACAGAGACACGACTCCCACACCTCGCACAGTACCATGCAGTCATTGCCTAACAGGTGACTGAAGATTTTATGGGGATACTAGCTCCTGCAAGTGGCGTGTTGGAAATTATCCCTAGGGAACATACTCCCGGGACAAAAAGCCTATGTGCTCCAGACTATAACCTATCATTGTGCCAGAATTCATCCTGATCCGTTCAGTCATCCAGGCGTGATTGAGTACCAAATATTCATCCAAACTCGCACATTATGTATAACTAGCACTTCGCCCGCGACTTCGTCCGCGCGGATTTAGTAGGTACTCCACAAACTTCAACGCCCCCTCAAACCCTTTTTAAAGGTAAGTTTTGGAAAATTAAGCACTACGATATCCATTCAACGGTCTCAGGATCAGCCTACTATCCATCCAGTTCACCCCGTTCACCCCGCCAGAGGTTGACTATGTAAACATTGTTAGATCTGTTTCAAATTTCCCACTTTTAGCTTGTTCATTCCAATTTCCACGTAAATTGAAGTAAGCAATAATGTCCTCCCCTGAAAAATTCATCAACCCTTTTCGCCCCTTATATTTGTTATTCTTAATTTTTATCCAAAACATTAATGCCGTGCATTAAGTTTCTCCCCAGTTCGCTCAAACCGCAACATTTTTCTTACTTAGAGCATCGAAAAATCCAAATAAATGTTATTTTTCTTTTTTTATCCAAAACATTAATGCCGTGTTTCAGCTTCATCGGACTAAGCGTTAAGATTCTCCCCAGTTCGCTCAAACCGTAACATTTTTCTTACTTAGACCATTTTTATGCCCGTCGTAACTTTAAAACGATAGGTCCGATTTGAGTAATTTGAAGTGTAGTTTACATGTACATTATCAACCTTAATTCTAAACAAACAAACTAACTAATCTTTACTCTTTATAATATTAGTTTAGATAGATTAGATATATAATCCTGATGATGTGTCTGTTTGAGTATTATTCGCAAATTATCGGCATTCGATTGAACTGAGTCTATAAAATAATCATTAAAATGTCTTGCTATCATTTTAGGAATATTAAATTTCATAGAATTGGTTACCTCCCAAGTTGCTTTAGACTTGTTATTGCTAGTTCCTATAAAATAGCTGTTTTGAGCCCTTTGTGTTAATTTGATCACTTTTTAATATCTCTTTGAGAATTATTTGAAAGCCGCTTTTGTATCACTATTTCGCTTTATTCTGTATTGCTATAATAAAGTTCATAATAAAGATCACATAAGTTCATTAAACTTTATAGAATTTACTGGTGATTGTGGAATACTGAGCATACAAATGATAAAAGCACTCAATATAATTGCAAAAGAACTTGGCCCAAAGGAAATAAATACTAAAAATATTCTGCTTTTAATTTTCAAGATTAGAAACAAAATTTAGGATTCGTTGAATCTCGTGAGTTTGGAGGAATTACGTTACCCAAGAAATTGGGGCGTTTTTCAATTCTATTATATTAAAACTCCTTTAATTGTATTAGAAGTTTCAACTACCATTACCGAAGTTAATGCAATTATCAATGTCTTCAGAACTGTTCAAAACATTATGCGCGCGTGGATTTCCTTAGCAGAGTTATTTTAGAAATGTATTTATTATACTCTTCAAAGATCTTATACTTACAATCATCAACAAATATATTTCGAAAAAGATTATTACAGGATTTTATGTTGATATAAAACTCTATGGCCCATAACTCATTAATAGGTACCAACTCTTAACATCTTACACACGTGATAACTTTTAAACGAAATATCCGATTGAGATGAAACAAAAAGTATTTCACTTCTACATAAATACTCTTGATAACATAATGCTTAATTTCGATAAAGATTAATATTACGATACATATTTAACGTAGTTTTTTTTTCTTTAGACGATTTAATAATTATTTTGAACACAAAATGGGTTATTGTGATTAAACCATGATAGCTAGATATATGTTCTCGCGGACTTTTTTGTAGGTCTTAATGGGATCTACTAACCCGTAGTACATCATTTTGTTCTATTGTCAATAGTTTTTGCAGCGCACGCAAAAAAAGGTTTTTGATTTTACACCTTGTGTTACGAAATAGCAATTTTATTACGGATCCCTAATTTTGAAAAAAAAATATAGCCTATAGCCTTCCTATATAATATTAAGATAAATGGACTACCCAACACTGAAAGAATCATTCAAATCGGACCAGTAGTTCCAGAGATTAGCGCGTTCAAACAAACAAACAAACAAACTCTGCAGCTTTATAATATTAGTATAGATAGTAGTAGAATTAATTCTCTCAGGACTTTTATAGTTGACGCCAGATAAATTTGCAATAACGGTCATTGCCCTTTCTATAATGTCTCTTCGTAGGTATCTGGACATTAAATTAAATTATTAATCGTTTATCATTACTAGAAAATGTAACGGATCGCGATACATATCGATTCAGGACAGCTTTGTCTTTATTTTTGTTTGTCAATAAATGTAGGTGGGTCAATGATCGTTATTATTTTAGCACTAGAGGTTTCAATTGTCAGATTTCTATAAACTGACAAATAAAATTGTTGTCTATGAGTTCTTCAATGGAAAGTCTTTCAATTTTTTTTTTTGTTTGTGGAAACATTTTCAGTGTTTGAACAGTATTTACTGGAAAAAAAATATGCTAATATGCCTAGATGAGTGTTCTAAGGTAGTGTTTTGTTTCAGGGAAGTGAGCCGCATTAGAAATGACTCAGTTTGTTCGAGCGTCAGTCAGGCAACGGCGCAGCCACCGGCCGCCTCTTCTCCCATTAAGGACAAACACGTGGCTAAGTAAGAGATTTAGCTTCTACAATTCTACTTTTAATAGAAAATGTGGCTACTTAAAGAGGTGTCTGCATCTCACATAGGTACTTACCTATAATACTGCGGAATGTCTGTCATTCAGTCTATAATAACTATTCATTTAGCTGAAATACTGAGAAAAAGTGTTTCATTCCTAATCAGACTTAATAAATAAAGAAATGTTAACGGTGAAAATAACGTATGAAAACAAGTACTGATAAAACAATCTTTGCGGCTACTCGCCTATTTGAAAATTGATTTCAGAGCTGATGTTAACTCGTAAATCGGAGCTTCTAGCAAAATCTTCAGAAAATACAATATCGGTCCACTTGAACATAACTGTTCCGATTTACCACCGAGTCTTCTTTCACAATTTTTTTGTGGCTTCTAAAAAGCATGGTCCATCTGAAACAGAACCATGTACTTACCCTAGCCGTGCTCCCCCAGAGCCCGGCGCCTGGACACGGGGCGGCGCGCGGCGGCCATGCGCCGGCGCCGCGAGACCGTCAAGAAGGACTCGCTCACCATGTACGACCTCATCTTCTACAACCCCACCAGCAACCCTATCATGTGAGTATTCTGTTCAGTATCTTTATTTATTTTAGAGTCGTCAAATACGAAAGAGTAGTCACGAAAACAGTTATCAAAGTAATCAAAAACATAAATTATTACTGTTCTCAAAAATACCAAAACATTTAAATGCTTCCCCAAATAATAGAATTTATTCCCCTGACCAAATTCTATTATTCTATTCCGATAAGAACCAGCCGGTCGATTCTGTAAACATGTCGAAGTGAAGTCTTGGTTGAAATGATCAAGGGTGAGGTGAGCTGTCAATCCATATTATCAAGATGGAATGGCAGCTCACTTCGTGATCACATGACATCTTGATTATATCGATTGACAGCTCACCTCGTGACCACTTCACCCAAGCCTTCATTTCGATATGTTTACAAAATCGGCCGGCCCGGGTCGACGGCGCGTTGTGTTCCATGCGCACCTCAAAGAGATGACAGCATAAGGCTGTGTTTCCACCAGAAATGTGCGGGGATGCGAAGCGAGGTATGTGTTTGCTAAGAACCAATAGAATCGCTTTATTTACTTAGCCTCGCTCAGCGCAAGTAATTCTATTGGTTCTTAACAATCACATCCCTCGCTACGCGTCCTCGCACATCTCTGGTAGAAACGCAGCCTTATAGACGGGGCCCGCTAAGTCCAATGCCTGCCAGGGTTGCGAAATTGTTCGAAAGAGTTACCGCGGCCCTCGAACGCAAAGAGCAGTTGAAGAAGCGAATGCGTTTAGTTTAGTTTTCAGTAAGATTCGACACTCCCTCCTACTCCGCCCAGAGTGAACGTTATTTCATAATTTTCCATAAAAAAAAAGTGTTCACCTACATCACTTGTATTATTGCTCCCTAGCCCCGACCAAGATGAAATAAAAGCCCAGGAGGCTAACAAGGAAGCCAAAGAGGAAGCATCTCGCAAGAACGCTAAGGAATCTGAGGACAAGGCGGAAGATACACCCGAGAAGGAGGCTGAGGCCGCGCCCGTGCCGCAGATCAAACTGGGGCCCAACGGGGAGATAGTACTGGACGAACAGAGCTTGGTATGTACTGCCTTAGCTGTTGCGAGGCTACGGAGGCGGCAGATCTTTTCACGAAAAGATCTGCCGCCTCCGTAGCCTCGCAAAGATTGATTTGCAAAAAGAACAAGAGCCACGGCTCTTGTTCTTTTTGCAAATCAATCTTTCGATAACCGTAAGAATAACATAAAATTCCTCAAATTCGAAAATGCGTGAGTATGTTATTAAATAAGAATAAATTATTATGAAATAATAATAATAACCTTCCAAAACCTTAGATAAATTTTTCAAAAATTATATGATGTTTTCTAGTTTTCATCAACATCAGGCCTCAGAATGTACAACTGCATAATTGTATTAGAAAACTAAAATGTAATTTATTAAAATGTGCGCTTTCCTTTAGTTTGCCACTTTCTAGAATTTGATCCTTATTCTTTCGGATGATGAAAAATACAAGTGTTTTTTTTTCAAAATCACTTTTTCAGTCCTAGCTAGGAATACTGATTTTTCAAAAATCCAATTATGCAGTTTTAGTTTTCATCAAAATCGGGCTCGAGACTCCTTCCAGTGTTTTTCACTATTCCTCGAGAGTTTCGGATTTGGCCATCCACGCACACTTGAAAAATTCACCCTGTACAGTGCGTGGTGAACTTTTTTATTTTTTCCATAGGTGTATCAACACTTCTGGTAAAAATTAAATCTAAACATGATATGATCTAGGCATGATACATGTTTTATGTGCGGTGAGTTTTTTTAGGATTGTATCCCCGCCACTAGGCCCGTCACGGTGGCCGCAACGATTGGATAGGAACTTTTGAAATTTTCACGCGCTTCGATGCTCGGTGCTGTCGCTTGTCACTCCCGCTACAATGGCTACAAGCGGTTGTTTCTTTGGTATGATATTTTGCGCTCGCGCACGCCGCTGCGTACTCTGCGATAAGTCCCATACTGATTACTCGTACCCTTCTCCAGGTTATCAAACAGTCAGAGAAGCGCAAGGTATCGTCAAGCATCGTGCACGAGGGCGCGTGGGGCAGCAGCGGCACGGGCGGCCGCTACCGCCGCACGCCGCGCACTGCGGACTGGAGCGACGCCGAGACCGTGCGCTTCTACCGCGCGCTCGCCGCACTCGGCACCGACTTCATGCTCATGGAGAGCCTGTTCCCGGGCCGGACTAGGAGAGATCTGAAGCTCAAGGTAAGAGCATGGTGCATTTGTAAATTAGACCCATAACAGCTCGTCTTTTCCTAATCAAAAATTTCATATCACCTATCAAGCAATGTCTTAATTAGATTTTTACATGTCTGAGCAGAATAGTATCTGAAAAAATTTGACAGATATCATTATTGTAAACCCGCAATCCCAAGGCACCCAGGGTCACCACAAAAATTTGTTCGCTGCTTCTCGTTTCCAGCGAATTCCCGCGATAAGTGACAACACACCCTGTACTACTTCTACCCATTTTGCGCCTTCCATTATTAAATAATTTTTCAACTCCATTAACCATATCTTTTGAGAATAATATACACTCTATCTGTAATTTATCCCATTCCTTACAAGTAGGTACATATTTCAAATCTGACCTTGGACAATATTGTCCCTTCCAGTTCAAAAAAGAAGAGCGCGTAAACATGGCACAGATAGACAAGGCGCTGCGCACGACGTGCAAGTGGGACGCCGAGCGGCTGCTGGAAGAGTTCCAAGAGGAGCGCGAGGAGGCCGACAGAGCTGCTCGTGCTGAAGCTGCCGAACTGCAGCAGCGCGCCATCGAGCACCGCCAGCAACAGAAGGAGGCGAAGGAGATGCGTGTGCGCATGAGTGAGTACTTACTGTGTTAGAATTGATTGACAAGGCGCTGCGCACGATGTGCAAGTGGGACGCCGAGCAGCTGCTGGAAGATTTCCAAGCGGAGCGCGAGGAGGCCGACAGAGCTGCTCGTGCTGTAGCTGCCGAACTGCAGCAGCGCGCCTTCGAGCACCGCCAGCAAATGAAGAAGGCGAAGAAGATGCGTGTGCGCAAGACTGGTTATTGTGTTACTGATGTTAACTTGGTTGTACATCAATCATTGCAATTTATCATATATCAAAACCCTTCCGTTACTGAATGATTGGGTGACTGATAGACAACTCAAAGACGAAACTTCTGGTCGTAGAAAGCTGAAATTTGGGATGTAGGTTCCTTGGGAAGTGTAAGGGAGACGATTTTCCGAAATTCCTACGAAGTCGCGGACAAAAGCTAGTATCTTAAGTGTTATAAAAAAGTCTTGTTACGCGTGCAAGTGAATCACTATGTGCACATGGACTATTAAAACCTACCTATCAGTCCGTATGTGTCCGTTTACAGCTAAACTTGATTTCACAATCTTAGATATTGATCGTCAAGTTTAGAAACAATAAAGGGTAAATTTGCGGGTTGGGGTTGAAACTTCGAATAGTGTCAGTATCAGTTACAATGTTGTTATTTACTTGGTCGACATCATATAAAATGTATAATTTATTTTTTTCCATTACAGGTCGAGGTTCAAAAGCCTTGGGGTCATCCGTTCTCCCCGCAGCAGGCAGCGGTTTCACGGCTGACGATATTATTCAAAGACATCACGAAGCCAAAGCGAACAGACAGAAGCCACCACAGAAACCGCACACAAGGAGCCGACCCAAGTCCAACCCCTCGCCACACCTTGCGCCCATCACACACATCGCGCCAAAGCCTAAACCAACCAATGACATGGCCACGACACGAAAAACTGATTCGCCCAAACCACAGGACAAGACGCCGGAGGTGCAACCACCAACCACACCGGTAGTGCCTGCCAATATCGAAAACGGATCCTTAGTCGTACTCACGGTCAATGACCCCAACTCTCCTTCAAAAAAGATGTTGCAAACTTACGTAGCAAGCGGTGGGGGAAGGTTAACTCCTGTAGCTTTGCCGCCTGCGTTCTTGAACTCTGTCGTTACCTATATGAAGCAGGGTGGTACACCTAAAAGCAATGCGGGGTCTTCGCCACACTTGATGTCCCCTAGCAGTGTAGCAAGCCAGGAGAGCCGACCCTGTTCCACTCCAGGGGTTATTCAGATGAACAGCAGTCCTGCCAAGAGGAAGCGACATAGTTCGTATACCATAACACAACTTTAAGAGTCGTGACGGTACTTGAAGGTTTTGAGTGAGCCAGATGGGGCAGAGCGAAAAGAGGTGTAAGTTTTAGGTTTAGCGAGAGTACTAATGAGCTACGATCTAAGAGAAAACCTCGTTTCTGCCCAAGAGCCATATCGAGAAAGGTCAAAGTCATAGTAGTTGGAGCGAGAAAAAGAGAAACATCTATTCAAGATGTATAAAGTTATCTCTTTGACTCTGGCACAGGCATAAGATGACTTTTTACCTCAAGCTCCCCTTGGCTACTAAAGGGCGAGCTTCAGGAGCACATTGCTACCTAGCATTGCACGACAGAGACAGCACTATACGAAACCCTAATGATCTTTGTACACGATGAAAGAACGAAAGCATATAACTTTATTCGAGTAGTACTAAGGTATGCACGTTAACCAAAAAACGTGAATCCATCGTTTTTCACGGCTTTCAACTGTAGCTAAACATGCCCAAGTTACTTGCACCGCGTGCGATCAATTAAGGAAACGTGTTATTTGTTTTCGTGTAAAATACCGCGTTCAATACTGCTAGCAACACTCATTTACAACAAAAGCTGTGCAATATGACGAGGCTTCACTGTCACGTACTGTAACCGAAAAAACTTATGTCATAATAATATGCTAAGTAATTAGTTTACGCCCAAAGCTATTATATCGTGTTTAACTTTTAATAAACTGTAATCTCGATAATATTAATCACTACACTGCTAATGCTTGTAACCAGCTGTTCTAATTATCAGTAGTTTTAATATTAGGGTTACATTATTATTGTTATTATACCCACAGGATCGATGTATTTATTTACGTTGAATATTTATATGTTACTACTTACTTCTGCCAGCGGCTTCGTCCGCGTGAATGTCAGAAATTATCCAAAACATACTCCCGGGCAGGGCTGCCAGATCGTATATTTGGATACAAAATATGTATAATCGGACGGTGTATTGTATCCATGATCATTCCGTATAATTGGATACAAAAGAATACGGCATGAAATGGAACGTGAGTTCGCCTCTTGCTTTTTTCGAAGAAGTTTCGAAGTGTCGAACTATAAAGAGTGAGAGACAAAGTTGGCAATATCTTATCTCTGTTCACCCTTTAAAGTTTATAGGATGAACAGAGATAAGATATTGCTAATGCTAACTTTAGAACTATGAAAGAGTGTCGTTATTATTTGAATGTGACCAGTACTATCATGTATTAATCCTGTCAGATTTTAAAAGTGTAATAAAAAAACGAAGCCGCATTAAAGTACAGGTCTGTATGTTAGTTTTATGAAATCATGAAGAAAAATCGGTTTATAGAATGGTTATGTATAATGCGATCAAATTTACTTAACCGTATAGCCGCGATTTATTTGCTGGCAGCCCTGCTCCCGGGATAAAAGTATTGTGCTATTCCAGTAGGTGAAGATCCAGGATTCCCGCTGTGGGTGGGTTGTAGCTAAGCAGACAATAAAAAAGCACATATCATTTTATTTTGCTAAACGTTAATTCCTCAATGACTTCGTTAGGTTGTAGACTATCAAAGACATCTGGGTTTTGGTGGGGGGGGGGCTTATCATCTTGGACCCCGCCCTGGATCCGTCAATGTATTCCAGACTATAATCTTTCTCTGTGCCAACTTTCATCCATACGTTCAGCCGTTCTGGCGTGATTGAGTAACAAACATCCATCCATCCACCTAAACTATCGCATTTATTAGTAATGAGATACTTACAGTGACGGCAAGATTCATAAATCATTCTTTGACTTTACATTGTTGGGTAAGCATTTTACGAAGCAAATAATTTTCACATTCGTAGGTATAATATAAGGTCCCGGTAAGGACGGAATGGCAGAGGATTTTGCCACCGGTCAACGCACACTAGCCGCATAGATATTGAAGCATTCCGGCGGCCTACCAGTGTATTCTTGATCGAAGCCTATCAAGATATCCCGCGACGAGCCGCGGCATGCCGCTGCGGGATCCCTAAGCGCGCTCCGCTCTTCAATGCCGTGTCAAAAATCCCCATCGATGCCACGGAATCAATTAAAACATTGGCATTCAAAAGTCAAAAGTCAAAAGTCAAAATAATTTATTGTTTGTCACAGGTTTAAAGCAGTTCTTATCAACGTAATATGTAGATCGCTGTAACATACCCATAGGGCGTACAATATGCATATTTATATCTATGTTTTAATTAAATAATATCTAATCCAAACCAAATCTATTTTATCATGCAAAAATACATTATAAATTAATGATCTCTCATGTCAAAATACATTAAAATTCGTCAATATGATACGCATGTCAAAATATTATTATTAAATAATTAAATTATACATAGTCAAAATTAATTCAAATATATAATAACAGTCAATCCTAAAATAATTAAAACAATAAAATGAATAAAACTATCACATATTAAATGATCAAAATTTGTCATTTAAAAACTCCGTAATATTATAGTACCCCTTACTAATTAGCAATTTTTTTAGTTCTCTCTTGAATGAATTAATGTTCATTCCCTTTAGATAATTAGGTAGTTTGTTGTATATTAATGGGGCCATGCATATTACACTTTTTCTCAAAAATGCTGTTTTTGCAGAGAGAGATTGCACCCAAAGTCTGTACTTCTCACGTCTATTTCTATTATCAATCAAAGGGGGAAACAAATGAGGATTGGTTTTTACAAAAAGCGATATCTCCAATATCACACATTTATGTCGTATTCCTACAATTAAAAATGTCGTTTGGTAAAAATTTCAATCCAATGCCATTACGTCCCTGTGTGCGTAGGCCCTTATACGAATGTGACGGGGCGGCTTGCGTAGTTCGTTTTTTTTTTTTTAATATTTTGTGAGCCAATTGCCACACCCGATTGCGCCTTTGTTTCGTTATATTTGTGCCTAACATTCAATGGTGGCTGTTCAACGTAAGCTCGAAAGAAACGGCTAACGTCGACCGATCGATTATTATCTGGAGCTTTTGATTAATCGCCTTGCCAGTAAATGGAAGATGAATTCTCGTTCGACTTAATCGACGTTGATCACAACATTACGTCGATCGTGTGGGTGTAACACTGTTAGTGATATTTTATGTCAAAATGTTTAACGCTGAATATATTTGTTATACGTTTTAGATGTAAGTAATAGTTATAAGGGTGTTTATTTCTTTTACTTACTACACTGTATGTATGGCTTTTTAGTTAGTTTCACATTCCTCAAGGTACACATTTTAACTAACCAACTGTAGTTTTTTATTAAGACTGCGTACATTTTAGAACGAAATACGAGTGAAAATTAAAAGAAAACCTATCAAACGCCTAGCTTGTTACTACAATATAATGTCGCAGTAGTTCCATTTTATTAAGTATCTATTCAAGTAGGTAGTATACATGATTAAGAGTCAAAGCGCAAAAACACGCATGGTACGGGCGCAGGCGAGCTCGAAGCTAATATCACTTTACAATAGTATAGTTTTAAAATGACTTATATTGTGTAGTATTTAAAAATTAATAGAAACGTATGTAGCTATGTGATATTAAACATTTTAATTATACAATCTTTTCCGATCTCATCATGAATTTTAGATTTACAATATAAAGCTTTTTAATGATTTGACGGTAAATTCGTCATATCTTCCTGCCCTTATCCCATGTTACTTGGGGTCGGTGCAACACGTTTTTTCCTCCATTATATCCTGAAAGCGGTGGCGAGATAATTTGGATGCACACCGCGAAGGCTAGTTCGAGGTGGCGCAAGAAAAGAATGTCTGGAAGGATATGGGGGAGGCCTTTGCCCAGCATTGGGACACAATAGGCTTATAAGGAAAAAAAATATATCCTGTCAGCCGTCACACTATCACTAACTCCCTTTCTCCACTAACTCCGTCTTTTCTTTGGCCTCCCTCTCCATCCATCCACATTTATATTCATAACTCTTTTTGAATTACATGCATTTCATGCCTCCTCTTCACATGACCATACCAAAACAAGCGGTTACCTTCCAATTATTTCGTCACTGGCCCTACTTTTTAATATTCTCCTAATGAACTCATTTATTTCTCACTTTTATCCATTCTCGTCACTCCGTCTCAACATTCTCATTTCCGCTACATGCAATCTTTTTCATCCGTTGTATAATGTCACCGGAAAATTGCAAACGCCGCCGTAAGATTGTAAAATATCGCGTGAAATTGTAAACTATTTTTTCTTAATAAGACACGGCGGATATAATATTGGAAAGTTTTGAATTTGGGTGGGGTTTATTGTATACGAAACGATTTTTTCGTACAGATATTCTATTTCACGAAGTCCGTTTGACTATGAATGTTGTAAGGTCTGTACGTGCACACTGTTTTAGTGTGCGTAACCTCGGAAGCGCTCAGTCACGATCGCGACGCGGTCAGAGTCACTAGTGTTTTGTTTCCGCGCTAAAAAATTCAAAGAGTAACGTCAGCATGGCAAGTAAACGCAGAAAAGTTGTCCACAGTGAGGTAACATTTTTTTTTAACTATTGTTACTACTTTTTGTGTGCTATTAAGAGTTTATCTATCTAATATTATGAAACTTGTTACTTAAATAGGTATTTCGATTTGGTTTTGTTCTAGGGTCGAAGCATGATAGCTAGCGTTTATCATTTCCTGCGAGAAGAGTATGAATTCACAAAATCAGTTGCGGAACCCAACTGTGATTTGTCTCATTTACGAGATATTACAAGGCGTACAGCTGAGGCTACAGGTGTTTCTATGAAAACTGTTCAACGGATATTAAAAGAAGAGAAGGAATTGCCATCCTGCTCATCAAATTTCACTTCTCCTATGAAGAAAAGAAGAAAGCGGGATAGTAAGATAGAAATAGATAATTTTACAGCCGATGTTGTTCGCAGTACTATACAAAATTTCCATGTCATCCATAAAGAAATTCCAACGTTGGCTAAGTTAAAAACTGTATAAAAAGAAAAAATTGGTTTTGATGGTTGTATCGAAACTGTTCGTCAATTGTTACTGAAGTTAGGTTACAAGTGGCGTAAAACAGAGAATAACCGTAAAGTTTTGACGGAGCGTCACACAGTGGTCCGGATTTTGAATATGGAGGACTTAGGACCCAAGGTCAATATTTCAGGCTAAAAAAAATCACATGGCCGGATAAGTAAACGCTCATCAACGTTTGTTCTAGCGGTTTTCATGAAAATGCTTAATTTCGCGAAAAAAAAAATATTAAAAAAAAAATGTATGGAGATAAAGTGAAATTTTTTTTTTTCTCGATTTGTTTAAAAGTGTTAGCAATGAAACCTTTTGTATATTATTATGTTACATTTATCTGATAATTTCACTAAGAAATCTTTTGCATGCAGTTGCAGCTTTGGCGTTTATACGCGGTTTAACTTAAAATATTTAATATAAAAGAAATTACATGAAATCAGTAGTTTTTTGCTCTTTTAAAGTGGTTACGGGAATAAAAATATTTATATAAATACAAAAAAAATAAAAAAATAATAATTATGATTGAAAATTGTTAATTACTTACATAATTTTTACAGTACAATATACATAATAATCGAAGGTTGTTTACATTATTTAGTCAATCCAGACATAATTTTTGACAAAATAATTTTTTAAAATTGTTAATTACATAATTCTTACAAAACAATAAAATAAAATAATCCAAAGTCATTTATATTATTTTAACACAGACATCAAATTACAAAATAACATAATTATTGAAAATTGTTAATTACATAATTCTTAGTTAGTACAAAAAACATAATAATCGAAGGTCGTTTACATTATTTATATCAATACAGAGATCAAATTACAAAATATAATTCTTATAGTCCAATATACTAATCGAAAGTCGTTTACATTTTAAATTAAATATAATACATTTAAAAAAATAATAAAATGACTTAAACTTCATTCCAATGGATCTGGCACATTTTCTGGAGCTTCTTGTTCAACTTCTATTTCCTCTTCTTCAACTTCCACTATTTCTTCTGCTATTAATAATTGGATAGCTTCTGGAAACATACTTGATGACTTCAATTTGGTGTATTTAGGTTTCAGATGAGATATATATGGATCTGAAGATATCAAAAAATTGTGCATAATGTCTTCATTATTTTGCAATCTTCCTGTTTTCCTCGTGTGGCGCTCTCTGGTATTTCGGAAATCCTTATTCCTTGCTTCTCCTGCTTCTTCTGACAAAATTCCGATGGGAAGGCAAGAGAAATGTTTGCATATATCAGCGCCATGTATCAGCATTTTGTGTATACTGGAAGGCATGTTGTACCAAGGGTAGTGATGTACAAAGAGCTCAGCAGTTTCCTTGCAGTATTCACGGAATTCATCGATATTGACAGCTTTCCCAGAAGATAACACTTGCAATATTACTGCGAAGTGTTTTATCAAATCAGCATCAATCTTCGTTATTTGAGCAGTCTTTTCGTATTCCCGAAAAAATCTTCTGGCCGTATTCCCGTCATTTGTCGTTCCAAATCCCTGCTTCACAACATCAATCAAAAGTCCTATCTGTTCTTTGAACTCCGATTGCACCATGTCCTTGCGAAACTTCTTAAGGTTCTTGTTGTCACCTCGGGCACTCCACATTTCGAAATCTAAGTTATACGATATGTGTAAAAGACACTCCATGCTTCGAATCCACATATGAAGAGTAGACAGTCCATATTGATATACATCTTCCCGAACAGGTCTTGAAAACATTTGGGAAAGATTATTCATCTCGCTAGGTTTTGCAAGACAAACATTGCAAGTAGCTGCAGATGGAGTATCTGTAATTATCGTAGTCACTTTTCCATCAATCATTGTCATGTGCAACTCATGAGCAACTTCGAAGTTTCCGCAACTTGAAATGGATAAATTTCGTATTTCTTCCTCCATTGCCGCCTGTTCTTGTTTAACAAAGTCAATCGTTTCCTTCGCAAACTGAAACTTAACTGGTCTGCAATAAGATGTTGAAGATGGCTTTGGATTATTCCAAATAACAATATTTCCAGCCTCTAGCTTCAGAGGAACGAGGCTCGTCATGAACACAGAGGAGTCGTCAATTTCGGCCAGTTCACTTCTTTGCTTATAGTTGCTCTGTGCTGAAGACCCATCGAATCCCCATTTGCTGGTCAGCTTCAAATTTCCACTGGAAATGTTTAACTTGCAGAATCCTTCGAGTTGTCACATCTAAAAGTGCTTGTAATTTCACCTTCACTCCATCTTCTGATATATCAATATCTTTGGCATCAGGATAACACCTCTTCTTAGCTTCTAACAACTTGTAGTAAGACGGAAGCTTCAATTGTTGTGACAATGCCGACCTTAAAGTGAGGTACTTCCACTTTGATAGATCCAATGAAGTAGTAAGGGCCAAAACTCGATCTTCCTGCATAGTCTCTTTCTTTCTGTTCATTAATAAAAATGATTCAACTTCTTCAACCTTTTCAGGTTTCTTGATAAGATGATCGATGATGCGTGCAAGAACTTCTTTCCCATTAGATTTTAGCTTTGTAACAAAAGCAAAAGCGAGTTCCTCTTCCGGATAGTCGAGTAAAGTACCCGATCGCCTTTTCTTCTGCTTATTTCCCAAGTCTTCAAATGGCTTCCTTGATATGACGTCTGTAGAAGTGCCCATGTCACTAGTCGCCTTCGAAGTAGATGCAAAAGGAACAGTTGCTTCTTCTTCTGGGAAATGATGATCCAAATTTTCGCTCGCTTCAAAGATTTCGGTGAGATTTGCAGATTCACATTCAGGCCACTTAATTCTTGTCTCTAACCAGTTCATATGCTTTTTCATGAATGTTTTTTGTACTCTATGTGCTTCGGTCCATCGACGATTTAAGTTCACAGTGAGAGATCTTGCAAAATTCAATATTTTTTCACTATCTTCTTGCGAAATTTCAAGCGAAATGCAGTCCATAATTGCTTGATGTAGTCTTTTGTAGTCCTTGAGGTCTCCTTTTCGTAGAAACATATAAATGTCCAGGTAAGTACCAAATCCAGACATGATTAAGTAGGTAGTTTTCTTCACGTTAAAATTTTCAGGTATGTTGACTCTTCAAGGGTTGAATGTCTAATGACGCTCTAGCAGGAGCTCTCGTATCTTTTATATGATTCATGAGCGCGCAACTAGAGGGTATAAGACCCTTGGAGAAAAAGGGGGGGGGAGGTGAGCAGGCAATGCGTCATTCTGTCACTAACTACGCTTAGAGTAACAGCTCTAACAACAAAGAAGTAAAATATTATTATGATTTATGAAATTAAATTGTATCTATTTTTCAAAATAATTGAAAGTCAAAAATCATCGGCAAATAATGACTATTAATATTTATAATATTGAAAATATACGAAAATTATGTGACTATAAAGAAAAACCTTTAATTGTCACAAATAGTTTAAATAAAAATATTGAAAGTTCCGATGCTTATTTTAGCCAAGGCTGCAAGTATATGCGAAAAAAATATTTGTGAAATTAATTAATAAAGGTAATATAATAGCATACAAAAGGTTTCATTGCTAACACTTTTAAACAAGTCGAGAAAAAAAATTATTTCACTTTTTCTCCATACATTTTTTTTTTCAATATTTTTTTTTCGCGAAATTAAACAATTCCATGAAAACCGCTAGAACAAACGTTGATGAGCGTTTACTTATTTGTCCATATGATTTTTTTCAGCCTGAAATATTGACCTTGGGTCCTAAGTCCTCAATATTCAAAATCCGGACCACTGTGCGTCATGATATACAAATGTGGCGTTTAAAATTTTTGAAGATGTCAGAATATCGCAGTCAAGGTCGCCCAATTGTGTACACCGATGAAAGTTATGTCCTTTCAACACACGTGCGAAACAACACCTGGGCACAAAAGAAAGAGAGTACACCATTCTTAAAAAAAATTAGCACAGGCACTCGCTTTATATTAGTGCATGCGGGTACAAAGGATGGATTTATTGAAAATGCTTCATTGATTTATAAAGCCAACTCAACAGCTGGCGATTACCATTCTAATATGAGCTACGATAATTATGTTAAATGGCTAAACGAAAAACTTTTACCCAATTTATCCCCACGCTCTGTCATTGTCTTAGACAATGCTTCATATCACAACACACGGACTGAAAAACTACCGACGTCGGCTACAAAGAAAGTAGACATGCAGCAATGGCTTAGGGATAAGGGTATAGCATTTGAGCAATCTCTCCTTAAATTGGAATTGTACGATATTATAAAAAAAACACAAAGATGAACACATAACGTATAAAATTGATGATTTTATTAAGAGCAAGGGTTTTGATGTCATACGTCTTCCCCGCTATCACCCAGAATTAAATGCTATTGAAAATATTTGGGGTATTGTAAAAAATTATATCGCATCAAAGAATATCGAACAAAACATGACGAACATGGAAAGACTGATCTTTGAAAGCTTGGATAGAGTAACCAGTGAAGCATGGCAAAAAACCTGTGCTCATGTTGAAAAAATTGAAAAAGAATACTTAAAATACGTCGACCTGGATTTTGAGTTCATAATTAACTTAGGGAACGATTCTGACGAAAGCGAATCAGAAATTGAATTTGATAGTGATTAAGTGCTGATTTTTTTGTTTCTTCTCTGTAATAAATAAAAATATTATTTACTTTCAACTGTTGTTTCTTTTCTCTGCAACTTATCATTCTAATAGCTAAATGTTATTTACTTAAATTGTCTATATAATTTATTAAATAAATATATAATGCGTGTCAGATTTCTTTCCTAACGCTACCTACGTTTACACACACTAGCGCGCCTATCACTACACGTCACTACTACAACCAGAGCCAAACGGACTTCGTGAAATAGAATATCTGTAACATATCTAGAAATTAAAATCTAATATCTTTATAGGACTAGTGCATATCTGCTAAATAATATACTTGGAAATATATGAATATAATATAATCTACAGTAGACCAGTCAACTATTTACTAGGTACTCAACTAGTATTATTCCAAATCATAAATGAGTTCTAATAAAATATATTTGTTTTTGTTATGTATCAACATAATTTATCCCATTCACAAGGTTGACTATAGGGTCACTTCAGCATAACACTTCGGGGAATACAAGCGAGGTATGAAAGAGTCTAAGGGCTTTCAATATACTTAACCAAGAAACGATCGAGGCCCAAAGGCGGCATCGACCGCATTACTGATCGTCGAAGTACCCAAGGATTTGGCCCGGGAGTCAACGTTACTTTCGTTGTAACCAAGTTAACGTCGCTCAGTAGAACCGGAAATCGAAACAATATAAATGCCAACGCAAACCAAAAAACATTGGCTATTTACATTATATATTATGTAATTAGTCTGGTTTCATGGCGGTGAGGGAGGATCTCGTGGCTAACTAAACAGCCCTTCGGGGTCGATCTTCGAACTTTAGCAACGCATGCTGAGGTCGATCCATGGATGGGTGACCATTCAGTATTTATAACATACAGAGACTCCTCCGTACCTGTACTCTGAACCAGTCAGTCTTGTCAAGGGGTACCGTAGTATCCAGTTTCGGGGACCTCTATAAGGTCAAAATGCTGGAAGCGAACCCCAAAATAGTTAGGCAGACCTATTGCGAAAAATGTTCAGGTGTTTTCAATAAGTAAATAGTAGTCTGAATTACTTCCTTAGTCTTTGTAGGCGTGTTAAGAAGCTGGATTAGCCTTATCTCAGCTACACAGTCAGCAGCAAAAATATTAAAAACCGGAAAAGTGCGAGTCGGACTCTCACAAGAAGGGTTCCGTACCTACCATAAACCGAAAAAACACGTTTCTTATAAGGGAGACCCGTTTAATATTAATTTATTTTGTATTATTTGTGTTGTAGCGGCAATAGAAATCCACTGGGTGAAAATTTCAACTGTCTACCTATTACCTACGGTTCTTGAGCAACGAAAACAGTTGACGGGAATTTAATCTAATTGGGATAGTTTAAACTTCGTAGTTCAGATTATTTTGAAGTCTGTCCGTGTCTATAATTTTGATGTAAAAGGTACAAAATAAAATACGTAAACATAAATGCAAAATCATTTATTTACAATTGAAAAAGAGACCTAACTTAAATGTCATTAACACCTAGAACTGCTCACTCAGCACTCCACAACCTCGTGGGGAAACCACTGCGAGTCTTCAAGACTGTCCCATAGTGAAAACTCAGGGTCCAGGAACTCTTGGTTCAGGAGTTCAATGTCGATAACTTTCTTGTGTTCTGTGAAACAAACAGAAAATACGTCATAATCCTTTTTTAAAGACTAATTTAGTCGGCAAGTAGATAAGGTACAGGCAATGGCATTCGATTCAGAATTTAAAAGAAGCTTTAGCCCCTTGGCACAGGCATCCAGTTAAGGTGTTTTTACTAAAGGCGAAGACGAACGGATCGGAAAAGTCCTTCGGATCGACCAAACACACGAGTAGACAAGAGAAGCGACGTTGATGTAAAGCAATGCGATGGTCTGATTCCAGCAGTCTCTTCTCCACTTTGCTCGGCTGTCTCAGTGGTAACACACCCTAACGGTTGATCCACACATATCCGGGCCGTGGTCCGTCTGGAGCTCAATAAATCTCGGTGCGTACATTTTACATTTGCCGCTCACGGCCCTGATATAAGTGGATCAACCTTTAGTCGCCGCCGCTAGCTTCCCGGCAGCCGAAGCGTACGAAAACTAGGTTTCCTTTGGTCGGTCATATTCAATCCGTCACCACGAAGGTCTATTTTGACCATATTTGTCTGCTTGATGATAGATGATCATCATGGCCATTTATGAGTAGAAAACAGCGTCGTTTTGGCACCCCAGCTAAGTGAATTTTAATATTTCGGTTTATTAAAATACGAAAAATGTATGTTTTTTTACAAAGAAGTTCCGAAAAGAAGTGATGACTTGTTACAGTAACTAACATGTACACAGTCATTGTATTACTGACCCCTCCCTCCCCCTTACAATAGGAACGTGAGGAACATAATGTTTATATCAAGTTTTGAGACAAATCATTAGTTTGTCTCTCAAAGGGCCAACAATAAAGTTGTGAATTCCAGTGGAGCAGTTTGTTACTTACCGAATAGAATGTCATGCTTTTGTACCTGTAGGTACTGTACTTCGTGGTTATTCGTTACATCACCACTGAAAAACTTAAAGTGCTACCAGTAGGGAATTGATATACCTAGAACTAAATACGCGACATGTGACATCCACCAACCCACACTGGGCTCATGTGAAGGGCGCTGTGGAAACCAGCAGACAATTATAAGTTGGTAATGTACACAAAAGTCGTCTTTATCCATTAGCCAATACAGTTGACTTACCAACTAGAGCCAGCTCGTCAGTCTGTGGCTTGGGAGGGGGCACCTGGGCGGGGTCGATGACCGGAACGGTCTGCGCTGGCGCACCGCCCGGTTCGCCCTGCCCGTAGTAGCCAGACCACGCAGAGTAGTTCTGCCAGTATGCAGACGGATCATAGTATTGATTGTACTCCTATAAAGTAAAATGTTACTTTATATGTACAACATCCTGACAGTCATCCGTCAAGCCATTTTCCAGGGTCCGCTTTTTTCTTTGGTGAAGTTTAAAAAGATGCAAGCTTGTTCTGAAGCACACTTCTTCTTGATGTGTTTGCTAAGCAATAAGCGGTTGGCCCACAGATATTGTCAGTGTTGAAAATTGAAAGCATTGGCATGTTTTTATAATGTTAGTTTAGTAATTGAATTGTTCAATGAGTCATAGTTTTATTATTATATTCTGTATTCTAGTTTTCATCAAATTACAAAATTATGATAAGCCAAAATTGAAGCTACATGATGCCAATGACTTCAATTTAATTCTGCATTATTTTTCATCTTGCACAAGTGTTTATTTCCCAAGCCAATCTGCATGGCAATTTGTAGTGCTGAAAAGCAAGCTATACAATGACCTTTTTTATATTGAAGGTGAAGTTCCAGTCATCTGGCACCAGCAGCACATATAGCATCCACACTTAGAATAGAAAGAACATAAGCACTTTTTTTTTCAGCAATAAAACTACTTGCCGTTCCACCACTGAATGCGGAATTTGGTGTTGATGGAGCAGACTGGTTCTGTGAGGGGATGTTGCACTTGGGCTTGGGCACTGCAGTACAAATCTTCAAAGGTTTAGACCCCAGCCCAGTGTAACCATTCATTGCATACAAAGCATTCCTTTGCTCCTCCTCATTGCCGAACCGCACAAAGCCATAGCCTTTTGTATATCCTGAACTGTCCAAGATAACTGTAATATTTAAAAAAATTAATAACCAATTTAACCTACATAACCAAGGTAGAAATGTGAATGTTAAAAGATACCTTTTGCAGTCTTTATTGAAGAATACTTGGATGCAAAGATTCTGTAGAGTGAATAGTCATCAACATCAGGGCTCAGGTCTCCGACCCACACAGAGAACTCTCTTTCTGTCTGCATGTTGGCTCGAGCTTCTCGTGACGCTGTGTTAAGGCGGAATCTCACCACAGGAAATGTCCCTGGGATTGGTTTACCATTCAGTTTGTGCATGGCATCTATTGCTTCTTCATCAGTCTGTAATTCCAAGTTTTTATGACATAAGCTGTAAGCAAGAATACTTCATAGAAACTGCTAAAATGCTTAATGATTTTGTACCTTACCTGAAAATGTACAAAAGCATATCCAGCTGGTTCTCCAGTGAACTTATTTCTCATTACTTTGACAGCCAGTGGACGCTGCCCCATCCGATTGAAAGCAGCCATGATGAAGCTCTCCGTCATGTTGGGCTCCAGCTAATAAACAAAAAATATAATTTACAAAGATGAATAGATTCTACAATTAAAAGTAGTTATAGATGTAAATGTCTGAGTTTTGGCATTATCAATCACGCCTCAAAGACAACAGATTTGGATAAAACTTGGCAGAATAATGCATGGTTCCTGTTCATCCATGGTTTCCTTATTCATGCGATCCATGAAACTTATTATATGTATAACTGCTCAGTAAGCCCTGTACTGAGCAGCTATACATATAATTACGAATGTATTCTATTTGAAAGTTTCTTTTGTATTTAAACAAAACTTTAATATTGAGAGAGATTTTTATACTTAATATTGAGATGAAGTATGGTAAAAAAAACTACTGAAGTTTGAATATCTAATACTTACGCTGCCCATCCATAGCTGGCACTGCATAGCCATGATAGAAACTAAAGTATTCTTTTCTGGACAGCAAATCAATGATTTATTTGAAAATATCGATTTCCACAACAACAAAACGCGTCCTTTGCATGAACCACGAGAAACCAAATTATTATCAAACTGTCACTGCCACTGCTGTCAATATAAACTTTTTAAACGTGCAACAGATATTATTGAACTAACTTGAATAGAAATGACAAACACACACATTCATTTTGCTTATTGAATCAACTAAATTAATGATTCGAGAAAATTATTTTGGGATTTAAACTATGAAACTAATATTTTTTTATTTTTTTTTTGATGGGGACCACTCGCAGTTCAGCACGCTAGGGCTGGTGACTGCTTAACCGGACTATCCTGTGGTGGCCTTAAATGACTCTAAGGCCCCCAGCCAGGGCTTACAAACTAAATTAAACCTACATGACCGCTCGCTAGGGCATCCCCTGTGGGATACGGACCTCGGCTAGCGGCGTCATTTTGGGAGGAACAGCAAGGGACAGGCTGGGTCATAACATTATTTGGGGAGTTTAAAACTACTGGCTCAGCGACACGGGCTGGCTCGGTAATCAAAGGTCGGGAGGGATCTTTACGGGGGCGTCGCGACGGGCCCCGACGGCGGGGCCTGAATACGGAACGCGGTCTGTTCTTGTGTTTTCTAAGAGTGCTGGTTTCCCTACGGCTCTCTTGGATCTGAGTGATGGCGTCGTCGGGTTCGACGAGGGTATGCCGCGGGCGGCGAGTCCCACTGATCTGTGAGGGGGTGTATCGGGTAGCCGATGCGATAAGGGGATTTTGGTGTTTTGAAGCAGTTTCGATGAAACGCTGCGTTAGTCGTTTCATGAACTGCTTCATTGTCGGGATTTTGAGGTCGACATGAAGTCGTTCGTTCCTAATGAACCACGGGGCGCCCGTGGCCTTTCGGAGAAATCGATTTTGGACTACTTGCATCCTATGGATATGATGCGACTTTGCGTGCGCGAAGGTGGCGCACGCATACGTCATTATGGGGCGTATGCACGTCGTGAAGATGCGCAGTTTACATCTTAGGGATAGCTTGCTGCGTGCATTCAGCATGGAGTGGAGCCTACCGAGAGCGAAAGAGGCACGCGAGCGTACCTTCTTTATGTGCTCACCGAACGTAAGTTGTCGGTCAAGGATCACGCCTAGGTATTTGGCTTGCTTTTCCCAAGGGATCGGCTTACCAAACATGGTGATCGGGCTGGGAGCGGGTCTGGAGTAACGGCCTCGCGTTTTGTCAAACAAAACCGCTTGGCTTTTCTCGGGGTTAACTTCGATCCTCCACTTTCGGAACCAGACGCCTAGGGCGTTGGCCGATTGTTGGAGGACTCGAGCTATGCATTGTTCGCTTCTGCCGGAGCGATATATGGCCGTGTCGTCGGCGAACAAGGCTAAGTGCGTCCCGGGGAAGGTCGGGATGTCGCTGGTGTATAGCGTAAAAGCTAGAGGCGAGAGCACACTGCCTTGGGGCACTCCGGCGCGAATGGGATGGGGGGCTGAAAGCGCGCCCTCGATACGGTATCGAAAGGTGCGGTTCGACAAAAAGTCTCGTAAGATGAGCACGAGACGATCTGGCACACCGAGTTGATATAGCTTGTATATCAGACCGTTGTGCCAGACCTAGTCGAAAGCTTTCGCTACGTCGAAGAACAGGGCTCCCGTCACTTGGCCGCGTTGGAAGCGGTCGCTGATATGCTCAACGATGCGGAAGACCTGTTGGACGCAAGAATGGTTGGCTCTGAAGCCGAACTGCTCGGGGGGCATCAGGCTCTTGGCCTCGACAAAGTCTTTGAGTCGCTTATAAATAAGTCTCTCGTAGACCTTGCCCAGGCCGCTGAGCAAGCTGATGGGGCGATAGCTGGTCGGGGAGGACCTAGGCTTCCCTGGTTTGGGGATACCGATAACGGTAGCCCCTTTCCACGATTGTGGAAACATGTTGTTGGACAGAGCGCCATTGAAGATGGCGGTCATCAACATTATCAGGGAGGCGGGAAAGAGACGGATCACCCTGTTGGTGATGCCATCGGAACCAGGGGCTTTCCTGGGTTTGAGTTTGCCTATGATCTCCTTTACCTCGTCTGGAGTGACGGGGGGCAGGGGGTCATCGGGGTCCTCGACGGGGGGGATGGAAGCTCTACGTTCGACTTCAGCGTCCACCATGCGAAGGTGGGCTTGGTCTACTGGTAGAGAGCTGGGAGTGCATTGTGCCTCCAGGCTGTCGGCTAGGCATTCGGCTTTCTCGTCGTCATCGAAGGCGACGGTGTTATCAGGGCGCGTGAGGGGTGGCATAGAGGTGACCTCAGCAGATCGTAATTTCTTCTGAAGTTTCCAGAATGCCAAGTGGTTGGGTTCGAGGTCGCCCAGTTTCTTATCCTTATTATGATGACCTAATAATGCTGCTGACATTTTAATTGTGACTAATGTGTGTATTATTTTTCTGTAATTGAGTCTTGATACTTGAAATAAATTGATTATTATTATTATTATTATTATTATCCCAGTCAGCGTCACGCAGTTCTTTAATGCGATTACTTACTTTACGCTGTAAGTAGCGCATGTGAACTTTGTTACTCTGACAGGGGAAGGCGCTGTAGGCACGGACAGCCGCGTTCTTCTCCGTCAACAGGTCACGCACATCGTCCGGGAGTTTCCAGCGATGATCGCTCATCGCCGGAGTCTCCCTCGAACATTCGTTCAAGACGTATTGCACGTGATCTGTGAGAGAGTCGATCGCGGCCGTCGTGTCGGCGGCGGTCTCGATCAAGTCGGGGATCTTGTCCAAGTGAGGTGACTTTGTGTCTTTCAGCATTTCGCTTACTCGACTCCAGTCAGTGATCACTCGGGTCGGGGGGGGTTGTGCGGGGTCCATGGGTCCCGATCTAGGAGCGAACTCCATGACCACGGGCCGATGGTCCGAGCTGAGCTCGTCGATCGCTTCCACAGAGTGCAACCGTAGGTTGACATTCTTGAGGAGAGCTACGTCGAGCACGTCGGGGCGGTGGGTGGGATCGTGAGGGTAGTGAGTGGGATGCATCGGAGCGATGACATCGAAACATAAGGGCCCGCATAGATCAAGCACGGCTCTGCCTCTGGCATTGCTCGTGTGACTATTCCAGGAGGGGTGTTTGGCATTGAGGTCCCCCGCCAGAAGGACGGAGGTACTCAAACCGAGAAGCTTGGTGAGGTCATCTTTTATGGCGGAGTTGTTCTCCGCCGGGATGGCAGGTGGGATATAAGTTGAGATGACCGTAATGGGTTGATGGCCTGTCATGCCCAGCCGACAGACGGAGACCTCAAGTCTAGAGAGGGCGGGAGGATCCATAGGGATGCAGTACAGGGACGACCTATAGTAAATAAGAGTCCCTCCCCTATGACAACGAGTCCTGTCGTTGCGAACTATACGATAGTTCGCAATTCTCGGGTCTCGATGGTAGGGTTTGAGAAAGGTCTCCTGGACCAGAAGAATGTCTAACTTGTGGTCGCGGAGGAACGCGGCGACCTCATCGCGTTGGCGTAGAAAGCCATTGGCGTTGAAGAACCCTATCCGGAGGGCCTTCGGTTTGAACCTACGCGCGGGGGAGGACCTATCCATGTAGTGACGTGTAGGTTTCTACGTGGCGCACTACGTCACTAAACTGAGCGAATACAGAGGCGTGATCGCCTCTGCACCCCTCAAGGGCCCGGGCCATTGCCAGGGCTCTGGGGGAATAGAAGGCGTTGTACGTGACCAGGATGATGTTCCTGGTCACGTCGCCCCCTGAGACTACCTTGGGAGTAGTTGGAGGTGCTTGCAGCACCGGGCGACTACCCAAGGTAGCTCGGGTTGTCATGGGCGGGGAGAAGGGCGGGACAGCCACGTCCATAAGGGCCGGGATGGCCTTTGGTGGCGCGGCGGGTTGAGCGGGCAGAGCCGCGGAGGTGGCCTGAGGGGCCTGTGGGGCGGCAGCCCTCAAGGCCGGGAAGTGGGCCTTGTGGTTGCCGGTCCAGGGATTAGGGCGCTGGGGACTCAAGGTCGCCGGCAGCGCTCTTGAAAGAGTCGGGCATTCCCTGAGCTGGCGAGCGTTTGCACGCTTTGCCAGTTTAGGGGCTGAGGATTTGGGTGCCTTGGGGCAGCCCCGGTAGTTAGCCGGGTGCCCTGACTCACCGCACAGCACGCAGCTGGGCGGTTCGTCGCACTGGGTCCGGTCTTTGGGACGTGGGCAGTCTGAGGTGCCATGGTCACCCAGGCACTTGACGCAGCGGGGTTTGCCGTGGCAATTCCGCTGTGAGTGCCCGTACAGTTGGCACCGGTGACATTGTCCGACAATGCCACTGCGTGAGGGCGTCTCCACTTTGAGGCCGGAAAGGCCACAAATCTTGGAGAGGGCGAATATGGGGTGGTGGCCCACGGTGGGGTCGCAAACGGCCAACACCATGTCGTATGCGGCGCCGCCACGGCGGTGCATGCGGTGGACCTGGGCCACGGGTATGTTTTGCGACTCAAGGTCGCGACGGATATCCTCGACGGGAATCTCTCGAGGGACGTTGCGCACGACGGCGCGGGTCTGTTTCTCCTCCGCGAAAGCGAAGGAGTGGAACGGGATGTTCCTGGCTACTAGTAGCCTGTGGAGCTCCCGGTAGTCGGTCGCGGTAGGGACTGTGACCTTAATGCCCGCTTGGACGGCACGGGCATTTGTGTATTTGATTCGGCGTTCGTTACACGCCGTGGAAACGTCAGTCCACTTGCCCTTGTCATGAATGAACAAGGGGGGAGGAGCGGACAGTTTTCGGGGAAGGGGGGCAGCCGGGGCGGCAATGGCCATGGGGCTGTGTGGGCGGCTAGCCTGTTGGGTGTTGTCAACAGGCGAGGCGGGGCGTGAGACGGGGGCTGAGGGGGTAGTAGGGAGGGCGGGGGGAGAAGATGCCTTGACGGCAGTCTTCTTTGCTGCGGGTGCAGCCTCCAGTTTGGAATTGCCCTTCATCTTCCTCTTCCCCCCGGTGGCGTTGCCACCGTATGAGGAGTCAGAATCTGATGAGCGTGATTGGGAGGAGGAGTCGGAGTCGTACTCCGACATGGGGGAGGGCGAGCCTGACCTCTGGGCCAGAGGGATTTGGCTCTCGGGTTCCTCAGGGAGTGATTTCTGGGAATGGGATAAGCCCTGAGGGGGCACGGGGGCGGAGGTCTGAGGGGGTAGAGGGGCGGAGACCTGAGGGGTCTCGGGGACGGCCATCGCGGAGATGACCTTTATTTTCGAACGAACATCGTTCGCAATGCGGGGGTCCCTAACATGGGTGAGCAATAGCTCGCAAATGGCCGTAAAGGCATCGGCCATTGCGGCCATTGGGGCGGTGGGATTGACCGCCTGAGGGGCGGCCATGTTGCTGAGTAGCAACTGGGGGCGGGGGCAAGAATTGCCTACCTACACCTCGAGGAGACACGACATGTGTGCTCTCCTCGAGTGACAGCTTCCCAAAAAAAAAGAACCCACCCCTTGAGCGTTTCCTAGTGTTATCGCCGGTGAGAAGAAAGCCCAAACAAACTCACCGACAACACAGCTGTCTTGCCTGAAGGGCCACTATCCTAACTTCCCGGTGGGAGGTTCCGGGAATGTGTTCCCTCCCTGTCGGGAAAAGACAGGGAGGTGTGTACCTACGGTGTGCCCTAAGCTTGTAATCCGGTCGCCAGTCTTAATGTGCGAACCGGTTCCTATGGGGTCTAGTGCGAAGGGGTAGACACACCCAACCGACACTAGGTGTGTTGCTGTGGAGAGAACTCGGAGACTTAGGTTTGACTAGGAGATCCCCCAAGGCCAAAACCTAGCTCCCGACTCCAATTGACTGCTTCACCCTGAAGGGGATCAGCGGGTGTGTTGGGGCAACACCCCCTTGGCTTCGTTGGCACCGTAAGGTTTCCCACCAAGGACCACGAAACTGTGGTTTTTCCCTGAAGGGGCACACGTTTTTGACTGATTCTTGTTAAGGAAACAGTAAAATCGTCTGCTACCTTGAAAAAGGCTGCTTCGGATTTGTAAATGTAGTCGGCGACTACGGATGACGTCACGGCGAGAGCGGGACGGAGCGAAAGGGCGCGACAACGCAGGTAGCGGGCGAGCGGCGGAGAGCAGCACGACCGTCACGGGCGGGCGTCGGGCGGAGAGTGATGAAACTAATAAAATACAACTATGATTTTACAGCAAAAGCTGTTTATTTATCTCACAATGTTCAATTTATTTTTACGAGATTTACATGCGCAGTGACATCTACTATTTTAGTCTGTGGTTTGTGTGAGTAACATTGCAATATTTTGCAGTTTTGAATTTGCACTCTATGGCTCTATGACGTGTGAGGGTGAGAAGGAGAACAAGAACATGTCATCATCGAACCAAAGTAAGGCGGACGAGACAAGTGGATTATAAGAAAGATAACGAAAAGTATTTCCTTCAAATGTGTAAAGTGAATGTGATACTCACTAAAGAATGTGATTTTTATATTAAAAATATATATTTATAAGAAGGACATCTTCAAAAAGCATAATAAGGTAAATATTCTTAACGTTCACTTGCCATTCTTACATTACCAGGTCAATAATATCACAGAAATGTCACGACTTGATAACATTGACGCATTGGAAAAGCAATTAGCTGAATTGCAAATGGCTAAGGATTTAAATAACTCTGGTAAAGTTAAAAAGATACCACCAGCCGTACCGCCAAAAAAGAAGGCTCAACCACAAGTTCCACACAGTGCTGTTGTAAGCACTATTTGTGAGCCGTCTTATTCGGCGATGATCATGCCGACTACAAATAACAATACAACGTATAGTAACACACTTCCAGGGAGTGCACGCCCCCATATTCATAAAGATTACGCAAATGTAAACCAATTGAATCTGGCAACGTTTAATCATTCCTATAGACAAAACTTACCAATGCCGCCTAAGACTTACAATGCAACATACAGCAATGTACCTCCGTACAGAAGCAATGACAACTTGCCTCCAGTACCACCGCCACCGCCGCCGCCACCTCCACCCCCATCTATTTCCATCGCATCATCGAAACCATACAATGTGACCCAAAACAATGACGAATATTTGCCACCGCCATCGCCTGTAAGTTCTAACTACAGCGAGTTGGTCAGAGCTACTGCAAACTTGAACTACAATCAAGAAAGGCCAACTTACCCACCTATTTATCAGAATGAGTTTCCTGAATATGGGGTTTCACAATCTTCAACATACGAGTCACTTTATGAGCCTATTAACCCACGTCCTCACAGCAACATGTCATCTCAGTCAAATTCCTTACACAATTATCGCAATAATTTGTCTACTGCAAGTAAATCACCACTTCATAAAGAAGAAGAGGTGGATGCACTTACTAATCTTCTCGTAAAGTCTATCTCTGACAGTCAGGATTTAGATGTGTTTGGAACTTGTATCAAATGCGATGGAAAAGTGATAGGTGAGAGTTCTGGATGCACAGCAATGGGAAATATGTACCATGTGACATGCTTTTGTTGTCACCGCTGTAATGTAAACTTGCAAGGAAAACCCTTCTATGCTGTGGAAGGTCAGCCATATTGTGAAACCGATTACTATGAAACCTTAGAGAAATGCTCTGTATGTGACATGCCAATCCTAGATAGGATTCTGCGAGCTACTGGGAAACCTTACCACCCTAACTGTTTCACTTGTGTTGTGTGTGGAAAAAGTCTGGATGGAATACCATTCACTGTTGATGCCATGAATCAAATTCATTGTATTGAGGATTTCCATAAGAAATTTGCTCCACGCTGCTGTGTTTGTGAATTGCCTATTATGCCAGAAGAAGGTGAAGAAGAAACTGTCAGAGTGGTGGCATTGGATCGCAGTTTCCACGTAAGATGTTACCGGTGTGAAGACTGTGGGCTTTTACTGTCTTCAGAGTCAGAAGGTCGAGGATGTTACCCACTTGATGATCATATTCTTTGTAGAAACTGCAACGCTCATCGCATCCGTCTCCTCACAAATGTTATGACGACTGATCTTTGAAACATTTTGCTCATTATAACCCAACTAAAGCAATATCTTTTTCATACTCTGGGTAATTATAATGTTATTTTATTCAACTTTTAATTCTTATCATAAAATGTAACTCATCTTATCATTTAATAACTTATCTTATATATTTTTATATTTCATAGTCGATTTTTGTAGAAGTAGACAGCTATATAATGATCATTTTAGCTGGTAATACATATGTTCTAGTGATCTGCCTAAGTAATACAGTAGTTATTCCTATTTATATGCATATTTTGAGCCATTGTATTCTATAAGAAGACTGTTATCAGAGTAATATTTGTCAATTTTATTGTAATGTTAGTCGATAATGGAAGATAATTTAATTGGTTTTTATTATAACTGCATAATGTGATAATCAAGACAATATTGTTGTGTATCTTCTATTTATAAAGCATTATAAATGCTATAAAATTGTTTAGGTATATGAATAATTTAGTGTAGTTACATGTGTAATCTATTTTTATGGCAGCATATTATTTTTATGATATTATAATAAATACAATATTTTACTTAACTGTGGATCATTTCATTTCATAAAAATAGTAACCTGAGTATATATAGAATTTATTTTATTTGTATAAAACTAACTACAAGTAATTATAGTTTACAATACTGGCTTAAACATAAAAAGTATAAAGGCAAGTTTTCGATATGTCTTAGTTCCACAATTTCATAATATTCCTTAAATATTATCACAAATACACTATAAAACACAGTCATAATACTTACAATCACTAATTATGATTTTTTTCTAGACATTAGCAGCAATTTATCCGATATTAATATCACATTATGGAAGACTATAACCGTGGTCATCAGTACTACTATATTATTCTTATCTTATAAAAAGCCTAAATGATAGAGACAACATTTTATATCAACGGAAATTTCCTAAATTGTAACATTATGGTAGTATAAAATGACTACACTCATTTTGAGATCTATGTTCACATTGACTTCATTCCTTGTAGCGATAATATAGAAAAACTAGGAACAAGATAATCACATAATATAACTACCGATTTACACCTTATGTCTTAATTTCGTGTTGAATTTTGGTGGGCTTAAAACTTGTTTCATAAATAAGGACCGTTTTTCCTTTATATTTTTAGACATAATCAAGTCGCACCCAGTAGCACTTGGAAGATGTTCACTAGTTTCAAAAGATGAATTATCATAATTTTGCTTTCGAGGAATTGTCCTTACTCTTTGATCTATGTCAAATTGATTTTTAACATTTACAATGCTAGGATCAGTTTGAGGCTGACTTAATTCACATGAGTGGTATAAGATTTCTTCATCAGAGTTTAAATTAAGCCGTGGCTCAAACCTTTCTCTCAGTATAGAAAACTTTCGTCTTGGTCGACTCCTTGCACCTTTCTTAACATTTGACATTTTGGATGTTGGAGTGTTAACTACTGGCATAGCAGTATCTTTTTGTATCAGCGACTGTAAAGATGTCGATATTTTATTTGAAGAACAGTCTTCACTAGAGTTAGTAGGAGCAGAGCTTTCTGAAACTAACTGCCACAGAAAATCAATATCCTTATTTGAAAAGTCGTGCTGGTTTTGTTCAGGTTTCGTGTTCATTTTCTTGCCTTGTAGTTTAATATTACTAGAATTGGATTTTTGTCGACGTCTCGTATTTTTATTATAAGCAGTAATATTTTCTACACTGCGTAAATCTGTTGATGTAGATGATACATTTGAAACGTTAAGCTCTTTTTTGATTATCTCAAATTTCGATCTTTGGGTAATATTCATGCAGTTTTCCTTTTCTGGCAATGATTCCATTATATTGCTTGGATCAAACTTGGAAGGTTCTTTCCATAGAGCTTGCTTTAAGTCAATTTTCGCCGATGTGTTGAATTGTGGCGAGTCCCATAAATGGTCTCGCCTGTAGTATAAATTTCTTGGAGAGTTTGTTACAGTTGACTTACGAATTTCATCTATTGTTGCCACCAGAGAGCTTTCAGAATTCAGTCTTTTCTTACTTGAGGGATCAATATCGCCAAGGTCGTCTAACTCTTCCATTATAGGTTCTAAGTGGTTTGGATCTTTACTAACATCAGCCATGCAGGGTTTTGCTAAGAAAGTGTCATCATGAGAAACTAATGTATTAGCATAATCATCCTGATTTGTTCTATCAAACTTCACAAATACATTCGAGTATGTATGCGGCTTTTTAGGAAAAGGTGGTGCAGTCAGTATGGCGTTCTTGAGATCTTGTGAAACACAGCTACTAATCTCTGAGCTACCTGACGTTAACGTGTCTCTTCTTCTATCTCTTACCACACTTCCATCATGAAGCCAGTTTTCTATGTCAGAATAGCCATTCCAGGATCTCAGTCCCCAAGCTTCTCGAGCTATATTTACGGCACATATATTTTCGTAATCATGAACTGACAACACCTCCGTCGGAGTATCTAACTCACGTGGTTTCGATGGGAATAAGTCAGTTCCTATTCCATTCTTATTTTTATCCTTTTTGGCATACATTTCCTTGAGAATATCTAAAGCTATTCTTTGAATATTTTCGATATCTGCATCTTGGTTTCCAACTTTAATATTCTTGAGTGCACTCAAACATAACTTTTGGACAATATTTTCGTTAAATGTATTAATATCGGAGCTATTGATATCGCTGAAACTTAAGTCTAAATCCATATCAATAGAGTCTGAAGAGGTTTTTTTATTCGAACCATCTGTGTCGTGGCTGATCTCAGAGCTGTCTGTCTTTAACATTTTCATAAATTCTGCGTTAATTAAATTACAAACGTCTAGGTTTAAATTGGTTAAATCGTCTCTTAATGCATCTGAGGAACATATACCTCTACGTTTGTGCAAGTTTAAATTGCTGGAAGTTATTTCGTCTATTGAGCTTTCTAAATTCTCCATGGAACTTAACTTTAATGTTAACTCTGTTGGAGAGCAAATTGCAATTTTTTTGTTGTTTTTATGTTTATATTCATCTTCGTACAAAATCGATTGAGGTGTGTTTTCAACGGTATAAAATTCTACGCTGGACACCTCTAAGCTATTATTTCCGATAGGCGCCGATGTGAATGTAGGTGTACCGGATCTAGCTATCCAATGTTCCAGTAAAAACTTTTTGTCTGCGTTTTCACTTTCTTGTCTCTGAGCTTGTTCAGGTGACACATCTTTACTGTAAACAAAATATTATTTTATACCAATAATGTTTTTTGTTACGCAAACCTGACAAATAATGTTTTGCAAATACCTAGGGCTGGCGTCGGTTTCTTCTTTCCGAGAACTTTTAAATGAACGAACATGGTTTAGACTGCTGCCTTGATCTCTTTTATTATTTGATTCTTGTATGTCAACTTTATTGTTCAGTTCGATGTCATCATTCTTCCATGAAATTGGTCCCGTTGAATGAAAATATCTGTAGTATAATATCATAGAAAGAATGCCTGGAAATAATAAAAACAATCGTATTGTGTCGATGTAACAAAATATTTTCTTTAAAATTATTTTTTGCGTTAACTTACCAACGATTGTACCAAATATAATACATATGGCTGCAGCAATGGACCATGATTTCTTTTGCCGCTCAGTTTCAGAAATAAGCACATACAAGAATAAACTTCCAAAGTTTTGTGATATCATTAACGTATAAAACAACATCAAACGATATCGCGTGTGTCCTTCCCGCAAGTTAATATAACAGAAACAATAAACAAAGCCCATCACAACATTGTAAAGAGTTTCTTCTAATTTATTTGGACAAAATGTAGTTTTTTGAACGACAATCCAAAAGGTCATTGCAAACCAATGTAAACCTGAAAGTATAATAAAGATGATTAATTACGCTTTAGGTCATTTTGATAGTAAAAGTTCAGATACAGCTGATCATAGTGGCAAACAATCTGAATAATAACAGAATAGAATTACTCACCTAGAGGTATTAATGTCCAGATACCAAACATAACAGAAAATAACAAAATTCCTGGAATTCTTCCAATTAACATCCCAAAATGCCATATTAACTTCAGCAGTAATGAATTCCAACTAAAATTCTCATTAGAGAATGCCGTTATACTGTAGATGTATGTCGCGCAACCCCAAATAACAGACGCAATCGACGCTGATAAGGCAAATACTGAAAATATAAAAAAGTAAGTCACTATTTTTGCAAACTAAATGGTATTTGAATAACAAACCACTCTTTGCTTTTATAAAGAATAGTGAAAGATGAAGGATTTAAAATAAATAAATTGATTTTACCTTTCGTATAGTAATTTTCATCTAAAGTGACAATAGCATAAGTTTGTAATATTATTTGTGGCACAGTGCCAATAAAAATGTATAAAAAATGCAACAAACTCAAATCATTTCTTTGAGAAATTAATTTATGACTTTTTATAGATTCTAGGTTTTTACAGACAAACACTTTGCGCAGAAATATTATATATCTGTAACAAAAATATACACGTTAAATAAAGTAGGTAATAAATATATGTATTTCAAATAATTTGTAATTTTTGATACTTTACCTTTCTAGTAAACCAACAAGGCAAATATGAGTAATCCAATGCCGCACACTTGATTTTTGATCAGTAACAAACCACCTAATTGAAAATATATTTATAAGAATATTTGGAGTTACTATAAAAATTAATGTACCAAATGCCCAATAAAGATGTCCATCTTTACAGTATTCGGCAAAAACTATTACATCTGTAATAAAAAATAAATGAAATATTACACTCCGCGGATAAAATAATTTCTGAACTAGTTTGAATTCAAATTATAACAGAAATAATAATCAGTAAGTATCTAATTAACTTATGTTTTTACAAATGTAAAAGAAAATCTCACCTGTAGTCAAATCAGCTAATATCGTAACTAGTGATATAAATACACATAAAACATGAATGATACAAAAGTTTTCATCTTGATTGTTTGATGTTTTACTTTCTATGTTATGGTTTCCAAATCTACAAGCCTCCGCCATTCTAAAAATTCATTCATAAACACATATTGAAAACAAACAAATAAACTTCAGCTTATTCTGTCTTGCAGTCATTACTACTATTTCAGAATCTACTGTTATTTCATTTAACGAAATCTTAACAGTATCAAGATCACTTTTGTACGTCAAATTCAATAAACCAATACAATCAATACTAGTTCAATGCCGTAAGTCACAGCGCAGCGTGGGCGCATAATACAGGCAAACTTTTGTTCACGCTTTGTAGGGCGACTCGGACCCGCCACCATACAGATAATATATAATTGCAAAAACTTCAATGACAGCTTTGGAATTGTATTTACAGATATACAGATTGTATAAATAATCCAAATAATGAGCCATTATAACTTCAAAATTAAAAAATAACGATAAAATGATCAACAATCGGCAACAGTAGAATGATATCATTTTAACCGATTACTAAATTGTAAAATTTATTTTTTAAAATCGACTAAAATGTTTCAATGAACGATTTACACACATTATGTTATCTGGAGGTGTCTTAAATTTTTTTTGTTGTCTGTGGTTATTGTTTTTATTTGAAAATGTCAAATAAGCTTTAAAAAACACCTTTGAGATGAGATCCGGTTATGTTAATATTATTTCAAACACAAAATAATTAATACATACAGACGGGTCGAATTGTTTTGATATTCCAAAACGAAAAACGGGTCATTATTAGAAAATAAAAAATGATTCACGACGCTCTACTAATCCTTTGGGATTGTTCTCATGGTATTGAAGTGGAACAAGATGTAAGTGAATTTTTAATTTTCGCTTTTTGTTTTCCGGTAACTAGCTTTGGGCTGGTAAACGTTGCTGATGATTGATGAAATATCCAAACATAGAATAACTTTTCAGAATGAGCTAGTAACATTTGCCAACCATGGAGATTCTGAAATTTTTGGCAGAATAAAAGACATAGCCAAGAGTCACCACAAAATTCAACGGTTTGTTGAAGCTACAGGTTTTCGCTCCAGGAAGACCCATGCGGGTAATTTGTTAAATAAAATATATTATGCTTTTTTTTACTCAATAAACTTGATAGAATGTATAACTTATTTTAAATTGCTGTCATGGTATAAAACCTTTTCTAGCGGGACTCAAGATGTGTGGTTTATACTCGCAAGCACTTAGTGAAGGTTTCTCCGAAGTTCTACAGTCGTACAAACAAGATCTAATGGAAGTGGAGAGCCTAGTGATAGGCAATCATAACTACACACTATCATTTGTGTACAGTTACGTGGAGAAGTACCGTGGGCTGTTCACTACTTTGAACAAAATTGTAGCCACCATTGAGCAGAGGAAACTGACTGGGTGTCAGATACTGAGTTTGTTGCATCAGTACATTTTGAATGGCAATGAAAGAGTGCATGAAGCTGTTGTGAAGTAATTCCTTTTTTTTATTTGCTATACATGTCTAAAACAATAATGAAATAATTTTCTATAGTTCTTACATAAAATAATACTTTTACTATGGTCAGTTATAATGAAATATTTCTCTTCTATTTTATCAGAATATTTTCATGTGTCAACAAAGTATTTGTAAACCAGCTGTGTACTTGGCTCTTATATGGTGAACTGAAGGATCCATATGAAGAGTTCATCATACTGCACAACCAGAGTCATCATAATGCATCGGAGACATTCCTAACTTCTCCAACATCTACCTGTGAAAAATCTCTTGTATCCACTGTAAGTAAAAGTTACTACTAAAAAAAAACTTTTTTCACGACTGGTACTCGAACTCTCAAGCTTAACTAATTCTTGAATTGATGATCATACCAATCATCTACAATTTTCACTCTGCAAAAGCCAGACAAATACAGCATGTAATATGTAGCATGTACACATTCAGGGGTTGCACTGCAAAGGTGCCGCGGAGCGTGACACAGCGATGCTTTACCCGTGCGCAGCACACTCGCGATCGCGAATTTGAATACTCTTGGAGGCTTTGTTAGCAAAACCAAAAAGCAACCTCTGACGGCGCGATGACGCGATCGGGTTTAGCTGAAATTATTGCGTCGATTGCGTATTGACGCGATGTTCGTTTATTGTTAGGGCGCATCCCAACTCAACTGGCCTCTTCAAGCATCGCCTTAAGCTGAACATTAACCTCTCTTCTACGATCTATCTGTAAGCATACTTACTTTAGTTATCCATCCATTTTCATATTATGTAACTGGCTTGTTATCATGCTAATGTTTTAATTTTACAGCTCCAAGACACAAGTCTAGAATGTGGGTACACCCTCAACACGAACATGATCCCATACTTTATGCCTCTCTCTCTCGCCCAAGAGATATTGTTCATAGGCAAGACTATCATCTTGTTTGGTTTCGATCCTAAAAAGGTAAAGAAGAATAGCTCTTTTGTGGCCAACAGGACTTTGATGCCTTTGCAGAAGTTGGGAGTGGAATCCAGAAGGTAATTTTAGTTTTTTTTTTGTCTGTTAATGTGCTCTGCCAGCTGCTTCGCCCGCAAGAACGTCTGATATTATCCCAAGGTAACATAATCTTGGGATATTTTTGAAGTGAAAACTTCTTTAGGCGCGTTGAGCACTTTTTGGGTGAACAAAAATCATGGAACTCGCATCATCGTCACCGAACGCTTTAGCTTTCGCTTAGTTTTCACTTCTGTCGGCAGTCCCCAAAGACTGCCCCGCATGTTTTTTTTTACCAGACTATAATCTATCTCTGTGCCCAAAACCAGAGTGCACTTGCTCCTCCCTGGCTTTCAATAAAACTCACGAAAACAAAAATATATTAGAAAAGCGGAATGTAGTAAAAGATAGGTACCTAGCAAATAAATAAATATAAAGAAGACGAAAATATAAAAAAGACGGGTGTCTTCTTTAGTTCTCAAGCTTCTCTGCATAAGTTAACAAAGTTAGTTCTATCTCTGTGTGAATGGGAAAAAGAAATCTTATCCTATTCGAAGTGGGTTTTTGAAGATGCACGCCCCTGAAAATAGGCGCCCATGTCTGTGTCAAATTTAATGCATATCCGTTCAGCCCTTCCTGCGTGATTGAGTAGCAAACATCCCTCCATAGAAACATTCGCACTTATAGTAGTTGTGAGATTGGCTACGCATACATTCATCAATGTCTTGTTTATACTGTGACATCTGCTGCATATCTTTAGATTTACAATTTGGGAAGATAAAGAAGCTGAGTTTCATGAAAAGTTGCAGAAACTGAAGAACCCTGAAGTTTTTGAAGTATGTAATCTTAGAGGAGTTATCAGAGAAATTAAAGAATGTGTTACTAAGGTATGTAAAATAAGAAATAGCATACGCACACAAATCAGTCACGTCCACACCGCGTCATTGGTCAGTCATGTCACATTTTAGTCGAGTTCAGGATACCAGCCCCACCCATCAAGTCGCATAACATATTCGATCAGTTATTGATCGCCGACGTGACTGATATTTTTGTATGAACCTTTATTGTTTGGCAAATACACTCCATTTCTCAACAACTCTTGAATATAACTGAGAGACTTGTTAAATCACTCCATTGTTGATAGTCTAAAATGAAACTTTATATTTTGAATTTAGTTAAAAAACGCCGAAATATTTTTCCAGCATCTGTGGACAGTAGCGGTTGAAGAGGCTCAACTGATCCATGAACTACGACTTATGAAAGACTTCTACCTCCTCGGTCGCGGTGAACTGTTCCTGGAGTTATTGAGACTGACGGCTCACATGCTCGATAAACCTACTGCTAGAACTTCTACCAGAGGTAAATATTACTTAAGGGACAAATTAGCTGGGTAATGTGCCCCAAATGGTTTTGAAGATCCAACACATGCCATGTCGAAATCATTGCATAATTATAGGCTAATTAGTCTTTGGAATGATGTAAGTTATTTTGATTGATTGAAGGGCCAATAAGAGAGGTAAGTAGGAACTTTTCTTTGTTTCATAATATACTGCCTTATTAAAAGGCATAGAATATATGTAATTGAAGAGGGTTATTTAGTTTAAACCTTCCTTAAACCTTAGTTAAAACCTTCTTAAATAAAATAATATAAAAATAAAAATACCTACCCACCGCATTGAGAACCTCCTCCTTTTTTGGAAGTCGGTTAATTCCTTATCTAGCTGTGTTCTTTTTTCAGATATGAACCACGCCTTCCAATTAGCTGCACGGGCGGTATTCCTTAGTAACAGTGCCGATATTGAAAAGTTTAGCTTTGAGCTGCCCTATGTGAAGCCTAATGTTTCAACCAATACTACCGGTGAAGACGATAGCACCACTGGTATGTATAAAATTATGCAGAATTTATAATTACCTACTAATGTGGGTAACATTCCACACGTAAACTTTTCTGAAGATTGGCGTGCTCACAAAATTAATGTGATTGCATCCAATCGCATCGCCTATCGCATCACTTGCCAAAAATTTCTGCTTTGATAATTTATTTTCAGAAATCGGGGGTTAGCAATACCTTGATATTTTAGGTACTTAAGTTGAATATAAATAAAACGAGATCTTTAGGTAAAATACAAAAATGCGTATGTTCGTTACAGCATACAAAACCAGAAAGCACAGAAAAACAAAAGCGGGAAAACAAAAAAAGACAAAAGTTTGCGTTCTCAATTTCTAACACGGGTGAACAACCAGAAATATTAAGAGCCCACTAAAGACTGTTTTTTAGGTGGAAATGCAGGTCGAAAACTGTCCCTCGTCTCTAGTGAATGTGTGCCGTTTCTAAGCATTCTTTATAACCCATGCAATGCTTACGTATCCTTTAATTCACTTGCAGTAGCGGACGGCTGGTCCAGCATAATCCTGAAATACGATTTCAAATGGCCGCTCCACCTGTTATTCACGCCAGAAGTGCTGGCGCGGTACAACGACATGTTTCGCCTGCTACTGAGGATAAAGAAGACTCAGCATGATCTACATGCATTGTGGAAGACTTATAAACAGTCTACTAGGTAAGTTGATTCATGGTCCATCCCTGTCCTAGCCCCTTTCGCGAACATCGTTAGTCCATCTTTCTTTATGCCATACTAGCTTTTGCACGCGTTAATATAGATTTTTGCAGCCTATGACCATGTGTGGTCTACATTCATTTCTGTACCAAAATTAATTAAAATCGATATAAGCATGAAAGCGTAACAAACTATGGTAGGCGCCAAATAGATTCGCCATACCGGTCATTGACCCACCCGCATTTTGTGACGTATTTCAAAAATGGAAAGAAAGACTTAAAGCTGAAACGACATCTATCGTGATCGTCTATCGTGAAACATTTTCTAGTAATGAAAAACAGACCATAATTTATTTTTCGACGACCTATGTACTTTATTGCAAATTTATTTTAATTTATAATAATAGTTAGGATTGCTTATTGTTTCTATAACAAGTTTGCTCCAGTCTTAGGTCGTCATCTAGCTGAGAGCGAAGAGGACTTGAAATTACTGAATGGAAGGAGAAGTTCTACTTTACTCAGCAATAATAGGAGTCCTAATAAAAAAGAACAGAGGTGGAAAATAAATAATAACTGTCACACTGGTCGATCCTCAAGGTAACGCTTTCCATGGTCGGTCTGTGGATGGGTGACCATCTTAACATACTGAGACTCCTCCGTGCCTCGTAAAGCACGCTGAGCCGTTGGTCCTGGCTGTCATTTGTAGATCATCGGCAGTCGTTACAGAGTAGCCAGAAACAGAAAATCTGACACCAATCTTGCTGAGAAGTACCGAGTTACCCAGTTACTGGGTCATGAAGATCAAATAGGCGGTCGGTCCACTGGTATTCAGCAGAATCCGGTTTAACTCTAAGCCGACCCCAATACAGCTTGGAAAAGGCAGATGTTGACTGTCCCATTAAAAAAATCCCTCCTCCAGATTACATTTTAACTTTTGCATTCCAGCTTCTCAATGTGCCAGCTGCACAACAAGCTCATGTTCCTGATGGACAATCTGCAGCACTACATGCAGGCCGACGTGCTGGAGACCAACTTCTCTCGCCTGATGGACGCCGTGCACAAGACCAACGACTTCGAGAAGCTCAAGAAGGCACACGCCAACTTCCTCGCTGATATACTTAGCCAGTCGTTTTTGACTGTAACTTCTGTTAGTTGAGTTTATATTTATTTGTGATAACTAGCTTCTGCCAGCGGCTTCGCCCGCGTCAATATCGGAAAGTCCTTATATCCCAGGGGAACATATTCCCGGTATAAAAGGATTCGAAACTAATCTAAATCGGTTCAGCGGTTAAAGCGTGAAGAGGTGACAGACAGACACACTTTTGCATTAATAATATTATAATGGATATGGATTCTTCCTTTACTCGAGTGATTGAGTGACTGGCGTGACTGACAGACAACGCACAGCCGAAACTCATGGTCATAGAAAGCTGAAATTTGGCATGTAGGTTCCTTGGTAATCCTCTTCATTCTCTTCCGGGTTATCCTCTCTTAGTGCTCCCTACATTCCGTAGGGAATTACCCGAAATACCTACGGGAACGGGAAAAACGGGATATGAGCGTACGAAGTCGCGGGCAAAAGCTAGTAGCTTTTAAACATTTTCAAAATAATAAAGTTGTAGTTTGAGAATGTACAACAAGCATATGGTTGGTTTATGGTTTTGTCTGGGTCCGATTTAGATGAGAAAATTTGAGAGAGCAAAAATCAAAAATATTTTCAGAGATAAAACTTTATTCGTTTTTCTTGTTAAAATATCGATCAAAGTACAGCAACATCTGGCTATTCGGCTCCCAATAATATATTTTCAATGTTTCAGTCTTGTGACAGCGAGTGCTCGGGCGACACGACAGACTCGCTAAACAACCCAGTGTTCTGCAACATTATGGAACTACTTAAGCTGTGCCACTCTTTCTGCGGGATGAACGACAGTGTCGCTGATAGAGAGGCAGAGGATTACTATATTAGAGGATACTCCGATAGGTTGGTATCCATTATATTGTTTTGGAAATAGAAAATCAAAACAGGACCTTGGTTCGACAGATCTTAAAATCTTACCATGATTTTATGATATTATTGTCCTTCCGTCGGACTGTCGGAACACGTAATTGGTCCAACTTCGCAAGGAATCGCGACGAGTGGCAATCTCTGGAGGAGGCCTTCACCCGAAGAGGGGTCCAGATGGCATGTATATTGGACTAACATTATCCACACCCATTATTCATACGAACGTACATGCCAATGGAACAATAAAGGCTTTTTTTATTTTATTTATTTAATGTCTTTCGATCCATCAGTATCGTGTTTTTAGAAAATGCAAGCATTTCGGCTCCTTATTCTGAACGTTTTCTTTTTCACTCGCGATCTTTGTTGGCAGACCAAATTGCGTATGTTGTGCCATTGCAGTAGCTTTTGAGAGAAAAGCTTAGGCACGTTTTTCTTTTGAAATTGGACCAGCTTACATTATTTGTTTATCTACGTTTCAGGTTCAGCAAGCTAGTGAAGCAATTGATGCAGCTGCTAGTATCTCTACGCGACCGTCCTTGCGGCGTCTACCTAGCCCGACTACTAATGAGACTCGATTATAATCGATGGCTCAGCGGAGAAGCACAGCTGACCCAGTCTGTTACTAACATGTTGAGATGCTGATGGACTAATGCCCGTGAAACGGTATAATGATTTGAAAATGAGTTAGTATGGTGATCAGAGGTTGTGCTTTCTGCATATTTCAAAGGGCCCTTACCTCACAGTGGGACAAAATAAAGGCCATTCACCTCTAGATAAATAAATATTCCAAGCATACTTGTTTTTAAGAAGTGACATGCAAAATAATGCCACAAAAATGTATCCATGCATCACATTTAAGTTATTTTTATAGTTTTACAGTAAATGTAATGGATTTTATTTTAATTTATCTGTAACTGTTGGCCTAATCTGATCTAACTCTTGAATAACATGAATTTACAAAAACTATTTCTATATTTTTGTTATCTTTATAAATAAAAAGCAAAAAACTTGCTTTATGTTTTTTTTAATCGTCGTCATCGTCATTAAACTCTTCATCTTGTAGAACATTGGTATCATTTTCTTTATTTTGGTTACGCGCATGTTCTGCATGTTGCATCATGAAAGTTTTAGTTAATATGCACTTGGTCATGTGGCACGAACATGGGAGCGGGTGTTCTACTGCTTCTGGGTCTAGCATTGTCATTTGTAGATTGTACCTGTGGAAAACAGGATTATGTTAAATCAGGAATTTGGGTGTTGGTCGACTAGCAAAGAATTTAAAAATTAAAAGAAACATCTGAGCTCACTTCAGAAAGCTTATGTTTAGACTACATATTTAAAAATTATCTTGGAAAGATGTTTGCTTTAGTAGACAGACAAATACAGATCACAACAGACCAACTGACTGGCTTTACAGATGTGGTACACTAACAAACAAAAGTATGTTCCAATTTTATTTATGAAAACATACAAAACCTGGTATCAAAACGAGAATAATAGTGTACCTTCTGCTAGTAGCCTCAGCTCTGTTCATATCCAGCTGGAAGGCGATAGGTTCCCCCTCCTCCACCTCCTGCTGCTGTGGCAAAACTATCACCGTTTGCTTCCAATGTGTTGGCGGGCTCTGTGGACTTGTGTCCAGAACTGTGTGACTGTCTCCTGCAGCATTAGGAAGCTTGGGGAAATTACACTCGAACCATAGGCAGAGGCCTTGGTAGTTACCATTCTTACTTGCACCTGAAATGCAAAAGATAAAATTATGAAGTTGTGTTTTCTCCCATTTGCTGATAGTGACACATTTGATACATACTTTTGAAATTTTTATAAATTGTGTATCATACTGATGAATAATGTATTTTAAAATAACATATATATGTCTGAAGTACCTACATTTTACCTATTTTTCTGAAGTACCCATATTTGACTTTGGGAATGTGAATATTTCGGAACACAAAAATGTTAAAACAACTTTACCAGTCCCTTAAAAATGTGTCTTAATTCTTTTATCAAAGCATTTTTCAGCTTTTTTCTAAATCTGAGGATTTCTTGGAGAGGGAAACAGAACATCTCATAATGAAACAGCATTTTTAAATTTTGCACATAACTCAAACATTATTTTTTAAGACAACGGTCTGGATACAAGACAATGAAACCTACACAATTGCGCATTCATTTATTGACTTTATTAACTTCTCATAATTTTAATACCTAATTTTCTTTTTTCTGCACAATTGTTTGCTTTTGTTGATGTATTTTGACATGATTTTGACAGTAATATTTTTTTGGCATTTTTAACAAGGCTTACTAGAAAAGCATACTATTTAGTGATGTTCAATTTAGCAAAAATAAATAAATTTTGTTACTAACATCATACATTAGCCTTTTGAACGCCAGAGCATAAAGGCATCGGCGTGCCCCCGACGCCAAGCCATAAGTTTACCGTACTTTTTGTCACGTATTTGTGACGTTTGGCGTACAGGGCACGTGCTAGCTTGTCACCTATACGTGACTGTGGCGTTCAAAAGGTTAATGCTGTTCTTTAGCAGAACAAATGCCTACTACTACTTCCAAGGTTTGGTTCACTTATGTATGACATAGAAATGCTGCATCTTTTTGTATAGTATCAATACTTACCAACAACATGTTCGATACTGTAAGCATTTAAATCATGTGATTCATCCTCTCTTAAGTTGACCCAGCAGAGGGCCACTTCAGTCCCCAACAAGTCTTCAGGCTTTATGGTAAGAATCTCTGGCTTGCTGCCTTTACTTGCCCTCAGCTCTCTGGCAAATGATGACATGGATACTCCATGTAAGCAGTTCCAGTTGTTGTACAGTGATGGTACACTGGAAAATAAAAAGAAATCTAGTATTTAACTAAGTAATTAGTAAGTATAATAAATCTATCTATTATGTATGTATTGGCTAAAAGGAAAATTAACAATCATGCTTGCTAAAAGGAAAATTAACAATGATGCAAGTTAAAATAGGTAGCCAATTCTTGTTTGTTTTACTTCTTATTGAAATTCAAGGTTAATGATAAAATAAGAAAATAACATCAAATAAATTATGGTTTCAATAAAAAATTATGTTGGTAAGAGAGATGTCTTACCTACATGGTGCAATATAGATAGCAGCACTTTCAGGGAATATTTCCCCTCCATCTTTGAGGAAGCGGTCTCTGGCGAACAGGACCGAGTCTAACATACCCTCATGCAAGAGATAGAAGCCCATCCACTCTGATACTATGGCATCTACCTTCATGTAGTTAGGTAATACTACATCTTCGACTCTACTGTGGATAACCTGAATGAAAAATGATCAAGATTTAAATCTGATGACAACATCAACTTGGAAGATTAACCTTACTACAAAAACCCCACTGACAACAAAAAGACCTCGTGTTGTAGAGTTTGCAAAGATAAATTTACTCACATTGAAAAACAAAAGTTTTCTTACCTCTATTACATTTTCAAATTTGTTTTCCTTCACTATTTCTTTAGCTAAATTCGCCAAATTACTTGCTTCAACAGCGAATACTTTCTTAGCACCAGCTTGAGCACAAAATATGGACAAAATCCCAGTGCCACATCCAACATCCATAACAACTTTGTCTTTAAAATATTCTTTATTGTTTAAAATAGCGTTCTTATAAGCTAGGGTTCTTGGCTCATCTTCAAGCATCAACTTATGCACCTAAAACAAATATTATAAGAATTTCGCACACAGTTTTAGATCAAATTTGAACACATTTTTGGTTACCCTGATAATTACTTCTAAATCTTCATAGCTTGAAAAATATTGCGTCGAATCGACATCCATCATAAATAATTCTCTGCTTGCTTTAATAACAATGACAAATAACAAAAATAATTATTTGCTAAACAGTAAACAGAAACACGACACCTAACCTAAAAATTGAACCAAAACATTGAACAGTGTTGACCATAGTTTTTTTTAAACTTTTGTTCGTAACTATGGATACTGAGTCCTTCAGTCGCAGTCTTGATTTTATGACAAACACTTTGTTTTGCATTAGAATGCGGATGTAGATGTAACACATTCTAATGGTTTTTGGAGTATATTCGGTCTTCTCGGCAAGTTTCGTCTGAGGTAGTCAATATTAATTAATACCGATATCGCGCCTGTTTCAATTATTCCACGTATTTTCCAGGTGCGTGGATACTTGAGACACAAAACTACACCAATATTTACATCACAATATCCACTAGGAATCAATTTACGAATAATTAAAACAGCCGCTAAACTTCACTTGAAAAAATCCCGCCAAAAACTTCGAGTTTCGACCATAGTCGGGAGTTATGGCGGAATTTTTTAAACACAATAGTGTTGACAGTTAATTGGAAAAAAAATCCCTAAAGGTCAGTAAATATATTTTTTCCATTTATCTCTTATGTTCCGCTACAAAACCAACATGTGGACTTTTTAAAGAACAGATACAAGGATTGAAACGACGAAAAGGCTTCTATTCTAAAGACAGTCCAAACCAAAGAAAAGCAAACATCCATTGAAAAGGGAACCTCCCTTTTCAATGGATGTTTGCTTTTCTTTGGTCCTCCGACCGGACCGTGATCGGACGGTTTTTGTGCCCGCTGGGCAACATACGGAAAACTTTGATACCGCGATGCAGTGTTTAGTTCAGTAGTTCGATGGTGGGATAGATAAAATAGAATACAAACAATTATTCGGCATAGACACAAACGTATATCAACAAAACAAAGATAGCGCTGCGATTATTTTTGTTGCGGTAAAAATGTCGCTTTGTTAGTTTTTCTTCTGGCGGCATTGATGCCACTACATCACTCCCCTTAGGAGAACGGAGTTCGATAGTGGATGAGTCGTCCAAACATCTTGCTGACCTCCTGCATGTTAAGCGCGTCCGCTGCATGCTGGTAGTCAGGGTAACCGTTGAAGACGTGGGTACAGGCTGCTCGGGAGCTTGAGGTCACAATGAGGAGAAGTGATGATGATATCATGATGAAGTAGCTGCACGAAGGCTGCGCTGTTGTAGTTGTTGTTGTGTTGCAAATTTCGCTTCGTTAGTTTTTCTTGTGGTGGTACTGATGCCGCGCGTCAAGAAATAGAGAGACACGCGATTTCTTCATTTAAGGGAAGCTTCTTGGGCTGGCAACATAAAAAACACCCTGTTGCACGAACGAAAAGTGTTATAGAGAACTAAAATGACAGTAAGCATGACGAGAATATTGCCTTTGAAAATCAACTAAATCTTTTTTTTTTTACTCTGTGCTACGTTTTTGACGTTTTTGACACTAAGCTTTATTTTTTAATCTGTTACGGTTTTGTACTTGTACGTGCGTTGTTGTATTTCAGAAATTAAATAAAAAAGAATTAGATTTTCTCTAGATAATGCTTTCTTATTGATTTAAATACGGCTTTAAAATTTAGTAATCGTGACAAAATGGCTAAGGAAGGGGATATGTCACTGTTCAATGATGTCTTAGAGCCATTTAGACGAGTAATAAATACGGACCCGCCGAAAGACAAATTGTCGTCTGCTACGAAACTGAATTTTTCTGATAGTAATCAGTCCCTGAAGGATGGTAATATTTTAAATACTTTCTTATTCTGTATGATGACCATTTTTCTGTTAGAATTCTGTTTTTATTGAGGTGAATATTTGCAGGACTGAATAACCTATTATCAGGTAAAAGAAAGTCCAGCATTTGCATGAACGATGTCGGCACGCCTGAAAAACGTGTCCGGACGGATTCTAGCTCCACACCGACCGCACCACCTTCGCCTTGGGAGGCTAAGAGGCTGAAGATCGATCTGATAGCTGCTAAAGCTCAGGTAAACATGGTTTCTCTTCTTTATAAAAGACCTTGCTATCCAGAACAGCTTTAAACCAGAAAATAAAATTGTCATGTTTGTATTACAATATAACTAAATTATACAGCCACTATCACTGCATATTTACTTATAGATAACAAAGTTAGAAACCCGCATAAACCATCAGCACACAATCCGCAAGGAGATGCAGATCTTGTTTGAAGAGGAGAAAGGGTCCCTTCAGGAGCAACACAAGAGAGATGAGAGGGCTCTCTCAGATATGGAGGATAGACTACAGTTGATAAGAAGGAGAGAACAGGAGCTAAAGGATGAATATAATCAGGTTTTTAAATATATTATTCTTTACAATGATGCTGTGAAAGTCACTTTGAAAAGTGTTTTTTTTTTAAATGTTGGTCAAAAAAGGTATGTATAATTTCAATATGGTTAAAAATAGTAAAATTAAAATTACTTGTTATCAATGTGATTACAATTTAATTTTTACTGTTTGTCAACATTCATAGTTTAACTATTCATGACCAGTAGCAATGTGTATAAAAGTTTAATCAAATCAAATATTCTTGTGTGGTCAGATGAATAAACAAAGGTAGTTACATATTTGAAGACCTGACTTCTGAGTTTTGTAAAAAACCTGTCACAAAATGATATGTCTTCTCCCTTTAGTTTTTTTTTATGCAATAAAACATCTTAGGTATCACCTACATTTATGTGTTTCTGCTGTTAAGTAAATTAATAGTAAAAAACATTTTTAAACCAGAAGCTTTTATTTTGACTTTCTTAAAAAATGAAAATTGTGTGCCTGTACTGTTGGTTGTTTATAAAATAATCATCATTTACTGTTAAATTTCAATTCTGTAGGATCAGAGGAAGTGTTTCTTATTCAACTTGCAAATTAAATGCTTGTAAAAATTAAAAACAAACTGCTCTATCTATGGTTTTTTCACATTTAAATTTAATTTAGGTAATAAAAGAACACAAGGAGCACAAAGCAATGTGGGACAAGGAGAAGGCAGAACTTCAGAAGCAGATGGCTGACATGAGAGACAAGCTGCTGGAGAGTAGTGTCAGCAGCAAGGATCAGCTGTCTGAGATGAAGAAGGATATGGATGAACTGCTACAGGTAAATAATGTGTAAATAAAGCTGAGGTTTAAAAAAGGGGAAAAATTTAACAGTTTGCCGTTCAGTATTACTTAAATGGGGTTCCTAACATTGTTTTTTATTCATTTGTTAATTGTAGTGCTCTTTGCTAGAGAGCCAGTCCAGGGTTTGGGTATCATGCAGTGATTTCAATTACTAAGTAGCACTGATTGATCATAATTTTAGGGATTTAGTACAGCATTCAAAACACTGATAATATAAGTAGGCATGCATAAACCAATAGTGATGTATAAGAGAAATTTTTAATCATCCAGGTTATCAGGATCTGCACCAATTTTTAAGAATTTATAATTATAGATTTTTTTTTTTTTTTTCTATAGGCTTTAGAAGGTGCCCATTCAGAAGTAGAAATGTTAAAGACAGAAGTAACCAAACAGACTAGTAGGGCAGAACAGTGCACAACCCTCAGAACTCAACTGGAGAAGCAGACCTTCGAGCTGCAGAGCGTCACCAACAAACTTAAGGAGTTGGAGTATGAGAGAGACTCTTACAAAGACTGGCAGCAACAGGCTAAGGTATCACTGTTTTTTTAACCTTGTGAACGCCATTGTCACATTACATGACAAGCAAGCATGTGGCCTGGACGTCAAACGTCACAAATATGTGACAAAAAGTACGGCGAAATTGTGGCTTGGCGTCTGGGGTACGGCAATGCGTTTATGTCCTGACGTTCAAAAGGATTAAAATTTATTTACCAACATATCTTCAGATTTATATGACAAGTTAAGTTTAAGATTCGCCTCCAAACGAATTGCCGCGATTCCGCCCTGCTATCGTTGGGTGAACTCCATGAGGCGATTATTCTTTTGCCAGCGCATCATCGCGACTTGCGACGGATCGCCGCGTGACAATGACTTAGCGAGTCGCGACGGATTTCCGGGTGTACAATGATTTCGTGATAACAAATTTTGTTTTCTTAAAAACGTTTTCTAATAATCGTTGTATCTCATGGCGCACACTGTTTTAGTGACTCAGGGACCAACTTTGTTTTTACTATTTTCTTTATGCGGATGGATAGAGCTCATTAACCTCAATAATAATTGTTCTGATGTTTTTTTTTCCTAAACCATATATACTGCTAGCAAACCATCTTTGCCTCTCTGAAGTTAGCTGTTTGTGACGACCGCGCAGGTGCAATCGAGTAAAAAAGTGTTAGCGCGTAAAAATATTTTTGTTTTATACGTAATAATTTTTTTTTCTCACTTGAATAAAGTTGTAGAAGCAGTTTGCAATTGTAAGATAAGTAGGTAGAAATGCATAAGAAGGTAATAAGTATAGGTAATTAAAAGTGAGGGATTGTGTTCGCACCAAATTTAAAGGTACATACACTCACTTGAAGTATAGCCAGCTAACTCATTGTCGCAGGTCGAAGGTGGATCACAAACACAGACACAAGCATTACCCAAACTAGTTCAATATAAAGTTTATTAGTCAGTATAAAATCTTTTAGTATTTACTCACTATCGCTCTAAATTTCCGAAACTCCTTCCATAAATAAATTTGTGGGGCCATTAAAGGTAAAAAGATAACAAAACAATAAAAAAAACAACTAATTAAAAATAATAACAATGTGTAACACTTATGACATCGACAGTCTTATTGCATTGAGCAAGCGAGACACAAGTAAGCATCGAACATATAGCCAGCTTCCGCGAGACCGCGCATGCGCGGTGTTATGATCGGTTGTAAAATAGACTACTGCGCTGCGAATTGTGACGAACTTTAGAGTGGCAAACTTAAATGACTCTTAGTATACTTTGAGTAAAAAAATGTGTTTTGTTATTTACTTGTATGGAGTGGATCAAATGCTAAGTAGCGTGTGATCCCGCTTTGAAATTTTATTTTTCTTATACCTTGTCTAGTCTACTATCATTTGATGCTATGAACATGTGCATAAAGTTACAACTCTGCCAAATAAATGGATCGAAAAAAATGAAAACATACATAGAACATACATAGCTTCATTTTTTATTTTCGTAATTCTTTTAACTTAAATTTGATAAGGAATAGTAAAAGCACGTAATAATACACATTATTACTTAACAACTAACAACAACACATTTAAAAGGTCCCTAATTAGCTTAAATTTACTAATTATGTATTATTTAAAAAGGTGGATATATTTTCTCTATGAATTTCTATTTGAGTGTTTAACCTTTTGCGTGTCTACCACAGATTTTTATCGTCCAATCCTGACCAAGCCCTTAAGTGTAACTGTCCGACTTAAGACATTTGGAGCATTTTTTCTTATGTCGAACTGTGTAACTTAAGACACGCAAAAGGTTAAGGACTGTAATTAGCTTAACCAATGTTTTTCAGTTTTAGCCATTACTGTAATGATAATGAGGATCATTAGTTAATGAGGGTAGGAGATTTAGATTTGTAATATTGAAGATACAAATGGGGCTGTGATGGAGCCTCATGTCAAAGTAATTACAAATAGAAGCCTGAAACAGAGTTTGATGATTCAACTTTTTTCATGGCCAGTCTAGTTCCTATAAGGCTTCAACAATGTGATGGAACAAAGTTGGTCCCTAAGTCACTAAAATCATAGTTTCGACCCACTATGCGGCGGCTGCACGGCGTGTCGACGTTTTGCTCATCACAGGAGACATATTATGAACGTGTGGAGACGTCCACACGTATCTCACAGTAGTTATAGAACGAAGGACGATAGTATCGCCAAGAGACACTCAATCACTGAGTAGTGATCTGTTGTATATTTGTTAGTAATATGAGGGTGGTTGCATCCACTCCTATATAAGTTGTGTCGCTTGTCAAATAAACTTAGTGTGCTACCAGCTATACGTCGTTTCACTTGTCTTACGTTCGCATATATATCAGTGGCGACGAGTACTTACCCGCGATTACGGAAAAGAAAAAAGACGTTAAAAAATGTCACATTTTGGAATTTTATCGAGTTTTGACCATAATGTCCATACATGGCAAAACTATAAACAACGCATTTTACAATGGTTTATTGCGAACGATGTTGACAGCGTACAGGATCCCAAGGGAGTGAAAAGACGGGCAATATTGCTGAGTGCATTCACTGACAGCACGTACAAACTGGCGGCCGATTTGGCGTTACCGAAGGAGCTCACGCAGACACCATACGAAGACATTCTGACACTTCTCGACAGTCATTTCACACCAAGGAAATGCGGATTTGGTGAGCGGTATAATTTCTATGCTGCCACTCAGGGTCCAGAAGAGACATTCTCACAGTGGGCTGCGAGGCTACGTGGCCTCACTACACATTGCGGATTCCTGAATGTAGAAGAGGCGCTGCGTGATCGCTTCGTTATGGGTATGCTGCCGGGACCGGAGAAGGACAAGCTTTTCGTGCGTGACCTTCAGGAGTTGACATTGGCAAAAGCGGTGGATTTAGCGGAGAGCGTGCGCAGTGCACGGAAGGGAGCAGCAGCATCATCATCGGCGTCGACGCAGGCGCCACCGTCGAGCGAAGCGCTGTTCAAGATCGCCACAAACGAACCCAGTGCCAGTGCTAACAAAGAAAAGTGTTCCGTGTGCGGCTACAAAAATCATAAAACGTCTCAGTGTCGGTTTGCTAACTATACATGCAAAAAGTGTAACAAAAAAGGCCATCTAAGTAGAATGTGCAAGAAAATAAATTTCGTAGGAACTGGCGGGTCGAGCGAGAGTGATGATGACGGTAGGTCAAGAAAAATATGTTCACGCAGCGGCGAACCTATGACTATAATAGTTTCGATACAAAATATAAAGCAAAAGTTCGAAGTCGATACCGGATCGGCAGTCACAGCGATTTCCGAAAAAGTGTACAAAAGATATTTTGAATTGTTTCCGTTATTATCAACGTCGGATCGACTGTTTACGTATACAGGTCATATTATCAACTGTCTAGGAATAGTGCAATTACCTATTACATATTTAGACAAAACACACGTAGTTAATGTACGTGTGATACGTGATGGCGGACCCCCAATTTTAGGCAGAGATTTTATTTGTTTGTTTAAATTACAAATGCTACAAATAAATTACTGTCAGTCAAAGAATATTGCCGAACAATTAAAACTACAATTTCCATCAGTTTTCTCAGACGAGCTAGGTGTTTTTACGAAGTATCGGGTAAAACTACAATTAAAAGATGACGCGAAACCGGTTTTTTTCAAAGCTCGTCCTATAGCATTTGCACTTAAAGATAAGATAAACGACGAGCTCGAGCGTTTGGTACGTATAGGTGTACTAAAACCGGTTCAGTACTCTGATTACGCGTCGCCTATTGTTCCTGTATTGAAGCGAGATGGCTCAATTAGGTTGTGCGTAGATTATTCAGTAAGCGTAAATAAGCAGCTAGTTGTAGAACAGTATCCCTTACCAACGGCACAAGAACTTTTTACAAAATTACACGGGGGACAGCAGTTTAGCAAATTAGATTTGACGCAAGCTTATTCACAATTTGTCTTAGACGAGGCATCTCAGAATTTAACTTGTATTAATACTCACCGTGGGTTGTTTGTATATACGCGTTTAGTTTTTGGTCTCGCTAGTGCCCCAGCTATTTTCCAACGGGCAATGGAGTGTTTATTATCAGGGTTGGACGGTGTCATGTGTATGCTGGACGACATTTGTATAACGGGACATACTAAACAGCAACATTTAGAGAGATTGAGCGCGGTGTTGCAAAGACTGCAGGACGCAGGTCTAACACTTCGTAAAGATAAGTGTGTATTTTTTGAGAACCAAATAGAATATTTAGGCTATACCATAGATAAGAATGGCTTAAGTAAATCGAAACAAAAGGTCCAAGCAATTGTTGAGGCGCCTATACCGACAAACGTGAATAAGTTGCAGTCATTTCTAGGGTTAGTAAATTATTATAGGAACTTTGTCCCTAACGCGTCATCAATATTGACCCCGCTTTATTCATTGTTGCAAAAAGGAAATACATGGAAATGGGAGGTCAAACATGACCAAGCATTCAAGGCAATTAAGCAATGTTTAACTTCAAATCAGGTTCTAGCACATTTTGATCAGAATGCCAAAATTATTTTAACGGTAGACGCATCGCCCAGTGGTCTAGGTGCTGTTTTATCGCAGATAGGTACTGATGGAGTGGAACGTCCAGTATCGTTTGCATCTCGTACACTCAATTCCGCAGAGAAGCGATATTCACAACTTCAAAAAGAGGCTACTGCAATTATCTTTGGTGTGCGACGTTTCCACCAATACTTATACGGGAGGGCGGTTCCGTTTGTACTTCGCACAGACCACAAGCCACTTTTATCAATTTTTGGGCCATATCGTGGAATACCAGAAGTTTCTGCAAATAGGCTGCAGCGTTATGCGATGTTTCTTAGTGGTTATAACTACTCTATTGAGTACATACGCAGTGCTGATAACAGCGCCGATTATCTTTCACGCGCCAGTCTACCAGACTATGAGTCAACGCCGCTAAGAGGGGGGTGCGGCTACGAAGCCGACGGTAGTTTAGTGCCGGTAGAAGATCGCGCGTCGTATGTTAATTTCGTTATCGATGGCAGTTTACCAGTTACGCGTAGCGAAATTCATAGTGAAACTGTTAAGGATGCAATATTGAATAAAGTCTTATCATATATTATTAAGGGGTGGCCTGAGAGGTTATCTGATACATCATTAAAACCATATTTTTTATGTAAAGACCAGCTGTCTTATGAAAGCGGTTGTATTATGCGAGGACATAAAGTGGTAATACCCTATACACTCAGAACTAAATTATTAACAGAACTACATAAATCACATTTAGGTATCGTAAAAACGAAAGCTGAAGCGCGCAGTAGATTTTGGTTTCCGGGAATAGATAACGCGGTAGAAAAAATGATTGCGGATTGTGAGGTTTGTTTACAGTTGAGACAGTTACCAGCGCGTGCGCCTCCAGCGCTATGGCCACACACACCGCAGGCTTTTTATCGAATTCATATTGACTTTCTCGGCCCTATACATAATCGTTCGTATTTAATCATTGTAGATTCTTACTCAAAGTGGGTAGAAGCGTATGATATGGGGTCAAGTACGTCATCAGGTTCGCTGATTAGTAAATTGTTTGAATATATGGCAAGATTTGGCTTACCGCATACCATAGTCAGTGATAATGGCACGCAGTTTACTTCTGCAGAATTCGAAATGTTTTGCACATCAAACGGAATATCGCATGTGACGTCACCGGCTTATCATCCCGCCAGTAACGGGCAGGCAGAAAGCTACGTGAAAATAGTGAAAAAGGGGATAAAATCTTGTATGTTAAATAATAGCAACACAAAGGCATTGAACAACAAGTTATTTAAATATCTATTTGACTATCGAAATTCCGTTCACTCGGCAACGGGCTGTTCACCTGCCCAGTTAGTGTTCGGACACAAGCTGCGATCGCGATTAGATTTAATCAAACCTAACCCACCATCACCGGCGTCTGTCACTCTCACTCGAAACGTCGAAAACAATCAGTGTTTGCAGTCTAAAGAGTTAAACGACAACAAAGCTTGCAAATATTTTAAAACTGGAGACTATGTTTTGTATAAAAAAAACAACATCAATAAGAAAGGGTCATGGAATAAAGGAGTAGTAATAAAAAAAATCGGAAAAGTAGTATATATAGTTAAGGACTGCTTAACTTCTTGTAAAGTAAAAAAACATAAAAATCAATTAATAGCTTATAAAGGTACAGCAATAGTTTCTCACCGGTTAGAGGATTGCCCCATTGAAATCGAAGACATTACTCCACGAGGAACTTCACCACCAAACCCAACACCCACAATGGACGACAAGGAGTCCGACACGGGAGGGGAGGGAAATAGTGAGAGAAAGGGAAGAACGGATACGGAAACAACGACTGGCACATCACAAGAGGAAGACGACAAATTCTATGAGGCAACAGAAGGGTCTCAGGATGAACCCCTCGTGGAGGCAGGGTCAGGCCAGACCCCACAGCCAGAAAGGCAAATGAGTGACGGGAAAAAACTGCGAACTGTACCTAGGGTCGATTATAAACAATTTTACTAAGTAAATCATATCATGTTTATGTTGTCAAGCTATGGGGAGGAATGTTGTATATTTGTTAGTAATATGAGGGTGGTTGCATCCACTCCTATATAAGTTGTGTCGCTTGTCAAATAAACTTAGTGTGCTACCAGCTATACGTCGTTTCACTTGTCTTACGTTCGCATATATATCATATATTATAAAAACGTCGATTTTCACCGTCCACGAAAGACGTCCACTGTTAGACATAAGTCTCTTCTCAGTATCGCCATCGTTTGGCGAACTTCTGTTGTTACAATATATTTCTCTAAAACTAAAGTGACGATTTTAATGTCTTGACTTATTGGCCGGAGAACTATATCAAAATCCAATCCTTTTCTTTTAACTAAAATTCCGAATAATTTATTTTACCACAGACTGCACAAAAACGCTTAACTAACATGGCGGAATTAGAAAAGGAAGTCGCTCGCCTACGGGCACAAGAGCGATCCCTTCGAGACTCTATATGCAACAAACTGTTGTTGGAAGAACAAGTGCATCTGCTGCAGTCCAGGGTCGACGTCTTGCAGCCTGTGCAGAATGAGCTGCATGAGGCCAAGGTAATGTGTACTTTATGATTTTAATATTAGGTTTAAATTTCGCCCTTGAGGAAGTCATCAAATTGTGTTTTTTATTTTATTGATATAAAATCAACCAATGTACAGTCGAACAAGCTATTTGGTATACAGGCCAAAACTTGCCTATCTTTTAAATCTTATAAAATTTACAGCCAAAGAGTGAGCAATTAGCTCCTTAGCACACCCACAGCATTGTTTAAAAACTATACCCACCAAATTCCTTTTTTGAAGTTGATTAAAATAGTTGTTGTGTTTTTGTCAAATTAGCTACCTTTATACCAAACAGCTTTTACAACTGTACTCAAATTTTTCTTTTAGTTAATTAAACGGATTTTTCTTACCACCAACCATGCTTAATTTCTTCGCAGGTCAAACTAGCCTCCCTGGAGTCGTCCCTAGAAGAATGGAAGTCGGCTGCGCGCACGCACGGTATAGAGAACGCGCGGTCTCTGTCTAGCACGCTGGAATCTGCGCTCAACAGTCAGCTGAACGCCAGCGCCGCTTCGTCGCAAGCCCAGTCACAACTAGCGCAACTTACTGAGGTAATGCTACATTATTTTAACGACAAGACTGCCCATTGTTTAACCCTATAATTTTAAAGCTTATTCTTATTCTTTATTGCACACACAAAACGAACTAATACAAACGTACAGGATAGCCTATGTTCAAAGGAGCTTAACAAGTTCTCTAACAGCAAACCTCAGTGTGACAAAAATATTAACAAATAAGTGCACAAAAACTTAAAATTAAAGTCTTAAACTTATAGCTCTTATTGTTATTTGTAATAAAGGGTTATATCTCTATCTTTTGTTAAAAAAATCCAGGGACAATTCCCTGGATTTTTTGGAAAATGAGGAGTTTATCAATATAACCTCCTCATTTGTCCTGGGTTCGATTCCCACCCAGGACAAATCTTTGTGTGATGAGCATGATCATTTGTTCTGTCTGGGTGTAATTTGTATAATATGTATGTATTTAGAAATATATAAGTATGTTTATCAGTTGTCTGGTTGCCATAATACAGGCTCTGCCTAGTTTGGGATCGGATGACCGTGTGTGAGTTGTCCCAATTTATTGTATTATTGTATTATATTATTTTCTTGAAGTCTATAATAACAAAAGTTGCACTTGTACTTAAATTAATCATTTAGGCGCTCTGAGCTTAGCATGTTACAGTTGCCATAGGGATTTGTTCCCACACGCGGGATTGGCAATTTTTTTGTATTTTTTATTAATGATGACGTGCGCTGTTCTCACGTGTGATGAGGGGATAAACCTATAAATATTGCTTGCTAACTCGATCAGCAGTGTAATGAAAAGAATGAATTCAAATAATATTGTTTCATATTTATCCAAAGGAAGTGGCATCAGTAAAGTTCGAGCGTGATAAGGCGACGGGCAAGCTGAACGAGCTGGTCATAGTGCGCAAGAACCAGGAGAGTCTCATCCACAGGCTACAGAAGAGACTGCTTCTCGTCACGCGCGAGAGGGACAGCTATAGGTGAGAGCGGACACTGCGCATAATGTGCACCAATGTCGCGAAAATTTTGACAAATATGCCAAGTTAAGTGCCAGCTTTAGATAAATTGCAGGAAAGAAAATGCTTGATCAGTAAAAGTGTTAGCTAAATGAGGGTTTCCCAGAAAATTCACGCTACCAGTTAGTTTATTAGTGTTTTGGCAGGTACCTGGACCTAACTCTTCAGTGCTGCAACCTGGTGCACTTCATTTCAGAAAACCCTCATTATTAAATTGAAAGATGTGTTGGTTATAAAGGAACAAACGCCCTATGAATGTTCTATAGTCGTCTTGAGAACGTCGCCTGGGACAAAACTTTTTACGGTAAAAAAAGCCCCTGGCCTTCTCAGTAGTCACCACATGGAAGAAACGCACCGTGACCTCGTTAAAAGCACCTCAAAACGAGTCTGTACAACGGCCGGAACACATCCGTAGGGAGTCCGTAAAGAGGTGCATTAAATGATCTCCGTTCCAGACAGCAGCTGGACAGCTACGAGCGGGAGCTGACGGTGACGCTGTGCGGCGAGGCGGGCGCGGGCGGCGCGGCGCTGCTGGCGGCGCGCGTGCAGCAGCTGGAGAAGGCGCTGCAGGCCTACCGCGACCTGCTGGCCACGCACGACCAGACCGCGCACACTAAGTGTAACCACACACTCAATACACTTTCTTTCATTTACTTTATCACACTCAAGTGTCAAAGAGAGTTTATGGCTAAAGAATAACAGCCGCACGGCTCGATCTTCAAGGTTACGCAACGCTTGCCGGGATCGATCTGTGGATGGGTGACCGTCCCATCCATTACTTACCGAGACTCCTCCGTGCACGTGCACGTGTAGGTAAGCACGTTAAGCTGGGTTGTAGAGGTCAGATATGTGGTTGTAATACTGATTACTGAGCTGCATCTGATGAGACTGGGAGCTGTCCCAAATATAGTCGGGAACAGGCTAGGCCGATGGTGATGACTGTCAACTATCAAAAATAACTGAAAAATTCTATCAGATCAGTAACTTGATTGGAAACAAAATACATTTTAGTTCTGAATCGACATGTTAGCTAAGTTAACGTACAGATGCAAGCACATCGAGCTACCCGAAACTGTATAATTTTCCCAATCTACCTTGAACCTAATGTTGTAGCAATAAAGTTGAAAATTTATTAAAGAAATTTGACAGATGGCTGTAGCTTGATGTGCTGCGCCTGTACAAATGAATTATCTAAATGTAGATTTTCGGGAAAATAACAAAGAAAGACGTATTCACATTACTGTGTTGTGTTGTAACTCCTTCTAACGCAGGGACAGACACATACTTTCAGATTAATAACAGGTCGCGGCACGAAACTCTAGCGCTGACCTTTATTGCGCAGAAGTCAAAAATAAGGTGCCTGTGCGGGGCACACGGGTGAAGGGCGAGCGTGCGTTGCGCCGATTGGCTCTCCAGTCGTACTCCGTCCCCCGGACCGATACGACGCTCCGCGCACTTCCACTGTACAGTCGCGTTCTAAATTGATTTTTTTGTTTTTTGTTAAGTTTGTTTTTTTATTTGTTTGTTAGTTAATTCACTGTTTGATAAAGTTTGAACAGTTTTTAAACAGTGAAAATGCCGAGGCCGAGAAGAAATACTGTTTTGAGAAGGCAGGCACGGAAAATGGTGTTTGACGTGCATTGTTTTTTGAAAAGGGAATCGAATGACTTCATTGATTCCTTGAAACAAATCCAAAGTGAAATTGGCGACGCTGCGAGTATTTTACTCGATTCGGACCGCAGCACTGTAGATTTAAGCGAAATAAAACAAACTGCAGAAGTTATTCAGGCGGGAAATATAAAATTAAATAGTATAATTAGTGACTTACAGGAAATTCAAAAAAGGACAGCTGAGTCTATAAAGACGTCCATAGCAACGGTAAGGAAAATCTCCACTGAAGCCAATACTTCCAATTTAAAGCGCTCCAGATCAAAACCGGTCACAGATATTGATAACTTCGATCAAAGAGTAATAAAGAGGTGCATACAACTTTCATACGACAAATAATGAAGTTCCCACCGTCGGAAAGTTGAAGAAGAAGCTAGAGGAAGATATACATTTCAAAGACTCAGAACGAAGTCTTCGACGAATAATTAAGAGTTTAGGGTTTCGGTGGAAAAATACTGAAAACAACCGAAAAGTGCTGATTGAAACTTCAAATATACGTTTACAACGTATCGAATACTTATGCAAAATAAAACAATATCGCCAAGAGGGAAGGCCTATCGTATATACAGATAAATCTTACGTAGATTCATCGCACTCTAATCCAAAAGCCTGGACCGATGGTACTACTAAAGGTCTCAAAAAACCTATCTCCAAAGGACAGCGGGTGGTCATTGTCCACGCAGGATCAGAGGCTGGATTCATACCGAACGCACTGCTAACTTTTAAAGCTGGTGCGAAATCAGGCGACTATCACGACAATATGAACTACGAAAACTACGAAAAATGGCTGAGGACTCAGTTAATGCCGAACTTACCGCCTAATTCCGTCGTGGTAGTCGACAACGCATCATACCATTATAAGCAATGGGACCTTGCACCCACTTCTAAATCCTAAAAAGCTGACATGCAGGGTTGGCTTACTGAAAAGGGCATACATTATGAAGAAACTCTATTAAAACCTCAATTATACAATTTAATATGGACTAACAAAGATAGATTTAAAACATTTTCAATTGACAGGATACTAGCAGAGCAAGGGTGTGCTAAGACTGCCACCATACCACCCAGATCTAAATCCTATCGAAATGGCATAGTCTGACATAAAGCAATATGTAGGCAGTAAAAATGTGAAGTGGAGTGTTGTTAAATGTATAGAGCTGATCCAAGAAAAAGTTTTGCTGATGGCTGCTTGGGATTGGGGGAAGTTATGACAAAAGGTAAAGGATATAGAAGAGCAATATGTCAAGAGTGACCATGTCGTGGATTTGGGTTACAGAAAAATTCATCATTCGCGTTGGTGGTGACAGTTCAGAGGATAGCCTTGGTGAGTCTGATGACGATGACGCTGCTAGTGCCGACGAGCGAAGCAGCCCTGAGCCCGGGCCCTCAGTGAGCTAAAGGCCCTGTCGGGATACTATTGAAGGTGTAATACCATTGTCTGATTCGGACTAGATATCATTAGCGGCACCTACTGAAAAGGAGAATGCGGTGTCTGATGTCCACACCCTGCCGAACTCGCAGGTTTCCTCTATCCTGAGAGGAGACTTCAGTAGGCTCATATTTCATTCGAACTAGATTAGACTTGGTATTTAATATAAACAATTACAAATCCGATAGTGTATTTATTTTTCTACTCCCCATAAACTTGTTAAAAATGATATTGTAGGTAACATGAAGTAATATGTATTACTAAAGTAATATTTGCGTGCGTGACAATACCCATACGCAGATACCTCCACATTTTGTTCACCACTACTTACTATTTGACATTACATTAAAACATTTTGTTGTTTTTAATTAAGTACCTAATTAAATTACGAATTTGTATTGCGTGCGCGACGTTACCCATGCGCAGCTATCTCCACGTTTCGTTCAGCGCTAGAGTTTCGTGCCGCTACCTGTTGATTGACAAGCCCAATTTTTTTTTGTAATATTTTTGCTATGGCTTTCGATAAAGATTATTTTCCCTCACTGTGCTTTTCTATTTCTAGTGGTGGAAACCCTCCGCGCGGAGGCGAGCAAATGGCGCGAAGAGGCTGAGACGCTGAAGCGTGAAGTAGCCAAAATGCGCGCGCAGCGAGACACGCTGCACGCCAACCTCGAACGTATCGGTGCGCAGTCGCAGACTAAGGTAACTAACTATATTACAAGCGTGACGCGGCCAAGCTGCGCGCGCAGCGAGACACGCTGCACGCCAACCTCGAACGTATCGGTGCGCAGTCGCAGACTAAGGTAACTAACTATATTACAAGCGTGACGCGGCCAAGCTGCGCGCGCAGCGAGACACGCTGCACGCCAACCTCGAACGTATCGGTGCGCAGTCGCAGACTAAGGTAACTAACTATATATCAAGCGTGACGCGGCCAAGCTGCGCGCGCAGCGAGACACGCTGCACGCCAACCTCGAACGTATCGGTGCGCAGTCGCAGACTAAGGTAACTAACTATATATCAAGCGTGACGCGGCCAAGCTGCGCGCGCAGCGAGACACGCTGCACGCCAACCTCGAACGTATCGGTGCGCAGTCGCAGACTAAGGTAACTAACTATATTACAAGCGTGACGCGGCCAAGCTGCGCGCGCAGCGAGACACGCTGCACGCCAACCTCGAACGTATCGGTGCGCAGTCGCAGACTAAGGTAACTAACTATATTACAAGCGTGACGTGGCCAAGCTGCGCGCGCAGCGAGACACGCTGCACGCCAACCTCGAACGTATCGGTGCGCAGTCGCAGACTAAGGTAACTAACTATATATCAAGCGTGACGCGGCCAAGCTGCGCGCGCAGCGAGACACGCTGCTCGCCAACCTCGAACGTATCGGTGCGCAGTCGCAGACTAAGGTAACTAACTATATATCAAGCGTGACGCGGCCAAGCTGCGCGCGCAGCGAGACACGCTGCACGCCAACCTCGAACGTATCGGTGCGCAGTCGCAGACTAAGGTAACTAACTATATATCAAGCGTGACGCGGCCAAGCTGCGCGCGCAGCGAGACACGCTGCACGCCAACCTCGAACGTATCGGTGCGCAGTCGCAGACTAAGGTGACTAACTATATATCAAGCGTGACGTGGCCAAGCTGCGCGCGCAGCGAGACACGCTGCACGCCAACCTCGAACGTATCGGTGCGCAGTCGCAGACTAAGGTAACTAACTATATTACAAGCGTGACGTGGCCAAGCTGCGCGCGCAGCGAGACACGCTGCACGCCAACCTCGAACGTATCGGTGCGCAGTCGCAGACTAAGGAAACTATAATATTACGAGCCGATTTATAATGAAAATGTATAAAATTATTTGTTTAGTGCGTTATCAAGAACTCTTACACTATGTTCTTTGAGCAAATGAGTGTCCCTGAGAGTGTTGCAAACTTGCTGTTACCACTACATTTTCCAAAAAAAAGATTAAGAATTATCGTTGTTGTCCACCAAATCTGATAGATAACTTCTTCTCATACGGCCGGGCTCAATAACGTATCTACCTTTAACTAACTGTCAAATTAGCTACCAACAGTAGCTGAAACGTCATATTTGCCTTTGTAACATGACGTTTTAGCGTCTGGTGGTAGCTCATGTCATTTGACAGTTGGTTAAAGGTAAGATATGTTATTGAAACCGGCCGATAGAGACGAGGCACGTAATTGTTTATTTGCTAAATAAAAATACTTATTACCCCTGATAAATAACTATGAAACAATTGTAAAAATGTCTTCATCAGCCTGGTGGCGGGTGGAAAAATAAATAAATCAGTGTGGAAGTTATGTAGCGGCACGAACTCTGACGTCCAAGTTGACTCTGAAGGCGTTTTCTAGCGTAAATAATATAAATATAATAATATTAATAAAAATAGCTATATCTCTTTAAATGTTAGCTATATCACATATCACACTAATATTATAAAGGCGAAAGTTTGTGTGTGTGTGTGTGTGTATGTTTGTTACTTTTTCACGCGCAAATGGCTGGACCAATTTTGATACAATTTGGTATGCAGGAAGTTGACACCCTGGATTAACACATAGGCTACTTTTTATTTATAAATATTCATATATACTAGCTGCGCTGGTAACACCTCGGGGCGCAGCTAGTTTTATCTATAAAACAAACGAGATATAGCTATTTTATATTAAAATAGCTATATCTCGTTTGTTTTTCGATCAATTTTAATTGTGTTTTACTTTTAATGTTTGTTTTTTTTCGATAAACTGCTCAAATAATAAATATTTTTTTCATGCATATAACTATTCCGTGTATATTATTTTAAATCGTATATTTTTTGTGGCTACGCTTGAAGGTACTGCACCTGGCCAACAACCCTGCCGCTGAAGCACAGAAACAAATCACAGCGGAGCTGGAAGCTGCCCAAGAAGAGGTATGTCATCTTTTATCTTTCACATACTTTTTTCATATTTTTGTAAGTACAGTAGAGTATCACTAATCTGGCACTTCAGTACTTTGGCACATCCAATAATCCTGCATCTTCTATCCGCTGCTACTTTACCACTTCCTCATTATGCCCATATTCAACTTGTACATTCTGATGTTCTTTATTTAATTTATCTTGTTTTTTCAAAAAAAAAAAAAAACTGTAATCCGAACATTCATATAGGTACTCCGGCACCCCCGGTTTCTAATAGTGTTAGATTAGTGAGACTCGACTGTATTGCCAACCGCAAATTATCAGTATGTTTTGTTTAGTATCGATACACCTTATTTTAATTACAGCCTTGCTTGCTAAGTAAGCTAAAAAGTTATTAATTTTAAACCTGTGCAAGGCAATTTTTATGAAGGACTGGGCCTCTATTAAGCAATTTTTTATACAACGTGTAACAGTATAAACGCAATACCTCGTAAGGGGTCATTGTACTCATCATTATGAACAATTTATAACATGGGACCAACATTGAAATCGCGAAAAAAAATCGACTCCCCGGTACATTTGTGTGCGCATAACTCTACAAAATGTGAACAGTGAACAGCTGATTTCTTTTTTTCGCGTTTTCGGGGTTGTTCCCATAGTAAAAGTTTTTCATAATGATGATACAATGACCCCTTAAGAGGTATTGCGTTTATACTGTTACACGTTGTAGACAAACTCAGGACCCCCAAATGTTCGGCAGTCACGCTAGCGAACCCTAGACTAAGGACCGGTGTAAACCTGGCGAAGAGCAGGACAGCGCAGCTATCACTGACAAACAAAAATCATCATTGTCTTCCTTAAAATAAAGCTGAAAATCCTAACCTGATACGCCCGATGGGCTCTCGATGTAAAGGAAGTTTATTATTTTTAAACTTTATGTTATTAAGTATAAGGTCGATATTTATCTAGGGCTTAAGTTTAACTGATCACCTGATTTAGTAAAATATCACAGGCAAAAATAGTAAATGATCACCAGAATATAAAACCGCAATTTAATTTAAAACTATAACCAAAGTTTGTACATCTTGCTAAGCAAATGACTCCAAACAAATCATAGTTGACCCAAAAATAGTAAATGATCACCAAAATTAAAACCGCAGTTTAATATGAAATTATAACCAAACCTACTAAAAACAATCTCTTTTTTCTGGCCGCTGCCGCCGCACCGCTCGCTTCGCTCGCTCGGCTCGTGCGTAGGAGGTCACAGTTTTAACCTTTTTTTTTTTTTTTTTTTGATCTCGGGGGGAAATCCTCATGGAAATCCTCCACCCTGGGGCGGGTGGAGGGGTCTGTCAGACTCTTACTGACTAAAACCACCCCGGTGTTCCATCTTCCACCTGCGCCGGGGATCGCGGGAACGTATGCGACATCCGCAATCCCCGGCTGGTGCCGGCCCGCATCTGCGGGCCACCTCGCGTCGGCGAGGGGAGTGAGGTGTTTAACTCCCCTCGCTACGTCAAAGAGGGGCGCACGGGAACACCACGCGCCGCCACCTCGGGTCCGGATGAGTGGGGGGCGACGGACATCCCCAAGTCCGCCGCCCCTGGACCCAGTTAGGGGGGCCGGAGGAGGGCAGCGTATGCCCTCCTCCGACGCCCGATGCGCCTGCTGCGGGCAGGGAGAGCGGTTGTGATCTCCCTCTCCCTTTCCGCAGCCTCCTTCTGCGCGATAACTGTCTCGCAGAAGGAGACCACCGCGTCCCAGGACTCCTCACCGCCGACCATGGCATGGACTACGGCCGGCAGCGAGAGGTCACCGCCTACAACAGAGATGAGGGCACGGCGCGGCTCCTCCCAAGCTGCACACTCTGCAAGCGTATGCCGTGCCGTGTCCTCCCGACAGTCGACGCAGTGGTGGCATCGAGCGTCCGGCTCCCTGCCTATGCGACACAAGAACCTCCCGAAGCAGCCATGCCCCGAGAGGACCTGCGTCGCACGAAACGACAGGGAGCCGTGCCTTCTCCCGAGCCACAGGTCGAGCACTGGCCGGATGGCCTCGATGGTGATGAGGCCGGCGGTAGGGCTCGAAAGCCTGTCCCGCCATTCCGCCACTAGGACCTCGCGCAGCTGCGACCGACGCAACTCCAAGTGTCGCTGCGTCAGTCGCTCGCCGCGCGCCCGCGCGTCCTCGCGCCACCTGTATTGTGACGCGAGCACTTTTGCCTCCAGGTCCCACGGCGGAGATCCGGCCAGTGCGCAAAGATCCGGCCAGTGCGCAATCACAGTTTTAACCTAACCTAACCTACACATTTTATTTAAAGAAGAAATTAACCTTATCTAAATAGTTGAGTTCCGGGTAACCTATGCTCGCAAAAATTTGGTGATCATTTACTATATTTGGTCTCCAAATACAATTTGAACTACAGTCGTGAATAAAACAGCTAGAACTATTATTTTTTTAGGCTTAATTTTTTGGTGTTAAGTATATATTTTTGGTAAAAGAGCTTAGGGTATCGAAGTATTTTCTGGTGGTCATAATATTTATTCCCTTTATCTAGCGGCGATAATTGCGGTTCGCTGCTCTTTGCCAAGTCTGCGCCGGTCCTGATGAGGCAATAAGCGAAGTTTTATATTTGTAGATGTGTTTCTGAACGAAACGTCAAGTTCCCGGAGTGGAAGAGGTCTCTATTGTGTTTTTTTTTGTTGGGCATGTCTTCCTTTTTCTCTGAAATGGATGAACCAATTTAGACCGTAGTTTTTGCGATGCTATGCGACTCACGTAAGTTTTTAAATTGTTGCGAATGGTAGTGTATTTTTTCTCTCTCTTCTCCGTTGATTCCTGTTATGACAATTTTTAAAACGATAGTCACTTGTTTAAAGCGGTTTACTCTTGCACTCGATTTGGTCCAATACGTTCAAATTAAAAATTGAAACGTTTTAGGTTATAAATCAAAATCATTATAATTGTTTTGCAATGGCGTATTTGTCTATCGTACTAGTTTACATAGGGAACAAAAAGGATACTTTTTCATTAATAGAACGATCTCAGTAACTTCGAGCTCTGAGGAATAGTGTCGCTCAGTAGTCAGGAGGGATATAAATTAAATAAATTTAGCCGTACGTCATTTTAAAATTGTCAGTGTTATAGAAAAGACATTGCATTATGTGCTCCCCGCAGAGGCTACAAATTTGAGGACACTGCAATCGACAAAATTTAACAGGAGTCAACGTAGAGGGAATGTTGTTTAGTTAGTTTGTGTTTGTAAGTATACACTAGTGTAGTTTTAGATCTGAGTCTTTACCTACAATAAAAAATCACTTCAAAGAAAAAAAAACATTAAAAGTAAAAAATAAAACGTATTGATCCTTTTAGTTTAATAGGTACGATTGTTTGGGCCGCATTTTTTTGTAATTACATACTTAGTATAGCTGTCCCCCGACACGATGACGCTTGGCCCAAAGAATCGTGCCTATATTAAACTAAAACAATCAATACGTTTCATTTTTTACTTTTAAAGTTTTTTTTGTCGGGGGTTTTTTAAAATTTTAATTAAATTTTAATTTCATGCTTTTTAAACTATTTTTACCTATAATGTACTAAAAGCTAAGTAAAAAATAATTCGTTTGGTCCTAGGTACCAGTCGACAGTCTTCACTGCACTTTCCTCATCAATATAGGGCATTGATCAGACAAATAATAGTATAGACATACGACAACGAAAATAAAAAGATTTGTATGTATACAAATCTTTTTATTTTCGTTTCATTAGTTAATATTACTCATTCCCCTTCAATATAGTGCACATTATTCTACTAGTCAAGTCCTTTCATACGATACCCATATTGAGGAAGTTGTCAAAAAAAATAAATAGGTAATTCGCCATTTTGTGGTGGCGGACATCTTGGTTTTGAAATTTATCATAGTGTATAGTATTCTACTAGTCAAGCCCTTTCATTTGATACCCATATTGAGGGAGTTGTGAAAAAAATATGTAATCCGCCAATTTGTGGCGGCGGCCATCTTGGACCGATTATCATCAAACATACACTCCCGAGTAATTCACCTTTCAAACAAAAAAACAAAATCAAAATTGGTTAATCCGTTCGAGAGCTGCGATGCCACACACACACACCCTCACACACACACCTACAAACAAACACACACACACACGCACGCACGCACCCTGACATAGACTTTTTATCTCGGGAGTATGCTCCCTTGGGATAATTTTGCAATTCACGCGGGCGGAGCCGCTGGCGGCAGCTAGTACTATCTAAATTGGAAACTGCATTGGAATCTAAAGGAAACTGCCTGATGTACGAGTATCAACGCACAGCCGAAACTACGTGGACTAGGAACATGCAAGCACAAGGCTTCCTTTTATGATGTAGATGAGCACTAAGAGATTTATAGAAATTCAACCTTAATGGGGGAGGGTGGAATCGTTTGTTGTTATTTGCGCAGATGAAGTCGCGGGCGAAGTGCTAGTTGAGTTACTCTAGAGACCGAAGTTGGCCAGCTGTGAAAAAGCACAACACCTTATTGAAAATGGCTTCATGATATACTATTTAGTATCAACATGCAATTGCGACAAAATTTCCTTTTTCGATTTTGTTATGTATGCAATACAACATTTTATATTATGTCTATATGACAGTTCATTATATGGTTGAAATGTCGTTTCCAGTTAAAAAGACTAAAGGCAACGTTGCGAGACGGGGGTGGGTCTCGCGCGTGTCCGGAAGAGACGCAGCAATTGAAGCAGCAGTTGGAGAGTAGTCGTATTAAACTTAAAAGGTAAGTGACTGACACTGGTAATAATTGAACCTGTCATTTTAAAAAGGTCCATGAAATGAAGCTTTAGAGAGAATACATATGATCCGAAACCACAGTCTGAAGACATTTTTCATTCACTTCGAAAGTTTTCCTTTTTATTTAGATAGTAGGGAAATTTCATATTTTAAATACTAATCTAACTATATACACTTAAAATAAAACTAAAAACTCCTAACTAAAATATGGCGTCAAAACATTCGTCCGCATTGCTATCGACTGGAAGTGAGCCCAAAAGACTGGCGGCATTGCCACGTTGCATGGCAATGCTTATCCTCTGTCCGAGGTAAAAGCCAGCCCTTGGGTCACGCGAAGTGTCAACTAAGCGTTTAGCAAGTTCTGCACGCATGAGCACTCGGACCCTACGGTCTAAGAGTTTCAACCCTAAACGACTCGAAAATATAATTGCCAACTAGGTTATTATATTTCGGCGGCAGCACTAGCACAGCACGACGAGCTAGGAAGATGGGAAGGCGAAAGCCCTTTTATGTTCCTGACACTAGGAGAAGGTCTTCAGACTATGATGTGGCCCACTAGTATTGGCGAAATGATGCAAGTAGCGGAGAGAGGGTCATACACTGACCCCACCACGGCCGCGTGGTAGATAACGGCCCGCTTCCTCTAACAAAGTAGGACGCCATTGTCTCAACAGTGATAATTTTCTCCCCACCACGGCCGCGTGGTAGATTACGGTCCGCTTCCTCTAACAAAGTAGGAGGCCATTGTCTCAACAGTGACAATTTTTAAGGTGGGGATTATAGTGCAAGATCTCACCAGATAAAAAGCTTCTTTAAAGCCTGAGCCTAACTACCTAATTTTGCCGACAATCCGTAACTGTATAATCGTATGTACCAATCTGGAAAGCTGCAATCTTACTGAGAGTGTTTTAGTAATATTCACGCCACCAGATGGCGACACTTTGGCAAGTTGTCCTCTCTTTGAACGGTGGGATTATAGTGCAAGATTTCACCAGATAAAAAGCTACAAAACGTAACACATTACACAAAGATTTGAGTAATTTCGGAAAACATAAGTCTTTTGACAGGTGCCTGTACCTGAGGTCTTAGTGCTGCCACCTACTGTACGCCATTTCAGAAAACTTACACTGGCTAAAGTTTTTATCACGGCGTGATATTATCGGCGCGTATTTTCGTGCAGCTAAAAGTCAAATAATGATTAAATATCATTTGTTTCAGGTTGAAAGAAGAGTTCACATCCTCCGCGCAGGAGTACAGAGATGTATGTTATATGCTATTAGGTTATAAAATTGATAGAACTGGACACAAGAATTACAGGTGAGCCATACATTTAACTTCTATTCATTCTCTTTTCAGAGAGGTTATAATATAGCAGTCCATAGCAGCATACTAAAGCAAACTCTTCCGCCTTTCGCGACTTTTTTTAATTATTGTTTTTTTTTAAATGTGCAAAAAATGTATGTGTTTGTAAAAAATGTGTGATGTGTGTGTGATGTTTTTTAATGTATTTATTTCTATTTGACTGGCCTGTTGGTCGAGTGGTTAGTGACCCTGACTGCTAAACCGGAGGTCGTGGGTTCGATTCCCACCCAGGCCAAATCTTTGTGTGATGAGCATGATCATTTGTTCTGTGTCTGGGTGCAATTTGTCTATAATGTGTATGTATTTCGAAATATATAAGTATGTTTATCATTTGTCTGGTTGTCGTAGAATAGGCTCTGCCTAGTTTGGGATCGGATGACCGTGTGTGAGTTGTCCCAAGACATTATTATTATTATATCCTCTATTTCAGGCAACTAAGGCCCATCAATTAAACCATTTCAATGATTGCTGAAAAATATTGTCTATATGTGTCATTCAGGACATTGCAATGGCACAGCTCTTAAATACCGATATTGCAGTTGACTGTTTTTCATATAAAAAGTAAGCTAAGGATTAAGTAAGTAAGTAATTCCCTGCTCGAGTCTGTGTTTCCTGATAGCTACGACTGGAGTTTTAAGTTAAGAGTGAACAGGTTACTTTTAGGCAAGTGAGCTCTATCTTCGACCACATCGTCGCCTTCCATCAGGTGTGATTATGGTCAAATGCCCTGAGCCTATCAATAATAGAATTAAAAAAAACAATGGGTTGCCGGCAGAAGTGAAAACTTGAACATTAACGTTGTGCATTTTTGATATTTTGCGGATATAAAATATATTCATTTTTCGGCGGTCTACTCACCCTCCGTCTTACGAATTTTCGATCAGTTCACGTGTCCTGACGCGAATTTAACATTTTTTTACCCATCCCAAAAAGTGCACAACGCAACTAAATAAGTTTTCACTTCAAAAATCGAACATAGTTGTAACTGTAACTTAGGGTCTCCCAATTATTTTTTAATGTCACTTTTTATTTCAACCTTTTTTTATTATTTTCAGAATATCAAACATGTACGCGGAATCGTCCGAGGAATACCTAACGTTTACCCTCGACGACGACGGTATAGAGATGGTGCACACCGACTATTCTTCCACCCTAGGCGAGCTAGTAGAGCTGCACCTACATCAGCACCGCTCTATCCCGCTGTTCCTTAGCGCACTGACCATGGAGCTCTTCACGAGGACCACCATGCAGCAAGTTCAATGAGGGAAGGTATTATAAGGCTGTCGTACACTTGAGACTTTGTCGCGCGATTTTTTAGTCGCAGGACTTTTTTATCGCTCGACTTTTTTGTCGCAAGACTATTCTGTCGCACGACAGAAACTTTTTGGCTCATACTTCGTGATAGTAAATATGTATTTTTGTTCGCGACAAATTGTCTTGAGTTAGCGATAAGCCCACTTATATGTTTTTCATAGGAAATGCGGAGGATGTAACAGTGACACTAAATTGTTAATTAGCTACACATATTTGTCAAAGTTAATGTGTCTTCGCTTGGTATGAATAGTGGCACAGTTAAGGGCAAGACCTAAAACACTTAGTTAAATTCAAAAACCATATTCTTGTTATGTGAAAAAGTGAGCTACGTATACTTATGTGAAATTGTGAGAAAATCGCTTTTGTGTTTTTCTAAGAGTATTTCTGTCAGATTACTAAAATGTGTAGATTAACAAGTTGTAATTGTGGCACTATTCTTACTGAGTGACAAATTAAGTATCTAGAATTCTAGACTAATCTTTAATCCCCTCCTCGTTCTTCCAAGTGTCCGAAGTTTTTCCTTCGTAATTAGGGCTGTAATATTAACTTAATATAGATAGGTATCAATTAAACTTGTTAGAATTACATATTATAAATGTTTTATGAACTGTTTCATTGTTACATCCTTCGAAGTTTACAATCGAATAAGAAATTTCGACTTCAGTTTGCTGATTCATGGATAAGAATTCCTTTAGTAGTTGCATAGAATTATTGTCTTAGCTTAATCGTTAGTAAGGAATTGTAGTGAACTTTTTAATTCGAGTCGAAGTAGTCATGCTACTTTTAGTATCGGTGATCGGCTATTTTCCATCGTCATCAAATCTGCTCTATCGCATATTCTCGGGTTCGGACATAGTGAGGAGCTTGCGCGGGCGCAAAGTATCAAACATGTGAAACCGCCGTTTGCGTGTATACTGAAGTGACTATGGCGGGCGCCTAGCGCGATGTGACGGAGCAGCCTCGCTAGCTAGATTGTTGTACCTTAAAGACACACGTCTAGCTTCTACCCTGTACTGTCCGCTACAAAGCTTGCGATGTACTATGTCTACCTAATCGCGTCCGCGCCCGGCCTGGTCACCGCGTGTTCACTTTGGACAAGGCTTTAGCGATATTCTCGATGCCGCACCTCGACTCGATGCTAAATTTAACATATGCCCGAAAACCCTCAGCTGAGGATTTGACATGTTTTTAATATTTAAAGACGAACAGTTAGTATTTATCGTTATATATGTCGCAGCGAACTAGCTGAATCAGCCGTTTAATTAAACGCCTAGCCTTTTCGTTGACCTGCGCCGTTTAATCAGCGACATTAGTGACATGGGCAAGTCATTAAACGATATTTAACTAAAGCTGTCAGGTCGCTGAAAGCGCACAGTTAAATGAAAAGGTTAGGCAACCAATAAAACGGCTGATTAAGGTATTTGGTTGCGATATATATATTATTATTATTACAAGCCAGCTTCTCAACAGCATAGACGTACCCATATTTTTCTTTGGGCCACAACTTCACACAATTTTAGCATGTATTAACGTAAAAATCTAAATTAGTACACCATGCTTGCACAAACCGCGCAATTTTGTAGGCAATATTATTGCTTGTCTTTTTTGGTATAGGCCACATTTTGGTCCAGTCCCGATTCGCTATTAAATTTCGATGGTCCATAATAATTATAGTACAAAATCTTTCGTAGACACAGTTGGACATGGTCTCGACAATGAGGCCTTAATATAAAAAGCAAATCTATGTATTGAACTGGGGAAAATGTTAGACGGACGAGCTATTCTTTGGGCCGACACACACCGTTCCGCCGTTGCAACGCTTTGTCATTCATGTAATCAGTTTTCAAAAATAGCCGGTTGACATTTCTTCGAGTTGTCAAGCTCCATAAAAGTGGTGCTGCTATTATTTAATACAAAACATTACATCGACTATTCCTCCTTTATAAGCTGCATAAACTTGATGGGTTTTTGGCCAACACATCTAATTACAAAATCAGAAGTTAAAAGAGAAGCAACATTATTGCGAGTAGTTTTGTCTCTGTCTAGCCCTGACAGTCAGTCGACAGGGCCAACAAAGGTACAGTAATGCTGGTACTTCATTTGACATATTTGTCAAAATATCGTCAATACAAAATTAACCTTATTTCGAACATCATAAGGTATGTTTTGTATTACACAAGTGACACGAATATTTTGACAAATTCGCCAACTGAAGTGCCAGCGCAAGGTACTGTCTCAAGCCTGACAGGTACAGTCTCAAGGTTGACAGAATGAATTTGAAGAAAAGTATCTCACATTAGCAGTCCAGAGGCTGAATAGTCGATGGGACACTATAACGGCAACGATACCTAATATTTATTAGATTTAGCTAGCAGTAGAGTAAGAAAAAAGTCAAGTTATTCAACGTATCGTCAGTCCTGTGTGTTAGGGGCCAACGTTTCATAACGGGATTTCATAAATAGGAGATCTGTTAAAATATACCTACAGAGGAAGTAAAGTTCACAGACGTGAAGGACATCTAATATATATCTGTAAAGGCTTTTTTCCAACTATGTTGGGATGGGCTTCCATCCTTGGATATAAAAAGTATGATTTTTTAAGTCTCTCTTTTAAATAACTACAGCTATAAAATGTTTTTTTTTTGTTATCATTGTTTGTAGTAATCGTAGCTAAGTAAGCAGCCGCACTGGTCGGTCTGTCGCCAGTCCAAGGGGTATCGTGGTACCCAGTAACTGGGTTGTGAAGGCGGTTACCCTTGTAAAATACTCCCCCCAACATTATTGGGAATTATGTGACATCAATACCTTTTCACGCCTGTGAATTTTATTCACCCTGTGTACTGTCAACATGTAACAGAATATACGCAATACCTCTTAAGGACACTACTCATCATTATGAAGAACTTTTACTATGGGACCAACCCCGAAATCGCGAAGAAAAAATCAGCTGTCAGTGCATTTTGTCGAGTTATGCGCACATAAATGTATAGGGCAGGCGATTTTTTTCGCGATTCAATGTTTTAAAATCACTTAATTCATTTCCAAGAATAAAGAGTTGAAAGTTTGTATGAAACACCGTGAGGAGCAAGGCTTGGAACCGGTTTAAAAATAACCGGTTATTAAATGTTATACATCGGTTTTATCGTTTATTTCGTTCGGAGTCGAAACGTTAAAAGGGCGTTATGAAGAACCCTAATTAACCGGATTATTCCGCGAGAGCCGAGCGACACGCGGCGTCCGCTTTCGGCGGGGCAGTAGTGCAGCCGGTTCTTATACTTCAGCACGGCTGCGCATTGGAGGTAGGCGACAAAAACCGTTCAAAACCGGTTAATTCCACAAAACTTATTTACGAACTTTTGTAGCTTATAACCGTTTAATTGGGGTTAAAGGTAGAACAAAACCGAAATCATAAGTTCCCTATGTACTAAGGCGTTTACAGGTTCGAATTTTTTTCCGGTTTCCAAGCCCTGGTGAGGAGTAAGCGCTCTTAATAGGTATTGCGTTTATTCTGCTACACGTTGTAGATATTCGAAAAACAATTTACAGAACTACCCAACGTTGTTGATAGGATGATTGTTCCTGTATTTGCGATAGTCTAAAAATGTCAAATGAAATGTAACTCTTAACTAGTGCTAGCTTGTGTTTTGTTGGCTGTATGTATGTCTTGGATATTAGACGTCGAGCGCACTTTCAGAGCTATTTATGTAGACTGGGATTGTACTATGAAGTTTTGAGAACTTTTGGCTTATGTTTACTACGTCTTTTCTTACAATTTTGTGCTGAATTTCATGTCATCATTTCATTTCATCAGACAGTGGTTGATGTGGAAGGAGTCATCTGACACCAACCATCGTTTTCTGAGTAGTCAACTATCTTAGTTCGGACTAAATAACAAAATTATAGATAATTGACAAGTTTTGGAAGCACAAACTCAATCGTAGACATGACAAAGTTCAAAATGCTTTGCAACTTTTTTATGAACTTTACAATCGTTCCATCAAAAATCAACTTGAGTAGATAGTTTATTAAGTTGAAATGCATGTGAATTATCTAAGATTGTAAATTCAAGCAGTTCCTGGTTTTAAATATTATTAAGACTACTCGATCGACACTGCTGTCATTTAATAACATAAAAAAATGAAATCAGAAATCAAATTGAAATATATGAAACTTCACAGTACATCCCTAATAGTAAAAACTTTAAGAGTTTATAAGTAGTTGTAAATCGTTCGCAAATCATTGTCAAAATTATTTACTAACTGTCTGTTTGCCTTGTCGGAACACCAAAAGCAATAATTGTGATTCTTTGTAGACTATATTATTATCCATATAAAAGATATAGCTTTGCGCGTATTAAGCTGCTTATTATTGTTATTACAAATAAATATTTCAATGTAAGATAATATTTACTTAAGTTATATCAGTAACATGTCCATAATTTTGTACTTCAATATAAAAATAAATATTTTGTAAAAGATTGACATTCCTTCGGTATCAATTTGTTAAGACACTGTAACACTGAAACGACCCATTTTTACGATAATAAAGGTGTCTTTTGTGTCAAGAATTGGTTTTATTTTGGTGATTTCCTTAATGGATGACGCACGCCTCATTATGTGTTAAAGGTTATTTGACTCTTGGTGTCATCTATCGGCGGTGTGTGAAAGTTTTCTTTTAAAAAATAAATCACGATGTTGCAAGGTGCGACTGGGCTCAGCTTTAAATATTTTTTTTGTGTTTGGCAACACTGCTCTCGCTCTGCAAACAAGCACCACGTCGCTTATTGTTTTAAGTACTTCAAAAAGACTATAAATTATTAAGAGTTCTGAAGACCAAAGACGTAACCAGCAAAATCGATTCTGGAACCAAGCACCCTCCAAAATCGATTCTGGAACCAAGCAGGAGGGTGCTTGGTTCCAGAATCGATTCTGGAACCAAGCACCCTCCAATATCGATTCTGGAACCAAGCCCCCTCCAAAATCGATTCTGGAACCAAGCCTGTATTTTATTTCGCCTCCATCCGTAATACAACTTACTGTTACGATGTGAAGGCACTGTCAATTTCTTTTTTTCACTGATGGTGCTTTACATTCCCCGAGTTGTTGTTTTGCTAGTTGGGACATAACATTAGGCCTTTTTGCTCGGCTCCTAAGGGTCGTTGCGTAATGTTAAATATTTATTCTAGCCCCGGAAATATATCTTTATTGCTTGTTTGTTGCTCCTCAGTCTCCGTAAAGCCAAGTCAGGATAAAAAAGGTAGTGAACGATCTCTGTGCAACATTTGCAAAACAGCCATTTTTGCATGATCGTTGCACAAACATACAAACATCCACATTTATAATATTAGTTGAGGATAGTGGGATTTTGGAGATAGTGTAATTTAGTTTGATCCTAATTTATTTTGTCGTTTTTTAGGCCTTATCTTTAGGGATATAAAATGATAATACATATACCAGTGTAAAATATTTATGAAGAAACAAGGACAATATATTATACAAATCATCTAATGTTTGCAATGAATTCAACTACAACAATTTAGTGTTATTATAGTCAGACACAGTTAACAACGTGATTAGCACTAGGAAGTAATTGACAAGAGCCGAGCTACTGTATTATGTATTGTTTTGTTCACAATATTAAAAATAAGTACACATATAAACAAAAATAATTATTTTTCGTTTGTAGAAAAATTAACATAATATTATTAATTATTAAGCTTTTATTTTATGACTATACAATGACTTCGACTACTATTGAGCTGCGTTTTCCTTCTTCGAATTTTCAGAAAACATAAAACAAATGTACCGTGCACATACAACGCATCGCTCGAGTCACGACACATCGAATGACCAGACTAAAATAATAAGTAACAATAATAATAGTCCAATTCGACGGATTAAATTATAGTAAGTATGCATTAAAGCTTCTGCCATTCGCTCTGTCCTGAAGTTATACCATTACACAATACAATGAATAGTGGAAAAACTTGTAACTATTTAAAGCTAAGAAGGACGCCGAGGAAGTTTCTACTACTTTGACATCACACATTGCTTTGATTCATTTGAGAAATTCACGAAGATAAAACTCACATACAAATAGTCTTGGAAACATTTTTGGAAATAATTTAAAAGTAACAATAAATTACTTTTTACCTACAGTCTATAAAAATCACTTAATTTTCAATGTAAAATGTTTCGAAAATAACGATAGTCTAAAAATCTTACACACACATAATACTGAAAACGTATCGTATAGCACTCCCCGTGCTGAGTGACGTTTTGACGTTTCTGTGCTACGCATCCCTCCTCATCACGAGCCATGTGCAAAGACAAACAAAACAAAACATATAACATAAATTTCATACAATTTTCAATAAAATTATTGCACTAAACTTTATACTCGTAACTTAATAATAAATATTGCATTAAGCGTTAACCACATCTCGTGAAGTAAAATTATTTAAGTCTTAAAGTACTAAGAGTTAATTAAATTTTAAGAACAATATGTCAGTCCGATGAAAGTAACATTTCATCCTAATACGAGCTTCGTTCATTGTGGCGAGTAGCGACGTTCAACAAGACGGAAATTAGAATTTATTAATATAGAAAGTACCTAAGTTCCAAATATTGTGCTAACTACAGTCCCTATGTTTAACATTTTGACTAAATATTAAGTACGATTTGGTGCTCAAATTTAATAATGTAAGAGTTAATTATTTAAAACTAGTTATATAGAATTATTTATCTACAAACTTCGAAAGGGTGCATCAGCTCGACAGATTTATCTAAGTCTAAACTAGCTAAGAATTTATGAATTTCAATAGATTGGACACGATGTTGAGTCACTATCGACGAAGCGGCCACTTATGCCACGATTTCTGTTAATAGTAAATGGTTCGAGACATTATGTCAGTTACACCGCCTGTAGTTTGAATAGGGTTATCTACTGAATGAAAGTTAGAGTCGTTGGCACGAGTGGCCGCTTCCAAATTAACAGACATTTATAATCTGTTGCGCAATCTGCATAGCTTTCCTCATTCGGAGTATTTCAAAACGACGACCCTTTGTTTACACGGAGAAGAACTTGCTCAAAGACTTGTGTAGATGTACCGACGGGTGCTCGTCCAGCCAGTGCGCATGGGCGCCAGGCTGGGCCAGCGTGGCCCGTCGTCTACGTCAGCCACACTACGAAGCCAGTAGACCAGGGCCACGTTAATAGAGAGTCTATGACTATAGGACGCGCGTGGTATCCACTTCGCGCACACTTCTCTCAATCACACTATTGTCCGTTATGTTTTTGTTGCCTGTGAACAAAATAAAATGCGTTAGAAATGTCTAATATTGTAAAAACAAATCATTCCTCTATTCTATGTGTAGAATGCGATGCGATCTTCTTTCTTTCTAACTCTTTAGATGGTTTGGGCCCAGCAGCTGGCTACTTTAATTGCAGCATCGACGGCATTCATCAAATCCCCCAAAGTACAGGTGTACTCTTGGGGCACTCATAACATGTAGCCCATGTTCTGAACAGGTGCACCGCATTCACGCAAGTTGAGTTTGCAGCGGCCGATTCGGAGCCTTTCAAATAGGCGACTGCTCTTTGGGTTTCATAAAATCGTGAGGCGATGATCACATCACACCTATCAGCTGCGCTTGAGCGCGATGTCTTGGGTCCGATTTTCGGGGCGAGCAGTGTCATTTTGTTTTTCCATTAGTAATCTCAGTAGAAGCCCGTATTTTGGAAGTTGGAAGAGTGACACCCCCCGTATCTCAGAAAGTAAGTAAAGCCGTTGGGTCTACGCCTGATCTCTCCCCGGTCGTGTCAGATTGCCGTCTAATGAGAGAGTAAAGGAACGGAGAGAGAGCAACTGTGCTTGCGCACACTCCTGTCCACTTTAATAACTTCCGTTGAGGTTGGCCACAGTGACCGAAATCTGTACGGGAAATATTCTTTACGCTCAACAAAATGCGTCGTGACCACCAGAGGGGCGCCGATGAGGTACTGCCTAGGGCGCTGGCAACATTTAATCCGCCTCTGCAGTAGTCCCAGTAGGAATACTTAAGGTTAATTATGGTACTCGGGGCGTTGGAAAAGTTCTGTCTTCTGTTTAGTAGTAATAGAATATGTCGGGTTAGGCTAGGGATAGCTACCTTTACAGGGTCCAGTATGTAAGGGGTCGACGACGCGTCCGGCGTGGCAGGCAGCGCGCTGCAGGCGGCACCAGGACGGGTAGGTGCGGCGGTCGGAGCCGCACAGCTGCCGACGCGCCGCCGCGCCGCACGCGCCGCACGACACGCAGCGCGCGCCGCTGGCGCCGCCCGACACGCAGCGCTGCCCCGCGCCGCATGATATTGACGCGCATGTTGCGTTCGCTGTAATGGTGGCGAAGTGTAGGAATGTCAGGAGGTGGACGAGTAAGATCGACGGCTCTTCAGTCAGTTATAAGACTTGAAGTGCGGAAACAGCCTGCATGGTATGTACCTACGACTGTACGTAATGTATGACTTTGTCAATACGAACTCAATAGGCTCTCGTTTGACCAATATCTCAACATAACCGACCAAACGGTCGACGATGGTGTAGGTTTCTTCCTTCCTACCTTAATTCTAGACAAACGTAGGTAGGTACTAGGTATTTCATTTACTCCAGATTTTAAGCATCCTAGGTAGGTAGGTATTAACCCACCCCTGCCGGAGTTTGTATATTTGTAATTTTGATGTCTACCTATATTTTGTTATGAAGTTGATAAGGGAGTTTTTTCCCTGCGCTTACCTATACAAGGACCTCTGTACGCCAGCGGCAATGCCCTACCCCGCTCGCATGCGGCTCGCCGCAGTGCGCAGGCGCCGGCGTACGTGCGGCCGTCGACGGCGCATACGGGCGTGCCCGCAACCCCGCACGCCCCGCAGCGCACGCAATGCGCACCCAGCTCGGCGTCCAGCACGCAGCGCTTGTCGCCGCCGCAGCGCACGCCCTCGCAACTACCCTCTGCAACACATGAAATGGTACGTGATGGTTAAACTACGACATTAGAAGGTTTTTGATACATTTCTCATAAATAAAAAGAAGTTGGTCCATGGAATGTGGCTATAGATAAAATACATGTGTAGGTCATATAAGATCCTCTCGATCTCAGATATTTCGCATCTCATATACTCAAGGAAATAGCTGACATTAGGGACTCTGAATTTTTGGATAACTGAAAAAAAAAGGCCAAGAACCATTAATTATTTATGAATGTCCAACAATTCTATACTCTTAGAAAATTTGGGAAACAATCTTAATTTTTCATTCGTTCAGCATTCAACAACCCACCCATCTCGCAAAGTGGGAAATCAATCTGATGGACTTATAAGAGTTTTTCAGTAAAATATCCTTTTGATATTTCCGTCTGATACCCATATTAAGGGGGTAAAAAAAAAGTAAGCCGCCATTTTGGAGTGCCGGCCATATTGAATTTAGTGTGATGTTACTAGCTTTATCGTTTTCTCTTCAAGCCCTTTCATTTGAAACCCATATTAAGAGGGGTTGAGAAAATTATGTAGGTAATCCGCCATCTTGGAGCGACGGCCATATTGAAATTATTACAATATTAAGTATTGCACATTGGTTTGTCGACAGAACTGAAGGTGTATGCAAAATTTCAGCTCAATCGGATACCAACAAATGGTCGAATTTTTTTTGCCTATTTTGACGGACAACTTATATGGATACATACGAACAGTGCACGTTAAAAAGTTTCCGTGTAATAAAGGAGCTAGCCCATAAAATATTATTGCCACAATCGCAACTTGTCTATGAAGAGACTTTTTAATGAAATAAGATATTTATCGTACTCGTAAACTTGCTAGATAATTTTATAAACGCTATGTCCGCGATGAAGCTAAGCATTAAATATTATGAATAATAAAGTAACAACTTTTTAAACATAAAGTTTGTTTATGGAGACTGGTTTAGGAATAACTGTGCTGTGTAATAGCTTGCTGGTTATCTGCATCCTACATCTTGTTCCGTGGGTGTCGGTAGGAGTTATGTGAGTGGATGCAGCACCCCATCTGGCTATAAAGACATCACGTCTCTTCCTGCCAAGTGTGCTCGTATAGGAGTCTTGACAATTAATTAGTTACCTACCTTCTAGCCTCGAGCTCAGAAAGGTTTATGTTTAGGAATTCTATACCACAATGAAGTCGTTATTTTGGTCTCAATTCTGGTTTCCAGCCAGTGTCTGCTACAGTTAAACCAGATTCATAGTATTTTTGTTACTTATCATTGACAATCAAATGTTGATTTAAGAGGTTCGAAGGGGATCCCATGTAGGCACTAAGCCCAATACACTCAGCTGTCTGAGGGTGTATTCGTCTGTCTGTCGCAGACGTACAGTTATATTTCTTACAAATAAAAATCGTACTGGAAGAAATAGAAAATAAGTTGAGTCATACGAGTTATGTTATGTTAGTCGAACATCGAATCAACAACATTTTGTGTTGCTCGCAAAACTCGCACTGGGGTTTCTGTTCTAGTGCGAGTTTTTACTTAGTTACTCGATCGCCTTAACGTAAACGTTCGTTAATCGTACGAACAAAACAAATATTTTCTGTAATCTCAAGACAGCGTTTATTTAGTTTTAACACAAATTGACGTTTACGCTAACGCGACCAAGTACCCACCTACGATTAGACACTAACTAGACTACGTTTTCCGATTCTACGAGTGACGTAATGCGTGTAAGGGTGCTAACACACCAATCGATCGATTGTAGAATTGATTAGTCGACGTCGATCGATAGTTTCTGCTACACCACTCTATCGATCGACGATAGATGGTAGAATGAATTGACGACGTGGGAGCCCGGTATCCCTCGATCAGCCAAAGCTACCACACCAATCGATCAACGTCGATCGATGTCGAGGGAAACACCCTAGCGGTCAGCGCGGCCGGTTCTGTTCGTATTCAGTAACTAACCAGAATACGCACAGTAAAATGTTCAAAGGTCACATAGTACACATTTCAACTCGGTAAGGGATCGTCACCGTATCGCCTTTCGCTTGGCCGTCAACCTAACGTAAGCACGTAACCAAAGCGGATCAGCAGCTTCGATACGTCGATTCGGCTACGGCTAGGCGTCGCCGCGCTTACGGCTCGCCAACCGCTGGTTGACCTGTCTGGCAACAGATCAATTTGGGATTTTATCAAGATGTCACGTGATCACAAAGTGAGCTGTCATTTCATCTTGATTATATGGATTGACAGCTCACCTACTCGTGATCACTTCACCCAAGGCTTCACTTCGACATGTTAACAGAATCGACCGGCAGGTGATTTGCTGGTAAAACGATTAGTCTGCCTGCAGGTTGAAGCAAGTCTGACTGCCCAGGACGCGCTTAACAATTGCTTTACTAAAACATGGACATTGAACGCGTGCTTGAAAGCTAGTGGAATGTCTACAGCAAGAGCGATTAGTCTAGACGAAGACAAATATGCTCCGCATTCTATCTACCCACCTGCAGTTGCGTAAATCCTTGTTTACCTTTTGAAAACCGTAGACAGTACCACGACGAATATTCATAGGCTTGGCCCTATGAATATTCGTGTAAGTAATTATGATTCGATTGTTTTCAGGTCAACTCAATATGTATATTGCACTATATGCAATATGCAGCTAAGCAGTACATACAGAATGCGAAGTCATTCCGTCTTAGATACCAATAATTTTCATACGAGTACTAAACAAAATATTTAAAATCCCAAACATAATTTGGCGAAATGGGGCATCATCGATTCATCTATCACCCAGTGCGTATGGTGCTCCTGATCAGAATAAATTCCATTTGTGCCACCTGCACCCTTGACAATCTGCGGGACGCCTGTGATGCCCCAATGAAGGATGATCCACACATATCAGGGAAGGACCGGGCCGTGAACGGACCGTGGTCCGTCACAACGTGGTCTGTCACGTGTCAACGAGATTAACTTTAAACGTGGCCACCGACTGGGTCTAAACATATATTTTTCGGATAAAAAGTATACCTGGATACTTTTGGGAAGTTTAACTTTTTACCAGTGAAAACAATTTCTTAATCGGATCACGACACTTCTTTTAGAGATTACCAATTACTTTTATTACAAACAATGATACCTCTGTAGAATAATAAGTTTACATGTACTCCGCACATCAACATAGACAGTATATCCCAGCTAGACTGAAACATGAATTACGGTGTGTTTAAGAATTGCAGGTCAATACAGAATGGTACAATTACAGCGGGTCCTTACCCACTATTTACCTGTAACACTGTTATTAGTTAGCTTCAGGGCCTACCACCAACAAAAAACAACTACTAAAACAGTGGTAGTAGTGTACGGGTTACTACGAGAACTCGAAGTTAGCAACCCGCACTATTTCTCGATCAACAAAAACTGCAGTGACGAGTTATGGTTGACGACTAGGAATTACGTAAAATTCTTCTCCCACAGACGTCTTTTAACTCTCTCTCTCGATATTTGTGACAATCTTTATCCTATTTAGTACCTACGTACTTTGGTCAATGATATTTTCTCAAAAAGTGACTTTCTATTAAGAACCGATAGTAGCTACCCAGCAAGCTCTCATTCACATTCATGCACCTCGGGCGAGACGCGTTCGTCCAGACGTATCGTGCATCGCAATGAGCCATTATTGAGTCCCGATCCCAATAGAGATGTAGCTAGCCTTCTACGAACACGCGGGCAATTTACAAGCGCGATAGCAAGGGTGTGTCCGGTCATTGCGGCAGCCAGGATTAATGCACCCGAGCGCGAACGAACAAAAGAAAACCCGCGAAACTCCCATTTAGCGAGCTAAGTCAAAAGTTCCGTGACTTTCAATAGGCGATTGTTCTGCAGTCCTAGTAGGCGGCAAAGTGGAAAATACAATATGGTCAAGATTATACATATAGGTAAGTAGATTACTAGCTGATGGTTCTACTATAAATCCAGGAAACATTTGATCATGACTTTATTGAAATATCTGCAGATGCAAAAGAATTTTCCGATGACAACAACATGTTTGTTATTGTAAGTGCACCGCGTCATGTTTCAGGTGTGATTTTCCTTCAAGAACCTGTGACTCAAAATCCCTGAAACTCGTGAAGAACTTAAATTCACATTTACAATTCGAAGGCAAAATTCAGTGAAACGGCGCAGGCCATCAATGCCATCGGTTCGTTACGTTTGCGTGTGCGCAGGAGAGGTGCAAATGACGCTATTGTGCCGGCGCAGGCGCTGGACACGGCCGCACAGCCCGAGCGGTGACTTGCGCGAATAAATCGAAAGCTCGCAGCTCGCCATTATCATTATGGGATATGACAGCGACAACAATCGCAGATTCCAAACGTTTACATGTTCTGTACTGTCATGCTCCGGTAATTTCTGCACTTGATGAGAAAAGTGACCGTGGCGATTGCAAATCACTTAAAAATGCACGTCATTCATTATTTTGTTATGAATGAATGAGTGAAACCTATGCGTCACCGCCTCACCGGTGACTTGACCTTATCTACATCTGCATGGCTGTTCCCGCTTATTATTGAGTAACGTATTTTCGTCGGTTTCATGAACATTTCAGTCGCATTTCCTTCACACTTCGACGTTGTACACAGAATCTGAATACCAGATTGTTGCACCCGCACCTTAAATTAGAAATGATTATTTGTCAGACCTAGATATTGTTATTCTCGTGGATTTGCGTCAGAGCTTGGTGCATTTCAACATTCTGGGGGCGATAAGCGTGGCTAGCGTTTGCGTCGGTCAAGCTTGAGCGCGTCAATAATTTGCTAGTTAACTTTGATGGGGCTTTAACAGTCCGTTTGTACAGGTATTATTATATTTATCCAGTCGGCTAGATAGTTACTAGGTGCCCGCGATTGCGCATGATGGATGGTAGAGCTGTTGCCAAGTGAACGGCAATGAATCATGTGTCTATTTATAGATTTAGATAGATTCGATTAATATGCAACTTAAGTGCAGATGATATAGATAATAATTGAATGGCCATGTACGCAGCCATGCTGTAATTTGTGTATGATATACACCACGTTATTAATAATCGTAGATCAGATCATGTAGAGGTAGTGGTAGGGGCTGATTCTACGAACAGTCGTGTTCATGATCAATATAATGTATTCAACGCTTGATTAAACTATCGTCAACTGGCATAAATTGGCTGGCGTTGTTGAGTTGATTGTTTAAATGTGGCTGTGCTTATTGTTCTATTATTAATTCCAAAGCACGGTGCGAGCCTTCTTTATGAGCTGAAATCAATGAAGATTTACGAGTTATTGTGTTCAATTTCAACATCTATTTGTGATTTAACTACGGGCTAATAATCATACATCTAGCTATATAGCTGTCAGCTGCAGATTTATCTAAATAGCAGTTACTAGAGCCAGTCATTCAGTAGAATGGATAACTATGACAAATGCATTTCCGTCAGCAGAAGATCTATTTGCATATTCATTACTTCTCTCTCAATGTTGGCACAAACTACCATTGAGAAATTATTGTTAGCGTGGGTGCTTTAAATTATATCTTCACCGTTGAAGATCTTCCTTTCACGCGTCAAGCCCCGGCCCCGAGTAAGCGTTAGTGGGTGTTTTTAAGTTTTGGTCTAAATTAATTTTATGTTTTTTCAGATAATTTATAATTAAGGAATTCTAGCTGCTAACTCTACTTTTCGTCTTATGTTCTAACGGTAGTCCATAAAATGTTATTTGTGTTGTGGTACATCTAATCTCTTACAGCCAGTATCAACTCGAGCTATGCTTCCCATTCTTTGTATAAAACTCCCTACTGCAACGCACACTAATCGGAATCGTAACGTAATCGCCTCGCCTCGGTGCATTACGGCGATTAAGGCGATACGGTGACGATCCCTTTCCGAGTTGATATGTGTGCTATGACCATTAAGGGCCAAAAATTTGTTGCAACGGTAAACCATACGCCTTATGCAACATTTCGGTAAGATACTAAACAAACTACATCTACTTCTCACATCCAACTCACCTTTGTGAGATCTTCTAGAAGTAATTTCTTTTGAAATAAACAGCACCTTTCCTATCTGCATTTGTTTTATTTTTCGTTTTAGTGTATTTTGTGTGTACATAAATAAATAATGTTGAAATCTGACAGGATCTTTGAGTTCTTCAACAGCCGATCTTATAAAGTTTGTATTTGGTTCAGTAGGAGCCTGGCTACCTGCCCTAAACAAGGATGATTGATGACGGAGCTGTTGGCAACTGAACGACAATGCATCATTCGCTGATTATATTATTATATTATAAATGAATAGGGTCGTAATGTTTGGCGTATAACTGCCTACTTATGACGAGTCGAGAGATCATTAGGGAGATAATCACGAAGGACATAAATACCAATCGGATTTATAGATATGTCTAGATTTTGACTATTTCTCCATGGAAAACAAACTATTTTTGTTCAGTATGTCTTTGCAAAGCTGGAGTTGGTATACCTATAGAGGTATACGGTACGGGGTGTAAAATCACGCAACCCCCATTGAAGAGGGCGGATCCTTCGACCAGACGGGTGTTGTCTGATGGCCACTGCCGATGGTTGTTATAGGGACCAACTGGACCTTGAAGGTCGAGAAGTTGTAACCGCGTTACAACACCAACTTCAAGTCGTTTGTGGTGCGGGTACCGACACGACATCTCGACACGTTCCTAAAGGAAGAGTTTTGGCCAAAGGGTGTAGTCTACCGTCGTGTTCGTGGTAGGCTACAAGACACCGCGCAGCGTAACACGACGCCGTTACTTCGTGTCTTAGTTTATATTTTACTAGCTTTTGCCTGTGACTTTGTATATTCTGTTTTTTTTTCGTTCCTCGTGAATGTAGTCATCAAATACAAAAATAATTTTCCAAATCCAACTGGTAGTCCCGGAGATTAGTGCGTTCAAACAAACAAACTCTTCAGCTTTAATATATTATAACAAGTATATACATGTATAAATAATTATATAGATATCTATTACTTTGTTTTGTTTTTACTGTATTTTGTTTTGAATAGGCGACAGTTGCCTGAAATAAAGGAATAATAATAAAAGGAGATCTGTAAGTCTTCTGTTCATGCCACATATTTAAATTACGCACAAGCAGGTGACCTACAGCAAGTCATTGTCTTTTTAGTACCTTAGGTATGAAAAGCCTTACCTTGGCAAGGTCCCGGATAGTCGAGCACAAGGTGCTTGGCGGGTCTCCGGCAGGCGCGGCGCCGCAGCCGGCACAGCGACGGGTAGGTCCGGCCATCGCTGCCGCACACGGCGCCCACACGGCGGCAGGCGGCTGCGCACACGCAGCGGGCGCGCCCGCCTCGCACCACGCACCGCCGCCCGCTGCCGCATGATACTCCGGCGCATGATTCTGCCAAGAGGGAGAATGATGATAGAATGACAGACTCAATATGTATTTATTTTCACGACCGGGTGATCATGGCGAAGGCCAGCAATCGGGTAGCCTGCCGAAAGTTGAAGGAGAAATCTTTACTCATTTGTTATCATTTTGTCAATCATGAATAATGTCATGTTTTATTTCAGGTACTTATGTCGTTGATTCTGTTACACGTTGTATATTCATATGATTTTTCACTAATGAATAACTGGACCAAATTGTCCTACACACAGCAGGTACACGCACATAATAGATATAAATATTATTTAAAAAATAAAAACTATACGGATTGAAGTAACTGCGTGGTGCTAGAAATTTTTAACTCATTTAAAAAGTTAAGAAAACATCCGCCAGATAAATTAACGAGTCGGATGTCTTCGTTGGCGTACACGTGAAGATACATCTTGAGATATTTAGATAGTATCGAGTATTTTACGGCTCATGTGGTGGCCCGACAAATATGTCGCCGTAGGCAGGCTCTGATCAGCGTAAGATATCAGAATACTCCTCCGCTATTGAGTCGCTCGTTAAAGACAAAACTAGAAACTGCCACATTCGCGATTTATTCAAGAATTTAGTGTTTACGAGTGATGACATTTTACGAGTCATTAAAAAGTTGTTCTTTCGGGTTTTCTCTTAGCCCACGCAATATCAAATACCTACTTTGTAAATATTCGAGATTTTTGTGAAAAATACCTAAACAAGCTCGTTTAAATAGCAATAAAGAGAAAAAATTGCAATGACAGTGTTTTAGTGACTGTAATTTGTATTTCAGAAAATTTAAGAATAACGATAATTGCCTTGCATTTGGACTAAATTTTCCTCGTATTTGGTAAATAAATATAGCAATTCTCAGCCTCTTCAGCGCCAGCATCAATTTATATCACCTACACAATACGCACAAGACGACAAATGCCCTTACATAAGATTCTTCTCTGCCAAAACAATTCATTTAATTGAGAAATTATTTGTTTATTTCTAAAATCTCAAATATTTGACGTTTTGCCAACTCTGTGTTGATTCGATGCGCAACGTACATCTATCGGGCGATGCACTCGACGTCCCAATTTTATTATTTGCTGAACAGTGTGGTTGGCTGTTAGCAGTCGGATATAGTTTATCTGTTAGTTTAGTTGATTGGCGTAATTGGGCTTTAGGCACGTCTGTCTTTTGTCTGTCTATTGAGGCAATTGTTTTAGAGCTCAGGCTAAAACAATGTGCCATTCTACACCGAATGCGATTGTCGAAATGCCAAAATATTAGGGATTGATCGCTTTGACTGTTTGTCAATCCATTAATTTTTAACGTTTTGACAATCGCCTTCACCACGCTACCGCCGACCGAGCTTTGTTTTGTCTACAGCAGAGGTTCCGAATCTTATTCATACTGCGACACTTTTTGAGTGTTATCATTTCTTTGCGACGCCCTTGTAAAAAACATACCTACTGTAGCTCTGTTTGGGAAAACGAGAAGGCACGACATGAATGAACTTGCTTTTCCGATTAAAATACACTGAAAAATATTTATAAAATGTCATCATCTGCCTAGCCTTTTCCAAAGTATATTGGGGTCGGCTTCCAGTCAAACCGGATTCAGCTGAATACTAGTATTTTACGTGGAGCGGCTGCCTACCAGATCTCCACAACCCATTAACTGGGTAACACGGTAGTCGTTGGTCCTGGTGTCAGATTTTCTGGCTTCTGACTATCCGTAACGACTGCCAAAGATCTACAAATGACAGCCGGGACCAACGGCTTAACGTGCTTTCCGAGGCACGGAGGAGTCTCGGTATGTTAAGATGGGCATCCATCCACAGACCAACCTAGGCGAACCTTGAAGATCGACCCGTGCGGCTGTTATTATTTAGCCACGAGCTCCGGCCGAATAGTTATAAAATGTGTGCTTCGATAAATTTTCGACAATATATCTAAATTGTAAACTTAGCACACAATATATCGACAAATTATAATCTAATAAAGATTTATTACAATCTTACGGAGTTTGCAAATTTCCGGAGACATATACAAAACGATTTTTCATAATATAACGAAAATTTATAATCTAATAAAGATTTATTACAATCTAACGGAGACTGCAATTTTCCGGCGTAAGGTCCACGTGATACAGACTTTAAACTTTGAATAAAAAAATCTATCACACCTACATTTGTCTGCATTGCTTTGTTGCACAGACGAAATTCTATAGAGGTTCATAGAAGTCTGTGTCGTGTGGACGGACCATTAGGATTTTTTTATTGTTTAATGTGCCTACCGATAAGTTCTGCCAATGAAGTGATATATGTACATATTGCCAGTGTAAGACTGGCAACATGTTTATCGCACGTAAAGAAAAGGTTTTTGCATTTTCTTGGTTGGGGATTCACATAAAACTGGCTTATCAGATTGAAGTTCCAGCATGGTTTGCCATTCTTTTACAGAAACATCTTGGTGAATGCGGTCCAGAGATGTAGATGCATTTTAAGTAAATGTAGGGAACGGTTAAGAATTTAATTACAAGCAGCCAAAATCAAGTCTTCATTTTTACGAAGAAACAGTCGCTGTTCACACGCATACCTAATTTTACCAGGATACGGCGACTAGATTTATTGGGTGACGTAATTCTCGGCTCAAATTACTACAAAAACAATACCTTCTTTGAATTCTAATTGGCCAGTATTTTTCCTAGAAGCAGCGAGCCCGGAAGGATGTGGCCATGTCTTTAATTAACTAAGGAAGCAGCTTCGTCGAACTGCCACAAACTATCGCGAGAGAAACATTAAATAATAAATTTAAATACGCATTGTACTGGCAGCTAACTAGCTCTTTGTTTACCGGGAAACTTTAACTGGCTTCCCTTTTGTCTATTAAACTAAATGATAAACGGAAAGCCTAGACAATTTCTTGGATAGATTTTCCCTTTCTTCGTGTTTAATTTTCAGGTGCAATTATTTTTATTGTTTTATTTTACTGCGGTACTTCGAGCCGGATATTAGCAGATTAAGACGGATGTTAATATGTTTTTGAAAAAAGCTTTCTACTCGAGTATATTCCCGGTAATTTTCCCTGAGACCCTCAGGGAAAAGGGGGGTCGGATCCCCTGCTAAGTGGTTACAAATACTGTGTCCCAGTACTTTTAAGATGGTAAACTATGAATTGCTGTTTGTTTCTGTATAATAATATGTATGTTTACGCCTGCATGTAATTTACCACAATATCTATGTATGCTTTTTGCTACTATTCCGGACTTCTGTGGGTATGTTCCACAATCGTATAATCTCTGTTTTAAGGAGGTAGTATTGGCTTAATTTTTTATCTCTTTAGGCCCTATGTATCTGACGGAACTGTTAAGTCAATTAAATAAGTTTTATTTTCTGTTTTATTTACGTAAATGATATTTAGTCCATTGTGTATTATTGTGACATCTGTCGGAACTGGAATCTCCTGATTATTATTATTATATTGGAATAAAGTTTGATTGCTAAAAGTTATATCTATAATTAGTTTAACCGAATAGCTTAAGCAAACTTTATGGAAGAAAAAGCAAAACTTTCTATTTGAAAAATAAACATGGTAAAAAATATTGAGTTCATGCGAAGCGAGAGGTTCTTTAGGTATGCATTTTCGTTTTTGCAAGAGATCCAATTCGATGACAGATTTTTCCTGAGAAGTTTCTTGTATACAATAATATAGCTACAAATAGAAATCGGGCATTCCTACATGACCGATGTTTTACGCGGGATAACAGATTTGATAATCTCCCGCCGCAAAATAACGAAGTATACACCTCTTTCTTATAATTTCACTTTATTGCCGACTCATTTTAAATTGTCATAATTGAATCAAGTAATTTAATGGAACATTATGTTCAATTTAGTGGTATAAATTAATTTAATGGAATGATTTTATCTTATTTTCAATCATCATTGTATTATTATAATTTTTATTTTAACCTAGTTATATTTGCATGCCATGATCTCCTATAACTGAAGGATCTCACTTAAATGAACCAACTGTATAATTACTGTGATTTATGTTTTAGCTGTAAATCCTTTGTTGAAGGTCCAAATAAATAAATCATCTCTGGGAAAACCCAAACAGTTGTTCTATTCTCATCATCATCATTTCACACTGTCCACTGCTAGGCATAGGTCTCCCCCAAGTGTCGCTACATCAACCGGTCCTGTGCGTCTCGGATTTCCGAGATCTTCACCAGGTCATCGGTCTACCTCGTGGGAGGCCTTCCAACGCTACGTCGTCACAACGTTTCGTCTACCGGATGCCGAAGCGTTGGGTTACGCGCGGAGTCACTACTCTAGAACCTTTCGACTCGATCGCGTCGAGTGGCAGTGGACAGGGCACGTTGCCCGTTTTTTATCGAGTTTGGCGATTCTGCCGGTATCCTCGGTTCTCCTGTGGATATCTTCATTCCTAATTCGAAGACGTAAGAAAACTCCGAGCATATCCCTTTCCATTGCCTTGTGAGTGGCTAGCCTTCTGATGAAGCCCATTGTAAACGACCGTCCATGTCATCTCGCTGCTTTGTTTTTGGCCGGCCTCAACGGCGCCTTCTTAGTTATTTATTTATTTTTATAGAAATGTAAAACGTTCTTACCAGCACAGGCAACACAGGGCACTCCTCCAGAAAGTGCTTTATAGAAGAAGATCTCGCCGCTATCGAGGTCGCGGGGGCTCCAGGCGGCAGGTGCGCGCGATGCGCCTGCGCAGCATTCGGCGCGGCCCACGCGCAGCGCCGCCACCGAGCTGCAGCGCCCGCCGCGGTCCATCCCCGTCCAGCAGATCCCGGCTGAGGACAATCACAACAATTAAGAGAATATTCAGTGAGTAAATTAAATACTCTTCGTTCTTCAGCCTATCGCATGAGAACAGCTGGACCGATTTTTTTAATGATGCTTTTCTTGGGGAAGCAAAATTGTAACATTCATAGGAACTGGACCTGTCGGGTGAGCTAGTTGAGAATCAAAATGTCTCTAAACAACAGTCTATCAGAAGACTGCATAATGTAGCAATCCTTTAAAGTCATTAAAAGCCTTACTAGACTGTAGGCAGTAGCCGTTGTGAATCAAGCCCATTTTCTATCTTATCAGTCTAAAAACTTCCTAATGTTCCGCCATTACAAAATTGTAATACGAAGGTATAATAAAACGTTCGCTCCGGGTCCAGACTAAACATAAATTGAACAGATGTGTCTGGAGTGCGCAGGCGGCTAGCTTGGAGCGCCGTATTCGGTCGGATTCCTGCGCATGAGTCACGGGGCTCGGCTGCGCGCGCGCCGCTCGCTAGACGACCGCCAGACACTATTTTTCAATGTGCGCCCGCGCCGGCCGGCGACGCGACCGAACGACCGCAACCCGACATGCCTATAACTAGTAATCGATTGACTTTTTACAACTATTCGCTCGAAAATACGGATCTAAGGCCCAACTTTATCAAAGTTGGTGTTTAATGATCGATGAGGACATATTGTAGCATGTTAACAGTTTTGATTGATCGTAATCTCTTAAGATATTGTTACGCCTTGTCGTCTGGTTTACACTTTAATTATATTTTGGGTAATTTCGTGTCGTATAAGTTTTATTAACTTCGGAAAGAGTTGGCGACAGACTACAATGTGCGGATGAGACAAGTTCGTGGAAATCAATTTGTCGAACAAAAACGAAATGAAATGAAAAATTCTTCGTAGACGTATCTAACCTTGACAGTGTGATGTGTAGATAACTCAATCTCTATCTACTCACTCGATTTTTAAATTAAAATTAAATCTTGCGGTATCAGGAATCCAAATCTGAGTGGGCTGAATTAATGACAATGGCTTAATGGAATGTATTTCTTAACATTTTAGAAATACTAATGGACTAATTTAAATTAATTAAGACCCATAATTTTTGTTTCGAGATGATTTTTTATTCTATTGATATTAGCCGTTTTTTTATTTGAACATAAAAAATATCAATTTAGGAATTTTAATGAATTTAAAATTATTTTCATATATGTCGTTTTCATATGTAGTAAGTATGAGTATCGTGTGTCGACGAGCGTTAATTTTGAGCATACTTTTTTTTGAATATATTGTTCTGTCGATAATACCAGGTAGGTGTCGGTAGCCTTAAACTGTTTAGTCATAGTGCATAACAAATTTTCAGACAGTTACGTAATCAGCTGTTAGTTTGCTCAAAATAAATCAATGGATAGGTGATTATAGCACTATTAGCTATTACGCTAGGTGCGAGTTTTTTCATTAATATAACATACCAACTCTTCCCCGCGGTTTTGCTCCCGCGGCCTGTAACTAAAACATGTAACAAAATAAACGCAATCCATCATTTATACGAACCACTTTTATTATGGGACTAACAATGAAATCGCGAAAAAAAAATCGGCATTCCGTTACATTTCTGTGCTCTCTACAAAATGTACTGTACTGAACAGCTGATGTTTTTCGCGATGTCGGGGTTGGGCTCATAGTAAGAGTTGTTCATAATGATAAGTATTTGCACTGTGTTTGACCCCGTTTCAGGCATTCCGTTTATTCTATTACACGTTGTATAAGTTCTATGCATTTTTCCGGGGTAACAAGTAGCCTATCAGCGTTGATGTAGGTACCTACTTATCTTCTATTTATAAGTAAGTAAATTTAAAAAAAATCGGATCAGTAGTTACAAACATAAAAACCAACAATATAATCATAACGTTACTTTAGATGATTGGATAGTCAGTCGTATTTGTATAAGTATGTAACTTTATTCAACACGTTGGAATACATTTCGCGGCCGTCTGGCATTGCAACGGTTTCCATGGTAACCGGTTGTCGGGCCTACGTGAGAGAACTCGACTCTCTCATCCTGTGTTTTCCCGGCTCATGTCAGGTTTGAAGGAAGTACACAAGTTTTATTTTACCTAGGACCTGACCTTCGCTATAATAAATCCTCCGAGCTCTGGCTTCCACAACTTGGAGATTCTAGTTTCACTGTTTTGTAGAAATCTGTAGCTCATTCGAGTTCCTGATTGCATATAGCTCAAACATTTTATTTCCCACATCACGGACAAAGGAACTGATTCTGATGTGCGAGATGATAATGAGGCGAAAAGCTAGGCAGAGCCAGAGTAAGGAAGATAGAAACAGTCACGTCAGAACCTAAAAGAAACCAACGATTTTTTCAGCCTGATAACTGAAACTGCTACAAAAAACATAAGAGCCATAGTGCTAATAGCCATCAGCCTTTAGGTTAATCAGTGTAGCGACAATTTAATGAATGTTCAAGAGGGATTTGCGAGTTAAAACATCCTAGCCGCCCATTGGTTAGACGGCGGTCGCAAGCGCTGCTACCACGCACGAGTTCCACTACGGGCCACGCAATTGGGTTCTTCTATCAAGGAATCTTTCCTCTTTACGAATTGTTATGCTATGTTTTTAATGAACCACGAAAGTTTAAATTGATATATGGCCTGCGTTAATGTTCAGAGCGTGCTTGACCGGTTCTCGGTATTCGGACTTCGGTACAGGCAGTAAAGCACCTTGGGAGAAATGTAAATATATTCGAATATGATTTTAGTGTGGCGAGCGAGGACATTGACTCCGCCGGCCATCGAAGTATGTAGCTAATATCTTCACAAGCTAGAGTATTGATTGAGGATGTAGAGCGCTACCGTACGCACGTGTGTGTTTCGTTGCTTCTCGCGGTATGAGAAAAATAGCTAGGCAAATTCAAAGGCAATTGATTCTTTGTATCCTTGAGACACTTTTAAACCCAAAATACGAAAACAGTTAAGTTTTCGTAATCAAAGGGTTTTTAGGTAAGAGACTAACATTAAAAGAAGAGAAAGAGTTCAAAAAGGTTCTCCAATTGTACCATTTCTTCAATCTTACCAGCTAGTTTAAACTTCACATGGCGCTCTACAGCCCATCTAAATACCTAGCTCGTCTTTGGATGGTTCCGTCATCTTTGGCGCCACAATTTGGAGCCGAGATCCGGCTGCGATCGTGTGGGTGTGAGAAATGGCGACAAAAAATATGTAGCGGTTCTAAGTGTCCAAACGTAGGCTGTGCATGGTTTGAGTGTGTTTTATCGTGATGCTGTCCAGGGTAGAGGATCCTCTAAATCAGTGTTTGTTTCCCAAACATTGTTCTGCCACGGCCCGGTAATTTACACACTGCCCCTTCGTGACCCACTCATCACTTTAAACCCCCCCCCCCCCCCGCTAGTTACATCAAGTAAAATAATACACATTTATTGTTATTAGTATCTAGTATAAAAATGTTTTACTTTTTGTTGTTTAAATTCAATAGTTTCCAATATATCCGTGTCTTATTCAGAAAAAATAGTTTACAATTTTAAAATCTTACGGCATTTGCAATTTTCCGGTGACTTACATCTTCATGATACCAAACATTAATGCAAGTTTAAACTATCCCGGCCTGTCGCCAGGGTGGACCCAACGACACCTTTCCACTTCAATGTAACATAAAGGTATTCCATAACACACGCAGGACTTTCAGGAACCATCGCACTAGTATTGCATATTAATTCGCCTTGATAAAAGGAACTGATCGTGAGCTAAATATTAAGTGTGTGATATTAACCCGTGATATTTCTATTCTCCAATTGAAGCCGTTTTATTCGTAGATTTTATACTGGCGTCTGACGCCACGAAGGAAACCAGGTCAAGATCTGAAGTGGCTTCGTAGACAAGGACCCTTGAAACGCTAAAAATGTAGGTCCTATTGTTTTAGACGTTTCAGAAAACAATAGATAAGGTTGCAGTGTAGATACAACAAATTAGAAATAAGTTGTGTGTCACGGGAGCAGTCGGTCTGTTTCAGGAAAATATGGAGTCGTTTTAAGGATACTGTTTTTAAATGGGTTCGTTCGTATGTTTAATGTGAACGATTATTTTATGCACACTTAGGTACTCGAATTATGAACCATAACGGCACTTTAATCGATGATTATTAATAATGTAACCTTAGTACTGATAAATGTTCGAAGAAAAATATACGCTAAGTGTCTTTCTGAAGTAGAAGATCTACTTATTACGAAAACCAGACATCATAAACCTAATTTATGGGGCGAGGGAAGATCCCCCCCCCCCGCTATGCCACTCAACGTGGTTGTAGTCGAGGAGGCCCGGACGTGGCTCCTATTTCTGGGTGGTTTAAAAACAAACCTGTCCGAGTCGGGGTGTCGTAAGTCCCCAAAACTGGACAAATAACTTCCGAGTTTTCTTTTATTTAATTGCTTTTATCGACGAGAGTAGTAAATTATTAATAATAACTACTTAAAGTGATGAATTTCAATTTTGTATTCACATTTACCAAATCATGAGATAATTAATTATTAATAATGTTCGGTAATTATTAATAATTTTTCAATTAACCACCTTTACCGTAACATATACACAAATTAACATACAGTTTCGACATAACATCAAGTAATCGACCCACTGACCCATCATTCACTTTGAGGACGATTCCCAGTGCAAATCTGCGCTACCTACAGCATTCAATAATGAAATATTAAATATAAATAATTGTATCTACTAATTACTTGCAGATATCACTCCTTATTAACACTAACACACATTAAACGTAACTAATCTTCCACAAAATCAGCTCGAGCTCCGGATGTCATAGCAAGAATCCAGCAGCGTCAGGTATACTTGCCTCGCACATGCTGAGCTGGTCTCCCATTTTTTGTAACCTTGAAGCTCACACCGCGCTATGGTTGTTCTTTTCTGTTTAATTTGTTAGTAATTACATTACTAACAAATTAAACATAATGCCACTTTCTTTAGTTGAACGTGTTTTTTTATGTTGGCACCACCACGGCAAAATTAATTGTAATTATTTTGTTATTTATGTTCATTTTTATTTTTTATGTTTCGGTGCTCAGCTTTTTTTATAATTTAAGTGTGCTTTTGTGTATTGTATTATGTTGTTTTTGTTGTGTTGCATGAAACAAAACTTTTATCTACTTATGTTTCAAAACCTTAGTTGAAGCATCGACGGTAGTTTTAATCTTAACTCATGTACCTACATTCCTAACGTAGAAAAACTACTAAATTAGTGGACAGGTTCAATAAATTATATTATTATAATCTTACCTACTACGATTTGAAACGATCATCCCTAAACATCCTTAGCAAAGTTTTAAACAGTACAATCTCAGCACATCGTAAAAAAACTAGAACAAGATAAAAGCTATAAGAGCCACAGTCTCCGTGAAAATAGTCAGTTACAATCCGATGTGTGTACAGATAATATTGTTGGAGCAATTAGCGGGGGAATACTAAACGATCGCGAAAAACAAACAAGCAAGGAGTCAAGAGCGGCCACGCTGGAAATAGATCACAGGCGCGTCATCGGCGTCATGGTGTCAACCGTGTGATCCACGGACACAGGGTTGACGGTCGTCCTAGTCGCCGCAATAAGAAAAAAAAAACTTTTAAAAAGGTTTTGTCTTAACCCATTGATCTGTCATGAACTCATGAGACTGAATGCGCTGAATGCCAAATTCAAAAGTGTCAAAATATGGCCTTGTTTGAAATTGGAATGATATTAAACTTTTTTTTTTGTTCGAAATGAGTTCGAATTTGAAGTCCCTAACTATTAATGGTACACACACAGTTGTAAAAGACAAACGTATGAGCTCGGGCAACCCTATGAGTTGGTATATGAATGGCCCAAGAATAGTGGCGTCTAAATCGGTCAGTCTAATTATACTGAAGAGCCGTTTTATCCGCAGTATCAACAAATCATTGGACAACATCCGCTCCGCGCAGCTTGATTACGTCAAAATAATAATATTTAAGAGTGATTTACGAAACGCAGTTCTATTAGTTTTGGCAGAGCGTCCGATATAAACAAAATGTCACAGGTAAATCAATCATGATCAATTTTAGAAGATTTGCGAAATGCCGTGCATCCTGTTTGCCAGTTGTTATTTTGATGGCTTGACGCTCATCTTGGAATAATTTTTTTTTTGGTTTAATTATTTTAATTCAATCATTCGCTTATAAAAAAGTCGCTTATTAAAGTTAGTATTATATTGAGATTTACATAACGTTTTCTTATTTACGAGATAAATATTCCAAGTTACCTATTTAGTAACTAGTTCCTACGATCCAAATAAAAATACGATACGTAAAAAACTTTTAATTATTCCGAAGTTCGCTTCCAGTGTTTCCATAGCAACACATTTCCCAGGTTTAATACAAATTGCGGGGCTAATGGAAGTCACGTCGTAAAATCTACAAAATAGTTGGTAGCTGAGATGATCACTATTAATGAGCCGTAAAGTTTTACCGTCTAACTACAAAGTGGCTATGACAAAGACGTCTGGGTCTCAGACGGCCTAGGCCTAATAAAAGCCTCCCGTAAACTAAGACCTAGGGATACCTAATGAAATGCATTTATATTCTACGTATTGTAAAGTCCGTCTACCCTTTAAAGGGTACCTAATTTAAAATTGTGATTGTCTGGCAGCCTCCCGCCGACCTAGTTCTCGTTTCTGGGACAGTGAAGGACAAATTTAACCAGGTGTCTGGGTTGAAAGCACATTTTGCATAATATGATAAGTCGCCGTCTAGCCGTTTGATTAAATATTTTAATTTTGGAACGTTAACACAGAATAATTGTAAGGGTAAACGATATAATTCATGTTCCCTCTAAGTTAGTTAAGCGAGCAAGCCGACTTTGCTAACTTATTCAGATTTATTAAGATTCAAACATTAACTATCATAGTTTACACAGTTATTTAATTACAATATTTCTCGGGAACTGAGATATATTTCTTCAAAATTGTTTCTCTTATTTTTTTTAGAGCAGAATTTAAAATAGGTACAGTTATTGGTATCATAGATTACTGCCCACACAAACGGCGAACATGTAATTAAAATAATTTAATTCAAAGTGTCAAAGTCGCGTTATGGAGCCGAGAGGTTTGCTTCCCGTGCTTCGGAAAGCACGGCAAGCTCCCGGCTGTCATTTGTAGATCTTTGACAGTCGTTCCGGGTTGTCAGAAGGTCGAAAGTCTCGACGCCAGTCTCGTGGAGGGAGGTCAAATAAGCTGTCATATACCTAAGTTACTTGTATACAGCTGCATCCGCACTGAAGGCAAGGCAGATTTGTTGTTAAAGTCAAGTTATTTTGCGGTTGGTAACAAATAATATCTTAATTCTTTGCGAGATATTAGTGCCCTTAAACTTTTTTTAGGGTTCCGTATATATTCAACAAGGAACCCTTATTAGTTTCGTCATGTCCGTCCGTCGGTCTGTCAGCTCAGAGACGCTTAGCTTAGCTTAGGAAGTTGGAATTTGGTACTTATAGGTATCATCAATCACGCCGACAAAGTGGAAAACCCTACACGTAAAGTGGCGATGATTTTTTTTATCGTCTACCCATGGTGCGGGAGTGTCGTTGGATAGGTCGTTTAAAAATATTGAGGGTGTGCTAAAACCATTTTTTCATCCAATTTTGTTAGAGTCAAAAAGTAATTTATAACGAATTTAAAAGGAAAACTATCACAGCTAAGTAGGCTTTACTAGTTAACGACTAATAGTCGACCAATTAATTTATTCATAAAATCAAACAAAAAGCACCATTATAAGTCGGCAATTGTGTCGTGCAACTACGGAACCCTACACTGCGCGTGGCCCGACACGCAATTGGCCGTTTTTTTAATATTTCTGTCATAACCTAAACGTCATGACTTTTTCATAGGGCACTTAAAAAAAATCGATAACGAGTACCTACCTACGTAAAATTAATATTAATGTGTTGAATGTTTATTTCCTCTTATGAGTCGTAGGTCCTGCAGTTATTTAAAGATACAAAGTTTACATGCCAACGAAAAGTTAGAAATGTGCTAATTCTTTAAAGTTTCGTAACATAACTGGCGAAATGTGAATGCAGTGGTGCACTATACGTCATCTGCCTAGCCCTTCGGAGAAAAGCGTGATGTTATGTTCATACTTAATATAGTGTAAGTACAAATCCGATTGCGAAAATTCTATGTTTGAAACAAAGCCTACATCTTCGCAGAGTGACATAGCCTACTTTAAGGGTTCCGAACCTTTGTATGGCAAAACGGAACCTTTATAGGATCACTCGGTTGTCTGTCGGTCTGTCCGTCTATCACAGCCGATTTTCTCCGAATCTACTTGACCGTTTCAGTTGAAGTTTGGTACACAAATAACCTTATTATACCCAAACACGGAAGCGTAACGAAAATAAATACATTTTGAAAATGGGGTCTTGTTTTGCGGGAAAAACCATAAAAGTAAAAAAAAAGTTTTTCTATTTGTGTGTGACATTACATCAAATCAAAATCCCCCTCAGGCCTCATCTAGTTTAAAAATGACCAAAAAAGATTGACGTGTAAAAGTTTTATGTTTAACCTACTAACAAAATAAATATCATTTATCAAAAGGGTCTCAAAAGTATTTTTTTATACTTTTAAAATACTATCAAAGAAAATGTATGAAAATTGACCATTCATTAGTTTGGGAGATAAGGGCCTTATCTCCGAAACTAATGGGACAAAAATGTTGAACAAGACACAGATAATACGGTCTTTACCTATAGACTACAGGAAAAAACTATATGAAGTCGATGATTGAAAGTAAATTGTTAGATTGAAAAAACTATTCGTTCGGAACCCTTTGCACGCGAGTCCGACTGGCACTTGGTCGGTTTTATATTCTCCCGAAAATACGCGGTTCCTGTGAGATGGGCCACGGAAAAGACACCGTGGCCAAGAGCTAGTAAAAGATACTTTGGTTGGAAATTGCTATTGAATTTCGATATCTTTATTTTACTACTAAACGTGACTGTACCAACATGCACGTGGTTTATAACTCGTTTCTGTTTGCACTGACGCTACAAAAAGTTAGTCTATAAACTATTTCGTGAATAGCATTATCTCGATTGGCGCCAATATTAAAGAATTACGAGGTTTTTAATACGGTTCTATTTATTCATAATTTGAGTATTAACTTTAGATGATATTTTTATCATCTTAATGAGACGGATATTATATGTAGCATCCTCCTTTTTACTAAACAATACATGCACTGCTTTTCAGTAATTTTCAGGCTGACTGAAAATTCCAATACTTTTCATGAATCTCAGCAGAAGTCAGGACAAAGAATCAAAACACTCGATAGCTCAAAAACAGCCACACTTAATAATGGCAAACTAATTCGTAACTTCGTAGACCCATTAAAATATCGTAGCAAATGTGCTACGCGTGCTACGAACACCAATAGAGGTCCTATTAAAAAAAAACAACACTCTTTCGAGAGTGTTGTTTTTTTTTTAATAGGACCTCGCTGCTTCTCCACAGTATTTAGGCTCGCAATGAATTGTTTTTCGCACAAATGCGGGTAAATAAAGCATCCATCCCCACCTATTCAATTTATTGTATTTATACTATCAGGCTGGTCAACAGCCAGCCCCCACTGGTTGCCGTCAACCTCCAAGAAAATCTAGCGCGCCAATATTTTCTTCGATTAAGTTAGTTGAACAACGTCGTTTGATACACGTGGGCATTTGTCATTGCAGTATCTCGGTCCCATAACACCTTCGGTTTGGGTGTCTGTTCTGCTCACTTGTATCAAAATGTTAGTGTATTCTTTCACTCAATTTAATTAGACATTTATTGTTTACATTGACATTTATTATTTAATAGACGGTTCTTTTTCAAATTGGTATAACGTATGGAGGGACCGTAGGGAGGGATTACATGAGGGTTCGTGGTTGCAATTTGTAACCGGATAGGCGTCTGCATTCGAAAACAATAACATGGTCCTGCCTGAATACTGCCAATTACGAGTGTGTTTCAACGGGAAATACGATAGCTAGCTCTAATAGAACTTCCATTTTAAGCATTTATTTTGTCTATCTATCGAAATATTTTGACTAGGTTTGCATGTTATTGTGTGTTTGATTATATGTGCAAAATTGATAAAGTTTATGCCGACACAAAATTAGTATTCGTATCAGTTTTAAATGTTTATTGTTTAACGGTAGTTTTTTTTTAAAGCCATAACCCATAAGGCAGCATTCCTTTTGATTACACAGATTGTGCATTTGTTAATAGCCTTATAATGTAGTTTAATGCTTCGATTCTTCAAGTTACTTTCACATCTTCTGTGAAAAATAATCGCAAACACAACCAGCCAATTGTCCCAAATAAAACAATAACTTACCTTCAAAAGCGAGTTCTGTGCACAAGTTAATACTTCATCTAATTAAGGGCAGGCGAGACAATAAGTTGAAGTGGCGGGTCACAAAATACTCCGGTTTGGCAGACCGGGCCCCGGGCCGCCGCGCTGGGCCGCTGGGCCCCAGCCGCCGCGGCCGAGCGGTCGCGCGCCGCGTATTTTTTCAATCCTTACTAACAATAGCGGGAGTGCGCCGATGCACCGCCGACTGCATCGCGCTTGCATTCACAGTAGTGACGTGACACGTGCGAGATTGTATGATATATCGATAAAATAAATAATTGTTTCGTAACGTCATTTTTTATTGAAGAGTTCGTCATATGAATGAAAAATAACTATTCAAGATTTATCTGCATACTGATGAAGTTTGAAAATGATTAATTTAAACAAACTACAGATCATAAACCAGTCACAGCATAATTCATTGGACTTGTTTTAGCTTTCGATATATTTACTTAATGAATTCGAATCGATACAACTATAATATGCCGTAATCGATTAGATCAACATAGATAGCAAACAGGTTCCAGACGTTATGATTAATAGCGTCTTTGAAGTCAACAATCTGCACATTACACGCTGAGGAGTTAAACGCGCGATAACATAAACCAGATGGAGTGAGGTGATGTTAATGTAAGTGTGCACAGAGGCGGCCGGCACACCGGGCTTCTCACGTCGAAATTCATGGAAATATTTGTATGTGGCAAACAGGCGGGACACACATAAATCTTGTGAGGCGATTGAATGCAGACGCGTAAGCGTGCCCGTGCGCATAATTCAAAGGGGCGATCACCAGGAATCGCCGCTTGGCATGCAGACGGCCGCGTTCATTCCAAAGCAATAAACCCGTTAGTGGCGACGTAATGTGCATATTGGAGAACAATAAACGACATACACGGACCGGGCCTACACTCTGTCTGCCGATAAATTCATCAATCGTCATATTTCCCAAAACTGTCGCCGTGAGTCGCGTTGCCTATGTGTCTTCCTTAAAACGTCGTGCACGAGAGCAATAAATTTTACTTGCTGTATAATATATCTTCAGTGTCCGTCGCATACTTATGCAACATTGAAAAAAAGTTTACTCGATCATCATTTAGCGTAACACCATATTATATGTTACCAGAACCACCCATTTCTTCGATCTTCCAACAATTTCAAACTATCGATATCGATAAACCCTGCGTCACCAGCCCGCAGGTGTTCAGTTGTCCGATATGCGGTTCCTCTGGAATCATCGCGGCGCCGACGGATCGCGAGCCGAGACTTTGAGACCAGACGACCAAACTCTTTAATATTTATTTACACATGCAAATATGCGCCCGACCAGCCCAAAACATTACCAAACGGCTCCAATCCAGTCTGATGACTAATTTTTGTGGAGTTTTTTGACAATACGCTGAACATTTTGTCATTATAATAATTGCAAGCGTAATTTAGGTACGTTAGGTGACGCATTCTTTTATTACAGTTTACTTTTGCACAAATCACGTAATAAGATCGTTTCTAAGAATTTTCTGTTAGGAAAAACTGCAGTGGTGAAACCTTGTTTGTATATATACATTGATAATGACGCTTACTTAATACTTTTTGCTGTTGTGACGTCTGTCAACGTCATGTGCATTCTAATTTTTTGTGTTAATTTCCTTGTCTGGTTCAGACAATCAGTCTATAACAGATGAAGGCTACATTTGAATACCTAACCTATTTAACCTTTCAATTATACAAAAATGTCGATGAAAAATGACGATTCTAATTACGTTTTAAAAATAAACGCGTTGATTTCAGTTATCATTTTACGAGGTGCTTAATAAAGTCATCAACGGTTACCCTTTAGTTCGCGAGGCTCTTCAAATCAACCAGACGTTGCGTCGATGTTAATGAAGTTAAAACAAGTAAGTAGTTAACATATTGCATTGATATCGCCGGCTAGTCAATGGCGTAGAGTAGATAGGTACTACAGAACACCAGGGGGGCAATTCTCGTATTTTCAAGGAGCGTTCTCATTTGCATCGCTATAGTCAACAGCCAAAATCACCTCAAATTTCTTTTCAATTTGACTAAACATTGATTGTCGCTGTTTTTTTTTTTTAAGGATGGGAAATCATCAAATGACTTCTTCCGCTCTGGGTGGAGCGGAGTGGGCGTGTCGGACTCTTACTGATTAAAACCCATCCGTGTTCATTCTAAAGCCCTTTGCGTTCCAGGGCCGCGGTGACTCTTTCAAACAAATTCCGCAACCCTGGCAGGCTGAAATTATATTGCGAATTGAATTTTAACGCTGTTTATATATAAGAATTGGTCTTCTTGCGCCTATTTAATATAACTGACATGAAATGAGACAGGTATTATATGTCAAAACTACATTATATGTTTGTCACAGGTTTTGACAGGTGCTGTTTACTGAAGAAGAAAATGTATGAAAGGAACTTCCAAAATTGATATTTAATAGGTATTTTATAAAAATAGGAATGTACATCTGTTAATTGTGTTATGTTATGTTGCTCTATGCAAACGCACTGACACAAACTAACACGTTCACGTTATAGAAAAATTGCATGCAAAAAGTACATTTTCAGCTGCCACTCGTTTGATATTTCTGCATATTTATCTATGACTACGTGCGCCTGTTTTTGCTCATACAAAGGAGCAGGCCTTCTGCCCCTATCTATTCTGTGGCACTAGGCTGCCCGCAGCCGGGTGGCGGTCTAGCCAGCGGATGTTTCCCAGACAGAGAAATATTATGTTATTCAGTTAAGTGGATATTAAATACATAGAAGCAGGCGCTAACTGCCGCTAATTTCACTTAAACGCTGGTAGCTGCGTGTACGCGCCTGAACTAGTCAGTTTTATGGGCGAATTATACGAAGACGACGCGACTCAAAAATTGGGACGAAAAATAGTTCCATTCAGGTTAGTTATTTAACACCGACATTTCAAGTCGCAAGCCATTGCGAGATCTGCCGTTTTATAGCGTATTAAAATATACGACCGAGTTTTTGGGACTTGGATGCGGTGCTTCGAAGTTTATTTCGGGCATGCAAATGACGCTGCATCGACAAGCAAATATAAAGACTTTAATATCCTTACAGGGGCAAAAAAACGCAGTAATTTTGAAATCAATTAGTTTGGAAGATCGGTGTTATGGCAGCAATAAAAGTAATATATTTTTTATGTTATAAAATATTATTATGACATCTTTATTTCTGGACACATTATAAAATTGAACATAAATTCTTGGACCGGTAAACACTTGGGAAAAATCAACGCTGCCTACGTAAAAACGTCATGCGAAAAATGTCTGATACATTGTCATTTGTCGCGTTTTCTCATTATTTCAGCGTTCGTTGTGTTGTGACAGTATCTAACAGTTTGACACATGAGCGCGGTCATCACTGTCAGAGAGACAAGTGCGCCACTTCCTGCGGTTCCGCCTTAATGCAACTATGTGCGCCAACGGCCAACTACCTACTTTTTATGTCACATTCTTCGAGATTTTTTGAGAATTTTCTCATTTATAGCTCGGGGTTGGAATTGTGCCCGGAGAGTGGTGATAGGCATTTAGACATATTCTGTAAGCCCACTTATAACCTTGTAGATAGTGAGACCACCCTTCATTATTTTAAAGATCATATTGAGGGACAAGTCAACTTAACTAACTAATTTTGGTGATTTATTTTCCATTTTTTTTTAAATATTATTCGGTCGTTGAAACAAGTAGCGGAACCATTTAACAATCACGATCGAACTTTTTTACCTAAGGCTAAAAGATGTATCAATTTTGAATTTTCATTTGCGTAAGTTCAAAGTTCAAGTTCAGTATTACAAAATTAAGAGGTAACAAATTCAGTTACAAAGTCAGCAGAAAGAATTTAAGGAATTTATTAATTTAAAGTAAGTACATTTACTAAAATACTAAACTCACGACACCAACCCAATTGTTAAAATCTTCAATTTCTTGTGATAACCCAACAAAACATACAAGTGTATCTACTACAAAGTAAAAAGTATGTAACACATGTAATTTATATAAAAAAAAAAAAAAAAAAAAAAAATGTGTATAACTATAAAGTATAGATATGTTTTTTTTATTTAATAAGTAAGCGAAAGAAATACACTCAATCAATGATTGTAGTCGTGTAAATCAGGCTTAAGACAGTCATGTGTATTGCAAGCTACGAGCCTGCAATGTTCCTGTGAGTACCTCTGTACGTAGGTACCTGGTGAGAGTTATCTCTTCCTTTGAGAGTACCGGTGGCCGTAACTTTATGAATTTAGCTTTATCGAGTAGCAGCGAGAAAAGGGGTCTCTGGCTAATGTAAGCGGATCTTATTTGAGAACTGTTACTAAGGGTTGATTTTTAAATGGTTAGATAATTCAGAAATGTATGACGAAGTCTTTGAAATTACTGAAAACGTTTAACGAGAGCTTAATAAACAACGCTTATTGATTCGGGTGTTTGCACCAATAAATTAATTGATTCCATCAAATATTATTCATGCTGCGTAAATAGTTTGTATGTAGGGGGTAATCTTTTGTATAGATAGCGACATTCATGAGGAATGCTATAGGCTATATGGGAAATTCCTATTATAAAAACAATGCAAATTCAATATCGTCTAATTAATAGGGTAGGTACTTATGCTCTATTATCAGAGAGCCTTATTTTGTTGAAGAAATTTTTAGTATCTGAGTCATAGTGCTAATTGAGAAAAAGTATATATCGAGTATAGTCGAGAAGCCATATTTATTTATTTAAACTTAATGTACAATAGTGGTACGTATGGGCGGACTTAATGCATCAAGGCATTCTCTACCAGTCAACCTTTGGGTTAAAAAGACTACACTCTGGTAGGTATTTCTCTTCAGTTAGAAATTATATGACTATAAAAAAATCAACGCTTAAGAAAAGTGTGCAGGTAGAGGTCTTTTAAGCTCGTATGGCTTTCCTTTAAGATTAATTCGACTATTTTTAAATACTTTCTAATAATAATATAAATATTAAAATTGACAATTTTTCAAATATATTTAGCTTAGCTTTGCTTTTATTCTTTTACTTTTACTTATTTATTATTTTCATTACTTGTAAAAGTTTGTAAATTTATGACTATTTGATACAAAATTACAGATTTACCACATTCGTTTACAAAATAATATGACTTATTAATCTATACCAAGACTTAAAGAAAGTTTCCAAGAAATACTTATGAAAGTACAATCCCTAACAGGACACGAGAATAAATTCAACTACTTAATGTTATTGTCACCGGAAAATTGCAAACTCCGTAAGATTGTAATAAATCTTGATTAGATTTTAATTTCCCGATATATTCTGAAAAAAATGTTTTGTATACAATAAATCCCATCCAAATTCAATAGTTTCCAATATATCTATAATAATAAATGTCTTATTTAGAAAAATAGTTTACAATTTCACGCGAAATTTTACAATCTTACGGCGTTTCAATTTTCCGGTGACATTATCAAGAGTTCTAATGTTTTAAATGTAATCATTAGTTAAATGACTAAAGTGTGAATTGTCATAAAGTTATTCGAAATGGCAACTGGAAATGTTTTAGAGGTTTAGGTACATTGAAGTGTCGTAAGTGATATGTACCGTGCGTTTTTCCTGTATGTGCTAAATAAAATTTATTCTTATTCTACTTTCGGATGTCTAATTGAGATTTACTTTATAAGTTAGCCACACAAGTTTCAATAATAATAAAAATAAATAAAACTAGCAATGGTATCAATAAATTATTCCGCTAAAATAACTGGCCTGAAATAATTTTCAGGAAAAGTACATAAACTCTAATTTCATTTAAATGTAATAAAAATAACATAAAGTACGAGATTCGTAATTTATCGAACCGTCTTTGGACATGTGTGTGATAATTTGATAAATAACGTAACATTTAAGCGCGTTAAAATAAGTTGGTGCGTTCAGAACGGTTCGTCTCGCGTAACTCGGCACGGAAGCCGTCGCACCGGTCCGCGTCAGCCGAGTTATCACATGTCCTGATTACTGCGCCGATTCATTACACCGGCCCACTCAAACACAACTACATTATCATAAAATACATAAGAAATAAATCACTATACTCCTCATTTATCACTCGACAACTTTTCCAAAAAAAACTTTCTGGACGAAAGAAATTAGGTAAAACAATTAACACATGCAACTCTGCCAAATAATTATTTAAAGAAAAAGACAGAAATACCAACATTACAATAACGTTTACCCATATGGAAAGTGAGCGAACGAGAACTTTGCCAAGTAACCTTATAAATACGAGGGACGCTGAAAGTTCACGAATTGCAATTTTCCGGTAAAGAAAGTTGGGTAAACTTTAGTGAGAAACTTTTAACAGTTACAGTGTGTTATAAAATAATGTATGACATATAATTTTTCTTGTAAATTTACGTAGGTTTTAGGATTTCTTGGAACCGAAACATGCTTTATCCTGAAAGTTACTATAACAGCGTGCAACATTTTATTGATTTACCAATTTTTCTCTAAGTTTTTTTATTTTTCCGAAAACAAGTAAAATTTAAAACTTTTACGAGTTAACAAATTATTATTATTATTAAGTACTCCTAGAGTATTACAGACGTTGTAAAGTTCACGAAAGGTAATTTCCCGAGAATAACTTCGAACAAACTTCACTGGTGATGTGTGAAGGTTATGGAGTAAGAAATAAAGGGTGTGCTCACCTGCTGCCGGGCGCGCGTTCACGAGCGCCAGCACGAGCAGCGGCAGCAAGGGCAGCCGCATGCTCGGGCTAGCGGGGCATGCCGCGCGCGGGCCGGCCGGCGCGCCACTGCGCCCCCGGCGACACGTGCCGCAACAAGTCAGCTGCACTGCCGCGCGACGTGCGGCGTGCGGCGTGCGTGCGACCACGTCCCCCTGAGAGCCGGCGCGGACTGAACGAGACACGGCCGCCGCGCCACACGCGCGGTGCAAGTGCAGCGGAGTCGACGACCGCGCCACGCGCCCGGCTCGCCGCCGCCGCCGCCGCCGGCCTTCCGCCAAACGACCAGCTCGCACCACCCGCGCCCGCGACATCTGTCACCCGGACACTACCATCCCATCACACTAACACTATCCCCTCGTCTAAATTTCCCGCCAAAATCATCAATCATCGAACTTTTTAATTCCAATCAAAATTTAAATAATTCAGACATTACATAACATCGAGTCACATAGTTGTATTAAAGTTAATGAGATTAAAGCATGCTCAATAATAGCGCTGGATCAATGAACTTCATGTCGGTTAAGCGTTGAAGTCTTTTCAAGGGCGCTTATTACGTTACATTCTTAAAAAAAAACAAGTTTGTCTTGTAACACAAAATACTTCGTCTATTTCAAAGTTTATTCTATTACCGCTTAATGGTACATCCATTTATCATAATGTTGTGTTTACATATACTTGAGATGAGCTTAATTTTATTGTAATTATAATAATTGTATGAAGATTAAGATAAAACACACGATCGGCAGAAAAAGAGAAGGTCTTATTCGAATTCTTGAAACATTTTGTCGTTTATTTCTGTGGCTAATGATTTTGAAAACGCACAGTAGCTGGTCCGATTATTAGTGGTAATGGTTCAAGAAATCCGCCTTGATTGCGGGTCTGGCTGGGCGTGCAGCGTGCAGTGTGTACCTGTGGCCAGTGGGTAGTGGGTACCTGCGCGCATGTACCGCGGCGACAGGATATAATCTACGTCTCGTGATTGACCACGAGACTTACATTAACGGTAACATCGGATTTAAGATCTCTCCCGTCCGAGATCGATTAGAGAATCGAATGTTTATTTATTCAGCATATGTTATGTTATACATATATCCAGAGTACAATACTATAGGTACCGTGCAGAGGTAGGTGCCATTAATTTCTGTCAAATTAAATGGTCACAAACACACAGACTCGTGATCATCGTGTCCTTTGCCATGTAATGTCATTTTTTGTCTATGGACAAAAAGGCGCTGACTTTGACGTATGAGTATGCACGCTAGATGCATCGAGTCTGCAGACAAGTGTCCTAATTTATGTGTTGTTCTTAGAAAAAAATAAAGGAAACATAAAAACAAACGACCTATTCGTTACAGTCAGGAGTGAGTCATGATTATGCAAAAAGGTTTCATGTTCTAGATTTGGAGATAAGTCTGCATTCGACTGCTTATTGCATAAATTCAACTCAATTAGATATGTTAAGTTTACTATAAAAAATGTTAACAGGAAGTTAACCGTTTCATCATCGCATCGGCCTACAAGACGTACGGCGATAGGCTACCGGTATATGGTGGCCACACAACCCACACACACAAAACGTTTTGGGAATTCTTCGTTATGCGTACAACTAAGGAGTGGAATTCTTTGCCGGAGTCTGTTTCTTGATAGCTTCAACCTGGGGGTCTAAAGTCAAGCCTGAATGGGCTACTTCTAGACAAGCATGCTCCATCGCCACCCACAGCATCACTTTCCATCAGGTGAGATAGTGGTCAAACGTGAGCCTATCATTAATATATAAATAAACTTATTGCTGAAAGAGGTACTGTATACATAATGCTGTCTCTATAATTATTATATATTACCTACTCATTGTGTTTTGTCAAATCGTTTCGATCGACCTTTTACTGTATTGGTACGGGAGCTACTACAGTTGAGTAAATAAACCTTTCCTATACCACGGAAAATTCATCAGCACACTACGATACCCTAAAACTGTCGATAAATATAAATTCAAATGACCTCTCAATAATTTTCTCAAACGAAATAAACAAAGATCTCCAACAAAACATAATTATAAAAACCAGACATAAATAAAACAACAAGAAAAGGGAAATACCAGTATTTTCCTTTTATTAACCATCATTTCAATGATTTGGAAAATACTATTGCATCATAAGAATTTATTGCAAGCTCAAAAAATACAATAGGTACACTACACGAAGAAACTGCAAAAAGAAGTGAAGCGACACCAATCATCCAAAAGAAAGAAACTAACGAAGCGTAATTTGTACTACAGCAAAAACAGTCCGAATATCGATTATCGGACAATTGTTCATCGGACACAACAACCGTCCGGTCGGAGGATCCTCCCTTTTCATGGAGGTTAGCCGTACTTTACTATCTGTACCGCAGGCGAATACCCTCTATAGACCCTTGACATTGAACGTCAGCGCAACCTTCGTGCAGCTACTTCATCATGACCTCAAGCTCTCGAGCAGCGAGTCATACAGCCAGTCAGTTTCCGCGGCTTCTACGGGTATCCTGACACACACTCACAAACTTTCGCGTTTATAATATTAGTGTGATTGTATTAGCTGTGAGTTTACCTAAAATTCATAAAATACATATGTTCAATACTACTTACAAATTCCGTAAAAGATTCGCGATTATCATGAGCTACTCAGTGGAAATGAAGATCAATAGAGTGCTTCAAAGGTGACAGCACGTCATTGGCGCCCTGTTGACAAAGCCACATACACGTGCCTCGTTCGCATTGACAGCATTAGTATTACTCATAATTACTATCTCGTAAAAAAAACTGTACAAGAAACTTAAATTACAATATTGATCATGGTACCATGACGGAGCGGATGACATTTGTTTGAAGTACAATGTAGAATGTTGGTCTTGGTCTGATTTCGGAGATATTAAATTTAATTATACAGTTTACGGTTTTGCTTGGATTCTCGGAACTATATTCTGAACTACCTCTAATGTGTTCCATGATTATATAAAAATTGTTTCATTTGAATTCTTACGACATTATATACTCTGACTTTACTTAATTATAAAATTGAATCTATAACATTACTTACTTATTAATTTGAATTTATGACATTTTATAGCATATTGATTTGAATGTATGGATGGCATTCTTTAAGGAATTTATGAAATTGTATAATTTTAATGATAAATTTTGCATGCCTGTATTGGTACAACACAGTGGACTGCGCATTCACTTGACATCTGGAAATGTATTGATTATGTGCTGTGTTGAGCAATAAACATTTGGATTGAATTGACTTCGATCGCCAGTACCATCTAGGGGTTCTAGAGTAGACAAAGTGACATGTTCCGGAATTGTTCGAAAGAGTTACCGCGGCCCTGGAAGCCAAAGGGCATTTGGAGTAACACGGGTGGGTTTTAGTACGTAAGAGACTGACACTCCCTTCCACTCCTCCGGCAGGAGTCATTTGATGATTTCCCATCCAAAAAAAAAGTGACATTCTATCAGATAACAACTCTCAAATAGTCCAATATCTATGGCTTTGACATGCGCTACTGAAATGTCCCTCATAGTTTAACTGAACCACAATCGTTATCGGTGATAGAATGTCACTTTAATAGAGCTTAGGACTCACGAAGTGATATTATTATATCGACGACTCCGAAATGTCGGATTAGGGACTATTAGGCTAATTACTAGGGCTAAATAGGGACTATTAGACATATTTGGGATTGACCACGTGGCATTTCGAGAGCTCGTGGCTAAAATATAACAGCCGCACGAATAGCGCAAGCGAAACCGAGGGCAAAACTAGTAAATAATTAATAGAATATTGCCAGTTACTACCACCAATTAGAGTACCTAAAACAAATTTTAGGCCATATAGACACTACGCAGGATAAAGAAATACAATTTAAAAATCTTCATCGTACGTACTACCATAAATATTGAAGATGAGTTTTTTTTTATCGTACCATCCGGCTTATTTGCCACTATTGCCAGTAACAACAGCTAAACTAAAGCAGTTACACCGAGGGAAGCAACTTGACAAGATCATCGAGAAGAGCTATTTACTTGTCAAGTGCTCGCAACATTGTTGCAATCGTTACAGCGATACCGAACCGTGGTGAAAAATATAGCTGGGAGTTAAACGAGTTAAACGATACACGTTCTGTATCGATAATAGTTACTACGCGATGATAATGATGGTAGTTGTTGACGATAAAACAGCAATTCTGCGATGGTTAATATTCCCTCAAGTAAGCAACTGTCCGCCTTGAAGGCAGGACTTAGCAGGAGTATATTAGCCTGCCATTATTGGCACTCTGTGGGGAAGAGGAGAACCATACCATTAGCTTATTGAATGCTAGAAACCCATTTCGGTAGATATGTCTAAGGTAGGTAGATATACTCTTTATTGTACACCATAACAATCTGCCTAGCCTTTTTCCAACTGTATTGGGGGTCGGCTTCCAGTCAAACCGGCTTCAGCTGAATACAAGTATTTTACGTGGAGCGACTGCCTTCCACACCTCCACAACCCATTAACTGGGTAACACGGTAGTTCTTGGCAAGACTGGAGTCTTATTTTCTGGCTTCTGACAATCCGTAACGACTGTCAAAGATCTACAAATGATAGCCGGGACCAACGGCTTAACCTGCTTTCCGAGGCACGGAGGAGTCTCGATGTGTTAAGATGGTCACCCATCCACAGACCGACCTCGGCAAGCGTTGCTTAACAAATAACAAAAAGGGATAAAAAAAGAATGGGGTCTAAAAATGGGAGGTCTTATTGTAAGACAAATCATTTCTGCTTTGTTTATCGCAGCTTGTTACCGTAGCCTGGTCCACAGGATTATAAGCCTACTAGCGGACGTCACACGGTTTCACCCGCTTAGTTTCCGTTACCGTGGGAGTACGGGGATAAAATATAGCCTATAGAATTTAGGAATAATGTAGCTTTCTACCAGTGAAAAATTTTTAGAATTGGATCTTTAGTTCCAGAGATTACCCCGTACTTACAAACTTTACCTCTTTATAATATTAGTATAAGTAGATGAAACTCAGCGTGTCTCAACGATAGAAAGCTTCACTGCTTTCTAGGACTGAAATAGTTTTCATATTCAGATCAGTACCTACTACCGGAATACTTTTACAAAGATAATAATGAAACAGTACTTTAGTTGGGCGTATGTCGCTATTGCCATTCTTACCTGTAATTTTGTTGAATATAAGTGCTGCTTTACCCTTACTAAATAATCACGACCAAGCAATGGAACATAAACTGTTAATGACAACCTTATCGCCAAGGGCTGCGAAAGTAACTTGCTCCACTTACAAACTTCTCTTTCTAAACGTGTCAATTCTATCCCATATCTTTGATCTGTAGACGCCCAGATAAACACAGCCTGTACTTATTTATGTCACCGGATAATTGCAAACTACGTAAGGTTACAAAATATCTTGAGAGATTGTAAACTGTCGATAAATTGTCAAATGTACATTTGTTCTACAATTATACGTATAAAAATCTTCTATTCTATAATAGCTTCGCGTTTCGAGAAATTGGTCTACAATTTATCTGTATTGATGTGATAGTTAAATTGGAAACTTGGCCCTTCATTGATCTTTCTACTTTCTAAATAGACCAATGAGAGCCTTTCCAGGTTTACTATCACACAAAAACGGATCAATTTTTGCCTTGTGCTCTGGTTGGTCGCCATTTTATGTCAGTCAACAATTTCTCGGAATGACTTTGAGAGATCAAAGACTATCAAATTTTGATACGTAAAAAAGTATACCAAATGTTCAGTTGACAATTTATCGGGAGTTAACAATCTCTCAAGTTATTTTATAATCTTACGGAGTTTGCCATTTTCCAGTGACATTTATAATCGAAGCTAACTGATAGATACAAATTACGATATCCTTTTCAAATAATATGTATTTCAGAACTAAAGTATTTTCTGAACTAAAAGTAATAATTAATCTACAGATAAATACGGACTACTTTATTACCTACATAGTATAAATTAGCTCATATTATGTACAAACAGGATAAAAAGGAGGAGGGAAAGAACTCATTGGGCAAAAAAAAACATGCGGGGCAGTCTTTGGTGCCGATAGAAGTGAAAACTAAGCGAAAGCTAAAGCGTTCGGTGACGATGACGCGATTTCCATGATTTTTGTTCATCCAAAAAGTACACATATATACACAGTATACATATACATAGCTCATGGAAAGCGTTCGGTGACGATGACGCGAGTTCCATGATTTTTGTTCACCCAAAAAGTGCTCAACGCGCCTAAAGAAGTTTTCACTTCAAAAATTTGTCCACATCGTTGTCAGTAGGAAAAGTGCCCAAAACACTGGCAGAATGGCAATTATTCTTAACTTAATTTATGTTTATAAAAGTTTGCCATGGGATCGAAGATAGATACTACTACTCAGATGTGGAATCCTTGGTGGACGAGTCCGACTTGGTCTTTGCCGGTTTTTTTTTCATTTCAATCAATTGAATTTTCAGTCTCGTTTTCCCACGGTCAGGCCAGACAGAATTCTAATGAAAAACAGGTACTGACTGTCGCTAGGCAGATCATAACTTTATTACTTATTCTGTTTCACTGATAACTCTGATAATGAGTGTGAAGACATCGGGTTTCACTTTTTCTAGCCTCGAACGTTTTTTGTCTATTGACGCAAAAAATTAAAAGGCATGAAGGTATGTACTTACTTAGGTACCTACAAATATCGCCACATTACGCATTTGCTGCAAAAACTTGAAAGTTCAAGGTGGCTCGGGACCAGATCGGTCAAGGTCTGCACACAACGTCCTTCATAGCAACTACAAAAAAGGAACAAAAAATAGTATAGGTGATATTCTATTACTTTAAGTATATAATTATATGGTATCAATACCTACTATGTAGTCTCAGATGTTGGAAGACATGAAAAAGTGGATTGTAACAAAAGCGATAAGATATAAGATTGTATCTCGGATATAATAAATCCTACATCGCGCTATGAAAGTTGTCTGCGCGATTTGAACATATACAGCAGCCCGACAATTATCACCTACGGGTGTTGTGTCTCGAAGTCGTCGACGGATCCTCCCTTTTCCAAGGAGGATTCGAAACTTTCCACCCTGTTCTGCTTACCTTCATGACTTCAACAAGTGCCAGGGAATTGACCATTCCTACTGGGATCTGGGAAGGTCTGGGAATCTTTTATTTTCTATGAAAATTAAAAAAAAAACTTTTTTACATAAATATACAACCGACTTCGGTGTTAAATAAACTCGAAGAAACAACCAAAAAACACCGACTTCCGAAAGTTATTTTATACTTTGTACTGTTGGAAGTCGGTTGTATTTTTTGTGAAAATGTATTGGAACCCCACACTTAACAACACCGTTGGAAAGTCACAGGAAAGCAAAATACGCAATTTCGTTTACTTGGATGGCATATTTTTTCCGGCTATTTTAATTTAAAACCAAATTACTGAACCGATTTTTATAAAATTTTGGCCAATCGGAAAGTAAATCCTTTCACATAATTTTTTTTTTTCGAATCTGTTCATAAATGGTAACAAACATACAAAAAAAAAAAACAACCGAAGTGAGAACCTCCTCCTTTTTTTTGTAGTCGATTAAAACAGAACGTGTTGCTATTGAAGATCCATTCGCGACAAACACACAACAGTTAATCATCACGAAATTGTCATAAAACCTAATAGACAACTTAACAACTACTTTTTACCACGCTTTCCCAGCTTCAACCAGAGTGTGAACAAGTCTTACTTCAATAAATCGGCTGTAAGCGGCTTCAAAGCCTTTCTTATACTATCTACTCCAATTACTTAGTACAAGTAACAATTAAGGCTCGCTTAATAACGATGTTGTAATTCGTTATCACAAACACATGTGATCAATGGAGCCATTGAGTCTGACACGCGATATGTTTGCACTTATGCACCTCCCATAGACTATAGAACGCCGCGCCACACTGACGGCAAGGTGAGACGACATTATTTGCTACGTTTTGCTACATTTTCGCGCAAAAGTCTTAAAACGATCGAGATTCCGCTCCAAGAGAGAGACGGAGCTGTACATAGCGTATAGCACTATCCCTTTTACATCATTGGAATTGGATGGCATTAGCAAGAGCATAGGTTCGGTGTCTTTGCTTTAGAAAAAAAAGTCACTGGCCAGCAATTTCTGTGAGTAAACTCAACGCTCACTCACACGTTTGTGTTATATGGAAGGTTTTTCCGATGCAGTCTCTGGCAGTGACCGCTGAGGAGTTTTGATGATCTGTGGCGAAACCGTTTCTTTGAATCCCAGCATTGTGGAAACGCTGTATTCAATGCTTTATTTATAAATTTTCGTCATTTGTTTTGGCGGATTCTCTTATTTCGTACACATTATGTTATGACGATTATCTTTTGATATCGACGATTGGACGGGTTGGTCAGATATTTTGCCACACGAGAATCTACTGCACTATGGTGACAATGAGTAGGTTTACAATTACTAGCTTTCTCTATTTAATCATCAAAGTTGAGATCATAATAAACTGCACAAATAAACTGACTGTACTAGGACTGGTATGAAACTGGAGGAAGGATAACCTATAAAATTCAAATATATCCTTCAAATCGTCATCGGGGAAACACTCAAGATCCGAATCCACAGAATTTCCTGCACTCAGTTATTTGTATTGGAAGCACTTCAATAGTTTCATATTTACTTTTTCGTCTCTATGATTAACCGTTTCTATTCGGGAAAATAACTGCACCATATTTGCCAAATTCCATATTAGTAAAATCTGAGTTTTAGCTGAGTTGCTCGTAGTTTTAGTGTAAACATGGTGTGATGCTTGTTTGCCGTGTCTGCTTGTCTAGACGCGATGACATAATGCTCGTCTGCATCGGTCACCGTTGCATGCCCGCTGCCCGCTACCACAGGCTCTTATTTTTTTTAGTAAAAATTTTTCACTATTGTTTTTTTTTTTATTGATAAGATGATTTTAAATCTACAATTCCATTTTTAAGAATTTAATTTGTAACGTTTTGCAATTCAAAACTTTTAAACTGAAGGATTTTATTTTTACGTCAAAGGCCTATAATAAAGCAAACAAATTATGGAATTAGAAGTAGCGGAACTTGATTTTTATAACTTTTACATACTACTACGACTACTTTTCATTCAAACGATTTGCAATTCAAAACTTTGAAACTGAAGGATTTTATTTTTGTGTCAAAGGCCTATAATAAAGCAAACAAATTATGGAATTAGAAGTAGCGGAACTTGATTTGTATAACTTTTACACACTAATACGACTAGTTTTCATTCAAACGATTTGCAATTCAAAACTTTTAAACTGAAGGATTTTATTTTTGTGTCAAAGGCCTATAATAAAGCAAACAAATTATGGAATTAAAAGTAGCGGAACTTGATTTGTATAACTTTTACATACTACTATCTACGATTAGTTTTTATTCAAACGATTTGCAATTCAAAACTTTAGAAATGCAGAGTTTTATTTCATTTTAAATGTCCGTAGTATCGCAAACAAACGGAAAACTCAGAACTCGTGGAAATCAATTTAAGACTGTTTTTCATAAATACGAATATGTGAAATTTTGTAATTGGCATTTACTTACGGGTGACAATGTCACCGGAAAATGGTAAACTCCGTAAGATTATAAAATATCTTGAGAGATTGTAAACTCTCGATACTACTACCAACACTACCAAACAAAACCAACCAACCACTACCAACACCACCAACCAACCAATACTTTTTTCCGCATCAAAATTTGAGTCTCATAATCTCTCGAAGTCATTCCGAGAAATAGTGAACCGACATAAACTGACGAAAACTGAAAGTATTTCAAATGTTCAGTGGACAATTTATCGAGGGTTTACAATCTCTCAAGATATTTTATAATCTTACGGAGTTTGCAATAATCCGGTCACAGCGACAAGAGGAGAATAACACGAGGCGATAAGTTGATTAAACTTATGACTAGTTTCCCCAAACAAAGTATAAGTAACATAGTAATACAATCAAGCAACTCCCTATTCTAAACACAATAACTTGTTACAACTGTCTGGAAACTTACAAACTTAACAGGAATCGTCAAGATTCCTAATTATTTTAACAACACATCGCCAAGTTATGCCTGTCAATGTCAACAACTAGATCGACTTACAAAGTTTAAGTTATCATATAATCAATCAAACTGTAAGACTAACTTAGTCACTGTTAGTCGCTAAGGAAAATTCCTCATCATACCGAGTACTTAGTACTTGGGATGGAAAGCTGGAACACGCTAGACAATTTACAAAATCTGTTGTAAATAAGTCGAAGAAAGTTGTCAGCCACCACTTTCATAGGAAAAGTTAGGTACGCATAGCAATCATAAAGGATTTAATGAGATCTGAGACTTAATAACGCTAAATGGCATTTATATCGACACTTAAACTGATCGAAATGGTGCTAAGCCTGTTGCCAAGTCATTATGTTGTTTAATTGATGTAGTATTTTATTGTCTTTTGAAATATTATAACATAAAATTAATCTGTCGCGGGAGGAATATAATAAAATTACTGGTTTGATTGAAAAGCTGAATCAGTGATCGTAAATGCAGTTACAGTGGTATTAATTAGAGTATTTTATTGGCAAAGCTTGCGAGCCGAAAAGTAAAACAGCGTCGAAGGTGATTTTAAAAAGATAAACTAAAATGTCTATGTTTTCCCAGCAACGTGTAGAAAAGGAATGCAGCGTTACATTTAAGGAAAATCTGGCTTGAATTTACCTAGGCCTCTGGATAGCTCAAAACAAACATTTATGATTCAGTAAGACTGATTCATTATTAAATCTAAAAATATCTTTAAAGAAAATATATCATACCAACCGTTCTACGTTTACCTAATGAGTGTGGAATTCGAAACAGTTCCGCTATTAATCAGTTCCAGGGACTTATAATTTACGAAATTTTTCTATGTCAGAAAAATAGCTAAACTATTTGCCGTGATATTGCGATAACTAACATTATTGTACGAGTATCTATTATAAAAAAGCTAAGGACCAAAGTCCATTTGTAGGTGCAACCTAAGAAATGAAAAACAATTAGTTTTTCACATATATGAAATTTTTAAGGGATGTGGAAAACATGAGATCGATAGAGCTGGGTACTGACCGGTGTAACGGGCCGTCATGTAACATTCGCAGCGAGCATTTTATGTTACGCCGCGTCCTAAAATCCGTGTACAACAAAACATATACGCACATGTTCTTGCTTGTTTCCACGTAGGTACTGACTGCACGAATGCTTGCTGTGTAACATGTTACATTACGCCCCATAGCACCGGTCAGTACCCACCTTAAGAGACGTAATAAATTAAAACATATTATTTTCAAAACCAATGTTATAATAGTACATGGTCAATGGGTATAGGTTTATTAATAAATATTATGGTAAAGTGCATCCGAACACCAACGGAAATGACCATATAAATGATTTATCAAGAGCCACATATAACTGAACGGAGCCAATAAATCATTCATCGGATAACGATCCACTTACATCTATACATTAATCTTTAATTGATTAATTATTAAGCCTTAAAACTTGCCTATAATTGGTAGCTAGTTATAAAGAAATGATAACTTAATTATGCAGCGTTTTACGGAACAACGGCTCGGTATTATGATATAATTCTCGTGCCATTACCGTAATAAGCCGTCTTTACGACTTTGAGAGCGTCTATGTTACGAGTAGTACTCTGAAGTTAAATTTATTATTTAACTTTGCTTTCTGATAGTCCACTATTTTTTACGGTATCGTTATATCAGGAAACTGTATCGTATATAAGCATTCTTCTATATTTTGAAGAATGGGCAAAAAAGGCTCCTCGACCTTCGGTAATTGTTTTAAGTAGGTACACCGGTTATGTTAACATTATTCACGTTATCTATTTTCACGTCGACTCATTTAGTTTCTTTGAAGATTCAGTGTTTGTGTAAGTAAAGCCAATACGGACAATGCTTTGATCTGGTCAGAAAATAACTAATCTGTCACCAATTTGTCACTAAATACGTGTTATACTAATCAATTTATGTTTTTACATTACATAAACATGACTTATGATTGACAGCCAACGTTGACAACTCATTTAACAAGATGTTGCTCACCGGGTTTTCCTGGAGTTTGCCAAAAATATTTGGCAAATCTAGTTTTTTGGCTGTATCTATGCTCTATGCTGCTATGCACGTTTTGAAATAGAATGGTGAATCACCGCGGATCGTCTGGAATGTGAAACGAATCGTTACAGTACTGGGCTGTTTCCAGAACTTTTTCTGAAACTATTTGAGGGTGTGTCGCCTGATGTAGGTAGGCCGGAGGAAAAAGTTCTAAAAACTTCTTTCAAAGATAGGTCATTCGCTTCTGAGGTCAGAAGGTACTTTTTTTGAGATATCCATATTACAACCGCACAAAATATTCAGAAGTGGTCTTAATTTTAAGTTATGGGTAAACCAACCATAAGTAACCCCTGATTGACCCTTCAATTGAAACTGCGGTGGGTTGATGAACCACTGTAAAACAATTGCAGACGTATTTTTTCAGCAGCCTAAACTTTACCACTTAATCAGTCTCTGTTTTGACAGCTCAAAGATACGTTTTTGTACTGAAGAGCATTCAAAACACGCAGTACAAGACCTCCCTGACCTTACCCGATGACTTGGATGTTCCCACCAATCGAAACTCGATAGCATCTCGCCTTCGAGATCTATTCGAGCTTGCGCTACAAAGTTGTCGTGTGAACACGAATTAACGGTACTATACCGGTATTGTGTCCGTAAATATAGTGTACATTCAGAAATAGCCGTTGCCACAGCGAGGTAAACAAGTGCTATGTAAAGTTGCCGATTCGACCAAATTCTTGGCATCGTACGCCTGGCCGCATATTTGTTAAGCCGCGGTATTTGTTAATGGTCCTTAGCTGATGGTGAACGGGGCCCGAGCCTGACCTTACGTACGAAACAAATGTTCCTAACTTTCGTACCTCCGTTCTTCGGCGCGTTCGTTTAAACCGAGTGGCTGCTAAATGTCAGTGCAATTAGTGAGGGGCATGACTGTGTTCATTTTGGCGGTGCATCGCTGTGAATGTCATGTCTTCGTCTAAAAATAGATAGTTTTGTAATACAAATACAAATACTATACATAGTACAGATACATACAATTTACACCAGCTACACTATATTCGAAAAGCTGTATGAAATAAGATTTCAGGAAAATGAATTGGAATGATGGGAATTAATGAAATCTCCAAGAGTACCTACGTAAGAAACAGATAGCGCAATGAAATCCTTGGATAAGGTAACCTATTTGTGTAAGTAAGTTTTAATAGTGAAAATGTTTTTCTTTATTAAAAATAACAATTAAGGAGAGGTGAAGATCAAAAGCTCACATAATAATATCCACTTTTAGTAATTTGTTAGGTTTTTAGGATATTTTGAAATGGTATCGTTTTCCAACTAGATAAGAAATCCGAATGGATGTGTGTAGGTGTAGTGCTGTTAAAACCATACCATCTGTTTTGAACCTACCTATTGGATAAATGTGATTTTTTGTGACAACATAATAAAAAAAATGGACGAGTACGATTCTGACCTAATTGATACATGTCCTACTGTAGAAATTAAAGGATTTGTGTAGCTTTGAAATTTATCATGATAAATATAATTTTACAATAGGACTTGTGGTGGTTTTGAACGACCCTCTTGGTATAGTTTGCGTTTCATTGAGGGATACTTTTATCAAAAATGTTTAGGGAGGGTTTTGATCAAAAATGTTTTGCAAAACACATTTATCATTTGTTTGGATAAGACCAAAAATGCGAAAGTTTCAAAATTGAAAAGTTAATTATTATGTTAGTTTTTGATCCTGATCTCCTCAATTATTAGTTTACGCAGACCTGCGTTCACTTAAATAGCTTCATACGGTAGGCAAGTTGGAACACTTAGAATAGGTAAATAGTTAAATAAACTAAGTAGTTTAGTGTTAAGTGCTGCAGTAATAACAGCCTATAAACCTAGTAGTATATATGAAGTATTAATAACTAGACCTTCTAAGGCAACTACGCCACTAGAGGTTAATATTTCTTATAATGAGTTAGTCATGCTACTTAAAAACTATTATTGAATATTTAATTAAGGAGGTATAATAATTCTGTAAATGTACAAAGGTAGGAAGGAAATAATTTTAATATTTTAATTATCAAATTAATCGATTCATTAACTGATAGAAAGCTACACTTCGCTGAGTGCCAAAGGCTAATTTGTGCCAAAAAATCGGACAAGTGCGAGTTGGACTCGCGTATGAAGGGTTCCGTACCATTGTACAAGATTTAATACCATGTACTTTTTAAAAACTTTTTTATTATTTGTTTTAGCGGCAACAGACATGCACACTCTGTGAAATTTCAACTGTCTACGGTTCATGAAATACAGCCCGCTCGCAAACTGACGGACAGTGGAGGCTTTGTAGTAGAGTCTCGTTGGCTTTTGGGTACGGAACCCTAAAAAAAAACAAGGTTCGTGAGGGATGGGCCGTGGTAGAGAAACCACGGGAAATGTTAGTACCTATACAAACACACCATTCACACTTTCAGGCCTCTTAGTTCAGTGATTCCTTCATCAGCAATGAAAATGATCCATCCATCATTATCTGCCCAGCCTTTTCCCAACTATATTGGGGTCGACTTCCAGTCAAATCGGATTATTATTATACAAGGATTTTACGTGGAGCGGCTGCCTACCAGACCTCCACAAGCCATTAACTGGGTAACACGGTATAAGTTCTTGGCAAGACTGGATTTACTGGGTTCTGGCATTCCGTAACGACTGCCAAAGATCTACAAATGACAGCCGGGACCAACGGCTAAACGTGCTTATCGAGGCACAGGGAAACTCGTTATATTAAGATGGTCACCCATCTACAGACAAACCTTGGCAAGCGTTGCTTAACCTTGAAGACCGACACGTGCGGCTGTTATTCTTTAGCCACGAGAAAACGATCCATCCATTGTGAAGGATTTTTCATGAATGTAAAATATTTGTACCTTCTACGATTCTGCGACCCAAAATAACAATGCAACAACGTTTTCATAACTGCAACAATATTAGATCCAAAAGTGGTCTACATACCTTCAAATAGACTGCTATTTGAGGGTATTTAGACCACTTTTGAAACAGATTCCCAATAAAATGGTTTTCACATATGTTAATAATTTCTTGCTCAGCATTTCATAGACAAATAGGCATTTAGCCTCTAGCTAGACTAGCGGCATTCTATCAGCAATATTTTTTTACAAAAAATACAACCTTCTTCTATAATAATTACTGACTGTATAAAGGACTTCTTAAAGAATGCAAATAACTTTAATTTCGGAAGTCAATGTCAAAAAACGAAGAAACAACCAAAATCACCGACTACCGAAATTAAAGTTGTTTTATACTTTTCAATATGTTTGCTCAAAAAATGCATTTACGACGCCTTTATACATTGTTCGAAAGTTAAAAATTACGCACCATATATGGGCACATGAGGTACTCTCATCTAAGTACCTATTTTACAGCACTCCTCGTTGTATAGCTCCGTGCGTATTCTTTACGGTTTTTTTTTAATTACCATTAAACAATATAAGAATTCCACCACGGAGTTAAAAAATAAGCTGAATGATCAAACCTCCTTGGAAGCGCTTTTGCTCAATAGGTTTATCTCATTTTAATACTAAAGACAAAATGAGGTGAAAAATGTAGTTCTAATTATCACCACGCGCACGTGGCGCCATTTGCAAATTCGCGCTATTTTCATTTGTAGTGTTTTTTATTTAGAGGGGTTGTATTTTTTGTAAAAATGTTTTTTTTTTTCACTTTTTAGTGGCGATACGATACCCCACAACTAAATTGGCATTGTTCCCATTATGATGGTTGCGCTATTTCCCGTTAAGAAGTTACTTTGTGTGCCTTCGTAGTCCAAGTCCAGACCAGCTAATAGTTAAATCTCTACTTTGGTTTGGGATTGACATAAATCTAATAATATGTCACTTTTTACACAGATTTTTTTATTTGATTTTAAGTAGAGGAGCTCTCTAGGTTAACTTTGAAGTTGACCGTCCAATGAAAGACAACGAATGAATGAATGAAGACGGGTTCGTAAACAATAAAATTATCATAAAAAAACCGTCATCCAAATCGGTTGACAATTATGTAAAATATTGTTGAACAAACATACGAAAAAAAAACAGACGAATTGAGAACCTCCTCCTTTTTTGAATTCGGTTAAAAAATCTAAATGTAAGGGATTAACGAAGATAGATACATTTAGCATTTCGACAGCTTTCGCTGACAGAATCTCACTTCGCGGCAATCATTTGTAGTTTCATGATGTGCAAATGCAAGTTACATTTGGCCTTAAGGCAATAAACAATTGATTTTCCTAACTTTACCGACTAAACACAGCAACGGTTTACCTTACCTGCTTAGTCAAGGAAGAGAAAGCTCATCATATAACGGCCACTCCCAAGATGCAATACTAAATAAAATTCATCCATAAAATTGTTTTGTGGTTTGCCCGAAAAAAATATTAAAATAATAAAGCCAAGCAACAAAATTCACAATTTCGCATGCAATTGACATGACGCACACCCACAGCTGAAAACGGAAAAATGTAAGCATTTCTGTGAATAAGGTCTGCATCCGTCCCTCGCATGCGATGACGGCATTGACTACTCAACATATTCTCCTATTCAAATCAGCTTTATTTTCAAACTTTCCGGATTTGAACAGGGATCCGGACATCAAATAGAAGCTCTAATTATACGAGAAGCAAAATAGAGCGCCGACAGACAGACGCGACTCTGATTATAAACACACGGATTGCTCAACAAGTGTACTAAGCACCCAGATTAGGGATGTGCGTAGTACGTACACTCAACCGCAGTCCGCACTACATGTAACGCGGCGCAAAAATACAAACCAATAAAATTTCCTCGATTGGAAATCATTACGAACGTGCAATTTCGATGCTTTTTTCATTTAAACCCACATTATGGCTCATAAAGTTATAACTTTAAGATAAAAAAGTAAGTAGGTAATTACGTATTCATTTCAAGAACTTCGCCCTAACCCTAGAATGTGATTTAAGCCCGAGTATGCGCGGTGCAGGTGCTCCACCGCAGCATCGACTTGCTGGCCGGCTCATCTGCGACGATAAGTTCGCGTGGGGCCGCCCAAACCCCGCAGCGCCGGAGCCGTGACAGAAACAATGCTTACTGCATGAAAAGTTTTAGGTGAAATGAAATTCGGTCAATGATTTTTCGAACTTATGATAGGTCACCCTAGGAAGAAGTTTCTTTGCGTAGCATGTTACGAGAACTGCTTGCGCGCATATTTTATCTCACAAATCGGTGGTCTTCTATATTAATAATACTTAACAACAGTATGAAATGTCTGACGGGGCCGCTGCGAGTTGGCTTCGGCCCCTCGTTCACCTACCAAAGGTCCTTTCCCGACCGCAAGGTCCCGAGATTGATTCAAAAACATGTAAAAATCCAACAGAACTATTATGACAACTGCTATGTTTCGAAGCAATAAGGCGATTTAACATTTGAAGTGCTGCTAATGTCAAGTGTGACGTGCAGTTGATGTTACTCGTGAGTACCTGCGCTATAATGTGCGATAGTGTTGTTTATTTGTAGACGGTAGGGCTCAGGAATCAGGATGTGTTGTGAAAGCTCGGTACACAAATTAGAGCAGTAATGTACAGCTAGATTTAAGTCTGTATTTTGCTACCGGCTATTTCTAGAAAGTGGACACTGAAAGGAAGCCATCAGCATAGGTACCTACTTATCAAAACAAATATTTTTTTTCTTTTATTAGTTTTCAAGAAGGAAAATCAGTCAACGTTTTTTTTCAGCCTGCATTGTATCACCGCTGGGCAAAGATCTCCCCCGTAGCTCTCCAGTCTTCCCAGTGGGTTGCCTTCTGCGACCAATCCATCATGAACGCCTCTAAGACGTCACTTCAGCGTTTCCTAGGCCTTCTTCTGGGACGATGCTCAACCTCTGGCTCCGACTGCGTAACGCCTCTGATCCATCTGTTATGAATTCATGATGCATCTTACTTGTATGACCCACTCAGTCCTACTTCAGCCTGACAGCCATCTGGCCCGCGTCGCGTCGGCGATTCAGTTTTGGAGCATTTTTTAATATGAACACAATAATGAAAACTTTTCTTTCCTGCAAATGACCAGTTACCTACGTGAAACTGAAAATAAAACTCACGTATTTCATTGATCTTAATGATACTATTGAAAAGCACTTAAAATGACCGAAATCGAACCATAAAGTCAATGTGTCTCTCAGCATCAAACAGTTTTATGAATTTATGATAAAACAGACGAGAAGCCGTCGGCTGTCTTGTTTATAGTGCAATTCCTGTCGTAAACCCATTCGCGTAAATGTAAATTCACGAAATATTCGCGCTCTGCCCTAAACTAAGCGCATCCCGGTATTCAGGGCACAAACAGACACGCAAATAACTTGCAGTGAGCGTTATATGTTATGTTAAACTTAGATTAAAACTAGCTTGTTCCTCCGGCTATGCCCACGAGACTCTTCTCGCGGCTACAGGCACCGCATATTTTTACAGGGTTAAAGTAAGTAAGCCCAGCCAATAGGGAGCTTCCAATCAATGGAAAAACTTTCTTAATTGGATCAGTATTTCCAGATATTACCTTTACAAACAAACAATCACTTGAAAATCAACATAAATAATAATTTATTTTGAAAATAATCGGTACATTCACGTTTCGTTTCGTGTAGGTACCTACGTACACTCGATGTATTATTTGCGAAATTAACGGAACGGAAAACATGATGGAGGATCTCACAGGCGGAAATGTAAAGTCTGTCATTTGTGCAATTACGGCAGCCTGGCGGGCTGGCACACTGGCCCTGGCAGCCTGGCACACCTCGCACGTAACGGTTTCCACCAACACAGGAAATGTTACATTCAAAAAGTATTTAAAGAATTCACATTTTGGCAATTCGTTTTTAATTTTAATTAGTTTTTTGTCAACTTTGTTTTCTTGGACTGCCAAAATTATTTTGTTCCGACAAAACCGTAGGTAACTGTCGCTAGTATCAATAAATATTATTCTTAGGCCCACTAGCACGAACCAGAGTAATTTTTTAACTCCGAGTTAGTTGCTTATAGTGTCCGACCGAAACAGAATTTTCAGCCAAAAACAACCGAGCCTTCGTTTCTGGTTTCAGTTTCGACCCAAATCGAAACTACAATCGGTCAACATTTTTCTTTACTTTTTTAAAACTAATATTACAATGGAAGTAGTTGTGTTGGTGACAAGAGATGGGCTAAAGCTGGCTTTAAACCCAGTAATCAGGTTTGATCCCGGTTGACTGTCCATCTCTAGATGTCTGTCAAAGTATAAAGGGACATCTACTCTGGATGTCGACACGATAGAGTTCATGGGATAATGTCAAAGAATAACCAGTAGCAGTATCCTCCAGTATGAAAATATCCATGAAGCACCACAACGTAACTAAATAATTCACTGAAATACTTCAGTAAAGTAAAGTGACTTCAAGAAGGACACAAATAATCGAAATTAAGTCAACTTAAAATGACTCAGTAAGAGGATGCTCAACGGAATCCTCCTAAGCTACACCCAATTAGTTTTTTCAAGCTAACAAGCAGGATTCTGCCGCAAGTGCGTAATATGGTAGTCCTCTAACTCAGTCCAGCAATCACACACTGACCACTACAAATGAGCCAAAAAACACCCAAATGCCTAAAAAACATTCAAAAAACGAACGATGACGTATCCTCAAGATCTTTTGAAATAGCGGATGTAGACAGTAGACAACTATTCATCTTGTTCTTATTATAAAGACTAACAGGATTTGTTTTTATTTGCCTTCCCACATGCAGTTACGACCTACCTTAATTGTCAGTGATTATCATAAGTCCTGAGTGACCTTGTGGCTCGTGATGACTGATGCTGGTCAGTATGTGACAATACCAGAACGTTGGCTTGTTTGTTTTTGGACACCATTTTTGGCGAGAACGTGATTAGTTAACGTTTTATGGAAATAGTGGTTTTAAGCGGGATTCTATACGTTTGAATGTCTCTGTATACGTTTTTACGCGTACCTAATGATCTGTCGTCAAATAAATGTTTTTTCGTTCTTTCTTTTGTCAATCTCATACATTTTTGACCTTTTGACGATCGCCGTCGCCTCGCTACTGCTGACAGAATGTCACTTGTCTAGAGCCTTTTATCACCACACTGAGCAGACTAATTCCTCATCCCTATCTATTACTATTTTCTTGACATAAATCTTTAGTCGCATGTTGTATAGTTTTTTCTTTGTCAGCAAACACTCGGAGTTTTTCCAGGGCGTACATGAAGCCGAATGTATAGCAAGCCTGTATGAGCTAAAACCCCGTTTGCTGAAAGAGATTCCGTAACGTCGGTGTATTTGGCCCGTTGCTGTTGTTAGATTTGTGACCCAAGCTTCTGTTTGAAGTCTGTCTAACAATTTCACCTTTGTAGCTAACAAAGGTGAAATTGTAATTGGCTATTGGATTTATCGATGCAGAGCGAGCGATGGTTACTACGAGTACTTTATTGATTAAATTAAAAGGTGTCAAATTGAACAGCTTTACAACAGTTCATAAAGATTAGTCATACAAGATTAGTAGGTATAGAAAAAAATATTAAAAGGATGTTCTCTTTTAAATAGCCACTGATTTCGTTGCCATAATCTACGTCAAAGAAATAAAAAGCATGACATAAGTATATGGGTATTCCATAATATGATTGCTTAATGGTACATCAGTAAACGGCGGACTTCGAATTAAATCTTACTTAAGAAGTAATTTATTTCTGATTATAATTTCTCTTTAATTATCATTGTCGTACATAAATGGACGGACTTGTATCCTTTATGGCGGTCGAGAACGGCGATGTGAGTAAAAAATCGATTAAAAACCCATTATCGATCCAGTGACTAAAAACTATAAGTTTTTACTGCGTCTACGCAAGAGCTTGCGTAGCGAGCGATGTACCGAGTATGAGGTAAGCTTGTACATAGGATCCTAGTACCTTTAGTAATTGCTTAAGAATTTGTACTTACTTAATAAATTAAAGATGTGTTTTGAGGGTTCCGTAGTCAATAAGGAACCCTTATAGTTTCACCATGTCCGTCTGTCTGTCTGTCCGCGGTTCAGCTCAGAGACGCTTCGCTTAGCTTAGAAAATTGGCCGACAAAGTGGTAAATCTAGAAAAAACAAATTGTAGGGTTCCCCCTACACGTAAAGTGGCGATGATTTTTTTATCGTCTATTCCATGGGGTGGGGTGTCGTTGGATAGGTCGTTTAAAAATATTGAGGGTGTGCTAAAACCATTTTTTCATCCAATTTTGTTAGAGTCATTGGGCTCCTCTGCCAGCTAAACGATGGTTTTTGGAGACGTGAAATTTCAAAATTCATTTATAACGAATTTAAAAGGAAAAGTATCACAGCTAAGTAAGCTTTACAAGTTAACGAGTAATAGTCGAGCAACCTTTAAAATGAACTTGGCAATTGTGACGTGCAACTACGGAACTCAACCCTGCGCGTGGCCCGACACGCACTTGGCCGGTTCTTTTGGCGTATTAAGGGTGCGTTTTCACCAGAGATGTGCGAGGGTACGTAGCGAGTGATGTGTTTGTTAAGAACCAATAGAATCGCTTAATCTACCTGGCCTATAGCGAGGCTAGGTAAATGAAGCGATTAACTAACTCCATCCTAACTCCAGCGGATTCGGTGTGTCAAATTCATTTTGTACCTAACTTGTAAATGTCGGAAAATAATTATAAACATTTTCCGACTCTCCAATAGCTGTACTTTATAATATGAATTCTTTAACTCTATGTATACTCTGGCAGTATATACTTCAATACAGATGAAGATGTATGCGCTATGGCGTCATCAAAAGTCAATCCTTGTTTGTACTCAAAAATTAAACTGCACAAAAATGTTTGCTTTTGTTTTTGCACGTCGTAAAACCAGCAAATAAACCGAAGTGCCGGATACAATCAAACATTTAAATAAGGGACTTTTAAACGTTTACTTATCAGCATTCTTTATTACCTTGACGCAATATTAAAGGGTGAGGTACTGCACTTTCCTGCCGTTTAACTAATCTTAAGCACACGAAACGATACAAAATTTACAATTAAATAGCCGCAACACCTGGATCAGCTGCTGATAGAGTAGCCATTGGTATCGCGTAACTTATAGCCCGTGATAACACCAGTATACCGCCGTATAAGGGTGGCGTGATTATGAAACTGGTCATAATTTAATTTCGACTTTATCAAGTCAATAGACAGCCCGCTCTAATAAACTATTTGTCTACGGCACCAATTATCAAGTCGCCGGTTGCTCGGTCAACTATTACTACTAGTATTTATTGAATGATACTAGATAACGTGTATATGAGCCGCTTTTAGTTAATAATAATAAAAGCTTTAATAATAATACTTTGAAATTCAGTGTGTGTTTTATCTGCTAGCACGGAATCTTAAGTGACCGCGAAAGGCGTAAGTTACGGCTCTGATTTTTGAATGACGTATCGAATGTTGCATAAATGTATTTTTTGGCAGATTTTTGCAAGGTGTTTAGCAATTCTTAGTAGCTCAACGGTTTTGTGAAGAGGTTCGACCGTGTGGTAGAAAATTCACGTTTCATTGAGCATAGTGAGTTTCTGTGGTTTTTGCGTGGTCGCGCCGCCCGGCCCGGTCGCTGGAGCGGCCCGAGTGCGCGCGAGTCACTCGATGCACTACTTTTTTCCCCGCTCGCACATCCGCGTCTGCACTAGTTTTTGCCCCGGGCCCCACCTCCGCATTCGCTGTTTTTCTCGATTGATGACCGTCTGGCCGCTCGTCTGTGTTTACACGACGCGTCTATCCAATGTATTAGAATTACTGTGCGTATCACGGTAGCCGTAACAAATGATCGTATTACTTTGCAAATAAATGACTTTGGAAATTGTGGACGGGCTGGACAAAAAGTGTTAGTCATACTTGTTCGTTTATTATTACAGTGAGGATGGTGCCGTGGTGCGGCGTGTTATTATCTTCAAGTATCTAATTATTGCCATATATTTACATCATGGTACATACATGTTACTTTTAACAGTATGAAGTAGGTACCTACCTACTTACTCGCTTGTCGTTAGTTTGTAGGTAATTAGTCTGATTTCCTTGCAAATCATCTTTTTGGTTATTTCATACCCCATTCAGGTAATGGGGTATGAAACAACCAAAAAGATGATTTAAGAACTTACTTAAGAACCAATGAGAATCCAGTATAAATCAGTTAATTAAATTAGTCAAATTGACAATTTAGACTAATTGATGAGCTACTGTTTGCAGAACAGAAATCCACAAAAACATACTAATGATAAAAAAAACTCATCTCCAACTCCACCATCCCATCTTAACAATAACAAAGGTACGTAATCCACAAACGAATTCAAAACCTTTATCATTCGATAGTTCATTGACCGTATAAAAAAGCCGGAGCATATTAATTAACATGTGTACGGTCCTCAGACGCGTGGCGAACACCGCGTACACCGCGTAGGCACATTGAAATATGAACAATACGGGTACGGCCATTAGCGTTCGCCACTGGATTGGTAATTGGTGGCTTTGTATGGCCCATCAGACTACGGCTAGGCCAGACAGGCGGCCTCAGGCGTCTAGACAGGCCATTGCGATTTGCGAGATCACGTTTCGGCCGGCCGAACATGCTAAGTGCACGTCTGGCACCGTACATGAGACCGCCGATGTACAAACACCCTGGATGTGACTCGAATGTGTTACCAGTAAAGCCGTTGTACGGTGATCGTTAAATTTAAGCATGTGTGTTTTGTAGGCATGTGTCGTGGTGTCGCTAATAAATCGATCTGTGAGGTGAACGGTTCCTGATAGATATTTTTTTCTGATGGCAATTCTTATGTCAACGCTGAGATTTATAGTTGGTGGTATTTAATTTAGCGATTAATACAACCAGCATAAGAACTGACAACCGATTTACTGATCAAAAACCCTCAAAAGTTGGGGTAACATCCATGTTTCAGCGGTATCTGACTGTAAACGGATCTCAAAAAAGCTGTCAATAATCTGGGCAGACCTTTTTCTTTAACTTCGCATGGTAAGCAGATTTGCTTTATTGAAGAATAACATACCATAGCCAACAGATCGTTGGTATCGTTAAATCGGAACTTCCCTACTCATAGAATATGTAAAGCCATGAAGCACGTGATATTGTGTCAAAATAAAAGTATTTGGATTTAGGTGCCTACTACCTGTTTCCTTATATTTGTAAATTTTAGAGTTGAATCGACTATGAAATGTGTGAAATTTTACGATGCATAAATTAAAAGTCACGAATTCGCAAGATAATCAGGAAAATAAATATTGAAAATAGGATACACGTGTTACGGTATAGTTACGGCGTAAAACCTATTCATTGTTTGATAATAAAGATATGAAACCACACTTTATGTCTATTTCAGTAGATACCTCAACTTGAATAAAATAAACAGAGAATGTACATATATGAAGGTTTCATATGTTACAAACTAGGAGAGCCTATGACCAGCTGTACATTATGCTAAAAATATGTCGTGGGATAACAGATGCCCCTGATCTTCATAATGAGCTGATTCGTCTCTACGTTCCAAGCAACTATATCCGTGGTCGAAAACACCGTCTATTGGCCGTGCCCACAACTCGAACAATGGCTCGCGCCTCATCCCCTGTTCCTCTCACTCTGGCTGCGCTTAATGACGTCATGGAAACTAACCCGAACTGTGACCTATTTGCAGATCAGCTCAAAACTGTTTTGTGCGCTTGTCTTTGCTTCTGTGAAAGTACGTAAATTTATAAATATTAATATATATATATATGTCGTAGACGGTCATTAATACGGACACTAAACGAAACGCAAGCGCGCCCTCTGGTGGCGTTGTCGTGCAACATCGTTTTGGCGCGCTTCGGCAGAGTCGTGACGTTACGAGCAGAGCCGACCCAGCTCACTTTTCGAGCAGCAAGGACGTCGTCACGGAACTGTCCCCTGTTTCGCCTAGTACCTAGTTGTGTACCTAGTACCTACTCAGTGTTTGTTAAATTCGGTTTCGTGCTACAATAAAATTGTGGACTAAAATATAGCGTGTTCTCATTGCACGATCCCTTACTTCTGCCCACATGATGTCGGATGGCCCGGGTCTAGATCCTCACGATCCTATATCAGAAGTGGGATCAAATCGTGCTAATGAGATGCGTAACGAACACGGTGAAAATCAGTGGCGGTTACTTTTTGAACTGCAAAACCGGCAAATGCGTGAACTGATTAGTGCTTTAAAGACTCCTAGTGCGAACAATAACGTTGTGCTGCCGGAATTCAACCCCGATAAGCAAGATTCCGACGCGCGGTCGTGGTGCGCGACGGCCGACATATGCTTGGAGGGACAGGCGGTGGAAGGTGGTCAGCTAGTTATGGTGATCAGCAAGGCGCTAAAAGGAACGGCATCATCGTGGCTATCGCAGATAACCTATCCAGGTATGACGTGGGCCCAATTCAAAGAATTATTTACGGCCAGATTCGTCAGTTTAGAAACATCTGCGGCTACCCTCATCAATTTGAATAACGACAAACCGAAGGAAAACGAGACCTATGCTGCCTACGCTAGTCGTTTAGTGACATCGTTGCTTAGCCGATGGAAAAATACCAGCATTGAGCAGATTGCGGTATCGACGGTTGTCGCTCATTTGGCACAAATCGATACTCGCCTACAACGACTCGCTTTTACGACGGAGGTAACAACGCGTCACCAGCTACAACAAGAGCTTCAGGCTTTCTCCTATTTGAAGAGGAAGGCCCTTATGGACACGCGAAACGAGGCTACGAGTGAAAAACGACCGAAGTTTTCAACATCGCAGATCAAGTGTCATGCCTGTGGCAAGCTCGGGCATAAGCAAGTGGATTGCCGTACGAGGAAGATCGACGCGAAGAAACCTGCTCCTACACCGGCCACATCGAGTGGTGCCCAGCGCCAGCAGCCCAGCGGCAACCCCGTGACCTGCTACAAGTGCGGCGTCCAGGGCCACATCGCCAGCCGCTGCACTACCGGCCGGTCCAGTGCCACAGCCCCGGCGGAGAAGCGTGTCAACCTGTGCGAGGTTGAGTCCCCGTCCGGAACATTAAATCATTTTGGTGAGTGTTTTAAATTTGATTTTGATTCTGGAGCCGAGTGCTCGTTAATGAAAGAGAGTGTAGCGAATAAATTTAGAGGCAAACGATCGAATAATGTAATCTCATTGATTGGCATTGGTAATAAAAATGTACTCAGTACTTTGCAAATTTTAAGTGAGGTAGAAATTAATGATTTTAAAACCGATATTCTATTTCACGTCTTGCCTGATGCTTATTTGCGTAGTGAAATTATTATAGGCAGAGAAATTTTAAATAACGCGTTTTGTGTGAACATGACTTCATCTGAATTTATGTTATCGAGAGATAGGATTGTGAACGCGTGTAATACGAGTGATTCTTGTGTACCCACGGATAATTGTAATTGCATTGACACAGATATCCCGGCCGAAAGACTAAGCGAGCTTGTGGATATTTTAAAACAATACTCTGACTTTTTAATTAACGGTTTTCCAACTACTCGCGTGAATACGGGAGAATTAGTGATTAGGATGGTAGACCCTAGTCGTACGGTTCAAAGACGTCCGTATAGGCTGTCTCCGGAGGAACGTCAGGTTATGCGAGATAGAGTTGGTGAACTGTTGCACGCCAATATAATCAGACCCAGTAGTTCCCCTTTTGCTAGTCCTGCTCTTTTGGTGAAAAAGCATGACGGGTCAGACCGTATGTGCATAGACTACAGGGAGTTGAATTCAAATACTGTCCCGGATCGTTATCCACTCCCCTTGATTTCCGACCAGATTCCACGACTCAGTGGTGCCAATTTCTTCACTAAATTAGATTGTGCAAGCGGCTTTCACTTGATTCCGGTGCAAGCTGACTCTATTGAGCGCACTGCCTTCGTTACACCTGATGGACAGTACGAGTTTTTGACTATGCCCTTCGGTCTTCGCAATGCCATCTCAGTTTTTCAGCGTGCCATCATAAATGCTCTCGGTGACCTTGCTAATGAGTACGTGGTGGTATACGTAGACGATATTTTAATCGTTTCGGACTCGATATCTCTTGGTATAGAGAGGCTGCAGGTGGTGCTTGATAAGCTGACGAAGGCTGGATTTTCACTGAACCTCAAAAAGTGTTCTTTTCTTAAGACTCGTGTGGAGTTCTTAGGGTATGAGGTAGAGGCAGGTAAAGTCAAGCCTAACGCGCGCAAGATAGAGGCTCTAGCATCTTTGCCAGCACCCCAGTCAATCACCCAGGTAAGACAGTTTGTAGGTCTGGCTTCCTACCTTCGCCAGTTCGTGCCAAATTTTTCTCGCCTTATGGGTCCAATCTACAAACTCACTTCAGGAAAGTGTCCGTTTGAGTGGACGCCCCAATGCGAGGAAGTTCGGCAAAAGGTAATCGACATTTTGACCAAAAAACCAGTGCTTATGATCTTTGACCCGCAGTACCCAGCTGAACTTCATACCGACGCCAGTGCAGAGGGATACGGAGCCATACTTTTCCAAACTGTGGACGGTAAGCGACATCCCATAGCCTACTTTAGTAAACGCACGACACCAGCTGAGTCGAGATACCACTCTTATGAGCTGGAGACACTCGCTGTCGTCAATGCGATAAAACATTTCAGGCAATACTTACATGGGCTAAAGTTTACAGTTATAACTGACTGTAACTCACTGAAGCTTTCGTGCAACAAAATCGATCTGACGCCCAGAGTTCACCGGTGGTGGGCTTATTTGCAGTCGTTCGATTTTGACGTCAAATACAGAGTTGGTAAGCAAATGGCTCATGCTGATTTCTTTTCTCGGAACTTGTTACCATCTCCCCCCGAGAAGCAACAAGCGACCAAGGTAGAACAGAAGCGCGTTAACGTTGCTGAATTGTCTACCAATTGGCTCCTCGCAGAACAGCAGCGAGATGAGGAAATTAAGAAATTAATTCTCGACCTGGAACAAGGACAGCTCAATGACGACGTGGCTAAGACTTATGAGGTAAGATCAGGCGTACTTCATCGCAAAGTACAGAGGAATGACCGAACAAGATGTTTGCCCATTGTACCTCGTGCTATGCGTTGGTCAGTTATCAACAACATCCACGACTCCCTCGTACACCTTGGATGGGAGAAAACCTTGGAGAAGCTGTACAATCATTATTGGTTTGAAGGTATGAGTCGATATGTGAGAAAGTTCGTGGACAGCTGTGTAACCTGTAAAATAGCTAAGTCTCATTCAGGTAAAGTACAGACAGAGCTCCATCCTATTCCAAAACCTGCTATTCCATGGCATACTGTGCACATTGATGCCACTGGCAAGCTGAGTGGGAAGAGTGACAACAAAGAGTACGTTTTCGTAATGATCGATGCTTTCACAAAGTACGTATTGCTCTTTCACACCAAAAACATAGACACCAGAAGCAGCATCAAGGCGGTTAAGGATAGTGTGGCATTATTCGGTGCTCCAACACGCATAATCGCGGACCAAGGTCGCTGTTTCGCCAGTAAAGAGTTCCGTGACTTTTGCAACGGTAAGAACATCGACCTTCATCTTATTGCTACAGGATCTTGTCGTGCGAATGGTCAAGTGGAGAGGATAATGAGTATTCTGAAATCCATGCTAAACGCAGTAGAGTGTGACAAAGATAGGTCTTGGCAGGACGCCCTAGGAGATGTGCAACTTGCCTTAAATTGCACTGTAAATCGTGTGACGAAAGCTAGTCCGTTAGAGCTTTTAATAGGAAAAGTAGCTCGTCCTTTAGATTTAATGACCAATGACAACGACGATGTCATAGATCTTGATGAGATTAGAGAGGCGGCTTCCGAGGGTATACATCAATCTGCGAGCTATAATAAGGCACGTTTTGATAGCAGTAAGGCAAGCGTGAATAGGTTTTCGGTTGGTGAATTTGTTTTAATTGAAAATGAGGAACGTAACCAAACAAAATTAGATGCAAAGTTTAGAGGTCCGTTTCTAATTGTAGAAATTTTAGATGGTGACAGATACGTTTTGAGGTCATTGACCAACAAGCGTACTTACAAGTATGCCCATGATCGTGTCAGGAAGATGCCTGAGGGACAAGTACCAATTGAGATAGTAAATTATGACGAGATAGATGATAAGGAACCATCTACGAGTGGTTAGTTCGATGCACAGGTTCTCGATTCGTAGGGTCGGAGACTGTACCAGAATGCCGTAGCCGTAGCCTAGTAGAAATCGGCATCTGCTTTATGTAGTCCGTGGGTAAGCGGTAGGCGGTAGTTCTGGGTGGTACAGTCGGATCTTGCCTTGCAGCGAAGATCATAGAGTCGAGGGATGACTCGGGCTTCCCGTGGGGAAGGGTATGTGGCAAATGCGTTTGCTGGAGCTATTGTAATAGCTGTGGACCGCGAATGTGATACCTGGTGCTTGCTCTAATTTTGACGAGTTTAATTGTGATTTTTCTGTGTGAAAAATGATACTCGATTGGTACATGGTCTCAGTGATCTTCGGATTTTTGAAAAATGATTGAATCATCTTAGATACGATTTAGTTTAAGAATTAGAAACTGTGATTGCTAATATTTCAGTGTAAATAGATCTCATAACAGTCAAAGATTAATTATGAAGCTTGTTATTAAAATAAAGCTACTAGAACTGACCATAGTTTTCATTTTTGATTCTGTCTGACTCTACCAAGTATAGAGTTGTTCGTAGTAGGATTGGCCGAACGGAAACTGTGCTGTTCTCTTTCTATTTCAGATTAACACACGAGGACGTGTGTCGCGCAGGATGGCCGTGTCGTAGACGGTCATTAATACGGACACTAAACGAAACGCAAGCGCGCCCTCTGGTGGCGTTGTCGTGCAACATCGTTTTGGCGCGCTTCGGCAGAGTCGTGACGTTACGAGCAGAGCCGACCCAGCTCACTTTTCGAGCAGCAAGGACGTCGTCACGGAACTGTCCCCCGTTTCGCCTAGTACCTAGTTGTGTACCTAGTACCTACTCAGTGTTTGTTAAATTCGGTTTCGTGCTACAATAAAATTGTGGACTAAAATATAGCGTGTTCTCATTGCACGATCCCTTACTTCTGCCCACATGATGTCGGATGGCCCGGGTCTAGATCCTCACGATCCTATATATATTTTTTTTTTTTAATGCTTACATTTTGTGTACTTTGTGTGTTAATGTAATTGGTCTACAAACCGTGTTAACATTATAAATAAATTAATAAATAATAAATAAATAAATGAAAATACTTGAATTATTTATTTGCAGGTACTTCGAATTTGCGGAAACAATCGGAAAGGACATATGATTCTGCCAATTTAAATAATAATAGTAGGTAGACTAGTGCCCCGTTTTTGCATCTTAAGGAACCGGGATTTAAGCTGTCCTATTTTGGACTTATTTGCTAAGCTTTCCCAGACCATACCAATCGTAGGTACCTCACAATCGCAGCTACGATTACCATCAAAGCCACAGAGCCAGTACCTACCACAGAAGACGTTGTAGGCCTCTAACCACATGGAAATATAACATGAATGTTATTATGTCACATCTAGAAGACCGTGTGAACTATTCCTATATCTGTGTCCAGTTTGTAGTCTCAAATGACTATGTACATAGTTAGCACATAGTTACGGTAGGCCTAGACAGCAGTCCGAGACACGAAGGATGATTGCTGAATGCTCAGATACACACAGTAATGACACATAACAAGCGTGACGAATTCTCTTAATATTGTTTTTGGGGCCGTCTGCCTGCAGTCTGTGACTATTTTCGGGTTTTTTGTGACCCCCGTCAATGTAAACAAATGACGAATCAAAAGGTTAAATTGACTGAAACTTTTTGGGATGATTTTTATTAATGTTGTTTCAACTTTGAGCTGACGAATCCTTTACAGAAATGTTTGTTATGGTGGGCTGTATTTGTTCTACCTAATTAACAAGTTATCAAGCAATCAAATAGAATTAAAGACTACTTAGGTCGCCTTTAAACGCCTTCTTTAAAAGGATTATTCTAATCGAGGTATGTTAAATACCTCGATACAAAATATTGTATACGTCACCGGAAAATGGCAAACGCCGTAAGATTGTAAAATATCGCGTGAAATTGTGAACTATTATTTCTAAATAAGACACGGATTTTTTGGAAACTATTGAATTTGGATGGGATTTATTGTATAGAAAACGATCTTTTAATGACATATCGAGAAATTATAATCTAATAAAGATTTATTACAATCTTACGGAGTCTGCAAATTTCCGGTGACATGTACACGTTATATAAAAGTTAACAGCGAATCCTTTCACAATAATATACAAAACTTTTATACAACGTCTGTTTAATATTAGGTACGTTCCGAGGTACCTATGTTAAATCTTTTAAAGACTTCTCATTAAAACAACCTAAAATTAGGTAAGTCCATACATCAACATCATTACTGATGCATTGTCTAAAAAAGGAAATATAAAAAAAAACCATGTTGTTAGTATTGTTTCGGTACGTTGCCGGTAACAATGAAAAATCTGTGCTACCTAACTATAGTAGGCGCCAGATAATCGTGGAATATCGGTCATTGACCTACCTACATTTATTGACATTGTTAATTTGAAAAACGGAATTAATGACACAAAACTGTCCCGAATCATCATCTCTCGTGATCCTTAACATTTTTTAATAATGAAAAACGATTCATATTTAATTGTTCAGGTACCTATGAGCAGTTATTAGGGAAAGGTCAATATACTTTATTCCACATTTATCTGGCGCCTACTATATACTGTCGTAAGCACTATATAATTGAAGGACACAAAAAATGGACACAATATAATAGACATGTCTGTTTTTTCCGTTGTTTACACTGTAATCATACAAATTGGCCACGGTATCATGTGTTTACTGCAAGTCTAGTGTGTACTTTTAATTTATAATGAACGACAAGACAGACATATCAATTTATTTGTGTAAATCTGTTGGCAGGTGGGCTCGACTAATTGGTGCAGTTAGGGTCATCTCATACTGACGCGACGCGACGCGATTTTTTTATGATAGTGATACAATCATATCAATCAATCTACCTAGGCTTTTCCTAACTACGTTGGGTTCGGTCGGTTCAGTCTAACCAGATGCAGCCGAATACCAGGACTTGACATGGAGCGACCGCCTATCTGATATACAAACCCAGTAACTGGGTAACAGGATACCCCTTGGTAAGATAGAGACACAATAAAATAAAACTTAAGGCATTTATTACACAAAAAGGGATGTTTTCTCTTTTTTCGTGACAGAAATAAAACAAAAGAAAAGACAATGCTTCGCTTCTAGAGGCGCCTCGAGAAGCTATGCGTTTTCTTTTGTTTTCCGTTCGAATAGAGAATATTTCGTAAAGCTGAATCAGATGATGGCGTCACGTTGATCAAGGTGTTAACAAAACAATTATAATTTTATTCTATGGTATGATTTATAAACACAGGATTATATAAGAAACAGTAACGTAACCGCAAACGGGATGGAGGCCATGTTTTCTTTATGCTTGATGCGGCCAGCCACCTAGCAGGTGAAATTGGCAGTAAGGTATTCGAATACGCCATATATTGACGATGGACCTCAGGCGACGCAATGCTTTTTGCGGCGCCACACTGCGCAGAGCAAAAACTCTAGCCTTTTGAAGCATCGTTCCGTCGTGTCGCGTCATAGTGTTAGCTCACCCTTATTCATTTATTTCTACAAATGTCCAGTACATAGTACAAGCATTTACTGTCAACTTTGTTATAATTATTTATGTCAGGGCAACATAATTATAGTGGTTTCAATTTATGTAATACCACCAATTTAATGGAATATAACTGATCTATTTTTTATTATTTATTCGACCGTTACTGTGTAGCCACTTTTAATTATGGTCGTGTTTCAAATGACAAATATCTACAGTTTATTGATTATAAACTTTTGATGTATGTTAAAATATGATGTACTTACGTTGATGATGTAATTAGCTGTTGCTAGATATTTAACGAGGCTACATAGGCCTCCATAACACACCTCAAAACACTACAGAATTCTCCATGATTTGTTACGATACATTGTTTTTTTTTTACTTGAAAGATGTATCCTAATTCTTATATTACTTATTGACTGGTCCTAATTTCAGAATGATTTCTCCATGAATCCACGAATTTAAATGAATATACGTACCAGTGACGGTCTCTGCATCACCCAACGGTACCATAAGCATTGTCTACCAGTCAGCAGAAAGTCTTACTGAAAAATAAGTAAATAAAGGGGTATTAAGTACAAAAATACGACAATCATATCATTAATACTGACTGCACAGCAAATTAACCAGAGCGCATACAAAATACTCACACTCATACCAAAATAACTATACCTGTAACATAATTATATCCTAATAACTGGAGGTGGAACGGGACTTGAGGCACCCCGACTCGGACAGGTTAAGTTAGAAGGGGATGGCGGGGTTTTTCAGATCCCGCCATCCCCTTCGTGATAATTTTTTTCAAACCAACCAGAAATAGCTCCGTCGACCGGGCCCGAATTAAAAGTTTATTAGACATTTTAAGCTAAGGTATAATAATTTTCGGTACAGGGTGACTTAAAATGCTGCTTCCTTTAGAGAAACTGTTGTATGTAATATAAAAATGTATGCTTCATTTGAAAAAACGAAGAAATAGGTTTAATGAGCTTAACTTTAGGATAATTAGCGGTACGCCACCAATATAAATTGTTGCTTATTTAGTTATATTTTCAGTTGAGTATTTTGCTGTGCAATCAGTATTTTTTATTGGAATTAAAAAATATATTATTTATTTTATTTGTGTTTAAAAACTACCCGTTATCATAGGCATAGTGATAGCCCTGCGTAGCTCGTAGTTCGTCTCTACGACTACGACTACGGACAGTCTCGGCAATATCAATTTACACCCCAGCCGGGCCATCCGATATTCCTTTGATTTTAGCTGGAAAGCGGCCATAGACGATAGACGTCTGACGGGGTACGAGCCCACTGTTCTCTGAAGGAGAATGGTATCTACTAATACTACCTATGATCTACAGCTACATAGCTCCAATAGATAGTCCAATGTGTCCATTGTTTCTTCTTTTTTAGAAATTTACTTGGATGATTTGACATACCCCCCTCCGCCGTCCTTGGCTTTATTTTAAAAAAGTAACTATGGACATTTTAGTCCGTTCTTTTCGATAAAAATCTACCATTGTGATTGAAACTAGTCACTTTTTTTTCAACTGTAGATGTTGACGTTCAGACATGCCTTCAATCAAAATCAAAAATCAAAAGTCATTTATACAAATTAGGCTGAGTGCCAGCACTTTTTGAACGTCAAAGTTCAACATAAAGACAGTCCTCCAAAACAAAGCAATGGTCATCAAATTTGTAGAGTCAAAGCCAATTGAAAATTAAAAGCTATATCAGAATGTAACAAATAAAATAAAGTAAAGATATTTATGAAAATTATGATAATTAAATTTACTTAAACAAAGTTATTTATGAAATTATGATTTTCACGCCAATGGGCATTGGGCAACTAAAAAAAAAGTAGTAGTAAATAAATAGTATGGTTTCTTTCGAAGGATATATGTCGCCGGAAAATTGCAGATTCCGTAAGATTGTTAAGTATAAATCTTTATTAGATTACTAGCTGACTCACGCGACTTCGTTTGCGTCAAATTTTTACTCGCTCGGCTCCTATTGGTCGTAGCGTAATGATATATAGCCTATAGCCGTCCTCAATAAATAGACTTCCCAACACAAAAGATTTTTTCAATTCGAACCAGTAGGTCCTGGGATTAGCGCGTTCTACCAAACAAATAGTCAAGAATAACTGATCGAGTGGTAAATGATCGAAATTATCGACCACCGTGAGTAGAAAATAATTAAAGTACTAATATCGCTATTAAAAAATAGGGGTTGCTGGTAGAAGGGTGTAAATTTAGGGTTGTATGTATTTAATGCCGATTCATAAGAAAATTAAAACCAATATTTTGTCCAAAAAGATTTTTATTTTTTTGAGTTGGACCACCCTTATCACTTAGGGTTATGAAATATAGTTTACGTCCTATTCTCAGACCTACTGAGTATACGCACAAAATTTCATAAGAATCGGTCGAGCCGTTTCGGAGGAAAAATCGTTTTGTATACCTACAATAAATTCCATCCTAATTCAATAGTTTCCAATATATTCGTGTCTTATTAAGGAAAAATAGTTTACAATTTCACGCAATATTTTACAATCTTACGGCGTTTACAATTTTCCTGTAACATTATAAACTATGTTTAATTGTATAGGTTCCTATCAAACAAGGTGCTGAACTGCGTAGGTGGCGATTGCCTACATACGCATGTTGTGCTAATTAAAACAGTTAACTACCGACAAAACCTCAGTTGAACTCGGCAGACAATAATGTTAATTGCTAAATACTCTATGCTTGTCAGACCAAAAACAATTTCAACTATTGTTTTATTCTAATTTCAAATTCAGAATGCAGACATATTTTCGGTAGATTTAAGTATCAAGTCAGTTTTTACGGGTCTACTTTTTGCCAAAAGAAGAAAATAAGTAAAGCTTCATGTTTCAAAGTATTTTTTTAAAAGCGAAGAGAAGCTTTTGGGAAAGATTTTTGTTTTAATTATAAGCTTGCAGCGTCTGGTACTACAAAAAGACTGAAACCTCTTAAACGTTGATTTTCGATTAGCGGCCGTATGTGGGACTAAGGCGAGTTATACACCCAAGGTCGTTTGGCAGACAGCCGCACCTCTGGGACTCGTTACGCCGTCTGCAACCTTGACACACACCTGTTCTGCCCACCTCCATTCACCAGTGTGCTCTTGTCCTTGGGTAATGCACCTTTTTGCAGCGGGCGCTTTTTTTTCTTTTTCTTTAAGGCGCATGACACACTGTCTGTCTATTGTTGTAGTGACGTGTGTTTATAAAATATATCAGCTTGATTCGTAATGCCTAATTAGGTGCTGAATGTCAATGGTAGTTTTAGCGATACGTGAATTAGTTAACTAATTACTATTCCAATAAGAATTGTAAGTAGCTTTCCTAGTAGGTATGTTCAACACTTTTTTTGTAAATTTGACTGGTAGGTACTTATAAGTAAGTACTACTGAATTTTGCCTCCAAATTATTAAGAAGCTAAAACATGCGATGATGGTAAGAAAATCGGTCTTATCATATTTTGACTTGAAGACTTTTTCAAAACCGTTTTTATACAACTATTTTTTTCTTAAAAGAAATTAAGTACCTAGGTGCTTACTTAATATTCTTAGCAACTAGTTATATTTGTTTATGCGTATCCTACAACAATCCTACCTTCAATCTATACCCAGTAATATGTAAGTATTATAAACTAGATTTTGCCCGCGTAAAATAGTTACTTTCGGTAGCCATTGTTTTTGGATGGTGATGAATTTTTCAAAAACGCTTGAAGATTTGTTTATTCATTTTTTATCAAGTGCCTAAATATATCATACATATACAATATACATACAATACAGGATCATGGTTTCATCCTCAATAATGAAGGACTCGTACACACTTTCATTCAAAAAAAACTTTTTGCAAAATAATACAACAGACTTCCAAATAAAAAAACACTACAAAGTAAGAAATAACTTTATTTGGAAGTCGGTTGTATTTTTTTTTTTGCGAAAAAGTTTTTTATTTTACATATTTTAGTGGTACCCCCACACCTAACAACACCACTGGAAAGTCACATACAAATACATACAACCGAATTGAGAACCTCCTCCTTTTTTAAGTCGTTTAAAAAGTATCCTATGTCCTTCTCCAAGGTATAATCTATCTCTGTACCAAATTTCATTGAAATCGGTTTAGCGGTTTAGGCGTCAAGAGGTGACAGACAAACAGACAGACACACTTTCGCATTTATAAAATTAATAAGTATGGATAGTAAATAGTATGATGAAAGTAACTCTGTCTGTCTGTTACCTTTTCACGTCTAAACTGCTGAAGGAATTTGGATGACACTTAGCACACGGGAAGACCATCTCCTATCATAGGATACTTTGAATCGCGGGATTATGTTCACTTGGGATAATATTCGACATTGACGCGGGCAAAGCCGCTGGCAGTAGCTATATTTCTCTATAAATCTCGTGATTCCTATACTGTCTGTCTGATTCATCCACAAACAGGGATGATTCACATATTACCGTAGATCAACGTAAATAGCACACGTTTCCTGGAATCGAATCTGGATTTCGAGGGATATCCATCTCGAGTTAATGTGGGCTGAGCTATTGTGAGCACATCTTTGAGTAAACTAACAGAAACACTAAATATGAACCATCTTAAAATGGTGCCGACTTATTTACCCCACTCATGAGTGAGGTAAATACGTAGCTGTTGCATTAGAACGATCTAAGAGATCTGGTGGAACATTTCTGATCTGTAATCGGCTGTAGATTTCTGAAACTATGGATATAGCGATTTAAAGTTAACAGCTTTAGAAGAAAGAGCTGGTTAGCACATTTTGAAATTAAATTGAACCCGTCCGTCCATTCACAGCCAGTTAAAAATTGGTTGTACAGATTTTCACTTATAAATTGAACGCTTTTCCTGATATTAGTCATCACGATCATCAACTCGCTGCTACGACAACGCTGCGATGCCGCTACGACGTTCCTATGAAAATGCTACGATGCCGCTACGATGGATCTACGATGTCGCTACGACGTTGCTGCGATGCCGCTACGACGTTGCTACGATGCCGCTACGATGTTACTGCCAAAACGCACGAAAAAGCTATGCCAAAACGAAAAAAGCAAAGATACTTTAGCAAGAATTACTTAAGTAAATACTTGTGGTACTTTCCTCCAAAGATTATATCAGACATTAACACTAAGTTCTCATGTGATTTGACCAATATTTAAAGAGAATTTGACCTCGAGTTTAATCCGTTATTTTTTCTCAGGGTAGTCAGCTAGGAAACACCGGCCTCGTCTAGTTTAAAATTTCCAAGAATATTAACGTTTAAAAGTGTTATTTTCAACCTACTTGCAAAATAAATAACATTTATCATTTATAAAAACTTTGTCTAGGTAAAACACACCTAATTGAAATATTTCATAAGAATAGTTTTGATTTTGAATTATCTTTTGCAGACTAATAAATTCTATAATCATTAATCATCATTATAATAAGTAGTCAGCATATTGACAATTACACGATTACACATAAACACGATTTGATATTTTGAATACTCTGTGAGTTTAACCTATAAAATAAATATTCTAACAGAAATCTATATATATAATGTCTAGATTCTAGACATTTGACTAATGGTGGTCGATCAATTGAAATTGAATGATTTGGCAATCGATATTTTGTAGTACATCACCCAAAGATACCTACCGCAAAATCTATGAAACAGGCAAACCACACAACCACTATTTAAATACCAAACTACACTTAGTAACTAACTAGAAACTATAGATACTTGGTTTCGGTCATAAATCGTGCAGTTGCGTCTGCCAGTCCTCAGGGACACTCGCAGACGACGCGGCCCCGACTGCACCTGTTGCATACGCAGTACGCACGGCCATGCAGCCTATTGTGACAGCTTAGTAAGTATTTACAATACGGACTAATAAGTACGAGAGTTAAGTCGTGGATTATAACGATGATGAATGGCTGTAAAGACTTTTTTATTTTAGTATCTGAGGGCCAATTAACTGTTAATTGAACGATTTATTGAACAACGATTTTAAATCCTAACATTTTGACAAGCTGCATTACTTGTCGTTGCGATGATGTTGCCACTTCAATTAAACGTTGTTAAGGTACGTTCTTACCAATTATTTTCACGTAGATAATTTCTTAAATTTCTATTTCATTAGGTAAGTTGTACATAACCTAAAGAGTAACTCTACTAAATGTCTTTTTTTTAAAGTGCACGGAGCAAATAAGTGTATTTTTTGCTTTTACAGTCAATATAATTGACTGTAAAAGCTTTTAAAAAGGTTAACTGTTTAAAACAAAATGAATTAGTTTGCTAACAGATTTATCGATGCTAAATATAGCTAATGTGTGTCACTGCAGCTGATGCTAAATCTGAAGCTAATCAATTAATTCACACTTCACTGATTGAAACGTTACAGAATACTTATATAATCTGCGAGCTACTTTTATCTACCTACCTATATTTTCACGGGGCTATGTGAATGAAAACACGCATACGCTGAGCTCTTTAATATTGTGCAATGCAGCTTGTTTCAAAATCCAAGAATAATATCCATTGAAATCTTTATTTAACGTTGCAGCTGAAAGATTTTACACGAGAACCATATTTTACAGGCAATCATTCAGTTAACATGAGGGTGATTTCCCGTGAATTTTATGAACAGACTGACAGCTCTCTGCGTCTGGGAAATATCATCAGCGCTTTATAGTAATCAGAAGTCTATTGACTGAGCCGCGGATCGCTCACGATTTATTTGCACAACATACATTTGGCATTTGGAACATGCATAAGAGACTATAACTCTTCAAAAGTACTTAGCTTATTTAAACAGTGTCGATTTTCTAAAGTTTGCTTGTCTGACGGTGGGGAAAACGTATTCAAGACGAAGGTAAACAGCGGAGAGGTCGCGTCCTGCACTGTTTAGTGTTTTTATCGACTAATTTTAGACATTGTTTATACGAATCAACTTATTTTGAGGTTATAAACGTTTTTGGAACGTAATACGGCGGTTTGCAAAAAGTTTTGTGCCGTTTACGCGGTATAGTAGAATAAAATAAGAAGAGAGGTTTATTTAACTTCGTCTAGACATATTTTTTTAGTTCTTTTTATTACATGTATAATACTGTGTAAACAACTTCACATCTTTATTTTTATATTCAAGTCAATGTTACATTTAAGTGGTAGGTAAACAGTGCCTAGTTAACATACAACTTGTTTACATACGAATAAGGATTAAAGTTTTAACACTTGCTTTAATTATGATAATGATGTTATTTCTAGTTTCTTGTAAGATTTCGTGGGTACCTACCTACAAAAGCTTTTAAAAATAAAGTAAGTTAATAGTTAAATAGGATCCGAGCATTTGATGTTGATCTAAAAATAATGCTTTACCTACATAGTACATATACAAGTATATCCCTATTTGATGTGAGAGTTCCTGATACTTATAAGTTTTGGAACAATCCAAAGTTCTAATTCCATTGCAACACATACTTTTAAGGGCTTTTTAAAACAAATTAGTCGAGGAGGCGTGGAAGATCAACCTTCACCCACCTGATAACCAGTTGAAACATATTTTTTGTAAAATTTTATTGATTTATAAACACGCACATGATAGTTTTTTTTTAAGGATGGGAAATCATCAATTGACTTCTTCCGCTCTGGGTGGAGCGGAAGGGCGTGTCAGACTCTTACTGACTAAAACCCATCCGTGTTCCTTCTAAAGCCCTTTGCGTTCCAGGGCCGCGGTGACTCTTTCGAACAAATTCCGTAACCCTGGCAGGCTCTGGCCCTAGCGGGCCCCGTCTTCTATGCTGACATCTCTTTGAGGCGCGCGTGAAACACAACGCGCCATCGACCCGGGCCTGGTGGTGATCGGACAGCGAGCCACCCAACGCTCGCCGTCCGCAGGCCCGCGCCTACGGTGGCCGGGGATCGCCCTGCGACTCCCGACGCCCGGGGCGTCTTCTCCTGTAGCGGCGGTTGGGGCGAAGGCCTTGTCTCTCCCTCGCGCGGCCCGCCTCCTCCTTTGCTAGCATTACTGCTTCGCAGAAGGAGGTGACCGCTTCCCAAGCCTCCTCGCTCCGGACCATGGATTCAACCAGGGCCGGACGCGAGAGGTCGCCACCGCCGATCGCCTCGACGAGGACACGGCGGTGCTCCGCCCAAGCAGTGCAGACCTCCACCGTATGCTCTACCGTGTCCTCCGGGCGATCCTCACAGTGCTGACACCCGGGCGTGTCCTCCCGCTTAATCCGAAACAGCCCTGTCCGGTGAGTACCACGCATATGATAGCCTTTCGAAAATTGTTCATGGCTATTTTTAATTAAATTAATTTTATTTTTATTCTTTTGATAACAGTACAAATTTAGTTCCAACTGATACTATTTAACATGGAGAATATGCTTTGGTAGGCTTGCCTACTTATTTCTGTTCATCAAATAAAATAAAATTGATTTAGTTAAAAATAGCCATAAACCATTTTAGAGATAGGTACGTTATTGAGACCGGCCGTAAAATGAACAACACTTAAGTCGATACTTCAGTTGGTTTCGATGGATTCAAATTATCTCGAATTATAAATTCAAGTACCTACCTATGGCTATCTGGGAAAATAAATCTAGACCCCATCTGCATAGGTGCACCGGTGCACCTGACCAATACCTAAGTAATTTATGAACTCAGGATACAGCAGGCCTAGATTAATGCCTAGTCCCCATTTGCCGTCGTCATAGGGAGTCGCAAGCCTGTACAAGCCTGCCCAAGCCGGTCTAATCAAGCACAAACTTATCACTTGCAGACTAAACCACTAGGTTAGTCTCGAAGTCAACTCCAACCTCGATGATTATGCATAGATATTCGCAGGGCCGGCCCTACCATATGCAAACGGAGCGGCAGCTCCGGGCGCCAACTCTCAGGAGGTGTCAATACAACCTTTTAGTTTATTTAATTTTATGTTCTGTATGGTGTCGGACGTAAAAGAATAGCACCATCCCATCTCTTCCCGTTGGTGTTGTGAGACTGCAAAGAGAATGCTGCTGCCCATTCTCTGGTGAGTCCCTTAGTCACCACTAAGGGACTCACCAGAGAATGGGCAGCAGCATTCTCTTTGCAGTGCAACAGCTACACTGCGGTCGCCAACCCGCCTGCCAAGCGTGACGATTATGGCAGCAGTGGACGTCTTTCGGCTGGTATGATGATGATGGAGTTTATTTAATTTTATCCGCCTGAGTCAACCCTACCAGAATAGGTAACAATTTCGCACGCTCCTTGGAAGCTTAGTCTCTGTTCCGTTTGTTTGCTCATGTCATCATGTGCCTCAGTGGTCAAGAAAATATCCTCGCTATTCAATATTTTAATAGACTTATGATGTTGTCGAGATCTTCCCAGTTCCATGCTTGCACGTGCACGCCCAACTGGCATATATTTGGGGCAAGCAAGGGGTGCGCCATAATTGGATCTCGCTGCATCCTAAAACTTGCTTCGGATATTCGGATTAATGTGTGTTTACTTTGCATAGAATTTAAATATGGCTGGCCAAGTGTGGCTGTTTTTACCCAACTGCGCGATGCAAAGGAGAGTAATGTGTCTTACCCCGACGGGTTGGACAGAGGTATAGTATCCTCTGTCCAACCCGTCGGGGTATGAAGGCGTGATGATATTTTAACTAATAATATAATGCGGTAAAATTGTTTGTTAAAGGCAATCTCTGAAATTACTGAGCCGATTATGTGTTTTTTTTTGTTGCCAACTGATCTCCACTGTCGTCGCATAGGTACCTACCTAGTACCTAATTACACTGTAACTAGGAAACATTGTATTTTTTTTTGCCAGTTCTTCTCCATAGGACACATGGACTAGCTTCTGACGTTTTATAAGTGTCCAGAAAGGCATATCTATACTATATCATCATCATCAGCCTAGCCTTTTCCCAACTATGTTGGGGTCGGCTTCCAGTCAAACCGGATTCAGCTGAATACCAGTATAATACGTGGAGCGGCTGCCTACCAGACCTATAAATAAAGTAAAAAATATATTATAGTATATCCATCCATACAATAATTTATTCTTTACTTTATTTATTTAATATTATATCTATATACTAATTTAATAAAGCTGAAGAGTTTGTTTGTTCGAACGCGCTAATCTCTGGTTTGGCGCCAGTCGGATTTGAAAAAATATTTTTGTATAGGTACTTATATGATAGTGGCTATCATGGGGAAGGCTATACGAGAGGAAAAACCAATTGACGGGCAAAAGCTAGTGTTCAATTAAGAAGATAGACTGCTGCTAGATGTTGAAAAAATAACTTTCAGATGCAATCTTAATCACTAGTCACTAGGCATCATACAGTTTACATATAAAAATGGACCCGATGACCCACCCATCTTTCACTTTGCACATCCAGCATTAAATAATTAAATGAATATTTTCGACATTCACTACTTACATATCAGTAACACATAGGTATGTATGCTCAAACATAACTCTCCTTCTTCACAACTCATTCTCTTCTTTTTTTAACTATCTACCTGTGACATAATGTCACTTTTATTTATTTCAACATTTAAGTTTATTTAAACCACTGTTCTGCTATTTGTTTTTTTTTGTTTAGTTTTTAAAGATTTTTATAATTTTATTGTGCTTTTGTGTACTTATTTGTATATTCTGAATTTGCAGCTTACTACAAAAAATAAATATATATACTTGATACCGAAAGGACTGGCCCGACATGGCAAAGGACAGAGTTGTGTGGAAAAAGGAGAGGGTGGCCTTTGCCCAGCAGTGGGACAAAATAGGCTAGATAGATAGACTAGGAACCTGACTGAAGCTGAAAACATTTAATGAAAATCTCAAATTATCGAAACGATGGCCCAAAACAAAGTTTCAAATACCAACATGTCTGATTTAGAAGCAACGGACATTTACCATAATATTCTAGTCTTTAAGGAAAAATTATAAAAACTAATCGATCGAAACTTGAGATCCAACTCATCAATGATCAGTTGATATTTTTTTAAACTAAAGTCTTTTTATAAGAAAGCACCTACCTCCAATTAATGATCATCAAGTTCTTTAAAACATAGCTAATGAAGGTGTAATGGTGTTCCCAATCAATATTTTAAACGAAACAGAAATTACATTTACAACCCAAGATTTTCCTCAACACACAAGATTTTTCACAACAGTGAGACGAATATTTATATTTACTATTTATTATTTCGCCTCGGCCGTACTTAATGAGTTTTAACTTGAACATAGATCTATAATAGTTGCTAAAACACATTTGCGAATTAGAAAGAAAACCCTAGTGAAACTGAAAAATAATCATATTATAAAAAACTTTTATTTTTAATTCAGTATTTCGGAATAAAAGAGAAGGGATCGCGAATGGACGTCGGTATATTGAAAAGTCGATAGACCATGAACCTCTGCCTACCTTACTTCTGCAAATCTTAATAAAGGCAGTACACACTCAAAATTTTCCTAAACAATTAATTACCGAAAACAATAGCAAATATGAGTAAAGTTTCGCCAACAGGCGCGAGGGGAGGCGCGGGTCGCGGTGGGGGTGACCGGAAGCATGGCAGACGGCGCACCCGCCGCGCATAACTAATGTCCGTGGCGCCACCTGGTGCCAGGGTCACCCTGACCTTACACACTCACCTGGAAAAGCTCTGGAAAGTGCTAATGAGAATGTATAGGTAGGGCGTCGATCCGATCTCCGCAATTTTGCCGGTCTGCCGCTCTAAGATGCGTAGCTAATGTTAATTATAATATTTGATAGTCGTTCGTTACTCGGTGAAGTATTTCGTTCGTGGAAGTAGGTACTTGCCACCTTTGTAACCACCAAGTTGTATTGCTACTTTCCGGCTTGAGCGGATTTTGTTGTAATTATGGTCACTTGAGACATTTCATCTTTGCTCCGGCGATGCTTTTGGTATTGCGTTGGTGACCACTTAGGATCGGTACCTACGCACGCTTGTTTGTCACCTAATACCTAACATAAATTTGATTATACGATGTATCTACATGCTATGTCATTGTTTATCTTCCACTTCCAGGGTACTTTCCGGAATTGTGAGGCAATACTTTCTAGACATAGACATCAGCAGCAAATTAAAGACAGGTTGATCTAAATGTCGCCAAAATATTAGGCCGTGTTGCAGTTTTTAACAGTGAAACATCGTATAACATTTTGTACATGAAACACCTCGACATGGCATCATGGTAGAATCTTCACGCCCGTAAGTTCCGCATTTGTCATGCTCTTATTTGAAGCGTATATAAGCGTTCTCTACACTCTCCGAGACTTCCGTACTTCGTCGATGCCACTGTCAGTTAATTACCGTCTCGAATCAATTTGGTACAGGCCGTACAGACGGACAGATCTTATCTTAGGACGAGTATCGGAAGCTCTCAGTAAGTTATTGGAAATTAACAATTTGGTATTCCACTCAAGTCTAAAAATTTCACGCTAACTGTAACATTTTACAAAAACCTGACCCCGATCCATATCAATGATGCAATCAAGCTTTTTTTGTAAGTTCTGCTGATGGAAACGTTTCCAACCTTACCTATAAAATTTGCCGGTCATTTGGAGTGACTAACACAAAAATCCTTCGGCGAAATCATTTGTCTCGTCTCGAGCAACCCATTTGGCTCGTTCGCTCCTTTCCACCGGCATTTAAAGCAACGAGCGATAATTAAATAAACGCGGCATATGTCGAATGCGAATCGAAATCATATAAAACAATTTGTTTACGAGCGACGGGACACAGGGGTGATATTCGGCTTCATCCAGACTCCATTTATAGGTGGATGACCCATTGTTTTATAATTGAAACCGAATTAATGCTTTGAAGAAATTATCATTGGAGAATTCCCGCAGTGCGTGGGAAAGCTGCTGGCTACTCCGTGAGTTCGTATTTCCATATGTCGTATATATTTTAGAAAGCAAATGCTGAACAGTCCTATTTCTAGATCGTTTTTTAATTACTTGGTATAGTTCGGTTATTAGATTAGACTAGATACTTTTAATTCTAAATAATTAAAACAAGTTGACCTACATAGGTACAGCCCAACCTAAAAAAAAAGAACAATGAAAAAAGAACATGAATTTAAAATAAAAATTCTAAATCGGTGCAGCTTTTTAAAAATCGATTTTATTGCGGTTTTTATGTGGCCAGTGTGCAGTGGTAGGTAGTCGCGTGCATGCCACCATTGAAAGCCGCCCAGCGTTTCCGTGCCATAATCACGTAGTATGAAAGTGCATGGCGTCGCCCACACGCGAGCCACATCCCGCACACTGATTTCCTACATCACGATAATCAAGTCTTGCCTATTCAGTACGCCATTACACCAAAGAATTGTCGGCTAATAAGAGGAACTTTAGAGAGCTGAGCGCTAAAAATATCGGCGAATTCAACGAAGAGAAATCGTAGAAATAAAACCTAGGCAGTCTATGCTAAGTTGTTGTTTTTTTCTTTTGCTTTAATTAGGACTTGGATTTGGTGTATTTTTTATCAATTTTATGGAAGCAGACGTTATCAAAAACGGTGTAAATTTTATGAGGTGGGAATGAATAAAAAATTAATTGGTCGTAAAGTCTCTAAGTAAAACGATTATATGTTTATCCTTTTACCACACAATGAATAACTTAATTTACAAGTAAAATATAAGTCGTTACTAAGTTGGACTTTTGCTTACGAATTATTTTTCTTCCCGATTGATGCTCATCGCAGAGTTATGATTAATATAACGAAAACCTACATTGTTAATCAGGACTTTTTAAATCTTAAAAGCCATGGCTTGTAGGGACACATAACTATACTGATTTAATTTTCTTTTCATACAAAATGGACTGCTTCTCTTCTTCATACAAAGTGACAGATTCGATTTTATTTTTTAACCGACTTCAAAAAGGAGGTTGTCAATTCGTCGGAACCTGAAATGGGACGGAAGTGTGTAACAGGAAGCCGAGGAAGCGCGCGCTATTTGATTTGATTAATGAGCGCGCCTTTTCGATTTGACCAATGAGCGCGCCTTTTCGATTTGACCAATGAGCGCGCGCAGTGGTCGAGTTGACTGTCAGTTGGTTCTTTATAATGTTGCTTTGATCAAGGTGAGACGTCAGATGTTACACATCCTATACGACTACTGTAAAACTTGCTCGTTTTTATACAGATATACTGCTTCGATTTTCTTATTTAATCGAAATAAAAAAGGAGGAGGTTCTCGATGTTTGTTTTTTCATGTGAAAGGATATACGTTCCGATAGGTCCCATAGAAATTTGATAAAAATCGGTTCAGTAGTTTGGTTTTTCAATCAAATAGCTGGAGGAAATAGAACATATATCATCCAAGTAAACGTTAACGTTTTTAGTCGGTGTCTTTGTGTCTTCGTATTTTAACACCAACTTCCGAAATTAAAGTTATTTTATACTTACTTTGTAGTTTTTTTTTTATTCGAAAGTCGGTTGTATTTTTTTGTATAAAAGTTCTATTATACCTACAGATTGACTGATTCTATTATTTTTGTGCATATAGACTGATTAGATTTTTCTTCGCAGTAAGAAATCAAAATATGGAATTATATTTTTTCCACCATTCCAAATGAAGTCATGATTTCGAAATGGCGCAACCAGCTGCATTTCCTTCATCAATGTGTAGTTTGCAGAGCAGTGGCGATATAATTATTTTCTAGAATGTATTACGACAAATGCGAATGATTACTGTCCATTGAAATATGCTACTGTTTAGGGTTCGCGACAACAACACGTAAAATCTAAGTAGGAATTGATATATCACAGCGGGCAGTCACGGGTTTAGGTGATTATGTAATTTTAGTAAAAAAACTACATATTGCAGTTGAGTTATTCGCACATAAATTTAACAGTTGAAGTAAGCGCCGTAATCTGGAATATTTTTATCAAGTTCATGGACACACCGTTTTTATAAAATACAAAAATAAAATTAAGAATGTCAGAATTTTAATTAGTTTCACTGAAAAGAATTTTAATTAATATATTTTTAGCTTAATTAACATTGCCTTGATATCTGCAAGGTGATAAAATTGTCATGCATTGATACCTATTTGAGTTGTATCTGCTGGAATTTTTGTTCTATTTTCGTAACTAGCAGTATCTATCTAAATATCCTTGTCCAAAATATCCTTTCTTGGATTAAAGTCTGCAAGAAGTTTCAAGAATTCATGGTTTTTTTTTAACCGACTATAAAAAGGAGGAGGTACACTGTTTACTCCGGGGTAGATCCGATTTCTGTGATTCTTGCATAGTTCGATGCGGTATAGTTGCCATTTGGTCCCGTAAAAATTTAATTCAGTTTGGTAGTTTGATTTGAAATAACTTTAATTTCGGAAGTCGGTGTCAAAAACGAGGAAACAATCAAATCACCGACTTCCGAAATTAAAGTTATTTTATGCTTAGTAGTGTTTTTATTAGGAAGTCGGTTGTATTTTTTTGTAGGTAAAAAAGCTTTTTGTCTTTTTTTTTTGTAAGTACTAAAGGTACATTTTCTATGTGTTATACAGAGAAGTAGGTTACCAAGTATTAAATTACTAAAAAACAAAGAGAGTACTTACCAGGTGGTAGTCACAGAAGGTACCTTATTACTGCTAAGAAACTGGACAAGAATTTTCTATACTATTCAACAACTTAGAAACTCAGTACTTCTGTCACCTACGGAACCCCAGTACCACTAAGCATTGTCACTCACACATTTTTTATCGACAACAAAATTGCGGAGCGGCGAGTTGACAGGACGCAGCCGCGCGCCGCACCTCGAAGCCGCACTTCTAGGAAACGTTCCGCAAACGTGTTGTCTGTCATTTAGTCCGATTCCTCGGGAACTTAGATTAATTGTTACCTTTCGAAGCCATTAGCCAGCCGGCTTTAATGTGAAGTTTCCTCAATCGACAGCGCTTATTTCTCCTTCTACATGTCTAATGTGAAACACAAATGATATGCTTGCCTACAACTGCCGCTTGCCCAGCTCTGCGAGCAATAAGTTAAATAGAGCTTTAGATATTGTAGGTATTTATATAATTGCCCGCTTCCTTTACAAGTTAGGTATGACGGTTTAAATAGTAGTTGTAACCGTAAAACAGTAAGTGCAACAGTCAGCTTATTTCTCGCTGCTCGAGTTCGCTTTAGTTACCTATCGTTAATTTTAAGTATTTTTATTTGCGGATTAAAATTCTTTGGTCATGATACTATAGACTATGGTAGGCTGTGGGACCTGGGTCTGTGAACCAATATCAATGGCCGCCTTCACATATCTTTATAGTTTTTCATGGTAATGTAGGTGCCATGTTTGATTCTGCGAGCCAGCATTAAGAAAGGCGTATAATGCCAGCAAATCCAACGCCAGCCTTTCTTGGGAATTCCTTGGCAAGCTTTCTTGACTCCTGTCTGTCCTGGTCCAATTGACTGACGAATGAATCTACGTCCTGTTGTATTCTACAGACTTTAATCATTATTATTCAAGACATTTTCCAGTATGTAGTTTCCAAGATGTTTAATGTCACATTGAAATCTGGTCTTTCATCTGGTCTCAGAAATTCAAACCAAAAATGAACAGTAACTTAAGTTTATTTCTTTCTGACAATAAATAAAATCAAGAGTGTATGTACATACATAGACACAAATAGATCTTCTCTATTAAATTCGATTGAGGCTACTACTCAAACTTAAATAATATTTACAACATTTTATAAAAATACATAATAATAATAATATTATATTTGAACAATATGGTTCAATTTCTTGATTCTTAGTGACAATAAATTCTACTACCTGGCAACACTTTAAAATATTTAAGTGTCAGTTGAGAGTCAATCAAAAGTGAATCTTATAATAACATGCATTGACGACACATTGCCTAATCATCATCATCATCTAGTTCACTCTAATTCCTCATCGTCGTCATCTAAAGTGTTTTGGAATGCTTTGGCTGGTGGTTTCAGTATCTTGGTCCTGGTTGCCAGACGCATGGTTGCTTGGCCCAGCGAGTTCTTCACCAGAGGAGCCGGAGGGACACGACCTGCCCCCAAACCGGCTTTACCCTCGTTAGATATCAGAGGCACCTGAAACAAGTAAAAGGAATTTTGAATTACGGCGGAAGATATACATATTATACGCAAATCACGGAAATAGTGTTTCCCACCCATACGCACAAAACTTTTTGGGAATAGGTTTTTTTTTTTTTTAATATGGGTTTGATCTTGACTCTAGTCTAGGTCATAGATACCAGAGACAAAGTCGACGATGAAGCCAGCTTACCCAGAAGAAGCCTGTTCACTCTAATTTTGAAGAAGAGATTAGGGTTGTATGCGAGAAACTTAGGAACTTTCATTGTGCGTTCCTAAGGAGTAGAATTGCCTGCCGATGTCTGTGATTGTGGTTGTTTTATTAAGTCAAATATGAGTGTATCAGTTATTTAAAAAACTTAGTTTTCGTTTTAAAAATATGGAAAGGAGATTTACAGGTACATTTACCTCTTTCGCTCATGGAAATTTTCCTAAAGTGTGAGAATTGAGACTATCTTTGTCTATTCAATATTCCAGACTAAGATTTTGTATTTATCAAAACCGTCATCTTCTAAATATACAAAATAATCCCTATTTCCCTTGGTCACGGCATCACGCGTGAACGGAACGGCTGGACCAATTTCGCTAATTCTCTTTTTGTTACTTATGTTTGTTATTGTCAGGAGAAGGTTCTTAAGGAAGATAATTTTGTAAAAAATATACATCCGCGCGAAGCCGAGGCGATAGGTATACTAGTGATAGATAAAAATAATCTGTAGATATTAACTCAGGACTCAGAAATTGATTTGTCGTTTGTTCGCCTTTAAAGGCCTTTCGTATAAAGTCGAGAACCCCACAGTAATGTGATAATGTGATGTCTATTGCTGGCTTTACAGCTAGCAGTAGACTACACACTATAACAACAAAAACCCCAGACGAGAATATTTAATAAGAATTAGGCAAGTTAATCCAAACAATATTACATTCATATCCGAGTTAATAACGGACCGTAAGCCGGATCAGTTCAGTGTAAGTCCACTAACTACAGGATACTTGAACCTGTTCCAAGACTTACTGCGCAGAAAAACATGGGACTTTATCTAGCCCATAATGTATGGGAATTATTCCTACCTTGAAATTAAACTTTAAATACATACAAAATTAAGAAATGTTTAAGTATATTTTCCTTTTATGTTATCTCTAAACGTCATATAAAATTAAAAGCAAGATGGCGGCGCGGACAAGGCGGCTAATGTTTTCCTTTTTATAAGTAAACCCATTACGTGTTTGGTGTTTTAATGTTGCCCCGTCAAGTCTTTGTGTACCTACGTCCAAGTGCACTCAAATTGTGTGAAAAGCTCGTTCGTGATCTTCAAGTTAGGTTGGCAATACTGATGCACAACAAACGACGAGTGCCCTAACGATCCTATTCTGTTCCCGACCATGGACGTCATCCATTCATTCGACCTGAAGAAAAAGAGCGCACTAAATCACTAGACCATAAATGACTGGTAACTACGCATACATTAGGTTTAACGACAGACAGACGCACAGACAATGTGTTATTAGAGATTCATTGTCTAGCCAGGTGAATATCCTAGACGGACGGAAGTCCAGATATCCTGTGCCATACATATGAGTGCGGTGTATGGAGATCCGCGGGGCAACGTCTTCTAGCCAAACAATACCATGTATAGGGGACTCAATGCCGTACTACATGGCTAGACGGTTTTTTATACACAGGAAAAAAATACCAATCACAATTGCCAAGTGATGGATAAATTTTCTTTATTAGGACCGTGCAAGTCAGTTGCATGCATGTGGTTCGAGTGTGACACAGCAGCGTGGTCACGAAACTACGTAAATATGTTGTTCGTATTTTTTTCGGAGTCAGTTGACGTTGTTTTTGCATTTCCGTGCACGAGAATCAATTTGGGACAGTTGAATATTTGTAAAACTTGCTTTCATTGTTGACAAAGTTTATCTTTCTATGTTTATTTACCAAGTTTTTCAGCATTATATTGACAGATAGTATTTTAAACCAAATACAATTGCTTTACTTAAAAAAGATTTTTCAGGCTCAAATAATGTTTTTTACAGGTACCTATAGCTTTAGATAGTACCCATTAATCTGCACAAAAGCCAGCACCCACCCATTAAACTACCAGACATTCAAACAATCATTTCTTGAAATTCCATACCTACTATCAATCTATTGCCCCCAAAGCCTTTCTAAGCCATTGGAGAGAGTCCACAAAACACATTAGCTGCATACCAAGAGTCAAGAAAGTGACCGCAGTAACCCGATCACCGGCTCTCCGGCGTCGTCTGCGGCGGGCCTAGCCAGGGCAATCCCACGCGACAATGTTGCAGCGACCACCGCTTAAGTACCCGATGATATCGCACCCACAATCTCATTCACCGATGACAATTTATGCTGACGTAATTACGTATATATTGTGGTGTGGAGAAGTGGCTAGAGTGGACCAGTAATCGTGATTGCGATGGACTTCCTTTCCTTGAATTCTTTTTTTGTAATCTGAATCTTTTTATGGCGGATTCAGTTCTCAATTTCATAAAAATGAGCCCTTCAAGTAACTATATTTCAGGTCCAGGTAAGTTGGAAATCAGTATTCGTATATCGTACAACCGATCAACAAATTGAAGGGCGATCAATCAGGCTATTGTCAGGCTTGTGAGCAAGTGCAAGTGTTTACTCCAAATGCAAAGAAGACTAAGAACAAAACAAGAATAAGATTGTTCTGGTCTAAATATAGAACAAGCGACACCATATTTAGGAACGGCATTTTCCAACATGACACAAAATCCGGAAATACCGCCAAAGGAGCACGCTCAAAAATTCTACGAAAGTGGAATAATGGACGGGACACGTTTATGATTCAGATGTCAGACCAACCGCACATCATAATGCGAGGCGCAATAAAATAATTTAAGATCTTCATAATATTGTGAATGTGCATAATTTAGAGTTGTCGGTTGTCTTAATATGGGCATTAAAGACAATTACGTTGGCTGCGTGCGGCTCGCGAGTCGGACGAGGTGGACGAGGCGGTGCATATGCGGCGCGGGCGCAGCGCCCGATGCAGTTTAGATAGCCGCCGACGACGGCTGACGCACTGACGGCTTCAACACACACAGTTTTGTTGCAGTCCTCCCGGGAAACTGTTATTGTTGCATTATTTCTATCTACTATTTAATGTGCCCCACTTTGAGGGAGCCACATGTAGGATCTGAACAATTCAAGTGAGTTGACTTGATGTAGCTGTTGGAACTAATATTGCAAGTGTGGAGAGATGCAGACTTATGCGACCGCTTTAAACTTTTCTCAAGAATAGATGCATGATGAACGTATTCTGGTTCATATCAAAATGAAATACATAACACTGAGATCCAATAATATTGTTTCTAATAGTCTAATAGATATTAAAATGACGATAAATAGTAATGTAGCATTACAAGATTGCAACTAAAATATTATTTGACCTACTTGAACGGAACTAAAATACTGAATTCCGACAACTTGGTTGCAATGGAAATCAGAATATGCAGATGAGGTTAACAAATGCATATTCAAGTTTTGATAAGGTGTGTCATGTTCCATATCGACGCAGTAACATTAAACGAGGGCTATATGAGATGGAGATAACGATACAGGCTAAGACAATCTTGATGGAAAATATGCACCTAACAAGGACCATTTTTCAGAAAGTTTCGATTTTGAATAAAAGGTAGTGCAGCCTTTAAACGACATGACCTATTTTAACAATAAAACTGATACACGCTCAAGATATGCACTGATGTACGCAGAGCAATTTAAATTAGATACCGTGGCTGTGGGAATACTTATTTTACTGGACGATGATATCTCGCGAGTTATCGTGCGAAGCATCGGAGTGTCTGGATGTGCCGTGCCTATTTTGCATACTCGGTGTGTCAAGGCTGGGTACCGTGCCAACAGTATGTCATTACCTTTGCAGACTTATTGCAATTTCATTTGTGCTAAGAATTTTTATGCGTTGTGAATCAGATTCTCCACGCATATAAAATCTTCGGGTCAAGTAAATTCTGTCCGAAAAGATTTGATGCGCGGTAGCGGTGTTGATAAGATCGGCAAGATTTTTGAACAGGATACCGAGATAACAGTTTACGGTTTCGATAAGTGTGCGGATAAGGAAGAAACTGGAATGGCCACAGAAAATAAAATTTTATATGGAAATAAAAGTAAATTAAATTCGAATTGTAGTTGAGGATCGAGGCATCTTCGTTTTGAATTCAAGACAGTAAAAGCACGCGACAGCAATAACATAGTAATTTCCGAACATAAGAGTCTCACTTAGTGGATTTTGCTTCGTGAATTAGCATTTAAATATTTTATTTTTGTGGTGTTGCAAAAATGGCTTAGCCGATTCGTAATCCCTATAAGTTTGGGTTTAAAGCATTACGGTTTAAAATATGTATATATGTCTACTTATGTAACTCTGCAATGCTCAATATTCATTAGACTTTTACTGCAAAGTTCTATTTGTATTTTTTCTATACCTTCATGATACTAGGAATGGAAAATTGCTAGGCACATATTTTTTTATCTCTGTGAAGTTGTTGTAGAAATCATTTATTTTTTTATAAATTAATTTAATTGAGAGAGCTAATTCTTTCAATATTTTCAAGAACAACTAAGATGAGGCAAAGAGATACAAACATTTTAATCTACTAGGTTCAGGTAAATGTTACATCCATCACAAATTAATTTATCGTGAACATCATGAGGGTTCATAGGCACCTACTAAGCGAGCTCACGAAGTTCCCACGTCGTAGACAGATCGCCTACCCAGATACGCAGACAGCTGTCATCTAACTTATCTGCCTACATCCTGATGACACTCATGACGAACCATCTACCGAGCTTAGAAAACACTATCTGAATAAAATTACTATAACCATAAAAACAAACGATCCTGTAAAGTAATACGACGGTTTTTGAGACGAAATAATTGATTAGGATGTGTCTACGGTTGTTTTGCTTGCTAATCCAGTCAGTGAAGATCTTTTTATGTATTATCATGTCGAATATATAGGAGTATGTGTACCTTTAATGCGTTTTAAAAAAACATACATATTTTGATTGAGGATTGAACTAGAGAAGAAGACTAGAAAAAGGACTTGATAAAAGTAAGAGATGATATGCCTGCCATGGCTGGAGGCTTTAATATTTATATTAAGGCCACCACAGGCAAGCCGGGTTAAGCAGTCGACAACCTCATAGGTTGAACTGAGAGACGCCTCACAAAAAAAATATATTTGAAATGAAATGAAAAATGAAATGAAATGAAAAAAAATGAAATGAAATTGTTTATTGCCAGATTAATATCCAAATAATAATACACAAATCAATTAATCAATTTATGACTGCCAGGGTTGCGGAATTTGTTCGAAGGAGACAACGCGGCCTTGGAACGCAAAGGGCTTTAGGAGGAACACGGATGGGTTTTAGTCAGTAAGAGTCTGACACGCCCTTCCGCTACACCCAGAGCGGAAGAAGTCATTTGATGATTTCCCATCCAAAAATATACAATCCAGTAACAGCGACGACTGACAGTAAAGAATGGACATTCGAGGAACATTCGGCGCCAACTCCAAGCAACATGATGGGACAAAGGCAGAAGAAGATTAAGAGCCACCTCTTCCAGAATCTGACTGTTACCATGGATAAAAAAACCTTCGAAAAACATTAAAAAAAATGCTTCTCTTGATATCTCACGGTACTAAAAGTGGCTCGAAAAGTTAACATGCATTATTTTCTCTGGCGTCATCGCCGCAAACAAACAAACAAACGTGTTGCAAACTTTATTGCACTTCATAAAAATGCAGTAAATCTTTCCCTAAGTATTACGTGCTACGTCGCTAATAATCCAGTGTGCGCGTATATAACAGAGATTACTAGTTTCAATGTCAAGTAAATAAGTCTCCCATAGTTGGCGTTCGTGTAGTTTCCACATCAGCATACGAATTGCGGGACCTCTGCTTATATCGCTTTATGAGCGACTTGCACACGAATGCGCCGCCGGTGACGGACATGCAAATACTGCACACCCACTGATTACACCGCGCCCCCACATATGCATACTTTTTATCCAGACGGACACCTTCGCCGCATGAAATTTGATGACGCGCAATAAAACTTCATAGCAGTACGCATCGAAACGCACTTAAGCTTAATGCCACACATTTTACGTCGACTAAAATTGACACAAAGTGCACAATTTTAAATTGCCACCATGCCGCACATGACACCTCGAAATGTAAGGACACGCTCGTAAAAAATATTCTGCTGCAAAATAAAAAAGCTAGATAAGCTCTAAACGATGCGTGTCCGTCCATTCGTGCCGTGTATCGTTATGTTTCCATATTTAAGCATGCAATCGTATCGATAAAGACAACCGTAAAGTTTCGATTTAAGTGTCTCGAGCCTACATTCAGCTCATTTCAGACGGCGGCCTTCGTTCGCTTACGAGTGGCGAACGTGCTAAAAGGTGTACTAAATAGGTCCCTACCGAGTAGTCACACATTTAAAAATGTAAAATACATTCGTACTAAAACCATAATGGAGTCTGTTCTGATAATGTTTCGATTTTACGCGCCGCATAAGAAATGCGAAGGCGACATAATAGACGCACGCATATGAGTATCTGCAAGGCATGGGCCTTATTTTCTTCGGTTATGTACGCGCTGCTGTCATTGTTAATTCTAACTTAAACGAGCCCACGGGCCACGGCGCCGCGACTCCTTGCCCACTACGGCTAGAATAGGATATCAGCTTATGCTTGTTTACGACCGAATTATTGAGTCGTTGTACTTATTTCCTTGGGCTCAAAGGCGTCTAATTTAGAGATGATATTATATCAAGCTTCAGGACTACGTTAACCTGTGCTGAGTGAAGGGTGCAGTGACCTGTGGTTATGAAATAAAATTCGTTTGAAAATGGTACGAAATAATTAAACAGTGCAGTGGTTGTGTTGTGTGCCTGCACACAGCGGGCAGCGGGAGCGGGTGTGGTCGGCGAGCGCGGCCAATTTGCATTGTGTCTGGAGTGTGGCGAGTGGCGAGTGCCGACTGTCGGACCTCCCCCCGCACCAGCTCACGACGTCAACGTAATGCTCCTTGTATTTTAATTAATTTCGATTTTAAATTTCGATGAACGCGAGAGCTCAATTAATCTTCAATTAAATTGAAGTACCTGTATAATGATGCGTCACTTTACGAAAATTATATTTTTTATACAGTCCCACAGCAATTTAAATTGATTATTAATGTAAGGACAGCCAGTTACACAGTGATTATTGTAAATAATTTAAGTGTTTTCGGGAACTGTTTAAATAAATACGACGGTCGGGATTGTAATGAGTTGAATAGTGGAGTTATTTCGAGCCTTGAAGCGTGGTCAATTTTAGTTGTGTTCGTTATTAAAGCGTGTTTGACAGGTGAATTATGGTATCCTATTAAAGTGTACAAACAATGTGCAGCACGAGGTAGATAGTGGAGCGCATGTAAAAGATTGCGCGCGCCGAGCGGGGCCGGGCCGATTTGTAATACGCCACGGAGCGGCCGGGGCCCAGCGGACGGGCGGCTGCAAGCTACATTGTTGCAAGTTTGCGAGTGCAAGCTATTAGTGCGCCGCATTATCCGAGCTAGATCCCGGCGCGGCTGCTAATTCTACACTTTGCACGTTTTTGCGTACATAGTATTATTTGCGTTTGCTGCAGGCCATCGCGTGTCAGATTGACATTGAGGAGTAAGTAAGAGTACTATTCTGATTCGGACGACCGAAGTAAACCTACGATTTCCATGCTTACAAGCACTTCAAGTCTTCAACGTGCCTAACATACTTTGTTGCTAGCATTAAACATTCATTATGGTTTTCAACCCCTTATTATCATAAGCGAAACAGTGCTAAAAGCTATACAGCGAATGTGCAGAAATATGAATCGCAGGCAGTTAGAGATTTCACACTTTATTGGCGACGACAGGACTATAGAGCAGATAGCAGTGAAATCGGTTACAATGAATACTTCAGCACGATAATGCGGCTGTCAAGACTGCCTTACAGATAAATCACCGCCGTGGGTGTCAAAGTAAAAACGCGGCTGAGGTATATTCTTCAGAGCGGGTCTGCTTTAGAGTCGGTTTTTTTTTAAGATTCAACAGCAGTTAACGCAGAAGTGGACTAAGACCGAATTCGAATTATTTTACGACAATAAGCAGCGAGCCACGATCGGAGGGGCAATTCGCATTTGCATCTCAGTCGCAATGAAACCAAAATACCTCTAATTTCCCTAAATTTTGACAGATTGCGACTATAATGCGAAAGCGAACGTTACTTAAAAAAAAACTGGTCAAATAAGCCGAATAAAAACATGTTCCTTGTATGGGGGCACCCTTTTATTTTTAATTTGATTTCATTTTTATTATTTGATGTTATAGCGGCAACAGAAATATATGTATCATCTGTGAAAATTTCAACTGTCTAGCTATCACGGTTCATGAGATACAGCCTGGTGACAGACAGACAGACGGACAGTGGAGTCTTAGTAATAGGGTTTAATTTTTACTCTTTGGGTACTGACCCTAAAAAATACAAGAAATGGTCTTCAGATGGCATTAAAGAGGACACTAAGACACATTACCGCAGAGTCCGCCGCAGGCTGCAGAACATACTAACTCTGTGCTGGGCTGGACACATGCTGCAGAAGCAATTACCTAGTATACTAATTCTTTTAACTGCTTAATTAAGAAACTGCACAATGCTTTTTAACCTAGCTGGGAATGCAGCACCTCACCACTATTTTAGTTGCTGTTATTATGAATAAACAATTTATTATTAATATTACATAAAAAAAATAAAAAAACAGTTTTTTTGCCGGAAAAAACGCAAAGAAACACTTAAAAATAAAAAAAAACTTATCCACTACAATTATAACATAAATAAATTTAAAAAAAACGCATCACTATCAGCCCATGTCAGGACCGGACATTAATTAAAACGAGTATCTGGTCACACCATAGACAAAACAGAACACAGTTCAGCAGTTGTCTATGGCATGACGCCCCACTGACGGACAGCGACAACATGGAAACAACAACAATAATAAACATGTATATCTATCAGCTAATCCTCTATTCAAACCATCTTGTCAAAGAATCCGAAGTGACGGAAGTTCAACAAACATGAACATTGTATGAAGATTGAGGGCAGGTTCTGATCTCGCTTGTGAAGGCTGTAATGCTCTTATTCCTTTAAGTGTGACAACTGTGCTGATTATACGACGGAATTGTCATTGAAATGTCGAGCGGATAAATGGGGTCTGAGCGTGACATTCTCGGAGTCAGCGAAATATTTTGCACTTGATTTATGGAGACTGGGCGTTATATGGAATTTGACTGGAGTATACCTGCGCTAATAATGAAGTGAATGAAATGTGTGACTAGAAAATATATCGTCCTACTGCTCGCATTAGAAATGCGAAAGTTTGTGAGGATGGAAGGATGGATGTTACGCCACAAACTACTGAATGGCTTTTGATGACATTTTACAGTAATGTAGCTTAAACATCAGAATAACACAGGCAATTTATAACTAATCCCGCGCTCGGCAACTATTTGCTTGATACATATATCTGCACTGTTTCATTAGTCAGATTGAATAGATAGAACAGATTATCTGCGACTGATTGGATCAAACAGAAAGATAGCAATCACTAAATAAAAATAGATGAAGTATTGTGTATGCGTCTCGAAAGACCATCGAACCTCAAGTAAAATTGTTTGTTTCTTTGTAAGACGCAATCTATGGAAGTAGGTACTGGGGGCTACGCTCTAAACCCGAAGTCCGTAGTTTCGGGCGTATTTTCCGTATCACCTACGGACTTACGATTAGTTCCGAACCCCAACTAAGAAATGACAACACGATTTGACAGTAACTGTCAAAACGTTTTGTCACTAATTCTTTGTGGTTAGGTGATACAGACTAGAATACGCCTGCAACTAAGCCCAAAACTACGGACTTCGGGCTTAGAGAGTAGCCCCCCTGATCCGATTATGAAAATTCTTTCACTGATGCAAATCTACAGTATCGCCTACTGCTATAGGCCTTCTTTCTCACCAGTCAAAACTATTCATCGACCTTCAACAAATCCTTAAAAACTGGCTCATCAAAAGTTTAACGAATCACTATATCTACAACAATTCGATGGGGTCATCGAAAAGTTAAGAATACACCCCCTGAAAGTAAATACGAATGCAACAATGTTGCGGGAAGATGAACAAATAGAGCAACAGCCGTAGCACGGAATGGGCAGGTACAGGAAGACAGCTAACATAATTACTGGTAACAAACTAACACCTGACACGCGGCTGACATATTATGACAATAATTACAGACTAAACTTTAGTAAACTTTAGGTACTTATAACATTTTGAAATGAGCAACGAATTTTCATCATCTTCCTGCCCCTATCCCATGATATTGAAGTCGGCGCAACACGTTATTTTTCTATCCCATCTTGTCAACTGTCACGCTATCACTAACTCCATAATATTTCATATTACTCCTCACACAATCCACCCAGCTTTTATTTGGCTTCAAAATCAAAAGTCATTTATTCAAACTAGGCTGAGTGCGAGTACTTTTCCCCTCCCCTTCGCTCTCCCACTCCATCCACATTTCAAGGAAAAATGTAGCAGTGTATGAAATGTGAAAAATCATCATTTCATGTATTATAAACAAGTAGAATTGTTTATTATTGTATCAATCTAGGAAGTAATAATTTATATTATCAAAATGGTTTGTATCCAGGGAAATTGCTATCATTAGAGGACAGTCCACGGTAGCGAAGCTGCGGGAGAACTAGTAGTATATACAATTAGGGCACGCTATCCGGATAGTTCTATACATGAAATTCGGATACCTAGTCTCAAGTACTTGGGAGTGGTCCTTGATAACAAATTGCTCTGGAAAAGTCATGTCGACTACAAACTCATGAAAAACACAATCGTACTTTAACAATGCATCAAATGTTAGGCAAAACATGGGGTCTTCCCCAAAGATTACGTTGTGGCCACACAGCCGCGATCAGGCCAATGCTGGCCTATGTCGCTTTAATTTGGTCAGCGAGGACGGGCAATCAACCACCAGAGATCAACGGTTCCAAAGACTAGCCTGCTCCGATTTCACTGGCTGCTTGAGAACGCAAATAACTTCTCTTCACTTATAAATTCAGCAGGAGGCAGCACTAGCTGCCACCTGGGTAATGCTTCTAGGCATATGGGCATGAACCATACTAGCGCCTACGCTGACTATACCGAATGTAGGTATAACCAGTTCACTAAAACAGAATTAATGAGTCGCTTTATCTACTACTAACATGTTCGAACATCTTATGTTCTTGCGTTTTAATATCCAACAATTCATTTAATTCATTGATCCTTGTAATGTCTTCATAAACTATTTCATCAAAACATTGTGAAAGTTATATGAATTTATCAATAATTGCAATTTAAATAAAATTATTGATTGATTATTCGTTAAATTTACTTTTTACGATGATTATCGAAATATCCGGATAGTGTCTTGGTAGTATCCGGATTATCCGGATACTACCAAGACACTACCCGGATTTTTTTTTGTTTAGAGACCTCATTATTTTTTTGTTACCCGCTTTATAAAAATATTCTTAAGGAACTTACTTCCGGGATAAGAACCGTAACCGTACCTACCCTTGTGCTAAGTTTTATCTAAATCCGTTTAACCGTTAAGACGTGAAGAAGTAACAAACAAACAGGCAGATAGACAGTTACTTGCACATTTATAATATTATAGTATGGATAGAAGTTGCCAAATATTCTTTTGAGGTTTAAGCCATGGTTAGCAGACAAATGTCCAGCAGTGATTTCTCATGGTTCTAACTGAGAAACAGTGAAGATATTATATACAACTTGGAAACATTTATATGTGTCATCGATAAACTATGAATCTGAAAATGCACCTGCTCATCGTTAATCCTGTGGATTGTACACTAGTGGCGTCTTACAGACTAATGCAGGAAGATATGCGAACGGTGTAGAGCTTCATAATTAAACATTATACCTACTCGAATATTTTTTTTATTTTTTATTTGAGATGAGTTTGCTCTTGACTCTAGACTAGGTCATAGATGACAAAGACAAAGTAAAATAGATATTAAAGACGTAAATAAATATATCAGAACTATCAAAAATGTACATGTTTTTTTTGTGTGTTTTTCGGTCTTATGACGACAGATGATAACAGTGCTGTCTCTGTTTAGCACATACATTTTTAAACGCTTGGAACTTTTTTTTTACAGAGGTTAGACTTTTCTTAGGTATTGAAAAATGAAATTTTAAAAATCCAGACAAATACGGTCCTATTACCACATGAACTGCGCATCCGCTGCGCCAGATTGATGTTAACATTAACTCAAACTTTATCTTTTCATTTTTGTGCCTTTCCGACCGGTTAAGAGGCGGTTTAAGTAAAAGTAAAAAAGGGTAGATTTTTAAGACATCGCATTTTGTGGAGTCCCAAAATAAAGTTTATTGTCAGAGTGCGTGGGTAGCGGCCCTTTATTAAAAAAAAATAAAAAGGTTTCTTTCCGATTTGGACGTCCACTTTTCATATTAAGCACAGAACATTGGACAGCAGTCGCTTGCAACATTGTATGAAGTTATTCGTGCAATGTATGAGGGTATATTAATTATACGCGATTTAAATAATTTTTCATTCAGGCGTAATTTATTGATATTAAAATATGCATTCGGGTTACTGTTTGTTGTCGTACGTATTCTTAATTTGTGATTATTAATGCTTAATGAATTCGGTTTACCTTTTAAAATGTTTATTGCGGCGGCGCGGCGGTGTAACGGTCAAATTTAAAATGAATTTCGATCGCCGCGCAATTCTTACTACCTACCTTACTACTACCTACTTACTACCTACCTATATTGACAAATGAAGCTGGAGCACTGGGCTATTGGGTGTCAGCTTATTTATTGTTTGTACGTACCGATTTTTTACTTATTTTTTATTATTTATATATATATTAATAATTGTTGCATTTTTACCCGTATAATTGTTATATTTATACTTATTATTTTATTTGTATATTTCTGTTATATATGCTCCGTGAATGTATCTGTGGCACCACTGACTGGCCCTATCAGAATACCAGCGCTGCGTTATTTATTTTTTAGATATCGCAGCATAAGCTGAGATAGGGACCATTTTGGCCTCGCACAGATAATTATTTTATTATACTGTTTAGTTATTAATTTTATTTTACTTGTTTGTTTGTCTTGTGCGAGTCCCAAATAAGTATTTTTCTTTCTTTATTTCTTTCTTCTTTACCTTCTTTCATCTAAAGATTAAGTTTTTTAAGAAAGTACATCTAATGCCAGTTGTTCTGATATAGCTTCGCATTAAATAACATTCACAAGAACACAGTAAAACAACAAATTAAACCTAATATGGTGAAACCAGTCACTCTTTCCTTTTTAGATATCTCTGTAATCTAAGATTAGATAATACCTGTCCTATCGGATCATTACAAACCTTCCCTCCTCTACAAATTAACACAACTTACTTTAAACGGCTATAACTTAAGGTCTCACAACACATGTACATATAAAAACTTCACTCATTCCCATCTTTGTCACAACAGTAATGTTGTAAACAGTAATATTTTCCATCGCTTTACTGTTTCCAATTTAACTATAACATTGTCACCGAAGATGTCTTATTGAATAATATCGTAACTTCTCTACGTTATGGTTAGAGCTTTCGGTTCGCCGACATCCACAATCGACGTGGCGACGACAGGAGCTAGTAAATGTTATAACTATTAGATTTATATGTAAACTCGTCAGCCATTCATGAAAAACATTGTTGCAGCAACAAGTTTTACGTTGCTTGTAACATGTTGTGATGTATGGCGCCAGAAACATCTGTTGCAGCAACACATAATTTTCCATAAGATTTATTCACCATAATATTCATTTGAACTTTAATTTACACCATAATTACTAAAAATAAACCTAATCTACCATGCATGCTTGCTCGCGCGTTGAGTGGTCACAGTTCTAACAGAACCTAACCTAGCCGTTTTGAATTTGATAAACTGTTTATTGTCCCAAAATTGTTTGCTGTAATAAATCATTTGATTACAGACCTTATGCCTAAATGACATTATTTTTTTGTACCATACATCAAACGTTTCTAAATTATATTAAATGTTGCTTATGTCAAGTATCGATTATGTAATGTGTTACTTATAGAAACTAATGATTATAACAGATGTTATTATGAAAACTTATTTTATGGCAAATAAAAATTATGACTAATAAGGTGATATGACAAGCGTTATTAGTATAAATGATAATAGTGCAAGTAAATATTATGAGGGGGACGATTATAGAAAACAATAATAGTACAAATTATATTATGGAAAACAAGATAATACCCACATAAACATGTTTAATGTAACATTGCAGGGCAACTTACGCTGAAGATGAAACGAAGCTATAGGGAAGTAATAACTTGGGCCTGTTAAGGTATTTCAAAGATAACAAATGGTAGAGTAGCTAATAGAACTATAAGAAAGTGTTTTAGAATGCTAAGTTATCGGAAATTTATTCTCTCCAAGACCACTTACACAGATAAGTGGTTCAATCAATTGGCCAAGCGCCAGTAATGTCCGAGGTACTCCAAGTTTCTAAACTGGCGCGTTAGCATTGAATTCCAGGGTGTTAGTGTGAATATACTTAGGTCGGTAAATATGTAAACTTTACGAGTAGTTAGCCCTAAATATTCATAATATATTTGAAGATTCATCCCTCTTGTATTATTTTCTGATTCTGAAAGGAAGTCGTTGCTAAATAGTAACAACCGCACGGGTCGATCTTTAAGGTTAAGCTACGCTTGCCAAGGTTGGTCTGTGGATGGGTGACCATCTTAACATACCGAGTTTCCCCCGTGCCTCGGAAAGCACGTGAAGCCGTTGGACCCGACTGTCATTTGTAGATCTTTGGCAGTCGTTACGGATTGTTAGAAGTCAGTAAATCTCTTGCCAAAAACTACCGTGTTATCCAGTTAATGGGTTGTGGAGCTGAATCCGGTTTGACTGGAAGCCGACCCCAATATAGCTAGGAAAAGGCTAGGCAGATGTATTATTGTCTGAATCATTCAATCTGCCCTTTCTCTACTTTTTTGGTATTGGCTTCCTGTCTAGCCTCCACAATCCCGTAACTGGGTAACACCCTTGCAATGAATCTAAACAGACGAAGTTCGACACCCGATTAATAACTAAAAACTATGCGGAAATGTAAGCATCTGCTAAAGAAGCTAATTTCGAGACCTCTTATGAAGACTAAGTAGGTTTTCACTCACAATTGGCTACAACAGCATACAAACGAAAAGTCATCGTGAAAGCCTTGGCAATATCGGTACTACCTACTCCAACACATTAGTCCGGCAGTGCGAAGACACGAAGGCACTTCGCATATTGACACACCACTTGGTGCATCCACCGCAAGGCGACGAAGCGTCCGAGGACAGATGTGCAAACTCATCAAGGACATGCCAATATGTATGAGTGCGGCGACGCGCGCTGACGCGACCCAACCGACATCAATTTCAATATTACCTTAGCAAATGCACGGACTAAACTTCACTTCGAAACTTCTTTTAGAATGGACCTTTGTCTGAGGCGCTGTGTGTGAATCCATCACGCAGATATACGAGAATGCCAGACTGCAGCTTTGATAAATGTAAAACGAAATATGGTTGGTGCATGATGATTTATGATACGCTAAACTGCTTGGTATATTCAACATTAAACACAACTACAGGCCATAAAATTTACACAAAATTTATTAGATTTAAATGATATCTCGCATACAGCTTCTACATTCTCATAGATCACGTCGCAGAACCAGCTACAAAATAAATTAGACATCAAACTTATTATTTGCTCGAAACTTGCATAAACCGCAAACCTACACTTACGATTAGATTGAAATAGACTGCCATTTAATTTCGCATCACCGTCCACAGGTTGTAATCATCGGCGGGAAATTCTATAATCTAGGTAATTGTGATATTCTATACAAATGGCTTGTATGCACTATTATACGTTAATAGGTAGGCTAATCACCGGCGGCCATTGGGAACAAATGTAATATACGATGTGTGGTTTCAGCCTCAGCAACATTGTAAGGCGCAAGTAGTGGAGGGGAGCAAGTTGCAGACGCTGAGACGGCCCACGGCAGACACCCGACAAATGACTAAATTGCCTCGGAACCAATAACGGTAAGACATTTTATGTGAGATAGTGTTACGTGTCGGGTGACCATGGTTTGTAAGCTTGATATACTTTAGGAATTACAGATTGTTTGAAATTCAGGAAATAGGTATTTTCATGATAATTCTATTTGGACCGTCCGTTACATTTTCAAAATTTTTTTAGTCAAAACCCTATACGAGAACGTGAACGGGGTTGACTATGCCATCTAGTGTTGCACATTTGAAACTTTAACGTTTAGAATACTTGACATTAACGCTTCTGTGCTGCCACCTATAGTCCCTGCATTTGCCCGCGACTTCGTACGCGAATATCCCGTATTTTCCCCTCTTCCCGTTCCTGTATAGCCTATAGCCTTCCTCATGAATGTGGCTATCATATACAAAAAGACTTTTCCAAATCCGACTGGTAGTTCCAGAGATCGGTGCGTTTAAACAAACAAACAAACTTCAGCTTTTTGTATTGATAAAGATAATAGGAGAAAGGATAGATATATACATGAGACGACTCTGGATGTTAAACATAAATCTAAACAAACCGTTAGGTATTACGGATTTCTTAACATCACTATTTTCACTTCGCAAAGAATTTACAACCACCTTCTGCCAGCAACTTCGCCCGCGTCAAAATTATTCCAAGAGAATATACTACCGGAATGAAGACTTGGGTCTACCCGTGTGCCAAGTTTCATCCGAATCTCTTCAGCCGTTACGACGTGAAGAGGTAACAGACACACAGTTACTTTCACATTTATAATATTGGTGTGGATTTTTGTACAGACGCCAGCACGTCAAGCTAGAACAATCTTTCACTTTACCGCTAATGCATTAGGTTCAAGGTTGATTGGGAAAATTTGACAGTTTCGTGTAGCTTGATGTGCTGGCGTCTGCACAAGCACTTATGCAACCTCGGAGAAACTCCAATGGAAATGTCCTTGTATTATATTCTGCAAATCCTACTAATATTATAAACGCGAAAGTTTGTAAGGAAGGATGGATGGATGGATGGATGTTTGTTACTCTTTCACGTAAAAACTACTGAATGGATTTGGATGAAATTTGGCACAGTGGTAGATTATAGTCTGGAATAACACATAGGATACTTTTTATACCGGGAATATGTTTCCTTGGGATAATTTTCGACAATAACGCGGGCGGAGCCGAGGGCGGCAACGAAAAAAAATAATTCAAAATAATTTCATTGAGGATACACCACACAGAGAGAGAGACAGAGGACAGTAGCCATGTAGCAACGCGATTGTTAGCGATTTCATCACGTAGGCGGTTTCTATTTACAATTAACTGTGATGTCCTCTTTACATAAGTTCCTTTCATAATTATCTTGAAGGTATACAATTACTGTTATATTGTCATAGCTACTAAAATACCGATTCAGGATAAGATGTGGAGTTTCTTAGGTAGTTACCTACTGGTTTGTGTGGCTACGATTTATTTCAGGGGTAATCTATAAACTAATTTACTAATAATAAAGCTGAAGAGTTTGTTTGTTTGAGCGCGCTATTCTCTGGAACTACCAGTCGGATTTTGAAAATTCTTTTTTTATATGATAGCCACATTCATGAGGAACGGGATCGGGAAAAACGGGATCGGGAAAAACGGGATATGCGCGTACGAAGTCGCGCGAAGGGCAAAAGCTAGTTATAATTATATCATTATGGATTTTCTGAACGACTTTTCTTAAGTTTGTTTGTGCACTACTTGACTACATGTTCTGTACCTAATTTGCTAATCTCTCTATCGCATTGAGATTTGCTCTAAGAAATCCATTTGTGGGTTTAGCTCGCATTGAACATAGGCTATCTTGTGTCTGTTTGCAATGAAGAATATGACTTTTTGGAAATAGACACAAAGACAATATTTTTCCTTGCCAAAAATAAGATCAGCTTGCTTTATTCGGCGTAAACCTACTACTTGTTGTGAGGCTGTTTAAATTCCTTGCAAGTTCTCTACCTATGGCACAATATGATACAGGATACACCGAGATTTACTGATGTAAGTCCCATATAACATTACAATCCGCGGGTCAGATGTTACTCACTCGCCCTGAGGATTGCACACCTAGGAAATTACCAGTACCATATGAGAAAACCTTCATGTTTCTTCATACGTCGATGACCAGACGATTCATATTTATTATTCCGCTTATAAAACGCCTTATTATTCGTACAAAATAAAAACAAAATTATTGTAATGTATTAAAATTATTAAGAAAATAAAAAAACGGGAAAATATAAAGGACGGCATTGTATTATATTCAAAGTTAGTGTGAACATCGTTGAATGCAAAGGTCCTTATTACTGAGGTCCTTGTATAAATGATTGATGACACACGCCTCCACGCTACAGGTGGGTAGGTATTGAAGGTACACAAATATAATGAGTCATACAGACGTCTGGGGTCTGTAAGATTCGTGACAAATGTCTGACAATTTATGTGCAATCGATTTAGGGATCAACATTTTTGGGGGTGTTAAAGTCACAAAGGTTTATACAAATACATTACACATTGCATTGCATTCATTAAATTATTCCAGCAACTGTGGTAGTATGTATTGTATCTGCAATGTATACGTGAACACATACAGCTGTCTTTCAGAGATCTTCTTTTTCAAGTTAATCAAGCTATTCTCGAAAAGAATCCGCAACGACCGAACTGCGGCGCATTGAATTTCATCGCTGTCAAACTGTAAATTATCAATGTCAACTGCATAATGTTACAAGCACAAAATCGCACGAGTTCGATACGAATTGTGGTTACTGACGTACTAGCACATCACACCGACGGCGGCGGGAGTGATCCGTGACACGCGGTACTTACGCCGTTCGTTTATTTGCGTTAAATAGCCCTGCCCTTGTGACGTCTAAATGCACCAATAATTGCAATCGTCGCGACTACGCGCGGATGTGTGAGACGCCCTAATAAGGCACCGCATACATTAGTAATGTTGGCATCGGCATACGCGTAAATAAGCTTTAGGATAAGATATGCGTAGACTTATTTTATGCGTTTTAGATTCGCGTTTTAATTGGGGTTGGAAATTTATTCTGTAGGCGCCTTCTGGCAGGTGTTTGTAGCCGAGACGATCTTGGTTCCCATAGATCTTTCATGCCAGGTATTTAGCATTATTTTAAGAACTGATCAGCCAATGACGCACATTAAATTAATCCAGCTTCATAAAATTCACTTTTAAAATTACACATAGGTTTGCTTGACTATACTTACATAAGTACATAGAATCTGTTTCTTTAATGATTTAAAATTTCTTAGGTACGAAAATCGATCATGAAATATTGTACGACAAAAATTCAAACACATTCGGCCACAAAAACCTTAACATCGTCATCGTTTTGTATCCAAGTACATATAGGTGCATATTTATATGGCATAGCGTGTAAACGTCACAGTATGCACAAGTTAATGGCAGGCCATCACTCCGGCTCTAATGCGTTGCGCCTGCGACGCCAAATAAAACAAGTACGCAAATTGTTTTAAATGGGCAGGTAGGCTCACGCCCGGCTGACCTACAGACGGGGCTTATTGCCAAAAACGACGAAAAAATTCCATTTTAGAGTACCGTGTGGGTTATTGAAAATATCGTGGAATGTGAAAATGTTTTGGAGTTGAGTTAAAATGAATGGAGTTTCTTGTCCGTTCTTCTCCATAAGAATCTACCTTTCCGAATGGACAGTAGAGTCACTTTATTAATGTAATATTATTATTTTACTGAACTGTAAATGATGACGTTCAAAAGTGCCGTTTAATGGTCTGATTGAAATAAACGTTTTGACTTTGACTTTGTTTAAAGGAAATAAATTTAAGGGGAAAATTGTTGTCAGCACTGTCTTTGATAAGTATGAAGCAGTAAACTTTATTTTATTCCATAAATACTTAACTAACTATATACACTAGAAATGCAGAAATGAAGCAGTTATTTTTATGAACATTTAATTTTACATGATTCATTTTTTACATGATTATTATATATCATATTTATTAGTTTATTATTTTAGCATATATATGTATTTTATTAGTATTATATATATTACTTATCTGTATATTCTTTCCGAATTGTTAAAATTCAATTTTGAATCTTATTTTTATTTATTGTACACCTACCACAGTATAGTCTTTATAACCCAAAGGTTGACTGGTAGAGAATGCCTTGATGCATTAAGTCCGCCCATGTACCACTATTGTACATAAAGTTTAAATAAATAAATAAATATTTGTAAGGTCAATATTATAAATCAAATTCTGGTTTTAATTTTCTTACTAGGCAGTCGTATGCTTTAAAGAAGTTTACATTTTATGTCAAAAGATAAATTAATATGTTTTAGAGATCTGTATGAATGTGCCTTTGGCCGAAATTTAATTTGGTTGACGGCAATTTTATTTTTAACTCAATTTGAAACTTTTGGTATGGTTTGCTTAACATAAAAATAAATTGGATATATTTTTCGATTCGCATATTATATTGTTATTATTCCCATGCGATGCCGAGCACCTGATAAATATTATCCAAAACAGCATTTTATAAAATAAATGGAGTCACAAACAACGTACTTAATTTTTATGACCACAATGTCTGTGCTTAGGATGTAATAAAACAGAAATAAGATCCAACGACGTAACCTTTCTTGACACTTTAAATTGTCGAACAAACAAAAGTAAAAACACTAAAAAGTCATCAATGAGTACTGTACGAGCCTTTAAAAACATATTGTGTTTAAATTTAGGTACCAAAAATATTGGACACTTATTTTTACTTTTTTCACGTTAATAAAAAATGAAGACGATATAGTGTGTTGCAATTTCGCATAACGTCACGCCTTCGTTAACTTTTCACCTTAGATGCGCTTTATCTACGTCAATAATTTCTATTGATAAAAATATGATATTTTTTATTGATTTAACTGACTGACCTAACTGGGTTATTATTATTTTATCCAAGAAACATCCCTATTCGAATTTAATAAGATTGGTAGTAAACAAACAGTGTGTCTCTTTCTAATGCTTGCTGTGTCATTTTTACGGCCGGGTACTGTAAAATATCACTGTCGTTAAATCCGACTCGCGCTTGATCGAAGCCCTCAGATTTTACGATTCCGTAGCAAGACCAAGGTTAAAGATATTATTTGGTCTGGACTAATTAGTCACGTCAAAACGAAATGGAGTTATAATTCATTTTGTAGTCTTACTCGACGGAATATAATGGATCGGTTTATTTTTTCTCTAAACGACCGGACATTCCTTGGTAATATTAGTTTTGACCTATTAGCATTCTTTTCGTATGCTTACATTTTGATTTTCCTCATTGGTATACTACTGTGAGCTATCATCGGAAGTGTCATTACAATGTCAAGATGGGACTATTTCTTTCTTTCTCCAAAAGACTTGTAGTATAGCATTGTGACTGTAGTCAACAAACAGCGATAACTTAATTACGTCGCGGACACAAAAAAAACCTGCAGGGCGGTCTTTGGGAACTGCCGATAGAAGTGAAAACTAAGCGAATCGTTCGGTGACGATGACACCAGTGCCATGATTTTTGTTCACTCAAAGCGTTCGGTGACGATGACGCGAGTTCCATGATTTTTGTTCACTTAAAGCGTTCGGTGACGATGACGCAAGTTCCATGATTTTTGTTCATTTTTTTTTTTTGACGATGACCACTCGCGGTTCAGCACGCTAGGGCTGGTTACTGCTTAACCGGACTATCCTGTGGTGGCCTCAAATGAATTTAAGGCCCCCAGCCAGGGCTTACAAACTAGATTTTTGTTCACCCAAAAAGTACACACATATACACAGTATACATATAGCTCATGGAAAGCGTTCGGTGACGATGACGCGAGTTTCATGATTTTTGTCCATCAAAAAAGTACATATATACACACAGTATACATAAAGCTCATGGAAAGCGTTCGGTGATGATGACGCGAGTTTCATGATTTTTGTTCACTCAAAGCGTTCGGTGACGATGACGCGGGTTCCATGATTTTTGTTCACCCAAAAAGTACACATAATAATATATACACAGTATACATAAAGCTTATGGAAAGCATTCGGTAATGATGACGCGTGTTCCATGATTTTTGTTCACCCAAAAAGTGCTCAACGCGCCTAAAGAAGTTTTCACTTTAAAAAACAAAACTAAGGCCGTTTTCCAGACCTACTCTAAACCAGTATCCTCTGGCAACCAACTAGCATGCAAGTTTATTTACATTGCTAGACACAATCGAGCTAGATCTCATTATACTTCAGTAGCCCGCTATATAATGCAACTTGCATGCGAGCCGATGTTAGTTGCAGGTTGACACATGGCGTAAGGTACTGTTTTTCGACCATGGCAATTAAGTCAGACTTCTCACACCTTATTTTATTATAATACTAGCTTTTCCCCGACTTCGTACGCGCTTATCCCGTTTCCGTCCTCATGAAAGTGGCTATCATATACAAAAATAATTATTATATATATATATTATCCAAATGGTAGTTCCAGATATTAGCGCGTTAAAACAAATAAACACACAAACTCTTCAGGTTTACAATATTATAGTATAGATGTGAAGTAAGTGTGACCTTAAACTAGTAATAATAAGAGACTTACCGGCTCCGTCTCTCCCTGACTCTCCTTGCCAAGTCCCTCGCCTTTGTTCCAGCCCATCTTCTCCAGCATTTTAAAGCCTTTGCTTTCAGGTGCTATAGACCTGTCAAAAAAACATTTTTAACGTGTAACGACAGTCAAAAATATTAAAATTACGGCTTAACGTGCTTTCCGAAGCACGGAGAAAACTTGGTATGTAATGGATGATCAAGGTCACCCATCCACGGACCTCGGCAAGCGTAGCTTAACCTCAAATTTCACCCGTGCGGCTGTTATTCCGACCCACTCCTAATTCAGTAGTGTACGAACCGATACACAAGTTCTACTAACGTGTGAACATCCGTGCTCTGCGTCTTCTCGGAGTGATGCGAGGAGCCCACCGTCTCCCTGCGCGCCTGCGCCCGGTCGTTGTAGGCCGTCTCCTCGATGGCCAGCGGCTTGGGCGCGTATTTGTTCTTCAGGCGAGCCAGTTCCAGCTGGTGCTGCTTCTGAACATTGCACGTGCGCGTGTACGCCACTTTCTTGTCTTTTTCTATGGCTGTAGAGGTGGTTTTTGGTTAGCAAAGGTAATTTCAGTTGTGATATTGTATAATTTTAGTATTTTGATACATAAGGACTTTACTAAGTGGAGAAAGCGGTTGGAATCATTTCTTCTCTTTGCCTATGGCTGCAGAGGAAATTTTTGATAAGCAATAAATATATTTCTACAGTTGTTTTTTATGAACCTCGTGTTCGAACAACATTCAAGATGACGTAAAATGAAATAAGCAATAGTTTCATTATTAATTTTCTGTGTTCATGAATTATTTAGTTTCTAATAACATTGTTAAGACACATACCTTCCATTAAAAGTCCGGGTTCGCAGTGGCCACAGGTGTCGTTGCCAGGGTGTATATGACAGAGTAGCTTAGTCTCACCTAACTGCAGGGTGCTACCGTGCACTATCTGAGAAAAACGAAAATGATAACTAGAGGCTATTTCATACAATACATTCGTGATATAAAAATCAATACAACTTTACCTCCTTGGGTTTGCTCATAACCTGGCTCTCTGACATTCGAGTGCCGTTGAGTATTGTTCCGTTCTTAGAGCCCAGGTCTATCGCCATGTACAAGTTGCGCGACGGGTCGAATTGGATATCCAGGTGAGTCTAAAACCAATACGAAAATTTAATATTGTTGTTAATAATAAATTCTGTCTGAGTATAAGCGAGAGAAATGCCTGTAGTTGTCCTTTCCAGAAAAATGGGCTATCTCTCTCCCACATTGCTTGCGGCAGTCCATGACTAAGGAATTTGAAGACGATGAGCAGTGGTGTCTATCACCATCTGCCAAACACGACCATTACGACAGTTTGACTATTGCAAGACCCTAATACCGACTTTAGGAGGTGACGGGAATTCGCTGAACGAGGCAAGCGCACGACAGGTAATTATGCGATGCTTGGGGAGGAGGACTGTGTCAAGTTATGGACATATTTCGGCTGGGAATGGGTTGATGAAGTTATATGCTTGAGAGGCCCATATCAAATCAAGCAGCCCTCGGAAGTGTGTAAAACCGATTGTTGGCGTGACAACGCATGCCGTGGCGACGCGTCGCTTCGCTATATGATGGTATATATATGACACCGGAAAATAGCAAAACTCCGTAAGATTATAAAATAACTTGAGAGATAAATTGGAAACAAAGCTCTCATTGGTCTTTTCAGAGAAAACAAAGACTAATGAGGGGGCAAGTTTCCAATTAACTATCACACCAAAACAAATAAATTGTAGACTTGTGCTCTGATTGGTCGCCATTTTATAATAATCCACAATTTCTCGGAATGACTTCGAGATATTATAGACTATCAAATTTTGATGCGTAAATAGTATTCCAAATGTTCAGATGACAATTTATCGAGAGTTTACAATCTCTCAAGTTATTTTATAATCTTACGGAGTTTGCTATTTTCCAGTGACATATTTACAGTCTATATGTTTTTTTTTTCATTATGCCATATTTAGTTCCTGTCGTAATCTGTTCTTTTATTTTTTTTCTTGACTATGAACAACAACAGCATATTTTTTTGCTTATTCATCACTTATAAAAAAGAGGTTATCATAAAGATTACTCACCCTAGAAACATTATTATCTCTAAGCAGTATAGTGTGCTGCTCCCCCTCCCTGCCGACGGTGCCGCCATCTTTGGTCACGATGAACAAGTTGCCCACGCGCAGCTTCGGCAACGACGTCTCGCGCACGATTACGCGCATGCACGGCGGGTGATGCTTGGCTGTGGATTCTGGACAAGGGAAATATGGCCTTTTTAATTCCTTAACAATATGTGTTAAGAACAATCACAAACATTTATATCCAAACGCCACAAGCAGGCATGGTCTTAAGGGGAGTTGGGTTTCATGACCCAACTCCCCTTAAGACCATGCCTGCTCAAATATTCCCAAAACCATTCAAACTTTTTGTTTTATTGGAATATTTGAACCTGCATCTCTTCTAAAATGTTTAGACACACATGATTAGAATTATATTTATTGTTAAATATTATTTACGAATATTATCACTTTAGAAAGAAATGATAAAATTATAACTCATGATTCAATTACACCAGTCTAAGGCTTTCCGCCTTTGTACAGTGTTTTCCTTACTAGTGCAGAAAGTTTTGAATGATCCTAATATATAAAATTCTTCCTTTACTGACTGACCGAGTGACTGACAGACAAAGCACAGCTGAAACTACTGGTTGTAGAAAACTGAAATTTGGCATGTAGCTTTCCTACCCTCTGAAGGGAAGCACTAAGAGAGGATTTCCCGAAATTCCTACAGGAACCGGAATAAGAGGGGTTAGCGCGTACGGTCGCGGGCAAAAGCTAGAATGAAATATAATGGAATCATTATTATTACTCAATGCCATATGGATCCAGACCCTTTGTTTTATCAAATGAATCACAGCTATGAAAAAATTACCATCATCACTAGCTGTTGAAGTGCTAACATTCGACTTATTATCCTCATCTTCATCATCTGAATTTTCAGTACTTGTATCACTGCATTCTCCATCTTCTAACTCTTCTGGCACAGCTGTATCACCATTACATTCTTCTTTTTTCTCTTCTTCTTTAACTGAAGGATCTGCTTCTACATTTACTTCTACTTTTTCTTTTGCTGTCTCTGTAGCATCATCTTCTTTAGTCTTATCTTCTGAAGAATCTTTCTTAACCTTCTTTGTATTATTCTTCTTTCGCTTAGGTCTCTTTGCTTCCTCTTTTCCATCGTCTTCTTTGTCCTGTAATATAACATTTAGAATGTTGGTATGGGTGAAACCGTTCATCACTTAATTACCTAAGGCAGCTTGGCTTCGGAGTGAAACCTGAGATAAGTTTTTCGTCAGGTTATCAATGTCTTCTTCTGCTTTTCTTTCCTGAAAACATAATACAGTTTTTCAGTAAGTTGATATTTTTAAAATTCATTATTTAAGTAATTAGAAGGAATCAAATATTTATTTACCATTTCAACAGTAATCTCCGATTCTAAAATCTCTGTTTTCCTTTAAGTTGCACCTGCCATGTTGTCTCTGCACCACCCTAAGGTCGACTGCCTAAGGCATCAAGTCCGCCTTTGTAGTGTTTTTACTAGTGCATAAAGTTTTAATAAATAAAATGTTGCAGAAGCATTTTATTTATTAAAACGTTATGCACTAGCAGTATGTAACTTGATGCAGAAGTAGTAAGGCTTTAAGTTTAAGTCTGCCTTGGTGTACAAAGGCAGACTTAATGCCTTCCTTAGGCATTTTCTAGTCGACTTTAGGGTGGTGCAGATAGAACATGACAGAATTTGAAGATTAGACTAATAAAATCATTTGCTGTTTTTTAGTTCTATTTTAGTAGATATCAAGTTCTAAAATACACTAAAAAAAAACAAAGGTGAGGGCGGGGAGGGAGGGGGTATCTACATACCATTTTATGTTTGCGAGCTTTCCTCTTTTCGTGAGCCAGTAATGCTGCGTTAGTGGAACTTCTGTCCGGGTAAGAGTGAAAAACAAAATTCTTCTTGTCTTCTGAGTAGTAGTAGTAACATTCTGTGTCCGTGTGGTAGTACAGCCCTAGCTCCTGAAAATGAAGAAAAGTAACATGGCAAAACTGTGCTTGTAACTGAACACAAATTAAAAAGTAAATTATTTTACTTTGTTTTCAATTACAATGGAATAAAAATGACACAAGAGATTTGTTTTAATTGAAAGAATGAGTGAAAAAAGTGATGGTAACCGTATTTATTTAATTTATATAATAGACTCATCATCTGCCTAGCCTTCTCCCAACTATGTTAGGGTCGACTTCTAGTCAAACCGGATTCAGACAAATATCAGTATTTTATATACCCAGTAACTCAGACAAAGTATTCTTGGCAAGAAGTCACAGTCAAAGTCAAAGCATTTATTTCAAATAAACCATTATCAGGTACTTTTGAATTGTCAAAGTCAGTCCGTCAAAAACATGAAGCTATTTGCACATTCGAAAGCGTAGATCTCTATGGAGAAGAACATGCAAGAAACTCCACGGACACTCTTTTAAATCATTTTATGTTTACAAAAATCCTGGTTACATAAACCTTGTTGCTTCTATAAATGAGAACAATGTAAGGAAAGAAAAAAACAATTTATAGTATGAAATATTAAAATGAGGCAGTGGCAACTAAGGGCATGACCGCAGCATGAAGTGCTGCGTAACCCATGCAGTACTTCTTGCCAAGAATAGTTTCAGATTTTCTACCTATCAACCAATCAATTGGCTAGGCTTCATCCAACTTTGTTAATGTCAGCTTCCAGGCTAAACAGACGCAGCTAAAAACCAGTATTACATGGAGTGACTGCCTATCTAACCTCCACCCCGTTATTGGGTGACAAAAGGAGAAGAAGGTACCCTTGCCACAAAAATATATTTTACTGAGTACCTATTCATAATATTGTAGTCTTGTTTTTATTTCTTACCGAATTATAATAATAACCAGTCTTATAATCATAGTACATTCCCGCAGACTCCACATAAACCATTCCAGATTCCTTCATAGCATCCTGTGCAACTTCGGCCACTTGCTCTGCTATGCTCTTACTTTCCTTATTATCATTTATATTCCATCCTGAGTCCTCTAGGTTTCCTTCTGGATTAACTTCTTTCAAAGCTTTCTGTTTTGTCTTCTTTATCTTTTCTTCTGTTTGTGTTGTTTGGTCCTTAGTTTCTGTTGATTTAGCGGGTTTTGTTTCATTTGAGTTTGGAGTGTCCTTACACTCTGTTTGTTTTAATTGATCTTCATCATTAGCAGTATCTGTGTTTGGTATTATAATATCAGCGTCAGTACCACTGTCTGTAAGTTCTATTATAGACATTTCTTTTTTATTTCTGTTTTCAAGAACCTGCAAAATTGCACAATAAAAGTAAACATGTATAAATTATATGTTGCATTAAATTCTTGCTTATTTATTCATTTTTAATAGTTTATTGGACGAAACTGCGAATAGACAGTGTAAAAGAGTGGTCAAAGCAACAAAATTTTAGGTTGTTTATTTACCATTTCATCTATCTTGCACTTTAGCTTTTTTAACATAATGTTTTTCTCTTTGAGACGAAATTTCAGTTTTATTATCAGCATCAGAATTTCAGGCCTGTATTTCAGAGATAATCGAAGACTCCTCAAGTTGAATCTATGTTTCGGCTTTTTGCTACGTGATTCCGTCATTTTTGTCTAGGTTTGGGGAGCTGAACTTAAGCAAAACCGGTTACAGAGCACTACCATAAAATAGAACACGAAATAAACGCAAAATTATTACAAACGTTTGTTTTATTTTATAACAAATTGATCGAAAGAAAACTACTTTTTTGAGTTTTTGACTAGCAGAAAGTATGTATGTCACTGTCAGTAATGTCAGTATCAGTAGGTCTACAAGTTTTTTTTTTCAATTTTCTAACCTGGCTACTGAGGTTTTTAAGTTTTTTTTCGTATTTCATTTCTTCAATATTTTTTTCGTAGAACAAAACATTTTTCGAACATCAAAAAACATCTTTTGGTGCTTATTTATTAGTAGAAAACTGTATTTTATCTTCAATAGACTCCAATAGAGCGTAAAACAGAAAGCCGTTCGTCTTTTCACAATTACGAATTCATTGGAGAATAGGGAGTCGCTGGCGGCGGTGTATTTTCACCATCACCGCGCATAAGGCACGTTCGAATACGGACTTAACTATGCCATGCTACACAAATTTTGAAATAAAATATTATGTGTTTATTTTTTACCACAATCATTTTGTTTTGCATTAAGTCCGTGATTACGGCAGGACCACCAACGCCAATCGCTTCCATATTTGGTAAATAATAAGTACTCAAATGGTTCTAATTAGAACTCGAACAACAGAATGGTACCGTAGAGCTTAGTAGTATACGAAAAAGGTAGTCACGCTCCGTTCAGCAGGACCACCATGAGGGCGAAACGGGGGCATAAGACAGGTATTCTAAGTATATAAATAATTATTACCCTTACATGTGATTCATTTCGTAAAAAAATCTGAACTAAAACATTTGTATTTACCGAGAAATCAACGATGATTACCTACTTTCGCGCGCTCGTTCAGCACGACCACGACTTTCAATGTTGATTCTAAGTTTGAGGAGCTTGTCGCTTTCCTCAAACCTACATAGAAAATTAGTACCCTGCAAGATAAAATTAGTATCTACCCAAAATTCAAAATTAGTACTCCAGTAGTTTACGAGATTTACCATGCCCTTGGTGGGGTGGCGGTAGTCAAGGTGTTAAATGTTCATTTCAAGACCTCCCTATTAAAAACTTCATGATTTTTTCCCAAATTTATACAAAAATTAGTAGGTACCCATAAAGAAGTTATAGTGACCGAAAATTCAGATTCCTAAGTATTGTTTTTTAAGAGAGATGAGTTTTCATTACTTTCCATATAAATCTCCGCGTATAACTCGTTCAAATTAAGTTGTCAATGGTATTGAACTAAGTAGATGTACACTCGTGCGCATAAATTTATAGATATAACATAATAATCTATAGTTCCGACCTTAGTCCCGACACTCCCGACTTATATCTGCTACAGAACAGTTGCAAAATGTGCGAAAAATGTCGTCCCGGTCGTTTACGATCGAAGAAGAAAATCGCTTCTTTCTTAACCTTTTGCGTGTCTTAAGTTACACAGTTCGACATAAGAAAAAATGCTCCAAATGTCTTAAGTCGGACAGTTACACTTAAGGGCTTGGTCAGGATTGGACGATAAAAATCTGTGGTAGACACGCAAAAGGTTAAATGAATCATTTAAAAGAATCAACTTGGAAAATACTGAATAAAGGAAACTGAACAATATAAATTTTCTCTCTGCGTAACAACGATTGAAAATTCCACAGCATCTAAAAAGCTCGAGCGCAGGCCACACCGCCAGCTAGCGAGCGAGCTTTGGACAACAAGCTTAGAACAATTCAGCATATCTCTGTAGTTCGGGGTGTGAACCGAAGTATGAAACGATGCTCGCCCGTCTCGCTTGCTAGCTGGCGGTGTGGTCCGGGCCGCCGTGAAGCGATTAATATTGGCCCGCCCGCAAGCTTCTTACGCGACTGTTGAAACCGGGGGTGGGCTCGATTCAACCAGGTAGTTTACATATAATACTGGAGTGAGTTTCTACTCCAGTATTAGGAGTAAACTACCTGTACCTAGTAGTACTACAACGCCATATTTATCGCTGGCACTGAATCTTAAAATAAATGACAAGGGACTAAAGGGATACGTTTTATTTCATTTCCATACAAAATTGTACTTCTCACGATCTGGTTTTGTTCCAGGTTTTTGCTTTTGATTTACTTTGAATCTATTTTGTATGAAGAAGAAACAAAACGCTTCAACCAATCTTAGAAAATAAAACATTTCATCTCTAGACCAATTTTTATTTATTTAAAATAAAAAGCTCATTAATTACATAAATTATGTGCGTTTATAATTAGAACGGTTTAAATGAAAATAAAGTAGCTAGTACGGATAAGTTTGAAATAATGAAAATGGTACGGTCTTACATGGACATTTAAGTACTCCTATTACACAACTTGAGAAGCAAAGTAAGGACAAATGAAAACTTGAATGTTTCTGGCCTATAAAATTGTATATTAATAACACTAAAAAGATCTATAAATGCAAAACTCTAAATGAGTATACAGTAGAAAAAAATACATCCAAAGGAAAAGTTATCATTATAGCTCATTTCGTTCAAGTCCCTAAGTTTACACAATTTGTTAACCTTACAACTATGGTAATATTAGACAAGTACAAAATGATATTCCATCCTTAAAAATATTTATTCGTAGCCTATAACTAGAGTCAGTTGTATATTCATTACAATAGTGTGTTAATTGTAATTCATAGTTTACACACCAGCTAATTATGATCGATTCATGCATTATAAACAGCGATTCGTTAAAATGGCGCTGCGACGGTGACGTCACGGCGCCGACTCAACAGTAACCTCATATGTACTTCACACACACACGCACTACCTATAAATATAACGCGTATGGAAGATCTACGCTAAAGGCTAAAATGTTACACTTTCGATATGTTTTATTTTAAATTACATTAAATAACAACTGTGAGACAATGGCACATTTTTAGCCAAAAACTTTAATTACTGCTGTTTTGGTACGTTAGCAAATAAATAAGTTGTAGTATTAGGTAATTGACAATATGTCAAAGTGAATCTTTTTTAGAATAAATATTGCGTATTGTTTTCACGAATATTAAGAGCATTCAGTTCACATAGTTCAATAATATTCGCGTGGATCACATAATTCTCTCTCTACTGCCATTTGTAAATGATTTAAAGTTTTAATGCGAAACCATTCACACATTCGATTGAACTTCGGCTTATTCTAAGAGCTAATGTAACATCATCTACTTCAACAATAACACTAGGTACTTTATTTCATTGTGAAGTCTCCAGTTTTTACATAATTGAAAAAATCGACATCACGTTTCCCTAATAGTCAGGTATATTTCGTGACGTACTTACATTATAAGAAATTCGTAGTCACATTAAACTGTGCACAATTCCTCGTTTCGTCGGCGTCGGGTTACTCTCCTACTTAATTTATAAATGCATCTCATTTTAAGTGCGTTAAATGCTGCCGAAAGTTTTAATATTATTAGACAGCTCACGAGATTAAGATAAATAAATAAATCGTAGAAAATAACTGCCGGTGCTCGCATCGACTAGTGAAACCATATCGCAGTTAATAATCGAAAGTATTTCGTAAAGATGACTCGACTCTGATGACGTCACGTGAACGTAAGCCCCCGGGGTAGTGTCGTCACAAGCAAGATCTAGGTCGCGTACATACTAGGCGGGGGGGCGCGGGGCAGGTGCGCTTAGGGGGGCACGTACGGCGGCGGCTTGCGGTAGGTGGGCGTGGCCTTGGGGCGCGGGGGGGTGCGCGAGGCGGCGAAGGGGGGCGGCGGGCGGTAGGGCGCGTCGTCGTGCGTGCGGTAGTCGGGCGCGGGCGGCAGCAGCGGCGGCTTCTCCTCGCGCATGATCACGGGCGACTTGTGCACGGGCTCGGCGTCGCCGCGCTCTTCTAGCTCATCCTGGAAGATGACCGGGATGCCCTTCGATCGGAATGCTTGCCGTTCCTCCTCGTCGCCGACGCTCATTTTACCTGAAAGATCACATTATTACGTTTTGTTGGGAAAGACGACACTAAAAGCGAGCGCGTTACTGTTGCCTGTCACTAAACCCAGGTTATATGTGCACAAAATAGATAGGTACAGATGGCCGACTCCATATGAAGGGTGAAAATAGTCAGGTGAACACTCAAGATAATACCTATGCGATATAAATACCAGCCAGTCGCTATTACGCTTGCATTCGCTGTACGTATATTGTCTATCTGTATTCTCACTCGTTGTATGGCACCGACTTACTGTACCTATGTATTTTGTGGTCCTGTGCTACAATTTTGAGTCATATATAGCCAATTAGAAACATGTGCTATGAATTTGTGAATGTTCATATTTATTCCTGAGTATCGTACGATGGTGGAACCTAACGATATTTTTACGCAACAGTTCAACTATTTTCACTGTGATACATGACACCAAATGTATTTACATTAACTTTTATAGTATAGCAATCAACTTTCAAGCGTTTAGTATTAAAAACTTTGTGTACTTTAGCATAGGCAAGCGATACTGTGAAGTTATTGTTCGATATAATTTAGCGCACAATTTTGTCGATTAACATAATTCCAATTACGTGAAAAGCAATGACTTTTAATCAAAATAATGTGGAACACTAAAATATTGTTTTGTATCTTTTTAAATCACCTTATTATTCAAGCATTGTCACCTCCTACAGAATTAAACTAGATGTTAGTTAACCCTTATTATGCTTTTATCCATAAATCATTATTTATTTTTTATACCTATGACTGTTAGGCTAGGCGTGCATAAAACTGATAATGGCCACGATATTGTTACTGGCACATTTAACGGGCACTGGTTTGAATGTACACATGCTTTTAAACGCGGTTTGGTAGGGTACCTGTTGGATTTTAAACGCTCGGCTGAACGCAGATAGTTGAAAATCCAGTGCATGCTTTTCAAACCGAGGCATATTCGAGGGCTTATGCTCGCCTAACCTAGCCAACCAAACTATTAAAAATATAATATTTCACCTGTCCTCCTTCGCCTATAGAGCACGCAGGCGATGATAGCAGCCAGCAATATCATACACACGATGACAATGGCCGGTATGATGAACGTCACCAAATAGTTCGGATCGGCTGCAGCCTTATTATTCTGAAGGTTCGATGACCCTGTGTGTACTTGTATCGGGGTCTTTGGTATCTTAGTATTTTGTTCCGCGCACAGACCAAGAAGAATGAGCCTTATCGACATGACTTTGAGGTCTTTATCGAATACATGGTCGACATTCTCTTTCAAAGCGCCCCCCGTGGAGCCCCGTTCGTCAACTATGATCATTTTGCGTAATTCCTCGATCTCGTTTTTAGGGCATCGGTCCATTGGTAGACTTGTGTTGTACCTGGAAAAGTAAAGGGGGTTTTGTGAAAATATGAATCAATTAATATTGTCACTTGCTTTACAAGATTGACGTATTTGATCACAAGAAAAGTCTAGTTAGATGTTCCATATCGGAATTAGTCGTCCTTGTATGCCTAAATATTTGGCCAAGTCACATTTTCATGGACTGTGCAATCATACACACATATTATATATCCGATTAAAGTGGATACTCAAATAATGTCTGTATGATTGCAACAAAGGTCTGGTGGCTCTAGGCGAATACTCGTTTTCTTACAACCTGACGCACCAAACCAAAACGTGAATATTTAATTTCTGAACCATTTTCTCATGACTCACCATATGATAGTAGTAGGATTATTAGTGATGCTTTGTATCCGGATGTTCTCGGTCTCCTTCTGACCGAACAAGGCGGCCAGCTTCTCGACCACCTTGCGCTTGTTGTTGGCGTCGTAGGCGAGCATCGGGAACGGGTACTCCATCGTCATCTGGAACTCCACCGTGGGCCTGATGGTCGGCGCCTTTGCTACTTCCACTACTAAACTGTCGTAGGCACTCTTCTTGCTCGAGTCTTCAGCAATCTGAAATTATGAAAGGGGGTTAGATAAGTTCAAATCTCGAGATTAAAAACAGGAGTAGAGTAATCACAAATGAAACACAAGTCAGGTGTTGGTATTTTATTCAACTGATCATAGCATAGAAGGTGTTTGTCAATTAACACATAACACACTTCGAGAATCGTTCTAGTAACGATTTCAAAATGGTTTTATATTTTTTTCAGTTAAATATTTCTTAGTTGCAGCTTGAAGCTGAGATTTAAGCCCAGCTGATGGCAAAAAGCTGGCCCTTTATAACATGGGATTTAAAAATAACTGGCGTATCAATTCACTTTTGACTAGGTACTCCTTTGATGAATATATATGATTAACACAGTGCACTTGTTTTGTTGTGGACCAGCAGAATGCAGAATAAAATCTCGGTGGGGACATTTTAAGGTTTGCTAGATTCTTGCGCTTTTTGGGAAAGCTATGGAAGATTTTTTATGTTGAACCCTATCTACCTATTTATTTAAACTTCAAGGGGAAAAGGGTTACGTAGGAGGATTAACGCCAGAGCATAAACGCATCGGCGTACCCCCGACGCCAAAACACAAATTCGCCGTACTTTTTGTCACATATTTGTGACGTTTGGAGTACAGGGCACGCGCTTGCTTGTCATGTATACGTGACTCTGGCGTTCAAAAGTTATCATCTTCAAACTTTACATCAATTTGGGTTTTGTTATTTTTTAATAACAGTCCTCACCAGTTGGTAGGACACGCTGCCTTCGTCGCTAGGTGCTGGTAGACCGTAGAACTCCTGGTTCTTGGCGTCGAACTGCAGCCAGTGGCCTGCTGGCAGCTCCGTGCGGTCGCTGTAGCGGAGAGAGAGGGCTAGGTTGCGCGTACCGCCGTCCTCGGGGTCGAAGAATGTGTCCTGGAACGAGGAAAAATAACTTTTATTTTCTACTTATATGTGTATTAGGTGCCTAGGACTGTATGAAATGAACAGAATTTCATTCTTGTGTTTTTTTTTGTATTTACTTGGATAGGTCTTTTTGTGCTCCTCCGTTGTTTCAAAAGTATGTCGTCCCAGCTTAGCTGTCTAGTCCAAAATGTCACTGCTAGTTTGGATTTTGGTATGATAGGTGACACCAACTAATTGGTTGGAAACGATTAAAACAGACTGTTTCTGATCTCAACACAAATATTAAATAATATATTTCGAAACGCATGTCAAATGTTGTGATTTATTAACCACTTAATAAGAGTTTTATATTCACAATTTCACATTTAAGAAGTAGTAGTATAGTTAATATTTTCGTTCCAGAAACCGAATTTTAAATATCCTAGAACTTATTTTTATCATATTATCGTTCGCAAGACAACGAAGAATGAATATAAAGTATCGTGAGACTCACCTCGGGCACCTTGTAGACCAGTAGATGTCCGACGGTGGCGGTGAAGTGGTCCACCTGGTTGCGCGTGACGGGCGGGTAGGTGTCGGGTGCGCGCGTGGCGGCGGGCGAGCGCGCGCACGGCCCGGCGCCGCGCCACGCCACCCCGCCCACCTTCAGCTCGGGCTGCATGGCGCGCGCGAGCCCGGCCGACGGACTGCCTGCTTCCGTGTCGGATTCCATGATCTGAAAAGCAAAGACGTTTGGTATAAAAACTTTTAACAAAAGTAAGAGGACGAGTTTTTTTGATGTGCGCGGCCTGGAACAACCGTGCCCATCTAACGAAAAGTTGATCACTTTTGAACTTTGTCACATGAAACTCATTCGTTGCGCGTAAAATTTTTACTTCGCCATTTGCATATCATAACATGGTTGTTTTTCCATATAAATTGGGATACGATACCTTCATTTACCCAATACATAAAGTTAACATGAATAGATATAGACAAGATAATAAATATGACAAGATTTAAAGTTGTTAAGCTTTTCGAAAGTCAGCCGTAACACCTGCCGTAGTAACAGCCGAGATGGAATATGAATTTTCACGGCTAAATATTTAAATAGACCATTCATCTGCTCGTGACTGCCGTGTTTGTTGCTATGATTGCGTGTTTTATAGTTCGATAGACAAGTCATTTGCGAGTCAACTGTTGAGTATGGTTGCAAATGTATCGCAAACGCAAGACATGAAGCCTGGAACGTCTAACGAACGCTACAGTTATTTAGGTAGGTAACCTCTCTGCATATACTTAATTCTAAATAAAAATAGTATAACATAGACGGCAATATACAGTGTCTTTCAGAAATCACTCAGTGATTTTAATTCAATCATAGATTTGATGCTACAAACTACATCTAAAGTACTATATATACCTACTACTGCTTGAAAAATGATTAGTTTAGGATTTTTTTTGTAGTTTTTTTATTATAAAATTATTTTTTTTGCCAATTGAACGCCATCGTCACTTATGTACATGACAAGCAAGCGCGTGCCCTGTACGCCAAACGTCACAAATATGTGACAAAAATTATGGCGAATTTGTGGCGTCGGGGGTACGTCGATGCGTTTATGCTTTGGCGTTCAAAAGATTATTATGATCACGCACTTCTGAAATACCCTGTATATTGTCCAATATATCAGCAAAATGTTATGGTTTTAAGTGAAGTCTACTAAACTTCGTCATACTAATTAACTTCCTCATCGCCCATGTAAATACTAAAGTAGATTGCTTTAATCGGAAAGATTACGAAACTACAAATACGACCAACCTTCATCAGCCTGTTAATATCATCCATGGGACAGGCCGGGTCCTTGGGCAGCGTGTCGTTGGTCCACACGAACTCGCACATGTCTCCGTTCTGAGTCGTGTTCAGTACTGTCAGGTGGTCCATATCCGTATCTCTGAAATAATGCAATCTTATCAAGCTTCCAGCTCGTGGCTAAAGAATAACAGCCGCACGGGTCGATCGAGGTTAAGCAACGCTTACCAAGGTTGGTCTGTGGATGGGTGACTATCTTAACATACCGAGTTTCCTCCGTGCGTCGAAAAGTACGTTAAGCCGTTGGTCCCAGCTGTCATTTGTAGATCATTGGCAGTCGTTACGGATTGTCAGAAGCCAGTAAATATGACTCGTCTTGCCAAGAAGTACCGTGTTATCCAGTTAATGGGTTGTGGAGGTCTGGTAGGCAGCCGCCCCACGTAAAATACTGGCATTCAGATGAATCAGGTTTGACTGGAAGCTGACCCCAATATAGTTAGGAAAAAGCTAGGCAGATGATGATGATCAAGTTTCGAACTATATGGTGGTGAATCCTACATTACATTTACGTGATGTTAAATTGTTTAAAATGAATATGACTCAAATACAAAAAAAAACCTAGCTTAGTCTTACACTTTGGTGGCAGTGGCATCATGAATCGTTGGTGTAGTGCCGCAGGTCTCAGTGGTTAGATGGGTACAGTATACGCTTCGATATACAACATGTAACAGAATAAACGCAATACCAAATAAAGGGGTCATTTTACTCATCATTATGAACAACTTTTACTTTAGGACCAACTCCAATCGCGGAAAAAAAGAAGCTGTTCAGTACATTTTGTCGAGTTATATGCACACAGAAATGTATGGGGCAGTCGATTTTTTTTCACGTTTCCGGTTTTGGTCCCATAATTAAAGTTGTTAATAATGATGAGTTAGTTTGTATTGCGTTTATTCTGTTACACGTTTTATTTATGCAAACAAATTCAACTGATTCGGCCAAGCAGATTTAATGACAGATGGATAGACACATGAGTGATCCTGAAAGGGTTCTGTTTTTCATTGGGCAAAGGGAACCCTAATACTCGAAAACATACCTGAACAAGTTAACAATGCCCTCCAAGGCGCGGATCTGCCAGTCGATCGCGTTGTTGTACTCCTTCAAGAGCTTGAACTCCATGGTGAACTGGTGGTTGATGGTGCGGCCGCTCTTGTGCTGCTGCACCGTGATGTCGAGGGGCCCGCGAGCCACCAGACCTTCGCTGTCCTGAGCTTCGACTATGAAGTTCCAGCGAGATACGTGGGCTTCTAGCGGCCTGAGGAATTAAAACTTTGAGTTAGAATGTTTAAAATTCAATTCTGATTGCAGCCTACTATTTTGAAGGTCCTATTGTAAGCTGTTATGGTGTACAATAAAGAGTATTTCTATACCATTCCACTTTTTGTATCTATTTCTAAAAGTACAGCTTGTAGGATCTGCTGTCAAGAAATCCATTAATGGGAGTTAATTAAAAAACTATGAAAATCTGATTTGTGCAATAAGCCCGTTTCAGCTTTCCTTCACACATGTGCATGTATTCAGACTTAAAGGGAAAGTAGTCTGTACTAGACTTGCGCATAGTAGTTTGCGATCGGGAGCGCTCATTTTAGTTCGCGCCGCCTTGGCGAACTAGTTCGCTGTTTTAGTTCACCAGCTCCCGACGCAATGTTTCGAGACGGGAGCTGACTGACTTAGTGAGCTGAGAGAAAGGCAGATCGTTCACGCTCTTTGCAAACGTTCTTTTGTTTGTAAAGTATTTTATTACTATTTTGCCATTATTTTTTACTTTACATATGTTTCACTCGTATTGTTTTTATTGATTTAAATGAGAAAGAATGAAAGAGAAGTGGATCTGGTACCTAGTTCACGTAGTTCGCCTGTGGGAGCGCTCTTACGAACTAGTTCGTTCGCGAACTACACAAGACTAGTCTGAACAGACCTTTAGGATTTGCTAGTGTATATCAGTAATCGCTTTCAGCCGGAGGACTGTCACCCTAGTTTTATTACGCTACTATGTATGGCAAAATAATGCATCATGCATTATTTATTAATTACTATCTATTTATGTTTGAAAATATCTAATGACAATCATGAGTTCATTATGGAACCCAGGCCCAAAAATATGCAAGATGTTCTCATTATGATCACTATTGATAGTGAAATTAAACCAATAAAAATAATAAATATTGAAATTAATCACTTTTCCTAAAGTAGAGGGATTGGTTTTTAAGTTTGTAGAGGAAAAGCACGCGGATGAAATTACTTATACTCTTTTCTATAAATTACTTATAACATCAGCTTATATTGATCTCTGGTCCCCTGAGCCTCAAAGCCAGAAGAGAAAGAAGAATAAGCATATATACTCACAATCCATAAACTTCTCTAGCGGCGGGTATGAACTGTATCCAGGAGTTGTTGCTGAGCGGCACGTTCTCCGCCTCGTACATCGTGAACGTGAGGTTGCTGCCCTCCTCCGGGTCCGTGAACAGGTCCGCCGGGATTATGTACCTGGGGAAGTCACGATGTTTACTAATTGAGAACTAGAGGTGGTCTTTGAACTACTATTCCTCATTATAATAAATGTGTTAGCCTGGTTGGAAGTGTTGGAACAGACAATTTGCAGAGTACCAACATATAAAAAGTTAAATAAGTGATTTTTAAAAAAAAATAAAATTCTATTTAGTTCTTCCGTTATGTTTACAAAAAAACATTGGAGACGGTATTTTTTACCATTGCAAATCTATAAAAATTGGTACCCTTCCTTTATTTTTTTTTAAGAAAACGTTGCCCGACACTACGATTTTTCCAGTATCGTGGGTACGTTCACAAACATATAAACTTACATACACAGACAGCCAGACCCGGAACAACTATCTGTAGGCCATACAAATAATTGTTCCGTGCAGGGATCGAACTCGCGGCACGCAGCGCAGCAGTCAATCGCTCAACCGCTGCGCCAACCGTCTCATCAAAAAATGGCTGGTGATGTCACGTTTCAGTAAAAACTGTACTAAAATCTGACGTCACGCAAGTTTTCAACGCTTAATTTTTTGCTGACGTGAAATTATAAAAAAAATGTATTCAATATTTTTTGGAAATCTATCTGACGGACTAATTCGATTTTTCAGGAAATAATCTAATGGTATGGTGTTTGCACTTCGGAGCTCCATGTTAAGAAATAACAACCGCAGTACTAGGGGTATTTAGTCAGAAGCCGCGAAGAATGTTAACCTGTCGCAAGGTTTATTGGAGGAGTGGTGTGTTGGTGATCAGGTCGCTGGATTGTGGAGGTCCGATAAGCAGTCGTTTCGTGTGAATGTCGAGCCCAACATAATTCGGAAAAGGCTACGCAGAAAATGTTTTTGCTACGTACCTGAAGGCTTTACCAGCAGTGATGGCCAGTTTCTTCATGTGGTGCTTGAGCGTTGGCGGCTGGTTGACCGGCATGGCCCAGGTCACTGTTTCCGTAGTCTGACCGATTATTGTGCTTCTACCCTCCGTCGGGTTGGCTTCCTAAATTATTGAGGAATACATTAGTGCCTTAATACAGAAACTACATTGAACACCTCATTGTTAGGGTTCCGTACCCAAAGAGTAAAACGGGACCCTATTACTAAGACTCCGCTGTCCGTCCGTCTATCACCACGCTGTATCTCATGAACCGTGATAGTTACAGTTGAAATTTTTACAGATGATGTATTTCTGTTGCCTCTACAACAAAAAATACTAAAAAACAGAATAAAATAAATATTTAAGGGGGCTCCCATACACCAGACATGATTTTTTTGCCGTTTTTATAGATAATGGTACGGAACCCTTCGTGCGTGAGTCCGACTTGCACTTGGCCGGTTTTTTTATAAATTATAATACAAGAACATTCATGTGTACTTTGCGACATGTGCCCATAAGATTTTTTTAGATACATTTACAATTTAAAAAAGTATATAAGTAATTGAGATTGTCACTATTTTAAACCAAGTAAAAGTTATAGATATAGAAAGAAAATGGAGAACTTACACCCCTGAATACACCCTTGAAACTAGTAAAAATTATTCCCGATTCATTTGTATAATTTAGAAGAATACCTGTTTGCCAATTTAAAATTTAGAAAATACTCGTGTTAAATGAAAGAAACCCATTCACAAACTAAATCCAATTTGCACACACGTTTGAAGTAGTTAGTAAAGTACGAAAAACACCTGTGTGATACCGAATGTGATGAGCAGGAAGTTACGTGAATGGATAAGTACCTACTTACTCTATAAGCACCATACCGGGCCCATATTTCCGATGTGCATATCTAGTAGCTAAAAGAATAATCATTTGGATTTTAAGGCCATCTTTTTTCGGGTACCCGCGTTATTTTAAACCTTTTTAAGACCGTTCAGTGACTTGTTTCCAATTAGCAACAACGTCGGAAAGAGCTCCTCTCATCGCAGAACCATCAATTTCAGATTTAAAAACTCGTAAAAATGAACGTCAGCGAATCGGAAATATGTTCCCAGCCACAGTTGTGATCCACTACAAACCTGTTTGGTGACCTCCTGTAAAGTGGTCTCAGGTGTCGGCGTAGTAGTGGGCGTCGTAGTCGGCACAGTGGAGGAGGCAGTCGTCGGCGTAGTGGCCTGTGTCGTCGGCTCCGTCGGCGTACTGCTCGGCGGCGGCGGCGGCGGAGCCTCGGTCGAGGTTGTTGTCGGCGGCGGCGCCGGCGTCGGTACCTCAGGCGCCGGTGTTGGTGACGTCACATTCTCCTTCTCCGTCGTCGACGACAGTGGAGGAAGTTCGTTCGACTCACGGATTATTACGGTTTGCTGAAAGTGCCATGCGGACGCTCACACGATGTGTTGTGAAATATAGACGTTAAGACAACGTTTTAGAGTTCAGATTTGTATGTACAGAGATTTTGAGTTTGTACAGAAAATTAGTTCCAGAAAGAATAGATAAGATTCCCAATGCATCTTAATTTAGTGCGTTTCACACAGTCATGTGTCAGAATCAAACAATTCTGTACCGTTGTCTACACGTCGCAGATTAGTTCGAGAACATATTTACATACAAAGTTACTCTAAATGGGAGATGAATCGTGTGAACCCATCACTACCCAGTGTTAAATAAAACCAACTCACACACGATTAGTTTTCAACTTTTACAGGAGTGAGTTAGATGATGATGACATAGTAAGTTACGTACCAATTCCGGTTCTAGAGTTGTAGTTTCTTCGATGATGGGAGGTACTACGCCGTCGAAGCGTCGTGGACTGATGGGCAGAGTCGGGACGACGGACATGTTAACGTTGGTCGTCTCTGAAGGTGAGGCGGACAGTGCGGTGATGCCCACTTCGTTGTGCTGCAGAAAACGATCGGTTTAGTCTCTGGTGTGGGTTTGTGTCGGTGTGAAGTGTAGAGTGGAAACTATGTGTTGTTAGTCACTGTCTGTGTGTGACTTGGTAGTCGTTTGTCTACTATGAAAACCTTGCAAAGTAAACATTCATAAGTTTCAATGATTTAATAAACGACATATTTTGAACATGATCTGTTATTTTTATGCTACGACTTATTTATCTGCTACATTTTTTTTTAATGTAACGTCGAAAGTATTTATTCTAGTCTTCTTAAACAAGGATAGCGTCGTCTGAAAACTTTGAACGATGGCGTCTGGTTAGTCGTTATAAGTTGGTACGGTATTTAGTGATTATTCTGTAAGTATAAGTTTTCATAGTAAACGGTGATTGCATGTATTTATTAATCAATTAGTCAAAATAAAGAGGTTTCTGTAAAGGTACAGAGTTTCTAAGTTCAATATTATCACAGTCATGCTTAGTGTTCACAAACAAACACAGTCTAATTTCTACTACAGATGCACTAAATATAAACACAATTTTCAAAACGCATTGACAATATTTTGATATATAAAAATGTACTAATTTAAACATTCCAAAACTATCTAAAACATCTTCAATACACATAAAAATAAATAACTAAATATTACTTTCAGTTAGAATACTTAGCTGTCTTTACACAATATCGTACGAAATATATACAGTTTACTTTCCAAAAGAATATAACTATTACAAAAAATATAAATAAATCAATCACACAATGAAAAATATGTTCTTATTTGGGGTTAGCATACTTTTGTTGAAAGGTTTCAGCTCGCACAACTGTTTTTGAGAGCACTTCTTAAAAGAGCATTCAAATAGCAACAGGTTCTGGGTAAGCTCGCTCCAGCGTCGACTTTGTATCTGTCATCTATGACCTAGACTAGAGTCAAGAGTAAACTCATCTCAAATAAAAAAAAGTTTCAGTTACAATAATAATATGGTGGTTTTTTTATCTGCAATAACCGAGGTAAAGGCGCTGTCAGTGTCAAATAGGATATAAATCAACATTTTAAAGTACTTTTACAAACATAGTATGTTTGTGAGAGTACTTTAAAATTTTACTATCTACTACAAGATTCGATCGTAGTAAGTAGTAAATTAATAGTAGCAAATTGAAACTCGAGTCATAGAAAGCCTTCATACAATTGTGCGAGCTGTTAAACTCAGATCGAATCCTCAGAGCCAACGCTGTTAATATTAAGTTATCGTACAACAAAACAAACCTAAAACTACTAGTATAGCTGCAAACGTATGGCCACAACATTCACATGCATATGACACGAACTCGAGAACGGGTTACGACAAACCTCCGTGGTATACGAGTTAGTTGCGGACTCAGGAGTGGTTTCCTCTCGGGCGTCCTCGGTATTAGTGGGCGGGGCACTCGGCGACGCGACCGTGGGGGCGGGGGAGGGGGAGGGGGAGGGGAGCGGGGTCGGCGGCGACGCGACGCTCTCGGTCTGAAACGTGTCGGTGCTAGTGTGTGGCGCGCCGGGCGAGGGGGGCGGGCCGGGGGGGGGCTGCTCGCCGTGGTGGTGGCGGTGCGGGTGCGGCCCGGGGGTCAGGGGCTCCAGCTGGCCGGCGCCGCGACACACACGCACGTTAGTACGCACACCCTTACGTACCGAGGAGCGCTGTCTGTGGTTATTGCTGGCATGGACTTAGATATTAAAATGGCGACATCAAGCCATCCTGAGATCATACGGCAATCGACTAACCTTCAACTCGAGGCAACTTTAATGGAATCCCATCGTTATGAAACGGTTTGATTCGTTCCGCAGAACAGACTAGATCTAGGTTCATAAGCTATCCATAACAATGCAGTTATTTTATTAATTCACAAAGAATTAATATAGAATTACTTTAACTACTTCTACCTAATTTGAGGCGGTTCTCTAAACTGTTGTAGTCATTACCATAACCATTAATTTGGTGCAATTTCAGTGCTCTTTTTGCATATTGATTTGCAAATAGTGCATGGTAAGATGGATTTTAGGCATATTCGGTCAAAACAAGTTCGGGGAATGTGGGGGAAAAGTGCACTGTGTTAAAATTATGTTTTGAATATTATTGGTTCCAGCGTAATATTGTTCAAAAATCAACAATGGTCGAAGCGCATTTAATTTTCTCAGTCCATGCGTCACACATTTACGCTTCAGCTTCGATTATTATGCTCCAGTTAGTCTGTTTATATACAGTGATAGACAAAGCGTTTTGATATGTAAAGCGTTGTTATAACCACACACAAAGCTCACAAATGTATGTTTATATTATAAGGTAAACTTAATTAATAACAGTCATGTTTAAGTTGGTATGAAATTGGATGTCAAATGAATGTTGGTATGTTAAATAAAAGTGGATTCTTGGATGTAGTAGAATGTTTGATTTGTAAAAGGGGGGGGACAAAACAAATGAAGTTTTCGGGTAGTTTTCCAAGTGATAAAGGATACTTCATTCAACATTCCATGCTATGTGGTTCTCAGTACGAACGCTGCTATATGTGGTGACATATAAGTGCAAGGTATGCATTCCGTAGTACATGTGGGATGACTAAACTTACTCATTGGGAAATACATGCCTATTTAATAAACAATGGCCGTCTTTGTACAGCTTGCTTCCACGAATAAGTTAGTTAATCAAATTTATACAGGGTGTCCCAAAACTCAACGTCAAGCCGAAACGGGGTGACAGGATTGATCATAACCATCACGAGAAAAATCTGAAAAAAAATCTATCCCATGCAGTTTGAAAATTATGGGCATTTTAAGAAAAACCTAGAAATTTGATCAAACTGTACCATTTTTCGGTTATTGTGGTTATTATTTTTTATTTTTGTTCATTTGAACTTTAGAAACGTAATCCTAAATAACATTTCTAGAATCCCAATAAAAAATAATGACACAATTGCCTCAAGTTCCCGAGAATTGAGACTATTTGTTAAACTACGAATTTAAAATTTTCAAGATTCGTCGACTTTGACAGGCCCTCCTATAAAAAAAATGTACTAGAGTGCCTTGGCAAGTAGCATTAAAAGTTGGCGCATTTAATCAGAATTCTAAAATGGTACAATATTTGTTAGTTCCATACAATAGAAAAGAGTAAAAAAATTAAAACCTCAAGTAACCCGATTTTTGCTATCAGATTTTACTCAGTTAAAATGTTTTTAATTCGCACAAGCTCTAGGTAGGTTCTTAATTTTAAGGCAAAATGATGAGAGAGATGGATAATGGGTATGTTTGCCATGAGTGAGCGAGACAGATAGTGACGCCACGCATTGAGACGGAGATGCGTCGTTTAAACGAGTGCGCCCGTTCACCAGATTTAAATCCCCTGGATTTTTTCTATTGGGGAGTTCTCAAAGAAAAAGTTTACTCAAAGCCCATTGAGAACGTAGCCGACCTGCGTGAACGCATTTCTCAAGCAGCTGAGGCGATCAACTCTCGAAGATATGCCCGACTAATAAGTAGATCTTTTTTAAGAAGATGTAGGGCTTGTATTGAGGCTGATGGTAAACAATTTGAACATTTATTGTAATAAAAAACGTTATTTCTCTATCATCTGACTTTTATTCCAACAAACCTAATTATTTTACTAATTTTACAAACTTTTTTTCACTTTGGTAAAAGTGGCGTCACTATCTGTCTCGCTCACTCATGGCGAACATACCCATTATCCATCTCTCTCATCATTTTGTCTTAAAATTAAGAACCTACCTAGAGCTTGTGTGAATTAAAAACATTTTAACTGAGTAAAATGAGATAGCAAAAATCGGGTTACTTGAGGTTTTAATTTTTTTACTCTTTTCTATTGTATGGAACTAACAAGTATTGTACCATTTTAGAATTCTGATTAAATGCGCCAACTTTTAATGCCACTTGCCAAGGCACTCTAGTACATTTTTTTTATAGGAGGGCCTGTCAAAGTCGACGAATCTTGAAAATTTTAAATTCGTAGTTTAACAAATAGTCTCAATTCTCGGAAACTTGAGGCAATTGTGTCATTATTTTTTATTGGGATTCTAGAAATGTTATTTAGGATTACGTTTCCAAAGTTCAAATGAACAAAAATAAAAAAGAATAACCACAATAACCGAAAAATGGTACAGTTTGATCAAATTTCTAGGTTTTTCTTAAAATGCCCATAATTTTTAAACTGCATGGGATAGATTTTTTTTCAGATTTTTCTCGTGATGGTTATGATCAATCCTGTCACCCCGTTTCGGCTTGACGTTGAGTTTTGGGACACCCTGTATATATTGTAAGGATGAGGAATATTTGCCAATGAGCAGTACGAATGATGCATAAGTACTAAGAAACATAGAATGTATGACACTTCCAGACTATAATAAAATATGAGGTACATTGATAACATTAAATGATTCATTGTCGTGTGATGAGTAATTTTATTTTAGTAAGTGATCGCTTTTAAAGCATAAGAGAGTAACTAGGTGGTTATTACATGATTAACCTTGTCCTTAATATTACCGTTTCCATTAGTGAATTGAATGGAACGAATAAAGCTGTTAGCTGCCTCACAGGGATCTAATACTTATTACCACATCACCAGTTAGTTTTCGTCCAAGTTTCTTTGTTGTTTAGAAAGAGGAAGGTATAATAGGGAATATGCATAAAAATATTTATTTTCTATACAGTGTATCTAAAAATATAATACTAACAGTGAAATTAGAATCAAAATTGATCGAAAAACTAACGAGATATGACTATTTTATGCAAATATATCTCTCTCTCGCGGAGACGCCGTTTTCTATTGCAGCTGTATAGGCGACATAGTATTTGACGTCAGAGTTCGTATCGGAGTTCTCTTTGTAATTGTCATCTTTGAAGCTTTATAACTTCATTGCTGATGAAGGTTTAAAAAAAAAAAAAACATAATTGAGCAAAAATCACGCTCGCTCTTTCGCTCTCGCAATTTTGCAAAAAAGAAATGCATGTATATTCCCCATTACACGTTCCTAATTAAACCCATCTAACAGATTCAAAAATATTGTCAGTTAGAGTTCAATCTATCTACCATCCAGACTGACGACTTTTCATAATATGGCAAACATTCAAGTTTAAGAATATAATGCGACGATAGATAAACATCACAACAATGATGGACAGCTCGGATTGAATTTTAACAATGTCACGCTATCAGACACCAGTCTTTCCCAGGAGTGTCATGTTTCCCAGTTACTGGGTTGTGGAGGTCAGTTAGATAGTCGCTACGACCAGTGATACTGAAAGCCGACCCCGACATAGTTGGAAAAAGGCTATGCAGATTGATTTAGTGCGGTATCCAACCTGATTACCTACTTAGTTTTGCTTACTGCAATGCTATGTGGCTACACAGCCCGTGGAACAAATGCCTTATGAATTCAATAACAAACTACTTTTTTTTTTATTAAGTTTTTTTTTCTCGCAAGTCTAGCTGGGAGGTTGTCGGCTGGTTAACCAGACTTGCCTGGTGGCCTTAATGAAAGCTTCCAGCCAGAAAACCAAACGAGCTGTGTTAAAGTGGATATTGTTAGGAACACACGTGACATTGCTAAAACCCAGCCGAATAGAACCCGAGCACGTCCGAACACCTCCGAACGTGGCACCGTACTCACCAGGTCAGTGATGCCGACATCGTTGTTAGTGTAGCCGTCTTCGTCGTCATTGTCGTCGTAGCCGCTGTAGTCGGCGTCGGCGTCGGCGTCGTCGTCCTCGCCGTCGTATTCAGCGTCGTAGATACCGCCGCCTGAGCCATCCAGCTGTGGATAGTGATGGGTAGGAATTAGTTTGAGAACAGAGAAATGTACTTCGTTACAATGTGCATTCCCGCAGTACAGAAGTGTTTATGTCAAGTATTTAAAAGATAAAAGTTCTGAATCCACGATCTCCTCAACCTTCGTGGAGTGATGTAGCCGGAACACGTATAGCTGCGTCGTAGGTGTTGCTGGACACAGCAGCATGTTTGGTCCTGCCAGCGCGGTGCCACACTGGTTCCGACAAGTAGGCTTCTTCTTCTTGTTCCTCTTCACCATGGTGAAGAGGAACAAGAAGAAGATCCCGCTGTTTCGAACCCGTGATGGATGTAAAGCGGCTCTGTTTACCCCCTTTCGTTATGATCGCTTGAATTGCCTGCGACTTTTGCGACTCAGCAGGTTTGCAAGCGGTGACGATGTCTGCGTAAGCACGTTTAGGGTTCGACGTACCCATACGTAATACTAAAGACTATGGCAGAGAGGAAAGAGTACAACCTCTCTTTAACCTTAAAAACCTCTTTGTCTTGCGCGATCTCTCGCCATAGTGGCCAAACCAAAATGGAATGGATTAAGATGTGGTCTGATCAACATCTTTTTTTGCGTGGACGAAGTCACTGGTGGAAAATAAATATTTGATTGTTTTTTTTTTGCCTTATTTTTTATTGTAATTGTGTAGTAAACAAACGAATTTTCTTTCCTTTTTTATTTTGGTCTTACCTGTCTCTTGATCCTGGGCGCGGGCTGTATGGCCTGCAGCCTCCAGCCGATGACGGGCAGACGCAGCACATGCGCTAGAGTTCCGTCCCGCGCCTGTTCCCGCAGCCCGGCTACCAGCACCTTGTGGTGGTTCCATAGCTTGTTCCCGCAGCCCACCTGGAAAGTATGGTGAATACTTGCGTAAATTATAAAGGGCACAAATAAAATTAATTAATACGTTAGACGAAACATTCTGATTCAAACTAGAATCATAATAGTCAGTGAGTTATTGTGATTATTTGTTACATTTCAGTTTTTTTTTAATTATGACCCATAGCATAGAGCTACCAAGTGGCGACTATGGTTTGACCAAGTACTTACTTAAGATTTCTTTAATCTCCCTTTATTTCTCACCTAACAATTTATAGTCGGGTATTTGTTCAACTCTACTTTCAGCTGAAAAGCTGTCAAAATTTGGTATCAAATTATGATTTGACATGTTATCTCCAAATACTCAATTCAGAAACTGGCCGTCGGTGTTGGTTACTTTTTTCACTTTTTAGGGTTCAATCGGAACCCTAACCCTGTCTATCTGTCAGTTCGTCTGTCGCAGCCGATTTTCTCCGAATCTACTGGACCAATTCAGTTGTATTTATGTAAATACATTTTGAAAATGGGGTCACACCTTTGGGAGGAAGAAATGAAAACCGTGTGACGTAAAAATGAATATTTTGAGGGTTTTGATTATATTTTTTTCATAATTTTATAATAAATGGTTTTGAAGTTATTCAAAAAATTTGACGATAATGACCATTTCCCCTCATAACTCCGAAACTACTGAGTCCAAAATTATGAAAAAAATACAGGTTATAGTTCTTTGCCTATAGATTACAGGAAAACCTATAAGAAGTCTATGGTTTGAAAGTAACATGTTACAAAAATGAGATTCGTTCGAAAACCTTTGCATGCGAGTCGCACTTGGCTGGTACGGATTGATCAAGTACCTACTTTAAGGTTTTTCCATTCTCCCTCTTTCAAGTTATGTTTTTGTCAAACTGCTTTTGACATGAAAAGTTGTCTAACTTTGGCGTCAAAGTAGGATTTCACACGGTCTTATTTCCGACAAAAATCTACCGCCTATCTCGATTTTTTTCACTTTTTGTAAAAATAACATAAAATACATTACAAACTAAACTTGGGATTGGGATACGGAAGTGAAGGTCACTCATGCCTCTTTAAAATGTCAATACATAACTATTTTTGGTAGAGGTCGGCGCGGGCACAGACGGCAGACACAACTTATTATTTCTTGTCGCGATTATTATGCAATATGCATCCATCAACATTGATTGTTAAGTATTCTATACTTGCATTGTATCACCATTATCGTTACTATTTTAAACCTTTAAAAGATGTGCAATAAACGTGTATGTTTGTATGTCAGACGCATAGGTCGAACGTGGCTAAAAGGTAAGGTTGTTCCAAACATTACACACCGTTAATATTTATAACTTCATCTTTTGTTTCCTTAATAGTTTTATTAGCATGGACATTACTTGAATATGTATGCAGTAGTTCCTCCTAAGTAAGCGGTAGATAATTCGACGCATTATAAGTGCCTACTTTTGTGAATGGAATAATCTTTAAAACTTCGAGAAATGTCTACTACATGGCTCCCTTTTTTAAAATTATATCTCATCAGTAGTGATCGGCATAGTAAGTGCTATTCCCGCGATTTAGTGACCGTTATCATAACATGGATATGCCTTTTGAATCCCGGGACCATTAAGTAGTATGGCTAACAGCACCGCGCAGGACCAGCTTATACCGGAAATTAGTAGTTTGATATGTCGTCGCGCGTACTCATGATACCTTAAAACAGTTTGACTTCATTTAATACATCGACATTCAGAAAAATATTCTCGGAAATCCCGGGACATGTCCATATTAACATTATCATTCAGGTGCATTGACTCAAAATAGCACTTCCTACGCCGATCACTGCTAATCAGGCAATCACTTTAACTAATTCTAGTTAGCTATAGAATAGACAACATAGGTAGCCATTAATGTGTCAGAGGCCAAAGCTTGTATGTGCCAGTTTACATTGAACAACAATGCTGTGGTGTCATTCACATACACCAGTGTCATTTGAACTGAACTATTCTTGTTGGCACTGTTAAGTTGTTTCGAAACATATCTATACTAACCTAACCTATCTAAACAAATTCTTCAAAGCTGAAGAGTTTGTTTGTTTCTTTCTTTGAACGCGCTAATCTCTGGATTTCGTAAATTCTTTTTGTATATGATAGTCACATTCATGAGGAATGCTATATGCTATACGGGAACGGGAAATACCTACAGGAACGGGATATGCGCGTACGAAGTCGCGGGCAAAAGCTAGTGAACTATAAAAGATGACAAAATATGTCTAGCAACGGTAAACATTTTAGTCAACCAAAGTGCAGTGGTAGTACGGTAAACATTGATGTCTAAGTGACTTACATTAAGATAGATGGCAGTAGTGGCGTCGCCATGCCTGCGCTGTGAGGAACCAGTCCCGCTCATGATGGTGTCAGCGTGCGTCTCCGCTTTGTAGGGCTCCATCCAGAACTCGTTCTGAAAAGGCAAAAAAAAACATGTTTGATCACGGTATTTTTGGAACTAAAACATCGCCTAAGTGGAAGTCAACCCACAATCAGGGTAAATTCGTCTTCTACCAACATTTTCTGGCATTTATTTAGGAGTCTTGAGCTTGATTTTACAATCACTCATTTTGTAGAAGAAGCCATCCACCATGATGAGCAGCACAGCCGACTGTGACACACATAGCTACACAACTAGTAGTAACTCACGCCGTCCAGCGCCATGAAGCTGGCGAGCTGCATGAGCGCTCGTATCCTCTGCCGCGGCGCCACGCTGTGGAAGGAGCCGTCCACCATGATGACCAGCACAGCCGACTGTGACACACATAGCTACACAACTAGTAGTAACTCACGCCGTCCAGCGCCATGAAGCTGGCGAGCTGCATGAGCGCTCGTATCCTCTGCCGCGGCGCCACGCTGTGGAAGGAGCCGTCCACCATGATGACCAGCACCAGCCGACTCTCTTCACCGACGCAGGATCCATATTTGGAGTGAGGTTTGTCTTGGGCTTTCTTCACCTGCAATTGGAATTGGACATTGTTATTGAACATAAGTAAATCTAATTAAATGACGGTAAACTAAATAAGGTTGGATTGGAATAACGGTCTACCATGCACCAAAAACAATAGAAGCGAGAATGATTTCAGACTACGAAGTAACAGCTTGCTATGCTAAACACTGATATTTAACGTTATGCTTAACAACTTTACCGAAGCCAATTAACAAAAACCAAAGGCTGTCGACGAACTTCCTGATAAATAATTTTTAATCACTACGGAGAAAATACTCCCCTTACTCACGAGGTCATGACAGATCCTCTCTAAGAAGTCTCGTATAATACAAACGCTTAAGAATTTGTTGCTCTATACGAGTTTTAAGAACGTCTCTTTTCTGATGCTTTTGCGTAAACATATTTCATACAGGAAATTAATGAAGTATCCATCTAGCTACATAAACATTGCCAAAGCCAATCACTTGAACGTTACATTAAGAAAATGAGGACACAATTTCCGCAGCATCATTACTTTTAACATTACCATGACAGTTCAGAATGAAAATGATCCTCTTTTATTGAAAAGTGTTGGCGTAGTGAAATAAAAATTCATTTATTACACCGCACCCCCAGTGGTTAATGTAATGTCAATAATATAATTGAATGGCCGTATGAACAAGCCAACTGTCGCTTACTTTATTGGCCACCGCCCTGTACAGTAAAATATCAGTATTCTGTACAAGCATACTTATATGTATATGTCACAACATTTCTACTTTAATTTTTATGGGTCCAGTGTCTGTCGACAGCGAATAAAACGATTGATTTACGTTAGGCCATATATAACCGTACTTCTGTATCATATTATATCGTTATAAAAGCCATTTGTTTGTAACTGCCCGTGTCTGTGCATATTTTAATAGTTAAATATGCTATTAAACGAAGTATATCGAGCAGCGTACTAATAAATTTGTGGTTTGTTTCACTGAAATGATCAATTACAATTATATCACGATATATCTTCGTAATTGTCTTCTATAACATTTCAGTCGTATGATGGCCTATCATTTACAGAACGTAACGTGACGTCATTTCTCATTATACATACAATACACAGAAGGCTTCTACGCGGGAACTACAGTGAATCAGGATGTGCATTCTTGAGACACCGTAGTAGCTAAGCAGTTCAATAGTAACGGAAGCGGGAGGTGTGCCTCTGACGTCATTCATATACGAACACCAAAGAGAGTTAAGCGGTAGGTACACGAACTCCACAGGACGTGCTTGTTCCTATGATGTCATAGAACATTACAACATAGGCCATGGTAGTGTGACGAATTCCCATGTCTTAACATCCGACTATTAAGAACTTAATCTTATTGTAGGCATTTATAGCTATGCTACTCTTGTGGTGTAGGTACTACAGAGTATTTAGATTTAGATCTACAAAATAGCGCATGACTCAGACTGGTCAATACTCTTAAAGTTCAGTAAAATACGACTAGTGTTAGTTACTGCATCTGTTGCCTGAAAACTATTAAGTATTTCAACCCGGCAAATTTACCACAACCATCATTTGAAGAGTCATGCAACAAGACGAAAAAAAAACAATAGCGTAAACTAATAAATAACATCATACATACATGCTAATGATTATTCTACAAGGTAAACAAAGTGAGAGAGGGAAGAACTCATAAGGACATCGAAAATTTGTCGGCATCGACAAAAGTGTCCAAAACGGTACAGCTGCAGCTACCACTTCCACGTTGGATGGCAATGCTAATTCTTTGGCCGAAGAAGAGGCCAGCCCTCTGTGCACAAACTGACCTCAACAGTGAAAGAGTCGGTGGCAGTAAGCCCGCGCGTGCTGCCGTGCGCGGTCACAGTGAAGGTATGCGTGCCTAAGTCCTGCTTCTGGGGCACGCCACTGATCAGACCGTGCCTTGAGTCCACGGCTAGCCAGCTTGGCATGCGCCGACCATCTTCACTTCGAACCTGGTTAGTTATAGTTAGGTTAGTAGGATTTACCTGCGACAAAGTGGAATTAAACCGTCTATCAAATGACCATCCTATCAAACTACGTTGCCAAAGTTGGGTAGCTTTTTATAAAAGGCTAATCTAGGTACCTACGTTGTTTTGCCAAATGGGCCGTATACCCACGGCAGGTTCAAACGCGATAACCATAACCGCAAGTATTTTACTTTTATTTTTTAGTTCATTTTATCAGTAAATCCCGGCCACGACTCCTTTCGTGCCATAAATGTACTCTGCCGCAGTGGCGAACAACCAGATATTCAAAACATCCGTGTTCCAAGAAAATTATTCAACTGTCTTGGAACCGCTACCGATTTCCACAGAAAGGAAAATTGGAGCAGTAAGTACGCAAAACTTTTATGATTTTACCGATCTTTTTCTTCCGCATATGAGCTCTTCAAAGCATAAGCCCCAGTTTTCCTTTACAGCGTCAGCGACGCGATCGTGGACTCTTAGCGTTCAACCAAGCGAAGGACCTGAGTGCCGCCTTGTTGTGTAGAACTTTCCAAGGCCAGGAATGAAGGGTGCGTGTTTTTATATTTTGAACCCATATCTTAACTAGAACGGTGTTTTAAACACTCAGTTCGGGTCTAAATGGTAAATTAACCTACGTAAGTACGTATTTCAATTTCGGGGCCCGAATGAAGAAGTTTTAAGACTTCGGCAGGTTCTTCGAACCAAAAAGTGAAAATCTCTTTTTCACGTACCTTATACGCTAGCACTTTTCCCGAGAAAGCTTCCTTTGGGATTTCCATTCGGAACAGATGTCCCACATAGGCCGATGTGTCGGGCACGCCCCATAACCTTCTTAGGCCATTTTTTGCTATTTCTGAGTGGTTTGCTGTTAATTCAACCTGAAAGGTCAACCATAAAACTTTACGCTTCTATTGTTCAATCGGGGAACGTTTGATGATTGATTGAACGTTTGGGAACGATTTGTCGTTTTGGTGATGTAATATGATTAATATTCTGAAATAATACGTGGAAATCCTGTTGGGTTAATAGTTAGTAGTAGGAAGTGAGTGAGAGAGTGCACTGACCAGGAATTCTTCGCTGTTGTCGAATGCGAAGTCGTCATCGTGCCTCGTGAGCGCGAGTGGACACAGCATGAGCAGAGCACACGCGATGAACCGCGCCCGCCCCATCTCGCCTCCCCACCACTACCACACTCATAAACACATCTTGATCATCTGTGGACAATTATAAGACACTTTATTACATTTGCTAATGTTTGCAAACATGCTTGTTTGTAGGAAATCCATTGTTGAATGTGGCTGACGGACAAAGCAGTTTGTTTTTCTCGGATGATATAATTTCACATTACGTCGTTGATTAATTGATTACATGTTATTTTACATGTCTTAATTTCCTACCAACAGTAACTTTATTGCCATTATAATTTCAAGTTCAGCATAATGCTGATTTTACGGTATCCATAATATCAGGTAGGAATTAAGTGGTGATCGTACGATAAAAATGCAGAAGATGACTAGACTCGATGACTTCACTAAAAAGGCCTAAGTGGACGAGAATAGGGGTCGGTCAAAGATTCTAGAGAGCCCTTTGTCTGACATAGACGACGACACTTGCCAACATAAAAAGTAAAATTTCAATAGGTACCTAGATGTGGCGCTGATACTTTTAAGGCTTTCTTTTTTATCAATTTCAATGTCACCCTATAGAATCACAATGAACAAAGAAATTCCAATAATGAATCAGTGCGTAAAGAAAATCAAGAAACATTTGAGTAAAATGAAATATGTATACCACATGTTAAACAAAGATGGGCGTGATAATTTAGACATTGTTTAGCTCTGGATGCTGCGTTTAAATATAGACAAATTTTCGTTAAATATCGTGTACAAATGACTTGGTAATAAAGAAGAAAGAGAAGGGAGGGCAAACGGAAACGACTCGGGTACTGTTACACAGTTAAAGGCGCGTGTTGGCGCATAATGATTGGACACAAATAGAATGAGCTTTTGAACGCTCCCCGCCTTGCTTAGCATGCTGTCGCGAAACCACTTCAGGGAATACTTTTATATCCCTTTTAAAATAATGTGGCTTTTACTTTACTACCACTCGAGACGAGAGCCAATATCGTGAGAGCAACGTTTAATTCCAAATATACTTTTAATAAGTTCAAGTTAATTGTGTTGTTATTCAGGGACGTAGACAATTCGGCTCTGGGTAAAAGTCCCGAGACAACAAAGCTTAGGCGTGGTCGTTAGTTCGCGAGACGCAGTAATCTGGAAAGCAAATACTAATGTACTCAAGATCCCGCGGGGAAAACAAGCCTATATAATGTAAGATACTATGTTAATTTTAGAGACCTACGGAAGCACGGGAGGTAACGATGCGCATTAATGATAATTTAGGGAAATAAAAGTCTACATATTTTCGTGAAACATAAACAGACTCGTTAAAAATGATTTATGACGATTCCTGAGATTCTGGACATAACTCGACCACTCCAATTATTTTCAAGAAGAGCGCGAGTCGCGGAAACGTTTCGAATGAAACGTGCTCAGCGATTAACGGTTAAGTACGAATCGTACCAACGTAACATAATGTTTTAACAACATTATTCCAACAATATTGATCTCTTTTCAACATAGGAAGTTTTTGAATGATAAACATTTTTGCGGTAATCCGACCGAGGGGAAAAATCCTGAGGCGAATGTGCGGATACAGGGGTCGGTCAATCGGTTTCGATCGGAAAGTTTTTATCAAGTCGGCACTATAAAGATGAGAGGAAACCGGAGTAGTTTCATTTAAAGTGCTTCCTCCCAGCCGTGTGGGGACCTAAAGCAGAGCAAAATGTAAAGCTAAAGCTGAAACGCAAACTTAAGTTGTTGAAATCACACGCAAAAATAACTGCTACATAAAACTAGAAGTCAACGACAAAATTGTGGTGTATAGGTACTTGTGTGGTGCCATTGACAAAATTCGCATAATGGGGACTGACATATTGGCTTCATAAAGTTGTCTGCATTTGTTTACTGTTACTGAAGTATCTTGAATTGTGAAAAGTGCTCTGGATGTAACGAGCGGAATAATTTTGCAGTAAAGGAAATAGAGCTGTTTGTAATAGATGAGTAAAATAAAACCGCTGAGCCACTGCGATTTTTTTTTGTTTATTTAGCGGTAGTTACTTCCTGCTGATTTTATGAATGTTAATACAAATTGTTAAAACCAGAATACTTCGAAACAAACAACATGTAGGAGCAGATGTAGCAAAAACAAAGTTGCTGAATAAGAGGATTCAGGTAGCAAACTGCAAAATTATTATAGATAGACAAAATGTACTAACTAAATACATAGACAGTATATGCCTAGCGAAGAATTTAATATAACATAAATGATTGACATACCAGCGGTGCTATTGCGTATCTCAGTTGACAGCTCATAGTGAAGATCACTTGGCAAAGTGTTCAACGATTAACTGTCAAACAGCTAGTTTCGTATTGGCTATCTTCAGTGACTAACTAGGATGACGTCATGAGCACCAAGTATCGCCGATGGTCACCGTAACATATTTTGACAGATGTTAACGTATCGATAAATGAAGATTGCGATTGTGTAAGCCTTTAATGCTTGTAGTGGACATCAAATTGATAATCACGTAACTTGTCACAATTCTCGTGAAAGAAACTACTCGTATGTAGTGTTTTAAGAATTCTAGTGATTAACACCGAAGTCGAGCGTTGGGTAAAATAGAGTTAAAAGTTTTTTTGTGATTGATAAGTATGAAATTATTGTGATTCGTGTTAGAAAAGAGGAATGGCACGTCTAATATTGTTGGGATATGCTGAAGAACAGCGAAAACAAAGCCATTTGCGAATTGAGAGGCGCCGCTTGTGTGACGCTACTAATCCCTTGCAGTTGCCAGAGAGAGAGTTTATTGCCAATTTTCGTTTGAGTAAAGCTGGATTCCAACAGGTATTAGAACAACTCCGACCATACCTGCCACAAGCTCGACGAAAAACGGCTGTTCGCAATGAACTAAAAGTAAGTACCTACCCTTACTAACTTATGTCCTTCTTGTTTTGTTGTGAAAATATAATAAGTAGTATAAAGTGCCAGCTTTGTTGCCTGAGAAATCTAATGAATTTCATTTTTTATTGCAGATCTTGGCTGCCTTAAGTTTTTTTGCCAATGGGTCGTACCAACGCAATGTAGATTTGCCTCCTTTCTATGCAATATGTCCCAGCCCACATTTACTAATTTAGTAAGTGTCTACTTGAAGTGACTGCACTCAATGTCAGGGAAGTACTCCCTAAATACATAAAGTTCCCTATGTCTCAGCAAGAGAGGGAAATCATTATGAAAGGGTAAGTCTTATGTGTGTTTTAATTAAAACAGTTCCTACCTAAACTAAAAAATTTAAAAATATTTTACTAGATAAGTATTGAAAATATTTTTCAAATATTCAGATTTCCAGGCATTATTGGATGCGTTGATGGTACACATGTGGCCTTGATACAACCAATTGACCATGAGGAGGCATATTTTAATAGAAAAAAATATAATTCTTTGAATGTTTTAATTAATATTACTTACAAAACTACCAATTTTTTTTTTTAACCAATATTAATATTGAGAACCTAAAATAAAACTCTTGTTTCAGATTTGTGATTCCAATCTAAATATACTGTTTGTTGATGCATCATTTGGTGGTGCTTCACAAGATTCTTATGTCTGGAATCAATGCCACTTAAAAGCTCCTTTAGAAAGACTGGAAAGGAGAAAGCTGTTGGCTATTAGGTATGACATATTATTTTGGCTGGCCGTGTTATGTGGAATGTAAATATAACCAACTTGAAATATGTATTTATGTTATCATTAATATTTTAGGTGATTCTGGGTATGCAGAGCGCCCTTGAATGATGACACCTATCTTAGGCGCGGCTCCGGGTTCACCAGAAGAACACTATACTGAACTTCATTGTAAAGTCAGAAACACTGTTGAGCATTGCATTGGAGTTCTAAAAGGACGTTGGCGATGTTTGTTAGCACACAGGGTACTTCACTATGATCCTGTAACAGCAGCTAAAATAGTTAATGCATGTGTTGTTCTACATAACATAGCCAACACACAGAATGTTCCAATGCCCGGGCCTCACAGTGATGATGTTGACAATGACCAACAGAGCCAAGTCTTTAGAGAGTTGAGGCAATTGCCTTGATGGCAGACAACTCGAGGGATATATTAGTCCAAAGATTATGGAATGCTAGAGCTATCTAGTATTCAATAATCTTTGGAATTCATATTCAAATTGATTGTGTGTAAAATTGTTAATCTGTAACCTAACAGGGTTCATAACTGTACCTAAGTATAAAAGCCCCTTTATGTAGACATGGTGACTTACAGAATATAATGAATGACATGAATAATATTATCAGTCTTTTATTGTTATTTCATTTCATACTTACATAAAACTACAATTTGGTTTGTGAATAATGTTGAAAAAATAACAATGAATAACCTTAAGTTATTTATTTATTTATTGTACTTTAAATTATAACTAATACATATAAACTAAACTAACACATATAAAATAACTAAAAATAAATTAAACTTACAATAAACTAAAACATAACATCAAAAAATTCGTCCTCAATGCTGTCAGCTGGTAAAGTGCCCAAGAGAAATTATAAAGTAGGTAATCTAAAGTAGAAAAATTATTAGAATTAAGATCGATTTAAATAACTATGTACATCATTCCTTATCTCTCTAATCAGATTGACGAGCGCTTCCATTGCGGCTGCATTACGCTCTTCAGCAGCAATGCGTCGAGATTCAATTTCGTAGGCCCAGCGTGGCTTCCTCTCATCTCTATGAACTGTAATTTATATAATTCTATATTGATTTCAGTTTTAAATTAAAATCATGAACCACTTTATAATACAATGTACTAACTTTGTCTGTGTGATCTCGACCTTCCGGCTGGTGCAGTGGAGCGCTGAGCATACCCTAAAAATAAAAATAAGTTTTATCATTTGGTTGTTCTACAGTACTTTTTTTTGTTAACATTAACCATGGGCGGTGTTTGATGTCACTACCACTGATCTATCGTCGCATTAAAATTTCTGTCATAAATCTATGATTTTCTTACTATCATCTGTCGACATAATCGGGGGCTGCTGCTTAGCGGGCTGTATCTCAAGAGGCAATGCAGGCTGTGTCTGTGTGGAGGGCGGCGACGCAGGCTGTGTTGAAGCAGAGGGTGGGAGCTCAAAGGTGTGTGAATCGGGTAACTCTTCATCAAGCCATTCCTCATCCATGGGCTCTTAAGATATAGAATCAGGAGCTGAGGACTGAGAGATGGGTATTGATGTACTGGGATAGGATACAACAGGATCGGATGCTGCAATTCCAGAATCAACAGGGGCCTCAATCTCATCTGCTGATGGTATCTGTAAAATATAAAAAACATTTTACTTAAAATGAGGCATAGATATAGGCTATACCTACATGAAAGAAGTTAGTTTGATGAATTATATGTATCCCTACAAAAGCATTTAATAATGAATAGTTATGAAACTAACATCAATAGGCAGGCGTACTCCAGGCAATCCCTGCTCCACTACTGGACCTAATATTGCCAACACTCTCTTCTCTAACTCATTCAGAGAAACAAGCTTGTTAGGCCCTCCACAAGTTGCTGACGCATTCCTCCTTGAGTCTGCAGCTTTGCCCTTTGTCTTGGCCTTAAACTCTATCCAGTACTTATAGATAGATAGAAAAAATAAAAAACATTTTTGTAACTATGTTAGAAAAATATACCTTCATCACATATTAACCAAGCTACTTCTAAGAACATAAACAACACAACAAACTTATAATGCAAGCTATTTTTAGAGTAATTTTTATCAGAGGTACTTGAGGGTTTTGTGAGTCTTGAGTGGTGATACTTCATAAGTGGGGTAAAAGGGACCAAGGAGAATATGACAAAATGCAAAAGAATGCAGAATTAAAATGCCTGTTTTTAGTAATGATGAAGAGAATGGAAAATGTATTAATATTTAGGTAGTCAGAGGATATAATAAAATAAACTTACTCTTCGCCATTGGTCTGGTGTTTTTGTGGTTCCCTTTGCCACTGAGTTTAGTTGGACTGCTATAGTGTTCCATACTTCTCGGGTGACTCTAACAGCCTGTGGCCCTCCCGGAAAGCGGCCCAATGCAATATCGAGATTGGACTTCTCAAACTCCACAAGTAATTCCATTTGCCTAATGGAAACTCTTCGTCTTGCAGGCATCTTAAATTAAATATTCTACATCAATAAAATATACTTAGGTAGAGGTAAGTACCTAAAAATGTTCACTTGGCTATAACTACCATACCTATACATTTTTTAATAACACCATAATTTATATAAATGATAAAGTTATTTTAATAAGTTGAAGTTGAAATACTTAGAAATTGGTCTCCTATCGAAACAAACTCATAAAAAATTTCAAATAATAAACTTACTCGATCTATCGGGAGCCTTCACTTACCTTTAATTTAAGGATTTATTTTCACAAAACACTAGTAAACACAGTATGTCATTAATTAAATCCGCACAACTCGTAAGTTTAAGCAATTACGAAACAATAAACAGTAAAACAGTTTGTTTTTGTTTGAGTTAGCGACGTAAAAATATGTCAAAAGTTTTATAAACCGCTTAAAATGAAATGCTCTGTAAAATGTAGTATTGTAATGCTCAAAAGGCGTTCTTCAACTAAGTAGCATAATAGTCGATAAAAAATAGAGGCGTCAAGTGCTGTAACGAAGAGCACCGTTCCCCGTCTATAAGTCACCGTAACTTGAAATCCACGTAACGTGATACGCAATACCAATGTTATGAAATTCTCAGTTGTCATCAAAGTTCGGTGTACAACTGAAGCCTGATAGTCACTGACGTTTAAAAAGATAGCCAATAGGCCTGCAGGAGAGACGAACTTTGCTCTTTGTACAAATAAAAAAGGTGCTCGAAAATCTTTTTAACAAGTAAAAGGAAAACGGCAAAATTTGTCCCAGTTTGAGAACAATTCCTTTAGGCATTTGCTTTTCTAAACGTTTACTTTATAAACACTTAAATATGTTTTTCGCAAGTTTTTAACTAATTAAGCTTCGTCATAATAATTTCAGAGCGAATTTGGGTCTTTTTGTGGCTAGCTATCAACCTATTTCCCCCGTTCATTTGAGAACGTTCGAGTCGTTATTAATTAGATGTAAAATGATAAATCTGGAGCAAACTGACAGTGATATTTGTAAAATGTCTCTGGGATACAGGGTACTTTCTATTTCAAGTTTGTAAGCATGTTAAAGGCAGGCAACCACTCCGGCAGCTTACCCTTGGGTTGGAAGGGGACCGACGACTAAGAGGGTTACCACAATGGATCCTTTCCCCCGACAAAATCTCGTCTGAGTTTATATACGGCGCATGTAGAGATCGTGTTCAATATCACGCTGTAGACTTAGGTCTACGTCAGATAGGAAATATGTAAATTATTTCAATCTCCCAATACCTCAGCGTGCTACATGGTAACTATTAAAATGAACGTCTAAACTGATAGAGTTGTAAACACGCGAAAATATTTACTAAGTTCGGCAAATATTTGCTTAGTAAATCACTGTTCGTTCTGAGCACAATGATATTTACCAACATTACTCATTATTTTCGTTTAAATAAGGAAAATTGAAAAGAATCGGACCCTTTTTGAGGGGCGAATACATGAGATCGAAAATCGTTCAAAGCTGGGGATCCCTCAATGTTTGGGACTTGGGGTGAAAATATTATAAAACATTCTATCAAAACTTCTTCTGTTTCGATAATTAAATGTCTTGAGGGCAAAAGGAGAAAAGGGGGATGTATGCAAGAATTTAAAATGACAAGAAGATAATGCGCCCGCTGTCCCATTGGTTGCAAAAGCTTACGGAACCCCATGCCTGAGCTTGATTGTTAAGTGTAATGAATTACTTTTTTCTTTTTAGGAATTATATTAGAGCCCTGGTCTGACAGGATTGTACCTTATTGTATGTACCCATGACCTTTACTTAACCCTTTCACATGTTTTTCCTATTTTAGAATCAATGATTCGTCTAGCTAACTAGCTTACTGCCCTGAAGGTGGCCAAGTTGATCGCGGCTTCAGCAACGTCCTCAAATGAGCAGATATTCATTGGAGCATGTTATTTGAAGGATGGCAAACTTTTTACTTTCCTGCGTTAGTATATCACCCACCGTGCGCAGCGTCGTCAGGGGTATGAGAACGGCACTACATTCCGCATCGCGTATTTAGGTCAGCTGGTAATAAGGCTCGTCATAACGTGAATAATTCACCGTATCAGATTGAATTTACTTCTGAAATGTTCTTTGCGTGCACGATGCTATCTGTTCGCAACTCAAGTCAGCTCTTTTTAATGATTATTACTATAATAAATACTGGGGGAAAGTGTTTTTGACCATGGATTTATATTTTCCATATCGTTCAGTTTTAAACTTATCCATACTTTCAGTTAAATTCGGATAATGTTGATTTAACGTTTTCTTCGATGTGACAAATAACGTAGCATTCGGAGAATTCATTTTAAAAGATTTTTCCTTGGAAGCGGTTAGCTTCGCAAAAACCGCCTCAAAGCTTTTCCGGAGCGTTATTTTATAGATTGGGAAAAAGGAAGAGGAAACAATAAAATTGACAACTATACTAAAACAAACTTATGCTGATGATGTCAGCGCGTTGTTTAATAATTTGCAGTAGACATAGTCATCAGCCTATAACTATTCTGGTGTTGGCTTCTAGCCTGACCTGAAAGCTGCGGTTATTACCGTTATACCAGAGAATGCAGTTATTCTTGGGTGATTACAGCTTTGAGAATTTCAGGTATTTGGCACTTTGGCAGCCGACGTTTGTCAGGAGCTTATGTAGGTCTCCGTCTGGGGCCCAGTAGAGTAGGATTGAAAATTGCAACATAACCTTTCAAAATTGTTGTTGTAAACCTATATAGGTGAAAATTCTCAGAATCAAATCATATTTAGGCTGAGGAGGCGGACGCAGCGTCAGTCTATTTCGACAGCGGAAGTCACGTGGTGCACTTGCGCGTGTGTGCATCATATAATGTCATGATTCTCAGTATCCAGCCGCTATAAATATGCATGTGTCTCTGCGTCCGTGTGTTTATAGTTCTACGTTCACGTCGGACGCCAGCCATCGATAGGAGCCCACCCAAGCGAGCATTGTGTGTGTAATCGCAAAGGGCAAAAAGGGGTATTGTTTCGAACCGTATGGGGTGCAAAAAACTGTGCAGGTGACGTTGTGATAAATTACCTAGCTTAAAAAAGATACTATTCCCCTTTTGGGTCGATTTTTTATGAAGGATAAAAATCTTGGAAGCAATTTAAACACGAAATAAATAATAGTTGTCAGTCTGCAAACACAGTTCAGTGGTTCGTCTAATAAATTGGCGGTTGGTAACGGCAGGAGGAAGTTGGGGCTCGGGCGTTTTACGAGTCGACTTAATTGAGTTTTCGAAAGAGGCTGTCATTCCCGCAGCTGATTATTTGCAGAACTCGATGGATTTCCAGAGAGTTTTGTTTCGTCCTCGACACATTAAGCCAGGTTAGATAGTCACCTTTGTCTTTATGACAATATTAAAATGGCACATCTATTTTCAGTGTTATGCTTTATAGTGTGATCGTAAATTATCGCCGCCGCGCCTATACCTTCAGTTTATGACTATGACAGAACGTTTAAATATATTGTTGGCACACGTATACATAAATGTTTATGCTGGCCGCATTGAATAAAATTTCTTTAGGTATAATTAAATCGGGGAGGTGAGACTAAGTACATTTATTAGCCCTAGTTTAAGTTGCTCTGCTATGAAGAATTAATTAAGGCACTTCATTAAGGTTGTGAATAAATTTTAAATAAGATGGAGCAAAAAGCGGTTTGTGTCTCGGGCAGAGATAACAACACAATAGAAGATGATACTATTGTAGACTATGAATGCGAATTTATGGGTCACTATTATCATTAAAGATTCGGATGACTGATTTTCATTCTGAGCAGCCGATATCCGATATCCTTCAAGTAAATAATCCAAGTAAAAATATAGGTACTCGAGATAGCAAGGAAATCGGAATGTTTTTAACATAAATCTAAACTTTCCTGCACCGCTTCGCCCTGTCTCCAAGAAACTGCGTTTTATAGCCTAGACGTATCTACTCGCGATTTTATGGTTTTAAAAGAGGGAAATAAGACTTGGAAAGCTTCGACAAAAATGAGAACAAACGAGCAAATCCTACCTTTAAGGCAAATGAACGCATGCGCAAGAAATTGGCAAAATCATCAGAGCGTTGATTGGTTTTTCTGAATGACAGTGTTTTTGGTTTGTAGCCAGGTTGTAAGGATGTGGCTTTCTATTATTTTGTACTTGCCATATTTGGTCTCTGCATTACTCTTCTTTTTTTTAAGGATGGGAAACCTTCAAATATATTTGTTCGTTGCATTACCCTAAGGTTAACACTGAACTAGTAGAAAATGCCTAACCCATAAAGACCGCCTCTGCACACTGATATTTTGTAAATCAAGTTTAATAAATAAATAAAACAAATGCCAGTCTAAATTATGATGTGCGCTTGTTTTTTGCCACATCTGCATAGGGTAACGCTGAACGCATAAAAAAGACAGGTCGTATCGGCACTTCCCTACAATAACACGGACGTCTGCAACAACCGGTATATTGTTTCAACAAACGCGGTATTGCCACGGCATGTCACTGTACAAGTGACGACAGAACAGCACAAAGTTTTAACACAAAGTCGACTTTAGGCTTCAGTAAATTACAGACAAAGAGAATTAAACTTCGTAAATAAGGCAAAATGTAAGGGAGTGCGCGAAGAATGTATTCGTCGAGTGCCATTATGTCGAAACCGAAATGGATGAGGCGGGCTCTGAATTATAAGATGATTTGGATTCGGTGAATAATCTTGCAACGTATTCTCTTAATGTCTAGGCGTCTAGATTGTTATTTACTGTAAAGAGATTTTGGTGTGGAGTGAATATTTGAGAGAGGTACCAAACTATTGCGATCACAATAATTCGCTGAATAGTGAACACTTCACGCGTCTATGAAGATGCAAATGACGTCAATAAAATTTAGGTCAATATTTGTTTGCTTGGAAGCAATTGCATTACCAGTCTAGTCTAGCTGAAACTCCATTTTGCACTACAGCACTCAAGAAATCATTCGAATCCGCAGGTCGAGTAGCTATTCCACTAAACATTTCTCGATTAACTCTACATTCGTTCCACAATAGTTTTCTTCAATGGCATCTTTAGAAGGCTTTCATTTATGTGCACGACCGACTGTTTACAAGAGGTTTAAAGTGATATGGCGATCATTGTTCTGCGAAAAAGTTATTCAGCTTTCTAAGATGCTGTGCTTTCACAGTAGAAAGATACTGCGGCATAAAACGAAACTGGAGCGTCGTATACTTGAGCTGACATAATGAGCAACATTGTCCTTCGGGTGTGCGCTCGTCGTTTAAGCCAGGCAAATCTGCGATATTGTTGGCATGTGTACGCAGTTCGCAGGGGCGGACCGCACGGCTGCAGCAGACTGTGATTTACACGACACTGGCCCCAAAACACCTCTCCCTTTATGGCCATACATTTCGGGGAACGGCGATTTATTTGTCTGGCTGTAGATAGATTGTTATCAACAAGCATTCCAGTTTTATTCGCATCCAAATTGATGTATGTATATTGATGCTCCGCCCGATATTAGTTGGATGAAATTGAAATAGCCTGCGGTAAAGACCATTAATACGGAAATGAAGCGTGCACGTTTTAAAGCGCTGAAATGGAAAAGCATTGCAAACAGATTTTTTAAGAACCATGATAGAGAATCCTGATCCCAGTTTATCAAGTTACTGATCTCACTTAATGTTACCTTTGTAACGAAGTTAAGAAATCAAGGTGAATAAAAGTAGCGAAATTATAATATTTCTCTAGAAGTCTAGACTACTTACTTCTCGCAAGGTTTTACCGAGAAAACGAGCAAACATTTCAATGTCAAAGTAAATAACTTATTACATGTAATACATTAGTGTGCAAATTGGTGAGGCGTTTATATAACAGCACAATGCCTGTCTAGACGAAGCACTGAACCCAGCGCAACCTACAACCGACACTGATTTACATATAGATATCGGGATCACCCGGGGTTCCGGGACACATGTCGGAAAATCCTATGAGATTATGCCTGTTAATATATGAAATGCTTTTGTTACCTGTCACATTAATACATGAAAAGGTAATGGGAATATCTGAAATGTTGGTAGCAAAATAGACAACAGAAGATGGAACATAGTAGCCAATTCCTACTTAAATATTTGTGATGATTCGATTGGATCGAAACCTCATTTACTGCAGGAGTGGCTTTTCTTGGTATATACAATAGTAAGTTTGACGAAAGATTTTGATAACAATATAAAGTGATGAACAAAGCAATCTTACGCTTCATCTACTAGACTGCAGACATTCTGAATAACTGAAAACAAAATCCAATAAACACTGAAAGCCACTCTCAAAATGTATCTCGGTAATAATTTTGTAACGCGGCAACACAAGTATTATTCGTGGAACTTCGCATGAGAATCCGAGCTGCATTTTGCACATTACGGGGATATTGCGATACTGGACATTATAGTCAGACGCCGTTAAACTGATTTACGATAGTCTTTATTAAACGAAATCCTACATTTATTTTCTGGAATCATAAGCACTGGGTTTAATGCATCTTTTTATTAGGAGGTAGTAAAAAAATGTAATAACTTTGTTGCATTTTCACGGAACAAAATGTTTTTCATGTGAAAATGAAGGTATACACGAAAGGGTGAGAAAATTCCAAGTATGAATTAACTTTCAGATTTAATTGTTTCTGTCTGGTAAACCAATTTCAACTTAATTCGTTTAGTAATTTCCCAAATTGGATCCAGCAATTAGAATGCAGACAGAAAAAGACAAAATAGGTACTCGTAACAGGACCAGAACGCAACAGACACACGAGTGTTTAGTATAAGAGAACTTCTAGAAGAATGTGGCTAAGGAGTATATGAAAAGAAACAATTTTTAATTGTCACCGGATAATTGCAAACTCCGTAAGATTATAAAATATATTGAGAGATTGCAAACTCTCGATAAATTGTCAACTGAACATTTGGAGTAGTTTTTTTTGCATACGCATCGAAATTTGATAGTCTATAATCTCTCGAAGTCATTCCGAGAAATTGTGAATCGATATAAACTGACGACATGTTGGCGACCAATCAGTGTACGGTTCTACAATTTATCGGATTTTCTTGCCTAGCCAAGTAGCGCAACATAGGGCACAGAGAGCTAGAGAATAGGTTAGGTTCGAATGACTCCCGTCATGCCATTTATGTTAGGTTCCTTTAAACCGTGCAGACAGAAAAACGTCGTTGAGGTTAGAAAATGAAAATTGTTACATCTCGGTATGACTTCGAGAGATTATAGACTATCTGATGCGTAAAAACGTATTCCAAATGTTCAGATGACAATTTATCGAGCGTTTACAATCTCTCAAGACATTTTATAATCATGCGGAGTTTGCCATGTTCCGGTGACATAATCAAACGAATTCGATGAAGAACGTACATGTTTGTATTGTGCCGAGCTGCTAGTCCTGCAGTTGAAAAACATAGGCCGTTTGAAAGCAATGGGCTTGCCAATCTGCTGCTATTTATGTCCCATTGTGGCCCATATTAAAATGGAGCACACAGATGTGCGTAGTTAGTTTCAATTGGTACCCACGAAGCTAACGTTTCGACTGCAACATGCGAATGATTTTATGAGGTTACAATTGTGAAAACATTATTGCTTAAATTGAATTTGAAGTCCAATTTGCCGTTAAAATTAAACAATGATATTAAAATTGCGCACATAATTTGATAGAGGACTTCAGACTTGATTTATTGATTCAGTAGAAATACTTTGGTGTCTGTACGGGCCATTTAGCTCGGGTTTGAACGAAACTCCGCCGTATAGCGCCCTATCATTAGCGCCCAATCCTAGCTGTGGCTTTAGTTCCAAAACCACAGCCATAGTTCGAAGGTAAATAAATTCTCTCTCAAAGGTTTACGCTTCTTTTTCGAACTAAATACTGAATAAAACGTGGAATTTTAGACTAGAAACTCAGACCCAGCTTTTAAATATTCATAACGATTATATTCGGCTATGAATATAAGCAGTAAAACGTTACCTAAGAGTATCGTTCAATAACACTTACTTGTTTAAATTAAAGCCGCAATGGACGGCGTTACAGGAACTTTTTTGACCTGAAAAGATAAAGAAAACGGCATTATGTAAATGAGATCTTTTTAGAAATTAACACGAGAATTTATAGCTGCCTTTGAAAGGAATTAATCTTGAGGTACCCTTAATTTTAATTTATATAACAGAGAATGTTCAACATCACGTTCATGAATACTTGAAACTTGGATATCTCGCTTTTTCACGACTTCGGTGCTTATTTTTGTGAGAAACTTTTCAGGATTTGTGGGTTCGAAAAAGCGAAGATGTTTTAGTTAGAGACTTTCCAACTAGTCAGACTTGCTCTTCAGTAAATAATAAGTAATTGGGAGGTGAGATCGTACAAATTATTTTTTTTTAGAATTTATTTAGCAGGTATTATGTCATAGGACAATCGTTGTGTTCGTAGTGTAACAAAACAAACCTTTGTTCAACACTGCAAATATCATTTAGTACTGGTCCGTGGCTTTATTACAAGTTTGTTGGACAGTCGACTTCTCGGCGCTACATCCGTTGCCTGCCAACTTTACCCCTAGCCTGACTCAATCCTGACCCAGTTCGGGGTACAACAGCTACACTATGAATAAAATCATTGGAATATTGTTTCAGTTATGTATTTACTTTGTGAGAGGTGTAGCTTCTGTTAGCAACAGACCAGTCGAGATTGAATTGCATCATTTGCGTTCCATATTGAGTTGACCATCGTGTTACGCTTATTATGTCATGAAGCCTGTTCTTTGCAAAGGTACTGTCAAGATATTTCCCCCAGTATGACCTTTGCAAGTTGCGCGGGACGTTAAACTACTGGCTTATTCTACTTTTTGTCAAGTTGGGTAGACGTTTAGAACGCAGACATCGCTGAAGCTTATGAATATCGTATTTACCGTCGTGTGGGCAGTAGTCGACGTGAACTCGTAACGACACGCTGCGGTTACTAATCCGCTTGCCAAGCGAGATGATTACTACAATATGTTTCAAAGGTCGTGGCACAGACAGACAATATACAGAGATTCAGGTAAAGAAGCGATTGAAGCTAATAATGAATTCAGATCAGGCTCCGGCAGAACTTCTGCTGTCGGCTTTCCTCGTAAGGGACAAAGAGAATAAAGATTTAGATTGTATTTCATTACAATAGTCATTGGTAGGTACAGTCAAGGGACTGAAGATGAGCTCATTTGTATTCAATTCGATAAAGGATGAATAATAAAAGCGATCCATATAACTTTTATAGTTTAACTCGTATTTAAGCTCGTGTTGGTGAAGAATGATGTCATCTGGACGAATTGGGCGAGAATTAGATAGTGGCAATGGCCTTAGTTATTGTATCTAGGTACTATCACTAATTATAGTTTAACACCGAGTAGTTGAGTCAATATTGACATTGACTATGCACCTTGTGGTTCTCTTTCAAAAATTTGGTGCCTGGCTTCAATTGTTTTAATTGACAATATATAATAATAAGTTAATATATATGGAAGAGCGGAGTCTCCCAATACAGACATTACCTGCTTAAAGGGAGGCTCCAATCACGACTCCTGTTCGTGTTACTTTGCTGAAGAAATAAATGTTTTTTAATTTTTGATTTTTTTGATTTGAATAAATAAATAATGTATACCTATAGAAAATGTTAAAGCTCTGCTGGATTAGGTAATCGCGATTTGCGATACAGCTATATTTTATAAACGCTGTATCTAATTCCGCCAGAACGAGCAAAAGTTTTATGATTTTACAATATATCGAAGATTTACAGTGGTTTCATTATGATCTCCAGCCAGTGCAGACTACGACAAGCTAAATATATAACGTGGACAGCGAAATGCGATACCTAACGAACTGAAAACAACAGAGCCAATTTGAAACAATTCTAATGGAAAAACAAGAGAAGTAAGTTTATATCGAGTGTCATAACCAGGAGGTGGTAACAAATTAACAGCGTGCAGTCGAGTGCATGTTCACTGTTCATGTGAAAAACGATTCGTGTGTAACCGTCGCTTATCGGCGCCGCCCGCACCGCGACTACCATTTAAAACCTCCTCGCATATTCATTCCGAAAACTTTCGCAATTCCCTTTGGTTTGCAGCGCCTCTAAATTTATGTAAAGCGCTTTTTGCTTCTACGTTTACTGTAAACAGTCGTTATGTACTCTTTTGAACGAGTTAATTGCAAAATATTTCATTCCTGCGCTTTGCAGGGCTGAAGTGTGAGATTTTTTAAGTTATGTAATACATATTTGTGAAACCTCGAGATAAGTTTAATTCAAGGTTTATGATTCAGTATGAGCTCATGTCAGTTAGCACGCGTGAATCATTATTTGTTTAACTACGCAATGGTGGTATTTAGCAGATGCTTTCGAGTTTTCGACCCAAGTCATGGATTATCGTGGAATAATAAACTTTTGCGCGTCCTTCAGTACGCGTGGAGTACCTTCCTTATTTATAAACACAGTAGGTTCTCCTCGTACTATATCTTAAGTGTTTAATAAATGTATCCCCATGCCGCTTGCCGCCAGTCTCGTGTTATTTAGAGGAAATGACAGTGACAGATAACAGTAATTAATGGTTCCGAAAACCTGGAGTTTTTCTCCAAATCTCCAATATCAGGTGAGTCGAAAGCTAATTTATTGACTTTAATTTCAAAATGATTTACGTCTGCCGGCAAAATTCAAAGGTCCGGTGAACGAATTCCATTTCATCGTTTTACAGATAACATTTATGTTTAAATATTAAGTAATCTGTAGAACATTTGTCAAAATAGTCAACAAAGGTTTGACCGTCCCGCTTCGCGTCGAAATAACGAACTGTCACCAAATATTTGATACAATTACAATTTACGAGTGTACCGATAAATCCTTACAACGTTTTAATTGGCTCGTAAATCGATAGCAGCTGTTACTGAAATATAAGGGCCAATTTAAAAGAAATTGATAATACGGGCACTGCAGTCGGTATGTGTAAACGGTCGTTTAGATTCAGTTTATTGGTACTTCACACTAATCAAGGTTTGACTCAATTAATTTCTAGTGATACTCCCCGTTTACGAGTAGGCACCATCAGACGAAATTAGGGCTATATTATCCAATTTTCACCTCGTTTATTGGGGTCATAGAGTAATATACCTACGTACGTACAACAAGTTTTGACGGTCGATGGCTACCAGTTTTACTTTCGAGTGACCAGACACTGCACTTTTATGTCACGTAATTTAGTATAAAACTTACAGTTTAATGGTTCCATATAAAGGGAGAACTATCAGTAATTTATATCAATGGAGAGAAACGGTAATGCCAAGACTGTTATAAAACAAGTTCAACAGACCGTAGATAATTACAAATGGATGGCCCAAATTAATATATTACCGATGGATGTTGCGACACCGACGAATGTCGATACTCTGACACTGCCGAGATGGTGTGCAGCCGGGCCGTGGAGGCAGGCAGGGCCAGGCCAGTGATGTCATCTGGGCCGCCGGTCAATTGTCGCCGCGCCATCGCATCGCTTGCGCAACCTTTGTGGGCTCGTTTTATGGAAATGTAAATTACCCAGTGCCGGTGGTAATGATGCTACACAAACAAACACTGCATTTCTATAAAACGCATACAAATATTTGTGTTCGTATGCTTGTGTTGAATTGTAAAGATACGGATAAGCGATAACGATAAACGAGTATCGGTGGCTAAGAATGGATGCGGTAAACATTGCCGCAGTACTACTACGTGTGCGTAACCGCCCACGTTATTTTATTATTCGATTCACGAGTTACGTGAGTTCGAGCAAGCAACAAAAAACATAACTGCTTCGTCAGGTCGGCTTCCAGGAGGTCGATCCCCGCTTATCGGTTAGGTAAAAGGGAGATTGACACCGAATATATCTCACTGTCTGATAACGTACAATTTATGCACAATATATTGTGAATCAGTACGTTCAATCGCGTATTTCGCATAGCCCAACTTCGCACAAGTTTGATATATGAGATTTTCGTCAATGTCGACGTGAGCATGAACACTAGCTGAAGTAACAAGATCTCAGCGTAAAATTACGTGCGTGCTGATTGTCGGCTTGATTGACAGAATGAGAATGAGTGCGAGGGAAATAGCGCCGCGTTGTAGTTAAATTGAGACAAAGACTTGTTTCAGTATATTGCCTCGTCCGCAAAAACTGACTTTGATTGGCTGTTACTTGAGCCTTTAGGCGATATCGAGTTTCGCCCTCGAATAGGTATCTACAATAATGACTATTGTATACAAAAGACATGCCCTATTTGCACTGATACGTCACATGCTATTCGAAAAGATAAATGAACTAACGAACCTTTACAAAAGTGTGTAGGAGCAACTTCCATTAGAATAAATGTAGCTATTTCAATCAAAGAAACTCAATTACGGCTGAACGCCACAAGGCCGTTGTCATCTCCATATCTAAAGTGTGGAGCTAATCCTGTCTTGCCAGGCGGTCTGTAGTCGCGGCTCTACGCCGTACGCGCCGGTGGTTCCTGGCAAATTAATCGGTGTGACTGAACTGTCATGCACTCAACTCGACTCGCGATTCGTCATATGCACCGCACTAACTCGACGGGCCGGGCTTTACTGGTACTTCGACCTCTTTCGGTCGCATGCTTTGTTAAAACGTAAACTTGATTCGATAAGGTAATTATTGTTAATCCCTTTGCTCTTTGATCGTGGTCTGGTTTCGTAGCTAATTTTGAAAGGTTATTTTATTCATGTCCTTTGTTAGGTATGATCTATTCGAATTATGTACAAATGTACGGCTAACACAGCCTTCAATTCAGCGAACTTAATGATTACACGAGAAACTGTCTGTGTAACGTTGGAACGGTAAGACACAAGAAACTTCGCAGTAACGAGGGCGAGATAACAAATGTTGTTTTCTCTTGTTCAAGGGGATAAAGTTTTTATTAAATATTCATTGCTCCCATTGCTCGTGATAATTCTTATTGAGCATTTCTTTTACGACTCGGCTCTTGTTTTGTAAGCTTACATTATGCTCTCATAACAGATAAAACGCAGCAACATTTCTAAGCTTACGAAAGCTCCAATTTTTTGCATCTCTAGACAAAGACTCAGCTTCAAGTTCAGGTTTAAATGGTGTAATCTAGATTACCCTGGACAAAGCCAAATCCCGGACAGAGGATAGAGATTGCCTAACCTTAAGTTAAATCAGCTTATATTCAAAAACTTCCTCAACTAATAGACACATAAATCCTGAATCCTGAACCATCCCTTTATGACAAACTGCGTCTTCATATAATACAAAACAAAGCTCATTTACAACAAGATACCGGAATCGCATGAATGACATCGCTTTTCATCAGGCGAGATTGCGGTCAATCGTTGCTTGCATTTGACCACAATCTCTATAATTTTTTTAAATAATATAACTGTAGGTATTCAAACACTTTCCTCGGAACTATCAACTAATGAACACACGAGTCCTGAACTATGCAGCATGCCGTTTAGGTGATTAACTGCTTCTACATAAAGAAAACAAAAGCCAATTTACCACCATGATATTATACCAAATGAAGTGTGGAAGTCATTACGTGTGGGCGGATGGACGTGGTTAGCTTTATTCTTCAAGAAGTTGTTGCTGGAAGAAGCCATATGTGATGAATGGTGCAACAGTTCGTTTGTGCCCATCCTTAAAAACAAAGGCGATGTGCTGGAGTGCAACAACTATAGAGGAATAAAGCTCATATAGTATGAAAGCTTGGGAAAAAATTATTAAAAGGCGGCTGCGAGAAGGGAGTGAAATCTCACAGAACCAGCTCGGTTTTATGCCTGGTCGGGGCACAACTGATGCCATTTTCGCTATCCGTCAGCTGTGCGAGAATTACAGAGCTGTGCATAAAAACTTGCACATCGTATTCGTTGACCTCGTAAAGGCATATGACCGAGTGCCTCGTGAGGTTTTGTGGTGGGCCCTTAAGGAAAAAAGTGTGCTTGGGAAGTATGTGCAGTTGATCCGAGCAATGTACAGTCGATGCAGTACCCAATTTTGGTCTGTAGTGGGCACCACTGACAGCTTCAGTGTGGCAGTCAGTTTGCAACAAGGTTCGGCCCTAAACCTCTTCCTGATGATAATGGACGCTCTGACGTTGGGCATTCAGGAAGAGGCTCCCTGGTGCATGCTGTTTGCTGATGACATTGTGCTGGTTGCGAAAGCGGCCTAGAGGTCTAGAGCAGATTGAAAACGTGGTGGAAAAGATTGGAGAGTATTGTATTGGCCTGAAATTGAGCAGAACCAAAACAGAATACCTGTTCTGCGATTTCGCCGGTCTCTCCAGTCCTATGCCTATAGCTCTCACCGGAACGCCTATACCGATCTGCTCCGACTTTCGGTACCTCAAGTCAATTGTCCAGGGGAACGGTGATATAGACTGAGACGTAACGCACCGGGTCAACTCCGAATGGATGAAATGGCGACAGGTCACTGGAACAACATGCGACCCACGGATGCCCCTCAAATTAAAGGGCAAAATCTATAAGTCCGTGATAAAACCTGTCTTTCTGTACGGATCAGAATGTTGGGCTGTGAAAAAGACGGATGAGAAAAGATTGCATGTAGCGGAAATGAGAATGTTAAAATGGATGTGTGGAGTATCGAGAATAGACAAAGTGAGGAATGAGTACATTAGAGGTAGTTTAAAAGTGGCGCCAGTGACGGAAAAGTTGAAAGGGAACCGCTTAGCTTGGTATGGTCATGTGAAGAAAGGGGATGAAATGCATGTAGTGTACTAAAAGAGTTATGAATATAAATGTGGATGGATGGACAGGAAGAGAGAGAGGCCAAAGAAAAGATAGATGGATTATGTTAGGAGCGATATGAAAGAAAAGGGAGTTAGTGATAGCGTGACGGCTGACAGGACAGAATGGAAGAAAAAAACGTGTTGCGCCGACCCCAAGTAACATGGATAAGGGCAAAAAGATGATCATATAATAGCGAATCTAGTTCACCAGTTAACATTGCAAAGATCATGTCCTATTACTCCGCTGGACACGGCAATGGCCGATTAACACTCACTGCTAAAACTTATACTAAATAGCAAATTTTTGCATCCCTTTTCATCAGATGAGATTGTGGTGAAACGCGAGCTCATCAAAAATATTTTGTTAATATTTATGAACTATCCTCAACCAATGGACAGCTCAGTCCTGAATCCTGAACCATCCCTTATATGAGACAGACTACCTACATAAATAAAATAAAAGCTAATTTACCACCATGACATGATACCGGAATCTAGTCCACCAGTTAACATAACATAGATCATGTGCACTATTACTCGGTACTCCACTGGACACGGCAACGGCCGATTAACACTCATTACTAAGACTATTACTAAAGTGCATAGCGAATGCTATAGGTACCACGGCAACCACAGCCCTATATTAGATAATGGCGCTTCCAGTTCACTCGGGTTAATAGGATTAGTGCGTGCTATTTTCCATTGTGTGTTTCAATGAATTAGTTGACTTAATTAATTGTTGTTATGTGGGTATTGGAATGTGGTTTTAAGAGTTTGGCGTGTTGTTTTTAAGTATTTTATTTTGCAACTTTGAACCCTGATTCCTTTTAACGTCAAGTGAAGAAAGAATTAGGAATCTCAAGTTAAACAATTTGTTTAATTAGGTCCCTAACTATTAGTTTATTAAATTCTGTAAAACTTGAAACTATTTCCGACCCATCATAGTAAGAAAACGGACCATCCTTGAAGTTAAATTAGAAAATAATTTCTGAACTATTAAATAATTTGATTAGTTTTCCTTAAAAGCTTTTAAACCTATAAAATACTAATAATTTATTTTTTTATACAGGAAAATCAATCAGTGAAATGGTATCCAAGCAATTTAAATGATAACTGATTAATTAATCTTAATAGGTAATTGTAGAACACAATAAAATAAATGTTCTCGTTTAAAACCAGCCAACACGCACTGATTTAATCATTGATTAACTTAGTTGGTTAGTTAGTTCATTCATCGGTAAGTAAAAAGTTGTAGCATCAGACATGCGTGATCTAACGATGAAAATAAACGCAGACGAATGGACATACATTATTAACAAGGTATTAATGTTCCTGGATAACGAGTAACGACTTCTTCTTTGAAGTTATCAGCATAATGTGAGGTGACTGACATACGCCCCTGCCTCTGCGATCAACGTGGGGGAACAACTCTAGTTCTAGAGCTCGGGTCTATCTCTAGTTATAGAGCTAGGGTCCTAGAGCTGCGTCAATTACGAGTAGAATGTATTCGTGGGTCTGTCCGTGAATTTTTGCATGTCCATTGTCGGATAATCGGGTCTAGAATCATCAGGAGGTACAAAAGGGACGTAAAGGTCGACTGAAGTTTGTTTAACAAAGACCTGAATGTTCTAGTGGACTTTAAACGTAAGCTCATTGGCCCTTGAAGGTAAATACTTGTATAAATAAAGCTGTTTCTAGAGCACGACAGTTCAATCCCTCTGTGAACAAGTTGTTTAGGCATTAAGCCGAGAGATCCTCGGCTGCGTAATTAGTATGTTGGCCCCACACACAGCGCTGTAATGCGCTTTATGCGCTAACTAAATTGCCCCGAGGATAACATCACGGACACTGTAGACGAGACAGTCTTATTCATTAAAACTCTTCATATAACCTCACTAGGACCGTTTTGAACTCTCAAAATGTGTAAAGAGATTTCATCTTTGTTCTTTTAAATTTTTGCAGTATGGAATAATTGTCCTTTGTTAAAAGTCAGCATTTTAGTGGCTAACGAAACAACCAATTAAAATAATAAACACGGCTCAATTAAATCGTTGTAACGGACGCTGGTTGCTGACGCAGATGGAAATGCTTTTGATAAGTGCTAGAACCAAACGAACGGTTTAAATTGCGAAAAAGAGAATTGATAAAATATGACTGGCTGAAAGGTTCAACTTGACAAATAATAAATAACTTGTTGTATCGTCATGCGTGTAAAAAATGGATCTTTGAGTATAACAGTTAATTATCACCCATTAAACATGATTAACAACTAGAAAAGTAGACAGATTACGCTATTGTTTTTGTTTACATATTTAAAACTTGCACGTTACTCAGAAATCGTCAACTATCTCCAGATAAGAGAAGGCAGGTATGCGTATCAAACTAACAGCATTGTGTGAATCTTTTATTCTGCGTATAGGCGTGAACTTACTGTTAATCTATGACGGACGTCAGACGGGCTGCCGATAACCGTTTAAATCATTGTCGATAAACAGATTCCGAAGAGATCGTGGAATCCTTTATACCGTGTTTAGACCATGAATAAACAAACAAGGCCACCTGCTCCGAAATAAAGTAGGATATGCCGGTTACAATCGATACGGAGATGCGAGGTGTGTACGATGTTACCAATACCTTCAGCGTTCGCACTTCGTGATCTCAGTAGCAGCTATTGATTTCATGCCCAAACTGATTGACTTGACGTGACGTCGGCAGAAAAAACATACTCGAAGCGGTGTAGGGTCAAAACTGTCAGATTTCATGCGGCAGCAGAATGATCGTCCCGAATTAGGTGACGCGGGTTTTTTGGGGAAATATTTTTCTTGCTTTATTTGTTTTTCGATTACGGATTCCGCTAAGAATAAAATGTTATTTAAAACATTTTTATTTTTGGGAGTTGATCAAATATATCTTAGATATGCCATTAGGCTTTAAAACAGCAATGCACTCAGCAATGAGATACAAATGCAGCACATAGGGAAATAATATAATTTGGTACATTATCGTTATTTGATCAGTTTCCTTTTATCAAGAGTCTATAACTCGGCAGCTCGCAAGGCGCCCCTGGCTAAAGCAACGGGGGAGGATTGTAGAAATTGGATAACACGGTTTGTTGCTTTATGACAAAAGGTTCGCTAAATCTCATTAGATTTCCAAACTCTCAAAGCATTATTTATATATTTAAACAGCTAAACCAGTATCGAGCAGAACTGAATACTAGTGAGAGGAATGCATGCGATAAATCGATAGAGGTGAAACCACTGACGAAAATAATTTATCGATCTTTTTGCTTACTTACTGTAATGACTGAGTAATTATAACAGCCGTCACGGCTGATCTTAAATTCAGAAACAAAGTGTGGCGACGCTAAAAATTAACCGTCCGGAACGTTGATTTGCGGCAGCAAAACAACTAAAAGAAGAGGAACTCGACTATAAATTAAAATAATGTAATTGCTCCAGTGTCAGAAGAATGTTAATAAATTATAGATAACTGGTTTTTGATAATGATTAATGCTTACCTACTTCCTAGCAGATGAGCCATCATAACATTAAATCAACTACACGCATTAAAAGGTATAACTATCTACTAATCACTTTTTCAAAAATAATTCTAATCGTAATAAAATACTCAAAATACTGATTAAGAAGTCGTAATATAAATCCGGTAATTCCTCAATATCCCAAAGTTTGTTCACAACACTATAAACAAAACACGGTGGAATATTAAACAAGTTATTAAGGCGGCAGTGGCAAGGGTGAAAATGTTCATCACGTAATTGTTATGAGACTGTTAAATTGAAAAGGGGATCGGGGATTGGAGCCTCCAAAATACCGTAATGTAATTGGAACGGATTGAATACAGTGCATTTCAGTAAACACGGACTGATTGGGACCAGATTACCGATTTTAGAATGATAATGAAGATGAAGAAGTTTTCTCAGCATCGGCAGTAGAATGGTTTCGCAAAGTGCTTTCGACTGGCTAATAAGTTTAAACTAAGGTACAAGTGGTCCTGCCAGAGTTGCGGAATTTGTTCGAAAGTCACCGCGGCCCTGGAATGTAAAAGTGCTTTAGAAGGAACACGGATGAGTTTTAGCCAGGAATAAGTCATTTGATGATTTCCCATCCACAAAAAAAAAGAAAAAGGTACTACTGGTAACGTATAGGTGGAGTAAGGTGGTGACCGAGTGGCGTCTGTGGACTGAAAGTACAAGCGAGATGCGCAAACGACATAGTTGCCATCTCGGGTCGAACCTGAATGAGGCTGTTACAGGAACGTGGATTAGCACAAGAAAAAAGAGGCCTATGCTCAGCAGTGGGCGAAATTGGCCTGTGGAATATGAAGAGGTGAGAGATTTTTTAGGTAGTAGATTTATGTGTTGGTAGCAGACAAAAACCTTATAATTCTTTTCCTACTCAATGATTGAATTCTAAACCAAGTAATGATAATAGTAACACAAAAGCTAGAGGATTGCGGAGGTTGATAGCACGTGCTTGCGTTGCTTGTTCGTTAATCCGCCGCAGGAAGTTTCCGCTAAACAGATTTTCCTGAAAATTTGGTAGTCTTAACCCGGATTAACATAGAGATTACTTTAGAAATTCACGTAGATAAACCTCGGCCATAAGCTGATGTAGCATGGAAGCAGGGCTAGTGCTGTAGAAGCATTTTCGTTGGAAATCTGAGGCAGAATTTCAAATGCGACATAATAAAGATTTGACGGCGTGTAACAGGAATTGTGCTGAACGTTCAAGTCGACTGTGCGTGACGGACTTGCGTGCCTTCTGCGGGTCGTCATGGCAACCAACAGTTTCTAACTACCAAGAAATCTGCCAGCCAACGCCGGATGGACTTCTAGAGGGCAGTAAACTACAGCATACGTTAACCTATAGTATTTATATTGTAGTTGAGTCACGCTCTGCATAATCATTGTAGATTCATATGCGAGGAGTAAGTTATGTGTCTCATGTGACATAATCATGCATAAAGAGTGATTTAATACCATACGCGTATAATAAGACATATTACTTAGATACTACCTACCCCTTTTCTTATTTCACGTTTTCTACTTTCGTAATAGATATGTCACCGGAAAATAGCAAACACTGTAAGATTATAAAATAACTTGAGAGATTGTAAACTCTCGATAAATTGTCAACTGAACATTTAGAATACTATTTTATGCATCCAAATTTGATAGTTGATAGCTGTCTGGTCTACAATGTATCTGCTTTGGTGTGATAGTTAAATTGGTAACTTGGCCCCTCATTGGTCTTAGTTTTTCTGAAAAGACCAATGAGAGCTTTGTTTCTAGGTTTAATTTCACACGAAAACAGATGAATTGTAGACTTGTGCTCTGATTTGTCGCCATTTTATTATAATCCAATTTCTCGGAATGACTTCGCGAGATTATAGACTATCAAATTTTTGTGCCTAAAATAGTATTCCAAATGTACAGTTGACAATTTATCGAGGGTTTACAATCTCTCAAGTTATTTTATAATCTTACGGAGTTTGCTATTTTCCGGTGACATATCTATTCGTTTTGTATTTTGAAATTCTAACTATCCTTACAGAACTGATGTTCTGAAATACTCAAAGATTTACAACAGACGTGGGATATAAATGTTCGCAAAGGAAATTTTGGACATACTCATTTTATAAATGGTACGGTTTGAATTGACTGATCTTAATCCAAAGTGAACCCGAGGTGAATGCGCGTTCCCTCTCAATATATGAAATAGGGCCGCTCTCAATACGCGAATTTTATTAGGGTTGCGAATCAATAGCCCTCCACACATATTTCAACCCCTTTTTAAAAATGTTTATGACGGCAATAAATACTGCAGCGGTAATAATATGGCGTGTAATTGAAAAACGTTCAATTACGGCAAAATTAAAAGCGTAATAACATTTCCCATAACTTTTTCGATTAAAGTCATGCCAATAAAATTATCTTAATGAAAATAAATCTGTTTGAAATAAGTGGGTAACACGTTTGCACAATTTATCAATGAAAGATAAGATAAAATTGCAGCTGTAGCTGTCTATTGTAGCGTGTAGCGGGTAACCTGAAAGTTTTACCTTGAACCGGTGTGCAACTTAGTTCCAAACGTAGAAAAAATCGCGGTGCGTCGAAATTTTACAACTTGCGTTCACTTATCACAGCAACGTTCACACAAAATCAACTATTTGAGAAGTAGACACTGTTTCTAACACTTTAATTCAACCATTCGAGTTACATGCAAAGATGAAAAATAAGAGAGCCGGGGCGTCGACCGACATGAACGACGCGAGACAACTGACTGGGTAACTGAGTGAGTACTGAACTACTGCACGCACGGAAACCCGCGATGTCAGTGTGATCCCGCCCCTCGCGCCGCACACACATCAGCTGAGCACGCCTTATCATCATAGGTAGATAATTCCACCGCGACTATTTTATCTGAAACATTCAGCCTTAGTCATCCTACCCTGCTGCTTAACCATCAACACACTCATTAGCAGGTTCTACGTATTTGTTAATGATCTAGTTTATTTGAAAAGTAATTATGGAACCGGCTCATTACTCTTTACAAATTTCAGGGAATTTAATTAGGTAGGAAAATATATAAATGCGTGCGGGTTGGTTTTGAGATTTTAGCGTAATGTATTAAACAAGTAAAACATGAATAAGTCACAAAAGCCGCAGCGAGTGATGAAAGGAAATTATTTAGTACACATGCTTCGCTTTTATGAATGAGGATTTATACAAAAGAAAGAGTAACAATAAGACTTCTTCTGTAGAATCTTTTTTCGTTCACTTGTACAATGTTTTCAAAGGTTTGGTCAGGGAGTTTTTTTGCCACGAGGCTCCACCGACCGTCCACACTATTTTAGGACCGTAGCTTTTTTGGAATGTCATCAATCACTGACTAACGAAAAAACTCCGACTTTGCATAAAAAACGTATTCGATGTCGTTATGGATTTACTTTTATTTCGAAGCCGTACGGTAAATTCCACGTTTAAAACAGAATTTCTCTTTGATGTAGCCATGTTACCCTGAAGGCAAATAAAGTAAATACAGAATAATGTTTTATAAATTGTATGAGCAACCTTTCATGGAATACTCCAAGTAGAAAAGACTTTTTCTTCATGTTTTATACACGCTGCGAGAACATTCCTATTAATAAATTTAAATAAACTTATAACAAAACTGTACTGGAATAAACCATGTCTTCACAAACAAATTTTTGAAACGACTAAATAAGTACTTGCGCGAATTTATAAGAAAGGGCAAATAATTATACTGAACAAGATACCGGGGACAAATTAAACCCAGAATGAGCAATAAAGTCATTTTAGCAAAGTGTACAATGTAAAATTAATTACGGACCACATTTTCCCCTTCAAAACATTTGGTGGCCTGAAAAACTGAAATAAAAGCTTGAATCACAACGACGACATCGAGTTCGAAATCTCCATTTTCTTTGAATAGCAGGAAGCCAAAACAACACGCGATCATAAGCGACCATCCAAATAATTGACGCTTTAATAACCTAGAGAATGGTTTCATTGAAACGATACGTGGAATCAATTAACGATGAAAGGAATTCCTTTAGTAAAAATGAAGGTTTTAATTTACCTTTTTGAGACGGCAAAGAAATAAAATAAAGAGACAATGGTAACCAGGCATCGTAAAAAGTGCCACACAGTAGAGTAATTAGCACGACGACAGATCGATAAGACGGAAATGTAATAAAGCAACGCAGTAACGCATTAAGCGAAGGGCGTCTAATGTATAATATATTCTGTGCTTGTGATTACAGAAAATAACAAACGGGCCTCAGAGCCAGCTTTGAAGTGAAATTACACGGCGAGCCGGGGCGACGGAGCTTTTTCATTAACAACTTGGAAAATTTAGGCCAGAGGAGACAACGCAAACAAGACGTAGATACTGATGGTAATGCCTGACAGACATCTTTGACAACTGGATGATGTATTTTAAGCCTGCCAATATTTTTTGGACTGTGGATATTAGATAGATTAAGTGGTATATGCAGAACATACCGTATACCCCTTGAAAATTTAAGGCATCAAATTTGAGAAAAATTCGAGGAGAGAGAGAAACACGTTAGTACACACGAGTACCCAAAAGTCAGTTCAAGCGTGCCGTTGACGCTTCTGTCAATCAGTCCATCATTCGCCTGTACCTAGGGCTTTCGCACATCCAAGCTGGTAAATTGGATACGTCCTGTTATTCGTCGTTTGTCAGAGTTTTGTCACTCTGTGCCAGCCACTCAGCTGTCCCTACATTGTTAAAGAATGTTTTTGTAAAATAGCCATTCTTGGAAAATTCATACATTTCTTTAGAAGAATCTTTCTTTACAAAGCAGGTGACATCCAGGCGATATCCATTTCCCGAACAGATAAGTTTGTGGTACATAAGGTTGACATTCGGGTAGCCCCTTCGTTACGCAATTCCCCATAATGTAAAGATTACACAATGAGCAGTACAATTGTAAAGGATTTCCGCAAAGCTTTGGACAAAGACAGGTAAGCACTAATTTAGTGTTTTATTAGGGGAGCGCAACAGGTCGTAAATGTTGCGGTCACAACTGAAATTACATCACTTTGTTTTCTTAATACGTAATCCAATAGCGTTTGGTCAGGACACGGAGGTGGTGCTTGTCATGCTTTGGTGCTATATGCTACACTGTCATGCGTCTTTAATTGATTTTTTTCTTATTTACCTCTATAGAACATGCCTCTATTTCAATATAATCAGCTTATTTGCGGAGGAAGAAGAAGAAAGACCAACCGAAGGTGCAGAAATTATGGGTAGCTCGATCGATAAAGTAGCAGAAGAGCAAATCTTAATATGTATTAAGATAAAGCCATATAAAAATAAAGAATAAACTTGTGTGGCATTATTAAATTAATAGTGGAACAATAATACAAGTGAAGGAAAAAAGGAAAGAGCTGAGGACGCGACAGACCGATCACATTTCAAAAGTTTCGAGTAACAGAAGTATCATATTGGACATAAAGCATGAATAAAATAATCGAAAACTGTGAGTCTCTTCCAACGGATTTACATAATATGAACAGATTTTGATACTGCGGTGAGTGTATATTGTTAGCTTGCCGACCGCAGTAACCGAATCCAGTACCTGTTTATTGAGCTAAGTACTAACGAGTTTCGTAATATCAAGTTAATCGTACAACAGTCACAACCTACCTTTATTTACTTTTTCTCAATTATGTTTATAAATTAATTGACAAACTCTTTGCGCAAACGTTTCCATTAATTACTTTTCTCTTTCTGAAAAAGAAAAAAAAATCAACTGAACAAATCAATAAGGCGAGTTTTAATAACCTCACAATGATTACGAGTAAAATATATTTAACAACAAGTTTAGTTCAGGCTTTACACTAGCCAAACAAGTCAAACTGCTTGAATATGCAATGTAAATAAGCTTTAAAAAATTTATGTCAACAATATCTCCGTCCAGGTGGTTGAGTAAATAGATAATTTCCAGCAGGACACTGGCAATCGGGTCTCGAGAGTTTACCGTTGAAATTCAATTATTCACGTTTGTATGATAGACGGAGCCAGTCCGTTGAAATTCAGAGGATCCACGCAATGGAACACTCCAACGATGAGATTCGATTATGGACTAATATTCGAGTTCACACGTCCGACAGAGGTCCGCAATCAACGAATATGGTAATAGAGAACGAAAGATAATTTGTTCGCTGCAAACGGAAAATGTTCATGACAACTATGAGACATCAAAGCAAACCTTTTATTAATTCGTTGTTTATGAGTTCAAAGCTTATTAACTTCAATCGTAAATGGTACGGTGCCCATTTTTCCGGCAAAACGAAAACCAAAACATACCTGACCAGACCAGTAGTATTTGTAGGAAATAAATGCGAGGACTAATTAAGCTCTCGTTTCAGGGAGTTTTTCAATTAGACCAAAAACGTCTGGAAACTTTATCAATTATCTACACGTAAGTATAGACTAGGCACACACTTTCAGTAGCTATTCATTTCAAACTCGTCTGTATTCATTTAATTACCACTTGGCATCTATGTTACTGTTATTAAAGTTTGAATAGACTTTGTATTAATAACAGAAAGTTCTTTGCCGTAGGGTAAATCAATACTCGTGCGGCAACCAAAAGCGGACGACCTCTACGTTACAAAGTAAGAATCCGTGGCCTTCCAAAATATTGTTAGCTTATTCTCAACAAATTCAAATCAACGGCTACATTTGCAGGAATCGGAAGTTTGAAATCATTATCGTTTGATATGAAAACAAACAATTGTTCAGGCAGCGGCGTTGTTTTACGTAATAACTGTTCTCAAATATTTCCAATTTATACTCCAACATAAGAGCGAAACAGATTTGAATAAAAAATCATGGCCCAAAAGTGTATGCCATAAATTGTTCCGAACAATTGCAGATGGGGCACATCACATTGTACTCAAACAATAGACAAACATGGACTCAGGCGGCGACCCTTGGTGGGATGAAACCGATTTATTATACTGCTGTATTGTTGAAGGTAATGGCATCGCTAATATGAACCACATTTATAAAAGTGACAGTCCACTCATGCAATAAACGGTTAAAGATTTCATAAATGCGGTTGTTGTACAAATGCCTGGAATAAAACGTTTGAAAAACGATGAATGCATCTCCAAATGCAGATAGGAGCAGGTCAACGTCTTGGAACAGAAATAGCCCGGTGCGGTCGGGCAGCCCCTGGCCCATGTCTTTCATCGAGCTTACTTAGCAATTCGTTCCGACATCTCGTTAATATGTCAACAAGGTTATCAATAAACAATATCTATGGTATGGTGATTTGGTCTCCCACTACTGTTTACTTCAAATATATTCAAATAGAATTACTCGTATAATAAAGTTGTGTTTACTATCGGGTCAGGCATAATAGGAGGCGTAGGTCGTCAACCGAACAATGGCGACCTATTTTTTTACAAATGGCCACTAACAATCGAGTCGTCAACTCATTTGCGTTCAACAATATCTCGTTCACTTCACATTCCTTTCATAACTCGTCTGAAAGTCCATTTGTGATATGAGACGTGGCCTACTGATGAAATTAATTTCAATTCAGACGAATCTGAATAGTAGAGTATCGTCGTTTTCTTTTTATAGCTTTGTCAGGTTTATTGTGATTTGTGGGCTTTGTAGACCATTATGAATTTAATATTTACGATGTTTAATAAAAATGCTTTGTTGAAAACCTCCAACAAAGTTGATTAAATTACGAAGAAGACCAAGTATTTCATCATTAGCTCGATTTCTTTTTCAACAGTCTCCAAACGGAATTCCCGTAACTCTTTGTTTTTATTTCCTTCATTACGGTAATGTCCGTGTACGAGTCCATTAATATTGTTTTGTCGTTTCATGTCAAGATGTGTTAAATCTTGGGACAGCACATGGAATAACGCGCTTTCACTTACGTCATTCACACATGTTAGTGTCTATTAAGTTACTATCTTGCGGTAAGGAGTAATTAACTTAGTTACCTGGGTTCTCAGCAATGTCCTATGCAATGCAGACGTATTAGCAGATTGAACCGCTCTTGTACCGTTCAATTTCCCTGGAGAGTATAGATGAGACACGATACACGACGCATCGTGATCCTATGTCGCGGGTTTAAATCGAGACAATGCTGTAAGCTCGATCCCTTTAGGGGAGCGCCAAAGCTCGTAAGTATTGAAGTTTAACGTTCGCTTTTTACGAACTTTCGAGAAAAAAAAATACTGATTTCAATGTAGCCAAGTGTGTTCGTCTTTAGGAGGCAGTGCGGATTACTAGGATTATTGATCTAAAAGCTGTCGAAGTAAAATTCTCTGTTTCGTATTTTGACCCCAAAAAGGAAAGGTAAAATGTGAAGAAAATGAAAAGAATTTAACTATGAGCAGATTAACATAACGCAATAATTTTATCAGATACGAATTTAATTATCAAAGCATAATCTACCCTACTCTAAGTTAGATAAAAGGGGTTTGTATGCTTAGAAATTATGCTCATGGGAAAGAATATGCGAAACGCGCATTTGGCCATGACATATATTTACTTAGATGATGTTAATCGGTGACTCGTCTTTCAAGGACTGCAATATTGAGAGCAATTTAATTACTATGGTGTACATAAGGCGTAATAAATTAGGCTTATCTAGACAGTGTGTCTATATGACTGCAATTCATCACTGTCTCACCACACGGGACTTCGGCGAGCATTAGCGAAAGTGAATTGATTGTCTGCGAGACAATCATTATCAAGTTAATTACGTTATCGACTGCCACATGAGATTAGTGCACTTACATAGTTGTCAATCATAGAAACGCGATTGTTTTTGTTTCATATTGTTTATAGAAGTTATTAAACTCAATATGACATGTCTAACATAAAGAAATGCAAGAACATTGAATAGAGAGTGACGCAACCCATGCAATCGACTGCATCGTAAAAGAAAACTTAGTAGTGTCACAGCTGTATCTTATAGCTACTGATGATAGAATCCACAAATCGACGATATATGATTTCCCGAGTTAGTAGAAATGAGAAGGAAGTGAATGTTCATGAATGACAAGTAGGTCTACTGTATAAATTGTCTATAATATGTTTACTAATGAGCGGAGAGCAGATACATCAAGTAAAGTAGATCTGGCAGTGAGCCGGGCAGAAGCGAGTACGAAGAACGATGCCTCGTAAATTACAGAAGCTAAAACTAGTCACACTGAATCAACAGATAAATATACACGAACAACTCTCACTACTCACTTGCACGTTAAAATACACTCAGTCGCAAGTAGTGGGTACTATAACTATGTTCAGATGACATTTTCGTACAAAGACAAAACACAAGCAAAGGATACAGAATTTTCGCAGAGCCCGAGATTAGGGTCCCAGTAACAATGAGAACAATGGTCTAAGAAACATATCTAACTAAACTTAAGTAATCCAGGGCTCATATAAACATACATCCTCTTCAATGGCTTAGGGGACTTCTGAACGACTGTACTGAAATATCTAGGGAAAATAATATACGTACACGCGGGAGCATTGCTCGTTGTTCTATTTCGTTTATTGTTTCTGGAGAAAAACCGCGTGCTTGATATTATTTCTGGCTTTAGTTGCGCTGTATTTTACTGCCTATAAAAAAACTTCTGTAGAAATTGGCGGTGGCTATATTTCCATCAAGTGGCGGTTTTCATTCGTCTGACTATATTCTGGATTCAACGATTCTACGACTTGTTAAGATTTTTGCAGTAAAATGCTAAACTAGGCACTTTCATTCTTATTAGAATAATCTCTATTTCTTCATCATCTCCGAAAGATCCAAAGTCAACAGCGAGACCACGAAAACAGGAAAAGATTATATCATAAAAGAAAACAGTTATTTGGCTCAATTTGAGGCGGGATCACTGCTGAATACAGGCTTAATAGCAGCACGAAGATTGCATACGTTTATTTCCTTTATTACATTACACACAATAAAATGAAATGCGAGATACAGCCAGTCGGACCGCCCCGTGAAATAGCTGTATTGTGACTCCGAATGTACCATTATAACAACATGTTAAGATGGGGGTTTTACCTCACTAATTATAAATTATTATCAGTTCTCTTCGTTAATTAATATTAACTAGATTTATTGCCATGTTGATTTTTTGCCCGGTAGCAAATTTGCGAACAGGACCTGTTTTTTCGTGACCTTTAACGTACGACATTATTTTGTGGCATGTTTTCATTCAAATTATCCGAAAAATAAGCACAGTTTTTACAACGTATGAGAAAATTGCCCGAGATATAAGCCTTGTTTTATGTGCGTGTTTTAAAAAAGGTTAAGGCGCCCAAAAAAGTAACAAAGAGGAAATCAATTTGCCTGTCTGTCTCAGCAAATTAAATTCTTTCTTTCCGGAGGCAAAGCTTTCGTTCGGGAGCACAATGTGTGGGAAATTGTCACGTGACTTTTAAGTAAAATGCGTAATTCCAACGAATACGGAGGGAGCGTCACACGTCCTGCGCCGTTCACCACCGCCTATTGTATGCAAATTAAAGTCGGCGGGACATTTTTCAAAACGACTCCAGGATTAGTATTCGCAGTTTCGCGTTCGTATAACGTTAGTTGTTTCTATTTGGATTAGGCGGCAAACGGTATTTCGCGAGTCACTGGCCGTTCTTTTTCTTTTTTGTAAAATGCAATGTTACGTCATAAAAGTGTCTTCGTGTCTAAAATACGTCGCGTGGAATACAAACTTGATTGATCTAATAAATAAACACGAGCGATTGCTTTGTTGCAGTTCCAGCTATGTCAATGTAAAACTCGACGTAATATTATATTGTAACTATATCAAAGTTAACCTACTCGTGAAAATAGATTGGGATGGGACGTGTATCAAGACAAAAGGCCGCTGATGAGTGGGACAGAGCATTGTTGCTGGGAATCTGGGCGTTGGAGCAATCACCGCGACCCAAATACCGGGCTCGGACCATTTTATGTTTCAACCCGTCATAGATTATCTCGACACCAATCAAAAGGATTACTAACGCAGAGTACTGTACAACTAATTAATGCAACTGTAGCGTCTAACGTCAGAACTTAACGTAACAAGAAACGCTAGTTGAATGTCAATGACCCCCGGCTCAGTTGCTCGCGATCAAATTGATTAAGCGATATTATGATACGAGTCTTCACGCGAGTCGATGCTCTTTAATTGGCTTTAATTGTTAACCAACGCATAGAAGCTTCTAACAAAGCGTGCGTTTGTCAAAACACATTGGAATTATTGTTTTCCCCATACGGTTGCGTGTTTTGTGTGAAAAAATTGATATACAGCTTATTAATCCATCATTATATCAATCAAACGATTATTACGCACCTATTGAGATTGACAATATGTATTATGTAGGTATATCTGATCTCTGATGTTTACGTAAAAAGCAACTTGAAACAGCTAATGAGTCACACATTACCCGCAAGTTCATTAAAGGATCAACGGTGAAAATAACTTTGTTTTTCTCTGTTTCTGGATCAAAGTGGCATTGTGAACTAGAAATAGTCGCTTAGTCACTTGATCACTAACTAACCATTAACGGCAGGTTTCAATAACGTATTGTCAAATTAGGTACCAACAGTAGCTGAACCGTTATGTTTGAAAGGGAAAAATGACGTTTCAGCTACTGTTGGTAGCTAATTTGACAGTTAGTCAAAGGTAGATACGTTATTGAAACCGGCCGTAAGTCATTCTTGCCGTAACTATCGACTTGAATAATGGATTAGAAGACAGAGGCAAAGTAATAACAGATGTATTTTTATAGATGGACATAAATATCGGTATTGCAGTCACTTCCTTCTTGGGGCGACACTCGACAGTCTACAGGCGCCGACGACACCTAAAATGGATGAAGCAAGGGCTTTAACGAGCAACTCGCTCTTAGGAGCTAGCCCTTCTCACACATGCAACACACAGACAACTTTTTCCCGTCCCTTTCCAACTCCTTGAAGCGTAAATGAGAGAACGAGACGTCAGATAGTCAGTAACTACAACTACTTTATAAGGATCGAATATATCACAAAGTTTGCTGAAGATTGCTGCAGTACAGTTTAGCTATACTTAATTTGATTAAATAATTTCCCCGCTCACGTAGTTCCGTCCCAGTAGTTTGAGAGTAAGTCTAATAAAATTAACGGAGTGTGACTAACCTAACAGTTTTTGCTATGAAATTCTCCAGCACCTCTAATAAAACTTCAAGGCCATTTTTAAATGGTAATTAGTTGCAGTACCAGTATTTTATCTGGCTTATTTATAACTAAGTGGCACGCACTGCTGTCCTTATCGGGATGGACGAGTGCGGGTCGCAGGCGACTTCACTCAAGTTGACTTAACGTATCAATGTCAAGTTGGTCTGTTTCTTATCCTGAGATGTAAGGACACTGATCTTTCGACTATCTATCTCACTATTTATTTAGGCTACATCGTGACATATTTCTTTAAATTACTTTGCAGATAGATTGTGGTGTTATTTGGCACAAATAATTTTCAATCTTCATACACAATTTGGTTTTATGAATCAATCATATTCTATGAAGGGTACAGATATGGACATCGATAAAATGTATTATCACAACTTCCTTAAATTGGGCTCTATTGTTACTTTATAGAGGTACAAGCATAATGTATGCATAAAAGTAGGAACAATGCATCAGCTTTCATATATTTCTAATAGTAATGCCATTATGGTTGTTCATAATTATAATCGTCAAGACGCGTTTGCTTAACAAATCAAGGATTAGTATTGAAATTAAAATTTTAATTTGCTTCGAATTCAGTATCTCTTTCCGGCGCGAAGGAAGACGGACTTTGATGGATTGACGTTTGTGGATCGAAGTTTAGAATGGGCAGCGCGTGCGCCGATACTCTCGCATCCGGCGTCAAAGCGGCGCTCCTCTTGTTTGGCGAGGCCGGATGCCGCGGAATAACTATACTTGTTCAATATTTATTTATAGTTTTAAGAAGAGGAATTTACACAAATTACTTTGCATGTAACTAAAGATGAGATAAATTGCTGCCATTCCTAAAGGTTTGGTCCCAGAAAACATTACATCTGGGTCATTTGCCAGAAAAAGGATGTCATCTGACCTGACCCCGAGACAGACTGCAAGCTGATAAAAATTTATTAAGATCATGTCTCAGTCAAGCCACATTTATTTTATAGGCTTGTAAATATTAGAGATATACTATGCAAGTATGGATTATGATGGATGACGCACTTTAATATGACAAGTAAGTACTAAGTTTCTCAGAAAGGGAAGACTGCCTACGTTAGTAGACATCCTGCCTACTAACGTAGGCAGTAATGCCCTTGTGAGACCAACCTCCCTATTATTAAAATTAAATGACATGGTAGCATAGCATAACAAAATTCTAGGGAATACAGTGGTCAATTTTACGTATAAGGCTACAAATAGGTACTAACCTTACTACAAACTTAATGCGAGGGTGGAAATAATGGAGTACGAAGGTCACAAGTATAGATTAAAAAGCAATAAAGAAAGGCACTTAATAAAACTTATTAGAATAGTGGCTTTATTGTAAACAACAATAGGTGGGCTATTCAGGGCGTTATAATGTGAATACAAAGGTGATTCAAGTGCTTATTTTCACTGTTTTGACGGGTTCTACCCTTTGTTCTTTGACCGGTGTTCAAGATTCTGCGAAAAATCCATTTCTGATACATGAAATCATAAATATGTTGAGTGTTGTACCGATTTCAGCTATTTATATTAACTACTGAATCCTGAATTTCAAAATTTTTGCTATCGGGTTGCGTTGAGAATTTTGCAGAATTTCGGGGAGTACGCTGAACAAAGCAATTATTTTAAGCTATGTTTTGTTATGTATATTGAACAGTGAGCTCCCTTTGAGTTGAACAAAGTATTGAATATTGAAACAGATTGTATCGATCATTTATTATATTTCTGAGTTTGATTAATATGAACAAAGATAATATAGAGAAACGAAAGAGGGAAATATTTAAAACGACAAAAGGTTATAAGAAAACGCCGATTTTGCAGAGGATAAAATAGGAAAGCTAAATAAAACAAGGAGGTAGTCAAACTAACTGAGGACAGATTCCCCAACTTTCATGTAAGAAAAAACTTTCATCGATTTTCGTCGACGGTTTAGCCCAAAATGAAATCTCAAACTTTGATCTCGGATACAGTCGGATGTAAAGAGTATGCAAGTTCGAAACTTAGAAAACTCTCTGGTTAAGGCTCTGAAATTTAAACTACCAACTTAAAAGTTGTAGTACTCTCGATTTGTTTTAGGCGAAAAATTGGCGTGTAAAATTTTATGGTCCAACTTCGGAACTCCATCGGTGAACGTTAAACGAACTCAGCCTCGGTCGTTCGTTGCAAAATCTGTGCATTAAATATAAACAGGGACTTTTAATCGGATAAGTTTTTTCTTTTGAGGCTAAACAGAATTAAGAATTTATAAACCGGCTCTTTCTTTGTTCATGAGTTTCCCTCAAGTCCCTTAATATTGGGTCACTAAGAAATTTTGGTATTAGCAGAAAAAAAGTCATGTTAATGCGAATATTTCAGTTTTTCTACAAAATCTAGTTAATAATTTCAAGACAGACTTCAAATGCAAAGCCCCAATATAAATTTTGAATATAACGGATCTTTATTTATAAACATAATAGCTGTTATCCACCTTATGAATTAGTCAATTTTTGACCCAGAATAACTACAGACTTCAAAAGCTAATTAAGCAATACACTTAAGAATATTGTTACTAATAAATGAAGATTTTTAACTTGTAATTAGTAATAAAACGCTTTTGAAAACGCCCAACTATGTGGTCTTATAAAAACAGTAAACGTCTATGAATAGTTTAGTTTTAATTAATGGTTTCTAATAGGGTATTTAGTACATTAAGTTCTAGACAAATATGCTTTAGTGAGAGCCAATTTTGATTAAAACTGGTGCAATGAAGTTCTATAGTAGGATATCGATCTTTCGGTTCGGAACTATAGAACTTCTAGTGGAGCAGCAGGACAGCCAAATAGGGTACCATGAGAAACGAAAAGCAGATACAAAAACCTGCCAAGTGCGTTCCGGGCCACGCACAGTGAAGGGTTCCGTATCTACCCGTGTCGTAAACCGTGACAAAACATAAATAACTAATTTTACTATAAGAATGCAAAGTTACAAACGCACTTAGTTTTAAGTCATTCTCTATGGAATTATTACGAAATTTTCAGTTATCCTGTTACATTTTATAGGTTGGTTGACTTTTAGGTACTCATTAACTTGTATGGCCTACTTAGCAATGATAGTTTTCCTTTTAAATTCGTTATATTTGCTATTACCATTAAACCACAATTTTTTCACGACTCCAAAAACAACCGTTTCGCTGGCACACTTGAGTCTTACAAAAATTAGCACTTTAAAGCCTAATATTTCGCAAACGGATTCTTGGATGGAAAAATGGTTTTCGCACACCCCGGGATAGACGATAAAAAATGTAATCTATACCCATACCCAATTCCAACTTTCTAGTGTTAAGCGTCTCTGAGCTAAATCGTGGACAGACAGACGGACATGTCGAAACTATAAGGGTTACTTGTTGACTAGGTACGGAACCCTACAAAAGCCACTCAGGATTATCGTAACTTTTACATTAATATACTTCTTGTAAAGCTTCGAGATTAAGTTAAGTGCATGAATTCATTTTACTTAAGTCTTTTCACAAGCAACGAAAATACCTAACTTTTTGATATTTAAATTGCGGATAGTGAAACTTTCAAACATACATAGTTCTACGAGCTTTGCACGCCACTGTAGACTTTGTAGATGAAAATTTACCAAAGCCCAATTTTCAATTCCCAAACTTCGCACTAGTGATGTACAAATATTCGTTTAGCCAGAATAGCGAAGCGAAATTACTAAATTAGTCAAACATAGTTCACTGTATAAGTACAGTAACAACGGGTAAGTATACTCGTGGGATTACGAAGGTCAACCTTGTGGTTTCGTTAAAACTTTACAGGAGGATATGGAAACTCCAGGTAGGTGACCGCTAGGGTTGCCCTGATAACTTGGGTCGATTAGAGGTGATGAAGGAAGACATCCAAGTAGGTCAGCAACAGTTATACACGTCCCGGATCCTTTTGCCGTCGGCGATATGTTCGGAACAATGGTAGCGAACGCATGGGAGATATCAGGCGCTATAACTTGGCAACCCCGGCAGTTCATTCACGTAAATGCTTACGTAGATGTGCAGTATTCATTTTCTTCTGACCGTTTCCGTCCAATATAGCATTTCTGACAGAGAGGGGTTTTATATCGATTGGGGAAAAACGGTATCACACATGAAAATGACTACAACAAGCCCCATGGGTCGGATTTCTCATCGGCAAACATGACGAAATTCTACCATTGTAGAAAATATGAATTTTCAAAAATACAGACTCAACGGTGTAGAGTGTAGACTACGTTGTCTGTCAGTGAATGAATAAATATAAGATTTAATATGAAGTTGATTATAATCCAATGTAACTAAAGTATTTTATAAATACTACAGAACAAGTGTTAAAACAGCCTGTTAGGTAGATATTAAATACACCAATAACAATTACTTATTCAGAGTTTCGTGTACATTCGTCACGTGCGCACAATCGCTAAGTTTTACGTCTGCCGACTAATGATGATTGATGAAATATTTATAACGACGCCTTTGTATCGCATACATTTAGTTGAACCCTTAATATCAAATTAATTGTGGACCCGGCAAATTGCAAGGTTTTCGTGTGAAATACTTTGTAAATTACATGGTGTTGGAAATAAGTTGAACGATTTTCATGACTACTGAAAATGTTAATCAATGGTATATAAGTAGTAGGCAAATTGGTTTCTTAATGAGCGGGTTTCGTACCTATAATGAATATACAGGATACGATTTTCCTGTAATACTTTGTTTCTTGCCCGGGCTTCATGGGGGACTTCATCATCCACAGCCCGACTTCGCCTACTGCTGAGCATAGGCCTCTCTTCTTTTGCGCCAATCCCCACGTTCCTGTGCCAGCCTCATCCAGGTTCTACCCGCGATGGCAACATTGTCGTCCGCCCATCTCGCCACCGGCCGACCAACACTTCTTCCAGTCTTCGGGCGCCACTCGGTCACTGCCTTCCTCCACCTATCATCACCGCGCCTTGCCAGGTATCCTGCCCAGCCCCATTTTAGTTCCGCAATTCGTTTTCCGATGTCGAAAACCTTCGAACTTAATTTTATCTTTAAAACAAATAGGTCACACTATCATGTCCTACCGGGAATATGTCGAGTTACCAGTAACCTTACATAGTATTAGTTACCCTGCATTACATCACTAAATGTAATAATTCCAAAACATTACTTAATTTCGCAATTCCCGCATACAGTCGTAAAGTTCCCAACAATACAACAGTAAGTACAGTCGAACATCGCATAAATAGTATTAAACGTCCTCAAAATTCATCATTGACACCGCGTGCGCGTAATAACACGACACTAAAACATGTAACAGGCTCCGCGCAACATGCGATACATATTTTGATAGCTGACTGTACCTAAGTACCTTCACGGTGATTAAAACGCAGATCCGAGGAGATTAAAATATATTTTGGAGCTAAATCTTTGGTTGGAGCTTAAATTATGAATTGTTTCTTGGATACCGAATTCGGAAAGTCTCTTAAACTCGATTGTATTTCAGGAATCATAAATTGTAACTTAGACTGAAATCCGTACTTTATGTTTCCTTTCGCCTTAAGAAAATTGAGGTGCCATTTTCCGTGTGACCTCAGTTTTGCTTGAGGAATACTTCACTGACGGTAATTAAAACGTTTCCACTGGACGACTGTCATGTGTGTTTTCGATTGGTAATATAGGTACTCAATTTGTTAGAAATAGATGAGATCACTTAAGGAAAAAAAAAAGATATCAGAACTTACCATTTACCTAATACGGTGGTATTAATTGATCATGTACCAAAATAAAAATGATTCAACTTTGTGTGGTGGCGATGATGCACTTATAATACATCGGTTCCTATCAAAACAGACAAGAACTCACAAGTCTGCCAATAAAGCGACCTTTGATATGCTTATTAAATCATTTCCATATTGAATCTATTACAAATCACACAAATAACGGCAGCATTGATAAGTACTATCCAATAAAATATAGAGTGCTTACCTTAAATCAACGGAATGGAAGCCTTGTTTATCAGACTAGCTTGCTTGATGTGTAATTGACCTGAAAAGATAAAAATAAATTGACTTTTATGTTCACGGAAGCTGGTAGGAGAAAGAATGGCAGTTCTTTCATATGAAAGCATAATTAAACGGCATGAATCGCGTATGCGGCGCCGACCTTCATCAGTCCTGCAGACGAGCGACGCCCCTCATTCATATTCTCCGCTGGTACGAAGATTGTACACAAAATATTTTCATATTTAGATTAACCTAACGTATCCTGTGTTGTTTCAGTATAATAAGCTTTTGCAGTGAATTCGAAGAACGGCCTCGTGTAATGAACTTCACTCAATAGACGTATGTAGTATCTTCACTAGGTATAATTTAGGTAAATATGCTCTAGCTTTCGGCTATATTTTTATATGAAGGCGTAAACTGTGACATCACTGTTTTATGGATGCCAAAAATGAGAACACAAAAAAATCCTCCTACCTACGAGTAAGTTTGGGTTTGAGCAAAATATAATATCACTACGGGCGGGCACTGGGTACACTGCGGGCTTTTGCCCGCGACTTCGTCCGCGTGGAATAGTTTCTTTGGGCTTGGACTTTTATTTTGATACTAACTAATTTTCAAAAACAATTGAACAGTGTTTATTTATTTTTATCAAGTGCCTGAATACAAAGGTTCCTGGTTTTATCTTCAATAATGACGTACTTCCATACAAACTTTCATCCCCTATTTCAGACCTTTTCTCGCGACAAAAATTTCATCTAAATCGGTTCAGTATTTGTTCCCTATGAAAACTTCCACCCCCTTAAGGATGATTTCTGGGATAAAAAACCATTATATGTCCTTTCCCGGGACTTATCTCTATATTTCATCAAAATCGGTTCAGCGGTTTAAGCGTGAAGAGGTAACAGACCGACACACTTTCGCAAATATTAGTATGGATGTTTCATACTTACACTTACTTATGTAAGTAACTCAGCCTTGTGTCATTCGAATGTAAATGAGGTTCTCTAGACAAATATGAACCAAACTAGAAGTGGATTCGAAGCAAACCTGACCATAACGACGATAAAAAGTTATGCTTTTTCACAAAACCCGCACCAAATTAACGTTTTAATAACACCAAAGGGTTATCGCATACTATTTGCAATACCCGCAACGAGGCAGTAAAGTTTCATACAAAGTTAGGTAAGTACCTACAAACGTTGTTTATCAAAAATGTTTTGGCACATAAAATGTAACACAGACCCATATTTTGGTGTCGACTAATGGTAGTTTACGTGAAGGTTATAAACTCCTAACGAGCTTTGTTTACAGTAAACATTAACAATAATATCGCCCGACCGTATACACAACATTGCTTTTAGGAATATTTGAAAAAACATTCCCTGGGTACCTAATATTTGATCAATATGTATACGTGTACGTGACTCTGAGTACCTGTGTACATACATTGAAGCCAAAAGCGCTCATATTTTTATTTGAACAGTCTTGTATTCATGTGAAGTAACTACATATACTTGTGTCATATATTAAGTTCGGTTTCTTTAAAGTGGGACAACTCGAACTCAAGTTGTTGATGCTTTGCCCTATTCAATGATGTTTGACTAACAAACGCTAAAGCTAAAACTTGATCCAATTCCCGAGCTATAAGCGTGCACATAGGAAAATCCGTGCTCACAATCTTGAAGTATTTTCCAACCGAGCGATTTCCTCGATTTTTTAAAATTGGCACAAATTGCGTTCCAATAACGCAATTGCTTGAACTCACTGCAGGAACGGGACCGACATCCCAGACTTATTTTAATCAAACGAAGCTGGGGAATTTCATTACAAGTCCTGTAACTTATTGCTCGCGTTTGTTTTAACTTAGATGAGAACTGAGAACAGAGTACTGCATCCAGTCTTCACTGAGAAGCAAACGTGATTCATTGTGTAAGTAACACGTTCCACTTACACCTGGTTATCGTTCCAAATATCTTCACCACTTACAGGAATCCTCGTTGCGTTGCCGCGTTGTAACCTCCGATACAGCCATTATGATTCAGGCGCGGAAATGCCTTCGACATTCACGAGTGACCCCACACGCACGCCCAACGATTCGCTAATAAAAGTTATATTGGATCCCCCCGAGAATAACCACACTAAAGCGGTTAGTTATAAAAAGCGCTTTGAAAAAACCGCTGCAAAACATTCAAAATAATAAAAATTGCCTCCCGCTTAGCAGAGGTCGGTCACACATTTTTGCATTCGTTTCGTGAAAAGTTAGAATCCAAAGACGCGAGTAGCACAAAAGCCTCTCACGAAAATGTTTTCCTCCACTTTTCTCGCATCAAGGCGAGTGCTAGGCGAGGTGCGAAGTTAAAGTGTTCGCTGGAGGAGTTATGATTATAAATGATGCAGAGGGTCGAAGCAAAGAAAGCCGGTAGTCGTTTACTACATCCCTGCGGATGAAAATGGAAGCGCGCCGCAGCCTAGAAACATCAACTCGAGTAATCTTACATTACTCTGTGATCCACTGAATATTTGATCGAGTAGATCCGCGAGGATGGAATTAAAGTCACCTTGAAATAACACGCACGCATATTTGTCCGTAACAATTTCGACACCCTAAATTCAGTATACCTATGTTAAATACACAAAAATCCAATCAGTTCCGAATAAATCACAAATTAGAATCAGATTGTTATAATTATGAGATAGCTCTAATCCCCATTAAGGATAAGAGGCTGAGGTTTATAATTGCGTCCCTCATTAGGCCGCAGTCGCGTATTGCGAAATTAGATTTTATTTATGAAATTCCATTGGGTATGACCTGAATCAACTTCAGGACACGGGACGCGATTATGTTTAACTTTTCATACTGAAATTTGTGTTGAATATAAATGGGCTAAGTTTTTTCATTTTAGAATTCATTGAACCGTGGCGTGTAGGTACGTGATAGATGTGACGTAATTAAGAGGGAAAGTCTTTTGTTTGTTTATGTGGAGCTGGTGCCGTGCTGCCGAGATAGCACCATCTATCTTCACGCCTATCTACCTTCTATGTGGGCCACACGGCATTGTTTGCGCACGCGAGGGAATTAACTTGACGAGTAATCTTTTTAATGCTGCTGAATATGTGATAACAATCTCGGAACTTGATTAGGACTCTAAGCGCAGTTTCCATGAAGAAAATTTGAGCCTTCAGCAACGTATTCATTGCAAGAATATAACTTATTAGAATAGAGGCTTAATGGGAATTCGTCCTGTTTTAATGGAGTTAACCTAATTTCATACGATGACAACAGCATTTAATTTCGAGTAAATGTTTCTTTATAAGTGGTTGCTAGGGATAAAGCTAAGAAGACGACGAAGAGTAAAAATATGTTGTTGAAATAAGTAGCCAATTGTATCAAGGATTCAGATGGGAAAGAAAGTAGCTTCTGAATGGAGATGACCGCTGATGAAAGTAATTCTCACATGACCACAAACTGAAAGATTTGCCATCAAAACGACAAAAAAAGAAGCTCATACTTTAAGTCTTGCATTAAGTAATCATATCAATACAAATCACACATGTAACTAAAGCGTTGGCAATAAGTGTCGAATATGATATAATTATGAAGATACTGCAGTGGACGTTAATTGCAAAGCATTACAATTTATAATTATTACGTCCGTTCCAGCTTATACACGGAAACGTGGACCTAAAGGTTTGCATGTTTTAGAAATACTTTCTATCACGGTAATATACAACAACTTTGATAGCTTCGTAAAAAATTTGACGTGGCCAACACGCCATGTTTCTTTGGTTCTGAATGTGACTCGTAATAATTTGACATGGTTAATTTTCTGTTTTGCATACGTGTCCTTATATTTTCGTCTTTCAGATATAATGAAATGCCGTTAAAAGGCGTGAGCTGATTTTTAGATGATTCCTTAATCTGATTTTTAATACATAGTATAGAAAATTACTGAGGTCATCAAGTACGTTTTACGAGAAAGGAAGAACACTGCAGTAGACAATGAAGAAAATATTGTACAAGATCTATAGAAACAGCAGTACATATTGATAGGCTGCAGAGGAAATGACTTGAAAAGATAAGCACAATGAAATTTCTCAAACGACGAAGGATATTGTTAACCTCTGTTCTGTAAGGTTTAACCGCGGACAATATACTGTGATATAGAAAAACTAGTCAGTAAACCCAAGATAAGGCTAATCAAGGTAGTGAATCTAACGGGACCTAAGATTAATTCCCTGATCTAGATACTTAGTGTCGGAGCAAAGAACTAGAATAAGTAAGAAGTCAAATGAGTCAGTGATTTTAGATGAAGCAATAGATATATTTCAAGGTACAGACTGAAATCAAAAGCTTAATGAGCAACGCATAATTTAATTAACACCAAGTTTAAAGAATCAAGTTGGGATGACAAGACAAGCACACAATTCAATGAATACGTTCTACATTTCATCGACAAGCACTCCGAAATGGGTAAAAATAATACCAAGATTATTTTCCTTAGCAACAGAAGGTTATAATTTTATCCTCGAGAGCATCCTTGATGGACATTATCCATATATACAAAGATGATGGACAGTGAATCACGCACCGCGTGTGGCCCCACTGTTTGTTTAAGAGCCAAACTCCTTTCTAAAATATCATAAAAACTTAAGAGTATAGTTTACAAAACTTGGCAATGGTTTGTGTAAAAAATATTTACAGCAACGTGGTTTGTTTGTATTGTTTTAGTCCAGATTAAGATATTTAGTAGTTAATACTTTAAGTATCGACGTATATTGGCATGAGAGCAGATGGTAACCGCATATCCCGAGTCTTAAAATGCAATAAAGATTTATCTTCGGACTAAGTTTCATAACAGCACGTGTAATTTTGAGTCTAATCCTAGTCTCAGAGAAATAACATTTCTCTATTGGAATCTGACTGACCGCTTCTATGTCAAAAACTTAAAATATTTTGGGTGAAGTACTCCTAAAATTGACAGAAACAAATGAGATGATTAAGAAAATTAATTAAGGAGTCACACACATGTGCTAACTAAAGAGAATAAGACAAGTGTGAGACTTTTAGCGCGTGTTTATTCGAATCTCTTCGTGAGATAGATATATCATGATTTCATATATCTAATTCCGTAAGTAGTTCAGACGATTACGATAAAACCAAATAAAGAATGCTGCGTATGTTTGAGCTAAATCGAACATTGTGCAATGCAAATAATAGTTAAAATCAAAATAGCTGAGTGTTTCAACATTCATGTTAAAACCTTCATCGGACCAATATGCGTTTTCTGTGAACACCTAGTTCTATAATAACTCAGCCGTTTACACACGTTTGTTTTCTGTGGATGTTACCACACACGTGCAATAAACAAAATGGTAGACAACACACAATAATGAAAAAAAAACACAAATTCTACCAGGGGACAAGTTAGAGAAGCATTTAAGCTTTCGGATGTCTGCGATCGAAACATTTGACGTAGAATCGAATTCGATCAAACTGCAGACGACGTCCATTGGCTGTAAATCTATTTCCGCAAACTGTTAGACAATCCATCATCTGTTATTGATCCACGAGGACTACGGCTGTTTACTACAGCAACAGACCATAAATCTTGATCGAGCAAGTGTTATACAGCCAAAATGCAAATTGCAAGTTGTTGAAGGAACTTAGAATACAATGCTGAGATACGAAAGCAATAAACGTATCAACTACGGGGAAATCCAATTAAATAAGAGACAATGCTTTCTGGTGAATGAAAAATGATTAGCCTTTAAATTCGATAATGATATTTTTGTTAATCTTGATTCCGCGTCATTCAATGTAATTTTCAGTTAACTTACTTAACAGGTAAATCAGAGCAGCTCAAATTTATTTATTTTGATTTCTTTACACGCGCCACTCGATGCTATTTTCATCTTAATTTAAGACACATTATAAAAATGGAATAGTACCAATTGTCTCAGATTGATTTAAATGAAATCAATATACAGGCAACAAACGTCTATGCTGCAATTGCAATCCATGAATACAATCAGCATCTATTGCATACTTGTAGTTGATTGGTATGCTGAGGCGTGTTACTTACTAATAAATAACAAACACCCGATATTTCTCCATTTATTTTCGTTCGTTCATTGCTAAATTCACGAAGAAATAATCTGTTGCACCTAGTTGATGAGTAAGTGCTAATTCACACTATAATGCTAAGGCCAATAGTTTGAATGCTCTTATTGTTCCTGTGCTCGTGAGGCGTGAGAAGATATCGACATCGATCTGAAGGAAGAAAAGAGGTTTCAAGAAGTATGAAGTAGACAAGAGGCCTTTCTTCGTCATCTTGAAGATGAAGATGATATTATAGATAGTTGGATATCATGGATAAACAGTTGACTACTGCTTTATTTACTCGTATGAATACAAATAATGGATTCAAATAGTCAGCTTTGTCACGAAACGACAACGCACTGCAAGTATGAGCAGTGACATCACGAAAGGCGGAATATTAGCAATTCCTTCCGCCACGTTCTGCCGTTCCGCCCGAACGCCTGTTTTATGATCAGACACCTCGCTCCTCGCTCCGAAGCATGTCTCGCGGTGCTATCATAGCTTCGGGGAAATTTTGTACACCTCGTCGCTTCGCACCTGACATTAGCATCTGCTGAGCACATACATACATTTATTCAGAGGTACGAAATCGATCGGGCATAATCAGGTGATGCTTCTTCATAATAATGAAGCGAAAAGCAGTTCTACGGTTAAATTTATAGGTGTGCAACGATTACATAAATTTTAGTATTGGATAAAGGTTCTCAGTCTTCATTTCAACAAATTGTGCGGTCGTTTTATCCACACCAGCGCACATTTCGGGGATTGATAAGTCTGCGTTTTCATGTTTTTTTTACAAACGGATATTGCTTGAGTACTTATTTAAAGTATTGTACACTTATCAAGTGTGCAGTAGTTTCACCTTCAAAAATCGTTGTGACTTTATGAGCCGAGAGTGTCGCGACTAACCAAGGCTGTGAAGCAAACAAAGTTTATTTTAAGAATACGATTCTTAACTTGTTTACTGTCTGTAAGATATAGTCAGACACTTAAATGTTAATTACTTTTGTTTAATTTATTGTAAGTTTAAAAAGATAAAGGAAGGGGTCACACGATATGTTATCTAAATTCCAAGCTTATTATTAATACCTAAATATTATAATTTTTATTAGGGGCTATATGTAATATCTCAAAATGCGTCTTCTGGGCATTTTTGAGGTGAGGCCTGAGTCCTGAATAATGAAACCAATTTCTACTAGTAGCCTCTGTAATAGGCATACAGAGGCTACTACAGAGCAAAAGCGTGTGACTATCACCCTACTGTTTTATAATCCGTGTTAGTAAAGCAAGTTCTGTTTTAGGCAACTGCCCCTGACCTTCGTAACGAAGGCTAATCAGGGTATAATCAATTATATTATTAGCGACGGATCACTGTCAAGAATAGGCCACTCTATTCTTAGCTTGGCCAACAGGCGAATTTTGTAGCAGGTTCACTGCACTAATGACATCATACTACGAAGACCTGGGAGAGTATACAAATAACTCATGAATCGTTTACATTTATCGTTGGTGCAATCTGAATTGATTCAGTCAGTATTCGAAACAAACAAGCAAAACTCACCAATGAATAAACGACGGTGAAAATCAAACCACATAATAACGCAATATAATTTAGAGCACTGCATCGACTTCCTCATGTACGAACTTGCGAAATCGCTGCCATAAAACGCTTTGTCGTTAAAAATTATGTCTTTCCACATAAAATTGATGATTTCACTCAATTTCCTACGTTCAAAACTCAGGAGAGAATATTTCTATCAACGTTTATGTTTAGAACTTATCTTACTAGCGTAACAGCTTTTATACTCAAGCAGAACATTTGGGCTTGAGCAGTCTTTATACGGCCTGAAGAATAATGTGCAGCAGTAACGAAACGAGTTCAGGTTTACTGACAACACAATATCCTTGTAAGCGAAGTCGTTTTCCCCCTTTGAGTTACAATTCGCGCAGACAAAGGGAAATGCTGCTACCGATATTTTTCTTACATCACTGATGAATGAGGACTTAAGATACTAGTTGTTCAAGAACTTTTACAAAAAATAAAACGATGGACACTACTGCATTATAAGGACAATATTTTATTTTCTACTTGGCATTGAACGTATAGATTTGAAGATTGAATTTACCCGCATGACCAGCCATAAAAACAGTTCTGTATTATTGTATCCCTCCAATATTTGTGGCAACTGGTGCCATATGTCGACGCCACGACAAATTGGGTTCACCTTAAAATATACGACTTCGTTCGCTCTCGACAGCTTTATTACGTTTCAGTGTTAAGACTACTTCAAATGGGGTGCTGTTAAATTAAAACAAAATAATGATTGATACCTTTTACGGTGACAGAGTCCCAATGAGAAAAGTAAGCCTAGAGACAAATTAAGCTTTTTGTGTTTACATCAGCTGTGACGCAATAGCATATCTTCACGTTGATTGTAAGAAGGGAGAGAAATAACTTGTCAACTTTTTATCCGCTTATCTTTTTCTTTTGAGCGTCAAGAACTTGCTTCCTTGTTTATCTGGAAAACAGAAAAACTTCGTAACACCTGCATTCTTTACTCGCGAGTTGTGCAACTGGAGTTAGAGAAAAGTTATCGTTTGGTGACCGGTGTTACCACTGTTGTGCAATTTCATCCTTTTTTATTTACTGAACGTTGTTTTTGAGCATTACTAGCAACTATGATTTGGTCATCAGTTATGAGTTCTTTAAACAAATATAGTGGTATTTTTTCTGTGTTTCTCGTAGTTTGACTCCGGTTTAGAAATTTTCTTAGATACTGTTTCTTCACAATTTTTCTTCAACTCAATACAACATTTTTAGGTGTGCATGTTATGCAAAACTAATTATTGATTAAGCCAAGCCCGTTGCGGTTATTAAGTGTTCAGATTAAAGATTACAATAATGCATTAAGTAGCAAGTTGCGAGTCTATCGCCCACCCACATTCCTTATTGCCGCCCTCCTTGTTTTCTTCAAAAATTTGCTGTGACAAGTGGCTGGCGTTCTGTTTTTCTTTCTATTTCCTTTTTTTTCACGTCAACGGCCACGCCTGGTTGGCTTTGACGGACAGGCGAAGATCTTTATTAAGTGTCAGTATTTTTGTAAACTTAGGTAAGTGCTTACTTGATTTGGCCATTCATTTTTAACGTTAAAGTGTGTCCTGTCATATGCGTGGGAGTGTTAGAAAATAGTAATCGTCTGTCTCATTACTGTAATGCTTTATAGCAGTTGGAATCCGGTAATGTTGTAAAGGAAATTAATCCAATCAATCAGCATTCAATAATTTAATCACATTCACTTGACTTTATGTTTCCCTGTGCTAGAAAGCCGTAGGGATATGAAATGAAACAACTATATCTTATAACCAGTTGCGTAGAAATCTTGTCTGCGTAGGCGTAGGCGAGTTGCCTCACCGGTGGATAACTTCGTGAATGGGATCGCACACGGGATAAATAGCTATAAGACAAAACTAAATTGGGTATTACCGGACTTTTCCTTTTAGCCAGCCACTTCGGGAGTAGTTACGATTGAAAGATACAAGTTATTGTATTAGATTGTGAGAGACGAACTTCTATTGTCTTGTCTATTTATTAGGCTCTCGCCTGGGAATTTGGTGCTTGTACGTGCCTGTCAATATGTCTGTTTTCCACAGTAATCATCTTCGGTTTATTGTTTTTGGTTCCTTTGTTTTCCAAAGGGCAATGATTCTGACAATGCTTATTAACAACCATATTTCAACAGATTACACCCGTAATAAATTCGCCTTTAAACATATCATCGGTTCGTTGAATCCGATTAGCGATCCCATATGGTGTTATCATATTTTTTGTGCTCTTATTGCTTGCAAAGCTTCGAATCTCGGCGTATTGATATTCTCGGATCGTGCCAGATGTGCTTGTACTTTTAAAAGTGGAATTGGGGCACTGTCTTGATTGATAATGAGTTTTAATCACAGTGGAGTAAGAAGTCAATTGACTTATCTTTTAAATTCGATCTTGCAAGTTTCTTAAGAAAGTTTTGTTGTCGATACTAGACAAGATACTCAGCCAATAAGCGGCTCTTTACGGCCGTATATAAACTGGCTAGTAATAGCACAATGCTCATTACTAATGCAATACAATAATACTTGTATCCGTCAAGTGCGTTTCTCTTTACGATCGTCGCACGCGTCAACTACTCAGTATATCCGAAGCCCTTAGAAAGTTCATTGCACCCATTCGACGGTACCAGATAACTAATGTGAGAAAACACATTCCCCGAATGGAACTTATGACAGTTATGATAATATTTAGCCGCTCCACTAATTAGAATTACACTGAGTGAGGAGCACTTGAGAACTTTTTACGCTATGATATTTTCATTGGACAGAGAAAGTTATATTTTAAAGCCAATGTTGTCTGTGAAGGCAAATAAATAACCGAGGAAGTTTTCAATGGAACTTCGTTAGCACCGAGTTCAGTATCAAGTAAACTTTTGAACCACGACCATAAATTAACTGGAGGTGGGTATTATCACTTCATAATTTATATCGTAATCGGGGAAGTTTGAGATCCCTATAATCGAAATGCTATTTTCGTTAGGTGGAGGAATCGTAAAAGAAGAACTTACTGATAAGTGAGGCAATCGAATTCTACAATGTATTGTTTGGTCACGTATTGCGCCTTGTTAGTCCAGTGTTTGCTCTGTAACTCAAACAGACGATACTAATTATCTTTTGTATTTGTATTATTGTACATTTTGAAGGTATTTCTATCGATATTAATTGCAGAATCACTGCAATTAATTGTATTGCACGGCATTACCCGATGGAGCATAACAAACGCGGGTCAACGAGATAACCCTTTTCTTTCGAGGTCGATCAAGTGTTATTGTGGTTTATAGTAGATACTGGCTCATAAACACCTCTCTATCTACATTTCGAACGCGTATAAACTCAGAAATTAGATCTGAAATATCTATTGCAGGCATCACAACCAATCATCGCGTTCAATATTGAAGCTATCATATCCATAAACTAGTCAATTCCGCCGCCAATTGACCGACGCGGCAAGATGGTGCAACTGTCCAGGGTGGCAACACTGACCTTAATTCGAAATAGATCGGCGGAATACATTTATGAGCTGAATTAATCACTTTATTGGCCACAATGACCGGCATTGATGACAATGCGAGTGGGTTGGCCTCAGGATCGGCGCGGCTCGATCGCCTCGAAAGTAGAGCGTCTGTTGACCCATACATTGTATTCATCTAAATTACACGGCACTGATTCAAAATAGAGTCGTTATTAGATTGGGAATGGGCCATATAAGACATTAGCAGCACATTATATTGCAATATAATGTGGCATTGAGCCCAATTCGATCCTAATTTTGTAAATATATTTGAGCTACCAGCTGCGCCAAATTAAAATCACGAAATAACAAATGAAATCGAGTTTTCATTTTAATTATCGAACCTGTGGTGTGTAACCTAATTGTGGAAAGGGATCAAAGCTTGGTAATGGTCGGTGGTGACGTCACTTTAGCTCGTAACCGATCCGGAATGTCACCATTCAAACAATGAGCGATCCATTTCGATGGGTTTGCCGGACCATCGCTTGCTTTGTTTGTCGTAAAAAAGCTTCGGAAAACAGAGGTTCGGCTAATGTTTTTGAGATGTTCGCGGGCGTAATTGAGATATAACGTGCTAGGCTGCCATTACTACGAAGCTGTAAAACATAAAACGCGAGTTGATTTTAATGTTGACGCCAATTTGACCTCGTCTAATGCAATAGTCGGTAGATCTCCGCCAACAGAATGAGTCACAAGCGCACAAGACGGTTCAGTCTATCGTGATGATTCAATAGCGCTATTCTTGCGACGCTCTACAGTTAACCAGTGACAGCTTTATGCATAAGCATGTTGTAACAAACTGTATTGTATCATAGCCAAGCAACAAGAAATAGGCCAACAATACCTTCGAGCACAGGTGTGTTTAAAAGTTACATGAATTTGCGTGCTCCACGCCAGTCTGAGGCAAGACTACCTATAAAACTGACTTTTAACTTCGTAGTTCTACAAACGGATTCCAATTCTGGAGGACATTACCAACAAACAAACTCAACAAAAAGGCAGTAACATAAATACAGCTGTACAAAAAGTTGCTGCTAGAGCAGTTTCTGAGGACTTTTTATAACCAAATGGTAGGTTAGTCTACAACAAAAAGGTTCCATAATTTTTGTCCGACAAGCGGTCACGGAGATCGTTCGCCTAGATCGCACAAAACAAAACACCAATAAAAAATACGCCGCTATGTTGGAGCAAAAAACGTCTATGAATATAAACGACCTATGCACAGATGGTAAGTTTAATATATTAGTCATTGTTTGATATGGCGCCTGTAGGTATCGTGACAACACGATCAACAGCATCTGTTTCAATAGTGAAACGATATCTTCAGCACGCGTATAAAATGCCGATATTACGATACTAATTACTTACAACTAAGTACAAGTAATTAATTACTAGCAACTCAGTGGAAATAATATTTCAAAAATGTAGAGGATGCACATCTTTGTTACGAACAAAAGTAAAGTTAGATAAGCGTTTTCAGAAAACATTCGTTTTATGAACATCGTTTCTGAAAAATAATAGCTCCGAGACAGGCAGCTACAGTTTTATTTTATAGGAATCTGAATAATGGGAACGTGATTTTTTTGTCATTATTTTATAGCATTTGAAGGTCTTTGTTGTCTGCTTTAAATCAAAACAGTTTATGGAAAGAAGGCATTAAAATATTGCTAGCAATTTAGTTTTTGAGTTAAATCTTCGGAATTCTAAAGGAGTTTTTTTTTTTGCATTTGTATGAATATAATTAGCCTTTTTTGTTACTCAAACCACTGTTTACGGATATCGTCATCACAAAATTGACTGCACTCAAAACGTCTGACACAGAAACACCAACGAGTACTCGTTTTGGATGGAATCTAATACCGACAGCTACTTTCAGAGATCGACAAACATCAATTCCAAGCAAAACATTCTTGACCAAACATGGGATATGAATTCCTAGCCCAAACACTACGTCCACTCGAAAACTGGGCCAACTAAAAATACGTTCCGGTAGATAGCGTGATTCAATCGAGTCTTTCATGTTAGGCAAGATAGTCTTAAATAGGTAGCAAAACGCAAATGAGTGGAACTGGGTCGAGCAGGTTCGAGACGAGACTCAGACGGACGATAACCAATCTTTAGTCGCCACCAGTTAAAATGTAAATCAGCTGTTAGCTCACTAATGGAAACTGTTTTAACGATCGGGGAAAAGTTTAGGAAAATGGCTTGTCGTAAGTGGAGCCAATTTTGTTATATGGCCCGCTGAAGTTTATTATGTAAAATTAATGGTTTATCCAACAAAGAATGGTCGACCGTTCATCGCGAGGTAATGTGGAAAATTTGGTTATAAATATGGCGGCATTTGCCCGATTATCACTTCCAATCTGCAGGGCAATTTAACAACAATACAATCGCTAGATTTTAATTTATTAGAAGAAGTCTTAACTGAGGTTTATGCAGAAGAATTGACCAGGCGGGCTGATCGATATTAGAGATAGAAAGATTCCATTGCCTGGCAGAAGTAGCAGCATTCGTTGCATCGATGTTCATAATGTCAAATTACTTAACTCTAAATGTGTAGATACATATACTAATATGATAAAGCTGAAGAATTTGTTTGTTTGAACGCGCTAATCTCTGGAACTACCAGTCGGATTTGGGAAATTCGTTTTGTATTATGATAGCCACATTCATGACGAAGGATATAGAGGCTATACGGGAACACGGAATATGCTATACGAAGTCGCGGGCAAAAGCTAGCTTATAAAATAAAGTCGCTACCTCTGTCTGTTTCGTCGCTTCTAAACCACGAAAAGAATTTTGATTAGGATATCACTAAAAAGAAAGACCGATAAACAAGGAAGAATTGTGGATATAAATTGCACTCTTGTAAAACTAGGGCGGGTCGCTAGTGTTTTATATTTAACGCTGTTCGACATAATTATGACGTAAGAGTTTTCGGTAGAAAACGTATTAAATAAAAAAAATACATTAATTTAACTGACTCATTATTTAACCGACGACCTTAATGATCAGGTGGATATTGAGAGGGAACGTGGGGCGTTGGCAGTCCGATGTAACATTGGCTCGCAGGTTTGAACGCTGTAGCAAGGCAGTCAAAATAACGCTTTTAAAGCTTATTGCCAAGTGTTTTACACGTGCAGCCTGTGGACCAACTATACTCAGCGGGCTATCAGCGCCCTACTGGTTCAGTATAATAACGGGTTCAGGATGTTGATGGGGCTGCCCCGTTTCTGCAGTGCATCAGGTATGTTTGACAAGTCACACGTCGATGGCTTCCAAGCCATTGTCAGACATAAATGTGCCTTTTTGTTCTGCAGAGTGCGGGTCAGCTCCAACTCCATCCTCAAAACCATAGCGGGTTGGTATGATTCTCCTTTGTTAGGTGATGTTGTTCGGAGAACCATTTCCATCCAACAACAGCCTAGTTTCTAAATAGATTATAAGTTTACTAACATAGGAATACGTTATCTTTTTTTTTGGTAGCTTATCCGAATTAAAGATTATTTTATTTATTATAAATTTTTGTTTTTATTGTGTATTGCTTGCTTAGGTAAATGTCATATTATTTAAAGAATATCCGGCTAAGTGACTGCTTACGTTTTATTTCATTTTGTGGTTTAAAATACGCAGTTAAATTATGCCAGCATTATTGTTGGTTTATAAGAAAAGAAATATACTGAGATTGATAATGTACCTACGTTTCCACTAGTGAACTAGTGTAATAATTTTAGTTGAAAGCCAGAAATGCCTGCTGCCTTCGTCTAAAGCCCAGAAATACCTCTAAAAGCCTAGTTCATCCCTGTCAGAGTATCTCTCTCTTAGAGAAACGATCGTTTTAGTTAGGAGTATTTCAGAATGCTATTAAATGCTTGCTTGAAGTCCGGTGATGTCGGTAATAAACTTTCTCTAACATAAACTTGTCAGTTTAAACAGTTTTTACGCAACGGCGACGATTCGCAAACAAACTGATCTATCGCAATACCATTGCCGTTGAATTTTTCTTTGTCACGAGAGGTTTTGCAACTTTGTCACGAATTCACGATGTATGAATAGGGGTAGGGTCGTCAAGAAAAACTTATTAAGTCAACCCCATCACATACTATTTGAATGTTAGTTAAAACCGGCCAAGTGCGTGTCGGGCCACGCGCAGTGTAGGGTTCCGTAGTTGCACGTCACAATTGCCGACTTAGAATGGTGCTTTTTGTTTGAATCTATGAATACATAAATATCCATTGAGTTCACGGTTTAACGGTTAAAAACGTATAAACACGGGCCTATATAGGACGATGGTAACTGAAGAAGAAATTGTGCGAAATTTTCCTTCTCCAAGTAAATTTTATAGGTTGGTCGACTATTACTAGTTAACTTGTAAAGCCTACTTAGCTGTGATGGTTTTCCTTTTAAATTCGTTATACATTACCTATATGCTTCTTCCATTTCCATTTTTTTTCATGTCTCCACAAAAACCGTTTAGCTGGCAGAGGGACACACACACAAATGGCTCTAATAAAAAATTGCATTTTAAAGCTCAATATTTCGCAAACGGAACCTTGGATGGAAAAATGTTTTCGCACGCCCTCAATATTTTTAAACGACCTATCTAACGACACCCCACAGTGCCCCCCTACACCATGAGATAGACGATAAAAAAATCGCTATTTTACGTGGGGGTTAAAATTTTACTTAACAAGATGTTTTTTTACCACTTTGTCAGCGTGATTAATATGTATACCCATACCAAATTCCATCTTTCTAGTTCTAAGCGTCTTTGAGCTAAACCACAGATAGACAGACAGTCAGACGAACATGGCGGAACTATAAGGGTTCTTCGTTACGGGACCCTAAAATGTCAATGATAATTTTGAATGTAAGGTTTATGCCAGAAACTTCAGACAAAGACAATAGGACACACCCAATATTAATGTTTTATTGATGTCAGTGGCTCTACATTATGTAAAAACAAACTACCTATATTTTCCAAGCATGTTATTGTTTGCAAAATTCGCTACAATATTCTGCGATCGATGGCCGAAAATACTAGATTTCGTTCGTAGCTTTATTTGCATCAAAATTGGTGGACAGTTTTGCCAACGAAATCGGTTCTGAGAAAAAATATCTTTTGTTTGGATAGGATCATAGGACAACCAATCTGTAGCGCAAAGTTTTATAGAAATCTGAATCTGGCTGTTCCACTTTCGAGAAATTGTTGTATTATTTTTCTTATTTATAATTAAATAAATGTACAGTCGAACATCTATTCATCAGTGTTCATCGTACAATAAAAATAACTGTAGCATAAACAACTTACTCAACAACATAAGTACGACCTACCAAAGTAATTTTGCAAATTGCTAGAACGATTTCGACACAAACCGTGACAGAACTTCATAACATGTTACACGAACTCCTGGGAAAATTGTGCCTGATTTTCTTTTGATATACAATCGCTATAATATTCAATGTTTGAAGTCAACTAGAATATTTTTATGCATGCGACCTATTTCCGAGCACTGACATTTAAACAACACATGGCGCGCAATATGTATTCAGATATTTCAGGTGAGGTCAACGACTGCAGGATACGGTTGTGACGAGGTGACGACGCGGTCTAAACTAGTGTGCTTGGCTCAGGTTTAATGCACTGTGCACGCGAAATGGGTTATAGAATATTATATTTGGTAGAAGTGGGTTTGCTTAATAGAGGTGGATTTTTCTTTCCGATTTTGCATATTTTCGTGGATGTCGTATGACTTGAGTCAGGTTAAGGTAATATTTGCCTCACGGTTTTCGGATTATGCGGTCAAGTCCTAGTCAGGAACTCAGGAGAACCATTTTCTAATGTGGTCCGACTGACTTCCCGAATCTCAAAAATCAAATACCTATGTATTTAGACCATAAACGTACGTCCGTAGGTAAGTATGATCGCAACTATTGGAAGCGATAGTTAAACTCAATGTGAGTGTTACATGATTGCATTGTGTTAAAAAGTACCTAATCTATACTATCTATCTAAATTATACTAACTAGCTTTTGCCCGCGACTTCGTACGCGCATATCCCGTTTTTTTCCGTTCCTCTATAGCCTCTATAATTCTTCATGAATGTGGCTGTCACCTACCTAACCTATAACCTATAGCCTTCCGGCTATAGGCTATATGAGAACGGGGAAACACGGGATATGCGCGTACGAAGTTGCGGGTAAAAGCTAGCTATTATAGTATATGTATCGTACTAGCTTTTCCCGCGACTTCGTACGCGCATGTCCCGTAACAAACAAAAAAACAAATTCTTCAGATTTATATTAATATAGTATAATATAGTATTAGTTCAAATAGTACGTCTGCACAATAATGGTGAAGAAGATTCATGAATGTTCTATTGATTAAGGATGTGGGAAAAATTGTAAAGTAATAAAACTGTTTATGATTTTAATAATAATGGAATTAATGCTGTCATCAGTTCAACCATATGTTTGTTTATAGGCACCACTCAAAAAGTACTTGACTGACTTTAATGGGACTTTACGTTTTTTTTTAAGTACTTTGGTACCTATTAACAGCAGCTAAGCGTAACCGTAATAAGACTCATTATAAATGTATACTCTTTCCTAAGATACAGACAGGTTTCATGCCTAGTTTAAACTAAAAACAACAACAACAAAAAATCAAAAACAAATAAAAAAAACAAAAAAAAAACAGAACAACACATATAAAATGGGTCAAAGGACTGACTCCCTTTCTTAAGGAAGAAAAGGAGTCCTATGACCCATTTTATATTTGTTGTACTGATTTTTCTCTATAGCATTGAAGTAGATAAGACAAATCTGTATGCCATGTACAAACTACTTATTATTAAATAAATTATTATTATTATAATAAATTATAGCTACAAGTGAAGTCAAGTACAATAGATACCAACAGGCTGTATGCATTAATGCACACTTACTGAGAAAATAGAAAGTTAAATAAAACATCAACTTGAAGAGAAAAAAAACAACATCTGCTTGTCAGCCACTGTTTGGAGATTTTCTCCATTGAAGAAATTTGTTCTATGGGTATAAAACCTTGTCTGATTACTAGTATGTTGTAAAGATGAACTGGGGTTTTTTTTTTTAATATTATTGTTAATAATCTTCAATGACCCTGCCAACGAAGATATAATAATAATAGGATAAGAGATAAATTAAGAAAATAAATAAGATAATGAATAAGATATTAATTATCTTTTCCTTTAAGTTCAATGAAAGACACAATATACTGAAGTTTTTATCTTTGTAAAGTCAGGAATATTTACTGTTTATCTAGGTTTAATTTTCTGGGAATTATTGTGGTTCAACAAACTACCTATCTAGTAGTCACATTAAGTAAAAAACCAATGTTAATTAAGTTTCCTTATATTTTTTCCTTCATTATGTGCATCTGTATATGCCAAATAAACAATTTTTCTATCTAATCTTTCCTTAACATAGACATAATAGACCTTATGATGTGCAATCAATTTTCTTGACAGTACAATAACTGTAAACAATATACAAGGTAACTTTTACCCAGCAAACAATAACTATTGATCAATATCCATGTCCAGTGCCTGCAATGACCCACTATATCTGATGTAACTATTAGATAAATTCTTATCAGCCAAGTTATTATATTGTTACCCATTTATTAATAATAGTTATAGTCATCAATTAATAACAATATTGTAATTATAATTGTTAAGAATAATAAACATTAGGTAATTACTCACAATTTGTATTGCTTTATTAAAAGTTATCCTTATTTACAGTTATTTCCTGTCAATGACGGGAAGTTGATGACTAAATCTTAAAGTTTGAATAGAAATGTTTTTATCAGATTTTCAAGTAGGTAGGTAAGATAATATACTGAATTAATTATTAGAAAATATGGATTGAAAAGTTTAAATATTGTCAAGATAATGATAACTAGTAGGATAAAGTAAGTCCTGGATTTTTCAAGATCACAGGTAAGTCTAGTAATTTGGAAAGAAAGTAGACACTAAGTTAGTGAATAATTTTTCTTAGAGTCATGTTATTAGTCAGAGATATTAGTTTTCATGGTGTGAGTTGAATATGGGTTAGAGAACCATCTTATATGATACCTATCTACCTATCTCAAGTTATTATCTGTGTTAAGAACTTTGGTTCACAATTAAGTTGGTAATAAAAAAGTAGTTTAGCTTGTAGCTATTCTGATTCCATTCCAATCCCCTTATACTTAAAAATTAGATTAACTGTAACTAAAGTACATACTTACAGACTTTATCTTATAGTCATCGTTTAATTTATTCAATATTTAGGCCAGTGTGTAGGTGCAAGGGACAAGCACAAAGTTGTAAGACAGGTTATAGATAAGTTTACTTAACTGTAAATACGCGTGTTCTTGTCATACAAACTCGACGAGGCCCTTTCTCAATTATAAGTCGCCCACAATGAAGCAATGAACCATAATTATTGTTGGGGCATTTACTTGTAAAATGATTTTAAGATTGTATGAAGGGTATGCCGCAACGACGGTTCTCTTACAGACAGGAGGTCAAAGAAACTCTTGAACAAATATTATGAAGTAGCTAGCCACCATCGTCTGATTTTTACAACCAAACAAAAGACTAACCATCCCCAAAGTTAGGATTTTCTTACAACCAAAATCTGCAAGTCCGTGAGAGTTTGATGACTTCAAAAATGTTAATTTAACACACTTACCTTGTACTTCGTTTGTTTCGTCGCCGAAAAAGTAAAATAAACAATATTTTAATTCATAAACAAAACACTACATAAATCGACAGTCACACACCAAACCACAGTCCAGTCAACTCCACGGTTCTCAAACTTGACCCATCCCGAGTCCTGGCCGGAGAAATCCTTGCCAAAATAATAATTTCACCGTTGTTTCTTACCAGTCACTAAAATTGGTATTTCTTATTTTTATTATTATTAATTTGTTTTGAATTAAACCAATTAACTTGAGGTGAGTGTTCATTGATTATAGTAAATTTCTGGAAATAAAAAAACGATTGTGAAACGTTTATTTTTCGGCAGTATATGGCAATTCTGTTTGCTATTGCACTGACATCTGTTGTTTATAATATTCATAGTTTTATTTCAACGCTATCTGTTGTTGATTGTAATATCTGCAGTTTCCGTCAATCGTAGCGCCATCCTTGTTCAACATCACCATTCCAGTTTCTTCAGTGCTATCGGTTGATCGACAGATGGCGCTGGCGAGCGCAACGTGAAACTCTGCAAAAGTAGACATTTTAAGTAGCTACATCTAGTGACGAGTAGAATTCAAGCTATAGTAGCGACATCTATTAGCAAGTAGCAAGACTAGTTTCCCCGATTTTGTTTTAAAATCACTAGATGGCAAGCCAAAAAAGTTTTCAAGCACGGACACTAGACGGCGGTATTTATTTTATAATTTGTGGACCATAATCGCGTTACTCTGCAATATGAATGAATTTAGGACATCATTGCCGAGATCGAGTCTTCTTGTGAATAATTTGTATCTAGTTGGTTTCTAATAAGCCTCATTTTGAGGCACTCAATGCAGCTGCTGCAAAGAACTTATTGTCTCTTGTAATTCTCATCTAGAAAGTATAAAAGTAGGTATAGATGAAGTAAGTGTTGCCACCAAGTTTTTATTCAAATTATGATTAAGTAATTTAGACGGCTCTTGTTATCTGGATTTAGGGTTATATGCAAAATATGCGAACAGAAGTAAGATAGAAAGAAGAAGGACCCTAGCAGCTATCCAGATTAAACTTCGGTTTGCTTGTTCCTAGCTTAAGTAGGTAGACACCTCATTGTACTTTTTTATAAGTGTTAGAAACGGCTGTTCCATTTGAGATAACATTCACCTATACCTACATGGGAAAATTTCTTGGAAAAATGGGATTAAACCTTATAACTCTTTCTAATCGCTTCGGGAAAAACAGGCATGACGCGATGTTCTGATACGTATAGGTAATAACAAATATTCCTAAAATTATAAGTAAATTCCCATTTGATCACGAGCGGCCACCAGCGACGTTGTGCCGAGCATATGCTGATATTCCAAACACTGGTCCCACACTAACGAGCTGTCACTGCTGTCACACGTTTGTGACAACTGGCGACGTTGACGGCCTATCTCAGGGCTTTATCTATTTCAATAAGATACGGTCCGTCGCCCGTTACTCGTAGCCAGTACCGCCCGTTATTTTTGTTTCGAGATTTTAATCTTGGATGTTTTTCGATGACAGTGTAATGTCAGCGAGAAAATGTAGTGTGAAGTTTGCGTGGACTCTCTGCGTGGATTGAATTTGAATGAGGCAATTTTTCAACAGGTACCTACTTTTTTTCTTGTAGGTACAGGTATTTTTTTTCTATAGGTACTTTTTCTACATAATTTATTTACATTACACAGGTATGCATCCATAGAGCCTGACCTCTTTTTTTCTCAGATACCACCTACTCTACCTTCCTACTTCCTTTTGACCTAGATATAGTCATACAGTCATATTATCGTTTTAACGTCAATTAATGCTTCCATAAGATTTAAATGACTTTGAAATTAAAATCAAAATGCACAAACACAAATAAAAAAAATCTTAAAGATAAGAAATATTTTTGTGAATGTTTGCTGCAGAAACTCTAAGTTTCCTCATCTTCACACCAATTCCACTTCGAAAGCACATTTCGAAATTCTAAGAAACCTTGTAACTGAGAAAAAAAGGGGCTGTGAATTTCATCATCTGTCGTTACAACACCAGCGGAAGGTGCATGTTGGTGTCGAATCCATCCACGTGAGCCAGGCACGTGAGCACGGCCATCCCGACCGCCCACCTCCTAACCCCCCAGCCTTTATAAATCCAGCTTTTGTCATAATTTTCCCTTTAAAAACTTCCCGCTATTGTCTACGCCAAACTCCCGAAGTACACGCTGAAGTTGAGGTAAAACAATCTACTTTATATGGACTCCCTTTTATTTATAACGAGAATGAAATTGTGCGAGCAAATAAACTGCCATGAATTTCACTATCCGCCTTAAACGTTTTGACAAGCGTATACATTTGCATTAAGTCGTCGTCCGCTCATCGAGGCAGAAAACTTACAATTAATATTAAAACATGCGCAATAAAATAAAGCCAAGCAGTCGGAAAGTATTCGCGTCAGTCGAGCAGTGCTTTTGACATGGCTATTATTTTAATGGAAAATTAAAATGTTTTAAGTGCTTTGTCAGAGCGTTACAATTTTCCACCTTATGGAAATTAGATTACAGGTTTTAATCCTTTGGTTGTGATGAAATGTAAGCCTGTTAGATGTTGGGTGGTTCATCACTATCCTGGGCTATGAGCACCGGGATGCAAATGATACAGTTCTTCGGTGTACTATAGACACAGTTTCTGGATACGGGTTGGGTAACCGATATTAATATGTGCGCACGAAATAACAAACATCGATTATAATAAAACAATATTACCTAGTATTTGTTTACCTGTATTATACGATGCCTTCGGGGCATGACCAAACTTCAGCTAATGTATATGTTGTTGTTGCTACGTTGTTCAAATTATACGACATTTTGCATTGATGTATGTATTAGCTGCGGCAAGTCACGTGTACGACAGTTTTTTAATCAGCGATAAATTAGTTTCCTTCAGTTATTTTCAGAAATGAGAATCGTTAAACACGAATGCACACTCCACACGTGACACGCTGCCTAGTTTTCAGTTTAAGGTACAGATTACAATATCCGATTCTGGATTTCATAACCCTCCTCAAGTCCAGTATCTAACCTTATAGGCAACAATATTGTTCAGTAAAATCGATACTGTTTGTCCTGTTGCCATCAGACCTTAAAGTTGCTCTCAGAGTAAAGCTCATCTGGAATCAAAGCTACAAAAAGACTACCTACTGGCCAAAAAGAAAACCATTTTCATTTCACACCTAAAAAATCAATCCACACAAAACACAAGTTAAACCTCGCAGTTTTAAAATTCACATTTCAGCAACAATATTCGTTGGCATTTCTTATCAACCTTTACATTCGCAGGTAGGTACAGAAATGGCGTTGAAGCATGCATAGCTCGGGTGTAGATGATCAGTATTTGACCCGCAATCAACCGGAGTGCACCCAGTACATACCTAGGTATCTCCGTATGTAAATATACACCCGACGGAGTAAGATTTCTAATGTAATTGACAGCAAAAAGATTGTTTCGGACTTCGGATCTTCCGACCCGATGAAGCGGCTATTGAATTTAAATAATGATTTTTTGTTGTACTTTGCTTACTCCAGCTTTGATTGGAATTTCTTCTACATAAGTTAGCTTCAGAAAGAATTTTACGTTTTCTAATGCTCTCTGAGTCTATTTCCTTCAATTTCACATTATAGCAAAAAACCATTAAAGTAACGTTTTAACTTTGGTCATGTTCTGCAAAAAATATAGTAGGTATTTTTAATATCATTTCAAGGTCTGAAAAAATCGACTTGTACAGTCAGTCATAATCTTATTATCCTAAAGATGATGTTGTGTAATTGTGGACCTGCTAAATTACTCTCTTAAATTGGCACAGCCATTAGTAGAACACATCCGCAACAGTACCTAACTAATTCCAATTAAAACCTTAGCCCTTGATACAGTCCCACATCTCGTAACATAGGTAGGTACTATATCTAGTTTGCTACCGCCATTTCATTTGAGGAGTCTTCTCCAAGTGGAAGGACATTGGGCGTCCTCTCGAGATTTAGTTCCACTCCAACGTATTAGCAGATTGGATCCCCGTCAGCCGCTATAAAAACCCGCCCCTGAAGCGAGCCACCACTTCATTGAACAACGCTTTTTGTTTTATTTAAATTTGGTTTACTTACTCGACGTTAGAATTAACTGATATTGGCGGCTTAACCTCTGTGAGCGCTGAAATGGAAGATAATTTAGAAGCAGTAAAAGTTTCATAGTATAAATAAGACTCTAGTCTGCGATAGTGTCTAAAGATTGCAATAGGAACTTAGAAACCAAATGGGGTTGTATCAGAACGTATAAAAGAGAAAGAAACTGACAACGATGTTCATGTTAAATTGTTCGCACAATAGTTTAAAATGTTAATTGTGAAATTCACGCATTAATTCAAACAATAGTCGACAATGTAGGTAGGGTGTCGCGAGTGTCAGACCGAGTACGACGGGGCGCGAGCAAGGGTGAAGCTAGCCCTCACTCACTTTATTACTACAATGACTTGACATTTATTATCAGTTATGAAAATAAATTCTCGTCGTGAAATAAAGGAAAAAAATGAATTAAACCCAGTCGGCCGCAAAGGAAACGTGTTTAAGACTTAATTGAGTAATATATTTGGAGAAAGGGCTGGCGGTTTGTTGCAGTTTTATTATAATATTTTAGTAATTTGTGTCATCGCTCCGGTTGCGCGTTTTTTATGGGAAGACGGCCCTTAGCCGGGAAATCGTTGGGCTTAACGGTTTGTTTTATTGTCGACTAAATTTGATGTTAATGTACTGCGCACTTCATAGACAGCCATTAGGAACCGCCATTTTCATTACTGGGGTGAGAGCACAAGGAAATGAAATATGAAGTTCTTGATGAAGGAATTTTGAAATTATTAATCCGCGGATTCTGTGTACGTGACCATTGACCATTGTTAGGAAACTTTTATAATGGTTTGAATTCGTGTTATTTTATACAGTGAGCTCGTGTGGCCGTGTTCCGTGACTGTGCCCAGTTTGTAGGGTTTAGCACCTTGTAAATCTGCACATAAAATATACAATGTTGTTTGTCACTCACTATTGTTTCGGCACGTGCCCTTACATTCTTGCTTTTTAGTTTCGATTTAAATGAACTGCGAACAAATAAGTTTTATGAACGTTTTCCTGTACTTATTTTCGAAAATGGTGCTGGGTGTTTGCTTTTTTCTATTGTGGATGCTTTGCTAGTGTGTAAGAGTGGCCTGAGCTAAGATGATGTGAGAAAAATATTTTCATGCGTTCAGGGAGTAAGTACTAAACTAGTAAAGAAAATAGATGTTTGGCTATCCAAGATTGACATACGGAATGCACTTGAAAATTTCCGTATTTTAAAGATTTCTTCAGTCCAGTGCAAGACCATTAAGAGAGTGTTTCAACACACCCCCAGCAACCGTTTAAGGTCAGCCGTCCGATTTACGGCAGCAGCGTCGGATGAAGATTGAGTCGGTACTGCTAACAGTTTTTTTGTGTAGGTGTAAATCTTAAGGCGCGTTTACGACGCCCTATAATACGGCGTAAATGACGAGCTTTGGCGGTAAAACGCTTATGCACTGCTTGTAGAGAATTCAGCTAGTATAGAGCACGTCACCTTTTACCTCAGGGCAATGGAGACGACTATCCAATCAGTAATGAAGAAAGATAACCAATATAAATAAAAAATATAATCTTCATCATTTCAACCAAAAGAAGTCGTCATCATCATGAGGTCCAGCCTAAAGACGTGGACATAAATAAGTCTCCGCGAAGCATCGCCTGCACATGCGTCGCAGCCATCACCAGATCATAGTCCACCTTCTAGGATACCTTCCAACGCTGCGATTGCTGGTAAATACACGGTAGCCACTCTGGAACCTTCTGTCTGCTAGCAATGTACATACCCCTACCCTCTACCGGACGGATGGACAATGAAGTCAAAAGGTTTTGGAGTGGCAATCACATCGGAGGACCATTGGAAGGCACAAGGTGGCACGATGACCTGGTGATTGCCGCGATGTGGCGACACTTGGCGGAGCCTTATGTCCAGCCGTAGACATCTTTAGGGTAGGGAACAATGGGATCGATTCATAAACTGTGGAGGAGGTAAGTACGTCACGAGTATGGCATTCCTGACTGCTTGATCAAACAAAGATCCTTTTGCTAAGCACTCGGTATTTTCTGTACTTACCAACCTACTTGATTGTGTTGGACTAACTGTGCTTAGCGATTACAGAATGTCTCAATAACGTATCTACCTTAACCAACAGTAGCCAAAACGTCATGTTTGCCTTTCGGACAAGACGTTTCAGCTACTGTTGGTCAAATTAGCTACCATCAGCAGCCAAAACGTCATGTTTGCCTTTCAGACATGACGTTTCAGCTACTGTTGGTCATGATGATGATGACGATACTTCCTTAAGGCAGTAAGACAAAACATTAAGAACAACAAAAATACGTGTAGAGAGAGGTCCACTCTGTCTACCCATCTTTGAAGTCGATTCAAGTAGGTATTTCAGCGGTTTGTTTGCAGTTCATCCTCTATTCGTCTAGCAACTGTGGAATAAGTACCAATATATCTTATTTGTGGTAACGTGGTGACCTTAAATAAGTGCCCATCCTCCTCATCAAGTTAATTGCTATGTGGAGTGGATGCTTAATAACTATTTAATCATATACATTTACGTGAGTGTACCTTCGAAATATTGAAAGAATTTCGTTTTATACCTCATCGATGACCTAATGGCTAACGTATAGCACTTGGACCGAGGCGTTACTGCCAGACCTTTGCCATAACAACCAGGAACAGTAAACCAACACTTTTAGAGGGGTCGTGAAAATTTTAATGTTCTTGTGGTCACGATTTAAGGCCGCATATAGTGTAGCGATCATTTTTCTTAAAAACTTCCGTTGTTAAATTATTTGAAATGGTTTTTTTATGGCTGCCTGTGCATTGCAAGAAAAACGTCATAGGTAGGTATTATTCAATAGGGTATTTGACTAGTATGAAAAAATCCAAATGAATGAAAACTTATTTGGTAGATGATATTAAAACATTACCATTAAATAATAAAAGTGGTCGAAAAACAGAGAGGTTATATCCATTTTTGAAGTTATTCTTCTATCCTTGTCACACAAAACGTAATTTGTACTGGATGGTTTCAATGCAATATGGCGGGACTTGTGAGTGACGTCACACGCAATTAGTGCTGTCTCTGTTTGTTACACATTTTAAAACGCTGACAACACCGCCAATTTTTGAGATTTTTAAGCTGTATTTTTTAACTTAGTCTTGTCTGCTCTCTAGGTTTTGAGCAATGTAATAAACAAACAACCAGTCAAATACCCTTACCGTAACACTCGTCTGTTTGAATTCTACCTAAGCTAGGTAACACATAAGTAAAAGCCTGACGACCAGTTTCTCCCAAGGGTATAATGTTACCTAGTAGGTGAATGAGTTGTGGTCATCAGAAAATCAGCCGTTCCATACAAAAATACTGATATTCATATGTAACCGGCTAGGCTGGAAGATGACTCCAACTTAATTGGGAAAACGTAGGATGATAATGGAGAATGGGGTTGAGGTTGCTAAGCTGACGAACTGGTAGGTGCCAGGTACCTTCTATGACATTTTAAAGTCAACGTACTTCTGGTGTGAGTGAGAGTGCTATATAGGACGTAAAGAACTGTTTCCATTTATTTTATTATTATTTTATTTAAACTGCAGAAACCAAGTACGCTATTTGAACACAATTACAATGTCTACACAGTAAAATAGAGTTGTATAAAAAATATTATAAATCATGATAGCATATCCTCACGATATTAACGAAACTTAACTTATGTAAAAAAAGTCTAAAAAGTTAGTCAAGGACTTTGTCGAAAAAGAGTTTAGAGAGACAAGCGAGAGAACTTGAAAGTTTGTATAAAATACCGTGAGGGCTCTTAACACGTCATAGTAAGGCCATTTTTTTTTTAACTATGGGAAGTCATCATATGATTCCTTCCGCTCTGGGCAGAGCGAAAGGAGTGTCAGACTCTTACTGACTAAAAACCCATCCGTGTTCCTCCAAATGCCGTTTGCGTTTCAGGGCCGCGGTGACTCTTTCGAACAACATCCGCAACCCTGGCAGGCTCTGGCCCCAGCGGGTCTAGACCACTATGCTGACATTTCTTGCTTTAACAAGTTTTGGATGGAATAAGTAAGAATGCTTTTTTTTTCAATAAAATAAATTTAATCCATCATTGTCATGACTAGCAAGCAGTATTTACCTTCTTACATTTATTTCAATTTTATAGAGAGCTGTAAACTAGAAATGTAATAAATAAATATTGCATTTTGAAACAGTTGTAGGTGGGTATGTAAGTAATATTTCGATTTCATACGTGTACAACTTTAGGTTACCTAATGAAATTACTGTAGGTACACCGAATTGTTAAGAAATGGTCGAAATTATCGGAATATTGGCCATTGTTTTAGTGTACTTCTGTGAAATCAATGCAGGTATAGTTATGTAGTTATTATTTTCTGTAACGCGTTAAGATACGTAAGAAGTTATTAAAAAAATACATACAGACGAATTAGAAACCGCCGCCTTTTTTGAAGTCGGTTAAAAAGAAAATGATCTGCTAAAGGCTTTTGCACCTTTACAACTCTACACTCATAATTATAATTCTATTCCAAATGGTATTCTATCAATGATAGATAACGCTTGCCAAAAGTCCAAAATGTATGGGATAGTAATTCTGTCCAGTTATGACGTGAGTCAATTCCTTATGTGGACTTTCAAACCATAATTTTCGCTGATAGAATGCCAGTTTGTCGTAGCCCTAAGGAGTCCGGTAACCGGAATTACATTTTTGTTCTCATTCCGGATTTGATCACTCAGAGAGATTCACATGTGGTCTCTCAAATTTTTTATCCGGGGTAATGTCAATCCACTGCCACCAACTAAACGTGCGCTTACACGGGATTTTTTTTAACAATTCACTGCGTTAAAAATTAAAATGATATTTAAGTACCCCTTTGAAATGTTATTTTTTCGTGTTCATTCCAACTGCATAAAAATATTGCATACTTATTTTCTTTCCATTACGTCTGATTTTTTTCCCCCTGAGAATGTACCAAATATTGCTGTAGGTAAATTGAATATTTTAGAAAAGTAAAAAAAAACATTTTAATCAATTTTAAGTAAGAGTCTTTTTTTTTGTTAAGTATCTTACCGCTTTAATTGCCAACAGTAATCGCCTAACATAGAAGTGTTCCAACAGCCTTGAAATCGTTCTTCACATCCTAGTAGAACCTCTGAACAACGGAAAAATAGAAGAATTAAGAAAATGAACTTGCAACGACATTTTTGAAAATTTATTTTCTTGGTTAGACACTATAAAACCAAACAAAACAATAAAAAAATTATAGTTCGTAATTTAAAATTGACGGTAGTTGAAAATTGATACCTCGTACCTCGAAAACTAGACGTGATGGATACCACAAATGTTTGCGACTTTTTCTATTACTCATCCGCTATTTACTTCATCTATCAGTTAAGCGGGTACCAAAATCTTGTAACGCAGTGTTGCTTGGCAACACGCATGGATCAATCTGGAGCAATTACTGGAGCAATGTGGAGCAACTTCAATAAAATGCGGCAATTGTTTCGGCAATATTGTTTCCAAGGAATTGCTCCATATATTGCTCTGTTTGTGTTTTGTTTTATTTTTTAATTAAACTATTCGAGTATTGCCTAGTTTCTTGCAGTTTCTCCACATCGCTCGATGTTGTCATTGCAAAAAATATCGCCAAATTGACGCGTGCAGCCGTTGCTGTATATTGCTTAATATTTTATGACGTCACAATCGTTCAGTATTGCTTAAGATTGATCAAATTTCATTGCCCGTGTAAACGTACCATTAGAATCTTTAACAATATATATTGTTGATTTGTAAGTGACCATTTGTAATAAAAAGGTCCTAAAAAGTATGGGTTGCAATGGAATCTAAACTTTCTTATGTAAGACATTTATGTTTGTTCTTCTAAAATATTATAATAATCTCGAATTTTGAATTCAATTATACAAGTCTTAGCTACCAAATCACACACGGCTGAGTGGTTTTGGATAATACTTGGCTCCGGAGATCAGACTAGGAAATGTCCTGGATAGACTCATTTATTTAGAAACGTTGCTTTAATGTGGTGTGGTTAAGCAGACGTTTGTTAAACCTACTTTATTTTAAGCAAAATTAAAAATACTTAGAATAGTATTTATTTGGGTTCTCGAAACAGTCGCTCCAGAGTGCGAGTGCCTGCAGGGAAGGCTAGTTATCAAGATAATATATTTATTAAGAAATATTTTCCAGATATAAGGAACAATCATAGGTAAGTATTTTTTCATAAATCGAATTCCGTACCTCAAAAGGAAAAACAGAACCTTTATGGTTCTACACTTCGTGTTCTTTCCATCCGTCCGTTTATCTGTCTTTCAGCCTGTCAAGAACATTTTTCTCAGGAACGCGTTGAAGTATCAAGTAATGTAAAATATTTAAGTCTACTGTCCCCTGGAGCTGTTAAAAAATTAAGCTTCCAAGTCAACGAATAATACGGCCATTTACCTAGAAGTTTTTTGACCTACAATCATAAAAAATTCCAAGAAGCAAGATTTCATAGCCAGTGTCATAGCTGGGTCCTGAGCGCCCTTGGCAAGATTTGAATTTTGCACCCCCAATTCTTATTTTTACCTTACTGCCCCAGAAGGACGGTTATGTTTTATTTTCTTTGTCAAGCTCTGTAGCTTTAACGACTGGATTGATTTTGATAAATGAGATACCTCTTTTGTCAAAATCTTTCCAGTCGTTGGATTCGCCTTAAGAGCCGAAATGTCATAGGCAATATGAACTTTAACAAGTTGGCGGTCAGCGTCTGAAGTCAAGTCGTCTTTTTTCCTGAGATGATGACGTGGTGTATCAAAATAATATCTATACTAATATAATAAAGCCCAAGAGTTAGATTGTTTGTTTGAACGCGCTAAACATTAACCTCCAATCATTTTCAAAAAATATATCCACATTTCTGTATTTTATTTTGAAATACTTACCTAAAAATAAGTACAAAAAAGCTTTTAGAATTAGGTATACTACTATTTTTAAAGTTGAAAATTCTTTCGCGAACACCCTATCACACATGTCGGATTGATAACCTCTTTTTTTGAAGTCAGTTAAAAAGGCTTGAAGTGACGATTTCGTAATATAACACTGAATTGTAGTATTTAAAAATACTTTTTTGTAACCCGACCGCAAAAAAACAACTAAAATGTTCCAAAAAACTCACTTTTTGAACAGTCTGATGCAGTTGGTAGCATCTTTATGATTGAACTACACAAATATTACCGAATGCATCAACGTATTGACCATGCAAGAGCGAGCGAGTCTTGAATAGGTCAGGTTTTCCTTTGAGTTATAATTCATTCAGGAAAAGGATTTAGGTACTTGGCCGACTTTTAAAAAAAATGTCAAATGATGGGAATTGAGAGTGAGAGCAAACGCTGCAAGAGTAAGCAAAGCAAGCTCAAAACTTTTAGCACCTTATGACAGTGATTTCCTTCTCTCTTTATTAACCATTCTACTTACTTCTGAGGTCTTCAGATAATTTACGACTTAAAATGTCAATGGATTCCACAACTTTCTTGGATACATCCTTTACTGTTGAACAGTAAAGGATGAGGAGGCCGCTCGTTTGTGGAATGCATTGCCAGTCCCAGTAAGACGCGCTCAATCGTTACCCGTGTTCAAAAGGCATGTGGAGGAACATTACCTGTCACTATGATATCGATGTTCGTCATTTATTAAATGCCTATATATTTAGTATATATGTATCTATTCTTAAGAGAATATATTTAACTGTGTATTTATTATATTCCAAGTAGTAAAGTAGTTCCGCCGATGACAACCCCATTTTATGTCCACGCGATTGATTGAATGCGATAAGGCACCCACTATACATGTGTTTTAGTTTTCTTTTTATGTTATTCTCGGTGTCCAATTAAGTATATAATAAACAAATAAAAAAAAAAGAAATTTAGGTACTTATGCTAAGAACCAAGTGTGTCTCACGGCTGCACTAAAAAGGTCAATTTCAGCGATATGTTAGACAGACTGACACTGGTTTTCTAATGAACCTTTCAATGGACGTTTGAATTCGTAGTTTATTCGATATAAGAATGGCCCAGCCATCCAGTAAATTTCTGAAGGTCCAGTCAGGAAACATCACAAAAAAAGTTCTGACATCAACGTCGACTCCTAAGGCACAGCCAAAACCAGTCCGAGGAGCAGTGGACAAAACAATGTACAAGCGTAAAGTCTCGCTTCGTACATACAAAAACAATAGTGGAGAAAAAATAAGGTCTAACAAATACTGTTTTTATAGAAAATTTAATGACACTCTTCTCTATTGCCGATTATAAAAACTTTGCCCAGGCATTGGTGTTATCAGTCAAACAATGTTTTGGTATGCGTTTCTTGCTTTTAGGTATGCAAGTTTTAAAATGATTTCAGGTCAACAAGAATGATACCATTGGTTCTGAATAAACTAGCCGATGAGTAAGTAAGAAAAGGATTTATTAGGATATTGTGCTCTCTCAAGAAAGATCTCAATTCTCATTTAAAATATTTTCTTTGCCTTTAGATTGCGCCTTCATCGTACTTAACACCTTTACGGAAATGTTTACACACTTACATATGAGTATAATGTTTCTTAAGGTTTTGGTATAAAATTTGATAGTGATAATGTGTATATGTACATAATATGTTATTCTTTACTGCTCTCTTGTGTTGCTCCTACCATGTTTTGTCACCCTACGGTACACTGGCGGATCCCGGGGGGGGGGGGGGGGGGGGGGCTGAGTTCCCCCCAAAAGACCGAGTTTTTTTTGGTAGTCCACAACGTAACGAAGTAACTGAGGAATTTACGAAAAGTTATCGAAGGGAGCTTGATAACTTTTCGAAAAAATTAAATGTTATGTGCTTTTAGTGTTTACTTTGCCAAAACCTACCCTCACCAGGATCAATCTGCTAAGGTAGTCTGACGTCCTATGATTCATGTTTTTGCAGTACCAACTTTTACTTAATAATTATTTGTTTATTTATCATTACAACCAACTTGACCAAACAGTTTAAAAAAACCACACAAACAACAATAATATATTATTCTTTGAAGAAACAATTTCTAAATTTCAGGGATCAAAGGCAGGAGCTCGGGGTTGGTGAAAAAGGTGAAGGAGTTCAGAAAGGAGGGGGCGGTGGTGGACATGCGGGGGAAGGGGCTGGTCATGGCGAGAGTGGTGGCCATGGAGGCGGCGAAGACCATGGAGGCGGCGGTGGCCATGAAGGCGGCGAAGTCCTTGGAGGCGGCGGTGGCCATCCAAAACAAAATGTCCATGATAGACATGAAAACAACCAAAAAGACAACGAAAACAAAAAATATCCTTCATATCTCAGTCCCTACGCTGTAAGTTAACCTACAAGGCTTTTTGCTTAAAAATTCCACATACCTGGTACCAAAAAACTGGCAGGGATGAAACGCATGTAACTCAAAGAGCGATGAATATAAAAGTAGATGAGTAGAGAGGGAAAGTAAAGCCGAAGATTGCATAAATAGATTTTGTGAGAAATAATATGAAAGAAAGGAAGAGGAAATGTGCTGGTGACTTGGGATTAGGAAAGGAACAGTGTTATTGCAAATTATTCATTGCTTGTTGAAATCTTCTCTAAAATTTGCAAATTAACTACATCATGTTATACTTACTACGGGAGTTAACTATATTTTTCAGATACATGCCCAAATGGAAGGACTAATGAAAGAGTTTCCCCATGTGAATGCCACCGTCACGAAGTTCGCTCGTACCGTTGAATACAACAGCATAGTCTTGATCACAGTTACTGATAAAAAGGGAAGTGAGAGATATTCCCGAGCCAAAGATAGCAAGTACATTGATGACGCTCCGGAGAAAAAGATCATTTTTATAGTTCATGGATTGACCGTGATGGGAATGAAGAGTATGACAAGCCTGGTTCAAATGTCACAATTGAAATTACTCTTCTCGTATTACTTTAAATATTTAGATAAATTTGACTTCTATATATTGCCGCTAGCTAATCCTGATGGATACTCCGCTTCACGTTCTGTAAATATTTTTGTATTATTTTATAACCCACCCAAGGAAGGAAAAATAGAGGAAATAATCCGTGTATAAGCGACTTTTGGTATAGTTATAGGTAAAGGCGCTTTAAACAATATACTAAAAGTACTAATGGATGGGGTTAAAACTAACAGGTGGGGGGGGGGGGGGGGGGGTGTAAAGGTCCTTTTTTTAGTTTTTCGTAAATTGCTCGTAAACGGTGGCCCATAGCAAAAAATATTCTTACACACAAGTAATTTAAATCAAATTTTCTATGATATATTTTTTTAATCCGTTTAGTATGTTTTTTAAAACACCATTCCCTAGAACTATGCCAAAATTCGCTTTTACATAAATTATTTCCCCTATTTGACAGTTGTTTTCAACACACTCTACGTAGGTAGGGTTGAGTTGAAAACTCGCGTCAGGCAACTTCTTGTTGTCTGATATTTTGCTGATCTGGACCTATTTGGCGTAGCCTTGAGGCACTCAATGCTATTGTTTAAAATAATTTCCCTTTATGTATGTGTTCCTATATTGTGTGCCAAATTAACTTTTTTCTTTCTTTCAAAGTTCTCTCGCCCAGTTTGGAACAAGAACGTGTCGCCACAATCCGTGTGTCCAGGCGTCTTCGTGGACCGGAACTTCGACATCGGATGGAACGCTACAAAAGAGATTAGCTCCTGCAGTCAGATATACCCTGGAGCCGCCCCTTTCACCGAGGTGGAGTCCAAGGCCGTCAGAGACGTCTTCCACTACTTCAGTCATAAGATCCAGGCATATATACACGTACACGCTGGAACGTATGATGAGAAAGTATTTAAGGTAATCTTAGTTTTGGTACATAATTAAGTTTTTTGTTGTTTAGTATCGTGCGAGTAAAGATCGCCTTCAGATGGCAGAAGGGGCAACTGACTAGAGGGAAGTGAGGGTCTATCTGAGAAACTGTCTGTTTGCCACATCTCATCAGATTTTCACCATTTACCAGTAGAGTTTTAATTTATTGGAAATCTTTAACGGAAACTCTACTACGGAAAAATGTTGAATGTGTGTGTGTATTGAAAATATGTTTTTTTTTCTTTTCGTCATAGTGAACGTTTTTCAAATTCATGAGGTGGTATTTTACCCTCTGAGACATTTGTCAATGAATTAAAAGTGAAAATAAACTAATACATATTATTAAGAGGAAATATTTATTTGTTTTTGAATGTAGCTTTCTAATGGGGAAAAAATTTTTTTTCATCGGTTGTCTAGTTTTTGAGCCAAATCGTGACAAACAAACAGATTTGGCTCAAAAACTAGTCAACCGATGAAAAATTTTTTTTCACCATTAGAAAGCTACATTATTAACTGAAAACATAGGTTATATTTTATATTCCAAAAAATAGAGAAATTGCAATAATCTAAATTCATTATTTGGCGTGCGCTGAGAAAACTATTAATGATACTCGTACATAAAAATAATGTACTAAATGATTAAAGTACTCATTAGTACCTATAAATTAGTTCGTATAATGACCGCTTTTGGTTCAAATTATTCATTAAAACCCTGGTGGAATGGAATAGTGGTGATTTTGGTATCATGATATTAATCCTTATCCATTTAATTTAATGTTTCAATAATTAGGTTGATTATGTACATGTAAATTACACTTTAAACTATTACTAATGTAACATATTGAACCTCGCTTAAAAGTTACGGTATAAAAATGCTCTAAGTAAGAAAAATGGGGAGAATCTTAATGCTTGGTCCGATGAAGTTGAAACACGGCATTCATGATTTCTATAAAAAAATAAGAATAAAAATGTTTGGATTTTCCCAAAATATACCCCTAAATGCTTGCTTCAATTTACATGGAAATTGATAGGAACAAACTAAAAGTGGAATAATTGAAACAGATCTAACAATTTTTGCATAATCAACACTGACCTGGTGTACAGAGACGATAGAAATAGCCGTTTCTGCAGCTAATCGTTGTACTTAATTTTCCAAAACTAATATTTAAAAGGGGGTAGCAGTTTGTGGAGTACCTACTAAATTCGCGTACCCAAATAAAATGCCTTTTATTTAGGTACTTATGCATATATTTTCAAATAATACAATTTTTAAGCTAAAGTTAAGTGAAATAAAAAATGTCAATTAACAAAGACTTTGAATTAATTTCACCTAATTTCAGGGCGACGCAATATTGTACCCCCGAGGGTATACGGAGACGCAGTCAGATGACGACAAATATATCGACCTAAAGGGCGAGATCGACGAGGCCATGAAGAACGCCAGCTTCAGGGTCATCTCTGTGTCGGTGGACACCTTGGCCAACTGGTACGGAGTAATCTCGGGCTCGAGTGTGGACTATGCCGCTGCGGTAAGGAACATAAAAAACGAGAGGTGTCGTGGACGGTTGGAACAAAGTTCCTGTCGCTGTACTGGGTGACTGGTCAAGCAGTGCGTTCCTTTGTTTTTTTTTTTAAATAAAGCTACCTGTAACGATATCGACACTGGTGAGGGTATGGAACCTCTGTGACCACCCGGTGCCGTTTTGATTGTCATAACAATCACGGAGCACGACGAGACTGGTATAAATGGGTAGGTAGACTATAATACTTAAACAAAGAAAAAATGTTGACAATATGGTGCCTTAAAGTGTCATGTTGTCGAGATATTTGGAGGTAAAGCCATGTGCGAACAATGTCTATTATTACAAATTAATTAGTTTTCGTGTTTATATGCGTTAGATTTTATTCAAATAAGTGGGCTTTTTCAGGTTATCATAGTTTTTTTTTATTTTAGGACCAGCATGAAGATAAGGGTACGTGTAATATGCTATCAGCGATTACGACTGTCGAAAGATCAAAATGATTGGAAAAAAATATCAATAAGACCATGTATGTCGTACTTAGTGATTTTATATTCTTTCCAGGTGTTCGGCATTCCTTACGCCTTGGAGTTCGTGATGCAGATATATGACACTGAGTCCTTAAATGATAATGCGCTGACCCAGATTTGGAGTCGACTCATTGACACCACACTTAATAATATGTGGAAGAGCCTTCACCATGCCAGTGAAGAGAGAAAATTGCATTGATTCAAGTTTATTAAGTTCATGTATGGTTAATAAAAACGATATTAAGTTTTTTATTTTATTTTAAAATACCGAAATACGAGCTATGCATAGGTACAGTAATGGTTTAAATATAGTTCTTCGTAAAACTTATATTCATTAATTTTTCGAGTTCCGAACCGGAAAATCGTGTATCTGTCCGTCTGGTAATGATGACCATTCCGTACAATCTCCGAAACTACTGAACTATACTAGAAAATTTTTGAAAAAATACACATATTTTTGAAAAAATACAGATAGTAAAATACAAGTTCTTTTTATAAAGATTATAGGAAAACCTGTAGGAAGTCTATGGTTTCAAAGTAACTGACTCGCACTTGACCGATTTTAATTTCTCGGTTCTATGCCGACAAAATAGTGCCCAAAAATACTTCTGTTAGTGCCCGTTTCCACTTGGATGGACCGTATGTTTTCCCGGTCCGTCTAAAGAGACGGATTTGCCAATGGCAATCCGGGTTTTTAGATTGACGTTTTGACATTGCGAAGAGCCGACACCCGGATCGGATGTAGTGTGAATGAATATGCCGATCTTAGGCCGCCGTCTGCCGTTTAGATAGACGCAGTAGCGTAGCAAGGCGGGACTGGGGGGAGGTGCCCCGGGTGACATTCGTTTAGGGGTGACACCCGAATATATAGGTCCAGAACTAAGAGAGTGCAAAATGCAAGAACCATGAGAGTTCGAAAATTTAGGCACCCCACCGGGACAGGTTTCATTGGGTCAACGACCGCTCGTTCACAGTTTTTGGTCACGGTCGAGTGTCACGCCTAAACGGGTGACGCGATGAGACCTGTCCCGATGTGGGGTACAAAAATGTTCGAGCTCGTTTAGCTCGCTCTTGTATTCATATCTGTTTTAATTATAGAGCTTAACAGCATCAGTCAAGAAAGTTTCTTCGAATTAAGTATGGTTGATTAAAGGAAAATAAAAACTATATATCTTAGTGTGTCGGTCATCGGTGGCAAATTAAATACAACTTGTTTTTTTTACACCATTCAAAACTTTTCGACTTAAATACGATCATTATTGATCTAAAAATAAAAATAAATTAAGTCAGTTGTTCCCTACATTATATCAACTACGATTAAAAAATATAACCTACTGAACAGTGGATTTTAATTTTTACTTATAAAAAGTAAGCCTTTAAGTGTCTGCCTAGAATTCGGCAACATGTTTGGCGGTGGCATCCATCAGTTCCTCAAACGTGGAGCAGGTTAGCGTCTTCTCGTCTTACTGGTATCAGTGATATAGAAAAGTAGTGTGAGTTCTTGGTTAGTCAAGGCAACTCATGCATCATGTTAGACCAATAAAACCTGAAAAAGAGAATAAAACCTGAAATTAAGTATGGTTGATTAAAGGAAAATAAAAACTATTCAAAAATGTTGCACCCGGACTTGAATTTTATATTTTTCGAGTTCACCTTCTCTTAGCACACAAATTCTAATGGAGCACTCCGAAAAATCAACTGCCGTCACTAGAACGAAAGTTTCAACCCATAATTTATTTGTGGGGTGACACCACATTACCCGCCCCGGGTGTCACCCATGCTAGCTACGCTACTGAGCAGACGGTCCGTCTTAAGTGTCACACGCACGTCCAGCCGCCGTCTTCCGTTTAAACAGACGGTTTGTCTGAGTAGGAACAGGCCCTTGCTGTTAGAACAAATTAAGAATAATTCAATTCAGTTAATGAATGTCTTCGATGTTCCTAACTAGATGTCGTTTGAGTTTGGGGTTAATATAGAATAATTACAGTCGCAGCGGGACGTTGATCTACAACACTAATAGTATAGACTATAGATACGGCTTCACCCAGGGACTGTTGTCTGCACGAATATTTATTTCCATGCGGTTTCTATGAAATGGAATTGTTGACACCACGCTTACTTAATATTGTGATTTTTTTGACGTTTGTTTCTTTCATAATTACAAAGTCTCTCCGTTTGTCTGTCCGTTAGTTTGTTTTTCTTCATCTTAGTGTGTCGGTCATCGGTGGCAAATTAAATACAACTTGTTTTTTTTTACACCATTCAAAACTTTTCGACTTAAATACGATCATTATTTATCTAAAAATAAATATATTGATATCTAAAAATAAAAATAAATTAAGTCAGTTGTTCCCTACATTATATCAACTACGATTAAAAAATATAACCTACTGAACAGTGGATTTGAATTTTTACTTATAAAAAGTAAGCCTTTAAGTGTCTGCCTAGAATTCGGCAACATGTTTGGCGCCTTCGCGTCGGTGGCATCCATCAGTTCCTCAAACGTGGAGCAGGTCAGCGTCTTCTCGTCTTACTGGTATCAGTGATATAGAAAAGTAGTGTGAGTTCTTGGTTAGTCAAGGCAACTCATGCATCATGTTAGACCAATAAAACCTGAAAAAGAGAATAAAACCTACCGATTTAGGAAAGTACCTGATTTTTTAAATGTTTTCTGACTTCGTAAGCGGACTCATACTTTCAATTAATATTATATCAAGTATAACGAGCCCTTTTAAACTTTCAACAAGTTACGTTAAGTACCTACACACATTATAATCAACCTCTATAAACAAACCACTCTTCATTCGGCAAATAATGACGAATATGATGAGTGACACTTTCTCTCACATATAACCCATGCGTCATCGGTTATCGCGTCAAAATATTTGGTCCAACGAGGCAATTCAAATGTGATACACGCTTTACATTGCTGATTGATACGGTATAAATTACTTTACGTTGATTTAAAACCAGAAATGTATTCAAAAGACATCAATTCAGTAGTGTTCTCTTAAGTGTGTCAAGCCGGTGTCGCTACAACTGGTTCTGCATACAAAAAGGCTCATGAGAGAGAACGAAGAAAGTGAACGTATCGTTTTCGTGATTGTTAAACGTTTGTATTTGTTGTCACTATTGTTTAATACCATCCTTGTTGGCCGTTATTCGGGGCGTGCGTGACGCACGTGCTTGGTCCCGTTCTTCAAGCTGGTTTCTGTAGACCATCATATTTATTATTCAATTATTTTTTTTAAGTTATGGCTACATTGATGAACGTTCGATGATTTTGCCAATGTCAAGGTTTGAAATGGCGTCAGTAGGATCTGAATTAACGCTGCAGTGGTCGCGTGCATTACAATAGTAAGCTACAGTTGCAAAATCAAGTATTCCTAAAAACTACAGAGAATCTTTAGATATTTCCAAGTTGAATAGTTTGCGCGTGTCCATAAATAAGCTAAGCGAACAGCGTGTCGTTTGTACCTTGATCTCCATTACCTCTGCAAATTCAGTGGACAATAAATTATAAAAAGGTACTAAATAATTTTAAGAAGCAGCAGCTAACTACGGGCTCAACGGCCACTGGATAGCATTGTTAGTTGAAATAACGAGTTGTGTTTCTTGGTTTTATCCAACCTCCTTTTATCGATATCTATAACCACCACGTTTGTTTCGCTAACATATTGGATCCGTACGTATTGTTTCCGTACTTCATGTCTTAGGCGACTACTTATCAGTGCCGTGCTGTGGGTGCCCCATGGCACAGCATTATGCTGAGTGGAAGCCTTTTTGCCACAACCATGCATCTGCTTTATTTATACTCACATTTGTTATTTTATGCTTATTTCGTTTTTAACTTGTCTTTACTAACATAATTTAAGAACTACTAACACTATCGTTTAGGGTTTGCAATATCCACCAATGTATGTTTGTCGTTTTGTAGCAATTAAATACTTTTTCTTTCTTTCTTTTCTGTGTTTTCATACAAGACTGGCATTAAATTGTTTCTATGAAGTATTGATTTGTACAAGCATGTTATTCACGGTGAGCCAATGCCGCTGTAAATTTAATACAGATTCGATTGTACTTAATTCTTTGCTTGTTGGGAGATTTCACAGTACTTAAATGGTATAATTTTTTTCCAAGGAAATCCTTTTTTGAACGCCGTTTTTTTTCCACCACTAAAGTTTGTCAATTCTTCGGATCTCTTCATTTCTCAATTTGATCACGCAAGAAAAATTTGATCAAAGCCGTTTTCGCCTTTTACGTGACTTTCAGTATTCTTATTTATTTAATGATTCAACTATTTTTTTCCTTATCTCATGTGAACTATTTCAGGCTTTCAGGAACAAAATGAAGACAAAGAAGTGATTAAACATTTTTTATTTTATGAAAAACTTGTGTCTTTCATTGAGATTTTAATGTAGGTAACTTTATAACATGCCGAGTATTTATCTAAAGCTCAATGCACTCGTGATGCCACTGTGAGTGTTACAAACTATATTTATTCAGCGCTTAGCTTTACAAAGAGGATCGTCTCGGGTCTTTGAGTATATACTTTGTATATACTTGGGCATGCATAAGGTACTTAAAATAATACTGCAACGGTAACTTACGAAAGCTTGTAGTGCAAGTAAAACCTTACTGCTGGTTTTTTTTTTTAATAAATTGCTGTGGTATGCAGGAAAAAGATTATAATTAGTCTCAAGATTTCAAGTATGGATTAGTGTGGACTCTTTTCCAGGACCAGTATCAAGTATGAAGTAAGTGGTTGCAAGTTCACTATTAAGAGAGTACTAGAAGAAGAAATCGAATAAATATGGGAGAGGCCTTTGCCAACAAATGATGTTCGTCCAGACATCAATCGATCACTAATCGCTTGATCACAACAAGACATCTCCAACCACCTCGAAGCAATCGAAGATCACTCTCACATTCCCCGTGACAGTTCACCTTATCGGATGCTTGTCAAGGAGTGACCGTTGCCGTGTCATATGACAATGGGACCGTTAGCACGTGGGCGGCTCCTAACCGGTAATACTTCGGTTCACTAAACCCTGTATACACTGTCTTTGATTATTTTGAGTGGTTCATTTGTTTACTGTTACGGTATTTTGAGCTTGACTCATTGTAGTAGAATAAAGAAAAAAATTCTTTGTCTTCGTATAAAAAGGAGTAGAATGATTTGTGAGCTTGACCCCGACCCTTGCTCAAGCCAGCCCGCGCTGCTGAGCCTGTAGTCTTATATTCGTCCCCTAATAAAATTCTAGTTCGATCCAGCCCGTCCCCAGCTGTCCTCTCCCCAGCGACGCCCTAAGCCGAGGCCCGTACACCACAGCGGGTGCCCTTAGCGTGTAGTCGCTTAGTTTGTAAGTTTTTTATAAGCCCTGGATGGAGGCTTTAATATTATATTAAGGCCACCACAGGCAAGCCCGGTTAAGCAGTCGACAACCTCATAGGTAGAATTGCGAGACGTCAGACACTAAAAAAAAAATGTGAGCTTGTAGGTTGGTGGATGCGAGAGGGACAGGACCGGATGATATGGTTGCTGTAGAGAGGTCTATGTCCAGCAGTTCACGTCTTTCACCGGAAATGGTGATGTAAGTGGGTATGTTCCCGAGCGCGTGTTCGCGTTGAATAGCGTGCGTTTTTACGGGTCGATATCAAATTGTCAACTGATGATTATAATCCCCGCATATAACCTAAACCGTATGTGTCATAATATAAAAAACTTTTATATTTAATAATGCTTTTAGATTTTATAACGGACTAGTCAATTGTGTAGTGTCGTCCATAAAAGCATTGTTAGACAAATTGACGGATTAGTTGAGTGGAGTTAGTAGAATTCCAGCTTTTATTTTGAACGATCCGTCATCGGGTGCTATCAAAACTATAAGCCTTCAAATTTAGGTCCGGCTGTGTCCTAGATAGCTTTGTTTGTGTTGTAGTTATTGATTTCCGAATCCGTGCTTGTTCATAGCACAATAGGCTTTGGCATGTTGTAACGGTAGAGTTTCATTCAATAACAACTAGGAAGTAAGCATTATTTGAGTATGAATTTTGTATATTCCGAGTATCAACATCTTATGACAAATTAAACAATATGAAGCGATTGGACAGACTTTATAGTGACCACGACCCCTCTGTCAAGAGCAAAGCGAAGAAGAAGACAGCTAGATTAGCTTTAGGAGATCGTTGCTAAATAATAACAGACGCACGATTCGATCCTCGAGCTTAGAGGTTGGGTGGTTGTTGGGCTTGCTAGGGCTGCTGAATCTGTTCGAAAGAGTCACCGCGGCCCTGGAACGCAAAGAGCATTAGGAGGAAACGGATGGGTTTTAGTCAGTAAGAGTCTGACACGTTCTTCCGCTCCACCCAGAGCGGGAGAAGTCACTTGATGACTTGCCATACTTAAAAAGAAAAAAAAAGGGTTGGATGGCTGACCATACATCACATACCGAGATTCTTCCGTACCTTGGAACGTTGTTCCTGGTTGTGATTTGATGATCTTAGACAGTCGTTACTGATTTTCTGGTGGACAGAGCGACTGCAATCTGACCTGCACAACGCAGTGGTTGTGGATGTCAGATTGCAGTCGCTCTGTAGCGGCATCAAATGAAAAACTAAAAAGTGAAATTTGTACGGCAACAAAAAAGAACGCAACGCCATCTATCCTGCCAGCAGCGAACTACTAACAAAATCCTGCATCGTGTAAGCAAAGTTCTCCGTGCAATTTGACCATATACTATTGTAAATGGTCAAATTGCACGGAAAACTTTAATATCACCTATCGGGCAGTTGCCCACCAGACACAACAACTGTCTGGTCAGAGTGTCCTCTCATTTCAGTGGAGGTATGCTGGACTTTACTCTCTGTACTGCATACCTCTATAGCTCTATCTAAAATACTGGTATTCAGCTGCATCCGGTTAGCCTAGAAACCGATACCAATATAGTTGGGAAAAGGCTAAACAGTTTGATTGGTTGAGTCAATTAATTTCCTAAACATCACCAGGCAAACAGGTAAGCCTTAAACAGGTAAGCCTAAGTACCTTCAGTACTTATACAACACTAAAAAATCTTTTATCTACATTAAGGCAGCAAAGCGTATAATTAATGCGATACCGGTCACGTTTAGCTGGTCGGAAGTGAACCGGATCCGATTTATTTTTCCGATAGGTACCTCTAAAGTTAACAATGTTCCGTTATCGACTTTATTAATAGTTATAGCACACTAGCTTTTGCCCGCGACTTCGTGCGCGCATATTGCGTTTTTCTCGTTCCCGTATAGCATGTAGTCTTCCTCCTGAATGTGGCTATCATATACCAAATTAATTTTCCAAATCCGACTGGTAGTTCCAGAGAAATCTCTGGAACTACCAGTAACATTACCCTCCTGTGAGTCGCGCAGTCAGGTAAATAATACAAAATAGGTCCGGACAGTCAAGGAATGAATAGATAAAGCATCTTATCGTAGTAGGTTTACTTGCATCAAATTATTTTATGTTCACGGTTTCGGACCTTCGAGTTGCCGACGATATAGTCGTCATGACTGAGACTATGGAGGACCTCAGTACAATGCTCGATGACCTCAGTAGAGCTTTCGAAAGAGAGCCTCAGTAGGCCTTAAAATGAACATGGACAAAACCAAGGCCATGTTAATTACCCATGTAGCACCCACTCCTATCAAGATCGGAGAATCTACACTCGAAGTTGTAGACGAGTACGTCTACCTGGGACAAACGGTCCAGTTAGGTAGGGCTAACTTCGAGAAAGAGGTCAACCGGCGAATCCGCCTCGGCTGGGCGGCGTCCGGGAAGTGGCATGGTATCTTCTCGACTCACATACCACAGTGTCTCAAGACGAAAGTATATGACCAGTGTGTGTTGCCAGTGATGACTTATCAGGATGCTTAAAGTCACCCAAAGGGCAATGGAGAGGGCAATGCTTGGAGTTTCCTTATATGATCGAATCAGGAATGATGATATACGCAAAAGAACCAAGGTTACCGACATAGCCAGAAGGATTGCCAAACTGAAGTGGCAGTGGGCAGGGCACATTGCTCACAGAACAGATGGTCGATGGGGCCGAAAAGTTCTAGAGTGGCGACCGCGTACCGGAAGACGTAGCGTTGGATCGCCTCCCACAAGGTGGTCTGATGACTTGGTGATAGTCGCGGGTAGCCGACGGTGGATACGAGACGCACAGGACCGGTTGTTGTAGCAAGACTTGGAGGAGGCCTATGTCCAGCAGTTTGGCGTCTTTCGGCTGATATGATGATGATGCAATTATTTGCCGTCTAGATTGTATACAACCATTTTAAGAATTTGTGAGATTCGCATTTTGTACGAGCCTCATGTTTATCTACATTTATCCTGTCAATCTCTTGGAGATATTATGAAACTAACTTGTACATATTGAATTGAAAAATGGGCCTATACCCTAGTACGTAAACTAATGATGAAGGAAAATTTTGAAACATTTATAAGTCAAGGAAAAATTTTATTCCGTAATCAAGCTAATTGATACTTAAAATCTTAGACCAAGATTTTTAGTACATTAAAGTACATTTTACGACAATTTATTTACAGCCACTTAAGTGCGTGCGTCCTTGGATACCTACATGTGTAATTATTAGGGTTGTTGTATACCGTTACGGTCGTTCGAAGAGATTCCCTCGTGGCCTGGATCCGGACTGCGCGCGCGCAGTGTGCGAGATCATACGGCGAGGTGCACACGCGCGTACACTCGCCGACAGTAATTTTTAAAAACTTCTTTTTAATTGAAAGTTTACAATCTCGTGAATATAGTTAATGAAGTGTACAGTTATGGCGCGTTTATTTGTTGTGTTTGGTGAGTGTTTTTCGTTTTAAAGAAAGTTTAAGAAGAAAGAAATGGAGATATTTTTTGTGAGGTCGTGTTGAATCTTCAAAAATTTTTATTTACTGAGGAATATCTACTGTGTATGGTAGAGGTAAAATAGATTTATGGTTAACGTTTTCGTTACGCTCCTTTTCCTTTCGGGAGGAATAGCACTCGCTGCGGTTTCTTCGCGAGCTACATATGTATATTCACTTTCGCTTGTTACTTATAGAATCGGCATATAGTGAACATGCGCTGTTCAGATTACCTATAAGTATTTCGTTGTAAGTTTAAATAAAAATAAATGAATAACTGTGTAATACTTACACTTCTTTTGCTATTGGACGGACGGAAGTCTTCAAAGTTGTTTTTATATTTGTATTTAATCTCTCTTGGATTTATTTAAAGATTCATGATTCATTCAGATTTTATGGACACTATTTGTACCAGATGGTAAGCGATAATACCCCGAAACACAGTTGCCTAGAAGTTACCTCTTCGCGTTTGTCTTAAGACCCCAGGTTGTAGTTATCAGGAAACAGATAACCCGGCAGGGATACAACTCCTTAGCTGTACCGACGCACAATGAAAAGTATTTCAAAAAAACGTTTTGTGCGTGTGGACTGGACTGCATTCCATGTTTTCTATAATGGAACAAGTTTGGCGGCATTAAACTCTGCAATTCCGACGCACGCTCCCTAAAGTTTAAAGCATTTTTTTTCGAATTAGACTTAGAAATACGAATTTTCACAAAATCCAAGAAAAGATTATTATGTAGTCGATTTTATCATAAAAAACTTACCAATTAGATTCGTGCATTGAGTGGTTGTTCCGAATTGCAATCAGGCAGAGTAATTAAGAAAAAACGACATAGTAAGACATTACAATAACTTCACCAGTCCCTTGCTAGTAAATTAAAGAAAAAATAGTAATGTGAAATCCAGCTGTTTTTCTTATCATAGCTATTCAAACCATTTGCTTCCGCAATTTCACAGTTATAATTTTGCGTTTTCTACTGCGGTAGGTTATTATTTGTCATAGATTATATACCTAGGCAGGAAAATGCTATTTATATTTTTCGTTTGAAAAATCATTAATCAATAATATTCATCATTCAAAATTAATATTTATTTCATTAAGGGAAATTGAATAAACAAACCGAATAATTTGTTTTAACAATATAGTGAAAAACATGTTCGGATGATTTACGTGAATTTCGATAGTGTTGACATAATTTTTTTTTTTTTTTGTTTGTTTATCCTCGCATCGGAACACCTTGCAGCAATTATGCCAATAGAGCGCATACATCAAGTATCTGCTGTTTTACTGCTGGACATAGTAGTGTTAACTAAAGTATGCGAATTCAAAGTTTACATTTATTTTGTTTTAATAGTAATTACATTAAATATCGATATTTATTGCGTCTGCTGAGTTTCGCTATATAACTCATTCATTTGACTACATCGACATATAGGTAAACATATTATCAAGTAGACAAAAGTGATTGTGTCAATTGAATTTTCTAGATGACCGTACTACTTCTTCAGAAGAAAATGTGGCTATAATTACCGTGCTTGACAAATGGATTTGTAATGCAATACATTTCTACATTATGTTGAATTAATATCGATCGATTTACGCAGTAGCTATTGATTTTTTTTTAAATTCCAGTGTTGTGAAAAACGTAAGAGTTTTTTTTTAAATTTCTGTGAAGGCCTGTCACTCTTGACTTAGGTAGCTCTCGCCTGAGGGTAAGCGATGGATGATAATTATCCACAATGGAGCGATAGAGCTCAGAACAGCTCAGAAGATTCACTAGCTTTGAAGGTGGTCATAGGGTGCTGGTAGTACCCATGTTATGAAAAAAAAATTGTCCTCATCTAATGGATAAATTCTCACTCGATTTCTGTTTAATTTTTAACACCCATACGGCTTTTACCATTCACGTGTAAGAGAAATTTCACAGACGAGGTGGGTACAGAAAATGAAATATTTAAAAAAATGTAACAAATGCCGAATAGTTTTTTATACATAAACTTCCCAAACATTATAATAGCTTGAGATTTTGTTTGTAGTAAATTATTAATTTATTATAAATAGCATGGTTTTAAAGATTTAAAAGGTTGATTTGTCTAAACCAGAACCGTCGACACTGAGACAAACATAGACAATTTCAAATAATGCGTACCAAAATAAGTTATATTATAATATTATTACCACAAATAGTCAATACATAATAACAGTACATAATTATGTCGTGGGCAAATCATAGAATTTGCCATTTCGTGATGTGGCCGAAAATTTAATGTAATGGTTGTAAAGTCTCAAAACTCAAAGCGCTTATTTCAATTTGACCATTTACAGGCACTTTTGAATTGTCAAAGTCGGTCAGTCAAAGAGATGAAGCTAGGGGGCTGCAGGGCGAAGGGCTTCTCATTCAGAGAAGGCATGGGAATCACTACGATTCCTTGAGATGGGTTAGCGTTTTATGGTTAAGAATTGACCAGTCGAATTGATTTCGATAACACATGTCAATCCCATACATTTTGGGCTCTTTGACAATCGTTATTGATGACGGAATGACCTCTGTCTAGGGTTCAACTTTTATCTTAATGTTTTTCTTCAGCGAGATGTTAGTGATGTTTAAGATTAACTTATAAAGTAAGTTAACCTTAAGGACCCGAATCCTACTGCCTATTTGTACGCTAACTTCTTTTAAACCACGCAACGGATTTTGATATTCGTACGAGCTTCACTAATAGAAAAGCGATAAACAAGGGAGGTAGAAGATGAAATATAATTTCCGCCCATGCATAGCTGGGCCGGATGCGAGTATGGAAATAATCAAATTATACTGCAGTTGCTTTATTTGTATATTCTTGGAACTAGCTTTGAGAACCGTAGGTACCTATGTGATCGTCCAGGGTTGCGGAATTTGTTCGAAAGGAGGAAAGAAGGAACACGGATGGGTTTTAGTCAGTAAGATTCTGACACGCCCTTCCGCTCCACCCAGAGCGGAAGAAGTCATTTGATGATTTTCCATCCTTAAAAAAAATAAAATAAATAAAAAGTATGTGATCGTGTGACAAATTTAATCAAGAGAATAATAAACAAATAGTGAAACACATGATTTTATGATTATTACGTGACATAGATTAAAATAAATGTGCTTGCATTAAGAAATCAACAATGTGATTTTTCTGACAAAAAATGTCATAAATTGTCACATTTTCGCGACAGATGCTTATATTGAATAGAAAATGTGTGAAAGAATACATTCTTTACATACTTTGACGGATTGTCAAATCCTCACCCCGTCGTTTATAAGGGTAGGGCTATCCATGTGTGACGTGACAGGCTGTTCTTGACGAACGAACTGGCACAGATCCATTCTTGTGGGAGTCCGACCATCACTTAATAATAATCATTTAATTCGAGTAACAAGACTCATAGTGTAAGTAACAAAATACTTACAAACTATGTTAGTAAAACATTAACGAAGACAAAAACCGACACAGTTTGCGACATCACTGCTGCAAGTTGGCAGGCCCAGCTGATACCTTGCAGCAGTGGTTCACAACACACAATCTAGCCTGCATGCTACAATGGACAGGAAGCTGTTGGTGCCGCCCCGCACCCTACTGACCAGGGATGCGCAATGCTTCCGCATCACAGTGTAGAAGCACTCAACGCGAGCTTCAGCAAACATCCCTGATGAGTTTCAGTATCGGGGTAACCCCATCAGCACCCTGAAAGCGTTCTTGTATTGAACTTAGCCGGTTTATTAAATAAGTTTCCGGTCATCATCATCTCTTTGCAACTTCCTGGTCCCATGCATGTTAGGGTCTCATGATTAAGTTCTCGTTAGCTAACTTGGCAGATAATTTAATACAGATTCTATTTTTATTTTATTTATTTAATTAGTAAGTAGTGGCCTTTTGGACATCGTGAAATAGGCCCGTAGTCACTAAGGTTCTACTAGGTAGCAATTCAAGACACAAGTATTAATTCGGAGGTCACCTATGATTAAGTTCCCGTTAATTTACTTGGCAGATCATTCCATACAACTTACATTCCATTTTCGAATTCATTCGGGGGTTAGTATCTATTCGGAGGCCCTCTGTCTTTGACAGTCTTACGCTAAATGGGAACGAAGTGTAAACCACCAATCACCAATCCGCTAAGCAATTGTTTTCTTCATTATTTTTAAACGAGCATGTGGTTATTTTTTTATAAATGAACCTGCCACCCTGCCAGCATATTACATGGATCGTATTCTATCATTTGCAAGTGCTAGAGCAAGTGCAAGTTAGCTAGAGCTATATTAGCTAATCAAAGGAGCCATTTCCACACAATTGTCCATTTTCCAGTTATCCTCATTGGTTTGTCTCACCTGATACTGGCTGATAAGCAATTGATGTCCTTGACCAAGACTGTGTTAGGGTTAAAGGATGGATACCAAGAAAATATCGTTATAAGGATTTCCATAATAACAGTTTATTATCCTTTTCCATATACAAATACGGAAGGTCGGTTTCACGAATATTACGTGAGACGTGCTAGGTATGCGTTAAGTATTTCCTAATTAAATTTTTGAACAACTACTTGAATATGTAATATAAATAAATAAATATGTATTAAGGTAAGTTTTCCAAGTAACTAACTACCTAATGACATTTTATACACGTAGGAGCAGCCACAGATCAGAACCAATGATAAAACCCCACTACCACACAAATGACTGAACATGAAATTTATTAAAACACTAATTCTATATATAAATAATACTCCCGCTCGCATGCCATAAAAGTGTTCGCAATAATTTCAACGAGACTTTTTATCACAGACTCCAAATTAACTTCCCACGAACTAATATGAGATCAAAGAGCCTTCTCAATTCAACTTTAATTTCGAACCGACCAATGCAGCTAATTTCAATGGGAAACGTTCTGATTTCATTAAATTAAAATCATGGGGGATTCCCGATCAAAGGGCCTGTAATGATGTCAATTGCTTCGAAATTGGTCTTAGAGCCGAAGCCAGATCACATCTCTGTAAAGAGAGCTCAATTACTTGAAGCCACAGAAACACGATAAATGTCACCACAAATTAAAGAATCGTTCCACGCAAATAATCTGCCCTCTGAGCGCTGTGGCACAAATATGGCGGCCAAACAGTTAGGGTGGCTTTACAATATTAATCAGTATTGATGAGGAATGATTTTGATAACGCATTTTGATAGCAATCGTGATACAATGCTAACAATAGGTTACACTGGTGATCGAGAGTTTGAGGCTGAGAACCGTACCTATGTGATGCACTATTTTGGTCAATTTAAGAGTATTTTGGAGTCTATACTTTGACTGAAGGGATTTTAATATATTACAAAAATAATAATTAGCAATCAAGTGTCAAGACAGCCTTCGACTTAAAAAAATACCTATACTTGTCACAAACTACACAGCTCACAGGATTACTCAATAATAAATAGTCATGAATATTATGAAGATTTTTAAATTTTCAGGATTTTTTAACTCTAGGTATACCTACTGTTCTACAAATTTCACACCTAATTTCATTGACACACGGCACACTTTTCTAACGAAATATTAACTGACTTTTTTGATTGCCTGATTTAAACCTTTAAAATATTCGAATGTCGAAATGGTGTTAAAAAAAAAAAAACTTCAAGTAAAGTGCAAATAAATATTGACAGAAAGTGTAGTTTCCCCTTAATAACTTTTGAAAGGAACTACTTACTTTGACGCTACTCAAAGAGAAAGTACCTACTTGGCACGTTAATTGGAACGGCCAGCTTTGTACTAAAAATAACTTAGGTGATACATTTTTATATTAATTATAATAACTAATTGATTGATCGATTAGAAAGTGTTGAGCAGGTTCATTAGCAAATTGTAATAGTGACATTAATATGCAAATTTTATACATGTAAATAATTTGGATAATTTTTAAATTAAACATAATATAAACCTATTTATTATTAAAGTATATATTTGTCTAGTACGTAAACAAAGTAGGTATCTACTACGTTTACATTAATTCATTGGCAATTGAAATAAAATAATGCCAACCAAATAAAGTAACTCTACAGAATTACTTTAATTTTGTTGGCATTATTTCAATTGTTTCAATTTCAATATTCTGTAGGTTAACAGGGTGTTTCAGAAGTGCGTGGTCATATTTCAGGGTTACGTTCTTATGTAATGTCAAGAAACAATAGAACATATAAAAAATATCTACTCTTTAAAAAAACCCGCACGCAAAATACGACTAAAAAGTAAAAAAGCAACACTTTTCAAGTAGTCAAAGAGATGTCAGCATAGAAGACGAGGCCCGCTAGGGCCAGAGCCTGCCAGGGTTGCGGAATTTGTTCGAAAGAGTCACCGCGACCCTGGAACGCAAAGGGCTTTAGAAGGAACACGGATGGGTTTTAGCCAGTAAGAGTCTGACACGCCCTTCCGCTCCACCCAGAGTGGAAGAAGTCATTTGATGATTTCCCATCCTTAAAAAAAAAAGTAGTCTGACGCAGTTGGTGGCATCAAATCTGTGATTGAACTAAAGTAAAACTACCATTAAATATGACAACGCACTATCTTCTGAAATAACCTGTATAACATTCATTAACAGAGTATTGCAGAGTATTTAAAAAAAAATGCTGAACAACACAAATAAATTCATCCAACATTTTATATTAGCTAATCAAAAGAGCCATTTCCACACATGTCCAGTGTCGGGTAATCCTCATTGGTTTGTTTCATTTTGTTTTACAATGCAATTAATAAAAGGTTTCGCTGGCTCTGCCGCGGACGTTTATGACGGCACCTATGTCAAAGAAAAATAGGTATCGTGTTGGTGATCATTTTATTTTCAATTTAAAAGAGGACTGTGTTTGAACTGGAAATGAGTGGGAATTAGCTGTAAGCTGTTTTTGTATGACTGAATTTTGCCTATGTATTCTTGTTCAAGATTTTATTTAAATATAAATGTTATGTTAAGAAAACCTGGAAGGATTTGGTGAAGGCTTTGCCTGCTAGTTGAATAAAAAAAAAGTTTATTTTCTTTCTTTTGTTTAGAAACAAAATTCTTTGCTCGTAGGAGTTACAAGATTTATCTGTCAAAGTTACATTCAATATTTCAGTTAGACCAACTTCAGTCGCCTATAAAAGTCGAACATATTAAAAAAATAATTTATTTTGTTGACAGGTATTTTTGGCTTCTTAATACAAGTTCAGTGCAGTAATCAATATGATAAGTGAGTATGATTTGCTTTAACCAGTCTATACACGGTCATAGTTTCAGGAACAACCATTATCGTACGCCTTAGAAAACATGAAAAGTAATGATATAAAATGAAGAAGTTTAAAAATAATAATCGTTATTGTACGTATTGCTAGATTTTTTTAAAATGGCGTCTAACCTAGTGACATTATTATATTCAAGTTTGGTTTGAATGTTTAACACGAGAAATAAACGACATTATAAATATAGCTAACATGTAATCATTCAATTTTGCAGCCACACCCTCATACGCTTGCACCCAACGTTGCCCGTCCATCTCAACGTGGTCAAGTCATTCCAAGACCCATCAGGAGAGGTATCAGTACTGAAGGAGAGCAGAGGGGTCAATGACACGTTAGATCTCTTAGTGCCCCCTAATAAGTTGAAGTTTGTGCACGATTACGCCAACTTAAATGGGCTGATAATAGAAGAAAAGCAACGGAATTATGGCAGGTAAGAATATCTCTTCAAGTATGTCTAGTTTTTGTTAACCGAATTTCCAAAAATATATCCAATTATAAAAATAATATCCAAACAAAGCAACATTCTCAGCGATGACAGTTGTAAAAATGAATGGGATTGAATTGCAATACTAAAATGTCTCCTTGATGATCCCCTGCAGGATACATTTGGACACAAAATAGCCATTTTGCAACCGTTCTCAAAGTTAAACCAAGTGCTATTTTATCGCGGATAAAATCACACTTTGTCTATAGTTAAAAATCCATTATAAAATGAAGTGTCATACTTCACTGCGATAAAAAATACTATGAGAGCAATATAACTAATGTAATAATTTTCATTCAGTTGAGTAATTCTGTAGTATATGTATTTATGGCCAGGCTAGCCTCCTCAGACAAAATAATTTGAAGAAAAAACAAGATACATACCTACTTATGGTATTCATTTTAATGGTTCCCTAACTCTAATCTAGCTCAGTAGCTCAGTCGGTTTCATGTTTTTCTTTTTTATAATCCAGTGTTTTGCCAATAAAGTTTTTGAACCTTAAGTTCAATTAGATAGGTAACTATTAAAAATAATTGAATACGTTATTAGGAATTTTATAATTTCTCAATAGGACACTGGAGGATGAGTCTCAACGGGTACCCAGAAGAAGGTTACTTCGCAGTTTTAACGTGTTCGGATACAACTCATTCGGAGAAGTAAGTATTTCAAAAGAAAATGGATGACACTGCAACAACAATTTATTGAAACGATTCAAACATTTATACATGATCACTTCTTAAAAAGCAAAAATACTTCTGCTTTTCAAAACCTTTGCAAAGCCAAAATAATCCTACTACTATTATAAAGGCGAAAGTTTGTAAGTATGGATGTATGTATGGATGTTTGTTACTCTTTCACGTAAAAACTACTGAACGGATTTTGATGAAATTTGGCACAGAGGTAGATTATAGTCTGGAATAACATATAGGGTACTTTTTATCCCGGGAATATGTTCCCTTGGGATAATTTTCGACAATCACGCGGGCGGAGCCGCGGGCGGCAACTAGTATTTAATAATACTCTAACCTTAAACAGAGTTCTCAAGTCAAAATTGGTCTGCGTCAGTGACACTAAGTTTCAACTACTAAAGCGGTTGGCAGCATCGCGACTTTGAAATTTAATGAATAAAATTAAAATTTCACGAAATAACCCTAAGATATTTCATTCTACCTAGATTCAAGGGTTCCTAGAGGAGATCGCTCATAAACACCCCAATTTGGTGCGACTCCAAGACCTGGGCAAGAGTTTCGAGGGACGTAGGATGAAGCTCGTCAAGATATCAGCCCAGCCCGACGCTGGCAACCCCATCATATTTGTTGACGCAGGTAAACATCATTCCTGATCATGAAGCACGGAGACGTCTAGAGACAATACTAAATACAAAGACGTGTTATGCACCAACATCACATCTCTAATAAAACCTTTTTACAAAATAATACAACCGAAATCCAAATTTCGGATGTCGGTTACAAAAACGAAGAAAAAAAACCAAAAACACCGACTACCGAAATTAAAGTTACAGTCGGTTGTATTTTTCATGTGACAAGGAAAGAAGAATAACTTCAAAAGTGTATAGGTAATTTCTCTGTTTTTCGACCATTTTTATTTATTTCCCACAAATCGTAATTTTTTAATATCATCTATCAAATAAGTATTCATTCATTTAGATTTTTCATACTAATCAAACACCCGATTGAGAACCTCTTCCTTTTTTTGAAATCGATTAACAAACAGCGCAAACACTATCGATTACCTTCTTTTATGTTGGTATTTTAGAGTGCGGACAGCGGACAAGGCTTCTATAGTCTATAGATTGCCTAGAGATGGTTTTTTCACAGCTTACAGCGCTGATTATTGGGGAACGAATAGTACTAGTGTTTCTAGTTGCTGCAACGATACAGCAATAAGTTAGATAACGGTGCTCTAACTCGGAATTCTTCTACAAAATATAAAGACCAAGAGTTCGACTGATTATTAAAATTTCCCAGGTATCCACAGCAGGGAATGGGTAGCTCCAGCGATGGCTACGTACCTCATCCACCGACTGGCCAATGATCCCGATGCCATTCAGATAGGAGGGATACTGGACGGCGTCGACTGGTATGTCCTACCCGTCGCCAACCCAGACGGCTATGAATACAGCAGGTCCAGCTCTAGCGTAAGTATTTCGAAGTTTTTTGCTCATCAATGAGATAGAAGAAGTTGGTGAGGAACCGGTATAGCTTTGAGGGGAGGGGCGCATGTCCAGGAGGAGAATGCAGGCTGGCAGTAGCTCTTTATGTCCGTTTCAACAGATTTGTGTGGTAAAGCTTAAAAAACAAGTATAGCGTTAACCAACACCATCTATATGATTTGAACAACAATATTTTTGCTTCAGAAACGCTTATGGAGAAAGACGAGATCCAAATCTCCAAATAGCCATTGCTATGGCGTCGACGGCAACCGCAACTATGGCTTCAAGTGGGCTGTGAGCGGGGTCTCCAGCGACCCCTGCCATGCGGAGACCTTCGCGGGCTCCAAGGCATTCTCCGAGCCTGAAACTCGCATGGTCAGCAACGTCATGATGGACAATAGGCAACGGATCAAGTTGTACGTATCCTTGCATGCGTACGGTCAGTATTTGGTATACCCTTGGGGATATACGGGAGATTATCTTCCAAAACAGTGGAAGAAGTTGGATGATATGGCGAGATCAGTGTCAAGCGCAGTCGTGCGAGCTGGAGGAAAGCCATTCAAAGTGATGAGCGCGGGCAAGTGGTACCCGGCGGCTGGCGGCAGTGACGACTTCGCTTTTGGCGCGGCAGGAATCCCCTACTCCTATACCATGGAGCTGACTGAAGGATACGAGTTCACCTACCCAGAAAACCTTCTCAGTAAAGTCTTACCCCAGTTCTTTGAAGGGTTCAAACAATTTGGTGCACGGATCAGGAAAGAGTTTGGTCCATGAAGACTGATGTCATGACTGATGATGGTGACATACGACTGTTGTAAATAAAAAGAAAATTGTAAAACGAATTTGTTTTATTGAATTTCCTGTATTTTATTGCTGTTGTAATATTTTCCAATCTCTTTATTGAATTTTGGCACACAACTGTGGAGTTTATTTATTTGTTGTTTTAAAAAAGGAAAAAGAAATGAATTTGATTTTATTTTGCTTTGTAGCGATTTTTCTAGGTGAGTTTGTTTTTTACTAAATTATTTCTAAGTCATGTTCCTTACTGTTACGTGTATTTACTTACGATATACTTTAATGTTTTAATTCTAGTGAATGTCCGTGAACACAATGCAACACGATGTGGGTATGTAAAACGCATCAGTTTACCTATTAAGTTAAACTTGGTATAGTTTTTCAACCCGTGTGTCTAATATAATTAAATAATTACCTGGCAAAAGGAGGTTTAACATATTTTTGCTTCAATAATGTTTATGTTCAGTTGCAAAATCATGAGGCAATGCTATGAAGACATGCTGGCAACATTACTGGATAGAGATGAAGCTGCATGTATAGAAGACGCTGCCATCGGCGCTAGTACTGTAAGAAAAGCAGATTCGTTTTCCTTCCTATCTATTTTTTACATTTTGATTCATTTTTGGGTGAGTCGAGCAGTAACTAAGCCATGGGATGAGTTTTCCATTTGCAATCTTTAAGTTGGCGGAGTGATCACTGAATAAAGAATAAATGATAAAACTGACATATTGCATTGAAATTATTTTATTATAGTAGGCAAAAAATAAATACAGTTATATAAAAGTATAGGTAAGTAGTTATACTTCATTTTTAATGTCAAACGTAATTGTGTAGGTACCACACACACGATATAATACACTTTTCAAGTGCGTTTACTCCTATTTTTTTTCATACAAACTTACAAAACTCACAAGTTTTATTGAATATTGATACCTACGCAGTACGCATACTCAAGATACCATACCATACCTAAAAAGTTAGTTTCGAATAAGAGTTTAGAGTGAATGGGAGGGTGACATTTCTCGTTTTATACAAAATTTTACACTCTTCTCATTTTATCTAAACTTTATTATTATTTTGCAAAAAAAAAAATACATAATTAACTTAAAACTATACTACTAAACAAAATACAGGCTTCGAAGTGTTCCTCCGCATCGCTGTCATCCAGAAACGTGCCCAGAAGACTGGCAGCATTGCCACGTTGAATGGCAATGCCAATTCTTTGGGCAATTTTATTTGTGAACTTATTGCCAATGCTCATGTTTACAGGTGACAATATTTCTGAAGGCTCTAAGAGAATACTGCGGAAAAGTCTTGGACCTCTTTAGCGATCACATGACGTATGAGGGCAGATATCTTTACGAGGTGATGTATCTAGGCTCAACACAAAGTAACACTCAGTCAGCAACAACGGTTGTCAAAAGTGCAAGTTGAACGTCCGTACCATAAGCCCAAAAAAACATGTTTCTTGTATTTAAAATAAAAGGGAGCCCCCCTTTTGTTTTTAATTTTATTTAATTTTTATTTTGTTTTTATTTGTTGTTATGGCGGCAACAGGAAAACATCATCTGTGAAAATTTCAACTGTCTGGCTATTCATGACAGGACCGTGGAGTCTTAGTAATAGGGTCCCGTTTTTACCCTTTGGGTGCGGAACCCTCAAAATCAATTAGCCTAACCTTTTCTGAACTATGTTAGGGCTGGCTTCCAATATAACCGCCTGCAGCTGAACTCGAGCAACAGTTCATCTGACCTCCACAAACCAGTAACTGGGCAACAAGATACTTGGCAAGAAATGCTGTCTACGTAACGACTGACAAAGATCTTTAAATGATAGCCGGGACGTATTGACGTGCCTTCCAAGCCACGATGCAGATGCTGTCATTCTGATAGCGATAGTTATGGTAGTGTCTCTAACTCTTCTTTTCTTTTTTTGTCCGTCCTCTGTCTATTTTATAATAAGCTCGAATAGGATTTTAACATTGATCAGTTTCATCACATCCTATAGGTAGTATTGGGAGATCCTCGCTCACAAACCGAAAAGCCGGCCGATCAAACAAAGCCGGTCATCATCATCGAGGCTGGTCAGCAAGGAGGTACGGAGCCTGTGGGGCTGGCTCTGTACGTGGTGGAGCAGCTGGTAGCCTGCGAGGAGTACGACAACATGCTGCGGCGCGCCACCTGGGTGGTGCTGCCCTGCTCCAACCCTGACGGACAGGAGTACTCCAGATATGTATGTTGCTTAAATATTCTTTAGTGTAACTTAAAAAAATCAAATCAATATTATTTAACCCCCGTCTTGGCACATGTCAACAATTTTTTTTCTGGATTGTCATATTTTTGACTGACAGCGTTGCGATGTTATGCTGGCCAATTAAAGTTAGTGATAGATTTATTTTAAGTTTCGATTCTGAGTACTGGAGTTAGAAGATTTGGTGCCATTTTCTGCCATCATTTAATTCGCCACTCGATAATATTACCTTTTAAATGCACGGCACGGCATGAATACATCATGTATGCACCAGTTTAGCTTGCATTCTGCTTAGAGTGACAAAGCATGGGTTAGGATAGGGTCTATGAAATTTCTGAATTAAGCCCCCCGATTTCTGAATTAAGCATTTGAAGTTGAGTATTTCTTGAATTCTACTTGAGCCTGAAAACCTGACAATATTAGTCAATAAATTAGGGTTTGATGAGGTTCTTTGCTCAAAATACTCTATTCGTAACCCACCCTTAGCATGTAATTTGCAGCAAAAGAAATCACTTTTTTTCCCATTAAAATCACTAATCTAAGATAAAGAATCTTAGATTAGTGATTTTAATGGGAAAAAAAGTATACGCCACGTCATGGGCTCATTTATACTACTTTTTTGAAAAAAAATGTTTGATCACCTAAACAGATCCCTCACTCCTGCCCTATGACATTACCCTATTGCTTTACTAGGTATGAAAAAACAAAATAAAGAAACTTCAATTTTTTTTCCTAGAGTCAAGTCACATGGAAAAAGAATCTAAGACCCTCAGAAGGCCAGTTAAGTTACGGAGTAGATTTAACACGAAACTTTGACATTCATTGGAGTGCATGTGACAAAGTTGATTCCACATTCTCACAAAACTACCCTGGCTCTGGAGCGTCGTCAGAAAATGAGACTAAATTCATCAAAAGCGTTCTCGCAAAGCACAAAAAGAATGCGAAAGTGTATATTTCTATTAAACGTGATGGTCATTCTATTCTTTATCCATACGGATATTCGAATGAGAACTCGCGAAACACGACGCAGCTGTACCGCGTGGCGGGCGAGGTGGCCGCGCGCGTCAACCAGCGTGCCGGCGGCGTGCACCTGTTCGAGAATATGAGCATCATCGAGGCCGAAGGCAAGCCGCATTGCGGACACAGCGTCGACTTCGCCTACGACAACGGCATCCCTCTGGCCTACGAAATGCGGGTTTTCCTCGGATCAGATCACAAAATTATGACCAAGTTCCAACAAATGCCACGGGGTTACGATACTTCCCTGAGAAACGGATATTTTAGCGGCATTAGAGAAATATTTAACGTCCTCACTAACGAGAAGAAATACGGAAAAGTTGAAAACGTATAAAACGCTGGATCGCCTTTTAATCGCTCCTACGAGCCAATTACCTATGTGTATGCGGGGCGTACATTAGAAGTATATAAGAAGGAGAAACGCAATCGGGCCCAAGATATCACTATTCAGATTCCCTCAAATTATGTGCTCCAAATCGAGCATAAAAAATCTTCAACTGGGTCAAAATTATGTACTGGGATCGGCATCTATTACGATACAATATTTATTTAGTACATAATGGTGTATCTACGTTGGAGGAGTCACTTTTCCACTTTTCGGTAGGATGTCGGTCATGCGCGCTGGAGCGCCTGAAGCGCGCCTGCGCTAGGGGTGGGGCCCGCAGCCGTTCAGCCCGCTACCACTCTGTAGTCAGCCGCGGCGGCGGCAACGCGCCTTGCTCGACACCTCTCCCAGTACTTGGCCTCCTAGTAGCTCTCTCGACTCTAACTCGAACTTACTCTGCCGCCGCTCGCGCTAACATTCAAAATATTTTTATTAATTCGTTTCTTTTCACATTTCGCATTTGATTTGTAGTTGTCGATTAATTTGTAGTGTTTTTAGATTTATGAGTTGGTTTTTATAAAAAAATAATTTAAAAAACTTAAAGACATTAAAAATCCATTCGATTGTTTTTTTGTAGTTCATTACTTTTGTGTTTTAAAATGAAAAAGAAAACGGGGCCATCGGGTTCTTCTCATCGAAGGTAAGTAAAAAATAGATTAGATTTTTCAGATGCAGCCGGGAGTTGAAATTTAGAAATAAAGTAGTAGCATAGTAAGAGGAAAAGCGCCGTTTCGAATGGGGCGGAAGGCGGTCCCGTCGGCAACAGGTTGGCGAGCGCCGGGCGTCGGGCGCGGAGCCTTGTGCCGCTTGCTGAGCTCCGCAATTCTATTAACTGTTCATAAACACCCCAGATAGCAGCCTTTAGCGCTAATTACCAACGGGGGATTTATAATATTAAATTTCTTGCCATTCTCGCTGAAAATTCCGCTAAAATATGACTTTTCTGCAATATGAACCGGGGAAATAAATTGCACGGCCTTTGTCAGCTTCCTGACATATTTTTCTATGAAATGGGGGATATTATTAGGGAAAGTAAGAAGGGACGGTTTGGAAGACTTTAGAAAGCATTTTTATGCACTTAAGTCAAAGGGGAAATCTATAAAAAGGGGAAAATGGATCCTGCCTAACACACCCCAAACTTTTCGTTTCTATGAGCTTTTCACGGGAAAAAAAGATATAAAGTCAGCCTCTACTTTACGGTCAAATAAGAAGTCATCAAATTCGATGAAACATCAGATTTTATCGCAGTTATTTTTAATAGTTTGAACGTGGCTCTCAAAACGATCGGTTTTCAAACGTAACACCGGTAAAAGGAATTTTCTGGTACTTTTATGGGTTATTTAATTCCTAAAACAACGGATTTTGAAAATAACTTCTCTGAAATACCTTTTAAATACATTTTCGTACGTTTTTCATTACTTTTACGTTTAATTCGTATTTTCTACGTTGTTTTTTTCTCGATTCTGGAGTAATCCCAAAACTTTTCCAAAGCGCATAACTATGCGACTTTGGAAAACTTTCAGTTTGACGCGTTAATGGTTACATTTTGTAACTTATTTACCCATTTCTGGGTTGATTTCCATAAAATAGTCTTTAGACGATTTTAAAGTCGATTACCGGTCGGTCGTTATATTTTAAAAACCGCGATTTTTGTGTCTGAATTCTTCTCATCATATTGAATTTTCGAGTAAAAGTTGTTGAATTTTGTATTTCTTAAGGGGAAATAAAAACTTAGTCAGATAAAGGGAATTGTTCCGGTGACAAACATTTGGTAGCCAAGCATTTTTGTGGCAAAAAATAAACTCCTTTATTCAACTTAGTAGGCAAATGTTTGATGTTCGGTATTTTCAAACTTAGATAGCGACGTAAGTCTTTTTCATAATATATAGGGCAGTATTTCATGTAATTATTCAGAGTTTTCTCCTGGCACTTATCAGTTTTGGATACAAAAAGGCGCAATCAGAAAAGCAAACCCTTAGACGAGAATGGGGGAGATCTTCGGCCAGCAGCTTTATAAGTCGATAAATACTCTTTTTTAGGCAGTCATGAAAAAACATGGTTTTCGGCAATCAAGTGTTCTTTTTTACGGTTGAAAATTTAAAGAAAAAAAATGATATTCACGTGAAATGCTGCCCATTTCAAGTTAAATATCCAGATTTTTTTCATTCTATGATTTCTCGGAATGACAGAAGTCTATTTTAGTAAAGCAAACCCAGAAAAGGGGATACATAAGCGAGCGTTAAGACGGGGAGAATTTTGCTAACCTATAAATCAATAAAAACGATGGTTTTTGGCGATGTATGGTTCTTTTTTATAGTTAATAATGTTCAAAATGTCAGTAACATTTCGAAAGGCATTTCTCGTACTTAAAAGCGTTCGAATTCAAGTTCCAATATCGTCTCATAGAAAATCAATTTAAAAAAATTATACGTTACAAATATAATGCGAACGCTCCGTAGAAATACAAGCATTGCCCCTCTGATTGCTTTCTATCCATTTTAATTTTTTGGATACGAAATGACTCTGTGTCCAGTTGGACCACCAGAAAACGAAATCGAGCGTAAAAGACCAGGATAGAGTTTTCCCCAGCACCTATATAAATTGATGAAAAAATTGGTTTTTGGTCGATCAAGTGTTTTTTTCTGGCACTTATCACTTGGGGGTACAAAATTACTAGAACCAGAAAGAGCAAAGTGTATATAGACAAGCGTAGAAGAATTAGCTTCTTTGCCTTACAGCTGTGTAAGTCGATTAAGACAAGGTTTTTTGGCGACCTAGTGTTCTTTTTTGATCGGTAGTTAAATATTCAGGGTATTTCCTGTACATATCCAAATTGAATATGAGGAGGAGCTCGTGGCTAAATAATAACAGTCGCACGGGTCGATCTTTAAGGTTAAGCAACGCTTGCCGAAGTTGGTCTGTGGATGGGTGAACATCTTGACATAACGAGACTCCTACGTACCTCGGAAAGCACGTTGGTCCCGGCTGTCATTTGTAGATCTTTGGCAGTCGTTACGGATGAGAAGCCAGATAATCAGCCGCTCCACGTAAAATAATGGTATTCAGCTGAATCCGGTAGGACTGGAAGCCGACCCCAATATAGTTGGGAAAAGGCTAGGCAGATGTGGATCCCGATTGAATATAATTTTGGCACATCTATAGACAGACAAGGGGGTGATTTTGTCCAGCAGCTATTAAGCCGATAAAGAAATTAAAAACTTAAGAATCAGCTCAAAGTTTCATACTGGGTTATACCAATTATGTCCACTATCAGATTATAGAGGTGGATATAACGGGACAAACACAGGGGCACTAGTGACTTTCATAACTAAAGTTTGGAGTGTTGATAAGAACTGGGCTGTGTATCGATCGTTCTCATTAAGAGTCGAGCCGCGTATCGTCGCGATAAGAGCTCGGTGTACTATGCGGGTGCTTTGCGCAAAACATTACACTTACCCACATGCTGATATTACGTGCATTGTATGTATGGTTTTAGATAGTTCTAGTCAACATTTTGAGGGCATTATTAGGGTCTAGGAATGAAACTGAGTTGATTGAAGCGTTCTCTGTTAGTTTTCTGAAATTATTCGTTCCGGCAGAAACTGAGTAAAGTTGGTTGGCTGGTAAGAATATCTCATGCGGCGGTACTTAAAATACCTATAAGTCAGTTGGTAAAGTGGTAGAAGGTTGACTATCTGGGGTGTAAATGTATGAGTATTCCCATACGTAGAGGATTCTTTATATAAGAAAGAAATAACAAAAAGGATTTATTGTCACAGAACTGGCATGAAAAAAATGACGATGGTATTAGCAAGAGGTACTTTATTTTTAGTAAGTAAAGACAAATATTAGGGTTAACATTTAACTAAAAACATAAACTAGATTTGGCTTGGAGGCTTAGATTTGGTATTGACTTAAGATTCAACTGTAGGACGTTTTATCACTCGCAAGGGGATTTATCATGTTAAAATTGATATTTTTAGAAAGTATGTCTACTTAAAATTTAAAACATATTTTTAAGTCTACGTGGAAGTTCAATAATCTGTCCTATTAAAGGCAGTGGTTTTATTCTATTTTCTGATCTCGATTTGGTTTCTTAGGGCCAAATTTTATTTGACATTTTATTCAGTCAATTTCAATTGTGCCAGAACTGTTGTTGAAAAAACGTGACGTAGGAACCTTTTTTGAAATATTTGTCGATTATTCATATAACTGTTTTTTTTAAACTTCTTTTATGACTGTCTTGGTCTATCTAATTTTTTGTACCGGCTAATATCCGAAACAGCTGGATCAGTTCCAAAAAAACTTAAATTGGCAGATACCCGCTGTTTTAAGGAGAAATTGCTATGGCTACTCTTATTTGAGAAAGAGAAGAAAAAGGGTTCCGCAAAAATAAAATTAAAACCCATGAAATTGTCATTTGTCAGGTTACACGAATTGCAATTGACAAAATTTGTCATTTGCTGACATATTGGAGATCAGATAATAAATATAAGTTACAAAAGTAGGAATTCCTTCTTTAAAGACGAAATTCTAAATTAAAAACATTATTATTAGTTTTCGCAAGTATTTTAATTAATTTCAGCCACAAAGTAAAATCGTTTTAGCCTTATTATTTTCGGATAAATTGTATTAGCAAATTGATTTTTTAATTGACAAGAAGTAATAAATAAAAAATAAACGTTAAGAATTATTAGTGACGCCCAAATGGGACTTGATACTTCCCAACTGGGTGCCACTAAGAATTTAGTGGCGCCCAGATGGGACATCAACAAAGTAAAAAATATTCCTAAAAACACAGTCTTAACAAATAGTAGTAATTTTTTTTGCCATGACAAAATAAATACCTTAAATTTTTATTTCGGACTCACTGCTTGACAAGTTACGTATTCGTAAATAAACCTATAATTGTAAAATGTCTAAATAGTGCCGTCGCTTTCGGTTGGCTTTGGAATTTAATTCGAGAAGTTACAATAGGTTAGTAGTCGACCCTTTCGCTACGGTGGCACTTCAAAGGGCCTCGCAGACTGATATTTAATATTTATTGGGTTGGAACCCAAAACATTCAAGTTGTCTTCATTCATGCCTTTTAGAGTAAAAATATTCACATAATACACAATATTTTAGGTCAAATCTAAAATCAGTTTTTTTTCTTAAATTTTGATTTTTTGATTTCACAAATAAATAATCTCTATCGATTTTCTGGAAACAAAAAAAATATTTTTAATGTACTGATCAGCGTTTGTTTATGCGTTAAAATTCCTAGAATACTTATCACGCCAAGTCATAAAAGTAAACTACGGATTAAGGGTTTATTGCTGTAGGTACTATAACTGATAGGCATGTTTCGTAAAACTTGGCGTAGGATATTTGCAATTTCATTGATTTTTTTTAAAGTCTTAGTATTCCTTAACACCTAATTACTCTTACATATCTTAGCAGCTAATACTTCTACTCAACTCGCCAGACTCATTACAAATGCACGTTCTGTCTACAAAAACATAGTCGAGTACTTTACAGAATGTTCTAAGTCCATACGTTTAATTATTTGCCACCAAAACTCGAGTTAGTGGTTTAATTCTCACAAACACATATCGAAGTATCACAAAGACAATTTAAAAGCCAGTCAAACAGGAGGCAGAGTTCATTTAAAAGCAAGTTACAGAGGATATTGGATTTCTAACTCTGACGGTACCTATGAATTCCATACGGCCAATTTAGAATTAAACCTTGTCCGCGGCGAACCGTGCAGCGCGGTATTAAAATTTGAAGCGTTCAAACTTGCCTCCTTTTAGTGTTCATTACGTTGGAAAGTTGGCGAAAATTCATACAAGTCTAAGTTCTAATGAACACCGGTCGGCAAAGTTGGACGGTTGTAGCGATCGCTCATAACAACTCACACGCGCGCCTTTTTGTCGGCGCCGCAGGATGCCTTTGTTACTGATATTAAAGTAATTAACGCTCGCATGCAGCCACCAGACATCGATTTTTCACGTTTGATGTATATCGCAAGACAATTTAAAGTTCAATTAGACTTAAAACTTTAGCGCCGCAGTTGAATGGGTTGAAGTAGGATGTAGCGTTGCTCTAAAACGCTTGGCACCCGGGGGATATCAACAACTTGCCAACTCGGAACTGCTCCAAACTAATTTCCCTCAAAATTTCAAACGTACGAGTATATCGTATTCGTTAAACACCGTGTTTAATAAAACTTTAGCAAAGGGGATTTTAGAGAGTTATCTACCTAGATTTGGATAAATAATTTTTTGCTTAAACTCGGTTAGTAGAATAAAATGTGAGCTACCAATACGTATTGGTGTAGGTAGAACATGGAACGGAATAATAATTCTTAACGACAATAATTAAAACAAATATATCTAACGTAAATCCTAGACATATACTTTGAAAATATCACCAGAAGCAAATCCCCAAATGTACTACAATTGCTACAATATTCTTGCCTGTCCTGGGAGTTCGTACAACTTGTTATAAATTGGCACAAAATCCCAGAGACACAAGACAATAAGAAACGCCGAGGTTTGCGGGGGAGCATTAGCCCTGTTGTTATTTTAAGTGGATTAAGGCCAGCGCATTTCAGATCTGGTTAAGCTGGAATCCAACATTAAGTCTGACGGAAAGCTTACAACCCACGGTTGCACTTTGTGCCCCTGCTCACGAATCTTGCTTTTATTTGTATTTCTAGCTACCTTTAATAAATGGGGAAACTTATGTTTTCGTCTTTTATTGTCCTTAAAATTCGTAGTTGTAAAGTCCTCTTAAACCTGATGGTGTAGTAAAGATAGTGATTGCTTTACTTGAACTCCTCTGACTGTACCTACTTTTACGGAACAGACATTAGACAGGATATCAAATCACATACCTACTCTTGGAGTGGTGCTACTGTGATATGTGGCAGTACTAGTTTTATACTGGTGATGTAAAATACTGGTATTTAGCCGGTTGGACTGGAAGTCAAACCCATAATAGGTAGTTGGGAAAAGGTTACACAGATAGATTGCAGCGGTGAGTGGAACTGCAGCAAGTCACTCAATTGTAAGTTCACAAGTTGCGCTAGCGCAAGTATTAAATATTATTTAGGTGAAGGCCGAAACTGAATCTACATTTCAATGATATGTTATCGCAATGAATAAGTTGATAGGAGAGGTAGGAAGGATGAAATAGAGCTTCTTGTTACTGACAATGATTATGGATTCATCAAGAGGTAACAATACATAAGAGTCAAGTTAATTTCAAAAGGCTTAATAGGTTTTTTTTTGTTTTTAAGGGTGGGAAATCATCAAATGACTTCTTCCGCTCTGGGTCGAGCGAAAGGTAAAACCCATCCGTGTTCCTTCTAAAGCCCTTTGTGTTCCAGGGCCGCGGTGACTCTTTCGAACAAATTCCGCAAAAATGTCAAAAGGCCTAGAGTTCAAATTATGAGAGCCTTTCTTTAGGAGTTAACGTAGCGTAACGTAACCAACGACAGGGTAGGTGATTGGGAGATCTGATCGAAATCAATTAATGTAAGATAATAGTCCACGAGAATGTCACACGAAGGTAGATATATCAAAGATTTGCACGAGACCCAAAAAAAACCAACGACCTTGCATTTCCAGAATTGCAAAGTAATCATATCTACCAATATTTGATCAAACCGTTTCAAGATACAACAACCTACATCCGCCTCCTAAATAAAGTACCTACGCAACATTATTAGAACGTTCATACTCGTTTCCAGCCGATTAATTCATCAAGACGTGTCGAAGTGCGACCCCGCCCGACAAACAGGGGTGTGGGCATTGGGAACTCATTAGATAAATGAAAGAGTTCAGGCAATGATCGGTCGGTACGGCCCGCCATGATTGATCGACTTCACAAGTAGGGGTGAGAAGTGTGCCCCAAGTTCTTGCTGCTTCTGAGAAATACCGGGAGCCAGAAGTGTCGAATTACCCATTTATTCACTTACGTGGAGTACGATGTTTGAGTTGTGACGCGATATGTCGCTCGCCTACTTGCTGAGAGCAATAAATTAGTCGGCGTATTGTCTGTCGGTTTCGGGTTGCTGGCAATTTGATTGTCGCCGGTTTTTTGTTTTTGGATTCTGCTTCTTTCGATACGTGTTTGAGATAAAGGTTTTGAATATCCGGAATATAACCAAGACGCATTTATTTGAACTTTAACTAAGTATGTTATGGAATTTTTGACTACTCTTTATTCGTTCGTCTATAATTCGGGACCAGACAATCGATAAATCTTCTGCTCTGCTCTGTTTTCATAATTTACCTCGCACGGAGATCGCAAAAACTTAGAGTTATGGTATGAAACTTGATGCTATTCCCTTCTTTCAATCCAGTTGTCCAAACCATTCTCTTTAAGTAACCGGTACACAACTTCAGACTCCATTGATTCTGTTTTTCTTACTCCTCTGCCGTTTTTTGGGGTTCCGACCCTCTATATGGAAATCGGAACCCTTATGGGATCACTCGGTTGTCTGTCTGTCCGTCTGTCACTACTGATTTTCGCCGAATCTACTGGACCGATTCAGTTGAAATTAGGTACACATTTGTATTTCTGTGACCCAAAGACGACCGTAATAAATACATTTTGAAAATTAAAAAAAAAGGTTTTACAATTGTACCGTGTGACATACCTATCAAATCAAAGGGCTTATTGTAATGGTCTCTTTTTTGATAATTTTAGAATATTCCGTTCAAGTTATTCAAGAAACTAGTTGAAAATTGACCCAACCCTTGTCTCCGAAACTACTGGGTCTAAAATTTTGAAAAAAATACAGATGTAAGTCTATGATTTTAAAATATCATTTTTTTATATTGTTTGGATCTCTTTGCATGCGAGTTCGACTCGTACTTGGCCGGTTTTTTATTTTCGTTAGTGGTCCAGACAGTTGAATCTTTTCACCACTGTTGATTTCGGCTTTCGGGAGTGGTAGTGATTGGGAATAGGGTAGCGAGCTTATCCAGCAACCGTTGGTTCTTCTGATGATTTAGTGTCTCCTTACACTGCTTCTTTAACTTCCAGAATCCGGAAGAATTTGAACACGACCAAGCATGGACTTGAGATTATTCTACAAAAACAGATCCCGGGTTTACAGTTATTATTTACCAATGATTAATTTAGTTTACAGATATTCTAGAAATTATACGAGTAGGTACATACGTTCATTAGGAAGCATCCAGATCTGAATAACACTGCCGTCATAAAAGAAAAGGACGTACCTACACAAAACGAAGAAACTGATTTCCGACATTTAGAAAATATCTTATGGTCGGAAATTGGTTACCTCGTTTTTTATCGATACGTCCTTTTTTTAGTGTGACGGTAGAATATCGTTTGGACTGTTCACTGACTTATTCGGCAGATTGCATAGGAGGTTAGCAATCTGCCAACATAAACAAAAAATTGCCCTTGCCGGTTTCGACAACGCCGACCCCATGACACTATATTTTCCTAGCGTGTGCCCTAATATGACTCGCTAGACCACATTTTGATTGGTTTCGGTTTAGTTTTTAACATTATGAGTGTGGCCTAAACTACATTAGCTTCGTCGTTTTGAGATAAGAACATACTTATGTTAGTGGTAGGTTAACTGTAGGTATTGATGTGTCACCAGCTGTTATCAATAAATCGATATTATTTGGCACCCACATAAACTGTCATTGCGTAATACAAAATGTGTTCACCGGTATCTATAACGAAATTACGACTACCTATACAATGAATATTTACCTAGCTACAGAAATATATTATGTAGGTACTTATTATTGTATTATCATGCACTAAAATATGAATCTATAGAATATGTACCTAAATGTCCAAATAGAGGAGGTATCTTGGCATCTATAGCTTTATTTGAATTCATCATCATTCTCTTGGCTCTATCCCAATTCTATGTGTGTCGGCAGAACATGTTTTCATTTTACATACTTCTCATCTAACGTAGTCCTCATCTCAGCGTACTATGTTATGCCAAAGCCAAAATAACTCCAGTGCTATAGAAAGACGGACCTCTACTGCACGCCTAGAACCATTCCTTTCTCACTACGGAATCATGATGGTTTGACAAGTTGTAATTTTAATACGGTCCCAGTACTATACAGTAGTCACCTTTCATTTCATTCAATTACTATAATAACTATTTAACTACCTACTAAATAATATACTAGGGCTTTGGAAACTAGTTTGATAATATATTAGTACAACGCTAGTCTAAAATTACTTACATTATTCGGTAACCCCAACAAGATAAATTGATCAAGCACTTTATTTATTTTATTAAAATTATTATGAAGGGAAATATATTTTAAACGAACGACCTACCGACCTTCGACCACTGTTTTATATTTACTAGGGAGTTATTTTAAGCTTATAAATATAGATTTGTTTGGAATGGGTTGTAACTCATCATCGAATCATCATAATATCAGCCGATAGACGTCCACTGCTGGACATAGGCCTCCCCCAAGGGTCTCCACAACAACTGGTCCTGTGCGGTCAGCATCCATCAGCTACCCGCAATCCTCACCAGATCATCGGTCCACCTTGTGGGAGGCCTTCCAACGTTGCGTCTTCCGGTGCGCGGTCGCCACTCCAGAACTTTTCGGCCACGTCGACTATCTGTTCAGCGAGCAATGTGCACTGCCACTTCAGTATGGCGATCCTTCGGGCTATGTCGGTAACCTTGGTTCTCTTGCGGATATCATCATTCCTGATTCGATCAAGCAAGGAAACGCCGAGCATTGCCCTTTCCATTGCCCTTTGGGTGACTTTAAGCCTTCTGATGAGGCACATTGTGAGTGACAACGTTTCGGTTCCATAAGTCATCACTGGCAACACGCACTGGTCATAGGCTTTCGTCTTGACACTATGGTATATGAGACGAGAAAATCCCACGCCACTTTCCGAACGCCACCCAGCCAGCCGAGTCGGATTCCATGGTTGACCTCTTTCTATGGGATCTAACTGTCATAGACTTTTTAGAATATATGGTTACGTAAAGTTTATATTTCTGACATTAAGAATAGGAAATTCAAGTGAAGTAGTACCTACCTCTTTGCAAAGTCAATTCACAACAACAAAAAATACATAAAGTAGCCCACTTTAACAAAGACGCAATCACCAAAGTAGTTGATATTCCTATTTCCGAACCAAAAACTACGCAAGAATGAATGAACACACTTGAAACAACTAAACACAATATAAAAATCTAAGTAGCCCTCTACTAACAAAACGTACCCAACCCAATTACTCTCAATAAAAATAATAATAAACTACCCCACAGTAAACTAAAGCCTCTTAAACATGAAGAATGTTCCTCCAATAAGGCTTGTACATCGTCCATTCATTTTTTCGAGTGGGGTAAACTATGCCTGGGCCCTCCTCACAATATAACGTGAACTACTCGAAAACAAAGTCAACAGCCTTGAGATCGGATTCGTCATGTATCCTCACATTGTGCAATATTTTGTGACCCTCCGTTCCTCCCTAAAGGTTGGGTTCTGAGTATAAGTTGCAGGCGTTTTTATTTTTATCATTTTTTTGCCTCTATTTCGAGTCCATTCAGTGGAGTATGAATAGGGTCACGATATGTCATTATGATTGTATCGTGAGGTCATCTGCTGACTTTAACTAAATGGATACTCATTAACCGATTCGAACTGTGGGCCGGTTTTTTGAATTCAGGATTTGGAAAGAACGTACCAATCAAATAAATAAATTCTTTAATTCCAAATTTTGACAATTTTATATTTCAACATAAAATCTGTCAAAATATCTGTGACAATAACTTAATTTCAAATATTTAATTAGGAAATTAAGGGAATTTCACATAATTTAAAAATCGCTTTTCTAGAAAACAATGTTTTAATTAGAGACCTGAGCTAAAATTCGGCTTCTTGAAAGTACTAGGATGCTGTAAAATACAAAGACATCTCTCACGACTTTCAAATTCCTATTACAAAATTACCCTACTACGTCATTTAGCCTCCCCAATTCGTCTTCACACAGTTCGCAACAATTTGGCTAAAGGCAATACAAAGCCAAGGACACACCGTATCGGGTAGAACGGAAATGGAGTCCAGGCTAACGGAAATAGTCCGCCGGTGGGAAGCCGAGGGGCCAACAGACAACCTGCGCCGAGCAAATATCGTGCTATTCACGTTGGATCGAACATTGGATTGTGAGAGTATGTAGATTGTTGTAAGTGTGACGGGTCGGTCAGTCGTTGTGTTTGTCAGAGTCAGTCTTTTTATGCCTCTCGTCATAATAATTATTTGTCTAAACTCACATGTCGGGTAAGATGGGACTGTGAAAAAACTAATATCTACTAAAGCGCTCACTGCATAAGCAGTTACTTATTCAGAAGAAAAATAGGGTATTTTACTGAAAAAATCCAATAAGTTCGTCAGATAGATATCCAAAAATATTGGAATTTTTCTACGTAAACAAAAACTGAAGATGCAACAGTGCGTTGAAAACACGCGTGACGTCAGGCACTACGATGGTGCAATTTTTACTAGCGACGTGCTTACGTATTACCTAGATATTAATCATTGAACATCACTAATTGCAGGACAGGATATGATATCCTTCACAAGAAAAATTGATATCTTGTGGCTTTGAAACTTTCAGATTAAGATTTTTTTCAACAACCACTTTTCACATATAAAATATGAAATGTACATGTTGATTGACTTTTTTGTACTAAAAAGACACTTTTCACATCATCAGTTTTTCCAAAATCAATTACAAGAACAATCACAAACGTAATCTGCACCAAAATTAAATACCCAGCAAAGCAATAAAGCTCACAATCTGCTCACTCACAGCTTGTTTAAAAAGCGTGAAATAATTCAGAAGCGAGAGATTCTCGTTAAAATGCAGCTTGAATTTACTAACCGCGGAGTTCGCTTTATCACCTGAGCTGTTCACACTTTATAGCAGAGATCCGCGGTCTCGTAAACTTGTACATAAACGCGCACTTTCGCTGACATGGAAAATAGTTTACAGGCTGTCTGCACCTTACAGACTGTTTATCTACTTTATGGCAGATATAGTCCTCTAATCTTAAGAATAAAACTTTATTCACCATTTTTAGGGGACGGTTTATGGCAACACTTTGTAGACGGAATTAAAGATTAAATGGTTAATGAGTTGTTTGTGAGCGTTTGAAAGTTTTTAACAGGTTTTTCGGTTTAGTTTGGCAGTTTAGTTAACTTGATTTTTATTTGGTCAGTCACCGGCCGGGCTAATTCAAAGGAATAATTAAACTGCGTGAAGGTTTTTTCCGAGAATACTGGAATTCTGTTTCCCAAGACTTAGTTAATGTGCTAGTAAATTAATTAAGACTTTACCTTTGTACTAAGATTTTATTTTATATCTATACTGTTTATCTGTATGTACATCAATTGTAAAATAAATAAAAATGACAGGTTATATTAAAACCCCAGGATCAAATTAATAATAGCACCATTCGCCAACGTTCCGTACACATCGTAATACAATCTATGCATCCCCTCAGTCTTATTTTCCAATATTTCATAACAACCTCTAACCACCTCTTATGACTTTACCGTGTAACCACCTAATATAAAGATATTGCAGCTACAAGTACATTCCATGAAAAAACTCAACGATCTCAGTTTCTAAGTACCTAACTCAAGCTGAACGAGTCGCGATTGTGGTCGCTCAGAACACTAGACAATCGAGAACACAACGTTCCAATGTCGGCTTAACGATTCCCGCTCGACTCTTTCTCATTAAAAGTTCCACAGCAGAAACAAATGGGAAATGAAAATCTCGTTTCACTCGCTCATTTCTCGCTCATCTTCTTATGTAGCGTTACCCCAATCTCCCGATAGAAGCAATATCAGATCGTTTACGTCCCCCTGTCGGAAAACTCTTATTGTACAATAAAAATGTTATGAGGTAACTCTATTCAATGAACTCTTCTGTTATTGAAATCGACCGCGTTTCGCTAAAGTAGCCTTTCTTATGGAGCGAGGATAATAAACTGTGGTTTTGTCTGTACGGAACCCTTTTGTTGGAGACTGTATCGTACTCTTCGGTCTGATTGCTTTTTTGTAAATCAGTTGGAATGTACCTGTATTTTGGTATTCGTAGCAATGAACAGAAATTTCATCCTAGGCTCACTTTAGAAGGGAAACATTTTATGCTGCCGCACATTAAGAGAATTTGAATTAGTTATGTACTTCTAAATTCTCGAATTTGAAATCATCAAACTTATTCGTCACGAAAGTTCAGAGTTATGAATTATTTGCTACATTCACGTTCCGTGTTGTCTCAACACTCATAATAATATTTTATGAAATGTTCATCCCACGCTCCATCACTACCGGAACAGCAATAAGCTAAAACCGAAAAGCTCCGAACACAACAGTATATCGTCAAGTATCGATGCAATTCCCGAAAGGATGCGTGCCTCTATTTCCCCGGCAGTGGGCGAAGTCAATATGTCGTCGGAGATGAGTTATTTTTCCATAATTCTGACTTGTCGGCTCCGACGGTCGGGCGCCGCAGCCCCGAGAATTCCCAAATAAATAATAAATACGTCAACCCATATGAGCAGACATGTGCCTCAAAGAGCAATGCAAACTCCGCCATATTTGTTTTTCGAATTTAATATGCACTGGCATTAGTTGCCTCTAAAGTTACTTTAGGAGAAGCTTTTCGCCACACGTTTATTTTATACTAAAATAGGATTTAATTTCAAGTCAAGTGGGGATGAAAATATGTGATTAGTGAAACTGAAAACAAAGTGCAATGCACATCATGTTAATACCCGCTGGAATTGCAGTCGTCGGTGATACATAACTAATTTAATCGTGTTAAGTGCTGTCAACGGTGGCAAAATGGTTGTGTTTAAGGTACCTTTTGACTGGAATAAAAATAAAGGACAAACGGTACATTAATTTAAAAAAATGACTAATAATATTTGGCATTAGTTCTGGTCTTGAAAAAAACAAAACACAAACGGTAGAATAGAATGAAAATATCTTCAAATAATATTGGGCAGCGGTTCTGATCGTGACGTACTCTATGCAACTGTTGTTTATGGGAGCTCAAGGGATGCCACACCACGGAATAACTTCCTTCGAAGTAGTTGCACCCTCCCCGTCTCTACGTCCTACTGGGACTTATGCTCCGCTCAAAAACTTTCACATTTTAAGACATTATTTAGTTTTCGTGCGGCACCCTGAGGACTTGGCTGGTAAATTATTAAATTTACCGAACTTCAACGTTTAATATTAAAGTGCTTGACTTGACTTTTGTTGGATTCAATTTTATTGAAAGTTTTGTTTTTGATTTTTCTTAACAATTTTGGGTGAATTTATTTCGATAGAGTTCACCACTTCATTTTTATGGAAAGTTAATGCATTTAAGTGGGATAATAAACAAATATTTTGCACTCAATTTCCCCGATAATCAAACAAGAGCGTTCGGCTCACTGAAGCGGTAAATGCACTTTTAATTTTTAACAAAATTACTGCGTACTCGCCAGTACTCGCTGTAAAATAATTTGTCTACCAACATATCGCTTCAATATTTTACACGCGATGGTTTAAAAATAATTATGGTCAATTTTGTAGCTTGTTCCAAAAAGGAAATTAAAGTAGCGTTTAATTAATTTAGAGGTTAGACCCACCATAACATTTCCACAGCCTACATATTTGTAATTCCATAAAAAGGTGCATTTACACCAATACCTAGATACATATAGCCAATAGATGGCGCCGCATGCCGCATCGTTCACGTGGTCGGGCCAAAGCCCCATTGTGCCGCTAAGCTGCTATATCCGGGCTAATGGGCGCTGCCCTTTGTGATTCGGTTTTCATTTCTATTGCAGCATCCGACGCACATGCTGCGCTAAATAATACAAGTTAGTTCCCTGCCTTTCGTTGTTCTGCCGTGTTTTGAATTTAAGTGTGACTGGTTGCAGTAATGAGACTTTTTGTGATCTGGTTTTTGCTGTACATTTTGTATTTGCTCGTTAAACTTTGTTTTTGAAAATGATATCTAGAATAAAATACTCTTTATTGGATTTTTATTATTCCTTTTTTTCTAGTTGGAGATAAACAAAATTTTGTGGTAGAGCTTGCATTTCACATTATACTTCAACGCTTGTAAAGATGGCCATACACGTGTCTATGCATAAAAAAGGAACCACAATCCAATAAACCAACTAATTCAACATAAGTAAATAAGTACGAGAGCGTCCACTAATGACCTGAGATCTGACCTACATAGCACAGACAGCAATTTCTCTCAGTCGAGTCTCACGGCAATGTACAAATTACAGCGTCCCATTTGGCTGTAATTCGGGTTTTGTCCGACTACCCTCACAGGCGCAGGCTACAATTTACACCGGACGCGGCCAGTCGTGAACGAGCTGTCGTCAGGGCAACACGTGTATTTTACTGCAGCCTGCGTTTTATATGGCATTATTTAGCCTAGTTGCCGGTTAACAGATAGTTTGACGTTTGCTGCATGTTCACGAGTAAATGGGGCGTAAATTTATGGCACATGTTTGGTGAAAAAAAACTAACTGTATTTTTAACACCATACTTGTGTGCAAGTCAAATTCAAGTATCATAAATGTCGACTCAAGTTATGAGAAACATTAACCGTGGCTTGTAAAGCTCAGCCAAACCAAAACTTTTCAAGCAAAATTCATCATCTCCCCAAAATCTGCAGCGATAATTAGGTAACATTTTTATAACACCCAAGCCTCAACATTAAACAATAAACAAATGAGGGTTGTTTCTTAAAAAGGGAGATTTCATTTTTATGAAGAGACGTCTATCTGACGGAATCTGGGCGACGAGGCGAGCGAATTAAAGATTGTCAACAGATTTATTACTCGGTCCGGTGAACTCCCTCCCAACAGGGAGATAATATTACTTACCTATTTATTCTGAGAGCACGTTTCTGGGCGGTTTTGGTACATTTTTAGGGATCTGCCAATTAGATAAGAAGTTTTTCACTTGGAAAGACTTCATAGTCTTACTTCTGATTCAGCACATGGCCAGAAAGCATGTGTTTTGGGGTTTTTTAACAGGTTTTATATGTTGGCATATTAATGAAGATCATAAATGCTTATCTTAGCTCACGTGGCAGACATTTTAATATGATTAAACTCCATCCGTGTAACACTAACCCAGTCAATTTCCTCTTATCGATTTCCGCGAGTACAACATAGGGTACCGTCACCTCACGAATCAATAGCAGACACTCAAAAATTAACACGGCAAGTAAGTCAACTAGAAACGGTATGTTTGTCGGTCGTGTGCGCTACTAATAGGGTATTATGAACTTCGGCTAAGAACTCAAGGGCTCGAGGGTGCTAGAGGGAAGCCGGAGGGGGTGGGGTACGGGTGCGGAAGGTATTTGAGGTATCTCCTCCGCAGTAGGCAACGGGGGCGAGATTACAGATGGCAAGATAAGCCTCGAATTAGATACAACGAATTTTGTATGATGTTGTAAAGGTATTAACCGTCTTGCGTATCCTTGCTTTGAGAATAAAATATTAGGTTTATTTTACAAAAACCTTTTAAGCGAGCATTATGGTATTAATGCATCTATATTCGGTTTTGCTGTAGTTAAAATTACGTTTAATTAATAATTACATGAAAATGTTCGCCGTTGAATTTTGGCGGAGCGTTGTTCTGATAAAGTTGTCGGAATGGGAACCATGCCTCGGGGGATGAATGAGCTTGAAAATGGAAAAAAATCTTTTTTTTTGTACATCTGTTGTTAAGAGCCCTGTTAAGGAATATACTGACTGAATTTTCTAATGTTTCCGGTAATACAATAGAAATAATAGGAATATGCGAAAATGGGCGAAACATCAAGTGGTAAGTCTCCCTCAGAGCCAAGTTATGCCACAATAGGGATGTTGCCTGTGTAAAAAGTATGGATCTATTTAGTCCGTCAGCTAGATTATCGAAAAATACGTATTATTTATTTTATCAAATCAATGAAAAATACGAAGATAAAACGCATCAAAGATAAGGAGTGGGGGCCTGTAACGTCACTTTCTAATAAAAGTGTACTGTTAAGTGACGTCACACGAGTTTTCAACGCACTGTATCGTCATAATTTTTTGTTTACGTGACAAAAATAAAAACCGAGTCCAATATTTTCTAGAAATCTATCTGACGGACTAATTAGATTTTTTTAGTCCAATACCAAACACTAAACACTAAGAAAAACGTCGAAATCCAAAGATTGCTCGACAGCATTTCAATATTTTTTTCACACCCCTCTTTCGTAAACACACCAAAGCATTCCAATTCCAAAAAAAGACAAGATTACAAAGCGCTTTCACGAAATACGCATTCACAATAAGTCACTTAACATTTAATTAGGCAAGCTAAAAGTGCCGCGGCGCGCAAACAACTGAATTATAAAGGTAGAATGGATACCTACGTACGAAAGAACACCGGAGGCTTAGAGGGAGCGTCTTGCCGGAGATTGGAGGCTGCATCCAAACACAAAAACACCCCGGAGCGGTTCTTAAATCTCAATTAAGGTTAAAACCGTGTCTTGCGCGCACGTACACAGAATTAAATTAATGGCCCCACATATTGCAGTGCGGTGTTCCCGATTAATTGCGTATTTTTTCGGTCTTCTTTTGTTTTCAGGTTAAATGTTTTATTAGAGACTCGTTTATTTAAAGGTGCGTGGGTAGGATTGCTCTTTGTATTAATTATTGAGCTTAGTGGCTTAGCTATATGTCTGTTTTGGGATTGTGAAAAATTTAATCACTTCGGGGAAATAACACCCGGTTTCGGGGTTGAGAATTTAATGTTAAGAACGTATCAAACTCTACTTTGATGTCTAAGCTCGATAAGTTCTCTTGATACGAGGTTCACAAATTCTCAAAGTTAAATACCTACTGAATTCAGAAACTGGAGTTGAAACTGTTTGAAAATATGAGTAACGCAGACATGTGTTACTTCATGAGACATTTTAAAGAAGTCGGTACTCATCTAATAACTTATACAGGCAGACAAGTAGCTACCATGCACGGTGGAGGCGTCGCCGCGGCGCGCCGCTAAATCAAGTTGCCAACTCCGCCGCTGACATTACACGAAAATGACTTTATAACGCAATATTGTGTACCAACAAGCTCGCAAATTTAAACTATTTACCTACTGAACAAGTTTGGCGTACCGTCCGGATGCCTGAAGCGTGTTCCTTGCGTTAAAACACGCCATAATCTGTATGCTGTGCGTCGTATTTTCGACAAATCTGGCGTTGCCATGACAACCGGCCCTTGAAGTAAACCCCACTGAGGAGTCAAAGCGTAAGGCGAAATAATGACGCGTCGAGATATGGCAGGCGACGACGTGAGTACACTGTACAACGTTCTCTAAAAATATCTTTTTCGGAGTCTTTGTGTGTTTGTTTATGGAATCGGATCTCGGGGCTGTAAAGTTGGATCAGGGGGACAGGATCGAAATAAGTATATCACGCTCTCTCTTCTTTACATTCTATGTATTTCTGAAAATAGCAAATCAGATTTCATCGGGGTTTCGAGTTACCCAGTTACTGGGATGAAGAGGTCATAAAAGTAATCGCTCCATTGTTGAATACTGGTATTCAGCCGCATTCAGTTGGGCTGGGAGCCGACCCCAACGAAGGGGAACAGGCTTGGAGATTGTATTGTTTGACGTGTGTTCGATTCTCCAGCAATTGACAGAACTTCGATAAAATACTGAAAGAATAATGATAACATAACATATTTACGTAAACAGAGGACCTGGCACCAGTGTTTTGACGTATAGTAACGTTGCAGTATCGATAACGTAAATGAATTTTAAATGTAAAAACATTGTATGTTCCTTTAAAATTTGAGGGTTCCCTCGTTTTCTCTAAAATTCCATCATCAGATCCTCACTTGGTGCCAATTGGACCACCACAGAAACATACTCTTTCAAATAAATACAATAATTTTGTGAATCGGTCCACAAATGGGGGAGAAATCGGTGAACATACATAAAAAAAATTAAAAGTACATACAGTCGAACATAGAACCTCTTCCTTTTTTGAAGTCGATTATAAAACTATAACCCCATACTATTTTGGTTTAATTTTATGCAATGCACACAATTTATATTGTACAAAAATATAAATATAGTATCCAATTCAAATAAATATTATGTGCGATACGAGTATTATCGTTATAGTACAATTTTACGTTACGTCAAAAACATTCGTTCTCTCAGGGTTATTTTTCAAAGACTAGCCAATTTTTTTTCGGGCATCAGTTATCAATCACGACAAGACACGCCTTATACAAAAATATACTTAAACACACACGGCTTAAGGTAGGGAGGAGATGATTATATTTTTCCTATATTCTACCCAGAATATAATAAGGTTATGTAGCAAGGTAGAACCTTACTAGCCTAATTAGCTATCTGATATCTCTCTCTTCACTATAATTAGTAGTTGGTCATTCGCTACAAACCCTATTCGGTTACACAGTCACCTTATCCTGTAATGACGACACAATTAAGGTTCTATCATATGTCTCCTTTGATCTGAGACTCCAGTAATGTAAGGGGCTGTTCCCACTGTGTCGTACGACGAAAAGTAGTTCTATTTGCACATGTTAGCAACATTAATAAGACAAAAATAACGAGTAACCATCCTGTATTTGTTCTCAATCTCAGTGCGATTTCTCATTGGAAAATTATTGTTATTATTTTTTTCCGCGTCGAATTAGAGGGAAACCACTGATAGAAATGGCAGTTTTTCAACTGTAAAAATATGTCACAATACAGTGGCAGCAATTATAAGAAGGAATCTGTGTTTACTGATAGATATAACTTGAGGATCTTTAAGATAAGAGTGAACATATTACTTCTAAACTAGCGTGCTCTAACGTCAATCACATCATCGCTTACCATCAAGTGAGACAGGTGTCAAACAAGGCGCCATACAATAAAAAAGAAAATTTACAATCTCACAGTATGATTTATCGGAAACGTCAGTGAAATGATGTCGTAGACTTATGTATTTTGATTAATAATAATAATCCTTTAATTATCAGGCCACTGATGCCAATACACAGAATAATCTTAAACAATAATAAATTAATACATATTAATAAACCTTATTAAACTATTGCACACGAAATGACGGCGTCGTGTTTTGCTGACTGGTGTCGCGCAGCTGGTCGCGGAAACATCGATACACGACACCCTTCGGCCAAAACTCTTCTTAGAGGAATATCTCGAGCTGATGAGTTGGAACCAGCTCCACAAACGACTTGAAGTTTGTGTTGGGACGTGACTCCAACTTCTCGACCCTCAAAGTACAGTTGGTCTTCACACTCATGTACTCCACGATCTCCTCAACCTTCGTGGAGTGATGTAGCCGGGACACGTATAGCTGCGTCGTAGGTGTTGCTGGTCGCAGCAGCATGTTAATGACCTGCTCCAATTTTTGGCAACTATTTCGTCACGGCACATTTACAGTGTGAACACTCATTTATACTGTCCATAATCGACGTTATTATAACTCGGAAACGAGGCCCTAATTACATAGTAACAGCTATTTGGTGACTACTCAATCCGTCACATATGTGACAGATTATATATAATATATGGTATGTATTCCGGTTTGCATTGCGATGCGGTCATCACACATTCCTAGGCATATATTATCGCTATGTATGATATTGGGAGCTTCATTAGTGCCGGCAATCTGTTTGTATCCTGTTTATAATGCAATATGTAGATAGTTTGATGAAATGGTCTTTCATTTGTAAACTGTAGGTAATAGAGCAACTCAGTTGTATTTGGTTTTGAAAGGTCTTAATATCCCAAAGACAAAGAATGGGCTAGAGACATAACCGCTCTATATTCCAAAGCTCGATTATGATACAAGTTAGCACACCTCACGAGTTTCATACTACGTTTTTCAACACATTTGCGAGGAAAAAACAAACATGTATTGCTTATATCGTCTAATTATTTAATCAATTGGTGAACGTACAATTTTCACAGCGATATTGGATTTATTTGGATGGCTATTTCACAGTTTGTGTTACATTGGTGCTTGCCACTTCTTTAGTACTTCTTGTTTAAATGTCGGCGACAAAGGCAATTCATAGAAATTACTGGTAGCAGTAGGCACCAAATAACTCATGCTACGAGATGTACATGGTTGTGGTTCGGTTAAAATGCCATCAAGTTACAGTACGTTGATATCAACACCATGTTCTTAACCCGGAATAGATGCACCACAGGGAGCTGGGCTTGTATGTATTGGCGCGTTCAGAGAAACTCGCCAAAAACACGTTTTCAGAAAATTACTGGGTTTTTTTCTTGCTCTTCCATTGTAGGAAACTATCGTAGGCAGCTAAGTACTTTTCTATAGATTTTGCGAAGATTAGGCTATAGTTTGTATTTTGTGCTTCATTTAGTATTTTTGGCGGGGTTAACTCTATCACCTGTTCATCTTCTGCACTAAAACTTGTCATTTTTTAAATAATTGATCACACAGCAACAAATACGATAAAAACAAAATATGAAAATTAAAAAAAAAGTCGTGCAAGATTTTTTTCACGCGCCAAATGCAAGGTGATATGAACATACAGCCTACTTCAATATTTGCACTGTATCACTTAAAATTATAATTTTAAGTGATACAGTGCAAATATTTTAATATGTTACAACAAAGTATTGTGAATTTTGAATAATTTGAAAATAATAAATGTTTGTTTGGTTTAATTAAGGACGTACACATGCATTTATTCCAAAAATGTATATGGATTTTCAGCGGCATAAACACTCTGTTGTTTCGAAAAAAAAACTGTATTACCCGATTAAATTGTAAATGTTCTGCTTATTCACATATAACCAGCAGTAAGGTACTAATTTAACTTTGTACAGATAATTCTATTACGCACTAGTGTGTAATGTTATTATTCACGTGTGTGTCATAGCTCGATTTATGGCCCTAAAAGCGATGTAATAAGGCTCACTTTACGAGCAAGTGTGTTAAAAATGTATTTAATGGGTTAGACTACGTATCGACATTATCTATTGATCATTGGTAAGTACAAATTCGTATCTTTCTTAAAAAAAAAACACCCAAGTGGGAATCGGCCTCCACGCAAAGGCAAAGACAAACAAAGAGACAGCCAGTCAGCCAGACGAAAAGGGTTTCGTTTTTTCATTCAGACGTACACAACCCTAAAAGCAACTTATACTGCATCAAAATTCAAAACCGTCCAATAACCTATTAGGTCGTGTATATACGTTAAACAAAAACAACAAAAAAAAACATCACTAGAGCCGTTAATAAAATTAAAACTGACGGGTAGCGGTAGTCACACAAGTGATTGCGATCACATTACCGCACTAGTGTCACAAGGAAGGAGGGGACAACTCTATTATTTTTAACGAGCAAATAAATATTCGGCATTCGTTTACATTTTCATAACGAATGGACGCATTTTAAAAGCCTTATTACTGGGTGTCACGCCTTGACGTACGACGTACGGTCTCTCGATAATAACTTATCGATTTTTCAGTTTTTCGGGAAATTAATACTTTCAGCGATGTCGTTAAATAATATTCGGCCGATACCTGGCCTACCTACTTGGTTTTTTGTATCACTTATCAGTAGTAGGGATGTTCAAACTTTAATTGTGATGTAGGTACCCTGTGAAAACGTAGTCCATTATAAGTAAGTATTACAAAAACATTTAAGTAAATACGTTACTATTATTAAAAAAACTTGTCCAGTCATCTTCCATTCACAACGTCAAAGAAATTATACAGCTCATCGAATTAATCTTCATTCATTTTCATTATTTACAGTAAAACAAGTGACGTCCGATAAATAAGTATGAGTTTTCCATTAACCACAGCTCCAATAACTTGCGCCGGATCAATACGCTATTTACTTTTTTAACTACTAATTGAATTGGGTTCGTACTTATACAGGCCCGTTCAAATTAATTAACTCGTTCGACGGGGAGCCACTGGGGCCGCATTCACTTTTATAGGTGATAAAAATCTTCTTGTCTAAATACTCCATATCTTCAGAAATAATGCTCCTTAAATTTTATTAAACAGACATTAAAATATGTAGTGATTGTTCGAGGTTTATTAGCAGCGTTTTATTACTCGCCTCTGTCGCACATACACGGGAGAAAGACCCGCGCAGATATTGTTGCTTGTGACAATAAATAAGACGTAAAATTTTATTTTACAACGGTAAACGAAAGAAGCTAACGAAATTACATTCAATTACGGCAGTGTGCCCGCGGCATTCCTCCGACGCAATAAAGGCCGCAAAGTAACGTTCCTCGCGTAAATTTTTCGGACATAAAACTCTGTAAAAGTGAAGTTAGTGAGATGTAGAGCGACAATAAATGTTTATAGAGGTTGGAGCGACCGCGCGCTGTCGTGGCAGCACAGCCGTACCGCGCCGCGCCGCGACGCGTCTTGCCGAGTCACCGCGACTCTCCTCGCCCCACTCAATTAAGTTTCGGCAGAAGAAAAATAAAAATTCACCGTAGCAAAGGTTCTTCATTCGCAGAGCAAACACGAATGAGGCAAATTAAGTGAGCAAAATAACGTGCCCTTAAATTAGGTCACGCTACCAAAGTGAGACTTGGAGGGCCCTTGCATCTCGTTACAGAGATGAAGTATCGCCGCACCGCACCGCGCCGCGCCGCGACGCGGTTAATGTAATCAAATTTTTAATTTTTAACTTTTTTCCTTTCTTTGATATTCTCGGAACGCTTTCCTTTGTGCGTAATTCAGTTAAACGCAGAAATGCGAAGCTTTTAGTTAGTTTGGAAATAAACTCAGCTATTTTCTTCTTTATTTATTTTTACAGTTTTCTGGTCGGCCGAACGCTAAATTGTCAGTTTTCCGCTGTTGATATATAATAACAGGAATTGAAAATTGGACTTCTCTTACCAAAATATTCACTATTTTATAAAGTTCTGGGAAAATGGAAATGGTGGATGTCTGATTGATTCTTTGAATTTTAAGCCAGTTTTATATGTGTTTATAGAACATGATATTATTCAGCTGAAGCTTGGTTTCATGTAATGAATACCTAGAGGTACATATTTTTTTTAAAAGCTAGCCTAATTATCGAACTTGTAATAGATGTGGGTTCCCATTTATAAAAAGTTGTATAAAAAGACTTCCTTTCAATAAAACGAAATGGCTTGAGAGTAACACTCGTAGTGTTTTAGTTAAAGCACTTTTATGGGAGTCAGAGTTAGGGGGTCGGTATTCCACCATACACCATGGGCCGCCATTCCTTTTAAACGTGTTACTGTTTTATGTACCGACTTACACCATCGAGATTGCTACTCTTGGACTTTTTATCACGTGTTCTTTGATATGGTACAGGACGTTTATTCAGAAAAAAAAAAACAGGAAACAGGCAGTAAAGTTCTCATATACCGATCTTTGCCTCCAAATAACTCAATTTTTATGGAAAATGTTCAAGTCTGCTTAACCCATTACAGAACAATAGAAACAGCTCAAATGGAGTGACTATTAGCTAGCCAGCTTTCATGGAGAAAAAAACAAGTCCCTTTTCCAAATGTCAAATCTAAATTGATTTGTTTATTTAGTAAATTATCGGTCTTAATCCTGTTAAATGACACCACAGCCTGTATATCGGTCGATAATGACGTCACGTCGTGCTTGTGTTGCGGACGGCACGGCCTAATTAGATGACTCAAATTAGGGAAATAGGATACCATGTTCACATGTATCTTATTTCCCATCTTTCCAGATGAGGAGTGTCTTTTTATCCGACTAGGCAAAGCCAAAAGGAAGGGTTATGATTTTAGCTGTCTATGTATGTATGTATGTGTTTATGTTCCACCGTAGCGCCTAAACTACTGAACCGATTTTGATGAATGGGGTATCAAAAGATTCGTAAAAATACTCCGGGTGACATAGGCTATGTACATTTTTTGTGAGTGTGTGAAAGAGCTTACAGAAAAGTCTGGAAATAATATATTTTATCTACGAAATTTCTTTAAATAATTAAGACATAACAAATCAAGATATCTTAGTACTTGTTTATTTAAAATTCATGCAGCACAAAAGATTCATAGGATATATTTACCTGTCAACGTAGAGTGGTGAGGAGACAACTAGTCAGGTGCATAGTTACCAACTACGACAAAAAACTTACATTACCTCATATTTAAAAAGCCATTGCAGAAAGCTAGGCGCTTTCATTGAAAAGTTTTAATTTTAGTGCCCGGCTAAAAACTTCTTCAAAATCGCGATAAAATTGCGTAACGTTTATAAACCAATAGAGACATAACAAACTGAACAAGTTTCACGACTTCAACAAAAACTTTCATAATTACGTACGTCACAGCACAGTAATAATAAAATCCTCAGATTAATCCGTAGACACATAATTCACGTTTATCTCCGTGCCAAAATTACCCACTAACGTAACCAATTTTCTTACCTTTGACAAAATCACGACTCTTACCTATTACGTAACATTACCCAAAGGGCGCACGCGGCGCGAATACGGCGCCAAACACATGTTGTGCGCCATTCATGCGTTTTTGACTCATATTAATAAGTGTTAGGGTGTATTTTACTGTGGTGTGTAACGCCGGCAAAAGGCGAATGGCAAGCGATGTATAAGACACTCTAGGTTTGGGTAAAATATGTTTCTCAAATATCGATATTTTTATTCTAGTATCAATTTTGTTTAAGTAGGTACCGATTCCAATATTATTTCTTTTAAACGTACACATTACATAATTTTCATCCGATCTCCTGAAAGCATTAATGGTGGTGAATTGGTTTAATTTTAGTATTTTAATATAATTTTGAAATACTTTCGAATAATTAATAGTGCCTTAAGGCAAAAATATCGATATTATTTTACCGATACATCGATACTTTCGGGAACTATCGATATTTTTTTTTTCATTTGTACATCCCTAAGAAACTCCGTAAGGGCGACGGTAGGCCTATAATAGGTACTCGCGAGAAGGGCTTTGGGACCGCATGTGTTCGTGCTTGCGGTCCCCGCTTCCGAGGAACAAATTAGAAAATCTTTTGGAGAATAATTTAAGAAGTGGGCCCGCGGTTCGAGTTAACTTTATTTCGACTCGGAAGTTATAGGGCGATCAAAGTTGTTCATTTTAAGTCGCACTGTATCGGGAGTCAATTCGATGGGAAATTTGCAATTTGCATTTTCACGATTTTTCACTGAATGTTTATTTATTTATGTACAGTGTACACACAATATATTTAAAAAATGTTATTGGGTTCCGATAAATATTTGTATTCCTATTCACTGCAGACGAACTTTCTTTTAGTATAAAATTAATCATTGTCTAATTATTTAGGTAGGTATAACACAGCTTTGAAATAGGAGATGGTACTTTACAATTACTGAAAAATTCCAAGTGCCCGCGCAGCTTGCATTACATTTTTCTTTATATTTTAAAACCCTCTAAGCCTCGTAATATATTTATTTACCTCCGATTCCGCGCCTTATTTCTACATGACAGGTGTGTACATCTACATACATGTCGAAAATCACGCTTTTTCCTACGACAACAGGGACCTACGCTTGTAATTGAGATGCCATGTTATTAAGATTTTAATGAACATGCGTACACTTGCAAGCACGGGGGAACGAAGTTTAAACAAAAATAAAGCTGTGTACATAATAGACTATATTTGTGCAATATACGTTTTGTTAGCAGTGAAATTGTTTGTAGACAGAATAAATACGCTGATATTCTAAACCAATATCCAAAACCACGAGTGGAAAATATTCGGAAAATTTAAATACAGCAACTCCACAATATTCGAGATTGTTTCCGTGGCCGCGCGTGGTGGCGGCTCCGCCAGCTCCTCGTATCAGCAGCTATCCAAACATCGCCAAACTTTCCTCGTCAAACTTTATCTCAACGCGATCATATTTTCGTATTTTTCTTCACTGAGACGCGAACCGTGAACGGTTTAAATGTATTCCATAAATCAGGATACACTTACGAATTTCGAACAAGAGGGCCGAACAGCCTAACAAAAATACTTACTTAACAATTTGTCGAGAATTCGTTGAACGATTAACAAATGTGTTCGTTGGTTGTTAACATTGCGTCTTAAATTAATAAAGTTTGGGATTGCCTCGCGTCTGCTGGCGGAGTCGCGCGGATGATACTTGTGCCGCGACCACTCCACCGCGGGTCCTCGAGCCGGTATCCTAGTACAATATTGACACAAATCCCTTAACTTATAAAATCGTGCTTCCGTCCCCGATGTAGGCAATATGGGATTTCCGTCGTCATTTTGATGTGGACCCCGGGGCTGGGCTGGGGGGCCGTGTTTGCGCGGGGGACACCTGGCTACTCTCCCTGTTTGCTGATCGATATGAGCCCGCTTTTGTGGATGACACACCGCTAATGTAACACTAAAACATATTTTGACACTTTTTACCCTACTTTACTTTTAAAAATAGTTTTTTTTTGTAAAAAAAAACTTGCTACATGAAGATCCATTCCAAATCACTGACAATGTGGTTCTACGTTTGATAGAAGTCATAAGCGATCTCAACTATTCCACAAATACATTAATTGGTTTCGAGAACGTATTCAAATACATAAGCCGAAATAAATAGCACACTCGAACACCAAAGTCTCGGTACATTCCGCTCAAGCCAAGCCGGTGCACTTGCATATTAGTAGACACTCATTGAGCCAGTTCGCCGCACACGATTTACCAATAAGTACGTATTTGTAGCAATAACCGACAAAACAAAGCATCCGGCTTGCACGCTCCTAATCCTCGATTTGGGGAGGGTCTGCGTGCAAATGGAAAAATATTTGTCTGGAAACACTCGGCAAATGTACCGACAGCCGATATCACGTAGCGTTTTATTTTACGCCAAGACAACTACAGGTTGTCGACTTCACGTGTCGACGGGTTTATTTTCCTGCGCTGGCAACACGTTCGTTCTTTTACAACGTGGTTCGTTCAGGTAGTTTAGCGTTTAAAGGAGGTGTAATGCAATCTTTGATTTTTACGGGAATATGCTGGAAATTCTCGACGAGTCTGACTTTTATAGAGATCCTGAAGTTATGCGCTTGGAATTCAATTTACAGCACTTCGATTCTTGGAAAAAAATAAATTCATATTTTCTGGATATTTGTAACTCGGCTTAATGTAGACTTTAAAGCTGCACATAAAAGTAATTTTAATTGATAAATAATCCCACCTAGATAATTATAAGGATACATAACTCCTTTTCAGTGGATTTCAGTCCATTTCTGTTCTCACAAACAGCAGAAATCTAAACAGTCATAAGCCGAAACGACATTCAAAATAACCTCTAATATTCGCTCTAAACTTAGTTAAAAACATATTCGTAGTCAACAAACAAAATATAAGTGGTCTAAGCTCATGAACTCGTTCGCAGTGCAAGGTTCACTTCGCAACTTTTCAAATATCTGCTAAACGGTACACCCCAGTTGCTCTTATGAGGGGGTTATGACTGGAGCGGATCATATTATCATTGGAACATCACAAGTTTGACTGCATGCGGTTCAAAAGTTATCCCGAATATTTGGATGGAATTTTCAGAAGATGGAGTTTGCAATTTTGTAATTTTTAAGGGGATTATACCTCTCAAGCACAAACTCGCATCCTCAAGTTTTTCGGACACGTATTTAGTGGACAGTGACAAAAATATTATGTTTTTGAAGAAAAAACATCGGAGCAAAAAGTTTTCGTGTCATCTAGAATACTGGGTGCCTGAAATCTAATAGATACCCTAGTTCTATACAACGATACAAACTTAATTGATCAAGCTGTATTCGAACCAACAGAATTCAGAATTCCTTCAGTTAAAATTTTTCTATATTTTCGTACATCATAGTCAACAAATAAAAATCTAATTCTCTCCCATTTCCTTCCGCGTCTGTCTCCTACCAAGCCAGACGTGCGCCTCGTCCACGCGCCGTCTACGCCAGTTTATGCCGTTTTTACGCCGTGTACGCCAGGATTGCGAACCGCCCGCTATTTAAACCGGATCGCTTTCCACTCTTCTTGCCTTTAATAGACCTGTTCGCTTTTATACCCTAATGACCGCGTAAAATGCTCAGCGTTTGTTTGGCCTTTATTAACCGGCAAGTGATGCAGCTGGTTTATTTGAAATGTTATTATATTTAATGGTGAAGCGGTGATTTTATGAGGCGATTCTGTTTAAGTGTTGTGGGGTATATATTTAGGTCTGATGACGCAATGTCTTTATTAAGGATCAATATAACTGTAAATAAATCTTAAAACTGTTAAACTGTATTTCTGTTCATAAAATATGGAACAGAAATACTCACACCAAAAGCTCTAGAGAATTCCATACCTTTGTTTATGGAACAAAACTTACACTTAAACAAAAGTTATAGGTACTTTTAAGAAAGAAGACTGTCCTCAATATCTAGTCACAGTTCGAGCGTTAAAAAGCTCGGATTTATAGCGGTTCAATGGGAAAGTTATTGAAAACAAAACAAGTAAGAATACCGAAACGCAAAAGTTGGACTTGTTGCACTGGAAGAAAACTAATAAATGTTTCCCGCGGCAAATATAAGAGCCAGTCTGTGGCGGAGCGTGACATTAAACTTGGGTATAAAGTGAGCGTGCAATATCGAGTTAGCGAGTTTCACAGACCAAACAAGACGGCATCGGACTTCCTGGCGTAAACTACTTAAATCTTGACGCGTCTTGCCGCTGTCCGCTGCGGGCGAGAATAAACTTGCCGCGCCGTTTATGTGCGACATAGCTGCGGTATGTGGCGAAGCTTCACGCCACAATCATCTCTGTGTCGACATGACAACATCTAAAATCGCTTGGTGTGGAAAGGCAGCAGTGCGGTGGGATTACAGAGCGATGTAGTCCGCGTACTTTCGACAGATAACGCACAGTCCGGAGTGGAGTGGCTTTCCCGCTTGATTGACACTGGCTCAGTGGCTTTTAGTTGGCAAACGTAGCCATTACACGCGGTGAAGTGTTCCGACTCACACATGTTGGAGTACACTTTGAGCGTCATTTCGGGACGTGTGTGGAACATTTCGAGGTATATTTGTGGGTAGGTGTGGCACACAGAGCTGTCTTGTTTGCGGAGCCTGGCGAATTGTGGCGTGCCATGTTGTGGATGTTAACTGTCGGAATGTGTCAGTCAGTTATTTCAGTAGATGAAGAGTTTATTGGTACAAAAAGGCTTGTTTTAGTTGAATTCTAACTTTGTATATTTAACTCACGAAAACACTATTGATCATGGAACTTCAAAGACATTTAATTATCTGTCTCTCTGTATTTAAATTAGCAAGTCTGAAAGTCGTCCGAGAGAAAAAGGAAACAGAAGTCCAAAAGGGTTTTTACCGGCCACTTAACATCCGTGTCCTAAATGAAGACACCATGATTACGGAAACCAACAAAAACGCAAGCAAACGGCAATAACATTGGAATTGCTAAAAGGACTCACCTGTTGACTGCCGCAGACGAGAATGTTCTCGAAAAAGATTTTATTGGTTGAAAACGTTGGCTTTCCGCGACAGATGTTCTGCGGGATTTGCTCTCAACTCGGAAAACTTGTGTTTGAGAACGCTTTTCAACTTTTGAATACTGTTTAGTTCAGAGCTCTTTAGCTTATTTTTTGCGACTGTTTAACTTTATCTGGAGACTGCTTTTACCTGCGTCTGTTTTAGAGAATCGCTTCAAATGGAAGCAAGATTTAGTAAAAGGATGAGCAGAGTTAACTCGTGTATTCTCAAGCAAAATTTTAGAGTTTAAGTTTTTTACGAGTGTGTTATCAAGATCAGTATTTCCTGAGTATTCATGCGTCTGTTCTTTTCAATAACGACACATTAAACAAAGAAACCAACCCTCTAACTTCACCGTACAAAATCAAATTCATTAGCACATTATAATGAAGTTGGGGAAAGTCCAAAAAGCACGGTATTCGAGTGAAATTGATAGGAGAAATTTCAACAAAAAGTGTGGGCTGTAAGCTTGCGCGGGGAACGCCACACACGGAGCAATTATCTAAAACACACACGACGTTTAACCTCAAATTTCACTAATGAAAATTTCCGTTGGCTGGCGGCGAAGGGCGCACCTTATCGCTTATCTGTGGGATTGCTTTCCACCGACACTCATTATTGTGTGGTGTTTCCGTGTCCGACAAATAGCTCGGACGATTTAATGCACTCGGATATTCAATAGCCCTGCTCGTTGTTGAACTTGTGGTTTTAATAAATTATTGCTGGAAAATGTTTACCGTAATTTTTATACCCGTATATTAATTATGCTATGGAACTTTTACCAGCAGAAGGTACTCAAATACCTAGGTACCTATATATACACAGTGAAATAAAAAAAGCTTATTTAAACAACACAACTTTACAATTCAAATTTAATTTGATGCGCGATCAAAAGAATGTATTTCAATTAACATTACTTAATGAACTGGCGGACAGTAAAATGTTCTTATTAGTTATTATGAAGGGTCCTTCGCACAGTAACAAAGCGAGCTGGCTTTATTACAAGACCGGTACAATAACTAAAATTAAATGAAGCCACAAACAAACACGCCTTGCTGGATGCACGACACAATTTATGTCGCACTCCCCACCGGCCGCTGTATCGATGTCGTTTGCATCTGAAATCTTTCGAGCCACGACTATATTAGAGAGGGGAATTGGCTGGGATCTTAATTTATCGAAGTTTTTATGGTTTAATTAACGGAATTCACTTAGGCGAGGGTCGTGCACGGCGCGCGTTGTGCGACGCGACGTCGCCGCGGTTTGCGCTTTATTTTATACTAATAGATGTCCCTGGGCCGCGCTATAATTAGCGCCTGGACGCCATTGAAAGTTTTAATTGAAAAGCCTTTGTGCAGTTTTATAGTCCGTTAACAATTTTAAAGTGTATTTTCATGCAGTCGCCGCCGAGCCGACGCGACGAGCTCGACGCTCTGCGGCTTAATCTTGACACCTCCGCTTTGTCCCTTCAGACGCGACGCGCCTACAAGTTTATATTTTACACATTTTGCGGAAGCATCCCGTTTTCAGCGTTAGGCTAATTTATCGAATATTTTCGAGTTTTTTCTTTTACTATTCAATGATTCGGAAGTTGTTCGGGCTTGTTGGGAACTTTTGGAAATTAAATATGGCGACAGGTACCTACAGGGTACACGAAACCTATCAAACTCAATAAAGCGCGGGGCGCACGCGGCGAAACTTTTCATTGTATTATTACAACATTGTTCTTGAAATACGTACTAAATTAATTCACCCTTCCGTTTGGAATTCAAAACTGTAAATTTGTAGCCTCTTGCCCCAATTATTATAACATTTATTCTTTATGGGGTAAACAGATCCCTATTTATTAGGGTTCATTATTCGAATTAATTTGTTTGTGTTATGTTGCGGGCGCGGGCGGTAGATAGAGGTTGGCTAACCGCGCGTAAAGACGCTGTTTTGATATTTAAATGAGGGTAGGCTTGATTGTGGCCATTGAGTAGGACCGCGGGCGGTCGGGGCCCGGGCCAGCGCCCAGCGCCCGGGCGGGCGCGCGCTGCGATACGGTGCGGCCTGCCGACACGGTCAACCGCAAACGGAAAGAATACTTCTGTGTGTTAATTATTTAAAAGGCGTTAATGTTAGGAAAGGTTCCGAGAAAATAATATGGGCAATACTTTGGATGAAGGGCAAATAAGTACAGCCAGGCATACTCTAAATAAATATAAGGTTAGAGTAGTTTTTTGTTTTACTCAAACAAGTAATACGAGCCGGAAAACTTGTAAAATCTTTTCTTTATGAATACAGCCTCAGTATCTTGCCCCAAATCCCCAATTACCCGATACCCCAAATAAAGAATTAAACCAGTTTAAATTAAGAACTTCATTAACGGCCAGTTGAGGTAACAATAGAATCGCTAATTTTCAATTAGGGTTCCGTAGAGCGCGCTCGGGATCGGTGGGTTCCGATTACAAAGCTAATTACAAGTGTCGCTTTCGTTCCACCGACGAGTGTTTCCGAGTGTTCACGAGTCAACAGCCGAGCTTTTTATCGCTGTTCGGATCTTGTAAGCAATGTTGTAGAGAGGTTCTGTTATAGAGTTGGGAATTAGGATTGGTAATTTATTAACTGTTGATTCACCGTGTAAGTTTGGGGCTATGAAATACATAATATTTTGTGATTGAAAAGGACTGCTACGGTTTTATTTGGGTGCCCTGAAAGCTCAAGTAGATTTAAATGCTTATTAAATACAATTTTCACTCCGATATTAGAAGGAACCAAAACAAAGCTCATGACAACCAAACCATAATTCAACTATGGAACATCTTTACTACGGTATCACGGATAGTTACCAATTCCGGGGATCCCTTGCACCAATAAAAAAGGCAAAAGTACAGTCGATATTGTGCGGAAACACAAATCTCTATTTGCGGAAACGAAATCACATATTCAAACAGACGTCAAGCTTTCGACAAGCGGAAGAATGAATGAATGCAAATCTTCCACGACTCAGGCCCGTTTCACACTGAATACATTTCACGAGGACATATTGTCGACTACGCTCAGTGGGCCCCATAGACCCGTCTTTTATAATAAATATTTTTTGCTTGTAAAAATATGAGTAGGTGCGCCCCACCGTGTGAGGTAAAGGATCGGTCTCAACTCGACAACTTTTTAATAAAAGGAAGATTAGGAAATCGGCTCGACGCTTACATTTATAGTAGAAGTGAAGAATGTCATATAAGGCGTGTCGCGCTCGGATACATTTCACACCTCGCTTGACGCTTTCCCTAAATCTGTTGTCATTTCGGCGCGATCCCGTGGAAATAGGGGCCGGAATCCGTCGGATAGTCGCCAGATATTTGGAGCTATTTCTCACACGAGCACCCCTCCCCCCCGCCTGCCCGCTGGCCCCGCTACTCTCGCAGCAATGCCAACTTATCCTTTTAAATATTTTAGCATGTAAAAAGAGAAGTCGTGTTACCTTGTTACTGCACCAGATTTTTCTACAGTCGTACAAATGTAACGTGACTTATTTGTCAAATCTCTCGTTTGTCCCTTAATATGAAGTGTGATATGACTTGAGGAAGTTCTAATTCGTTAAAAATTTATAATATTCTTACGCATTTTTCCTATTATTAGCTTTCGGCGTCGTTTTACATTTTAGCCTATCAGATTAATATTTTATTATGCAATTTACGCTGAAATTTTCCTGTTACGACGACGGCTCGTCAAATTTTTAGCTTTATTTGGGAGATCAACAAGGGTTCTAAGAGTGTGGGTCTCTGGTGGGCATTGAACAAAGCTCTTTGAAGTACCTGTAAAAAGTGTTATCAGGTTTAGAAAGTTAGGTGCTATCCTGAGCTTCTTGAACTGAATTAAACACTACGGTATATAAAAATAGCAGAAAACATTTTTTTTTTCTAGAACACGAGCAGGTTTGGTAATTATTAAAGGGCAGCATTGTTTACCTAACCATACAGAACGAGTATTTCAAAATACGAAAATGAGTCGCTGTATGGAAATTCGGCATTGTGTTGACAATCGGCGATGAATGAGACGGTCCGAGAGACCAAACCACCGCGGCTATCGTGTACATCGGCCTTCTATTAACAGACAGCTTAACTCGGCTCCGCGCCATTTGTGTTTTTCCGTGCAGACAAATCGGTAACAATAAAACGAGGCCCTCCTTCACAATGCCCGCACGCATGGCCTGCTTTTAATTTGCCGAACGTATATATCGGATCGTGCGCTCCGCCGGGGATCGCTTAAAAACACTCCCCGGAAAATCCCGCCGGTCTGCCCTCCGCTTAAGGCTCTTGTCTGTTTATAATACCTCTATTTTTATTGCGTGTGTAAATTTCCTCATTCAACCTTTTTATTTGTTGTACAAACAAATCGAAGCGTCCGCAATTAAGCGCCGATCGATGGCTCATCAAATCTCTTCGGATTTTGAGATGATACGCCAAAGAGAGTAGAAAGTAATTAGAGGCGCGCACTCTCTCAGGCGTACGATGTTTTGTTGATAATTCAATAATCCCGCCCGGAGCGGATCTCTTTTCACGACGCCTGGCGCCTCTTGTCATCCCCCCGTCTCATCCCTCGCACTCCACTCGATTCCGATAGCATTCTTATGTAATCAGTTATCTTGTTTTTTCATTTCCTACACCATATTTAAGAACGATAAAGTACTCGCAAAAAGTTATTTAAGTCCCGAGTATTGCTCGATACAAATAAAGTTAAATTGGCAAAGTTGTCCAACGAGAAGAGGGATAGGAGGCACAGGTGACATCCATTACGATTCTTCAAAATTATTTTGTAGATATAAATTAGTTTGAGGATCGTTAAAGTAGGTACTGGCTACAACGTGTAGGCGTAAATTAATATATTTTTCACGTCGTAAACAGAGCAATAGCTGAGCCAATTTGTGTAGTCCGCATGTAAGTGGAAAATATGGTGGCTGGTTAGTTGCAGGCCGGGCTCGTGCGGGGTGAGGTGTGCGGCGAGAGGGGGGGTCGAGCCAGGGTGCGTGTTTGCACCTTATATAGGGAAATGGAACAATTAATTAAATTAGCACTTAAATGTATGGTCGGTAAGAACGGGCGCGCCGGTGCGCCGCAGAAAACACTTTTATTAAAACTATACGTCTTTCACATTGTTTGCAGGCTTAGGTTTTATGGGTTTTATGCTTCTAGGTCATTAGAACTGTGTTTTCTCATGTAGTCTTAAAGCTATTGGAAACGTAAACATAATTTTAATTTATTTTATAATTATCTAAACATACATTGGTTTTATTTATCTAAACATAGTTTTGTCAACTAGATGAAAAGCAAACAACAAAAAAACCAAGAGAGCTCGACCACCCGCCCGTCCAGTCCGTGGCTAATCCACTTACTGAATTCGATTCAGAGCCACACCCCCCATTTATCATACTACCATCGACTGCTCCATTCATTAGCGGTATCATCACTATCTAATTTACACCTTATACAGTTGACAATAAACTCGTATTGCTTTAACAATGTACGAATTACAAGTCCACTATGTGGTAATGGACGGAGGTCTTCACGACTTTATGGGCTCCTGGTACGTCGACACATTAGGCGATTGCCGTTTTTACCTTAAATTAATTACTGTGAGTTGACGTTTTTATGTTTTAATGAATGAATTTAGGTTTTAGATTAACGAGGAGCTCTTCTTTTGTTGTCCTAAAAAGTTTATGAGTAATTAAATATTGGTGACGTTCGTCTTATGGGTGACAGTTTAATACCTTAAGTATTTTTTTCTTAAAAAGCCTTTGGTAGAGAAGGCTTTTTTATAGCAAGGTTTTTATTTTTAATAAGAGAGTAACAGGCTGATCATATTTTCCTAGCAGCATCAGGCTTCTGACCCTATCGGGGCATCATGGTTTATTCTTCCTTACCTCTTATAGTCACCTCTATCTTAGGTACTAAAAATCCTATTACATATCAAGTTACAGCAACAACTTGGGTATACCTGAACATAAACCTAACACTAACAGAACAACTCCAAATCTACAAATACGACAAAACACATTTCAAAAGCCAAAAATCCAACAAACTGTCATTTTATTTTCATGTAACTACTGAACAAGTGCACTGGGGTGCGTTCAGCCGCGGGGTCTCGGGGACCCCGGCTCAATCATCCACTCGAGACATTTCCGTTGTCTGTGGCCGAGCGATTATTTTCTGCGGTCGATTGCTACCGAATCTACGGAATAAGGACGCAAGGGGAGTTCGACATTATGTTACTTTCTTAAGTAGGTATGTCTTTCGAGTTTTAAGCCCCACCTAGGTCAGTTGTGAACTGTTTGACTTCGTTGATATGGTTCGGATTGATTTTTTTAATTTTTTCGAGAATATTATGAATCTTTACAAATAACTAAAATAAGGAGACGTTTCAAATTTATTTCATATCTGACAGATTACTTAGCAATAGCTCATTGTAAGTAGGTACAACATTACAAACTATGACACATTTTTACCCAGCACCTGAAGCTTCAAAAATATTCGTTTTTCTAAGAAAAGGCAAACAGATGTTATTAACGTTGGTAGATGTTCTGTTTTTCTTTCATTCTCCTGAAAAATCAGAATCGCGTCTTATGTAACGCGTCCTTGTATCTATGTCATATTCTATTGATATATTTTCAAAGTAATTACGAGCGGTAAAATTACAGGGGAATTTATGAATGAAATATTTTGAATTTCTATCTAGGTAACTAATTTAATTTATATTTTTTTTTATTTACATTTGAGGCCAATTAAAACTGGATTACGAACAACGATTGAACCATCAATAACATTGCACTTCAAAGCATAATATGGCTGAATAAAACGATCCTAAAATAACAATCATTGGGTAGAACACTGTACTGTTTTAACAGAAAAATATATCTCGAATATCTGCATAAACAAACAAAACAAACACGAAAGTATTGTTAGGATATTTTCATTTCCAAAAACATAGACCAAATAAACATGAATATCGTACCCAAGCAGATTTGGGAAGTACTAAAAAATATAAAAATGCCAATAAGATTAAAACCGCTCCGATTTTCGTATAACCTAGCGGAGAGCTCTCATTCAATATAAATACCTACCTATCATTGGAATGAATATTAGATTTCACTATCGCAACAGCGAAATCTGTGGAGTCAAACTTGGATTTTCATTCTAAATATTTTCGTCGCACCCTTAGGAAAATATTTGAAAAGAGATGTTTGAAATTGAGTTTAAATATTATGTTGGAGCTTTTTGGAAATATTGGGATTTTACCACTGAATACGTATTTTTAATTTGAATATATGGCAATAGTTGACTTTATCTATAGTAGGTACAGTTTTTTTTTTGATAATCATCAACTGACTTCTTCCGTTCTAGGTAGAGCGGAACGGCATGTAAGACTCTTACTGACTAAATCCATCCGTGTTCCTTCTAAAGCCCTTTGCGTTCCAGGGCGGCGGTGACTCTTTCGAACAAATGCCGCAACCCTGGCAGGCTCTGGCCTTAGCGGGCCCCGTCTCCTAATCGTTAAGGTATCCTCCAAAAGTATTTTAATGTTTTAAGGGATACATTATTATAAAAATTGCTATATTAATATTCCTATCATAGTTTCGTAAAAACTAAACGCCTGAGACGACTCCATATCTCTCTAGTTATTCGTTTCGGTTGTTTAGGGGCGTCGAGTCTCCCCTATTGATTACCCAAAAAGCGGAAAATAAAATTGTGTACCTCTAGGCCTCGTCGTAACACAATACTGTGGTCGATGGGCCCCTAGAATTTATCGCAAAAACATACTAAGTCTGCCCCTCGGATACGACCACTTAAATGAATTAAATCTCACTTTTTGTGATACAATTTCATTTTACAACATTTTTTTTCATAATTAATTACATTTTTAATCCTCAGCCAGATTCGGTAAGCCAAGATGAAACACCGCAATGTCGAAAGTTGGAGAGATTTATTTTACTATGAGCACTCGATTAACGACTCGACAATAAGTTACTGCGAGGATGGTGTTTCGGTAGTGATTTCTATAGTAATATTTGCAGTATGAATGTACGAAAGATCGTTCATAAAATAAGCTAGTCATTTATAGAAGCATACTATTACGTCACTCAAATATTCATCTTAACTATAAAAAAAGAGAAAAAATCAAAAAAGAGAAATTTTAAATTCAAAATATTTTGTCTCTGGAAGTCATCTGATCCGATTTCAAAAATTCTTTCACTGATAGATCGAAACTTTTACTATAGTATTGCCGAATCCTTGGATATAGGTATTTATGTTAAAACGAAGTATTTTAGGTAAGAATATCTAGTTCATATAACACTCCATCAGCTCACTCTTCGACAACTAGTGGTAGGACCGCAGCACACACGCGCCTCGCTCGCTGCCGACAAACTTCTCCGACACAGCTTCCTCTCCGCAATCTTTATCGAATAAAGCAGTTTAGCAAACCGCCGCCGAACTCCTGCCTCCCTTTATTATCTATTTATGAACAAATTTAAATAGACCGGCACCCCATGAGACTAACATTCGTTTAGTTTATAACCTCACAGGTAACAGCCTTTTCTGATCATATTTTATGCATATGGATCCGGTTTAATGTTCTCGGATTTAATTTTTTGTTGGGATCGAGTTTTCACGTCTTTATGGGATGATGAAATGGTTCATTGTTTAGAATAAGGGCTTGTCTTAGTTACAACTTATTTTTTTACAGATAACTTAGATAAGTGACCACTACACAACGTACTTTATTGCGGAAAGCCGTAAGACAATCATGGCAAACAACTTTTTTCTGGTAAGAATTGAGCGTAAACTTTCGGAAAGTGAACAGCAGTTAAGCGCAAGAGACACAACTTTCGAAATCTTAAATCTATAAGCTCAGAAAGAAGAAATTGAATATGCACCATATCCATATATTTACTGCAAAACTCGATAAAACATTCTAACAGAGACAAAACAAAATAGTCTACCATTTTCACACAACTAGCTACGAGTTCATTATTTTTGATAAAAAATATCGTCAAACTTACCCGCGTCGGTAGCGGAAACCCGTGAAGTAATATTTTGATGTTCATAATAATATTAGAAGGAGCGACACAGACTGGGGAGAGGGCGCGGATTTATTTGTATTTTATTACTTTTTTACGGGTCCCGTAGACCCGCAGTCGCTGCGAACACCTCCTAACGTTACGACCCACCATATTGTGCCAGATATGGCACCTTTATTAGTGTTATTAGTATTTATAAGTTAAAAATGTGTGGCTTATGTGGGAAGAGGGTACCTGGTAAGTTAGGGGAGGAGGTTTCGAAGTTGAAGATTTTAAAATAATGCTCTATCAAGACGTTTTAATTGAAATGTGGTAGAACTTTGTACGTATTAACATGGGCAAGTACGGATAGCTGAAAAGATTTTTTTTATTATTAAGTCTTACTTATAAGGCACTTATTCCAGAAAACATTTACTTCATTTCAAAAAATATCCAAACAAAAAGTTCTCTTTATTGTTTTTAAATGTAACATATTCAAGTGAAGTAACCCTTGCTTACCCTTCTCAATAAAACCTGACTAGTGGCGTTAGAAGCCAAAGGAGTGTAAGAAATGTCGATTTAATCCAAAACATTGTAACTGAGCGCGGAGATGTGAGAAAATAAAAATAATAGCAGTGTTTGAGCCCAATGGCCGGAACGAGCCGCGAGTGTTTGCATTTGATAAGACGATACTACCCTCCCGCCGAGGGTCCCCCGATACGCTACATACACCACCCAATGTTTCAGACGCCTTTTGTTTTTATTTCAAATTCTCCACTGATATTACTCCTTTGATTTTTGAGGCGACTGTAAAACACTCTCATCGGAGGCTGTGACCTCAAACAAAGTTATTTCGTCACAGTCCACACTAAAATAAACGAAAGAACAGCGCACTGCTGGCCCGTGTTAGCCTCACGTACAGTGTAAACAAACAAATAAAATATGAGCTGACAAACGCGGGATTTTGGGCGCCACCAAAGGGAGCTGATGTTCGTACACTACAAATATTAACCCGCGTTATTAATGCAGAACATTGCGACCGGCGACCGGCCAAAGGACAGCGCTCCACAAAAAGACAAAAACCGAAACACAATTTTAAAAGAGAATTCTTAAAGAGCGAAGACGTTGCCCGGCAAAAAGATAATTTGGAGCGTCTGCCCGGGGCGGGCACGCGGGCAGGGCAGGCGGGCAGGCTTGCGTTTGTCTTTGCTATTGTGAACTTTTATTTCGCTCACTTTTATGAATTATTTTCAGTTGTTTTTATCACCGGCAAATTCAAATGGAAGCTTCAGGCGAGTTCTTTTAGTCCCAACCGCAATGTTTGAAATGTTGAATTTAAACCACCCTTTTATTTTGATATTTAGCTACGTTTAGAGCAGGTGGTGGGCGCTCGAGAGAACCTCGATGTGGCTTATTTGAATAATTTTGATACAGAACATAAATTGTCGGTTGAAAAATAAGCTCATGTTCATGATGTATTGCATTTAAATTAGTCTGAATGTATCTGGAAAATGAAATATGTTCTCAGTAATACCTTCTAGTCGTGACAGTTGAAATTAGTGGAGTCTGTTTGTCGCGGCGTCATAGATAGCTTGTTAGCTCGCCTTGTCATGTTAATACATGTTGTGCGAGCTCGCGACTTAAATTACAGAACAGCGGGGTTATTAGCCAGCTCGTACCATTGACACGAGTAATTGCTACGTGAATGCGAGTAAGCCAGTAATTGCATAATTATTCGCAAGCGTCTCATTAACTTGTATTGTGTCTATTGATATGTGCGCCGTATAATTTGGTAACAGGATATATTCCTGCATTTCGATAAAGACTGATTGATGGATTAGCTGTGACATATTGTAAGACATTGATATAATATAGAAGCATAGGGAGATACAAGTAATGCTGAACCCTGTACCTACCTCAAAACGATTTCATCTCGTCGTCTTTTAGCTCTGTTGCTTTATGACACATATTTGAATGGCTTCTGTTGGACATTTTCAAAGAAAAAGTCTACAAATGTCCACTTTGAAAGTTGAGTCGACTATTTTAGTGAACAGCCGAGCACATCACGTAACAGCCAACAAACATGCAACACAAGAACATGTGAAAGCAAAACCTCATCAAAGACCAGCTGCAACAAACAGACAATCGCTAACAGCGAATACTTAAATAATAGAAACGAACGCAATAAAAAATAAAAAGGAAACATTACCAAGCTTAAAAATTTTCACGCATAGTGAACGTGCAGTCGCCCGAGAGGAATTCTCTCCTTGTGCAAAACAAGCGAATAACGTGGACAAACAATATACAGAACAGTTGACGAAACGAATGAAAAAGAAGACTGGAGCAGTCTCAAATCCAACAAACGTAAAAGAGATTACCTACGCTCCAACTGCTCTCAACTTGTATAAACAAAAAAAGCTCAATTTGCCCGTTTTAAAACAAGGAATTGCCATAGAACGGGAAAGACGGTGAGGAATATTAAAAACGCTTTTAAAAAACAACTCAGTGTGAGGGCAAGCTATTTGAATTTTTATTGTGACAAGTGTCACGTTGAATTTTGGGAGGGATTTGGTTGAATCGTTTATTATAATAGGTTTTATTAGCATGTTTTGTTCAGCTCTTAATGGCTATAAATTCTACCATGTTTTCTCTCTCGATTATAATTATGCGACTCACCAACTAAGAGCGAATTTCACAAAAAAAAACTATATTAAGCAGAATATCTTAATGCATGAACTGTCCGCGTCAATATTTCTCAACAATGATGACTCTGGCATCTTTTGATCTTGGAAATTTGCCCTAAATATGCCCTTGATCTTGCTCAAGAACAAGGCAAAATTCAAACCAATATTAATTAAATATATGTTTAGAGGCCTTCCAAAAGGTGGACTGTTGACCTGGTAAGGGCCCATGTCTAGCAGTGGACGACTTTCGGCTGAATTGACGACGATGATGATAATGAGGCAGGTTTGAATTTAAAATAGACGAGGTCATTAACCTAAAGACAAAGTTCTATCTAAATCTTTCCCTAACTAAAACTTCTGTTATCCCTAAGTCTGCTGATTCTTTAGAGTTTAATTTAGATAATAGATTAATTTAAAGACCATTGGTAGACATAAAGTATGCTTTAAACCTAATTGATGTGCGGGTGTTGACCTACAAAACACAGTGGGTGTGAAAGTAGCTGTTAAATGTTAATTACTTTAGGTTTTGAATCACCGGGATCCCAATGTTTATTATTCAAATGGTCATTTTGGTATATGTTTAAAATAACCTATGACAAGATAATTCTTGGTAAAATTATTTCATCCAGTACCTATTACTCGTAGCTAACAAACCCTTCAGAAACCTTTAGAACGCCATTGTCACATATATGTGACAAATGAAAGTTTATCCTGTACGTCACAGATAGTCGTATCGAAAAATACGGTGAATTTATGTTAAAAACGTTATTTCAGTCGTCAATCTTCCACGTACTACATTCAGCTTGTAGCTACGTGTAAGTGCGAAATCCCCCAACAACTAAACATAATCGATACCCTCAAATTCTTAACCCGCGACTGCCTCCCTCAAACACTAGAACAGTAAAACAGATCAGTAGTTAGTAATTATGTACAAGTCCCGTCTTCCGACACAGAGCTCATTTCCATAGCCAACGCTAAGCGATCAGCTTACCCCACAATATAAAGCAAGCGCGTATTTTTGTGTTAACCCCCCTCTGATTACACACAAATTGAAATAAATTGAATTTTAAACCTAACCGCCTTGCCCGAATCTGTGGAACAAGAGCCTAGCGGTAGGGTTATTTGTTCTGTTTAGGGCTGGTTGTACTTTCTTAGAATGAAATATTATTGTGTTGTCTTTAATGGTCGTTTATTTAATTTTTTTATAAGATCGTTGGGATACTTTGTTTTCTTTTTTAACAAAAAAAGTAAAAAAGAACCTTGATTTGAATCATTTTTACTTATTCTTAACCTTCAACTAGAATCATCCTTTTTTATATTTGAGCAAAACATCCGGAAAAATATGACTCAATTTGAAATAATTAATTCCAAAGTGAACTGACACCCGACAGCCCTACAGCATTAAAGTCAGTATAATGGCCGCGATGATTTCTTGGCTCAAAACGGTCTCATAACAAGTAACTTGTACCCTCGTCACTCACAGTAACTTTGTTTTCACTTATAAGCTCCGTTTTGCCTATCACTCAGATTTGAGTGCTTTTAACTTAAATTGTATCAATCATGGTCATATGGGATTTGTTTTTTAAACTAGTGTGAAAAGTTTTGTCTTTAAACGTGACAAATCTTGGGGAAAATCTGTGGAAAGACATGCATAAGAATGATAAAATCTTTATTTTTAATTAAACTGTATTCATGTTCCGCAAAATAGTTTTTAAACTACCAAATACAATGTTATTCTCAAGACGGTTCAGTTTCAAATCAGTGCAAATACACTTGGGTCCAGAAACAAGCCGATAGCTTACCATTGGTGTAAATTAGCGGTATAGTTTGAGCGTCGGACAGCGATTCTATTGCATTACTGCGGGGAACCAGCCTTTATTGCTCAATTTGACTTTATTTAACGCAATTCGCAGGCGGGCGCGGGGGGTTAGGGGGCCACCCCACGCCCGCCTGACGGGGAACAGATGAGGTCCCACTCCAATCCACTTAGCACGCGGCAAGCCAAGTAGGTGATCGCAATCTACAGACTAAGACGCCCGAACGCTTTCCACTATATTTCTTGCGGCGTCCTCAACGAGAATTCAATCGAGTGTTGCGAAATGAGCAACTGTACTCCCCAATATACTAGGAGAGCAAGATAAGAAATGACCGCGTCCCTCCAGCCAGTCTCAGTCAGGTCCAACTTTATGCAACAACTAATGTCTCCGCCACAAATTAATGTAACATTCATACATCTACGTCAGCCCGAAGCCGTGTCTACATTTTGTGCACGTGCATGCTAACTTAGCACAACTTTGGGACTATCCAAATTTAATTTAGCCGCCGCAGCTTCACGGGCTCACTTCGCGTTTATTTTGGTTAATTTGTGAACAAGTTTGTGCCATAGAGTGATCTCCTTAACCATCATGTTTATTATCCGAGATACTGTATCGAGTCGGCCCTAATCTGGGGGTTTGAGGGCGCGGGGGCGTGAAGGGTGTCATTTTCACGCTGGCATATTGCTCGCCACTGAACCATAATTGAATAATAAAATTGTTGCGAATTTCGGCACAGAGTCCTTTGATTCGTTGCATTTGATGGGGGACACCGGGACAACGCTCGTTTTTATGTAAGTCGAATTTTGTGAGCTCCGTGTTCGTAAAAATGTCGCGCGGGATTCAGTAACGATTTGGGAAGATGTAATTTGTATTATGTGATTATTTGTTGAGGTCTCTTTCATTGGCAGTTCTTTATCATAAAATTAGGGAGTAGGGCGGTTGTTGTTTAAGATTTTGTATGAGAGAGATTTAAATCAATATAACAGCTTTCGATATTTGGCACGTGTTGGCTCACACACGTCTGGTCCCGAATCCGTATTCGATGCACACGTCATGGTGTCATGTTTCCTAAGAGACACCTCTCCCACCTAATTTCCCCACGCTGCATACTAAACAAAAATTTCCATTAACCGGGCGCTGTTTACAGTGAAATTCTTTTTTCATCAAACGAGATTTATTCCCTCAAAAATATGTAAAGTTGGGTGTGGAGACACCTTGGATAGCGGCCGATGGGGGCGAAATTAAAATAATATCTCAGCATTCGAGTCACGCGAAACATTAAGTTCGCCCCGCAATAAACCGCGCCCTTAAAGAGCTTCATTCAGAATTAAAATTTGCCTCCTGATCTGTTCCCGGGCCGCGGCGGCTGATGGATCACCGACTGCCTATTTTGTTTAATTTCAGAGGATGCCGACTTGCCGCCTCGTGTCAACTGTTCACGCCGTCACTCAAGTCGCCGTGTAAAATTATGGCAAAACAAATTAAAAGTTAATTTCAACACATCACCTGCCTGTTTTAGCCGTGTAATCAAATTAATTTTAATTATCACAATGTCCTAAAAAGTTTTTATTCAAATATTTGTCTCCTTGAACTCATTCATGGCATTAATAAAATGTCTCGGAACTTTCATTTATAATTAACTGTCCGACTAAAATTAGCAATAACGTACTTTATTTGAGCTTTTGTTATGTTTAACCAACGAAATTAGTCTACGTAATTTAAAGTTTGTCTGTTTGGCGTAGCGTCGTAGATGCTTCGTAGCAAGTGCTACGGCGTAGCACTGAATCGTAGCCCGAGTCGTGTTTCAAGAAAATGACCGTGTCTAACAATATTTGAACTTGTTTAATAAAGCAGTAATCGCATTACAGTAGGTGCACACAAAATACAGTGTAATATGATTGCTGAGTATTAAATGCATCGTAAAAGCGCACGGGTAGCGGTAAAATAATGAATATAAAATGCAGTAAACGAGTTAGAGGGCGAACGGGGGAAGACGTTTTTTAAAATCATTTGTAGTTAGTCGGTGTGGCCCACTTGGTATTCAAGACGGCGTGGTGCGGCGGCAGCGCACATATTTTATATTTATTACCGCCAACAACGGCGCGATGTGTCGTGAAATTGCAGCGGCTTCAATATGCACGCGCACACGTCTTACTTACTGCCGCTTACGAGCTGGATAACACGCTCATCATAGTGAGAGCTCACCGCCGACAAATAACCCACAGCCGGGCAATCCACTGCACTAACTCCATTCCCTATGTAACACAAAGTATTTCCGCAAACCACTGTGATTTGTATTTCCTAAAGAATGTATGGATCCGTTAACTAGATAACATAATTTACCAATAATAACTGTTTGTAAATATAATTAAGAGGAAAACGCACGATCACAGCGAGCATCTTAATGAACGCCTGATGGAATCAATCATCCTATAATGAGATAATCAAACAATGACCCCCGATAATATCTTGATACCGGCTCGGCGGTGTTAGCACAAGAAATTTGTCGGAGCAATATCGCGGGAATCCCTCCGAGGGAATCGCCAATTTTAGGGGAAATCGACGAAGATAATTATGTTTGAAGTTAGTTATTGAGTAGAGTCAACATGCGAGGAGATTAGCCGGGCCGGCCCGTCCGCCGCCGCCGTACGGCCCGGACGCGGCCCGGACACGGACGTTCTCGTTTGTGCACACTTATATTTGGGCTGAGACTAAACTTAATTATCGACGTGTCATTTATTATTATTTGGTATTTCCCGTCGTTTAATACATACTTAGGTATATGTACGTCCTACTTATTAACTTAGAAAAATATTTTATTGGAATCACTTTAAATAATTTCGAAATAATTCAACAAAGCGTTCACATGTTAGTATCTCATGGGTGTATAATATAATCTAACGTTTTTTAACTGTTCCTTACATGATTTTTTTTATTTAATTATGGTGGGAGTATTCCTTGAAACATAATTGTATTCCGTCTAAAATAAAGAAAGTGGTACAATTTATCTGCACATTTTTAATCCGATCCTAGTGCCATAACAACCCCTTTTTCGAACTCTTTGACTGGAAAATTATTTCAGCTTATCACATCGAAGTTGGAACCTTCTAATAAGCAACGCGTTTTATGACTTCATTAATTAATAAACGAAACATACGAATTAGGAAATTGGGTTAAACATCGCCTCGGCTCATAGGGACCGCCCTAATCACTCGGCTTTGCTTACATATAAATAATTTTCACGCGATATTAGTAAAAGCGAGTAAGCCGATAGACGGCTGAGGCCCTACGACGGCTTCCATTTTGTTGATAGGGAATTTGTGAGGCTCCCTGGGGCGTGTTTCTTAACGAATCAACACTAGTGTAATTAACGAATTCATTTAAAGTTATCGTTGGGATTATTTTGGGGTTACCCTGTTACCCTTTGATGTGTCTCGCGCGGCGTGGCTGTGGTGTGACTGTGGCGTGGATGTGGCGCAACCCGTCTCCGCTCTCACTCGACTTGTGTTTTCAGCTTCAAGTCACATGTCACCACATAATTTAAATCAAGTTAGTTTGATTAATGACGAAAGCAAATTGTCTGGGAGATGATACCGGCTGATAAACTCAAGTGTAGGACGATGATCGTTGTAAAATTCAAGATGTGTATAAAATAGACAAGTGTCCAGATTTATAACAGTGTTTTTTTTTTGTTTCACAGGTCCAATCTCCAATGGGCGGTGAATGAAGACCTCAACAACGTTATCAAGACCATCCACTCCAATTCAGAACCTCACGATAATTCATTTGATATTCGATATTTTGATTCACAATTCTTAAAATTGGATGAAAAAAGACGTAATTTTCATATTATTGAATATCACATAGTCGTATGGTTTGTCTTATTGTTCAACTAATTATGAAACTCTGTAAATTGAGTGCATCAAAGTCATTGCTCAGACAAAATTATTTATGATTATATTAGGTACGCAGAAATTTTAGTATCCTAGTATTATGAGGTTAAATAGTTTTATAGTAAAATTTTCGATTTCTACTACGAAATCACAATCGAGTAGTCCTGAATTGGAGTGAAGGGGAAGTACGCTATCGACACTTCAAAGAACGCTGTACCATTCCTGACTGGAAAAGACTTCACCAAATGGTAAACGAGGTTTGTACATAAAGGTTGGTTGCTAACACATGTATGTACTGAAATATGTATATAGTTTTCAGCTTATTTCCCAATCTACTACACAGTAAAATACCATAGCGGATACTTTAATTAAAACTACAAAATCCTTTCCACTTACCTCCATTGTCAGTTCCCACATACAACTTCTTTGACGTCAGCCACAACATCCGCTGAAAAAAATAAAAACTATTATCTAGTAAGAGACTATAAAGGGGAAAAGCTCTCGCCGCGATGTTCCAGAGCTGCAAATTAGATATCTTGAGCAACCAAAGGGTAAACGCTGCGTTGCGTGTCTCGCTTCATTTGCATGTTAATTACCTGTCGGTGTTGGGTCCTGCTACAGTGCTGCCACCTGCGAACCCTTTGCCACTCATTTTTGTTTCACTAGTAGATATTATGCATATTTTTTGCTAAAGAGCTGGAAGTGTGGTTGACTTTTTGTGGTTTAAGATTTTATTTTTATGCTCCACTTGTTTAAGCTGCTGTTTTATATTATGAGCAACGAAATAAGTAGCTAGAAAGTTTAAATATATGTTTAGCTTGTGTGTATACTAGGTAATCGTGCCCTCGTTCATACCCCTGTAAAACCAACCATTAATCATAAAAGCAATAAAAATAGCTTGTGATTTGGAAACACTAAAAACCTTCAAACTAAGTTTTGACCTTAACTTCGCGCATATTTTTTTCAAACACAATTTTATCTCCAATCATAAATCTCGTCTAAAACCAAGTCTATAAAACTTTTAATCACCCACCTGTTCGATAAATATTTAAAAGGAAATCTTCCATCCGAAACACGTTCGGGAAAGATAGGTAACAAAAACAAAACCCTGTAGCTTCCATAAAGCTGATTTATTATAAGGATCCTAATAGTTCCGCTAGCCTCCTTTGTTCCTAGGCAGGATTGGCAGTTCGATTATCCTTAGCTCTTGCAAAAAGGCATATAAAAATTAGTCTATAATGTCCCAGACTGCTTAAGTACACCGGGGGGAGCGAGCGAGCGCTCCGCTAAATTAAAACGTCTGAAATATGAGACGTTGCTCAACTGAGAAAACTTAGCTAGCTGCTAATACTGCTCTTACAGTTTGTTAATTATTTTTTTGATGGTTCACGTCTAGTTGGGTTCATGGGTGGTCGGGTTTCCGGGCCTGAATTGGAGTTTGATTTTTTGATAGAAGTTTGTTCTGATGTGAGTCTCTTCTGAAGAAAAATGTATAGTTGATTTTATAACCTGATATCTGGGTTAAGGATTTGTTTAACCATGAAGTCGACTCTTAACGTAGCCAATTAATTCACGTAGAAAATTAGAAGTACAACTCCTTTTTTTCTCTTTAACAAAAGAAACGAAAACAATAATCACCCATTACGAAATTAAACCAAACAAAAAAGAAAAACAATTACAATAAAAAAAAACAAGAACCCTCAGTACTTATTGTCAAAATTACCCAGAAGCCTTTTAAAAATCAGGATTACAAAAAACATGATGGACTACAAAGCAACAATATAAACATAGGATTGTCCCCGGCGCGGCTCACGTTTACGTTCGCTTTATTATTTTTAAGTCGTTTCGAGTGCTCTCTCGTTTGGAACTTTCACCTTTTCCCCCAGACACCGACTCAAAGTTAATTTCTTTCGGTGTATTTTAAAATTAATTTTGCTTTTGTGGCGACCGCGACCGCGCGCCCCAGGACGAATTGTAAGCGGCCAAATGGTGGCTCTCTGTATAACAGCGCGGAAAATGCTCGTAATACATTTTTATGCTTTGAACAATCGGACAAAGCGAGGTCGGACGCGCCTATGACTAAATAGGTTGTTTTTTAATTAGAATACGTTACAATCCTGTTCATTTAGTTTCTAATATCTAATTAACGGGCTATTGTAGTGTCTATGTTTATATTTTATTTTGAAATTCTTAAAATGAAGTCGCGTCGTAAGTTACACTTGGCTTGCATGCTGTTTGGGGTTATAAAGTACAGGCAGCCGAGCTACCTTTACAACAAGCTGAGTTAGATCGCTAGTAGGAGGGAATACGCAAGCAGTCAGTGCTGCATCCAAATGCTGAAACAATATTCCCCCGCCGAAACGAAACATTAAAAGACTTGATACCTTCAGAAGTTTCTCCGACAGTTCCTACCGGCACCGACAGTTCCTACCGGCACCGACAGTTCCTTCTTAATTCGCAGAAAACACAGTGCGTGACGATTACGAACACGTCGTTAATTTAAGTTTAGCAGTGTTTGTATTGTAAACACAGTTGATCACAGCCAAAATTCAACAATCTTTTAGTTTAAATATCGCCTATACCACTATATACCAATATCTACTAAAATTACACACACACACACACACCGGAAAAACAAAATATTAAAAAAAAACAAATGTGGAGATACTCACCAAACAGTTTCAAACACAAAACCACAATTTACTTGTTGACATTTTAACTGTTCTGCGTCTGCTCGACGTCCATATGTCACTACTGGGATCCAGCAGAATACCAGCGTCAGGTATATTTGCCTGGCACATTCTGAGCTGCACTCCCACTTGGCGCTCCATGAGATACACACCGCACATTGTTTTTTTTTATGTCAAATATTTGTATGTCTGTAGGTAATTTGACACTCACAGATTGCCATAAATTCTGCTTTTTTAATGTTTATCTATCTTATCTATGTTTGTTTGTATCTAGTTTATTGTCTGTCAATCAGTACCTTTCCCAATTACCATTCCAATTGATGTTTTCCCTAAATCCAATTTCAATACTGACGCAAACTGTAAAAACAGCACGTCGAAACACGATATTTTGAAATTCAGATTTCAGTCAACAATACCACAATTAAAAGCTAGATATTTCATATAAAATTTTAAAACAAAAGGTCGTAGTTTTACAGGCAATGTGAACATGCTGTTACTTGTCATAATATTTTAGTTCGAACAATAAAAGCGGATAAATGAACGACACTGTAATCGCCACGCGGCGCGAATGCCGTAAAATTCTACAAAAGGATTGTGAAGCTATTTTTGTACTGTCATAGTATTTTAAACTTTATAAGTATCTTCAAAAGACTTACAATAGCGTGGTGTTGAATTGCGAAAAATGATAGTTAAAAGATGAAATCATAAAAGTGTAATGAAATAATAATCACTACTTAACACCTCATAAAATAACAGTTTGGTAGCAAGTGTAACATGAAACAATCTTCAAACGATTAGCAACTCTATGAAAATCTCATAAGATTTAATTTTGATTGTTCTACTGTCTGATTCCCGGTTATATAGGTAAATGAAACAGGGGTGTAAAATTATGTAAATAGTTTATAGGTTCCATTCGGTGAGCTGGTGACTGGAGCATACTGCAATGTTTGCTGACGTTCATTGAGCAGTTTTGTGGCTTGATGCGAGCGGTCGGGTTTTGAACCAATATGAAATTGAAAGTAAAGATGTTACAGTTTAAAAAAATGGCTTTAGAGGCGGATGATAGAGATTTGTAGGGTGCGTAAAATACACAACGCTTAAGTCGATACTTGAGTTAGTGGCGATGGATTGACAATATCTGGAATTATAAATTGAAGTAAGTATATATGAAGAAGATATTATACCTACTTAATTATTGAGTAGGTTGAAATCTCCATTGTTGAAATGACTACAATTCATTTTCATTCGTTTAACCAAAAAGGATGGGGAAGTCTGCTACCACGTACGCAAAAAAATCTTCATAGATGTTCTTTTTGCTTTTTCAGTCATGCATTTTTCGGACATTATTCATACCACAAAAAAGGTCGGTCAAAAACTCCACTAAAACTTTCATGTTAATTTTCCGTGCGCTGCATCCAACAGGTGGCAAGCAGACAGACTGCCATCTAATTGTCTTTCATATTTATGAGTCTTCTACTTTTTGCTCCCAACTTTATATCATTTTACTTCGCTCTTGCGACCTCATGTTGCAATTTCAGTTTAAATTTTCAAAAGGCTCGCTGGCCACTGAAACCGAACCATTACATCAATTAATTGCTACCGTGAAACATGGAAACCCACAGTAATCATCTGCTGTAATTCAGCCTCCAATTTTGTCGGAAAATTCGTTGTTTTAAAATAAAGTTGAAGAGGTAATTTGATTGGATTTTGAGATGAGAACTATTTTGTGTGATAGTAAACTTATCTATTATTGTTAATAATGATGTCATCTCAATGTATCTTCCTAAATAACCTTAATCGTTTGTGCAGGTTACTCGGCGGCGGCAGACGCGGTGCGGACAAAGGGCGCGTGCGACTTCAAAGCGAGCCGCACGGATCAAAGAGCCCTCAGATAACGGAGGCCAGATAAAACCTCCGCTATCGGGCCGTTTGATATCTGATTGTCGGTTAAAGATCGTGCCACCCAACAAACATCGAATAAAAACTGTTACACATTTTTCTCTTAAAAACTCTGCAAGTCTTTTGTGACAATTTTCACATAATGCGATCAAAAGAGCTTAAAGCGGTACGAATGGAAAGAAAAATCTTCACAGTTGGTCCATTCATACGCAAGTAGGTATTTGGTAGGTACAAAGAAGGTTAAAGATGAGATGTTAAAAGTTAGAGACCTCTAACTTTTAACATTTGATAAGTTATCTGAAACATTATCATATCTTAGAATTGTCAGCAAATAAGATAATATGTACTCGTCCAAGAATTATAAAACAGAGTAATTTTATAGGTACTTTTGTAGTAAATATAAAACCTTTAGCAGCACGAATATCCCGTGCACATCTAACAAAAACTCAACAGTTTCAATAAATCGCAGATTGTTCACCAAACAATGTAAATCTCTCTAAAACGCAGTGGTCTCGGCGTGCGTTTAATCTCGACAATCAGCTGTGTGTCTGTTTCGTCCGGCAGTAAATCCGGAGGTGCACAGCGCCGGGTCCGGCATGCGGGCCGGATTACCGGCTACGAGCTCGTTCGTGCCGACGCACTGCCATCCGCGATTAGTCCCGCTAAGGGCACTGGGACTTGTCGGAAAATTCGACCCGGGTCATAACCCGGATAAGACTCGCAGATAAGTACAAATAAATATTGATTGTATCATTGTTTAGATTTTTGTCTGTTATTTTATGATGTTCTATTAGATACGTATTTTCTCTGACAAGATATTATGTAACTACGAGTATTGTTATGATGGTATGTATGGTTATATGATATCTTGGTCATTGATTTATTTGTTTACTTAACAGTTTATGTACACACATTTAACATATAGATAAGAAGAAGAAAAGGTGATGCTTATTTCTAAAGAAATCTCGTCCAGCATACGTGCCACCTACAAGATGTCTATTTGATACATTTCCGAAAAAGAGGTACCTATCGAATAACATAGTTAATTTACTTACATAGTTAGTAAGTAGTCATAATTCAAACTTGGATAAAAAAACACAACCTGTATTTAATTTTGAAGTCCTAAATTGTAGGAAGATACAGACAGAGTCATCAGAAGTAAGCTAAGAACTAGACACACACGAATCTACTTAGGTACCTACAGGAACAAGTACTTATCCCGGAGGTCTGTCAAGGGTCTACGGGTCATCGGCTACGTACGTTTCCGACCGCGTTTGAAAACGTCGTTTGAAACCGATTGCGTTGCTTTCGCATGTGTTCGGGCCCGTCCGTAGTCTAAGCATCTTCTTCGCCGAATATACTGTGCGGAGAAACTAACTTGAAGATATTTTATTCTACTTTGTACGTATTTAAGTTGTTTCTTCGTGTGTCAAGTCTTTTATTTGTGATGTAGATTAATTGTATATGTATCTTAGGTCGATGACATGTAGCAAGGCGCTTCACTTAGTGCGACGCTGTGTGTTGGGTGACATGGTCCTGACCAAGCTATGCCTGGATTTTAGATGCTATTGCATGACTATTTTATTATTTTTGTTCTTTTGACAAGATCCGCTCGTAACGAAGCGAGGCTCCTAGCTGTGTGTCTTAGGCCTAAAGCCGGCTGCAGACCAAGACCTAAGCTAAGTCAGTTTAGCTTAGCTCTCATGGCTTACGTAGTTTTTCATACTCATCTTGCTGTTTGCACAAATGTATGGAAATTACCTCAGCTTTGCGAGCTAAGCTAAACTAACATAGTGTAGCCTGTAGCTGGCTTGAACTTCTACGTAGAATAGTTTCGGTTTTTATTTTCTTTAAATTCGGAAACCTGGACCTGGTCGCTGAAGAGACGAAGAACCCTAAATCTTACTTGAAGGTCACGCGTATTCTTGGGGAATTAACACACATTACGAGATGTTATTGCTTGAGAATACACGTAGCTAACGAGGAGAAATTCATCTGAAGAGTCCGGCAGGACGAAGATTGAAGAAAGAAGATTTATTTTGTTTTGTAATGTGTCCCTCAAGGTTCTACAGTACACTCTACGGACCTTTATGTCATGTGAAGTTAGTTGTAGACCGATTTTGCTTATTAAAATTTAACTACGGTCTCTTCTGTCTACGGTTCACTTCACATACACAAAGATCCGTGCTGAGTACTATACCTGGACTTGCATGATATTTTTACTGTTGCCCGTTTTCACTGACAGTAGGGAACAACTTAATGAAATCCGAAATATAGTACTGCTTGGCTTTCAACTCTCGGCTTTGAGCCGAGCGCTGAAATTCTAACAGTGCGTTTGGGCATTCATTTAGGTAGTCACCTAGTGTTAGTGAGAACAGGCCTCTGTATTGTAGTAAGTAGTGTATTGATTTATTTCCAGGTCTGATAACACGGATCAATTGCTAGATAGTTGTAGGTACCTATAGGCTTTCCTTTTACCGAGTGATCGATCAATGATACTTATAGAGGTAAGATAAAATGTTCAGGTTAAAACAGAATTGCGAGTAGATTAACAAAATGGAGGAGCCGCCATTTATCTGTGCAAAATTGTATGTTTTTACACGTATTTCTCCAATTACCTAGGTAAATTACAATTTGCTAATTTTCATATAGGATTTGCTCACTTTACTATCAATGTTGCAAAAACATTTTAGAATTAGAAAAGGCGAGGACATTTCGCAGCAAATTTCGAAACTGCCCAGATTTGATTATAGGTACTGATTAACTTAAATCGAAAAAACGGGTCTTGTTCTGTTTTTAGGAAAAACTACTTTAAAAAAAATCTTATTCTCTCTACATTCTCTTCTACCGTAATAGTCGTGTGAGCATTTTATTAACATGTTCGAACGCTGTTCGCAGATGTGGAGAATGCTGGCCGGGCGGATGGCGTCCGAGCAATCCGGTGCAGCTTAGCAGCGTCAATCGAGCAATGGCATCGCTTTCACGAGTCAGAAGAACTGGGAACAAAACAAATTAATAGTTTTAGAACAAACACTGTTATTATTTTGATAGATTGTACCTTAAACCTACCACCTCTTTTTAAATTATTAATCTCCCAGTAAATAAATTTTAACATTTATTTTTATAGTTTTTATTGAAGTCTTGCATTGTATAATTGTATTCTGTCATTGAATTTGAACTAAATGATTAAACAATTATTTTTTTTGTAAAATAAAATGGTTTTATTTACTTACCCTTACCACCGGTAACGAAAAGTCTTCTTAAAATTGCCCACAACTAGAATTATACAGGTAGGTACTAAATAAGTTTTGGGACTAGTTTAATAAAGTAAATAGGGATAAGGATTTAGAATCCTGATACATAAAAATAACCACCTTCAGTAGGTAAAGTAAGTAGAAGACTAAACATCCAAAAGATACAAGAAAGAACCAAGAAAAAAGATAGGTCAAATCATATAGGTACAACGGCTTGCAGTGAAAAACTACATAAAGCTGTTCTTGTCTAGTGATATAAAGTATTATCCCACCAAAAAACTCACCAGCTCATAACACTTTCGCAGTTAAAACGTTATTAACAACTTAACAATACTAAAAGCCAGAGACGTAATCTTTTGAACGCCAGAGCATAAACGCATCGGCGTGAACCTGACGCCAAGCCACAAATTCCACGTTCTTTTTGTCACATATTTGTGACGTTTAGCATACAGGGCACGCACTTGCTTTTCATATATACGTGACAATGGCGTTCAAAAAGCTAATTTCTTACCGTAAGTGGGGGTATGGGAGTGACTGCAAGATTTAAAACTAAGCTACTGGTACTGTATAATTGCCAGTCAGTGTGACTGTCCTGCAGATTGCTGTATTAAAATTTGAGTAGGTCTCTGGAAGTTAAACTATTTAGTCTTCATGATAATCGAAATTGAGTAAGGGCAAGACGTATAAAAATCAGCCACTTGCAAGTCGGACTCGCAAGTTAGTTTGGTCCCCTCTACCTAACCCTTCGGGCGTGATATACGTGCTGGTGAACAGAACTACAGAACCATCAGAAAATTGAGTGCCCCTATACGACGTCCACCTTTCGGCAGTTACGTTAAAGTTATATGTTAGGCACTTAACTCACCGCCGGCGATCAGCCGCCGCAGAAGCGAGTAAAGCTAGAAACAAAATACGATTTGGCGAGCAGCGAGTGTGTAGTTCCGATAGTTTTGTTGCTTGGCTATAAGCGAGTGCTCTAGTGCGACGGGCGATTACTCGCACCGCTCGCTTCGTCCGGCCGAGAGATACATTCCTGCGCAAACATGCATGCGCTACGAAGCGCTGAATTCATAATATGTTAGCTAGCACTCAGATCCGCACTATAAGTAAAAATGACCACTGGTTGGTCTCTCGGCATGAGTCGGACCGCCAAGCGAGCTGCGAATTGCTGAGCGAGTATTATCTTTGATAGCTCTAGTCGCTGCGACAAACTAGTGGTAAGAGATCTCGCCGGCCGCGACAGTGTGAACAGCCAGCTACCGACTATTAATGTATTATGTGTCTCTTTTACTCCCATGGGCTCTATATCTTTTGTGCGTTTCCTCAGTGAGAAAATAGTCGATAGCCAATCGCTTCCTCGTTGGTGGTGAGACAAGTGCCGTATCCGGCAGGCCATAGCCATCAACCGGGCACCAACCCTGACATCGGGCTGCGATAGAGAAAAACCACCACATAAATCACTATTAGGTACAGGTATACCCTTGCCTAGCCTTCTATTATTTGATATCATAACAAATAAAGCCTGTACGATTCTGTGATTTCACTGAATAATTACGGCTAAAAGATTCGGCCCTGTGACATACCTAAATATATGACAGCATTGCATAGTAATAGGGTTCTTTTGGAATTGTTTGTAGATGAATTCTGTTCAAATCAGATGCCTGTTTTACTGTCCACTGTTTACTTAAATTATGGTTCATGAGTTATAAGCCACTGACAGACAGACGAGGTTTACCTTTGGGTACGGATCCGTAAAAACAGCTGTTCAATACACTTCGTTCGACAAACAGGGAAAACCTGTTTTTTTCTTCGAGATTTTAGGGTTGATTCCAAAGCTACAGTTGTTCATGAGTAAGAAACACACGTATTTGTTATCAATGTAGTGTTAGGTACATACCAAGACTTTTACATTCTTGGGTAGAAGGCACCGGCTCCTTACTCTTCTACTTCATCCAGTCGAACGAAGGCGTTTTTAGATTTTATAGGCCCAAGACTGCTACTTTTATAGCGTCCGGAACTAAAACTACACTAGAACACTCGAACTAATACATCTTTAATTCAATCAATTTTTCGATCCAATTTGTTATAAATTATGTTGACAGATAGAAGTTTTCTATAGAAAATAAAAACCTCTCTCTTACACTCTTTTTTTTTTCAAAATGTTCTGTAATAACTTTTCAGACCTAGGTGATAGGCGTCTGCGTAACAAGTTTAATTAAAATCGGTTCGTTCATTCCTAAGATTAAAGACCTGCTAGGTTGTTTGAAATACCGCGAGGAATAAACGCTCCAAACTATGTATTGCTCGGTTCTGATATTCTGTTAGGGTTCTTCATAGCCGTGGAGGTTTCTTCGTGATAATTTGAAGAAAATGAAATAATCAGTAAGAACGCAAAAATATAAGAAATAAAAAATCGTCACTGCTAATGTGGTGCCAAATCCGGGCATCGATGTGGGTAAAATTAAGTTACCAAAAATAATGGGCAATTTTGAACAAAATATTTAATTGCTATAAACTAAATCACTGAATAGAGTATGCCAACCTCCAGCGCCCACCTCTAAGCACAATCAAAGTAACACGTTATTTCGATAACACAAACTTCTAACACATACAATATTAGAATACGATAAATATTTACAGATTTGCTTTAGGTAATGGCAGAATACTTCTTACACTACAATCACCTTTTGTAACATACCATAAATTAAGTTTTTTTTTTATTTTATGTATAAAAAATAAGAACATCGTGAACATATTTTCGATCAATATATTTACTGAAGATTCATCCGATATATTGTGACTTATTTGATCTTATTCGAAGATAAAATTCTCTAATAAGTTCTTGAGACAGTATCATCTACTAGATATAATATTATATTAACAGTTATCGTTACGGCAACATCTTTACTTGTTCACAAAAGCGGTTACGATTAATCGGAACTAACACATAGATAGTATTGCGAAACGAGCTCGGAATAAGTTAATGTTATTCTAATTCGTCAGCCTCAGGGGAAGCTCTGGGAGCTAGTCTATCAGGAGCGTCGTCTGGGACCAGTGGCGGGTCGTCATTGTTCAGCACGACGCTGTCTTTTCGTCGGCGATCTAAAGTGGACGTCTCATCGTTGACGTCCGTCACATTAGTGGGGTCACTGCTAGTTCCACTCGGCAAGACTGCATCTTCAGTTTCGATGGTAACGGAGTTACCATTAGCAATATTGATTTTATTGTTGGAATCTTCTTTCCTAGCGATCTCTTCAATCTTAATGTCTGCGTCACCACCAGTTGTGGTGGGGTTATCCTTATCAGTAGTTCTTACGTCGTTCGTAGGACGCGCGGCCATATCGTTCTCCTGTGAACCCCCGCGGGAGTTAGAGTTCCTTCTGCGACTGTTGAGCGCCCTTTGCACCGCTTGGTCGAAGATTTCAGGTGACAACATATCGCCAGAATGGAGGGTGTTTGTTTGAGCGGTGGAGACGGACGGTGAAGTTTGGGTTGTAGACTGCGCGGTGTTCTGAACTGTCTGCGTGGTGGACTGGACGGTAGGAGGAGTGGCCTGTGTACCCGTACCGGGAGCGTCGTGGTAGGCGCCGCCGCTGGCGAGGGCAGCGATGCCTGCCAGCCCCCCCATCACGCCGGCCATGCCGCGGTGCGTGCGCAGGAGAAGCTGTTGCAGCTGAGCCTGTTGTAGTATCACGGGCAGCTCGTAGTGGTGGAAGAAGTACAGCATGGAGTGCTGCAACAAACATATTAAATAAGTAAACTTTCTTAGACATTTTAAAATTTCTATTTGTAAAATTCGATTCAAAGGCATCCCGTTCAGGATGTAAAGGGAAATATAGCAATAAATAAACGCTTAAGAGATAAGCTGGCAATAGTTGCGGCGGAGATGCGGCCCGGCACGGCGAGGGCGTGGGCGATGCGCTCGCAAATAGATGTTGTGAGTGCAGATTATGAGGCACGTCCGTCGAACTGAGCAAAACTCCTTTAGACAAATAAATGAGCGACTCGTGACGGTGTCCTCACTGCTCCCCAGTCTTTATTTATTTATTTCTGGGTCAAAGTTCCCACCCCTCGCGTCGTCCGACGTAAGTTTTAATTAAGAAACTTGTGACCGCGCCTGACTCAACTTTTATTTGAAATTATATTTTCTGATCCCCTCATTTTGATTTTTTCCAAGTGGCGGTGTAACGGGTTACCGGCGCGGACAAGTTGCGACACCTTGTGATTTATTATTCGCGGCGTGCGTTGCTTGACAGATAATTTAATGAATTTCACATCATTTTCTTACAGTGAAGCTGCACCTTTTTGCACTCACAAATAAACAGTCTTAAGGTCCAATGAGATGTGTTGTATTTCTACATTTAGCAAACAGGAAATAATTGAATACTGCTGATAATTTGCCTCCTTTCACGAAAAGAGCAGCAGATTCAGAGGGCACTTTAAAACGGTTTCTATTTGAATGGCACACATGCGCACACAGGACGATAGGTCACTGGAACACGGGCTACATTGTAGGGGCTTAATTAACACCATCCGTTCGTGCCCCAATCTGTTCGCGGATCATCGCTACAGCAGCAAATATAAAAAAGGATCAAACGTTTAAAAGGTATTTAATGGAGAGATGACGCCCTTTTATACGTCCATTAAAATCGCCCGCTTTGAGATTTACCGCCCGTCCTGTTAGATAGATACGTGAATAAAAACGAGGTCATTTTTATCAATTTTCAGATCGTTTGTAACAGATTACGTTGGCAGCGTATACACGTAGATACAAAAAGTTTTCTAGGGGCTTGGCCTTTTGGCATTTTTTTTAATAAAAATAACATCAGTGTTGTTATTTTTATATGCTTAGCGGTTTTAATTCTTATTCAGCCAGAATTTTAGTTTTTTTGGTGAAAAAAATACTAAAATAAAACTAGTTATTAAAACGAGTACACATAAATACAAGTTTATATAAACTTCAGTCACACTTGTGAGATCCGACACTTCAAAGGAGACTGCAAGGTCTTTGTGATAATAAATTTTTTAGCCGCAAAATTGTCTTAAACACTTTACGGGCGGCGCGTTGATTACGCCAAGACGGTAGAAAACTCTGACAAAAATAAAGTTATTTTGATTTAAAATGCAAAGAAAAAACAGCGGACGAAGGAGCGCGGCCCTCCCGGACGAGAGACATTTTTTTTAAATCCCTTTTCATTTTACAAATCCTTAGACGGGCATCGGATGACTACGTTTAAGAGTTGAGATTCTACAACATCGCTGCCATTCGCTTGACCTTTTTGTCTATAAATAGGTACGAGGTGCATTTAGGGTTCCGTCGGCACTTGCCCTGAAGCTATGCCCAGCATAATGTACCACAAAGTAAGCCGCTGAGAGTGTTTGACTAAAGTTTAACTATAATTTGCAAGAGATCTGGAAGATTACAACACTTTACATTGTTCCATGATGGCGGGCCTTTTCTGTTGATTTAGGACTTGACAGAAATTAACTGAAGCACGCCTATTAAACCTCCACAATAAACAGGGGTCTCGAGTTAGTCTTCAACAACCGCTTCGACGGACAATATTATTATACGGCATCAAAAATGTTCCGGGACAATAGAAAGTTAGGTATTTATTAATTGAAAGTGAAATCCTATTTGAGCCTGTTGTCAACAAGTTGTTCCGACTGTTAAAATTAATGTAACGAGGATCGCACGTCGCTGTCAGTATTATGCGCGGCGCGTCGCGCTGGCCCGACCTCATGAAATATGATTTTTAATAATAAGTTGACACGCTCGATGATTATAAGATAAGCCCCCACTTTGCATTCCGAAGGGGCTCCTTGTTTTTCGTCGTCGCCCTCTCGCTGTAATCCGGCAGAGCCTACTCCGCCTGAGCCCGCTCGGGGCGCGCCTAATGTTATCTTCATACTCAATTATAACTGCGCTTTCGCTGTCACCATGTATTGTTGACAACATGTACATCGGAGATTAAGTGAAGATTTCCGAGGTCTCGCTCGATCTCGTGTCAAAAATAAATGAATTTATATTTAAAAGCTGAAAATCAATTTATGAATACTTTTCCGAAAGTATAAAAGGTTCTAGTGGCGTATTCGGGGAGCGAACAAATAAGAACCTATCTACATTTGAAAAGGACCTAACTAAATATTACGAGAAATAACCGCACTCTACCAAATTAATTTAAACTATCTTATTAAATCACTGAGTATCTAAAACGGGAAGTTTACGTAGTTAACGATTTTAGTGTAGTCAAGCCATTTACAGTAGTAGTCATATACTTATAGAAAAATGCGATCAAGACGTTTAAAATAACTTTTTGATGTGGGACTGAAAGTTTTTGCAAAATAAATGTTTTGCATAGTATCTGAATCTACAACGGGAGCGATGCATAATACCTTGTACGGCTTATACCTATGTGCCTACAATCGATATTCTCAACATGATATTCCATCTAAGACGAAACGCACTGTCATCATCAAATACCACAATTTAGATAGCTTGGTCACTACTAATACATTGTCCACACACACAATACATCGTGTTGTGTACTCTGTAGTGTACCTGTGTGTTGTGTATTGTGTAGTTTTGTAGTACCGACGGGAGGCCGAAGTCCGCTCGGCGTGTTATTAACTTCCGTGCAGCATAGAGACCGGAAATCGACGCCGGAGTAGATCCGCTCAAGACACACAGTCTGAACCACCCCTAACATTCACTGCTTGACTACATCACGATATTATCCGACAACAGTGGAACCCAACCTTATTACTCTAGTATGTTCGACATGTTATTCTCGTCATCGCTTTGATATTTTAATATGGACAGCGTATTAATGTTTCAAATTAAAATGTATGGATTCTATGGTAGAAATCAAATTAAATGTTCCGGTTATTTGAGTTCGAGGAAAAGTAAATGTTTGATTTTCTGGTTATCGATAAAATTTGTTTTAGCTCGCGGATATTAATATTAATGGCTGATTTTGATATTAAATTAGTGAATTATTCAGACATAAAATCGTATACGCTGCTACAGCGAACAATTTTACTGCAAATCAATTACTAGATACTTCCGGTAATATTTTCATATAAAAATGGAAAACCAGTCATCTATCATGTTTCAATGTTTACTAAATGTTTCTAAACGCATCCACAGTTTCATCTAAACCTCAGTTTTCGGACGTAATGTGTCAGTGGCGCATCCCCCGGGCCAACTCAGAATATTACACGCACCGCCGTTATTTGAGTCGTCGCGGGACACATTTGACAAAACTTTGACGTCACACGACACACGTCTTTTGGAAAATTCTTTGCGTTAGGAAAAACTTACAATTCTCGTCTTAAATGTGATCATACAACAATTGCTGTTTATAAGCATTCGTTTTTAGTAGGATTAGAATCAAAGATAGTGAAGGATTTCTTTGCCATCTTAAAGAAGTTTGCGCATTCAGAGCTAAGTTAGTTTAGCTTAACATGCATTTCTAACGGCCGGTCTCAATTACGGACGAGTATGTATCTTTGACCAACTGTCAAATTAGCTACCAACAGTAACTAAAACGTCATGTTTCAGCTAATGTTGCCTTTCAAACATGACGTACTGTTGGTAGCTAATTTGACAGTTGGTTAAAGGTAGATAGGTTAATGAAACCGGCCGTCAGGCTATACTTTTTCATAATTCTAGTTTGTTGTCTGCAAACAAGCATAAAAAATATTTCAGATTAAACTGGGTAAACTAAGATAACATAGCCTAAGGTCTTGATCAGTAACTGGGGCTAAACTACACGAAAATGCTTTTCTTAACAATTTAGAACTATGCATAGCGCTGAAAAATTGACATGTCTCTCTAAACCCAATATTGTTGCACAAATTGACAACTATTAACGGAGAATAGTGTTTTAAATCCCAGAAATTAAAGTTCAATTTTCCGTGATGCGTGTTTTCGGTAAAATCGCAAAAAAGTATAGGGACGTGATTTGTTGACAAATGCTGGCGGCTCGACCCCCTTTCTAGCAAAGAAGCTTTCTCTTTTAGTTTAAAAATAATAATGGCTCCCGAACTGTGCAGCGATGATGGAATATGTGTGTGTGTGTGTGTGTGTGTGTGAGAAGTGGGCGAGGGATGGTGTGTGCATGGAGTAAAGCCTTGTCCACAATGAAGGCGCGGTTAATAGGGCGGGTGCGGGCGCGATTAGGTGGCCACAGTGCATCGTGATTCCTCAGGGCAAAAAAATAGATGATCGCTCCGTCAAACCTCACTTGCCCGCCATAGGCGTCGTCATCCTAATACAAATGAAACATCGCGCGAAAACCTATCTATTGCAGCGAATATTTGTTCGGCAAAACCGGAAGACGCCATCTTTCCACGCAACAACGCTGTCGATACCATAGTCACTTCAGTGTAGACGCAAACGGCGGTTTCATGTGTTATATAACGCAACCGCCTTAGCAACCGCGCACGCTTCTCACCCTGTCAAGGCCTAAGGGTCCCTTAGGCGGCCGGGCGACCCCGTGACCCGTCTGCCATTGTAACGTTGTCATGACATACATGATGCTTATTTTATAATAAGACGTTACTTTTCCACTATTCAGCTGGGACTCACATAAATATTAGAGGGTACATTTTTTGGTGTTAAGTCTGACAGCTGTTCAAACCTAATGTTGGCTGAGTCCTGAAATTGGGTTGTGGTCATGAGATGGCAGTTTTTTCTTTAAAATGTACCTACATTATTTACGTGGCTGATATCATGCAGATTGTGAAAGAAGTATAATTGTTGTTTCAACCCCATACAGCCTGGGGTAAGGGCAGGAAGATGATGTGATATTCACCCATATTTGGTAAGACTGCAAGCCGACCCAAACCCTCAAAAACTATGGAAAAAGTTGACGATTCTTTTCAGTTGCCAAAGCCAGACATTGTCAATTGAATTGAACTGACTCGCCTCCAAAATTACGCCACGCTTAACATGACTTATCAGCACCAAGTATACCAATAATAGCGTAGAGCAGCGGAAAGCTAATATCGCTTTAGTCAAACAGTTTATGTATAAAGCGTCGGGTCTGCGTGGCGAGTGCGTGGCGCCTGCGGGCCCTGACCGACATCAAAGTGCCCTCGACAAACACGCCACTGCACTTGGTAAATAGGCTTGTTGCAAATTATCACATGAAATTTAAGTACATCGTATTCTGCATGTGTGCTTCATAGGTTTATAGATATTTCGTTTATCTGTGTGAAGGAAATCTTGCGTCATTTTCTACCTGTATTCAAGAAACTGTAAAGAGACCAAAAACATAAATGTGAAAGAATCCCAAGTTCTCTACAACGCCTTTGCTTATCAAAGAAGTGAAATCTAACTGAATACCAAGTTCTTTCGAAGATCTTTGTAGTATAGCTTTTGTCATGCACTACCTACTTGAAGTGCTTATTAATAGAATATTAGTGGTTTTTTGGTACTCAATAAAACGATTTGGCAAGTTTTGCAAAAGTAAAATTGCAAGTGTGTAGGTCAAACTACGGTGAGTCGCCGTTTTGCTTTCAGAACTTGGCTGACACACTCCCGTGTGTATAGAAAATCTACAGACATGTTTTTTAATGTATTTGTCGCTGGACAAATAAATTTTGAGGACCAACGGACTATTATATATACAGTTTAACATTAACATAGGCAAACTTAAAATCATGAGCGGTGATTGGCAGGAGCTTATAATATAGTTAGCTTGCCATGTGGAAATATGAAAATAAGAACGAAAATCGATTTGACATAAAAGCCACTGATATAAATAAGACCTAGGGAGTTATAGTTGAGCCCTTAATTCTAAGACAAACTCATTAATCGGTCTTTATTTAAATGAGCCTACATCTGAGGCAAGTCATGACTAGATTAATTAGTTCTCTTTATCTTCTATGTTACGCAAATTATGACATATGTATGTAGAAAAAAAAAAATTGGTAACGAATATTTAGCCTTTTGCCTTGTTAGTTTTTACACTGGAACACAACACAAAGGGAAGTCACCCCAAAAAGATTTTTGTTCGATGAAATATCCGATTTCATAATTTTCTTGCGACAACTCAACGAATCAACCAACTTTTTAGCACCGCAATTATAGTTGTGCTACCATGTCCTTGTATAAGTGATCTGCGTTTTTCCTTATTCACTATACACGTAAGAGTATACAACGTGTTCCTTTTGATATCCCATAACTCTGGGGTATCAATGAGACCATGCCAATGAATCACCTGGCACATGAATTATTTTTATTTTTCGTTTTCATTTTCCATACAAAACAATTCAGTAGTCACGATTATTTATGTAAAACACCCTTACGTGAAATATGACAACGTCGCATTTTCATTGCTTAAATTTGAACGACTTTAATGAAAATGATTTACTCGTACTTTTTTATGAAACTTAGATACACACATCGAGTCTAGTTTTAGTATTTTGTGATTTTATCTTCGAAACTACATAATATATATTTTTGGAAGCTTTGTTCTAAGACTTTTTGTAATACTTTTACATATAACCTTAAAGTTATGGGATATCCAAAAGAACACGTTGCGTAAGATATTGTAAGGGCATATATTCCTAAGTAATACTTGCCTGTATGAAGAGCCAAGACGTGACGAGGGCAAGGCTGCTGTACTGCCCGTTGAACCGGTAGTGGTACGCATAGAACGAGAAGTGGTACAAGTAGAAGAATCTGTGGACAAAGAAAGAAACACTGTCAAAATTGTGTATAAAATATATCTTGGGACAACTCAAACACGGTCATCCGATCCCAAACTAGGCAGAGCCTGTGCTATGGCAACCAGACAACTGATAAACATACTTATATATTTCTAAATACATACATATTATAGACAAATTACACCCAGACACAGAACAAATGATCATGCTCATCACACAAAGATTTGTCCTGGGTGGGAATCGAACCCACGACCTCCGGTTTAGCAGTCAGGGTCACTAACCACTCGCCCAACAGGCCAGTCAGTATATATATCACGCATATAATTTAAAAAGGTAGAAAGAAAACAAAATGGAGTTTTCATAGGAGGTTTTTTTAACTATTGAGAATCTTTTGCAATTCTTAAATATGTACCAATTGGTTAGTTTCACGTGTATCAATGTACTCGAAGGAAAGCACATAGACGCAAAGACGTTGAATTGAATATCCATTACGGGAGCACTAGAAGACAATAGCTAGGTAATATAAACAAGCGTGTAGTAGCAGCCATCACATAAACTGTATTCTAGTGTTATCTCGTTACGGCCAATGTTGGAAGGTTACAAAATGTATCGATACAGAAGGTTTGCCAACAACTGATCGAACGCGCACTATGAAAATCTTTTTAAACCAAACCAGTTACGAAACTATCAATACTGGGACTTTGACATGACAGAAATCTGACGAGCTTTTTGCTATATTATCATCTGCCTCTTTGTTTCAGTCCCGTACTAACACATCAAGTACCTGATCAACTGTATCCATAAAAGAATCGAATTATTTTCTACAGCAATCGTCGTTTCTCCTAATCATTAAAATATTGCACACTTGCTTCTCCAATTTACTTGGGAGCAGAATAGTCGTTATCGGCTTTGATTGCCATATATTAAAAATAGAGTAGAATCATCTGCCTGTCTTTTTCCCAAAGGTGTTGGAGTTTTTGTATTAGGTACGTTTAGTATTCTAAATAATTATGTTTAGGCCACATTTTTATACAGTGCAAATGCCTTCATCTTGTAATACGTGACTTTTTGTAGTTCCAGTCTTCAGGTCAATTCAGTGGTGGAACACAAGTGGCACATAAGTGATACTTCTGCATGTTTTATTCAGCGGCATAGCGTCGAGTCAAGCAACAAGTATACGTGAAGCAACGTCGCAGTGGGTGAGCATCATTAGGAGCTTATTGAAACACAGGACGCCATGTTTGATTATAAGTTCCTATGCAGGCTCTGGTGCCTATTTTAGCTGTTGTTTTTTTATTATATATGCAAAAGTGAATGGAAGTTTAAGGGAATGGAAATAAGAAAAAAAAAGTTCTGTGTAAAAAAGTGATATAGGTTTAGTTCGGATAAAAATAATTCATCAACACAATATTGAGAAGAAAACGTACGTTGAATGTCAAAGCATATATTAAAAACTACGGGGTTTCGTTTTTGTTCTAGCGTTGGTTTTTATGACTTACATAGTTGCCTTATGCATACTGAACAAAGATCGTTTATCATTTTCATAAAGCAATTTAAAGCATTTTAGAGAAAACAAAACTATTTTAATAAAGAATTGTCCACCAATATTTCCTACATACAGCGCATAGTTATTAAGGTAATGGGAACCATGAAAGAGGTGGCGCATTATTCTCCTTAATGTTGTCTCAGATGCAAATTTGAAAAAAACGAGAATACAAAGAATAAATCAAACCCAACTTTACAAATCGTTCAAAAAGTCAGGGGCGCTCAACATTTTAAGAATGCAACTCGACAACATGCCGACAATACTTTCCACAAGCGTTCCGAGCCAATCGTACATTTTCTCTTGTATAGATGCCATTAGATTCGTTATCTGCTTATTTCGGTGGATAAATTTCCAATGTACGACAAGGGCGACAAACGGGCCCCGGAAAAGGGGAAATGTCACCTCGTTATCTGAAAAGGTTGCAATTTTATTTGAAATCGATATTCACTGAGATATATACATTTTTCTTTAGCTATTGTGCGAGAGTGTGGAGACATGCTTTTTGTACATGTCTTCACGATGCTCTTTGAGTTGTGCTTCTTGAACTGAGTCTTATTGCGATGGTGCATATGAAGTAGGGAAGTAATAAGCATCGGGACACGAAATGATTTAAAAGCGGAAATATGTGGAACCTTGTCTAGTTATTAATGTGGGTTTTACTTTTCTATCCGTCCTTATACTTCTCTCATTCGGCGAGACTTAATATAAATATTTCTTGAATAGAGATTCGTGGGACATACGGATAGCTGGAATATATTGTTTAGTGCCATCTATTTTTTATTTAGTAAATCATTAAAAACTTATTCCATAGTTTAATGTACTATGTGACCTAAACTGCAATACAACAAACATAAACTTGAATGACCCCCGATTTCGGAATTAAGTATTTAAAGTTGAGTATTTAATGCCCAACTCAAATTCAGCCTGAAAAATTGTCATGATTTGGAGTTTCGACACGTTCCTAACTCCAAATACCCAATTAAGAAACCTGAGGCCTAATCCTACTAATGTTTAAACAACGTTTGCATTCGTATCTCAGTCGGAATCTGTCAAAAAAAAGCCAAAATTTCTATACATTTTTGCCGAATTGCGAATGACGCGAAATACGCGAACGTTGCTTAAAAATTTGGAATTAACAGTCAGTAATGAGTGCTTATTATGTCTTTCTATAAATCAACTTAAAAAAAAACTTTTTCAAATTAAAGCACATCTTTTACGAATGTAACCTAAATCTTCACACAGCTGCACATTTCAACATTAAACACAGCACAAACAGGTCGGATACGATTAACATGGTAATACGAGCACAAGGCGTTAATTAGTAGCTCGAGGTAAATCCCGTGCGCGCACGAGCAGGCGCAGCCGCGTGTATCGTGTTCACGCTGCTGGCATGTTGGTACTACTGATGTTACTGATACTGCTTGTGTTTATACAGTATCGATGTGATTAGAAAGCTTATAAAATGGTTATTTTATTTGTATGGAAACAATTTGATTTCCGTTAGTTTAGATGTAATCTAAGGGAAAAATCTCGGGCTTCTAGGGTTTCAAACTCACGATTTTGAAAAATAGTTCGAAATGGCGACGGGTGGCTATGCCAGCTCCCATAGAAAAATGTTCGAACCCCTTTCAAAAAAGGCTTACAAACTGTTGGTACCGTGTGACATATCAAATGAAAGGCCTTATTGTGTGTTTTTTCATAATTTTCAAATCAATAGTTTTGAAGTTATTCAAGAAATTAGATGAAAAATTACCATTCCTTATCTCCGAAACTACTGAGCCTAAAATTAAAAAAAGGCAGATGATTGTTCTTTACCTATAGATTACAGGAAAACCTATAAGTAGTCTATAGTGTTAAAATAACATACCTATTACAAAAATGGTATTCGGTCGGAACCCTTTGCCCGCGGGTCCGACTCGCACTTTTTTTAAGGAGCGTTCGCCGCAGTGGAAAACTGACACAAAAACATGTCTTATACATTTTTTATAAGTTATCGACATTGATTGTCGCTGTGCTGATATTGTGACTTGAATTGAACGCTTTTTATGAACGAGAATTGGCCTTATTAATTTATTAATTGTGGTTCCATAATAAGCCAATACACTATGCTAATTATGGTAGTTTATTAAGCGTGTGATTAAGTTCATACGCTTAATTAACCAAATTAATAAAGGCACTAATAAAGATCTTTCTTCGTCAATTTCGTTTTCGATTACCTATGATAAAATATCTACATTTATATGAAACACCGCAAACATCACTAAAATTACGTCACACGATAACAATACCATAAAACAGCACGAAAAACAAGTTGAAACCAATTTAAAATCAGAGGTAAAAAAACAAAAAAAGAGAAGAGACACTAAAATTGGAATTCAATAAAATGTTGTTTGAGAAAACATCTGTTGGGCAGACAAAGAGCAACGGTCGATTAAGTTCTTAAGTAACAATTTCAGCGACAGATCGTTCCCGGAATAATTTAAAGGAGGGAACTGGGGACTGGTCCTCGGCAGTCCAGCTAAGCTCTGTAGGCGTCGGCTCTTTGAGCGACATCAAACGACGCGAGATTACCAACGCATTAAACATACATGTTAGAAGAAACAAGCGGCGTTTTCTTAATGTTATTTCGTCCATAAATATTTTATCGCCCCTGTAATGGAAAATGTAAATGACGTCTTGACACGGACGTGTGACTTTTTCGTATGGTTCCTTTCAGCTGATTATTGGGGATGCAATGGACTGAACTTATGGATTTGGTGTAAAAGCCTTTAAGTTTAAATAAACATGAGGCTTCAATATTAAAACAAAGATTATAATGACAATCTAAGTCCCAAATAAATTATATTATCAATAATAAATAATAAAAAAAAACATTTCGAAAATAAGTTATTTTATTTTTCTTATTTCGCTTTATTTTTATATTTATTGGGAATTCATACAACATAATTAGCCCGCCATCTTTGGGAGTTCACCATATTGGATTTAGAATTATGTCACTTAGTCAATCGAGTATTGCGTGCATTGTGTGGCTGGTGTCCGTTGAGATAAGCCGCCAAGGCAAATCGGTCAGGAGGACTAGTATTGTGTGTACGTAAAATTTCAGCTCAATCAATTGGGGATAACTATTCCCATTAAAGCCCAAAATGAAACTAAGTGTGAAAATAACTTGCACTCGTTATATATCATCAATTTGGATTTAATAAGAGGTACATGAAGAAAAATCAGTGGAAAAATATTTTATTTTAGTAATTAAATGGGTGTACACAGCTAGGTACACTGGGCGGATAAGAAGTGTAAGTGTCCAAAGCATGCTTTTTTGCGCAAAACGCAAATTTTGCAGCGCAGAGTGAACGCTGTTGTGGCAAATAGTACATCATAATAAATGTTTTTTTTTTCGCTCAAGTACTTTTCATTTCGGTCGAAGGTAAGCTCGAGCAATCGTGCCTCTGAACAATGACTGATCCACTGTATACTTGCTAAGCAGAACAAGTGCCAAGCGTTTGTATAGCTATATGGCTATACAAACGCTTGTCCGCTAACATTGGATAATTTGGATATCCAAGGCATAGGTAGATTAGGTCTCGTGATCACGAAGTGAGCTATCATTCCATCTCGATTATATGGATTGACAGTTCACCTCGTGATCATTTCACCCAAGCTTTCACTTCGACATGTTTACAGAATCGACCGACAGGACGGAATGTAATTACTTCTATCGTTCCTGGTACGACTCTTGAAAGCATTGAAGAAGCCAAGTGATCTTCATTACCTTTTTCTTCATCACTTATAACAGCTGGATCTGATGGCATCAGCAGAAATTCCTACTGCGCATCTTCATTTTCATCAGCCATATTGATTCAAAAGCTTCTTCGAGTCTCGAATAGTTATTTTAGTTTGTAAAGACGAGCGTTGGTTGGCCATTGTAATGCATACAAATGCACCTACAAATTATTGATAATTTTAGTACACATGCGCCCTTGTACATAACCAAATGCAAAATGCAGTAAAATACACTTTTATCTAAACAAATTGTTATTCCAATGGTATCACACGTTAAAACGAATACTAATAAGACGAAAAAAAAAAACATAATATTTGTTATTTTTTAATGATATCAACACATCAATCTTACCTTATTAACTTTATCCACATTCCTATCCTAAAAAACCTATCTCAACCATAGTTCCACAGATAACAAAAGGCAATCACGCATCTTACAGCTGTACACGAGTGAGTACAGAGAGCGTTAATGGGTTAAAATTCAGTTGCAAGTTTTGACTCATACATACAAACTAACAAAGTTACTAAAAAACAAAGTTAGTAAATAAAACGTTGTAAAATAGGCTTCCACCGTAAACGTGCCCAAATTAAACATATCATTGAACCTCGTCGGTTTGTAAAAGTGAGACATCACCCCACCGACTGATAGGCTGTATAAAACACCAAGAGTCGAATGCCCATTTACAATTTTCCTTATTACACGAAAATTATTCAGAAGCCCGATAGGAGTGGGGCGAAACTGAATCTTGTTGAACTAACTCAGTGCGAAATCACTTTCGCCTCGGCCTTTGATCTCGACTGCGCCAAAGGAATGTTATTCAGTAAAAACATGCAAATTCGATAAGGTATAACACAATATTATGGAGAGCGGCTGCCGTCGCGACGCTCTCTTTACAATACTCGGCGAGCATCGGGAAATGCTTTGAATATTGTTTATCAGATCACGAATCTTTGGCTGACGATTAATCTTAGGTTAATTTTCGTGATCTTATATTGGCGTAGGAAAGAACTAAAAAAATGCTTATTGTATTTCCTTAGTTAAAACTTTGTTGTTAAATAAAATCTAAGCACCAAGATACGTATTTAAAGAAAAAATCGGTAGCACAAAATATACAATTAATTGATCTCATTCAAAATTATATAAAATGGACAACCACCGCCGAAGGACTAGCCATGTATGAGAAATACTTTTGTGTTAAAATTATGCTCTTTTTTGAATATTTCATCACTGAAGCTCAACTTCTAATGGCGTTCTGAAAAATATGAAAGGATGCTCCCAATTAGGTTATACACTGTTCCTTTTAACGTAAATTGCCTTATCTCAGTCTTAAATCAATGTTCTCCCTGTATATTATGATAATGGCGTTTTTTAACGCCGCTCAATTTGCAAATAGAATTTAAGAAAATGTTTGTACTAATAGTAAATGAAGTTAGGGACAATTTAGTGAATGTTATGACGCACGCTGCGAGTTGGGAAGTTCGTCAATATGGAACAGAAGGAGTGAATGTACAGGGCGCTGGCGCGGGGCTTCGGGTTGACCGCAGGAATCCGCAACCCCGGTAGGGTCTGGTACTAACGAAATGAAATTCCGCTGACATTCCGCGCGACGGCTACGTTCGCGACTATGACCACTGACTGCTGACAATACCTACCAACTATCCAGTTATTCCATAGCTCCATGCTGCCGATACAAAAAGGCCGCAAGTTTATTAATAACAGGGAACAACACACGAGGCTCCGATTGTTCTATAGGAATGTATGTAGTGAAATGCGCTGGTAACTATGCTGCACCTATTGTTGGAAGTCCGTGTCCATTTCAAAGCGATTTCAGTCATGTGTTCCATGAAATATCGAACATTAAAGCATAGTGTGGCTGCCTGATTGTGATCAAAATGAAATTGGTCATGAGAAAAAATTACGTAATGCGAAAGGGATCAATAGATCACTCTCGCATTATGTTATTTTACAGCATTTAAAGTTGCAGCAACAGATTAATCGTTGTAATTAACTGAATAGGCTACATGATATTTATATTGTGCACTTTATAAATGAGCCTTCGACGAGTTCACTTTATACATAAGACAAAATGTTTTTATAATGTTTAATAGGCAAAAAAGAAAATAACAAGACTGATTATATATTTTTTTTGCATAAGAAAAACATACGACGACCGACAAAAAAATTTTTTGAACCTTCAAAATTCTTCCCTAAGCTTACTAAACAACTTGATCTCTAATCGCTACAAAGTCTATAAGGGACTTAAGCTCCATGAATATGTAGTGTTTGAAATTAGAATGTCGATATAGAGGAGCAAGTTGGTGTCGAAACTAATCGGAGGCAGAAGTTGCGATCGGCCCGACAAATGCGGTTCAACACACAAACTTGCTCCAGTTGCAAGTTCGGGGTGACATGTCGGGTATACTTGTCTTGTGTGTAGCTGAGAATGCGACTTTAATAGACTGGTTAGGGAAGATTCGATGATAGACAGCCGGTCTATTCTGTAAACCTCTCGACGTGAAAAATTTGGTGGAGTGAGTTTGAAGTGAACTGTCATTCCATCTTTGATTGGATGGTTTGACAGCTCATTTCGCCTATGTTTTCACGGTTCAATTTTTACAGAATAGCACTAGAGGTCCTGTTGAATTAGAAATTGTAGAGTTGTTTTTGTGGACATATAATTGTAACACTATTTTTGATTTATCATGAAAGAATTGAATTATTTTCATTACATTAATGCGGCCATAGTTTTCATTACAATTTTAAAAAGCAACGTAGGTTTATGTCAACGTTTGACTGGTTGGTTAAGTGACGTCTGTCACTCACTTTACTGCCTTTGATCTAGAAACCAATGGAGATGTCACCGTAAACTGGAAAACTCCGTAAGATTATAAAATATGATGGGAGCTAATGCGGGCCATACACTTTCTAGTAATTTGATAAAACAGTCTGGTTCAAAATGTTTGATCAAATGCAAATACGAAATTTCATATTTCTTCATGCCATTTGACAACTAATTTTTAACCTCAAAAGGAGGAGGTTCTGAATTCGAATGTATGTTTTTCTTATCAAATGTTGACTACTACTTTTACTGTTTCAAACAGTTGGATATAATTATCATGAATATCTATTCATGATAATTATATCTAACTGTTTGAAACAGCCTGAATGATCAAATTCCTTGCCTATGCCCGCATAAGTTCGCTCGTTTCGCTCGCACACTCTAGCTCCTGTCATACCATTCGAACCTAACCTATCCGTATCGGAGAGCCCTAAGCTAAAAGAGTTTATTTGCGACAAGCATGACGCAAACCAACCAAATTAAATAAGCTAAATTAAAAAAGTTATGCAAGTTGGGAAGATATGCTCTCTGTGCCCTATGTTCCGCAACTTGGCTAGGCAAGAAAATCCGATAAAACGTAGAACCGTACACTAATTGGTCGCCAACATGTCGTTAGTTTATGTCGGTTCACAATTTCTCGGAACGACTTCGAGAGATTGCAGACTATCAAATTTTGATGCGGAAACAAGTATTCTATAATCTTACGGAGTTTGCAATTATCCGGTGACAAAGCTAAATATATTTTGCGCCCACCGCAGCTTAATTGGGAAGACAGCAGGAGGATGATGATCTACAACTACGAACGCTGCAACAGAATAAATAATTATCGAGGTGAAGTATGAACATTTAATGTCCCGGCAGTTACTGTCCATCCCAGATTGTCTGGAAGAGATCGCGGAATGCGATAAGGCCGCCCATTGCATGTGTTTTAGTTTAAGTGTCCGTTTTGTTTTACTTTGTGTTAGTATATTATAAATAAATAAATAAACAACATTATATCTTCACACATGTCTTCAAATAACCAGCACTAATTCCAAATCCTCAAACCAATCCATCTGTTTGCCAAACTGAGCACAAGTCGTGCTAACAGCGGCGAGATGGGCGACTTGTCGCAAGGAAGCCACACCCCTACAAAGATGCCAACTTGGACGGCAGCTACCTTCCATTTAGTCGAGTTTCCTCAGGCGCAACTTCCAGCCTCCATTCAGAGTTGCTAAGTATTGCCAACTCCAATATATTGTAGAACACCCACATTTCTACGACTTCTTGCGTAAAATTCTCAAGTTTTTTTTCTATTGTTCTAAAAATTCTTTTTTTAAACAATAATCAATGGTTACGGCCCCTCGAAAGTTTCGCAATTTGCGAGAGGGTTATTGCGTAGTTATTTAACTTATGAAAACATAGTTTTTATTGCTTCGTTTAGAAACGGAGGAAGTTTTTTTTGTATACGAATGTCGGCCAACGTGAGGCCGTAAAGGGTTACTGAATTTTTCTATAGGCTGTATAAAATATAAAATTAACTGTATTGCGTAGTTCTTAAACTTTTGCAAAGATACTTTTTAATGCTTCGTTTAGAAACGAAGGCTGTTTCTTTAACACAAATGTTTGCCAACGTGAGGATATTATTTTGTATTTTCAATAGAAAACAGCAAATTTACAATAGGGCTGGCTGTTGCGTAGTTTTTTAACATTTGTAAGCATACTTTTTAAAGCTTCGTTTAGAAATGAAGAAAGTATTTTTTCTGTTGTCAACTTTGGTCGAAGGGTACTATTCGAATATTTCAATGGAAAATACTAAATTAACGCAGTGCCCTGTTGCGTAGTTCCTTAACTTTCCTAAACATAATTTTTAATGCTTCGTTTTGAAACTGAAAATGAAAATGGAATTTTCTTTGTCGTCAACGAATGTTGTACAACGTGTAACAGTTAAGAACGTTATCAAATTCAATCAGTAATGAACAACTTACTGACCACGTCTGCTACTACTGCTGAGTGTGCACGCCTGCTTGCTGTGGGAAAATGGGAGTCGGGTCTTTGGCTTTGTTTATCTATATAGCCCTACTGTCGTCGAACCTGCCTAGGTTCGGCGGAAACGGAGAGAAGCAGCGAGGCGGAAAGTGATAGGCACCACTTTCCCCCTCGCTGCTTCTCTCTGTTTAGGAGCTCCATGTTGTTCTCCTCATCGCTGTCACTGTGGTGAGGTTGTCAACAGCCTCGGGCACTACGGCCTTTCTTGAAGCCGCAGTGCGGGCCGTTTTGGGCGATACGCTAATTAAAACGACATTATCTGACGAGCTCTCGTCACCGTCGGCGTTCCAGCCGTATTAGAACTCAATGGCTTGGCACGTGACGATGGCAAAAGGCCGGACGGCATATTTTTGTTTCCATGGAAGATGGGTAGGCCTTTAGTGTGGGACGCAACCTGTGTCGATATTTTTGAGCAATCCCATCTTTCTAGTTCAACGTGATGTACTGGTGCTGCTGCTGCGGCTGCGGAAAACCTCAAGCGGCGCAAATATAGTAACCTTATTGGTAACTATACTTTCGAGCCGGGCTTTGGTGCTCACAGCCTTTTCAAAGAAATTTCGAAACGGCTGGTTGACACTTCTTGTGACCCAAGAGCTGGCTTTTACTTTGGCCAAAGGCTAAGTATTGCCATTTAACGTGGTAATGCTGCCAGTCTCTTGGGCACATTATCAGCTGCAGCAGCAGGACGAATTTTTGGACGCTGTAATTTAGTTTGTTTTAAGTTTAGTTTATTTGTTATTAAATATTACGTGCGAAATCAGTAATGCAAAACATAAAATAAAATTATATTTAATTAACTTACGCAGATGAATTAGTTAGGTTAGAAAATAACTATTAACTATTTTAAAGTCACAAAAAAAAAATCATCAATTAATATTATGATGAAATAATGTTCAATGTATTAAAATTCGCTTCGATTTTTGTAGACGTAAAGCTCTACAGCAACTTCGTAGCGTCGTAGAACTCGTAGCACCGTAGCAGTCGTAGCCCCGTAGAGGTCTCGTAGCGCTCAGTCACGTGCCCGGCGATCACGAAACGTTTTTACCGCATTTCCGTTTTTCAACTGCTCACGTGGCAATCGCGTCGCAAATTTTAAACCGAAGCTTTTAAAATTCTGAATTTTACAAAATTGTGTGAAAGCATTTAACAAAAAGAAGAAAATATTTTACGTTATTAAGGTATTCAATTTTTTTTTTTGTATTGGAGTTTTGAGGTTTTTTTACATTTGCTAGTTTTATTAATTTCATGTTATGTACGGTAATTTTGCCGGGCGTGACCCAAATTAATACTTTTATTTCAGAGACAGTTTTAAATCATTTAATTTCATTTTTAGAAAAAGGCTGCGAAATGATCGACAGTTTAGTAACATCTGTGTCGTGATATTGAAAAAAGATCGATTAGAGAGAACTAGATTAGGATTACAGTGTACAGTCAGTCTCGGGTCTGTTTGTTCGCGCGACGTGTGTCGGTGGTGTTTTTAAATCCCCGCATTTTTCCTAATCTCGTTGTAACACAGGCCGCGGGTCCTCATCGGAAATGGCATTATTTCCCGGCCCAGGGCATCCCGCATCCCGTCAGGACACCGGATACTCCCCGCTAGCAGTACGCACGTCGTCCACCCCAAAAACTCTCGTTGTTCGACTGAGAATTTTCTACCATTTCCTCTGACATCCGTTTTTACATTACTTTGTCAGATGTTTGAGTGTTTAAATTAACGTCAGTAAGTTTCGGTGTTAAAGCGGTTAAGGACTACATCTGATCCGAATCCGTAAAAATACGTTTCGAAATAGACAAAGAACTATTTGTATGGTAGTTTACGCACTAGATCCGACTTTCGTCACCTGATTTCTCTCCTTCATCCGTGAGTCTTCAATTCGGACCGAAGTGGCCGTAGTACTGTTTGTATGAACGCTTTCGCTTTACCTCGGATTCAAATCGGAAAGCTTGGGTTTGGATAAGTGCATTAGCAATATCCGAATTTGGTCCGAGTTTTTTAGACTCTAGATCCATATTTTCACGAATTCGAATCGGATGCAGTGCGAAAAGCAATATCCGAATGCAGTGCGAGTTTTTTTATATCCGTATTTTCACGGTCCGATGATCGGATGCAGTGCGTAACCGCTCTTAGCTTGAATATTAATTGCTATTTTATTTCATGACATGCTTTGCTGATCAAAACCTACTATTTTATTTTTGGTAAGCTGTTGAGAAAAAGTGTCTTAGTGTGCTAAGAAACTCTGTCTCAACTTAGTTTTAGCATTCACACACTCTCGTGTATTTGATCCTTATTCTTAACAAGAAACAATTCCAATTACATTATTACTTATGATTAAAAAAGATTCAATAAAACAAAGCTATATGTTACCAAATAATAATAATCTTATGTCACACAGGCAACATTGAAATAATATCTGAAACACAAAAATCAGTGAGATATACGATTTAATCTTATTAGAAACTCATTAGCAGCACCGACATAAGTCCGTCGTTAATGAATCGAAATCCAATCCGTGTTTACTTTCACCGCTCAAGGTATTGTTAGTCCCGGTTAGTACTGCCCAGCGGTTATCATAATATTTTCTATTGCCCTCGGTATTTCGGTTACACCAACATTTGATATTTACTGGGAATAAAAACAAATCTAAGGTAGAATCTATATTTAATTAATAAGGTAAACGGTTCAGTATCGGCTTCACTTGATACTGTATAACGTGTGCTGGTAATAAACAACATGGCCCCACTTGGACAGGTCTCAATTTCACCCTGCTGGCTATTTTTCTGTCTTTTGTTTTGCTATTCTCCAGAGATAAACGAAAATATCTTATTATTTGCTTGTGTAAATGTTACATTGTTTACTTTACGCGTGGTAACATAGAAATAACTGTTGCCATATCACATAGTTAGTTGATAAAAAAAAAAACAATTTGTCAATTTTATTCCGTTGATTATATTATATAACTCATGTGAAAAAACATTTGAATATTCGTACTACTTCATTTCATAGTACATATATGATTGTATAAAACACAATAGACAAAACACTGAACGAGACAAATGACATAACGAATACCCAATAAAACAATCGGAGAGAGGTCTTACAAAACTCTGACACAAAAGAGGTATTAAATGTTCTTACAGATAACTAAAATAAAAAAGAAGTGAAGTTGTCTATGGAGCACACTCCCGGTTCTCACGTCCCCGATATTTGTCGCATGTCGCCTGGCGACGGCATTGTATGGTAAGGAGGCGACACCTGTGAAGGCTTATAAGGACGATGGTCCGCTTTCATTGTGCCGGAGCACCACGCAACATATAAGTTCTTCCAACTCTTATTGTGAGACACTTATCTGTTTCATATTTTGTAAGTAGCTTCAAGTAATGAATTGTTGGAAGAAGAACAATAGATACGCGCTATTTTTCTTTGTATTTACGTGCTTAGTAAACAAGGAACCTACAAAACTCTCTATATTTTTACTTTTGATGCAACGAAAAGTTCTGAAGATGAAATAGAAGAAATGTTTTTGTTTGCCAGTTTCATATCCTATCACCAGCAACATTCTAAAAAAGCAATTTGTAAGTACGACTGCGTTTTCTTCTCAAGAATATTGCACTTCAGGCTTCTTACGATGATGATGAAGCATTGCTTACGCTGCTCTATTTCACAACTATAGTGCTTTCGTCGAGCGGTGCATTGTTATTTCTTAGCAAAGTGCTGAAATATTGCGGCGGCGCGTTCGGAAGCTGAACAATGGCGCTACGAAACTGATCTTTACCGCAACCACTTTATGGAGACCGAGAAACCCTCGTTTAGGGTATAGTTTTTGGCTGAGTGGGCGGGATTATTTGAAAATGAACCTTAGCGTGTTGGGGATAAAAGTGGTTTTGTGGTAAAAGGTGAAGTAGCCGCAGGTGCTGGCAATCCCGCAGCCACGGTTTGAATCACGCCTGTTGCACGGCGCCGCATATATCTTAGCTCACTCAGCGCGTCACACCTCGTTGCTCTTTTTATACACTTAGTCCTTCATACAATGTTACTTTAAAAATATTACTTGTCGTGTATTCGTGTATCTTTCTTGTAGGTACGTGGACAGAGGCATTAATCAATATACTCGCTATTTAAGGCTTTCTAGGAGATCTACTTACACGTTCAGGAGAAAACAATGACAAGGTTCGCCGGGACATGAAGTATGACAGTCCATTAAGTTCTCATTGTCACACACTGGCGCACAATGGCCGTCGATCGAAAGGCTTGACGTTTTGTTTTCTTGTAACTCGACACTGATGGACCGAAGGAAAGATAAATAGCTCATGGTAGATTGATATAAAATGCGTAGAGGATGCAACGCTAACAAAGGAGAAAATCTAATGCGACTTTAACGAGGTAACGAGTTTGGAGAGAATGTTTATTGAAGAGACCGCACATAAATGCAAACAGCGTGTAAGCTTAACATCTCATGTCTCGTATAAAGCTCTCAGAAGCTTCTAAGGTGAAAGACAGCATCTCAAAGTAACTGCACTCAATTCGATTTGGCTGCGTCTTGTTTAAACATCTCGACGAGAAGCGCCAAACATATCAGTTACCGAGACTAGGCGCACCTCCGCGTCTTATTTGTGGCGCAAATACGAGGGTGGAAGGGTAAAGTAAAAAATGGAGAAACGCGTCCCGAATAAACACAAGAGAAATAACGACATCAAACAATAATTGAAATCATAGGTCGCGGCGGGAGCGAGGCTCATGCGGGAGTCGCATGCGTGCCGCCACATATACCTACGTATCTAACTATACTGTAAGTAGCTGCACGTGTCTACGTCGTAATATTCCATCAGACTTTTTCTTCCTAAAAGAAAAGAAGATTATGATTTTCATAATTTTAGTGCGTCAATAAACAAGTTAGCTTTTATAAACCAGTGTTTGATTCACTAAGGAAATATAATCCTATTAACCAGCTGGTAAACAAGATTTTCCTCCACAATTAAAATCTGATCCATCAATTTCTTAACATAAAATCTTGAATTTAATCCGCTTTCTAATAGTTTAAGCCGATCTAATATTTCAGTGAAGAAATTTATTCTTGTAAAACTTGTAATAAAAACATCGTAAGGTGATGGGAACATTCGCGGGATATACACATCGTCGCTATTTATCTCAACAAATCGAATAAAAAGGTTAATAGAGGCTCGCTGGGAGGGGGAGGAAAGATTGCCTCTGTCCTCAATGGGAGAGGCGAGCCTTCTGCAGCCGCGATACCATTATTAGTGAGTTAAATCAATTTGCGGCATATTGTTTGAGAGGAGCTTAATAACAGAGGCGAGAGGACCTGGGACATCGCCATGACTACCCTTGATGATCCGCCGCTAACCATATCCGCCGCAAGACTCGCTACATGATTGTAAGGGAAACTATGGCCAGCTATTTTGATACGACATAATTATATTGAGGTCAGTAGATTACAAAAAAATACAGCCGACTTCCAATAAAAAAAAAACACTACAAAATATAAAATAAGTTTAATTTCGGAAGTCCGTGTTTTTGGTTGTTTCTTCGTATTTTAACACCGACTTCCGAAATGAAAGTTATTTTATACTTTATAGTGTTTTTTTTATTTGGAAGTTGGTTGTATTGTTTACCGACTTCAAAAAATTGAGGAGGTTCTAAATGTTTGTTACCTAATAACTCCGGCATTTATAAACCGATTTGAAAAAATCTTTTTACTTTTTAGTGGCAATTTCGTTTGCTTGGATGATATATTTTCTCCAGTTATTTTGATTTAAAAACTAAACTACATAACCGATTTTGATAAAATTTCTATGGGACCAATCGGAACGTATATACTTTTACATGAAAAAAGATTTTTTTAAATCAGTTCATAAATTACGAGTTATGAGGTAACAAACGCTTAAAAATACAACCGAATTGAGAACCTCCCAGTTTTTATAAAGTCGGTTAAAACTTAGTAGCAGAATTTGATAGCTTTTAAGTAGCTCAAGTAAAATTATACTCTATTATAAATAGCAACATAATTTTGCGCTTCTATCAAAATGTGTATTACTGAAACTGATAAATCCGACATAATTACGTAGTCTGATAATTCGCGGCCTTTTAACTGTCACTACGCAAAATTACTTGAAAATTCAGCTGCGTAATAATATAATTACAGGCCAAATTAATGCCCATTAAATAAACAAGTGGATCGTACCGAGCCTATTTTGAAAGCGATACCTCCGCCTTCGGAAGTTAATAAAAATGCCGTTGAGAACCGAAAATAATTTGTCCATTGAGGGTTATTTAACAGTTGTACGGTTGTTTATTTGCACCGCGGCGCTCCGACAAAAACTACCCAAGTACCCGGTCACAAAATGAAAAGCACCTCAATACTAGACCCTATAGCGATGTCGTAAAGTTGATGATTACAATTGTACGCTCGGCAATTACGAGCTGAAGTCGATACAGTCGGAGTAAATTATTAAAACGAGCTGTCGAACAAGCGAAATTAATCGAAAGTATTCCGTTTGAATTTGAAACGAAGTCGGAGGAGCACTTCTAGTTTATTAGTTAGCTCGATCGGAATGACTAGGGTACTGGGCTGACTTAGTAGACGGTAGCTGCTTAATAAATTCAACAAGTTCAATATTATTCATAAATAATATTACAAATGCTTATTTTATCTCGATTTACCGTTTACTGTTCCGGAAATTCCAAATCTGTTTCCAATATTAAATGGGAGCTATTATTATTAAAAATTGCTCATCCTTGACTATACGAAGGACGGTTTTATAAGTCGAATACACATCCTAGATTTCACACAAACAGTCATATTGAGAGCCGGTCGGAAATAAATCATCTGTAAAATCGGTATCGGGACGGTACTAAAGACCAATAAAGGCGACAAAAACCGTGTCGACAAGTCATTTAACAAGCGTTCGAGCATATCGTTGAATAGCATTAGCGGAACAATATTTTATGCAGTGCGAGGGAAGGAGCGGGGCGCGGGGTGCGTGCCGGGGACAGGCCGGCGCGCGGCGGGGCGCCGGATGTCATGGAAAAATTGCTACTTCCGAGCCGGAGCCCGCACAAAAGGACCCGTCTGCGATTTTATTATCAAGTGTACTGACCTCCACGGTGCTCTGTTACAAGCAGTCTATCAAAAAATATGACAGTTCTTTTAGTGAATATGAGCTCGCGTTGTATCGTAGCTGAAGGATATTGTTTTCTCTAGAACGTCTTGTAAGATCGTTTGTAAGGTATCTTTTGTAATGTAGAAGCATGTTGGAATTTTGTTATCCTTAATGGTATTACAAGCTAAGTTGCTAGCAAAGACGTTTTCTTTTTAACTTTAATGTATATAAGCTTCGCACACAATAACTTGGTCTAAATAATGGCATACAATCGACTCTGCCATATTTTTTGGTGTAGCTTGCATATATCATCATAGCGACGCTGCTCAAAGCGGCGATTGTTTACAAGTTGATACGTTTTCAATTGCAGATGGCTGTCAGTGTGCCAATTTCGCGGCATTCACAACAAATTACGTATTAAAGCGAGTGGAAGCGCAAACAAAACGGTCCGTGTTCGTGACGTGAATTGAGCGGGTAGAACGTGCACCGCGGACAGGGCGCGGATACAGTGCGGCGGACAGCGGACAAGCGAGCAAATTTCATGCCAATACGAAGAAAATAGTGCGAAATTTTTAAATGGCACAGCCAGTATTGTTAAATAAAAAAAAAAGCCCGAAAAAAATATTTCGACGGTTTCGGTTTCGCGGTAATTTCTAGCTAGAAATTAGGGCTACTATCCGCGTCTTACCGTCAAAATATTTTGCGCGGAGTTCCAGCGTATTGCTAATTGGAAATGAATGAAATTACAAGAATACACAATCTGCACTCACTTGCGAGATCTTTCATCAGGAATTCTGTAGAAATCAACATTTTTCCGTTTTCAAACTGGAAGCTCGGAATAAATTAAAAGCTTGATGCCTGTCATGAATTCTGTAAATACATGGATAGAATATTATACACCGACAAAGCAAAACTCATGGAAAGAAAAAACTTCACGTACCTACTTTTTTTTTCGACTTATCATTTTTACACGAGCAATTTTTCTATGTCATAACATCTACAATACCAGACTATTTTCGAAAAATATAATCTATATCTATATATCAAACAAAGTCGGGTTAGTTACACTATTTATAACTCAAGAACGGCTGGACCGATTTTGAAGATCTTTGGTTTGTTGGATTTTTCTTTGCGCCAAACAGCAGAATTACTATTAAAACAATTTTTTTTTTTAAATTACAAAAATGATTTTATTTTATTTTTCTTTTCATTTCATTTCAATCTGATACATGGCAAACAAAAACAAAACACAGCAAAAAATATTCTGAGGCGGTACGATTTTCGCCGGAGTCACTGCTTAGGTATCTATAAAATTTCACAAAAAAAAAAAACTTTAAATCAGAATCCGCTGTTCCAGACCACAGTGACCGGACCCAAAGTGGTACACGTTTAATTTAATTACTCATGTGCCAGACACCGACCCGGCTGGCCTTAAGAACACGTGACAGTGTTTCAAGGGCCTCAAATGTACGACACGGCCCAAATTGGACCAGCTATTGTGCTTAATAATAGCTCTTCGGAACTTCACTAATTGTATCGGGTTTCTAAAAGAGTTTGTTTAGAGCTATGGAATTTGTTTTATTTATAGAAGTTTACGGTATATTTAGAATATGTGAACGTGTGTTGGTATTTTATTATAATGCTGACTTTTAAACTAAATACTTTTGCAGCCAGTACTTTAAGATATCGGATACAATAGTTTTAAAAAATATGAACTCGTGCTTATATGAGAACTACTGCCGACAAACTGTTTTGTTGTTTGGCAGAATTTTGTGTGCATATTTTGAATAAATCAGTTCAACGTTCTGACAGAGAAAGAAATCTTTCAGTAAGGTCAGAATTAAAAACAAAATGTTACGTTCCGCTCTTTTCTCTAAAGGTACCTACACTAAGACGTTTTGTATTGTAAATCGTATGGCCAATAGGAGTGACAAATCTCTTATGGTGTATATTAAACGAAACCTTTATCTTTCTACGGTTTAAAATTCGGCTGAATAACAGTTAAATGCCAGCAGATCGTAGCAAACATCATAAGTAATAATTAGAAATAATTAAAATTCATTAAAAAAAAACAACTTATGATGTCTGCTACGATCTGCTAACATTTAATTCCTACCTACACATGCCTTCAGAAATAATTCTTCAACCAATGTTATTTATTACTTGATTTATAAACAGCATCAATCATCTAAAGTTACACGCGTTAGAGATAAGAAGAGAAAGCTAGAAAAACATCGAGGACGACCATCTATTTTCGCAAAAATGATATTGTATATTTGCTAATTAGCTACGGTAAAGTAAACAAGTCCTCGATAAAATTAAACTCAATAAGATAAATAAGCTTGTATGTTTACATCGTTATTTCCAAGAAAATAGTTGCGATGTACAGTATCGGAAGCTACTTGGAAATGTTTATGAAAGAAAATACATGTTAGCTTTTGCGAGCGGTTTTGCCTATGTGCGAAGTGTTATTTTTCGAATTCCCTTTCATTTGATCCCCATTTATGGGCTGCAAAAAATAGGAAACACCGGCCTCATCTAGTTTAAATATTACCAAAATAGATTGACGTGTAAGGTGTTATGTTAAATGTACTTACAAAATACATATCATTTAACTAATCGTACGGTCAATAGCTGGGGATAACCGTTTTAAAAATCCGTTGCAATATGTAACCTATACACACTACTCGTAACTAAGAAAGCAATTTAAACAAAAGCTAATAATCCTAAAGGAACATACTACCGGGATGAAATGTATACTATGACATCCAGGATATGGGTACAGTAGTAACAAGTTTCATGCAACGCCGTTGAGGCGTGGTTGATTAACAAACGTCCAAACATACGGGCTTTCACATTTATTATATTAGTAAAAATATCACAGGATTATTTTATTGTCACCTGGTGGAAAAGCGGAGGCGGGTATTAGAAACTACCCACGACTACTTACAAAGGAATGATACACCTATCTTGAAAAGCTCTGCGTATTGTTGGATTACGAACAAAAATAAAGTTTCTAGAAAATATGCTTGCATTTTTCAGGACTTGGGTTGCTTGAAAAATACGATCACACACTATAAAATTAGTAAACACGTAGGTATAGGAACACTAAAAATCTAACAAATCTATAGCTAAAATTCGGATATCTCTCTAACCCTCGATTTCTGAAGTAAGCATTTGAAGTTGAATTTTTCTCAGACTACGTCAAAATTTGGCATTAAAGTAAGGCTAGACACGTTCATAACTCAAATCCTACTCTATACTCAATTCAAAGACTCGCTCTAAGTCTTACGGTACACGTCTGTCACAGTTGGCACAGCACTAAATACACCGGGTTTATTCTAGCAGACACAATTACAGGTTCCGCTGCAAGCAGGCAGGCGACTCGATATCGGAAAGAGATGTTGTTATCTAGAACACGAGCACTCGGCTTAATCCCTTTAATTAGCAAAGCAAGACGAAATGACACCCTCCATAGAACTACGACTGGCGTAGAACAGGTATTTAAATTAGTTTAGAGATTAGAGACAGGCTATAGTTTTGAAAGGGAAAAAGTCTTCTGGAATATATAGTTACGAGATTGAAATTGACCCAGTTTGGATTCACGAGTAACTTCATCATTCCAGCATGTCAAGTGTGAAAATTCACGACATGGTTTTGAAAATACAAGTCACGTCTCTAAATTGAAATGACGCTAGTGATGTGTGTAAGGAAATAAAAGGCATCTGAATGAAATTAACGGGACGCATTCAAAGCAGACAACCGGTCTAGTCGGTGACAAAGCCGCGCAGACAGCCCGCAGCGCGCGAGACTCGTCGTGAATGCCTAATTACGACGCTGAGTAAATAACTTTTCTATTTGCCTCGGGTCGGGTCGCGTTCGGTAAAACATTAATCATGATTGAGCTAAGTGGCTTAATACGGGAGGGATAATGGCGAGCAATGATCGCCGGCAGGGGGTGGCGCCGAACGGGCGCGCAGTTGGACGTCCGCGGTGCGTCATGCGACGCCGCCCAGATGTACGCCGTCACATACGGTGCGACTCTGAGAGACGATGACACGTTACATTCAATAACTATTGATACATAAGGAAACAAAGAGTTGTAATACTAAGGACCAAAAAGGTTGCAATATTCGTTGAGAGCCCTATGCGCTGCTTGCAAAGTTCTATCAGCTTAATAACCAAAGGCCAAAACTATCGGGCCCCGGCCTTTAAGTACAGAAATGAAGCCGCGATGGCTCCTAAATGGAAAACACAAACATAGGGTTGGTACGCCGCGGGCGCTCCGCACTGTTATTGTTTGTACACCGAAACTAAAGCCAGCAGAGGAAGCCCTACACGCGAGCAAACGGGAAACTTTAAAAGAAACCATCAAGATAAATGCGAGCTCAAGCACTACCCACACATTTTGATATGAAGCATCAATTAGCGGCGCTTCTTGAGAAATATATTTTCAGTTTTACGTCGAAAAGGCTTAATTTCAACATTAGGGTCTAACTAGTTTCAAGTATGAATGTTTCATCATATTACGGAAAGTTCTTGAGAGATACGAAGCCGAGTGTTTCCATATTGCTTTTACATTTTGTATTCCGTGACATTCGTATACAGGTGTTTGGAGAAATCCTCTTAAATTTTCGTACACTCTTAAAGGGAAGCTAATTGCAATAATATCAGGCACAGTATGCGAATTTGAGGTAGAGTAGGGAGGTGCAATATCGATATCGGGTCTCGACAAAAGTGGGCAGTATAGCGCACCGCAGGCGACGTCAGGGGGCGCGCGCCTCGCTCAGAGAGCTTTTCCTTGTCACCGGGCATAACACTAAACGATAATATTGCGATCGACTTCCGATCCTTAAACGGCAACAATTGTCGTATGTAACGTTAATGGAACCGCTGCTCCGGCGGCTTGCGAACCGCGCCCGTTTTATGCATATCGACGTCTATCGAGATTTAACGCCGATAGCAAACCATTAGTGAACGCGCATAATGTAGGATTTTATATGAAGAGGTCATTTCGGTGTGTTATCGATAATGGGTGTCGCATCCCTGTTCAGAAGAATACCCTAGCTGAGAAATAAATTCCTTGCACATTGGTTTTGCTTTCCATAAGTGGTTCAGAAATATGGCTAATATTTTGCGTGCTTTATTAAACCCATATGTTGCGACTATGAGTTAACTTCACCTCAAAATACATTTGAAAGCACTAACTGCCAAAAAGCAATATCGAGAGCTACGAAAACGAGCGCGTTGCAAGGATTCTTTCCAATTCGCTTGCGCTCCGATAAGGATTCACCTTTTAGCGTGGCCGCGCCGGCACAACAATATCAAACATTTCCCACTTGCCGCGCGGTGGCTTCTTTCGATACAAGCTCAACATTTATAAGTAGGAGGTTACGGGGTGATGCAGCGAGAATATTCAAATTTCGAGTTTCGAGGCGAAGCGACTAGATTCGTTAAAGATTAGTGGGTGATGGAAGATAAAAGCAAACCAGCAGCCAGGTACACAACACATTCATCTTATTCTGAAATAAACACCTACGACACTCAGCATAGACACAATCAGAAATAAATAAAGCACCTAAGCCTGGTGATATGATCGTATCAATGGTACCTTCTCCCACTTAGTTCTTATTTGAGAATATGTGTAGGTATGGACTATTATGTGTCGCCTCAACACAACAGATCCAAAAATATATTGCAAGGGCGACAGACCAATTAATTGAGATATGATATTACGAAGTTTTTCAACACTCTCGAAAAGTTTAATAAACATAATATTTATGAGAAATACTACACATAATAAGTATACCTATCTAACACCGTTCAAGAAATTTTAGTTTAAAATATATTTCTGGTAAATACAATTATAAAAAACAGGATGAATTTTTAAAGTGTGCTTGGATGGCAAACTCAAAAACTATGAGGATTAGCGAAAAACACTGAAAGGAGTCTCGAGCCCGATTTTGATGAAATTTAAAACAGCATCATTGGATTTTTGAAAAATCGATATTCTTAGCCAGGAATCGAATAAGATAATTTTGAAAAAAAAAAAACACTATATTATTACACCATCCGAAAGTGTCCCTGCTAAAGTAAGGGAAAGCTCACATTTTTAACAAATTTGTTTTAAAATTCTGACAACCTAAAAACCAACCTAAACCTGCGTTTTTTTTTTTTTTTTTTCAAATATCCAATGATGCAGTTGTAGATTCTCGGGCCCTATGTTGATGAAAACTAAAACTGCATCATAGATTTTTGGAAAAATTATCAGTTGGTAATTACTTATTTTTTTTTGGAAATGTATTTTTTTTTTGTTTCCGTTAGTTATGTTATTACTTTCCAAAATGTGATGCTTGTTAGAGACACTGCTTATTAGGAATAATACAGGTTTAATAATATGTTTTTGTTTTAAATTAACCGGTTCGGTTCCTGGCTAGGAATACCGATTTTTTCAAAAATGTAATGATGCTGTTTTAGTTTTCATTAAAATCGGGTTCGAGACTTCATTCAGTGTTTTTCGATATTCCTCATAGTTTCGAATATGGTCATCCACGCACACTTTAAAAATTCAACAGGGTGATTTTTTTATTTTGGCTGCAATATTTTTTTTCGAGCGCCCTTTTCTTTTCTGAAGGGCTAGCTGACAAATAAACTAACATTAAAAATATTAAACATTTACACAAACAAATGTTATTTTTGTGGATAAAAGTAAATAATTCGATGAATTATGATATTCAGTTATGATGTTCAATTTATTAGTCCAGTTTAAAAATTAAAAAAAAATAATGTTTAAAATGAGTTGCACCTCTAAACTGAGATTAAAAAAAAAACGCTCACCTTTCCAGAGGCAGAGCGTTCTATAGGAATTAGGAAAATAGAAGCACTTGGAGAGACAAATGGACTAAACTCACTTTTGTGAAATTGACAGGATTCGGAACCCAAAACTAGGGTCAATAAGAACCAGTTTTCGAGTAAGTGTGTTGGAAAATAGATTTAGTTCTCCAATACCCTTAGCTAAAAATATACTCAATCCTTATGAAAACCATACCGTTAAATCTTACACTTAAGATAAACATAGACAGCCAGGAGAAAAAGACGATAAATAGGTGACAATAAGAAAAATAGCTCGAATATATTTCCAAAGGTGACTTCCACGAACATAAACAACTTATGATGTTATTAATTAGCGAAAACATCCTTATTATCGAAAGATGTGGAAGTTCGCTCAGCAGTGCACGCGAGGTACAAGTCCCTTATAATTATTGGCAGCTTACAGGAAACTATCGTTCACGGTTTATTGGCGCGAGCGTCCCCATCCGCGACAATATCGTTGAAGCAATTAATTTGTTATTTCTCTATTGCTGTTGCGAATGTCCGTTTCCTGCCTGAGATGAAATATTGGAATTATTTCTAGAATTATTGTTACGAAAATAATTTTAATGTCGTCTGTTGTTGCAGGGCACGTGACCAAATGAATGATATTTTAGTTAAATGTGTAGTGAGTCCATAAAAACTACTATAAAAATGCTTCTTAGTAAGTAAAGAAGTTCATGTTCAAATATCGCACTCCGCATTGCAAAACTTATGTAATGCATTTTAGGGTTTGCAGAATTTCAATTTGAGTATATTAAATTCAAGTCAAGTAGATTCCATATGAAACATATCTTACGCCTGACTGCACCACCATAACTCGACAATGTAGAGGACGTAATACGAAGCGAATTCGCCGAACAAAATTAATATTAACTCGGCAGTATCAAATTCAATATCTCGTCCAATATATCTGAAAATACTCAACATTTCACAGATTTCCTTGAATTCATTTTAGTGCTTTTAAAAGCGAAAAGCATCACGCATTTATTGAGAAAAATCTTCGTAACTCAACAATAAACAGCATCCGAAAACGAAACCAAACAAAATTCGCTTCAGATGGTAGTGCGGGACTGTGGGGTTCGGGGCGAAGCACAAGGGGCGGAGGGGGGGGCACCGTGGTGTTGCCGGCTCACAATGCTGATTGAAAGCAAATAATGAAATCATAGGGAATGGAACCCCGGCCGCACCCGCAAATAAAGTGAAAAATTGCACTCGGCTCTCACAACAATGAATGCACAAAATACAATACGGAAACCTGGTCAAATACCGACCGAGTTCGTGTTCCACACCGCTAAAAGCATAGCGGATAACCTACTGTCGAAATATTTATTCAATAAAATATTTTTGTTTGGTTTGAATATCATCAGTTCATAAATCATGTTTATATGGAGTTTATTAGTGAACCGCTGTCGCTAACATAACCGCTACAATTAATAATTTGGAAACTTGTTTGCTCCAAAGTTCCCAAAATCCCAAGCTTTACCTGGGGTTTTCGAAAATGTTCTCAGAAAGCGTGGGTGGAATTAGGAATCCAAAGAATTCAGGTTTTGAACGCTGGTAAATTGTACAGCGTTATTCCATTGAGTCACTTCAAAAGAGCGTTACAAAAAAATAATGGGAACATTTACGTAGGTAGAACGTTTCTAAAAACATCTTTAGGCCCTATTAATGTTAACAAAATATATATTTTATTTATACCACCCGCAACCTCGAATGTTAACTTTTGTTATCTTTCAAAATACAATATGTTTTGTATTCGTAATGATTTGCACGTGTTAAAGATTATACATTTTCATACGTGGAATATTTCCACAGACCTATTATTGCCAAAATATACACAACACAAAATAATATTGAAACGCTTCAGCCTCAGAACATTTCACACAATTGGCATATTGAAATCGAAATATTTCCGCAATTCCTGAATGTGGGATAGAATATCAGCGTTGTATAAAAGTATTCACTGATCTGGCCGCTAATTAACATAACTATTGGCAAATATTTTAGTTGAAATTTAAATGAAATTCATACCAATATATGTACATTATTACGGTACTGAATGATATTCCTACTATGAATATTTTTCACCTTGCTAATAAGTGTCAATCTATTGTCAATTTTATAATCATTCAGTAGCAAAATTTTCCGTGCAGCATTGTCTAAATATCCACAAGGGTATAAAAAACCCGACGTTAGCTGCAACATTCTTCCAATCTTTAGTTATACAAGAAAAGAACGGCCACCCTCGATACCAGTATTTACACCATAATTCACAAAAAGCTACACAAAAAGGTGTGTTCTTCCAATTTTCAAATACGCTAGACTTAGTATCGTGGCAAGGCGATGGGCGATCATAAAGAAGGCGGTCAAACACTGGCGACAAACAGAGGAGCGTCTGGCCGCGCCTTAGTTCAAACACCACTTGACCGATCATCCTTACCGCGACCATATTTTACCAAGCTAACGATATATTGCCATATTTCATATCGATATTTTGTTGGTATATTTAATTGAAATTTGTTTACGAATTTCGGTCGGTGTTTTGGTGGAATCCTGACAGAACTTTTTACTGTCTAACATAGAAGTTTCGAGGCATTTATTTTGGAAAAGGTGTCCCACTGGGAACTATCATAGACTCAGCAGAGATAAAATTGGCATTCTAAAACGTGAGATACAAACTGATAATTACGGAAGTATGAGTTTTGACAATTCCGAAAAAACTGAAAAAGCACTACACACAAAAAGAAGAGTCTATTTTCAAGCCAGACAAATTCAGTCCATGTTGTACCCCATTGTTTAGTCGTCCGTCGCTGGCGTCGATTATGAAAATGACATGTCAGCGATGTCAGTGCGCCGCGTCGCCGAGACAATCGCTTGATGCTAATGATATACAAATGAAGCGAGACAGACTGCCTCCGCACTTCATCAAAATATAACCTACCCTTGCTGTTGAAAATGTGCATGTTTGTTAATGAGTGTAGAAATAATTGTAGGTATTCTCATTGTGTTTTGAAGAGGAAAAAGTGATTTGGATGGTAACGAATTTACGAAAAGGAATACTCCGATTGATAATCATATCTTACGTTAAACGCCGCTGCATATTTTGATAGCGACTATGGCGGGGTGTTATCATAATGTTGGCAATATAAAAATGCCGCTGTATCTTCTTCTACTCTGACCATTTTCGTAATCAAAGTCAATTAATTTATTTCAATTAAACCATTATTATTATTAATTGCCAGATTGTACTCTGTAATAAACTTAGCCCAATAGTTTAACCTAGTTTTTTATGGAATACTATTACTGACTAAACTATATATCTACGAAATCTCTTTTTACTGATTTTTCTCTGAATTTCTGATTGTCTGACCAAACATAAAATTCAGCTGGGTACCCCAGTCATTTCACTTAACAACTGTGTCGCATCCCACTAATAGTGAAGTCCATTGCGTATTAACCATAATGAGATTTTAATTGAGGCGTCGCGGTGATCTGTCCTCGGATACAGTTAACTTCATTAGGATGGCCGCCGATTAACTTACGTAATGTAATTGTGATGCTAAACTATTTATAACTAATACAAACATATGTTTTTACGGTTCTACTAGGTTAATGTAATGAGTATGTTTGGATAAGTTTTGAGTGCCAAATCGAGAGAAACTAATGTTTTAACGTGACAAATGTTTACATAAGATGGTCCTTCGAGCCGGATAGCAGATAAACACAGAAACACTGAACACCGTGTATATTAGAGGCATAATAAAATTACATGTATGGAACCTAGTTTAATATTTAATATTTATTAAATTAATTCCCAAAACCTGAAATTAGTACAACATGAATGCCACCAAATCATGTATTCGTACATTTCGCTGGCTTGATTAACTCACTTGTTGGCTTATAAACACTACTACGAAAATGATCAGCTTAAATAGAACCTCTAATCCTAGTTCTGGAATTAACATGATAGAGGTGAATGTTGGTTCTAATTGAATTATAACTGGGTTATGGCGCTGACATGTCATGCTACGTTATAAGGAGACTAACTTTAGTTGGGGAACAGCGTGGGCAGTGGAGGGTTAAATTTACAGACTGAAGTATTTGATTAATCCAGTCGTACTTTCTAACTAATACAGGCGTTTGGACAGTTTCGATGAGAACTACGTATGTAAACATGTTTGACAAGGACCTTTCTGTAAAATGCAGTCTAGCTTAATTAAACAACACACGAGATAACCAACGAGCCTGTGAATAATTTTACAAGAAACATACTTAATATTACAAAAAGATGGAAGAGAGAAGAATATTTCAGCGATGACCTACAAACATAGGTGGAAAACTTATAAGTTACAACTTGCAAGTAACTATATTGATCTTATTTCTCGTACCATAAAACAAAAAGGTCATCTTCAGGTCAAAAGTCTTTTACGTGATGGCTTTATTTTTCTCTGTACCATTTTTTATTTTATTACACGATGCTGTATTGAGAACGGTGCTCTATTATTTCACGAAAACTGCTTTGCACTATATTCGTGATAATTTCGAGGGAACCATCAGTGTTCAAGTTGTCATCTATGTGGAGATGCAAATGAGCGGGCGGCGTCAAGCGTGGCGCCGCACTGTGTTACTAGTGACGCAAAATAACTGGAAAAAAGTTTCGTAAAATTCAGTTTAGTAAAATTGTTAGAAAAACAGGTTTACTATATTTTGATTAAAAAGAAAATATAAATAATAGTTAGCAATTTTATAACTTTAAAATTAAAAATAAGGAACGATAAAAGAAAAGCGACTCAACCAAATGGAAGAAATCGTTGTTGCGACCCAAAGTAACATAGGACAAGGGCATTGAGAAGATGACTTTTGTCACTTAAACGATAAAGCTTCAATAGCTTTCACGCTGTTTTTAACCACCTTCAAAAAAAGGAGAAGGTTCTCAATTCATCGGAACCCTTTTTTTTAATCCTTAACAAAATTTCATCGCAAAGTTAATGTTGGGTATTTGGTTAACCATTAATTGTATTCATTTGGCAAACAAACAAATGAATACTAGATTTACTGATTAAAACAGTTGATTTGGTTTGTAGGAACAGTGACTTAATTCCATCTGTTATGTTGTGTTGTGTGTTGTTGTTGTGTCTGTCTTGTGTTTGTGTGTCATTTGCAGAATTTACTTTTATTTGAGAACACCTACCTGCCACCATTATTCTTTGTAACTGCAACGATATTGGTTTTAAAACTATTTCAAAACACTCTTGTACGAACTATATTATTCGAAACTACCTTCAAAAAGATTCGTATAATGTCTTTAGTTATATGGAGAATTTATGTATTCCTAGCTTCTGCTATCAGTTTCACTTATGGGCAAATCGGAATTAACCATTTTTTTTATATAATAATGGTATATATATATCAGTCTTCTTCTGTTCTTCCCATGGAAACGCAATTCCGATGATAGTGAGTGATTTAATATTTACATAGTACATTCTTTCACATTTAAAGCATTAGTAGGTTTTTTGGCCAGATAGCTAGCGCACATGAGAGCACTGTGCACCACCCAGGGCGCCAAACCGACGGCCGCGACTAATCGCCGCCACGACATACGCCGATCGCACTCATTTGCGATTTAATTGTTGATTATTTTGATTTACGTACACATGTAAACAACTTTGAGAGAAATCACACACACTATTTACATATGGCTGTACCTCGGTGCCTTAAGTAGCTGTAACGAGTATCTACGAATTTTAAATGGAAATGAATACCCCTGCAGTCTTTTGCAAAAACATAACATTCGAATATGAAAAAAGAAAAAAGTTTTTTACAAAAAAAAAATTTAGTGGTAGGTACACTCCCACACCTAACACGACCACAGGAAAGTCGCAGGAAAGCAAACCAGGCTATTTCGTTTGCTTGGATGATATATTTTCTATTTCCTTCAATTATTTTGATTTAAAAACCAAACTACTGAACAGATTTTGATAAAATTTCTATGGGACCAATCCTTTTTTATATCCTTTCATATGAGAGAAGAATTATTCAAATCGGTTCATACATAGCGGAGTTATGAGGTAAAAAACGTAAACAAAAAAAAAATGGTATAAGTACAACCGAATTCAGAACATCCTATTTTTTTTTTTTTAAGTCGGTTAAAAATTGTTTTTTTGTCACAGAAAACATGCATATATTTCTTATTATCCTGACTAATAAGTAATAATATTATAAATGAAAAAGTGAATAATTTTATACTTAAAGCGGGCGAAGCCGCTGGCTAAGACTAGTAATCTAAATGACTTTTGATATGACTCAGAGATACAGAACAACAACACGAACAAAACCTTAAAATCGCACGACCTCTTAAGAAACCACAATTTCATTCAAAAAGAAATAATGTCACCGGACGCTAAGCTGCCCTAAGACCAGTAAATGTTTTCCGGCAGTTTACAAGGATCTATTAGGGACAGTTTGGAGTGTTTTCGGCATACGTTGGTTGTTCGTTGGGGCGTAATTAATGCTAGGTGCCAGCCGTCATGACGCATTCGGCTCACGGCTGAACGGGTCCGACCCACGGCCCTGTGCGACTGGCGACAACGACCTAGGGTCACAGCAACACCGAAACATTGCTGATAAACCGCGTTTAGGTGGAACAAGGGTGTTTAATGGAAGATTAGCAAATGTTATAATTGAGTAGAATTAAATTATACAGCTTACAGATTTTGATTGCAAGTTTTATGGTGTACCTATAGTTAAGAGTGCCTATTCACCTTGGCCTTGTAGTATTTTTTTCCTATTTTCAATTAGTATGATGATATCTTTTTGCGACAGGATCTGACCAACGGCCCTGTGCGACTGGCGACAACAGCATCGATGAAAAATCGTTGATAAACCGCGTATGGGTGGAACAAGAGTAGTAATAAAAGTATGGGGTAATTAAATAAAAATCAGCTTACTGTTTTAGATTGCATGTTTTGCGGTGTACTTATAGAGATATGCGATTTACTTATAAAGTCCCACAACCTCCACTGAAAAGGGAGGATCCTCCGATAGTTGATATTCGGACTGTTGGAAATCTTCAAATCGCACGGAGTACTTTGCTTGCGCGATGCAGGTTTTCGTTGGTAGTTCATCGCTGACAGGATAAATGGCGTTGCGGTTCTTTTTGTTGCCGTAAAAATGTCGTTTCCTAGTTTTTTCATTGATGCCGCTACATACTGTAACCTATTCATCTTTAGCCACATTTTTTCGCAATTTTCACTTAGTGATGTCTATTTGTAAGCAGATCCGCCATAAGGCCTGCGCGACAACGGTGTTACAGCACTAACGAAGCATTGCTGGTGAACCGTGATTGGATGGAACTTGGCTGTGCAATAAAAGTTGAGCTAGTGTTAAAATTGAGTCGTTCACAAATTATACAGTGTGACTTAAATAATTGGAAATCTTTCAGTGGGTAACAGTAGTCCTTGACATGAACAATTTTTACTACATGTTCATACCATAAGAGTAACTATGGAGTTTCTTGTCCGTTCTTCTCCATAAGAATCTACCTTTCCGAATGGACAGTAGAGTCACTTTATTAATGTAATTCTATTATTTTTACTGAACTGTAAACGATGACGTTCAAAAGTGCCGTTTAATGGCCTAATTGAAATAAACGTTTTGACTTTGACATGATGTAGTCTACTCATTTTTTCTAAGTTGCTTTATCACCCTGAAAATGTTCCAATAAATAAAGCCTGTAAATCGGCATTTATAATGTACTTATATTGCTACCTTTTGTGGTGATTAATAAAGCGGTTTTTTTTCCAATAAAATTGATAAGCTATCAATTAGCAATGTCTATTTCGATTGGATTTATCCTCCTACTTGGCTTTTCAATCAATTACCTACGTATCGCAATTGAATGAAAAGTCTAGAAAGCCATATAAGATCTTTATTATGACGTACCGATTTTAATTGAAATGATATCTTATCATACCACGCGCCGACCACGGGACCACCTACAAATACTTAGCAGTCGTTTCTTCTAATACTCTTTCAATGCCATCTGAAGGCATACCTACAATACTTAATTTTTTCGTCGTTTCTTATTAATACTCTTTATAAATCAGTCTGAAGGTTGTCTGCAAATGATGGCTTTGATATACTTAACACCAAATCTGTCTTAAGAATACATTTTTAAATTCAAATGATGTCTTACAAAAATAATTCTATACATTCATCTGCAACTCGATTAAGACTTAGAGCAAACGAGTCAACATTCTATTGCCAGCCAACCAAATTGTATTTTGTAAACTGGCATATAGCATTACTCCATAGGTCGAGAAAATAATGACATATTTCTTTTAGTTCTATGCTCTAATCGTACGTATACCAAAAATTTGCATGTCATTATGTTATGATTAAATATGTTAAGCTACCTCTCACGCTCCGGACGTATCAAATGTCAACATCCGTCAAGCTCCGCTGTCAAGTGGGTGACGTAACATGCTGACGCCGCGACTCACAAAAAATGCTTTGTTGATGTTTCTACTGGCTCTAGGCACGTACTGTAAACTTTTTTGGGTGCTTGAATAGACTGATTATAATTTGAAATGTAAACAATGCTCGTGTTACGAGACTTGTATTATAAACAAATGATGTTTTCAAAGAGCTAGCTGAATATTGTGTTTGTTCCTGTGTTATGTCGATTTCTGATAAAACTACGGTATCAATTTACACGAAATTTTGGATTCTCCAATAAGAATAAACAAGTAATCTAATAAGAGCCTTTTTTTTGCAGAGTCCCATATAAAATTTTCATAATATTCATACTCAAACTTCATAGTCCGCCGAGCCGTTTTTTTGAATTTGCGTAATAAAATGCATGACTTTGTAAACGCTCATCATAGTTATATTGAGAGGTTTCTAATAAGAAATGTTTCTAGGATACTACATAAACCTTTATCGATTGATAGCTACCTGTATGTCGTAAAAATATGCCACTATAATTGTAATATGTTAAGATTTCCTTGAAGAGGGAACTAATCGGCATGTTTTTTGTGTTAGCTAATTTCTCATGGTATATTAGGTTTTTGAATTTGAATATTACTCAAACCTGAACAAGATTGAGCTATACTTTCATATTACTATAAATACTTACTCACTTTGATGGAAAAAAATAAAGATAACAACCTCGGAATTCACCTAAAAAAACGTTTTGAAGTGCCCCTCGCACTTCAAATGTCGTAGTGACGGGACACACTACTAGGATAAAATATCGATAAGGTTGGAAGAAGCAAAATAATAACACATTTTAGTTAGATTATTTTGTAATGTAAATAGGGAAGAAAAACAATAAACATTATTCTTGAAAAATACGTATTTTATTTTTAAAAATCTGAAGGTACACAGAAATACACGTGTCCCTCGCCCCCTTCCTCGGCCAGCTGCGCAGCACTGCCAGGCCGAGCTGCACGGCCGCGCCTTGGACGACGCTGCTGCGGCTGCTCCACCACCACGTCTTCTTCGATCTTGACCTCGACCTTCACCTATCAAAGAAAAGGTTTCCATTTTATATACAGAAAAAAAAACACTGGGCGCACGTTATTGTGAAAAATCAGAGCTGAGGTAAAATAACTATTGAAAATATTAGATAAAACCTCACATAAAATAGCACCAACATAAAACAAAATATGGGATTCTTGGCCACTATATTGTCTTATTATCTAAAGTCACTACACAACACTAACCACACCAAAACTGAACAGCAAATCAAACTCGAAAACAGAGTCATGAATCACATTTCATTATAATATTTCCAAGAGCCCCACAAAGCCCTCTTATTGTACTCGCACCTAATGTTGTTAATGTAAACATAAGATAAGCGAGTAATGTGGCGCGCCGCGCGCCGCGTCACTCTTTGAGTCATGCTCATGCTAGTGCTGACATAGTAGTAATTTCACATTCATAATATTAGGTTGGGTGGGTGTCAATCATATTACAATTACCTTGATGGGCTCCGTCTCCTCCAGCAGCTCCTAGTCCTCATACTCCTCATCATGGAGGATGTCGAGGAAGTCTGGTCTGGTCATCGCCACGTCCACTCCAAGAAGCCATATCTATAAAAATAAATTGCCATGCATTAGTATATTTATAGTTGTTGTGTGCGACCAAATAAAAACAAAAAAGGTATTTATTTATTATTTATTTATTTAGTTTCAATTACTTTCTGCACTTACAGTAAGTACCAACATGCAAAGCATTAGTTAGTAACTTATAAAATATAAACTATAATAAACTGTATATTATACAAAATTACCCGAGACAAAATATTTTTCTGTAGCGTTAACGCTTATGCCTAGTACAAAATGTATGGCAATGACATTACCTGTTATGACATTATTATAGTTTATTTTTTATATATTACTAGCTAATGCTTTGCATGTTGGTACTTACTGTAAGTGCAGAGGGTAATTGAAAATAAATAAATAAATGCCTTTTTTGTTTTTATTTGTGTTTTGGGGTGGGTGTATACCTCTGCCTGCTCATCAGGGAATGCAAGCGTGATATTATATGTTTACAATGTGTGCAAAATTGTTTCATCAATTACATTAGTACCTACTACGCGAAATGCATACCAACGAAATGAGAACCTTCTTTTTTTTTGAAGTCGGTCAAATTTTCGAATAAATCACAAAAACATCGATTTTATCGATAACATCATCATTTCTTAGATATGACTGGTCAGCATTGTTGAGTTAGATAGCTGTCATTACTGTCAACGGTCAACGAACTTTTTGGCACTCAACATGCAAATCATTGAAATATGATTTATATAGTATGAAATACACCTCAAATGATGATGATAATGAATGATTATTAGTTTTAGAGTTTCACAAATCCTTCAGATACACTATTATTCATGTAAAACGATTCAAAATTCTCAAAAACAAGACGGCTATTCCAACGATCAAAAATAGTATATTTTTGATGTTATTTCGTGCACATATTATCTACAAAGATGTATTACGTACTTATAAATGAATATTCATCTACTTATCGACGATTACAACCAAAAACAGTAATAATTCTTGAGAACAAAAGAAAAAAGTAACGGTTTTCTCACGGTACATTTCTTTGCCAAATTAGGTCTAATTATGACGTATTTTCGTAAAATATTGAGTAAAACTGTGTAATAACTACTTATAAACGAATATTTATCAACATATCGTTGATTACACTCAAGAAGAATCAAAATTCATCATAAATAGTGGCTGCGCGAACTACGACATTGACACGTGACTTTCTTTTGATCAAAAAAACTATTATTATAATGTTATTTCTTGCAAATATTATATGAAACGATGTAATAACTACTTAGAAGTAAATATTTGTCCACTTACCGTAGAATTTCACACTAAAAACACACTTTTTCACTCAAAACGTACGGAGCGCGCACTCGGCGGCCATTGCGATTCGAAGCGTCTGTTTTACATTATTTTTTCAATACTTCCAAATTATATTTTTGGTTGGAGTCTATGGTAGACGAACAACAATATCTCTCCCCGAGCGTCAAAACCTTGGCACAGGAAAATCGACCTTGCGTTTGAATAATAATAGAGATTTAAACCGCGTGTACCCGCCGGCACACCGGTGTGCCGGCGGAGCTTGACTGAATTTTCTTGCCGGCACACGGGTGTGCCGGCGGAGCTTGAGGAGTTAATATTACCATTATAAGAACTTTTGTAACCATTTTTATCTGCAAATAAATGTTTGACTTTTGACTTTTTGAATCCACTTTAAGATTCAACCCTACAAAATCCACCTCAATAAAAATATCGACAACAGCAATAATATAAAAATTGTCATCACCGCTCACATTTTTCCAGGGAACACTTCCAATTAACACGATTGTCTCCTCGTGTCGCACAGCGTGTGGTGGACATAAAACTATAACAAGCAGCGGCGAGGCGGAACGTTAAACCGTTGCAAACTTGAGACAAGCAGGTTTATTGCCGCAGCAGACACGCTGCGTTTATTGCGTGTTGCTGACTATGACATTTATTTGGCACCTGGTCTTGGTAGCCTGTTGAGCGGTTAAAAGATTTCAAAAATTACTACCTAAGGCCCTGGTACCTGGTTGATAAATAACAATAGTCGCACGGGCCAGTCTGCGAGGTTAAGCGACGCTTGTCGAGTTTGGTTCCATCCATTACATATCGAGTCTCCTCCGTGCTTCAGAAAGCATGCTTAGTCATTCTTGCCTATGGGTACCTTGGTACCCTGTTACTGGGTTGTAGAAGTTGGATAGGCAGTAACTACCAGTCGTGAAAAACTGATATGCAGCTGCATCTGGTTCGACCGGAAGCCGACCTCAACAAGAATCCATGTTAAGCAAGTTAATATTAATATTAACTGATGCCTTATAATAATGTTTAGGTTAATGTATCACTCAATAGCTGGACGGATTCGAATGAATTTGGAACACAGGTAGACTATGGCCCAGATAAGAAAACAATCGCGTCAGATAATTTTAGACGTTCACGACGGCGAAGACGGTGGCTAAAGATAGTTCTATGCTAAGCCGAACAAAACCTAGTCTTTCGATACGTAGATCCGTTACAAACCACATAACTTTAATAATATCGAAGTTGAATATTCGCAGAATACCCCTAAACTTATACTATAACTAAGAACTTAATTTCAAATCAAAACCGATTCAAATCTCCTCATACTCGAGAACGCGCTTCTTTGATCTTAAATTATAGGGCACTCTGTCATTACATCATACTGCACACAGAACGCATCAAAGCTTTGACGTTTCCTACGAGATTATTAACGCGTTATTTTCGTCGCCCTCATAATAAATGCGGCCATATTACGTCGTCGTTCGTATAAGAAAACTGACCTCGGCCGAGTGAATAAACCTCTGATCGAAAGCGCGGGGGCGCGTCGGTCCCGGGGCATAAATCAGACTCCCCTCGCGATAACGTTGGGAGCCTTCAATTTGGCACATCCTTAAAATGACACACGAGAAGCACAACCCTAACGATGCCCGCGTCAACTCTCACACCACGCTTGTAAATAAAATCGCACACATATTACCGCATTATATGTCATTGGCCCAGTGGTAACGAGCGATGCTTTCAACTGGTGACGTTTGAGGTCGTGAGTTTGATCTCCAGATAGGAGAAGAATCCTTTCTATATTTTCTATTGAATTGTAAGAATTCCGTTAAAAGTCCTCATTAAAACATTTTTTACCATCGTCACGCCTTTAGAAGTACATTTTTATGCCATACGAGAGATAAGTTATGCTATTAGAAACATGAATCTCGTACTAAGTCGTGTTTCATAATCACATCCCAATCTCAAATCAGCTGACATAGTCTACTACTGTCATCTATTGTTATAAAGCCCATATTTTCAACCCTAACACTGCATACGTTACTCATACATCCCCATCACATTATTTCACCGAAACACTGAACCTCTCCACTTACCCACGAAATGTTTGAAAATAAACGTTACAAAAACCAATAACCGTTTGTATATTGGTAGGTGTACAAATAAAGGGTTATCGATCTCACAAGGGCACCGGGTAGTTATAAATGGGAACAAGGGGTGCAGTGAATGTCAGAAGTCAAATTCGTAATTGTATGCAAGGAGGGTGTTACGTCAGTTTAACAAATGTGTGTAATTTTTTGTCTGCTGTGAGATTGTTTTAGGGGTTTCTATTAATGAGTTTACATTACAATCGATGTACTTAGGTAATTACAGGCCGTGTGTTTGATGAGATTTCTCAACGCAAAAAAAATACGAATTACAATACAATACAATCCTATACAATTTGTTAGGGGATGCATTTTCATCAAATTCAAAGCATCAAAATTTCTTCCTTAGTATTATGCTTCTATGTATATCCAATGGTTTCGGCATTTCGTGAATGTCATACATACATACGACCCCGAAATGGCTAAACAAAAAACGTCTACAGATATTTTTCATTCCATCGGGTCTTAAAGCTAGACTTTCCCAGGCATTTCCCATTTTATTGGCACCGTATATTCGTCAATTTAAGAGTCGTTTCCACACATAGATGCGGAGAGGTTGCTCGTGTCGCAGCAAAAGCAATCAGGGCGGCGTCGTAGACAAACTGTCGGGGCGGGCCTTAATTGGCGGTCGCGGAGATTTATGCGGAGAGCCGATCGTCACGCGGTCGCCGATTTCACCCGACCGCAGGGTTCTCGGAGACCCCGGGACGAGCCACGTAACATGACCGCGTGCACGACAAGTCGAGGGTTAACCCTTGGCAAACACTGGCCGCACACTTATTAACACATTGCATTTGAACTGACACAGTGCTGGTTTGTGGACCGCAATTGTGCTACTAATTAGATGAGTGTTGTAATTTTGGGGTCTTATCTTATGATGTGTCATGTAGGGGTTCTGGGTCCCGCTTCTTAGGGTTAATTCTCGACATCGCTTTGTTACGGTTACGAAAGGCTGAAATCGTCAAAAAGCAGCTTTGTGATCAATTCTTTTTAGATTGATGGAAAGGACCATTTTCCGGCAGTGAAATAATTACAGGCCGAAATGAAATTTACAACAATATAGTCTTTATAACCCAAAGGTTGACTGGTAGAGAATGCCTTGATGCATTAAGTCCGCCCATGTACCACTATTGTACATAAAGTTTAAATAAATAAATAAATAAATTTACGATAATAATTAATCATGCATTTTCACAATATCATTAATACACAACCCTTTAAAACTAAATTGAATTGTCCATTCTTATAACTGAAACGGAAAATTCCACAACAGAAATTAATATGAAAATGCATGCCTTCAAAATATGCATGTCGGTGGAGACTCGTCGAGAATTGAATTGTTAATTAAAATAGCCGGTGGATAATTACATTACGCATCGCTATTAACATCCCTGTCAAAACTCTTGCTTTACCTTATTTCGATATTATGCTTGTTTTATTTTCAGTTCGCTTGAAAAGTGGTTTAATAAATAACAAAAAAAGTAATACTATGCCCTGGAGCAGTCTTAATTACATCATAATTTAATTAAGTTTTTAGATTACCATTCTTTGAAATAGTTTTTAGTTTTAATTGCATACGTTTTGTAAATCTCGTATTTATAAATCTTTTACACTTGGGCAGAGAGAAGCCCAAAAGTCTGATAACTAGTATAACCAGTATTTCGAGCAAGGGATTATCGTATAGCTCATGCTCGTCGTAGCTGCATGTAAAATACTGATATTTAGCTCCGGTTAGCCTCGAAACCGAAGCCGACCCCGACATAATTGAGAAAATGCTCGGCACATGATGACTTATTCCCGATTCATGAAATTTAAGAACGTGTCAAATCTTCTTTGAATGCCAATATCGTCGTTCCAAATTTAAACTCTCCTATGTGACATTTTTGTCGAAAATGAGTTTTGCAAATATTTAAAGTGATTTTGAATACTCACACTTAGCAAAAGCAAGCTTCAATGTGACTGTGAGAATTTATTATATCGATAAAGCACGTATTAATATTATATATCTTTAAGAAATCCCAAGTGTCAGCCTACATTTTACTGCTTTTTTATTTTTTTTTCTCGAAAAGTTACACATAGAAGATTTTTATATTTGCAACGACGATATATGACGGTTTTTTAGGCTCAAGTAAAGTTTGACAAATACTCAACATCTAATACTAAAGTCGGCCAATATTCACTAACATAAAATTGATGCCATTTTGAACGGATTGAAGGCTTATAGTTTAAAACAGGTCCTTCTACCCATTGTGACCTAACATTCCTAAGTACCCGGTGATTTTTTAAAGCGAATATGATAGCAGATAAAATATAACACATATTTTCCAATTTGCATTACTTTGATATGATTAAATAAACCCTTTTGCCGTAGACGGAAGCTCTGATACAAGCAAAATTGCAATATTTTTTAGTACATCTCAGTTAATATGATGGGATACATAGAGGAGAGCACTTTAATGTATAAAGTAAAGGGAACACGGGAAATTAAATTGACAAAGAACTGGCTTGTTACAGTAAATGTATCTTATTTGCTCTGTTCTCAAAGGTGTACGCTTTTTATTTTGTTTTAAAGCAGCATATATTAAAAAGAATTTGTTGTTTAATAGCCTCTGGCCGTCTGTACGAGACTTTTTGGGGAGTTTTGTATGTGTAAAATAAGATTTCAACGTAATATCATGTTCAGTCATTTATATTCAGTAAATAAATGCTTGGAGAGTAGCTAGTAAAACAGACGGGGACCGAATCGTGAACCGGTACACGTATCGATAGTTCTAGAGATATACGTGGCAGTTAGATGAAGCAAGAGGTTTCTCCAGACGACAGTCGGTTGTTTTTGCGGGGTGCTCGAGGACGCGGGGCCGGTACTAGTGGCCCTCGCCGAGGGGGGAGCGGTGCCGTTTTCAATTTGCTTTATTTGCGCTTGTTTTAATAGCGCTCACTCCTTATTGCTCGCGCGGACGGCCAGCCAAATTGCTTCGTGCCCGGACGCCTTTTGATTAAGGAGAAACACGCGCGACAGAAGTAGGCGTAAAAACAAAGTGCCCGAACAAACAGAAAGATGATAGCTGTAGCCAGAAGTTTGCTAGAAGATAATATTCTTATGTTAAATTAAATTCTCATCTTGTGGAGTACCAGTCGTGACTACTCTTCTGTGAGAACACCCCAAAAGCCAGATCCCCAAACACAATTTCGCATAGCTTAATTTAAATAAAAAATAATGATGATAAGCCCTTCAAAGCAGCACAACGCAATCATGAATCACCCACCATTAAACCCAACCTCATGACTGCGACTCAAAAGAACGTTTCCACATAAATCAGGAAATATTCTTGAATGTCAAACAGTCGCTTGTTAAACATCAATCGTATAATAAGTAAATACTTAGACTCGTAACACTCCTCGCGAGCAATATGTAGACATTTGCACGAACACACAAATGCCACAAAATAATGAGCCCAGTGCAAACACGAAGGATATATAAACAAACAATTACAGTATTTATATATTTCTTTTTCTATATTATAAAAGGAAGTTAAGTATCGATGCTCAGTTGAGTGAGTGGTTTTGAGCACCAGAAAACGAGCTATTTTGCGTTACCTGGTTTATAAAACGTGCTACGAGTACCGATTAAAAGTCTGGTGGTAATTGTGGGGGAGACCTATGCCAGCAGTGGAACCAGATTTTATAGAGAAGAGAATTAAAACAGTCGGTTATAAAAAAAAAACAAATAATGATTAGAACAAATAAGGACCCGTACTGCTCCGCAGCATTAAAAGTAAAGTTGGATGTTCACACCTCGCTTCGCTACAACTCAACTCATTTAAGTGGGCAAACTCAAATGAAAGACTTAGATCAAAACGCGTACCTCAATAAAAACCGGAGATAAGAAAAAATATAAGAAATGTATAGGAGTAAATCGTATGGGAAGGGTAAAAGGTAGTTGATTTCCAATGCTTTATGACAAATCGGTAAACCAATACATCTCATTACTGAATTGGTTGGAAAGAACAGCTGGACGGACTCGCCATAAATTACTAACTTTTACTCAGATTACTCATCATAAAATTAGTATATAAATATTTATACTAATTTATATTTATATACTAAGTAGTATATATTATTAGGATATGGCTATTAAGAAGGCAAATAAGGAAAATCCTGTAAATAGCAGTACATAATTGACGTATAGGTTTCGCAAATCAACTTTAATTAACCCGAATTTTTTGCACTTAGTCAATTTATAAATAACTTTCTTAAATGTCCACACGTTTCACAAATGTGAAATTTCGACACTCAGTGGACGCAATAACAGTGGATTCATTTAATTATCTCGCCATCAGACGTGTAACCATGTTTTATTCAATTTTTATAACTAGGTCATTTTAAATGCATTCAAGATATAACTCGACCCAAAACCGAACCGATAAAAAGTATTATTTGGTTCTCTAGGTTTTTTATTATCCCTACTTACCCAAAAACATTGGTACTCTCCGAGGACGACGATATTTCACGGCCAAAATATCATCTTATAAGCTGAAAAGTAATTGGTCCTGAAAATAGCACTTACCTGAGCCAATGTCTCTTAGCGATGGCAGTATGGCAGCAGATAGCGTCGTACTGGTCCGCGATCCAGACAATCAGGATGATGTAGAACGCAGTCGTCGTGTCGTTGAAGAACTCCGACATTATAGCCTCCATACCTGCAAAGAAAAAGTTCGGTTAGAAAAGACATTTAACAGGCAGGTAATGATAGAGAATCAAAGAAGTAATAGCAAGATAATTCGTACAGTAAGCACACAATGGCTTAATGATTTAGACGCACAATACTATTAAGTAGAAGAAGAGGGGCAAGATCAACAATTAAAACTGGTTCATGACACAAAAATGGAACAATGATACACGAGCGAGGTAACAATGTTAAAGCAACCGCTACAACTACCACCGCAACCTAAATCAAAGGTATCACCGGCAAAAGGCAGCTAATAAACCATCTCAACCTCAGTGCCATTACATCGCTGTCGGTCGAGGTGGCGATGGCGCGTCGCGTTAAATATCGCGGGTCATGTGTGAGCGCGACACCGGAGACCCTTACTCCAGTGTCGCGACTAATTAGGTGTCGACAATTACTCGCTAACGACCGAAATCCGAGGAGAAGCCAGCAGCCAGGAGCTTATTAAACGACTGCATGCAGCTACGCCCCGACCGATTCATTCCTGTGTCTTCAGACGAAGTCGCCGTGTGAAGTTTATAAGCTCCTTTGCATGTGTGCTGGGTGGAATACGTTTGATGCAGTTCGGTATGTTATTATGATTAGGTTGTATAGAAAGCATTGATTGCGCTCTGGTTCGGGGAAGTGGTAAATAAGATAGTTGAAGACGTCTGATGTTTGCTAATGTTTGTCTTCATAATATGAGCACCAGTTTTATAAGTGTAACTTTGGACATCATAATGATGAGATTAATGCCCGAGTTACACGAGGATGGTATTCAAGCTAGGAAAGCAAAATTGTGCAAGTAAGCTGGTCATTCTTGCGAGGCGGCGAGCCTCCTTGCCGGATTAACGCCATGGGATCTGGAGGCGAGAGCCCTCGCGCACGTTTACGCGTGGCGCTTGGAGGCGCTTCGCCGGGGCGAAACTCCGCTGCCACGGCAAATTGCTACGCGGCGGACAGAGCTCCAGCAGGATACCATGGCGATATGGAAACGGCGACTGTCGCAACCCAGCGCTGGGCACGCCACAATTGCGGCGATAAGACCCCTCTTTGAGGAGTGGCTGGAGAGGCGCTACGGCGTCCTCACCTTCCGCCTGACGCAGGTACTAACCGGACACGGCTGTTTCGGGAGGTACCTGTTTCGGATTAAGCGGGAGGACACGCCCGGGTGTCAGCACTGTAAGGATCGCCCGGAGGACACGGTGGAGCATACGGTGGAGGTCTGCCCTGCTTGGGCTGAGCACCGCCGTGTCCTCGTCGAGGCGATCGGCGGCGGCAACCTCTCGCGTCCGGCCCTGGTTGAATCCATGGTCCGGAGCGAGGAGGCTTGGGAAGCGGTCACCTCCTTCTGCGAAGCAGTAATGCTAGCGAAGGAGGAGGCGGGCCGCGCGAGGGAAAGGCAAGGCCTTCGTCCCAACCGCCGCTACAGGAGAAGACGCCCCGGGCGTCGGGAGTCGCAGGGCGATCCCCGGCCACCGTAGGCGCGGGCCTGCGGACGGCGAGCGTTGGGTGGCTCGCTGTCCGATCACCACCAGGCCCGGGTCAATGGCGCGTTGTGTTTCACGCGCGCCTCAAAGAGATGTCAGCATAGAGGACGGGGCCCGCTAGGGCCAGAGCCTGCCAGGGTTGCGGAATTTGTTCGAAAGAGTCACCGCGGCCCTGGAAAGCAAAGGGCTTAAGAAGGAACACGGATGGGTTTTAGTCAGTAAGAGTCTGACACGCCCTTCCGCTCCACCCAGAGCGGAAGAAGTCATTTGATGATTTCCCATCCTAAAAAAAAAAAAAAAAAAAAAAAAGCTGGTCATTCTTGCCTCGTATACAAATACCTATCCTATCTAGCCTTGGGTAAAAAGCGCAAGTGTAAAATAGTATGTGATGTGTCTGTTTGCAATGATAAATTTAACCACCTACAATAACATGGAACTTAAAAATTAATAAAAATTTAAACGAACATAAAATCTCCAAAGACATTCCTCAAAATAATTGAAAGCTGCACACAGATCTAACGGGAGCAGACACAATACGGTCGAAACAAGGGTACATAGGAAACAGGAGTGTAGTGAGGATTATAACTCAATACAGCCCCGACAACTGTCCGGCGCCGTGGCCGGGCCTGGGCGTGCCTTATTTGCATTTTGATGAGCCTCGACACTGATACAATAAACACGCCGGGTGCGATCGGAAGTCCGGACGGCCGGCGACCGCCCGACACTCGACCCGGCTCCGGCGACGTTTAGCCGTATCATTCATAACCGTGTTCGGTCAATTAACTACGGCTTTGAATTATATACGTGCCGGGTCTATGCTCCAAACTTTGTGATGGTAATGAAATTTTGTGTGCAGAAATTTGTGAGGATTTGTGGAGGTTTGTCGTTAAAAGCTTGCTGTCATGATAATCACGAAGCTGTGCTTTAGCTTTTAAGTAAAAATTCGAGCAGATGCTAAGCAATTTTTCTTAGCAGATAGTTTATTAATACTGCAAATCCTATATCTGTGTTTTAAAAACCTAAGGTAAAATTCGTTAGTACGTTCAAGAAAATAAACGACCATTTTAAAGAGCCTCAATTTTGAAAAGAACACAGAAAAACTCGGACAAAAATTAATGCACCAAAAAAGTTATTAAAACGATAAAAATTCATTAGCAGAGCGAAGTGGAGGTTGACTGATACTTATGAAAAGTCACCGGGAGTTACCTATTCAGCGGAGCATGCGGCGTAATCCTCAGCGAGACGAGTAAACAAATTACTGGGACCGGGTCGGACCTACCACGACGTGCCTTCGCCGGTCCGCTATTAATTTTAATTCCGGCGCCAGCGAAGATCGCCCAAGATGAGCGTGGGGCACGCGCGACAGACGTCGAGGCGAATCAGTGTTACATTATCAAAGTACAGATCAAACATAATGCTCCTAAAGCAATAAGTAAATTAGTGTTAAGTTACATAAAAATACATTGAAAAAATATATTTTCCTACATTGTCAGGCAAGGGTTTTTCTCTAAGTGCTGTTACAATAAAGCCATACTGTTATTTCCCTTATGAAGAGAAAAACTATTTAAATATTGGTAACCAGCAAAAGTTCAGCGAAAAACAATACGTAACAAAGGCGTATTTAAAATCCATGAAAAACAGTCCGTTCAAACAATGTTGGGTTCAATTTAAACAGGCTTCAGTGTCCGACATCGATACGTTTACGTAGGCTCGTGTCATTGACAAGGCCTGGACTGCAGGCGGTCGCGGCGCCCATGTCAGGCCTGCCGCCGAGGGGTACACGTCTGTGCGACGTATCAGGATACCCAGGACGCGTCGGATAGACGTATGTATGATTTTATTTTAGTAATATTTACTATTCTTTACGGAATCATACTGATGGAGAGAAAGACTAATGCCTTTCTTGACGCGTGTACTATATCCTAATGGATATAGTACACCTAAGCGAATCCTACTCTAAATATATAACTTAACTTACAAAGCAATTTCAACAAAACCACAAGCAATCATAACTGGAACAAAATTGAGCTAAAGTTTCGTTTAGTTAACATCTTCAAGAAGTCTCTTTCAAAAACAAAGTAATAAAAGTTATGAAATTCTAAGGTAAAATGGAATCTAGTAAGCTGAAGTGCAATTCAGGAGCTAGTGTATAAACCGGGGAATGTAGGAATGCACACAAATTGTTACTTCTTACTTCCTGGGGTTTAATCAAGGGGGACACCCGCCGCGCCTGCCGCCGTGCCGTCCGCGCTTGCTTCAACTTGGCGCAAATTGAGAATAATGGATCCACTATGCCGGTTTAGGGATCTCTGAACAAAAAATCTGTTACATCTGATTGTTCTTTTTGCAAGGCGTTGGTAGAGCAGCTATTGCAAGTTAAAATTCACGTGTAAAGTAACTTTACACGTTTTCGGCTGTTTGAAGTGATTGCTTCATAAAATCCGTATCCGTAAAGGCTCATATATCAAGTGTGCCTACCCGCGGCGCTTATGTTTCGGCTAAGCCGTGCATTGGAGATCCGTCTTTACGATCTCGTTAGTGCCGGTAATCGCGACGTTGCACGATCCGGATTACGTCTGTGCATTATTAGTGTTTTTATTGATTCACTCGGCTGCCGTCGTAAACTGAGATTATTATTCGCGACGTAGCCCGCGCCCCGCGCCCCGCCCCACGACGCCCTCCAGCCAAGTTGTTTTGTTACTTAATCGCGACGATAACAACATTTAACGACGGCTAGGTGACTGGCGAAATTCCGCTTCGATGTTTAGTGCTCATTCTATTTTCATTAACCATTTACCCACTTAATGATCCAGATCCTAAGGGAGTGATTCAATGACTTGGACCCATAAAATTAAACCTTAGCGTGACCTGTACACTGTAATTAATAGTTGTTACAAGAAATGCTTTATTACCTGAGGAATTCGAGACGACGTTAGTTGGGGCTTAGTCCAATTTAACGAATTTAATTTCGAAATTGGGAAAGAATGCACTAGGTTTTATAACTGTGGCATTTTTGTGAATGAAATAAAGATCCAAATATACGACGTGGAATTTTAGAAAACTATTTGCGTAACATTCTCAAATTACATTTCTAGGAAAACGCACCCAATCATTTCCCCGAGAACCGCAATTCTAGCCGGAAAATACCTCTACAAAGGAGAATTCAATCTATCAACGAGTCCGCGAATATCGTACTTTCCAAGACCTGTACAAACATGGAGCCAGGTCAACAGGAACATCCCACTTTAATCAAATTAGGGGAGCAAACGGCCAACACTTTCAGTTGTTATAATAAATTTAATAATGTATGCGCTTAAATACTCCGCGGAAAGTGGGTCATTGAAGAACCTTTTCCGTAATAGCTTTTATGGACTAAATATGGGTTACCGCAGATTCTACAGTTTATGAGTAAGTACTTTTTTTATTTAGGCTGGACTGAACTAGAAGAGTTAGTACGCTTTGGCTTTTTCATAAAAAAATTGCTTATGTACTTTATTACTTTTACATACTTAGTTTATTCTTTAGGTTCTAAAACGATATTCAAACCAGGAAAGTAAAACAAATTAAGCTCACTAACCTAACGTTCGATTAACTAATTAAATCGATGTTCTACAATAACCTATACAGGGTATTTGAGCTAGCTACCGTGTTTTTAAATGTTCGAAGCCATCATTTAAATTTAAAAAAAAATAATAGCCATAGCTTTTCCCATTAATTTAAGAAAGAATATGTGGATGCATGTTTCACTAAAAATTTAGGTACTAGTTTAGTGTTAACCCAAAGGTTGATTGGTGCTTTGTGGAATTAAGACCACCTATGTACCACCACTGCACATAAAGTTTTTAGCTTACGGTATCCTACTGCTGGACAAATAACACCCCATATCTACGTAAAATTGAAACAACTTAACCTTTTGAACGCCAGTGTCACGTATACATGACAAGCAAGCGCGTGCCCGGTACGCCAAACGTCACAAATATGTGACAAAAAGTACGGCGAATTTGTGGCTTGTCGGGGGCACGCCGATGCGTTTATGCTCAGGCGTTCAAAAGGATAATTAAAAATAACTTAAGATAAAATACTAAATAAGAACGACGTCTACAAAATTACGCAAATCCTAGCCTACATCGAGGGCCGAGGGAGAACATTATTACACGGTAGAATCGGCTCACCGCACGGCGCCATCGCTAGCGACTCATCGACAATTTGTATCGAACGGGATGCATGCATGTTAATAAAGCCTATTGTAGTCCCAGCCCGGGCCAGATTAGTCCCCGACTGCAACAATCTAATATAGAGGCTTTATCCTCTAACCTATTATGAATAGTGCACAATAGAAAGATTTGCAGATTCAATATGTTCATGGAAGGTTAGATGTTGTGTCTAATAAAATCTAGGATGGTATTTACGAAAAATGTAAAACATTCAAGCGTACTTATAAAAATAATCATAGTTTCGTTTAAAACACTGGTTAGCAGATTCTTAATTCAAATTCACTATACAACGTGTAACAAAATAAATGCAATACCTCTTAAGGGGTCATTGAATTCATCATTATGAACAAGTTTCATTATGGGACTAACACTGAAATTGCGAAAAAAAAAACTCGACAAAATGTACTGAACAGCTGTTTTTTTTTTTCGAGATTTCGGGGATTGTCCCATAGTAAAAGTTGTTCACAATAATGAGTAGGTACAATGACCCCTTAAGAGGTATTGCGTTTATTCTGTCACACGTTGTAGAGAATAAAGAATCTTATCAGCCTAATCTTTGTCCATGATCATCAATCTTTTAAACTATATTTGTGACAATTTAAGAAGTTGGATTTGACAGAAAGATAAAATGAAAAAAAAACATTGCATTACTGGTAGAAACATGAAATAATTTTATTTCGCACTTACTGGTAAAGTCATCTTCTACCTATCCCTCTCTGCTCAGCTGTCAAATCCGACTTCTTACATTGTCACAAACATAATGATATGGTAAGAATGTCCAAATATGTTTTTTTTTATTTTTATAAGACTGAATGACAAAGTCATTAGTTGAAGCTTGGTATACTTATTTATTTGTTTTAATAATGGCTATTTAACTAAGATTCGTATTTTAATCTCCTAGCTACTGAAATACCAAAAAGTAACAAACATACATACTTCAAAGATGAAGTTATGTTTTACTAAGTAAGTGGGTATTATTAGCGATTGTGCCGGTTGAGAGGAACCCCCGGCACTCGAGTGGAAGAGTCGATCATTAGACTCGTTGAAGAGGTTAATTTCGATAATCCGCTTTCCCACTCGCCTGAAATCTGCTGGCTGACTCCCTTCAGCCAACATTGAGCAGATTATTGTTATGCGTACTCGCTACTCGCGGTTCTCGATGCGATTTCGTGTGTATTTTGTGAGATATATCATCGCCTTTCTGTTTGCTTTGAATAATTTCATGTAGCTGTAATATTTTAGCATAAATATAAAGTGTACGATGTTGTATTGTATTACATGTGTGATGTATCTGGGAAGTTTGTTGCGCCACTTCTTCTTCTCAACTAAAACACTAGGAAGTGGTGACGGGCGGGCGTTTTGGACTGTCTTTATGTAGAACTTTGACGTTCAAAAACTGCTGGCACTCAGCCTAATTTGAATAAATGACTTTTGATTTTGATTATGTATTACAAGTACTGTGTTATTCTTATTTCAGGTATCTGTCGTGGTGGTTTCAGAGTGGATTTAAATTTCCAATGTTCTTATTGACCAAAATATCTCGTTAATTAAAATAAAGGTTATTATAAAAGAAACATCTCTTAGACTTGCATCTTATAAGCAGTGTCAGTTAAAACCTTGGTACTTTTTAATGCTAGAGATAACTAAAACTGTTCTCACTTATATAGTAACGAGTTGAGCGTGACTAGGCCAAATGAACAATGGCAACAAAAGGTAATACATAATTAAGCCTATTAAACGAGCTGTCAATACTGAAACATCCGTACAATAGTAGTTCGAAATCCATTTGCGAGTCGGTTACGTGTTTGGATGTGCCTAGTTTAATTAAGGCGTAACATTTTAGGTGAGGCAAAAGTGGATCAGTGGTGTGCATGATGGCGCGGGCTAGCAGGCTGGCGGGCTCGCCAACGACGGACATGCCCCGCGGTCGAATCAACATTTGCCAACGGATCGAATTACCCCACCGCCGCGTCAACGTAACGTAATTGATTCAGCGTCCGACGGGCGCCGCCACGCCTTTTTGTCTCACAGTCAGGAAAAATTGCAAAATCCGCCACTAATTCAATATCCTCACACTTTGCCAACGTTTTAAGCAGTGGAGCGAATTTTTTCCTAAAAATGTTAAAGGATTTTTCCGAGGTTACATCGGTTACTGGTTAGGGATATGCATCGGCGGCTCCAGAGACTAATCATTTTATGGATAGTGGATTACGCCGCCAGTAATCTTATAAACCGTTAACTTTAAAGTATTTAAAAATATTTTCACGCGGTCCGAGGAGGAATATTTTTTAAAACCTCACAGCGGTCGTGTAGTTTAAAAGTGGATTAATTAATTGAATGCTTTACGAGCAAGTGGTTCCTGGGGACGTAACTTCTTTATGGGGGATGAAATTACTGCACGAGTAATCTCATCATTTTAAGTAGAGCAAAGTTTTAAAATGATGCGATAATATTATAAGAAAATAAGGCCAGATAATGTTTATCGGAAAATGAGGTTATACATACAGGGACTCAGTAATTTTACCTCAGATAATTATGTCAAGACAGAAATAACAATTTTGGAACTTTTACAAATCCGTCTTTATTTCTCAAAAGGTAATTCAAAATAGTGTCTCTTTTCAAATACTTTCCAACCAAACACACAAACTAAATAGCTACATCAAAATTCAGTCGTCCGATGAATACCATCCCATCACGACACAGCTCTAAAGAAGCCTGAAATATCTCGAGCATTTTTCCGTGAAATACCTGCAGTATCAGTCATATAAGGGAGGACGGGGGTCCATTCCGATGCGAGTGCAATTCGACTTCGTGCAATTGAACACCATGCGACTTGGAAACTGATACAACGAAAGCACTCGAATACGGAGAAGGAGGCCATACTCGAGAACCGTACGTACGATAAGTTATTTTGTATTTCTGTTGAAGATTTTTTCCCGTTTTTGTAGTGGTTAAGAAATGAAGAAATGGACAGTATCTTTTTGTGATTTTATATTTGAGAAAAACTTTACCATGTTAAATGATCGTATTACGTTTTAAATGAGATAAAATATTTCTAGGAAAAAATACCAATTTCTGACAATGCGCATCAAAAACGATATTTGTAGCAAAATAACAAAGCCAACATTCCTTGCTACCGCGGACGTAACGCACATTGCATTTCATAAACTAATCCAATGACAATACAACAATAGTAATAACGTGAAAGCCGACATATTGATGTCACAATAATAAAGTTCGTATTAGCTTCATAAAAGAATCACAGCATTGTAGTGTATGCATTGCGAAATGAAAATCAACCAGGTGGAATCACCTGGGAGACTCGGGCAAGCAATATTGCGGGATTCGATTTAAAACTACGATAGGTATCAGCGCAGACAACCTATGAAAGTTCTCAATACTCTGGTGAAAAACTAAAATGAGCGATATTGCCTTCCACACATGACCGATTCAACATTGTAAGTAGCCAATATCTGAGTTGATAGAGTTATTTTCTTTATCAAATGAAATGGAAAAAACCCAATTTATAACGTTGTTGTCTCGTCATCTATCTGTCCTTGTGAAAGGGCAAAACTTGAAAGAAGACCTGAATTGAAAGTATGTGGCATCAATTTATAGTTGACAGATACCTGTCGGCGATCGCGGCATGAATGCGGCGCCGTATAATCAAAAGTTGCACGGCCGAGGAGGGCTCCCTGCAGCTTCCGGTACACGCCGGATGTTGCCAATTTACACAAACTGACTTAATTCTTCAATACAGGCACTTACCTAAGCTTTGAACCGTAAATAGAACGCTTCAGTGCTGCCCCGCTATGGCTGCCAATATTAAAGCATTCACCGACAATATACAGCGATGCAACAGAATTTCCTGGAGAATAAATTTTATCTCTATTCCGTGTACCGACTGTAATTCTGTTTTCGGTTTTTATTTACAATGAAAAGCAATCCGTATACAGTGGCCAGCAACTGTTTTTTTTCTATTACGCAATCCGAAATTCTGATTTTGCATTTGTCCGGGTCGCAGCATGAAATAAATTTTGATTTGGGCTTGATTTTGTTTGTTTCTATGGTTGATAATGAAGTCGGGTAGTGAGTGGGTCGGGGCTGCGGTGTGCAGTCGCATATGCGTCGATATCCGTGTTTTGTTTGACTTTTACCCGTCCGCCGGACCGGGCCGTGCCCGGCAGCCGATCACGAAACTAATTATACCTCGAGGCGAGCACGGCGTCGCGTCCGTTCTTCGCAAACTTCGAAATGAATCACTAAACTCATGTGTGGGCCGTTGTGCGGTGAGAGCGTCGCAAACACTGGAAGGTTTTTCACTAAACTTGAGGAACTACAAAAGGATAATATGGAGCATATTTATTACAGGCTGATATTCCGCAATAGACGCTTTTGCGGCAAACGGTGATAATATCAAAGGTCTGTACTTCACACCCCGGTTCGACTTTCTGATCCTACTTCAAAGTTCAAATAAGCTCGACTACCTTCTACAGAGCACTCCTTATCTTTACAGCCAATTAGGTCCACGCGAGCGTCAAATAGCGGAAGTAAGTCTGTTGATTTTCGTTACCATTTTCTTCGCCTTTTTCAAGAGACGGGACGTTCAGCGGCTCATCTGTATACTTGCTCGGGGGAACGAATGCTCTATCTAATTAACTTTATCATAAAGCGTGGGTTATTGCATTCTCGGCCGTCCGAAGGTTTAATCGAAAACTCGCTACAGTATTACAACGTGGGATTTTTCGTTTAGGGATTAGTGTTACAGCGATGTTCGATGTTTCAAGGTATTCGCTGAAGTAATATTGCAGTTGTTACCTATTACATGTCATAGACGTAGAATCCCAAATTAGATTTTAACCAGGCAAATATATTGTGCGTAGGTGCACTATTCGTAACGTTATAGAACTGATTTGAAAATCACCTTGAACTTTTTAAACTTAAACCAAACTAGTATCTGAGGTCATACGTAACAAAACCCATGAAATCATCTTAAACCCGAAAACGTCGATACAATAATGTGTCATCATAATCATATACCATAAGCACGTATAGGAGGAGTGGGGCAAAGTGGCAGTTTTCACGAGATTACGTCGGATTTCGTCGGGGTAATTCACTTGGCAGATTGGTGCGGCTCGCACGCTCTCGTACGGGATCGTCCGGCTCGGTTTACGTTCCGTGTCCGGTTACGAGCGCTCCGTACGATACGGCTGTTTCATCATCGATTTCGACACCGTCGATAACCGCATAGGGGGGACACCTATTTCTAACGTGGCATTTTGTGATCACGGGATCTCATGATTGAATGACTTAGGTTTGTCTTGTTGTGAAGTGGACCGATTTCTCGTTTGAGTATTTGGAATTAAGAACGTGTCAAAGCCTACTTTAATTTTACGGCTAAATTGGTTTGACAAAACCTCAACGTCAAATTTTTAATTTAGAAATCTGGGGTAAATCTTGAAATTGCAGTGTACAGGTTCAAATGGGGTCACAGACCAAAGTGAGGTAAGTTTGTAATTCGAGCGTAGATAACTGAAGTTTTTGACGCTAGTTCGAAATATGGACCTTTGGCATACATGAAACGTTACGAATTGAATAAATAGATCGCAAATAATACATTATTTGAATTTATGGTGTACACACCACAGGCCAACCCAGATAATATTCCTGATGTACATTATATTCCCACATTTTCACCCAGGCAACTTTACAGTATACACATATTGGTGTATTTTAACAAAGCTTTGTTTTCATTACATGACAAAATGTGTGTCAAATGAACTGATTTTATTTAATGAGACATATCAAAGGGATGTGACGGTCCGACAAATATTGTGCCGTAATTAAATATTATTTCAGCGTGTGCCTCTTTGTTGAAATAAAATAAGTTTTGTTTCAATATCACTTGCGTTGCGTTTCAATATTACATAAATATGAGGTGGAAATATTTTGATAGGAGTGAATTATTTTCGCAACAGAATTGTCGGTGCATAAAAGGTGTGTGTGCAAAAAATTCGGTTATTTCATTCCATCAGTTGAAGGAACGTAGTGGAGGTACCGACAGAGTAATTCACTTAGTAAGATTAAGCCCGACGCTATCGGGGTTTACACCTCGGAACGTGAGTCCACTAAGCATTACCAACACTTTAATGTGTTGTGCAAAGCTTTGTTTTTTTATATATTTTGTGAAAATAGTAGGGTTGCAATCAGCTCTAAGGCGTTGATCCAATAAGAGAACATTCGTGTGTATTCTCTAGGTATTCCGCACATACGAAAAGCACATGGTTGAATAAAGAAAATAGTTTTAGAAAGATACATTATTAATTTAAAACATACGTTATATTTTATTTTAGAAAAAAAAAAAATTGAGATCCCTACGAAAATTGCAATAATGTAACCCAAAATAGCAGAATTTTGCCATTTAAATTCATTTGGCGTTCGCTGAGAAAGCTATTATGATACATAAAAATAATGTACAGCCAACGGTCAGAAGTGCAGTGGCATGCTAAGGTTTGTATTGCTGTGAACGCGCGGTACACGACGTACATGCATCTGTGTATGTAAGAGATGTATGAACACAGAACGGACACCTCAGAATTTACACTGACGTCGAACGAAACAAAAAACATCTAGCTAGTCGCTTTTTCCCACACGCAGAGTACGTAATTACGTACGACCTTGGTCAGTTCATAGCATTGCAAAAATTAAGATATTTAAACAGGTTTCGATAGCTGGTAACGTATCGTATAGGATTAAGAAACACATAGTTCTGGGTTCCAATCTTCAGATGTGACTTTTATTTTTCTTTTCAACGATAATCTTCATCTAAAATGATCGATATGAAACCATTTGTTTCATAGATATTCGCTGACTGTGCCGTCGCATCATTCCTGGCAATGCACTCTTTCTCATATTTATATTTTTACCCACCGACTCAAAGCATTTCTCTAAAACAAAAAAAGCGTACTGTTAGGCTTCTAAGCAAAATAGTAATATAATTTACCTACAGTTTAGAAACAAAATTATATTGAAAATAGAAAGGTCACATTTTTAATGTTATTAACATCACAAATTTACTTTGAAATTAAGTAGGTATAGTTTTTCTTCTATTTAAAATTAATATTAAGGTTTAAAAAATAACTAAAAGATTCAGCAGTTATACTACGAGTATATTAGATAAATGTTTGATGAAGAATTAAATCATAATACTCACTCAGTGCGGATTCATCAGATATTTGTGATATATTAAGCCCAATAATATTCACTTTCATTTCAAATTTCCTTTCATTTCAAAATAAACTACATCGATATTAGATTAAACACGTCACTAACCCACATTAACAACCAAACCAACAACATTATATTTAGTCGCGGTGAATGAGATAACTGCATCTCTCTGCACCTGAATCATTTATTTATTTATTTAGGTTTATGTTGGTGTAATCATAAAGTTTTACGAGTTCAGTGAACGAGACGAACATAACGTGGATTTTTCGACTAATTCATAAAACATTTATTTTACTATTAAACTACCACACCGCGTGAGATTCGAACCCGCGACTCGCTACGCATGGTCGCGTTTACCCTAAAACGGTAACCGCTTAGCCATCATACCACATACCCTTGAATTTATGAGATACAATCATTTGCAAAGGAATGCAAAAAGCTTTGAAAATTGCTTATTAAAAGAAGGTCGTATGTTTGTTTTCACTTTTGACCGATACTGTACACGTAGGTACTACACGATTAAAGAACTCATTATTATCCATAAAAAATCTGCTAGGGTATTTCTCTGACTATTATGGTTAAGTCACAACGACCGTTTTTTTTTTTCAATTTATTCTATTAAATGCCACCACTATTACATTCCACCCGGGTTGGGTGGAATGTAATAGTGGTGATTTTGGTATCATGATATTAATCCTTAACCATTTAAATGGTATGAGAATCATGGTTGATTATGTACATGTAAATTACATTTACAATTATTCAAATTGGACCGTTCGTTTAAAATTTACGACGGGTATAAAAATGCTCTAAGTAAGAAAAATGTTGCGGTAAACGAGCTGCCCTTTTTTTTTTTTTTGATCTCGGGGGGAAATCCTCATGGAAATCCTCCACCCTGGGGCGGGTGGAGGGGTCTGTCAGACTCTTACTGACTAAAACCACCCCGGTGTTCCATCTTCCACCTGCGCCGGGGATCGCGGGAACGTATGCGACATCCGCAATCCCCGGCTGGTGCCGGCCCGCCTCTGCGGGCCACCTCGCGTCGGCGAGGGGAGTGAGGTGTTTAACTCCCCTCGCTACGTCAAAGAGGGGCGCACGGGAACACCACGCGCCGCCACCTTGGGTCCGGATGAGTGGGGGGCGACGGACATCCCCAAGTCCGCCGCCCCTGGACCCAGTTAGGGGGGCCGGAAGAGGGCAGCGTATGCCCTCCTCCGACGCCCGATGCGCCTGCTGCGGGCAGGGAGAGCGGTTGTGATCTCCTTCTCCCTTTCCGCAGCCTCCTTCTGCGCGATAACTGTCTCGCAGAAGGAGACCACCGCGTCCCAGGACTCCTCACCGCCGACCATAGCATGGACTACGGCCGGCAGCGAGAGGTCACCGCCTACAACAGAGATGAGGGCACGGCGCGGCTCCTCCCAAGCTGCACACTCTGCAAGCGTATGCCGCACCGTGTCCTCCCGACAGTCGACGCAGTGGTGGCATCGAGCGTCCGGCTCCCTGCCTATGCGACACAAGAACCTCCCGAAGCAGCCATGCCCCGAGAGGACCTGCGTCGCACGAAACGTCAGAGAGCCGTGCCTTCTCCCGAGACACAGGTCGAGCACTGGCCGGATGGCCTCGATGGTGATGAGGCCGGCGGTAGGGCTCGAAAGCCTGTCCCGCCATTCCGCCACCAGGACCTCGCGCAGCTGTGACCGACGCAACTCCAGGTGTCGCTGCGTCAGTCGCTCGCCGCGCGCCCGCGCGTCCTCGCGCCACCTGTGCAGTGACGTGAGCACTTTCGCCTCCAGGTCCCACGGCGGAGATCCGGCCAGTGAGCAAGCCGCCTCGTAGGAGATCGTGCGATATCCCCTGATGACTCTGACGGCCATCACCCTCTGCGGCCTCCGCAGAACAGTGATGGTGCTGGCCGTCAGGTCAGCCGCCCAAAACGAGCTGCCCTACGTTTACTCTATTAATAAGTAATTTACACATTACCCTATAAAGAGGGTAGAGGGGAGATGAAGTTCGTGGAGTACCTACTAAACCCGCGCGAACGAAGTCGCGGGCGAAGTTCTAATGTATTAAATAGATGGCGAAAAAACCAAATATTAACTGTTACGATTTTGCTAAGCAATTATGCTACGCACGCTGCGGCGTAGCCAGTCTAAATTAATGTCTATGGCAAGTCATCAAAATGACTATGATTATTATAGCAAAAATGAAAATTCCCAATAGCAAATCGGTATTTAAAAATGATTAGAATTACAACTTTGTTTGACTAATTCGCTGATAAAAATCCAAAATTGTCAACCTACGAGAAAGTCAAACAAGTTCAAATTATTTTAAGATTTCACGGTCTTATTCTACGACAGAAATCTGTGCCTAGAGCAACAAAGATTTTAAGTTAGGCCACAAACTAATCACATAAAAATAAAGTTTTCTCAATTAAATGCAAAGAAGGAACGTACGGGCAAAGTTTCAGCTTTCATCTGAGATAAAACTGAGCGTCTGGTCGAGATCTTATCGAGTGTGGATTAATAATAAAGGAGATAAGCATTGGCTCCTATTTCAGTTCATATCGAAGTTATTATCGAGTCTGGAGGTAGGTGAGTGGCAATTTTCGATGGATTTCCAGCAAATCAAATGTGGCATTGATGTGATTATGGCAATGCCCGCTGGGACTGTTCTCGGGGCGTGATTTCGGTTAATACGGTCATCGCGCGAGTTCCGAAAATTGCTAGGTGGACTAATCGTGGAAGTCAAATTAGGAATAGGTCCACTGGACCAAGTAGGTGTGATAGTCATCATGTTTATCACTGATGCGTATCAAATGAGATTATGGGACGAATTTGGTATTATTAATTTATTATTTTATTTATGCATGCAAATGAGCAGAGGCGGGCGGACTTTTATGGGCATTTTTTACCCGTCGACACAAATATTAACAATAGCTCAACATTTAACTATCGCTTTTTTTATTTTATTACTAGGTGACGGAATTTAGAAGACCAAGAAATTAGGACCAGTAACACCTAAATTCACGATCCGGTACACTTACACGAAATCTATTTCCACGAAAGACACTACTACGTATTCGTTTCCGCGAAAAGAGACATGCGCGAACGGTATTTTCCGCAAAGGTGTCCGTCCTTTTACTGGTGTTCGGGTTATTACGAATATTGGGCCCAAATCAAAATCAAACCTAATTTGGTAAAATTTCAAAGAAATTTTGCAATAATCTCACGTTACGGTTCTCTTTCCGTAGTTTTTGGGGGCTTATAAAACAAATATAGGGTTAAAACCGAAATAAAAAATAATTTGGTAAAACTTCGTCACCGATGTTGTGGAATGTGCTTATATTGTAAATTCAAGATAGGTAGATAAAGTTAATATACAACGTCATCGGCAAGATAACATGAATAACCTAAGTTATCGCATCGCGAAGACCTATCAATTATAGTAATTCGGTTCAGTGAGTACTGCTCAAGATTTTACACTTTACAGTCGACGATCGAGATAGTTTTCTGCTTGTTATGCAACAGAATACCCTGGAGGAACTGTGAACTAGGTCAATTATTACCTTTGAATATTGAAGTGAGAAAGATTTATTATTATTATTCATACTTCTGAAACGGCAAGTTTGATCAAACTATATTTCAGTTTATTGGCTTTGTTCTAAATACAGTTTTTGAGGTAGGTTGTTAACATTAATATTTATTAAGGAAGAACTTTTTGGAGTAGTTATAACTACAGCTGAAAATAACATTAGTGGTGGTAAAATATTATTCAAACTTTTAAGAGCACCCATAATTGAAAGATGATATTATTCTTCTTTATTTGTAAAAAAAAAATCGTAGTTGATTTTAAACCAACATTATTAAAAAAGTAGCTTGTACCAACTACGTCCCATTTTCATAGAAAAACACTTTCCCAAGAAACAACAAGCAGCTCAACACAAATAAACAATAAATTCCATTATCGTGAACAAGTTGGAAACTTGATTGCACTAAGTCCATAAGGAAATAATAAAAGTATCAGTGGCACTCGTTGCCGGTCGAAGTATCGGCTCGCAACGATAGAAGAATCAAACAAACGGGGCGAAACTTCTTAAAACTCCAACTGGCGAGTTGTTTCCACCAGACACTAACTCTTATTACAAACTTAGGGTCTTACCGCCCACCTCGTCCCGCCTGCCGATAGACAACTTATAACTAGGGAAGATATCGTATTACAAACTACTTAAGATATGAAAACATTGTTGGTAATAACGTCACGGAAAGTTTTTCGCCGCTCCATGGTTTGATCGTGTGTTGATGAACACTAATTAGCAGCTAAGTTGCAATTTTCAGTATGCCACGCGTCGCTGATACGGTACCAATTTGTAGTAACAGTTTAATATTATTTCGTCGAATATTAACGGCACGCTAAAATTATGGGAAGTTGTAAATGTTTGCTTGATTTTATGGTCGGTAGATTTGATACAGGTAGATTGGCCAGATTCCTGATGGTATGGTGTCACAAAATGAGGAGAGATGTGAAAATAATAGAGTAAAAGAAATATTCCAGAAATACCGTGATAGTAACCATTCAAAACCATTCAAGAACTAACATTTGAGCCAACAATTTTCTACCTGTACCTTTTATTGACACAGGTCCAAAGAAAAATATCAGCGAAACAATCAACGCAGCAGGTTTTAAATGTAATAAAAAAGCACTCCGGCTAATTTTCCAGTTCTGTTGAACAAACAAACCGGACTGAATCCGCCATAAAGACAGTGCTCCCGGCCAAATGAGGCTCTGCGCGGTACAACGAGACAAATTATTGAGATAATCACATCGCCAGCAATTGCGGTAAGAAATAACATTTCTCAGAACCAGCTTTATTAGAACAACAAGCCACTGTAAAAATATTAGCTGTCAAGAGATGAACAGGGTTTATCCGTCATTCGTTTCTTTGAAATTCTATTTTGATTATAACAGTTTTATCGATGAAGTTTAAATTGGAATTGTTATGACAGGTTGGAAATTGTGAAGGAGAAATTGTGTCTGTGAGTACTAGGCGATCATGTTATAACAAAGTGCTGTCAACGATGCGTGATGGGAACTGTGTTATCACTGTGTAATCGAGACCCTCCATGAATGCATCTCTGTCCAAGCAGGCGTTTTGACAGATGCACCTGCATCGTATGGCCAGTCTCATATAAATCTCAGTCTATTGCTTCGACCATGTCAAAACATCATTTGTTATGAAACAAGAGTCTTCGGAATATCCAACGGTACGGCAGCATTGGAGACAATTTTCCTATATCGAATTTCTTTACACCAACAATCGATTACAGGTATTTCGCGTCAACCTTTGCATGAGCCAATTTCGCCGCGTATCGGGCAGCCGAAAAACTCGGGAAGCTTCGTAATAAAACTGCACTCTATACGTTGTGATGACAGTAAATTGAATGAGTCGGGCGCGGCGTAGTGTGTTTGCGGCGCTCATCAATCATCCCCGTATGGATTTCATTTTAATGCGACGTCATCGGCGTCTCGTATGGCCGCCCCGTCATGCTACCCGAGCTCAGTCTATTGTTTTACGCGACCGACACCCAAAGCCTAACTGAATATTTAGTCGTATAATTAGCTGCGACATTTCTAAACAAAAACGCTTGTGTAGTGTGTATTTTATAAACCTAGAGGTAATTTTGAGGACACAAATATCGCACAAAGTTTAAAGCATCCTCATGCATCTGCCGCATTTCATTAGTATCTTCTACTGCACAGGACATGAGTGAGGCGATGGGGAGGCAAACAAATTTCCGGCTATTGTATTTACGGATACGGTAAATTAAATCCCCATTTGTAGGAGCGGGACACCTAAGGGGGCAGTAATCCAATACCGTGTTCGCCTCCATTGTCGTCCGGCCTGCGCTAGTAACGGGCTTAAGAGCTTCGGCACGAATCGAAAATCTACGAACATTTCGCAAATTAATAACCGGTCTCACCGATACTCGACAATATTTCATACGGAGCGGGGATTTAAACGATAGGTAGCGCTCGAAAGCTTACCAGGTTACCAGGATTTTGACGTATACAATATTCATTTTGTTGAAATTTTGTACAGAAATAAAAGCTACCGATTTATTCGCTGAATTCAAAGGCTTATTTAGTAGAACCAAGCCTAAAAGAAGCGCAACGATATTCGTGGAAAATACCGGGAGGCCAAAAAATGAAAACAACAATCAAATTCAGTGAGCTCTATACCGGTAACCGTGTGGTGCAACGTACAAACAGCGGTGATTCATGCTCCGCGCCGGTGCTCCGGGATTACTGCTCCGAAGCAGATTATAATTCGTCACGCGCGTTCCACAATCCATATTATGCAATACAGCCGAAATCGTTGACCAATCGAATATAACCTGAAATAAAAATAGTCCATGCCCCGATTTTCGCCGCATCCATTCAATCATATATATTAATAGCACTTTCATAGCAATATCATATATGGACTGAAAAACGTTTGTTTATCAAATAGTTCTGAATAAACTCTAGCAACCTATATAATAACTGATGAGATGGGAGTGCGAAAGGCGCACTCCATTTGATTGGGCATTGTTTCGGACGGCCGAGCGTTAATACCATGTGCAGTGTATGCGATGCGAATCCAATTTTCGGACGCGCGACCTGAGCGGCATCTATCCGCTGCTATCCATTAGTATTCAGCGTACGCGTCGGTACGTGCTCGCGGAAAACGTGATGCGATGCGCGAGCAAACAAAAACACGAGCGCAGCTGAAATAGGCCCGCCCGCGCCGCCTCACCTTTGCCAAACGTTATTGTTTTCGGCGTTCGGTGAATACACTGACGAGATTTTTATTTCACTTTTTCAGAAGCTTCAACAACGGTAATGTGAGCACCAAAAATAAATGCGAAAGTAACAAGCTACGGTTATCGGACAGACAAAGTCTAAGAAGTACACAATCTGAGGCGGGTGTAATTGAAAAGTCTGCTCGTCGCGGACAGTGATGTAGATAATAGAGCTTATTAAATATGCCGAACATCTCGGCGGCTGCCGAGAACGGATTGAAAATAATCTCTTAGGTAGTCATTTTTCAAAGTTCACGAGTGGCGACCCGGAGACGAGCGGCGCACGATAGCATCGTCGGCGACAGATTGAAATTTAAAATGCGTAAGCCTCCCGAAATGACTACTAAAAGGAACCTCAAAGGGACGAGGAACGGGAAAGAAGACATATTTTTATGGAGTTTTATTAGTTGAAGACTTATTATCGAATCTACTTTGTGTGATATCCCTGAAGAGCTCAGATACACGATCCATATTCTGTGCTACTGCAGTGCAGAAGTAATCACACACAAGCAAAATTTTGCATTGACAAAATCCGCTTTGATTGAACGAAACTGGAATTTAAATAAAATGTTTTGCGAATTTACTGTTTTTCCTGGAAAAAATCTATTTGGCCCGTTAGTTAGATTACCAAAAAATATTGGGCTTGTATTTGTCGATGAGATTCTGTCACACGCCTTGGTACACTTTTTACCATCAAGTGACGTCACTTGCTCTTAGTCCTGATGCGCTTTATCTGAATACATTGTCATTGATTTAAAAAGGCAAAAAATACATAACCAATATTTCTTGTTAAATCTTACTGACGAACCAAATATAATATTTTTGTAACCGGGAAAATATCCTACTCTCCAGCAGAGAATAACAACCTACATTCCTGGTTCTCGGTACACGGTCGCAGTACACAGTATGCGGTGGAATTGGAAAGTTGTCTGAATCCATACGACATGGGCGACTCGGCGGGCGATATTAATCAGAAGATATGCAATGCGGGGCTCACGTGTCCAACTTCAAGATTAGAAATTCTGTAGGGGTTCGTAACAAATAATTGAGTCAGAGGTACAGAGTGGTATTCTCGTGGCCTGCATTGAAGGATGAGGTATTTTTAGACATGTTTCGAGTATTTAGGTTAGAAATGACATGACATTAGATGGTAGAAGCTAAGAAAAGGGGGTATTTAGGTTTTTACTATCCGTTTGGTTAATTTATGTGCCTATTGAAACTAGAAATATTCCTTGAAAAAAAGGGAAAGCAAAGTGTGAGCTACTATAGGAAAAACATCGTCAATATTCTGGCAAGGAATAAATGAATGACCGATCTCTTTACTTTTTTCTCTTAATTTCTTACTCAGTATTACAAAATCATGGCATGCCTGCTACCTATGTACATGTTAAGTTATCCAATTTTATTTCGCATAAAAAGCATTGGAATATGAAAGTAACTAGCAGTAAACAATAAATTATAGTTCACGATTTACCTACCTTAATACCTCCAGTTTATTTAATATCTTGCAAAAACTGAAATCTGGTTTAGTAAAATGTTGGTAGTATCGGGTTTATTTTTATTTCAGCTCAACTTGCCTGTCAAAAACAGAGCATACTATTTAGCGAACGTTTCGTTGCTGCTTCCATTTTACTGCAGCAATCTTCAGTATTGTTTAATTATTTTGTTTCAAAAGACTTGTTTTATAAGTCCTCTATTTTTACCAAAAATGTAGTAATCTATACTAATAATATAATAAAGCTGAAGAGTTTGTTTGTTTGTTTGAACGGGCTAATCTCTGTAAGTACCAATCAGATTTGGAAAATTATTACTGTTATGATAGCCACATTCATAAGGAAGGCTATATATAGGCTATACGGGAACGGAAAAAAACGGGATAAGCGCGTACGAAGTCGCGGGTAAAAGCTAGTAAAAATTATGTCGGTATAATAACATCTTTGTATTTTTGTTAATAAATCACGCCTAAAGAGTAGAATGGATTTGGTTGGAATTTGGAACAGAGGTAGACTAGCTGCGTCGGTTCTGTAAACCGTTCACCGTGAATACTTTGGTGGAGGGCGCTTAAAGTGACCTATCATGCCAAATTCATCGATGGATTGACAGATCACTTCATCTTCACTTCACCTAACTTTTCAAGGTCAGATTTTTACAGAATAGCACTCACTACGTATTCCAAGACTGAAAATATCAACGTCAAAGTTTAAAGGTCAGTTTTTATATAATATAAATAGGTACATTAACTAATTCGAGAAACAATTTTATACCTCTTTGATAAGTACCTGTTAGTAGCCAAGCCACCGTGTTGCGGAATTTGTTCTGAAACGCAAAGGGCATTTGGAGGAACATGGATGGGTTTTAGTCAGTTAGAGTCTGACACTGCCCTCCGCTTCGCCCAGAGCGGAGAGGTATGATGATTTTGAAAAAAAAAGCCAAGCCAAATTTGATAATCGGGGATGTATCTAACCTATATTATATATTGGGGATATATATATATTTATAGGGGATATATATATATATACATATATATTGGGGACATACACAGAATCTTTCAGCTTTTATAAAATAACGAAAGTCTGATCGTGGCGGGCTCTTACTTTAACAGTTCTTATTGAATCATTTTCGACTTTCACGAAGTCGCTGCCAAAAGCTAGTTGTAGATAAATATAGTACAAGTAACTTCAATTGATATATTTTAAAGACACTTTCCTTTCCTATTTTAATCAATAAAACGCAATAAGCTCTGCGCGCTTTAGAAACGCAATTATTTTGCAAGATAAAACTGAGGAATACCAGCCAATTCTTTACATCGGATGAGTTGTTTTTAGTTCCTTTTTTATCTTTTTTGTACGACTTCATGTTCAATTCCTCTCAAAGAAAATTTCATTAACTTAAGAATAAGAAGTCTTTGTATTTATGCTTAAATTAATAATTCGAGATAATTTGAAGTAAAGTATCGACTTTAAAACAGTGTATTTTAATTTGATTTTGAACTGACCATTTATTTCTAAATGGCCCATTAGCGGCCATATTGAATTTAGTATAATGTTATCAACTTTATTGATTTCTTCTCTTCAAGCCCTTTCGTTTGATACCCATATTAAGGGGGTTGAAATATAAAAATCCGCCGTCTTGGAGCGGCGTCCATATTGAAATTATTACAATATTGAGTATTGCACATTATATTTTCACTAGAACTTAAGGTGTATGCAAAATTTTCAGCTTAATCGGACACCAACAAATGGTCAAAAATTTCAAACTTACAAACATACACATACGAAAAGTGCAAGGTAAGAAATTTTAACTTTGTCTAGTATGACTTAAATTTTATTATTCCAAAATTTGAAGATTGTCTCGAATTCTGAATTTAAATATACATAGATGTATTAAAATTGGTGTTAACTTTGCCTAGTATGACTAAAATTTTGTTATTTCAAAATTTGAAGATTGTCTCGAATTCTGAATTTAAATATACATGAATGTATTAAAATTGGTGCTTTACGAGCATCAATTTGATGTGTCAATCACAAACATGTCATCGTCATACCGGGACCCCAACGAGGATTTCCAGGAAAATTTACGCCACCAGCTGGCGCCACATAGGCGAGAGGTCCTCTTCCTTGAAAAAGTGACTTTGACGTAAACGTGACATTGATGTCAATTTAACAAGTGTCAGAAAACATTAGCGTTTTGACTGGTACCTGGATCTGACGTCTCAGTGCTGCCACCTGGTGCTCGTATTTCAGTAAACCTTCATTAATTGCGGGTCGGCGCAAAATGTCTTCCTTTTTCCATATCTCTCTTATCATCTCAATGTTAGTCACTCCCTTTCTAGATAATTTTGCCCTGTGTTAAAAACAGTTACACACATCGTTACTTTGGTCTCCCGTTACTCGAAGATGATGAAGTATGCAACAACAATAATACCATTGCTTGGTCTTTGAACAAAAATCATCAGTCATTTGCAGGACACGTGGGTCCCACTGAAAGTTTTTGTTAAATAAAAAACGGAAAATGTAGAAGCCTGTTCATACTTTTATTGCTTTTCGAAGTAGTCTCCGTTCCTTTCTAAGCATCGTCGGATGCGATGGAACCATTGACTGAAGCAGTGGGCCCACCATTCTTTAGGGATCTCTTCCACGCCGTTTTCAAATACAGCATCGGCATCATAGGGTTCATTCATTTTATTTTTTATTTTTGGAAATAAATAAAAGTCACAAGGTGCCAGGTCGGGACTGTAAGGAGGATGACTCCGTCGGGAGTCGCAGGGCGATCCCCGGCGAAGGCGCGGGCCTGCGGACGGCGAGTGTTGGGTGGCTCGCTGTCCGATCACCACCAGGCCCGGGTCGATGGCACGTTATGCTCCACGCGCGCCTCAAAGAGATGTCAGCATAGGTGATGGGGCCCGCTATGGCCAGAGCCTGCCAGAGTTGCGGAATTTGTTCGAAAGAGTCACCGCGGTCCCGGAAAGCAAAGGGCTTAAGAAGGAACACGGATTGATCCACCAAGTGCGGAAGAAATCATTTGATGATTTCATATCCTAAAAAAAAAGAAAAGGAGAATGACTCACTAATTCCACACCTTCGATAGAGTTGTCGTAGAGAAGGAGGATCCTGCTTCTTGGGCGCTGCTGTCTATAATTTTTCAAGACAACTGGTAAACAATGACTGACATATAGGGATTGCAATCCGGGGTCATTTTCAGTCCGGCCGGATCCGACCTGATTCCCATCGATCCGGCCGGATCGGACCGGATTGATCAAATCAGGATAACTTTCGCTTTTCGGTTCAAAATGAACTGTTAGTAAGTTAATCAAGTGTCATTGTACTTTTAATGTATGTAGTATATAAAAAATTAAACATATATAAAATCAACTTTATTTTCAATTCAATGTTAAAATTAGACAACGACCAAACTATTAAAAGCTAGTAGTAAAATTTTAACAATGTAATGAGTAACGAGTAGCTCAGTCTTCCTAGATTTCACTTTCACAGATAGATTAATTATTTTAGTAAGTAACTTTATAAAATGTTATATAATTAACCTTACGTAATTTACTGAGATGAGATCACAATCATTAACAACACGTGCGGTGGAGCGACTCGGCGTCGAAACTCGCACGCATTATTAACACCACGCGCAACCGATTTAAAGTATCTACTCATGCAACAGCTCTATTATTGCCAAAAATTGCTAGCACCGGATCCGGTGTATTGTCACCGGATCCGGTAAACGTTTAACGATGCCGGGTCCGCCGGATTGCCGGATCCGTTTTTCCGGATTGCAATCCTTACTGACATACCAATTAACAGTATTTTTTTCTTCTAGGACAATTGTTACGAAATGACCCGTCCGTGCAAAGAATGAGGCAATCATCTTATTCCCTTGACTTCTGCCCTTCTTTACTTTTGTCAGCAAATCTTCGAATGGAAACATCCATTGCGCAGATTGTCTTATGGTGCGTAACAATATATCCAGCTTTCATCACCTGTAACGATGTCATATACAGCATTCGAGTCACTTCCGTTATACTTATCAAACATTGAGCGGTATCCATCTAGTACAAAACTTTCTGACGCCTAAATTTTCATGTAAGACTTTTTGTACTAGACTCATACCAATACCTAAAATTGCCCGAATCTGTTGATATGTCACTCTTCTATCAGCTTCTATCATTAGACCCCCTTGTCTCTGAAACTAAAAAGCCGAAAATGGTTATTTTACGTCTAATTCCTTGAATAACTTTTAAACTATTTATTTTAAAATTATGAAATATCCACACAATAAATACTTGCATTTGAAATGTCAGACGGTACAGTTTGCAGTACTTTTTTTTTCTAGTTTGTCCCCCAAATGTGACACCATACTCAAAATTTATTTATTTACGTAACGGGTCCCAGTATTTGGGTCACAGAAGTTCATCTGTGTACCAGTTTCAACAGAATCGGTCCAGTAGATTTGAAAAAATTGGCTGTGACAGACGAACAGACAGACAGACACCCGAGTGATCATATAAGAGTTCCGTTTCTTACGGATGTTCGGAACCCTAAAAAGAAAAGATCAGTTTTGGCTGGAGTTCTTTCTACACAAGTGTGAAAGTTTCGTGTTAATTGAATAAGTCGTTTTTGAGTGAAAAGTAAGAGAGGAAACTTGGGTTTAATGGAATTTAAACCTTAGCCAGGTTTCTATCGAGGGGCTAACGACTACCTAAATAGCTGTCACGTAGATGGTAATTAAGAAAATCGACCAAGTGCGAATCAGACTCACGCGCAAAGAGTTCGGAACGAATCTCATTTTTGTAACACGTTACTTTTATACCATAGACTTCTTATAGGTTTTCCTGTAATGTATAGGCAAAGAACTAATCTCTGCATTTTATTTTCAAAATTTTCGTAAATTTTCTCGGAATGAAATGTTATATAATTACAAAATTAAAAATGATTTTGATTTGATATGTCACAAATCCTGTCATTTTCTTTTTTTTAATGTTTTTTCTTATTTGTATTTTCTAATATTATGATTTATGTAAGTGTGCTTTTGTGTGTAGTGTTTTCTGTTCTTGTGCCAAATAAATGTTTTCTCTATCTATCTATCTTTTACACTGCAATGTACAAAAAATATGGAAACGCTGGAAAATGGCCGATACAAATACAAGCAGATGCCTGCAATGAAGACAGCGTCTTGGTACATTTATAGCAAAATAAAAGAAAATACGAAAAGAAACATTTAGTGATATGGGTAATGAGAGAACAGGGTAACATGATCATCAGCGTTGATGTCATCATCAAATCGACATGGCTTGGTGGTTTTGAAGCCCATAAGCCGTTCCATTTCCCTTTACCAGAAATCGATAACGACGGAACGGGACGACAATAAGGACGATAGAATGCATTCGTCTAGAGCCTCAATTTTATATGAAAACTGAAGATATTTTCAATACTCAACTTTTACAAAACCAGGTCATCTCATAATTTGTTTTAATTTGGGAACCTTAAAACACAGCTAACAAAGTACATAATAAGGCGAATCAATCGTTCGTTAGCAGCAACTTCACGTAGCTTTCGGCTTTGCGTTTGTTATTGTTTACCAACTCCGTACAAGAAGCCTTTAATTGTTTATTATTAAATGAAGTTCGGCCCTGGAACTGCCTACAAGAACAAATCGAATAATAATTATTATCAACTAGCTTTTTCCCGCGACTTCGTACACACACATCCCGTTTCAGTGGTCTTAAACTATCTTCGCATTATTGCGTTTTTAATGAAACCGGTTTGGGGCACATCGGTTGAATGGTTTTAAAATCTATAACGGAAGAAACCATTATTGTGTTTTATTTACAACGTGTAACAGAATGAACGCAATACCTCTTAAGAGGTCATTGTACTCATCATTAAGAATAACTTTTACTATGGGACCGACACTGAAATCGCGAAAAAAAAAATCGACTTACATCCATTTCCGTGCACATAACTCGACAAAATGTACTGAACAGCTGATTTTTTATTTTCATAATGATTAGTACAATGACACCTTAAGAGGTATTGCGTTAATTCTGTTACACTTTATATAAGGTCCCATTAAAATAGGTGCACAAATTTTAACACAGCCTTCAGTACGTCTAACCAAAGATATCCAAGCTAAATAAACACTGATTAAAGTCATTTTTATTTTGACCAAAGATAATATTTTTTTCGGCACACTAGAATAAACAAATCCATTATGAATAGGTACTAGACGTGGTCACGTGCGCCTGCACATTTGTAGTATCAGAATTATGAGATAACAAAGACATGGATGTGTTTATGCTTTGGGTGACCAACATTTTTAGTGTATTTTCGTTATCAGATTTTTTTTCTTGTTAGTATGTACCTAATGCGTTTTTTATTACCTATTTGTTTACCATTGTCCTTATTTTGGAGCTCTGAATGATTTCTAAAACTTTGCCCATCTATTTTAATGCGACCTTATATTAGTTTTTGACTTCAACGACATGTATTCTGCTGAATGTTCGAGATTTGAGGATTTGTGAGCTTACACTAAGTCTGGACAGATAATTTCGGATGTTAATTTCCTTCTAGTCTAAGTGACACCCACCAACCCAAACTCAAGACGAATATAGATATTAAAACTCTGTTACTAAAACTGACTATATTAGCCAAGCTGCTACTTAGACTATGAATGTACTGAGCCATTCAGAAAGCTAGCTGAAATTGTTTTTTTTTTTTCTAAACGAACCAAATTCCATAATATCGAACCGCAAACACCACTATTCGACTATTCAAGTCGCGCCCGTTTCTCCGAGCCCCATATCGGGATATCCGCCATCCAAACGTACGATCATGTAGAAGTGGGTCAAAAGTATCTCCATTATGGGTGAAGCACAGGCGTTACGTGGTGGTGGGCGGTTGAGGCGTCTGGCAGGCGCAACAGGCGCCCCGCCCCCGCCCGCCGCGCGCAACAGATGCCCCGACTTACTTGTTGAATCGACCGACCTACTAACGTGCCAAGACACTCGACACACCAAATTCTCGTACATAAGGAAAAAGGAAAAATGGTACGGTCTACAAAAGGTAGAACATGGTAGGGGCAACTGGTTCGTGGCGTGGGGCCAACGCACCCTGACTAGTGCGTAATGACACTACGACACAGGACATGGCAGCAGTTATCTATGACGTCAGAAGATAAGCCAATTTTCCACAAAGAGTCAAAACGCAATTTTCACAGTCACGCTTTGTTATTGACATGCAACTTTTCCATTGACTTTACTAATAACTTAACTTACCTTCAATGTAGCAATTGACAGCCTGCAAAAGTCTTCGACTTCAGGCTGAAGACTCCTCATAATGACGTCGTACAAATCAGCAGAACAAAGTATCTTCATGTATTCCGCTTACATACAATTTTAACCTTTCACCATATTGACTTAATAATGATGACTTAATGAAAATGAGTTAATAAAATTGTAAAATCTTCTTAGCTTGTCGGTGGGAAATACACTAATCAAATTTTATGTTTGGTCCAGTACAAGGAGCCTCCCCGAGCGACGTACTCTTCGACCTTCTGTTACGTCCGGAGTACCCTGGGCAATCGACTTCTGTCGATTGGCTAATCCTTTCACCACGATGACAAACTTAATGGTAAAATGAAAAGGGTAGCAATAAAACGAGTGACTGTAAATTACAATTTTAAGTGTCAAAATTAATTAATTTGGGTTATATAATTACTAAGTGAGCGACTGACTGTAAGTGACGAAAAATCAACAGAACAGTATCTTACAAACATTAATTTGAGTTACTTAAAATACAAAATGAGCCGCTTCATAATATTTGAGCGACTTAATATTTGTTTGAGTGTCAACGTTACGTCCTGCATTTTTTTCAATATTTGGCAAATGTATTTTTTATACTGAGCGGCATTTTATCTTAAATGAAGTGTTTCGAATACAAAAACCATTTTGAAAAATACACTAATGAGCAGAGTATAAGGAGCTCACATTAAAAAAATAATAATATGAAATAACTATTTGAAGAAACAGTATTCTATTAGCTAAGTAATTTTATTATTGAAATTTAAGGGTAATTAAATAAAACATACTCCGTAAAAACTAAAGTAGTATGCAGTTACTTAAATCAAATGAACAAAAATAAAATAAACCTAACCTAACCTAACCAGTGGTGCGAGCGCATGGCAATGGTAAACACGCAACGCTATTGGTCCGCAGCCCAACTCACCTGACAGCAACGATTCGTCTTCCCGCCCCCATTTGAATTCGCGCGCATTTAACAATCTAGTTTTCATTAAAAAACGTATCAAAATAAAAAACATAAGCCCTCAAATAGAATATCAGGAACTAATAATAAAGCAGCTTACAAAACTTTGCTCAAAGTGAACTTTTTAGTAGTACGTTATGTATAACCTCACTTAGAAAAATCGATTCTATCTTAATATTGAAGTTGCCCTCTCTGTATTTCCAGTCGCTCACTTAGTAATGTAGTCGCTCGGATAAAATTTTAATATATGAAATGGATTTATCACAATCCACTTTTTGTAAGCTCGTTCTGGATTTTATTATTAATCAATATTCGTCGTTAGTTTAGTTAATTTTTCGCTTACTCAAATTCATACCGCTCAAGTTATTAATACAGCATGTCATCATCAGTCGCAAAGCTTTTTTTTAATCGCTCGTTTTATAATTCCCCAAATGAAAATACCTTTTAGATAGTCGAAAGCACACATATGAGTTAAAACGGTGTCATCGATCTTTCATAAATACTTCAGCTAATTGGACGGATACAATACTCTACCAGACACGTAGAAGCAGCACTTACCTTCAATATTATCACATTCAAGCGAGATTATTTCTACATTTCCATCACCACCCACACGACCTATCACGTAATAATGACACCTTTTCACAAGGAATGCAATTATAGTACTTCTCAAAAAGATAGTACCTACGCCTTTACAAAGCTCACCAGATTCGCATAAGTAGCATTACCTTTGTAATCACCTTCAAAAGAAAATATTTCTACATTTCCATCACCACCCACACGACCTATCACGTAATAATGACACCTTCTAACAAGGAATGCGATCCTAGTACTTCACAAAAAGATAGTACCTACGCCTTTACAAAGCTCACCAGATTCGCATAAGTAGCATTACCTTTATTATCACCTTCAAAAGAAAATATTTCTACATTTCCATCACCACCCACACGACCCATCACGTAATAATGACACCTCCTCACAAGGAATGCGATCCTAGTCCTCCTCAAAACGATAGTGTTGCGCCTTTACAAAGCTTACCAGATTCGCATTACCTTCAATATTATATCCTTCAAACGAAAATATTTCTAAATTTCCATCACCACCCACACGACCTATCACGTAATGTCACCTCCTAAAAAGGAATGCGATCCTAGAACCTACTTCTCAAAAAGATAGTTCTGCACCTTTACAAAGCTATGAGCGTCAAAGAGCCGAGCTTTGCCGCCAACGTGTGCATTTCAAGTGACATTGCTAGAGCTACTTATACGTTAAGTACCACCTTCCTATAATAATATTCGCTGCTTAGAGGGTGTTACGTAAATCAACGAAGGTGTTGCCTGAAATACGCTATGTTTTAAGTAAACGCACTTTACATAATTTTCGGTTGTAAACTGAAGAAACTAACGCAAGGGTGCCTCCGATATGAAAGATATTTACACAATTTCAGGTAAAAAATCGACTGAATCTTTTGAGTCTCGATTAATTCTATGTTATAAATTGCCACCTATCGCTAACAGGATTCGTCCTATTAATTGTGTGCAGGTAATGTATGGAGTACCAAGATCCAAGCCGTTTTTGGGAATGTGTTTTTTTTTTTTTTTTAAATTGTTCGTGACTCAATGTTACGACAGAATTAAATAGAAAAAATAATAATAAATGAATTTGAATATTTACAAACATTTTCATATCTTTTAAGAGTTACCTAGTTAATAATTATTTATATACAACACACTTAAAATTCTTAACTAATATTACTATACATACACTTAAATAAAAAATTGGTCCACCAGTATCGATAACGTCATCTTAAATTTTCGTGGCACCCTGTAGAAGTATATGCTGTCTGTTTGCACGGCACACTTAGCCACAAACACCGAAGTTCCCCAGAGGCTCTGCGATGTCGCAACTATTAATTTGTTGGCTCGAAGAGCACCTTGAGTTATTCGCGTGTTACGTGGGGCACTAATTTGCCCCAACATAGTAATGCAAACTCTCATGTCAACAACTTGCCCCGAAAGAAGAGATGCCACGAATATTCGACAACTATTCGGTATTCGGCCTATTTGGCAACTTTTTAACTAATCGGTATTCGGCCGAATATTGCGTGACATTTGGCCTCATACCAAATCATGAAAGAAAACTCACAAAATTAGTAACAAATGAAATATTTAAAAAAAAACAGCATAATATTTAATACTTAAAATATATCAGTGAAAGGTTGCGTTATGATGAATAATATTTATTTTTAAGTCATATACACTAATGAATCATCAAGAAATGCATGTTGTGACACGACTTATACGCAAATGAAACAAACAAATACGACCATGGGGTAGTTACCGCACACCCTTCAATGATGAAGGTCGGAACCTGACAGCCGCGAAATTTTTTAAGTGTCGCCGAATAATCGCCGTTTCGACCGAGAGCCCAGCCGAATATTCGGTATTCGGCAAAATCACTATTAGTGGCATCTCTACACCTTATGTGCATAATGTATTTTGGAGATATTTGAGACATTTTACACTTGACTTAACAAGGTCTTGTCAAGGAGCTTTATAACGATAAGGGAAGACGTGAACTTTGATATGGTGACTTCTAATGAAGGAAAATCCTCAAACGGTTCGATTTTTAACAGGCAGCTTTAACACGAAAAGGTGACGTTAGAATTGGGTATTAGAATACTATAAAAATCTACATGAATGAAAACTCTTTTGATAGATGTTACAAAAAAAGAAATGCCGATTTTTGAAAAATAAATAATACGGTGGAAAAAATGGATAATTTGAATTGGTTCTTTCTATCCGTGTCACGCAAAATGATGAAAGATGGCGCTATTTCACTATGACATCACACGCAGTTAGTGCTGTGTCCGTTTAACGATTTTAAAACGGTCACAATTTTTTGAAATTTTAACTTCCACTTCGTGTTGTCTTTTCTCTATGTATTAATTAAAAGAAATAATAAAAATCCAGTCAAGTACCCTATTATAACGGAAAACAGACAAACAACATGGCGTTCTTTCAAAATGCTACGAGCATGCTGTTAGATAGGTACCTACAACAACTTTCTCTCCTGTACCTTCCTCCTCACTGGAAAATCGTAATTTTCCTTATTGTTTTTGTTAAAGGCACATAATAATGAAGCACTTACCAACGAGCGCCAAAATAACCGTGAGGAGCGGTGCAGCCGGGAAAGATACTGTCACGTTGAACTCTAGCATCTGCAGTAAGTCCACTAAAACAAAATTATTCACCATTATTAAACAACATTGCTGAAATCCAATTGTTTTTTTTTTCTTCTGACAGTTTTTTGTTTTCAAATTTTGAAAGGAAATTTAGTGTAGTAATCACGAGAATCCGCCGCGGGAAACATTAGTTTAGTTTATGGTGATTTTGTTAGTACTTAAATGTTTTGCTGTTTTATCGTACACCAAAATAAGTTTAGTGATTTACTATGTTAATGTGGATTTTAATACTGCATAATATCTAAGAAGAAATCCCCATGGTGCAACAGTAAGTAAATTTTCCACAATTTTGTGTTTTTTGAAAAAAAGTCTACTAAATTTATTTATCTCTACGTAATTTGTGTGTGTTTCTATTTTTGATGCACAATAATGTATTATTTTCTGTCAATTCTGTCTACAAGAACTTTATGCATGAAAGCATACTCTATCAGTCAATTCAATTATTTTGCAAAATATCCAGGATTATAATAGTTTAGAATAATATTTCACGAAAACAGCAGCTCAGATGAAGTTCCGAGAAGCCAATTATTCCTATTTTCCACTTCGAAACTATCAGTAAACATTTCACAGAATACTTCAACAGCGGATTACATCGTATTTAATTTTCAAGGAAATGCACTGAAAAGGTTGTTTTTCCAGGCTTTACTGTTTGCATTTTCCAATTAATTCTAGGTATCGCCTTTAATTAATTTTCAGTGCTAGGGCATAATAAAATGGAGTAGGTACGCTACAGAATGTGGACTTTTTTTATAAATAAAAAAGTACTGTTGGTAGTCATCAATTTTTACGGCTTTCGACATACACTGTCAAACAAAAGACTAGATATTTAAGCTACGAACCTTATTATGTACCAAATAGCTCTCTGAGGATGCGTTTCAGTACCTTCCTGTATCGATATTTTATAAATAACGGCTAATATTATATATTTTACAGTAAAATTATGAATAAGTGTTATAGTGCACATTTAAAACAAGCATAAGAGAGCGCGGCGTGCCATAAGCCGCGCTTAGCGCCCCCTGGAGGCGTGCGCGCGCGACGGCGCCGCACGCTAACGCGATCAAATGGCTGCTATATGAATTTTTCATGCGCCACGAGAAGTAATGGTGTCGCCCGAGACGTCGGATCATTCTTTACGAGCCGACAACGGAAACCTTTAAAAACATACGATTTATCTATTGCTATACGTACATATTGCGCCACAACACACCAGACACTGCACTCAGACTTTTCAAAATCAGATCCAAAGTTAGCAGCTTTGAAAAATGTCCGCTAAATAGATTAACCGCTTCCGAAAACTGCCGGTAAAAATCCACCTAAATAGGGTTGAGTTCAAAGTGACGCACCGTGTCACGGTTTGGGGAGAGTAGATCCGTAATAAGATAAAGGTTTTATCGTCTTTTCGTTAGCATAGTTCTCGTGTGCTCTCAGTTTGTCTGAGCTTTGTGGACGGCTGTTTGCTTAAGGTGGGATAATCCCGGTACAGTTTCCGTATCGAATACATACGCCTTTGTCCCCTTTGACACATCTTTTGATGTTGTCTAGCTGAATAAAGGGTTTGATATGACGAATTTAAGGAGATATTCTATGAAAGGTTATTCTGAGTACGTCTTAAGACCAGTAAAGGTTCCTGATTATAAAAAGATTATCATGACGGATGTTCCAATTGTTAAATCTAATCTGCGTTTTAAGGCTTACTCTACAAATTGACTTCTATCTTCTAAAAAATTAAATCACAGTACAGTTAGGTACTTACAGAAAATCCTGTGCACAGAAGAGACTTTTTGATATTCTCAATAAAAAAAATTGTAAATTGCAACGTCATCGTTCATCATTCATCATGTGAAATTAATTTCGCCGTCGCTTCCCCGTTCCCGTTTCGTTGCGTACTTTCTACGATTTACTGCGCGGATTCATATTACCGTAAAGTATTGGTAGCAGAGGAGAACGACGATATTACACATCGTGCATGCGTTCGTGGACTTTTAATTCAAATTCTATTTAAGAAATAAATTTTGATGTTTTAAAATGAAACGTTTTCTGGTGGAGGCAATTAATTTGAGTATATTCTGCGACCGAGTAGAGCAATCTCTCTTGACGCGGCGGAATGGTGGAGGTCGGGCGGAGATACTTGACGCTCGGAACAATGGAGCGAGCAGGTAATTGGCATTAAACCGTGCTTGAAACTGTTGTTAGTGCAAGCCGGAACGGCGAAAGGGCGGCGCCTCTCCGATACCGCTTGCCCTAATTAGGTAGAAATACGAGAAATAAGAGGAAAAATGATACTGTCCCAGAGTTATCGTTAACGCGAAGCGCCTTTCTTTTCGTCACAAGTACCTGCCTATCCCTAAGCTTGATAATGCCTACTTATGTAACTACATAAGTAGTCATCTCTTCAAAATGAGAGTGAACACTGAACAGGCTTCTTCTGGGTAAACTCGCTCCATCGTCGACTTTGTCTCTGTCATCTATGACCTAGACTAGAGTCAAGAGCAAACCAATATTAAATAAAAAATAAATTAAAAAAAACATACTATGTACTTAAGGTAACAAATACCTGCATACACCTACAACTCATCAAAACTAGACGTTAGGTATATCACAACAAAATTATAATGTAAATAAAGTTAGTCGAACGTTGAAACAGACATGAAATTCAAACAAAAACAAAATGATTTCTGCGAAGCGTGGACCGGGCGGAGAAAATAAGTCAGATTTTATTGACGTCGGCACATCATTATTATCTGCTTATTTTCCTTTGCGCCCCGATACCTTCTAATACCTTATTGCTATGGAAAATTACGTTCTATTTGAGAGCTAAATAATTGGCCAAATTACATCCCAAATCGGCTTATAGAAAGAAAAATTTGCAAATTAGATACTTAAAGGATTTTCGAACCTACGCTACTACCTTCGCGTCGAAGATTTTGTTTTTTGTTCTCCTTGTTGGGCAGGTTAAAATGTTAGATGAAGCGCTTTATAGTGAAATATTTACTTCATCCGTGACATCATGTATGCTGGTTCTGAAGATAGCACATGTCTTTTTTAATACAAAATAAGAGAAAATAGAACTCAATACTGGTACTATCATGGATGTTTCCTTTGCGCAATAGTTCTGCCAAGAAAATACAAAAATAGTCCAACAAAAATAGTACAAAACCTTACACTGAATCCTTCAAAGGAAATAAGACCAACACAATAATATGAATCACAACGGTTTTTTTAATAGAAATAACCAACAATAGCTTATTTTCAATGAAACGTTGCCAATTAGTAGCATTTTCAGGGAGATTCTATTTCTGCGATAAGTAGTCTCGTGCTTCACAGAATATTTTATTTTCACAATTTTCTTATTATATCAATATGATGAATAAAATAGATGAAGAAGTACAAGCGCTGCCAAAGACTCTCAATCAAAGCTTATAGAAACAAGAGCTTGTTCATTTTCTGACTAATTTATGTAATAACTTGTCTAGCATTAAACCTGCTTCTAATAATTTTGTCAGCAAAATTGTACATGTGCGTAGTTCCACGTGTAAGGATGCATAAAGCATTATCGTGTAGCCTTGGAAAATAACTACCACTAACTACGGTACGATAACTAAGATTACATTTGTTTACTGATTTGCGGTTTATCAGTTTGGCAAATGTATGACATTATATAAAAAGTATTTTTAGTCTTTTAAGTCGGATATAATCCGACACAAAAGACTAAATACTTTAAAAAATGTGTCCTGCATTTTTATTAAATAAAAAGTAAAACAGGAACAGTCTTTAAAGATTTTCAAGAAAGAATGTCAACGTAAAAGCGAGCTTTATTTTTTTCGATGGAGTTCCAAGAATATCCGCTTCATGAATAATTATCAACTGCTAGAAATCAGAAACTGAGATTCTAGGAATAAAATATTCTTTTAAATAAAATTTAACGTTTTCTAGTTAATTTTAATACTATTTGTTCCACAACTTTGCCTGAACCAACCTTAATGCAACGACTTCTTGAGAAAACAAAAGCACCCTAAAAAAAATTACTTTGAGCATAGCTCACATAACAACTTTACGTTATTACCAAGAAATTTATTCAAGGAAATATACCTTAGTGCACATTGGTAGAGATTGCGTCTCGAAGGTAGCAACAGTAAGTTTATCGCCAAAGGAGCAAGTGAAGCAATTTGCTATGTGAAGCGGAGCGAGCATAGCAAGCGAAGCCATGCAAACGAGCACGTCTCGAAAACACCAATTGCAAATTACCGGTTGCACTCGGTAGTTTCGTTTAAATTATATCTTATAACTATGTAATATAAACTAAAATTCGCCCACAACTTCGACCACTATACATAACATATATATATAACTTCAAAACCGTCTTATAGAAGGGTTGTTTTGGAAAACCTAAATATCTATTAATATGGACCTATTGACTCTATTTTTATAACTTCATTGGGAGGTAGTTTTGATAAACTAATTATGTATAATTTTATTATTAACTTAGATACGAGGTTGTGCTAAGTTTCAATTTTATAAACCCAATCAATAAGATCTTCCATTAGAACTTATTACGCATCTTCGTTTAAAACTACAACTATTGCTCTAAATCCAAGTTTCAATCGGTTTGGGCTGAAGTCGCGTCATACGAACATACTATGCTTTTGTATTTTGATTATTCGGAATATTAATCTGGATGCATTTCTGACAAAACTATACCGGAACTAGGTATAGTTTAACCTTGATTAGATCTGTGAAAGTCAAGTCTCATTGTGAATCCGCTTACACAGTTGGAGGACCAAACAATTCGCAGTATTTAATGAAACTCAAAAGGAATGAACATGTTAAAATGAGTCCAATTTGCTACGAACACAAATTAACCTCAATCTTGAAAATTACTCTTTCTAAACCATACACGGGGTTCCTCAGTCTCATCTCCATTTAATTATTAAAACACGCTCGTGGTTACGTACCTCACTATATTTTCATTGCGAACAAAACCAGTTTTGTTCATTAAATTCAGACTAAACATCGTTTGTTGTATAATCCTAAAATACGGTTGTTTTTCCTACCATCCATTAGCGGCGGGCAAGCTAAAGAAAATGTTTAAGCTTCCGAGAATTACAAACATCTGAAATACCTGAAAATGGCGAATAAAAGATAGATGAAAATATCCCGGCAGTTTTTTATAGAACACTTAATTATCTCGGCAGGATCGTCGACTTAATTCCGATATTTAATTATGCAAATGATCACCCCTTTTTTCCGGGACTGTCTTATCCCTGAGCATTAATTGAGGTGAGTCAATCAGAGTGCAAGAAGCAAGAATCCCAGTTTCGTTTTTTTTATTTTTAGTGTAGGTTATAATTAGGTTAGGTTATTACCAGTAGTCAGCGCTATTTTTGGTACTTGCGATATGTTTTCATAGTATAGGTATACATACATATGATCCGGGGATTCGACGGGATTAAAAAAAAACACTTATTGTTATTGTTGTGTTAAGTATGCATATCTATGTCACGTGTAATATCTGAACTAAGATAAAACTTAAAACTTAGATAAAACGTCCCGCGTAAACCACATAGCATCAGAATGACATTGCCAAAATTATGCCCATACTTCGATAATTTTCTTTGAATACCTAACAAGCTTTAACTAATACAATTTTCTTTATAAAATTTCTCGATACATTGAAATCCCGGTGTCATGTCCATATTAATATATACACGTGAGGTCATTGGCCCAAAATATTTTCTACCTACTCCGATCTGATCCAGTGATCAGATTAATAATGGCAGTCACCATAAAACATTATCCATAATCAATAATTTCGGTTGCATCAAAAATATTCATGTTGAAATCATCATATTTCATGGATTTAAGTGCAAGCACAATCGCAATCCCAATAATGACCAACTTCATTAAACGCGTTACCGTCAACAATTAAATTAGGTGCGGCTCACAGTGGTCGCCACAGCATACCTGCCGCATAGTGCGGTTATTTTGTATGCTCGTAACATCGGCATCGGGATATAATATGTCGCGTCAATAGCGGCTAATTATAATAATATCGGTGCCTAGGTACCTAGTGAAGCGAGTACCGCGCGTGGTATTAGTTTGATTTCAATAGCAATCCTTTTTGGACGCTATCATTATGATGGATGACAAACAGTTGTACAGTTAGACCGCAGCGATTATAATGCATGATCTGATTTGTTATTTGGGGAAGCGTTTTGGTATATAAATTTGTATTTTATTAACGTAGGAAAAAGTCTCTTACTAATAATAGAAGAACATGATATGATTAGTCTTACTGAAAGATAGCACACAGCTCATCAAAAAAATAAGTCCTGGAGGACCAGACGGACTGGTGCGAGTTTTTTAACGTACTCGATCGCGTTAACGTAAAAATTTGCTTACACAACCTGTACAGAATAACAGAATAAACGCAATACCTCTTGAGGGGTCATTGTACTCATCATTATGAACAACTTTTACTATGGGACGAAAATCTCGAAATCGCGAATCAGCTGTTCAGCACATTTTGTCGAGTTATGCGCACATAAATGTATGGGGCAGTCGATTTTTTTTTCCAAAATCGTATGGAAAAACGAGTTTGTCTAAATTTATCGTTAGACGGCGGTTATTTAGTTTAAATTTTAATCGACGATCACGCTAATGCTATCGAGTAGGATAAAAAAATCTAAGGGCTAAAGTATGATGGTCACTAGTAGGCGTGAAAAAAGAAACCAGAACCCATTCGTGTGTTACCAATAAATGTACCTCAAACTCAAACTCAAAGCATTTATTTCAATTAAACCATTACAGGCACTTTTGAATAATCAAGGTCGGTCTGTCCAAAGAGATGATGCTAATTACATGTTCTAAAGCGTAGACCTCTATGGAGAAGAACGTGCAAGAAACTCCACGGACACTCTTTTAAATCAATTTTTTTTACAATGATATGGTTACATCATTTGTGTGAAAATTATACAAACATACATATATGTGACAACGATGTACAAAGACTTGCACGATCAAGCGTCCGAACTAAAAAAAAAGCAACAATTCAAAGAACAAATTATTAAAATAAACCGTGGCAGCTGAGACATGACCATTCCTAGTTGACGGCGCTCGCTCAGCAATATGACGCCTGCGCTAGCACCATTCGGCTCAACCACTTTGAAGAGTTCCAAATGATACAGCACCATCAGTCAAACCGATATGTAACCCACAACAAACTATTTCTGTAACTAACATCTTCGACTTTCATTTATTTAACGTTTATGTCCTGTAGCTTCCACTTGAAAAGCTTTAAGGGTAATCAAATGAAAACAATCTAGACGTATTATTGTACAGTTCCAATATACCGAGCTAAACAAACGGAGAATTTCGAATAAAAATACGTTGAAAACGAAATCAATACGACCACAAAACAAAGCGAGTATGACAGCCATACAGAAAGGCTTTGAAACGGAAAGACTAATGAGAAATCTGTAATATTAATTACTTAGGTATTTTGTGTTCGCATTTCAGTTCTAATTAGAAATATTACTAGATATAATGCAAAGCCTTTTTATTAGCATCCATTTCATAACACAATTTTTTACAAAGGGAGGTATTTGGTCCATTTAATATATTACGTTCCTACTTTTAAATTGCAATAACATGACTCCATGTCAGCCATTTTGAAACGGAATTGCATTTCAAAATTAGAAACATTTATTTGATACCATTGTTTCCAAAAAAATATCGAAATATAGATCTGATTGAACACAAAACCCGCTTAGGGTAGGTATGGACTATGGAGTACATACAAGCAGAAACCTATGATATATGTTGACATAATTATGTTGACCGAATATGCATAGGCATGTACAGACGCCAGCACATCAAGCTACCCGAAACTGTCAAATTTTCCCAGTCAACCTTGAACCTAATGCTTCAGCGATAATGTTGAATATCTATTAAAGAAATTTGACAGACTGTTGTAGATTGATGTGTTGGCGTCTGTACGTTATCGAATGCAGGGAAATAGAGTTGGTACCGAGAATCGATTCTATGATACTCGTAACTATCCTTTGATAGATTTCAACTGTTACATAACATACAATATTCAAATCAAATGATTTGAATTTGTATATACTGTGTGACAGTTTTGTATAGTCACATTAGGTACACAATAGTACACATGCGCTACCCGTACTTGAAAAAATTATCACTCAGTAATATTAAACGCTATATAATGTGAGTTATTTTTAAATAGAAAGAAAACACGAGTTCTCTTTCTATTTCACACCAGAAAATACTTAAGAAGGTTGCTACCTTACAAAGCATTGTACTCCAGAAATTTAATCTACAAAGTAAAAATCTCTTTCTAGAATAAATTTCTTTCACCAACAACCAAGAATTGTAAAAATATATTTCAATATGGTAACCCCATTCGAGTGTTTCCAACATAGGATAGAATACGTTTGTGACGATGCACAAGGTATAATCCTCTAAGCGTCCAAGCGTCCATGTGTGGCGGATCGTACACAACAGATCTGCGACCTAAAAATATCTTTTTATTCATCCGATAAGCTGCTTGAAGAGTGGTCCACACAGTTTGTGTTGTGTTAAAACCTTCTTTGTTGCAACTTAAACTCTCTTGTATTCTTTTAGGCCATTGTGTGACGAGTCTATTGTAAAGGTACATTTTCAATGTTTATTTTCGTTCAATAGAATATAATATATTTTAATATAACTTATAGTTGATAAGATTTTAGCGTTTTTTGGAATTGTTCAATTAATTCCGGATTTCAATCTATGTAGTTATTTTTATCTCAATCCTAAGGATGCTTAAAACAGACCTCGAGATCATGATTAAATATAAGAATTTTGGAATTAAATCTTAAATAGCATCAAATCAGAAAATTTTAAAAGGTATAAAAATACCTTGGATAGCCAGCAATCTTTAGGGTTCCGTACCCGAAGGGTAACCAATTTTTTTTACCTTTTACTAAGCCTCCGCTGTCCGTCCTTCTGTCTATCAGTGGGCTGTGTCTTAAGAACCGTAAAGGTAGACAGTTAAAATTTTCAGTGTGTATTTCTATTGCCGTTATAATATCATCATCTGCCTAGCCTTTTCCCAACTATATTGGGGTCGGTTTCCAGTCAAACCGGATTCAGCTGAATATCAGTATTTTAAAAGTATTGCCCAATTATAACAACAAATTATAAAATTAAATTAAATTCAAAATTAAAGGAAATTCCCATACACGAAACGTGTTTTTTTTTTCGGTTTATGGTACGGAACCCTTCGTGTGAGAGTCCGAGTCTGACTTGGCCAGTTTTTAAATTCTACGATATTTTCCATCATAAGATAATCACTACTAAAAAAAAGCAAAGACGAGCAAGCATCTTCGTATTTCACAAAACGAAGAAAACTCTTTACATCGATAAAATAAACGGCACTTTTAAAAAGAGGAACTAAGAACAACATAAAAGCGATGCTCGCAGGTACATCTCTAGCGGTACACAGGGATGAGTCGCCATAGATACCAACTGGATCCCATTGAACAGATTTACCCTTATCTGATATTGTGAGTTGAATAGTTTATTCTACAAACTCGAGCTAAGAGCTCCTTTAGATATAAATCTTATTTTACTGTTGGGTTCCATACAAAAATGATAAAAGGTGTCCCTTGACGGTGGTACGCGGATGTCTCGTTTGTCGCGTCTAAACGCGAAGCCTAGGACCAAAAATTATGATATTCTTACAAAGGAATGATTTTCGAGAATACGTCTATAGATCTTGTTACATCATCGTTTAGTTACGCGCAATGGGACGTAAATAATGATAACGTAACACTGAAAAAGAAATAAGTTGATCTACTGAAAGAACAACTTTATTAGTAGAGATATCATTACAAAACAAATGTCCGAATAAACACGAACGTTAATAAGAAACCATCGTGGCAGAAGTCCCGGATATCACTAACGAACGACACACGTAATTACTAACTAATTATTACAGTGGAGTTCCTCTCGATATTTATTTGCTGCCAAAGCTTGCTTGTTTTTCACAAATAAAAAAAGCAGAATCGTAATCCGAGTTCATCAAATCCTCCACGATGAATTTAATAACAAACAAAGGCAACGCTTGGAGAAAATTGTGATTTTTCATTTCCAAGGAAAAGAGATTTTAAAACAATCATCGTATTGAAACATGACGGCAAGTAGCGGTGCGAGGAAATATAGAAAGTAAAAAAAACAAATTATCTCTATCTAGCTAATTGTCGACAGATCAAAGAGGATAGCGGGGAGGATTGGCTAGGTAAATCCGAGTCGGTATTTTTTTACAGAACAGGGGTGGGTCGCAGCCGCGGGCGCTATTCGCAATTATTGTTATTACAAAGAGTTCGCCTGAGCCGGCTCACGACTCGAGAATTTTTCACTGAAATCATCCTAACAACATCTAATTGCAGCGCCTATTTTGCGAGACATCTAGAATCCAGGATCCTTTAGTAATTAAATATACATAAGGATTTTGTTACAGACCGCATCTGAGAAAACCCGTGTTCGCTCAAAGGACGTAAAAAATAAAGCAACTATGATTTATTAAGGCTTACCGATAAATACGAAGATCTGATGGTGTGCGTAGCGTAGCAGCATGGATATGGAGACTGTCTGCAAAAAGAAATAAACTTTAGTAAATTTGTTTGATTTATTCTGTGAAATCGTGCTCGTGATCCTGCTCTTTTAGAGGAAGGATTAATTTACTAACTTAATAAAATGTAGATTTTTTAATTAACTCTATTTGATATGATAAGTAACATGTACGTGTGAGAATCCTTTTCGTGCCATTTATTTAACTGTCAAACACATTTTACGACGTGCTTTTTGCTACACTTTGTAGTCCTTTATCACTTCAAGCTGATACTCCCCAATAACCAAGCTTTACTGTGGGAACAGTTCATAAATGTTCCCACAGAGGCCCAACAAAGTACCGTGTCCAGGCCACAAAATGAGCGCTGTTAATAAAAGGTAACATAAAATTGAAAATTCCTGTAGCTTTTAATCGTATACAATGTTACTGCATAAAGGTACATTTAGGAGGGCCAAACCCACTGTTACTTAAATGGATTCAATCTGCACTAAGCGTTTCGTTAATGAAATTCAATCGCGGCGAGGCGGTGCGGGGAGCAAATGATGTGGCGAAAAGATTGATAGCGGCCTCTGGGACCCGACCAGTACCTTAACGTACCTACATGTTGTACAACTTGTGAGTTGTGTTGCTAGTTCGGCCAGCGAGCTCGCTCTTACCGTTTGGAACGTTTAAAACTAGTGTAGTCTTTATTTCGATGTGCCTTTTGCTTTCTTATCAGTTTAGACCTCTTTTATGGTTTAGTGATCTTTGCCCTTAATCTTCAGCGTGAAGTAGATAAGATCCACTCAGCTAAGATCAACGTGAACCTGCACAGCAATGCAGTAAAACATAAAAAATCACGATTTTCGCTGGCTACGTTGACGGATACCCCTTAACCACTATCCCTTTTAATATTAACTGTGGTAGACGATCGATGTGAGCCTCTCTTTACTTTACGGTGCCGTAAAAGCTAACAGCTCGGCGAGGATTACGTGCGGCCCATTGCGTTGCGGCGGCTGCACGGGCGAGCGCGTCACAGTGCAGCCAGGGGCCCAGGGGCCCGGACCTAGACCAAAATAGTTCGGGACTCCTCGATTACCTTCCGGTTGTAAAAATGCAATTACAAGGTTGTATGACCTCGGCCTTTGTTACTTAGGAGCTCGATGTTGTAAGCCTTTGAATTGGCTAAGATTTTATTTCACTTAGGGAACTTAACTGAAATAAAATATTATATTTCGTCGACATTTATATGTCAAACCCACCTCTCAAATAGTATATATTTGAGAGGTGGGAGGAAAATTCGTGAAAATATTACGAAATACTACAATAAATATAATATCGAGAACAATATCACTGTTTTAATTTGATCAATATCTACTCGTACAACGTAGAACAGCACTGCAATTCGCATAAACCTTATGAAATGTTGAAATTCGCAGGCTATTCTGGCGCTTTTGCTATAATGCTCCGGTTTTCGCTATTAGGTCCTAACAGTGATCGATCAAACGCGAGTTCCGACAAACGCCTCATTGTTCCTCCAAGTTCGGGGTCGGAAATGTTACGATTCGGATTTACCTTGATGAAGCACTAGTAACGATACAAGTTTACTACGAATTGAAACGCGGATACGGTACGTAGGTATTCCATAATTTCGTGCCTACAATAATATTGGAGTAACTTGGATTTGCAAACACGAAATTATATTGCACAAGAAAAACTTTACCGAACTCTGTGTGTGTACTTAAAATTGTATGTAGGTATAATATAAGGAAAAGGCAGCATGTTTGATTTCATTCCATATTTTCGACTTTCGTTTTCAGAAGAGTTGATATATTTCATAAAATCATAAATTGTATATTTTATGATTTCATGGATTTTTATGGTTTTAATGATTTTGTACCTTTACCTAAATATTTTACGATTTCAACGATTTTATGTAATATTTTGTAGTGTTTAAGTTCACTTAACTTGCAAATATATGAATATAGCATACGGTACCGTTTCCTAATTGTATATATTTATTTCAGACAGAAGAGATCCATGTTTTTTCGAATTGTATGTTCAATTCGCCTGCTGCATTGAATCTACATCCGTCGTATTAAGCACAACAACGCAATAGGCAAATAGAGTTACGAAAATCTTTTCAATGTCCGAAGCCATAGCGAGACAGCGACAGACACTAATAGATATTTCGCATGCAGCAGTGAGCCATTCCCAATCCACTTTGAGCTTTGGCATGTGAAACCGGATATATGTTAGGCAATACGTGGATCGTTTGACAATTGATTAATGCAATTTCTCCGACTACTGACGTCGGCCATGGAATTAGTTCCTGACACGTATATTGCATGTAACCTGTCACACACAATGCCGATATTACAGAGCACGTGATACACACTGACGAATAGTGGGAATCAATATTAATACGATATTGTTGTTAACTAGTGAATATGTGGGAATAGAGCTTCCAGGAATATTAATTTGAAATTCAAACCTAGTTCTTAGTATCCCCGTGTGTTACGTCGATAATTGAAACCTAAAAAAATAACAAGCGCCTACAAGACCCTTACATAAGTCGTCAAAAGAATATTTTCAGGCATCTAGCGAAATCAAAGCTTCTTAACGATATTTGTAGCACAAAAATATTAAAATCCTTGTACCTACGTAACAAGTACTGCGAGACGAATATTCTTTATATAAGTTGCAAAAATAAATTTAGAAAAAGTCTTACGAAATGAACGCTTTTCAAATATATTGCAAGTATAAAGAAAATCTTTTTTTTTAAGGATGGGAAATCATCAAATAACTTCTTCCGCTCAGGGTGGAGCGGAAGGGCGTGTCAGACTCTTACTGACTAAAACCCCTGTTGCTTCTAAAGCCCTTTGCGTTCCAGGGCCGTGGTGACTCTTTCGAACAAATTCCGCAACATAAAGAAGCACTACTAAACAAAACATGCCTGTGTTAAGCAAGTTTTGTTACGTTAGTTACGAAAATAAAATTTTAACAAAACAGTTAGGAAAAGAAGGGTTTATTTCTCCAATTCAAGCAATGGAAAACGTGATGGTTACGTATGGCCACGTGAAAGGCAGAAAAAACGCGTTTCCATACTGTGTTTTAGGGAAACAAGTAGGTACTCGTACATCTGAAAATCCTTCATCTCATTTCAGTCTTGATGTTTTTAATAGACTGAGATCCCAGAGCTGCCAAGACCTCCCTTATTTACTCACTAACAAAATATGTGGGATATAGTAGTGTTAGTATGTACTTTAAAATTCTTTTTCTTTTTTGTTTCAGTAGTCAAGGAGGTAGTATTTTTGTTTTGCATCCTCCTTTGCTGCAGCTTTTGTTATTTGCATCTACTAAATAAACTATGCCCAAATTCAGCCTTGTGAATAGGATCAGCTCTTAGACTATTACAATGACTACTAATCCAGTCGTTAAAATATTATTTAATTTCTAATTATTTAACAATATTCTGTATAACATACATAAAAATCAGCACCAAGACTTGAAAAAAAAAGTGATTTAATGGCTTTAGCACCTGATACCTGGTAATCGGCCGTCGGCCCAAGATAGCAGGTATGCGTATCTTTAAAGGACATACTAGCACTACTCGATCCCACATATTTTGTTAGTGAGAAATTAAGGGAGGTCTGACAGCTCGAGGATCTTAGTCTATAAATTTATTTGGGGTCTGCATAACATGTCTATACTGAACGAGTACTTAGTCATATACACTGCTGCTCAAAAGTATTTGGACCCCTGCATTTTGTAGACCTAAGCCCTGTTAAGGCGTCATTAAAAACCAAGGTGGCAAAATTTAAAACTAGTATTGTTTTACGAGCATTATGAGGGCTGGCGCGAGGTGGCGCAGGAAAAGAATACTTGGAAGGACTTGGGGGAGGCCTTTGCCAAATAGTGGGACAGTGTAGGCGAAAACAAAAAAAAAATGTTTTATTTTTAAGGAATTGCTAACATTAAAATTACTGTGAAGTTGTTCCATTTATTCAAACTTTTACAAATTAATTTTCTTTGGGTGACCAAATAAATACCTACTTTTGCGCGGTATTGTACTTAGTCGTCATCACAGTAGTGTTTATCTTTCTAGTCATATCCTACTCACACCTCATCCTCTTTGGTCTTCACCTCCTCTTAAAGCCATCTAAATCAACATTAAACCTCAATAATAAACCGACATAAACTTAGTAGGAAAATAAACAGGATCAGAACACGAAACCTAAATCGTCTTCAACATGCTTCTTTCATTTTAAAACCAAAGAATAATTTAGAAGTAGTTTTTTATTCGTTTTAATGCAATAGCATCCTCTGCCCGTTTAGTTTGCATAAGTTGTGGAAGTAATCTGAGCAAAATGGATTACTATGGCTTGGCTTCGGGTTTTGTTAACAACTACTGAAAACTGCTATCGCATAATTTTTGCAGTTGAATTGTAAAAATACAGAAGTGGTTTTGCATTTATACAAGGTAAAATAGGTGGACAAACTTTTAGAAATCATTCAGACCACCAAAATCAGGGCAATGATAAAATAAAATTAGAAAATAGCATTAGATACTTTAAAAAAAAATCAGCTTACGAAAATACACTAAAAATGTTGGTTACCCAATACATAAACACATCCATGTCTTTGTGATCTCATAATTCTGATACTACAAATGTGCAGGCGCACGTGACCACGTCAAATGCCTACCCATATGGATGTTTATTCTAGTGTGCCATAAAAAATACTTTAGGTCAGAATAAAATCACTTTAATATTTTTTTCTTTTTTTGTTTTATATCTTTGGTTAGACGTACTGAATGCTGTGTTAAAATTTGACCACCTATTTTAATGGGACCTTTTATATTTTACTAGAATTAAAACGATAAATTTACAGAAATTGTACAGGACTCTGGGTTTATTTTATATCTTTTCGTGATCAATTCCTGGATTTTTGTAGGTTCTTCTGCATTTTTTGCAATGCCTGCTCAATAGGGACCTAGATGTTGGAACGTGAAAAAAACTATAACTCTCTAACTAACTGACTGACTCCTTGACAATTTTTGTGGAACTGTTTGTTGTCCCGAAGTAAATAAATAAATAAATAGGGTATTTGACTGTATTTTAACCCCCGACACAAAAACGGCGGGGTGTCTGTGGCATCGTAGCTCTCGAACGGATGAACGGATTTAGATTTTGTTTTTTTTTGTTTGAAAGGTGAATCAATCGGGAGTGTTCTTAGCTATGTCTGATGAAAATCGGTCCAAGATGGTCGCCGCCACAAAATGGCGGATTACATATTTTTTCACAACTAGCTAAATATAAGTATCCAATGAAAGGGCTTGAATAGTAGAACACTATACACTATAATAAATTTTAAATCCAAACTGGCCGCCACCACAAACTGGCAAATTATATATTTTTTTCACAACTCCCTCAATATGGGCTTGACTAGTAGAATAATGTACACTATATTTATTGAAAAGGAATGAGGATGAACTAACGAAATAAAAATAAAAAGATTGCATGTATGTATGTCATATATGTCTATACTAATATTATTGTTCTGATCAATGCCCTAGATTGATGAGGAAAGTGGAGTGATGACTGGTACCTAGGACCTAACGAATATTTTTTTATTAGCTTTTAGTACATCATAGGTAAATTAAGTTTAAAAAACATGAAATAAAATATAAATTTAAAAACCCCCGACAAAAAACTTTAAAAAGTAAATGTATTGATCCTTTTAGTTTAATATGGGTACAATTCTTTGGGCCAAGCGTCATCGTGTCGGGGGACCGCTATACGTATGTAATTACAAAATGTTGCGGTCTCCCGAGGCGAAGATGCTTGGCCCAAATAATCGTACCTATATTAAACTAAAAGGATTACTACATTTAATTTTTTACTTTTTAAAGATTTTTTGGCGGGAGTTTTTTAATTTTTTTAAATTAATTTTTATATATTTCTCACAACATAAAAATAAGACAAGCAAACAGTTGAGTACTGCGCGACGCAAAGGAGGGTAACGGGTAATGTGTTTATCAGCCTATGTATGTCTGTATGTATGTGGGTTTGTACCTTTGTAACATTATTTAAACCAAACGTATGGGCCGATTTTGATGACTCGTCGTTTGATTCGTCATGACGATGCCATAAAAAGCATAAAAAAAGACTTTTAGACAGAACTGAGATACGGTACTGCTTACTGCAGATGGTCTTGAGGTAAAAGAACGACAAACAAAAACAAACAAAATATCTGACCCTTACTAAAAAGTGTAAAATAAAATAAATTAATTGAAAAAAAAAACAAAATAACCCGGCTGCGTGAAAGTAAACCAAAGTATGTAATAAAAAATGAGCTTTATTAAAAACTAAAAAGAAAAAAACAAGTAAATCCAGTAGTCGAAACATTTGTTATTGAATTTAGTATTGAAACAGTCGGGACCCATCAAAAATCCAGCTTCCTAATATTGGTTCCCGATTGTTAAAATCGTTATCAATATTAGGTATAGTTATTCAATAATATTCAATAACAAAAGGCTCGAATACTGGAATTACTTGTTTTTTTAGAATGTATGATAGACAGAGACAGCACTAATTGCGTGTGACGTCACTCACGCCATAGTGAATTTACGTCATCCGGTACAAATGACGTTTTGCGCGACAATGATAGAATCTCAATGTTTTCACCATATTTTTTCTCGACATTTAGTTACATCTTGCAAATAGGTATTATTTTAAGTAAACTTTTGATAGTAGTGAAATAGTATTTCCTATACCTATTCAAAAGTTTTCCAGCAGAACAATACGAATTACGACACAAGCGTTTAACACTTGTAAACAATTCCAGCGCATCAAAATTCAGATGCAAGCGAAACTTCCGAAATCACCTGAGTTTCAAAACATAGAAGTGGCTATTCACGTAAGGAGTTTTGTGAAACAAACATAAGGCAGGTTACAGTCGGGCGTCAGAATTTGGAACCGTAATAAAGTTAGAAAGCGCCATAAAAGAGCAGTAACTGTGTGTTGGAGAGAGCCTGATTTTAGTGGGGTAGGGACCGCGCCTCGCGATAGCCTATTAATTGATCTGTAATGTCTTTGTGGAATGCAACACGCTCTTGGGACGTGGTTCTGGATTAAATGATAAGAAAAGAGGCGCTATGAGAATAGAGGCTATGACAAAAAAAAACCGTTCCCGGACAAAGCTGAAAACTACAGTTGAGTCATGAATAAACGCAATACCTCTTAAGGGGTCATTGTACTCATCATTATGTACATCCTTTTCTCTGGGACCAAACCCGAATAAGCGAAAAAAAAATCAGCTGATCAGTACATTTCTCGAGATTTTTCGCGAACAGAAATGTATGAGGGAGTCGATTTTTGAGTTTTAGTGTTGGTCCATAGTAAAAGTTGTAAAAGTTCATGAGTACAATGACCCCTTAAGAGGTATTGCGTTTATTCTGTTACACGTTTGTAGACTCCGTAAGTAAGATAATCCGTAACAGAATAGGTCTAAGACATCTTTATGAGGTAATATTTTCTCGATATATTATGTAAAAATCGTTTTTTGGGCAATAAATCTCACCCAAATGAAATAGTTTCCAATACCCGTATCATATTAAGAAAAAAATGTTTGTAATTTCACGCGATATTTTACAATCTTACGACGTTTGCAAGTTTCCGGTGACATACAAAATAAATCCCATCCAAATTCAATAGTTTCCAATATATCCGTGCCTTATTAAGAAAAAAATTGTTTACAATTTCACGCGATATTTTACAATCCTACGACGTTTGCAATTTTCCGGTGACATATACAAGTGATTTTAGCTCAACAATCCATTTTCAAATTCTGAAATTTCGTCGAACTTCATTTCACTGGTATATTTTTAGGGTACCCGTAGATTAAGAGATAATCGGCTACTAATATGAGTAAGATTGAGATCCGTCCATGCTTATGAGTTACATTATTTTGATGCAATTGTTCTAGGTTTGTCAGTACAGTCTCGGCTCATGAATGATTTGAGCGAAATATTCATAACGATCGTTTTCAGATAGTTTTTGTTCTACACAAAAATGTGTTTGCGCGCTCGTGCTAAACGAGCCACTATGCCACATATAAGTAGGTATTGTCAATCACTGAATACCAATAGTTCTGATTTAAATGGCAAAAATATTATTAAGCTGGACCGTGAATTACAAGAAATAAATAAAAGCGCCCTCTGATTCTTTGAACGTGAACTGCTACAAACTTGATCCTAAATAACTTGGCTATTCGACGCTAGGGGATCAAACGAACGACGCGATGGAAATCCGCGGAAGCCTTCTTGCTACTAGGTTTAAAGGAAGGTCGGTGCCGCTATTCAGCACTAGATGGCGCTAGAAGCTTGTAAGGTGTGTGAAAAAGTAAATGAGCGGCTTAAATTTAACTACGCGCCATCTACCTTGGAGCACCGAAGTTGACAACGAATACTTTAGAACTTAGTGACTTATTTGCATGAAATAAGTGGGCAACTCTAGGAGCATTCCATCCCGGCCATTCCCTTCAGTTATTTTTGTGCGCCTATCAATCAAAGTCAATCATTGAACCGTGTATATTGATAACTAGCTTTTGCCCGCGACTTCGTCCGCGTGAAATAGTTACTTTGGGCAGCCATTTTTATTTTTAAGCTACAAATTTTTCAAGAACGCTTGAACGTAATGTTTATTTATTTTTTATCAAGTGCCTAAATACATTGTACATGGTTTTATCTTTAAATGTCGGACTCACATACACAATTTAATTCCCTTTTGCAACCCCTTTAAGCCATTTCCTCGTGACGACAGGTAGCTTACGTCCTTTTCCAAGGTCTAATCTATTTCTATACCAAATTTCATCAAAAGCCATACCGTATACGGTACGGCTACAATCGATATACAACCCGGGGCCGGAAATTGCCCGGTCGCTGCCCGGATCGGTTATGTGGATCGATAAGAAAAAAACAGCCAAAATCGTCAAATATAATGCGCTAGAAATATTTAGGTATAGTATGTACTATACAGCAACCAAAACAATTTTAACGACCAACAACATCCAACCAACTGTGTACAACTAACCTACCTGACGACGAAAGTTAAATAATAACTGGAGAGGGTCATTAATCCGCGGAAAATCTTAACACCGCGATTCAGAAAGTCAACATTTAGAACTAAAAATTATTTTTTTTGGTCGTCTTAATTTATTCGTTCCATTAGGTACTGATAGTTCAAACTAATACATTTACATCCTCCATCAACAACAAACAAACAAAGTTTTTCAAACTGTCATCTCCTAGTTTATTCCCTTGGGGGTAGAATGTATCAAAATTCTTTCTTAGGGGATGCCTACGTCATAGTAGCTATATGCATGCAAAGTCTCAGCCCCATCGGTTTAAAATTGACAAAGTTTCATACAAACTTTCATCCCCTATTTTATCCCCTTGGGGGTAGAATTTATCAAAATCCTTTCTTAGCGGATGCCTACGTCATAACATCTACCTGCATGCCAAATTTCAGCCCGATCCCTCCAGTGGTTTGGGCTGTGCGTTGATAGATCACTATGTCAGTCAGTCACCTTTGAGTTTTATATATTTAGATACCTGCTTGACTTTCTCAATGATAGACAAATGACGATACTCGTTGTCATTGTTCGTATTGAGACAAATAAAGTCAAGAGCGCAATGCAAATATTGTGAGAACAAATTTTAATGTACCTATGTAATTATTTAGTTATTGCCCGACTGTGCAACAGCACAGGAAGGTTAAGTTTTGTTTATTTGCCTTGTGCAAACTTTTGACCATTCGAATTAATGGAAAAGGATGTCTTGGCGGTTATCGGTCGATATGGCTCATTGGCGTTTTCTATAGTATTCTCTTGTTTGTGCTAGATATATAAAATTCTACTTACGAAGACCAGCATAATGAAGAATGCAGCGATGTAGGAGCTGCGCGCCGTCAGCATGGACACGAAGCGGTAGTGCTCGCCCGTGATCACGTTTCTGAAACAATACATTGTTTGTACAGCTTCACATTAGAATGCATAATCATAATACCTAATCATAATTACCTAAATTTCTTTAGGAAATTAATAAGTTTACCTCTGCTGGTGATACTTTGTTCTTATAAGTAGCATACTCTGGGTGCATCGTCCTCACATATTAAATTAATTTTTGTATACCAAATTTTGTAAAATCATTATTTGAAAAGAGTAACTATGGAATTTCTTGTCCGTTCTTCTCCATAGGAATCTACCTTTCCGAATGGACAGTAGAGTCACTTTATTAATGTAACATTATTATTTTACTGAACTGTAAATGATGACGTTCAAAAGTGCCGTTTAATGGCCTAATTGAAATAAACGTTTTGACTTTGACTTTGACTTTGAATATAATGCGATCATCGCACGAATACGCGATTCTTCTTATTTTTTTTTTATTTGAGATGAGTTTGCTCTTGACTTCAGTCTAGGTCATAGATGACAGAGACAAAGTCGACGATGGAGCGAGCTTACCCAGAAGAAGCCTGTTCACTCTAATTTTGAAGAGATTAGGGTTGTATGCGTTCGGAAACACAGACGCAGGCAGAGAGTTCCACTCTTTTGCTGTGCACATTATAAAAGACGTTTGGAAACGTTTAGTGCGAATTGGTGGAATAGCAACAAGGTAGGGATGGTAACTTGCAGTGCGTCTAGATGTCCGATGGTAGAAGGGGTCCGATGGGATGAGGTTGTGGAGTGCCTGGACACTCTCCCCGAAGTACAATCTGTAGAAGACCGACAAGCAGGCAATTTGTTTGGCAATCCCGATCGCGTCGTCGCGCCGGTAGAGGGCGACATTCCGTTTTGCTAATAACGGGAGGATCGGTTATTCGCGCGATGATCGCTTTGTATTATCGCTATCACGACGCCTGATGATTCTTATACTATACTGAAAGAAGAAATCTTGCACAGTTTTTAAATGGGCTGTCACGTTATGCGAATGTTTTTATAGGTAAATCACAGAAATCTGCACTGAAAAACTTGATTTCTATCTAGTGTTGAAGGATCCTCCAATATCCAGTGCAAATACCACTGATGTATTCATATGTCGTAGCCATGTTAGAATTAGCAACTTCATGATTTGACCGAGGTCAGTTTAGTTTTGAGCGAACAAAGCTCCTGTCATCCCATTCATGTAGTAAGTTCCTTTAAACCCTGCAGTGAGAAATAGGAGCTTCGTGTTCGAGGTTAGGTTAGATTTGAAGTGGGCAAAAATTATGTGAAATGGCCGACCACTTCATGAAATGGCTAATTTCACGATATGGCTACGACATAAATATACAACTCAAGCACTAAGAAATGCTGTGTTTCTCGGTTACGAATGCTGTTAAACATGCTTATAAGCTTTTTAACTACTTGTACCAGATCTTGAGCGCTCGTTGAAAGAGCGGGGACCGGTTTGCGCATTGTAACAAAGTAACAAACGTAGGCAAGTAGCAGTAGATCAACGTTCAAGACCGTGTCACTGGATACCTATTTTATCGCCATCAAGACATTGTCTCTTTGTTATAAAAAAAAAGATTTATAGATAAAGTATTTACCTTAAATATCCCTTATTATCTTCCTGTTCCGCCAAGGACTTGATAGATGCCATAAGCAGGTCATCATATCCCAAGAATTCGTCAAGCACGAACCGCGAGAAGGGGTCGCCGAAGCAGGCGTCATTTTGGGGGTCTAATGTAACGATCTTGACAGGGATCTTCAATCGCAGGCGAGCGCTCGGCGACAGTCGAAGGAAACCATACTCCAATGAATATTCGAGTATGTAGTCTTCATCTGAAATTGGATAGTAACAAGCATATTAGTGTTTCAGTATGTATGAGTTATGGTATTAAGACTATTGTGAAAGTAGGCTTTATTATCAGAACAAGATGTACAGTCAACAAAGCTATTTGGTATGCAGGCAGCTATAGTAGGCGCCAGATAAATGTGGAATAAAGTACATTGACCTTTCCCTAATAACTGTTCATAGGTACCTGAACAATTAAATATGAATCGTTTTTCATTATTAGACAATGTTAAGGATCACGAGAGATGATGATTCGGGACAGCTTTGTGTCATTAATACCGTTTTTCAAATTAAAAATGTCAATAATTGTAGGTGGGTCAATGACCGTTATTCCACGATTATCTGGCGCCTACTATAACTTGCAACTACTTTTAAACAATGTTGTGACTGATCTGAGTAGACAATTATTGTGCACCACACCCGTAAGTATGTCATAAGCTTAAAAAGTTATAATGCACAAATTAGAAATAAATATTGGCAATGCAGTGGAAAAATGAATACTTTTTGCCTGCATTCCGAATAGTTTTGTTGACTGTACAGACGCCAGCACATCAAGCTACAACAATCTGTCAAATTTCTTTAACAGATTTTCACGTGCTGGCGTTTATACATTGCTGTATATACATATATGTCACCGGAAAATTGCAGACTCCGGAAGATAGTAATAGATCTTTATTAGATCATAATTTCTCCATATCTTATTAAAATCGTTTTGTTGACAATAAATTCCATCCTAATTCAATAGTTTCCAATATATCCGTGTCTGATTTAGAAAAAATAGTTTACAATTTTCCGCGATATTTTACAACCTTTGCGTTTGCCATTTTCCGGTGACATACACTTTCACCAATTTCTATCATCGGGCCAGGTCAAACCCTTTTTCCTATATATGTAGTTTGTAGTATAGTATGTATCGGGTCGGTCTAGTCTAACTGGATGCAACGCCAGACAAATATTTTACATGGATTGACTGCCTACTGACCAGTGATCAGATAATCGGGCGCTTATATACCTACCTAAACTTTTTTCCGTAAAAGAATAATGTGGACATTCCTTTCTGAATAAATAAGTAATCCCGGGTTCCCGGAATTGAACAATCTTGTGAAAACAACTAAGTATAAAAAATTTAATGAAATTATAGCAATTATTTTTATTTATTCAAAACAAATAGGAAATCATAAAAACCTTCATTGTAAAATTAAAGTTCCATTAGAATCGGGTTTTTAAATTTTAAAAAAATACAATGAGAGTTCACAACGAGTTCTAACTATATTTTTAGCAATCTTAGGAATTTCGAACGATTCCGGGACCGGGGATTCTGAAAAGCATGTCCGTATTATACTTTCGTAGGAATAAAAATGAAATTTAGGTATATTAGCGCGCCTGATTATCCGATCACTGCTCATGACCTCCACAAGCCAGTAACTGGGTTACCTTTTATACCAGACCTGTGTCAGTTTTCTAGGCTTCGGACTACACGTAAAGATTGTCAAAGATGACAGCTCGTTTGATTTGATTGATTGATCGGCTATCAGGCTGTTTAAGACACCGTTTTATTCCTGAATTTAGTATTCGACATTCAAAACGAAGTTGGTGCATAAAACGTTTCACTTTCCGTTTCGTTCATTCATATTTCATCAACAGTATGTCATACGAGTGGCATTAGAAATAAGCTTATTAGTTTTTACGTCAGACGAAGCCCTTTCAATGCTTCCTTGTTTGCATCTTCAAATAAATATTTTATTTTATTGGAGCACACTCAAGATTTTGTCGTATCAGGTCCGCCTTGAGTGTATTTTGAGACCGGCTGGGGAAAGAAAGGAGCTTATGCATTCGTGTATGTGCAAAATATCTGTAAATTATTATTTTAACGTACCTTTTGAAGAGTCGTTTGAAGCTGACTCATCCAGAGATTCCTGAAAATAAGAAATATGACCATTTAATGATTATTTTTCTGGTTGCAATTTTACTGCCCTATCAAAAATTGTCTAAGTACAAGTACAGCATTCAACTTTATGGCGACGTTGAAGAGCGCTTTAGTGCGTTTTGCTATAACCCCTTGCTACCCCTCATCCTCGTTGTCACATAAACTATGCTAGTCCACGGAGACTCGTCATGTTTTCGGAGCCACTATAAAGTTGGCATCGGACTGTAATAATGAGTTTACTGGTATTGATAATATAATAATAACACAGTACTGCTACTGCGTGTTTTTTGTTTATTTTAACATTGTACGCTTATGTAAACACGCGTAACAATAAGCCAAGAATAAGCGTTTATTGACTGAATATAATTTTGCGAGACTGAAATAACATTGTCATCATGACAAAGTTAAGAACTTAAAATAGCAAAAATAATTAAAAACGCTGACTCTTGGTGAGTTTCCTGCTCTTACGTTTATTTCAGAGATAAGGTAGCTTAGGTATCACACTAATATTATAAAGCGAAAGTTTGTGTGTGTGTATGTTTGTTACTTCTTCACGGACAAACGGCTGGACCAATTTTGATAGAATTTGGTATGCAGGAAACTGACACCCTGGATTAACACATAGGCTACTTTTTACCCCGGGTAACACCGCGGGGCGCAGCAAGTGTTATATATTTTGTAAGCAAAATAGCTTTTTTTTATGGATGGGAAATCATCAAACGACTCTTTCCGCTCTGGGCAGAGTGGAAGGGAGGTCAAAGTCTTACTATCGAAAACCCGCCTGTGTTCCTTTTAATGCCCTTTGCGTTCCAGGGCCGCGGTAACTCTTTCGAACAATCTCGCAACCCTGGCAGGAACGCAAAATACCTCAAATGGATTTCAAATAATTCTGAGTGCATAATTATACTATGCACAGGTCATGATAATTATTAGGTTTCGTGCAATGCGATTCACTCATTATTTACACGCATCGCAGTTTGAATAATAATAGTAAACTAACATTAAACGTTTATCTAATTGATATGAAAACTCTATTATCGATTTAAAGCTTCTACCTGCAAGATCTTTATCTGATTAGTAAAATGTACTGGTTACAACAGGTTTATCATACATTTTCAGGGGAGCAGTGCACATCATGTGACTATTCCTAAGCCGGTATTTTTTTTTTTTCTAAAATTATCCTAGATTTAGTGTTAAGGTCGGTTTTCCCCTGAAACTATAGCCATTTTCTAATATCTATTAAACAATTAGGGACATGGACCCCTGTCAGTAAAGTTATATTATTATTGCTTGATTCAGGTGGTTTCTTATTCCGTTAACAGGCATTACAATTTGGAAATCATAAAAATATGTCGTAATGCATTACGGGTAAAAAAAGTTTTTTTTTATCTTATTTAAGTATTCCATGAGTGATTGATAAAAAAAATCAAGATTTTTATTTTACCACTTTGTTGGCGTTATTAATATGTACATTGTATTCCCATACCAAATTCCAACTTTCTAGTTAAGCGTCTCTGAGCTAAACCGCGGACAGATAGACAGACGGGCGAAACTATACGTATAAGGGTTCCTTGTTGACTATGGAACCCTAAAAATAGTTCCTCTGCCCTAGAAAGGGTTATAACTTCAAATATAACTGTTTTTTTGGGAGTCATTATGTAAGGAGTTCTATACCAACCCAAGAGAAGAGGTCCTTAGTAAGGACCTCTTCTCTTGGGTTGGTATAGGGAGTCCCTATAAGGAATCATGCATGGCTAGGCTAGGCAAAGATTAGCAGAAAAGGCCCGAGTCAAACAATTAGTGACGCATTTCACAAAGCTTCATGTATGTGCATACTCTGATAGTGTGAATAATATGTCAGTTAGGGCGAGGATAAACGAGCGTAATTTTTGAGTTGTGAACGCGTAAAATGAGTCGCGGAATTTACTTTCCATTCGGTTTCATACTAAAGTCCTACTTAAATTAAATTACACGACTCATTTTACGCGACTCACAACTTAAAAAAATACGCTCGTTTTACCTCGCCCTTAGAAAAAGCAATAGACAATTCTTATTTTTCTTTATGAATAATATATGAGACACTTCAATGTAGGTCAGTCGGTACAACAGATAGATGATGATAAGATTGGACAGCAACAACAATATTTAAATCTCAATGTTTACTTTAGGTCAATGCACCAGACGTTAAGTAAACAGAACAATTAAACTAACTAAACTATGATAAATATAATTAAAGGATAAACATGGGAATTCCAGTGTTTACGTCAATATAATCATTTGGTGTCAATTATTTGAACATTGTGTTTTTATTTTGCTAGCCTACAATAGGGAATATGCATGCAATTTTTTAATTGCAAAATCAAATAAGTACTTAGTAAACTAAAGTACACTAACAATTATGAAATAATTTTTAAAATACCTTCACCAGCAATGAAGTTATAAAGCTTCAAAGATTACAATTAGAAAGAGAATTCCGATACCAACTCTGACGTCAAATACCATGTCGCCTATACAGCTGCCATAGAAAATGGCGTTTTCGCGAGAGAGACAGATATTTGTTTAATATAGTTATATCTCATTAGTTTTTTCATCAATTTTGATTCTATTTTCACTGTTAGTAGATATTATATTTTTGTATATTTTTAGATAAACTGAATAGATAATAAATATTTTTTTTCATGTATATTCCCTAATTGGCCAAAGGCCTTCCCTTTCTCCTTCCAATTATGTATTCAGCATAATTACAACATTGAGTGCAGTTTAATAATATGCCTATATTTTGTTTCTTGTTTCTATTAGGTCTAAGAATCTGCCCAGCCTTTTCTCAACTATATTGGAGTCGGCTTCCAGTCTAACCAGAACAGTTGAGTACCTACAGTTCACACGGGGCATCCACAGACTGCCATAGGCAAGTGTTGCTTTACCTCGAGGATTGACCCGTGCGGTTGATATTATTTAGTCAAGCTCCTTGTTTTAGGCCACACAATTTATTTGATGTTACATGCATCCCAACTCCAGGCAATAAACAATCCGATACCTCATATTATGTCAGAGTTTGAGGATAATCTTCCAATTACTATGAATAGAATAAAAACAAATTATACTCACATCCACCAATTTGGAATCTCTATCAATATCCTCAACAAGTCCCATTATTCCTTCCCAAATCGATGAAGAAGGTTCTACATCTTCTCCAGACACTATGGTAGCATTCAGATCTGTCTCCTCATCCGTGCCTGCTGTACTACCTTCCCCCTCAGGCTTCACATATGCAGTCTCTATGACTTTGTCCGGTGAAGGAGCTTCTGCCTCATCATGTACTCGGGTGATGTTTCCATAGTCTGTTCCATCGCGAATGTAGTCATCATCGTCTATGTCGTCATTTGTTGATGACTCGATGTTGATGAACCTGAAAATTTGGAGTTGGCATTATGTTAGGAAAATCAGTTCATTTTGTTCAAACATGTCAGTTTCACATTAAAGCCATGGGCATATTACTGTGTAATCTTTTCAGGCCCACGTCATGTTACAACGAGTTTTGTAGCCAATCAATTGCGTCAGAAAAAAGGCGCGACGATACGACACAGTAATGTGAACCTGGCTTAATAAATATTAACATGTGAAAGTCTTTATTTTAGTAAATCAATCACACCTCCATGGTTAATTATTATACATGTGAAAGTCTGGAAGTCTGTACATCAATGTAAGAAACTTGGCACTCAAGTATGACCTAGATTAGGACAGAGGAAATTTTTTATCATGGGATTTTATTCTCATGGGTTGATTTCCGAGAGATTCGCCAGGAGCTGCTGGCAAATGCTAGCAATCAATAATTCTGAAGAGTACTTTACTTAGGAACAAATCTACTGTGATTTAAAACTGTTCTTTTGAACTTGCAAAACTTATAAATGATATTTCAAACAGGTTCCTGAGCGAATAAAAAATTTGCAAGTCAGCTTTTTATTATGCAAATGAATGATTGTATTGAGAAAGATGGCTTTGTCAGAATATGGTCTTTGACTTGCTGCAGATTGTGGCAAAGATTTTACTTACTTTAGCACAAAATGTGACAATACAGAATACTGCAATGGACTTACAACAAATGAACAACTGATCTTTAAACTGATAATGATTGTATAGAACAACAGAGTTTCAATACTGTTGGTAGCTAATTTGACAGTTGGTCAAAGGTAGATATGTTATTGAGATCGGCCGTAAGCCATTGAACTCATCTTAACCAGATTAGTTCAATGACTGTATAAATTATAGTGATGATAGCTATTACTTTATGGCATCTGAATTGCAAATTAGTTTCTACCAGTACCAGCCACTAAACTTATCTTCAGCTTATTGTGTTCAACACTATTTACAAACAATGTACTTTAAAACACTGATTTGGAACAATGAAATAAAAGAATTACGTAGACGGCACTAAGACATAATAACAGACGGTCAAGTAACAAATCACAATTTACTTCGTAATATTGAAGTTTTAATTAACATAGTACTCTGCATTAATTACAGCTTTAACAAAAACACATAAATAAATAATGAATAGGTACTATTAAACGGCTGTAAAATTGTATCTGATACACAAATAGAATAGATTCATAAAAACCAGCTCAGGACAGTGTGCTAAACCGAATATAATTATTAAAAAATATTTTATCTATGACTAACAAATATCTGTTGAGTGAGTTATGGTGTTATTATAATTATTTCAGCATGTACACCAATTAAATTACTTGAGGTTAGAGTAACATTTACAAGGGAATATGTTTTCCAAAACTTTTTACTCAAACTTCAGTTTTTACTGCTGATGTAAGTTATTTTGTCCCAATAACATTGTTGTGTTAAAAAAACATATTTACTTAATTTACTTTGGAGTAATCAGAATTATTTTTATCTAATCTTACATGAATTCAAAATAAGTAAATGATTGTTCATCCATAGTAAATACTTCCTTGAAGAAAACATTTACAATATGTGTTCAGACCTTATTTTCTATTTTAAACCTAGGATTCTTTATAAAGACTACATAACCATTCAATGTAAAGAAAATGCTTGTCATTGTCAGTGTACAATAGTATAATAAATTATAATCATTGTAAATAATATCTTACCCTTCAGTGGCTAACATCCCTAGCATAGAATTGAGCTCTTCCTTATCCTTTTTCAGTTTCCTTTCCTTGGCATAGCTCTGTTCAATAGTATACTCCTGTGATGGGTTTCTCAGAATCTCAACCCTCAGAATGCCATCCCTAGGCCATGAGTCCTTCACATGGTTCAAGCATGTTGTAGGGGTTCTTGAAAATGCTATGTGTATATATGCAAGGACAAAAAACGCAACCAGCGCTTTCAATAGCACCAGGAACTCAAAGAATCTCCGCACAGGCCTCGGAAACGTCCGAGCATAAGCCAATGCAAATTTAAAAAACAATGCATGAAATAACCTCTCTCTCATATTAAAGAGAGGATTTTGATTATTATTCCTATTTCTATTCATTGTTGGGTTTATTATGGGACCTCCAGGCAACAAGTTGTTGTCCACATTGACTCCAGGTGGCAAGTTATTCATCATCTGTGGCCCACCAGCACTCATATCTTTGTTATTGTTTGTCTGTTTCACCCAATGTTTCCGTCAATTTCTTAAAGCAACGACATTCTAATTATCTGCAAGTGAAAGTTTTAACTCAAATTATAAACGAGAATTTAACCTTTCGGAAAATGTCAAAGTTAGAGGACACAGAGACAAATGATGCCAAATAAACTAACTGTTACGGTGAATAGGGACATCCAATTAATAATAAATGGGGCAGTAGTTGCATGAATTATAAATCCAGCTTTGGACTCTCACTGGACGGTGGAATAATAACGACATATGGAATGAGAAACCCCAATATAAATAAACATTGAAACAATAAACCGGAAAAAAACAATTGCAATATGGGCGATTGGCAATAAATAACAAGCATTTTAGATGAAGTGAATGAGTTTAGTATTCAATAATTTTAGGCCAAAGAGTAAAAGTAAGTGGGTAACATGTTAGCATACATACCTCTGAACCTAAATCAAAATCCGTGTAATCAGTTTTTGATCCGTATTTACCATATATTTTAAGTGATTTCCACCATTAATTATTGTTTAAATTGCATTTAAATTCGCAATTCACTTTCTATTTGATAATTACGAGATAAATAAAAAGGAAAACTGTCAAAATCTTGACATAACAACTTGTCACTTGACGTAGGAAGCGTTCCTTCAAGACGCTGATTGGTGCGTTCATTTTGTCTATTTGTTTATGGTTCGTACAGATAATATAGGAACGAAGTGCTCATCGTTGGAATCTAAAAGATTATTTCATTAATTATTTCGAATTCTTGCTAACACACTCCATCAAAGAACTGGAATAATATTAAGTTTAGTTTTTACGACAAATCGGATTTCACAAATTGTGTCCACCTGCATTGCTTCAGAGTATTCACTACACAATCCCATTAAGTTCACGCTGTAGCTGCTAGATGGCACTGCGCTTTACAAATAAAAAAGTGGTACTGGTACACAGTATTATTTAAACGATGTAAAAATAAATAGTTCTTTTACCGGTTTTACCTAATAAGATGATAGTAACTTCTCACCACAACGCGGCCCGCACTGTCTTGGCGTCCATCCAATGTGTCTATGTATATGAAGTCTCTTCAAGGAAAGCGCCATGCTCTGTAGTAGACTGCGATATTAAAGTTGATTGGGAACCCAAAGATGTGAATGCTGATGATACCCATGGTGCTTGCTGTTATGCTTACATTGGGTAGGTTGGGGTCGGCTTTCTTTGTAAATTGATTCAGCTGAATACCTACTGCTGTATTTTACATGGAAAGTCTACCTTTCGAAATTCTTTATAAAATTCAGGTACCTTCCTAATAACTACTTCTCCTTGTAGTACACCCCAAACTAGATAATTAACTAGATAATCTGTATCTTCGGGCTTGAGTCTGTCTATCGAAACCTAGTTACTGGTTAAGATATGACGAGTTTTGATGGCGGCGGCGGCGTGGAGGTAAATTTTCAACGGAGGCGGCGACGCGGCGACGTGCCGACGCGGCGCTCATATTTAACATGAGGCAATTGCTGAAGAAGCCCTTTTTTGGCTGCCTTATAAGGAAAATAGTCTTCTGTCGGGTGGCGTGGAATTAAAATAAAACTTTCTTTTTCCAAACCCCATTTGGGCTCTGCCTCTCATTGTCATCGTCAACCTACAGCAGTCCATTACAAACATTAGGTAGGTACGTCTCCAATTGCCTATCACTCATCTCGATTCTCGACAACTCTAGCAGATACCTGTGAATATCTGATCCCTCAGAGCATAATATTTTCTATAGATAGCTTGCTGAGTTGCCTTCAACATATATGGACCGGAACAACATTATTCAATGCATTTGTCAACCAATTCGAGCCCTAACTTACATCCAGCTACTCACTTCTCGACTTACCTAGTACCTACCTATCTATGCTATGTTCAGTTCACTGGTCCTGGTTTTAGACGTTCATTGTCGCCGCATACGGAAAATGGTCATTTACACACGTCCTTTACTTTATGTACTTACACAGGAAAACTATTTCTGTGCCTCAGCGGCTTACAGGATTTGGGTCTGCAAAGAAGGTTGTGCCAACCCCTAGCTGCATCGCTATGGCCTTCGGTCGGTAAGACTCGTTATCCGACTTTCGAGCTTCTAACTAACGGTAACAATTTAGAAAGCTCCTCAAATGACACCCGGGACCACTAAACTACTTGACCATTATACTAGGTTTAAGTTATCTAACACTGGGACACTTGATTCTGGGTAACGGACGATCACCCACACACGGACCGCTTTCGGCTTTATTTGCGGTCGATTTCGACATGTTTTTATTTAGCCACGAGCCGTAGTAGACCATGTCAAAGACAAAACACTGGAAAGGAGCTTTGTATGTAGGTAGGTAAAGGCAACTAAATACCCACGGTTCCTCGCCATCTCGGTCTACATTCTACATGACAAATTGATCGACTGATTGGATGTTGGATGGCCTTACGGTTACATCTCTTAAGAAACAAGATCTCTACTTACCCTTCTAACCATAATGGTCTTTGTCTCGTGCTATACAGTCGTAACATCAAGCTACTGTCCTATAGGAACTATTCACTGCACAAAAGAAAACTTCATGCTAATTAACAACCTAATAATCTGCAGTATTATCTAAAGACTATTGGAGCAAACGCTAAAGTGCGAATGAATGCGTTCACATAAAGAAGTAGCAATAATTTAACGGATCATTTGCAGCACAAAGCATAGGATTTACAACTCCAGCGACATGCAGAGAGCCTATGAAAGGACCAACTGTGACTTGGGAACAAAACCCATGGAATTATAACAAAAACCCACCATTACCTCTACAGAAAGTGTGATTGACGTTTAAATTGTGCACGAGACTTGTAAAAGGATTTTTTCATAATAAACGTCATCTATTCAAAGATTTAATAAGGAAAGACTGAATGATAGATGCAAGAAAAAATCTATTGAAATGTCGATCTGAGGAACATTTTACCTGAGCACATCGCGTGTTGTGTGAAACGGTATTAGGCAATGGGCTGAACATAATACTTTACATCGTTATTCTATACCTAGTGAATTATAGCTTTTTGCGTACCTATGTCCTGAATGAGAAAACTTTGGGAAAAGTTTTCTAAAATAGTCTCACTAGAAAACAAAATAACGAACATTTCGTATACCTACTTAACCTAAAACTTAACCCGTTATAGATCCCACTTAATACAAGTACAAGTCGAAATGAACCGAGTTAGATAAAGGAACAGAGATAACGAGACGTAAACTTAAATTACGGTCCGCTCACGTTATAAATATTCAAAAAGTGGTCCGGGCCGGTCTCGGCTTAGAAAAAATTGACGTCTCAATTATCGAAGCCTCGGCTTCGTTGGGACGAAGCTGTACCTCTTAATTTATATTATTCTCACGATTTTTATTTCCTGTTGGCAGCTCACTATACTTAACATCGCACTGTGCGTCGTTTTGAAATCATCTCGAGGATCGTGGACATAAATTATGAATTTATTAGTAGTTGTAAATAGGTTTCAAAACTAGAGTTAGGTATTAACTAGTTACCAGTATAAGTAACCTACAGTGATAAGTTAAAGTTTTCCGGTAGCAAAACCAAGCATACCTAAAGATAAAAATATGAAGATTTCATTGAGAGTTGCACGAGCCGTACAATTTTATAAAAAGAAATGGATTAACGCAATGAGTCCGAATTTTAATATTAATTTGAGAAAAAATGCTTAGTTTTGCGCATGAAAGCAAGCTTGAGCGAAATTTTCCTTGTTAATGGACTTTCATCGATTTTTCCTAGCTTTCAAGAAACCATCCTTCGCCCTGGTGAATACATACATTATATAATAATTACATACTAAGTAGGTATATAGTAGATACCTCTTGACAAAATATTATATTAAATAAAATAAATAGTGATAATATCTAAATCAACCTTCAATAAATTCTTCCTGTCAGCCGAATGTCGATGTCGGCCCGAAGGTGCTCGCGCCGACTTAATCATATTTCTTTGAATTATTACATACCTCTCGTTGTTGAAACTGTCATCGTTGTTAATATTAATTATCTAGTTGCCTAACGGCTCACTTATTTTTGTTTTCATCTCTACCTATTTTCAAACATGCACCTTAGCAGATGCTAGGTAAGGTGTAGGTACCTAAAGATCTAAGCCTCTACTTGATTTTTTGCAAGAGTTTTATTTTTATGTCCATAACGAGCAACAACAGCACGAGTAAGGAGCAGCCTTCAACTTATTTAACCGAAAAGTTGAACAGAACAAAAATGGACAGACTCATCATCTTCTTGACATAAAAGCCATTACCAGCAATACCATATGTGTCGCAGGGAATGTTGAAGAAACGTGTCACTTTCAACATCTTAATGCAGTAGATATGTCCATAAACGTAAGTTGATAAACGCAGTGGTGCGACCGCGACCGTGCGAATACTTATCAGAACAACTTATTCAAAAGAAAAACCACGAGCGAAACGTACAAACGTGCAACTACCTACATAAATATGCAGTTGTGCGACTTTTTACACCAAGAAACGAACCCAATTTACCGGGTGCCATATACAGCCAGTTACGGCAATATGACACGGAACAATTTTTTTTTATTTTTACACCGCTTCTCCGAAAGATTTTATCACCTTATGAATATTTTATTGGCTCGAAAATCTTATGCATCATAAATTATTGTGTTAGATTAGGTAAATGTTAACGAACACAACTTATTTGGACGACGGACGATCTTAAACGAATGCTGGCAGGGTCGTAAAAGTTGACTGATTTACTTAGTTTATGGCTGGAGTTGTCAGACTTATGAAACTTCAGGGTGAATGCATCTAAACCGTAAATTGCAGTGGTAAGCGTAGTAAAAGTTAGATTTAAAAAAAAAAGGATATCAGCTGGTAACAAGTTGTGTTGATAATAGTCCCGAGACAGTCGTAAATGTCGACGATGAAAAACACTATCTATCTATATAGGTAGTAAACTGGCCTATGCTTTTAGAGGAAGGCATTATTATCATAATCTTAAAACTCATCACTTCCTTAAAGAGCTTGCTAAACGCAAGCAAATCCCGCCCTTTTTCTCTGAACATTCTGCTTCAAAATAGATCCTTACTTTGCATTTGTTACCTACACGAAGATTTACATATTTAATAGTTGCATCACAGCAGGTTACTTAGCTAGGAAGGATGACACCGGAAGCCGTATTTTTTTACGCCCCCGCACGCCTTCGAGGTACCTACTACTCTAGCACGTAACGCACTAGGAGAGTAAGTTTTGACAAAAAAAAATAAAGTAACTATGCCTAGATGGTTTGGTCACGTTGAGAGTATGATACTTACAAAAGGTATTTGCATGCCAGACGTAAATGGAAACGCCTGGAAGGGAAGCCCTAGGCATACATGTTTTATGCCTTATTATTGGGGTTTTTCAGAAGGGTCACACAACTGCTAAGTCGCATGCGTGATGTCCACAGGGAAATGACATATACCTAGCTCATTAGCCGAGGGTTGGATTAGCTCTATGTTAGTTTAGTACAGACGGAGTCTCTAAACAAATTGAAATTCTACCTATTAGCGACAACGATGGTCGAAAAGTCAAAAATGTATGCGATTGACATGCACTGTCGAAATCTCACGGGATCAATCATAAACATTTTGGCATTTCAACAGTCGCTTGGCCGTATGTGGCACTGAAAAGTGGATGAAAAAAAGGAAGGCCACTAAAGGCTGCGCTGATAGAATGTCACTTTATCTATGACCCGTTCACAGTTAGGTTTGACTAGTACAGAGTTATCCGCGCTAGTCAAACCGATCATGTAGTTACTTATACAAATCTCCAATTGTACGAAAAAGATTATATGATTAGATTAGATTTTTCCGATCCCGTGTAGCCTTCCTCATGAATGTGGCCATCGTATACAAAAAGATTTTTTTAAATCTGACTGATAATATTCAATTAATTTTTAAAAAAATTGGTCCAGAGATTAGCGCGTTCAAACAAACAAACAATTTCGTCAGCTTTATTATATTAGTGTAGATACTAAAGCAGGTATTTAGCAGCATTTAGGCTCAAACTGACATAACAATATACCATCTTACATGCTTCTTCTCAGAATGCATAACAATGTATACTCCAGCCGGTTCACTAACCTGACGTGGATGTTCATCTCAATTAAGAAGTAACATTGTTCGCGGATGACAATGAGCCTGGTCGTACAATGGGCGTCTGCGCAACGCCTACTCGTTCCAAATGCTTGCTTGAGTAATAAGCCAAACAAAATATGGATTAACCTTTCTAGATGAAAAGCAGCTTTCGTAGAATTTTTATCTGCATTTTGAGCACTAGTCAAGTCACAGAATTAAAGACAAGTCATTTGTCGCATTGTGTATCTGTAGGTATCAAAAGAATATTCCTTGTTTATGGTTTTGTCTCGAGGCTCTCGCAAAAACCTTTAGAATCTTCCATATTTTCAGGATAGCAAGCATTCCGCGATATTACCTAGGTGCTGTACAATGTTGTAGTGGCTTTCAATCAGTGAAAACATTTTCGGAATCGGACCACTTCTTCAGACCGCCAAACTTACCTCTTTTGTAGGCATTTTTTTTTGAGAAGAAGGGTATTGTTTTATTATTGGTAACGGAAACCATAGTTATCATTTGCCAGTTTTATTTTTGCCAGTGTTTAATTGAGGTAAACTGCGCCAATTAAATCCTTTCTAGATAAGGTTGAAAAAACCCTCGTAGGTACTGGTACATGGCACTAATCAACTTAGGTCTTTTGCAACTTGTAAATACACAATTAGGTTATTGTGTATTTAATTGTCTAGAGGCTCTAAGATAATTATTAGCTTAAGACTCTCTTGTAATTGGAGGTCGATTTTACAAGAATCGTCTTGAAATTTCAACGGCGCCCGCGCCGCAGGTGGAGCAAAGAAATACAAAAAGTTTCTTACACTCATGTTTCTATTCCCGATACTGGCCGATGATAAGCCGTACTCCATGATTAATCACCTTACCATCGCTCGGTTATGGCCACTCGAAAAAAGCAATTTGTTCTTTATTTTCAGATTGGCTTTGATTCTGGTCATGTTTTTTTTGGCCTATCAATTTATTGGTTGACGTCAAATGTTCTTTTTTTTTAAATTGTCACAAATATATCTAAAGATTTTAGATTTTATGTTCGATTCGTTGTTTTTTATTTGGATATTTGGTACCGGTATCTTCTAGGAAAGGCTAAACGCTAATAAGATTTATTTGAATCATGAAGTGCATAAAAAGTTAATACAGTTGTCAGTTGTCGGCGATATGATCTATCATTGACAGGTAGATAGGTAGGTTAGTTGAAATAAAAACATTAAAAACCAGCCAAGTGCGAATCGGACTCGCGAACGAAGGGTGCCGTAGGAACTGCAAAAAAAATGTGTTGGGGGTTTCTTAAATTTAATTTAATTTTTATTACTTATTTTTCAAAAATGATTTCGCGTTAAAAATTAAAAAAATATTCTAAAAAAGCAACACAAACAATGCCTAGATCAAATTATTTCCGGCTCAAGCGCCAGGTGAATAAGATAATCCGCCAGTTTCAACAGTACCAACATTACTCTACTGTTTGACTCCCACTTCACAAATATTTACCCAGTACTGTGTAAACTAAACTTATACCTTTACAAAAATAACTTTACCATCTCTATAGACACAAAACTACCCTTAGCTTTCAAGTTATAAGGTTCAAACTCCAGTGGCAAGTTCAATCGTGTGTGTAAGAAGGTTTCTTTGCTTATCCAGGTTGACAGCTCCCGTTTTGGGAGCATTTCTTTGTTTTTCTCAGTAAGTCGCTAATCTGTATTTATTTTTTATGTTAGTTTTGTTGACGTTAGTACTTATTTGACTAATCATGATGACATGATCACTTTGTTTGCTCGCTACCGTTGGAGCTGCTACATTTAGGGTAGCCTGGCCTTAAGTATTTTCGTTTTCTTTTTTGGGTGATTCTACACAACTTAAAGCTTGTTCTGCTTCATTGTTAAAAGAAAAAATGTTACTGTTACCGTCACATTGTTAATGTTAAACAAGGCACTCAGAAAACAAATTTTCACCATTTACTTTCGAATTCTACAGTTTAACCCTCATTACTATTCAAGACAATCATCCTCTTTAATAAAGGACAATTTATTCGTACCAATTATAAATGCAAGTCACAATCTCAAAATAATCTCTGGGTATCTAATAAAAACCTACAACATACACATAAACTTTCTTCCTCAAGATGAAGACGAAGAAATAAACATATTTATTTGTAACTGCAGGAACTCGACACAAATAAATAAAGCCTCCAACAAAAAAAAATACTAACCTTATGGTGGGTCCACACGATACATAAACTTCTATAGAATTTTGTCTGTGCAACAAACAAATGTCAGTGGTTCACCCTTGTTTGATAGAACAACGTTTGATATAATATTACTAAATCGAACAACGTTTAAGAAAATCATCACTTTGTATAATATCGTTTGACAGAATTTTCAGTTCATCGAATATTTATTTGCTATAACAACATTTGCGCTAATGATCAAAAGGTATAATGTTCATTTGATGTAATGTTCAGATGGTATAACCATGTATTTAACACTTAACCAAACCTTAAAATATTCTATGCATGGTCGAGGGTGGGCTTGGTCGACGGAGCCCCGCTTCGCGGGGCTCCTACTTCTGGGTGGTTTATAAAAAAAATAACCACGAAGGGGATGGCGGGGTCTATTCGCTCGCTTCGCTCGCTCACACGACCCCGCCATCCCCTTCTAACCTAACCTATCCGAGTCGGGGTGCCCTAAAGTCCAGATTGCATCCAGTTTCTCCTGGTAACAATAGTTGAGGGTGGCAGGTGTATAGGGTATAAAGAATAAAATTAGTGCATTTGAAAATTCGGCGAAATGAAATTAGTTCAAATAAATAATTACGCTAAATAAAAATTTACCAATGAATTATTCGGTCAAATGAAAAATTCTTCGAAATGACTTTATTGCAACTAAAATTCGATTTAGTAATATTGTATCAAACGTTGTTCTATCAAACAAGGGTGAACCAATGTCAGTACTGTAAAGTCGAATTATGTGCTAAATACGGAGACTTACATAGTCCGCGTATTTATCGGAGGCAAAAAACTGTTTAATTAATAAATTAATGAATTCACTAATGAATGAAAAATATTCACTTTCGGAAAACTGCAGGTTTTGAAAAATCCAAGTCAGTCAGTTAAGTAATGAAAAGTCTGCACAAATATTCTGTCGACGTGTTTCCGTAATTCAATTATTTAGACTTCATAGTCTGTACAGATATCTGCAGATACAAAAGTCTGCATCGTGTGGAACCACCATTACTAAAGCTTTCCTACAGAGCCAGGCACAAAAGAAAAAGAGAGATAGATAGGAGTTGGTGTGAGTGCGAGAGGGATGGGTGGAGTGGGACCACGTGACACCTGCCGACCGCCAAATGAAGATATCGCAGCTGGATGCGAGAGGAACTCGGGCAGGTATCGGCAACCTTTTGAATGAGACGAGACTTATTTGATAATCGAAACTTTTAATGAATTTTCATTTGTTTTTGACTCAATGGAATTTACCTCGGCTGGTAGGTATATGCAACGGTACCTGCAGGGCTGGAGAAGAAAATACCTAATTAGGGTCTGACAACCTGCTGAGATTTAGAGTAGGTATACGAGTAAAATATGTATAATGGAATCAAAATTGAAGCTATCTTGAAAAAAAGCAGATTATTGGATTGCTAGAAGTTGGTTTTCTAGGACCCAAGACACCAACCAAAGAAGTTACTTCCGTAAGAAATTTTAAACTTGGAAACTAACCAAAGATTGTCAACCTGCGCCTGAACAACACGAAGACGTATACAGATGCTACCACGGCACTAAGGCCGCGGTGTTACCGGGACTTATAAAACGAATACAATACATGCTGGATATTACTTGCCTTTATCGAGGAAACTTTGTCGCTCCACGTCGTAAACTAGACGGATTTAATGGTGCTTGAGAGTATTCAAAGATCACGTATTTCAAAATAAATAAAAAATGGTGTAACATCACGTCTGTATTCTCCGAAGGGTTAAGCAGAGATGCATCTATATTTGTACCCACATTTCGCCAGTTTTGTTTTAAAGTATAATGTTATTGGGGGAGAGCCTGTCGCCACCAACCTGGCACTACTTTTAGACTTCAGATAGACAAACAAAACAACTTCTAAGCAAAAATCAATCAGAAAAAGCGGTTTTTCAATCAAATCTCATCATCTGTCTGAACGCGATAAACTTAAAAAACTTCCGAACGGATTGTCATACGGTTGACGAAGTATTTCAAGAGGAATGTTTGATATACAATAGAGTATGCAGTACATTAAGGCTTTGTGACATCTGTGTCTGTCTATGGTCTTCAGGTTGGAGTTTGATTACCTACATAGTAACGAACCACAAAATATGTCTTATCCATTTTATTTAAACTGTATAATAACAGTATCTTGTGGTACCTAGGCAAACTTAATGCAACAAGGCATCCTCTACCAGTCAACCTTTGCATTACAAACTGCTATTTGTGGTTTCTCTTTGACCAAAGCTACTAAATACAAATGAATAGCTAGAAAAACCATTTGGCATTTAGCACACCATCAAGCTTGCTCAATATTTATAGAAACCTATAAGCCGGATTAATGTTGAAAGTCTGAAAGCTTACGAGATTAAAAGTGGTTCCCTATATAAGCCATCCAGTGATGAGATACTTGACATTTACTGCTAATGAAGTTTCTCAATCATTAAGTAAAGGTACGCAATCCAATGTTTTAATGGAAGCCATCAACTACCAGTAAGTACTGTGTTTTCGAGTTTTCTATCAAAGAGGTTGTAATCGACATATTGTGAAAGGAAACTTGAAGATTGTTTTAGGTATTGGGTTTCTTTTTGCCGTCTTCATTTTTGGGTGCTGAACGTCTCTATGAAAAACGGAACTGTTAGAACCAATTTGCTCCAAATCCACATGTGAACTTCTATGACCCAAACACGTGGTTAGCCCCGCGTTTGACCACTATCTCACCTGCCGATGGAGCACGCTTGCCTAGAAGTAAGGTGCAACCTGGGGGTCCAGGTTGTAGCTACCAGTAAGCACAAACTCTGGCAGGGAATTTCACTCCTCAGCTTTACGTACAATGAAAGTATTCCCATATTCCCAATCGTTTACGATAGTATTTATACGCTGTAACGTTCCAAACAGATGTAAAACTACAAATACGTATAAAGGTAAATAATTAAGTTTAATATTAAAAATTCTAAAAAGATGCCAACTTGCCAAATAACTAAAAAGAGTTTTGATTACATAACCTTATACCCTCACTACACTTATGAATAAGATAACTTACATATATTGACAATAAAATAAAATGTTACATTATGTTTATGTCTCTCCGTTCTATATAAAAGACATCAACGACTTCATAAAGTACGTATTGACTCTGCACTGTGCTAAAACAAGACATTTTATTGATATTTTATTATATGCACTCCATTAATTTATTTTTATTAAGGTAGATAACAAGTCTCAAGAACTGCAGCCACTTCTTGGCATGGCAACTGGCAACACAGAAAAGGGTTGCCATGTTGTAAAATGCATCCTACCCATTCAACGATATAAAATGATTAAGCTATCAAGTTATATTGGACTTGGCAGTGAAACTTATAATAGGGTATCGTTTATAGGTAGCTCCTGCTTCTGAAAACTAAGTTTTAACTTTATTTTCAAGGATGTAAAGTTTAAAATTCGGCATGGTTAGTTTAACCAGTTATAATTAAAGAAAGCCACTATGAAATTGTCATTTTACGAGCTACATAAATGTTGTTTTGTCGTCATTTATGACTTCAACAGTTAATGAGAATAGCTGCAAAGAAAGTTTGTTCTTATGTTCAGAAAATAAAATAAAGGTTTTAGGAAAACAACATTCTTTTACACTTTCAAAATGTTTTTCAGTTTTAGTGTATTTCTGTAATCTATTATCGGAATATCCCCTAGAATCTAAGAGAATTTTCCGGTATCTAAGATTTAGATCATAATTATGCCTTTTGAATTATGATTAGTCGTTACCTATTAGGATTCTGCGTAAGACTGGGTAGATTTTTACATGTTATCTCACAACGAAAAATGTTGGTTGTCCACTATGCATAAGTAGATATGTAGTAGGTATTTATATGCCAACAAACCGTGTGCCTGATGGGATTCTCCATTAGAAAAATTAAAAGCCATTTCTCACCAATTTCGTACACATATAAACTTCTGTGACCCAAACACGGATGCGTTAAGTACATAGATATATTTTGATTATGAGGGTCACTTTTGAGGTGCAAAAATTTTAAAATAAATAGTTTTTAAGTTATTCAATCAATTAGACGAAAAAACCATTCTCCCCTTATCTCCGAAACTAAAGGGCCTAAAATGTTGATAAAATGCAAACAAAATAGTTGTTTACCTATCTAATAGATTACAGGAAAACTTATAAGAAGTCAATAATTAAAATAAAACATGTGACTAAATTGAAATTCGTTCGGAACCCTTTGCACGCGAGTCCGACTCACACTTGGCCAGTTTTTTTTAAGAATTGTTCGCATTCACATCGGACGTCCCAAACTATAAAAACACCTCTAATTTCCAAACATTTCGACATTGATTGTCGCCGAAATAAAATTGCCACTTGAATTGGAATGTTAGATATTACTGTTATTAGTAGAGGAATTTGAAGAAGAGGAATCGGACAAATTCTTGCGCTATAATTTATGCTTCAAGAGTAATCAAGAACAAGCAATTATGATTTCGACTGCGTTGTCTGTCATTGAATGGATTTATTTAAGCTTTTGTTATTAAGTACATAAAAAAAAACTACTTCAGACCGCTTGCTTTGCAGACTTTATTACTTGAAACCTTTTTTTTGTGATTCACTTTGCAGTTAACTTTTGAATATTTATTCCCTCAGTAATTGCAAGCCCTAAAGCTGCCGTAAACATGTCAAAGTGAAGGCCTGCGTGAAGTGATCACGAAGTGCGCTGTCATTCCATCTTACATGGATTGACAACTCACTTCGTGATCACTTCACCCAAGCGTTCACTTGGACATGTTTACAGAATCGCACTACTGGTCTCCATGTCCTCTCGTTAACCCTTTTTTAAGTAAGTATGGGTAATCATCAAATGACTTCTTCCGCTCTGGGTGAAGCGGAAGGGCGTGTCGGACTCTTACTGACTAAAACTCATCCGTGTTCCTTCTAAAGCCAGGAATACAGTGGCTCTTTCGAACAAATTCCGCAACCCTGGCAGTCTCGTTAACCCTAATGAAGTTGTTACGTGGGACACTTACTTTGCAGTTTATTAACTTGAAACCTCTTTTTCTTGTTCACTTTGCAGTTAACTTTTGAATCTTTTTCCTCAGTAATTGCTGCAGAACTGGTCTCCATGTCGTCTTGTTAACTCTAATGAAGTTGTTACGTGGTTCACCTAGCGACTGTAGTATAATTCATTTCATGGCAAGTATCTTATTACATAGACATTTATAGTTTTTACTAACTTGCTGGCTTATAAAACAACTATTTTTTTATTCTTATTCAAGATTATTACTACATTTTCGAACAACAAACCCTATTGATTGATACAACACAAAGTACAAATTCGATTGCAATCTATACTATTTTAAGGCCTTTTTAATTCATATGGTCACAGAAAAAGATACTCAAAATGCGCAAAGCTAAAAGCGATTCTTGAGTTGGTGGCGATGGATTCATATTATCTCGAATTGTACCTAAACTCAATGCAGTCAAAAGATTCTGAAAGCTTATTAAGCTAAATTAGATAAAACTTAAAGGATATTTTTAGGAATGGATATAGGAACGTTCTACCCATACGTAGGTATTAGTAAAAACATTATCCACTTAGGATATCATCATCTGCCTAGCCTTTTCCTAAATATATTGGGGTTGGCTTCCAGTCAAACCGGATTCAGCTGAATACCTACTAGTATTTTACGTGGAGCGGCTGCCTACCAGACCTCCACAACCCATTAACATTTAACTGGGTAACACGGTACTCCTTAGTATGACTGATGTCAGATTTTCTGGCTTTTGACTATCCGTAACGACTGCCAAAGATCTACAAATAACAGCCGGGACCGACGGCTTAACGTGCTTTCCGAGGCACGGAAGAGTCTCGATATGTTAAGATGGTCACCCATCCACAGACCAACCTCGGCATGCGTTGCTTAACCTTGAAGATCGACCCGTGCGGTTGTTATTATTTAGCCACGTGCTCCTCTATAGGATATCTATGTGGATAATAAAATAAATAAAAATAAATATACGAAAACGCTCAAAACTATATTTGTCATCTGTGCTTTCTCTAGAATACTGTAAACCACTTAGACTTTACTAAACACAAACTATCTTGACACATGCAAGCATCATGTGCAATATTATTATTCACGTTTCCTTGTATTAATATTATTATTCACGTTTCCTTGAATAATTTAATGCTATTAAACACCTTACCTACTCCTAAAACAGCGTCTTAACTTAAATCCAATCTTACCAACTTAATGGAAAAAATATATCTTCGGTCGTTTATATCTTTTTTCCACTTTATTTTTTCTCCCGCCATGTCCACGTAGATAAGATGGCGATATAGAACTGGTATGTGCTCGTTAGCGCCTATAAAGTTGTTACACGACACCTAGAGGCTACTACATCTTCTAGGTATACCCCTTACTAAAACCTGACTAGGTGGAATATAATGGATCGCTATGAAGGAATAGGGAATATGCATGCAACTTTTTTATTTGCAAAATTAAATACATATTATCTCCAATAAACAATTATGGAACAGTTTTTAAAATACCTTCAACAGTTATGAAGTTATTTAGCTTCAAAGTTGACAATTAGAAAGAGAAGTCCGATGCCAACTCTGACGTCAAATACTATGCCGCGTATACAGCTGCATTGTTTTTTTTGATTAGTTGTATATAGTAGAGGATCCGAAAAAGATCGACCTTCAGCCACTGGCTAACCGGATGAAAATTATATTTTACTAGCTGCATCCCGCGGTTTAAAGTAGCCTATCAAAATTGGTCCGGCCGTTTGCGCGTGAAGAAGTAACAAACATACACACACACACACACACACTCACAAACTTTCGCCTTTATTATATTAGTGTGATCAAATAAAATATGTTTCTGAAAATATACCTATACTTACATTAAGTAATTTTAAAAAGAAGGAAAAAAAAATGATAGCTTACATCGTCCTGAGTAGCTCCGTCTCTCTCTTACAACAGAATCATGACGGAATTAGCTTTTCATAGCCCAGGAGGTCGGTTTGTTTTGAAGTCTCAGCCGCGATGCCAAGTCGATTGACCATACATTCCAGTCTTTGATTATATACATAATCAAAGATTCAAGTACTGAGATGTGCGTATAAATGAATAGGCGACAGTGAACTACCAAACCCAGGATCAGCAAACTGAATATAGCGTCGCATATGTAGGTACTGCGTCGTTTATTTATTTATTTATTTAAACTTTATGTACAATAGTGGTACATGGGCTTAATGCATCAAGCCATTCTCTACCAGTCAACCTTTGGGTTATAAAGTTAGTGTCAGCTAGACGTAAGTTACTCGAAATGCTTGACAAACGCATTGGATAATGTTGAAAACAAAACAAAGTGGGACGGACACAGTGTTATCTTATAAAGAGCGAGTACATCTCATATGACAGCATCGTAATGCGTAGCGCCGCAGTATGACTTGCTTGACCGAGGCATAATTTATAAATAAGCTATTTGATCCCACAGAGAAATACTGTTTTCGAAGCACAGCAAAATAAGAGTCGAGATGAATGACAGGAGATCGGAGACGCCAATGTTCAGCAATGGACTACTGTAGGCTGACGATGCTGATGAGAGGACGGAACTTAAAAGGGCTTTGAAATTTCAAAGTGTAATTACTCTGTCAAGTGGTATATGAGAGGGTTTCATTTTTCAAAGTTCTTTTCTTGTTCGATAGAAGTTTATTTCGCAATGGTCCCATTTAAATTTCGTAAAGATCTCATGAAGAACTTCGGAGATAGACAATAAAAAAGATACGGACTGGTTGGTATGTTTGGGGGTACCAGCATTATTACACCTTTCCAAAAGGTAGTCAACTTAGATTTGCTAAAGATATATAATGTAAACAACCTGCTCGCTTGCTTGAACAAGAATAAATAAATAATTTGAATTTGAGAGAAACCCCCAGATCTAATTGCAGTTTACCGACACAAATTCAACAACACTGCATTATTTGTGTTCAAAATCGTCGTCCATTTTTATTTTATTTTTCATTGTTAGGGTGTGCCAAAACTTTTTTAATTTTGTTCGACTCAATTAAATTAAATGAGCGATTTTCACAAATCGATTTCGTGCCGAATTGTCTATGTTCATGGGCTTTAATTTTCTTTGCGCGGAACCCTAATCCTTTTAACAAGCTTATAATTAACTAGCACCGTTCGTAAATATATGTCACCGGAAAATTGCAGACTCCGTATTTCTCAATATATTATGAAAAAATAGTTTTATATAAGTACAATAAATCCCATCCAAATTTAATAGGTCCAATATATCCGTATCTTATTAAGAAAAAATAGTTTACAACTTCACGCGATATTTTACAATCTTACGGCGTTTGCAATTTTCTGGTGACATATATATGCGTATTTATTTATTTATTTAGCTTTATTTACTCTCTCCACTTACAGTATGTACCAACACGTACAGAGAGTTATAATCTTATTATGATTAGAAATTTGCAAACCATATTTCGACCATTTGCTGGTATCCGATTGAGCTGAAATTGTGCATACACCTGTAGTTCTGGTGACAATACTAATAAAATACGTACTTAATATTATAATAACTTCAAGATGGCGGATTACATTTTTTTTTTCTCAACCCCTTAATATGGGTATCAAATGAAAGGGCTTGAATTAAATAAGTTACTCTTTACAACATAAGTTATTTGTCAGCGAAAGTTCTGTCAAAATTAGTCGGAAGAAACAGACAGATTTTAAAAAAAGTGTTTTTGTTAGGTATCGCACATAATTATTATATTAAATAGGTACTTTCATATGCATTTAGTAAAAAGCTGTTATTTTGATATTACAACCAGACAGTTAATTTGTAAGTATTTACAAACAGGTACTTAAGTAGTTCAAGTAGTAGATATAGTAGGCGCCAGATAAATGTGGAATAAAGTACATTGACCTTTCCCTAATAACTGTTCATAGGTACCTGAACAATTAAATATGAATCGTTTTTCATTATTAGACAATGTTAAGGATCACGAGAGATGATGATTCGGGACAGCTTTGTGTCATTAATTCCGTTTTTCAAATTAAAAATGTCAATAATTGTAGGTGGGTCAATGACCGTTATTCCACGATTATCTGGCGCCTACTATAGTAGAGTTGCATTCATATGCTTACCACTTGAGAAATATATCAAAATGAAGGCAATTTTATTGTGAAATATAGTTACATACATATTTAGATATATTTTTTTTAATTATAGTCATGACCATATTTTTTACGGCAACCCTATTGGTATATGTTCAGAAACATATTTTATTTGATAAAATATAATTTTCCTCCGGTAAGCAGGTGGGTGAAGGTCGATCTTACTTCGGATCGGTCGACTTTGATGAAAATTAAAACAGCATTATTTGATTTTTCAAAAATCGGTATTCCTAGGCAGGAATGGCTGTATAGACAAATGAGGATAGATCTACAGTCCAAAGTCCACCGAACCTACAAAAGCATTAATTACACAGCCACGTTAATGAGAAAGCTGGACATATTTTATACGTTATTTTATTTCCACGGCTCTCACGTCTCACGATAAGGAGGCAACACTCGTAATGGCGGCAACTTTAAGGTTGATCAACATAATTATATCCGGGCCGTGCCCGGGACATGGCCGGGACGTGTCACCCTGTCTGGAACTCAAAAAATAACGGTGCGTGCATTTTCTGTTAACTCGCTCACACATGTCCGTGTCCGGGCTCTGCTCGGGACGTCAGATCACAGTCAGTCCACGTCCTGGGCACGTTCATGATATGTGTGAATCAACCTTAAGGCGGCAACACCGGCAAGGCAATGGCGCGGGCGGCGACTTTAGAACGTGAACGGCCTGAACGCGTCGTTCGCGCCAATGAAGTTGTTATACTCGCTGGCTCGCGCCTGCTTTTTGTTCTACACCCTGTTTTGTTACCAAAGATCAGGTAAGAAGGTACGAATGTGTCTATATTTAATAAGTCGTTATTGTAGACTCGAAATTACAGTGAAGAAGTGTTAATTTGTTGATGTTCTATTTTTTTAACTGAAGAATTTTTCCGAATCAAAGTTTAAAGTCTTTACAACTAGATAGACTTATAAATAGCCCTCTGTTTGGAAGCCTCTTCGTCCTCTTTTTGATTTGTTTCTAATAAACAAATACATCCACTCGGTAACGTCGTTACCGACGTATCATGAGATTCGACCGCATATTTACTTCAGAGCTACATAATTAGCTTTTCAGATCTTATTTTTTCGATGTACTACATCAAAATCAATGTACAAAGCACCGGCTGGCTACAAACGAAATAATGAACCGCAATTACTTTTTTGCCAGTAACTACAGCTTCAAGAAATTGGAACATGCTATTGCTCTCGTAATATTATGATCCTTAATATCTTCCGCAACAGTTTTATAGCCTTCGGGCTTCGCTCTCCTTGTAATGACTTCGCGGAATATTTGCAACCAAGTCATATTTCCACTACCTTTGAATCCGGGAGCTAAAACATGGGCTTACAAAAGTGTTGTACAAGTTTACAACAAAATTCATTAAATCGATCAGCTTTATTTTAATTAAGAATTAGCTAATCACAAATATGATATGATTTTTATAAATAAGGCCCTTTATGATAAAATGGTTCTTCATAAAAATTATAAAGGCTAAAACTTTTTAATTTACTCACTGACGATTTGAAACTCACTGACGATTTGACGTTTGAGTTAGAAGGTATGCGATTATATGAACTTCTCCTATTATTTTTGCTTTCAAAATAGCAATGTGAATCATCTATCAATAATTGTCTGACACTAGAATTTGCATAGATTGAAGTAGACATATAGATTTATTTCGTGTACTAACAGTATATAGATAAGCCAAACAATAAATCATTCTAGTAGAATTATCATAAACATACCGAAACACGCTGAAGACAATAGACCGCGTTGACACTTGGAATGCAAATACCCGTTCAGGGTACTCTTCTGATAAGGCATACAGACATAAAAGGAAGAGCTTTTAGAAGACTACAATACGAACATAATTTATTAATTCCTTGCCCTAAATGGTCCTAGATTTGGAAACCTAATTTACATTAACCAAAGAGTATGTGAGCCAGTGATATCGGTCTCGACTTACAAATTATTATAGGTCGAGGGTTCAAACCCAGGCTGGTATTTTTGTTAACTTATAAAAAAAAAATACTTGCCTTGTGTAATTTAGTTCATCACCGCTTTTTTAATATTGATAGACTTGAGTTGATCACAATCTCACCTGATGGGAGACTACCACTACTCTCAAAACGGTGAAGGAAAACACCTCTATATCTTAAAACCAAAAATTGCTGAAGAAAAGTGATGTCTGGCCGGACTAGGCCCGCGTGGCCTATTACAACCTCAGCTATAGGCTGATTATACACCTGCAAACATACATATACTAGGATTAATATTGAAATAACAATAGACAGGTGCAAAACATTTTATCAAGAACTTACATCCTTAAGAAGAAACAGGAAAATACTATTTACATTGTAGGAAATACCTACAATGTAAAGTCGAGTGCCAATTTGCAACAATGTAGAAGAAATGTATGGCGGGCCGGTCTGAAATCAGCGCAAGCGCACTTTTATTTTGTGGCTTCATCAGATGAATGGCCTTTTCGTGAGTTGTGACCTTTTAAATTATGGGCGTCCACCAATTTATTGCTGTGTCAATGGTAATTTGCCAGGAATTACATTCCGCCCCCAATTACTGCATGAGTCATGGGTAACATCTTCATTTAAATAATCATTGCAGAACCAGCGGTTTAGGCTGTGCGTTATCTGTCATTGAATGTTTCGTAGATAATGACGTCCATAAATCCTAATAACTAAATAGATAGTTTTTGAATATGAGCAATGTAGTTTTATTAACCAAAACGAAAGTGAAAAAAGATTTCAAAATTGCTTATCTTCCCAATTTGATAAAGTTTTGTAAACCTTCACCTTTTTTTTTTTAAACCTTCATGTAAGCTGTAACAGAACCAGAAGCTATCCGAACACTCAAATCTAAAAGTCCACATCACATTTAACTTTAAATAAAATTTCTCAATCACCTTCATCCGAAGCAATAACACCATATACGTCCTGCCACATAACACGATCGTGATTCGTTCACGACAAAAAGCCATCAAAGTAAGCAATAATCTACATATCATTATAAGTATCAGTTCGAGGGATAGCATCCGGCACACGTGTGGATTGTGCCCACCTACTAGGGATGTAAAGGAGGATTTTTAGAGGCAGCCCGAGCTCCAAAGGTTTACCTTAGCGGATGCGGAAAATGCAAAAATGTTTTGGATGGACCATGTCACATTTCGGTAGCGCATGTCAAACATTTCGACAATCGACAAAATTTATATTCGAATCGAAATAACATTCGATAGCTGACAACAAATAAAGGTCCATCAGGTGAGATAGTGGTCCAACGCAAGCCTCTATTAAAAATCTTGCAAGATAAACCTTCGCTTATTGGACTCCGACTTACAACTTCGTATCCGAATCTGCCGCTTGCAAAGGCGGAGTACTTAATTTCTTGCAGAAGATCCACAATTACATCTGCGGAGGCGAAATTGTTACAACACAACTACCTACCCACATAACTACCTACGCTCTGGCGACCCACAATATTTCCCTCTAGAATAGGCGCCTCGAGTTAAAAACAGATGATTTATTAAATTGTAGCACAATTATAAACTCATTTTGGTATTACAGTGATCCCGTCTGATGGAAAGCAATGGACGTCTTTTCTTTTTTAAGGTATGTCATCAAATGACTCCTTCCCCTCTGGACGGAGCGAAATGGAGTGTCAGGCTCTTACTGACTAAAACCCATCCGTGTTCCTCCTAAAACCCTATGCGTTTCAGGGCCGTGGTGACTCTTTCGAACCAATTCCGTAACCTTGGCAGGCAATTCCGCAACCCTGGCAGGCATGGACGATGTCTACCATCGAGTCCCGTCCGCCTGATAAAAAGCAAATGGATAAAGTCTATTATAAAAAGCGTGACTTACTTGAAAATTTAGGTGAAATGAGTGTGAAGTGGAATGCCATTCCTTCTAACGCTGGCAGAGAAAACTCACGTTGGTTGCGGCTGTGCGCATTATAAATGCGTTCATCTGGCACACGTGTGGATAGTACCTACCTACCAACGCACTGTCCACCCACACCCACCCCCCTTTGGGGCAGGCGCTTCAACGCAGACGATTTAATTAATGTAGCGCATTTATAAACAGTTTAAGAATGATCCTGCCTGACGGAAAGCAATGGATAAAGTCTACGATGGTTCGAGTAACCTCAGAAGATACCACTGTCTATTCTGTTAACATCTCACCTTGAAAATTTAGATGAAGTGAAGCCTCCTAAAGCTAGCGGTTGCCAGCCCACTTTACCTAATTTAACGGTGACATTGCTACAGCATCGCCAAATGTTCACACTTCCTTCTAAAACAGAAAGAACACAGACGCCACACTTTGGCTGAGCGCATTATAATTGTGGACCGATAACCTGGTGAGCGTTGCGGGTAGCCGATGGATACGAGATGCACAGGACCGGTTGTTGTGGCGACACTTGGGGGAAGCCTATGTCCAGCAGTGGACATTTTTCGGCTGATATGATGATGATCATAAATGCGTTCATCCGACACACGTGTGCATAGTAGGTACATATCTGCCTACGTACTGTCCACCCACACCTTTAGGACAGGCGCCTCAACTTAAACACGGACGATTTAAAACCAATTGTATTTTAATTAGCCCCGAAGAGAATGTAGGCCTCATCCTTTTGGAACAATCAACGGTATAATTTTGTATAGTAATTCTGTTTGTGGAATATGAAGACGTTAATATGGTATGATGACCCTGTTTCTCAACAGTGCGATTGCGAGCGACTTCTGTTGCGTTTCGACGAAAACATTCCATAGGTTTGATAAACACTGCTGAAAACCTGAGGGTCATTTCTACTCACTTTTTAGGGTTCCGTACCCGAAGGGTTACCAACGCGACCCTATTAAAATGTAATAAGTCCGTGCGTCCGTCTGTCTTTCAGCGGGCTGTATCTCAAGAACTGTAATAGGTAGACAAGAAACGTGTTTTTTTTTCGGTTTATGGAACCCTTCCTGTGAGAGTCCGACTCGCACTTGACCGGTTTTTTAGTTAAGCCAGGCTTATTTTGTTCTCGGGAGGACACGGCACGGCATACGCTTGCAGAGTGTTCAGCTTGGGAGGAGCCGCGCCGTGCCCTCATCTCTGTTGTAGGCGGTGACCTCTCGCTGCCGGCCGTAGTCCATGCTATGGTCGGCGGTGAGGAGTCCTGGGACGCGGTGGTCTCCTTCTGCGAGACAGTTATCGCGCAGAAGGAGGCTGCGGAAAGGGAGAGGGAGATCACAACCGCTCTCCCTGCCCGCAGCAGGCGCATCGGGCGTCGGAGGAGGGCATACGCTGCCCTCTTCCGGCCCCCCTAACTGGGTCCAGGGGCGGCGGACTTGGGGATGTCCGTCGCCCCCCACTCATCCGGACCCGAGGTGGCGGCGCGTGGTGTTCCCGTGCGCCCCTCTTTGACGTAGCGAGGGGAGTTAAACACCTCACTCCCCTCGCCGACGCGAGGTGGCCCGCAGAGGCGGGCCGGCACCAGCCGGGGATTGCGGAAGTCGCATACGTTCCCGCGATCCCCGGCGTAGGTGGGAGATGGAACACCGGGGTGGTTTTAGTCAGTAAGAGTCTGACAGACCCCTCCACCCGCCCCAGGGTGGAGGATTTCCATGAGGATTTCCCCACGAGATCAAAAAAAAAAAAAAAAGGCTTATTTTGTTCAGTAGGTGCACTCGCACCGTAGTCGCATCTGTAAAAAATGTAGGGAAATAAAAGTGTTATTGACAGATTAGAGATACGAATGCGAAAGAATTGCCACCCTCAAGAGGTTTCAGCATTGTTTTTATTCAAAGCTCATAATTGCAAGGTTCTCTTAAAAGTTCCTGTAAATGGTCGGTCATTTCTACAATAAGATCTCGAAATTACTGACCATTTAACAGAAACTTCGCAGCAGCGAGCTTACTTAGTCACCATCGAAACAATAAGCAGTAAAAAGCCAAACTAAGTAAACCCTACATGTAACAACGTTAAAAACAATAACAAAACTCGAACATAATAATATTTTGTTGAATAAGTCATATGCGAAAAGTTTTCAAGTCGAGCTGAGAGGAAGCGTAAAAAAGGCATGCCGCGAGCGAAGGCAGGAAGAAAATGATATACATTATGGTTGGGGGCAAACGGCTCTCCCCGCAAACCGCTGCGCCCGCGCCGCGCCCTGCTCGACGAGTTAATCAGCCATCCGACTGAGGCGCTCAAAGTTTTAGGTGTTGTGATTCTATTATTTTATATTTTATTATAAATTACACAACAGTTCTTTCACGATCGACATACTTACTGGTGAGCAGTGATGGCACAGTAGCGAATTATGTGAAATTAGTCATGACAAGGAGTGTATGACAACTGTACAATTCCCCGGTGTCTAAATGAAGCTTTTCATGTTTAGTAACTCTATTCTAGCCTGAAAAACTGACAAAAGTTGGCATTAAAGCAGGGTTCAAACGTACTTAACTCAAAATTCTCAATTAAGACACCCGCCAGGATGTTGCCTAGTTGCTATCGATATATATAAATTAATCCTATCCCATAGTTCGAGCCGTAAACTCCCATCCATCCGAAGCCACTGAGGAATTCAAAAACCTCCTCTTCTCTTGGTATCGGACTACAGGTTTTTCGAAACTCAGTCTAAGCGATCCTACGAACCTTGGTCGTAAGCGAATTTTTCTTATGAAACCGTAACTTCACTAAAGAATGTCGAATCAAACCGCAGTCTAAGAATCTCGTAGTGATTGTAGAGCATTTGAATGCCGATCATTGGAGAGAAACTGCAAATTTTGATCGTTTTTCACAAACACAGATTTTATTTGACCGATTTGATAGCTTGTCTTACCTAAATTTTATTTATTTGTATCAAACTTATGATATCCTCATAAAACATCAAGTAAAATCCCCCTGAAAAATCCTTGGCCCAAAAGTTTGAGGTCCAGTGTAGAATAATGGAACATAATGACTCTATCGGCGGCGGCGAGGCGGCCAGCTCGCGGTCCGGCCGAGGCCTTTTTCTACTACCAATGAGTAAGTGCTTATTCTCAGAATAATGTGTGCCTTTGGACGATATTCAGACTTCTCAATAGTGTGCACGCAACGCGTAGGCATTTTTACGAGAATTTTGAAGCTGGAACAAAAACTTTTATGAGAATAAAGTGCATCTAAAAGGCGAAGGACTCGTCAAACATAACACCAATAAAAAACAACTTACTAACACACGTACCTACCAAATCTACCAATTAAGACACCCAACACTCATTATAAGAACATTCGAGCAATTACCCAAACGTCAAATACAATAATACGAAGCAATCAAACACATAACCGAACGACAGATCAAAGCTCAACTTTTAATGAAGCCTTCATAGGCGCGCGCGCAAGCGGCTCCACAAAGACATGCATCGCTTTGATGTCGCCGACGCGCCGCGGCGACAGCAGAGGCGATGATGCCTTTATAAAAACCCTATGATTTATTTCGAGTTTAGGACCGTTCGGTCGTTTGACGAGTCTATCAACGACTCTATCCGCGCTTGCGCATCCCAGGACTATAAATTATTGTTATAACCTTATGGCGGCAATTGCAATTTATGACGGCAGCTCCTTTGACCACTCAAATGGGCCGAGGTGTAAAATTTAACGTTTTATCAATAAAAATCAAATTAGAGCAGCAGATGCTACGTTTTTAGGGTTCCGTACAAGGAACCCTTATAGTCTCGCCATGTCTGTCTATCTGTTTGTCTGTCCGCGGTTTAGCTCCGAGACGCCTAGCACTAGAAAGTTGGAATTTGGTATGGGTATATATTTCACGCCGACAAAGTGATAAAACAAAATTTTATATTTTAGTAAGATAAAGTTGTTAGTTAAGTACGTAGAACGGATAGTTAATATAAATTCAAAGAATCAAACAAAAAGCACCATTCTAAGTCGGCAATTGTGACGCGCAACTACGGAATTCTATACTGCGTGTGGCCCGACACGCACTTGGCCGGTTTTTTCTTGTGAACTAAATGCTCATTAGATACCTATATAGTTCTGAAGAAACTTTAAATAGTAGCAAATAAAAAGAGACGAGTAAAATTTAATGTATATTTTCTGAAACTCGTATAAATAAATTGCCTCATCTGTTATCCCAAAAACGGTTAAGCAGTAACCAGCCTTGGTGTGCTGAACTGAGAGTGGTCATCGTCCAAAAAAAAAAATGTTATCCATAAAGTTCCATCAAAACTTTTCGAAGTTCTTCCTTATAAAACTCATAAGATGTAATGCTCTATCAACATCATCTTACGCTGTTTCTTGCTCAACTCACTTAGTATTCTGCTTTATTCTGAAAGTGTAAACAGAATTAATGTCAAAAGCCGTGTCTTGCATATTCCGTATTAACTAGTGTAAGTGCATAATATCTTCATTGGCATGCATTGCCACGTCTTCGCTTTTTTGTTGTAACAACAGCCTATTGGAAATCACTAACGTTTTATTAGTTTACATTTAAATACAGATACTAAAGAATAGAGGGAAAAAAAAGTCTCAAAGAAAACGGAGCAGGAATGCGGAAGCTAAAATAGTTCAGGAAATAAAGAACGTAAAGGTGAACCAGAAAACTATAAGGATTTAACAGTCATGAAAGCTGAGACAGAGAAACAAATCGAGCATCTCGACTTAGCAGACGAGGGGGTTGACATGTGGAATGTCGGTTCTGCTGTCAATGTGCGGATTGTCATTACCGCCAACGGCTTGATGGCCAAAAGCCTCGACGATCAACTGTTGAAGATACCACTTGGATCAAGGGCCTGATACAGAAGGCAGTACTCCTCGATACGGCTCGCACCTTCGGGAAGTTCCCATCTCCGGAGCCCTAATTACCGGTAGCTGGCACCGTCACCGTCACCGGCGGACTATAACGATAAAATAAAAATAAGCAGCGCTTTTGTTTAATTTAATAGAAATGGAAAATTGAAAACTTCTTTTAATAATATGATAAACTCCATCGATATTTTTTTTACATATCGATTCCTAACCTTCTCACTTCTCGAAACATTCGAAAGAGTAATCTTAAATACAAATTATCAGCATTCATTTCTGTACTGTGTGCACTAAAAACTTACCTACCTAAACATATTCAGAAAATATAACACGATCCTTCCTTCCTCCTACCATAGCAAGTCCGCATCATTGTTTATTTTCTATTGTTATTAGTGGTTCTCGGAAGGGTGAACAAGAGCAATCATAACAAACCTTTAGTGGCCCCTTATCTACAATAATAGAGACGCAACTCAGTTTGTTTGTAAACTATCATCCGTACACGTTGGACCATATTGCTTGGTTGTGATGAGATAAGGAAGAAACTTAATTGAATTTTTAAGTAAAGTAATTGAAAAGTATACATGGGAATGACAACGAGGAAATTGGCCGTAGTTACCCCTTAAGTTGGCCTAATTTAAGACTCATATAATGGGATTACTCGCGCGAGTTTACTCACATCTTTTTTTGTGAGTTGTAATAAGTATTCAGAATTTACATTGGCCAACTCTCTCTATCTTAGAGTAGAGGTGTAATCGTAGGGACTCCTATTACACAACAAATTAATTAAAAGCGATGAATCATAAAATCTTGGTACTAAAAACTAAGCTAGAACAGCCATTGCCTTCATAAACCTACTGTATAATATTATACTGTTTTTGAAACCCAAACATAACATATTGAACCAACAAATACGACCACTTGAAAAAATAATTGCAAGGATTACGTACCTGCCTTTCAATCCGTAAAAAATTAAGGATAAACTTGAAAGCTCTCAATGTTAAGTACCCCGTAATTATGAAGATTTTTGAGGAACTTGTATTGTCCGGGAAAAAGCGCCAAGAGACGGAGACGGTCAGCTACTAAATACATACAATAAATTCAGACAATCTTCGAAGATTAGACGGTAATCTTTAAAAACGCCGGCGACCGATGTTGAAATAAGCAGGAAACGCACAATACTAATAACCAGGCATTAGTGATAATAAAGAACATAACCCTCTTTTAGCCGACGCAGTTGGGTAATAAGTAACGCCGGTAGCGGATTGAGGTCGGGACTCTTAAGAACTTATTCAAAATTTATTATTCGAAGATTATAGCCATGAAGATGACAAACACGAAGATAACTTTAGAATTTTTAAAACCGTTTGGATTCTGGAAATATTATCTTTGAAGACTGCGTTTTGTATTTGTGTTCTTTTCTTGCTCATTTTTTTTGAAGCATGTTTGGAACATCTGCTATTATTTTGGTTGTCTAACGGCTACTAAAAAAAAACTGACCGCTGGATTTTGGAACGAACCTTCGTAACTGAAGCTGAATTTTTGACGTCAGTGCTGCTTATAGACTTCCGGGATCCCGTCTGCATGATCATTAGCCCGGCTTCATCTCTGAACCTGCTGACGTCTTTGCTGCAACGGCTTTGCGGCTTTCCTTTGTTTTACATTTGTCAGGTCGGGCTGTTCTTTCTGTAACAGAAGTTTTGTCATGCTGTTCCACAACATAACAGCAGTTCGTTCTCGACCTCTTTTCAGTTCAGCTTTAGTATGACGTGCTAATACCATCCAATTCCGATGATGTAAAAGGGATAATGCTATTCGCTATGTATAGCTCCGTCTCTCTCTTAGAGCGGAATCATGATCGCTTTAAGACTTCATAGTAGGGTCCCAGGTAGTTTTAATGCTTTAACCACTACCTGATCCAATAATTAAGTGAAGGAACACCATAAGAGTATCATTCAACTTAAAAAAAAATCTTCGACGACCGACAAACGCGATACCAACCAAGTACCTACCTAAGAACAACTTTCAATAATGACATGCTAATACTACACAATCTACCACGGTAATGACGCAAGCCCAACTAAACCCAATCTATTATTCTCGTTTTTCGATAACACAGCCCTAGTTCTCGTGAAACACGACATCCATATCTCAGATAGTGGCCACCACTCCATCATGGACCCGTTATAACATAACCAAGTAGAGACAACTCGTGATTCTACTTTAACTATGTTTCTGATACCTTGCCTAACGGTTTTACAACATTTACACGGTGAACTTAGAATGTTGAATGACTTGAATGTTTCATGTTTGCCGTTTAAGAGGCAGCAGTAAGATTGCTTTACTCTTTTGGTAGAATTTTGTTTGCTATTTGGCAATTTAGTGTGACCTGTTTCTGTATATATATATATATATATCTATATATGTATATATATATATATCGTGCTTTTCTTGAAAGATAAGTCATTTCATATAATCTTGGCCGTCATTTGTTTGTATGTCGAGGGACTTGTAGAAATAGCGGAAAATATGTCATGGCAAAATATATTCTAGGGCCCGGTGTCTGAATTGTGATTGTGGGATTTGAGATGCAGATGAGATAAATGAACAATCAAGAAGATTGTTAATTGAATCCGATATAAAATATAACCGATTGCTGAATAATTTGAAGTGGAGACTGTGTCAAATGCTACTTTAATGCCAGAGTTTGTCAGGTTTACTACAGGCTGAAGTAGAGTTTGACAAATACCTACTCAACTTTACTGTTTTCATGGCGACTAAATATCCCATTGGAGTCCAAAAAGTTTATTTTAAAAAAACTTAGAACACAGGCAATAACAATTCCAATCGAAGCTCAGTTCAGCATGCTGCAGACATTCCTACTTCGTTACGCAGCAACTAATCACTCGGCTTTTCGCTGCAAATCACCGAACAACTTGACTTAGTAGCCCATTCATCAAATAAGATCCTTGGTACTAACTGTAGTGTCAGTTTTGAACTTTTGAGTGGTAAAAGGCCCACCTTTCCCGTTTAGAGTAACGGTATGGCCCATAGTGTAATATAATGTTAGGTAAGAAGTCTAAACCGATGTTTATTGCGTTACAAAACGTTGAATAGGTACTGTTAACTGTAATTGAGAAATTCACTGTGAAGGAAATGGCTACAGGCAATAACAATTTAAGTGCGAACATAATAATATTCATTTCATATCATTTGAATGTTGTAGTAAAGTCGTCAATGGGCCCTGAGACTTTGAACGCTTATTTTGAAATATACGTTGTATGGTTTTTCGGTTATCATTTAAGACCTTTTTTCCTACGTTTGTCACTACTAAGTCGTGTCGGACAGACAGGCTGTCTTTCTTAATTGTCTAATCTCCTTCATAGTCCTGACGTATAAATAGATGAACTTAAGCCAGCTTGTTCCACGAACTAATCAAGCAAATCCATGTTGAAGTGATAACATGTTATTATGTTGAAGGAACTTCGAGGTGTTGGTCTTTGGGTACAACCTCGTACCAAAAGTTTCCCAGCTCTGGCCACATAGTTCCAGTTTCAGGAATGACTTTTCCAATTTGAAATATGTTCACTTTTCTACGAGTATGCCTTTAGCGTACTGTGAGATGTCATGTCAAAATTTACACTTCAGAACATGAGCTCCTTGAACGAAGTATTTGGTAATAATGACTTATTACCAAATACTTCGGATGCTCTATCAAAATAGCTATAGTTTTAGTTTCAGGGATAGATTTTATCGGACTCCAAAAACGCCTTTCTAGCCTCAAGCGAACTCCATGCATCTCGTAGGCTCTACCATTCTATTAATTTTCGTGAATTACATACTCTTACAGTATGTAATGTAATGTGAATGACATCGCCGCCACACACGCAGCTTCGAATCGTGGCGCAAGCGCAACAATGACGGAACTATTCGACTATTCGACTTGGGCATAATTACTGGCATCATCAGCGATCATTACGTGGTCAGCCAGTCATGTTTGGTGACTGAAAGACCACCCACTAATATACCAATCACCTAGAGATAATAGTGCGGGCCTAGTTTTTACAAATATTTATTTTAATTTTACGCTGAAAAATGAAAATATGAACAATGAAACGAGGCTAAAGATCATTTGGTAGGTAGGTACTTATAAATAAATATGAGGATAAGAGCATTTTTAAAGAAAGAAAGTACTAACATAATGAAGAACCAAGTTATAAGTTCATGTTTACTGCTAATATTTGCATAACTGTTGACATGAGGGTGTTTTGAGGACTCAGAGCTACATGTCTGCCTAACTTTTTGGTGATAGCAGGCGTGATGTTAATTTAATTGGTTTTGGCGTGTTCTAAAAATTCAGTCTGAGTTCAGCATATTATTAGCTGATTTTTTTAGCACAAAGTTAGCTATTTTCGTACAGGACATGCTAAGACTAGACAAGATTAGTGTATATCTGCCAACGTGTGAGATAGATTAATTGACGACATTGTGTGTGTTGCAAAACGAATCTAAGAATAACTTATTCCGACAATGAGTAATACGCAAATTAATAACAGAGAGCAACTAAAAATAAATGTCTCAATTAAGATTCTGGAGTTATTGTCTATTAACCTCGAACGTTATGGACGAAATTTGCGTCATGGCCGACAGAGAAATATGGAAGAAGTAAATGATTTTCGCCGTAACCGCTTGCCATGGGCAGAAATACTTTTATGAACATTACGGAATTAAATGTGGAGGTAATGTTAGTAATATGAGTAATGTAGAGTGTACTTGGAAGAAGGTGTTTAAGAACGAGAGTCATCCAAATGTATTGTTGTAACTACAGCATCGTCATAGGCATGCCCATGTGGGCCTACCTATCTATACTAATAGTAAAGCTGAAGAGTTTGTTTGTTTATTTATTAAGTAAGGCACACCAACGACATATTTACAATTTAAAAAAAAAAACAGGAAATTATAGGTATTGAATTCTGTGCAAATACATCACTTATAGGTATGCACAACATTCTCTATGAAAGATTAACATGATTAACAAAGATTCATTAGTTCATTTGAAACAAAATAATAATTAAATTTAAACAATGCATAACAAAATAAATTAATTACAATTGATAAAAAAAATCGTTAATAAATAAAAGATGTCAAATATAGGTATGTCACATAGCGAATAAGTTAAATTAATTACAATAAAATAAAATAATTAAAACAATTTCAAAAGAACAGTTATATTAAATTAAATTAAATTGGAAACAAAAACAAATCAAGTACAATAGAAAAAATTACAATAAATATTCCAAACATACAAAAAAAATCTATTCAAAATCAAAAATTAAAAGAGACAAAAGGGTGTATGCAGCTGATCACAGGTCAATACTGAGTATTTTGTTTTTAAATTTTGGTAGCCTGTCAAAGAAAATATCGATACCGCTGTCGATAGAGCAGGTTCTATTGTAGCAATCCAACATTCTATTTCGGGGAGCATATCGACCCAGGTTTGTGCGACATGGTTTTGTTACAAATGTTCTACTAGTACGCTTAGATCGCAGATGAGAATGCCGAGGTACGTCTAGGTTGATTTTGTCAAGGAGATCTGGAGTTGATGTTAACCCGTTAGCAATTTTAAAAAGTGTTGTTAGATCGTTTAGATCTCTTCTTCGCTTCAATGAGTCCAACTTGAAGTAGCTTAGCCGGGCTGTGTAATCAGCTCGGTAAGGACAGTTATGGTCTTTAAACCGCAAGTGCCTGGTAAACTTTTTTTGAATGCGTTCAATCCTGTATAAGTGGATATTGTAGGTTGGACTCCAGACGGGAGAAGCATATTCAACAAGACTGCGCGCATAATTGTTATAAAGCACTTTCAAAGCCAGGGTCCCCTTAAACTCTTTGCCAACTCTACTAATAAATCCAATCATTTTCATTGCCTTTTTGATGATGTTATTTATGTGCGTAGTGAATGAGAGATCGCTACTAAGGACCACACCTAAATCCCGTATGCTTGTGACTTTTTGCAGTGATGTTCCACTGAGGGAGTAAGTTGATGGCAAGGGGTGTTTTTTCCGCGTGAATGTTATTTGATAGCATTTACTAGCATTCAGAGCCATCCCATTCACCACACACCAGTCCTGTAATGAGTTCAGATCGGATTGCAGCAGAGCGATGTCTTCCTGAGTTTTGGCGATTGTTTGTTTGAACGCGCTTATATCTGGAACTACCAGTCGGATTTGGAAGAATTCTTTTTGTATATGATAGCCACAATCATGAGAAATGCTATAAGCTATACGTGAACGGAAGAGACTGGACTCAGACTGGTGTATATTTTCTGGCTTTTGACTATCCGTAACGACTGCCAAAGATCTACAAATGACAGCCGGGACCAACGGCTTAACGTGCTTTCCGAGGCAATTTTGTTCTTATAACTTATAAATAAACCTATTACGTTAAAATTCATGTACCTACACGAAGACACGACTCACAAAACACTACATAAAAATTCAAAGCACATAGGTGACCAATTTGCTTTTGTATATTTTGCGCATTTAGAACTAAGGAAACAGAATAGATTATACAGAGTACTTCAACAATACTTGCGGAACCAGAGTCTTATGAAAATAGATGCTAATTCCTTTGTTAACGTAATTGTAAAGTAAGCAATGTGCGTAAAAACGGCGGGAGGTTTCAAAACGTTCGACAACACAAGACAACAGAAACGTGTAAAAGAATATATTTACATGTAAAGTGTATGACAGGCGCATAGAAAATACGTAGAGGCTCGCTATTAGGCCTACAACGTCGCGGGCATTGCAGATTTTTCTCCAAAATTTTCCAACGTTTTCTTGATGACACGAAACAACACGGGCAACGTGTTTCCCTAGAAATCTTCCGTTCCGTCTGCTTGTTATGACTCATCCCCGATTTCTGAGTTAAGCAATTGAAGTAGAGAATTTGTCACTTTAGCCTGAAAAGTTGTCAAAATTAAACATAACAATAAGGTTTGACACGTTCTTAACTCAGGTCAGAAACCCGTCCTATGTCACTGGTTCCAAAATTGCCTTTAATGACTACCGTCGCAACTTACCGTAGTTACCATCCGTTTTTAACCGACTTCAAAAAAAGGAAGAAGTTCTCAATTCGGTTGTATTTTTTATGTTTTTTACCTGATAACTCCGTCATTTACGAACTGATTTGAAAAATTCTTCTTTTATGTGAAAGGATATACGTTCCGATTGGCCCCGTAGAAATTTCATCAAAATCGGTTCAGTAGTTTGGTTTTTAAATCAAAATAGCTGGAAGAAATAGAAAATATATCATCTAAGTAAAGGACATTGCGTATTTTGCTTTACTGTGACTTTCCAGTGGTGTTGTTAGGTGTGGGGTTTTTTTTAAGGTTGGGAAATCATCAAATGACTTCTTCCGCTCTGGGTGGAGCGGAAGGGCGTGTCAGACTCTTACTGACTAAAACCCATCCGTGTTCCTTCTAAAGCCCTTTCCGTTCCAGGGCCGCGGTGACTCTTTCGAACAAATCCCGCAACCCTGGCAGGCTCTGGCCCTAGCGGGCCCCGTCTTGTATGCTGACATCTCTTTAAGGCGCGCGTGAAACACAACGCGCCATCGACCCGGACCTGGTGGTGATCGGACAGCGAGCCACCCAACGCTCGCCGTCCGCAGGTGTGGGGTACCACTAAAATTTAATGTTTTTATTTTTATAATATGTAATATTTTTTTGTAAATAGATTTTTTTTTCGTCATCATTTTTATAATCTATCATTATTAACATCACTTCACTGCTCTTATCACGGCAGGTCTCATTTAGCCTTTCTTTCTTCCACATTTTTCCACACATTATGTACGTACAGACGCCAGCACATCAAGCTACAACAATCTGTCAAATTTCTTAAATAGATTTTCAAATTTATCGCTGAAGCATTAGGTTCAAGGTTGATTGCGAAAATTAGTCAGTTTCGGGTAGCTTGATGTGCTAGCGTAGGTACCTACTAACTCTTTTCAAACTCATGACTACCTCAAGACGCAACATTGTCGCAGACAGCACATCACATCATTAAAGCTAGTTTCGCAATAATGCCCCTACATACCACCAACATTCCCATGGACCAAAGCAGGAAGCTGTAAACCATGGAACTTGGACAGTGGAGCTGCGATCGAGGAAAAACAAAATATTTTTCTTGAGATTACAAGATAAACACACCAAACTCGTTTTAACATTTAACATACGGTAGTTTTGACAGTATGCATAAATTAGGAGCAAAAAAACTTATTGATTACTTGATTAGCTATTCATGTGCGGGTATATAATTTTTTGTAAGATTTGAAAATGATATGGGTTGACAGAACATTACACTTAAAAATGTAAATTTAATATAGGTATGTAGATTTGGTTCACTTGGCAATCAAGTTGCTAGTTTTCGTCACGAAACTCACAAATTTAAAAAGTAGGTTTAGTAATTGTAGAATAATACTTACTTGAATAATATTTACTTGTACTGTAATTCTATACGCGAGGATTTGTAATCGGCTTTTTGGTGACTATGGTTTCCTTTTAGTTGTTTATTTATATTAACTGTAAGTCCTCCATGTTCTAACAATAAATAAATAAACCTATTCTACAATTACTAAACCTACTTATTAAATTTGTGAGTTTTGTGACTAAATGGTAACAGGTATTTATTTTGTAAATAGGCTAAAAATAACATTGTTTTAACATGTCAATCTTTGTTACTCAGTTTAAACTAGATTAGACCAGTGTTTCCTATAGCTGACAACCCTGAGAAGAAACAACGAAACAAACTCCATACTAGTGTAGCATGTGTAGGTACACCCATAGAGGGTACATACACCTCTGCCTTCAGGGAATAGCTATAGGCGTCGTGATGTTATGCTGTCAATCTTCTATCTGGAGGCATCCATAAAATCGAGTCGAGTAAGTAGGTACTATTCCATTTACATCATAGGTACTCCTAAAGTCCACTTAACCTAAGCTCCCAAACTGAACATTCAAGACGATTAAGCTTATCCCCTAATACTTTTCCATCCAAAGTTATGAACACCTAAAGATGTAAACGTCGTGTCGTGCATTGCACAACAGACGCAGATTAGAGGCGGGTAGCATCGTGCGGCGCGGGCTAGCGCGGTGGTCCCCGGCAACGACGACTTCATTGCACCACATTTTAATCTCGCTGATGATTCAGTGCCTCCTAAAAACTTTGATAGACGTAGAACACTGTTATTAAACTTATAGAGACATCAAGTTCTTGTAACATCGTAGAATAAATTGCCAACAAGTTATGACTCTCTCAAGGATTGCTTTTATTTAATTAGCCAGGTTTTATAGCTCCTCGCAACTTTGATGGCTTAATTTTCTGTGTGCGATCTGCTTGTGCGAGATGAGATTTTTTGCAAGTCTTTTGTTAACATTATGATCACGCCAATAAACCCCAAGTTTACTAAAAGTAATTGAGTATTACCTTATCGGTACCTTTTGTAATTTATTCACCAGTATTTGCCTGACCATGAAGAAATAATTACAGTAAATTATATAGCCATTAATTATGATGACCAAAAATAGTTGCCTGATTAAGCTGTTGTTGGAAATGTATAAAACGAAGCTGCGGTATTCTTAAAGCGTAGATAAGTTAAGAAATGCCGTGACCGACAGATCTACGGAGCCAATTTAGGAATTCCAGCTGACTATCTAATCATTATATTTCATGGAACACGCACAATTTCGGTTGGTTTTTTGTCTCCCGTATTTCTTTCTACACCAATGGTCAACTTTACTTGAAGTCGTAATAATTAGGGTTACGTAAGTCGTACGTGGAAGGCACGCTACATGTAATTGGGACCACCCGCGGAGCCCTGGGGCCGCGCTGCCGGCTCGGGGGGTAAAACAATGCATTATGCGAATTTAGAGCGCGCTCTGATTAGATAATATCGTCATAACCAATAAGTGCTTCTTTTGAACTGCAATTGAGTAATTTTCTACGCTAAGCCATACAGCTGCTGATTGGGTTGTGTAGCAAGCAAATTGTTTCTCTGCTCAGCAATTCTTGTTTGTTTATACTGCAGAATCTTGGCCAATATCAGTGTTGTAACTTTTAATTAAAACAGTAATGGCCGATTTTTAGATTAGCTTTGTGGACTTAAGAACTTGTGTGAAAAGGTCCTTAACCTTTTGAACGCCATTGTCATGTATACATGACAAGCAAACGCGTGCCCTGTACGCCAAACGTCACAAATATGTGACAAAAAGTACGGCGAATTTGTGGCTTGGCGTTGGGGGCACGCCGATGCGTTTCTGCTCTGGCGTTCAAAAGGTTAACACCAAATACTCAATTTAGAAACCCACCTAAGTTGTGTTGCTAGAAATCAATGGCTTTAACTAAATCAAAAGCTTAAGTAACAGCAAAATACCCAGTTATCTCAAGAGTGAACAGTACCGAACATGGCATCTACCATCTACCTTAGTTCTTGTTGTCTCAAGAGTGAACAGTACCGAACATGGCATCTACCATCTACCTTAGTTCTTGCGACTGTTGGTCAGGCCATTTTTCCGCTTCACACCACATGTCTCTAATTATATTTTTTCAAACACATTTCTTACACTTGGCGAAGTTTATAAAAAGTCCACTGACCACAAAACCGCGGGCTGTCCGGCTGTCTGGAGATATGCGGCGTTTGACTTTGGAGAGATAATCGAGTCGAATCGACAAAACCACAACAAACAAAATTGTATTTTAAATTTGATTTCGGTTGCTTTCGGAAACATTGCTTTTGAATGTTTTGAGATTGTAAAAGCAATGAATGATATACCTACCTATAAATATGTACCCCGATTTCTGAATTATGCATTTAAAATCGAGTATTTCTCAAACTTTAATTTAGCAAGAAAACCTCTAAATTAAATATGGTAAACAGGATTTATCATGTTCTTATCTCAATTCTCAATTCACAAACCCGCCCATAGGGCCACTTTAATGAAGTATTATTTGGTTGGAATTAGATAAATACGTGTCAATGCCTACTTTAAAGTTTGCACGCTAAAGTAGAGTTTGACTAAAACTCCGATTCTAATTCCTAATTCAAAAATCGGGGGTCCTATAGGAAGGAAGGTAATGTGATTTCATAAAAACTACAGAAGAACCTATTCAGCACGTTGCGAAAACTTAGCTGCAATTAACTTTAAATAATGATTAACTGAGCCTGAAAACCCCCAAAGCGATGGAATCCTGAAAAACCAGCGTCAAAAACAGATTAACCACATTTATCACCGGAGGCTTGCAAAGACCAGCCGCAAGACGTCCATTGCTCCAGGGTTGCGTAATTTGTTCGAAAGAGTCACCGCGGCCCTAGAACGCAAAGGGCTTTAGAAGGAACACGGATGGGTTTTAGTCAGCAAGAGTCTGACACGCCCTTCCGATCCACCCAGAGCGGAAGAAGTCATTTGATGATTTCCAATCCTTAAAAAAAAAAAAGACGTCCATTGCTGGAAATAGGCCAGTCCCAAACGTCTCCAAATCAGACAATCCTACCCTTCACCGAAAACCAATTGTATACCTGTGTTGAGGTTCGTTAAATTGTACTAGGTGCGCCATAAGTTTGTACGCGTGTGACTAAATAAGTTTTTAGGCCTACAATGAGTTTTTAATTACGTTACCTCAATGATGATGACAACATGCCGTGTGGGAGTAGACCACCCAAACTTGTATCGTAGGTGTTTTAAAAGGCGAAAGTTACAAACTGAATAATAATAACAGCTTTACGAAACATTATTATAAAAATATGGATTTCGCTAGAAAAAGCAGTAACTTCTATGACATGAATTTACCAACTTCTTCAAAGACCCGCGCCACATTTTCACACGCTCCTCAAATCAGCGGACGTAGCTCTCAGCTCTCCGGATATACGCTCTACCGTCGCGCGTCGAGTGCTAATCCTCGAGCACCTCTCGACAGTCCCTGAGTTAAGTGGCTCAGTGGCTCCATGGCTCCGTGTGCTCTATGTCTCCCTGGTACTTAGATCCGAGTGGTCGTACGTGAGATATCGGCGAGAACAGATTCGCATGCCATGGGAACGGATGTGCTGAGTTGCATAACACTGCTGGGGGTAATGTTGCAAAAAATGTTTCCGTTACTTTTTGGGAATTCGGTGCTTGAAGAATAATCTGGATACTTATAAACAAGACTTATGTAGGTGCTTCAGGGACTATGGAGTACCTTCTCTGCAGTTCCTTAAGCACAAAAACAAGTTTTTACCAGCCGAAGCAATGTTGAGACAGAGATCTGTCTAGTTATCTCTGAAAGCTTTCCAGGAGCTTGAAAAATCTAACCTTACACTGAGCTAACGTAAGTTTCTGAATTGAGTATTCGGTTTAGAATCTGTCAACGTGCTTCAAATGTACTTTTATCCAAAGAGGTCTTCAAGCTCAAGTAGATTTCAATAAATACTCAACTTCAAATGCTTATTTCAGAAATCGGGGGATGATTTCAGCTAACCCACATCTGATGCTACTACAGTAATAAATGTTCAGTTAAAATGTATTAATTAAAAACTTATAGAACATCAAAAGTAAGAGCGCCTGGTTTCACACGCACTTGGCCGCTTATTTCTTATCGTTTAAGAAATCCATTTTCATCGAGCTCTTAGCTTGGTTTCAGCCAGGCCATATTACGGGATTTTAGAGGGGGTATTATCAACTCTGTTACTTACTTCCACGAACATTATGTAAATATAGTCTACCTATTCAGATCTCTGCTCATTAAATACTCCTTAAATACTTATCTTACCATGCTCATACGACCATCAGCAGCTACCTTTATAATCGCGTAGGATTATGGCCGTACCACAGGCTTCTCGGGTTATCATGAAATAGATAGATATCTAGATATCTCCAGCGGCTTTCAAGAGCGTCTCAGGTTTAAGTTTTTGTAGTTGAATGGGTAGTTGTAATGAGCAGTTACTTCATTTTCAATTATTTCCGTTTGTCCTGTTGCTGTTACTGGTTACCACTGGTAACATGGATCGGCAATGTCTGTCTTAATATAAATCTTTTGAAAACACTTTTGAAAAACATAACTAAGGACCATTTTATTTTATTCAAGCAAGTTTTTTCCCTACGTAGCAAATTCATATGAAATCCGCTGTCAATATTTATTGGATTCCAATTTTCATATTAAACAGTATCTTTGGGATTAGTAGATAATAAAAGAATGTTTAGAAAACAGTAAATTTATTGCAATTTTGTAAAATAAATACAATTAAAATCCTTAAAATAATTGTACAAAACGAAACAAAATACAACAATCCTTATGAACTAAGCTTCTAATTAATTCAATAAATTATTCGTTTACTTCTAAAATACTTTGTACGAATTTTTATAGTTATAAAACAATGCGATTAATTAAAACTAAACTTAAAACGCAAGCTATTTACAATTCGTGTACTAGTCTAATAATCTCACTTTGGTAAACTGTGGTTAATGAGTTTCTTCTCTTACAGTAAAACCTAAATTAATTTATCTACTTATTCTAAGGAAAATTGGAAAAACATATTCAAATGAACTCTGTTCAAAAATATTTAAAAAGTCTCATACCTACATTTTTTGCATAAATTATTCAAAACAGTTGAATCAATTTAGAATTTAAATAAAAACAAAAAGATCGTTTGAAAAATAGAGTTCTTGAACTTTACATTCGATTCTTAACACACACATACAAAGTCACACTCACTTACATTATATTATATCAATAATAAGCTAATGAACACATACAAAAACATGTTTAATTTATTGAGGTATAATCTATACTGAATTGATTGAAGTATACATATGTACCTATAAAGAGAACTAAAATATTACAATTATGAAGACGTTAAAGATTAATTCAGAAAAAAGTTGCAAGAAAATGTTGAAACTGAATAATATGTAGGTACTTATGAAGATAAAATACTGTTTTTTTTTTTGTTTTTGTGAGTGGCTTCTCGCAGTTCAACCTATTAGGTTGTCGACTGCTTAACCGGGCTTGCCTGTGGTGGCCTTAATATAATATTAAAGCCTCCAGCCAGGGATAAAATACTGTGTCAACCAATGAAACCTTAAACGTTAACAATTTCAAGGCCGAATGGTTACACTCAAATAATAAACGCAAATAAATTAAATTGGCAAGTCATACCTCACAAATTCACAATGCCATGTTCCACAAATTACTTAAAATAACGGAACAAATCGATCTAATGAGACGTGTAAACGTTTACACAAATAATTTTACAAACATGTGTGTAAATGAAGCTGACGAAGGTACAAAGTCAAAATCAACGCCACTTGGTATTCCGCACATTGCTGTTGCATTATACATAAGGACATGATTCGGGCGACGAGACATTAGTTCGCCGTCGTCTGCGAGATGCATACAAAGTGTTCCATGACACTTGTATGAGAAGATATATGGCAGTGACGTCAGCACCTTTACACTACCCGCGCAAAACTACCTTTAAAGCCTCTCCTATGCAAACTGCGCACTTGATGGTCGATATACAGCTGTCGTTGGCGCATCTTGTTAAGATTTATATCTTGCAGTAAGAATAGTATGGGAACATTTCTTATGCATGGGATTTTAGTACTTATCGACTTTGAAAGATTGTGTTACACGCTTCATCAGCTTATGATAATTTTAAGAGCTAAGAGCTCCTGACGATTTTCACTACCATTTTAGTATTTTATTGGAATCTTATAATCTTGTTGTCGCGAAAGTGGTGGGAACAAGTTTGATGATACTTATATCACCAAAAGTGACAAAACAATATATTATTTACAGTGTACTAAGAGATACATTAGATAGTATATTGCACGGAGGGCTGCAAAGTCAAGAACTGTTAGTCTACCACCATATTCTTGGTAAATTGGTCGTAAATAATTGCGTGAATTCAAAACCACTGCCTCGAAATTACTGGAGTCTATTTTAGCAAAAAAACAGGTGTACTAACATGTAAAAATACCTTAGAACACATCGATCCAAACACCAATATTCCACAGATTTTCCTCTCAAACCATATTAAAACTATTTCATTCACGTTGCTCTGATTTGATCTCGTGTTGCCAGTTCTCTGGGGCCTGGGACCGGTTCCTCTTCATTACTGACACACGGTACCGAGAAACGGACGTACGCACAATACGCACATTACGCTGCCACTATTTCACGAGCTCCACGTACGCTCTTAACATTTTAAATGAGATACTTCGAAAAAAATCAATGGTTTCGTGGTAAAACAGATATCTCAATCTTCACGCACAATGTGGGAATTGGAAAAGGAAAAAATAAGTTGGAATGTGGTTCAATTTTCATAAATTGTGTGAAGTATTTCGACGACGCCAGCCAATTTGTACCAAACGACAATAAATCATTTAGACTAGTTCTCTCTTAACCCAAAGGTCCACGACACACTCAATCATACTGACATTACACCACTGATTGCTGACAAATCTAAACATACAGGAGTACACATTCATCTCTCGAAAGCAACAAATCTTCTAAAAAATAAAATACTTTCAAACGGATGTCAAAGAAAAATATCAAAAGCTGTTCTGAAAAAAACCTGGCATCCCATGCCGCATATTTGTAAAACGTGAACCGACGCCCTACATCATTGGAACGATTAGTGCCGCCTACCGGATTTAGCTACGACTATGTCATTAGATCAGCCACTTCCCTAATCCATGCAACATCTCATACACAGCTCAGCTAACACTCTGTCCTTTTCAGGTTGGGTGACACAGAATGAAATGCAAGACTTTCTCTTTGACGTAAATATGTGAGGATGATGGTGTTACCGGAACAGTCGTTAGATCAATCGCCGTGGCGCTACATGGGGAACAGACCAGCATTTGTCACCGGATCACCGGCGCCGCCGTATTTATAGCGACGCCTGCGCAACCCGTGGGCGGCGACACATCCACGACACATATTAAAGACAATAGTTAAAATATAAACAACGATCTACATAATTACCCTTGATTCCCTCACGATAGCCTTAAGTTAACTAATACTGTTTTTACATTATGTTCACTGTATTGTACTTCAATTTAACTCCTACTTAGGCGAAATTATTTCTATCTAGAAACACTATAGAATCCTTCTCACGAATAGTCTCTTCTATGGCAGTGTCCTTATGATAACGTTATTTTTACACTTGAAACTATTAGAAGTAAACTTCTATCACGTAATAAAGCTGTAACTGGATACACATATCAACGCTATCAGTCCGGAGATTCGGACAAAGTTCGCGGCACTGACTTGCGGCACTTCCTCTATGGGTAGTTTCTTTTGTTTCTCCCCATGCTTATCATGGTTCTTCGTATGGTTCTTCATTTTATGGTAGCATAGCCTCGCTAGATTGTTCTGCATTCTTGGGCAGTCGTAATCATTGCCGTCGCATTGGCAGGCTGTTAACGCGGCCGCTTTCTCTTGCTTTCTTAGGATTTCTATGGAGTTGAGGCACTTGTTGGAGCACTTTCTACCTCGGAACATGGACCGGCAGAGTCTGAGGTAGTACTGAAGGGCGGTGGCGCACTGTGCGTCGGCAAGGCAGATGAGTTGTGACAGGCTACATGAGGAGGTGGCGTTGGCAGCACCCTTCAGCACTTGTGGTCGACAGATGTCGATGCGCTGTTTCGCCTCCAAGCAGTACTCGTCTTCGCATTCACACTGAAACAAGAGAGAAAAAGCTTAGTTTTATGATGGATGACTTTACTATATACTAATGTTTAATGTCTCCAAACAAGGTTTGAAAGCACTCTAATGTGTCTGGGTTCTTTCTTTTTATATTAGGTACCTATTTATCTTTGTCTAGGATAGTAACTTTAACAACATCACTAGGAATGAAGCATGGTAGACATGAAACATCTCATAGAAAGAAGAGAAACATAATACCGAGTTTCTTATCAAATCTATTCCAACCTACATACCCGCACCCAACGCTCTCCTTTCAAAACTGCATTCAAGATTACAAAACACGTAATATAAAAGAAAATCTATTAATAATTCAATGTAATAAAGTTTTAGGGAAACTCGTAAATCCTCGCGGTCCATGGCGCATAATAATAACGTTGTAGAACGTAAAATACATTTTACGACACCAAACATTCCTGAATCTATCCACTATCAAAACATGGCGTGATTTGTGAAATTTATAACGAGACTCGGATTATACTCGAACGTTAACTCAGCTTAAATAGATGGCCCATTAGTTCAGCTTACTGAAATTACCTATAGAGATTATTCCAAGGCTTTAAAACAAATGACTGGCGTGCATTAACACTACAATTTACGAGAATAAACGATGGATCAGAGAACACATAAGAATGCACTCATGAATGGCTAATATCGTATAAAATCGCAGTCTCGCTCGAAACGAAGAGAAACGACCTCGGAAATTGGCAGTTGCTTCGTTAAGATGCAACAATTTGTTACGCTCTCAAAAAGGTCAATTTACCGGATATCTAGCATGGATTAATGAAGACACGGCCGCCCGTCTTACGCTTAGTTTTTTGTGAGAACGCAGCAACACCTGCGCAAGAGTCGACGCTGCGGTAGGTCCCGATCAAGACGTCAAATCTCAAGGCTGTGCCCGGCCGCTCCTTTGCTCTGACTTTCGATATACATTGCCCAACGTAGTACTCGTAATCACACTCGCTACTACGATATAATTAAAGGTTGGACCGGTTTTTGTTCAAAATGCAGCCTTATCTATGCATAGTACTGGTCAAGTAGAGAATATTTAAACGATAACACGTACTACAAACGCACCTGCTTTACGTAAAAATGTAACAGCAGAAGGTAATGGATATTTAATTCGATAGTACGAAAGTAGTCCTTAAAATTCATGTGTAAGATGTTAAAAAGTTCGAATATGGTGTAATGTTTTCTGTAATTTAGTGCGAGGAAGCACCTGCGCGACTGGGGGGTCCATGAGGCAGATAGGAAGGCTTTTTGTTGATACAATTGCAAGTGGTGGTGATACAATTTCATTACTACGTTGACTTTAATACAAAGGGCCGTATTTGACAAAGGTTAGTATGAAAGGTTTTTAATGTTGATTCACTAACCCTAGATGAGTACGTCATGCAGAAATTGTTCTGTACTTCAATGTTAATTTAAATTGATGATATTTAAAGAAGTATCTCAAGAAAATTTCACTCTTCAAAGATTTCTAATCTTTAACAGACAAACTAAGAACACATAATCGTATTAATCGTATAAAACAACATCTTATTCCGAAGACAATAAGTAATTAGCTCTACTGAACAATCTTACTGCAGTTACAGGTAATCATTTACCTACCTTCAACGTTGTTTAAACAAAGTAAAGATACATAATGAAAGACAAAGTATGCCGTAATAATAAAACGATTCTCTTCTTAGATAATTTACTGTTGGCAGTCGCTCGATTACCTGAAAATCGTTTTACAGCCGGTAAATTGAAATAAGATGCAGGCGGTGTCAATAAAATTACTTAATTGGGTGTAGGACATTTTAGTGCAATTGCCTGTGTCAGTTTAGTGTGCTGTGTTGTTTATTCAGTTTTATTCAGTGGAGGTAATGACTGTACTGAGGGTAGTTTTCAGTATGAATGTAGTCGCGGTTACAAGAACATTAGAGAACAACGAAGAAAGTAAGTCGAAGGAGACGTAAGTAAATATTTAATGGATTCTGTGAAAGACGCGGTTAGAAAGCTATGAGAAGAAGAGAAAGATTGAGACGTATGTATAAAAGAGTAAAGAAGTTCCGACGACCACAAATAAATTGTTATATTGGAAGAGGACTTATGATGATGATGAAAATGAATAAATATTTGTACTTAGTACATTCTTATGCATCTTTTTTTTCAAGGATGGAAAATCATCAAATGACTTCTTCCGCTCTAGGTGGAGCCGAAGGGCGTGCCAGACTCTTATTGACTAAATCCCATCCGTGTTCCTCTTGATGCCCTTTGCGTTCCAGGGCCGCGGTGACTCTTTCGAACAAATTCCGCAACCCTAGCAGGCTTTTTATGCATCTTGGGACAATGATTAAATTATGTTCGAAAAAGACTCAACAACATAGAAAAAAAAAATCCAAATCTGGATCGAAAATAAGCCCGTCGTAATTCGCCGGAAGATTCTATCTCCATGTATATTTAGACCACATTTCCAGACATTATGATGATACACTCACTCTTTACAAGAATATCTGCTAGCTGTCTCAGTGGTTGGTGTAAGTGCATTAGCACCACTTGAAACCACATGTAGCAGTGACGTGATAATTGAAAGATCAAAATTGTGCATAAACAGTACCAGGTTGCTCCGCCTACGCTGCAGAGTAACACTAACACACTCTATTTTCCACTCCAATCGTTTTCTATTAAGAGGTATTCCACTCTTTATAAATTCTTTAATTGTGCGCATACATCTGAGGAGTGAACTTCCCTGCCGGAGTCTGTGTTTCCTGACACTCGAAGAAGTCAAGAGTTAATAGCTTCTAGCCAAGCGTGCTCCACCGTCGGCTACATTATCACTTTCTATCAGGTGAAAATTTGGTAAAAGGTGAATCTCAGTAAAGAACAAATGTCTGTTTGTTTTCTGCTCTGGAACTGTAGTTTTCTTTGCTCTTTGTTCGAGTTTTTCTTCACAGAGTCTTCCATAGTCTTTCACTTTGTGTATTTTAGTTTACTGAGCAGTGTTGTCATTAAAAATATATCTTACCTACATTCAAGTGCAGTTGTTTTGTTTGTAATCCTTGAAACGAGGAGGTCGTTTCAAGGATTACAAACAAAACAATTGCAACATAACCTAAAACGTAATTTTCTGGCATCAGCAGTCCACAAAACGTTTCACACGTTCAATACACAAACACTCAATAAAGTTTATGGAAACAATAATAAAGCCAAAAGTACACCCGCTCTGTTTATCCAGTTCACGTGCTCTCCCCACGTGAAGTGATTCGCCAGCGTTCTTCACACATTTCTTCCCAGTTTAGAATCATGAAATCTTTATAGCCCACATTAAGATGGAGAAATTAAGGCTGAATGCTTAAATGACGTTAAAGTATTCAAAATTGCGGTTAAGTATTCAAATAGTTTTTAGGATTTATACTTACAACTTGGGACTTTTTTTTCTGTACTTATATTTAACTAGGTCTGATTCCAAATTTGCCTTGTATCAAGACTACGTAAATCGATTAAAATAATCACAAACACGTGTTGATTCGAAACAACTTCATAGCCACGGTAATAATGCAATGACTGTTTCCATAAAATAATAATAGATTTCAAACACATTTTGCACACTTTACCTTTCATGTCCAAGACCATGAAATTTCAATGTGTGCGAACTGCGAACACAATCATATTTGTTTGACAGCTCTCTCGGCCGAACAGAATTGTTACTTGCAGCGGGAGACGTGCTAGGTACCAAGTTAGTTCACGAACGAGGTCGTCAACCGCGACCCTCGACGTTCCTTCGTGTCGGACAAATCTGCCCACAACGTCTAAATTAGATTTTATTGCAGGGCGTCTGCTACATGCACCTCTACAGAACCGAACAAGCAAGACCCTTTCCCTCCCATCCTGCTTAACCAACCACAGCTCATAAGTTATGGTCGTATCCCCAATTGAGTGATGCGTATGAGGAGTAATTGTGACAAGTCCGAACTCTGAATCTGAATAGATTCTTGCTGCAGTTTATAAATAAATGATGATTGCAGTTAACAAGTGATTGTTAAGATGATAGATTTATTGGACAGCGAGTTCGCTTTCAACTCGGGGAATGATACAATTGCACTTGAAGCCTTCAATGGTACTAAAATGATTCAATTTAGTCTGATTGTCTGGGCTCTTCTTGCCACTTTAGAACTGCGTCAAGCAAACCTCACGAGGTAATACACTTTCTTCTGCAGATTTTGAATGTTCTTATTGTAATGACATATTATCATCACGAAAAAATTATTATAATACTATCTATAATTATTTGAATTCAGAATTCGAAATAATTATCACATTTTGGAACAACAATCTGTAGGTCTTACAAATCCTAATTCAAATACTGTTTAGGACCTTTTAATACAAAAATGGCCACTTAAAATACACAATGCTAAAGCCGAAACTTGAGATGGTGGCGATGAATTGAAATTGTCTCGATTTGGAAAATTCTTTTTTGTATAATGATAGGAAGGCTATAGGCTAAACGGGAACGGGAAAAACGGGATATGCGCGTACGAACTCGCGGGCAAAAGCTAGTGTGACATAAAATTATATAACGAGAACTTTCCAATTTAAGTGCAAGCTACGCGTGAATGAAGATATTCTTCGAAACAATGGTCCATTACTAGACCCAGTGAATGAAGCCATAGTATCGGATACATATTCTACAATATTATTAGAATGTGTATGGCTGAACATACCCGTAGTCGTCGTATTAGCAAGTCTAAATACAGGGTAATAATCTCTGCTTGGACTATCATTTCCTTATGATCTTTTGGATTATTGTGGCTTTGTGGCCTGTGAAAGCATAGACTATATCTATGAAATTAGATGAGCGTCTTGGAGAGGATATGGCGGTACAGAAAACATTAGCAACAAATGTAAAGGAAACATTTATAACAACTCAGCGCCTTATTGAGACGTAAAACTTTCCCACAATATCGGAAATGTGGATGTGATGTGGTGTGTGAAGGTGTGTTTTGTGTGTGTGTGTGTGATATCAGAGATCGGAATAGGTAGATTATATGATAATACCTCCTCTAAAATCCCAGAATCATAAACATGACGATTGTAACGCGGGATTTAAGAAATTGCAAATTACTTATTGCGCTTTGAATACATTTGAACAAAATTATTACATTGAAGAATCTGATTATGTTTTTAAAGTTCCGTACCTACTAAAAATGTTAAATGAAATAGCTTTGTTTTCGCACAACTCTTTCTTCTTTTGATTCTTCAAATCAATGCATTATAACTATACCTACTCAAAGTCCAGTTCATGATTTTATAATCCCGGGGTTTAATTGTCATGATTCCATTTATGATTCCGAGATTTTACAGTAGGTATCAATCTGTTACTTACTTCCACGAACATTGGGTAAATATACTCTACCTATTCCGATCTCTGATAATTATATTAGCAGCAGTGAAGGTTCCACCGCTGTGCTAAAACAATATTGAAACAGTAAATGATGGTTTCACAAACGAAATCCAAGTGAAGCGTCTGAACCGTCTATGCAAGGATCATCAAGAATTAGAAGAAAAGTTATTCTATTTTGAAGATGTAAAACATATGTACAACAGGCCGAATAATGTGTTCGTGGAGAGCTATCCAAACAGATATAAGCCTCATAACTTCCAACTATTTACTTTCAATCTTATAATAATGTCTGTTTACATCCGCTGGACGGCTAACTTGTCACTACACACATAATCGTTAAATATACCAATGTTACTGTTGAACATCCGCCAAAGTATCTCCCGGCGATCTCGTGTTCATTTAATTTCCACGTTACATATAAAAATATATTTGTTTTGCACATAAAGTAACGAGGTGTCTAGATAAATATATATGTAATTCCAGCATACCTCCACATAAACATGTCCCGGGGGTAAATTAAAATGAATTGACCCATCATTAATTTGGATTTATTACCTAGAGATCTTTACTTGGGATTAGAATAGTCTTATTATATATAACCAAGTTGAACTTCCCCAATTTTGTTGAGGAAAAAATACAAAATTGATTGCCATGCAACGTGGCAATGCTACCAGTCTTTTGGGTACATTACCAGTGGCCAGCGATGCGGAAGAATTTTTCGACGCCAATTTTAGTTTTAGTTACTTAGTTGAGTTTTTTTTTTTTTTTAAGTGTAAATTGATTATATAATTAATCAAGCAAAGCAGATTTACTTTTGAGAGGCTCTAAATGTGGAATATCAGAAACCACATCAGGGATGTATTGAGGTATCTAAAATTCGAAGCCCGATGTAATATTTAGTTGATGTTCATAATATCGGGCTCCAGTCAATTTCAAAGTTGAACGGCACCATATGATTGACCAATCAGCTCAGAGCTCATTTTATCGTCAGACAGAACTCGAAGAAAACTTTCGCAAGTTCCTTCCCCTCTTCAGTCAACGTAAAGGCTATCAAGGCGTTTCCGCAGTCCCGGCGACACTGGCCGGCCTCCTTGGGCTCGTTCAACACAGAGCATCTCATCATGTAGTTTATTGAATAAAGCGCCGTTTCATAATACCTAACTACCTTTACTTTAAGAGTCTTTCATAGTTCTAAGCCCAATGTTTCTTATTTGTTTGCTCCCAGTGTTTATAACAACGGCTAGCAGTTGACATCATAAACTTTGAAAGACTCTACGCCACCGGACGCCACAGGTACCAGCTCGTTTGAATGGTTTTTGAGGGTTCTGGGTACTTGGGTTTTCTACATATCAACTTACGTTCATAAGCTTCTTCTCTTCTTCAGTTGATGTCAAGGCTATGAAGGCGTTACCACACTCCCGGGGACACCGACATGCCTCGGTAGGCTCAGTCATCACAGCTTCGCACATCATCATGTAGTTACTTAACTTAAGGTTGACAGAACTTAAACCTAACTTACATTCATAAGCTCCTTCCCCTCCTCCGTGGACGTCAAGGCTATCAAGGCGTTCCCACACTCCCTGGGACACTGGCTGGCCTCGGTAGGCTCAGTGAGCACGGCCTCGCACATCATCATGTAGTTGCCGAGCGCGGCGCCGCAGCCGGTGCGGTAGGCGCAGCGCGTGCGCGCCTCGTTGCACGACATCGCACTGCCGACCGCTGCGCATGCGGCCAGCAACGCCGCTAGCAGCCACATCACCTGGAGACAATAAGAATAACGTCAACAAATAACAACAATACTTTTGTTCTTGAAAAAGAGGATATCTGTGGCGTCTCCGAAAGAGTTTGCCGATGAATCTGGCATCAATGGACTGAACACACAGCATAATTATACAAGAAAGTTGTAAAAAGATAATTTTATCTACATCAGAAGAAGTAGGTTTCCAAACTTGTTTTTTTTTTAATGGTAGGAAATCATCAAATGACTTCTTCCGCTCTAGTTGGAGCGGAAGGGCGTGTCAGACTCTTACTAACTAAAACCCATCCGTGTTCCTTCTATAGCCCTTTGCGTTCCAGAGCCGCGGTGACTCTTTCGAACAAATACCACAACCCTGGAGGTTTTCAAACTAATTGCAGATTTCGTCAAATCAGGCGTTTGTAATTGCCTACGCATAGAGTGCCCATGATCTATCATGGGCACTCTATGCGTAGGCAATTACAATCGCCTGATTTGATTCTAATATCAGCCGTTTTACATTCTGTGGTCTTATGTAGGCACCAACTTCAAAACTTTGTGTTCCTCAAACCAAAGAAACTACCATAACAAGTCAAGTCGTCTTGTCTAAAGCAGCTTAAGAAACTACCTACCACTTAATTGTGTAATCGTAAGCACTTTGCCAAGCTAAGTATATACATAGCTACAGCACAACTTAAGTTGCAATCAAAATGCAAGTTCCACTTTTCAAAGTATAGACTACAATGTATCGGTAATTAAGCCGTTTCCGACGGAGAGTTAGCGTTCTCCCGCCATCTCTCGGGATCTCTCGGTTAATCTCGCGCTTACTCGGGCATGTTCTCGGAAGGGCCAAACCGCTTCGTAAACAAACAGAATCGCGTCACGTCCACTCGTCACTCGCTACTAACTTACACGTTTACCGTAACATTTTGAGATAGGGTTGGCGGTAATTTGGTCTAGTATAGCTTTTACATTTTTTAAGAGTGCATTAGATCGAAAGCGTCGTCATATCTTGGTGCAGCCGTCGCTAATACTTACAACGTGTCTTGATGTCAACCTCTCGTAAAGAGCGATTGGACGTGGAAAATAAGGTGAAAACACAATTTTCTCGGCTAGGCATGGAATCCTATATCCTACCAGTTAATGACTTTATTATTTGTTTGTTTGTTAATGAGGACTTTGGTTTATATTAAAGGACTAGGACAATGAAAATAAAATGATGATATGCGTTCAATGAGTGTTGACACCAAAAGAAAATAGAATTAAAAGAAGAACCTTTTGACAGCCCTAAAATTCAGAGACAAGAGTATAAGGTCGACGTACGCCCAAGAGTCCCCGATGCAAAAAGAAAACAAACTGACAACTTAAGATGTCCACCACTCCGGCGCAGGAGCGAGTGTTACATTACAATAACAATTGTTACCTGCATTAAAACATCGCCCTTATTAAGGTACAAATAAAGACTACGCCACAGTAGCTTCAGATAAAGCGTACCCTACGTGAGCTGTTTGCTTTAGTAATTCAATTACATAATAGAATTACAATCAAGTCCAATATTTGAGGAGTACTTAAAGTGTATTTTTTTGAGAGTAAGCGCGCATGATGATGCTGAGTTTTAATTTGAAGAAAAAACATTTAAACTGTGATTCTCTAAATCGAATCTCATTTATCTTGACGTCTGTATATCCACGTAGCTCTTACACTTTTCATATAACACTATTTAATTGTGTCAATGTTTATGCAAGGACTCAAACCCGCTCGACCAGAGAGACCAGACTGCTAGTGTCGTTGCCTTAATACTATCATTGTAGCACAAGATTCGTCCAGTTGGGACTGGAAAGCGCATTCCGAAACCCAGGACAGTTCTAGGTAGGAGATTGTGTACGTGAGATGACAAGAACTAATGGACTGGCCACGTCGAGATAAAATCAAACGTCAATATTACACAAACCAAGTCGTGAAACCCGTGGTCGTGACGACTATACCAACACAATATCTTTGGCACCAAACTCGGGCCGACGACGCCGACGTGGTAAACATTATCTAAATCGAAATCCGAGAAAGGCATCGCTGCGACATTTCTAGAGGCGTAATCCAAACGGCGAGCGGTTAGCGGGCAGGTGTGAAAAGCGCCTAGTAATTGCTCGCACACAGTCAACAACTTGGCTGGCCCAGCAACACACGTGGAAATATTCCACGAAATACTTCGACGTAGCGTATGTGGGTTGGTAAATCTTAAAATATAGCTGAGTTCCCGTTCCCGTGGGGGTAACTTCTATGGGGTACGGGGATAAAATATAGCCTATGTTACTCGCTGATAATGTAGTTATCCATTGCTGAAGGAATTTTTCAATCGGTCCAGTAGTTTTTAAGTTTATTCGTTACATATAAAAATACAAATCTTTCCTCTTTATAATATTAGTATAGATAAAATCAGTTTACAGAAGAGCGTAGGTATAGTTTTTGAAGACTCTTATATCTAGAATGTCAACTATACAATGCCATATGAACCATGCGCTAAAAATTGCAGACAACATTTTTCTACGTCCTTATATACTCTACAAACAAACATAAATCAGTTAAAAGAATGCACCAAGACGTTTAAGCGCAAACGTAGCATGACTACATTATGATGTAGTGCGGCTGGGTGCGCGCGCGCCGCTCTAACCACAAACACAAACAAGTCGTGTTCCCGCGCAGCTCATTATTGCATGTCGTTAGGCGCCAACTACGAGGACAAATAGCTACCCAACTTGTTCACAGACCATACTTGCATGCTTTTGGAATACTAGTTTACGAGAAAATCTGTAAAGAGCTAATTTTGTTACAGACGGTTCTAGTTTTCGCCTGGTTGAAATCCTTTTGAGTGGCAATAAACATTTTGTCTTGGAGATTAGAGCCTGTATCTGCGTGTGGTATTGCTTAATCCTAGACTGTAACTTAGGCTTGTGCATGTTCTCTTGGCTTCCTGTACGGCCCGTTAAATGCCTTTTTAGGTCATGTTTTAACACAACTCTTCCCTGATCCCTTCTGTGATCTCCAGCTCTCGGTAAAGTAATAATGATTATGATAGCATCCACAGTTCTACTGACTCAATTTCAAGTTCAACCGACACCATATTTAACGGTAGACTAAGTAACAGATCACATTGGAATTAATACATTATTATTTATTTTTATACTTACATATTTAAAAAAAAATAAGCGTAATAACATCAATATTAAATAAAATAATTATCACCACAACATACAAACTAATGATAATGATACTCAGTATATAACTCTAAACCAATGCTCAGAGTGCTGATTTACGATGCTCATTTTTATGGAGTCGTATATAAGAGTAGAGAATCGTCTCACGACACGTTATGTTCGAATATAAATGATCGTATTAAACCGCTTTCTAAAACGTGTACACCTGCTGCAGCTTGCATATTGAATGATACACGATTCAATAAAACAAATATTGGTTATTGAAATGGAAATGATATCCATACATTGGAAGTTTGAGATACTAACGGAAGTATTTCAGATTTAGTTGCTAAATATTTTGGTGTGGTTTTAGCTGCTGCATACAAATACGCGAAAGTAATGATCACACGTTGTTGCGGACTCTCCCGAAGTTACAAAGGACAAGGTAACTGGCAACGTAAAAGCATTCTTAAACTTAACCTAATAGAGAATATTAAAAATGTTTATTATTATACATAATTTCTACATAATGCAGAGAAAACGAACTACATTTTACAAAGAGGGTATCTTCTCCAGCTAAAGTAACATAAAACTAAGATAAAGAAACGTTATACCGAAAACATACAATGTTATCAACCGACGCGCCATTTTATTTTAACAAAGTTACAATTTCCATTTTAATAAACTTGCTGAATTAACATGTTACATTTGGATGAGAAAAGCATCAGATTTCATCTCTCACGACTTGAAGTAGATGCTACTAGATAAACCGTATATCTACTTTACTTACAAGACAAAAGGAAGTACATACTTAAAAACATATAGGAATGTATAACTTGACTAACTATAACCTTAACCCGCTATTCCAAGGAAAATATTTACCTACTAGTCTTGGAGACATCTTTTAGAAGTGACTAAATCCAGAGCATAAATAGTATCAGAATAAAGACCGCATAAATAACAGTAGGTATTTATAGAATACAAAATCTCTTTAAAAACAACCTTCGATAGGAAGTGATAAATCACGAACAACTCTACGACGTTTTCGTTCTTGAATCCGTCATCAATACCTAACGCAGCTCAGTACAAAGTCTTTAACAATTTTATTAGCGTAAACAACATTCATTCAACACTTCACACTATCATTTAACGTCCCCATTAATACTAAATCATACTAAACAAACTTGCGCAACATAAAATGAAGTAATTACAAGAAAACAAGTGATTTAGATAACGTTATCTTGTGTTTCCGAATGTCTGCATTGCGTTATCTGAACGACCAATATTGTTAGACCTCTTTATTGACCCGCGCGAAATTATCTTTGAATGAATAATAGGGCACTTGAAGTGTCGATTAAGTTTGGGATTGTTTTAAGAGATTGGAGTTGTTGCAATAATATTGCAGATAATGTTTTTTACTCAAACGATTTCCTTATGCTGACAGTGAGTCTCGTGTGTAAGTTAAATCAGGTCGTCTTGCATCATGAACAGAAATGAACACTCAAACAGTAATTGAATCTTTTAAGTAATGGAAGATTCAGATAAATACAATCCGGGAGACCTAGTATGAGCGAAATTAAGAATGAGCGTCGTCCGGTGGCGAGAATGGCAGAAATGACATTGTTGCCATCGCGGGTAGAAACTAGATGAGGCTGGCACAAGAACTTGGGGATTGGCACATGAATGTGTACACAAATTGTTGGTGTAACTAGAAGACATTTCTCTGGATATTTAAAGCCCTAATAACTAAAATGCTTCTTGTAAATCTTATGAGCTATTGTTGTTACTAATGATTAACATTGGTAACTGTTTCCGGGGAATATTTTGGTACGTAAAATCTACGGCATGACTTGCCGAGCTACTTGCGTATATATTTTAGGCCACTATATTTGCATTTCGCAGAATATAGCGGCCTACATTCAAACAAGGATCTGTTTCTATAACGTTTCCTTATACAGGGACAGAAATACATAGACCTGTCTATATATGTATATTTACTTTTCAGAATTTTCCATTATAATTTTCGAAGAAAAATTGGTATCGTAAAAACTTATCTAAACTATAAGTGCTCTTTGCGAGTTCTCCTAATCAATTGAATACCGCTCAGCCAAAATTTAACAAGCGAATTCGTGTTATCACGAATTTAACGCGTTCGCTCAATGTCATCATTTAGTTAACTCCTTAGTAACACTTTATTTAGGTTATCGCTAATTGTTTGTCACCCGATTAACGCCTTTGTTGGCCCTTGGGAGATAATAGCTGTGATGATACCGACTGTAATTTAATTGAAATGAAAAACACACAAAATATAATTATTATATTGTACTGTGTTATAGTGGTCATATCGTATCTAATTTTGACGCCGATGCCACCAATTGTTTCAAAACATGTTTTTACCTAAGAGCGATCAAGAAGAGAGTGCAATAGCGAGTCTGTAACCACACAAAACAGCATCCCAAATATCGTGTATTTCAAACTGTTACACCCGAGTTGCATTTCTTAGTAATAGAGAATATAATTCCGTCGATGAATGCTGCTCACCTTGTTTCAAGGAACACATGGCTACAGGACACCTATTACAGTACAGTCGCATAAAATGCAAGAACGCAACGCATGCAGGTACACATTACAGAATGATAATGTTCGCTGCACCGTTCCTTTGATGGCGAGAATTTTATTGAACTGGCCAGGTGTATTTATTTATGTACACACAATATACTTGAAAAAGAAAATTATACTGATTATTTCATTAGAAATTTCTTCCAGCAGACCGTGGGATAAGAAACATAGACACCGTGTGTAAAGAGACAGAGAAGGAAACTAAAAAGGTTTTTTTGCTTTACAGAACTTAAAATACAAAGGTTTTATCTATATGATATGTTTTTTTTGGAGTCCCTCAAGGCACAAGTCGCACAAAGTTTCATGAAAATGTACAGTTTTGTCTTTGTTTCGAAAGTTTTAGTAAGTATAATAATAATTACTACATTTTTAAAAATAATAGGATTATCAATAGCACTTTATGTCAATTGATTTATCGCTTAAAACATAAAGCTCGACTCATTATGACTTATTCACTATTAAATCATTCTCTTCACGTTTAAAATATGCAATGTGCTCACAAATAACACCAAATATTTCAAAGAAAGTATATTTTAGGTGTCGCATGTTTGGAGGACATTAAATTTTGAGTTTCTCAAACTTAAAATATAACAAATGCTGTTCATAGTACCTAAGGATCATGTTAGCTCCTGTTTGCTCTTATTTTAGCCTACCCAAGTACAAAACAAGTGGTAGATGCGGGCAACACAAAGATGTTTGGTTTCACACAAATCTCGTGTTACCAGTATACTAAATCATACAAATCAATGGGGCTCTCAACGAGGCATAATCCTAAGCTGCATGTGAATATATTCGCAGGATTTAGCTCTTATTATTTAGCGTGGTTGATGACTCACATGCAGGAGCTAATGCAGGATTGGATTTGAAGAGTGAATGCATTGAAGCATAATATTACCAGCCATGTGAATGAGGCAGTTAGCTATTAAATGAGTTCAGTTGGCAATAAGAGGATATCATGTGACTAATTGAGTACACTTTGTCACTTGATGTTATGTTTGATGTTGAAAGACATGAGAATTATTATAACGACTTATTACACTGAGGTTATCAGTTTGTCTCTACTAAAAAGCATATTAATCTAAAAAGTTAGGTACTTTAGGACGCAACCACAACAAGTTTCAAACATAGAAATTTACAAACAAACAAAAAGTGATAAACCAGCAAAAAGTTACAAAAAGGGTGAACAGCCTTAATCCTTTTCAGAAAGTCCCAAGAATTGTCCCGAACTGGATATTTGGCGAACAGCCATAACTATGAACATATATAACTTATTGTTATTACATGTTGGGTCACAACTCTCAGCACTGACGAAACTAGTATTTAAGAAAACGAAAAACAAACCAACTTGACCTCAACAAAAGAAACTAAAATATTGTTTGTTGTTCCACGAACGGAAGCAAACTGATTGGCTCCAATCCAAAGGACATCCGGCTCAACACCACTTGAGCTCTTGTTTTTGCAGAGTAGTCCATCGAAAAACATATCAGTATACACATGAAAGTGTTCACTACAGTATTGTAACAGAAATGTCAACATTTCTTATAGCTTCACAAAAAAGACACGACATTTGGAAGCAATACTCAATCCCGGCAAAAAATCTTGCATAACCTTTAACAATAAAAGAACATCTTAATTCTTATTTCACGCAGGTAACATCGCTTGATCTCTTCCACAGGACAAGGTAAAAATAAAACTCAAAAAAATGAACAGTAGCAAGTAAAAAAGGGCAAGTCAAAAGGGCCGCAGGTAGCAACTCTTAACACTTTTATTATAATTGTCTAGTTGTGCGTTCAAATAGAACACATTAGCTACTATTTTTGGATTTTAAGAAGATGCGATTTCATTGTTACTTACTAAGTACTCAAAAGTAATAAAATGCAAGATTAAGAAGATAAATTGCAGTTATCTACGGATCATAAAGACTGTGTTGAAAATGTATTGACTGGCAACTGAGCTGTCTCATAATTATAACAGATGTCGATTTTGACTCTTCTCCGGAATCTACAAATTCGTGGGTTCAGATGTAAGGACACACCATACTGCTCATAAATCATTAAAAAGGTCGGTTTGGGAGACAAATTAAGACATGTGGCTTGCAGCTGCAAGGGTCAGAATAGTAAATGCGCCGTCCATATTTTTTGTTTCCAAACATCGAAATGAATATGGCAGTTCTAATTCAAGTATGGAGTGGAGATCATTCGCACGCGTGACCAAAATGAAAACAACGTTTGAATATCGCGATCGGTTTTGGTAACGAAGCCGATAAAACGGTCGTAACCGTTCAAACGTGTTACCGTTTCGCAACGAGACACCTCGTAAATGTTTTGTTAGTCCTTTCAATTTTTCTCTTAACTTATTTTCTTATACATTTTAATATTAAGAACAAAGGCGTCAATAAAAAAAACTAATTCAGGTGTAAATTCAATACTTCAATATAAAAGTTAATAAAAGCGTTTGTTTGAATTCTTACGCATCATAGCTACCAAAACTGACGAAGAGTATATACTGAGAAAACAGTTGTTCACTTCCTGCAGATAATGTATGCTTCTTCTTATAGAAACCCCTACACAAACAGACACCCATATAACTTCCATCTAATCACGTGCATAGGAGATGCCTCGCGTCATATAATGTCACTATCAAATCATATTAAAGCTTAAGCAAACATAACTAAGAAGAGAAGAAAGGTATTGTGTACTAGCAATCCCAGATAGCGCACGCCGGTAACGTGATATTCTTGAAGCCTAGTCATCCACTGTTAATTACGAAAGTAAACATAGATTAGAGACAACTGATGCTGCTGAAGCTATCCAATTTCTCGCTTCGTGAAAAGAAAATAAACATTTCGGAAGAAATCATTCTCAAAGATGGACGATCCCGATCCATTTGTTTAGTTTGTAAACTTGGCCCACAATACAAACTACTGTAAGATCTTAGTCAAATATCAACGTAGAAATTTCCGGTTCTGGAAGTATTTGGAAAGCGTGGAGGAAGGTCATCATGTTATCAAAGTAGACTAAGAAAATAAAAGATAGGTAATGCCTGAATACTCAATTCAGAACTGGGAAATATCATTATCACTTGGCAAACAATATATCGCAAAGATACAGCCCCAAATGCATAAGCCCCCAATTAAACACGTAGACCATACTTCTTACTAGGAGCATGACATCGTCGTACAAGTTACTACAAAATGTGTCATTATTTCAAAATGTGTAATCATTCGCATTGGTTTACAAGTCAGCCAAATGTTTTCTAGTTGGTGATTTGAAATAAGATGATGAATAATTTCAGGCTATAAAGGACCTTTATACATGTACTTCATACTGAAAGTTTTTAGAATAGCAAATAATTTCAAGAAAAGCAGCCAAATAAAAAAATATTTAAATTTAGAATAAAGAACTCTTTCGGAATCTTTAGATGTGTAATTAAAAGAAATGTCATTTTTTTTTTACAAATTAGCAGCAATTTAAAAGTGTCTGTTGTAACGGATTTGACTACTTAGAGAACATTTTCGCACGACTTTCGTTGCGGTCTTACTCAACAAGAATGTTACGATAGACTTCGTAGCATTTAATGACGAAGCCCTATCCTGTGCCACTGTTTAAAACTTACGGTTTAATGAGTTCAAACGTGGTCGAAGCAAACTCACTGATGATTCACGAGAAGGACGTCCTTCGACGGCGACTACTGAAGATAACGTCAGTGCTGTGCAGCTAAAGATAGATGCTGATAGAAGGGTGACATATCAACAGCCGGGCGATTCTGTGAACATGTCGAAATGAAGGCTTGGGTGAAGTGATCACGAGGCGAGCTGTCAATCCAAACAATCAAGATGTCACGTGATCACGGAGTGTGCTGTCATTCCATCTTGATTATATGGATTGACAGCTCACCTTGTCATCACTTCACCCAAGCCCTCACTTCGATATGTTTACAGAATCGGCCGGCAGATTCGGGCAGCTTTGGGCGTTGGTATGAGTCAAGTGCAAAAAGTCTTACATGAACATTTAGGCGTTACAAAGCTGTATACTAGATGGATACCTCTAATTTGACGGAAGATCAGAAACATTTGGGTTGGTGCCGCTCAATGCTTGAAAAGTATGACGGAGGTGACTCGAATACTGTATATGACATTGTCACAGCTCACAGGTGATGAAAGCTGGTACTGGTGGATATTGTTACAAACGTGGCTGCGTTTACAAAAGGCGTAGAAAGATCGGAAGGGTGGCCCACTGCTTCAGTCCATCGCATGCAACGGTGCTTAGAAAGAAACGGAGACTACTTCGAAAAACACTAAAAATATTAAAATCATCTTATGATGATTGTCGTTTTTCTATGATGCAATAGCGAGATTCCACCTCAACAGCTTTATACAAATACATGAGAATATCTATTTTACTATTCAAAATTATTCCGCCATCTGCCACATCGTTCATCTATTGTCGGATACCAAAAACGAAATTATCATAATTTTCCGCTCGCCACTCGTTCTGCGAAACTCGCGAGACGTTTCGGTCGTTAAATATAATACCTTTTTAAAACGTCGACAGTTTACTCTGACATTTGTATGTATATTTTAAAATGGGTCTAAGTTGCTTATTCGTGATCCGTTACAAATTGTGCCTTATTGAAGTTTGAAAACCACTTAGCGACTTCTTTAAAGACTTTTCCGACTAATTAGGCAACGTCTAATTGCATACCGTTTCGAAATCGCAAAAAAATCTTGGAAACGACCTGAGTTAGCTTAGTGTAGCAATCATTTGGCAACTCTCAGACCGCTCCAATAGAAATTACCACTCCCAAAACTTGAGACTAACCATCCAAACTTGGTAACTGCAGTTAAATGTTATGTCAAATTGTTTGGCTTGCAATCATTATTGTTTGTTGTTATAAGTTTGTCCTTGACGGGCACTACCTTACAGGTAAGAAGGGAAGATAAACATTACTATGGACAGCGGACGGCAATAAATCAATCGAGCCGCTGAATACAGCTTTATGTGCGGAACGTGCGTCCGTCTAGATTAGAAAATTGTCATGTAATGACTAATTCATACGTCGACGACGGTCTGACACCCTCGGACCATTCTTGTAATCTCAGAAGTCATAAATGTCAGTCTTCTAAAGATGTCTAGCATTTATGTGTTTTGAATAGGTATATATACGCGGCGCGACTTCTTATTGCAGAATAAAAATCCAGTCGTTTGTGGAATCTGAATGCGTGAAGCTAATTCAGGTTTCAGATTTTTATAAGCCATTATTATTCACAAAGCGGAATCAAAAACACATTTAAATACAGATGAAGTGCAGTCCGAGATCAACCGTCTGGAATGTTTTATTTTTACATTGCAACAGTTTTAGCCGTGCGAAAAATTCAAACAGTTTCATTAGCATGCTGAATTCGATCGTGTATATCCACAAAAATCCGCATAAACTGTCGTTAAGCTATTTGTCAAGTGATATATTTACGTCAAACATTTAATAGACCATCTCATTAGTTCAGTACACGTTCGCTACAACTAAGGACACGGGAAAGGCGAGGACAATACAGCTTTGCCTCCAGTACTTACTCGATCAATTGAGTTATTTCTATGCGATATCACGAATATGCAAATGTGTTTTACTATGCGATGAATTAACTAGCGATCCCTGTTATTGGTGCTACGTACCGCATTCATTGTATAAATCATGACATGCGTGACCTTAAATCTTACGGTAAATAATCAATTCATTACAGATAGTTGTTCTACTATGTAATGTAATGACTTCATTCATATCGTGATGTTTGTTTATAGCTGTGTTATTAGTTGTGTCAAGTACCGTACTTAGTAATTACAAATCTTCATTGATAATTTTTACTCTATCTAAGAAAAATGCATTCGTCTCAAAATGTTCATCAGCTAATTGAAACCTAAGTACAGGCTCTTATATCATAGGTACGACAAGCATACAATGTAGAAAACCCCAATATGGTTTAGTTTCAACAACTTAATTGTTGAAACTAAACCAAATTGTACCTAAACTACCTAAACTAAACAAATTGTACCTAAACAAAAATTGTTGAAAACAATGCATCAGCTAGGTCTTACTCTAAACGAAGTAATAAGTGAACAAGCAGAATTCCTTCGTACAGTCTATTATTAGAAACGTTACAATAAAGTTAAAATAAGATAAATGCACGTACAAATCTTGCTTCGCCGGTCTCGCCGTAGTCACATGGCTCGTGTTCATTGGAAAGTTTAGAACTCCTGTTTTTGTTAAACTTTTACGATCTCCCACAAAAATATCACTGTTTTGTAACGTCACATGAAACCATCACTATATTATTGAATTTCCACGTAAAGTCTTATTTATAAACACCGATTTTCAGTTTGAATTTTGTACGACAACTTGTGTTGTATTTGTTTGCGTTTTGTTTATGGTGAACGCAGAGCTGGGTACATGGGTACGTCCGTCCGGGCCGCGCGCGCGTATCCGATTGAGTTGTGTTTAGTTAGAGTCGAGAGCCCCGCCACACCGCCAGATGACAGCTTCATATCTTCTTCCCTTCCCGACCCCACTCCCACCTCTTATGTCTCTTCGGAATAAACGCTCTCTGAACGAAATAGACTTGTTGCATTTTTATTTTATTTTTTCTACTCTACTGGCACCGACCGGACAAGTCCGAATGAACTGTCTTCGGCTCCGACGGCTCTATAGGATTAAGATGAATGATTAGAGGTTATTCTTGAATTACATTTGTTGAAAGATAATTTATCTAAGTTATGGAGAGTATAATGTATATTCCATAATATAGCCCGTACCTACATTATTTGGAAGGCATATCTTCAACATTTTCATGGTGTTAATTAAATGCTCACTGCGAATATTTAAATCAACAAAATCAACTAAGTTTAGAAAGGTTGATGTCTTACTTAGTATAGATGTTAATCCTGATTTATCTCTCTTATTTTTAACCCTTACGGTTGAAAATCGCGTGCTTTTACAGATCTCTACATACGACTACTATCCACTGTCCATATGTAACAAGTTCTCGAGAAAGTCATTATTAAGACCTTCGCCGGGGAATATTTTTTGTTCAAGGCGGCCAGTGTTTGTACGGTATAAAAAAAGTTTATTTTAAAATTGCGTTGATTGAGTTGTTATGGGCCGGCTTCGAGTATCGGAATGATTTCATGCTTGCAGCGTCGCTTTATAAACAACTGATTACGTGTTGATGCGGATGAAATAATTGTGGCGGTAATCTGCGTTGAGAATTTCTTCTGGAGTGCTTTTAGTGAGTCATTAACAGTAATTACGAGTTTGTTGCGGTGATTGCACTGTGCTTTTAATCAGGGGAGCGTTTGATTAAGTCATTAGTATTATTGGAACCTCTTTTTGATACCACAACTACCATTCCGAATCAATCCAATTTTTCAGCAGTTTAAACTTCCAACGTGTAAGTAAATTACTCTTAATCGTAGATTTTGGTTCAGATTTTGATAGATACCGAAGACTTCCTTTTGTTTGTAGTATCTACTGCCTGTCTATTTGCATGGGCGTAGCGAGCTAAGGGTAGGGGAGACTCGGCTAAGGCACGGCTCTCTGACGTTTCGTGCGACGCAGGTCCTCTCGGGGCATGGCTGCTTCGGGAGGTTCTTGTGTCGCATAGGCAGGGAGCCGGACGCTCGATGCCACCACTGCGTCGACTGTCGGGAGGACACGGCACGGCATACGCTTGCAGAGTGTGCAGCTTGGGAGGAGCCGCGCCGTGCCCTCATCTCTGTTGTAGGCGGGTGACCTCTCGCTGCCGGCCGTAGTCCATGCTATGGTCGGCGGTGAGGAGTCCTGGGACGCGGTGGTCTCCTTCTGCGAGACAGTTATCGCGCAGAAGGAGGCTGCGGAAAGGGAGAGGGAGATCACAACCGCTCTCCCTGCCCGCAGCAGGCGCATCGGGCGTCGGAGGATATACGCTGCCCTCTTCCGGCCCCCCTAACTGGGTCCAGGGGCGGCAGACTTGGGGATGTCCGTCGCCCCCCATTCATCCGGACCCGAGGTGGCGGCGCGTGGTGTTCCCGTGCGCCCCTCTTTGACGTAGCGAGAGGAGTCAAACACCTCACTCCCCTCGCCGACGCGAGGTGGCCCGCGCAGGGGCGGGCCGGCACCAGCCGGGGATTGCGGAAGTCGCATACGTTCCCGCGATCCCCGGCGTAGGTGACAGAACACCGGGGTGGTTTTAGTCAGTAAGAGTCTGACAGACCCCTCCACCCGCCCCAGGGTGGAGGATTTCCATGAGGATTTCCCCCCGAGAAAAAAAAAAAAAAAAAAAAAAAAAGGGGAGACTCGGCTCGACTTGGTTGGCTCGGTGTCAAAAAACGAAAAACAGCCAAAAACACCGACTTCCGAAATTAAAGTTATTTTATACTTTGTAGGTACGGTTTTATTTGGAAGTCAGTTGTATTTTTTTGTAAAATAGTTTTTATTTTCCACTTTTTAGTGAATTTAGTGATAAGTGACATTATTCCCATTATGAGTGGTGGCAATATTTTCCGTTAAGGAATTACTCTGTGTGCCTTCGCAGTCCAAGTCCAGACCAGCTCATAGTTAAATATCTACTTTGCTCTGGAATAAAAATTATGGATTTTAAGTAAAGGAGGTCACAGGTTTATCTTTGAAGTTCACCGTCCAATGCAAATTCAATATACTTAGCTATAACTAAACCCCACGCACAAAGAATCATCAAGATCGGTTATTAAACAATCTTTGAAGTTCACCGTCCAATGCAAATTCAATATAGCTAGGTATAACTTAACCCCACGCACAAAGAATCATCAAGATCGGTTAATAAACAATCTTTGAAGTTCACCGCCCAATGCAAATTCAATATAGCTATCACTAAACCCCACCCACAAAGAATCATCAAGACCTATCCTAAACAAAAAGTTAGTCCCGAATAGATAACCCCAAAAACATATTAATTCAGATTGACTTGTTTGCATCTGCGTACCCCTTCACAGCGTATCGGCGTGATGTTATGTTATAATCTGGTTTAAACAATAAACAGACATGCGATTTCAGTAATCCCGAGAGATCTGCTATCATTTATTGAAGAGTTCCGTTGCCCACCTCCGAAGTTCTTCATCAGATCTGCACCAAATTGAAACGGGACCAGTTTGGAAAAATACTCTTCCAAACAACAAAAAAAAAAGAATCATCCAAATAGGTTGACAATTGGCAAAAATATCGCCGAACAAACATTTTTCCTGGGATCCCAGCATCATATCCTGACTTATACCTTCCATCATCAGCTCAGCAAGATGAATGTTGATTACCAGGCACAATTATCTGAATGGCGTTAGAAAGTATGTGAAAAACATTGTAGGTATATGCCTTTAAAATTTGAGGGTTGCCCTCGATTTCCCTGGGATTACCTACATCATCAGATCCTGACTTGATGCCAATGGGACTACCTACAAGTATGCTATTTCAAATAAAAGAAGAGTTTTGAGAATCGGTCCACAAATGGAGGGGAAATCGGTGAACATACATAAATAAAAATACATACAGCCGAACATAGAACCGCATCCTTTTTTGAAGTAGTTAAAAATAGTAGAATTGGCCCTCAGATAGCCAAATACTATTATAATAATTGATACAAATCCTCACAATATGCTTAATATCTAGCAAAGTTCACAATAATTAAGGCGTACAAAATCTGAAACCCTGACCCCTAAACTAGGAATACCTGTGACTTAGGAGTCAGTGTTCACCTTGTGGAAATTGAGAGCTGTTAAGCTATATTATTAAAAAAAGTAGTAGTAGAAAATATATTTAAACCAAAATGAGAGTTGAAAATTTAATTAGAAACTAAATTTAAAGAGTAATATTTAAAAGTTACATTTAAAAAGTGAAATGACTGTGTGGTGGATTCTGTAGGTGTGCCTGGAAATTATTAATTTGCATTGTGCAGGTGTGTGTATGTGTATGTGTGTGTGTGTGTGACTGGGAGCCTAAGTATGTGAATATGGTGGTGTCGGGTGTAAGACTGTGTTTGCTTGTTTACTTGGTGTACAGACTGTGTTACGCGTTTCATATGAAAAGTTGTGAGTTATGTGTGAGTAGTTACCTAATAGTTCCTCAGTTTTAGTGTAGGTAGTCTAAAAGGTAAAACATATTTTTCAGCTTAGTCTTTGCTTCGTGTTTGCTTAACCTTGCTATTTGGATGGTCTTACTAATATTTCTGAAGACAAGAGAGCTCAGCACATACCTACTGCTGACTTCTGGCGAAGGTAGTTCTACGACTAAGAATTGGGCAAACTATTCTTTGACCACGTTTGTTTGAGTCTGGGGGAGGAACTTGGCCATGTTTCCAGAGAGTGGTTCTGAGTACAAATAACTGTCTCACGGTTAAAAGTTTGAGCTCGGTGTAAAGCTTATGAGGCGGATAGCGAAAAGGCTTTAGCAACATTACCTTAAGTACCGCCTTTTGCGCACGCTCCAGCTCAAGGAACTTTATTTTGGCCGATCCACCCCAAGCAGTACCCCAGGAAAACAATCCATTTATTCGTCATTAAGGAATTCTGGTGACTTAGACCCTAAAAATGGTTTACACTGCACTTTGCCAGTCCATCATCGGCTAATCGCCTCCAACAATCAATTCCTCATGCACGGGGATGGTCATAATAGATGTATCAAAATCTTCCCAAAACTTCTCTTTGACCCTTTCATCTAATCCTACCTGCGGGGCATACACACTAACTATATTCAGCATCACATTGTCCATCATAACTTTAACACATATCAATCTATCATTAATCCTTTTTACCTCCATCACGCTTTCTTTCAATTTACTGTCTAACACTATTCCCACGCCATTTCTTTTACCGTCACTTCCACAATAGAAAAACTTGTATCCTTCACCAATTTCCCTTGCTTTTGTTCCCTTCCACTTAGTTTCCTGTAAACACGCTATATTTATTCGTCTTCATTTTAATACGTCCGCTAACTCTCTGGCCCTTCCAGTACTAGTCCCAACATTCCAACTTGCATACCTCAATCTCACTTCCCGAGCTAGCTTCTTATGTTACCCCCGCCCGGGGTGGTGCAGCAACCCTAGTCCATTTCCCACAGGGGCCGGATGCTGCCCGTGCGTGTCGCTTGTGGGGTACGCCCTAACCCTATCGCACATTCTATTTCGACCTATAATGTTGCTAAAGATTTGGCAAATGCTTTACAGCCGGCCAGCCTGACCCCAACCCTACTTGGGAATGCTGTTGCTGATGGTTAACCCGCCACCTAACGGGTGACCTAAGGTGCTGAAATATTTGCAAGGTCTCAAAATTTCCCTTCGCGCCTCCTACGACACCCACGGGATGAGATGGGGTGGCAATATTCTTATACAAAAACAAAATATCGCCCCAAAGAGTAATATAATATAGTGACGTGACGCTCTGTGCGGCTCCGCATAAAACGTCTGAATCACGGATTTGGATCGGAGGTAGTGCGTAAGCAATATCCGAGTTCGGTCCGAGTTTTCTCGGACAGTATTTTGACGGATTCGGATCGGACGTAGTGCGCAACCGCTCTGACGGCCCTTTTCAATAACGTAGGATCTACCTTTAACCAACTGTTAAATTAACTACCAACAGTAGCTGAAACGTCATTTTTGCCTTTGTAACATGACGTAGCTAATTTGACAGTTAGAAACTTTATTGAGACCGGCCGTAAATGATCAAAAGAATAGCTAATCGCTCTTGCAAGATGCATCATAATATACCTTCTTATTAGTGCTACTACCTACGTTCTTAGGAAATTTTGAACACACTCGTTCTCTCAATGAATGCGTTGAGGAGGTATGGTAAGCTGCGGCTCCATGTGAAATTCAGCTAAATTCGGTTTGGTTCGGTTTGGCTCGTGCTCTCGAGGACCATGACTTTTTAACACGCTTTTATTAGCTTCACACAGGTGAAGCTAATAAAAGCGAGTATACAGATGTATGTATGTAACCGACCCTTTTGAGCTCGATTTTGCCCTACTTTGAACGATCAGATTTAGTTCAAACTTTGCACACCTGTCAAGGATCGATGACAATGCAAGAATTCAATTCAAATATCCGATTATCCTAATCAGATTCGCCAGGATTAATTAATAAAAATTAAAAAATATTCTAACAAAGCAAAACATTATCCATAAATACACACTTTTTTATTGTTCACAAAAACACACATATTCTATTTAAATAACCTTTGACAAAAAAAAAATAGTTTAAAAAAACTAAAAAAACAAGCTTTTATAGAAAAATCCAACTAAAAAACAGAAAATAAAATTTAATAAATTTGATTAAGAATAATGTAAAAAAGAAATGAATGTACATTATTGCAAAAAAGCGTGGGGTGCATAGTGTCAATAGTTATAAACATTTTATTGACAGATAATGAGTAGAAGAATCATCACTTTGATAATATCTTAACTTTAAATGCACCCCACGCTTTTTACCAATAATGTACATTCATTTCTTTTTTACATTATTCTTAATCCAATTTATTAAATTTTATTTTCTGTTTTTTAGTTGGATTTTTCTATAAAAGCTTGTTTTTTTAGTTGTTTTTAAATATTTTTTTATTAAGAAAGTTTGGAACATGATAATTGAATGAGCATACAGTTATTATGAAATCATAAAATGATAAAAACCCGTACAGCAGGATCCCAATTATCCACAGAATATGTATATTCGTCCACGTGCACGTCCAAGTGAATAATTGAAACAGGCGCGATCTCGATTAAGTGGAGCTGAGAATTTTATTATAGTATTGACTACCTCAGATGAAACTTGCTGAGAAGGCCGAATCGATATATTTGCTACCAAATACTCAAAAAACCATTAGAATGTGTTAAGCCGGGTCCAGACGAGTGTAACTGTAACGTGTAATGTAATGTAGTAAGGTAACGCGAATTATGTGGCAGGCAGGACGGAACTAAAAGCATTAAGTACATGTAACGCTCGCTCGCTCGCGCTGATCACTGTCGGTTTTTTGCGCGGACACAAAACTTTGGACGGCGTTCGTCACGGTTGTGTCGTGTGGACGTTCGTGATGTGGAGTGATGAACAATCGCTTGAACTTATCAGTTTGTTTGAAGCAAAACAAGCAAAGCAAACAAGCGATGAAGATCTTCTCTTATACAACTTAGTTCTCCACCATCATACGTGTCTTTCGGTCTTCTAATAATAAATATATTAGTAGCCCCAGCTACACCTGCCTTCCTGTTTGGCATGTTAGTAGCAACTAAAGTTGGAACAGCTCTTGAACAAGATTCGCGTATATGGTTCGCGTTGAATTCACAGTTGACGCAAAATTTCAAGTGAAATTTTACGCTAGTTACACTCTTTTTTTTTTTGGACATGACCACTCGCAGTTCAGCTCGCTAGGGCTGGTAACTGCTTAACCGGACTATCCTGTGGTGGCCTTAAATGAGTCTAAGGACCCCAGCCAGGGCTTACAAACTAAGTTAAATTAAATGACCGCTCGCTAGGGCATCCCATGTGGGATACGGACCTCGGCTAGGGGCGTCATTTTGGGAGGAACAGCAAGGGACAGGCTGGGTAATAACATTAATTGGGGAATTCGGAAAGCGGAACGCGGTATGTGTTTGTGTATGCGAAGCGTGCTGGTTTCCCAACAGCTTTCCTGAATCAGAGTGATGGCGTCGTCGGGTTCAACGAGAGTATGTCTTGGACGGCGGATCCTACTGATCTGCGATGGAGTGTATCGGGTCGCCGATACGATTAGGGGATTTTGGTGTTTTGAAGCAGTTTCGATGTAACGTTGGGATAGACGTTTCATGAACTGCTTCACTGTCGGAATCTTGAGATCGACGTTGAGTCGCTCACACGGGGCGCCTGTGGCCTTCCGTAGAAACCGGTTTTGGAGAATTCGTTACACTCGTCTGGAACTGTCTTTATATCCGCATTTTAAGCAAAACAAAGTGTGTCAAAAAAATCATGACTGCTACTGAAAGACTCAGTATCCATGGTCATGAATAAAGATTAAAAAAAAAAAACTCACTCACTGTCAGTGTCACGTTTGTACCTACTACTTAACCCATAGACTTATAAATTAACCTGACTTGGACTTGATTATAATGGCTTTAAACCCGCGAAAATATTTAGTAAAAGGTTTAGTGAACAGAACCGCGCCGCTAGATGTTTGGTTACAGGGCACGATTGAGCAAACTGTCGGTGCGGATATATTGATAATATGCGACTCGACGGGACGGGCGAAGATTACTAAATGCGAATCCGCACATGGTATCATTGACAAAACTTCATTACGAAAAGGTATTAAATTTATAATAAAATCTTTATTGCTATACATGTCATTACGTTTTTTGCCTAGCTTTTTGCAATTTTTTTAATAAATTACACCTAACCTTTGCCAGTTTCTTGTAAGTTAATTAATTTCCGTGGCTTTACTAACGTTGCTATCCCACAATTAAAAGTAGCCTACGATACTCAGCATTAGCATAACTTTCCAACACAAGTAAGGAATATTCAAAATCAGATCAGCACTTCCCGCTATAAACTTACGAAAACTTTTCTTTAGTTACATCTTACAAATTAAATACTAACAGGAAATTAGACCAATGTTGATAGTGCTGATGTCAACCAGCTTGCTTAATTAAATTCCAATTGATAGTTAAATGTGCAAGTTTTACTATGAATATATTTGTAATTTTATTCACATTGGAATTCCAGCCTGAGATTCCAGTCCAAAAGAAATCTTTCAAAAATCATGATGCTAGAGATAATAATAATGTAGGTATGTCAGGAATAATGTATGAAGCTTTTTCATTGCTTGCAACAATAAAATCATTATTTTGTCACCTACCCAAGTAAGGTTGCATTTCCACAAAAGATGTGCGAGAATGTGTTTGAACCAATAGAATCGCTTTATTTTCCTAGCCTCGCTTAGCACAGCGCTCCTCACAGCAGATACACATACCTCTCTCTGGTGGAAATGCAGCCTTAGTTTGTTACTCATTTTCTTACTACTATTTCCAGGAACATATTGCTGTATAATAGGTACTGCAATAAGATCAAAGGGCCTCCCTGAAGTCCAAGCTAGCAAATTCATTGATTTAACAGCAGAACCACACATGAAAATTGCTTGGGAAGCAGAAGTTAAAGAAGCAGACTTATTTTTAGAAGGAAAATTAATACCAAACATTTAGATGAATAAAAAAATGTTTTTTTTTTATAAAAATTGGTGTTTAATTCCATCACCATACAAAATAATATACATCATTCTTGATTGTGACAAAAAAACGGATGAGCCAGAAATTGCCCTCCCGTGGAATTATTCGGTCTTCTTCATATCACAGATCATCAATAACAATATCATTATAGAAAACACTTACAACATAAATGCAATTTCTGGCTTGAATTAAAACTTTGAAACAAGTAAAAAATAACATTTCATTATTTGATGATTATTGCTTATAATAACTTGGCTTCTAATGCATATTGCTTGTAATATATTTGCATTCATATATATGTAAATAAATGAAATTACATAAATGTTTCCATGACCATTACATACAGTATTTTTCTAACTTAAATCTTGGCAGGGGACTTCAGCAATGGGCCGAGTTTTTGGGCCAGCATAATGTTGCCAGCGATCTTTAGTTTTCCCTTCATGTAGGCAACCTGCGGGCTGAGTGTGCCTGCTGCGATGGCTACCATGTCGTCGTCAGATACGGTCAGGGTAGTGTCAGCCTTTCCACTCTTTGGTGTGCCTTCATACACAGCGGGAGTCTTGAGGTCCAAAGCTGTGAACAAATTAAAACAAAGTGTTAAAACAAATTTAGGGGAGATCATACTGTTTTTGCAAAAAGCAAAATTTTATGCCTTCAATAAAAATACAAATTACCAGGTCTCAGAAAGAAAAACTTACGTACTTTGTAACTTGATGATTCATTTGAGACCCAATTTGATTTCAATTGTTTTCGAAAACATGTAAAAACGTATACTCACTCCAAGATTTTGCAGTCTTTCCATTCTCAGAGATATTGTATTGGAACACGCCTCCAATGCTCTTGGCCAAGTTTTTGTTCTTGCCAACTTCCTCTTGTATCTTGGCGAAGAGTGCGTCACTCTTGAAAGCGCCACCAGATGGTGCTGACGCGGGCGCGGCGGAACTTGAGCCAACTTGTCCGGTGACAACGTTCTTTAGGTCGACGTATGCACCTAGAAAAATGGAAGATTCAATAGTGTTAGCTGGCACATTTGCTAACATTATTCCATTTTTTTCCATTATTCCATTCCTGTACTTGAGTACAAAAATGGAATAATCTCATACCATTGCTGGGACGACAGATTCACTTTGACCATTGATATTGGCAAGATGTCACAATGTCAGAATTAATTTGCAGACATTGCTACTTTAGCATTTCTTTCCAGTACTGTAATGTTTGCTCAGAACAATATGCATTGGCAAAACGTTTATATCGTAGCAGCAAGAACAATTTTTGTAGTCTATGTGTTGCCACTGGCGTGCAGTTGACATGCACCTCTTACATTTTGTCTTTGACACAAAATTGTATGGTATGGTTCTTTTATATCTGTAACGAGTATAACAAAGTCTCTGTCTGTTTGTCCGTCTGTGTCCGTCTACTTTTCTAAGCCAACCTGAAACGGATTTCAGTAATACACGAAACTGCGATGAACGAAGATTTCCGTATACATGTAACTTGCACCCATGCAAAGTTGGGGCAAGTGGCAAGTCTCCAGCCGGGGATAACGGAAGTCGCATACATTCCCGCGATCCCCGGCGTAGGTGGGAGATGGAACACCGGGGTGGTTTTAGTCAGTAAGAGTCTGACAGACCCCTCGAGGACGGATTTCCTAACTAAAACAGTTTAAAAAAAAAGTGGCTAGTCCTCATAATAGAACAATTCGTACCAGCGATGACAATGTTGCCAGTTTCCTTGACTTTAGTCTGGAAGTGCACGCGCTTGCCCTCAAGCCACATCTCTGTGACCAGGGTCTGTCCAGGGAGCACTGGCTTCACGAAGCGAGCCTTTAGAGCTTTGAAGTTGCTAGGCTCGTTGCCGCCGTACCTGGAAGATGGAAGTATAGTTTAGTTTGGTTATGGGACACAAGAGATTGCAGGTTGCAATGGATTGATTATAAATACTCCTTCATGGAACACTAGCTGCCGCCCGCGGCTCCGCCCTCGTGAATGTCGAAAATTATCTCAAGGGAACATACTCCCGGGATAAAACGTATCCTATTTGCTCGACTGTAATCTACCTCTGTACCAAATTTCATCAAGATCCGTTCTGACGTGATTGAGTAACAAACATCCAAAGTATTGTATTAATAATATTAGTATAGATACAGGCTACACTTTCAGCCATGTTTTATAAAAAAACAACCTCAAGTTTAAATACTGAATGAGAATTTGAATTTAGAATCTGCTTACCACTTTTATCATTATGTTTAGATTTTTTATAAATAAGGCTGAAAGTTTGATTTCTTTTTTCCCTTGCCTGTGATAATTTAATGTCATGGTGGTGAGTTTGTGGCTTTTCAAATTTGTTATCCTTAAGCTTCTATGTCATTTAAGGACACCATAAAAAACAGCATACATTTTTTTTATGGTAGATAAATGATGCCTAAAATATGTTTTCCGGTTATTAACAGTAGCTGAAACGTTATGTTACAAAGGCAAAAATGACGTTTGTTGGTAGTTAATTTGACAGTTGGTTAAAGGTGGATACGTTATTGAGACCGGCCGTAAGAGTGCAGCTTGAGGTTTTAGAACATTACACAATAGTAACCTAAAAGATACTTACTTAGCCAACACGTGTCTGGCGGAGAATCCAAGGGACGCCATTCCGTGGAGGATCGGCCTCGGGTGTCCACTGGCGGTCGCTACGTTGGGGTCGATGTGCAGTGGGTTCAGGTCACCAGATAACCTGGAAACAAAATCGAGTTCTATATATTTATAGAATGATTTAAGTATTCGGTAATATTCGTCATTTCACTTGGAAGACTGCCCCACAGCTGTACGACATATTTACAGTCATTTGATTACTAAAATTAGATGGTAAATTGGCTTCCTGGAAGAACGAAAATGCCAACGGAAAAAAAAAAATTTTAGCAAATCAAAAAAGCGCCTTTCAGAGTGCGTTTCGCTCTAGTTACTATGTAAAATTCAAGTAACAATGGTGAAATTGTACCTGTAAAGTGCCGCCTGGCCTTCAGCAGTGCGTTGCTCAAGCACGGCATCAGGGGCCCGCTTGGGTGCCGGCTGGACTTCGACCGCCAGCTTGCTGTTGCGGGGCCCATTGAACCCTCCCTGGCCCAGCACGAAGATGTGCTGCTGGGTGCGGGCTATCAGCTGCTTGTTCTGGTAGATCTCGCCTGGAGATGGGATGTAGAGTTGTAGTTTGCTTGGAAAATTTAATTATTGAGCCATGCAAAACTCATTTTATGGAACCTGACGCTTATTTACCATATTATGCTTGCATCAATAGTATGAAAGGGCCCTAAGAGTAACCTGCAAACGTGGATTTTGAACTTTTCGTACAGTAGGTACATATGAGTTTATTGTTCCAAAAATGTATAGTTTTTTTTTAATTCCAAATTCCAATAAGTTTTCCTAGCTAACATTATGGTATTTGTCTTCAGGGTCACAGAATGCTCTTGAGAGAGCCATAATAAGGTACCAGGAATTAAATAATACAATTTTTCGGCCGCATCTTCATGATACTTTTAAGACCCATAGTGCGAATGATTACAAAATGATAACCAAAACTATTTTGAACAAACACTGTAACTAGCCGCTTATTATGAGATTATAAACAAATCCATGATAAAAATAATCATATCGTATTATTTATCAAATCAGCTATAATATTTTATAATTTATTATCATAGGTTTCATAACGATAAAAATAACGACAGGCACGTTTTGGACACGAAATATCCGCAAAACAAAGGTTAAGCATTGGCAGAGGGAGTATCCAGTACTATGCTAGCGGCTTAGGGATGTACTATAGTAGGCGCCAGATAATCGTGGAATAACGGTCATTGACCCACCTACAATTATTGACATTTTTAATTTGAAAAAAGGAATTAATGACACAAAGCTGTCCCGAATCATCATCTCTCGTGATCCTTAACATTGTCTAATAATGAAAAACGATTCATATTTAATTGTTCAGGTACCTATGAACAGTTATTAGGGAAAGGTCAATATACTTTATTCCACATTTATCTGGCGCCTACTATAGTATATGCATAATTATCTAGTCGGCCATGCTCGATGTGTACGCTAAACGGTCAGGCTTATTTATATAAAAAAGTATGATTCCTTTAAATACTAATTAGCTGATTCTAATTTCCAATTCTCTATGGAAAAATCGAATTAAGAATCTGAAAGTATAAACTAATCACATTGTTAAAGTGACTTTGTTTATTACGCTTTGACGCCTAAATTTCCGAACCGATTCTGATGAATTTTGGTACAGAGATAGTCGAGACCCTGGAGACGGTTATAAGCTTCTTTAGCGCGAGCGAAAGCTAGAGTTTTTTTTTATAAATAAGGGTTCTATATTTAATTGTGCCGTTTAATAAAGAGTGTATTGAACGAATACGTTAGTCTTCTTACGCCAGGGGCGGTGAAAATGTAAATCACTTGTCAAATTCTTGGACGACATTACTCTATAATGATATTTAACTTAATGTTTTACAAATTTACGCCCTGATTTCACAAAAATGTCACGTCCTACATCCTACAAAAAAATACTCACTGTTGGTAATGGACACAGCGCTGGATCCCTTGTCCAATAAGTCAACGACGTAGCTGCGGATGTTCAAGTCACCCTCTGTGCCGGGGAAGTCACCCACGAACTCGATATACTGCTCTCCATGAAGGATCTATACAAGTCACAAATATTTTGTTGTACTATATACTAAGTTTGACATTTTATAAGCAACTTAGGTTCTTACAGTAATAATGTCTAGGATTAAACAGTGAACGACAACGCTTCGATGTTTAGTAGGAACATATTTTTTTATAGACTGCATCCGTAAAGACAGTCCAATTTAGGAGTTTGTCGTTTTTGTTGCCTTAGCGCTTTTGGAGCATAAAGGTTTTATCCACACATGTCAGGGCCGTGCCCGGGTAATGGACGGACCATGATTCTCTAGTCGGACACGGACGTGTATGGACGAGTTCATATAAAATGTTCGCACCGATATTTTTTTGAGCACCTGACGGACCACAGTCCGTCCAAGTCCCGGGTACAGCCCTGATGTGTGGATAACCTAAATCCATCCATTTGTCGGAAAAACTTACACCGATAAAATGTCGGTTATCATGATATCGAGCAAAATAAATTCTGCGGGAATTTTTTTAAAGAAACAACATGTATCCGAATGTATTTACTTACGTTGGTGAAGTCAGCGAATTTGCCGGGTGGCATGGAGTTACCCACAAGCGGTGATTCGATGGCCATACCAGGCAAGATGAAGTATGTGGGCAGGGCCGCGAAGCCTTCGTGGCTCTCGTACAAGAACTTCAAGTCAGTCGGGTTCTCTACTGATGCTCCGACTGGGAAAGAAAAAAATCGTTTATGCTTCTATTAAGCTAATAGAAGTAGGGGTTACTGTAGTAGAGGTCGGTCCCTCGGTACTTCTGAATAATAACCCTACAGTTTCAATTTAATGTATAAGGAGATGGCGAGACGAGCTAGACCAACCAACAACCTGTGGTCCTCCTCGTTAGCCCTGGACCGAAAAACCTGGAAGTCACGGTGAAAGGCGAAAGGGTCTTTGCCCAACATGGGATACTTTAGGCCACCACCATTGTTGTTAACTTGTTATTTTCAATAATACTTACTGCCAAGAGCATACAGCGAGAGGTCCTTAGAGTTGTATTTGTAAGTAGACCAGTAAGAATCACCGTTAGGGTCCAACTTGCTGCGCTCTTCAAAGTCCTACAACAAACGATTACAATTTAGCAAAATAACTATTTAATATTTCCTATGTGTGAATGGGATTAAAGTCCAATACTGTATCACGAAAAAAGTTAAATTAGTAACCTGTTTGGGTCTTATAAAACGTATAATATTACTTATTTGAATAATACTCATACATACAGTATTTCTGTTAGTAAAGTTTGTGCTCGTGAGATTTATGTTTGTATTCCACTTGAGATGTTCAAAACGATAAGCTAAACAATTTTCTGTTTACTGGAAAATTTATTGTATATCTAAAACTAAACTGCTACTAATAAATTTTAAACTAGTAATTTTAAAATATTCAAGTTTTCAGTTCCTTTTAATCAATTTAATATGATGAATTGTAAAGGAAAACTTGAATAATTTACGAGTTTTTTTTTCTTTCTTCAGTGTAAAGTAATAGTTAAGTTAGTATATTTAAATATGTTTTGTTCTTGGGTAGTTGCTACAAAATATGTAATATAGAAACCATACCTGATACCTATGTACTAGCAAATAAAAATCTGAAAACTGAACTTTGCTCTTTGAGAGCGACTTAATCCTACAACAATATTATTATTTACATTTGGTTTCCATTATTACGATTCGACTTTGAACTTTACAAGGTCATGGAAGTAAACTCAAACGTAATTTTATCATGGATGCGAAAAAACACGAATATGACAAACACATATCTTAATGATTTAGTGAAGACACCATACGTAAAATTATATTACATATAATGTGTTTAGATAAAGTGTCTTAAAGATAATTGTATATTGATAAAAGTTAATCCTGTTAGTGTCAACCTAGCACTGCTAGTTATCTCTACATATCTTTGCAGACCGATATTATTATGTTTTTATTATATTGTACCTACAAACAATTCTTGAGTACAGAAGAACCCAGATTATCCAAGCCAAAAGTCGTTACAGCTCGGTTGTAGCTTGTAGCAGTAAGAGTGATTTTCCTAGCGCAATATGTTTTAACATATCATGGGTTTGTTTCCGTCAACTATTATTTTCCCGCGGCTTCGCTACCTTGGTCTATCGCAAAGTACCGTGCTTTTCCGGGATATAAAGTAGCCTCTGGCCATTCAGCATTTCAGTTTTCTTTTCTCGTAATCGGATCAGTAATAAATAAATGATAAATTATATTTATTTTGTAAGTAGGTTAAACATAACACTTTTAGACGTCAATCTTTTTTGGTCATTTTTAAACTAGATGAGGCCGATGTTTCCTAGCTGACTACCCTGAGAAGAAACACCAAAACAAACTCAGAGGTCAGTCTCTTTTAAAGTCTATACAATCTTACTGGTCAAATCATATGAGAACCATGTATGTTAATATCTGAAGCGATGTTAAGATCTGAATTTAATTCGTAATAATAAATTAAAATAAAATTTAAAAAAATATATACTTAATACTTTAAAAAGTAAGTATTCATGTCAAAAAGTATGCAAAAATACGAATATGAAAATGTCAATGTATGAAAATAATAAGTATTAAACGTAAATATAAACATAGGGCCATGCATGTATATCATTGAAGCAGCTCAATCCCAAGCATTTTTGTCTTCAAGATAGTCTTTAACTGTGTAAAAAGCTTTCTGGCATAGCTTACGTTTTATAAATAATTTGAATTTAATATTAATACTAAGGTCTTGAACATGGCTAGGGAGTTTATAATAAAACGTTAACAACCTATTTGAGCCTGGTTTTAGGAATGAAAAAATTGTGTTTGATCCTAGTATTTACGTTATGGATATCACTGTATCTTTTAAATAAATCAATATATGTATGTACTGAGAGGGCACAGTCATTATATTAATCTCTTTAAATTTGTCTCGGTGGGAGCGTCTAGACTTAATTTATAATTTTTATAAATTGCATGAATAGCCCTTTTTTTAAATAAAAACATTGACTGAATACACTGGTCAACACTGGTTTTGCCACACGAACTTTGATAGCTAATTTTGTTTTATCAACATACCCTCATTATTAAATCACAGTTGTATGTCAATTAGCCTCATATTTGTTGTGATACAGTAATACTCATAACTAGTACTCCGGCAGTAAATTAACAGAAACGCTTACAAGTAAATCGTTATAAAAATATTTGTCGTTGAATTTGAACACTTTTTTGTGATTTATTAACCCTGTGAACATGTCGAGGAAGTGTAATAATGATCCTAACTCTTTTTGTTATGTCTGCGAAGAACTGACATTCAAAAAACAACGACGAAATTTTACGAATCTTGTGTTGGAGTGTTATCACCAATGTTTTGGTTTTTCTGTCACCCGTCAAGACACACCCTGGGCCCCTCATGTCTGTTGCATAACGTCTGTGAAAAATTTAACTGACTGGAAGAAAGGTGCACAACTATGCCGTTTACTGTACCCATGACATGGACTGAACAGCAAGATCACGTTTCAGATTGCTATTTAACATGGCCTACACATGCATCCTTAGTTCCTGGGTAAAAAAAACGTAAAGTATTTAGCCCTTGTACAGCCAAATAATATGCTTTTTCCACCATTGCATATCAAATTAGGATTAATAAAAAAAATTGTGAAGGCAATGGATTGCAATGGGAGTGGATTTTTGTACCTAAAAGAAAAATTCCCTAAACTAAGTGATGCAAAGATAAAAGAGGGTATTTTGTTGGCCCTCAAATTAGGGAGTTAATAAAAGATTCAAGATTTGAAAAAAAATTAAGCGATTTAGAAAAATCTGCATGGAAGGCTTTTAAAATGTTGTTACAAATTTTTTGGGTAACCACAAGAGTGACAGCTACAGAGAGTTGGCTAGCGAGCTATTATTGTCATATCAAGCATTGCGTTGCAACATGTCACTTAAGATCCATTTTTTAGACTCGCACCTGGATTTTTTTCCTATCAATTTTGGTCTGTCAGCGACGAGCACGGTGAGAGGTTCCATCAGGACATTTCTAATATGGAAAAGCGGTACCAGGGCAAATGGAGCCCAAATGTGTTAGCAGATTACTGCTGGACAATTAAAAGGGACCAAACCAGAAGCTAAATATTCATGAAAATCTTAGATTATTAAGTCATTTATAAAAAAAAAACTTTTGACTTACGAGATCTGTGTTTTTTTCTTAATATTTTAAATTATTTATTAGAATAAAATCCTTTCTAGCAAATTTTTTTTAACTGTTTATTTTTTCTTACAATCACCAAATAAAGCAAAAAATTTCAAAAAAGTCCGTGTGGCACGACAAAGTTAAAATTTTGTTGACCAGTGATATCGGCGGCATTTGTGCACAACAGAATGCCGTATGACAACACACTATGAAAACAACTAATGTATACTAAACGGGCTATCTCTAAATCGGTTAAACCAGGAATTTTTCACTGCGTATGCTGCAGAGCTAAGTTTTTTGCATAATTTATCTTTATTTACTGAAGCTTCGCATCTAAAGTTATGCTTAAGAAGAACACTGTGCTATCTTCGGGTTTTAACTCTTCACCTTTTATTGACACACTAGTGTTCACTTGTCTAACATGTGGCAACGTGAACTTTATGCATTTATTTATTTTTCGTTTAGTAGAATGTTATTAACATTAATATCGTTAACTAAAGTTGCAATGGCACTATTAAAATCGTCAGTAACCAGCTGCTGACGCTTGAGTTTAAATAAAAGTGAAGTTCCATTTGCAAATAACACTATATCATGTTTATTCTTTATGAGGTACGGCAAGTCATTAATATAAATCAAAAATAAACTAGGACTTATAATTGAGCCTTGGGGACCCCCATCCTGACTACAGATCCGGGAGATCTTGTACCGTTCACATCGACTCTCATCACTCAAGTATGAAGTAAGAACATCCAGCGAGGTGTCCTGGATTCCGTAGTAATACAGTTTCCTGATTAATATTTCAATATATAATAATACCATTTCTAGGCTAAAATCTTCCACAAAAGTAAAACAATTTTACCTAAGTATACGTAGTTTAAATTAGATATAGTTAAGATTACCTGTATCCTCTCAACCAGGTCCACTGTGACCTCAGCCATCTTATCTAGGTGGATGGCGCCTTCCATGTTCATGGCTGCAGGCCAGAATTCCTTTACAGACTCGATGGTCACTGGGTCTGAGGGCTTCTTCCTTTAGACAAAATGTTCAAACTACAGTATTTCAGAGTAATTTAAAATTCGATCACTAAATCGAAGCATTTAAAACATAAAAAAGAACTCCATCCTATTTTTCTGGCAAAAAAAAGGCATGCGTGCGCAAAATCTAAATTATCCATATTGGATAGATGTTAAACGATGTTCTTTTTTTAATTGGTGATGGAAATAGACTCGCTCTGTATAAAATGGGATTTAAACAATGGTTAACTCCTTAGATTGTTTGGGCCCAGTAGGATTCATTGAATACCTAACCCAGAACAGGTGCACGGCCACTTGGGGCACTCCAGCGTGTGGCTCATGTTTTGGACAGGAGCACTACACTAACATTGGGTATCTGACGGGTCTATATTTGGCTAAGTTGTGTTTGCACTTTTGCAGCGACGAACCCAATAGAGGCCTGATATTATACTTTTTTTTTCTCTTAGTAATCTTAATACGAGCTCGGAGCTCGTGGCTAAATAATAATAGTCGCACGGGTCGATCTTCAAGGTTCAGCAACGCTTGCCGAGGTAGGTCTGTGAATGGGTGACCATCTTAACATACTGAGACTCCTCCGTGCCTCGGAAAGCACGTTAAGCCGTTGGTCCCGGATGTCATTTGTAGATCTTTGGCAGTCGTTACGGATAGTCAGAAGCCAGATAATCTGACACCAGTCTAGCCAAGAAGTACCGTGTTACCATATCAATGGGTTGTGGAGGTCTGGCAGGCAGCCGCTTCACGTAAAACACGGGTATTCCGCTGAATCCGGTTTGACTGGGAGCCGACCCCAATATAGTTGGGAAAAGGCTCGGCAGATGATGAATCTTAATACGAATTTTATTTTAACAAACAACGATCTAAGCGCATATATTCAAATCATTTTCTCACACATTACCTCATCGAGGCACATCAACAAAGCCATTGTTACTGAGTTGGTTGAGAAAACTATCATCAATTCATCATACTGCATATTTATTTTCAAACTTTGAAACTTTAACACACACAATCATTATGATTCACTCTTCAAATAAGAACAATGAATAATAAATTATCATATTAATGTCACTTCTAACTGCGTTGAGTAAATTAAACCAGAAAATTACAACTCACACTCAAAGCATTATTTCAATTAAACCATTTACACTTTTGAATTGCCAAGGTCGGTCATTCAAAGAGCTGGAACTCATAGCCTAAAAAAAAATTATGAAGTAGCTGACGGACTATAGTTTTTTTTTACTCAGTAATCATCATATTGCTCGTTCCAAAGCGTAGATCTCTATGGGGAAGAACGTGTAAGAAATACCACGGACATTTTTTAATCAATAAACTGTAACAAAGTTATATATACTAACATCATTCAGCACATTGTGATAGTTTTCTCTGGTCATTGTCTATGACCCCAATAAATGTTTTACTTTTTTTGCGCATTTTCTTGTCACATATCAGAAACTAGCTTTTGCCCGCGTTTTCGTACGCGCATATCCCGTTTTTAGGGTTCAGTACCCAAAGGGTAAAAATGAGACCCTATTACTAAGCCTCCGCTGTCCGTCTGTCTGTCACCAGACTGTATCTCATGAACCGTGATAGCTAGACAGTTGAAATTTTCATAGATGATGTTTTTCTATGCAACCCTTCGTGTGAGAGTCCGACTCGTACTTGGCCGGTTTTTTCCCGTTCCCGTAGGATTTTCGGTAAATCCTTTCTTAGTGCTCTCCTACGGAGTATAGGGAAGCTACATGCCAAATTTCAGCTTTCTACCAGTATTTTCGGCTGTGCGTTGTCTGCCAGTCAGCCAGTAACGGAAGTATTTTATATATTAGGATAATCAAGTTTAGTCTGACGTACTTTAGTATGGTTGGATGGTATATCTTCTTCTTTATTATTTACCACTTCGTAATCAAAAGATAAAAATATACTTAGCAGTTTTAAAGACCGCGTTTATTATTGTGATATGATAGATAATACTAATATTTTTTATTGATAGTAAGACCACCTATTGTTTGGTACCTTTAATATTAATGTCTACTTATTTAAATTGAGCTTTAATAAAGTTTTATGATACTGTCGCGTATGACATAACATGGACGCATATTTGTGTAATATGATAGGTAGGCCAACCTATTATTCATCAATTTAATCAATCAACCAACCAACCGACCGACCAACCAATCAATCAATCCGTATATATATATATATCCTACTAATATTATAAACGCGAAAGTATGTAAGTATGGATGGATGGATGTTTGTTACTCTTTCACGCAAAAACTACTGAATGGATTTTGATGAAATTTGGCACAGTGGTAGATTATAGTCTGTTATAACACATAGGGTACTTTTGATTCCGGGAATATGTTCCCTTGGGATAATTTTCGACAATCATGCGGGCGGAGCCGCGGGTGGCATCTAGTATATATATAAAACTCTTCCGTTACTGAGTGATTGAGTGACTGACTGAGTGACTGACAAGACAACGCACGAGTGTAGGGGAGCACTGAGAGGATGTCCCGATATTCCTACGGGAACGGGAAAAAAATGGGATATGCGCATACGAAGTCGCGGGTAAAAGCTAGTTTAATCTATAAAATGACAGAAGTTTAACGAAAACGTTTATTATTTTATAATTTGTTACCTACCAATACTGAAAAAGGAAAGGTGCAAAATACATACGCTTCGACTATCTTCATGTGGCGCTTTCATATCTTTATTGCGAGAACCGGTTTAATACCGGTATTTAAGAAAAATATTATAATGCAGTAACTACTTAAACAGTCGAAATTGTGACCAGAATTGACCTACATTTTAAATACTGGTTTCGATTTTTGCTTTCTAGTTTTCTCAATGTTCGTTAAAGTACTGTAAGGCCTCGGTTATACGACGCGCAAGTTTTCTTGCGGCCACCGCTCTTCTTGACATGTTAATTGCGAATGTGGATTCTATTTACTAGGCTCCAATATTCAAATTCCTCGGGACTATGTAACCGCGAAGCCGTAATTGCGGCCGCGTTGGCCAGGCCGAGATTGATAGACATGCAGGCTTGATACATGCTTATATATTATCCCGTCTCTATCATGCACGTTTACTTTGACAGTTGTGCGACAGTGACAGGTATAAAGGTATGATGCTTAGCCAAATTACAGTGCTACAACGATCTTGGCAGAATAGTCAACAACGGCTCAGTTGCTAAAGAGAAAAACCCTAACCTTGAAATTGAATGACATTGTCAAGGAAAAAGCTAGAGTTTTGGGCATAAATAAATACTTACTTGAGGACAGCACCGGGAGCCCTGATATAGTGCATCTTGGTGGCATAGCCGAGCGTGGAGTCGATGACCGCACCACTGTCAGGGAACGATTCGTGAACCATGTACGCCTGTAAAACATCCGGTTTATAGAACTGAAACTTGGAGAATTGCCTTAACTAAAATCACCAAAACTGGGCGTACAAAACCCAAAGCTGATAGAACCTATGATAATTTGAACCAGGTACAATTATATACACGAGGGCTGTTCATATATATAATGTTCTCTTTGCAATAACACTTCCTTTAGAGAGGAAGTGGGCAGTAATCCACCGCGGGCCGATGACAATTATAACTAAGAACTGGTTCGCCATCCAGACGGGTCCACACGAAGCAAGTACTCAACGGTCAACAGTCATCATCAACTTCCTGCCCTTATCCCATGTTACTTGGGGTTTACAGTAGATTTTTAAACGATTAATTTATCAATGTTATATACTCACAACAACAGGCGCAATAAGCTCTGGCTTCATGGCCTCAAACATCTCTGGGGGCAGGATGTCCTCTGTGAGACGCGACGCGGCCGTGGGCACGATGGTGTTCACCTTGATGTTGTACTTCGAGCCTTCGATAGCCAGGGTGTTGGTCAGACCGACCAGACCCATCTTGGCAGCGCTAGAGAAAAATTGATGTCTTTCAGTGTTTGGTCGCGCATTTCAAGTGTCCTTAGAAACTAAATATTTTATGGGAGGTACAGTAGACCGTATGTCGGTGTTGAAGGCCGCTTCACGAAACAGGCCATAGGGCCATAGGGAAGGTATAGACCTAACTGACCAAACTACAGTTGTGTAGTCACAGCCGTCACAAATGGCCACGAGTCCTTTTATAAGCACCTCTCTGTCATAGGAGTTACAAACAACGCATTCTGCAGAGCCTGCATGGAGGACGAGACAGTGGCTAATCTGCTCTTAAGTTTCCCAGTGGTAAACCCAGGTATCCTCCGTGAGATAGTCAGTAACACCAGGGCCTTGCTGGCCTTCCTTGAAGAGCTAGGTCGGATCGATTTTTGTCCCACCCGTAAGCAGAATACACGCTTGGACGTAGAGTTGCGGACACGAGCCAGAGACTTACATACTACATATATAGACTTGTGCCAGTAAAGAGTGTCTTCGCATGTTACATTGGTTCAGCGTAGGCCTTACGTTTACGCAGCGTAAATGCTGTGCAAGCGGAACGCTAAAGCCATGTACAATCCATGCGTTTACGAATATTTCACCTGTTTGCGGCTTACTATTCGGTTACTGGCAGACATTTGACAGCCGAAGTTCAACTAGTGACCATGAACCTCCGTTTAGTATGTATGCTTTTACATGCTTATATATTCATAGTATGCACCTACTAATGATTGCGTTACAAAATGTGGAAAGTCATACCTACGTATAATTTAATCGAATCCGTCCTTTTTTTTTAAATTCTTACTAATTGTAATACTTTACTAATATCCTACTAATATTATTAGTAATATCACTAATATTATATTTTAAACGCGAGTTTGTATGTTTGTTACTCTTTCACGTCAGAATGGCTGAACGGATGTTGATGAAATTTAGCAGAGAGCATACTCCCTGGATGAAAAGTATCGTATGTGTTATTCCAGACTATAATCTACAGTCTGGAATAACACATACGATACTTTTCATCCCGAGAGTATGTTCTTTTGAGATAATTTTCGACAGTAACGCGGGCTGAGCCGCGGCCGGTAGCTAGTATTAAATAAAACTGACCTGTAATTAGCCTGTCCAAAGTTTCCGAAAATACCGGCGTTACTCGATGTCATGATGACGCGGCCATACTTTTGTTTTCTGAAAGTTTCCCATGCGGCGTGTGTGGTTTTGAAGGCACCTTTCAAGTGAACCAAGTGGATGAGGTCCCAGTCCTAGATGAAAAAAATACATTTGTAATTAGAAAAACCGGCCAAGTGCGAGTCTAGACTCGCACACCAAGGGTTCTGTTCAAATCGGAAAAGGACGTTTCTGATATTAGTTGTTAGCAATAGAAATACACAGTCTGTAAAAATTTCAACAGTCTATATTCTATAATGGTTTACTAGATATATACGGACGGACAGCGGAGGCTTAGCATTTTAATAGAGTTCCGCCCTTCGGGTACAAAACTTTAACAACAATAACCTTTTTAGCAAATCTGTTAATGTTTTCAAAAAGATTTTGTTGTTTATGTGTCTGATGTACTTATTAGAAATATTTACAACAATAGTTAACTTAGTAAATTATCCCAAGAGAATGTAAACAGCCATTATAATAGCAGTATTTGAACAGATCCTAAAGGTCAAAAGATAGTGTAGCACAATGATAGAAAGTTGAATATTGTACGGACGCCAGCACATCAAGCTACAACAATCTGTCAAATTTGTTTAGTAGATTTTCAACTTTATTGCTAAAGCAGTAGGTCCAAAGTTGATTGGATATTTGACAGTTTAGGTTAACTTGATGTGCTGGCATCTGTACTTAGTTATATTTTCTCCCAGATAAAATCATATCTCCACATATGTGACAAGTATATTGACATCCTTTGCATCTTTTTTTATTGCAGCTGTAAATAAAACACCTAGTAACCTACAGATAAAACAATCAGTAAAGTGTCTACCTGATCGGACATTTTGGTGAAGCTCTTATCACGAAGAATTCCAGCATTGTTGATAAGGATATCAATCCTGCCAAAGTTATCTAAGGCGGTCTTAATAATCTTCTCCCCTTCTACGACATTGTTGTAATCGGCGACCGCGATACCTCCTGCGATATAAGGAATTAATTAGCATAATACTTACATAACTATGTAAAATGGGGGTAAACTTTACATGTAGGGTTAAGCGAAATGGAAAGGTTAACAGCAATGTAGAAGTTAAAACTTCCGACGTCAGTGTTGTAATTGTCACCAGAAAATTCTGACTCCGTAACATTGTAATAAATCGTCATTAGATTATAATTTCTCAATGTATTATGAAAAAATCGTTTTGTATACAATGAATCCCATCCAAATTCAATAGTTTCCAATGTACCCGTGTGTTATTAAGAAATATAGTTTACAATTTGACGCTATATTATATATATATATATAGATACACTCTCATGTTTGCAATTATTTGGTGACATAAATAAGAACAAACAAAGCTGGACAAAAAATATTTGAAAAGGTTATTCATATTTTATGTATGGTGGTACACAAGCAAAGTTCTCTAAGCAAAGTTTTGTACCAATCACTAGATTGGCACAAACTTTGCTTAGAAGCTTAGAGAATAAAGGCAGTTAAACATGACTGTAGTCCAGTCATGTTTAACTGCCTTTATTCTCTAAGCTTTATTCTTAGTACCTAATGATTGAAATGATTTTAATGAAACTTAATATTCATTATCATCGTTTGACATTCAGTACCACAAATACGAAAACTAGTCACTACAGGAGATAAAAAAACTGACAGACCATATGCAAGATACCTTCTTAAAGTTAATTGAAAACTTTTTCGAAAAAACTAAATAAAAGCTTGTATAGTTACCGGCACGTAATTTGGCAAAGATTTTCATACTGGGGAACTCAAAATTCTCTCTCCTTCTCTCTGTACTCTTTGATTTATTTTTGTTCTTAAATATCTTATTAGATCAAGTGTCTTGCACATGCATATTGGGTTTCATTAAAATTGGTTCAATCATTTCCAAGAATACAGACTATCCAATTTGTATGAATACCATCATGAGTGAACACTCCTGCAGTGCAATTCTGTAAATGTGTTAATTTCAACACATTTACAGAATTGCACTGCAGGAGAAGAATTGTCACTTTGTGATCACTGCACCCAAACCTTCACATTTTGGGTGCAGTGATCACAAAGTGAACTGTCAATCCATGTTATCAATCTGGATGACAGCTCATTTCGTGATTACTTCACCCAAGCCTTCACTTCAACATGTTTACACAATCAACAAGCTGAACATGATTGCTATCACAATAAAAGGGGTTACATTTTCAGAAACAGGTCCATTTATGGACATTAAAATTTTACCTATTTCACTATTAAATTTTTTGAAACTTAGGTAAGCTATTGAACAACATTTAGTAACTCTTGAAAATTATTAAATAAATTAATAACTAAGATGTTTAATGACTTGTGTATAATTTTACAAGAGGTGTGTTTTGTGTGAAATGTCCGACAAAAATGAATTTTAAAGACCACCAATAGTTGTTGGATAATATAATTATTTAAAAATATCACAATAAGTAGCTTAAACTATGTGAAATGAAGGTCTAATTAATGTTTTATCTTTAACTAGATATTATTAAACCGTGAGAGATTTCAATTCTTATAGCTAATTAAGTTAATCTTTTTAATAATTGAGTATGAATTAGCGTTTTTATGTACCTTTGTCCTTGATTTCCTTGACAACAGCGTCGGCGAAGTTTGACTTTCCAACACCATCGCGAGCACCACCGAGGTCATTTACCACGACTTTTGCGCCTCTCGATCCCAACAGCAGAGCGTAGGCTTTGCCGAGACCGCCACCCGCGCCGGTCACCACCGCAACACGTCCGTCAAAGCGAAGTTGATCCATCCTTCACGGCAAACGGAACACAAATGAGCAAGAAACCAGCCGACGAGTATTAACCCGGCGTAATTATCAGTGTCAAAGTCCAACTTAACATTCGCTTTCGATAAACAAGTATGTGCGTTCCACTTATAAGATAAAGTTTGATAATATTGATCTTTTTGCTCGGGTTGTTGTTATAATTCAACACGGATTACATACCTTCAATCTGAAATAGTAGTGTAATGGTGACGTAAACAATTACGGTAAATATTTTTGTGAAGAATGGAGAAATACTTGATTGCAATTCACTGAAAAACAAACGAAAACAAGTTTGGATCAGCCCTTGCCCCTTGTTTCTTTCTTCTTCGCCTTCAGACGTCATCAACAGCTGACAGCATAACAGAAACGTCTGCTGTACTGTGTGAATTTGACATAATGGTTGATACACATGTAACCGTTGAACTATCCACTACTCCATTCCAAGTGCACAAGACTGGCAGTCATTATATTATTTTGTATGTATTATGTAGCGAAATCGATTCTGTCTGGACGTGTCTGGTTGGCATTATTAAACTGAGTTTACTAAATGAGTTTTAAATATTTAGATTGTGAAGTGCGGTCCCTGGAATTGGCTATAGTGTAGAAAACACGCCACAACGTTTCTAGGTCAAAATCGTTGCAAATCATCTCTAGTATGTACAGTCGCCAGCACATTAGCTACAACAATCTGTCGAATTTCTATAGATTTTCAAATTTATCGCCAATGTATTAGGTTCAAAATTGATTTGGAAAATTTGAAATCAAGCTACCCGAAGTAGCGTGATGGGAAAGAAGGACGTAAGCGTAAGAATAGGCAATTTGGTCAAAAGACTATAGCCTTCCCTTCGGAGAAAATTAAAAAAAATGTAACGGTCGTTTGCTTTAAAATTAATTGTTTACCTCTGACTGATTTAAATAAAAATACCAACAAAATAGTGAATACAAAATAAATATTATGTCCTTATATCGACCAGAACCTGCCTGGCAGTACGAAGATATTTCAACCACAAGAAATGGTGATCCATTAGCCGGTAAGAACATTTTTGTGTTTTATTTACTGTTCACAAAGCTTTCAGTTTCTTTTGCCAAAACTTCGAATTATTTCACAGCTATTTACAATGAAGGAATGTGGCGACTGAGTAAAGTGTCTCCGCTGTACAATTTACAATATGGTACAGTGAAACTTAAACAGTATGCGTCTAAAATTCGACAAGCTCTCGTAAGTGCTGTAGCAGCTAATTCGTCAACAAAATATGTCGTGCAAATCGAAGAACAAGCAAATTTAAAGTATTGCGAAGATGATGCCAGTGCTTTGTTGGTAAGTAGACTATATAACGCTTTTGAGATAACTTATTTGTTAGTCAAATGCTTTATTTCAATCTGAAACTGATTTACAAAATAATTCTCTAACCCGATTTTCCTCTCTTCCCAAACTATTATTCAACTTGTATCTCTTAGGAGAATCTAAATCACTCTTAAAATTTTCAGATAAATGTATTGTCATCAAGTCCTGACAATAATGCAAAAAGTAAGATATCCTATGCAGCCATACTCCTGTCCTGGGGTATCAGTATTACTGTAGATCAAGCCACTCATCTGCCGTACATGTTGGAAAGAGGTGAACAAAGACTTGGCACTGCTGTCAAAACGACTTTACAGACTATATTTGACTGTCAAATTAAACAATTTTGTTTTACACAGGTTTGTGGAGTATTTTTAAGTAATATTAAGTAAATTCATCAATGCTTGTTGTATCCATCAGCGTACCCCCGATGCCAAGCCACAAGTTAATTCACCATACTTTTTGGTCACATATTTGTGATATTTGGCATAAAGGGCACGCTCTTGCTTGTCATGTAAATGTGAGAATGGCTTTCAAAAGCTTAAATTTCAAAAGGCCTGCTACACAGTTGGAACCAACCACCAACAGAGGTCACCTTGGTTGGGTCAACCAAATTTTATTTTGCCATGTGGTTGACTCAACTTGTCTGTGTATGCTGTGAACGCAACAGATTACTGTGTCTTGCAATATGGCACTTTCTTATCTTTCAAAACATAATAAAATCGGATTAGCATTATTATTTTGTGCATATTACCGGAAAATGGCAAACGCCATAAGATTGTAAAATATCGCCTGAAATTATAAACTATTTGTTCTAAATAAGACATGGATATATTGGAATTTCGATGAGATTTAGTGTATAAAAACGATTTTTTCATAGTTTATCGTGAAATTAGAATCTAATCAAGATTTATTGCAATCTTATGGAGTCAGCAAGTTTCCGGTGACATGCATAAGTTAAAGAAAAGAAAACATGGCATTTGCTGCCGGGGTTTATAAGTTTCAGTTTTTCTGCTTATAATTCCCTAGGTTGGGTCTTTTGGTTTCGATGTTTATATAATTCGGACCTTGTATCCCATAAACATGGGAGATTCACATCTAACAGTGAGGTTGAATGTCTGACTGTGGGTCAATAGAGATGTTGCCTGGGTTAAAAAAATAAGATTCTATATAGTCCGTCAGTTAGATTATCGAAATATGATAGGATTAGGATATGTATTTTTTATTTTATAAAATAATTAAAAAAATACGAAGATAAAACACATCAAAGTTAAGGGAGTGGGGGCTTGTAACGTCACTTTCCAGTAAAAAGTGTACTGGTAAGTGACGTCACATGAGTCTTCAAAGCACTGTATCATCTTACGAACGCGTCACGGTGACAAACCGCAACACCGTGACTCTGCAGTGGATAAAAGGTCACAGCGGATCACTAGGAAATGACGCGGCCGATGAACTGGCCAGGAGGGGGTCTGGTACGATGGCTGTTGGACCCGAACCCATAGTGCCACTCCCTTTCACCCAGCTACGCACGTGGCTACAAGAACATACCCACACACAAGCAGAACGCTGGTGGACCTCGGCACCAGGCTGCAGGCAGTCCAAGGAGGCTATGCCACTACTAAACAATAAACTCACCAAGCGCCTTCTGCGACTGGATAGGGGCAGCCTGCGAATGGTGGCAGGGACCATCACCGGACACTGCTCACTGAATAAGCATTTCCACACACTAGGTATAACAGACAGTCCTCTGTGCAGAGCATGCATGGAGGAGGAGGAAACGGTGTCGCACGTGCTCCTTGAGTGCACAGGCGTCGCCGATATACGTAGACAAACGATAGGAACACCAAATTCACTCACAGACACCCTGAACTCTTTAGGAGGACTGATCTGCTTCTGGAGGGAGGTCGGCTGGTTGGAATGACGGCCGCCATGGCCCACGCACAATGGTCCAACATCAGGACTAAGTGCGGAAACCATACCCCAATAGATAGATAGACTGTATCATCTTTTAAAAATACGTGTCCAATATTTTTGGAAATCTATCTGACAGACTCATTAGATTTTTTTAGTCATATACCCTATTCATACTAGAGCAGAGTCCAAACGCATTGAATATATTTCGTCAGCTCAGACACGCTAATGCCGTCGAATGCGCGCTAATTCGCGTGTCTTCTTTTTATCATGAAAAGAAGAAATATGTGCATTGTTTTTGAGAAAAGAATGAATTTGCTATGTACTTAAAGTTTCAGATTGAAACTTCTCTCTTATATATTTATATAATTTTATATGATATTATTCTATCTCATTTCAGCAACAATTACTGTACTTTGGTTTCAACTTTGTGGGAAATGACTCGTCTCGCAACACGGACCCTTTTACACTGAGGTACAGAACTCCACAAGTTGATCACAAGGATAAGTTGAACTTATCCTTTCAAGTTGGAGACATCCAGATTATATGGAATGGGTATGTGTTGTTATTTATTTAAAGTTTATGTAGAGTAGTGGTACATAGGCAAACTTAATGCAACAAGAGATTCTCTACCAGTCAACCTTTGAATTGATATGAATAGAATGCAGTTTAGCATGGAGCAGGCTGGCATTCACATGAGTAATATTATTTATTACTAGTTGCCGCCCGCGGCTCCGCCCGCGTGATTGTCGAAAACTATCCTAAGGGAACATATTCCCGGGATAAAAAGTATCCTATGTGTTATTCCAGACTATAATCTACCTCTGTGCCAAATTTCATCAAAATCCATTCAGTAGTTTTTACGTGAAAGAGTAACAAACATCCATACATACATCCATACTTACAAACTTTCGCCTTTATAATAGTAGTAGGATATGGAATCCTGTAATATTCAGCAGTTGTTTTTCAACTTGTATTAGTGACAATGCTCTATATGTAGAGATGGGACAACCCTCTTCTGCATTGACGTTGATGACTATTTTCTGGCACCTACTGAATAAAATACTGCAGGGGCTCTCTGCCCCTTTTTTTTTGATGTGAAGTCATCAAATAACTCCTTTCACTCTGGGCGGTGTTGTGACTCTTACTGGCTAAACACCCTCCCCCCCCATGCCCTTTGCGTTCCAGGGCCGTGGTGGCTTTTTCGAACAAATTCAGCAACCTGGGAAGGCCTTTCTGCCCTGCACCATCATTCTTGACTCCTATCCAATCTTTTTGCAGCATTTTTATACATTTGTTTGCATTTTGCAATAGTTCCTTAGTAGATACATTTAACATACATGGCACAAGACGCCAAAACAAGTTTGTAGTCTGTTATATCCAAACAAGAACTCAATTTTGACTCTCAAAAGCAATGATCCTAATTCCTTTTAGTCTACAGATCTACCATACAAATCCAATTGTATCTGAATTGAATACTTCACCAGCAAAACCAATATGAGTGCATTATGGGTGTGGGTGTATTTTCCTTTAGGATGCAAATGAAACATGTCCGAGACTACCACGAACGCCAATCGCTTCCATATTTGGTCAATAATTAGTAAGTACTCAATTGGTACCAATTAGTACTCGAACAATAAAATTGGTACCTTAGCAGTTTTCGAGAAAATCGACTTTGAAGGTGGTCCGGCGGACTACCGCACTAGTCACGATCCCTTCAGCAGGAACACCATGAGCGCCGAAAAAGGGGGCATTCTACAGCTATTCTAAGTAGGTATAAAAATAATTAGCACCCATAAATGTGATTCATTTCGTAAAAAAACAGAACTGAAACATTTGTATTTACCGAGAAATCAACGATGATAACTTCGTGCGCTCGTTCAGCAGGACCACAAATTTGTATGTTAATTCGAAGTTTCAGGAACTTGTCGCTTTCCTCACACCTACATAGAAAATTAGTACCCTGGAAGATAAAGTTAGTGCCCAAAATTCAAAATCCGTAGGTACTTCAGTAGTTTACGAGATATACCATGCCATTAGTGGGGTGGCGGTAGTCACGGTGTTAAATTTTCATTTCAAGATTTTCCTATTAAAAACTTCTCGAAAACTGCTAAGGTACCTACCTTGTTCGAGTACTAATTGGTACCAATTGAGTACTAATTATTGACCAAATATGGAAGCGATTGGCGTTCTTGGTCGTAGTCACGGACATAATGAAACCTCATATAATATTTCTATTGTATATTTCCATTTCAGAATCCAAAACAATGAAGCCAAGAAATCCGATGTGTTGACATTGGCATACCAATTACTACAAAATCAGATATTTGAGATGATGTTATTAGATATCACTGTGTTTGATTTGTATGAAGTGACGCTGCCTAGGGCAGAAGTAAAGAGCAGTGGAGTGGTGAAGATGAAGACTCCAGAGACCGTCAACTGTGTTTTAACAGTGCTCAATGAAATAAACCATTTTAACTCTGACCAGGATTCCAGCAATGCGTCAGAAACGTAGCAATATTACGCTTGGTCTAGGTGTAAATACGCGTTCGGGTTTGTCGAAACATATACCGTCGGCAGCGTATTCGCGCAATGGTCGCTTTGTATTAGGATGATGCCTTGGTGATAGACAATGCATGTTTCCATTTTAAGTTATTAAATAAAAGACTACAATATTGTTTTTCAACATTTACTCTCATGAATTACACCTTACAAATGTGTCTGCATATTGTAACCTTACAAAATATTATATCATTACAATGTGCTAAACTTAAAAATAACCTATTTTGTAATCATGTCTTTCAGTACCTTGCAAGCAGTCCTTTTTTAAGAATTACAATTTCAACACTTCAAAACCATTCCAAAATTGGTATCTTGTGCATAACTATTTATACTAGGCCACCACCTAAAAGCATACTTGGTATTTTGATGTAAACAGCTGACAAATTGGTCTCCATTCTTCGATGCAAGGTATAGAAGGTACCAGAAATCAATCACAATTAGATGAATTTAAAACTATACAATGTGTACATCTCGATTCACTTAACAGGATTAAATTTTTCCAATTTGTACAGATGAATCCTCATAAATTAAAATGTTGACATAAATAAAAATATTTTCCATTTCACTAATATTCCAATATATTATGTAAACCTAAATATATAATAATGTATGTACCTGTTACACATTGTAGCTTAGGCTACAAAATACATATAATACAAGTAAAGTTTCGACGCATACTTTGACGAACGTTCAGTCGCATTCAAATGACGATAAGACGTAATGTTCACACTCTCCAGACAATTTCCTATATTGATGCAAAATTTCATCCATCGAGTAGCAACTACATACTCGTCCAATCCATTAAAAACCTTTGAAAGAGTGCCAATATAGGTGATTGTGTAGAAGAGGCAGCATTATATATAGATGCCTCATCTAATTACCACATTCTGCCAACACGACGACCATGAGAATGAAGATATACAACATTTAACACGATCTTTAAATAAATGCCAGATTATAACGAGATATTTGTGAATTTTTTTGACATGACATGAATGAAATTTGCAAATAAAATATACACAGAGTTACACACAAAATTACATAGAAGCTTAATAATTGATAGTATGAAGGATCTATTTAATTATTATGTATTACATACGACTAAATTTCTCACATCTGGTCCATTCAGCGTAATCATTATCTGCCATCTGTACTCGCTCGAATAAAACTTATGTTTAGTATTATAAGATGCCTATTTATTTATGAGATTAGATTTTAATTGCCACCAAGTCTAGAGGTCCCAACAGTTATCGCAAAAGAAGAAGAAAAGAAGAAGAAAAAAAAAAATGTTTATTTGGGACTCGCACAAGATTAACAAACTAGTAAAATAAAATTAAAAACTAAACAGTATAAAAAAAAAAAAAATTATCTGCGCGAGGCCAAAATGGTCCCTATCTCAGCTTAAGCTGCGATATCTAAAAAATAAATAACGCAGCGCTGGTATTCTGATAGGGCCAGTCAGTGGTGCCACGGATACAGTCACGGAGCATATTTAACACAAATATACAAATAAAATAATAAGTATAAATATGGGTAAACAAAAAAAAAATGCAACAATTATTAATATATAATAAAAAAAAAATTAACGAAATAATAATCGGTACATACAAACAATAGGGAATAAGGAATGAATTGAATGCTAGGATTTGATCTGTTTGTAATGTTGTTCATTTACATCATGGATCTGATTTGTCTCAAGAATGATGGCATTACTTTAAGGTACTTAATTGAATATTTCTACTAAGTATAGATGTGCCTTAGCGGCGTAATATATTATAACGTGAGTCAGACGCAAGCTATTCTGTAGCATATATAAAATAATTCTATGAATCCGGCATGCAATAAGTTTCGTACCAATGTTCGTTGCACACAGCTGCACCTCCTCCTGGAAAAATAACGAAAACGTCATAAAAATAAACTATTATATATTATGTATATTATATTGTATATTTATGTATATTTATATATATATATATATATATAAATATACATAAATATATTTATATATTTTGAAAAAAAAAAAAAAAAACTAGTTTTTCCCCCAAAAGCGACCCCCATACTGAATAATTATTTATTTACGTAACTAGTCTGTGTTTGGGTCACAAGTTCATATGTGTACGAAATTTCAACTGAATCGGTCCAGTAGATTCGGTATAAATTGCCGGTGACAGACAGACAGACACCCCAGTGATCCTATAAGGGTTCCGTTCGCGCTAAAAGATCTGCGGCTTCAAGCCCAATTAATACCAGCAAATCTGCCACCAGTCTTGCCAACGAGTATCGTATTACCCAGTTACTGGATTGTGAAGGTCAAAAAGGCAGTCGCTCCATGAAAAATACTGGTAGCTACTCAGCTGCGTCCGGTTAGACTGGTAGTCGACCTAGTCGGAAGAGGTCAGGCAAAATGAATTGATCGTACATAGGCATGAATGCTTAGGAAACGCATATAATCAGTCACTAGGAAGTGGTGACGGGCAGGCTTCTTCGGGGACTTTATGTGAACTTTGACGTTAAAAAAGGGTTTGTTCTCGGTCTAATTTCAATAAATGGCTTGACTAGTCTATTTTTAATCGGTAAAGTTCCCAATTTCTGCGGAAATAAATGCATCTACAAATGTTACCTCTTCAGCCCGCTCTAAAGGGCAGCGATCCCTCCTCAGTGTGTGCAGTGCAGAACCTAACAACAGCCTCCGCCCGCGGCGCCGCCCGCGCCCGCGCCTCCCGCGCCGCTCGCACCCCCCGCCGTCGAGTGCTGGGGGCCGATCTTGATGCCGTTCGCCTGCGATGAACAAGAAAGTCATAAATATAACAAAAAATTAAAGCCCATACATAAAGCCAACAAAGAGATATAGGTATGGAAGGAGCCCGTTCCCCCCGGGGAGGCCTTGGTCCCAGGTCAGCCTGAAAAAAAAGTATCATTATAGATAAAACTCTTCAGTCTGATCGCGTGACTAAGACAACGCGCTGCCGAATTTCTACTGATCGTAGATAGCTGAAAGTTGGCATGTAGCTTACCTACACTAAGAGAGGATTTCCCGAAAATCTTACGGGAACGGGACATGCGTGTACGAAGTCGCGGGCAAAAGCTAGTAAATAAATAAAATTTGTGGCGCCTAAAATCGGCCATTTTGATATCTACTTAGTGACACTCGCGGCACCAAGACAAATCTAGGATCGAAATCGGTTTATCAATTTAGTATCTACATCTACAAAACGGACTAACACACAATTTAGGCTTCGCCGCACTACAGTATTAAGCTAATAGCCATGAGTCTTTTCATAATCGTTAGTTCCAAATCCCAATCGAGGTTGGATTTTTGTAGCTCCAGACTCGGTATCTATTGTAATCGGTTTTTACATACAAATCTAGCTAATTTGGAATTAAAAATTGTAACCCTTTATCGATTTAGCTCAACACTTAACTGCGACCATGACCGCCGATAGTAATTATTTCAGAACTATCTATATCAGTTAAAACAGAAGCATAAGTCCAAAAAATACTTGTTATAGGTACCTATGATAAAAATATAGGTACATGGGTTGCTAGGCGGATTGTACTGTGGCGTAGAAAACTGTAAAGGGTTTAATAAGAATTTTTATTTTCGAGTCTTATCATTCGTGATTATAACTCGCAGTAAAATCGTTTTCAAGTTTTCATAAGAGCTAAGAAGTCTGCCCACAAAACAATAAACCCGCCGACTACCGATGCCCCTATGTAAGCTAGCAATTCAACGTCAAATTATCATGAACGACATATCGATTAGTAGATAAGGCACGTAAGGCCACAACACTCACCTCATTGTTGATATCGAATACTCCTTCCTGTATTTTCTCATAGATCTCTTTGGCAGTGTTGATGAACGCTTCTTCGACATTGGCTGCGGTCTTCGCTGAGGTCTCCATAAAGACCAGGCCGTGTTCGCGGGCGAATGCTTCTCCTTCCTCCTTCTTGACTTCACGTCGGGATTCCAAGTCACTGGAAGTTTAGGTTTGTTCAGAATGTTACATACGATATGTATTGCTGGGTTAGGGTAGATCTTGGCTTTGTAATTTTAAGATAAAGGGGCGAATGCTGCCCTCCTCCTGCTTTACTTCACGTCGGGAATCCAAGTCACTGGAAGTTTGGGGTTGTTCAGAATGTTACACAGGTCATGTATTGCTGGATTTGGGTAGATCTAGGCTTTGTAATTTTAAGATAAAAAGTTGTGTGGATAAACTGAGTCAATTCTTTCCTAAACCAGAGTAACTCAAACAAAGAAACGGTTTTGCACTGCTTAGACAGCAGTAGCCATCTACCAACCAAGGATTAAACATCGACTTGGTAAAAAGAAGCGCGAACTGCAGTTTCGTAGTACAAAAACTTTAACGTTACAAGAGAAAGTAAATGATTGCCCTTGTCTTGTGGCATTAGAGAAAGCGCAACAAACAAATTAAGGGCAACCGGAAAATAAAAGTAATTTTAGATAACAATACAGTGCGTTATCCGTTGAGAAAAGCCGTGAACCCGTTTAAGTAACGGTGTACTCATCACTCAGGGTACGACACATCTGCTTAGTCACTAAAGACAACGGGAAACATAATGCACTTTGTTCACACAATCATCTCTTGTGAATATTAAGATTTCGGGTTCGCGGTTCAGTTTCAGGTACCTTTATTATATATTAGGGTCTATGACACGAAAACTGTTGTTGTTGTCATGTTCGACAGAACTAGTGCATACTACTAAGATCTTTTTTCTTATCTTTTCTGAGCCATTAGTTGTTCATTAAACTTTGTTTTGGTGGCTACCATAAAAACTTCATGGAATCATGCATTCGATGTTTATTGATTCCACAAGTGGTAACTAGCGCTGCATCTAAGAGCTCTAATTCACGAGCGGCGCTTTCGACGGCAGAGTCAATTGCAGCCGTTACTGCGGCAGTAGCCGATGACGCTATCAGTTGTAGCGTGCCGCGTCAGCCATCTTGCCAGACTACAAATATGTAGGATATTCGACGGCTGTCGGTGCCCCCGACAACATGCCGCTAGTGTTTATGGAGCCTAAGTGACCTAATGTCCTTCCTCATTGTTGAAGCGTGGGTGGGAGCAAGGGCAAGCAGCCCCAGTAGCTGCCAGGAACTGAAGAATAATGTAACATGTCTCACCTCTTGTTCCCAATCAACATGATGACCATGTTGGAGTTGGAATGCTGGCGCGCGTCCTCAAGCCAGGTGGTGAGGTGGTTGAATGTGTCCCGTCGCGTGATGTCGTACACTAGCAGAGCGCCCGCCGCGCCCCTGTAGTACGATCGCGTGATTGATCTGCAATAAAAAGGTTAGCTGCTAAAGTTGTACTTAGAGCTTGAAATTCTTCAGGAAAGCTTTACATGGTTCTGAACGCGTTCCGGTATTGGTTGTTTTTCCAATTTCTAGTAAGGGGGTAGTTTATGTCCAATTTCTAAACTAAGTAAGTACCTATACAAGAGGTCGCTCACGGTGACGTTTTCTCGGTCTAATAATTTGCCTGTCCATACTTTCTTTTAAAACAGTTGCGAGTTCAGAGTTAGTAACTAGTCATCGAATCTATAGGTACTATCTATGCGATAGTATCGCTACAAAAGTAGTCATGGGCGACCGGCCTTCTCTCTAAGGTTCTGTTTCACCATGGAGCCAGTCAGGTCAAAAGTGCAATTTATATATTATATAGCAAACGGCACACATCGTATGATGTCATTTTCATGGATCGACGAATCATCCTTTTGTATAAATATACAAAAAGGCTAAGCAAATGTCTCCACTTTGAAAACGAAATATTCATCCAATTTCCAAAAATATTAACTGCACCGCATCCACAAAATTGAGTAAATCCAATCAATACTAAATGTTTACTGTATACTAAGACTTGCATGAAATACGAATACAATAAAATGAAGGTCAATTCAAACAATGGATATGTTTGAATAGTAAGTTACGGCTGATAATAAACTGATATGATGTGTTTCGGCAGTTAGATTATGGACCAGTTCAAATTGTTACTAAGTGAATTAATTACTAGTAGGTAATACGGCGCCTGAGTAACCATTTGTATAAATTAACGAATAGTTTTTATTTTATTTTAAGAATAAGATCTGTTCCATTAGCCAGTGTTTCAAATAAGTATAAGCAACATATGGCCCAAGATCAATATTATAAGTCTTTTTTGAGGAGTAAATTAATCTATCATTATATTGTGATGTGTGTCCATCTCTCCTTATAATACTAGTAGTCAAATTCTTAAATTATAATCTCTCTTGTTAGGTCATTGTACTCAGACATAATATAGTTTCTATCCAGATAATTGAAATCCATAGAACTTATTTTACGCCCACCTAAGCATGAAATTCGTTATAATTACATTTATAAAATTCTTGACATCAAAAAGTGAAATTAACTAGCATAAAATCTAGGTTAACAGGACTGGAGTTAAGTTATTCTGTTTTTTATTTAATTACTCAATGTATTGTTAAGTGAAGCTTGTGATTTTGTATGTATTTGTGGCTTGCCTGATTCATTTGCTACCTACTTAGCTAACTGATTCATCAAAGGATAACAAGGCTTATGTAAGAATTAAATTGTTTTTAGTCATATGAACTATGATCTTGAGTTGGTTAAGACTGGTTACCTAGTGAAAGTTTTTTCTTTTAAGCTGGTAAAATAAAGTTGGTACCATTTTTTTTTAACACAATGTATTAACTTTATCTTAGAGGCACCCTGGAGTATAGATTTGTGTCTGATTGGAGGAAAGACAAAGTAGACTTGCTTCTTATTTTACAGAATTAAAAGATAACTGGCAAAATGGGGGTATGCTGTGAACCTCAGTTTATTCAATGAAGTGCTACCTAAAATATTGATATTTGGTATCAAAACAGTATGTCAGTACTTTGTGAAAATAATAAATTAGGTTAATCTGTGATCATAATGTTTATAGATAAAACTGTTTAAATTAAACATAGTTGTAATTACAGAACTATCACTTAACAGTCAGGGAGACTTTAACATAAACATTTTCATTTGGGCACTGGTTCAGGATTTGTTTCTCAAATAACATTATGAACAGTAATAATTGTTATTGAAACTCAACGGAAGAATATTCAACAATATATTCCATGTACCAAGCCTAGGATTTGTTTGATACTGACAAATCAGCCACTTTTTGCTAAAAGTGAATTCATCAAGAAGGTCCTTTAAGATTCTTACCTGAAAGCTTCCTGTCCAGCAGTGTCCCATATCTGCAGTTTGATCTGCTTGCCATCAATGGTAATCATGCGAGCACCAAATTCTACACCAATTGTGAGATCGTGAACGGGCTGGAATCTTTTGTCAGTGAACTGGAGTAGTAAGCATGACTTGCCTACACCTGTGAAGATTTATAAATACATAAATTTGTGCCTTGCTCCCATTGGGGTAGGCAGAAACCACAGAACACCACTTGCTTAAATCCTTACATACTTGTTTTACTTCAAATTATAAGAAAATTATACACCATAGATATCTAGAACTGGAAGCATGAACCATAGATGCTGTGATAAAAGCCTGATTTGTGTTGATAATGTTTCATCTAACTAACAAATCACATCGTTTTTTTACATCAGATATTGTATTTTTGTTTCTTTTGTTATATTTTAGCTAAAAAATCCAGTTACTGTGATCACAATAACAAGTTCTATATAAAATAAAGTTGGTATCTGTGACAATGTCACAATGTGGGTTCATATAATTAAATCAAACAAAGGAAAACAGGTAGTCTACATAAACAAATCATTAACAAGTCCATCAAGAGCTTTGAACTCTTATCACTGACATTAATCAGTCAATATTCAGACAACATTGTTCTAGAAAATAATAATTTATTTACTTATCATCCAATATTAATTCTTTTAAGGAGTTTTAGTTATTCTAATAGACAAGATTTCTAGATGAAATCTGTACAACAAACAAACAAAGAAAGTCCTTGAAATAGCCTCAAAACAACAGACATAATTTATAAACACATGCTGGTATCACTATATTGATCCATAAATACTTATTTATTTACAGTACAAAGAAGATGAACTGCACAATTTCAAATGATATGCGCAATAGAATCCTAAATTTGACGTTGTTACGAGACGGCGTAGGCGGAAAAATAGACTATCACAAAATATTATTATTCACAACATTGAGATATTGATCGATTTAGCATGGATGAATGAATAAAACTTAAATTTCAACATTCTCACCACTAAAACAGTATGATTACACTGCACAGTAACAGAAAACGTCTAAATAAAATATCAGGAAATAAAATCAATACCTGTGTCGCCGATGATGATGTATTTGAACAAGTAGGCGTATGCCATCTTCTCTGCAGGTCTTTGTAACTATTTGAAATTACAATCGACAACGATGGTAAACAAGGGTTTGAGGGGCGAATTTATAATGTTACAAATAAGACGCAATTTTTAGAAATCTCACAGCTGGTTAAATCAATTTGTCATTGTGAATTGTGTGCTGTGAAAGAAAATTTGACAATCATAGCCTATTCTGTAAAGGTTGTACACACAATAGCTTTTTAATCTGTCATTCATTATTTAAATGATTTTTATTTCAGTATCTTCCATTGTATTTCAGCCATTTGCATATTTCTTTTCCTTGTATATACAATAGATATTTTATGATTAGTAAAGAAGCTAAAAATCTCCGAGTGAAAACGAATGAAATCATGTATTTACATCTTTATATCCATAAACTACGTCTCCGAGTAGAGACAATCACAGAAATTCTAGTGTTACCATAATTTTCACGAAAACTCGATCATCGATTGGATTCTCGATTCACAAATTTGTCTCTTTACTCGATCTCGTTAAATCAACTGTCAATTCTGTCAAATGTCAAATTAGGATTTTGATCTGAATATTGCGAATTGGTTTGTTATTATTTCCTTTTACAGATTGTGTCCCATAAATCCAGTGTTTTATCGTTTCCTTTTAAAATATGTTCACATGACAATTCAACTTTAGTTTAGTGCCTTCTTTATCGCCTCTATTCGAATCAACAAGCCGTTGGTAACCTTAAAATATAAAGGGAACAATGCCGACTTCTACGATGTATTTGTAATCATGGATTCGTCTAAAGATTCTTCGTCTATGAGGAATTCTGTAAAACTCGATGGAGAAGGTGAAAAAAATAGGAACTTCAAGGCTACACCAAGTCAATCAGTTCAAAGAGATAACGCTGAAAATCTATTTACATCGACCTCGAATCCAAGCTCGAGCTTTGTTCCCTTGAATGGACCTCGGGCTAATCACATGAATTCAGTACCTAGTAATGAATCAGGTCCTCAAACTAGCCGGTGTAGTGAAAATAATCCTGAAACTAATAAAAAGCTTAACAATTCTACCCAATCACAAAAGTGTTACAACAAAGTGACCAACTCGAATGCTGAACAAGCGGATCTTGCGGTTGCGGGCAGCAGCAGGACTGTACCCACCGTGTATGACAATGGCACAGAGCCCAATCAGGATAAGCAGACATGTCAGAGACACAAAGTATGCTTGGACAAGGCAGGCAATAGCAGCCTGCCCTCAACAAGTGGCACTAGCAGAACTAGTGAGAACCCAGAGACCAGCTCTTTCAGGGAGAATAGGAAGAGACCATCAAGTCTGAAGCTAAACAGGCCGAACTTAGAAGACGACAGTTCCAGTGATACTGGCAATGATGATTATTCTTTGGGCTCAGAGGATGGGTGTATCTACACATACAGGGGTGGTGAACATTTGGCTGACTTGCCAAGCTCATTCTTTAGCCTTGATATGGGGCTGCCTTTAGACAAGCATCTTCCTATGCCTAATTATGTAGGGCCTCAGCAGGGTGCTGCTGCAGGCAGGGAGCCAGCTTCTAGGGCATCCAGTCCTGACATGGATTTTTTAGAAATGGACTTTGATCCTGGACCATCATGTGAAGTGGATACGGGTGATGAATCTTCTCCTGATGCTGAATTGGAAGCTGCAAATAACATGCCTGAAGAGATCGAGCCTGTGCTGGTGAGGGGAACGACTCCAGAATATGTCCCTCCTCCTGTTAGGTATGCCCCTGTGAGTGTACCTGCTGCACCTATAGCCTCCACATCTGGGTCACATGGAGACGCTGACTTGTATTCATATAGTGTGCCATCAACAAGCCGAGGGGTGCCTACAAGCCAAGGGGACGCTGCAGAGGGCAGCAGCAGTAGTACTCATAACTATGTGGACCAGAACTTTAGTTATGGCCCATACATCACTCACGTGAACTCACGGGGTGAGCAGCTGGTTGTCAGGAGAACAATGTCACATGGTCCCATCATATATTCAGGCAATGTGCACATATCCAGTGGAGAACTGGTGCCAGCAACAGAGATATATGCTTGTAAGTCTTCTATATCTTTCTTTTTATTAAGATTTGACTGTTGACTTTGAAAGCATTTTGTTTTATAAAAATACACAGAGAGCAGAGGCTTTTGGAGCCATATTAATTGAGAAAGCATTTAAGGATTTTTATGATTGGTTGAAATCATTATTAAATCGCAGGCAAGTCTGAAGAGTATGTCCACCAGCATCTTTCTACTGGCATAGAAACCAATCTGATAATGATGCAATTTTTTTCTTGCTTGTTTTGTAACATTTTATTTTTAACCTTTTAATTCTATATGAATGTTAAGGTAGAAGTTGCACACGTTAACATTGGTCAACAGGACCTTATTAAGTAATAAATGACTTAAATACCATGAATATAACCAACATTAAGTTTTGCTTCTAAAACACATATTTTTACCCAATAAGCTCTACACATAACAGCCGTGCCCCAAACCACTGTCTTTCTGTGTAAGCCGGACTCCATAACTATAATAATAATGTAACATTATTAGAGACTAGCAATAAATCTGTGTTTGTGCTGCAAATGGTCAATTGTGAACTGGATTCCATGTTTCACATAGTCTAGGGACACATGATTTTAACATGTTTACAGTCCAGTGTACCCTATGTGGTACATGTGACATGGTCCTGCAAAGTCCATGTACCATATCATCATCTTTCAGCCCTTATCCCGTGTTACTTGGAGTTGGCACAACACGTTTTTTTCTTGCACTCTGTCCTGTCAGCCCTCACGCTATCACTTTTTGCTGCTGTGTTGCTGGGGAGTTTGTTGCGCCACTTCTTCTTCCCAGCTATACCACTAGGTAGTGGTGACGGGCGGGCGTTTTGGGGGACTGTCTTTATGTAGAACTTTGATGTTCAAAAAGTGCTGGCACTCAGCCTAATTTGAATAAATTACTTTTGTTTTTGATTTAAATTTTGATTCATATCACTTCTAACACAATCCATCCATCTCTTCTTTGGCGGCCCTCTCCCTGTCCATCCATCCACATTTATATTCATAACTCTTTTAGTTACGTGCATTTCATCCATCCTCTTCACATAACCATACCATGATAAGCGAGAAAGTGGCGCCATCTCCAGTGACCTAAAAGTTAAAAGGTTAACCCCCTTTTAACTTTTCTGTCACTGGCGCCACTTTTAAACGACCTCTAATGAACTCATTCCTCACTTCATCCATCTCAACATTCTCATCTCTGCTACATGCAATCTATTGTCATCCGTCTTTTTCACAGCCCAACATTCTGATCCATACAGAACGACAGGTTTTATCACGGACTCATAGATTTTGCCCTTTTACTTGCGAGGCATCCGTGGGTCGCAAGTTGTTCCAGTGACCTGTCGCCATTTTATCCATCGTTACGTCTCGGTCTATGTCACCGTCGTCCCCCTGACAAGCGACCCGAGGTACCGAAAATTGGACCAGATTGGTACCATGTACCATATGTGGTACACAAACTCAGTGTAACTAATTCTATGGGCTCTGGTGCTATAAATTGGTGAAATTATTTAGTGCTAGCTAGCTTTTGTCCGCGACTTCGTACGCGCATATTCCATTTTCCCGGTACCCGTAGGAATTTTGTTACGAATTATACACCTAAACCTTCCTCATGAATAACCCCATCCATTGGAGAAAACCGCATGAAAATCCGTTCAGTAGTTTTTGAGTTTATCGCGAACAGACAGACAGACAGACGTGGCGAGGGACTTTGTTTTATTATATGTAGTGATAGTGATGAGGAGTGGACTGGTTGTGTTAAATATTTAAATCTGTTATTAATGTTTGTATGATTCTACTTTGTGTTTATGTTTAAAAATTGGTTTTATTTGCAGATGATGAAGAACACATAGAAGCATTTGCTCATCAAATCAACCAGTCAACACATGACACTGCAGCCCTGGCATCTGCATTGTTTCATGTCAAAATGTCAAAGAAATTGATGGCTGATAAGGCTAGATTGGATGCCGAGAACCAAGCTACTGCTAAGGTACAGTAAATTGTTCAAGCTTTCAATGACGAATTCTGAATTTTAGACAAGAACATTTATTCTGCAATAATTGTTTTCAGCATGGGGCTGTTAATATGGCACATAAAATTTTAAAGATTCTTCGTAGAGGACACTCATCTAAGCCGAACTCTGAGGTACCAACTTCACACAGGCATGAGTGAAAGAGATAACAGCCGGTTTATTCTGTCAACATCTCATCGTGTAAACTTAGGTGAAGTGAGCCTGAAGTGAACTGTCATTCTATCTTGTTTGCATGGATTGACTGCTTGCTTCATGTCCACATCACCTAAGCTTACACACTGAGAGGTTTACAGAATCGTACTGCTGTATCCATCACTCTCACCTCTGTGACTTTTTCCAAATCTTGATGTGCCATATAAACGCCCACTAGGGGTACTGCAATGTACGTATTTAGTTGTTCACCAATATACCGACATTTGATAGATTATTCTTACATCACTATAATTTTTTTAATTTTTTTTTTGTTTCGTCTGCTTTCAGTCTCTTGACTATATAAGCAGGTGGGTGGAAGGTTGATTGGCGATTGGGGTCGGAACTCTTTAGTCCATTTCCCTTATTATTTTAGGTGTCAAGGACGTGCCGTCTTTTTAACCTTCTTGTTGGGCTATTTGTTTACTATGTTTGCTCTCGTTCATCACTTGTGGGTCCAGTCACAATCCGATTGTTAGATTACACCATTGCATGTGTAAGCGGGCACACCATTTATGTCTGGACGCTTAATTAGTTTGATTTACTTGTTAATGCTTTAGTTTGTCTGTTTTTGATGGCTTAATGGAGTGTGCTAGCTAACAAGTTTCAATTAATTTCATTTAAAATGTGACTTGCATATTAGATAATTATATTATTTTTCTGTGTCATGTTTTGTAAACTTACTTTGCATACTACTGTATGCATTCAAGTTTTTTGAACTTAACAGACAGATGTGTTGCTCGGGAGTTTGTTGCGCCACTTCTTCTTACCAGCTAAAACACTAGGAAGTGGTGACTTGCGGGCATTTTGGGGGACTGTCTTTAGGTAGAACTTTGACGTTCAAAAAGTCCTGGCACTCAGCCTTATTTGAATAAATGACTTTTGATTTTGATTTACCACATCAGCTTTATATTAAGTTTCTTTCAAACACAGTGGTCAAGTACATTATTGTAGGTAATGCTTTTAACTTGCCTATTTTTCAGCAATTTTTGGCTATCTTACACTACATAGCTTTTTTACAATCACTTGCATGGGCGCCTTGCACTTGCAAACCTCCAGGCTTTCAATATGATATCAAAATATAATTCAAAGTAAAAAAAAACAAAAATCCTTTTGAAACATTAGACGCTCATGAGGTGCTCGTCGCTAAATACTAACAGCCGCACAGGCGCACAAGGTTAAGCAACGCTTGCCGAGATCAGTCTGTGGATAGGTTAACCATCCTAACACACCGAAATTCTTCCGTGCCTCAGAGAACTGACACCAGTCTTGCCAAGAAGTACCGTGTTACCTAGTTTCTGGATTGTAGAGTTTCAATAAGGCAGTTGCTCTACGTAAAATACTGGTATTTAGCTCAATCCGGTTTGACTGGAAGCCGACCCCAAATAGGAAAAGGCTAGGCCGATGATGAGTACATTATTCCTAGCATATCCTAGGTGAGGTGCTAAACTCTTGGAGCTTGCTTAGGTCGCTATTAAATCTGTTTTCTTTAGTTCTCCGGTAAGTTATATGTCTGGATGAGGTGATGTGCTGAAGATGCATCCTGCTGAAAAAGTTCTGCCGACGCCCATGATCACTTATAATATAGTTTTCAGAAAAAAAAACACTTGATTATTTTACTATATAATAAAATAAAATAAAATAAATAATTCTATTTAGTCCGTCCGTTAGGTTAACAAAAAATATTTGACACGATATTTTTTTGCCATTTCAAATCGATCTAAAATTTAAAAAGATCAAAGTTCGAAAGTGGGAGTTGGTGACGTTACGTTTTAGTTAAAAGTATACTATCGCGTGACGTCACCCGACTTGTCAACGCACTGTATTGTGTTAATTTTTTGTTAAAGTGAAAAAAGAAAAAATACGAGTCCAATATTTTTTGTAAATCTATCTGACGGACTGATTATATTATATCAGTAAATTACTCTGTTTAAAGAATAGTGTCCTATTTCCCTATTATCACGTAATTGTATCCCCTAGGCGAGTGAAGCCGCAGCGAGCACCAGTTCCAGCAGTGCGGCATGCGTGGAACCTCCTCGGTGCATGATCTGGTCGGAGGGCGAGGCTTGCGAGCGACAGGTCACGCAGATTGGCACCTCCGCCTGCGGAGTGACTGCTGTTGTCAATGTTTTCGTATGTATCTGTCGATTAGTTTAGTTTTATCCTGACAAATATTCTAAATTCGTTACTAAATTTGTTTGTTACGCTTTCACGCCTAAATGGATGAACTGATTTTGATCAATTTAGTACAGTGTAGTACTTTTTGCGCAAAATCTATGTTAACGCGAGCGAAGCCGCAGGCAAAAGCTAGTTTATGATAACGGGAGATAACCTCACTTGGGAAAAAGATACATACTTCGCAAGTATTGAGCACCACTGTTTGAATTCAGGGGTGGTCAACCTTTTTCATGCTTAGGATCTGGATAGTCGTCATAGACATAACAGTGAACGAAAAAGGTAATTTATATATAAAGCCTCCGTTTATCCAGACATGCTCAACCTCTTCATTTGTTTTTTTGTAATACTTGAACGCCCGTTCAAGTATTACGTAACGCAATTTGGGGGTTTTGTAAAACGTTACGATTCGTTACAGGGGCGGGAGGGGTGTTCGAACAACGCGTTACGTAACATTGTTTTTTTTATTTAACGCTAGCTCACTAAACATATTTTCGAGTTACACAGTCACTAAACAGTAGTTATTTTGCCAAACAAAAATAAACATCAATATTTTTCTTGAAATGACATTTATACTTAAATCAAAAAAATTGGTAAAATGAGAGTAGTAGACATAATTGTGACTTTTAGGTAAAAATTGTCACTTGGATGATACGTAACGTTTAGGGAGGGTACAGATAAACGTTACGGCGCGTTATATGGGGGGGAGGAAGGGTCAAGAATCTTCAAAAATTGCGTTACGTAATACTTGAACGCTCCCTAACTTAAAGTAGTACAATGATCGAGATTCAAAAAACATGACGACATTGTATTCTAAGAAGTGACACGTTTGTCGATAAAACAATACAGTCACTTGTTTCATTGGATACAATATTGAGGTCACTAGTAACAGTATGCTCCTTATTTTTGTTTTCAGAATGCATTAGGTGTGCCAGTGAATTTGGAGAAGATCAGTTCATCTGTCGGAATACGATACAGGGCTAACAACGCGCCAATACCAAGGTAACTAATTACGCTAATAATTTTAATTAATGATTTCCTCAACTCATTCATTGAGTTGGAAAAACGTAAATTGCTTGGTGTTCCCCCTCTCCTCGACTCTTCTAATCATCGTCACAACGAGCGGTCCTGCTTTTTGATGTTCCCCGCCTGTTGCCTATTCAATTTGGCAACACAAGTCAAGTATTTGTAAAAGCCATATAAATATTAATTCCGCGGAAAATATTATGTACCACGAAAGAAAAAGCGTAATTTGCGCCCAGCATGGGACATACCAAAAGAAAAGAAACGAAATTAGTGGCTTATACAGGTTGAGAAAATATGCGTCCTATCAGCGCAAAACGGCCATCGCTCACCATGATGCTAGGACTCATGTGCGCGACAAAGCCAAAGCACTGGTTTTCAGCGAAAGCCAGTGTTGACTGGATGACGTCGACCGGAACAGCATAAAAATTATTGCATATAGTAGGCGCCAGATAAATGTGCTATAACGGTCATTGACCTTTATTGACATTCTTAATATCTAAAACCTAAATCATCAGAAATCTAAACTATTAATAAAAAAATAACTAAAAAAAACGTTTATTTCAATTACAATAGGCATTTTGATACATATTATTGGAGATCACCTTTTAAACAAGGAATTGCTTGTATTTGGAGACTCCGCACTAATCAACCACTACTACACTAAACTAATACTACTACTTACTAATCTAAACTAATATTATTAAGAGGAAAGATTTGTTTGTTTGTTTGTAACAATTTGGCTCAAAAACTTCTCAACCGATTTTAAAAATTCAAGCCATTACAAAGCTAAACTATATTAACTTGAAACATATTATATTTTCTTATACATTCACATATCATATTTTATTTTCGAAAAAATAGAGATCCTTACGAAAATTGCAATAATGTAACCCAAAGTAGCAAAATGTTGTCCAATAAATTCATTATTTGGCGTGCTCTGAGAAAACTATTGATGGTGTACCATCAATAGTTTTCTGTAAAAAACTTAGGTACAACATAATTAAAGTACTCATTATAACCTATTAAAAAGTCCGCGAGGCTATGTCTAACTATTATTAACCATAATAGTCACAATGACCGCTTTTTGTTTAAATGATTCAATCAAAGGCCAGTTGAAAAGAAAAAGTGATGATTTTGATATCAAGATATTCATCATTATCCATTTAAATGGTTTGATAATTACAATTTTAATTACTTATTCAAATCGGGCCTTTCGTTTACACGTTACGACGGGTATAAAAATGCTCTAAGTAAGAAAAATGTTGCGGTTTGCGCGAACTGGGGAGAATCTTAATGGTTGGGCCGATGAAGTTGAAACACTGCATTAATGATTTGGAAAAAAAAGAAGAATAACAAATGTTTAGATTTTTCGAAAATAAACCCCTTAAGGGGCGAAAAGGGGTGATGAAGTTTTTAAGGGAGGACATTATTGCTTACCTCAATTTACGTGGAAGTGAACGGGGTGAATAGTGGTTTGATCCTGAGACCGTTGAATGAATATCGTAGTGCTTAATTTTCCAAAACTAACCTTAAAAAAGGGCCCCTCCAACTCTTTTTTAAGGTAGCGTTGAAGTTTGTGGAGTACGTACTAAATCATAAAGCTGACCTGAATCAACTTTTAACTTGATCCTTTACGTTCTCTAGTAACGGTTCATAATTTATTGTTGGGGAATATCTACGAAGGGATATAATGGATATAATAGAAGAAGGTAAATGTACTTTATTCCAAGTTAATCTGGCGCCTACCATAGATTTCAGTTATCCAATCTCGGGATGTACATACATCTGATTTCAAAAAGCCTTTTCTAATAGAAAATTACGGGACACCTGATTACTATTATACACTATCAATCTAGTGTATTAATTCAACCACTCTTCTTCCAGATACTTACTCTCCCGCGCCGTAGCGGGGTGCACGGCTGCAGACCTAGTCTCCGGCATACACCGCGCGTCGGATGGACTGGTCACCGCCCGGTTCTTCCCCACCTATCCTGAGAGAGCTGTGTCGCTGTCACATTGGCTGGCCGACTGGATTACTGTTGGTAAGAAAGACGTCAAAGTCAAAACGTTTATTTCAATTAGGCCATTAAACAGTCATCATTTACAGTTCAGTAAAATAATAATATTACATTAATAAAGTGACTACTGTCCATTCGGAAAGGTAGATTCTTATGGAGAAAAACGGACAAGAAACTCCATGGTTACTCTTATCAAATAATGATTTTACAAAATTTGGTATACAAAAATTTATTTAATATTATGTGAGGACGATGCACCCAGAGTATGCTACTTATAGGAACAAAGTATTACCAGCAGAGATAAACTTAATCATTTTCTAAAGAATTTAGGTAAATGATACTCACATATTTACAAAGAAGAGAAAACGCTATATGGCAACTGTAATAGGGTATTTTTCTAAATAGAAAAGTATTTGACACGTATGTTTCACGCCTTTTCAAATCGACGACAATTGACAAAGGTAAGGTGCATCAATGATATGGGAGTGGGGGTTTGGCTACACGTGACGTCACGCGAGTTTTCAACCCACTGTATCGCCTTCATTTCTTGTTTACGAGAAAAAGGAAAAAAAATACGTATCTAACATTTTTTGTCAATCCAACTGATGGACTAATTAGATTTTTTCGGTAAAGTAACCCTCTTCAACCTTGTAATTATTACGTCAGAAACAATTTTTGGTCCTCTTACTTTTTATAAAATCTTATCCCATGTTACTTGGGGTCGGCGCAACACGTTTTTTTCTTCCATTCTGTCCTGTCAACCGTCACGCTATCACTAACTCCGTTTTCTTTCATATCACCACAACACAATCCATCCATCTTTTCTTTGGCCTGCCTCTCCCTGTCCATCCATCCACATTTATATTCATAACTCTTTTAGTTACGTGCATTTCATCCCTCCTCTTCACATGACCATGGCTAGATGATTTCTACACTTAAATTAACGTCAGTTTACCATTTGTTTTCTTTTGTAATCTAGAGTAAGCGATCGGCATAGGTAGTTCTATTCCCGGGATTTAGTGACCGTTATCTTAATATGGATATGCCATACCAGTAAGTAATATTGCACACAGCACCGCGCGGGTCCAGCTTATACCGATTTGATATGTTGTCGCGCGTACTCATGATACCTTAAACATATTAACTTCATTTAATTCATCGACATTAAAAAAAATATTCCCGAGAATTCCGGGACATGTCCATATTAATATTATCATACAGGTAAGTACATTGACCTAAAATAACACTACCTGCGCTGATCACTACTCATGGGCAGACGGCAGACAAATGCTTAAAGGTTAATCGATATTACGAATGCTTCATTAGTTATCAGACTTTAAAGTGTGCGTAACTTGCGTAATCTATATGCCTAACCTTTACCCTCGATGGGGTCGGGTTTCAGTTGAACCGGCTGAATGACCAGCATTCACAATAGATCTCATTCACAATCACAGACATCCTGAACTCTTTAGGAGGACTGATCTACTTCTGGAGGGAGGTTGGCTGGAAGGAATGACGGCCGCCATGACTCACGGACAGTGGTCCAACATCAGGACTAAGTGCGGGAACCATACCCCAATAGATAGATAGATAGACCAGCATTTTATATGGAGCGACTGCTTGTCTGACCTTCATAACCCAGTTACTGGGTTACACGATACCCCTTTGGCCAGACTGGTGTCTGATTTACTGGCTGGTGACCCATAACGAATTTCAAATACGTTTAAATAACAGCCGTGAATGACGGCTTAACGTTCTTTCCGAGACACGGAGGAAACTCGATATGTAACAAATGGTTACCCATCCACGGACCGACCTCGTCAAGCGTCGCTTAACCTTGAAGTCCACGTGGCATTATTATGCATATCAAAAATGCTGGCAAACAGCCGTTTTTCTGATCACGGCCAATTTAAAGTAGTTACATTTACAGCAGTATTCACATCTCACTAAAAATAATGTAAGCAATTTGTTGACATCGCCAAGCACAGTAATGGTCGAGTCATTTGCATACATTATGCAAGTATGCATGCTTGAGCGTATTAGTTCGATGGTCGTTGCGTAAGTTACATAATAATGTCAATATAGCCGTACTTGGTTGGTGAATGGTGATTGAAGTAAAGTAACCATGAATAAAGATGTTTAGTAGGTAATAGAAGTAAAACTGTTTATACATACTAATATTATAAATGCGAAAGCAGCTACTTAATCAGCCGTTTCATTGGCATTGAACGGCGCCGTTTAATAAGCGGCCTAAATGATATCCAGCCAATGCGTCTAATGCAACATTTAATGCACGGACTAGCAGATGCCTATGCCGTTCATAGAATAGGGTAACCGTATGACGTAAATATATGCAATGTTTAATTATGAGAATTCTAAATTCAAACAACAATAAATTTCAACATTCTAACCTCGACGACGGAGCCTCGCTGCGCGGGGCTGTAATTTCTGTCTGCAGGGTTTAAAGGAACCTAACATGAATAGCATGACGGCCGACTGTCATACCATTCGAACCTAAACTATCCGCGTCTGGGTGCCCAAAGCTCCCTGTGCCCTAAGTTCCGCTACTTGGCTAGGAAAGTCATTAAACGATATTGAACCAAGTCATTTGCCCACCTGTTAAATGCCGGGATGTCACTTAGGCCGCTGATTAAACGGCGCCGTTCAGTGAAACGGCTAGGCATCCAAATAAACGTTTGATTAAGCTAGTTGGCTGCTAAGGCCAAAGCTTGCCAGGGTTGCGGTATTTGTTGGAAAGAGTCACCGCGGCCCTGGAACGCAAAGGGCTTTAGAAGGAACACGGATGGGTTTTAGCCAGTAAGAGTCTGACACGCCCTTCCGCTCCACCCAGAGCGGAAGAAGTCATTTGATGATTTCCCATCCTTAAAAAGCTGGCTGCGACTTATATGTATATGAAACGTATATGTCTGTTCGTTTATTACCTTTTCACATAATAGCTGTATGGATTTAGATGAAACTTGGTACACGGGTAGACCATGTCCTGGCTTAGGATATAGGATGATTGATGATGTCAGAAAAAATCATGCCGACTGGGAGCTTTACTGGCGTGCGCCTCATTAACCAATGGAGTTGATTTTTTTTATTTGATATGGGTTCGATCTTGACTCTAGTCTAGGTCAGAGACGACAGAGACAAAGTCGACCATGGGCGAGCTTTCCCAGAAGAAGCCTTTTCACTCTAATTTTGAAGAGATTTGGGTTGGTTGGGATTGTTGAAATGTAGGCATATATGCCACCCGTCGGCAGCCGGGACGGGTTGTTAGCGTAAAATATGTTGATTTGTTGTGGCATAAACTGATGTATGATAAACTCAAAATTGACAATTGATAGCACATTAAGAAACCATTTTTCAATTCTCAACCTAAAAGTACAAATATCATTTACAGGTGCAGTACCCATCCTGACTCTCAACCTACAAGCAGGCTACGAGCACGAGCCTCCCGACGCGTGGCACCATCAGATGGTCTTCGGCGTCTCCCCTAGGGGGGTGTACCTCTGTAACCCGGTCGAGTGCATCCGGGAGGCGACACTATGGCACCATCTCACCTCTCCGTCGATACTCCTCGTCAAGGCCAGGGATGTAACAAGCAGGTTCACAATGGACACGGATTTGACCCCGCTGATGGCAGTACCTGATCGACGCTTCCATACGTTCAATGTGCTTGGTAAGTTTGTATTTACGTTGCTATTTTCTATAAATAGGGTATTCGGATCGGGTAGTTTTAGGGTTCTGTACACTCGAATGATAAAACTGAACCATTAAAGGATCATTCATGAGTCTGTCGGTATCTCCGTCAACTGGCTGCGATGTAGATTTGCAGACTGATTTAGTTGAAATTTGGTACAGAACTTATGTGACCCAAATACGGATGTACCTAAATAAATTTTGAGTATGCTGCGAAAAAAAACTGTATCGTGTGACATATTAAAAGAAAAGGCAAATTGTCAGGATTCCAAATATATTTTATACATAATATAAAAAAAATGCACTTGTGTCCCACTACTGGGCTAAGGCCTCCCCTTTCTTCTTCCAAATCTCTCTGTGTTGGGCGATCTCTGGCCAAGTCTGATGCAAACATGATGAGATCGTCACACCACCTTCGCCGCGGTCGATCTCGACGACGACATCCTTCCTCAGGCGCCCAGTGGGTGACGATCTTCGCCCACCTCTTCGGGTGAATTCGTGCGGCGTGGCCAGCCCACTCCCACTTTAACCTGGATGTTTTTTCCCCAACATCTATTATTAGTAGTTAAGTTAAGGAGCGCGGGGTGGCGTTTTCTACCGCAATCTGTTCCGTTGGCAAATCTTGAGTCTGGACTTCTGTGGTTCAGTAAGTGACCAACTTTGTGCACCGGAGGTTAGGACGGGCAGGATGCACATGTCAATGAGTTTTTTGAGTGTTATTGGAAGAGTTCCTTTCACATATTCTTTAACCTTTTGAACGCCAGAACATAAACGCCAAGCCACAAATTGACCGTACTTTTTGTCACGTATTTGTGACGTTTGGCGTACAGGGCACGCGCTTGCTTGTCACCTATACGTGACAGTGGCGTTCAAAAGGTTAAAGGCCACAAAAGGTCTTCTAAGCATTTTGGACTCGTATTTCGACCAAGGAGGTCGAAAGGCGGTGGAAGTTTAAAAATCTGCAGAAAATGTTTCTTTACTAATAGATTACAGGAAAATCTATTAGAAGTTTACGATTTTAAATAACATGTTTGAAAATTATGACTCGTTTAGAACACGCGCGTAAAAATCGACCATGTGCGATTTAATATAATAATAATAATTTGTTTTATTTGGGACAACATAGGAACCTATTTGCACGTGACCTATTTTGAAATGAAAATGTATTGCAAACAAGCAGATTCCCTGCCTGGTGGTAAGCGATCACTGACGCCTATTGATATCTTGAATACCTGAGACGTCGTAGAAGCATTTCCACCTCAGTTACAGCTGAACTGTATGTGCTGTTGATGTTGACGAATCAATCAATTAAGTTAATTTAGCATTATCAATTTCTAATGACAATCGTTGTTTACAGGTCAAGTATTAAACTTGATCCGCGAATGGCGCGCGAATGGCTGGATAGATGGCTCCCCCAGGGCCCGTCACGTTCGGATCCCGGCGTCCTACCAAGCAGGGATCACTGTGGCTGCTCTCACTGGATCCGAAGCACATCGGCGGCTCAAGCTGGCTCCACAACTCCCCATACTAACGCAAACCGACCCCGCATGAGGAAAATGTTCGTATTCACACTTTATATCACTTTTCAACTCACATGTATGTTAAAATGTGCAGAGTATAAACGCGACATTGGCTGAGCAGAAACTGTGCGAAACCACAAAAAAAAAATGGAGAGTTCGAAGTTTGAAATGGTTGATCGGTTGACAGGTAAGCGGCTGAGAATTTTGCCGCGCATTTTAAGTGTTCACTTAAGGAAAAGGGTTGTTGATCCGCCTTGACGGATAATATGTGATGTTAAGAAAAGAAAGAAAGCAAGAAAATTGTTTTATCAAACGGAATGTTTCGATTGAGATTTTCGTGCACTCAACTATAGCTGGTATTAAGGGGTGATTTTTGTGTTCTAATAGTGGTGATAGTCTATGCCTCAGTGGCTTTCATTTTGCGCGACGATTTATTCAGCTAAGATCTTTTAAGTTTTTCTCGAGATATCGGCAAAAACCTAATAATGTATGATAGATAATATTGACTGAATTGGTAAAACTAACCTAAAAGACGTTATATTTTCTCTCTAACGACGATAGAAAATTATATTCCGCTCGTGACTGATGTCTGTGTTTGGTATTAAAAATGCCAATTTGTGCACGCCAAATAGATGTAGATATTCTAATATGGATGTAGAAATTGTATTGTATGGGTGGGTAAGTTATTTAGCAATGGCACATGTTCGGTATAAAAGAGTGAGACGACGCAATAGAACAGCTATGCGCGAAAAAGAGAGGAAACATCACTTGGCTATTAATTGCTATTGCTAAAAAATGTACCTTCCATTGTTATATTACTCTAAATTCGTGTACAATGCATAATCGTATGAGAATAATATTTAAGTTTAAAAACTTATGTCGGTTAATAAATGATACTTTAAATTGTTCTGGGGAACAGAAATTGTAGTATTGTCGTAAGAATCAAAATACAGTGACACGTCTTTGCGTATATCGGAACACAGTTAGTAACGAGGACCACCGAATTAAATAAAATATTAGAAATAACTCGGATCTGATCACAATGTTAATGTCAGAGTAAGATAATGGATATCGCCTGCGGAACTTGGCGTATTTGCACAAATATTTATGTTATTTCGTTTGTGCAAAATTGAACTTTACCACATACAAAATAATGTTTTTTTTTTGGCAAATGACACGAATATTGGCACAAATACGCTTAGTGCCAACGTAAGAGCTTACCCAAGTTTATAACTTGACACTCGCAAGCTTTGTATTTTATGTAAATACTTCAACTTTATGTATTATTTTCATTTAAAATGATTAAGTATTTGAAAGTTTTTAAATGTTGCTGTTAGAGGCAAGTTTATTTGTTAAAAAGGGCTCGTTTGATTTCTAATTAACTAGATAGAACTAGACTAATAATAAACTAGATTTGTTTCAAACTTTGAATTTCGATGATCAATGAATCATTTGAATAGGAACCTTAATTTCAAGGACATAATTATTTGTCGCGAAGTAAAACAAGTAAAAAGAATTAACAATATACTTATTGGAGGCGCCGCCATCGGTCTCATTTCAGAGCCTTTCCAGTTGACGCCTCATGTAATTTCGAATTGAATTATCTACCGAGCAATATTATAACCGTATACTATACATATATTTAACCGTACAAACTAACTAACATTCTATAATCATACCGTAGTTACGATTATGCACAAAAAACGTATTTTATTGTTATGTTAAAGCTTGTTTACGTTTATAGGGCAACACTTCGAACGTCGCTCAAACGTTAATTTGATAATTTTCACTGTATAATAATAAAAGTTATCTATTTAGTAACCGAACGTTTTCGTATGAAGCTGTGTGATTGGCTAAATTTTATTAGCCAAGTAAGATTGTACATAGATTTTGTAAGGGATAAATATTGTTAGTCAATTGGTGCTTACTAGTCAAAATTATATTAGCACGTACTATAGTTTGCTATTTGAGTGGGAAACACAAAATTTTATTCTTGTTTTTTGAATTTGGATTGATATGGCCGCTTTATGTACGAAGTTTGGATATTGAAGTGCCTCTTTCCTTGAGATATTTAGGGGAACGCACACCTATACATCCTGCCGGTCGATTCTGTAAAAACTCACCGCGATGACGCTAATTCCATTGCTGCTAGGGATTGGCAACTCACTACAACTATGATGAAATTGTTACAGAATGTCACTACTGTAATAATAAAAATGTTTATATGAAGTCTATTCCAATCTTGTGCAACTATTCTTGCAGAATGACGGCTCCAGTGGTTGTTACGTGTGCCTTCGCCTTAAATATTCATATATTTGAGTATAAATGAGGACAATGCATCAATTGGTCGATATTTATGAAAATTTAGAGTTTTCTTCAGATTGAAATCGCAATTCTAATAATAATCTTAAATAATATGATATGCACTTGCTTACATTAATTAAATATTTTTTGCATCGCAGGAGGATATAATGTATAAATACTTAAATAGAACCAGCATAAAAACAGTTGTATAAGATTTGAATATCTCTGAACAATAGTATATGAAAGGGAAATAAGTTTTGTGTTTCATATTTGTATAGCAGACACATTGTAGACATTTCAACACAACAAATATACCTACTTTTGTAAACTTTGTCGCACTCGATGCTAACGCTTAGACTCTGTACTCTATATTCGGTATATTTACTGTTACCTAATATGTTACGAGTGCTTTTACGAGGTGATGCTAAATGTTTCCGAATCTTTCTCGAATAATTCCGAAACTATCTTGCGATATTTCAAAAATTTCCTAGATAATTTAGTATCTTACCCAAATAATTCCGAATATTTCCTGAATAATTCCCAATCTTTTCCAAATAATTTACTGTCTTTCCCGAAAAATTCCCTATCTTTCCCAGATAATTTTGTGTCGTACCCGAATATATCCGAATCTTTTCTGAATAATACCCAATTTTTCCCAGATATATTAGCATCTTTCCCAAAAAAATCCGAATCTTTCCTGAATAATTTCAAATTGTTTCCAGATATATTAGCATCTTCCCCAAAAATTCCGAATCTTTCCTGAAGAATTCTCAATCTAACGTAGATAATTCCAATTTTTTCTCAAATAAATCCGAATATTTCCCGCATAATTCCGCCGAATGTATTAAATAGATTTTATAATGTTGTTGGAGTGTTACTTAAACTTTTAAATCAAGAAACTGAACGATAACTCTGTACTGTACCGTATCGCCAGTGTATTTAAGTTTATTTATTATGAAATAGTATATGAAATAATAATATATTAATAGTCTAAGATCTTCATTTTAAGTTACATTTACACTTTAATTTAACAAACAAGTTACATGGTTTGACTAAATCATTCTTAAGAATGGCTTTCGTGACAAATATTGTCACGCCCTTTCTCCATTCCTCGAATTCCCAAGATCCTTCGTCCCAGATTATAAGAATCCATTCAATTCCGCCTTCCGTTTCCTTCATAGCCTGTTGCGATCCTCTCCTCTACACAAAGCTTTGTACAATTTGGATCGGTTGTAATTTCAGCCAGCGGCGGAAATGTCCGTCCAGTTATTTATTGTTCTAAAACGTTTTAGTACCACCTCGTACCAAGCAACTCAAATTATAGTGTATTATAATTATTTGCGAAAAGGTTAAGTTAAATTTTGCATTTTACTTTAAGTACTGCTGTTTATGACGGGTCAGTGACACTACCCTTTATACTCGATTATATAAAGCAATGTCATGTATAACATTATATTTTTGGAATATACTATGATAGATCCCATGTTTGTGTTTGATTTTTGCGAGGTTCGCCAATGTGGTACAATGTCCTCTTCGTCATTCTTGATAATAATCGGATACAATAATTATTATCAGAGTATTAATGTTCAAATGTATTCAAAGCGCAAAAAGTAATTTGCATACAATCGTCATGTTTATGTTCCGGGATTTAACAGGAGGTATTATCAACTCTATGTTACTTACTTCTACGATCATTAGGTAAATATAGTCTACCTATTCCGATCCCTGGTTTTTTTTAATTATAGGTACCTACACATAATAATTTAAAAACAACACGAACTCAGAAGAAAAAAAAAATTCGAAACTTTAATTTCGTCTTTTTTTAACACCGACTTCCGAAATAAAGTCGTATTATTTTTTAGCAGTAATTTAAAAAATATATATATTTTGCGCTTTCTAAGATGTTTTCTTTGTTTCCAAAAATTATGCAGTCGAATAGCCAAAGAAAGCCCCATGCAAACTGAAGCAGTACCTATAAATACCTACTCTATACATCTGCCTACCCCTTCAAAGCGTACATGCGTGATGTTATGACATGGTGACAACAATACATGGACATACGACCGCAGCAAACGCAAGTTATTTGCTGTTAATTGTAAGTTCCTTAGTCTATCTCCGAAGATCTTCATCAGATCCTCATTTATGTTTCGAAACTCCATCCAAATCGGATAAGTTATTAAGAAAATCGCGGACATAAGAAATAAATGGATTCATATATCTACAGGTTGAATACAGAACCTCTTTTTTTAAAGTCTATTAAAAATACTGGTAAGTTTAGAATAATATGACATTGAAATCTGACACTTGTATACCTTAAGACGAAACGTGTTTGGTTTCGATTTAACTCAGTCTCTAAAGGACAAATTGTCGCTTTGTCCGGACAGCCAGCACAGCCTTCCAGAAGGCATAGGGTCAAGGCACGCTGAGGCAAGGCCGCATTTATTAAACAAAAATAAACCCAAAGACACATTTATGCGTTATTTTTTTAATAAAATAACTACAATGTATTAATGACGTGACCATTAACTTAAATTGCCTTCTTCAACGAAGAATTTTGGTAGCATCTTGGTCATTTTATTTAGTAAATTTGCTTTCGGCAGGCTTCCATAATTTCCAAGAAGAACTCCGTCTCCCCTTCAGTTGGTAGCGTGTTTCTGTAAAGGTACATTTTTCGGTATGCCTTGGTTCTTTAGGATTTTCTCAATCCTTACGGTAACTTTTATTTTCATAATTTGATCTGTAGGTACATACACGAAACGACATGTATAAAACAAAACAAAAGAACCTAAATGTATTTAAATTTAGATGTTGTAATAAATAACATTATTTTTATTTAAAACGAAGATGGTGTAACCAGTAACAGTAATTGCCTTTTCAAGAATTTTGGTCATATCTTAATCATTTTATTTAGTAAATTAGCTTTCGGCAGGCTTCCATAATTTCCAAGAAGAACTCCCTCTCCCCTTTAGTTGGTAGCGCGCGTATTCGACGTTCTAAACTTTCATATTCAGAGTTTTTAAACTTTTCATACACCTTGTCAATTTGCAATTCATCATAAAGTTGCTTGATGCGCTTCACATGTTCGGGGTCTTCGCTACCGTAGTATTCTTTGAAAATGGACCTCTGCGCTTCATTGCAGTGCTGGAGCGCTGTTACGGCAATCCAGGATAACTTTCCTTCTTGAATGTCTGTGCTTGCTTTCCCCGAGCTGGCTTCGTCCCAGTAAATGTCTTCGTAGTCGTTCTGTTCAAAAATATAAGTCTACAGTTAGATCAGTACCTTCTATACGATTAACGATTTGTGTTAGGTATATTAATTGCACTCTGCAAAATTGTTAATCTCTCAAGGTTTTGAACCAGAATAAGGCAATGATGTATTAGATCTACCTAGGAAGTCACTTTGAATGATAATAAGTTAGGTAGAACTTGGAATTTTAAATTGAAATATACAATATAAATATATTTTTAGGACATGTCTTTCCTATTTACTAAATCGATTATAAATTTGTTCCTTTGGGTTTATTATGGTAAGAACTCTAAAAAATAATATAAAAAAAAACAAAGTTTCTTGGTTTTCATGAATATAAATATGGCAATATTACGGAAAAAATAAAACCCACAGATGCCAAAAGATAACTAATTTTGAAAAAGAAATAAGTACGGGCTTTTTTTATTCGAATTTCAAATTCCAAGTCCAACCTAAGTAATTGTTGCTCGAAGTGGCCCGAAAAAAAAAAACGGAAACTTCTTAGGTCCAGTACTCAGTACGTAGTATAGGACCCAGTACGTTTATGACTCCGTTTTACCAGATCGGTGGGTTGCGTTATGGTCAAGTATAAAGAGGGACTTAGTAGGTTACATTTGTGTTATATTCCATACCTGAGATTGAAGTATTGTTCCAAGTTGTAAGCAGACGCTGCTTAATTCTGTAGTATCTCTTTCCTTCCTATTCTTGACTAAAAGCAGACCAGCTAGTATCGGTACTCTGATGAAAAAGTAGCTGGACTTTAGTACGGCGATAGCGTTTAATCGTTCCGCTGTGAACTTATCAAGATTGTTTTTTTCTTTCGTGTATCTTATTGAATAGTCTAAGTATTGTCCTATCGTTGTTTGCATAGCTCCCTGAAAAGAACGAGAAAACTTTAAGTAGGTAAGTAACTAAGAGTAGGTGAAGTTTTCCCGTACTAAGATAGATTGTCCCAAATTGATATCCGTGACCCAAATAGGCGATATTTTCATTTCTACATTCATTTTAAAGAATTCCATCTGGAATAGACCACCACTTAAATAAAAAAACTGGCCAAGTGCAAGTTGGACTTGCACACGAAGGGTTCCGTACCATAAGCCGAAAAAAACATGTTTCTTGTATTGTTCCCCTTTCATTTTTAATTTTGTTTCATTTTTATTGTTATAGCGACAACAGAAATACATCATCTGTATAAAATTCAACTGTCCAACTATCACTGTTCATGAGATACCTACAGTCTGGTGATAGACAGACAGACGGACAGTGAAGTCTTAGTAATAGGGTCCCGTTTTTACTCTTTCGGTACGGAACCCTAAAAATGAAAACACTTTAATTTCTTGCTAAAATTGCGGTTTTAAAGTGACAGTTTTAAGCTTCGCGCGAAAAGGGACGAACTGATCGCCATCTCCACAGAGATCCAATTCTCAAGGTTGACATTTAGGCAAAGTTTATTTACTACTACTATAAATAATGAAAACTTAAGTCTGACAGGATTTGGGAGGATGCAAAAATACCTCCTATCTTTTGAAATATGTCTTACATCTACATCACAAAAAAAAGTGCCGTTGGACCGAGCTAGTAGATATGCGTACATTGGAATTACACTACTCTATCCAAACATTTTGATATTTAGAAAATAAATAACGTCTGGGAGCCCTCGGATCTTGGACTAATACTTAACAGGAGTGACGTCACTAGACGTCCATTGGTGTTTTAAAACGCGTAAAAATAACGTGAAACGCACGTTACTTTTGATTTGTGATCATTGCTTAAAAACATTATTAACTGGAATAAAAATGTTGCACTAGCCCTTCTTTTATGTATTTTTTCCACAAAATATTGATGAAAATTATATCTGATCTTTTCCTATTAAGATACAATATCCCTAATTCCTCCTAGATCCTACCGCATGCAGCCGATGTTATGATTCATTTTATGATTTAAATAATTTTCTTACGCCCAAATAATATATTATTAATACTTACGTTATAATTAAACAATTAAACAACTATTTATATCATGTTTATTTAGTAGCCTTGTTATTTAAAGGATAAAGCATTTTAAACCCCTATTACCGAGTGTCTAAAATTGGGATCAGTGTCCCCAATTAGGATCCATTGACCCTCCTGACTCATGGCATTCATTATCCTTTAATAATCTAAAAAAATCCCTATGTTTGTGCGAATACGGTTAAAATTTTGGTTAAGAAAGAAAAGAAAGACTGCTGATCATATTGTACGTACCTCATTAAGTGTGTTGATCAAGTCGGAGTAAAAAGGTTCTTTTCCGAATTTAATTTCCATAACTTCCATTAAACAATGGTATATGAGGAGACTGTCGTTGATCGCAGAGGAGCCAACGTTTGGTTGTAGGTACCAGCATGGTTTGCCACGACGTGTCGGCGCAGCGTCAATGATATCGTCTACTACTTGTATGAATCCCTCTAACTGTGAAAAAAAATATATCAGCAGTCTGGAATAGATTCTGCAATCTAGGGAACAGTTAAAAACTACGATAATCCATGCTTTCATACTACAATATATTAATTGTATAAGTATGTTATTTTTTAAACAAAATTATTATTAAGTAGGTACTGGTTAAATATTAGCATGGAACTGATATCGCTCGAACCAGAAGTCGGGCGTCGGTAGTTGCACCACAGCTTTAACTTTTGCAGCTATCATATTTTTTTCTCTGCCTGTATTAGTTTTACGCTTACCTAATTATTACCCTGACGCACGGGTAAACTATGTTCTGGATAAGAGAATATAATATATCTTCCCTAGGGATAGTTTCTGACTTTCATGCGACAAACCCGTGGGTAGAAACTAGTTATAAAATTTAGATTTTTCATATTCACAGTTTAACAAAGGTTTCTGCAATTAAACTCTGAGTGATCTGGACCACTCACCATTTCTATACCCCACCCTAAAAATCGAGCAGAGTGCAGTTTTTCTTCTGTAAAATATTTCGGGTCTTCAAGCTTTTGATACGCGAAAGGAACAACCAATCCTCTGCTTCCTGGCTGTCCTCCAACAATTGTGTAATTTAATAACTGTAAAATGAATAGTTACTTTCAGAGATTGCGATTGGATGTGAAAAAATGTAGGTCTGTGCTAGCAAAAAAAGATTAACTTTAACGTTTCTTATTTTGTTTGCTTAGACGTTTAAATTTCTTGTGCATGCTTCGGTCTCCTGTAAGTAAAGGTATATCAAAAATACCCAAATACTGCTTCAGCGATAAATTATGTGTACTATTTGTTGGAGATCCTTAATAAATAAAGTGAGTCACCTTTTTTACCCAACTTTCAACTTCAGGCAATTGCTGTGTGAACTTAGGACTTGTCATTAAGGAGTCCATAACTTCAGGCAAGACTTCATAAAACTTTTGCTTATTCGGATACTTGTTGAAAGTTACGGGCACACTAAATGCGACGGCACTTCTATGCAATGTTCTCCATTGGATAAGATGTAATGTTTTACGAAGCATTAGCGATGCCATATTGAACCTAGTGGAATGTAAAACTGTAAAGAGAAAAATAAGTAAAAACATAATAGGTAGCTATCTATCATTTATGACAAATGAAAAAGGCGGTTAGCGTCGAACACAGCAGTAGCATGTACGTCTTTAAGACCTCTTATAGGCAACTTTTATTATTAGCATATCCATTTTTTGAGTTCCGAACCACTGTGTGGAAAAACGGAACACTTATAGGATCACTCGGTTATCTGTCTGTCTGTCCGTCTGTCACAGCCGATTTTGTCCGAATCTACTAAACCGATTCAGATGAAATTTTGTACACATAAACTTCTGTGACCTAAACACGGACGTGTAAAGTATTCCTCCTCTTTCTGCTACTCTTCTTTGCATTATTGCACCTACCACTATTTGATCTGCATCACCCAGTTTGACCGGTAGAAGATGCCCTAGATATGAAGTCTTAAGTTGTGTGCGTAAAGTATTAAAATAAATAGGTCATCTGAAACGAATACATTGACGTGAATGCTCATATGCCTCAGGAGAAGTAAAAACATCAGGTCATCTATTCTGTCAAATCCATGGCATGAGAATCATAGATACAGAGGCGGCCTTGTGTAACTCTGCCATTCTTGCGTATACAAATTCTCTATGTATAGGCATTTGTCATTGTTTATTAGGTATTACGCATTATGCGTGTTTTTCCTTATTTTTCAGTAAATACAGTGTTTTTAGTCCCAAAGTATGATTAGTCCCAAAACACTTCAATGTTGCGCACTTATGTTGGATTGTGTGACTGATATAGAGATTCAAAATGTTCACACATAACTAAACAGATTCGAATTAAATTATAGACTCTTGTGGATGATGCTGGTATTGCGTTATTGTGTGACGTCACACAATTACGCAATACCAGCATCATGCAAAGGAAAGGAAATAATATCAGCAGTCTGGAATAGATTCTGCAATCTAGGGAACAGTACAGGATGCATTTCTGTGTCTTCTTGAACTGGTACATTTTTTTAAAATTAAACATTAGGTACTTTAAAATAAAATATGATGAAATATATTTAATTACTTACCACTTGTATAAAACTTTAAAATTAGTTAAGTGAGTAACTAACGAACTATAATTACTTCTTACTAAAAAGGAACCAAACGCGAACAGTACCTATCTACGATAATGCTCCTAGGCAAACTTGCAATTAGATTTCACTTCTAAAACCATTTGAATTTATTTATTAAATTGGAGAACTTATACGCAATCTCACAGAGTAGGTATAAGATTCCTACTACTATCTGTCTTTTTTTTAGTAGTGTAGGCAACGATCCTTCCGCATGCAGCCAAGGTCATGATTCATTTTATGATTTAAATCATTTTCTTACGCCCTAATAATGTACCTATATAATTTAATACGTTACAATTAATCAATTAAACACTAAATAAATATGATACAAATAGTTATATCATAATTATTTAGTAGCCTTGTTATTTAAAGGATAAAGCGTTCAAAAAACCCTATTACCGGTTTATCGTAATTAGTAGACCAACACTATTGCGGTCCGTACGTATCATAGCCAACTTCTCGTGTAACGAATCAATCGCGGGGCACTTCCAATCCTAATCCAATGTTGACAATATTGTTTTCAAGAGTAGGTACCGAATCACGTGACTGCAAAATTGATATTGGAATCGGATTGGACTTGGATTGGAATTAAAATTTGTTCGAAGAGTAGGTACCTACCACGTTGCTCAAAACAATTTTTTTACAATTTCTATGTATTGAACGAAACTGTCCGTGGATTATGGTCATTTGAAAGGTAATTTTGCTAGCTTTCAAGTTCAACCTCTTTCACCTTATGTCATGAAACTAGGGTTGCCAGATACAGGCATTTTATTCCCAGGACAATTCGAGGATTACAAATTCGGTCGGTAAAAAAATATAAAAAATAGATAATAACTAACTGCCGCCCGCGGCTGTGCCCGCGTGAAATCCCGAGATAAAAAGCGTTGTTTTTTTAAATCGTTTTACTTGTTTTAATTTACAAACATACTATTTATTATATGGTGAAAACTAACTTACCTACCGGTTTTTTTATATTTAAACAAAACTTAAAAAACAAAAATTGAGCACCACACCTCGTATCGTATGTACCTACCTACTCGTAACATGATGAAAAAAAAACTAGCGGTAGTTATGCGAAATCTGAGACTATTAAGTGTAATTCTTGGACACGGGACAAGACCCGTAATTCCGGGACAATCCTGGATTTCCCGACCGTCTGGCAACCTTATACGGAACGTAGAAACACAAGACATACATTTTTAAAACAAAACACCATATTGTTTGGAAGTCCTGAAACCCTATAAAAAGTGGGCGTTTTAGGTAAATTGGTCATCATACATGGCAATCGTCTCTCGCACTTAAGATTCGCAGATGACATAATACTACTCTCGGAGGAGCCAAAAGAAATGGAATACATGATAGAGTCACTCAGCAAAGAGAGCAGACAAGTAGGTCTAAATATTAACCAGGAGAAAAATAAGTAATGGCAAATAGTCAAACTATATCGCTTAAGTCAGATTGAATAGAAATTGAAAACATCGGAGACCCAACTTGGGATATTTAATAAATTTCAAGTCATGCAACGACAAAGAAGTAGAGCGAAGAAATAAAATGACATGGAACTAGTATGTATTGGGCAATGAAAGAGGTATTCAAAAGTAGTCTCCCAGTCACACTGAAAACTAAATCCATGCAGACGTGTTTAATACCCAGTCTCACTTACGCTTCTTAAACATGGCCGCTTTCAAAGAAACAGACTTATAAGGTTAGGTGTGTAAAACTAAGCGATAAAGTGAGAAATTAAGATATCAGGAAAATCACCAAAGTAGCAAAGTATTAAGAGCAAAAACCATAATGACCCAAAAACGGAAATAGGCTGGGCATGTCCAAAGATCACCAGAGAACAAATAGTCCAAAATTGTCACGAATTGGTAACCTATTTTCAAGAAAAGACGAAAGGAAAGGAAGGCCAGCCAAAAAATGGAGTGATGACATACATAGTTTCCACGGCTGGAATTATCTGGAAGAGACTGGCGAGAGATAGAGGGAAAGAAATGGAGGAGGCTTTCACCGCCGAGCGGTCCTTACACAAACACACAGTTATTATTAATAAGTTATACTATATATTAAGCAAAATACTAACAAAACCAATAATTTGTATAGGGAGCGTGCAGGAACCATAGGTCAATAACAAGTATTCTTAACGTTAAAATTTCGAATATGCAACACTAGCAGGCATAGTCAACGCCGTGCACGTTCCCTCTAAAATGTTAAATTTATGTGAGGAAGCTTAAGCAATTATTATTATAAACTTCTCTCCGAAATCGACACCTGACCGGCGTGAACGTCCAGCAGCAGGTCAGGGAAGTTCGAAGGAGCGCTGTCAGCGAGTGGACAGTGAGGCGAAGACTCAAAGAAGCGAACTCGACCCCAAACAGGCCAGCCACGGGACGTAAATTTTCTCCAGCCCACCGACAAGCCGGGCTTCAGTTTGCTCGCCATCACTTAGATTGGGATATAAAGCAGTGGAGCCGAGTCGTTCTCGGACGAAACCAGGATGTGCCTGAATGGTAGCGACCGTCAACGGAGAGTCTATAGGAATGCTGTTTTGAGGAAACTGGCATACGGGGGTGTGGGTCCTGAATGATGGTGGCGGGGATTTTTATTGAATCAAAAACTGAACTGATATTCGTACCTAGTGGAGGTCGGGGACAAGGGCTAACCTCAGAAAGATACATCAACGACATTCTGCTACGCCTGGGCCGGGTTTATTGGCGAAGATTTTCTGCTAATGCACGATAATGTCCCCTGCCACACGGCTGCAGTGCCGAGACAGTACCTGGAAGAAGTCGGGATTCCCAAACTAGACTGGCCAGCCCTTAGTCCTGACTTGAATCCGATTGAACATATGTGGAACACGCTGAAAAGGCGGGTACGAGGAAGATGTCCAGCTCCGGCGTCGATAGAAGACCTGAAAACTGTTTTAGTCGAAGAGTGGCTGGAAAACTCATTCGGTCAATGAAAAACCATTATATTTCCAAAAGATTTAGACATCCACTACTTCGAACTATTGCAATAATTCCCTAAATTTAGGTAGAACATTAAAACAATTTAAATATTTTGATGTCATTTGAAAGCTAACAAAATTACCTTTCAAATGATATACCACAATCCATAGTAAGTTCATTACAAAGAAATTGTAAAAAAATGTTTTGAGCAACGCGCGATGGTGATTCCAGTTTATTACTCGCGAGTAGGTATAGTTAAGTAGCACTCGAACAACGAATCCTACTGCACGTCATAAATGCTTTTCAGGCTTAATATTTATTTCTGAAAACTGTTTAAGAGAACAAACGCGATTTTGGGTTTTTGTAGAAATTAAAAACCACTCTTTCTTTCTTTTTAAACCCTTTTTTTACAAATAGGGTTGTTCATTCTAAATTCGTGTTTGTTATCCCAAATAAAGGGTCGCTATCCTAAAATAGATTTTGCAGTCCAAAAATAGTATTCGTCGTCCCAACCCTAATTTGGGACCGCGAATCCCAAAGTAAGATTCGCCGTCCCAACCCGACTTTGGGATCGCAAATCCCAAAGTAGTCAAGTCTACGGGGCCAGTCCCCAAAAGACCGAGATATCTTTGGTAGTCGACAACTTAACGAATCATTGAGGAATTCACGAAAAGTTATCCAAGGATGCATGTTATACATTCAGCAATATAAAAACCCCCAAACGAAATTCCTGGTTCCGACCCTGCATCGTGGATTGGTAGCTATATATTATAATATATAATACCTGAGTATGAAGTCGTTGATCGCATTTAAACCGACATTTGGCTTTTGTTTGGTGCCAGCACAGCTTCCCGCGCTGCATTGCTGCACCATCCATCATATATCATATATTCATAAAAAAAGTGATAATAACTGTTAAAAACAGAATATCTTAAAATAGTTTAAAAAAATATCTTTCAATCGGTGTTTCGGACGAGGTGTTTCTGTAAAGTTACATTTTTCGGTATGCCTTGGTTCTTTAGGATTTTCTCAATCCTTACGGTAACTTTTATTTTCATAATTTGATCTGTAGGTACATACACGAAACGACATGTATAAAACAAAACAAAAGAACCTAAATGTATTTAAATTTAGATGTTGTAATAAATAACATTATTTTTATTTAAAACGAAGATGGTGTAACCAGTAACAGTAATTGCCTTTTCAAGAATTTTGGTCATATCTTAATCATTTTATTTAGTAAATTTGCTTTCGGCAGGCTTCCATAATTTCTAAGAAGAACTCGGTCTCCCCTTCAGTTGGTAGCGCGCGTATTCGACGTTCTAAACGTTCATATTCAGAGTTTTTAAACTTTTCATACACCTTGTCAATTTGCAATTCATCATAAAGCTGCTTGATGCGCTTCACATGTTCGGGGTCTTCGCTACCGTAGTATTCTTTGAAAATGGACCGCTGCGCTTCATTGCAGTGCTGGAGCGCTGTTACGGCAATCCAGGATAACTTTCCTTCTTGAATGTCTGTGCTTGCCTTCCCCGAGCTGGCTTCGTCCCGGTAAATGTCTTCGTAGTCGTTCTGTTCAAAAACAGAGAAATACGATTTAACGATTTTTATTATATTAATTGCACACCATGCAGTGCAAAATTGTGAATCTCTCGAGGTTTCGATCCAGAGTAAGCCAATGATTTATTATGTCTACCTAGGAAGTAACTGCTTTTTTTCGGGTCACTTTGAAATATCGCACCTTCGTTAGGACTTGGAATTTTAAATGGAAATACATTTTATATTTAAGACATGTATTTTCTTTTTACTAAGAAAATTATAAATTTGTTACTTTGCGTTTATTTTTTTCTGTTATATCGTCATATTTATAACTAACTCTTAAACTCTAAAAAATAATTTAAAAAACACAAAGTTTCTTGGTTTTCATGATTGTAAATAGGGCAATATTACGGAAAAAATAAAAGTAATAAAACCCGGATACCAAAAGATTATTTGAATTTTAAAATTCCAAGTCCAACTGAAGTAATTTTTGCTCTAAGTGACCGGAAAAAAAACTTCATAGGTACCACCATTCACCTTCATAGGTCACCCAATACATTTATATGACTCCGTTTTACCACATCGGTGGGTTGTGTTATGGTCAAGTATAAAGAGGAACTTAGTAGAAGGTATATCTACATTTGTGTTATATTCCATACCTGATATTGCAGTAATGTTCCAAATTGTAAGCAGATGCTGCTTAATTCTGTAGTATCTCTTTCCTTCCTATTCTTGACTAAAAGCAGACCAGTAAGCATCGGTAATCTGAAGAAAAAGTAGCTGGACTTTTGTACGGCGATAGCGTTGAATCGTTCCTCTGTGAACTCATCAAGATTGTTTTTTTCTTTCGTGTATCTCACTGAATAGTCCAAATATTGTCCTATCGTTGTGTGCATAGCTCCCTGAAAAGAACCAGAAAATTTTAACTACCTAAGAGCAGGTGAAGTTTTTCCATCCTAAGATAGGTACCAGTTTCCTAAATTAGGACTTAGTGCCCTTAATTAGGACCACTGTGTCCCAAATTGGGATCCGTGGCCCAAATTAGGATACAATATCCCTAATTACGACAAATGTCCAAAATTAGGATCCATTTGCCTTCCTGATTGGCATTACTTATAATAATAATCTAGAAAACCCATATGGATGTGCGAATACGGTATAAAATGTTGGTTATGAAAGAATAGAAAGACTGCTGATCATATTGTACGTACCTCATTAAGTGTGTTGACTAAGTCGGAGAAAAAAGGTTCTTTTCCGAATTTAATTGCGAGAACTTCCATTAAACAATGGTATATGAGGAGACTGTCGTTGATCGCAGAGGTGCCAACGTTGGGTTGTAGGTACCAGCATGGTTTGCCACGACGTGTCGGCGCAACGTCAATAACATCGTCTACTACTTGTAGGAATCCCTCCAACTGTGAAAAAAATAATATCATCATCAAAAAACATTATTATTTACGATAACTTGGATGGTAATCCATCCTTTCATACTACATTACCTATACCTTCTGTAATTTGGGCATGTATCTATTTAAATAAAAATGAATCGCTAAATGTGTTGCTAAGCGCAAAACTCGAGAACGGCTGGACCAATTTCGCTAATTCTTTTTTTGTTTTGTTTGTTATTGTCAGGAGAAGGTTCTTATGGAAGAAAATACATCCGGGCAAAGCCGGGGCGGACCACTAGTTTTTTTTATAAAATTATAAAATACTCGTTACATATTAGTATAGAGCTGACATCGCTTTCACCAGGAGTCGGACGTTGGTAGCTGCGCCACAGTTTTTACTTTTGCAGCTATTATCGTTAACCCGTTTTTTTTTTCCCTTGAATGTGTTTTTATTGTTCCAAATGAATATTTTTACCTTGGCAACGTAAAGAAATATAATATATTTTCCCGGAAGTATCTTCCCTAGGGACAGTTTCAGACGTTCACGCGGGAGAACCCGCTGGCAGCAGCTAGTTATTTATTCTTTTTCAAATTCATAGTTTAACACAGGTTTCGGGGAGAGTGTTCAGGAACTCCATCTCATCCCACCGGCCCCCTTCTACCATCGGACATCTAGACGCACTGCAAGTTACCACCCCTACCGTGTTGCTATTCCACCAATTCGCACTAAACGTTTCCAAACGTCTTTTATAATGCGCACAGCAAAGGAGTGGAACTCTCTGCCTGCGTCTGTGTTTCCGAACGCATACAACCCTAATCTCTTCAAAATTAGAGTGAACAGGCTTCTTCTGGGTAAGCTCGCTCCATCGTCGACTTTGTCTCTGTCATCTATGACCTAGACTAGAGTCAAGAGCAAACACATATTAAATTAAAAAAAAGTGTTTCTTCAAATAAACCCTGTCTATCAGATCACTCACCATCTCTATAGCCCACCCTAAAAATCGAGCAGTGTGCAGTTTTTCTTCCGTAAAATATTTCGGGTCTTCCAGCTTTTGATACGCGAAGGGAACAACCAATCCTCTGCTGGCTGGCTGTCCTCCAACAATTGTGTAATTTAATAACTGTAAAATGAACAGTTACTTTCAGTAATTGGGATCAACCAAAAGTGAAATACATTAGGAACTAAAACACAAAGTTTAACTCACCTGTTCTACCCAACTTCTAACTTCAGGCAATTGCTGTGTGAACTTAGGACTTGTCATTAAGGAGTCCATAACTTCAGGCAGGACTTCATTAAACTTTTGCTTATTCGGGTACTTGTTGAAAGTAACTGGCACATTAAATGCAACAGCACTTCTATGCAATGTTCTCAGCTGGTTAAAACGTATTGTTTTACGTAGAAATAGCGATGCCATATTAACAGAACTGGTGAAATGTAAAACTGTTAATGGAAAAATAAGTAAAAATATTATAGCTAGGTACCTATCATTTATGGTAGGTAAATGAGAGACAAATGAAAAAGGGTGTCAGCGTCGAACACATCAGTAGCCTGTATAATAAGCCGTTTTACATGATATATTGTATGCAACTAATTATTATTAACATATTCATGACTAGCTTTTGCCCGCGACTTCATACGCGTGGAATAGTTACTTTGGCAGCCTTTTTTTATTTTTAGATACTTTTTTCAAAATCAAGTCATTTATTCAAATTAGGCTGACGCCCGCCCGTCACCACTTCCTAGTGCTATAGCTGGGAAGAAGGAGTGGCGCAACAATCTCCCCAGCAACACATCTGTCTGTTAAGTTTTAAAAACTTGAATTTATGCAGTAGTATGCAAAGTATTTTACAATACATGCACATACACTGAAAAATAAAATATTCAAACTGTAAATCAAATTAAATGAAATTAATTGACACTTGTTAGCTAGCACACTCCATTAAGCCATCAGAAATAGGCAAACTCAAGCACTAACAAGTAAACCAAACTAATAATTATGCCTTCAGGCATAAATGGTGTTTCAAAAACAATTGAACTTAAATGTTTATATATTTTGATCAAGTGTCAAAACACAAAGGTTTTATCTTTAATAATGACGTACTCCCGTACAAACTTTCATCCCCCATTTCAACCCCCTTACAGCCTTTTTTCGCATTAAAAAGTAGCCTATGTCCTTTCTCAGACTCAAGACTATCTCTGTACCAAATTTCATTTAAATTGGTTCTGTAGTTTAGGCGTGATTGCGTAACACACAGACAGACAGAGTAACTTTATAAAATTAATATGGATTTCTTTAATAATAAGCCTAACTTTTACCTGTGGCGCTGTTCAATTTAAACTTTCATTTTTTTTTGGTTTATCGTGTACTAACTGTTGTCAGCGACTTCGTTCGAATGTATGTCGGAAAATAAAAAATGTCCCTAGATAAGATCGTTAAATAAGATGTACATATGAAGAGTCACTATCCTACATTACTTGACCTATCTTAGAATTAAGAATTTGTAAGAGTGTTGTGCAAGGCAGTGACTGTATCATCACTTCCATTCAAAATGCGGGACCATTAGTTGTAATTTTTCGTAATGAAAAACGTTTTAATGATAAAGCTCCTTCCCCCACACGTGATGTTAGCAGCGGAATCACCAAAAGTAAACAAAAAAATATTGACTCGACCAGTCCATCATTGCCAATGCGCTATTTTGTTTTGTTTTTATGCTATGAAGCAACGATACAACACAGGCTGTGTGCCGTGTGCCGTTACCAATTTTTAACAATAGGTAAATTCGAAAATTTCTGCGTGTTTGAGTGGCCTCCCAAATATAGTCGCATAGTTGAACTTTAATGTGTTCATAGTATATTGCGCCATAGTATAGAATTCAAACATTTCGAATCAATATCAACAAAACAGATTATCGAACGAATATTATTATACGAATATAATTATACGAATATTCTTCAAACTACGAATATAAGAAACTGCTTGGTGAATCAAGTTGATTCTTTCGAACCAGTAACGCAAATGTAAATGTTTTTAAGTTTTTAACTTCGACGACTTCAAAAAAAGGAGGAGGTTCTCAATTCGTCGGAATCTGTTTTTTTTTATGTATGTTCCCCGATTACTCGAAGATTGCTGGACGATTTGGTTTGTTTTTTTTGAATGGGTATTCTTTCCAGGTTAACTCAGGATCTGATGGGATCCTGGAGATATAGAGAGAACTTTTTAAACTTCATAGGCACACTAGAAGCGATTTGGGTAGTTTTTGGAAGAGTATTTTCTCGGAGTGGTTCCATTTCAATTTGGTGAAGATCTGATGAAGAACTTCGGAGATAGGCAACGGAACTCCTTAAGGCGGGGTTACCCGAATTAACGTCGTTTTAGATAGTGTTTTATTCGTAGATAACACAGATTTAAATGTTGAAAAAAATATATATCATAATTCACACTTCGATCTAGATATTTCGGCCGTGCGAAACACGATTACTTACACTTCACTGCATCCAATTAAATCGCAAAGACAGGTCTAAATTATGATCTATTTTTTATTTCATTTCAGTTATATGAGGCTTTGAAAAATAAAACTTATACCATAATAAAGGTCATAAAAAATGGGATATAAAACGGCCAAAATAATGTGAAATATCAAAAATATCCATAACACTAATTCCAAAATCCAGTGTTTTTCTGTATTTACGCGCTCGCTCCGTGTCCTCAGTCCCGAGCGGACTAAATGATAGCAAATGGACTGGGATTGCTGAAATCTCATGTCTGTCTATTGTTAATACCAGTTCATAGCATAACATCACGCCGCGCCGGTACGCTGTTATGGGATAAGCACATGTGAACCACTAAAAAGTGAAAAAAAAAACTTTTTACAAAAAAATATCACCGACTTCCAAATAAAAAACACTACAAAGGTAGTGTTTTTTATTTGGAAGTCGGTTGTATTTTTTTGTAAAAAGTTTTTTTTAGAAGACAGATAGGCACCCTAGCACCCGATCTGACTCAACTCATTTTGTCTTGGAAATCGTGACTTCTCTATCATGGGACTTTGCCACTTCCTAGTGGGTGTTATGACGTGACCTCTGGTTCCAGAGGCGTAAAAACAGGCTCATCTTTGAGTAACTTTAGCTTATTAAGCTTACCTAATGCATGCCTGCATACGAAGAATGTAATTAAAAAAAACATCGGCAAAAACATTCCGCCGCGGATAATCTTAACATGTACCTACCACGATTCAAAAAATGAGATCAAATTCACAAAGACTTATATTGTAACATTTTGTGACTTCTTCAACTGATTGTGTTAGGAAAAATGTCGAATAAAAATGTAGATGTTATGTTAAGTACGCAAAAACCCATTTTATTATTATTTTGGTACTATTATCATGTAAAGTACAAAACAAAATAAAATAAAGGCACAAATAATAACTAGCTGGGGATCGAAGCATCGGCAAATTGTCGTACAAAACAGATTTATTTGAACTAGCACTTCGCCCCCGACTTCGTCCGCGCGGATTTAGTAGGAACGCAAACTTTAACGCCTCCTCTACTCCTTTTAAGAAGTTAGTTTTGAAAAATTAAGCATTACGATTTTCATTAATTAACCAGCCAATTATGCTGCTGATTCTGTAGTCTCAGGATCAGTGCAGCTGTTCACCCCGTCAGGGGTTGATTATGCAAAAATAGTTACTTAGATCTGTTTCAATTATCCCACTTTTAGTTTTCTTCATACCAATTTCCACGTTTCAATTTACGTGGAAATTGGTTTATGAAAATTATTGGTGCAAAAAATAATGTCCTCTCCTAAAACCTTTATTTTATCGAAATCATTAATGTCGTGTATCAACTTCATTGGACCAAGCATTAAGTTTCTCCCCAATTCGCTCTAACCACATTTTTCTTACATGGTATTTTTATACCCGTCGTAACTTTTAACCAAAAGGTCCCATTTGAATAATTTAAATTGTAATTCACATGTACAAAATCAACCTTAATCAAACCATTTAAATGGATAAGGATTAATGCCATGATACCAAAATCACCACTTTTCGATTCCACCCGGGTTTTTGATTGAATAATTTGAACAAAAAGCGGTAATTGTGACTAACCTAACCATAATAGTTAAACATTTATACACGTGGACTTTTTTATGACCGTGTGCCAGCACAGATTCCCGCGCCGCATTGTTGCACCATCCATCTTATTATCCATTCATTAAAATTATGATAATAACTGTTAAAATTATTAATAAGATGTGTCTTATTGGTCTAAACAAATAGTTTTTAAACCATCTTTCAATCAACCTTTGAATGAGCCAACTTGTTACGAGACTTATTTATTTTATATTAAGTGGTATGTCAAAGGAAAGGACTATGCTCACAGTTTCCTTGCGTGATTGAGAGAAAGTCCCGAAGATCAGGTGTTCCTGACAAGGTGTTTTTGTAAAGGTACATTTTTCGGAATGCCTTGGTTCTTGAAGATTTTCTCAATCCTTACGACAACTTTTATTTAATCATTTGATCTGAACATACATTTATAAAACAAAATAAAAGAATAAAATGTTGTTGTAAAAATTATTTTATTTTATTTAAAATGAAGATGGCGTAACCAGTAAAAGTATTTGCCTTTTCAAGAATTTTAGTCACATCTTAAAAATAATTTAGTAAATCTGCTTACGACTGGCTTCCATGATTTCCAAGAAGAACTCCGTCTCCCCTTGAGTTGGTAGCGCACGTATTCGATGTTCTAAACTTTCATAAATAGATTTTTTAAACTTTTCACACTCTTTGTCAATTTGCAATTCATCATAAAGCTGCTTGATGCGCTTCACATCTTCTGGGTCTTTGCTACCGTAGTGTTCTTTAAAAATAGAACGCTGCGCTTCATTGCAGCGCTCCAGCGCTGTTACGGCAATCCAGGTTAATTTTCCTTCTTGAATATCTGTGCCTGCCTTTCCCGAGCTGCTCTCGTCACAGTAGACGTCTTTGTAGTCGTTCTGTTCAAAAATATAAGTCTTAGATGATATTTAACATTATATTAATTGCATACTGTGCTCGAGGACCCTGGGTTTGGAACCTGAACCCTTGTTCAGGTTAAAAAACCTACATCACTGCCTTCAGTGATGTAGTTTTTTATGACTCGGTATAACCAGATCGCAGATCGGTCGGTTGCGATATGGTCATGTAAAAAGAGGAACTTAGTAGAATTTGTGATAAATATCATACCTGAAGTTGTAGTACTTTTCCAAGTTCCAAGCAAATGCTGATTAATTCCGTAGTATCTCTTTCCTTCCCATTCTTGACTAAAAGCAAACCTGCGAGCACAGGCAATCTGAACGAAAAGTAGCTGGTCTTTTGTACGGCGACAGCGTTGAATCGTTCCATGGTGAATTCATCAAGATTATTTTTTTCTTTGGAGTATGCTAATGAACAGTCTAGGTATTGTCCTATAATTGTGTGCATGACTGCCTGAAAAGAACGAAACAAATTAATAAAGAAGCAACCAGTAGCTTATTTACATTTAGGTCAAGAGGGCCATGGCCCGGGACGGCAGACTGCGAAGGGTGGCGCATGACGCCCCTACCAGCCTGCCGTATTTTCTTGGTTCAAGCTCTTCTAGCCCCCCGTAACATTTAGTCTGCCAAAAGAAAATTTGATCTAAGTGCAGACATGCTGCGTTGACCCCAAATTCACCTCCAAGGGATTAAGGGCAGAAGCATGACATATACTTAGAATATAACTTCAGATGAAAAACATTCATACTGATGAATCTAACTATATCCGTAACCGTTGCTAAAATTTTTGAACACTCGTTTTTCTCGCTATTGCAAAGATGATTTGTTTTTTTGGAAATTCACACCTAGTGAAGAATTTTATTTATGTCCCATACCTACTAAGAAAGATTGATTCAGGAATCAGTGTCCTAAATTAGGACCACTGTATCCCAAACTAGAATCCGCGGCCTGAATTAGGATACAAAATCACTAATTACAACCAGTGTCCAAAAGTGGGATCAGTGTCCCAAATTAGGATTCATTGACCCTGATTTGTACTGCCCTATAATGTTGTAGAAAATCCAATTTGATGTGAGAGTGGGGTATAAAATTTTGTTCATGATAATATAGAGATTGCTGATTGCATACGTACCTCATTAATTATTTTGACGAAGTCGGAGTGAAAAGGTTCTTTTCCGAATTTCAATTCAATAAATTCCAAAGTACAATGATAAATGAGGGAACTGTCGTTAATCGCAGAGATGCCTACGTTTGGTTGTAAGTACCAGCATGGTTTGCCTCGACGAGTTGTCGAAGCGTCAATGATGTCATCTGCAGTCATGAGAGATCCCAGCGTCTGTTGAAAAATTAATTATTAGGAGTCTGGAACAGTTTCTGCAATCTGGGGTCTACTATAACTCAAAATCAAACCTCTCAATATTGCGAAAGTTAGTTTGAAGCTGTTGGTGGCGTAAAATCTGTGATAGACTTAAATAAATGCCACCATATGCTTTGACCTCTGTGGTTTTTGGTTTAGGTGTTTCTTCATAGGCTTGGAAATACCGGCCACAACTATTTAAAATTTTACAAGAATGGTTGACACCTAAACATGTTATTTTAAAACCTGCCACACTAAATATCATTTAACGTTTCTAAACGGCTGATCGTATTTGGATGAAACTTAGCACTCCCATAAACAATGGCTTGAATTAGGACATAGGACACTTTTTATCCTAGGAGTATGTTCCCTTAGGATTATTTTGGAACTTTCAAGCGGTCGGACTCGCTGCCAGGAGCTAGTTTTTGATAATTTTCATATTCACAGGTTAATTAAATTAAACAGTGGTCGAAATCACTCACCATCTCTATAGCCCACCCTAATAATCGAGCTGAGTGCAGTTTTTCTTCTTTAAAATATTTCGGTTCTTCCAGCTTTTGATACGCGAAGGGAACAGCCAATCCTTTGCCTTGCTTTCCTCCAACAATTGTGTAATTCAATAACTGTAAAATGAACAGTTACTTTCAGAGATTGGGATCAACCAAGAATGAAATACAGTAGGAACTAACAAAAAAAGTTTAGCTCACCTGTTTTACCCAACTTCTAACTTCAGGCAATTGCTGTGTGAACTTAGGACTTGTCATTAAGGAGTCGATAACTTCAGGCAGGACTTCATTAAACTTTTGCTTGTTCTGGTGCATGTTGAAAGGAACCGGCGAACTAAATGCAACAGCACTTCTATGCAATGTCCTCAGCTGGTTAAAACGTATTGTTTTACGTAGCAATAGCGTTGCCATGTTAACAGAATTGATGAAATAAGTAAGTGGAAAAATAAGTGAAAAATATAGTAGCTCCCTATCATTAATGGTGGATGTATGAAAAAGTGTGTGCGTCGAACACAACAGTAGGCTATAATTTTCAGGTGTCTATAGACGCAAATATTGTGCCTTTTATATGATATGTTGTACGTAACGTAGCTATTTAGTATTTACATATTTAAAAAAAAAACCTAACTTTTATCGTCGGCGCTGTTTAGGTTAATTCAATTTATACATTTCATTTAAAAAGCATATTTTAGTTTATACAGAGAGAAAGAAAAAGTGATTGGAAGTGCCTGGACTGCATAGTCCAGGCAAATTATGCCGTTAATTAGGCTAACTTTGCAATCATTCTTAACTCTGTTTTTTTTCTGGTAACGCTCAGGGAAGAAAGCATGTCAAAATGTATCCTGCAAAAAGTTAAGGGTTCCGTACCTCAATCGGCAAAAACGGAACCCTTATAGGATCACAGACAATTTCAACCCCAAGGGGTCAATATCAACCACTTGGGAATCCTTGATCTATATATAGCATCTGTTTAACATACTAATTTGAGCGTATTGTTAGATTAACACCTAAACTTTAAGACGCATATAAACCTGCTTACCACAAGAGTCCATAAACTAATAAATATGTCACCGGTTGATTGCAAACTACGTAAGATTACAAAATATCTTAAGATATGTATATATATTGTCAAATGAACATTTGCTTTACAATTATACGAATCGAAATCTTGTATTCTACAGGGTGTTTGGTGCATCGTGTGCCAAATTGAAATGGTCGACTGAAGGGGTCATCCGCTAGCCTTTCAGACCCCTTAACACCCCTCATGCTCTGTGAATTTTTTTTTTATCGACTTTTTATTGTTTTCCAAAAAAAAGACCCAAATTTTACATTCAAGACTTCGAGAGATAACAGACTTTTAATTTATGATACGTAAAAAATTATTCCGAAATGTTTAGTTGACAATTTATCGAGAGATTACAATCTCTCATATTTTATAATCTTACGGAGTTTGCCATTTTCCGGTGACATATATTTAAAAACCTCCGACAAAAACACTAAACACACCGAATTTAAACACTATACGAACCATCTATTTTGACTTTCGCTCCTCTATTGTAACATATTGTATTTTCTGCTGGGGTGGTGCGGCAAAACGTACATGTGTATTTTTCTCCGAAAAGCTCTTAACAAAAGTACACAGACAAACCTGTTGTTTAGTAAAGTAAAACAAGGAACCCAACGTACTCGTCGAGCTAGCTTGCTTATCTAACCAAAGATGAGAACTAAGTTCGGCAAGAAAAAACTAACATTTGGAGGAGCACAGCTGTATAACAAAATACCGTCATGCATAAAAAATTTACACTCATTCAATGCATTTAAGAAGCAATTAACCCAATATTTTATAAATAAAACATAACGGATAACCTTTAATTATTTATTACAAATAAGGGAATGCATTGGATCAGTGAAACACCCAATATTTTAGTTATTGACGAATTTGGTATATGAAACTTAGCATAAGGTAAACATTGTTCTCATGGAAGTGACTTTGTGTCTTTTTTGAGAATAAAGATCTTTAAACCTAAAACGACTCTGAAGCCTCTGGAAATAGCCCACAGAGCTGTTTAAAGTTGCTACATTTCGCTCTATTTTATATCCTAACAGTGAGTTGTACAAAGACTGGAAAATTCGTAACATAAGACAACACTATAGCTGTCTAACGACAAAGTCGCAAAACTCCATTCCAAAAAATCACAAAACGACGTCGAAGTCGGAAGTCGGTTGTATTTTTTTGTAAAACAGTTTTTTATTTTTCACTTTTTAGTGCTGATAAATGATATTTATTTTGCAAGTACCTAGGTTAAACGTAACACTTTTACACGTCAATCTTTTTTGGTCATTTTAAGCTATAAGCCGGTGTTTCCTAGCTGACTACCCTGAGAAGAAACACCGAAACAAACTCAGAGGTCAAAGTCTCTTTTAAATTCCATACAATCTGTACTGATCAAATTATACGAGAACCATGTAGGATAATGTCTGGGATGACCTTTTGAGGAAAGTACCACACAGTTTTGAGTGGACCTATCCAGACAGTGCAAGCATTTGTCAGTTATCGTGTGGCTCAAACTTAGAACTTTAAGGAGCTCAACGATTTGACGAACAATACCAAAGTAAGGACATTAAAATCACTCAAACTGCCAGACTAACTCAAATGAAACCCTAATATGGCGGGCGATCTACATAGTCCTCACATTCACAATACGTTATATGAGAACCATGCAGACCGGTGTCTGAAATGATCTTTTGAGGAAAGAACCACACAGATTTGAGTGGACCTGTCCAGTCAGTGCAAGAATCTGTCAGTAGTCGAGTACTTAGAAACATTAAGGAGCTCAACGACCCGACGAACAATGCCAAAGAAAGGACATTTGGGTAGGCTGCAAAAGTACTCAAACTGCCAGACATCGTTAAAAATGCGGTTTCAGCTATCTCAGGAGGATTGCTATTATTTATTGAAGAGTTCCGTTGCCTATCTCCAAAGTTCTTCATCAGATCTTCACCAAATTGAAATGGTACCAGTTTGGAAAAATATTCTTCCAAACAAAAATTTGAGGGTTGCCCTCGATTTCCCTGGGATCCCATCATCAAATTCTGACTGGGTGCCAATGGGACCACCTCAGAAGTATAGGCTTCCGAATAAAAAAAGAATCATCAAAATCCATTCATAATTGACGGAATGATCGCAAAACAAACATACAAAAAAAAAACATACTTACAGTCGAATTGAGAACCTCCTCCTGAAGTCGGTTAAAAATAACACTTACGATGAGGCAGAAAAGTTTCTAGCAGCATTAATAAAACTATACATCAATATCACACCATCACTCTCAAAGAAGCAAACCCACATACACACGCAAAGACGCGCCAACTCACACCCACACACACGTCACACACACACACGTACACCATCATACCGACACAACTACACTTACTTACCTTTTAGCAAATGTTTTTATCTTTTTTATTTCCAATGTATTAATTACACTATGTCACCAATAATAAAATTGTAGTAGAAGACTAGTGTTAAGTCGCATGCTGTGTACAATTTAATTATATTAACCAATGGGGACTGGCACTGTACTCCCTTTTACAGGTTATTCTATAACCTAGCTGGGAACGCAGCACCTCACCACCATTTCAGTTGTAGTTTAAGTACACTTAATTTGTCAACCCTGTAAATTACCATGTACTTAAATTACTTTAATTTCGGAAGTCGGTGTGACTTCCGAAATTAAAGTTATTTTATATTTGTTTTTTTTTTGTTTTGGAAGTCGCTTGTATTTTTTTTAAAGTTTTTTTAGAAAAGAGTTTCTTTGCATGCCTACTGCCGAGGTCAAAATAAAAAAAGAACTGTTATTCAAAATATATGCGTCACACATTTAAGTAGCTACTTACTTAGTTTTTTCTATAGAATAAAAAAAGAAAAACATAAAAATTTAAATATAAATGCTGACCTTCGAATTAACTTGCACAATCGTTTTACAACGATAATTCTAGAAGACGATAATTATGTCTAAGGATATTTTTTTTTTTTTTTTTCGTGCCGTTTGGGGTTGAAACTCTCGAGTCTTGGGGTCCGAGTGCACATAACTTATTTAAAGATCTCTCAAGGCGCTTAGTTGACACTTCACGTGACCCAAGGGCTGGCTTTTACCTTGGTCAAAGAATAAGCATTGCCATACAACGTGGCAATGCCGCCAGTCTTTTGGGTACACTTCCAGTCGACAGCGATGCGGATGAATTTTTTGACGACATATTTTAGGGTTTATTTAGTTTATTTTTATTTCTAGTGTATATAGTTAGTTAAGTATTTATGGAATATACGTTTCTGGAAATGAAAAAAAAAAAAAAGGATATTAGTGAAAAGAACTCTTACGGCAACTTTTATCTATGAAATGATAGTTCTAGACAATGGAAGGAAAATATAAGGTCGTACGTAAATATATGACAAAAGATGTTTGATCTGGATTTGAAATCGATTCTGACGAAAGGACAATGTATCGTTTTGTATTCCACGCAGCAATCCATAGGTAAAGTAACGCAGATTCGAAAAAATAATCAAAACATAGCATACTGGCCTTTCATCAGCCTACATTTTGTTAATAAACAGTAGGTACATACACAAAACGACATTTATAATACAAAAAACTGCTACGTACTTAGTTATCATATGTTTGAATAAAATTTCAGGGATTATTATTAAGTACAATAAAAAACAACGCGACCACAAATAGTGATTGCTTTGTCAAAATGTCATTTATTCAAATTAGGCTGAGTGCCACTCTTTGAATGTCAAAGTTCTATATAAAGACAGTCCCCCGAAACGCTCGCCCGCCGCCCGTTACCACTTCCTAGTGTTTAAGCTGGGAAGAAGAAGTGGTGCAACAAACTCCCTTATACAGGGTGTCCCAAAACTCAACGTCAAGCCGAAACGGGGTGACAGGATTGATCATAACCATCACGAGAAAAATCTGAAAAAAAATCTATCCCATGCAGTTTGAAAATTATGGGCATTTTAAGAAAAACCTAGAAATTTGATCAAACTGTACCATTTTTCGGTTATTGTGGTTATTATTTTTTATTTTTGTTCATTTGAACTTTAGAAACGTAATCCTAAATAACATTTCTAGAATCCCAATAAAAAATAATGACACAATTGCCTCAAGTTCCCGAGAATTGAGACTATTTGTTAAACTACGAATTTAAAATTTTCAAGATTCGTCGACTTTGACAGGCCCTCCTATAAAAAAAATGTACTAGAGTGCCTTGGCAAGTAGCATTAAAAGTTGGCGCATTTAATCAGAATTCTAAAATGGTACAATACTTGTTAGTTCCATACAATAGAAAAGAGTAAAAAAATTAAAACCTCAAGTAACCCGATTTTTGCTATCAGATTTTACTCAGTTAAAATGTTTTTAATTCGCACAAGCTCTAGGTAGGTTCTTAATTTTAAGGCAAAATGATGAGAGAGATGGATAATGGGTATGTTTGCCATGAGTGAGCGAGACAGATAGTGACGCCACGCATTGAGACGGAGATGCGTCGTTTAAACGAGTGCGAATGAAACAGATAGATGCTATGGCATCTATCTGTTTCATTCGCACTAGTTTCAGCCAAGCAAATGGCTACGCTACCAGTCCGACACCAACCAGTTAGTACGTTTCGCTCATTCGTCTACTGCGCACGTTCGTATTCGCTTGTGTTGATTTAGTACTGACAACTTTGGCTTCTCTTTTTGGACTTGAATCTTTGTGAATTGGACTTGTTGATAACATACCGGCAACTTTGGCTTCTCTCTGGACTTTTGTGTTGGCATCCTTTTTATCTACCATGCCTACGCGCTACACTTCACAAGAATATGCGAACATGCACCTCATTTATGGGGAATGCAGATGCAACGCAAGTGCTGCCGCTAGACTTTATCGTGAAAGATATCCAAATTTAGAGCGCTACCCGGATCACCGCGTGTTTGTTAATGTGCACCGTTCACTCACAGAGGGCGGCCATTTCCCGAATCAAATACAGGCTGGAGGTAGACCTGTGTTTCCTTTCCAGGAAGAAGTATTGCAAGAGGTCGCACGTGACCGAAGTATTTCCGTACGTGGAATTGAAGAAAGAACGGGAATACCGAAAAGCACTGCTCATCGTATTTTACAAAGAGCCGAAATGCATCCGTTTCACGTACAACGAGTTCAAAGTCTTCTACCTCGAGATTATCAGGAAAGGATTTCTTTTTGTAGAACAATGCTACAGAGGCATAATGAGAATCCCCAATTCATCCAAAAAATTCTCTGGTCAGATGAATCGACATTTAAAAAAGATGGTTACATGAACTTGCACAATTATCACGAGTGGCATGTGGAGAATCCACATTTAATGCGAGAAGATAGATCCCAGTATCGTTTTAAAGTAAACCTGTGGACCGGAATTTTAAACGGTAAAATTATTGGGCCTATTGAACTGCCTGAGAACTTGAATGGAACTAATTACCTACATTTTTTAAGAGAAGATTTACCAACCCTGTTAGAGGACGTACCACTAGCAGATCTTCGCGACATGTGGTTTCAACAAGATGGCTGCCCAGCGCATTTCGCAGTGCAAGTAAGAGATTTCCTTGACCAGGAATATCCGGGAAGGTGGATTGGACGTTCGGGCACTATCTCGTGGCCCGCCCGTTCACCAGATTTAAATCCCCTGGATTTTTTCTATTGGGGAGTTCTCAAAGAAAAAGTTTACTCAAAGCCCATTGAGAACGTAGCCGACCTGCGTGAACGCATTTCTCAAGCAGCTGAGGCGATCAACTCTCGAAGATATGCCCGACTAATAAGTAGATCTTTTTTAAGAAGATGTAGGGCTTGTATTGAGGCTGATGGTAAACAATTTGAACATTTATTGTAATAAAAAACGTTATTTCTCTATCATCTGACTTTTATTCCAACAAACCTAATTATTTTACTAATTTTACTAACTTTTTTTCACTTTGGTAAAAGTGGCGTCACTATCTGTCTCGCTCACTCATGGCGAACATACCCATTATCCATCTCTCTCATCATTTTGTCTTAAAATTAAGAACCTACCTAGAGCTTGTGTGAATTAAAAACATTTTAACTGAGTAAAATGAGATAGCAAAAATCGGGTTACTTGAGGTTTTAATTTTTTTACTCTTTTCTATTGTATGGAACTAACAAGTATTGTACCATTTTAGAATTCTGATTAAATGCGCCAACTTTTAATGCCACTTGCCAAGGCACTCTAGTACATTTTTTTATAGGAGGGCCTGTCAAAGTCGACGAATCTTGAAAATTTTAAATTCGTAGTTTAACAAATAGTCTCAATTCTCGGAAACTTGAGGCAATTGTGTCATTATTTTTTATTGGGATTCTAGAAATGTTATTTAGGATTACGTTTCCAAAGTTCAAATGAACAAAAATAAAAAAGAATAACCACAATAACCGAAAAATGGTACAGTTTGATCAAATTTCTAGGTTTTTCTTAAAATGCCCATAATTTTTAAACTGCATGGGATAGATTTTTTTTCAGATTTTTCTCGTGATGGTTAAGATCAATCCTGTCACCCCGTTTCGGCTTGACGTTGAGTTTTGGGACACCCTGTATAAAATGAAATTATATCTTATGGAGGTACATCATAAGATGTTATAACAATAGATTAGTGTTCAGGAAATCGGAAAATTTTGGAGGTACACCATAAATGAAAAATCATTTTTACATAATATGAATCAACATTTGTCATTAATCAACAAAACAATATTTATTTATAATCTTCACTAAGGGTCCTATGACTAGGGTTGCCACCCGTTCTTTATTATAAAGTATTGTACGTTATTTCGGGCAATTGTACTCTATACTTTATGAGAACAGTAAAGTACGCGAAAATACTTTATTTCGCATCATTTGATTTTACAAAATGAGAGAATATATGAGAGATTTGGTACCAAATTTAACTAAAGGAAATTGTCATGCATGCATGCCATACTGCATAAATTCGTGAGACATGCCATGAACTTCTTATCATATGACATAGAAAATGTAATTTTGAAAATTAATGCTTATTTTCCACATTCTGCTGCAAGAAAGAAAAGAAACAAAGCGCCTCTGAATCTGATAAAAAATAATTACTTATTTACTTTAACTTAAAATAGACTGTAAAGATGTGACACTGTTTAGCAGTGATAATTATTTGTTAAAAGATGCAAGATACTATAGTACAGTATATGCAAAATAATTTAGTAAATAAATTGTACTTTATTTTGATACTATGTACATTTTTTTTCTACTTTTAATGACCAATGTACTTTATTTGTACAAAAAAAAAGTGGCAACCCTACCTATGACCCCTAGCTTGGGGAAGCGGGCGTCCAGAGTAGTCCTCCATCGCGAGCCATCTTGAGCTTCAGTGCTTCACGCTTCACTTCATTCCACGTCATTCCGATGCTCGTCGCTTCTGCCAACATGGTGCGTCGACAGGTTTTACAGGGATGGGCCAGGCTTCCCTTGAGAATTCCAATCCATGGGCTGTTTGAGAATGTGATCGGGATCCCTCCGGAGCTTATGGCGGTCGATCGGGGTCTCGTGGCATTTCTCCAACAGCTCTACGTTATCGTCTCGGGCTAGTAAATCCCGAGCATGCTACGAAGATCCGGATTAGGCGTGAGATGTCTTGGTTACCTTCCGCGTTCCGCACCCGTAGATCAGCATGGGTTTGACATTGGACCCGAAGATTTTGAGTTGGACTCTTCGGGTCAGTTTCCGCTGCAGAACGACTATGAAGAGAAAAGGCGAGGCAGCCCTGGTTTGGCTTTTTAATAATCAACAAACCAATATTTATTAGTAATCAACATACCATGACTATTTAAATTAAGTAACAATATTAGACGAAGATAACGATATCTAGAGGACAACAGCGAAGAGAACACATATGGCAACTTTTATCTTAATAATTTAGAAATTTTAGAGTCGATATTGTAACTGAAATGACACTTCTAGACAATAGGAGGAAAATATAAGGACGAATATACAAAGAGAAATATATATGACGAAATATGTTTGGTTTCGATTTCAAATCGATTCTTACAAAAAAAACATTGTTACGTTTTACACACAGCTTTCCATAAGGCATACTGACGTAGAGTCATGAAACATCACTCAGCTCAATGGCACATTAATTATAAAAACATTGCATAATTGACCTCTTGTCAGTGCGCCCTTTTTTTTTTTTTTTTGTTGGGGAAATCCTCATGGAAATCCTCCACCCTGGGGCGGGTGGAGGGGTCTGTCAGACTCTTACTGACTAAAACCACCCCGGTGTTCCATCTGCCACCTACGCCGGGGATCGCGGGAACGTATGCGACTTCCGCAATCCCCGGCTGGTGCCGGCCCGCCTCTGCGGGCCACCTCGCGTCGGCGAGGGGAGTGAGGTGTTTAACTCCCCTCGCTACGTCAAAGAGGGGCGCACGGGAACACCACGCGTCGCCACCTCGGGTCCGGATGAGTGGGGGGCGACGGACATCCCCAAGTCCGCCGCCCCTGGACCCAGTTAGGGGGGCCGGAAGAGGGCAGCGTATGCCCTCCTCCGACGCCCGATGCGCCTGCTGCGGGCAGGGAGAGCGGTCGAGATCTCCCTCTCCCTTTCCGCAGCCTCCTTCTGCGCGATAACTGTCTCGCAGAAGGAGACCACCGCGTCCCAGGACTCCTCACTGCCGACCATAGCATGAACTACGGCCGGCAGCGAGAGGTCTCTGCCTACAACAGAGATGAGGGCACGGCGCGGCTCCTCCCAAGCTGCACACTCTGCCAGCGTATGCCATGCCGTGTCCTCCCGACAGTCAACGCAGTGGTGGCATCGAGCGTACGGCTCCCTGCCTGTGCGACACAAGAACCTCCCGAAGCAGCCATGCCCCGAGAGGACCTGCGTCGCACGAAACGTCAGAGAGCCGTGCCTTCTCCCGAGCTACAGGTCGAGCACTGGCCGGATGGCCTCGATGGTGATGAGGCCGGCGGAAGGGCTCGAAAGCCTGTCCCGCCATTCCGCCACCAGGACCTCGCGCAGCTGCGACCGACGCAACTCCAAGTGTTGCTGCGTCAGCCTTTCGCCGTGCGCCCGCGCGCCCTCGCGCCACCTATGTAGTGACGCGAACACTTTCGCCTCCAGGTCCCATGACGGAGATCCGGCCAGTGCGCAAGCCGCCTCGTAGGAGATCGTGCGATATCCCCTGATGACTCTGACGGCCATCACCCTCTGCGGCTTCCGCAGAACAGTGATGGTGCTGGCCGTCAGATCAGCCGCCCAGATCGGGGCCCCATACAGGGCCATCGATCGCACGATCCCCACGTACAACCGCCTACAGGCGGTGCTCGGGTCCCCCAGATTGGGAAGCAGCGTTGACAGCGCCCCCGACGCGCCCAACAACTTGGGCGCCAGCCGCCGGAAGTGGGGGCCGAAATCCCACCGGCTGTCGAGCACCAATCCCAGGTACTTCATGGTGGACTCGACAGCGATACGGGCCCCCCCGACCACGATGTGCGATCCCGGCGGCGGCGCTCGCCGGGGGCCATGAAAAACAATGGCCTCCGACTTGTTGAGGGCCACCTCCAGGCCGAGGCGCCGTATGCGGCTCACCACCTGTGAGACCGCAGCCGTCGCCAGCAACGCTGCCTCCCTGTGCGAGCTCCCCCGGGCAGTGACCAGTGTGTCGTCAGCGTAACACACCAGCTGCACTCCCGGCCGGAGCTCGCCCCTCAGCACCCAATCGTACCCGATGTTCCACAGCAGCGGGCCCAAGACCGAACCCTGCGGAACACCGCACGACATGGGGCGCTGGTATCTGCCATCACGTCCCAGATAGGTGACACACCTTTCCGCCAAATAAGCCCCGACGACGCGGCGGAGGTAGGGAGGCACGCGATGAAAACACAGTGCCTCCCGAATACAACTCCAGGGCAGGGTGTTGAAGGCGTTGGAGATGTCCAAGGATACCGCCAACAACACACCGCCCCGCGACACTGCTTCCTCCGCCAGGACTCTCACTCGCGATATCGCCGTGACAGTGGAGCGCCCTTGCCGAAAGCCGTACTGGCATTCGGCCAGGTCCGGCCCCTCTCCGCACAAGTGGCTGACGAGGCGGGCTGAGACTATCCGCTCAAACAGCTTTCCCACCTCGTCGAGCAGCACTATGGGCCGGTACGCGGACGGCGAGTCCGCAGGGCGCCCCGCTTTCCTGAGCAGGACCAGACGACCAGATTTCCACTGAGCGGGAAACTGGCCCTGCTCAAGGCACGCCGAGTAGAGTCCTCTCAGTCGGGGCTCCAGCTCCTTCAGAGCGAGTGCTAACGCGCAGCCGTGAATCCCGTCGGGCCCCGGGGCAGTGTTCTTCGCCCGGAGCCGTGTCACGGCCGCCCTCAACTCTGGTTGTGTCACCTCTGGGACGCCGGCGTCCTCTTCGGGCTCTGCGGCTATGGGCAGAGCCATCGGCGGCGAAACGTGCTCCGCTCGTGCCGGGAAGAGGGCTGCGACTACGTCCTCCAGCAGCTCGGGTTGGAGACTCTCCGTAAGCGGGGGTGCCCGTGATCCGAGTTTACCTCGGACCGAGCGATAAGGACGCCCCCACGGATCCCCGTTTAGAGTCTCCAACATCTCCTCCCTGGCTCGCGTCTTCACCTCGCCGATGGCCAGCCATGTCAGTGCGCCCTGACCCAACGTTTTTTTGTCAATTAAATGTACATACGAGTATCAGATCTACATAAAACGACATTTATAAAACAAACTGCTTCAGAATATTTTTAACCGACTTCCAAAAAAGGAGGAGGTTCTCAATTCGGTGGGTATTTTTTCATTTTTTCTTTTATGTAGGTATGTACACCCAGTAGTCGTGTAGACTGATTCACTATGGGTGTAATGTCAATTTAATTGCGGAGTATAACCACTAAAAAATTATAATAAAAACACAAAAAAATACAACCGACTTCCAAATAAAAACACTACAAAGTCTAAAATAACTTTAATTTTGGAAGTCGGCGTCAAAAACGAAGCAACAAAACTAAAAACACTGACTTTTAAAATAGTTTTTTTACTTACTATCATATTTTTGTATAGGTAAAGGACATTGACAGGATCTGGACCAAGTGTTGCCCAGGAGTGAATGCACCTTTATTGGGATGGTGGCATATATTTACACAAAAAAAAAATACAAAAATGGGCCCCAGGAAAAATAAATAAAACATATTTTGTTATTGATGAATTGTTTTTTGTTAAATCATATTTTGAGATGTTTTACCCTCCAAAATATAATAAAATCCTCGTCTAACAGATCCCATTAAATCGTCCTGTAGCACGCTGGGCTAAAAAGTGCGCCATAGTGAAACGTAGGTCTATGCAGTAGATTTGACTTTGTCGCAACATGCCAAGGGTGAAGAGCCGGACTAAGAGAGATATAATCCGCAAGGCAGTTTTTAGTTGCGGAATTTGTTCGAAAGAGGTACCCTGGCTCTGGAATGCAAAGGGCTTTAGAAGGAACACGCATGGGTTTTAGTCAGTCAGAGTCTGACACGCCCTTCCGCTCCACCCAGAGCGGAAGAAGTCATTTGATGATTTCCCATCCATAAAAAGACAGTTTTTAGCGAATTGTTGAGCTACAACGACCTCACAGATCCGATCTCCTGGGAGAAGTCTTGTTTCTCACCTCCAGCTTGCCTTTATTTACCGACCGGAGTGAACAGTGCCGAGATACAGAACGTCCACCTATTTCTTGTCTTAATTGGCCGGCCTGAGAGGAGATTCGCAAGAGCTACAGTGCTCGGGAAAAGGATGTGTAAAATGCTGGTTCCGGGATTGTTGATGGTTTGGATTTTAGTGTGGGCACCGGTTGGACTATGGGTTTAGCTGGCTAAAGTGGATTGGTTTCCTAAACCTATGAAAGGTCTATGGCCCCTGCCAATCAAGGTTATTGAAATACATGGATAAAATGGTAGGGAGTGTCCTGTTCACTCAATAAATGGGCCCCTGTAAACGTCGCTAGCCTCTTAGTGACGTAGCGACAAGAGGGCAACATAGTTATCAGGACAATCCCGAAAGTACGGTCAAGATATCTGCCAGCATCGAACCTGACTAATAAATAAAAATCATATATTTCAGACATCGAGTCCATTAATTGATTAGTTTACAAAAAACTTAGAAACTAGTGTCATAACTACCAGAAAAAATACAATTATAATTATCTATATCTAATCAAGATGTACCTACGCCACAGGGACATGTAGGTATATCCAATGTCGCTAGCCTTCTCCTGAACACATTTGCTCTCACGAATCTCTCATACCGGTCACTAATGGCAAGAGTGAGATTAGAGCTCTGATCCTTGTCAGTGTTCACTCCAACCCGACAAAGCGATAGACGAAGAAAAAGAATTCTCATAGGAAATTGGATTCATTTGCAATAGTTCGCCACAAAAATTCTCTTAGTCTGGCTCCTCACACTAGACACAGACCGATTGTAAATGGTATTAATTTTACAATGATTACATAAAAAGTTCAATTAATAATTTTTTTTTTTTTTAAATTGTATGTTAATGTTATGTTATTCATTCATCAATTAGTAAAGTATTCATATTGAGAATATTATTTAATAGTAGTTGTGTCCATTTATTAATTAATATTAAGATAATTTTTCGCGACTAAATAATTCACAACAAAACCTTTTTCTTTTCCTTGACTCGACGAATTTCAAGCGTTTCAGTTTTAAAGATTAGTGTTGACCAGAGGAACAAAATGCACTATGTGTTCATTCTGGGCAGCACTTGGTCCTATCGCCATACATAGAATTATATAGCATTGTCCTTTACAGTGATTATTGTTTTAATTAAACATTTAAGATAAAAACGACGTGACCAGTAACAGGAATTGCCTTCCTCAACCAAGTTTTTGTCACAACTAAGAAATTTAATTTAAAAAATTTGCCTTCGACAGGTTTCCATAATTTCCAAGAAGAACTCCGTCTCCCCTTTAGTTGGTAGCGCACGTATTCGACTTTCCAAACTTTCAAACACAGAGTTTTTGAACTTTTTATACACTTTATCGATTTGCAATTCGTCGTAAAGTTGCTTGATGCGCTTCACATGTTCTCGGTCTTTACTACCGTAGTTTTCTTGGAAAATGGAACGCTGCGCTTCATTGCAGCGCTCCAGCGCTGTTACGGCAATCCAGGTTAATTTTCCTTCTTGAATGTCTGTGCCTGCCTTCCCCGAGCTAGTTTCATCCCAGTAGATATCTTTGTAGTCGTTCTGTAAATATACATAAAAAATATACTCCAGGCTTAGAAACAGAGATCAATAATGGAGCAAATAATGTTTTTGAGTCTGAGTAGTATTACGGTGGTATTAACAGAGAAAATCATACGATAAGAGAAAAATTGGGTAAACATTTCTGCAATATTTCTTACCTGAAATTGCAGTATTTTGCCAAACTCCAAACTGATGCTGCTTAATTCCTTAGTATCTTTTTCTTTCCCATTCTTGACCAAAAGCAGACCCGCGAGCATCGGCAATCTGAACGAATAGTAGCCGGTCTTTTGTACGGCGATAGCGTTGAATCGTTCCATGGTGAAGTCGTCAAGATTGTTTTTTTCTTTGGTGTATCCTAATGAATGGTCTAGGTATTGTCCTATGGATGTATACATTACTGTCTAAAAAGGACGGGAACGCTTTAAATAATAGAAAAAAAACGATGCAAATAGTCACTGTTCTATGTTTAAGATCGATCCAAAATGGGTTCAATGTTCAAAATTGGCACCAGAGTCCTAAATTGGGACTAGTGCGCTAAATAAAAACCACTGTGTCCCAAATTGGGATCCGTGACCAAAATTAGGTTTTAATGTCCCTACTTAGGACCAGTGTCTAAAATTGGGATCAGTGTCCTGAACTATCTCTAATTAGGATCCCTTTGTCCCTGATTGACATTCACTGTTCTACTTGTAAATAACTCGATAAATGAATACAGTAGTTATACCTACTCTAGTTATGAAATAATAGAAAAAATGTTGATCGGATGTGATTACCTACCTCATTAATTGTTTTGACTAAGTCGGAGTAAAAAGGTTCTTTTCCAAATTTAATTTCCAAATTTAATTTATAAAACAAAAGTATATGAAGAAACAGTCGTTGATCGCAGAGGTGCCTACGTTTGGCTGTAGGTACCAGCATGGCTTGCCACGTCGCGTCGTTGAAGCGTCCATGATATCGTCTATTGTTAATAAAGACGCCTGCATCTGTTGAAAAAATAATATCAGCGGTAATCTGCCGTATCGTACAATGTAAGATATCTCAGACAGTATAATTTTTAATGTGTTCAATTATTCAGGTTTTTTCGATTAAAGACTCACCAATTCTAAAGCCCACCCTAAAAATCGAGCAGTTTGCAGTTTTTCTTCTGTGAAGTATTTAGGGTCTTCCATCTTTTTATACGCGAAGGGAACAGCCAATCCCCGGCTTTGCTTTCCTCCATCCGTTGCGTAATTTAACAACTGCAAAAAAATATCATTAACTTTCAGAATTGGGAACAACCATAAGTGAAATAGAGAAGATGCTAGCAAACAAAGTTTAACTCACCTGTTCTACCCAACTTCCAACTTCAGGCAATTGATTTGTGAACTTAGGACTTGTCATTAAGGAGTCCACAACTTCGGGCAAGACTTCATGAAACTTTTGCTTATTCTGGTACATTTTGAAAGTTACCGGCACACTAAATGTAACAGCACTTTTATGTAATGTTCTCAGCTTGCTGAGATGTAATGTTTTACGCAGCAATAGCGATGCCATATTAACAGAACTGGAGAAGTGTAAAACCGTATATGGAAAAGTAAGTAAAAAATATAAAAGCTGCCTAACATTTATGGTGCATAAATGAGAGTCAAATGAAAAATGGTGCCTGCGTCGAACACTGCAAGTAGTCTGTTATTTCCAATCGACGATAGAATTACTTTTCGCATGATATATTGTAGGTAACTATTTATTATTAACATATTCATGATTTTTTTAAATAAAAAGTCTCAACTTTTATCCCTGGCGTCTGTACACATTTAGTTAAATCTAAACATTTAAGCACAGATAATATAATACTAGCGATTTAGCGAGTGTCCAGGAACTCCACGACCTCATCCCACCGGCCCCCTTCTACCATCGGACATCTAGACGCACTGCAAGTTACCATCCCTACCTTGTTGTTATTCCACCAATTCGCACTAAACGTTTCCAAACGTCTTTTATATTTCGCACAGCAAAGGAGTGGAACTCTCTGCCTGCGTCTGTGTTTCCGAATGCATACAACCTTAATCTCTTCAAAATTAGAGTGAACAGGCTTCTTCTGGGTAAGCTCGCTCCATCGTCGACTTTGTCTCTGTTATCTATGACCTAGACTAGTCATTCTTTTTTTTTTTTTTTTTGACGATGACCACTCGCAGTTCAGCACACTAAGGCTGGTTACTGCTTAACCGGACTATCCTGTGGTGGCCTTAAATGACTCTAAGGCCCCCAGCCAGGGCTTACAAACTAAATTAAAAACTACATAACCGCTCGCTAAGGGCATCCCCTGTGGGATACGTACCTCGGCTTAACGGGGTCATTTTGGGAGGACAACAAAAGACAGGCTGGGTCGTAATTATTTAGGGAGTTTAGAATTACTAGCTCAGCGACACGGGCTGGCTCGGTAAACAAAGGTCGGGGAGGGATTTTACTGAGTGATCGCGACGGACCTCGAGGCGAGGCTGGGTTACGTAACGCGGACTGTGTATGTAGTTCGAAACTTTCGGTTTTCCCTACTGTTTCCCTACATCTGGACATCTACATATTGACATCGGACTCGATGGTATGCCGCTAGCGGCGAAACCTACTAGACTGAGAGAATGTGATGGCATAAGCAGGGCTTAGGCCGGTTGGGTTGAAAGTGGAGAGCCCTATCCGGAGGACTTTCGGATTGAATTTACACGTTAGGGAACCTAACCATTAAGGGACGTGTAAATTTCAACATGGCTAGACTAGTCAAGAGCAACCCCATATTATATAGGTACCCGTGTTGTTGTTGTGGCCGCTCGAGCAGCCGTCGCGGCGTCTCGCTCGCGCTGGGTTGCTTGTCTCCCTCCGGCGGGGCGGGGTGCGGCGGCGGTCGGGACGATTGTGTGCTTGCGTGCGTTGCTCATGCTAGCCTGGTGGGCAAGGCGACCTGAGCCCATTATTACCTAGATTATTGGATATTTAGTGTGTGTACCCCTTTTTGTTAATGTTTTTGTTTTGTTTCGACTTTGCGTATATGTACCCATAGTATAAGGTAATAAGTACTTGTATATTATAAAACTGTATCCACGAGAACACTGCCGACAAACTGTACAGCAGTATGGCAGATGAAATGTGTATTTTTTTCCATGTAACTTTGTTGAATAAATAAATAAATTTAAAAAAATTAAAAAAAAAGATTTACGTAACCAAATGGAGTATCAGATTTCTATCTGCATCTGAAAGCAATGCACAAAAACAAAGAGTCCCAACCAAAATACCGACTTCCGCGATAAAAGTGATGAAGAGATGTTTTTTTTGTAACGTTTGAGTTCGTGTTCTTAAATGGCGGACCTTCTTTGAAAAAATCTAATGTTTTGTGCTTTTTAGTATCTCATTTTCTTTGAGGAGCTCGTGGCTAAATAATAACAGCCGCACGGATGGATCTTCAAAGGTTAAGCAACGCTTGCCGAGGTTGGTCTATGGATGGGTGACCATCTTAACATACCGAGACTCCTCCGTGCCTCGGAAAGCACGTTAAGCCGTTGGTCCCGGCTGTTATTTGTAGATCTTTGGCAGTCGTTACGGATAGTCAAAAGCCAGAAAATCTGATACCAGTCCTGCCAAGAAGTACCGTGTTATCCAGTTAATGGGTTGTGGAGGACTGGTAAGCAGCCGCTGTATGTAAAATACTGTTATTCAGCTGAATTCGGTTTGACTGGAAGCCGACCCCAATATAGTTGAGAAAAAGGCTAGGCAAATGATGAGTGTCTCATTTTCTTTGTTTCAAAAAAATATGCAGTAGAGAAACGAATGCCACATCCAAATCGGAACAGCACTTTCGGCAACATAAGGTTGTACTCTATACATCTACTACCCCTTCGTAGTTTTTGAGAAAATCACGGAAATACAAACATACATACATGAAATAATGAATTCATTCATTGAAGTTTATGAACATGACGTGCAAACAGATTTAATGTATAGTTTAATACACACGCTTTTTTTACTGTCACTTTCGTCTCGTTTATGGTCAACAAAAACTTGCTGCACGTCATGAATGCCATATTCTAGTTTTGCCGCCAGTATTTGGATGCGGTTATCAACATCATTGAAAAGATTCCGTTTGAGAGGTTAGGCATTTTAATAACATCTTTGTGCAGCCTGGGCAAACTAAAAAAATTAAAAAAGCGCGTCAAACCTCGAATAAGAAAAATGCCATCCGTCCTTGCAAAAACTTAGACTTCTTATAGGTTTTCCTGTATAATCCAAAATTTTTTTTTGGAAATTTTATGATCAGAAATTTTGGAGATAAAAGGGTGGAAGAATAAGCATTTTCGTCTATTTTCTTAAAAACATTTATTTAAAATCATAAAAAAACTAGCACTTCGCCCGCTACTTCGTCCTCGCGGATTTAGTAGGTACTCCACAAACTTCAACGCATGGGGCGTTGAAGTTTGTGGAGTACCTACTAACTACTAACCTAACCCCTTTTAAAGGTTAATTTTGGAAAATTAAGGAAATCGATTTTAATTAACAAGGAATATGCATGCATTTATTTTATTTGCAAAATAAAATACTTATGAGCTCTAATAGACAATTATGAAATAATTTTTAAAATACCTTCATCAGCGATGAAGTTATAAAGCTTCAAAGTTGACAATTAGACAGAGAAGTCCGATGCCAACTCTGACGCCTATACAGCTGCCATAGAAAACGGCGTTTTCGCGAGAGAGACAGATATATTTGTTTAAAATAGTTATATCTCGTTTTTTTTAGATCAATTTTGATTCTATTTTCACTGTTACTATTATATTTTTGTATATTGCGAGTTTAAACTGTTTAGATAGCAAATATTTTTTTAATGCATATTCCTTATTACCCAGCCGTTTCTGCTGCTGATTCTGTGGTCTCAGAATCAGTGCAACTGTTCACCCCGATCACCCCATCAGGGGTTGATTATGCAAAAAATGATAGATCTGTGTCAATAATCCCACTTTTAGTTTGTTTATACAATTTCCACGTAAATTGATGCAAGCAATAATTTCCTCCCCTAAAAACTTCGTCACCCCTTTTCACTCCTTTAGGGATTTATTTTCGAAAAATCCAAACATTTGTTATTTTAATTTTTTTTTATAGAAATCATTAGTACCGTGTTTCAACTTCATCGGAACAAGCACTAAGATTCTCCCAAGTTCGCTCATCCCGCAACAAGTTTCTTACTTAGAGCATTTTTATCTCTGTCGTAACTTTTAAACGAAAGGTCCGATTTTAATAATTTTTGCATAAGGATTTATATCATGATAACAAACTCAACATTTTTCCATTCAGCACGTATTTTGATTGAATAATTTGAACAAGAAGCGGTCATTGTGACTTAATCATTTTAAAATAAAACACTTAGTATTATTATTGTTAATACAGGGTGGCCAAACACGATGTAAACAACTTTAAATTTCGATATTTTTTAAACAAATATGTCCAGATATTTTCCCATGATTACATAATAGACTATGTTATTTTGTGTGGTAGCTGTATAACATCCACCGAATCTCTACCTTTTGCTGTTTGTAGTGTCTCTCATCAAATTTTCATTATTTACATTATTGCAATTTGCGTTGGGATCTCTTCTTTTTTCGTAAATAAAATATATTCTATGTTTTATCTTAATAATGTAGCGTTCTAATGGTGGAAAAAATAATCATTTCGGTTGAGAAGTTTTCGAGCCAAATCGTAACATTTCTTTAATTATTTTTATGACGAAATCCTGCATCGCATTATCAGAGTTTTTCGTGCGATTTGAACAAATACAACAGTCCGAATATCAACTAGCGGGCTTTACTCTCTTTTCCGCATACCTCTAAAACAAGATACATGTTTTTTAATTGATTGATTTTGATTAAATATCTATCCAATAATCTGTACGATTTTAATTGAGTATTTTTCATGATGTTAAAATCCGTTTTATCGATATCGACTATTTTCCCTTAATCAAGAACAGCAGCCCTAAAGATAGGCATACCTATGCAACTTGACCTTGAACTGACCAATTGCAGCCGCGCGATCTTCCTCGTCCCCCGGCCCGCGGTAGTGAGTCGTGTGCTTAGAAGAAATCAGTCTATAAGCTCTCTAGTGGTTAGATATATTCTCTATGGTATACCCATACCAAATTCTAACTCTTAGTGCTAAGCATCTCTGAGCTAAACCGCGGGCAGACAGACAGACGGATATGGCGAAATTATAAGGGTTCCTTGTTGAAAAAGTATTGTCAAGTGAGTGGTTACACCCCTGGTTGATCATTCGTTGGATGATCATTTTCCAATACAGGAGTAGTTCCTATTTTTTTTTTTAGATGTCTAATAGTCTATAGTGCATCCTGGAATACGAGCCGAATGCTGTAGGCTTAGGTACTTCTGAGCGTGCTCCATCGTTTCCCTCAGCATTGCTTACCATCAGGAAAGATAGTGGCCAAACGAGAGACCATCAGTAATAAATAATAATTAAAAATAAATTAATGGTAGGTTTGCTAAGGATGTTAAATTTAACTCTAAAACTAGTTCGCAGTAGATATCAAAAGTACCTATTCTTTTTGTGGATAAAGGTGTATTGCCTATGGTTAGCTTGCATCCCTCGCTCGCTGCATTTACTAAACTCCTTCGCCTCCCTCGTGAGTAATTCATAACGTTCGGGATTCATGCGCCCGTGACTTAGACACCGAGTGACGTGACTTATGACCAAAATGCGTTCTTGTTTGTCTTCTCTTTTTTAAAATATATAAAAAATATAAGATAAAAGCGAAAAGGCATCTTTTTAAATAAAATATTTAATGATTCGGGAATTTTAGAGCCGATATTGTAATTGAAATGTCATTTCTGGACGATGAATAGAAAATATAAGGACGTATATGACGAAACATGTTTGGTTTTAATTTGAAATCTAGTCTGAGTCGAAACGTCAATCTAAAATTTGACATTGAATATGACGGCCAGTGATTGATTGAGATTGATATTCATCGTCAGTGTACCTTTTTTTTTTTTTTTGATGTCGGGGGGAAATCCTCATGGAAATCCTCCACCCTGGGGCGGGTGGAGGGGTCTGTGAGACTCTTACTGACTAAAACCACCCCGGTGTTCCATCTCCCACCTACGCCGGGGATCGCGGGAACGTATGCGACTTCCGCAATCCCCTAGGCTGGTGCCATGCCGGCCCGCCACAGCGGGCCACCATGCGTCGGCGGGGGGAGTGAGGTGTTAGACTCCCCCCGCTACGTCAAAGAGGGGCGCATGGGAACACCACGCGCCGCCACCTCGGGTCCGGATGAATGGGGGGAGACGGACATCCCCAAGTCCGCCGCCCCTGGACCCAATCGTCAGTGTACCTTAACCCAACGTTTTTGTTAAGGAAATGTATGTACATACATAAAATAGTATTTATAAAACAAAAAAAAAGACCAAAACATTATTACCCTCATATTTTTAGATGCCATATTTTTGTAAAAATACCTTTGAATTTATTTACAATCAGAATAAAGTGAGTCACAGTAGTTTGCCTTCCTCAACCAAGAATTTTGGTGATAACTTGGTTAATTTAGTCTAGTCTTATACGCTTTCGGCAGGCTTCCATAATTTCTAAGAAGAACTCGGTCTCCCCTTCAGCTGGTAGCGCGCGTATTCGATGTTCTAAACGTTCATACACAGAGTTTCTAAACTTCTCATACACCTTGTCAATTTCTAATTCATTGTAAAGCTGCTTGATGCGCTTCACATGTTCTGGGTCTTTGCTACCGTAGTGTTCTTTGAAAATGGAACGCTGCGCTTCATTGCAGCGCTCTAGCGCTGTTACGGCAAACCAGGTTAATTTTCCTTCTTGAATATCTGTGCCTGCCTTCCCCGAGTTGGCTTCCGTCCAATATATGTCTTCGTAGTCGTTCTGTTTTAAATAAATATAAGCCTAAGATTAGATTAGTTCATACGAGTATTATAATAATAATTGCACAATGCATTGCAATATTGTTAATGGGACTCGAGGTTTGGAACCAGAATATACAATACAATGGTACCAAAGGTTTCTATGACTTGGTTGTACCAGATCGATAGGTTGTATTATGGTCATGTAGAAAGAGAAACTTAGTAGAAAGCACATTTGTGTTTTTCATACCTGAAATTGCAGTACTTTTCCAAATTCCATGCAGATGCTACTTAATTCTGTGGTATCTCTTTCCTTACCATTCTTGACTAAAAGCAGCCCTACGAGCATAGGTAATCTTAACATCAAGTGGCTGGTCTTGTGGATGGCGATAGCGTGGAATCGTTCCATGGTGAACCCGTCGAGATTGTTTTTTTCTTTTGTGTATCCTGATGAGTAGTCTAGGTATTGTCCTATCGCTGTGTACATGTATACCTAAAAAGAACGAGAAAGCTTTAAATAACAGCTAAGTTTAGCGCTTATAGTCACTGTCCCCTTCTAAGAATAATTGCCCTAAAGTGGATCCAGTGAGATAAATTAGGAATCAGTGTCCTAAATTAGGATCACTATGTCCCAAATTAGGATATAATATCCCTAATTAAAAAGTGTCCGAAATAAGGAAAAGTGTCCTGAAGGACTAGGCGTCCTAAATTAGGGCCACTGTGTCCCAAATTAGGATCCGTGACCCCAAACGAGTATATATACATATATATAGTATAATGAGAATTATATATGTATATATATAATACCCTACCCAAAAATACGCTTATTAGGATCAGTGTCCCAAATAAGAATCAAAAAATTTCAAAGTTCATAGTGAAAAACATATGGTTTAAAATTTTGGTCATAAAATAATAAAAGACTGCTCATGCAATACGTACCTCATTATTTATATTGATTAAATCGGAGTAAAAAGGTTCTTTGCCGAATTTAATTTCGATGATTTCCATTATACAATGGTATATGAGGAAACAGTCGTTGACTGCAGAGGTGCCCACGTTTGGTTGTAAGTGCCAGCATGGTTTGCCACGACGTACCGTCGAACCGTCTATGATATCGTCTACTACTATTATGTATCCCACCAACTGTTGAAAAAATAATCATTAGCAGTTTGGGATAGTGAATGCAATCTAGGGTATCAGCTACAATCTGCCATAACTCAGACAGTTATCCATCCATATTTAAAATTGCTTCCTGTTTGTTACCTTTCACATCTGAAGAGTTGCATAGATTTGGATGTAACTTGGCACACGGGGAGACTATGGCCTGGATTAGGATAATGATTTCTTGTCCCAGGTTTATGCTGCCTTGGAATAATTTTCGACTTTCACGCGGGCGTAGCCGCTGGCCAAAGCTCATCCATCCATACTAACATAATAAATGCGAAAGTGTGTCTGTCTATCTGTCTGTTACCTCTTCACGCTTAAACCGCTAAACCGATTTAGATAAAATAGACATAGGATAGGTTTTATCCCAGATCTCATCATTTAAGAGGCTGAAAAGGTGTGAAGGTGGGTTGAAGTCTATGTGGGAGTCCGTCATTATTGCAGCTAAAAACATGAAATATGATGTATTTAGGCACTGGATAAAAAAAACATATATTCAAGCGTTTTTGAATCTTAAAAATGGAAATGGCTGCCCCAAGTAACTATTCCACGCGGACGAAGCCGCGGGCAAAGGCTAGTTTCATAGGCTATTTTTCATATTTACAGCTTAAGACAGGTTTGTTCAATTAAACACTTATCAGGATCACTCACCATTTCTAAACAACACTCTAAAAATCGAGCTGAGTGCAGGTTTTCTTCTGTGAATTATTGCGGGTTTTCCATCTTTTGATACACGTAGGTAACAGTCAATCCTTTGCCTTCTTTTGCTCCATCCATTATGTTATTGAACAACTGTAAAATGAATCGTTGAGCTGCTTAAAGTTCTAGGTTTAAGCTACACGATGCCTGAAAGCCTAAACTGTCTGGACAGGTCCACTTTAATATGTGTGGTTTTCTCGAAAGACCACCTCAGACATTAACCTACATGGTTCTCATTCTTATGATTTGACCAGTACGGATTGTATATACTTTGGCCTCAGAGTTTACTTCAGCGTCAGCCAGGAAACACCGGCCACATCTTGTTTAAAATTACCAAAAAAGATTGACGTGTAAAAGTGTTAAGTTCAACCTATAATTACTTAATAAATATCATTTATCATTTAGAACAGTTACCTTCAGTGGAATTAACCATAATTATGTGAAATGGAGTAGGTGCTAACAAAGAAAGTTAAACTCACCTGTTTTACCCAACTTCTAACTTCAGGTAATTGCTTTGTGAACTTAGGACTTGTCATTAAGGAGTCCATAACTTCAGGCAGGACTTCATTAATCATTTGCTTGTTCTGGAACATGTTGAAAGTAACCGGTAATCTTAAGTTTAAATGCAACAGCACTTCTATGTTCACAGCTAGTTGAGACGTAATGTTTTATACTACGAACAAAAATGGCATTTGTTTACTTATTTTTCCATTTATAGTTTTTAGGGTTCCGAACCTCAAAAAGAAAAACCGGGTCCGGGTAAGTTTTTTTTGTCGATAGGAAATCATCAAATGAATCTTCCCGCTCTGGGCAGAGCGTGAGGGAGGATCAGACTCTTACTCACCAAAACCCACCAGTGTTATTTAATATGCTCTTTGCGTTCCAGGGCCGCAGCAACTCTTTCGAACAATTCCACAATCCTAACAGGTTCTGTCAATTCCTCATATGCTGGCATCTCTTTGAGGCGCGCGTGGAATGCAACGCGCCATCGATCTGGGTCTGTTACTATCTGATCAATGTTAATAATATGAGAAAATATTTTAATATTTGCCAATAAATCAAAACCTATAGGGTACTTCCCGTTGTCCAGTTTAGTATCATGCAATTTGGCACGAAACAAGATCTCACAGCACAAGTAAAGGACATTTTCTCACATAATTTTATTTTTTTACGTTAACAAACTTAAATTTGCATCGATGTATAGGAGAACAATAAACTACTAAGTTAAGTTTGTCCGTCTGTCCTAAAATACATATATACGATGGTACGGAACCCTTCGTGTTTTGGCGGCATTGAATGTAAATAATTATATTTTGTAGGTACGTAACTATTTATTTTCATTAACATAAATGGTTTATTTAAAACCTTTACTTATAAATACTAACGCCACAGTTCACGTTAAATGTACAATTATGTAGAAGTGGAAAGGGAAGGAAAAAACCGTGATAAATTGAAGATTTATAACAATAAAGTATGGTATTATTAATTTCACGTCTGTTTTCGTACCTGCAGGTATAACTTTGAAAGGTCTTATTTTCTTAGGTGTTATTAATTTGAGTTTGGCTCTTACCATTCTATAATTACTTTTAAAGTTTATTTTCTTTACTTACTTCTCTGCGATCTTGAAAATGTTAGCCTCTAGTAGTTAAAGTAGGTATGGTCAATTAAATTTTTATAACAATATCATTTATTTCAGGTAACAAAGACCCGTAACATATATACCTTACAGACTATCATACATATATTTATCAAAACTACAAAAATAGTATTCCATTATTTTACACAAAGCGACGGCATCGTGTTGCGCTGCGTGGTGTCACGTAGCCTTCCGCGGAATCGGCGATACACGACACCCTTCGGCCAAAACTCTTCCTTGGGGAGGTCTCAATATGATGAGTCGGAACTCGTACCACAAACGACTTGAAATTCGTGTTATGGCGCGACTCCCACTTCTCGACCCTTAAGGTCTAGCTGGTCTTCGCTCGAACATACTCCGCGATCTCCTCAGCCTTCGTGCTGTGATGTAGCAGGAACACATAGAGCTGCGTCGCAGGTATGCCGGACGCAGCATATTGGGTCCAGCCAACGTGGTCCCGCACTGGTTCCGACTAGAAGGTTTCTTCCTCTTCTTCCTTTCTACCTTCACGAAGCCATCCTTGTCACACGTGCCTTGAGCTGCGCCTAGCTGTTTCGAACCCCTGGTGGCAGGTTCACAGCAGCTCTTATATGCCTGCTCGAATAGTTTATCCCCATTTCTCGTTCTCTATTGCCCTAATCTATTTCTGCTCTACTTTTCTAACTCCTGGTATGGTATTAAACCCCCGCACTTCTAAGTTGTACAAGGTATAATTTGTTCTTTGTTAAGAATTCTATCTCAGTATTGCTGGACTAGTACATAAGAGTGGCTTACTAAGGCCGAGTTTTTTATCCGTAATTAAACTCAACCAATGATATAAAATTTAAATAAATTTTGTAACCTTTTTTGTTTTAAGGATGGGAAACCATCAAATGACTTCTTCCGCTCTGGGTGGAGCGGAAGAGCGTGTCAGACTCTTACTGACTAAAACCCATCCGTGTTCCTTCTAAAGCCCTTTGCGTTCCAGGGCCGCGGTGACTCTTTCAAACAAATTCCGCAACTCTGGCCAACAACTTGTATTTTTACATCTTTAGTATTTTCAAAGAAAGAAAAACAGCAACGGGCCATTACTAAGATTGGAACTCGGGCTTCGCTGATTGCGAATCCAATACTTAGCTCAAACGGCTACCAGCACATAAATTTTGTAACCTACGTTTCAAAAAACTACGCAAGGTCAACGACCTAGTCAAGGCAGATTACGTTTTTATAGGAGAGTTATTTTACACTGCCTAGGTCAACATTTAAAAGAAATTTGTTATTCCAAATGTGTGCGTCAGACATTTAAATAAGTACTTACTTACTAAGTTTTTTCTATATCATAAAAAAAAGAAAAATATAAACACCTTTAAATTAACTTACACAATCGTTTGACAAAATTTTTTCATGAATGAAATTATATATTTACGTCAAACCACATTTATTATACAAAAAAACAGCAGTTATTTTTAGCTACATACTTAGTTATCATATTTTTGTATAAATTCACTATGATAACAACAAGAATTTTGATCACATTTTAGTCTTATAATTTAGTTCACCTGCTTTCGGGACGCTTCCACAGTTTCTAAGAAGAATTGTGCCCCCCTTCCATCGTAAAACTGCATGATGCGCTTCACATGTTCTGGTACTAAACGATTAGGTATATCTATTTGTATTATATTAATAGCACATTGTAGTATAACATGTGACATATGATATGTGACGTAGTGTTTTATATAAATAATATTATTATGATAAAAATTGAATAGATAGCTAATTAATATTTCTAATTTCTAATAGATATTTTTACTTATATTTCCATTCACAGTTTTTAAAAGAGTTTCGTAGCTCAAAAGGAAAAACGGAACCCGTTAAGGATCACTTCTTTGTCCGTCTGTCTATAAGTCTGTCCATACCCTTTTTCTCAAAAATGCGTTGAGGTATATAGTTCAAATTGATCTTTAAACATATGCAAACAAATCAAATTGAAGCATCGCTAAATAATAAAAGTCGCACCTGTCGATCTTCGAGGTTAAGCAACAACAAGCTGGTGATGGGTGACCATCTTAACATACCGAGACTACTCCGTGCCTCGGAAAGCACGTTAAGCCATTAGTCCCGGCTGTGATTTGTAGATCTTTCGTAGTCGTTACAGTCTTGTCAAGAAGTACTGTGTTACCCAGTTACTGGGTAGTGGAGGTCAGATAGGCAATGCTGGTATTCAGCTGAATCCGGTCTGACCGAAAGCCGACCCCATTATAGTTGGGGTATGGCTAGGTAGATGATAATAGCACCATCCCGTCACTTCCCGTGGGTGTCGTAAGAGGCGACTAAGGGACTCAACAGAGAATGGGCAGCAGCATTCTCTGTACTTTGCAACAGCTACACTGCGATCGCCAACCCGCCTGCCAAGCAAAACATTTTGTTTTGTCTATCTGTCTATCTGCCTGTTTGTTCTGGCTTAGCTCCGAAATGGCTGGACTCATTTTGACTGAACTAGCAAATAGCTGATCTCATAAAGAGTAAATTGGCCAGTTTTATTCTAAAAGAGACACCAGGGTTTCGTGCAAATAAATAAAACCCATGGAAATGTTAACAGACACGAGCAACATATTTGATACTAAAAACTTAGGTCTTTGATCCCTTGGACCTCTAAAAATCAAGTATGTAAATCAACGCAATAATAAGCAACATATTTTGACACTTGCAAATAAATCAAAACCCATGACCCACAAGTAAAGGAAAAAGTCCAGTAATCGTGGATACTTGGTTTTCATTACAAATTTTATATTTTTGCGATTAAAAACTTACATTTGCATCGATGTACAGTCAACAAAGCTATTTGGTATGCAGGCAGCTAACTTGCAACTACTTTTAAACAATGTTGTGAGTGTGCTGAGTATACAATAAAATTATTGTACACCACACTCGTAAGTAGGTATGTCATAAAGCTTAAAAAGAAGAAATAAATATTGGCAGTGCAGTGGAAAATTTATATTTTTGCCTGTATAGGTACCAAATACCTTTGCTGACTGTACTTATAGGAGAACAATTTTTCAACTACAAAGTTAAGTTTGTCCTATAAAACATTAGGATGGTACGGAACTCCTTACGTGCGAGTACGATTCGCGTTTGGCCAGTTTTACATAGTATATTGTACGTAAATGTATTATGTATTACTAGCTCCTGCTAGCGACTTCGCCCGCGTGAATGTCATCAATGCCCAAGGGTTTAAAAAGAAGCTTATTTGCTATTCCAGACTTTAATTTATAAATGTGCCAAAACTCCAGAATCCGCTCAGCTGTTCCGACGTGACTAAATAAGAAACATCCATCCATCCGAACTTTCGCATTTGTAATAGCAGTGAGATTAACATATTATTAATGATTTATTAATTAAAACCCTTTATTTATAGGTACCAATGGCACTGTTCACACTTACATAGATTAGTTACCAAATTGGAGTTTCATTTCTCTCTGCGTTTTAAAAGAATAGGTACAGAAAAGTGAATGTATAAATTCCACAAGGGAAGGAAAAGCCATGATAAACTAAAATACTGTAATTATTAATTTTATTATACAGGACATGCATGAGAATCATATTGTTCTTTGTTTTAAATTTCTGTGTTTTCCATAAATGTATTTGTTTTGTTTTTAAATCTTCTTTATACATTGTTATCTTTTGTTAAAGAGTGGCAGGCTCGCAGCCTACTAGAGCTTGTATCAAGCCAAAGCTCTTAGTGTGCAATAATAGCTTTAGAATCGCTAAGTGCCATTGTAAAAAAATAAACTTCACATTTGGTGTTCGTCATTTCCATAAAGTGAAGACAAGCACATTTAAGGATGGCGACCATTCCTGAATATCTTTGTAAAATATGCAAAGTTAATACAGGCAATAGCTGTATTTTTGTGTAAAGAGTTTTAGAATCAGTTTCTGAAAAAAAATCCTTTTCGAAAACCCCGCCCGGACGTTCCTTGGACAATCCGATCTAGGAGAAACCCGGGGAAACAAGGAAGGATGACAGCCTTTTTTTATATGAATGGGAAATCATCAAATGACTTCTTCCGCTCCGCCCAGACCGAAGAGTATTAGACTCTTACTTACTAAAACTCATCCAATTTCCTCCTAATGCCCTTTGCTTTCCAGGGCCGCGTTGACTCTTCCAAACTAATTCCGTAACTCTGGCAGATCAGTAGAGACGAACCTAGCCGGTCCCGTCTTCTATGCTGACATCTCTTTGAGGCGCGCGTAGACCGGACCTGGTTCTGATTGGAAGGCTAGCCACCCAACGCTTGCCGTCGGCAGGCCCGCGCCTACGGTGGCCGGTAATCGCCCTGCGCCTCCCGACACCCAGGGCGACGGCTTCTTCTGTTGCGACGGCTGGGGCGTGAGGTTTACCTCTCCCTCACGCGACCCGCCTTCAACTTCGCTAGCATTACTGCTCCGCAGAAGTATGACTGCTTCCCATGCCTCCTCGCTCCGGACAATGGATTGAACTAGGACCGGACGCTAGAGGTCAACGCCGCCGATCAAGCAGGTCAGACCTCCAACATAATCTCCACCGGGCGTGTCCTTCCGCCGAATCCGAAACAGGTAGCTCCCGAAACAGGATGGGCAAGCCCTTAGGGCTGCCATCCTGTTTCGAAAAAAACGTTGGATCAGCGCTAGCCTTTATCCAACGTTTTTTTAGTACCTACTGTATATACGTCGAACGACGTTAATAAAACATTAATACCTTAGAATATTTTTACTTACATACCTATAAGTTTATCATATTTTCTTATAAATTAACAGTTTTAATCATCTTCGATATAATAAAAATGGATCGCTAAATGTGTTGCTAAGCGCAAATCTTGAGAACGGCTGGACCAATTTCGCTAATTCTTTTTATATTGTGTTTGTTATTGTTAGGAGAAGGTTCTTATGGAAGAAAATTTTGTAAAAAACATTGAAATCCGACGTGACCTGCCCTGCGATTCTGTAAAGCTGTCATTCTATCTTGATTAGATGGATTGACAGCTCACTTCGTGATCACTTCACCCAAGCATTCACTTCGACATGTTTACAGAATCTACTGGCAGTAACAGTAATTACCGTCCTTAACCAAGAATTTTTGTTACATCTAAGTAATTTCATTTAAAAAATTTGCATTCGACAGGCTTCCATAATTTCCAACATGAACTCCTTCTCTCCGTCAGTTGGTAGCGCACGTATTCGACTTTCCAAATTTTCATACACAGAGTTTTTGAACTTTTTATACACCTTGTCTATTTGCAATTCGTCGTAAAGCTGCTTGATGCGCTTCACATGTTCTGGGTCTTTACTACCGTAGTTTTCTTGGAAAATGGAACGCTGCGCTTCATTGCAACGCTCCAGCGCTGTTACGGCAATCCAGGATAATTTTCCTTCTTGAATGTCTGTGCCTGCCTTCCCCGAACTAGTTTCGTCCCAGTAGATGTCTTTGTAGTCGTTCTGTTAATAAACATAAAGATATTAAAATCCAGGCTTAGAAACAGAAGTCAAAAACGGAGAAAATAATGTTTGAGAGTCTTCTGCCCGGTTTCTAAGGGATAAAGTACCTACTTTATCGCTCGATTATTTGTCCGTTAACCACTAACCAACCAATGGCGATATGACAAATATACGATAGAAAACGGGGATTAGTCATACGAGGTTTTATAGATATCTAACGAAGGTATTTAAAGAAAAAAGTATTGGTATAGAGAGATGGGTTTACATTTGTGCAATATTTCTTACCTGAAATTGCAGTATTTTACCAAACTCCAAACTGATGCTGCTTAATTCCTTGGTTTCTCTTTCTTTTCCATTCTTGACTAAAAGCAGACCCGCGAGCATCGGCAATCTGAACGAATAGTAGCCGGTCTTTTGTACGGCGATAGCGTTGAATCGTTCCATGGTGAAGTCATCAAGATTGTTTTTCTCTTTGGTGTATCCTAATGAATAGTCTAGGTATTGTCCTATGGATGTGTACATAATTGCCTAAAAAGAACGGGGGCGCTTTAAACAACAGCAACATTTTGTGCAAATAGTCACTGTCCTGTGTGTAAGAAAGATTGCTCCAAATTGGGACTTGTGTCCTAAATTAAGACTACTGTGTCCCAAATTGGGATTCGTGGCCTAAATTAGGATACAATGTCCCTACTTAGAGCCAGTGTCTAAAACTGGGATCAGTGTCCTAAACTGTCCCTGAAAAGGATCCGTTGTCCCTGATTGACATTCACTGTCCTATATTAATCTAGAAAATCCAATTTCATAAATGTATACAGTACGTATAATATTTTGGTTTGAAAGAATAGAAAGACTGTAGAACGCAGCTGATACATACCTCATTAATTATTCTGACTAAGTCGGAGTAAAACGGTTCTTTTCCGAATTTAATTTCGATAATTTCCATAAAACAAAAGTATATGAGGAAACAGTCGTTGATCGCAGAGGTGCCTACGTTTGGTTGTAGGTACCAGCATGGCTTGCCACGCCGTGTCGTTGAAGCGTCCATGATATCGTCTACTGCTAGTATGGATGCCTGCATCTGTTGAAAAAATAATATCAGCAGCCGGGAATAGTTACTGCAAGTAACGTATAATGTAAGATATCTCAGTAAGTATTATTATTATTATTATTTTTTAAACTGTTCATATTGTGTTTACACAGGCTTGTTTAATTAAACGTTACTCACCATTTCCAAAGCCCACCCTAAAAATCGAGCAGTTTGCAGTTTTTCTTCTGTGAAGTATTTAGGAACTTCCATCTTTTTATACGCGAAGGGAACAGCCAATCCCCTGCTTTGCTTTCCTCCATCCATTGTGTAATTTAACAACTGCAAACAATTTACAGTTACTTTCAGAGATTGCGATCAACCACAAGTGAAATAGAGTGGATGCAAATCATGCAAGCAAACAAAGTTAAACTCACCTGTTCTATCCAACTTCCAATTTCAGGCAATTGATTTGTGAACTTAGGACTTGTCAATAAGGAGTTCATAACTTCAGGCAGGACTTCATAAAACTTTTGCTTATTCTGGTACATTTTGAAAGTAACCGGTACACTAAATGTAACAGCACTTTTATGCAATGTTCTCAGCTGGTTGATATGTAATGTTTTACGCAGCAATAGCGATGCCATATTAACAGAACTGGAAAAATGTAAAACCGTATTAGGAAAAATAAGTGAAAAATACGGTAGCAACCGATCATTTATGGTGGATAAATGAGAGACGAATGAAAAAACTGTCTGCGGCAAAAATTTCCAGGCGTCGATAGAAACTTATTTTGTGCCTTTTATATGATAATTATGTTGTAGTTTAAATTACATGTATAATTTACATAATTATTCATGAATTTTTAAATAAAAGTCTAGCTTATACACCCGGTGCTGTTCACGTTAAGTACAATTTATAGAGTCTCAGGTTTCTTTATGCATCTCAAAGAAATACACAAACATGAATGTGTCAAACATGGTATGAAAGTCATAAATACACAGGAAACCTTGTGTAGGTATTTATCATTATTTAATAGTTTACGTCTTTTGAATATCTTCACTAAGAATAATGTAGGTAATATTTCATTAAAGTTTATGAACTACGCACAAACTAACGTTAGTAAGATTAGTTTTAAGTACGTCACGTTCGTCACTTTTATGGCCAGCAAAAACTGGCCGCATGTCACAATTGCGTCACCTGCGTACGGCGAGCGTTGGGTGGTTCGCTGTCCGATCAACACCAGGCCCAGGTCGATGGCGCGTTGTGTTCCACGCGGGGCTCAAAGAGATGTCAGCATAGAGGAGACAGGGCCCGCTAGGGCCAGAGTCTGCCAGGGTTGTGGAATTTCTTCGAAAGAGTCACCGCGGCCCTGGAACGCAAAGGGCTTTAGAAGGAACACGGATAGGTTTTAGTCAGTAAGAGTCTGACACGCCCTTCCGCTCCACCCAGAGCGGAAGAAGTCATTTGATGATTCCCCATCCTTAAAAAAAAAAGGCAGGCTAAAGCCCTAAAACGTGAGCGTTGGACCTCGTGCATTCAGAGTGCCATACCAAATGTAGAAGTTAAACGCCATCCGTCCATTCGCAAAACTTAATACTTGTTATACTTAGGTTTTCCTGTAATCTAAAGAACTATATTTATCCAAAATTTTAGGATCTGTAAATTCGGAGACTTTTTTTCGAAATTACTGGTCCAAAAATTAGTGGGAGAATGGGCAATTTTCGACTATGTTCTAACACTCCTTTTTTTGGGCAGTCGTGTAATGTAATTTGTATGATCCTTCTTTTTAGGGTTCCGAACATCCGTAAAAAAACGGAACCCTTATAGGATCACTCGCGTGTCTGTCCGTCTGTCGTCAGCCAATTTTCTCCAAACCGACTTGACCGATTCTGTTGAAATTTGGTACACACATGAACTTCTGCGACCCAAATACAGAAACTAATAAAGGGATTCCTCGAGTACAGTAACAGCCAATTACGTTATAAACCAAGCCAGAGGTTACTTTTCATACTCTTTTTGCTGATGTCCTTTACCGGAGTCCAATGGCTTTAAGCATATTTTAGTATTGGTAGATGCTTTTTCTAAGTACTGTTTAACTTATCCCTTTTATAGACAGGACCATGATGAATTTAAAGGAAGCGTTTAAAAACGCTGTTTCCTTATTTGGCACTCCACATCTTGTAGTTACTGATCGAAGCCACAAATTTTGTTAAATGGATTAATGATTTAGGATGCACTATACATTACATAACTCCTGAGATGCATCATGCGAATGGCCAGGTGGAAAGATACGCACGTGCTCTTCATAACATGTTACGTGTTGAGACTAATAATAAGAAAAGTAAGTGGTCCGACCAGTTATAGCGTTTACAGTCACAAAACAAAAGACCACTCAAGCATGACCATTAAATTTGTTGATCGGTATTGAAGGTACAACTCCCGTAATACAAACCCTGGTCCTTGATGTCGCTATAGACTGTTGAGTGATCGTCGATCCTTGAGAGAAATGTAGCTGAACGTCTTGAAGATAATCAGAGCCGCCAAGATAAGTATGTCAAGATAATGCGTCAACCGCTTCGTGTTTTTAAGAAAAATGGTCTTGCTTTTGTAATTATAGATAAGTAGGTACGCACAGTACAAAGTGAAATAAGATTCCGGAGTGCGCGGTCCTTTTAAGGTGACAAGAGTATTGGAGAATGGCCGATACGAATTGAATATTATTGCTGGAGCCAACGGCAAGCCTCCAGCTGAGTGTGCTGCCTTCTTTGCGTGTAGGTAGCCATTGAATTTGTGTGGGTATGCCTTCAGCCCTTTGAATACAAGAGCTTGTGTATTATGTCTTGTGTTGTGTGAATACTAGACCTTGTGTGTTATATGCAGCCTTGTGTGAATACTAGGCCTTGTGGATCATGTCTAGCCTTGTGTGAATACTAGACCTTGTGTATTATGTCTAGCCTTGTCTGAATACTAGACCTTGTGTGTTAGGTCTAGCCTTGTGTGAATACTAGACCTTGTGTTTTATGTCTAGCCTTTTGTGAATACTAGACCTTGTGTGTTATCTCTAGCCTTGTATAAACACTAGACACTTGTGAAGTGTATTTCTAGTCTTATGTGAGCTGAATAGTGACTAATTGTTTGTAATCATATACGTACCTATTATAAATAACTTTCACTCTTTTCCTAAGGGTTGTCTTACCTTTTATCGCCTTCTTTATTTCCTAATACTTGGTGTTAGTCCTAGCTGTGTATTTATAGATGTACATTTCAGGTGCCGATCAATTGGATGAGATCATGCCTTTAATAGAGGGTGAAACTACATCTGAGGTTCAAAGCACACCAGCCTACAATGATGAGGAAGCTAGACATCTAAACTTGCCGAAGAAGTCAAGATCTCAGGAGAGGCTGTATAAGGAAACCTTAACAATGTGAAGCTAGCTAAACTTTCGAAATCAACTGACAGATCCAACATAATCGGTCATCGTTTATCGTTTGACACAATTAGATATTGTCAAGCTTCGTTCTCGATATTAGTATAAACACACATGTAGTTTCACTTACAGGCTCGCTATTTCGCACTGAACGTAGGAGAAAAATAAATTATTTCACTAAAATGTAAGGTAGATTAAAAACTTTTGTTCGAGACTTTGACATTTGCGCCTAGCCAGCTCATTCAAGTATCAGTGTTTCGCTGTTTCGCATCTATTTTTTTGTCTTACAGTAATTCCAGTGCGTTTTTACATTATGATGCCGAAAGTGATAGCTATAATCGTGACAATTCTTGTTATTTGTGTAAAAAACTTAAAAAGTTAGAACGTGAAATAAAACGTGGGTGACGTATTCGCTATGAAAGTACGTCGTCATCGGATGGTGATTTTACTAAGCCTTTTTTTTTTGATCACGGGGGGAAATCCTCATGGAAATCCTCCACCCTGGGGCGGGTGGAGGGGTCTGTCAGACTCTTACTGACTAAAACCACCCCGGTGTTCCATCTGCCACCTACGCCGGGGATCGCGGGAATGTATGCGACTTCCGCAATCCCCGGCTGGTGCCCGCCTCTGCGGGCCACCTCGCGTTGGCGAGGGGAGTGAGGTGTTTAACTCCCCTCGCTACGTCAAAAAGGGGCGCACGGGAACACCACGCGCCGCCACCTCGGGTCCGGATGAGTGGGGGGCGACGGACATCATCAAGTCCGCCGCCCCTGGACCCAGTTAGGGGGGCCGGAAGAGGGCAGCGTATGCCCTCCTCCGACGCCCGATGCGCCTGCTGCGGGCAGGGAGAGCGGTTGTGATCTCCCTCTCCCTTTCCGCAGCCTCCTTCTGCGCGATAACTGTCTCGCAGAAGGAGACCACCGCGTCCCAGGACTCCTCACCGCCGACCATAGCATGGACTACGGCCGGCAGCGAGAGGTCACCGCCTACAACAGAGATGAGGGCACGCCGCGGCTCCTCCCAAGCTGCACACTCTGCAAGCGTATGCCGTGCCGTGTCCTCCCGACAGTAGACGCAGTGGTGGCATCGAGCGTCCGGCTCCCTGCCTATGCGACACAAGAACCTCCCGAAGCAGCCATGCCCCGAGAGGACCTGCGTCGCACGGAACGACAGGGAGCCGTGCCACTAAGCCTGACCTAACCTGCAGGGTGAGTCATTGACCTACTTATTTCGTGTTTACATTCTTATAGGTTACTTTTAGCAACTAGGTGGATTAAAGGGCTCGGTTTCTTAAAATACCGTTATGTAAAAGTAGTATTTTACGTTTTAAATTTAAAACGGTTTCATAGCAATAATTAAATTAGAAAATCGGGTTGTCCTTTGGGGGCCTTTCAATTCCAATATTAAGTACTTGCTGCTTGGATCTACTTGTAGGGTTTTTCCACAGCATGTACCTACCTAAGTATTTCTTAGTGGAATAAATAAAATATTGCCTCTTAGGATTGCGTGTTTCTCACAAGGAGTCTCACTTCCCACCCGTAATTAAATATTTTTTTAATTTAAGCAAAATATTCATTTTGCTTGCAGAGTGCGAACAATCGATGACGAATGTGCCACAAATCACGGCGACACGGCCTGGATGCTCGTACTGGCAATAAGTCCCAGCGGAATGTAGTAACGAGGAGGCTTCGCCCCTGGTCCTGTCCGACCCCATCGCACAATCCCCCACTGCAGACAACATCTCGGCCGACGTGAACGTGCTGCCGCCAAGCTCAACCACAGTGCTGCCACTGGCCTCTCTAAAGAGAGCAAGGAGCTAAAAGATAGATTTTTAGTACCAGTGAACTGCAAGTTTATAAAAGCGCCTACCCTTAATCCGGAGATTCGAGCATATCTCATAGAAACTCAAGCAAAGCGAGATAAGGGTATAGAAAGTAAGCAGGGATTAACATCTTGTGCCACGTTTATTACCACGCTGCTCTCATCAGGTCACAAAAACCCTGAGCTTCGTTAGGTGCCATTATATCACCATAAATAGTGCGTTCACACTGTTCATATAATTGAGGAAGGTACAATTCGTCGTAAAGTTGCTTGATGCGCTTCACGTGCTCCGGGTCTTTGCTGCCGTAGTATTCTTTGAAGATAGCACGTTGTGCATCGTTGCAGTGCTGCAGCGCTGTAACGGCAGCCCAGGAACATTTACCTTCTTGGATATCTCTGCTGGTTTTTCCAGTGACGATTTCGTTGCCATAGGCGTCCATGTAGTCGTCCTTTAATCAGAAACAGTGCATGTATTAGGACAAAGCGGTTCCTTGAGGATTTTGCAATCCTGATTTCTCGAACTGAATTTAAACTGTGATTTATACTCTGAAAAATAGGTTTCAAAGTGGAAAACTTAATTATAGGTAAAGGGTTATTTAACTGAAAAATAAACTGCAAGAATATTATATTTTCACCTGACACTGCATTAGCCTTCCAAAGTCCATGCAAATATTATGTAATTCTTCAGTTGCTTTCTTTTTTCCATTCTTTACTAAAAGCAGAGGTACAAAAAACGGTAACTTGAAACAATAGTAGGCTGTCTTGTTTATTGCAATAGATGTATAGATTCGGTCCGTTAATACATCAAAGTTTTTATTTTCTTTGTTGTAGCTTGACCATATATCTAAATGTTCACCATAATTACTTTGTATACTGTCTGTAAAATAATAGTGTTGAAATTAAATATTTTTTAAATTACGAATTAATGGGAGCAAATAGGAAGATCCTAAACTACTATTCTCTGCCCTAATGTGTCTAACTTTACCTTTCTAAAGAATCCCTGTTCTAAAGGATTATTTGTTAAGGGTTGTTTGTGAGCCCCAAAATATTCTTTGTTATTACAATTAGTATTCGCTGTCCCAAATTAGGATACGCTGTCCCAAAATAGGGTTCGCTGTTCCAAATTAGGATTTTCTGACCCAAATTAGGATTCATTGTCTCAATTTAGAAATTTATTTGATTCCTGTCTCCTCTGCTTATAATCATTAAATACATAACAGCAGATCTTGCTCTTCATAAATGATTGAAAATTACCTCATTAAACTGTCTCAATAATTCAGCATAAATAGGCGTTTTCCTGAAAGACATGTCCAGTATTTCCAACATTGAATGGTATATAAGTAGAGCATCATTGATACCGGACAGGGCCACATTGGGTTGGAGGTGCCAGCACGGCTTGCCACGCCGCATTGTTCCACCGTCTAATATGTCATCCATTATCAAGAATTGTGTCTGGAACTGATAAAAACGCATTATAAGGTCATGCGCACGGATAGTCGTCTACACATAGGGTGTTTTAGAAGTGCGTGGCCATATTTAAGGGTGATGTTGGGTCGCTGATGTAAATTTTAAAAAAAATAGCAAAACAAATAAAAATGAATCGTTTCAACAAATTTGCCTAGAATAATCGACTAAAAAGTTTTAGAACTATTTAGCCGCTTTTTGTGGTCGTTTTTTTTTTTAATATTTTCACATTTTGTATGTTTTCAATATTTTTTTCTAAATGTACGCACTTCTGGAACATCCTGTACCTATGCAAGTGAATCTCCCTTTCGACAATTCCGTCGGAAAAGTTTTTTTTTTAATGATGGGAAATCATCAAATGACTCTGCCCAGAGCGGAAGGGAGTGTCGGACTCTTACTGACTAAAACCCATTCGCGTTTCTCAAATGCCCTTGCGTTCCAGGGCCACGGTGACTCTTTCGATTTAATTCAGCAACCCTGGCAGGCTCTGGCCCTAGCGGGTCTCTTTGAGGCGCGCGTGAAACACAACGTGCTGTCAACCCGGGCCTGGTTCTGATTGGATGGCGAGTCACCCAACTCTCGCCGTCGGCAGGCCAGCGCCTACGGTGGCTGGGAATCGCCTTGGTTTCAAAAGGTTTGCCTCTCTCTCACGCGGCCCGTCTCCTCCTTTATTAGCTTTACTGCTTCGCAGAAGTCGGTGAAATGTGAATTGGTTCATCTAAAAATAACACATCGCTCAAATTCGCTCAGACCTGCAAGGATCCCTGTGTGAGTTTTAAACAGGAAACACTCTAATACCATTATTTGGTTACTTACAGGTGGGAAAATTGTAAATCAGAAATCTATTTATGTATAGAGTTTTAAAAGAGTGGTAAAAATATTTTTTACAACTTCTCTTGGCTTGCTTTTAATTATTTTGTAATAGGTGATTTTTTTTGCTAGAGAATCACCTCTTAGACTACCCTTCTCGGGTTAAAGGTGTTTTTGCCTTAGTGAGTTTGCCTTTTCAGGTTTTGCGTAATCTGTTACACTTGTGATGTATGTATGAAAATAACTTCCTTTTATGAATTTCATAATTTGCTAACCTTTTTCATCCAGCTTCGAATTTCTGGCATTTCAGTTATCTTAGGACGAGTCACCACGGAGTTTAAGACTTCTGGCAGGACTTCTACGAATGCTTTCCTTTCCGTATTCATGTCAAAATTTGGCACACTAAATCTATCTAAACTTCTTTGTAAGTTTCTCAACTGATTGTAGAAATACGTATTACGACGGAATAATATAGCCATTGTTTATACTTGAGAGGCCAAGTCGTATACGTATGATGAAAAGATTACTAATGTTTTCAAATTTATACTTGAATTTTGTAACATGCCTCTGTTAAAGCTGGGAGCATACATTTGTCGGTATTACCTTTTAGCCTCAGGCATTTTATTTTATGCCTACTATCATAGACGGTTGATAACCTCTTTTGGGTTGTAAAATGACATCATGGATGGAGCAAAATCTGATTAAGTAACGTAATGTATAGTAGTTTAAAGAGCATATGCGAGAGCTCAAATGCTATTTTGGATGGCACCCCGCCTAGCAGCAACATCACTTACCTAGGTTTATTCCCATCGTGAACCTGCTGCTTGAATGTTTGGCTTCCTTGTGTTGTGTATGTAGGTAGGTATGCCTTATTGCCTTATCACGAAATCTCAAAAACTACTAGACCTATGAAGTTTTTATCCTCCACGAACTTCAACGCTCCCTGTCCCCCCGTTTAAAGGGTAGTTTTAATAGTATTAGTATTAGTATTTTTGCTGCTGAGACTGCAGAATCAGCGCAACTGTTGGGTCCGACACTTCATTGGGGTTCTTATAAAATAATCGTTGAATCCTCTCACAAAAACTTCATCACCCATTTTCACCCCTTTAGAGGCACAAACAAAACACCTATTTCTTATTTTTCATCAAGACTGTTAATGCCGAGTTTTAACTTTATCGGACCAAGCGTTAAGATTCTTCCATACAAACTTTAACACCCCCTAAATCGTCTTTTGGGGGTACTTACTTCGTGACGTCTGACGACTGACGTCTTCTATTCATAATCTACCTGTGTGCCAAATTTCATCAAGATCCGTTAAGCCGTTCTCACGTGATTGAGTAACAAAAATATCCATCCATCCAAACATCCAAACTTTCGCATTTATAATATTATATATAACGGAGGAGGAGCCTCCGTAGTGTTTTTAAAAAGTGTGTTTTCGTCTCCCAGTTTCATCTTTGGTGACTCTCCTCCATAGTATCCAAGCCCGTGACAAGAACTCCGCGATGTCTTTTGTTGAGTCGTAAACATATTCCCTAAACATGATGATGTCCCGGAAGAATCTATATTCAAGTTCGAACGTGGTAATAAGATTTTCCTTCAACTCTTCCCACGTAGTAGTAGTCACCATACAATCATCGGTCCACATTTTTGCATGGCTCGTCAACAGGCTGCAGATTTTTATGCGGTTATCGAAATTATTCAGCTTGTACGCTTTGATCGCTTGATCGATATGCTGGCACCATTCTCGTACACCGACGTGGGTGTCCGGATCGAACGATGGTAAATAGACGTTCTTGATCCAAATTTTTGCTTCAGTAGGTGGAGCACATAAGCGTTCCAACATCTTTTGCAACATCTCCATCATTTGCATCAGGAATTGTGGTGGTATCCCGCTCATCTGCATTCCATGGGGAGGATACACTTGCGATCTTGATTGCAGTACAGCTTCAAATGGTGTATTGGTGATCAACACAGGCTCACTGCTGCTGGGTGATGGTTGGTTCCAGTTGATCAGGTGGTGAACGAGCTGATGAGGAAGTGGCTTAGGTATGACGTCCTTGAAATCCCACTTCTGATAACGGAGGAGGAACCTCCGCAGTGTTTTTAAATGTTATCTTCATGATCACTAATTTTTGGGTTTTCAAAAGAAAACCTCACAAGTTGTTCCAAACTTCATTTATTCAACGAGCAGCGTAACGACGTCATAAAGAGGTCCGTACTGTCCGGCGGCTCAAGCGTGAATACCCGAGCGCCTTTCTTTTTTTTTGAGTGGCGTCTTGCAGTTCAACCAGTCAGGTGGTCGACTGCTTAACCGGGCTTGCCTGTAGTGGCTTTAATATAAATATTAGAACCTCCAGCCAGGGCTTATGAAAACTTATAAAGTAAGCGACTACACGCTAAGGGCACCTCCTGTGGGGTACGGGCCTCGGCTTAGGGCGTCGCTGAGTGGAGGATAGCTGGACGGGCTGAATCGAACTTACAAACTACGGGCTCAGCGGCGCGAGCTGGCTCGAGCAAGGGTCGGGGCGGATATTGACGGGACGTCGCGGCGGGCTTCGGCGGCAAGGGCAAAAGGCGGTCGTGATTTGCGTAGAGTGCTGGTCTCTTTGCGACTCTCTTGAAGGAGAGTGTTGGAGTCATTGGGCGTGACGAGGGTATGCCTCGGTCGGCGTACCTTGGAGATACGTTCTGCATCTTGTGGAGGTGACGAGGCTTTGCGTGTGCAAAGACGACGCAAGCGTGCGTCATGATAGGACGGATGACCGCGGTGAAAAGTCGCAGTTTGTGCTTGAGTGACAATTTGCTACGTCGTAATGAAATGAAGCCTTCCCTGAGCGACAGCGGTGCAAGAACGGGCCTGCCTTATCAGCTATATCGCTCAGCGAAGGTGAGGTGGCTGTCCAGGATGATCCCCAGGTATTTGGCTTGCTTCTCCCAGGGGATCGGCTTGTCATACATGGTGATCGGACGAGGGGGTTTGTGCCACGGTTTCGTGAAGAGAACCGCCTGACTCTTATTGGGGTTTACCTTGATTCTCCATTTCCTGAACCATCTGCCCAAGATGTTTGTGGTGATGTTTAGAGAGTGCAAGCGATAGAGTCGGTCGCGACAGGTGTAGAAAATGGTGGTTGTCGTCGGCAAATCAAAAAAGGAATCATGATGATTATAAAAACATGAACTTTGAGTATAGTTACAAATTATTGATTTGAAGAATCAAAAGACAACAAACTCTTCCTGAGTTGTGCGAAAACAATGCTATTCAATTTAACAGTTTTAGTAGGTACGGAACTCTAAAAACATAATAAGATTCTTCAATATAATAATTTTGTTCAAATGTTTTCAAAGCACAATAAGTAATTTTGCCGTTTCTTTAATCCCGGGATAAAATCGTCGTGCTTATGATTCCGGGATTTTAGAGGATGTATTATCAACTCGATGTTACTTACTTCCACGAACATTAGGTAAATATAGTCTATCTATTCCGATCTCTGGTAATTAGTTACAATAGTCTACAAAATGTTGACTTTGAAGGATTTTCGTTGTGAAGTAGCTTTTTTATGTCCATTATTAATAATTTAGTTACTGCTTTGAAAATACAAATTAGATTTTTGCAAAAATAGACAAAATTTTGATCCTCGATTCATACTTAAACGGAATTCCCACGTTTTTTCGCTGTCCTCCTGTATTTTGCATCTGTATCATCTCTGCAAACAGTCCAACAATAATTCGCCACTATTGAAACGTTCCAGATGCCCTGATAACGTTTCTTCTATTTCGATGGCCTGTTGGAAATGCAATCCATGGTCATCGCTAAAAGACCCACAGTTTTCGGAAATAAGTATTTGACGAAGATTGGTAGGTACCTAAATTAATTTAAAAAATAAACAAAAAAGCAACCTATTCATACAATTTAATTCGTTTAATATTAAACAAAATCACTTCCGGTACCCTTAAAAAATGGAACCATAGCTACAGGTAAACCATCATCATTTTGCATCATTTTCCAGACACATAACGTAAGGGGCGATTCAATTTACACGTTTATAGGTGGCATTTAAAACTTCTAACAGAAACATTCTATCTCGTTCATGCGGTAAGGCGTGTGTTCGGCGCATTAAATCTTCATACATATTACGTTCACACTCGTCGTATAACTGAGGAAGGTGAACTTCGTCATAAAGCTGCTTGATGCGCTTCACGTGCTCCGGGTCTTTGCTGCCGTAGTATTCTTTGAAGATTGCACGTTGTGCATCGTTGCAGTGCTGCAGCGCTGTAACGGCCACCCAGGTACATTTTCCTTCTTGGATATCTCTGCCGGTCTTTCCTGTGATGAGGTCGTTGCCATAGGCGTCCATGTAATCGTCCTTTTAACAAAAACAGTATACAATTTTAGAGGAAGGAAAAAACCGATTTAACTAAGACCCTTTTTTTTTGGTTGGGAATTCATCAAAGGACTCCTCCTGCCATGGGTAGAGCAGAAGGGAGTGTCAGACTCTTATTGACTAAGGCTTGTTTCACACGTACCACAACCACACCACACTGTTGCGACAAGAGGTGGTGAAGCTGTGGTTACGCGTGAAAAATGACGCTGCGGCTTCTAGCGGTTGTGTTGTGGTACCTACAAAATGTGGATGTGTTTGCGATGTGACCGACCCATAGTTCGCGGTGTCGCTGGTCGTTGCATTGTGGTTGCAACGTGGCTGCGGTGTGGTCGGTATCACACACGCGGTCGATAATGACAGTAAAATGTGGACCGTGTAAATTTAACTATTAATTTTCATACAAAATTAGCGCCCGCCCACGTGTGGTGGTGGTTTTAAGCCTTACCACCCTTGTTCCTCCAAATGCCCTTTGCGTTCCAGGGTCGCGGTAACTCTTTCGAACAATTCCGCAACCCTAGAACTGGAACCCTGGTAATGCTGTCATGGAGCAAAATTTACAAAAGTGGTAAAAAATGTAGGTAATTCTTACCGACGAAGACGTACGAAGGTTTTCGACACCGGAAAACGAACTGCGGAACTAAAATGGGGTTGGGCAGGACACCTGGCAAGGCGCGGTGATGATAGGTGGAGTAAGGCAGTGACCGAGTGGCGCCCGAGGACTGGAAGAAGTGTTGGTCGGCCGGTGGCGAGAGGGGCGGACGACATTGTTGCCATCGCGGGTAGAACCTGGATGAGGCTGGCACAGGAACGTGGGGATTGGCACAAGGGAAGAGAGGCCTATGCTCAGCAGTGGGCAAAGTCGGGCGGTGGATGATGAATTCTTACTTGACATTGCATGAGTCTTCCCAATTCTATACAAATATTGCTTAATTCTTCAGTAGCTTTCTTTTTTCCATCCTTTACTAAGAGCAGAGGTACAAATATCGGCAATTTGAACGTGTAGTATGCTGACTTGTTTATAGCGATAGCATTGATTAATTTCATGTTGAAAACGTCGAGATTGTTCTTTTCTTTGCTGTAGCTTGACCATAAATCTAGATGTTCTCCCATCGATGCTCTATAGACTGACTGTAAAATAATGATATTTCATTGTTAGGTAATTGCTCGTGGTTTGCTCCCATTAAGATTCGCTTACACAATATTAAAAATACTAAGTACCTAACACAATGCAGTGTTACACAATTACATGATCATATTTTGTAATCACCTACACCACCATCTGCCAGCGACAATGTACCTAGAATGGATTTTTAAATTGAGAGATTTCAAGAAAATAAAAAGGATTCCTTTTCTAACAATATAAAGGATTCAAATACGGAATCCTACAAAACGATTCTCCTTAGATTTTTGGACTATTTGTAGACCACTTAGGATTTCAAATAAGCACATAAAAGATTGTACCTACTTTAATGGCAATGGCATATCGAAAATATATCTTTTTATGAGTGGCCTCTCGCAGGTCAACGTATGAGGTTGTCGTCTTCTTAACCGGACTTGCCTATGGCGGTCTTAATAAAAATTAAAAAGCTTAAAACTAAGCGACTGCACCCTATGGGGTACAAACCTCGGCTTAGGGCGTCACTGGGGGGAGGATAGCTAGGGACGAGCTGGAGTGAACATTACCGAAATGATATCCTTACTATGACTATCTACATATACTTTATAAATGTACTACATAGTTGGTTGATAACTTACCTCATTAAAATATCTTATTAAATCAGCGTAAAAAGGCGTTTGCCCGAAGTAAAGATTTAATACTTCTAACAATGATTGATACAGAAGTAAAGAATCGTTGACACCGTTTAGACCAACATTTCGTTGGAGATGCCAGCAAGGCTTTCCTCGTCGAATGGTTGCATTATCTGCTATATCATCCAATATTAAAAATGTTGACTGCATCTGTCAAAAAAAGATTGAAGTTTAAAAAAACTTTAGTTAGCCAAATCTATATTTTGTATGCTATGGATGTCGAAATCTATTGTTGGGACGTACGCGCTACATGGTGTGCATCCCACCATACGCACAACGTTCTGGGAATTATATCATTGTGTGTACAGCTACGGAGTGGAATTCCCTTTCGGTGTTTGTGTTTCCTGAAAGGTCCAACATGGGTATTTAGGTTAAGAGTTAGAAGGCTCGCCTGGAGGTAACTCCAGGCGAGCATGCTTCCTCATCGATCCATTCGTCGGTCGTAATCACTTTTATTTATTTATTTAAACTTAATGTACAAAAGTGGTACATGGGCGGACTTAATGCATCAAGGCATACTCTACCAGTCAACCTTTGGGTTAAAAATACTGTTTTCATCAGGTGAGACTGGTCAAACGCGAACCTATCTTTATTACAAAAATATTAATAGGTATACCATTTCTGAACACCATCCTAGAACGCGAGCAGAATGCTGTCTTTCTACTGAGAAGTTTTCTGGTTCTTCAAACATTCTGTATCCAACGGAAACCATTAATCCTCGGCCTAGCTTCCCTCCACCCAACATGTATTCCAATATCTGTAACAGAAATAGAACGAACTTCTAATCAAGAAACCCACTGACAGGTTCTCGGTGCATAATTCACCTGCAGGATAACCGGTTAGAAGGGTGACATCAGGTCTGGCATGTATAGCTCTCAACGGAGACTAGCCATCGGCGTGGCACATATTATAGCATACAAATGTGTGCGCAAACAAAGGTGGGACGACAACCCGACCGGAGAGATATCTGGCGGCTTAACGTTCTTTCCGAGGAATGGAGGTGTCACACCACCAATTTCCAAACTCCGAGCTGTCCCTGAGAAATTCCTAATGGAAAAACCCAATGACACTTTTTGCCCCATCTAGGAATTGTCGCGCTTGCGACCGCCAGTCCAACGGAGCAGCCAGTCGATTCTGTAAACATGTCGAAGTGGCTTGGGTAAAGTGATCACAAGGTGAGCTGTCAATCCATATAATCAAGATGGAACGACAGCTCACTTCGTGAACACGTGACATCTTGATTATATGGATTGACAGCTCACCTCATGATCACTTCACCCAAGCTTCAACTTCGACATGTTTACAGAATCGACCGGCTTATCTGGCATATTAATTATAGGTACCTACGTATCGGATGGTTCATATTCGTTCCTAAATTATGGAGCTAGAACCAGTAACACCATTTAGAAGACAAATTGAAAAAATTGCGGGACTAGCCTGCAATCTGTTTTGTCAACCATTTTAAAGACAAATAATGTCGATAAAAGCACTAACCTTTTTTATCCAGCTTCCAACTTCAGGCAGTTCTGTTAACTTAGGACCAGTAACAACTGAGTGAATGACTTCGGGCAGGACATCTAGAAAGTATTTCCTTTCTGTCTTCATGTTAAAACTTTGTTCACCAGATCCATTAATACTTCTATGCAACTGCCGTAACTGGTTGTAAAGCTCTTTGTTGCGGATTAACGCAGCCATTGTAATGACCGGTCAGGTAAAGTCATATGCAAAAAATGAAGACATAGTCAATGATCGTGGTTTATATACCTACTGGGTTTCCTAAGAGTAATTTGTCAGGTAAGTATCATGCATTATTTATAACACGCGGGAAAAACATACCTATTTTGACCTTGGCTTTGCCCGCTTGGATTTCGGATACGACACCATACTGCAAAATAAATATTGAGTGTTTCTTGAACTGCAAACTAGTAATAAGGCTGTAAGTATATTATAATGTTGCGGAATTTGTTCGAAAGAGTCGCCGCAGCTCTGGAACGCAAAGGGCTTTAGAAGGAACACGGATCGGTTTTTAAACGGCGGCACTTTAAAAGTGTCTGTCATGCGTCGAAATGTATTTGACTAGAAACAATTTCGCTCAATGATTTATTACTTTCGTTGCGGTGTTACGGCCGGTTTCAATTACCTACGTATCTACCTTTAACCATCATGTTTGCCTTTGTAACATGACGTTTCAGCTACTGTTGGTAACTAATTTGACAGTTGGTTAAAGGTTGGTTATTGAGACCGGCCGTAACTCAACAACAATGTTACGATAGAGTTCGACTAGCTTTCATGACGTAGCCCTATCCCGTGTTTCCTGTTTCCAACTGGTTTAATGAGTTTAAACGTGATCGAAGCAAACTCACTGATGATTAGCGAGAAGGACGTCCTTCTACAGCAACTACTGAAGATAACGTGACTGATGTGCGGCTTATGACAGAAGCTGATAGAAGGGTGACATATCAACAGATTCGGGAAGATTTAGGCATTAATACGAGTCAAGTACAAAAAGTCTTACATGAACATTTAGGCAATACAAAGCTGTGTACCAGATGGAAGGTAAAACCTTTAATTTGACGGAAGATCAAAAACGACGTTTGGATAGGTGCCGCTCAATGCTTAAAAACTATGACTGTGGTAACTAGCGTATGCTGTATATGACATCGTCACAGAACCTGAATATATGGTTATGAAACCGAAACCAAAAGACAATCTGCGCAATCCATTCGAAGATTTGCCGACAAAAGTAAAGTAGGGCAGAAATCAAGGGAAAAAATGATTGCTTCACACTTTGGACGGACGGGCCATTTCACAACAATTATCCAAGAAGATAAAAGGACTGTTACTGCAGATTGGTACGCCAGTCATTGTTCACGTTGTCTTGGAAAATGTTAGACAGCAGCGCCCATGAAGCAGGATCCTCCTTCACCACGACAACGCTCCAACTCACTCCGCCAGAAGGACTATCGAATATTTGTCCATCGAAATTGTGGAGTTAGTGAGTCACCCTCCTTACAGTCCGTAGTAGTATTTATTTCCAAAACTAGAATATAAACTTAGAGGAATTCGTTTGATGAACCCTGAAGATGCCTGTGGCTGCGTTTGAAAAAGGCGTCGAAGAGATCCCTAAAGAAGAGTGGGCCCACTGCTTCAGATAATGGTTCCATCGCATGCGAAGATGCTTAGAAAGGAACGAAGACTACTTCGAAAAGCAATAAATATATTAACAGGCTTCTACATCGTTCCGTATTTTATTTTCTAAAAACTTTCAGTGTGACCCACGCACCTAGGGTTGTCAGGCGTCCGGATAAAGCTGGACATAGTCAGGCTTTTAGAATGCGTGTCCGGCCAAATTAGAGTGTGACCGGCCTATCCGGCTTTTGTTAGGCTTTTAATAACTGGCCAGATTTTCACAAAAATATCCATAATAAAGGAGAGATTGATTCAACCATTTTTGTTTTTCCTTATTACGTAAAACGGTTTTATTTTGTCAAAAAATCCTGAATTTACTTACAATAATGCTACTTATTATTATTTCTAAGATATACTCCTGAATAGGATAAGTTGTCCGGCCATTTTAATAAATTTTACCAAAATGTCCGGCTACATTAGCTGGTCTGTTCGGCTTTCAAGTTTTAAGACCTGACAGCCCTACACGTACACGTACATATCACTGTTACATCCAGAAAATTATTTATTGAAAGCTAAGTAACGGATGCACAGACAGATGCATCGTGTTGTAGATATAATAGTTTATGGAATGAATAAGGATAATCTCTATGTGTTTAGAACACTAAGCCAAAGCAATTTATTAAAACAAACTTGTATAAAATATGAGGAAAACACTAGATTAGAATGCCCATAAAGAGAGGGTAATGTCATCTGCAACAATTTAACATAAACGACGCCTTTTAATCGTAGCAGTAAGGTCGGTTTTAGAAGGTCATGTGTTACCACTAACCGGACGTAGGCATCAAATTTTTGGGAGATGGTCAAATAACAAATTACAGATTCAAAAGTCAATGCGATTCACAAATTGAATTTTGAGCATAATATTATAATAATAAATCTTTAAAAATAAATCTTAATTGATTATTTTCAAGTATTGCAGTACATGGGTTTATAATTTACACATGGTAAAATTACAGATTTGCTACAATTGTATTGGATGCAGTTCTGATCTCCTAACTAGGTTATTGTATAACCTGTATGAAGGAGTTTCAATATTATGAAGCTATTTTGTTTTTTCTTGAAAAAATCAGGGACTTTCGTATTATTTACCTACTGCATGTGAGGCGAGGAAGGAAGGACACATTGTTCTTCATTATTAATCGACGCTTAATAGGTCCAGAACCAGTTTGCAAACTATTCACTTCACTGCAGTCCGTTCCGTTGTGTCAGTAGATAAGCATAAGTAATAGTCCTATGCGGACTATATATACTAATATGTAGAGAGAGAAAAAAACAGTGATCAGTCATGCATAACTTACTGGTGTCATTTATGTAATCAAGAAATAAGGAAGGGCTAAGATCTTAACTTTAAAAACACCCCTCCTTCGTTGGAAAACCACAAAATTCAGCTCCTTATAAAACACAAACAAAATTCAACTTTAACGCTTTCAAATACTACCCTGGGGAATACCCCAGGGTAGTAATCTTAGGGGATGATCTTAGTGTAGTAATCTCACTAACAAAATCGTCAACTGATGTTCTGAGAGTGATTTACAAATTAAGCCGTAAAAAGATTAATCCCTATTTCACGTAGTTTAAAAAAAACATAATTATAAATAAAAATAAATAAATAAAATTGTTTATTGTTTCGAAATCAGTACATAAGTGTATTATGAGGCAACCCCATTAAGTAATTTACAATACTTGTGTTGGGGTCGACTCGCTACTTCCCCTATTTTACATTTACACAATTGGAACAAATAAACTAAAGTAAAATTATAAAAAGGAAACAAATGCAAATTAAAAACTATAATAGATTTAAAGTTATAAAATAGGTATAAATTATCATCTTTCTTTTGTAGTAACGAGATGTTATCGCAATAATTGCTGATTGATTTAGGCTAACAGCATCTTTAGTCGAGACGCTTGACTGGAATCCAAATTGATCTCATTAAAATTAGTGTTTATATAATTTACCTATTAGCTGGTTTAACAATCTTCTCTTAAAACTGGAACGAAACTTAAAAACTATTGCAAAAAGAGGCTTTTACTTCAGTTCTGTCACGGTACTCGTGTGAACTAAAAGCGCGCGTCTTTACATATATCGTTGTGATTAGAATTGACACTTTATTATATTGACGCGCTCATCACCGCGTCCTAATAATGACCACACTCAGAACAGTTGACCAGAAGACTTAGATGAATGTCACAAATTTTAATGGAAGAGAAAGTAGAAAACGAAAGAAAGTCTGTAGAAAACATAATGGAGCCAACCTGCAGTGAAGTCCAAATTATGGAAGAAGATGTACTAGTAAAAGACGGTCGATGGAGCAGACATGTGGTAGAGTGGAGACCGCGTATGGGCAAACGTAGTGTGGGACGCCCTGCGGTACGATGGATCGATGATTTGAAGAAGGTGGCTGGCAGCGGATGGATGCGAACCGCTCAGAACCGGGATGGTTGGCGATCTTTGGGGGAGGCTTACGTTCAGCAGTGGACGGCAATTGGCTGATATGATGTACTAGATAATCCAACAAAACGAGGAATAGGGGAGGATGAAGAAGGAAGCTGGACAAAGTTGATGGAGCCAAGAAAAGTTACCAAAACAATATGCTTTAGCAAAATTATTTAACAGGTTTATCTGACATCGTCAAAATTAAGTATATTAACCCATTTAAGTTAAAAATAGAGGTTTCTACTGATGAATGTGCGGGTAAGTCGCTGGACTGTCAGGAGTTCCATAACAAACAGTGGAAGGTTTAGAGTGCAATATACGTAAACATTTCTTACTGAATTATACGGGATATGGACCTCGAGTTGTCTAAAGAGGAGGCATTAGAAGCGATCAAGTGCTCCAATAAAATGGAAATAATATCCTTTAAAGGTTACAGTGACGAGACGGAAGAGGTTGAGTACCTACCTAGTGAGGTAGCCAAGGTAGGCTTTACAGGCTCATACCTGCCAAGTTTTATTAATGTTGACTGTCTACGCGCCAAAGTAGAACCTTTTGTGTTCCCAGTAACGCAGTGTGCAAACTGCTGGAAGTTCGGCAACGGCAAAACACGATGCTCGTCCAAAGAAAATATTTATTTATTTATTTATTTAACTGCCTTAAAACTACCATTACAGGTCTTAACCTAATGCGATAGCTAAAAGTCACACACCCAAACTTAAAATTAAACCACAAAATACTAATACAATATCTATTAAGTTAGTTTTTTGTAACAAAGTGTAAACAATACTATTTTTGCGAATTCACCCCAGGGACATGTGAATATATCAATTTCGACCTGAATATAATTGATGGTGCGAATTGCTCGAGTCAGAGGAGTTTTGGCCAGCAAGTTGGTCCTGGCTGATGGTACGACCATGTATATCCTAAATGTGCAGAAGAACACAGTCACTGCGAAGTCACAACATTTAAATGCGTCAACTGTCGGGGTGACCACATGACATTGAATAGAAATTGTCCTGTTTATGCACGTGAGGGAATTTATGGCAGAATATAACTGTACATATCACGTAGCCTGCAATCTGTATGTGCAATATGTTTGAGGCAAACCGAAAAGCAGAAGATCGTTCCGAGAAATTGTGGATTATAAATTTATCTGTTTTCGTGTGAAAGTAAACCTGGAAACAAAGCTCTCATTGGTCTTTCCAGAGAAAACAAAGACCAATGAGGGGCCAAAAGAGATAAATTGTAGACCAGACAGCTCACGTAGGTCATGTAGGTCGCCAGTTTACGTCAGTCCACAATTTCTCGGAATGACTTCGCGAGATTATAGATGAAAAAATGAGAATTTTGATGCGTAAAATAGTATTCCAAATGTTCAGTTGACAATTTATCGAGAGTTTACAATCTCTCAAGTTATTTTATAATCTTACGCAGTTTGCTATTTTCCGGTGAAGTAATGTAAGAGTAGTGCCTGTTCCGAAACCTGGACGCGATGCGAGCAACATTTAATCTTTGAGATTTATCTCCATATCTTGTCTTTGCAAAACCTTACACAACATTGGATATAACTAGACGTATTGAATGGTTTTATGAAAGCAACGGTCTTTTCTCCAAGAATAGATTAGGATTTAGAAGATCTCAATCATGCCTAGACAATCTTGTACGTTAGTATCGGAAATCAAAAGACTTTAGGATTTTTCGTTGATATAGACAACGCGTATAATAATGTTATGACTTCACGCAGGACATTTAGAAATGCTTTCCCGCGCGGATTTTGTAGGTATAAATTACCCAGCCATTCGTGTTGCTGATTCTGTGGTCTCAGGATCAGCGCAACTGTTCACCCCGTTCACCCTGTCAGGGGTTGATTACGCAAAAAATATTAGATTTGTTTAAATTATCGCATTTTTGGTTTGTTCATACCAAATTCCACGTAAATTGAAGCAAGCAATAATAATAATATAATATAATAATAATAATAAATCATTTATTTCAGATTCATCCTAAGATTACATCCATATGTGTTAGTAGAATTGCGAGCTTACAAACTAGAGTTAGTAATAATTAATTGATTTCAAATTAAAATATAACCAATAACAAGAGGCAGGTCCGGGTGTACTCCCCAATGATGTCGGCAAGCAACTATACGACTGCGTGCAGCCGTATCCAGCGAGCCAGCATCGGAGAGTCCCACCGGTCCGCCAGCGCGCGTAGGATGGTGTTGGGACTGTCGCGCGTGCGGCGCATGATAGATGCGCACCGTTTGCGCATGATGGCCGCAAATCCGTCTGTGTCAGCCTCCGCGAACATTGCGGAGGCGCTGCAGTGGCGCGGCAGCCCCATCAGCACCCGGAACGCGTTATTGTATTGAACGCGCAGCGCGCTGTATGTCCGCTGAGTATAGTTAACCCACAGGCTGCAGGTGTAAAAGGACTGACAGTACGCTTTAAAAAGCGCAACTTTGACAGTCCCCGTGCACCGTGCAAACCTGCGTGCCAACATGTTGCATCGGACAGACAGCGCTCTGCGCTCCCTTTCAATATCCACACAGTCCTTAAGGTCCTCGGTAACCCAGTGGCCCAAATACTTAAATTGCTCGACTTTTTTTAAAACTGTACCACTTAGAGTGAAATTCGGAACGAATGTGTATCGCTTGTTGTCCGGCCTGAAAATCATTATTTCACTCTTTTTTGCGTTGTATTTGAGCCCATGAGTCACCGCGTAAGACTCACAAATTTTCAGGAGCCTTCGTAAGGCACCAATCGATGGGCTCAGCAGCACCATATCGTCTGCGTAGCTGATGTTATTCACGCACACTCCGTCTATATGACACCCTATGCCAGAGCTGCTGAGCTCATCGATCAGTCGGTTGACGTACAGGCTGAAGAGCATGTATAATGTATAATGTCCTCCCCTAAAAACTTCATCACCCCTTTTCGCCCCTTTAGGGGTTTATTTCCGAAAAATCCAAACATTCGTCATTCTGATTATCGAAATAATGAATGCCGTGATTCAACTTGATCGGACCAAGTATTAAGATTATTATTCTTTTTATAGAAGAGTTTTATGCTATACATTCCCAGCGTCTAGAGACCATACAGCGGGCTTTCACCAAACACCTTGCTTTTATGGCCCCCGGCATATCTCATAGGTGCCCATACCAACAACGTCTGACATTCTTCAATATAACTTCACTATATCAACGAAGAGTTATGCATTGCCTTTTGTTCCTCTACAAGTTAGTCAACGGCCATATTGATTGTTGTGAACTACTATCGCGCATTTATTTGAGTGTTCCGCACAACATTCCACGGTATCCCCTTACCAGATTGTTCCATCGCCCTTCTACCCGTACCAACATAGGTCGCAATACCCCACTAGCGAAGATGTGTGACAACCTGAATTCACTTATTAAGTCCATTCCTGAGACGGATATATTTGGTGCCTCTAAGGCGAAATTTAAATCGAGAATCCTGGCTTCCCTACATGCTATCAAGTCTCCTGATCAAGTCAGTTGTCCAAAAAGTGAACTTCGTTTTATCTGTTTTCCTTGGTCTACTACTGTTATGTTCTCCGTTTTATTGTACATATGTTATTGTTTTTATATCGTGTCTCTTTGTAGTAGTGTATAAATAATCTGGCGTGTTTTTGTCAATGTTGTGTTTGCCCGTAATTGGCATATATATTAGAATATTACCATAAGACTCAATGTATCCATGTCCATATATGTGCTGTGGGTGAACCTTATAAATAAATAAATAAATAAATAAATAAATAAGAGTTATTTTACAAGTCTAGGTCAACATTTTTAGAAAATCTAGTATTCAAAATATGTGCGTCACTCATTTTAGTAGGTGCATACCTACTTACTTAATTTTTTCTGTAGCATATAAAAAGAAACATGAAGATTTTAATAAACATGCTACTGACCTTCAAAGTTAACTTGCACAATCATTTGACAACAATATTAGAAGACAATAACGATGTATAGAGGATAACAACAAGAAGAATACTTTATCTTAATAATTCAAGAATTTTAGATTGGATATTGTAACTGAAACTACACAGGAGGAATATATGACGAAACATGTTTGGTTTCAAATCAATTCGTAGCTAAAAAAAATGTGTCGTGTTGTTCTGATGACCCCACACAGCTTTCCATAAGGCACACTGATACAGAAGCATGAAACATCACTGAATTCAATGGAACATGGAGATGGACCTCTTGTCAGTGTGCCCTGACTAGGGCTGCCATGACCTAATTTGTCGACGTCGACAAAAACTTTAAAAACCCTGGTGTCCGGACGTTTAGGTGAAATTGAGTATTTTCCCGAATACAACTAAAATAAAAATCTCAACACCAAAACATCGTTAATGTGAATTTTCATTTCAAAAAAGCAGCTTGACAGTTTTAGCGCAAAGAACCTAGACTTTAATTCTCACAATGTGTTAGACGCTTTCACAGGTTGTTCAACGGTGTTTTCTAATAATAATTAAAACGAGCGAAGCGAACTTGAAAATTTAAGAAGCTCGTAGGTAACTTACGTTTTTGACTAACTATCCGACTTATGCGGAAAGGCTACTAAAATCTATAGGTGATTTAAATAAAACCGGCCAAATGCGTGCAAATGGCAACTTTTACTATAAGATTACGAAGTTACAATGCTAAGTGCATTTGTAACTTCGTAATCTCTAAAGTCTTAAGTAATTTTTTTATGGAATTATAGCGAAATGTACACATTCATACATATTATAAGTTGTTCGACTAACGGTTATAATTCTCCTTTGAACCTCATTGTATTAATCAATATCTACTACCTACTATCGTAAATACTTTTCATATTTATCCCAAAAACAATGTGGGCTTGAATCATGTGTGTCTTTAAACTAAACGTTTAAAGACACACATGATTCAAGCAAAAAATACCACTTTGAGGTTGCGTTTCAACCAAAGACGAGCGAGGGTGCGTAGCGAGGGATGTTTTTGTTAAGAACCAATAGATTCACGTCATTTACCTAGCTTCGCTCTTCGCAGCTCCGGTGGAAAAGGCTTAGCGGCGCGAGTTTTTTGTACATACAAAACAAGCGAAGGATGTGTGCGAGGAATGTGTGCGGGAGACGTGTGCGCGGGATGTTTATTCTTTCCGAGTTGTTAAAATTCAATTTTGAATCTTATATTTATTTATTGTACACCTACCACAGTATAGTCTTTATAACCCAAAGGTTGACTGGTAGAGAATGCCTTGATGCATTAAGTCCGCCCATGTACCACTATTGTACATAAAGTTTAATAAATAAATAACAAATAAATGTATTCTAAGGATGGACACATCTGCGCACCATTTCACAGCGTTGCTACGCATACTCGCGCCACTCAGCTACCTCGCACATCTCTTGTGGAAATACTCACATCGTTTCACAGCTTTGTTACGCATCCTCGCGCCACTCATTTTCCTCGCACGTCTCTGGTGGAAATAATCATCCTGAATACATATTTCGTGAACGGATCTCTGTAACAAAAAAAATGTATGCTTTAAGAGACCTATGCAATGATGCACGTGGAAAAGACTGCCCAAAAAAGATTTTACAACTTTCTCGGCATAATTAATATGTATAACCATGCCAAATAAACTCTGAGTAAAACCGCGGACGAACGGACATTTGTACATGGCAAAACTATGAGGGTTCTTTGTTTTACTACGGATACCCAAAAGAACGATTTTTGTGCATCGATTTAACGACCGTTCTCAACCTATTCTGATCAGGTAAAGATATTTAATAGTTAAACATGTGCTAAGGTCAAATTTATCTGCGGAGAATCTTAACACCGCGATTCAGAGAGTTACGTCAAATGAACAACGCCATCTATGTACAGACGCCAGCACATCAAGCTACCCGAAACTGTCAAATTTTCCCAATCAACCTTGAACCTAATGTTTGACGATAAAGTTGAAAACCTATTAATGAAATTTGACAGTTTGCTGTAGCTTGATGTGCTGGCGTCTGTAGGTACCTACTACGGAAAAAAACCCACATACAGCGATATAGATAACGACAAAATACTGAAATGTGTTGGTGTCATTTTCAGTAATCCGTTGGTACCTACTTTTTTTTTCTCAATAGATCTGCATCCCGTAATGAAATTAATATTTCTAAGGAGTCAACCGTTTGCTATGAAATAAAAAAACTAAGTTGTACTCAGAGTTACGCAAATTTCATATACCTATGTATAAAAGAAGAAGGAAGATATTATTATTAATACTTATATTATTATTAATGTATAAAATAGATTATTAATATAGCATATTTTTACTTAAGTACATACTTAGTTGTCATATTTTTATAAATGTACGGTGATTATTATTCGTTTACAATAAAAACGACGGTTTTGTCACATCTAAGTAGTTTAATTTAATACAGTTGCATTCGGCAGGTTTCCATGATTTCCAACAAAAACTCCTTTTCCCCGTCTGTTGGTAGCGCACGTATTCGACTTTCCAAACTTTCATACACAGAGTTTTTGAACTTCTTATACACCTTGTCAATTTGCAATTCGTCGTAAAGCTGCTTGATGCGCTTCACATGTTCTGGGTCTTTACTACCGTAGTGTTCTTTGAAAACGGAACGCTGCGCTTCATTGCAATGCTCTAGTGCTGTTACGGCAATCCAGGATAATTTTCCTTCTTGAATGTCTGTGCCTGCCTTCCCCGAGCTAGTTTCGTCCCAGTATATGTCTTTGTAGTCGTTCTGTAAATAAACATAAAGATATTAGACTCCAAGCTTAGAAACAGAAGTCAATATCAGACCGGGTATGTCCAACACTCACAAACATTATTTTCTCCATTCAAATAATGGTTGTGAGTGTTGGACATACCTGGTCGATTCTTCAAACATACCGAAGTGAAGGCTTGAGTGAAGATGTCACGTGGTCACGAGGTGAGCTGTCATTCCATCTTGATTATATGGATTGACAGCTCACCTCGTGATCACATCAACCAAGCCTTCACTTCGAGATGTTTACAGAATCGACCGACAGGGTTCTAGTAATACATAACGGTGATAGAGCTTTCTCTACCACCGTTACGTATGTTGTGAGAGGCGAGTGAAACAACGGGCTGCTGTTAGCACACTCGTTTAATACAACAAACCGGGTGGCCGGGCGCGCGCACACACACTTGAACACGCGCGCACACATTAATAACGTCTTTACGTTAGATTAGAAAAAAGGGGTTTACATTTGTGCAATATTTCTTACCTGAAATTGCAGTATTTTACCAAACTCCAAACTTATGCTGCTTAGTTCCTTAGTGTCTCTTTCTTTCCCATTCTTGACTAAAAGCAGACCTGCGAGCATCGGTAATCTGAACGAATAGTAGCCGGTCTTGTGTACGGCGATAGCGTTGAATCGTTCCATGGTGAAGCCGTCAAGATTGTTCTTTTCTTTGGTGTATCCTAATGAATAGTCTAGGTATTGTCCTATGGCTGTGTACATAACTGCCTAAAAAGAACGGGGGCGCTTTAAATAACAGCAACATTTTGTGCAAATAGTCACTGTCCTGTTTGTAAGAAATATTGTTACAAATTAGGTCCACTGACCTAAATTGTCATCAGAGTTCCAAATTGGGACTAGTGTCGTAAATTAGGACCACTGTCACCCAAATTGGGATCCGTGACCCAAATTAGGATACAATGTCCCGATTTAGAACCAGTGTCTAAAATTGGGATACTGGGAAACTGTCCCTAATTTGGACCCGTTGTCCCATACTGACTGTCCTATAGTAATCTAGAAAATCCTATTTGATAAATGAAAACAGTAGGTATAACATTTTGGTTTTGAAAGAATAGAAAGACTGTTGAACACACGTGATACGTACCTCATTGATTATTTTGACTAAGTCGGAGTAGAAAGGTGCTTTTCCGAATTTAATTTCGATAACTTCCATAAAACAAAAGTATATGAGGAAACAGTCGTTGATCGCAGAGGTGCCTACGTTTGGTTGTAGGTACCAGCATGGCTTGCCTCGTCGCGTCGTTGAAGCATCCATGATATCGTCTACTGCTAGTATGGATGCCTGCATCTGTCGAAAAAATAATATCAGCAGCCGGGAATAGTTACTGCAAGTATAGTACAATGTAAGATATCTCAGTGAGTATTATTTTTAAATACTAACTGAGATATTTGTTCATGTTCGGTTAACCCAGGTTTGTTTAATAAGGGACTGATTACTCACCATTTCTAAAGCCCACCCTAAAAAACGAGCAGTGTGCAGTTTTTCTTCTGTGAAGTATTTAGAGACTTCCATCTTTTTATACGCGAAGGGAACAGCCAATCCCCTGCTTTGCTTCCCTCCGTCCATTGTGTAATTTAACAACTGCATAAATTTACAGATAATTTCAGAGATTGAGATCTACCATAAGTGCACTAGAGTAGATGCAAGCAAACAAAGTTTTACTCACCTGTTCTACCCAACTTCCAACTTCAGGCAATTGATTTGTGAACTTAGGACTTGTCATTAAAGAGTTCATAACTTGAGGTAGGACTTCATAAAACTTTTGCTTATTCTTGTACATTTTGAAAGTAATCGGTACACTAAATGTAACAGCACTTTTATGCAATGTTCTCAATTGGTTGAGATATTGTGATGTTTTACACAGCAATAGCGATGCCATATTAACAGAACTGGAGAAGAGTAAAACCATATATGGAAAAATAAGTGAAAAATAAGATAGCTACCGATCATTTATGGTGGTTAAATGAGAGACGAATGAAAAAACTGTCTGCGTCGAACAGTGCAGTAGCACAGTATAGATATCTACCAGTATTGTGACACGGCCCTGTCCATGAAATAATTACCTACAGCCCCGTGGTACGTAAACATGCGATAGGGCTGCCTGCCTCCAGTATTTTAATTTCATCTACCTACTTAAGTTTCTTTCTATTTTTGTAATTGTAAATATTTCTTACTTCTACTTCTACTTATATTTTTATTAAAAAAAAATGTAATTCTTTGTGACAAAAACAACAAAACAAAACAAATGAAAAAGGAAGTGTTCAATAAAAATACATGTTGTGTTTTTTGATAACCAGATTTATTTTTTTAAAACGCCCTTATAAATTGGGATAAATATTTTTTGTCACCAAAATTTATATTTGTCGTCAACTTGCATCATCGTATTAGATCTATTGCCACGAAATATTTTAATTGTCACCAGGAATGAATAACCAAACTAATGTCATATTTATGTAAAATAAGAGATAAATTTATCAATAAAATCGTAGTTCATTCCTTGGATAAAAAATTTGTTCTCAAAATAATAGCTTGGTACTCAAAATGGTATATCTGTCACCAAATAAATCGATTACCGTCCCCAGATTGCGCCTTGTTTTTATTTGTTATTTTGTCATCAGTAGGTACAGTAGTAGTATAATTTATTTCGTTCAGTTATCAAAATAATACTAAGTATTCGTTAGTAATTTAATAGTTCAGTTTATAAATTTAATGCAAAAATGTTCAAAGTTCGGAGCCAAATTGGCGCGCTATGATAATTGAAATAATATATGCATTGAATATATTAGTTACCTATGACACGTAAAATAAGAAATGTTGTCAATTATCATTATCAGTTTTTAATAAAAATCAGTACAAACCCTATTTATTATTTAAGAAATTCAAAAGAGGAGGGAGTCCCCTATAATACTTATTTAATTTATTTTAAACGACTGTAAAAAAACGCCAAAAAATCACGTGATTTTTTTGGCGTTTTTTACTCGATCGTAATAATGGCATGTAGTAGGTCTACTGACTTGTTGATAGCGATAGCATTGATTAAGTTCATATTGGAAACGTCGTGATTGTTCTTCTCTTTCCTGTAACTTGACCATAAATCTAAATGATCTCCCATTGTTGCAAAATCATTATTTTACAGTCAGTCTACAGACTGACTGTAAAATAATGATTTTTAATAGTGAGATACCTAATTGCTAGTGGTTTGCTGCCATTACGATTGTTTACACGAGATTAAAAATACTAAGTAACACAATGCAGTGTAATTAAAAACCACAATTACATGATCATGACCAATGTACCTAGAATGGATTGTTTTAACAGTAAGTTTTTAATTAGAAATTTCAAGAAAATAGGAAGGATTTCTTTCCTGACATTATGAAGGATGAATAAGGACGGCACAAAACGATTTTCCTTATATTTTTGGACTACCTACTCGTAGACTAATAATATACCTATCACTATTCATACATCCGGAAAATGAATTATTGAAAGCTAAGTAACGGATGCACTGGGCACGCCATAATTGCGGTGATAAGTTCCCTCTTTGAAGAGTGGCTAAAGAGACGCCACCTCATCCTCACTATCCGCTCGACGCAGGTACTCACCGGACACGGCTGTTTCGAATTCGGCGGGAGGACACACCCGGGTGTCAGCACCGCGGGGTTCGTCCGGAGGACACGGTGGAGCATACGGTGGTTGTCTGCCCTGCTTGGACGGAGCACCACCGTGTCCTCGTCGAGGCGATCAGCAGCGGCGACCTCTCACGTCCGGCCCTGGTTCAATCCATGGTCCGGAGCAAGGAGGCATGGGAAGCGTTCACCTTACCCCAACCGCCGCAACAGAAGGAGACGCCCCAGGTGTCGGGCCTGCAGACGGCGAGCGTTGGGTGGGTCGCCTTCCGATCAGTCGTAGGGTCGATGGTGTGTTGTGTTCTACGAGCGCCTCTAAGAGATGTCAGCATAGAAGCCGGGGCCAGAGCCTGCCAGGGTTGCGGAATTTGTTCGAAAGAGTCACCGTGGCCCTGGAACGCAAAGGGCATTAGGAGGAACACGGATTGGTTTTAGTCAGCAAGAGTCTGACACTCCCTTCCGCTTTGGGCAAAGCGGAAGGGAGTGTCATTCACATAAAACACACACATCATAGAGTGTCAGAGTCATTTGATGATTTCCCATCCATTAAAAAGTAACGGATGCACAGACAGATGCATCGTTTTGTAGATATAATATTTTCTGTAAGGAATACGGATCTCTGTGTATTTAGAACACTCAGTCAAAGCAATGTAGTATAATAAACTATATGAGTTGAACACTTGATTAAAATGCCCATACAGAGTAATGTCATCTCTTTTTGTCGTAGCAGAAAGGTCGGTTTTAAAAGGTCATGTGCTACCACCAACTGTGCAGTTTACCGAACATAGGCATCTAATTTTTGGGAGATGGTTAAATAACCAATATTCAAAAATCAATACGATTCACAAATTGAATTTTGAGCATAATATTGTGATGATATTTTGTTTTTTCTTGAAAAAATATAATATTCTTAGAGTGTTTTGTATTATTTACCCACTGTTTGTGAGGCTAGGGTGGGATACCTACAAATTATTCTCCATTAAGTCAACGCTCAATAGGCCAACTAAGGTACTAAGGACGTGGATGAACCAGTTTGCAAACTATTAACTTCACTGCAGTAAGTTCCGTTGTGTCAGTAGGTAAGTTCTGTATAGTCTGCGTATGTCGAGAGTAAAAAAAACAGTGGTCAATCATGCATAGCTCATTGTAATCAAGGAATAAGGGGCAAGATTACTACCCTGAGGTACTGTATTCTTCAACGTCACGAACGAAATCGTCAATTTATTCTTATGTACTAAACAGATTTATCCTTATTTCACGCTGTTTTTTTACAAGTGTTAAGTATAAAGACTGCTTCAAATGCCACCAAAAGACACGTCTAAAAACATAATTACATTTCTTTTGTAGTAACGAGATGTTATTGCAATAATTGCTGATTGATTTAGGCTAACAGCATCTTCGGTCGAAACGCTTGACTGGAACCCAAATTGATTTCTTATAAGTAGTGTTTATATAACTTATTAGGTGTTTTTACATCTTCTTCATGAGAGGCTCTTTTAGCAGAGTCCATGTTTTGTGGATAGACTTCTCGAAGTTATTGGCATACAATTTATTCGTATAAATTAATTGGTTTTTATACCATACAAGCAGGACGGCCTTTTAGCAGGAAAATAAAACATTCATTTTCAATTTCCTTACGATTTTAGTAAACTCGTTTGTAGTAAGCGTTTAATACCCCTAAGAGGAAATTCCTGTCCCCTTCTGACGGTAAAGCGTATATTTGCCGCACTAAATCATCATACATATTATGTTCACAGTGCTCATATAATTGAGGTATGTGTAATTCGTCATAAAGCTGCTTGATGCGCTTCACATGCTGTGGGTCTTTGCTACCGTAGTATTCCTTGAAGATAGCACGTTGTGCATCGTTGCAGTGCTGGAGCGCTGTCACCGATATCCAAGTACTTTTACCTTCTTGGATATCTCTGCCGGTCTTTCCTGTGACAATTTCGTTGCCATAGGCATCCATGTAATCGTCCTTTTAACAGAAATTATAAAAAATATGATCAGCTTGGCAGCATTCATTATGACTTAAAATGTATCAATTGTAAGGATGATAAAATTAATATTCTTACCTGACATAACATCAGCTTTCCAAACCCCATACAAATATCATGTAGTTCATTCGTAGCTTTCTGTTTCCCATTCTTTACTAAAAGCAGGGATACAAAGATAGGTAATCTAAAAGTATAGTATGCAGTCTTGTTTATAGCAACGGCATTGACTCGGTTCATGTTGAATACTTCAAGATTGTTCTTTTCTTTGTTGAAACCTGAGTGTAAATCTAAATGTTGGCCCATTATTGCTCTGTAGACCGACTGCAAAAAAAACACTTCTGTTTTTTATTAAGTCTTGCGTCACACTGAAAGGAACTTACTGCCGAAATAGATTAAGTAGGTATCTACCTCATTAAAATATCTTAAGAATTCAGCGTAAATAGAAGTTTGTCCAAAATATGTATCTAGTACATCCATCATGGCTTGGTGCAAAAGTAAAGAGTCGTTGACAGCCATTAGACCAACATTTGGTTGGAGGTGCCAGCACGGCTTGCCACGTCGCATTTTCCCTCCGTCTGCTAAATCATCCAATATAATGAATTTTGCCTGCAACTGTTGAAAGGCGATTTACGTAAATTGACGAAATAAAAGCGCAAAATACCTATTACAATTTTAATCTGTTCCAATTATTGTGGTTACCTAATTAAATAATACCTAGTTTACCATTTCTAAACACCATCCTAGAACGCGAGCAGAATGCTGTTTTTCCTCTGAGAAGTTTTCTGGTTCTTCAAACATTCTGTATCCGACGGACACCATTAATCCTCTGCCTAGTTTTCCTCCGCCCATGGTATATTCCAAGAGCTGAAATATAAATTGGGTCATCCAAATAAAACATCGCTCAGACCTGTAAGGATCCATTTCCAGTGTGAGTTTTGAACAGGAACCACTATATCATTCTCTGGTTACCTACAGGTAGGAAGATTGTAAATTAGAAAATCTATCTACAGATTTAAGAGTGGTTTAAATATTGTTCGCAATTCCTTATGGCTTGCTTTCTGTAACATGTATCTAATAACTGTAACATAAATTCAGGAAGCGAATGAGTAGACGCCAAAGATTCTGCATTTCCCTAAATAGTTCATATAGCATCTGCACTCTGTATGATATAAGGTCAAATTAAATTACTCGTCGATAATTCTGTGGAGTGCCGTAACTAATATTATTTGACCTTTTGACTGCCGCGGTGTATGGAAGACAAAGTAATTTTCGTGTCTTACATCACACAACGCCACGTCTTTAATAAAAGACAAAATATGCATCTAATCATATTAATACACTGTTTTTTTGCGTGGCGAACTGAGCACGGTGTAGCTGTCAAAAGATTAATACCTACAGGCTACAACAATAAAACGACAGTTAATTTACTAACCTTTTTCGTCCAAGTTCGAACTTCTGGCATTTCAGTTATCTTAGGACCGGTTAGTACAGAGTTTATGACTTCAGGCAGGACATTTAGAAATGCTTTCCTTTCCGTGTTCATGTCAAAAGTTGGCACACTGAATGCAATTGCACTTTTATGAAATTGTCTCAACTGGTTGAAACATAATGAATTACGAAATAAAGCAGCCATTGAGCTGACTTGTTATAACGAGTCACGAGCAAAGAAGAATGAAAGATATAATCTGTGTTTTTATATAGGTAGGTATTAACTGTTACGACATGCCTACCTACTGCCCTTGACTTCGCTCTTGGATTCTGTAAAATAATAAGTAGGTAAGTATCATGCTTTCTGCGACGATATTGTGTTTATATTTTTAAACCATTCCTTTATCATGGTTTGGTAAATGGACCATCTAAAGTTCTATACTTACTTATCTTCCTCTTCTCTGTTCTAAGTTCTAAGTTTGAGCTACACGATAACTGACAAACGCTTGCACTGTCTGGATAGGTCCACTCAAATCTGTGTGGTACTTTCCTCAGAAGACCACTTCTAACATTAACCTGCATGGTTCTCATATTATTTGACCAGTACGATTGTATGAACTTTAAAAGAGACTTTGACCTCTGAGTTTGTTTCAGTGTTTCTTCTCAGGGTAGTCAGCTAGGAAACACCGGCCTCATCTAGTTTAAAAATGACCAAAAAAGATTGATTGAGAGTGTTATGTTTAACCTACTTACAAAAATAATATCTCTATGTATACCTACCTTATAGGTAAGGTCCCATTAAAATAGATAGATAATTTTTAACACAGCGTTCAGTACGTCTAACCAAAGCTATCCAAGCAAAAGGAACACTGATTAAACTGATTTTATTTTGACCTAAAATAATAAATTGCCAACATTTTTATAGTATTTTCGTAAGCTTTCTTTTTTTTTCTTGAAAGTATCTAATGCGTTTTTCTTATTTTTTGTTTTAACCATTGTCCTGGTTTTGGTGGACTGAACGATTTATAAAAGTTTATCTATCTATTTTAATGGGACCTTGTCGCCTGGTTCTCTGCTACAAAGGGTGTAAAGACCATTTTGGTCACAATTAGTTTTTGATGCAATCTCTTAGGACAGCGAGCCGCCCAACGCTCGCGGTCCGCAAGCCCATGCCTACGGTGGCGGGGGATCGCACTGCAACTCCCGACGCCCCACGTAGAACTCGCTTGCAGAACTTTGCAGCAGAATTTAAAAGCTTTTTTCCTCGCGCGATGCGTGCTCTAACTTTTTGGTCGAGGGCCTTGATCCAGGTTTAGTAAGCAGACTCTTTTCGGGCCTCAGCGTGGGCGCATGAGAATGGGATAAAATATTCCATCTCTTGCCTAATCACGTCCGCAATCACGTCAGCACAGCACGACCGCTGCAAAAGTGCCGCATCTCATCCCAATCTGCTGACTCGTATCGCCATACTTGTCTCGTGCCTCTAAGGCTCTCCTCTGGAGGAGAGCAGGTCGACACGGATTTCACCAGACAGTGGTCAGACGTTCTCAGCGGGGCTGAGACCGATACTGAATGACTGTCAGCAGAAGGTCCAAGCAATTGGGTGTATAGCCGTCAACATCCGGTACCCGCGTTGCCACATTCACCAGCTGGGTTAGATCTAGTGTAAATGTAAGTGTAAGTGTGTGCAAACTTGCGTGCCTGTAACCCGGCATGGTTAGTTTTCTGGTACGGGAACAACCATTCTTCGAGGTGGGCGTTGAAGCCCCCAGAAAAATGAGCTTCGCTGTTGGGTACCGTTGCTGGGTAGGTACCTACTTATGATAAAAAGAAAATCTAGCGTATCTGACACAAGGTGCAAGAATTTATTGAGATGCCTTCGCTCGCTTATACATTCTAGATTCTCAGGGACCATATCATTATCCTTGGCAGGGCAGTTTAAGGTAAAGTTAACTTTAAAAGTTTAGCTGCATTTGGTTGAAAATCGCCTGACTCTACATCATTTAGCAAGCGGACCGTATTAGCACACAATCACTAAGCCGTAGGTTATATATTTAAACATTACCGGAATGTTTAAATTTATATTGCGACGACAAAAATAGAAATCCAATTTAAATAATAAAATCATTTATTTATACAATTCCCATGTACTTTAATAACTTTGTGGCTCATAGATGTGGCTTCCAAAACTAATTTAAAACGAAAACATTCAAGACAAAATAAAAATAAGAAACTGGGCTCCATTGTTAAACCTGTTGGTACGAATTACTTAATTATACTTATGATGATAAAAAAATCTTAAGTAAAACAGTAGATTCTCAATTATCAGTAGTAGGTACCTTAAAAAAACTTATTTGATAGCATTCAGTATGAACAATGAAGTTATTAATACAAAGCTGCCACTTAAAATAATACACTTTTTCAACTTCCGCATATATGTTAAAATATTTATTAAAACATTATTTTTTTAATATTATAAAATTAGTGCAAAATATTTTTAAGGGAATAAGAGATTTCAGTTTTATTTGTTGGCTTTTAGGTGTACGTTGGGTAAGCGATAATTAATGATCGACCAAGTTTTTCTCTAGAATCCTTAAAACCGATCGAATATCCTTAGGAAATATTTTGCACATCTTTTTTACTTTATATTTCAATATAGTCTTTTAAATCCGTTTAAACACAAACTTAAGGTTTATACACAACATAATAAAAAGCGCCGAATGGCGCCATCATGTATTCGAGAAAAATATTTACAAAAAGCCAGAACAAATAGAAAAACAAAAGCCATTTCACATTTAACTTTAATTTTATAATAATAAAAACGTCTTGGAATTTCCTATTCTGGAGTCTAATTTGTTTATATTAGTATGCTAAATTGTAGCACCATGGGTTATCCGCCCTTTTGGCCGGTTTTATTTATAAATACGGCCATAAGAGTTTTAAGCTCTGAGTGCACATATATTTATTTCATTTATACAATGTTCACCTCACGTCACTTGCGCGCACGCGTCATATTGTGCAAGCGATGATGTGTATGCGAAGTTGCGAACCCTTATGCTTGGGCCATGAAAATACTGCTAAGAGCGTATTATCAAAATCATTGGAAAACACAACCATTCCACCTGAATCAATTTCAACTTTATAACACTGTCAATAAGGTTGATATAAATTTGTTTTTATCCCTCGGACATGAATTTTGAATCGAGAACGCTTATAGCTCTTATTAGTATATTATAGTTGGCACATTATAGTTTCAAGGAGCTAATAAAAGACAAAAAAAAGCTTTAAAAGATCGCTTTTAGCGATAAGGCCGCTCATTGTGTCACTCTATATAATGTTTTGCTTCATCTATCTTTTCTATAACTTATATGGTATACTTTTTATTATGTACACATAATAAAAAGTATTCTATTCTATTTAATAAAACGGTTTTTAACATTTAAATTTAACTTAAAAGATATATGACGATAAATGATTTATTAATACTAAAGACATTTTTGAGCTCTATGGTACTTATATATACGCAAGTCTAAACTTACTTATTGAGTAATATAAAACAAGATAAGAAGACAATAATGTCATTATATATTATTTTACACAACTTTGTCAAGTACCCATTGTTAGTTCTAAAAACGACGACTGAGGCGCTCGTGTTGTTATTGCTATATATTAGTTACAATGGTCACAGAGCACCTTGACGCGACAGCAACCACTATTATTTCTCAGAAGATCACTGTGATATTGATTGATGCGACATCATAGGCAGAACAGAAAGCACAGTAGATACGGTATTGTTAACTTGTCCATTAGAACCAAGCGTGTCAGTTCTGACTTGTGCTGAGGGTGCGACTTTTTATACGCACCCGATCGTTAATTTATATTGAAACTGGATTAGCGCCGTCTGATGACAATAACGGAAAACTTCTAATTGAGCGATCTTAAAAGGCGTAGGCTTAAGAAGGCCTAGTGAGTTTTTAAGGTTCCGTACCCGAAGGGTTACCAACGCAACCCTATTACTAAGCCTCCGCTGTCCGTCCGTCGGTCTGTCTATCAGCGGGCTGTATGTCAAAAACCTTAATAAGAAGACAGTTGTAATTTTCAGTGTGTATCTCGGTTGCCGCTATAACAACAAATAATAAAAATTAAATTAAAATTAAATTAAACGAGGCTCCCAAACATTAACATAGAAACGCATTTTTTTCGGTTATGGTACGGAACCCTTCGTGTGAGAGTGCGACTCGCACATGGCCGGTTTTTATACATAGGTACTCTTTTTATACAAACTACATACGTACAAATTGACTTGTCAAAACGTATGAAAAAAGAGGTTTACCGTTATTGTCACCAGGCGGTGCTTATCCAGTTTAAGTACTATAGTAGTGGCAGCTCTAGTCGCTGGCGTTGTTGCAATCCCATGGACAATGGGTTTTGTAATTCGTCATAAGACAAGTACAAGAAGCGGTAACATTATTTACTTAGTTATAATTTCAGTCAACATGTAACAGAAAATAAACTCACAATCTCCCAACCTAAAATAACTTCAATAAACTATACAAAATATGTTGACTGGGTGACTAAATATGAAAAATAAAAAACTAAGGGTTGGCGAAGGTCTGGTGAACAAGGTTTACACTGACAACCAAATATCAACATTCTAAACATTAAAATAAAGTCGAAAAACAATTAACTTAAACGCGTGCCTCTCCGCTGTGATGCTTTCGGAATCGAAATTTTTCAGTTAAAATCAGCGGTTGTCCAGGTTCCATATACATTAGCTATTCGAGGCGAATTTACAGTCTGGGTAATAAATTGTTTATCATCATAAGGTTGAATTTCATTTGCACGTCATATAACAACAATGCCCATTATATTCGTGACAATCTTAGAAGTCGGATTTGACAGCTGAGTAGAGAGGGATAGAATATCGCTTTACCACTAAGTGCGAAAGAGATTTATTTCAAGTCTCTTTGATACTTACTAGTAAAGCAATGTTGTATCCTGCTTTCAAATCCAACTTCTTAGATTGCCACTAATATAGTCGATGTAACAGTAGTTTCGACCTAAGTCCCAATTGCTCTAAAAACTTAAAAAAAAACGTAAATGTGATGTAAGTAGGTAATAAAAGGCAGCATTTCACTCAGACTTAGTTGCTGACACGTGGTTAAATAACAAATATGTCATAGATAGGTAATGTACCGTATTAGCAACTCACTTCTGAGAGCCTTTCGAGTTAGTTTTGGTTGGTGAAAACGGGCCTTAGCGAATTTTCAATTTACTGGGTTAGGTGTAAAACAATATTCTCCGACTTTACTTTTCGTGATGTATACGAAACCTAAAAATACAGGTACAGACGCCAGCATATCAATCTGTCAAATTTATTTAATAGACTTTCAACTTTATCAAACCTAAAGCATTAGGTTCAAAGTTGTTTGGGGAAAATTTGAAACCTTCGGGTAGCTTGGTAACTGAATAGATTTTGTGGCTCAACTTTATTGTAATAAACAGTTATTTACGTCACCGGAAAATTGCAGACTCCGTAAAATTGTACCTACCAAATCTTTATTAAATTATATTTTTTTGATATATTGTGAAAAAATCGTTTTGTATTCAATAAATCCCACCCAAATTCAATAGTTTCCAATATATCCGAGTATTATTAAGAAAAAATAGTTAACAATTTCACGCGATAATTTTCTTACGGCGTTTGCAATTTTCCGGTGACATTGTCCAAAGTTACCACTGGTAACCAGTTAAAATAAAAAGTTCAATTTAATATTGTCATGGTATTAACCCGAAAGATAATTTATAAAGAGTATACATAGACATTTAATAAAGTAGTCCGCAGACTGAATTAAAACAAAAAAAAACATTATTTTTCAGTTTCGACATAAATAAAATACATTTTTTAAATATTGATACAATTTCGGAATCAAGCTTCGATCGAGTTTTCAAGCTATAGGTTTAATACTCACTTCTAGGTTTGAGTCAGTAAAAAATCCTTGGTTCCGTATACCTGAACCAGATAAGCCCAGAAGGTACTCTCAAAATCGTTCAAGCTTGTTCCCAAAAATATACACTGTATTTCACCCAAACACAACATACGTCAAATTTAATGTTTCCTCTTATAAATCCTATCTATAAGTTTAAAGAAGAACGTCGGAGCAGTTTCCGAAGGTAACGCGCGCACTCTAAGAACAATATCATCATAGACGTTGGTCTCTTCTTGTCTATACACCTCAGGTAGTCGCAGCTCATCGTACAGCCGCTTAATAATTTGAACGTGCGCTGGATCCTTGCTACCGTAGTATTGTGTGAAGAGAGCCTTCTGTGCTTCGTTGCAGCGCTGTAAAGCGCTGACCGCTAACCAGGAACACTTACCTTCTTGGATGTCTGTTCCTGCTTTTCCAGTTACTGATTCGTCGCCGTAACAGTCTATATAGTCATCCTGAAATAGTAAAATAAATGTCTTTTAGGTCCGACAAATTGTCAAACGCGGTATAGTTTGCTGTGATTGATTGCATGAATTTCAAAGGAAAATTGCATCACTTGACTTGCATTCAATTTGACACGTCAGCCATCTTTTTCCAGGAATTGAGGGTCAATCTAATAGGGTTATTTATGACCGACATGAATTTATTTTTAGCTCTTGATATAAATTGGTTAACAACGGTTACATAGTGTCGTTTGAAATAAAAAGAGGTCACATCGATGTTGCGTAAGATTTTAAAGTAATCCCTAAATATAATTACATAATTGTTCCACTTGAATTCACAGCTAAACAATATGTGCGTTCTTGAGTGTGACATACAAACGACCACAAAGGTTAATGTACAGCGTAGCTCGTCTGTACGAGCAATGTGCCCTGTGGCACATTGCTTTCTTTTTAAAGTTGTCCAATGACATTTATAAGTTTTAATTTTTCCCAATTCATACATACATACACACCATAATTTAAAACGACAATATGACGCGTTTTACGGAACTCAAAATGTGAAAACACTTATTTCTAACATACCCTTTTCTGGTAAAATTAAGGTTATATATCAGTGATGATAAAGTAATATAATTTAAAGTGTACATTTAGCTAACAGTAAATAACATTTTCCATATAATTATAGTGCCTAAAAATAAACTTAAACTAAGATGGTGATGCGCCCGATCTAGGTTACTTTAAACCTTTTGGCTTGGATGGCCTGAAACACGGCCATCCAACTAAAATGGACATGATTAATCTACAGCCTATTCGCCAGCATGGTCTACTCACATGCCAAATTTCATCCTAATCCGTTCAGCCAACACCAGGTAACCAAGACAGACAGGCAAACACAGTAACTTTTGCATTTCCAATATTAAGTATCGATAGTATGGATTGATATCTCACCTGCATTTGAAACAGCCTGCCCAACTTCATACAAATATCATGAACATGACCACAAAGAATGTCATCCGCATCGTTGACCAGCGTCAGGCCTAGCAACACAGGCAACCTGAACGTGTAGCAGCTAGTCTTGTACGTCACAATAGACTCGTACCGGTCTAGTGTGAACAGGCTGTAGTCCTTGACCTGCTGAGCCGTCGTGAAGTCTAGGTGCTGGCCCATTGACGTGTAGAGGAGTGCCTGGAATTTTATAAATAGTTTGTTATAATGAGGTTACTTAGTGGTCAAACTGCATCAGCACCAGTCTGTCTGACATATAGCTGAAATTGACTTTTTTAGTGTGGCCGTTGGACACACTTAGTTTTTGGAATATCTATTTTTTTTTATTGTTATTTCTATGTACCGTGCGTGTTTCAAGTTTCTATGTCCCGGCTGTCATTTGTAGATCTTTGGTAGTCGTTACGGATTTTCAGAGGTCAGTAAATCTGATTCCAGTCTTGCCAAGAAGCAACGTGTTACCCAGTTAATGGGTTTGTGGAGGTCAGGTAGCCGCTCCACGTAAAATATTGGTATTCAGCTGAATCCGGTTTGACTGGAAGCCGACCCCAATATAGTTGGGAAAAGGCTAGGCAGATGATGACTACTAGGTTTTGTATCTTCTATTTGGCTTAGATCCAGGGTCTTTTTCGTTCATTATAACATTAACAACGATCTGCCATCACGAAATCATAAGCTAACATGCATATAGTGCCCAAGAGACACACAATCAATGATATCTTATTATCAAACAATAAACAAAGCTAATCAACACAATAACTTCAATTCTCAATGTTGTTACTAATAAATCTATCATTAACTTTAACTTGACCTAGACTAGAGTCAAGAGCAAACACATTTTAAATAAAAAAAAATAAAAATACTGGCCAGATATTGGAATGCTGTCGGTCAAAAATATGACATATTGAAAATATTTCTATTTTATTGACATAATATGTCAAGATGGGATGGTTAAATTATTTTAATTACAGATTAATTTTAAGTGAGGTTTCTGAGTGCGGCAGAGACTAATAAGTTAGGACACAAACCTCATTGAAAAGCCGAATAACATCAACATAGTGTTCCGTCGTGCTGAAGTAGGTCTCCAACGTCTCCATGATAGCGGAGTGGATGAGGATGGAGTCGTTGATGGCGCCCAGCCCGACGTTCGGCATGCGGTACCAGCAGGGCACGCCGCGGCGAGTCGTCGACCCGTCCATTATGTCGTCTACCACTATGAAGTAGGCTTGCAGCTGTGGACAATAGGAAACGGGTTTGTAATAAATTATTTAGCACTTGCTGTTCGCGAAGAAAACAAGCCAATGGGTAATAGGCACGTCCCTTGTAATAGTGAAATATAACGAACGAAGCGCGAATGTAAACTATACAGGATGTTCCAGAAGTACGTGGTCATATTTAAGGGTGACGAAATCAAGGAAAAAATAGCCAAACAAAAACTTTTGGCTTTCTTGAAAAAAATCGACCACAATACACGATTCGAGTTCCGAAAAAAATACTTTTCAAGCAGTTTGTTACAGTTGGTGGCATTAACTTTAGTTCCATCACAGATTTAATGTCACCAACTACATCAGACTTCTTTTAAAGTGATTTGTTAACCGACTTCAAAAAAAGGTGCAGGTTCTCAATTTTGTTTTTTTTTTGTTACGTACTAACTCGTCATTTATGAACCGATTTGAAAAAGTCTTTTTTCATGTGAAAGGATTTTTATTACTTATAAGTTTCAAATATTGCTTAAATAACTTATAAACTAAGCCCCACAAAACCGTAGTAATGGATCCGATCCGATTGATCCCATAGAAATTTTATAAAAATCGGTTCAGTAGTTTGGTTTTACAATCAAAATAGCTGGAGGAAATAGAAAATAGGTCATCCCAGTAATCGAAATTGCGTGTTTTGCTTTCCTGTGACTTTCCAGTGGTGTTGTAAGGTGTGCCACTAAAAAGTGTAAGTACAATATTTTTTTTTTTATAAAAAATACTTACAACAGACTTCCAAATAAAAAAAAAACAGTACAAAGTATAAAATAACTTTTGTTGTTTCTTCGTATTTTAACACCGACTTCAGTTTTTAACCACGCACTTCTGGAACACCCTGTATTATGCATCCCTACGAAACTATTTATGAGAGCACTTATTTATTTACTAGCGTTTCTCGCGGTGCAAATAACCATGAATTTTTCGGGATAAAAGGCAAACAGGCAAACATTGGCACTCAACAATAGTGTAGCTTACACACAGTGGAAGAATTTTTGTAATCGGATCAATACTTTCAGACATAAACTCCTTCAAACAACGTTCATTGAGCGAAAAAACTGCTCACAATTTACAATGCGTTGTGGCTTGTTCCATTATTCCAGATCGCGAATTTCGCGTCGTGGCACTTAAGAAAACGATCACAACGCGTTGTGGCAATGAAGAAATGCCATGACGCATTCTGAGCCCTAACTGGTGCAACCAGGCTTTGACATTTCCGACTACCTCAAACCAAACAAAAAAGACGGAGCCCCGCTGCGTCGGTCTCCTATATCTGTCTTCTTAAAGGAACATAACATGAATTGTATTATAGAGGTCAGCGGAACAGGGTGTAAAGTCCCGCAAACCTCCATTAAAACAGGAGGATCCTCCGATCAGACGGTTGTTGTGTCTGGTGGGCACCTGCCGGATAGTTGATATTCGGGCTGTTGTACATGTTCAAATCGCATGGAAAGCTCTGATACCGCGATGCAGCATTTCGTTCAGTAGTTCGATGCTGGCGGAATAGAAAACGCTGCGTTTCTTTTTTTTTGTGGTACAAATTTCGCTTCGTTAGTTTTTCTTATGGCGGCCCGGTATGATGGAAGCTACATAAGTCTGCTCACTCACTCTAGCTCCCGTCATCCCTTTTGAACTTGTCGGGGTGCCCTAACTTCCCTCAAACCTAACCTTCTTTCGCGATGTGGTTGCATCAGTCAAGGCTCTAGAACGCGTCATGGATTTTTTAGTTGCCACAACGCTTTGTAGCAGTTTTCTTAAACGCCACCACGCGAAATTCGCGATGCGGAATTTTGGAACAAATCACAACGCTTTGTGCGCTGTTTATTCGCTCAATGAGCGTTTTCGGTCTTAGGGCGTCTGCGTAACATATGCATATCGTTTGGATTTATTTACATTTCCGTCTTTATTCTGCATATCGAGATATGCAGCGTCTTCGTACACATTCATACATGCCGACAAAAAGAAGAATAATGATGACATTGATGACAATTCTTTTTAACAACTTAATGCAATATGAATCATTGATTAAAGAACGCGAGTCAAGTTTAAAATGTAATAAATCATTCGTGACGTGTTTCGGAATGTGATTCATTTAATCATTTGATACTACTGGCATGCAAAATCACACAATGGTATCACATAAGGCGGTCTAAATGGCATGATTATCATAATCATACTATAATAACATCAACATCATATCAGTACGTATTGTACAGTATATCTATTGAAATGGGCCATAGTATGACATGTTTGAATAAAATATTGTATAAGGTAACACCACTGGCTGCATTTAGAACAGGCGGAGGGCAAGTCGGTAATTTTACCGACTTGCCCTCCGCCTCTTTAGTTCGGAGCACGTATAAGGAAGTTTTGCTGCATACTATTTTATTACAGTCAAGAATTATTTAGTTGCACTTTAAGGTTGAATGTTATTTGTACGCAATAGAACGACATAAGAAGTTTCATTTGAATTAAGGATCTGCTAATGAATTGCTGAACAGTTCAGGGCTTTTATAAATAAAAGTAGCTATGGCAATCAATTGATATCTTTGAACTTACCTGCTAACATAAAAATTATTTAAGTCAGTCACACTTGAATAGTCAGATCGTTGATCAATTTGTTTCTTACGAAGAAAGTTGTTGTAGAACATTATCTTCACCTTAACAACTATGGAGTTTGCTAAATATGCGTTCCATCGCCATATGGAAACAGTTGTATCCGGCATAAACAAATCAAGCATTTTGTATCAAGCTGATACAAAATGCATAAGGAAAACTCGCCAGGAAATTGTTTCGACATTCCAATGCAAGTTTTAGTACAGTCTGTTAGTTTCTTAGGCTCACTTATAAATAAGTTGTTATAAATAAACGAAATGTTTGTTTAACGTCAGCTGTAGCTTTCCTTTCTGTGGTGTGCTGAGAACTCTCAAGATAAAATATGGGGACTTGGCTTTTATTTACACGACTTCGTACGCGCATCTCCATTTTTCTCGTTCCCGTATAGCCTATAGCATTCCTCATGAATGTGGCTATCATATAAAAAAATAATTTTGAAAATCCGACTGGTAGTTCCAGAAATTAGCGCGTTCAAACAAACCCTTCAGCTTTATTATTAGTATTAGTATATAGATTTCAGGATTTTTCCTAAACCACACACCTACATCTGTATCCCCAGGCGTGGTAGGCAAAGGTGTATGCATAAGTATAGGTACGTAGTTTAGTGTGATTGGTCTTAAATCTCATTTAATAGGGGATGTTTTTTTTTCAATAAATACCTAAACTAGCAAGTACATAAAATACCATAAAAAGGTATTGTAATTGTTTTTGTGGAAGATCATTTCTTGAAGTAATCCAAAGATCTGACTTCGAAAATTCACAATCCATACTAACCTTTAAATTAGCAATTTTTGTATATATGTATTTATATAATTTGAATCTCGGAAACGGCTCTAACGATTTTCATGAAATTTAGTATGCAGAGGGTTTCGAGGGCGATAAATCGATCTAGCCCAAAAAAATCGGAGCAAAGCTCGGTCATCCAGGTACTATCATTAATGCGAAAGTGACTATGTCTGTTTGTTATCTTATCACGTATTAATTAACGGCTGAACGGATTTGAATGAAACTTGGCAAACGGGAAGTCTATGTCCTCGACTCCTGGAATATGGACATAGGATTTTTTTTTTGTTTTTTTAGGATGGGAAATCATCAAATAACTTCTTCCGCTCTGGGTGGAGCGGAAGGGCGTGTCAGACTCTTACTGACTAAAACCCATCCGTGTTCCTTCTAAAGCCCTTTGCGTTTCAGGGCCGCGGTGACTCTTTCGAACAAATTCCGCAACCCTGGCAGATGGACATCGGATGCGTTTTATTCCGTAACAATGAATAGTTCCCTTAGAATAGGCCACGGGGCAAAGTTGCGAAATAAATTTGGTCAGATATGATATTATAGTTACCATTTCTACACACCATCCCAGAACCCTGGACAGTTTGAGTTTCTCGTCGGTAACTTTGTCAGGATTCTCTAGCATTTCGTAAGACAACATCGTGATTAATCCTCTTGAATGTTTGCCGCCGCTCAAATTGTGTTCTAGCACCTGTAAACATATTATAACAGAATAATTCGGAGGGAAATAAGAATCCTATTTTTAGGTCGTAGTTAAAGCAAAATTACTATTGTGTGGGAACCGGGCGTAGGTTTCTTACGCCCGAAGGGAGATTGGACGCGTTCGGAGTGGGGTTTAGTCCACTCTAAGAATGCTACTTGTAACTGATCGATCTACCAGGATTTGATTTCCGCACTAAGCCCGTATGTTGGACGATTGTGCGTGGGCCATGGCGGTCGTCATTACAACCAGCATATCTTCCTTCAGAAGCACATGAGGCCTCCCATTTTATTCACGTAGGTATTCAGTGTCTCTGTAAGGGAATTTGGTGACCTGAAGGTCTGATTGCGTATTTTGAATGGGGAAAGCTACTTACTTGTCATGGTACTTATGGTTAAAAGTAGAATATTGTAAGTAAAAAAGAAAACAAAATGTGTAATCAAGTGCCTTTTATCTTTACGAAAAAAGAGGATTTACTCTTAATTCGTTCATTTTTGCATTTTTAGCATGTCTTTTTTGATACTTCGTTGTAGGTTCCTACCTAAGGGAATTTATGTATGAATGATTTCTTAAACTAGTTTTCAGTAAATAAAATTTTGGTGTGCAAATCATAAGAATAAGTTTACGTAATATTTTGGTCAAGGATATATTATCTTTTGTGTGAAGTAACTTAAAAATTATATCACAAGGTCAAGTTGATTGCACATTACTTTATCTTAATTTTTAGCAAAGCATTTTTAATTTTTTCATTCAGGTTTTTCTGTTTATGTAATTCAGAGGCAGAGTTTTTCCTTGCCGGATTACCGCCATGGGATCTGGAGGCGAAAGCCCTCGCGCACGTTTACGCGTGGCGCGTGGAGGCGCTTCGCCGGGGTGAAACTCCGATGCCGCGGCAAATTGCATCGCGGCGGACGGAGCTCCAGCAGGATACCATGGCGGTATGGAGACGGGGATTATCGCAACCCAGCGCTGAGCACGCCACAATTGCGGCGATAAGACCCCTCTTTGAGGAGTGGCTGGAGAGGCGCTACGGCGTCCTCACCTTCCGCCTGACGCAGGTGCTCACCGGACACGGCTGTTTTGGGAGGTACCTGTTTCGGATTAAGCGGGAGGACACGCCCGGGTGTCAGCACTGTGAGGATCGCCCGGAGGACACACCGCCGTGTCCTCGTCGAGGCGATCGGCGGCGGCAACCTCTCGCGTCCGGCCCTGGTTGAATCCATGGTCCGGAGCGAGGAGGCTTGGGAAGCGGTCACCTCCTTCTGCGAAGCAGTAATGCTAGCCAAGGAGGAGGCGGGCCGCGCGAGGGAAAGGCAAGGCCTTCGCCCCAACCGCCGCTACAGGAGAAGACGCCCCGGGCGTCGGGAGTCGCAGGGCAATCCCCGGCCACCGTAGGCGCGGGCCTGCGGACGGCGAGCATTGGGTGGCTCGCCGTCCGATCACCACCAGGCCCGGGTCGATGGCGCGTTGTGTTTCACGCGCGACTCAAAGAGATGTCAGCATAAAAGACGGGGCCTGCTAGGGCCAGAGCCTGCCAGGGTTGCGGAATTTGTTCGAAAGAGTCACCGCGGCCCTGGAACGCAAAGGGCTTTAGAAGGAACACGGATGGGTTTTAGTCAGTAAGAGTCTGACACGCCCTTCCGCTCCGCCCAGAGCGGAAGAAGTCATTTGATGATTTCCCATCCTTAAAAAAAAAAAGGGGCAGAGTTTTGGACATGGAATTATAGGTGTCCAAAACCCAGGGTATGGCAAAAAAAAACTATACTAAAATAATAAAGCTGAAGAGTTTGTTTGTTTTTTACTTTATTTGAACGCACTAATCTCTGGAACTACCAGTCGGATTTGCAAAATTATTTTTGTATATGATAGCCACATTCATGAGGACTGCTATGGGCTATTCGACAACGGGTAAAAACGCGGGCAAAAACTAATGTATGTATAATACTGAGAACACGAAAATAATGGATAGATTGTGCAAAAGATAGCGGCAAATACCAATGGAGAGAAAAAATGCTGCGCCAGATTTAAATAAATTGGGATATGTGCACAGCGATGGAGACTGAGGTATAGTCTTCTCTATGCCACATTGGACATGACATTTTTTAAGAAAAAGAAGAAGCCTTTGGGGGAGAGAATAATATCAACCTGTGACTTTCCCACAGCAGGGCCAATATCTCATCTTAAAAAGAGGTGTGAGTGTTTATCACCACATTTGCTCAAGGCAATTGCAGATAAATAAACTAAGAAATTAAATTTAAAAAGTCACACAGGCATTTTCCTGGTTTTGGCCACATGAACTCAAAAATGAGAAGTGAAATAATATTATTACCAAGAAGTTTAAGTGATTCTACAATGAAATAAGACATACCTTTCTGACCCAGCTCCCCAGTTCTGGTAGTTTAGATATCTTGGAGTTGGCTTGCAGATTGTCTATGATCCCAGGCAACACATCATGGAAGACTTCCTTTTCTTTCATTATTTGAGATATAGACACACTGGTTTGCATGGCTCTCTTGACGGACTGCTGTAGAAAACTGTTAAAATAAAAATAAAAGTCAATGATTTATTTGAGTAAGCTGCTGTTGTTGCTCAATCAAGACCCATGGAGGTGGGCCATCAAAAATATTTTTGTATTATTTGACCCTAAAATCAGCTTAGTGACCTTTGAAACTTATTTTGAGGTCAGTTGGCACACTTTAACCCGCGAGCACTCGCGCTATGAGCATTTTGCTCACAGTAAATTTAAAACGCGCCATTTTGTCAAAATTATTCGTACGTACATCGTTCATTTGGTAGCTGAGTTTTGTTCCGTCTCCCACCCCTGTATGCAGTTCACTTCTCGCCAGTGTGCGCCAGTCACTCGGATGAGGTGATTTGTTGCGCCGTGTACCATCAGGCGGCGTTTTGCTCATCGCGCGGGTTTCGACATAAGTACTTTTTTTCTCGTGACTTTATTTTATTTTCATCTTAGCGACAGTTTTTCTGCTAGTTTTATGTAATATTATGATTTTACATTACTGAAATAGTAATCTATTATGTATTATTTTTATTATAGATGGATCATGATCGAAGGGATGAACAAGTTTTGGCATGGTTGATGGAGGAAGATTTGGAAGACATTGAGGACCCGTCTTTTAGAGCCGATGATATTGATAGCTATCGAGGCAGTGAACACAGTCATCATTCCACTGACACCGAACAATCATCATCGGAAGTAGAAATTGAGGTTTCTTCAATTTCACCGGGCAATCAGCATCACTAACACAACCACATATCCAAAGAAGAAGCACCTTCCAAAATATTTCATATCCTTTTCAGCAAGTGATGAAACATTTTGTACCAGAATCTGAGTTACCAGAAGAAGAAAAACCAAAGTGGTATCTGCGCGGTTTGCCCAAGACGCAAAAATAGCAAGACCAAAAAGAGCTGCATTTACTGCCAAAAATTTTTATGTACCGAGCATAGTCGTACACTATGTGATATGTGTAAAGCTCGCGTATATGACGAAGATTAGTTATTTATACTTAGTTAGGTTGTTTCTTTTCAAGTTTTTTTTTTGTTTAATTTTTTCTGTAAGACTGCCTTAGAAGACTGGCAAATTAGTTCCTATGAATTTTATTTAAATTAAAATAGATTCATATTGTTAACTTTTAGATTTTTTTTTTGTTGAATAAATAATGTGTATTTTATTTAATAAAATATTTTTTTATTAATATTTTTTGGTAAAACTTGCATTTATTGACATTCATAAACGTGAGCAAAATGCTCTACACGCGAGTGCTGATGTAATTTCTTGAGGCGCGAGTGCTGGCGGGTTAACAGACTTTCTAATGTTTCACTAACTGATGATAAAGAACTACAATCAACTGAAAGAACATAACAACAAGTACTTTTTTTATAGACATAGATAACTGTACTTGGTTAGCTCTTAACTGCTTCAATGATAATAAACATTGATAGGGAAGCACAGCACTGTTCTTTCTTAATTTTATGGTGGGCTATGGTATTCAAATTTTTGTAGTGGTTAATTCTATTAAAGAAAGTCTATAATGTTTCCTTTAAAAATGTTTGTTTACATAATATTCTATGAGGAGTTTAAAGTTTTATATTTGATTTCTAGTTTCAAATCATGGAATAATATTATTAGGTCAACTTACCCCGGATATTTGACATAGCCGCCGCATAATGTTCGTGTTCTAGTTACAAGATGAAGGAATTTTATGTTATTCATCTTTAATTAAATAATAGCTACGCGCCTACTTTCTCTGACCGAATTCCTGGCGACTACACTGTAATGCACAGTTTAGGGGTTTTTTAAATGTCCCCTTAAATAACTACAATATTTATGTTATAATATTTGTTTTTGTAGTTTATTTAAAAAACCAAAAACCGAAAATAAATGCACACGATATTTACAAAACTGCAACGTCCACCCAAGTCGGCGTTACTTTGACACTGACAGCAACTGACACTGACAGTACTTGAATGCGGTCACGTCATAGACATAAATTGTCACGTTTGACAGAAACGGCAAGTATTAGGCTCTGGCCCTTTTTTTTAGGGTTTTGGAAATAATAGAGCGGCAAACAGTCTTTTGAGACAAAAAAAAATCCCAACAAAGAAATAAATAAAACAACATTTGGTTGAAATAATAGTATTTTTTAAGCCCTACCATGTTCTATATCAAATGAAAATGTATTATAACCATTCTAACTTTAATGTTTTCTGCCATACTGGCTATCTAAAACTTGTAGATACAAATCGCGTTCAGCGTTTGAAGATACAGCCTGTATTCTTTGGATTATTTTGTTGTAGTATTCATTTTCTTCTTCTTTGTAAAGTTGAGGAATCTTGAGCTGCCCGTAAAGTTGCTTGATGCGCTCTACGTGTGCTGGTTCCTTGCTGCCGTAACAAACTGTAAATACAGCGCGATGGTTGGGTTTACATTCCTGCAGCGCTTTCACCGCTAACCACGAGCATTTGCCCTCCTGGATATCGGTGCCCATTTTTCCGGTCATATTTTCGTCTCCAAAACAGTCAATGTAGTCGTCCTATTATTAAAAAAATGGCATGAATACGAATTACGAATGATGGTCTATTAAATACTTCGTATACGTATAGCTTGGATTTAAAATCCAGTTTTCCATGAATTTCTATCAACTCACCTGCATTTGAAACAGTCTTCCTATTTGCATAGAAATATCATCCGCGTTCTTGTGAGTCTCTTCGTTAAATTGGTTGGCCAACATCAATCCAAGAGTTATGGGCAGTTTGAACGTGTAGTAAGCAGATTTGTGCGTCACAATAGCATTATAGTGATCCATAGTGAATAAATCATAGTTTTTTTTGTTCAATCCCGTCATGATGTCCAGATATTGTCCAAGGCTTGTTAAGAAGAGCGTCTGTAACAAAAAAGCAGTGATGGGTCATCACCACTCGCAAGCAAATGAAACTGGCCAAGAGTTGCATACAGTCCTACACACATCATGTGTTGCGCATAGCTTAATGATTCTGAATTAAGGTGATCAAATGCAACTCTTACGTAGCCCCAAGGCTTTAATATGTTCATGACGAAAACAAATGCATGTAAAGCAAACCTCGTTAAAGTTATGGAAAATGTCCACATAGTTGGGCGATTTCTCGAAGTTGGCTCTTAATATTTGCAGAAGACAGTAGTGGATGAGCGTTGCATCATTGACTGCGTTTGCGATGCCGACGTCCTCCCGTAGGTACCAGCAGGGCATGCCCCGGCGAGTGATAGATCCATCGGCTATGTCGTCCAGCACTAAGCAGTATGCCTGTAACTGCATTTAAAAGTATTACAATAGGATCTGGAAGGATAGCTTCACTGGCGTACCCCCCAAATACCGAGATATATTTATTTGTTAGTTTAGCAACTATTTTCCTCCTAAAGCCCTTTGCGTTCCAGGGCCGTGATGACTCTTTTGAACAAATTCCGCAACTTAGTTTACCAACCTAACGAAGTCATTGAGGAATTTACGAAAAGTAATCTAAGTAGGCTTGTTATGCGTTAAGCAAAATAAATGTTACGTGCTCTTTTAGTGTTTAGGTACTTTGCTAAAACCTGTACGTATATTCATGCTCAGCTGAGTTCCTTTCGATCTTTCATGTTATTTTCTCCGGTTGAAGTATTAACAAATAATAAGCACAAAAAGCATCCTTACAATTTCAGCGCACCATCCTAAAGTTCTTGCCAGCCGCATCGTTTCTTCCGTGATTTTCTCTGGCTTCTCAATAATTTTGTACGTCATGACCGTTGTCAGTCCTCTCATATTCTTTCCACCAACTATATTGCCGTTTAAGACCTAGAATTAAAAATCATCAAAGGTCATCGTCATAACAGCGCAGAACCATTGTCGAAATCCACTACGTTACGGCTGTGAGATCAGTCGTGATGGATTAACATATTCCGTAAGGCTTAGGCTTCTCTTCAGAGCATGGGCTAGTCCAACTCGTCCTCATTGTTTCCTCAACCTCAGAGATAATACGGTCATACGGCTGGTGCAGTTGCTTGGGGGTCTGGCTATATCGTCAGATAACAATACTTATTATCTATACAAATCACATAGATACTTTAATTATTATAAAATATACTTTGTGACGTAGGGACAATTAGAACCTTCCTACAAAAACTGCGCGGGTGTGTCAGGTGCAAATCTTTCGTGTGATGAAAAATTATAACCATATCTAACAAATTATCACTTCACACAAAAGTTTTCCGATGTATTTTTGGTGTATCCTATTTGCTAAGGAGGTGTGTATTTATACTATTAATTAGCTTATACATGACATAATAAATATTATTAAGTCAAAGTCTGAGTCTGTAATATTCCACTTTCGTCGGATATAAACCGTCGACATCGACGACATCAGTGTTTCTTGTAGAGCCAGAAGGCTAAACAATAAATCTGCTGCCTTCGAGGTCATTATGTTCTTGAGACATGCCACGTAAAGAGAACGACCATAAGTAAATATAATGATAATCAATAAAGACTATATTGTAGTAAAAAAACATAACTTTAACTCCCTCACTCACATTTCTCATCCACTTTTCTGCCACTGGAACTTCTTGAAACTTCTTGTGCTTAGCAAGGACATCAATGACTCCTGGCAGGGCATCATGGAGTGCCTCTCTTTCCTTCTTTAAGTCAAACTTATTAGGGCTATTTGAGACCGACCTGCAAAATCTTTGGATGGCGCTGGAAAAAATGCGTTACTAAATAAAACGCCTGTTTCATTTTATGTAACATCCCTGCTAAGGTGTGATGCATATCGTTTTCAACTAGGCGAAGTGAAATCAAACTGCGCTTCGATGACTGGAGGACAGAGGCATCCATAAAATTAAAAGTGCGGTGTTCATGCCGCTGTCCGTAAGCATTTTCTTGCTTAGTAAAGTTGTGCAGGACGCCCCATATGTACAAACACAGTAGTTGTGTAGGACGCCCATATGTATAAACAAAGTAGTTGTGTAGGGCGCCCATATTATGTATAAACACAGCAGTGATCTCGAAAGACAGTGTATCTCATGTATATAGCACATGAGATAAGATTATAGTGTCTAAAATATGTAAATAGAGGATAGAAAATCATTGTGATCAGTAATTTCTAATTGTAAAATGTTATTTAGTTATAAAACTCAAAGTAGTTACTTTGTATTTGTTATGATCCACCACCAGCTCCGCTCTCGACAAGTCAGAACTTGTACGAACCTGTACAGACTTGTCGAGAGGACGGACGCCTCTGATTGGTCAAAAGAAAATAGTTTGAAAACAAGATTGTTTGTATTGGCTATTGTAATTGTTGGGATATGTCAGCCCCGCCACTACTTGCGACCATGTAAAATGCATAGGTCTAGAACATTTTTGTATTTTCGTGTGTAAAAATTCAGTTAATAATCAAGAATAAATAGTGTTCAAGTGAATCGTGAGTCTTCTTTGTGAACCAAGGTGATCCCTCTCCAATCCAGTGCATACGCGTGGGTGCTGAGAACCTAGGCCCCACACATTGGTCCTTCGAGAGCCGGATTTTGAGAAGATCATTTTTAGAAGACTCCAGCGAACATTTTGAAGAATATATAGAACAACAATGCCAGTTACGAGGTCTACGGGAAAAAGAGGCGGCCAGGCGTCAACTACAGTGACAGAACAAACTGAAACGGCTACTGAGACGACTACTGAAACCACTACAGAAACTACGACTGAAACATGCACTACAGAAGCTACGGGAACAACTACGGATACTTCAGAAGCGCCCGCCGCGACCGAATCCACAGTGAAACGTGTAGTGCCACAACAAGACGCAGCAATCACAACTGTACATAAAGAAAGTGGTCGCCGCAGCAAACCTACGTCACAGAAGAGCAACAAAGAGTCAAAAGCGCGCCGCATAGCCAAAGCAAAGGCAGAACTGGCTCGACTTCAAGTAGAACTAGCCACCGCGCGCCTCGCTGAAATCGAAGCTGAATCAACAGATGAAGATTTATCATCTATCGCCTCGGAAGCTGAAAATAATCATCGAGTGACTACGTGGCTGCAATCAAGTCAGCTACTCGCCATCACCAACAGACCACATCAAGCTGAAGTGAAGTCGTCGACCGAACCTGCAGTTCCAGTGACCGCCGCCGTGTCATGGAGCATCCCGGCGACTTTACCGGCGGGAGCCAGCACCACACACCCGCCGCCTGAGAACACTGAACCTGAACCTAGAAACGCCGCACTCATGCTAGAAGGAGTGCCCACGCACCCGCCGCCAGTGAGTACAGCCGCCTCCTGGCAGCCGAACTTCGCGACTGAACAGCCGCACCTGAACCCGCCGCCAGTGAGCACCGCCGCCTCCTGGCAGCCGAACTTCGCGACTGAACAGCCGCACCTGAACCCGCCGCCAGTGAGTACCGCCGCCTCCTGGCAGCCGAACTTCGCGACTGAACAGCCGCACCTGAACCCGCCGCCAGTGAGCACCGCCACCTCCTGGCAGCCGAACTTCGCGACTGAACAGTCGCACCTGAACCCGCCGCCAGTGATTGCCGCCGCAGCCTGGCAGCAAAACACCTCGCATGCGCGACCACATCTGAACCCGCCGCCAGTGATCACCGCCGCATCCTGGCAACCGAACTACGTGCCTGCGCAGCCACGACCGACGCCAGCGCCGGTAGAACCAGCCACATCCTGGCCACCGAACTCAAAGCACGTAGCAACGAACCCATCATGGCAACCGATATACACTACGGCACCGCACCAGAGTTACCATCCAGGGCCTGCTACCATACCCTGGGTGCCGCCGCCTATGTCATCAGCCGACATCGTGCATCAGCCTACAACACTAGCCGTTCAAGAACCAAGAACGGACATAAATCAACTTGCTGCTGCGATCACGCAAGCTGTGCAGACCGCACAGTACCAGCAGCCGATGAAACACACCGAACTACCCAGCTTCAATGGAGCTCATCAAGATTGGCTCACGTTCCGTGCCGCCTACTGTGAGACAGCGTATCGACTCACAGCAATGGAGAACATGGCCAGACTTAGAAGAAATCTTCGAGGAATAGCGAAGGAAGCTGTGCAAGGTCTGTTAATAGCAAACGCAGACCCAAACGAAGTTATGAAAACACTCGAACTACGCTTCGGACGCCCAGACTCAATAGCAATGGCTGAAATGGAACGTCTACGAACACTGCCGCGTCTCACCGAATCTCCGCGTGATGTTTGTACCTTCGCTACCAAAGTGGAGAACATTGTTGGGACTCTGCAAGCCCTCAACTGTGGACATTATCTCTTCAATCCAGAAGTCACAAAGGCTATTGTTGAAAAACTCACACCGACCCTGAAGAGACAGTGGTACCAATTTTCAGCAACACAGTCCAGAACAGAACCTGATCTTCTGAAGTTTACCCGATTCATCAAGATTGAAGCAGAGATTTGCAGCCCATACGCACTGCCCGAGAACATCGCTGCAACAGCACAAACACACCAGAACACGCAGCGACGTCAGCAACGGGTACACACCACACAAGAAGCGAACAAACCAAAGTGTGGTTTATGTGAACGTGAGGGACACAACATCATAGAATGCGACCAGTTCAAGAAAGCAACTACTGATGCGAGATGGGATATCGCAAAGAAACATCGCCTGTGTTTTCGGTGCCTCAAGTTTCGAACAAAGCAACACAGCTGTAAACCAAAGAAATGCGAGACAAACGACTGTGTGCATTTTCATCATAAAATGCTACACGCCACTGGTACAGCGAACAAGAAAAAAGAAGAGACCGACTGCCCCAAAGAAGAACAAGAGAAGGTTCATTCAGCGTGGACACCGAGGGTATCATTCCTCAAAATAATACCAGTGCACCTTTCTGGACCGGCGGGAGAAGTAGATACCTACGCACTCCTAGATGACGGCTCTACAGTTACGTTAATCGACGAGAGCTTAGCCAATCAAATCGGGGCAGAAGGATCTTGTGAACCCTTGAAGATAGCATCATTCGACGGCGAACCCACAGTCGACGTGACATCTCGACGAGTGAACTTCTTCGTAAGAGGACTTCACACCTCCGAGCGCAAGCTGCGGGCGAGAACAGTCAAGCAGCTAGAGTTGGCTGCACAGAGGATTCCAGTAGAAGCAGTCAGAGATTGCGAACACCTTCGAGACATTGCCAGAGACATAGTAACTGAAGACGCAAGACCCAGACTTCTAATCGGCCAAGACAACTGGGATCTTCTCATCACCACAGAGATCAGAACGGGAAAGAAGAACCAACCAGTAGCCTCATTAACACCACTCGGTTGGGTCCTGCATGGCAGCCACACACGAACACTTGGTCACAGAGTGAACTTCATCAGACACGTCAATACAGATGATGATCTACATGAACTGGTGAAGGAATACATCACAGTGGACAATATACAAGTAAACCCGAAGAAGCCTCTCAATGATCCAGAAGAAAAGGCACTTCGCATGCTTCAGCAGTACACGAAGAGAACTCAAGAAGGAAGATATCAAACTGCTTTATTATGGCGAGATGAAAACTTCAAGATGCCAGAAAATTATGACAGCGCTCTGAACAGGCTTATCAGCGTGGAAAAGAAAATAGACAAAGATCCTGAACTAAAGAAGAGGTACTCTGAACAAATGGAAGCACTAGTATCGAAAGGATACGCCGAACCAGCTCCATCTGAAACATCGAAGAACCGAACTTGGTACCTACCTCACTTTGCGGTTTTCAACCCTATGAAACCGGATAAATTGAGGATTGTCTGCGACGCCGCTGCCAAGACCAGAGGAGTTTCCTTGAACGACCAACTACTCACTGGTCCAGATCTATTACAGTCACTGCCGGGAGTGATCATGCGTTTTCGGCAACACTCAATCGCCGTAACCGCCGACATAACCGAGATGTTCCTGCAAGTTGAACTACGACCCGAAGATCGGGACGCTCTCCGTTACTTATGGAGAGGAGATCGAAGAGACGCTCAGCCGCCAGAACAATATCGAATGAAATCTTTGATCTTCGGAGCTTCTTGCTCACCTGCGACGGCGATATATGTAAAAAACACAAACGCCGAGAGATTCCAGCATGAACACCCAAAAGCAGTTGAAGCTATCAAAAGAAAGCATTACATGGATGATTATTTGAACAGCTTTGATACTTTAGAAGAAGCGGTGAAAGTGTCACAAGCCGTACGTGACATACACAGAGAAGCTCACTTCGAACTCAAGAAATGGTCATCTAACTCTACTGCACTTCTCGAAGCACTAGGGGAAATCGCCAAGACAAACGAAGAAACGATTAAGCTGGAAGACAACATCGAGACAGAACGAGTTCTCGGTCTAATATGGAAGCCAAACGAAGACTCGCTTGCCTTCAATCTGAATCTAGCACGCATACCTCAGAACATCCTGCAGAACGACACACCCACTAAGAGAGAAGCTCTTAGAATAGTGATGTCCCTTTTTGATCCATTGGGACTCGTATCGCCGGTAACCATCAGAGCTAAACAAATATTACAAGAAGTCTGGCGCCGTGGGACAGCATGGGATGAAACCTTGGACAGTGACCTGGCCTCAAGCTGGAGAAAATGGCTCACCCATCTCAGAAGATTGGAACACATCTCCATTCCACGAACATACCCAGGTTTCAGCGCCACAAAATCGCTACAACTACACGTGTTCACAGACGCAAGCGAATCTGCATACGCAGCAACAATATACTGGCGAACAGTCACCGGGGACGGAAGAGTCTACGTCTGCTTAGTCACCGCTAAAGCCAAGGTAGCACCGCTAAAACTCATGTCGATACCGCGACTAGAGCTACAAGCTGCAGTACTGGGTGCGCGCATGGCGTCAGCAGTCAAAACAGAACACGAGCGGACGCCAGAATCAACCACATTTTGGACCGACAGCAGAACCACGCTGTCATGGATCAGAACTGGATCCAGATCCTACAAACCATACGTCGCTCATCGCATCGCAGCAATCGAGGAACATAGCTCTACAAACGAATGGCGCTGGCTACCGACCAAAATGAACCCAGCAGACGACGCTACAAGAGATGTGCCAGAAAATTATAATCAAGATCATCGCTGGTTTAACGGTCCAGAATTCCTTCTGGGTCTCCCAGAGACATGGCCAGCTGACGAAAAGAATCCTGTCATAATCACAGGTGAAGAAAGAACCTGTAACGTGATCAACAAGGACGAGAACATACAAATCAAAGAAGCTATACCAGATGTCAACAGATTTTCAAAATGGGAAAGATATCTGAGAGCAACAGCACGAGCTCTACAGTTTCTGTATCTTTGCCGTCAACCAAGTCAGGATGTCAACTACAAAAGAACCAAAAGAAACAATAACACCGATTCTGATTGGAAAAAGAACAAACAGACATTGCAAGACAAAACGAAGGGGAGGCAAGAAACCGCGATCACGAACAATCATCTCCCCCTCGATGCCGAACTCCTACGTAACGCCGAGAGTCTGATCCTGCGAGCTTCACAAGAGCAATCTTTCCAAGAAGAGATAGAAGCTTTGAAGAACGAGAGACCCATACCCCGAAACAGTCGCCTACACGCACTGTGCATAGAACTTATCGATGGAGAGATTCGCTTGAAGAGCCGAATAATCGCTATGGCGGGCATAACAGAAAGCCTGAAGAAACCGATGGTACTAGACGGAGACCACCGCACGACCCGATTGTGGATCGAACATGTTCATCACCAATTACATCATGCAGGGGTCGAGACGACGGTCAACGAATGCCGTCAACAACATTGGGTACTCCGTCTACGACCGACCGTCAAGAATGTGATCAGCAAATGCTTACAATGTCGCATCAAGGCAGCCTCTCCACCACAGCCGATGACAGGGAATCTCCCTTCCTGTCGCTTAGCACACCATCAGAGACCATTCACCTTCACCGGGTTGGATTACTTCGGACCGTTGACCATTACAGCAGGACGGAGTCATCAGAAAAGATATGTCGCCTTGTTTACATGCCTCACGACGCGAGCCATTCATTTGGAACTTGTGGCATCATTAAATACTGATTCAGCAATCATGGCACTGCGACGTATGATAGCACGCCGAGGATGCCCCGCACAGCTGTGGTCTGATAATGGAACCAACTTTCACGGCGCTGAGAAAGAATTACGTGCAGCCATTTTCGGAGCAACAGCGGAAGAAGCCTCAAAGAAAATGATCGACTGGCGATTCATCCCACCTGGCGCACCTTTTATGGGAGGATCTTGGGAGCGCATGGTGAGGTCCGTGAAGACAGCACTCGCCGCCACTCTGAACGAGCGTTTCCCAAGTGAAGAAGTCCTCAATACACTGCTGATCGAGGCTGAACATACAGTGAACAGCCGGCCACTCACTCATGTGTCAGTAAACCACGAGGACCCTGAAGCCTTGACGCCAAATCACTTCATTTTGGGCGGTCCAGGCCGAATCGCAGCACCAGGGGAGTTCGACGATAGCGACCTGCGCCTTCGAGCAAGTTGGCGCGCAGCTCAGAGACTGGCTGATATATTCTGGGCAAGATGGCTGAAGGAGTACTTACCGGAACTACAGAACCGCAGAGAGCCACACACCAAAGGAACGATACCCAAGGTTGACGACTTAGTACTAATAGTTGACAGCAACCTTCCACGGAACGTATGGATAAGAGGACGCATCTGCGCTACGTTTCCCGGACCAGACGGAGTCGTTCGCACGGTGGATGTGACTACCAAAGGGGGAATCCTGCGACGGCCTGTGAAGAAGATCGTCGTGCTGCCGATCGAGAGGGACAGCGGCGATCCTGCACCGGCTTCTACGACTGCGACGTCAGCGGCGGACGACACACGGCGGGAGGAATGTGCAGGACGCCCCATATGTACAAACACAGTAGTTGTGTAGGACGCCCATATGTATAAACAAAGTAGTTGTGTAGGGCGCCCATATTATGTATAAACACAGCAGTGATCTCGAAAGACAGTGTATCTCATGTATATAGCACATGAGATAAGATTATAGTGTCTAAAATATGTAAATAGAGGATAGAAAATCATTGTGATCAGTAATTTCTAATTGTAAAATGTTATTTAGTTATAAAACTCAAAGTAGTTACTTTGTATTTGTTATGATCCACCACCAGCTCCGCTCTCGACAAGTCAGAACTTGTACGAACCTGTACAGACTTGTCGAGAGGACGGACGCCTCTGATTGGTCAAAAGAAAATAGTTTGAAAACAAGATTGTTTGTATTGGCTATTGTAATTGTTGGGATATGTCAGCCCCGCCACTACTTGCGACCATGTAAAATGCATAGGTCTAGAACATTTTTGTATTTTCGTGTGTAAAAATTCAGTTAATAATCAAGAATAAATAGTGTTCAAGTGAATCGTGAGTCTTCTTTGTGAACCAAGGTGATCCCTCTCCAATCCAGTGCATACGCGTGGGTGCTGAGAACCTAGGCCCCACACAAAAGTGTTAACCTATATAGTGCGAAACGGCCGTTGGTTGAGGTCCGTTTTAAGGGTCTTCCAGAGTTTTTTTAACTGTATAAGAGTTACTTAAAAGACCTCACCTTTCACGAATTCGTTAAGATCAGCATGACCCAGGCACATTGGTACAAAAGTGCTGACAATAACCAAAAAAAATACAACGAAAAAAAGCCTAAAACACAAACTGCGTCCTACCTTCCAAATAACTCGTTTGTCGTCACAGTCAGTAACTTTTTCCCAACCACTAAACTATTGGACGTAACCAATTTCTTACATAGACTCATCACTTAATAGTTTCACTTGCTAACTCAACGGAAATAGCGTCAGGAATACTCCCGGCAGTCAACCGAGCCGCTTATATTAAGCGGATGTGACATTTTATCTGATTGTAACTGCTTTTGTTGTCTTGGAGAAAATATACTACTGCTTTTATCATTGTAATGCAGTTTTGCATGACAAAGTATTAAATGTAGGCCCGAAGAACCAACGTCACCCCACCTTTGTGTAGGCAGTATTATTAGGAATTCGGACGAAGAAAGAAACTGTTTTTACAATGCGCAATGACCTGTGTACTGAAGTCACGCTTATTGACCGATGAGGCGATGAGCCTAGCTCATCGGTCAATAAGCGTGACTTCTGAGTAGAGTGCTAGGTTTGATCCCCAGATTGGGCAAAGTGCTATAAAGTTTTTCTTATCACTCGGTTGTCTGGCTGTTTGTATGTATGTCTGCCTGTCCGTCTGTCACAGCCAATTTTCTCCGAATGTACTGGACCGATTCTGTTGATGTTTGGTACAAATATGAACTTCTTTGACCCAAACACGGACGCGTTACGTAAATAAATAAATATTGAGGGTTGCATTTTTGGGGGACAAACTAGAAAACTTCAAAAAAAAGTTTTTCAAACAGTAGTGTGATAATTATATCAAATGAAAAGAGCTTATTGTGAGGGTTTTAGATTTTTTTTCATTATTTTAAAATAAATAGTTTTGAAGTTATTCAAGAATTGTCATTATCATACGCTAATTTTGAAGACCCCCAAAATTAATAAGCCTCAAAATTTGGTTTCGGAACCCTGCACTTGGCCAGTTTTTCACTAATCCAAACTCCGTGCTACTAGTATACTTCGTCGCTGGTTTAAAATTTTTCTTACCCCGTCACCTTATATTTTAAATTGTTGTATCCTTAACAGCCTGTCTCAAAGAAATGAAGGTGTCATGTTATGGTGTAATGTCATTCGTAAAGGCATGTTTGTAATTCATGACATGTAGGTAATCGTATTAGAGGCAGCACTTGACTGACTTGTTTATTTTTTTGCAAACAGACAGAAGCTCTTACAAATATAAGTGAAAAAGTCAGGAGTTTAAGGATAAGAACGGGTAGGGTAGAGGAACTATTCGAAGAAATGTGAGTTACACAACCCGCGCTCACTGAGCCCACGTGTTGGATTACGGCACACAGAGAGGCGACATGTATCCCAGAGAAAACATATTGCCCGGCTAACTTCTACCAGCGGTTCCACCCTCGTGGGAAAGTTGTAATTATCCCTAGGAAATTAGGGTTACCACAAAACGTTAGGGTGTTACCACACCAATCGATCGATCGTCGATCGATGCCATCGATCGATGGTAGAATGAATTAGTCGACGTCGATCGATATTTTCTACCACACCAATTTATCAACGTAGATCGATGGCATCGATCGGCAGACGATCAATTGCTTATCGCCCGGTATCCCTTACAGAGTTGCGTTTAGAATCGATAATGCTTATTCTTTATTAAATACAACTCTTAGGTCACAATAACTTCTTTATTAGTACTTACTCATTTTTGTATCAATTTGGGTAAAAATCACGGAGTTTTTAATAGGGAAATCTTGAAATGAGAATTTAACACCGTGACTAACGCTACTTAACGCTATGGCAAACTACTGGTAACGATTGGCGTTAGTGGTATCCATAGTTAACTCAACCAATGCGTCTTTCGATCAAATGCTAGATAATTATTAACTAATAGTTTATAACTAACATTTATTTATTAGACCATTAATCTATATAAATAGTGTGACTGACACTGGCTTGGCCACCAGGAATTTACATTTTGATAACACAAAAGAATCGTCGAAATTTGTCGCCAAATATCAGAATTTGTCGGTCACTGGTTCTAAAGATATAAGGGTTTATAGGTGGCCAATCTGGAGTCTCTTCAGCTTGGCCACAATCAAAATTAAAATCCCTGATGATGGCCAAGCCAGTATCAGTCACACGATATTAATATTGATCGATAACGAAATTTAGGTGGCACTGGCATTGGTTAACTATTACGGATCAAAAATCTATCTGCCCTAATCGGAGCCTTTGAATTCTGGACTCAGTAAAGGTCTTTTTTTTTTCAATTGAAACAGATTGGTTCGGAGTTGTAGGTACCTACCTAAAATAAGGGTCCAAAATAAAAATCTTACAAAATGCTATTAACATTTTAATATCATCATCGAGAGAAATACATGTTTAGGTTTTCAGTAAAAATCTTATTAAAAACATTATGTAGGTATAGTATAATTAATTAGCTCATTAGGTATGTGTAGGAAAAAGTATATCAAAGATTTATTTATAGGTTCTACAGTCCATGCGTACAGGCTACCTTAGATGGCTTATCTTATAAAAGTTCACAAACTACATCTAAGTTATCAAGATCAACGTGTAAATTTAGGGTTACAAGTATATAGGATATTCAAATCGATTTTCATCATCGAGTTCTCCCGATGTTCTACTTCCTTCCTCGACCTGACTCTTCTCTTAAATAGGGCCTCAGTTCTCTGACAAGCTTCATAGCCCTCACACTTTTAATATAAATTCTTAGTTACAGTGCATTCACACCCAGCGCTCTAACATAAAATTCGACAGCACTTCAGATAACTTTATTCTTCATAACGTGCGCCTATTTTATTGAGGACTTCAGTATACCTTACACAAATATACATCTACTAGGCTTTTGCACCTTTCTAAGTCACTAACTTAACCGATATTTAAAGTTAAAGTTTAAACGCTTCGCCTGAAGATGTTATCTAAGATTTTGAAGAACAGTTCATGGGGCAGACCCCTGGTGACTTGCTGGATTTGTGTCCTAAGGAGATCATAGGTGGCGTCTTCGAAGACTGAGTAAGTGTGGGGGAGTTGGAGTTCCTCATACAAGTGCTTGATTTTAGCGACTGCCTCTGGGTCGGAGCTGCCATAGTTTTCTTCCATAAATTGCTTTTGTTTCGGTGTTGCCCTTTGCATGGCGACGACTGCGAGCCAGGTGCATTTTCCATCTTGAATGTCAGTTCCGGTCTTGCCCGTGACAGCTGGGTCTCCGAAGCAATCTAAGAAGTCATCCTGAAAGTAAAATAGATTGTTAGATATTTGTATAGTAATTAGCCAACCGTGACGTTGTTTGTCTTGATGATAGGTTTGTTTTCGTTAATTGCAAAAGAGAAAGATAAGCGAAATTCGTAATTGTGACGTTTTCAAGGCAATTGTTTAAAACAATTCGAGTCGAGTGACTTTCTTGTTGTTTGCCTACACTTCAGTTACTATTTAAACCAATTCAAACATGAGTTAGGTACATATTTGTTTTGTAATAAAGGAAAATACGGCTTGCGATAATATTAATTTTTAGAGTGTATGAAAGTGCGTCACTAAAGTAATTTAAAACAATACTCTTGAGTACTATTAGGTAATTGTACAATCTTACAGTTTCTATTTACTTATGGCCTTTAGTAACTACACTGTTTTACGATAATAATTATGTAGTAATGACAGTAAGTATTATAATATTATCTCTGGTAGTGACGTCAAACGAGTGAGAAAAAAAAACAAGAGAAAACAAAAAGCAAGAGAAGAGAAAAGAAAAAGTTAACTCACTTGAATTTGGAAGAACTCGCCCATCTTCAATAGAATAGTTTTGGCTTGTCTGTGGGTTTCGGGGTCTTCAACTCCTGTCATAAGCAGAGCCAGAGTGACTGGCATTTGGAACGTGTGGTATGAAGTTTTGTACTTTGTGATGGTTTCATACTTCTCCATGGTGAACTGGGTAAGGTCTGGCTTATCCGTCTTAGCCATTTGATTCTCCAGGAAATGGCCAATCGAGCACTTTAACAGCATCTGAAAAGAGGTTTATTTTTAGCTACATGTTACAGGCTGGAAAAAAAAGTGAATGATCTAGCTAAGGCAATGCATTAAAAAAAAGTCATGACAATTCCTTAAATAGACGTGATCGTTTACGATTACGTTTTTGGCTGACAAGTTTTAATCTGAGCCAATATAATAATAAAAGCACTTAAACAAAAATACTTAAGTAGGTTCATGGACACTCGGAGCAAAAGAAAGTTTCTGTGCCACAACCTGTTTCTGTGCTTCAGCTTTAAGTACATAGGAAAGTATGACATGTACAGATTTATATTATTATGTTTTGTTAAGTTTATGGTCGCTATGGACTCATATATTTTACCACCAACGTAGTTGTAATCTGTAAGTATCTTTGCACTCGAAAATAAGATTAGATAATATTCAGATTGTTTTCATAATTACAGCACAGTTTAATTAATGTGATAACATTTTTGGCAATTAAGATATTTGCGTGTGCAATATGGACGTGTGAATAAAGATAACGGCACTAATTAGAAATATTTCATGTATGTCTAGTAAGTAGGCACTGTTTATTCAAAGACGGTCGTACCTATCAAAGACCAATTATTCTCGATGCACATTCTTCCTGTGCAATTGAATGAAACAATACCAATTAGTAGGTCTGTATCTACGACTAATAAAAACAAGAACAATTTATGCGTAGGTAGGTAAGTACATTATTCCTACCCAGTTATTAGTCTCACTAACAATAAGAGTTGTATGCTCAATTGTTTTATAATCATGCTGTCACGTTCATGACCATGCGTAAATGAATGAAGCAATAAGTTAGGATAGTGTAGTAGTCTTTTGTTTTCCGTCTTTCACGCGGTTTGCCATGTTATTAACTCATTGATAAATAAAAAGTAGGTACCTAAGTGGGTGATGATGACAGATCCCGCAATTATTTATAACTAGCTTTTGCGAGCGACTTCGTACGTGCATATCCCATTTTCCCCGTTCCCGTAGGAATTTCGGGACAAATTATACACTTAATCCTTTCTCATGAATAACCCCATCCGTTGGAGAAAACCGCATGAAAATCCGTTCAGTAGTTTTTGAGTTTATCGCGAAAAGACAGACAGACGCGGCGGCGGCGGAGGACTTTGTTTTATAGTAGGTACATATACATACATATTATGTAGTGATTGTTGCAGTTATTGGAAATAATGTTAGTTTCGTGCACAATTTGATTGCTTGAATTCTTGAGCACTTGTTTGTGTCGTGTTGGTGACGAAAATAGATTTTCTTATCTATTTTCTACTTTGTTGTTTCGTTCCAAGTTACAAGTGTAGCTATTAAGACATGTGGTCTGATATGTCGTTTCGTTATTCGACATCCTACTGCACGCATGGCGACGTCTGTCTCATCCATTAAAGCATTGAGAAATTAGGTACTAAGTCTAGACATTCGAGCACAGAAAGTTAGTAAGTATAAAAAGATAGCCAGTTCACACTCAGTTTGCAAAGTAAACTATAATTGAGAAATTCGTAGGTACTTATCGTAAAAACTTCAAAGTTCAAGCCGGAAATTAACCACACATTATATGATGAACATACCTCATTGAACGTCTCCAGGACGCTTTTGTAGCACATTTTGTTGTTGAAGTGACGCTTGAGCGTTGAAAACATGGCTGCTTGTATAAGGGCAGCATCGTTGATCCCTGAGAGGCCAACTTCAGGGTGCTTGTACCAGCAGGGAGCTCCACGACGCATCTCCGTGCCCTCCATGATGTCATTCAGCAGTAATTGGTGGGTGTGGAACTGTGGACAACGATGTTTGATTAGGGACAATTGGTACGAAGTTGGGTGGGTCATATTAGAGTTTTATGTTTGAGGCTAGGTCAGAAGCAGATCTAGGTCTATTTAGTATCGCAGGTACGGCTAATGTATCAAGTAACCATGTTAGATGGCGTTACGCCTCTTGTGTTCAGAAATCAAACCACGCTTATAGAGTACCTAACTATATCGATCCATGGTATACATTACATGTGCCAACAACAGGTTAGGTTAAACACAAAAGTGAAACTTTGAAAACGCTAAATTGTTAAGTAAGTGGTACCTAGTGAAAACCCCCTTGATGTTTTGTCATGGCGATTGTCCACCATGCTTGCTATTAGGTACGAGTAGGGTTCACAAGTCCACAGGTCGGTTTGTATTTGGAATATCAATAAGGAAATAAATCATAGCACTCAAATAGTCATATTTTATTATAGGCCAGTGTTTATTCTCGGGTTTAAATCACGTAAGCTAGTGCCAATAAAATGCAGTGATAAATGTATTCAGTAGTGAATTGTTTGCATTAAGTCCGCCCATGTACCACTTTTGTACATAAAGTTTAAATAAATAAATAAATAAATAATAAATAAGTTTATAGTTTTATTTTTAGATACTTAAATCTTACGCTAACATTTTACCGACCTAGGTAAATAGTAGTTAGATAAAATAGATAACTTCCAAGTACAATTTGCACGGCGTTACAGGCACCAGGCATAGATCATAAACATTAGAACACAGATTCTAGAGTAGGCATCAAAGGGCTTTAGACGTTTCTCGAATAAGTACATAGATACCTAGGCTAAGTAGATCTCGCAACTGGATACTAACTATTACAGGTTTTCTAAATATAGAACATTGCGCGTTGATTAATCTTTTTCTGTCCGTATCTACTTAGTAGGAATGTTGCTATTTTAATGCCACATATTTTTGGAGGCCATGGTCTGAGTAAATAACAATAACATAGTGGCAAAGTTACCTAATGTTATTACTATTACCTAGTATTATACAAACTAAGTACAAATATAAGCAAGCTACTAGCTATCCAAATAAAGCGAGTAGACACGTAGGTAGTAGGTATATATCGACGCAGTATCGATGAACAAACAAAGATAATAAGAATATTCGTCTGTTGAATATCATTAGGTATCTTTTGGAAGTGGTGTGATGAATACTATTAAACCAATGTAAATTATGAACGAATGTCGGGACACGTGAATTGAGATAGTCCAGCGATGAAAATAATAAAATAATATGCCGGTTTGTCCATGGTAAGATAAGGCTGAATGTTTCGCTATTTATATACCTATATGATGTGGTGACTGCTGCGTATAAGTGCCAAAACATAATCCCAAGGCCAGGCCTATAGAGGAACTAGATAAACTTGTTTTATTTTTCAATATTTATTGTTATAACGCCACGAATTCGGATTATCATTTATATCGTTCGAAATTCAAATAGTAAAAATAAAAATTGTATTTTATTATTGACAGACCTTATCATTCTTTCGACAAAGAAGTATCAGGTAGGTTTATGTGGATTTACCTCCTCAGTTCACTTTACACATTCTTTGGTGATTATTTTGGGCCTATCGGAAGACCGATAAGAATTGCCTTTATTGTTGTATTAAGTGCGGCTTAAATAGATTAAGCACAACCAAGAAACAAGAGCTACGTCTGAGAATGAAGCCTTGGTTTCATTCCCGGGACGGGAATGTTATTGGGTTTTTCAATCTGGAAATTCTCGGTACTCCCTTACTTTTCCTAAAATTGTTTGTCCGAAAATCATTATCCATAACACCTTTGCTATAAACTTCAGTAACCATAATGTTCAAAATCCCGAAATTTTGTTTGACAGAATTATCTTTAGTTCTAAAAGTATTCTGTCATAATATCGAGTACTATAATAATTGAATCTCCTAATTTTACATGAGCTAAAGTCATATGTCCTAAGTATTGTGTTAAATAACGTGTATTATTCCGAATGTTCATTTATAATATTTTTTTTAGTCCTAAAACATTTGCTAATAAATAGGTTTTAGCGACAGAAACGAATCGCTGTAAATCCGACTCCACGCAGTCTTGTCTGCCCTACACCTAGAGTGTAATTTAAAATTGCGTAGGCGCGAAGGGGCGAGGCGGGCCGCGAGTTGAGGAGCAGGTGGTTGTAACACTCGCCGCCGCGACTGAGGCTGGCCGGCGAAGCCGGCCAGCAAGCCGAAGCTGCGGTGGTGAGCTTTACAATCAATCTGCGACGATAAACTCGCATGGGACCGCCGGAGCCCCGCAGCGCCGGAGCCGTGACAGAAACCATGCCTGCTGCATGTTGCATGCTTGCTTACATGCCGAATGCTTGCTTGCATGCTGCATGCTTGCTTGCATGCTGCATGCTGCATGCTTGCTTGCATGCTGAATGCTTGCTTGCATGCTGCTAAGAATATTTTTATTATAAATAAACATTATGTAATTTGAAGTTAGGACTTATAACTTTTATTGAAAACAGTTTTATGTCTTTTGTACCTATATTATTGATTGTAATTTTTATGACAAACGAATTTAGGACATATAATATTTAGGGATTTCAATGTTATGGCATGTGATATTATGTGATATTAAGTTCGGGTAAGTTATCATTCGGACAAATGATGATTAGGACAAAAAAAGTTATGGCACTTTAAATTATGGATAAAAAAGTTAGGTGACACAATAGAGAACCAAATTCTCAGTAGGTGACAGTAGCTTGGAGTCTGAATTTGCGCCTGGTTGATGGCTTGCCCCTCATTGGACTTAAGTACCTACTTGCACTTACGAAACGTGGAAGTAAGTACCTACTATAGGAAAGCTACCTCTGCCTGTGCCTTACCCTTTGGGAAAACCATGTTTAACGTTATGCTAAGAGAAACGATCAATGAGTTGCCAAACTTACCATTTCGACGGACCATCCCATCATATTCGCTAGATGAATGTTCTCTGGCGTCAAATTCTCTTTCTTCTCCAACATTTTGTAAGCCAATACCGTGGCTAGACCTCGATTCTTTTTACCGTTCGGCACATTGTATTGCAACAGCTGTAACAAGAAAGTATCATTTAAATGACACAGATAAACAAGAAAGTCGAACTGCGTAGTCAAGTGTTTTTTCAAAACCTTTTGTTTAAATATTGTTGCATGATATCATCAACTAAGGTAAGTAATAAGAATTACCTATGAATATTTTCGATCAATATTTAAGTAGGCATCCATGTCGAATGAAGCTAGGAGTTGGTAAGTCAGCCTTGAAAAATACAACGCAGTAGATATAGAATTTTTTTACTGACGGACTAAGATGAAAAAAAAAGTTTAACAATGTCGATACGGTACCGTGTACCGTGACCAAATATTTTTGATACTTGTTCTGTTAGCTCTAATTTACAAACATGAAATAATTGATTTGAAATTCAAATAGAAGATATAGGTAGGTAAGATTGATTCAATTTTGTCTGCGTAGGCTACATTTACTATAGCGTGCATGTGATAAAAATTGTTTACTTTATGTGCAGATTAAAATAATGCACCTAAATAGAGCTTGGTAGGTACGTGTTGCAATTTGACGTCAAACTCATTAATCTTGTTTATGATGCAAAATAGGACAGTGACAGTAATAAACTAATCAGCATCCTTGTAATTGCTGTTATTATTTAGATAGGAAGTTATAATTTGAGATGAACAATAAGCAAAAAATAAAATGGGCATTACAACAGAAAAATGTGGACATATTTAGTTGCTATAAAAACTGCTAGTAAGTGTGGACCAAATTAGATCGGCATAGTACTCGTACACTAATACAACTCATTGCTATATGCACAACAATTTATGGCGTGGTCTAAAGTCCATCCAGACACGATGGACTGACAAGTTTCTAGTCAGTTTTTATAACTGGTTTCAACGCACTTCACTTACGACTGACCGCAGCGACATGTAACGTACCTTAGCCAACCACTTGCTGGCTTCTGGCACATCAATGTGCTTGCCAGTCTCAGTGAGGTCCCTCACGATGTCCGGGAAGCAAGCCATGAACTCCCGGGACTGGTCCTTCGACACGGCCAGTCCTCGGGTAGCCATCGGCATTTCCTGGGTTGTCAGGGTCGACAGGTATCTACACATCAGAAAAGATAAGGATGACTAATTTTCATCGACTGACTTACTGTAGAAATTAGAAAGTAGAGAAAATGCATTCACGTGTGATTTATAAATGATTATGAATATAATGATCGATTAAGTTAAGCCTTTTCGTTGGTATGGTATTTTCTTTTTGTATTGAAAACGAGTCAGGTAGGTACAAAGAGATCTATTTAATTCAGTATGTTACGATTTCTTGAAAACATTTGCGTTGTTATGTTAATTTTAATTTATAAGTACCTAGGTGTGGTAGGTAACTTGAAGCCATATCACGCTCTTTTCGCATGTAAGTTATTATCACTGTATCGAATTCGCTATTTCAATCATAATAATGCCATGCACTCGCTTTGTTTGTGTTATTTTTAGATTGTGTACCCACATTCATCGTTTAAACTCAATGCATGATATGGCGTCGACGGTTACGCAAAGTTTGTGTCGTCGAGTTCAAACGAGTTCACTGACCTGTGATATTTTTGCAACTTCAATAGCTTCTTGGGACCGGCCTCCTCGTTCTGTGGTGACTTGGAAGCTGCCTGATCGAGCCTCGGGACCATGGCATCAGAGTTAGTGACACTGGTCGTCTTGCTGATTTGCCGACGAATCTCCTTCTTGTAGATCTGCAGGATCCTATCCAAACTTTTCTTCGTCGAAAACATCTTGAAATCTCGTAAAATTCGCTTAGTCCAACTAATTTTTTAACTTTGAGAACTTTTCGCAGTACTTTGCAAATGTTTAATTCAATTAAATATTCCTCGTTTCGAATAAGAGTTGTAGCGTCTGTTCGCGTTGGGTTCGTAAAACCGACTGATTCTTTGTTGTGTTTTGCCTCCTTACGAGCTCCAGTGATATGCTAGCGATGTTCGTAATGTTTACATTACTTTTATCGATATCGACGTTCTGATCATAACAGCTTACGAACACGTGATGCCGACGTGATACTTATCTTACTCGGACATAATGATGTAACTTACTCTTTGAGGTTGCCTATTTACCTGATATTTTAACAATGGCTCTGGCTTCTTAACTAGGCCCATGCGTATTCTGTCTTTATTTATCTACTCCAACGTTAAATACCTCTACAAGGCAAGAGTATGATATTTTAAAAATTCGACAACTCAACCAACATTTTCGATAAAAACAATGTCGGTAAAAAGTACCATAATAAAGTCCCATCACTACGATGCGCACGCAACAAAACAAACGGCCCGGCGCCCCTCGCCCCAAGCCTCGCCACGCGGGTCGCGTCACGTAGGCACCCGGCAACCGGAGCGCAGAGCCCACCAAACAACAAGAACCGAAGGCCTACTTCCAACAACAGACGATAAGAAGCGCACACATTACTCGATGATAATTTCGAAGAGAAACTGTATCTCTGTTGCTGCGGATGGCGTATTTGGAGTATACTTATACAAAAAAAAATCTTTGGACTCTGCCCGGGTCAGTTGTTACATGTTATTTTGAGAAGAGCTTCTGAAGCTATTTACTTCATGTCTCAGCGCCGCTCCTCACCACCCATCGTACCGCCCGTGACCCAAAATATGCACAACAACTTCTAGAACGGCTTTCGGATCACGTACACTCGAGACATGCATGCGGTGAGAAGGTGATCAGCGTCGAAAATAATTCCGATAAATGCACCTTTTCTGCATTGCCATTGGTCGGCCAATGCAACTTAATTAATAAGGCAATCATTCAACAGTTCGGAAGAATGTAGTCAAGATCTCGGTCAATGATATAAGGATAATATGAATGGTGTAGCACCCTGCACCAACATTGGTGTGCAGGGTGCTACATGGATTGGCATGCAATTTTTTTCATTAGTCATGGATTATTTTGGGTGAAAAAAGGTCCATTCATAAATAAATTAACACGTGCAATAACCTAAGTCAGCGTATTTAAATTATGTAAACCATGTTTCAAACATATTAATTAGTTGGTTAGTGTATTGGTCATCCAAGTAATCGTTCACCTGTTTCGTTTATTAATAGCACAGTCAGTTACCATGATGAGTACCTAAACAAAGGTGATAACGTATAAAGAAAGAAAGAAAGAAAGAAAACTAGTTAGGCTAGGCTATTGGTAATTGGGGTAACAAGACAACAAATAGAAGAATAGAATTCTGATTCGATTATAATTTTAATATTGATAACGTTATGAACCATTAGTTACTTAATTAGTTACTTAATTAATAATAAGTTTAGTTGTAGCTGTTCATTTACATTATTATTTTTTGTACATGTGGTATTTATCTATAATTGATTGTTGCACTGTGTAAAGTTTTAAACGCATGTTTTATTTTGAAGTTATTAGACCTGTACCTAAACAATAGTTGGTAGTAATAAATAAATGAGCAGGCACATATATTTATGAAAATGTAAACTCATTTAATTTAATTTCTTCCATGGGTAGATAATTTCATTCGCCAATGCCTGTCGTCAATTAAAAAAATAACGAGCCTAAATTAACTTATCAATTAGCTTGATAAGAAAATTGGGACAAGGGCTTATTAAATTTCTTTTCAGCAATGAAAAAAGGGAAACTAAAATGAAATTATTTGTTTCATAACAAAATGTTTTACAATTGACTCGGAAGGTGTTGCAACCGGTTTAGGTGGCGTTTTGCAACTTCTGTGCAACAGAACAGTTTTATCAAGTGAAACATAAATCAATGTTATAGACTTCACTGGACTAGATTTTCTCGATGATTTGATTCAATGTCAACCTCTCTGCAAACGGAACGGTTTACAGGAACTAATTCGATAACGATACGATGCACTGTTAGCTAATTAGGTACTTTGTTGGGACAATGGTCGTTAGTAATCTAATGAATGGCATTACTAACGGCACATTATTAAACACTTCGCGTTTAGTACTATTAGTAGATACCAGGAATACATACCATTGTAAACTACAAAAATAAAGAAATTTGTTTCTCGGTTCCAAAACATTTTATCTCGGAAAACCATGCATGGTTAAATATTAACGTCGGTAATAGGTACTACCAATAGTGCCATTTCGCGCAAGTTTTGTTCCGATCTGACCATAAAATTAAAAAACCACATGAATACCTACTTTGTAGGTATTAACAGAAAAAATTAAGCGGCTCAAGATGAAACAGCGTGCAAACATTTTCCAAGGTCAAGTTCATGATTCAAGACCAAACTAGGATCAAGATTGTTTAATGATGCTATAATAGCCAGCCTTGTGAGCAGTAGCGATTCGAAATAGGTGCATTGCTGTGTTTAGAAGCAATAAACACTCTAGTTTACTGTTCCGAAGGACAATGTATTACTGCGAAGTTATTTTTTGGAACCGGTTCACGAACACGCGAACGTTGGTTGGGTAGTAGGTAATTATTTAATTGTTTACCCATATCTCGTTTAAAGTCATGGTATGGTTACATAATGATATGGCTGTGTTTTGCAATGTTTAAATAATGATTTGAGTGCCACGGTTGATGAAGGAATCTTTTTTCAAATAATTATTGTTAATGTGTTTACGTCGTGTCTTACATTTTATTTAGCACGTAGGCATATGCTTGATCATTTATGTTATTTATCAGCGGTGCTAATTTGAGTTGGTTAAAATAATGGGCTTGGCTTGTCTCGGCACTTTGGCAGTCGTGATTAACATGTATTTTTTTCTAAGACCCTTCGTTTCGTAAGACCGATCGTAGGATGCACTCACTCGTACACTCGTACTTGCAATTTATTTGTGCCTATGGATAAATTCGGATCTATTTTAACCTATAATGTTCGCAAAAAATCACTAACGTAAAAATACGAATGGAATGCGAGTTAAAACGCCCTTAGTTATATTTTGTTTTTTGGGGAAAAATCTTTGCTGATAGGTGAGAACTAGATAAACGCATGGGTGTTTCTGCAAATACCGTTATAAGCTGTCAGGACTTTAGATGAAGGGGGCTCATGTAAGGCTGCCTGTAATTCAAATTAAATTCTAAAGTAGACAACACATAAAACCTATTCATCTACAAATGAAAAATAAACCATGACTAAGTCATACTGCAATAACATTTCAACACCGACAAGACCGAATAGGTTCAAGCAATCGCAGGTAGACAAGTAACCTTAAACTATTTTCGAAGCTTCTAGAACATAGCTCTATTCAATAAACTTGCAACAGGTAGGTAATACTGGTCGCAAAAAAGCAACAATAGAGCGTAACAAAGAAGTAAAAAATGGGTAACACACGTAGTTGGTACAACAGACAACAGAGAAACATAATGTTGTTGATAAAAAAAACGGCAACTAACAATACGTAGACTATAGTTTTTTTTTACATTGTAATCACAGAAGACATACCTAAATAAAATAAATTGTGACTGGCAGGCCGACAGACAATGCACGGCATTTGACAACACAATCGAATCGACGACTAAGAGCGGTTGCGTCGACTAATCGATCGATCGATTGGTGTGGTAGCACCCTAGGCAATATCCGAATTCGGTCCGAGTTTTTAGACTATTGATCCGTATTTTCACTGATTTGGATAGGATGCAGTGCGAAAAGCAACATCAGAATTCGGTCCGAGTTTTTTAGACTCTTGATCCGTATTTTCACTGGTTTGGATAGGATGCAGTGCGAAAAGCAACATCAGAATTCGGTCCGAGTTTTTTATATCCGTATTTTCCCGGATTCGGGTCGGATGCAGTGCGGAGCCGCTCTAACACGCAATTCTGAATTATAAAGATCCAGAAACGGGGCTCGAGTTGCCCCAAGACTCGCAAATATCAAAACTCAAGAGGAATTTGGCAGCTTACACTGATGATAATATATATGTAGGTAGTTCACTTACCTACTTCCCTTTTCCGAAAAAGCTTTATGATTATATAGATATATGATTTGTATCATACAACAAGGAAGGGCAAACACATGAGTACCTCGACGCGACTAACGAGTACCTCGACGCGCAGGTATTATGTAAAATGAAGGATATTTTAAATGTCGACATTCCTTCCAAGGTTGACCTGTACAATGCAGATAATTATGTCGGAAGTTTAAAAACATCAGTTTATATTGGAACAATTTCTGGCTGCAAGTCTCGACTCATGAAAATACTAACTCTTATATTTACGGGAACATTGACGATAAGACGATAAGTACACATTACATACTTGTGATTTTTATTAATTAAGTTCACAAATTAGACAAAATATAGGGACCAGCTGATTATTTTTTTGCGCATGCTGGGTTGGTCCCATAGCGAAAGGTAGTTATATACCTAAATACATACATATATTCAAGAATAATTTGTCTTCTAATTAAATGATTCCTTGTATTTTATATTGTAAAATTCTGACCCATCACAACTAAGCGATCTATAACTTTCCTTAGATCGATAAATTGGCGCGTAGTGACATTAAGGAATCGAGGAAGTAAACAAATAAAAAACCTGGTTTTAATTTATATTCTATTGTTCATCTAATTAATGTGTTAAGTTTTCAAGGTCCTTTCCTAGGAGAGCAAATCATATGTATTTATATCGTAACATGATTAATTCAAGGCATTCGTAGAAGTCTTTCACATATTTAAAATTTGATTCAATGTGTGTATGAATCATTAATGAAATAGTTTTTTTTTGTTATTATGAACAAATTAACAATAATAACTAAAACTAGCTGTCGCCCGCGGCTTCGCCCGCGTGAATGTCGAAAATAATACCAAGAGCACATACATAGGTAAAATAAGAATAAAGATGTTAGTAAGATAGCATCAATAAATGCGTCCTCAGCGGTGTTAGCTGGTAATGTGCTCAAGAGACTGGCGCCATTGCCACGTTGAATGGCAACGCTTAGCCTCTGCCCAAAGTAAAAACCAGCTCTTGGGTCACGCGAAGTCTCAATCAGCCGTTTCGAAATATCTTTGCAAAAGGCTGTGGGCACCACAGCCCCAGAGTTCAACCCCAAAAGAAAGTAGTAATTTATTTATTTATTTAACAGTTTATGTACACACATTTAACAAATAGATAAGAAGAAGGTAACAGAAAAATAGGTACAAAGGTGATGCTTATTTCTAAAGAAATCTCTTCCAGCATACCTACCTGCGAAAGGAGAGTCGAATAAAAGAGATGTAGACATCGTTTGTAAAAGTTATGTTAACATAAAAAGACAAAAAAACTTTAAATATAACATACTATACATAAATATGATTAAAATGAATATCGTACTAATACATACGACTTAAATAATAGATAATATATACTTTAAATATGCAACTATGATGGTACCGAAAGGTAGTGTTCTTTCACTCTTCTTTTAAAATCTGGAAGAGTTTTGCATTCCCTAATGCAATTTAATTTAAAGTTAAGATAACAAAAGCGGCAGTACTGCTATGGTCACAATATTTGTATCTAGATAGCTCAATAAAGTCATAAAAACATAACTGACTTATAGTATTATATTGTTTTGCGTCTGATGATACTAACATAACATAATATTAAACTGTTTTCCCCTTTCACATTGTTTAAATATAACTTGTAAATGTTTAACTTCTTATCGTTTACATTATAATTAAAGCTGTGACAACGTCATTTATAATATACTATTTTTAACTGCTTTACAAACGTATGTTTATTGGTGCATAACCAATTTGTCTCCGTACAAAACAACGTTATTTTTAACGAAGTTTTCGTAGTTTTCCGGTTCACTATTTTTCAGTGAAAAGTAATTTAGATGTAGATATCCTTATTTAGTTTCGATCAAGACCAACTTGAACTTAACAGGACTACCTATGTTTAAAAAAAAATGGTTCAAAATAAACAGTCAGGTTTTTTTCGTTAAGGGTTTTCTACCAAAGCGTTGATCGATCGTAAATTGATTGGTTTAATAATCGAACAATGGTAGAATGGACCAGCCAGGGACAGTTCCGGTTACACTAAAAGCTAGTACCTACACTAATCGATGTACGTCGATTAATGTCATCGATCTATGATCTGTCCATCCATCTGGCAAATCTAAGAAAGATTAGGTAATCTACTCGTATTTTACTATGTGTAATCTAATTTATTATATTCAAGTCTGCTAGACGACTCGTTAGTTCATTCTAAACATTCACCAGCTTCTGCCAAAAAGATACAACACAGGTCGAATCCCGTATAGGACCGTTGTTACCTTTTGAGGTTCAGAACCCCGAAAATGAATTCAATTACGTAATCCGATTATGTGCAAAAACAAACATTGCAGCGAGTTCTTCTACAGATTAACTAAGATAACGTATTCCCAGGATTGGCATTGTTGATAATATTTAACATGGAGGTGGATCCGCCCACCATTATCGTGGATTGTGGCCATTTTGTAAATCCTGTGAACCATCATTGCGACCGGTAATCGCCATTTTGGATCAGTGATGATGAGTGATGACCGTGCGTCCGCATTCAAGGTCATGGTGTAAAACAATATTGTAATTAATTCACATTGACTAGCGAGGGAACGCGGTTTGGTTTAGTTTTGTACGTATTCAAAATGTAAGAAGAACTTTTGTTAAATTCAGAAATATACTACATATACTACTTAGTTACATGGATTTACCTACTTTAAGTTAAAACCAATTTATTATACAATTTAAAGATACGATTTTATAAGTGTTTATGCTTTTAATCATGGAGTGAGGTTTAGCTGTATATGACACTCAGTAACAACGGTATCGACAATAAAGAACCGGTATCGGCAGATTGATCTGAAAGCATTTCGAAATACCGTTACTGGCATTGTGATGAACCGGAATAATAATTATAAATATGTGGTCGATACTCAGTTTGCTAATACAGACTTTAAAAAATAAAATTTTAAAACAAACCTGTCAATTTATCACTCAGCAAAAAAAAATAACTTCGAAACTCGATCCGTATCCCGGAGCGTAACTTGAGCTCATGTATTGGCTTAATACTCTTTCGTTTCTGTTATAATGGCTTTCTCAATAATACGTCAACAGAGCAAATAAGGCGGGCAACGGATGTCGACCAAGTTCAGTATCGAGCCGTATAGACACTTTCAGGCCGAAGGCAAGTGATTGTCTGTCTGCCTGTTTGTTACCGCTTCATGTCTTAAATGCCGAATGGATGTAGATGCAATTTGGCACACGGGTAGATCTATCACGCGGGCGAAACCGCTGATTCGATCTTAACCCTTATTTCAGCAATGCACTCGTTTTCAGACGAATGGATAGTATTTAAGATACATCTGGATTTTTCTACCAATTACTTTTATTACTTTTATGCAGGAACATAAGTTCATGGTCCCAATACCCATGGCCGGCTTGAAATCGAATTGAAAGAACTTCAAAGCATCCCTCAAATTACTCTGGTGAAGTAAGTAGAAAGTTCTGTATCGAAAATTGTAGTTGGGGAGTTGTAGCAATCACAGACAGACATTCTTTAATGTATTTTGTTACAGATTAAAATCTACATGGCGGACATGCGATGGCTGACGCGTAATGGCGGATGGCGCGAACTGTCGCTATATTGGATGGCAAGCGCACGCGCAGCCCGCGCCGACGACTCATGCCATTGTACGTGGCTTCCGGAAAAGCGCACTCTTTGGGGTCACTGAATGTATGTTTGTTAAGTTTAATGAGATCTCATACTACCATACAATTCCCAAACGGAGCGGGGAGTGTCCATGATTTGCTACGAGGTGCTACGAGTCTACGAGGTCTCAGCGCTACGCATCTACGAAAAGTAAAGCTTAAGATTTCTGTTGTGAATTTCTTAGAGTTTTGCAAATTCTTTACATTGATAACTGTAAAGAATTTGCACACCATGTTTCTGAAACAGATACTATCATTGTTGGTGGTTAGACGAGCGCACCTTCGTGCATAGGTATAAGTTATAATGACCACACAGGTCGCTCGCACTGAATTTGTTAGTGTAACAATGGTCCACGCACGTCCATAAAGTATAATGATATTCGTTCGGCCACCAGCACCAGTAAACACGGATCTTTATGGAAAATTAGCGATGCGTAGCGATGGTGTGATTCGCTCACATCGATGCTCTCCCATTGTCGTCCCCCCCTTAATGTGATTTAACTGAATTATGGAGTAGAAATGGCCACAATTTGGTTTTGGCTGTCCAGTGGTTAGCCCGTGTGATCCTGTGTGTTGGGGAGACTAAGCGAGCGTGTGTCGCGTGATTGGACTTAGTGAGTGAAGACTGAAGTGCTACGCGGTGCTACGACTCGTAGAGGCGCCTTGACGGAAAAGCTCAAGTAAGTTTTCTCGGCGTAGCGCTACGGCTCGTAACTTCCTAGACAGTTTTTTTGCGTTGTAGAAGTTTCATGAATACTTTCATATTCTGTGTCGTCGGGGACTAAAATACTGGAGATAGGTTTTTGTATAGAAAGCAAAGTAAATGTTGCATCATTTGCAGTTTAAACAAGCCACGTTTACAGAAGTCGGAATGTTTGATTTTCATCTTTGTCTATTAATCCTGTTAGTAAAGTAAACTTGACAGCGTAGCATGGCGACAGAGTTTACTCTAATATACTTTTGTGTTGCTACAGATAAACATTTGGTCCAATATTTTATAGTGATAACTTTAATAAACTGATACCTCTCAGTTATCACCTAGATAAATCCACAGCAACTAATCATTTTTTATTTTACTAACCCAGAATATTCTTCGGTTTTTAAATATCGTTCATCAATTATATTCAAAACCAAACTCAATCAAAGTTCGATTGAAATTGTTTTAAATAGAATAGCTTCATATATTTAACGTATAACAACAAAAACGCTGCTTAGGGCGGCGCCGGCGCAGCGTTGTGTGACCGTATTATGCAACGCCGAGCGTGTCCCGCACGTGCATTGAAAGGGCCAATCGTTATAAATATACAACTCTAGAGTATAATGGAAAACATTTATTGGACACAGACACAGCAACAAACATAGGGTAAAAGAGGAGAAAAGCAGAGTCAAATTGCACTAAGCTAATTGGTATTTGGAAAAGTATATATTAAAAGTATGTATTTCCTCTTTTACTTAGACATTATAACATAACACGAGAAATTTGTGAACAATAAGTAAAAATTAAATTTTTATTTTTTTTATTTTTTTATTTGAGATGAGTTTGCTCTTGAATCTAGTCTAGGTCATAGATGACAAAGACAAAGTCGATGATGGAGCGAGCTTACCCAGAAGAAGCCTGTTCACTCTAATTTTGAAGAGATTAGGGTTGTATGCGTTCAAAAACACAGACGCAGGCAGAGAGTTCCACTCCTTTGCTGTGCGCATTATAAAAGACGTTTGGAAACGTTTAGTGCGAATTGGTGCAGGTGAAAATCAAACGAAATGACTACAGTGATCAGAAAAAGTATTATTCCTTACGGTGTTAACACATCTATAAATCAACCCTTTTATATTAAACCAACGTCTAGATTTTTTTCTTCATTCTTTAGTTTCTGAAATAGGTAAAATATTATCATTACGCGTCCTTACACCTCGGTAGAATGTAGGTAAAGATAAGTATTTTTTTCTAAAAGACAGTTCCCTTGACGATTGTATTATTGTTTTGATATCTTCAGTTGTAAATATAATCGGATATATTCGACGTTATCAGTACTACAAATAGCTAGAGGTTAGTAGTGTGATAGTATGATGATAGCAGTGATGATGTGAATGATAGATGCGTGATACACATGAAGTGGGCTTAGGATATTCTGCAGCGGCAAGATAAAAACCACGAGCGACTTGAAATACGTAGGTCGATTCTAGACAAACGTGTTCAAATCGCCATATACTAAGAAAAAAAATAAAGAAAGCTAGTTTATTTGGCACACACAGATACACACAATATAGGGACAGATAAAAGTAAACTTAAGTTTATAACAATTATATTGTGTGCCCCGCGACTGCGCCAAATATATCCAGTTCAGCAAAATGCTACACAACGAAGAGCTGCCTGACGCTGGGGATTGAAAAGTATTCGGCCTGATATAGATGCAGTCAATTGTTAAAAACAAAACTAAGTACTCAAATTTAGTTAACTGTGCAAAGTTTGAAACATGTGCGATATCTAGTTGTGATCTTACAAATTCATTTGTCAAACAATCCAGCTATATAGCCAGTTCAGTCTCAAAAAAATGTTGAATCTAAGAAAATATTTTTTTCTTTGCTGGCGAAATGGCAGAAGTTGGTGGTAGTGATTACATAGAAAATATAATTTATTTAATGCATGTTAATTTTTTTTGTCAGGCTGAATACTTTTCAATCCGCCCTTGTAGATAGACACAGACGGCATACGCTTAGCATAAAGAGTGCAGTTGGTATGGTTCGGGCACAGAATCCTTGAAAGGTTTTCTCCTTATCCTAAGAACATATGAATCAAGGTGGTTGTGTATAACTATTCTGTCTGCTTCTCGGACTGTGAAAGGCGATCTCGTACATATGTCGCAGCCAAATAACTTAATCAGCCGTTTAATTAAGCGGCCGGCGTTGACATCTTTGATTCAATATCGTTTAATGACTTGCCCATGACAATTATGTCGCTGATTAAACGGCGCAGTTTAATAAAAAGGCTAGGCCTTTAATGAAACGGCTGTTTAAGAATATACACAATATCCCCAATGTATAAAATTAACAATTTTAAATTGAGTTTTTATCAAATGCTACTCTTGCACGAAAGGTTTGACAAGTTCTTAACTCCAATTTCTCAATACAGAAAACCGGCTTTAATCTATCTTTAACAAGTTAACAACTTGTATTTCACTTGAGCAAGTAAACTGACTTGGCTAATGGCTATAATGATATGCAAGAAAAGAAAGAAGAATCAAAATTCTCATACTGTACGGAATAAAAGGTGCCAAGTTTTAGGTACTTACGAGATGATAATGTTAACGTTAATTCCCACACAGTCATCTAGATTAGATGTCTATAGCATAGTCAATATTTCCCATAAATCGAAGATTTCCACCCCTTCAAAGTCTACTGCAGTGAATCGATTGTTTGTGTTAGCCTCTACCAAAAGTAACCAAATTAAGGTAAACCTGTAAGTGGGTCAAAGTAAACTCGGGGACGGGAAGGGATTTGAAATTAGCTTCAGGTAGGGATATTGATCGCCAGAAGTAGGATTGATATTATCGCTTCAATTTGATCAGACATAATAAGCCATTAGATGTTTCTTATGGCTCCATTTGCCAGATTAGATAGATTACTATTTATTACACTCTCTACTCTCTTTTTAGGGTTCCGAAGCACCGTATCAAAAAATGGAACCCATTTAGTTATTCTCTGTGTAGTCCGACTTGGTCTTGATTTTTTTCCATCTCTCTGAATTTTCTTATTTGTTCCTGATTGATTAGTGATGGACCTGCGGCAATCAATCAACAAGTAAATCGTTCTTAATATTACTGCAATACGTGATCAATTACTGATCGTGTTTAATATCCATGTCCATCAATATATAATTTGTCTATTCGTTTTGGAAACATGTTACCTACCTACCAAATTATCTAGTACGTAGTTTTCTGTTGTTAAGTTGATTAAAGTGTTGGATAATAACGGAAAAAAATGACTCGATAATAATAAATTATGTTGCCATGGCATTCGTTACAAGCTCAAGGATTCTTAGATTCTTTGTCTAGTTAAGGAAATAATAGGTACATTTTTTTATTTATTAATAGATAATAAACGATTAATTGTTATCAGTAGATGTGATAAGTCTTCATCAATGTAGAATTGTCGAGTTTCTTAACTTCTGCATCATCGTTTACCAACGTACCGGTTTTGTTAACACTGTTAAAAATAAATCGCGTCGAATTGTTATGTTATACTCTTGATACTTAGTAAGACAGAAATATATCGGAAGGTATTGAATTTTGATGGATTTTATTGTATTTTAAATGATCTGTTCACAATATAACGAGAGTTATTAATTAACATAACCAAGAATAATTATAACTATGCTTTGCAATAAACCGGTGACATATGTACATATACTTATCAATTTCTATTAACATCATTTCCAAACACACATTATATTTTCCAAAAAAATCTTTTCGGTTTTGATATGATGAACTGATAACATAATTACAAAGTTTTTTTTTAATTCATGTTTTGAAACGAACCAAGCCCAATAGTAGTAAACTATTGGGCTTGGTTGGTTTCAAAACATGAATTTAAAAAAGCTTTGTTACCTACTTTGACCATCCTATAAAAACACTGTCCAGTTTTTTCCTACCTAATTAAGTAGATGTGTATGCAGACTTGCGAAGGCGTGGTAAAAAACGTGAGGCACATGGGTATAAAATGGCAACTACTTAAGTATAGAGACTACCGAAACATGTCGGCAAGACATCTGCGTCTAGACGATTAGTCAGGTCAACAACTGTACAAGGACAACTAGCTTAAACCGACGCAATAGTTTATACCAAGCCATAGACGAGTAAAATGTCTTGTTGTCGATCTTGATCTAAAGGTTGCAGAATTGAGAGATTTACCTAACTTTTATGTAAAACTAGCTACTAGTATCGCTATACAAATCATATTAGTAGGAATGAAACCTATGATCTGTGTTCACATTTCCAAATGTGTGTAGCTGCAGACAGGTTCAAAATATCCATAAAATATGCAAATATCTCTGGCAACATTTAAATCTTTGGTATCTATCGAGACACTAGTTCGTTCGAAAACTAGTAAAACTGGAACAATTTGTTTGTTGTCTAACAACTGTTGAGCATATAAGTACCGGTATAATATATCCAGGCACATAGTCAACGGAGTCAGATGCCATAATTTGTCAGATTATGACAATGCAAGAGTTCTATGCCAATAATAAAAGGCTTTCAAGCTTTTCGGCAATATCAACATACGTAACAGACGAAAGATAGCTAAAGTAACTAGGAAAACAAAACTAACTGATAGTAGTTTATCTGAAAGTAAGTAAACATGTACATGTAGGGAAAAACCAGAAACTACAAAATGTATGAAAACTCAAGCCATTTCACTTTATTGCACAACACTAGCAAAATAATTGAAAAACGCTTGTCCAACTGAAATACAGGAAAATACAGGTAGCATAGTACACAGCAATGCGGCAGTCATTTATTGTTTTGTTGAAAACGTTTTAATGTCACCCTTTTCAGCCTTGACGCACACAAAGAACGGAATTTTTCCCACGAAAAAAATGCCAAACAGTTTCGGCTAGGTGCTCTACACTTTTGTACAATATTTGATGGGTTCCTAAAACTCTATTCTGTATTTGGGTTTTATAATCCAGGAAGCCATCTCCATGTTGCAAGCCCTTGCGTCAGTGTTTCCCACGAGCCCATCCTTACCCAGCCTAGCCCATCCCAAGCCCTTCAATGGTAACGCGAACATTTTTCACACCATTTCGTTGCGCGTGATTGGTTTCCGTGAAAAGTGTAGCTACCTACTATTTGATCAATACATTGTGTGCTTTGAATTTGAGGAATCGTTTACGAACAAAGCGCTGGACTTTCACTAAAATAGGTTCATTGCTTAGGAATCTATTATATTACAATGTTTGGTTACTATGGGTTTTAGAGTCATACAATTAATGAAACGGAATACATTATGTCACGAACAGAATGAAATTGACAAATCTTGTATGACGTTGGTTTAAAACCGTTTTTGTGATCTTTCTAAAACAATCGACTCCTAGCAACAGTGTACTCCGATAATCTAACCTTAGCTTGCTATACTTCAATATTCCAGGCTGGCAGGTGTCGACTTAAAACTTTACGTTGGATGTGTTGGTACTAACTATCAACAAAGGAAACAGTTAATTTGTTCACTTCTTTTGAGGCATTACCATTACATAATCGGAGTACCTCAGGGAATAGGTTTATGCCCATATAAACCATAAATCAGTGAAGTTCGCAAAAGACAATTTGTGATACGGGTTTTTTTTTTCGAATTACTTATGAGCTCATCTCGCTAGTGATTCAACTAAAAAAACCAAAAGCAGCCTTTGTGTGAATCACGACCATACATGAACCTATTGGTAAAAGTACAAAATTACGCCTAATAACACGAACAAAAGGCTAAATCTATTCAGAATCCATCGATCCCATTCTGCAAACAGCCAGACAGTGATTTCATGGTAAAGATAACTGTATCAAAATTTGGATGCTACGTCATTTGGCCAATTGGCCCGGCGAGGACATCGGTCGGAACACAATGAACCGGACGCAAGCATCCGCTTTCCATCGGCACAATTTTTTGGAAACACCAAAATTTTCATAGTCCAAACCTTCGGGCAGGCTTTGTCATGTAGATTCGAGGTTCATTATGTTGCTAGTACTGGCTGATGGTACCTAAACTACCTACATTTTGTTGATTGCAAATTTAGAGCCACTGAGGGCTTGTACTACGCAGTGCGTAGATTTGCGAGAGAAAGCGTAAAGTTAGCTGACCGATAAGCACTTTACACCTCGATTTGCGTCTCTGTATATTGAGAACAATTTACTTCCGCAATCATCTGCCTTTGACGGCCATTTGAAGTCCTTAACTAAATGACATATGAACGAACATAGGGCTTCTCATCTTAGCTGGAAAAATAGCCATGATCAAGGACCATACATCCCACATGTAATTTGGCTACTGCGCAGTAAAACACCTTGCTTACCAATCTTGTTTTCCTCAAAACTAATGGATTCGGTTGTTAATATTGTTTTCATTTGTATACCACTTGAAATTAGCACTCATTAATTACCTTCTAGTACAGGAAGGAAACACAGTAGGAAATTGATATTCTTGTTCTAATTAAATACAAGCAAAACAATAGTACCTACCTATTGTTGATAATAATGTTATGTGTCTAGACAATTATGTACTTCATTTGTTTTTGTTTACATACCTTGTGTCACTGTTTCATAATAAATGCAACTAGTGAGGAATCCAATCATACTTAAGTTTAAAAAATATTGTTCTTCACTTCCGAGAAAATGAAGGAAGGGAATACCAAGTTCTCAACTTTTGAATTCGTGTAGTCGAGCATTATAATTTAGCTGGAATCTTTTCGTGGAATCGGATTATTTAGTCTATTTCTGAACCTTTTTTTTAAGTTTGCCCCACACTACGAACTTCTCCTGTATTGTGGGTGCATTTACAAACATACAAACTCACATACACAAACAGCCAGACCCGGAAAACCTATCTGTAGGCCATACAAATATTTGTTCCGTGCGGGAATCGAACCCACGACACGCAACGCAACAGTCAATCACTTAAACACTGCCAACCGTGTCGTCAAAAAATACTTTTCAAGATACGTACCTACTTATCTTAAAAAAAAAAAAATAAAGATTGCATTGAATGGAACATCATGTTGAGTATGTTGACACTTGTGTAGATCATGAGAATATTGTTGTCGACATAGTTTACTCTTGCAATGGAACAGGATATTTTTTGCTGAGCACGATATGGACCCAACAAGAGGACAAAAGCCACCTAAAAACAGGTCGAACATGAAACTCTCAGTAAAATACTCAATTGAAATATTTCGCAACATTTTTGTATGAATACAATTAATTGCATCTATTTCATGGGTGTGCGCAAAATAACGGTGTCGATGTCAGCATCCATTTCAATATGGATGCCATCGATAAAGCAAACTGTACTGTTATAGCACAAAGAGACAAGAGGTAGTGATGCATGGGTTTTGTATATGACTAGTTATAGTCCAACACTTCGTGCTCCGATAGTTGCGAATGTTATAAATAAGCCTGTAGGTATTGTTCGAAAACTGTATTGGGTTTATGCTTGTTAGGGCTTTTGACCCTTTTGATGACCACTGTTTGTGACGTTGGAAATATAACGCCGAGTTTTTTGCCAATATATCTTTTTAAGATTCTGGGATGATCTGTATACAGACCTTTTTTATACTTTTAAAATAACACAAAACAAGCACGTGTTGCAACCAGCGCCCTTACTAAATTATAAAATAACTTGTATTAAGGGTAGTGGTACAAGCCCATACATTATAATTTTTTACATCATATTATGAGTACTGTAACATGTATTTTGGTGTATGCTTTGTTGGTTGTCCTAAATAAATAAATTAAATTGCAGGTAGAGCAAGTGTTTGTTAAAGGAAATTTAACATAAGCCTTGTTTGCAAAATAGGTACCTATTCTATTTAAAAAAATAGTGAACTATTTTATTTTAAAAACAATTCATTCATTCAATATTTATATTATTTTCTAAGTGTGATTATTTATTTATTATTTGTGTGTGTATTGACGATGGTGTATGATTGATATGTGCTGAGTTATCTGACAGTGAAAGTTTTATGGGGGTAGTAATAAAAATAATAATAATAAAGAAATAATAAACACTTCAACATCTGCTCCTCAAGGTACACGAATAGTTGAGACTCAGTTGTGTACACAATAAATTGTGTATATTTTTCTTGAATATCTTGAATTCAAACTGACATTTGAAAGTGCGTCATTATGTAAGTGTGTACTAAATCCGTTAGGAATTCATGTCAGATCAATATAAAGCGATAAACATGGATGCACGCAGAATCATCAGAAGGCGGTCATAGAAATTGCGGTCGGAATGATAGATGACGGATGATTTGTTAATAAACAAGTTGAAAACATGTTGCTGTAGATGCGAAAAAATATTTGTTCAGTTGAGATACTGAGCAAATGTTTTGTCTTTGTTTCCACAAATAACATCGTTATGTTATCCAATGGTGCCTTTGTCTACATCTCAAATAGAAGTTTTTATTTGCGTTTACTTGTATAGTCAATAACAGTTTTTAAGGGTAAATGTAACATAAGAGGGGATAACTACGAGCACAAGAACAATTTAAGTACTCTTTCTTTATATAGGTAATAAAGTTCACGAGATGCTATAAATACTGGAGGCGAAATTTAAAAAAAATCCTTCTAAATCAGATGATATAAAATTACTCTGGACGCAACAGTCTTGTAACAAGACACTTAACAGACTTATTTATCTCATTAACTCTAATCAACATCCAGATAAATCGGCGCCAGTCTGCAATTATCGACAGACATATGTATAACGATACACACAGACCCTGTTTACGTGCAGAAACATCATAATTTAGATCTATATACTGCAATCATCAGACGCACGGCCCCATGTAGATGACCACCATAATTTCCCATCTGAAGGCCGTAATTATATGGTAAACGATGAACTATTGCTCTCGACATAATATATGTTCTGTCCAACCTTGCTCTCGTTTGTCCCATGTCAAGCGATTATCGTTTTGCAAAACGCTGATCGGTTTCCAAATGGGTAAATGAATGGTCTTGTCAGACGCATTAGTTAAATTCTTTGGCTTAAGAATGAAGCTGTTATGCCATTATGTCTTGTCAACACAAGCATTCATAGTCATAATAATGGTAGTAGGTATAAGATTAATACCTACTTGAGAAATGTATAATGAATGTTGTTTTCTTTAAGACTATTCCTCGTCATAACAAGACGGAGGAATGTTAATGAGGTACTGTTCTTCGTTAACATATCTAGTATCATATGCCTCAGGTATGTAGTTGCATGGAATTTGCTCTTCTTGTAGGATACGAAATACCTTAGTTCAGTTGATAGACAGTTTTTCACTGGCTTTTTATTATTGACAGGCTCGCATTTAACCACAATCTCACCTGATGGAAAATGTCAATCCATCCAATCAAGGTGGAATGATAATTCACTTCAAGCTCCTTTCACCTAAGTGAGATGCAAACAGCCGGTCTGTTCCGTCAACAGTGAAGTGAACTGTCATTCCATCTTAATTTTGTGGATTGACAGTTCACTTCACTGAAGCTTATACGATGAGACGTTTACAGAATCACACTGCTGAATATCCAAGCAGAAGATGTTGAATGTTAAAACATATAATATAAACCCTAACTTTATAAATATTGCTGCAGGTGACCATATGTGTGGTCGGTGACGCGGTGACCACAGCGAAGAAGATGAAGCCCCGGGGGGCGAGTGTGATGCACGCCTTCACTGCGCTTACTATGCTCACCATGGCTAACGGTAACATCTAGAAACACTAATGATTGATTTCCCCTATACGGAAGTATAACGTTATATTTGTTATCAGACACTTGAAAGACTCCTTAACAATAATAATAAACACGGAAGAATTAATCTACACTTGCGTGAAGACGAGTAATAACATTTAAGATTTGAAACCTCTCCATTAACGTTATTGAAAAAAAAATGCACAGATAATTTGAACATAATTAAAGTAACAACGAGACCGTAAGAAGAAAAATGCCAATGTTCTGTAATAAAATAAACCCCCAACAACCTATAACGTTGTCAAACTAAACTACATAATTGTGATCAAAAACAATGTAATACCAAATTATGTTTCAATGTTTATCTAACATTAGAGAACTCCTTGTTTATAAACTGACGCATGAGACCATGATGTTGAAGCGTGCTCTATAAATAAACCGCATTGTTCTCAGCTCAAACGACATGCAACCAAGGAATGGGACGAGTTATGTATGAAAGACTACCGAATCAACAGCTACATGGATTCGACGATGACGTTGTAAGTATAAAAAACAAAAGAACTGCGAAAAATATGATTGCTAATAAATAAGGCCTTGTGTTTGATTATTTATTTTAAACTCCTCAAGGCTGGCTTTGTCGATCGTTCACGTAACATTTGTTTATCAAATAACTGCATAATCTATGTTGATGATGTTGACAAACAAATCGTAGATTTTGTGACACGAATTAAACAGTCTAAACATCGTTAAGTTTGCATTATTCATTCCTCATTAACATAGGTACGCGAGACGGCGCCACCTTTCCGTGTCTTGGAGAAATGCCAGGATCTATGCTTGCGTGATCGCTCTGGAAACAGCCTAGTTAGGACTTGCAACTCCATTGACTTCCAACCTGGAGCCCGCATAGCTGCATTTAGCCCTGAACCAGAATATGAGGAGTCGACTTGCTATTTGACGAGAGAACAGGCAGCGCCAGAAGGCATTGGCACTCTTATGATCGTACCAAACAGTGTCCACTTCAATGAAATTTGTCTAACATGTGAGTGAATTTAAACGTTTATCAATATCTTTGTGGTATCGTTACTTGTTCGTGTCCACACAATGGTTATTGTCATTGTCATTGTTTTAGCGAATCGTCCGGAGCGTGAATGCCCGTCCCGTCGGTATGTTTTTGAACGCCATGCTCGCAAACGACTTAAACTTCCACCTTCGGATCTCAAGGAAATCATGGTTGCTAACCGGACGGAATGCGAAGATAAATGTCTGGGAGAGTTCAGTTTCGTCTGCCGTTCTGCCACATATGACTCTGCTTTGAGGACTTGTAGTCTGAGTAGATTTACTAGAAGGACTCATCCTGAGTTGTTGGAGGATGACCATAATGCTGACTATTTGGAAAATACTTGTCTCAATGGTAAGGATTTTTTACCAGCGATTATACAGGTCTATCTTATCAGGATCACCTCTAATAATAGTTTTATGGAATTTTCGTAGCTGAACGTCGCTGCGATGGCTTGGCAGTTTTCATCAAAGAAGAAAACAAGCGTCTTGGTGGACCGTTCGAAGCTGATGTTTTCTCAAACATGACGCTCGATGAATGCCAGGCAATGTGTGTGCGGGCAGAAAAGTAAGTGACACTTTTATTTTACTTTCTCTTAGTGCAACTTGGACTGACTCACTTGTAAACAATATTTTTTCTAGATATTTCTGTCGCTCGATCGAGCATGACGTTATGACTCGACAGTGCGTTCTCTCTGAAGAAGACTCGGTTTCGCAAAAAGACGACGTGACTGTCAGTGCATCACCCACCCATCACTTCTACGACCTTGTGTGCCTGGACAATCGTGAGTATTATCGTGATCGTTTGTTTGCCTATGATAACAGCTGTACCTATGTAGTAGTATCTTTATTAAACACGCTTTTTTTCAAGCGTTCAATGCTTGGCAATTAACATTCTAAAATTCCGGAATTAACGATGCATGAAACCACATTAAGGTTTTTCTCACGATTATGATCAGTCTCTCATCGGGTGACAGCTCGCGGCACGGAGTACCCGGACAACAGTGTGACGTCACACTTGTTCTCGCCCGGACGCCGGCCGGACACGGCCTTCCAGCGGTACAGGAACAGCCGCATCACCGGAGAGTTCCACTCGGAGATTACCGGCCGCTCCCTCAGCGAGTGTTTGGACGAATGTTTGAGGCAGACCAGCTTTCAGTGCAGGTAATGTAGCGAATCATGTCACTGTGCCGTTTGACCACGATTTCGAAATGCGCATGTCATCTCTTTTCAATTGGCGCCCGTATATTTACATAACTTCTCGACCGTAAAAGGCCGATTTGTAACTCTAACCGATATAGTCCCAACATTCCAACTGTTGACTGTAAACATAAAAATTAAATAAGTAGCACTTACTTTCGAGTATGTATTTGTTATCTATTCTAAAAACATCAATAACGACAGTCATATCAGCAATAAGCTCCCACATAGCTAAGATAACCAATCATAACAAAATCTGACCTATAAAAACAGAGGCATATTTTGGTCTTCGAAAAACGAAAAACAGTCTATTTATCTGCTTGGCTTTGTGTGTCACAAGTACATGCTGAGATAAGGTGTGACAAGTTCGTTGTACGATTGCGTGCGTATGGGCAATTCAACGTCATTCAGAAACATTGGGCATTGTTGTATGTCGCAGGTCGGCGGTGTACAGCGACCGCGCCAGGACATGCCGACTGAGCAGATACAATCAGAAGGATGGCATGCGGCTGCTTTACGATCCCGATTTCGATTATTATGAAAATTTGATGCGTGAGTATCGTTTTTTGTCGTTAGATTTAACGAAAAAAATATTCCGAATGAATTGCGATTGTTTGAGGTTGAGAACATTAATATGCAAAGCAACGATAAAGTTAGCGGTTTTGGGCCATGTAAAGATAAACTTTACATCACGTAAATATATATACCAACAGTGTCGTCAAAATTCCCATTTGCATATAAATGCGAGAGTTATAATTATGATTATAGACAATCCTTCGAAACAAGCAAACAACAAAGGTGAGCCAAGTGCTTCTAAGCTAGCTGTAATCTGCATAGTAAACCTAGACAATCTAGGTCATGCACAACAGCACATCACATGAGACTGTTTAGACGTCACATGAAGTATTGCACTTGTGAACGAGGGGAAGGAAGAAACCAATAAACGTATCAGTACAAATTGGGATTAATATAACTGAGCAGCAGCGTAGTATGGTTTATTATTAGGAGCTATTAGGGTTGGTACGCGATAGGAGTGGCCTCTGTTCAGTCGTGTATAGGCTGTTCATGATAATGATGATTGTGCCAATGGGCTTGATGAACGTTGGAATAGCTCGTAATTTCAAATTAGATATTTTGTTTAAAAAAATCGGACCTAACAATTTTTACATACATGTTGGGTAAGGCTATGATGCAAATCTGAATTGCTTGTTGTGCAATTCTGTCTTCGTCACAATGTTCTTTGTTTTTTTTTTCATCCATCTGCATCGGTTGACATTCTTGACAACCTTTAATAGCTACTCAATTGCCTCAACAACGCAGTTGAGAATCACCCGACATTGACCCTCCTGTGTCCACGAATAGATTTTATTTATCTACCTTATTTGTGTAAATTTCTGGCCAGATATAAAGTTTCTGTAAATAGGTATCTGACTCGCTACTGCGGGTCTTGAGCGGAGTGAAACACTAGAAGAATCTGACAATTCAATGGCGAAAAAGAGTATAAAAGCTTACAACCTCTTCCCATGTAAGCTTCGGGGGAAGTTACAGACAAAACTGGACTTGTTTAGGCTAAGGAGTACCCACTGGATTAGACAATTATCTTGCCATTCGCATAGATTTTAATTTTTAAATTCTGTCCCAAAAAGATCAATCATTCACAACTCTAAAAGTATTAAGTATAGAAGAACATTATTGATGTCTATGGTTTGGGCATTCAGATCAGCTAGTTGCGGGTGAGACCGAAGCTGGGAGTCCTGGGACTGGTTCGCAGGGCAATTGGGGGGCCCGCCCCGCCACTTCCACAGGTTCGATGCATGATAGACAGGAGCGGGGTTGGGACTCAGTGATTGATGAACGTTACGAAATTGTTATGCATGTACACTCTGATATAACATTTACTCCGAAAGCTATTGATCTACATCACAGGGTCCTTCTATGACGTCTTAAAATCATTATGGTTCCGGTGTGGGAGGGAGACAGTGCTATACAAGGCGTATAGCACTATCCTGTTTTCACAACGGAATCATGATGGCATTGGCACGTCATAGTATACCATTTTTCTACAAAGGGTAGAACATGCCTGTAGAAGTATCTACAAATAAAATTATAAGAGCAGTGTAGAAAGAATATTTTGTAACCTTTTGAACGCCACCTCATAAATGCATCGGCGAGCCCCCGACGCCATGCCACACATTCGCCGTACTTTTTGTCACATGTTTGTGACGTTTGGCGTATAGGGCTTGTCATGTATACGTGACACTGGCATTAAAAAGGTTAAGGGAACATTTATGTGAGTTATGAAAAAAAATACGTGTTTTCCCAAAGAAAAATACATTCATATTATGGTTTTGTAACGGTTTACCTTTTATGTTTTCGTATTGTATTGTCTTTCCAACTTATGTTTACGAAATTTTCGACTGTTAATATTCAACAATCACTGTGGCAATGTAGTAGAAATATGATCGGTTATGTTGGTAATGTGTCTTAAGGGGGACAGTAGGTTTTGTTGTAGTATTTTGTACTTAGATTATTTTGTGTAAGTTTTTATTAGATAAAACGATGTATCGTAAAAAGGTGAGTATTACAAGTAGAATGTTCGAAGTAGCGTAGATGTTGTTATAAATTATGTAAGTAGGTAAACTACTATGTAGATGTTGTTTTATTATTTCTAGGATTTATTTATTATCAGCATGCTGAACTTTTAAGGTAATCGTAGTTAGTTATTTATAAACATTAGTTAGCAAGTAGTTAGCGGTAGTATAGATGTTTGATCGCATGCTGAACGAACCAGCCTATCTATTCTGTCTACACCTCACCGTGTAAACTTAGGTGGAGTGAGCTTGAAGTGAACTGTCATTCATTCTTGTTTGTAAAGATTGACAGCTCACTTCATGTTCACTTCACCTAAGATAACACGGTGAGACATTTACAGAATCGCACCGCTGTGGTTTTCATAAAACTCTTACTAATCTCAGTTTTTCATTTCAAGGTGGTAGTAACGGAGGCGACCGGGACCGATACCCGCCAGGCGTAGACCGCTACCCGGATGACGACCGGTACGGAGACGATGACCGGTACAGCGACCGTCGCCCGGACCGGTACCCCGACGACCGATACCCGGCTGGGCCCGACGACCGCTACCCTGACGACCGATACCCATCCGGCGTCGGATCAGACCGCTACCCGTCTGACAGATACCCTCCCGGCGTTGCAGACCGATACCCCTCTGATAGATACCCACCCGGCATCGATCAGTACCCGCCTGGTATTGATCGATACCCATCTGGTCCTGACCGATATCCAGTGGGATCCGACCGATATCCAGTGGGATCCGACCGATATCCAGTTGGTCCTAGCCGCTACCCAGTTGGTGCAGACCGATACCCGGCTGGCGCAGACCGATACCCAGCCGGCGTCGATCGGTATCCCGCAGGTGTTGACCGATACCCACAGCCTGTAGATCGGTACCCACCTGGAGTTGGTACAGGACTCGGTCCTGCAGTTGACAGATACCCCTCAAGCGGTGGAAGATATCCCTTACCTAGTGGTGATCGCTACCCAGTTGACGGCGGACGATATCCACCACCACTATACGACTATCCTACTACTAACGACATCGGAAGGTATCCAGTTGACAGATATCCTATTAGTCGTTACCCCATCGACGTTTATCCAGAACGATACCCACAAGATAGATACCCAGAACGATACCCAGTACGAGGCAGCGGGCGATACCCGTCTAGACCGGGGTGGATCCCAAGCCGCTATCCTGAAAGATTCGATCAGGACCGATATCCAGGAACTAACGATTGGGGACGGTACCCGTTCAGCAGGTACCCGGTTGGGGTGAATCGAGACCCGGTACCACTGGGCGGGGACCGGTACCCGGATATGTATAACAAATATCCGCCGACCGGATCATCATATCCTGGTGAGCAAATAATCGTTATTGTATACGTGTGTAGTTAGGTTTAACGAATATTGTTCGTGATAACATGAGTAAGGGGTTTTTACAGCAGGCTATGGACGTGGAGGCTATTATGGACCAGATTACGTAGGACCTGAGCGCTTCCCGGACAGAGGAATTCGACCTGGTACAGACAGGTAAACAAGCAATAAATATTGTGTGCCTTCTCACAGCTATTTAAAATTAAAACCGAAGTAACCTATTATCCATTTGAATAGATATCCGGTCGAGCCCAGACCGACCTTTGGCGTGCGACGACCTATTGAGAGGCCCAATGGATACCGCGGAACCTATCCTCCACCTGGACCTGTAGAACGGCCCATAAGTATGAATAATTAAGAATGAAAATATATCTTTGCCTTCCGATACTTTGCTAAACTGTGGTTTTTCAATAGGTGGACCCGTTTATGGCGGTGGTGGCCCTTCATACGGCGGTGGACCAGTGTATGAGCCTGATGGTCCAATTGGACCAGTGGGACCACCAATTAACGGTCTCGGCGGTCCCATAAATAGTCCTGTTGGCGGTCCCATTGGCGGCCCTATTGGAGGACCAATCGGAGGACCCATTGCGGGCAATGGAATAGGCGGACCTCTCGGTAGGCCAACAGTAGGACAAAGGCCCTGGCAAGGATCGCGGTGTGAGGAGGACAGCTTCAGACAAGTGGGCAGACAACGCATGCAAAGACGATACGTTCGCCGATTCACTACTGCTCAATCCTTGGCGCATTGCCAACGCGAATGCATAGAGGCCAGAGACTTTATCTGCCGGTCGTTCAACTATCGGTAACTAAACAAGCCGTGATGTAATCTGTAACCATGGTAGATTTAGCGACAGTATTACTGACCCGCTTTTCGTTGGCAGGGGCGTGGACGGCGCGTACGTAGGGGAACCTCGCGATAATTGTGAGCTGAGCGATCGAGACACTCGGGAGCTTGACGCTGCCAATCCGGCGCATTTCGATAATACGGCTAATGAATATGATTTCTATGAGCGAGCTCTTGGCAGGATGGCTGATGATTGTTTGGATGGTAAGAAGAAGAAGATATCTACTAACTTTTTCAATTATAATTAGATAACCAACTTAACTTGGCACATCTACAAATCAAATCAGAGATTAGAAATAATACCAGTCAACGAGTACACGGGTTTGATATTGTATTATTCTGAGAGAATTCTATATTATTTCTTTCAGTGTCCCAAGTATGTAACGAAGATGGTATGGAGTTTACTCTACGACTCCCTGAAGGATTCTATGGTCGGATGTATACTTATGGGTTCTATGATCGCTGCTTTTTCCGTGGGAATGGCGGAGTAGTAAACGTTCTGCGTATCACGGGAGCACACGGATATCCTGAATGTGGGACACAGCGGGTTAGTAAATTTATTCCAATTCGTGGATAAACCTCATCATAATCGTATTGAGAATCCAAAAACATTTATTTTTAGAATCCACTAAATTCGTTTTGGCTTAGCACTGTTGAGATAAAAATATTTTTTCCATGAATGTCTCATAAAAGTATAATATTTACATTCTTGCATTGGACACGATTTTTTAGTACTTATGACTCATTTCTTTGTAGATCAAGAATTATACTTATGTTCGGAACTTTTTGCAAAAATTAAGCAAATAGAAAACTGCTCCTTTTTCAGTACGGAGACACAATGACGAACATCGTAGTGGTCCAATTTAGCGATAACGTGCAAACATCTCGAGACAAACGGTTCAACCTGACGTGCCTGTTCAGGGGCCCGGCAGAGGCTGTAGTCACGTCCAATTACATCGGCGCCGGGTGAGAATTGTGCTATCGATAACCAATTTGTGCCTATTTGATAATAGAGGATATTGTTTCTACCTGTGAATGAAGAGGAAAAAAATCATTAGCATCATTAGAACGTATAGCTGAAGAGCCTAAGTTATTTTAAAAAAGATCTTTATCAAATAGACACAAATCGTTAAAATTAACATTAACATGATTTTGCGTGTTTTCATGAGTTCGCTTCTGAAATTTTCCTTTACATTTTGCATTATTATACAGGATTGTTATTTCAGAGGTTTTCCTAAACATTTATATCTTTTCGCTGAAATATTTAGTTTGTACGGGTGGTGTATTTTGGGAGAGTTGTAGAATCATATTAGTCTGGGTTTTCCGAAGCGATGTGTTTTTGTTTTTGCCAGATTTTCCTTTATATATTGCAGTTACTTGAATAACTGGAATGTAGACATTAACACTATGGTTTATTTAGTTAGCTGAATGTTGGTTTTTGAGTGCTGTTATCACTAACAGCTACTAACGACCGACTTTGAATGAGTTTGTCTTTTTATTCCATCCTTAAACATGTCATATTTTGCGATAAATTCCTTCAAAGTCAGTGACAATAACCAAGAAAGTTTCCCATCGAATCTAACCGTAGTCTCGGGTATGATTTGGTCGACAGGTCTGGCAGTCCAATACCCATCGAATATCTGCCTGAAGAGAGCTCCTTGAACTCCAAAGTACGTCTGATGATCCTCTACCAGGGCAGACCGACTACGACCATAGCTGTTGGGGACCCACTAACGTTCAGATTGGAAGCTCAAGATGGATACAATTATGCAACGGATATATTTGCTACGAATGTGATCGCTAGGGATCCTTATTCGGGAAGATCGGTGCAGCTGATTGATCGAGTTGGGTAAGTGGAACACTTTTTGCCATTTCCTCTTCTGTGTTATCCTCTATTTACTTCGGAGAATGTCTACCTACCTCGGAAAAAAATAATCATAAACTTGGCTAGTGTCCATTTATATACCTATGCTTGTTCTTTCATTAATCTTTACCGATAAATCTTAGTCCCATGTTTTAGACAGTAGTTAAATCACTTTCCTTCATTTTCTTGTATTCTAGATGCCCCGTCGATCCAGATGTCTTCCCTGAATTAGACAAAGGTCGTAACGGCGATTCTCTGGAAGCACGATTCAATGCGTTCAAAATACCGGAATCTAACTTCTTGGTCTTCGAGGCTACTGTGAGAACGTGTCGCGATGGATGTCAACCGGTTAGTATTCTTCTTTAAATTTTTGGATCGGGCTGTGGAGCATTACTTGATGTTTAGGGCTGCGGCAGCTTTTCAAAATCTGCAATGTCAAAAATATCGCAAGTACATCACCATCTCGAAGATAAACCTGCTCGTAATATGGTACATTTTTCTGGAACAGCAATGATGTTTGACAGCAGACAGAGCCCACTAGTATGTTGAATGTACCAGGACAAGCTACTTCACGAATATCTTCACAGTTTATACTACTAAGTACTTACTTAAGTAAATCAATAATATATGTTATTTCGAAAAAAATCGACGATATCTAATGACGCAAGTAGGTAGTGTACCTATTCGATCGGTCTTTATTCAGAGTTTGCCGATAATTGTCTTAATAGAACATGGGGCGAAGTAACAACTCTTTATTAGAACAATTTATTCCAATAAAGGGCCATTGTTGGTAAATTAAGACCGTGTCAAATTTTCTAACGATAGAAGTCAGTAGGTACCTAAGTCTGCACAAGAAGATTGTCTGTTGTCTTGTTACCGTAAGAAAACTAGCAGAAGAATCTGCAAGTTCACTACATAATAGTCACTGCCCATGTTTTAATAATATTGTAGCGGCTTCAATGCTGTCACAAGAAAAACTAACGAAACGAAATTTGTACGGCAATAAAAATAACTGCAACGCCATCTATCCCGCAAGCAGCGAACAACTAACGGAATTCTGCATCGCGATATCAGAGTTTACCGTGCGATTTAAATATATATAACAGTCCGAATATCAACTATCGGGAAGTTAATGCCCACCGGACAGAACAACCGTCCAGTCGAAGGAAGCTTTCTTTTCAATGGAGCTGAGCGGGACTTTACACCCTGTACCGCATAGGTACCCTCCCTCTATACTGGTAACCGACGTGATATGAACACGCATTCATCTGATTCATATCAACATACATTGTTACTAGGTTCTCGGTAGCAGTTTGTTAATAAGCAGTCTTCTTCACTCCCCGTTGACTTATAAACAATGAAGCCAAATAGCTACGAGTTCGCTGCTTTGTAGCGATATCACTGAAACCCAAATACGTTATCTTTCGAAGCAAGAGTGAACCAGTCAGCTTCTGAGCTCGCTCGCTCCATCGTAGACCTCATCCATCGCTTGCTATCAGGCGAGATCGAGGTTCGATCGGGTTCATTAGGAATAAAAAAAAACCTGATTAGACATGTTTTGCACATCAATATCTAAATGAACAGACGATTTCAATTACGTCAATCCATATAAAAATATACTTTATCAGGCTCCATCCAGTTACCGGGTTATCGCGTCTGAAGATAACTGTATCTTAAGATGTGGGGTCATGCATAAAATAGATGCTGTTTATGCAATTTAGCTGCTTCGTCTATACGATCTTCTGACCTTGCTTATCTAGGTGTATCACGTGAATAACAAATGGCATTATGAGTTCGTTTTTCAATAGATAGGTTATTAGCAGTTATCTAAGTTATGTAACGGTCGGTGGGAGATTACCGCCGCAGACCGCCCAGAGTTAAACCGATTAGAAATAGAAGAGCGTGGAAAAGCCAATGCAGCTGTTCGATCAAGAAGAGCTGCATTACACCTTGGTACTTATTCTAGCGAAAAAGTACTCAATTAAGTTCTTAATGAATGCCACTTTTGAGAATTCATGTCGTTAGTTTATCAGCTTATCTGCATAGTACGAATGTTATGACTTAAGACTCGAGAGGAACAGATAACTGGATTAGATAATCCATAATCGTTTTTTTACTACTTGTGAGTTGTTGTAAACTGTTTCTAGCTATCTACTAGGTGTAGTATTTAAACTTAGACTATCCCAGAACTGCCCGACGAAACTTCGTGGGAGGATATCGACCCTTTTGGATCTCTTCCTGTCGTTTGGTTATGTCACCGTGATAATTTAAGTAAAGTGAGCTAGCAGTCAATTCTTAACACCTAGGTACTTATGTGGAATGACATTTTTACAGAATAGCACAACTGGAATTGTTTAACTGCATTTGTTTTAAAAAATATCCCACCCACTCACTTAGAAAAAAGACTGAATGACTTATACATCTTTCTATACCTCATACCTTTTATATTTCCAGGCCTATTGCCCCAGCCACACAGGACGATCAGAACCATCCTTTGGCAGGCGTCGAAGGGACGTGAACTCCACAATTGGAGCAGAAGGCAATGACACAGCCGAAGCTAAATCCGGTGAAGTCAATGACACGAAGACAGAAAAGCCAGACGAGAAGAATGCAGGCACTGTATATAAAGTATCTTATGAAGAGGCGAAGGTCGATAAATATCTGAAGGATGAGGTCGAGACCCCTAGTCATGTGCGGAAGATGATTGAGGTAAGGAATGAGAATTTTACTCTTAAATTGTCATTATTGGGTAGATACCTTGAGCATTGATGAAAGACTAGGCCCGAAATGAAAATCTGGTAGTGAAAACATTGTTACCTATCTACCTATTAGTAAGGTATTATCCGATCATACCTTACCAATAGGAGACGATAATACTTATCGTCTCAAGCAACAGATACCTATTTGATGTTAAAATAGAATAAAATTCTGTGTTGGGCTCATTAACTTTAAGAATCTTGTGGATAAACAGCTGTATCAGCTGTTTAAATTCGTTATTAACGAGATCGATAATGTTGTCAGGATATGATGACATGTTATTTTTTTACCCAAAAAAATAAAAACCCACAAATAAGTAGAATAACGCCTTTATCAGCTTCATCTGTTGTTTCAACAACTAATAGGAACGACCTTTTATCATATAATCAAAGCTTTTATCTATACTTGTTGGTACCTATACAAGATACAAGCCTCTCAGTGAGGGCTTAATCACGATACTCAGCATAGCAACTCGCTACCTTAGCAACCTGAAATTATTTTGGTAAATACATACCTATCTCATAGCTAATCATAAAAAAGCCAGGAACAAAAACTGGCGGCGATAAATTATTGTGTTCCAAAAACAAAACAAAGGAATAGTTAGGTACGTCAGCAAAAAAACTTTTTACAAAAAATTTACAACCGACTTAAAAACAAATAAAATAACTTTAATTTTGGCAGTTTTTGGTTGATTTTTCGTTTTTTACACCACCTCGTGACACGTGTCACGTAAAAAAACGTAAATGCGATTGGATACCTAGTGTTTGATGGACCTCTGCTAATGGTTTTTTTATTACACAAAATGGTTAATGTTAGAGGACACTACGGTTCCCACATACTATTCTCCGAGGAAATGCCAAAAGAGCACCAAAGATCGATGAGATGCCATCGAGTCATGGTTGGTCTCAAGCACAGATGGCAAATAACGCCACCTGTGCTTTAGTCTACTAAATTCTGTCTTTTGGCCTTATTTCCCCAGTTCGGACGATATAGGTAGGTACGTACCTAGGTTTCCATGAGGATTCTGGAATCACAAAGACCCATAAATTCACGACAATTGCTAGGTAACTACCCTACAGCTTTTGAATCAAAGATAACTTTTTTCCCCAGGTATTTGACAACCGCAACGAGTTACTTGAAGAGAACGGCGAGAGTGACTCTTCGCCCGTAGTTTCTGCCGCCGGGATCTGCATACCTCCGTACCACTACAGGGCTTTATTAGTGGCCCTCTGTGTCCTGTTGTCGCTGTTACTGGCTATGCTGACTGCTGCCTTGTATATCTATAGGTGAGTGAATCTTCTACTTTTCGAGTCGATGCTAAGCTCCTTTGATTATTTGGGATCAGTAGGTGGCTACGTTAATTACAGCATCGGTGGCAATCATAAAATCCCTCAAAGTACAGGTGTATAGGCACTAGATGCACTCCAACGTGTAGCTCATGTTCTGAAAAAGGCCACCGCACTCACATTGAGCATAGAACTAGGGTAGTATAAAACTCGTTGATGGACCTATCCGCACTGGATAGGTGTGGTAAGCATAGAACTAGGGTAGTTTCAGACTCGTTGATGGACCTAGCCGCACTGGATAGTGTGGTAGACATAGAACTAGAGTAGTTTCAGACTCGTTGATGGACCTATCCGCACTGGATAGGTGTGGTAAGCATAGAACTAGGGTAGTTTCAGACTCTTTGATGGACCTAGCCGCACTGGATAGTGTGGTAGGCATAGAACTAGGGTAGTTTCAGACTCGTTGATGGACCTAGCCACACTGGATAGGTGTGGTAGGCATAGAACTAGGGTAGTTTCAAACTCGTTGATGGACCTATTCGCACTGGATAGGTGTGGTAAGCATAGAACTAGGGTAGTTTCAGACTCGTTGATGGACCTATCCGCACTGGATAGGTGTGGTAAGCATAGAACTAGGGTAGTTTCAGACTCGTTGATGGACCAAGCCGCACTGGAGGATAGGTGTGGTAGGCATAGAACTAGGGTAGTTTCAGACTCGTTGATGGACCTAGCCGCACTGGATAGGCGTGATAGGCATAGAACTAGGGTAGTTTCAGACTCGTTGATGGACCTAGCCGCACTGGATAGTGTGGTAGACATAGAACTAGGGTAGTTTCAGACTCGTTGATGGACCTAGCCGCACGGGATAGGTGTGGTAGGCATAGAACTAGGGTAGTTTCAGACTCGTTGCTGGACCTAGCCACACTGCATAGGTGAAGCTCAAGTCTTTGCAAAGACAGTGCTTCGTGCCCCGCTGGTACATACATAAATATGGTTTTGAAAATTAGTAGATAAGGTTGAAGAAGTCAACTGGCATTTGTTATAGCATAAAGCTTTATTTAAACCTATTGCACCCACATCGCTGTTAGCCGGCTTTGTAGCCGATTAGGGTCACTTCGCAAACCAAGTCATTAACGGAATAGGTAAGTAGTAGTACCTACAACCTTGATCCTAATTAGGTAATTGTACCTCATCAAACCAGATCGAAATGATAAGGGACTGCATGCACACTTACAAAGTCAAGATAAGGACTTGGAGCATCCATAATTAATTTCATAAGTAAACATAAGGAACATCGTTTACCCTGACATTTAGCTCTAATAATATTATGAACATCTTCCGTTTACTTAATTTACCTACCTAACTAAGTGCATTGTGAGTTGAATTGTGACGCATCAACATATTACCTACCGGCGGCTATTTATAAATGCGTATATTTGGCACGTTCACATGCAGTCCATGCAGGGGACACGTGACACGTGCTTTAAGCCTGTGGCTTTTTTGTTTATTTAAATGAATAACGTTATGAATGTTTGAAACGCTATTGCGCTTCGGTTTTATTTATTTTTTTTGGAACCAGTCGTTGGGTACCTAGGTGTTTAGTTACCTACCTGCCTATTGTTTTAAGTTGTGGTAAAGTAGGTATGAAAACGGGACCCTACTACTAAGACTCCACTGTCCGTCTGTCTGTCACCAGGCTGTATCTCATGAACCGTGATAGCTAGACAGTTGAAACTTTCACACATGATGTATTTCTGTTGCAGCTATAACAATAATTAAAAATAAATTAAAAAATAAATGGGGTTTTTGTTTTATGGTACGGAACCCTACATGATAGAATCCGACTCACACTTGGCCGGTTGTTTGGTTCTGTTAGTGTTCATAACTAGGTACCTAGGTATATATAATAGTCCTCCTGATCGATTTCGGCCATGGCCCATGGCGGCCAATCTCAACCAAGACAAGCTATCGGCGCGAAACATATTATAGAGCACAAGGGTTTGCGCAAACACAGGTGCACACCCTCTTCCATCACTCGCATATTCCGATGGGATGGCAACCCGACACGACCTGAGAGAGATCTGGCCCAGGACTAACGGCTTAACGCGCTTTTCGAGGCACGGGGTGTCACACCACCTACTTCCAAACTCCGGGCTGTTACTGGTAAATTCCTACTGGAAAAACTCAATAACACTTTTTGCCCGACCTGGGAATCGAACCCAGGACTCCACGCTGGGCAGCCGCGCTTGCGACCGCTTGACTAAAACGGAGCAGTTACTCAGGGATACTAAGTACCTACCTATAAAAACTCGAATAGGTAGGTACTCATCTCTTCATAACACAATGTTACAATAAGATACCTTCTGACATATTAAAACTAAATGAAGGAAAATTTAAAACTTATGTTAAAAGTACACTTTGTAAACAAGCATATTACAAATTAGAAGATTACATTCAGGATAAGAATGCTTGGAAACATGCTGGTCCTGCTCCATAGGACAATCAAGGGTGTAGACAAAATCCAACTGGTTGATTTATGTATTAACTTTATAGATATACTGTTCCTTTTTTTGTGTTTCTATTTTTCTGTTGACTCACACACTGTTTAATTAATGGTTCCAATGTTTGTAAATATGTGAGTACCATTACCTAAATTTCTTTAGAAAATGAATAAGTTTACCTCTGCTGGTGATACTTTGTTCTTATAGGTAGCATACTCTGGGTGCATCGTCCTCACATAATATTACATTAATTTTTGTATACCAAATTTTGTAAATCATTATTTGAAAAGAGTAACTATGGAGTTTCTTGTCTGTTCTTCTCCATAAGAATCTACCTTTCCGAATGGACAGTAGAGTCACTTTATTAATGTAATTCTATTATTTTTACTGAACTGTAAACGATGACGTTCAAAAGTGCCGTTTAATGGCCTAATTGAAATAAACGTTTTGACTTTGACTAACACGTGTATTTATAAACCATATCTTGTTATTATACAGCTAAATGACCTACATTAAACTTTTCCTTATCCAGGCGTTATTGGCGGGTACTGCGCAAGAACATTCAGGCATCATCGCCTGCGCCGGCGCTGCGGCCAGTGACCCCGGGACCCAGGCCTACGAGACCATCGCTGTTTTCCGCCTCACATCTTCATAAGCCCTTCTCTTTGAGGTAACTACTTACTAAGTGATTTTCAAATATGGAAAAGCCAACCAAATAGGTACACCGAGACGAAACAGATGGCGAACATAAAAGGCCAATCCAATAAAACTGTATGACATAACAATGAACTTAGGTACCTACCTAGGTATAAGTATGTTCAGGCAGCAGACTGCTTTCAATGTATTGGTGTTCCTACCTATATCTAATTAACTGACTTCATTTTTGTATGTGTTACCTCATAACTCCGTCATTTATGAACCGGTGAGAAAAAAAAAATATGTGAAAGGATAATATACTTTCTGATTGGTCCCATAGAAGTTTCATCAACATTGGTTCAGTAGTTTGGTTTTTAAATGAAAATTGCTGGAAAAAATATGTCATCCAAGTAAACAAAATTGCGTATTTTGCTTTACAGGAAAGCAAAATACTTTTGGTGTTGGTGAAACCACTAAAAAGTGAAAAATAAAAACTTATTTATAAAAAACCTAACCGACTTCCAACAAAAAAAAAACACCTAAGTACCTATAAAATAACTTTAATTTCGGAAGTCGGTGTTAAAATACAAAGCAGCAACCATAAACACCGACTTCCGAAATTTAAGTTATTTTATAAGTAGGTAGGGTTTTTTTTACCTAAGTATGTGGAAGTCGGTTGTTTTTTTGTAAAAAAGTTTTTTTTTTCTCAAGACTTCTCACATGATGACATGACATACATATTAAATGGGTCATGCAGACGATGACAGTGCTGACTGTACAATGCTATGACGGTACCTATTTGGTTACAATTTTTTTTTTGTTTTGTACAATGGGAAATACGGATTAATCTCGTCGATTCTACTAGGTAACTGGAAGTTAGTAGATGATACATTGAACAAACAACTAGGATTTCCGTAAATAAAGACAGATATGCAGAATATATTTTAACCAAGGCTGGAACTGGTGAAATGAGAGTAAACTTTTCCATAGCTTGGGTGTCGTTTTTGAGAGATATTTAGTAGTTTCGTAAGTGTCGACTAATTGACTGAATAAAAGTATTCAATTAATAATAATTGTCGAGACAGGTGATTATCTTCTACCCTAAGGTCAGAAGATAGGTACAAGCCATTGCGTCAATCGAAAATCAACACAGTTATAAAAAGTGTAAATATGAGCAAAGTGCGATAAAGATAATTATTATTTATGTTGACGGAAAAAGTCGTCGGTCACATGATTCACCACTTGAAAATATAACAAGCAATTGCGAATTCCAGGGATGCCAATAAAGTTCATTCAACTAATGCTGTTTTATTTTTCAGCGGATTAGGAAGAACATTTGCCGAAGTAGGCGAAGAAGCGGGTTCCTCAGGACGTCTCGCAAGTGCCTTCGATGACGGTAGCGAGCCAATCTACACGGACCCTTCTCTGTTCGAGCGCTCCCGGTCTCTCCGCTCCCTGCACTCTCTGGACATGAAGCCCGACAGACGTGACCACCGCGCGTAACTTCCACAAGTTAACGCACAAATGTTTTATAAATACCTATCCAACTCGAAAATTAATAAATATTTTTAAATGTATCTCAACTTGCAACAGTCACGCAATATATTTTTAATGCCATAAATGCTCAGTTTTACTTATTCCGTCCAAAATGACCTGTACCTACAATAATTTTTGTTTAAACTTTTTTTTATGTGTATTAATTTGAAACTTACTGTAAGTTGCTACTAATAAATATTTTACAGTGATTGTTTGGTTTATTTATTTAAATTTTACCCAATTTTATTAAAGAAAACATGAAGTTGTATTGTTAGTCAACTTTATTAAATTAACATAATATTGATTAACTTAAAACAAATTGTTTACATATGATAGGGTGCCGGTGTTGGTACACTCATGAGCGGAGAGTCTAAGTACTCCATTTCACTAGTGCTAGGCACAGGCTCAGTCTGGGTTGTCATCTTTTGTTGTAAAGTCTCATACAACTTATGCACAGATTCATTGTGCTGTGTGCCAGGCTGAAGAGCTTTCATTAGAGTCTGTATTCTCGTCTCTGGTAGTTTAGGGTGAATGTACCACAATAATTTAAGTAAATGTCTTGTGACAGTGTCCTGTGATAGTCCTGCAAAAAAGAATTCATCAAACAATACTGTACTGAAATCTTCTCCTTGAAATTCATCAGGTAGTTGTACTAATAATGCCACAAGAGCATGCAAGAAGGGATCCTCATAAGCTCTTCCATCTTTACAACTTCCCAATATGCTGAGGATACGCAGTAGTGCTCCTCTGTCACGTAATTTTGCTGCATGTAGTGTATAGTACATTGCTAGGACCCCACATACTGTACTTTCTCTCATGTATGCTTCACATGCATCAGGAGGTGGGCCTGAATGTTCAATAGTTGTAATAGCAGACTCTCTCTCATCTGGAGGTAACTTATTATGCAAAGCTCTGACTTGGTCGTCAACCATCAGTGACATCAAAGCTGGTAAATATTTAGTCACAACTTGACTATCAAGCTTAGGCTCTTTAAACTCTTGAGAATCAATCATCTCCCAGGCACTCAAGCCTAATGCTAACATTCTTAATAAAAGTATTAATATTGTATTATCTCTTGGAAGTCCTTCAGTGTTTATTAAGTGTTGTAAGATTTTGGTAGCTGACGTTGCTAAGAAGTTTATTGCATAGGGGTCACAAAGTGTCATAGACAAGTCACCCAGAACTTGCTCCTGTCCTCTTTTTATACTGTCCAAAAAACCTTGCAGTTCTCTTGACCTCTTTATGTCAACATTCCTCTCTCTAATACATGCATCTAGGCACCATGTGAACTTGTGACAAGGGTCTACAGATATAATATCCTGTATTTCCAAGTCATGCAACGCCATCAACAGCTCAGCTCGTAATGTGCAGTAGTGAACATTTCTTGTTCTTAGGAACAATGTACGCAGAAACTGCAAAACCATGTCATACAATTTCACACTATTGCCAATCATGTGGGCAAGTTTCTGTACAACAAGCCCTTGTCTCCTAACCTTAGGAGACGGGGAAAAGAATAAGCTGGTGAGATTCTCGTGATCAAATAATACATTTTCCTTCTCTCGGATATATTGACTAAGTAGTGGCGACACTTCATCACCAAATAGAGATTGGTTGTCTTGCCATATTTGCCGCTTTACTTCTGTGTCAGTGTCATTATATAATTCACGATCTCGGACTAAAACTCTTAGGAATTTGTCATCAATATGAGGGGTGTTTTTCAGAATACTCATGATAACCGGCCTGAGGGCCTTTACTCTGACGACGGGAAAGCTCTTCGCGAGCAATTCTTTTAATTTCTTGTCGTGCTCTTTACTATCTTTCGTACCAAGTTCATTGATGTGGGCAATCAGTTTATCTCTCAGTTCTTCTAATACTGAAGTGTGGAAATCAAGCCGTCGCACTCCGTGAAGATCGAGCAGAGGCAGCATAGGTCTCAGGGAGGGTAATAATATACCATTTTCCAGTTGAAACTCTTCAATAGCTTTCAATGGATCCGTGCAACTAGTGAGTGCATCACGAAGATATGTTTGTCCCGGAACCCCGACTTCTTCCAAGCCCGTACCTGGCAGTTTACTAGATGAAGCCATCTTTTGTAATCACAATTCGAGACACGAAAACATTTATATTTAAGATTTTTTCAGTAATTTCACTTGTTTGCTAAACAAAAAGCGCGAATGACGTTTTTTAATCTGTGGTCCAGAATTTTTAATACGTTTGGACTCTTGTCTTTTAACTCAGCAAAACAACCGCAATTTTATGATTCTCTCACGCTGGTTCTGAGTTCTCTACTGCATTTGCAATTCAACACAGGTTTACGTATTATACACGCCTAGGTCAGTTTTGGCACTTTATTTTATAATATCTCTAAAACGTTTCCACGGTATACGACGATACTATTATGGCGGTGGGTGATGAGCTGGATGAAATTGACGCACAAAGCGTCGACGGCTCGCCGTACAAGACACACAAAACGTGCTCGCAATGCGCTCGCCTTGAGACGTGGCATGCCACTAAGTCTTTTTCAACAAAACTACTATGCAGGAACGTTGTGGACAAATGGCACTCTTTCGCGACAAGCGACGAGTCGTTGCGTTGGCGATCCGCCGCAAGCCACTACTACAAGGTGATAATTGGTTATTTTGTTGATTACCTATCTTATATAATTTATTTAAATTTTATTTTAGTTTATTTTCAATTTTATTTTGGTTTTAGTTTATTTTCAATTTTATTTTAGGTTTTTATTTCCATGTTATTTTCAATGATTTATTTGTTATAAATGTTAATACTTCCATGCCCTACCTTTTTATTTTATCTGTGAATTTCCTCAACACCTTACGGATATATTTCGAAATACGCACGTGTCTCTTTACAACGGCGATCGCAAGTCACAGCAATTCACTCGCTTGCGTTAGATAAACGATTTTTTTTTCAATGATGAAGAAATAGTTGCAGAATAGATTTACAGCTCCACAGTGTAAACAGCCGAGCCGACCATTAACGTCAGCTGTCAGTGTCAGTATCTGCCTGCGCTGTTTTGGATCAATGAAAAACAACCCCAAATCGACCAAAATAATCAATCCATGATGGATAAACAAAAAACGTAAGTAATTCTACTTTTACAGAAACACACCAAAAAACCCCCTTCAGAAAATGCCATTCATGCAACTTCGGAATACAGTGATAGATAACTGTTTTAGTTGTAATAGAACTGTTGTTGTTGGATGGCTGTACGTATTTAATGTTTAAATTAGCCATGTATAACTTGCATTCTAACGAAGTCGTATTTCAGCTTAATATGTGGAGATGTCAATGGAAAATTCAAGGCTTTGTTTTCCCGAGTTGAATCCATAGTGAAGAAATCTGGATCTTTTGATGTCCTCCTATGTGCTGGAAACTTCTTTGGAGACGATAATTCAGAGCTGGATGCGTATAAAATGGGCACACGTAAAGGTAGAGTACCATAGATAAGATTATATTCTCATTGCTCACAAGCAAAAAGTGTATTTTTTTCTTATCAGACATGTTTTTGCAGTGCCAGTGACCACATACGTTTTCGGCCCTTCTAAAAGTGAACATGTGCCCCTCTATTGTGAAGAAGGATCCGAGATTGTTCCAAATGTTATTTACATGGGTAAACTTTTTTTAAATAGTATCTTGAAAAGTATTATTTTGTATGCATTAGAAAAAACAATATTTTTTCTATTTTTCAGGAAAAAGAGGGATATTCACAACCAGTGCTGATGTAAAGATAGCCTACCTGACTGGTCTATCGAGAAGAGAGCTCGGAAAAGAGATACCGATGTGTACTTTTGAGCCGAGTGACTGCAGTGCGGTGAGAGATGCATGTTTGAGAGGTCAGAGTGAGTACAGAGGCGTTGATCTGTTGATAACCACACTTTGGCCTGCTGGGATACAGCAGGATGAAATTACCAAGGTATGAAATTCATGAATTTATTTGTCATCTTTTGTTATTATTTGTCAATATTTACCAACACACTTTTAGTTGTTAACTCTTGCTACAATTGGTACATAAAAATCTACTAATCACAAATGAACCAACAGCTTATGTGCTTTCTGAGGCACAAAGGAGTCACTTGATGTAATAGATGGTCACCCATGCCCGGACTGAACTCGGCAAGCATTGTTGAACTTCAAAAATCTCATATTTACTCAGTATCTCCTTACAATATGCTTAAAAAGAAACATTTTTGATCTCATCATAATCAGTTTTTGTAATCACTTTGTATTTTCTTTACAGGTAGACATAGCACAGGAGAACTTGTCAGACTTGCTAGCATGGCTTGCCATACACATTAAACCCAGATACCATGTGGTGCCCTCTCCTGATAAACATTATGAAAGACAGCCTTACAGGTAAGTATTCATTCTCTATTCCTTATTTATGATTAAATTGACTGGTAGGTTTGAATTAATTGTGTTCCATTTTAGAGGTTATTTTGTAGATAGTTTAAGGTTCTATCTATCTATCTATAATATTGGGGTATGGTTTCCGCACTTATTTCTGATGTTGGACCATTGTGCGTGGGCCATGGCGGCCGTCATTCCAACCAGTCAGTTTAAGGTTAAGGCACAGTTAAACATAACCCAACTGTTCTTTAATGACTTTGCAATTTTGGGAGGTCCTTTCCAACAAAATACTTATTTAATCATACTCACTAGCTTTTGCCCGCGACCGGTTGTATCCGTCTTATTCCGTTCCCGTATAGGCTTCCTCATGAAGGCTACTTGGAAAATTATTTTTGTATATGATAATCTTTTTTTTTTTTTTATGAGTGGCTTCTCGCAGTTCAACCTATAAGGTTGTCGACTGCTTAACCGGGCTTGCCTGTGGTGGCCTTAATATAATATTAAAGCCTCCAGCCAGGGCTTATAAAAAACTTACAAACAAAGCGACTACACGCTAAGGGCACCCACCCCCTGTGGGGTACGGGCCTTGGCTTAGGGCGTCGCTGGGGGGAGGACAGCTAGGGACGGGCTGGATCGAACTGGTATATGATAATCTACAATAAGAATTTTCCATGTCCAACTGGTACTTCCAGTGATTATCATGTTCAAACAAATAAACTTGAAGAGTTTGTTTAATTGTTTAAACGCTTTATTATATATAGATAAAAAAATGGTGAAAAACAACTTTCTTCAGGAACCTTTCAACCCATCAAGATTACAGAGAAGGTGCAACCCGGTTCATAGCATTAGCTCCAGTTGGTAACAAAGCCAAGGAGAAATGGATCTATGCTTGCTCCTTGCAACCAATCTCAAAGATGAGGGTCACAGATCTGTTGCAAGGCACAACTGATGAGACAATATGTCCATATGATCCTGAGCTGATGAAGCAACATCAACCTGGGAAGGTTGTCAAAGTAAGATGCAAAGCCTTTGTATATTTTTGGTTGTATCAGTGTCTTTTGAAACTCACACCAAAAGAGGTCTTATTCAGTCAGAATTTGCTTTAAAAGACAAAAAATAGCAGAACACCAAAGTTTCCTATGACCAAACAATAAAGTTGAATTAACTTACTTAATTGATAACAATGTTGGTCATTTATATTTTCAGTCCAGTGGCAATGGCCAGTACTTCTTCAACATGGATGCAGCAGAAGATGATCAAGGCAAGAGAAAAAGAAAAGGCAGAGATGACAACCCTGACAAGAAAAAGAAAGAATTTGATCCAGGTAGTAGTAACAGCTACAGATAGAACATTTTAAGGCTTAGCAAAGAGATTTGTGGTACCCAGCAATTGGGTTGTGAAGATCAGATAATAGGCAGTTGCTCTGGTAATCAGCTGTGTCCAGTAAGAATGGAAGCTCCCAGGAATGGGCTAGTCAGTTGATGATAAATTGCTGCAGGCCTGCTGCATATTACTTTATTACAGACTAGCGACCCGCCCCGGCTTCGTACGGATGCCATGTAGATACTAATAAGGGGCAGTGTGCAGTATGTTTGTTACAACATCACATTACAAACGTTTGATTTTCTCGGCTTTTCTATACTATAATATATATGTATTATACAAATAAACCTTCCTCTTGAAACACTCTTATCTGTGGCTGAAAACTGCATTACAATCCGTTGAGGAGTTTAAAAGATCCAAGTGAACAGACAGTGGAAGCGACTTCATTTATAACAGACTTCCAAAAAGGAGGAGATTCTCAATTCAACTGTGTTTTTTTTTTTTGTATGTTTGTTATGCGATCATTCCATCAATTATGAATTGATTTTGATGATACTTCTTTAATTTGAAAGCCTATACTCCTGAGGTGGTCCCATTGGCACCAAGTCAGAATCTGATGATGGGATCCGAGGGAAATCGAGGGCAACTCTCAAATTTATAGGCACATACAATGTTTTTCATATACTTTCTAATGCAATTCAGATAATTGTGCCTGGTAATCAGCATCTCAACTTGCTGAACTGATGATGTAAGGTATAAGGTTTGTTCAATTGTCAACCGATTTGGATGATTCTTTTTTTGTTTGAAAGAGTATTTTTCCAAACTGGCTGGCCCCATTACAATTTAGTGAAGATCTGATGAATGATTTCGGAGGTAGGGAACTGAACTCTTCAATAAATTATAGCAAATCTCCCGGGATTGCTGAAATTGCATGTCTGTTAATTGATTACACCAGTTCATAACAAAACATCTCGCCGGTACGCTATGAAGAGGTACGCAGATGCAAACAGGTCAACCTGAATTAACATGTTTTTGGGATGGTCTATTTGGGCATAACTTTATTGTACCGATCTTGACGATTCTTTTTTCATTGGGTTTAGTTATAGCTATATTGCATTTGCACTATACTGTGAACTTCAAAGATAAACCAGTGACCTCCTCACCTTAAAATCAGTATAAACTAGTACCAAAGCAAAGTAGATATTTAAGTATGAGCTAAGAGCTTATGCGCTGGTCTGGACTTGGACTGCGAAGTAACACTAAACAGCAAATAGTACAACCACTCATTATGGGAACAATGTCACTTAGTTGTGGGGTATCACCACTAAAGAGTGGAAAATAAAAAACTTTTTACAAAAAAATACAACCAACTTACAAATAAAAACACTACAAAGTAAATAACTTTAATTTCGGAAGTGTTAAGTTGTGAAATATATTTTTTTGTATTTTTTTTTATACTATGAAGATTTCGGACGTTGGAATTACACTCGTGATTTTCGTTTATTTGCTGTGTGCAAATAGAAACAAAGACTCAAATGTATACCAGAAAATGTCCGAAATAAGTTCAACTGCCTAAGGTTCGGTATATCCTTGTTTTCGAATCGATTAATAGTGTAAATTAAGTTCATTTGAGGAATACAATTACTATTAAAAAGTCATAAAATCGTTAGATTTGATTTTAGCGCAAAATGAATTTTAATGTGGTAAGAAAGTTGTTTTAAATTATAATTGTATATATTTTTCTTACAGAATCTTGCTGGTTCTGCCTCTCTTCCCCAAGTGTGGAGAAGCATCTAGTAATAAGCGTCGGTTCGCACTGCTACCTAGCGTTAGCCAAGGGGCCGCTGACTCCATACCATGTTCTTATTTTACCTATCACACATCACCAATGCAGCACCAGAGTAAGTTTAATATTTTATTACTTAACTTTTGATTTTTTTTATGCCATACCTATTTACGACTAGAAGGAGCTCGTGGCTAAATAGTAACAGCCGCACGGGTCGATCTTCAAGGTTAAGCAACGCTTGCCGAGGTTGGTCTGTGGATGGGTGACCATCTTAACATACCGAGACTCCTCCGTGCCTCGGAAAACACGTTAAGCTGCTGCACGGCTGTCATTTGTAGATCTTTGGCAGTCGTTACGGATAGTCTGAAGCCAGAAAATCTGACACCAGTTTTACCAATGAGTACCGTGTTACCCAGTTAATGGGTTGTGGAGGTCTGGTAGGCAGCCGCTCCACGTAAAATACTGGTATTCAGCTGAAACCAGTTTGACTGGAAGCCGACCCCAAATTAATTGGGAAAAGGCTAGGCAGATGATATTTACTGACTACTTGCGTTTGGTCCAGGAAATCAATTAACAGACATTTCCTTCCTTATATCATCTTTAGGCGTCCTCCTAATACAAGACGATCATCGCGCGAATATTCGTCGTGTTCATTTGTTCGACAAAATCGAAGCGCCCTCTGTCGGCTCGACCACGCAGTCGCTTTCTATTTGGACGATGCCTTAGAAGGAAATGTTCCATTTCCGCGTCATTGTTCTTACAACTTTAAAACTTAAACATAAAGTTTAATTGCGAATGTGACCAAAAAATATTTGCGATGCGAGTCATTAGGATTAAGGATTACCTTTAATTGCAAAACAGCATGGTTTCTTATTGATTGGCCTGTTGGTCGAGTGGTTAGTGACCCTGACTGCTAAACCGGAGGTCGTGGGTTCGATTCCACCCAGGACAAATCTTTGTGTGATGAGCATGATCATTTGTTCTGTGTCTGGGTGTAATTTGTGTATAATATGTATGTATTTAGAAATATATAAGTATGTTTATCAGTTGTCTGGTTGCCATAGCACAGGCTCTGCCAAGTTTGGGATCGGATGACCGTGTGTGGGTTGTCCCAAGATATTATTATTATTTCGGTTATTAATATTATAATAATTATTTTTATTATCTATTGGTCTTTATTTTTATATTTGACTATTTCCAGTTACCTGACGAAATAATAGACGAGATAAAGAAATTCAAAGAAGCCTTGAAGAAGTTGTACGCGACGATGGAGAAGTACGTGGTGTTCTTCGAGCGCAACTACAAGACGTCGCACATGCAGATACAGAGTGTGCCCGTTTCGCGCGCTTGTGAGTCGCAGCTGTTAGAGGTTTTCCAGGTAATATAGTAATCAATTACATTTATATATAATATATCTATCTAATACCTTTAAACTTTTTAACGCCATTGTCACGTATACATGACAAGCAAGCGCGTGCCCTGTACGCCAAACGTCACAAATATGTGACAAAAAGTACGGCGAATTTGTGGCTTGGCGTCGGGGGCACGCCGATGCGTTTAGGCTCTGGCGTTCAAAAGGTACGAGCAATTCTTGTTTATATGTGTAAATATAATTTGAATCTCGGGAAATGGCTCCCAACTATTTTGGGGGCGATAAATCGATCTAGCTAGATTTCATTTTTAGAAAACGTTTACAAAAAAAAAAAAACCTAGTAAAGCTCGGTCATCCAGGTACTTTATATAGTATAATATTTTATCTATACTAATATTATAAAACTGAAGAGTTTGTGTGTTTGTTTTAACGCGCTAATTTCTGGAACTACCAGTCGGATTTGGAAAATTCTTTTGGTATATGATAGCCAAATTCATGAGGAAGGCTATACGGGAACGGAAAAAAACGGGATATACGCGTACGAAGTCGCGGGCAAAAGCTAGTTATATTACAAAGCTGAAGAGTTTGTTTGTTTGTTTGGTTGAACGCGCTGAACTCAGGAACCACTGAATCGAATTAAGAAAATATTTTAGAGCTCATTTATCGAGGAAGGCTATATAACATCATTTTATTTCCGTCAACCACGGGAATGAAGTCGCGGGCACAGCTAGTGTTTTAAATTGCTTCTTATATAATAGAGGAGCTCCTGACAAAATAATAACAGTTGCACGAGTCGATCTTTAAGGTTAAGCAACTGTTGCCGAGGTCGGTCTGTGGATCGGTGACTATCTTAACATATCGAGACTCCTCCGTGTCACGCAAAGCACGTTAAGCTGCTTGTCCCGGCTTTCATTTGTAGATCTTTGGCAGTTGTTACGGATTGGGTGAAGCCGGAAAATCTCACACCAGTCTTGCCAAGAAGTATCGTTTTACTCCGGTTACTGGGTTTTAGAGGTCAGATAAGCAGTCGCTCCACTTAAAATACTGGTGGATTTGACGCATATCTTCCCAACTGGCGCAACCCATGTTTTTTGTTTTTTTTTGTTTGTGTCATGCTTGGCTCAAATAAACTTTTCTTCTTTCAAGTACAACAAATAAATAATTGAATAACGTGTGTTGCCAGGACGAGGCGGGTATCAACAGCGTGCAGATGGAGGTGCTGCCGCCGTACGCCGACCTGCGCCAGGTGGCGCTGCCGGGCGCGCCGTACTTCCACGCCGAGCTGCCCTCCGGCGACCAGATCTACGCCAGGACCAAGCAGCACTTCCCGCTGCATTTTGGAAGGTAGAACTATCAAGAATATAACAACACAACATTACACCTGTAACCGATTTTCACGGATCCGATCCGAATCCGTCAAAATACGGATCTAGAGTCTAAAAAACTCGGACCGAGTTCGGATATTGCTTACGCACTAATCCGAACTCTGATCCAAATCCAAGCTATTCAGGGGCCATCTTTGGATATGTCCGATTTGAATTCGAGGTAATGCGAAAGCGTTCGTACAAACAGTACTACGGAGACTTCGGTTCATCAATATTTCATCCGAATTGGAGATTTACAGATGTCGGAGAGAAATCGGATGAAGAAAGTCGGATCTAGTGCGTAAAGTATACTATAAAAATAATTCTATCAAATGAACCTAGTCCGCAACTACATACTTATTGTTTTTTATAATTTTTGCTTTATGATTTTATGATGTCCCGAAGTTCACTGTGAAAAGACCTCTTTGCGGCGAACACATTAGATTGTTCACAGCCCTTCCTTTGCTTGACAAAAGCGTCTCTTCCAATTCATCTGACCACCAATTTCCTTTCAGGGACGTACTATCCTGCCCACCAATCCTGAACTGCGAGGACAAAGCCGACTGGCGGCAGTGCCAACTGTCCCGCGAAGAAGAAGTGGAACACGTGAAGAACTTCCGAGAGAAGTTCCGACCGTACGACTTCACAGCTGACGCAGACAGTGACAGCGAATGACGACGAGTTGACGAGTTGGTCGCTTACTACGCTCACCGACTGCCAGTCAGGCGCCATGATCTCGGCTACTGGCTGTACGGGAGCGAATGTAGGCGCAGGCACAGAACCTCCAGTACATGGAGCCGGTTTATTTAAAAACTTTTAATTGTTGCTCATGACCGCGTATTTCTCTGCCCATATTAAATTAGACTCTTTGGTTGCGTGAATTTCTACGCTTTTAAACGTGGTACATGCCCACCAAAACCGTGTTCTGATAGAGCCAACCGCCTCATAAAATAGTCCCCCTCGGTTCAATAAATAACGACTAAAGTTGTGAATTCGGTGGGGCTGAGTTAATTCTGAGTTGAGTGAAGGAAATGACTTACAATAATATTGGTGATAGTGCTCATCCTTGTTGTGTGCAAAACCGGTGTCTCTTGAAATAAGGAAAGGGCAAGGCGAGCCCTGTCCAACCCGGTGCCGATAAGTCTTACAGTGAGTGCAAAGTGAAAATGGCTTGCGTAACGTTAGACTGACAATATACTTTCCTCTAGATGCAAGCAGACATTTTAAACATTGGACTTTCATATTTATATTGTCTCTCAGTACTTAATTATTTGTTGATAGCATAAATATTTTTAAATATCTCCATATTATGTAGCAGTTTCACGTATCATATGCAATATTGATGTCTATTCTATTTGAATGTGTAGAACTTGCAAACTGTGCAATTTTGTGTCTGAAACTTATTTTAAATGTAAGGTAGGTAAGTAAATAAAATAGATCAATGTCAAGTAAATGAATTTTTATTTTCGTTCACATCGTACTGTCCTAATAACTCATTTGTTTGCATTATAAAAACATATCTGTAACAATATGATTAACTAACCCTTATAATATACTCGTGTATTCATTTATATTAACAAAATGTTTTAAAATGATATGGTACATTGACTAGAATTCAGAATGATTTAAGAGTAAAGTTATGATAACGATTTTTTGCTCCTAAACTTGAGATAATAATCAAATATACGGAATTAAATGTAATAAATTATATTGGACATAAAGTAGATTTTCGTCAATTCTTTGTGAATAGTTTACCAAAAGTGACATCGAAAGTTTATTATAATTATTTAATATTTGTATTTTTGTTTACCATTTGTTATATATTTTCACCATTCCAAATATTAGAAATTCACAATCTTGATGCAAAACAAAGAAGACCTTAAATTATTGAAACATTAACATCGTTAAAATCATTATCTTTACGATTACTAAAAAAATCTACATTGTATTATTGACTAGCATTAGGTAATTGTGTCTAGATTATATAAAATAGATCTCAATTAAATATAGGGCAGTCTTCGTTGGAATTACTAAAGAGTGTCAACGTAAACAATAAATCATTATAAATCCACACAACTCACTGGAAAACATCGTGTTAGTCGAATACAAACGCAGATTGTGTGTCAACACTCGTAAACTATAACTACAACATGATACAGTTACAATGTACATACAAACGTGTAACCTTCTGCCGTATTCACCAAACTATAGGTAATTGTATTGTCATGTGTTACTGTTTACTGAGGATTGTATAATACTAACGTTTCATTAATTTTACATCGATTATAATGCGCTGATTTATGAATATGGACCGTTTTGAACGCGCACATCTGTTGGGCAATGCGTATTCAATGCGGTACTCTGTATTATAATTTATAATACAATAGGTATGTTAGGTAGGTTCCATATCATTGTCAACAGTACAAGAAGCACGTATTCTCGAATCACAAAGGACAAGAAATCAAAATTTATTATAATGTATCGTTATCCAAGCAGTCTCCGAAAAGTGATTGATTTACGCTAAGTAGGGTAGTCCGGGTCGATTTAGTCAATAATTTAAGTCTTACGGTGTCTGTGTAACGTTGGTAAGTTTGTGTAAACGGTGTGCTGTATACTGTTAATAAGTACACTATTGCATATTTAACAGATTATGCGTGACTTACTGTTGGCATTTCAATAAATGCTTATTATAGTCCTAAGATACAAATAGTTACTTGAAAATTCATTTACACACTCCAAAACCTTAATGTTATAGACAATGATAAGATTTGCCAATGAAAACATTTATTGTTTTCATAAACTTTACAACGATCAAACAATTCGTATTTAATTAAATATGGGATATAATTACACAATTACATCCGTAACTAGTTTTAAGACTTTTGGTCAATAAGGCATTAAGTTTAAAATATATATTTTTATTTTAATTATTGTTCTCCTTATTTTTTATATTCGATAGTCATTAATGTGTACTTAGCATTAATTACATTAATATTTACACAACGACCAGTGGTTTTAGAACCTGCAAACTTTAACAGCGTATAAAGCCGTTTGTTTTAAAATACTCAGTTTCGGAGTACAAAAAGGATTAATGAGTTTCACTATAATATGTGGCACTAAAGAATAAATATAATTATATTGGCTAAACCTATCTATCTACACTTTATTTACATGTCTAGCAATATGGAAGTTTATGGAGTTTGGCAACCTTTTTGTAAAAAAATTACATGCAAAATATCAACCAATGTACAGTCGCAAGATTAGAAAACTGGAAGATGCGTTGATTTACACGAGTTGTAGAAAACTTGGTATCCGCCACTTGTCCTCGATCCTTACACTATTTCCAATTTAAAATGGCCTAAACTCAAAATGCGTCTATGGCAGTGTTGTATAGTACCGTTTTAGAGTTGAAAGTATTACAATCAAGTATTAAATCCAGATATTTTAGATCAGTAGTGCAGATTTGTCGAATAAATTAACCCGATTGACCATGCCTTATCACCTACTCTCATAGAGTAACAAAACCTACATCCCAAAAAGTATCTACATAGATACAAGACTTTATGACTTTGAGAATACGACTCAAAATCATTAATCTTAGTCTTTTCAGTACATTTGGCTGTCACTGATGGCGCCACTAGCGTACGTCCAGCCTCATTGGTCAAAACGTGTGACAGTAGCTGCTGTCAATTTAACGCGTTCTGATTGGTCGTAGGTAGAACGGCGGCCATCTTTAATAGTGCCGTTCCATCCGTTCGTTATTTTCAAACGTTGATTTGGAAGGCTTCCCTGGTGACCTTGGGGTCGTGTGCGGTGTGTGCGGGATGCGCGGAGTGTGGATGTGGCGCCCTCTTGCGCCGGTGATGTCCCTCGCACTCCGTGTCGTCGGAGAACCGAGATGGTGGATGAATGTGCTCGTTGAAAGACGGGTAGTTTGATATACTGCGAAGGGAATAGTTATTTAGGGCAACACTACAATTTCTAAACAACTACTAATGAAAAAAAATGTTTAGGAATAGTTTTTAAGCAGGGTAAAATGTTGCAAATCTTTTTAAGTTAATAATATCTAGTTCTTTCTTTGTGAATAAAATGATGTAAATATTTATATTGTTATAGTAAATACTTAAGTGGAATAAATGATGTTTTTACTAGCATACCAAATTTCGATCAAGCATTGGTAAAGCCATTGGATTTTTTTTTGCAGGAATAATTCATGCGGTAATATAGGAGACCCACTCAGCACCCAAGAAAAAACGAGTTTTCAAGTATCAGTTCCACAAAAACAAAATTATTTTCAATGTAGGAGTCACTTCAATTTTTACCTAGTAATGGGTTGAGGTGTTATGAATCTCCGAGAAAGGTAGATAACGCAAGCTGTCCAATCAATCAAAGCGTCCCAACATGTTCCCTACATGCATGTATTATTATCTCTTATTAGCTCTTATCGACAAACGTCGTAGCAGTTAGGGCTCGGAAGGCGTCATGGCATTATTTTGTTCATTTCCACAACGCGTTGTGGCCGTTTTCTTAAGCGCCACGACGCCCAATTCGCGATGTGGCCGTTAGAATGAATCCGCAACGCGTTGTGAGTTGTTTTTGGCTCAATGAGCGTTTTCGGTCTCAGACTATTAGATAAACCTGCCGTAGAAAACGACGTTATCACGAGAGGGAGATATATTTGTTCAAAATTGTTATATCTCGTTAGTTATTGGATCAATTTTGATTCTGTTTGTACTGTTGCTATTCTGTTTTTGAATATTTTTCGATATACTGGTTAGATTACAAATATTTATTTCATGCATATTCCGTATCCCTTTTGAATCCGTTCGTTCGCAAGACACATTATCAACACATCGATTTTGATGAGATCACTAACCATACACTTGCTTTACCCACCTTCCGATTACTAAAACTAAAATAAAAAAGGTAAGTAATCATCGTCTACTGCTCACAGTGTCTACAGGTACCTGAAGGTGGTCTCGTCGTTGTGGCTGCTGTAGCCCGACGACGAGCGCACGTGGCGCTTGCCCAGTGCGCCCGCCTTGCCTTTGCGCGACGGGAAGGCCTTGCGCACCACGCCGCCCACTGAGTTCTCTGATGATGACGAGGATTCCTCGCGCTCTACGCTTGGATCTGGGAGACGGGTTTGTTATAAATGTTACGTTACTTTGAAAAACAGTCTGCTCTTCCATAGTCTGCTGAGAAGACCTAAACTTAACCCTGTCTGAGAGCTGCCTAAGAGAGCCTGGCTAAGACATGGCTTACTAAGCCCATTGTAGATGTTTTGAACAGTACTGAAAAAATCTATTAAGCACGACAGAAGGATTTTTGGCAATCTCAAACATGTTGTTAGAAAGCAGTCTTGATTCGTCATGTCTGAGGTACTGGGGCAGATTCCCCAGATTTTACCCTCCGTATTATGTGTCTCTTGTGCAGGGTTTATTGACGTAGGGCAAGGAGACATTAAAGTGCTACTTCATCTTCGGCATAATACATTTTGCTATTAATTGGCAAGGCCATAAGGCGTCATACATTACTGTAATATGTATCTAATGGGAGAGTTATTTGACCAAGGCCTATATTCTGCTGCGGATTGCGCTGCGGCTGAATTGCGGCTGTTGAAATGTTCAATCCAGCCCGTTTCCAGCTGTCCTCCCAGCGACGCCCTAAGCCGAGGTCTACGCGACAGAGGGTGCCCTTAGCGTGTACTTGCTTAGTTTTAAGTTTTTTAATAAGGCTTGGCTGACAAGTCCGTTTAAGCAAACGAGAAGTTCCTAGGTTGACTTGCGAGACGACATTCTTTAAAAAAAATGGGCTGTAGCTACATAAACTAACATGAAGTGGGGTGCGCGGGCCTGAGTCTTGCTTGCGGCTCGCTGTCGGAGTGCGGCGCGCTGGCGTCATCGCTAGCGTCGTCCTCATACTCTGTAATGGGCAGGTGCAGCGTTAGTATCTTCTTCACCTCCGAGTCCGTCGAGCCCAAGTTGTCCGACTCTGCAATGTTAAGACATCAGTCAGATGGGGGAGAGGAATGTGGTAGCAGTGAACTCGCCACGAATGGGTGCTACGAAAGTGCGAATGAAATTTTTGGTTCTTGAGATCTGATTGGTCAGTACTCAACCGTTAAGGAGGCATATGGGGTTTTAGAAAAGTTTGGTTAGGTATGTGTGACTGTTCCTGTCATAAATACCATTTGCATTCTTATAACGGTCGCGTACTTGAAAATGATAAAATAATATCCAGCATGAAATGGTGAAACTTTCGTAGAAACCCTGTAGTTATATTTGTTCTTTTTTTTTGTAATTTCGTGGCGTAGCTCACAGCAAAGCACATGACATGACAAAAACATGGTTGATATGTTAAATGGTTACAAATGGAGCTGCGTACGACAAACACTAAGGACAGGTCGCCAACACATAGAAGCGGGAACGTTCACACTAGGTCATGACAATGAGTGGACTACACACAAACCGAAAGGTATGTCACAATACATACTGTGTGCATGCTTACCTTTATAAATTACAACACCATTTACGCTCCCAAAGGTTGCATAAAAGGCGATCATTATGTCAAATTACAATTCAATTACTTAAACTTAAATGGGACAAAGTAAACTTAATTAATAGAGGTGCAAACTACGTAAAATAAAATGTAGCTAACTACGTCATCGATACTCTGTAAGCTGTCGTACTGTGTGGGAGAATAGAAGGAGGGTCGTACCTTGGCTCTCTGAGTGCGGGTCTCGGAGTCTGTTGCCTTTTCTTCTAACTTTTGTGTATTCTGGCTCTTTACCCTAGAAAAATATTGATTATTTTATAGTTTTGAATTTATTATATTCAGGAGCTATACGAAAAAAGTAGGTACCTATAAAAATTCCGTTTTGTTTTTTGAGTCAAACAAACAATGTCAATTTGATGATAAAGAGCGTCGTGTTACCGCTCTTTATGTACAATGCTGGTACTCAGCTACATCGGGTTATTCCAGTCTACCCTAACGTAGTTGGGGGAATGCTAAGCAGATGATGATGAAACTTTTTTTGTGCATTTGAAATCCTCAAATGACTTCTGCTGAAAGCGGAGCGGGAGAGAGTGTCAGACTCTTACTGACTAAAACCCACCCGTGTTCCTCCAAATGCCCTTTACGTTAAAGGGCCGCAGTAACTCTACCCTGGCAGATGACGACGAGAGCTGTACCTTATACTTATCGTTCTGCTTGAGGTCGTGGTAGACGAAGGAGCCGCGCACGGAGTGGTAGGGCCCACTGTACACGTTGCCGCTATAGCTGCTCTCGCTGTATGCCGTCGGCTTCGTCAGCTGGAAAGTCGCGTACGGACAGATGTCTTCTATGTATTCTGTGGAGATCATTCTCGTAGGTAAGTGATTCAAATTTTACATACTTAAACCCCTTTTTTTCGGATAAAAGGACAATGCTGATATAGGATTTTTCGCTCAGAGTTTACGCTATTTGGGAAAATATTTTTAATACCTACCTATTGTACATCTTCTTATATAATAAAAATTAATCGCTAAATGTGTTGCTAAGCGCAAAACTCGAGAACGGCTGGACCAATTTCACAAATTCTTTTTTTGTTGTGTTTGTTATTGTCAGGAGAAGGTTCTTCAGAAAATTTTGAAAAAACAATAATATCCGGGCGAAACCGGGGCGGTCCACTAGTACTCTATAATGCATTCATAAAAGATCTTTCAGTAATTTCGGAATAACGTGAGTAAGAGCTGATTTTGTGTAATGCTGATTGCTAAAGCAGATTGTTAAAGTAGGTACTAACGTTTAAAAATAAATATTTGTTCTGTATATCGGTTTTGTAAAGTTACCTACTCTTTTCGAGATCGAGACAAATTCTTGAAATCTATATAAATAAAAACGTATCGCCGCAATGTATGTACTCGCATAACTTGCGAACGACCCTGAACGTGTTACTTTTTTGTGTTTTTAATTGTCAGCGCGAGGTTTGCATGAAAGAAAATTCGGAAAAAAAATTACGTCGGGCGTAGCCGGGGCGGGCCACTAGTTTTGAATAAAATAGATTCTTATGATAAACATAATTATTTGATACGTGTGTCGGTTTTCGTGTATACTTAAGTAATGTTGACACACATTACACAACAACACTAGCACATTCATCATTTTGTAACATTACTTTAGTATAAATGTAGTCTTAAAGTTCTACAAGCTAACCATTAGAAGCATGTTTGTAGTGATGCTGCGGCGGCGGGTGCTGCGCCCTGGCGGCCAGGTACTGCTGGTCGCGGTTCACCTTGTTCTGCAGCTGCGCCACCGACGGCGACTCGCCCACGCCGCTCTCGGTGGCCACTGTCTCCGTGGCACCAGCTTCTATGGTCAAGGAGACGTGGTGAAGATTTAAGCGGAAGATTCGGTGGTTTTAGTGAGTGCGTGAGTTCGGGAAGGGATTTTTTGGAACAGTTCTTGCTTTCATTATTGCTAGGGTAACATTTTTAGGTTCCACGGTATTGCAATGATGGTGTTAAAGGCCTCGAAATTGGGATTAGTTTATTATTTAGCTGGAAGGGACTGGTTGTCTGCTATTGTTGTTACAACAATAGTAGACAAGTATAGGTCTCCCCTTAGCGTTGCTGCATCGACCAGCCCTGCGGTTCCCGCATTTAGCGGACTTCTGGTACCTTCTTCTATTCTGTAGTTGTTGAACAGTTTCTTGTTGCCACTTCTTCCCAGCACTAGGAAGTGGTGAGGAGCGGGCTTTTGAGGAGACTGTCTTATATCATTTTGACTTTCTAAAAATTCTGTCTGATTTGAATGCTAGTGAGCAAATTTTGTCATACAGCCGAGGCGAAATAGACGCCTGAGTCGAACGTGAGGCCGTTATTGAGCCGAAAGAATGCAGTTACAAATGCCCACGTGCATTAAACGACATTTTTGAACACATTTACTCTTATTGCTTATGTTAGGTTTAGAATTCACGAGTGGTTTTCTTCCTCTTGTCTCTACAACTGCTTTTTAACCAATTCTTGTCAGAGGTGAGCGTTTTCCTTATCTCAGCAAAGAGGTGCTAGTTATAATTGTAGGAAGAGAATGAATAAGTGATAGTTTGTAAGTGCAACTACCAAAGCTAGTGTACTGACTGTTGCGGCGCACGAGCAGCACGATAGCCAGCAGCGCGCCCAGCACCAGCAGCGACAGCGCGGCGGGCAGGAGCACCCGCGCGCCGCCCAGCGAGCGCGAGCCGCCCGGCGCCGCGCCCGACACCTCGCCCTCCACCACTGAAGGATGATAGAATACCATACATGGCATATACAACATGTAACAGAATGTACGTTAACCCTGAAAAGGCGTCATGTCTTCATCATAATAGAAACTTTTACTGTTAGCAAATCTGAAATCACGAAGAAAAAAATCAGCTATTCAGTAGGTACATTTTGTCGAGACTTTGTTCCGTTTTCTGAAATTAGGTTCTGTCTCATTAGGTACTTACTGCCACTGAGCGAATGCGTGGTGAAGTTATACAGCGCGACGGCATGGCCCGCGTTATTGTGTGCGGTGATCCTCAGCTGGTAGTGTGTCGCCGGCGTGAGGCCGGGCACGCTGAACACGCGCTCTGTCGCTTGCACGCTGTTCGATACCAATCGCCACTGGGGAAGAAAGATGTATACGTAAGTATTATATTAACATTTTGAACGCCATTGTCACGTATACATGACAAGCAAGCGCGTGCCCTGTACGCCAAACGTCACAAATCCGAGACAAAAACTACGGCGAATTTGTGGCTTGGCGTCGGGGGCACGCCGATGTGTTTATGCTCTGGCGTTTAAAAGGTTAATAAGCCTTTTGGCTTTGGCACAGACTGGGTACAAGTTATAGGTACTTCCATTTCAATTACTTCAGCTAATATGATACGAACATAGCAGAATGGGCTGTAAAACCGCATCTGGAATTTTGGATACATTGGTTTTTTGATAGTCATCTGGAAAATTCCAAGTTGGTTCGGACTTACTTTTAGTCTTTCCAAAATGTCTGCTGCTGAGGATTTTTTTGACAATACCTACTACAGTTCTAAGGCGCCACCTTAAAGAGCGAACACTGGCGTAGATATAGCTTTCATAAGGGTCCGGGGCGGGGGTCCGAGTGTCCAAATGTTTACAAAAATACACTAGTTTTTGCCCGGGCTTCACAGAGATTTTTGATAGCCAATCTTATTCGAAGTGCTTCTTATTATACATATTTATTACGTTAGTTTAAACGTGCGATTCGTCCAATTTTTGATTTTCTGTCCAGGGGTTCCCTTCTTGTCTACGCCCATAAAAGCGAAACAATCACCGCGTGTTAACGTCTATTTTATCAATGTCACTTGTCGAAGCGCTGCTATTTGTTATAGAATGAAGTGGCAGGACGATAATATCGCCGCGAGACACACGTTCGTGGAGGTGGCGCCTTGGTCATAAGTAATTAGCAAATATCGAGACCGGGTTAATGGACATTAAAAATGTATAATATGTCTTACCTGGGACTGACTTATTTCTCGATACTCAATGACGAAGTAGAGAATCCCGCAGCCGCCGTCGCCCCAAGAGTCCAACCACACAGTCACCGTTGTTGTGTTCAGAGTTATCATTTGCGAGTGCTTCGGTTTTACTGGAACTGAAATATATTAACATTTGTTGTAACGTCAATTTATTCAAAGTTATTAAAAAACGTCAGCAAATCTTGGTATCAACAGATCCTCTCGCACGGGCACATTTTAGTTTGTATTTTTTTTTATCTATGCTTGCTTATTTGAGTTCTTAGTTTTTGTCGGGATTGAATTTTACCAAATTTATCTAAGTGTAAAGTAGATATAATTGATGGTATTATCCTTCTGGACAAGTCCTACACCATTTCCAACCACTGCTATTCCTGTAATACGTCGAGTCTATGAAGCTCGATGACTCCCACAGAAACGATTGAACTGTCTAGAATCCCGCAATCAAGTCAATGAGAACAGAACAGCGGAGGATTAAAAAAAACAAGCTGGTATTAACCTGTGCCCTTCGTATATGCGTGTACAATATCACACGGCAAACCAGTGCCGATGCGGTTGAAAGCAGTGATGTACAGTTGGTAGCGGGTCCCGCACCACAGGTTCGGCAGCACATGCTCGGATGTCCCCGCTTCTACTTGCAACTCTTCCCAGTCACCATGTTCCCGTTTGTAGTTGATCACGTATCCTAAAAGATAAAAAAATACATTTGTAAAAGGCCCAGAAGACGGTTAAGAATATTTCGTTACCACTGCTCCTTCTCATTATATCTTCAGAGCAATGTAACGTTATTGGGAACATATATTATATGTAGCTATCAACAAAAAGTCACACGAAACAATGCTCAGTGCTCACCTAGTTCTTCTAGTCTACGCTGATATGTCAGCCCCATATTACACACTGCACGGTTTTTGGGCATAGAATTCAATAATGTCCATGAAACGTGTATTGCGTAACATAGGGCTTAGAGTCATGAGAGGCACCTTCATTGAATCGCACCAACCCTGTAATACATTGCATGTAATCTCCACGCTAAGGAATACGATTACCTAGTATAGGGCTGCCACCATCGCCCTGGTCGCTCCATTGAAGATGCAGCGAGTCCGCGTAAGAGTCCACGACAGCCAATACGGGAGGTTGTGGAGGCACCTTCACTTCCACACTGTAGGTGACTTCATCTCTTCCGTGGACGTTTTCAACAGAACACGTGTAGTTCCCGCTGTCCAGATACTGCGTCATGCTGTGTCAATGGTGTGAAGAGGCACGGTGAAAATCAAGTAAAAAATGAGTTGAAGAATTTAGTTTACAGTGAGATAAGAAGGAAACTAATTAAGAAAAAATATCAAGATCTTAACAGGATTGATACATATATATGACATTTAAATGTGCTCTTCACATACTTAAAGCCTGCTGAAATAGTTACCTGATGATTAGAGACCCGTCGTTCGTAACATTTTTCCTGAGCGTTGACTCCAGGGTAGCCCCATTCATACTCCATGTGGTCGACGGTGTGGGTACCCCGACCTTGTTGCATGGCAACGATATGTTCTCCTTCCAAGGCGTCACAATGCTGCGGCTGAAAGACGTGATCCGAGCTGGCACTGTCAAGAAACGGGCTTTTTTTGAATAGAAGAAAATGAACACCAGTAACCTAATCTGGCGTAGATGAGACAGTATTGAAAGATTATATTCCTTAGAAACAAGAAATTATTCGAGTTGCAAAGTCTTCAGGTAAAAATCAAAAGCAAGTGAAAAAAGGGAAAAAACTACGGAGGACCATGGAAAATTAAAAGCAAAAGTAGGTATAAGCCTATAAAACATAACAGATTATAGACTAACCTGATTCAGAAGGTAGCACTGTGACAACTCGAGTGGCCTCTCCTTCTCCAAGTCTTGTTGAAGCTGATACCCAGAACTGATGAGTAGCCCGTGGTGGGGATCGCGAAGTCTCGTGGGATAACGTGCTTGGTGACAGCATGCGTTTGTGGGTACCCTCCTAAAGAAACGTTCAAACAAGGAACAATAAGAAACAGGTATGATTCCAACTGGGGAGTCTCCTACATCTATCTAGAATCTCGTAACAGGCATTAGAGAAAATATGAGGGACTATGTAGAATGGGAAAGATGCATCATACGAACACAAGTGATTAAATCAAATGCAGGCAATACGAATACGAAATAGTGCGAACTGGAACTGAAGTGATTTAAAGTTCGGTGTCGGCACCTAGATGTTTGAAAAGATGATGTTCAAAAGAAAATTTGAATGCAGGACAAAGTGGACGGTGCTCTGCATGCGGTAGAGGAAAACCTGTGTTGGAGAGGTTTGGCTGTTTGTTGTCTGTGAAGTAAAGCGTGTACCTTGTATAAGAGTGAATGCTTTGCAAGGCAGCTTCTCAAGTGGAATGAAGTACCTATCTAACGGTTGTTCTTGCAAAAGTTGCTGGGGTGTTATGTTAGTTGCAGATAAAAAGAGTGTCTAAGTAAGAGAATAAGATAATATACTTTGGTGTGAAAGAAAGTGGGTGACAGAAAAAAGTGTGCTGAAATGTTTCGGTTTCGTGAAGAGGTTGAATAAAGGACGATTACCAAAAGGATTTTATAGGGCAATTAATACGACTTCATGCCCTGGGCAGGGCACACTAACCTTATTGGTGGTGTCCTTAAAAAAGTTCAGATGCGTAGAACTCGCAACCGGTTTGCATGTATGAAAAGATGAATGAATGTGGAAGAAGCAAAAGGGGTCGTTGCATGATGAGTTCAGCTGTATTCTTAACTCCACGAGATAGCTGGTTGTTGCATGTTATGTATAAGATCAAAATGATTGAAAGCAGCATGTATTAATTTACAGAAAACCCTCTGAATTAGAATAAAAATCTCCTAAATTGTTCCACTTTTTACAGCGTGAAACTTACTCATACCAATATTCATAAAATTCTCTGTCATTAATTGATAAGTCAGTGATCCCCTACCACTGCACTCTTTGTGTTAACATATGGAACAAATATATGCCTTGAAGAATAAGTCTGTTTACTCCAAAATTTATAAAAAGTAAACGAACCTCTCTTCCATCTTCAATGACGCTCATATAGAGGGTGTACCCAACGAGGACACCGTTCGGTGCAGCAGGTGGCAGCCATGACACTAAGATCTTGTTGCGCGATGATACAACTGCTTTTATGTCAGCGGGCGCAGATGGTACTGTGAGGAGAAAAAAGGTGAGACATTTATTCGCACGTGCGCTTCTCTTGTCCTATAGAAGTTATGGTTTGACTACAGAAAATGATAGCAGTAAATTAATCTGCCGGGATAAAGACATGTTATCTTAATTTGAGTGATTTATATCGAGGTCTGATTTTGCAAAACTTTTGTACCTACTGGTTTAATCAAGCCATAATTATGTCATTGTTTTACTTACCATCTTCTTCTGTATGGCAATACACCGGAGCAGCTCTAACCCCATCACCCGCCGCAGTGAACGCACATACCGTCACCGAATAATTTGTGTATCTTCGAAGTCCTGACAACGTTGTGTGTAATCCGGATATTTGCTTTGTTACTGCTTCTTCGTTACCTGAAATTGAAGTTACTTCAGGATTCCGAAGTAAAGAAAACTGAACTGAAGTAAATGAATTTGAAAGAACAAGAAATGTAAAAGCAGTGAATAATTACACATCGCAGAATGTAGGACAGGGATCTGCATCAAGATCGTGGAAAGGAAAAATCAGTGTGCATGCAGGTACATTAGTACTGTTTGCTTTTTGAGTAATTCGGGATGGTTCATGACCCAGTAGACCCAGACCCATCAGTTTTCTAATGTCTTAATTCTGAGTAGTGTAAAAAAGCTAGTAATAAATAGATTTAACTAGAAGAAATTATGATGCTTACCATACCAATCTGTGACGGGGGCGTAAGTTACTCTGTATCCTTGTAAGACTCCGTTTCGTCCTCTGAGAGGTGGTGGTTCCCAGGCTACGCGAACTGATTGAGAACTAAGTGCTGTGCATTGTAGAGCTCCTGGAGGTAAGCTTGGCACTATAATGGAAGAAATAGAAAAGATTTAGTTCTTTGCCTTTTTTGTTCTAGCTCTTATTGTTGTCACCGTCTCAATTTAGGTACTTCAAAGTTGTACACATAATCTTACACGCTTCTACAACAAGATTTTCAGGTCGCCTCATTGTGGGTGGACAAAGAAGTCTGTAACGGACTTCTTATTACAAAATAGTGCAGCTGGTCCTGCGAAAAATAGAAAGGGGGTGACAACTGAGATGGTGGCAAATAGAGGTAGAGTGGAAGCAGCAGACAAATGCTGCGATATCTTCAAGAAACTTGTACAGGGCCAGGGGGGACAAATGTGCATTTTGAGTCTAATCTCCTTTTTTGATTGTTTGTAAACTCACCGTTTTCCATAGTAGTAACAATAGACGGCGACGAGGCAAGCCTCGCTCCCCTGCTGGTATGAGCCTAATATGACCACAGCAAACGCAGCTTGTTTAGTTGGTGAGCCTAACACTGGTCGTCGCGAGTGCAGTGAGGGCCCCATCGGATTTGCAATCTATTCGTTTGCTTGTAGGTACACTCACCATCTTCCATAGTAGTGGCAGTAGTAAGCTGCAAGACAGGCCCCGCTTCCCTATTGCTGTAGGCTCTACTGTTATAGACCTGTACCACCACGGCAAACACGGCAAAATTCTTTAACTCTGCCAGCTCGGTCCTCGCTGGGGCAGTACCGGCCCCTTCAGATCTACTCTATTCGTTAGCTTGTGTACTCACCATCTTCCATAGTAGTAGCAGTAGTAGGCGGCGAGGCAGGCCCTGCCCCTCTGCTGTTATAGGCTTGTACCACTACAGCATATGCAGCATGTTTCTGTAACCCTGACAGTGTAGTCCTCGCGCGGGCCGTGCCGGCCCCTTCCACTGTGCGAACAGTGTAGGACGCGCCGCCGGGACCGCTCGCGCTTAGGACTGTGCTGTTGCTGTTTAGCTGAAAGGAATTTATAAAACGCGGTTATATCAAGCTGGGCTATTTGAATTTAGTCTAATACATACAAGCACGTAATTAATTCATTTTTAATGATTTTCATTGTTCTCACATGGCGACTTTACCTCCAAATAACTCGGCAACGTGACACTTTAGGGCATCATGTTACTAACATTTTGTTTAAGTGTCCTCTATACATATATGTACATACATATTTTACAGTACGCCGCGATTTCGAAAAAAAAACCAAATGGAGGCTGGTTGGCTATGCCAGCTCGAACCCCCTTGTAGGCGAATTCTTGGCCGACTTTAATAAGATATACCTAACTAGAACAGACGAAGAGATAACCGCTTTCTTGCTTTGGATTTTATGTAGATACAAGTTCGCTCGGCGCATGAAGAATATAAAACATTTTGACATTGGAAATTGTGTTTTTTAATAAAGGGAATACAATAGAAAGTAAACGATAGGTTTGTATTAAACAAACTCGCTCACACTGGCACTCGATTTTTCCTAAAAGAGTAAAATTGCCAAGTGTAAACGCTCTTGCGAAATTCCTGTTGAAACCAGTTCTCAGTTTCAAGAATATAAGGAAACTGTAAACTCACCTCCTGAAATCCCACGTAGTAACCCAATATGTTTCCGTTCCACAGGTCCCTTTGTGGTGGTTCCCAGCTTACGATGAGCTCGGTGGAACTTTTCGCTTCTACTCTTACGTCCAGGGGTGGTCCGCTTGGTACTACGGAAATAAGACAAAATCTCATTATTAGAACAAGAATAAAGCGCTACAGTTTACTTAACATGTATTCTCAGTAGAAGGAATGTACCTACCTACATACATACATAGGTACATTCCTTCTTGGTTGCATAAAATAACAAAAAAAATATTTTGAGTATACCTACAGGTTATAAGAGGAGGGTAGAACTGGTCATCATCTGCCTAGCCTTTTCCCAACTACATATATTGGGGTCGGCTTACATTCGAACTTGATTCAGCTGAATACCAGTATTTTACGTGGAGCGGCTGCTAACAGACCCCCAAAACCCATTTACTGGGTAACACGATACTTCTTGGCAAGACTAGTGTCTCATTTCTGGCTTCTAACAATCCGTAACGACTGCCAAAGATCTACAAATGACAACCTGGACCAACGGCTTAATGTGCTTTCCGGGGCACGGAGGAGTCTCGGTATGTTAAGATGGTCACCCATCCATAGACCAACCTCGGCAAGCGGTAACCTTTGAAGATCGATCCGTGCGGCTGTTATTATTTAGCCAACTGGTCAGTATGAAATTTTATAGAGGATGACTACTTAAGTGTTATGTTGATATCAAATACATTAAGATGAGGCCAAGAGAATTATGCTGACATACCTTCTTCAGTCGTAGTAACTTGTATCAGCTGACTTGGTTCGCTTTGTCCCAGTCTGTTCTCTGCTATGATTCTGAGGTGGTATGACGTCGCTGGTTGAAGGTTCTGGACGCTTGCCGATGTCACACTACCGGGAACTATCACTTTTTGAGGAGTGGTTGGCCATGAATCTGTTGGAAACGAATTATATTATCAAATGGCTAAAGAAGAAGATATAATGGAAATAAACCTATCTGTTCACTTCAGTCTGGATAGCTTTGGTTGGATCCAAGAACAAGGATTAATTTTTGATGTAAATAAAAAAAAAACATTTTTTTTTTGCTGACGCCTTTAAATATAATAATTTCTCTTCAAAATTAGAGTGAACAGGCTTCTTCTGGGTAAGCTCGCTCCATCGTCGACTTTGTCTCTGTCATCTATGAACTAGACTAGAGTCAAGAGCAAACCCATATTAAATTAAAAAAAACGAGAGGAAAAAAGCATCTTAAAGTTGACAGAAGAACAAATAAATTCACCTGGAGCTTCCTTATATTGTACGATGTAGTTGATGATAGGGCTGTTCCCAGCATACGGTTGTGTCCACGATATTTGTATCGAACGAGACTGCTGGTCTATTATCCTTATGTTTTTTGGCATTTCGGGTACCTAAAACAAGTCAAATAACTATTTTGATGCGCAATTACCATTTCTTGGATTGGGAAACTTTTTTTTTTTTTTTTTTTCATTTCTTATTTTCTAGCTTCTGACTTCCCGTAATGAATGTCAAAAATGTTCGAATGCCGGGACCAATGCTGTCATTTGAGCAGTCATTTGTCGTGCTTTCCAAAGTACGGAGGAAACTCGGTAGGTCCCTATGTAATAGATTATGTGGAAAAAATATTAGTAATTACTTAAATTAAACAAAAACAAATAAAAACCTATACTCAAAATGTTTTATAAACCATGTATGAACCCAAAATATATAAATGGAACAATAAACTAAAAATAAAATAGTCCTATAGTGATAAACTTGCTATAGTAGGCGCCAGATAATCGTGGAATATCGGTCATTGACCCACCTACATTTATTGACATTGTTAATTTGAAAAACGGAATTAATGACACAAAACTGTCCCGAATCATCATCTCTCGTGATCCTTAACATTGTCTAATAATGAAAAACGATTCATATTTAATTGTTCAGGTACCTATGAGCAGTTATTAGGGAAAGGTCAATATACTTTATTCCACATTTATCTGGCGCCTACTATAATAACAGACTATGCCATCATGCCACATCTAGTTAAATCAAATTCATACATCCATATTGTGTTTTGGTTAACGTACGATCAAGTTTATGTTATCAGTTTACCCACATTTGTCTTCTTTGCTGTTTTGCTTTGTCATTCTATATACGTACATCTGTGCGCTCTAATTACTAATCTTAGTTTTAGATATTGTTTCTCAGTAAGTGAATTATGTATGCAATTCTTTATGAGAAATGAAGTTGTTCTTAAACTTAAAACCTAGACAGTCACCCATCCACGGACCATCCACGACAAACGTAGTAAAACGTACCCTCGAAGTTGGGACCCGTGCAGCTGTTACTATTTAGCCACCCGCTCCCCTTTCTATCTACTTATTATAAGAAAGAAGTGAATTATTGATTGTTACTTGGTTTTTGAAGTTCTCACCTCCTGTACGACAAGATGTATGAGCATTTCGTCCTGTCCATAAGCATTGGACGCTCGACACGTCAAGGCACCCGTGTCTTGTCGATACGTCTGCAGGATGCTCAACTCGGAAACTAAACCGTCATCCAACACCTGTTCTCGGATTGTGTATCTGGAAAAGAAGTCTTAATTGGAAACTTTGAACCTTGAATTTGGAATCATTAATAATAAAATAACAATAATAATGTCGTGGGACAACTCACACACGGTCATCCGATCCCAAACTAGGCAGAGCCTGTCCTATGGCAACCAGACAACTAATAAACATACTTATATATTTCTAAATACATACATATTATAGAAAAATTACACCCAGACACAACACATGATCATGCTCATCTCACAAAGATTTGTCCTGGGTGGGAATCGAACCCACGACCTCCGGTTTAGCAGTCAGGGTCACTAACCACTCTACCAACAGGCCAGTCATTTCATTGTTCAAGGTTTATTAACAAAGTAAATAAATCGCCCCTATTAATTGACTATCTATCGAATCAAACCACAGCACATTGCTAGTACCATCGGTTTTGCGAAGGTATATCTTAAGATAAGTAATAAACCTAATTGATATGAGTCCTAATGGGTTTTGTATTCAGGCCTTCATTTAATACAAGTCGCAAATCTTCGCATAAGTTCTAAAGTCCTAATGTTTTTTTTTGTGAATTCCCTCAAAGAATAACCGAATAGGTCCGTGTCATTGGCAATAAAGTTGAGATTCAACTCTCAACTTGAGGGTTACCTCTGATCCAAATGATGTGCAATGGTGTGATGATGAGGACTCCTCCAGCTGACCTCCAGGGGCGCGTCTCCTGACGCCGCACACTGCAGGTGCGCCGCCTCCCCTGCTGTTACCTGCACTGTCTTACTCTTCATCGGAAACCTGGCTGGAGCTATATGAGTACAGATAATTTAATTGTTTAGTTTAGATTTTTTTATAAAAGATTTGCTGAGGTTTTAAAATGAAGTAGGTATGTAGGTAGATCGCTAATAAAAAATAAATAGTTACAATTTTGCCATCGTCGTACCTACTAGTTGCGCGAAAATATTTCAAATATATGGTTAGTAATGTTTTGTTGTATTGTTTTTTAGGAACTACATCATTAATTAAGTTGCGAATTGGGTTTGAGCGCACGTATGTCATATCTATGCATGGTGTTTCCATGAGAGTCGAGTCAAGTCTCTGAAACATTGTGTGTCAAAGGCAGAGGTCTCAAAACGAATCAGAAGATTTTTGTTTTTTCCGAGTGTCGATTTTTTTTTTTAAGTTAGCTTTATAAAAAGTATGGCTATTTGACCATATTTTCTAAAGAATAGCTGATTTGACATTTTATTCCAAAGTTAAAAGTTGATCTATTGAGTCTATTGAAAAATCGGTCCTTATGAATATAAAGTACCAACAAGACTTTCACAGCCTGCAAACAACATCATAACACAAGCAAAATAATGCTTGCATCCTATATAGGTACCTACATGTAAAGTAAGACATTTGGCTTAAAACGAGGGCGCGTTACGCTCGTTTTGCATTACATTACACGAACAAAGGTCCCTTTTCCCTGCAGCCCCTTTTACTCACTTAATCACTTTACAAGAGTGAAGACGTGAAGAAAGTTGCAAGTGCTTTTGTTTACATCTAAGAAAAATTGAAACGAAATCAAGTGAAAAACTACATAATGTACTTTTAAAAAAATGTTCGCGGTAACCCATACCGATGGATTTCATGTCATCGTCCGTAAGAAAACGGTCACGCTCCTGAGCAGAATGAGGGGCAGTCACAATAGCTTCCTGAAGGCTGTGGCGGCCGATATCTCCTCCACCATAGTAAGGCGATTTGTGAGAACGCTTTTTTTAAGGATGGGAAATCATCAAATGACTTTTATCGCTCTGGGTGGAGCGGAAGGGCGTGTCAGACTCTTACTGACTAAAACCCATCCGTGTTCCTTCCTGGCAGGCTCTGACCCTAGCAGGCCCCGTCTTCTATGCTAACATCTCTTTACGGCGCGCGTGGAACAAAATACGCCATCGACCCACGCTTGATGGTGATCTGACAGCGAGGCACCCAACGCTCGCCGTCCGCAGGCCCGCGCCTAGGCTGGCCAGGGATAGCCCTGCGACTCCCGACGCCCAGGGCGTCTTCTTCTGTAGCGGCGGTTGGGGCGAAGGCCTTGTCTTTCCCTCGCGCGGCCCGCCTCCTCCTTCGCAAGCATTACTGCTTCAAGAGTCACTAGTATGTCGTTGTTGCTTGTGGTCCTCTCATTAATGCGTCTTTAGTTAAGTTACTAACAATAGTGTTTAAGTCTAAACCTGTTACTAACAATTTTATGGATTAGTTTGTTTTCCGAAATAAAATGATTTTATTTTTATTTTTTACTTTAAATAAGTAAATAAATACACACACGAGTGATTTAAATTACACATATATCATTATCATGATTATGAAAAATTTTACTCCCCATAGTACCTACCAAAGAGATAAGTTGTTAAATAGTACGATCTCTGACAACTATACTAACACCAATAGAGAAGTTACACGCTATTTAAGTTATTTTTATATCCTCGTTACGCAAAACGTTTCTACTGGATTAACTTGGCATCACTTTGGCGTTTTGAATCCAGTCAAATACTCTATTTTATTAAAGGGTTTGTTTCACCCTCTGAAAGATTGGCAATGAATCAAAGGTCACCCTATATCGGTAACGAGCAATAAATCCTGAACGTTCCTTAGACCGAGGTCTAGATATAGCCTCCAAATAAACTGAGGATATTCGACAAACAAGGCAGGTACACAATCAAGTAACCTAATCGACCTCGATCGTGCAGTGTTTCGCTAACTAAAGTACTGAGAAAATAAGAATTTGGCAGATAATACCTGCCTTCCTCCATCAAGCCGATACATCATGTTATATGCGACAGTTTCTGGCGAAGCGGTCTTTATTTTTTACGTATTTTCGTTCCACCTTATAAATGTGAAATCGGGTCAAAACAATAAGTTATCGAGAGACTTCCAGTAAAAAATCTTATCAAAGAAACCTGTCAGCGTACTTCAACATTTGTTTTTGTTAGAATCGTCTAAATTGTTCCGTTTTTCATATTGGCAAGAAATCAAGAGTTGCGGCTGGGCCAGAGATTGCCTAACCCCACTCTACTCGATATTCCCTTTGAGTGCGGTAGAAGTGAGGAAAAAATATTTCCATAAAGGCAGGCTCGTTATATCGTGCTTGTGTAGGCCCAATGTTATTTATTGGCGAGTACCTTGTTTACAAAAACCCTCATATTTTTAAGATTTACCGCTTGTTTTAAATATTACTGCCCCATTTGCGACACAATGCAGAAAATCTGTTCAATTTTTTTCGGAGCACGGACGAGAAACCGTTTTAAATCTATTTGTTTAGGTTCAAGTGAACGTCGGCAAACTTTGTTCATGTGTAAATCCTGGTGAACCTTGTGTCAAACCGAAATAAACAAGCGAGAAATACGATTACGGCTAGAAGCGGAACTGTTTACAAACTGTTCGCGGACGTGACGGGTTTAGGAGCCGCCGTCCGCCACAATCGAACAAAGTTTTGCTGGTGTTTGTACAATCTACGATTTGTTAACGGTAACATAAATACCCATCTTTGTTGGATAAGGGTGCCCATATTTTCACCTCGAAAAGGTTTGATTTAAACAATCATAAATAACGGCAGCTTTGTAGGCTTCACGGCAGACGATATCTCGTGATATTTGTTTCTCAACAAAAGCCAATATCGGCGAATACAAACACGTACACCGCGGACTTATTCTAGTGGAAGGCAACTGTCTCGTTTTCCAATAAAGAGAAGACGTATTGCGACGTACAGTCATTGAGTTTTCTGCTCAGACGCGCTCGAGTCGCGCAGCCACTCGCCGACAATCGAATAAACTACAAATACTTCGTCGCCTCTATTGTGCCCACACCACGGACAAGGGGACGCTCTTTAATTATTATTACCTACCGCTGAAACAAAAGCAGGTGCTAAAAAGTGTTTGGATTGAATACTTCCCATCAAACAATTGCTTTAAAGTAAATACAGTGTCTATTTCAATTTACAGAGTTCCAACTACTGCAGTCCTGCTAATTGAGAAAGTAACTTTGCCTCCACTTAAAGTTTTCATAAAAGTTAGCAATAGAATGTAAGTCCAACCGCCGAACGATCTAAATTAAGTTTAAAGTACTGACAGCAGCATCAGGGACTTGGCAAAGTGGTAAGAAAATGGACTTCCTTTAATTTTTGATATATAAGAACCATAGCTAGGTACAATAATACCGACAGCTCAGCAATTTGAGCGAGTTATCGGCGGGTCGCCTCGCGGAATTCTATAGAATTGAATAAAGTGACGGAGGTATGGTTGGAGGCGATATTTATTGGAGTGCTCCATATTTTATTGTTTTCTTGCTCTTTCTCAAAGCATTTACTTCTTACTAAGTGGCTCCTTTTGATCATCGATAGCTCGGAATTAATTTGAACCTCCTTTCGTATCGAAGAAATAGTATAAATACCCTCTTACCAAAATTGGCAATGTTATTTTAGCGTTTCCATGCCATTTCATTCCATTCCATATTGCAAAGGACGTAGAATTTTATAAAAAGAAGTTCCAAACCCATTATTTCCAGTTAGGAGCCAATGCGTTCTTAACATTTATTTTACTAAGGACAGCTCCATTTCTCCGCAACAAAACAATAATGACGCAAAAGAATTTTCATTTGAGTACGGCCCGGCTTGTCCCGACGAAACTCATCGCGACGGATCCTCCATCAAGACATTCCACAACTTTTCACAGACCTTCGACAAAAGATGCTTCCTTTCTTTTATGCACTGTACGTATAGCTAGGGATATGATCCTCGCGGTAAAAATTCTATTTCCTTCGCCAAATTGAGTGACCGAATTTGAAAAAGATTGGAATCGCGGAGTTCTGTGGATAACACAATTAATCGGTATGGAAATCTTTAATAGGTATTAAAACGTCAGAGTATTAAACAAGACCAAATCCGATATTAAATTTTTGTGCGGGAGTGACAGTGGATTATTTTTAATAATTATCGAGAGAGAATGTCGTTTGTCTTGTACTTACCGTTGACTTTTAAGAAGATGAGCTTGCTTAATCCAGCGCCTATGTCATTTCTAGCTTCACAAAGATAATGTCCCTCGCTGTCTTTGGCTACTCGCTCGAATACAAGCGAGCCATTCTCCAGGACCCTTGAGCTCCCTTCAAACATGAAGTCTTTGTATTCGCCAGGAGTGTTACCTGTTTGAAATTTGACCCAGTTGTTATGTCAATGTTTCGTGGATAGCATAAGTGGGGATTGCTGCAGCGAACGTGTTTAGACAGTTTCAGAGAATTGGTAAACTTTTGAAATGGAAAAGGGAAAACAAAGCATTTTTGGTTACAATCCAAATATCGAAAATAAAGTTTTAATATATTTGTACCTTTCTAAACAAGATAACCAACTATCTACGTAGTGTACAACTTACCTACTGCCTTCTTCCATGTAATGGTTGGTTTTGGGTAACCATCTGCTTGGCACTGTAAGGTCACATCCTGGCCTGCTGCTACCGCCACATCATTGGGTTCCAGCCGCCATCGAGGTGGCACTAGAAATTAATCAGTTAATTTTTTTCATCCGTAGCATTAATACGAGAATTTCAGTAGTAAGAAAAGTTTAATTACCATTGACTGTTAACGGTATGGTGTACCGTTCAGACCCAGCAACATTAGAAGCAATGCACGTGTAATTCCCGCTGTGAAGTGAAGTAACCTGCTCTATCACCAACGACGCGCTGTACTCATCCATTCTTCGTGTTATGATACCACTAGGCGCGTAAGGTGATGACGTCACGGGTTGCCCGTTCTTCTCCCACCGGAATGCTACCGGCAAATCACCCTCTAAGATCTGGCAAGATATTGCTGCTCTCATGCCTTCTCGTAGTAAATTCGTCAGCGCCGGTATGGGCAGGATTTTAGGCTGAACTGCAAAGGAAAATGAACTTGTTTAATTATTTTCTTGAAATGTGACCATAATTTTTCAGTTGTGTAAAATAAAGTAATCCTTAGAGAGCCGGTTTCTGCATTGAGTATTTGAAGTAAAGAACATGTCAAAAAAGTAGGGTACCTTAATGCCAAAGTTTGACAGGTTTTCGGGCAAAGTACAATTTGACAAATAATGTATCTCTAATAAAATAAACTAGGGATAGTCAGCGCGAAAAAGTACCTAGAACTCTTGACTCTTTGGTAAAACAGAAATTGCTGAAGACCTACCTCCCTCGTTCAACACATCATGTGCCTACCAACCCTGCGAACGAGCGAAAATTATTCACCCAAAGTTATGAAGGTTTCAATTTTAACGCTCAATTTGGCCACGTAGACACTTAATTTCGTCATTTATTTTTTACGTAGGTTAACTGTTAATTAAAATGAAAATCTTAAAGCCACGTTTATGCCTCGATTTTGTGGACCTCATTCCGGAGGGTTGCCTGTGGAGTTTCCATTCACTTTTTTAATATTTTTTATTTTATTGCCCTATTAACCAGGGAAAGCTGGAAGTTTACGCCTCCTGGATGCCGCGGTAATGGTAAACGTGCTAACTTTAATGAATTACGGATGAGTAACTCCACCCCTCTTGAATTCGTGATTTTATAGCGCATTAAATCTTAGTAAAGAAAATGAGAAAGTTTATGGTCTGATTTCTGTTCTAAGTAGTGTTAAGGTCGGATGAGAATGAAGGTTGAAGAAAGGTAAATTTAAATGTCTTTCTGGAAAAATCAACAAAGCTGCTTTGCTGTTACTGTTTGTTTCTAAGTTCACATTTAGCAAGATAATTATATGCAAATCTTACGCTCATTGTAACGTTACGATCAATTCATCAATGTTTTTTTTATGACGTTGTCACGTTAAACTATCGTCCGTAAACCGACTTTACAGACAACTAATTTTTTTGAGCAACACATTTCGCCGAGATTTTTAATGAATTCTGCATGAAAACTTTTCCAGCCACTTAAACTGGCAACACCACTCAATTACCCTATTTGTATCGCCTAGTTCCCGGTATCGACAGTTCTCTAACTTAATATTTGCACTTCGGCGTCTGCCGGTGGCTGGTGTCGGCTGTAATGGCTGCCTGACACGTATATGTGCCACATCCTCTTACATGCAGATAGATATATCAAGATGTATGTGCTGTGGGTTGAACTTCTGCCAGCTGTTCCGTGAGCTCGTAATAAAATGGACTTGGACTTATCGTGCCTAGATTTCGTTATCAGACGTTTCTTATGTCCCGGATTTGTGAAATGTATAGTCAGAAAAAGTGTTCGTACATTCACATCACAATTGACTTTTTTTGTCAGTCGTATGAATTGCTATTGTCACTACCTACACGTACTACGTAGTCTACCAATCTGTAAACCTAACATTTCCCTAACTGTCACAATTGATTAGACAAAGACGCTTGGATCATGGGGTCCGAGTGTGCGTCTCTTTTTCAAGGAAATATCTCGCCGACTGATCGAGACTGCGTGACCAGAGGGCTGGCTCGTTCTTTGCTCAAAGAATTAGCATTGCCATTCAACGTGGCATTCAATGCTGCCAGTCTTCTGGGCACGTTTCCGGATGACAGCGATGCGGAGAAATACTTTGACGCCTGAGTGTACTTTGTTTTTGTATATGTAAATACTTAGGTTTAGTAGATGTAAATAGTTTAAGTAAATAGTTTAAGATAGTTATGTACATTCATTCATGGTATTAAAATAAATAGTTTTTTAATTAGACAAACCTTAAAATTCTAGGTGCATGAGTGGATAAGTAATTGAAAGATGTTACTAATAATACGATGTGTGATCAAATAGAGATGTTACATTTGAAATTATTCTTCTATCCTTGTTTCGCAAAACGTCTTTTGTACTGGAGGGCGCAAATTCAATATGTTGTGACTTGCTAGTGACGTCACACGCAATTTGGGCTGTGTTTGTTCATTTCGATTTTTGAACTTCTCCGTTTTTTTTCAGATTTTTATCATTTTTTTAATGCTTATTGTCTTTTCTCTAGGTTTTGATAAGTGTATAAAAAGTGGGGCTCGTGTTTATGCATGTATATTGCACCTTCAAAACGTGCAGAATTTTCCAGAGAGCATCTTTTTTATTTCTCCTAGCGGATTATTCTCGTATCTTATCATTCATCAAAATATAAACACTCACCTAATATTTGAACTTCAACGTCTCGTCTGGCGGCGTGTCGCTGTCTATTGGCTGCTTGGCAGGTGTAAGTGCCAGCATCCTCGCCTCTTTGCGTCTGTTCCACGATCAGCGTGCCGTTGGGAAACACCTTCTGTCTTCTGTTCAGGGGAAGATTTTGGCCGTCTGTTGGCAAAATTGAGTCAGTTAAGATGGGTAGGTTTCCTTTTACTTACGTTAAAGGCTCGTTGTAACATAAATTCAGCGAAAATGTGATATTTATTTTATGTTTCATCTAAACAACATAAAATATGGTAAATAGTGTAACGTTCAGACATTCTGAGCTCTACTGTATATCCTAGCTTTCAGAAGAAAAATAGGTAACTGTCTTCTTTCAGAGAATCCGGTACACGCGTTCACGTGAAGTAAGATACAACCTAACTTATCAGAACTTTTGTTTGCTTAGCGAACTGAACACGTGGTACAGAGTAACAGGGGATATCAAAGCATTTCCTCGTCAACATTTATCTAAGCAACGCAAAATGGAATATAAATTCAAACCAGATAGGAAGATACACATGTTTTTACTCCTCAATTCCAGGGAACATGAAAATAACAAGTTTTGTGAAGTAACTTCCATTTGCCGTCGTTACCGTAAAGTTGCTTAAAGTAATTTAAATTTATAATACTTTCAAGAGTTTTGCAAATGAGTTGACCAGTTTCAGGGCAGCACAGCCTTTCAGTCGGCACTTAAATAAGTTTTTGCTTGTATAATTAGTAATCGATATTTATAGGACAGAGCCCTGGTTATGAATGGAGCCCTCTCCATCTCGTTGGTATTGTTAGTCAAGAGCTTGGGATTAAGTCAGGTGGGGTTAAAGTGGATTATACCTATTTATTTATTCAAGAACTACTTTATTGAAGGGTTTACTTTGAAAATCCTTGGCTATCCTAAAATACTGCGCAGAATTCTCTAACATCATTATAATCTTTTAAGAATGCGTATTCATATTTTTTCAATTTAGTCCTTGCCTTCTGGCAATAGTTACAGGAATTCAAGAATGGGTGCTGGATATTTACCTAACTTAACAATACAACATGACGTTATCCCAAAAATTCCTAGGACGTAACGTAAGTTTCTCAAAGCCTTATTTGGACTTATTATAATAATATAATGACCTCTTTATTTCAGGTACTTTGACCTATAGACATATACCTTATAGACTACCATATATATTATTACAAAACAGTTTGCTTAAGCCTATGTTTATAAAAACTTCACTTAGCACTACTATGTTGGTGATATGTTGGTGACTAAATGGTCTTTAGTTTCTGCCAATCCCAATTGGAATAAGGTGCGAGTTATAAGGTGAATTTTTCAAGCGTGCGTGGTTGAATTTGAAATTATGAGGAAATATGCCCTGATTTTGATGAAAATTCAAACAGCAACATAGAATTTTTGAAAATCGATATTCCTAGCCAGTTGATTTTGAAAAAAAAGCTCCTGTATTATTAGATACAACATCCAAAAGTGTCGCTACTAGGGATCAAATTGTAGGAGGTAATAACAAATGGCAAACTAAAGGAAAGAGCTAATTTTTACAAATTACTTTTAAAATGTGTGACTAAACCCACCTACCTAAACTGATATTTTTTCATAAATCCAATGAGGCCCGATGTTGATAAAAACTAAAACTACATCATATTTTTTTTTATTTATCAGTTGATGTTTTGTTTTTTGAAAAAGTATTTGTACTCATCATTATGAGCAACTTTTTATATGGCACCAACTGTCTTTTTCAAAACATTTTGTCGAGTTAAGCGCACATAAATGTATGGGGCAGTTCACTATTTTTTTCGATTTCAGTGTTGGTTCCATAGTTGAAGTGATTCATAATACTATGACCTCTGTTGTACTATGACCTCTTTTCGGGTACCGCATTTACACGGTGTAATGTAATTTAAAACTGCCTTCAAAATACGAACAGATTCGTAGAACTCAACTCCGTTGCATAAATCTAACTGAAATCGCAGTACGTAGTGAAATTTTCTAATTTAAAATAGTCCGGACTAAACCACGTCTGGGTTAGCGAACTCGGACGGAAGTTGGACGGTGACGGCACCAAATAAAATTTCAACAGTTGCTGGGCGTAGTAAGTTTAGTGAAATGTGCACTGCCTTCGGATATGCCCAATTTTAAATTTAAATATCAGAATGCCGAACTGGGTCAACGTTTAGTGTACATATTTAAAATTTTAGTGGCTGCTTTTGAAATATTTTATGTAGTGGTTTTAAAATCTAAATGGGCGTGTAGTCTTAGACTTTAGATAGAATGCACGAGGGGTATTGTTGAACGTTAATAGATCGTGTGCTCATGCAATTTGCCAGGCTGTATTATCCTGCTTTTATATTCCCTGGTGGAATAGACTCGGGATCCGTATAAACTGAAGTATAAGTAAGAACCTAGAACTTCATTTGCAAACATACTACTTAGGTTCAGTATAATAATGCCTTCAGGATCTTGTTGGGGCTTTCACGTTACTGTAGTGCGTCAGGAATGTATGCCGAAGCACATACTGATGGTTTCAACACCATACTGCGAAAAAGGATTGCGTCCATGATGCGCAGAGTGCGTGGGAGCGTCAACAGCATTCTGGGGGTCATTAGTGATAAGCCGTGTTGCACCATCATGGCGCATTGGGTGCATGTACATGCGTCAGGTGAATGCAACAGATATACCTATGAATTAAAAAGAAAAAAAAAACTTTTAATATTTTTGTACTAACATAGCTCATAAGTTTGTATAATCAATCAAGGACTGAATTAAAGTTAATTAATTATTATTATTATTATCTTTACTGTTATTTCCTATTAGGTACTACTAGCTTTTGCACGGCTTCGCTCGCGTTAATATAGTTTTTCGCAAAAAAAGTCCCACATATCTCTGTACCTAAATTGATTAAAGTCGGTTCAGCGATTCAGGTTTGAAAGTGAAACAAAAAAAGAACCTAACTTTTGCATTTAAAGTATTAGTTAGGATAATGCGAGATAATCGAATCCAATCTAATTTGCTACACGAAGAATATCCTATCGATGCAGGTATCACAGATCGCAGGTCAGCTTAATGAGAGTGCCCTCTCTATGAAAAGATAAGGCTCGATGTTGACAAGGGTCCGAAAAAGGGAAAATTACGCGGGAGTGACCGAAGAGACTTAATTTGATCTTTTCTAGTATTACTGGTAAACGAGAGGCGGGTTTACGGGCTTAACAATTTTATTTCAAGTGAAATTCATTGGGATCCTTGCGAGAACCTTTACCTACTAGAATGTGTTAGTCTGAGTACTCCCAATTTATTTGGCGTGTTCGTGTGATAGGTACTCAGACAGATTATTATTTTAGTCCCGTACTTTTAGGTGAAAATAAGCCTTTTTATATTAGAGGTAAAATATATCCGCACCTAGTTTTTGGCTCATCTACTGAATATAATACTAGCTAAAGCCCGAAATTGTACCGATCCCAAAATAATTCGTCGTTACTTATAGAAATTACGAGTACGTTTGTAATAATGTAGTGAGCAGTAGGCTTCTATGATTTTAATTTTTGGACAAGCTCTCCTTGAAATAAAAACGGCTTTAAAAGATTATGTTCCGCGTTTATTATTTTAATTTTACTTTCCAAGCATTCAGAGCCCTTTATTTCCCATAGACGGTACTATAAAGAATGAAAGAACATTTTTATAGCATCCTGGTTGGAACTTGGACAGGAAATTAAAATAAGAAATAAAAAATTATCTACACAGTGCTTTGTTTTTTCTGAATCTGTCTAAAAACGGAAATTACAATGGAATATTAGCAATGGACTGACAATAAACGTGAAGTAAATAATAATCTAATTATGTTGATTTGTAACATAATAGGTTATAATAATCTAATTATGTTGATTTGTAACATAATAGGTTATAATAATCTAATTATGTTGATTTGTAACATAATAGGTTATAATAATCTAATTATGTTGATTTGTAACATAATAGGTTATAATAATCTAATTATGTTGATTTGTAACATAATAGGTTATAATAATCTAATTATGTTGATTTGTAACATAATAGGTTATAATAATCTAATTATGTTGATTTGTAACATAATAGGTTATAATAATCTAATTATGTTGATTTGTAACATAATAGGTTATAATAATCTAATTATGTTGATTTGTAACATAATAGGTTATAATAATCTAATTATGTTGATTTGTAACATAATAGGTTATAATAATCTAATTATGTTGATTTGTAACATAATAGGTTATAATAATCTAATTATGTTGATTTGTAACATAATAGGTTATAATAATCTAATTATGTTGATTTGTAACATAATAGGTTATAATAATCTAATTATGTTGATTTGTAACATAATAGGTTCTGTTTTAATTAGGTCTATATTTGCTTAATTTCACCATTTCCACAATATACCTATTTAATTTCCTGCTCCAACATATTCGGTGTTATTGTTAGCCGTAGCTAAGGAAAAACAAGGGAAAAATAACTTAGATTTGTCCTTAATTGGATGTTGCGAAGGTGTCTAGTCTATTAGATTGTGGGACGCAATTTTCTCTGGCCGTGATATAACCAGGGAAGATATAACGAACATATTTCCACGCCGACGTTTTATATAGAGTTTACAAATAAACAGCGAGAATATATTGGACGAGGCGTATTTTTACATTTTTATAAGGCTGGTTCTGTATCCATGGCGATAGAGCGTTTAATAAAGAATTAATGTGGGGGTAATTAAAAGTAGGTACGGTCGCTGTGGATAATTTAATTGATATCAAAAACAGTTTCTTAACTACTTATTTGATTAAAATTAACACGGTTCTAGAGCGTAGCTACCTAGCAATTTTTTCATTAACTGATGTTCTACTTAGTAAAACCTCAAAGTCGCTTAAACTTACTCGTAAAAGGTATATAAACAGGTAATAGAGACAAATGAAAGATAAGCGTGTAGGAATTTGTACTTAACCAAAATGATTAAGTAAAGGAAATTAATGAATTAAAATGACCATTTCAAAACATTAATTTTCTTCGAACCGTTGGCAGTACCTTTGACGCACGCATTTTTGAAAAGATACGTCAAAGGCTCCGTCGCGGAGCTATATTTACGACGCTTATCACAACGCGAGGCGGTATTTAAACATTTATAATAATTTCTATTAGTGTGTAGTGAAGTTCATAATTTATCGCAATGTGGCACACGATTTGCTTTATACCTTATAAAATTTCACCACCCGAATTCGTACTGTGTAATACAATAAACGTATTGAACACTGTGTTAACTGCTTTAACCCAGATCTTGAACTAACAAAATATACTGGAAGAGCCATCGCTTCACACGTTCGTAGTCGCGAACATAATCTAATACTTAAGATAGTTATTTCGTTTCACCTTCGACCCGTATCTAGTAACCTGTTGCTAGAAGACGCTGGAACAGATATAGAAGATACCCATAGTGTCCCCGGGGCCTTAATTCGATACTGTTTGACTAAAGTGTCGTTCGTTTCATCGTAAATGTCCTGTTTTATTTAGGAGACATTGAGGACCTGTTTTTGTTCGAAGATCATGTCGATAAGTGATGTTTTCTGAGCGTTGTCTGCGAGTTATATGTATTTGGGATAAGTGTGTTTATGGTATGAATTGTTTTAGGTTTTGTGTCACTTTTGGCTATTTAACATGTTTCAATAACCAAAAAGGCGGGAATATGGGTTCTGTTTCGTGAATGGGATGAGAAATGTGCTACAAGTAGTACATTTTTTACCATTAAAAGAATTGAAGAACATACATATTCAAACTATATGAAAGGATATTTATACCTACTTATAAATATCCTTTCATATAGTTTGAATATAGGTACGTGTTTAGAGAGGATTTTGAGAAAGGAATTGATTTATTATCTTAAAGAATGCACGCGTAGTTGATGAGCGTGATTTCGATTGTTAGTATCCACTTGCATCTATCTACCTAGAATTTTGAATGAACATTTTTACTTGCGAACATTAATAAACGTTCAGGTAAATCGTTGATTTACCTTCAATTCTACAAAATTGATTTATTAGATCTCATTGAAGCCTAGCTATTTCTGAAAAGAATCTTCATTTCAATTTGATTTTTGGAATATTTGATATTTCGATGAAAGATAAGGATATTTTTCATTGAAATTCACGAAGCCTAAATATTTTATTTTACCTATATATACCACCATTAAAAGTGATAATGTAGTTAGAAGATAAGGTACCTAGTACTTCATCTCCCAGCTAGCATTGATGTAGATAGAATGTGTAATATTAATCATATCTCTTGAATGAAAATGAATTGTAACATCATATCACTTCATATAAATGTGATACATATACAGGTAGGTGTCGTAAGTCTTAGAAATGAGACTTTATGAATGAAAATTGAGCACATTTTCATTTTGCTTTGGTTGTGTTGTGCCTTTCATTGTATAGTCACTGTAGAAAACTCCTTATCGGACATTACTTTGTATGGGTTTTTGTAAGTAATTTTTTTTCGTAAAAAAATTGTAAGTAAGAGAAAATAAAATAATTTTCGGAGAAGTCCCGGCGCGACATCGACAATTCAATTACTGTACGTGAGACTCCGACGAAAATTATGTCAATTTCGTATCATTAGCGCGGTCAGGGTTGCCACCCTTTGTCTCACAGTTCAGCCACGTGCGAGCCTTGGTACAGGCAGTGAAACCTCTGCCACAATAAAAATAGAATATGTTTAATATAAGTAACGTCATTTTTATTTTTTTTAGTTGACTAATGTGGTTTCGACATTTAAGATTTATGTTTCTACCTATTTAGTTTGAGGTGAATTTCTAAGCCTTCGTAGGTAATGTTTTATACTATTGATACCAATTTTTTCATGTGTTTTTTTAAATATTCTGAGTAAAGGAATCATTTAAAATATTAAAGTGCAAAATCGGTTATTCCCAAAACCTAACATTTAAATAAAAATGCGTCTTAAAAATATGTTGTTGATGTCAAAATAAGTAAAAACTATTTCGACTTGAAAGCCCTAACCGATATTGGAATCATTAAGACGCTGGAAATAAGACTTTTATAAATTCAATGTCTTTTTAGTACTTTTCATTTTCGGTATTTACTGTTCTCGAGGGAAATATTAGGCTAATAAATAATTATTACGCGCTAACTCCTATACCTTCTATTACTTATTATTTTCAATTATAGTACTCTCCTATTTATCCTAACAAAATTGTCTAACTCCCGATTTCTGATATCGCTCTTTCTATTTGTGAAAAATAGTTCATAATCCAATTACCCACTTAAAGTTGAAATTTTAAAAAATCCTTTATTTTATAAAATAAACATACTTAATTTTAGCAAGACTTAGTAATTTTGGTTATGCGATGACAGTCAGTCAGGCCAAACGATTTAATCCTATAAAATGACGTACGAAATTTTTCTTCTCTGTCAGCATAATAAACATAAACAACAGAATACCAAAGAAGAACGCTCCCTCGTAAAAAGCATTGAGATAAACGACAAACATATCGAATAAGGAAATAGCAGCCGTTCAGTAAATAAGGCGCATCATCATCAAAGAGCGGTGTCTTTGCCATGAGATCGGGATTGTTGCCAGAACGCGCGTTAAATCAGCGGCTTTTGGCAAAGAGTTGACGCAAAGCATGTTATACTCAGCTTGAATAACCTAATAAATGCTCCTTTCATATCTATTGGGTAAGATATCCCGCTGTATTTGAGGAGTTATGGGTTAATTGTATTGTTATTGCTTACATAGTCGATTTCTTGTTACAGTATAGTCACACACAGTATAGTCACACACAGTATAGTCACACACAGTATAGTCACACACATTATAGTCACACACAGTATAGTCACACAGTACAGTACAATCGTAGGTTAGTGGTAACAAAACCAGTATAACCACGGCCAGTACCCTTATTTTTAAGGAATATTCGCATTCGCATGTATCAAAATTACCTGTAAGTCAACACAATGACTACTTAATGACAGTTTGCAACTACGATGCGAATGTCCTTTAAAATATGGGAATTGGCCCTTTGGTTACATATTCTGTATGCTATGCTGTCGTCAAGAAAATAATCATAATGCATGATTCAATTTGAAGGTCCAAAGTATTACTACCGTGCGGTCGACTGAGTAGTGGAAATTTAGAAAATATACAAAGATTTCCTTACAGAAGGGTTCTTACAAAGTAGCAAACCACCTGTTCATATAATTAGCAAGAAAAGAAGCGACTGGAAGTTAAAAATGTTTGCAGCAAAAAATAAAGTTAGGATCTCAAAGTTAAGCGCTGCACGTACAAACTTACACCATAGACTTGTTCTAGTAAAAACTGCGAAGTTCACAAACTTTCGAGCGAAGTTAACAATCTTAGAGTCCGGTAAATCGTTTGATAACCCCACCTTGTAAGGTAAACGAGCGTTGAATAACTTAAGAAAAGGCTGAGATATGAAAGCTTACCTTTAGATTCTTCGATTTGTTGACCATTTTTCTTTTTTATTAAACGTTTTAGTGGCAAAGAGGTCTTTATAGATTAAACTTTTGTATCTGTGTACCTGTCTTTTGCATTAAAACTCCCAAACGAATGAACTGATTTTGATTTCATTTATTTCGGAAACCTTATTTGTTAAGAAGTGCTCGGGCACTTATTTGGCTCAGCTTTTTTTGCAAAACCAACATTTTTTCAAAAGAGTAACCGTTTTGTTTCTTGCCGGTTCTTCTCCATATGAAAAGACAGATTTGACGTCTCCACATATGTTTATTTGAAATTAAATTGAAAATTTAATAATGTATACAATAATGTAAGAATAATATAAATACTTTGAATATGAATATGATTTACCTCTTTCCCAAGTGATGGACTCGATAGGATATCCAGCAACTGGACACTTGATGTTCAGATCACTGCCAGCCACGGCAGTAACTTTAGGCATTTCTCTGATGTATGGAAGCCCATACACGTTGACTCTAGCGGCATGGAGTGCCTTCCCAGCAGTGTTGGAGGCCACGCAAGCATACTCCCCGCCGTCCTGCTCCGTCACTCGACTGATGTTCAAATGGCTGACCACGTCGTCTTGTAGGGTCACGTGCTGCCCGACTACGAACCTAAAGGCGAGATTATGTTGATGTCTGAATATAGGGAAAGAGAATTGCAAGTGCTGTTAAAATTGATGTGCCAATGTTCAGAAAAGTGCAAACTACACGAAGAAGAAGAAATATATTTGACGTCGTAATTATTTTTTTCATACAGAGGTTGAATTCCAAACGTTATACAATGATAACAAAAGCAAAGGTAACATTTATCAGTAAAAAAAAATCTAAATGTATTTGTTGGACATACGTACCGAAATAACACGAGGTTTATTCTATTTTTATAATTATATGAATATTCGTGTCGATATTAACAATTCTGCCAATGTCAAATATGCTATGGCAAAATCAATCCCTTTTGAATTTTTTGTCAAGTTTTTATTTATGATTGAATGTTACCTTGTCTAGATCCTAAGATTTATTTGCCTGAGTGACAGTTCAGAATATTGTTAACTTTCAAGAAAATTGAGATTTCACTAAGAAATCTCAAGTTTCTAAGAATTAATAGTACTCAAAGTCCAAAGTAATAAAATAATTACGAGGTCGCCTATACTCAAACTAAAAACATAAAAATGTCTACTTTCGTAAAATGCGACCCTCTTTGTTTTATACCTGTCATTAAACTGCTTGTTTTAGAGATAAACGATTAAACGTATTAGTTCTACTGGAAATCCGATCAAAACACGTTAAAAACTTTTATGACAGGATTGTCAACAGCACGTACATATATCTACCTAAACCTACCTTATACCAATGGGTGACAAAAGTTCATCGGTTAATTCAACTTTTATTGCTACATCATGTTTTGATTACTTTTGGTATTGGGGGCTAAAATTGACAAATAAAAGTTTAACAACATTGGCTACTAAGTTTAATAAAAACGGTAATTTAAAAAACTATAAAACCCGACTGCGTTTCTGTGTAATTTGAAAATGAAAAAAAAAAGAAACTAAAACAAGAAAGTCGTCATACCAGATTGCACTTAAGAATCGCCAAGATTCTTTAGTTAAGTGCAGTCGGAACCCATTCTAGAAAGTCAGCCGTCTAGTCAGTAGATTGGAGTAATATGCAATGTAATATAGGTATGTGCTCTCAATTTACTAAGCCTCCATTTCTAGAATGGGTCCCGACTGCACTTAACTTAAGAATCTTGGCGATTCTTAAGTGCAATCGGGTATGACGACTTTCTTGTTTTAGGGTTTTTACATTTCCAAATTACACAGAAACGCAGTCGGGTTTTGTAGTTATTTGAATAACCGTTTTTTTTTTTAGTTTTATTATTATTTATTTTGATATATATACCCAGTGTCACTCTCACAGTAAATACGAATCTAACGACACCTCTCAAGCTAAAATCCATCGAGCCGTTCAGGCCATTGAGCGTGCCAAACAATTATACATATATAGTCTCAAAAAACATAACTCTCCTTCTGGCGCAGTCGGGTAAAAATATTGGCCTATTTCCTATTTTATACAGAGCTAACCCAAAGACAGTGTTGAGTTAGTGTTTCTCAATTGATGAATGAGTTGGTCTTTACCTCCCCAAAACAAAACCAAAGATTGAGTACTCCTCACGCATAAAAATACCCTTGAAAAGGAGGTAACCAGTCGATGGCGCAGTCCCTGCATCAATAAAAACATTGACAAATGATTATATCTGCTTAGTAGTTCTTTGTTAAATCATGAACACTATTCGCATAGTTCACAATAGCGGCGCCGGTGTGCGCCTTTCACTACGCTATGAGCTACGGCGTAGCAATGTGCTACGAGCTACGACGTAGCTCTATGCTACGATCGCGTGATCGCCACGCATTCGCGCTTTGGAACATTTTCCTTTGTGTATTCAGTTCAAGATAATTAATTTAAAGAGTAATAGTGTCTAAGTGAAACTGTTTATGTAAACCTCAATAAATAGTACTTAAGCATATTTAAAAAAATAATATGTTTTACTAACCATTTTCGAAATAGTATATTTTGATGCAAATAGGCAAACTTTGTAATTGCAGCCGAGGCAGGATAGATGCTCGGGCCAAAACTAAGGTTGTTATAGAGCCTGAAGACTATGAAAATGCCCATGTGTATCAAACGACGTTTTTCAACTCACTTACTCGTAAAAGTAAATAAAATATTCTATTTTCGAGTAATCGTGTCGAAAAAGATTAATTTAAATTATTTTTTAAAACTACAAAAGTACTTACCTCGAGTTGGTAGGAATTGGGAAACCATCAAGCAACCACGTGAACTGCGGAGGAGGATGGCCCATCGCCACACACTTCAGTGACACACTCGGTCCTGGCTGCAACGTCTGTTCCGAGAACCAATACACCAGCTCCGGTTTTGATTCTGCAACAAATAAGACAATTTTATATTTTCTTTTCCACAAATTGTTTAATCTAAATCTATTGGTAGAACACTCGATTCCACTGAAACTGTATTTCAAGATAACTGGGTTATTCTTTTGAAATACTGAGAAGTTATCGGAGGCGATGGTTCATATTTTGTTGAACAGGATATAATATTTTCTCAACAAGTTTCGTAGAAATAAGAAGTATCTATGATACAGTCGGGGTGGAAATAATGTCTATAGGTTCTTTGTTTCAAGAGGTAAATTACTTATTAAAAGCCTCGAGTATCCCAGTTAGTTAGTCAAAGGGTTTATCATTTGTCAGAAATGTTATTTTTACTCGCAAACAAACAACCCCATTAACTGGTGAGTATTAAAAACAAAGGCTAAGCTTATTATCTCGGGGCGGAAGGGGGAAGAATAATAACCCCCTCGGTCTACGTCAGAATAAACTGTGCGATGCAGTAGGTGCAATGGGTTCCGTCTGATTAATATTCAGCTCTTTATTTATTTATTTAATTTTATTATGATTTTAATTCGATTTGAATTTTATTTATTTCTTAATTTTGTTTCTGCCTATGATTTTTAATGTTTTATTTCAATTTTTAGTTTTCAATTTGACTTGAGGAGCCTGATTGTTCTTTGTGTATTTAAATACCCTCTAATTGTTAGTAGCCTTTATATAATTTCAATTTAACCAGTATGTAATGCATGATGTGCTTACCTGTAAGGGATTGATACACTAGACCCGAATTTGATTGTATGTAACCCATAATTGTATGAGTGTACTCAATTGTTGGTGAGCCAAATAAATAAAATAAAATAAAATAAAATAAAAATAGACGTTCAGGGAACCCTAGACTTGCCGTTATCTAATGGCTGTATAGAAAATGAACGTATTTTTTTTACTTTTATGTCCAATCTATTTTTATGAGCGCTTTGTTCGTTGGTAGTCGCGGGACGTTATTCATTTTCAATCACAGTAATTAATTTATGTTGAAAATGATTTCATTCAAGAAATTCTCTATTGAACACTTTTCTTATTTTTTTGACTCTCATTTGCATATTCCTTTTATTTGTTACGACCCCAAAACAATCAGGCCTTCATTCCGCTCTACATAAAATATAAAGCTACTAGTTTCCATATCAAGTAAGCTGTATAAGTAGTTAAGGTCGGTATTACTGAGACAGACAGACGGGCGGACGGGCAAATCCGTCCGGCCGAGTATACGGCACGCCTGCCCCGCTCGGGTATAATTTTTCCACCTCGAATGATAAAGCAGGCGCGGCTCAGTTGCGCTAAGTATATAAAACTTTTACGATTGGATCAGATTATAGATACTCAAATCCGTTTGTTAAGCATAAAACTTTGTTTTTAGGAAACGGTACGTTTTTCTGCGTTTGCGATAATTTTTTTGTTTGTGAAGGATGATTTCGAAACAATAAAATTGAAATTGAATGTTTTGCTACATTCATCAATCAATTAGAATCTTATCGTTTGATAGGGATAATTTGTGAGTAACGAATATACATGAAAAACATTATTTCAAAAAGGTTATCATGCATTCATTATGAATGTTACGAAAATATCTCCTCCTTTCTAATTAAAATTTAAAAAAAACAAGAACGGATCAGAAAAGTTGACGTATAACAAAAACGAGAATATCCCAAATGAATTGGACGTTTCGTGAGGCGTATCCTCCGGATTACTCTTTGACCTTTTTTTCAAAAATTCACGCTCGCGAACACATGTCTCGTTAATTCTTTTGATTGTGACTTATAATTAAAGGGCGAACCAAAATTCTTTAATCCATTTAGAAAAAAAGGCAATAATTTGCGCTAAGCTTTCGCCCTGTAATCTTGCCATTATCGTAGTTCTTTTTATACACGCTTAGATTAAACAATCTACATAATTTATATGCATAACATTTCTTTGCATAATTCAGAACTGTAGAAAGGAAAGCGGGTCCATTAGTATTCTAATACAGTGCAATGTCTACTTAGTTCCGGAGTTTAAACTGGCTATTCAGTGGCTCCAAACTTAATGGTTTTGTATTTTATTCTGCTGGTTTTAGAATTGGACAGTGTTTGTTTTTGCTGTTCGGTTTGTAGTTCCGTTCGGGACGTGCATCCTTGCCTGTGGTTTTAATGATCTCATTAGTAAAGTAACTATATAGATAGGTACAGAATCTTGTAAAAGCTGTCTGTAAGTAGTACCTAACTCTTAATGCGTCATAACAGACGTTATTTCGCATTCAGAGTTAGGTACCCGACTTAAAAAAAAACTAAAAACATTTATTTCAATTCAACCATTACAGGCACTTTTGAATAGTCAAGGTCGGTCTGTCCAAAGAGATGAAGCTCATTACACGGTCCAAAGCGTAGATCTCTATGGAGAAGAACGTGCAAGAAACTCCACTTTTAAAACAATGTTTTTTACAATGATATGGTTACATTATTCGTGTGAAAATTGTACAAATATACATATGTATATGTGAGAACGATGTAGAAAGACTTGCACGATCAAGCGTCTGAAGTAAAAAAAAAAAGCAACAATTCAAGGAACAACTAATTAAAATAAACCGTGGCAGCTGAGACATGACCATTCCTAGCTGACGGCGCTCGCAATATGACGCCTGCGCTAGCACCATTCGGCTCAACCACTTTGAAGAGTGCCAGATCAGATATAAAATGTAACTAGTAAAATATTGTAGGTTAATGAAATCCACGGTAGGTAAATGCCTGACTCGTGGTTTACTTGTTGGCTGATTTTTCAATAGTCAGATATTTTTTACCTCAGGAATGAATATGACCATTTGACATATTTTTTATATAAAAGCTGTCAAACCCCACATTTATTCTTCATAAAAAGTTGTCAGACTTTTGATGTATCAGCCCTGAAACACAGACTCCGGCAGGGAATTCTACTCCTTAGCTGTACGCACAAAACTCCAACTTCGAAAAGGTTGAAGACTTACCCAAGATCATAACAACGTATGCACATTATTGAAACTTTCAACTATCTGTCCACACAGACCGTTACACAAAATAATTAGACTAATATAAACTGCTGCTGTTTTCATACAAATTCGCATTGTTTCGGCGCAGCGTACCCTTATAAATGGACCAATAAACTGTAGATTTAAATTATGTGTAGTTCGCGATACCTCTAGGTTCCGCATAAAATGTAATAATGCAGAAGGGTTCCGTCCCTTCATTAGAGACCGCATTAAATTGCGACATTTATTCGGTTACTGTTAGTCGCCCGTTTTGGGTCCAGCCTTAACGGTAAGTTTTAAAACCACTTCGATTTTGTATACGTACGTAAATTCTGTGAAAGTTGTTATTTATAGGGTTTTGTTATCTGTAACTGAAATGGGGTCTTAATTACATATTTTAATATGTAGAGGCCGGAAATGAAACGGACGTATAATTTAAAACCGTCATTAGTTACTTTGGGTGATCATTGTGAGATATAGGATAATAGGTGTAGTGGACTGTAGATTTTGGTTCTTGTTGAAATAAAACACTGCTTCTTTTCTTCAGGTTTATTTCTTGTTCTTTTCTTTGGAGATCTTCTAGTATTGATTTTCGGAGAACGACTGACTCCACGAGCAAACCCGCGCTTAATTTATATAATTTCCCGGTGGGGATATACAGAACATTCTGGAATGCTCGCGAGTGAATTGACCAATCAGAATCGAGGACAGAAATATCTGGAATTTCTGTACATTACCTTAAGTATAACGGAACTTTACCGTAACGAGAGCCTTTATACTTTCAAACATATTTTTACACAGAAATATCCATATTTGACATAACAAACCTTATATAAACTTACTCAGAATTCAGTAATCTATCCTACAAAAATATAAAAACACCAAAAAGTCACCATCAGAAACATAAGTTCTTATCACTACGTAATCTTATTCTACATTATCACTTCACTAAATAGGCATTTTTTATAAGTTTCTTATCTAAAACCGATCAAGTTCACTTAGAAAACATTAATTATGTACACAAACACTCACTGTCTTATCAGTCTTTCGTTAATTTAGCACTTTTAGGTTGGCAGGCTCGGCGTCCATTACATCTCTCCCCCCAGCGCAGCTTGCGTAGCTTCCTTCCTCATCACGACGACGAGCTTGCTAACTGGCCGCCGGAAAACGCCGGTCCTGGTCCGCACCTCGACGATCCTGACGCCGCCGTCCGGTCCTGGATGCGTGAGCTCGACTCGTCCCATCGGCCAAGTGTTTCTGGGCAGTGTGCTGTCGACTACGAGGACCACGTCACCAACTTGCAAGGGACGCACGTCGTTCTTTGGCTCGCCTCGGGGTACCAGAGTGGGGAGGTACTCTCGGAGCCAGCGCCTCCAGAAGTGGTCCGCGAGCGCCATGCTAGCTCGCCATACTCGTCGATCAGCGTCGTCGCAGGGTCCCGTCGACGGCAGGCCGAGGGAGGACCCCAACAGGAAATGGTTCGGTGTGAGGGCCTCAGGATCCGCCGGGTCCACGCTCACATGGGTTAGTGGGCGCGCGTTGATGGAGAACTCCGCCTCGGTCAGGAGCGTTCGCAGAACTTCTTCAGCTGGTGCCTTCTCCTTCAGAGTCGCGCGGAGGGCCGTCTTCACGGAGCGTACCAGCCTTTCCCATGCGCCACCTTGATTTGGCGCACCAGGTGGTATGAACCGCCATTCCATCCGATGAATTAGTCCTTCGTCCTTGACTGGGTCCAGCCGGTACAGTCGGCTCGCTCTGGGGATAGGACGAGCGGACCGTATCCGTGCGATTTCGTCGCGAAAACTGTCTTCTTGCGCCTGTCGGATCAGCTCGTTCTCAGCGCGTTCAATGTGTCGGTGTTCCAGCTGCGTCGCTCGCCGTCGGCAGATGTCGATGAAGGCCAATACCCTTGCTGCACTCCTCACCAGGGTCTCATACTTCGAGAAGCGTTCTGGGTCCGGCAGCCAGCTTTCTCGCCCTGATGTGTCGCTCACGTGCAGGACTTCTTCTTCGTTTTCTTCCCCTGTCGACGTCCCGGGCCACTGGTCTTCCGGTAAATACAGGAAACTTGGCCCGCGGAACCACCGGTCCTCTGAGCTGATTGGCGCGTCGGTTAGGCGTGTGGCATCGTCAGCCACGTTCATATCAGTAGGGAGCCATCGCCATTCCTTTCTCTGCGTCAGTTCGGCGATCTCCCCAAGTCGATGGGCGACGAACGGTGTGTAGCGTCGCATGTCGTGTCGTATCCAATGCACGACCGTTGAGGAGTCGGTCCAGTACGTTGTTTGCCCAACTTCCACTCGATGTTCTCTCTTGATTTTGTCGGCGAGTCTTGTCCCGATGACCGCCGCTTGTAGTTCCAGCCGAGGTATGGTCTGTGTCTTCCTCGGTGCCACCTTCGCCTTCGCTGCCACTAACACGACTGTAATGCTTCCGTCGATCCTCTTGATGCGCCAGTAGGCCGTGGTCGCGTAGGCTTGCTCGCTGGCGTCACACAACACGTGGAGGTCGATGCGTTCGCACTTCCCCAGGGTGTAGCAGCGGGGCAATCTCAGCGTGGCTATTTCCGGAAGGCGCGCAAGCCAGGACGCGAAGAGTTCGTTTTCTTCTTCCGGTATCTGCTCGTCCCAACTAATCTGTAGGCGCCACAGGCTCTGCAAGATGATCTTCGAGCGTATCGTGTAGTGGCTCAGCAGTCCCAGCGGGTCGTAGATCGACATCACGGCGCTGAGTGCTTCGCGCTTGGTCGGCGCGCGTACCCTCGATCTTACTTCTTCTGGGACCCGGTTCATCAACGTGTTGAACCCGAGCTCATCCTTTTCGGCGTTCCAGAACAGCCCCAGTATTTTGCTCTCTGGCTGTTCTCCTCCCAGTTGCGTGGGGGCGGTGGCATGCAGTTCAGAGGGCACGTTGCTCAGCACTGCCTTGTCGCTGGCACTCCAACCACGTAGTGTGAACCCGGCGTGTGCGTGTACGGTTCGTGTCTCTTCGACCGCCTTCCGTGCCTCTCCTACGTCCTCGTAGCTTGCCACCCAGTCATCCATGTAATGACTGTTCTTGATTGCCTCCAGAGCGCGCGGGAACTCCTGCCCGTACACTTCCGCGTTGTGGTTGCGGACGTGGTGGGCCATATACGGGGAGCTGGCGGCGCCGAAGATCATACTGGTCATCTTGTACTTCTGCGGGGGCTTTTCTCGCTCTTTCCCCCTCCACAAGAATTGCTGGGCCGGTTGATCTTGAGGTCTTATTTTCACCCTCAGGAACATCTCTTGAATGTCTGCTGTGATCGCGACAGCCTTCTCTCGGAACCTGAAGACGATTCCCTGCAGCGACAACAGCAGATCTGGACCCTCCAGCAGCTCGTCGTTGAGGCACACCCCGTTGCTCCTAGCAGCCGCGTCGAACACCAGACGATATTTCCCCGGTTTATTGGGGTTCTGTACCGCGAAGTGTGGCAGGTACCAGCTGATGGCGCTTCCCTCTTCGGAGCCGTCACACGGAGTCGCATACCCCTTCTCTAGCAAGTTCTCTATCTGGCTGGAGTAGTTCTTCTCGAAAGCGGGATCCGAGTCCATCTTCTCCTCGATCTTCCTCAGTCGGCGAAATGCTTGGTTGTAGCTGGACGGCATGGCGGTGTCGTCTCGTCGCCACGGCAATCCCACCTCGTAGCCTCCATCGATCTTCTTTGTGGTTCGCTCGACGATAGTTATGGCTCGCTTGTCCGCTTCGCTGACTCTTGGCTTCTTCGTGATGCCGAGAGATTCGATTTTGAAATGAGTTTCCACAAGGTTATGGAGCTCCTGGTCGCCTGCACTGGTAGGTCTGGCAGGCTCGTACACGTGTAGTACATTTCCTTCTTGATAGATGGTGCCGCGTGGCGCGGTTCCATGCACCACCCATCCGAGTTCAGTCCTTGAAGCAGCTGGCTGGTTCGGGCTGCCGACTCGCAACTCTCTGGAGACGATACATTCCCAATGATCAGTCCCAACCAGGAGTCCAGGGCGTGCCGTATCATAGCACACCTCGTCTCGGTCCAGGTCCCTCAGGTGCTCGTAGTCAAGCAAGGCTTCCGGGATGGCCTGCTGGTGCAGTTTCAAATCCTTTATTGTTCTCGCTTTGATCCGATGGCCATCCGTTTCCTTAGTCCCCTTAACCTTGATGGATACGAGCTGACTTTCCATTTCTTGCTGTGACATGTTTACTCCGTTCAGGTGAAGCGGTTGTGATGGTCCTTTCGCCCCGACGCTGGCCGCTAGTTCCTCGTCGATGAGAGTGATCGTAGCTCCCTCGTCTAGCAGCGCGTAGGTCTTTGTCTCCCCCCGTGGTCCCGACACGATGACAGGGCACATCTTCAGTAGCACTGCCTTAGGTCCCACAGCAGGTCCCGTAGCTACCGATAGTACTGCTTCTTGCTTCGGAGACTCGTCGGACTTCGCGTCTTCGGGTTTCTTGGCTTCTCTCTTTGAGTCACTGTGCAAGGAAGAGTGATGTGGGCGGCGGCAGTCATTTACGCCGCACGGCTTTGCCTTGCATACCGCACGTCGATGTCTTCTCTGGGCACATTTGAAGCAAATTCCCTTCTCGCGGATTAGATCCCATCTCTGGTCTATCGGTAGCACCTTATACTTGGGACAGGCGGTGAGCAAATGGTCTTGGTCACACTTCGGGCATAAGTCCCTTTTTTCTTCTATGTCTTCAGTCGTGGCGTACACAGTCGCTTTCTTCTTGAGTGTCACAGCAGGTCTTGCCTCTCTCTTCACACTGGAGGCGCACGATGCAGGGGCGTATGTGTATCGTAACGCCCTATCCGCTTCCCGCATCAAAAACTGAGACATGACAACGATCTCTGGGTCTGCCGTGCCTTCGTGGTCGTACGCGTAGTCACACCACCTTGCTTTCAGGTGCGGGCTCATCTTCTCTAGCACTTCTCTGCTCAGCATCGGGTTGTACAGGTACCCTCTCTGGTCAATGGTCTTGAGGACGCAGATTATATTTTGAAGCTTGATTGCGAAGCTATTTAACTCCGTCGCTGAGGCCCCCAGTCTCGGAAGTTTCTTCAGGTCTTCCATTGCCTTGTCGATAATGACTTCCGGTCTTCCGAAACATTGCTCCAACGTCTTCATTATGATGTTCGGATCGGTGGCCGTATGTAGCAGGGCGGCCACTGCGTCTCTAGCCTCTCCTTTCAGGCAGCTTCTTAATCTCTGGATGTTCTCTGCTGCCGAGATCTGGTACATCTGTGTTGAGTCCCGATATGATGCTTTGAATGGAAGCCACTCGTTGGTCACGCCGGAGAAAGTCGGAAGGTCCGTGTGTCGCAGTCTTGGTCTTGCCATGTTCTCCAGGGTAGCTGCCAGGTGTTCTATGCTGTTCCTGGCTCTGGTAGGTGTCGGTGATCTTCCTCGTGACGTGTCGAACCGGAGCTGCTTCATTTCGTCTCGCCTGGAGCTCTCCTCCCCCCGTGAAGTGAGCGGGTTCTTCATCAGCCAATCGTCCACTTTACGTAGGGGTTCTTCCCGTGGGAGGGCTTCCGCTAGCTGCTCTTCGTGCATGCTTTCCTCGTCGTTGATAACCGACACTTCCACTGCTAGCCTCTTCTTGATCAATTCTGCTTCCAACTCTAATTCCTTTCTTCTTATCGCGGCCAACTTTTCTGCTGCTTCCAGTTCCGCCACTCGTAGTCGTGTTGTAGCGCTGTTGGTTGATCGTACCGACCTCACTGATCTTGCGGGCGACCTTATTCTTTGTTGTTCTTCAGTTCTCGTGGCAACCCCAGAAGGTCCTGCCGTGCTAGCGTCCGCTCCCTTTGAAAAAGGTGACGCCGGCGGTTCTATCGACAGTCTTCGTAGTCGCTCCTTCTCTATACGCGCTGCTTCCTGTAGCTGGGCGCGTCGTTTTTCTTCCACGTCCGCTGCCTCTCCCTGACTTCGGGTTATCACCATCTTGAACGTGGAGTTTCTTGTTCTTCAACACGTAGCGGTTTTCTTGATCCGCCACTGACGAGTCCCGTGCCCAATGATCCTTTTCTTGATTCGCCACTGAAATCTGGATCCACCCTTAGTCGACTGTCCCTCTTCTTTCAGGACCAGTGGTCAACGAATATCACCTCAACGGGGCCCCTTCCGTTCGTCAGGAACCGGTGAAATCTTCGTCTCCACTTCAACGGAGCCCTCTTCTAAGCGAGACTAGTAGATCTTGATTTTTCTTCCCTTAGTTGGCGTAATCTTGAACCGTTGGTTTAATCTTCGTGCCGTAGACTCGTTGTTGACACGTCGTTTCCGTAGGTACTTCGTCGCAGATTCTTCCGTTCTTATCCGACGCTCGAAGGACCAGGCTGTAGTGGACTGTAGATTTTGGTTCTTGTTGAAATAAAACACTGCTTCTTTTCTTCAGGTTTATTTCTTGTTCTTTTCTTTGGAGATCTTCTAGTATTGATTTTCGGAGAACGACTGACTCCACGAGCAAACCCGCGCTTAATTTATATAATTTCCCGGTGGGGATATACAGAACATTCTGGAATGCTCGCGAGTGAATTGACCAATCAGAATCGAGGACAGAAATATCTGGAATTTCTGTACATTACCTTAAGTATAACGGAACTTTACCGTAACGAGAGCCTTTATACTTTCAAACATATTTTTACACAGAAATATCCATATTTGACATAACAAACCTTATATAAACTTACTCAGAATTCAGTAATCTATCCTACAAAAATATAAAAACACCAAAAAGTCACCATCAGAAACATAAGTTCTTATCACTACGTAATCTTATTCTACATTATCACTTCACTAAATAGGCATTTTTTATAAGTTTCTTATCTAAAACCGATCAAGTTCACTTAGAAAACATTAATTATGTACACAAACACTCACTGTCTTATCAGTCTTTCGTTAATTTAGCACTTTTAGGTTGGCAGGCTCGGCGTCCATTACAATAGGACTGACCGTAATTTTCCGAAACCCGTACCTTTATACAAGCTAACAGCTGAAACTTTTCCACATAAAAGTTGTAATATATTCGGTAACCGTTAAGTTCAAAAATTGTGCGAAAATCACCCTTATCGACGCCATTTTCGTTGAACATAAAGTAAACAAACCAATTAAAGCGAAGTCTCTAACAATTCGCATAAATTCTATTAGTCTGTGATGCACAAAGCGGCAGACGGGACACGTAGGCATGATTGTCGGCGCACAATAGTCACCTGCCATTAGACGTGTCTGTGAACTTGCCCGACGCTATCAATAGATGAGAGATACTAGACTGCTTTGAATCTCGTACCATGAGTGTTAATAGTAGATCGAGTTTATTATGCGTAGTGGAGCGAGATTAGACATTATTCATTTATTGATGTGAGTTCTGTGTACCTAGACTGTAGACTCTAGTTGCAATATATAGAATAGCTAATAGACATAATTATGTTATTCTAGTAATAGTGATGTATGTCAGCAGTCATACAGTTGTCAAACGTGCAATTTTTATTGATCCTTTTCGTCTTAATCTCTTCATTGTATTCTGGGTAAGTACCCATAACGAGTCAAAACAACATTTTCTTTAACAATACCAAAAGACACAAAGATTCTTCTGAAACCCGTCGTTCGACGTTCCTGTGAATTTATCGACGCTTTTAATAGAAATAGGTAAACTTATAATAGAAATAGATGATTCTTTGAATTTTATTTTTGTAATAGTTACCCAGTAGGTTTGTTATGGTACTTACTTCTAGGATAAAAGTAGGAGGGAGATGTAAAATATTAGTATAGTACTGGTAAACGTAGATGTTTGGTGGCTTTGGCAAGAACAGAACAACCCAACAACCCCCTACTATGACTTGCCTATCATGATTTCGTTGCGAGAGAGCGACGGAGCTATGCTTTTTTTTAGACAAATAACAATATTACTTTTTTTTAGACGAATAACATTAAAAAAAAGGAGGAAGTCCTCAATGGTTGTATTTTTTATGTTTGTTACCTCATAACTCCGTCATTTATCATATATCTTTTATAATGAGAAAGGAACTTTCCGATTGGTCTTGTGATTGGATTGGATAGAAATTTCAATCAAATTCGGTTGATTAGTTTGGTTTTTAAATCAAAATAGCTGAAAAATATATGTCATCCAGGTAAACGGAATTGTGTATTTTGCTTTCCTGTGACTTTGCTGTGACTTAGTGGTGTTATAAATAAAAAACATTTTGGCAAAAAAAACACAACCGACTTCCAAATAAGAAAAAAACACTACAAAGTATGAAATAACTTTGATTTCAGAACTCGGTGTTTTTGGTCCTTTCTTCATTTTTTAACGATATGTATTCGATCATCATGAGATCCAATGACACGTCATAGTAGGAGGGCAAGTGCCCAGTTACTAAACTTTCTCAAGAATCCGAACCACGTGAAATTTACCAAGTTTGTTCTACACAGGCACTAAAGGGGCTTTAGGGATGCTAGAACATTGTCTAGCTATGAGAATACCGACTACTAGGTTTAGTTGTGAACTTCGAGGTCTCTTTGAAGAATCTTAAATATTTTTCAACAAAAAGCATTACACTCATCGGTTTTACATAGAAGAGACGCCTAAATAGTTTTAATGGACTACTTTAATTTCAACCGAGTTGGAAAATGTTGACGAGGCAGGTTTTCATGAAGAAATCAAAAGAAATCAAATTCTTATTTCCCTAAACTGCAAGTAGCAGCAATTTATAGACTAATGTGTAGGTACGTTTTTCAATCACAAAAAGGCCAATACACTCGGGTGTTTCGACTTTCAGGCTATTCTAAAATGCAGCGTTTTATCAATGGTAGTGGCTCGGAGTCATTCCTCCTTGTCTGCTCGGGTTTACTTCGCGCCGTAACGAATGAGGCTTGTTAACAGAAGGCCAGCTACTTCAATAATTTATAGGAACCCAGCCCCACACACTTGTGGGTCCATTGACTTTAAACCTTCTGATTTTCGTTTGAGTTCCATTTTCCTTCGATCTGTTTTTGAGTTAAGATTCCTAATACCCATTATTGAAGGAAAAAGCCGTCGTATCCAAATTCTTAAGGGTCTTTTGCGAAGAATTTATTTATTTCTAAGTTTGTTAAATGGGATCAAAGAGCTGCGAGTAAGTTTTGAGAGATGCGATTTTTGTGTGAGTACGGTCAAGGGAAACGATTTTGTTTGGGATTTATTTTCTATCGTTGGTTTTAAGAAGCTTTGATGGTTATATATTGCAAACTTGATGTCAGGAGCTTATTTTGAAGTATTCTCAAAAGACGGAAACGTTTAAAATATCTTCTAACGGAAAATATCACGTCCTACTAAATATATTAATTGTTATAGGATAGAAAAAAAATCATTTGGTAATAATAAATGTATATAATGTAATTTAAATTTATGTGAAAAACATCCTACTTGATGTTCTCTAGAAAAGTACTTACTTGAGTTACTTTTTATAGCAACAAATTACTTTCATACGTAAATCTTGGCCCACATTTTAATACATAAATACATATAATTAATCTCAACGTCACTTGTCGGGTAACCAAATCCAAAAAATTAAAAGGAGTTTTTCCCAAAAGAAAAACAAAATAATGAAAAAAAAATCGGCATAGAAATAAGTGGTTGGGTGTAACGTCACGGCCCTACTTATTCTGAACCCCTGAAGAGCAGCGACACCAAATAGCGGGGAACGAATTAATAATGAAACAAAGCGGCTTATATTTCATGGTGGGGGCGGGGAAAATCGACCTTATGAGCTGCGAGATACGATCTTAATTGGTAGTACCGCGGTTAGTATTTAGTGCGGCGGTTGGATGCGCCCGCGGCAGCTGGCTGCGTCACTGAAGCTCTTTGTTTGAGCTGAAGAGCTGGCTCTAATAGCTTGCACCGGATCCGCGCTTAAAAATGGACTTTTAAATATTTTATGAAGAAGTCGGGCGGACGGATAAAAAGTTTAAAATTTACATATCTACCGTATGCACTCGTGTATAGAAAGCAATGTGGATACTCAACGTAAATATAGAACTAAGTTGCTGCTTTTATTTTGACGTTCATTCTATGTCACCGAGATTGCGGCGGGCGGTAACTTCCGGAACTGAAAAAGGTGTCTCCCTCACAAAAACTTACGGAGAAAACTGGAGTTTCGTTTGAATTTACGTGAATATCATTGAAATGTATGAAGGTAAACATTATAGGAATAAATGAGTCTTATAACAAACATTTTTCTCCGAACAGAGGGCCACAGATTTTAGAGGAAAAACACTTTTTGAAGACGGGTCGATAGACAACAAGGTACGGTGGGGAGTAAAATGAATGTTGTGCGATTTCCACAAGGAAAAAACTTCAAGCGTTAGATAAATCACTGGTACCTAAACAAATTAAAAGGATCTGCGAGCGAAGGTTAATTTATAAATCCGTTTAATGAATTTAATCGGACCGCTACAGCAGCAGACACGCCCAAGAGATGCAAAGTTAAAAATATATCTAGATTATGCTACTTTATGGATTAAGTGTAACACACTTGGTATAAATTTCTGGCCCAGTTTCAACCTCCAAATACATTTAACCTGCCCAATTGGGGCTGCCACAAACTTTCGCAGTAAATATTTGTTTTGTTTCCCTTCCAAGATTATAAATGCGTGGCGTCCAAACATTTTGTAAAAACGTGTTTTAGTATCGGGGCCACGTCAAAACTTTCAACTTTGTTACCTTCTGTTTATGATAAAGTTGGGAACTGACACCGGCAGTAAGTGGAAAAGTTATATAGAACCCTTGTTTATTTCAGATAGTTCTACAGCCTCACTAGATAATTTGTTGAGCAAATTACCACCTCGCCACCTCGTAGCTTTAATAAAATACGAGTTGTAATTCAGCGAAGTTTTTAAATTAATTGTTGTGGTGCCAAGTGGGAAATATCAACAACATTTATTATGTAACAACTGAAAAATACGGCACTGTGAGGTAGCTATTTCTTGAGTTGAATTTATTTCGCCGTAGCGTTGACTACTTGGTAGAGAAATCCCAGCTGAGGAAAATCTGAGATCAAATTATTTAGTAGCATGAAATGTTTCAGATGGTCTTCATACCTTGCGAGTTCTAAGGGTTTAGAAATGGGTCGTATGTTGGCGAGTTGACGTAACCTCGCAAGTTAGGTATTCTGGAGCTACATAATACATGAACTAACTTCAGTAACTTAGTCCAAGATTATGATAACAAAATGGCTGTTATTATAATCTCATGTGATGTTCAAAGGTTTACTTATCTCTCCTGTCTCAGAAAGACATGTTCTACTCCAAGGATTCACAAACTATTTTGGGCAAAGAGACCGACCCCTTTTCCGAAATGAACTGATACCTCAGACCCCCATAGCTAAATTACATTAAAAAAACCTGTCTCGGATATTTTTCCTATTGATACAAATACTGACCGACGCTTGTCGACTGTTTGAGTTTTTTAAATGTACAACAATCTGTTTGAGTTTTTTAAATGTACAACAATGATACTTCCTAAAATATTAGTCATTCTTATAACAAGTTGGTGCACGTAACACAACTTATACAGTATCTTGAAAGTTTCAAAAAAGAATTTGTGTTAATTGTGGTCGATTTTTAGACCCCCAAAATCAGTATTCATTTATGTCAACACCTGGAAAACCGATATCGACCACTTTGGGAATCCCAGTTCTACGTCTTGCATTGCAACAATGACGGGTGACCTTACGGTCAATTCTTCTAATTTTTAAGCAAGGTTCGCATTGGAATCTCGCAATCTGTCAAAATATAGGAAAATTATATATTTAGGAATATTATTTTTTAACCTTTTGTAGTAACGGACCACTAGCACAACATTTAAAAATCTAGTGGGCCTCTTCCAATCCTTATATAGGTATATATTAGACACCTAAATTAAAGGAAAAGAAGTCATTACGACGGTGAAAGGAAAGATACCGCTTGACGGTTATTATCGAGATGGTATCTGCTGCTTCACTTCGAACAGCAAGTTACATTAAGAAATCATCTGAGATAACGCAGGGCGTATGTTATCTTTCACGTCTCGTCAGTTCGAGTTTTTAATTACAACGGACACTCATTAGCAGAGATCGGAATAGGTAGACTATATTTACCTAATATTCGTGGAAGTAAGTAACATAGACTTGATAATACCTCCTCTAAAATTCCGGAATCATAAACATAACGATTGTATCCCGGATTTAAGAAATTGAAAATTACTTATTGCGCTTTGAATAGATTGGAACAAAATTATTATATTGAAGAACCATATTATGTTTTTAGAGTTTCGTACCTACTAAAACTGTTAAATTAAATAGCTTTGTTTTCACACAACTGTTTCTTCTTTTGATTCTTCAAATCAATAATTTGTAACTATACTCAAAGTCCAATTCATGTTTTTATAATCCTGATCTTTTACTTCCACGAACATTAGGTAAATATAGTCTACCTATTCCGGTCTCTGCTCATTAGTAACAGCATTGTGTTGTTGCAAACGGAATTCTACAGAAATTGCTCATTTAACAGGGTAAGCTTATATTATTCTAAACCGACACGGCAGCACTTGCTCTACGAGCCCTTCATGGACCCCAGGTTAAGAAACTCAGCTTAAATGCACACAACTGTTAACATTTATTGAAGCGGTTTTCGTTTTTTTACGTGTTTTATATTTATCTGAAACCACGCCGTAATTCAACATCTTCCCGATCCTGTTGTACGATTACACCCATACATTGAGCGCTAAAATATGTAAATATCAATAATGTTGTCTAACTTACCTCTGGTGCCAGTGAAGTTCCAGTCAGCATCGTGTGTGTGTGTGCTGCGAGCATACGGCGTCCGCCGCGAGCGGTTGCCCGGAGAACGCAACCGGCCTTCGGACACTGCAAACATACGGCATTTTTACTCAAGAAAAAACAAGTTTTCTCGACTAAAGTTGAGGAACCCATGGAGGGACTTAACTTTTGGACAATTGAATCGCATTTTAGGAAAGTTTCTAATAAGTTCGGATGTGTTTTGTAAGTGTATTTTCTATTTATTTTGACTTGACTCTTATTTGAAAATCTGTGAACTGCTTATCAACTGACTAGTTGGTTTTAAATACACAATTCCTATAGAGATAAAACTTAAGTTCAGAGATTTTTAAGAACCTTAATGCGATACCCGATTTATACCAACTGAATGTGCAAGCATAATATTATAATTTGTGGACTCCCGTTAATGTTATTTTATTGTTTAGGGTAAGTATATCAGATTGCTTCATCATTATGTTAACCACAGCACTGCTAATAAATTGACAGACAGACAGACAGAATGCTGCTGCTCATTCTCTGGTGAGACCCTAAGTCGCCTAAGAGCCGACTAAGGGCGACACCCACGGGAAGCGATGGGATGGTGCTATTCTTTTACGTCCGACACCATACAGAAAAATAAACTGCTAATAAACTGCCGTGAATGCTATACGATGAACAGAATATTCTTGATTAAAGGTGAAAGAACGTTTTAGTGGCTATCCGAAGTCTTAGAATATACATTTGATTTTGTATAGATACTTTAACAGATAACTTTACTGGGCGTATACATTACCAATGAACGGATAACAGTCCATTAAATGTTCTAACTTTTCTTTTTCTTTCAAGTACGCGCCCTTTTAAAACTTTTTTGCTAAAACAATAAAAAAGTTGAGGGTATTTTTACAAGAGGAAAGTTATTCAATCAATTTTTTAATTACAACTCTTTCAACTTGTAGAAACTGGGTTATGAAAGTGAGCTGATTTTGATCATATTGCAATACTCGTATAATAAAATTATTGCAAGAGAACAGATGAAGTCCAATTATTGTGAAATTGTAATGGAATAGTTTTTTTTACTAAGCTGTATTTTTTTTTAGGGATGGGAAATCATCAAATGACTTTTTCCGCTCTGGGTGGAGCGGAAGGGCGTTTCAGACTCTTACTGACTAAAATCCATCGGTGTTCCTTCTAAAGTCCTTTGCATTCCAGGGCCGCGGTGACTCTTTCCAACGAATTCCGCAACCCTGGCAGAATTCCGCAACCCTGACAGAAGCTGTAAGTATTACAGTACAATTTCTTACCATCTATTAAATATTCTGAAACTCCATAAGCCTGATCCTTGGTATTACTGACAAAACACTGATAAACTCCTTGGTCTTCCTTCTGAGAATTCTTGATATGTAGTCTTAGGCCGTCTTCAGAAATCTTGAGTCTTTCATTCGGTTTGACAACTTTCGCGTCATGCACCCAGTAGACAAGCTCGATTGGATGGCCCGACACTTTGCATTCAAATGTGACGTCAGCATTCGTTTTCGTTCGTACGACTTCGGGTTTTATTCGGACGGAGATGGGTTCTATAAAAAAAAAATATGTTAGAAGAAGTAATACGTTTTCGAGAGTAATAAAATTTTACGGTTAGTTCAATTAGGGAGGTAATACGGAAGGAATCGTGCTCAGGAAAAGGAAACTGTTTACATAAATTAAGGGGATGTGTTTCTCACGTATTGAAGCTGGGGCGAGCCTAGGTACACAGTATTTTGTAACGTATTTTTTCCTCCTTTGAAAACACAGTACAAGAAACGAAAGCATTTATTTTATTGTTCACTAGTAAAAGTTAGATTTGTAACAAATACACTTCGTTCGTACCGGCACATAGAAAATGTATTGAAATTACAGATTTCATAACCAGCTATTGTACGTTTATGGTAACGGTTATAGACGGTCATAGATATTTCAATATCTCCGACCGGAGGCAATCTCGAGCTCTAAACTGTTGAGTACCGTTGTCACTGAAATATACGACAATTGTTACGTATAATAACACTTATTGGAAATGCTGAACTGATTTCATAACATCCGTACATAGACGTATAAACAGAATATACCTAGACTAGAGTCAAGAGCAAACACATATTAAATAAAAAAAAATAAAAATAAAAAAAAAACATAGGTACATCCTACGGTTTTATTTCTGAAATATAGTTAACACGAGGATGCTTTGTAGCATTGGGACTTGGGTTGGATTAATTTGTATTATTAATGTATGCATGCTAGTGCATTAAGTGACACCGCCACCAATTTCACCATTGTGTGCATGTGATTTTTCCAACTTTTTTGCTCTGTTGGTGCCGGTAGAGTTGGCAACAAATACTTTGTCTCTTTTTTGTTTTTATTTGTGTTTATCCAGTACAAGAAGTGGACGGCGACGAGCCGTCGACACCTATCATAGTTGTCATGTCATCATGTCTTTAGGCTCTAGAAATTGTGCCATTCTTGACAGCATTTGTCAATTCCATACATTTTTCAACTTTGACAATTGCCCTCGCCACGCTGACAGAAAATTTACCTGTTCAGACTCTCAAATCAGTACTGCCATTTCGTATGCTACCTCTTTGGTTGCATGTCACTGGCAGATAAGTTAGTCGATGGAAATTTAGAAGTGTCGGGCAGAAATATTTAGGTATAAATTTAACTAACCTGTGACCATAAGCGTGAAATGCACGGACTCTCCCCCAACGGTGTTGTTGAGCCAGCACACGAAGCGCCCGGCATCTTCACGCCGTACCGCTTGGAGACTCAGCAGACCGCTGCCGAGGAGCCGTGCCCTCGGCCATAAAGACGTCTTCTCTATGGGAATTAACTCTTCGTGGTGCTCGCGAAACCACCTGTGAGGGAAGATGAATTAAAAATATGTAGAAGCCTTATATCGATAGAGCCGTGCAAAAGTTAGTCTTTACGCGTTAACCATACTAGAAACACGGCATTTGCACACGACTTTTATAATGCGCACAGCAAAGGAGTGGAACTCTCTGCCTGCGTCTGTGTTTCCGAACGCATATAACCCTAATCTCTTCAAAATTACAGTGAACAGGCTTCTTCTGCTCGCTCCATCGTCGACTTTGTCTCTGTCATCTATGACCTAGAATAGAGTCAAGAGCAAACCCATATTAAATAATAATAAAAAAAACAACTGCTCGCGAAGATTGCTGAACGCAAGGCGAATTTGCTTCGGTATTACGAGCCAATTTGTTGCTTCGAAAAACATGCAGACCACCCTGTCCTTACTAGGTATATAAGACAAAGGTAGAAGTTGTGTAAGGAAAAAAAATGCAGAGAAATATGAGCCTTAAGCCGGTTTCATAACAATAGCTAAGTCAGGGACCGAATAACGTGCACAAATGAAAAGGTATCTCAGCTATGCGAGATATGCTAAACTGACTTAGCAACAGACCACAAGGCATACATATAAGAAACAACATAACATATAAAAGCCGATAAATAGTATTTCTGTTATCGGCTTTAATATGTTTCAGCTTTGTTCAAATTATTTTACTGCAAGTAAAGTAACAGCGGAATCATTATTTTTCATCAGAACATGAACAAACACAAAATACGAAAGTGAAATATAACATTGAAAAGAGAATTCGGGAAATCCTCTCTTAGTGCTCCCCTACACTCCCCAAAGAACCAATTAGCTTTCTACGACCAGTAATTTTGGTTGTGCATTGTCTGCCAGTCACTCAGTCAGTCAGTCAGTAACGGAAGAATTTTATATATCATCATACCAGCCGAAAGATGTCCACTCCTGGACATAGGCCTCCCCCAAAGGGTTGCCATAATCGCCACGCTTGGCAGGCAGGTTGGCGATCGCAGTGTAACTGTTGCAATGTACAGAGAATGCTGCTGCCCATTCTCATGGTGAGTCTCTTAGTCGCCTCTTACGACACCTAATTTATATACTTATATTTATTCTTTATTATTTTCTTAGTCGAGATTCCAGACAGTCTTATAATCTAGGGACCAAAAATAAAACAGATCATAAAAACAAAGATCTTAAAACCAAAATAGTTTCTAAAACATACATTACGATCCTAAAGATTAAACCAGTAAAATATGTATGCGTATGCCTATAAATATCTCAGTATCTCATATCATATTCTGTCGTTAAAGGGTTACATTCAACAAGCTGACGATGTCAATAGTGAACAAGTTGTGACAAATAGCTCATTGTCACGAGACACATAATGACATGTGTCGCACCACCTTTCAGCGTTGTGTCGATTCATCGGCCCATACAAATTGTTGCTAGCGATTCTTTTCCTGCTCTTACAAACATAAATCGCGTTACTGGGAAATACCGATAAATATCTTCTATTTGCTTCATAAAAACTTGTTCTTCGCACTTAAGTAACTCGAAATTTTCAAAGGAAAGCGTAGGTAATCACGTGAACTTTTGTGCCTATTGAGGAAAAGTCCTCTACTTATATCATTTACATCTGTTTGTGTCAAGGTACATAATAGAATACTTAAATTAAGGTGAAAATAATCCAGAGTTAATGCCGCAGTGTCAAAATTACATATAGAACGGTACAATCGTCTATTTATTGTTATTAAACAATGGGAATTAAAGGATATTGCGTCGTTTTAATAAATAGCAACCTACCCTGGAAGTTTGGATAGTTTTCTGATGTTTATCGTTATGCCTATGGTTGGTTTGTAACTCAAAGAACCGAGTAACAACATAATTAGTTAGAGTACCTTTACGAGTTTGATATTGCTGATTTACTTAAAATGATTAATATTTAACCTAACTATATTTTTTATGACCGACTCGTGTAACTACGGATATACCTATAGAACAGAGTTATAAAATGAAATAGCTTTTTAATATAAGTAAGGAAAATGCGAAGAAGCAATATCTATTAAATACCGGAAGTCCTTTACGAGATGCGCAGACATTTTTATCGGACTAAGTAATGGAAAATATTCGTAATGCCGTTTCAAGCATTTAATAACCCTTGACATAGTTGATGTGGTGGGAAATTTGTTTGGGATTGAATTACACTCCCTGGGGTTGAAGTGGAACAACTTATCCCGGATCTGTCCACACAATATAACCTCCGCGAAAGAGACCGTCACATAGTTTCAGCTCGTTTCAAACACTATTACATGACAGCAAAAGCTTTGTGAATACGGTCTAATATCCTATGCGCAAATTCACGGAAATGAAATGGCTATGTGGCGCGAAATCTTCAATGTTCTCCAAGTTAGGTTCCCTTTTAGAAATAGTTTTGAAAGGAGTTGAAATGCACCGAGACATTTGCATTCTAAAAGGTTCCACGAACTATGGCTGGATATGAAAGTTTATGGCGTAGTCAGCTCGCCGCGGTAATTCTTTGAAAACATAAAATGTTATCAGTTCACTGAAGTAGTTTGAGAACTTTTATGTAGTCTATAACTCTCAGACGTTTTGAAATCACCTGAGATTGTAGTCAGGTTCAGTTGTTCATTTTATCGTATTTGATCCTTTTGTTACAATCACTATTGAGTCATCATCTGCCTAGCCTTTTCCCAACTATATTGGGGTCGGCTTCCAGTCAAACCGGAACCATTATAATAAGTGTATTCTGTATAATTTCGTTACTACAATCACAACCAGTACTGATTGAGTTCCCGAAATATCGCGCGCTGTATCAGTCTAGTGAATAACGATCTACTTAAATCGGAGCAAACTTTTCGTTTGTGTAGGCACTAGTTGCAACCACGTTTAAAAGACAAATAGCAAGTGAAGCAAGTTCTGGCAGCCATCGACCCGTGAGCTCGGTTTGCGCGGTTATTTGACTAAACATGGCCAAGTTTGGCCGCTGAAACTTGGCAACATTTTCTTGTGTATTCTTAATTTTCAGGTACGTAACTACAGTCCAAACCAACCTAGGTAGCTATTTATTTATGCTGTTTCAGCATGAATTAGGTTCTGTTTGAAGTAAGATACCGACTCAAAGCTACTTTAAAATCGGTGACCCTATCTTATTGGTGTCACACACCCTGAGGTCTAAACGACAATGTTACAGCGGTCTAAACGATAGCATTATGAAAATCTATTTAAATTACACGCCATTTTGCTATCCAGAGACGAGCTAAGTACAACAGCTACGTAGATAGAGCTACATTTCCAAGGGTATAATGCAATTTACCGGGTTTTGCGGGCTAAATTGCTCCTTGGCAGTTAAAACGAATCACGCCGCATGGGTATTATAAAATTGCGGTTAAATCTCGACGCGAGATCAAAACGCGTTGACGACGAAATAAAACGGCCAGTTTGACCGCCGCGTGTATCGGCAGATTTAAGGGGTTTCAACTGTACATTTTAACGCGTTGTTTTCGACCAAAAGTCTGCTGTCGACGCTACGTAGAAGGTATAAAATGTCAGCTTCATTTTAAAATGAGCAAGATCTGAGGGATTCCATTAAGAGCATCGAAATGTTACAGAATACATTTATTGAAATGGTTTCGGCCTTTATATTGATACATTGAAGCGACCAGCACTTTTCCAGGAAATGGCAGAAATATTAAATTTCATTCGAATGGGGCGCCGAGGTAAATTTTGCAAATACAATTTTATTGAATTGAGAGACCACGAATATTAGATGCAATCATGAATTGTGTAGGTAGTATTTGATTGAGCCAATTTAATGGTCATGTTAACAATAACAATAGCTGAATTTTGTTTCAAACATTCCAATTCCTAATTTGAATGCTTATGCTAATGTTAATTATGTATTAAATAGGTAACATGAAACCGTACTACAAACGAATTCGGTCGTTAATTTCTGGGAAATTAGATATAAAATAAGTAACTAACCGTTTGTATACTGTTAGCAGTCAGTAAAGCTAAGGAAAATGGTACAGAGAACGGTACCTGAAACCTTTTAAACGAATCAGCAACCGATGGCCATTACGCGCTTACAAGACCTATCTCTGTAAAAACTAGGTCTTGAGCCTCTTTGCGCCGTGATGCCAGTCTGCGACTCCGTTGTTTGCTTACTGAAGCGATACCTTTTAGCTAGAGGATAAAACCGCAGAAAATGTTGCTGTGTTTTTTTCTATGTCGAAAAGAATAATACCTTTTTTGTGTTGTGGAATTGCTTAATTACGTGCCTTTCTTGTTTAAATATTTTGAAGTAGTGCTATTTTAAATGGTTGCGTGTGCTAAAAATAATGGTTAAAAGTTAAATTTTCAATACAATTTTATATCATATCGTTCGTGAACTGTTTGCGGTACATAATGAGCCTGAGCTGTCTGTGAATAATGTGCAGCCGTAGATTATATTATTTATAAAATTAATAAATATTAATGAGGTTACGAAAACCACCGTATAATCAACAAAGGCTGAATTGAAATAATTTTTAATCGTAACAAAAGTTTTCACTTGAATATTGCTGTGGAACTGTAAAAGGATTTCATGGAAATTGACTCGGGGAATGTTATACTTCAGAATGGTTTACTACATTCTTATTGAAAACCATGTTTCTGAGAAGTTACGAACCTTTACTTACGTTTCGTTCATTTTAATGTGCTTCAGTAGGTACCTAAGTACTCAAGTTTCAGCAGCCGGCGCAAAGTGTATTGCAAGCTGAATATTCGACTTTCATCGAAAATCAATCATAATATCTTCTAAGTTCTAGTCTCTAGCCCTCCATGCATCCCCCGCGTATGTTGCTGTGAAAACTCGATTTTGACATACATTGGAAGACTGGGACTGGGAGATTGGGAGAATCATAATATCGTCATGTGACTAATTTTACATTCATTGTAAAATAATATTGCCATATGATTAGTTCTATATTCATTGTAAAATTAATCACATGGCAATATTATGATTCTCCCAATCTCCCAGTCCCAGTCTCCCAATGTATCTCCCATACGAGGGGGATGCATGGAGAGCTAGAGCTTCCACGACAGCAGCGCTGTTTTTGCTACCCATACAATTGTGCTTGGGTCTTGCACTGCTGAGGAGTGCCAAAGAAGAAAAGTGGAGAGCTTATGGGGGTACTAAAATGAAACGAAAAAAGTACTCTTCCAAAAACTACCCAAATCGCTTCAAGTGTGCCTATAAAATTTGAAGAGTTCTCTCTATTACTCCAGGATCCCATCATCAGATCCTGATTTGATGGTCATGGGACCACCCTGGGCAGTATACCCTTTCAAACAAAAATAAAATCCAAATCGGTCCAGCCATCTTCGAATAATCGGGGAACATACACAAAAAAAAGGGTTCCGACGAATTGAGAACCTCCTCCTTTTTTTGAAGTCGGTTAAAAAGACAGCAAGGGGATGGCCAACACAATGTAAAAAAAATCTTACTTGTAAATAATAAGATTAAGGTCTAAGGTGATGTAAGGTTAAGTTTAAGGTCTGCGCTCACCTGTAGCTAGGCACAGGCCAAGCGTGCGCGGCGCAAGGTAGCCGGACGTCCTGCCCGGCTTGTATCCGGCGCGTGCGCGGCTCTATCGCCAGCCGCGGCCGCACGCCGCCCTTTGGTTCTGTCACTATTATGTGACCTGGTAACACACAAATATTTTTTCAACATGCTTTCGAGAACTAGCTCCTCCACTGTTTTTAGGTTCGAAATTAAGTGTATTTCGTTCTTGTATGGAAAAGTTGCTGGTCTGACCCGCCTATTCAGTTGATTGTATTCATCATACTAGACTGGTCGCCCGGCAGCCCCCACAGCACTTTCCCCACTTGCAACTTCAGAAACATACGTTCAATTGCGGAACCCATTAGGCCCAGTTATTTTTTAACTCCGAGTAAGTTTGAACCCGGTGTCAATTACAATCAGCGACTCACACACTTTCACATGGAGAGTCTTGAGAAAAGGAGATGGGTGAGTGATCTAAGTACATTGCATAAAATTGCTAATGGTTCCTTTGACATTCAATTACTTGACCAGATAAACTTTAAAATACCAACTAGATCTGTGCGCACTCCACAATTATTCAGTATTCCGGCTAGTAACAATAATGTTTCTGAAAATAACCCGTTGTCCAGAATGTGCAGTCAATATAATGCAATATGCCCTAAGGTAGATTTATTTTTGAGCAGTTTCAACGAATTTAGAAATGCTTTATATAAATTGTAGTTGGAAGAGTTTTTTTTATTTTTTTCGTATTAAGTATGTTAAACATTTGTAAAATGTCACTAATGAAGCTTATTAAATATTGAACGCTGTGTACAGTAATAATTGGGCCCCAGATTCACATAATGTATGTTGTCATGGCTGTGATGAATTGTTTTTAGTCTGTAGTCTGTCACTGTACTTGTCAAAATAAAATAAAATAAAATAAAATTATATATAGAATATTAATTGTTATTTAACCTAGTGTTACCAACTTGCTCTGAGTTAAAGAATAACTATGGTATGCGCAAGCGGGCCTTAACGCCTCAGACATTTTTTACCATTCAATGATAAAAGTTAGATGTAATATCTATGAAAAGAAGAATATAAAGACTGAAAATAGAGGTCTTCTTATCGATAAAAGCAAGTTTAATTTTTTTCTTTTTGTTTATTTATTTAAAGAGGGTTCAATCTAGATAGATTATGCCACCCTCATTTTTACAAGTCAACTTTACGAACTAAACATAACTAAGATAATTTACTGATTATACTAAATTACCCCAGCGTTTAATCCCAATATTATTAAAGCAAGTTTTTCTAGGCGACCAATCGGGGAATTGGGCATCATGATAAGTTTAGTTACGCTTACGCTCTCAAATTAAGTGCCTCCGATATTTTGTTTAATTGAGTGGATAAATTACTGCCTCCTTATATAAAATAGGTATGCTAAAATTGGCTTGGTCCCACATTATTGTAGGAACAACGTATAATACATCTACATTATCTGTCCATACAATTTTGTAGGTAAACTTCAATATCGTGAAATGGTAAGTACCTACTAAAAATTTACCAGTTTTTTTCAAGTTGCTAGTACCCTTAATAAGGCGAAAATTTATACAGATATTAAACCTGTAAACATTGAAGATTAGTGCGAAATTATTCCTTCTGGTTTTGACTATAACCAGAAATTATAATGTTTTTCAACTCTTCATCTGCAGCCTTATTAACTTATAAAAAGAGAAAGAGATAGAGAATGCCTAGATCCCTAAGACATTCTCTGCCAATCAACGTTTGGATTTCTGCTACTCAAATTCGAATTCAGAAACTGCCAATTTATGGTGTTTGTTCACGGTGCATGTAGGTTGCGCATGATGAGGAACTTGCGCAGGATTATGAGCGGGTCCAGCGACTCGAGCATGCGCCAACGCGAGCTATCCGCGCAAGTAACCCGCGCGATCAGCGACGCGCTTGATGGTTTCGATACATGGAAATGTCTCCATAAAAGTATAGCTGCAGTCAGTCGTTAAATATTGCAAAGTTATTTGCAACTTTAATGAAGGTAGTAGAGCTTTACTCATATTAGTACACTGACTTTGCTCAGAAGACATTCGAAAATTTCGGGTGACATCCGAAAAAATCAAATTCTTTCTAGTATTGAGCTCTAATTTCATACAATTTATTTGAACTTGCATTCTTTCTTGCTATCTATCTCTGCATTCATAATTTTTGCTTTCGTCTACCAGTAAATTTAAAAACTCAGAAAGAATAACATTTTTAACAAATTTTATGATTTTAACTGAATTCTCGTTCGTCGAGACATTTTGACGCGACTCAACTCACAAAGCCTACTAAACTGCGCTGACCAAACGAGCAACTTATGCATACTGCCTACACATGTAGCCCAGCCCTTGCTTGCTCCAGCTACTTGCATCGTTTACAAGCACAAGCGATTAACTTGTGCATGTTTACTGCTCGCGCAAATAACTCGCGCCTTTACTTGCACCGTGAACAAACACCATGAAACTAATCATATGGTTAGTGGTGACCTTAGACACTTAACCACTAGTAAAAGAAAGCGACTCACCAAAATATTGACTAGTGTACAGAGTCCCGGTGACGCGGTCCCGTACGCGGCACCGGAACGCGTTGTGTCGGTCTCTCGGGCTCACTCCGCTTATGTACAGGGCCCCGTCATCCAGACGCTGGTACTTAGACCCTAGAACAAATAATGAATGAGGTTTACGCTTCATAACATGTTAGGTATGTCACCGGATTATTGCTAACACCGCTCGTTTATGATAAATCGCGTAAGATTGTGAATAAACTCTTTGTTCTCGATGATACACGGATATATTGTTAACTATCGATATATCTTGGGACAACTCACACACGATCATCCGATCCCAAACTAGGCGCAGCCTGTGCTATGGCAACCAGACAACTGATAAACCTAATCTCTTCTAATTACATAAATATATTATAGACAAATTACACCCGGACACAGAACAAATGAACATGCTTATCACACAAAGATTTGTCCTGGGTGGGAATCGAACCCACGACCTCCGGTTTAGCAGTCAGGGTCACTTACCACTTGACCAACAGGCAATTTGGATGGGAACATACAGTAAGTTTATAATCTAATCAAGATTTGTTACAATCTTAAGGTGTTTGCAATAATCTGGTGACAAATACCTACACAGTGATATAAGATGCTGCAGAAGGGAAATGCTGAAATACTTTGTCTAAGCATCAGTAGCCACGTAGAGTTGTGAGACTGCATCTTTATTTACCGTTTTAGACGCCATTGTTACATACATACAGGGTGTTCCAAAAGTGCGTGGTCATATTTAAGGGTGGTGTTCTGAATCTATAAAAATAATAATTTATTTGTTCTAAAACATACAGACATTTAAATAACATGGTATGGTGGATATGTCACCGGAAAATTACAAACGCCGTAAGATTGTAAAATATGGCGTGAAATTGTAAACTATTTATTCTTAATAAAACACGGATAAATTGGAACTATTGAATTTGGAAAGGATTTATTGTACACAAAACGAGTTTTTCATAATATATCGACAAATTATAATCTAATAAAGATTTATTACAATCTTACGGAGTCTGCAATTTTCCGGTGATAGATACATTACAATACACTTAATTTTAAGTTCAGATATTGGACATCCGTGTCTGAACTACTTAGATATAAAAAAATCTGTATTTCAGACATCAGCGCTCAATCCCCCGTCGCAGGCGACACTTGGGAATTAACTAAGGTATAGACCTTAGAAATATATTTCTATTATATTATTTAAGAAAGTGACAGATGTTGGAGAACAATCTTAATTAGTTGTATAGTGATGGCCTCCGGTGAGTTGAGTGCGTATGGGAGGGTGAGTATTATTATAAGCTACTTAATTACTTGTTTTCAGTCATCTAGTTATGTCCCGAACCTAACGCTGTGGTAGAGCCATAAGTCTAACGCTGATCTGGCATTCTTGCTATCAGGCGTACGTGACGGGTCGTTATAGAAATGTATTTAGACTAGTTATGTATTAAAAATTAATATAGGCTTGAACTTCTGTAAGCTCGGGTCGTTACAATAAATTCTTATTTCGATTTCCTCTCAAACTCAGTTTCAGTTTCGCTCCTGAAATCTAACTATCTACTATACAGCCAAGAAATAATATTAAAATATAGACTTAAAAATCCAACCTCAAAAAACGAATGTAAACTTAAAAATAATAACTATTCAAGCAGTTCATGCAGTTGCTGCATCCAATCTGTGATTTAAGTAAACATAAACAGCATCAGATTGCTTCAACAGTGATTTTTCCTTGAACTTTTTAGTCGTTTTTTGAGGTCGGGATTTATTTTTAAAGTCTTTTTTATTTTGATATTTTTCTTAACTATATAGCAGATAGGTACAGAACACCACCCTTAAATATGACAAGCGAAAGCATACTCTGTACGCCAACGTCACAAATATGTGACAAAAAAATAAGCTGAATTTGTGGTTTGGGGTGACGGTACGCGCCGATATGTTTCGATATTATGCTCTGGCGTCCGAAAGGTTGCCTTGCAGTGGCACCTAACAACCTAAAAAATAATGCTATTTGACTTAAACATTAACTAATATTAGTAGTTAGTTAGTTTATTATTATTAGTATTCTTATGCGTTTTAGGGATAGACTGAAATTACAACTCTGATTGGCTAGAGGGGCGACTATAAAATTTATAACTCGGTATAGTAACAAATTTAACACATAACAGAAAACAAACATTACCTATTAAATTACAAAACACACATGGCCATTCATTTGCGTCACGTTAAAATATCATACAAATTGAATTCACTACACTAATTGAAACACAGGTGTGCCGGAAACACATTTTCACAACACCGCCCAATGTCCACATTAAAATAAATTAAATTCATCAACACCCAGATTTATTGTAGTCACAGTAGCATAAGGTGGCAACATTTGGGGAAATATTAATTTCGACTGGGAAAAAATCTCCCCATTATAAACACTTCAATATTTGACTTTTTTCTAGGAGAAAACCATGTTAAGCTCGCCTTTACACATGACTTCAACTAGCGCTGTCAAATAATTTTGCGTGATACAACAAACAAGTAAGAATTGTTTTCTAATACGACACAACTTAAACAAAAATTAAATACATAGAGAAGACATGTATGAAACCATTTTTGAATAATCACGAACCCCTATTACACGAGTGAAATTGTTATATATGAGACGTTCTACTTCCATTTTAACACCTCAATTTGTTTTTCCTGAAAATAAGATTCCAGATGAAAATGTAATTGCGTGTGTCGTCGACTGACAAGTGTTTTGATGAGAACAGCAACAATTTCCTTTTGGCGCGAAATTCTTATATCACATCAAAAAATATTTTCTGGCGAGAAGTGAATTGTCCCTCTATCTTGTATAAATGGACTGAATGGCTCATAGAGACGTGACTATGACTATATTATTCGTACAATTGACTATATCATATAATTTATCTTATGAATATCACGTATTAAATGTAAATCATAACTCGATATCTAGAATAGTTATGTTATAGACATGTAAATCAAATTGACGACCACAAAAGCTCAGTTTATTATGGCAATTTCTCTGATTAATGCAGAGCCATTGTATGTTATACCATTTTCAAATACGATTGGGGTGGTTAAAGCTGATTTATACAATGGCTGCTTATTGTATTGGGTCAAGTGAAAATTCAATACGTACCAAGATAGAGAGAGAAATTTAATGTCATATGTGAATTTTAGTAGATTTACGGTTAATCATTACTTTGGAGTAGATCAAGGGGCAACTCTTCGGTTTAGGCATCAGAGTCAGTAATATTATTGTATTATTTACAAACAACAAATTCACCTTCGTATCTATAACGAATATTAGAAATACGAACGTTACTTTGTTAGGATTAGGTCACAGAGCAGAGTCCATTGATGCCTATTGAAGTCCATGTTTCCTCCACAGTATATTATTTTCATCTTACATTGTTAAGCCATCAGCAAAAATCCTTACCTAAATGATGCGGTACATTGATGAGGTCGTCAGTGAACCAGTCGGTGCTGCTGACGCGGTCGGCACAATGTGGAGGGACCACACATCGGAGTACCACCGCGTTTCCCGCCATCACGTACTCGTCGGGCACGTGGATCTCCCATGGTATGTTTAGTGCTGTGGAGACAAATGAACGTTACTTGCTTTTACTTGAAGAAGTTTTTTTTTAAAATTGGAAGTCGTGAAGATTTCTTTCTTTCAAAATATTTAAAAGTGCCCGATTTCATGCCGTTAGGCGCTGTAAAGTCAATTGTTTTTATCCTAGTACATACCTCTTTAAGAACCTCGCGATTTGGTTTCACACCTTTCTAATTTCGATTAAATTGCATTTTTTGTATACCTACGAAACAAGACGAATAAGGGTTTCTTTTTAGAAACACACTTTTGTAAAACACTTTTGTTTTTTCAAAGGTGGAAACTACTATTGGCAATTTAGAAGTGAGCAAATGTTTAAAGAACAAAAAAAAAAGGTTAATTAAAGTGTCACAGAGTCTCAGATAAATCGACTACTTGATACCCTCATCTTGTTGAAGAAAAAACTAATCCACTACCCTGGACATCTTGTCAACAGTTTTCTTCAATTTTTGTTTTGTGAAAGCAACGCACCTTTTTAGGCGTTTTTGTAGGAAAATAATCCTATTTTTGGAAATAAATAACTTACGCATCACAAATTAAACGCATGTTATATGATGCGATTTGCTATTGCTGACTGAAAATTCAGTCTACCAATCAATAATATTATGGGACGAAAATGATCTCATTAAGATAATTTTCGCCCAAGAAAGTGGGCATTTTTTGCATAAACCGTTAATACTTTTACTTATCGCAGATTAGATTTAAATTATGACAATCGCATCAAAAACCGTTTCTGCCCGTAATTATTTATAGGTCAGTACCTGCTCAGGACAGAGTACGCCACAATTAAAAGAATGCTGACTACGTTTTATCCCAGTAATCCCTTTTAACACAAACGGCAAATTCTTCGTGGAGCCCTAATTGCGGATTTCAAATCGCTTTCATCTACGCTTCATTTAGTTTATATCCCATGAATTGTTACTGGGGACACGGTACATTTTATGTAGAGGACCGTCAATTAACATTTCGGGGTATCTTGAGTTATCTATATATAGGTATTACTTTGTGTAATTATTTTCGAAAGGAATGAATATAAGTAAAAGTGTCGGAACTCACAATGACTTTTATTTTAACAACAATTTTCCACAAACTTTTTACTCAATAAATTTAAATTTCATTTAAAATAAACAATCTGCATGTGTGCCGCGGTGTGCCAGTCATTTTGTTTTTTCTCGACTACGCCAGAAGGAGGGTTATGTTTTTTTTTTAGTTTTGCACGGTTTGTGCATTCAGCCAATGACACGTTTAGTGTTTTTTTAGGTTTTGATAGCTTATTCCAAAATTAAAATTGACTATTTTACAGAATATGATTACTAATTTTAAATAGAATTAGGTTAATTAATAGAACAACCATTAACAATATGTAATATTGTGCATTCTAATTTCTAAATTAATTTCAATGTTCATAATTAATGATTCGCCATATGATTCGTAGGCTACAGCAAAATGATACTGGCAATTTAAATTGCCATGTGAATTAATTAATTAGCACTGGTAACATTTAGTTAATGTAATAATGTTGGGAGTATTTTATGAGCAAACAGCACTGCATTTCCGCAATTAATTAGACTGTGCTTCCAAGATGAGTTTAGAGATGCCTTGCTGAGATTAGGATCTCGACTCGAGTTGTGGTTAACCGAGACGCAAAACAAGTATTTAGAATGTCTCTAGTTTGTTAGACTACAAGGGGATTTTATACAGAAAATGGCGAACAGTGTAGTTTGTTATTTGGTGAAGTAAACTTGAGACTTATTGAGCTGTAGCGTCTCGTCGGGCCAATTTTCTGGTCAAGTGCAAGACGAACTTGCGAGGAATGTAATAGGTTTTAAACCATTTATCTCTGTTTGTCATTTCGTTTTTTACGGAGTTTGAGATGAATATTTCGAATTTCATTTAGCCTGAGAACTTAACTTACTTTACTGTCGCTGTCTTTTTTGTTCTTTTAGCTGTAAGTAAGAACTTTAGGCAACAGGGTTACTTTCTTTTTTTTAAAAACGTTGTCCTGTAGAGGTATCAATGCCACCACATGAAAAACTAAGGAACGAAATTTGTACGGCAACAAAAAGAACCGCAGCGCCATCTACGACGAACTAACAACGAAATCCTGCATCGCGCAAGCAACGTTCTTCGTGCAATTTGAACATATACAACAGTCCGAATATCAACTATTGGGTAGTTGCCCATTAGACACAACAACTCCCATTTTCAGAGGAGCTATGCGGGACTTTACTTTCTGTATCGCATTCCTCTAAGTATAGCCCCACACTAGGAATTTCTCCTGTATCGTGGATGCGTTTATAAACATATAAACTTACATACACAAACAGCCAGACACGGAACAACTATCCGTAGGCCATACAAATATTTGTTCCGTGCAAGAATCGAAACCGTGACAGGCGGCGCAGCAGCCAATCGCTCAAATACTGCGCCAACCGTGCAGTCTTGACTGGAGTTTAGTTTATACTGATAGTTTTTTTTTTCCCTACATGGTTCTCATATAATCTGATCACTATAGATTTTATGAACAGCAAATGCAGAAATTAAACCCCTTAAAATTTGCAACTAATTTAAAACAAATGTATAAAAAAAAACCCATAAACAATACGTCAGCCACTCACCAGCATGTACATGAATGTTCTTGGATAGCACCGCGAAGCCACTGCTGAGCCGCAGTCGGCAGCGGTACGTGGTGGCGTGCACATCCCTCCTGAAGTGCTCCGGCGGGAAGGGCGCCAGTTCCAGGGAACCGTTGGCCAGCACCCGGCGGAGGCCCGCCAGCGAACTCGCCACGCTGTTGTCTGGGAGCAACCAGTCCAGCTAATGGGGAAGGGAAGTTTAGTTAGATTAGAAAAAAAAACACAGACAATGTTAGAATCGGTGAAAACTTAAAAAAACAACACATAAGGGAGACATTACTGGAGGATTCAACAAAAAATCATGTTGTATTAGCAAAAAAAAATAGGCGTTATTTAATTTTGACAAAATTCCGACGAGGCTTAGCAACTTAATAGCAGGCAATGGGACATAAACTTTGAGTAGGTTTTCGGATTATCTAAAGAAAAATAAAATTAAGAATCTGCTAATCAGTTTTAAAGCAAGATCTGATTTGCAGGTTTCACTAAAACAAACTGTTTTATTACTAGTTGAGTTTTAGCATCCAAAATTGAGGTTCTTGTGTTGATTTTAGTTCAAACTCTAAACTTCAAAAACGTATTACATACAAGATCATTTTTAATTTTATGAAAAAAAACTCTTTGAATCAATATCTACCAACAAATTCATATCCATTTCTCGTGCTCAAAGACACCGCATTATTTGCTCTCGTCGTAACAGGCTTATAAAACCTGATACGAAAAGGAATAAATGAAACCAATAAAAACATTTACGTCCTCGGGCAATAATAACAAGCGGTGGCTTTAAGAAGCCATGGTATTATCCTTTACATGTAAAAGTAACGTCAAATAAATCGGAAATAAGACTTACACACGTTTACATACAGAACATGGATTGGGGAGATACGGGGATTAAATGTCTCATGTCTTCATGTTTGGGGGCAACGCAGAGATTATTTTAATTTGAAAAAGGGAATCATGTGTTTTAATTTTGCTAAATGTTATTTCATATACAAAGGAGCTCGTGGCTAAAGAATAACAGGCACACGGGTCGGTCTTGAAGGTTAAGCAACGCTTGCCACGGTCGGTCTGGATGGGTGACCATCTTAACATACCGAGATTCCTCCGTGCCTCGGAAAACACGTTAAGCCGGTGGTCCTAGCTGTCATTTGTAGATCTTTGGATCTTTAGTCAGAACCCAAAAAATTGGCTCCAGTCTTGCCAAGAAGTACCGCGTTACTTGTGATTCGTAATTTGCCTTTATGAGAATAGTTAATTAATTAGCCTGCTATACCGATAGCTTAAATTGTGAGCAAAAAGCTGGGTATCAACTCTAATTTCAAGTGCCGTCGTCGTTTGTTGACTTGGGAAAGATAAATGTAAAGTGCTCTTAACCAATCTAGAGAGCTCACTTCATTCTAGGTTGATTCATAATTACACTTTGATCTTCACTTTAACTAAACCGGTTTTCCTTCTGATATTGGTTACTTACTTCTACTTCTGCTTTCATATTTTAACGAGTTTTTATCAACACTACTGAACATCGAGCCAATACAAAGAAAGAAACAGAAATAACTTATTGTCAAAATCAAAATCATTTATTCCCACTAAGCTGAAAATCAGCAATTTTAGAACGTTAAAATTTACATGAAGACAGTCCCCAAAAACGCCCGCCCGTCACCACTTTCTAGTGTTTTAGCTGGGAAGAAGAAGTGGTGCAACAAACTCCCCAGTAACACATCTGTCTGTTAAGTTTGAAGAACTTGAATTTATACAATGGTATAATTAAACATTTTAGGATAGAACTAGAAAATAAAAAAAAAAATGGCACGTGCCAGCTGACATACGTATAAATTATAAATTTAAACTAAAATCCCTTGTCAGTGGTATTAGTAGTTCTTAAATATTGCTCGTAAACACTAGGTGTCAACAATGTAAGATGATTTGATGATTATTTTTTCATGAGATATAACCCGCTGATAGACAGACCCACTGACAGCACAGGCCTGGAATAGGGTTTCCGTTCGTTATATCAACTACATATTTGAATTCTTTAAAGTCAGCTGACAGCAAAAGCCATAAAATGTTCAAAAAAGAATTACTTCTCTTCAAAAGTAACACACTTGTTCTGAAATTCAAAACTCTCACGTATAAAAAACGAAACTTAAGACATAGCGGTTTTCGTGACAGTTAATACGATACAACGTGATATTTATACCTCTCGGGGGCATGTTCGGGATAGCTATAAGCAACGAATTCACATCCCTTGAGTGTCTTTCGCGTATCGCACAGTTTTTGCATCCCCACCCGGGTTTTTTAAGTAAATATGTATGTATGATTCTATGACGCTGTTGTTGTGCACAAACGGTGAATGTTTTTTTGGGAAATATTGTTCTCACAATCTCATATAAGGCACACAACTTTCTTTGTGGAACAAAGTTGCGAGATTTTTGATAAGTCATCGAGATCTTTTGTTCGAGATCTTATGTTTTTGACTCATCTTCCTGTCACCAGTGGTGTCTTCTTGTTGAGTAGGTGGTCGAGAGTCGCAGGGCGCTCCCGGCCGCCGTAGGCCGCCGGCCTGCAGACGGCGAGCGTTGGGTTTTTTTTTTTTTTTTTAAATATGGGAAATCATCAAATGACTTCTTCCGCTCTGGGTTGAGCGGAAGGGCGTGTCAGACTTTTACTGACTAAAACCCATCCGTGTTCCTACTAAAGCCCTTTGCGTTCCAGGGCCGCGGTGACTCTTTCGAACAAATTCCGCAACGTTGGCAGGCTCTGGCCCTAGCAGGCCCCGTCTTCTATGCTGACATCTCTTTGAGGCGCGCGTGAAACACAACGCGCCATAGCGTTGGGTGGCTCTCTGTCCGATCACAACTAGGCCCGGGTCGATGGCGCTTTGCATTCCACGCGCGCCTTAAAGAGATGTCAGCATAGAAGACGGCGCCCGTTTGGGCCAGAGCCTGCCAGGTTTGCGGAATTTGTTTGAAAGAGTCACCGCGGCCCTGGAACGCAAAGGGCTTTAGGAGGAACGCGGATGGGTTTTAGTCAGTAAGAATCTAACACGCCTTCCGCTCCACCCAGAGCGGAAGAAGTCATTTGAAGGTATTATTAGTAACAAGACATTAGCGGGCTTGAAGTGTTCAACCAAAATAAAATCATTTATAAGGCAAATAATTGCACTCTAAACGTTTTTGCAAAAAACGACAGCACATTTTTCAAAGCATCAAGTTGTTTGCCATTCTTAAACAATCTGAACGGTCTAATCTACCACGAGTAAAGGTATGAAATATGTACCGCGATAGTTTGCGGTGCGTTTCGAGCAAATTTGCATTTTTCCGTGCCATTTAACGCGGCTCGCCGAATATCCCGTCGGCCGGCCCGTCGGCGAACGCCCGTTGTTTAATTCACTGCTTTTTCAATATAATTCACTGATTTCATGCTGACGTGAACTGTGATTGTGAGAAGAACTATGAAATTGGTTAACTTGAGATTCTGTGGAAAAGGCTTATTCTGTAACAACTTTTACAGTAAACGCTTGTTGTTTAATTCACTGTTATTTCAATATAAATCACTGATTTCATGCTAACCTGAACTGTGTTTGTGTGAAGAATGGTTGTCATTATTTTTTCGATAGATTTGAAGAGCCGAAAGTCCAGTGACACTGTGAAATCTTATTGATCGAGAAGTTGCCTCTTTTTAGGGTTCCGTAGTCAACAAGGAACCCTTATAGTTTCGCCATGTCTGTCTGTCCGCGGTTTAGCTCAGAGACGCATAGCGCTAGAAAATTGAAATTTGGTATGGGTACATATTAATCACGCCGACAAAGTGGTAAAATAAAATCTTGAAATACATTTTTTTATGGTGGCCCCTGCATGTAAAGTGGCAATGTTTTTTTTTTTATCGTCTACCCCATGATGTGGGGTGTCGTTGGATAGGTCATTTAAAAATATTGAGGGTTTGCTAAAGAATTTTTCCACTCAAATTCCGTTTGCGAAATATTAAGCTTTAAAGTGCTAATTTTTGTTAGAGTCAAGTGTGTCCCCCTCTGCCAGCTAATCGGTTGTTTTTGAGATGTGAGCATATTAATTATTTATTAATTCATAGTAGGTAGTAGTAGTAGTAGCCTATTTAACGAATTTAAAACGAAAACTATCACCGCTACCTAGTCTTAACGAGTTAATGAGTAATAGTCGACCAAATTATAAAATGGAACTGGGTAAGTAAAATAATCCTAATAATTCCACACAAAATGACTTTCAACCAAGTGCATTTGTAACTTTGTAATATTATAATATTTTAGTACTTTTTACTATTTTTCTGGCATTGTTTAGGAGACGGGTAACTACGGAACCCTACACTGTGCGTAGTCCGACACGCACTTGGCCGGTTTTTTATTTTTATTTTTAGTAGTGACACTTTATTTTTGAAATATAATTGGCCTTTGGACTTTCTACCGTATCTTAAAATACTAAAAATGGTGTCAAATGCAACCTGAGCATTTTTCTCGATATTGAGTTCATTTCTTTTTCAAGCAATAATTTGTATATGAAACGGTCGTCCTTTCACTGTTATTTCAATATAATTCACTGGTATTTACTGATATGAACAGTGATTGTGAGAATAACTATAAAATCGTTTAACTTTGTGAAAAATGATTTTTGGTGGATGTGGAGATAGATTCAGTGGCAACGAGCCAAAAGTTTAGTGATAATATGAACTTGTATTTTATTATTTATTTATTTAAACTGTATGTACAATAGTGGTACATGAGCGGACTTAATGCATCAAGGAATTCTCTACCAGTCAACCTTTGGGTAATAAATACTATACTGTGGTAGGTGTACAATAAATAAAATTAAAATTTGAAATATAATTTTAACGTTTCGGAAAGAATGTACAAATAAAATATATAATACTAATAAAACACATATGTATGCTAAAATAATGATTAGTTTATTATTTTAAATTAAATAATAATAATAAATAATATATATACATATATGTATTCATCTAAGAAGTATACCTTAGTTACCATATAAGAAGTCACTTCATGTAAAATACTGATATTCCGCAACCCTGGGCTCTAATTAAATGTGCCTGCATTTAGTTAGAGCCCAGGGTTGCGGAATTTGTTCGAAAGAGTTACCGCGGCCCTGGAACGCAAAGGGCTTTAGGAGGAACACGGACGGGTTTCAGTCAGTGAGAGTCTGACACTCCCTTCTGCTCCGCCCAGAGCGGAAGGAGTTATTTGATGATTTCCCATTCTTGGAAAATAAACTAGTTGGATGAAAGATTAGGCAGGCTAGGCAGATTCATTGATATATACCTAGTTACCAGATTAGCATAAATGCACCTGCGTATTTCCTTATATAGAAATATTGAAAAAATATATTAATACAATTATATAAAAAATAAACTTAGGTTCTGGAAAGAAAAATCCATTCAAGTGCGAATTGCCTGTCGAAAACTTATACAAACAATCACACGTTTGACAATTTGTCATAATAATTTTGTGTTTTTTGAATTCGTTCCGAGAAACTATGCCGAAAACATTTCAACTCAATTTAGGTTAGGTTACACCTTCCAGACAACACAAACTTAATATTCATCAAAGCCTTAATCTTTGCGCAACCCACAACCACAAAGATGTAGCGTTTCGCATTTCAAAATTTCTCAGCTCTTGTTTTCACGAAAAACGAGCTTCACATAGTTATCTAAGCTTCAAAAATCAAAATTATTGTGTAGTCATGTTTCTCGCTCGATACCTCCAGGCAAAGCCTTTACAAGCAACGTGATTACATCACGTATGTACCAAGATAGTTACCAACAGTAGCTGAAACGTCATGTTTTAAAGGCAAACATGACGTCTCAGCTTCTGTTGGTAGCTTATTTACCAGTTGGTCAAAGGTAGATACGTCATTGAAACCGGCCGTAATTTTATAGCCTTCTAACCTCCTGCTAGATAATAGCCGGTACGGTGCTCTGATGTTTTTCTGTCATTTACAGCAACCTTTCAATCTTCCCTGCGGTAAAGGCATCATTGGAGCGCTGTGGTCGCAAAAGTAATACAGTGCATGTTGTAGGAAAATGCAGGTAGAAACTAAACTGGAGAAGAAAATAGGAGGAAAATACTGGAGATTCTGAGGCTAGATTACAAGCTATATTAAAACATGTAGCTGCGTTTTATAGGGTACAACGGTTGATAAAAATACATTGAAGAAGATTTTTAATATAGTTGGTTTAGATTATACAACCTATAACAGAATAAACGCAATACCTCTTAGAGGGTCATTGTACTCATAATTCTCATAATTCTGAACAACTTGCACTATGGGGCAGACACTGAAGTCGCATCAAAAAAATCGACGGCACATAAATGTATGTATGTGCGAATAACTCGACAAAATGTACTAAACAGCAGATTTTTTTATCGCGATTTCGGGGTTGGTCCTGTAGTAAAAGTTGGTCATAATGATGACTACATGACCCCTTAAGAGGTATTGTGTATATTCTGTTACAAGTTGTATAGTGTTCTATATCAAATAAGAAGTCGTCTTGAATGTATGAAAAAATGTTTTTTTTTTTAACAATTTAAAGAGCCACTCGACAACGGTTACCTACCTATTTACGCAGACCATTAGATTCTTTCTGTGAAAAGACAGTTTAAACCTCATTTAATTAAAACCAAAGCTTTTATTCGAAGCACGTTTCATTACGTAAAGGACAAATTCTTCTTAATTAATTAAATAATTTCTAGAGCGAGGTTTATTTTTACGTTTTTCGCTACTAATGATGTTTTGTTGTGTCGCTGGCTGGGTCGCAGGCTACGGGCGAGGCGGGCTCTGAATATTTTAAGAGGCCCAACATTTGCTAACGGACATGTGAAAGCCCCGACTAGTATATTTTGTTTGGTATTCTAATACTGGATTTAGGTATTTAGTGGGCTTTGCTAATGATATACATAGGTCTAAGTAAGTAATGGTTTAGACAGTCTTAACAGAATTACGGTTTTGGTATTATCTTGAGCTTGCCGTTTTAAGCCTACTATTCCTGCCTAATATTTTAATAAATGTATGCTTTTTAGGGTACCAAAATCAACAAGGAACCCTTATAAGATCGCCATGTTTGTCTATCTGTCCGCAGTTTAGCTCAGACACCACACTAGAAGGTGGAATTTGGTATGGGTATTCATATTATTAATCACGCCGACAAAGTAATAAAATAAAATCATAAAAAAAAACAAAATAAAATACTATATAAAACATCATCGCCACTTTACGTGTAACGGTTAAGCAGTAACCAGCCTTATTGTGCTGAACTGCGAGTGGTCATCATCAAAAAAAAAAATTACGTGGGCACGTACACACAGCAGTAGCTGTGGTCATCTCGCGGCGGAAATTATGATCTTCCGAAGGTTAATTAAAAACAAGTAAATATTTAAGAGATTATGAGTTGTGATTCCAGAGCATCAAAATATTGTTGCAGTTTACTCTATTTCTCGCGGTTTAAGCTTCCAGTCTGCAATTCAAAAGCAAACTATTAATTTTCACCCAGCTCACCAAACTATTGTATACCGCGGTTAAAATAAAAATTTATAACACCACAAACAAAAAAGTGGTGCTATTTAAACGGTGTGAAATAAATCCATAACCTTTGTTTTTTTTTAGTGTTGCCCCAGTTTTATATTGGGTGTTTGACATGTTGACGTCGACTTTTTATCTTTGACAACCTTATTGCGTAGGTAAAAACGTATAATATGTTTCTCTAAATTCATTCTAAATTTTGCTGTCTAAGTTTCACGCCTCTTTATTTTTATGACAGACTTTAAGTAGATTTTTTGTATTTTCATTTTACAAGCCGAAAGTAAAATAGTCACTTTTCATTATTATAGTCTCAGATATAGAAATAAATATATTATTTTATTATTGTCTCAGTTGTCTTCAAAACTTCTCACTTATTCATGATAATAAGCGTAAATCAAAGAATCTAAAAGTTTTGCCATTTGTATTATCTTAAAGGAAAGGCGAGTGACAATGACAATTTAACGTTTTACTGCAAAAAGTAATATTACCAGAGTTTCTAAAAAAGTAGTAGCGATGTCAAAAATATTTGTGATTGACCAACTCTATCGAAGAATCATGTGATGTTTTCGACATTGCCTATAATCGCTGACATGACATTTTGTATAATTATGTTAGACACCAGCGGCAGCGGGCTAATTCCACTAGCTTTTAAGCAACGTTCGCATTCGCACATTTTTCAAATGAAGGTTGTTTTGACATATTGCGACTGCAAATTAGTAGAATTGGCATCCTGATACATATATTTGCAATAGCGGTAATTCTTTATTTAAAAAAACAGAAATGAAGACATAACGCTGTCCTGAGTCGAAGTCTATCGTGATACTTTACATTTTCTAGTAATGAAATTGTTCAGGTACCTGCGAAGAGATATTAGCGAAAGGTCAACGTACTTTATTGTAAATTTATCAGGCGCTTACCATATAACCTGTCGTCACTGTTTTCTTTTAAAACCTGAGTTATAGATACAAGTACGAATTTGTACTGTAAAAGAGGATCTCATCACTTTCAGCGCTCCGCGATTCCAATGATACTTCGATCTTTCTCTCCACACATCACTTACTACGAATCCTTTTTCAATTTGTCTAAGAGGCGATACTTCGCTAAGAGTGGCATCACGCGTGTGCTCTGTTCCGCAAGAATAATCTAAGCTTGCTTAACAAAAGATTTTTAGAAATATATGTGAGAATTTAGAGGCATTCGTGATGAGTAACGGAAGTGTTTGACGCGTATTTGAACAGTGGAGTTTTAATTTTGGAGTAATCTTACCTAAGTATGCGTGTGCGTCGGCTGTGATTTACTTCTCTACAACACTCTCAATGAAGAAAATAATAGTGTTACGCGCCAGAATTAATGTCGGGTACATTAGGTTACTACTAGCGCCATCTAGTATCGAGTAGCAGAACTATAGTAGGCGCCAGATAAATGTGGAATAAAGTACATTGACCTTTCCCTAATAACTGTTCATAGGTACCTGAACAATTAAATATGAATCGTTTTTCATTATTAGACAATGTTAAGGATCACGACAGATGATGATTCGGGACAGCTTTGTGTCATTAATTCCGTTTTTCTAATTAAAAATGTCAATAATTGTAGGTGGGTCAATGACCGTTATTCCACGATTATCTGGCGCCTACTATAGTAGAGTCAAGTACCCTCTAGACATTTCTTTGCCAGTACATTCTACACTTCTCGATATCTGGTCAGTCGGCAGCGGTAGTTACGAGCACTTTCCAGATGTTTCGAGAACAGAAGTTTCTAAAACTAACTGTCCCATATAAGGAGTGCGTAGTCCGCGACCGGGTCAGTATTGGATTTGCGATACTAGCGAATACTTCGGAAGCGATCTTCAAGTGCGAATAAAGTGATCAGTGGTGAAGTTGTGTATTATATTATATTAAACAGTTTACAGTTGTAATTAGTATTGTTAAATGAAAGTGTCATTTTGGTTATTATTGTACAATATACAAAACTTACAAGGAACTTAAAAATTAAATGGTGTAACAATGGGCACGCGGATTTAGTATTTTTTCAAATAGTCTTGCTATCGATGGTAAATTTGCAGATTTATCCTTAAGCCAAGAGTATCAGGGCCCGGGGCGACAGACTGCGAGGGGCGGCAAGCCATCTCTACCTACCTTTTTCAAGGCTTACTATGCTCTTCTAGCCACCCCATATTTTCTTGTCTATGAAATAAAGCCGAGCTTGCTTAAATTTTCGCGACGGCCCGGGGCTCTAAATCACTAAATATGCTGCTGTAAGTACGAGTGAGTACTTATAAGGGACTATTGTTTCAAGCGGCTGTATTTTAAAGCTGTGTATGTGTCACCGGAAAATAGCAAACTCCGTAAGATTATAAAATAACTTGAAAGATTGTAAACTCTCGATAAATTGTGTGTTTTCTCTGAAAATACTAATGAGAGCTTTGTTTCCAGGTTTACTCACACGAAAACAAATAAAATGTAGACTTGTGCTCTGATTGGTCGGCATTTTATTATAATATACAATTTCTCGGAATGACTTCGCGATATTATAGACTATCAAATTTTCATGCGCAAAAAAAGTATTCCAAATGTTCAGTTGACAATTTATCGAGAGTTTACAATCTCTCAAGTTATTTTATAAATTTACGGAGTTTGCTATTTTCCGGTGATTTATGTACTTAATGCATACTTTTCTCTTCTTCTCAAGACGCTGCTTCAGTGCGTGAGTAGGCACATTATATATGTATCCCGAGAATCTTGTTTGTCAACGTAATAGGTAGGTACAAGGCATTCTAACTAATTAGTCATTCAATTGTTTTTGTTAATTAAAAAACAAACGACTCTCGATTTCGAAACGCCAAACATTGATATGCATGAATGAGTTTGATATTATCTATTTAAAATTAACCGGTACGCAAATTTACTCATGATTTTGATTGCAATAGTCTATATTAGTACAATTTAGGTATATCCATTCTATTTAAATCGGTTCAATGCGTACAGTGAAAATATTAATGAAACTTAATAGGGGTAATGTGTACCGTTGAAATGAAAGGTCCATGAAATTCGTTTCAATATAATTCGCGAAAATGCCGAAAGTCATTGCGCCATAGATTATACTTTCGAGCAATCAATTTCAAAAGGATATTCTCAGTAGCAACCTCGGGCTATGGATTTTGGTCCAGCGCTAATGGCAAAAGCTACGCCTCCTTTTTTATACATGGCCTCTGTAGTCTTTAAGGTTAGGTTCGATTAAGAAAAAATACTAAGGATTCGTACTCGTTTCATCATCCGTCTAGCCTTTTCCCAACTATATTGGGGTCGGCTCCCAGTCAAACCGGATTGAGCTGAATACCAGTGTTTTTACGTGGAGCGGCTGTCTACCAGACCTCCACAACCCATTAACTTGGTTATAAGGTACCTCTTGGCAAGACTGGTGTCAGATTTACTGGCTTCTGGCAATCCGCAACGACCGCCTAAGATCTACAAATGGTAGCCGGGACCAACAGCTTAATGTGCTTTCCGAGGCACGGAGGAATCCCGATATGTTAAGATGGTCACCCATCCACAGACCGACCTCGGCAAGCGTTGCTTAACTTTGAAGATGAAGATCGGCCCGTGCGGCTGTTATTATTTAGCCACGAGCTCCTCACTCGTGTAAACGATCGATTTTCAATTTGCATAAATAAAAGCGTTAAGTCTGATCTTACGAGCAACGCAATATTTTATTGAACAAAGAGAAGCGGTCTCAATGCGTTCGCTCTAGGAGGCGAGGTACACTCGCGCAGACAAGTTTCAGTGAATAATTGGCTCCTTAAGTGTACAGGTAAGAGGCGTGCACGAACTTCTTGTGGCCTGTCTCCACATGTTAGATTACGGTCTCTTCGAACATAGTCAGGTCAAGATTGCACTGCCTTTGTTGAGTTTCATGGTTTCATGAGTACATGTATTCGTTCTTTGTTGAAGCAATGTACCTCTAATCTCCGAGCAAGTATTTGCTACTGCCATACCCATTTCTTCTTCGTTTTAATAGTCTTCCATAGTTAGCTTATGACAATTTATTTGAGTCCATACATTTGTTTATTTATATGTCCGTAGAGGTCAATTATTTGTTTTTTTATGTATTGACTTACTACTCTCATAACAATGTAATGAGTGTATTGCAACATCTGATTAACTAGTGACTTCGACAGTTGTTTGATTTTATTCTATCCTGAGCAACCGGCAGCAAGTTCGTCATGCTCCCTTAGATTTCACTGCTTGCGGTAGCGTCGAGGGTCGGGTATCTCTTTCCCTCAAATATGGCGAAGGGGATAATGGCTGATCTTTGCGTTATGCTCGTGAACGGGTGCTGCTTGTGGTGAACGGTCGTCTTGTTAGCCATGGTTTTTATTATTTTTATAACGATTATCTGCTTATTGTTTAATTTCGATGGCCCTGGTTTATCACTTGTGGCGTCGAGACACAGATCTATTATTAAATTCTACCCTCTGCACGTGTAAGCGGGCACGCCCTTTATGTCTGGAGGCTTATTTAGTTTGATTTAATATTGTTTTTACGCTTGAGTTTGTCTGATTATGCTGGCATAATGGAGTGTGCTAGCTTCCAAGTAGCGAATTATTTAGTTTTAGTTTTTTACGTGTTACCTTTGTTGTATTGTTTTTTTGTAAGAATACTTTGCATACCTTTGTATAAATGCTAATTCTTCTAAACTCAACAGACAGATGTATTGCTGAGGAGTTTGTTGCGCCACTTCTTCTTCCCAGCTAAAACACTAGGAAGTGCTGACGGGCGGGCGTTTTGGGGGACTGTCTTTATGTAGAACTTTGACGTTCAAAAAGTGCTGGCACTCAGCCTAATTTGAATAAATGACTTTTGACTTGACTTTGAATTTGCCGATTTAGATTCTGTAAACATCTCACCGTATAAACTTTTGGTGAAGTGAACATGATGTGACATGAACAGTACAGTTAGGTAGCGAGTTTCCTTTCTTTCTTTTCTTAATATTGACAGGAAAGACCGGCTGATATGACGAGGATTGGTGATGGTATATATGTATAATGACAACATGAGATGCTTCTAATTATGAGATCAGTAGCAACGCCCGCATGTGTGGAATTAGTACTTCGCCCAATATTTTCATGCGTTTGTGTTATTCTGAGCTATAAGCAATATAACTGTAAAGTTTCAACAAAATCCATTCTATAGTTTTTGTGTGAAAGAGAAACAATCATTCTTCCATCAATCCATCTATCCATAGTGTGCGTCCACACTGAACGCGCGGTGACTAGGGTTTGTGGCGGAGGCGTGCGGTGGCCACGGTGACGTGCAAGCCGTTGTAACGTTAAGGCGTATTTCAGTCGTTGGAAATCATGGACGAGGATTTGGTATTTTATTAGATAATCCGATCTTGAGATGAGCGGTGTTGAACACAAGAGATGGTGTGCACGAAATAAATAAAATAAAACAACATAATGGTGTTTTTTTTTTAATTAATGTGAAGAACACATCTATCCTCACAAACTTTCTCATTAAGCAAGCAGTACGAAGCAGGATAACCTCCATATGTCCATGGACAGTAGTACCACTTACAATACAATTAGATGGACCATAATCCTTGTTTGCCTTGGCATCAATACTTTCAGAATAGTTCGAGGTACTTTGGTTTCTACATTTTCCTTATGATTTCCGACCATGTTCAGGTCAAGATTGGCCTTTATCGACTTTCATTATAATACTGTTACCGTGTTTTCTATCTTTTCATGATTGAATAACAAGATGAAAAGGAGGAAGAAAAACAAAGAGATTGTCTTGGAACGCTACCAAACGGTAGGTGATGTAAGATCGGTGACGAGATTTCCCGGAATTTAATTCATTTTCGGTATTGGGATTGGAAATTGCAGTAATACCGGTAAGTAGATATGTAAGAATGCCACTATTCTGAGATTTATTTATTAAAAACTTCATGCGTAAAGGTACAGTGGCGGCCTTAGCCGTTCTCTGCAAGCCACCCTTGGCCAGCAGAGAACAGCTAAGGTAATAAGGCCAAGTAAACAAGCAAGCAGGCATTAGGCATTAGGTGTAGAGTTCAGTGACTTATATCTGTCACCGGAAAATTGCAGACTCCGTAAGATTGTAATAAATCTTTATAATATTATAATTTCTCAATATATTATGAAAAATTCGTTTTATATACAATAAATCCAATCCAAATTTAATAGTTTCCAAGTTGTTGTCTTATTAAGAAAAAATGTTTACAATTTCACGCGATATTTTACAATCTTACGGCGTTTGCAATTTTCCGGTGACATATATATTTTAGCAAAAAGCTCGCTCCATCGTCGACTTTGTCTCTGTCATCTATCACCTAGACTAGAGTTAAGAGCAAACCCATATTATTTTTAAAAAAAGAGCTCATAGGTACGACTTTTTAATGTAATTCGAATTAGTTTTGCTTGATGGATCGAATAAGTTTGTCAAACAAATCACAAAAGTACTTTCCACATCGTCGTCACTTATTCCAACACATCCTTCGATCAAAATACATCATCTACAAACATGACAGAACAAACCCAAAATCCCTTAATAAGATTTGTTTCTTTTAAGGCATCCAACACAATTCATCATGGGTATTCCATTCCCGGGTAACAAAAAAGAACATAAAGGGATCATCCCTTTGAAACTTACAAGTTTTATATTTTTCTTTGTACTTCCAGCTTTGATGGAAGTTCGGCTTTGTTTGCTACTGGCCGGTTGTAAAGAGTTCAAGAAACCCGCCCTCGGCTAATGCCGGGAGAGGTTTTCTTCCCTTCTATGGAGCTAAATAACAAAACAAGAAATGACTGGCTGAATGAAGTTGTGAAATCAATGGACGGAACTTATTACTGGTTGAATGTGATGCCTTGTGTTTGCATGGGATGAGGATGAATAATTTACGGGGTCTCGTGTTTTTGTGAGGAATGGTAACTGTGAGATTTTAAGTGTGTGTAGTTGGTCAAGGGAGCTTTTTTTGAATAAGTTAAGGATGGTGAGTTTCAATTAGTTATATATTAATAGTTAGGGTAATATTAGAAAGAGTAAAAGTGAAACTGTTGTTGCAATGAAATAAAAGCCATTTTTAATAAAATTTATTAACGATGGTCAGAGTCACTAATTTTTTTTCTTTTATTTGCATTTTATTAGGGAACATGATTTGCAAGTATAATAATATTCAAATTTGAAGCTAGAATTTTTTATCAATTATATATTGCTTCTGTAAACTCTTTTATAAAGTTATAAAACGAATAAATAACTACCCACTATAGACGTAGGTGTTCAAAGGTCGCTTGCGGGCAGTGCGCGGGCAGTAATGGCATTAGTATCACCTTTGGCATCGGTGATCGTATTACGAAGGTATCAGAACTGTGACGCATGCTGTCATGCTGCCCACTCCATAGGAATAAGCATATTATCCTTTATAGTTTATCTCTTAGGGGCAGATCACACCGAGGCGTCCTTTTTAACCAACTTCAAAACAAGGAAGTTCTCAATTCGGGTGTATTTATAAATATTTTGTATGTTTGTTAAGTCAGAACTCCGTCATTTATGAACCGATTTGAAACATTCTTTCCGATTGGTCCCATAGAAATTTCATCAAAATCGGTTCAGTAGTTTGGTTTTTAAATGAAAATGGCTGAAAAAGTATGTCATCCTAGTAACCGAAATTGCGTATTTGGCTTTCCTGTGACTTTCCAGTGGTGTTGTTTGATGTGGGGTACCACTAAAAAAGTGAAAAATTATTTTATTTTTACAAAAAAAACAAATCTCAAATCTCAAATAGTTTATTGCAATCCATAATGTACACATAAACAGGTGTTAGAATTAATAAATAGAAACAATTATGAACCCTGTCGGGCACAGCAAAACTTAAAATAATTAATTAGGAGAGAGGAAGAGCGTTTTGTTAACTTTTCTTGTAAAATGTTTGTGTAATTATTTCCTGTTCATCTTGTATCTGTTATTAAATATTTTATACATATTATTAATAATTATCTGCATTGGTATTAGCATTTTTTATCAGGTATTATAAAAAAAGTATTTTATTTATTTATTATTATTATAAGAATTTAGTGTCATTTGTTTATTATTATCATTTATATAATATAATGTCATTTATTTATTATTATGAGTAGAATAGAATGTCATTTATTTATTTATTATTGCCAATAGAATAGAATTTCATTTATTTATTATTATTAAGTTTACATATCTATATTGTTATTATTAAAACTTATCCGTAAGGTATTCTTCCACTGTGTAATAGCTTTTTTTAATTAAGAATTGTTTTAACTTATTGAGAAATATACTGGTTTTGTTTTCTTGCTTTATGTTTTCTGGTAATTTATTATATATTTTGATAGACATAGAATGTGGACCAGAAGCATGTAACTTAAGGCGGGACGGAGGCAAATTTAGCCTGTTTTTATGGCGCAGTGAATGGCTCGTTTGTATGTCTCCCCGTGTGTTGTAGGATTCTGGGAATTTGCGGACCAATTTACATAACTCCAAGATATAAATACTGACTAATGTGAGAATCTTGTGTTTTTGAAAATAAGGCTTGCAACTATCTGTCTGTTCTATGTTGGTAATTATTCGTAGTAGCTTCTTTTGTAGGATAAATACGGAGGGAGCGTCTGTGCTATTTCCCCATAGGATGATGCCATAGGTACCTAAACCATGCGTGGGCATATGCGTAGTATGTGACTAGCGCGGTTTGAAGGCTTGTGGTATTTTTAATTTCGCGGAGGACAACTGACATCCAAATAAAAAAACACTACAAAGTATAAAATAACTTTAACTTCGGTATTAAATTACGAAGAGACAACCAAAAACACCGATTTCCGAAATTAGAGTTATTTTACACTGTGCAGTGTTTCTTTTTATTTTAAGATAAGGAAACGACGGAATACAAAAAAGTAAAATTTGAAAAATTTGAAGTTTCGGTTCAGTTCTTCTGTACAGCAATTTACGCAGAGCGAGACTGGGTAAATGAAACGATTGTATTGGTTCTTAACGAACACATCCCTCGCTACATATCCTCGCACGTCTTTGGTGGAAACGCACCCTCAGTCTCGTATTACGTCTCCCACGTGTAGGAAAACGTAGATCTATAAATAGATCTTTAGCTATCCGGTAGTTTCGTTGTCATAAATCTCTCTTTACGATGTGCCTGCTAAAAGTTATTCACTGTAATGTCACGCCTACAGTATCAAGGATTACACACATGTGTCCTTTGAACACCTTTGCTTATGAAGTAGGCAGATATTAAGTCGTAGGTACGCATATTTTTAAGAAATTATTTGAGTTACTATAAAACATAACACGCCCTTATTCCCTACAGGGTTAAGCAGAGGTCTACCCTATTGTATGTCCGCATTTGGCCAGTTATCATTAAGTTCGATATGAAATTCAAATGCAGACTTCGGGCAGCCACTGAAACATTACAGATAGAAAATCCAATAACAGAATTATTATAGAGTGAGAATTACTCTTTATAAATATTTCAGACTCAAAAATCTTTATACATAAAACAAAGTCGCGTTAGCCAAGACTGGACTGATTTTGAGGATCTTTCGTTTGTTGGATCTGTCTTTGTCCTGTATAGCAGAATAACTATTATAATATTGGAAAAATTTTGATTTCTGATACATGGCAAAAACAAAACACTGCAAAAAATATTCTGAGGCGGTACGAAGCTCGCCGGGACCACTAGTTGATAATAAAACTAACGACTTATGTTATAATAAGTACTTTGCCCCAATCCGGGACTCGAACCTAGGGACCTCATGCTAAGCAGTAGCGCTTACGAACACTAGAATAACAGGTTTTTAGCTATTATTATAAATAAGCGAAACAAAACACAATCAATTTGTTAAGAACAACTAAACTTACTCGCTTAATTGGCCATAAAAAGCAACAAACGACTAAACAAATGAAAAGTAAACTCCACAAAGATATTGATAGATTGCTAAGTAAAGCGAAAGAATTCAATTTTTAGCGAGACGATAAAAACATATTTCATAAGATCAACCAAAGAAATGGACCTCGTATTATTACGTAGAAATTCTTGGACAATTTGTGGAAGAAAAATTGAAATAAGTTCTCTATTTGCATTAGGGGATTGCGACGGGGACCCTCTGCAAATAGGAGTAGAGAAAACTACTCGACCGATGATGTCCTCCATAGGACCTCTCTTACATCTATCTACCTGCATATTGCCTGATGGAAGGAATATTACTTTACTACTCAATTCTTCAGAATACTTTTTATGTTTACCTTGCCTAGCCTAGTTTATTTGGGTGTATTTTCAATAACTGGTTGAAGAACTTTGGCTTTTCAACTGACGTACCTACAGTTTAATGGGGAGTAAAACTCGTAGATTTTTTAATGGCGGGTGTCCTACGTTGGTCCGAAAAACGTTTGTTCGATTTTCATTAGTCCGAACACGATTTTTCGAAAACACGTTGGTGCGAAACTTGTTAGACCGAAACACTAGATCGATGTAACGTTGGTTCGAAACACGTTTTTCCGAAACAATATACATCGATGTACAGCCTAAACAGATGCGGCTTAGTACCAGTATTATACATGAACCAGCTGCCTTACTCCTCCAAAACCCAATTACGGGGTAGCAAGGTACTCCTTGACAAGACATTTTTTTTCAATGTATGTAATCATTTTTCTAAATCAATCAATTTAATCAATGTCACAAATTTTATTAATATTATCAATTTACTAATGTTATTAATTGTATTAAACTTATGTTATTTTTACTAATTTTAGTCTATAATTACAATTTTATTTTCATTTGATAATGTTAAATTAAATCTTAATTGTATAAAAATATGTTAGCTTAACCTTCGGATTTGTTTTGTATGCATAAGTAATTGTTACACTGTTAATTAATATTTAAGCATGTGTTCCTTATAAGTAATCAGTGTAAATAATTGTTGGTGAACCTAAATAAAAGTAAAAAAATTAAAAATAAGACTGTTGTCAGATTTTTTGGCTTCTGACTACCAAAATGACTCTCTCTCTCTGACTACTAAATAAGTAATGACTGTGAAAAACGTTCAAATGGCAGCCGGGACCAACCGCTTAGCGTGATTTCTCAAGCACGGAGGAGTTTCGGTATGTAATGGTTGGTCACCCATCCACTGATCGACCTCGGCAGGCGTTGCTGGTCGCGAAGATCGACGTTTTTAGTTAGCCAGCAGCTCCTTTAAAAGTTACAAATAAAAACTTGAATGTAGGTAACATTGCATTGATCTTGATTGATTGATAGCAATTCGCTTCTTGCACGGAACACTTCGAGATTATTCCTTTCATAAATCTCTCGCGTAATTCGTAAAAGAAATCAAAAAGCTTTTAGGTATTTTTTTTTTTTTTTTTTTTTTTTTTTAATATGGGTTTGCTCTTGACTCTAGTCTAGGTCATAGATGACAGAGACAAAGTCGACGATGGAGCGAGCCTACCCAGAAGAAGCCTGTTCACTCTAATTTTGAAGAGATTAGGGTTGTATGCGTTCGGAAACACAGACGCAGGCAGAGAGTTCCACTCCTTTGCTGTGCGCATTATAAAAGACGTTTGGAAACGTTTAGTGCGAATTGGTGGAATAGCAACAAGGTAGGGATGGTAACTTGCAGTGCGTCTAGATGTCCGATGGTAGAAGGGGGCCGGTGGGATGAGATCGTGGAGTTCCTGGACACTCTCCCCGAAGTACAATCTGTAGAAGACCGACAAGCAGGCAACCTTGCGGCGATGAGCCAAGCTGTGAAGCTTGGCATCCACCAGTCTTACGTCGCCAATGAGCCTTTTAGCTCTGTGTTCCACCGAGTCAAGCGCGGCAAGTTGGTATTTAGCTGAGCCATCCCAAAGGTGGCTGCAATACTCCATGCAGGATCGGACTTGTGCTTTGTAGAGGGTTAAAAGCTGTCCAGGCGTGAAGTATCGCTTCACTCTATTTAGGATAGGTAGTTGGAATTCAAAGTTTTCTTATTATTAAAACAAAATAGCCGGTTTTAAACTTAGGTACTACGATTCTTATTGTACAACTGAATTTAAAATTAAAACAGGAATTCTGTTTAAACGTGCCTTGTATTTTAATTTTTAAGAATATGTTTGAGATGAAAACTTTCATAACTAAAACATTGAGGATCACAATAGATTCATAATGTTTTAATTTCTGCTTAAAGATGTCAATAAATGTGTCAAAACACAACAACTATTTAAGATTAAGAGTTTTGGGCTGTGTTTTAAGAAGTAAGTCTTTAGTTGATTTTTATTGATGGATTCGCGTTTGAGCACAGTCTTACCTGATGATAAGCGACGATGTGGTCGATGATGAAGCACGCTTTCCTAGAAGTAACTCTTTACATAAAGACCCCCATGTTGTAGCTATTAGGAAACACAGACTCCGACTCTGATTTGTAGCATTACTACTCCAGTTAGGTTAACCAGAGCTAAGGAAGGATGAGCAAGAGCTAAGGAGATAAAGAAAAAAAGATGACAAAGATTGATACTGAAAAGCTGCACAAAATAAAAAAAAAACACCATTATTGATGACAAGAACTCTTGAGAACGTTAGAAAGAGAAAGAAGATGTAAAAAGAAAATGGCGAACGATTTATTTCTACGATCCTTCAGTTTGAGTGCAATGTTGCAGTTTTTAACGGAGTACGGTACAGTCGCACGTGACTCTGAGCTGTAACGACCTGCTTCTGCAATCGCCTGCAGCTCTATATTTCTCGTAAAAGTAAAGTGTTTACGACACAGCCAATTTCGAGAAAAATACTGAACAGTTGGAAGCAATAACGAAGGGTAAGATAAATAGGGGGTTTTATTAAGAACAGTCTGATTTAACCACTTTAGCGACGCTTGGGAGCCTTTGTCCGGTAGCGAACGTCTCTTTGCTGTTATTCTAATGCTGTGCCAGACCAAGGAAGTATGGCACAAGAGGAAGTAGGCTGTTAATCAGCAGTGGGTGCAACAAGACTGTCAATGACGATGATGATGACAGCCATGCCTATTGCACGATAAATTAACAACATTTCGTGAATGCATTTTCCTCATATTCGCTTCCCAGGAATCCAACTCAGTCGGCAAAATAGTTGGAAATGCAAACCATTAATTATCTGTGGTAACTTGTAAATATATAACGTAATCAGAATTTAAGCCTTTGTGAGTGTGTTCAATTTCGTTTATAAAATATTAAATTCCTGTTTCCATTTAACGCCACTTTGAAGTCAAACGAACCACTCACAAGTCTCAGAAAAGAGAAAATATAATTTAAATTACGCATATGGTTGCCTTCAGCAGAAATTGTATGGAAACAAAATTGATAGGATCAATTTGAAGAGAAAGACGGCTTGCTTCCAAAACTTTTGCAATTACATTCGTCTCGCGTCGTTCTAGTTAAACAATAAAGTTTAATACAACATCGAGAAGTCTTTATCAACAGTAAGAAATGTTTCGAGACGTTTTTACAATTACAGTTTCCAATTTACGAGTCGTGTGTGTCTTTGCAATGTTAATTAATAGTATTTGCACTGAGACTGAGGAAGGAGATCGCGAAACAAGTTGCTAAAACAAATAAGTATGTAAGATTCGACTTACAGGAAACGTTCGCTGAAAACACTATCTCAAGTGTAAACATAAACTCAAGCAGTGTATTCGTTGAAGTAGGGAATAAGTTGGTAACTAAGATAGCGTACGGCTGTTTCGAGTTGTAATATCATCTGTTTTATAAGTTAAAGTTAACGGTGCTATAAAAAGTTTGGCTTATTGTATTTCGTAGGTACTTGAGGAAAGATTCAATTGATGTCACACCACAGTGTAATCTCTTTAACCCAATGGTAGAGAATGCCTTATTGCATTGAGTCCGTCCATGTACCACCATTGTACATAAAGTTTAAATTATTAAATAGTTATAATATTCCTTGAAGGTCGTTTGCATAGGGTTTTGTAAGTTTCTAATGACGTCATCATCTTCCTGCCCTTGACCCATGGTGCTTGGAGTAGACTTAACACGTTTTATTTTTTTACAACACATTTGCTAAAAAGATGCATTTACGAAGCCTGTGTACATTGTTCGAAAGTTGAAAATTACGCACCATATATGGGAACGTGCGGTAAAATAGATACTCTCATCTTAGTACCTATTTTAATATAGCGCCGTGTGTATTCTTTACGGATTTGTTTTTAAATAACAGTTAAAAAATATAAGAATTCTACCAAGGAGTTTCTCATTACTAGAAATAATAAGCTGAATGATCGAACCTTCTTGATAGCGTTTTTGCTCAATACGTTTGTCTCATTTTAATACCAAAGAGAACATGAGGCAAAAGATGTAGTTCTAATTTTCACCAGGCGCACGTGGCGCCGTTTGCAAATTCGCGCTATTTTCATATAAGGAACGTCAAAAATTGTTGCGAATTTCCGACTAATTTCTAAAAACTAAGTTTGGTTCATTACCTATATAATGTGCTGATTTCTCGCAAATGTGTTTAAAAAAATTGTATGACACACGTGTGGAAATTGGTTGTTACAAACTCGTGACTACGGTAAGCGCATAAGGTAGGTACGTCTACTCGTTTGTAAAAACCAACTTACCGCATAAATATCATAAATAACTATTCCCGTATTTTACTCTCTATTCTTTCATATCATTCCCGCCTACTAGTATCTCAGTTATCCTTCCATAAGATGCTTGAATAAATCTTTCTACGGTGAACTATGGACTAATTCATTCTTATCTTGCTACAAACAGTCCACTATATTCATCATCATCAGCCTAAAGACGTCCACTGCTGGACATAGGCCTCGTCCCAAAAGGGGTGGGTCGTTATAATCGCCCCGCTTGGCAGACGGTTTGGCGATCGCAGTGTAGCTGTTGCAATGCACCGAGAATGCTGCTGCCCATTCTCCGGTGAGTCCCTTAGTCACCTTTTACGACAACCACGGGAAGTGAGGTGCTATTCTTTGACGTCCAACACCATACAGAACCCGGCCCCATATTTGCCATTTCAATAATATTGCATAAGTAGCTCTCAACAAGTATTCAACTGTTTTATTCCTTTCATGCACGACATAATACACATGTCATGCACATGCAATGTCAGACACGTGCCACAAGGCTTGTTGAGTGTATTCGTGTAATATTATCTACATACATACATACGTCGCCTCCGTTGAGAATGTCATTTGCGTAATGAAGGAAATATGAAAAGCGTCTGAACTCTGGAGCTTTGTACCAATTTCAATTACAAAGGAGTAGCATAGCTATGTCTGTTATTACACTGAAGTATTTTTATGTTAGGGTTGTGATTTAATTTGTTTATGCTAACTATTAAGATGAAGCTGGGATAAATAAGTAAGAGAAGAGGGTGGCTAAATAATCACAGCTGTACGGGTCGTTAATTCAAGGTTAACCCTATGAACGTCATTGTCACATATACATACGTGACAAGCAAGCTCGTGCTCTGTACGCCAAACGTCACAAATATGTTAAACATACGGCGAATTTGTGGCTTGGCGTCGGCTATACGCCGATGCGTTTTTGTTCTGGCGTTCAAAAGGTTAAGCAACGCTTGTTTCTCGGTCTAGCCTTTTCCCAACTTTATAGTGATATAATCTGATTTAGCTAACCAGTATTCTTTACTGAATATCAGCACGGACAGGCTCTCGCTCTATGAATTGCTACGAGCTTGGGGTTCGTGACACTAAAATAGCCGATTCAATAACCAAAAATGACACTTTGATTTAACAACACTAATTACAACTTTAAACACACTAATTATAAAACACAACTTCACTATTGATCACTTTAATCGCACTTAAAGATCGCTTCCGAAATATTCGCTGGTATCGCAAATACAATACTGACTCGGTCGCGGGCTATGCAGTCCTTATATGTATATATCAGTTAATTCCAGAACCTTCTATTGTCGAAACATCTGGAAAGTTCACCTAAATACCGGTCCCCACTGACCAGATGTCGAAAACCCTAGAGGATTCTAGCATAGAAGAGTCTGGAAGGATCTTGACTCTACTAGTTCTTCTACTAGATACTAGATGGCGCTAGTAACTAATTAATGTCGTTATGTACCCGGCATCAATTCTGGCGCATAACAGTATAATATTGGTACTCAGCAGCATCCCTGCCCTGCCCTAGAACGCAAAAGGGAATGGCAAAGACACGGATGGGTTTTAGTCAGAAAGAGTCTGACACCCCCTTTCGCTCCGCCAAGAGGGGAGTCATTTAAGGAGAAATTTAATGATTTCCCATCCTTAACATATGAAGTGGTGAAAAAGTAAGCAGATTGGTACTAACTGATAAGATAATCACATCACATCACACAATCACATCAGGTACACAGTATTATACCCAAAATCAAAGTCAAAATCAAAAGCTATTTTAACAAGAATAGCTAATTCTTCGTGATAAAATGTACATTTTTTGTAGTCTCACTACTGGGTGGGTATATTTATTATTAAACAAACTGTGGTAATAAATATTATACGAGTAAAGGTTTAAATCTCCTTATTAATGGCATGAAATATCATCCAACGCGTTTTGCAACGCGAGAAAGCTCGCAATGCATTTGGAGATTACGAATCGATTGCACCGAACAATGACTAAAATATCGACTTGGCCTTTGTTTCAAAACAGCTGGTATTATCGGAACATTTCGAGTATTTCAATGGAAACGGTTCAATTTCTTAAAAGCTCCATCGTGGTACTTCATTAGTTTGCTGCCGACATCTGCGACCCGTATTCACGATTGTTCGGCCCGACTCTTGCCCTGCATTGCCTGACTCGCTTTTACACCCTCTTCATTAATAACTTTATATTCACATTTTACGGCTACCATTTCGTATATTTTTTAAAATCTCTTTGTTTTAGAATATAAAACCGAAATGAATGTTTCTGAAAGTCTAAAAGTAAAGAACATTCGCAGATAACTCAGGTCTCTGTTTTTATTTGATAATTTTATGATGTGATCTTAATGTGAAAAAGATTTTATGGCGCATTATTGAATTGATATTCCACAGTAAAAGTGTTTGCCTATTTCGATTCGAAGGCCCTCTTTTAGGGGCAGTTAAAAATTATGAAGGTCGGCGAGGTCTATAACTATGACACTTAATCACATAGATAGGTATAGGCAGGTATGTATATACCTACTTCATATATTAACACTATTACTTATTGCCTTCTCTATTTTCATGAAGTTCTTGCGAGTGTCGCACAACACCATAATTCTATGGATTCTGTGGAGTCTGAAATAAAAAGTTCTTATTTTTATTTTATTTACATAAGTGTTCTGTTTTACTTTCCTCCATTAGTGGAATAGCCGTCAAATAATATTTAGCTACAATGAAAAGTTAGGGAATTAATTGTAGAATTCTGGCAGGCTCCACATTGAACAGGTAGCGAGCATCACGGGGGAGCGTTGGCAGCCAAATTCTCGCAAACTCCCCCAAACTCCGGCTGAATGTGAAAACTTTGCGGGAAATTCTCGCAACCGACGAGTTTTTGCTTTAATTCGTATAACTAAAGACCCGTAAAGATTCTTTGATTAAGAAGAATTGATAACAATTCGCGTAGTTTTAATGAAATTTCTACAATCTTGACCGTCTATTTCTTGGTTTGGAACTACAAAGCGAAACAGTGGCAGTACTTAGATTACGTTATTATGGGCATGGTAGGCACTTAGTTGCCAGGTTTTCCTCCTTTATGGGGCAATCAACGTCAACACCTGATACCACCTAAAGCCACAGCGTCATACCATAACAATAGAGTGTAACGTTTAATGTTTGCCATGGAGAATATTTGGAGTAATAAAAATAAACATATCGGTCTATGCTTATGGGCATTATTTAGAACTGACACGTGTTAGGTTACCCAGGAAAAAATGCTTTACACTTATTAAAATTTTAAAAAGATCGTAGATATATTTCCTCGATGCTGAACAGTATAAGTTGCAACCGATCTCAGTAAGCAGAACGCATTAAGTTAATGAGCAGAGATGACTTAACTAAGCACGAACCAGCACGAACAAAACGTACCCATTGCGTATATCTTTATTTCCCAGTTGGTTCTGTGACCGTAAACTTCCGAACTCTGTCGAATGGAAAAACTTTATTTATATTTGAGTTGGGGAAGCTGGTTTGTGAATACTAAATCAGATTGGTACAGGATGCGAGACTGAGCGTAATATTTCATCCTATGATATGCGATTCTTGGAAATAGGTACCTGCGTGGAAACAAAATACCTCACAGGCATTTGGGATTCTGAATTTGCTTACATGTTCTGGGGAATGAAAATTGAGAATAAAAAATTGATCTTGCTTGAAGATTTTTTTGGTATTGTGCTGTCGGTGGAGGCTTAATTGAACCACGCTACTGAATTACCTATGACGGAATCGAGTTTAGGTGTGCAGAGAGTTATTAAGTCAAAAGTAAAATATTTAATTGCATTGACTCCTTTTAACAGTGTTAAAACTATACCTTCCTACAGCAATTGAATTAAACTGTATTTTTTACAGGCGCCTCTTAAATATATTGCAGTACGAATTTTATTGAGACCATCCATCTCCAAACAAAAGCTATTCTGTCCCAAAACATCGCAGTAAAGCGGCGAGCTAAATTCATTTTATTAAAAGTGTAAAGTTTAAACGGAGTGTTGAGTGTGTAGACAAAACTGGACAGTAATAGGATACAAAGTGTCCATAACCCAACCTGGCTAGGCTGCCCCCAACTTTGTTAAATGCAGTCCAATCGGGTGCAGCTGATATAACCTACAGCTGATAACAAGTGTTTTAAGGTTAGGCTACACGCTCAATCTTGCTTGCACAAACAGTTTGCGCAAACATTGGCACAAAAACTGCTTGGTGTGCTAGCCATTTGTACGGTGTACCGTTTTGCTGTCTTAACGCACATGTTTGCGTGCACAAACAAGAATTGGTGCAGCTGCATATCAGAGGGCCTAGCACGAATGTTTTTAACATATAGTAACGTAATGTGAAATTTAATTTTGACTATAATACTCGTTTCGCACACAATATTTATTTGAATTGGATATTCATATTTTTGTATGCTACAAATTGTGTATGTCGCATAAAATTTAACAAAAATACTATGGGGTTGTAGTTTTTTTATATTCAAAATTCACTCACGGTAACGTTACTATACGTCAAAACATTCGTGCTAGATCCTCTGGGGCTCTACTATGAAGTCTTAAAACGATCATGATTCCGCTCTAAGAGGGAGACGGAGCTATACATAGAGAATAGCACTATCCCGTTTACATCATCGGAATTGGATGGCATTAGCACGGTAGGGTAAGCATAGTAGGGCTGTTGACCTCCACAACTTAGTAGATCGATACTCCCAGCCCCAGAATCTGACACCTGTCTTACCAAGGGCTAAGGACAGGGTGTCAGATTCTGCGGCTTTTGTCTAACTAGTGAATACCCATAACTACTTTTAAGGGACTACAAATTTACAGCCTGGACCAACAATTTAACGTGTGTTCCGAGGCTACAAAGAATCTCGGTATGTAATGAATGGTCACCCATCCACGGAGTGACCTCGGCTAGCATTGCTTTATCTTAAAGATCGTCCCGTGCGGCTATTATTATTTAGCCTCGAGCCCCTTCATATAAGCCATAGAAAGCAATATATAATAAAATAATATATAAAAGCAAACAATAAGTAAATGGGTCAAGTTGACACGAATATCTCACGACGCGATAGAATACCCGGCCGAAAAGGATTTTGTTTATTCTTTTTCGACAGAATTACGAGAAGGGAAGGAAAAAAATTGGGAAATATTCCGTTTAGTCGGCCACTGTCTCCAATTTGTTACTGCGCCTCACTCCATTAGTTACACGTTTCTCGTTTGATTCGTAATACAAAGGAACGGTATATGCAAAATAAAGTTATGCCCAATAAAACGTAATGCGAACAGAATTTCTGAGAAGTGCTGCTGTGTATGAATTTGAAAAACCGTGAAAGATGTGGGTGAATTGAGCTTGAAGTGAGCTGAGCTCACAGATTTCAACTGATCAGACCGCTGTTCGGTTGAAATCTGTTGAGGTGAAGTGAGCTGATATTCCTCGGCTTCAGAGCGAATGATATGTAGGTCACTTCAAGCTCACTTCACCTAAGTTTTCATGGTGAGATTTTAATTGAATACTAGCTGCCGCCCGCGGCTCCGCCCGCGTTATTGTCGAAAATGATCTCAAGGGAACATACTCCCGGGGTATAAAGTATTCTATGTGTTATTTCAGAACTCTGCACCAAATTTCATCAGGATCCGTTCAGCCGTTCTAACCTCACAAACGTCCGTCCATCCATCCAAACTTTCGCATTTATAATATTAGGATAGAAGTATACCGACTGACAGAGCGGTAGTACGTAGAAACTTCCAACGTCTAAACGTCTAAGTTTTCACATAGAGATTTTTATGGAATATATAATAGCATACAGGTGGAGTGACAGCTCGCTTCGAGCTAACAAAACATTGGTTATAGTCTTATGGTATGGTTATCTTTTTATTACAATGTTTTTTAAGGAAAGTTGGCGAGCTTTCCTTTGTTCAACGCGAAACAATTACACCGTACACCATTTATCTTTATCGGCAAAAGCTAGGGATGACTAATGGGCATACCTGGCGATAAGTGATTACGGTCCCGCGGTCGAAATGATCATGTTTTATCTACCTTATCTGTTAAACACTTTGTCATTTTTATTTTTTAAGTCGGAAAAATATAATTTGCGTAATAGGATTAGCTATGCGGTTTAATGCTATTTTCGCTGCCCTCTCAAAGAGTTGAATAAAATTATTTTAAGATTGTTTCTTATAGGTACAGACAGACAATTTTCTTCGTTTATATTCATAATGTTATTAAGTTCAAAATAACAACGGCGTCGTCTAACAAAGTTGGAATCCCTGTATTATTTCTTGAATGAGTTTTACTAAAGTAAAATAGAAGTCATTGTTTTGGAGTCTGTAGTAATTTAAGACATTTTTCATATCAATATCTAGGTTCATACATAAAGTTAGGCCTTTTTCAATAAGAGAATATCGATCGTAGGAAGAAGGCAAAATTGCTTTTAGCAATAAGGCTCATTGTGTCGGTTTCTACATTTATTTTCTGTGACTCGTTTATATTATGTACGTGTAAAGTATTCTTACCCATAATTATCTCGTATTGTCTACCTATTCGATTACATTTAAGTTTCTGGAACTCAAATCTAATCGAATAGGTAGGCAACAATAACAACAACAACAAAAATTGTTTCTGCGGTATTGCAAAATTCTTTAACAATTCTTACTTGAAAGTCTCCTCTGGTGGCACAGCTGAGCAGGGCCCCTGTGTCGTTGGTAAAGTCCACATGGTGGGGTGGTTCCAAGATGCTGGGGGCCCGCCGCGGCTCAGGAGACGCTCGCACTGCTGTAACAAGAGATAAGGTAATATTAGGATCGACGTACCTGGACATCGCAAACATGGAGGGACAACTTCAAAAGGTTAAGTCGGCCAGATCACGACGTAGACTGAGGACTTCAACTGAAAGGTTAGATCTTCCTCCGATATGAGGAATATAGGAAAAAAGTTAGACCCCTTTATATAGCTAGCTAGGCTTTTGGCATAGTCAAGAATTTACATGTGTTAATCATGTTCAATGGCAGAAGAACTGACGGGCGAATGTCGACAATAAAAGTACCTAAATAAACAAAAAAAGGGAGGAACAAAAATAATATAGAATATCACTGCCAAAAGGTTTTCCTTGTTTGCATGCTCGTGTTCTAGGTAAGGAAAACGTAAGTACACTCCTTTGATGACGTGTTTTCTTCAAGTCATTTTGGTTAAACGTCGTTTGTTTCACAATTATTTTAGGGCCGATTTGATAAAAGTAAAGATAACTTAAGTGGATCGAGAGCTTTTGTAAAGAAAATATTTCAAACAGCTAAATTATTCTTCAGTTAAAAATGTATCTGACTATTATTAGAAAAATAAGCCTTTGAGAAGTATAATAATATAATCAAAATTATTTCTACTGGTTACTTTTAGCTGGAACTCACTCTTTCGTGAAACTAAAAGCGCTTGGAGACTTTGAGAAAAGAAATATAGTCGGAGAAAATATCTAGATCTTGTAGTTGAAAAAATAAATAAAGGATTGCCCTTTAGGGCAAGGTGCCTTTCAACTTAAACGTTAAGATAAATAGCGCCGAGACATTGAAACTCTGTATAAAAGAAAAGTACCTACAGTAAACTACAAATTACCACAAAAACAATTCAAAATACGAACAGAATTCTCTATTCTACGTACAATACGCTCCATTTGTTTCTTTGAACAAACTACCCAAGTTTAACTAACCTAAGCTCAGTTAAGTCCATTTGTAAAATGATAAAATCGGATTAAACGACTCCCGCATTTGATAGCACGAGTCTTGCACTTAACTTATCGATTTTATCTATGCACACTTAAACTAGATCCTTGGCTAGGCACAATGAGGGCTTAAGGCGGGTTTACAAGCTGTCACGTAGTATGCGGGAACGTCGCGCGTCGTGTCGGCCTTAATAGAATAAGGTCCCAAAGTCCGCATTAAAGTGGTGGGTAGTCTCGCACTCCACTCATTTGGGGATGCGAAAATTGTAATAGATCCCTCGAGCCGGATGGCGGTGGATGTGACGTGACGGGACGGGAGAGTTCTAAAAACTTTTTTGTTGTGTAGATTCTGAGGACACGTCGGGTCCAAACGTTCGGACGTTTCATTAGGTGCTCGGTATTCTGAATGCTGGACAAAAGTTTGGACATTTCATTAGGTATAATAACGTTTCGAAATATACATATATAATATACAGTTTGAGCTTTCAATGAGTTTCAGTTCAGTCCGCTTACATAGTAAAACGAGAGTTGTTTCTGACTGAATTCCGTGCAAACATTCACACTCAGTTCCAAGTAATTTGACACTGATGTGACGTTATTAATTGGCACTAAAGTCTAGCGTTACTGGATTAATTGGATATTTGGGAACATAACGATTGCAGGCTGGTAAGAGCAATTCAATTTGTTCGTTTGTTTGTAATTTAGGCAAACATTAACTCGGAATTGAAATTCGAAAGCGACAGTGATAAGTTAATACTTTTGTGCTTTCATGAATGTTTAGTGTTTCTTTCCTAGGTTTTTTAAGCAAACTCAAACACAGTAAGTACATTTTCAACACGCTGTTCAAAAGCTATTGAACAATTTGAAAGGAATGTTTAAGATTTTTATGTCACTTTATTTTATGTTGATTCTAGAATCTACTGCCTCCTGTCAACCGAAAACATTGCGAGGAAAACACGACTTAATTAATAGTGCTATGTAGAAAAATACTTTTTTAGTAAAAAGAGAAATCCAGCCGAATTATTGTCATAAACATTCAGTTGAAACCAGACTATTAACATTTTGTTCATTCATAAAACCTGTGGTTCATCAGCCCCGCTATTTCCACATCCCCATAAATACACTGAAACATATATTACCTACCGGCTACCGGCTAGTCCGACTCATTTGCCGTCAGCACACATTGAAATAAAACCTTTTTACCGATAAACCTCGATACTGCAGCCTGGTACACAATGGTACCTATAGCCCTGTACACAATGGTACCTGTCTACCTATAGCCCTGTATACAATGGCCCACTCAGAGGCGGTCACAAGCCGCAGTGTTCGATTTCCGTTTAATTTCGCGACAACCGCGTCTGGCTGGCTGTCTGTCTGTCTTCATATATATAAGCGTCTATTGACGTCGCAGTTGACTAATCGTGTTATAATGAGTGAATTGAAGCGAATAGAGGCGTCAGGGGACGATTATATAACGAGAATGTTTAGAGGGAATTGATTTGTTTATTTATGGTGAGGAGTCGTGAGAGGTATTTTGGCTTAACCCCTCCTTCGCTCACTAATGATGTTGTGTTAGTTAGATGTGTGTTTTAGTGTGTTTCCCCGTTTTTATATGTACCTATTATTAGAATAAATAGCTCGCACATTTTAAACCAAGATTCCTTCTTATTTTACTATAATTAAAGCGGTGTGTTCTGTGTCTTTGTGCTCACACCATAAATTAAATTATTATCGTAAGTCTATACGTGAGGATTTGTAATTGGCTTTTTGGTGACTATGGTTTCCTTTTTTTTTGTTTATTTTATTAGCTGTACCTCAGCCTGTAATCATTTGCTACAATCTTACTTTAAAAATCTGTTTCAAAATAACTGTGAATTATTATCGGTACGCGTCGTTCCAAATGCGAGTACGTACGTAATCGTACCAAAATTTTACCTCGACAATGGAATAATGCAACACACATAATTATACTAACCGTAAATAAAGCACAATAAAACCCAAGGCTGTAATACACAGAATGTCAACAAACAAACCAGTGTTCAAACAAGCTGAACGTGTATAGACGGAAGCTGCACAGACAGCCCGTATCTGCATCCGAAGCTATTTCAACCCTTGCACAAGCCTGCACACTCCCGCACAAGCCTGCACACAGCTGCAACCTCATGCATCCGACTTTACCGACACTCCACAATAAGGATGTTACTTCAATCACCTGTAACGTTATAAAGTTGATAGCGGAGTGTCGACTTGGCTTAGAATTCTATTCAAAGCCAATGTATTCACGGCTTTTGGAAAATACTTACAATATTTTCTGCTTGAAATCTAAGCTGTATACCCAATGGAGGAATGAGCATCGGAGCATTGTTGCATAAGACGAAAAATAGGTAGGTTCCTGATAACATTAGATTGGATTGGAAGATTCTACATGTCTAATAGCTGTAAACGAAATTTCGAAATAGATAGATAATCTATATTTATGAAATCTTTAGTTCTAACAGACTATTTACGCACAGCCAAAAATAATTAGTCGAGAAATTTGAAATGTTATTTTATATAATAACGTAGGGCATCCACTAAGTAAGGATTTTTGAACAACTTAAAGAGGGAAAATGGGAGGGGGACATTGATATGAAAGTCTTTGAAGCCGACATCTACGCGAAAGAAGTCGCGTAATCGGCTTGTAGTTCTATAAAACACAAGCCGACACGACCGACGTACAAAAATCCCATTTCAATAGGACATTTCAGTATTTTTTTCCGAATATACCATTTTTTTATTTAAAAATCAATTGTTTTTTTAATGAATCATTAAAAGACTACGTCTTGTCGTTCTCAAGTGAAGTGATTTCCAACGAACAGCAAATAATTTTCTTCTATAATACTCGTAAAACATTTATGAAGAATCAAAAAACGATTACAGATCAAAAAGTATTGAAGCACCATCAGTCTGCTCTTACAAACAATAACAATTTATGGTTACCTCGTAAAAAAACCTTGTAGATACTCCCTCCGTAGCCACAATTTGTAAGCGCAATCAGTTTTATAGTCTACTACTTTTTGCAATGCAAATTAATTGAAAGTAGTCCGTACCTAATTGCGGCATTTATAAAACGGAGATCAGAGAGAACGGAACAGAACGCATGTTGCAATGTTTTCTTTGCTCTTAATGTTTGCTTAGTAGGGAAGTAGAGCTTAGAAATTAATGTTTCTTTTTTTTTAAGTTCGTGTAATTCTTTTGTATGCAATAATAAACCAACGTTTATTATTGCAGATAGAATTATGTGTATTTAGACATTTCTTTGTTCATCTTACTACTTTATTCAATATATTTTTAAATATTAATTGAAAAATACATAATAAAAAAAGATTTAGAATATGTTTGTAAATGATTTTAATATGTATATTTTAACTTATTAACATTGCACTAACACAGAATGTGAAAGTTGCGCTCGAACAACGGAACATGAACTACTTTGAGTATTGAACCTACTCCGAAGTAGCCAAAAAGCATATCGTGAAACAGCAGAATTGTTCGTATTTTCCGGACATTTATACATTAAAATTTGTCTATTACACCCCCTCAAAGTTAACCTGTGCAATCTTCCTAACGTTAAGTTAATTTACTCTTCAAAATTTGAACAAAAATCAAGTCTACATGAATGGATGAAAATGATTTTAGGTGAAACGTCAGTCAATGCGATAATCCTAAAATATTCTTATGAAAACAAATATTCGTTACTGACAAAATTCAACCAAAACCACCATCCAATTTCGTAGATAATTTCGTTCGACAACCGCATAAATCAGCAATCGGATTTGTAAGAGTTCCACGCTCACCTTCTACAATGGAGCCGAATAATGTAAGCACACTATAAAATGTCATCATAAAATAGATAGAACATAATTTATTAGGGTTTGAACGAAGATTAAAATCATTGGGCTGCTATTCATAGTACTTTATCTTGAGATATTGAATACTGGTTAAGAACATCTATTAAGAATCGTTTTTAGGGAAGGGACGTACAATTACAAAGACACTGTACCGAACCTATGTAAGAAATGTTCATCGCCTTCTTTGAATAGGACTTCTGACGGTAAAGAAGTAAATACCTACTAGGTTGAATAGGTAAATACTAGGTAAATACCACTACTATGTTAGATAATGGTAAAAATATACCTACTTACGCGTATTCACTTGAGTTAAAGGATTAGTTTTGCGTGCATTCAGGCGGGTATCTCGAGTAATCTCAATCCTTAGTCATTATACTGAGTAGAAAGAGGAGTCCCTTAAAAATAAGAGTCTGGGTCAATCTCGCAGTTCCCTTGCGATTTCTTCGCCAGGCTAATTTGTTGCTTAAATAAATCATCAGCTCGAGATGTTCCTCAAAGAAGAGTTTTGGCCGAAGGGTGTCGTGTATCGACGTTTCCGCGGCCAGTAGTAGTAGTAATAGTGTATTCTACAACAGTTAATTGTCCAAAAGGTCAAGGTTATGACTCAAATATTAATTTAATTGGTCTGTAGGCACAGCGTCTTTAAATCCAAAGTTTCCCAGAATCATTATTATTCCTAGGTAATAGTTTAACTGCCTGACAGGTAGATAGATATTATAAATTTACTCAGAGAACATTTAAATGGCTCCGGCAAAATTCTCAGTGTAACTTAGTTTCATTATCTTTAAGTTCTATTAACTCTTGAAGGTTCAAGTTACTTACCTATTAAAATTAAATTTGGGACGTGGAGCAATTTCTTGTAGGTACAATTTACTTGTATACTTTGTAAAAATAACTATGCTAGCTTAGGTACCTATGTATTTACTTAAGGATTCACTCTTTGTATGTAGGTACTCTTAAGTATTATCTGTACACTGTACCTAATGTGTTTTTGTTTTCTAGTTGCCTTTACTCAGGTAGTCTCAAGTACTTCTGCCGAGCATGAGATTCTAGATTCAATTCCCGGGTCGAGTTAAGTGTTATTGGTTTTCCAACTCGATATTCTCAGTAGTAGCCCAGCCCATTTTTAGGATTGGAAATCATGGTTCCTTTGTAAAATATTAGATTTGGCCTTCAGATAAATATGCAATAACGTTCATTGACCCACATACATTAACTGACTTTCTTAATATCAAAAACAGAAAAAAATACATAAAGCTGTCCGGAATCGACTTCAGTCGTGAACCTTTACATTCTCTATTAATGAAAAACGAGTCATAATTTATTGTTCGGGTATTTACGAAGGAATATTAGGGAAAGGCCAATATACTTTATTGCAAATTTATCTGGCGCCTAGCATATAACCAGAGAACCTACCTATAGAGAGACCAGAGAAATTACCCATAGTGAACAAAGCCATAGTCATGCCATTTCCGTTAATATCTTTATAATATTACATAATTAGCTACATAAGAGCACATGCTCGTAACAGGGCCTTACTATGGCGTGTCACTGCCAACATAAATCCGTTGTGAAAAAGAATAATGCTATTCGTAATTTATAGTTCCGTCTCTTTCGCACAACGGAAACACGATGGCATAAGTATGTCACACTACGGTGTATCAATGCACACGATGACTGTGTCAAGAAATAGGTATGTACGTCTCCATATTCGAAATCGGCTTGGGACGTATTACAATAAATATCTTTTACATAAAACCGTGATGATAATGTCATTAATCACCCCGAAATACGCACAAAATGTAACGATAATTTACAATTATCCATTACCCAGACAACAATAAACAATTTTATTATGATAATCGTATGCGTTGAGCCAATTTCCGCATATATCATTCACAGCGAATGAATATGGAAATTAAACAAACGATTCAAAAAACGGGCATGAAATGGAAACCAGTTGGCTAATTAGGAAGTATTGTAATTAGTAGTATTGAAAATATGTTAATTTATTATCAAATCATCGTTTTTTAAAGGCTGTTGCAAACAGTGCGACTACGCGACAAAGCGTTTTCATAGAAATTATTCTATCGATGGAGCAATTTAAAAACAATTTCTATGAAAAATCATTATTGCATCATTTTCACAACATTATCGCGTACGTCACGACGATGACAGGTTCGACACGTCAAAGTACATGTAAATTTTGTAATATAATCTATCTGTACAGTTTTGAACACATTCTAATTATTTTCTTGCCATAATTCTTTTAAATTCTTTTTTATTATGATTGATAGGCTTGCGTTTAAAACCAGCGCTGTGGCTCTGTCTGGCACTCGAGTCCCAGCAATATGCTATCTTTGAGCGGATGTGACGCTTAAGCTTCTTCAAGCTTAAATAGATATTTACAAGCTTTTATTTGTTTTCTTTTCTGTTTTGTGTTTTATGTATAGTTTTCTTTTTTGTCAATTTTCTATTTCAAGTGATACATGTGGAAACTTGGAATTGGCCATATTTTGTTTAAACTTTTACTGACTGTATTTGTTTAGCTGTAAGTTTTCCTAAATCAAATAAAGTAAAATAAATTCCCAAGTTATTTTAATAAATTTTGTTTTTTTTTATAGTAGTAGTCATGATTAGCGGAAACACATAAACTCTATTTTTTCTTTCTCTTTTCATGCCTACACGTTATCGTATCGTGTGCGGGAGCCTTAAAGCGACGTTCTCGTACAGCGATCAAGCGTTTTAATGGTGCTGTTACAGCTGAATAACTTCATTCACTGCAACGACGAATGGGCTAGACGGAGTAGACCGTCACTTTTCTTAAAAACTCGTAAAATACTCAAGTGAGTCTAACGTTCGTTTGCGATTACGACTTTCGTGAGGTACGAAGGTACAAACGTTTTGGCGTGAATTGTAGGGGAAAAATCTGGATATTATAATAGTTATGAAGGTTCTTGATTCTTTTTTTTTCAATTTTGTAAAAACGTGTGTTTGCGACGTCAAAATGATGTCTAGTAGAAAGCTATCTATCGTTGAATAGTGGTTGTACACATATGAGGGCGAACTAACATTCAGTCCCAAACGTTTGGGATTGACATGCATTACCGAAATGTCTCGGACAATTTGAAGCATTTTTTGACTTTACAATCGTTCTGTTCGGTTTGCTCCTCATATATTTCATATATTTGCCTCCGTTTTCTGAACTACTCTATCGTGTGCTTTGCTATACATTTTCAGGTAGCTGGAAATACATGCAAGTACTTACTGAACTTTAATTCACGTAGATAATGCATTTACAACCTAACTTAGTCGTAATTTCTAGATAGGATTATTTGAGTAAGTTAATAGCTCCGTACATCTTAGCTTACATGAGCACTTTGAATACAACTAAACTGTTACTACTTACTTAGTGCAGCGCTGCGTAAAGCAGAATAAGGCCAGCCACAAACATACAGTTTTTAATCGAACAATTATTTGGTGTGTGTCCAAATGAAATGAAATGAAATTTGTTTATTTGCCAGAATATAGGTACTTACAATAACATGGTAAAATAATTTTAGTCTCACTATATTCGACTTATCAGTCGTGCAAATATTTCTAGTACATGCATGAATATCATGAAATTACATCAATGTCATTTGTCATGCACATCATTATCATAATAAAATGTACAGTCTTGCTTCGTTAATATTAATTAGGCACATAACATTATGGAACTACAAAGGATATGTAGAACAATAGAGATCTGCATACTATCAACTACATAGTTGCTCGACAAAAAATAAAAAAAAATCTACATCGATTGCTTTTTGATTAATCAGTCGAACAACTATCGACCGACAGCTCAATGTATTGGTGCCCACATAAGCTCGACTAAACAGTCGATCCGCGAACTGCGCCAGTATAGATTTAGTAAGACTGTATGCATATTCTCGTCGATTACACTGTTTAGTCGTCATGAAATCGTTACTATCACACAGTTTGATTGATTCGAAAATTGTATGTATGCGGCTGGCCTAAAGCGAACTGTCCGAATGTAGCGCTTTATCGGTTCAACAGATTATCTTTTCCGTTGCTATGTTGATCATCCTTATTTAACGTCTCTTGGTTCGTTTGTGGCGAGTTCTAATTCAGTCGGTACCTACTGTTTAAAAGCATTGAATAAAATATATTTAACAGCACTTTTTGTTGTAGCAGTAATCATGCACAGATTTTATTTGGATATTTGTGTACCTACTTCCATTCTTGAATCTTTTTTTGAGGATGCTTTTTTAACCTTTATTTACCTCTTGGTTACAAATAATAACAGCGCAAAGAATCAGAGATGGATCTTCAAGGTGAAGCAACGCTTGCCGATGTCTGCAGATTGCTGACCAGCCATAGCTTTCCCGCTTTCCGAGAATCTGCCGTGCCTCGGAAATCACACATGACCTTGGGTCCCGGCTGGCATTTGTTGGTCTTTGACAGGCGTTACAAATTGTCAAAGCCAGAATATCTGACACCTGCCTTGCAAAATGGAACCTTGTTACCCAGTTACTGGGTTGTAAAGGTCAAAAAGACATTCGCTCTATGTAAAATACCGATATTCTGTTACATATGGCATGACTGGAAGCAGGCTGACCGCATGTTATTGGGATAAGGCTAAGCAGCTAGAATGATTGGTTACAAACATTTAAGTGCGTAAAACAAATGCAGGAAGCACGGAGGTAAGTTAATATCAACATGCCTAAAACGCCCTATGCCATTCAAAACACGAAATAGTGCATTGTAAATATGGCGCTGCATAAAGCTGCAGGAGTGCTGCACTTCATCCCTTCAGCGGCAACTGGCAGGGCTGATTGCCCCCATTCAACATTGCAGCTCGTTGTGATTCTCAACATAAGCTCTTATAATCCTCGCATTTGACAGTACTGAAACATTTTCGGTATTCCACGTTGAGTGCTTAACAGTTTTTTTTGTTTACATTCTATCATCTAGTGTGGAAGGAGATTTTGTTTCTGAGTATTGCTACATGCAAACTTATTTGTTGAAATAATATAAAATTATCATTTGGCAGATGGCCTAGGGTTGTGTATTTATGGAATCGAATCCGGGTTAGTACAGTCAGCGACAATATTCGATGAGCAGTCGTCAACACCTAAACCATCAATAGTCACTGAAATATTCGCGGAACAAGAATATTCATCTGTTATATTATATATATTATTGATCTGTTTACCGCATTATGTGGCCAAAGTTATGCAGTGACTTTTGTTGTCACTGCATAACTTTGTTGACGACTTTTGGAACTTTTAGATGTCGCTGACTGTACCAACGCGATTATTACATTTACAATGTACAATTAATCTAATACTTCCATGTCAGGGTGGTAATTCTCATGGATGTCCTCCACCCTAGGATCGGCGGAGTGGTCTTTCAGACTCATACTGACTAAACCCGGGACTGCGGGTGCCTGTATGAATTTCGCTAAAGTTGCCTCAAACCCAACCTTACCTCAGCTGCGTCATGAAATGGCTATGACAAGTTGTCAAGAGCTTTAGCTGTTATCATCAACAACCAATCGCATATCTTGATTTACGTTAAATCTGTGACGCGACGATAATTTCTTCCCAGAAACCGGATGTTAGAAACACATCGCTTGATTGAGGATAACGTTAAAGAGTACTTACGCCCCTTATAACATATCATATCACGTTTCCGTTTCCTTTTACTAAATTACATTACATTTTGTTTATAGATTTATGATATCAATTTGCTGGGAACGCTCTCTTTGATATCTTTTAATGCGAAACGTGGGTTTTTCGATTTATTTCTCCGAATTCGGTAACTGATTAATGTGTTTTCGTTATCGTTTCAAAGGAAATCGTGAGAAAATCACACGTTCTCTATGTGTATACGTACATTGGTCATATGTTCTTATATGTTGTTAGGAATGAAGGTAGCTAGGTACTGACTTCATGTAACAAAGAAACAAATGAATGGAATGTAATAAAGCCATTGATTTTCAATTCGGCTAAGATCTGTAGTGTAGTTCACGGCATATAGTATGAATACCTTGCTTGCAACATTTTATTCGAACATTTATGAATATGAACAAAGGCAAAATTCTTTCAATTCAATATTATTGAAAGAGTGTTTTTTTCTTTTCAATGGTACACCCACACAGCATTGTTATCAATGAAACGCACAACCCTTACATCTATTCAAAGTTGTCTATAAGTTCATTGAAAGGGCGGACTTGCGTGAAGTGAGTCGCGGTGATTGCTCATTAGTGCCACAATAGATCGAGCTACAATACTCCTATAAGTATACACAAGTACGGCTTATGAACGAACCCTTTTGGCCGGCGCCGGGCGAACGCTTCCAAGCAACAATACAGACGAATTATTAGAAAGATCCTTACTAAAGATGCAACAATAAGATGGAAATTAGAACTGGGATTGTGACTTCATTGTTATAAGCAATTAGAAATGGAATCCTGTAGTCATCTTTCATGATTTGGGAGCATCTTACAGCTTAGGAAAATTTATGATGAAAATTGCTGTTGTTAATTTACTGTAAATTAAGATTTGACAAAGTCAAGCCTCAGGATGTTTTTAACTCAAGAATAAATAAATTAAAGATTTCCTAGTCAGAATACCAATCTTATTAAGTGAATATCTGTGGATGTATTTTAAGTAATCACAAAGAATGATGATTACGAACATAATTCATTAACCATGTTAATAACATAAGTCAGAAATTCATAGAAGCGGAACGTCAAAAGCAGAAGCAAGTGCTGCCTCTATGATGGCATAAAGTAAACTTGCAGCTTCACCAGCATGTAATTATTTGGCTTACTAAAACACAAAGACGAATATGCGGGCCCGACAAACCAAGTTTCAACAGTGTGGTTCTAAGAACAAGTAGGAATCGCTGAACAATCTACTCTGAACGACACTGCCAATATATCAGAGGACCAATTACATATATGAAGTGTGTGAACAATACTTGTTGCAACAAGTCTTTTAGGACGAGCATGAAATCGACCAGTTGATGAACCACGTAAAAAGACCCGGTTTAGAGGCAACCTTTTTGCAGCGATCTCTCTCGATAACACAGCCGGAAGACGTCCCTGGATTTGTAAAAAATAAGTCAACCCGAAACTATATTATGTTAATATAAAACGGGAAAGGTAATATTGTATTCAGATATAAATAAAGCCTTGGGTCCAAATTCAAAGAAATTGCCTGCCACATATCAAACGTGATTATGTCGGATGAGCGGTTTAAGGCCATTTGTGGCAATATTCGGCGTTCGTAATGGAATATGAGGCTTTGAATCATCTCTATCAACGTTTGTTCAGAATATTGTACATACGCAGCTTTGGCTACATAGAATTTCGCATCGAAGAAATTGTGTGGCCTTTTTGTATGTTGTGGGACCGAAAAATTAAGCTTGATATAATTATAGATAGAAAATGTAACAATTCCTTGAGGTCGCTCAAGTTAGGCGAAGCTTCCTTTTGTGTTGGAGTTGCTAAAAGGGTGCAACTCAAGTACATTGTCACCTACGTAAGCTCAATTCTTTTGTTATATTTCTTGATGTTTGTTTCATTCAGAAATATAATAATATAATATAATATATCTTGGGACAACTCACACACGGTCATTCGAATCCAAACTAGGCAGAGCATGGCAACCAGACAACTGATAAACATACTTATATATTTCTAAATACATTCATATTATGGACAAATTACACCCAGAAACAGAACAAATGATCATGCTCATCACATAAAGATTTGTCCTGGGTGGGAATCGAACCCACGACCTCCGGTTTAGCAGTCAGGGTCACTAACCACTTGACCAACAGGCCAACACTCACTTGAATTCTTAATATTGAGCCAGGAACATACATAAACCGAATCTTTTTCGTAGAATCCTAATGTTCGTATTTCAGCGTGTAATGACCACCTGTTGCGAGGAGTTTATGTATGATAGATGATCTTTTAAGAGACCTATTAGTCGTAACTTAGTCGTGGCTTACAAGTTACGTATTTAACATTAATATTCATGTCAACCTTAATAAGTAATAATTGAAAAAAAATATAATTATGAGCATTCACTTTTATAGAGTATGCACATTAATAGCCTGATTTATTTTACATTGTTCTTCAAGTAAAAAAAACTTAGTTAACTACCTACATTAAGACAGTACTCTTTTCAGCCCAGCTAGATTATTTCAGAGGTAATTTTGGTACTAACTTTCTGTTTTAAACATTTAAGCTAAGGTTGGATTATGGCTTACGGGAGATTAAATTTTTATTAACTTTCAAACTTTTGTGGAAGTATAACTCAGGCTAGGATATTACATCCTGTCTGGAGGCGAAAGTGACGTTTCGTGCGACGCAGGTCCTCTCGGGGCATGGCTGCTTCGGGAGGTTCTTGTGTCGCATCGGCAGGGAGCCGGACGCTCGATGCCACCACTGCGTCGACTGTCGGGAGGACACGGCGCGGCATACGCTTGTAGAGTGTGCAGCTTGGGAGGAGCCGCGCCGTGCCCTCATCTCTGTTGTAGGCGGTGACCTCTCGCTGCCGGCCGTAGTCCATGCTATGGTCGGCGGTGAGGAGTCCTGGGACGCGGTGGTCTCCTTCTGCGAGACAGTTATCGCGCAGAAGGAGGCTGCGGAAAGGGAGAGGGAGATCACAACCGCTCTCCCTGCCCGCAGCAGGCGCATCGGGCGTCGGAGGAGGGCATACGCTGCCCTCTTCCGGCCCCCCTAACTGGGTCCAGGGGCGGCGGACGTGGGGATGTCCGGCGCCCCCCACTCATCCGGACTCGAGGTGGCGGCGCGTGGTGTTCCCGTGCGCCCCTCTTTGACGTAGCGAGGGGAGTCAAACACCTCACTCCCCTCGCCGACGCGAGGTGGCCCGCACAGAGGCGGGCCGGCACCAGCCGGGGATTGCGGAAGTCGCATACGTTCCCGCGATCCCCGGCGTAGGTGGGAGATGGAACACCGGGGTGGTTTTAGTCAGTAAGAGTCTGACAGACCCCTCCACCCGCCCCAGGGTGGAGGATTTCCATGAGGATTTCCCCCCGAGATCAAAAAAAAAAAAAGGATATTACATCCTGTAGGAATTTGACTAAGCTGTTGCAGTTAATTGGCAACGTTGTTATAAACAACGTAATACCTATTAGACGAGTAATAACATTCAAACACGGAATAAATAAAGGCACCAGATTATAATAATGTTACATGGGTATTACAAAAGTTTTCAAATTAACATCACCTATAGACAAATGAAAGATAATAGAGTAGAAAAAAGAAGTATTTCATTATCACTGTCACCGGAAAATTGCAAACGCCGTAAGATTGTAGAATATCGCGTGAAAATGTAAAATATTTTTTCTTAATAAGACTCGGATTTATTGGAAACTATTGAATTTGGATGGGATTAATTGTATATAAAACGATATTTCATAATATATCTAGAAATGATAATCTAATAAAGATTTATTATAATTTTCACGGAGTTTGCAGTTTTCCGGTGACAACACCATCAGTTCAGCCGAAAGACGGCCGGGGATAAATATGCCTCCCCAACCCCAAGTGTCAACAACGACTGGTCCTGTGCGTCTCGAATCCAGAGGATTCTCGCGACTTTCATGAGGTCACCGGTCCACCTTGTGGGAGGCCTTCTAACGCTGCGTCTTCCGATACGCTTCCCATCGACTATCTATTCTACGAGCACTGAAAAAAGTATTTTAGTACTAACTTATTTCTTAGTTTGTCATCTTAACTGATAAAGGCGTTCTTACCAGTAAATGTATGGCCGCTGAGGCATTTATTTCCAAGTTTAGACCTAAAAACCTTCATAATGTGGTGCTATCCGAAGAATGGCGATAAAAACAAAGAGGTCAGCAGTCAGGTGTCTACGGAATGCCATCAGCTCGATATTGCGAGCCGAGCCCGGAGGCGTCGCGAGCTTACCGCCTCTCATCTTCACATATTTTTCCAATAATCTATTTTTCATATTCTTTTTACATCAGTTTTACGGGCTAATATGTAAAAGAAATGTCTAAGAAGTGATTTTAAATGTCTTGGTCGTAGTGCTACGATTTTTTAAATAAAAGACGTGTTCACCACAAGCTGACTCACATTTATATTTTTGAAAACTTTCTGTTGTAGAAAAGTATAACCTCTGTTGTGCGGACTTGTTTTTATAGATATATTGTTTCTTAATGTATTGCCTAGTTACTTGAAATAAACACTCTTGTCATTCAGCATCTTTTTCTAACTCTTATTTTACTAATAATATATTTAATACTATTCCAACCAAATATCACAACACTTTCTACTCTCATCACAACAATGTTACAATGACTTGGTTTTTGGCATATTGTACAAAGTGGTAACAGGAGGTAAGTATGTAAATTAACATCCAAGCTTCTCTCAAAACCCGAGTATTTCCTAAAGAATTTTAATAAAACGAATTGTCTATTTGTAATTCTATTGACCTAACTCCCTGTTCCGAACCGTTTTTCGCTTCAATTAATAAATAATTAGCAACAATATATAAACAAACAAACAGCCATTTGCATTTCTAAACGGGTTGGTTGGAAACGCAAATAAATTCTCACGTAAAAAAACTCGACCTGAATTTGCTTAATTGGCAGAGTTAATTACCTCGCAGAGTCGCAGCCAACACTTGCCAAAGTGAAGCATAAATTCGCATTGGAAGAAAAACAAAGAGACGTCGATAGCTCTAATTATAACGGTTATTTTTGTAAACAATTTTGTGTAAACAAAATTCGTCGGTCAAAAGAATTTTGAAATCTATAATATAATAAAGCTCAAGAGTTTGTTTGTTTGAACGCGCCAATCTCTGGAACTACCAGTCGGATTTGGAAATTATTTTTGTAGATGAAAGTCACATTCATGAGGAAGGCTGTAGGCTATATGGCAACGGGAAATTACTACGGGAACGGGAAAAACGGGATATGCGTGTACGAAGTCGCGGGCAAAAGCTAGTTAATTTATAGTCTCAAAACTGACATTGTGAAGATTTAAAATTCGGAGATTTAACAACATAAATAGGTGTATACTCGTAAACTCATGCTTGTTTCTTATGTGTGTAGGAAGAAACTAGGCTACTATATATTGCTTTCCCTTCGTTTAAGTTCATACAACTGAGTGCCAATTCTATACAGTCGCAATCTCGATACCAGAAGTATCAATTAACGTAAGGGACATATATCCAAAATGCTACGACTGTTAACGTAAGGTTAATTTACACAAAATGACCTCACGTTCATTTATATTTCTGGTATCGATCTGTCAAAAAATACGGAAATTGAAGTTTATTTGACACATTGCGACTGACATGCGATGTCAAGTCATTGTTTATTTCGTAATCACAAAACATTGTCACAATCTCTTATAGTTTTTGTACCTTTTATATTTGTTTAGATGCTGATAAAGTTCCCCTATTATTGTCGATACACTTCAGCAGGTACACCTGTCGATCCCACTATCTCATTTGCTGATCGGCTAATCTTCTAGATAACAATCCCATTTATATCGTGTCGGGATGAAAGTAGAAGATTACACTTATGTAGGCTTATATTAAACCACCAGAATTAATTTCCGACAAAACGTCTTGCATTTTAGCAATCATAGATTACTTTCATTTATGTGTTATTTTTCAATTAGGCAGAAAATAGTATATTTTTAGGAAAGAAGAAGATTTTACAGATAAAATGATGAATTTTATCTTATAGGAGAACCCATGATAAGTTATTTTGAAATACAAACAAACTTTCTTTAGCGTATTTTTTTTTTTTGAAGTTATACTTCTTTTGGCGCGATGGAGAAAACTGATGAGAGTGAATTTTTACGATGCGCTCGCACACCGACACCTGAATTCTACATCGTGAAGTTAGTTCTAGGTGGCATGAAAATCGATAACTATGTTCAAGTTGTATATTCTAGTATTTTTTGATTGTCGTTTGTTTCTTTTATGTTTGAATTTCGAAGAAGAATGTGGTTTTAATTTCGAAATAAAGCGCCAAAATATAAGATACAAATATTTTGATAAAAGTAATTGATTAGACACAAATTTTTCCCGCGGCTCAGCTCCTTTTATTCTATCCTAGAAGATTTTATTGGAATATGATGATTTTTCGAAGACAAAAAACAGCCTCTTCATGAATGAGTTTTCTTAATCGGATTTGTATCTACAGTAGAACGGAACAAAGAATTTTACCGTTTATAATAATAATTAGTATTGACTATTTTGAAAAAAAGAGTCTCGTAACTTATATGTCTTTGTAAGTAGGTACCCATAAACTTCTCAGGTACACATCATCCAGAATAGAAAGTTGGTATTAATTTCAAATACTACTAACAAAACATTCTAATAAAAAAATAAAAAATTTGCATGATATCTGCCCTATTTTATAAACAAACAGTTTTAAAACTATGAAACGTATCAGTTATTTAGCGTAATAGACTTAATTGGCGTTCGTTCGAACGCAACAAATTGAAGCTGAAAACAATACAAATATTTTAAAACTTTTATATTTTTTTAGTTGTGAATGTTTTTTTTTCTCCATACGCCAAAGAAACTGCCCGAGCACCCTGTATTTGTAGTACCTACATATATGATACCGGTATTCATGCAGCAACGGATGGTGCATAGAAGTCACAAAATCCGAGAAGGCATAAAACTTGTTAACATCTATTTATTTATTATGTCCCACATAGACATGAACCACAGACAGACACCACACAAGACCATGCAAATCTATTGTATATGTACTGATTTTTTACAAAAAACAAATACCTTATCTTATAGATTTTATTTTACAGTTAGGGGCTAAAGAGTAGGCACAAATTGCCACTCCCAGAGACGGCACTCACACACATTAACGCTCATGTTGTTGTACTTGTATGTCATTTCTCCACTCAAATTAACTTCACTCAGCCTCTGTCTTCATGGCTGGTCTCTCGCAGGTCAACCTATGAGATGGTCGTCTGCTTAACCAAACTGCTGTCTCCCTCATTCAAGTAGATAGTAATAGCATAGCGACTGAGTCAAGTGATATGGAGAAAGATCCTTTACCCTAACGTAAGGAATAATATGGGTATTAATAAAGTTTTGCATAGTGAGTATGGCTCGAAGTAAACGGCATTTTTTTTACTATCGATGGCCACGCGTTTGACCACAATCTCATCTGATGGTCAGCGATGATGTGGTCGGAGATGGAGCACGCTTGCCTAGAAGTAACCTATTCAGTCTTGACTTAACGACTTCCAGGTTGTAGCTATGAGTAAGCACAGACTCTGGCAGGGAATTCCACTCCTTAGCTGTACGCTCAATTAATGTGTAAAGCGAATGTGTTTTGAATGACATGCAAAAAAGTCAAATTAAAAAAAAAAACATTTTTAAAGAAACCTTTGAAATCAATATGTATGTATCTATAGATATTAATCTATAGTGTGATATAGTACTTGTTCAGTTTTAAATAAATATCTAGATCAACGCTGTTTAATACAATATTGTGGGTCATAAACACTACAATCCGCTGATTTCAGATTTAATCTACCGTTCGCGTTGGATGGAATTTTGTGGAGAGATTATTAAAATCGGAACAGAAGTGACATTTCAAAACATTAACCATTTCGCTCCTGCCAAAACAAATAAACATCGAATCATTTTATGTCAATTTGGATGATATGTAAAAGTTTTAATCGATTTTTGTTGCTGACAAACGTATCTACCTGATAACCGTATAACAATGAATCGTAACAAAACCTCTTACGAGCTATTTTCATTAGTTCCGACTATTAGTGATTTTTTATAGTTCCTACTATAGTAGGCGCCAGATAAATGTGGAATAAAGTATATTGACCTTTCCCTAATAACTGTTCATAGGTACCTGAACAATTAAATATGAATCGTTTTTCATTATTAGACAATGTTAAGGATCACGAGAGATAATGATTCGGGACAGCTTTGTGTCATTAATTCCGTTTTTCAAATTAAAAATGTCAATAATTGTAGGTGGGTCAATGACCGTTATTCCACGATTATCTGGCGCCTACTATACTATTCAATATTATCTACATGGTAATGACCACCTAAGAAGCTCCAGCAAAAACTAATTGTTCCAAGATATCAGTAAGATAGTATTTCGTAATTATGTCGCTGATATGTACCCATTTACATATCCCGTCCATCTATCTACATATATATCTACTTATTATGTGCATTAATCAGATATGTATCATGTACAAATTACCTACATTAACATGTAATGTAACCTACATTCATATGATATTGCCTTGTTGAATGATACAGGTGCTTAGTGGACGCAATTGAGATTACTGATCGAAGATACTTAGGTTCCATTCCCAGGTCGGTCAGTTTTAAATTTTGCCAGCGCTTGGTCTGCGTGAATGTCGAAAATTTATTCGACGGGAATGTACAAGTATACTATATAATTTACGCCAAACTTATTAGCCGTTATCGCATCTTTTGTATACTTCTTAATGACCATAGACAATGCAGAACTGTCCTTATGTCAATGAACTTACAGTTGGTATTTCTGGAGCGAGAATCCTTACCTTGCCGTAACTCAGTCTTTGACTAGCGCGGAAGGTAAAGAATTTTTAACTGTATACCGCCAATATTAGTTTTTTTTATATTGTTAACATTGTTCTAACATCAGTTTTTTTTGTTTAATTGGAAGTTCATACAAAAAGGCATTATTTTAGCGTACGTAATGATTTATTAATTTCTATGAATGTTTGTTTAGTGAACTTATTGTAAGTACCTACTTATTTTGATTTATACTTAGTCTTAAGTTGTGGTAAACAATGTAACACTTACATTGGAAATAAATTATATTCTATAATCCTGGCGGTAGACCATATACTGGCAGTGTATTAATTTCAATTAAAATCCGTTAATGATTGATTAACAATAACAAAAATTCAAATAAACCGACATTTACCAGATAACTGAGCCTACCTTTTCAGGGATTAAAGCATAAGAAATTATGTCATTCATTCGACACGTACGGAAAGAAAAGGGAGTTAGTTATAGAGTGACTGGAAGAAAAAAACGTGTTGCGCCGACCCCAAGTAACACGGGATAAGGTCAGGAAGATGATGATGATTCGACACATCCAATCCTCACTAATAATATAAATGGGAAAGTGAGTTTGTTTGTTTGTTCTCTCTTCATGTCTTAACGGCTAAACGGATTTAGATGAAACTTGGCACACAGCTAGACCGTGTCCTCGAACAGGATAGTTTTCATAACGGGTATATGTTCCTTTGTGATTATTATCGGCATTTACGCGAGCGAACCCCAGGCAAAAGCAAATATGAAATACGATACGTGTAACCTTCACATACGTATATCTGTAAACGGGCTGGCGTAGTGAACCGCTGTTAAATCACGTTGCCAAGTGGTTACTGAGTAATAAATCTAAAAAGAAACTGATTTACTTCCCCGATATATAATGTGAGCTTTATTTTCTTCGCGTTCTAAGCGTATAATGTAATGAAACCCACGCTTGGATCTAGTCTGCCAAAAATGTAAACAAATAGCTTTGTAAATCAATGGCTTTTGTTTCCATATTTGGCAGACTAGATAAAACAAACATTTCCACACGATAGGTATAACGGACAGTCCTCTGTGCAGAGCATGCATGGAGGAGGAAGAAACGGTATCGCACGTACTCCTTGAGTGCACAGGCGTCGCCGAAATACGGGAACAAACAATAGGTCCCCATTGTTTGTTCCCGAAATTCACTCACAGACATCCCGAACTCATCAAGAGCACTAAGAGGACTGATTTGCTTCTGGAGGGAGGTTGGCTGGTTAGAAAACGGCCGCCATGGCTCACGCACAATGGTCCAACATCAGGACTAAGTGCGGAAACCATACTCCAATAGATAAATAGATAGACTTTTGTTAACATTTCTGGCAATTTACATTTAATTTAAAGGTTTCCAGTCTTAGTTCAGGCGCAGCTGAATACCAGTGATTTACATGGAGCAACTGCCTATTAGATGTGACCTCCATAACCTGGGTATTGGGTATCGCGATACCCTATTAAAAGTAGTTGTCAGATTTTCGCGCTTCTTACTACCTATCTGACTGTTGTAGATCTACAAATGAAAATGGGAAGGTGCTTTCCGAGGCAAGATTTCGGTACATAATGAATGGACATCCATACATGGAGCGATCCTTGCGGTTGTTCATTATTAGAACCTGAGACTATAAAGTTATAATACGAACTATCGAAATGTTATTGCTCTTCCTCTTTTCATATTTATGTGTAAGGGTTCATTTCCAACAGAGATGTGTGAGGTAGCTGTGAAACGATGTGCGTATTCACTGGAGATATGCTAGGCCGCTGATCAATGCGAGGATGCTTAGCGACGCTGTGAAACGGTGCGCAGATGAGCGGTGCGAGGATGTGTAGCGGGTTTTTTTCAGATGCGATGCAAGCAGATTCTCGTTCGCTTCCATTCCTCGCACATTTCCCTAGCACACATAGAGATGTGTGCTGGGGATATGTACACATCCCTTTCACACATCTCTTGCACACATCCCTCGCACCCATCCCTCGCTTCTTTCGTACGTACAAAAACCTCACGCCGCCAAGCCGTCCCCATAGAAGCTGCGCTGAGCTAGGCCTAAGTAAATGAAGCAATTCTGTTGGTTCTTAACAAACACATCTCTCGCTACGCATCCTTGTACATCTCTGGTGGAAAAGCTCCCTAAAAGGCAGTGAAAAACAGCGTAATAAAAGCTTGAACATCTGCCGTCTTATTTTAAACTGTGTCGGATAATGTCTCAGTTAAGGAAGACTGCGTTATAAAATAAACAAAGATGAGGTGTTAAAAGAATGATTATAATAAAAACTCAAATCATACTTTTTAAGCTTCGCCAGATACAATATCTTGTTCACGCTCTATATCCAAACAAAAAATTGCGAACAAGAACTGCAATTTTTGCATCCGTTTCTACAAAATTAAGTTTTTGAGATCAGTTCTCAGCTGCATGTATTTATATTTGAGATAACACGTTCATGTAGGTAGAGATTATCACTAGTTTCAATATTCGACGAAGAAATTTCCGTCTGTACTGGTGTTGGAATGAACTAGAATTAGTGCAGTGACCGCTTAGGTCGCGCGTGGACACCGCGTTGCTTCTTGCCGCGCGTTGCCGCGTCATGCCGCGTCGCGCCGCGATAGGAGCACTCAACCGGTAGCTTTCACTCGCCAAATTACTGTTGTCGCTGCTTTTGACCCCTGAATTCCATAAAAATGCTTTCATGTCATCATTTTTCTACGTGATAATCCTGATAGATTGACGTCGTTTGTGAAAATGTTATGTCTGTGCGTTTTAAGTTTGTTCAGCCGATTGAGACATAAAAGCGTTTTTAAAAATTAGTCATTTCGGCGAGAAATAATTAAATTCAACGTAGGTAATACCGAGAAAACTGCAAAACAACAGAGTAAAATTAACCACTTAAAAGTAAAGACATTCATTTACCGTAACTTTGAAAGTCAGTTTCAGGTGAATTAATGAGTCTTTGTCTCCATAACTTGGCGACAATTTACGAGATTTAATTAGGTAGGTGGAGCAGCTGTGTACAAACTAAGATGACGAATAATCTTCAAGCATAATAATTTCAGTTTCACAAGTTAGTACAATGGCTTCGTGAGAAGATGAAATGGCAGTTTCAAGACCGGGTTGCTAAAGTGTTGCTGAGACAGCCACTCGTGTCTTGAACACATTCGATGGGTAATCCTTCTCTACATAAAAATATATTCAGGTCACAATGTATAGTCACGCGAATGTATATTTTCATATTATAATGTACATTTGTGAGTGTGCTACGTCGTAGCGCTATGCCGTAGACGCTCTACGAACAATGTTGCTACAACACTTCACAAGTTAATAAGCGGTTACACAGGTATTTTGCAGCTTTTCGTTTCGCCTTTCCTCTATTATTTTCTTAATTTTATCTTTTAATATCAGTGCTGTCTTGGTTTTAGAATTGAAAAATGAAGATAAATTATATTGAAAGAAAAGAATAACGAAAAAGTATTTAATTACTGTTTCAGAACTGACAACATACAAATTAGACACTTTAACTATAATTCCTTAACAATGGTATTAGTAGTATTTAAATGAGGTTTGTGTATTGTAATATTAAGATTAACATTTAACTTGTTACACAAATAAAAGAAAAAGGAAAGATTAGAAACTCTACTTCTACTACGGATTCCCCTGAAAATGGTTTGGCAAATACGACGATGTGTAAAACGTCAAGTTATAAAGTTGAGAAAATAATAAATTTAAAACCATGGGCCAAACTCGAATCTAATACTGAAAAAAAATGTGGGAACTTCTTATTCGTAATATCTGCTGTCTCCGTGTGATATTTCTCTTATACCAGCTACTCTGTCTAAACAACATTATAGATGATACAATGCTAAGCCAAAAAATAATCAAAATAAACGTAGCACGTCTCCGCATCAAAAGCGTCATTTTATCCGACTCCTGCGCGAGTCAGGGTCGCGGTTACAATGTCGGCAATTCAGTACCTCAACTCACGTACCTTAATCTTTACAACATTCCAGCCAAAATTAATCTGACGTCCTAAGAGTGTAGATTACTCTTGTCTTAAAGAATATAAGAGAAGAACGTGACTACCCGATAGGTCTTATCTTGGTATAAAGTGTTCTAGGATTTTGTGAGTTGTGTGGTGTACATTTTCATTTTAATAAAATCTTCTGTTGGTAGAGCAGTTTGCTTTTATGTTCTGCTACAATGTTGATTTAGGAGTAAAGAAAGTGTCTGTGTACATACTCGTATATTGGTACGATCTAAATAAATAAAGGACTACGTATATTTTGTTTGTGTAATGTGACGCTCGACATTTCAAGTTATAGGTATAAAGTTTCGTTTACAAGATACGCATGAACAGGTGGATAGAATCAAACCAAATGGCAGCTCGGAATACTCCACAAGTTGCTGTTCCGAAGCAACTTCATGTGTCAGCGGGGGTGCGGGACGTGAATTTTTTATTAATTGTTATTATTTATAAGTCGTAGTATAAGTCTAGACGGCGAGCGTTGGGTGGCTCATCGTCCGATCAGAATCAGGCTCGGCGCTTTGTGTTCCACGCGCTCCTCAAAGAGATGCCAGCATAGAAGACCGCTATAGGGCAAGAACCTGCCAGGGTAACGGAATTTGTTCGAAAGAGTCACCGCGGTCCTAGAACGCAAAGGGTATTAGGGGGTACACGGATGGGTTTTAGTCAGTAAGAGTCTGACACTCCCTTCCGCTCCGCCTAGAGTGGAAGAAGTGATTTGATGATTTCCTATCCATAAAATAAAAAAAGATATAAGTCTAAGATTTCTAGATATCTAGAAATCTTAGGCTCATACCAAAGTATAGTTATATGTATACCTAGAAGGTGTATGGTTGTGTAGGTAGGTGAAAGGCAGGTAAACCGGCGTTGTCCTAAAAATCGACGAAGATGGAAAGGTATCAACCACATTACATGATATCTTATTTTGAGGTTTGAAATGTCGTTGCCTTAAAATACTGTGCTGTATTAGACCAAAATGGCAAGTTTTCCCTCGATACATTATTTTCAATATCATATCATTTAGGTTGGAACTCCATTTTTTGAATTTTCTTTTTTTTAACTCCTTTGAGACCTATAAATCAACTAGAACATAGTAACTTTGTAAAAACGTTATTTTGAATACCAAATGTTTCATTTCCGAATGAAAGCAAATGTTTCAGAATTCGCGAAAATATTGTTGAAACGAGAAATTCTTGTGAATGAAACTGGAGTACCTTGTTGTACGGCTGAAAAATCTCTTTGATTATATTTTAATTTGCACTACAGCGATTGGGCTTAATAACAGGTATTCATTTAATTCCGTTAAATAAATGAGGTTTATTTATCTTGCAGTGTTTATTGTTAGTATTGCCAGAAGAAAATAAATATGAAAACTTTAATACAATTTTACTGCTTCAACAGAGGATGTTGGTTTTATTATTATTAGGAAGGCTTTAGTTATGGCTTTCGTTATTTTAGATCTGAGTTTTACCGTTCATTATTATAATTATAGAATAACAAATCCCACAGAAACAGACAAATGACTAAGTGCTTCTTATGCGTTAATTGCTGTACCTATACATTTTTGAGAATATTCTAGACTCTCGACAAAGTAATGGCGTAAGATTGGCGTATAAAGAGTCACCGCGGCCTTGGAACGCAATTGGCTTTAGAAGGAAAGCGGATGGGTTTTAGTTTGTAAGAGTTTGACACGCCCTTCCGCTCCACCCAGAGCGGAAGAAGTAACTTGATGATTTCCCACCATAAAAAACCCGATTTTGATGAAAACTTAAACTTATTATTACTATAACAACATTTTTGTAAAATCGATATTCCTTCCTGGCCAGGAATTGAACCGATTGATTTTGAAAAAAAAAAAACGCAAACGCAACGCTGTATTATTACACCATCCTAAAGTGTTGCTACTAAGGATCAAATTCTGCGAAACAATAATACATGTCAAACTAAGGAAAGTGCAATTTTTTAACAAAATACTTCTTTAATTTAAAAAAGAAAAAAAAACATCCGATATTTTTTCCTGATGATGTACAACTGCAACTAAATAATTGTAAATAAATAATTCCTGGCTAAGAATACCGATTTTTCAAAAATCCACTGATGCAGTTTTAGTTTTCAGCAAAATCGGACTCGAGACTCGTTTCAGTGTTTTTCGTTAATCCTAATATTTTCAGATTTGGGCATCCACGTACACTTTAATAATTCACCTATATGTGACAGTCTACCAGCGATTACGATAATCAAAAGTCCAAAAACTTCAGACTTGACTCGAGCCGTTTTGGTATGTCAATCCCATACATTTTAGAAGTTTACACAACTGTTATCGCCGATAGAATCTCAATTTGAATGACAAAAACAACAAAAACCGATCACTAATACCTTTGCTCAAACGACATAACACAGTTCCCCTTTAAGCTTTCATCGGGAGACTTATTCAGCGTTTTCGGGGCCAGCCAATACGAATTTTAATAAGAGCCGCTTTCACCTGACCTCATACGGAAATCCTCTCTAACTAAAGTCGGGTTTAAGGCGCATTAAGTTTGTGGAACATGCACTAACGACCCCCGTTGCCTAGCAACGTAAGCCGGTGGCGACCTGTGGCTACTATGCTCCTCTGGTAACTGACATACTGGGGTCATTAAACGTAGATTATTTTGGGAAAGTCTTGTAAGTAAAGTAACTTGTACATAATTTATCGTTGTCATGTTATTTGTTTGTAGTAGTTTCTAATTAGGTTTGAATCTAAGGGTATTCACGTGTTTGATATGTTGACCAATGGTATTCTCACTGGTTTTATTGATTGTGCCTAGATTGAAACATGGTAGCAGATAGAAATATAATCAATCAATCAGGATATATGTATAAAATTCTTCCGTTACTGGTGATTGACTGAGTGACTGACAGACAACGCACAGCCGAAACTACTGGTCGTAGAAAGATGAAATTTGGCATGTAGGTTCCTTGGGGAGTGTAGGGGAGCACTAAGAATTTCCCAAAATTCCTTCGGGAACGGGAAAAAACGGCTTAAGCGCGTACGATGTCGCGGGCAAAAGCTAGTTGAAGTATAAACTCAGACAGACGCAGAAAATGACCTTAGAATTAAGTCAGATTTTAGTGATAAACTGTTTTAACTCCTTTCATCAAAGCTACATCGCAAAACTTTGATGTTACTTATTTACGAAAATTAAACAAAGAGGGTCAATTGTTAAATTCAATGCTCCGGGAACTTGAGTCAAAAGTTACGAAGTGTTTTTCTTTAAAATTTCCTATTACTTACTTTTAATTTCCTGGTCTTGTTTGTTCCTCCGGTAAAATTACTGTCGTAAAATATTTTTTATGACTATTTTATGGCTTGAAGTTTTAAACTTTTTGAACAACGTTAAATTGAGAAGGTAAGAAAAATAAGAAGTTATTCATCCTAAAAAGTAAAGGTCTCTAAGGACATTTGTGAAAAAAAACGTCATGATTTATTGCTTCTTTTTATGTGTTTATTATTTATATTTTTACTTTAGACCACAATAACATATCTTGTTTTACACATGGTGTAAGTCTGGTATAATTACATTTCAGCACTCATATTTTAACATTGTTTCCTACAAATAGCTCTGTATGTAGGTACTGCTGTTCGTGGTGTACGAGCAGTAGTACCTACATACAGAGCTATAATAAATAAATACATTTTTTTTGCAAGGAACCCTGAAAGAGGTTCGAGGGTCATTGTAAAAGAAAACCGTAAAGTTAAATAGGAAATTGTGTCGCTATTGATTGCTTGCTCCGCTACCTTTTATGGTCGTCGTTTACGCTTTATTGTGTATAGCTTTAGGGCATTGCCAATATCAATCTTTTTCATTGTCTGTAAAAGTCCTTGGAACATACAAAAAGATAAGTAAGTAGGTATTTTATATTTGGCAAAAAACAAGATTAAATCTAAACCTAAGTGTGTAAGAACCAACAGATATAAAAACTTGGCTAGTTTTTGAGATAGGTATACATACTCATTTTGAGTCATTCTAGTACTAACTATGCTAATTAGAATCCTACTAATATTATAAATGTGAAAGATTGTATGTTTGTGCAACAATCAGGTAAAACGGCTGAAGGGATTTTGATGAAATTTGGCACACATATACTGCATATCCTGGAATAACTCATAAGCTACTTTTTATTCCGGGAATACGTTTGTGTGGGATAATTTTCGACATTCACGCGGGCGAAGCCGCGGGTGACAACTAGTTTTTAATGAATCTGCGGCGTCGTCTCCCAATTAAATTGGTCTCCAGTGTAACTGAGCACAACTAAATACTAGTATATCCAGTATGTTTATATGGAAGAATTATCTGATCTCCAAAACTCAATAACCGGGTAACAATACCCCCATTAGTAAGACTGGTTGTCAGGTTTCTGACTACCAGTAATTAACGACTGTCAAAGTGACATTTTTCAACGAAAATAATTGTTGTTGAGTGGACATAAATGGTTGAATATTTTTTACGGAACAATTATTCCTGTTACACCAGGACATGAAAAATGTTTCGCTGTTTTCATATTTTGCCTATTGTAAACTGTTTTAATTTCTGGTTCACCTATCAAATTGAGTATTCAATAAATAGTTGGTAAAAATAAAATGTTTGAAAAAACTGCGTACACGAATAATAGGCAATCTATTCAAATTGGGCAAATAGTAGGTGTTTCGAGAATATCAAATAAATTAAAATGGTCTGTGAATTTAATCCTTTTGTTATTCATTTAAAATCTGCATTCTCTGGCAACAACTAAGCAAAACGTTGATATTGTTACATAGGTATGTTAAACAAATATTTATGTCTTAATTTCGTTAACTATATTTATTTCTTATTTTATTTATACATTATTACTACTACATTGACTTGTTGAAAAATTTATGTGACATTTGTTCCACTTATCCGGCACTTTTGGCAGCTTAATTTTTTGTTGTTACTTCTTAATTAATACTCCTCTTTTTTCATTTCTCACAACGCGCTAGTCTTAAAAATTACCAAATTGTCTCACTGTGTATCTGTGGAGAACGTTGTTGATTTCACATTTGTATCATTTCTATATCATACCTATCTTTTGTAATCTAAGTGTGTAATTGTTTGTTTTCCCAAATAAATAAAATAAAATTATTACCAATAATAACCCGCTCATAACGGCTCTAATACTAGAGAAGCCTCCAGTGCCCTGTTTAACGAAACGAACATCGTTAATCATCTTCCAAGGAGGCTTTCAGACATAATAACTTATAATTACACTGCTAGTCAGTTAAAGCCTTCCGAATTTCTCTTCTCTGCACATAAATGGATATCATTTGTCTACCGTTTTCAGTGTGATCCCAGCTTTAGGACATTGTATCAATTTGCTAGTCATCATTTTCATTCTTAGATAACAATGTTTATTGTTTTGTGTCTAAAACTCTAACAATATAGGCCAGTTGTTAATGTTTTCTTAAGTACCAATGAAATGGAATGGAATTTAAAATAGGATTCGACGGGTCATGTCAGCCGCATACACAGTAACCGCTGGGCAATAGTCACCACAGATTAGGAAGAGGTGACCTAGACATGTACCAAATCTCAAATAGTTCGTATAAAAATATAAGTATAGAGAGGAACGCTTTATTAATTTTCCTTTTTACTAAGTTTGATTACCACAAGGGCTGATTCGAGGTGGCTCGAGAATTGAATATTAATACAGAAGGATTTGTGGGGGGCCTCCATCCAGCAGTGGTACCCTATAGGCTGAATAAAAAAAGGAATCTGTCATTACTTTACGGAAATGAATGATAGGTAAATATGATATACAATAACAATAATATAGTTTCAAATTCGTCAAAAATGTAGACCCAAATCGAACGAGCGTTAGAGCGTTCGACAAGCCAACAACTCCTAAAGTCGTCTGGAGAGTTGAAATAAATGTCGACTAGGTATTTGCTGGCAGTTTTTAGAGTTAGGTGCTGCATTTTGGACCGAGCCCAGATCGAGATTTTGGCAAAATTATAAAAACCAAATTTGTTCTTACATTGCGCTCGTGACCCAGTAGAGATCTTTCCTCACTCGATTCCCATGAGGTGTATCATACAATCTAAGAACCTTTTTTTTTAAGCAGAAGGAGCTGATCGCTTCCCAAGCCTCATCGCTCCAGACCATGGATTCAACCAGGGGCGGTCGCGAGAGGTCGCCGCCGCTGATCGCCTCGACAAGGAGACGGTGGCTCAGCCGGTGCTCAGCCCAAGCAGGGTAGCAATCTAAGAACCTACGTTACGACGCACAACTTTTATGGAATAAAACAATACCTATTATTTTGTGTGATGTTATTAGATTTAAGCATCTTTTCACTATTAACCTAAAGTGACAACCTGCGGACGGAATCCCATGGCACGTGTTATCTTAAAAGTTATTTTGTATGGGACTGTGGCCTACACTCTCCCGCCCTGGGAGACGCACGATGTGTAACTAAGATAAATGAAAGACCTGTCGCGTTGTTGTCCGAAGTCACTTCTCCACTAAGTCTTCTGACCCGCATGTCTGACAAATTGTTTTATTATTATTAATTGACAAAATACAGATAATTTATTTAAAAACCAAAATATGAAATCAAGCTATACAGCCGATCGATTCTGTAAACATGTCGAAGTGAAGGCTTGAGTGAAGTGATCACGAGGTGAGCTGTCAATCCATACATTCAAAATTTCACGTGATTACGGAGTGAGATGTCATTCCATCTTGATTATATGGAATGACAGCTCACCTCGTGATCACTTCACCCAAGCCTTCACTTCGACATGCTTACAGAATCGAGCGGCAAGAAGTGTCGTCATATTTAAGAGTGTTTTTGTGTATCTGAGTGCCAATTTTAAGCAAACTTCGTATTGGCATCTCAGTCGCAATGAAAAATGCATGAGATGTGAATGCGAACATTACTTAAAAATTAATAAAACTGGCCCTGGATCAATGTTTCAGTTGTGTATCAGTTGGTTGCATTCCTTTTTAGTTTAATCAAAGGTTTGATACTGCTTGAAAAGTAGTTGGTTTGGAACTTATTAGTAGCTGAATGCAGTCGGGTATTTTTTTTTCTTGTTTTATATTGTTTTTTACTGTATATCAGATACGCAATATCATCCTTAAATATGACCACGAACTTCTGAAACATACAGTATACTTGCCATTGGAGTTTTAAATAATGAATGTTACATTTGAAAAATAATAACTGTTAATAATAAAAAATAATAATGTTCGTAGACACTATTAGTACAAAGAGATTCCATTTGAATGTTGAAATTATTTGCAAATTAATTTCTAGGAAAGCTTTCTTGTTACTAAATAACAGATTCACCGAAATGCATTCGAAACTTCGAGAAATACCACGTGAAATGAATATTCAAAATCTATTTCAAAATCAAATTCATCGGAAAATGTTCGATCCAGCATCAAACATTGCACTTAAAAGCATTCTAGGAATTATAGACAGAACTAATGAGTTCTGTATATATATATATATATATATATTTTTCGTTGTAAATGTGCAACGGATTTTTTTTTAGATGTCTCTTGAACCTAGTCTAGGTCATAGATGACAGAGACAAAGTCGACGATGGAGCGAGCTTATCCAGAAGAAGCCTGCTTGTTTGTTTGCTTTCAATATGCAAAAAAGCGAAATTTATGGAGTCCAGGTTCTGCATGAAAATTGTACACAGATCAGTTTATAAAACACTAGCTTCTGCCCGTGGCTTCAGCTTCACCGGCGTGAAAGTAGAAAACTATCCCAAGTTAACATACTCCCGCAGCAAAAAGTATTCTATGTCCTATTCCAGAACATGGTCTAGCTATGTGCCAAGTTTCATCCAAACCTGTTTAGCCGTTTAGACGTGAAGTGGTAACAAACAGGCATATAGGCCGACAGACAGTCAGAGTTACTCTCCAATTTATAATAGTTATTAGTATAGATAGTACGGAAAAGTAAACAAAATTGTGACCACATCTATAAGATAGAGAATTAAACACATTCGTAAAACATAATAAACCCATTGACCTGAAAACCTTGAACAACACGATATTCAACGCTCGAATCTACGCCATATTTCTTCGCCTTTCCCGATTTCCTTGGCTATCTATCATCGTACACCAAAATAAACCGTCATGTGATGCCTTCAAGGGCCTCCATTCCTGACCCACTTTCCTTTGGATTTCGGGTTTCGCGCGCTATTGATTAACACGGAAGGGATTTCTCATGTGGAAGTCTCTGCTTACAGTTATTTGTTACTGGCTGTTTTACCCAAATTTGCTCCCGGGAACCATGCATTTATTTTTCATTATAAACAGCATCGTAACCCTGCTATACTGTAGTTTTCCTTTAGTGAAACAAATTAAGAGCATTTATATCATCATTAATAATATCAGCCGAAAGACGTCCATTGCTGGACATAGGCCTCCCCCAAGTGTTCGGTCTTCTGCGTCTGGCATCCATCGGCTACCAGCAACCCTCACCAGGTCATCGGTCCACCTTGCGGGAGGCCTTCCAACGCTGCGTCTTCCGGTACGCGGTCGCCACTCCAGAACTTTTCGGCCCCATCTACCATGAGTTCTGCGAGCAATGTGCCCACGGCCAGTTCAGTTTGGCGATGTTTCGGGCTATGTCGGTAACCTTGGTTCTCTTGCGGATATCGTCATTCCTGTACCAGAGAAAATCTCCTATAAAACAAATAAACAATCTTTCCTCTGTTATTCGTTCAAATTTAAATTGACTGCTAGGTTCTTTCCAGTGTAAAAGATAAATCTCTAAGATCTTGGAAAGATCAATCTCCTACCTTGCCTATTAAAAGAATGTTATGAACAAAACCTAGTCTAGAGAAGAATACCTACATGAGAACGGTTCGCTCACCCACTCTTAAACTTAATAATATTAAACAGGCAAAGTTTTAATTACGTAAAATATGACCATGTTCATAGGGGTGTGAGCCTGGAGATCTGTCATACAGGTCCCGAACCTAGTACAGACTCCAGCTCTCAAAAAGGTTCTAGCATAAGGCAGAATAAGAAAAAATAAATTACTGTAACAATGTACCTTTATGAGAGAAATAAACCATATTATTATTATTATAATTGAAGTTTATTTAAAAGCTTGTACGTAACTGTTACACCTGGGCGGTAGTTAAAACTTTACTAATATGTGCGCCGCAGTCGAATAAACCATACTGCAACAGGAATACATAGAATCTATTTACTAATGGATGTTTTAAGGTTTAAGTATGCGAGTAAACTGGTTGGTTTAAACCGTTCACTAAGTTGCCTTTAGCGACCTTTTGGCAACAAAGTCGGGCACACTTTGCAGATTTTGTAAGGGTATGCTTACTCACGAGCGATTTTGTAGCGACTGTCAACTAGTTTCAAGAATAGGTTACACAGAAGCATAAAATATTTAGTTTTTAATTTGAAACGTATAAAACGATTGTATTTTTTTAAATTTCGAACTATTATGATAGTTTGATGACTGGCCTGTTGGTCGAGTGGTTAGTGACCCTGACTGTTAAGCCGGAGGTCGTGGGTTCGATTCCCACCCAGGACAAATCTTTGTGTGATGAGCATGATCTTTTGGTCTGTGTCTGGGTGTAATTTGTCTATAATATATATGTATTTAGAAATATATAAGTATGTTTATCAGTTGTCTGGTTGCCATAGCATAGGCTCTGCCTAGTTTGGGATCGGATGACCGTGAGTGAGTCGTCAAGGGTATATTAAAAAAAAAAACGTTTTATACCTATGGTAGTCTCGTTTTTAGAGCGATGTGTAATTAGAACTCATATAAACAAATCCTCAATTTCTTAAATCTGCATTTCTTTTTAATACGATGTCTTAACTCCAGCGTGCGAAGGCCCTATGTTGTTTATTCAGGGTAGCGCTTGCTCGGTGACCGCAAGGATTACACCGAGCCCTTCCTGCTAATTGGACTTTTTCGTAATTAAAAGTGCCTCTTAATACGACCGCCGCATAAACTTACAACATTACGATATTAAAAACTCGAGCATTATTTTTTATTTTATTGCGTTTTACTTAATCTACATAAATACGTTCCATTAATTAGTATAATGAGTTTAACAGTTCATTCTTAAGTGCAAGTTTTTTGTGGATTATGTAATAAAGATACAGTTAAGTACGTTAAGCTGGAGCTGCGAGTAACTTAGCCACTGAAATATCGTTGGGTTTTTGTGATAGCCACAAAGACCCTAAAACAGATAATGGGACGAATTCTGTACTGCCAATAGTTCTAAAATATGACTATAATGAAGTGAGTATTGCAAAAACTTCGTAAAGACACGGCGGCGGCGGTTGACGACACGGTTGGCGCAGTGGTTGAGCGATTGACAGCAGTCAATCGCACAGCAGCGCTGGGTGTCGTGGGTTCGATTCCTGCACGGAACAAGTATTTGTATGGCCTACAGATAGTTGTTCCGGGTCTGGCTGTTTGTGTATGTGATATAATATGTTTGTAAGCGCACCCACGATACAGGAGAAATTCCCAGTGTGGGGCAACGTTTTATAAAGAAAAAAAAAAGTATTTGGCAAAACAGCATAGTCTTTTGAAAAATAGACTCTCTAACAGCGAAACTGAATGTCAAAAATTCTAAATGTTCTAAAATTCTAAATATCTTAATCTATTGACATGCGCTACCGAAATGTCACGTGGTCACTCTCAATTATATTTGACTTTAATAATGATTACGGCATGGGTCGGTTGGTGCAGTGGTTGAGCGGTTGACTGCTGCGCTGTGTGTCGCAGGTTCGATCACCGCACGGAACAAATATTTTAAGTTTTTCGGGTCGGGCTGTTTGTGTATGACTATTTATATGTTTGTAAATGCACCCACGATTTAGGAGAAATTTCTAGAGTGGACAAAGTTTTATAAAAAAATGGTTGTCGCTAAATAATAATTATTATCACCTTGTCTAAAGCCCCAGGTTATTAAAGAGACTTTAATTGTATTTCAACATTCAAAAAACAAATAATACAAAATAATCTACTTATTCAACCTTTCTTGTTTATTACTTTTTACTATTTCTTGTCCAAACTCAAATAAAAGTAGGTGATATTGTATAGTAATATCTGTTAGTTTGAATACTAATCCCAGTTACACAGGTAAATTACTGGCTGTTGGAAGAATATAAACATCGCCCTTGCCACAATTTAAAACTTAATGTAGTACAGTTTTTGGCCACCTTCCGCGCCACTGCCCTTGCAACTTATATCTGTCAAGTCATTGAATGTATTTCACTATCGTGCAATAAACCGAAGTTTAATTAGTTAAATCTAGTAATTGTATTATTTCCCACAGGTTATGGGCCGTCTCATATACCTTTATTAGATCAGTATTAAATATTTATTGCAAAGTTTTAAGTACAAAGAACGCGAATCCGAATCACTCTGTGAATAATGGCTACGACTAACCTACAAATTGAGAAATTAGCCGGCCGGGAAAATTATTCAACGTGGAAATTCGCAGTAAAGTCATATTTGGAGTTGGACGACTTATGGGAATGTGTTGATCCTGGCACCGAGGTCGATCCGAAGAAAGATGTTAAAGCCAAGTCAAAGATAATTTTGTTGGTCGAACCGATAAACTACGTGCATATAGAAAATGCCACGTCATCGAAACAAGTTTGGCAAAACCTTCGAAATGCATTTGAAGACTCCGGGCTGTCTAGGAAAGTTGGCCTACTGAAGGATTTAATCAACACTTCATTAGATAACTGTCCTAGTATAGAAGAATATGTGAATAAAATTATGAGTACAGCTCATAAATTGCGGAACATTGGCTTCGAAGTTGGAGATGAATGGCTGGGAACACTCATGTTGGCAGGGTTACCCGACAAATATAACCCTATGATCATGGGTCTGGAAAGTTCTGGCATCAAAATCTCATCAGATTCTATTAAAACAAAACTTTTACAGGAAGTCACAGTATCCGAAAGTTCTGCATTCTTTACTAAGCACAAACACACCTCTAAGAATAGTACAAAGCCAAAAGGAAAGGGCCCCCGTTGCTACAACTGTAACAAATATGGACACTTTAAAAACCAGTGCAAATTGCAAAAAAATGATTCAGAAAAAACTAATCAAAACAACTTTTCAGCAATATTTTCAGCTTACAGTACATTGAATCAGGATGACTGGTATATCGATTCAGGCGCTACAATGCACATGACAAGACGCTCAGATTGGTTGTATGACATAAAATCACCTCCGATTCAAAAAATAATGGTGGCAAACAGTGAAGCAGTCTCCGTGCAAAGTATGGGTAATATAAATGTACAAACCAAGTTAAATAGAAATGAATGTCAAATCCAGGTGAGAAATGTTTTACTTATCCCTCAATTGAGTGCAAACCTGCTATCGGTCAGTCAGTTAACAAAGAGTGGCTGTAAAATAGAATTCACTGACACTGGATGTAATATATACAATGTCAATAAGAATTTAGTAGCAACGGCGAGGCTGACCAATAGCATCTACAAACTCAATACTGTTACTGGTAATGCATATGCTGTGAAAAGTGTAAGTAAGTCAGAGTCAGATTTAACTACATGGCATAAGAGAATGGGGCATTTGAATATGGCTGATGTAAAGAGGTTAGAATTGTGTGCTGAGGGTATTGCTATAAGTAACAAAGAAATTGATAGTGTTTGTATACCATGTTGTGAAGCAAAACAAACACGATTACCGTTTCCAAATTCTGGTTCTAGAGCAAATGAATTACTTGAGATAATTCATACAGATCTGTGTGGTCCGATGGAGACTCCGTCTGCTGGTGGTGGAAAGTATTTCATAACCTTCATAGATGATTACTCTCGAAAAGTATATGTTTATTTTCTAAATAATAAAATGGATATTAGATCAGTGTTTGAGAAATTTAAAATTGAAGTAGAGAATGAACTAGGAAAGAAAATTAAAATTCTAAGAAGCGACAATGGTAAAGAATATTGTAATAAAGAATTATCTAATTTACTAGCAGCTTCTGGCATCAAACATCAGACTAGCACCCCATATACACCGGAGCAAAATGGGCTAGCGGAGAGAATGAACAGAACGCTAGTGGAGCGTGCTAAGTGCATGCTGTTTGAAGCAAAACTGCAAAAATCTTTTTGGGCGGAGGCAGTCGCTACTGCAGCCTATATCATCAACAGATCCCCGTCACGAGTGCTGGCTGAGGTAACACCGTATGAAAAATGGAGTGGTAAGAAACCAAACCTTTCACATTTGAAGATATTTGGTTCCAAGGCCATGGTACATGTTCCTAAACAAAATCGTTTAAAATGGGATCGTAAATCACGTGAATTAGTGTTCATAGGCTACTGTGAGAACACAAAGGGATATAGATTCTTTGATCCAGTTAATAAGAAAGTGGTAATCAGTAGAGATGCGACATTCGTCGAAAAATGTGATTACAGCGAAAATATCACTCAGAAAATGCCTACTTCATTGCCACAATATGCTATTATCCCTATCCTATCTGAAAATGACTCACATAATTTGTCAGTAGAAGACACAATAAATGTTGATGATAGCTCACCCAATATACTAGACATAACATCATCACCTAGTAATGATACCTCATTTGATAGTTGTATTATGAATAGGAGAAGTGATGACGAAACATATTATCCTGATACAGATGAATATAACGATGATGATTATGATAATAACTTTCAAAGAAACATCACACTGAGGTCACATCAGAGACACAAAATGCAAGGCAATAATTACATGTGTGTTACGCAGGCTCCAGATCCACTGACTGCTGAAGAAGCTTTATCAGGTCCAAATGCAAAACAATGGAAACAGGCAATGGATGAAGAGTACAAATCTCTGTTGGACAACAACACATGGGTAGTTACTACTCTGCCAGATGATAAACATTCCATACCATGCAAATGGGTTTTCAAAACAAAGACAAACGAAAATGGAGACATAGTAAAACACAAGGCAAGACTGGTAATAAAGGGTTGTTCTCAGAAACCAGGAATTGATTACACTGAGGTTTTTTCACCGGTTGTAAGGCTTGCATCCTTGAGATACTTGTTTGCTTTGGCTGTTAAACATGATTTAGACATAAGTCAAATGGATGCTGTGTCAGCATTTCTACAAGGTGACATAGAAGAAGAAATCTACATGAGACAGCCACCCATGTATGAGAATGGTCAAAAAGAAAGTGTATGTTTATTAAAAAAATCATTGTATGGTTTAAAACAAGCCAGCAGGCAATGGAATAAAAAGATTGACTTTACATTGAAAGAAATGGGCCTATCCCAATCTAAACTAGATCCCTGTATTTACTTCAGAATTGAAAATGAAAATAATGTAACTTTCCTGGCTGTCTATGTGGACGATCTGTTATTATTTACTAATAATCAAGAAACAAAAAGTTATATAAAAGAACAGTTACATAAACAGTTTAAAATTATAGATCTTGGAGATGTGAGCTGTTGCATTGGTATTCATGTAGAACGAGACAGGAAGAGAGGAGTAATATACTTGGACCAAAGAAAGTACATACTAGAAGTGTTAAAAAAATATGGTATGGCCAATTGTAAGACGGTCAAAACCCCAATGGAACCGAATACAAAATTGAATAGAAAAGGAAATACAGAGGAAATAAGTATTATAGAATTTCCTTATCAAGAGATAATAGGGTGCTTATTATACATATCACAAGTAACCAGGCCCGACATTAGCTTTGCTGTCAATACGTTAAGCAAATATAATTGCAAGCCCGAAATGCAGCACTGGGTTGCTCTTAAGCGCGTCATGCGTTACTTGAAAGGCACTCAAGATTATAGGCTGACTTACAAGCAGAACTCTGAAGAGACTATGGCTCATGGTTATTGTGATGCTGATTGGGCTAGTTCAGAGGATGATCGGCGCTCCTGCACTGGTTATGCATTCGTTTTTCAGGGAGGAACAATCAGCTGGAACTCGAGGAGACAACCTACGGTTGCTCTGTCCACAACGGAAGCAGAGTATATGTCATTATCATCCTGTGTACAGGAAGCTTTATGGCTGAAGCAATTTCAAGAATGTTTTTGGCCACAGATGAAAAATAAATCTATGATCATTTACAGTGATAATCAAAGTTCTATAAAGCTTTCAGGTACTGATGGTTATCATTCCAGAACGAAACACATAGACGTGAGGCACCACTTTATTCGTGACAAAGTACTAGGAGGGACAATTGAAGTCCGCTATATACAGACTGATATGATGGTTGCGGATGCTCTCACGAAAGCAACGACATACTCCAAGCTTTTTTTTTGTTCATCCAAGATGGGCTTATGTTTAAGAGAGGATGTTGGAAGAATATAAACATCGCCCTTGCCACAATTTAAAACTTAATGTAGTACAGTTTTTGGCCACCTTCCGCGCCACTGCCCTTGCAACTTATATCTGTCAAGTCATTGAATGTATTTCACTATCGTGCAATAAACCGAAGTTTAATTAGTTAAATCTAGTAATTGTATTATTTCCCACACTGGCCATAAAAACTAATACACAAATTCTGTTACATGTTTTATGTATAGCTGTTGACTACCTAAATAAGGAAGACAAAGCCCGTATGACAATCTCCTGCAAAAGATAGAAACAATAACGGCGGTAGCAAGTCGGTATTGATTTTTTGCACGTGACTGTAAATTCACTTTATAAGAAACACATTTAGTTTATCGAATCTCATTTTGGTAATAACGTCGAGAATCGCGAGACAGATTCATCGTCGGATCGTTTTTACGACTGTCCTTAGTACCCCTTCATCCACACAACGTTCTTTAGCGTACTTTATCGACAAATCATAGTTTTGGCAAATCGAATTTCGATATGCAGCGTCTAGCCAGTCGAATGAAAACATGAGTTATGAACTAATTTCGTTTCGGCTTTGCGTAACGTAAGATAAAACATCAGTTTTGATAGATATTATGAAGAATTGGGTATTTGACTGGTTTTTTATCACATTACTCAAAACCTGAAGAGTATACAAGACGCAGTTACAAAATATTGCCTAAAAATCTCATAAAATGGCGGTGTCTTAAAATAAATAAACTTAACTAAATTAATAATAGGTTGTAGTTTACATTCCGTCGTTCAAGCCACCCAAGAAACTGAGCACTATAGATTTATTAATAAAATATAGCAAGTTACTTAAGTCTAATAATCGACAATAATGTAACGCATGATGTGCTTACCTGTAAGAAAATGGTACACTGGTCTATGAGTTTATTTGATGTATCTCATCCTTGTATACGTGTATTCAATTGTTGGTGAGCCAAATAAATAAAATAAATAAATAAACTAAACGTATGTGTCTAATATAAATAGATAAACTTTTGTGTCTAATATTTAATTCCTTAGGCCTGTTGTAAATGTTGGTATGCTTGTACACTCTCTGAGTTTTGTATGCAATTTATTGTATGGACAAATCCCGTCATACTGTATACTTTTCCTGCCGTACAGGGTTCTCACTTTTGGTACTTCTAGGTCGTCTTGATTACGGGTATTATTTCTATGAATCCTTTGTTTAAATCAAATATTTCTGTGTATGTTGGTCTTAAGGATCTTTCGGATAGTCATGCATGTATGATATGTATATAATTGTCGTCAAATTCTACAAATTTTTAAGCAACATTCGCATCTCAGTCGCAAACTGTCAAAAAAGCCTCATGCGAATGCGAATGTTGCTTAAAAAATTGTAGAATTGGTTCTCTGATCACATTTGGGGGTCAAGCTTGGCCAGATATTGTTCAAGACAGATTCAGAAGGAGAAAGAAGTGGCCTTTGCCCAGCTGTGGGACATAAATAAGGCTAGTTAAAAATAAAAGAGACAATTGGCAATGGCCTTTTATACAACAACTTTTGTCCGCGACTCAGTACGCGCATATCCCGTTTTGTCCCGTTCCCGCAAGAATTTCCTGTTCCCGTATAGCACTCGTCATGAATGTGGCTATCATATACAAAAATACTATTCCAAATCCGACTGGTATTTCCAGAGATTAGCGCGTTCAAACAATCAAACAAACTCTTCAACTTTATTATATCGTAAGAAAAGTTTTCGTTCGACCGTTTTTTCTTAACTTATTTTCCTAATCCGACTACCACGAAAATATATTTTAATTTTTCGAGTTAATATATAGTCTATGACACTCACAAATAATGTGGTTTTCCGTTGGTAAAAGTTTTTTCTGGTTCAGTAGATCCAGAGATTACCCCCTACAACCTCACGAACTCACAAACTTGACCTCTTTATAATATTAGGTTAGATATAGATAATATAACCTTACCTACTATTACCCATTCTTGATATATGTCATGTCATTTCTCAAATAAAGCATAAAATATTTTTCCATTTCGTTTGTTATTCGTTGATAGATCATTATTGAAATCATTTGCGATAATTGTCAATTACTCTTTATTACATTGTCTTTGCGTCCATAAAATCTGCGTAAATAACTCAGCTTTTACGAGTATCTCTACTTTTACTGTCTTGGCTTTGATGTTCCTACTATTTACGTGCTTCTGAACGATATTTGTGACATCTTCAAAGAAACAAATAAAGTTGATGATCGTGGCTTGCCGTCTGATCAGAACCAGGCTTGTGTCGACGGTGCGTTGTGTTCCACGCACGACTCAAAGAAGAGATGTCAGCATAGTAGACGGGTCCCGCTATGGCTAGAGCCTGCCAGGGTTGTGGAATTTGTTCGAAATAGTCACCGCGGCCCTGGAACGCAGGAGGAATATGGATGGGTTTTATTCAGTCAGTAAGAGTCTGATGCTCCCTTTCGCTCCGCCTAAAGCGGAAGGAGTCATTTGCTGATTACCCATCCTTAAAAAAAAACAAAAAAGGCTGCTATTAAGATATTTGGTATGGAAGAACCCAAAAAAGCAAAGTGTTTCTCTACCTGGGAATTGAACCTAAGACTACAAGCTCCTCAGTAGTATTTTAAACCAGTAGACCAAGGAGGCACGAACAAAGTGTACTTCGGACAAATATAATCATCCCTAGACCGTTTGAGAATTAAACAAGTTTTTCAAATCTTAAACTTTTTATCATAAAAACTGTTTTCAAAAAAAATATGCTAAGAAAGTCTCGCTAAACGAAAACAAAGTTGTTTAGTAGTAAATAAGAATGGCGGGCGGGTGGCGTGTAATGGGCCATTCATGTCGAACCGTACTTGTTTAGTGGCAGTGTAGACGCTACTTTATTAAAGGTAGGGCTAGGAGCAGCTGGCTACGGGATAATATGGCCGCGGGTTTTTTTGTGATGCCCTAATAAGAATGGTTGGCTAATGAGAAGATGAAAAGATATGAAGGACAAATCGAACGATTTTAATGTGCGCTGCATCCTATCTTGTATTGTGGTCTCTCTCTGTCACTCAAAGGTTTGCTGGGAGAAAACGCAACTTTGAGATAAGTTCGCCCTTGTACATGAACTTTTCTGCACTGTTAATAATATAAGTTTCTATGGTGTACAATAAAGAATCAGAACAATGACATAGTACACGGTTAATTTTTGGCTTGATTTTGATTTCAGTATCGAAGTATTCGAAAGAAAGACCAGAAGCATTGTTTAAGATATGGATACAGCGAAAGATAAGAGAGGGATATATAAAAAAATTACTCATACAACAAGTCTCTCGTTTAAACAAGATTTTCAAACCATAATCAGCTCCGAAAAACTCTCTAAAACTTAAGTAAACATCCCCCAGCTGACATAATAAACTCAATCTCTCCATCTTCCAATTTCCTTACGAGATAAATGCTTAACCCGCTAAAATAAAGAGCCAATCAAAATTCTAATATCCGCGACTCTCGTCCGTGTCATCCGCAACGCAGCGTAAAAAGCGCTCGAACGCCGCGCTGTAGCGCTGTAGCGGTCCAGATTGAAATAACCGAGCCCAGAAATGGGTCAACGATCTCTTAAGTAATTGTTCGATGGAGGCTATTGGATTCAAGCTTACCGCACTCAAACGTACACACCAACCGCACTGAACCAGAAATATTATACGTTTATACCGTTTTCGCGACCATAAAAATATTCCAGATTAAAAATGCTTAGCACCGCGGCAGTTGCAAGGTTCCCGTTTCCTTATCCCTCGCTAACTAAAGACTAAAGTTTTGCTCGAACACAAGCTAAGATTTCTTGCTTATTCCACTCTTTGTAAAGCTTTGTCCAAACTTGCAGTTGGCTCAGTTTCCTTCAAAAACCTATACATTTTTCGTAAGCACGTGTTTCTCTTATATATAAGCCGTCGCAAATTGGCGCCATTTCAAAGTTAAGACATGTGAGGACGTAATATATGGACGCGTCCACTTTCAGAGCTAAGACAATGGCGGAGATTGGAACATTTCCAGCCGATAACTCAAATGAGGTCAAACTCGTCTTAACTTTTACGTTTTTATACATTTCTACTGTGGACGTATTGGATTTTTTATACTTGTAACTCTGACATAACTTTATGAGACTTTCTCATCAAAGTTTAGCTTAGCGGTGAAATGAGCGTGTAAAATAAATTATGAAAGCTCGTCATGTTTCTTATCTACATGCATATGAGTGCATGAAACCTGCTTAACATACGTGAATAGGGAATTGCTAGCAATATTCCTGCAAGTTACTGAACTGTGCACGGTTGGAATTGCATACTACGTCATCATACAATTCTCAAAAGTGACGCATCACCGGTTTCGCAATCTTGCATTGTTTTAAAATCTTAGATGTATGGAGGGAATAGAAATGCATTCCTGACTGTGAATGTAGGTGCGTGACCCTGGTAAGATTACAACCCTTTAAATAAATCCAATATATTAAGTCCTAAATCTTCCTTTCGTTCAGTCCATCCAAAGGTTTTACGCAAGAGATTACCAGGGCAATCTCAATCAATGGACGGTCTTATCACACAGATGCGATAAGACCGCCCATTATATAATCTTCTTATATAAATAATTCTCGTGTCACAATGTTAGTTACCATACTCCTCCAAAACGGCTTTACCGATTTTTATGAAATTTTATACGCATATTCAGTAGGTCTGAGAATCGGATACTATCTACTATTTATACCCCTAAGTGATAAGGGTTGTCCACCCCGAACATATATTTTTAATTCATTGGATAATTTTTTTTTTTTTTTTTTTGATAATTTGGCATTAAAAATACATATAACCTTTCTATCACCAACCCTTATTTTTATAGCGATATCAGTACTTTAATTATTTTCTACTCTCGGCGGTCGGTAATTGATCATTTACCACTCGATCAGTTATTCTTGACTATTTATTAGAAATTTAACAAGAATAAAAAATATTTAAGTGTTGGGAAGCCTATTTACTGAGGTAGGCTTTAGGCTATATAACATCACGCTACGGCCAATAGGAGCCAGCTAAATAAAATGCTTTGGTGGTTTACTAGGTTGGTTTCACCATTAGTTTTTCGCATATTTTTCAATCTGTATATACGTCGAGCACTATAATTCAATGAGATTAACTTAAGTACCAACACACAAACAAAATGAATACATCAGGCCAACAGTTCCATTAGCCATGACGTTCACATATTCGTTTGACCGCACTAATTTGCGATACAAATGGCATACCTTTGTCACCGCTGCTGACCCTACCTGGCACCTGCGATGAAAGGACCGAAAAATCCATGTCAAAATGTACCCACTAAAGGTCGCATGTAACAGGCTTTAATAGAATAATGGGCGGGAACCAGCCTGTTTTATTTGGGTACAATTCTGAATTATATTTTGGTTGTCCAAGTTGGGTTTTCGAAAATATATGGTTAGTGATGGCTCGTTTGGTAATGCGGGGGTGGTTCAGGTCTACAGTTAGAAGCTGTAAACTGTTTGTTGTGTTTAACTTAAGGTGCATGGGCAATACTTAACACTTTCAGTGCCCAGAACTCAGCATATGTGCTACATATGACGACGACTCGGCTGCTGAGTTGTGGGCACACGAACTCGGCAGCCGAGTCGTCGTTATATGTAGCGGCTACTCGTGGGCACAAGAAAGAAATTATTGTTCGACCCATATGCTGAGTTCTGGGCACTGAAAGTGTAAATTTTATTCGTGTTCTATATTACTGAAGGTCGTGTCCGCACTGGAAAGTTTTGACGGATTCAGTGACAAGCTGGTTCCAGGCTACTCTGTCTTCGGCTCTTCTCAGAGCAGTGGTCGCAATGAGTCCTGTTATAGCCTTGATTTGATCAGAGGGCTTAGTGCGAAATTTAATGTACTCGATCGCGTTAACGTAAACGTTCGCTTATGTCAAATTGGTTAAAAAATGCAGAGCACGTGCTTGCTTGTGACGTATAAGTGACAATGACGTTCAAAAGGTTAAAAAGTTTCTTCGTTTTTGACACCGACTTTCGAAATTAAAATTATTTTAGTCTTTGTAGTGTTTTTATTTGGAAGTCGGTTGTAATTTTTTCTACTAGTTTTTATTTCCACAAGAAAATTGACATTACACCCATTATGAATCAGTCTACACGACTACTTCGATTTTATTGTTTAGGTACTGAAAAATTTATTGAAAGAAACCCAACGCAAAAAGTATAATTACCCGACATCATTTTGCTTACGTGGACGACGTAATTACAATTAGTCAGCAACGAGTAAGAAAAAGCTAATAAAATAAAAACTGCTGAGCCAAACTGAATAAAATTTACGGGACCAAATGGCAAGTATAACAAAAAAGAATAACATAAATTGGATCAGAAACCTCGAAATAATCGGTGTATATACATAAAAAAAAATACCCATCAAATTGAGAACCGTTTTTGGAAGTCGGTTAAAAAATCCATGTGTTATGTTATGATCACAACAAACAACACAATTCGTGTTCTCCCTCAGCAACTTGGGCCATAACTTTAAACTGAGGTCTACATCGTACCTTTGTTTTCCACTCAACAACCCACCACATTTTAGTATTCAACCTTAATACACGTAAACACCCAAAAAAACAAACTTTGGGATATAATATGGCTACTTTTATTTATGCCAGGGTTGCGTTTATAAGAAAACTTTTGCCCCTTGAATATTGTATAGGACATAGCATTATAAATACAGAGCACAATTTAACTTTGGGGATGAGACCGCCGCTCGATGAGAATAATTGTACGTAATTAGAAACACAGAGTAAATTAGTACAGACGGTTGAGATAACGGATAAGGAATTTGAATTAAGAACTTCCTATTGTAGAAACTGCTCGAGATATGGTTAAACTAATTTTATTCAACATAACTCATCATCTGCCTAGCCTTTTCCCAATTATATTGGGGTCGGCTTCCAGTCAAACCGGATTCAGCCAGTATTTTACGTGGAGTGGCTGCCTACCAGACCTCCACAACCCATTAACTGGGCACCACGGTACTCCTTGGTAAGACTGATGTCAGATTTTCTGACTTTTCTGACTATCCGTAACGACTGCCAAAGATCTACAAATAATAGCCGGGACCAACGGGTTAACGTGCTTTCCGAGGCACAGAAGAGTTTCGATATGTTAAGATGGTCACCCATCCATAGACCAACCTCGGCAAGCGTTGCTTAACCTTGAAGATCGACCCGTGTGGCTGTTATTATTTAGCCACAAGCTCCTCATTCAGCATATTTACTAATAAGTAATTCTGCTACTAAGTATTTTTGTTCACAAGACATTTCGCTAAAAGGATCTTTTTAACTTGGAATCATAGGTAATGTATGTAGAAGGTAGAATACCTGTTTTTCTCTTTCCTAACAAGCAAGCGCGACTGCCTAGCGTGGAGTCCTGGATTCGACAAAAACTGTTATTGAGTTTTTGCAATAGGAATTTCTTAGTGACAGCCCGGAGTTTGGAAGTTGGTGGTGTGACACCCCCGTGCCTCGGAAAGCACGTTAAGCCGTTGGTCCTGCGCCAGATCTCTCTCCGGTCGTGTCGGGTTGCCGTCCCATCGGAATATGAGAGTGATGGAAGAGGGAGTGTACCTGTGTTGAATAGCAGTCTTTTTGTTTTTTTTTTTTAACGATGAGTAATCAGCAAAGGACTCCTTCCGCTTTGGGCGGAGCGAAAGGGAGTCACCGCGGCCCTGGAACGCAAAGGGCTTTAGAAGGAACACGGATGGGTTTTAGTTAGTAAGATTCTGACACGCCCTTCCGCTCCACCCAGAGCGGAACAAGTCATTTGATGATTTCCAATCCATAAAAAAAATATATTTATCAAGCCGTCTACCATTTCATTGCTCCCTTCTTTCGTAAATCCGTCCACGATCATACTTCTCATACCTAAGGACTTCTGCATCTCTCTATTCTATGCTAAGAGTCAAAACAAACTCATTGGTGACTCTAATTAATGTTATTATTAAACTTCACTCCGAATCACTAACTTTGAATCAGTTTGTCAATATGTTGTTTTACAAATACAAGTACCCAGAAGGTTTGTGGATAAAGTTATACGAACGTATATGGAGACGCAATTAAGGATTGCCGTAGTATTATATATCGCTTTATTAAGCTCGTTAGCAATCCCATTTTCCGTTATGTTACAGATGTTATAAGCTCGTATATTCTTGATGTATTAATCTTGGTTTGGCCGAAGTAAAGTCGTGTAGACATTGCACATAAATCATAGGACTATTTGTTATTGAACATGTTACAGATATTCTAAGATTATCGTACTTATAAAATAAAATTGGTGATGCACCGTGACGAGCATGCGAGGTATAGCGGTCAAGCGCAATACCGCGCGCGATGGAGGCCTTTTGTGGATGCCCTATGTCCGAGAAGAAGATTTAGGATCTTACGTCAAGAGTGATCTTATATTGGTACATAGATACTTAAAGAATTTTACTACTACTTTTTACTAGATGTATGTGGCATAAACATAAAATCCAATCTCGCAACAAAACTGAAAACATTATTAAACCGAACGAAAATCAAAACATATATTGAAATAAAAACAATCGACGATCATAAAATCCTCAATAAACATACAGAGAGATAAAGGAAACATGGTAACATGACGGAAATACCAAAGAGTTCGGATCAGAATAAAAAGAAAAGTTGATATAAACGTTACATTTGTTAAAAGAAAGATACGTAACACGGAAAACAATGTCAGAAGAAAGAATACGACTGTATTATCATTCATCGATATATGGAGGAACTACGGAGTAAATTCTGTAGTTCGTCGAAAGACAGGGACATCGGGAATGTTCGGGAAGGCTCGGAGATTGCTTGGCTTTGACGCCTGCCTGTGTGATAGATAACAGGCTCTCAGATTTATCTCCGGTGTATATTCGTCGTCCTGTGTGACATTTTATTGTTTGTTCGTACTTTTTTGTGAAAAGGTGTCGTCGGTAAATATGTGTCTTGTGTTATGATAAGATTTGGTGCTTATTCTGGCATTTATTTTCTTTTTGATATATCTGATATGTAAATATATACAAATGGAAATAGTGTATTAAGTTTGTGTTTCCACTGATTATACGAAAAATGTATATAAGGAACCATATGTAGTAACAATATTAAATGAGCAAATCTGTTCGCTCATCTATACTTTTTGGTTTCTCTGGTTTTCGTACTCTTACTAAAACCAGGAAAACAAAAAAGTAAAGTATGCGATAGAAAATGTAGTATCTAGCTTATATCACAGGCACTCTGCAGATTGATGAAACAGTTTTAAGAATATTCAAAATAATTTGTAGCCTGATGTTGAATATTGTGAAGAGGATATCCTTGACACCAAATCTCTGGCAGTCAAGGTAGCCTTTGGAAGAGTCTGGCGAAAAGTAAAAAGAATTTGAAATAGGAATGTGAAAATATGTTTTGTTTTTTATTTGGGACTCCGGTACCAATGTTCTTTGAAGGCAGACGCCTAATATATTTTAAAGTTCAAATCTCAAATTTAGTTTCATTTTTATAATAATATCAATAAGTAACACTAGCGGGAGTCGCTGGTGTTACAATATATACCTACTAAAACATGGAACTTAAAATGCAGAAAATAGAGACGCATTGTTAGCGCAAGTCTATCAAAGCAACAATTTTGATCGACAACCCATTCCATCTTCCATCCACACGTCCAACTTCAATCCCAAATCGTAACTTCACCTGCACCCGTCTCCGTCAAACGTCTCTGTCTCCGAATGTTCATGTACAGACGCGGACAGAAGTGGAGCACGTTGCTTTATTTTTGCACCAGACAGCGGAAAATCTACAGCCGGGCATGGATATTAAAATTCAGAAGTTGGCACCGCGGTTCGTTCCTTAATTGAATGCAGACCAGGTAAACACAATAAATTAACTTCAACGCAGCGATGGAATTTATAGACAGGTCGCCACTCGCCAGACACATTTTCGTACCAATTATACTTTTTATTGAACAATTTTTTACTGAAATACGTTTTATTAATTCAGCTGGAGGGTCTTTTCTGGGATAAGCTTAATTAATTTGGACGTCGGATATTTACACTGGAATTTAGAGCAGTTTAAAAATAAGCTCGCCCTGTTTAATATTGGAACGAACAAGAATTAAGTTAAAAATTAGACTAAGTTTAAAGACAAAGATGGAAAGTAGGAATACAAGGAAGCTACAGAGGTTTTGTTTCAAATTCTGAAACCGCAGTAACAGTAAATATACACAAACAAATAAACTTCTGAACTGGTTTCTGACCCAACGTTAAGGCTCATGTGACTTTAATTATTAATTTAAACAAACAAAGTGAAGAAGTTGAAACAATCAGGAGCAAACTGAAGATAGAGTAGCGCTATCAGTTGTTGAACAACTTGGAGAAGTTCCCTTTACGAGTCGCCAGCTAAACATTTCCTCCTCTTAATGATTTTAAGGAACTGCTTGTGGAACAGAACGTCTTGTTTATTCCACTGAAAATTATAAGTTGGATCGCACTCCTGAGTCTTGTTTAAAATAACTGTTCTGAGCGAGATCTTAGTTGTGTTTGTCACCGGAAAATTGCAGACCCGAGAATTGTAATAAATCTTTATTAGATTATAATTTATATTATGAAAAAAATAATCGTTTTGTACACTATACAAATATATCAAATTCAAATTCAATAGTTTCTAATATGTCCGTGTCGTGTAAAAATAGTTTACAATTTCCCGCGATATTTTACAATCTTACGGCGATGGCAATTTTCCGGTGGCATGTTCAAATGTTTGTAAACGATCTTCTTGGTATGTTATCAACACCTTTTGGTGTCTTGGTAAAGTTATCTGGTACTTATTTTCATACAATATCTTCATCAACTGCCTAGTTTTTCCCAATTATATTGGGGTCGGCTTCCAGTCAAACCGGATTCAGCTGAATACCAGTATTTCACGTGGATCGGCTGCCTACCAGACCTCCACAACCCATTAACTAGGTAACACGGTAGGTCTTGGCAAGACTGGAGTCAGATTTACTGGCTTCTGGCAATCCGTAACGACTGGCAAATATCTACAAATGAGAGCCGGGACCAACGGTCATACAATATCTTCTGTTCCAATATTTATTTATCTGGTTGAAAATGCAATATCAGGACACTCAAAAATGCCCTTTCCTTCCGAAAATCGATACGGAAACACAACGGACTCTCCCCCAAACTTAAACCAAATAGAAAAACAAACTTAATGGCAAATTTATTAGGTTCAATTTGGTTTTATTGGCTAATTCATTGGCAGTGGATGGTTGTCCGGGCTCTTAGGGGCTTTGCAAAAATATTTCGCAAATCCCTGATGTACGGGACCACGGGCCCCGTAATAAGTCTCACTTTGCTGTTGAAACGACATTTTATTACGTCGAGTTTTACATATAAATAGACTCCAGTGAGGAATTACTCTTTTATTAGCCATAAAATTCAGCGGTGTTTGATAAGGAAACTAAGTTATAACTTATGTTAATATGGCTCGTGTGTGTGCGCAATAAATATCAAAGAAAACTACAGTGATATAGCAACTTGAAGTGAAATCAGTTACGCAGTTTTACTCAGATTTTTACAATTTCTTTAAGTAAAAAAAGGATTTTTCAGTTTATTGTGTCAGGCTTTTTATGGCTGAAATAAGCCGCGTTAAAGAATCGTAAAGTTTTCAGATGAAAGCAGCCGGTCATTGTTGCTTTAAAATCGTTTTGTATAAACTGGACATAAAATGGATTAACTTTAATCTCTGAAGGAATTGAAGTGTTCATGGCATTGAATTAAAGGAACAATTACATTAGGTTATTAACCTAGAACCGGAACCTAGGTTCCTTGTTTAGGGGTAGTCACTACAAAAACAAACTCTCTTGCCCTCACTATATTAAGTTTTGTTTTGAAGATTTGTCTGTGGATGGGTGACCATCTTAACATACCGAGTTTCCTCCGTGCCTCGGAAAGCACGTTGAGCCGTTGGTTCCGGCTTTCATTTGTAGATCTTTGGCAGTCGTTACGGAATGTCAGAAGCCAGTAAATCTGACTCCAGTCTTGCCAAGAACTACCGTGTTACCCAGTTAAGGGTTGTGGAGGTCTGATAGGCAGCCGCTCCACGTAAAATACTGGAAGCCGACCCAAATATAGTTGAGAAAAGGCTAGGCAGATGATGATCGGTTAAGTAGTTTGGTTTTTTAAATCAAAATAGCTTATGTAATCCAAGTAAGTAAACGGAATTTCGTGTTTTACTTTCCTGCGACATTGTAGTGGTGTTGTTAGGTGTGCTGTGGGTACCACTAAAAAGTGAAAAATAAAAAAATGTTTTTACAAAAAAAAATACAACCGACTTCCAAATAAAAGAAACACTTCAAAGTATGAAAACAACTTTAATTTCGAAAGTCAGTGAAACTTTTTTAAGTAAGACAAATAGACCTTCAGTTGGGAATCTTTTTCACCTTTTGTTTATTAATGACAAATAAAAACGGGACAGTGACGGGACGGAGATGTAACTATTACAAAATCTCTCCAAGTAATTCACATCGATAAAACCCAGCGAAACTATCCCTTAACCATATATATATTTATATATTCACACCTAAACATAAAACAATCAAAAGCCTAAAAGGTAGATTTACATTTACAAGTTCCAAACACCTCTTCTAATCAAGGTACGGTTTAACAAAGGGTTATAGTGAACCGTAATTCATAGTTCGTGTAGGCCAACAATCACCGTATTGTTTATAACACCGGACTAATTAGTCTTGCCACGTTCCCATTGTGATCTTGAAATAACAGCGCCAGTGGCGGATTTAATGGCTCGTTAGGCAATGCACGGAGTGTGTGAGCGGGACGGCAGGTGAGGAAAGAAAGAGTCAGAGCATGGTTAATATTTATCTGTGGTTGTGGAAACGAATCATTGTAATTCTGAGTATGTTTGTTTGTGTTGTTGAGCACTAAACCGGGATTCTGTCTGCGTAAAATATTGTAATCGCAATCGCTTTTAGTTTGACAGTTTAAGAATGTTTAGGTTAATTTAGATGATAAGGTTTCGATTGGACGTGTGTTACGCCCCTAAGGGATGGGCTTCCCTCCTAAGGCCTGTCCACAGAGTGGACACAGACATGAACATTAAGAGTTCTAATAAAAAAAGGACAGAAATCGCAACTGGTAGCACGGGTGACGGTAATCAATCACTTACAGTGCCAATTCTATTAATTTTTTCACACAACCAACACAACTCAAACTGAGAAGTTCCCAATGGAGCAACGTTCACATTCGAATCTCAGTCGCATTCTGTCAAAAAAGCCTTTCCATACATTTTATAGTAGAATTGGCCCTCAGGATTCAATACTCAATACAATACTCAATTCTTTATTGCATTCCATATATTTTAGATGGAATAACAAAGTAAAAGATCAATATGGACTCTGCCGGGTACAGCAATATATGGTGAGAGGAAGAGGGCCAAGTAGGATTGTTTGCTACTCAACGCCACAAATATATGACTTCGCGCGTTTAAAAAAATTAAATTACTTTTTTATTATTATTCTTTAATTCTTTATTGTACACCATAACAGCCTATATTAATACACAGTGATTTAAATAGTTCATGTACAAAGGCGGGCTTAACTCAAAAATGAGTATTATAATTTATTTTTAGTATTATAGTTTATTTTTCTGTTAAATAATATGTGGGGCTTAGTTGCCTGACAGTAAAATATTATTATTATAAAAACATCCGAAATAGAAGAACTATCTTAAAAGCTTGAATATTATTCTACTGTCATATGAAATTCCATTGAAATCAGTTCAGTCGTTTCACCGTGATTGCTGAACAGGCATCGCATTTATTATTACAGCGCACTTCGGACGGCAATATTAATATTCACGTCTCGCTTCGACGATTACTTGACTCTCATTTATAAAATAGTTTTCAGAAGTATATAAAAATCCGTTTTTTATTGGTATCTAGATAGATATTTCAGATACATGTAACATTGAACGCTAATGAAATAGTTTTACAGGTTGACGTGCTTTCCAAGGCTCGGAAAAATCTCAGTACGGATGTTAAGATAGTCACCCATCCACGGACCAACCTCAACAAGTGTTGCTTAACCGTGAAAATGACCCATGTGGCTGTTGTTATTTAGCCACGAGCTCCTATTTTAACATGGAATACTTTTCCTTAAATACGATACGCTTTACAAAAACTTTTAGTGAAATCCAATACGCATGGCGTATGGGAAAACGCGTAGCCCCAGAAGCTGAAACATGAACGCGTAACAATATCAACATTGACAATAAGAAACGTAGTTTTCGGCGAAGAGTTTTTTTGTTAATGAAACTACTATTATGTTAATAAATATCAGGTTGCAACAGGGTGTATTTAAAAAAATATACCTATATTTAATATTTTATTCTTGTTGCTTAAACCATACATAGGTACACTCATGGAGCCGCTGTTTTTTTTTAAAATATATATTTAATATTTTATTCTTGTTGCTTAAAACATACATAGGTACACTCATGAAACCGCTGTTTTTTTTAAATATATATTTAATATTTTATTCTTCTTGCTTAAAACATACAAATACTCATGAAACAGCTGCGAGGCACCAGTTATTCATATGAATAGTATTCATACACATATAACAGACATGTTTATACCTACATTTTTTACCCTTTCACAAGTTTAATACGGAAATATTTATATTCACGCGAAAAATACGTACTTTTTTAATAAATGCGAACCTCAACCGACACGTATCTAATTTTGGGGCGAATAATGGAGTTCTTTTTACGTGCAAACGTTTTTTATGTACCTACACATGTACGTGTTTCGCCCCGGATTGCCCCGGCCGGGACGTGCGCTCATCACTTGTTTAAACTTTAAAATCGCACCCGTGTTTTGTTTATTTATTTGCATTTTTAGGGTTCCGTAACCAAAGGGTAAAACGGGACCCTATTACTAAGACTCCGCTGTCCGTCCGTCTGTCTGTCTGTCCGTCTGTCACCAGGCTGTATCTCATGAACTGTGATAGCTAGACAGTTGAAATTTTCACAGATGATGTATTTCTGTGCCGCTATAACAACAAATTATAAAAATCAAATAAAATAAAAGGGGATAGCAGAAACATGTTTTTTTCGGCTTATGGTACGGAACTCTTCTTGTGCAAGTCCGACTTGCACTTGGCCAGTTTTTTTAATATTTAATTTAGTCCTCGTTCGAATAGTATAGTTGATTGTGAAATGAAAATAGTCTAAACCCTTTTCATTTTCTGAGTCTACATTTTCGTTATTTTATTATTTTCGGACTGTAAAAATATCTGATATTTAAAAAAAACCTACCTTAATTTATTACGTAAAACTGTAGTATACTTACCTATCCGCTTTCCGGTTTAAATATCTTTACTCCCCATTTAGACAATTGTCACTTACCTGAAAACAAAAAGCAAAAAATATTAGTAAATTTATCGCAGTGCGGGTAAAAGAAGGATAAACAAATAATAATTATTATTATTCACAGCGGTAATCATTTTGCATAAAAGTTTTCCGCATATAAAAATGCTAAATGTAAAGCCTTTATTGTGTATCAATGCGTTTCAGATTACTAAAATTATAACATTTTTTAAATTCAGCATATGATTGGAACCGAACAAATATTAAACGATATACGAGACCATAAACAGAGTTACTTCAGCGATGGTGCGCATTTTTCTTCCATGCAATTAGTATCCTTGACAGAACTAAAATTAAAAATAATATATATTTTTTTAGGAAGAATTACCATTGCATATCCTCGATTAATATCGAAAAGACTGACTATAATTACTTTACTATTGATATTTTGATTCAAGACATGGTAAAACATTTTTTTTTTCTATACGTAGAGTTTGCGCACTGTCTCCGAAGTAACCCTGCAGATATTTCTGATTTTGCATTACTTACTAGAGTAAAATCAACTTAAGGAAATCGCTAAATATATACAAAAACAGTTTAAGCTCGGTCAACTTCAACCCTATCCCTAATCCGCTTAACCAAAAACTAATTCTTAATGAAAACACCACAGCCTAATAGAAACAGTCCAACCATCCATTTACCCGGAATTGATTAGCCGTCTAAAATTATTCGATTTTTTTTGCTCCCATTAGGCAAAACAAAGTTTTAACGATCCGCGTCGAGGCACGTTGAGGTCGGTTCTTTGATAAAAATCCTCGCCATTTTTAATTACTGTTCGGCTTCATTGTCGGGCCCCGACGTGTTCTCGATGGAGCGTGATCGACGCAGCCATACTGCGAAATATTACTAGCTACGACACAGACTGATTGATTGCAGTGTCTCATAATACCGGCTTTTGCTCTTTAATCGGCTTCTTTATAAAATGAGGCTTGGTTTAGGTTTGGTGGTGGGGAGCGATGGGGCAGCGGATTTTGCTCTGCTGTGACATGTGGCATGGCATGGTGTGAGAATTTTTGGAAATAGAATTCCAGTAATGCAATATCATGTCTTTAAGCATATACCTACTTGATCAATATATAAACAAAACTTAAAGACTGTTGTTTTTTTCATCTTTACAGGTTGCTCCAAAATAGAGTGGTCATATGGAAGGGTGATGTCCTGAATTAGATACGCAGCAAAGATTCAAGATAAGAGTTATGCAATTGCTTCGTAATTGTATATCAGAAACAAAACATCACACTTAAATATGACTACGCATTTCTGAAATTGTCTGAGTATAGTTTATAATTTTAGCGTTTAAAAATTATCTTAAAAAAATGGGAGGCAATTTAGGAAACATACATAGGCATAATCTTCATAAAAAATAGAACACAAAATCGAAGTAAATCACGTTTTTCCAATGCCTAAACGATGCCAATAAAAGAAATATTCCAAGTAAAAACGTTTAAGTATTCATTCCAATTCATTAAATGTAAGTACACTCAACTAAACTACCAATAGAAGAAATAAAAGACGATTTATTTTTTGTACTCGTTCAACAAGATTAGTACCGATTGTATTGTTTTTGAAACAAATGAACGTTGTAGTTTATGTTTTTTTATGTTTATGTAAAACAATATACCTAAGTAGGTCCGTTTATATTCTGTGAAACATGTTAAGAATTAATTTCAAACGGAAGTAACAATACCATTGGCTCGGATATTATTGTCGACATTAATCTAACGAATGGATTTCAGGTGGTTCCTGCCGTAGTTCCTTATTCCTTAGTTCTTAGTATTGCTGGGGAGTTTGTTGCGCCACTTCTTCTTCCCAGCTAAAACACTAGGAAGTGGTGACGGGCGGGCGTTTTGGGGGACTGTCTTTATGTAGAACTTTGACGTTCAAAATGTGCTGGCACCCAGCCTAATTTGAATAAATTACTTTTGATTTTGATCCGTAGTTCCTTAGTTCAGTAAAATGTATGTTATTTTGTGTGTAACAGTAGGTATGAAAATACATGTCTAACGTAGGTATAAGTTGCGGAATCTGTTCGAAAGAGTCACCGCGGCCCTGGAACGCAAAGGGCTTTAGAAGGAACACGGATGGGTTTTAGTCAGTAAGAGTCTGACACGCCCTTCCGCTCCACCCAGAGCGGAAGAAGTCATTTGATGATTTCCCATCCTTAAAAAAAAAAAAAGCCTTCTCCCAAAACCTTTTGCTTAGAATTTACCTTAAACAATTACATCTTTAAATTGCCGGAACATTTTTTTACAACAATGTAGGCTAATTTTGAAATATAAGGGTAATCTTCCGGCCTTGTTAGTAAAGGGGTTTTACTTAATCCACGCCTTTTTACCTTAATATCATCGTACTCAAACAAATAAAGAATATTTCAAAGGCTTTTGGAGTCCAATTTTGTTACTAAAATGAATGGAAAATTCCATTTCAAGTATTTTTATCAGCAAATGTAAAATGCTTTCAATAGGTAACAAAAATTTGAGAATATTTTACAATGATTCGAAATGGGTTTTAAAATTCGTTATTCATTTTACAATACATTGACGACTTTTTACAGTTTGTTGTTTTTAATCCACCCTTGCTTTTGGTCAGTTTGGTCTTTTTACATTCGCAGAATGGTTGACATCAACTTCGCTTACAATATTAGTAATACAAAAGACGAGCACTCCATAAGTTCCGCAACCGAGAGGTACCCAACGAAACCGGTTCCGTCTTTCAGTTAGTAGTAAGTTAAAAAAATAAAAATAAAATAAACCTAAAAATAAAAAAGTATGATGTTACGGATATAATTAGGTATGTTACGGAACCCTTCGTGTGCAAGTCGGACTCGCACTTGACCTGGCTTTGTGCGTTTCTTCTAGTCGAAAATAAACTTATTTTCGTTCTTTCTCCTTTCAAGCTCCGAAACTCAATAACAATACACTTCTAATGCATCTTCTACGTCAACACATTGATATTCAATCACATTACGCGCCATTCCCTATTCACCCCACCGCGCGCCAGCGCCACACTTGTACATCCTTCCTCATTACCTACACTTTAAATAACAAGGAACCCAATACACGACTAATAATAGGGATGTAAAAGGAATATAAATGATCCTTAAGGCAGATATTGGCGCGTGATAGGCCGGGCGGCGCCACCAGGCCAGGAGATAGGGCACGTCGCGACACTCCAGCTACCACCACTTGAGGTGCGGAGGAGCTCCTACACAGGAATAAGTTTTGGATAATTCGCACAAAAGGAGAGGGTTTTGTAAGTTCTGGCTGGTTGGGTGTGGAAAAAGAATGGCTACCACATTTTAAGCAACTGGAAAGAAATCCTAATCCTAACATTTATATTATAAATGCGTAAGTGAGGTTGTTAGTCTCTATTTCACGCCTTACTCACTGAACCGATTTTGTTGAATTTCGGTTACATGTACCCAATCTATCAATTATGAAATATTAAAAAAAAACAAAGTATATAATAAGCATCTCTATTGGTTTGCAACAATAATTCGTATATCTAAATAATTAAAATGATTTGTCCGTTGTTGGAGTGAAGTTGTAATCCAAGTGAATAATGCCAAGTGATAGTAAGTTATATTTCCTGCAGTGCTGTAATTTCACGTGATATGAAATAATACCTACTAATATTACCAATAAGTGCTCTTGAATAGCAAAATTGTTTGAAATATTCGCATCATAAAGTACAGCATCCTGTAGCTACCATCTGTCTGTACCAACTTAGCTAAAATAAGGGCGTCTTTTCCGACAATGTTGAGTGCGCTCTCAGGACGTACCCGGGTTATAACAAAGAAGACCCGATGCTTCAACATATAATTGGATAATAAGGTCCCTTGACCTTTTAAAATAATTACCTAGACATATAAAATAGATTCGCTATAGTCGACGCCAGATAAATTTGCAATATCGGTCATTGTCCTTTCCTTAATATCTCTTCGTAGCTACCTGGACAGTTAAATTATGAATCGTTTTCAAATCTAGAAAATGTAGAGGTTTACGATAAATGTCGATTCAGGACCTTACCCTTATGTATTTATTTCTGTTTTCGGAATTAAGTATGTCAACAAATGTATATGAGTCAATGACCGTTATTGCAAATTTATCTGGCGTCGACCATAGTAGATGGTACAAATAAAGTAAAATAATAGTAGGTAAAGAACATATCTTGATAGAACAAGAGAATAATTGTTTAGTTGTATGTCTTAACTGGTCGTTATCTACTCGGTAGATTTGTTCTATTTTTATTTTTATTTGTTGTATACCTACCACAGTGTAGTTTTTTAACCCAAAGGTTCACTGATATAGAATGCCTTGATGCATTAAGTCCGCGCATGTACCACTATTGTACATAAAGTTTAAATAAATAAAATAAAAAAGAACGAAAGAAAATCCGTTTATTCTGCCAGAAATGACGCACAGAAACATTAAAGATAAATAACTTATCAACTATAATTATAACTCAACGTAAATAAAAAAACGGTCATCCCTATCAGCCCATGTCAGGACCAGACATAACGGATGTCTGGAACAAATTTCTACAGTCCAATATGGACTGTAATAATACTGCATTTAATTCAATTGCAAATATAAAGTTTTTACAATAACACCACCATGTGCCAGCGGTTTTGTCCGCATACAAGATACATTTTAACCTTCTCTCGTGTGAAAAAAATATGTCCTAATTATACGCCACTGTGTTCCCATCCGAATCCATTCAGCCGTTGAGTCGTAATGGGTTAACAAACATTCAAACATACCTTTAAGTAGCTCGTCATAAAATAATCAAACAGTAAAACACAATGCTACCCCTTATTTATTATCAAAGCATTTAGCGCTAATCACAAACGAAGCATCTCTAAATTACCCCACACATTACAGTTTCTTGCCGCCTTTATCTTAGTATGTATTTAGAACAAAAGCTATTATTTAGTTTAGACAGTCCAGCTTCCTGAAAGCATGGCAACACTGCATATCGTGGCTCTTAATTAACTCGGACGAAACAAGCCAGGAAAGGAAAAAACCTTGCCAGTATAATTAAAGATGTTGAGGTGTAATATAGAGTTGCAATCTTCGAAAGTAGGTTTTGTGATAAGAATATTATAAAATTAGAGGTGTGGTGAAAATAATTGGTACCAAAATATACCCTCGACTTCGTCCCAAAATTCAACACTAGTTTACATTGTTTTTATGCTTGAGTTTGTCTGATTATGATGGTATAATGACGTGTGGTAGCTTACAAGTGGCGAGTAATTTAGTTTTAGGTTGTTTTTGGGGGAATGTCTTTATGTAAACGTTCAAAAAGCACTCAGCCTAATTTGAATAAAGGCATTCACTTATGACTAGGTTCATGAGGTCCGAGTGCTCTTTTAGTTTTTTGTGGCCACAGAGCTAGCCTGGCTGGCATTCATCGATCCTTCTTGTGACCACAGAGCTGACCTTTTTTTCGGCCGAAAGAAACTGAAAGTGACATTTGACCAGTGATATTCACTCTCAAAAAGTTCAAAATGTATTGACACGCGAGACGTAATCAGAGTCAGCAAAATAATTTAACTTTTAAAATAAAGCTATTTGTAGATGCTTAATATTGTAGTAGTAGTATTGTAGATGAATCCAGAGTTTAGTTTCAGTAAATTAGTTCAGCTTTTTCCTAGAATTAATTCCGTAGAACTCCAGCATTGCGGAGCAGCTGTAGCTCATATCACGCTAATGAAGCAAAACATAGCTAGCATTAGGATCGCGTTCCAAATTGCTTCTGCAATGCAAACTGAAATTGATATAACATGGATTTACTGGACTCATAATGAATGCTGTGGACTGACTGATGACTTTTATTTTCAATCAAAATCGCCGAATCATCTACACAGTCTTTTAATCCGGCTACCCCAAAGAGAGGGATTTTTTTTTGTTACTTTGTTGGTCAGTTTCTAATCTAACCGAATGCATCTCAATACCAGTATTTTACTTAGGGAGACTACCTATCTGATCAGTCAGGTATTAGATGATACGATTCTCCTTGGAAAATTGAAGAACATACCATAGCATTGGTATTGGAATAACCACCAACAAAAAATGTTTTTATTTAACATCCAAAAACAAAGGTAATTTGTAAAGCGAAACTTCTGTCAATAAAGATTATATTCCAATTAAACAAAACAATTCCCAGATCACCCTGTAACCTTCATCAACAATTAATCATCCTTGACAGCCAACACAACAATTGTTATAATAATTCTGGTTACAAACATTAATTGTTGGTACAACATCTAAATTGAATGTCATTAGTTAGGCACAGTCGTTTGTGGGAAGCCTTAGGCGGAAACACGTGGAGCTGCTACAACTTAGGTGGGTTCGTGCCATGTTTGGCCTCTGGCTGCGTATTGTGCGACCCAGTTTCGGTTTTGAGATGAATTCGAACAAACACCTTGACTGAGTGTATTGGACGGTTGCTGGGAAGTTTGGAAGCTTATTTTTTGTTTTAACCGACTGCGGTGAACCTCCACACGTGTGAAACACATAATCCTGAAAGAGGATTATGTGTTTGTTAGTAGGTATAAGTTTTTAAAATGGATTAGGTATGTCTAAAAAAATATTGCGCAATTCATTGATAAACTCTTTCTTAACATCAACGAGGATTTCTATTCGATATTTTTTACAGTTAAAAGGTAAAAGTCCCGTTAGAACACAACCTAGCTAAATATTTGTGTACCGCTACAGCATTTTCACTCGTCCTCTCAATATCGGTTTTCTATCTGAAACCTTTAACCGAAGCTCCGCTATTAATACCTCATTCCGGCGTGAAGGATTTACCCTTATAGCCCTCCAATTTAATACCCATTCGCTGCTAATACCGCCGACATTTCATTAGTTAGGTTCCAAGTATCCTTCGTGGGAGAAATTCAACAAGTCGCCTCACTATGTCTTTGCCACGTCGCTTAGACGCCACACCGCCTCGCTGCCACGTCGCTGCGACGACGCTGCGTCCGCGCCACGTCTCCCCGTCGTTTGTTACACAACACTTATTGAATTTCACGCCTCAGTGTACCCGAGGTCCCTCGTGCTCAGAATTAATATTAGGTTTTTAAACGATCATTCCTCAAACATAATTGGTCTTCAAAGGCGGTTCTTTATGTAAAAGGTACAAGTTTTTGTTTAAATTTTCTTTACCTATTTGTTTGTTGGTGGGAAATTGAAAAATAATAAGCGGCGGAGGCTGCTTGTCGCACAGTACTGCGCCATGGGGCCTTCAAAAGACTATTTTATCTTGTTTCCTGTACACAAACATGTACGTTTTGTATTTCGATTCCTGGCTAGCTCTAGCTGTCAATGCTTTAACAACAAACCCGTGTAAATCCTGCGGTATGAAGGCAATACACCGAATATTTAATAGCAAATGTACTTTTGTGTTGAACTATGCTGAAATTATTAGGTACTAGCTATGCCAGTCAGTTCAATTAAACTGAACAAAACCAGATTTTAAAATCTATTTTTAAGAGATCTGATGTTTCGAAATACAAACCTTTAAATTTAATATAATAATAATAAACTTGTAATATTATGAAACAAATTATAATTTACAAGCCTCAAGTTATGTTCTCAAAACAATATTAAATTAGCAACAATAAAGGTAACAAAAGGTCGGCCAATCCGTTTTAAACGAATCATGTTCTATGTTAAATTACTGAAGGATAAAACAAATAGAGAAGTTACTCAGACAAAATATTTGCCTGCCAAAACTTTCAGAGATTCCCGGAATAAAATGAAAATTTAAATCTGCCCTTTAAACTCGGATTTAGTTTGTTAAAACCATTTACAGTCACAGAACTTTTGTTTTGTTTATTTAAATATTTAGTCAACAATATAAATAGCTCGTTAGGTTTCAGTTCACGGAACTTCGTGGCTGAAATTAACTGAAAGTCGTGACCCCACTTGAACATGATTGGTCCACTTTCAAAGTTTACTTCTTAAACATTTCAACAAAATCTGGTGACCATTCACCTCACAAATATTGAATTCTGACGCTAGAAGTGTTGCTACATGCAAATTACCTCCCCCAGCAGAGTTTAAACTAAACCGCTGGGGTATTTGCATTTTATTTTTCGATAAATTTTTAGTGATTCTATCCTTTTCATGGAGATTGGTTTCACTTTATTCGTTTTTTTTTTATTCTGGCATGAAATATAGATATTCGGTTGGCAGAATTTACATTTTGCAGCCATTAAAGCCATTAATTACTATGGACGACGGAGAATATAAATACCGTATTGTGCGAAAATGAAAAATGCTCTGGACTATATTTTCCATGAGACTGTCTCTACAAGTAACTTATCACAATAAAACGGCTCACTGCAACGCGTTATATAACATTGCGGCTATTTTGACTGTACTCGTGTGAATTATGCTCGGATAAACTTTGTAAAAACCGTTCCTAAAATACAGAAGAACTGATATGAATCCTCGTCTTTCCACCACATAAATTATTTGAGGAGGAAGATTTTAACACGCTGAGATTGCGTGCGGGCTTTAACTCTCTTAAAAACGACTTTTACCTCGTAAAAGGTGAGTAACGGCCGACGCGAAACCTTCCTAATGATAAAATAAATTATTCCGCCAATAATTTGATTGCACTTTTAAAGCTGACTGCGCAGTTTTACTACAAACCCACTTGGAGATTCATGTCCCATGAACCTCTTGGAAATGCTAATTGATTTTCGTCTTAGGCGATATTTTTCGCGTTAAACTTAATTAAAACATGGCTCTTGACAGCTTGTTGAGACACCCCGAGTGTATTGCAGATAGTTGACGCGTTTTATGGGTTTACTTTTTTCTTAGGTTATGAACTCATTGAATGAGGGTGGATGGAGGGGAAGAGGGAGGCTCAAAGAAAAGATGGCAGGATAGTGATATTCAAGAAAAGAGATTCAGTGACGGCGTGATCGTTGAAAGGACGCAATGGTAGAAGAAAACGTACTGCGCCGACCCCCAGTAACATTGGGAAGTCATGTAGATGACGACGATGAACTTATCGAAGGATAGGATTCTGTTTATCGTTCTACAATAACAATAACAGAGAATCCAACAACAACAAACAGTTCAACAACTACAGAGAGTTGTAAATACGTGCCGTATTTTCGAACCCAATTTACAAGTCAACAAGACAAACTGTATTGCGAACAAAATTTACGTCACATGCTTACAAAATCAGCCTTACAAAGACTGAAATTTGTCGCTCACAAAATGACCAGATAAAGGACACAATAGACCAGCGTCATTCCTAATGTGTTTGTTTTAAAGGGACGTGTGTCAATATGTTCGGCGTGCGACGTGACGCCGTCACGGGGTCATAGACCTGTGACGTAGCCACGTAGCCCCCTAATGATCAGCTAAACGGATAAAGGGATAAAGGCAAGCCTTTGTCAATAGGCTATCGATATTTTCCAATTACCGTCACTTTTAGTGTGTTGGTTTTAGGGGATAGAATGATCAGGACACATGATCCGGCTTTTAAAGGTGTCCCAGGGATATAATAAAACCTTCCTCTGTTAATGTATGTAGGCTGTGTAAACCATAAAATGTTTCCCAGCTTTTGCAAACATATCAAAAATTCTTTTCAACTATTTTATTTGCCGAAAAGTTTTCCGGTTTTTCATGAATAACGTAAATCTATGTTATACAATTTTACATACCTACATCTGCGCAAGCCAATATAAAGTAGGAAACACTTCCTATTTTCGATTCTGTCAAATTTTTTTGTCATTTCCTTAAGTTACTGTGTTTCTTCCATCCATGCTACTTTTCTTCTTCAAAATAAGTAGTGCAAAAAATCTGTGTCATAATTCAGATAATACACAAGAACACAAAGAAAAATACATGTCATTTTCTTCTACACATGACACAGAATAAATAATAATACCCACACACTTTAAGAAACTACCCACAAATCACTCAAAGTTAACGAAAACACTTCCCCACTCATTCCATCTAATAATGTAACAGGGCACAGCATAATAAAGTCATATAACAAAACAGGCAGTGCGTCAGTAAGCTGTATAAGTGCAAAATATAAAAATATTCTTATTTGCATCGCGAACGTTTCCGGGCAACCTATATCAGTGGACGTACTGTAATGTATTCCAACAGTTGCTGCTCTGTGGCGCATAAAATATGTCGCCTTCTATTATCTCGGCCTTTTTGTATTTTTGCCGAGAATACATTAATGAGGTAGGTTTTCCTGTAGATAATTGGGATTTGTTAAGTATTAGCAGCTTGCTGGTTTACCTCCGAGTAAACCAGCAAGCAGCAAGTTAATGTTTATTTGATTTTAAGAACATTCGTATTAAAACATTATTTAGTGATATTACATGCCAAACAATTAATAACAAAAGTAACTTTCACTTTTAGGTATTTCTATTGTTCTATACCTTAGAAACACTTTAATAATCCTACATTAAGGTGAAATATTAAGTGCGTAGTAATACTGATAATTTAAACACTATAATATCATGAATATAATTTATGATTACAGCGAGTTCCTTTCAGCACGAGTAACTACTAGATAAAGTTATAAAACTTTTGTTGAAGATTCTAAACGGTCTCAATTTCATAAAAATAATGTTCAAAGCAACAAGGTATTTAATATAGTATTTCTTTATTTTAGGCCTGTTTTTAAATAAAGTCTTCATTTAAATAAAATCAAATTCTAGAATATTTATGTCACGTGTATTGTGATGTACGTCTGCGTATTTTAGGGTTCCGTATCCAAAGGGTAAAACCGGAACCCTATTACCAAGACGCTGTATCTCATGAACAGTGATAGCTAGACAGTTGAAATTTTCACAGATGATGTACCTATTTCTGTTGCCGCTATAACAAAAGATAGTAAATACTTCATTAAAGGGGGCTGCCATACAAATAACGTGTTTTTTTTTTCGGTTTATGGTACGGAACCCTTCGGGTGAGAGTCCGACTCTCAATTGTCCGGTTTTTGTATTTTATTACAGCTACGACGATGTAATACAATTTCTTCTGCATTACAAATAAAAAGGAAAAAAATCCGAAAATCCACTGCTGGGCCCCCAGCGGTGGTTTTGCGTCCTATATAACACGTCCTATATATTGGATAGAAATCCAAATAAACGCAATTCTTTTTTTTAAATTTCGTCGAACAGCGCAAAATACAATATCATCGGATTTTCTTTTTTGCGTGGTACTCTAATTCTTTTTTTTAAAGAGTTTAAGTTATTCCCATCAGCTTCAGCCATTGAAAGTCCCGTCATAATCGGTCCAGCAGTTTCGGAGACTAGCCGGAACAAACAGACAGACTAAGAAAAGGCTTTTTTTGTTAAAAGTATCGTATATAATTTGAAATGTCAATAAAAAGCTCTTATTTTTATATTAGTAACAGACACTGCAATTTTATTTATTTGTATGTAGAAAAAGGTATTTATAATATACACGACAAGCCGTCTTTGCCCTGACTCCTAAGTATTGGCGACCGTAAGTTGAAGCACTGCATGAATGGTAAGGGTCTATAATTGTACCAATTAACTGGGGTAACTGGCCCATTGTGTAATGCCTTCGTCCAGTGTTCATTATTTGTAAGAGTACTCCTACTTTTCTTAGAAGGACCCGGCTTAAGTGACCAGCTGATTTAGTCTGGGAATGCCGGATGCTCAAAGGTTTAATCACGAATGAAACTTCATTTTTTAAATTTAATTAATCTTACTATTTATCTAATGTTCCTATAAATTGGGTGGAAACGGTGATTTACATGTGTTTTAATTACAAAAAGCAAAGGCTTCTTTGACTTTAAAGTCGAGTATTAACGAAAAACTAGCTTTCTTCATGGCTTAGTTCACGCGGTTTACCCCACAAAAACCGCGCATTTTGTCCGGAATAAAAAGTAGTATATGATGAATTGGCGTAGAGAGGAAAAAACAGGGAAAGATTGTTCGTAAATTGGATAGTTCAGTAACTTCCTACTTCTAGAGATTTCCTTTATTCGAAGAGCATTCCTTTTATAAATATAGATTAGATTAGCAAACCTACGGCCTGCGTGCAGTATATGGCCTGCCAAACTTTTGTGTAACCAAGCACACTAGAGTAATCTACGAGCAATTTATCACTCCTGAAAAATGTACTATGACTATTATACCGTCTTACAAAACGAAAAATTTGACCTATGCCTATGATGTAGCAATTTTTATTTTAAACTGTCCATTTGTCACTAAGTTACAAATCCCATTCGTGTAAATACTACTCATAATAAATGTAGATTTTTTTACTGTAGGTTATTGCAGCCCATCATGATAATAGTAGAAGCGCTATGTGGCACAGGAAGAACAAAAGTTAAAAAAGTACGGTTGATTTAGTTAATACCTTAAAGAACTAAAAAAAACATCACACCACTGCCACTGCACCGGTGCTATTTCGACGTCGGTGATGCAAAAAAAAAAATATTCACACATCACTAAATACCGATTTCTGCAAGAGCAGCACTATCATTAGGGATGTTCTGTTTGTGGAACCCGTGCATTCATTTATTTTTCCAATTCCACTCGCCAGCGAACCTAGTTTTCCAATAATTCTCCCGAGACCGCGATAGATGATGATATTTTCTCTATTCATGTTTGCTTTATATACCTTTTAGATTTCCATTATATTGCACTGTTGAGATATTGGTTTATCACCACAATGTTTTTTCCTGATTATTTATTGTTCCTGGCCAGCTAAAGATGTTCTGGAAGATATCGATAGTAGTGATAAGATCGCGTTTTTGCCCTAATTAATGTCACCGTTTTGCATAAGCTAAACTTTGTCATCTGCGAATAGCACCATCCCATCACTTCCCGTGGGTGTCGTAAGAGGCGACTAAGGGACTCACCTGAAAATGGGCAGAAGCATTCTCTGTGCATTGCAACCGCTACACTACGATCGCTAACCCGCCTGCCAAGCGTGGCGATTATAAAAAATCCCCTTCCCCCCATTGGGGAAGGACGTCTTTCGGCTGGTATCATGATGATTGTCATCTGTTAAAATTTTGCTAAGTCAAATTAAGTAATACCATGTCGCGATGTCTTCCACGCCAGCTTAACAACTACTGAGTTATGCTTTTCCCCACTTTTTTAACTTATATTTTGGCACTCTATCGGTACCCTTCTATCCTTATATAAAATCAATTAAATTTAGTCCCCAAAACCTCAATCCATTGAGGACAGAAATGTCGACAGATGACATAAGTTTAAACACCACACTAGCAACTGTACTCGCCCGGAAACCGACGCGAATGGAAACAGGCTAATGAAACGTCTGTCAAAACAGTCCAGTTCAAATTTTAATTGAAAATTGCTTTTTGAACCCTTCACACTTCGTGTTGTTTAAGTTAGCCGACGAGTTTGATCCCATTCTGCCAATTAATTTAGTACAACATACGGAATAAGTTATTGTGTTTTATTGGGCCGCTTTTGTAGCTGACGGTTACATAAAGAACTTAGTAGGTTACTAAGTTTTGTTTTGAAAACCTTTGAATAAAGTTTCTGTTATGATCCCTAAGATCGAAGTTAAAAGCCTTTTAATGTGAAATATTTAAAGTACCTAAACACCGAGGAGACCTTTCCAAACCTAATTCGATCGGTACCTACCTACACGAAAATGACTTCAATTCCAAATCGTTTTATGCTCGTTTGATATTCCCAATTGAATATTTGGGACTTTTATTAAAATACTTTGTGAGACCGGCGCGATAACACCGCCTCTAGCATATTGAATCAATAAAAACTTTCTAAATATGGCTGTGTGGAATTCCAAATACGAAAATTCCGAACCGTTCGATGTCGATTAAGGATACATCCTATAAACGTATTTACGCACTTAATTCGAAAAATATTGCCTAACTTAGGAAGAGAATGCCGGTAATGGCCTTCCTGCCCTTAATAAGTTACTGCCATAAGTTATTCCGCCTTTATTAATGATGCAAACAGAACAGCGATAAAAACTAAGATTATAATGAAAGGGCAAAAAGTAAAACCAAGACGAACAAATAGAATAAACCTTAAAGGAAATGAAAATTTTCTCCCTGATGAGAAAACTTAGGGAGTGCAGACAAGAAACCGTGGAAAACCACGAGGAATCCACCTAATGGAGTTATCTAGCGAGCTCAGGCGAATTAAAGAAAGAGCAAATTAAAGAGGAGGAACCAAATGAATAATTGTCTGCTTGTTAAAATATTTTCCGTCGTTTTCTTTTAACTGAAAACGCTACTTAGGTGGAGGATTTGTAAGAAAATGTTTATTGAATCCTCTCGTACCTACTTTATTTTTCACAAATAATTTGATTTAAGTCGAGTCTCGTATTTTTTCTAAATACAAAAAATAAATAAATCTCTCATGAATCATGAACTGCGGAAATTGGAAGATACTTTTCACAAACAAAAACGTTTCTCTAAAAATAAATACGTTGAACGATGAGTGTTATTTCGTCCCCGAAATACTGGCAGAGCCGTACTCTGCCGGAGTATATACCTAGTACGAGTATATACTATAGTAAGTTGGTTTGTCTACTGTACTAGCAACGTGGGAACATTCGAGTGGCGTATTCAAACGATGGGAGACGCGTGACTAAGGACCGCTGCTCACCCCTCACTGGATCGAGTTACTTGCTCTGTTTTTATATTTTTTTTTTTCAAATAACACACTTTTTTGTTGTGCCTCAGAGGGGTCTTCAATCTTTTTTTGCTAAAAAAAATATTTTGCTGTTTGTATGCTTTTCAGCGTGCGTGAAGTGTTTTTCTTTAGGGCAAATGTTTTGTATGAACATAGTATTAATCGAGAAAAAACTCGGTCTGTGTTTTGCGAAAAATGTTGTTTCATAAGCAATACGGAGGTGCCAAAATTGGGTTTCGCGGTCCTTATCTACATATTCTGCAAAATGTTAATACAGACAATTTAAACAGATTACTCTCTGATACATAATCAGTTCTAGTAAGTCAATTTTAAATGTGTGCAGTTTATTGATTTGTATAGTGGTTTGGTCTTTTTATCCCAAAGGTTAACTGGTAGAGAATGCTTTGATGCATTAAGTCCGTCCATGTACCACAATTGTACATAAAGTTTAAATAGATAAATACAATTTTGATCCATACATAACGTGCAGAAAAGAAGAATCAGGAGGATAAGAAAATGTGTTAATTATTCATATGACAGCTTCAGGCAGTGGGACTGACTGACAAAGAGACTGTTTCTGCCCGTCTGTCTGTCTGTTTGTTACATTTTCACATCTTAACGGCTGAACGGATTACGTTGAAACTTGACCAACGGGTAGACCATGTCCTTGATTAGGACATAGGATACCTTTTATCCCGGTTATGCCCTTGCGATGAATTCCTCCCACATGAGAGGAGACGCTGGAAAAGCTACTTTCTAATATAAAATATGCCAGTGCGTTGATTAAAGTATAAAACAAGGTGTGTGTTAAAAATGAATTGAGGTCATTAAGCAGATTAAAATGTATGTACTAGTACACTCAAAGTACTTCAAACAACACAGTGAATGGGTATATCATAGGTACCTATCTGCAGTGTAGCGCTAAAGGACAATGCCCTTGCAAAGTGGAAAGTAAATAAGTGGCAACTGCTTGATCTCCACGTTCGTGTAGCTGATATTTCATCGCAAAAACGACTTTTCAACACGCCAATTTATGTATTTTTGTCGCCCTTTTTGGTCGAGAGCGATTTATTATTATAACTTTGAAAGCATCTTGTTTTAAAATAAAACTGAAGGATTATGAGCTGTATTTGTTTGTTATTAAACTTCGTTAATAGCAAAAATTATTATATAATAATATATAATTATAAAAATAAACAATAACTTTTTCAACAATTCCTCTAAAAATAATTTATGTTCCCTTTTAATATAAACTTGACCACAATCTCACCTGACGGAAAGTGAAGATGTGCTCGAAGATGGAGCACGCCTTTCTAGAAGTAATCTATTCACACTTGACTTTTAATGGACCTCTAGGTTGTAATGTAGCTATCAGGCTTCACCAGTAATTAAAATTTATATTATTTACATGCACATGCAAGTTTAATGCCGCCAATTGTAATTTCAATGTTATTTATAGGTGTGTATTCAAATCTCTGGTGCGAGTACAATTCGCTGACTCGCCGAACGTGGCAGTAACTGACGTTGATGAACACGTTGTGCTAAAAGTGTCTAATCCTGGTTGAAATGACGGCCGCCATGGCCCACGCATAATGGTCCAACACCAGGACTAAGTGCGGAAACCATACCCCAACAGATAGATAGAAGTGTCTAATCTTAGTCACAATACTTGAACGTTCCAAAACAATCCTTATTGTATCCAAGTATATTTCTGCGCAGTTCACTTGAAGTAGTAAGGAGAAGTTAGATAAGTTTTTTTTCTAAAACAAAATAAAGCCAGTGACAAAGGAAAACGATTTTAATCAGTTGTAGTAGTTCTGAGTAATTCTTTTAAATAGAAAACGATCACTTTCCTGTATAAGAAGATTATTTTACTAATGAAATAAGTAGAAATGCTAACTAGGTAATGCTGAACAGCTTCAATATATTTTCAACCAATAAAACCACTTCGCCTGCGTGCGAGTTCCATTCGTACGAGCAATAGTGACGTGACAGGGGCTGACTGTGATGTACACGCTCTGTGGTGTGCCAAATAAGCGTAATTACAGTCTACACGCCTAATTTTTGTGAACAACAATCTAGGTATACACCATTCAGGTAGATTCTGATAATTTAGTTTGTTATTGTTAGTCTGAGTACCTAGGTAGCATTTTTAACTTGATCAGTTACAGTTGGCATAAGAAAATATGTTATCATTGCGAAAAATATAAACCACAATAGCTACGTGTGACTTTCAATAGTAGGTATATCCTCTTGCAATAGTAACTTGTGACTTTGATGAACACGCTGCGGCGTGCCAAGGGGGCCTAAATACAGCCTACATCTTCATTTCATTTATTTGTTGGTGTGATTTTTGGTACATTTTACATGAGATCTTAATAATAAATAATAAGTTCCTCAAAAATCTACTTTAAAGGTGTACACTCTTTCACATAGTTAGTAATTATTATAAAAAGGATACTTAATTAAAATAAAATAATTACAAAAAAAAACAAGCAAAACATTAACCATTGAGTATACATATTAATAAATGAATGGAAATAAAGATAATAAAACAATGTCAAAATTAAATAAATATCAAAGTCAAATAACGTACAATTTATCATTAAGGAATACGTCAATAGTAAGTCTAATAACATTTTTCCAATAATAGATGTCTTAATTTGTTTTTAAATTGAATAATATTTAAGTCCTTAATTCCATTTGGTAATTTATTAAATATTTTTGGGGCCATGCAAAGTATGCTTTTGTGCATCAAGGCTGTCTTTGATGTTCGAACGCATAATTCATGTCTAATCATTTTATAGCTATGTTCAGATGCTTTTCTAAATAGATGCATGTTATTTTTAACAAATAAAGCAGTCTTAAATATGTACAAGCAAGGTCAAGTCATTATTTTTTACATTACAAAATAAGGTTTGCAGCTATTAGTTATTTTTATACCGATAATAGCTCTAATGCATCTGTTTTGCGATTTGAACACCATGTCGCGAAAGTTTGTAAGGATGGATGGATGGATGGATGGATGTTTGTTACTCTTTCACTCAAACTACTGAATGGATTTTGATGAAATTTGGCATAGTGGTAGATAATAGTCTGGAATAACACATAGGATACTTTTATCCCGGGAATATGTTCCCTTGGGATAATTTTGGACAATCATGCGGGTGGAGCCGCGGGCGGCAACTAGTATTAAATAAACCAAATTTACTATAAAATCAAGGGATGGGAAAAAGATTAAAGATTCCATTGTAGTGAGAACAATCGTAGTGTTACCACACCACAATGCGAGTTTCAATAGTAAGCTTGCTATAGTGACGTGACAGCTCGTGACTTTGATGAACACGCTGCGGCGTGCCAAGGGGGCCTAATTACAGCGGCGCTACACCCCGCAATGTTTTCAAGACCGATGCTACGCCGCTCATTTATCTGTACCTCACTTTCATGTGTACTCGTAGGTAGGTAGGTAGGTATCGCTTTAATGTGGTGGGGCTTGGAAATGATAGCGTTGGGTATGTTTTCGCACGTGTTTGAGCAAAATTCTTCGAAGTATTTTTGTTTTATTGCTGAAATAGAACTGCATCTTGAAGGTATAATAAACCATCGTTTCTTTTGCTCTCAAAACTACATGATATCCGCTGGTCAGCGGCAAGTTCTTAATTGTTTAGTTACATGTAGGTTTATTAAAAAATAGAAAAAGTCAAACTTAAACCTGTCTGATTGATAGTAAAACATACTGCAAACATTAATGTTTTGCGAGGGTTATAACGGTTAATTTATGAACGCATCATCATCTTCCCGACCTTATTGCATGTCACTAGAAGTCGTTGAAATATGATTTCTTCTTCAATTCTCCTCTACCAAAGGTCATTTCAAAGAAAAATAAAGTTTACCATAGTAATGAAGTTTTCAAGAACGTTTAACATTCAAATCTCAAGGAATCGCTGAGTTTGTACCTGAATGCGACCGTCTAAGATTACATAGCCTGCACCAAAACACAGACATTCAGGGAAATAATAGTGCAGCCAGCGAAATGTACACAGCACATCGCAAACTTGTAGTTTCAACATTTCAATGCATGCATTTCAAATGTGTTTATCCTTCCACTGTAGGGAACTGACGTAATATTAATGTTTATTTTTGATATACATTGAAATTCAAATACAACATATACAATATATATAATACAACAATGCATTATGACTTTTGCATAGGCGTAGCTGTACTCGGATTGTCGGCTTGATTGACGTTGGCCTACTGTTTGTCTTTTTGGGCAAAAGGATTATATTCTTGCACGGAATTATATTTGTATTGCATAAGTGTTTAGTTTCGAGTGGTACTAAGAGGCTGTTGAATCTAGAGGTGGATGATGTGAAAAAGGACATGGCTAGAAAATTGTTGAAATGGTAGAAAAAACATGCTGCTCCATGACTAAATAATTTGTAAGGGTAGGAGGAAAATAATTGTTTGTGCATAAGAGATGAGTGTAAGCAAAAGCAAACATAAAGTATAATAGCATAACACCCGCAAGTAGCAACAACGAGACAGCAATCTGTAACACAAACTGCACAAAATCTTAACATAACTTTAGTCAGAAATTCAAAGTTTACAAAATGTTTCCATCAACAACAAACTGCTCTTTGCAACAACTTACCGACTTAAGTTTCCAAGGTGTTTTAAATTCAAAATATCCTCCACATGCTAGCAACAACGTCACAAGTTACATTTAACATTTTGACGGGTCATTTGGCGCCCGTCCGTGTACCAACCGGCACACAAAATATGACCAACCTTCAGAAAATATTTTCTACGAGCTTATCTTCATTGAAAAGTTTTGAAACTCATTTTGCAGTAAAGGTTGGTTAGATTTTCTTTAGTGTAAAAGTATCGGGTATCGGAATGCTTTATTTTAATAGCATCGTTTATAAGTAGTTATAGTATATGAGAATAGATGACCTAATAATCATACAACAAGGTTTTTTGTAGGTTTGAAGACAAAGGGATCCAATCGTTTCCAGATAGGGTTGTACCTATTCTGCTACCGGTTCAATCGATACCATTGCCAGAGGCGTTAATTATCCTGAACATTGCCAACATACGAAAAACACAGCTAATGATTTTTAAACGAAGTACCAACCTAAACAAAAAAAACGTACTCTCGTCCACCCTTTTTAAAATCCGAACGTTCGGCATCCAATACTCGTATACCCTTCCGCTGTGATAAATAGGTTCCTCATAAATTATATTTATTAAATTCGTACTCGTAATGGCGGCGGTTGTCACCCGCTGATGAATGGCCTCATCAGTCCTAAGGAATACCGTTCCCCGAGTACTAAATTCGTATCAATCATTCTCACGCATCGCTGCCTATGTAAATACGAGTTTTATGCGGCGACACGAAGCATCTCACTCGTTATGTGCGTAATGTGCTCCCATGGGACACAAATCTAAGTGCTGTGGTGTTCGGAACCTTCCATACGCTAATATGTTCGAAAATATACGTCGTCGAGTGTCAATACTAAATTATGTATAGCCCTTTTTGTAAGGTAAATGGTTTAAGTATTCGTTGTCAATTTGCTGTTAAGAGTAATGTGTTCGTGATATGTTGGCAGCTTTAGGTCTGATATTTTCTAGAAAAATCTTTACGATTATGTCGAGCGTAACAGAAACCTAACCGACTCGTTTTATAGATCTATACCGATTTTATTACCTAGAATCCAACCACAGACTGGTTTTGCTTTTCACTTTATGTTCAAAAGAAAATATAAATTCCATATCATTATTCTACGAATACATAATGTTTTTATTCTATGTACTCACACAATCCACCTATTCTTCTTTTGTCTTCCTCCCCCTCTCCAACCTTTTTCCAAAAGCAACCTGTCTCTATACGAGCCGAAGCTTTCTTAAAAACACTAAAACCATCAGCAATTCGTTTAAACAAAACGAAGCCCACAACATTTCTACACAGTAACCTCAACAATGCTCTACAGCCAGTCATCTGCAGCTACATTTGCCACCCATTTGCGATCCGAAGAGGTTTTTGTAAAGAGTTCAACCGTAACAGCCAGATAAGAAGCTGCAACTTTTATAGTACTATGCCATTTTACCTAGAATATCTTGTGAGCTCCGCAAAACGCCTAGCAGGTAAGAAAACGTAGAGATAAAAGGTATGTGGGCTGTCTTAACAAATTAGGACTGTGTGTGGTTCTGTGAAATAAATAGCTAGGTAGCATAAGATAAAACTGTTAAAAGAATTATGTAGCTACAGAAAATTAAGACTTACTTTCATGCATATAGCCAGAAAGTACCGAATGCAACATATTTAGATCAAATGTTTTGCCCCACTTTCGACAAAATATCCACAAATAGTATCTAGGAAAAAACTATATACTATAATCTATACTAATATAATAAAGCTGAAGACTTTGTTTGTTTGAACGCGCTCATCTCTGGAACTATTGAAAAAATATTTAAGTATTAAATAGCCCATTTATTGAAGAAGGCTATAGGCTATATAACATCACGCTACGATCAATAGGAGCCGAGCATTGCTGAAAAATCAGACGCAGACGAAGTTGCGCGGGTCAGTTTGTAAACATTAACAACTCATCTTTGATCCTATCATCAGGTATCAGGCAGAGATGTACACCCAGTTTTCGGCATTTGTGTTTAAGTCTAATATAATAAAAGGCGATCTTATTGCCATCAACCAGGCCTAAAACCAGACTTTGGGCTGCTGCTAAGAAAGACTAGATTGAAAAACCAAGCATTGAAAGATAGATTTTATTCTTTATTGAACACCATAACAGATGAAAATGGACCTTATTCTCAGCTGTAGCACTTAGTTGCACGTCCAGCTAAGCGCTACAGCTGAGCATAAGATCCATTTTCCACTACACCAAAGAAGCACATACCTAAAGGCTATTAAGAAATCATAAAATACAATCTTGTTCTACATACGCAACGTTTGAAACTCAATAGACGCACAACGACTTTGTTTGTTTAAGTTTAGGTCCTAAATAAACTTGGAAACTCAAAACAGAAACAAAGTCTAGCCTGAAGCAAGGTTTACTATGTAAATAGTTACAGAAAAACCGGGGTTTTCTGTAACATATCAAGGTAGCTGACTTTAGTAGTCACTTGCTAAGAAATTCTATAGCAAACAAAAGCACTCGCATTGAATATGAATGTATTTTTATAAACTATGGTAAAACGATATAAAATATCTTTTAAACATCTTTATCAGCGTCGAAGTTATAAAGCTTCAAAGTTGATAATTAGGAAGGAAATTCCGACGTGGCCTCTTACGTCAAAGGTGTCCATAAAGCTGCCATACAAAACGACGTTTTTGAGAGAAATACTCAGATTGTTTAAAACTGTTTTATTTCGTTAGTTTTTCAAACAATGTTGGTGCGGTTTTCATTAATGTTCTGAATCCTTCTTTTTTTTTTTACAAATGTTTTTGACGTGACAACGTCTAATAAATCGATGAACGCCGGCTGCACCCACGAAAAAGGATGGCTCATTGTAACGTTACGCTCATTGTAACGTTACGCTCATTGTAACGTTACTCTCATTGTAACGTTACGATCATTTCATCAATGGTTTGTTATGACGTTGTCACTTTAAACTATCGACCGTAAATAGACTTTACAGACAACCAATTTTTTTTATTCTTGTATGTTCCCTATTGTTCCACAGTAAACTGGAAACTTCCTCTTTATCAGGTCTCTAGCATCCGGACTTTAAAAATATAAAAAATGGGACGATATTCCTACCATACATTATTTGGATGGTAGGAACATCGTCCCATCTTTTATATTCATTAGTGGCGCCAAAAATTCGACGTACCTAAACATAATTTCCGAAGCACGTATTCAGAGCTAAGTTAATTTAAACCAAGCATAACAAGGACAACTCCTTACCACAGCATGTTCTTTAATAAAGCCCTTTATTCTAACTTTTACCGGTTAAGTAGATGTCCACGTCTCCGTACCCAGGTCACGTTCCCTTCGTATCTCGCCGACTGTATCCGATGCTAACTGAATATTTGGTACACAGCTTGAAATGTACCACGTTTTATTATATGGCCAAACGTGAGCCGCTTTATTTACTTATTATATTATGTCAGGCTTGTTTATGTCGAGTTATATGAGAACCTATTGCGATCCCGGCGGTTTTGGTACAGCTTATCAACTGGGCCATGTGATTTTGACACTATGTGTACCCGTATTAAGTAATGTTAGTGTTTTATACTGTATATTTTAGTGTCTGTCTCGTGTGTCGGTTATTAAATTTAGGGCCGGATTTTCAATCTGGATGTATGTTTGAGTTTATTAGTGTGGATAAAGTTTAAAAAGGGTTTCAGTTAAAATGTTTATTTTGGAATCTGTTTGGACGGTGATGGAATGGATTCCATAATTTTATTAAGCCTCAGTATTCACTGAGAGCTTTTCACTGTTAATGCCTAGGTATAAAATCGTCCCTAGACTCCGTCCTTTTTTTGGAACTTTTCTACATTTATAAATATAATAAACTTTAAAGGTTAAAGTATTTATTTTTGTGACTGTCTGTAAAAACTTTTGATGAAAAAATACGTAGATAGAAGTTTATCTAAGTAGGTCTCAGAACTTATAAATACAATATAGAGCAACACTATCTGAATCTTCGCAGAGAATATCTTTGGCGAAGAATATCTTTATGTAAAGATAAAGAAAGCAGCCAAGTTTTCCGAGGTAGGGTTATAAAAACAGGGTTAAAAAGAATTCATAGAGCAAAGTTAGTGAGCGTTAAACTATGTTATCTAGTTTAAACCCCCTGGGCGTTTACGTCAGGGATTAACCTTGGAGCTGCATAGTCTAAAGTTTAATTTAAGTTATAGTACGTGTGTTATAAGATTATATTAAAATACTTTATGTTTTTCTTCTAAAATATTATGGAGATGCAGGAGTTGAAGGAGGAGATGGAGGAGATGGTGAGAGTTGAGGAGGTGGTCTATATGTTGGGTTATTGCACTGTACCTCATATCTTCAGTACATCGTTTGTAATGGGTTATGAAATGCACATGTGGTAAATAAACAGGATATATTTATGCATTTTAAAAATTCAGAACTTTGTGCAATAAATTATGCTAGTTAATAGACAAATTCTATAATTGTCAGTCTGTTTCTAGAACAATACGATTCGGTATACCCCAAAACAATATGACGTGGCTATACTGGGTCAAAACAAACAAACATTTCATTATTAAAATTGGGAAATTTATAAAAAACAAAAACGCAACGTTTCTAGTCTAAAAATCAAACCAAATGATCGGAAAACATCATAAAAATTCACAACAATACCTGCGGAACGATATTTTTATTTCTAAAATTTTCGAAACACTATCTGCATACAAATATGATAATAAAAAACGAGTCCCAGATACAGCTGTCATTTTCCCTTTGAATCCGCTGAACGTAACAATTTTCAAACAGAAACGTTTTAAAATAAAATATTTCATGTGAACTGATTTATAAAAGGGACCTTACCTACACTTTTTCATTACAAGTTCAAAAGAACCGATCCCATATTCAATGTATATGAAAACGTCTATTTATGTTTGAAAATAAATTCTGGTATATAATAAAACGTATTTCGTATTTCAATTTGAAGGTGCTAGGCAATAAATCTTTTATGTACAAAATATGAGGGGTATATACTGGTGATTGATGACATAGGTACCGTTTTTGGCAGATGGATTGGTGATTGAAGTCACAAAGAGACTTTATTAAAGCCTCCATAATTTCTACAAGATTTTTCTGTGAATCTTCCAATATATTGTAACCCTTTTACTTTAAGGGGAATCCTCATGTATATACGTGAACAGTATAAGGATTATATCGGACTCCTCTTGACTAAAACCACCCTTTTTATTTTTTTTAAGGATGTGAAATCATTAAATGACTTCTTCCGCGTGGAGCGGAAGGGCGTGTTAGACTCTTACTGACTAAAACCCATCCGTGTTCCTTCTAAAGCCCTTTGCATTCCAGGGCCGCGGTGACTCCTTCGAACAAATTCGGCAACCCTGGCAGGACTAAAACCACCCTGTTATGACAAGTCGGGAGTAGATTCACACGAATATAAGAGAGGAGTCTCTTATTGTGCGTTCAGCTAAGGATTGGAATTCCCTACCGGAGTCTGTGTTTCGTGATAGCTACAACCTGGGGGATCTTTAAGACAGGAGTGAATAAGGTACTTTCTGGCAAGCGTGTTCCATCGTTGACCACATCGTTTACCATCAGAGTGTCGATTTTCATCAGAATTCCAATTCTGCAAATTTTTATGCAACGTTCGCGTTCGCATCTCACTTGCAATCTGTCATGAATTAATAGAAATGGAGGCTTTTCTGACAGATGGCGTCTGAGATAGGAATCCGAACCTTGCTTAAAATTTTGTAGAATTGACCCTCAGGTGCTTGGTGTTTTTAGTTCTTCTCTTCTTGCCAGGTGTTTTTAGTTCTTTAAGTTATAAAAAAACGTTGCCCCATATTACGAATTTCTCCAGTATAGTACAATAATTTAAACTGATTATCTGACACCAGTCTTGCCAAGGAGTACCGTGTTACCCAGTTAATGGGTTGTGGAGGTCTGGTAGGCAGCCGCTTTACGTAGAATACTGTATTCAGCTGAATCCGGTTTGACTGGGAACCGATCCCAATATAGTTGGGAAAAGGCTAGGCAGATGATGAGTACAATAATTTAAACTCACATACACAAACACCCAGACCCGGAACAAGTATCTGTAGACCATACAAATGTATAGTAAATGCAGAGAGTCATAGGATCAAGTCACTGAAAGAATTACAGTGTAAAATCCTCAAGAATCTTCTCTAGTGTTGTAGAATTTATTTTGCAAGTAACCCAATGAAAAAAAAACAAAGGTTCGGAGTATTTACGTGTGTACATTAATCGCCACTATCAACACCAAGCTATGATGTTGTGTACTCATAGCCTAGTCCGAGCACGTCTGTACTTTCTTTATCCCTGTCGTTTCCAACGTATTATGGGGGCTAGTCGGTATCCTGCTTATGTTGCGGAATTTGTTCGAAAGAGTCACCGCGGCCCTAGAACGCAAAGGGCTTTAGAAGGAACACGGATGGGTTTTAGTCGGTAAGAGTCTGACATGCCCTTCCGCTCCACCCAGAGCGGAAGAAGTCATTTAATGATTTCCCAACCTTGATAAAAAAAAATCCTGCTTATAAGTATGGTTAGAAAAGTTATAGTAGAAATATTTTACTTAGCTGTAACTGTGGCTTGAAAAATTCAAGGCCAAGACAAGTTAGCTCGTGATTTGGTTGAGCATTCACAACTATGAAACTGAAAGATGACGATCTCTCAGCTCAAAATAAAATAAATTAAGTTTTACGATAGAATTTATGGCGCAAAAGCTATTGCTGGGTCAAAAGTCTGGATTCTAAGGTCACAATTGATTTTTAAAAGTTATTTAAGAATTATTCCCTATATAGAAGGTGTCCAGTGGGTCAAACTACAGACGAGATTCCATAGACGAATTCCGAAGTATTGGCGTCGTTCACATTGAAGAGGTTTATGCCTAGCTGTAGATCGAAATGTACACAGTTAATTGATCGATATACACATGTGTATTTGTAACAAGTCTGAGATTTGTTGTATGTCTATAACTAATATAATAATAACTCAAACTCAAAGCATGTGTTTCAATTAAACCATTACAGGCACTTTTGAATTGTCAAGGTCGGTCAGTCAAAAGAGATGAAGCTATTTGCACGTTCCAAAGCGTAGAACTCTATGGAGACGAACGTGCAAGAAACGCCACTCAATTTTAAATCATCATGATATGATTACATTATTTGTGTGGAAATTATACAAACATACATATATGTCAGAACGATGTAGAAAGACTTGTAGCGGCATTCATAACACATGAAAAATTAAGAAACGAAATTTTTACGGCAACAAAAAGAACCGCAGCGCCATCTACGACGAACTAACAACGAAATCCTGCATCGCGCAAGCAAAGTTTTCCGTGCAATTTGAACATATAAAACAGTCTGAATATCAACTATCGGGCAGTTGCCCACCAGACACAATAACCGTCTGGCAGGAGAATCCTCCCATTTTCAGTGGAGGTATGCGGGACTTTACTCTATGTACTGCGTACCTCTATAGACTTGCACGATCAAGCGTCCGAGTTAAAAATGCACCTATTCAAAGAATAAACAATTAAAATAAACCGGCAGCTGAGAGATGACCAGTCCTAGCTAAAAGCGCTCGCTAGCAAATAGGACGCTTGCGCTAGCACCATTCGGCACCACCACTTTGAAGGGTGCCAAATGATACAGCACCATCAGCCAGACTTTTAAGTGGCTTTTAAGTAACAGAGGAAAACAATTAGAGTGAACAGGCTTCTTCTGGGTAAGCTCGCTCCATCGTCGACGTTTTTTCTGTCATCTATGACCTAGACTAGAGTCAAGAGCAAACCCATATTTAATGAAAAAAAAAAACAAACAAATTCGATTGTGTAGAACTTATGCCTCTGCTTACCCCGTTGAGGCATACATACGTGTGTCTTACATATGGAAATCACAAACCATTATGTATAATGTACTGATTGGATCTAACATTTGATCCTGTGCCCCGGAGGAGCGCTATCGCAGGTGAGAATATTAATTTGCCATCACCATTCATGTATGCCAAGTAATTTTATACACGTAAACAGGTGTTATACACGAGTATATTGAATTATCACATACTGAGTGTTTGTATTGGGAGAGCTTTGTTAGGGTATGGTTTCTCTAGATATATGTACATGGTTACTTCGAAGCCGAAGTTTCGAATTTTTCGTATAGCAAGATTTTTTTGTTTTACCCTAGGATTGACCAAAAAAATCAAAAGTAAAGTAATAAAAGTCAGTCTTTTCGATACTTAACAACGAAATAAGTGTTGCCAATTCTTCAAAAATAAAAATAAATTCTTTTTATGAAAAAAGTTCTGTCAAAGATACTGATTGCATGGAAGAAACGCGTACTATCTGCGAAGTGACCCTGTAGATCGTAGTTGGAAGTTTGTGCCATAGTGTAAGTTAGAGTCAATATTAGCGATCCATAGAAATAATCTGTTTTCCTGGTTTTGAAGTATTAGTTATTTCTAAAGTTGCAGCAGTTGTGACAGTAAAATGCATTTTCATAACGTTTTATTTTCACAGTCTCCAACAATTTCCAACGCCTATGTCAAGACTTGCGTAGCGGTACGCACGCAAACATGGCGGGACGTAGCACGCAGCATTCGTAGCGCTACGCGCAGAAATATGCAACCTATTCAAGGCTACTGTAATTTATCTAAACAACAAGGTTAACCTTGTTAACCTTGTTTTAGATAAATTACAATTCGCCATATTAATATTAATACGTATCTACCTACTCCCAAATATGGGTATCATGTTTTTCTTGCTGGGGATTTTGTTGCGTTGCGTTACGTTGTGGGTATATCTTTATGTAAAACACACGTTCAAAAATTGTTGCACCTGAGCCTAATTTGAATAAATTACATTTGTTTTTTTTATTGTGATAGAAATCTCCGTACTCATAGGTATCTCATCTACAACAAAAACATATCAATGTCTGCTCGTCAACGGAATCCGTAGCTTTTGAAACGTAGCCTTAAAATATTGGATCTAAGGTGACGCCTCAAATAGGATTGTCACGTGTCACATTGGGGATTATAATGTGGGAAATAATCGATTGAGTTTGAAGCTAATGTTGTGATAGCTATTAATTAAAGAGTTATGTACATACCTGCATGACGTCAGAGATAAAAAAAACCAGCATAAGCTGGCCTCTGTTTATATTGAAACTCCGTACTCCGTAAAGTGCTATCGCAACTGATGCGGTCAACTGTATCTATCGTGCAACTGCAGGCTTCGAATAAGAAAAAGTAATAATAATAAGAAGCAAAATGGCTGCAGCATTGATTTAAGTTGAAACGAGGAATGCAGAAAAGGCTTCCTCCAAATGCCGTCACATCGACAGGTAGCCAGCAGACTCCTGCGGTCCTCATCAGACCATCATCGGACTACCTTGTGGGTAGCCTGTCAACGTTGCATGTTCTTATACGTAATCGCCACTTCAGAACCATTTTGCCCCATCAACCAAAAGGTTCTAGAGTGTAGGAGTACCAAACTTATCAAGATAATACGCCGATTATCGTTCCATCGCTTACGAAATAAAAGAAAGGACACACGAATAAAATAGTCATTATTACCTACGTGACAAGAGCCAGAACACCCTACGGTCAACGATAACAACATCTAAACAACAAAAAGTGACACCATAACTAAAATATAACAACAGCGCAATTGACTCACAAACAGGGCACTGTCTCTACTGACCTTCTAAGTTACATCATTACATAAAAACTCCATACGTAACGCAGGTTGCGTATAACTGTAGGCTGTGCGTAATATCTACGCACGAGGGTGATAAAGGCGGATATTCTGTGCCACGGAATAGATGGGAACAGAAGGCTAGGTTCATACAACGAAAACGCGCAAACACGTAGACTCGTGTCTACGTACGTGAGCAGAGGTGACATACCGAAATTTCTCCTTCCGCCTTGGAAAGTCTGCTTACTGCGTTGTGGAGGTCAGGCAGGCAGTCGCTCCATATAAATACTGAAACTCAGCTGCATCCAGTCAGACTGAAAGGCGGCCGTAACGAAGTTGGGAAAGGGCTAGACCGATTTTTGTTCTTTATATTTTGAGAGTAATGTACTGATGGCAAAGAAACCGGTCAAAGAACTACACAAAATTTGAATACAATAAATTGCCAGCTAGTAAACTGCGCTGATCTCGCATAATGGATGATGGGCCCGGTTCCCACCATTTCATAGGCTTGTGTCCCAGCAGTGGTGACGACAAAGGCTGACTTTTCATAGGTTACGACGTGTGTACAAGCGCACTCGCGATCGGCATTTGTTTGAAATCGCCAGACGTTCGTGTCTATGTGTGCATGCACTCGCTTTCGCTCATTGTATGGAGCTAGTCTTCTGTACCTATCTTTGCTGTGTTATTCTGTGAACTCCCCCGCTATTCCGTGGATCCCCCCCCTGGCTCTAATGGCGCACGCTGAATGACGAAAACGCGGCGTTTATGATAATCGCCGTATTTCACGACCGCATAAAACCGAGTGGTAGCGTGGATGGGATTCTCCTAGATTATATCCCCCTTAAAAACGTAGTTAGGGGGTACGACGATACATTGATTTTTAAGAGAGTATGTGGTGAGGATTATTATGTGCTTATCAACATTTTTATATTAAATAAAAATAACGTGTATTATCCTTGATGACACAAAATATAAATATTCCTTGAAAGTTTGAAATCGTATTTTACAAAACTAAGTTTCAATTAGAGCGCTTCTAGACATTATACGTAATGCTTTTACTCTCAACTATTTATTTTAATTAAACAGTAAGCCAGCCATTAGGCTCATTTCTCATTTTGGTATTAGAAGAATGGAACTTTATTCAATTAATTCTGACTTAATTGGAAAGATTAGATACTTTCAAAAGGCAGTGTTACAGTTAATACTGCAGTTAGTTAAATTAGTCACAAAGATTAAATGTTAGACATTAATTAATTTTCTAAGAGCAAACCAATTTTGTTTAAAAATCTCAAACAGAATTTAGTTTACTTATTGAACGTGGAACAGGCTTATAGAGAGGTTGTTTTTCGCAATTTTAGTTGGTAAGTTGGTCCCATGATAAAATATCTTCATAATGATGAGTGCGTACAATACTTTTTAGGTTTTAAGTTATTTCTGTTACACCGTGTATAGTTTCGTATTGTTAGTTACACGAAAATAACGAAATTACTAAATGTTTCCACCACTCGTCGTTAATAAAAAAATATAACCACTCAATAAAAACAATCACCAATTTTACTTCACAATAGCGCACAATCAGCCAAAATTCACGCCATTCAAAATTACATACACAAAAAGCCACACAAATATTTAGCAGTAAACTCCAATCTGTAATATTAACATAACAAAGTCGTAACAGACAGATTATGTGTTATTATTTGTATGTTTATCACAGCAGCAGAGAGAGGAAATTGGAGTAATTTCTACAAATCTCTCTCTTATTTTCTTTAGGAATCAGCTGTGGGATTTTCCTTAAGCAATTGGATTACAGGCGTAATCGGCGTCGCAGTCAACTGTTACTGCTTTCTTTTAGTCAAAAACCTAGATTTACTTTGAAGCTTCTGTAGTAAGCTTCATTGGAAGTGGCTTTAAGTTTCCTAATTGATTCCAGAAGGTTACGCGCTTGATTTTCAACGCAGATTGATATTGTTTGTGTTTTGTTGTATCAAAATGGATCTATCAGCGACTCTTTAGGTATTTTGTAGAATCAATTAGGTATAATTTGTACCACTCAAATGATTCATGTTCAAAGGCGAGCTTAACTCAAAGATGAGTTTTCCCCCAATAGAGTGATAGAAAGCTTTTGCATAAAATATAAACAACACCTAAATAAGTCTTCATAAATATGAGTATATTTGAGACATAATGATAAACTTATACACTGATTTCGAAATGTGAAAATGTAGCGGCATCAATGCCGCCACATGAAAACTAAGAAGCGTAATTTGCACATCATCAAAAAGAACCGCAACGCCATCTATCCTGTCAGTGACAAACTAAAAACGAAATCCTGCATCGCGCAAGCAAAGTTTTCCGTGCGATTTGAACATGTACAACAGTCCGAATATCAACAATTAGGCAGTTGTCCACCAGACAACGCCCGTCTGGTCGGAGGATCCTCCCTTTTCAATGGAGGTTTGCGGGACCATACTCTCTGTACCGCATACCTTTATAGATATGCAGTAAGTACACTTACCTGATACTTCGAGGAAAATAGACTTGGAACTATGTGTGTCCTTGATTTTGATTTTGAAGTGATACTATAGACCTTACGAAAATAGTACCCACTTCCTTTCTTGTTCAAACTTTGGGACTATGAGACCCTAACTACAAATCTAATTTGGTATTAAACCAGGCAGGTTAAAACACTGCGCTGTTGAATGCATATAACCCTAAGTCAGACGTGCGCCAAATTGAAGCGGAACTGGGCGGGTTATATCTGTCGCAGACGGGTAACGTATGGGTTAACACGGCCACGAAGTGCTTTATAATATGAACTTATTATAAGCTGAGGCTTATTTGCTGTCCTTTCTGGTAAGAAATTTTACATCACGGGGTAAGAAAACTGGCGACCTTCCCGACTTCACACGTCTGCAAAATCGTTTTATCAGTGAAACTTTATCAAAATCCATTGGGTGGTTTTAAAAGAGTAAGTGGAAGTGGTTTTTTGAAAAATATTTGTAAAGTTGCATTATCAGAATATCTATAAGGGCTAGCATATCCTTATCCATGAAGAGAATGAGCTCTGCGAAATTAGACAAACATTAGCTCTAGATAAGTTAGAAAGAAGGAATTAATTTTCATAGGAATTGTAGTCCTGTTGCAGCTTGTATTTAATTCCTCGGAAAATCGTAAGCACAGACAGGGGTTTACCTTAACCGTTGAAAAATATATTTTCCAGTTAAAAGATCCAGCCAGCCTTGAGCACACGTGGATTAATTATAATTAACTTCTACAAAGTATTCGCTGAAGCTAGATTTCTGGGAACCATTTCAATTAAAATATGAATCTAACATTAACAAGTAATCACTAATAGGGATATTGCTTGGGTTAAAAAATATATTTATTTATTAAAACTTTATGCACTAGTAAAAACACTGTACTAAGGCGGACTTAATGCCATAGGCATTATCTACCAGTCGACCTTAGGGTGGTGCAGAGACAACATGGCACGTGCAACTTAAACAACAAGTAGAGAGAAGAAAAAAAAACATTTATAAATGCATAGATAAATACACATACACATAAACAAAGTTATTAAGAAAAAACGAATCCAACGAATTAACGCTGTGATGATTCTACCAACTTCTTGTGAATGTGCTCACGTACCTTCACCTTAAAGGACAACCGACTTGTTGCCGTTCTGATTATAATACCTATATTAAATACGATTCTATTTAGTCCGTCAGTAAGATGATCGAAAAATATAGGTTACGTATTTGTTTTTGATCAAAGCAATAAAAAAATACGAAGATAAAACGCATAAAATATAAGGAGTGGAGGCTTGTAACGTCTCTTTCCAGTAAAAAGTGTACTGGTAAGTGACGTCACACGAGTTTTCAACGCACTGTATCGTCTTAATTTTTTGGTTACGTGACTAAAGGAAAAACACGTGTCCAATATTTTATGGAAATCTATCGGACGGACTAATTAGTTTTTTTTTTGTCAAGTACCCTATTCAGGATCCTAAGGCCCTACACAAAGTGTCATACAACCAACGAAAACAATTATAGAAAAGACAAAATGAGACGTGGTTAATACACATTTTGACTTTTCGACAATCGTTATCGCTGATCAAATATCAAGTTGTCTAGAGCCTCAAGGCATTGAACTGAATTACAGATTGAATAAAATGAACAACCTAGACTTTTTCTTAATAATTTCAACACCAAACCTTATTTTTTTGATATTTATAGAATTTGCAGGAAGTTGCTTCACTCACATCTCGTTTCCACTTTCGCGGAACAAAGGAGAAATCGTTAAAATGTGAACTCCAACAAGTGTTGTCTGAGGAAATTGCCTTTTGATATACCATTGTTGTTGCCCCGATATTGTAACCGAAGATTATACCAAGGAATATAGCAATTTTTACACGAAAATATCAGGAACAACGTAGATTACAGACTGGGTATGGGTGAAAGTATTTTTTGGAACTGTCGATCTTGATTTTCGATCTTAGCTCGGACTGGTTGTACTTTTTTATTTTTATTTAATATGGGTTTACTCTTGACTCTAGTCTAGGTCGATGGCAGAGACAAAGTTGACGATGGAGCGAGTTTACCCAGAAGAAGCCTGTTCACTCTAATTTTGAAGAGATTAGGGCTGTGTACGTTCGGAAACACAGACGCAGGCAGAGAGTTCCACTCCTTTGCTGTGTATTATTAGAAAGAGAGTATTAATTTGGTACGGACAAAATACAACAGCAACAATTGCAAGCATCAGGAAATCAATACTATATTAGATAGAAAACCAAAGATTGTTGAGAAACCTGAGCAGGTTATTCATTTTTTTATCGTCATGCCTGGCGCTAATAAACTCTCTTTCTTTATTTTTTTCTTTCGAGAAAGAAAATAAGATTACACATTTTACCATTCGACTCAACAAAACCCATAAAAAAGAGATCCCAACTTCCCGACACGACACACGACAGTGCGATCAGTTACCACACTAGAACATGCCTAAGTGGAATTACCACTTCACAATTTAATATGTGCCAAACGCAGCTGAGCTCGCGAACTCGACCGAAACGCAAGAACGAGAGAATTCACCCGTTAAGTGTAAATTTCGAGCCCAATTTCCGATAGCACGACCATTTCAATAGTAGGAGAGGGTTCCTGATTTCGAGTGCGCGTAAAATCTAAAGGTGCGCGTAACACGGGCAATGTGACGTCACAAAACATCAAATAATTCACTACAACAAGCTTCAATTTGGCGAAATGTTCTGCAATGACTATATTGAGGGATTTTGGAGAAACTAGACAATACTTTCATACACGCAATAAGGAATATACGGAGCAATTAAAAACAATAAATATAAATAATAATAATAATTATAATAAGGGCCTGATAAAGAAGGCAGTACTCCTCGATACGGCTCGTATTGTGAGGAGGTTCCTTTCTCTGGAGCCCTAACCACCGGTAGCTTGGACTCTGCTCCCGACACCGGCGGACTACTACTTTTTATATTTTTAATGTTTTTTTTAAGGAAATGTTTAAAAATGTAAATTAGTACGTAAGGAAAAATAAATAAAGAAAATAATAATAATATTTATATATATTAAATATTGCTGAAATAATTGCCGCAATTTATTGAAGTTGCTGCACATTGCTCCGCTAATTGCTCTAGATTGATCCAGTTATTGCCCGTGTAAGCGCACCCTTACAGCCTGCAAACCAAACAAACTTGCTCGCAGTTAACTGACAGTCGCTGGCAAACACTCGAGGAAACTTATTTAACTCACAAATGTCCTGTGTACACATAAATCTGTAAAGTCGGACGCGTAAAGCAGGTGCTTCTCACTTCTATCAAAGTTTCTGATTTATTTAGCGTGATGTTACATAAGTGTGCGAGTTGGATGTGCAGACACGGTCTTTTTATAACAATTGATATCTAGGTACATGTACAAGCAGAAAATGTTTTGTGGTACCTAATAAGAACTAGGAATTTTGCTTAAGACCTCAAATATTATTTTTCGATAAGAGTTTTGAGAGAAACAGAGTATTATTTTCCTTTAGATGACGAACTTGAAATCACGATAAGAAATCAACTAACTTTTCAGACCTAGAAAGATATTTTGCGTATTAAGTTTGAATCAGTTCATTCATTTCTTAGATTAATGCGTGAGGAGCCTTTTCCCAGCTATATTGGGGTCGGCTTCCAGTTAAATTGGATTCAGCTGAATACCAGTATTTTACGTAGAGCGTCTGCCTACCAGAGCTCCACAACCCATTAACTGAGTAACACGGTACTTTTTGGCAAGACTGGAGTCTAGAGTGTCTGGCTCTCTGAAAATCCGTAACGACTGCCAAAGATCTACAAATGACAGCCGGGACCAACAGCTTAACGTGCTTTCCGAGGCACGGTGGAGTCTCGGTATGTTAAGATGGTCACCCATCTACAAACCGACCTTGTCAAGCGTTGCTTAACCTTGAAGATCGACCTGTTTTTTTTAAGCATGGAATATCATCAAATGACTTCTTCCGCTCTGGGTGGAGCGGAAGGGCGTGTCAGACTCTTACTGACTAAAACCCATCCGTGGTCCTTCTAAAGCCCTTTGCATTCCAGGGCCGCGGTGACTCTTTCGCAACCCTGGCAGAGATCGACCCGTGCGGCTGTTATTATTTAGCCACGAGGAGTAAACGCTAACAATATATTTAAAGAAGTGTGTAAAGATCATAGCAGGTGGCGCTCTATAGTTTCTAACTACCCCCATGGTATGAGCTTAAGTATGTATGTAGACTAAAATATATACTCTGGGATTAGTCAAGCATAACTCTAGTAACAAGCATTCAAACACCAAAAATATAATAATAATATAATAGCATCTAACATCATTTCAAAAATAAATTCCAATTTAAGTAGTTGGAATATAGGGTATTCAGATCACAAATCGTGATCTGAATAACCCTATATTCCACAGTTAAACCATTCGAGTATCAGATTATTCCTCTGTAACCCCATAATATACTTAATTATTCAAAATTTTCGTTCAGTTTATACCTCTGTTTTTCAATCCAAGCCACTTGTAACCATTCTTTCTTCGTCAAGTCATAAAATGGTCTACTAATAACATTTATAGTTTTCTATTCAAACATATTTTTTTTTTTTTAATTAAAGTCCTGTATAGTAGTCGCATACTCATCAGTAGCATCTGTTCGAGTGTGTAAATAAACAGAGCAGTTCAATATGAACTGCTGATTATAAGAAGCGGTTCAGTATGATCAGCTCATTATAACAAGCTGTTCAGTATGAACTGCTCATTACCTTTAACAAGCTGTTCAGTATGAACTGCTCATTACCTTTAACAAGCTGTTCAGTATGAACTGCTCATTATAACAAGCTGTTTTTGCTTTCGATGTCGAACTATAATATGTGGTTGGCAGGTGGTTAACTATATTAATATTTTTAGTGTTAAAGAAATAAAACTCGCAAGTAGGTCAAGTTTAAATATTTATTTCTATATTATTCAAATATTGTTTTATAAGCAATGATACATTTCTTACATTACTATTACTTACATTTTCACTAACCTAAATAATAGAATATGTGTAAGTAAGTTTGTAGGTTTAACATTCTATAATCATTTATTCGTAAAACTAAGATCGTTCTTATTTTATCTTACTGACAAAACACTTGATTTTCTTTACACCATTTATTTAAGCAAAACACATTTTTTAAGGCACATATATTGGTATGATACATACAACTTATAATGTCAGATGAATCTGAATAATTGTTATATAATGTCAACAAACTCGGGCAGTTCTTACTTTCTAAATTGTATACATTATTAATTCGGAATATATCTTTTATCCATAACACTTTTTCGTTTCCTTTCGTAAATATAGATTTATTTTTTAAAAAATCCCCAAAGATTACTTGATAATTAAAATATGGTACAAAGCCTTCGTTCCAGTTTATTCCTCTGTTTTTTTCAATCCAAGCCACTTGTAACCGTTCTTTCCTCGTCAAGTCATAAAATGGTCGTGGTGGTTTTATCAACAGTACTTGTACGTGTCCTTTGTACATTATTGCTATTTCTTTTGGAATAAACTCATTTTCTTCACTCTTAAACCCTTGAACATCTACGATGACATTCATGATAGTTTTCTCACAATATTACTCAACGGCTTGTATTCGAACAGTCGATCGTTTATTATTAAACAATAGGCAGATGTATTATTTTGAATATCTTCAGAGCATTCAATTTCTAATCGCACGTCAACTGGTCCAGTTTTAAGTGAATCGTTTTGTCTTGAACAGTCAATCACAAAAAGTGGAGCAATTTCTTTAAATTGGTCTAAGCTAAGCAATGGATCAATGCCTAAGTTGTAATACGACTGACGAAAATTAGCATACATTTCATATAATATACTGTATTTACCTTCATCAAATTTCAGATTAAGTGAGTCATACGGATAGTATTGAGAATTCAAATATAATTTAATATTGCTTACATTGCAGTGATCAAATATAGAAGAACTTCTAGTTTTATTATTTTTTCGAGCTGTTTGCAAACCAAATATTACAAACCTCGGTTTTTCTAGCTGGGAAGTTGTCTTTACTGACCAGGAATGTTTTGTTGTTCTTGGAAGTAATGGATATTCATACAAATCCCAATTTCTAAATGCTATCTGTATAGAACGATCTCTCTCCAAGCTTTTGAGCAATAACAATTTATTACGATCAGAAACTTTAATATGCGGCACACGCCATTGTATTTTTTGTATATCTATTTCTACGTTATCATTTTTGTCTATAAGCACACAGTTCAATGCTGAGCTGCTTCGTTGTAAAATAAGTTCATGTTTACAATTGATTATTATTTTGTTGTAATCTTCTGCAAATCCCAGTATTCTGTTCAATGGCACGATAACACTAAAATATTCGTTTCTTAATTTCGTACCACCTAAGTTCCATCCCCAGACTGCTGCAGCTTTACTTTCACCTTCATTCATTGAGATATACGATTTTAAGGTGGTTGTAATACCAACATTTTTAATCCGATCGATTTCAACACCATTTATTTCGTATCTAATATCTTGAAACAAATATGAAATGGGATTATTTATAAAATCAACATCTTTTTTTACTAATTTTCCCGCTGCATCTTTAGTTGACACATTTACATATCCTTCTATGTAAATGGAACTACCTGACGGCAATACATATAAATCTTGCTGTTGTATGGGTATTCTAATTTCATCATTTTCTTTAAAGCTATTATTGTATGGATTGTAACTGTGGATCTCATAACCCTCAATAGAGGTATCATATTGTGGTAAATCTGTAATTTGAAGCATATTATATTTTAAAACCGATATCTTGAAGAAATCTTTTGTTTTCCTTTGAAACTTTATTAATTCTCACTGCACTGACACGTCTCACTTCTTTGGATATTGGCAGTCTTATGTTATATTTCCCTCTCTCATTAGGAGTTTTATTAAGAACAAGCATGATGTTGGTATGAATAAAACGCAGGAGGTTACTTTAAATAGGTAATAAAAAATCCTTTTTCAACACTAGTGACTTTTATCACCAACAACGAAAGAATGTATGCGTATGAACTAGCAATGTCATTTATATTTTTATAGTTTAACGAAATTTGGAGACGTAAGAAATAAAAATCACTCACTTAATTAATAAATTCCTTTATTACTTTTCCAAAATAATTTAAGAAATTTTAAACATAAGTGTCCACAATTATACAAGTGATCATGTTGTACATTTTCATAATTGTACTGAATATTTTTTCCTAAATATTTTATTAATTCTTTAGGTGGTTTTAAGTTACCATAACTGTCAAAGTATTCAATGTGATCGTATATTTTGGTATAGGCTACCCAATGAGTGCCAGAGTTTTGAGAAATATCAAGATTAATCACTCCACATTCTAATGGTAATGGGTTACCTGGTAATTCATCTCTCATAAATACACCTCGAAAGAATGGGATACTATTTGAATGCTTCAATATATCAATATTAGTTAAAGCTCTATTGGGTAGCCGACCATTTAGTTTTTTTTCTTTGTAACAAAAATTCCTAAACCTTCTTTGTAAGGCTTAAGATGTAATCCTTTTCCAATAATTAAAGCTTCTATTTGCTTGTTGTGACGTTCCGATTCAAGCAACTGTTTCTTAGCTGTTTTATATGAATTAATAGCTTTCGCAATCCCAGCAGCACCCCCAGCCAAACTTCCAGCGGCAGATAAACCAGCAAATATTGGTACTAAAGGAAGAAATCCTCCAGTTTTAGGTACTGGTATAATTCTGGGTAATTTTATGGGTAAATCAGATGCAAATTCATGAGCTGCAGCGCAGGCTAATTCCATTAACGCTTTCTTACAGGTGGGTTTTAGTTTCTTGATGTGTTTTTTGGTATGTGATACAATATTTTTAAGGGTTTTTCTAAACCCCGCTCCAGATCTTACTTTATCCATTTTGAAAGATGATAAACCAGCCATTTCTTTATTGCTTGTACATAGTCCTCGTGCTTTTTTCATTGTTATTATATTTTTTAATTATTTTACATAAACCTGAATTATAAAGTATGTCTTTATTGCATTAAGAATAAAGTGGAAGTGAATAGATAATTGTTTGTAAAATGCTTAAATATTGTTCAGGAGTTATAATACATTTGATTTATCAATCCAGCTATTTTCACTGGTCGGCAGCCCCAACCATTTAACATATACTCGCTTTCCTTCTCGTTTCAAAACTTTTTCAACGAGGTATATGTCGGGATGATTGGTTTTCTGAAGTTCTTGTGCATAAAATGCGCCTAGTATTGGTCGACATCTACCATCTTCTATTAAATAAGTTGTTGGATTTGTTCCTTGAATTTTTGTTATTTTAAATATTTCAGTGGACCAGTTGGGATAATAACCTTTATCAAAACATCCTTTATATTTACTTACTCTCACAAAATCTCCTACACTAAATTTCTTACATTTCACTTTTTTTCGAGACTGAGCTGCGTCTAAGTATCTTTGAAGTATATTTGTTTTATTCCTTTGATTTATTGAAGCAGGTGACTGACCGACAGTTCTATGAACATCATTGTTGTACTCATGTAACTTTTTTTCTAACATACCGTTAAACCATTTATAATTTCCATTCAAACTAAATTCCTTGTATAGTTTATTCTTTAACGTTCTTATTAATCTTTCAACAATTGAGGCCTTTTTAGTAGAATAAGTAGAATAATGATTAATTTTATACTTATTAACAACACTTTTAAATTGATCATTGTAAAACTCTTTCCCAAGATCGGTTTGCAAATTTTTTGGAACTCGTCCTGTTTCTATTACCGTTTTAAACGCCTCTGATACCTGTTGCTTATTTTTTTGTTTAAGTGGAATCGCCCAAGCATATTTTGAAAAAGTGTCTATAATCACCAGTATGTATTTATAACCTGCATTCACTTTTGATATTGCTTGCATATCCATCAAATCTGCTTGCCAAAGGTCATCTATATCTTTAAGTATTACACTTCTTCTTGGGAAATTAACTCTAGCGTTTTTATGGATTTCATTTATGACGTCTATTTTGCTCATAATGCTTGCTTAACTTCCCTGCTATTTCTTTTAAATCAATGGTCTTTTCAATGTTATTTAATCTGCTATTTAAACCACTAATTAATTTGTTCAATTGTTCTATTTTAATTAATATTTCAACTTTGTATTTATTAATATCTTTGCAGCATTCAGTTTCGGTTGATTTGTCTAAGATCTCAATATGCTCAGAGCTTATTTCATTAAAAGACAGCGACGTTTGTTTTGTATGAACCTTCATGGTTCAGACTCTCTTAATAACTAAATATAAAATTAGATACAATGCTTTTTATTATTTTATTATACCGGCTTCTTTTAACTCTTCAACAATTGATATAATTTCATTGTCATGATTAGTATTACCAGCGTTTTTTGAAGCCATTAATAGTCTTAATCTATCGATTAATTCATTAGGGTCATCCCAATAAACATAATCTGTATTACTCTTATACTTTTTTTTCAATTTAGGTAAGTAGCCACCACTTTTTGACTTAATGACTTGTTCTGCATGTTGAATGTAATTTTGTTCAGAAAACAAAGGTTTTATGATTTGACGGTATTTCAAACCTTTATCACCTTTTAATTGGCCGTTTGGATTAAAGTCACGTTTGTGAGCATTTGTATTATGGAGCATATCTTTGTAAACAATTTTATCAGTTTCAGTTACCAGACTGAGGTCAGGTCTATTACGTAGTAAAAGTTCTTTAAGTCCAGGAGTTATTTCATAATGTTTGTCATTAACTGTGGCTATAATTGATTTTAGGGAATTGTTAACGTTGTTTGTAAAAGAAAATGATACTTTAGAGTTACCCATCATCAAATTTTTGTTTTCACTTCGAATCCCGAAAGGTACATTCATGTTATTATCATAGATTTCAATCATATCTTCTTTATTAAGTGACATAAATGTATCGTTCTCGCTATCATCACCTGTGCAGCTAAAGGATGCAGAACCATCATTTGAATGTTTCTCTATAAATCCTTTGAAATTTTCAAAATCTACGGGTGAGCTACATCTTCTCATTATATTATTATCACCTTCACTCGTATCCAATATAGTTCTATTCTTATCATTAACTTTAATTAAAGTCTCTAGAGGATCTGTTATTGGCTTAAAAAGCTTCTTAAATTTCAAATTATCGACATCTTCTGCATTTTGTATTGTTTTAATTTTATTTTTTATACTATCTACGGATTTTATCAATTGTTCTTTTATATTGACCTCCATAATGATTCCCGACAATATCCAACCGTTATTTACAGATTGTAGACTACGATTGATATTTTTTTTACAGTATTATGGTTTTTATTATGTTTGCTCAAAAGTTACGAATATGTCAAACCCCTGTCTATATCTACCTTCATTTAGAGAACAATCTTTATTTATCAATACAAAGTCAAACCGATCTTGCCATATAGTAGAGCAAAGTTTTTTAAATTGAAGCCACTCCATATCCGTATTTACATGTTCATTATAAATATGTTTTAAGTTTATGTCGTCTTGTTTAAAGATTAACAAAAGATTAACATTATCTCGTATTAGTTGTTTAGGTATTTTGGAATAGGTTTGTGATAAGTAAAAACAATCTATCTGTTTGTGTCTCCCCATTGCGAAGTAGTTACGAATATTTATTTGATTTTCACATGCGACATCGTCGAAAATCATTATTGAATTGGTTAAGGCGTCATTAGGATGTATAACTTCTTTATTATCATGGAAGATAAATAACTTTGCATTGGGTATGCACCGGATGACCTGTTTTAAAAAACAATATTTTGGCTGGAAAGCTGTCTTCGAGTATAAATAAATATGCTTGAATTTTACTCCATTTTCATGTAATAGTAAATTAAGCATTATATTAGTTTTTCCACAGTTAGATGGACCGCATATAATACATCTTATAGTGTTAGGTAAGAGTGTGCTATGTCTCACTTTTTGTGAATGATTTTCTAATTTTATATTATTTATTTTAAAAGTATGTGATTGCTTAACGAAATTCATTGTGAAATGTGAGGAAATAAGACATGCCCCGAGTATATATACTTCTTATTTTACTAAAAGGTGCTATGTTTTATTTTTAACTAATTCTTAACTTGTAAGTAAAGTATGAAGAATATTGTACTAAATCTTTAATTAGACAGTAGTGTCCGATAGAATTTTTTTCGATATAAAGTAAATTAAAATGATTTTTTCTTCTATTTTGCGTTGCATAAAGAGGTCCGGTCACAGTATTATTTTGTAGGCCATATATATTTAAACTGATGTTGGGATTATTTTTTTCTAACGTTTTAATATCATTAATCGTAGGAGGAAATGACATTCCCTCAATATTTAAAACAGAGGTATAATGGGGGTATGAACTTGTTCTGCATACATTAATTTTAGCTGGGTATAATCCAGCAACTATACTCCATAATAAACAACAATTATCTTTATTTTTAATATTTATACAACTTTTAGACTGCTTAATAGCTGACGGCAGTTGTATATAAGACCCACCTCTCATAGGGGAATACTTGTTTACATTAATTTCGAGATGACTCATAGAAACAAATGTCCAACCAGATTGACAGTGCTGGAACTCGGTTAATTTATTATTTAGTTTATTTATTACTTTGATTAATAATTCATTCAAATCAGTGTTCTTATAAATAATTTCATATTTGGTATTAAACGACTTTAATTGTTGTTCGTCTGATTTTGATAACATAAAATAGGCAAACAATTCGAAATTCAATTTTATGCAATTGTGTTCATTAAGTGACATTTTTATCAATTCTGTTATATTTATTAGATGATCACCCAGGAACGCCTCTAAACCGAGGTACTCGTCTTCCTGAGTGACATTCAATCTGTATGTCATTAATCTGTTTTTGAATGCTGTTGCAATAATATGAATATCTGTGAACTTGGTATTCAATAAACAGTTTGCTTTGTGTATATTCGTTCTCATATGATAGGAATACTGATTTTCTGGTATTTCAATTTTACATTTATGACAGGTTATTGACTTTCTAGGGCTCGGAGCGTTGATTCCTTGCAGACAGGTTTCGTTCCAGAGAGGAATTGTGCCGGAGACTAATTTGCGAAGCGTTTTTATAGGCCTAAAATCACGTCATTCAGTCCAAATTTGTAAAACTGCATACTTGCAAAAATTGTCAATTGCGTACACGAGCGTATTTATCGTAGCGGTTAAGGTTTTAAGTTTACAGCGTTTTATATAAGACAAATAAAAAAGCGATTTTGAATCTTGTGTAGGTACTCACTTAAATCAACAATAGGGGAAGCTCATACCTACTTACAATTATAAAAAAATGTTTGTAGGTTGTTGTTTTTTTGCTGAATGTTTTCGACGTCGATGACGGCGACGGTACAAACGCTGCGGTTTGCACGCTCGCATGCAACTCCTAGACATGTGGAGAAGTGGAGATATGACGAGTCAGAATCTCATATTTCGGTATACAAGAATAATCTTGTTTTTATCTTATAATTTTGAACCTTATTACAAAAATCAAATAAATCTGAACAAGTATAAAATCAGTACAATCTCGAAAAAAATAATCACATCATCGCTAGCGTTTCTTCACCAATAATGTCGGTAAGTAAATTAGCGACACTTTTATTAAATTAATTATTTTTTCGCAATTTCTATGATAACTTACATAGAAATATAATTTTAGTTTTTATGAATAATGAAGTTGGGCTGCCGATATTAATAAGTAATCATAATTGTATATTAACTTATCTTATTCATTCTTATGTTTCAGGAATCCGAGCAACAGAAGATGTTTTATGCTACCAGATTCAACCAGGAAATGAACTTTTTTTCTTTTAAACCGTTTTATCTTCACTGTAACAGTGTAACAGAAAGACAAAAAACCTGATGCCAGCTGTCAAAGATAGGCTAAATGTTGTGTAGTGCGTTCTGCAAATTGACCAAAACAATGTAAATATCCTCTAATAAATTATGTTCTACGATATTTATTGTTTCATTTACACAAAATACCTACCTCGATTTGGTCTGCATGATCTTAATATACTTCTTATACCAAAACTAGGACGCAATCTAGTATGTTATATAAACAAATAAGATTTGAGAACAAGAGCCATTTCACAACGAAGTGTGTGTTAATTCGAACACAATATAATTTTATCTACACAATAACTATACATGAAGCCTGCATTTTACACAGGTAACTAGATGCTACCCTATATAAGGTGTCGGAGGAACACATCTGTGCACATTCCACTCCAAACTCGTTGATGTCTGAATAGACTATTCCTACTGAATGATCCATTGATAGGTATGAAGTGACTGCTCTTTTCATTCTGAATAGACCATTCCTACTGAATGATCCATTGATTGATATGAAGTGACTGCTCTTTTCATTCACATGAAACTACTTTCAATGTATTTAGTCAAAGTCTCATTTCGAATAGTGAAATATAGGAATACTCGAATGGTTAAACTGTGGAATATAGGGTTTTTCAGATCACGATTTGTGATCTGAATACCCTATATTCCAACTACTAATTTACCTAATGCAAACACCGAGCTTAGAATTAGAAACTTTTTAGAAGCATACTATATCTACAAGTAACAACAGTACCAAAATATAATTAATATCAAACTTTAAGCAAAAGTTAGTAATACAGCGGCATTACTGCGCCCGTCTGAATTGAACATGTAGACCACAGTGTAGCGAAGTTGACTCCCTAAGGCACCAAATGCATAACAGACTACAAACAAACTTGGATACTGCGGCTGACATGTTCTCCTCCTGTGGCCCGTTATTGGCTTGTTCATACCGAATAATAGTTAATAACGGTTAATAGTTGAACTGTGCATTCGAAATGATGAGCCAATTGCAGCCATTGTAGGATGCGAATTTACTTTATTGGTGTTCTATGTTAAACTGTGATTAAGCTATGATATTACAATTTTAGTGGATTATGTGGATGCATATTTGCAAGTGAATACCTTTTCACATTCATTTAAAGGATAGAGAACCTGAAATAAGAGTCCTGGTTCGCTTTCTAAATCAGAAAAGGGTCGTTGGTTTTTCCATCTGGAATTCTCAGTATCAGCCTGTAGTCTGATTTGTGCCCGGTTGACGGTAATACTCGCTCTAATTACTTTAGATATAAACATTACTGGCTCAAAGTGGATGCACCTCTGCCTGACTCATCTGGGAGTACACGCGTGTATAACCTTTTATAAAAATACCTATTTTTTTACTTTTTTAAAAATTTAACATGTGTTTGCTCTTGACTCTAGTCTAGGTCATAGATGACAGAGACAAAGTCGACGATGGAGCGAGCTTACCCAGAAGAAGCCTGTTCACTCTAATTTTGAAGAGATTAGGGTTGTATGGAAAAAGAACAAAACTTATTTAATTCATAAATAAGTACTAACATTACACAAGTAAAAGTAACTCTGTTTGTATACGGCTGATTGATTTTGAGTGAAACTGGCACACGTGTGGACCACGCCCTGCCATCCTTTGGGATACCTTTTAATTTGAAACAGGTGCTGCCTGTTTGAAATGCCGCTGGCATAACCGAGTTTTATAGAGTAGGTACTTTGGTCAACATAAAACACCACAAAACATTTAAACGTCCCAACTCCCCGCTCAAATCTTATTCTGAAACACAAGAATGTTAATAGTAAACACAAAAGCGACGTTAAAGCGAAGTGTTAAATGAAATAAAATGAAACTTGCTTTATCAAGAGATTCAGAGATCAAAGTTTAATAGTACTGAAGGAATAGAACATTCCTAATTGCTTTGGAAAGTTCCTTCGTCGGTGAAATCACGTTCAGAGGGAATCCTAGTGCTTAGACTAGTTCGTTAGTAAGTTTAATTGAAAGAATTCAAGAATATATCTGTTGAACAATGATATTGTGCTGCGGTAATCTGGGAAATTGTGGAGCCAGCAGACATTTTTCTTTGCAACTTCGGAAACCATTTTCCTGTGTGAAGTTAATTAGAATTTAAACTCGTACTGTGGAATTGACTTTGAAATAATAAAGAAACTAATTTCAGTATGTTCGCATTTAATCTTTTTAGGGCGGAATCCAGGGTTTACTGACGGAACCCTATTATTGTCCATACGTCTGTCTGTCGACGAGGTGTATCTCATGAATCGTAATAGGGAGACAGTCAACATTGAGTATTTCTATTTTCGCTCAAACAACTAATACTAAAAATCAAATTACATATTAATTTAGAGGGTACAAAAGGGTTAAAAGGTAAAAATCAAATTTGTTGTATGTCCCACACAAATTGTCGGTTTATGGTAAAACACGTACACGTAGAGTTCCGCCCTTCGTATGTGAATCCTACTCGCTCTTGGCCGGTTAATTTTCTTGTTTTTGATTGATTAAATAGTTAAAGTTGTACATATTCGTGAGCCCTGTAATTGATATCCAATGACTTAAAAAGTCACACAGTATATGCCTGTCTAAAGTACAATATTTGATCCAGCAAGCTCCTACAGTTTACGTAGCACTAAGGGTAATTTTGTATTATCATTTTTACTTGGTCCTCTCATTAGTATAGCGATAACAAGGCAAGCTTTATCATGGCACCGTCGCCGTTCTAGTTTTTATGAAAGGAAAATCTTAATTACTGCTTTATAAGGCGGAAGGTTTTCTGTTATCATAAGTTGTGGAAGCTCTTACAAGAGACTAAATAATAATGCTGACGTAACCTAAAAGATGATACCTAAAAGGGCACAGACTATTGGAAACTTACGTTTCTGGGGTAACCGAGGCATATTTTTTTTTTGTTTGAAAGCTGAATTAGTCGGGAGTGTTCTTAGCTATGTTTGATGAAAATCTGTCCAAGATGGCCGCCGCCACAAAATGGCGGATTACATATTTTTTTAGAACTCCCTAAATATGAGTTTCAAATGAAAGGGCTTGACTAGTAGAAAACTGTATTCTATGATAAATTTCAAAACCAAGATAGCCGCCTCCACAAAATGGCGAATTACATTATAGGTAAAAATCTTTGGGCCAAGCGTCATCGTGTCGGAGGACCGCTACTATACTAAGTATGTAATTACCAAAAATTGCGGTCTCCCGAGGCGAAGACGCTTATAAGAGCTGATTTTACAACAGTCAGACAACTTTCAAATGAAGAATAAATATCGCTGTTTCCATACAAAAGCTGACAATGCGCCAGTTAAAAGTCATCTGACTGTTGAAAGATCAGCCCTAAGTAAAACTACGAGTTCCTAATTTTACATAGTTTGAAACGCCTAGTGTGAACCAACGTCTGGTTCTCTCAAAAAACTACTTTTTAGTTCGAATGAGTTTCCAAATCCAGGCAGGACTATGTGTGTTCTCGGCGAGCCTGCATGCATGTTAGGCAGTGACTTTTATCGGAAACTTAAACAATGGATAGAAATCTACAGCGCCAGCCTGAATTAGATTGAGATTTGTATAAGATGATAAACCAGTAGCCACCTAATCGACAGAAGTAATGTAACACCATCGACTATATCTAAATACTAATAATAAAGCTGAAGAGTTTGTTTGTTTGAACGAGCTTATCTCTGGAAGTTTTAGTCGGATTTGGAAAATTATTTTTGTATATGATAGCCGCATTCATGAGAAAGTCTATAGGCTATAAGGAAACGGAAATAAAAGGGGACGTGTGCGTACGAAGTCGTGGGCAAAAGCTAGTATCAATACTAATATAATAAAGCTAAAGAGTTTTTTTGTTTTAACGCGCTCTTCTCTGGAGCTGCCAGTCGGATTTGGAAAATTATTTTTGTAAATGAAAGCCACATTTATGAGAAAGGCTATAAGGGAACGGGATATGCGCGTACGAAGTCGCGGGCAAAAGCTAGTAGAGAATATGCATGAAAATATTTCGTGCCTAGCCCGTTTATCTAAAAATATAATATAAACAGTAAAAAAAACAAATTTCATCAAAAAACAAACGAGATATACCAATTTAAAATGAATACCTCTATATGTATCTTTCGCGAAATTTGACGTTAGAGGCCACGCCCGACTTCTCTTTCTATTTAAAGCTTTAAACTATCGTCCCTGATGAAGACATTCAAAACATTCTCAAATAATAATACAAAAGTAGAGCTGATAAGTATTTTATTAAGCAAATAAAAAATGCCATGCCTATTCCCTATCGAGAGACAACCAAAACTTTATCGTATCAAATAAAGAAGTAAAACAAAAATCAACCAGCCGTAACCCAAAGAATGGAACAGCAAAGGCAAACTTAGTTGGCTAGAGAATGTCTGCTCCACAGTAGGACATGTTTGCGCTTGTTCAGTAACCGCACTCGAGGGGGCAGTAGTGAGGACTGCCACATAGATACGTTTCATGTGGTAAGCCCAACTGTGTTTGTTTAGATCCTGGAAAAAATATAGAGAGCTAAACAAGTAATGCTACTAGGTTTTAAAATTGTAGCTTTGATGACCAACTTACTCGTATTATGTTCTGCATTTGTTAAGTCTAGTTCTGAAGAAATGGAAAAAAGTGCGAGTTAAGTTTTTTTTCTTGGGCTTAGTACACACACCCCGGTGTACTGTTTACCTGACCTTTTGACTTCAGAAATTAGATAAACTTGACATTCTGATGGTAGGTATTTAAAGGAGCAAAAGAGCTAATAACCAACCGGTCCTACAGTTTACCTAACCTTTCGAATTAAGAGACTGTTTGCTTTGATTAAGTTTAGCATGTAACTTACTTTACGGTTATTAATTGATCTATGTAAAATATCAAAGTCTCCTTTACGCCTCATGTCATGCACCCCCCCTATTTACCGCTCCTTCTATACTACTAATACACGTGCACAACACAGCACTAACTTCTCCGCCGAGGTTATGAATGTGTCACAAACTGCGCGCTGCACTCGCCTTGCAATGACACGTGTTCGTGTCACCAACTTACCACTTATTTGTTCAAGAGATTGCCGCACATCTTCACGGATATTACCGCTGCTAAATTATGTTGGCTTGGTACGTTATTCTGTATAAATACATGTAATTATATGACTAACTTCGGTATTTCGTAAACATGTTACTTATTTGTTATTTTATTATGTTCTAGAAGCGACATTATTACAACGATAACAGCAAATGTCATTTGTTAAGACTAGAAGATGTTTGCAAGCAATTAAATAATGTTCAAGTAAAAATAAATTCACTTCATGAACCCGAAATAAATAAACCCACAATAAAAAGTAATGGATGGTCAAAAGAGCCTGATTAATAGCCCGGTCTAGACAAAACAAATTAAAACGGAGGTCAAACACGACCCTATCTGGCCATTCCCCAACAAATTACATTATAATGAACTACAGATGTGCCTAGGAACACAAAAGAACTTGAAAAAACATAATACTGTTTTTCCCGAAATATGGACCTGTCCAGCTACCTTTGAAGTTATTTTTTTTTGCCCAATCTTCCTACGTAGTTGTATGTACAAGCCCGGCTTTTTAAATTTTAACCGTAACCGAATTACTCCGTGTTTTTGGTAAGGTCCCTTTATACTGGGCATTTACATTTGTTCACGGTAGGTACACAAGGAGTCTTTATAAAGAAAGCCGTATATTTCTGAATGGAAAGCTAACAAACAAATGTACCTAGGTGAAAATACTTAAATGGAATTGCCAAAATCAGCCTATTTATGGACTGAAGGAGTGGTAAACAGAGCATGATAAACGGTAATACATCTGAGACACATTCTTAATGGATTTTCGTCCACCGAGTCCCATTCATATAGAACTATATTTTTCATTGTAAGTTATTGCTCGTGATGTAATCCAATTTTCGTCTGTTTCATGCTTTATATTATTAGTATTGTTTTTTTTTATTGTCAAGAGGTTCATTATAGCCAATATTTAGATGGAAGCCGAGAATAATCGAAACGGTTTTGTGGTCGTTGGCTTAGATCGAGGCGTCTCCACTCGGATATGTAATCCGTAAATAGAACAACTATTTACGGATTGGATAACTGAGTGTCCATTTCCAAAGATTACAATAGACGAGGAAACAACAAGGTTTACAAGTTATTCTATAAATAGAGTGTAATTCATAAAGGTGAATAAGATGTCATGTCAGTGACATCGCCCAACTATTGGAAAGTGTAAAGTCCCCAGCGTGGCGGATCCACCGGGATCCAATGTTCAGTAAGTTACTTGTGCAAACTTGCCCCAACTTTTAGCTAAGTGCCTTAAATTTTAAGTCAATTTCGTGTCCGCTCGGCGGTAGCGTCACTCTCCAGCGGATTTCGGATATTTAAATATGCTACTAGGGATTCACGGGCTACAAGGTAAATTTTCGTACTCAAGAATTACTCGAAAAGTAATTTTTCTTTTTACTTTATTCCATGGATGTCTCTCGAGGATAACAACTTTAAATTAAGCGTCGACGTTTTTTCTAGGAATAGTGCTGGGAATTATTTTAAAGTAAGATAACAAAAGCGGTCATTAGGGCTTGCAAAGTGGTCTGATAAGTCCGGGAACCCGGGGCACAGAGCATGTTTAGGGATGGTTGTCACAACTTGTTCAAGGTCCGTGTTCTTGTTAAGTAATTACCAAAGTCTCAAGGAAGTTGGGAATTATTTTTTGTTTACACTGAGGGGCTAACAAAGCGCGTTTTTTGTTATGCTGAAAGTTTTGCCTTAAAACCACGTAATCTTGAATCTCTGAGGTAAAAAGTAAATTTTGTCGGAAGTCATTTTCGTGAGAAACGAAATTGGTATGTTGTCTCAAGAGCCAGCCATTCGTTTTGGCAAAGATTATTCTCTGTTTGGTAACGTACAGCGGAATTGAACATTTGTACTAGTTTCGGTACATGTGGTCCAGATGTGGCAATATCTTCGCTGCTCAGCATTCGGAGCGCGTCGCGATAGTTCGGGAACTCGTGCCAAACACTACGTGTGTGCTTCCCCGTTATTTGTTAATTACAATATTACATTTAGTACGTTAAGGATTCAATATCAAGGCAAAATAGAGTTAAGCTAAATGTTTTAGTTTGTTTGCGAAAACGAAAGCTCGTGTACGAAAATTAGTGCGGTGTAAAGTTTAGAATTCGAATTGTGTTTAAGTAAAACTCATACATTTTCACAGAGCAATTAAACTGTATAATTTTTGTTTACGCTTCTGAAATAGAACTGTTAAGGTTAGCAAAACTTTCCTAGAAACAGCTATTCGTCGCTATAGCAGCTTTCTTACTATTTTTAACATTAGTTCTATTGAATTAGTTATGACGTACCAAAGTCATAATCGCATTCCGTTGTGAAAAATGGGATAGCGCTATGCGTATTGTAAAGCTTCGTCTCACTCCCACACCAGAATCATAATGGTTTTAATTCGTCACTATTGGCAGTTATTCGGTATTGATAGTTAAACTTCGAAGACCATTTGTAGAGGACATCCCTATTTATTAAACATGGCTTAACAACGTTATCTATGAACAGGTATTAACACTAACCATCCATTACTTGGTAGTATAATCTCCTAAGCTTTAAGTGGTGACCAAACGTAAAGATGTACTGACGTATTAGGTAACTGTTACCACAACGTTCGCGCTCGATTACCTTTAGATTAGATACTATAGCTGTCGGTGTATGCATATATTTTATACGTATACCTAATATGAATTGCTACATAGGCTTATTTATGGCTTATTATATCACAAACAACACCTTTTTTACACCTCGTTGTTCTTTTTTGTTAAGGTTTTGTACCCAAAGAGTAACCAACGGAACCCTATTACTAAGCCTCCGCTGTCCGTCTGTCTGCCAGCGGGCTGTATCTCAAGAACCCTAATAGGTAGACAGTTGAAATTTTTAAAGAGTGTGTATTTCTATTGCCGCTATAACAACAAAAAAGAAAAATTAAAGGGGGCTCCCATACAAGAAACTTGTTTGGTTTTTCGGTTTATGGTACGGAACCCTTCGTGTGAGAGTCCGACTCTCATTTGGTCAGTTTTTTCATCATTTCCTGATTCAAGACAGTTACATCGGGACTCGTCGAGCTTCATTGGAACTTCATTTCAGGAGTTGTAAAAATTTTAGGAACACACTGGGGCGTGATAGCCCAAAATAAAAAAAGGAAAACTTACATCCCAATCAAGAATGGTGGTGCTATTCGGTAATCCCTATGAACCCAATTTGTTTAGCAGGATATATATTTGGCTAAGTTATTAGTGCAGCATAAAACAATTAAATTAAAAAAAAACACGCCAACAAAGTTCCCATTATCGAAAAAAAATATTTATTTTGTAGAATGTGTTAATAAACATGTAAATAAGTAAATTGAGCAGAAACCGTAATTTACAGCTGAACCATTTAATTTTTTACTCAGTTTGAGCCGCAAAAAGGCTCACATTAACGTTTTTATGTTGCGCTAAATATACAAGAGTACACAAATTACATCGAGCACCTAATCTGCATGTAAAGTAATTAAAGAATAATGTCAAAAAACGTGAACGTGCTGAGAATGAATGAGGTACAAAATAAATGAGATCCGCCACCTTTTTGTGGGTAATTATTTTTACACCTATTAAGTTGAAAAGATAGACCAAAAGTGTTGCACGTTATATATTTTGGACCCTGTTCGCCATTTTCAAGTGTCAATTTTATTGGACTTGTCAGTGGTGTGATAAAATTCAATCACATGCATAACATGCGCTACCGGAATGTCATGTGTCTCAAATATAACTAATTAATTAACTAATTTTGGACTTTTGACCACCGTAGTAAGGCTGCGTTTCCACCAGAGATGTACGGGAATGCGTAGCGTGGGATGTGTTTGTTAAGAACCAATAGAATCGCTTCATTTACATAGCCTCGCTCCGCGCAAGATTCTATTGGTTGGTAGGTATTGGCAAACACATCTCTCGCTACGCATCCTCGCATATTTTTGGTGGAAACACAGCCGTATCGTTGATAGAAAGTTACTTCGCCTGGAGCCCAAGAAGTCAAAAGACAATCTATAGACGAGCCAAACATATAAAAATGATGCAAGCAATTTAACGAAAATTGCTATGTTGTCAAGCCAAATGGCAAACATGCATCCTGGGATTTATAGCCACGGATATGAAACTCAGGAAAGAATCTGACATTCCAAATCGCAAACGAATAGTCCAAAATGTCGTTAGTTCTGATACAAACACAGCAATCGATCTGAATGTTTCAATATGACATAATTGATTGTTAGGCAAACGGTTCAAAAATTTGCTTTTAGATAGAAAATGAATTATTGGCCACGCCAATCTTAGTTCATGAGTTTTTCTTGTTGAACGCGAGCTAATCAAGTTAGATCTTAATCTTAACAAGTTATAACTTCACCCATCAAGTCTGGATAGCATTTTTTTTAAATGAAATCAATTTCCGGCGATCTAGATTCAGTTTGACAGCAAGATTGGTAAGCATAATTTATTTTATGGATATCGACTGCGCTAGAACTATAGTAGGCGCCAGATAATCGTGGAATAACGGTCATTGACCCACCTACAATTATTGACATTTTTAATTGTAAAAACGGAATTAATGACACAAAGCTGTCCCGAATCATCATCTCTCGTGATCCTTAACATTGTCTAATAATGAAAAACGATTCATATTTAATTGTTCAGGTACCTATGAACATTTATTAGGGAAAGGTCAATGTACTTTATTCCACATTTATCTGGCGCCTACTATAGTAGGTATCAGCACTTTTGTTAATATTACTTTCCGTATATACATATCATCCCGAATAGTCTGAATATATGGACGTTTCTTAATCAGTCATGCCTTAATGGTTTATAGAGTTATATGGAACAGGATGTAAACCGCAAATCTCCATTGAAAAGGGAGGATCCTCCGACCAGATGGTTGTTGTGTCTGGTGGGCAGCTGCCCGATGGTTGATGTTGGGCAGTTGTATCTGCTCAAACCAGAGAATATTTCCTATATGTATGGTCCAAATCGCGTGGAGAACTTACAGACTAACTAGACTAACAGATTTGTGTGGCGTCAGGTCTATTTTTGTAGTTCGTTAATGCGGCTAGGATGTTCCTACCGGTGTGACGGGTTTGATTGAAATTAGGCACAGGTAGACCTAGTCCTGGATTTGGGATAAGAGACTTAATATCCCAGTTCTTTAGGAATATATTTCTGACTTGCACACGGGCGAAGCCAGCGGCAAATGCTAATGTGACAGAAAACGAAAAGTCAAATAATGATTTTTGATCTCAAACAATAACGTTACCACCCGGATAAATCCCTTACATACGTATTATGAACTCGCTAAACTCAACTTAAAGCAATGAACCTAATATTTGCGTCTAGTAATATTGACTCCAGGCTCAATTTGAGCAGTAATTTGCACGAATCCATCCCCTAATTGGTTAGATCTAGGTGGTATATCCAGTCCCAACTCTGACTAGGTTGATACAATCTATAGATCTAATCCCGAGGCGTCCGTCCGTTCAAACTAAATTATAATGTTAAACGCCACTATCACGTGAAATGGCTTTTCTATTTTTAGGGCCGATTAGAAGGAATATCTGATTACTCAGATACCTATTATTGTTCATCTGTTTGTGAAAGGCAATACCTGTAAGTACTGAACTTGTGACTCTCGTTACTATCTATACGACATAACGATTGCCAAAAAGTAAAAAGTGATTGACATTGACGTGCGCTTCCGACTTTTTTTTTATGTGTAACATCTTTCCTCTCGCTTTACTGCAATCTGTGGGAGTGATTTCGTGAAATGGGACGGAAGTGTGTTACAGGAAGCCGAGGAAGCGCGCGCTATTAGATTTGATCAATGAGCGCGCCCTATTCATTTTTGTGAGTGGACTCTCGCAGTTCAACCTAGAAGGTTGTCTACAACTTAACCAGCCTTGCCTGAGGCGGCCTTAATATAAATATTAAAGCCTCCAGCCAGGAGTTCCGTTAATTAGTGCTGTAAATACTTATAGACTTTTCGTCAACAAAACGTTATTTTGACTTTTGATCTGACGTAATCAATCCCATCCTGCTTTACTAATAATATTATAATAATAAGGTCCATAAGATTGGATGTTTTTTGAAGTGATAACTTCTTTAGGCGCGTTGGGCATTTTTGAGATGGGAAAAACCCATCTAACTCGCCACACTGTTACCGTAACCGACACCTCTGCGTATTACGTAGTATTCTTCTAGTATGAGTAAGGGAATCGTAGGTTAATTTAAGTTTTTTTATGAATTTTGGTCTTATGGATCTGGCCCAAAAATGTAGACAAATATAACTTTTATTCCGATTAGTATTTAATTGATTAATTCCTGTGGGGCAATAACCGCCTAACAGGCAGGCAAATACATATAATAAATACAAAAGCTAGTAGTTATATAATTGGAAAGCTCAAGATGTCCTGTATTTAGAACAGTTATGTTGAATGACACTGTTATGTCGTCCTACGATGTCTATTTGAATAAACAATTTCATTGGTGTTTTGGTACACAGGTTCTGTGAATAGATACGCATTTGTTTTGATTAGGTAAGGCAGCTGAAGGTGACTAGCAACAGACATTTACGAACATTTTTGTTTTAAGTGAAGAAGTCGTATCGTTTAGGTATTGACTAGCCAGCGATAGTCAGCGATAGTGCAGCTTTGCATCAAAGAAATAATTTTTGTAATCGGATCAGGAGATTACTTCTTACAAAAATCGGGAGTAAATAAATAACTAATTTTACCTTTTTTAATATCCTTCATTTACATTAATGACATTAAATTGTCCTATTGCAGCTTTGCCGCCACTTTCAAGATTATGAGCTACCTACTGATCTTAGTACAGAATTTGTTTATATATTTTTCTTAGTTAGATACATCTATAATAAACAGCAAAATGCAAATGTAAAGACCTTTCATGACGTATGTAAATGTGGCTACAACTACCTAAAGTTTATTATGTTAGGAACGTCTCTAAGACTATGACACAAGAGGAATCCAAAGTACTTTGTAACTAACCTAAACGTGAAATACTTGGTGTACAAATTCACCGTAGAATACCTGACAGTACCTGACAGTTCCCTGTTAGCCATTTCAAAATGCAGTTACTATTAGCAAATTAGATTTCAGTTGCAATAAGCAAGAGCACATTCTCAGATTGATACAAAGGGGTTGTAACTACTAACAATGTGATAAGCCTGCGAATCCCGGCCCGACCACCCTTTGGTGCTCCCGTTCAAAGTCGTTGTAACTGGGTTCGAGTGTTGCCTTGGGAATAACAGGTAGGTATTTGCGTTCTCAGTTAATAATTTTAGGGTTTTGTCATCGAGCTCGCACGCAAGTTGCAGTACATTACGGGCTACCGAGGTACCTTGTGATCATTCGCTCGATCTTGCCCCTTGATTTAATAAACTGTGCTGTTACCTCTTTTCAATACCAATCAATTGCCAGTGAGTTAATTTATAACAACAAAAATATCAATGGTTCCTAATGTAACACATAAACCAGAAACTTATATTCTTACAAAATTAGTTTGACACAGAAGAACTTTTTACAATTACATTCCCATTTGTCCTACTTTCTAAACTTACTTCATTTGTTTATATTTTTCCCTAACCGACCACTTTGCTGCTATTTCCCATAGAGAGTAGAAGTTACCAAAGTGGATGTTACTGGCATAGTTTTTAACTGCGATCGCTAGGTCAAAGTGGTGTAGGTTAGGGTGACAGGGTTTCACCATTAAAGTGTTTTTTTTTAAATCTTCATTAAATGGTTAAGACTTCCGCCTCTATTTTCAAAGGCTCTCACATTTCGAACCTACCTATTGTTTCTGGTACCGTTAAGCAAGATCATAAAAATATTTTAAAAACATTCTACAGTAATAATAATAAATAAAAAACGTGTCCAAATGTAAGTAGGTACGTAAAAGGTACATACTTATGTCCGTAGATTTAGTGATCTCGGAGGACCACGTTTACTTCGTTCCGTTGCTCGCAAAATTCAGTTCGACACTCCGCTCCACAAAAATATGTCGAGAAAAGTGAATAATGTATTGAACGGAATAAAGTTATGTGGCATACTTCAACTTTAAGCTTGATTTACCTTGTAGCTAGCCAGTTTAGCTCGCCTCATGTTCAATTTATGTTTTAGCTTTCGAATGACAAATTGGCGGTACGAAATGTTTCTATTTATTGAATTTCGGAAGGTACGAAGATACTGGAAATGAAATGCGTTTAGTGCCGTTTCGATGGATATGTCCATGGTCCGATATATAAGCATTTTTATACACGGCATAAAAGTTATTAAAATTATTTGTAGGTTAGAAAATCATTATGGAAGCTTATTATTGTATTTATACAGCTACAGTTACAGATGATACCCAGCTCCTAAAGAGTCGATAAGAAATCAAGTTTAATAAGCGTCTACAAATGTTTATCAACATTTGTAGACGCTTGTTTTTTAACTTCACCATTGTCAGCCTCGTTCTATTGTCTTCCTTAAGTAACTACAATTCAAAAAAGACGAAATAAAGATAAACTCACCTAAAAAACTCAACAGCAAATACGTGCAGATCTTCATTTTCCCGGGATTCCTGTAAAAAAGAAAACTTGTTGAAATCTTTTTTCAAACTACATTAAGCGTGCTCGTTTTTAAAGAAACGTCTTCAGCAAATATTTTATAAGAGGTGACGTCGTAAATTATTCCGTCAACATTAAAGATAAGTCGCTATATTTTTTTGTCGTTTTTTGTGTGGAAAGTATTTCGCAATACCTCAAGTCAACATTTCTATTTTGTCGTCGATTTCAATTTAAATTCACAGACGTATAGCTAAGCTTCCTGTTAGATAAAGATGTACCTTTATTTTCGGTTAACTCAGCCTTAGGCGAATTTAATAACTATTTAAACGTTTAACAAACAAAACCCAGTCACAAGCCTGTTTAAGGAACGTCGACAAACACAATTTAATTTAATTATTGATAATATTGTACTTATAAAAGCACCCTTTTGACCTCTATTGATAAACGCCAGGAGCGTATGTATTTACCTAAATACATAAGATCTTAGCAACGAAGGTTAGTAAGTATATACAGGAGTAAATATTTGCTAAGAAAACGATTCCTGTCTGTAGGTATAAAAGGTAACAGAAGGATGGCAATGGGTAGGGCTAGAAGTAAACGTACAACTTCTGGATCTGGTATAGGGTTGCCAACCGTATTCTAAAATAGACTACAAAAGCAATATGAGTACGTTAAAATACTACAACATTTTGGTTTCGCAATTAGTAATATATGTATGTATTTGTGGAAGAGAAAATAAAAATGTTTATTATTATTATTATATAATAAAAGGTACTCTTTTTTCAACGACTGTACTCTTCATTTGCGCTTCCTAAAATCAGAAATACTCTATTTCTTCTTAAAAAAAGTTGGCAACCCTAGTCTGGTATCCCAATCCACATATCTGATTATTATCACAATATTTCAACGAAAAGGCAAACCGACAACAAAACAATATTTTGGTAAAATATTTTTAGTTCAGGCTGTTGAAGAAAAATGCGATATATTGATCTTAAACATAATTCCGAGAATATGGTTGCTTCCAAAACACGTTTTAGAAAAACAAAAACTGGTTACAAATTAACGGAAAATTAATCTCTTTTTGCAACTTTATTAATTTTAATTATTAACTAGCTTTTGCCCGAGAATTTTACGCACATATACGCGATATTAGAATTTTTTAAATCCGACTGGTAATTCCAGAGATTAGCGCGTTCAAACGAACAAACAAACTCTTCAGCTTTATTAAATTAGTATATTTTAGTATAAAAATATAAACAACAACATAGCATATGTATCTATGTATGTTATAGGTAGGGAAGGACCAAATATTTCACAAAACACTGTCCCACAAATTATCGCTTACAAGACATGGGTCCTTTATCACAGGCCGTAACAAGACGACTGACTATCGAATTGGAAGCCAGTGACCTGGCTAAGTGCTAATACGAGAAGGGAAGAGGATTCCAGCGATCCGGTCAAGATAACCCGGCACCCCTAACAATTCACTTATTGAGTTATAACTTTATCTACTTGACAACGTTTTTGGTCCTTGCGTTCGCAGAAAAATTTGTTAGAGATTGGAAAACGTGGTCCTTTGTGAATGTATGTAGCTTTTCGAAATAGTCGTGTAGTTTACAGAATGGTTTCAAGTATTTGTTATAGAAAGTATTTTTGGCTTCGCTTTGTTAATGTGGCAAATTATGCTAACGAACGTGTTGCCGAGATTTGTTGATTTTGTGTATAGAAAATTGTCCTTTATTCTAATTCAGGCTATGGTCTACCCATTTCCTATTCTTATCCAAATCGATTTACAAAAATGTAGACTTTCAATGGTATTTTACCAGCTGCTTTCAAGTATTTAATATATTATGGAGATTGGAGGTCGATTTTACATTCCAGTCAAACATAGTTTCCGATTCAGTGATTTGATTACGAGCCTGTATTTAAGCAAATACCTATCGTATTTGAACCTGGATAAGCATGAATTAGCAATTATACATAATCATTCTGGGTCCAGAATTAAGTGGGTACGGCCTTTGGATTCAGGTGCTTAGGCATATAAATCTGCCATTTAGGTATTAAATAGGCACCCAAGTTTATGTAGGTTTACTTACTAGATATATCTACTATAAACGATGTTTAAAGATTTTTGAATTCAGAATAACTTCACACATTTAATCTGGAAGCAGGGTTGTTTATCTTAGCACTGTGAGGATCGCCCGGAGGACACAGTGGAGCATACGGTGGAGATCTGCCCTGCTTGGGCTGAGCACCACCGTGTCCTCGTCGAGGCGATCGGCGGCGGCAACCTCTCGCGTCCGGCCCTGGTTGAATCCATGGTCCAGAGCGAGGAGGCTTGGGAAGCGGTCACCTCCTTCTGCGAAGCAGTAATGTTAGCCAAGGAGGAGGCGGGCCGCGCGAGGGAAAGGCAAGGCCTTCGCCCCAATCGCCGCTACAGGAGAAGACGCCCCGGGCGTCGGGAGTCGCAGGGCGATCCCAGGCCACCGTAGGCGCGGGCCTGCGGACGGCGAGCATTGGGTGGCTCGCCGTCCGATCACCACCAGGCCCGGGTCGATGGCGCGTTGTGTTTCACGCGCGCCTCAAAGAGATGTCAGCATAAAAGACGCGAATTTGTTCGAAAGAGTCACCGCAGCCCTGGAACGCAAGGGGCTTTAGAAGGAACACGGATGAGTTTTAGTCAGTAATAGTCAGTAAGAGTCTGACACACCCTTCCGCTCCGTCCAGAGCGGAAGAAGTCATTTGATGATATCCAATCCTTAAAAAAAAAAAAAAAAGTGTTGTTTATCTTAATGAAATAAATGACTTCCGTTACCGAGAGAGTGACTGACGGACAAAGCACAGCCGAAACTACTGGTTGTAGAAAGCTGTAATTTGGAATGTAGGGGAGTATTAAGAGAGGATTTCCCGAAATTCCTATGGGAACGGGAAAAAACGCGTACGAAGTCGCGGGCAAAAACTAGTTGATCCATAAGAACATAACTTGCAAGTCTTTCTTACATTCATTCAGTGGATGGCTGACTTTCTTAACATACCTTGTTTCCTCCGTACCTCGGAAAACACGTTAAGCCGTTGGTCCTGGCTGTCATTGATTGCGAATCTTTGACCCAACACAGGAGCCAAGAATCTGACACCAGTCTTGCTAAGGGGTTACTGGGCTGTGAAGTCAAATAGGCAGTCACTCTATGTGTACGCCGGAACGCAGCTCTTCTCTTTATTCGTGAACGCACCCTACGTTGGCACGATTCGCTGCAACTTCACGGCGGACTTCACTTCATTTTCTTTTTTGGAATCTCACGGACCGCCATATTTTGTTGTGACACGATATTGTTCTACCACTACCACGAAGAATAAACCATTTCTTGAAATCGAGGACCGACCTCGATTTAAAGAAATGGTTTATTCATCTCGTTGTATCGCCCACACTCCATGTAAAATACTGGTATTCAGCCACACTTCGTTAGACTAGAAGCCGACCCCAACAATTTTTTTATTTATTTATATTTATTTTTCTATTTTTTTTATTTATTTATTTATTTAAACTTTATGTACAAAAGTGGTACATGGGCGGACTTAATGCATCAAGGTATTCTCTACCAGTCAACCTTTGGGTTATAAAGACTATACTGTAGTAGGTGTACAATAAATAAAAATAAGATTCAAAATTGAATTTTAACAATTCGGAAAGAATATACAGATAATATATATAATACTAATAAAATACATATATATGCTAAAATAATAAACTAATAAATATGATATATAATAATCATACCGATTAAGAGAATTCATAGTAATCATGACGAAGAACAACTAAGAATGACAAGCTTTTAAGTAGTGTTTTCTGCCTGCAGACTTCCCTTTCTTTTACCATACTTCCCTATTTACCTAAACTTTAATGAAATTCCCGAAAAATGTATACCCCATTAATGTAATCAATTGCCCATAGACTTAATGCTTTGCCCAAACAGAACATTTTCGTTAAGCACGTACATCGAGTTACGTCATTATGGTAATTGATATGAATCGATGCGCGACCAATGATCCCGGCCGCGTAATTTGATTATGCCGACGTAAACACAGGTGTATAACGTACCTAATTAATGGAGATAGCGATCTTAATGGGTAACTGTTTATTGGGAAATAACTGACGGTTAATCAATTGGAATCTGCTGTGTGGTTTGTAGTTGAAGTAGGGAATTTAGTATAGGCCTCCTGACTGATTTCGGCCATGGCGGCCAATCTCAACAGAGATTAGCCATCGGGACATAATATATTATATATAGTTCACAAGTGTGTGCGCAAGCACATGTGCACTCCCTCTTCTATCATTCTCTTATTCCGATGGGATGGGAATCCGACACGACCTGGCTGGAGATCTGGCGCAGGTACAACGGCTTAAAGTGCTTTCCGAGGCACGGGAGTGTCACACCACCAACTTCCAAATTAGTTAAGACGGGGCCCGCTAGGGCCAGAGCCTGCCAGGGTTGCGGAATTTGTTCGAAAGAGTCACCACGGCCCTGGAACGCAAAGGGCTTAAGAAGGAACACGGATGGGTTTTAGTCAGTAAGAGTCTGACACGCCCTTCCGCTCCACCTTGAGTGGCAGAAGTAATTTGATGATTTCCTATCCTTAAAAAAAGGCCCTTTGCGTTCCAGGGCCGCGGACTCTTTCGAAAATATTCCTCAACCCTGGCAGGATAGAATTGAATAGAAAAGAAAGTTACCATACCAACAAGAAAACGTAACTAGGCAATTCAACTTGTGTCTAAAGAATAAACAAGAAACAAAGCAGTTTAAATCCTATAGAAAGAGCTGAAAGAACCATTAAAGTATTTATAAAGGCCTTAAGCTAGTCTGAAAAGAAAATTTATACCTACGGGTGCCCATTTTCCTGTGGCTTTCAAAAAACGCCATTTTATGTACGAACGTAAGTCTTTTAAGTAAGTTCTTTTAATAACAAAGGCAACAAACAGCTTAAATGGCCACCTGCTGCTACAGAGACTTACTAGCGTAACATTCCGTGTCTTAAGACGCTGACAAGAATTTAAGCGCCGTGTCTGTAGGCCACATACAAAAAAAAAAAACTTGTAATTTATTAAAAAACAGACTTGAATAATCGGCAGTCATCTGCCTAGCCTTTTCACAATTATATTGGGGTCGGCTTCCAGTCAAACCGGGTTCAGCTGAATACCAGTGTTTTACGTGGAGCGGCTGCACACCAGACCTCCACAACCCATTAACTGGGTAACACGGTACTCCTTGGTATGACTTATGTCAGATTTTCTGGCTTCTGACTATCCGTAACGACTGCCAAAGATCTACAAATAACAGCCGGGACCGAAGGCTTAACGTGCTTAATAATCGGCAGTAAAACCACCAAATCTTGCACTCAGACAGCATAAGGTATTATAATTATTTTCGCCAAAGTACGTTAAAGAACCTACGGTACATATCAAATTTGAAAATGTTCTTTGGTAAGTTTGTTTTTAATTGTTGGAAACAACAAAGAGCTCAAAAATGTTCAATGTTTAATATTAACATAATTATCTCCCGATATTTTTCCGCAGTTTCAAAGTAAATAATATATAAAGACTTTCTCAAAACATGTTTTAAAAAAGCTTTAGTCTCTTGTCTACGCCTTAAGCCACCATTCCAAAAGATTTCGTACCAAAAGACTACAAGACTTTCTCAAACCTTCACCTGTTTGAGGACAGACGAGTATTATCAGCAGGACCAGAATATATATATGTAAGATGAATTGAAATATCAAATCTGCACCTGTTACTCTCTATTCGATACCGTTGACGTATGTATGTCAGCAAAATATGTATGAGAATGGGTAAAAGGAATACAAGTTGAATAGTGTATTTTCTTTGTTGAACGTAGCGGTTGACTTTAGCTATTCATGTATTTATAAGAGCGTTTACGCGAAGCGATGTTAGACGTTAACATTCAAAATAAACCGAATTTTATGAAGGTATGTGGATACGCAAGATATCTAGATCCTTAATACTAGTTGAGAACTTAAAAAAAATGATGAAACAGATTTTGGGATTCAGAATAGAATACTCTTTGTTATGCCCTATAAGTTACAGAAAATATAGTACTTTTTTACTTTCATCCTTTTAAATGTAGGTACCTACTCTCACCTATAAATTCTACTCAGCGTAAACAAGTCCAAATTAATGAGCAAAGTAATAACATCAATTCGATCGTAAATTCGTAGCCATTGTTACGAAAAGTGCTACCGCCTGTAGAAACTTTCGAAAAACGGTACAAAACCCAATAAAAGAACATAAATTTTGTTCACAACAGGGCAAATATCTCAATTTATTGGTATGCTCTCGGATGGGAGACTTGGGCCCCGTTGCTGGGTTAATACGGGATCAATACTGGCCCGCATTAATTATCATTAATGTTAATTTGAGCGGAGTTTGGGCGCAAGAATGGATGGACCACGTGCAGGATAGTACCAGGTCACTGGATTATCTGATAATAATGTGCCAATGTTTTTTTTGCCCAAGTGAGCTACTATTTAGGTTATCTACAGATTGATAAATAACTACTATGGTGACTGGCAGTCTTTAAATCTAGATTGAATAGGTACTTTACTTCTAGGTGAGCGTCCTCCATGGTCGACCACATTATCGCTTACCATCAGGTGGGATAGCGGCTAAACGTGAGCGTGACAATAGTATCATCATCATTGTCCTGCCCTTGTACCGTATGCTTGTTGTGCCAATTAAGTAACCTTACCAATTAGTTACAAAAAAATAAACAACTTAAATCATTCTTATTTCTCATGGAACAAAGTACGTAATTTCAGTTGCATAACATTGTTATACGTTATAAGCAAAATAATCTCTTAGGTTAAAAGTACTTTAAAAGATAAAATCAAAGCTACCCGAAATACCTTCTAACGTTCAGTTAACGACCACTTCACTCCTCATCGACAACCAATACAAAATACAAGCACACAACTTAATTAGCAAAACAGTACCGGATCCGCAACAAACCAGCCCGCATGATCACTTTATGAGCGATTCCGAACACCAGGTGTAACCAAACGACACAAACTTTTTATGCGGCGCCCGTAAATCTAGCGGCAGTAACCGATTCGCGCGAAACACCTATAATGTCTGCTAAAGTGATACAATAACACCGGGAAAGCCTATTTTTAAATTTCCATCGGGTTTTGCTGAGAATTTACTTTAAAGGAAAACATTATGTTAAGTCAACTGTTTCTCCTGAATAAGTAGGCGGAAGTGTAGGTCTACTATTGCAAAAATCTTCATAAAATCCCGCAATAACTCTTTGCTTGATCAAAGACTCGTCGTATGTTGTCTTAAAACCATCATGATCATTGTGTATGTGTCACCGGAAAATTGCAAACACCGTACAAGTAGGTACCTTTATCACAACGGAACCATGATAGCAATGCCATTATTTCCAACGACTTCAAAATAGTGGCTTATTAATTGGATGTATCCTTGCTAAAGACATTTATCCTGATTTCTTTTTTTGAACCTACATATTTGTTAATAATAATAATCTACTAACTGCGAAAGGTTTATACTTTGTTTAAACAGATCCGCAATTAAACTTGTAATTGGTTATCCCTGCACTAGACCAAGAGGCATTTGGAACTCGGACTCAGCCCTTCTTCTATGACATGCCAATACATGATGATTCCTTTTTAAGAGAAAGATTGAGCTTTACAGGACTATGGTCGACACCAGATAAACGTGCAATAGCGGTCATTGACCCTCATACATTTATTGACAGTTAATTCTGTAAACAGAAATAATGACATAAAGTTGTCCTGAATCGACATCTATCGTGATCCTTAATTTTTCTAGTAAAGAAATACGATTCATAATTTATTGTACGAGTACCTACGCAGAGAAATTAAGGAAAGGGCAATGAACTTTATTGCAAAATCTGGCACCCACCATGGTAGTACGTTGGGCGCTACAGCGTCCTCAAGGAGATGTCAGTATAGGAGACAGGGCCCGCTAGGGCCAGAGCCTGCCAGGGTTGCGGAATTTGTTCGAAAGAGTCACCACAGCCCTGGAACGCAAAGGGCTTTAGAAGGAACACAGATGGGTTTCAGTCAGTAAGAGTCTGACACGCCCTTCCACTCCACCCAGAGCAGAAGAAGTCATTTGATGATTTCCCATCATTAAAAAAAATCATGGTAGTACTTATCCCTTTTTTCGATGATGGCAATGAGAAATCATAGTAGGGCTGAGTCCCATTATGTTCAAGGACCATTATATTTATTTAGTACAGTCTAAATCACCTGTTACAAAAACGACCTTTAATTTTCAGTTGAAAGAAAATGTAGGCTGTTGGGATACTGGTAATATTCTAAGTGCCAACGCGTTTTAGGAAAAATGTAAAATAATGGAAAAAAATCACGGCATAAAAATCTCGCTCCCACTTCGCTAACGACCTAGGTAGTACCTGATAAGTACATCATTACAGGTACAGCTCATTCAAATTAAGGTTTTTAGAAGAATCTTCAGACTTGGTTTAAGGTCATTGTGAAAATCAGTCGTTTGCTTTTTAAAAACATATGATCTGTAAGTAAGTAAAACATAAGTGTTGAGAGTACGCTCTATTTTTGAATTTTTACAACGAAAACTATGTATTACCCAAATACATCTATTCTAATATTAAATGCGAACGATTGGATGGATGTTTGTTACTCAGCCACGTAAGAACCGCTGAACAGATCTTGATGAAATTTGGCACAGAGGTAGATTATAGTCTGGAATAACACAGGATATCCTGGGAATATGTTCCCTTGGGAAAATTTTAACATGCACGCGGGCAGAGCCGCGGGCGACAGTTAGTATTAAATAAAAACTTAAATACTTTTCTTTCAGGAGCTCGTGGCTAAATAAAAACAGCTGCATGGGCACTTTTCACGGTAACGCTTGCGGAGGTCTTCCGTAGATTGATGACCGAGACCTGTCTAAAGAACGTTAAGCAATTGGTCATTCGGAGATTGGCGATCATCATTACGATCAGCCTATACGAGTAATCAGAAGCCTTTATTTTTGAGCGAAGAAAATGCCTAACGCATGCCACGCCGTCCGGGGAGGCGATGTGGTTATGTGGGGCTTGCACCCACTAAAAACTTCGCCTGTGCACCTACTTTCGCCTTGATAGGTGGGCCGCGAGAACTGCTACGCATGATATTCGCGACCCATCCAGCGTGGCCCACTTCTGGGCTCCCTCTTCTTTGCCCGCCTCCGGGCCTCCTGTTTCAGCGATATCCGGGTGCGAGTAATCAGAAGCCTTGCCCAAGCTCTGACAACCAATCTTTTCAAGGGGTATTGTGTTACCCAGTTACTGGGTTGTATGGGTCGAATAGGCAGTCTCAACGGTTAAGAATATTCAGCTGCGTCCCGTTAGACTGGAAGCCAGCCGCACATAGCTGGGAAAAAGCCATGCAAGGATTATGAGTTTCTTTTAACATGTCCTAAAGGCAAACTAAACAAACTACCTATAAAACCTTCACGGCAAACCGTACTCAATCACTTCACTACAAAAGTGTATTTTATTTTTGTGTGAATTGAAAACTGCACAAAGTACATTGCTCGCGACAAAATCCGATCCATTGTACTTCAACGCCGCGGAAACCCACTCAAGTAAGTTCTAGAAGAAGAATTAATGGCTATTCATTTCTCATTTCAGGCACACGTGTTTCAGCCGGATATAGTTAATGTATAATATTACTTATTATCGTGGAAAATAGACTTTTTTTCAGGTCTGTTATAGATGGCGCTTGTGACAGTTCATTTTCGCCGAGGTCTGACGAAAATTGCTGGAATTTAATTATGTGACTTTGTATACTTAAAGGCCTATTCTCGTTATTTGGAGTTACAAGGTTAAAAACAATAAATTGTTTCGAAATTACTAGTTAAATTTGTAGGCAAGACCTCTTGAGGCATTTTTGAAAAACCTATTGAACTCTACAGGGTTCTTTTTAATTCATTGGTTTTTCCAAACAGTTTTTCCGAATTCTATACGCAGGTGACCTTAGTTACGAGTTCAGGACACACTAGGGACGAATAAATCTGAGTATAAGTTTGGCAAACCTTACCAATGAAGATGAATGAAATGTCAAGACTTGAAAGAACAACAAGACCTTCGAGTTTGATCCAGAATTAGTCAGCTGTGAAACTTAGGTTACATATAGGGTTGTCAACTTTTTTTAGAAGAAATAGAGTATTTCTGATTTCAGGTAGGAAAAAAAAGAGTACAGTCGTAGAAAAAAAGAGTACCTTTTATAAAATTACTTATTGCAAAACCAAAATGTTGTTGTTCTTGAAATAATTAGAGAATTCCAATGCTATGGATTTCTTTTATCACCAATTTACAATTATGACCAAAAACTCCTTTAGTGGAATACTGAAATGGCAGGATTTCATTCAGTTTAACTAAAAGACAGAGTCACTAAACCTATCATATCAGACAAAAAAATAAATAGAGAATTGTAGTGTACTCTTTTCCTTGTGTAGATAATAGAGTACGCCTACGCAAAATAGAGTACAACACTCTATTTTAGAGTACAGTTGGCAACCCTAGTTAACATAGGTAACCTATACCAAACTTTCATTGTTTAGCTATCTAGCTAAACAATTAAAGTTTGGTGAATAACAATAATACATAAAGGTAATTTATATTCGGTAGATAGAAACTACTTTAGAGTTCAGTCCTTAACTAGACGAAGCATAGCAACAAAGCAATCAATCCGAGAAGTCTGCCGTTTCCTCCTCCCGTACGATTTTGGTGCACAAATGGCGGGATATGAGGTACTTTCCCGCCATTCGTGCACCAAAAGCTGCCAAAGAGACCTATTATACGCTGCACCGATGATCACGTGGAAATGGTGAAGCATATGTCAATACAATTTAACTGTACTATCTATATAAGATATCTTATTGAGGAATTTCAAAGTAAACCACAAATTGTTTCTCTGAAAATACAAAGTTTTGTTTTATTTAACACGCTTTTACAATATTACAATTATCGTTTAACTTATGACGATTACACTTTTATCTTACCTGAAAATACAAAGAAACGACATTTAAAGTTCACTAATATCGCCTCCTCAATTATATCCCTTTATAACAATAAAATGCACAAAATAATCAAAACATCATCCGCCATTGAATCATACGTCACCTCGTTCAACTTTCATTGACAACCTATAGACGCGCGACGCGCGGCAAATTTGAATTAATGAAATATCATTTCATTACATCTATATCAAGAAGAACAATCCAATATCCACCATCCCAAAAAGATTTGACTAAAAAAAAACTAGTTTATTGTGCACAGAAACACACAATGTAGGTATTAGAAAATTTGTTTTTAAAATAATACCATTGGCGTAGCCGTGGGGCATACGGCTACGCCTAATAGATCCAGTCCAGCAAAATGCCAGACAAGTAGGAGTTGTGCGACTAGAATGCTTCTTAGTTCTAATCGTTTACTCTTTAAGGGTTATTTTTAAGGATGGGAAATCATCAAACCACTCTGGGCGGAGCAGAAGGGAGTGTTAGACTTTTACTGATTAAAACCCATCCGTGTTCCTCCAAATTGCGTCCCTGGGCCGCGGTGTCTCTTCCGAACAAATTTCGCAACTCTGGCAGGTTCAATGCTTCTTAGAAGTTCTAATCGTTTACTCTTTAAGGGTAGTTGTACATCTACATGGATATTCTCCGCAAAAACATTGTATGTGCCTTTAAAATTTGAGGTTTGCCCTCGATTTCCCTAGGATCCCATCATCAAATTCTGACTTGGTGCCAATGGAACCACCTCAGGATTATAGGCTTTCGGATAAAAAAAGAATCATCAAAATCCATTCATAATTGACGGAATGATCGCAAAATAAACATACAAAAAAAACATACAGTTGAATTGAGAACCTCCTCCTGAAGTCAGTTAAAACACTCATATATAACTGCTAGATAAGCAGACCGAAAAATAATGGCGATTCATTTCTCGTTTTGAGCGCACTTGCTCTACCAAGTCTGTTATTGAAAAAGATATCTTATGGGTAAATGATTACTTCGCCTGAAAAACCTGATACAAGCTACTGTTAGATTAAAAATCCTGGTGTGGTATGAAATCGACTTTTAAATGTGTGACTTTGAAAGTTCTTATTCAATGTATTCGAAAAAGATTTTAGATGGAGTAATTTCATTTCGGGCGAAGAAGGCGGGACGAGCTTGGCGCCTATCGGCCAGATTGGTCCACACTTGTCCAAAGCCGGGAGGAATGGAAGGAAGAAAGGGAGGCCTTTGCCCTGCAGTGGGACACAATTGGCTAAAATATAATATATAATTTAATTGACCTTTTTTGTATTCTAGGTATCTTTGATATGGATAGAACATTTTTCTTTCTTTAAGAAGGGTGAATACAGGTCTTGGCATATTTTTTCGTAAAAAAGTGATAGGGTTATGATTCTTTTCAGATTCTATTGCTTGGATAATAAACACTTGTTTTATTATGAAAGTGACTTTTAGTAAAATGATGGGTACTTTTCAGAAGGTAGATCCACTTATGAAGTGAAATATTTACTGTCTGTGGTTCGTTATTTACTCGCAATATAAGGTTTCCCACAAGCCTTTGTTTATGGTCCATTAATTTCATGAAATTAGTATTTTACTAAACCGCAGAGACAATAAACTGCTAAATATAAGGTTCACTCAGCGTTGAAATTATTTTAGTAAGCAGGTATTATCCACCTATAACTATAGGTTCTTATGCGTGACACAAACCGAATTCGAAAATTACGGTTAGCCCAAAACGACATAAAACGACATTATCGCTTGTAGAATGTCCCTTATTGTCACGATTGTGAAAAAATCGAAAATAGAAAAAGCGCTATCAAAAATTCACATGGTCAGTCCCATGCTGTGGCATTTCTCTTATTCGCTTCAACTGATACAATCACATCATTATTTTGTTTAGAGCCCAAGTATGTAAATTTCTTTTAGCAAATGTAATACATAACTACAAGTCACCTGAAGCTCAATACTCGTAGTTAACAAAGTTCACATTCAAGTGGCAATCTAGTTCAAGTCGGAACCAGTGCACTGGTAGGACCCAATATGCTGCGTCCAGCAATACCTACGACGCAGCTCGTCGACAACCTCGTGAGCCAAGTCAAGATATTTGATTTGTGTATATTTCTCGGCTTTCACGAGGTTCTCGTCATGCGGAACGGTTATGTCTACAATAATTGCACGCCTTTCGATTCGGTCCACCACCACTATATCAGGCTTATTGGCAACAATAGTCCTATCAGTGATGATGGACCGATCCCAGTACAATGTGATATTGCCATTATCCAGAACGGGGTCGGGCACATACCTGTATTATGGCACTTCCGAGTCCATAAGAAAGTATGTCAGAGCAAGTTGCTGATGAATAATTCTGGCTAGAAGGTTATGTCTATGAAAGTATTCTCCGTTAGCTAGAAGAGAACAACCAGAGATAATGTGGCGAATTGATTCTCGCGTGACATGCCCGACAGATGTCAACCGTGCTATCCTTCACAATCTATAAAATTTTATTTATTTTTAATATCGCAATATGAATACTTGTCAAAATATAGGGAACTTACAGGTCTTCTTGGCAGTTTGCGACTGCGAAGCAAATGCAAAAGTTCCTTAAAATACTGGAATTGCCCCTCTGATAATTTCAACTTTTGAAAACTGCCCCTACTACTACTAAGAGCATAAACAAAAGAAGTGAGTAATTCACATATAAGCCCGGAGTAAAATATAGAAGCAACATACGCGCATACATCCCGTTAGCGTTCGTCCGAATTTTAATATTCTTGTTGTAACAGTGTTCGCAATAAGCAGACAACGAGTAAATAATATTTTAAAAGGATTTTTAAAAACATTATTCGTTTAAAACATTTCAAAATTTTTAATAAGTCTATATTCTGTGCTTTTTTTAAATCTACTTATCAAAACAATTTACAAACCTGCAATAGTGAAAATATATTAAGTATACGGTTATGTTAATGTGTGAGTATAATGTGCCAAACGTAATGAAAAACTAAACCAAAACCGAAAATAATAGTGACAATCAAATCAACAATTTAATAAGGTTTTCTATCTTTTGTCTTTTGATACAGGCCTTTTCTTGGTTTGGTTTTAAACACGTGTTCTAAATGTTTACGATTTTCAAAAACAAAAACCGACAAAGTGCGAGTTGGAGTCTCACACAAATGCTGTCGTACCATAAGCCATTAAAATCGTATATCTTGAATGTACTGCAAAAAAAATACACCCGATGTGATAATTTTAACTGTCTACCCATTACAGTTAATAAGATACAGCCCACAGACAGACAGTCAGATGGACAAAAGAGGCTTAGTAATGGAATATACATAAATAAACCACTTTCCAATCCACCCTAACATACAAACAACAAAAATTCTCTATCAGCTCATTGTAAAATCAGCATCCTATCTCATCTTCCAGTCGATCGCCTGCAAAACTGCTGTGCCATAATCCACAGATTATTACTTGCATTCCTCCCGTGAACACCAAGCGAACTATCCTTAATCAACGCTGCTATGACAGATAGGAAACCCAAGGGAATTCCATTTTGTTACGGGAATGTTAGAAAGAATTGTCTTGTGAAAATGTTTTAAAACGGCTCTGAACAATGGAGACTGTAATTCGTGTAGCGGAGGTTGCTGGGTATATAAGCTGTGTTGTATGAAAAATAGTATAGTTTTACCAGCGTTTTCTAAGCTCTCATGTTCCGGTTTTTAAAGATTTTATGATACTGAGATAGGTTAGAATTGCTGAAGGTTATAAAGTTTAATACTCTGCTGCGTCTTGTTGGTTTTGAAAGCGCTTCTTAGTAGTTCTAAAGAAACAGCTAGGATGCTTGCCGATAATACTAATAGACAGGTAATTCTATGTTAACCGAGGCCACCGTTTAAAGCCTTGGATTTTCGACGACGTGGATTCTTATTTGGTTTCCCTTCAACTCCTTAGTTTGAGAAGGAATGACTTTAATTCTTTCGACGACATGGAATTATTATGAGCTAATGTATACAAACATCTATGACTGGTATATTTCAAAATATATAGTCTAAGAACTATTGTAAAGTGCAAAAGCAGAATAATAACTAACTTCAACCTTGCATATGATACTTCTCAACATAAGAGTAATTGTTATACCCTCTCCAGTGTATTATCTCATGGAATTTCTGCAGAATTACCGCAAACCGTTTGGACTATGCACTCAGATAAGCTCAAAGTGAAACAGAAATAAATATAAAACTTGAACAGTTTACTCTTTACGTGCAGCTTTCACGAAGAACATGCTACGAATCTCTCAGGGTAACTAAACCATAAAGAAGAGTTCAAGAGTTGTGTTACAGAATGAGCAACAATAATTTCCTGCTAGCTGAAAATATGGTAAGCAATGCTTTGGCCTCCAAAATGTGGTCCTGTTGTATCATGCCTATTTCCAGGATTTTCACTGACAGAATATTGACAATAATCTCCTAAAAGCGATGAATTCGGTCTAAGATGGATCGAGATTCTATTCGAGTTTATTCTGTCAACGTCTCACCATATAAACGTATGGGGAGTGAGCATGAAATGAAATGTCATTTCATCTTGTTTCATGGATTGACAGCACACTTCATATTTACAGAATCGCTCTCACTGCTGTTCACTCTTGCTTTGAAGGCTGCTGAGTTGCGAGTGTTTTGTTTAGCCTGACTCTCAAACTGCTGGGCAAAAAGCTTCCCCCAAGTCCCTCCGGGAACGTTTTTCCCGATGCTATTATCACCTAATTTAATTTCAACCAATATCTCGTATGAAATTGCTTTCCAAGCTTACGACCGTTGCGCTAACGTAAACTCAGACATTTAATGCAACGGAAACATAATAAGCAGCTACAATAAACAAGCTTGCAATATATTTAGCGTAGCTAAGTTCTGCCGACACGCTCCAGACTAAAGCAACATGTTTACAGTTGGCAAGTCCCGAGTGGCCGTGTCGTTTGCACCATGTGGAGTGCACGCAGCCTACGTATTACGGACTATGGTTCATGTAAATAACTCCGTACTTCGACGGTTTATTGGGCTAGGCTGAGCATAGGTTTGTACTGGGAGCAAAATAGGAACCAGGGGTTGAGAATCTGGAGGTGCACGGATTTCGGATCAACGATTTTAACGGCATTTATCATATTTGATTAACCGAAATCAAATATGGTAAAAGAGGCTCGCGAGTGTTAAGATATGTTCAATTATTGGGAAAACAATAATAATCAGAATTTTAAGTGACCTTTTCAATAAGTCAACTTAAATTCGAAAATAATTTCATGCTTTATTAATTCCTATCAGAAACTAGTTAGGGTTATTTGAGTTTAATAATGTTGTGATCTTTTGATACGAATTTCATAGGTATTCGGACAAAATATGATGATCGTTTAATTTTATACTAATTTCACGCTCGATTTTCAAGGCCTAACTGAGTGTGTCGTACATAGTTTTGGTTTTGGACCATTAACGTTTGGTCCTTGGCTACGGATTGCGAGTCAAGCGAAACAGAATCAGGATAGTGTTCCGAAAATTCTCAATTTATGAAGTTTGAAACTCAGTCCAATCATTATAGTAAAATTATATTATTTTACCACGGTAGGAGATGTAGGTAACGTTTTTGTTACAGTACTAAAGGTAGATATAGTCCTCCATTCCAAAATTAACTTATCTCAAGTCTATTCATTTAAATATGTATTTCGCTCTTATGAATGTCTCACACGTTCCGAACCGTAAGTCCTTTGCTTAAATACTTAAACAACGACTACTTTTGGAAGCCAACAATAAAAAGGTATTAAGACGCGTACAAGTTTAATTTTAGTAAGTTGTTCACACGTTCAAGGCGGATCCAAACAGCCAGAAAGCGACAGTGTGACAACGAAATAGTTATACGAAGTATATAACTGTAGAATTATTGTTTCGTTGCGCCTGTCTGCTGAAGCTTTCATAGTTATAATGGCGAATGTGCACATAAAATAAATCCTCGCAGGAATGTTTAAAAACAAAATTTGTAACCCCGTGTTCATACTTTTACTTTGGCCATTTCGCGGTTTGAAAGTTAGGCAACAAATGCCGACCATTTAAACGTGGTTTCGTTATGAATACTGTTGCAAACTGTAACAGCCTTTAGTTAAATAATAACAAATATTTATGCAACAATGTACAAGTTTTGCACATGAAACTGATTTTTGGATATCTGGATGCACGGGTCCCTGAAATAAATATCTACTCACAGGTAGGTATCGTCAAACAATCTACAATTTGCCCAAATTTTTCCCAACTATGTTGGGGTCCGCTTCCAGTCAAACCAGATTCAGCTGAATACCAGTATTTTATATGGAGCGGCTGCCTACCATACCTCCACAACACAGTAACTGGGTAACACGGAACTTATTAGCAAGACGTGGCAGATTATCTGGCTTCTGACAAACCGTAACGACTGCCAAAGATCTACAAATGACAGCCGGGACCAACGGCTCAACCACTACTATCTATCGTTTCAGAAACTTAACCTACCTATAACGTTTCCTATAGGCACATTAGTGATCACAGTATGATATTATTAGCAGCCAGCTGGAAGCTTCTCTTCCTCTTGATGTGTTCCATTAGTCACCTCTCTTACGTGACGTAATGGATTGGTAATAATCCAAGACTCGTGTTATTGTTACTGTCAAGTAAAGCGTACGTGAAGTACTGTTTTAGGTTCGAGCAATACCTACAGAGACTCCATATAGCGTTCCCCAGAAACAGTTTTTATTGGTCCAAAACCAACATTTCTATCGAAATCCGGGCTTCGATAGAAATGTTGGTTTTCTGATCTGCCCTCCTCGTCAGAGTCTTGCCTGTACGACTCATGTCACTTTTTTCAGTACGACCTTCAAAAAAGTGACAGCTAGACCGCTCGAACGCTTTGTCTCTTTCCACAGAGCTCTCAATTTCATAAAGGTATTGCTCAATTCATTCCCCATGTCTATGGATGACAGGCATTCGAAAATCAAATCAAGTTCCGAACTCGCATACCACTCGCTGGCACATCCCCCTATTAGGCATAGCGACAAATATTAATCGATTTTTAATCACGAAAGAGTGAATTCAAACCGACGCGTCACTAATAATGATCGGGGGCGTAACGTGTCCCTAATATAGCCTGTGCACACATATGACAGGATATTAATGAGCCAATCGGCGCGTCGGACCGACGGAACCCGCGCGCATTAGGGGCCCAAATCGCTCATCCATTACCAAACCCTGATGGTAAAGTATTAACTTTTATAGTTTTATGGTTACAGTATCGATGTAAATCATAGCCGATAGAGTTGGTACGGCACTAAAACTGATTGATATGTAGTAATTAATGTTCGGCTGGACGTAAAGGAATGAGGTCAGCTTTAATAGTATGTTTGGTGCAAAATGGCTGAAATTAATTTTGAGAGTATGTTGTGTCGTGATTTTGGTAATCTGCCTGTGCGGTGGATATGACATAATCATGTCGATGGGTTTATATCTGTTAGTTAAGATTTATGGAGCGAATTTCGAGTTAGTTATATTAAGAGAGTTTTATTATTGCTTTAGTTGATTTTATGATTAGGAGCAAGAAACTGATTTATGCACTTAGTATTACTTAAATAACGAGATAAGCTAAATGTTATAGGAAATATACCTATGTAGCAATTTCGTAGCCAACGAGCTTCCGTAGTCGTAGCACTGGTCGTAGCGTGCTACGCAGCGCCTACGAACTTACATTATATGCGTAGAATAATATTATCTATTCAACGAATTATATCTTTACGAACATTTTTATAGGTAAAAAACTATTTTGGTGTGCTTACCACGCTTATCTCCCATGCGAGTACGCAGTAGCTACAGAATGCCGTCTGCTACGATCCTTGCTCCTTCTGCTTGGTTCACGTTATTATGTCTCATACACGCTGGTTGTACTCCGCACATTTTGGTATTGTAATTTTAATGAGATACTAGCTCTACGGCGACCAAAACCTACTGCTTCATCCTGCCTAAAATACCCTATTTTGGGGCAACAGAAACGCAGTAAAGCAATGCCATATCACTGCCATTCCAAATGCACTGTGAAAACACCTCGTGTTTTCCAATAATGACGTCATTTGTTTCCGCTGAACATCAACAGTGGCGTTATTGAGCACAAAGCGCACAGTCATTAGCATAATGCTCCCGAATATCAGTTCTCGGTTCAAATCGGTACCGATATGAAACGATTTACCTACCGATATGGAAAGTGGTAAATTCATTGCTCTTTTAGTGGCGATTAAACCAATATAGTTGAACTGATAAGGGAGTTAACGGTGAAAATACACGTGAGGCAAATAGTGGGTTGTGGGGCGCGGTAAATGCTAAGGAGTGTGGTCTAGCAAAAATGTAATGGTAAACGTTCAAACTGATAACTAGATTATACTCTAGTTTCTGTATTAGTTTAGTAATATAAAATAACAGCCCTACTCAAATAGGGTTGGGCAAGATACCAGATATCTTATCTAGACGAGAAAAAAGCTGCTGGAGTAAGGTTTTAACCAGATGATAGCCAAGGTTAGGTCACAAAATAAATAGTGACCCTGACTACTAAACCGGAGGTCGTGGGTTCGATTCCCACCCAGGACAAATTTTCGTGTGATGACTGACACATAGGATACTTTTCATTCCGGGAGTACGTTCCCTCGGAATAATTTTCGACTTTAACGCGGTCTGAGCCGCGGAAAGCTAGTATTATTATATTATAACTGATGACATTACCTACCTACCCACTTCTGAAACTATTTTTATAACATTTAATTTTGGACCGTATATTCGTTTACGATTCTATTATATAATTTGCCTCATTAACGTAATTACGGTTCACGTAAAAAGACTTCAATATATATTTAGAGCAGATGCCTATCAAATCATATTATGTACACAAGTCACAAGCCACGGTTTCTTTGAACGACAGATATTCTTAGAACGGGCGGAAAACATTTATAGAAGGTCCAAGGAAATGGACGAGTAAATTAATAAATTATGCAAATTAAAAAAAAAACTTCTAATTCATTTGTGGGTTTTACGGAAAAAATAGATCGTCGTACCGTTTATGTGATTATAAATATGGTTTAAATAGGCTAGGACTTGAAAATACAGGACTTGAGTTAAAAAAAAAACTCTACAAAGTATAAAATAAGTTTAATTTCGGAAGTCGGTGTTAAAAAACGAAGAAACAACCAATACATCTACTTCCGAAATTTTAAGTCGGTTGTATTTTTTTTTTTTTGTAAAAATGTTTTTGATTTTTCACTTTTTAGTGAACCACCACTGGAAAGTCACAGTGATTTGCAGCTTCTTTTGGAAATAGGTATGCTCTCGTATATATCATCATCATGCTCATGGCCATATCTCAATTTATTTGAAGTTGGTGTAACACGTGTCCACGTCGTCTCCTTCCAAACTTGTTTATTACTCTAATACTCGTCATCTCAGTAGTCATTCCTTTTCTAGAATAATCTTCCACATTGTCCGTCTTTTGTTGTGGGTTGTAGAGGTCTAGTAAGCAGCCGCTCCACATTAAATACTGGTACTCAGCTGAATTTGGTTTGACTGGAAGCCTACCCCAATATAGTTACTGTCTAATTATTATCGCTCGCGTTAACGTATTAATTTAGTTTCAACTTTATTGCTAGCTGTACTATCTCCACAGCAAATGACGTACATCCCAGTAACATCAAGTATTCCTTAATTAAATGTAATATTCGCCAGTAAAAAGTGTTTCAAGCGATATCTGGCAGTGTTACGAGATCGTCCGCCATTTCTCAGCGGCGGGCGATGCATTGGAAGCGAGGCGAGCGCGTGCCTCGGCAAGCGGGCCGCTTATTAAACGAATTCATCATAGTTAGAACATAAACACATTGTATAGGTCACGGATATTCCATGCTGCTAGTGTTTTTGTAATTAATTTTATGGTATTAATTGTGGCGGTATTTTACCTTGTCTAAGTACACTTACTAAGCATGCTTTTTTTCTTGTTTTTGTAAGTGTAATCCTGGGTGTTGAGGTTTGTATCTAAGGACCAATAGGACCACAAACGCTTACCTTTTGTAAACATGTTGTTGATTAACTGATGAATTCAAATGAAAAGGGTTTGAATGCTTATGGTAAAAGGAGAAGATTATTTGTAAGTGAGAGTTTTAGATTCCTCTTTACCGTGACATTATGCGATGACCAACTATCTAGAGAAACAGTGAACAAAAAATGAAGTTGACCTACGTTCACACAACAATACTATCTTGGTTGGCACACTAAAAAAACAACAACAAAACAAACACAAGATCTAAAAATACAACACAATAAAATAAACCTTACAATTATACCGTGTTGCGTTATTGCACACGACAAATTCTCATTCGCGAAAGATCAAAGCTTTCTTTGTCATTTGATTTATAAAGTACTCGTGGAGTCCCTTTAAGTGGGGCTCTACAGAAATTCTTTCCTTTTTCTCACAGTTTTTTCCTTTTATCTTCACTTATGTAGACATGGGTATTTTTAGCTTATTCCTGCAAGGGTTGTTCCTGATTCCTTGAGAGAACAAATTACTCGAGTTGCTGCAGATAATGGGCTAGCCACTTAGCATTTTAAAGACGGTTCTGTAGTGCTCCATAAGACCTTGCCTGGGAAGTAATACACTTACACAGCCAAGCACTATTGCTTTATTGTGGACATTATATTCCACAGACAAAAATAAAACCAAATACGGTAGCTGTTTAAATATTCTACTTCCTGTTAATATTATAAATGTCTGTATGTCTGGACATTTAGAAGTTTGTTAGTCAATCAAGCCAAAACAGCTGAACGAATTTAAATGAAATACCTATGAAATACAAGTAGACCTGGTCTAGATTAGGACGTACGTTATTTCTATCGCTAGGGTTCTTCTCCGCTATTCCAGTTTATTAATAACCGAGTATTTGTAGATGAGGCTTGTTTAACGTTCCCATACGCTTACAAAACTTTATGGCCGTGAGTGGTACATACGTTTCAGTGGGATAAATTATCGCCGACAGTCACACGAAGTCACAGTCAATAGAATTAAAACAGTTACTAGGTGTTACTATATTGCTATTTAATTAACTAGTTCATCTATCAGACACAATCGTAGCTGAACTCGATATTTCGTCAATGGGTTTAGTATTGCCAAACAAAGTGATACCTTGTTCATCTATCAATTCTCTGATTGCGCCCGTGGCAGTCAATCTATTTGGGTATTACGTGGATTTCGGTACTACGCTAAATGTCCATATTATGACATCTGCATTGTCAATCTGAACTTTGATGTTGAATAAACTGTACAAAGAAACATAGTATCGCGAAGGTTGAGACAGAGTAGGTTCATTCACATTAGGCCAAGATGTTTATAACCTAAGATGAGAGCTTATTGCCATCAACCAGGCTCAAATCCGAGAGCGTCCGTGGACTGGAAGAGATTTCGTTCGTCCGGCAGCGACATTGTTGCCATCGCGGGTAGAAAATGGATGAGGCTGGCACAGAAACGTGAGGATTAGCACAAGAGCCTATGCTCTGTGCCAATAGGCAAGTCTGGCTGTGAATGATGATGAGGCACAAATTCAAGCTCTGAAATGCTGAAAAACACCAGGCACCCAGGCATCGAACCCAGACCTCGTGCTCAGCAGAAGCGCTTACGATCACTATACAGACGAAGCTGTACCAAAATACATTTTTAACGTTACACAAAAACAACAAGTACTTACTCAACCATTTAGCTAATAAAACTCAATATATAACAAAAAGTTTTACCTGTCAGCGAAGAAACGTTCGGACTTTTTATTATTATATTATTCACTTTTAACTTTCCTCCCTTTGGAAATAAAACATCATAGTCGTTTTCGACTTTCGCCAAAAGTGCCTTTAACATACATTAACTTACTAACATATTCTATCTATGTACTCGTATGTATATAGGTGCATATTCCGTCGTTTCTTTGAGGAAGAAAATATTTCATAATATTCCACAATACGTAAAAATAGTCAAAGAAGGAAAATGCTACAATGGAGGAAAACATTAAGCATAATTAAATTTTAGTATTTGCATTTTTTCGCAGTACAACGTTTACAAATTACATTCCTTAAGTTGTTATTCAATAAAGTCCTACATAATTAAAATAAATAAGTAGGACGTATAGAAACCTCTTGACTTCATTTCTCTACTTTTCGTAGCAAATTAATCTGGTCTTTGGAGAAAACTGTTGGTCCTTCACAGTTGGATGCTTCCGTCATATTCAACAATCGCGCTAGAAAACCTAGGTTCTTTTGAAAACTCGGTTCCAGTTTTAAAAGTCCACTTAGAAACAAACTCCCAATTACCCGCCCTAATTAAACTTCTGAGTTAGTCGACGACTTTTTTGAAAGCTTTTTGAAGGGAAACCGAATCACGTAAAATGCTTTGCTAATTTGTACATGAATAAATATGTGAAGAGTTCCTATTTCTGAAAACAGACCTATATTTGTGAAGTCAAAATGATACAAATATCAAATAATCAAAAATAGTAAATAGACCACCCTCATCTGCCAGGGTTGCAGAATTTGTTCGAAAGAGTCACCGCGGCCCTGGAACGCAAAGGGCTTTAGAAGGAACACGGATGGGTTTTAGTCAGTAAGAGTCTGACACGCCCTTCCGCTCCACCCAGAGCGGAAAAAAAAAAAGAGACCACCCACATGCTCAGCAGTGCACTGTTCGATATTCCCATATTATTTTCTATGTGAAAAATTATGATAGATTTTGGTTGAGCTCGTGGCTAAATAATAACAGCCGCTCGGGTCGATCTTCAAGGTTAAGCAACGCTTGCCAAGGTTGGTCTGTGGATGTTTGACCATCTTAACATACCGAGACTCTTCCTTGCCTGGGAAAGCACGTTAACCCGTAGGTCCCGGCTGTTATTTATTTGTAGATCTTTGGCAGTCGTTACGGATAGTCAGAAGCCAGAAAAACTGACACCAGTCTTACCAAGGAGTACCGTGTTACCCTGTTAATGGGTTGTGGAGGTCTGGTACGCAGCCGCTCCACGTAAAATTCTGGAATTCAGCTGAATCTGGTTTGACTGGAAGCCGACCCCAATATAATTGGGAAAGGGCTAGGCAGATGATGATGTGTAAAATTATAATAGATGGACCTAGTCATTTTAAAACATGTTTAAAAACATAATCATCAGAACAAAACACAATCGGGTCAATTTATTTATTTATTTACCTTCTAACTTCCTAGTTCGAAAAAAATATTGCTTTGCTCAAAAGACTGAGGTACCAGATTCAATATCCTTTGTTCTTTGTTATAAGTAGGGTAAAAGTACCACTTAAGATATAGTTTGCGCTTCACTTTATCGTCGTCTGAATTCCAAGTTATTGCTTCCCAATCGTTTCGGGTTTAATATAAATTATTGGAATATCCTCGGCATTAAAACTTTGATTGTTTCTAGGACCAACGGTATTTAGTAGATAAACCGAATTAAAAGTTCTTTATGTTCTCAATAACTTGAGTCAATACTTTCTATTTTAGGTTTTGTTAGCTTAATTATAAAGTTCAAAACGTTTTATAGAGCATCATTAGTAGGTCTTGGATTTCAAGTTTTTTTGCGTTTTGTGTTGAAATTCTCAGTAATTGCTCGAGCAGATTTTGGACTGGTGCCCAATGATTGGCAATAGGTGCCCCTATTGGTATGGGACTTAATATCTGAGCGTCATCTGCAAAATATCGAACGTTTCGGCCTTTCTTTTGGGGGCAAATAGTAGTTACGTGATGGTTTGGCATATAATGTATATTGGTTTTGGCCTCCAGTCCAATCAGTTGCAGCTGAGTACCAGTATTTTAAATGGAGCAACTGCCTATCTAACCCATTAAATGAGTAACACCCCTCGACAAGACTAATGTCAGATTTTCTGGCTTCTGACCAATAAGATTTTACTAATAGAGACGTCATACTCATTATAAAGAAATAAAAACATAGCGAAACTCAACATCTTCTAGTGTCGTTCGAATTTCAAACGGACAACACCGCGTGCCATTATCTCGTTCTCTCATTACTTGTCTCTTTAGTTTAGGCGGCAGAGCGGCAACAGTGTGGTGGAGATTTTTTAGTAAAATAAAATTTATGATTTTCCTATTTAAACAGATTAAACAGTACTTACAAATGTAAAGACATCCTTTTTGCCTTGTAGAACCGTCGCAGTGTAATAATTGCACTTTCTAAACACACAACTTGGCATTTTTGTTTTTTTTTACAAATCCTCTATCCTGCTTAGACGGACTTTCTAATCGCGGCCAGACGCCAGAACGGAATGAGTTGCCTCAAGGGATTTACCTAAGTATCTACGTATAAAGGTAACATCATTGCTTCTGACAATCCGTAACGACTGACAAAGATCTACAAATGACAGCCGGCACCAACGTGCTTTCCGAGGCACGGAGGAGTCTTGGTATGTAACGGATGACCACCCATCTACAGACCAACTCGGCTAGCATTGCTTAACCTCGACGATCGAACGTGCGGCTGTTTTTATTTAGCCATGTGTAACATCAAACTGCATCATACCTTATTAGCCAACTACTTAAAATCCAAAACAACAAGATTCAAATTCTCACTTCAGCATCTTCAAAATTAATCAAGCAAGCGCAACAGAATTTGCTAAACATTTCCCCTGAGCCAGCGCGGGTAGATAGCCCTGAATCATGGACCGATGTATTCCAGCGAATTGCTTTCAGGCTACCCGTCTGGAAATGTAGTACGTAGACAGACACCTGAGAAGAAATACCTATACGAGTAAGCTGTATAGCTGCTGAAAACGGCCGCTGTACGTCACGTATTTTTTTATTTTTCGGAGAATTAAGTACTTGAGTTTGGACATCTTATTCGGGCTTTGATCTTCCTTTTCTGATGGTCATCTTAAACACTTCGAAGACGCTTCACATACACATTCAGAACGCAAACCTGGGGCCTTACTATGACGTGCTAATGCCATCCAATCCCGATGATATAAAAAGGATAGTGCTATTCGCTATGTATAGCTCCGTCTCTCTCTAAGAGCTGAATCATGGTCGTTTTAAGACTTCATAGTAAATCCTCCTGGCGTCAATCTTAAACAACTGAATAATCCATCTCATATTGTTGAAATCATCACGTTTTGTTATCAAAGTTAGATAATGGTCCTTTACATAAAGCATGTCTCTCGCGTTTCTTCAGGACAATGAAAATCAATTTAGTACCTACTGAATTCTCGGATCAAGACTCGTGTCTTAAAACTTCACTAATAATATTGATAGCAGAATTTATCGGCCAATTAATTAAAATAGCTTACGTAGGATTAAACACTAAATTAAAGGCACAGCCAATTTAGTTTTATTAATTTTGACTTTTGGTCTTTTGCGGATCTACAAAGTCTAAAAGAAATAGATGAAAATTGGTTGCAGGAAACAAAACAATAACTTCTATATCCTCGATTGTAAAAAGTCGTTGGAATCTAGGAGACATTCTTTGAGTGTAAAGTGCGAGTGCAATATGCAGTAACTACTGCATCCGACAGTTTGTTGAATAGAAACCACCGGCACGGCCGCACGTAAGTTTGGTAGCCGGGGAATGGCCGGCGCGCCCCTAAGCCTTGCGGTAAGCGGTGTGCGGCCGACGCCAGATGCGAGCTGCCCAATATTATATCTGTTACTGTGTGTTTGTAAAGTTTTTTAATTAATATACGTTCGGTACGTATTCGGTGCTGTTGAAATGTATGTGACAGATGTTGTCCCAAAGACAAATTTTGATAATAATTCATTTAAAATTTTCGGTATCTGTTGGGTTACAGTACTTGATGCTGTAGTCTATACAAAGTGCCATACTATCAGCGAATGCGATTGTCGAAATGCCAAAACATAAAGAATTGATCACGTTATATTGACTATACGAGTAATAGGAATACTTTAATAGCTATATAGCGTCGTCAGCTTAAGACATTTTTAAATTGAAAAATTAAAGACACTACACGCGGCTGCTTCTAACAAATTATTCCAATGTAATCTGAAACGTATTTTATGCACGTAAGAAGTTCAGCACATTTTGTAACAATTAACTAATAATAATTAACATCTGTAGGGACAATAATTAAAAAGTACAACTACACAAAGCCCTGGGCGCCATTTAGTTGCTTCTTTGAAGACAGAGGGTAAGAGTTCGAAGGGGATCCGGGATCACAGAGTACATTAAACTGTCGGAAGCTATTTACACAACATATTACTAAGGATACATTGTATATAACACCACAAAGTCAAATGTTGGCCACTGTTGACAGTAGCGAAGACCCTTAAGTTACAGCATGTTAAATTAAGTTTGAGTAATTGGTAACACGGGTCAAAATGTTTGGGCGTGTACCGAGAACGAACCTGTTATATATTTAGTGATGTAACGAGGAGTGAAGGTTGCGCCACGGAGTAGAGAGCAAATGGAGAGGCGACTTGAAAGGCATTCGGCACAAAAACAGCGCAGGTAGATGTCGAGCCAGATTTGTTGCACCGCTCACGGTTACTGCCCAGCGAGCTAAAAAGACGCCTGCCAATTCTCTACCGATAACGAATAATAATTAATTAACTAGGCACGAAAACTGTCAGCAAAAAATGGAAGAAATCAGTAATTTACCCAAAAATACGCAATAAAAATGACTTCGCAACAATACGCAAACAAAATACCTCTAAGAAGATATGTATAGTAGGCGCCAGATAATCGTGGAATAACGGTCATTGACCCACCTACAATTATTGACATTTTTAATTTGAAAAACGGAATTAATGAAACAAAGCTGTCCCTAATCATCATCTCTCGTGATCCTTAACATTGTCTAATAATGAAAAACGATTCATATTTAATTGTTCAGGTACCTATGAACAGTTATTAGGGAAAGGTCAATATACTTTATTCCACATTTATCTGGCGCCTACTATAGATGGAAATTGTGCTGAAAATACCTCAATAATATAATATGCAACGTTAATTGATAGATAAGTGCTTATTATGTTCTACTTTATTTTTTTAGTTCGTATAAAAAAAAAGAGTTCTAGTGTTGCAAATTCGAAACTTTAAATCATATTTCACATGACAAATAATATCTATTGCTTGTGGTACTGCCAAAATGTTACCAATAAATTTAAATAACAAAAGCTATTCCAATAATTCTGAACGTGTTACCCAATGACGTAGTACAAATCTTGTAAGGCAATAATTTCCTTCTTCATTGAAGTATGTTCGAAAAACCTCTCCACATTTACCTACTCCGTGTCCCAACCCTTTCGTATAATGTTTCGAGATGTTATTGTGTTCCCTTGATAGACGATAGACGTTGCTAAGGTGACATCAGCGCGAGGTGAGAAGGGAATTGTAAGCAATTGTCAGTTATGTTATACGACAGGCTTCTAGGTTGCGACAAAATTCGTGAGTATATGTACATATTTAAATATTTGCCGTAGGAATACGTGCAGGAATTGTTCTTGTTTAAGGAGGATTCTCTCATAGAATGGTCCTTGTAGGCGCAGTTAAGGAGGGGTGCTGCAATGCTCAAAAAATTCATAGAATAACTGATGTGGGGAGAAAAAACGTCTTCAGAAATATGATTGTTTATTATAAACAATAATATTTCACAGACTATGTTCTTATCGTATCTGTGGATGTCATCACCATTTCACAGAAAAGATATCCAAAGCCGAACTTAGGCGTCCCCTAAATAGTGCCACATTGACCGGCTGGACCCTTAAGTAACCAATCAAATCTTTGTCTGTCTGCCTATATCTCAATAGACAGACGGACTAAAACGCAACGCATATTGAAACGGTTTTCTTGAATAGAAAGAGCGATAAACGTGGAAAGTTTGTGTTTATAATTTGCACCCAATGTAAAGCCGGAGCAAGTCCCTAGTAGATTATAAAAAAGGAACACTATCTTAATCTAAAATTCTACTATCAAACACTAAAAGAAGTCGACGCAAAACCTTTAAAGGAATTTATTTATCGTCCAGAAATATGGAACAAATATTCTTTCATAAGTGCAAGCCGGCCGGTGGCGTGTACCCAGTAGGAGTGCCACGTCGGGCGAGGACGTGCCGCCGCATCAGCTTTTATTACTTACATTTTTCACTGCACATACTCTTCACACTACCTAGTGACGTGCTAGAACTTATAATTTTGCCACTTACTAACGTGGTCCGGAATTCAAATGCAGATTGAGTGCTGTTGCGTATTGGAAAATCGAAAAAAGGAGTAGCGGACAATTGAATGCGAAATCTATAAAATATGTGGCTAAAAGTTCTTGTCTCTTTTATTTTTTAAACACAGAAATACATAGTTTATTTTTGCTATAATCTCCCAACAGCTTTGAATGAAACCCTTTAGAATTTCAGCCCTTAGGGAAATGTTGAGACGTCGTCGTTAAGCCTCTCTCCCAATACAGACAACGAGGAGGCTTAATCAGATGGATAAGCGCCATCACTCATCTGTATTCATGCTTGATCGCAAACCTACCGGAGAGCTGGCCGAAGGAAGTAATAAATCTTTAGCATATTCAGCTGTGCACGCCTAAGCCCCTTAGTACACAAGCCACCGGACTGAAAATATAAGACTTAAAAGTATGCCTAGATTCGTACTCGCTTTCACATATTCAAACGCAGTTCTTCATAAAATCTTCTGTTCTACAATAACTCTAGATGTAAAAAATAAAGATGACGTCGTCGGAATTTCAATAGAAATTTTATAATGGAATCCCGTCTATCTCGAGTATTAAAAGATTGAATATTCTCTTAATTACGTATTCTTTTCGATACAAACGCGAACATTTCCCTAATGGTGTCTCTTTGTTTTATCCGTCGACATTAACGCCGAAAGGTTATGAGACAAGTCCAAGTCCCCCCCGCAACCCCCCTGAGTGGGCCACGTCCCCCTCCGTGAATAACGTCTTTCACGTCACGTCAAATGTGCCATCTATTGTTTAGATGCGAATTTTATCTGAACGCGTCGTGTTCGATAAAATTTAACGTTTATTTGAGCGTTTGTAACAGAGCGCGCCGGGTGTGGGGCAGCCCCGGGCTGTCAGCTTCGCCCTACAATATTCATTATTGACAATTTGAATGGAAGAGAAAAATGTCAGACCCGTGTTGTAGGTAATGTAAATATTTGATCAAAATAGAGCCAACCCTACCCCGCTGCGCAGATGCGAGATATTTGACAGTTTTAAATTTACTATGTGAAATAGGGGCTTTCGGGGGCCGCGTATATTAATATATTATCCCGCAGATAATACGCACATAAACCTGCCAGTTGTTTCAGAAAATAATCTGCCTGGCCAGGCTTTAATTTGTAATTTTTCTGCGGGAGTTGCAAATTTAAATTGACTTTTAAAATGTGTTCCTTCTCTCCAGAGTTTTGAATTAGCATTTTGGGGGTTTAATTTTAAGTAGGTTAATAATAATGCCCTTGTTATCCTGAACTGCTTTTAGTTCTTGGATGCATTGTTAAAAAAGTCTCTCAATTCAGCGTGCCTTGGGGAAGACTTCCTCTAGGTTTTTCCACTAAGCTCTGTCACGAGCCACTCTCCTCCAATGAGGGCCCGCTGTATGCTTTATTTCATCCTCCCATCTCCTCACTTATTTTTCCCTGCTCATTTCATTGCTTTTTGGGTACCAGTCTGTTATTATTTTACTCCATTTCTCTACATTAGACATCAACATATGGCCGGTCCATCTCCACTTTTATTGGTTGATTCTGGTCAAGATATCTGTGACTTTGGCTAGAGTAGAATATTTAAGCAATTACATAACGCAGTTTAGTAACTATCTAACCAAAAAAGGACATCACGAGAAAAATGGGTTAAAAAAATATCAAATAACCGCCAGAATTGTTCAGCTAAACACACAACCCTTTCAAAACGGTACGCAATCAGCTGAAACGGTATTCTTCAAGTAAATAACGTTGGGATGCCGCGCCCTCCGTACCGTTAATGTCGCTATAACCAGCACTTGTTGCGGTATCCTGATTTATGAAGCAATGTTCAGCTTGATGGCAAATTATATAGCAATTAAAATTAATTACAATCTTAAAATATTAGGAGGCAGTCTAACACACCTGCTTCGGTAGAAGAAATCACTCTTTGGGATCGTTAGGTTTAATTAACGTCCACTGGGGTATTTACAACATGGGACACTTTTATTTTTTAAAAAAAAACAATTTACAATTATACTGATGTCCTAAAAGCTTTTCCAATGCATTGGGATTTTTGTTTTCAAGTTATTCTTCCCAATTCCTTGACATAAAGATAAGCCAATCCACCAGGTTTGTAGCGGGACTGACTGACCAAGTTAGGGTGGCCACTTGTGAAAATTAGTTTTATGCAAATAATCAAATCACTTCTAAGTAACCCGACTTTACCATGCCATAAATGACAAGTTTTTCCGGAAAAGTGCTAAGTATCTTATAATTTTATGTCAGTTATTAAGAAAAACCTGCTGGCAGGGAAGTTACCTATAAATTCTAAAGTTAAGCTTAGTGACATTAACACCTTTTTTTATAACCTAGATTTGGACTTGGCTCAGCGCTTTTTTAATTTATTGGTTTTAACTTAAGTGAACATACAATTTCAACAAATGAGTACCTAATGTTTTTGACGCCATTACAATAACGTTTGTTACAGGAAATGCTGATAAGGCTTAATTAACATTTTAGCAGGTTTCGCGGGAATTGGAAAGGGTCAAAAATTTGCTGGAAGCTTGATTGTTAATGCTCTATTGTAGAACAAGCAATATATTAATTCAATTGAATAGTTCGATGAATGGATTTATATGTTTGAAAGTTCTCTTATGATACTTAGAAAATTAAATTTATTAACGCGATGGCTTTACGATTATTCAGAACTCCGGAAATCGGAAAACTAATCTTAGCAAGGGGAATCGTGATACCCAGTAACTGGGTGGTGCCTATCAGATAGGTTATGCTCTATTTAAAATATTGGTCCGCATCATGGCAGCATTCAGTTACACTGTAAGCCGTCCTGAACGATAGTTGGCATAAAAGGCTAGGCAGATGAATCCCCTCCCTATACTCACATTCATAGGAAAACCACACTTTAATTTCTTTAGTTTTCACGTAAACCAGCATACTAATAAGGACACTGAATTAACAAATTATGCAAGAATACACGTGAGCGAACTTCAACGTAGTTGCTATTCTAACAAGCACTTCTTAGAGCTTCCTCTCAGAAAATAACTTAACGCGAACATAGTTCAAGTTTACTCCATGAAGTTTCTGACTTCCCAGAAAATAGTATCTGTATCACACACAAGTATTTTCCAGAGTATACACGTGCATCGATACCGCTGGCTTTACCTGAATTCACTTATACTTAAGGTAGTTTACACTGAAACTATTAAAGGCAACTGGAAAGATATTCCTTGAGGTTTTATTTATCTTTTCAATGGAATATCGTGGAGACTTTCCTATAATGGTTAGCCTTAGTTGTAGACTAACTTAGTATGGTTTGCATAGTTGAGGTATTTTAATACTAATACTACTTAGTTAAGGTGGTCGGCGATCCACAATATAGTATAGTGTAAAAGTGACTAAATTCATTCTTGGTCAGAAAGTTTTTGAACTTTATATCTTACAGTTCGTTAGATGTACGAGACTGACCTCTCCCCTTTAGTTCTATAAGTTTTTAGAATACAACGAAGTGGGACAATCTATCGTGAAGTCAGTTATCTACCTATATTAACAAGATGTCGTATCTCAACTGAATTTATATTTTCAATAGGGAATATACATGCATTTTTTTTTTTGCAAAATAAAATAAGTACTTATTATCTCTAGTAAACAATTATGAAATAATTTTAAAAATACCTTCATCACTGAAGAAGTTACTTAGGTTCAAATTTGACAATTAGAAAGAGAAGTCCGTACAAACTGTGACGGCAAATACTATGACGCCAGATATATTTGTTTAAAATAGTTATATCTCGTTTGTGTCTCGGTCAATTCTGATTCTTTTTTCATTGATAGCTAGATAAACTGTAAAGATAATAAAAAAAGTTCATGCATATTCCCATTGTCTCTTCACTTTTAAAAACTGAACTAGTTCTATGTCACATTCCTGATACTACTAACATTTTATTTCAATATTCGATACCACTGACGCAAGACATTCTTCTATGTACATTGAATTTCCATAATAAAAGAGTTTCGAAGCAAGCATTCCTGAAATGCACGTTCCTGTCTGCTATTCGGCCGTGACATCGAGTTCTTAACATCTTTTTACAGGCGCACTTTGGACCACACTGCGTTTGCTGTCTACTTCTGGCCGTTCCACTATAGCTTAATATCTTTTGAAATGCAGTAGAATTGTTACATTTGTGAATGGTCCTTTGTCTTTGTGTTGTCTGTTTAAAAAAAAACACTCTTATAAAGGCGCTATTCTATATAGAGGTCTGTGGCTTGAGCAACACGGGTCGAAGTTAGCCCGTGGATGGGTTACCATATATTTCATACCGAGACTCATCCCTGATTTAAAAATTTGTTCTGGGCTTTCGTGACGGGTAGTCAGAAAATCGAAAGTCTGACATCTATTCCGCTAAAGGAGCAGGTATCGTGTTATGGAGGTCAGTTCGGCAGTTCTTCATGTAAAGAAAGAAGAAAGAAAGAAAGAAAAAGTATTTAATTGCCACAAAACGACATACCTATCCACATACATAATTTTATTTTTCTTAAACTAAACCCTAAACGATAGTGTTAGTAGTTCTTAAATTATATTAGTAAAGACACGTTAAAAACTAAATAAGAATAAAATTAAATAACAAAAGTATGAGTAGGTTAAATAATAATAATAAATCCTTTATTTCTCCTCACAATGACAAGCTTATTCTAGATTATACATACCTAATATTTATTGTCTAATTATATTATCAATGTGAGGAGCTGGTGTCTGAGTTAGGCATAAAATGCCTGTATTACAGATCACCAGGTCCCCACCCCACGGAAGAACAGATAGTTTTATCCATAAAATATGGTATGACAATTGAGGTTATAGGTATGGAGATAAAAACTTAAGTAATTTTAATTTTGAGGGTAGAAAGTAAAAAGAAAAATTAAGCTAAACAAAAAATTAATCAGAGCGCCTTTATGTGTGTGTGTCTAAGAGCGTGTATGATGTTAGTGTCTATGTGATGTCACTTTGTAGTGTTGAGTGTCAAGTGTAGTGTGTGATGGTTTGGGTGTAAGTTATAAACTTATAGCGTACTAATTTAATTTGAATTTAGTAGGCTTTCTGCCGGAGGCTCTATGCGGGGATCGTGCGGTCCATGGCCCTTTATGGGGCCCCTGTTTGGGCGCTAACACTAAAGGGGCGACCAGCCCGCCAGCTTAACGCGTCCCAAAGGGTCATGGCCATCCGGCTGACCCGGGGATACCGCACGGTCTCCGGCGAGGCGGCGAGCCTCCTTGCCGGATTACCGCCATGGGATCTGGAGGCGAAAGCCCTGCGCACGTTTACGCGTGGCGCGTGGAGGCGCTTCGCCGGGGTGAAACTCCGCTGCCGCGGCAAATTGCATCGCGGCGGACGGAGCTCCGGCAGGATACCATGGCGGTATGGAGACGGCGACTATCGCAACCCAGCGCTGGGCACGCCACAATTGCGGTGATAAGACCCCTCTTTGAGGAGTGGCTGGAGAGGCGCTACGGCGTCCTCACCTTCCGCCTGACGCAGGTGCTCACCGGACACGGCTGTTTCGGGAGGTACCTGTTTCGGATAAAGCGGGAGGACACGCCCGGGTGTCAGCACTGTGAGAATCGCCCGGAGGACACGGTGGAGCATACGGTGGAGATCTGCCCTGCTTGGGCTGAGCACCGCCGTGTCCTCGTCGAGGCGATCGGCGGCGGCAACCTCTCGCGTCCGGCCCTGGTTGAATCCATGGTCCGGAGCGAGGAGGCTTGGGAAGCGGTCACCTCCTTCTGCGAAGCAGTAATGCTAGCGAAGGAGGAGGCGGACCGCGCGAGGGAAAGGCAAGGCCTTCGTCCCAACCGCCGCAACAGGAGAAGACGCCCCGGGCGTCGGGAGTCGCAGGGCGATCCCCGGCCACCGTAGGCGCGGGCCTGCGGACGGCGAGCATTGGGTGGCTCGCTGTCCGATCACCACCAGGCCCGGGTCGATGGCGCGTTGTGTTTCACGCGCGCCTCAAAGAGATGTCAGCATAGAGGACGGGGCCCGCTAGGGCCAGAGCCTGCCAGGGTTGCGGAATTTGTTCGAAAGAGTCACCGCGGCCCTGGAAAGCAAAGGGCTTTAGAAGGAACACGGATGGGTTTTAGTCAGTAAGAGTCTGACACGCCCTTCCGCTCCACCCAGAGCGGAAGAAGTCATTTGATGATTTCCCATCCTTAAAAAAAAAAAAAAAAAAAAAAAAAAAAAAAAAATGTAATACTATAATCCAAATCTTGCAACCATTCTGAGACCAAAGACTTACATTTTGTTCTTGGTAAAGGGTATATCGTTAATGCCCGATTTAACTTATTGTATAAATTTGCAGCCTGGAAGCAGAAAAACCGATGTGCAAATTTAGTTTTGAATGGTAATGTTAAGCAGACTTTATGTTTGCGACGTTTGTGTCTGATTGTTTCTGGTTCAAAAGTTGTTAGGGAATGTTGTTTCATGACCGTTTTTAAGATGAAAAGCTGTCTCACTGTAAGTACCTTCCAACTGGAGTAGATATCAGTTGTTGGGTGATAAAAAAGGTAGAAATAAGCTTACCTTTAGGAGTGCTCTTTGTGCTCTCTCAAGTTTTAAGAAGTGTGTTTTACATGTGCCACCCCATGTGGTAATACAGTATTCAAGCTGAGACTGACAGAGAGCATAGTAGACCGACTTTATTACAGATTTTGATGCAGCGTTTCTTAAGGCTTTAAATATTACTATTAGTCTACGCACTCTGGCCGATAGAAGATTAATGTGATCGTGAAATTTAAGATTTTTATCAATAATTACGCCTAAATACTTGGTGGATTCAGTATTTTTAAGGTTTGGACACTGACAACTTGTGTCATTTGCGTTTGGGCACGAATGGGAGACAATGCTTAAAGGTGGATCCGGTTTGTCATTGGTTTTAATGGAAAACGTTATGTAGGTCGTTTTTTCTACATTTAACGTAAGTAAGTTTTTATTTAACCAACCAATAATAAAGTAGATGCATGTCGTGGTTGTGGCAAAAGGGCTTCCACTCAGCATAATGCTGTGCCGTGGGGGACCCACAGCACGGCGCTGATTTTCAGTGGTCGCCAAGGACAATGACATGACGTACGGAAACCAAGCCCGCTGTTCATGTGAAAATAGATACTAATATAATAGATAAAAAATATAATACGTGTCTTGGCAAAAACGTAGAAGTAATACCCGCAAACCGCCGCATATAACGCATGTAACGTATCTCCTATTATTCAGCAGCATCTGTATATATTATTTATTTATTATATACTTTATTGTACACCTCATAACAAGAACAAGACAATCAAATAAGTGTACAATGGGCGGTCTGTGGGTGGTATATATATACTTTAAGCCGACTCAACGATGATAAAAATACACTTACGGACTTAACTAATCCATATTGAGCTATCGATGCAAATGTGAGGTTAAATTGATATCTACATCATGTATTTCTACCCTTAAGAAAACTGACATAAGTACCAATTTAATATTCAATGCTATTGGCATAGAATTTACATTCAATTTTCTTAATAGTTCTTCGATGTTCGCTTTGCACGTTTCTACCAGAGACTATAGATAAGGTGAAATTTTATCAGCGACTTTGTTTGTCAAAATGTAAAATTGTATGTGATTGATATGCGCCACTGAAATGTCACGTGGTCAGTTTCTAACATCTTAGCTTTTTGACAACTGATATCGTCAATGCTACTAAGAAATTGGGTTCTAAACTTATAACCTATATATATGACGACGTCAGCGACGGCGGAGCGATAGGGTCGTCACCATCTTGGTTCGGTGGTAAAGGGTCCATATCGTAGGTGTCGTTGAATATCACGAAGTGTAAATGTAACTACACTTTTATTTAAACAAAAAAACTAATAAACTAAATACTACAAAATTAATCTAACTAGGCAAACCGACAGTTTCGTTTTGGAGAAGTGACTTGGTCCGTGTCCCGATGCGAAGTGCCCGTTCGACAATCCCTACTTTCCAAAACGACTCTGTCCACGTGCCGCCATTACTAAATAACGTCACGGCGTTTGCCCCACTACTACATTAATCAATTGAGAAACTTTTATTAAAACAATATCGTTATCCACGACATATATATATATATATCTTCTTAATTAGATACTAATGAGACTTGGTAACTTTACATGACACGGGGTTTGCTGTCTGCTATTGATTATTCCACTTCCTGCTTTATGTTCTCTCAAATACTGTGGACTGGGGCATTACAGGCTCTTTTCACATCATATTTTGTGGCATGTTCCTGGATTTCGGATTTCAAAGGAATGGATTCGTTCTTGATTGACCTTTTGGTTTTCGGAAGTAAGTACTTACCAGAAATTATCATTAATTAATAAATGTATTATAAGGCAGATTGTTAGTAAAGACGTTGTAGCGCCGAGCCCAAAAAAATTGGGAAAAGAGCTGATGACAAGGACATATAATTATGAAAGTTGTAATTCATAACATTACTTAAAGATTTTGGTAATTGTGTCCGCCGTACCAAAAAAACCAAATGGATCATGTAAAATATGTTAAGCAAGTGTTTGCATGAATGCACGAAACAATTTATAAAACGTAGTGTAAACTTTTCAACTTCTGTCATAATAATTCACGTTCACACCATTACAATATGAAAACTAAATTCGTGCAAATGTATGCCGGAGTGCTTTTTGTGAGAGAACGTATAGCCTTGATACCGTAATTCAGTCCGTCAGGTGCAGATGCTGCCAACGACTCCAAGCGATTAACCCATTTGAGGGCACGAACAACCAACCAGCCAGTAGAGAAAGACCTTCCAATATCCTCACGAGCATCCTTCACCCCTCTTATAACCATGTAAGCGGGAGAAGCGGGGAAGCTCAACCTAAGATGGTGTTTGATCGCGCAGAAATGGAATGTTTGTGCCAATACTTGAATATTATTGATATTGCACTTAAATATTCGAATATCAAAATCCCTTGGGTGTTTACTCTGACACAGATGTAATTGATTGCAATATTTATACACAGTTAGCAAAATTCCATTTATTTAAACACTTTAATGTGTGTTTGTAATGTAAACATATGAATACGGATAGTATTCATTTTATAGGAATTCTCGTTAATGATTAATAAAATAAGCATGGTAATTATTGCGACTGAAACGTTTCATTTAAATATATGTGCAATTTTTGTCAGCTAATTTCAGTAACTACAAAATTGACATTCATTCGGTTCGGTTGCGTATTTTATAACCAACACTTGTTGTTACCCGCGACTTCGATACGCGCATATATAATTATGCCGTTTTTTCTCAATCCCGTATAGCCTATAGCCACCTTCATGAATGTGGCTATCATATACAAAATATTAGATTATGCACCAAGGGGATAAAGCAGTGTCTTATGTCACTGGCGTCATATTGAATCCCGAACGCAATGAAGTATTAACTGCTGTTTACAAGACTTTTTGCAATATAATGATCTTAAGAAAATGCCCGAGTCATGTGTTTCCTGATAGCTACAAACTATGTCTTGAAAAAAATAAAAAAACTTTTTGATTTGTTTTTCTTTTTAATTTTTGTTAGTGGTATCCCACATCTTAAGCAAAATACGCAATTCCGTTTAATTCGATGACATATTTTTTCTAGCTATTTTGTTAAAAACCAAAATACTGAACCGATTTTGATGAAAATCTTATGGGACCAATCGGAAAGACCAATGAAAAAAACATTTTTTAAATCGTTTCATAAATGACGATTTTATGATATGAGGTAACAAAAATATTAAAAAAAAATACAACCGAATTAAGAATCTCCTCGTGTTTTTGAAGTCTGTTAAAAAGAACACTAAAAAAGATCTCCAAAAAGGCCAATTCTAACTAAACACGACCTCAGTAGAGTAACAAAAAACGTATTCAGTTTTAAACACATTATTAAATGCGAACACATTATTAAATTTTAATACCTATTACTTAACAAATCCTACTACTATTATAAAGGCGAAAGTTTGTAAGTATGGATGTATGGACGGATTTTGATGAAATTTGGCACAGAGGTAGATTATAGTCTGGAATAACATATAGGGTACTTTTTATCCCGGGAATATGTTCCCTTGGGATAATTTTCGACAATCACGCGGGCGGAGCCGCGGGCGGCAACTAGTATATCATAATTTGTTTAACCTATCACCACGTACTAATACGCTGAGGAGCTCGTGGCTAATCTTCAAGGTTAAGCACGCTTGCCGAGGTTGGTCTGTGGATGGGTGACCATCTTAACATACCGAGACTCCTCCGTGCCTCGGAAAGCACTTTAAGCCGTTGGCCCCAGCTGTCATTTGCAGATCTTTGGCAGTCGTTACGGATAGTCAGAAACCAGATAATCTGACACCAGTCTTGCCAAGGAGTACCGTGTTACCCAGTTTATGGATTGTGGAAGTCTGGTAGGCAGCCGCTCCACGTAAAATACTGGTATTCAGCTGAATCCGGTTTGACTGAAAGCCGACCCCAATATAGTTGGGAAAAGGCTAGGCAGATGATGACGTACTAACACGCTAACGTATCACCCCAACAATACTAAACCGGGTAAATGAGATAGCATTTTATCATTTTATCCGCTTAGTTGGAGGCGTTCGGACGTTTCGACCCGCGTCACACAGGCTAAGCCAGTTGACAAGTCCACCAATATGTCGGAAGGATAACGCAGGATCTAATATACAGCTAATTTAATTAGAAACGTCCTGATGAATAAAATAGTTTTGGATGCTGAAATATATGGTTGGCGGTCCCGGAATGTTGGAAAGGGGTCGTGAATGGCAATAAAGTCTCATCATGGTTAACGGTTATGTTAGTTTAATAGTAGGTTAAGGATTTACAGAAATATTTTTTTAATCCGGCAACCTGTAACTTAGTAATTACTTTAAGCATAACCGTAGAGGGTTTCAGAAGAAAAGGTTCGAAGAGGGCTTTATATTTTTCCTACTCGCATTAAAAAAGAAAAATAAAAACTATCAGTTTATGAACTACGACTCAGTACTTTGTTTTCCACCGAAAATTAAGTAAGGTAAGCAAAAATCATGTAATTTAACTTTCCTAGACGTTAATTTTGTTAAAATGTGTAACATTCGGGAATATTCTGGCGGGAGTTCTGCGAGCGAGTCCCTTGTCAAATCGCGCTCGCCGGGCTCAACCGACCGAATTTAATTTAAACGCTACACCATGCCTTAACTGGGTAAATACTTATGAAGTCAGTTTTATATCCAGCTACTTACGGTATTTCGTATGATTCTAGAATTCTGTTTAGATTTTGGGATCAAATAAAATATCATTCATGCAAAGCAGGGTACCTAAATCCAAGAAAGGTCTAAACCCAAATAATCGTTTATACCATGTAGTTCAATTCAATCTTTAACTAATCAAATTCAACCCTTGTACCAAAAGACCAAATAGGCAACTCACCCAACTGACCTTCAATTTAAATTCGATACAACAGAGTTCGCTCATTCGATTAACACGAACAACTTAGTTTTAAACTCTGTTTTACAGTTCGATAGAAACTGAGAAACTAGCTATGATTTATTGTGTACAGTTTTCGCAGTAGTTACTCAGATTTATAGTTACAAATTGGTCTATCAAGACGGTTAAATAACTTCCGCACGCAGGGGCCAATTTTACGGTCCGCGATCCTTCTCTGTAACTTAAGTAAGTAAACGTAGTTTAACTAAATATTGTTGATCGTTATAGTTTGATATATTTGAGTTGGTTTCAAGGTTTTGATTAATCCTGCGACTATAATTGCTCGTTAGTGGAACTTCAACTTTTGGTCCTATTGTCCGCGTTTTCTCGCTCTTGATATGGGACAAATGCATAGTTATTTTTAAAGCGAGAAAACGATTCATAAAAGATTTCTATCGTGACATCCAACCCAGATTTTTGGCATGACCAAGCGAAAAAAAGTAAGTAACGATAAAACTTAAGCCTACCCTACCGAATTTGCATCAAGAACATGTACCTCTTGAGTGAAGATAATGGGAACAAAGTTTGGTAATCTCACGCCGCCAGAGCCGATTTGAAAAATCCTTGACATGATTGATAGCCCTCAAAGTTTAAGTACAAATATCCCATCAGAGAAAACGGGATGAGATCGCAGAAACGTGCTTGATAAAGCTACAATAACATTCTTGTATTTAAAGGAATTGAGGAAAAATTTCTGACAGCCTAAAAGATTTCTCCTCAGGGTTTTTCTTACTGTATGTGTTTGTCACGCCTTAAGTTCCCAAGCATAAAGTTCTAATTAATTTTATATATTTTGTATGAGACTGTGCCGTTTTCTGAATGAATTTATATAGTATTTTAAGTTAAGAACAAGTCAAATCCTACTTTAATCCCAAAATTTAACAGCGTTTCAGATTTTAAGTAGAATTTGACATACAGTTAACTACAACTTCTAAAATAAGAATATTGAGGTGCTTCAGTCATTCTGTTTTTGAGTCAAAATTATTCGTTCAATATCTTTATAATAATTTATCCGAATTCATATTTTTACATAATATTCGGAATGGCTCTAGTTGTTCAAGTTTTGTACTAAACCCAAGACAGCTGAGTGAAGTGCACCTTAAAATCAAATTCACTTTAACATTTCAATTCGCCCACTATAATCTCATAGAACATTATACCGTGTCAAATCGCGCCCCCTCCCAGACACAGATAACTTATTTATACCGACACGCAGTGCCGTTATCGAATCAACGAGTTAGCAGTTTTGATCCACGTGTAACAATGTTAGTCCCAGGTGCGAAGTAAAATTAAACTCTATCCTAAAAAGGTTTTGTAAGCAAAATAAAATTGGCCGAGGAAAGGGTCGGAGGGATGGGCCACAATGATTACTGTAAGGTTACCCTACGTTACGAGCCCTCAACCTTGAATACTGATCAGGATTCAACGATGCTGATTGATTCCAATTTTTTTCGTGTAACAGATTTAGGAAATCTATTTTATGCTTTTGGTGGGATTCCAATTGTAGCAGAAGGATGTCGATTGAATTTCATATTATTGGCTTGTTAATTTTTTGGGGCTCGAGGCGTGGTTTTGTTTGATGAATTCAAAGTGTTCCGGGAAACGTTTTCTTTTCTTGTTATTTCTGACATAATTTTATTGTTTCTTTTTTTCGTGGAAAATGAGAGCATTTCTATCATATTAGACTTAATATTTGTTTTCATCATAAAATACAATAAACATGATGTGACGAAAACTTTCCCCCTAAAAAAGGTCCATCGTAAATCCGTATTTTTGTGACAGAAGCTAAGTATGAGGTACAGCGGTATCCAACGAAAAACGTCAAAACAAACGTTTTCCCGAAGAAAATTAAACTTCCTTTGAGCTTACCACTAACTTAATCAAAAGAATAAAATAGATGAAAACAGTTTCCAAGTTAGCCCATTGGCAAAACAATATCGGTTTTCTGCTTATTATTTTTCAGTTGCGTGAAGTTTGGTGATTACATTATTGAGTATTCTTCTCCGAGATCGGTTTTTCTTTATTCCTCTTCTTTACAAATTTTTTTCGAACTTTTACCCGTGTACAACTTACTTTCCACGTGTTTGTGGATTGCATCTTAATTGACAGGTAGCAAGAAAGTATGGTAAACCCAATATTGTTTATGGTACTCATGGATTAAAAAACTTCTCTTAGATACGTAAATACGTTTTGGGAATACTTAGATTGTGCTTGCAGCTCAAGAGTTGAATTCCCTACCGAAATCTGTATTCCCTGAACAGCCTGGTTATCTTTAACGACCGGTTTCAATAACGTATCTACCTTTAACAAACTGTCAAATTAGCTACCAACAGTAGCTGAAACGTCATGTTTGAAAGGAAATCATGACGTTTCAGCTAGGTACTGTTGGTAGCTAATATGACATATTGTATATTTTTTTAAATATTTCCGGAACTTTATTTGTGTACAAATGAAACTTATCGTTACGATAATAACTACAAGAGTATTGCACTGTGTGCCAGTTATTAACGCGTTTTAACGTACAATATATGTGTAAAAGTTTAATATTATACTCTTCTTTTTTAATTAACTGAAAACATAAAAAGTGAACCAAGATAATAGCAGTGCATGTAACGTTGACAACAAATGTACGATTCTATCTTTTAAACTTCTGCAGTTCCAGGGTTTGCTCTCCGTTGTGTTTCGCACCGTACTCCGTATATTATAATAATATATTCCATTCAGCCATATTCTTGTTGCGACAAGCTCAAAGTTTACAATATACGGGTACCACAAGTACCCAGTTATCTACCTCTTATCTAACTCATTATGTTAGACATTAATTGCAGGATTGTTTTGTATTACATTTTCGTTATGATTGTAATTGTCTGGGAGTATTGTGCACGGTGTACACAATTCATGTTAATGTAATGTTATTGTACTCGCACTCTTGCTATAATAACAGACGTGTGCTGAATATTCTGGGTACACCCGTTAACGAGCATTGAGGGCATTAAGAAGTTACACTTTTAGTTTAAAGTAGGTCAAGTGTGTGTGGCTTTATCTTTTGTGTGAAACTGTTCATGATTTTGTTTGATGATTGTAGGAGATTTTGGTTTACTTTTTGTAAACAACCTCAACTTAACCGCTAGCGTTTTATTTCGCATAAAATGTTCTTTCTCCTTCTCCATTGTCCAATCGATCTTTGAAACCTAAAAAATCGGTTCAGCACATTGTGTTGACGTGAAAGTTTAACAAAACAAACAAACTCATTTTCGCATGTATTAAATTAGTTAGGATTTCAACGAGCTCAACGAATTACCCATTCACTTCAAAAATGAGAACCAAAGATTTACAAAAAATCCGTATTCTTAAACTTCACTAAAACCTTCCCTAAATCCAAAGCAAAACAATACCAAATCTTGTTGATTAAGCGCATGCAAATCAACATATTCTACTGCATTATTTTCGCGGAAAAGACTTCAATTTCAATCCATTGTATCAGCCCAGAGCTTATAGGCTAAACCAAAGCTCCTTCGTTTTCGCAACCCGCATCTAAACGAATTTTCCTCTACAATCCCGAAGCAAAGGCCGAAGTCTTCCGATTCGTCACGAACTGCCCATTCTCACAACTTTGTACGTTATCCTTAAGAAAACACACACAGTTCACACACGTCTTGCCTTAAGACTCTTCTTCGAGGTAACAGAGGGCCTAGCACTAACGTTTTTGACGTGTAGTAACGTAACGTATAATTTAACTACAACTATATTACTCGCTTCACACATAATATTTATTTGAATAGGATACTATAATTCATATTTTTACTTGATACAAATTGTGTACCCATGATCCCAAAATATATTGAGGTTTTGGTTTTTTTATAGGTATACTGTAACGTTACTACACGTTAAAACCTTCGTGCTATGCCTTCAGTAAACAACACTCTAAGCTTTCAAGAAATATATTTGCAAAAAGTTTTCTTTGTAAAAAAATACCATAATATTTCAGTCAGTGTTTGTAAGTAGGAACACTCAACCAACAATTAGAATTCAAATTGCGAAACATAGGTGTAAAGTGGAACATTCGGAATGTAATTTGTTTCGTGTTACACGAATTAAAAGAAATAAAGAGACCGGATCTGTCTAAAAATAAAGCTTTTGAATTGTGTCGTAATTTTCGCTGTAGCTAGCCACCCAACCTATGTTTGAATTCTTTACTTACTCCGATTTTATACAACACTACTGGAGCATACTATCATTAATTTCAATAATTATAATTGTTTGAGTTTCAAACTCGACACAAGTTGTGCAGAGAAGCATTCAGTTCGATGTTTGTTTTCCCTAAACATTCACGCAATGTTTCAGTAATAACTTATTATGAAGACGTACATATATTTGAATAACAAAGTATTCAGCAGACATAATTTTGATTTTCGAACACAAACTCCTGTCACGTTTTCCCGCCTAAAGTGGTGGCAGCCGCCATCTTGGAACGTGACGTTGACGGCTGACGGGCGCGCGTTGACGCTTCTCTCCTCTATTTAAACATCGCGCCTCTTTTATTCGCCACCTATTTTGTTTTAACAAATAGGGGATCTAATTTATTGTGTGGATCCATTGTTGGCTGGTATAATGAACGCAAGCGTTTGCTTTGTTTCAAACTAGGTGGGATATCAGCAGTTAACGCTGGGGTTAAAATGGTTTTCTCGCACGATATATTTAATTAACCTGGCTGATATTAATGTGCGGGCATTGTTTTATTTTTTAATTGGTGATATAAGTGAGTATTGAGAGAAGAAAGAGAGGCAAGTGTTAAAATAATTTAAGTTAGATCCTGAAATTAGGTACTCAGTTAATAAATTACTTATATACCTGGATTACCTACTGTATAAAATGTAGGTCACCATTTTTATAAATATCTCATTTGAAATCCAGTCACACATAGTCACAAACAAGGCAGCGATAAATCGAAAAAGCCGTTCTTTATCCGAGCTTTTTGTCTTGTCTACCAGTCAGTTACAATCGAACGCAGGAAAAGTAACCCGATATCCTTTTCAGGTCACGTATGAGCCGCTACGTAGATAACAGGGAGAGCGATACACCTCGATATAAAACACGAATAAGTCTCACTTCATACTAGCTACCTGCTTATATTAAATTCATCCGACATCTGTTCCTGACACTCTCTCAAACGCTTCGGCAAGCAACTCGTAGCGCTTGCGAAAATTAGTTGCTTTTAGTTCTGAGGCACCCACCTTGGTCTCGAGAACCCAAAAACAAAGGATCGTTAACGCAAATTACGCTCAGAAATTTAACGAGGACGTACGTAATTATTCTGATATAATTCAGAGCACATTCATTAAGTTGTCATAATTACCAAGGTAGTTACTACCCCTTACGTATTCTAAGGCCTGAATTATATTTATGTACTTCTCAAGTTTTCGTTTTAATGTTTATGTAGACAATTATACAGCGCTATTTCTTGTTAAAACATAAAATAATAACGAGGAAACTTGAGCTGTTTAGTTTATTTTTAAACGGAGAAAGAGTTCGGAATAATTAAGAAGCATGGTACAAAAACCGCGGTAAAGTATAGCATGTTACCGCGGAGTCCTCAGACCTCATTATTCCGCGATTTATACCGCGCCCTCCAGAAAGCGAACTAGGGACGCGCACTTGACCTGTTTTTTCATAAACAATATATAATACCGCATTCTGTCCTGTAGAAAAGGGTAAAGGATAATAAATTCCTTCTAGCAAAGGCAGTTGATTTACGAGAACTCACAATATTCAGATTATTTGGGTGCTTGTGGCATTATTTATGAGCTAATTTGCATTAAAACAGTTTTTATTCCAACATTTTTTTCGAGGGCGCTTTTTGTGCTTTCGTAGCGAATGTTAATGACTAATTGACTGTGTTACAGTGACAGCCTATCGTTCAAGTTTCCCGGCCCCGAAAACGCTGCTGAAAATTGCTGATAACCATAAAAGTGTATCAGCAATTTTGAAACCCATACTTTACCTTCACGTCGGCCAGTTTTTTTGCATAAAATATTCAGCCGGTAAGCACTTCAATCCTTCAAATACAAGACTGCTGAGATTCAGCGAAAAAAGAGGATACATAGCATGCATGTATAATCATGTGAGTATACTTAAGCATGTTGCAGTAGATATGTTACACTACTTTATAGGAACAATCCTAATGGATATTATAAATGCAAAAGTGAGTTTGTTGTTTATTTGTTACCCTTTACACATTTTTTAGTGCGGAAATAGATGAGACCCCGGAAACGGTTGTAGGATATTTTTCGCAAAAATTATAATAACACGAGCGAAGCCGCAAGTAAAAGCTAGTACTTACTTTATGTTTATATTTTCTTAAAATACCCCAATTAAACTCCAATTCCCTTTTACAGTAATCGAGTTTCAAAATTCACCTAAAAAGCTTCAGAACTCTTAACAAAAAGTGCCTTTCGTAATTAATAACGCGTTCCCTTTTAGTAGCCAATAAAGCAGGGATCGCCAACCCTTACGTCGATTACAGCCATTCATCGTAATCGTCGATCGTGACGATAGTTGTATATGTAAAGGATTCGGGAGGATAATTGGTTCGCATTAAGCCATCTTCCCTCCTGCCCCGGACATTGACTTACTGAAGGGCCGGGCTGCCGACTCAGCACTTCCCGAGTCATCTTTTTTTTATAACGACGCCTGTTTTCAACACTACGATCCTTGTTTAATAGCGGCCCTCGTATAAAAAACGTTTTAGCTGAAAATTATGGGATTATTCGAAGTATGTTTTTGGAGAATTTTGGCCCTGAGATCCGCGTTATTAGTCCTTTGTGAAAGTTAATAGGTAGAAAGTCGAGTAGGCCGAAAAATTCCATTAGAGCAATCGTTGTGCGATTGCAGATCTCAAGCATACGTGCCATTGTTCTGTTAACTTATAAGGTTTGTAAGTGAAGATATTGAAGATTTTAGATTAAATATATGTACATTTTTATAATTTATCCTAAATTCGCTAGCGTAACTTTACAGACCCGAGGCTTCGCCCATGTGACAAAAAAAATGGGAAATTATCCCAAGGGAATATACTCCCGTGATAAAAACTATGCTTATGTGCAGATGAAATTTGGCAAAGAGGTAGATGTGGCTTTAAGAATAAATCAGTTGTTTCCATGATGTCGTTTTTATCAAACTCAAATATAATAATCTATCTCTTTGCCAAATTTCGTCCGGATCCGCTCAGCCGTTCTGGAGTAATTGGGTCACAAACGTATGTTTATTACTCAAAGTTTGCAAGGAATTTTAAAAGTTAAATTGCGACCCAACCAAATTTCTGCATTTATAAGTAAGATTACAAAAAAATATTAAAAAATAATGTACCTACCAAGTCTTCTAGAATATTACGTGTTTATGTTTATAACTTAAAGCAACGGAAGAATCAGCGGGGAATGCTTAGCTAAAATCCAGACGGTTACAGTTTACGACCCTGTATTTTACGAGGCGTATTTTTTGCAAGCATCCTGTACAACGTCTGTTTGTAGACCATATCTCATGTTCTGTAGGTATTTCAATTTTCTTTATGTTTTATATATGTTTTTTAAGCTTGTTATAGAATTTATCGCCATAATAAGGATGAACGTTATAAAAAAAACTGACGAAAACCTTTACTGCTTCCCGTTATAAGATAAGATAAGATAAGATATTTTATTTGCGTAAAACATGGTATACAAGGTGTTATTCAAAAATATTAGTTCAAACATGTTTTGCTTAAAACTAAAGCGTGCAAACTTACTTACTAACTAAAAATACATTATAACATTGAAAAACATATAACCAGGGCTTTATGATAAATCCCGTGAAAAACACTTCCTTAATCATAAAAAGGTTCAACAATCAAGGTTCATCAATTTTAATCATCAGTCATTCAAAACAAAACCCGAAAATAATTGTTATCTATAAGTATACAAACATAATTACAGTCTTACAAGAGTATACAATAACTGCTTTATTCGTGATTTTGTAGACTTGAACCTCTAATCAAATGGATAATTGTTACTCATGAAAATGAAACCTGCCTTATTTAAAGTAATTGAACCAAGAAGCCGGTTTGTGCGTTATGGTTCGTGTTAATGTTTATTGCTATTTGTGAAAATGTTATTCAATATGGTATTAAACATATCTACAAGTAAACATATATATTGATAGGCTTCATAATAATAAATACAAAGGGAGTCAAGAAGGTCAAAGTAGTGGTGCTAACTTAATTTAAAGCTGGAGAAATTGATTTTGTAGTTATCAAATGTGTAGAATATACAAAAATAATAAAATATATTAATTATTGTTAATTCATCCTGGGCAAGCAATTAGCATACCCCATCACAGTCGTTACGACATCCCGACAACTATGTATCTTAGACAGGCGAATGACACCACAATACTATCATAGTAGCAAAGACATCAACGCCGATTGACACCGAAAACCCACTCCATTAACTTCTGCGACACATTTCCGCATAATAAACTACGTAACCACACTTACAAAACGTAATTCAACCATGAAATGCCAAGTAAATGGCAATTTTCCGCGACAACGACATCAAAAACGAAATAAAAACATTGAAAGTAAGGTTATCTTTAGTACTTACGGAAAACAAAACTTTTGAAACAAACAACTTAGCAAATGTACTTACTTGCAACCAGGCGGAGGTAACGTCAGGCCGCACATTGGAAACACGAACAAATCGTCAACACCCAAATACATTCATATACATCATGACACAAACGTAGTAAGTGTAGTAACCGAAGCACATGTAGAGGCGTGCCGTGTCGCCGGTGCACGCGGCCGCTCCGTCAGCTGATCGCGTACGACCGCTAATCAATCGGCAGTGGCCAGCACAGGGGCTAAGTCCAAGCGCGCTCGCCACACTACCTGACTGAAGAACCGTTTCCCATTGACACTGGTACTGAAGCGTTGGATACGAGTCGGCGGCGGCATTTTCGAGCTCCAAGCGGGCGGCCCCGCCGCACTCGCCGCCACACTAATCAGTAATCGTTGCTAGAGGGAGGCTGCGTCGCTCTCGCCCTCGTCCCTCCCCCTCCCGCCGCGTCCCGCGCCCGGGGGGGCCGCACAACCCCCGCGCGTAGCCTACTACATCCGACCAGAATCGGAAGACGGGAAATTCGGTAAAATAAGGAAATTTCTACCTTTTAATTTTTCGTGCTTTTACTTTGAATATAAATCGACGCTTTTATGTAAATCACGCTTTGTTTAGAATACGGTTTCCAGTTTCTTTATTTTGTCACCTGTTTCGTTCATTACGAGGAAATTGGATCACAGTGTCAAGAAAAAATATCATGGAAATCAGTCAGTTTCTTTCTTATTTTTATCAGCAAATCCGTGTCTATAATGCGGTACACATAAATCAGCAGTGACGCGACTGCACTCTCTGCGTATTGCCCATAACCGCCTACTCTATGACGACGGAGCCAAATTTTCAGGGGTGACACACTCCCATTAAATATTCATTCGTGGATTGTAAATTAGTGAATTCCCAGAGATAACAGGGCGCCTTGGGAGGCGATAAGGCCCGAATGAGACCGACACTTACCGAGGATTTAACCAGCGCTGGTAGACCGCCATCACTCACGGTAGGCTGAGCATGGACCGATGCTGTTAATGATTATTAACTGATAAACTTTAACACTGCTTCGAGAGGTGATCAAGGAAATAAATTAGAAATAGTAAATTAGATTAGGAACTAAACTATTATTTACTTTTTATCAAAAAAAAAAGTCTAGAATTTTGTCTAGTAATTTTGAATGAAACAAATTCAAGTAACCAATTGTTTAAAAAAATCTATGAAACTCATATCCAGGAAACATAAATAATAGTCAGGAATATAAGTAGACTTTTCCTAAACTGACTTACATAACAAACTAGAACATTGCTGAAAGTTACTTTCAACCATTTAACTGTCACTTTTGCCAGATTTTAAATACAAAATAGTTTTTTACTTTGTCATAAAGAACTTTGCACAACAACTTCAGTCAAGACTTTTACTCGTAGGCCGGATATTCAATTTAATAAATAAATAGTAAATTTAGTTCAGGTAAGTTTGCACCCATTTCCATTACTTACTCACAAAACCTAACCACGAACTTTCACATGCAACAACAAATCATTACCATTTGAGACAGTAAAATTAATAAATTAAAATCAACACTAAATGTTATTATCAACTAATATGTAGAAAAAATGGAAAATTTGTAAGTGGTCCTTTGAGTCGTGACCCTAGTAAGTGCGCCTGCGCGATGACTCCACGTCAAGTGGCGATCTTAGCTCGCACATCTTTTAAAATGCACCGACTAGTCCACCGCCGCCGCTGTACTCCTACAATCTGAACATTCAAATTGAGCTTAACTTGACACCGATCGAAACCTCCGCCCGAACGACATTCAACTTTATCATGGTTCATTAAAACTTATGTTAACTTTCTATAAATCCGCTATCGGACGAAGTGTGCGATAATTTTGGACACTGACCTTGCATCGTTTGCACGTCTCATGTTAATGGTTATACTTAAGTGCAGATATAAGACGGCACTTAAAAATTAGTCTACGAAAATTTTGCATCTTTAACTCCCTTAATAAAGTCATCCCATCGTAATGGAAATTTAGCTAAAATTTACTGGACCAGCTAGAGGTGTGATTTATGAAAATGTACGCCTTGGTTCAAAGGGCTCAGGTAAGGGCCAATTTACGGCCTGTTTATAGAACGAAGAGGATAGAATCATTTGATTAATCAATAAATTTAAAGCAAAATTACGTAAGGTAACGTTTTCCGGATACCTAATGCTCCTTTAATCTTTGATAATGCCTTTTTCTGTGAACTTTTAACGAAGATGTTTGAACAGATCGGTCCCCGGTTATTTAGAATTATTTGGGCGTTTTTTATAGCCTTAATTTTGTTCGCTTTATCGTGAACTTTGCTTCAAACACTGTTCGTATCAACTGAAGCGCAATAGATCGAATCAAACTTTAACCCTCCTTTGCTCTACCATTACCACAAATTAAAAATGTTCCATAATTCCATTCATTCACTAAACTCTAAAACCAAAGAGCTCTGCAGAAATGTATCCATTTGCTAACGAACCGCTTGCTCGCTCCCACAGCGAGTGTCTGTCCAAAAATCATACGTAAAAAACCTTTTGAGTCAGGTCACATCAAAATTTCAAGTCTGAAATTTCCCGGTGACGCTGGTGCATGCCGCCAGGCGAGAGTGGGGCGACGAGGTGTGGGGGAGGCCTATTGTTCTGTCACGGATGAGTGCAGCCGGGTCGCGGTTGCCGAAGGACCATAGAAGGGTACGGCTAAAATTACCGATGTGAATAAGTTATTCGGTTAAAATTTTATCGGAATGTTTTTGCTTTCATGTTGACACGGCAGGTGTGGGTTGAGCTCGAGAAAGTTTTAGTGAAAGGGTTCGCGTTAATTTTAGAGTTTTTGTAAGTTAATTAGTTTTGGGATTTTATGATGTAAAGTTTTGGTAATTTACCCAACATTAATAAATATAATTGAGTTGTTACTTTGTTTACCTAATTGACAAAAAAAAATCCATCCAACACTACGTAGCTTCTGGTTTCATCAAAAAGAACTTGAATATTAAGACTAAATATTTATTGTGTTTTTCAAAAATGCTCCTAAGACCTTTTTCCTTTAAAAAATCTCAACTTCATTTACAGACCCATTTATCTTTCTACACTATTACTCCCAATTAAAAGTATCGATCGTTCAAAACTAGGCCAAAAGAAAAACAACATGGTGTAGCCAAGAGTAAAATCAAGATGTACTGTGAATGATTACCGAGTGACCTGAATGAAATCATTAGTAATCGTTAGAGGGCGAACTTTGTTCCCCAAACGTCTAACTCGACAAAACTCATCAATCAACCGGTTCCTATACCGAACGAGCTGAAAGTAGGCATCGACGGGGCGTAACTCGTAACTACTTCTTGTTTCGGGCTACTAGTTGCTATACTTACTTCATACAGTTCAATTTGGTACGATTATAAGCTTAACTAACGAAAAAGGTTACTGAAAATTCATACTTAAAAAATAAATTGCGTAAGTAACTCTGTCTGTGTGTCTGTCTATTTATTTCACATCGTTTCCACAAGTGAGGACCAAGTCCTAGATTGGGACACAAAAAATATCCCGGGAGTGAAAGAGGATATTTTTGGGATAATTTCTGACTTTCACGCGGGCGAAGCTGCTGGGAGAAGCTAGTGGTGAAATAAAATCCAAGGTTTATGGTCGCATGACGATTGCAAATATTAAATACTAGCACTTCGCCTGAACTTCGTCCGCGCGGGTTTGTAGTAGGTAGGTAGGTACTCCACGAACTTTAACGCCATCAGAATGATTTTTATTAATTAGCCAATCATTTCAGCTGCTGAAAACACAGGATCGGCGAAACTGTTGTTCTCTTCACCCTGTTGGGAGTAAATTATGGAAAATCGTTAGATCCTTTTTTTTTAGAAGTTAATTGAAGCAAACAGTAAATTTCCTTCCCTATTAACTTCATCACTCCTTTAGGGGTTGATTTTCTATAGATCTTGTTGATATGATTCTAACTTTTAAATTAAAAATATAATGCCGAGGTTCAACTTCATAGGATCAAGCGTTAAGATTCCTCCATACAAACTGTAACACCTCCAAAATCTCCATTGGGGGGTAGTTGTGAAAAACTAATAATGCCATTATTTACTTAGCTCAGTATTTGTAAAGTTTACAAACATAAAAAATACGATTCTTCCATACAAACTTGAACACCCCCTAAATTGTGTTTTGGGGGTAGTTCTAAAAACAAATAAGAAAACCTTTCTTATTCTTTTAGGATCAAAAATCCTTTTTTAGCTGACGTCTCCTACTCATTACCTACCTCCATCCCAAATTTGACCTGAGATTTCGTGATTAATCAGTGGGTGAATGAATGAATGAGTGATCGTTCGCTTTATATATATATATATCTATATATATATAGATTACCTATGTTTGGCCCAGTATCTAACTACAATAACACCACTGTTAATAACGATTATGTGGCTCGTTTGAGTACATACCAACTGATTGGTTGGTATAAATTTTGTTAAGGTTTCAAAGGTCTTTAGGAGGAACACGGATGGGGCAGAGCAGAAGAAGTCATAAAACCTTTCTTACTTATATGTAATTAAGTATGTCGCAGGAAAATTATGAAAATGGGGATGTCACCAAGCCCCAAAGATGGAAATAGTTAAAATTTCAACAGTGTGTGGTTATCTCTAAACAAAGAAGGTGATTTGATCTCATTTTTCTTTTTCTTTAAAAAAAAAATATTGCCACACACTAGTACTTCTCCTGTATCGTGGGTGCGTTTACATACATACAATGTCACATTCACAAACAGCCAGACCCGGAACAACTATCTGTAGGCCATACAAATATTTGTTCCATGCGGGAATCGAACCCGCGACATGCAGCGCAGCAGCCAATCGCTCAACCAGTGCACCAACCGTGCCGTCAAATCCGATCTAATCTCTTAACTGTTTTTTTAATGAAGGATGAAACACTATTGTTTAGTTATTAAAATAAGACATAGATAGTGACATTTATAATTTTAGTCATTCACTTGTCTCTGACGTAGAAAATTTAATCAACATACGAGCATGTAAGTTTCACACCTCTGAAAATCTTCTCAGTTTCAGTAACAGAATTTTAGGGTTGCATCATAAAAGAGCCTGTATGTTCAACGATACTGAAGTATGTGCCTATCTACCTACGAGTACGTCCGGCGCCAGAGCCATGCAAGCCTTTTGACTTGGCTTATCTTTTTGGCAAAGACGTGACCTATTCTCGTACAGCTTATGTGGACATGAGTGGGAAGACAGTAAAAGTATTATTAGGCTCCTCAAGTATAGTTTATATGACGTCGGACCGAGGTACTGGCATTTGCCATTTATTTAAGATATTTCCTGTTAATTGAATCCCTCAAAAGACAAAAATGTGAAAAAAGTCCAAGTTCCTATCCCCAAAAATTCGGCCTATGAAAGTAGTGAGATCAATAATAGGCCAAGCAGTTCAGAACTGCAGAATAGCTCATGACTCTAACATGTGTCTTTTGAGAATACCAGTGAACAGAGAGCTTGAATCTTTTCTGACCGTTTAAAAACGATGAACCACTCGAAAAATCGTTATCTTAAAAATATGATTCCCAATTTTCAACTTGGCAATTTTATTTCCACAACGTCGATTTTACAATCAATTCGATTTTAAAGTAAAAAAATTGCCAAGTTAATAAGTCCTTTAAAGAGATCCTGACGGTATTTTTCTGCAGTAGTCAGATTAGTATACCGATTTGCTGACCGAATACCTACATGAACTAAGGGTCTGTAGAAGTATTGGTCCGTTTATTAAAATTCTCTTACTCAGACAGCGATAAAATGCGATGAGCATCTAAAAGTTCCAAAAGTCGTCAACACCTTAAAACAACAAAACATAACATAACACTACGCAACGTAACATTGATCTTTTTACTGCATTTTGTGGCTAAAGCTGTAGAGTGACTATTGATGTTTTAGATGTTGACGACTTTTGACTCTTTGTACTTGCTCATCGATTATTGTCGCTGACTGTACAATATTTTACTATGACTGTGTCTTAAGTTACTACTGTTTTTGCCAGGTAAACGGTTCCTGGGAAATAAAAAGTGGTAAATGTCTTCAAGACGCAAAGACAAATTAATCGATCTTCAATGTATAGATTTTTACGTCGTTTTTTATTGCTTCTTCAGAAGGAGATTGACCCGGAAATTACTCGGATGGAATACTATCGATGTCTTTTTTTCTTACAGCTGAACTAACTTCACAGGATACGGCTGTCTTAGTTTCTAAGGGTTTCTTACCCGAGATTTCTGAATTAAAAATAGAGTATTTTTGACAAACTAACAAACAATAGGATTTGACACGTTTCAACTGCAAATATTAAATTCCGAAATCCTATGTAGGCTCTTGAGCTGGACTTAGGAACTGTTTTACGAAGTCACTATACTTACTGAATAAATAAAAAAATGGAACAAAATTTGTATGAAATATCTGCCAAGTAAGGTAAAGATGATCTCTCACTTGGAGCATTTGCCTGTAATGTAACGTTACAAAGTCGAGCATTACATCAGTGAGGGAGGAGAACTGAGTACCTATTACAGTGCGCAACTTGATAATGCAATGTATAAAATCAAATTTGAAATTTTACATTACAGGCGAACGCTCCAGGTGAGGGAGCACCTTAAGGGAAACTTAATCATAGGTCCAACGTGAATGCCACTTGGGACCTATGATTAAGTTTCCGTAACCAAAAATATTTTCCAAGAGCCAAAATGGCACGTTGTGAATCTACATTTTGACTTACGGCAGACCCTGTCGCTGATAGAACGTCAGTTTCTCTAAAGCCTCTTAGAGAAACTATGAGCACTTCTGATTTAGTTATATTCGTCGTGTCCCTCTAGCCGACATGATACGTCTTGAATTTTGTAACATAGTCTGTAGTTGGGTTCAGAATTTTGATTAAAATTGTTTCTTCTAATGTATAGAGTAAACGTTATATAACTTTGCGCGTTGATGAAACATGAAAATAGTTTTCAGTTCTCTGAAATCATAGAATTTCTCACATAAGCATTTTCTTAATAGGCTAGTCGTGTCATATTAAAATGTATTAAAAATATTGTTACGAGCTTGGGGTTCGCGACAATAAAAACAGCCGATTAAATAACCAAAATGACACTTTAATTTAACAACACTAATTAGAACTTTAAACTCACTAATTATAAAACACAAGTTCACTACTGATCACTTTATTCGCACTTGAAGATCGCTTCCGAAGTATTCGCTTGTATCGCAAATCCAATACTGACTCGGTCGCGGACTACGCGCTCCTTATATAAGTCAGTTAATTCTAGAAATTTTACTCTCGAAACATCTAGAAAGTACTCGTAGCTACCGCTGCCGACTGACCAGATATCGAGAAGTGTAGAATGTTTTGGCAAAGAAATGTCTAGAAGGTACTTGACTCTACTAGTTCTGCTACTCGATACTAGATGGCGCTAGTAGTAACTTAATGTACCCGACATTAATTCTGGCGCGTAACAATATGTTTATTTCCTATGGAATTTGGCTGAAGGAACCTAAAGTAACTATTTGATACATAAAAGTAGAAGATGGTTGTAGAAACTTTGTAATGAAATACCTACTAATACACCGATCTATAGCCTAATATATCCGACCACGTTTTGGTCACTTTGGTTTATTTTATAATCACTGTATTACCTAAGTTATTTTCGTGTACAGTAAAGTGATTTAAACATCAAGAAATATGTGGTGGTATCTAAGATTTAAAAAAAAACTGATTAGAAACGGTATATTAGAACAATGGTTATTGATTTAAGACCTATTTTAAGAAAGTGCCAACTAGCCTAATTAGCTCTGAGTGGTTCAATAGGTTTCGAAACGTTCTAGATTGGTGAACGCAGCTTCAAAGCAAAGGTCCGTTGAGCTGGTTTTAATCGCGTGACTGTTAGGTAGGAGCGATAGAAATGTGGGGACGCTTTGGAGAGGCCTATGTCCAGCATTAGAAGTCTTTCGGCTGAAATTATAATGTTTTGATACCAAACCCAAATAGTTTTTCTGCATAGCGGCACACTTAAAGTTTTTTTTTGTTTCTATTCGCAACAAAGTACATTGTGAAAGCACTCCCTCCCGCCAATATAGTTTTAAACCTCTCTAACGTGGACTTACGCAGCAACTTTTCCCACGTCCATCTGTTGTACCACTCCCACTACACTGCCCAAAAAACGGCCACATTTTGCTAGCTTACTTCAAAACTTCGAAAACTATTTTGCACAAAAAGCCACAGAACTCTCACATTATGTGAAAACTTTTCGAACCAAAAAGTTGAATGTATAATAGTGCTTACACGACGGCTGCTGGAATGCTGGCTGATTATACGCAAAATGCTTTCGTAGTTCGGAAACTGAGTTTTAAAATTTTCTGATGCTTGATCATTTCATTTATTTCGTTTCGGTTTAAATTGGTTTGTTAGTTTTGAAGCTTACTCGGCTAAAATTGTGCCCATTTATCGGGATTTATCTGTGGCCTGTACACAAAACCCGAAACTTCTCGCAATCTGTTCTTCAACAGATTGCCAGATACGTAATACCTACGCACGTCCTGGGTCTGTCACACTGCACAGTCTGAATATACTGCAGAAGAAACCTCCGCATAAGTTATTTTTTTTATCTTTTGATCGCCGTTGTCACATACATATACGTGACAAGCAAGCGTGCCCTGTACGCCACAATTATGTGAAAAAATTATGTGAATTTGTGCCTTGGACTCGCTCGGGGGTACGCCAATGCATTGGAGCTCTGGCTTTCAAAAGGCTAAACATAATTTATAACTAACATGTAAAAAAATCGTTTGCCAACGAAATCAATTGATTAAATTTTTCTTCCATTTTCTATGGCCATTGAAATAAAATTGAATGGATAAAATTCAAATAAAATTTTCTCTAACAGAAATAGGTTAAATATGTGGCTTCAGTGCCTGGATGAAAGAACTTTGAACATGGCACGTGGAAAGTTAAAAAGAAACCTTGCCACCTCTTTGTAGTAAGAATTTGTAAAACATAGAGCTTTTTCATACACATCTGTAAGAATTTTAAAGGACTTCCATAATTTTTAACAACGTGCTAGGTGGAACATTTAAAAATGCTTTTGGTGATACTGAAATAATACTCTTATGTTTCAATTCAATCAAAACCAACTAAAATAAGCTTTGTGCGGAACAGACCTATCCAAATGCAGTCTTTATAAATACTCAAGCATTGAATTTTTAAGGAAAACTAAATATTTAGTACTTACCTATAACGGTAGTACGTTGCTTATAAAAACTAACCCCGGGAATAGTTAACATCGTGTTCAGAGACAAAGGGATAAAAAATAAAGCTATCCGGACATTATGACATCCATTAAAGCCAATGTCTTGTGCTTACATGAACATTAAAGACTGCTAACCTACCTTTATCTTGGTACTTAGTTTGAATTTTCACTCCTTATCATAGCATAGTGAAATCTGTAGGGTTTTTTTATTATATAATTTAAAAGATAAAATTAAAATCATAATAAAAAAATAAATAATATTGTTACGCACCAGAATCAATGCCGGGTAGTACATAACGACATTAGCTACTACTAGCGCCATCTAGTATCGAGTAGCAGAAGTAGTAGAGTCAAGTATCTTCTAGTATTTTCTATGCTAGAACATTCTAGGGTTCTCAACATCTGGTCAGGGTCGGGACCGGTATTTAGGCGAACTTTCCAGATGTTTCGACAATATTAGGTTCTGGAAGGTTCTGAACTATGTAAGGACCTCATAGCCTGAGACCGAGTCATCCGCCCCGACCCTTGCTCGAGCTAGTAGTCTTAAATTCGTCCCCTAATAATAATTCTAGTTCGATCCAGCTCGTCCCTAGCTGTCCTCCCCCCAGCGACGCCCTAAGCCGAGGCCCGTACCCCACAGGGGGTGGCCCTTAGCGAGTAGTCGCTTAGTTTATAACTTTTTATAAGCCCTGGCTGGAGGCTTTAATATTTATATTAAGGCCACCACAGGCAAGCCCGGTTAAGCAGTCCGCAACCTCAGGTTGAACTGCGAGACGCCACTCAAAAAAAAAAGCGACCGAGTCCGTATTGAATTTGCGATACAAGCTAATAGGTACTTCGGAAGCCATCTTCAAGTGCGATTGTCAAGTGTCAGTCAAGTGATTAGTAGTGAAGTTCTGTTTTATAATAAGTGAGTTTAAAGTTGTAATTAGTGTTGTTTAATTAAAGTGTCATTTTGATTTCAACTATTTTTATTGTCACGAACCCCAAGCTCGTAACAATATTAAATTTTCCCACTGTAGGGCTAAAGCAGCTTCATACAGAGAAGCAAGAATAGAATACTCTTTATTTAGTACTCTCTCTCACTCTGTTTTTTCTAGAATACGCTTTTTATTTCACGCTTGGTCAATTTGGGTCCTGAAAATAATGGCATTTATCGATATCTATTTATGAAAATTACTGATTATTTGGTTTGACTGGTAGCTGACCCTAATATAGTTGGGAGAAGGCTAAGCAGTTGATGATGACTGATTATTTGGTTAGGTGCCAGCTGTATAATATTTTGGTAGCAAAAGATCAATGATGGCTTAAAACCATCGTGGTTCCGGTGTGAGAGAGAGAACAAAAAGCTATACGAAACAAATAACGCTATCTCTTTCTCTCGTCGGAATCATAATGTCATTAACACTTTGCAATGAGACTGAAAAGCCTTTTAACGAAATCGTGCCTTTGTAAAAATAACTTTGAGCCCTAGATATTCCCGGTATCTATAGCAAGAGACCTAAAAGTTACAGCCAACAAAATTATGTTTTGTCAATTAAATAGAAATATCTTATACAAAAGGAAAATAAATGGATAATAAATTATTCCACAAGTTCTATTTTGAGCCTGGCATTCAAATAAGCTTACTCAACAACAGTTTCTAAACAAAAATAAGTATTTTTTCATCCATCCCAAAATACAATAGGATATATTTTTCCTTGAACTTTCATATTAAGTAATATCGTTATGAAAAAACTTTTGCTCACCAACGAGACTGTTAGATAAGGATTCCATTTATTTCATAAACTCGTAGGTACCTACTATTTATACACAAAAACTTGTCTCGTCACATTCACAAAAGATTTTTCTTCTAAATGTTTTTATGGAGAGAGGTAGGTTTCTACTTGCTTATGTCTGTAACATTTATAGACACGTATTACAATCACAGTTCAATTGAATTCATCGTTTCATCTGAAAGACGTCCACTATTGAATACAGGCCTCTCCCAAGCGTCGCTTTAAAACCGGTCCTTTGATTCTCGTAACCATCGGTCTCCCGCAGCCTTTAACAGGTCATCATCGGTTCACATCGTGAGAGGCCTTCCAACGCTGAGTCTTACAGTACCTACGCAGTCGCCAATCCAGAAACTTTTGGACCCATCCATTCTCTGAACAAAGTGTCTTGCCCATTGCCACTTATTTTGACAATACTTTGAGCTATTTCAGTTACTTCGTTTTTCCGGGGATCTCTTCAGTTCTGATTCAAACACGCAGGGAAAATCCAAGTTTAGCCTTTTGGGCGACTTTCTGTTTTTGGATGAACCCCACTGAGAACGACCACGTTTCAGTGTCAATCGAGTCGGCCCGAAACACTCGATGAGCACTCGGACCCCATGGCCTAATGTTTCAACTCCAAATGGCTCAAATGTATAACTCCCAATAAGGTTGTTATATTTGCGCCGTTTCAGGCGTTATTTAAACAGAAAACCAACCACAAACAGCTAACTACAAAATGCTCTCCATTTTCTACACAACTCATATTTTTAAATGCTTAGCTCTTCCACAACAAAGCTAACCATTTAATACAAAAGCCTTTTATCTTAATCAGAGGCAACTAAACAAAAATGCAACAATATCTGTTGTGTTTCCGCAATGAGTGATGTGAACAGTGCACGTCCAGTCGGGGATATAAACAATCCATCAAGAGCACACCCTCTGTTCCAATGATTAGCAGAACAAATGAACAGGCTCCTATGACGGAATTACGTTGCTACTTGTGTGTCATGAAAGTTTTGTTTATCCTTTGATTACAAGGACAGGTTTTGGGAAAAATTGGCTTTTTACGAATACTATTATATGTATGTATTTTTGTAACCTCCCAATTGATTTGTCGGAAAACCATATCACCACCACCAACGGTACTTACTACGTCTACTACATCTGACCCATACGACAGTACCTATCTATTCTGCACCCATACATAAAACTTCCATAACCTATCATTAGCACGTAACTCACATTTCACACAAGCTGTCACGAGGCTTCTATTCCAGCGAAGGCTTAACGATCGAGCTCGGTTATGAGCGAACCCGTTTAAACGCCATTTTATTTAAGGCAGCCTGCCAATGAGCGGATGCCGAATAACTGTGGACATTCGAGATTCGAAAACTAGCGCAGTGAACCAATTACAGAGAGTTCGGTTTATATTGGAATGGTGGGTGTAAAAAATAGAACCTAAAGTGGTTGGAATTGAATGAAGTACTGTTTTTCCTAAGGACTGTGTAACTTTTGAGTGTTTTTAGTGTTTAGAGGCGTTTTGACACTAAGGAAGCACATTTTTCTTATGAGCCTTAATATTATTCGGTTAACATTACCTCAACGTGAAAAATTTTGTGAAGTGAGCATCAACTGAGCTGACCACACATTAGTGTAAAGAGGGTTTAGGTAAATTATCAGGCAAGAGGAGATAGTCTTAATTAGCTTAGTTTATTAAACATACTTCACAGCGTATGGAACAAATACAAGGAGCTTATAAATTAAAGGGATATTGTGCTCAAGGACATTGAATTAGACCTAAGTTTGAAACTTTGAAAGTCAAAAAACCTTTTCTAAGGTCTTTATTTATTATTAGCCGACTTCAAAAAAGGAAGAGGTTCTCAATTCGACTGTACGTTTAGTGTGTTTGTTATGCGATCATTCTGCCAATTTTGAATGAATTTTGATGATTCTTTTTTTTATTCGAAAGCCTATACTCCTGGGGTGATCCCATTGGCACAAAGTCAGAATCTGATGATGAGATACCAGGGAAATCGAGGGCAACCCTAAAATTATTAAGGCACATACAATGTTTGTCATATACTTTCTAAAGCAATTCAGATAATTGTGCCTGATAATCAACCTATCATCTTGTTGAGCTGGTGCTGGCAGCTATAAGTCAGGATCTGATGCTGGGATCCCAGGAAAAATGTTTGACCAGCGATATTTTCGCCAATTGTCAACCGATTTGGATGATTATTTTGTTTGGAAGAGTATTTTTCCAAACTGATTCCGTTTCAATTTGGTGAAGATTTGATGAAGAACTTGGGAGATAGGTAACGGAACTCTTCAATAATGATAGCAAATCTCCCGGGATTGCTGAAATCGCATGTCTGTTTATTGTTTACACCAGTTCATAACATAACATCACGCCAGTAGGTACGCCGTGAATGGGTACGCAGATAGAAAGAAAGAAAGAATAATATTTATTTAGCACTTACATGAAACACGCACGGTACATAGAAATAAGATAAAAAAAGAAATGTAGGTATGCTAAGAACTAAATGTGTGTCTCACGGTTGCAGATGCAAACAAGTCAATCTGAATGAACATGTTTTTAGGGTCAACTATTCGGGAATAACTTAATTTTTTACTAACCGATCTTGATTATTATTTTTGCGTTGGGGTTAGAATTATTGGACGGGGAACTTCAAAGATAAACCAGTGACCTCCTCAACTTAAAATTAATGAAATCTAGTACCAAGGCAAAGTAGATACGTTATTGAGACCGACCGTAAGAGATGAACAGTTTTACCACTGAGCTAATATTTTTGGATGGAATACTTATTCGGTAAGAAAGTTTGTCAGGGGTGCGTTTATGGCCTATTGAATGAGTTCGGCACATTATCAGGAGATAAAATATGTAGTGGTTCAACAGAAAACAGTAAATGGTACAAACAGGGTAAAGGATAAGAGTAAAACAATAGAAAATTACAAAAGCTTCCCGCGAGAAGTTTGCTTTTCGCGGACTCGGGTGGAGGTAGGTTGGAGTCGCTTGCGGAAGCGATTTTTTACCATCCTGCATAGCTGCGCTTAAGGCACGTTTGAATACGGACTTGCTTAAGCCGTGCTATAGAAGTTCAAGATGGGTGCGAATGGCAAGCGTTAGTGTCATTTAGAAAAAAAATATATAACAATCAACAATATTATAGGGCTCCAATACTTACCCCAAGAGAAGGAGTGCGCCAACGCCACGAACAGTGGCAACAACGCCAGCACACGAGTTGTATTCATCTTGTTCACCAGACTTAGCTGTTCCGGCAGATTGAAATGACGCGACTACTTCTTGATACAAAACTTTTTGCTTGATCGTGAATTTATACAGCATTTTATCTAGCATGTTGATAACCTGAGAGGTCCGCTGATATCAGCTTTTAATACGACAATACAACATGTCAATCCATATAATCAAGATGTTACGTGATCACGAAGTGAGCTGTCATTCCATCTTGATTACATGGTTTGACAGCTCACCTCGTGATCACTTCACCCAAGCCTTCACTTGTTTTCACATGTTTACAGAATCAACTGGCAGGATAAGTTTTTTCCAAGTGTGTGTGGCCAGCTCTGAAACTGTTATAAGAAATAGAAAAATACTCAAAAGTCATCATAAACAGGACCACGCACACTTTACAAAACACCCCAGCTCGTAACGGCACGCGTGCGAAGACGTGTTTTTGCAAAAGTGAAATTACAGTAAAACCTGAATAAGTGTGATTTCAAGGAACCTACGATTTTTCATCAACTAGAGGCTTTTCAGTAACTAAGTTTCCTAGGTCAATACATCGAGCATGACAAACATAAATTGATCGAGATGAGTGAAACTGACTTCCTGATTACTGGGTAGAAGAGAAGTCTTAGAGAGTTAAACGTTGATGAAGAGTGGAGACGTCAATTATAAGGGAAGGGATAAAAAATCTCAGCTGAAAATCCTGTCGAAGAAACCTTGAAGTTACAATATCTTGCAATGATTAGTTTGCTTGGCGTCTCAGAAATAATGTTGGAGTTGTCTTCTAATAACTAGGTAACATGGTACCTCTTGGCAGATTTTCTATTAGATTTTTAAATAGTTTTGCCACGAGTCTTTTGGTTTGAATAAAGTAAAATAGAAAGGCATGCTAATGACGTTATATTTCATTTCGCTCGGGGTATTTCCAACCAAGGTAAAAGTAAATTCTTCGAAGTATTGAAGACTATATAACCTCCACTCTAAGAAATACCTTAGAGTAAACTTAAACCTAACAGGAATAATCCTGTGGGTTCGTTGTGCATTCGTAATGCAAAAAAGTGTCTAAGAGCTATATTTGGGTTAAAGCAATTAGTCATGTCGTCCATTCTTTAGGAAATATAAAATACTAACTCTACCATGTTTAAAATATTGAAGAATAGAATAGAATCCTGTATATTTGATTTCAAACATAAGATACTGTTTCAGCAGCGACAAGCTACTATGCCCCACGATCTATGTTTACTATGAACTTATTCCAATCGAGGACGAATCTCACATTCATAGGTAACAACAACTATATTATGTGCATAAATTGTATAAAAAAAAACACTACAAAGTATAAAATAACTTTAGTTTCGGAAGTCGGTGTTAATTTGCACACCATCTCTTATATTTTAATTTTGATATTCTATTAATTGCCATACAACGTGGCAATGCCGCCAGTCTTTTGGGTACACTTCCAGTCGACTGCGATGCGGATGAATATTATGACGCCATATTTTAGGGTTAATTTAGTTAGGGGTTTTCATTTTTATTTCTAGTGTATATAGTTAGTTAAGTATTTATGAAACAGGTGTAAATATCTATCTAAATAAAAATATCTTTCTCATTAACATCTTAATTATAGAAGTTACTTTGTTGACTGATGCAAAAAAGCTCAAAAACTCAGTGTGTATAACATCGACTTACAAAAAAGTTATTTTATACTTTGTAGTGTTTTTTTATATCTGCAGAGGCAGCGAGTCGAGAGCTCGAGATACTTATCGATTCACACTGTATTTTAGACGAGCCTAAATCGGGAACCGGACTGAGGTAGGTCAAGCGGAGTGGACAGATATTGTACGGGAATTCAGGTCTTTGTTTTAGCTAGATGATGCATACCTAATCTCATTATTTATTAATTGGTAGGTTAATTAAACTAAGTGGGACAACTTTATTTTGTTTATTCTTTAGTGTTTTGTCTAGATTACATGATAGCTTGGTGATTTGTGTTGCCTACGCAACGTGTTTATTTCGCTTCACCTACAGCTGAAGTACCTACCTTACTCTTAATTTCTTTATGGTAGGTATATAATTTCCATTTTAAAAGATTCATGTATTAACTTTTCATAAAGCGGAACTTTTAATTTTCAGAAATACCAGCCATTTACTACCCAAAGACCATAATTACTAACCATGGTAGCAAGCAGACTAGATTGTGCGTTTGTGAACTGCTGCAAGGTATCAGCTGGGCCTGTCACCTTGCAGCAGTGATGTCGCAAACTATGTCGGTTTTTGTTTTTGTCTTTGTTAATGTTTTACTAACATAGATTGTAAGTATAATGTTACTAAAATGTTACTATAATACTATGTGTCTTGTTACTCGAAATAAATGATTATTATTATTATTAAAACATGTTTACGATTATATTATTAAAATCGTACCAACCAAAAACCTTAGCATAGTAAAATAATACAGTCAAAACAGTTTCAGTTGAACAAAAATACGCTTGAAGCAAATGCGACGAGGAAAAACATCCTGAAACCCATATGTTAATAATATATTCCATAACTCTTGGAGCCCCGACAGATTGCACCACCTGTCAGGGTACCACGGAATGGTGATGTTATATATTTATATGATACACGTGTGTATGCATGTATTAAGGACCATTTGACATCGTAAATTATAGCATAACATTGCATGAGATCGAGTTGCTGACAGCCCTACGGCTGTCAGCAACTCGATCTCATGCAGGTTTCGGCGAGTTTGCAATATATTTTGCCGTGGCTCATCGAATGGTGGCTCAAACAATTCGGGGTTGGTGCTGTAGCCTAATTCTTTTTTCGAAACTATTTTTTGTTTCTGTGATGAAAACTAATGGCAGTTCTACACGTATGTAGGTTCGTTGATGTTGGATGAGCAAGTATCATCAAACATAAATTTCCTCTCAGCTGTGAAGATATATGTATTATATATATATAATACTAGCGGTCCCGACAGTCGTTGTCTTGTCCGAACGTTTGCTTTGTGTCGGACGAAAAGTTATAGAAATCGATTGCAGCGCCACCTACCGGGTCCAATTGTGAATCTAAACCATTCTCGAATCCCCTTGAACACACACAAAAAATTTCATCAACATCGGTCCACCTGTTTAGGAGGAGTTCAGTGACATACACACGTACACAATAAATATATAGGTATATTAAGATATATATTATGTTTTGAAATATCTATTACAGTATTGGACATGTTTTTAAATATGTAATCATAAATTAATATTTGCAATATTTTTGATACTTTAGTGTAAGGCTTCACATACCCCTTTTCTTGTTCTTTCTTACACACTATTGTTCTATTTCATTTCTCCTTTCGACGGTCTGCTGGAAGAAATTTCTTTAGAAATAAGCAGTACCTTTGTACTAATAATTATAATGTTATATCTGATACTTTTCTGTGTGTACATAAATTATAAAATAAATAAATTAAGCCACGTGAATCTTGCGCTTCAACATTTTGGTTCGATTTCGAGTCCTAAGTTATAACGGTCTAAACCTTTTTGCTCGAATTAACGTAAAAATGTCAAACATGTAGCTACGCACGTGTGGACTTAAGATAACGTCTTAAAAAAACATGATTCGTTCGTAACTCTTTTCGTACTAGTTCGACACGCGCTGGTTTTTATGTGAATAGCTTAAAATCTTAACACGTGTTGCTTGAAAACTGAAATACGTGTGTCATCAGTTATTTCATTGACCTCAACTGAACTTGGACGTGGTACATCATAATAAATTCACAAAGTTCCATGTACTTTGGCATGTAGGTAAACCCCTCAGATATGGATGAAGCACCTGAGTATGTAAATGTAAATATATAGAACAAATACATACTCAAAGGCTGTGCCATAAATCAAAATGAAATTGCATTACACGCAGCAAGGTTATACGTAATATTCCAACATGTTCTAAGATTACTCTCAGATTTTCAGAACATTCTGGCTCCTAATATAAGGATTCCTTACTCCTTACATTTAAATTTTATCTCAAAAATATGTCTCGGCGCGAATATAGTTAGGTACATATTTACTTTCAAGATTTTCGTAATTGAAATCCAAGTGGGATTCCAATGGATTTTATTTATTTATAAGTAGTTACATGATGTATATTGCTAAGTGGTCTGACATTTAAAACTAAGTTATTTAGATTGTGATAACGTAGTTTTAGTTTACATTTTCTACTTCTGTGATTCTTAAAAGGTTACTTTGGAGTAAAGTTAGGAATAAAGCTTGGCCCAGACGAAGGATGTTTTATTGGTTTGCTTAGTTTATTATTTTGTATTGTTTTTTATTATTTTTTTGACTGGCCTGTTGGTCGAGTGGTTAGTGAACCTGACTGCTAAACTGGAGGTCGTGGTTTCGATTCCCACCCAGGACAAATCTTTGTGTGATGAGCATGATCATTTGTTCTGTGTCTGGGAGTAATTTGTCTATAATATGTATATATTTAGAAATATATAAGTATGTTTATCAGTTGTCTGGTTGCCATAGGACAGGCTCTGCCTAGTTTGGGATCGGATGACCGTGTGTGAGTTGTCCCAAGATATATTATATTATATTAGTTTACCTACAGAATATGCGCTCATCAAAGTCAAATATCTCATCAGAGCCTTTACCTACGCAAATTAATACCGTTGTATCAGCGATAATGATCGTCGAAAAGTCAAAATTGAATGGGTTTTATATGCGCTACTGAAACGACACGTTTAATCCCAAAAACATCGACATTTTGTCAATCGCTGTCAGGTGGCAAAAGCTAGTTAGGGGAAAGTCGCGATCATTGGGCTAGCTCTTTCATTGCACCACCAAGGTATTTCCAAAACTGTCCAAGTTAGCAACACCCAAACTAGTCGAAAAGAGTCCGTGTAGGCTCAGTTGCACCCCCCTCTTACCTCAGTGACGCTGCGGCACATGGCGAGGAGTGACTCGTGTGGTTGTGTTTGCGGCGGTCTAAATCTTATTATTTGACTCGGAATAATTTGATGTAAGTATCATTCTATTCATATTTGATTGCGTGCACTTTTATGAAATATTAGACAATTTAATTGTGATTCTATGTGTATGATTCAATTTTGTCTAATCATGTCCATGTATATTTTAGATTCTCTTTTCTTAACGAGTACCTTGTGATTTACCGAGTACCTTGTGGTTCTTAACGAGTATCAATGAACCTCAAGGGAGTTCCACCGTTGGACCGGTCCAATCATAGCAACTTTTTATTGTATTTTTTTGGTCACTGGAAGACTGGGTGTGCAGTAGGCTACAGTAAGGGTAGGCCAGCCCATACATAATGCCAAAAAAAAAACTCACCACATTATTCAGGGTTGAAATCACGATACTGACGATGCGAATTTTATAAAAAAAATGTTTTGGGCATTATGTTTGGGCTAGCCTACCCTTACTGTAGCCTACTGCACGCGCATGCTGGAAGATAGCACAGGAATGACAGAAAAGAAGTCGGAAAGCACAAAGCAGCTTAGAATTGACTTCGTCGCCGTACACGTGTCGTTTCCTGAGCAGAAGAAGCCAAAACTGTCCACAAAAGAAACTGAACCGTCAACCAGTAAAGAAGTTAATGAGAATATAGATCAAAGCAAAAATCTGCCTAAAATGTGAAATAGAAGACATACATACACGTTGTGTTAAAAAGCGCACACAAAAAGTACCTGCACCCTCATTGCACGACATAGACATTTGCAATAATAATTGAAATCTTTGAGATATCAGTTATAATATTTCTGTTGTGCCTTTTTAAAATGTAATTAAATTGGTAATCTTGTAAGTGTCGTCAGTTAACTGAATAACTTTATAGAGTTAGTAGTTACTGCAACTTTAAGACTATCTTGATTTGTATAAAAGTATTTTTGATCTCACTACGATTGTTATTTTAAGTAGCCTATAACTATAGTTTCTTTGCTTGTTGTACATGTATGAGTATTGTTTGTCTTTACTCGTATACCATAATTTAATCTTATTGATAATTATAATAAGTTACCTTGATTGGACCTCTAGAACAAATTTCTCGAAGTCCATTGATGGCAACCTGGTGGTTCAATGAAACTGCCCTTGGTCCAAAGAAGGAAACAGTCCAAGATTTAGTTTTCTTCGTTTATACCAAAAAAGTATAAGCCCGAATTGTTTGTGCGTTTGATTATTATAAATAAAGGTCCTAAGAAATAAAAATGTTAAACTGATTTCATTTTATCACTTATATTTTTTGAGATATGTTGTCGTAAAGTTACGTGGTCCATTCATAGCAACCTTCCCCTACATATGTACTTGTAGATAGGTATGTACAAGTACAAATTGTGACGAGGATATCCTTGGCTCCAGGTCTCTGGCAGACAAGGTAGCCCTTTGGAAGCGTCTGGTGAAAAGTAAAAGAGAATATGAAATTTTAAAATATGTTTTGTTTTTATATGGGACTCCGGTGCCAGCCCTCGTTGAAGGCTGACGTAAAATATATTATGAAAGTTTAAACCTTAAACATAGTTTTATTTATCTTAATATTAGTAACTAGCACTAGCGTGAGTCCGCTGGTGCTACAATATGTAACTAGCTTTTGCCCGCGACTTCGTACACGCATATCCCGTTTTGTCCCGTTCAATCTACTGCCATTCGCCGGTGAACGGTCAACCCCTGGTTTGTGTCAGGCTAATCAATTTACGCTGTTATCGAATCGCTTGACAAGTTATGTGTGATGTTGGATCAATCAATCACAGCTAAGGCTTGATTAAGGTCTCGGATACCTAACATACTTTATACTTGCCCGCGTCTTCGTACGCTCATTTCCTGTTTTTTCCCGTTCCCGTATAGCCTATTACAGCCTTCCTCACGAATGTGACAATCATATACAAAAATAATTTTACAAATCCGACTGGTAGTTCCAGAGATTAGCGTGTTCAAACAAACAAATAAACAAACTGTTCTGCTTTATTATATTAGTATAGACTATTAGTATATTAAAATATTAATTTATTTAGATTTAATTACACCTTACGAAACAGATTTAGGTACATCCGTACACTCAACGTAAGGTTGAGAATCAGCGAAGGCAACTACTAGTTGTCTGGCATTTTACTAAATATTTCGCGCAGCCGTGATGCACATGATGTTATTTTTTTCAAATGAAGCCTCCGTATTTTTGTTCCTACATTGTATCTGTGTGTGCCAAAAAAACATGTTTTCTTTCGTTAAATTTTATTTCCTCGTAATGAAAGTTGTCAAAATTTGCATTACACACACTTATACTCCCTTAAAGTGCCTATGTCCCTGTCATACTGAAGAGAAAACCCATCAAAATTTACTTAGAATACCAATCCGCATTGCACAAGTAGGCAGCAGGAAAGAATAACATAAAATATGTACCTAATCTATAAGTATGTAAAACCTCGTCTCGCAGAATAATTAAAAATCTCGTGGTGGGAGGTTTCCCAGAGGCGCAGAGGGCATGGGAAACAATGGTTGCACTTTGCAATTAGCCGTAACCCCTACTTCCCCATACTGGTGTGGGCCGCCTAGCATGGCGGGCGGCGTGTTAAGACGAGGGATTTAATATTTATGCTGGTAATTACTGGTGTGAATATCACTTTAGGATTATTCTCAATGGAACAATTATACTGTAGTCGTCAATAAATAAAGGCCTAAATCAATTCCGAAACTAAATCATAGGTATTTAAAAATATGATTTTCTAGCTTGTTCCCACGACTCCGCACGCGCATAACCCGTTTTTCCGTTTACGTATAACCTATAGTCTTCCTCATGAATGTGGCTATCATATACAAAAATAATTTTCCAAATCGGACCAAACAGTTCCAGAGATAAGCGCGTTCAAACAAACAAACAAACTTCAGCTTTATTATATTAGTTTATATAGTATGGATTTATTTATTATCTAATTAACAATTTAAGTACTTACACAAATGCACAGAGGCGGACTTAATGCCATAGATAGGTATTCTCTGCCAGTCACCTTTGGGTGATGCAGATAGGTAATGATGGTTGGTGCAAGATGGAGAATAAAAAACGATTGATATTTAATTACATACAAACATTTAAATGAATAATATACACCCACTATAAACTATACTCAAATTAACAAGAAAAATATACGAAATACTTAAACAATTAGAACAAATAGGTAATTTGCACCACAGTGTAAGTAGTCTTTTTAACCCAAAGGTTTACTGGTAGAGAATGCCTACATTAACATTTTGAACGCCAGAGCATAAACGCATCGGCATGCCCCCGACGCAAAGCCACAAATTCGCCGTACTTCTTGTCACATATTTGTGACGTTTGGCGTACAGGGCACGCGCTTGCTTGTCATACGTGACAATGGCGTTCAAAAGGTTGAGTCCGCCTATGTACAACTACTGAACATAAAATTTAGAATAATGATGATCTTAATTGAATTTCAATATAGTTTCCATAATCACCCATTTTAATTAGCAAGTTAGTTGTTCGGCCATCCCATAGTGTTGATGACACTGGCGCCATCTATGAGCGACAAAACCCACTAACCGAGATGACGTCGGCCGGAGGACAGAGGAGGGTATCTCGGACAACGCAACATCAGCGAACGCGGGGTTTCGCACTTGATTCTTCAGACGCGACGACGAACACATCTAATTTTATAACGTACAAAAACCTCAAATTGTAACAAACTGGACTACACATCATTACGAGCAGCCTTGTGTCTCATTTAAAAAATCCCCAACAACTAGCAACAATACAACGTGTTACAGAATAAACGCAATACCTCTTAAGGGGTACCTACATATCATTATGAACAACATTCACTATGGGACCAACACTGAAATCGCGAAAAAATAATCGACTGCCCCATACATACATGCTACGTATACATGCTCTTCACTATCATGAACGATCCTTGTGCTCCTGATTATTTAAAACAATATTTTAAAGTGTTTGGCAGTTCTCACAGTCTCAACCTTCGAGCATCTAAAAACTTACTTCTTCATATCCCTTCTCACTGCACCGGGTTTTTGTCTAATTCCTACGCTATTTCTACAATTAAACTCTGGAATATGCTACCCCTTGACATCAAGAAGGCGGAGTCAAAATTTTCCTTTAAGCGTAAAATCCGAAAACACTACTTAAAAGCTTGTCATTCTTAGTCGTTCTTCGTCATGATTCTCTCTTAATCGGGATGATTAATATATATCATATTTATTAGTTTATTATTTTAGCATATATATGTATTGTATTAGTATTATATATATTATCAGTATATTCTTTCCGAAATGTTAAAATTCAATTTGAATCTTATTTTTATTTATTGTACACCTACCACAGTATAGTCTTTATAACCCAAAGGTTGACTAGTAGAGAATGCCTTGATGCATTAAGTCCGCCCATGTAGGTACCACTATTGTACATAAAGTTTAAATAAATAAATATGTGCTCATAGCTCGACAATATCTAACATCTTTTATTTTATTGCAATTTTTGAAATTGGGCAAAGATTTTTTTGGACTTCGAAAATTACACGAACGGTCTTTTAGGATACGGATTTCATACCCTACTGAACAGCAGTTTTTTTAGCGATTTTGAGATTGGTCCCATAGTAAAAGTTGTTCACAATGATGAGTACAATTATTAACCCCTTAAGATGTATTGCGTTTATTAGACCAATCAACAAAAACAAAAGCAGGAGTTAGGAATAGGAAAAAAACGGGCTTATCTCTTGTTACTTTGTTACCTTTGTTTTCTCGCTAAGTATAATTATAATTTGGCCACTTTTTGACTCACTTTTCTTAATAATTGGCACCCCAAGTAGATATGGACCAAATCTATATCTACTAGAAATAGATTTGCTAGACCATTTTCTAAACAACGTGCTGCTTCAATATTATAATATTGCAGGATAGATTTACGTTGCGAACAGCTTGTGGTTTATTTATTGGTCAGGAAGCAAGCAACGGCGCGGACATTGATTGGATCAGAAGTAAATTCGATTCCCAGGCCGAGCAATAACTATAATTGGATTTAGGCACCTGTTGAGAAAATTCGCAGTTATTGGGAACGTCCGAATATTGGGAATAGGCTCGCTACTTCTTGATTATAATCTCCTGGGATCTGAGGCCGTCATCGCGGAATTATGTGAATGATCTAGGGGTCACTCATATTAAGAAATAAGAAATACGTATACCCACACTCTCTATACTTCTGTTGCGATAACTGAGTTAAAATTTGTAAACATTAAATCTAGCTAGTTTCGCCTTTGATAATTTTCTTTACAGTAACATCAAAGTCAAAGTCAAGACGTTTAGTTCAATTAGGCCATTAAACGGCACTTTTGAACGTCATCGTTTACAGTTCAGTAAAATAAAAATATTACATTAATAAAGTGACTCTACTGTCCCAATTCGGAAAGGTAGATTCTTATGGAGAAGAACGGACAAGAAACTCCATAGTTACTCTTTTCAAATAATGATTTTACAAAATTTGGTATACAAAAATTAATTTAATATTATGTGAAGACGATGCTACTTATGAGAACAAAGTATTACCAGCAGAGGTAAACTTATTAATTTTCTAAAGAAATTTAGGTAAATGGTACTCACATATTTACAACATGTAAGTCGATTGCCCCTATAATAAAGAAAGAAACATATTTATTTGGGACTCGCACAAAACAAACAGAAAAGTAAAATAAATTAAAACTAACAGTCATAAACAATAACTAACAGAAACAAGAAAGAACAGCATGAATTTAATACGTCATGTGCGAGGCCAAATAGGTCCCTATCTCAGCATATGCTGCGTTATTTAAAAAAGTAAATAACTCAGCGCTTAGAATCGACTTCTATCTATGTTTGTAACGTTAACGATTGTGCTATGTTTTGAATGCATAGCACGTTGCTATGAGGAAGTCTGCTATGAAAAGTGGCCCCGGACCGTTAGGTACATTGTCATGATAAGGACATGTGATGCAGAGGCATAAAAAAATGTTATGAGATATTAGTTTTGATAATGGATGTGGGTGGTTTTAAGGGAACAGGAAGACCGAAGAACTAACGCATGGATCATCATATTGAGATGATCTACATATAAGCACGCCGTACCGACGTCTCCATCCTAAAAGAGCTCAATATCAAAGATAAATTATCGTCGATTGTGCAAATACGAATACTCAAATATTTCGGACACATCATCCGCAATGAAGACTCCATGGAGCGCCTCATCGTCCAAGGTCATGTAGAGGTGAGACGTTCACGCGGCAAATCACCTGGACCGACCTTATTAAAAGCACCACAAAATGCTTCATTGTGCAATGCTCTCGCGGCAACTATAACAGAAGCCGTTGCAAACTCTTTGTGAGGGCTGCCGTACCTGCAGAGGATAACCGTGACAGTTCGACATCATCATAAGCCACGACCACTCTGTCAAGAGTACACGACTGAAGAGAGACAAATAAGTATCGACGAAGAGGATCTGCTCCGACCCTAAATAAAATAAGGTAATGATGAGCTTGGCACTATGCACCCTATTTCGTACTAGTAAATAGGTAAAGAGTATTTGTTGGAATTAAATAAATATTTCGAAGTTCTAATAATATTTCGAACAGGAAAGTGCTGAGATTTCCTTGTTTCGAATCGGGAAATATTACGCGATAAAAAGTCGATAATGGTCCCGATTTGGATTCTGGCGCTATGCGTGAGTAACGTGGTACTCTACTTTAATTCCGAGTACGAACAAGGAAACGATTGTAAAAAAAAAACCTCACGTGTTTGTAGTAAATATCATGGGCAATGTTTTGAGAACCGGGTAGACAGCAGTTACTGTTAAGTGGTGCATAAACATTAAGTGATTTCTTTTTCAAAGTTGGTACGGTAGCTTAGTTTGACTTAAATTAGCTAAAGACGCGGTTTTAAACATGTAGAAGTTGTAAAGTTACTGAAATAAAATGTATTATTGTTATTACATTTATTATAGAATTACTTACTTAAGCTTATTTATGCGAACTGCTCCTGCTATCCCAATGCTAATACTAACGCTATCATGATTCCGTTGTAAAAAGGGATATTGTTGGTCCTGCATAGTTCCGTCTGTTTCTGCACCACGTCATAGTCCTCTCTTCTCTCTACAATGACGTGGCGGTCCATCAAAACCAATAAATTCAATCAATAATCGGTCCGAAAGTTTGCGTTTTTTGAGTTGATCAGTAGACCTACAGTGTGACTTTCACTGGCAATTTTCTTCTGAGGGTGAAAATAGGATGTCATGGTAATGAACGACTGTCACTTATACACACGAGGGGGGCCACCCAAAGAAACGGAACGGAAAACGGAATTTCATGATAACATCTTTATTTCTTAACATTTTAAAAATCAATTTTGATCACCTTCAAAGTATTCTCCATTGCTCACTACAACTACAACGCACTTCTCCAAACGATCCATCCATTGGTCAAAACAGTCTTTGACTGTCACATACAATCCATCTGTTACGCTAACTCTAGTCAAAGACAGATAGATCCCTGACCTTCGGTTAGCGTGTCAGTCTGAAGCGTTGTTTTTGCATTTTAACAAAACGGCTTCTCAAGTGAAATTTTCAAATAAAATATTATTTTTATTTCGTGATGTTAGCTAACGGCCGGTCTCAATGACGTATCTACCTTTAAACAACTGTAAATTAGCTATCAACCTTTCAACACAACATCAATCTTTGCCTTTGTAACATGATGTTTCAGCTACTGTTGGAAGCTAATTTGGTTAAAGGTAGATACGTTATTGAAACCGGCCGTTAAACAATCTAAAGTTAAATGTCAAGCTCTACGGTTCTCTCAATTGCTCTACCTTTCTATGGAAAGTGAAAAGCCCTCCCAAAGATGGAACAAAAGTAAAGATTGAAATTTTAACTATCTTGAGTTATTGAATCGCAAACATGACGTTTCAGCTACTGATGGTATCTAATTTTCCAGTTGGACAAAGATAGATACGTTATTGAGACCGGTCGTTAGTCATACGTATTTATAGTACCTTAGTCCTATAAATGTAACCAACATAAGTAAGTACGTACTTATAAACGGCCTTTATAGCTAGGTATTTGTAAATAAGGAAACTCTAATTGGTAGTCGGCTAGCTATGTGCCCATTATTGAAGTTAATAAACTTGTTTCTAAGCCGGAAACTACACTTGTTCGGAACCTTTGAAGAGTTGGCAAGATTTCCTATTACCCACAGCCTCCCCGGCTTCAACTTTGTGTACTTCACGGAATCCAACAGTTTTATTTACTTTCCTCAACTACTTACTACTGGCCGACAATCCGACATAGTTTACAAACGAAATACCGCGTTAATGTATTTTACACTTTAGTAAAAAAAAGTTTTTGAAGTAAGGTTGTATGTAATTCTGGTGAGAGTTACTTTTCTTGTAGGTATTTATTTTTCAAGCAGTATTTTGCTCATTATTTCTGTGCAAATGTGGTTGACTCTATTTTATTCAAAGAATGCAGAAAAACTTAGTGACTAGAAAATGTAACCGCTGGCGAAGCAAGGAAATACTTTTTGTCTGATTGCGGTGCCGATTTTCAAATTTATTGTAGGCTGTACGAATCCTATTGTACCTACCTCCGATTAAGTTTGGAAACAATCATCATTATCTTAATTCCAGCCGAAAGACGTCCACTGTGACGGCGACACTTGAGGGATGCCTATGCTCAAACACGACATGGCCAAGCACAGGCATCCGTGCTTGGCCATACCGACCGTTCTTGTGCGTCTCGCATCCAGCCGATTATCGCGGCCTTCACCGACATCGGTGCACCTGACCTGCTGCGTGGGTAAGTAAGTGAAAACAATCAACAATTCATATTCACCCCTCCAAATTATTATTCATCAGAGGACATAAATTAATATTTCTAGAACCAGGCCCTACAATGAAGTCTTCAAACGATCATGATTCCGCTCTAAGAGGAAGACGGAGCTATACATAGAGAATAGCACTATCCCTTTTGCACGTCATAGTAGGTCGGCAGATTAAGGTATCCGTTGCGAGTGCGACCCAACTACAACCACCTGCTTCACAAAGACTTATGATAATCCACATGTTTACCGGGTCAACATAAATAAGGGTAACATTGGTTCACAGGTGTACCCAGCCACCCATCTCCATGATAACAGCCTTTTGTTCACATTAACGACCGCCATGGGCGCAAGTAGTGATAACCCTAGACCCCTTTTAGAAACTACCCTATTTTTATGACGGCACTATAGATAGTAGAACAAACAAGATTATTATTGGTCATTAAACATTATAGATATTGCGGTTAATGGCAACCTGATTCGGATTACGGGTCCTTGTCGGTTTATTGCCTTGTTGAGTACCCTTTTGATACTAATTACTTTTATATTGGTATTAATGATGGTAAGACTGTGTCGGCGGTAATTTTTCGTGAGTGTGCATTTCAGAAGGCCAATTTTAAAAACGTTTACATTGAAGTCGCAATATCATCTCGACGACAATCGGTGTCAAAATGAAAGCTGGTCCTGCTCCATAGGACGATCAAGGGTGAAGGTCAAACTGGTTGATTTATGTATTAACTTTATAGATATACTGTTTCTTTTTTTGTGTTTTTATTTTTCTGTTGATCACACACTGTTGTTTAATTAATGGTTCCAATGTTTGTAAATATGTGAGTACCATTTACCTAAATTTCTTTAGGAAATTAATAAGTTTACCTCTGCTGGTGATACTTTGTTCTAATAAGTAGCATACTCTGGGTGCATCGTCCTCACATAATATAAAATTAATTTTTGTAAACCAAATTTTGTAAAATCATTATTTGAAAAGAGTAACTATGGAGTTTCTTGTCCGTTCTTCTCCATAAGAATCTACCTTTCCGAATGGACAGTAGAGTCACTTTATTAATGTAATTCTATTATTTTTACTGAACTGTAAACGATGACGTTCAAAAGTGCCGTTTAATGGCCTAATTGAAATAAACGTTTTGACTTTTGACTTTTGACTTTTGACTTTTGAAAGGATATTAGAAGCTTTGATAGACTACAACTGCTGCGGTACAAATGCGAACGTTCCTTAAAAATACGAGAATTGCCTTTGACAACTATATTAAACCTCCTATCACACTGGCATAGTAATTTGCAAGCGCAACTATTGAGCAAAGGGTCCTGGGTTCTATACCCTATACCCAAATGAGCCTAAATTCAGGGTGTTACTAGGTTTTTCCATAAAGAAACACACCTCTATCTATTTTGGAGTACAGGATTGATGTTAGGTACATTATTTATAGAACTACCAACGAACTTTCTGACATTGAGGTCAACTGTAAAGTTTGGCTTTGATTGGATAGAAAAGAATATAAAGCGTTTATTGGGTCAATCTTGACGGCATGTTATGACGTCGTGTTACTTATGAGGGTCTTGAAGGATTACTAACTTATTACATTACAAAGTTACAAATGCACTTGGTTTTATTTAATTTTCCATGGAATTATTAGGAATTCTTTACTTACCCAGTACCATTTTAAAAGTTGGTCGACTATTACTCATTAACTCGTTAAGCCTTGTTAGCGGTGATAGTTTTCCTTTTAAATTCGTTATAAATGCTTCTACTATGAATTTTTTCACGTCTCCAAAAATAACCATTTAGATGGGGGGAGACACTTGACCCTAACAAAAATTAGCACTTCAAAGTTTAATATTTCGCATACGGATCGTTGGATGGAAAAACGGTTTTTGCAAACCCTAAATATTTTTAAATGAACTATTCAACGACACCCCATACCATGACGTGGCAGACGATAAACAAAAATACATCTCCACTTTACATGGGCCACCCTAAAAAAAAATGGAATTCAAGATTTTTCTAGCGCTAAGCATCTTTGAGTTAAACCCCGGACGGACAGACAGACAGACGGACATGGCGAAACTATAAGGGTTTCTGGTTGACTACAGAACCCTAAAAACGGGAACATGTCCAAACTATTAGGTACTAAGTTTAATTACGAACGCCAAATAAAATTTAACCGTAATTAGTTACGTAAAACATGCCGTGTTAATTGAATTACCATCGGCATTTGCTCCAGCCAATTGCCTTCATTCTATGAGTTCTCCGAAGTATGCTATCAATTCTACATCAGACCACACTTACACTGCCTGCTTGATTACCAGTGATCGGATAATCGAGCGCTAATATGCCTAAACTTCACTTTTATTCCCACGAAAGTATAATACGGACATGCTTTTCAGAATCCCAGATCCCGGAATCGTTCGAAATTCCTGAGATTGTTAAACAGCATACAAATATATGTATTTTGTTCGATTCCGGACGAACGATTAGAACTCGTTGTGAACTCTCATTGTATTTTTTTTTAATTTAAAAAGCCGATTCTTATGATACTTTTAATTTACAATGAAAGTTTTTTCAATAAGTTTGTTATAGTTGTTTTTACAAAATTGTTCAATCCCGGGAACCCAGGATTACTTGTTCATTCAGAAAGGAATGTTCACATTATTCTTTCACGAGAAGAAGTTTAGGTAGGTATATAAGCGCCTGATTATCCAATCACTGTCTTACCTACCCTAATTAGACTACTTACATATTCTGCATCTAGAATACGACATCTCTGTATGTCTTCATTTAGTTAAAGTCCATAATAATAACTAGGTATCTAGACTTTTAGTTCTTCGTGGTGATCACTCAATTATTTTTTAATTTTAGTTCGCTTTGGGGGCTCATTCGAAGATTGTTTTGGTCTTAAGCTTTCCATTTTTGTTTTTATAATCTAGAAAAGAGGTCTTCCGGGTTATCTAGACTCGATATTTTGATACTTAACTGCTATATTTTATTTTTTTAATTTCACGACCACAAAAAAGTATTGATTATTTTATAATACCTGCCTACTTTAAACTTTATCGCAGTCAAATAAACCAAGATCCAAGATTATGCTTCATAAACAGTCAACATGTTATTTCCTTGTTTTCCAGGATCGACGGCGAGGAAGTCCGGCTGATGCTATGAGACACGGCGGGGCAGGAGGAGTTCGACGCCATCACGAAGGCCTACCTACTACCGGGTAGCGCACGCTTGCACCTATCCAATGACACCCCATATCAAGGGGTAGACGGTTAAAAAAAAACAACGCCACTTTACACCCTAAAAAAATGTATTTCATGATTTTATTCTACCGCTTTGTCCTATTCTACCAAATTTCAACTTTCTAGCGCTAAGCATCGGACAGACAGACATACGGACATGGCGAAACTATAAGGGTTCCTTGTTGACTACGGAACCCTAAAAATTTAAAGTTTCATTGAATGAAGTACTTATACCAATCTCACATTTTAAAATATGTTTCAGTTTTATATGGCAATGGCTCTCTGAAATACAGACTCGAGGATTTAGGTAAACTTGGAATTATCGCTTTCAGGTTCCGTCTGTAGGTAAATATTTGGCTTTATTGGAAGCCTAAATCAACACTGTCATACTAAGATACCCAGACAGCTAGGGTTTTAAGTTTTGAAATCAAATCCTTCTGTTCATAGAAAGAATATCTATGGGAGCCATAACAAGCGGCATCAAAAGAAATCTTGTAGAAACTTATTCTTAATCTCTTGATTAAGACACACACCTCTTATCTAACTAGTTCGTTGATGATTTTACTTCAAGAGATCTTTCCCTTAAATCAACAAAATCGACGAACTAGTTAAATAGGTGGATGTATTTTAAAATTTAATACCAGCAACGTAGATAGGTTCTCGATATGATAAGAAGTATCCTAGGTTCTTCACCTTAATACCTATTGGTTCAGCGGTTTAGGCGTGAAAGCGGAACAAACAGACATACCGTTTACTTTACATACAATATACTTACACCTAAACTTGGCACACGGTTAGACCATGAACTGGAATACCTAGGTCACAGGATACTTAACTTTCTGGGAGTGTGTTCCTTTGGGATAATTTCCAATTTCACGTGACGAAGCCGCTGAAAGACGTTAGTTTTACTTACCTACTTAATTATAATGCTCATGAAGAGACTAAGGGTGAGGACAACAGAGCGTATTTTTTTGAGTTGTGAGTCGCGTAATTTTTTATTTTTACTTACTAAAGTCCTGTTTGTGCCACAGAGCGACGCAAAAAAATTACGATCGTTTGGCCTCGCCCTAAAACAATTATAGCCAAAGCCAACGGGTGGCTCCTCTTTTCGCTTTGACATAAGCAATTCTTGGAACCTAACAATTGGATTACTTAACCTACAATCTGTTTGATTGTGACGAGACGAGAGGAGCTCGTGGCTAAATAATATCAACCGCACGGGTTGATCTTCAAGGTTAAGTAACGCTTGCCGAGGTTGGTCTGTGGATGGGTGACCGTCTTAACATACCGAGATTCCTCCGTGCCTCGGAAAGTACGTTAAGCCGTTGGTCCCGGCTGTCATTTGTAGATTTTTGGCAGTCGTTACGGATAGTCAGAAGCCAGATAATCTGACACCAGTCTTGCCAAGGAGTACCGTGTTACCCAGTTAATGGGTTGTGGAGGTCTGGTAGGCAGCCGCTCCACGTAAAATACTGGTATTCAGCTGAATCCGGTTTGACTGGAAGCCGACCCCAATATAGTTGGGAAAAGGCTAGGCAGATGATGATATTTGATTGTGATAGTACGTTAGCCAAGTACGTGCCTACCTAAGTAGGTAGTATAGCTCAGAACTAAGGTGCTTCTTACACCTAATTAAGTGAGACAAAACACTTACGATGCGCTGGGTTAGGGCAAATGCTACGCAAAGATAGGTTGGTAACCTAATTCATTACTTTGGGGTCTTAAAGTCAAGACTGAACAGGTTACTTCTAGACAAACGTGCTCCATCGACCACTACAACATCGCTTTCCATCAGGTGAGATTTTAGTCGAACGCACAAGCTCGCGTTCGACCACAATCTATACATATAATAAAAATGTAATGGATCTGTACATGGAAGATGATGATCATGGGAGATTTATCAACGAAATTAAAGCACCCAAATTAATGATTCTTAGAATCTGTGTCTGTTTATCCGTTTGTCTGTGCGTTTGTGCACGCTAATCTCAGAAATGGCATATCTGATTTAGATGTGGTTTTCACGAATATATTGTGGTAAGCTTCACTTAACATTTGTTTCATGTCACACGGTTCATAAATAAAAAAAATATGCCAATTTAAAGAATCACGTCGAACATTTGTTAAACTATCTATATCTATCTATTTTTTCTCTGTTCAGTAGCATTGACTGAAACTTTACTAAACTTAACAAAATAAAAATGTCTGCCCCAAGTACCTAACTATTCTTTGCGGACGAAGTCGCGGGAAAAAGCTAGTCTCAAATGTATACTAATAAATAACATAAAAATTCAATTTTTTATGTTATTCATTTGAGACTAGCTTTTTAACTAAACTAGATTTCTATGTTTGCAATGAAGAAGGTAAGTACAGAGAGCAATATCAACAACCCTTCAGTCATAAAACTATCTTAAGTAGAATCTTTTCTAAGATATTTCTAAGGGAAGGTAAACTATTAAAGGCGCTGTCCTTACATAGGTCATGCCGACTAAGTTTTTTTTTTAAGGATGGGAAATCATCAAATGACTTCTTCCGCTCTGGTTGGAGCGGAAGGGCGTGTCAGACTCTTACTGACTAAAACCCATCCGCGTTCCTCCTAAAGCCCTTTGCGTTCCATGGCCGCGGTCACCACTTTCCAACAAATTCCGCAACCCTAGCATACCCACTAAGAAATATTTGTTGTGCCTACTACCTATTACTTTTTTAAGATAGAAAGGTAAGTTATTAATACCTAACACTAAAAAAACACTTAAACACAGTGTGACAATGCGTGACATTTTTTGAAAAATACTCGGTGCTCCAAAGTATTTCTATGCAGCGCTCACTGCATTGACATAGGTAGTGATTGTGACAGTACAACAATAAAAACTTATCATTACTCGTTCGAGACTTCCAGCCATAACGTATGCAACCTAATTACCTTCCTGCTCCACTACATAATATAATAATTATTATAAAACAAAGTCCCTCTGCCGCGTCTGTCTGTCTGTCTGTTCGCGATAAATTAAAAAACTACTGAACGGATCTTCATGCGGTTTTCACAAAAAGATAGAGTAATTCGTGAGGAAGGTTGAGTAAGGTTAGGTTATAGGATCATTAGGAAACGCTTTCTAGACTGTGAGCCGCACTGGCGAATAGAATGTTATCTTTACCTACCTACCTCTCTGGGTAGCAAATACCGTGTAGATCTGAGATCTTTAAGACAATGCTCCTGTACAAATTACATACGGCTAATACCAAGCTAAGATTGGAACTGCAATTGTAAACTTGTAACTAATCTGCACGCATGTCACCGAGGCGTAGAATTGGCAAGGATTCGTTCGGAAATTGGCTCTTTTGTGACATCCGTGTAAGCCTCCGCGATGTTCGAGTGTGACCGAGTCGACGGCTCCAGACTAATTAGTGGGGGTGCTTTGTAAAAACGAGTTGCAGCCGGTGTAGGTACCTGGAGTTAACACGCGGATGGAGGCAGGGCTGGCAAGGTAGAAAGTAGCTAATTAGGAGTTACTCGAAATATTCATAAAATTGGGAAAAGAACTCTCAATAGCGCCTACTACCTAGATAATATTATGACTAGACTAGACAGTGGGTGTTTTAGAAGCCTATAATTTCCATAACTTGGAGAAAGCCTCCTCCATATTTCTCCAGAAATTCAGACACTCTTTTCCTTCACTACATTGGAAAACGTCGCTTTAGGCGTCCACTTAGTAAATATCAATCAAATTAGGGATTCTGTAAAACTACACACACCTGCAAAATAAGATGACCACAAATAGATGTTTTTTTTTAAACTTGTGATAGGTACCTATTTGAATGATTTATTTGAATGATTACTATTTTGTCACATTAGGTACATTTTGGTTCTTTTTGAAATTTTTTAACCTTTTAACATTAATTGAACCTTCTTACCTATGTGTTCGTTTGCAACTAAAACTTATGAGTGTTTTTGATAATGACGTTGGTTTATGCAGTCAATAGTGGCTTAGTTCATTTTGTTTGTTCTGTTTGGATACCTAGTTAACATTGTATTAAATCACTCACTGGCTTGAGAGATTTGTCAGTGAGTGAAGTCGCCAGGGCTTCAACTACCTACTTCAACCCACAACTATGTAGGTATCTAAAATCGAAATCATAGGTATTGCTATGCTTAGGTATGCTTATGCTATTGCTCTGGAACGCAAAGGGCTTTAGAAGGAACACGGATGGGTTTTAGTCAGTAAGAGTCTGAAGCCCGGTTTCCACTGCGAAAGAGTAATGAGCCGGAAATGGCTTCCTCGTTTTCATGAAAAAGGTTTGTGTTTCCACCAATAAGGAGTTTAGTCGTCTGATTCCCACCGCAAGCTCATTTTTACTCTTTTTGCCGGCTGAGTCATTTCCGCTCGACTCTGTTGGTGGAAACACATGTTAGCAGTTTTCTCTTGCGAGGTAAAAGAAGTCATTAATGGGTCCGCCCCGCTCGCAGTGGAAACCGGGCTTTACACTCCCTACCGCTCCGCTCAGAGCAAAAGGAGTCATTTAATGATTTCCTATCCTAAAAAACGCTATCTATGCTAGGTACCTACCTAAGTTATCAGTATAAGAATTAATTTTTTCAACGAAATTAAGTTCCTAATGTAAGTATGTTTCTATAAAGGGAGGTAGGGGTACCTACGCGAGAAACAAGTTCAAGCGATGGCAACCCTTTCTGTGCCTTCGTCGTAAAATTATCTGCTTACGAGACAGTTCCTGCATTAATTAGCGAGGACTAATGAAAAGAGCAACACAGCGACACTCGTCATTCAGTGCTCTTTCACAAACTAGTTGCCTACCAACTATGTATCTAGGTAGGTAGGTATCTACTTACGAGAATAGAGTGAAAAGGTCTTGGAACCTAAGTAGGTAATGTAGGTTAAGTAGGAAACTCAAAATAGAAAACTAGGTAGTTAAATGCCTTTTCATCATAAATCTTGGTGAGTTATTTAGTGAAAGGATATTCAGCATCCAGTTTAATTTTGGTCCATAAGTAGTTCACCTTCCTACTTAGTTATTGCGCATGATTTTGAATTTTCGGAATAATAAAGAGAATTTAGACAGTACTTCGAGACGCTACCCAGCCGACGGATTTCAAGGGCTTTGCCAAAGAGCGGTGGAATGCAGCATTCTGGGCGGATATACAGGACAGGACAAACACCGCTGCTGCGTTCCAAAATAGGAAAAAAATAATGTAAGTAGGTAGGTAAAAAGGCCCGTCTTAAATAGCGTTAGTCGCACCTGCTGTTGGGCAAAATTCTCCACATTGTGTGAAGAATTTTGTTCGAAGACGCACGACGCCACAGATAGAGATAGCAAGACGACCCTGGACGCGTACCGTGAAGGCTTGTAAGAGATGTCGCGGAAGGAATTCCTGCAAGGACTTTAGGGACGCCTTTTTCCAGCAGTGGGAGAGTAGGTAGGTTAAAAATCCTAAAATGAAAGAAAACCATCCGGTGGCAGTTTATCCATCCCTTCCTGGCTTAGACCATGCTTACGTTCCTCCCAGAGTAGGTAGAGCCAAAAAGCCATAATCTATTTCGGCTCACCACAGTGACCGAATAGGTAATCCAGTTAATTTTTGACTAGTTGTTGCTTTTTACTGCCTCATTGGTACGTATTAACCGCCGGGTAAATCGTAAAAGGGTTTTTCTGGATCTGTGCCCCGGTGGTGGTAAAGGCACGCCTTCTATTAGATAAATATCATATATTATTTTTTAGATATCGCAGCATTTGCTGAGATAGGAACCATTTTGGCCTCGCACAGATAATTATATTTAATTATCCATATTTGTTATATTAGATTAGTGATGCAACGGAACTGGCATAACGGAAGCAGAAACGGAAACAGATGTCAAAAGTAAATCTTAACGGAAGCGGAAACGGAAACGGAAGCGTTAACTAACACTATGAAAAAAAAGGACAATTTTACATTTAATTTTTTTTTAATTAAATTTGTACTTTAGTAGTAGTCAAAATTAAACAGCGGCAAGTTATATTTAAAGCTGTACTTGTGCGGCCTTTTCGCCAATACACTTTTTCACAAAGTTTGCATTTGGCACTCGAGTCGCCGATTTCATCAAAATAGTTCCAAATGGGACTTGTTTTTGGTTTCATAATTGCACTCTTATTGCACTAAATACAACTAGGTATTAAGCAAACAATAACAGAAGAAAAAACAACTGAAAATGTCACTACTCAAAGTCACGGGGCGCGGAGATGCGCATAGTGAACTAAAAACAATAATTAAATAAACGAACTCGTCGTGACACGTTTGTTGTTTGATTACCGCGCGCCCCTCCCTCGCAAAATACGCGGAAGGAATTCGGCAATTATCGGCAGCACGCGCGCCTGGACGCTCGACGCTCGTGTACATTCGTCTACGCGCGGCCCCCGCAACACCCCGCGCCGTGCCGCCGTCGCGTCTGCTGCACCGCTCCTCATCGCTCTCTCCCCGCTTCCGTTAAGAGTTCTGTTATAAAGTTTGCGGAACCAGAAGCAGAAACAGAAGTGAAAAAACATGCGGAACTTCTGCAGTTGCGGAAGCGGAAGCAGAGTTCTGTTGCAACACTATATTAGATTACTGTTTAGTTGTAAATTTTATTTTCACTGTTTTGTTTGTCTTGTGCGAGTCCCAAATACTTAAACATTTTTCTTTCTTTGTATTTTTCTTTATTTACCTATATAAGATAAATGACGAAATGTTGGTGTACTATACCTATGTAGACTTCTTTCTAACCTTTTAGGAAATAAATAGGGTACAGGTTTGATGTTGTCATTCCTCGTCTTCCCAGGGTACCTACCATTTAAATTTTAGCAAGATCTTTTCAACTGCTGATGCGCATTCAACAGTACCTACCTAACTAAATTCACTTGAAACCAGTTTAAACTTGATACGTCGTTGAAGAAAGTTCAGAAAATGTTAAAACATAAAATACGCATCGTCTCCATGGGTCCGTCCTAGTAAAACAGTTCTGAATAGCGCCATCTATAATTCCGGCTACGAACTAATAGGCATAATTTCGGTAACATTTCTATCATAGTAACATTGGCAAAATGACTAATCTTGTTGTTTCAAGATAAATGGATTATCATAAATATTACGAAATATAATGTTACTTCATTAATGGTAGTGTTACTAGTCCTATTTATGTTCTACTATTTATTAAAATGAATAAATACATTTTATTTATGTATGTCACCATAGAATGAGGTTTGTTTGTTAATAAATAAATAACATAAACATTATATCAAGACTCTATATTTGGTAAAAAGCTGGAATGCAATATTAAATGCCTCTTAATAAAAATCCAGCTGAAATTAGATTTAACATGAATTGAATATTTTAATATAATCATAAATGTGGAATTAAATGTTTGATACAAATTACATGCTTCATTATTTCATGTAGCTACATTTAGTTACACTTATAAAATAGGCATACTTAGTAAGTCTCTTTTAAGTAAAATAAATCTTAAAATTATAAATTCATAATTGCTTAAAAATAGTCAACATAAAATTGACTGAATACTGGCAATGAATTACAATAAACATTTATGTCATGGTGCCGAATACTGGGTTGTGTCGGCAAATGCTGGGGCCGTACTCCATGTACGCCTGCTTTGTGTGACACACTTGGTAGAACTCTGGCGTTGAGCCCAACATACTGCCTCCAAACCAGACAGCGTACCGCTGCATGTTGTGTGAAATGACTTGCACATCAACAGGCTTGGGCGTGATACGGCCCTCTGACAGAGTTGTAGAATGCTTCAATCTCGCATCAACTGTCCTCTTGATGTCACGCTGCAGTCTCCTGCCAAAGTCACGGAACATTGTTGATCCTCCAGACAACACAATGTTTCCATATAAACCTCTCCTCACATCAATTGGGCATGACTGGATCACTTCATCCACCATCTCATTCAAAGGCACAGTGAAATCAGCATTAGAGAACTCAGGGTGGAAGAATATCTCAGGTCCCAAAAATCTTTCATAACCAACATCAACAGAGAATGGGTTTTTGGTAATAGCATTGATACCCGTGTAGTTCTTCATCCATTTACCAGGGTCTGCGTCATATTTAGCAAACTCCTTTGCTATGTCTGGGCAAATGTAACTGTATCTCTCCTTGATAGCCTTAGCAGTCTCCAAGCTTTGTTCCGGTGGGATACCTACTTCACGTTCACGTAGTAGGGATTGAATGAATGAGGTAATATTTCTACCAGCAATGGGTATGTGTTTGATACATGATCCAATAACATATCCCTCAGCTACAGGCACTATGTGGGTGACACCATCTCCACTGTCGACAACAATGCCTGTAAAAGTACGCTCAGCAGACGTGCGTGACTTCCACGACGCCGCGAGTGCCAACACGGCTTGTACAGCAATATACAAACCAGGCACATTGAATGATTCAAACATAATCTCAGCTAGATACTCCCTGTTCTCGGGTGTGTTTAGAGGAGGCTCGGTGAGCAAGAAATGGTGATCTTCTGGCTCCGCTCTCAAGTATTTAAAGATACATTGTTCAATGTAACGTTCCATTAGATCCCAATCTTCAACGAGCCCGTGGCGTACTGGATACTTCACTGAATACCCGGTGGCGTCGAACGCTTCATCGCCGATGAAGAAATCGAGGTCTTCCACGGCCTTAGTCATACGTCGAGTGCTTTGATCGCCAACTTTCGCAGTTTCTTTTATCGCTATGGCTGACGGAATGATAAACTGCGGTTCCTTGTTGCCGGCAAAGCCCAGCTTCGTGTAGCCCGTGCCGACATCAATAACACACGCTGGTAAATGATCACCCATGATTCTAACTTTGTAAAATACTGTAGTTATCAGAAATTACAATAAATTATAAGGAAAACTTTAGTGGGTGCGGTACAATCACTGTGAATTCACGAATTTTGACGTGTGAGAAACGTCAAATCAGCGGAAGATGATTAATTTACGTTCCGTTTTACGTGTATAAAACTTTTGATGTTGAAAACAAAATTATTCACTTTAAAAAATTTTAACCAAGATTTGAAGTGAAAACTTCTTTAGGCGCGTTGAGCATTTTTTTGGTGAACAAAAATCTTGGAACTCGCGTACCCTTCACCGAAAGCTTCAGCTTTCGCTTAGTTTTCACATCTATCGGCAGTACCCATTTCCCCAAAGACTGCCCCGTATATTTTTTTTCTCTACTATGTTCACAAAAATAGACTGCATATCAAAAGTTTTTCCTCTGATGTAAAGTGTAACGATGTTTGCACTAACACGGTGCCGAGTTGATTCGATGGTTAATTACAGACGCCACAAATTTTTCCAATCAACCTTCAACCTAATGATTTGCGATAAAGTTGAAAAAGAAATACGACAGATTGTTGTAGCTTGATGTGCTGGCATCTGTACCTATAGTTTTTTTTTTAATAACTAGCTAAGTATCCCCCGACCCCAGGCCCCAGGCAGGAGGTAAGTACTGATGATGAATTTTAGCAGCGGTTGAAAATTAGCCCATGAAAACGTACTGACGGACTAAGAAAATATCATAGGTATGTGAAATGTCCTAGTGTCATGGTCTACCCAATTACAAAGTCGGGTGTCAGGTTCAAAGCCGGCTCTCGCTGAAAACCAGCGCTGTGGCTCTGTCTCGTAGACGAGTCCCAGCATTATGCTGAGCGATGGCCGTTTTGCGCGAATGTGACGCATATCTTCCCCTCTTGCATAATTTTTTTAATTTTTTAAAACAAAAGATTTCACATTTAATTATGTTGCCGTCAGATAATAGACAGACGGCGACAGCTGTACATGTTATAGACTTAGGTAATTTTTTATATGGTTGGTAATGGTACCCCTACCCTTGTCGCCTATTGACGGAGTTGATTGGTCAGCTACCAGGGTGGGAAAGTGCATCAAGTGCACATTTCGTGAACTGCAAATGCCAACTGAAGGCACTTACTTCTTTTGCCACTTTTACATAATCTCCAAAATTCAATACACGATTTACAAAACATAAAGCATGTTATCTTATCCAAATGCATCCCAAAATACAAAAAATAGGTATTTCTAACGAACTCCGATATATAACTTCAACACTTATTCTCCATAAATATAACAAAACGATTAGGAATGGTTAAACAACGTCTGCTTGAGCTCTTCATGTCGCAAAAACTTAGATTTTATTTTTGACACAGTAAAAATGTACGTTTTCAACGAACAATATGTATCATTTAACAATATAGAGACACAGTAAAAATGTACGTTTTCAACGAACAATATGTAAAGCTCTTTATCCAAGATCTTCGAAAGGATACTTAACAATTGCCTCGTTGCGTATCTTTCTAAACATAAAATCATTGCCAACAATCAGTACGGTTTTAGGTCAGGTATCTCAACGGAGGATGCTGTAGCTGACCTTACCAATACAGTAGTAAACAACCTAGACAAAGGCATGAAATGCTATGGTATCTTCCTTGACTTATCCAAGGCTTTTGACAAGGTTTCTGTCCCCACTTTGATTTCGAAAATGGAAAGCGCTGGGATTCGTGGTCTCGCATTGGACATATTTAAAGATTATCTCTCAAATCGTACTCAACGGGTTAAAATAGACTCCACAATAAGTGATGATAGACTTATCAGCTTCGGTGTACCGCAGGGTAGCATCCTTGGGCCCCCTCTCTTTTTGCTCTACATCAATGACCTGTGTCTCGCACACATTTCAAATTGTGACATATTCACGTACGCCGATGACACAGCGTTGATTGTTTACGATACTGACTGGGTTAGAGCAAGTGAAAGGGCGGAACAGTCGCTTCGCTTTGTGATGGAATGGCTCTCAGAAAATTTACTTACCCTAAACGTAGCAAAGACAAAGGTCCTTAGATTTTCACTACCTAACACTATAGCTCCTCCACCGGAATCAGGTCAAATTAAAGCTCACATTTGCACAGGTGAGGCACCCAACTGCAGCTGCCCATCTCTGTCCGTTGTTCCAGACATAAAATATTTAGGAGTCCACATAGATCATAAACTTAGCTGGCAACCTCATATCGAAGCTCTATGTACAAGAATCAGAAAATTAATTTATATATTTAAGGAACTAAGGCACTCTGCTGATCCTGAACTAGCTTTAATAGTTTACCAGAGCCTCTGCCAGTCGATTATTTTATATTGTATCCCGGTTTGGGGCGGAACTTACAAAACCTCCTTACTTAAAGTTGAAAAAGCTCAAAGGGCGATCTTGAAAGTCATGCACTTTAAGCGAAGGGACTTTTCTACCAATCAACTCTACTCAGAAGCCAAAGTATTGACTGTGAGACAGCTTTTTGTGCTCCGCGCTGTGCTGCGGAATCACTCTACGCTACATCTTGATCAGGCCAAGCTGAAAAGACGCAAAGGCACACCTGTGTGCGATATAGTCCAATGCCGCTCCAAGTTTGCCAGCCGACAATATGCGGCAACCAGCTCTCGATTGTATAATAGAATACATAAACTAACGCCCATTTACCCCCTGACTAAAAAAGAAGCTAAGATCAAGCTTACAGATTGGTTGCAGAAGTTAACGTATGACGAAACAGAGAATCTTGTTACCATTGTATCATGTTAGAATTAAGGCATGTTTGCTCAGTTTATATTTTTGTAACTATAAGTACTTGCTCGACAGTTACTACCAGTAGTATGTCATTCCACCTAGAGGACCATTGGCTCCTAAAACACAGGCTTGTGGCCTAGTTTAGGAGGCATCAGTTCGCCCTTTAATGTGTCTCTATTGTACAGTATTTCCCTAACTTTTGTGTACTTATGTCTGTCTCTGTGTACAAATAAACATTTTATTATTTATTTATTATAAAACTCTCCGGTTACCGAGTGACTGACAGACAACGCACAACCGAAAGTCGTAGAAAGCTGAAAGGAGGATGCCAAGCCGCCATAGTGATTTAGGCCCTGAGTGCCCACAAGTAACATCGAATGCATTGGGACTTCTATAAACAAAAGGACAAATAAATAAAGTACAATATGTGTAAATGTCAAATCAATGTTTTGCAACAAATCTTTATTTTTTCCCGGATTTTAAATTGGCAACCTAGCAAATGTCTGTTTATTTCGTTGTATCGTTTCAATCTTTAATATTTATTAAAAAATGTTACTGACTTGTATCGCGTCTTGAATAGAAGAGTTAATAACGTAAAATTTACATATTTTTTTTAATAAATTAAATTTCTTGGGCATCGCAAGGCCTAAAATCGGCATTCCCCTTTGCATATAGGTTCCTTAGGTACCTAGGTAGTGTAGGAACACTAAGAGAGGATTTCCCGAAATTTCTACGGGAAGGAGGAAAAACGGGATGTGAGCGTACGAAGTCGCGGGATAAAGCTAATAATTTATAAAATTAAAAAACAAAGCAATTCGAGCTGCACATTTTTTTTGAGGGTAGATTTGAAAAAAACATGACAAAAGTAAACATTATCAACTACAAAGTCCGCAGCAACAGAGAAATAGTTAAATTTTGTAAACTAGAGTTACCAATTTAAAACGATTAATACCTATTTAGAGTATTTAGAAATAAATATTTGTACACTTACCGTAGAATAAACCACAAAAACACAGTTTTTATCACTAAAATGTAGCGGAGCACACACTCAAGACGACACGGATTTTAAGCGTTTGTTTACATATTTTTACCAATGCTACCAACATATATTTCTCGTCGGAATCTATGGTAGACGAACAATATTATCTATTCCCAAGTATGTAAACCTCACAACAGGAAAAAAGACGTTAAATAAATATTTGTATTTTGTGTAACCTCCTTCTGCATTGCATACGTCCTGTAACCGTTTTCGCATGGAACCAACAATGCTTCTTTTGTTCATCATTGATTCCCATCCCACTCTTGCACCATTTTATCCCATCCAAACTTTTCCAATGGGATTGAGGTGTGAACTTTTTGGCAGTATTTTGATTAAAGTAAGCTTTCTCTGTGTATTAATCCACGCTTGTATAGTAGGTACCTATGAGCACTATGCACTGAGCTGTTGTTTTTAATGTTTTTTTTTTTTGGATTGAGTCTCGCAGTTCAACCTATGAGGTTGTCGACTGCTTAACCGGGCTTGCCTGTGGTGGCCTTTAGCCTCCAGCCAGGGCTTATAAAAACATACAAACTACGCGACTGCACGCTAAAAGCACCCCATGTGGGGTACGGGCCTCGGCTTAGGACGTCGCCGGGGGGAGGACACCTAGGGACTAGCTGGACCGAACTAGGATTATTGTGTGTGGAGTCATCGGGCGTGAATGAATGTTATTTGTTCATCTTGTTAAAATACTTGAACAGTTGGAAAAGTATCTTCAAGAATTTGCTCATAATTCATTGAATTCATTCGTCAACTTATTTCTACAAGCTCACCAGGCTATTTTTGCACATCCACCCCCAGAAACCAATCGTAATACGACCACTCCGACGATTTGTTCAGATGTTTTTGGTTATTTGTGTAGGTATATAAATTATTGACAAGCATCTGCTCAGATATTAACGAAGTAATGAATGTTCGGATACAGATATTTATGGTAACTTCTAGTGTATGGAATTTATTTACATATGTATAATAAATAATCAGAAGTATTTGGTCACTCTTGTCCGCTACAATATATCTGACGGCGACTGTACCTACCTAAGAAAAATTAAATAGGTAGCTTCAACATGATTCAGCTCGTGAATAAAGGCGAATAAATAATGAAACAACAATGTATTATAAAGCAGCTGATTTATTGTGACCTGATACTAATGCTATATTTACATAATTTACATTACGGGAATGTTGCCGTAACATATTAAAATTTTGAAGATTTCACATGTTATTTTTTGTCGAATTTCTTAAATGATTTTTTTACTAAAATTACCTCAACCAATTTATTGTTTAGTCATTTTTGTTACACCAAAAGGCTCCTGTATTTATTAAAATGTTATGGAGTCACAGTGGAATGATTCTGGGATTTTCTTGCTCTTTATATAACGGGTTATTACATCAAATAGCAATGACTTCATTAGCAAAACACCAAGTGCATTGCGTAATATTTTTTTATTCAGCCTTTGCATAACAAATAAATACGTTTGACTCGAATAACTAGATTGCGGCCTCATATTAACATTTGTTTTGGTATGTATAACCTTTTTTAATAAAATTCTGACAGAAAGGAAATGTTTACTACCCCAATCAGAGGCACACAACCTTTTGCCACTGACCTATTCTTTTTTTTTAAGATACCATCCAGAAAACTTATAAATGTTATCAATTAATCTCAAATTCATACTTTCCTATCTCAGCAAGGCGAAGGTTGTGCATCCCTGATCCGGATGATCTTCGTTTTCTGTTAATTACAAAGCAAATATTATAAATCCACACTCCACTGTATTTGAGAGTTACAGTGTTTGCTACTCTTGTCTTTATAATACACAATAATGATGAGCCAATGATTTTTAGCCACAGGCATTGAATACAACTGATAATCCTAAAAACAATGGTACGCATAGCCAACAAGCCTTATCTATGAGATTATAATATTCATGATACAAGCTCATTTTAATTTCTTTTAATATTGTTGAAAGTTGTTCTGAAGTTCAGTTGATGATAAAAAAATATCTCCAATTATATCTTACACTAAAATTTCTCTTAATCCAACTTTAAATATTAACAAATAGAATATTGTTTGTTAAATACGTGAGTAACATACGTCATATTATAAAATTCACATAAATTATGTTGATTCATAAGGAATAAAAGTATAATAATATTATAATATCAGTACTCGAATCTAGGTGATAGTCCGTAACTGCAAGAACATATTTTTTTAAGGCAACAAGGTTTAGTAAGAAAATATTATAATTAACAAACAGTTATATCGTAAAATCTTTAGGTATACAAAAATGTCTTAATTAATCTGTATTAAATAAATCAATCGATATCACGTCATGCTATTTATTGTCCACAAACAGAAAGAAACTGCAAGGAACAAAAAACAAATACATCGAGCCATTATCATTAAATTAAAACAAACATTGCAGATACAAGCTATCACAATAAAACCATTCAAATGATAATTTTAAATATTCCTATCAGCACATAAAGACTACTCCAAACACTGGACAATATAATAACAGATGTTCCTTAACTTCATTATCCATAAATTTAAAAGAAAGAATGTTGTTTACATCATTTTCATAGACCACCTCAATGTTACACTATCAGTATCATTATCAGACTTAACCATAAACAGAACCACAACATTGTCTTACGATACAATATATTTGCTTAAGATCGTCCATTCATGTTGCAACAACATTTAGATTTCTCACCACATCGTGTAGTCGGAGTCGTCCATGTCAAAGATGGTGAAGAAGCCAAGGATCGTGAGGTATACTATGACATTACCGGCCAGTGTTAGGTAGCAAGCGCCCCATGCAATCTGCAAATGAAATAGGTATAGGAGTGAATGTAGGAAGGTATATGTAGATGGCAAAGGGGGATGCCAAGCCGCCATAGTGATTTAGGCCCTGAGTGCCCACAAGTAACATCGAATGCATTGGGACTTCTATAAACAAAAGGAAAAATAAATAAAGTACAATATGTGTAAATGTCAAATCAATGTTTTGCAACAAATCTTTATTTTTTCCCGAATTTTAAATTGGCAACCTAGCAAATGTCTGTTTATTTCGTTGTATCGTTTCAATATTTATTATTTATTAAAAAATGTTACTGACTTGTATCACGTCGTGAATAGAAGAGTTAATTACGTAACATTTACATATTTTTTTTTTACTAAATAAATTTCTTGGGCATCGCAAGGCCTAAAATCGGCATTCCCCTTTTCACTACAACCACAATTTGCCACCTCTGTCCTACTATAATATTTTGAATGCGAGCCTATCTTTTCTGTTTTCTGTTGATCAATCACGTCGCAAAGGCTGAACGGATAATAGGATCCTTGTTATTCTAGTAGTATGTTCCCTTGGCTTGTATATGTCACCGGAAAACGACAAACGCCGTAAGATTGTAAAATATCGCGTGAAATTGTAAACTATTTTATTTCTAAATAAGACACGGATATAGTGGAAACTATTGAATTTGGATGGGATTTATTGTACACAAAACGATTTTTTCATAATATACGAGAAATTATAATCTAATCCAGATTTATTACAATCTTACGGAGTCTGCAATTTTCCGGTGATATATACTAGTGAATTCGCTGGCAATAGGTAGTTGTAAACATTTCTACAAAGATGCTAACTACACAGACAATAGTCTAAACAAAGTGCCAATTAAATAATAAACTATTATTAAACTTATTATTATATTAACTATTAATTTAAAAAAAACTATTTTTTTTTTGCCGTGGCCCTCAGGACTCAGTGCGGAAACCAAACCAAGATAAAAATACTAAGTATAGAAATTAGAATTGTCTGCACAAAATCTCAAATACAAACCACTAAAGCACGGGCTAGAACGATGGGAAGCGCGAACGAGCTGACAAGGAATCCCATGGTGATGAAGATGGCCGTCTCCATGCAGGTGGAGTTGCCGCTAGTGCTGTCAGTGTGGCGGCGCGCGATCATCGTCGGGATCGGGGCCAGGATGTAGAACAACACCACGAAGAATGGCCACCATAAGCTGTCAACAAGAAGGAATTAATTAGGGGAAAATGTTAAAACTTTTACAAGAAGAAACCTGCAGAGCAGCTCGTATTATTATTAAAACAGAAACCGCAACAAAAGCTCCTCGACCATGACGTGCCAATGGCCAATGCCATCATGATTCTGCTATAAGAGAGATGGAGCTATGCAGGGCGAATACCGAATCACGAAGTCGTTTCGTTATTGTCGCAAATTAAAGAATGACATGTGCTTATTGTGTATGATTTTTATTGTTAATTGTGAGCTAATAAGTGTGTTATAAGTTATAATTTACAAACATGTCTGACAAATTAATCAAACATCATGGCATCTTTTGATAAATGATAGTAATTTTATAAATAGATTAAACATAACACTTTTACACATGAACACATCAATGTAAACATTTTTGGTCACTTTAAACTAGATGAGGCTGGTGCTTATTAGTTGACAACCCGGGGAAGAAACACGGAAAAAACCCAGAGGTATTTTAATTTATTAATTTTACTTTAACCAAAACGCCTATCTGCCAATTACATTAGCTTACAATATTCACTAACTCATTTCCCAGAACTGCTTGGTCGAAACAGTATACTGTCCACAGACAACAAATCTTTCCTCAAATCTATCTGGATGTATGGCATACAATTGGGGTAGTGCCAGCTGAAACATCTCGATGCTCCAGCGTCTGCAGAACATCATACTAAGAACGATAAGCAATGCTCATTGGTTCATCACAAATAACGAAATACACCAACAATTAAATATGACCACAGTTAAAGAAGAAATTCGATTGACTGCGGGGAAATACAAAGAGCGTCTGTCTCGTCACCCAAACGAACTAGCGGTCTAACTGATGTTCCAAAATTACTCCAACCAACTCAAGAATCATAACATAATGAAGCTACACAACAAATAGTAGCTATGTGGCAAAGAAAAGTAGCATTCCTCGCTAGAGGAAGCACACACAAGACATTGACCAGAGAACACTGAATAGTTTATGAAGACTGATGGATGGCAGGTAAAATCAACGGCAAAAAAAAAAAATTTTTGCAATTCTCTGCAATAACAGTTTGAGCACCCAAGAAGTTTTGTTTGAGCAAATTTTTACTGATATTTGCAAGCCATGGCTGAAAATGACTAAAATGGGGACAAGTGCTTAAATTTCTATGTTCCTATCTACTTCCTTGAATGCAAATACAATGTATGAGAAAATTTTACTCACATTTGACAAAAATAATATACAAAATGGAATTTTATTTCATTGTTAGATAGGCAGTGTTTTCAGTGTGAATGACATTGATTAAGTTGACTGATAAGATGTCTATCTATACTATTATATTCTGCAGAATATCATAATGAATTAATTGTGCTATTAAAAACTTGTAGCATTATCAAAACAAATTCCCAACAACTTGATGTTTAGGGTTCCAAACCTCTATATAGAAAAACGGAACCTTTATAGAATCACTCAGTTGACTGTCTTTCCGTCTGTCATAGCCGATTTTCTCCGAATCTACTGGACCGATTCATGATATCAGCCAAAAGACGTCCACTTCTGGACATAAGCCCCCCTAAGGGAAGGAGGGGGAGTTTGCCATAATCGCCACGCTTGGCAGGCGGGTTGGCGATCACAGTGTAGCTGTTGCAATGCATAGAGAATACTGCTGCCCATACTCTGGTGAGTCCCTTAGTCGCCTCTTACGACACCCACGGGAAGTGATGGGATGGTGCTATTCTTTTACGTCTGACACCATACAGGTCGATTCAGTACAAATATATAATCTTCTGTTACCAAAACACGGATGTTTAACGAAAATGAATTAATCTTGAAAATGGGGTTTTCACTTTTTGAGGGGGAAACTGAAAAACTTAACTGACGTATCAAATGAAAGGGCGTATAGTGAGGGTTTCGAATGCCTATATAAAATCTTCTTTTTTTTAATATTCGCATCATTCAAAAAAATTGATTTTGAAATTATTCAAAGAATTAGATGGTAAATGACCATTCCTACTCCCTTATCTCGAAACTAATGAGTCTCAAATTTTGAAAAAAAAATACATGTAATAGTTCTTTGCCTAAAAATTCAGGAAAACATGTTACAAAATGAGATTCATTCGGAACCCTTTGCATGTGTTATATCTTTTTAATTTTTTATAATTTTTAGCACTATTTCTTTAATTGTATAAGTGAAATAAAGATTCCTTGATTTCGGAAGTTGATTCGGTTGTGATTCAAATCATAAAATCATTGTTAAAACCACTTTTACAGTATTTATATTACAATATTTGTTTCGTGACATAATTATACTTTTAACAGTATATTTATATCACTTTTATTAAGTAAAATGTAGTCTAGTTGATCAATTTTGTATAAGTGTTCTCTGTACTAACGGCTCGATGACGTCAGTTGTTTGTCACTGTGTATAAAAGCAAGAGCCCAACCCTTTGTGGGGCATTCTTAGTCGAGCCGTCGGACCGAGCAGATCACCAGTTAAGTACTTTTCCTGCCTATTGGCTATCTTTTCTTTATAGTTCTTTATAGTAGTTTGAAGTTATAAAATTATAGTATGACTATGAATATAGTATAGTTATGTTGTGTTCCCCCTAAAAATGCTGTGTAAAGTGAATACATAATGATAATGATAAATCTAAATATTAATGCTAAAAATAAATTAATACTATTATTAATGTATTATTTAATTAAAACATTATAATTTACCTTATATATAACAGAAATAATAAAGTTCTGAAGTGGATAAATAACGATAAAGATAATTAATGATAAATCTAAATATTAATACTAACGATAAATTTAATATTATTATTAATGTATTATTTACTTGAAACATTATAATTTACCTTATATATAACAGTTTTATTGACATGGTTTAAACAAAATAAATGTTTTCTTTATATTTACTTGAATCTTATTTTATAATAATATTACCTACCCTTATATATAACAGTTTTATTGAAATGGTTTAAACAAAATAAATATTTGCCTTATATCTACTTGAATCTTATTTTTATAATAATATTACCTATACTATATAACATCAGAAGTGGGATCCCAAGTGCCATACTAATCTTACCATATTTCCAGGTGTTTTTGTCGCTACCAAAATGGAGCCAGAGATTCTGAAAGGGCTGCTTACTACTATCAAAGAAGCGTTATCCAGCAAGAATCGGCAGGATGACGTGGCTCTCCCGATATTCGATCCAGCCACCACCGACAGCGGCGCAGTTACGTGGTGTGCAGACGTTGACAAGCTTGGAGAAGAATTTGGTTGGAGCGGCTTAACTAAAGTCGCAAAGGCAGGTAAGGCCCTCAAGGGCTCTGCTTTAGTATGGTACGAGTCCTGGCAGCCCCAGGAAGGTCGGTCATGGGAAAATTTCTGTGCTGAATTAATTTCACTGTACCCGGAAAAGAAAAATCTCTCGGAACGATTGTACAAAGCTGTAACTTATTGTTCAGACTTTGCCGACTCTTATTGTGAGTACGCAAGAGAGAAGATCAGGTTATTAAAGAACACAAAAATTGTATTTTCTGAGTTTCAGTTAATAGAACTGGTCTGTGGGGGTATTAGAGACAATAATGTGAAAATGGCATCTTTCAACAGTAGTGTCAAAACAACATCAGAATTAATAGCTTTGTTTTCTGCTTATGTAAAGATTAAAAAGCGACCATTAGATCAATCGCTTGATAATTTGCCTGGACCAAGTAAACGTTTCAAGCCAATGCCAAAATCCGAAGAAAAATTTCAGGAAAAAAAATGTTTCACATGTGGTGAGAAGGGACATTTCCGATCTCAGTGCAACAAAACTAGTGAACCAACTTCTTCACCCCAGAACATAAAAAAATGTACAGTTTGTAAAAAGATAGGACATGATGCAACAACTTGCTTTTTCAATCGTGTAAATTCGGACAAACAACAACTAAAGCCTGAGAAAAATCAATGACTAGATGCCCGAGTCAATACTTTTTGTAATGTTTCCAATTTTAAGCCTACTAATGTCATAATTCGCAACGTGTCTATTGATTCTATTGTCGATACAGGAGCAAGTTGTAGCATTATACGAGAATCTATTGCCAAACGACTAAATTTAACATTTTTACCATGCTCAATATACGTTAATGGAATAGGTAACGGTAAAATACATATTTTTGCAATTATCACAGTGCCAGTTAAATTTGCAGATGTCTGTATAGAGCTAGATTTACATGTGGCCCGTGACCAAGATGTTCCATTTGATCTTCTTATTGGTAGGAATGTTGTTAGTCACCCTGACATTCAAATTATTGTAGATTCTGAAGGTTGTAGGCTGGCATGGAAAGAACTGACTCCTGTTGCCACTATATACCTAGCTAATGATAATCCATATGATGCCTTTGATGACCTTCGATCTTCTATACAGAATTTGGACACAAATCTACAAGATAATATTATTACAATTTTCAAAAAATACCCTTACGTTTTACCTACACCTACTCACATTGGTAATGTTCAAACTGGTCAATTAAATTTGAGATTAAAAAATGATGAAGTTGTAAATTACAGACCGTATAGGTTAGCCCCAGTTGAAAGACAAAAAGTAAGCATAATAGTTCAAGATTTACTTGCTAAGCAGATCATTCGTGAAAGTCACTCCCCATTCGCTAGCCCAATTTTGCTAGTAAAGAAAAAAGGGGGCGATGATCGTTTATGTATTGATTATCGTTCGTTAAATAAATTAATAGAAAAAGACAGGTACCCACTACCATTAATTGAAGACCAAATCGACCGTTTGGGTAATGCAAAATTCTTTATATCTATAGATATGAAAAATGGTTTTTATCAAATTCCTGTAGCCCCTGATTCAGTCAAATTTACAGCCTTCATAACACCTGATGGACATTACGAGTTTTTAAAAATGCCATTCGGTATTTGTAATGGTCCAGCTGTTTTTCAACGGGCAATAACAAAAGCGGTTCAACATTTAAAATTTTTACTTACATATATTGATGATTTGTTGATTCCATTTACTAGTATTGAGGAAGGTCTTTCATATTTAGAACTTACAATAGAAGCACTTTCTGAAGCCGGATTTACCCTAAACTTAAAGAAATGCAAATTTTTTGTAAATGAAATCCAATATTTAGGTCGGCGTATATCTGAGGAGGGAGTTAGACCAAGTGACGATAAGGTCTTGGCCCTAGTAAATTCTCCTACACCTAGAACTGTTAGGCAAGTGCGCCAGTTTATGGGCCTCGCAAGCTATTTTAGGAAATTCATTCCCGAGTTCGCTCACCGTACAGCTTGTATCACCAAATTAACCAGTAATAATCAAAAATGGGAATGGGGGTCTGAACAAGAGGTTGCCCGAAATTATGTTATCCAATGTTTAACGTCTAAACCCTTACTAAGCATTTATAATCCCGATTTGCCGACCGAATTGCATACGGATGCTAGTTCTCTAGGATACGGTGCCATTTTATTGCAAAAAGATAATAATAATATCAGTAAAGTGGTAGCATATTTTAGTAAACGCACTTCTTCAATTGAATCTAGATATAGTTCTTATGATTTAGAAACATTAGCTATTTACAATTCCTTAAAACATTTTAGAGTCTACCTGTTAGGTATTAAATTTAAAATCATAACCGATTGTAATGCTATAAAATCTACGGCAAATAAAAAAGATTTATCTCCAAGAGTAGCACGTTGGTGGACGTATCTGCAGGACTTTGATTTTGAGATAGTCTACAGAAAGGGCAAATTTATCAGCCACGTAGACTTTCTTAGTCGCAACCCTGTTGAGGTACCCATCACAGCTACCCCAGAGTGTTCGATCCATTCAGTTAATCTAATTTCAAATGACTCTCGATCTTGGCTTGAAATATCACAGCAGAATGACCCAGAAACACTTTCGTTAATTCAACGGGCTGAGGTAGGAGATTTGGATGAAAACCAGTACGTCGTATTAGAAAATTTATTGTATTACAAGGCTGATCCGAACGCCTCACCTAAATTGTTTGTTCCCAGAAATAGTAGAATTCCCTTGTTGAGACTGTTTCATGACGAAAATTGTCATGTAGGGTTTTATAAAACACTAGATAAAATAAGAGAAAATTTCTGGTTTCCATCTATGGCAGCATTTGTGAAGAAATACTTATACCATTGCTTGATTTGTGTGGAGCGAAAAGGTCATTCAGGCCCAAAAGAAGGGCTATTACATCCAATATATAAGTCAGCGGTGCCTTTCCACACTATTCACTTGGATTGTACAGGGCCTTTCCCACAATCAACAGATGGTTATAAGTATATCTTGCTAATAATTGACGGCTTTACTAAATTCTGCGTCCTGAAAAAGCTTAAGACCTTGGGAGCCGCTGAGTTAGTGCCTGTGATTCGAGACACTATTACCCTATTTGGCACCCCGTCATTAGTAATCACTGACCGAGGCACTAACTTTAGCTCCAATTTAGTTCGTTCATTATTTCGAGACTTAGAAATAGAGCACCACATGATAGCCACCGGAACACCACGAGGTAACGGTCAAGCCGAAAGATACGTCTCAACCGTAATTAATATGTTGACTACAAGGTGTGGTAATGTGTCAGATTGGCCGAACGAATTATGGAAAGTACAGCAGTCCATAAATACCACCATTCAAAAATCTACGGGTTTTTCCCCTATACGACTACTAGTTGGTAGTAATGCAAATATACCTTGTGTTCAGGCTCGCTTGAACGAACTTTATGGTGATCACGCTGCACAACAAGATTTTGATATACGAGCAGATCGAGAACTCGCGCACAATCGTCTCAGGGCAGTGGCTCAAAAATTTAAAGAACGTTTCGATGCAGTACGCAGTCAGAAAAAAACGTATCATGTTGGGGATATTGTTTATGTTTATCAGGACCATAGACGTCACGAAAAGCTAAAGTCAAAATTTAGGGGGCCGTACGAAATTCAAGAGATTTTAAATAATGATCGTTACAGTTTGCGTGGCAGAGGTCAAAGGAATCTCGTAATTTCGAAAGACAAGCTACGATTTTGGCCAGGCGAAATGGTCTATGAGAATGCTATTGTTGAAGATGCTATTTAAGTCTCTAAATACTGATAAATTATGCTAGTTACTATTATATTAGTTAAATAACTGGCTATGTTCATGGCTGTGCCTGTGGCTTTACCTGTGCCTGTGGCTGTGCCTGTGCCTGTGGCTGTGCCTGTGGCTGTGCCTGTGGCTGTGCCTGTGGCTGTGCCTGTGGCTGTGCCTGTGGCTGTGCCTGTGGCTGTGCCTGTGGCTGTGCCTGTGGCTGTGCCTGTGGCTGTGCTAATATTATACAATCTTAAAACCAAAGTAATTGATTACCAGAAATGTATTTCTATGACCAAGTACATAGGAGAATTACCATGTTATATCTAAATTAATTTATAAAAATAATTTACTTTAAACTTTATTTATGTTATGTTTAGTGATTATCGTGTAATTTAAAAGTTATTTCATGAATTAGTCTTGACATAACTTGTTTTATCAAAAATGTACTTCGAGAACGAAGTACATATCAGAATGGCCGTGTTATATCTTTTTAATTTTTTATAATTTTTAGCACTATTTCTTTAATTGTATAAGTGAAATAAAGATTCCTTGATTTCGGAAGTTGATTCGGTTGTGATTCAAATCATAAAATCATTGTTAAAACCACTTTTACAGTATTTATATTACAATATTTGTTTCGTGACATAATTATACTTTTAACAGTATATTTATATCACTTTTATTAAGTAAAATGTAGTCTAGTTGATCAATTTTGTATAAGTGTTCTCTGTACTAACGGCTCGATGACGTCAGTTGTTTGTCACTGTGTATAAAAGCAAGAGCCCAACCCTTTGTGGGGCATTCTTAGTCGAGCCGTCGGACCGAGCAGATCACCAGTTAAGTACTTTTCCTGCCTATTGGCTATCTTTTCTTTATAGTTCTTTATAGTAGTTTGAAGTTATAAAATTATAGTATGACTATGAATATAGTATAGTTATGTTGTGTTCCCCCTAAAAATGCTGTGTAAAGTGAATACATAATGATAATGATAAATCTAAATATTAATGCTAAAAATAAATTAATACTATTATTAATGTATTATTTAATTAAAACATTATAATTTACCTTATATATAACAGAAATAATAAAGTTCTGAAGTGGATAAATAACGATAAAGATAATTAATGATAAATCTAAATATTAATACTAACGATAAATTTAATATTATTATTAATGTATTATTTACTTGAAACATTATAATTTACCTTATATATAACAGTTTTATTGACATGGTTTAAACAAAATAAATGTTTTCTTTATATTTACTTGAATCTTATTTTATAATAATATTACCTACCCTTATATATAACAGTTTTATTGAAATGGTTTAAACAAAATAAATATTTGCCTTATATCTACTTGAATCTTATTTTTATAATAATATTACCTATACTATATAACACATGCGAGTCTGTCTCGCACTTGGCCAGGTTTTCAGTATCTTTACAAGATGTTTATTGATTTACTTTTGCATATCAAAGTCAAAGTCAATTCATTTATTTCAACTAGACCATTAAAAGGCACTTTTGAACGTCAAATGTACAGTTTAAAAATTAAAATATAAGTGACTTTAGTTGTCCATTCGCAAAAAGTAGATTCTTATGGAGAAGAATGGACAAGAAACTCCATAGTTACTCTTTTCAAATATAAGTTTTACAATATTTTGTATACATAGGCACATAGATCAATTTATTATATTATGTGAGCACAATGCATCCAACATTACACTAATATACAGCACACACTTATATACTAATAGGTATCAACTGTGGAATTTGCTATGAACAATCTTTTTGTTACCATTTATTGATGTTCTTACAATACGGCCGACGTATCTTGGCGAGTCTGAACATAGGCTCTGCGAACTTTAGCGCATGTACACTCGCGAAGAAAACTGTTAGGTATTATAATTTTTTTTATATACCAATGTACGAATATAATTTCCCTATTACCTTCGATCAATGATAATACTAGATAAAGGATCAGGAACAAAAATAAGTCGCTCGAACGCGAACGCGCACTGCGGCATTTCCACGTTTTAATGTTGGCTATGATTGGACCATACTAATTTGAAATTCGGCCACAAATACTTTTGTGGCCCTATTTTTCGGGCCGTTTTTGAAGCGCATGTCGGGAATCTAGTATTATTATTTATCGAAGCCTAATACAGTGACCAATTAGTACAAATAAAATAAATATCAAAAAACTTAGGAGACAGAAAGCTACAAAATAACTTATAAATTAGAGATTCAATTTCGATACTTCACCTTTCGACAGAGGCAGATTTTCATCACAAATACACACAATATTATTTACATTTAATACTTTTTATATACATATTTACACTTATTATTATTTAATCAATGTCACTGAGGGGGGATATCCCTATCATAAAATCGTCGGCCCCTTGCGTACCATGTGAGGTACTTGGCATAGGTTCATTATCGTAATCGTCGCTCTCACTTTCAGACTCACTTTCCGAATCCGAGGCTGTATTAATGATGAATAATTGTTCCGTCATTTCGTCAGTAATATGGTCGCTCTTCCTATATTCATCTTCGACCTCTTTCACTTTTCTGCATAAAGCATTCCATTCTTCCTGACCCATTAAATTTACTTTTTCCCGTATGAGCTCCATTGTCCGGGTTACGTTCCAGTCGACGTTTTTAGCGGCTACGTGCCCTTTAATGGCAGCCCACGCCATCTCGATGGGGTTTAAATCGGGAAGATACGGGGGTAAACGAAGGACATCGTGGTTGTTTTTTTTAAACATTTCGTCTATTACGTATCTTTTATGCACGTCTTTGTTTTTTTTATTAGCTCGTATAATTGTGGCTTACGCATGTCCTTTTTTACCAACCACGATTCCATTTTTGCCTTCTTGTCATTAGATGTAGGGGCAGGATTCATTAATTTGTTGTGGTATGGAGCATTATCGATAACCATCACCGAGTTAGGGCTCAAATTTGGAATCAGTTGGGTCCGTAACCATTTTTCATAATTAGTGAAATTCATGTCATCATGATAGTCTCCGGTTTTGATTCCAGATTTGAACATTAGTAAGGCGTTCGGAACAAAACCTGCTTCTGACCCAGCGTGTACCATCACTATCCGCTGACCTTTTAATACCGGGCGCTTTAGTCCTTGTGCGGAACCATCCGACCACGCCTTACCTTTTGTATGTGATGAGTGGGCATACGACTCGTCAGTGAATACAATCGGTCACCCTTCATCCCTGTATGTTTTCATTGCCTTCAAGTACAAGATTCTTTTCAGGCGAATGTCGGTTCTCTATAAGAACCATTCTATTGGTTTCGGTCTTTCGCCACTTGAAACCCAAATTTTTGACGATTGTCTTTAAGCTCGTTTTAGCACCTTGAAAATTTATGTCCCGTTTGAGTTTCGTAGTAATTTGTTTATCGTCGGCATTTCTTTTTCGGTTTTGTGGAAGTTGTGTATGCATCTTTTAATAACTCCTTGGTCAAAATTATCTATACCAGTTATAGGTTTTGATCTAGACCTTTTTTTACCAGGCGTTCGGAATACCGAAAGTAAGCCCGAAATATTGCCTTCAGTTGCAATCCGCTGTACTGTGCGTTGGGACACACCAGTTGCGTTAGCAACTCTTAAATAAACTTTATCTACATCTTTTACGCCTTCTTCTTTTTCTTTTTTCATATACTGCGTTAAATCGTAAATAATTTTTCTCGCCTGGCGATATTTGGCGTATAATATAAGTGCCAATTGACACTTGCAAATAACACAAACAAAACAAACTTAACACTAAACAAAAAAAAACTTAACAAAAAAATAACAATGAAAAACAATAACAGCGAAAACTTTTGTAACCGACTGTGCTCAAGACAGAGATAGCGACACGAACACGACACCAATGCTAACGTGTGACTGAGACATATTACCGTGTACCGAGCATTGCCGAATAAGCACGAAGAAACCAAAAAGGGATGTCCAATACGCGTGCCTGAGGGTGTTGTTTGATCGATTTACATTCAAATCAATTGAAATTAAGTCATAAAAATATATTTGTTTTCAATTTTATAAGGAGGTTTTAGATTTTCTCAAGCAGTCGTTACTCAAGTAGACGTTAATAGATAACTGATATTTAAGTAAATCATGTCTTTCAACTAAGAAAATAAAATTTTATTAGTTTTTTTTTATTTAAATTGAAATCTCGTTTATTAACCACAAAATTCACTAATATTTGTAAATCTATTTCGTTTAATATGTTATTTAAACAAAAATCAATAACTTCTAAATAAAACTAATCGATTACGATATTTGATTGAATAAAGTGTTGATTGTGTTTACTTATTATGGTCAATCTCTAGCCTAGACCACCGCCCCCCGTACGTCGCCTCATGCCACCATTTTGTTCCTAAAAAAAGTCATTGCGCGGCCTTCTGTGCAAAGTTCGGACTCGCCAAGATACATCGGCCGTATTGTACTACCTTTTTTGTCAGAAACTGTTATCCTTCCAACAAGTCACAGAACATGATTAGGTATGGGTTGGAGCATATACACACACAATACTCTTGTAATTTACTTCCTTACAGCTATAATTATTATGTCAGGTAAATTACAGTTAGTAAATTAATAAAAAAGTAATACTTTTGGTGTACAATAAAGTACATAATAAATAAATAAATAAATATTTCCTATTCTAGAAAATTGTTTAGCAAATAATTTTGAAAGGTTGATAATGACTTGCCACTAAATTAAAGTACACAACATTTTCTACAATGATTTTGTATGCCAATATAAACCTAGGAAAAAAAATCATTTAATTAGAATGTGTTAGTAAAGAATAAATACAACAAAATCAGTAAAACAGATAACTACTTACTTATATCCTGGTAAGGCACAGGCGAGAATAACAAATGTCATTCCTATGGAACCAGCAAATGCCAGAGACACCAAACTGAAAATTAAAATGTCAATTTTCATATTTGAATATTAAAGATGAAGTAAAGATAAAACAAACAAAAATAATTTTCCTAAATGTGAATATTTTCATATTTCAATTTTGTGAGAAAGATGCCAAATATAAAGTGAATGTTATGAATTATCTAGTTGGCCTCAAAAGCTAAATTTTACTCCAATATCTCTTGATTGATGTTAACATTAGTTGACCAAAATAATAACAATCTCAAATTTTGAACTATTTGAAAATTATCTTCAAAATAAAAACAATTCTGGGATTAGAATAATGTATGCTACAAGACATCAAGTATATCTAAAATCATCAGAATAGAAATCATCATGTAAAAATAGTGTGACATGTCACACTATGTATAAGCAGGTAGTCTCTGTTATTGGAATGTTTATCATCATTGCAAACAATGAATTTTTACATCGAAAACAGTTGAAAGTTTGTATTAAAACAGGTCAACATTAGTACATAAAGTACACAACATAAATATAACACTAATTGATTGGTTTTTAGAATACACTGGTTGCTATGATGGAGTAATAGGCACAAAGGCTTGAACCAGAACTTACCCTGATCCATAGAAGTGTTGAAAGGTACATGAAAAAGAATAATGCTGAAATTAGACAACTGTAAAATTAAAATTATGAGAAAAATATTTGTAAATAACATGAGTCATTCTATCTACAATGATGACACTGTTTTACAGATGCGGTTGAGATATCTTTAATCTAAAAAGAGTGTTATTAGCCTTGATTACGATAACATACCCTTTATTCCAGCCATTTTCCTTACTATAAATTGTTATCAGGATTTATTTCAATAATAGGACAAATTCACAAATCTGCTAGTGTTAGAGAAACTTCAATGCAAATCAAGTAAAACTAATTTGAACACCACAGACGTATTTAAATCATAGACACATTAGTCGAATATTTTTCAGACTTCTACAATCAAAGATATCCTTGCGATTGTTTAGCAAATAACATTATAATTTATATTGAAAAATATAAGCATTCTATTACAGCGGGACTTTAGTTATAATGAGGTGTTGATACGATTCACAATACGATAATAAGTAAAACGCCCTGATAGATAACTTGTTCATGGATTAGTTGGACCAGTACGAAGAGTACAGACACTTTCAAAGTACCTATTTTGTGTAAAAAAAACTAAGGGCAATTTAAATCTTTTAAATTCGGAAGCTGTAAAACTGAGAATCTGCTACTCTTTCTCATATCTTTGTAATCGTATACAATGTACAGACGCAAGCACATCAAGCTACAACGAACAGTCAAATTTTCAACTTTTTCGCCAAAATATTAGGTTCAAGGTTGATTGTGAAAATTTGACTGTTTCGGGTTGCTTGATGTGCTGGCGTCTGTAGGTACTCTGTGTTATAGTAGGGAACGTGCACTGTGTTGTCTGTGCCATCTAGTGTTGCGTATTTGAAACTTTAACTTTAAGAATACTATAGGGAACGTGCACGAGGATGGCTCTGCCACCGTGGAACAAGTCCAAATCATTGATGCAAACAATACTAATCGTTGACACTTCACGTTATAAAATAATCACAAAATTAACACTTAACTGAATGAAAATGAAAATGAAAAAGTCAATGGTGTATATTCTATTACTTTCTCTAAAATAGTACTCACTTTCCATGGTTATGTGATGACAAACGACAAAAGTGGATAAATGCAGAAAAAAAAACATTATAATATGTTACATGTCATTGTGCGCATGATTTACAAGTTATAGTTTACAAACATTTACAAGTTACTAATAATGTTATTTGTAAAAATAGCTAAGATTTGTATGTCATAATACTATTCAATGTTGTTTCATGTTTGCCTTTGTAACATGACGTTTCAGCTACTGTTGGTAGCTAATTTGACATTTGGTTAAAGGTAGATACGTTATTGAAACCGGGCGTTAGAGATTTGTTTGTCCCGGACTCGAATAGTTTTTGGCCCATAGAATTTTTACACTATTTGACTTTTCCTATGAAGTTTTCAGGCATCCAGACATTCAACAATACATTTTCACTCAGTTAAATGTCATTGATTTGGACTCGCGCCAGGTGGCAGAGCCTTCGTCGTGCACGTTCCATATACCGGTGAAAAACTTGTCAATGTTCTTTCCAAATTGTCTAAAATAGTAGAGTTACTACGTTTCCTTTGCCCACTGACAATTAGATAATGTGACGGATCTGAGCATACGGTACATCACTAGCATCGACACTGGTCCAGTTGTTTCATGTTTATTGTTGATCATTAGTTTTTTTTTCGGAAAATACAGATATTTTAAGTAAAATACTTCGTTAGGCTATCTCACATTTAACTAACAACCATGGATGACGATGCGGAAACTTACAAACTATGGCGTATACGTAAAACTGTAATGCAGGTAAGTGAGGTTATGTTGTGTGTTTAAACTTCTGAAACTTTTGAATAAAACTAATCATTATTAAGAATAATGTCTTAAAATCCCTTATAAATACTGTAGTTAATATTCAGCATAGTGCCTTATATCTCGTTTATTTCACTTGTAAAAAATTAGAGATCAAACAACACTAGTTTGCTATTTTAGAGCTGAATATTTTACTATGTCTTACAGTTATGCCATGACCGTGGATACTTAGTGACGCAGGATGAATTGGACCAGACGCTGGAGCAGTTCAAAGAACAATTTGGTGATAAACCCAGGTGGGAACCCCATTTTTTGTACCTACTATAGTGTCGAAAAACATTAGTGAAGTGGTTGGGCACAGGCAAAACAAGCATAAACTTACCTACTCATGATCTAAGCTTACCAATGTGTAATTTGGCTGTCTCTGACACTGTCTGATTCACTAAAGTTTTTTTTATTTTCTCATCTAGGATCTGCATGTTTTTAAATTTTGCATTACTGTCAATATTGGAACTGCTTAATCTTCTTAGTACAATGCATACAGTATAAAATTGTAGCATTCAATAATTTTTCCATTTGTAAAATAAGATTCCAAATCAGATGTTTTTGACATTATTTATTTTTTACAGCACAGTTTGATAAATCTTGAGGCATAGTGTAGCTGAATATAGTTTTTATTTTATGGCCTTACCTTATAAATTTGTGTAAAAAGTATTCATTGACATCTTGAATTTTTGATCAACTGGTACTAAATGCTATTAAAGCAAAGAAGTTTTGGGCCAAATGGCTCACTTATCGTTATTCAATGAATGAAATAAACTAAATCTATAGTAAAAATCTGTTTCAGTGAGAAGCGACCAGCCAGAAGTGACTTGATTGTCCTTGTAGCTCACAATGATGACCCCACAGATCAGATGTTTGTTTTCTTCCCTGATGAACCCAAAATTGGAATCAAGACCATCAAAACATATTGTACTAGGATGCAAGAGGAAAATATTCATCGAGCTATTGTTGTTGTTCAAGCAGGTAATTTTCATTTTGTGATAATGTCCACTGAGTCTTGTGATCCTAAGCGGTACTGTCAAGCTTATAGTCCTGGGTTAGATGCCCGGGTCGGGCCAAGTGTTTAACATGCTTTTAGAGGCACATTGGTCTCCACAGACCGATTTGGCAACCCTTACCCTTGCAGACCCTACCCTTGAAGATTGAGTTATGCTGCTGTATGTAATTGGTTAGTGACAACTCACAAGCACTTTTGTAAAACCTAATATTTATCTTTTCTTTCTTTCAGGTATGACACCATCTGCAAAGCAGTCATTAGTAGACATGGCCCCCAAGTACATTCTAGAACAGTTCCTGGAGTCAGAACTGTTGATCAATATCACTGAACACGAGCTGGTGCCAGAACACATAGTGCTGACTCCCGATGAGAAGGCTGAGCTACTGACTAGATAGTATCCTTTTTAAAATTGAGCAGAATTGATATCAGAAGGGTGAATCTGCTTGTTGTACACTCAATTGTGAAATAAAATATCTCTGGGCCCAGAAATTCTGCCAGGTCTATAATAATGAATGCTTATTGCTCATCCATTGGATGGGAATTCCATTAATACTATGATTGTTTTAAGTTTCAATTATCTTATAATGATGTAAGAAATACTATGGTGTGTTTACTATATACGCAAATGGGTAAAACTAAATGAAGTAGGTGTACCCTTCAATGTAAAGTCTATATATAAAGTCTGCATTAACTAAAACTGGCCAAGTGCGAGTCGGACTCTCATACAAAGGGTTCCGTAGCATAATCGGAAAAAAAAACACGTTTCTTGTGGGGGGAGCCCTTTAATCTTTAATTTAATTTTTATTTGTTTTTCCGTTGGTTACCGTTTGGGTACGCAACCCTAAAAATGAACATCGGAAAGGCCTCGTACAAGGTGGATTGATTACCTGGTGCATTCCACGGGAGTCCACTAGATGCGAAAAGCACAAGACTGGTTGATGGGGTGCGGTTGTGGGAGGGCTATCCAGCAGTAGACGTTCTTTAGGTAATGATTATGTTGAACTGTCAGGCTATACATATTCATATTTTAGTGTGTTATACATAATATTTCCTCAACTATTGCAACAGTAAATTAAAGGAGAACATGTTGATGAGAATACAGGCCGGTGACCCAGTAGCAAGATATTTCGGACTCAAGAGAGGACAGGTCAGTAGAAATCATTGACTAGACAATAGTCAGGGTCTGTAGGAAAGTGCCAAAGCCAGCACTGATCCAATTTGGCTATGAGATTCTTCCGATTTTGTCCAATCTCTCTTTTACACTAAAAAAATAGCAACTTAAAGTATGCTGTAAAAATTCTGTCAAAAACTCTTCCTTCAACCTTTTATCCTTTACCTCCATTCATTCACATTAAGTTCATTTAAAAAAAAAAAATGTTGCCCTTCACTTGAAATTTCTCAAGTATCGTGGGTGTGCTTACAAACATAAACTCACATACACAAACAGCCAGACCCAAAATAACTATCTGTAGGCCATACAAATATTGGTTCCGTGCTGGAATCGAACCCTGGACACGCAGCGCAGCCACCTCAACCACTGCGCCAACTGTGCCGTCAACAAACATTAATTTGGTTTAGGTCATTCAAACATTATTAAGCTTATCTCTATATAATAAAAATGAATCGCTAAAATAATGTGTTGCTAAGCGCAAAACTCGAGAACGGCTGGACCAATTTCGCTAATTCTTTTTTTGTTGTGTTTGTTATTGTCAGGAGAAGGTTCTTTTGAATTAAATTTTTGAAAAAACATTAATATCCGGGCGAAGCCGGGGCGGTCCACTAGTTCATAATAAAATTCTAACCATATGCTTAGTTTAACTAGTGTTAGTGTAGTGTAGTAGATTCCACATACAAATTTTCCATACAAAATTTTAATAAATTGTCTGCTTATCAATACTGGTATTATACTAAGCGTAATGTGGTACAAAATGTACCAAATATATCAACATAAATAAATGCTTCAGAAAGGTACCTAATTCATAAAATAAATTGTGTGTTGTGTGTAATTGTGTTGTTCTGATAATTAATGTACATAAAGTGTTAAATGTTCAACAGTCATCAGGTCCAATAATAAAGTAGTTATTATCACGGTACAGATATCACTTGTATTCATAAAGAGTGTTATTTATGCACATAAAATCATGCATATCTTTGAATCGAATATGAATCGCTTTCGGCTATGTGTGTCAGTAATATTTTTGCATGTTAGCTCCGACACAGAATAGTCAGTAAATGGATCAATAATTCCTTTAACCACTTGTTACTGTAATAAGAAAAAATAAAAAGAGCCACAGCGCGGTTTTCAGCGATAACCGGTGTTGACTGGACGTTGTACCACATTTCAATTACTAAGCGTTGCGTACTGTGTAAAACTACAACAGTAACAAGTGGGTTTACATGAATACTTAGAAGAAAGTTAAGACCACTGGCTAAAGTGCGCTTGACTAATTATAAAAAAAACTCTCTAACCAGAATCTAATTGTAGTAAGGCCATGTTCAGATGGAAGTCATCAGTTCGAAATTTAACTGTAGGTATTGTTTTGTGCTCACACGTTTGTTTCTTATAGCGTTACATATTGATGTGTGGTCCTAACTTAATACCATAAAATAAAAAATTGACCATCAGGGTGTGATAGGGATCAGTAACTCGTACGACCGCTTTTCTCCCTATTCCTCCTTTTTCCAGGATAAAATTCAATCAAAATCCATGAAACATGTCTTGTAACTCCATTTGCTAACTATTCTGTGGTTCGGTAGCTATAGCTAATTTTACACGCCAATGAAGATGTTACGTATGAAGACATGTTATGGTCATATTGATTTTTTATGCCGATTGCCATGCAGAAAACTAGAAATTATACAGTAGGCTGGCACCATGCAATAGGCCAGCTATAAATAAAACTTGTACACTGTATGACTCTTCTTACATAACCTTATGCTACGCCCTGAAAAGGTATTCAAATGTGGTTTGCTGATCAAACATAGACAGTTCATAATACAATAGAACTGTTTTGTTCGTATGAAATGTAGATGTCGCAGCTAACTGGCTTCTCTGCCTTGCCTTTTCATTGAACGAAGTCATTTAATCAACGGCCTGAAAGACATACAGCCAATGCGTCCAATACAACATTTAATGAACGCTAGCAGATGCTTGGGCCGTTCATAGAATAGAATATGAAATACATATTTGATTTTGGGAATTCTAAATTCAAAAAACTATCAATATCAACATTATAACCGCGACTTTTTCTGTCTGCAGGGTTTAAAAGAACCTAACATTAACGGCGTGACGGGAGCTATTTTCGTTCGCTGCGCTGGCTCACTATGCTCCCGTCATTCCATTCGACCCGAACCTATCCGTGACGGGGTAAGCTCCCTGTGCCCTATGTTCCGCTACTTGGCTAGGCAAGTCATTAAACGATATTGAACCATGTCATTTGCCTAGCTGTTCAATTAAATGACGGGATGTTACTTAGGTCGCTAATTACACGGCTCCGTTCAACACTCCGTTAACATAGATGGCTTTTTTTTTTCTGTAAGGATGGGAAATCATCAATAACTTCTTCCGCTCTAGGTGGAGCGGAAGGGCGTGTCAGACTCTTACTAACTAAAATCCATCCGTGTTCCTTCTAAAGCACTTTGCGTTGCAGGGCCGCGGTGACTCTTTCGAACAAATTCCGCAACCCTGGCATGCTCTGGCCTTATCGGGCTCCGTCTTCTATGCTGACATCTCTTCGAGGCGCGCGTGAAACACAACGCGCCATCGACCCGGGCCTGGTGGTGATCGGACAGCGAGCCACCCAATGCTCGCCGTCCGCAGGCCCGCGCCTACGGTGGCCGGGGATCGCCCTACGACTCCCGACGCCCGGGGAACATAGTTGGCTGCGACATAAAAACTATCATCATCATTCATCAGAGAGATATACAAAATCTAGGTGATTTCTAGTCTAAGAATAGGTCCACATTAAATAATCGTCTACTCGGTGGTGATTTGCGATGACCATCGGCACTAATTTCCATACAAATTATGAGAATCGTTCCCGAAAGCTCAAAAAGGCTATTTCGCAAAGGTAGGTACTTGTATCTCATGCTTCTGTGAAGTAAATTTACGATTTTTATTTTTGTTGCACGGTCAAAATTCTATAGAAGTTTATGAAAGTCTGGAAGTCTGTCTCGTGTGGACGGTGCATTAAACATGCCAGCCGCAGCTTCCAATCACAGCCAATCGATCCATTATTAAGGTCTTCATTTGTTTTCAGGTGGTGAAGATCATCCGATCATCAGAAACGGCCGGGCGATACATTTCTTATAGATTAGTATGTTAGGATAAAATTATTACCAATAAATATCTAATATTTTTACTACATTTTTTTTTTGTTTTCAACTTCAACTTATGATGACCTACGCACAATACATAAACATAGTAAAGAGTGGAGGAATTTATTGTATTGCGAGAGCTCTGTAGAACTCCCAAGTTCTGAATGCATCCTCATTCCTCAAGCTGCTTTTGAAGACTTCATCATACAGCGGTTCGAATGCTGTGACACACGGGTGAATGAAGAGACGTAAGTTATTAGTACCTAAACAACTAAGTTATGTAAGAATCATCACTGTCGTCAAACTTAAAATGAGCTCAATTGCAATTGAGTCATTATTCGTAATTGTCTCGTTTGTCAAAATGTTGCCTGTATGAACACACGTAACTATTCTTTAATATACTTACAGTCCTTTCTTGATAGTAGTTAGAAGGAAATATAGATAAATAAACGCATCAACTAATCGAACCATCGACGCGAAGCAGTGTTTGAATGAGGTCATTTAAGTGTTGGTTATCTTTAATTAAATCAATTCATGCATGCATGCAAGCAATAACTTTAAATTTTTCTAATATCAACTGCAACCTCCACGCTTATCCGAAAAATGGCGTAAACATACAAATTAAACCATTACAGACTTGATATTTATTTGTTATGAACTTTCATAAAATACCATGATTTGTGTATAATGGAATCACGCAATGGTTATTGTGCCGGGTAATGTGGGCACGCGATGCGCAAGCGCACAAAACGCTTCACACGGCGTCGCCGCAGCATGGCTTGCGCACGTCGCAAAATTCACGTGCAATTATAGTACTTACATACGCGCCAACCGACGAAAACGCCGTAAAGGCTGACTTCGAACGATACAACATTAAAATTAATGTTCTGACTTTAAAATAAAGTATTCGAAAACAAAACGAGTGACTGAACATTTTATTTCTAGACTTGTTTTTCTTTCCTGAAATGTTCGCGGAAAATCAAAGAGGAAATGCTTAGTTTTTTTCTTTCAATAAAATTTCCTGGTTGTGTGTTTGTGGTTGTGAAAAGCACAGTATTTTTTGGTATATGTGGTATATCTACTGACTGTTTCCAATGTTTGTGAACTTCACTGGATAATTCTCCGGTAAGTACTATAGGGGTAAGCTTAATAATAAACATAAAATCAAATCCTAGCGCTAATACACCTGTAAAAAAATGAGTTTATTCCTGGAGAGACACACAATGCCTTAAAGTACCTACTTCGGTATACATACCTACTGACGATCAATCAATCAATTGGGTTGTTTCAAATAAAAAACACATAAGTTGCGATATGCGTCAACGAGAAGAGAAAATCATGTCTTATGATATAAGAAGTGTATTGATGTTGTGTTTTTCAGTTTCATAAACTGATTCTTTACATGCCATGCCACGCTTTGTAGATGGCATTGTCTAATGTGTTGTTAAAGTTTGTAACCGCATTACTAACTAGCTGCCGCCCGCGGCTCCGCCCGTCCCTCCTGTGTGTTAGTCCAGACTAATCTATCTCTGTGGCCAATTTCACCAAAATCCGTTCAGCCGTTCTGACGTGATTGAGTAACAAACATCCAAACTTTCGCATTAGTATAGATTACGTTCACGGCAGAGGTCGGGTAAGTAAAGGGGTATTAACAGTAAGTTGAGAAAAAGTTTGTTGGGTCGAGACTTAAGGGACGAAACGAATACTTCGATACGACAGAACCCCTACACAAATAATAGTCTGGACCTATTTCTAGTAAAATAGGTCCAGACAATGATTTGGGAATAAAAGACATGGGTAAGAAGGCTGCCAGGCTCAAATGGGATTGGGCGGGTCACGTGAGCCGCATGCACTGTTACCGTCGGGTAAAAGTTTCCACATAATGGGTGCCCGAAGATGGAAGGCGTCGCCGAGGCCGGCTTAGAAAGAGGTGGCGAGACGACCTGGACGCGTATAATGAGGGTTGGCGCGAAGTGGCGCAGAAAAAGAATTCTTGGAAGGACTTGGGGGAAGCCCTTGCCTAGCAGTGGGACAGTATAGGCTAAAAAAAACGATAATGTTCCTTACAGAGAAAAGACATAAAAGGCTAGAAGACAACTTTTTCAAAAAATAAAAACCTAAATGAAATGAAATTGTTTATTGCCAGATTAACATCCAAATAGCACACATAAATAAGAGTAAATAATAAAAAATAAGTTGCAATAACCTGACAAATGCAAACTTAGACGCCGTGAATCATCAAAGAACAAGGCATCCGAATCAGTACCTAGGTACGTAACTACCAACCTACGTCGTGGTAGGACCCAGGTACGTATTCCCTGAGACCTTCCCATTTCCTTTCCAAAATGCCTAATGTAATCAAATCAACTAGATTGCGCTCGTAACTCCCATCATAGGCAGGTACTAAGGCAATAGATACACCTAATTCTCGGTCACGATATCGTGATAATTCAACATGGTCCTATAAATTGGTACAAGTAGGTACATACATAGTCAACGAGATTTTGGCCTATTGGTATGCAATTCGAGCAATCAAAGATTAGTATGGTCACTTGATCACTCACGATATGTTTGTTCATAGATGAGGAGGCTCTATTCTTGTCACGTCCTGTTTATAAATATGGGTAACTAGCTAATATTTCCCGCGGTTTTGGCCGTGTGATAGTCGAAATTTATCCCAGGGGAGATACTGCTGGGATAAAAAGTACCTATGACCTATTCCAAGATCTGGAGTAGGACACCCTACCCTTGTACCAAATTTCATCCAAATCTATTTAGCCGTTTTGAAGTCAATTCGTAACAAACAGACTTATGGACAGATTTGTTTGTGCATTTATCTATTTACTATCAATGCGTAGGTAGGTACTTATACTAATATAACAAAGGTGAAGAGTTTGTTTGTTTGTTTGAACGCGCTGATGTCTGGTACTACCAGTCAGATTTGGAAAATTATTTTTGTATAAATGATAGCCATATTCATGAGGAAGGCTATAGTCCATACGGGAACGGGATATGAACGCACGAAGTCGCGGGAAAAAGCTTGTTATATTAAAAACTAGTGGACTGCCCCGGCTTCGCCCGGATGTAAATGTTTTTTCAAAATCTTCTTTCATAAGAACAAGAACCTTCTGACAATAACAAACTCAACAAAAAAAGAAGCCGTTCTCGAGTTTTGCGCTTAGCAACACATTTATCGATTCATTTTTATTATATAGAAGGTACAGATATACTTAGATGCTAAACGGCATGAATTTCCCTATAGATATATGCTTCCCAAAATATGTATTGTTTAAAACATTCCAATTGTTCTGAATGTTTGTATTGCTTGCTGAAACAAAAATAGGTGCTGATAGTCGCATACAATGACCACTGCTATGCAACAAAACAATAAACAATCACCACAGCAATTAAAATAACTTCGGAACGTTCAACCGCAACTATTGAACTGCATAAAAAAGGCCCTTCTACCAAAGAAAAAAGGAAAAAAAAGGCCCTGCTACCATGGCTTGTAGAAGATTAGGAAATTGGTAAAAGATTACCATGTTGTCGTCTCACGTACCTATGGATATTTAGGTGATCCATCGTGAGTGTGTTTTTGTTGCCCCACTGCTGGGCAAAGGCATCCCCCATATTTTCCAGCTGCCTTTATCTCTTGTCTTCTCCGGCCAACCCGTTAGGAATTAGTCCGAATCATCACGTCAGGGTCTTTTTTCTGCCTCGGTTATCCTGGCCCATCTGTCCTCGTGGATCCTGTAAATGCTACCTGTCCAATCCCACTTGAGCCTCGCAGATCTCACATCCACTAAACGCTGGACACAGACCTAAGGTGAAGCCTTACCTAAGAAGAAATATTTGTTTCATACGGGAACTCAACAAGCAACCGGTAGCGTAAAATAGACAATCACTGAGCCATTGCAGCAATCGTGTCGTTAAAATTAGCATTTGCGGTTTAGGCATGTATCTGTCGAAGATCTTATTTTTATTTGTGTATTATAAAAAAAAAGATAAAAAACCCTTAATCAGCCGTTAAATTAAAAGCTGTGCCGATTTTTCAGCGACCTAAGTGACATCTTTGGTTCAATATCGTTTAATGACTTGCCCATGTCACTTATGTCACTGATTAAACGGCGCTGTTCAATGAAAAGGCTAGGCTTTTAATGAAACGGCTGACTAAGCTAGATGGCTGCGACATATCTACTAGGTAGGTACATCCACCAGAGGCATAAATACCTACTTTTTTTTATTTTAAGGAAATTTATGGTTTTTGTTACTCCTCCGCAGTTCTTTTTGAATTGATTGCCTTTTGGGATTCTCAGGCTTTCAAACAAGAAATATATAATAATATAAAATAACAAACTTTCACAGAATTTTACATAGCTCAAGATTCTATTAGCTACCCATCAAATGGATCCCGGACGGTCGGTCACGAGAATTGAATTAGAAAGTAAAAAGAATACACTACATTAAAATTGTTTGAATTCTAATCAAACCGGTATTTCACAATTCGCTAAAATGTTTCATATATTTAAGTAGGTACCTATCATTTTAACGTAGCATAAAGGATAAAAGATAAACTTAATTTCTAAATTATGCAAAGGGCCTATTATCCAGCCCATACATTAATTTAAAACAGCTTAATGCCAATTAGTTATGTTTTTACATATTACTAAAACAATGCAATAAATACATATAAATATACCTAATAAACATTCAAGTTATAGATAGACGACTACGTAAAAAATGTTATCTGCAAGATGCTTTAAAAAATACTGATTGCTTTTGATTTCGGCAGTTCTTTTTCGATAGAGGCACTTAAAATTCGAGATTATTTTAAGCTTTTGAACGCTACAGCATAAACGCATCGGCGTGCCCCTGATGCCAAGCCACAACTTCGCCGTACTTTTTGTCACATATTTGTGACGTTTGTCGTACAAGGCTCGCGCTTGCTTGTCTTGTATACGTGACAATGGCGTTCAAAAGGTTAAAACCTGTGATAAGTTCTCTACTGAGCAAAGGTCTCTTCCCCAGTCTCTACAGTGAAAAAGAGGTGGGTTGGCGATCTAGGAGGCCTACCACACAAACGTAATATCAAAATCTCTTGCGATGCAAGAATATTTTCAATGTACATATTATTGTGATTTCCGGATTAGGACAGTATTTATCTAGTTTCCTTATTGCGAGCCTTCTATTCCGCCGTGTTCTTAAGACTACCTACTACCTAATCACTTATGAATATGATAGATCCAAGTTTCTTTACGATGTTTTCCTTCAACGATGTCAGTGATGTCTAAGATAAACTTAGAAATTACCTACATACATATGATTTGAAGTCACATTGAGCTGGTATTGGCACGTGCTGGCTCATTGATTACGACCTTGCCTCCTTTGCACGAGGGCCACGAGGTTGTGTGTTCAAAATCGAAGAAGTACACATGTGAAAGCATATAATGATGGAAAAATGTTTATCGTGAAAACGGTAAGGTAACTGTTCTGATATACCTACATTGTAACATCTTTTGACCCACTCAACTAATGCAAATCATGGTTTCAAGTCGAGTAGAGCTTTTAAATTTATGTTCTTAGCCTTTTAATAGTGATAATAAACCGTGATGTTTTGTAGGTATATGATACTTCATTGAAGTTGTACCCCTACAGACTATTTACGTGACAAGGCAAAAATGTTTTACCGTAACATCATAATTCATGAAAAGGGATCATTGTACTCATTATTATTAACAACGTTTACTATGAGTCCATCCCTGAAATCGCGATAATTAATTCTGTGGCCTACACGTACTGATGTTATTTTTTCGCGATATCAGAGTTGCTTCCTTAGTAAAATTTATTATTACACAATAGGTAATGAGTGACCTACACTAGATCTTTTTCTGGAATTGCGATGTTTCTGTTACACTTTTATAATGTGTAACCTAGGTATAGGTTACAGTTAGTATTTAATAGTTTATTTGAGAGTAATAATATAGGTAATACGCATATGTAAGTGTCGGTATTTATCATGTATTTATGCTGCGTTAAAATCATATACAAGTTTTCACTTCTAACGTGTGGTGCACGCATCCTCTTTTTACACGTACACTGCTCAAAAAGGTGTGTTATTTTATTGACGTAGAAGATTTAATTAGCTCTAACAAAAAGTAGACATCTTAGGGTGCGTTTCCACTAGAGATGTGCGAGGTAGCCGAGTGGCGCGAGGATACGTAGCAACGCTGTGAAACGGTGCGCAGATGACCGGTGCGAGGATGTGTAGTGGACTCTTCAGATGCGATGCAAGCAGTTTCTTGCTCGCGTCCATCTCTAGCACACATTCCTCGCATCCATCTATCGCTTTCACCGGACCTGTAAGCGAGGCTAGTTAAATGAAGCGAATCCATTGGTTCTTAACAAACACATCCCTCGCTACGCATCCTCGTACATCTCTGTTTGAGACGCATCCCAAGGATGCCTTTCGACCAGAAATGTGCTATGTAACGTTGCTATGGATGCTTTGATATCCACTAATCATATTCATTAGTTCACATAGCACAGTATTAGTGGAACCTGATTCAACTGAGCTGCGTTTTGATATGGAAGGATGCGTGCTGTAGATGGCCGGCAGGACGCGCGGCGAGGGCGGCGCGCGCGAGACTCTCTCCCCTCACCGCACCACCACCGCTCCCCGTGCCTATTGTCGAAAAGTCGCATAGCTCGAGCTGCGCATCTCCCTCGCACAGCTACCTTGCGGCGGCGCATTATCATGCACATCTTACTCGCTCCGCTACATAGCTTAGCATCAGTGGAAACAGTCATAGAGTTTCGTAGCTTAGCTTTTACATTCTACAGCAGCATAGCTGTATAGCACAACTCTGGTGGAAAGGCAACCTAAGCCTTGCTATTTGTTAAACTAGGCTAGAAAAAATACCAAAACTTAAATGCATCCTAATTAACAGTTTTTAGTAAGTAAGACTTGCCTGGACGTGTAGTGTTAAAAACTGATTAATATATTTTGAGAATCAAGTAAGTGCAAAAAGCTGAAACGCCTAGCGTGCTCTATGCTATGATGAATTAGTGTGAAGGTATTCGCACGTGAATTTCGATAGTACAGACGCGCCAGCACATCAAGCTACCCGATACTGTCAAATTTTCCCAATCAACCTTGAACCTAATGCTTCAGCGATTAAGTTGAAAATCTGTTAAATAAATTTGGCAGATTCTTGTAGCTTGATGTTTTGGCGTCTGTACAATATTCATACTAAAGTAGGTATTACAGCTTTTTTGGTAGAGTCAGCACAATAATCGAAACGAAATGTTATCGAAATGATATTCTGTCATGCAAACTAGACTTTCATTGATGTCTATAAACATGAGTCAAATATAAACAATACAATCGACTGTAACTACTTTTAAAATAAAATTCTATAAATGTGTTTCCCGGGTACCTTTTTTAGATAGAAACGTTTGTTTTACAGAAAGTAAAAAAACATAACCTATATCACTTAGACCCATTTAATTAATAAAACAATCTTTTCGGCTAGTGTCCCTATATGAATATAATATAAAACTCTTCGTTACTGGTGACTGAGTGATTGACTGACTGACAGCCGAAACTACTGGTTGTAGAAAGCTGTAATGTTGGCATGTAGCTTCCTTGGAGAGTGTAGGGGAGCACTAAGGGAGTATTTTCTGGCAATTTTCCCGGAGAAAACGGGATATGCGCGTACGAAGTCGCAGGCAAAAGCTAGTTGAATAATTATATATTTGATTGCGTCTTGTTATGCTGACTCTACCGCCGTAAAAAATATAGACATTTAGATCTACGTGTAATCAATGCGTTAGTTACAGTCATTGAAAGTGCACAATGATAAATGGTTTACAGGCCACATGAACTGTTTGGAATTCCATATTTTTCGATGATTTACATAAAGAAAGTTTTCGTCGCGGAAATTGATTGATCATCGGTGGGTACTATTTAGCGTCATAAATTGAATGTTGGCAAATATTTCATGAATTCGTGAGAATTAAACCGGATTTGGTTGTTCATTGGATAAAGTAGGATATTTACTTTGTTTCGTTCTGTTAACTTACAGTTAGTAACGAAATCTGGTTACAGTTTTAAGACCAATTGAATCGTTCAATTATGTTTCCAGTGACCTGTGCTTCATCTTAATAACTGTAGTTAAATTATTTATTTTGTTGTGATGAACATACTCAACACGTGTTTGATATCCTACTTCCCGGATTATTAATTCCAGCTTTTGCCCGTGACTTCGTACGCACATAACCCGTTCCTGTAGGAATTTCGGGAATCCAAGGATACCTATGGTACCATGCCAAATTTCAGCTTTCTACGACTAGCAGTTTCGGCTGTGCGTTGTCTGTCAGTCACTCAGTCACTCACTTAGTCAGTAACGGAAGAATTTTTAAATACATAATTAGGATTACCTACGAATGTGAAAGTCTATATGTTAGAAGTTTGTTAATTAATCACGTCCAAACGACTGAACGTATTTGAATGAAATGGATTAGTACTTAGCATCATTTTTTATCCCGGTGTAAGGTTCCCGTGGGATAGTTTTCGACCAGCTTTTAAAAAATCATTCGTCCTTCTGGCCTAGTCGGGTAGTAACCAAAGTAAGAAAGTTTACTTCATTATAAGAAGAATACTTAGTAAGAAGATGTCGTCATGAAAACATGACGTAAAATAAAGAGTGAAAAGAATTCGTACGATTCGAGGCATCAGTGGCATGTGTTGATCAGGTGAAAATGCCTGAGATGCCTCGCTTTAATGATCGCCGACACATTAACTCGCGCGCGGCGTGGAACAGAAGAAACAGAACATCCGATGTGCGTGTGCGCATGGTAAACACGACCGTACAGTCAATCACATGTAGAAGGGATGATTTTGACATTGAACATGAACATGGCATTTACGAGAAGTAAGCTGGTTGGGAACTAAACTGTTCTAAAATTAAATTAAAAATCAGCTTATCTTTTATTTAGTACTCAATAAACACATATTTCATAATGAAACATGAAACATATGTATGTTTCTTCATGTTCACGGTGAGATGTTTTCATAATAGCAGTACAGGTTGGTACCGACGTTTATGTTTTTGTAATTAAAGGGTTGCCAGTTGCCAAATACGTACGGTTGCTAGTACAGACATCACATCAAGCTACAACAATCTGTCAAATTTCTTTAATAGATTTTCAACTTTATCGCTAAAGTATTAGATTCAAGGTTGATTGGGAAAAATTGACATTTTCGGGCAGCTTGATGTGCTGGCGTCTGTACCATGGCTGGATTGTTGCAGACAGGTGTGATCAGTATTGAATATCCATTGGGAAATACTGCGGAACTTATTATACTTAGAATAGCAAATTCCTCATTCGCACATTATGTTTAGCTTCTGGTAAAATGCGGAAAGACGTGCCGGGATTACAGAAAACGGCTAATACATTAAGCCAAACAAAACCAGTGGTTTGAGTATGAATGTTAATAAACAAGGTAGTCTTTGACACAATGACAACCTGTGGGTTAGTAAATAGTTTCTCCAATTCCGTCTGTAATCAAAGACTTTGTTATGAGCATTAGGAAAGTAAATTGTTTAATCTGGGAGGGTTCTACAAAAGATAATAAAACTTGGTTTCAGGACGGGTTTCCAGAATCCACTTTTTTTTAAAATTATGTAATGGAATGGACTTTGCCTAGGCTTCATATAACTGAATAAACGCAATACCTCTTAGAGGGTCATTGTACTCATCATTATGAACTTTTACCCCCTTAAGAGGTATTGGCGTTTATTTTGTTACATGTTGTACATTACCATCATCATCATCATATTAGCTGAAAGCTGGACATGGGCCGGATCCAATGCTGGACATAGGCTTCCCCCAAGTGTCGCCACAACAACCAGTCCTGTGCGTCTCGCATCCATCGGCTACCCGCGACCCTCACCAGGTCAACGGTCAACCTTATGGGAGGCCTTCCAACGCTGCGTCTTCCGGTACGCGGCCACCACTCCAGAACTTTTCGGCCCCATCGACCATCTACCTATACATTACCGCTTAAAACAATTTGGTATTTTGTAAAAGGTTTAATAAATGAAACGACTTTACACTTAGTAAATTAAATTATTTATTAGAAAAACATAATAATACTACTGATTTTAAATATTAGACCCATCCATGTGTTCTTTGATTTTAGTGACGGCCTTACAAATATGGCCCCTCAAAATGCAGGTGGCCAAATACTTTTGAACGTCACTGTACCTACATTTTTTTTAAATTTAGAAGGAGCTTATCTAGAAAACCTTCTGCGTGACTCACCAAAGGCAAATGGTATGTTGATTGAAGTTTTGAAACTCAATATAATATCCACAACAACATAAACACTTCTTAATTCACAGCTGATAAATGTCTTCAAATCTTATCTCAAACGATCTGGCTCCATTACCGAAACTATATGTAATATTTATGTAAAGTTAAACATTTCTCTTTACTTGCCAATAAATATTCGACAGCCTATTAATGACATCTGATACTATCAGTGAGATCACCTTCATAAATAAGATAAGAAGGCTATTTTAATAGCATTTATGAGGGACATTATTTTTGTGGGCACACGAAGGGCCGTTGTGAAGTGGAATGCAAAAAACCGGCCAAGTGCGAGTCGGACTCTCACACGAAGGGTTCCGTACCATAAACACGTTTCTTGTGTGGGAGGATTTTAATATAATATTTTTTTATTATTTGTTGAAAATTATAGCGGCAAAAGAAATACACACTTTGAAAATTTTAACTGTCCACTTATTACGGTTCTTGAGATACAGCCCGCTGACAGACAAACGTTTGGACGGACGGACAGTCAAGTGGAGGCATATTAATGGGTTTCCGTTGCTAACCTTTCAGGTGCGGAACCCTAAAAAGGGCTATTTAATTTTCAATAATTACTTTTTTAATTTTATGCAGCTTGACCATTTCATGTTTTGTCAATTTATGAAGATAATTTTTGTTAATGTATAGTTTAAAAAAAAATGTGTTTTTTTGTAAACGGCCCCTTGTCAACGGTGATGGTATTTTGATAACATTTTATTGAACAGTTGATGAAAAAGATGACAAAGATGAGATTGGTTTAGAATCAAAACCGATAAGGTAGATAGATAATAATAGGTAGGATAGGTAGGTAGATAGATGGTAATTTTAAACAATTCTGCAGGTACATAAATCTAAACTAGAGATCCTTTTCCTTTTCTAACCTTAAATAAATTTCTAAAAAAATATTTAAGGTTAGAAAATAGGCGTTATTCGCACGTTCTTCGCTTATATCACTAGGGCAATAATGACAGCGCACGCGACATTTTTACAAAGTTTTTCCTCGCCGCCTCAAGAATTCAATCATCGAGATTACTTCCCGAGTTGATTGGTTGGGAAAATTGCGCAAGAGAAATGTTGATGCGATACCATTACTAATAGCCGTGTCTGATTGGCGAATCATCTGTACGTAACGTAGGCATTTATAAATATTTATACAACATAACATCCCGCCTGTTATTCTCGAAGAGACAGACAGAGAAGTACAACCACATTTTTCTAGTTCAATTTAAACCAATGTAATATAGAGAGAAAAAAGAAAGAGTCGAACCTACTGTCATCAACCGGGTGGATCCTGACTCTCCGGGCTCCTTTTGGAAAATTCCAGATGAGTAACCCAATAACACTTTACCCGACTCGGGAATCGAAGCCTTATAATAATAATAATTTGGACTCAACAATCATTGTACCGATAGTTGTGTCAGCCAATGGCTTAATAGCCACGAGCCTCGACCAGCACCTCAGGAGGCTCTCGTTAGGCAGCTGGATCAAGGGCCTGATTCAGAAAGCGGTACTTCTGGACACGGCTCGTATTGTTAGGAGGTTCCTCTCTCTTGAGCCCTGACCGTCGGTAGCTTGGACCCTGTTCCCGATACCGGTGGGCTACTATTTTTATATTTTTAAATGTTTTGTTTAGTTTTGTATTTTTTTTTAAATATTTAAAAATGTAAGAAATAAGTTTGAAAAATGAATATACGGATAATTCTTTATTATCAGGCAACTAAGGCCCATAGATAAAATACACAAATTAAACATACAATAAAATAAACTAATACATTGCTTAACGTATAAACTAAGACACACGAAGTGACGGCGTCGAGTTACGCTGCGCGGTGTCGCGTAGCCTGCCGCGCTGTGGCTGTCTTATGCTTGGCAGCAGTGCTTGCGACCACTATACTATCGTACCATTCTCACTAATAAATATTATAAACGCGTGTGAGTGTGTCAGTTTTTTACACTTTGACGCCTAAATCTACCAACCTATTTTGATAAATTTTGGTACAGACGATGGGACCCTGGTACAGACGGTTATAAGATATTAGCGAAAATAAAACTTGAACGCTAGTGTTGCCACGGTTAAAAGCTAGTATTTTATACACTTGTGTTTTGAACGCATTTTTTCCGTGCATAATAATTTATGAGCGATTACTGAATATTCGAAGGCAGGATACCGTAAATTCCTGTCTAATTATCTTTCAATGTTATTGATATTATCCGATAGTTAGGTGTTTTTGCAAAGATTTCTTGGTTTGAATAGCAAGATTTAGTTTTCCTGTTAACTGTAATTAACTCGGTTCACTTGTACCGGATGATAATAAAGAACATAAATGTATATAATATAAAACTTAAATGTATATAAATGTACCTATATAATATATAACACAAATGTACATACATAAATGTATGAACTATCCATGTATAATTTTTATCTGAAAGACGACTTCTAGGCTCGTTCGTTCCATCGTCGAGCTCATCCATCTTGTTGATGAGGCGAGATCGAGGAAAAACTGACCTATCAAGAAAGAAAAAGGAAAGCAAATTAACCCATGAAGTCTGATTTCCATTGGTCCAGTTTTAAATCTACCTCTGGTATCCAGTGACACTGGATCAATATCTTATAATCTTTAACACAAAGCGATCCCATTGTTAGTTTACATTGTCACATCTGAAACTCGACATGGGCCTGACAATGCCTGCCTGCAATGAGTTGTCAATCAAAAGAGATTGTTATAAACAAACAACACACTTGGTTTAAAAAAAAAATATCTACAGCTGGGTTGTTGGTTGTTACGGGCCGTAATGTAACATTCGCAGCGAGCATGTTATGTTATGCCGTGTCCTAAAATCCGTGTAAAACAAAACACATGTTCGTGCTTGTTTCCACGTACTGACTGCACGAATGCTCGCTTTGCTAACATGTTACATTACGCCCCGTAACACCGGTCAGTACCCACCTTGTTGTTTGTGTTTCTAGACAGGAACAGGACATGCCGATGCATGACAATTTATTGCCATGTCAATAAAATAAACACTAGTAATGTGATGTGATTGGCAGTTGAAAATTCAAAAAAACACAGCCGTGTTCCTTCTAATGCCCTTTGCGTTCCAGGGCCGCGGCGACTCTTTCGAACAAGTTCCGCAACCCTGGAATAGTCTTAGACTTGATTGTACCTACTCATAGTACGCTATGCCACACTCTGCTATTATTTTAGACAGGAGACCGTCGCGGTGTCCATCCTCCTGACAAAACCTGTTACTTTGTGCACGACACTATCAGCTTATTCCTAGTTGGCAGTCACCTGAAATAATTACCATATTTTATCTAAACTATATCATCGGAGCCTGTCAATTCTACAACATCACAGTGTCTGTTTACAAATGAACACTTAACTGTTATGAATACGGAATACGACAAGTGACACAGAGGCAACAAGAACGTTTTCTGTTTATCTCGGCGATGTGTCTTGCTCTTGCGCAGTTAATAGAAATGGTCATTACTGTTGTGTTTATGTAGAATGTTTGTTTGTAACCTGGACATGATGTAACGGATGGCCCTGTTGGACTACGAAGATGGAATAGTGGGATTACATAAAACAAAAATGAAATAACTGAAAACTTCTTACAGTTTGATTAAGAGGTTATTTTACTCATCATTGTGAACAACTTTTGTTATGAGACCGACCGTAATATTGCGAAAAAGAAATGAAGCTGCACCGTTTATTTTTGTCACATTTATCTACTCGACAAAATGTACTGAGGGCTTAGCACGAATGTTTTTACACGACTGCCCAAAACAAGGAGTGTTATTGACGTTTAGTAACGTAACGTAAAATTTTACTACAGTTATAAAACTCGTAGTTATAAGTTTCGCACATAATATTTATTTGAATTTGATACTATATTAATATTTTTTATGATACAAATTGTGTATGTCGCATAAAATTAAACCAAAATACTGTGGGGTTATAATTTTTTATATTGAAAACTCACTTACGTTACCGATAAAGCCGGTCGATTCTGTAAACATGTCTAAGGAAGGCTTGGGTGAAGTGATCACGAGGTGAGCTGTCAATTCATATAATCAAGATGGAATGACAGCTCACTTCGTGATCACGTGGTATCTTGATTATATGGATTGACAGCTCACCTCGTGATCACTTCACCAAAGCCTTCACTTCGACATGTTTACAGAATCGACCGGCTGTAACGTTACTATACGTCAAAACATTCGAGTTAGGCACTCTGAACAGCTGTTTTGTTTTGGGTGCCGCATGTTGTGGTTTTTCAAATATATTTTTATCAAGATACCTGTGGAACCTCCACAGGTATCTTGATTTCTAGGATCTTGATACGTATCTTTAGTTCAGTATTTCAATTACACCATACGTACAAATGCTTTTAAACGAATTACGGAGGCTACAGGCGGAGTCTTCAAAAAAAACCAATTTACTTAAAATAAATTTAATTAATAATGGAAAATTACAATAAAAGATTATAATTAAGAATCTGACAACGTTCGAGGTTGGAACCGAAGTGGCCGTTTCCGCTGCCCGGGAAACGGTGGCGTGATGGTCGTCACGTTGAGCGAAGTCAGCAACTCGTGGCCCGCCTCGTGCCCGTGGCTGATGCAATATGTTGCTAGGTGTAATCGGGGTAAATGCATGGTCAGCGATCTTCTTCTAGTACCGTGGTATAACACCTCCCACCGTAGTTCAGCAATTATTTGAGTACTTTCGTCGAAAATAATGTTGAATAGTGATCTGGCGTTTCAGCTTCAGTATTGTCATCTCGGCATGAGGTTTGCTTCGTTTCAGCTACTGATATTTCTTCAGATCGCCGTTTTAGTATGAGTCTTCGTATGATGAGATAACTGCTTATTACAGTTGCACTTAATAGGATGGCGTACAACGGTATTGTAGTATGATATAAGGTTGTATCTTGAGGCTTCTTTAAATTGATTGGTGGCTGTAGCGTTATCTTAGCGTTGCTTGCATGTAGATTCTCCAGATTTATTGAATTTAGAGTTAGGACTGGCTGTAATGATGATATCAAATTGGAGTCTTGTGAAGGTAAGTCGGTTATCTTGATAACTTGTCCTCTTGCATGGTCATTAAGATTGATGATGGTGAATTCAGGAGTTCGCAGGAAACAGTTGTGAGGTAAAATAACTAAGAAGCTCCCTTGTAGATTAGTATATTCATTTCTTCCACAAGACGTCTGGACTTTAGTGGCTTTCGGAAACGTGACGGTGTAGTGCTTGTCATCTAGTTGCTCTAGTGCCGCTCTGGTAAGTATAACAGGGGTCAGGTTGCAAGTAGAGTCGATTTTCTGTGTTGTGATCAGCTGTTGAACGCAGTCCACTTGATCCCGAGGTTTGAAGCTGGCTCTCATCTCGCAGAGATACCAAGTGTTTGCCTTCGGACATTCTGTCTCCATGTACATGAATTCGTCCTCATGTATTGCAATATAGGGAGAGGATGGTATTAGGATTTTATGGTTTTTATTGGGAACTATGAAGAGTTTGTATAGGTCGTAGGTGCTACGCAGGGCAATCGGCACTTTGAATACTATAACTAAGTTATTACTACTATAATATGAACCCAATTTTATTATATCGAAATATTCCCTTATACTTATATCTAATATTTCTTCCTTATTATATAAGCTACGTATTCTATCTATCATATTTCTTAACTCATTTAAACTAAGCATTGAATGATGCGTACTTTTTGCATGAATGAAGGCTAAAAGATTCTCTATTCTGACTAATTCTTCAGATAAATTTTCGACATTATCCCCCATGATTAAAAGTAACTGTGAAAGATGAGCATAATTTTGTAGGTCTATATTAGCAACTGCAGTGGTATTGATCATTATGTTAACTATTTGAGATATATTTTTCTGGTTTTCAACAATACTTTTTAGGATTTTTGAATGCTGTAACATCCAGTCCTTGCTTAAACTTATGTGCTGATTAAATTGCGAGGTTATCTCTTGTTCGTTATCCTGAAGAACTTTAATGGCATTATTATAACGTAAAGCGTCGGTATAATCCAAATTACCTGAAATGCTTTTAATTACTGAGCCTAGGCCGTCTATAAGACCTCTCTTAACACGATGGGAATCAAATGTTTGCAATTGATCTGAAATCTTATCTAATTTGGATTTAAGATGTGCAATATGTGGTTCATACAAAAACCGAGTTTTATTGTTTAGCTGGGGCTGAATATAATCTATCTGAGTTTTAACTAATGCTACCTTAGATCTAATTTCATCTAACTCAATAGACTGTAAAAAGGAATGATGCTGGGTTATGATCTTTGCAGAGCCTAGCTTGAAAGGGAGAAGTCCTGGTCCATCTTCGAGACTCTCAAGTGTTATCTCTTGAGCAGCCACTGCTTGTAGTAGGTACATCAGTACTATCCTGTAACAATTGTGCACTATTAGGCACTCTTTTTAGACGGGACTTAGCGATTGGACCTCGTTTTTTCTTTGTATAGATATGTATTGGGAGATCCGCTAACACCGTATCTTGTGTATACCGGGGTGCTAATTTCTGACGACTAGCCATGGGATTCTTTATAAATATCTGCTGCTCGGGATTATAATTCTTTTCAGGTTCACGACTCTTGTTTAAATTATCAATAATTTCAGTTCGACGGTTTAAAGAATTTTCACTTATTAATTCATATACTTTATTCATTCTTATCTTATGGTTTTGAATGTACTGTTGCATTAAATGCTCAGTGGCGTCCATGTCTAATGGATCACGGGGGTCAAAGTGTCCATTTATAAGTTCTAAAGGTCTACACTTAGTAAAGCTGTGGATACTGCTATTATACGCCAATATGGCATATGGCATTAGATTGATAACTGATTCACCACGATTTTGTAGTTTTAGTATTCTTAAATGTTCTAACAAAGTGGAATGGAGACGCTCCACCATTCCATTCTCATTGGGTGCATGTGCTAATATTTTATGATGGTTTATCTTATGGACTCTTGTGAATTCCGAGAATAACTGGTTAGTGAATTCTGTGCCACGGTCAGTTACTAACATGAATGGTACTCCGTGGTGAGTACAAAATATTAACAAAGCCTGAACGACACTTATTGCAGTTCCATCCCTTAAATGGTATGCTTGAGCATACTTAGAAAAGGAATCGATGATTGTGAGGAATTTTTCGGTTTCAGCTGTGAATAGATCGAGATGGATAACTTCGAATGGTTTTGTCGGGGGGGGAACTATGTGTAATTGCTGCTTTATTGGATTACGATCGTATTTACTTTGTCCACAAATGGTGCACTCATTGATGTATTTCGCGATGTGTTCTTTCATCTTAGGCCAAAAGTAGCGCCGTGACAATGCAAGGTGACATTCGTTAATACCGCGATGGTTAGTTTTTCCTTCGTGATATTTCCGAATGATTTCTTGTTGGCGTAGATATTCCTTGACATTCTCTAGTTCTGTTTTTGTAAGTACAAGATTCATGGAGGAACTCTTAAAATGGTTTTGAATTATGGGTACAATTGAGTACATTTCCAGAGGTGGGTTAATTAACATACCTGTTTTTACTTTAGGATTAACAAATTCTTTGATCGCATTCACAACATCTGTTTCAAGATTAGATTTAGATAATTGAATAGCCGTACGAGTGTGGGTGTCAAAAGGTTTTGTAACGACTGTTCTGCCCTTAAAATCACCTACAATCGTAAAATAAATTTGTCTATTGAATTTATTGAGCGGATCGTCTGATATCGGTACTTCCAATATAGGTTTTTCTGCATCAGTGTGAGCTGTGAGTGTCCTAGATCCGTCTAGCGTTGGCGGATTGACTGTTGGGTTAGCTATCACGGAACTTGTCTCTTCATTGCATATTTCTATCCTAGATAATGCATCAGCGTTAGTGTTTGATTTGCCCTGTTTATAAATGACTGTGAAATTGTACTCGCTTAATCTTAATCGCCATCTCGTTAATCGAGAATTTGATTCTTTGAGATTCATCACCCATTGAAGTGGCTTATGGTCGGTGATAATTTTGAATTTGCGACCAAATAAATAAGGACGGAAATACTTAGTGGCCCATACAATAGCTAGCAGCTCCTTTTCGATCGTGCTGTAATTTATCTCGCTAGAATTTAATGTTCGCGAAGCGTAAGCTACAGGTTTATCTTGGTCTATCGGACCTTGTGATAGTACAGCACCAATCGCTAAATTAGATGCATCAGTGGTTAGAATGAATTCCTTGTTAAAATCAGGGTATTGAAGTATGGGATCGTTAGTTAAAAGAGTTTTACATTTTTCAAAACAGTTTACGTAGTTTGTATCGAGGGTGATTTTTGAGCCTTTCTTAAGACACTGAGTAAGAGGTTTTGCTAAGCGAGCGAAATCAGGAATGAACTTACGGTAATACCCAAGTAAACCAAGAAAGCGTTTTATTTCGGTAGTGGTTTTCGGCAACGGATAATTTTGTATGGCTGATATCTTATCTGGGTTTGGTTTAATGCCATCCTTACCAATAATGTGACCTAAATAAGCCGTCTCTAACTTCAAGAATTCGCTTTTGTCTAATTGAATTTTAAAATTTGATTCTCGTAGTCTTTGGAAGACTTTTTCGAGGTTATTCATGTGTTCTTGTAAGGAAGTGCTGAAAACGACGACATCATCTAAGTATACTAGACAAATGACGTTCTGTAGGCCTCTGAGCACGTTATCCATAACTCTTTGAAACGTGGACGGCGAGTTTTTGAGGCCCATGGGCATACGTAAAAATTCGAAATGTCCGTGCTCAACATTGAATGCTGTTTTCGATATATCCTCTGCATTCATCTCGACTTGGTAAAATCCACTTGCAAGATCGAGGGTCGTGAAATACTGACAGTTACCGAGCTTATCTAATATGTCTGCGATGTTTGGTATCGGATATTTATCATCGATAGTCTTTTCGTTTAATTTTCTAAAATCTACGACAATTCGCCATTTTGTTATTCCAGAGGCATCTGCCTTTTTAGGTACCACCCAAATAGGAGAGCTCCAGGCTGATTGTGAAGGCCTAATTATACCTTGGTCTAACATTTTTCCGATTTGGTTCCTAACTTCTTCTCTATGCACGTATGGATACCGGTAGCTTTTTGAGTACACGGGTACTTCGTCAGTGGTTTTTATCGAATGTTTAATTTGGTTGGTAAATGACAACGGTTCGCCTTCTATATAAAATACGTCTGCATATTGAGCACATAGTGATTCGAGATTTGCACGTTCTTCTGGGTTTAAATGACTGGTACGTAATTTCGAAAGAACGTCTTGAGCGCGTGGTGACAGCTGTTTAGTACGCGTGCACTCAACATTAAATATTTCGGCACTAACTTGACGATCGACAGAAAATATTAAATCGTTATGAGTAAAGTTTGAAATTTCTAAAATACCGCGATTATTGCTAACTGACGTAATACATTCACCTATGGTGCAGTTGCAAATAACCTGTTCCGGGATATAGGCATCTCCATCTTGGATATTAATTGGTAGTTTAATCAATTTAGAAGAACGAGCAGGTATAATATCCTCATAAAGATTAACGTTACGGGAATCATATACCTGTATCGGGTTAGTGGCATGTCTGGTGTTTAAGCACATATTTTTATAATCTATGTTCGATTCCCACTTACTTAGTAAATCGGATCCTATCAACCCGTCAAAGTACTTATGGAACTTATAAACGTATAATTTTATATTATCGGTCTCATTGAATTCCGGAAAGCACGGTAATATGATCGAATTGTTATTCCTGCTCGTCGCGTGGACATTTACGACTTCAAAAGGTTCATAGTTTAGCGGTGTAAATGGAAAATATTTCTGTACAGCCTCGGGGCTAATAAAAGATTGATTCGCGCCTGTATCTATAAGCAATTTTAAAGGGGGGTTTGAAATTTGTATGTATGGGAGCTGTCTTTGTGTCTGAATATTAATTTCTATTTTTGTTTGTCGGATTTCGAGTCCGTCCGAAAATCCTCACTGCTTGTCGATGGCTTGGGCTCCGTCAACGGTTCAGTAGTCCCATTTGGTACTTCCGAAACTATTAATTGCTCGTTATAATTATCGTCATTAAAATACACAAGGTTATCATTATACTCCGGCTCGACGTAATAGTATTCCGAGCCATCGTAGTATGGGCCGAATGCATAGTATGGACATTCATTGATATTTAATTCGCGAGTTTTAAAGTAATTATTTGGTGGTGGGTTACCTGACTTGGTCCAGTCGTGTCCTGTAACAGGCAGGGGTTTGCTAACAAAATGACTTACACCACTCATAGGTGTAGGCCTCTGGGGACCAGGTCCAGTTTGCGCATTTCCGGATACGTTACGTGGAATAATTCTAAATACATTATTCCGATCATTATAATTTGGTGGTAAAGCCCGAAATATCTGCTGAGTACGTGTTGGCCCCCGGTTAAGCTGAGGTAAATTATTATTATCATTAGGTCGCCATGACTGTTGAACCATTGGTGGATGGCGTGAGGGGCCAGGCATATTAAAATTAATTGGTGTCATAGTGAACGGTTGATTAATTGGGGGTTTATATTGAGAGCCCGCTGGAACATTTGGTTGCTTTTTATTATCTAGGAAATTATTGTTTCGCTGTTGCAAATATAAAGTGTTCGTTTCTTCCTGTACATACTCTAACGCCTTCTCTATAGATACGGGACGCATGCACCGAATACGCGAACCTAGCGGTTCCTTCAAGCCGCGCAAGTAGGACTGCAACGTAAGCTTTTTATAAAGTTCACGCTTTGCCTCTACGGTGGTAGACAGACTATCATGCAAAGTTACGTATGTCATAATGGTGCTAAATAAAGTTTGGCATTTTTCAAAGAATTCTTGTGGAGTACTTTGTCCCTGTGTTAACAATGAAAGGTCATTATAGAGTGCAGTTTCGTCGCGTTGGTCTGCAAAGTTATTAATTAACGCTGTACGAATGCCCATCCAGTCAGTCGGGATACCGTTTGAATTAATAAATCGTGCGGCTGGACCCGTAACTTTATTCAAAATTCCGTTAAGCAAGGCTTGGTTCTCCAGCTCATTTCCTGGATTGGGGTTAAGAAATCTCCCAACTAATTGATCACTTAAATTAATAAATCTAGTTAATGTATTAGGATTTCCATCGAACTCTGGGAGTAATCGAAGGGATTTCAATATAGCGTCAATTTGGTCTCCTTGAGCCATTGCGCTGGGTTCTACTCCACTTAAGTCTATAAATTGATCTAACCTATTCTGCCTTACGACTCTAGGGGTTACACAAGAACCAGATTGCCTAGGATGAAAAATCTTGAAGGATTAACGTAAGACCGGGAAAAGGAAAAATTACAACTATAAGGAGGCAACACAAGAGCGATTCAAGTGTACTCACAGTTTCATTTCTTGGTATTTCTGAATCAGCATCGAAGTCTGGATGCACCGCTGCAGCTTTCCGTGGTTCAGGATACTCGATGAAGGCTTGAGAGCACAAACAGCGGCTATGCGGAGCCGACAGGATCGATTTTAGAGTCCTTTTACGCGCCGCGCACTGCTTCGAGTATCCTACCGACTGCGCCAATTACGGAGGCTACAGGCGGAGTCTTCAAAAAAAAACAATTTACTTAAAATAAATTTAATTAATAATGGAAAATTACAATAAAAGATTATAATTAAGAATCTGACAACGTTCGAGGTTGGAACCGAAGTGGCCGTTTCCGCTGCCCGGGAAACGGTGGCGTGATGGTCGTCACGTTGAGCGAAGTCAGCAACTCGTGGCCCGCCTCGTGCCCGTGGCTGATGCAATATGTTGCTAGGTGTAATCGGGGTAAATGCATGGTCAGCGATCTTCTTCTAGTACCGTGGTATAACAAACGCATGCAATCAAAACGTCAATAGAGCTGATAGTAACGCATTATCAACTGTACGCAGGATTTTTATCTTCCGGTACTTTAAAATAGATGTTGTAACAAGAATGAAATCATATTTTAAGATGGGTAAAAGTTGTTAATCCACTAAATCAATCATAATCATAACTCAACACAAACTCTTCCTAATTTGCAAGAAGAGGTCAGTTGCATAGATACATTACCAATTAGCATATTTTGTTATGTAATCTGGCTTATCCGTAAATAATCGCGTAACTTAGTAGTTATGTATCATGCCATGTTTTTTGTTTCAGTGAACCTATTATGTTTTGCCTCAGCCCTGCCATGCCATGCTCGTCCATACTCTAAGTTATTTCCTCCACTTGACTTAACCTCGACTCATGAAATTAACAGTTATGATATAACTTGATATTTTACATTAATATTCTCGACTTTTGTATGGTGTCGGATGCAAAAGAATAGCACCATCCCATCACTTCCCGTGGGTGTCGAAAGACTAAGGGACTCACCAGAGAATGGGCAGCCGCAGCAGCATTCTCTGTGCATTGCAACAGCTACACTGCGATCGCCAACCCGCCTGCCAAGCGGGGCGATTTTGTCAAAACTCCTTGTGTAGGGGGGGGGCCTATGTCCAGTAGTGGACGTCTTTCGGCTAATATGATGATGATGATGATTCTCGATATTTGAAAAAGTCGAAGTTAATGTTAACGATTGTCAAATCTTCCACTACACCACAAAGGACCACGTGACATTTTGGTAGTGCACGTCAATACATTTATGTTTCTGCTGCTGTTTCATACAAAAAATTAAAAATCAATTAGATATGAATTTGTGGAAAATATACTGTTAATGCAAGTTTATATCTCAAAGCTTGTATGTGTATAAATGGTGTGTGTGCGTGTGGTGGCTTCCGGAGTGATCAGCTTTGTAAGAAAACTGAGATCATCATGATGATGGATTTTCTTTTAGTTCACGATACCGCTACACGGAAATTAATACAGTCGGTCACTATGTTACAAACCTACAGTTTGCGGGATATTTAAGGCCTTTAGTATTTAGTTTCATGACAGACAGCCTGTCTGTCAGTTACACGCCAGTCACATTAGATATGGTTTTAATTCATTTAACAAGTCCACTTATTTAGGATTTTTTCTTGTTCTATGAATGGCCGAAGACACATTTATAGGTTCATAGTTACTAATGTATTGTGTAAAATGTGTGTTATGGGATTGAAACTGCTGCCAACTAAATCTATACTAATAAGTGGTGACGGGCGGGCGTTTTGGGGGACTGTCTTTATGTAGAACTTTGACGTTCAAAAAGTGCTGGCACTCAGCCTAATTTGAATAAATGACTTTTGAAATTTGAAATTTGAAATTTGAAATTTTATAGAACTATTTATATAATATTGAAAGAGATAGAATTCTTTGTAAGTTTGTGAGAGGTACTGGACCAAGGTGTGACTGATACGCGCCTGCCGGATGATGACGCCATGTGTTGATTCTGGCGCAGCATCTGGTCGGTGCCTGTCAGTCACACCGAGGGTGATTGGACTCGGGAGGTCAAGCTGCGTGTGATCCTATACCAGATATAGGGGCAATTATCATCACCCCCAAGAGCTCGTGCAGTCCGTCCGTTGCCTAACTGGAAATATCCAGAGTCGGCCGGGCTACAGAATTATTGGATTGAATGGTTTCAAAGATCGCCCGCTCGCTTGGAATCTCAATTCAAGTCTGCCTTAGAGTTTGTATTTGCTCTTAGTATCTCGTTAATTATTTCACCGATAGACAGCTATACTTATACTACATAGTAGCTTATGCCCGCGGCTTCGGTCGCGTGAAAATCAATAATTATTCCAAGGGAACATAAAGTAATCCTGCCCTATTTCAGGACATAGACAAGCTGAGTGCCACGTAAACTCACTTTCGCGTGTATAATATTAGATAGGATACCTCTCTCTAAAAAAATACGGTTCTTGCGTTTTCCTGCATGTGGGATAAACTACTGGAGAAAACCCGTGGGAGAGAGAAAAACGATTTTGTTACGACATGAAACGCGTTGATGTCTTTTGTACTAGCAACTAAAAGTTACGTAGCAAGTGGTTATATTATGAATAATTATACGTTCACAAGACAATAAACAGACAGGAAACCAAATCGTTGACGAAATGATTGATACCGGAACATTAAGGTGAAAGATCACAGATAGTCTAACTACATATAATGATTAATTGAATAAGAAATGTTATCGATCCGAGCGTCATGCACTAAAAAGCCTTATTGAATTTACAATAAGTAGTATAGTTGCTTGTAGCTTTCGATGATAGGTGTTTAATGCCTGGCTCACAATTAAAAATGTATTTGTTATACTTTTAATACATCGAAACTCTTATAATACATACGTATGGCATGAATGAAACTGAAATCGATTTCGCAATGCTTGTAACAAGCGTATAAAACTATGCTTATTACTAGAATTATTATTACTATAGTAGGCGCCAGATAAATGTGGAATAAAGTATATTGACCTTTCCCTAATAACTGTTCATAGGTACCTAAACAATTAAATATGTATCGTTTTTCATTATTAGACAATGTTAAGGATCACGAGAGATGATGATTCGGGACAGCTTTGTGTCATTAATTCCGTTTTTCAAATTAAAAATGTCAATAATTGTAAGTGGGTCAATGACCGTTATTCCACGATTATCTGGCGCCTACTATAGAAGATTTATCTCCTTTTATCTGAGATGCAATTTACTTACTATTTACAACTTAACATCAAGCTAACAACTATTAAAATTCTTAACAACATAAAGCTTTTACTAGTCAATAAATCAAAAACGCAATGATCTCAATTAACAGTCGAGGTGGCAACCAAAGAAGCTGATCACTTATCATAATTATTTTTTAGGGTCAACTCCTCTATTGTTGCACTGTAGGGTGGTACAATCCTCCATTTCTTCCATTAATTTCTCCCGGCTTTGGGCAAGTGTAGACCAATACTGCCAACAGGCGTTGAGCTCGTCCTGCCATTCTTTTCCGTAAAAACGTTTTGGGTACACATTCATTGTGCGTACAGGTAAGAAGTGGAATTCCCTGCCAGAGTCTGTGATAGCTACAACCTGGGAGTTTATAAGTCAAGAGTGAATAGGTTACTTCTAGGCAAGCGTGCTTCATCTTCGACCACATCATCGCTTACCTTCAGGTGAGATAGTGGTTAAACGCGTGCCTATCAATAGTAAAAAAAGTTTACGCCAAGATCTCCCGCGATGACAGAAAAGCAACCGAGTTCCAAACCAAGTTGGAAGTCGGTAGCTTTTATTTGCAAAAAGTATTTCGTCAAAAAGGTACAATAGGGTACGAGCCCGACTCACACTTAGCTGGTTTTCGTTCTTTTTCTAAACAAATCAAAGAAAAAGACTCATAAATATTTAGCAGTAAACACTTACATCCCCATATATCAGTCTACAACAGATAGCGTGATGATAGCAATGCAAATAACATAATTATTGCATGTAGTGTGAAATATAGTCCACGTCGCTTAGATGATTAACCGATTTGATTGGCTTTCGTCATAGCGGCGCAGGCGCAGAAAAAAAATAGATTTATGTGCACCGCAATAGTGAAGTTGCAATTCTTTTTCAGCTGTTTCAGCACTGTAGCTGTAAGTATTGTAATTAGCCGGTATTTTGTTACGATTTTCAGCCTGAAAAATGTATGCTAGCTCATTAGAATGATTATTGTAATTTTAGTTGAAATTGGTTTAATTAAGACCTACAATATGCGGCATTGCTTTGATTGCAAACATTTTGTACCTGTTTTTGCCTTGGAAGGCAGAAGTAACCCGATTATATGTCTAGATACAAAGCAAATAATATAATGCGAAAAATAGTGCATTATTTGAATAAAAACAATTAGCAGTTGTAACAAATTACCTATTCCTCAAATTTGCATTGAGGAAAAAATAAAGTATGTTGCAAAATTCTACGTGCCGGGCCATATCAGGAAAGATATGAAAAATTATTCGGCCGCGCCACATAAATATTACGCCTTTTAAAATAAGGCGTCAACACCTCGACTGTATGGACATGACACATCGCAACGTAATTCTGAACCATCAAACCAACAACCGCAATATTCGGTAAATAACCATAATGACGATCTAAATCCGAATTCTTCCGAAGATTTCCGAACGTCCCGTATAGTTATCAGAGCATCCCCGCTAATGGCGACGACGTGACCACGCCTAGACGTCGCGGTTTAAAATAATACACCAGAATCACTAGATGAAACCGATACTTTCTATAGACGATTATGGGATAAAAGTGAGCTTGAGAAACTTTTGTACTTGTAATAAAGTTTTCCTTAGAAGACACAATGGATTGTGTGCCCTAACATTAGGCTCGGTCCTAGGGTCAACACTGACGGCTGAATCCGTTTCAATACTAGGTTGTTTGATGTGTTTACCTCTTGATATTGTATACTTAGACTACAATACATTGCGAAATGCAAGACGAAATTAATGTGAACTGAACTTTAAGTATAATTCAAATTGTGAGAATTGCTCCGCGTCGTTTGTGGCTAAAGTTAAATTGTTAGAGTCGCCTAAGTCCCAATTGCATAATATTCTCATCAAAAGTCAAAGTGAAATATTAAACAAGATCTGAAGCTTTCAGTGCTGTCTAGAGTATGATTAAACCATCAAAAATATCCATAAGGACCATTCTTGGTAAAGGTGATCCAGTTGTTAGGTATCAGCATCATTCTCTTTACGTTATCTCATAGTCTATATTACGGTACCGCCTGTGTTCAATGTGTGCCAGGTTTGATGGTGGCTTTCTGCCCGTCGAGCACAAACAACCACGTTTAACTTCCAGAATTTAAACGAGGCCAAACATAGAGCTGTACAGGTTGCAAAATGTAAAAGACGTGTAAAAGTGTTATTTTTAAGCTATTTACAAAATAAATTGCCACCTTTCGTCCTATCTTATTTCCAACGACCGAACTTTATAAATCCTGGAACGTTTTAAATGTACGACAACAGTACATTTTACATATAGTTTTACTCCAACATTCTAGAACACCATATCATACATATCTCTAAACGTCGGAAAGACATAATCTGCACCATTCCACCTCCACGGACTTCTTTCATAAAACGATTTTCTTCATATCTTGCTCCATCCCTCTACAATAAAATAAATAAAAAATGCCCAATCTTTAAACTGACATTCTACAATTGTAAAAAAACTGTACGGACACTCCTTTTGGACCTCAATTATGAAGACACTGAATTATTTCTCACACAGTTATCCTGTAAACACACACACACAAGCAGACACACTCAACACATAAATGCACCTACACACCATCACACACACACACACTCACACACTGTAGATATGTTTTATATTGCACATAAACTCAGACTGCACAGATGCTGTTTTAAATTTATATTAAGCACAAATTATGTTTTTAATAATCCACCAATTTGGGGACTGGCACTGTTTCTCCTTAACACAGGCTATATTTTAGCCTATCTAGGAGAACAGTACTCCACCCATCTTTATTGTAAAATTAACCTAAAAACATATATGTATATGCAACATTTGTAAACTTTGCAATCCCGCTATGAAATAAATTTTATTATTATTATTATTATTATTAAATATCATTTATTATTGGTCGGACAAATTGTAATTTTGAGTCAATCGACATGAAATGAAGAAGTAATAGGTTATATATGGCGTAAACAGAACAAACCACAGGACTCATTAATAAATAAACAATAAATATCATTACATGTTAATAATCTAACAGGCTATCATTTCAAATGGCTAGGAACCATAAGATTAATAGCCTCAAGTTATCTCATACGGTGCTTTGACCATCGGAGAACAAACTGCACTTTAATGTGCTCTGATACACAGACTTATTATTATTTATTATGATAGATAACAAGTCTACCAATCATCAGCAAACACTAATGAACAAGGTCAATTAACGATTTTATAACTAAAGCTATGCTAGCTGAAAGATGCTAAGAATAACTGAAGATTTAAGGCACTAGGTAACGTGATGAGCAAAACCAATAAAAAATGTATTGGTGTTTTAGAACTTGCGTAAAAAGTTTTTAGTGTATTTTTAAGTAGCCCATGCTGCCCCGCTATTTGGCAAAATACTTGCAAAAATAATTATAAAACGGTTTGTGCTTAAATCATAAAATTTCTCACAATGCAACGGATACATTTTTTCTTTGATCTTAATTGCACTTACTGAACGTGCAATTAAGATCAAAGAAAAAATGAATCCGATTATAGGGTACCAAGCGCCTTAAGTTAAGGTGTAATCAAAAGTTAGGCTATAAATAAGCTAAGTGTTAATAATGTTAGTTGAAAGATGCCTAGATTTAAGGCACTAGGTAACGTGATGCGCAAAACCAATAAAAAATGTATTGCTGTTTTAGAACTTGCGTAAAAAGTTTTTAGTGTATTTTTAAGTAACCCATGCTGCCCCGCTGTTTAGCAAAATACTCGCAAAAATAATTATAAAACGGTTTGCGGCTTTAAAAAAAAACACAAAATTTCTCACAATTAAACGGGCAGTACCTACGTGCAACTAATTAAGATCAAAGAAAAAATGAATCCGATTTTAGGGTACCAAGCGCCATAAGTTAAGGTGTAATCAAAAGCTAGGCTATAAATAAGCTAAGTGTTAATGAGTAAAGATGCTGATGAGATCAATAAACATAACAAAGTTGTCATATTAATTTCTTCTGATGAGAACAAATTCTCCCCCAAGGCAACACTTATAGGCAATTTTATGATTGGCTACCTTATTTAATTTTGCTAGAGGCGTTGTTAATGGATCTTGTTGGTCATAGGTACCTAACGACCAAGAAGTTCAAAAGACCACAAAACTTTTGGCACATAATTAATATTGTAACAGAAATTACGGTGATTAACTGAAATTCTTTGAAACATACAGGTATCGTCAAATACATTTCAATTGAATGACATTTTCTGTCATGGAGAATTCGTTTTTTGCAAGATTACCTATAGTTCTGGTTGAGATAGGTTATTTAAATTATTTTTTATTTAAAACTTTAAAATTTAATTAACTTTTATAAAAATGTTTTCGTGTTTAATATTTACAGCTACCTTCTTGTCGAAATATTTTCATGTGTGGAGAAATTTATAATATTATTTTGCAACATCCGCTACAACATAATGCTACAATCTACTTGATCATTATTCCATGCTTAATCCCAAATTACGTTAAATTTCTGAACAGTATTTACTACTTAAAATACAAACTTTTTTCTGATGAAGCCCAAAAAAGTCTGTGAATTACCTTTTATTTTATTTTATACTTTCACAATAATAACGACACTATGTCTCAAATACATACATAAATATGTATTATGTGTCACACACGTACCGTTCTCAATCCCTAGGAATTGAGCATGATTGAGCAGTTTAAATTTAAGGGCAAATGAGTTCTACATTTATCACTAATGAGATGTGTTATAACATAACGGAAGACTATTTTCAAAACTAATGGTCGAAACTAAAATGCAATCAACCAATACAATACAATTATGATAGGATGTCATGAGTCAACTTTTTATTAACATCTACAGTTTCTTGTCATAACAGAAAATAAGGATGGTAAATTATTTATTCTTTTTTTTTAGAGTTTCTTTCTAGAAATTATCGAAAACTCGTGGAATTTATTCAACTGCATGTCTGGTACATTTGCATTTATAACTGCTCGACAAATTTTAGACTTAGATATTTTAATATAATCTGAATGTATCTCACAAAACTCATAATTTCCAAATAATTACTCGGTATTTTACATAGCAATCAAACTATCATGAAACAGATGCGGATCAATTAACTAAATGATGAATAATCACTTGAAGAAGCTAATAAACATGTTCATAAAGAGAACGTAAGATAAGAACCTGCTTAGGTGTCGTAAACTTAATTGATCAACTATACTGAAGATGCAAGGTCGAAAACCGACGAAATAAATCAAAGAAACGGGTTCACAGATACTTAAATTAAAGTACAGTTCACGACGAACTATACCTTTCTAAGTTAAGGTTGTAAATTACGATTGGAATGTAAAGCAAATAGGTTTAGGGCTCCCTCGGACACTGTCCCCTGCAGGTGCAATTTGGACTATGTCGCGAGCAGTCTGTCTGTGTTATCTGTTTTCGAGAAAACTGTTGTTTGGGTAGCCATAATGTCTGTAATAAGGCTTTGTTCTCCGCGATAGATCGTCCGTTGTTATTTCCTTGAATAAAGACATCGAGATTCGGATCTCTGTAAACTTTGATACAATGGGAAATTGGTTTTCGTAACGTTAAATCACAGAATGTGTTGTCGCCTTTTCAGGTTATTTTGGAAAATTATGAGGATCAAACATCAATTTTTACATTCTGAATTTGCTAGGTATAGGAAAAAAAAACTTTAAAAAAGAAAAAAAAGTGAAGCGTATGAGAACTTAGAATTTAATTTAAAAAGCACTTAATCAACTATTAAGATTACGTTATTATAGGAGGTCATAATTTCGAAAGCAAAAAATAATCTATTGAGATGAGTCGTAATAGCAATAAATAGTGAAATGATTTATTACAAAGAGATCTTTCGTATATTACATAAAATTGGTTTCTTCATGACTTTCCTTTAATTAAGACATCAAAAGGGACGGTAATTAAGAATAATATAAAATGTTACATAATAATCGAAATGTGGAATTGAATTAGTATGATGTGAGCTTCGTGGCGAAAAAAATAAATGCCATTATAAAGTGATTTTGTAGCATCACGAGATAATTTCTGTTTGTCGGTCCATTCGGACGGTAAATCATCACTTTCTCTGTTTGTTTCATAACAGATGAAGATAGCCCCGATATAATTGCTACTGTCAGATGTGGGGTTAGCAGAAGACTCGCTTTAGGCTTACCTATGTTGGCAAATGTCATGTCCTCGTTTTTAAAGTTCGCACGGCTTTGCGGATGTGACAACATTGCAGAAGTATAAATTTTGTGCTTTATCACTGAATGTCGATCTAATCATTAAGTTTATTTATTACTTTATAGGTTCGTTAATGTGAGCATATTTTGCAACGTTTAGCAATATTTTGGGAAAAAGAATCTTTTAGGCGCCACCTCCACGAGCGAGTGTTTTGCGGCGATATTATTGTCCTGCCACTTCATTTTATAACATTAAAAACTCTGTGAACGTGTTAACACGGAGATGATATTTTCACGGGGATTCGGCGAGTGACATTGACGAGCAAAACATTAACTCGCAACGATTTACTCGTTTGTGGAGGTAGCGCCTTAGAGTAAATAAAAGTTTAATTGGTCCTCAAAACACAAGTTACGCTTTGCAGCTCCTTATCATTAACAGTGATATCCCTCTTCAATTAATAAATAAGGAGTTTGATTAAATCTTTCTTTTAAGGCGAAATTAAATGCAAAATTGCTTCTTATTTAAGAAAAAATAAATATTTTTTTGAATTCAAATCAAATGTTTTAATATTTAATATAATATTTTAATATATCTTTAAGAGACGTGGCCCGCTAGGGCCAGAGCCTGCCAGAGTTGCGGAATTTGTTCGAAAGAGTCACCGCGGCCCTTTAGAAGGAACACGGATGGGTTTTAGTCAGTAATAGTCTGACACGCCCTTCCGCTCCACCCAGAGCGGAAGAAGTCATTTGATGATTTCAGATCCTTCAAAAAAAAAGAGAAAAAAACCTCTTATGGGGCTGTACCGTTGGAGAAAAAGTTCATATTTGTAGCGTTAGGATAACAAACTAGTAAACCAATCCTAACGGAACCATTACATTTGGCCAAGCCTATCGTTTAACAGTTTCATGAAGCATGTTGTGTGGGAGAATTAGCCGAAATAATAACTGGAATTCTCACGAACATGGCTTGAAACAATCAAAATGTTAATTTTGATGAAACTGAAGCTCCCACATCCGATGGACTAGATTAGGCAATAAAATATTTTTTTCAAATGGTCAGGACACGCTTTTTTTCTCATACTTGAAGGTTTCATAATAAGATTCACATCTTTTCAGGACTTTTAAATAATGCCATAATGGATAGTAGTCAGATAGGTAGATAGATAGAATACACTTAATCATCATCTGCCTAGCCTTTTCCCAACTATATTGGGGTCGGCCTCCAGTCAAACCGGATTCACCTGAATAAATACCAGTATTTTACGTGGAGCGGCTGCCTACCAGACCTCCACAACCCATTAACTGGGTAATACGGTACTCCTTGGCAAGACTTGTGTTAGATTATCTGGCTTCTGACTATCCGTAACGACTGCCAAATATCTACATATGACAGCCGGGACCAACGGCTTAACGTGCTTTCCGAGAAATAAACTAAAATACGAGAATACACTTAATCGTACACGAAAAATAGTAACGCTGTGCCTCCATGATTCCAGTGTGTGACAGAGAGTCGTATATAATGGAATGACTGATAGCACCATTCCCTTTTTATATCTGCTATCTTGATAGTATTACACTTAACGGCACGGCCACTGCAAACCTAACCTTCACATTTTTTTCTGTGTATTGATATTTCCTGCACATTTGATGAAACATTGCCTTTTAAACGTTTTTTAGCAGACCTCCCTACAACGTTAATCTCTTCAAAATTAAAGTGAACAGGCTTCTTCTGGGTAAGCTCGCTCCATCGTCGTCTTTGTCTCTGTCATCTATGACCTAGACTAGAGTCAAAAGCAAGCAAACCCATCTCAAATATTCCATTCAAATTGCCATTCGCTCCGTTGCATACCACGACGCGATGTTGTAATGGTGTATCTTCCTTCCATGCATAACATTACTAGTATTCACACATTTTGCTGCGTCAAAGCGACCACCCTTATTGAGATCCAAAGTCATCTTCAGAGATAAGATGATACATCTTGCAATCTAGATCTTGCACTGGAATCTTATTTGTATTAAATGCAAGCTGGTGTTCGTACAATGGCGAGTAATTGCTATCGACTAGTTGACTGTGAGATTAATATTGTGTCATCCTTAGTTTGAATTATCATTGCATTCATTTGTGTTGTCATGTTTTGTGAAACATACCTTTCTGATAATTGTTCTAGATCTAGTTAAATGATCGTGATGTTGTTGATCATAAAAGTGTAATCCTTTTGCTCTTTAGAAGGTGCTTAGTAAAGGCTACGGGAATTTATTTGAAGGCAAAATCATGGTGCATTGGAGTTGTGATCACCTCGGTAAATGCTCTTCAGGCAATCGGCAGTAGAAAGTATTTTGGATTCACATAATGCTTGCGTAATCCAGCTTCTTGATTAGGTACAGATAATTATTTATTTTTAAATACGGTGTGAATCCTCCAATTAACCAATTATAATCAACACAGGCAACATAAGATGAAGCACTAATCACCGCATCTGAATACCAAAATGATCCGATTTTCTTACAGGTTACATGTAAAACGGAAACACTCTGCGACTACTAGTTCTGTTTAAAATACTTGCTAGGCAACCTACATAGATGCTGTTTTTGGCAATTAACTCTCAAAAAAACGCTTTAGTGTTTCCGAATATTTGGCTATTTGCATAGAAATAGTCTATAAAAAAATTATACATTAGAAAGGCGCTTATCTCGAAGATTTATTAATGTATTTGAATAAGTCTAGATTTTGGCGAGAAAATATCCTGTGTCTGTGGCTTATATTAATGTATCGTTTGTCTGTCTACGATCTAAGTTATTGTTCAAGGAAATATGATATTAATTTTGTGCATAACGGTTTTTATGCATTTTGGTAAATTGATGAGACTATATTGATTGATGATTATTATTCTTGTGCTTTCAAAAAACTTCTTAGAAATTATATTGTTAAAACTGCGACATACTTGTTCACTTTGATGATTATTTTTTAGATTTACAGGCCAAGAATCTATTGCACAATAAAGTAAAAAAACTTTTGATAGGGTTCTGTTCCGGGTTTGGCCCCTTTTGTTTTGTGTTACCAATCTCATTGTATCCACCAGTCTCAATGTGCCCCGGGGTTTCACCCGCCGTTTTCGGATTTTTCTTTTTGCTTGGCTCCTAAGGATTGTAGCGTTATTTTTCTTTCATAATAAACCTTGCTCTGACAATAACAAACACAACAAAAATACCCAATTAAGTGCAGTCGTTCTGCAGTTATGTATATATATGTTATTTCGGGGATGCATTTTTGTGATTCTACGGAATCGGTGGAATTTCAGGCAGATGTTTTTTTTGATTGTTCTTATTAGTTGCGTTATCGGGCTTTTTGCAACCTATAAAAAACCATAAAATAAATGATTATCCTCTATAAATCATAACTACTTGCATCATCTTTCTTTAAATTAGTATCAAATTACAATAGAAATAAATCTTAACAAAAGGTGTGTCCATTAAATCAAAAATCCTTTTCTCAAAATCAAAAAATGACGCGTTCTTTTACAGTTTATAACAAACGAAAAATCGGCTAACTGGATGCATAAAATATAACGTTTATGAGATAACTGTTATTTTTGCATAGTTAATGTGTTCTTCTAATATCTATTTAGTTTTAGACAAGGCTTTCGAGACGGGTTCGTAAAACTTTTAACCGCTGTATCGTAAATAAAACGAGATGTAGAAGATTTATATGCTATCAGTATTAAACAAGATAATAACATTAGGATGCTAGAGTTTGTTTAACAATTTATTGACCTGTTTCACCATCAAGTTGAGGTACATATTAAACTAGTAGAAGGCTAATTTTCTTGCCCGCACGACGACGTGCCCCCGACGCTAAGCTACAAATCGCCGTGCTTTCTGTCACATGTTTGTGACGTTTGGCGTACAGGGCACGCGCTTGCTTGTCAAGTATACGTGACAATAGCGTTCAAACGGTTCAACGCTCGTTAAAATTCAAGTTGCAATATTATCTCCGCCACAATGAATGTTAAAAACTTGTTAAAATGTAGGGAACAGTTTGTACACCAAGTTTGTCATATTGCGATTGCGATGCGAGATAAGGATCTTTTGCATGAGCATGCAAAAATTTATTGCGAATTAGAAGACCCATTGTTGTACTTAAGAAACGATTAAATGAAAAAAAAATTGGTTGTCTGTAAAGTCAGTTTACGGACGATAGTTTAACGTGACAACAAAACATTGATGAAATGATCGTAACGTTACAATGAGCGTAGCGTTACAATGAGCGTAACGTTACAATGAGCGTAACGTTACAATGAGCGTAACGTTACAATGAGTCATCCTTCATATTGCGTGCAGCCGGCGTTCATCGATTTATTAGACGTTGTCACGTCAAAAAACATTTAAACATTAAATGTTTTTTAACGTTAACTCTCTGCCTCTGTCTGTTTCTGTTCACTCTAATCTCTTCAAAATTAGAGTGTACAGGCTTCTTCTGGGTAAGCTCGCTCCATCGCGATCGTCGACTTTGTCTCTGTCATCTATGACCTAGACTAGAGTAAAGAGAAAACTCATCTCAAAAAAAAAAAAAATTCTTTATATTAACATCTCGGCGACTGTCACTGTCGAAAACTTCTATTATAAAATTTAGGAGAATTAGTGGTGCTTTTGACAGTTTGCAACTGCGATGCAAATGTGAACGCTCCTAAATACGAGAGTTGGTTTGGTCTTTTGTTACCATTATTCTGATTTAAGTATGTTTCGCGACTGACTAGTGTCATCACCAGTTACTAGCTGATGAAGCCTATCTTGGCCATACCACTTCCCAAATTGGTTGTGATTATGCATACACTTTAAAACATTGACATCAGATAATTCCTTATTTGGGTTTTAGGCTTGTGAATGCATATTAGTTTATAGATGTCCCCTGCTAACGTGGGTCTTAATTTAGGCAGATGTACTATATAATTATGGAGAAGCTTTGTGGCTGCGAGAACATTGCTTAATTATTCCCTAAATTCTCAATGACTGCCGTAGTGACAACGACGGCAGTCATTGAGAATTTAGGGATGTTTTTACAGTCCTACACTACAACAAATTAATTATCACAAAAAATGCTCTTTTCCGTTTAATTGATTAACAATGCCTTTATAAATTGCTCTGACAGTATCATATTTTTTACCAAAACAATGTTGCATAGTAGGTACAACATGTTTTGCGACGATTTATTTTTAAAACATGAAGTTTCTCGTTTGGAGTCAACGTAATTTGTCGGTAACAATGCGATGGAAAAGTGACTGTTACTTAGTAGTTAGTAGACAATGTATGGCAAAGTTCACCTGACACGCGAACCGATCCCACACGACTTTTTTTTTGTTGTTACCTTCAATTTTAAGGAAAATGTAAGTATTTATTAGGCTTTGTGCATACCGGTTCCGTTGACAAAAAAATAATAAAAAACTGCAAAGTATAAAATAACTTTTTATTAAATAATACATTTCGGAAGTCGGTGTTTTTGGTTGTTTCTTGGTTTTTAACACCGACTTCTGAAATTTGGAAGGCGGTTGTTTTTTTTTTTTTGTCAAAAACACCACTGTAAAGTCACAAGAAAGCAAAATACGCAATTCCGTTTACTTGGATGACATATTTTTTTCGAGCTATTTTGAATTATAAACCAAACTACTGAACCGATTTTGATGAAATTACTACGGGACAAATCGGAAAATATATCCTTTCACATGAAATATATTTAACAAACATGATATTAATAACATAAAAACTACAACCGAATTGAGAACGTGCTCGTTTTTTGAAGTCGTTTAAAAATAAATCAATGAATCGCGTCGTGCCTGTCTACCCCTCGTCCCTTATTTATGAGTCTACCCCTGGGCTTCTAGCAAAAAATTATCAAGCTTGCACAATTTAATCAAGTGATGCGACTGACTGTTAAAAACTCATTCAACCTTTAAAGGTATGCGGAACAGAGAGTAAAGTCCCGCACACCACCATAGAAAAGGGGAGGGATCCTCCGAACCAGGCGGTTGTTGTGTCTGGTGGGCAACTGCCCGATATTCGATATTCGGACTGTTACATATGTTCAAATCGCACGGAGAACTTTGCTTACACGATGCAGAATTTCGTTGTTAGTTCGTCGTAGATGGCGTTGCGGTTCTTTTTGTTGCCACACAAATTTCGTTTCTTAGTTTTTCATGTGGCGGCATTGATGCCGCTACAAACCAATCACAATTTGATAACTCTCGTTAGGCAATTCGTCACAATAATTTTGTGATCATTTTCGTTCGAGAAACTGGGCCTTAGAGCGACCCATTGTAAGCTAAACTGAGTCATTTCTCAGCTCATTTACATGCGACCTGTATGATTGTGTACCACATAGTTGTCTTCAGATTTAGTGCTCAGAGTATAGATTGAATTGTTTTACTTTCAATGTTAATTAGTGCTGTTAATTAGTTATTTTTGCTATTAATTGATTAAGAAGTTCGCGTTACAATAATATGGTTTCTAAATGGATGTTTTCGCAATGATTGTGAGAAAAATTTATTTATTAAATTCTAGGTATCTAGTTAGTTTGCTAGGTTAGTTTTGGTTCGTAAGATCGGATAAGAATATATGTACCTACATATTTATTTTTCTAGGTACTTTTTGTATTAAGGGATTTAAATCGTTTTTTTTTTCATTTTTAACCTATCATCAAAAGTAATTTAATAAAATACTAGATTTGATTTTTGGTTAAGCCTTTGGTCTCGGCTGTCATTTGTAGATCTTTGGCAGTCGTTACGGATTGTCAGAAGCCAGTAAAACTGACTCCAGTCTTGCCAAGTACTACCATGTTACCCAGTTAATGGGTTGTGGAGGTCTGGTAGGCAGCCGCACCACGTAAAATACTGGTATTCAGCTGAATCCGGTTTCACAGGAAGCCAATATAGTTGGGAAAAGCCTTTTCCCAACTATATTGGGGTCGGTTAGATCTGATGATGACTAGATTTGTGATATGACACTATTTGCATTTTTCGTCGCCACACGACTGTCATCGTTATTTCAGCCGAAATACGTCCACTGGTTATAGGCATCTCCCAAATGTCGTCACATCGACTGTTGTCCGTCTCGCATCCCGCGAGTTCTCATGGCCTTCACCAGGTCATCGTTCTACCTTGTGGGAGACTTTCCAACGCTGCTTCTTCCGGAACACGGTCGCCACCTTTCAGCTCCGTCCTTTCTGCGATCGATATCCACCACCTGCCCACTGCCACATAATTTTGACGATTCTTCAGGATATGCCGTAAACTTAGTTCTCTTCATTTCTGCTTCCATCCGAGGGAATTATTTTCGTTAATCGCCCATCACAATCGTATTGCAAAACCAATGGTTTGATTACACCAACACTCATTTCTTGTTCCTGACTATTAAGATAACCGAAATAATCGTTTAAACTCGAGTGTGTGAACTCAGTTTAAAGACGTGTCGAATGGCGGTCAGGAGTTTAAGTCTAAACAAAGGGTCAATTAAACCAGTAGGTCAGTTGTTTGTCGCAAATAATTATAGTAAATAGTTAAAACAATTTGGTGATTGTTATCATTCTCACGGTGGATGAATATGTAACACATTTATCTTTATTTTTGGTACTTTTGGTGGAAGTAGGCCGCAGCCTGCCTTGTTTTTAATGGGATGAAAGTTATTTGATGATTTTAATATTGTTTGCATCGCTTGGATACGAGTACTGAGTTAGGATAACTCAGTAAACGTATCCAAGCGATGTATCATATAGTGATATAATATTTTATTTTAATTTGTTGTGAACCTACCACAGTGTAGTCTTTTTAATCCAAAGGTTGACTATAGTAGGCGCCAGATAATCGTGGAATAACGGTCATTGACAATTATTGACATTTTTAATTTGAAAAACGGAATTAATGACACAAAGCTGTCCCGAATCATCATCTCTCGTGATCCTTAACATTGTCTAATAATGAAAAACGATTCATATTTAATTGTTCAGGTACCTATGAACAGTTACTAGGGAAAGGTCAATGTACTTTATTCCACATTTATCTGGCGCCTACTATAGTAGAGAATGCCTTGATGCATTAAGTCCGCCCCGTGTACCACTATTGTACATTAAACTTAAATAAATAAGTAAATATATCCCAGTAAACGTATCTAAAGAAGTATGTAAGTGTCGGTGTATTTAATAAAATTGCGTTTCTTCTTCCCTTTTTCGATTCGAGGGTTAGTTTATCAATCGGGCCCAGGAGGTGACTATATTTATGGCAGCAATGGTAGCATTTAATATGATTCACAATTGAGCATGCACCACATGCAATGAATTGGGCGGAACACTGAACAGCGGCATCGCACTTATATTTGGCTTAATATTTAAAGAAAATTAATTGTTGGTGGGGCTAAGTGGAGGAACACTCACATGCAAGCGGGTATTACTTGTACCTACCTAATACCAGCTCGCAAGTTAAAGATTTCCCAATTACCCAGTTCTAATTAGTATCTTGTATCTCTTTCTTGTAATTATGTTGTTTGTAATTTAGTTCTGTCTCTGCGGAATTGGGTTCAAAAGTTCGAATCGATGCACGAAGTGGCGTGAGAGAATCTCTAAAAAATTAAACAAAACGAATGTATTTATGCATTTATGCCCTTACCATCAAACCATAACTTATTGGACCAATAAATACGGACATGCAACATTAGTTTACATCACCATACTTTGTTTTATTCTCACTTTTTTATCGAAAACATGTTTTATTTTTATTGGTTAGTGGATTCTGCCTACTTAACGGTAAACACACGGGGGTTCGTGTCTTATCTACATAACTAAATAGATAATTAACGAAAACTTAACATTACAAGCTTGTTGCAATGAAAAATTACATGAAACGGTTGGATGATTGAAGAAAGTATCCGCCCCGACCTAGCCAGCCCGTACCGCTGAGCCTGCCGTCTTAAATTCGCCCCTAAATAATATTCCAAGTTCGATCCAGCCCGTCCCTAGCTGTCCTCCCCCCAGAGACGAGCTTTTTTTTTAATCCTCATGGAAATCCTCCACCCTGGGGCGGGTGGAGGGGTCTGTCAGACTCTTACTGACTAAATCCACCCCGGTGTTCCATCTACCACCTACGCCGGGGATCGCGGGAATGTATGCGACTTCCGCAATCCCCGGCTGGTGCCGGCCCGCCACTGCGGGCCACCTCGCGTCGGCGAGGGGAGTGAGGTGTTTGACTCCCCTCGCTACGTTAAAGAGGTGCGCCCCTCTTTACAGAGAACACCACGCGCCGCCACCTCGGGTCCGGATGAATAGGGGGCGACGGACATCCCCAACTCCGCCGCCCCTGGACCCAGTTAGGGGGGCCGGAAGAGGGCAGCGTATGCCCTCCTCCGACGCCCGATGCGCCTGCTGCGGGCTGAGAGAGCGGTTGAGATTTCCCTCTCCCTTTCCGCAGCCTCCTTCTGCGCCAGAACAGTTTCGCAGAAGGAGACCACCGCATCCCAGAACTCCTCACCGCCGACCATAGCATGAACTACGGTCGGCAGCGAGAGGTCCCTGCCTACCACAGAGATGAGGGCACGGCGCGACTCCTCCCAAGCTGCACACTCTGCCAGCGTATGCCGTGCCGTGTCCTCCCGACAGTCGACGCAGTGGTGGCATCGAGCGTCCGGCTCCCTGCCTATGCGACACAAGAACCTCCCGAAGCAGCCATGCCCCGAGAGGACCTGCGTCGCACGAAACGACAGGGAGCCGTGCCTTCTCCCGAGCCAGAGGTCGAGCACTGGCCGGATGGCCTCGATAGTGATGAGGCTGGCGGAAGGGCTCGAAAGCCTGTCCCGCCATTCCGCCACCAGGACCTCGCGCAGCTGCGACCGACGCAACTCCAAGTGTCGCTGCGTCAGTCGCTCGCCGCGCGCCCGCGCGTCCGCGCGCCACCTGTGCAGTGACGCGAGCACTTTCGCCTCCAGGTCCCACGGCGGAGATCCGGCCAGTGCGCAAGCCGCCTCGTAGGAGATCGTGCGAATCCCCTGATGACTCTGACGGCCATCACCCTCTGCGGCTTCCGCAGAACTGTGATGGTGCTGGCCGTCAGGTCAGCCGCCCAGATCGGGGCCCCATAAAGGGCCATCGATCGCACGATCCCCACGTACAACCGCTTACAGGCGGTGCTCGGGCCCCCCAGATTGGGAAGCAGCGTTGACAGCGCCCCCGCCCCCCAGAGACGACCAAAGCCAAGACCCGTATCCCACAGGGGGTACCCTTAGCGTGTAGTCGTTTAGTTTGTAAGTCCTGGCTGGAGGCTTTAATATTTATATTAAGGCCGCCACAGGCCAGCCCGGTTAATCAGTCGACAACCTCCTAGGTTGGAATGCGAGAGGTCACTCATAATTACAGCTTTACTACTAGGAAGCAACGTCCCTACTATTTAAATTAATTGTTTTGTTTTAACAAACATTTATATAGATAAGGTAACGATGTTGATATCTTTGTTAATTTGTCAATTATATGAAACACAATACCATTAATTGTAGTAGGTATCTCAATTAAATGTTTATTATAAAAAAGTAATTCTTGGTTTTTAATTAATTGTACAGTATTTTTCTTGCTTCCCTGAACGTTATATGCCTTATAGATGTAAATTAATATTATGTACATTGTGTCTTTGTTAAATGCATTTCTGTTTATATCAGTCTGTCTATGTGTTTATCAGAATGAAATCCGTTATATGTAGGGTAAAAGCCGGATAGTTGCCACACTTTTTATAAAAATATATAATAATTATATATTTAGTTAGTTGTCACTTTATTCATAAAACGGGTAGGTACTTTGGTTTATTATCTTCAAATTTGTGAAAGTAAAGAACATTATTTTTGATATTTCCAGAATATTGGCGATTTTTGTCGACCTCTAAATTTTGTGACATCTATCCCATATGGGGGATAGTTGCGTAATCCATGTAAATTACGTTTAGGATAGGTGCCCCGCCGAGAAAGAGGAGTTTTATCGCGCAAAAACTTTGATCGCACCTTAGCATGTGTCTGTGCGATTGCATGGGAAGGCCATGCAATCGCACAGACACATGCAATACGGTCTACTTAGTGGTCGTTGTAAAGTCTCTCGATTGATAAATAAAATAACATGTGATTCATCCGCGAAGCTAGAGTAATTAAAATCGAGGCAACTATACCCCTGGGGCAATTATCCTGGTTTTACCTTAGTGTCCATGGCTCATGATCGATGATGGACTCAACTTTGACTTAAGCTCGCTTTTGTACATGAAGATTATTATCACACACATAAGTTGTTTTGGTGCACAATAAATAATGAATAAAGCATGGAAGCTGTGATCACTAGTCTTCCCACGACATAATCTTACCTTATTTTGTTATTGTTGTGTGTGTGCCTGTATGGACCATATTATCTGAAAATTAATAAATAATAATAACGCACATAACAACTGAAATTAAACCAAAATCCTAGGTATATTAAAATTATCTTCTTTTACCCTGAAAAGTTTTTCTGTTTTCCTTTTAAGATATTTGCACACTATGTATATTTATAGGAACCAGTCGTGCAGAAAAGAACAAGGAACATGGAGACGCCTGAATGGCTATGGCTAAAAAAGTCCCTTGAAAACCTAAATGATGTGTAAAAGTTATGCATAATTATTTATTAGAAGGGGATTGGATGTCGTTGACCGTTTATGATCGTGGCTGAGGAACACTATGATAGTTTAGAATATACATGAAGAGACATCGATACGACAATAAATGAAAACACTGGCAATACTGGTTCAAACGAATATTATTAAACTATCATAAATCCTGTTACCGAAATTAAAGATTAACTTTCCAATTACATAAAACGTCAAAAAAACTCAAACTTATCAAGACTATCCTTGATAAGTTTGAGTTTTTTACTACTGACTACTATTCTGACGAAATATTCCAAGCAGTCTGTTGCAATTAGTGACATCAAATCTGTGATAAAAGACAAAATATTCGTATGAACTCGTATTGCCAATGTTTTGATTTATTGTCGTAACGTCGTCTCCATCTTGTATACAAATCTGGAAATACATTAGGGCATACTAGAGAACCAAGACCATCAAAATAATACATTACTAGGGTTATACTTTTTAGGTTCAGACAAAAAAAAAAGTGTAAATAATATTACTGCACTATTATTTAATATTAATACTTCTTCCTTCGTGTCTATCAAATTAACTGTAACAGGCTGAATAGAAAAGGTTTAATGTAAAACGTATGCTTTGTTTTTAAGTTAATTTTCATATTACGATGAGTCCATGCTTTCCCTTATTATCTTTCGTACTGCAAAACAGACGGTTAAATTGATAGCTTTTTAATACATTGATTTCAATAAGGACATTGACAAATCTAATTCTTATACAAATATCAGCTTAGTGATTTAAATGTCATTGCCTCCACGATGTAAGTGGGTGGATATAACTTTTATCTCAGCGTTCAAGTCAATAAAACTTATATTAATGAGTATCCACTATCCATTCCGGCCTACAATACATAAAAAGCTTGTAAAAATAATGTTACCTAGAATATATCTAAAACGTCTACCTACATTTTGCGAAAGTAGTTCTGATTTAAAAATTTTGTCTACATATTCGAAATTTAATCCGTTACAGACGAAGTTTAACATACGAAACGAATAATGATTAAATCGGATTCTGGCGGATTTTCGTATGTATGTAAATTAATTGGGTAAATGTACAGATTTATCATTTTATTGGTCTCGTGTTTAGCTAGTAATGCCCTCAGTATTCACTCGTTCATACTTTTTTGTTGCTTCTTCACGTACGTTTTTGACAAAGGAGAGAAAGTTCCAAGCTATTGTCGGATATAGTCGAGGAGTTCTTTGAAGGAACGTCATTTCATTTTTGTATCTATTAATTGTTTAGTCTGTCTGGTCTGAACGTTATTTGTTATTTTGAGTTGATAGAAAGTTGATAATTTTAAGTGGGTTCTAATTGAAAAAATATATATCTAGTGTTTAGATTCCGAGGAGACTATCTTTAATCTATCAATCTTCTTTCGATTATAGAGATTATAGTATTCCTAAAAAGGCTGGATGGATTGATTGATGATTACCGCTAATGATAATGGCACCTCTTCTCACCTATGCATATGTTGAGAAGTGAATGACGATTTCAAGTTACGTATCTGCATATATATTATATAGGTATGTATTTATTCTATTCTTTTATTTAATCTTTTTAGATTTATGAGTCACAAATTGAACCCAAAAAAGTGATGTGATTTGTTGTTGACCGTTTATTAACCAATCAGAACACGTTTGTTAATTATTTTTATGAAAAATTTATTTCTTAACAATTACACTACTACAACTATTTTACAAACAAACACACTACCAAATACATATATATAATCGTAACTTTTATGAGTTCCCTCAAAATAAATCCAACACTCTGGCCATATATTTACCGATCAGTAAAAGCAAATAAAAACGGCGTCTCATTTACAAGCACAAACAGGGGCCATAATGTTTTCCCATAGTTAGCAAGACAAGACAAGACAAGACATTTACCCGAGCGACGTTCAGCAAAGAATGCTGTTTTGGTATCAACTTCCCTTGCATTGTGTGAATGTGAATATGTCCATAAATTATTTTGTATTTTTGTAATTATAGGGCTTGCTAAATTACCGCTTATCTTGGTATGGTCATGTGAAGAGGAGGGATGAAATGCACGTAACTAAAAGAGTTATGAATATAAATGATGGATGGATGGACAGGGAGAGGGAGGCCAAAGAAAAGATGGATGGATTGTATTAGGAGTGATATGAAAGAAAAGGGAGTTAGTGATAAACGTGAAGGAGAGAGGTAAAGTGTTGCGCCGACCCCAAGTAACATGGGATAAGGTCAGGAAGATGATGAGGGCTTGCTAAATTGTTGAATATTGTAGTTGTGTCAAGTGCAATTGGACGCAAATATGCAATTACATGTTAACTAGTCAGCTGCGATTTTGAGAAAAAATTGGTTTGAACTTTTGAACTCCGTAAATATAAATTATGCCTTGATACATGAATAAAGACAAATGATATGGACCGATTTTATCCGGTATTTTCTTCTGGTAAATGTTTCTAAAGACAGAAGAGGGCCAAAACAAAGTTGAAGTTTATATGTTAATCTATAAATTAAAGAGATGCGAATTCCTTTTATATCTTTGCATATTTAACAAGGTTATAACAAGTAGATTGCGTTATTATTGCAAACTAATTGTGTCCTATTAAGTTATGTTTGTTTGAATAATAATAATGAAATTTCAAACAAGCTGATGATCATTGGAGTAAGGCTTGATTAATTCATCTGGCTGTTAAAATTGGTAATTATGTAAATTTTCCCTTTGGTTGTTAATTTGAATCGATTATATTATCGGCAGGTCTATTTATGTAAACATGGACTGATTGTAATTGTAATCGGATTGTTGCAAATACCGGTTGTAAAAGGTCTCGGTAGATTATAAATTTTCGATAAATCGCGATCAGACATGAACTGGCGACTGCGGCTGGTGTCTGTAGCAAGGCTTACACGGCTCGCTTGTTTGCAACGACCAATCAGAGGATGTCCATAATTGAACGAGTCATAGAAAATCAGATAGATTGTAGAAATGGGCACTGTGCGATCACCAGTTTATATCCGGTCACAATTTCTCAGTGAGTCACCGAAATATTATAAAGCATCAAAAATGCGTATTATTGTAGAAGAAATTATCTGTTCCCAATTTATCAAAACTTTATAATCTCGCCAGATGTTTTATGATTGGGAGATGCTTGTAAATTACCGGGTGACATAATTATTGCTTTTGAGTATTCCTAGAGAAATCTTTATCTATTTATATGGGTTTTCTTTTCTAAAAATGAACTCATAAAATCTGTAGTAAAAGGTGTCATAAAAGCTAACTCGGTTACGTTCCTATCTGATTATTGACTTGTAAATACTCAAGGCGGACGACATTGTTGCAAGCGTGGGTAGAACCTGGATGAGGCTGGCGTGGGGATTCGCACAAGAAAAGAGAGGCCTATGCTCAGCAGTCGGGCTGTGGAAGATGGTGATGATGATGATGATGAACGACGGTTATTAAAATAGAAACCTCTAGGTATTATTTATTTATTTAAACTTTATGTACAGACGCTAGCACATCAAGCTACAACAATCTGTCAAATTTCTTTAATAGATTTTCAACTTTATCGCATTAGGTTCAAGGTTGATTGGGAAAATTTGACAGTTTCGGGTAGCTTGATGTGCTAGCATCTGTACAGTAGTGGTACATGGGCGGAATAAATGCGACAAGGCATTCTCTACCAGTCTCTACAAGCTATTTTAGAATGACCGTCCATAACGGTTGAGAGCGACAACAACCTAAGAATCGTAGGTTATTGGTATGATCCAATCACGCTTTACTGCGTCAAAATAGTGTCGGCAACCCGTAGTATAAAAGTAGTATAATTTTTTTTTAAATATAATATAATTCATGCAAGTTACAGGCAGAAAATATTTAAATCTATTTTAATTCTTAAACCAGAGACTAAAATAGCCGGCCACCAAGGACTATGATAACGAGACGTGACGACTGCTAACTCATAATTTGCTTATGTTGTGTGCGGTATTTGCGGCTCACTCTGATGATATTTGGATGAATTATAAGAAAGATGGTATGTCAAGAAATGGGTTGATTACTGAGAAGTCGACTAATAGAAAAGTATGGCAATGGAAACGGCTACCCTCGGAGTTTCCTTGCATGATCGAATCTGAAGATATCCGCAGGAGAACCAAGATCAGCGATTTAGCTCGTAGAATAGCCAAACTTAAGTGAGAGCAGAAATACTCAATGGAGTCGAAAGGTTTCGGAGTAGCGACCGCGTACTGGAAGGCCTCCCACTAGGTAGGCCGATGACCTGGTGAAGGCCGCGGGAATCCGCTAAATGCGAGATGCACAAGATCGGTTGATGTGGCAACACCTTGTGCTTTTTTCTTGCACTTTCTCCTGAGATGATGATGATGAGAGAAGAAAAGATGAAGAAGATTTGATGCCCAGACCGTATATAAATTGGGATCAGGGCAACAGAATAATAAAGAGTGTTTACTGACGCAATTACAACAGCTTATACAGTAAGTTCTGACAACATTTCCCACACTCACAAGATCTGCATAAACCATTCTCAGATACGAATCAAACAACATGAATAAATTGCAAAACACATTATTACAAGGGCCATAGTTTATTGAAAGGTCCAGATATTCTTGAGAGTACTTACGTTGAAGGGCCTCGGCTACAACCTATTATTGCACAGTTAATGTTGCCTGGACATTGGACTTAGCAAATTGATATAAACTTGTTGTTCTTGATAGAGGCCCTGAGGGGATCGTTGGTTAATCACCGTGGTTGGAGGGAAGTATGCAAGTTGCTTGGCTTCGTACAGTATTTTATTGGTGATTTGTTACTGTAGATTTTTATTAGTAGTTAGTTCTATCACCGATAATGATTGCCAAAAAGTTCTGGACTTGTATGGCATGTGCTACAAAAAACTGGTCAAGTGCGAGTCGGACTCGCGTGCAAAGGGTTCCGAACGAATTTAATTTGTGTTAGTTACATGTTATTTTGACACTATAGACTTTTTATAAGTTTTCCTGTAACTTTTAGGAAAAGAAGTATTATCTGTTTTTTTTTTTCAAAATTTTAGGCTCAATTGTTTCGGAGATAAGGGTGCCCCCCCTTAATGGTCATTATTCATCAAATCTTTTAAATAACTTCAAAACTTTTTATTTTAAAATAATAAAAACAATATATTTGAAACCCATGATAATTATGTCAATATTTCATGATATGTCACATGGCACAGTTTGATAAACTTTTTTCTATACACAAAATTTATTTATTAACGTAACGCTCCGTATTTGGGCCACATAAGTTCATAATATTTGTACCAAAACCGGTTCAGTAGATTCGGAGAAATTTGGCTGTGACAAACGGACAGGCAGACAGACAGACTTTTCTGACTCTTTGTTGTGGTTTTATGCAGGGTCTAGGAAAAAGATTAGAATATTTTAGGCCATTCTATTTTAAAACGCTTTACTATCTACTTGAAATCTTTAGCTCAATAACACTATTAAATTATTACAAATTTATTATTAATTACATGAGCAGTATTGAGTATAGATTACGAGATTAGGTAATTTCATCAACATTGATCACAACAATCGCTTAGCGGCGTGATTTCAATTAACAATATGCCTAGATTTTCTCACGATCTGCCTTTCACGACAAGTTAGTAGTGTCTAAGAGTAACTACGAAAGTTCTGTAAATCGGTGGTTGTCTGGTTTCAAATTGGAACCTTTTAAGCAGCAGACCCTTTAAAATCAAAGCCACAATGACCCACTTTCTAAAGGACATAGGATTTCTAAGTTGGAAACCTTATTTACTACATCGTAAATATTAAAATAAACATGTATAATTCATAATATATTACAATACCAACTTGTAAGAGTACCTGCCATCTGCCAGGGTTGCGGAATTTGTTCGAAAGAGTCACCGCGGCCCTGGAACGCTAAGGGCTTTAGAAGGAACACGGATGGGTTTTAGTTAGTAAGAGTCTGACACGCCCTTCCGCTCCACCCAGAGCGGAAGAAGACATTTGATGATTTTCCATCCTTGAAAAAAAAAATAGAGTACCTACCTGCCATTCAAGGTTACGGATGGACCATGTGACTTTTCGGATTACATGTCAAATTGTTATCGCTACGTTACTTTGATTGGGTCCTCTTGAGATGATTATAGCACATCGAGCTTCAAAAATACGTATAGATTGTCTTATAAGACAGTCAGATCTATAAACAACTGATCTATAAACCTCAGGGCCAATTCTACTAATTTTTAAGCAACGTTCGCATTTGCATCTGTCAAAATAGCCTTAATTTCCAAACATTTTTGACAGAGTGCGACAAACGTTGCTTAAAAATTAGAATTTGCACTCTGATTGTATTCGAAAAGTCAATGTTTTGTGCCGGATATTGTACATGAACATTATTTCTTCAGCCGAAAGACGTCCACTGCTCGACTTAGGCCTTCTCAAGGCGTTGCCACATCGGACGGTCCTGAGCTTCTCGCTTCCAGCGGGGTACTCGTGGCCTGCACCAGGTCTGGATATCGCTACAAATGGTCAATCCAGTACCTTATTAATAACTAAGGAGATTGTAAAGACACCAGTCATGGCTTGAATAAACGATGTTTAACTTTCGTTGACATTTCAACCATGTTATACGCTCATTGACCAATAGTGAATGGTATTGATTGAACTCAGCCTTGGTAAATACATTCCCTACGCGCTAAAAGGTGCAATTGTTTAAATAAATGAAATGTTTAATATGTTTTGAGGTAATGAGTTTATTGACCTGTGCTTTGATGAACCAAGTCTTGACTTCGATCTTGCTTGATGGAAAGCGACAGATGAGGTCAACAATGAAACGAGCCGAACCCAGAATATGTTCACTCTAGCTTTGAGGGCTGACGGGCACTTGGTGGTAGTAAATAAAGACGCTGGTAGGAATATCGGAAAACAACGATTAGGAAGGTCGCCCACGACGACTTTTTACATTGATTCAGTAGCGCGTACGACCGTGAACGCGCCACTATCTCGCGACAGAATCGCGTTCTTTCCCCCATTTTATCTCTATTTAATCGCTGCAAAAAGTCGCCCTACGACCTCCCTTGGCCAACAAATAGATAACTTTGACTTTGATGATTTTTCCATGCACAGAACCAGTTTTTCATTTATTGCAATAGACAGATACATAACGTCGTGAATAACTTAACAATTTACTGAGACCTTGTACACCGTTTGTGAATGTTGTTATTGTAAATAGCTCTATTAGTGAAGCTACCAGAGGGCCAGTGGCGAAGGGACTGTGGATCACGACTCCTTTAGGGTTTCCCTTCCAATTATAATTATAAGGTCTACATGCGAGGTTCAGTTCTTTCGCTTGAAGCAAAGATATTTCAAGATGAACACTATTCCAAGGAAAAAAAAATGGTTGCCTGTAAAGTCGGTTTTCGGACGATAGGCGACATGACAACGTCATAACAAAACATTGATGAAATTATCGTAACGTTACAATGAGCGTAACGTTACAATGAGTCATCCTTTTTCGTGTGTGCAGCCGGCGTTTATTGATTTATTAGACGTTGTCACGTCAAAAATAATTATTTTGTATATCTTGGTTGCTCGATGCGATACGCACAAAACCTGATGATGTGGCGACACTTGGGGGAGGCCTACGTCCAGCAGTGGACGTCTTTCGGCTGGAATTATGATGATGATGATATTTTGGCTCATGCAATTTCGACCATGTAGTTTTTGGACCAAACAACAATCTTAATTCGTAAACCTCTACATTTCAAGGTATTTTTTTTTCCTTCAAGTCTCTATTTTTTTTTGTGTCTGTATTTTCGAGCGTAGGTATGGCACTCGTGGGCTGCAGCTGAAAATCAGCGTAAGGTGGTATACCTTGTGTTGCCATCTGGCATTATGCTGAGCTAAGGCCATTTGGCATTGTTGGTTTTTATTATTTATTCTGTTTGTTTTAAGGTGTTTCTGTTTTTTATAATGCCAATAAATACAATTTTCTTTCTTTCTTAAATATACAGTTTGCTTACCTAAGTTTGTACTAGATCGGCCATAATTCCGGCTTTCCCTTAAACGCCGTTACTACGAACATCTTATTTTCATTTTAGTTGACCTAGAAGGCGCCTTGGTATAATAATATTGATCATTATAGATCTTCACAGATAGCAATCTGTTTTGATAAAGTTCCGATGTCCGGTTTAAGATGTACGGAGCGTGAGAAGTCTTGAATCCAGTTAAGATGGAAATTGTGGTTAATGGTTGATGTCCTAAAAAGAATCATCAAAATCCATTCATAATTGACGGAACAATCGCATAACAAACATATTAAAAAAAACATACAGTCGAATTGATAACCTCCTTCTTTTGGGAGTCGGTTGAAAATTACGTTAATGAGTAGATAGGTTAATAACTCATCTTTGCTGCACCTAGATACTTTTATATGAGTTCTAATTGAACTCTTTAAGTTATCCATGTAATACAATTTAAGGTTTCTACTGACAGATGAGACGTGGCATTGCGACATTGACACGACGGCCACGTTGCATAGAAATTGCTTTTTGAAAAACGGTTGTAGCACTGTCGCTTCACACTTGTCTGTGGAAGCCTATAAACCTATGGTTTGTTTTCATAATACCGAAATTTACAAGCAAAGTTCAGCTAGACATAAACTTAGTTAGTAGATACCTGAAAGTCGAGTTTCAAAAAGATTGTTGTGGCCCATGAGGGGATCGAACCCGCGACCTTCGCGTTATTAGCACGACGCTCTAACCAACTGAGCTAATGGGCCGATGAGAACTGTTCCCTAAAATATAAACCTAGGTCATAGAGCACGCTACAGGCTATCATAAATGCACAATAGACGGATTAGAAAACGCATGATGGATAATTTGAATGCAAGATAGTGTGATTGTTTATGCAATGCTCAGGTGAATAAAATATTTTCTGTCTCCTTTAAACCAATCACATTGAAAAGACACGATAAGCGCTCCAATGATTTTGTTAACAATAAGTTATGACCCATAAGGGGATCGAACCCGCGACGTTCGCGTTATTAGCACGACAGTCTAACCAACTGAGCTAAAAGCCTGATGAGAAGGGGCCTCTGAAACAAGCCTAGATCCAGTAATTATACAGACACAAGTACTTACTAAACAGTGGCATAAACATAGGTGCTCAAGATATAGTCACCGACCGAATTTCTATGAAAATGATAGTGGTCAAGCAAAGGAGATTGCTTGCTGTTACTTTAAAGCAAATCCTATTCCTATTTATGGTTAGTGCCTTTTTTAAAAGAGTGTCCGTGGAGTTTCTTGCACGTTCTTCTCCATAGAGATGTACGCTTCATCTTTTTGATCGACCGATCTTAACAATTCAAAAGTGCCTGTAAGTGGTCTAATTGAAATAAATGCTTTGAGTCTTCAGTCTTGAACAAGAGATATCCCGAAATTCCTACGGAATCGGGTAAAAAGGGATATGCGTATACGAATTCACGTGAAAAAGCTAGTTCAGGTATAAATTTAAACAGCCATGAAAATAAATCAATAAACACTTTATTATTTATGTATCAATCCTCAATTCTATCTAAACAGAAGTAGGTGACGTGTTATATAAAAAGTGTTATTCATATAAAATCAGCGGTTGTTCCGGTGTCAAACGTAACGTTGTAGGAAGAACAATATTCTCTTGGTTATATAAATAATGTTCTAGCTCACTACAGTTACCTAACGCTTCGCATACAGGCTGATTTTAATATATATCAGGCATAGAATAAAATTCAAATCCTTAGAGAGAAATCAAACAAGTTTTTTTACATGATTTTGAAAGTAAAATTGTTCTTTTTACATGTCATTAGAAAAAGCCGTTGACACGCAATATTTAAGCTTAAACTGAGTATTCTGAACGACATAGGCTAGGCGATTTTTAAATCTAGATGCCTAGGCTACATTCATTGATCTAGAGATTATCAATATATTATATTTATAAATCTCTTGCGTAACCGAGTTTGACTGAGTGATTGGAAAACAATGCACAGCCGAAAGTACTGGTCGTGGAAAGAAAATTTGGCACGTACGTTCCTTGGGGAGTGTAGGCGATTTCTCGAAATTTCCACGGGAACGGGAAAATACGGGATATGTGCGCACGAAGTTGCGGGAAAAAGCCAGTTTGTGATAAAGCGATAGGCATACGCATTATACATTAATTAATATCAAATTATTTATTAATAGGTAGGTTTAAACTCTTTGCACCTAGTAGGTACTTTTGTACCTGCTACTACTAGGTAAGAATGGACTCTAGTGTAGTCTATTATGCCTGTTATTGTCTTGCTTATATGTGTCTTGTCACTATCCGACGAAGGCCGAGAAATTGATGGTAGGTACTCGAGTACCTATAAAATAAAATTTTCCGTCCATAAAAAATCTGGGTTGCCAATATCATTAAACCAATAAATTAAGATAAGCGAATTCAAAGATTCGCAACTTTCCTAAAAGATTGTATAATAATAATTTATATTAATTATACTTGGGCAAACATCAGAAAACATATCAAGTCTCGATTCGGAAAAGGTTAATGATAACTACGCTCTCTGATTTATGGCTATTCTAAATAACAACGATTTGTGGAGAAGGCGGCCTTTATAATTGTTACCTTTGCCTCACACTTTCCAACTATTAATGAAAGTAAATGAAATAGACGCCATGTTTAATTTCGTCTTCGTTTAATTCGAGTGTCATAAAATGTTTTGATAATATTAGATAAGGTCTAGACTAGATTTGATTTGATTACACAACACAAAAAAAATACAGCTGTTGTTCAGGCAGGTTATTTCAAATATTAATGAGTTTTAGGTATTAGCTTGAATTAAAATTGTAACTAAGGCCTGGTTCAGATGGGCCGTGTAAGGGGTTGATAGTGATTTTTTTAAAGTTTTATGTTCGCCTCCCGTTTGAACAAATCTCATCAGATGGTAAGCGGTGATGTGTCGACGTTGGAGCGAGTTTGTCTAGAAGAAACTTATTTACTCTCTAATGAAATACCCCAGGTTGAGATATCAGGAAACAGGCTCCGACAGGGAACTACTGCTTAACTAAACGTATGTGTTACAGTTTTAAGTTTCATTTTTGTTTTACTTTTGGTGTACAATAAAGTATATAATAAATAAATAAACGTTTTGTGAATTCTTTCATTGTGCGTACCAATAAAAGTATTCACGAAACGGCAGTGCAGCGGGTCAGTATATTTGACTTAAACAAACTTTGACGTTCAATATCTGCGTACCTAACAAGAAAGATGGAAGGCTTTATAAGCCGTCTTTATTCACCCGTTATTTTCTTCGTGAATCAGGACACCAACTTGTCTGAATAAACAAGGGCAAAGGGCAATCAAAAATGTAAGACAGTTCGGATTTCTGTCAGACCAAGATAGTTTATTTACATATCCAGAACTTAATTAACTCTATCTGACAGAGATGATACATAGATAAAATAAATCAGATATTAATCTCTTTGATTTTATCGTTTATTATGATCACAAAGCTTTAAACCAGTTTAGAGTTCGTTTCTCTGATCTGAAGATATTTTTCTATTGCTAAAGAAAATAAGTTGAACTTGTATGTCAAAGAATACCTACTTTTATAGTGAATTTACTGTTATATTATTTTATTACGTCGTTGATCATGTAATAAAGGAAAAGGTTAATTACCTACATGATCTAGGTGCTTCATAAAAATATCATTTTTTATATTTATAAAATATATGTAAACGTGGTCCATTGGTGGACTTAATGCAACAAGGCATTCTCTACTAGCCAACATTTGGTTTTAAAAGACTACACTGTATTTATTCACTGACAGATAATGCCAGTCGGGAACTGAAATATTGTTTTTTTTTATCACTGACGAAGTTTTTTTGGAAATCCGTTAAGATCCGCTAAATCCGAAGTATAAAAGTTTTAATAGAAATTTGCCATTTTTGATAATGGAAAATTTTATCAGACTCACTCTGTGCAAGTCCTTATATCATCTAAACACAAAAGCTTAGGCATAAAGTGTTACGTGTTTTCTGTAGACTAAATAATATTATACAACTTTGCGGAACTGCTGTCGTCTAGATCAAAAACCTAGCAATAGTGCGACTTAATAATTTACTGCACCTATCATAAATAGAGGTTAGAACTTATAAATTTATAACAAGTATTTTATTTATTTTAGGTGGTAGATTTATACCTAAGTATTATAAAAGTATTTTTGTATGGGTTTCAAAACTGTAATATGGCTTTAAAAAACAAGTTTCATGAGCTGGCTTGGAAACGCTGAAATGTCTGAAAGGACTGAAATCACACAGGGTTTTCATTTGTGTACCAACTATTGCGTTTTTTGCGTAGTGTATCACCTGAACTATTACTTATTGAAGGTTGACTTTTAAACTGCCTCGTTGGTCGCATATGCTACTGCATTGCTGTACATGCGGTCCTAGGCTCTATTCTCGGGTCAGGCTATTGAGTAACTTAGATTTGATTGTCCCAAAACATTGCCCCTTCCACGGTATCGTTAGTGGCAGTGCATAGGCTACTTTGGTGGATTTTTTTGGGGCACAGGTGGCAGGACGGGAGGTGGAGCATAGTTTGTGACTTGGCTCTACCTTTCTGTTGATCCGCCAACGCTCCACTTTGTGGATGATGGCAATAGGCTTGCACCCCATTACTACATGGGTGGGACTTAGATACAACTAGCAAAATGTGAAGGTACACTGTATCTCGCTGTGATGTTATGTTATGAATATCTAAATCTAGTCTAATCTAAATTAGCCCGTGATGTCCCACTGCTGGGCAAAGGCTTACCTCTCCTATTTCCAAACACGTCTGTCCGCTGCCATTGCGGGCCAGTCCTTCCGTTAAGAGAGTAAGAGTCAAGTTCGTCTCTCCACATACGCCTTGCTCTGCCGCGATGTCGCCTAGCATTGAATGAGACCCAATTAGTGGTTCTTTTAGCCCACAGCTCATGTGACATGCGACGGACATGTCCGGCCCAATCCCACTTGAGAGAAGCGGCTTTCTTGGTAACGTCCGTGTTTAAAATTTTGGTTCGCAGTATTGTTTTCTTTACACGGTCCGAAATCCGAACTCCCAGGATACTGCGCTCCATGGCTCGCTGGCAAACTTCTGACAAACGTCTGAGTCTGGACTTCTGCTGAAGACTCAAAGACCAGGTTTGTGCACCGTACGTGAGTATGGGAGAATGCACATGGCCATAAGTCTCCGTTTGAAGCAAAGCGGGAGATCTCCTTGAGAAGATACTTTGCTGTCCGAAAGCTCCTTCAGGCGCTTTCAGTTATGAAAATAATATTTATAAAATGTTAAAAACCCAGCAAAGCCATCATTTATCAATAAATCAGTTTTATATCGCCAACAATATTTCTTCCGTCTAATTCGGTTAATGCCACACTACTCTTGGTAATGTAATTAAATATAATTTAGTATGAAAAGAAAGTACGATTTGTCACCTGGAATTTATAAGAGTGCGTAAATTATGAAATGTACTAGTTTTTAATTAGTTGGGCATCTCTTTCAGCTGTTTATGTGTTGACGGCGTCATTATTTTTTAGGGTTCCGTAGTCAACAAGGAACCCTTAAAGTTTTGCCGTGTCGGTTCGTCCATCTGTCCGTCTGTCTGTCCGCGGTTTAGCTCCGATACGCTTAGCACTTGAAAGTTGGAATTGAGTAATGGTATACATATAAGTCACGGTAACGTCCGTGTTTAAAGTTTTAAGTTTCCGCAAGTCTTTTTGAGGCCATATTTTATTCTTATAGGAGGGTAAACCGTTTCGTAACGTAACGCGTTACGGCGCCAGACTGTCTGGCTTTCCTTTCTCTCAAGCATACGGCAGCGGTAGGTAGGCTCTTCCTCTCTCACTCGAACCCACAGCGCTAGTCGTATTTCGGATAGACGCTTCCCATATTTAATAGTTCAACTTATATTAGTTTAAGTTACCACTTCTGTCGGGCGTCCCAAGACGCACACGTTTATTTTTTATTTTAAGTGTATTTATTTAGATTAGTATTTAAGATATGAACTGTACATGATTATAAATTTCTGATTAATATTAAATCATTAAAAAGAAAGGTAAAATAAAATTTTGAAAAAAATATTGAGGGTTTGCGAAAACCATTTTTCCATTCAAGGATCTGTTTACGAAATATTAAACTTTAAAGTGCAAATTTTTGTTAGAGTCAAGTGTGGCGGACACTTGACTCTAACAAAAATTAGCACTTAATCTTCAAATCAATCAAAGCTTAATCCTCCGAGTGAAAACGACGTGAAAACAATTATGAAAGTAGCATATATAACGAATTTAAAAGGAAAACAATTACGGCTAAGTAGGCTTTCCAAGTTTACAAGTAATAGTCGACTAACCTATAATATAATAATAATATATCCTGGGACAACTCACACACGGTCATCCGATCTCAAACTAGGCAGAGCCTGTACTATGGCAACCAGACAACTGATAAACATACTTATATATTTCTAAATACATACATAATATACACAAATTACACCCAGACACAGAACAAATGATCATGCTCATCACACAAAGATTTGTCCTGGGTGGGAATCGAACCCACGACCTCCGGTTAAGCAGTCAGGGTCACTAACCACTCGACCAACAGGCCAGTCAAAATGAACTTGGGAATTGTGACATGAAACTACGGAACCCTACATTGCGCGTGGCGCGACACGCACTTGCCCGGTTTTATTGGACTTAGACTCATCAGATTTTTCTTTTTATAAATGTAAATCGCTTATAAAAATGTAAATAAGCCAGACTTATTTATTGTCTGTTTATGAAAAAATAATGAGGTCATTGGTCTAGACTTTGAAGGCTAGAATTTGATGTCCTTTCGTTTACTAAATTGACGATAACGTTGTGTGTGCTTTACATTGCGTTTACACAGTTATTGAGGATTTAGTGTAGTAAAACAATAGGTAACTAGTGAGTATAGTAGTTGAGTATTTATTATATATTTATATTGTATGTATAGTTTATATATTCGTATTGCTTATTTAAATGTTTGTATGTATTAATTAAATATCAATCGCTTTTTATTCTCCATATTGCACCTACCACCATTCTCTGCACCACCCAAAGGTTGACTGGTAGAGAATGCCTATGGCATTAAGTCCGCCTCTGTACATTTGTGTGCGTAAAGTGTACATAAATAAATAAATAAAAGTAACTACGCTTTTTGAAGAAAAAAACTAGATAAAAAGAAGAATAAATGTTCTTCTATAGTATTCTTTGACCTTGTTACCATTTAATATTAACCCTAATATTTTAACATGTTCTACTTTTATACTTATTCTTAATACTATTCTCAATTCATCTCATGTTTACACCTTTTTTTGCAAATATGTTTAGACTAATGTTGTGATTGTTTGTAAGTGTTGCAGCACTAGAATAGTTTTAAGCAATATAAAGTTAATCTTACAGTGTTAGCAATCGACGTTGACGACCCTTATATGTCATTTTGTTCCAATAAGTCATTCTCGTGATACCTAAACTCAACATAATCTAAAAAATAAACAACACAAAATGCGAGCGATCAATCAAAGAATAAACAAATACAGCTTGAAATAAATACAATTAACGAAATAAAAACAACTAACAATTTCTTTACAAACATATTAGAAGATGCAAGAAGACGGGTCTGTAAAGATTTTATGAACTCGCTAATTGAATCTACTTTGGTATCTATCATTGCCATTAGCAAACGTGTTGGTTAATAAAAATATATATTATCAAGAAACGACTTCGCGAACACTCGTTATTTATAGATCCTGTATATTTTGGCACTGTTTTTGTGGTCATAAATTAAAGCAGTTATATGGTAAAAGCTGTAATGATGTTTTGAAATACTGTTAATCAAATGTTGTTTGTTTTTAATGGGGAATGAGAAATATTTTTTTCAGTTTAACCGTGACAAAAATAAGGCTACACACGCAATGTGACCTCCATCAATCCGCAACTATAGTGCTATTCTGCAGTGCGATTCTGTACACACGTTGAAGTGAAGGCTTGGGTGAAGTTATTCCGAAGTGAGCTGTCAATCCATGTAATCAAGATGGAATGGCAGTTCACTTCGCTCAATCCACCTGAGTTTTGACGGTGAGAGGTTTACAGAATCGACCAGCTGTACGAGTTTAACTGTAAAAACTGAAGTGGATCATGGTGAAATGACAGCCGATCGATTCTGTAAACATGAAGTGAGCTGAATACACCCAATCAAGGTGGAATTACAATTCACCTAAAGCTTACTCCACCTAAGTTTTCACGGTGAAAGGTTTAAAGAATAGACCGACTGATCTACGTAGTGGACCACTCCCTCTTATAGGCAAAGAGGAGACCAAAGTTCTAACAGTGAGAACACTATGTACTACTGCCGTCATAAGAAAAATAGACATATCGATACAAAACGAAATAGATAACCGATTTACGACCGTCGGAAATCGGTTACTTCGTTTTGTGTAGATACGTCCTTTTTTCTTATGACGGAAGAATAGGCCGATTTATGTGGTAGATAGCTGCGGTCTTGTTCTCGCCTGATGGAAAGCGAGGGATGAAGTCGAAGATAGATGACTGTTCATTTATGCATTAAAGGTTCCACGGTTGGATTTTCTGCCAAAAATACCGTCGTTCTGGGGCAGGCGGGTAAAAAGGGTACCTCGAACAATTTGTCTTGGAGGACCACCCTTTGGCATGCCGGGAAAGCCACTTCTAACCACTTCTGTCTACTGGGAAGTGGATACTGCAGCAGGCATTACAAATACAACAATTATTTTTCACTTGTTATTCATTAAAAACACTCAAATTATAATTACAACAGGTCAATTTAAACAGTATTTACTAGTGAAAGTCTTTATGCAAATGAAATTAATATCTGTCGACTACTTCATATGCATTCTTGACAATTAAACACACAACTTATTGAGCGTTTAATAAAATATTCTTATTGTGATAGACAGGGAAGATTAGTTATATTCCTACCTGGTTGCTTAAAATCTCTCTTCCATCAAGATTTTCTTTAACCTTCTGATAGGGGGCAGGCACTAGCTAATTACATGTCAAAGTGTTCATTAAAGAACACGGTTATTTATTTAAAGGCATGTGTTTTCCCTTTTTAATGGCATTTCTAATGAAAATAACATCATAATAATACGTCGAAGGGTCAGGCAGAAATGCACCTATAACAATATCGTACAGTGTACACTCATATTTCGCCAGTTATGTTCAAAACCCAGCTTATTGCCATCAATGGAGCACTGATCCAACTTTTGGGCTGCTGCAAATTTAATAACACTGTCCTATCAAGGAATCGATACCAGCCGGTCGATTCTGTAAACATGTCGAAGTGAAGGCTTGGGTGAAGTGATCACGAGGTAGCTGTTAATCCATATAATCAAGATGTCATTCCATCTTGATTTCTAAGCCGAGACCCGTACCCCATAGTGGGTGCCCATAGCGTGAAGTCGCTTAGTTTGTAATTTTTTAATAAGCCCTGGCTGGAGGCTTTCATATTCATATTAAGACCTGTGAGACTAAGTGACTGACAGACAACACACAGCCTGGTCGCAGGTAGCTGAAATTTGGTAAGTAGGTTCCTTGTGTAGGGGAGCACTAAGAGAGGATTTACTAAAATTCCTACATGAACGGGAAAAAAACGGAATACAGGCGAAGTCACGGGCAAAGCTAGTAATTCATAACAGTATAAGTGCACTGGATATATTATTACTATGTCATGTGAGTAATCAGCATTTTTTGATATCTCACCTGAGAAGTAATTGCGGTTTAACAATAGTAATTTACTGAATAGTAGTTTGCCGTCTGAGGCAGTTGATTGATTGTTCGTTGTCTGCTACTGGTAGGTACTTACTGGAACATCTTTAAGCATTTCACTTAATAATTACTAGGTTTTGCGGTTAACTACGACCGTGAAGGTTCTGAATCATCCCAGGGAAGGGACTACCGGCCTCTGTTCTATTCATGGACTACCCGTGTGCTTTTAATCCAAATCGGTTCAGCAGTTGAGGCGTGGTTGACTTTTATCAAGCATTTAAATACATACCTATCTATAGATTTCATAATTATAATATTAACAGAAGAAGTAGGAAGGGATAAGATCCTTCACAACCAACAGGGCAAAAGGAAAATTCCTTTATCATTCGTCCTTTTAAATAATAAACACGTTGATGATCAATTTTATTATTGAACAGTGAAGTGTTGTTACGTTTCTTCAATAAGTATCCAAAAGCCATTTCTTCAGTAGTTCACGCATCCCACACCATGGGGCAAAAGCGTAACCAACAGCTGTTTATTTTATATTGCTTATTATTTTTTTAAACTTCATGATACTTAAAACTTTTATTTCCCAAAATATCGTCGAAGTCACGGCGAAAGAATCATAAAAGTTCAAATAAAATAGAAATGACAATATTATGATGAAATAAACTGTTAAAGATAGGGCCTATTTTGATTTAATTATAAAATTATGAAAGGTTTCTAACAGCCATGTCTATATAGGTTGAAAGAAATTAAGTATTCATGGCGATAACTTTTGACCTTATTTGCATACCTTTCTACTAATTACTAAATAGCTTAATTAATACAAGGCAAAGTTTGAGTAGGCGTTGCAGTAGGTATAGGTACCTGTTTAACTGACTTTGTTATTGGCTGACGATTTTTCCGCACAATTCACACCCAGTTCTAAGAAATGATTAACCGTCGCGTTACATTAAACGAAACTCAAGTCTTGCTGGTGAAAATTCATTTTAACAATTGCAGCAGCTGACGCGCGTTTGCGAATTTTGTCACATTAATTTTACAATACCTAATTATTTGTCAAAAAACTGGGCATTACTTTAATTATTGCGTGGTAAAATAAATCAATATCGTTTTACGTGCTTATTCATTTGTCAGGGAAAGCCGAGCTTAATCGTATAAACTCTTTCAAATTGACTGACAGTAACAATTGCAGTTGTTATGTAAGTAAGAGTAGAGTAGGTACTTCATTTTCCGCACTTAGACTCCCATTCGGTCCGTTGTCTGTGTCCTGGCTGAGTTAGCCAGCCTAGCTCCGCGTTATGTAAGTAAGTATTTACATTAACGATATACATATTAACATACCATTTACTTAGATTTCCATACCTAAACCCACGCCCATTACGATAATTAACAACAAAATACAGTTCAGCATTTCCGATAACGTTTATCCATTTTTACAGTACTTCTTGCTTCCATACTTCCATAGACTCGATTTGAATGTCGCAACTTTTTATACGCTAGCTATTAACATTTGCGGAAACGCTGATGTTGTGAGAAAAACGCACCATTATCCGGGAAGTGAACATCGTAGTATGGAGGCGAGTCAATCAATGTAACTACTGCATTGTTCTACAGGTGAAGTCGTCAAAACTTCGACGAACGACGTAAATTATAAACATTTCCTCGGTTTCGATGTCGGGGTGTCGTGAGTTAGATGCGTATGCAAACATCGGCTGTTTGGGTTTAAAGTTTGTTTTAAGTGCACGGCATGCAGTTAGTCTTTGAGAAGTCTCACGCAGCAACATGCAGTACCAATGTATTGTATCGGGTTATTGCAAATACTGCTAGTTTAAAGCGTAACATTGTAAACTCTTTCTTTTCGATAGGACATGGAGATATTGCAAACTATCGTATCTGGATGAAAACAATTTGGGATAGGATTTGAAGATTTTTCACATTCGTTTTTATTTACCTAAACTATATTTGAAGATTACTTCACAATAGATGCAAATATTATAATCAAGCAAGAGTTATCACAAACTTACGGTGTTTACAATAATCACGTGACGTATACAATTAATACCGATGTTGAAAGAACAGATACTGAAGAGTGAGACGTCAGACGCCCATAAGCAGCAGTTTCAGAAATTGGGTTAAAACGAATGTCTTAAGAGCTTTGTCGGCTCGCAGGCAAGAAAGAGATGGCAGGATGAGCTGGACTTTTCAAAGGACTGACACAAAAGCGCAGAAGATCGGGAAAAGTAGGAGAGAAGGTAGGCCTTTACCCTACATAGGGTTACACGGCCTCATTGTTATCTATGCTAATATTATAAATCTGAAGAGTTTCTTTATTTGTTTGTACGCGCTATTCTCTAAAACTACCAGTCGGATTTGGAAAATTATTTTTGTATAGGATACCCACATTCATGAGGAAGGCTATACGGAATACGGCTATACGGGAACGAAAAAAAACGGGATATGTGCGTACGAAGTCTCGCGCAAAAGTTAGTAATGAATAATAATAGAGCATCAAAGGTTGCCGCTAGTTGTGACCTAAAAATGCTCACCTATTCACGATTAGTCGGTCTACACATTCTTCGGGTAGCTTTCATATCTACATTAAAACATGATTAGAAGCTCATCCTAATACGGTCAACAATAGGCGCGCAAGATCACGATGATTCGACAGTGGCTAACTACTTATTAACATTCAGTAGATAAGTACCGTATTGATTTGACCTGTTTGGTCAAGTAGGCTCAGAAATGATTTGCCCATAGTAAGTAACTAACTCACGGAACCTATTGCTGGGTTCTTTTGTATGAAATAATCATTGGCATAGAAAATAGAGTGAGCGATCCCAACAGAACTGTCATGCAGGTGACAAGTGAAAATTTGTGAATTGTTACAAGTTTTTTTTTCATAAATGTTTTTCTTTAGTCAATATCGCAAAATTGTGACAATTATGTAACTTTTTGACAAATACTCGTATGTCGCATTATTAGTTACATTAATTAGATAGTCAGAAAAGTGTGAGAGAGATAAAACAAATTGTGCGACCAGTAGTTGTCTTTTTCTAGAATTCTGATTAAGCTATGTAACACATTTGCAGGGTCGATTGAGTTCTGCAGAAAGACATAGAAAATGTGAAATGAGGCAGGGAAAGAAAGTGGTCAAGTTTGTTAGTATTGCTCCGTCCATTCTCAATGTCCATAGTAATAATATTGTGAAAATGCGCAGCAAGCGTTTACTAGCTCATAACAAGACATTGTAATCAAAGAAACTGATTACAATATAATTATCTGTCCGTGATGGGAAGAAACGTCGTTCCATTCATGCGTGTCTACTGACTATGGAGGTCCACTTCTTGGATAAGGTGCTTTTTTTTTCTTTTTCCTCACCTGGTTCTTTTAAATATAAATAATGTAATAGTAAACACTACTCCCCTTAAAACGCATTATAAAAAGTTGAACCACGACAAATGGATGGCGATAGCGTCTCTTCAGCTTCTATAACGATTTCGTTGGGAGAGGGAGATGGAACTATACAGGACTAATAGCACTTTCCTTTTTCCACAAAGGAATCTTGATGACATTGACACGTCATAGTTGCAGTTTAGGTACCTAAGTGTTGTCACTTCACTCCGTGTTGGTTAATAAAGAGGAAATATTGTTTACGAAGAATTTTAGGTACACAAAACATTAAAAAAAATATCCACTGGTATAAAAAGATCCGTTATGGAATTTATTTACCAAATGGGCATTAGCACAATATTATACTACACCTTATTAACTTTGGAATGTGAATTCAATCAAATCCGTCATAAAATGTCCCAGCACGAGCGATATGAAAATGTCGCTGGCGCGTTTTGTTTTTATTGAAACACTACCGTTTTACTATCTCGGCTATAACAGTAAAGGGAGTAAAAGAAACCAATCAAAAGTTTATAACCAGTAGTCGGCCATTTGCATTTAAATCTATGATGAATGAGAAGGGCATTAATACCCTGGCGTATCTCTTGCGGATGATTTGATGCTTTCATTGCCTATTTCATACAAAAGATAAATATTATGTCAAACTTGTACCTATTTAGTTCTTAGATCTGTAACGCTAGCTAATTTTTAAAACGGCTTCTTGGGTCGAGGTAATATTTACTTAACTACTAGTTTACAGTTATTTATTTGATCGAAAAACGCATTTTAACTAAATGTTACCACCGTTTTCGACTGTTTGGTTGAGTTAAAAAAACGGATACAAAACTCGGCTTAACTGAAGTAATTGAAGGTGATTTGTGAAATACGTGCAAAAATGGGCAGTACCTATGGGTACTCTTACCGCTAATGGAAAAAAACAATAGGCATTATGTCCTCCCATTCTGTTCTTTTGACAAAATAAAAACATAACTTTTTACAAACGTCTGTACATAGAGACGTCAGTCAGTGACAATTTCCCTTTTGTCCATTCATTGTAAATATATTTTGAGGGACGTCCATGGGCGTTTACTTTTGTGACGTGATATTATCATTTACACTAAAATGGTTGTGTTTTTAGAATACAACAAAGAAACGATTTGTATATTACAAATTACAAATTTAAAACCACCACTACCCATACTTTTCCTTAGTCGAGTAATATACTGTTGAAAGAGAATGTTATGATAGAAAAAAAACCAGGCCGAAAACTCGAAAAAAAAGTATATTTACTACGTATAGAAAAATACAAAAAAAAATCAACAAAATTCTGTATGGAATGCATGAAGACACGTCATCTCAAGGCACGGATGGCATACTTTTTTGCCATACATCATTTGCCTAGTATCGCCTACAGAAGCTTGATGAAGCCAAGTTAATGCCTCCATTCCAATCATAGCATCTGCGATTCAAAGTACCTATCGTACTTATATTATGAGAAGCAAGCAGTTAGGGCAACGAAGGGAAATGCTCTAAAGGTCAGTTATGTATGTTGATTTTAATGGCTAGTTTGCCTTGAACGGTTATAATAGTACCTACCTAGAACATAAACTGGAAAATGGAACCTAGAACTGGATTGCGTCAGGTATTAGTGATTGTCACGAGCCTGCGATCTGAGGAGAAACGCAGGTGATCCTTATTTCCTTAACCTCTGTGAGCTTTGAGTATAATATAGACTAAATTATTACTTTTATTGTTATGTATAAATTGAAATAGTTAAAATGAACAAAAAAAAAAAAAATACACGTAAATGGTAAAACATGTAGACCCTATTTCTAAATGTTATTTTAAGACCATGCAAATCTATTGTATATGTACATATGTACCTACTCATGTTTTTACATAAAAATAATTTCTTATCTTATAGGCCTCTTGGGTTATTTTTATATTGATAGAGGTTCGTAGAGAGATGGAGTCGATAGAGGTCGTTCGGAGAAGATATTTGAGAATTCCGTTTCATTCACAGAAATATACATTTTCTCAATTATAAGGGCAGACACACCTATCCGAGGCAGTTTGACAACGATGTGACGACATATTTTTATTTATAAGTTGTTATATCTATGAAAAAAAAACGTGTTCGCAATGTTTTCGAACTTTCGCGTCATGCCTGTCAGCTGTACCTTTATCGAAATATCGACAGTTTCAGTGCAGCCATGTCAACTGCACCCAAGTTTTCTTGTAGACCGTCCACACAAGCCCTAAGGATCACGAACTAGTACGATTAAAAACTGACACTGACACTAATCCCCACTCTAGTCGAGTTTACCTGTCTAAGTCCCAACTTTAAGCCGATTGGTACCTATTAGGTAGGGTCCCGGTTTTCCTATGCTAGCGCGAAATTGCTAGCGGGATGTATCTCATGAACCAGAGAACCAGGAATGAGATACAGCTATTATAATAGGTAGACAGTTGAAATCACAGTGTATATTTCTATTGCTGCTATAAAACAAATAATAAAAATAAAATTAGAGAAAAATACGCGCGTAAAACGCGGACACGCGCGTTAATATAATATACGAGTATGTAAGTACGCGTACAAGAAGCGATATTTTGTCGGTTTATGGCATGGAGCCCTGGGGTTCCCACATGTTTTTTTTGTAACTTTAGGTACATCTATGTTTTGACATGACTATACCTACTTGAATACGTATTGCATTGATTTCCACTTACTCCAAAGCCGGTAGGTACAAGATTATTAAATGTGAAAATTGAAACGACTCGACCGATACTAAAGATTATCCTTACTTCGTGCAAACGCTTCAAGATTTCCATTTTATCGTAAAAAGACTTTCTTTGACCCTTCAGTGAGTCTTAGTGACCTTTAAGATGTAAGCCGTATTTTGATCGTAAAGTTACTCATCATTTCATATTGGTACGGTCTGCAGGTAAGTGCAAGTTGTTATAACATTTTAGGTAGAGTTCCTTCATGAACGTTGTCGATCATTTTACTTATACATGCTGTACTTAGTTGTTTGGGTTTATTTTTTGCGGAAACCACAAAAGATGCCCTAGTAATAATACAAAGTAACTTATGTAAGTATGAATAACTCGCGCGAGGGAAAGGCAAGGCCTTTGCCCCAACCGCCGCCACTACAGGAGAAGACGCCCCGGGCGTCGGGAGTCGCAGGGCGATCCCCGGCCACCGTAGGCGCGGGCCTGCGGACGGCGAGTATTGGGTGGCTCGCTGTCCGATCACCACCAGGCCCGGGTCGATGGCGGGTTGTGTTTCACGCGCGCCTCAAAGAGATGTCAGCATAGAAGACGGGGCCCGCTAGGGCCAGAGCCTGCCAGGGTGCGGAATTTGTTCGAAAGAGTCACCGCGGCCCTGGAACGCAAAAGGCTTAAGAAGGAACACGGATGGGTTTTAATCAGTAAGAGTCTGACACGCCCTTCCGTTCCACCCAGAGCGGAAGAAGTCATATGATGATATCCCATCCTTAAAAAAAGAATATGAATAACTTACTTACCTATTTGAATTTCCAATAAATCATACTTAATACTTACATCAAAACCTATATTCAATACATAAATGCATTCCCCATCAGGAATCCATATGGACGATCGAAGTTCAATGTTGGTGTTAAACTTCACACGCCACAGTTCCGTACCTACACTTCACCCATGTAACACACAGCACATCACTGCAAATCAGTCATTAACGAAAATTGTCAGATACGATGAAAAAGAAAAGAAAAACACAAAACAAAACACAAAATGGCGTCAGTACCGGAGTTTAGCCTAATTTTTTTGGGTCCTAAAAATATATTTTTAAGTTATACAAATAATTTAGGGTTTCCAAAATGCCACTTGACAGCTGTTGCTGCTTTCGTGTTTAATAAAATAATGAAGATTTTCGTTTCTTCAATTGTATAGCATATCTCTGTTCTTTAGGGCCCAAAAACATTGAGACTACATTTAAGTCTTCATTTGTAAAAACACGGATCCTTGAAATTCAAGCAGTTAATTTAACCTTTTAAGGTTTACCAAAAGCAGTGTGCCTTTGGTAAACCTTAAAAGGTTTTCTAAGCAAATCAAGGGAATGTCAGCTAGGCAAACCAATTAATATCGCACACAATCTATGAAACCAATAGATATATAACATAACATAATTAATTTCGTTCTCGGCCGATCCCTTGTCGTGACCGGTCAATGCCGACCGCTTGGATTCCCGACTTCAAGTGCCAGCTGTCAAGTGGGCGATATCCTAACAGTACCTAACTTATCCACAAAGATACAAAGCCTAGTCGTATAACAGCAATCTACTGTCTATAAGCCATTTATATCAATACACCGTTCGATTCATTCATACGAACAGGCGTCTGATTTGATCTTAGCATGAGATTTGCAAATACAACGCGTATTCGATGCCCTCATGTCAAAAGCTGGTTTTGTAAACATAAGCATGTTTACAAATGGTCTAGTAAGTAAATGTAAATGTTAACATCGGGGATTTTATTGCTATTCAAATTGATAGGTAAATGCTTTAACACTTTCGGTGTCGATGTTGTATTGAAGATAAGAGTCAAGGCGTGACTGGTTTTAAAATGTTTTGTTCAGCTGCCCAACTATGACGTGCTAATGCCATCCAATTCCGATGATGTAAAAGGGATAGTGTTATTCGCCATGTATAGCTCCGTCTCTCTCTAAGATGCATGATCGTTTTTAGACTTCATAGTGATTCCAAAGACCGTCAGTTTATGATTCCTCCTAAACTTAGCACTAGATCAACGCCATACCCTAGCAATCGGAAGTTTCTTCATCTTGAGGCCATTTTGCGTCATCGTAATGATAAGCGGATCTATTGCCTTCTAGAGCTGCGATACTAAAATTCTTCTCCTATTTTTGTCAATCATAATTGTTTCATGTACCTAATTGAGTTATGTTTGGTATGGTTATTACGCCATCTAGATACAAATCCGTTACACCTTGCTCAATATCTTTCCCTTTCTTTAATGCGTCAGATGATTTCAAAATCAACTTTAAACGAGAACTTACTCGTTGCACGGAATGTAAATGGACCCTTAAAAAGCAATCAAAGCACTACTTACAAGTATGATACAAATAAACTTAAATTTATTACTTGTAATATTAACATAATTCCACTTTTCCTGAGCGTCGCTTGTAGTAAAGTTCATGTAAATTAGCTTTTCATTTTACGATCGCATCCTAGAGAAACATTCGTTTATCGTTTAGCGAAGTGTTTTTCAATCGGTATATAAATTTTCGATTATTAATTTGTTTTACCTACTAGCCAGTCCATCACTTCTCGTAGGTGTCGTAAGAGGCGACTAAGGGACTCGCCAGTGAATGGGCAGTAGCGTTCTCTGTGTTTCTGTGCATTGCAACAGCTACACTGCGATCACCAACCCGCCTGCAAAGCGTGGCGATTATGCCTAAGGGAGGGGTCCCTTGGGGGAGGCCTATGTCCAGCAGTGGACGTCTTTCGGCTGGTATAATGATGATGATGATAACTAGCCATCTACGAGCTCAATAGAATAGTGTTTTATCTTAGATTCGTGCATTATTTATAAAGATGGGTGTGCAAACGAATCTCTTTCCCTGTTAAACAGTAGTGAAAACACATTAGAATTTATGCAGGGAAGCATTTAAAAATGTATCCCGCGGACGTAGTCCACGAACAGCACCCGTCCGAATAGCACCGGCGCGAATAGCACCGAGCCTAGTCCACGAACAGCACCTATCAATATTTTTGGCAGGTGCTATTCGTGGATACAAATCTATTTTATTATTTGTGTCCACGAACAGCACCTACGGCTCGGCAGCCTAGTGCTGGGATGCATTTGTTTAACAGGACATTATTAAATGAAACATATCGATAAAAATCACTAGAACGTTTATTAAGAAATATGTCTAGGCGACATTTAAATATAAGAAAAAACAATAAAAAGCCTTATGATAATAATTATTAATCTTACAAAATAATAAATCTGTAACACTTTCTTAATTTTTAATGTATCACAATCAGTCTTTTCAGATCACCTCACCTTTATTGCAAAATTAGACTTAGTTTAATCTTACTAAATAATATCACTTTCTTATTTTATAATATATCACAATCAGTCTCCACATATCACATTTATTGAAAAATCAGCAAATACAAATATTTCGGTCTAGGCGACATTTAAATATAAGAAAAAACAATAAAAAGTCTTATGATAATAATTACTAATCTTACAAAATTATAAATCTGTAACACTTTCTTAATTTTTAATGTATCACAATCAGTCTATTCACATCAAAGGTGATGAGAGTAGCGATACTGTGTAACGTGCAAAGACACGTGACACAGTATCGCTACTCTACAATTCTTATAGGGTGCAGCTTGTCGTACCCTTGCGCATTGCGAGCAAGCAATTTTCGACCGATTCCACCCATCGGACGCCATACATTGGACCTTTGGCTGATAGTGCGTTAAGACTGTTTATCGTGTAGCCGTGATTTCTTGTCACTGTTCTAGCGACGCGACAATGCGCCGGAGCACACGAAAGTATGACGAATTTAACCGAACGCTTCCGGAGCTTGTTTACGTAAAATTGCAAATAATATTATTAGTTCGGATAGCTCGGCAGGGCACAAAGGGACGTCACAAGAATAGTTTATAATAGTTTGTATCTGTATGTTCCGTGCTAACAAAAGGTGTAGTAGATTTATTAGTGAGTATCTATAAAACACAATAATGGAGCCTGTTGCCGGTAGAAGTGATAAAAATAGTAACATTAGCTACATTTCCAGTAGAAAAGGAGCGCCATTACTAATACATAGTGATAGACAGTACAGAAAATTCAAAACATATAAAAATAATGCTAATGTGTTATGGCGGTGCATAAAAATATCGTGTAGAGGGTTCCTGACGCTTGATGGCAATGAAGATGTAATAAAAATTACAGAACACACCTGTGAACCCATGAGCAGTGCCCAGACAGAAATAAAGAAAAGTATGGATGAACTTCGACAAGAAGCTGCAGCCACCGATGGTCCTATTCCTACGTTATACAAGAGCAAAATAAATAAACTACTCGATGAAGGTCTCAACTTAGTAGCCGATTGCCCAAATTATAAAAACATTAAGTCTAGTCTTTATAACATAAGAAATAGGGCTTGTGGAGTTAGCCGACTAAATGCAAAAACCGCGGGCGAGGTACAAGTAAGTAATCTTCTAGCCGCCATCCTATTAATATTATTATATTATATTATTAAAGTGAAACTTTTATTACATCGTCTCAAACTTTTTCGTCTGTGTGTTGCATGTCGCGTAGACGGTCGGCCGCGGAGTAGGGATAAATATCTACTACAGAAAGCCGCCCGGACCCGCCGCACCGTTATGTCCTTGCATTTTAAAACTGTAATATCTTCCTTCGGAAATATTCGTTTAAATTACATGCTGTAAAGGGCCATATTGATCTATATTAAATGGACAATTTATTGAAAGTACTTAATTGGATAAGGATTAATGCTGTATTGCTTAAAATCACTTCGTAAATAAGCCATTTTTTTCCGTAAAATGTAAGGTATTAAAAATGGTTATTGTGGGTTATTCTTAAGAGATAGACATATACCATCGCGGACTTTTTTGTTGATCTTTTTAAGGTGTACAATACTGTAGTACATTATTTTAATTTATCTCGTGGGGTTCAGCCAGCGTTTGCAATGTAAGCGCAAAAAAATGTGTTTATTTACGACATCACATTAGAAACCTCTTCATTTATCAGTGTTTCTCTGCAATATTATGCATGTATTATACATATAAACCTTCCTCTTGAATCACTCTATCTATTAAAGAAAACCGCATCAAAATCCGTTGCGTAGTTTTAAAGATTTAAGCATACATACCAGACAGACAGCGACAGCGACTTTGTTTTATAATATGTATATAGATGGAATATTATTCCATAAATTTTTAGTTAAATGTCTATAATGTGAAAAAAAGTTTCACTTTTACCGTGGTTTCATAAAACCACACAATCCTTTTATTCTTTTATTTTTTTATTCACAATATAAAAAATTGCAATTTGAAATATATAAATTTAATCAGTAGGTAGTAGTTCACATAGACTATGAAGTAAAAAAATTAAAACAACTATTTTTTTATTTTGCTAAAACTGTACGTTGAAAGTTAGTGTTTTAATTTTTTTCTAGATCCGTGATTTTGTTACACACAATGATATATCTACCTAATTTGTCTATTTATGAACACCTTTTCTAGGTACTTTCCCCATATTATTAAATATTTTTTTTAAATATTATTTGTTTTTATAATTATATTTATTAAAAATGTAATTTTATGATATTGCTTATGGATTATAGGAGTATAATAGTAATAATGTTTGGACATCTATATACAGCACCATTTAATCCTAAACTAAGCTAATCTATTTATTTTAAGGTACCCAAACAATATTTGGACTTCTTGTTAGCTGATTACTACGATGGGAAAAATCGAATTCTACTATTCGCCACGTCAAGAAGCAAAGAAGAACTTGCCAAAACACGTCATCTGTATTGTGATGGAACTTTTAAATCTGCGCCGAAACCTTTTCTGCAGATTTATAGTATCCATGGTGATATCGATGGTGTCGTTAAGCCGTTAGCATATGCTATGCTTCTAAATAAAAAAATGTCTACATATAAAACATTATTTCAATTATTAAAATCTTCGATACCAGCAATGACTGTAGATTTTTTCACGAGTGACTTTGAAGAAGCCGCAGTGAGAGGAATACTGTCTGTATTTCCCAACGTAGCAGTAAAGGGATGTTACTTTCACTTTAAGAAGGCGTTAAAAAAAAAACAGAAGGAGCTAGGTCTTAACGACAATAGTATATATAGAAAGCACGTTGCTCTATGTACAGTGCTCCCTTATTTGCCACCGAATGATTTAGATGACGCTTGGCTTTACATTATGAGTGAGAGTCCTCAAGATAGTAATATAACAAAATTTAACGACTACATGATCACACAATGGATTGACCACAAATTTTGGTCAAACAAATGGTGTTGTTATGGCCAGACTCACAAAACGAACAATTATACTGAGACTCATTATTCGGTCATTAACAAATCAATTAATAAAAATAATAAGAACTTACTTAATGTTTTAAGAGTCTTACAGGAAAATTGTAAGAATTTCACTGACATACGAAAAAAATTTGCTACTTCTAATTCACAAAAAAATGCCGCAAAAAGAAACCAACTAATAGACAATATTATAAAAGAATATAAAAGTGGATTTATTTCTCTTGGCCACTGCATGGAAAAGCTGCGATTTTAAGGCTTTCTATTTTTAAATTTAAATTAGAATAATGTAACACCTGCGCAATCGACGGATAGTGAAGGACAATATACAAAATGTTCACGGAGCGCTGTTATTAGTACATCAATAAGGATCTAAGGCTGATTTTGCTGATTTTTCAATAAATGTGATATGTGAAGACTGATTGTGATACATTAAAAATTAAGAAAGTGTTACAGATTTATAATTTTGTAAGATTAGTAATTATTATCATAAGACTTTTTATTGTTTTTTCTTATATTTAAATGTCGCCTAGACCGAAATATTTGTATTTGCTGATTTTTCAATAAATGTGATATGTGGAGACTGATTGTGATACATTAAAAATTAAGAAAGTGTTACAGATTTATAATTTTGTAAGATTAGTAATTATTATCATAAGACTTTTTATTGTTTTTTCTTATATTTAAATGTCGCCTAGACCGAAATATTTGTATTTGCTGATTTTTCAATAAATGTGATATGTGGAGACTGATTGTGATATATTATAAAATAAGAAAGTGATATTATTTAGTAAGATTAAACTAAGTCTAATTTTGCAATAAAGGTGAGGTGATCTGAAAAGACTCGATTGTGATACATTAAAAATTAAGAAAGTGTTACAGATTTATTATTTTGTAAGATTAATAATTATTATCATAAGGCTTTTTATTGTTTTTTCTTATATTTAAATGTCGCCTAGACATATTTCTTAATAAACGTTCTAGTGATTTTTATCGATATGTTTCATTTAATAATGTCCTGTTAAACAAATGCATCCCAGCACTAGGCTGCCGAGCCGTAGGTGCTGTTCGTGGACACAAATAATAAAATAGATTTGTATCCACGAATAGCACCTGCCAAAAATATTGATAGGTGCTGTTCGTGGACTAGGCTCGGTGCTATTCGCGTCGGTGCTATTCGGACGGGTGCTGTTCGTGGACTACGTCATCCCGCGAAAAGTTAAACCCCACGTTTGCGTATTTCTTTAAATAAAAAACTAACACCTTTTAAAAATACTCGATGGAAAAGAGTCTTAACTGGTATGTTTGTTTGTAGAATTTGTAAAAGAGATTGTTTTACAAGTAGGTCAGCGAATTAAACTTTTTAATTCGTGCAACTAACTTTTTTGTTAATGTACGTTTTTTGATTTTGTACTTCAAGCAAAAAAATTATTACCTTAAAAAATATCTTAATTCCTACGCTAAACAAGATACGTCGGCGTAAGTTAGAGCCGGATTTGTATTAATACAAGAACATCAATAAATATGAGAATAGAAAATTTATTTGGGCAAGTTATGTACTTTTCTTTTTTGGGACCACTGGGTCAAAATTCGGGCATTGCATTACTGTAACAGTGTGACTGATGATGTAAACGTAAATACTCAAGAATGTATTACAAAGATTGTTGCAGTAAATTCGTAAAACTGCACTAATTGTGACTGTGGTGATGTATTGCTTTAAATGTATGACTTACTGTTTCACTTACCGTTTCAACATGATTTTATGGAGCAAAATATTAAGAGTAAACGACATGTATATTTCATACTTGTATCTTACTCTGACGTTACGATCTCAGTGGGCCAGTGTTGCGTACACTACACAACGGGATGGGGAGTAGACTTATGATGGATATCTCTTTGAATATTTAAGTACCTACCGAATACTTGAGCTAATGCCCGTTTTCGCAATCTTAAACAAACATAGACGGGTCTTTTCTATAAAAAGGGTCCATACTGCTTTCGATTTGGATAAAGGGCATTGTTGTCGCAATGTCGCGCCGCTCCTGTCTTCGGCAGCCTTACTTTATAAACATAAAATAAAAATAAAATACTTTAATTCAGACCTTGATCCATATTATGTAAGTATTATACAAACTTCTAAGCTATGGTTGTACAAAAATATTAAAAGATTTTTTTTTAAATTCATGTTTCTGTGTGTGTTATGCTAGAAGTAGCAATATCAAAAACTGCAAAATTAAACAAAATTTCAAAGAATAACATTATTGGCACAATATTATTTAAGGTAGAGTAAAAACCGCTGGTGAGGGTCGCGGGTAGCCGATGGATGCGAGAAGCGCAGGACCGGTTGTTGTAGCGAAACTTGGGAGAGGCCTATGTCCAGTAGTGGACGTCTTTTGGCTGATGATTTGATGAGAGCAAAAAGCCCTAATGATGATCACAAACGATGATGTTTAACGTGATAGCCATGGCTTACTCATCAATTTTCCAACAACAAAGACCGTTTCAAATTGGTTCTCAACTACAAAAAGCTTTAAACAACCAGCAATACTATACCACTTACGTCAGAAACATGATAGGCAGATATTTAAACGAACTTAATGAAGAAGACCATGAATGAGAATACAAGAATCACTCAGTTAAAGAAAAGAAATAGCATGACTGCCTGTCATCTAGGCTCGTCGAAAGAATATCGATGTTTCTTTCGATATATCGATAGTTTATTGGCGATATTTAATTTAAAATTTCTATATGAAAGTAGTGAATGTCGATAAAATAGTAAAACTAGGAGATGTAGGTACCTATTTTATAATATACTAGTTTTTGCCCGCGACTTCATTCGCGCATATCCCGTTTTTAACCGTTCCCGTATAGCCTATATCTTTCCTCATTAATGCTATGCTATCTTATACAAAATAAATAATTTTCCAAATCCAACTGGTACTTCCATAGATAAGCTTTTTCAAACAAACAAACTCTTCAGCTTTAGTATATTATATAAAGCATAGATATGTAATTGGAAGGAGTTTTTTTAATTATCAACATAGATCAATCTCAAAAGGTTCAGATTCGTAAAAATACACCAACCACTAGGTTTGTGCAATATGATGCACAACATATTTTTGAATTCCAAAAATATGCATGCACATTATTATATGATGAATATAACATATTTTTGGAATATATCGCCAGCGATATCAATACTTTTTAAAGGACAGTGACACTATGTAGTATATATACTGTATAATTTTTAAACTTCCGACATCCCTACTGTCACCTTGACCTAGCCGTGAATATACATGGCGTTTTGATGTTACGCGTATTGTGCTTTCAAAATTGTACATATGTCTGTATTACTAAGCAGAAAAGTACAATAAGACGAAACTCGACACAGAAACACGGTTACCTACGATCTTAGGATGACTTCATAACAACAGCCATTTTGTACTGTCAGTTAAGGTGATAGGTATGCAAGCTACTAGCTACTCTTAAGACTTTTCATTAAATTGTTCTTATCATTCTGGCCACTGGCCAAAGCAACGATGACTAAGAATGTCTCTGTTGCTTTTATAGACAAACGTGCACCTGCATGTTGCTGCGCAACTGCTAGGTCGCTACAGATTGAACTGCAAATACAAAATGATGAAAATCCACAGTGAAAAGTTTTTTGGTAAAAAAATAATAATTTAGATTTTCAAAAAAATATTGGGCACTTATTTTGCTATTCAAATCAGTAAAAATTAAAAAAGTACAGGAGTGGGGGCTTCTCACGTCACGTAGATAAAAGAGTACTACCAAGTCGTGACGGTACGCGAAATTTCAACGCACTGCAACAAAAAGAAGAAAAACCGGCCAAGTGCGAGTCGGACTTTCACACGAAGGGTTCCGTACCATAAACAAAAAAAAACACGTTTGTTGTATGGGAGCCCTCTTAAATATTTTTTTTATTCGTTTTTTAGTATTAGTTGTTTTAGCGGCAACAGAAATACATCTTGTGTGAAAACTTCAACTGTCTAACTGTCACGGTTCATGAGATATAGTCTGGTGTCAGTAGGACAGACAGACAGACGGACGGACAACGGAGTCTTAGTAATAGGTTCCGTACCCAAAGGTTAAAACGGGACCCCCGTTTTACCCTTTGGGTATGGAACCCTAAAAATACATGCCCAATATTTTTTGATAACCTGGGACAGCTGGATGTTTTTTAATATTTTTTTATCTATTTTATTATAAGTATTATATTCATTGCCATGCGTACAAAAAGTATTGTCGCTACAATAATTTCCCAAAGAAAATTAAGTAGAAAAGGCCATCGAGTCGGGATTCTGAGTTATAATCCTGCACCATCGTATAAATCTTGTCAGGTGTCATATTTACACGCTAAGATCATTGAATCAAGACAACTTACATGACGCCCGTGGGCCGTGATATATCACCTTTCGTTTATTTATTGTGTTGTTAGTACATCCATACGGCGATAATTTACACACAATATTATTCCCTATTGTAAGCCAGGTAAGGTCTTCAATGGGATAAATTTCAAAGGGTCGACGAAGGTTCCATAATTCAACATTAAAATTCAATTTTGACCGGCTGCGACTATTTCTCTAATTTTAATTATTGATGAACCAGTACGCTTTCTTGGAACAGGTAGCTTAAATTATATGGTGATTAATTAGAAGAAGTGTGCTTAGGTATGGTAATTAAAAATATTTAAATGCGGCATGTGTTTTTTTTTTTTTAGGAATTCCTCGAAAGACTGCATCTTTGTGGGGCTTTGAATTTAGGAGCCATTATTAATATTATCTAGTGTTTATTTTAAACCGTGGTGATGACATCCGGGCTTACCTCAATTGTAAACGTCCCTTTGTGCCTATTGGCTTAGCCTTGTTCTGTCTCCTACCTACGTGATAAGGAGGAAAGTGGAGTGTAAATTATGCTTTTCTTAATCCTCCTCTGTTCTTCTCTAATTAATTTCGTTGCTGGATCAAAGACATAATATATTATGAATCTTTTCGCTCGCAGTCAATGAAGCTCGCCAAGTCCCGGAGACTTGGAGAACTTCACTGAATCTGATGATGGCTACTGTTGATTCTGACTTTCAGAAATTGCAGTGGTCGGAAATAGCCTAGTGGCCTTGTCCCAACAAAAAGCTATGACATGAATAAGTTTACACAGGGGTGCCAATAAAAGGATGAGCCTTAATTTTCGGTTACAAAAGGGAAGGCACTGAGAGAGGGGAATTAGTAATTAATTACCGTTTGAAATATCTACCTAACACTAACATGAATTTGTACCGTGGGTGGTATCTTGCTTTCCGCAATCCTTAATTATATGTATACCTTAAGATATAGGTATTACCTACGTCAATATAATTTATAGTTAATGCTTTTAAAAACGGACATTGCTTTAAATCAATCCAAGAAATAGGTATTAATCCTAGTATGGACATAGGATGGGAGAGTTTATTCTCAAAATGCTAATGTCGTGAGGTCATAGGTGGTCAGCTAGTCACATTCATACATTTTTGTTAGCGTTTGAATTAATTATCTCAGTCCGTGAAAGTCTAGTCGATGTATTGTTATTTTCGATGTAGGTATTAAAAAGTGTTTGAATATTTTTGCCTGAGAAACACATTTTGGTTTAATAAGTTTCTATTTTATGTCAGAAACTAAAACCTAAGAGTTTTTTTAAAATAAAGAACTAAACTATTAAAAACCGGCCAAGTGCAAGTTGGACTCTCATACAAACCGTTCCGTTCAGAACCATAAACCGAAAAAATTACGTTTCTTGTATGGATATAAAATTTAAATTAAACTATGAATTAAAGGGGGCTTCCCTTTAATTCATAGTTTAATTTAATTTTTATTGTTTGTTGTTATAGCAATAGAAATACGCTTTGCAAAAATGTCTACAGTCTACCTATACGGTTCTTGAGATACAGCCCGCTGACAGACAGACGGACGGACAGACAGCTGAGGCTTGGTTACCTTTCGGGTACGGAATCCTAAAAATGAATTAAGATTACAAAAAAATGTAAATATATCCCAGAAAATAATTAACGTTTGGAAACTCGTTTCGAATTGCCTCTGCTGTCAGATACACAGAGTTTCAGACACATCAGTGCAACGGATACCATGGATTCCGTACATAATTAACCCAAGATGTAAAAAAAAAAATCATAAATTTCTTCTTAATGTCTTTCATCGCATGTGCTGCGAAAACTATTGATGGTACATAAAAATAATCTACTAAATAATCTAAGTACTCATTATTACCTAGAAGAAAGTCCGCGAGGCTATATGTCTAACTATTATGGTTAAGTCACAGTGACTGCTTTTTGTTAAAATTATTTAATCAAAGCCCAGTGAGAAAGAATAAGTGATGATTTTGATATCAAGATTTTAATCCTTATCCATTTAAGTTTGATAATTAAGGTTGATTATGTACATGTAAATTACACTTTAAATTATTCAAATCGGACCTTTCGTTTCAAAGTTATGACGGGTATAAAAATGCTCTAAGTAAGAAAAATCCGATGAAGTTGAAACACGTTGAACAGAACGTTGATTTGGATAAAAAAATAAGAATAACAAATATTTGGATTTTTCGAAAATAAACCCCTTAAGGGGCGAAAAGGGGTGATGAAGTTTTTAGGGGAGGACATTATTGCTTACTTCAATTTACGTGGGAATTGGTATGAACAAACTAAAAGTGGGATAATTGAAACAAATCTGATATTTTTTGCAAAATCAACGCCTGACGAGGTAAACGGGGTGGATAGTAGCGCTGATCCAGAAATCACAGTATCAGCAGCAGAAATGACTGGGTAATTCATGAAAATCGTTTTGCTTAATTTTCCAAAACTTAAGTAGATAGAGCGGGCGTTGAAGTTTGTGGAATACTTACTAAATCCGCGCGGACGAAGTCGCAGGCGAAGTGCTATCGTACATAAAAAGCGATAACATAGGTAAATTAAAGTATTAAAAAAAAGACTTCAATAACCCCTCAGAAAACTGCCTCACAGAGAAACATTAAAAACACGCTAGATATGTTTTAATAAAAAAAAACTTCCACGTTCGGCTGCCGTGTTTAAACCGACGATCAAATAGGCGGTAATAGAAAGATACCATCATATTTTAAATTATCAATAATTCACGTTGACGTAAATGTTTTAAATAACTATAATAACATAGAGTAACGTTGTGGTTGTAATTAAAGCCTGTGATGAACTTTTTTTTTTCTTCTTTGGTTTGTTCATGAACTTGTGTGGAAGTATTTTGGTTAAAAACGTATTATGTTATAGGAGTGAAAGTCCGTGATTTACTCGCAGTGTTTCTTGTAGGCCGCCTATGTGTTACTGAGCTATGATTTTGTTAGTCTTCATTGTGAAAATGTTCTGAATAGGGATGGAAAGTTTGATAAAAATAAAAATAGTCAAACACAACAAAAGTTATGTAACACAACAATAGTACCTGAATTCAATTGCAGTGTAAAATAACACTTACTGTTTTGAATAGGTACCTACACCTAATTCTATCACTATCTATTTATTAAATACCTACCGCAATTGTTTTTTTGACAGACAAAATTGAGGTTAAATCAGAAATGAAAAACTTCAACAATTAAAATTAATTTCCGGTACAGTCTACATCCGGAAGCAAGGACGTCCCCAAAAATATGTAAATCACCAAAAACATGCAAAACAATTTAATCAGTCATTAAATATACCCATAAAATCGCGCGAGCAAAATCTCATTAACCCGATTAGTCCCACCAGTCGCAACTATCACGAATTTTCATATTTTATCGATAGAGCCCACTGACCGTGTTTCCGATTAATGTTCAATCGATCCGGAATCGAGCGATATGCTGAGGGCGGGTCGGGTCGAATCGATCTGTGCAGAATAAGCGATCGCACCACTTGTGCTCCAACCGCTCGAGCCGACGCGACGCGTCAAAACCGCGGGAACATTGACAACTCCGTCCTTGGATCGTTTGAAAAAAGAATGTGATTGTTTTTTTTTATTTAGTGCATGACTGTCAAAGATTAGTGTGGATTGTTATCAGCCTCCTTGGAAGTTCAATTGGATAGTGATGTTTTCCTGAAACCTCATCGGTAAGTTTATTAGGAAATAGGTTTATACTATTTTATGAATGCACTATTTTTCGGGAAGACTGGTTACCACACTTTTATTAATTAGTTTAATATCAACTGGGACTGGCCCAAATATGTGCCCACAGGAACTCCTCTTTAAATGACTATTCTTCTGTGACAACATAAATAAACTGAATGGTGAAAATATTGTCATAGGCCTGTCGTTCAGATCGAATAAACTTTTAACTCAAATGATAAAGGTACAATTAATTTACATAAGAAAACAATAACTTAACTTCAATAAAGCGTTGTTGAACTCATCGATCAAGTTACAACTGTTTATGCTAAAACGTTATGTTTATAGCATCGGTTCAGTAGACGTATAAGACCTTTTTTGTGAATATTAAATTGAAAAAGCTACTAAATAAATTTAAATTGAAAGGACTTTTAAACTATGAATTAAACATAAGTTGGTAATGGCCTTTTATATTTGTTTTATTCTAAAATAATAGTATGTTACAGGCCAAATGATGATAGGTATTTCCGAACTTTAACGGTAAAATTAGAAATATTACCTATCTATTATTATTTTGAAGGTACAGAAAGTATCATCCAAACTATTAAATAAATAATAAAATAAAATATAAAAAATTAACATACCTCCCACTTAATTTTACTAAAAAGCAGATATTTGCACAGGACTTACATGCACTAACACAAAACATCCTCACACATTCACACACTACACACACAATCCTACAATAATAACACTTCACAAATATAACCATACTTCTATTATAGATTAAGGTATCTCTCTTTCAGAATTGTTATTAAGCAACAGTGTATGTATAATCGGAATTAAGATGCCGTAAAATATGACCATGTTCATAGGGGTGTGAGCCTGGAGATCTGTCATACAGGTCCCGAATCTAGTACAGACTCCAGCTTTCACAAAGGTTCTAGCATAAGGCAGAATAAGAAAAATAAATTACTGTAACAATGTACCTTTATGAGAGAAATAAACCATATTATTATTATTACTTATATTATTATTATTATTATTTTATATTTGACTCAAGGCTTTGATTGACCTCATGGAATTTATAAGTTCAGTACTTAGCCAATTAATCCAACATGTGTTGAGTAAAGAACTTGAATCTGAATAAAAACCAGAAAACAAAATTAGTCCTAAACTTCTATTAGCCCCTATAAAATATTGCTAGGTACAGTCAGTGCAAAAATTTTCAGCGTGCTATTAATTTTGCACCGAAAATGTTTTTTTAATTATTATTATTATATTTTTGTTTACTAAAAATGCAATCTTTATCTCTCTCCAAATCATAACAACATGTTTCCTTACAAAATAATTCATTTTCAAACATCTTGCACCTTGTGCGCCTTGTCGTAACATATAAATTTAATATCCAGTTAAATTTTAGTATTCTATACAATATTCACTTTCTCAACTTTACTTGCTTACATTAGAATTAATGAGTAAGTTATTATGTAAATATGTATTCCTTTGAAAATGTTTTACCGACTGTCATTTTGATTGACAAGCTTTGTTCGCAAAGATGCTAACTAAGGGTAGCCATTTGACCTCCTAAGACTGTAATTATGGGAACACAATGATATATTAATAATACAGCTACAGGTACCTTTAATATACATTTTCTATAGAAGTTGCTCTGTTGAGGTAAACATTTTATTTTTTATAGCATCTGAAACCCAAGAAGGCAAGATATTTAAATGTAGAAAGGGAGATACTAAAACCATCGATGCATCACAATTACACGCAACTGACTGTGGAGTTTATACCTACTCAAACATTAATTAAACCAATCAATAAAATTAACGGGTCTTAAATAATTGGTCACTAATTTTGAGATAAAGTTCTATCCAGGAACTCTATGTTATTTATTTGTTTTGAATTAGGAATACGTTCAATAATATTAGCAAAAATATATAAGAAACTGATAGTTTAATATGGTTACAAACAATATGCCCTAGAAACGTTTGTTTTGTTAGAGAATACACCTATTTTACCCTCCATAAGAAAAGTCACAAAGCAGATCTGCTTAACCCAATTTTTTATTTAATTAAGTTATACATAAATAACTTAACACAGTCAAAACTAAATTTCTTTTCACACATTCCAATAGGCGATACTTTTAATTACACTTCCAATAAATCACTTTTTATACTATCACTACCGACAACCATAGCCCTGTAATTACAGACCCACTGAGAAACAAAGTCTAATTTTATTAATATTAATTACTGATTGAATTAAACGTGCGTAACCACAATAATTATATATTTTTTCGTTAAAAGTTGTAAGTATACTATTAACCTCCTTAACTTAACATTTTACCCGACTGCGCTGAGAAACGTGTGTAATGTAATTTTTCGGTGGACGGTAAGGTACTGTTAACATTGTGAAATAAGCGATACCTCAAAAGTCGGTCAAGCACGTACCTATCAGAAACTGTCGCGGGGTTCCGTACGTAAAAAATCAGATTAATGAAATGTTGACCTAGCTCATGGCAAAAATAAATATTAGTTAGCATTTTTCGTGGCTTCCGCGTTATTTCCTTCCATAGGAAATATCTTATCCGGAAGCCACGAGTTATAAGGAGGTTGTAAAACAATTTGCGGTCACTCTGAATCGAAAGTGAAAAAGCAGCCCTAGTGTTCCGTATCGGTAGAAAATTAAATCTTGTAGGATTGGGATTAGCTTTACAAACTAACTTAACTTATATTTTAACTTATATTTTCGACGGACACGGAACACTAGGCCTGCTTTTTCACTTTCAATTCAGAGTGACCGCAAATAGTTTTACAACCTACCTGTAATTCAATTATATGCAAGAAAGTAAGGTAACGGTGGTTGTACTAAAATGTTCATAAACCAAATAAAATTTCACAGAAGATAACATGCCCTACATTTTCTTCTTGTTGAGTAGAGTTGGTAAACGTGTCTGAATTAATCTTCGAAAAAAAATCTCCTGAACATTTTCTTAGCAGCAAAGGAACAAACAAATTCGAGAGTCAAATTAAGAGGCAATATTCCCACACTCATACGGCTACTAACAAATTATGCGGAATTGTTTCGCTTTCCCCATGCTGCGTTAGTTTACGGGACCCTAAAATTACCTACTTACCTGCATAGTATAGCCCCAGAAGTTGCTATAAATAACTCGAAGACGGGCGATCCAACGAATCACTGGGTGTCCAACTAATGAATAATTCATAAAGTTATTTTGAGAAACAAACTTAGCTTGATCAATAGTAACTTGCTGTGATTTAATATCAACATTTCATATTTTTTATAATTTTTCACACGATCTATACCGTATAAGTTTTCGGTTCATTTCCATACTGGTCGGAACGTTGGGTTTTTCATCATAGTGTCCCGTAATCGTTCAGGGCTGATGGACTTGTATCTACTATAAAGTATGGGTTTGATGGAATGGTCGTGAGAGAATCTTAGAAGGTGTAATCATCTCGCTTAGTGAACTGGTTGGTGATGTTAATATCTAAGTGCTATGGATTGGAGGATGTTAGTGCTACATATTGTACTATAATAATAATGCCTGACTTGTGTACCTAAGCCTAACTTCTTATGTACATAAGAAGTTAGGCTTCCTGTACATGCTTAATTGTGCAAATGAATTTTGTACAAACTAGCGTTTTGTGTAAGACATTTGTGTGGTATGACATCTCTTGCCATCTCAACGCACATGTTCGCTTGCACAAACAACAATTAGAGAACATTATTCGTGTCGCTGGCACGACACTCAATTACTGTTACCTACTTAGCTATTCATAATGGCTTATATGGGATTCGACAGTATCACAGATCAGGGATGAAATTGTAAATATTGTCGCTTGCTGAGATACGGGCAACCTAAAGGTGTCAACAAACAGGCAAACCCTACCGTTTATGTTATAAAACTGTACAGTTTTCCTGTTTATGAAACTCGGTTATGCCTGTGGGTTATACGTGTAAGGTTATAACGATCATGCAAACCCTAGCATGTATGGCCACCTTTAGGCTCCGCGCAAACGGGCCACCGACCACAGCAACCGGTGGCCGTCGCGCGCCACGTCCTGTGGTACCGCGCAAACGAAGGTGGTCGGTGGCCGCCACTAGTTCCTGCGGTTGGTCTCTTGTAGTGACGGCGGGCGTTTTAAAGAAGTGAGTGGCCGCCACCGGTGGCGTGTCGCGGACACTGAGTCGCGAGTGGACGCCACTTGCTACACGTGTGCGGCGATTCCATACAAAACGTGTTAAAAATCGTAAACAGCTAGTCGCTAGGCACCGGTGGCTGTGGTCGGTGGCCCGTTTGCCCGGAGCCTTAGTCGTCCATTTCCGGCGGCGGTGCCGTGGTCGGCAGACTACTTAGAGTTAGGTAGTAAGTCATAGTCATAAGAGGTCAATCAAGGCGTGATTAAATGGTTTCAGCATATTACACTGGGATAATTCGGTTTGTTTTCAGTCTCTTTCAACATCTGTGGGGTTTTGTCCAAACATTCGTGACTTGGTTCTTGCGTTCATTTTCAGCGTACTTTATTTTTTTCTGGCGTATCGCTATGAGGTTTTCGTCTGGTTAACCGAACTTGCCTGTGGTGGCCTTACTAAAAATTAAAGGCAGAGTACAGACCTCGGCTCAGAATCCCCTCAGCGCCAGCAAGAAACGGACTTGATCGACGCCGACGTTTAATTATTTGGTGACGAATTTAAAACTACAGGCTCTGCGGTGCGGGTTGTTTCGAGCAAGGGTCTGGGAATTTCAGCGATAGCTAAGACCCAAATCCCGTACATGAATGTATGTAACGTTACCTTACCGACCTCAGACCATGTTACCTAAGCTATATGATTATGTGTGATTGGCTCAGCATCAATTAGCGGCAACCATGAGAAAGAGGATAGATGGTTTTTTCCTCTAAACGATGTCTCAATTGGCTATAAAGTTTTTAGTGCCTTTATTGTTTTGCTAATAGATCGTGGGTTTACCAACGATATCTTTGAAGTTTGAACGTACGGGATATAATAATAGGAAAATATCTACGGTTATACTTCATAATACCTAATGGACGGTATTAGGCATTTTATGAAATTTAACCGTAACTCGTGAACTTTACGACTAATGTGACTGACATTTTTTATGATTTCCGGCTTCTAAAACTTTTTTTTCAAGTAACGTGTTTGTATCCCCCAAAAGCCTACACCTCTTTCTACAGATTTTTCGATGTAGAATACTGTCACTTGTACTACCGCCAGCACACCAAGCTACAACAATCTGTCAATTTTTTTAATAGATTTTCAACATTATCACTAAAGAATTAGGTTCAAAGTTGATTGGGAAAATTTTACAGTTTCTGGTAGCTTGATGTGCTGGCGTCTGTACCAAGAGATAAGCAACACATTCGACGATAGAAAGATACAAAAGTGTCCGTTTTAATAATACATTCAGTCGTTCAGGTAAATTCGATATACTCGTACATGTGTACTCGTATTTGTACCGTATGGCTATAGGGAGTAAAGTTCATTGGCAAGCAGTTAGTCGATTATTGTTACATGACCCGAGGACTGGCCTTTTTTAGCCAAAGAATAAACTTATAGCCATTTAACGTACAAATAATGCCATCCTTTTGCTTACTATCTACCTACTAAACATTGCCTAATACTTCGAATACTTGACTTCATCAAAGACATCTAAGTTATTTTAAGCTATCAGTTTTGATTTCAACATTTCTAGACAAAATGACGCGTGCGCAAGGTCAAAGGAAAGCGATAAACCAGTGAACATATAAGAAATAGACAAAAAGATCACTAATTATTGCCGTGGGCGGAACGATGACCCTTCTCTCAGTAGGGAGCCATATTATCAGTTAGCGCTAACAAGTAACTGTTAGAAAAAAAACTAGTTTTTAATCTATGATTTGTGATGAATGGATTTTTATTCCTTATAAGGACTTCGATAAAAGCGCCGTCTTGTTAGAGAATTAATTTTAAAATTGTTGTTTTGTGTCCCTTCTAAATGATTAGGAATTAACTTAATAAATTAATAATGTTATAATTAATACCTTTGTGACTAATTTCTTTTTGAATAATAATGTAGAAGGGAAACAAAAACTTAACAGTTTTATAGTTAAAATTTTAAATGACACCATTTTGCAACGACTTCATAACATTAAATTTAGAAGCATTCCTGAAACTGTTATACGCATGGTAGCCTTCTCTTCTTTTTACTTTAAATTCAACCATTTCAGTTTAACTTTTGGTATTTTAAACGTCATTATATCAAATATACCATAGACCTATGTCAAATGTTGTCTACAGAAAACATTTTCAGAAACTGTGTGTCTTCGACAGTTCCTTTCAACAGTTACAAACTTATAATTGTTCCATCGAACGTCGTAGGAACGAAGAGACTTCCCACTTCCCATGGGAAATACCATTGCAGTTACATTGGAAACACTCACGAACTCAACAAAATAACACTTGCACAGCTAACTATCGTCGCATGTCGCTTGCACGCGACTTGCCAATTTTTATGTCAAACTCACATAATTTACCAGCTTTGTATGAGAATATAATTATATCAACCTCTTGAGATAATTGCTTTGAAAATGTCGTGTGGTATCCTGTTACAAACTAATTCCTTTCTTTTCATATAAAAGGGGAAGAGTGGCAAAAAGGATACAGTCAAAATTAAGGATGCAACTTTTTATAATAACAGAACAAACTTGCAATCACCAATCAGAAGGCCAACTGTCGTACTTTAAAAGCGTTCAAATTCAAGTCACAATATTATCACAGTCACAATCAATGTTAAAAACTAGTCGAAATGTAGATAAATTAGAGATGTTTTTGTCAGTTTGCGACTGTGATGCGAACGCGAACGCTAAATAAAATAAAAGAATAGCTCCTCTGTTCACCAAGCTTAATATTGTTTTCTTACTGCGATTAAAAGCCTAGTCTGCAAGCAGCCTAAATAATTAAGCATCTCCATTTAGCGTTCAGAATATAAAAGTGAAGATTCTACCTCATTTTTTGCGCATAACCATAGAAAGTGTAATCAAGTATATATCGAGGAATGCTACACGGATATTATAGTGATATTTTACTAACCATTACTTGTCCTTTTGGACATTACATATGATTGATTCTAAGAAAGTAATTAATGAGTCATGACGAAGAATCAGGTTGAATTAAGTGACCCTTTCATGGCTGAGCGAAGGTTACCCATCAGTTAAATTTTATGGCCAATTCTAGGACGAGACAGACAGTACGGTTGGTTGCGGTTCTAATGGCCCTGGGTGTCACTCCGGAAGTCTTCCCTAAGCTTCGTTGATTTAGAACATACTGATATTACTGAAGTATGCAACCAATTAGGAATGATCTATAATAAGTAATAACATAGAAAACTTTTTTGTGCAATGATTTACCTGAAAACAATCACAAGTTCAACATAAAAATGTAAACACGAACACTAGTGAATTTTATGAATGCCATAATACACGCATATAGGATTTCATAGAATTGCCATAACGTCGAAAATTCAAACACAACTATACTTTGAACTGTAAACAAATTCAAGTTACAGCTGTCTGAAACGACATATTGAAAGAAAACAGTTAACTTTGAACGACAATATTTTGCGTACATTACATTGTACACCTTAATGCACAATATTCCACAGTTTCACATACTACATTTGCTTTCACAAATATTTGAAAGACTCGTAAAACAGCACTATAGATTCACTTTAAAAACTTTATCTATAAGTTAACTACCATAAATAGATAGTAATTTCAAAACGTAAGTGAAGCATAAATAGCTCTTAAACAACTTAATAGCATATCAAGTTTTAGTTCAATCTAATAACCGTCTAATAAGCTCATCTTTAAAAACCAAGTCCGTATGAAGCAATCAACAAATATTTTTTATTACTACCATAAATGTGTAGGTATTATAAATTCATCATATTTTAAAATTTTAATATCTTATTAGTCAACAAATTAGTGGAGGATGTAAATGTTAGCATAGTTTTGTGGGAGATTGTATACTTTGTGGCTTATTAGCTTCATTCGACATACTTCACGAGTCTCGCGGATGTTTACGGCTCATCTGTGATCGAAATAAAAAATTATATTAGTTTAAATATTCATACAATGTCGTTGATAAGCGCATCACTGACCCGATTTTCTTGAATACTTAATAACCACTAGATTTTCGAAAGTATTTAATTTTAGCTTCCAATATTGCTTTTCATATTTTTATTGCCCGCTTTCCCCTATTAGAAATAGTGTTCAGAAAAAGTTTTCGATTCGAAATTGGACTTGATGGGAATCCTTTTCGTTATGCTCGGTGAATGTCGATGGGGAAGTTAATTATTATGTCTTTATCTCCCATGTCAATTCCAATTAGATATCTGGGTGTGCCTTATTTATAAGATTTTGCAAATTACATTTCAAAGGAATAATAAAGTTCGAATACGGAATTGTGTTCGCTATTTAACTGTTCGATCAATTTCTAAAATAAATGTTATGGAATATGGATCAATTATTTTTTTGAAACAGTTTGGTTCTAACGTATTAAGACCCGTTGCATAGTTAATTTAATCTCGTCAATATCTCGCCTTATTATACTAAGAGCTACGTCAGCGGCCCCGTGCAGAGCTAATTTATGTATGTTTGAATTCATCTGCAATATGCATTATGCATATTGGAAGATTAAAAAAAAAAAACAGGTTGAATTCAATAGCCTTCCCGCGACCTTCAAACGGCCATCGTTCTATAAAACGGGACTAATGGTGATTAGCCATACCTACATATTTTAACGACTGCTATATCTAGTAGCACAAGCCAATTTTCTTTTACAGCAGCACTTAGTGCAACACTTTTCCCGCTAGAGTTGCTACAATAAAAGCAAGTAGTGATGATAACAGTTCTTTTGAGTAACCACAAAAAATAACAGTTGCAATAAAGATAGTATCTGGAAACTTGTTCAGCGGGTGCAATAACGTTCCGAAAAGTAATACTTTGGCTACCACTAGGACTGGTAGGTAGTCTTATCTGCACCAGTATTTTAATCATTAAACGACTACATAATGCACAAAAAGTGCTGCTAAATGAATGGAGGAACTTAAGCACTTAGCAAAATATAAAATTGCTTGTCTTCTGCATTATCAATGGGAACTATTAGACGTTGTCACTGAATTTCGCCGAGAAATGCTTTTAGCGATTCCATTTTCAACGACCGATAAACTGAAGGATTTTTTTAGAATATCTTTAGTCCGAGCTCGGTGCGAGTGGTCAGGTTGCGAACAATGAAACACGAGGTTTTCCAAAAAATTGGTTTTCTGTAAAGTCGGTTTACGGACGATAGTTTAACGTGACAACGTCATAACAAAACATTAATGAAATGATCGTAAAGTTACTATGAGCGTAACGTTAGGATGAGCGTAACGTTACAATGAGTCATCCTTTTTCGTGCGTGCAGCTGGCATTTATCGATTTATTAGACTTTGTCACGTCAATAATACTTATATTTCAGTCTATCTATATAAGTCTGACGGATTAAAACAATCATTTTCTGAACCTGGTCTATCCTTGTGCCGGATTTCATCTATAAATCTCTTTCACATTTATAATTTTAGTATGATAGTATACTTAACAAGCCTAGTTGTGAAACCTCGACCAATATTGCGACTTTTATCATAGTATGGACGCGTCTTTTCATTACTGTTTCATAAAATATTGTGCAATACGAACATTGATTTACCACATTCAACATAGTCTGAGTTGCAATATTGAGACATTAATGAAGGTGCATTTGTAGAACGCGTGTTGTTTATAAATTGCTTTATTATTGTATGATTTGTGGGTGTTTAGTAACCAAACAAACATGAAACAATTGTCGCGTTTCGTTGTTTTTCATTCACTTCACACATGAATTTTATCATCACCATCATTTCAACTAAAAGTCGTCCACTATTTGACTTAGGCCACCTCTAGACGCCATATTGAACGGCCCTGTGCTTCACATGTCCAGTGGACACGTGCGGCCACTTTTTGAAATTCGATATGATCATTATTGGCTTTAAAAATTGTTATTAAAAAGTCAACTTCGGGTTATATCAGCTCACTGCCTCGCCTACCTAAACGAATATTAAAGCAGGCGTGAAAATAAAAAAAAAAGATTATCTCCTATACGAAATATAAAATCTAACTACTTTTATTTTTTATTAAACTTTTATCACTTTATGTAAATGAGTTTCCAAATACGGAAACTCATAAAAAAAGCTCCGAATCTCTTCGTCCGATCTAGGCTAACATAGGCTGTATTTTTTTCAAAAACAGGTTCTAGACTTCAATTTTTTTCTACTGGTTTTGAGAACATAAAATATACTATTATATTCGGATTCGTGTTTATTTAAGTATAGAGAGTAAGCATTGAAGATGAAGTGATTAAATTTTTACGACCAGCCATGGTTTCGTAATGACATTCATAGGCTGATAAAAAATAAAAACGAAAAAATATTAAGCACTAAAATGTGCGTGGAACTAGTTTCCAAATCTACTTAACAAGATAGCACATTAGAATAAAATCTATTTGGAAAGTTAAAAATGTTTTTAGCTTGTTAAAATTTTATTGATACTTTTTTAAAATATTAACTGTTAGTTTTTGAACGGAAAGGATTGGTAATGTCATCGTCGTAAAATAATAATGACGTCTGTCTCAATTTAATTTTAGACTAAGAAGACTTACCATCACACATTTAAAGATTTTCTAAAATATAGTATCTTACTTCAATTAACTGAACTTAAAAGATAAAAGCATTTTGTGTCCCACAGTATTTATGTACAGACGCGCCAGCACATCAAGCTACAACAATCTGTCAAATTTCTTAAATAGACAGAATAGACATTTTATTAGAGAAAACGAAGTTCGAAGAGTCAAAAGGGCACTAAGTGGCATTTCGATAACACATGTCAATCCCATACTTCCTACTTTTTTGACAAACGATGTCGCTGACTTTGAAGTCACTTGGGACTCTAGTGACTTTTCCGTCATGGTTTGTAAATAAGTAGGATCAATGATTGGCGTTTTCTATTTTCACGCACGTTTTTACCGTAGCGATGAGTAGCATAGCTGGCGCTTAAGCCGTGTGTCAAACATGACGTTTTAGCTACTGTTGGTAGCTAATTTGACACTTGGTTACAGGTAGATACGTTGTTGAAACCGGCCGTCATCATCATCATCATCATATCAATCGAAAGACGTCCACAGCTGGACATAGGCTTCCCCCAAAGCGAAGGCGGGGATTTTCCATAATCGCCACGCTTGTGGCAGGCGGGTTGGCGATCGCAATGTAGCTGTTGCAATGCACAGAGAATGCTACTGCCCATTTTCTGGTGAGTCCCTTAGTGGCGACTAAGGGACTCTTACGACATCCACGGTAAGTGATGGGAAACCGGCCGTGAGTGGGATGTATTGTAGGATTAATCGCTAACAAAAGGTATTTTAGGCTTAAGGCTCCTTCCAGCTAGCTATAACATTAGGAAGTGGTGTCGTTCACACGTATTGCGATGTCTTCATGTAAATGACGTTCAAATAGCGTTGATTCTCAGCCTAATTTGAATAAATGATTTTTGATACAGTTCGACACAGCGTTTTCAAAGAAAGCTTTAGTTGCTCTACTGTAGAATTTTTGATATCGAAAATGTGTGCAGATTACGAGTTCTAAATTTACTGTCACATTACCGCGTCGCGTCTGTGTCCGAAAGCCTCTATCGTATGCTTCAAGCGAATCGGTTTCACGGTACAAAATGTTAATTACTTATTAGCATTTTAGTAAAAGCTTTTACTAACACAGTCCAGCGGCAAGGCCAAATCCCACATAAAAATACGTTTACCTGACAACCACTTTTTATTACCCGATCTTATCAAACTTTAATGATTCCCATACATACAAATTTAAAAGAGCCGTTATTCTGAATCTCAACCATTTTACCTGCATTTGACAAATGGGAGTTGTTCTGTAAACGCGTGGACATACTGATACAAACAGACTACCTACAGTCGTAATGTTGGGATTATACTTAACTTGTCACTTCGACCATCAAGGCTTCTTAATAGCTCATGTATTATTCATGAGCTACACTTTTTACTGTAAGGGCCCGTGCTCACAGTCCCTTGTAGTCGCAGGGCTGCGCGACGTACAAAACGAGTTTTAACCAACTTCAACAAATAATAGAAAAATACAAGTGGAACCCGACGCGTATTGTGCTTTCGGGATTGCGATTCAGGTGGCAAGAATAAAAGCAAAAGAAACCAGTAAAAAAAAAACAAAAAATTGTAATAACGAACAATGAACTTATCTACCACAGAAATCTTTAAAAAGCTATAAAACTTAAAGTCGTTAAAACTCTCCTATCTTTCTTACAGAGACGTAATGTAAAATGTTGCATCCTTACGACCTTAAGTATTTTGTAAATACTTATTTATATTTTCTTGTGCGTTGCTGGCGTGCAGCACAATGGTCTGTGTGCATGGTCTCTAACAAGGGAGCCAAGATCGCTTATCACCGATTGGCAGCTCAACTGTGATTCTGTCATGTCGCATCCGTTTGATTTGAGTTTTATCTTGTCAAGTATTATTTTGATTGTTAACCATTTATTAAGTGCCATGCATGATGGAGTTTTTGTCGCTCATTTTTAGATAAGGTCCAATTGATTCTATCGAATGCTGGGTTCTTAATAAAAATAATAAAGTGATAAAAATGTAAAAGTTACTAGTTCGTGAGTTTATCAAAATAATGAAGAAATTGTGATAATTATAAAAGTTAGATAAAATGTGTACTTGCAGAGCAAATTTCTTATTGTGGAAGGTACTTCGTTCAATAGATGAAATTAAATTATTAACATTAATGAGAAGGGCTTATTGGAAATATTCAATAAGCCCAAAAATATCTAGGAAGTGATAAATTTTCAACAAAAGCACAGCCAGAAGTTTAAGAGATTGACCAAAACACAAGAGAGGCGTGGTTTCGAACTATATCTTACAAAGTTACGAACTTATTTATGATGACACACGGCGATATATTATAAGAGCGAAGAGATATAATAATATTTTGATCATCTTCACAGCCTAAAGCGATTTCACATGTTCGCGTTTTTGTTGTATAACTTATCGAGATTGCTACTAAGTAGTTAATAGAGTACTCAAGATTAATTTACTCTTTAATATCTAGGCATGTATTGACGCAACGTTGAGCTTCAATATAATTTAATTAAGTACTTAGCATTTTTATGAAGCGAAAAACAAAAAGCCCCAATATTTTGATGCGCCGACGCTTGCCACACCCTATTAATAGCTTACAGTACGTAATAATTAATGATTTATGAGACCATTAACATTCATTATAAGCTGTAATTTAATAAGACATATATTTATAATTCTGCTTTTTCGTAATTAATAATTCAGAAATCACTAGACCGTTATTGATTTGGTGAGCTAGAAATCTGATGGTTTTAGGAAAAAAACTGCAATGTGTAATTGTTTTTAATTATGATGCTGGGCCTATTAAATACTAACGCGTGATATCGAGTACTCGTGATGATTATGTTCACGATATTTTTTCTTTAAATTGATGATTAACACGGAGGGCGGTGAAGTTAATTTCTCTAAGATTAAATTGATTAATGTACATCTTGGGCCTCCAACTGTGTCCGCTACGGTAAGCCATGGTTTTAGATTATTCAAACACGAGATTAGAGATGTAAGGGCTTCCCTAATATGTAAACAAGTTAATTTTTTGTTCGGTTTAAAATTAGCTTTTTGTATGTTTGAAATTAACTTGTATATGTTAATTTGACGGCTGATTTATTGAAGAGAGTTGACATTTATTTACTACGGAAAACCCTTTTGGAAATACCTAATATTTAATGTTTTACTTTCTTGCTAACTAACCTATTTTTCACTCTTATTCTACTTATCCGATTTTTATTTTTTATAATCGTGTCTATTCATAGTATTTACCGACTGTGTGTGTACAGACTGCAACAAACGTTTGAAATTTTAGAAGAAAATCTAAACCTTTTTAAGATCACGAATCATTAAAACATTTATTTTTGTAGAGCACAAAAATGTACCAACAAAACTAACATGTAACCTTACTTGACCCACGATCATTGGTGCAATGTCCAAGGTACTACTGCCCCCATTCTCAGTAATAAATAATGGTCGCACTACTTTCTTCACTCTTATGTCACAGTTATACCATATCTGACTTAACTCGATCAAGTTCTTTCACTGAACAGGTTCAACCTGAACGTGTGCGGTGTTTACAGGTTGATGTGAGCTTGTAAATGAACAAACATTACATACGTAATATGAACGTAATTATTGCTTTGATAAGCAATTTGTAAGTATTAATCGTTGAATAAAATTTGTATGGTTTGTTGAGCTCGATATCGACAAGGTTAGGTAATAAGTGGTGTGTAGGTTCTTTGTAATTGATTTGATGATAGCTAAAGCCATTAAGTAATAGTAGATACCTACTTCTGACCGATTTCGACCATGGCGGCCAATCTCAACGGAGACTAGCCATCGGTGCGGGAGATATTATATAGTGCACAAATGTCTGCGTAAACACACGTGCAATCTTCAGATTTCAGATTCAGTCACTCGCATAGTTCGATCCGGACGGCAATCTGTCACGACTGGAGGAAGAGTTTTGGCGTAGGGCCAGAGCTTGACCTGCTTTCCGAGGCACGAGGGTGTCACACCACCAACTTTCTCCTCTGTCATAACTCCGAACTGTCATAGAATAATTCCTTCCTAAGTATTAAAATATAGCTTTGGTTTATGATAACTGTAAGCTTATTTTTACGTTATTAGCACAGGGTTGTTCGAACCTGGCAGAGGAACCATACGAAGTCTTTTGGCCAACATTCCTAAATTTTACCATTTCAATTTTACGATGCTATAAAGCAATGTCATTATATTATTCTCTTGCATGATCAGCGAATTTGGCTTCTCATAAAATTGGAACAATAGTAGATATTGAAAATGGAAATCATCCTTCAAGCCTGGTGGTTCAATTGGCCAATCATTAATTATGTATATGAACTTTGAATGCTCATCTTTAACTGCTTTGTAAATAATCTGAAAAAGATTCAGTCTTTCACGTTTCAAAAAAAAAATCTTCGGGGTTTGCTTTCTAATAAACCGTTACGATATTGACGAATACAGTTGTGCTCCTGTATTCGTCACCCATACCAACTGATAAAGCCAATCAAAGATTTTTTAAAAGAGAATGGCCCATTAACAAATTTGTACATAGTCAGGGAGATGATGATTAGGTTAAACCAAAAGAAAATAAGAACCCGTCAAACTAACTAATTTCTCGGTCTTTATATTTTTAGCGGAAATAACGATGACACCTATTAAACTTACATAATAACGAATCTAGTTTATAATAATAATATAGAAACCAAAAATTGCAACACCTAGTTGCGTAAGGAAGCAATATTTTCTTGAACTCAAATACGGAAGATATGAAGATGTAACTTCATTATCATTCATGTTCAAAGATTGTTAATCATAATCGTTATTAATGAAAATGAGATTTGATTATATTAGAAATCAAGATATGTTATGTACGTCTAATGAGGAAGAAGATGATTTGGGAACATTTCCCTTGTACATGCAAGCCAAGTTCATAGACGATATTGGAAGTCTTTTACTAGTTCACTTACAAATTAGAAAAAGAGCTGTAATTCATGACATGCCTAATCGTGTGCACACCAATATTTGTTTCTCTCTATTTTTATTTTTATTCTTTTACTTTTGGTAGATATATTTTATGACTTTGATTTGATTTGAGGTGTGAAGTTGTATTTTATATCCAAACCAAAGCGTGAGAATCTGAACAAGGTCAGATATTCATAATATAAGACCGTACGATGTCGTATAATTATTGTTCATAACTACTTTACAACAGTTACCAAGGAAAAGGCACTGGGAAAGACATCCCACACACCATTCAAAAGATTTTATACTTATTACTCTCATAGGATACTGCACCCATTTTTTATGTTTTACACAATCGACCCTGCAAAGTAAAAGAATGTTCATCTGTCCGAAGGTGAACTGTTTACACAAATGAAAGTATACCACAAAACTGAAATCGTCATTTAATTACATGCTTGCATTAAAACCACGCAGAATTTCTTTAGATTGTTGAAATCTTTCCCCTTATCGTCTGTTTATGCAGTGGGAGCTTTAGACCAAACTTGGCTTCATGCGTTGCATTGCTTTCGCAATTTATTATTACCAGTTACTTTTTGGGTGGCCTAAGTGTATAGTGGCTATAAAGTCATGTAAGAACATTGTTTCTTACAATATAGAAGTTGCTATCATTATTCTCCCAAACATTATGCTCAATGTTTTCTGGTAGGTCATTTACGTCTCCACTTTTAAATTTGCAGCTATCATTGTCTTCGACTATATCAAAGGTATTACTCTACGTGATGTGTTTGTTATAAACAATCGTTTATTTAATTGCCATCTTCTCATCCTCTAGCTGTTGTTACATCACTGTTTGTATCATTACTTTTTCTGATATATTTCGCACTGCTGATGTGTCCCAAAGAGAAAGCGTGGCTAAATATTAGATGACGTGATCACTTGGGTTTTTGGGCCTGATCGTATATTGATTTGTTCGTGTTATTGGTGTTATTTATATTTGTTTAGCAGGTCTATGGAACTGTAAATTGGATTCAATTTCGGTTTTTGATAATATTTTGAACAAATGTGTACCTAAAATCTAACGTTATATCAACCAACGCATCATCTCCTTATTCGGTTATGAGATTGGCACTTTTAGGCCTAAAAATACTGAACACCTATCAATGCAAGACGAGAGCTAAAATCATAACTATATTGTCTATATCGAAACATTCAAAATAGAATTGAGTAAACGCTGACTTAATGATTGTTAGCTTTCATTCTCACACAATAGCAACAAAACTTTCCGAGTAGATAACAATCAGGAACAATTAAACAACAAACAGAATGTCAGTCAGACAGACATTTTTAATGGAACCTGAATATCGAGAATTAACCTCGACTCTAGCAAAAAAGTAATCAATCGCTTTATCAATTTCTTAACGGTTTCCTACGAACATAAGAATACCTTCGGAACCATCAGTGGTGTTAAGTAGGAAATTATTTTTATTATTCCGTTTGGCTTTAGCTCCGACCTTTGAGAACCTGCCGTTACTCGTTCCGTTTCGTTTATGGCAATAGCTCTTCTTAATCGCAGTACAGGTGTTTAGAAATCTTAAATTAATAGACCAAAAATATCTTTCTATTATTTGATTGGGCTAAAAATATCTTGTTGTACATTGTGACGGCAGTAATTCCTCCGATATGAGAGATTATAGCCATCATTCTTTATGACTGCCCATTTGCTGTCCATAAAACGTCGGATGAATATTGATGGTATCCAAAATATCGGTAGCATCGTAGTTTTCGTTAATAAAGTGTTTTATCGTAGAGGTCGTTACGTTTATTGAAATATTGTTGTTTGGCTTATTGATGGTTGGATTGTGGGACAGTATCTAATGTTACTGGTAGAGAGGTCACTACCGAACTACCGCTGTATCGAAATTGCGGAAGACTGGTTATGTATGCCATCATGAGAAGATAATATCACTCTAAGTTTGATGTGTGATGAATTTAGGAAAACCAATTCTAAACAACTAAACATGCGCGTGCAGTAGGCTAGCAGGTAGGTCAGCCCATACATAATGCCCAAAAAAAAATGTCGACAGACGAACGGAACCGACGAAAATTCGCATCGTCAGTATCGTGATTTCAACCTTCAATAATGTGGTGAGTTTTTTTTTGGGTTTTATGTATGGGCTGGCCTACCCTTACTATAGCCTACTGCACGCCCATGCAACTAAACAACTACTAAAACGAACAAAATTACCAATGGCGTATCAGACAGATACATGTCCCGTTCTTTCGAATACGTTGCTCTTTCATTACTCTAAATAACACCTAAAGGCTTGTCTTGTTAGAAGTAAAGGGCGTAAACACTTAGATACAAGAGTGACTAGCATCCTTGCTATCAAGGGCAAGTGGGCTAGGCTTAGCGGGACGTGTTGTTTCCAACGACAGTGTGTTCCGGCCCCATCTGCCGGGAGCCAACCAACCTACCTTAGAGACGTGGTCTTGTAGTGAATAATTTGTAAAGTAGTTTACTAAAGGTCAATCAGTTGCATGTGATTGATAAACATCCAATAGATACGCTATATGATACGGTGGACAATCTTGATCAAGCTGTGCCCCAAATAACTGCCCACATTCCACCTTTTAATGCCCTTTATAGAAATTCCTACTTAATGACAGATTATGGTTATTCGTCTTCATTTAGTCAAACTAATTCAAAAGTAGGCGTAACAGTTCTCTAGGCGTCCGATGTAGTTGATGAATTTTCAATTTTACTAAAAACCATATTTATATGGGAAAATTGGAAATTCGAACCATCTATAACAGTTTTACATATCGGCACGTCGTTAAAGATGCAAGTTATACTTTAGAATGCTTATGGGCGTGCATTATCGATTCGGAGGTCGGCTCGCGCCACAGACTTATAATTTTCCAAGTTCTCTAAATCATATAAAACCGGTATACTCTCGTTTTTTACTGCGTGAAACTTATCTGTGGTGTTGATATGTAGGTAAGAGGCCGAACTTGCTTATTGATTGTACCGGGTCTAGTAGCCTATGACCATATGGAATATATATTTATAATCTATAATGACCTCTATGAACTCTCACCGGAGAGCTCAGTCGGCTCTTTCATTTACAAATTGATGCTTCACTGGTAAGAGAGTGATAATTAGCGGAAGTAATGTTCGAGGCAGGGATTAATTGGTTTAATTTGATTGATTGGATATTGATACAAAACTGCCGACAGTACTTTTGTCAACTATGATTAGGGAACTCAATTGTGGCACTTGTTGAGTTTATCTCATAGTTTAATGTAATGAAGTATTTGAAAATTAATAAGATAAGTTTCAATGTATCTACTTGCGTTGGCTTTTTCATTATGAAAGAAAATATTACTAGTATCGACAAGCACTACATGCAGTTGAATATTCCTTGTAACCTAACACTAACCTAACAGTAATAGGGGCTAAATTGAAATAAAATAATATTTAGAAACTCTATGTCAATATCTTAAGATCTCGACTAGAGGCACAGTTCACTATAACAACATTCCATTCCAATGTTCTTGAACTAACAAACAAACAATACAACAGGTAGCACCAACAGTAGCGCAAGATCGTAGATAACTTCTAAACAAATCTATCATTCTTAACACAACAATGTGTCCATGACAAATGGCCATAGAAAATCCCTAAACTCTATTGTATAAATCAAGCAACTTTTAGATATGCAAATGTTCGGAAGTTGCCTCCCATTATCGGAACAATAAAACTAATAACAAGCAATCAGTCAAAGCCTACCGACAATCGGCTACTTTGTCAAAGGCCTAAAGGCCCGAAACATAAGACATCGCCCTGGGCCACAAAAAAACAAAAACCAGGATATCTTAACACTTGGAGACGGCGCTACATGCAAAGACAAAAGACAATGTTCGACCAAAACTTAAAACTATCGAAACTAGTTCCGCGATTCGTCGTGGCTCAAGCTAAACTGGTGACACAGCACGTTAGGACGGTGGTTAACCCATGACCTCCCATACATTTGGTGGCGAAGACAATTCACACCTACACAACGATAATGCGCGAACAACTCTATTGATTATGGTCGTTTTAGAGTGACTGATGGGATTTGGAATATGGTAAAAAGGTTTGACCTTTTGTTGGCTGCAGAATTTAAGATGGTGATAACTTTTGGACTTACTGCTTTGATGTTTCCGCTGAAGGTTTTGTTTGAATTTATGAAATGAATTCTGATTCTTACTAGAGTTGAATAATCTTTATAAGTTGTTTAAAAGAGATACTCACCATTTATTCGTTTGTCTTGTACCTATTGATTTCTCTATGGGGTCAGTTCAAAATTTTCTTCTTTTCTTTTCTCTACATTCTATCTTTATAATCCTCTCATGAACCTTTTTTCGTCTACTCTTTGATCTTTCTCTTTCTTAATTATCTTTGAGGGTAGGGATAGAGGGTAAGGGCTTGCTTTCAACTTTTCAGTCACCGTTGCTACTTTTTGATCTATAATTTGTCTACCATGAATCACTATGAAATAAAATGCAGGGAGCTGTCCAATAGCTTGTTGATTAATTCGCCATACCTACTGTTTGTTACACGTGACCGGTCTATTAGTCTGAGAGAGACTGTATAATAAATTACGTACTAAAAATAACACTACTCTAAACCGTTTTCTATTCGGAAGGCACGTGTCGTTAGTTAAAAGACAGAAACTATGGTTTAGGAAGGTATCTTATTGGCATGTAATTTGTCAGTCTGTTAATAAATGACTTAAAACCGAACATTTGGAAAACACACTGCTTTCGATAAACGGCCCTCAATCATTTTAATGATGCCCAAAAAAACAAAACAAAATGTTTAGAAGGTATCTAATTAACGAGTTGTTTTGATAGGTGCCCAAGTTATATAGGTATCTGGGTATCTAGGAAAAAACTAATAATATTATAGGTATGTAGGTATGACGTCTTATCGAACAGTTCCGTTTCAAAATTAAAGGATCCAGTGTTGGATTCATGTCGAATCGAAAGTTGTTGCATAGATATGCAGATATTTTGTAAAAGTTTCAATTTATTCTAAACTACAGGTAAAAGTGGATTTTAGCGAAAACTGTAATTTCGGTGTCGTGTAACTGGTTTTATTTAATTTCCGAGTTCACATGAATAATTAATATTTCGATACTACGATTTCGAAAGCGTTTAAAATATTCGGTCGTGATATTTTCTCTCTCGCGTTCATTTATGTTTCTAAGATTAATCATGAATATATTTTATTTCAAATTAATTTTAGCATAATGTTTTGGTTTTTTATTATAATTTGTGAAGGTCGAATAAATAATTCGAGTTTATAACACTTATAAATGATTTAATATTTTTCTTTTTCTAGATGATGAGGAAAACAGCTGTCCAAGGAATGGGCGAAAACAACCAAATTCTTCAAAACAGTGCCATCTGGCGGAAAACAACAAAATGACAAACAAAGCTTATCTTAGAATTGGTTCATTGTTCGAGCGCAAGATGGCGCGAGTGCTGATTCTGATCATGGCGGCCAGCGTTGCGGGAGCTTCCAGCCCTGGTGAAGAGGTGGCGCTGGCAAACATCACCAGATCTGCTAGTGGCGATTATTTCTCTCTCAAGGGTAAGCTTTTCATATACGACACAGTTCTAAATATACTTTCCAGTGGCAAACATTTTGAAGCTAGCAATCGATTTGAGAAAAAAGTCACATTTTAGTTCCTTATTCCTAAACTTGCATTGCGCAAGAGTCGAACCAGCGAGGGGTAGACGCCGTGATGCCGAATTCAATCCTACACTATAAACCACGTTATTTAATTTGATTGCAATAAACGCTAAAACTTTTACCAAAACAAAAACCTCCCATCCTTACAGGGTCAGACTGCGGCCCCACCCGCTGCATGGAGGCGTCCCATGGCACCGCCTTAGCAGCCATCGGCGCTGACGACAGCGGCTGTCGCTGCCAGTGTCGCCGAGACACTCCTGCCTTCAGGGAGGATCAACACGTCTGCGTCAATCATATTGACGGTAAGTCTACTTATCTGCCGTAAATACCCATAGAAAACATGTAATTAGGTAGGTACTGTGGACTGTGTCTATAGAAAACATCTTTATTTATGTAGGTACCAACTTCATACAAAACACTTATAGGAGAAATAAATCTATACAGAGAGAACCACAAAGGTAGTACTTATTTCAAAAGAAAATTCTTCCGGCAGACCTTCAACCGAAGATTAGGATGAGAAAATAAAAAAATAAATAAATAATAAATTTTTAAATAAATCAAACACAAAGTACCAACTAACATATTATGTATAGTTGGTGCTGCCAATGCAAAGAAAGTTGTTCCATTTTCCATGCTATCAAGAGTAATGTACACTTACTCTAAATATGAGTTTAAGTGACTGGATTAATAATGGAACCACTAGGTACATAAGCAAGACAAGTGTAGCTTTAAGCACGATAAAATATTTGGGTGCAAGTCCATTTCAACTGAGATCCCAGAGTTCTCAGACTTTATTTATTTTCTCACTAACAAAATATGTGGGATAGAGTCATAGAGAATATAACCAAGATAGAGTTTCTAGTGTTAGTTTGTACTTTTAACATACGCATATCTACCTGCTAGCTTGGGGCGACGGCCGATTGCGTTAAAAAAAAATCAGTGGTCAAGGAGGTAGTTTTGCATCCTCCCAGACTTTAAATCCTGGCAGACTTTAGCTTTCCAAATTTTAGTCTCGTTAAAATATGTATAAATTACTAATCATTTTACAATATTCTGTAAAATATACATTTAAATCAGCACCCAGACTTAAAAAACGTCTTTAATGGCTTTATTAGCACCTGATTGATCCTTCACCGCTTCGGTCCAAGGTAGCAGGTATGGTATAGCTATATCTTAGTCCAAGTGATAGATAAATTCTTAAGGGACATTAAATTTTAAGAAGTCGAAGTGTCTCTATTTTCTAATTAACTACATTTTTTTTAATATTTTGTCTATCTAGACGACTTTTTGACATAGCTATTGCAACAAACTAAATCAGATTAAATACATCATCATCTTCCTGCCCTTATCCCATGTTACTTGGGGTCGGCGCAACACGTTTTTTTTCTTCCATTCTGTCCTGTCAACCGTCACGCTATCACTGACTCCCTTTTCTTTCATATCACTCCTTAAAAAATCCATCCATCTTTTCTTTGGCCTCCCTCTCCCTGTCCATCCATCCACATTTATATTCATAACTCTTTTAGTTACATGCTTTTCATCCCTCCTCTTCACATGACCATACCAAGATAAGCGGTAAACACATATGTAGATAATAATTAATAAATTTTTGTTTTATTACGATGCAGTTCATCACAATGGAACTAAATTTAATAACATAGTAGTACGTCGATCTTTTCAGGGTCTAAGGTCAGTTGAGAGGAATTACAGGAACAATCTCCTACAAACGCAGTTTGCATTGACAATGAGAAAGGGTCAGAGAAATGGGCCCAAAGTACCTACTTATGAACTTATGGTGATCTGTCATTATTTCGAACAATGCAGGAAGTTCGTATATACCTTGGTATATGATACATGTAGTTAATACGGAAACTGAACCAAATTAAAATATATATATGTCACCGGAAATTTGTAAACGCCGTAAGATTGTAAAATATCGCGTGAAATTGTAATCATTTTTTTTCTTAATAAGTCACGGATATATTGGAAACTATTATCATTTGGATGGGATTTATTATACTTATACCTACGAAACGATTTTTTCATAATATATCGAGATTATAATCTAATAAAGATCAGAGAGGAATCTTACGGAGTCTGCAATATGTCATATATATATATTATTATACAATATTTATAATATCTCGTACCTAAAATGCTTACTTTTTCATTTGTTAAATGAGCTTTTATCTTCTTTTATTTTTAGAATGTCTGATGGCCAGCTTCGGTCGTGGAGCTACGAAACCACAAATCCCTTTTGTTTTCTTACCGCTCAAAGGACAGATAATTTACCCGTCAAAAGAAATTATTTTTACTGGTAAGTGAAAAGTTACTTTACAATTAACAATATCCAGCAATGTAAAAAAATTATAAAGAAGTTAAAAAAGTTATTCCGATACCGGGAATCGAACCCGAGCCTCCTGGGTGAGAGCCAGGTATCCTAGCCACTAGACCATATCGGATATGAAAGTGAAGTCAAAATTGGAGATCAAGTTCTTCAACATTTTGTTTTTCAACTAGAATTTACTAACCGGTTTTATATTTGCGTTATTGACATTCTTAAGAAAATATTGATCTTTTTATGACACTGGCATATTGATATCGTTTGTTATTATAATATTTGTATGCTGTCAACATAGGTACATGATAAATCGGAAAGACCTTCAAAAATCTTCCTAACTTTGGAGGTCAGAATAAAAACAAGATCATCTTACAGATTAATTGTTATTATTGATAGGCCACTAGCAGTTTGGCCACTACCTTACCTAATGGCAAGCGATGATGTGGTCGATGAATCGACGATGGAGCATGCTTATTAAGGATGCTTGAAGATACTTAAAGTAATGCTTAACTCGAAGTACTCAACCTATTCCCTCTTGAGTTAAAGACCCCCCTGGTTATGGACAGTATGGACACCTATCAGTAAACAATCAGAACAACCCTATTTAATTGCTGTTTGTTATGTGTAGATGTCGAAGATGCGATATGCGCAGTGACGAGCGCTCAGTACCTATCCCCCTCGGGCTGGGTGACCCTCCGCGACCTGATCGACAACGACGTCCCCTTCGGACTGTACCGGGACGAGGGGAGCACCTTCTTGCAGGTAACACCTTTTTATCTTTTGTTCCTTACTCTTATTTAGAGCGAGCTTCCCGCAGATATTAGGTACGGGGCCATTATTGTTACAGAAATAAAACTCCGATACTATTAGCAAGATAAAGAAAAAAAATATGTGTCCTCCAACTGGACCCGAAAATCTACCCTATTCTGAATTATGTAGTGTATGGTATCTTAGCGAAGAGAACCGGGCGATAAAACCCAATCGTAAGAAGTTGAACTATCATGTTGATGTCCACACATCACAGTTTTACCCTTTTAGCAAATAAATCTTGACTTCTTGCCAACAAAGTGCCCCAAAATAGTAAAGCCCACTAACATTTCACTGATCACTCGTTTTGAACAATTCCTTTTTGACGTCTACTCATTAAAAACTAAAAACAAAAGGAACGTCTAGGGTGGTGAAAACGAAAATCTGGCAATGAAAGACAAACCTGCTTATAATACCGAATCATTGACATATAGAATGATCGGCCAAGGCTTAACCATACACTAAAACCTAATATGGGCATCGTAACACCGAACTAAACTTAAAAACGGTCCTATTGGTGGACCGAAATGCCACATCAGACCATTCGGCTCAAAACGTATTCCGTACCACCCAAGTAGAAAACAACAATATCAGCGCACACACCGAAAACAGTTTCATAAAAGTTGTCAAATAAGGCAATTAATTTCACATATTTATTGGAAATTTTATAAAGACGAAATTAAACGTGTACCTTCTAAGCGGGATATAATCAAGTTTGGGTGAAATTGTAAAACCTTATGCAACCGCTGCGATTACTGAGATGCTTATCGTAAACAAGAACAATATGATGTGGAGCAGTTTGTTGTGGACACGGATAGCAAGATCCTATTGCAAGATATCCTACAAAAACTGTCTATTAATTTGTATCAATTAGTATATTTCATTTTTGCGAACCTGACCTATAAGTATTTTTATTCTGCATAGTTTAATTTTTGAGCATGTTCTAAAGTACAGGTTCAAGGATCTCGGTACTTATGTTTTGGTTCTTTCAGTCCAAAGTTGGTAAAGCACCATACAATTGATGTAGCTATCTGTTTGTTCATCTGTCACACTTTTAATTTTGACACTGACGTGGAAAGCTGGCCACAAGTTGCGTCGATTAGGTATCTCAGGTAGACATATACACCTGCTCTTGATATTTTTGGGATAAACTATAAGAAGCAGAAAACGAAACAAACTTTTTGAGGTTTCATGCTTGCTGCAAAAATCATGCATCTACTGCACTATTAAAAATCTTAGGTGTATAAGATAATTCAAAAAAGGTAGAAGCTGAAATACCCGAAATAATAGAAAACAGGAGAAATAAAAAAAAAAGAAGATCACGTATTCATAATAATTGCTACTTATAATATAGCTGCTAGTTGAACGCCTTGCTAGAGCTTCTTAAGTTCATACTTTTCGGACGGAATTTTATGCTTCAGAACTTCATTAATTAGAAAATAAAAAAAATAGATAGGATCTCTTTTAAATCACTAACCTTATGAAACATTGTTTCCTCTTAAACAATAAGGGGAAAAAAGTTACCAATTGATTGACTTTCTACATCAAATCTACATTTTTTTTTGTCAAAAAGTAACGTGCCACATCTTGCATCCAAAGTGCACTCGATAGCATCTGGGGGCAGCTATACTAAATCCATAACGCGGTTGTGCACACGCGTCGAGCTCATAAATGTTTATCTTTACCGGACCGAGAACCGGTCCCTTTGATAGCCAAGGACGACTTCGCTTTAAGCTTTGGTGTTACTGGAAGAAATAAGATTGACATTCGCACCTTAAATGTTAATGAAAGGGGTGTTGAGAGTGACAAAAGATGTAGATACTGAATTTAAAATATTTAGGGTCGAAGAATTGCATGTAATTTAAAATTTATTTGAAGTCTTAAAGCTAGAAAACCACATCTTTGATATCCGATCATCTAAAAGTACATCTTTGTTCATAAATATTGAATCATAATCGTTAGGTACGCAGAATAAACATTTTAAATTAAAATCCCCAAAGCCAGAAAGAATGGAAGATATAGGCTTAGATGGAATAGGCTAAAATAAAATAAAAGAAATACTGTTGTCTCAAAACTTCCACATGGTCAGTTCCAGAATTCTTTCGGTGAACTTAATGAATTTGTTTTTGCAAAAAGCTTTGTGTGGTCCTTTTAATTGGTGCGAACGTACAAAGTAGCAATAACGTAATCAATTTTGGGCTCCTTTCGATTTTATTAAGTTAACATTATAAGATAAGGCTTCAGAATCTGTATCAATAAGGAAAACATTTATAAAAATTCAAATCAATATTGCTCAACTTAATTTTACCTTTCAATTATCATTTGTTTAAGGATGATTGTATATGACTAACAAAGAAATATGGAAAAAGAAGACATTTTAAGCCCACCCCAAATAAATTTTGATGAGGGCAAGAGCATGATGGTGAATTACGATTTGTACAAACTGTATATACAAACAGTAAATAAAAAAGGTAGGTATATATCATGCCATAAATCTTTGAGGACTCTGCGTGTGAGGTTTCTCAACATTTAACCATTTATATTCCTGAAATACAAGTTGCCGCTACTTGGCTACGATAAAACGGTTTCCGGGCCATCTGGTGTAGCTGATGTCACTCCATAGCAAAGATGGTATCTCTAATGTTGAAGAACTGTCCATATACTGAGAATTGACAGATATGTATTGCAAGCTTTTTTCCTAGTACTAGGTTCTAACAGCACCGGTAAGGATCATAAAGACCTAGACAATGTTTGACATTCGGAGAAGTAGTTGGCTTTATTTTGATTGTGGGTTTTTCAAAAAACAATTCGATTCATCTGAATCATCGGAAATCAAAATCATGATATAAACATCAATATGGAGGCTTATATAAAGAGCAGTTTAATAATTAAGATACATAAAACATGTCCGATATGTAACATAAAAAAGGCACGAGCCATTCTGATAATGAAATCAATATTCCCAATGTCCATATTGCGGAAGGAATTAACATGTACGGACATTGAATTAATCCAGTTCCATCGCACAATCTTTATTGCTTTGATGTCGATATCAAGATTCAAATAAAACATTGAAATGTTTATCAAGAACAGAAGTTTTGACGTAGACGGGTCGGCATCGATGGAAGTGTCTCCGTTAACATTTTTAATAGGGCTATTAAACGAAAACGATAATCGCTTTAACGACAATCGCGACGTAATAAACTATCATATAAAATAATAATTTAATTTCTTGATATAAATCGGGTCGACAACGGGATATATCGTCATGAAGATATTATCTTGTGTTCAAAATTTTACTTATTTTTTGGGCGGTCTCAACAAAACGCTACAGTTTGTTGGATCCATCAATCGAGCAAATGTCTGCCTCGGACGGGCGCGTGTTGAAATGCTACACGGACCCGATGCAGCCCCAGATAAACACGAAGGCGTCAAAGGAGCGATTTGTATAATATGTCCAAATACTTCGCATTTAGATCTCTTCACGGTGATAAAGTTATAAGATGGATTTGCATTTTCATTTTGCTTTCTGCAGGTAAACTCCGAGTAGGCTCGACATTATGTTAACAAAATGTACACAAACGCTTTTGGACGATTCATACTTTTTATTTCTTTAAGCTTTATTTATCAAGTGATTTGTAACCAAAACTCACGTCTGCTTAGTGACAAATGCTGCAACGAATTGCACTTGATAACTGTTGATTTAATCTGCTTAAAATTGCGGTCCGAGAAAATAAAGGTGCAAAGCTTAACGCAATTTTTTACATCTTTAGATCGCATTATAAAATTTTGGAACAAATATCTGAAATGATGTGGAAAATCTTTGCAATTTATTTGACAGTGGCGTGGGTCGGCGACGCTGCACGCTCGGCTCGAGGGTCGTCTGGTGGCGGCGCATGTGCTGTGCTCCTCCACCACTCCCTCGCGCCTGGTTGCCAGCTGCGCAGCCTTCCGCATCGCAGGCGCTACACAAAACGCTTTGCTTGGTGAGTCACACATACCATTATGATTGGAACGATTATGTGTAAAATTAATGTAACTAATCGTCTAATACTTATGTGAATATCAATTTATGACTCATCCCCAGATGTTCGTTCAATACCCTTCCACGCTGGTGAACTGGTGACGACAGAATCAGCATCACAGAATCACGGGCTCAGTGTTCTTGAGTCACTGGCAATCGGAGTATGCGTGCTTCTACTAATCTTCGTGTATGCAGCTGGAATTATTTTCTATGTTCATTACAAGCAAAGACAGAAACGAAAAGAAAAGGACCCGGAACAAAATCATTCAAATACTATGTCTACAGATAACGGGTCTCTCGAATCACGAATCGATATGAGCAATGTGGTAAGTAAAACACTCCTGAAATAGTTTCAAATAAGAAGCGACATTTTTTTTTATGACGTTCTAATACTGTCCATCGTTTCAGATGTTGAAAACCAATCCGTTGTTAAAACTGAACGGTATGGGTGGTGATTTTTTACATGACGGAGGTTTTTCCGATGGCAGTGAACTTACTGAAGACACTGTCGATTCGTCGTCTAATAATACACATACCCATAATTCTATGCATAAGGTTGGTATTACTTAAATAAAGTTAAGTTAATTCTTTAATTGTAAGTAAAAACAACTGTATTCATATTTCATTCTTAGTTTCAGAAGCTGAATGCCAACTCAGTGATATCAGCAATGGTACACTCTCGTAGAAAAAAGACTCTCAGACCATCAATCAGGAACGCTAATTCACCGGAACGAATGAACGAACGTTTCCAAAGACGTTCTGCTTCTCCTGACACTTTCGAACGAGCGCCACACTCAGAACTATCTATCGTAGATTGTACTGTGGATAATAACTATAACGCAAACCGACAACTGCCATCTTCAAATGGAGACTCTTCGTACAGAAAGAAATTGTATTTCAATCCAGTCTTCTTTGAAACCGAACTTCTAAAGGTAAGATTGATAGAGAATTTAATAATTTTGCTGACGTGACTATTTCTCAAACATTTATTTACGTGTTCTTCTTCATTATTCCAGAATCCACCACCTGCGGCGATTGAATTTATAATAAAAATTCGAGAAGTAATGTCCGTTGCTAAAGAAAAGATGACATCAAAGCGATTCATCCCTATTCTATCAGATATTCCTGAAGAAGATATGTATCACGCTATAGATCTAGGATGGGACATCCCTTGTGCACGACGCGGTCGTAGGTTTAGTGCTATCAGTCTTAAACAAGAAAACAGTCGAAAAACTGCTGTTTGTGGAGGATGCCCAGGATGCGATAATAACGCGAAACCACATAAAGTAGCCCTCACTAGATCTAACTCTTGTAAGTCATGTGTTAGTGAAGATTATAAACAAAGAATTGTAAGAAAGTGGTTGGACGAAGTACCATTACCTACAAACAACTCTAAACCGGTCAAATCTGTAGCAAAGGTTAGTGGAACCCCAAGAGCCGTTGAGCCTAAGAAGAAAGAAGAGGTGCGTCCTAAATCAGCAGAATTGATCAGAAATGAGACGCCAAAACCAAAAGTCACTGAAACTAAACCTAAAGTAATAGAAAAGAAATCTAAAGTTGCAGAAACGAAACCTAAAATTACGGAAGCGAAACCTAAAATTACAGAAACTAAGCCTAAACTCACTGAAACAATTTCTAAAGAAAGTATGCGTGAACTAGAATCTAAGGAAAACTTTACTAAAGAACTGTGTCTGCAAGAAATGAAAATAATTAGTAAACCAATTAACCCGAAAGAAATTGAAATTATAAGAGTAACTTCCGTTCCGGATCTCAACGGACTTAACAACATTGTAAATATTAGCGAAGTAGACAAAATATCAAAACCTGTTGCCCCAACTCCACCCCAAGAGAAGAAAAGTCCATCTAGCCACACATCAAGACGCATTAGGAAGAAACTTCCTCCACCACCGCCTCCCCCCGTAAAACCACCAGAGCCTCTTAAAGCAGCAGCATCATCAGATGAAGAGGCACCAATACCACCAGAAGTTAAAGTCAAGATGGAAGCAGTTATTCGTGAACTGAATACGTGCAGACGTGTAGAGCCCATAGAATTAGAAGAAATTAAAATGGAAACTATTGCCCCGATAGCACCTAAAATAGTTATACCCGTAATAGCAGCTGACAACCATTATTACAGTGATGATAATACGCTCTCTAATAGGAAGAAAAAGCAAATATATGGTAGTCAAGACAACTTCATGGAATTCGACAGTTTAGAACGCAGCATGATGAAGAGGCGAAGGTTCTCGGTCGCCTGTGGACCTGAATTATTCCATAATGATCGATTTGAACATAGTCAGAATTTACTTGATACAAGGGAACGGCTAACGAGCAGCTGGCTTGACGTGAAAAAGGCGGTCGAAGAACCCCAAGTATTCAATCAGACTGAAGTTTTCGTTGATAATATGGAACCCATGTACAACAACCTTGACGACCTTTCGAAGCCTGGCCCATTAACTATACAAGTTCGCGGCTCTCCAATAGAAAGCAGACGTAATTTCAACAAAGATGATTTTGATCCCGATACTCTTGACAGACGTGATACAAAGAAACGTGTTGAAAAAATACTCCTGAAATCAGCTGGTAGCTTTAAGTACAAGTCAACTTCTTCAGAAAGTGAATCATGCAGGAAATCTCCAATTGCTATTACTACGCGAAAGATTGGTAATCTGAGACAAATATATGAAGCCAAAGCAAAGGCGCAAGAGGAAGAGATCAAATTCTACAACAGACGTGGAAGCATTACCTACGGTCAGGATCTACAAGCGTTCATGAGATCTGGTAAAGCCCCAGACTTGATCAGACATATCGAAGGTCAGAAAGATCCTAAGCCACCTATACCACCTAAACAACGCCGAGGTTCTGATTTGTCTCCGAAATTCTATAGCTCGATGCGCGAAAGTCCACCTGGTGATCGCCGCAGGATGATGGAAGATAGAGATAAGTTCCCTGGTTACACAAGAATTGACAACTTGAACGCTCGCCGTTCCGGACGTCGATCGGCCAGGACCAGATCACGAAGAACTGACCTAAGAAAACTATACAGAACCGAAGACTCCGGATACATGAGCACCGATTCAAATGAATCGAAATGTAGAGCGAGGTATCTGATGCAGCTGAGACCAGTAAAGACTTCAATACCGGAGCCTGCTCCAGTGCCAACTGTCAGATCTGCTGTTATTAAAACAGCTGTGTTACCGATCGAGTCTGATACGGATGATTTAGAGTCTTTGTGTGATGGAAGAAGTGAATCTGGCGGAGAGAGTGTGGAGACAGATTCTGTGTTCTTTGGAAACTTTGACGATTCGAAGGAGATTTTCGCTGAATTAGGACTGAGCGCCTTTGAGCCTCAAAATAAGATGATGCAGAGTCATGAGCAAATTGATTCAGGTTTTATGGGGGAGACCAATATAATTTTAAGCGGTGACAGCGACTCGGAACATAGAAGTGTCATATCTATAATGACAGGGCACGACGGTAGAGCATCTGCTGCATCAATTAGTAAATTAGACGATGCCCCTTATATGCACACTATAGAGTGCTAAATGTATAAAATATTTAAGTATGTACATAACGATTGTTAAAATAAATACGACAATATCGAATATAAATGAGTACCATTAATTAAAATGTGTAATTAGATTTTTACTGAATAAATAATTTGTTTAAAATTAGAGATTTAAATGAAATATTGTTAAAGAGTAAAATTGTTAGAAATGTTAATTTGTGTAGCTGAAGTAATTTTATGTGTATAATGTGGATATTGATAGAGTGTGTACGTATGTAAAATAAGTTGATAGTCACCGAATTTTACCTCAAGACTTTTGCGGTGTTACCGTTTGTTAACTGTTTGAACTTGCTATTCGCTGTACTATTGATTTCTTGTTTATGAGAGTTATTTATTGAGATGGTCGTTAGATGAACTGCCCACCAGTTTTGTTCGTGCCTAAATGTTTTAACTTATCTCTTTATTAATTAATTATTATTTCCTTTCGATTTAATTAATTGTTATCCTTAAATGCCATTTTATGCTCAATTTATGTTTAATCATCAGTTTTTAGTTGTAATGTATATAAATAAAGATAAATTAGTATATTACGTCTTATGAATTTGTAAATTTATATAGCCGGCCGGTTGTGCAATTAAATTTTTATTAGTTTTTTGGGAAATAAATGGATTGGAGTAATTTTTATGGTGTATGGTATACGTAAGAGGCTCAATTATTTATTGAAAAATTATTTTTAAGTGAGATAATTAAATGTTATAACAAAGTAATTTGCAATATAAATGTAATCATTAATTTAGTCAATAGTGTGTTCGGGACTGTTTTGTGTAAAGTTAATATTTTCAGACTTTGTAAACAAAGTAATTTTAGAAAATATTTTTGTATGAATAAAATATATGTTGTGTTATAAATTCTGTTGTTTCACTGATGTCAACCTTTCTTCACCTACTTTATACAATAGTATGCAAAGTATTATTATAAAGAAAATAATATAACAAAGGTTGGTAAGCTAGCACACTCCATTATGTAATCATAATCATCATCATCGTCATTCGTAGATCTTTGGCAGTCGTCACGGATTGTCAGAAGCCAGAAAATCTGACACCAGTCTTACCTAGTAGTACCGAGTTACCCAGTCAATGGTTTGTGGAAGTTCATTTGTATATGAAATTTCAACGGAATCAGTCCAGTAGATTCGGAGAAAATTGGCTCGAAAAGATGGTCGGAACCCAACGACCATACAGCCCTGCCGGTCGATTTTGTAAACAAGTCGAAGTGAAGGCTTGGGTGAAGTGATCACGAGGTGAGCTGTCAATCCAAATAATCAAGATAGAATGACAGCTCACTTCGTGATCACGTGACTTCTTGATTATATGGATTGACAGCTCACCACGTGATCACTTCACCTGAGCCTTCACTTTGACATGTTTCTGGAGCTGTATGGTAGTTGTCGTAACCCTAACAATGTAAACCAAACTTATCTTATAGGCCTCCAGACATAAAGGGCGTGCCCGCTTACACGTGCAGGGGTAGAATCTAACAATAGATCTGTGACTCGACGCCACCAGTGATAAACTAGGGCCATCAAAATTAAACAAGAAACTGTTAAGTAATCGTTATAACAGTTTCAAAAACCATGGTATATAATCGTCTTGTAGACGATTATTCGCCAGGCTATTGCATAAGTAGTCAATAGGAACCTGAAATGATAATATTTCTACTTATTACATACATATGTCACCGGAAAATTGCAGATTCCGTAAGATTGTAATAAATCTTAATTAGATCATAATTTCTCTATATATTATGAAAACATCGTTTTGTCCCAAATAAAAAATATAAATCCCATTCAAATTCAATAACGGTCGGTGACTCTTTCGAACAAATTCCGCTACCCTGGCAGGATCTGGCCCTAGCGGGCCCCGTCTTTTATGCTGACATCTCTTTGAGGCGCGCGTAAAACACAACGCGCCATCGACCCGGGCCTGGTGCTGATCGAACAGCAAGTCACCCAATGCTCGCCGTCCGCAGGCCCGCGCCTACAATTCATATACTTACGTGCACTTTTTCGATGACCTAAAGAAAATCATTATTTCAACACATAAAGTTGTAATCAAATACTTGATTCCATTGCTTGTTTCTAATTTTAAAATCATGTTCTTATTCTTTTGCGATACTAAATTTAAATTTGACGCGCCAAACGGCCAATACTTTAAAATTATCACCGCCATCTGTTAACAGTCAGGGCAGGCGTCGATTTTGTTTCATTCGAATTTAAAATCCTACGCATTTTAAATCACAATCTATCGAAGTCAAGCGATATCTTTGATCGCAACGAATTTATTTATGTTTTTCAATTTGCTCTCGAGCGCCTTTTGATGCAGGTATTCCATCAAATAATTTAAAGTCAGTGATGACAGAGTTGCACAATTTAATTAATGTTACACCTCACTGGCATTATTAATTTCAGAGATACGATGTATGTTTGTTACTACACTTACTACATACACTCGTATGTTTAGCCTGTCTGCTGCGGAATTATTCAAAAGAGTTACCGCGGCCCTCTGGAACGCAAAGAGCATTTGGAGGAACACGGGTGTGTTTTAGTCAGTAAGAGTCTGACACTCCCTCCCGCTCCGCCTATAGCGGAAGGAGTCATATGCAGATTACCCATCCAAATAAAAATCATGCGGGGCAGTTTTTGGGGATTGAAAAATTGATTCTGAGGCGGTACGATGTACGCCGGGACCGCTAGTTGATTTATAAATGGCACATTCAGTTCATGATAGAATTTATAACAAACCTAGGTAAACATCGAATGTAGATTTTGTGGAAATACATTGAAAACGTCTATAATACTTTTAAAGAAGAGACACTGCATTTTTATACCTTAGTATGTCTTAAACGCAGCATTAATTTTACATTATGTTAGCCCGTTAGGTATATTGCAAACGTAGTTCCCACAAAATAAATATCTAGCTGTGAAAAAAAAAATATTGATGGCAACTATTTGATTATTGTGCAAAAAAAAAACAAGTGCACATCGTAAACACTGGATTAAAAGGGATATGAACGAATAACAAATAACTTTATTGTGTGATAATGAATTGAATATAATTTGATTAATAATATGGGTCTCTTGATCTATTGATAATACTAGTTTTATCAACAAATAGACTGGACGTTCGTTTTGAGGGAGATTCTCATCGGCCCATTAGCTCAGTTGGTTAGAGCGTCGTGCTAATAACGCGAAGGTCGCGGGTTCGATCCCCTCATGGGCCACAGCCAAATTTTAACTCTTTTTTCAAAATACTGCATTTTTTCTTTACATACTTTTAGACTATGTAAAGAAAAATCGACATCTTTTTAGTAAAATAGTGATAGATATAATTATAATACTAGAAATAAAGATAAATTAGATTAATCATTTTAGAGATTAGATAAAGTACGCACATCTTTCATGGGGTACTGTGTAAAATGTTACAACAAAATACCTTGTAACATTAGAACTGAATGACCGGATTTGGATGATGATTTCATCCAAATCCGGTGAGCCGTTAATACATGAAGAGGTAACAAACAAAGTCACCTTCGCATTGTCAATGTGAAGTATTTTGATTGGCGCCAAATAAACTCGGAATAGCGGTCGTTGACCCACCTATATTTTTACATTCTTAACTCCAAAATCAGAAAAAATAGACATAAAGCTGTCCTGAATCTACATCTATCGAACCTTTACACTTTCTGGAAAGAAAAACCATTCATTATTTATTTTTCGGGTACCTATTGAGACATATAAGGAAAAGGTCAATGTCCTCTATTGCAAATTTATCTAGTTAAATTACCTATGGACATTTGTGTTCTTTACTTCAGATTGTTGTAATTTGCTAATTCGGAAAAGTTTTAAATGTTTCGGTTAGTTTATGAGTCCGTATTAATTAAAACATTTCATTAGCGGTCGTAAATAAATCGTTACGAGATTTTAAATATTGCTTGCAGTGAATTTAAAATAAATGATGGGAACTGATTTCAGAGGTCCCACAGGAGCGACGCGACAATGCAACAGCGCGGTGAGCCTATATTCCAGAGCTACTTCTTCACTATACCGTACTTTAAAAGAAGTCACTCAAGCCCATTGATACATATCTATGCTCAAGCCAGAGAAAAATTTTATTCGAACTTACTTAAAATCTGACATTTAAAAAACTTACCAACTGAGCTAATGGGCCACTGAGAACCGTCTGCCGAATTTTAGGACTGAATCATAGAGCTTCATACACAGGCTGCACACAAGTGCTGAGCAGATTGACAAAACAAAACTAAGGTGCGCTTACATGGGCGTCGGGAGGGGGGTGCAAGGAGGTGCGCTTGCACCTTCCTGGCTTTCAATAATACACAGGAAAAAGTGAAGATCTAAAAAAAATATAAATATTAGACAAGCGGAATGTATTAAAAGAGAAACTAGCAAATCCGGGAGGAGGTAGATACTTTGAGTTCCCTTTGCTCGGCCTTGCACCCGTCTTCTTTAGTTGTATCTCTGTGTGAATGGGCAAAAGAAAAGTTATTCTTTTCGAGGCGGGGTTTTGAAGATACATAAAAAAATAGTTCTGCTGGCGCCCGTGTGCGCTTACACGGGCAATGAAAATTGATCAATTATTTGATTTATTTTAGGAAAACTTACAGCTAAACAAATACCTACAGTAAGTAAAAGCTTAAACAAAATAATATGGCTAATTACAAGTTTTCACATGTATCATATATGACACAGACAATTGAAAAAATAAAACGAAATAAAAGCTTGTAAATAACTATTTACGCTCGAAGAAGATATTAGTTAAAATTTCTTAACAATAAGCAATACTGTCGGTCGATTCTGTAAACATGTCAAAGTGAAGTTTGGGTGAAGTGATCACAAGGTGAGCTGGCAATCCATATAATCAAGATGTCACGTGATCACGAAGTGAGCTGTCATTCCATCTAGATTATAAGGATTGCAATATAGAATCTTTCAAGCAATGAGATACAAGATTGCCGAAAGAATTGTCCTGGTTTATTGGAGTTGCTGCAAATTGCTCCAGAATGATCCATACGTGCTGACGAGAAATAATTGCTCAAAAATTTGGCAGTGTAAACGCACCTTTATAAGCACGAGATATAGAGCCAACATAGAAGATTTTTTGTCATTAATTAACAATTCACATTGAAAAGAAAGGATAAGAGCTAGGCTTCAATACTATCTTCAAAAAAGAAATGTGGCCCATGAGGGGATCGAACCCGCGACTTTCGCGTTATTAGCACGACGCTCTAACCAACTGAGCTAATGGGCCCATGTACTATGTTTGCAAAATGTGCGATATCAAAATGAACTGTTATCGTTCAATAATATTTATTACCTATAAAAGCAGATGATAATTGTATCCTATTCGGCAAGACTCGGTGAATGTTGTTTAACGCCGACAGCAAATTGCAGTTTAAAAGTTAGAAAAACTGGCTTCTAAATTCAAATAAATATTTTGCTTGAGTCTCAGAATATGTGTAGTACTGAGGGACTAACACGAATGTTTTGGACGTGTAGTAACGTAACGTAAAATTGTACTATAACTATAATACTCGTTTCGCACATAATATTTAATAGAATTGGATACTATATTCATATGTTTGTATGAAACAAATTGTACTACTATTGTAAATTGTAATTTATAGATCACGTTACAATCGGTGGGCATTTTCCTCAATTCAGAAAAAGCATTAAATGCGAGAAATAAACGTAATTAACATTGATTTTATTCGTTGTAAATTAAATGTTAATGATTACAGTAACTGTTCGTTTGTTTATATTTCTTTTTCTAAGTTTCTGTCCCCTCACTGAATTAAACTGATCAAATCTTTATTGATCTTCATATGATCTTCATTATCAAGTGCCAATATTGAGCTATAGAGGGGCTTTAGTGCGAGTTTTATACGTACTCGATTGCGTTAATGTAAACTTAAATTTGCTGGTCTCGTTAAAATAACGGAAAATCTCTTTTTTCCTAAACGCTTTGACATTACTCGTTTTGTTTCGTTAACGTTTGCACCACTCTACAAAGAGTCAGGACATCGTAGAGTACATACATACGGGTGAAGACCAACTGGACCTTGAGGGTGGAGAAGTTGAAGGCGCGCCATAACACTAATTTCAAGTCGTTTGTGGTGCACGTTCCGACTGATCATTGGGTGATCTTCCTCAAGGAAGAGTTTTGGGTGAAAGGTGTGCTGTATCGGCGTTTCCACGGCCGGCTATGCGACATCTTGCAGCGTAACAAGACGCCGTCACTTCGTGTGCAGTAGTTTGTTTGTTGTATAATATGTATTAGTTTATAGTTATTGTTTTTATATTTACACATGTATTATTTTATAGGCCTTAGTTGTCTGAAATAAAGGATATATAAATAAATAACCAGCTTTTTAGATTTGTTTGCTCAAACTTTTTTAGATACTTATATCGTATTTATAATTAATAATAAGATTCTGTGTATAGGGCAAGGGTTTTGTTTTTATTTAGATATGTACAATCATTTTATATGTGTGTATTGGCACACATCTAAACTAGAAGTTCAATGTTTGCTTGTAAGAAATAATCTATGGATTACCTCTGAGTGAAAGAATTCTCGGAGTCACATACCTACTTCGGAAATTATTTTACTAATAGAAAGTTGGTGAGTGCCATACTCTTTTATTTTTCTCAACCTATGCTGTCTCACTGCTGGGAAAAAATGACCAAGTTATCACGCCAGCGTTTTTATGGCTGCCTCGCCCGTTTTCTGGATCCCACTGCGTGTCTTGCTTTTAATACCGAAAGACAAATTAACGGATCCTGTGTATAGGTCATGGGAGCACGAGCATTAAAACGGTTATCAATGACGCTTTTAGGGCCCGTTCCCACTCAGACGGACCGTCCGCGTCCGTTTAACCTTTTTAACGCCATTGTTACATATAGATACGTGGCAAGCAAGCGCTTGCCCTGTACGTAAAACGTCACAAACATGTGACGTGGCGTCGGGGGTACGCCGATACGTTTATGCTTCGACGTTCAAAAGGTTAATTATCAAGTCAAAGTAAATGTCAAATTGAAAACTATTAAACGTCAACAACAGTAAATGTCAGAATAAACTTTCAAAATGTCAAGTACCTACAATAATTAGGAAGAAGGGTTGCTTCTCCTGAATTCTTCTTGTTATTACCCCTAAACAAGTGATATTATCAGTAACGACTAACGACGATTGTAGAAAGCCTAGAGCTAGGCTTCAATACTATCTTCAAAAAAGAAATGTGGCCCATGAGGGGATCGAACCCGCGACCTTCGCGTTATTAGCACGACGCTCTAACCAACTGAGCTAATGGGCCCATGTACTATGTTTGCAAAATGTGCGATATCAAAATGAACTGTTATCGTTCAATAATATTTATTACCTATAAAATCAGATGATAATTGTATCCTATTCGGCAAGACTCGGTGAATGTTGTTTAACGCCGACAGCAAATTGCAGTTTAAAAGTTAGAAAAACTGGCTTCTAAATTCAAATAAATATTTTGCTTGAGTCTCAGAATATGTGTAGTACTGAGGGACTAACACGAATGTTTTGGACGTGTAGTAACGTAACGTAAAATTGTACTATAACTATAATACTCGTTTCGCACATAATATTTAATAGAATTGGATACTATATTCATATTTTTGTATGAAACAAATTGTACTACTATTGTAAATTGTAATTTATACTATGGGGTTGTAGTTTTTATTCACAAAATTCACTAACGTTAACGATACTGTTACGTTACTGTACGTCAAAACATTTGTGCTAGGCCCTTTGAATCATCTCGTATATTCAGAACAAATTGACTGTTATAGTCATCTACAGACAGAAACAATATGAGTGATACTATATGTTTGTTGCGGACGTAAGGTTGAGCGATTACGCACTGCATCCGATCCGAATCCGTGAAAATACGTACCGAAGTCATAGAACTATTTGTATTGTAGTTTACGCACTAGATTCGACTTCCATCATTCGATTTCCCTCCGTCATCGGTGAGTCTTCAATTCGGAAGAAATATTGACTATATTGACTGTTTGTATGAACGCTTTCGCATCAGATTCAAAACGGACATATTCAAAAATGGCTCCTGAATAGCTTGAATTTGGACCAGAGATCGGATTAGCGCATAACCGATATCCGAATTCGGTCCGAGTTTTTATGTCCGTATTTTCACGGATTCAGATCGGGTGCAGCGAGTAACCGCTTTAAGTACATATGTATGTCATCATCTGTTCAGTCCTTTCCCAATTATAATTAGGACGTCTTCCAGTTTTACCGGACGCAACTAAATAGCAGCATTTAAAAAGAATCGACTGCTTTCCTATCTGGCTTCCACAACCCAGCTACAAGGTAACACCATTCACTTTGATAAGATTCGGAAACTCATAACGACTGACTGCCTTTAGCCGCTGCCGATCTATTCTGTCAACATCTCACTGTAAACTTAGGCGAAGTGAGCTGTCATTCTATCTTATTTGTATGGCTTTGACTTCATGTTTACTTCACCTAAGCTTTCACGGTCAGAGGTTTACAGAATCGCACTGCTGCTGAATGTTCTAGATCTAGTGAATGCTCTAGCATAGACTTGAGCATTCATGTCAAAAAGTAGATAGGTATTTAAATAATTTATAATCTCCCTTTACCCCAATTTTATTGGAATCCGGCGTCAACGTGACAAGTGACTCAATAAACTGCAAAACCGAAAATTAATTTAATTGCACAGTTTTACTACCGACATGTTAATTTATAAACATACAAGTATCGAGATCACGTTACAATCGGTGGGCATTTTCCTCAATTCAGAAAAAGCATTAAATGCGAGAAATAAACGTAATTAACATTGATTTTATTCGTTGTAAATTAAATGTTAATGATTACAGTAACTGTTCGTTTGTTTATATTTCTTTTTCTAAGTTTCTGTCCCCTCACTGAATTAAACTGATCAAATCTTTATTGATCTTCATATGATCTTCATTATCAAGTGCCAATATTGAGCTATAGAGGGGCTTTAGTGCGAGTTTTATACGTACTCGATTGCGTTAATGTAAACTTAAATTTGCTGGTCTCGTTAAAATAACGGAAAATCTCTTTTTTCCTAAACGCTTTGACATTAGCAAATGTTAACGTAATCGCGATCAAATTCGATTAAAAACTCGCAGTGGCCTCTTTACAGGGGCTATTGATCAAGTGACATTTTATGTCAATTCCTTCATTATTGGACAATTCGACAATCATTATTACAGTTGAAATTTCACTTCATGGAAACCTTTTTAGACAAATAATAAAAGTTCACTATTTATGCGGACAGACCTAACTTATTATGAAATAAACTCGGTTGTAGGGAACTATTTTCAAGTGGCTATGAACATTACTAGGCTCTACATAATTTGTATTTTCAACATCTAAAGAGCTTTTATCTACACTACATAGGTTAAACAAAAGTACCGAGTTCACATGGTTTTGAACTAGAAGCGAATTTACTACGAAATAAACAACGTCAATGTTGTTTTCAACTAAAAGTCAAATAGAGATTGATTCTGTAATGAAAATTCAATGTGCTCCACGAGAGATGATGGATATTATATCTGTATTGTGCATATAGATAATGAACATAGAGCTACGCTTCTTAGACCATACATATATTCGCACAGTAGCCTAGTTCGTTCAGTGCATTATTTGAATTTAAAGCGAAAAAGAGAATTTGGATTGCGAAGCGGGATGATGATGTTTTAGTAATTGACTACGGAATCATCATCCTTCGTCGCAATGCAAGCAGTTTTTCTTCTTGCATTCGACGCGGCCAACCTTCAAGCTATTACTTACTCCTATTTCTTTGCACATCCAACAATTCTGATTCTTCACACGTCCAACCGTCTTTTTTTTACCCCCTTCTTTACCTACCCATGCTTATTCATCACTTCATTAGTCACAAACATCAAGCGACTTTACGACAAAATAAAAGTCAAATGAAGGTTGATTCTCTAATGAAAATTCAATGTGAACCACAAGAGATGATTGGTACTACATCTGTATTGTGCTATGATAAGTGTGGGAATCACGGCGGCCGCGATCTACATACATACGCAGATACGCGGCCCCATTTACAACGTAATGTAACATTCCTCATAGATCGAAGTTATGATGGAAATGCAATAACGTTTTCTGTTTGGTTTCGCTTTAACCGTTCAACAGTCGATCGATTTTGTAAACATGTCGAAATGAAGGCTTGGGTGAAGAAGACCATATAATCAAGATGTCACGTGATCACGAAGTGAGCTGTCATTCCGGATGACATCACCATCATGTCATGGATGTCATGGATTGACAGCTCACCTCGTGATCACTTCACCCAAGCTTTAATTTCGACATGTTTACAGAATCGACCGGCAGTTAAGGCGTAAAGAGACCCGGGGAAACGCGATGAAGTACGTTTAAAAAGTCGCACAGCTAAGTAGGGGCTCATATCGAAAACTTAAATAGCTAATCATTATTTTAGTCGTCTGATATGCTGTTTTATAACAAGACGGTGTAAACTCATCCATCAAGAGTGAGTTATCGCGTGTAATGTAAAAATAATAATTATAATTACAAAGTAGAGCGCAGCATCTGATCTGTTATGATTTAATTCGGAGTTAACCCCAAAATCACAGGTGCGTGGTAATCGTGGACTTAACCCTACAATTATGGTGATTGACCCGTTAACCGGTGATTTTCTGTGATCGTCTAGTTTGATGGTAGCATGAGATGCTACTTGATCATCGAGATTAATTTTCGATTACTGTTATTATTTTGTTGTAAAGATGTTTCGTTAGAGTAACACACGGTTTCTGGCAAGAATATTGACTTCTCACAAATTAAACGCAAATCAATTTATGCGATTGGCTGTTTACAATTCATTCAACCGATCACAGTGGCTAACGCTTGACAATTTGTCAAATTCATTTTGCGATGATTTTCTTTTCAGTAACGGGGCGTTATTTGTATTGCTTATGAGAATTGTACCCTGATTTTTGTATAGCTGTGACGGTATTTTAATATGAGTGACATAGAGATTGCATTTCTTGGAGACTATGTATACTTGCGGCTTCGTTCAATCTTGTTAAGTCTTATATTTCAGCGGACGATTCCTATCGGCCCATTAGCTCAGTTGGTTAGAGCGTCATCATCCTAATAACGCGAAGGTCGCGGGTTCGATCCCCTCATAACGCAGGAAACACACGTCGCGGGTCACAAAATCTTTCAGTCTGCAGTTTTCAGTCTGCGAGTAAATCTACGTCATCGACTGTCAAGAATGTCGTGACGTGTCCCGCTGATCGCGTCTTACCTGCTGTGTCGCAAACGCCCAGCAGAAAAAACAAAAGGGGTAAAGTAGAATCGCTCAGTATCAAGCGCGACAAAAGGCGCTGTGATGAACCACAAACAGCAGGATCCTCTGAAAACCACATGTGATGAGGACGGCTTCATCAAGGTGGAGAGAAAGAAGAGGAAGCCTACTTATCGCCACCAATGTGGGACAGCGCCGGCATGATCTAACATGCTACTACGTCCTGCAGTACCGACGACGGAGCTGTACGTGTTCCGTTTGCACCACTCTACAAAGAGTCAGGACATCGTAGAGTACATACATACGGGTGAAGACCAACTGGACCTTGAGGGTGGAGAAGTTGAAGGCGCGCCATAACACTAATTTCAAGTCGTTTGTGGTGCACGTTCCGACTGATCATTGGGTGATCTTCCTCAAGGAAGAGTTTTGGGTGAAAGGTGTGCTGTATCGGCGTTTCCACGGCCGGCTATGCGACATCTTGCAGCGGAACAAGACGCCGTCACTTCGTGTGCAGTAGTTTGTTTGTTGTATAATATGTATTAGTTTATAGTTATTGTTTTTATATTTACACATGTATTGTTTTATAGGCCTTAGTTGTCTGAAATAAAGGATATATAAATAAATAACCAGCTTTTTAGATTTGTTTGCTCAAACTTTTTTAGATACTTATATCGTATTTATAATTAATAATAAGATTCTGTGTATAGGGCAAGGGTTTTGTTTTTATTTAGATATGTACAATCATTTTATATGTGTGTATTGGCACACATCTAAACTAGAAGTTCAATGTTTGCTTGTAAGAAATAATCTATGGATTACCTCTGAGTGAAAGAATTCTCGGAGTCACATACCTACTTCGGAAATTATTTTACTAATAGAAAGTTGGTGAGTGCCATACTCTTTTATTTTTCTCAACCTATGCTGTCTCACTGCTGGGAAAAAATGACCAAGTTATCACGCCAGCGTTTTTATGGCTGCCTCGCCCGTTTTCTGGATCCCACTGCGTGTCTTGCTTTTAATACCGAAAGACAAATTCACGGATCCTGTGTATAGGTCATGGGAGCACGAGCATTAAAACGGTTATCAATGACGCTTTTAGGGCCCGTTCCCACTCAGACGGACCGTCCGCGTCCGTTTAACCTTTTTAACGCCATTGTTACATATAGATACGTGGCAAGCAAGCGCTTGCCCTGTACGTAAAACGTCACAAACATGTGACGTGGCGTCGGGGGTACGCCGATACGTTTATGCTTCGACGCTCAAAAGGTTAATTATCAAGTCAAAAGTAAATGTCAAATTGAAAACTATTAAACGTCAACAACAGTAAATGTCAGAATAAACTTTCAAATGTCAAGTACAATAATTAGGAAGAAGGGTTGCTTCTTCTGAATTCTTCTTGTTATTACCCCTAAACAAGTGATCAGTGATCAGTAACGACTAACGACGATTGTAGAAAGCCCAAAAAGTTTCGGTAGCTCATGTTGCATCTACGAGTATCTATCTATACTTATAAAATCGTTCGTTCAGATTTACTGTCAACACAACGCAAAAACGAATAAGTCTAGAAGGCAGAAATTTGGAATATAAGTTTATTTTATAAGGGTTGCGACATTTGTTCGAGTCACTGGAGCCCCGAAACGAAAAGGGCATTTGGTCGAACACGGATGGGTCAGTATGGAGTCATTTGATGATTTCCCCTGGTTAAAAAAAAGGTTTTCTTTTTTGTTTTATCGTGTGAAAAGATAATTGTTAATCTCTTTTTATATGGAAAATTTAAAATCGGTTGAATTTATTTTTCAAAAATGTTCTCATAAAGTTTGTATGAAATGCCTTACGTCGCAAACGCTCTTAAATTTTAATTGACATTTATAAAATGTGGCGAATGGCGATCCTTTGTAGGTACATTTCAGTTTATTGTAAGTAAAATAAAAATTATCATAATAATCAGATAAACAGCTTACCTTTCCCTTGTTATTTTATCTTTTATAGTTAAACCCTTGATCCACTTTTATTTTTCACACGATATTTACATCGGCCCATTAGCTCAGTTGGTTAGAGCGTCGTGCTAATAACGCGAAGGTCGCGGGTTCGATCCCCTCATGGGCCACAACTTCCTTTTTGTATGTTCCTAAACTTGCTACATATTTTTAAGATACATGCGACCTTACTGTACCTACTCCAGTAGTATAAACTGATAATCTCGCAAAAAATCGTTATGTTTAACCAGAACTATGATCCGATATTTGCACATACTAAAATACGGTTGGCTGAAATTTTGCGCTTCACATAAAAGCACACATTCAAATATGGAACGTTCAATATTTGAAAATCGCTCACAAAATCGATCAAACAGGTTTTATTGAAATCGCTTAGTTTTGTTAGCACTGGCTGGCAAGAGCAGTTTTCTTACCTTCAAAAATAGTATTTAGTATTATTTAAATAGATGTGAGGTAGAGTTTACTGTGTGTATGTACTGACTTCACGGTCTGACACTGATTTGCGAAATAGTCGCTTAAATACATAAGTTTAACCGATGTGTCGCTTCACGCACCAATAATTTTTGCAGTATTTCTTTTTCGCACTAGATTTTTGATTTATTTAAATATAATCGGTGGTGGGATGGCTAGGAAATAATTATATTTTTGGATAAAATATTATGACTATAATGGTTTCATTTACTGTTATCATGCCACATCAAGACAACGGTATTTTCTCGTTCACATTCAAACAGAGAAATATTATCATCACATCCCTATTGAGTACTTTCCATCAATTGTAACATGGCCGTAATAGGTTTTTGGAACAGACTTCAAGACTGGGCGAATCGTGTGTTTAACTAAATTTGTACTTTGATAGTCATAGCATGTAATGTACCTACGTTTAAGGGTTCTGTACTCAAAGTGTAACCAACGGAGCCGATCACTAAACCTCAGCTCGCACACAGAGTGTGTATTTCTATTTAAAATTAGAGGGGTGCCCCATACAAGAAACAGTGAAAGAAGAAAATTTGGAACCCTTCGTGTGCGAGTTCGACTTGAACTTGGCCAGTTTTTTAAGATTATGTCCAGGAAACAAACAAAACAGTTTTAGCAGAACCGGAACACTGACAATATTTGTACGGACAGCCAGCTTTCTACTGTTCTGCGGAACTTGAGGTAATAAACACTTCGCGATATTATCTCACAATTTAGAGGTGCCTGCCCTGCCTGCCACATAGGGCATGTGATACGAGCATGTACCCGTGACGTCACCGCGGGGGGGGGGCGTGACATTGGGTTATGATGCTGATGAGGGCTAGGTGATAGGAAGATTGAAGATGACAGAAAAAAATGTCAGAAAGTATCTTTAAAAAGATTGAATAGTAAAGATTTTAAAAGAGGTTTGACTAATGTTTCCCAAAGGAGAATGGGCTACTCGACAAACTAGGGCTCCAAGGACCAATAGCTATAAGAAGTTTGCTTCTCACAATTTAGAGGCGCCTGCACTGCCTACCACATAGGGCATGTGATACTAGCATGTGCCCGTGACATCACCGCGGGTGGTGTGCGAGATTGGGTTATAATACTGATGAAGACTGGGTTATAGGAAGATTGAAGATGACAGAGAGAGAAACAAATCAAGAAGTTTAAGACTTCTTCTTCTCTTTCTTAAATGAATTGAATAGCAAAGATTTCATAAGGTTTCGTGCCGTTGGAATCTTGAACAATTATTCCCAAAGGAGACAGGGCAACGCAACGGACAAGCGGGAGATGCTCCAACGCCCAATAATGATAAGAAGATAAAACAAGTTTCTAAGTTCAATAAATTGCTGTCATATTGTATCAATGCTATACAGCATCCAAAAGTAGAAGACAAAATAAATTCCAGATCAGTAAAATACTGCCAAATAGCTTTGAGATCGGTGGACCAATATAAATTGATTGAAGGCACTTCTAGTTCTTAACACTATCGAACACTAATCCAACACCTATTTTCCCGAGTCAAACAAGACAAACAAAACCATTTCCTAGATAGAGGCGATCTAAACATCGACAACTCAGAACTTACAAGACGATTCTCACTTACTAGTTATCAACTGCCTATCGATACCAGTTAGTAATCGAGATGGGACTCATAAGGAATCCTCTCGACCCACTTTTGGTGAACATAAAGATTCCCTAAGAACTGATTTGTCAAGAAGATTATGCAAATTGTAACCAATATTCGTGTTTATGAATCACTTTGGTAAAGTAAAGGAAATCTGAGGGGTTGTCAGAGTAAAACATGATAATCTTACATATTAATGTGCATAGTCCTCACAAGTTAGGGACAAATCACAATATCATCTCAACGGCAATTAATGTCACAAACTTGTCAAAATTAAGGGAAATTAGTGATGACAGTTTTCGAGTGGGATGCGATTGCGAACGCTCCTTTAAAATATCAAAATCACCCTCAGAAGGGTCTACTAATACACTTTTTTATCGGCAACGTTCCATCGTCTGCGCGTTGCCGATAAAACAGTGTGTTGCCATTTTCTAAACGTTGTATTTATTAGTATATTTTCATCCCGTATTATATTTATTTTTTGTTTATTTATTTCGTTTTAATTACTTTTTATGCTGCTCCGATCGACGCCAGTTGTCGTTGAAAACCAGCGCTGTGGCTCTCTCTCGTACACGAGTCCCATCTTTATACTGAGCGATGGCCGTTTTGCGAATGTAACGCATACCTATCTTCCCAACTTTCATAACTTTTGTGATTTAGTTTTTTTTTTGGTATGCGTCATGCTTGCCCCAAAAAAACACTTTTTGTTTCTTTCTTTCTAATTTTTAACCAACGTTCTCATTCACATGTCAGTCGCAATATGTCAAAAATGTATGGAAATTGATCAAATTGGCCCTCAGATTTGGCCCTTCTGATCATAATAATGTCAAGACTTTGTTAGAGACCTCTGAGTATGTTTATGCGTCTTCTCAGGTTAGTCGGGCAGGTAATACCAACCTCATTTAGTTTCTTCAAATCTTTATTTTTTTTGGAACATAAGTTATTGTATTAAATAGTGGCCCATTTTTCGAAATTAAGGTGAAAGCTTAGGTATCTGTGATGTGTGAAAATTTCAAGATTTTTGTAAATGTCGTCTTCAATTCTCAGTGAATTTGACAGTCTTCTCTGGCAACTCCAACTATGTAACAGTACACAGTAATCTCACAAAGTGACACCTCCGCATTTACTGCTTTCTATAGAAAATAATGTGTTTTAACAGCGCGTCAGGAATTGCATCACTTCGAAGAAATTCAGTTTGTTTGGAGAACCGTTGTCTACGAAGTTTCAAGAATATCTAAACTGATGTTGTAAAGACCTTTTTTTTTTTTAAGTATGGAAATCATCAAATGACTTCTTCCGCTCTAGGTGGAGCGGAAGGGCGTGTCAGACTTTTACTGACTAAAACCCATCCGTGTTCCTTCTAAAGCCCTTTGCGTTCCAGGGCCGCGGTGACTCTTTCGAACAAATTCCGCAATCCTGGCAGGTTGTAAATACCTTAGCTTAGCTGAGTGCTTTTGCAAATAAATGCACGTATCTTGTTCATCAGGGACGGGAACACAGCCGCGGGAAAAGCTAATTTAATACTTATAAACTTTAGATCTGAATTTACTCAAATTCGTATTAGTCCAACGTTTAAAATGTCTTTTTAAGAATTAACGGGGTACTTGAGGTCTAAAATACAGGCCTAGGCCTAGTTTAGACTCCAGATCTCCCAAAATTTTTTCAACTACTGTTAACTCAAATAAGTAGCTAACATATGTATGTTAGCTACTTATTTCTACTTACTTACTTATCTCCACGAATCACATCTACCTATGGAGGTAGGATGTGATTCGTGGAGATATTTTTCTTCGAATAGAAATGTCTTTTTATTTTCAATTGATGTGCTTTGGAATAAAAATCTTAGGACCTTTTTTTGTCTTTCATAATGGCTGTTACATGTTGATCTTTTTCCTTTTTCTGAATACAATTCAACTAAGCCTTCATAGCTCATCAATACCCATCATTGTCCTAAGTCCTAATAAAATTGGTTTATTACCAACGTCCTCCGGAGAATCGAGAGGACGTCGACTTTGTAATGTGTCCCGTCGTGTTCTATTATTACTGGAACGACATGCGAGACAAAGAGGGAACAAATCCCCAGCAAAAGGGGTCAGATAAAAATAGAAAGAGATAGAAGTTTAGGGAATTTGTTCGTCTATTTTGAACACTATCCTAAGTGGTAGCGTGGCCGAGCGGTCTAAGGCGCTGGTTTAAGGCACCAGTCTCTTCGGAGGCGTGGGTTCGAATCCCACCGCTGCCAAAGCTTTTTTATTTTTTTCGTTATTCATGATTTGTGACAACTATTTACTGAGTAGTAATGAGTTTGCTTATTACATTGATATTTGACACTATAGAATGTATGTTAACAAATTTCAAATTTTATTTAAATTACAGCGGAAATTGTTGTAAAAATAAATTGTTTAAAAACAAATTCCTCGTCATTTCATCAAAACATTATTTGTACATACAGTAAACGTTAATTCATGAAAAATACACAGTAGGTATTGTCGCAATTACAATATCTTTTGTAACATCCATCATTTCGGACAGGTCTTACAAATCAATCGACTTTGGTTATCCCTTCATCATTACTAAATTATAATAGCTTATGTGTAGTGATGTGAAACGCTGCTGAAGAACTTTATATAATCTGTTCTGAAATAATATTTTACCAGTGGATCTATAATAAGTAGAAATCAGATATTCAAATGTATATTTGCCTAAAGTTAATAATGTTGGTTATTATTTAAAGCACGTTTTTTATTGAGAAAATCCCGTAATCAACAAATTTAACTCTTTTTTTAACTTTCATGTGAGATAATAAACCCGATTGGACTCAAATGAAAGTTGCCTTGTTACACCGTGATATGGTTGCTTTTCCGTTATGTTATTATCAGCAAAAATTATGAAAACGTGCCTCAAATTGCAGGGATTGACATAAAATGGCGGTTTATGCGTGAAATAATATTAAGTGTGATCGAATTGCTAGTCCTACTGTATTCATTAATGTTTCTTACTCACTATTACTTATGCAATCCCGGAATCCCGAAATTTAATATTAATAAAAAAATATATTCTCAGAATCCGCCTCCATAATAGGTTAGCCAAAAATTAATTTAAGGCAAATATGCATCCGATTATACGATCTCTACTAGTGACAGAGGACTAGGTAGGGTAGAAAGAATGGGATGGATGCTCTTACTCCAACTACAAATATAAGTGAATAAAATAAGGAAATACCTTTGAATAGAATAATAATTTAGGTATTTGTTTTTAATAGAATATAATAAGAATAATTAATAACGCTTCAGCCCGCGATTTCGATAGTGAAATTAGTGTTTAATTATTTCTATTTGTGAATCGTGTCCTAATCCCGGTCATGGCGGACTTTAATCATCTATGTATCTATCTTAGACGGAAAGATCACGTCTTGCCTGTGCAGTGTGCACAATAGCCCAGGTCGTCCCACAAGGTTCGATAGACCTACTATCGACCTTTTTATTTTGTCTACAGTTAGTGCCTTTGACTATATTTCAAGATATTATTTCTACGCTTGGCTTTATCTCAGCGTGCACTAGTTGCCAAAATACTTACGTTGTCTTTTTTTTTTTCATATAAAAGCTTTGCCATTCACGTCATCAAACGTCTATAGTGTCGAATAAATCATAGTCATTTAGTTTAGTAGCCCAGTAAAGTTTCAATTTACTGGGCCTCATAGTCAAAAGTTGTAAACAATTATTTTTCCTGACTCTTTACCCTTTAGTCGCATCGCATCACTATTAAGTTGGACGTTCTCCCCACGCAGTAGTTTACCACACAAAGCACTAATAACTCATATTGAAAGTTGGCAGTTCCAACAAGTACGTTATAATCTCAGCACAATGCTACCACATAGAACATACGAGTATGTACATACCTATATTAACCGGTTAATTGATACGATGAGCATCAATCATCATCAATGGCGTTTTGAATTTCAATTTAATAGAACAATTTTGAACCTACGCATTTTTTACAATATTATTCTGCGGAAGCACAGAAGCGGTAACTTAATCAAAGTGAGTTTTGGAAAAAAAATATTTTATTGATAATAATTTCGGTCTGACATAGGTATATGACAAAAAAAACAAATTGCTTCTGCTTGCGGCTTAGCCTTCGTAGCTTGTAGATATAGTAAAAGCGACTAGACCGATCTTAACAGACACGTATGGTCAGTTAAGATCGATCTAGTCGCTTAGGAATGAAAACGTAACAAGCAAACCGAGCTATTTTAGCATTTATAATTATAAGAAAGTATGGTAAGTTTGTATTTTTTATTCAATGTTCCAATAGTTTGAATGCTTTATACGATCCAAAAAAAACCAGACTTTTTAAATTTTTTTTTTTGATTTCGCCTTTTGGCTTCCGAGGCAAGTATTTTTTAGGCAAAGGCAAGTTGTCAGTTCAATTTGCAGTTACAGTTTTATGCTATCATCAAAATCACCTTCAAATGATTCAGTTGTTCTTGCAGCAGTTTTTCCTAAAGAAAATAGATTTAAATGGCCATTTCTTTAAACAAAATTAGGCGTGTAAAAGATTTAGTATGATTTAATAGGCGTTTTACAAGTAACGGTTCAATTAAAGCTACGATGGACCCCCGAGTAGAGTATTTGGATTGAGATCTTACAACTGGGAGTAGTTGAAATCAATTGATTTACGCATTGATCGTTGGTGGTTTACGAGTATAACCTGCATTACTTTGGGTAAAGTTTTTATTATGGTTTTTAGGCCATAAGATATCATCGTCATTTATGTCGAAAGTCAATATGCCACTCTCTGCCACTTAAGTTTGGCGATTCTTCAGCCTATGTCCGTAACTTTGGTTCTAAGGCGTATTTCTTCATTTCCGATTCGATCACACAAGGAAACTCACCAGGCTTAAAGCCGATGGAAAACCATTGCCTTTTGGGTGAATTTAAGTCTGCTGATGAGGCCCACTGCAAGCGGTAGGTTCACAAAACACTAAATGCCTTTATTAAAGGGAAACTTACCTACCGAATAGAAATATAATTCTTTCTCTGTCATCTTCAAACAATTGGTAGAATTAGCACAACGGTTTAAATCCGTTTAGCGCTAAATGCATTTTATAATTTTATGTCGAAGTGGTTCCTTATCACGATTTTAGAAGCAAAACGTCTAAAACTCGAGTCTGCTAGCTTTTACTTTCAATGCAATTCCCCTTGCATTGCTTTCAAAAGTAACACTGCCAAGACCGTACCATCATCAGACTATAAGACGTGACGTACCTACGGCAATGCGACACCGGTAGATGGTGGACATCCCACCCATCCGCACAAAACGGCGGACGCATAATACAACTGAGGAGTGGAATTCTCTGCCGGAGTCAGTGTTTGATTCCTGACAGCTACATCCTGAAGGTCTTTATGTCAAGAGTGAATAGATTACTTCTAGGCAAGCGTGCTCCATCGTCGACCACGTTATCGCTGGGTGTGTAACGTTTGAAATAATAACAAAAGTTCGAATGATCATATGACCTTATTTCATTTAATATACTTTTATTTAATATAATGATCATGCACGGTTGGCGCAGTGGTTGAGCGATTGACTGCTGCGCTGCGTGTCGCGGGTTCGATTCCCGCTCGTAACAATTATTTGTATGGCCTACAGATAGTTGTTCCGGGTCTGGCTGTTTGTGTATGTTAGTAAACGCACCCACGATACAGGAGAAAATCCTAGTGTGGGGCAAAGTTTAAAAAAAAAAAAATTATGTGTTGATATAATTGCATTTTATCTTATTTTATATGGTATAATGAACATTTTATATAATGCACCTTTGAAATAATATTCAATTAGTATAATATTCAAAATCTATAAGTAACGTTTAAAATAATTTTTTGCTTGTAGTTAAATAGGTCGAATCTGTTCCAAAACCGAATTGGGGCACCCCGACTTCACGTAGTCTTTTAGCTGCTACCCCTAGAGTGTATATAAAAACAGGAGGCGCGAAGGGAGAGCAACGGCGAAGGGGCTGCACTTCCTGCAGCGCCGGAGACGATGTAGAAGCAGCATTATATCATGTGAACGTTATTTTAAGTGATATTATACTATATGTTATTATACCATACATTACACATGCATTATCGCCAACCATAAGTTGGTGATAGTGGTAAAACGCGAGCCGATGAATATTAAAAAACCTCTCACATACATAAAACGAGAAAGGCAATAAACAGTCATATAAACACCTCGTAAAGCTCAGTGCTGTTTCTATGTCTGACATAAAACTAGCCTTAGGAAGACATTAGTGATGACAACTTCCATTTTTACCCTTTTCGTTTTTCTCTATCTTTTTATTTCTTACTAACTGACCCGACAGACGATGTCTTGTCTAAACTGAGGCCATTAAAGCACGTTAGGATTTTTCTGAATTTTCCAAAATTCCGGGCCAATCGAAAGAAAATAAGAATGGAAAGATGAAAATATTGAATGGCCAGTGTGCAGTGCCACAGAGACATGCATCGGTATAAATGTAGAACTTATTTAAAATATACTTATTCTTACTAATTTATTCTAGCGGTCCCGACAGACGTTATCCTGTCCGAACGTTTTCATTGTGTATGACGAAAAATTATAGAAATCGATTGCAGCGCCACCTACCAGGTTCAACTGTGAATCTAAACCATTAAAGTGTGTGAAGTAAATCCCCTTGAAGACACACAAAAATTTCATCAACATCGGTCCAGCCGTTTAGGAGGAGTTCAGTGACAAACACACGTACACAAGAAATATTTTTATTAGAAGATAGTATCAGTACCTACCATATACATGAATTAATAAATAATTAACATAATCAGCCGTTCTGAAGTGATGCACTTGCGAAGTATTCATTTTAATTACTCGTAGATAGACAGTTTATTATTATTATAAAAACAAAATAAAAATATCCTGCGAATTGAGAACCTCCTCCTTTTTTAGAAGTTGGTTGAAAAGAAAAACTTTGACTCGTGCTTGGCCCATTGTCGCTGTTATGGTGTCGATATAATAATATCTCTGATACAATGTGTTGAGATCACGCTTTCTTGTCACGTATTCCAACATCATGTAATAGTACTTATCTTAGCGGTAGCTAAACGTTATATTTTGATACTATGTTTTAACATAAAGATTAAAAAACACCTTAGGTAACTTTCAAAATTAAAATCATATTTATTTAAGTAAATAAACATAAAATATTCTAATAAAGTCATAAATAAAAAACTCGATAAATTGCGACCGTATCATCATGAAAAACTAAAATGAATTTTGGAGGAAAATGCATATTTTAGTAAGTATCAAGATATGAAGTGAAATCACGACCAATGACCTACCAGTATTTTCAACGCCGCGTGCCGCGAGTTCGTACGACAAGAAATAAGTAGTAAAACAGTTTAGCCGTGTGTAACAACTCCGGTGCAATACCACATGTCCGCAGATGAGTCGCGCAGGTGCTCTCTGCATCCACTCGCCATTTATCCGACACTCGCGGTACCGTCGAGTCACCTCGCGTGCGCACTCCTCGGGAATACACGTGTTTGCAAAATATCCGAACCCAAAAAAATCGACTAAAATTCCTCTAAAATAGTGGAACATCCCTATTACTCCCGAAAATCGCGCGCCCCATTCCAAATAAAAACTAAAAAAAAAAAACAAGTGCTCAATGGTAAAAAATATAAACAGTGGACTTTATCAATGTGAACAGATTTTAATTTAATTTACTATCATCGGTAAACATCGCTATGATTCATTGTTCCTGCATTTGAGTGTTCACACGGTCTTCAGAAGAACGAAGCGTTAGGTAAGCCACTGCTACTAAGTATTTCTTAAGAGGCGCAGTTAATTGAATTGATCTGGTATCTAAAATTAATGTTGACTTAATTACGTCATCCAATTAGCTTACTTATCATAAGTATCGCATTATTTTATTTATTTACATAAATATTACAGATGAAAGCGTTTATTTTAATATTTCTTTCACGTAAACGGTGCGATTTGCATATTTTGCGAAAGTAGCCGTTGAAAATTACACTTCGGTACTGTTCGTTTTAACGAGCGCATTGAAAAAATACATTTAACACACCTCTGATTGGCGGAATAGAAAGTTTTTTAGGAATACTTTTTGGTGTTTTCGTTTCTTATGTGGGCTCCACGGCTCAACAATAGTAAGGAAATGAAAACAGGGAAGGGCGCCAGAGAAAGTGCTAAGAACCTTTAAATTAAATTCAATGTTCTCAAGATATGTGCATGTAATTACTAACACATACAGATGCATGTACAACACGGTGCGCCTGCTTCCGATAATATTGTTCCGGTGGGTTCCCACCAGCCACTCTCGGTAAAAAGAAGCGCTCTCGATAATTAACCGGAGTTAATTGACGCACACACTCCACAATACATTTTGATGCGATATTTCACGTTGCCTAGATTGTTATTAGCTATTCTACTATTCTTATGAACTTTCTAAAAAAATGCTTATCGAGAAGTGCTTTAGTTCTGAGACACATGTTAGTGCTTAACTTGCGTATGTTATTATTACACTAGTGTGAGAATCATAATTTCAAGAGAGAGCAGGCTGGAGAAGCTAAAAATCGTAATTTTGAGCACGATACTGTCAAGAAACAAGATTATAAAATTCTTTAGTAGAAATGCCGCTAATCTGATTATAGTATCTAAATCAAATCCCTTCGAACTATAATCTTTGTAATTTGTCCGAGATTATGATTATATGAATAACGACGATGTTACAATGTTCTGATTTATCAGATACTTTCATCTTAACAAGCACACATATCCAGCAAGTAAAAGAGCATTCTATGGCATTTCAGATGACGTCTTGCATCTCCTCACTCTGCACTTTATGAAATGTATGCAACGGTCCTAAAATCTAAGATGACCAATGAATATGTTCAGTGGTCATCTTATGCATCAATTTGCGTTTATAATGTAGAAAGACGAAAAAGCACTCAAACCTATCAAGGATTACCTATTGACATTTAGGTGCATCTCTTAGTCGAGTTTACTTCTAGTGCAATTTGAAGGACTCCTACCTTGTTTTTTGACATGATATTTCCTAATGGTTAGGAAACTATAATGCTTAAGTTTCCAATCTAAAATCTAATTAAGTGCTCTAGAAATAAGGCATCAATCACAATCTAAGTTCAAGGTGCATCTTGATTAATTTCGCAGTTTAAATTATTGCAGACCAATCAGTTTCGTCAAAAGGTTAATTTACTATTAGTTTGCTTAAACATCCGTTATAAAATCTATTTGCACTTTTGACGTTTTGATACGTCAAAGTCTTTAGTGATGGGCAAACGTTATTTATTGTCTCGTATTTTTTGCTGATTAGTCGATTAATTAACATCGATGGTAGCAACACTTATCGAAACCGAGAAAAACTTAAATAATTAGTTAAATTGTTAGGTACTTATTATTGTTATATCAAATCAATATACTGCTTGACCGTTTTAATTTAATGATTTGCACCGAGTTGAACGTCATAGGTAATTTAATTTATTTTATTTGAATATCATCACCAATAATCAGCTACCGGTAATGACGATGATCATTCAGACGATATGCATTCATGGAGTTCATTGACCCAGATAACGAACCTGACAAAAACCTACTACACTTATTTGACTAGGGCCTGCCTTCCCAGTATGGTTTTAATGAGACAGCTCTAATAACAGACTCGGTATGTCTAAATAATATGTATCGGTGGTTTATCGATGTCTTTATACCGATATCGTCTCGTTACGATTTCGATCGGTAGGTATAATTTGATTTATGAAAAGTTTGGTTAACAAGAAAGGCCGATGAGATAGACGTTAAATTGTAACGGTAATCTTTTGTATAAGGTGCATACAAAAAATGCTTTCTAAAAATAAGCCCTCACACGGTGTTTATTTAGTTAATTGCAATTCAAGTGGCTATTAATGAAGGTTTTGATTTGCAGCTTGAAATTAAATTAAGCAATTAAATGTTTAGGAATATCCGGTAGAGCAGGTTGCAAATTCGAACGTTTCTCCTTTAATCAATTAATCACAAAAAAAACTATCTTGTAAGCCAAAAATTTTAGCAAAGACTGTTTAAAAAATGACGGTCATAAATATAATATTATGTAAACACGTGAATTAGAAAGCTACGAAAAGTATATGAGCTTGAAATCTGCACAAACTAAAACAAAATAACCTCTTTATAAAGTCCAGCAGAAGAACCTACAAAAGCTAATGACATAGTAGACATGTCATCCGCCAAGCTAGCACAATGTACGCAGTCACAGTTGATCGCACGAACCCAGCCACTGTAACTATCTATTATGGACAGAATGAAGCAGTCTTTGCATTTTTATGTAATTTCAAATTAATTACTGCCGTGATTATATTCTGTATGCGCATATTATTATCGTGTTCCACAATCATCTTGGTGTTGGCGTAAAATATTATATGCTCTTCTATTTCTGTTCAGTATCCGGTAAATTGCATGTTTGTTGGAATTAAGATGAGTTTTAAGATTTTGCTCTTCCTTGTCTTTAAGATTTTTAATTTAGTCACAATTTTTAGAGTCGTTTTGTGTTCATGGTCTTATACAAACTAAAGGACTTATTTTTCGTAGCCATCTTGAAAACTACGTCCTCAAGACAAGTACTAGTTACATTATTGCACAAATTCGATTTGCATACATCATACGATTTCACCTCATTTCTTCTTACTTCAAGTCTTCGGTCTCGCGCATCTGTATTAGTTGCATTGTCTTCAGACAGGTTACTGAAGTCAACACAAAAATCTTCAAACATGTTAAGACCACAATTCCGCCATACCAATAAGATGTAACATTTAATATTAATATTTATTATCTTAATCTTTACGCAACCATGTTGTCAGGTTGCATATAAGTCGTCGCATTAGGCCATTCTGTTGATGAAATCTCCTTTTTGGACCTAATCTTGTAAGTTTGCCATTCATTGCCAAGGTTGGTTATAATCTAGCATTCTAGATTATATTACTACATTAGTGGGTGTCGTAAGAAATGACTAAGAAATTATGGTGAAGATAGTCAGCACTTAGCACTCTTAGCTCGTTGCTCGATAATTTCTTATGAGTAGGTATTATGATGTTTCGACTACTGATTTGCGGGAAAATAACTAGAACTATGTTTATTTTTTTATTCATATAAATGATTAATTTATCTGGCACTTTAAACTATTGAACTCAAAACTGCTTATACACTTTAAAGAGTTCATATCTCCGGACAATTGTAAATGGATGTAACTATGACAGAAGCCCAATAATTGGTAAATCAATCTTTTTGCTGAATGTGTTAAGCAAACAGAACTCTTCCATACCTGTATTCCAAACTAGTATTTTTTACGCTTCATTTCCTTTTAAAGACATACTTTCGAAGCAAAAAACTAGACATTCTGACAATGCACGCGTCCGAATGTAAATGAACGAAACTTTTGATTGTATAACTAATAAAAAAGATTCTTTACAATAAATTGAATACTACCTAGTAAGCCCGTCTCAGTCAAGTGGTTTCTTGAGCTTTTAATGGCATGTAAGCATTGTTCCACAGCTATAAAAAGTAGATAGTACAGCTTTTGAAGTTGATAGCAACAACTTTCTTCCGTACAATAATTACAACATAGTTGCAATTTCCATTTGCAGTTTACAGCAAGATTGATTTAAAAGTATTCATAAAACGGAAGCTTTTCATAAGTCCGCCAATTCCTTTGACGCTGATAGGCATAAAGCCTTGAGCAAGAACGGAGCATGGGGGAAGCTAATCGCTGACCGGCTCACAACCTTATTAAGGTTAATGTCGACACAAAAACTGATGAAAACCCTCATACATAATGTACTTAACTGTAAATACATAGTATAGTTTACGTACCGCCTCTGTGAAGTACGGAAGGCGTTACCACATTGCTGTGGCCAATGTGGCCGTCATAACGGTCCACACGAGGTGTTCCGATCCCCACCTCGGCTGGACCACCGCTACCGAACGATAAACTGTACTTAGGTACGTACATACCTAAATATTTCGCGAGTTATGGCCTCTTTGACATAGTTGCCCAGCCAAACTGCTTTAACAGTTGCAAGTGCTCATTTGTCTTTCAGGTTATTACATTGGACATTTGTTTAGATTACTTGTAGTACATAAAACGGATGCCCTTAAGACAATACGAATCCGGGATGTAACGGAGCATTGCCGGTTAGTTTGCAGGCTTACATTTCAAATTTCTATCGCCGAAGGTGTGTTTAAGGTTGCTTGTTCTTCATTTATTAAAATTCTTTCTATTTTCAAAACTTCTAAGATGGCCGTCGATTACGGTTGTGACAAATTAATTAAGAGAGATCGCTGCGCACGCGCAGTGGCGGACCTATTATGGTCAATTCGGTAACGGCACCATGTAACGAGTGGGTAACGGACGATATTTTATTATGGCACGCGATATTCTGTAACCACTCAGAATGTAGATCGAGTGATTTACTTTATACTGTTTTACATACGGTTTCGTGAAGTCATCCGATAGTTTGAGGTGTAAGAAAATGATTTAGCCGGATTTGGATAAGCTTTTGCGGTTTTGAAGTGGTCATGGGTAGTCGATTTCAAATAGAAGGCACGCGTCGTGTATTTGACGTAAACTCACACCAATGTGCTTTAAGTAGGTAATTCTTAAAATGAAATATCAGTCGAGCGCTTTAACTTTTTGCATTTGTTTACTAAGAGTCTGCATGAGTGGTATTTAAATTTTAGATATGGTAACTGAAATACATACAATAGAGTTTAGACAGCATTTACAAGAGAAATAAAATAATAAATTTTATTTATTTAGAAACTACAACCATATCATATTGAGTTCAACTAAAACTATTACGTAAAAATTCACCCTGTATACTACAATAGTTATATTTTAAAATCGGGTTTGAAATGAACACTTTCCTATAGTTTGCCATGTGTTATTACTTCCCAGAATTTAATTCTTAGTAGCGACACTTTCAGATGGTGTAATGTGTTTTATTTTTCAAAATCAACCGGTGGGATTCCTGACTAAGAAAACCATTTTTTCAAAAATCCAATAATGCAGTTTTAGTTTTCATCAAAATCGGGATCGAGACTCCTTTCGGTGTTTTTAGATATTCCTCATAGTTTCGGATTTGGCCATCAACGCACACTTTAAAAATTCACCATGTATATGGGAAGGAGTACCTACAATCTACATACGGCTTCAAAAAAATAATGGGCTACTTAGTGACAACCCGATATATTTTACAACAACAAAATTAATTATGGATGAACTCAAGAATCGACGGATGGAGTATGATGATTTGGCTAGAAAGGGGGAAACCGCGTACCTGGCAATAGAGACGAAAATTATAAAATACATGTTGAACACGGAACCCAAACAAATTGTGATAAGGGCAACACAGTGATGATGATTCCTAACTTATAACGAGTTCATTTAATGCTAAATCACGTAACAGATATAAAACTATTATATCTTGGTAACTGAGGGACATTGGTGCCAAAGGTTCTCTCAAAAGATATCTATAAACACTTCTGTTTAATAATGAAACAATAAAAACATTGTAACGGTTCTCGGTATTTGCCGGAGACGACACCAAACGGCCAAGTAAGGTATATTATATTCTGTAATGAAAATCTTAAAACTGCATAAATACGATTTATGACACGTTGTTTTGAGTTATGACGGCTAAATATTGATGACTTTTCAGTGTAGGGATTATACCTATGTATAGGGAGCTATTGAAGGTACGTTGACTAACGTTTCATGTCGTATTCATGGCCAAAAACCTCAAACCTAACTTCGTAGAAGTCTTGGGTGGACCTTTCTATAATAGGAGATACTTGCGGATAGAATAAATACACCATATAAGCGATAGAAAAGATACATACATGGAGGAAAACTGACATAGGATGACACAATGAGCGGTATCGTTAAAAGCGATATTTTAATCACAGCCTTTGGGTGGATTTAAAAGAGAGGAGAGACAGTAGGTACTACCATGTTGTTTACCTTTCTAAAATACGTGTAATAACTGATGACAACTAACCAGCACTTTGTAAACATATATGTATGTACTTACTCGAAGTATACCGTAAGGCTAAGAAAATAACATTCAACAAAAGCTGATTTGCTAAGAAAATACATACAACAGCATTATAGCCGACCGTTTCTACATTATACTTTGACCTTTTAGAAGAGGTTTTTATTTATCAATATTGAATAATGGATTTGTTAAGCCTGAAAGGAACCCTGAATCAGCAGTACCAGCAGTACCTGGTACAAGAAAAACCATTTGATATAACTATGTAAACTAATATTATTTTAAAGAAGTTTGTTTGGATTGAGGAGGTATTTTTTTTTGGAAGAACCTACAGCCGGTATATTCTGTCAACATTTCACTAAGTCACTAAACACGCTCACTTCATCTTAGTTTAGCCTGAAGGATCGCCAAACTAAAGTGGCAGTGGGCACATTGCTCGCGGAACCGATGGTCGATGGGGCCGAAAAGCTCTTCTGAAGTCAGGCGACCGCGTACCGGAAGACGCAGCGTTGGATGGCCTCCCCCACAAGGTGGACCGATGACCTGGTGAGGGTCGCCGGTAGCCCATGGATGCGAGACGCACAGGACCGGTTTTTGTGGTGACACTTTTGGAGGGGGCTATGACCAGCAGTGGACGTCTTTCGGCTGATATGATGATGATGACCTAAGCGTACACGTTCAGAGATTTACAGAATCGCATTGCTGATCCGATAATGAATCTTCTTTCGCTGATAGAATGCCGCACTACCGTTGTGTGCCATAGTCTATCCTTTATCCCGGAAAAAGTACGGTCCTTTGGGACAGGCAAAGCAAGCAAAGCCGCGGGAAAAAACAGTTTTATGAAAATAAAACGCCACCAGGTGAAGTTACTTAGAAAAACAAACTGCCTACAATTTATGATAACTAGCCACTAAAGAAATATTGTTTCGCATATTTATTTAACTGGCAACACTAATGTGCGATCACGTTTACGATTATGCTCGAAACATTAGCGGAAAGTCGCACATGCGACCGGCGCACGCGCCTTGCATTATTTCCCTTCCCTAGAAACAGACGAGCCCTCCTCTTACTTTACCCATTCATAGTACCTTCCATGTATTTAATAGTTATTTACATGTTTAAGACATAATCATTAGCGACTCGGTTTTAGTATAGATATCTAATTTCTATTTGAATTGCAGTTTATTACATGTTTAGGTAAGTGTTGCTTATTTCTCTTCAGTTATTTCTTGTGGTTGTGGCTAGATAGTCACGGATAGTCAGAAGCCAGAAAATCTGAAATACTTGTGTCAGATTTGACTGGGTAATTCCAGTTACTGGGTTATGGAAGTCAGAGAGGCAGTCACTTCAAGTAAAATACTGGTATTCAGCTGCATCCGGTTAGATCAATTTTGATATATTTTAGTATAGACTATCTTTTGCCCGCGACTTCGTACACGCATATCCCATTTTCCCGGTTTCCGTAGGAATTTTGGGACGAATTATACACCTAAACCATCCTCAATAACCCCATCTATTGGTGAAAACCGCATGAAATTCCGTTAAGTAGTTTTTGAGTTTATCGCGAACAGACAGACAGACAGACGCGGCGAGGGACTTTGTTTTATAATATGTAGTGATGATGTAGTGATATAGATTTGACCTCTGAGAAGGAACTTTTGTCCCGGCAGTACCTTCACTTGTATAATTTGTAATATGCCATAGCACGCGGGCGAAGTCGTTGGCCGAAGTTGGTTCCTTTTAAATCAGCTGCGTGTCCTCACTGAACGAACAAACCATGCGCATCATTAACAAGCTCAGGACAAGTTCCATTACAGTATCATGGCACTCGACCGGAAAATTGGCCCCAAGAGGAAAATTCAACATGACTGAGAGCATGGACATGGGCTGTATACCTTCAACGCTCCAAGAACTGGTAACGCCAGAGGAAGCAAAGCAACATACTATATTTAACAAAACATAAAGAAGTATATTGATTGTTCATGTACATATGTCACCGGAAAATTGCAGACTCCGTAAGATTATAAAATAACTTGAGAGATTGTAAACTGTCGATAAATTGTCATTTGGAATACTTTTTTACGCATCAGTTCCCGTATAGCCTATAGCCTTCCTCATGAATGTGGCTATCATATACAAAAAGAATTTTCCAAATCCGACTGGTATTACCAGATATTAGCGCGTTTAAACAAACAAACTCTTCAGCTTTAGTATATTAATATAGATAAGTATATAAGTAAAGATAGATTTTAGTATATATATCACGCGGACGAAGTAGCAAGCAGAAGATAACACATTATAAAATTCCGTATGTGCCGTAGAAATGGAAATGAGGGAGAATAGGAACGCAGCTAGACAAATCACGGTCTAGTTGTTACAAGACAAAGTAAAAGTCGGGTCGGCAGACATCACGACTTTGTCACTGCACAGTTCGCATACTAAATGCGATAATAATTGTTTCGTCTGCCCCTGCCTTAATTTAGAGGTGGGCTTTATAGTTCTGTGTTCGATTTCGAGTTCGTAATCAGCATTGTAATTTGGTCACTTGGACTAATTCAATTTAAAATGAAGTCAAAGTGTTTTAATATTTTTAATATAAGCTTTTCAAATTGATATGTGATCCTACTTCTGTATATTATTCAAGAGTTAAAGCTATCAACTACTTCAAGGCAAGTGCCTAAAAGCTTGCTGGAATGACGCCCTTGCAAATAATTTTTCCAATTCCTCAAGCTCCATTGTCCGACTTGCCTTCTTATAAAAATCTTTACTTGCACATCACTTTGCTCTCCAATCTCTATCAAACGTTTCTCTGAATAGTAAAATCTCTCTCCATCTTCGAGCTACCTTTTCCAGAAAAAAACCATTCGATTGCGACACCGTCTCGCAATTTGTTTGCGATCATTGATTTGCAAATAGCCAAATATTTTGTGCGCGCACGCTTGACGGAGGTGCGGAAAGTACTCGAGTATGAGATTCAGATCACGATGTGTCGTGATTTGAATGATAATCTTATATCTACAGGTGATTAGACGAGAAATACCCGAATACGAAACGTAGATGGAAAAGTAGGTGGTTATAGGAAAGGAATTTTAAGAAGCAATGCGTGGAACAATCGATTATACTAGTTGCATCACCAATAAAAATAAGAATTTACTAGCCTCAGAATTTTTCAAGTAATGAATTTATTCAAACAGTGTTTATATATACTTTAAAATAAATTAAGATTTTGACACATGTGGACGCATAACTACTTAAAGCCTTTGTAAGGTTTGTTAGCCTCTCGAAAGCCATAATTGGTTTGCATACAATTTTAACAACAGCTTGTGTTTTCAAGGCAGTTATTGCTGACAAACGCGATAAATTTACATAGAAATATCATTTCCAATCAATTAATTAATTATGTTGAGTGGACATTTTATTAATTAATTAATTATGTAAAACAAATAAATGTTTCTCAGACTATCATATTGTTTCGAGGTTAATTTCAACATATACTGTGATATTCTCGAAGACAAAGTTAGGTTTCGATTTTCAAGGTTGGCAGCAAATTGTTCTAAGTTTCTAACATGGTGAATGCTTATGCGTGGTTCCGCGACGGTGACACGGGCTCTTGACCGAAGGTTGGGTACACACATCAATCTAAACTGCAGTAATATCACTTTCCACCAGATTCACCTTATATTATTTTGGTTGTTTTTGTTACACAGTTAGGCTGCGTTTTCAGAAATGTCCGAGGATGCATAGCGAGGAATATGTTTGTGTGAACCAATACAATCACTTCATTTACCTAGCCGAAATAAAGCGATTTTGTTGGTTCTTAAAAGCACATCTCTCGCTACGCATCTCTGGTGAAAACGCACCCTTAGACTACCTAAATTCCTTTTATATCCACATCATCATCATCTTTACCCACGTTTTCTTATTCCACACTATCACTATCCGACGACACCCCGCTGTTTCTAGTCAAATCATTTTCACACATTACATCCATATTTTTTTGTGTTACTCAATCTGCACAGCTCTATAGTGTATGGTGTCGGACGTAAAGTTCTGTATGGTGTCAGACGTAAAAAAATAGCACCATCCCATCACTTCCCGTTGGTGTCGTAAGAGGCGACTAAGGGACTCACCAGAATACGGGCAGCAGCATTCTCTGTGCATTGCAACAGCTGCAACCCGCCTGCCAAGTGTGGTGATTATCTCCCTTTGAGCCTATGTCTAACAGTGGACGTCTTTCGGCTGATGTGATGATGATGAATCTGCCTAGACCGGTGTCAGATTTTCTTGGTTCTCACTATCCGTAACGACTAAGCGACGGCAAAGACGAAAGTTGAAAGTTACATTTCGTCAAGAAATGGTTTGAAAGGGCCAAACACGTGTCCAAATTCACAAAACCTTCCGAAAATATATGAAGCTGTTCAACATTCAGTTAACATCTTTCATCATCTCAACAAACGCATAAATTGGCGCCTCACTCGATTAAAACCACAGATTAAAAGGCGGGAGACCTGACCATCACTTATCGGAGTCCGCATCGCATATAAACTGGAACATTATTCTTTTTTAAAAAAGGAATAGGAAGCTGTACTTCTGCTCTATGGCTGTGTAGACTGTCAAGCATACACCCTCATTACTACGCGGTGAGCATGCTTATTACAGAATATTAGCTGCGATACGTTGCCCTTTGCATTACACTGTGGTTTTTTGAATTTACTCAACTGTGGGAACTTAGAAGTTGTTTAGTTTTCGCGTAAGCAGATTGGCTAAGTGCGGACTAGGTGGGGACATGTCTAATGTGATTCTCTCATCTCGTTAGGATTATAAATTAGGTCTATGAGTAGACTACATGGTCTTGAATTTAATATTAGCGTCTTATTTAGTACACTCAATAGCCTTATTCATAAAAACTTTATAACCATTACACTAAATAAATATAGCTAAAATACTGATAAGCAGATTCTTTATTCAAAATCTTCTACGGAGAAATTGAATTTAGAATCTCTTAAAAAGTATTTTAACCAAGTTATGGTTAAAAAGTTTTATGATTATGGAGGTAAGCTAATACAATTCTTAAATGCTGTAACATCAGGTCATTTTATATGGAAACATGGGTAAGTCAGTATAAAGCTTTGGCAAAGGTACGTTATAGCAGTATGTATGTAGCTTACTAAAGCCAAGGGCACGATTTGTACAAAATTAGAAATGGTGATGTTGGATTCATTGTTCTTATGATTCATCATTCTTAATGACGTGATCTTGTGGAACTAGACATTTAAACTACGTACAATTAATTCACAAGACCATAACCACGCACAAAAACAATACTACCTAACTAATAAATATTACAAAGCCTTAACAATATTAAGAATTATTCTTATCAGTCATCCATTTCCTGAGTAAAAAACCAGGAAGAGTTGAGTAGCGTAGCTCTGGGCAGTTACTCGCACGCTCCAGTGACTGCTACCCATCGTACCATATCGCACCCGTCATAACCACGAGGTATTACCACCCAGGGCTTAACGAAAATCATCTCTAAATACGTGCACACTAGTACACTTGGCGTCCAGAATCATTGGCCCCTTCGGTAATTGCTCCTAAGTGAATGAACGGGCAACGCGCATCGCTTATTGTTTGTTGAGTATAAATTAGGTAAGGTTGGTAATTGTGATAGGAAATGCATAAGCTTATATTATTATAGTTGCGTTTTTTTGATAATCGCTTTAGATGTAACAATAAATTTCACTTGCGCTGAAATAGCGTAACATTAAGCCGCCGAAACACAAGATTCGGAGATGCGAAGTTTCAAAGGGAATGCTCATATTGTATGCTAACTTTGACAGCGAGTCGAAAATATACAGGCGTTGATATACTTCACCGTCACAAAAATTTATTAAGGATTCATCCTTAACAATGCTTTCTTTGCGAAGACTAGATTGTTATTCCGGGTAATTTCAGTATTTTTATGGAACTTTCACATTCGCCTCGCAGCGGCAATCAGTAAAAAATACTAATTTCCCTACATTATGGGTCTGAAACTGCGACTTTTACGTTTTTTATTAGGTGAATTGGTCTATAGGTCCATCTCTCTTGTACCTACCTAAAAGCTGCTAGGCCGTATGTAATCTGACTGAATAGATTCCCACCCCATCGTGAAAACCACGGAGAAAGTGGGCCTATATTGCTGCCAATCTTGTATGCAGGCAGTGCTGTGTACAAAAACAATATATTCTAGCATTTTCACCACTCCTAACTTTTCTTCATCCATACTCCAACACAAATGTATAACGATCATAAACGCAAACTTATTACACGTAATTAATACATATAGCGGTAACGTCACGTCTCAGTGAAGAAACAGAACTTCGACTAGAGAGAGCTATTACGTTAGTTTACAAGGTTTCGGCGCATTACTTACAGTCGTATGTATGTCGTATGTCAGCTAAACAAATACATAAACATGTATGTTCGGTGAATGGTCGTATGTCGTGTGAGGTGAGACCACCCTGAGACTGTGCCGTGAGAATATGTCCGATTTTCCGCGTCCCGTACAAGTCCTTTCAGCGAAGCGACTGTGAACTTCAGTGGAATTGAGTTGCTTTGTATTTCTTTGTGCAATGGGCTGAGAAACACAGTGAAAATGAAGTTAAACACACAGTACCTGCCTGTATTGTTTTTGAGGAGCTGCGTAGCTCCACTCTGGCTCTGGGCGCAGTTTGTGTGGGGAGTTTTGTTTTATTTGTTAGGCAGATTACATAATACTATGGATACGAAATGTTTAGAGTATTATTTAGTTGAGTGCATTTCTTAGGGGTAATTTGTCAATAGACTTTTATCTGAAGAATAAATATGGCTGTTTCACATATTCTCTATGCAAAATCTGTCAAACCGCCATTTTTATTCCTCAGGTAAAAGTTCAGGTAAAAAAAAAGCGATTGATGAGGTCTATGATGGAGCGAGCGTGCTCAGTAGGTGCCTGTTCACTCTAGCTTTGAAGGCAGACGGGTTATATGTGGAAAGGAACACAGACGCTGGCAGAAAGTTCCACATTTTGGTTGTGCGCATAATACATGTGGAGGAGAAGCGCTGAGTATGATTAGTTGGGATATCGACCAAGTGCGAATGGTACCCAGCAGTACGGCTGGTATTCCGGTAGTAACCGGGGACTATTGAAATATTGGTCCTTAGTCTATGTTTTTTGTGAAATGCCTGTATGTAATACGAATTTTCAGTGACTTTTCCATATCTATCAGGATCATAAGGATCAGCTATAACTTTATTTACTGCGTTTCTCGTTATTGACCACAGCACAGTGATTTAACAGTATTAAATGGAGATGAACGCCCATTCAATGGGCGGAGCCGACACACCTGTTGACATGAGTCTGAGTTTTCTATCGACTACTTGTTTATTTATAGAAACGGACGCTTTTCTTTTTAGAAATAGCGTTAGCGTTGAACTTTTCGTAGCTTGAAAATGTTTTTTACGTTCAATCATTATTTGGTTAAGAAGTGAAAATTGTTGTTCTACGACTATTAAGTAAGTGCAACGACGTAAAATTTTAACATCAGTGTGAGTATTTCCACATTAGGTGGATGGTCTTGGATGGCCTCTGTTCAACGAAGAAAACAGGGGCCGTGCTATGAAGTCTTAAACCGATCATGATTCCGCTCTAAGAGGGAGACGGAGCTATACATAGCAAATAGCACTATCCCGTTTACATCATCAGAATTGGATGGCATTAACACGTCATAGTAGGGCTGCTGTTCTGACTCTTAACCCTCCCCGGAGCTGCTGAGTGTTCGTAGAGAGGATGTCGGGTATCGGATACTTGTTTTTTTTTTCAAGTGCGCCTGCGGCATCCCTACATACTACTGAGGGTTTAGTGCGAGATTTTAAACGAACTAGATCGCGTTAAAGTTAACGTTCGTTTATGACAAATTGTAAAAAAAAGGTTTTCCTTTATTGTCACCAGGCGGCGCTTACACAGTTTCAATACAAGTTGTCGTTTACGCTTACGCGATCGAGAATTATTTAAAAAATCTGGCACTAAAGTCAATTACAATTAACGTAGGTAGCCTTTTGTTTTCAAAAAGTATCTATCCATTTCTAATTCAATTTCTCTATTTCAGAGTGAACACCCAACCCCTACAAGATGAATGCATAAGGTAAGAAATCCACTATCAAACCAAACGAACTAAAGGTAGACACACACATGATAGACAGCCGATGCATCTTAGTAATAAACATAAAACATCGCGTCACATTATCAATGCTTCTGATTGTAATAATAACGAGTTGGACAGAACTGTTGGCTCGTTTATCACGCGTCGCTGATAGTAAAGGGAGATTAGATAAAGACATGCTGCTCTTGTCTTTATTAAACTATTTACTCATAAATAATTAAATGGTGTCTTAATAATAATAGCCGCACGGGTCGATCTTCAAGGTCAAGCAAAACTTGCTGAGGCCGGTCCATAGATGGGTCACCATTCATTACACATTGATACACCTCCGTGTCTCGAAAAGCACGTTAAACTATTAGTCTGTCATTTGTACGGCTTAAAAGTGTCATTTGTACGGCTTAAGGGTGTCATTTGTACGGCTTAAGGGTGTCATTTGTACGGCTCAAGGGTGTCATTTGTACGGCTTAAGGGTGTCATTTGTGCGGCTCAAGGGTGTCATTTGTACGGCTCAAGGGTGTCATTTGTACGGCTTAAGGGTATCATTTGTGCGGCTCAAGGGTGTCATTTGTACGGCTTAAGGGTGTCATTTGTGCGGCTCAAGGGTGTCATTTGTACGGCTTAGGGTATCATTTGTGCGGCTCAAGGGTGTCATTTGTACGGCTTAAGGGTATCATTTGTGCGGCTCAAGGGTGTCATTTGTACGGCTTAAGGGTGTCATTTGTGCGGCTCAAGGGTGTCATTTGTATGGCTTAAGGGTGTCATTTGTACGGGTAAAGGGTGTCATTTGTACCTCAATGACAGTTGTTATGGGTAGTCAGAAGTCACGCAATCTACTGGGTTGTGGTGTGGTCAGATAGGCATTCGCTCTATACTAAATACTGGTACTCACCTGCATCCGCTTAGACTGGAAGGCGACTTCAACATAGTTAACAAACGGCTAGGCTAGCTGACTCTTGAAGCGGAGGTAGAGGACTTCTAGGAATATTGAGTTATCATACTTGAATACTTCAGATACAAAATCGATTTTACATCTCATAATCATCATACTTTTGAAATGGATTCGAACCTAATTTCCAACCAAAAGATCTAATTATTGTTTCGAATGCTGTGGCATTATTTATAACGCAGCTCTTGAATGTCATCTGCGCTGAAATACATAATTACACATACAACTTTTACTATGGGACCAACTCCGAAATCGCGAAATAAAATTCAGTAGTTCAGTACATTTTGTCGAGTTATGCTCACGTTAATGTCTATTTATTTTTCGCGCTTTCGGGGTTGGTCCCATAGTGAAAGTTGTTCATAATGATAAGTACAATGACCCCTTAACGTGTAACAGAATAAACGCAATAAGTAACTACTTATTGCGTTTATTCTGTTACACGTTGTTTAAACTATGTAGTGTTTGCAATATTCCGGGGTCACTTTGCATGTTCAGCTTTTCCACCTGTTTCGATTAGTCTTTCAGAACTTCTGAACAAAAAACGTACCCTTGTACCCTTTCCCCGACGACCTTGCCACTCGTAAACCTTGACAGTTTAACCTAAATAATTTAATTTAATTCTGTGAGATTTTCACCTTGTATTAAATGTTTATTTGAACTATATTTCCTCTGTCACTTTCAGTAATTTTATAGCCATTGAATTGATATTGCATTCTAGATTGTCACAATGTCGCCTTGAGATGATAGGATTATAATAAGCCTCGTTAGTACTACAAACGAAGGTATAATAGAAGCTTTAAATTCAGGGTTTCCACAAGCCCGATATTGTTGATAAATTCAATTGTGAGGATTAATAATTTCCAAATACTGAAATAGCTACGAGTTTTCTCATAATAATGAACATTGGTTCAATAGTCGGCAAGGTTTTCCATATCTACCTACAAAGAACGAAGAAAAATAGGCACCACTGAGTGCCGTATGTATCAACATTGGGCAATGAAATTGTATGCTTGATGAGTGTAAGATGCAACTTCCAGTTGAATGGTAACTGGAAGTTGCATCTTTAGACTCATCCGAAGCATTCATAAAAACCGGCCAAGTGCGAGTCGGATTCGCGCACGAAGGGTTCCGTACCTATCAAAACCTATATCTAATAAACGGCAAAAAAATCATGTCTGTTGTATGGGAGCCCCCTTAAATATTTATTTTATTCTGTTTTTTAGTATTTGTTGATTTAGCGGCAACAGAGATACATCATCTGTGAAAATTTCAACTGTCCAACTATCACGGTTCATGAGATACAGCCTATTGACAGACGGACGGACAGCGGAGTCTTAGTAATATCATCATAAGATCCCGTTTTACCCTTTGGGTACGGAACCCTAAAAAGCAACAAACATTATCTACACAAATGGTAGCTATAATCCATAAACATCACATTACAAATGTCTTACATTAGAACTTGCAACCCGTTCCCATATAATACGTTATGACAGAACGGAAAATGACAAGAAGCGATTCAACCGATAGCAAAATATCAGAGTATGCGCGGAATTTAAATGAGACGCGATTCTATCTCGTGAATGATGTTAAGTGAGAAACGTATGACAGGCATGCCAATACTGATCGGTTGTTTTAAATGAGTAACGTTGAAGTCATCTGCCGGTTTCTGGTTTTGAACTTGACTGTCGGAATTATATTCGACATCTAGCGTAACTGAATATATCTTATCATATTTTCTGACTTTCGAGCTCCATCCGGATCGTCCGGATCCGGATCCAGACCATCCTGGTATGTTGGAGTTTTTTTGTTTTTGATTTTTATGAGTGTGAAATCATCAAATGACTTCTTCCGCTCCGGGTGGAGCGGAAGGGCTACACCCAGGGAGCGGGGGCTTACTGAGTAAAACCCATTCGTGTTCCTCCTAAAGTCCTTTGCGTTCCAGGGCCGCGGTAATTCTTTCGAACAGATTCCGCAACCCTGGCAGGAATGGTATGTTGGAACCTGCAGAGGAGATTCTTGGCAATTGTCTTCCAAAACTCCAGCGAAAGCCTGGACCCTTTTGTTGTTAGCCCCTACAACATCTCCCTGCCTAAGATTTCATGTCGGTCGTGAATCGTGATTTATATTGCTATCACGTCCAACAGCTTAGTGTTTCTCGATAATTACGGCATTGTGGTCTTAGTGCTATAATTATGTAGTGAACGATCCATGATGTGTTTGACCGATGCAACATTAAATCGTCAATTTATCTATTTAGATAACCACAAGCGTCATTAGGATTGGAATAATCTACCGATACATTATATATGTTGCAAAATATTATATGTTTATACACATTATCCGGTTCTGCTTGGCCTGATGACCGATTGCTGTGCAATATAAACCTGTCTCTCCTATAGTGACTGGCCATCGATTTAACAGTTGTAGTGTGCAATCGTTTTGACAAACCAATTGATGCTGATATTTAAACATTATCAACAAATACTACTTGACAATGTTCGCATCGATTGAAGTTATTCCTACAAATTGAGAAACCAACTGTAGGAACCACTTCGAGAGGCAAACTTATTTTAACCAAATACCTTTGGCCAAAAAGGAAATTTCATAGTTAAGAAAAAAGTTGAGTAGGTGCCTCAATAGAGAAAGGACAAAATAATTATGTTGTTTTAATTCTCATTTAGCCTCCCACCGGCAGATTAAAGGTCTGACTCTTCCGCTCAACTTTTCCGGCAATCTTTTTTTATATACTGTGTGCTACCTCCACGGTGGCGCCCGAACTTATTTTCTATTTACTTATTTTTTTATTAGGAGAACACACAATCTTCATAGTTTAGTCAGGTGTGACATAAACACACTTATACAAATTACTTCTCTCTCTCTTTTTTATCTTTTTTTCTAGCCCTAACAATCTGCGAAGTTGTAGCACAGGACAAATCAATTACGTTGAATTATTTCAAAATGGTTAAAGACATTTTTTGGACGACTATCGAGCGCTCAGTTGCGACGACCGTCAACATTCGCAACGCAGTTAAACATCGCAACTCATAACGCTTACCCACAGCCTTCGTTCACTACCTATTAAAAATCTAGATAAAGACTAATAAAATAGCTAATTGCAGGTTACTAATGAATAGCTTCTAGCTACAAAGCTCGGCGTATCCCAACGTTGAGCTCAACATGCAGACTGACAGGCACTTACTTTAATACCAGCGTGTAATGGCTGGCTCATTGTTCAGGAGTGTGAACTGGTGGGTCAGTGTGGACTGTGAATGGATGCAAGTCACTTTGTGCTGAGATAGAAAGGTCGTTGAATTGATGTCGTAGAGTAGAGAGAGGTTGCGGAATTTGTTCGAAAGAGTCACCGCGGCCCTGGAACGCAAAGGGCTTTAGAAGGAACACGGATGGGTTTTAGTCAGTAAGAGTCTGACACGCCCTTCCGCTCCACCCAGAGCGGAAGAAGTCATTTGATGATTTCGAAGGTTTTTTTATTATTATTGACAGGCTCGCGTTTGACGACAATCTCACCTGATGGAAAGCGATGATGTGGCTGGCTATAGAACACGCTTGCCTAGAAGTAACCTATTCGCTCTTGACTTGAAAACGCCAGATTGTACATCAGGAAACGCAGACTCCGGCAGAGAATTCCACTCCTTAGCTGTATTCACAATGAAAGTATTCCCATAGCATTTGTGTTTCCCATTACATATTTATGGATGTAGTCGAATGTTGAAAATACAGGGGAATTTTAAATTACTGGAAATATGTCAGGGGGCGAAATCACTCATGAATCAATTCGAACCGTGTATTAGCTTCTGACGCTTTATGAGTGCTCATGTTAGCTTATTTGAAATAAAATATTTTGAATTTCATTGAATATGATGAGTGCAATTATGTTCGCATAACTTTACAAAGGGTTAGGAAGAACAGATTATTTTTCCTATTTCAGGATTTGTTGTTTAAAGTGGTTAAAGTCATAAGTTATTGTACCCCCTCAAAGATTGCCAATGAATTAAAAGCTATTTAATATATCATAGGTACGAATTTCTATCGCAAACAATATTTTCTATGAAACTTAATCTTACTTAAATATTGTACAAGTAAATAATTAGTAGTGTCATATTTGTTTGAGCCTGGAATGCCGGACCTAGCATTTCTAATTACTTGTATTAATATTCATCGTACAAGATCAATACAGAAGTGTGATGAATGTATAACAAGTTGAAATTATGCTTGAATGAATATCATATATTTTTTAATATACTACGTGGCAAACGGTCCTGACTATGGACAGGCTAGGGGACATAAACTTTAATAATAAAAATCTATCTTGATTAGAGATTGATATGACCATGACATCTGTCAAATTGAAATCAGGATTAATCGCCGAGTTTCCTTCTTACATTGATCTAAATGTTCACGAGGTTTTCATGACAAAAACTATCAAACAGTGGCAAAGTATGAACCTACTAAATAAAGGTGGAGTTAACTTGGCAAGTACTCACCTCTTCACTTAATGTCAATGGTACCTACCTACAATTAAATTTTATGGGCCCAATATTTTAAAAATAACACGCTTTCGAATGCAGAACCTCCGCCTTTTTTAAAGTCTAGTATAGTTTTTTGTCAAAAACTCGCAAGCCGCTTTCGATAAACCTCCAACGAAAAGACCCTACCATTAGAAGGCACAATTTTTACCTAACTTCCCATAACATCAGCGTTAGAAACAAGTTCTTAAACTTGACCGTCTAACAAGAAATGCCAAAGGAAACACCTAATGATGCAGAGGAGATAGCACGTTGCAGCGGAGTATTATTTTAATAAGTATCCGACATGCATGCCATGTGATCTGTAATTAGTTGCTAAGCAGTAGCCGGTAAACAATTATGTCATAGTTACGAGTGGGAAAAGATAAGGGATAGGGAAGAAGCTGATTCAGGTGTTATCATCATCACTGTGGGCTCTACCGATTGATTACTGCAGGAGTGCAGGACATATTTTATACGCAAGGATGTAGAGTCGAAGGCATGTAGGTGGTAACTTTTTGACCTTAGCGAGCTCCTAAGTTCACTAAGCCTAGCAAAGTACGGAGCTTCAACAGAGGGTTTAGTGCAAGTTTTTTAACGCATCGATCGCGTTAACGTAAATTCGCTTATGTAATTTCAAATAAACCATTAACAGGTGGAATGATTTAATGAATACTTAACTAACTATTTACACTATAAATAAAAATAACTCCTAACTAAATAAATCCTAAAATATTGCGTCAAAAAATTCATCCGCATCGCTGTCGACTGGAAGTGTACCCAAAAGACTGGCGGCATTGCCACGTTGTATGGCAATACTTATTCTTTGACCAAGGTAAGTGCCAGCCCTTGGGTCACGCGAAGTGTCAACTAATGTGAAATTGTATGAAAAAAATCTGGTTCTCCTCAAGACGGCGCTTATTCAGTTTCAATACAAATTGACGTTTAAGCTAACGCGATCGAGAACGTTAAAAAACTAGCACTAAGGCCACAAAAGAGTCAGGTAGTACTATTTGTTTTACCACTGAAGGCCTGGAGTATCATGTTATTAAGTTACTGGGTTATGAAGGTAAGGTAGGCAGCCGATCCATGTAAATGGTGCTAGCGCAGGCGTCATATTGCTGAGCGAGTACCGTCAGCTAAGACTGGTGATCTCTCAGCTGCCACGGTTTATTATAGTTATTTGTTCTTTGAATTGTTGCTTTTGTTTTACTTCGGACGCTTGATCTTGTACCTAAGTCTTTCTACATCGTTCTCACATAATGTATGTCGGTTTAATTTTCACACGAATATGTGAAATCATTGTAAAAAACATTGATTTAAAAGAGTGTCCGTGGAGTTTCTTGCGCGTTCTTCTCCATAGAGATCTACGCTTTGGAACGTGCAAATAGCTTCTTCTCTTTGGACAGACCGACCTTGACAATTCAAAAGTGCCTGTAATGGTTAAATTACAATAAATGCTTTAAGTTTGAGTTCAAATAGCCAGGTACCCCAAAGAAGCTGGCTCCAAAGCTTCTTGTCCAACCAGATGCAGTTAAACATCATAGTTGGGTTAAAGGTAGTTATGCAGATTGATTGCCATGCGGCGTAGGTACTGTACCTAGGTAAATAACGCCCTATGATTGAAAATGACTGGTTACCGACGCACAATTATAAAATGCTGAAAAATAAGTAGGATAAACCGACGATAGTCCGGTTTTTAATGAGACGGTTGTATTCCTTACAAAGATACTAACAATCGGAAGCTCATAATATTCGTAACAGAAGAGCCTACACTATCTAACGTAAATGTACCGGACCATAGCCTACGGTTACCATCGAGTCCATCGCTTTATGGACCCCATAAACCATAATTACAGTCATGGCCACTAAAATTATAAAAGCATATACCATATAGCTAGGTAGGTTCGTGACAATGTTGCAAAGCAGTATAAGTGCTTTAATGCTCCAGATATGAAGGAAGAGAAACATTATCTAGTAATTTGGATCGGCTGTGAAATTCAGAAAATAAAATGCAGGTACAGTATTGACTGCCAAGGTTGCAGAATTTGTTCGAAAGAGTCACCGCGGCCCTGGAACGCAAAGGGCTTTAGAAGGAACACGGATGGGTTTTAGTCAGTAAGAGTCTGACACGCCCTTCCGCTCCACCCAGAGCGGAAGAAGTCATTTGATGGTTTCCCATCCTTAAAAAAAAAGGAAGGTACAGCATTGAAACGAACAAAATGAAAATGTAGTCGAGCTTCATTGATTCAGCGCTTTTCTGATGGTCGCAACAGTTGATTCTGACTTTCAGGAGTTGCAGTTGATGGTAATAGTGTTAATAGGTCTGTCCCAAATAAACAAAGGTTCGACCCCTATAACATAAGACTAATTTAGGTCTTACACAAATGGTCCCGTTTGGATGTACTTTTGGCAAATTTCCTACGGTTACAACCATTCGGGTGCAAGAATCTTTTGCTGTCATGTTATTTAAATACAGGCTTGAAGATGGGCGAACAGGAGTAGATATATTTATTTATTTACCTGGGATGGGCAGTAATTGTCTGGACAAGAAATAGGGCTGTCATTGGTTTTTTAATTTCATTAATATTAACATATTCACACAAACAACTGTTGAATTAAAAAAAATAAAAACTAAAATACTGGCCCACACGAATTCCGTACCATAAGCCGTAAAAAACATGTTTCTTGCATGGCCTCTTTTATTTTTAATTTTATTCCATTTTTATTATTTGTATATCAGTGTATATACCGGCAACAGAAATACATCATCTGTGAAAATTTTATCTGTCTAGCTATCACGGTTCATGAGATACGGCCTGGTGACAGACAGACAGACGGACAGTGGAGTCTTTGTAATAGGGTCCCGTTTTTTCCCTTTGGGTATGAAACCCTAAAAATAAGACCATACAATAAATCATTTTTTTATTCTTGAAATATTGTTTCTTATAGTTGTAAGCAGTGAACACTTATAGAGTTTGTACCAGACGGGCGTGATCGACTGGAACGAGGTGTGTTTGGGGTAGGTCTTTGGGGTAATCCCTTCGACGTGGTTCTCGTACTTCTCGTGAACCGTCTTTCTTTCTTGTTGTCCTCGCTTGCTGTCTTCGAGATACATAGGGTTTAGGGATTTGCTTACCAGGAATAAATGAAGACTTAATAAATATTTGTTAACACTTCAGCGAGCGATTTAGGGAACTTTTTTGCGACTATTGGCTTAATATCTTTACATAGGATAAAATGAAGTCGCTTCCGCTGTCTGTTCGCTTAGATCTTTTAAACCACTCAACGGATTTTAATGCAGTATTCAGCAATAAATAGAGTGATCAAGAGGAAGGTTAAAATGTATAATTTGTTCCGAAATTCCTACGGGTACGGAAAAATGGGAGATGCGCGTACGAAGAGGCGGGCAAAAGCTAGTTAGTTATAAATTCAAGTTATTTCTTGCCGATGACTACAAATTCTATGTTTTTTGGTTTACTACTAAAACAACTTTATCGTAATGGTGACCTTTACCTCAAGACATTACCTTAGGGGATGCTGAGGGGGGAACCCCCCTGAGAATCCCCTTTAGATAAATAAAATAGATACCTATTTTATTTATCTATAGAAATAAGGCCCCAAGATATCTTACGTTTCAAGGGGAAACACTAATAAAAAATGAGTTTTATTTTCAACATTACATAGTACCTACTTAAGCTAGCTTATCTATTACATAGGTCCAATATAAAACGCATAAGCGATGTTTAAGTATGTAATATTTAATTATTTTACGAGATAATAAACGTATCATTAACTTCGACACCCTAGTCGGTGGGTAGATAAATACTTAGGCTCATAGGCTCAACAATGTTTCCATATTGAGAGTGCAGTGAATTTTATCGCCGATACATAAATGTTATAGGTACCTATCTGTACTATCAGCGTAATTGATTCATGTCCAGTCTTAAGCGTTTTTATTATAGAAAATCTAATCGAATAGGGATGTTGCCGGGGTTTAAAATATGATTCTATTTAGTATATTTAATAGACAGAACTTAGATAATCCAAAAATATTGGAAACGTATTTTTTATTTATTTTATTCAAGTTAACCAACAATTGTTTACAGCAGTACATTAGCAGGTTGTTATTTATAAACCGCTAGCACAAAAAAAACAGTGGTAAAACCATTAATATTAAATTAAATTACAATAGATTCATTAAAATATAAGTGAATATAATATGTAATGTGAAAATCAAATTAATAACTTAGAACATAAACAAAATAAAATAAAATAATAATTGATAATTGATTTGAAAATTAGATTATAAATTAGACTAAAATAAATTAAATTAAATTGACAAAATTTCAATGAAATTATACAACACCAAAAATCAAAATACTGGCTGTTTTACTTTATAAAATCAATAAAAAATTCAACAAAGATAGAACGACTCAAAGATAAGGAGTGGGAGCTTGTAACGCCACTTTCCAGTAAATAGTGTTTCGTCTTAATTTTTTGTTTACGTGGCAAAAAGAAAAATACGTGTCCCATATTTTTTTGGAAATCTATCTGACGGGCTAATATAATATTTTTAGTCCAATACCCTATTAGGTCGGTTTTGCTTCAACATATTCATTCCTTAGCAATAAACTAATCATTTATATCGATTTATTAGCCAGTGACAATTAGTTTACTCATATCAATGACATGACACCATTTAAATATAGATCTACTTATTTGATTTTTATATCTTTACCGCCCGCGGCTCCGCCCGCTTGTTTGTCGAAAATTATCCCAAGGGATCGTACTCCCGGGTCTCTATACCAAATTTCATCTAAATCGGTCCAGCCGTTTGCGCGTGAAGAAGTAACAAACAAACACACACTCACAAACTTTCGCCTTTATAATATTAGTGTTTTATATTTTTGTAATAAAATAATTACTTAGTTAACGTACGCAACCATTGTCTCCCCGTGTTAGTTTAATCCAAACAAACATACAATAGAAACAGGGTCGAAATAAGTCTACAAATAGACTTATTTTGACGATTCAATGGATTTCCATTGTCAATATTAGCTCAGTCATTCGATATCCCCTCTCGATAGATTCATTATATATCGGCCTATTTACTTAAAGCAACACAAGTGGTACTTAATACCTATTCTAATACAATTTCCCAAAAAAACTTAATAATTATCTATGCCATTATACTTATCTAAGAAAAATAAACAACTCAATATCAAGCTGTATTAAAAAGCGAATCAGCAGGTGTTATTTTACTTTCTTCGTAACACGCAGCATTCTTTTTAACACTTTTTTCAGTAAACAGAGCGTCTCGAATCGTTTAAGGCGCTCGTACATCCTCCATTAAGTACTGGCTGACCATTATGCCACAAAGGTAGTCGATGTACGGCTGTATCTAACCGCAAATGGCCGGCATTACCTCCGCACGGGCTGCGCACGCGATCGATGTCATACACATCTGTCATGGCGACAAAGTACCAACAATCAGCGTTCCAACGAGCCAATAGAATGTGTGAGAAATGCTGTAAAGATATTTTTACGACAGGATTTGTTTTATTTTCAATAACTGCTGCCATTGTTTTGAGATCAGAACATCTCAAAGACGCATTAAGAAACTTGAAAGAAGCGTAAAGTAATTTTATTGCAAGCTATAGAATTCACATCAAGCATTTCTCTGTAACACCAGACAATTATATCGTAATCGCAAGTTACAATAAAGCAGACATTCCAATAAAGAGTCTCGCGTTTTTGCAACTAATGCGCGTTTGATGTGGTCGGTATCGCAGAGCGCGGATGACGCATGCGCGTGTGCCCGACGTCTTTGCGGTATGCGGTTTTTCACATCACCTATCTGCAGTAGACAATAATTGAGTAACATGCAACCCTGTCGCAGAATACCAGGCGGCAGAGGAAATGGCTAGTATAAAGGCATCGTGCGCATATGTAGGACTGTTATTATATACTTGTCTCACATTTCCTTAGTAATCAGCATCAGCTAGCAAGCTGCTCTGCTCCGCTCCAGCAGCTCCTAGATGGAGCAGTTTTCTGTTAATTTTAGGTCTCACTTGACAGAAAAATCTATATATAATAGGTACTTGTGAAACATGACTGCCAGTTAAATCACGTAAAGGTACAGCTAATAACTCAATCCAGTTTCTGAAAACATAACTGTTAAAACAATAATTATCCACAGTCACTGTTAATACTACATTCGCCAAAATGAAAATCAATGACTTTGTAAAAATACTAAAATTCACTTCTCACTTTACAATGGCGATTCCGCAACTCATGAAATTTACGCTCTCATGCACTCCACCTCCTTCAACACAACTGATTCAGCCGAAACGAATTTAAAACATGACAGCTAAACGTTATTTTACTGCATAAAAATACTGTCATCACCTGTGATTCTGTCGCATTCAACGACACGTCACAATCGTCTGAAACTTTTTTATTAGCCGACAATGAGTCAGCAAGTCTTAAGTTTGTACCATTCTGTCGAGGTGGGCCAACAGTTATGGAGGTCAGAAGTCATATCATAAGGTACTACGAGTCTACGACCAACTTTACTGGTATAATTGTTCTCTAATAATGAAATCACCGTAATGGATCTTTGATAGCCGTTTGATTAACGAGAATGATAAATCAAAGTAATCCCAGTAGATACTTGTAAGCTTTAGAATTTAGGTTTTTGCTGTTTTGATTAAAGATTCATAGTACGAAGATTGTCTCGTAGTTCATTGATTGATGACACTTTCTTGTACGTATAAGGCGCGTTGGTGACATTGTCAGTTCTTGTGTTCTTCCTGTGAACACGTTACTGTGAGCGACAAACGAACAATCATTAATGGCTTCTATTCTGTTTTATTCCAAACATTCAATTATCAATGCTTTTGCTGTAGCTTGGAAATGATTTTCTTAAATGTGGAGAATTGTAGTAATAACTACTAAAGATTTCTTGGTTGAATGAATACTATTAGTATCTTAGCTTATGTCTAAGTATAGCTACATACTGGCTTTCAGTGATCTATGAATATTTAAAACAGTCATCATAATAACTTTTACTACCTCCACCGTTTTACAACTTGTGCAGAACATTGTGTTAAATATCCAAGTTAGATCCATAATCTACATTTCTTAATAGACTTGCTAAACATAACTTTCTGCATGTAAACATTTTACTGCTACTAGTCCATGAATATTTCAATTTCGTTTTACAGCCAATCAAATGTAAATATAGAGCCATTGTTTTATAAAGTCTATCAATTGTCTTTCACGAGTAGTTGGCGTGTTGTGATTACTCTTAGAAGCTGTCCCTCCATATCGCTTGTCGGGCGCAATTACGGGTCGATCAAGTGCGCTGTGACTCTGTCACAGACGAGGGAATTGCCGCAAATTGCAAATAAAAGCGCCGTTTGCGCACATACGAATGCCTGGACACCATATGCCGTTTACATTACCTATGATTGTGGCATTTGTGGCAATATGAAACTATTGCAGCTTTCACCATCGCGCTAACGTACTACGACGTTCTCGAAGGCGACATTAAAGACTTCTGTAATGGTAACGAGAATACTTTCTCAGTTGTACGTGTTTGCATTGCTCGCCTTTTTACGGTCTGTCTCGAGTCTGCATGGGAATTTATTTATATAGTGTTTTATAGCCCTGCTTCATGTGGGTTCACACGTGGCGCGAACAATACGTGTCTAGTCGACTAGTAGAGGAATGTACGTAGACGAAATTACAAGAAACTTCATTTCGCACAAGTCACTGCATTAAAAATACTGACTGCAATATTCTTTACCTGATGAACAACAATATCATAATAGTCTTTATAACCAGTAGCGCTATTTTCCACTTCAATATTATCCATTGGTAAAATAAATTATACCTACATATTTTGTACTGGCTAGACGTTGCTGCCAATTGTATAGTAGTAGGCAGAAATGTTATTAGTAAAGCCGCTTTCATTTTATCCTCATTCTTGCCATAAGAACGGTTTTTACAAACCCACACTCATCAAAAGATTACAGCCGAACGGATCCCAATAAGTATTGTAACTGTTATTTTTTCTTTTATTAATTCGACATTATGGTTGTGTATGTCAAGAAAAAAGCGACAACGTAAAAAATATTGCGAAAACCGTTACATGATGTCAAAGGCTTATTTATCTTAAAATGAGAAACAAAAGTAAAAAGTGCGCCTGTCAAAACGTTATACAGTATATACGTTATACGATTACTGGCTAAATTAGGTAGTATAAACATTTATATACATTATATAACAGCAGTTATATAGTATAATAGCAGTTACTTCTAAAGAAAACGTAATTTGCTAATATCTAGTTAATATTAACTATTTACTAAAGCTAATTACGTACATAAATACACTTAGGCGACGAAATATTCCTCCACATCGCTGCCCAGAAGACTGGCAGGATTGACACGCTGCATGACATGAATGGTAATTTTTTGGACAAAGAACGAATCAGCCCTCTGTTCAAGCAGTATAGGTCAGTCGGCGAAATACATTCTTGAAAAGAAGACACGCACTCGGACCCGGCTCAAAACTGAAATTATAATATAAAACTTATATTTTATTTAATAACTAGTTAAGCTTTCCAAGAATCACAGCGTCAAATACCTGTCCGTTACTTCCAATTCTTCCAACTACAGGGTCGTCACTGAAGACAATCATAGCATTTATAATTCTTATGTTATCTTCCGAACAAGTTTATGTATTGTTACTCTATCGCTTTCTTAATAAGGTTTGACAATATTGTTCGCGGCACAATGGCGTCCCGGCGATGACGACCCACGATACAAAGACTAACACTGATTGTGATGGTGAAACCACCGAGGTCAAGGTCAAAACCTTTGAAGATTTACGATATTTTTATTTAGCACAGTTTTTGCACGATCCAAGCGATTAACATGAGATTTTATAGTCGCACTTAACAGAAGAGAATGCTTGGAGAGACAATAGTCAGATTTCTATCGATTTGTAAGTTGTTAAATCTTCGGATAAGTCTTCCCTGCCAAATAGGGATAGACTTTATGAATTATTTACTCTTTTATTTGCCTATGGTCATCCACGAGAAGTGCATGCCAAATTGCCGATACATACGTACGAAGCACTTGATAAAAGTGCTTCGTACGTATGTATCATGGCGATTCTAAAATGAAAGTGTATAATATCATAGATAGTAACATTGACATACACAGTAACTTTGAATAGAATTTACTCTCGACAGCTTTCCGCCAAACAAGCCTATTATGCTGCTCGCATCCTTACAAGGAAACATGTGGAAACTGTGCCTACGAATGAAGAACTTGTATCGCAATACGTCAACGCACATATTAGCATTTGTAACCGGACAAATGAAAGTTTTCCATAACAGATTTATTCAAGAATCTCGCTGGGGACATATTTTGTATGTGCATGATTTTGTGATTCTGGAAATCTGTAAACAATGTAAATTGTTAACTTTCATATTCTGGTTTAATGCCAAGTGCCTATTGGGTAGGATCAGAGAGTTCACGCAAGTGCTTAACGCATGTGATGCTAATACGCTTGTCTCAATGGACACGCATTGTAAATGCTGACACTTTATGGACAGACCGACCGCAAAACTTGGAAATTTCAGATATATCCTGATGATGCAAATGTTTTAACCCAACACCACAAATTCAACAAGCCCACAAAAAAACCTTTCTCTTTATTGATGACATGACGAAAATACATATAGACAACTTGTCCAGTTTAACCGACACGCGAGTTTTTCATGAAATTCTAGGGCTTAATTTCCTCGTATAAACCTACGAGTAGTCGCGGTAAGTGATGGTTAACCACCACGCGGATACGATTAAGCTTCACTTCTATCACAGCCAACACTGCATTTTTTGCCACTCTTAATAGCGGTGATAGTCATAACAGACGATACTTCCGCACGTCAGCTGTCTCATTAATATATCTGCAAATGAACGATGCTCTCTTTCTTTTATGCTTTTCAAAACAATGGATTGCTCTTCGCAGTCTTAACAAGTCTTGGCCTAACTTTAAACTTTTTGTCTTATAAAGATTAAATAGTGATTAATGGGACTTTCTTGCACTAAATGCTCGATTTAAAGAAATGCTATCAACCGCTGATGGGATCAGCTATATAAAATCAATCATGACCATTCTGGACTGAAAACAAAAACCGAAAAGATGGGGATCTAATTTGTTGCACGAGGACTGAATCCTCTTCCAGAAATTCTTCAACCCCATTACCGATCCTTAAATCGCGACTGAAACAATTTAGCACTACGTGCAGTTTCTATCTACTTTGAAATACGGTACTGGAAAAGAAACTCTCTTTGTAAGTTGATTTTCTGTAAAAAACTGACGTCGAAATTGTCGGTACCTGAAGCGAAAATCGGGTAACAGTCTGTCTGGTGAGGCGACACAACGTTTTTACCGCTCCGAACACAGTAAGCGCTTCGTCTTCGACTAACACAATAATGAATGCGCTATTGTCTCTGCCATTCAATCTACGCATGCTTGTTTACCGTTGCGCGTTAAAATTAATATATTTCGGACTTCGGAATAATAAATATTTTGTTAGATTGACAGGACCTTAATTGGCGATTGTTTAGAATTGGAAATGCCAGAATACAAGTACATTTATCTATAATGAATTCACTTTATCGACTCATGTTAAGAGGTAGGGTAAACACAGAAAAAAAATAGCTTGAAGACAGACTGCAGCAACGGCTTGAAGTGTTGATTGACCAATTAATCTCACAAATAGTAAGACGAATGTGTTAATTAAGCGTATAATACTAACTTATCTAAGTAGTTCGTATATCGGCGGATCATTAATTACATCGGTTGTATCTAAAAGATGTGTGATAAGTGCAACCAATGAACATAAACAAGATGATGTGTCCCGAAGCCCACGGCGAGGCAGTTCATCAATCAGGCGTAATGGCCAAGATACTGTAATGACGTTACCTGCGCACCTCCCATTTGCATAGGATCGAGCCGAGGATTGTAATGAGGTAAATAATAACATTGTTATTGCTGTCTTTTTTGCGGATATTGTGGTTATAAGACACGATAAGTTATTAATTCTATATGTCTTTAGGTGTAAGTGAACCTGGTAGGTCCGTAAACAATAAAATGGAGAATAGATCGTTAGACATGGTGTTCTAATCGAAAAACTTAATGGATTTCATTCAGAAGCTGTCCGACAGATTTGTGACCCACATGGGCTCAAAAGAAAACAAAAGAAAAACTGTTTGTCTGTTCATATACTACTCACAGAGAAGCTAATGAAATAAATCAACAACTAATAATAACTCAATAAATTCTATGGATACCTCAGCAAATAACATCTGTACGCCTGTACCTACAACTGTCACAATCAATGTGGGAACTTTGATGGCGTCTCAATGGCGGCTGATTGACGTTTCCAACTGTCAGTGTCAATGTCATAATGTGCTGAGGTGAGCTATCGATTCTTTTTTAATTATGAATCTGTTGAATTTTTTAATAGCTTGACGTACTTTTTTTAGAGAGGCGCTTTTGATTGATTTTATTTATAAACCTTGTAAACATTTTTAATGCGTTGGATTACTTTGTAATTTTCTTTTTATTCAATTTTATTAACTGGTAGTAAGTTGGTGATTGACACTTCAGTGATTAATTCTTCTGTAAGTGTAGTCCACGAGAATGAATAAATTGAAAATGAACAACGTTATATTTGTTGGTAACCGTTTATTTCTAGAATCTTGACTATCAGTTTAGAATCTTTAAGAAAAAAATATAATGAGGAAATGCAAACCGTCACGTATGAAGAAAAATAAATTAAAAAGTGTTAATTAACGACATAGGGATAGATAAAGCATTGTCTTAACACGCTAGTTCGTATACTAACATGGAGCCACATAAATAACTCAAGCCGGTGTCTCGGTAATAAAGCCAATGCAAATTATCTTGCTCGATACAATCTAAAGACGGGTAGGTCGGTGATTTAGATATAGTCATTAGTGGCTTTAATTGAGATTCAGCGGCAACACGCCGGCCGTGTGTTTCAGCTGATATGTCCGAACTAATTTTATTAGTGCGAATTGTAGGTCGGTAAGTCGTTTTTAATTAAGTATACATAGGTGTGTATCTATAGCTAGATATACTTATCTGAGTAAATTATAAAGTTTTTTTTGATGTTATACTTCTTTTGGCGCGATGGAGAAAACTGATGATGAGAGTGAATTTTTACGATGCGCGCGCACACCTGAATTCTACATCGTTCTAGGTGGCATGAAAATCGATAACTATGTTCAAGTTGTATATTCTAGTAATTTTTGATTGTCTTTTGTTTCTTTTATGTTTGAATTTCGAAGAAGAATGTGGTTTTAAAACGTGGGGTGTGGAAATAAAGCGCCAAAATATAAGATACAAATATTTTGATAAAAGTAATTTTTCTCCGTGGCTCAGCTCCTTTTATTCTATGCTAGAAGATTTTATTGGAATATGATGATTTTTCGAAGACAAAAAACAGCCTCTTCATGAATGAGTTTTCTTAATCGGATTTCTATCTACAGTAGAACGGAACAAAGAATTTTACCGTTTATAATAATTATTAGTATTGACTATTTTGAAAAAAGGAGTCTCGTAACTTATATGTCATTGTAAGTAGGTACCCATAAACTTCTCAGGTACACACCATCCAGAATAGAAAGTTGGTATTCATTTCAAATAGGTCCTACTACTAACAAAACATTCGAATCAAAAAAAAATATTTTGCATGATATCTGCCCTATTTTATGAACAAACAGTTTTAAAACTATGAAACGTATCAGTTATTTAGCGTAATAGACTTAATTGGCGATCGTTCGAACGCAACAAATTGAAGCTGAAAACAATACAAATATTTTAAAACTTTTACATTTTTTTAGTTGTGAATGTTTTTTTTTCCATACGCCAAAGAAGTATAACTTCTAACGCGTGTAGGTACATAAGTACACACACTCTTTGTTTTTTTGGTTTATTTTCTTGATTATGAAAATTAATGCATTAATATTGTTACGAATTTACAAACGCGCGTTATTGCTGATGATATTTTTTTACAGCAAATCGCATAACTTGGCTGTGTGGGGCATTCGTGACTCTTCGATTATAATTTCTTTGCAGAATAATTTATTTTCTGGATGTTTTAAGAATTCAGTTCGTGGATATTTTACTATTTCACATCTGCATAATTTTGTTTAGTAAGGTTCCATCTGATCCTGTTGTAGCGGCGGTTGGAACGAAGGCCTTGCATTTCCCTCGCGCGGCCCGCCTCCTTCTTCGCTAGCATCACCGCTTCGCAGAAGGAGGAGAAGATGCCCCGGGCGTCGAGAGTCGCAGGGCGTCGAGAGTCGAAGGGCGATCCCCGGCCACCGTAGGCGCGGGCCTGCGGACGGCAAGCGTTGGGTGGCTCGCTGTCCGATCACCACCAGGCGCGGGTCGATGGCGCATTGTGTTTCACGCGCGCCTCAAAGAGATGTCAGCATAGAAGACGGGGCCCGCTAGGGCCAGAGCCTGCCAGGGTTATGGAACTTGTTCGAAAGAGTCACCGCGACCCTGGAACGCAAAGGGCTTTAGGAGCACGGATGGGTTTTAGTCAGTAAGAGTCTGACTTGCCGTTCCGCTCCACCCAGAGCGGAAGAAGTCATTTGATGAATTCCCATACTTAAAAAAAAAAGTTTCCATCTGATTAACACGCTTCAAGGCACTGCAAGTGTCGAGTTCGATATTACCTAATAATGTTCAATGCTTCACTTAATTCATCGGCTTTTGTTCTCTTTGGCAAGGGCCAAATACTACATGATATTTTACGACATAGGTACCTTTAGTTATACCATTGTTATTCTAGTGAGGCCATCTTCTTCCTACATTCTAGAAATTTCTCGATTTATTACCAAGTCCCGCTATGCTGAAAGGATTATAAATTAATATTTAATCGTTGACTCTTCGTCGTAAAATACTTGGGTCGTAAGGAGATAAGCACTTTGTATACTAGGTTCCTATGTCTCATTAGGTACCTTGTACAATAGGCGCTTAATAGAAAGGTTAGGATGTGTTGCAGGACTCGCAGGGTAGTGATGAAAACGGAGATTTGATCAAATCCAGGTAGGTAGTTCAATTCATAAAAGATTATTCACTAAACACTTTGCATACCATACAAAAATTACAATTGTTAAAATTACAATGGAAGGTAAAGCGATCTTTTTCATCCAGCCTTTAGATGAATTTACAAGGAGAAAAGATGTAGACAGTCCGAGCAGGTTCATCTCCCAAGTGATTTGAAAGTAAGCGTTCCCTTGAAAACCGTTATACTTACTAATAAATAATTAAAAAGCTACTCTAGGCCCTATCAAGTATTTCTATTGCTATCAATAACTTCCCTTTGATTTTTAATATATATGCGATATCACGGTCCGTCTTCAGTGAGCTAGATGAAGGGGCAATAAAGTTGTCTTGTATAAACAAACAACGACAAACTAAAGTCCTGCAACTTTATGTAGGTTAGGTGAATAACCGGCAAAGCTTGTTACCTATATCGTTAAAAAATTAATCTCATGAAGGTGAAACTTCAAAAAACTGTTGCTCAGCGCTCACTTACGTAACCTATTTCAATAACTCCTGTGCCAAATTTACCAATCTTCTAGCGGTTAGAAGTGAATACATTTTATAAGAAGATAGGTCCTCAAATCTATTCAACCTAATTTGTCGTCAAGGTAGTTAACTCAGTTTGATAGCAACGGTTTGGAACCTAACCGGGGGTAAACCTGGTATTGGTTAACCCAGAAAACGTTAACAGATTCCAAGCTTTTGCAAACTTTACTTCCTATTAAGATAATACTTACATGTCAAATGTTAACTTAAGAACAACAGGTTATAACATACAAACAGGTGAACATGTCAAGCATGTTCCAATTAAGTGCTGAACGGAGGCCATAAGTCGGGGCACGTCGACGCCTCGCCAACGCCTAACGCCTCGTTTGTGCCACTAGCTCGTTTGTTGTGCACTTGTGCTACCGAATGTCGGCCTACTTTGTTTATGTTACGACCCGTCGCGTCGCGACTTTTTGATGCGTTTTGTGCACTTGTGAGTAAAGACGTCGTTTCATATTTATGAGATGCTCCAACAGCGGGATCTCTTTGAGCAGATTTAGACATTAACACCTTTTTTGGAAAATGTTGCTGTGTCGTACTTGTAAACATGAAGTGGACAAAAGATAAACTGATATTAATAGTTAAGATTCAAGAAAAACATCAAATGGATGGTCCACGCCGCTCTTTCTGTGATATTTGATTGCTACGTTTTGTGTTTTTTTAATGTTAAGATGTCATACAGTTTAGTATCATTTTTAATTCCATCTTTTTAGTATGGAGGTAATTAGTATGTTGTGTCACTTTACACCATGACTCGATCAATAATGACATAATTGACAACCCGGTAATCAAATCGATTAAAAAGTATGCCGGCGATTAAGTCGTCGTTATCTTAATTACCCGTCAAAGCTGTCAATGTTCAGTAAATTGAGTAAGTTTATACTGACAATGCTATAGGTACCTACTTATAGCCTTTTTATCGTGCTTGTTGTGTGACATGTCACAAAAACGTATAATAATAACAATGAGTTTGCAATGACAATGGCAATGACATGGTTCTTCAGACATGCTGGCAAATTAAGTGTCAAGATTTCCCGAGTCAGTTTCTGGAACTCAATAACGCAAATGATGATAAATTGTCAAAAGCGCATTTTATTAGGTGCTGTGATTGGTTAAATGAATTTTCAACAACCAAGTATAGACAATGTTAATGTCATTAAACAAGGTAAGTATTGATTACAGTTTAAGCGGATACTGAAAATATAGCTGGCAAAATACATGACTAGTTTCTATAAAACAAAATGATGTTCTTTACTTTCTTATACGTAGGTACAGAGTGTACAGACGCAATAAAACAAAAAACTTTATTTAAAAGTCGTATTTACTATACTTTATGGGCGATACGTTCTGATATAGAAGAAACAACGTAATTTATGAAAGACGAAACTATATGTCCAGAACTAGAGTACATAGGTACGCCAGCATTTACCCGAAACTGTCAAATTTTCCCAATCAACCTTGAACCTAATGCTTTAGCGATACAGTTAAAAATCTATTAAAGAAATTTGACAGATTGTTGTAGCTTGATGTGCTGGCGTCTGTTATAAACAAAAAAAGTATGGAACGCTCTTTTCACAAGATATTAATGATATGATACAATCTTTTGCCCCTTTAGTCGGCGAGCGAGACCACCCATTTATTTTCAATAATTTCGGGATGAATGCTCAATTCAAACCACTTTTACTATGGACTGAACTCTAAAATACGAAAAACACTCCTGTTCTCATAATTTTATCGAGTTATGCGAACGTAAATAAATTGTAAGGAACAGCAGATTTTTTTTTTCTTATTTCAAAGTTGACCGCATCGTAAAAGTTGTTAGTATTCACAAGTACTTTGATCACCTTAATATGTAGAATTCATTAAATATCACCCCATACTTTGAAATTCAGAGACGTTCATTAGGTTAAGAAATAAATTTAATTTTAATCAGTTACTATCGAAAATAGAGAGGTACATTATCTATGGTAAGTTTACTAACGTAGTTAGATACCAACATTTCTATGTCGTCGGTACTCGTAGACTCTTGTTGTTCTCTTCATTTTGTTTGTTGTCAAAGCCCACCGTTTAACATTCCAGCTCTAATAGATGCAAACGATGCACTGTAATGATTGAGTAAATAAGTTTAACAAATCATTTCTAATAGGAGGCGTTACAATATGTTTGGCTTTCCTGTTAACCTTTAATTTACTCTCGGTCAAAGTAAACCGCAGATTAAGTGCTGGTTAGTGTCTCATTAAACGCAGTTTAACATCAATTTGTGTCGTGTTTACATAATTTGGAGGCGTGACGAAATATTTGTTTTGTTATCGAGGTATTAAAAAGTAATTTGTCAGTCGAAATGGTTGAGTCAATAAGACCTTTTTGATTTATCGGCTTAAAGCTTTTACAAAAGGTCGCCAGATGATTGGTAATCGATTTATTTATATTGAATTGTGTCAAACATCTACATTTATATAATTTTAACTACAGAGAGTCTTTAGTAAGGAAATTGTGATTCTAATCAAAATGTAGGTTAAAGGTTTTCTACCTTTATGAGGTCTTTCAAAAGAGCTGGAAAATGAGTTCGAGATTAATTTCTTCTTTTTAATGAGATTTATTTGACCAGCAGTCATTGAACCGGCTGGTATTTAATTCTACGCACAATTAGATACTCAGCAATGGCAAAGTTTCCTAAGAAATTAACAGGTTCCCAATGCTGCAAAGGCACATTCAAATAAAAAGTTAATTTCAATTTTGCATAGATTTTCGTTTAATACAATATTGAAATGAGATTTTTATGATTTGATTTGTTATTTGCTATATCCTTTCCTTTCAAGGTTTTGAATGTGAAACCTTTGAGTCGTGTAGAGGTATCTAATTGAAATTATTAATTTCTTCAAGCTTTTCAGGTTATTAATGTGTTACTGAGGTAATTTAATGGCTTATGGTTATGGATAACTTAGGTATACGAGGAGAGTTTTTCGTATCGAAGGGCGACAATCGAAGGAAGATAATATTTTTCCAGGGATTGCTCCCTGGAAAAATATCTATCTGTATAAATATAATAAATATCTATTTATCCCTAGAAAAATATATAGGTATCTACGGTGAAGGTAATCCTGAAAGCAACCTTAGCAGCATGCAATCCACATTTTGGATTAAAATAGGAAGGTTCTGATCTTTAAATCTTGATTTATACGCTGAACTGGTGTTATAAATAAATAGTACTTAACTTAAATATACCTACTCCGTGATTTACTTCGAATCGAAATCATTCAATAAATAATTTTGTTCAATATTGTTCAAACTATTCGAGCAAAATATTTTTCGTGAGTAGTTCGACAACTTAATTTTAGGTGACATGTAAATAACACAAAAATAAATTTTATCGATCTTGACCTCTGTGATCGTATCCTCTCCTATTTTTACATTTCTTCTCAGATAAATTAACAGTAAATGATGACACTAAGGTGTTTCTGACCAAAAAAGATGTTTTAAATTACGCTTATATCCCCATGAAACAATAAACAATAAAAAACTCACTGTAAGCATAACCTCCCCTTTTCACAAAGTCGGTTGGATATGAAAATCATTTATTAGATCACATCTATCAAGCGAGTCCTCCACAGTGACACTACATTATCCTAAGATCGACTTAAGATAATCCATACATCGTCTAACGGCCTGACGTGTAATAAGGGAGCAAGACAGAAGCCTGCAACTAATGACTTGCCACTGAGTAGCGCTTAAGATAATAGCACATGGTTTGTACAGCTATAATACTGGCCAGGGATTCATTTACCTAACCCCTGCGGCAACTTGGAACTGTACAAACAGTGAGTTACTTTGCGTTCTGCTTTATAATAACGTTGAAATACCTACCTACAAAAAACCGGACCAGTGCGAGTCAGTGTGGTATACACAAATAAATGTATGGTTCAGCTAAGTGATGGCGTATTCATAATCATAATACCGCAGTGACGGCAAGACGTGCCAACATTGAGTATTGAGCGTACTTAATGTATTTGGTTGTTTAACTTAAAACCCTAAGCCCTAAACTAGTGATCATACTGAACACTACATTTCAGACTCGTACGCAAAGGGATTCGAACGCATCGTAGTTTTGAAACATGTTACATTAAAAACATATTCATCTTTTAACTTTTCCTGTACCTATTCTGTGAGTAAATAACTATTGCCCATCAGCCTTTTGTTTTCAAAATTTTCTTGATGTCTTCAAGAGGAAAATTAAAGAACATTTCCTTTATATTTATGTATGTAGGTATATTTATGTATATTATTTGTACACGGGTTTCTACCCTCAATGCTGATCTCTCTATAACTCTTGCTGGGAAGTTTGTTGCTCCATTCTTCTTCCCAGCTAAAACACTAGGAAGTGGTGACGGGCGGGCGTTTTAGGGGACTGTCTTTATGTAGAACTTTGACGTTCAAAAAGTGCTGGCACTCAGGCTAATTTGAATTAATGACTTTTGGTTTTTGACTCAAAGGTTTGCTGGGAGAAAACTCAACTTTGAGTTAAGCTCGCCTTTGTACATGAACTTTATTATGACTGTTCTATACCTAATATAAGTTGTTTTGTTGTACAATAAAGAATTATTCATTATTATGAACAGTAAAGATAAACAACAACAACAACAACAACATAAATTCTTGAGGTACAATCGCATGCTTTGCCATTTGAAGGAAGGCTTCTTCAAATGGCATCTAAAACTTGACAGGTTCCACTTTTTTAAACTGATTTTAAATTTGCATTTGTGTTAAAACCAGCCAGAATTATTTTTCTCTCAGACCGCATGCATGCAACAACATAATCAACAAATGAGGGGCAATTCTGGTATTTTTAAGAAGTCAGAACTGAAAAACAAAAAAAAAAGCTTTTTAAGTTTTAAATATTGTTTATCTGTAAGATGATACTGCGATTTGAACGCCTTTAAGTACGTGAATTCGACTTCTGCTCTTGCAATATAATTTCTATTATAAACATATAAAGAATGACTGATAGGCTCGTATAAAAAATAACTGACGGTTCTACACATAGATATAATAAACAATTTCAATTCCCACATCAACGAAGACCCCCATCAGAAACTGCTAACACAAATCAATTTCCAACCATCTTTCTAATTCTACATTGATATCAGAAGTGGGATAAGCATTTATCCGTATGAGAGCGGACATCTGCGCGGGCGCAGGCCGATGTCGCGTCACGTCGGGTTGCGGTGCGTGTGTAATCTAGACACAGTCGATTATGCTCGTCGGGGATCGAAGCGGCACACTCGCGCGCATCCACCCGTTACGTGGAGATGAATGGACATATAGATGAACACAGAAGGTTCACTATTGATGTGAACTGTTCCGGAAAAACTGATTGAAATAAGAAAAAATGCGTTGGACGCCCACCAGCTAGGTATAGTGTCGGGAACAGACGGGATGCAAAAGGCGTCTATGGAGGACCCGCTATTGTGGTATAGCTTGGGAGTGGCGTACCTATTTTCTGGACTTGGATAAACTGAGTTGATTGAAAAGTTGAGCTTCGCAGGTACCAAAGCTTGTTAAAAAGAGCCTCGCTAGGCCCTGGAAAGACAAATACGTCGTCTAAACCTGGGGACGGAGACTATGTTATACAAACTTGTTAAGTGTATCCCAATTGACCTGTCTCCTTTTCTCCTGTCTTTATATTTTTGATCTACGGCTTTCGGTAATGTTCTGTAGGTACTATATGCAGGATTGGATATTACATATTTTCAAAATCAACTTCAAAACATTTTAAAGACTTGTGAGTAGGACTGGAGTTCTCGTATGTTTTTCTATCGCGACAAATGTAGTCATTTATAAGCTAACCTGTCGCTCTTACCGACTACCTACATCAAAGAGTGGACCTTCTTCTCTTTATCCATTTCCCCTCAAGAATATGAACAGTATGAGCACAACTAATAACGACACGTAACTAAATTCAAGAGCGCAACGAATCGTTTCATTTTATGCGCACACTATTCGGATTACAAATTAATAGAACAAAATGGTGGATTGATATGTCTGTCGAACGGATTATGCCACGTGCGGTCTTTAACGAATTACAACAGTTTTAGATTCACAACTGTTATTGTAATCGATGGTCATTTGATTAGATTGTATGGCCTTTTGAGGTATTTTTTGCTGAAAGCTTTACTAGAAGCTTGTATTGCTTGAAGTCTTTTTGTGGAAAAAAATATGTTTGGACAAAATGCTTAGTTCGCAAATGTTTGGATATTTTTTATGTTAAAAAGAAATGAAATGAAACACGGAGACGCTACTTATTCTAGTTATATTTTTCTAGGAATCGAAAAAGAAATACTAAAAAGGCAAACTCTAAAATGGCACCGACCGTAGAAATAGATTAAAGAATTCCAAAAAATAAACACTTTTTTAGCAGTCGGATGCAGTAGATATGTGGCGTCTATTTTAGTTCAATCACAGATTCGATGCTACCAACTGAATCAGCCTGCTTAAAAAATGTTTTTCAAGGTCCGATTTTTTGTATCTAAATGTCATATATATATTGATTCTTCATTGTATAGCAGCTATAACTATAACACCACCCTGCAATATAACCACGCACGTGTGGAACACCTGTACATAGAATCCCACTCTCCAAGAAGCTGTCAAAAATCCAAGACGTAAAGAATTCCAAGTATAGCGCGCGGGTCATCGGGGCACATGTCCGAAGCCGAGGTTAAGTCTAACGATGGTCATTGTCCACTACTGCAGGCTTGACAAACACGCTCGACACGTGTTACATACGGACACTTGACGCTACAGGTTTACTGACGGACCGGCTGACATCAAATCAACGAATGGTTACTATAGCTGTTGCGTTTTCGCCTGGGAATTGCGGTCTTTGACCCACCAATTTGTTTTTGGTTCTTCATTGAAAAACAGCAAGTAGGTAAACTCGCTTAAGTCCTTAAAGGTCGATTTTTCGGTTCACAAATAACTTTTGTTATATATCTATACTAATATTATAAAGAGGTAGTTTGTGAGGTTGTAGGGGGAAATCTCTGAATTTATCGAACCGATTTTAAAAATATTTTTTTGCATATGATAGCCACATTCATGAGGAATGCTATAGGCTATACGGTAACGAGATATATACATACGCATATACGTGTACAAAGTCGCGGGCAACAGCTAGTGTATATATTAATAAAGTTGGTGGTTTCGTAGCGTTTGTAAAGAAATACCTATGTCAAATGCCACAATTATCCTACGTCGAAAAGATGAGAGATTATTGAAAAATCAGCCTTAAATGGATCTGATCTTTACCTGTTTCACTAATAAAACAGGCATCATAGGTGGCCAAAAGCATCAAGGGGCATCAAGAGGGCAATGGCCTCTATCGCCGTGCTAGAATGAAACAACCATTGTAGTGATTTTCGATTTACGCGATTCGGTTTTTGAATTTGACAGCTGAAATGTAGCCTGTAGGTAGGTATCCAAAGATGATTAGTAGGTAGTCAATCTGTGTGTGGTAGGTGTTGCTCAATAATGTAATCAAGTTATGGTGTCAATCCTTTTATCTGCGGGATGTAAAGCCTCGCCTACGATTTGATTGGCTAAAAGTCCAAACTAATATTATGAATGGGTGGTAACACAGAACAGTTTACTGTTCTGTGGGTGGTAACTCTGTAGATATTTCCGTTTGTTTGTTACATTTTCATCTTGATGATTTTTATTATAGGTACTTAGAGATAGATTGAACCTTGGCAAAGGACATAAGATACTACTTTTGACCAGGGATTCCATCCCTTTCGATGATTCCTGTCTCACGTGGCCGAAGCCGCTAGCAGAAAAGAGTATTTCTTTCAAAAAGACAGGTGCCATGAAAAATGCAAGACAGCGTCAACAATACGACAGGTTTTTTTAAAGATTTTGCTCTACAATTTATAAATAAATTAATGTTACATCTCTGTTGCATTATCGCAACGCACTTTTCTATAAACCTTAAAGCTAGCTACAGTTTCAAAACGCATGAACAAAAATATCTTATTAATAAGTAGGTATAGTAGGTATAGTAGGTACCCTATTACTGTTGTACCTACCTACCGACCTGGCGACTTGAGAAGCAATATGTTAAATGAAGGTTTATTTTGTATAATAAGTGTACAATTTAAGATGTCTTCAATGCAGTAAATATTTTATGACCATAAACAGTTTAGTGGTTATAAATCTGTGTGGAGTAATGTTCCGAGTTAAACGGTAGTTTATGGTGAAGTCTTTGTAAACCGATATGTGAAATATTAAATTATTTACGAGTCATTAAAGGTATTTCTTTACCTACATGGAAAAATTATCGAAAATTTTAAACATAAGTCGTAGCTATACCTACTGTCAGCATTAGATACCTAGGCTATAACAAGGCAATAATTTCCCTTGCCGTTGTATGGGAGCTGTCTCCGGACCCCGAACTCCTTCCAGGGACCCCAATATTTAGGGCACGCCACAATAGCGTGCGTAGACCCGTAATGAGGGATTGGCTGAAGAGTCGGCATGGCACCTTTACTATACGTCTTACATAGGGACTATCTGGACATGGGTGCATGAATTCAGGCGGGTCAATATGGTGATGAAATGCGCAAGCACTCCAGCGCTTGGGCCAACGAAGCACACTTAGCGGTTTTAGTAAGTATCTAGATAAGAGTCTGATAGACCCCTGCACCCATGCCGGGGCAGAGCACATCCATGAGGATGTCCGCGCATTAAAAAAAGGGTCCCACGATTTGTCAAAAACATTTTCATGTTTCATGTATTAGCCAAGAATGTTTTAACTAGCCTGCTAATTGGATCAGTTATTTATATCAAAGCAAGGTGCAACAACCATAAATGTCACCAAAATCTCGCCGGAGTTCACCCAAAATTGACGATCAATAAAATTAGTTGTCGTTCGCAAAGCAGTCCAAATAACATTTATCTCAAGTTTATTTCACTTTTATTAATACGGCTCATCCAATCTGATGATGCAAATTATAATCTGCTACTGATAAATGATAATATTTATACGAAATTTGGAGTCAGAACTTTATTTTTGGCACTTCTTGAAACTTGATTGGATTGTCAAACATTGCTAATTTGTCGGGGACCGAAGAGACAAAAAGAGGAGAGAGGGCAAAGCAAGAGTTGGTAGTTAAAAAGTGGAGTGTTATGTTACAGCAAGAAAAATAACTAAGCATAGGTAAATTAGGTAAATGGCTATAGATAACTACAGTAGGTATTCAAAGATAGATGTCAAGTTTTTCAGACTTCCCATTAGATTTTAATTGTGATCGGAGCACTTACCCGAGCTAATTATTTAATCATAGGCAATTTTCTTCTTGAAAAAAACTAATTACTTAGTCGCTGCACGATAATACTTAATTGCGAAAAAATGTAGAATGTATCGGCAATAGAAAGAGTCGCTAAGTCACGTGTGGACGCGAAATCTCGGCACCGCGGCTTCGCCATGAGAACCTCGTCGCCGCAGCACACCCAGTACAATAACAAGCCATCGACAATTGTTCTGACGTCACTCGTCACGATCAGAACAACGTTCACACGGTAACGTCTTCACATACTTTGACAGAAATAATAACTAGACGAACTGACAGCAATGATTGTTTGTATCTAATTAAAGTTTTTATATGGAAATAACTGTACTGGCTGGAGACTTTTCCTGTGAATTGATGAACTCGCATTCTTTAACAGACCTTTTGGAAATAATTCAAACGTCTTCAGCCGGGAAAGTTGAAAAAAATATCATAAATCACAAACAAACCCAGAATGCTGACTGGCATTTATGATACTGTGTTTAAGAAAAGTCAGGTGTCAGACGTCAGACCAGTGGCCCTACTATGACGTGCTAATGCCATCCAATTCCGATGATGTAAAAGGGATAGTGCTATTCGCTATATGTATAGCTCCGTCTCTCTCTTAGAGTGGAATCATGATCGTTTTAAGACTTAAGTAGGGTCACTGATACTGAACTTTAATCATGCACCTGCTATAACACCTTCACTAATTTCATTCGTTACGCTACCTCTAGCTGATTTCTAACCATTAAACAACTTATTTGTTGCCGATAGATTTGCAACGAGATTTATTGATTCTATCACCAACGCATTTATGTCCATTTCTCTTTATTATCTAGTAGAAACATTGAACGACGACTGACGAGTAACTTGCCAATGAACGGCAACTAAGCTAGTTTAATTGGACTGATGATTGATTGAGATTGCTTCCACAGTCTCCCACTGCACTGTTTCTAACACTGCGCACTGATCTTATAGTGATTGATTTGTTTTAAATCGGTAAGCAGGTAATATTTTACTCATTCAATTCAATTAACATTTCATTAAAAAAACTAATGGCGTTAGACATACCTACTATTAGATTCGCAGAAATATTTCTTGTGTTCTATCTATCTAGACCTAATTGTTTTCTAAAACTAATCAAAAGATGATTACTAACTAATGATTAATAAAAGCATATTTAAATGATTTAGGTATTCGGTCTTCAACGTAATATGTTTTGCATTATTTTAGCTTCACATCTGCCATTTTGATGTCCCGAAGCTTTTAACATTTAGCCAATCATCGACCTTACGCTCGGAGTCGGACATTAAATTGTCGATAAACTTTACGACCTCATCTTACTTTATTGATATTTTAAGGAGCAGTGGATCCAGACGCCAAAAAACATATAACAGAGTGCTGTAATTAGCTGTCTACGATCAGATAAGGATATTGGTGCTGTATGGGGATAACCCGCGAGGATCTGCTCGATGACATTCGTTATTGAATTCCCTTACATTATGGCGAACGAAATCGTTCATAAAATTACCGTAAAACGCATACCGAGAAACACTCCAAAATTCTAATTTACATTACAAGTTCGTAATACGACTAAAACCGAAAAAGTTGAACGAAAATATTTACTTATTGACACGTACAAAATACATGTAAGATACTGCTAAAATATGCACAAACTTGTGTTCGAACAAATGTAGCAAGCGTAAGTGTATGGACATGAACATCAGCCATACCTACTTCGTAGAAATAAGTGGTCCCCAAGTACAGTCGCTCAACAACTTCCACAAAAGCGTAGAGGCAGGGTTAACAATCAATTCACCGAAAACTTTACTCGGATAGTTCATACATGTCTAATGGTGCGTGGCAATCTTTGGCGAGCAAACACCACTATTTGACGATCTATGTTTGATAAACATTACAGGTCCGCAGCTTACTAGACCGAATGTCTACTATAATGGAAATTAAGAGGAATAAAAATAATACCTACCGAAGTACTTGGCACGTGTCCCTATTTACCTGCCTACGGGTTTGTGAACCTTTTGGTATTATATTTGTTCGCTTCTGTGTTCTGCTGGATTGTACTACCATTGATGTGCGTAATACCGTTCTATAATTATGATGCGCATAATTAATCGTCTGTAAAAGTTAGTGATTTGAGGAATAATGGAGAAATGTGTTTGGGAAGCGTAAATATTTATGATCTTTTGTATGGAGATAAAGGAAAGGAACTAGTTAGAATTATTCATCAATAAATTCATAATCAGCTTTCCAATGTTCCTATGTAAATCAATGACGATATAGGTAGAGATTTTACTGCATGTAAGTACATCGCTTCTTACAGGAATCCTTGTGAAGATATATTCAAACCACCATATCAGCCGAAAGACGCCCACTGCTGGAAATAGGCCTCCCCCAAGGGAGGTTGCCACAATCGCCACACTTGGCAGGCGGGTTGGCGATCGCAGTGTAGCTATTGCAATGCACAGAGAATGGACAGAAGTCTTACGACACCCACGGGAAGTGATGGCATGGTGCTATTCTTTTACGTCCGACACCATACAGAACTATAAACACAAAACAACTAAACAGAATTTAAATACAAAAGAGATCACTCTCCAAAGTCAGTTTCGAGCAGCTGTAATTTTGATCATCAAGGAATAAGAAGAAAGAAACGAAAAAGAAAGTCTATAATTCAATAACATAAAGATAGATAATGAAACGAATCGAATTGAAACATCTATTATTGCAATACTAAGTTCATTCAATGACAGTGCGTTTACGACTACAAAGACTCTAATTGTAAAAAGGATCTAATCAATAAGAAACTGTGCCTACTTAATAATCTATTCATCGCTGTGTCAAAAACATTTAACAAAATATTTAGTAAAAATGATAACTGCTAACTACCTGGATAACCATGTTCACATATTCGCCTGCATAGGTTTAACATACAGTTACGGACTATCAGTATTAACATAGACGTTCCTGTAAAAGAATCAATTGAAACTTTTGGGTTAAAGGCGAGCTTATAGGAAGCAAAAAGAAAGATTGACTATATGACCATAATTGGGTATTTTACTGAAAAAATCGAATTAGTCCGTCACATAGATTTCCAAAAGATATTGGACACGTTTTTTTCTTTTTTCACGACACGCGTGTTTACGTGACGTCACGTCGCTGGTAATAATTGTACTCAATCACCACAGTACCATCATAGTGATGTCACGCGTGTTTTCAACGCACGGTACCTATCATCTTCATTTTTTGTTTACGTGAATTTAAAAATTTTTGGAAATCTATCTGACGGACTAATTAGATTTTTTTCAGTGCAAACCCTATTGTAGAATTTTATATTTTGATATCTCACATAATGATGATACCTACACATAATGGGAGATACCAAAATCCACAATTAGGCTCCATAAAACTAAGGATACTCACCAAACACAGTCAATTCTCAATACTGGATCTTCAGAAGCATATCTCAGTGGGGTGGCAAATATTTGCACACTTACCCATGAGCTGGGGACCGCAGCCCCGACCTAACTGTCTCAAGAGTCCTCTCTTCTCAAGGACCTCATTAGCTACGGCTGGCAAAACTCTGTTTGTTAACCATTTCAAGTGTTTGGAGAAGCCTGACTTAGATCTAAATGGACTTTACTTTATTATGCCTTATTTTTCTGCTTGCCTAACAAGCTTTTGTACTTGTGCTTTGAATATTTTGTGGTTTTGCATTTTCATTTTTGTCGACTAGAAAAAAAAAGCTGCGTTCAAATTTAGAAATGCAGTAAAGTGCGTTAGAAAACGAAGATCGGTTTTTTCCATGTAAACAAAACTCTTTTACCGGTCGCAAACACGTCAAGAGCACTACATGCAGAAATAAGTGAAATGCGCTCAAGTTTTAACAGCTTTCATGCTCACTTGAACTACATCGGCACTTACAGCCTTAAGAGCAAAATCCAGATATTAAAACAAGTCTTACTCTGTCCCACTATTGGGTGAAAAAGTAAGTCCTACATCAAACGGTATCTTTTAGAAATCACAACAAACTACAATATCATTAATAGAATAGCCATTGGAGGTTATGATAAGGCAATTTACGATATAAATGTATCCGGTCTAGTAACTCCTGACCTGATCGGTATAGTACGGTACAAGACTATACTACTACAAATGGTGTTCAGAACCAATCAGATCATAATTATGTGGTACATCGTCACCTTGTGTGGGCAGCAACCAGCTTCCCGGTGATAAATTGCTTGTAACATGATAATGACATTGCTGCTAATTTATCAAAGCATTAGGGGTCTCGGTAAAAACTAGCATAGATGATGTTCTTGTAAGCTTGTTCGTAATATGTATGCAACTTGATTCTTTGGAAGGCGGCACCGATGTATAACAGCATAAATAGATTAAGACGTTGGTGGTAGATGCAATTAATTGTCAAGCGGCAAGTCATGTGATCGTTATTTTTTATATTGTGTAAGTTTAACATAAAATAATGATAGTCGCCGTTTCAAGCTTTAAGTTTTTTCAATCAATCTGCAATTAGGACGGTTCGACCATGCGGGTATAGTAAGTAGAAATGTTCTTGTTTGTAGGTACGAATACGAGGTAGCTTTCTTTAGAATGCGAATGTCTTATTTTTGTCCAAGGCTGGTAGAACCTAAAAGATCCACATCTTTTACTACCAACTCCATAAGATAAGAATAAGAATAAATTAATTAAAAAGAAAATATAGGTTACAAACTGTGTGTTATACAAGAGTGTTTAGTTTCATCATAAATTAAGCATAAAAGAATTTTCAAAGACTTCCTGCACTAGGCTAGGCCTGTCCCGCAGGAAGTTTAGGATTCCTATGCAGTTACAAATTAAATTTATATTTAGAGACATTATATATAGAGATATTTTTAAACATCACACACCTAAGAATCTAGTTCTATCGCCATTAATAATTAATTAAGGTAATGGTAACAAGCAAGAATCGTATAAGGAATAGTGCAGATTAGCACTGTTTAATGAGTGCGGTGTCTCTAAGGGCCTCCCAACGTGATTCGCATATAATTCACCAACATAATACTAACCAGCATTCCTTACCATTTCAGGAAGCTCAAATTCCATCCAGCTTTGTGAAATTAGCCTTAATACGTAGTTTCTAAACGTCCCTTCGAGGTAGAAGGACTGCTTATGAATTAGAAGTCTTTTAACCCAGTAATCAATCCTCATGAGTACTGAGCTGCTACTAGGAGTAAATAATGTCTAGCAATTAACCAGTTCGACCGGCGTCAGTCCCCGGCGCCTACGGCTTTGAACGAACCTCTACAATTTTTGTGATCCTGGTACACATGGCACGCACGACCAAATTCTTGCTGCATTTAATGGCACCCTTATCACAATTATTTAAGACCTACATTCCTTTGCATTTCCTTGGTACGTTTACCAATATAATTAGATCTATAATGTGTATGTTAGTTTCTATGTGTGTATTTAGACAAACATGAGGCAGTCTCGGTAATGGCTGCAGATCAATCGTTATCTGTACATGCGAAATCAATAGATGCATCTGCACTGGTCTGCACTGGCCGACTTCCGGAGGCGGGCCTGCTCATAATGTTACTTTGTAAAGGTCTTACATAATTTAAGTCCATTTTACATCTCGAGAGCAGCAATCTTCGACAGTATTTTTTTCCTTTAGGTACATTAGCATGAATTCTTCTGGGTAACGTTAACGGCACTACTAGAGCCAAGATCAGAGATTTTTTTTAAATATCCTACATTGAAAATGGTGATTGAATGAATGATGCGCTCAGTATGCCCTAAGTAGAGATCCATCAAGCTATGAGAATTAAAGAAGAGAGATTGCACCTGTGTTGGCTCAATGCACTATAAGTACCTAATATCGCCCGCGCCGACTGCTAGTCTCCGCTAATTTTAGCTTATGATGACCGAAATTCGGTTAAGAGGGCTTTACTAGGTGCATGATTCATAGGTAATTTAAATAAGTACCTATAAAGTAGTTAGCTATCGATTTACCAACATGACTTTCTTAACTGCACTTCAAATAACCTATTTTCTTTGCATAAATAGGCGTTGTGTGCTACTTATTAGTCGCAAGCGCACGCTAAAACCACCAATCATGCGCATACACACACTTGATCAAGCACTACGATGCATCTACATGTTCTTTCAAATGTCAGTCGCTGATGATGATAATCTCAAGCACGACATTATCAATCAGGAGCCCGATTGGCCATATTACAGCAATCATATCTACTTGTACATCAATAAATCTATGCACAAGTTATAATCAGGAATATTAAGTGGCAGTCTGCATTAAGATTAGCCGCAGTGATGATAAGTCCGTCGTGAGTCGTCTGTTTATAATTATTGATGCTGTATTTACTCAAATGTGAGGTTTTATTCGTGAATGTCAGGTTCTTTGGGATTAGTAGAATTAGATGCATCGAGGAATAGATTATTGAGAATTATTAGGTACTTTTCCTTCTTATATCTAAGTATCAATATCGGTATATAGGACATAGGTATTTATCATAGAAACCTCATGTAAAAAAATCTAGTCTTTTATAAATTTCAGTGGGTCGTGTAGCTATCCCGGTTCACGTCTTTCATGACCTTCATGTCCAAATAAAATTTAACGATGATAAGACAAGAAATTAATAGAAGCATCGGTACTTATTTAAACAACAAAAAGGTATCGTTAGCTAAACAGCCACACGTCTCATGCGAAGATCGAAAACCTATCAATCTGCATAACCTTTTTCCAACTATGTTGGAGCCGGCTTTCAGTCTAAGCCAGCCGTACTCAACCTTTTTTCGCTTTGGGCCACATTCCGCTTTAACTATTGTCTTGATGGGCCGCAATAACCTACAGTAAAATATAATTCTACAAATTTTAATAATATCTACATAAATGGGACTTGTGTTTGTGACAAAAGGACCGTTTCATATGGCATAGGCCAACTTTTTCACGTTGATAGTGTATGAGGAATAGTCTCAGCACATCTTCAAGGAGTGAATCAGTACAGCCTGCCAGCATGTCGAAGTGAAGGCTTGGGTTAAGTGATCACGAGGTGAGCTGTCAATCCTTATAATCAAGATTGAATGACAGCTCACCTCGTGATCACTTCACCCAAGGTTTCACTTCGACATGTTTACAAAATTGACCAGCAGTATAGGTACATACACATTGATAAACTGACAAAATATAACATCAATAATGTTCTAGGCTACAGGGCCACACGGACAAGCTTGGCGGGCCGCATGTTGAGTATAGCTGGTCTAACCGGAAGCAGCTGAATACCACTACATTACATAGAGCGACTGATAGCCCAGTAACTGGGTAACACGATACGGTTGCAGACCCATAGTTTTTTTTTCCAATATAAGAACCGTTTCCTCGTTATTAATTCTTTACCTCCCCGACATTCCATTGTAGGCCAGCAAAGTATTTGCTCTCAAACTATTCATCTTTAAAGCCACAAACCGACAGTTCTTTACTAAAACGATGACGAACAGTAAAATATAAATGAAACCTGCGGCGTATTGGTTACCTACCGCCAAATATCTAGCCTCTAATACAATAGACTATTTACTGAGCTCAAGTCAAACGCTCTCTGGTATTGAATATTGATATACGGTATAGGTACCTACGGTTAGTAGACTTAACTGGCCCCAACCCCCAGGTTCCCCATGGATATCTGTCGTGGTAAGGATATTGAAATGGGTTTGCACATGCTAGAACTGGTACAGACACATCAAGCTACCCGAAACTGTAAAATTTTGCCAATCATCCTTTAACCTAATAATCTAGCGATAAAGTTGAAAATCTATTAAAGAAATTTGAAAGATTGTTGTAGCTAATAAAAAAAGTATTAAATGAATTAATTCCAGAGCAGGCCCCACAAAGCCATTCATAATGACAAAGAAACATACCTACCGAGAATTGTATTATTCGAAATGTTAACATTAGTACAAGGGCAAACACTAATTTCCATTGCAAATATGTAGATACCTAGGTAGACTGTTCTAAAGTACCAGAAAACCTATCAGACGAAAATAATTATCTGGAAGCAGCACAGCAAAGGTTCGCAGCGAAACCTATTAGCGCGCAGGGATGGATCACAACAATAAATCGACATCTGTCTAATGGACATACGAGTGTCCATATTTCAACCTTCAATGTTAATATGTTACGAACCGATATTCTGAGAAATGATTGAATGTGAAGTCGGAAACCAGCTTAAATCGACAAAGTGGGTGTCTTTTCGTCCGGACCCACCGCTGAGCGAGTTTGTCAGCGTCATTAGATCCTAACAGTGTCACTTCAATAATACAATAATACCGTTTTCTCAGTTTTAAGTGCGATTTTGTCGGACAGTTAAATAAACACCTACCTATAGCTGGTCGTGCGGAAACACAGAATTACGGAGACTCGAAGAGTCAACAGTATTGACGCGTGCCAACAGACGCGGATGAAAAGTAAAGCAAATATGAACAGCATCGAGTTTTATGGATCGCTACAGTTGTCTAGTGAGTTAACAGAGAAATTTTACACACGTAGGTAAACTTGAGACTTGGTAACACAGCTATAAAATGACGCTTCTATCCAATATTTGTGAGATTCACAGTTAATTGACACCGGGTTGCGACATGGGTTTTCGAATTACCAATCGAATGGTTATTTGTTTTCACGTTATGTGTTTTCAGTTATAATTTGACTCTTGGAGTTATTTCTCCACTACAATCAAACCCAGGCCAAAATCCAAGATCAGGGTCCAAGAAAATTATACATACCTAACACTATACCAAAATACTAAGGTAAGAAACGATTTGTTCCGGATTCTACAAAGTTGACAAAGTTCGCCTAATTTTTATTTTTCCGTGTTCACCCCACTTTTCGTTTCTTTTTCGCCGCGTTTATCATTTGTTTCGTTCATATGATTATTTAAGTTCTGTTTCGACCCTCTTTTTGTTCCTTTTTCGCCTTGTTTTTTTTTTGTATGAAGAGCTATCCTTATAAAATAGTCAGTTCGAAAAATATCTTTGATTACCCGACTGTAAATAGGATTTAATATATTTGTCTAGCGTATCTACAGTACCTATGTACTCCAGAATCTAGACTAGGTAGATATTTTAAACCGACGTCAAAAAAACGAGGAGGTTCTCAATTCGACTGTTTTTTTACCTAAGTACCTTTTTCGTAAATTCAATTTTAAATTACCTCGAAACGTACTTAGTCTTCATATAACAGGCGCTCTTAATAATCTCGGTATCATAAACGAACCAACACTATAGAGGAAATCATGTGAACTGAGTGAAACTGAACACTAAACAATGCACTTGAATTTTTGCATCGATGCGTAAGCTTTCACCACTCTACTATATACTCTGTTATACACCTAAGTATTTCATCTCGTTTCGATTCACTATTTTCACTAAATTGCTCTCATTCGTACGTCATGTTATGATTTTTTTGTAACACTGCGTTGGTTCGTTTCGTTTCACAACAAACTCGGTACCTCTGCCAAAAATGAAAACGTTTTACCCGACTGCCCCATAAGTTGATGTTTTCTGATCAATTCTGGGCAAATTCCAAAACAAAAATCGCCGACGTCACACAAAAAGCAACCAAACTAAAGTGGGACTGGGCCGGCCACGTCTGCCGTATGTCGCATGGTTCATGGGCTAAAGCAACCACAATGTGGGTCCCAGAAAATGCCCGACGACATCGCGGGAGACCCAGGCGAAAAAGGCGGGACGAGCTTAACGCCTATCGGCCAGATTGTTTTACACTTGCCCAAAGCCGGGAGGAATGGAAGGAAGAAAGGGAGGCCTTTGCCCTGCAGTGGTACACAATTGGCTAAAATAAATTAAAAAAAAACTGAGCAAACCTAAGTGACAATACGAAAACTATGATTTGATTGGCAAGGATGGGACAAGAATTTCAATGTTGACGAAAACAGTCAGTAAGGATAAAAGCAAGTTGAAGTAAAAGCAAGATTCTTTTTAAGGGTCCGTACCCAAAGGGTAAAACGGGACCCACTAAGACTTCGCTGTTCGTCTGTCACCAGGCTGTATCTCAAGAACCGTAATAGTTAGACAGTTGATGTTTTCACAGATGATGTATTTCTGTTGCCGCTATAATTAAAAATATAATATTTAAGCCGCTTTAATATTTAAGGGGGCTTCCATACAACAGACATGATTTTGCCGTTTTTATAGATAATGGTACGGAACCCTTCGTGCGCGAGTCTGACTCGCACTTGGCCGGTTTTTTTTCCACAACCTACATTGTCCATTCGTCCCACTACTGTGAAACGGTCTCCCCATAGTTTTCCACTCTTCTCGGTGTTTCGCCTTCCGTGGAAAGCAAACGAAGGATTAGAATAATACTATTAGTTAGTACCTCCTTACAGCTATAACTACCATTAATGACGGACGGACGTACGCACCAAGGCCCACCTGTCTGCAGGTAGATAACCTAACCTACCTCCTCAAAGCACTTAATTTCCTTAAAGGTTTACTACACCACGGAAACGTAGAACTTGTTATTAAGTCTTAAAGTTATGATTTCCTTCGCAAGGTGTTGCTAGGGACGTGAGTCAGTTGGGTTAAGAAACAGACGAAACAGCGCAAACTTACGCTTTGATCCGGAAAATCAGGGTAAAAACGCAAATGTCTCAACTTGTGACCGCCCCTGCTGATGCTGACATGACAATGACCTACTGAATATATGTAGGTATATATTTTTTTATTAAGATACTTTGCCCCACACTAGGATTTCTCCTGTATCGTGTGTGCGTTTACAAACATACAAAGTCACATACCTACACAAACAGCCAGACCCGGATCAACTATCTGTAGGCCATAAAAATAATTGTTTCGTGCGGGAATCGAACCCGCAACACGCAGTGCAGCAGTCAATGGCTCAACCACTGCGCCAATCGTGCCGTCCCACGCAAAATGCTCTCCATGATGGTGAAAACCACGGAATAGATAAATAAGGTTATAAAATAAATAAACCTTATTTATCTAAATAAACCTTATTTATCTATTCCGTGGTGAAAACCATATCAAAATCTACCATGTACTTTAGAATATCTAAACGGTCAATGAGACAACCACAAAAAGGTCTTTTTTAAGGTTCCGTAGTCAACAAGGAACCCTTATAGTTTCGCCGTGTCCGTTTCATGGCAGTAGCATATATCTATTACGAATTTAAAAGGACACTATCACAGCTACGTAAGCTTTAAAAGTTATCGAGTAATAGTCAACCAACCTATAAAATGCATTTGGAGAAGAAAAATTTCGTAAAATTCCATTGAAAATTAGTCAAGTACTTAAATAAAGTAGTTTTTATTTTTTTATTTATCATTATAACCAACTTGAATTAACAGTTTAAAAAACACACAAACAAGTTATAGGTCTGTCCAAAACAAAATTGAAATATAAAAAAAAAACAAAATATATAGATTCACTATTAACAAAACCTGACAAATTTAGGCAAAAATAAAAATTAGTAAGTTACTAAAGTTGTTACTTACTAGAATTCAAATTCCAAAAAGCACCATTCTAAGTCGGTAATTAAATTGTGACGTGCAACTACGAAACCCTACACTGCGCGTGGCCTGAAACGCACTGGGCCGGTTTTTATTTATATTTCTTTAAGCTCTTCTTCCTAAATTAAATAGAAAAACTAAATAATCGTCTCGTTAAAACTTAAAAACGGCTTGACCGATTTCTATTTTGTGTTTGTAATCTTTAGGACAAGGTTTGTCCGAAAGAAAATTTTTAAAAAAATGCGCTTTTGCGAAGCCGGGGCGAGTCATTAGTATTATACATCTATAATGGTCGGTACAAAACCATTATAGATGTATATTCACCTACGTGTAATTCCTCCTCAACGGTTGGACCGACTTTTTGAGTGTGTTTAAGTGCTTGGGATGGTTTAGATTCACAATGGGACCAAGATGGTATGGCAATCGGATTCTTAAATTATTTTTCTAATGAAAAGCCAACGTTCGAGCTCTGCGGCATCAGCATCACTAGGGTTTATGATATGATATAAAATTAGTCCGCCCCTGTACATAGGTATTTGTGTGCGTTTAGCCTTTAAATGTTTTATGTTTCGTTATAGTTTCCTCCACCAGTTGTAATTCTTGTCTTCAATATGTTAAAGTTCTTGTTCTCTCCACCAGGTGGAGCTAGCGATGCGGGAGGCGTGCGGGCGCGCGGATGGTGGCGGCGGGGGGTAGCATGGCCGCCACGCTGCTGCTGCTGCTCGTCACGGCTGCGGCCGGCGCGCGCCTCGGTGAGCTGGCGCGCCGGGACACTGGAGACATCTTCACTATTACCGGTCAGTTTTACTTCTTCGATTCGATGACATAGGAATGTCCCCTAGCTGGGTCAGAGAACGTCGACAATAGACCTCTATCAGTCTTAAGCAACACGCTTCACTTCGCTCCACGTCATTCCGATGCTCGTCGCTTCTGCCAATTCGGTGCGTCCTCTTCCTTTTCCCTTTGAATATCCCAGTCCAAGGCCTGTTTATGAATATGATCGGAATGCCTCTGGAGCCTGTGATCAATCCATCTCCACTTACGACACTTATTTCGGGTACATCAAAATGTTATTGGCTTGATAAAGCGAGTGAAAAAAAGCCACTGTGGAGCCAAAATGGAACCTCATTTTGACACCACGCTCCAAGCGACCGAACGCAGAGTCGCGCAGCAAACGCATTATAGCATTGATGTAGTTACAAAATCACAGCTCGCCGATTCTAAACGTAGCATGCCTGCTCATTTACTGACACTGATTATAATTTTATAAACCAAGCCGTCGTTAAGCTTTTAAATTATATCGACTTCAAGTATGTCCTATCCTCACTATAAAATTAAATACGATTCTATTACCAGTGGCCATAACGTAGTTTTATGAGATTAGCTATTACCTAGTAAATACATGACTTAGTTGCAGTGCTAACAATCCAAGGTGCCTAGTTTTCTATGGGGCTCTATCTGGTGACTGGTCTTTAACACCAGCTGCTAAGAGTAGCTAGGTACCTAGTTATTAAATATGCCACTGGCAAGAAACTTTTAAATGAATGTGTTTTTTTTTGTGGATCGTTTATTCTATAAAACATGCATCCTGCTGATTCTATAAAACATGATTTTTAATTTTCAGGAGATGAGTGCACCGCGGCTCAATGCGCGGAGCACGGAGCCGGCGCGCGCGCACCGGACGCGAGCGGCGAGTGCGCGTGCGCGTGCCCGCAGCGCGCGCCGCTCTTTAGAGAGGATCGAGAGCTGTGCGTCGATGATCTACCAGGTAATTACGAGAGTAGTGGAATGAATGAAGAAGGTTCACTTTTTACAAACTACAGCCAACAACCCAACTTTCCCATCTAATTTAGGAGCTATACTCTCGAACATGCCTTCGATAGTGTCTTCTTAGGCTCATCGATGATCCCAAATTACATCATTAGGTATAAGAGTTTAGAACCAGAAAGCAGCCAGGCGGCAGTTTTAGAATTGACCTCGCAAAGGTCTTATAATTGAGTGTTACTGCTCAGAGAGCACGCAAGAGGAATTTTGGCAATCAATTCCTCTTGGCACACTAAAAATGGTGTAAACACAAAAAAAAACCATGGCTCAAGCTCCACACCCTTGAGAGCAAAAAAAGCAAAAAAGTCTCGCCTAATTGCTAATAGTCTTGCCTAATAGTCTGTCTATATAGTTGTTTGTCACCAGGAGTGAACCTTCGCACCCATTTTTAGAAATCTCTCATCTCGGGACGCTTTCAACGATCGTCTCCTTTTAGACTAACCTACTTTTTGAAAAATCTGTCTACCACCTACATGACATTTATCTCAGAGCTAAGTGCGAGCTAAAATTTATTACAGTAATGTTAAACGTGCATTAGGTACCCAGAAACAGTTTTAGAATCGTAAGTGTCGAACCAGATTCCGGTTTACCGTCATGCAACGTGCTAAACTATTAAGTGGAAGAGATCTTTGGCCAACACTTAGAAGTTTTTGCCTTACAAAGGGGCCTCTGAGCAGAGAAAGCAAGCTTCTTTGGCGCGTCATGATCAGGGCGGCGAATCATGCCTTGAATCTATTTTCGTTACTAATCACTTTTGGATAAAGCACATTACTTTATGGCATGCGCGTACAGTAGGCTACAGTAAGGGTAGGCCAGCCCATACACAATGCCAAAAAAAAAAAAAAAATTCGCATCGTCAGTATCGTGATTTCAACCATGAATAATGTGGTGAGTACCTTAGACTTGTTCAGTTCTGCAGTTTCCTATTTTTATTTTTAACCTAATCTTTAACGAACAAAAAAACAAGTTTTAACGAATCAGCAGTTGCAATATTAGTTGCAAAACTGTTAAGTTCAGTTGAATGTACACTTCATTCTGCTAGATCACAGTCAAAGAATAGATAGCGCTACCGTTCAATGTTACATTTACGAAATCTCGAACATCGCTTTCTTAATGATGATTCAGGTTTACGCTTTTGCAATTTGCAATATTGGACCAAACTATAAATTAGTTTATAAATATGCATTAGATGCACATTCCTTGTTTATTAGCTCGTTTACCTTGTAAAATTTAATAACAAATTCACGAGTCTATATCGATTCAATTTTAAGTACTTAATCCGATTATTTAGGAGATTGCTTTGGAAGCCGATTTTATCTCATATCTGACTAACTGATGATCTGAATATCACTTCACTATCACTACAGATTATACAACAAAGTCCACCGCCGCGTCTGTCTGTCTCTCTGTTCGCGATAAACTCAAAAACTCCTTAACGGATTTTCATGCGGTTCACCAATGGTTGGGGTAATTCATGAGGAAGGTTTTGGTGTCTAATTCGTCCCGAAATTCCTACGGGAACGGGAAAAATTAGATATGCGCGTACAAAGTCGCGGGCAAAAGCTAGTTATTAAATAATCGTAAATAAATAAATCAGGCGTTAACTTTAAATATCGTTTATGTTTTTGTCTAAAACAAGAATTATTGCTCGGAATAAAAGTATCAATGGGGACGATATCAGTTTTTACTGTTTAGGAATCTATATAATAGGCCAATCTTACCAACATAATAAAGAGAAAAATTATAAAAGCCCGTGGGAGATATGCAACAAAGTGGCGTGATTTTCAATGGTAATGTTATGTTGGTACCTCCTGTGGGAAATGACTCCACAAAAACAATCGAATAGCTTTCCATTTTCCTGACTTTTAATTAAATAAATAGTGATCTCGCATTTGAATAGAGTCATTTTTCCGATGTTATCTTGGAATATTACTCACTTAGTTATCGTTTGATTATTGTTTTGTTCGTTATCATCTATATCCTAATAATATTATAAAGAGGGAAGATTTTGTGTTTGTTTGTTTTGTACCAAATAGGCTCCGAAAGTACTGAGACCGATTTTCACCAATAGAAAGCTATATTATCAGGAATAACATAGGCTATAATTTATTTCAATAAAATTGGAGATCCTTACGAAAATTGTAATAATGTAACCCAAAGTAGCAAAATTTTGCCTAATAAATTAATTATTTGGCGGGCGCTTTACTGACACATAAAATAATGTACTGTATGAAAAGAACTCAAATATACTTCTCATCAAAAAAATCGAAACACTTTCGTTTTTATTGTTTTTGTCCTAATTTTTTACAAAAGAGAATTAATTCCATGAAAAAAAAAACATTTGCGTAGCTGGCAGTTTGGTCATTACAGTAAGAAGAAAAAAATCAAAATTCGAAATTAGAATTTCATTTGTTTATCCTATAAATGAAATTAATCACTGTTTTGAGACAAATGTGTATTTAGGGTTGGAGTACGTTTCTCGTTTAAAAACTAAAATTAGCGCTTGTCTTTAAACTTTTTGTTTCTTATTTCATTTACTGTGACTTTGGGACGTCTGAAAAAACTTTTTTTTCTAAAACATATGGATACTTCGCCCGCAGAAGCCGCCCAAGTGGTGGCATTGCTGGATTCTGGACTTAGTCAGCGTGTTGTGGCTGCAAGATTGCATCTAAGCTTATCATCTGTTCATAGAGTCTACAAACGCTATCGGGAGACTGGTTCGTTCACGCGCCGTTCAGGATCTGGCAGGAATCGGCTCACTTCTGAGCGAGATGATCGATTTATTGTAACAACCTCTTTACGAAATCGACGCCTTAACGCTTTTCAACTGCAGCAGCAGCTTCGCGTTGTACGAAGAGTAGCTGTAAGTGACTCTACAATAAGAAGAAGGTTGAAGGAACGCGGATTGGCACCGCATAAGCCAGCGAATGGGCCGAAATTAACTGCAGACCATCGAAGAGCGCGCCTTAACTTTGCACGCGAGCACCTAACTTGGTCATACCTTCAGTGGAGCAAAGTACTGTTTTCTGATGAGTGTAAAATTATGCTGTATGGTAACGACGGAAGGAACAAGGTCTACAGAAGAGATGGAGAACCCTTTGCACAATGCTGCATTGAAGAAAAGGTCAGCTATGGTGGCGGTTCGTGGACGGTTTGGGGAGGAATCAGCGCCGACGGTAAGACAGAACTTGCCTTTGTATCTGGGCCACGGCTGCCTGCACTAAACTCTCATCGGTACATCGAACAGTGTCTTGAACCTCATGTGATGCCCTATGCACATTTTATTGGCAACGACTTCATATTCATGCACGACAATGCTAGAGCTCACACCGCGGGCGTCGTACGAGATTATCTTACCGAAGTCGGTATCTCCATTATGGTATGGCCAGCAAGAAGCCCGGACATGAATCCCATTGAACATCTATGGGATGAATTAAAGAGACGAATTCGAGCAAGAGATCCAGCCCCAGAAACACTTAGCCAGCTGCAAAATGCAATCCAAGAGGAATGGGATAATATACCACAACATGTGATCGTGACTCTCATCCGATCGATGAAGAACCGTATGGAAGCAGTAATAAGAGCTCGCGGAGGGAATACAAGTTATTAAATAAACGTTTCTTACATTTTTTTTCATTTACGCGTGTTGTTTTACCCATTTCCTTCATATTCCATACAGGGTAAAAATTACTCATTATACAAAATACGAAACCTATGAAGACTTAATTTGAATTTAGAACATTAACATTAGGATTTAAAAACCTCATACTACTCACTATTAAATGACATTTTACATTTATTCCTAAATATACACATTTTTCTGATAATCCTTATCAAATCATAAACTGCGAGGTGTTTCGATTTTTTTGATGAGAAGTGTATATTACCTATAAAAAAGTCCGCGAGGATATATGTCTAACTATTATGATTAAGTCACAATAAACGCTTTTTTTCAAATTATTCAACCAATACCGGGGTGGAACGGAATAGTGGTGATTTTGAACAAACTAAAAGTGGGATAATTGAAGCAGAAAACAAAATAAAAATATGAACTGAATTGGAAGTAGGTAAGGTAGGTACTTCTCTCAATTCCTGATATCCCAATGAGAGCTATTGCGTTTGAATTCGACGCTAGAGGCGCTAGTGTAGTGTGAGGTCTCCAAAATGTCAAATTTTACTGCTTATGGCGCGAGTTTATTTATGTACTCATTTGAGATGTGTCTAATTTTACTATAACTGATAAAATATGATGGATATATATGGAATAAGAAGCGTTTCTACTGACCACTGGTTGAAGAGATGTTTTTTACTGTTGGAAACATAATAATATCTCCTTCTTTTATTCGAGCGAAGACTGCACTACATTGCTCGCTCACTCAAAACTCTGGCTGATGGTGGTGCATGCGTTAGATCGTTTGGCTCCCTTCAAAATGGTTGAGCCGAATGGTGCTAGCGCATGCGTCATGTTCGTGAACGGGCGCCGTTAGCTTGGACTGGTCATTTTTGGGCGGCCACGGTTTTTTCACTCCTGACGCTTTTATCCTGCACGTCTTTTACATCGTTTTCACATATAGGTACATTGTATAATTTCAACATTAATTATGTAACCATAACTTTATAAAAAAAAAATTTAAAAAAAGAGGTTTCGTGGAGTTTCTCCGACCGACCTTGATAATTCAAAAGTGCCTGTTAATGGTCTAATTGAAATAAATGCTTTGAGTCTATTGCCACAGCATCTGTGTGTGTTTCTACTCGACAGTGGCGCCAACTGGTAAGCACGAAAACGGTAGCCCTCATACCTTCGAAATGTGATAAGGTATATCTATTCTCGGCATAATTTCACTTTATAACATGTCGATGTCCGTAATTACATTTTGGGTGCGAACCCTATATAACTTCGGAGCATCGCGTGATAACTTACGCATTTAGCGACACTTAACTACGTTGTAAATAACCCCTCCCATTTACAACGTAAGTGTCGCTAAATGCGACCAAATATACGCTGTTAATAACACACCGGATTATCGGAAGAAGCTTAAATTATTGAATGGTATGGTATTAGTCTTAAGTCCTTTACAAATGAGACGTCCAATAAAATGTTACGAATGGTAGTCCCTGATCATGTGAGTCCAATAATGAATTCTATAAATATTTGTATTGAGATTCAAAACGACCGTTTTTTTCGAAATGAATTGTAGCAATTCAAAGTGTAGTGTTTGTTTCACATGGGCCTACATGGGGGTCGTTCGTTACATAATACGTCAAAAGCTAGTGCACGGTTTAACTTGGATTGATGAATAGTTTCCTATGGAGAAAAAAAAGCAAGAACCAGACCGAGATTGGGAACTGTTAACAATTGTTTTGCCATTTCTAAGCTTCTTTTATAGGCAAATCTTCACAGCTTGTTTCATACAAATATTTTGTTTTTCAGAATGTTCGTTAGCCACGTTTGGGACCGGCAGCGCAGTACAACGAATACCGTTCGTTTATTTGCCGCTGAAAGGACAGATAATACACCCGTCAAGGGAGATTACTTTCCAAAGTGAGTGTTTTAATCATCAGTTTTACACATCACAACACAACTAATTTAGATTTAATCTAAATATGACCCGTTTTGCCACGATTGGCCGTTTTATATTTTTTTTATTTAGGTATTTGTTTTACTCCCCAGATGTTAAAACACCGATATGTGCGGTATCAGGCGCTCAATTTCTCACAAGGAAAGGCTTCCTCGATCTTCGGAACACTTTGGATGCTGATGTCCCTTTTAATTTATTCCGTGATGAAGGCAGGACATTTCTGCAGGTAAACTTTTTATAAAAAATATCTACGAATACTAGAGATCGCCCAGTGATTCAAATTTAACCTTAGTCCTTAATTCATTGAAAATGTACTTTACTCCACATAAACTTTATGTCTTAAAAGGGCTATAAAGTTTTCTCTTCACGTAATAAACATAGATGTTTCTATTATATAGCCATCTTATTTGCAATTTAGCAATACTTATCATGTGTTATTCTCAGTGGAGCGGAGAGAACGATGTGCGTGCAAGAATGACCGGACGAGTAATGGTGGTCCGATTGCTGTGTCGCGACGTCGCCGCCACGCCCACGTCGCCGCTTGATTTGCGAGGAGTGTTCACACCATGTGTCGCCTTCAGGGTGCAAGGAACTCCACCGAAACCGTATTCTAGTATGTATTACAACTTTAGCTCCCATTTCGGACTACTTCTAGTTTCAATCTTAACTAATTATGCCTCGTTTTCAGATATAACAGAAGTCCAGTTCGCCCCAAACGCACAAACATCAGGCTCGACCAGCACGTCAGGTCTCACAATCTCTGAGTACGTGGCTATTGGCATCAGCTCTCTACTTCTCGGTCTCATCTATGTTGCATCAGTTTTCCTATTCCTACACATTCGGAAACGTCGAAAGGCAATGTCTGATGAAGACGGTAACAGAAGACCGAAAGGACTCAAAAAGAAAGATGGGTCTGTGATTACTGAACGAGACATCGTTCGAGTAAACAACGAACGAATTCAAACTCTGCCTAATGCGATGGGTCAAGATGATGGAGTTATTAAAAAGAACCCATTATTGAACATCAGTAGGCAACATCACGAAAATAAAAACTTTCCCAGCGATTCAGGAAGCAATATATCTGATTCAGATGATTTTGGTGACAGTGCACGCAGTGACGACAATTTGTACAATGTAAGTATTACAACTAATTGAACTGTCAACATTGAACTTTATAGAGACAGAAATTAACTAAGAACATTAAGATGTATGAAAATATGTTTCCAGAATCAAACCACTTCGGCTGTAATCCATCAGCACTATGGTGATTTCAAAGTGAATACAAATGATAATTCAGAAGTAAGTCATCGAGATGAGTCAGGCATTGAAAGGCTTCCGGACGAACATGTGTCAATTGTAGAAACACAAGATGATAGAGAAATAGCGAGACCAGTCGGCACAACAAGGAGGAAATTATACTTCAATCCAGCTTATTTTGAACCACACCTAATGGCGGTAAGTACACAATATATTCTTCTCTGTAAGCAATTTTCCTGTATGCCAATTAAACTATATTACTGATTTTTGCAGGAACCTCCAGCTGCTGCTTTAGAATTTTTGGTCAAAATTAGAGAAGTGATCGCAATAGCGAAACACAAAATGGCAGCCAAACGTTTCCAACCAATTCTGAACCAAATACCCGAAGAAGAAACTTTTCCGTCAAATGCCAATAGCATAGATATGTATCTTAGCATGGGAAGCGTAAGAAGTGGCAGTGTTGTTAGTCTGAAAAGAGAAAACAGTAGAAAGAAAAATTGCATAGGCTGTCCAGGTTGTAAGATTGACGGTGACAATGATATCCAACAAATTGCGAAGTACAATATCCCAGCCTGTGTAAACTGCCTTAGCAACAAAGGAGATAAGCAAAATAGTATACGAAAGTGGTTGGAAAACATTCCCACGGCTAAACAACACTCGTACAACGACTTTTTACCAACAAATCAAAACAGTTTGGCAGAATCACTATTATCGCTTCCTCTGAGTGAAAGTCGGCGAAAAGTGAGGAAGCAAAACAGTTTTTCAAGCTCTAATTCAATGTATTTGACAGACAACTTTTCAGTACCCAAAAAGTCATCAACTTTATCTGTTCGATCGGAACCTACGATGAGAAACTATAATTTACCACTGCCTGAATTTGAAAACCTAGATTGTCAACGCGTTGATTTTAATTTGTATTGTCAAACTGTGGGTCGTGTAGATGATATTAGACCTATTGGTCTGAATGATTACCGCTCTTCAAGTATTCGGAATGCCGTACAAAATCCAAGAATATCGAAACCTTTTACTAATAAAAATGCACTACCCGATATGGTAAACGAAGCCATAGTTCTCGATCATTGTACAAAATCTTACAACCAGAGTAGTTCAGATGATGAAAGGCTCAGTAATAGAAACTCTACTATACCTATTCCAAGTCCATATACAAGAAACACTTCTGAGAGCCCTTCAGGACATGATTACGAAACTGACAGCTTAGAAAGAAGTACCAACAAAAAGGGCTTGTCTACACCGACTGATTACCCTGACGTGCCTTCATCACAGGCTAGTCCAAGTTTGAGTAGTGCATTACCGTTAGAAGAAGAACTTACAATGAGGAATGCAGTTTACAAAATTCATTCTAGCAGCAACAGCAACACTCCGTCACCACATCGAGAGGTTTGCATAGATAATCATTATGAAACAATAGAGAAAAACCAGCCACCACCGTTTGAAACACCAAAAGCTAGTTTAGTCAGTGAAGTTTATGTGAATAATACGTACAACTTTGGAAGTACCCCAACATCACCTAGTGGCTCAGATTGTTCCATGGGAAGCCGAAAATTGGTGACTACTATAAACGATGCTGAATTAAAGCCCGGTTGCTTAACAATAGAAGTGAAAGATCCCCCTGAGAATTACATAAAAATACATGAGTCGGACGGTTTTGAACCAGATACTTTAGACAGAAAGCACCCAAAACAGAAGGAAGCTACTGACACACAGTTTAGCAGAAAAGATTTAATAAAACATATTGACAAAGAAGAAAGTCCACCGATTCAACAACGTATACAATTAAGAAGTAGTGGAACTTTCCAGAAAACGGGTGACAAAGTGGAGTATGCGGCTAAATTTAACAGTCTCAGGCATGAATATGAACAGCGCAAGCACGGTTATGAACGTCCAAAATTGACTACAGGAATTTATAGCGGTTCAAAAAGTCTAGAAGACACCACAGATGACACTTTGCAAGAAGCCGAAGAATGGACGACAGAAGAAGGTCGAATACTGACGCTAGAATTAAGGCACTCTAAAAGACAGCGGCAAAGCACTCCCCCAACAATTAAACAACTAAAAAACCTAGCACGACCCGATGTATTGCCACCGTTGCCACCTACAGATGAAGATCCCATATATGAGCAACCTATTTTTCCGCCAAGGAAAGTTGAAACGGATAGAGAACCAATTAATGAAATTCATCCAAAAAACGTGACTGGCAGAAGCCTCAGTCCGAGGTTATTTACGAAGAATATGACTATTGACTCACACGATAGTTCTATAACTCCTGAATCACACTATGGGCCTTCCTGCAGTCCAATGAGAGCTTCTGTCGAATCACAATCCTCGGAATATGAAAACATGGAGTCCGTGAGCGGTACAGTTAGAAAAGCGGGCGACTTGAGCAGGAATTTGATGAGAAAGCGATCAGGGAGGAGTTGTAATATAAACACAGATACTTTCGTTAAAGGACCAAAGTTAGACGGACATTCTAAGGCACGTTTTCGAAGAAAGAAAGGTTTTAATATACAGGATTCAGGGTATTTGAGCAGTGACTCAACGTCTTCAAGGCAAGTGCCAAGGAAATTAGTGATTGCTAAAATAGTGAGTTGTAGTGAAAGTGACGATTCTGAAAACGAAGCCAGGAGTGAATCTGGTGCTGAAAGTATAGAGACACATTCTGTTTACTTCGATAACTTTCGGAAAATGCAAACTGAAGTTGAGGACGATTTGAGTTTCAGTAGTAAAAGTTTTAGTGACGTTAACGGAAAGTTTAAGCATTCCGATGACTGTTTTTAACGGATTCCTATTAATTTTAGTCGTGGTGCAATATAGTATACTAAGGTAGAAAATGACCAATGTGCAATATCAAGTGCAATACGTGAGGTGTTTTAGTTTTAAATAGGTAAGTTCCGGAATGAATCATGGATTAATTTTACATACCTAGAAGAAAAATCTTTATAAAGTCAGGGAAATTAATAGTTTATAACGTTTGGCAGCCTTTTTATTTCGCGCCTTCATTAAGTTTGAAACTTTCTCACTGTCAGATAACCAATAGATTTTGTCATTTTATGACATGGCAATCAACATTAAGGCGATAATTTCTACTGCTACTATTTAGTTATTTGTACATTTTCTTGTTATTCTTAATTATTAAACCAATGTTTATACTTTCATAGAAACAATACGTATTACGTTTAGTATTTAAGTTGTGTTAAACACGCTAGAAAATGAAATGAAAATAATTAGTAAGTATCTAAAAAAAATCTATATTAAAAGTACCTCTTACAAGCATCGATTTTATTTATCATAAGGACATAATATAATTAGTAAAATAGAGAGGCCGGACGTGCAATGCAAGATTAGAATAGTTAAAGTATAATTTAATATTATTTGTTATCCAATGTACAGTGTATGAAGATTTTATTCTAAGTTAATACAGGGTGACTTTTAATTAATTGGAATCTTTAAGAGGGTGAGAGTATTCATGAATATGGTAATTTTTCTAGAGGGCCAAAAACAAACATCATATCGCGAAAAAAAAGTGTTTAGTAGATTTTGTCTAATTGGCGAACGTAAATGTACTGATTATCTGATTTTATTTTTCTATTTCATATTTTTATATCAAGTTGATTCCATACTGCCCAGTTTCTCGAACGAAAATTATAATAAATTATTGTGACAAATTGTCAAACACACGTTATCGCGTATTTCGCGAATCGTTGAATGATTTCGTTGAATAAGTTTACAACAGCCAATCGCATCACTTAATATTTTTCACTCCCAGAAAGATATGCATTAAATTAAAAATCACCTTGTGTATTCATTTAGCTATATTTTAGGTTATATGCGAAGAGTCAGGCAGCAACGAATAGCTTCCTAGTACCTGACAGTATAGTGCTCCAGAGAGGGTAGCAATAAATACATCCTCTCCGTCGAATTTCAAGAGCACGAATATTATGGTTGTGGTCAAATATTGACGTTAGTTGGGAACAAACAATCAAGAGGCATATTTTCTGACGCTGACTCCAAGATATAAAATATATATTTTTTTAAATGTTTATATTAAGTATATTTATTTTTATTTTTTACTGTTAAATCGTGAAAACGTTAAAAGATAAGTAACGCCATTGCTATGCTTTGGGCACAAACGCCAACTTTAAATTATAACCCAGAGTGTCGGGAAATTAGTTCCCATCACAGTTTACTTTTTCTCTCACCTTACTCAAAACACTGCAAGTATCTTTTTGTACACCATACAGAGAACAAAACAAAAGATTTTTTGTCACTCCTGTAACAGCAAATACTTTTCTTACTTAAAAAAAACTTTATTTAATTTAGTATGTATTAGTATGTCATTAATTTTAGTCATATTTATGTATAGTATGTTATATTTAAAGTTGTTTGTCTTTTTTCTATGTAAGCATAACTTTTACACACGATGTCTACATCTCTTTTATTCGACTCTCCTTTCGCAGGTACGCTGGAAGAGATTTCTTTAGAAATAAGCATCATCTTTGTACCTATATTTTTGTTACATGGTCGTATCATACGCCCTGAAGATTTAGACTCACGGTTAACTCTATGTTTCGTCAAGTGAGTCAGATTGTTTGTTACCAACAGTCAGGGTTAAGGTTGTGGGTTATAAATATTTTAAACTAGATTATGTGTCAATAGAAAGTAGCTGATAAAATGGTGCTAAGGAAACGCAAAAGGGGGAAACCGGGTACTCCTAGATTTAAGTACATGTTATGTTACAGTTGTTACTATGCAATTATTACGAGTTTGTAATGTATCTTATTCCACCATTCTCTGGCCTTCAGATAGGAAAACTTTCAAGGATTCTGCATTATGACTTTACAGTCGTCTTTTTATCGTATCGACGACTCATCAAAATATACTGAATGGGCTCAGTAGGGGTAACTACTGGGCTTACTGTACCCACGTTTACAGTAATGGGTTATTTTTGACGGACTCCAAAAAGAAGTCGGTACTATGTTTCAAATATATTACTCACTATTACATCTACAATAACTTGAAAGGTTTCCAAGCCACTAAAAATACTTTGTATAAACGGAAACTGGCACTTATTTAAATTTTAAATAATATAAGAGACAATTAGTGCAAGCGTCCGTACGTACGAATTTTACCCCCAGATTCTCAAATGGAAACTATCGCAATATTAATGTGACAATAACTGTCAAGAGCGCGTTAACTGCTGCGATTGGCTGTTTACAATTCATTCAACCAATAAATATGCAGCTAACGTGCGTTTGACAATTTGTCATGTCCGTTTTGTGTTTATTTTCTTTACAAAAACAGGGCTTTAGTTACTTCCCTACCTATTAGCTAATGCAAATATTTATTTTGTTAAACAAACTCTGTGGTCTTAGGAACTATGAAATGCTCAATATTATATTTAAAGAAAATAATTAGGTATGTTTAAAATATTTTTTATTAAACTTTTATAATTAAAAGCTCTCTTTACAGCCAGTATTTAATAGTGGCTATAGTGGCTATTGTTTGTACATTTTATTTTTATTAGCCTAATTTGTTGTAATCTAATACTTAATTTATTTATTGTCACCATTAAGTTAAAATAAGATTTTGTTAAGAACAGCCCAAACTGAAAGTTGGCACTTTGTAACAATTTATTGAATGTATTGTTATTATTAAAGAATGAGACACAATATTGACTTATGATTAGTTGTATTCCCATGCTTAATTCTAAATAATATAAGCCTTTAAAAAAACCTCCTTATTCTTACAAACATAGGGTAATAAATGTATCACATATACAAAAACGCTTATAGAAAGAAAATTGTATTTATTGGCACAATAATAAAATAAAAAAAACACCTTACAAATAGAAAATATCAAAACTTAAGTACATATGACAATATTGTCAAAGCAAAAAAAAAACAAAGCTTATCAAGAGTAACGAATTCTTCAATGCTAACTACCTGGTAAAATATAATTTCGCTCATAAGTAGGTACTTGAAATCTTGAAAGCTCACAGTAATCTTGATTTCTTTATTAGAACTTTTTAAAAACTTGCACTTATTCCGATCATATTTGATTATACTGTGATGGATACTGCTCTGTAATAAGTTTTAAAATTGGTTGCCCTTTATGAATTTCCTCTCAAAATGTATCACTTGTAGGTAACTACTAACTACTGTTCAGTCTATACGCATAACATTAGACTCAGGTGTACCTTGTACATCTTCATTCAACAAATTAATGCCCATAGAAGCTTCACCCCTCATTCTATTTTTAAATTGCAAGTACGTTCCTTCACCTCCAGCAAAAAGGTCGATTTGAGTTCCAATCTTAGTTTGAACAACAGAACTTTTTGATTCACCCATTTTTATCATGGAGTGGTCTAGATACTTAAGAACTAGCTCAGTCCGATTCAGTATAGAGGTCGCGTAGTTCTGGTAATTGTTAAGGGATTGTGTGTTGTCTATGATTTCTTCGTTGTACTTCGATAGTGCTTCGTCTTTGGCTGTGATTTTGATATTAGGAGTTGTGATAATTAATGTTAAAGGCACAGCGTCTTGTATGAAGTAGATTAGAGCTAGAACTTGGACTGGTGTCCTGAAAGCAGAAATCAGAAGATTGTTTGTGGTCAAATATGGATTTTATGTTCTGCAACAGAACATACATTTATGCGTAACAAGTCAAAGCTTATTTGACGATAAAACGCATTTTCTCAACGAGAAACAGAGACAGTTAGTTGAAACATTCTCTATTTAGTATTAGCAACAAACGTTTTAGCGTTTGGGCAGACGGCTTAGCTCCTGTACTGGACACTCAGTAATAGTGTAATTAACCTTCGAGCGGGCGCGTGGATATTTGAGACAGCAACGGTCGCGCTTAACCGAAATGACCTACGGAAGATTTCAGGGATTTAGAACACCGATTAATTAATACTCATTTGTTATTGTTATTCTGAAATTATCTATTTTTGAGCTAGAACCAAATTGGTTTAATTTTAAAACAAAATAATAAAATAAACCATTTTCTTTGAATTAAGGATAACACTAACAAATTATGCACGCCCAACCAAAAGGGTCTGTTCCTTCGAGAGTTTTGTTGTTTTACTTAGATGTTTTTAATTTTTACTAGCTAATCTAGATGTAATAATTGGTATCGTTGTTTATTATCAACTCTTGTTTTGATTACTTCAGACACAGTCGTGTCGTCAAGGTAAAAATTACAATCAGGCGCGTGTAGTCGTTTCGACGCCTACGCCGCCACTTAAACATATGCATTCTGTTCCCTTCTGGAGGCTCGGAGAAGGAGGGAGTGCAGTAGTTTTTATCTAATGACAAGCTACTAGAAACGAGAAATACTTGTGACTAGAAATCTGGATATTATGAATGAAAATGTCGCCGCCGCTTGAAGGCTAATGAAATAACTGCAGAGATTGCCTTGTACAAACAACTTTATTATTTTGTTTGGAAGTTTGATTTACTAACTTTTTGAACGCCATTGTCACATAGACATGACAAGCAAGCGCGTGCCCTGTTACGGGGAAATTGTGGCTTGGCGTCGGCGATACGCTGATGTGTCTATGCTCTGGCGTTCAAAAGGTTAAAAAAGCTCAAACCATGGGAGCATGCACACTAACTTCTCCAACCTATTTTAATATACTTATTAGCTCTTTCTGCACATTAAACATACCTTGAGTAAACAGAAACAGTCAAGGAGTCATTTCCATCAGTTGTTTCACTGTCCAGTACCACCATTACTCCATTCAGTACATGGTAGGGAGACTTCCTATGTATAGCGACATTGTCGAAATGTGGCACTCTTTCCATCATCAGGTATTTGCAGAAGACTTCCAGAGACACAGGTTCATCATTATGTTTCTTTATATGCCTCAATTTGAGGTCCGTTTTTTCTGTAGTGGCTAGTATTGCTAGCATTATGTTGGTGTCTGAAATAGAGGCATTTAATTGGTATTAGGTATAAAAAGGTCTTATTCTCTAAGGCTTTCTTACTTAAAATAACTCTAAGGGTAAGTCAGGCAAATTATTTTGTACTACTTTTGTCAGTTTATTGTACATTAAAGCTTCACAAACATTGAATCTTTTTAACTGTCACAGAGACAAATAGAACTTGTCTTTTATAACATGCAAGCAACATTCAACCTCAAGTTGATAAACAATTAATTTCCCTAGTTCAAAGGCTGCCTGGCTCAAATGAGATCAGGCGGGTCACGTCAACTGTATGCATTGGGACCGTTGGGTAAGTCTCCATGCAATGGGTGCCTGAAGATAAGATTGACCAGAAAAGTGGTAAGACCTAGACGCATACCATTAGAGCTGGTGCGAGGTAGCACGCAAAAAGAATTCCTGGGGGACCTTGTGTGAGGCTTTGCAGTAGGCTGACAAAAAAGATGTACAAAACCATTGAATAATAATAGTAGTACTCTTGAAGAGCATTCAACTTTAAAAAAGTCTCTTTTTCAATTTTCTTCTTTTTTTGTCCTTAACAGGAGTATAGATTATTAAGTAATGGCTTATTAAGTAAACAATGGGTACCCAAATAAATTAACAGCATGGTACAACCATGCAACTGGGAAGTACTGTTAGTACTAAAATTCCTGATACTTTGAAGCAAGCAATCAGCAGGAAAACTGAATAAATCCATACCCATAGGATCACTAGCCATGACATCAAACTCTGCTCCCATTGTATCCAAAGAAGACAGTTCCACATCTTCAACAGGCAGAAGACATTCCTTTCCACTCTTCTTATAAAATATCACTACATTGAACTCAATCTTGCTTGCAACATTGCTATTTAATTCTGTCAAGTCAATTACAACAACTATTGCAGATTTTTTGTTATGTTTAAGTGTTTGTGTCCCTGTTTTCTCCCAAAATGGGGATATCTCAGTCTTTTCAAATAACTTTGTCGTGTATTCAATTGATTGGCCTGTTGTGCCATGGATTAATATGTGAACTTCCTCGAGGGCCCTGCAATGTATAGAGATTTGTTTTAAAATTGTGTTAATGAGTTACTTTGGGGGAGGCCTAGGTCCAGCACTGGATTTCTTTCGGCTAATATAATGAATGAGTGAGCTACTAGTGAGTATTGTCTTCACCCATATATATTTAATAGAGGAGCTACATTCAAATTTAATAACAGCCAGCATCAGCGCATGGCTTTGCGAGCTTGAAAACTGTCTGAACACAGAGGGAATGTAGTAGTAGGATAAAAAGTGTCACATTTCCTGTCCAAGAGCTAAGTTCCCAATGCTAAGTTTCATCCAAAAAGTCATCCATTAATCACGTGAAGCTCGAAAGGATGAGGAGGTTGGGAAAAAGTCACAAAATATCACAAGGAGGTGTAGTGAGACATCTAGTGTTTTAAGTTTTTCATTAAAGTATGTATTTATTTATATATTTAAAGACAATATTGTGATTTTTTTAAATACTTTGACCCAAAAAAACTTAACCATTACACCAGGGGGGATGGTTAAAAATTATAGATGATAGACAGTCATAACGTCTCCTTACTCATTATTCATATTGCATACATTTAAAACAATAACTATTTTCTTATTGCAAACTTTAATCCATGGTGTTTTTGTGTTGATTCTCAAGGCACTGGCCATCTGAAAGTTAAAATATAAACAAGTTATTTAAATAGAAATTTCATTACAAATGTTACTATCCTAATATATAAAAAATATTTATTATTCAAATGAGTTGAAATTGTTTGTTCACTGTTTAGTTCAAGAATTTTAATATAATAGCTATGTTAAAATAAGTATAGTTGGTACAGCAAATTGATTAAGTACCTCTTTAGCACCATCCTTAAATACAGAATCATCTAAATTAGGATGAATCTTCTTATAAGCCGAAAAAGCAACAGTTTGATGTAGATCTATTAAGTCCTTGTAAGTTTTCTCATTACATTTCACACTGTACTTAGCTTCGGTCAATTTTCGCATTAAATGAGTTATTATTGGTAAGGCATCATCATTCTGGGGTTCAATGAACGTTGTTGATATGTCTGGACGTTTGAAATTCTCGAAATTGTCGTCGAATATAAGAGGAACTGCATCTGCTTTGCGAAAAACTCTCAAACTCGCTTGACCACTGGATGAAGGATCACTGATATCATACCTATCGACACTGGTAACTATTTGGTGTATATTGAGTTTATCCTTTCTTGATAGAATGATTATTTCTTCCGTTGAAGTCACTAAGTAAAAGAGATCACAGTTGGAGTTCCTCAATATCTTGATTTCTGACGGCTTAGCGGCGCCGAGGAGCTTTATTGTGGACACCAAATCTCTTCGGTAATATTCCTTCACTTCTCCGTTTGTTGTACATATTGTAATATCAATATTTTTGTCATCGTTTGGGTGTTTATCGTAGAAGACGAAACATTTGATGTCGTTAACAATGGATGCTGGAACTAGCTTCACTAGCACTTGCCGCACATTTTCAGATAGTTCTGACATTATACTCGCTCATCTATGTTAATAATTGCAAATAAAAGCAAACAATGCTTACCTTTTTGTTATCACGCTACGGTTTCCCGCTCGCTCTCAAACTATCACACTATGACACTTATGACAGAACATGCATGTCAATATCACAGGTCACTGTCAAATTAGGGTTATCAGCAACCAAGTATAATTTACCTTCGGGCGAGATCGAGGACAAAAGCGTAATAAAATGTCAAATGGAATAAAAAATAACCTATGATTACGGAAAAAGCTTTTACAACGGAATGAACTCTGAAATATAAAAAAAATCTTAACGTAACGTCACATGAGTAGATAAACGAAACAGAGACAAAGCTTCAAACAATTACCGCGCGAATCGATTGCACTACTACAAGCACGCGGGGCATGTGTGTGTGACCACTGGCGGCTTGTCGCGTACGCAGCGAGACTGGAAAAAACCGGTTTACGCTTGCAGAGCCAGTTGACAATCTCAGGGTCAGTGCGACGCACGTTGTTTGTTTTGTTAGTTGCAAGTTTGGATATTTTAATGTAAAACGTAGTATTTTATTATTAATAATGGTTGTTTATTGTACTGTGTGTATGAATAATACTAGAAAAAATAAAGATATATCGTACTTTAACTATCCCAAGGAGTACAATAGGTAAGTAAATATTTTGATTATTACTTTTTGAAGTAAGTACCTTTATTTTATTGTATGGTCCTTTTTTTAATAAGAAGAGGGTTGTACACGGTGTGTTTTTACCTTTTCATTATTAATTCAAGTTTAGCATTTGTAAGTATGTGGGTGGGTTGGGTTGTAGTAGGTAGATAAGTGTGTTAAGTTTAAATATTGCAAGAAAAGAAATTTGAACCACTTCCCGATGTCTGATTGAGCAGATTTTTTTATATCTACCTGCGTAACCTCGGTAATAATGCAATAATAAGATATAACCTGAAGCTGCACCCAGGATTGTCTCCTCACTAGGGAACTCTTCAACGGTTATTAGCACGGTCACGAAATGTTGTGTGTTAGTTTAATTTTGATAATTCAACATGATGCTTATCATGAACTGCTGCTGCAGCCTGCATTGTCTCCTTACGACGGAGCGGAGATATTTAGCAACAAAAAGTAAATTTAATTTTTGTTGCTAAATATGATCTTCACCATAAACTGCTGCTGCAGACAGGATAGTCTCCTCGCGAGCAAACTGCTCAACGTCCATAGTACCTAGCATGATCATAAAAGTTTGAATAGGTACGCATTTAAAAAGCATTTTAATGGAAACGTATTATTATGTAATACCTACAATTATCGTTTGGTCCCATAAAAAATCATTCAGTTTGGCTCAGTAGATTTTATTTTATGAGCATTATTTTTGTTTATTGGATGATGTAATAAGCGTACCTATAGATTACACAATTCTAATGCGAATGTAAGAAATTTATATATATGACAAGAATTTAAGTAGAATATTATGAACTAAAAAGGGTAAAATTAAAAAAAACTTAAAAAAAAATTAACCGACTTCAAAAACAATTCAATGAAATAAAAAACAAAGCCACCGACTTCAGAAAGAAAAGTTATTTTGTACTTTTTTCGGGTCGTTTTTGAAGTCGGTTAATAATTTTTGAAAAAGTTTTGTATACTTAATAGTGTTCGGTTCGCATTGCCATTTTATTTTTGTTTCAGGCGGCATGATTGGCTCAAAACTGTCGGGCGTCAAGATCTGCTTCTAAAACTTGTTGATGATAAAACGAGACAACAATATAGAATATGTGAGGATCACTTCGAAAGAAACTGCATCAAGTTTTCTAAAAATGGAACTGTAAAATATTTGTTTGATTATGCTTTTCCAACACTCAAATTGCCGTCAAACGAAGGTGCAAGCTCGAGTTCTACTTCTATACAAGAAGATCATACATCACGTAGCGTTCAAACAGAATCCGATATGCAAAGTACGAATAGATCGGCGCAAACGGGTCTTCACCTTTCAGCAAACACTCCAAGAAAGAGAAAACTAGCACTTGAACTTCGAGAAGCTAAAAAACAAAAAACCAATTTAGATAACATAACTAAAGAAGACTTTTTAAAATTATGCGATAAATTTATGAGTAAAGGTATTATGAGTAAAGGTATGTCTCAAATTATTAAATGGCAAATAGATGTGAAGGCAGGTTATAGTGGAAACCGGCAGTCTGGCTTTCAAATTTTTTGCCCTCAATCTTTATTACTCCGGTCCAGCGGCATACAGATTTCTCACAAACACATTTTGTTTACCTTCCTTGGTCACCTTACAAAAGTTAGTTATGCCAATAGGCACTCGGACAGACGAACGTTTGTTCTGTGCGTTAAAAGCGAAGGTAGACAAAATGGGATCGCAAGAAAAGATTTGCAGTGTTTGTGTGGACTACATGTCCTTGAAAGCTAACCTGTATTATAATATCAGAAACGATAGAATTGTAGGACTTCATGAAATCAACGGAATTCAAAAAAAAGAACCAGCTAAATACGTGATTGTTATGATGATTCGCGGTATTATACATAATTGGAAACAACCAATAGCTCATTCATTTCTGTCTCAATGTAAAAATTATCCAGAAGTAAATGAATGGATTGACGAAATTATTATATCATTACTAAATATTGGCCTGGATATACGCGTATTTGTTTCAGATTTAGGTTCAGATTTTATAAAAGCATCAAAGTTCCGTGAGTAGTGATAAAACATATTTCGAAGTAAATGGACACAACATTTTTTACATGTTTGATGTCCCGCATCTTATGAAATGTGTAAGAAATAACTTTAAAACATGTAATTTCATTTTTGACAATAAAGTTGCGAAATGGTCACATATAAAAGACTTGTATAATCAAGATAAACATCGACAAATAAGATTAGCACCCAAACTGACTGATCTTCACATCAACCCCAATAATTTCCAGAAAATGCGGGTGAAATTAGCTACTCAGGTCTTAAGTCGAACTGTCGCATCAGCTATTAACACATACGTAGACTTAAATCTTATTGACGCTGCCGCAAGAGATACCGCTGTTTTTATAAATAAAGTTAATAACTTGTTTGATATATTAAACTCGAGTACATTGCGATCTCCTAATAAATTTAAAAGAGCTTTCCGCGGAGATAATTATCAAATTGACTTCTTACAGCAAATGTTGGTATTTTTTAAGAACCTAAATTTAATAAGAATCGATGGGCAAAAGGACGTTACGAATATCATGAATTTTATCAACGGGTTCCAAGTGTCCATAAAATCTTTATTACAACTATCTGAAGATTTAAAATCAGAAGGAATTAAATTTATATTAACGAGACGCCTAAATCAAGACGTAATTGAAAATTTCTTCGGGAAAGTCAGACAGGCTGGAGGTAACTGTCAGGAACCAACATGTCAACAACTTAGTAATGCCTTCAAAAAGATATTTATAACCAATATCCTAAAGAAACCTCAAAATACTAATTGTGATCAAGATTTCGATAGCTTACTTATGAAACCAGACGACTGTCGTATTTTCAATACTCCCACACAAGTTTCGCTAGATCCGCAACCAGATGAAGTTATTGCCCCTGAGTTAACAGTAGGTACAAGTGACTATCGGTTTGATTTACCGGAAAAAAATGGTTTAGTGTATGTATCAGGCTATTTGTACAGAAAATGCCTCGAACAACATAACAAATGTGAAAAAATAAAACTGTACGTTAAGAGATCTGAACAACCTATAAATATGGGCAAAGATTCTCTATTCAGCCATTACAAGGATTTTAATGATGGTAACGTACAACTGGGATTTTTAATTATACCTCCTGATAACTTTATCGCATTTGTTGAATTGCTTGAGCAAAAGTTTCGCGAATATTTCGATCTTGAAATAAATATTGTCAATGTTGGCAACGAAATACTTAAAAGTATTAAAGATTGTAAATTTGATATGCCATGTGAGTGTTTCCCGTTCGATTACTTGAAAAAACTATATGTTCGATTCAGAATTTATCACACCATTAAAAGAAACAATAAATTATTAAAAAACAAACATTATAAAAAGAAAATTATTAGAGTCAGTAATCTGTAAAGTATTCTATCATACTGAATAATATAAAACTATTTAACAAATGATTTATTTAATTTCTCTTATCCTATTGTGACAACCCTACCAAAATAGGTAATAATTTTGCACGTTCTTAAGAAGCTTAGCCTCTGTTCCGTTTATCTACTCATGTGGTAACGTTCCATCACGAAAGTTTTTCAAATTCATGAGTATGTGGCGTCACAATATTGTGCAAATATGTTTTAATATTTAAGTTGCTCCGTTGTTAAGTGGCAACATTAGAGACGATTCGGGGCGCTACCCTTAGCGTCCCTCACCGACTTGTTCACCACCGCCGCGAGACGCGGACTACGTTAGTCCATACTGTGTTATATAATAATATCTCTAACTAATAGCTCTAGTTCATCACTTGTGGCTCCAGTCACAATCCTATTGTTAGACTATACTATTGCACGTGTTAGCGGGCACACCATTTATGCCCGGAGGCATAATTAGTTTGGTTTACTTGTTAATGCTTGAGTTTGTCTATTTCTGATGGCTTAATGGAGTGTGCTAGCTACCAAGTGTCAATTAATTTCATTTAATTTGATTTACAGTTTGAATATTTTATTTTCTGTGTCATGTATTGTAAAATACTTTGCATACTATTGTATAAATTCAAGTTTTTAAAAGCTTAACAGACAGATGTGTTGCTGGGGAGTTTGTTGCGCCACTTCTTCTTCCCAGCTACAACACTAGGAAGTGGTGACGGGCGGGCGTTTTGGGGGACTGTCTTTATGTAGAACTTTGACGTTCAAAAAGTGCTGGCTCTCAGCCTAATTTGAATAAATGACTTTTGAATTTTGAATAGTTAATTATATACAATCAATATTGTTGTTAACTGTAATAACTGTTACCGTGTGTCAATTATATATTATTAGCTACAAGTTGGATTTTCACTTCGTCTCTGAATCATCAACCTCATTGTAAGACGCATCCAGGGGATAGATGGAATACCTACCAACTGCGTCCCCAAGTTACACCTGTAAAATGGCCATTAATTCAAGAATCACCAGCACAAATTATAATAAGTACTTCCTAATATAATTCCAATTCATAAATTTATAGGATGGAAAATCGTACAACTAACAAATTTGCGTTCCCATAGTTTGGGTAAAAGTTACATTAAAAAATGGCAACCTAGAAAAGTCACTGTCAAAATTGACAGTTTGTTTTTTTGTGATTAGTATTCAAAGTAAAAAGCAAGGGTTAATCTTAACAGCCTAGTGGCAATCTTATTCCTTCACAATCTGTAAATTTCAAAAGAAAAAAAAAATTACCTGACTTGAGAAAACTGATCAAATGATCACTGATGATAGCAGTAATTTAATTTGTTTCGGAACGGGTTTTATCGGAAGCCATAAGTGGTGGGGAATTTGGCTAGTTCCTAAACAGGAACTCCCCTGAGGTATCTCTTGGTACAGACGCCAGCACATCAAGCTAGGTACCCGAAACTGTAAAATTTTCCCAATCTACCTTGAACCTAATTGTAGAAAATCTATTAAAGAGATTTGACAGATTGTTGTTATGTAGCTTGATATGTTTGCGTCTGTACAAGTACCTACATACATTTTTGAAACCGACCGTTAGTCGGATATCGTCGTGTAAGTTTTACCCAGTAACTGGGCTGTGGCATGTGGAGGACAGAAAGGCAGCATGTCTCTATGTGAAATACCTACCTACCAGTATTTCAGGTTGGCTTTCGTCTTATTAGTCGAAAGTTCACGAAAGCCGACCGTAACATTTCTAACAAATTGGGAAAAGGCTATAGGTAGGTAGTGGCCATAAATTAAGCATTTTATTCATAAGCTACGATAGCTATTCAAACTAGGCATTCCATTCAGGTAGGTACCTCATGCATAACATGACAACCATGTGAACGTTAGGGCATGATTGATTAACTGTTCAGAGGACAGTTTTCATGAACTCACGACCATTTTAACTTGACATCCATGGCGGCGCTTCTAGCAAAAGAAATCGCCAAACTCGAGGGTCAGGCTGTACTAGCTTATCTGCTTAGCGCAACGATCCGTAGCTTTTCAATATCGCAGTACAAAAGATCGTTTCCCATCTCACGGAGGCCTGTTATTACGGTGACAGGGTGACTGCATACAATGCACGTGATTTGCCTCGCATGCATAATGCAACACCAGCTCGCATGAATGTAGGTTTTGTTTTTTACTTGGGCTCTATTGGAATAGATATTAAATCAGTGTCTATAGTAGGCGCCAGATAAATGTGGAATAAAGTATATTGACCTTTCCCTAATAACTGTTCATAGGTACCTGAACAATTAAATATGAATCGTTTTTCATTATTAGACAATGTTAAGGATCACGAGAGATGATGATTCGGGACAGCTTTGTGTCATTAATTCCGTTTTTCAAATTAAAAATGTCAATAATTGTAGGTGGGTCAATGACCGTTATTCCACGATTATCTGGCGCCTACTATAGACGCTATGATCTAGACGCCTTTGTTACCTATTTTTTATCCGTGTAAAGTACCTACCTAGGTAGATACCTACCTACCTAGAGCTTAGTGGTAACATAACATCCTATTAATATGATAAGTAAATTACATTTGATGAATGTTTGGTAATCAATTACCTACGCCTTAATGACTGAACGGATTTAGAAAAAGCTCGACTCACGGAACAGCAATGTCCTGAATGGACGAGAGGACATAGAATACTCCTGGACCTGACACCTCAAGTAGTCATTAGGTATAAGAAATCCTAATTTGAAAGGTACAAGACTACAAGGTAGGAAGGTACCTGCTTACTTAAATCTACCGAGTAACTTTGTCGTTGTTGATTTCGGGAACTTTGATGACTAATAAATAAACCTAGGTAGGTACCTACCTACTTCTATTTTTAGTTTAAAACAACAATGTCAATGTGCCTACTGGTTTCCTTCCTTTAGAAAATAATGATTAAAAGCTTTGTTAGTTAGAATATTAGACAAGATAACTGTCTATCTATGTCACCGGAAAATTGTAAACTCCGTAAGATTGTAATAAATCTTTATTGGATTATAATTTCTCGATATATTCTGAACAAATAATTTTAAATCCTATCCAAATTCATCAGTTTCCAATATAGATACTTGCTTAGGTGTCTTATTGAGAAAAATGAGTTTGCTATTTCACGCGATATGTTACAATCTTACGGCGTCTGCAATTAGCCGGTGACAATGTGACATATATTTACTAATACATTTAATAAACTGAAGTGTTTGTTTGATCGCGCTAATCTCTGGAACTACCTACCAGACGGATTTGGAACATTATTTTTGTAATTGATAGCCACATTCATGAGGCTATATGGGACGGGAAATTCCTACGGGAACGAGAAAAAACGGGATATGCGCGTACGAAGTCGCGGGCAAAAGCAAGTACCTATACCTATAATATAACTTATCTATATTGGTAGGTACCTACCTACCTGCCTATAGGTACCTACCAAAATAGCCATTGCCAATAAAAGCACGTAGCCGTAACTCATCACTGGTACCTAAGGCAAGGCGAAATACGTGTAGCATCGTACCTACATCAATTTAAATGAAAATAACTTAGACATACCAGCACAAAGTTATGCAAAACATGAAACTAGTTTGATAGTTAACCCCAGAGTTTGACTACCGTCAGAAAGTTATGAAGTTTGTTCTTAACTTTCTGACCACATTCATAAACTTGTCTAAGGTGTGTAGACATCTATTATGTAGGGGTGAGGACCAAAACTCTTCGAAGTGGTGAAGTTTTGGGTAACTAATTACACTGGTCAACAAAATTTTGCAACAAGGAACGTGCTTAGGTAGGTAGGTACCTACTGTGGCGGGTGAAACCTGCTGTGGTTTGGTTACATCCAGCTGGCACCTATACGGCTATACCTAATTAGTCGATGGAACTTTAGGAGCATGCAAAAATATAGAATAGATTCAAATGTAAAAAGTGTAAGTACCTATAAATTGATTTTCCAAGTCCATAGATTTTCATATTGTAGATTTGTAAAAACTACCGTTGATACCACACTGAAATATACGTATTCTTGAAGAAGTCTCAACAGTTTTATTGGAACCTGTAGTGTTGCATCGTGCACCGTATGTTCCTACTTACCCATTGTGTAGCCAGTATACTATAGTAGTCTTTGCCATTGTGCATGGTACAGTACAGAGCACCATGGGTATATACTGCAGTATCTACCTACCCTACCACAGAGTACTTTTATATCTACCTACTAATTTTTAAATAAGTACCTACTTATCTACCATCATTACAAAACTATTCCCGATCATTTATTACATGTTTTGATCAGAGACCAATTCTCATATTTTTAAGCATCGCATCGCAGACTCGCCGTCGCCAATAAAAACACCCCTAATTACCAACATTTTGTTTGACATTGGCTGTCTGACTGAGATGATTATTGCGTCTTCAATTTGAGGATTTTGTAAGAGTAGGTACCTTCCTACGGGAAAGCCTTCAGATTTGCAACCAATTTTGTTGTATTAATCAATCGGACAACCGCGGCCGGCCTTATTCCTTAAACCGGATTTAGGAACATACCTAGCTATATAATTATGTATTTCATAAAAGTACAATAAACTAGGTTGTTCCGCTAAAGTAACCAGTAAAATCAAGTTCAAGGTTGACTAAAATGAACAAAATAAGCTGTTGCGACTAATTTAATCATGAGAACTTTGATCCTAGGTTGGCAACGCTCTAGGTACTTACATTCATTCAATAGTAGTTTTGTACCCAGAACCCACACATTCGAATTAAAAAGTGTTACGGACGAACAATAGTTAGGCCGCTAGGCATCGGGTGACCGGGACAAGGTCGAGCCGCGATGCTGCGCCATTGCAGCGCATTGCACCATCTGTATTGTATTGCCATGCCACGCATTACCCACACTGGTGCCATCTTGCGAATGAGTATCTCAGTTAAAAAAAAATCTTTCATAAACAATAAACTAGGTTGTTCAGCTAATGGCGATGCAAAGATTGTAACTAGCGCTTCTAGTGTCAAAATTGTGAAGTTGTCCAAGAACGACACTGACAGTTTTCGATTCGATTTACATGAGGGAGAAAGTTTTTATTTTTTTGGTCAATGGTACTTCTTTATCGCAGCTTGACTGCTAGCTGAACTAATATCAATGCTTTCAGATTTGTCATCGTCCAATTCTTCAAAACTTGATATTAGAAGAGATAATTGTTTTTTTTTTGGCAAAATATTTGTAAATCTCTGGAAGAAGGTGCATATTATGCACATGCGGTACTGATTCAATTCCCAAAATTCTTTCACCTATATAATGTATGTAGAAAGCTACACTACCGCTATACCGGTAGCTATACCGTATAGTGTCATAGGCTACTTTTTATATTGTGGCCTATTGCAAAAGCCTACTTAAACCCATCCAAAGGTTTTCTGTAATATCACTTTTAGCGATAAGACAACCCAATGTTACAGTTTACAAAGTTACCCAACTTACTCCATATTGTAATTGGTAATAGTGTACAAGTAGGTACACTATTACCTAGTGATTGATCTGACCTTGCTTACGTTAATAAGGTTATCAATCAATACCTCTTGGCCTGAATGTTGAACTGGAAACCAAGCATACCGAGCTGATCTCACCGGGACACAAAGTCGTAAACTCTGAGCACAGGAAGCGCACCGGTTCAACCGGAGATCCCGGCGGCCCCCTTCCTAGGTAAGTGCTGAGGAAGTCCATCTAGTTTTAATTTATGGGGGTCGGACGTAACTTTCCTTATACATTATGTACCTACTTGCCGGATACCCTATGTAGACCTACACGAGCTACGCACAAGAGAAGATCGACGCAATATGTTAACTAAGATCCCAGTCTTCCCATCTCGTCCTATTCAAAGTAGGTACTTCCTATCCTGCTCCTACTATCTTACTAATATTATAAATGTGAAAAAGTGCATATTTTTTTCTCACGTAGTTTTATGTGGAACACAAATAGACCACGTTCCGGATTAGAATATAATACTTCGGGTATTTATACTTTTTATCCCGATATGCGATACAATAGGAGAGTTTTCTGGTGCTAGCAGAAGCCAGTAGGTAGAACTATAAATAAAATGGCAAAGACCTTCCACTTTTGTTTTTCCCTCAGATGCTGTAACCACTTAACCACGTTCACAACTTGGGAAGTTTTTCTCCTCATGTTAAATAGATCATTGTCCCCCACTTAACGTGAGAACTTCCATGTGCTGATTGACACCATTTATGTCCTCTATAAATAACTGCTCATACTCTAGGTTGGAGGTAATTGTAGCTAATTGTGGTGGGCTGATACTGTTTTTAAAATGTCGGTAGGTACTTCGGTAGGATCAATTTGAAACTGATGTGTTATCTGCTTAATTGAATCCAAAACTTTAACAATTACCTTGAGTGAAGCGTTGTTTAGGTCAAATGTTTTGTATTTTTATTCATGTATTCGTCACATTATCGAGATCCCTAGGGTTAGTACAAATTTAGTTTAGGCAACTTTAAGACCCCTGATTTCGTATTTATTGATGGCTTTTGTACTTATTGATGGCTTGCGTTTGTCCAAAATCGCACCTGATGGAAAGCGATGATGTGGTCGACGTTGGAGCTCGCTTGCCTAGAAGTATTGACTTAAAGATCCCCGGGTTTTAAACTACCAGAAAACACAGACTCCGGCAAGGAATTTCACTCTTTGGCCTGAAAATCTGCTAATATTTTGGCATTATAGCATGTTCTAAACTCCAAATTCTTAATTAAGAAATCGGCCCTTAGTCACTGGCTCGTAGACAGGAGTCACAAGTCACAACGAGCGAAGCAAACAAAAAAAATACAACACAAAAAAAAACAAATGAATACTATGTTGTTGGCTTTATAGTAAGCAATTGTTCCGAAATAATTAATAAATAATAAGATTTTTTTCTCCAAAAATATCTACCTTCTACTAGAAGGTAGATATTTTTGGAGAACTAGGTACTAGATATTATTTTCTTCCACTTAATAAAAAAAACCAAGCAAGCTTGGTTTTTTTTATAAAGTGGGAGAAAAGTGCTGAATAGTTTTCTACATTTAAGACAAAATTGTAAAATAAAATAAAAATGCTTTAGCAAATTTTTTATACAAGGAATGACAAATTCGCCAGTTTCTTACGTAAGGCAGTCCGAAGATTCATCGTCATTCGAGATTACGAAGCGTGTCCGAAGCCTCATTGAGAATTTGAATAGATTCGGTCCATGGTTCAGTGAATTCTTTTTCAGTCAATTCTTCGCTAGTCATGTGATTAGCAACGACTTGCCGAAGCCGGGTTGATGATTGGACACAGATGGTATTAATTAAACGCTGGATAAGTAGATACCCATTTATCTAAATTTTGAGTAAGTAACGATAATCTTTGTATCAGTTAAATTCTAATTCCCGAAGTGTCCATACACTGCTATAAATGAAAATAGCCACCTATTGGGCCTAAATCCCAAAAAGATATAAAAACGTCGCTGTCTGCCTCTATCTGACTTCCTCTAACCCCCACGAAGAACGATGAACGAGGAAAGTTTGTACCTATGTATAATTTGGACTCGTGCGAATCTGGCTACCTGCAGGAAAATCGGAAGCATTCGGACTAAAGATGACATCAGATTCAATCCTCAACATAGGTGATGCTAAAACCTCAGCATAGGCGACGGGCCCGCTAGGGCAAGTGCCTGCCAGGGTTGCGGAATTGCTGGAAAGAGTTACCGCGTAATTTTAGTCAGTAAGAGTCTATAGAGGTATGCGGTAGGTACAGAGAGTAAAGTCCCGCACACCTCCAGTGAAATGGGAGGATCCTCCTCCAGACGGTTATTGTGTCTAGTGGGCAACTGCCCGATAGTTGATATTCGGACTGTTGTTCGAGAACTTTGCTTACGCGATGCAGGATTTTGTTATTAGTTCGTCGTAGATGGTGTTGCGGTTCTTTTTGTTGCCACACAAATTTCGTTTCTTAGTTTTTCATGTGGCGGCATTGATGCCGCTACAAGTCTGACACGATCATGTTTTCCTATCCCTAAGAAAAAGGTATTGCTAAGACAAGACAAACACTGCTAGAAATTCCTTTGCGATGCAAAACAACATAGGAATATTCCAGACCGGCATGACATACCAGTATAGTTATTCTAATATTAGCGCGGCAGGACCTCCGGACTCCTGTCACCTACAAGCGCGGCCGTGAGCCAACGACGACGGTTTAAAATAGTTACTTTAAATGGCTACTTCCTTCGACGGTGATTGTCATAGAAATCACTGGAAATGTGCAGTGGACTGTATAGGACGGTGCATGCATTTCTTGTAACATTTGTTTTGGAACTACAAAGTTAAAGATTTTCTATTAACTTAGGAAATACAACATTCTGAAAAATCTAGGTTCTTCTTCGTTTTAGCGAATCGGTTATAAGTATAGTTTTACTTAAGTTGCTTGTTTGGTTTAATGGGTATGCCGTGCACGAAGGAATGTGGGCTAAGGTCTGCGGGATCGACGCATAACCACGGAACTACACTGAATGAAACAATGAAATCTAGTACGAAATTGTTCTCACTCAAAAAAAGTTAAGCAAGGACACAGCGGCTTAGATGGCTACAGCTGTAATTGGAATGGCTGAAGAATTAATTTAACAAATTCAATTAAAAGCCAGCCACTTAATCTGATCTCAATCCCATATCTGAGCAAGTGCCATGAGAGTTCCACAACGATTTCACTAAATGGCCGGATTCCACTACACTGTCAATTGCCAACGAAGTGATTCACCCATTACATCAGCAGAAACGTTAGGTATTCTTAACTGGGGGAACGTAGGACATCGTCACTCAAACTTACACTGCTGATTGTAGATATCTGCATTCACCAATAAGGACACTGGTACCTAAGCTTGTCCGTAAGACTTGTTATGTTGCAATAATACCAGGTAAGTAGTTGGGTACTCTCCATCATCGTCTTTCTTCGTCCCGCTGCTTCATTTCAATTCGGCCTGGTTTGTTTATGACAATCTTGTCTCTGGGGTGGATCGAATGACATATTTTTCCCATCTGCACGCAGAAAACGCGCTTGGTCGAGGAGTTGCGGAAACCAGCCCGAGTTACATACCTACGTACATACATTTTGTCTTAAATTATTTCTTTGGAAAAATAATCATTCTTTAATTTTTGTTTTTCACATCATCATCATCCTCAGCCTTGTCCCATGCTACGTGAGGTTGGCGAAACATTCCACATTTTTCAATTCTTGTGCTTTTGGATCTGTCTCCTCAGAGACCTACCTACGGCCATTTCTCTTGATAAATGGAAAAAAGTAAACATGACGCATATCATAATAAAAAAAAAACTTACACACAGAATAGAATAGAAAACATTTATTCGACACAGACACAAAACAACAGCAACAAAGACGTAGTAAAAAAGACAACAATCATATAACTTACCGTCCCAGCATTTGCTGGGCATCAAACACCCAGCGCTGGTTTTCACACGGACGCGGGTAAATAAAATAGATACACTTGAAAATTATATTTAGGTAGTAAATAATGTTTTAGAATACTTACTACTAAATAAGTATCAGTTTTCAAAGTATCTATGAATCTGCAATAGTTATAAAATAACGCGATGCAAAAGAACCCATTATCGATTATTAGCATAATTCTGTGCTGCAATCGTGTGCGAGATAGAAGCCTAGCGCTGTTGCCAGCGTTTTTCAGCGAAGGGATTTGTCAAATAGTCAAAAAATTTTGACTCACAAACTTTGTCGAAGTGTCACGTGCTGAATCCCTTGTATTTTGGCATTTCATTTGTCTAGACTCTAGACAAATGAAAGGCTTGGAACCGGTTTAAAAATAACCGGTTATTAAATGTTATAACCGGTTTTATTGTTTATTTCGTTCAGAGTCGAAACGTTAAAAGAGCGTTATTATGAACCCTTATTAACCGGTTTATTCCGCGAGAGCCGATCGAGACACGGCGTCCACTTTCGGCGGGGCGGCCGGCGGGTGGGGGGGGGGCATCGCTCACGTCATGTCATCACGCGTCGCTACCTACGCAACATTGACACGCACTGACTTGCTTGCGCGCCACATGCTTACAAATACGTCACAAGTCGTCGTCACCGTTCGATATTATTCAAAGCGATGGGACGAAAGAAAGTAAACTGTGTGTACCATTACTATGATTATGACGAAGTTACCAAAACTTCTAAGTGCCGCATGGAAAACTGTGGACAAGTATTACGGGTGAGTACCTACCTATTGTAGAACTTGATAAGTAAGTAGTACCTAAATATTTTCACCAGAATATTTACCAAGTACCTAGATCATTTTTTTTTTGAGTTTCCGGTATTTCGGTGCTGCTAACAACAAACATTCTTCTAGTTTTAGTGATCATCAAAGTCTAAAAACCTACAGTTTAACACCCGCGATCTAGTCCGTGTGGAATATACCTACCTACACGCTGGTTTTTTTTGTCGTTATGGAAACGAAAATATATAGTCTCAATGTATAATAGAATCGATTAGTATTGTCAATTTAAATAACATTTGTCTTTGTTCGCAAAAAAATAATTTTTATTATATTGTAATCATTTCACTCGAATGAACGAATTATTTCGAGTCGATTTGTGATTTTTTGGTTGATTGTATCATAAAACGATCTAAACTGTTACAGTTAAATTTGGAAAACTTAAAATTTCTTCGAATTAAATGGTAAGGATATCTATCAAAATTTACCTACGAGCTACGACGCGCGACAAGCCGGGCCGTGCACGGAACGGACAGCAGGCGCGTAGGTACTTATAAGATAGACTAGAATCTAGAGTATGGGAGCACATTGCACCGTATTCTAGTTTTCTTAAAATAATAAGGATTATTTAAAATTAGAATAATTCCACTCGCCAATACCGCGCACGTCTTATTGTGTAGGTATATCTGTCACCGGAAAACGGCAGACTCCGTAAGATTGTAATAATTCTAGATTAGATTGTATTGTCCCGACACCTATATTTTGAAACAATCGTTTTGTTTATTAAATAATAAATCGCATCCAAATTAAATAGTTTCCATTCTATCTATGGCTTATTTAGATAAAATAGTTTGTAATTGCATTGCACGCGATATTTTACAATCTTACGGCGTTGGCCACTATAATGAAGATTTATTGGAATAAAATATACATATCATATTTTTAAATAGACACTACCAATCGATTCTATTATTATTATTGATATGGAGTCTGTATGTTTTTGAGACCGAATAATAAATTCTACGTACCTACCTACCTATATGTTATGTTTTTTTTCATATTAGATGGTACAAACCAGATTTAAGCTACCTGATGATTTCTATTGTCTCGGCTTAACTATTAATTAGGCTCTGGTTGTCATGCATTGTCAAAAAAAACCTACTTTTGGATTAAACTATTTGTTTCATAAATACCTATTCTTGATTAATTAGGTAAAGGTACTCGTACATGTCACGTTAGGACTGGTGAGCATGAGGTCCCGGGTTCGATTCCCTGTTCGGGCAGTTTCGGGATTTATCCATTAGAGATTCCTCAGTAGTAACCACGGAGTCTGGATTTGTGCCCGTTTGATGGGAATAGGTTCGCACCCTATTACATAGATCTTAAATATAACTGGCAACGGGTGTATTATTAGGAACACCTTTGCCTAATCCTTCGGGTATTACAGGCGTAATGTACATGTCACCGGAAAATGGCAGATTCCGTAAGATTGTAATAAATCTTGATTGCATATATTTTCTCGATATATTTATTATAAAAAACCATTTTGTATATGATAAATCCCATCCAAATTCAATAGTTTCCAATCTATCCGTGCCTTGCTTAGATAAAAACGTTTACAATTTCACGCGACATTTTACAATCTTACGGCGTTTGCCACTTTCCGGTGACACACATAATAGAAGGTGATTAAAATGAATATAACAAAATGATTTTGTTTTAGGGTAATCACGGAGCGAACTTACTTCGCCATTTTTACACCCAACATCGACTGGAATACGAAAAAATTCAAAAAAGAAACTTAGCCAATAATAATAAAGAAAATGTAACACCAACAACTTCCAAAACAACTTTGTCCGTTGTTATTGAAAATTGCACACGTCTGGTAACTGTGCACGGTAGACCATTTTCTATTTTAGAAGATGAAGCTTTTAAAAACATAATTGCCTTGATTCCGGACTTAACAAAAAAAGATTGTTCAGGAATAAATAAGAAAAATATAAAAACTTATATCCAAGAGAAAGCGTATGAAGTGCGTAGAAAAATTCACGACGAGATAAAAGATAAACTTATTTCACTAAAAATTGACGTGGCATCAGTAAAATCTCGAAGATTTCTTGGTGTGAACATTCAATACATCTTGGATAATAAAATTATAATGAGAAACCTTGGTGTCCTTGAATAACATGGAAGAAATACAGCTGCGTTTCTGAAAGAGTGTGTTATTTTAGTTTTAAGTCGCTATGGAATCGAATTAAAGCAATTGTACTCGCTAACATCGGATAACGGTGCTAACATGTTGAGCATGTCAAGACAATTAGATCAAGATCTTCAAGCATCATTCGACACTCAAGACACTTCTGATTCTGAATTGCCAGGTTCAGGAGAACATACTGAGGAAGACGTAGAATTTGAGCAGCTTATGCTAGATGTAGACATTCTTGATTTCAGTGAAGTTGATGCCATGGGGCCTCCTAAAATGACTGCGGTGCGCTGTGCTGCGCATACGTTACAACTATCCATAAGAGATGCTTGCGTTGAACTCGAGCATCTTTTTGATCGATGTCGCAGAGTAGCTCGTGCACTTCGGTCGCCGAATAATGCACTACGACTAAGGGAAAATGAATTACCTCAGGCCATCATTGACTGTCCAACAAGGTGGGACTCTACTGCAGACATGATAGAAAGAATATTGAAGTTGAAAAGTTTTTTGAGTGAACAAGCTGACCCAATACTTCAAACATTAAACATGGATAACTCATGGGAAAAATTAGAAGACTGTCAAAAGGCTCTTACGCCGTGCCGTGTTCTTTCAAAGGTCTTACAGAAAGAGCAATTAACTTTCGGCGACTTTTACCTATCCTGGATCAACTGTGTTTTGGAAATTGATAAATTAAACACAGCTTTTGCATTCTTTCTGACCCGATGCATGAAAGAGAGAGAAACTGCACTTATGAATAATGATTGTTTTATAAGTGCGATTTATTTAGACCCTAGAGTCAAATCCATTTTAACGGATGAACAGCTAGAAAAGGCACGTGATCATTTAGTGCAAACTTACCAAAGAGCTGTACAATTATTTTCAACGAGTAATGCAAATTCTACAACACCGGAAGAAAGTGAAGATCCCGATGAAGAACTATCTTCTACCAGAAGTACCACAACCGAGCTCAATACTTTTTTACAAGCTCATTTTAGACGACGACAGCAAAACATGTCAAATTTTAACAGTGAACACAATTTTAAGAGAATTTTGATTGAATTTTTAAACCAACCGTTGCTTGCGGCTAATACCAACATATTGAACTATTGGAGTTCAATGAAAATTCGCGAGCCACAGCTCTATTTATTATCAAATATAATTTTGGCTACTCCACCTACTCAAGTAAGCGTGGAAAGACTATTTTCATCGTTAAAATTTGTCATGAACAATCTACGAATGTCTCTGAAAGATGACATATTCGATGAAGTCCTTGTCATCCGAAATAATGCGTTGTATGATAAATAAAACATTCAGTTGCTGATTTAAGTTTAATGTTATCAGTATTAACATTCCAATAGTCTTGAGACTACGAATTAATTATTGCTAATAGAAAGAAAAAGAATAAGAAACAAAATAAGTAGGTATGGTTTTTAGATAATACGATAAGTAGATTTATGCTAAGTAATTGGAATAATCACGACTTGCCACTTACATTAAAAATCACAAAATGATGTACCATGTCGGTAACTGCAAAACTGCGAGCGATGTCACAACGGCTCGGTAATATAAAAACCATACCTCAGAAAATACGATTTTTTCGATAGTAGCCCCATTATATTAAAAGCGAATAATTAGGTTAAAGTAAATGTTAACAAATTTAATAGACCTAGGAACTCATTTCAGAAACGAGAATTTAGAAAAAATATAAGCATCAATAGTGAATAATTTATCAAAAGTATTAGTAATTTAGAATTCCTACATTTCCATTGTCTCAAATGAGCACCTAGGTACTATATTTCACAAAAGTTATTTTCCTAAATTAATGATTAATTTTGTTTCTATGTTCCTGTTTTAAAGAGTCTACGTACTTTAATATATTAATATATGCTTCAGAACGCATACAAGGAAGCAAAAATTGTAGTTCACCAATCAATAAGTTACCAAAATAATAATTCCTTTTGTCAAGTTCTTTTTCAAACACACATAAGTTACATTTATTACTATTGTCATCATTTTCTGTTTCAAAATCACTTCCATTTGTAGTTTGTTTGTTAACTTCAGTATCAGTTTTTAGAACTTGTATATTTTCATCTATCAGAGGTGTTCTTGTAAGTTTTGAAATCTTTGGATCATGTCTTAATTTTGTAGATTGTAACAATGATTGAGAATCTTCTTCGTCAGAATCTTCAATTTTTCTTTTCTGAGAGTCATCTGTAAAAAACTAGGTTTAAAATACTTGAAATATAACAGATTGATTACTTAATGCGTTATTTTTTCATTCATCATGACGAAATTTACAAACATATTCAAACTGCCACCTTTTACTCAAACATATACAAAAACCCTAGACGCATCTAATTATGCAGACACTCGCACCTACACTCATTCACACTTCCCACACATTTAGGTACACCTATTTAAATATTAACACCCTACTAATAAACATAGTATAAGCTGCGTTTAATTTATACATATATATAAACACATACACCCCGCACGCATCTATATATGCAGACACACACACAATTCCCACATATCTAGGTACAATAGATGCATGTTACATATTGAAATATTAACTCCCTTACTAATTAATAAAAATTTTGTAAGCTGTGTATAATGTATACATATTATACGACGTGGAACAGAATAAACGCAATACCTCTTAGATGTCATTGTACTCATCATTATGAACAACTTTTACTACGTAGTCGATTTTTCTTTCGCGATTTACCTAATTGTTGGTCCCATAGTAAAATTTGTTCATAATATTGAGTACAATAACCCCTTAAGGCGTATCCCCGAGCAAAACGCAGCGCTAGCCGTTTTTGTGCAGTTTTTCAAAGCTATCTACTCTTTATCCAAAAAAACATCAAATAATAAAAATTAGATTAAATTTCTACATAACGTTGGCTCTAAAATGGTTATTTTCTTTTTTTATTTACTAAGTGTAATGTCTAATAAATCTCCTCACAACGAAACCACAGAAATGAAAAGTAATTATTGATTTTTTTGATTTGGTTCTTACACAAATGGATAGGCAATTTAATTATGAACATTTTGGCTAAAATGTTTTTTCAAACTACCAAAATTAGATTTATAAAGATTTTATTCAACAATCTAAGCGTATTTGCTACTACACTCTCTCTCTCTTACTCTTGCGCTGGCGAGGAGGGACAAAATGCTCAAGGTCGTTTGGTCAGGGTAGCGCCTTAAGAAGTTTTGCTTTTATTCTGTTACACATTGTGTACAGGTAGGAATATAATAAAGTCGGTTAAAATAACATTTGAACGAGAGAAACAAAACAGTGTATAAGTACCTATGGGAGCGTTCAAGTATTACGTAACGCAATTTTTGAAGATTCTTGACCCTCCCTCCCCCCCCCATGTAACGCGCCGTAACGTTTATCTGTACCCCCCTCCCCCTCCCGAAACGTGACTTATCATCCAAGTGACAAATTTTACCTAAAAGTCACAATTATGTGTACTACTCTCATGTTACCAAATTTTTTAATTAATAAATGTCATTTCAAGAAAAATATTGATGTTTATTTTTGTTTAGCAAAATTACTACTGTTTAGTGACTGTGTAACTCGAAAATATGTTTAGTGAGCTAGCGTTAAATAAAAAAAACAATGTTACGTAACGCGTTGTTCGAACACCCCTCCCCGCCCCTGTAACGCATCGTAACGTTTTAAAAGACCCCCCCTCCACCCAAATTGCGTTACGTAATACTTGAACGCCCCCTATTTAAACAGCTATGTTCGTTAGTAAGAATAGAATTTCTCTTTAAGGGGGAAGTACCTACATATATATCTGTATGGTTTTATGTTACTCACGTAAATCTTTATTTCCATCACTATAACACTGCTCCCTTTCTGGAAAAAGCGGTTGACTGTCGGGTAGACAAGTAAACGAGTATGCAAGTATGTAAACAAAAATAAATTAGTAACATAATATGACCAAAATACGGTACTTACCGTACCTACCTATTTCTGCAGCAAAACAGTGATGCTTGTATTGCTTGTATTACTGCACGGCAGTAGGTATAGTATGAAGGGTACGGTCGTCGGTAAAATTACAATCAAATAATACTTTCTGTCTTCATGTCTCACCCTCAGGTCTCAGTTGTGGCAAACGTGATATGTAGTAGCATTTAGGCAACCGGCTAGGAGGTTTGTAAATGTAATGGGTACAAGTAGTAGTTTAACATCAGGTGGGCCTTTTGCCATTTTAAAACCTATAAATATTGACAATCTCTGTATTGTAATAATGAAGTTACTTACCCATCTCATAAAATTTAACTTTTTGTGTTTCCTTGCAAGTTGATTGCACAAATATAATAATTTGTGTAGATTTGTACGACCCTTTCCAAAGTGAGTTTGTTTACGACTAAATCGTTCTTATACTTCTGGAGGTAGGCAACAAAAACCGTTCAAAACCGGTTAATTCCATAAAACCTTTTTAAGAACTTTTGTATCTTAAAACCGTTTAATTGGGGTTAAGGGTAGAACAAAACCGAAATTATAAGTTCCCTATGTACTAATACGTTAACCGGTTCGAGAATTTTTCAGGTTTCCAAGCCTTGGGCCTAGAGCCTCGGATGACCTGTCGATTGAGCAGCATAAAAAGTGAACTTCTTGTGCCTAGCACGACATTATCAGTTAACTCAAAGAGTTCTTCAATTTCATGCACTGCCACTGATGAAGCAATTATTATTTATTTAAACACAAATTGTTAATTAATGTGGAGGTAGGTACCTAGTTAAATTGCTTTAAGAGCCACTATATCAAGTACAAAGCTGGTTGTGATTAGTTCGTTTAGTTGGTTCTAAAAATAAACGGAATGTAGCTAATGTTGTTTGAACTATTGCCCACATACACGCACGTATTTCAAATATTGTTAGGCCCTATAATAAAAGAATAACTAATGGAAAACCAATATTTTTGTAGATACTAGTTATTCTTGTTGATCGACTTTTGTTGGTTTAAAAATAGACGTTTGCGTAGGTGCCTGCATTAACTATTGAAGTTGTGCTGCGTCCCAAAATACAAGTATAGTTTGTAATACCTACTCTAAAGGTACAGTCAATAAAAAAAAGTACTAATTTGTAATTTTTTACGAAAAATTTGTAAATTAAACATTCCTAAACATTTAGGTATAAATCATTTTTATTATCCACTATCACAAACAAAATCACAGAAATGGTATAATAAGTATTTCATTACTACAGTTTATTTAAATATACTAAACAGTCAGGTCTAAAATAAAAAAATTTTAAGACATGATAATTTAAACTACTGTAAAATTTACCGACCAACAAATAAACGAGAGTATCAAAAGAAAAGGTTAAAAAAAACAAAAATTGTTGTAATTTTTAAACTTTAAAAACACCTTGTTCTATTTAAATTTTATCCAACAATTAGTACTCATGAAAAGTCGAAAAAATTGACATTGTTACACACAATCATATTTAAAACAAGCATTTTAATAATAATCAACATTCATAAACTAAAAATTGGATCAACAGTAAACTAAGAGATATATTTAAAAATAACTAGGTAAAAATCAACGTATAAAATAAAAAAACAAAATCAAAAGTCATTTATTTAAATTAGTTTGTAACTCGCTGCAATTAAAATGCATACGAGCTTATTTTTTCCAAACAATGTCCCAAGGAAATAGAACCATTTAACATTGATTATTTTGTCATACATAACATCGTCTTTACGTCGTGGTGCATCTCGACTCACGTTCCACTTGTTTATTCGTACTGTATGTGTCACCATAAAAATCCCACTTTCCATTGAAATATTCATGATCAAGCCAAGCTGACACAAAATAATTATTGTTATCGATATTGTCTGATCTGATGGAAGCAAAGCTTATGATGAATACAGAGCAATATGCTTCTGAAACATTATCTTTTATTTTTCAATGCCTTTGCTCTTTTCCAAATAGTTTGAGAGAAATGGAAGTAACAACCCTTGCCTGTGACGTGGAAATATTTTATAGAAAAGAAAGAAAGAAAGGATATTAACGGAAATATTACGGAAATATTTTACGGATACTATTCATGGTCAATCCCCTTTTTTGGTTGTTGTACAAACAGGTTTGGCTCATATAAAATAGGACGAAGTGGGAATAAAATAATTCAAATTATATTTTGGGACGAAGGAAGCAATATTGTTTGGCACGACCTAGGATTTTTTTATGTGGGACAAAATTCAGTGGGCCAAACCGTTTGAAAGTTTTATTATCTAGACGTGGTTTACCTACCCAAAAATTCTTTGTCAGTGTTGCTTGGAAAAATTGGCCTTTCCAACGAACTAATTTCCATTCCTAAGAATCTTCGTGGTCGTTTTAAAAATAGTTGAAGAGATTTGAGTTCTCATGATTTCAATGGCGTTTAGGTATCTATTAATAAATCAGCTGTTCCTGTCCGACTACCTGATATGAACCATCAGGAAAGACAGACCACAGGGCAAGGAGACGCCTCGACGGCAACAATCTCCTTAAAGCCGCCCGTAATACACAATACATGCCTGTAACTTGCACAAAAGTATGCAAGCAGCTTGCATGCCATAGTGACATTCACCAATCAGAACTTGTTATGGCATAATGGCATACAAGGTACCTATACATATAGTACTTACACACTTTGTGCGAGTAACAGGCATGTGTATTTAGGGTTTAACGAATGACATCGGTCATACATTATGCCACGTTTCTAACTGCAAGCTGTTCAAGGTAAAGTCAAAGTCAAGAAAACATCGCGTTATAGTCGTAGTGCGAACTGTGCGAGTTCCTAGAAACAGGCTATAAATGGATTCCGTGACAGAAGTTATGCGCTGGAGTTGTGAGCTGTAATTCTTTAATAAGTAAATGCTGTCCTGTATGCAACCTACACGTTTCCAAGCTCTGAGGGAAAGCCATTAATATTCGGGCTATGTTTTTGGTACAATAACTCATCGAGCTCTATGTTTATTTGTTCTACACAATATTTTCGCAAGCTGTCGCTACTGTGGCTCTGTCGACACTGACCATTTAGCTCATACCGACTACCGGAGCTGTGCCAAAGGTCGCTGAATCAGATTTAGGAATCTGTCCCACCGCCTACGTTTAGCACCGAGCGAGTAGAGTTAAAACTGGAGATTACATTTTTTTTCTTTGATAGGTCTTGTCGCTACGACAAACTAGAGAGGGAGAAAGAGAGAGTTCTTTTAATTAATTGATGTATATCTGTAACTAAGACGATGTTTGCAATGGATGTAATTGTATATTCCTGAGCGAAAAAAATAGTTGAGCGATAGTCGGGTCCCGGTTTCACCGCTGACGGGGGGTCAGCGGTGAAACCGGTGCAGTCATCCTTCTCAGCTCCGGCCAAGCACCGCAGCGCGCGCGCTTTCGCGGTGTATAAATCCTCCCAAGTTCCGATTCCGATCTTGCCTCTATCAAACTCTGTTACAAGTTTTGTGTTCTTCAATGGGATTCTGACAGCGGTGGATTATCCCAAGGGAAGGGTACCTTACTACCGGGACAAAAATCCGTATGTTTTATCCAGGACTTTTTTTCACCTGTGACAAGATTCATCCAAAAACGGCTGAACAGCCATTGAGGTGTGGAACTTTAAAAAATATTTAACCGAATGGGAAGATTGTGGTTAATGGGAGACTCAGTACTCAGAAGCTTGTTTTGCTTTAAATATTCATCATATGATGACTTAGTTACTTATTAGTAAAGTCCGATTGTATCATTTACCTAATTAACGGGGTGTTGTCCGAAGTTTGGATGTTATAAAATCAATTTGAAATGGTCAAATGAGTGAATTTGAGCCCGGAAAAAAGGCTTAATTGATAAGCACTGTACATTTTAATTAAATTGGGTCAGTTTATTTGCCGGCTTGACGGAACAAAGTCAAAGTCAAAGTCAAAGCATTTATTTCAAATAAACCATTATCAGGTACTTTTGAATTGCAAAAGTCAGTCCGTCTAAAACATGAAGCTATTTGCACGTTCGCAAGCGTAGATCTCTATGGAGAAGAACGTGCAAGAAACTCCACGGACACTCTTTTAAATAATTTTATGTTTACAAAAATCCTGGTTACATAAACTTTGTTGCTTCTATATATGAGAACAATGTAAAGAAAGAAAAAAAAACAATTTATAGTATGAAATATTAAAATGAGGCAGTGGCAACCAAGGGATGACCAGTCTCCACTGACGGCGCCCGTTCACGAACATGACGCGTGCATCAGCACCATTCAGCTCAACCATTTTGAAGGGAACTGAATGATCCGATACACGCGCCACCATCAGCGAGACATTGGAGTGAGCATGACACACCCTCAACTGCCCCTGCTATTTCATGTCAAACAAGGAAACTATCTATTAACATAATGGTCCAGTATTCTCACATTTACAGAACTTGAAATAAAAATTGCTTCTAAATTATATAAAACTATGAATATCAATCTGAAAATACAGAAAAAGAAAAGTTTATTCCAAACATAATATAAGATTATGCGGAATAGTATTATTATTAGACATAAAAGAGGGTGAGCATCTCTTCCAAATATAAAACCTAACTAGTGGAACCAAGCGGCTGAGGCTGTGGAGCAGGACCGGCATTTAGCCAAGCATTTTTATCAAGGATATAATCTTCCAGTTTATAATATGCCTGTCTACATAGAGTGCGTTTTATGCATGTTTTAAATTTTTTCTCATTCAGTTCGAGAATCTCACGTGGTATTTTATTATAAAACTTAATACAATATCCCATAAAAGAAGTGTGTACTTTAGCCAATCTGAATCGGGGTTGATCTAATTTATTCCTATTTCTAGTATTAAAATTATGCCTATCACTAATCTTACTAAAAAGATGAATATTTTTCCGAACATACATAATGTTTTCGTATATGTATTGACAAGGTACCGTCATGATGTTAATATCCTTAAACAGTTCCCTTAGGGAATCGCGCCGACCAAGATGGTATATGGCTCTGATGGCTCTTTTCTGCAGAATAAATATAGACTCGATGTCTGCAGCTCGTCCCCATAATAAGATACCGTAAGACATTATACTATGAAAGTAACTAAAATAAACCAGCCTCGCGGTATCTATATCAGTAAATTGACGGATTTTTCTGACAGCATATGCTGCTGAACTTAGCCGTCCTGCAAGAGATGTTAAATGAGGACCCTATTGTAGCTTTGAGTCAAGCGTGATCCCTAGGAAAACCGTGTCTTCGACGAATTCAAGTTTCTCTTTGTCCAATACTATGTCGCAAGTATTACTTTTGACATTCGGTAAAGCAAATCTGATGCACTTAGTTTTTTTCCCATTTAATACTAAATTATTCGCAGTGAACCAATTTTGGACCTGCTGTAGCGCATTATTTACGTCGTCAAGACTTGTAGAACGTCTATCTATCTTAAAAATTAAGGACGTATCGTCAGCAAATAACACCATCTTTGGTTGATTTTTTAAAAGATGGAGTAAATCATTAATATACACTAAAAAGAGGAAAGGACCCAATATTGAGCCTTGTGGTACCCCCATTTTGACTTTTAAACCCCTTGAATTAACACCGTTTATTTGAACTTGCTGCTGTCTTTCATTTAAGTACGACTTCACTAAACTGAGAGCAAGATTACCTAGTCCGTAATGTTTTAGTTTTAGGAGCAAGGTTTCGTGATTTACGCAATCAAATGCCTTGGAGAGGTCACAAAAGATTCCTATGGCATCTTGCGCCTCTTCCCACGCTGTATATATGTGTTTTAACAACGTGACACCAGCGTCAGTCGTACAACGACCTTTGGTAAACCCATACTGTTGATCGTGTAAGATTTTATTGATGTTAAAATGAATGAGCATTTGATTGAGCATCACTTTTTCAAATACCTTGCTGAAAACCGGAAATACGGATACAGGTCTATAATTATTAGCATCTTTACTGTCACCGGATTTAAAAAGTGGTATAACCTTACTATATTTCATTATATCCGGAAAGACTCCTTGGTCTACACATAAATTGAATATTAAAGCCAAGTATGGTGCTATGGTCTCAATTATGGACGTGCACACTTTGACAGACATTCCCCATAAGTCTTCACTCAATTTGATTTTGATTTGCCGGAAAGCTTTTATAACCGTCATAGGGTTGATATGTTTGAATTGGAATTCAACCGTACAACCTGGAACGTTTGCTCTTAATAAATTAAATGATACCTCGGGTGAAGAATTTAAAGCTTCAGTAGTTCTTGATGGTATTTCGGTGAAAAAATTTACAAATTCTTGAGCTACTTCTAAATTCTACTTCTAAAATAACAGAAATAAGGAATCTTGACGTTTTCTACGATGTAAACAAACCGATATTGTCTCAACGCAGAGTCCTAAATCTGCAAAGAAAACTTAAGAAAACTTTGAAAGGACGTGCTACTGAGATAAAGTGACGAATGTGTGCTATTATAAAATAAAAGTAAACAATACTTCCCCGTTTAATTCCGTAATTCAAACGACAGCTGGCAGTTTTAGGTTACCGGTGACAGCCGGTACCAAAAAATGTGTTTATCTTGATATTTTTACAAGAAAACAATAATCCTGTGTATTTACGCAGTTATATTAGATTTACAAAAACAATTACACCTTAAACTCACTTAAATACTAATTAAATCTAATTTTAAAATATGGAACAAAAATTTTACATGTCACTTGGGCAGTGTTGCCACTTCCTTTCAAATTAAACCTGAACAAATTATAATCTAACTATAAAGCTTATATGAATGTTTTCCATCGATTATAGACTAAGTATAGGTAATATATACTAAGTATATAAATAATAGACTTCTAGCGCCGTAGAAATAGGTAATAAGAATGTCAGTGAGCTCTTATTTTAATAATAATAAAACTGTTCTTTGAGAAAGTATTTTGGTACCTACCAAGGTATATCTACTGTGACTACCTACCTGAGCGAATATTAAATATGGGCTATCCCTATGTTTATACTTAAGATTATGTTAAGTTCAAACTAGAGGTCTCCTCACCTCTAGTTTGAACTTAATCTAATCTTAACTATACAAATAGGGAAAGTTACGAACATGTAACAGTTTAGATAACTGGGACAATTCATCTCCAAATTTATTATAGGTAGGTAATACACCCAAAACTCAGTTAAATCAACATTATAATCGAATTCTCAAAATCGACTTGTCGGCAGTTCTTGGAAAGCTGTCGGACGTAAGGAAAGGAACTGCACAGGAAAAGTACTTTTCCTTAAAAGGAAAAGCGATGTTATTTATTATTTCGCTCATGAACCTCGTTGCTATACTTGCTATCATTCCCAGAAATGTATACGACACGACGTGACGTGGCTTGGCTTTTCTTCGGCCAAAGAATCTGTTCTGGTTCTGGGTAACTTTTCTCATTGACAGCGATGAGATTTTTTTTTTTAATTCCCAATGATTTCTTTTTGTACGCTTATTTTTAATTAACCGTTTTCAAAAAAGGGAGGAGGTTCTGAATTCGGTTGTATGTTTTGTTTTTTGTGTGTTTGTTACCAGAACTCCGTCATTTATGACCCGATTTGATTGTTACATATTTTTTTTATGTGAAAGGATATTCTTTCCGTTTGGCCCTATAGAAATGTCATCAACATCGGTTCAGTAGTTTGTTTTTTCAATTAAAATAGCTGGAAAAAATATGTCATCCAAGTAAACGAAATTGCGTATTTTGCTTTCCTGTGACTTTCCAGTGGTGTTGTTAGGTGTGGGGTACTTTCCACTAAAAAGTGAAATATAAAAAATATTTTACAAAAAAAAATATATTTTAAAAACACCGACTTCCGAAATTATTTTTGGAAGTCGGTGGTATTTTTTTGTAAAAAGTTTTTTCTAATTGATGTTCAATATCTTGTGGTACAATTTTGATTCCATAAGAAACTACAGAGCTTTCCATCTAAAAAAAAAAAACCATACAAATTACGATTTAAATTACCGAATCGAATTTCGAATGATCTAACTATTGACCATTAGATCATTTATTCAATCGATAACAGGAAGCGGTTCATATCGACAACCATAAGCAAAGGAATGATCAGACTGTGCCCTGTTTACATTGGCAGTGCGAGCACGTAGTAATGAACACTATCCGCTAGTACTAGCCTGTTAGCAAGCTAGCATTGACTTTGATTTTCATTGCTTATTCGCTATTAACATTCCTGTGTGTGCTAAGCTAATGTAAGCAATGTATTTGCACTCGCTAGTGGGACGTGCGCAATCAATGAATGGCTAATAAAGTTAATTGAACAAAGCTTCTCAAGATGTGCAATTACGGATGTTTGTTTGTATGTCACAGTTTTGTGGAATGAGTATTTTGCAAGGGAATTTTTTAAGATGGCTACAGTCAGCAATAAAGTCGGTTACAGTAACTTTTGTTGCTGACTTTTGCGAAGTTATAAATTTTCTTACGACGATTTTCTGAGTCACCATCATAAAGGTCGTTTTTAGGGTTCCGTACCCAAAGGGTAAAACGGGAACCTTTTACTAAGACTCCGCTATCCGTCCGTCTGTCTGTCTGTCCGTCTGTCACCAGGCTTATATGGGAGCCCCATACAAAAACGTGTGTTTTTTGTTTATGGTACGGAACTCTTCGTGTGAGGGTTCGACTCGCACTTGGCCGGTTTTTTCGTACCTACCTACGCTAATAAACTTACTGTCTGAAATGTTAGGTTTAGAGATGTTTTTATAAACGGATTGAGAGTTTGAGACTGCGATAGAAATGATGATAAGAAAAATGCAGAAATCAGCGAAAAGTATGAAAAACGCCCCATAATCAATCTACTTCAGATTATTTAATTACGAATCAACCTTTCCTCGTCATGTGACGAACAGAAAAAAGGGAAAGTGAATACTCAAGAGTTGAGTATCCACTTTTATTGGATTTAGCACTTGTTTGGCCTTACAGTTAAGTATCTAGGTAGGCCGGGCACATTTACCCACACACCTTACCTCTCTTCGAAGCAAGTACCCGGAAAGAAGGTGATGGAAAAAGGAATTTCCGGCGTTCCATAGTGCCAGTTTTTGGAGAGGTAAAAATTAAAAGTAATTTCATAAAAGGTATCCACATACATATACTTACTAATATTATAAATGCGAAAGTGTGTGTGTCTGTCTGTTACCTCTTTTCACGCTTAAACCGCTGAACCGATTTAGATGAAATTTGGACACAGGATTTTTAATCCCAGAAATAATCCTTTAAAGGGGTGAAATTTATATGAGAGTTCGTCATTATTGAAGATAAAACCTTTGTTAAATATAAATACACTTGATAAAAAATAAATAAACATACTTATGTTAAAGCGTTTTAAAAAAAAAAATAACTATTCCACGCGGACAAAGTCGCGGGCAAAAGCTAGTATTATAAATACGAAAGTGTGTCTGTCCGTCTGTCTGTCTGTTACCTCTTCACGCTTAAACCGCTGAACCGATTTAGATGAAAATTACCGCACATTTAAGTTAGCCCTGGAACTTTAGGAACCTATACTTACATCCCATTTTCCGACAGTTAAATTAGGGAAAAGGAACCATATTCCGTTGTAACAAGGCACGTCTGTCATTCGTGTTAAATCGGGCTTATTACATTTCACGGAGTATAAACTTATTGTTGATCCCGGAATCACGGCATTTTTTCGACAAAAAAGTGCTTACCTTTATAGCCAACACCTTAACTTTCTAGTAATTACAGTTGGGAGGAATTTGTTAGTAAAATCGTTTGGTATTTAGAAGTTGGATCCCAGGATATTATTACAAGTAATTAACGATATCACTGCGTTCGTCGGCTACCTTTATCCGAACCTTCGCTCGTGGGATCATCGCGACCTAACACGACAACCTTGAAAGGTTCAGTTCATTATGTCTTCATGGATAAACTCGTCAAGAATTCACAGGCATTGTTCTAAGCAGATACCGGGTAACGCAGGTAGGGGCATGAAAAACGAGACAATTTCATGTTTATCCCAAGAGATATAACAAATAAAGAACTGGACCAAAATGTGGGAACAAGGTCATTTAATCAGCTGATACAGCGAGCTACGCGGCAGACAGTATCCCTGTGAGTCACGCATGCGTAGACAAAACGTCTCGCAGAATTTATAACAAAATATTATAGAGAAATGTAAAAGCGGGTGATGAATGTAACCGCAGAATTCTTCAGCGTGGGCTGCGGAACCGCTTGGAATTTCGCATGTCACGGCCTGTGTTGTTGGCATATTTTTGCAAGGAAAATTTTATGTTTTCGTTGTTAAGTATCGGGGTGGTTGCCAGAAATAAAGCTGCAGTGCAGTAGTGAGCTTGCAGCGGCAGACTGCGGTGCTGGCCCGCCATTCATTGTGATGGCGGGAGGTCGATACGTCGTCCTCGTCAGTGTCGCCGCGCCTTCTGTGCTGCGCGGTCGTGCCCTGCCAGCCCGAGAGCCCAATCCGCGTCGCTCGACTCACGTCTGTGAGCACTGCGCAACTGACTGATATCGACAGTGAAGCCTTTATTTATAAACAAATGTAATTGCTTAACCTGTGCTTTTAATTATTTTTAACGCCAGTTTCATTCATGATCAAAAATTCTGATACGACAACTAAGAGTTATAGTGAAATTGAAGAAGATAACTTATTTATTTAATATTTTACGTGAAAGCGCACGTGACGACAGACTGTATTACATAAATATTAAATAATATGGACACAAATTAATTTGCTGTGTTGATCAGTAAGTACACGTGGTTATTATATGCACCTGGCACGCGATTTGTGATTCACTTTACATTTTAATTTATTACCTTGAATGATTTGAATAACAGTCGACAAATTAGCGAACAATCGTTCTCATTCTCAGATAAGCAGGATTCCAAAAAATATTGATTAGTTAAGTTAAAAATAGCTGATGATGAGTGTTTAGAATTAATGAAGGGTGACAATTACGTAATTACATGGAGATGTACTGAAACAAATGACAATTGAGAATTAATTCCTGATGACAGCGGTTATGTATGAGCAGGCAGTCAACCGCCCACGGATCCACTGCCGCAGTTCAAACATGGTGACACACTCGTAAATCAAATTAAGAAGCCACACAACAATGATGACATAAAATTCACATGACAATATGTAGCAATTTTTCATTTTTATGAGCAGGTATCGTAGTAACGAAACATTATTTTTACGATAACGTAGGTATGTTTGCGATGAAAACCGGTTCCACAATTAAGTACAAACAAACCAAATAAAGTAGGCAATGTAAAGAACGTGTTTAGATATCACAACAATCGCATCAATGAAGCAATTCAAACCGTACTCCAATTTGTTGTAACTGGAAAATTCGGTGATACAATCGCAATAATCGATTAAAAGCTGCTAAATATGATACAGAATCGGAAGTACATGATCAAAATGAGTTTTTTTAACTTCACTTTTATCGATAGGATCTAAAAACTTTGAAACATTTCTGGAAAACAATACATGAGCGACATGTAATGTATTACATCAGTTACATGCAGTAAACTAGCTATGAACGATCACATCGCGTGACGAGCTTTTGTTAAAAAAGCTATCAGTGCTTACATTATACGCTGGTTTGTCCTGACTGAAATAAACGATTGTTTCACGACTTACTGTCATAGTTATTTTTTTGTCACCGAGTCAAATGATTTTTTAGACACCGATTTCTATAATAAAAACATTGATGCTATAGTATCGTTGGATTCTCTTTCAATTTCCTATATAAAGAAAATTTTAAAATAAGCAAACAAAATGATAGATTGGTCCATTATTTTTTGTCCGTCCATTCCATCAACAAAGCTTTGAGTTAAACATTGGTTTCTTTGGTCCGCAGAATTCTATTCATCTTTAGCAAGAATATTTATATTCTCTAGATTGCTGATATTAAAGATGAAAAGATGTTGAGTAAAAAAAGTGTATGTATTAATTTAATAAATTCAGCCTTAGGAAAATTAACTTTTTACTTGGCAGGTTGTAGTTGAATAATTTTGAATGAGTACAACACACAATATTTGGACGAGGTCAACTTGTATCTTCAAATAGTAGGTAGGCACTAAGTTGCTCACCTTTCAGAATGTGCTGGAAAATATAGTACCTCTATATGCGATGTTGCGTTCACCGTTATTTACAGTCAAAACAAATCGTTAGTCAAAAGGATGCAAAAAGTTAAGATGTCATCGAAGAAAATAAAAATGTTAATGTATGTCAAGGTTTAAATTGATACCTATGTGATCTTCGTTCATCTTTTTATGAAGAACGTGACCAAAAAGACAATAACCTATAAATTGAAAATAAAAATAAAATGAAAAAGTCTTTTATAGCAAAGTAGAAAAACGTTTTATTTTCTATCGTTTCAAATGCAATATTATATAAGATGATGATTATAACATTGAGATTTAGAATAAAATTCCTATTAGCGTTGCGTAAGAACTGTTTGGCTCAGAATTTTGGAATAAATTATCGGAACCGGTAGCTTTTGTCAAGTTATTCTCGTGACCCTCTTCATTATGAATGCGTACGGCAATTTCTTGTGAAGCTTCGGATACAATAACATCTACCTCCCCAGTACCCACTTCAATTAAAATATTATTATAAATGAAAGTTAATTATATATGATTTTAGTCCATAATTATGCAAGAACCGAATTAGAGTGGGAAGTACTCATGATCAACCAATGTTGTATTTATCAAAACGTGCTTAATAGTGTGATTCTGATTAATGTCGAAAATTTTGCTACGTTATTAAATAAATCTTAGACTGTAATTTATTCTACCTCGTCAACATCATCATCACTTTTTGCATGCTTTGTTTTCTAAAAATGCTGAGTTCATACTTTAAAAAATGAGGAACTATTACGAATCCCATTTTATTTATGTCACAATGTTTCTTTTAGTCTACCTCTTTCTTGAAATCTGCATTATTACATTATAGTACATTCTTTGTTTTTCTTTATTAATTAATTTATATTATGTTTTTAAAGATTTTGAAGTATTGCTTATTCAAGGTTTTTTGGCAAATTACAAAATACAAAAATATTTAACGGATCAAAAACAGTTTACAAAAAAATTGTGTTCGTTAACAACCGCATTAGTATGGAATACTGTGTCTTGTGTAATTAAAAGCATACATTGTATTACTAATAGGTAGTATCTCATTACCGTCAGCTGATTGAATACATATACTAACTATATCGCTTATTATTCAAAATACGAAATATTCGAATGTAACGAACTTATTTAATCTTATCGTCTCGTCGTTATCAACATAGTTTTAATAACGAATTCGAGAGATTATGAGGTACCTCGAATCCGTTAATTTTTTTATAATAACAAAGATGGATATCTATGACTTTTCGCAAAGAAACAGTAACCTATTAACAATAAAAATCTCACGATTCTTCAAAGATCTCAAAGCCGTTTTACTATGGCTCAGTCACAACTACTGCAACGAAGTTTTACGAACTGTTACAGATAAGTAATCTCCATCAGTAGTCCGATACAGATTGAGTGATCGATTCTCAGCCTATGTATCATATTAGCCGTCCGTATCTATACTTAAAATACTTAATAAAGATAGGCTATTTTACTGTCTTATGGTAATTCCATGATTTAACGAGCTTTTTATTTAATTTTGTTTAGGTCAACGCTTAGAAGCATAATTATTTATTATTTTTCTGGCAGAAATATCGAGAGTTCTGATGATTAGTAAATCTCTTGATACAAAAGGAACTTTGCCATGATAATAAACACATGTTTTCCATAATAACGAGTTATTATTATTTTCAATTAAATTATCAGTAGCAATATGAATGATGGCTGCTTGAATGCCTTTCATTAATTCCAAGATCAATCAAAACTTGACCTCTATAGTCTAACATGTTGACCCGGGTACAGTTATTTATTTAAACTTTATGTACAATAGTGGTACATAAAGTTGATTGTGTGTTGGTTGGTTTGTCTGTTGATAGAATTTGATACTTCTCATTGCTCTATAATAATACAGTATTGAAATGTTATATATTGATCTACATTCAACTCAGTGCTATCGGCACTGGGTTGAACACTGTATGTAACAATAAAGGCTGTAAACTCATTAACGTTATACGAGATAATTCGTATGTTTGTTGAGCTCATTAGTGTCATTAGCTGTGTCGCGATAATTTTCACTTTCGATATTTTAAATGAGCAGTAGTATATATTTTATTTTTATTAGTATTATTAATATGATGCGCTTAGTCATTACCAAAGTGCTGTGGTATTTTTGTCTAGTAGCCAGGTCCCTGGCAAATTAACATCGTTTGTCTTTACCATGTTCAATACCTGCTGACTTGCACTAACGAAAAGCATATTTGAAATTCTCAACTGTATAAAAAGCTTTAGGTATCAACGGAAGTAGATTAGGTTGCAATCAAGATCACCAAGATAAGTAATTAAATAACTAGCGTTGCGAAACCTAAATCGATAACAACGCTTTTTTTTCAAAATAATGTAGATTATTATTAAAAGTGACTTATTAATAAACAACTTACTTAAACTGACAAACAAATCTACAGGCAAGATTATTTGAAAACAAAGCCGATGAGGATGATGACAATATTCAGGAGAATAGGGGCTTGCACGATTATGTTTACACAACAGACAAAACATAGATCGTGGGAGACTCTTGCTCTAGAACTCGTAGTGTAGTATATGTACTTACTGAAGGTGTGACAAAAACCATAATAATGGTAGATTGGTACCTACAATAGAATGGCGAATATACACCAAAGATACATGCGCTGGTCTAAAGGTGAGTTAAGAAACCGGGATATAATCGTGTGAATTTCCTTTGTAAACTCTGCGTTGACTATAATTAACCGACTTCAAAAAATGGAGGAGGTTCTCAATTCGTCGGAACCTTTTTTTATGTATGTTCCCGGTTACTCGAAGATGGCTGGACCGATTTGGATTTATTGGAAAAATAAAGAGAACTCTTCAAATTTTATAGGCACACTTGAAGCGATTCGGGTAGTTTTTAGAAGAGTACTTTCCCGGAGTGGTTCCATTTCAATTTGGTGAAGATCTGATGAAGAACTTCGGAGATAGGCAACGGAACTCCTCAATAAATGATAGCAAATTGACTGGGATTGCTGAAATCTCATGTCTGTCTATTGTTTACACCATTTCTTAACATAACATCACGCCGGTACGCTGTGAAGGGGTAAGCACATGTGCACCACTAAAAAGTAAAACAAAAAACACCGACTGCCGAAATTAAAGTCATTTTATACTTTGTAGGATTTTTTATTTGGAAGTCGGTTGTATTTTTTGTAAAAGTTTTTTTTTTATTAACCAATGCGCTAGCACCCAAATTAAAAAAATATCAACTAATTTGTGTAAGAAATATTCTTTAACTTATTTGTAGCTTAGTCGCCACTAAACTAGAAATTAGTTAATAGAATTATTAATCAATATAAATATTTGGGCAGTTCCACTTGAAAACATATACGATAAGAATACAAAATATGATGAAACAGGGTCGTACCTAGAGGGTTCGATAACTTTGATAAGACTTAAACCATAATGTATGGTGGACAACAATTCTGGGTCTGTTTGTTCGTAATCCTAAGACTACTTAATAGAACCACAACGTATTGCGAAATAAGACAATAATAACCACGCAGTAATGTGCTGAGTTCAAAGATCACATTCTTAGACCAACGGTGACATGTTGTTGTTGCTCAATATACTGCTAATATGAGCAGTGAGCATGTAGTTAGCCATTGCTCATACTAACATACTCATATTGTCTCATAGCCATAGGGCTAGGGGCCTTAAGTGTCCATTGTTGGTACACCTTGACCCTTTTGGACAGGGCGTTTATCAAAATCAAAGCAAGGGCAGATCTCTTTTATCGGAGACATTATATCAATTTAAAAACGAAAATGATGAAACAATTTGATTAGTCAGAGTTATTTTTAACAGTTCTTACTTTATCGAAAGATATCGTTACATGGAACATGATAAGTTAATATTTGATTCTGTGATGCCGCAAAGCATCCTTTTGTTTTAATTATGATCTGAAAACGATGAAAATTACAAATATAAAAAGTTTATGGTTAAAAAGAAGCATGCAAGTTTTGTCTGCCGTAGACCGAACAAAAACCTTTTGAACGCCATTGTCACATATACGTGACAAGCAAGCGCGTGCCCTGTACGCCAAACGTCACAAATATGTGACAAAAAGTACAACGAATTTGTGGCTTGGCGTCAAGGTTACGCTGACGCCGATGCATTTATGCTCTGGCGTTCAAAAGGTAAAAAAGAAATGTCTTAGAAAATCAGATGATTTAAATTAGCATTAATATTCCGAAAAAAAACACTGCTTCCAATTAATACAAGGTTCAGTCAATGACTGCTCCCGAAGAACTATTCTTAGAAGATGAGCATTATGATTAAAATGACAACTAAACTATATCAAATGTCACAAATAAACCCACTAAACGGTAATGTGACCAAGATAATTGCGCTAAGAAGCCATGATTCAGATTCCATTTGGTGCACTTAACTCATCAAATATGTCCAGCGTAATTCAGCGACTCAAGGAAACTACTAAATATTTAAATGACTCTGTAATTTACGATCGGAACGTGCAATTTATAATTCTTGGTATACCTACTGAATAGTAAAGTTTCGCTACAATTGTCTTCAGAAGTAATTATGGGTATTTAATATTTAGAGCTTTGTGTAGACAATATTTTACTGTCTAATCATTGTCTTCAAGGACTGTATTTTCCAGTTAACTAGGTTCCTGCTCTTCCTCTTTTTCGTCTTTACTCCCGGATTCGACCAGTGCCATACAATTTATAACGTCACTCATGCAAGAAATACGTGTGGCGCCGTGCCGCACTGTTTATTTTCCTTTCAGCTTAACACAAAAGCACGTGACGATACAATGCCCACATAATATACACGATAAACACATAGGTTACTTCACTGACCACAAGGTGCGGTAACAAGAATGACCGAATTGCGGTAAGAGACGAAGATGACACCAAACTGGTAATCTTGGCACATCGTCGTCACACTTCGTGGGACTTCGTGAAACATCGGTTTTTATACCGTTCCCTTTAGAAAGTACATTCTAGACTTTGATTGGAGTGACTTCTTATTTATCATCATCAGCAGTTTTTTCGAAAGCTCACTTTGCTAATAAATCTTCTTTTTTAATTCATGCTGTTCTCTTTTTCTTCAAACCATTGGAACTAACATTGGTTCCTTAGTTGGTCTCTTCTTAGCTAGGCCTGATTAAACGGAGTGCTCTTGAGGAAAGCTAACTCTATTTAAAACTGCTACCTACATACTTGGCCATCGATCAAAGTGAACTTGCAGAACACTTTTCTTCCCGGATGTTATGTTGCTTTTCTATGGCATCTCCTGCTTATAATATTTTTTTTTAAACGCTAACGTTAGAAGAAGTTCAAGGGCTAATTATAATTGATTAATATTTGAATTTGTTGAATTGGTTATGCCAAAGACAGAATAGTTTCTAGATGTATCATAGGCTATAAATTGTTTTGAAAATAGGCAACCAGCAAATATTTTAACGGATGAATTGTGTGAAAGACCAAGTGTTTGTTCTTTATGATTTATAAGTCCAAGGTGCCAAACTATTTGAGTTTAGTCGGAGGCAATAAATACAGTACTGGAAAGTTTTGTTAGGTGTCGAATAAAAATGTCTTATCCAATTGGAACCTGGGGCATAGACCCGTTCTATTGTTTATTATTTATTTTGTCGTGATACACATATTCTTCCGAAGATCGTACCGAATGTTGCCTTATAGTGGTCCCAAGGGAAGATAGTGGTCCCTTTGCTTCGAAGTCGTTGGAGACATTTAGTGACAAGACAATTATGTCACAGATTTATTTGAATATTTGTAGAAAGGTTTCAACATATTTACAAAACCTTGTCACTAGTGTTTGCTAGGTCACCTGGGAATTTTTAATGGGTGTAGTTGTGTCCAATTCTAAAAGTATTTAGGTTCAATTATATACCACACGACACATGCTCGTTTAAAAATAGATAGTGTCGTTTTGGGCGGTCTCTGTCTGGTTCTACATTTCGTTGTTTTTTTTTTAAATATTTCCACTAATAGAAAGCTTAATTACATTATTATTGCTGAGCGCCCCTAGATATTTGTTTAAAAAAAATGGCTCCTGGAATAGGCCATGGGGGCGAAGCCACGCGAATACCGAGGTATCTTTAAACGTTTCAATGATTATTAAGTACGTACGTTTTGTGTGTTTGAGTGGGGGGTCCCTGAATGGTTTAGATTTGCAATTCGGCACGATTACGAGTAGCTATTGTTCTGGCAGGACAACGTCTGTCAGGACTGCTAGTAGCCAATATAAATCAATTGGTACTCTCATAGAAGCCCATTTACAGAACTGCGTTTGAAAGTTTTGCTATCGATCGTGCGAAGTAGACTGTAACAAATGTATGACTTCTTAATACAATGAAGTTTAATGATAGGGGTCCTAATGACTTCATTAACGTTAAACAGTTAACAATACTCACACACTAAATGTTTCGCATATCATCTGCCCTTATAATCTCTTGTGATGTTAAATCGAGCATTTTCAACTGAGATGCCCTAAGATTGACAAGAAAAAAAAAAGAATTTTCAGAAAAAATACAATTTACAAAATTCCTCAGACTGAGCTCGTACCACTAACAACTACGTTTTAGCGGAAATAAAAAAGTTAATGATTTAGTGTAAATTATACGTAAGATATACAAAGCGTATCTCCTGTTACGCAGACTCCCTACAAACAGAAACCTTGGACTCTTGCCAAACTATGTTTCCCTAGTCCGCAGTCGTCAGTGTCATTGACAATTTAATAATTATAGTTTTCCGCCATAAAGTGGGTACATGAGATAACTCACCAATTTATGTTTCTTTTCCACAGTATTTTAGGTGCTAAACGTTGTCGTTTCAACTCTACCTTTCATTATATTTAGTTTGCACAATATAATGCAATATTTTTCACTACATTTTTAAGGAAAATTCACTCTGCGTGCTCGCTTAGATTGCCATTTATTTTGTCTTTGGCGTTCATATATACCAATGTAACTTTTCTATTTCTTTTCCTTGCTCGCACTTCAATAAATCCATAAGTACCAATATAATAAATGAGTACTTACCTAAGTTCCTGTCTGTTTGACTAATATTTCACGCTTTAAAGGTTGCCCGAAACTTTGCATACAGGAAGACTTTATCCTGGAGTAGAACATAGGATACTTCTCATCCCAGGAGGATGTTCCCTTGGGCCGATTTCCGTCATCCACTATATATTTTTTCTATCAACCTTGATAGGTTGATGACCTACTCCACAGATATTTCTGTCTTCATCTTTTATCGCGTCACAGTAGGTATTTTCAAAACCAATCTTATCAACAGCCGAGATATTTTATCTCTGATATCTCAGTTAACTGTAGGATTAGTATCTTTAAGCAAATTTCTCAAATAAGACGGTTATTTGGAATTTCCCTGTACTACGTCAATTACTGTGTTTATTTGCATTTCAGATTAAAGTAATCTAATCAGAAGTGTTGAAACAATAAAAATATTTAAATAACTTCAAATATTTATACAACAAATTGGATTAATGTTTGTAATAGTAATTCAATTTTGAGGACAGTCAGCTACAAAAGTTTCGGTGACTATATTTCACGACTTTTAATGACGAAATCTGTCAGTACCGACTCAGATCCAGTGATAATACCTAGCGTCTTTCATATCAGCTGTGTTAAACCAGTAAATACCAACACAAAGATAATCATAACACATTCTAGCTCGGGAAGTAAAGCAATCTTATCAGTTCAATCCAACACCTTTGCTCCAGAGGAGATAACGGCTCGACTTTACCAACTAAAACATCCTCCATCTATCTACGTAATAATGTTGTCAGATAAACTTTCTGCAATAGTACTATCATAAAACTGAATTACATACACTTCTTATGTGTACTGTTCAATAAAAATGTTCATAGTCCCCTCATTTTATTTTATTATGGGTGTAATATACCCTACTCCTAATACGAGTATACTCCTAAGACGACGCCGGCGGCTTGACTTCGTTATTCAGCTAATTTGCCACCATAATGCAATGATTAGTATCTGGGAGACCGAGCGGCGAACCAATTCGATTAAGTCCAACGAGTTCTACTTAGTCAACTATAAATTGAATCGATTTATTTTATGGAAACTTAATAACTACATCGGCGGCTTTCAAAAGCTTTTGTAGTTGATAAACATGGTACTCGCACTATTTTCATATTCTATTGTTACCATATACATTTTCAAAAATTGCTCGAAAAAATCGGATATTTTATATGCCTTGGTTAGTTTAATAAGGGTTATTGATTTAATTGTTTAACATAATAATAGGGTAGTTACCTACCGTATGCAAAGCTAAAGAATGTTTGAATAACGGTTATAGCAAGTACGCTTTATTGTTATTAACAAAAAAATAAAATCACAGGTAATTGCTATTTAGTTTTTACTGCGAGTGTACACTCACGGTGGTAAACTGACCATAGAGTTACAGAAGCTGGAGGCGGCATGTCATGTATAGTTCTCTAATGGTAGGTTTACACGGGAAATTAAAATTGATCAATAATTAGAAAAAGTGGTCGATTGTGACGTCATAAAATATCAAGCAATTTACGGCAACGGCAGCACGCTTCAATTTGGCGAAATGTTTTGCAATGACAACATTGAGCAATATGGAGAAACTCCAAGAAGCCAGGCAATACGCGAGGAATACTTGAAAAATAAAATAAAATACACAGAGAGCAAAATGGAATATAACATGGAGCAATTAGAAACAATATAGCCGAAACAATTGCCGCATTATTATGAAGTTGCTCCACGTTGCTCCACTAATTGCTCCAGATTGATCCATGCATGTTACCGAGCAATAATTTCTCAAAAAAATTGCCCGTGTAAACGCACCATAATTAAAACTAGAGTAATAATCAATTGCTAATGATTTATAAAAAATAGTTGCATTGCCAGCACTCTAAAATGGAAAATGGCAACATAAAAAGAAGGTAAATACTGCAACCCTACACCCCGTGCGTGTAGCTATCTCGCTACCGAATGTACCGATAGTGCTTGCGGTGCTTTTAGAGCAGCCGTGATGTTGGTGCATGACGCGTCTAATTACAACGTGTAACAGAATTTATAAACGCAATACCTGAAAAAGGGGTAAGTGTAGGTACTCATCATTATGAACACCCTCAGGTGAATCCACCAAGTCCGGAGGTAGGGTCTCTTGATAACTAACAAAACGAGCCCAAACTCGGCATATCTAACTCGTGTCGTCTAAAAGTCACTTAGAGCGAAATAAAATATTATAATAAATAATAATCCGTGATTAGAAAATAATCTTACCTTGTCAAGTATCAAATTTGGTTTATCGAATATTTTGTATTTCTATAGCGATCTTTTACAACACGAGCTGCTGCAAGCAAGCGATACGTGTCCACTCACAACGGCGGCCGAGCGCGGACTGAGGGATTACCTCGATGTTTGTCGAATAAATCCAGACAGGGACCAAAAATAAAATAACTCTTATTACAACCGATTAAGAATTATCCGTAATAGCAAAATATGTGAAAATGTTAGTTTCAGATTTAATTTTTTTCTGCGAATATTTGTATGATTTTGTGCAATTTTTTTACCTAGATTTGGAAATTAATAACTCTGCCTACTAATAGTATTTTTAGAATTCTAAAAATACGTTGATAATAGGCCCAAAAATGTACCGAAACTCAACCCAGTATCGTGAATTTTGTGAAAAACGGCATCGTAAGATCGTTTATACAATAAAAAATACTATTATTTTTAACAAAAATTTTACCCACATTTGAAGATGAAGAACCAAGCTAAGTGTTTAAGTTATTAGTTGTATTTGATTTGGTTCAGTTTAGCCACAAAATGTACCGAAAAACAGCATAATTTTGTCCAAATTGCAAACGCGCCCTTAACTTTGAACCAACCCCGGAATCGTGAAAAAAATCAGCTGTTCAGAGAGCCTAGTTCGAATGTTTTTGACGTATAGTAACGTAACGTAAAATGTTACTATAGCTTTAATGCTCGTTTCGCACATAATATTTTTTTTAAACGGATACTATATTCATATTTTTGTTTGATACTAACTAATCGCATAAAATTGAACCAAAATACGGTTTGTTTTTAATATTCAAAATTCCCTTACGTTAACGATTGTGTAACGTTACTTACTGTAGTCAAAACATTCGTGCAAGGCCCTCTGTAAATTTTGTCGAGTTACGCGCACTTAAATGTATATGTATGGGCCGTTGTATTTTTTCGCAATTTCAGTGTTGGTCCCATAGTCAAAATTGTTTAAAATGATGAGTACAATGACCCCTTTACAGGTATTGCGTTTATTCTGTTACACATTGTAAATTGATTAATAATTGTTAGTTTTCTAAAAACAAATATCACTAGTTCGACGATCGAATTAATTAATCGAACTAGTGAAAACAAACCAGTAGTTCGACACTCAAACAATTGAGAAAAAAAAACTGAGACTTTTTTCAAAAAGCTTTTAACAAAACAAAACAAACGTCTTTTTGTACCTATGATGTACATAGTTAACTAGAACGTGTCTTGGTAGAGATATTACTTTAATTGCGTTTGCCCCAAAGCGGTTTATGTCAGCATGCTAATCATTATGACATGTTCTCCGTTGTGATAATTATGTTGTATTGTCTTCGTCTCGCTCGTCTCTTCCGTGTGTGTTTAATGGATATGATCTTTGGTTAATCATTCTTGGCAAGGCGACGAGAGGCGATTGCGCCTCAGGGCAAGAAAGTTTTCCTGCAGGCTCTACACAGCACCGGTTTTGCATTTTCGCGATACGATTGACTGATACTATTTGACTATAATTCAAAATGGCTTCAATATACGGACAAGTTTGTAAAATTGTCTGTAGCTAAACGCCGTGGGTAATATTATATGTATCTGCTTTTCGATAAGTAGATACATGGGCAACGGATTAAAAAGGATTTTTTTTTATTTAATGTAAATTACGAAAACTGGTGGTATTCTATAAAACTGTATTACCAAAGGTTGCATGCGATAACAATTCTCTTGTAACATATTTTTGCATCGTTTCCGGAGTCGGGTTTTTTTTTTTAATTCCATACGATTTAACATAAGCGAATGTTTACGTTTAAAACTCTTAGTAGGCCTTTAGAGCTTTACTTATCGCTTTAGTGTACAGAGGTACACCAAACATATACCACTAACATTATAGTGATAGATAGTATGGAACCGAGAATATAGCATTGAACTTCCGGAACAGTACTCGCCGGAAGCCTATGTTTAGTAACGGACATTCACGGCCTATAAAAACTTCAATAGTACAGAGTTTTGCGCGAATCTCCGTGAGATCTACGAATTTTTGGTTTTTTTTATCATTGGGGCAGTTTAGGAAAAAAAAAACCTAGAAGAAAAAAAAAATACTAGGAATTTCTCCTGTATCGTGGGTGCGTTTACAAACATTCAAATTCACGTATACAAACAGCCAGATTCGGAACAACTATCTGTAGGCCATACAAATATTTGTTCCGTGCGGGAATCGCACCTGCGACTCGCAGCGCAGCAGTCAATCGCTCAACCACTGCGCCAACCGTGCCGCAAATAGTTTTTCAGGGCTCGGAAGTATGTATGCAGGTGTGTAAGTAATAATATGTACCTACTGCCGTGCAAAAGAAAGAAAACAGGGGTACACAATGTAGCAATAAAATTATAAAGAAGCTTTATCTTAAAACAATATCATTGTATACCATAATATTTAATTTAAGTCAAGACATCTATTTATAAACTCTTATTTTTTTTTCAATATTGTTCTGTTACAATAATTAAATTAGACCTATTCTGAGAACGACGTGCATGCCTGTAAGTGACTTGTTTACAGAGGATCCTCTCGAAATTGTTGCAAAATATTGATTTGTAAATGAGTCGTTGGTGTGCCTATGTAAAATAAATCCCATAAATAAATAACAAAGCGCAGTAAAGATTAATTATGTATAAGTACTGTGACCAAAGAAACAAGGTCAAGAAGGTACAGACGATATTTTTAACCCTGTGCAAGTTACGTAAAAAAAACTTGTGACATGATATTATTGTTGGAAGTCTCCCATTTCTCGCGGCTTCGCTCTTGTGATCAACCCCTTTTTTTAGGATAAAAAGTACGTAACTTTTTATGAGTTTGACACTCAGCTACAGTAAAGCTAACCTCGACTGAAATAATTTTCATAAACAGATCAGTATTCCCAAAGATTAACCTTTTACAAACAAACAATGTCAATTTCCGTAAGAAAATAAGTGCTGAATCAGCTTAAAAAATACTTGTTTTGCTGCAAACTTCCATGGGATCTGATGACGCTGAAAATTTAAACTGCCAAATGCCCGCCATTTCCCGGGAAACAGAGACCCACATATCCTCGGAACCCAGGCCATTTACCCGACCTGAATATTGTACGAGGAGGCCGAACGAGTTAGATTATGTAAACGATCTGCCATTCGTCCCAAACGTAATTGTTACAATAATATTTAATGCTTGCAGTAAATTTTTGTAGATTCTGTGTAGATTGCTTTTGGTAACCTTACATTACAACATCATCATATCAGCCGAAAGACGTCCATTGCTGGACATAGGCCTACCCCAAGTGTCGCCACAACAACCGGCCCTGTGCATCTCGCATCCTTCGGCTACCCGCGACCCTCACCATGTCATTGGTCCATCTTATGGGAGGCCATCAAACGCTGCGTGTTCCGGTACGCTGTCGCCATTCCAGAACTAACATCCCCATCGACCATCTGTTCTGCGAGTAATGTGCCCTGCCCAGCTCACTGCCACTTCAGTTTGGCGATCCTGCGTCATTCCTGATTCAATCACACAAGGAAACTCCGAGCATTGCCCTCTCCATTGCCCTTTGGGTGACTTAAAGTCTTCTGATGTGGCCCATTGTCAGCGACCACGTTTCGGTATCCATAAGTGATCACTGGCAACACGCACAGGTCATAGACTTTCGTCTTGAGACACTGTGGTAGTGAGACGAGAAGATACCACGCAACTTTGCGAACGCCGCGCGCCACCCAGCCGAGTCAAACACATTCATCACTACACCTCCTCGCAAATCTCTGGTGGAAACGTAGCCATAGAACTCGAGATACCTCTCGAACATCAAGTTTTAGTTTAGAACCCACTACCTATTAGAGCCCCAGTTACTTCAGGGACGAGGGTCCAACAGAACCTAACAGCAAAACCCAACTCCCGTAATAAACTTTCCCCTTTCCCACTTTTCCCAGCTATCAAAAATGACACGACTCATGAGCCTAGTTTGCGAAACAGATTGTATCGACAATAGCACAGCTGATCACGCAATGAGCTCGTCAGTGTACTCTAATGGTTTATGCATGAAACATTACCAATAAATAAATGTGGAAATTAGTGCTGAATGAATCTGTGATAGCTATCGAGGTGTGTGTCACGTGATATTTTCTAGGTTATTTACGATGCGTAGAATTTTACGTAGGTCTATATTATGGTGTGGCTCTTGTTTTAAAGGGTTATTTTAACTTAGTTAATACTGTATTTAATCATGTACAATGTTCCTAGCCATTGCAGCGACTACTTAAGTATAAATAAATTGTGAGCTTTAGAAAATCTTTGTTAGTTATTGGAGAATTGTCTTGTCATAATCAGAACGCGTCATGGATATGCTATTGGAGGAGACATTGTATTAAAATTCATGAATCCACGATGGATAAATTGGTCCTAAAATTTAATTTTACCACCTTGAACCGAATATTCCCAGTCCGGTTCCGATTGCCACCAGGTGGCAAACGGAAATAAAATTCCCAGTAGTCACCAGGTGGCGACTGGAAAGTTATTGCCCCCACTTCAATCCGCTGTACACTGAGACGTGGATCGCCAACCCCCCTTATCGCTGTCTGTCTTACGGTCGCGATGAGGGGGTTGGCGGTCAGACTTTTCCAATGTGGTTTTATTAGTAGATAAGTTACGTGGGTATTAGGGACATACAAATAAAATTTTCTTCATCGTAGTTGTTTTTTATCACTTATTATTGTAGCTCGTGGCTAAATAACAACAGCCGCACGGGTCGATCTTCAAGGTTCAGCAACGCTTGCCGAGGTTGATCTGTGGATGGGTGACCATCTTAACATACCGAGACTCCTCCGTGCCTCGGAAAGCACGTTAAGCCGTTGGTCCCCGCTGTCATTTGTAGATCTCTGGCAGTTGTTACTGATTGTCAGAAGCCAGATAATCTGACTGACCAGTCTTGTCAAGGAATACCGTGTTTCCAGTTAATGGGTTCTGGAGGTCTGGTAGGCAACCGCTCCACGTAAAATACTGGTATTCAGCTGAATCCGGTTTGACTGGAAGCCGACCCCAATATAGTTGGAAAAAGGCTAGACAGATGATGATTGTCCATACTATTATGTATCACAGATATAATCAAAGTGTTTACAATAATTAAAGTACAATAACAAAATCTAGTAATCAGACAACGACTCCATGACCAAATCAAAATACCACAAAACTTAAACTTTTCCTCTTCGATACAATATTAAGCAGTACATTTATTAGGTACCTACTAAAAGTACCATTACGTAATATCAGGTTGCAATCTCAGAGCTATTTTCTAGAGAATGCGGAGGTCATACAATACGGGAGGTTCGGCAAAATGGCTCCGCAGCAAAACCAATTTTCCTCGGCCCGGAAGGTAGATAATCCCTTAAAAATTAAATTGCTTATTCCACGGGCTCTTTGGAGTTTTTGCAAGGTTGCTAGGCATTTCTGGTCTGTAAACATTTACGATTTTCTTTTCTTGTTCCATTTCGTAGTAATTGGACGCACTCGAGGTCTGTTGTTGAGAATTTCTAACGCCATCGCCGTCGTTCTGAATATTTTTAGGTGGAGCACGTAACTATTTGTAACTTCTCCTTGTTTATGTAGGTATGAGAAAATGTTCAAAGTCCCCTTAGAATTTCAATGTATTTAAGGGATGTGTGTAATTAATGTGTATGTTAAAAATATAATATTTCACTTAAGAATTTTCATGTACTTATTCTAAGATTAAGTACTTTAACCATGATATTTTAGTTAACGTTACTATATTAATTAACAATACTTATTTAAACAATCTCTATCAAAGGTTACGTTTAATAATATCAGCTTCGCTGGGCATCTCTTTATTGATTTTACGCACAGCAAAACGTGTTGTCTATCAAACCGGTATGTGTATCAATTTATATTAACTGTAACTTAATGAAACGGGATGCCTTTGGGCCTATGTTTACTTGGGAGTACTTTAATACGTTAACTGTAGTTCAGTATTAGTCATTAATCTATGGATTCCGCTGTTCTATTCTATATGTCACCGGAAAATTGCAAACGTTAGATTGTAAAATATCGCGTGAAATCGTAATTTATTTTTTCTCAATAAGACACGGATATATTGGAACCTATTTAATTTGGATGGGATTTATCGTATACAAAACGAGTTTTTATATAATCTAATAAATATTTATTACAATTTTACGGAGTCTGCAATTTACCGGTGACATGGTGAAAACTTTGGTGGAGTGAGTTTGAGTTGAACCGTCATACCACCTTGATTGCATAGATTGACAGCTCACTTCATGTTCACTTAACTTAAGTTCACGGTGAGATTCATACAAAATCGACTAGCTAGTATGACAGTGAAGTGTCTTTTTTCCCGGTTTTCTAACCAAAACTTTATACAAAGCATAATGCTAAAATAATAAATTCGTCTGACCAAAAACAGAATTAACTTTACTATGTACCTATATACTCTGTATAACGAGAGCCTTTTGGAGCCTAATTTAGGCCCCGGCCTGTAATAAAAATAAAATAAAAAGTGGACAAAAACTGAGAGAACATCATTAACTTTGCTGTCATAAATCATGGCGGTCCAGTTATGCTTTTAAGTGCCTTTTTGTGTTTTTTTAGCGAAAGAGAGTCTCATTATAACGCGATGATTTGCTAGGCATTAGTGGTTTGTGTCGATGGACAAAGGTATTGTTTAGTCATACTGCGTAATGGGAAAATAGACGATGTAGGTATTGACTCTAAACTGTGGAGGTTGTAGACGTATTGTTTGAGAAATCGAGATGTTTTGCCTGTAGTCATATCCGCAGTATAGTTGGAGCGGATAAAGTACCTACATGTAAAGCAGTAATTTTTCAAGATTAAGTTTAATTATAATACGTAACTAACTATTATACACTTAAAATAACAATAAAAACTCCTAACTAAAATATGGCGTCAAAAAATTCGTCCGCATCGCTATCGCCTGGAAGTGAGCCCAAAAGACTGGCGGCCACGTTGCCACGTTGTATGACAATGCTTATCCTCTGTCCGAGGTAAGTTAAGTATTTATTAAAACAATTATAATTATCTATGTAAATAAAAACTTTATTTTCATTATTCATTATAATACGTACTGATCAAATCATGAGTTATTTATTAGATTAATTGTTGCTCTAACAAATTGTTTGATTTTGTACTATGTCATTTACATAATTTTTCTGACTTTCGCCAGTCGTTTCAAAAATAAGTGAAGTCATTGATTACTATTGGATCATATTTCAATAAAATAAAGTTTTTTTTTTCCTTTATTATTTAATATGGGTTTGCTCTTGACTCTAGTCTAGGTCTCTCTAGTAGATGACAGAGACAAAGTTGACGATGGAGCGAGCTTACCCAGAAGAAGCCTGTTCACTCTAATTTTGAAGATATTAGGGTTGTATGCGTTCGGAAACACAGACGAAGGCAGAGAGTTCAAGTCCTTTGGTGTGTGTATTATAAAAGACGTTTGGACGTTTTTTATGTAGGCTAGAAACGTACTAAAATATGTAGATTACCAAAGCCTATTTGTATGAAGGCATTTACCCTCATTAACGTTATTACGACCATGATTGTGAACTATTACTGTACGGCTGTACACACTTACGGTAATAGTATGTTATTCCGACAAATTAGATCAATCACTCCAAATGACCAGACTATTACTATTCAATACAACATAGGAAAAACATACAAACTAAAAACGAACTGCTAAAAATTTTTTTGTGACAATAATTGTTCGATATAATTTTAGAAATATGACTGTAATTGTTAAAAAATTGTTGGTGAAAATTATTTTTTTACACAATTTTATGGGACGCTCGTGGCTAAATAATAACAGCCACACGGGTCGATCTTTAAAGTTAAGCAACACTTGGTTGGTTGGTTGCTCTGTGGATGGGCGACCATCTTAACATACCGAGTTTCCTCCGTGCCTCGGAAAGCAGGTTAAGCCGTTGGTCCCGGCTTTCATTTGTAGATTTTTGGCAGTTGTTGCGAATATCAGAAGCCAGTAAATCTGACTCCAGTATTGCCAAGAAATACCGTGTTACCCAGTTAATGGGTTGTGGAGGTGTGGTAGGCAGCCGCTCCACGAAAAATACTGATATTCAGCTGAATCCGGTTGGACTGGAAGCCGACCCCAATATAGTTGGGAAAAGGCTAGGTAGATGAATATAATGTCAATTTTTATGGGACAAAAATGACTGTTGCCGTTCATGCAATACTTTTTACTTATAATCCAATTTTGTAAATTATTTAGAAATTGAAAATAATTACTGTAGAATACTACTAATGCGCAAATAACTTTACACTGTTAAAACCTAACTCGATAATGTATTATTAATTACTTAGATACTAAAATGGTGTTCAAAAGTTAGTGATTTAAGTACTAAATTCAAATTAAAAAAAAAACGGCTAAAAGAAAAAAAACACCAAGTGTTAAAAAAAATACATTTTGTGGTGTGTGAAGTCAATAAAATGCCAATTCAAACGAACATACCTACTAGTAAATTAGAGTTTTAATTGAAATGTTTTTTCGTATTCACTTAAATTGCCATTATTGGCATTAATCCCTTCGGTCACGCATTAGCCATGACATTATGAACAAAATGGGCGCTGTGCTCATAATGAAAAGAGCAGTACTTATTCAATGATCAACATCCGTGGTGACTGGTGATTATCTAAATATAGAACTGTAACAGTTTTATTTGGCGCACACGACTCTCTGGTGTCAATGATTCTGTTGTCTCTTGATAGCAAGATACACACACACCTAGTCACCTACTTTGTTAGGTGCACCTATAATATACACTACGTGTAACAGGTCATTGTACTCTTCATTATGATAAACTTTTACTATGGGACCAACCCCGAAATCGCGGGAAAAAAATCAGCTGTTCATTACATTTTGTAGAGTTATGCTCACAGAAATGTATGGGGGAGACGGGGGAGTCGATTTATTTTTCGCGATTTCGGTGTTGGTCCCATAGTAAAAGTTGTTCTTAATGATGAGTACAATTACCCCTTAAGGTATATTGCATTTATTCTGTTACACATTATATACGAACGAGGAACCCGAAGAATAAAAAAATTCGTTTTCCATTTTTTGTAAAAATGTCATGGGGTCCGAGTGCGCGTCTCCTTATCTCTCGCCGACTGATCGACACTGCGTGACCAGAGGGCTAGCTCGTTTTTTGCTCAAAGAATTAGCATTGCCATTCAACGTGACGCTGCCAGTCTTCTGGGCACGTTTCCGGATGACAGCGATGCGGAGGAATACTTTGACGCCTGAGTGTACTTTGTTTTTGTATAGGTATGTACATAGGTACTTGGGTTTAGTAGATGTAAATAGTTTTTTTGTTATGTTCACACGTTCATAGGTAAATAAAAAATGTTGATCATCATTATAGATGTCGATTCAGGATAGCTTTATATCTGTACTAGCTTGCCCTGCCTGCGATTTTGTAAGCGCATATCCCGTTTTTTCCTGTTCCCGTAGGAATTTCGGGAAATCCTCTCTTAGTGCTCCCTACACTCCCCACCTACACGCCAAATTTCAGCTTTTTACGTCCAGTAGTTTCGGCTGCGTCAGTCACTCAGTCAGTCAGTAACGGAAGAATTTTATATATATTGACGATGATTGATTTCTGTTTTTGAATTATTATTGCAAAACTTGAAAGTTGGACCAATGAACATTATTCCCACGCTAAAATGATAATGGTATAGAAAATGGGTTGTAGGTTCGTATATCTTTCATGCGTTCATTATTTAAAACGAAAACAAACCTTGGTTTGTTGACAACATTTACACAAGTAGTATTCCACACAAAATTGGTTGTGTAAACTTTCCTTGATGTAGGACCTACCTGCGTATGTATCTTGTACCTAGTTACCTACCTAGTAGGTAATCCAAACACACTTTAAGTACGTGATAATTTGTCAGTTTAAATTGACAAACATGGTAGACTAACACTTTTTGGAGTCAAGAACATCCATAAACTCGATATAATGAACCTTCGATGTACAAAACTTCGTTGAAAATTAATAAACTAACATTCTTCAAAGGTGAACGGGTGTTGGGAAATGTTTATAAGATCGATGGTGATGTAAAGCATAGATTTATGATCGCACTACGTAGAGGCGGTGAAAAATAACTTCCTTAGCATGTTTACTGCCTACACCCATTCTGAATTAGGTATGATCTGATTTCCGCCAGTTTTGGAAACATTGTCATAATCATAATCATGTACCTGGTTATTTGTTACCATAGGTGCTTTTAAATCTAGATGTTAGCTTATATGAAATAGAGCGCTATGTTATGCCAGGAGGCGTACAAATATGGTGTTCAATTTAAATTAGTACAAATTATATAAAATATTAATTCACATAAAAAATACAACTTTAAAAAGATAGGTACGCTTAATGTCATTTATTTTAAGTCACACTTACAGTACGTACTTATTGAAAAAAGAAAATGAAAACAAAAAACATTTAATTTTTTTTTTTTTTTTAAGAGTAACCGTGGATTTTCTTGCCAGTTCTTCTCCATAAAAAACGGCTACAACTTTTAACCCATGTAGTAGACAAATGTGTGTTTTTTTTTTCAATTTTAATGTGAATGTTCTCAAGAAAACTATCGATAAATCAATCAATCAACTGCCTAGCGTTTTTCCAGCTGTGTTGGGTTTCGGCTTCTTATCGGATGCAGCCCAGTAACTGGGTACCACGATGCCTCATTGCAGGACTGGTGTCCAATTTATCGGCCTATGCAAATCAAAAACAAAAATATTTATTTGCGTTCTTAAGCAAAATAATTACAGATATCTTATTCTGTTTTTAATTTCGGCGTGCAAATTAGTCACAGAAGTTATAAGATAATTTTAAAGTAAAAAATCATGCAAGCAGTCACAGTTAATTTAAAATAAATTTGATTACATAAATTGAAATTGGAACATTACATTTTAAGTATCATCATATTTTAATTCTCAACCGCTTTACAACGACACTTTATTACGACTGTCAAGGATCTACAAATTACAGCTTAACATGCTTTCCGAACCACGGAGGAGTCTCGGTATGTAATGGATGTTCATCCATCCACGAACCAACCTCTAGAAGCGATACTTAACCTGGAAGATCGACCCGTGCGGAAGTTATTAAGAAATAGTTTACGTTTATACTTTGTATGTAGGTACCTAAAGTTCTGTGACAAAAAACTTTTTTTTTTCATTGCTTAGCCACGCCACGACCCCTCATCATAAGTATTGATAAATAATCTAGTTTAATAATCGAGTGTGAACGAACTACGTTGCGTGCGCTTTTAGGTTTTTTTTAGTTGATTTACTTTTCACATTTCCAGACATGTTTGTACATTCGTGACCACGATCACTAAACTGTGAAGAAAAAACAAACAAACCGCAAAATACACTACGAAACCGATTTATTCAATGACTCAATGTAACTGTCTAGTGGATCCATTTGTTTGTAAAGTTTATTTTTATTTTTTGGAAAGAAAAGTGGTCTTAAGTAGGTTTAGTTGACCGCACTCCAGGGGTTACAGAACCAGTACCTACAAGCTGGCCTCAGATGCAATTGAAACTCCGAACTAAGCTATATTTAAATTGCTAACGTCTCGTCGACTGTACAAGCCAAGAGACTTTTCCGTCAAGTGTTATAGAAGTCAGTTCAGAGACAGAGCATTCATTTCCTTATTTTTCTTTTACAGGTGCTGGTCTAAGTCGCCAAATTGTCGCCAATTGAACAAACAAATGAAGTGCGCGAACACCGTCGGAGTCGCGCTCAGGGTCGTCGCATAGTGTCACGATGGTGGTAGGTCGTCGCAACGTCAGCATGATGCGACTAGGGCGCTGTGTGGCCTTCCTCGCCGCTGCGGCCTTCCTGCTCCCCTTCACCATCCTACTGATGGTGGCAGACCAGCAGTACAACCTTACTTACAGCTCTAAACGAGTGTTCTATCAAGAGGTTAGTATCTTTACTTGTTATTCAGCTTAAGATCTATGTGTTGGACAACCCCAGATCGTGTTGAAATCGAAGTCTATTTTTGTTCAAATCATAGTATGTACTTATTTATTTACGAGTATGAGTATACATTACCTACAATACGATCTTAAAGTATTAGAGTTTGTGCCTAACACATTAACCTTTACAACACTGTTTGACTAAAAACACGATTTTTTGCACGAACGGGTAACACAAGAAAATTCAAACTTTGTAAGTCGACGATATCTATTAAAAGGTCTCGAACTTTTCCATCTAAAATGTTAAGATAATAGAAATTGAATTCATCACAAAACACAATTAATATCAATCAATCAAATTCAAAACTTTTAAGTGAGTTCAAACTCTGACTTTTACATATTACGGGATCTCGTTCAGATTCTATAAACTTCAGTAAATAAGTCACTTATTTTGCGGCTGCCAGCTTTAAGTATTGTCTGAAGACAAGTCAATAAAACTATAACATTTTTGACACTTACAATATTGAACATTAATTATAAAATTTAAACACAGTAGTTCGATTCAATGAGTCCTGGTACTCAAAATTGACCCGAAACAAATTAAATGAATTCAGGTCAAATTTCTTCTTTTCCAGAGCGACTTCTATAAAATTAATGGAACATATTACGCGCCTATTTCCGCGATAACCTCACCCACTATTTACAGGACAAAGGTAAACAAAGTTGTCGCATACACCGAGCCGAGCCAACGGCGAAGGCACGCAGCGGGCTTTATGAACATGTTCGGGACGATTTAGTGGCGTATTCTTGGTCTTAACACATTAAGAGATAAATTAAATGTATCAAAACGAACTGTAAACAAAACGCGACGAGTTCGTGCCATCACAAGAATCATTCGCCAAGATCATGTCACCAAATTCTCCTGTCCACGTCACTTTTGTTCCCGCTGTTTGCTCAAGCCCACACCGCACCCCACGCTTTACTTACAAAATTAAAAAAAAAAACATGCAAAGGTCTAAAGACGGCTGTGCACGACAAACAAACAAACTACTCATCCCTGTCGATGGGGAGAGCCACTGAGCACCTGTGCCTCTAGTGTACGTTAAGGTGCAGCTAGACTGCGGCGGATCGACGACATCGATCTCACCATTCTTATCGATCCAAACAATGTGACATCGTCGATTCATGTCGATTTTTTTTAGCCTACGTCGATCGATGGTGTTTAATTGGTCTTAGCAATCCGATTTTAAATCGAAAGTGACAGATCGACGGTTGTTTGTTGATCGATTTGATCGCTCATATTTTGCGGCGATGAATATCGACCGACGTCGATCGACCGCGATCTAGTTCCGCCTTTAAGTCCGATATCGAGTAACGTTACTACTGTGATATCTACGTAGCGTCTACTCGATAACTACACTTCATACACTCGAGGTCTTGTAGATGTGTACGTGACTATACCAGTTACTGTTGAGTGTTGGGTATCTTTGGGATTGCTCATTTACTACTTACAAATGCAGCTAATTTAGATTTAAGGACATCTGAGTGTTAGTTTAATTTGCATGGGGATGGGTTTCTTTATTAATGTTTAGAATATAAGATTAGTAAGAAAAAATTATTTAATACCGGATCGACGTGTCATATTTTACAGTAGGTTACAGTATTTTACCCAGTAACATAGTTAAAGAAGATTCGCTACGCTTGTTCACGATTCACGACACGCGAGCTTAACATCCGATGCTGTTTCCCACACAATCCATCTACAATCGATGGTCGGCATAGTCATAAGTGTTTAACTTTTTTATCAACTTTGTATCGGTGTCAGAGATATCGATTTTACCAATTTCGGAAATGTTATTTAGCTTGCTGATGTCTCGGTAAGTTTTATTATGTGTGTTTTTTTAATATAGCATTTTTACGTAACAAGGGAAACACGAAGGAGCTGCGTAACTACCGACTTCCAAAAGAAGGAGGTTATCAATTCGACTGTAATTTTTTTTCTTTTTTTGTGTTCTTGTTAACATGTTTAATCCCAAACAAAATCAGTTGAGTCGTTCCCCAACTATGAGTTTCTTCGTCATTATTTTTGCATACTCCTTTACATCATTGTGTCTTCAAGCCATGTGATAATTAGATAACAGTAACTGTATTTCGACCGACCACACGGCCATTATGACTGACTCACTCCGCTACTAACTAAACTGTCCAAAAATACCGGACCAACGTTATCTTTTTTATTAAATCATGGCATGGCAATGGCAATTACTGCGATTGGGCCTCGTGAGTTTATAGTTTATAAAGTAGTGGAAAAAATGTAACTGACATTACTTCCACGAAAACTGAATTAGTAAAGGAAAAATCTGGAAGTGAATGACATTTCATGGTTAAAACGAAAACCGTAAAATGTCATTCACTTCCAGCTATTTGCTTTGTATGTGCAGTAAATTAATATAAAAAACCGGAAAAGTGCGAGTCGGACTCGAGCACGAAGGGTTCCGCACGATTATCTATAAAACGGAAAAAACACGTTTGCTGTATGGGAGCCCCTTAAATATTTATTTTATACTGTTTTTTAGTATTTGTTGATAAAGCGGCAACAGAAATACATCATCTGTGAAAATTTCAACTGTCTAACTATCACGGTTCATGAGATACAGCCTGGTGACAGGCGATCAGACGGACAGCGAAGTCTTAGTAATAGGGCCCCGTTTTACTCTTTGGGTACGAAACCCTAAAAAGGAAAATATTATACCATATTTAAATTGGCTCTGCACCGCGGTTACCCGACTCCGGAATTAGTTTTTTTTTTTGTTTTTACTCGTGTTATCAGGGTCGTAGCATGTTCATAAATAACTTATCTTCCTACCTACCATACTCTCCTCAATAACTGGATTATAAAATGCATTTTTTTTTCAAACCTGACTGGTGTTTTCGTTGGTTCCTCTTTCAAACAAAAACGACAAATTCATCAGCTTTATTAGGTATATTACTTAGTTATAGAAATATATACCTTTCCTCGTGTTCGCTCTCTGAGCTGTAGATAAAGCTTTCGTGCAAGTTGTAATTAAAGCAATTAAAAGAGTCAGATTGTGCCGGCAAGTAATTGGTTGGGGTGGTGAACGCTTGCGGTATAACGTTTAAAAGAGATACCTATATGTAAAGCTAGCTAGAGAGTGAAGACAGGCCACGGTAGTAAGTATCGTAAACTATTTGTTCCTGAAATTGCTGTACTGTATGTAGCCCCCTAATATGACGTGCTAATGCCATCCAATTCAAATGATGTAAATGGGATAGTGCTTTTCGCTTTGTATTGATTTGTCTCCCTCTTAGAGCGGAATCATGATCGTTTTAAGACTTCATAGTAGGGCCCCAGAATTGACTACACGCGTGAGCTCAAAATTGACTGCAGATAGATTTCAGCACGATATACATATAACAAAATTACTCTTCATAGTGAAACCATTTATTTCAAAAGTCTGCTAAAAGGCACTTTTGAACGGCAATATTTACAGTTTAAAAAGAGTGACTATAGTTACCCTTTCGCATAGGTAGAAGTTTCATGAAGTAAATCGGACAAACAACTCTATAGTAACTCTTTTACAATATTTGGTAAACATTGTACACCCAAGCTTCGCCACACAACATTAAACTAATTTTTGTTTAAATTTTGTTTAGTAATTTCTAATTAGTAACAAAGTTTTCAGGGGAAAAATGGCAAATATTCCCGAAAATCTACAAAAGGGAGAAGGTTGAAGAGTTCTGTAGGTGCGTACTTTTTACACAAGAAGTTTTGACGGAACACTGTCTTTTGGGTCAGCTAAGTACTTAATAAAATAAATCATGCAACTATGCTAAGTAACAGTCCGATTTGTTCCTTACCATTTTCACATACCATTAGGTACAGCTGTTGTAGAATAAAACAGCGTATCTGTATGCAAGCGACGGCCACCAGTGCGTGCCGTATTGGCCGTAAGTGCCATAACGGTTCATTGCCAAAGACAACGATGCGACAATGACTGCCGACTGCACTCCGAGGAAAAAATGACATTGCTCTACATTCTGTTGAGGAAACCATTGAGAATAAATCATTGTATAAAACTTTTTGTACTTGTCTATTTATTTATTTATTTATTTATTTATAGGTGGTTAATTAAAACGGCACAGGTCCAATTACATTAATTAACATAGAATAGAATGTTTAGTGCCTTGATCGAAGAAGGATTCTTTATTCCTGACGTGTCTTTGATTCTTTTTTGGGAAAAGTTGATGTACAAAACAAAAAGTTATACAAATTTTGATGGGGCGCATTTTTAAGAAACGTTAGCATTTGTGTCGCAGTTGCAAATGGCCAGTCACAACTTTTAATTTCCCTACATTTTGATGACCGCTGATATATTATTGCTTTTTTAAGTATGAGAATTGGCCTTGAGAGGTTTCCTTGCAAAAAGAGGTTTCTTTTTATTAGTGACGACGGGACGAGAGTTTTTGTTTTTTTGGCCAAAAACTTTCACAGCCACTTTCACAACACACACAGCCACAACGATTGCACGTCTTCCAGCTCATTCAGAAATAGCAGATTTTGCAAGTAACTTACTTTTTTGTTCGCAGTAACAAACAGTGTCTGATCCGTCACGCTAAATGCATTTTCATCAATAATTGTATTTATCCTCTTTATTTATTTTATTTATTTATTTACACTTTACGCACACAAATGTACAGTACAGAGGCGGACTTAATGCCATAGGCATTCTCTACCAGTCAACCTTTGGGTGGTGCAGAGAATGGTGGTAGGTGCAATATGGTGAATAAAAAGCGATTGATATTTAATTAATACATACAAACATTTAAATAAGTAATACGAATATATAAACTATACATACAATATAAATATATAATAAATACTCAAATTAACAAGATAAATAGGTACACGAAATACTTAAACAATTACAACAAATAGGTAAAAAATTACGTAGAAGCGTTGGCCAAAGTGTGAAGGGGTCGACAGATGTGTATACACAAGTATCACCACTATGGTACTCGAGTGTGTGCACCGTATCGCGTCACACTAGAACTTAAGTGCTGACAAGTTGATAGTTCGTCGCCTGAACTGCGAAACATGCAGTTTTGCCCCTTTTACTCGCATTTTCCGCTTTAAATTACGATACGAGTCCTCATAATGCTCTTACCCCAATTTATTTGGGGTCGTATGTATCATGTCTTCCTCTACCAATTTGCTGTCGTCATACAGTCATTCCTTCAGCCATAGCCCATAGCATATTGGTTTTCTCTACCCTAATAACAGTAATAACCATAGATATACATATAATAGGAACTCAAAACTTCACTCACTGTAACGAGTCTTTCTTTACTAAATTTTAGTGTCAAATCTTAATTTTATTCGAAGGCATTGAATTCACAAATGAAAAGTTGATGTGAGTGCTCAAAATTCAAATTAGTAAGCAATGATGTACTGATAGTGACTATAAATTTAACTTATTATTTTATCGCTACTCTAAAAGTCAATGACAATGAGCTCAGTTACGAAGTGTTGACTACAACTTTGACTTTTAACGATCGCATAATAAACATTAATTTGTACGTTGGTTACTTCGCGTCTCGCTAAAACCGCGTTACCGCATTTAAAAAAGGTGTTAAAGATTTGAACAACTTTAGACGAGATAGCTGACTCACTTGAGTACATATTCTCTTTATTAGAACCTCAACCAGACGTTCAATCTTGTACTTAAAAAGCGTTCAAAGTTAAGTCGCAATATCACAAAAAACTTGTAAAAAATTAGGTTTTGAGTTGTTTTTGCGATGCAGATGCTCTTTAAAAATACGAGAATATTGACCCCTCTGGTTAAAAATAAAAAATAACAAATGGAAATCGGCACTTCACAGCACTACATACTATAACTTACTTTTCTTAGTCGGACACTCTTCTTTTCTTCGTCACTCTTCGGTGGGTCGTCGACTTTCCCAAAGTCGGCTCTCTCAGCGATGTGACAATACTTATAAGCTGCCAATCTATTCTGTTCAACTGTGAAAAACAATTTCATAAGATGACTAGCGGTCCCGACAGACGTTGTCCTGTCTGAACGTTTGCTTTTTGCCTGACGAAAAATTATAGAAATCGATTGCAGCGCCACCGAATCGAATTGTGAATCTAAATTTACACAGCAAAACTCATCAAAATCGGTCCAGCCGTTTAGGAGGAGTTCAGTCACATACAAACGCACAGAAGAATTACGAATTTTTTACTATGTTTGTAATGAGGTGTACAATAAAGTATATAATAATAATAATAATAATAAGAATTTTATATATAGATGAGCGTGCAGTGAGCTGTCGTTCTTCCTGAAGCTAAGGATTATATTCTATTTAAGTCTTTGTGAGATGTATACAGAATAGCACTGCTGATTATTGCTGCTATATGGAACGTAGAGACAGAAAAAATATGTCACAGAGCAGACATCTTCGCAGACGTGCATAATAATGAGAAACTTAATAGCTAAAAATTCTTAATTAGTAGATACTTAAATAATGTTTTATACAAAATAATTTATGTACCTACAGTACGGTATTTCATCATTCTGGGATGGGGTTGGGACGGGGAAAATAATACTTCATTTTGAACAAAAACTGCCCCTCCCACTTCACCATTGCCCCTGGCTCTGTCTGCAAACGCCTTTAGTCAGACGTGATAATATAATAAGCAGTTATAGTTTAAACTCACGATTTATAAACGTGAGTTAAGTTTTACGGTGTTTAAACCCAAGTGCGTGTTTTGCACTTTTTATGTTTTCCAAGAAAAAGCGTTCTGATTCATCCTAACTGATAACCGTCAATCATGTGAACTGGACGTCTGTTGTGTATGTAATTTAATCAATTTGATGTCCGTTCGCATTTTTTGTTATCATTTATGTATCGTTTTTACCGCCATTGCAATTTGTAGAGATAATGTCGTTTTGGCGATAATATTATCAGCGGGATATTTGCCGTACTTTTAAAGAACTTTCGCATTTTATTGTGAGTCCAGTGTGACAAAAACACCTCTAATTGACCTACATTTTGTAATTTGTGTACAATTTATTTTTTTTTTAAGTTCTAGAATCTGGCCTTTTAATATCTGAGCCTTAAACAGAACGACCCTACAATAACTGCTTGCCAGTCATAATTATGAATAAATAATTAAAACTTTATTGATCCAAGTTAACCAAGGTCTCAGAAATATTGTGGTATTACTTCTTACCACGTAATATTCTTATCAATTTATTCTTGAATACTTAAGCTTCAACATAATTATCTTTTTCCTTGAAAAGCTTGATAGCTGTGGATTCCACAAATCGAATTATTCTTCAATCGCCGTCCTTTCATCCACTTATACTTATGATACAAATCTATAAAAAGTCTATTAACACGTTCACGGACACAAGACGATTAAAAAAAATTGTAGTAAGACACTTCGAAATCCCATACATTTTTTCATGACGGCTGAAGACGCAATGTCACCTATGCCATACTTCTACACATGTGCTGTGACAAACTCGTTCATGGACGTCAACGTCTGCAAACAAAACACCCCGATCATATATCAGTCAGTAACCACAAATACATACCATTATCAACTTTTACTTTGATATATTGTACCTAATCACCGTATGCTTATTACTTCAATAATATTGCTAAATATTACAAGCAAAACAATCAGATCACAACAAATATCGAGGTAGGTACTACACTGGCTATCAACCCTACTTTTATTCATTTCCTTATTGAATTCGAAATATATGAACACAGAACAGTAATATTAGGGCACTTACTATGTTTACAAGTACCTAACATCACGCTAATTGAAAAAACTATTGAAATAACTCACCTTAGAATCATCTAGAAACTGGTTGTAGCCGCTCCGATTGCGATGCGCATGACCTCCTCGTACCGTGACACCGGGCGACTGCGCGAACGAACGTGTTCGGAAATCGGCCGGCTGCCGACGACATGTCACAACACGCATTTCGATGTGTGCGCCAACACACACATACAGACCTTCCTAAAACTTGACATAAAATCTTTTGCTGTGACACTAGGAAGATAAAATATTTCGTGTTGTGACACAGGGTCACGTGCTCCCTTATGCTGCTTAGTAAATCGGTCGTCTGCTGACGGGACGTCAGTTTCAAAGCATCAAATCTTGCCGTCTACAGACGGTGTGTCATATCAAAATTAATTCTTTCAACGTCCTCAGACGGACTGTCCGTGAACGTGTTAAGAAACAGCTGAAGTTCGCTTATTTTTTTAAGAATAATAATGCTTTAGATGTTTAATGTAATTAAAACAGGTTAAAGGTTTAATCTGTAGGTACATTTGGTGTATGAATTTCTTTTTTTTTATTTCGTAGTGATTAGTTTCCCCTTTTAAATATCAAAAAGAACAGGCATGTTATGAAAAGATCGACAGAAATAATTACGAAAAAATTAAGGAGTTTTCTGGTAGCAAAATGTTGAATGTCACTAATCAAATATAAATATCACAAAACTGGAAATAAATCAAACAAAACCGCAGTATAAAATGAAGTACTCTCTGCCTGCGTCTGTGTTTCCGAACGCATACAACCCTAATCTCTTCAAAATTAGAGTAAACAGGCTTCTTCTGGGTAAGCTCGCTCCATCGTCGACTTTGTCTCTGTCATCTATGACCTAGACTAGAGTCAAGAGCAAATCCATATTAAAATAAAAAAAAAAAGTCTTCCCACTGTTATAGGTATTACCGCCATAGATTGTGAACACGAAACAAGCCGAGGAGTGGCTATATCCGCAGGCTAACACCTCGTCAGCCGTCTCCCCCATATCGTTGCGGTTGGGGTATCATTGTACCCCGACCGCATCTACCCCCAACTCCCCAACACATTCTCACGTCGTCGCTCTACGTGCAACACGGCGCAACTATCTCGAACGTCGCTCTTGCATTTTATCCGCAATGTCACGTACTCCTTGCTTACCGGCGGCAGTTGTTTGAAAGAGATATATGGTTTATTTGCTTGCCACCGGTGTTGTGGGTAGCACGTGTGTCTAGAGATTTTTTTAGCTTTTCTGTGTAATTGTTGTTTTTTTGGAACTTGATATACCTAAATTAAGTGTGTTGTCCTTGTGCTCGTTACCAGGTTTGTATAGTGTTTGTCGTATTTTACCCTAGTTCCATCCAAAATGGATAGGAATAAACCACCCGATCCTGATCCCCCTGACATCCCAGCTTCCCTATCTACTTTCCCTCCCACTCCGAACAGCCCGAACCCATTATCACAGTTTGCTGATGTAGTCTGTAGTGTCACAGAGATGGAGGTGACACAATCCCAACAAAATACTCGCAAACGTCCCGGTCACGAAGAGATCATTACACCTTCACCTCCAAGCAAGCAGCCAAGAAGCCAAATCGGCCGAATTAAATATTCCGCTATGGATAAGGCTCCATACTTAGTTCACGTCTCTCGGATTGAAACCCAATTAAATTCAGGCACTACACTACATCCCGTAAATTTTGGCAAGTTTTTAATTCTCAACCGTATAGCTAACGTAGTCCGTGATGGAGTAAACAGAGTAGGCAGGAATCGAGTTTCTGTAGAATTCACATCCCCACAGGATGCTAATTCTTTCTTAATAAACAGTCTGCTACCTAAACATGGCTATACTGCATCAATACCTACTTATAATATCACAAGGATGGGTGTTGTGACCGGTGTTCCCTGTGATATTACTGAAGAAGAGGCTATAACGTACTTATCTGTACCTGCGGGATGTGGTCAAATTTTAAAAGTACGTCGTATTAATCGGAAAGTGCAGAGAGAAGATATAACTGAGTGGAAACCTACTGAAACATGTGTCATTACTTTCGATGGTCAAGTTTTACCAAAGAGGATTTTCTGCTGCTACACATCCCTTCCTGTAGAACAATACATCTATCCAACTATCCAATGTCGTAAGTGTTGCCGATTTGGCCATGTTGCTAACCTATGTAGGTCGAAACCACGCTGCAGTAGATGTGGCCACGAACACCCCGGTGATGGTTGCAACATCTCTGAGAGCGAGGCATTTTGTGTACTTTGTTCGGGTAATCACTTTGCTAATAGCAAGTCATGCCCTGAGCATGGTAGGCAGAAGGCCATTAAGACAGTTATGGCTGAGAAATGTATTTCTTACACTGACGCTTGCAAAGTAGTCCCATTAACTTCAAGCAATTATGCGAATATCACTAGAACCCCTGTATCTTATAGGAAAACAGTTACACTCAAGCCCAAGACCCATGCCCCACTTTCACCATCCTATGATAAAGCTGCCCATCAACAAATTGTTAGTATCCCTCTGCCTTCACAGCCTAATGGTTGTTCCCTAAATAATAATAACATCCCCTTCAATAATACTGAATCTGCTATTGAACTATTAATAAAACTTATACCAATTATTATCTCTTCATCTTCTAGTACTTCAAAATCACCGTCCAACGTTGCCGACCAACTTATTTCACTTCTTTTACAAATTAAAAATGGCGTCCAGCCAAGTATTCCTTCAGTGGAATGTGAGGAGCGTGTGGCATAAAAAGCACGACCTCATATTCCTTCTTAACAAATACAAGCCATTAGCTTGTTCTATAGCTGAGACTTGGCTCACCCCAAATCTTAGCTTCCGCATGCCACTTTACAATATCCTCAGATGTGACAGATCCGATGGGTATGGAGGGTCGGCTCTGTTCATTAATAATCGTGTCCCATTTTCACCCATATCCTTGGCCTCACTCCAGGATAATTTGAGCATTACAGCAGGAAAGGTTGAGGGCATCACAGTGTTTTCTATTTATATTGCCCACCCTCACCCTGATTTTTTAGTTTTTTTAAAAAACATTTTTTCTAACGTGCATGGTCCATTGCTAGTCATGGGTGATTTTAACTGCCATCACTACAGATGGGGTTCGGAACGCTGTGATGCCTTCGGCATGGCTTTGGTGGAGATATTGGATGATTTAGACCTCTGTGTTCTGAACAATGGTTGTCCAACTCGTAGAACCCCTCCCGGGCAGCAGAAGAGTTGTGTTGACCTTACATTCTGTTCGGTTGACCTGGCAGCATCAGCTCACTGGGAATGTACAACCTTGTCGCATGGTAGTGACCATTACCCTATAGTTATATCTTTAGCTAATAAGACTTATTTAGAAAAAACTTCTCCTCCACTTTTGAAATATAATCTGTCCAAACCAGACTGGACAAAATTCGTATCACTATTGGAGGACAAAATTGACAATCTTCCAAATTTAAATTCATGTTTACCAAATACTAATGGTCACCACCATGCCAAGAACTGCTATGAGAGTTTTGTTTTCGCCGTTACCTCTAGTGCAGATTCTTGCTTCCCATTAAAAAACAGTGCCCAAAACAAAATCCCTTCACCTCCATGGTGGGATCCAGAATGCACGTTGGTTGTTAGGGCAAGAAATGAGGCTGAAGTACGTTACAATGTAGCTATGAATACCGAAAACCTCTTGGCATATTTGCAGTGTAATGCCAAAGCCAAACGTCTTCTTCGCAAGAAGAAACGTGCGGGTTGGGTGAAGTACTGCACTGCCCTATCTCCCTCCACTCCAATCTCAGAAGTCTGGAAAAATATTAACAGATTTAGACGTGGGTGTCGCCCTTCAATTGTTTCACCCATAGCTAGGGAAACAGCTGAACTCTTTTTCGACAAAATTGCACCACCATATGTTCCACTTCCATCGGAATGTGAAAATATACCCCTGCTTAGGTTAAACAACGATCCTTTTGATGTGCCATTCACTTTGCATGAACTGAATGTGGTTCTTAGTCAGGTCCGGGACTCAGCTCCTGGCATTGACGGTGTGCCATATTCCTTTATCTGTCGTGCAGGTGAAAAGGCTAAATTGTATTTCCTGAGCATTATAAACTTTTGCTATAATCATGGTTGGGTACCAGATCAGTGGAAGGTACAAATCATTATTCCCCTAGTGAAACCTGGCAAACCTCCAGATGATCCGAATGGTCTTAGACCTATTGCCTTATCTTCAGTCTTAGCCAAACTACTAGAACACCTAATTAAAAATCGTCTGGAGTGGATAGTTGAATCGAGAAACTTACTGCCGAATTCCCAATTTGGCTTTAGGAAAGGACTTAGTACAATGGACAGTGTTGGTGTCCTGATAACGGATATTCGTCTGGCCTTTTCAAAAAACCAATCCGTTGTTGCCACGTTCCTCGACATCTCCTCCGCATATGATAACGTACTTCTTCCTGTTCTCAGGCAAAAATTGCAACAGCTGAGTCTTCCGGCTAAGATGATACAATGCATATGTGGACTCCTCGCGTCCCGGTCATTGGTTCTGAGAGTACAGGGAGAGGAGTTCGCCAATCGGCAGACGTGGAGGGGTCTCCCTCAAGGCTTGGTCCTCAGTCCATTGTTATACAATCTATATACGGCCGATATTGGGTCCTGCCTTAATAATAACTGTCAGATCTTGCAATATGCCGATGACATAGTATTGTATGTGACAGACTCCTCCATAGTTAACGCTGCCGCTTCTCTATGCCTCTCTTTGGATTCTTTGAACCACTGGCTTTTAAGCCATGGCCAGTCGCTTTCCGCTCCCAAAAGTTCGGCAGTAATTTTCTCCCGGAAAAGACAAAATCCCCAGATTTCAGTAAGCATTTCAGGACACAATATTCCTATAGTGAATAAAGTTAAGTTTTTGGGCGTTCTTTTGGATTCAAAATTAACAGGTAAACAACACATAAATTTCCTGATTCAAAAATGTGAAAGGGTAATTTCAATTTTAAAAGTTCTTGCGGGTGTTTGGTGGGGGGCTCATCCCTACACCATGAAACTAGTATACAACGCACTAGTTCGTAGCGTTCTAGACTATGGAACATATCACCTGATTCCGTGTAATAAAGGTGCTTTGGCGGGGCTGGATAGGGTTCAGGCCAGGTGTCTTCGGATCATCTCTGGTTGTATGAAGTCCTCTCCCATTAACGCATTGCAGGTTGAGTGCGCTGAACCTCCTCTGGCCATAAGGCGGCAATATCTGGCCTCCCGCTTTTTGTTCAGGTTAATTTCCAGATCATCCCATCCTCTAATAACAAGACTAAATAAGCTAGATGCTTTATGCAGAAGCTCAAATTATTGGAGAAATAAAGACATTCCATTAATTTTAAAATCGTTTCGACAATCCCAAAATTTTGACTGCCCAATTTTCCAGTGTCCTAAACTACCTCTTTATAACTTCACCTACGAAGTTATTTGCTTTACCCCAAAAATCTTCTATAATATTGGTATATCCAAAAAGTCCTCTGCAGCGAATTCGGCCTTCAATGCGGCGGTGGGCGAGCGATGGAATGGTTATCAACTATTTTTCACTGACGCTTCGAAATTGAATGACGTCAATAACACTGGAGCAGCGGTTTATTACCAAAACTCCAGAATTATTCTACAGTTTAAATGTCCTAAAGAGTCTTCCGTATTTACCGGTGAGTGTGTGGCTACATTAGAAGCTTGCCGTTTTATAGAGTCGCACGCTAACATTGAGAAAGCTGTTATTTTCACAGATTCTCTTAGCTGTTTGCAGGCGTTAGCTCAAAATCCCTTTAAAAGCAAATTACACAATCCCCTTATTTTTGAAATTAAGAAGTCTCTGCTATCCTGTACCAACTTTCAAAAAGATGTTCAGCTAGTTTGGATACCTAGCCATTGTGGTATTAAGGGTAACGAATGTGTTGATGCCCTGGCTAAAGATGCGTGCACATCCGTAACGGCTGATCTCTCAAACAATACCCACCAAAGTTACGACCTGCTGTCTCTGCCGAAAACGAATCTTCGGTGTTCCTGGCAGGAACAGTGGAATGAGTCTAGCAAAAAGAGAGGAAGGTTTTTCTATGCCGTTCAACCCACTATAAACTCAAAACCATGGTTCAATGGCTTCAGAAAGGTCTCTAAAACTGTTGTATCTGTTCTCTGCAGAATCCGCTTAGGTTTTTGCTGTACCCCTGTCTTTCTTCATAAAATCCGCATACGCGACTCCTCCCTCTGTGAGTGCGGATTGGCAGAGGGTACTTTAGACCATATATTTTTTGAATGCCAAAACAACGTCCCCCCTCTTGATTTATATAGTCGTCTCCCTAAATTTAAGATCCCTCTTCCAATTAATTTCCCCTCTCTTTTAACATTTTCCTCTCCTGACCTGCTTGTGGCGTTGATGACTTTCATCCGCCACAATAACATAAAACTATAAGCCCTCTCCAAATCATTATCTGTATCGATGTGGCATGCAATAATATATATTTATTTTAAGTAATTAATGTTTTAACACTTATATGTTTGTTTCAGTCCCGTACTAACACATCAAGTACCTGATCAACTGTATCCATAGAAGAATCGAATTATTTTCTGCATCAATCGTCGTTTTCTCCTAATCATTAAAATATTGCACACTTGCTTCTCCAATTTACTTGGGACATTGGCAGAATAGTCGACATCGGCTTTGTTTGCCATATATTAAAAATAGAATAGAATAGAATGGTTTATTTATCAGAGTACGTGTATACCTACTTAGTTACTAGAAGTTTTGTTGAAAGCTTTACTACTTTAGTGCGGGCAGAAACTATCAACGGGTACAAAAAACCAGGGGGCTTCATTTATAAAACTGTGAGGTGACTTTTTTGTTAAATTATTATTGATAGTTTGCTTTTGGTTACCATGTCACCTGATGGTAAGCGATGATGTGGTCGACGATAGTGCATGCTTGCCTAGAAGCTAGAAGAACTTATTTACACTTGACTTAAAGATTTTTAATTAATTTTCTTAAACAGCTTTTTTTTAAATAATTTGTTTGAAAATGTGTCGATTTTTTTTTATTTTTAGATTAATAAATATACGGCATATATTTATCAGCTATATTATATAAGACCCAGAATGTAGCATTTGTGTGTGTGTAGATAGCTTTTTTAATCTATAGGGACAGCCTGGCATGTCGCCAAGATGTAGCTTTGCAGACCTTCTTTTTAGTCTTTTTTACGAGAAAAAAGTAAAGATTATTTTATGATGAAGAAATTAGATCTCTTTTGTTTAAAAAACCAAGAAAAAGAGAGAGAAAATTCCAGCGAAAATCCGATTTGCATACATTAAACGCGTTTGTGTCTTTTCTTTGAACGGTTTTAATATCTTGAAATAAAAAGAAAGCGTTTAATTTTTACTAAATTTACATTCGTAAATATTATCAAAATATGAAAGTGCCTATCCAGTGAAGTTGTTTGTTCAAAACTTCTCGAAATATCGAGTAGGTAAGATTTTTTCGAGTACATTTTTAAATTTTGAAAGTGGTGACTCATGTAGAATAATGTCAATCCGTATTTTGAATTTGTACAAGTACTAATTAGTCAGGGTCACGGAAAGTGTTTAGGATTATGCTTTAACTCTTCTTAACCAAAAACAAACGGTATTCTCAATGTAGAAATAAAGTCTAGTCACAAGACACGCACTTTCATGTTCACTTTGTTGATAACTTTCCGTATCGGTGTAATATTATAATGGGAACTTCAAAAACTACCTGTCCAGTGAATTTTTGTGCGAATTAGATAAGATGCAATTCTAGGATAAACTAGTTTTTCTAAATATACGATTTTCATGGCGTTTGAGAAGTTCGTCCAATTTGGCACTTGGAGCAGTGGCACTCATATTTATTTATTTATGATTATATACTTTATTGTACACCTCATTATAAGCAACAGGATAAACATTTATCATAACAAGTGTACAGTGGGCGGACTTATCCCATAGGGCAGTCTCTTTCTAACAACCTTTGACTGAACGTGGACTGATCGAAAGGAGATGGATTTAGGGATGTGTACATACTCGTACGTCATAAATAATAACGGTTTGAGACATTTATTTTTCAAAAGATTTACACAATCACTAACAGAGTAAATACAATATTATAATTTAAAATACATTAAGCCGATTGGCGTAGCGGGTTAGTAGTTACTATGACAATAAATAATAGTAATAATAAGACATAATAAAATAAAATCGTCATTGCATTTGCCATGGGGTATCAGGTTGTGTTTATCAATGCGCTTTAGGAAGGAACAAAATGTAAACAAAAGCCCTATTTACCAATACCCAAACAATACCAGTTCAAAATACCTGCATCAAGATTACGAGCCCAGCACAGCGCATTAGATACAAATGAACTGGCGGAACGTGACGGCGAGCGCGTGCGCGCCGTGACATTGTGGAACACATTCATCTTGCGAGTGTAACAGTTCTGCTTAGTTCCGATACTTCCCACGTTCCATTAGTTATTGTTGCAATAAGGAACACTGAGCGCAAAAGGGAAAGGATTGAAACAATATTGATTGTAAATAAAAAAATACATATATTCGCTGATGTTAAAAATATTATTATGACGTTTGTTGCGTCGATACTTCCCTTCTTGTCCGCGGCTTTGTCCACGTGGAATAGTTACTTTGGGCAGCCATTTTTATTTTTAAGATACAATTTTTTCAAAAACGCTTGAACATTTATGTTTTTTATTTTTAATCAAATTCCTAAATACAAAGGTTCATGGTTTTATCTTCAATAATGACGGACCCGTACAAACTTTCATCCCCTATTTCAACCCCTTTTCTCACGACAAAAGGTATATGTCCTTCTCCAAGGTCTAATCTATCTCTGTACCAAATTTCATCTAAATCGGTTCAGCAGGTTAAGTGTGAAGAGGTAACAGACAGACAGACAGACACACTTTCGCATTTATAATATTATAAGTATATAAGTATGGATTATCTTGGACTTATATGTCTTCATGCCTTAAGTAACATTCGTAATGTCTAGGGAAACGGTTATATCAGAGATTCTAACTTTTTAGGCAAGTCAGAAGATGAATAGGTCAGTATCTATATCTACATTTATGATAAAACGAATGATGACAGTTGATAACACATAAAAGTGATAAGCGTTTAAAATCAACTACATATTTTAAAAGCTAAATGGAGAGCTGGTTGTATTTTAATTTAGTATGGGTAAAATACCAAGTACCTAAGTAAAGTAGTTCCAACCAAAATCACACAGTAAATGTAAAAGATCAAATACCGCGTATTTCTAATGTCAATTCCTTTGTTGGCATTTAAAGGGTAGTACCGCACACCCATAGCCTTATTTCGCAGGTTTGCAAAAATACCATTTTATCTATGCCTTTCTATTTGTACCAAAACAGTTTTATTGGAACAAAAACGTCTATTAGTGCCCTAGATCATAAGATTCGAAGAAAGTATCGTCAGTCACGCGAGTGTACGGAACTGAATGGTTTGATCGCTATTATTTGTCTGACTTATTGGGATCAACTGCTTGTTTCTTTAAAAATGGATGCTCTTTTGTTTTTTAGGTGGTCTCACTTCGAGCAACGTTTTTTGTTTACGTACGTACTGTATACCTATTTGTTTTGTATTAACTCAGAGTTGAACTTGCTCTGAAAGTTACACCTGAAAAGTATTTTTAGACAAAAGTATCTGTAGTTTATTTTTTCCAGGTATTGTTAATTTCCAAACCACCAAAGTCTAAAGACATTGACCATGATTTAAATTAGGTACCCACGTACACTCCACTAAATTAAAACAAAATAAATCGCTAAGCCACAATCACAACCATTCGATTCGATTCTATTCCTCCGCATTGCTGAAACATAACCCGAAAAACGAAATCATGAACCCAGACACCTATTAGTTCTACTCTAAAAATTCATCCCCATGTATAAGAGTAGGCACAAAAGCCTTTATAAAGTACATAAAAGGACGGTAAATATAAAACAAGAAAGGGAGGCTGGAAGGCAATATTTTGCCGTTTTCGGCGGAGGATATCGAACCCTGTCAGTTGGCGGGTGTCCTGCCGCAATGCGTCACCGGGTTTACTGCATCGTCAAGATACTATAGGCCTTATTATGTTGGTAGTTAGGCATATAGGCAATAATCTTATTTTTTAAGTTTTTGAAATTCCTATTCACTCTTGACTTAAATATATCCTGCGAGTTATAACCTACAGCTATGAGGAAACACAGATTTCAGCAGGAATTATCTCCCCAGCACACATAAGTCGCACAATGAAATTATTCAGAAAACCTTTGGTTGCCAAGCCAATAAAATGTAGGATTATATTTTACGCACGCGAAGTGGCACGCGCTGTGCGTTCCAAAATTAGCGAACATCCCGAAAACATTACTTCAGTTCTTAACTACTCGATTCTGAAAAGCTCTTTCGGAAAGTAGAGATTGCTTCTGAAGAACGATTACGAGGTATTATAAAAAAAACAAATTCATGTATCTCTCTTCCCATCTTTAATGTTTTGGATTAACAAATCCAATTTAATTTATCTTTTGTACAGTACTCTTAATATTTTGGGCTCCTCCCTTTCTTTATCAATTTAATTCTAAGCCTTATGACCCAAATCGAGAACGCCAAAAACTCCAAATTAAAAACGTAGCAACAGAAAATAAATCTTATACAAAGTTTAAAATGAATTTAAAAGCTCAAATTATCAATATCCTTTTTGGTAAATAACGGTGTTTTAAAAACCGATACTTACAAAATTGGCGTTGGTGGTTTAGAATTCTTCGTAACGTTTTTTAAATAACAAACCGATTAGTAACAAAAACAACGACGTACAGTCAATAAAACAAGTCATGCGATACCAATTATCATATACCTGCTAATTAAGTTTAATCGAACCAAATATCTACCTACCCACGTAGGTATAATAAATACTCTTTATTTGTTTTATTATATTCAAACACAGTTCGTTTTTTTGTGCAGATTACCTGGAAAAATTCACACCTCGTGTGGCATATCACGATGATCATAATTTTTTTTGTAATTGACAAAGTTCTTAGTAATCTATATTGGCAAATAGTGTGGCCTGGATTTATAAACAAAAGTGATGCGGGCCGGAAGAATTATTAAAAGGTATTATTTACTCGTGATAAATAATGAATTGTATCAAACTTCGATCAAGAATACACGTGTTAAAACGTGAAGACCTTAGCATATCTCCCATCAGTGGACCACACAGCACAGTGGATCCCTTGGCAACACACCACAGACGAGCATTCGAGAGTGTTCGAGATGGTAGCATATGTACTACCATCTCGAACACTCTCAAATGGACTATGGTCCATACCCACTTTTCGCCAGAGACGAACTGAACCTCACAACAACAAATGGTCACGGGCAACAGACTGTAACAGCCGGTCTCTATAACGCATCTACCTTTAACCAACTGTCAAATTAGCTGAAACGTCATGACGTTTCAGCCACTATTGGTAGTATTTTTTTTTAAGGCACTCAAAAATGACTATGCCGATTTCAGGTATAGCCGGTCCCCGACCAACTCAAATGGACTGTATGAGTCACTATCGAACATCTTATTTTCTTAAGGTTTAATATCCAACAATTTAACAAACTCATATCCTTGACATACGAGTAAGTATTTCATCACAAAGAAAACACTGTGACAATGAAGTGAATTTATTCGTATTATTTTTTCGTAGTTACAAAACCGCTTATTTTTGTAACTAGCTACTTCTGTATACAGTAGAGCGTTGTTGGTTAGTTTTGCGTTTGTGCTATGGTATGATTACGAATATGTTACAGTTTAACCACTCCTAAACATTAAACTCACCAAGCGCCTTCTGCGACTGGATAGGGGCAGACTGCGAATGGTGGCGGGGACCATCACCGGACACTGCTCACTGAATAAGCATTTCCACACACTAGGTATAACAGACAGTCCTCTGTGCAGAGCATGCATGGAGGAGGAGGAAACGGTGTCGCACGTGCTCCTTGAGTGCACAGGCGTCGCCGATATACGTAGACAAACGATAAGAACACCAAATTCACTCACAGACACCCTGAACTCTTTAGGAAGACTGATCTGCTTCTGGAGGGAGGTTGGCTGGTTGGAATGACGGCCGCCATGGCCCACGCACAATGGTCCAACATCAGGACTAAGTGCGGAAACCATGCCCCAATAGATAGATAGATGTTACAGTTTATAGGTATGTTAGGCGTGTTATTTGAGTATATTATTTTATCAATTGAACTCCCCTTCATACTTTTCTAGACTTAGGATTGGCTGCAAAATTTCATTTTAAAGTTATTTTTGTGAGTTTTTCTTAATGACAGAGTGCAGTTGTTTTTAGAAGCGTGTAAGCCATGCCATACCTATCCCGAAGGGATTCTTTACACTCGTTGTGCGAGTCTTTTAGCGTATTACGTACATATTTTTAACCGATTTCAAAAAAATGAGGTGGTTCTGAATTCGGTTGCATGTTTTTTTTTTTAATAATCTGTTGAAAGAACTAGGTACAAGATTATCAGCCTCGTAAACAGCTACTGAAACTGACAACGTTAAATAACGCTCACCTCTATCTCAGCCCCTTCATAAGCCTCAATAGAAGTGGAATTCAGTCCAAACTAGAGCAAAAATATTGAACACAGATCAAGGTACATTTTCCCGTTACCATCACAAATTCAATCATAAAATTTGATAAACCACGGATGGTAATTTGATGGCACGTCGTACTATAACCGTTTCATCTCACAAAAAGTTTAATTAATTGTAATTGTAATAATTTTATTAAGACATAAAAATGAGAGCACATTTCCTTTCGCGTGCAAACTCTTTATAAGTGAAAGTATGATTTAATATAACAAACATTACATTAGCGGTTACTAAATAAATTAACGTATGTATTTAAATACTTACCTTTAATAAATGCTCTTTAAATTAAACCGTATTTTCATATGAGATCAAGTTAGGGGATTGAACAGTTTTCTATATCTGCCAGCTTGCCGTGCTGATTACACTGGCATGATGTCCTCTACTACCCGTATGTGGCAGTATCATTGAAGAAGATTAAATCAACTTCAACAAGATCATCAACAACATCGCCATTTTGAAAAAATATCAAAATGGCGTTGGCTCTCTAAGCCAATTCGGTTCAACGCCCTTGGACAGATTTCTGCCCAATTTTGGCGCAATTTCAAAACAAATCTAACCCTTTAATATCAGATACCCATATCACATGTCATCGCAAATACCAGAGAACGCCCTTTAACCCTCCGCGGCCTTCTAACTGTCAATTTGCTAACGAGTCCCACAGACGCGTGTTTTCTCACCGCAAACGAGATGCGAGACTCGTGTTACGTGCGACGATACCAGTTTGCGGTCCCTCTCGGATTATGCATCGTATGAAATGGCATAGAACACCGTTTTATATCACTGTCCTGTAATTAGGTACTGGCCCAAAACTGGCAGTTTGAGTAGTACAAAAATTGCAGTGAAGGGCGTTGTCGTTAATGAATGAAATTATGCTTGTTCGAATTTTATTGTTTCACAACACGTTTGTAATTTATTTGCGCCTCTTGTTGCGCTTCATTACTGTTGAAATACGGATCATTCTAGGCTTAGGTACGGTATACCTTTCATATTATGTTTTATTTATTTTACTATACTACTTGCGTACATTTATCGATAACTAAAGACGATACCAATCGATAATTTGCTTTATATCAGCCACAGCCTCAATAAAGTTATCTAGGCATAAGCAAATCTAAATTCAAATTCTCCATAGGAAATTTGAATTAAGAATCAGTATTTAAACCAAGTAATAAATGGTAAGATTTTTTTATTAATAATTCCGTGTATGTACATGCGATGCGAAAAAAGTGGAGTAAACATCTTACAACGTTTGTATGAAAAAAATCGCTATTAAGGGGTCACGTAACAACTTTTTTATTTTAAGGATAGGACATCATCAAATGACTTCTTCCGCTCTGGGTAGAGCGGAAAGGCGTGTCAGAATCTAACTAACTAAAACCCATCCGTGTTCCTTCTAAAGCCCTTTACGTTCCAGGGCCGCGGTGACTCTTTCGAACAAATTCCGCAACCCTGGCAGGGCACCCTAAAAATAAAGAGACGCGAAAAATAGAGAGATATTAAGCGCCCTTAATACCTGCGTCTTTTTTTCGTCTAAAACTCAATATGTCACATTTACTCCGGGTACAAAAGATCAACGATCTAATTACGCCTACCGAAGTAATTTCAATAATATCCGTGGGAAGCCGGCATTAAATAATGCTTATTACGAGTTTTATAGCTTTATAATGAGCAGTTTATCGTTCAAGCAATTTTTTCCATGCTGTTTAATAGTTTTCCATTAACCACGGGAAATAGCAGTCGTAAGAGCAATATTTATCTTAATTTATATTCTCAACTTAATTATCCTTTGATAGTAATTAAAGCCTAAGTAGAATTTAGCTAGGAAGCTTTATAATAATTGCTTGGTTTTCAGTTTAAACATCATATTTAATATTTTTTAGCGGTGATAAAAAAATAAGTTACAATGATAGATTAATTTACGGGAGGAATGCGGAACAGGGTGTAAAGTCCCGCAAACCTCCATTGAAAAGTCAGGATCCTCCGACCAGACGGTTGTTGTGTCTGGTGGGCAATTGCCCAATATTTGAGCTGTTGTACATGTTCAAATCGCACGGAAAGCTCTGATACCGCGATGCAGGATTTCGTTCAGTAGTTCGCTGCTGGCGGGATAGATGGCGCTGCGTTTCTTTTTGTTGCGGTACAATTTTCGCTTCGTTAGTTTTTTCTAGTGGCGGCGTTGATGCTGCTACACATTTTTTTGTATAATTTCCATCTTTTTCTTCGACTGGCCTGTCCCCGTTACAGCCCCTTTTTCCCGGTTAAAAAGTAACACACTCAGTGATATTGTAGCTTTGTATCAGTGAAAGAATTTACTTTATTAGATCAATACTTCCAGAGATTTACTTTTACAAACATACAAAGCCATTTTAATTAGTTTAGATAAGAAAAGATCAGCGAAGCTCGACGCCTTCAAGGAAAGTAGGCAAAAACAACCAACACTTTTATAACAAAGACACGCATAATGGCCAATACCATTACCGATAGAAATCTCTACCATAGAATAGAAACACAAAACGCATTACCCTCCTTGTAAGTAAGTCGAGTAAAAACGAGATTGACACTCGTGCGGTAAGTGGTCGCTAGTGAAATAAACTAGTTTATTTTAATACTTAAATTCTGTTTTCTAAAAACGAAAGCTTTCGTTTATCGGCACCGGCTTCATATTGTAGTCTAATTGAAGAAAACTGACGTGTTATTTATAACCAATTTTATTTTAATTGCATATTTTCTTAGATGACAGAGTTTTATATTATTGTTTAAGGTGGAAGCGCCAGGGTAGACCGCGAAATTCAAATTGTCTTATGTTTTTTGCAATTTGCAAGTCAGTTTCAGGCTGTATGTTGAACAAAATATGATTCGCGACCGTAACACGTATTTATTTACAGAATTATAATCATTGAAATCATCAATACAACCCTCTAAGTTCATAAAACTCGAATGAATGTTTATTTCATAAAAAAGTCATTGAATCGAACTCGATTGAATTACTTTTTTATGTGTAACTATATGAATGATACAACCTGTATTGATGACTTTAATTATTCTAACTCAGTAAAGCCATATTTGCTACTGTCGCCAATCGTACTTTTATCAACATACAACCTGACACTGACCTGCAAAATGCAAAAAACGTGTGAAAATTTTAATTTCGCGGGCCACCCATGCGCTTTCACCTTAAGCAAACATACCTACAAGATTTTAATGAAATCAAATTATTTGTAAAAGTTTCCATTGACGAAAATTATTTCACTAATAGAAAGCTAAATGAGTTTCATAGACTATTTTTTATACTCTTATTAAACGTTTCGATTCGAAACGCAAAATGATTGTGAACTGCTAATGGATAACCATCAGTTAAGCCGCCTCTTGTTATCAAATTACTGCTTAAACTGCCCGTCAAGCCATTATATTCAACTTTATAGCTTTACTAGAAATACTAGTGAGTCTTTATTTTAGAGTCGTTTTACTAGTAGCTACTTATTACTGAATACATAGTTATTTTGAAGACTTTAACTAGCTCACTGTGTCATGTTGAATTTTAAGGTTTTACGTCGATTGAATTGTGTTTGGTTTCTGTATTGAGAATTTCACGTTGTTTAACACTCCTTCAGTGCTAAAGTTTACTTGAAAAGTGTTTAATTATCATCTCAGCGACAGCCAATGCCATAAACTTGTGAAAATGTATGAAGATAGAGGTTTTTCTGCGATGCTAATGCGAACTCCTAAGAAACGCGAGAATTACCCCTTAGGAGTGTCTCAATACAAATATGAAAATATTATAGGTACAGACGACTTGCGGAATATCAACTAGGCACTGTAGAGATCCTCTTTTTCAGGAACTCTTTACAGATTTATGAACTTAATGACCCATTATAAATATAAACTTATGAAGATTGACTTAGAAAACTGCTATGTGGTTGATTAGCCGATGGACACTTGTGTTTTAATAATAATAATAACTAGCTTTTGCCCGCGACTGCATACACGCATATCCCGTTTTTTCTCTTTCCCGTATAATATATATAAAAAGAATTTTCCAAATCCGTCTGGAAAGCCCTGGCTGGAGGCTTTATAAGCCCTGCCTGGACGCTTTAATATTTATATTAAGGCCATCACAGGCAAGCCCGGTTAAGCAGTCGACAACCTCATAGGTTGACTGCGAGAAGCCACACAAAAAAAAATCTGTCTGGTAGTTCCAGAGATTAGGGCGTTCAAACAAACAAACTTTTCAGCTTTATTTGATTAGTATAGGATATAAAAGTAATTTCATTAGGATAAGTTCCACATCTATAGGTACGCGACAAAGCTGCTATATATTTAACCAGTCAGTGCACATCCTAAGATTAGAGCAAAATTCATTACTTCTTTCTATTCGTTGGGCGGACAAACTAATAACATACGGTACCAAAGATGAATTCATGTTGCACGACGAATTATATTCTCAGGAACCTATGTATGACCTGCTTGTATATAGCATACTTAGGTATACCTGAGCATTACTGCATGCCAACAGAAACACTCAACTGCGATGAAAATAGAGCCGGGAGCATTGTGTACACAGGTTTACGCGTTGTCATACTTGTCATCATTTCTAATTTGAACTGCTACGGGTAAATTAATAATGCCTTGCTTCTAATTCGTAAAACAAATGAGCAATTTTTTTTATTTTTATATGAAATCCAATCTTTTACAGGTACCGAAAATCTTTTAACATATAGTTTCCCGTGCCGTGACAGAAATGGTACGTTAACTTAATTAATGTCAATAACACAATGTAATCAAGCCATAGGGTTTTAATTATTGTTTCCATATATTTACTGTAATATTGATAAGACAAAAGACAATGCCTATGTCAATCTATGTGAACTAGCCGGGAAAGGTTTAATGAAGTTTAAATCAAAAAATATTTAATACAGAGAAAAATCTCTCTATCCTTCTATCTAAACTCGGTTTCAAAAAGTTCTGTACTAACTTTTTAGACATTTATATATATAATATATATATTTATTGTGGATACGTATCGATTAATTTATAAAATTCAGTTCAGGAATTTCCATCTTTTCGATTTTGTTTGAAATACCATTAGGGACGTTGCCTATGGAAATGTTACTATCTTGGATACTGCTAGACTACAGTATGGCCGTAACTAGGAAAAACGAAATTTAGTCAGATATGTGTGCATCGCTTTACCAAATACCTAGAACGACCTAACAACGCATTGCTAAGCTGAGAGCAATCATTTAAAACTATCTATGTGTGAACCAGAAAGGCCTTGGAAGTTCTACGCCGCAGTCAATATTGACAAGTTACCAGCTAGCCTGTTCAACAAACTAAAAAACAAAGGTTAAAGGTACATCAGACCGGACAGCCAAGTTTATATAGAGAGGATATAGTATTTCTTTTCGAGTCTGATATCGGAATTATGATAATCATTTATTTATTTAAAAAAACACGGTACCTACAAGCTTACAGTTTACAAAACCAAAACGCTTAATGTGCTAACAATTTAACACTTTTTAGATTAATTAAATAATATGAGAAATTAAAATAAAAGTAAGTAAAATTATATGTCAAATGCAAAGATGTCAAAGGATCAACTAAGTATCAACATTAACGCACTCAAATACAAATGTTCAATTGAGAAATCAATTGTAATGAATTTGAATAACTATGTGAAATTAAAAACATGTCAAAAAAATTAAAATATAAAATATTATTAACCAGTCTGGTTGTGAAAAAAAAGAATATTTCGAAAACACTTGTTTAAAAAGGACAATATATTTTTCCTTAAACGCTACAAATTCCTATTTAATCATCGAAACAACTCAAAAATCGCAAAAAGGTTGTCTGACTTTTGGAGCTAGATAAGCCTAAATTTACCTACGGAACTTAAATAACCACTTACTAGTTATCCAATTTTAAATATTTAGACCTCAAGTGCAGTATGAACCGCGAAGTCTAAATCAATAAAAGTATCTGATGTTTATTTCAAAATTGTATTAAAATATACTTCACTTACTTAAAACTATTAACTTAAACTATTTATATCTACTAAACCTAACTTTATACATATGAATATACAAAAATAAAATACACTTAGGCGTCGAAGTATTCCTCCGCATTGCTGGCATCCGAAAACGTGCGGAGAAGACTGGCAGCATTGCCACGTTGAATGGCAATGCTAATTCTTTGAGCAAAGATTGAGCCAGACCTCTGGTAACGCAAAGCGTCGATCAGATATATCCTTGAAAATGAGGCGCACTCATGACCCAAGCGTCTCGACCCCAAACGGCTCAAAACTGGATAAATAAAATGTACCAATTAAGAACAAATGTGGACTTAATGACTAATGGCATGCTCTCTACCAATCAACCAAATAACAAGTTTAGTATTTCAAATAAAATTACCACTCACGATCGAAACGACAGTCCCAATAATTTTATTTAGATTGGAAAAACAACACGAACCTGACATTATTAGAAAAGACTAAACATTGATTAATGGGGCTTTTGTATAATAACTTAACCATAGGAATAGAAACGTAACGACTATCGTGTTGTTTTATTGACAGGTAGCACATGCCCAAATTACCCCTACATATGGGTAATTTGGACATCTGTCTTCATCAATCAGGGAAAATTCCAACTAGTGTCGTATTTTTTTTTCACTGGACAGCAATCATTCTTTCCTTCCATACTACACCAAACAATTATATTATGTAATCAATAAAACCAATAGTATTCAATACTTAATTGTAATCATTAAAGCACCTTACTCTACGATTAACAAACCGAGTTCTGTTTCTACGCAGAGTTTAACTAACAAGTCACGGTCAAGGCAGGACGTTCAGTTACTACCAATGCTCTTAATTAATTAAACCTTTCGACGACGAAGTGTTCAAAGGCGTGGTTGTCTAGCAGCCTAGGTTGTTTTTCGAATCAATTCCAAAGTTGCGTCTGGCTTGTAAAATGGTGGTAGTCGATTCTTTCCCTGATACAAGGTAAATAAATGGTGATCCTATTTATGTCAGAAAGCTCATGAACAGCTAATTAAAGATCCTAATCTTTTTGTTACAAAATGTTTAACTAGTCTGTGGACTTACGATAATCCAAGCATTAATATCAAGGTAAAACAATTGCAAGCATTTTTGAATTTTCAAGAAGCTGGTCAGACAGGATGATGAAGCTAACTTAGACACGAGTTTTTAAAAGAACCTAAAGTTCCATTTACATAGTCCTATTTAGGATCTGCAAAACATTGACGAGTCAAAATCTTTCGACGTATAATAAAGATGTATTTATTTATTTGATAGAGAAGTAACGCCACCTTTAACGCCACAACTCAAACAATCAGAACCAAACAAAAATGTCTAATGACGATTAAACTTGACCTTTGCTTCACAAAGGCGATGACGTCACGCGCCACAAATAGCCACAGAGCACGGCGCACAATAGGCCGGACGCGGTTCCGTATGACAAGCCTGCAAGCCCCGCGGGCTCTTTTGTTGCATCCACTGACCTACTTGCAGTCGTTCTTACACCTGTTATGCAACTTATGCAAGGTTTGGAATACACGTGTCTTTGTCAGTTGATGATGCAATTTTGCAATTTATTGTTGTTTTTTTTGGGAGAGGTTTTGAAGAATTGTTTTATGTTGAATGTTGAATGTGGCAAATATGGAGGAAGGTGGAAATAAGGGAAAAAAGATCAGTTGCTTTAGAGGTGCTTAAAACGGTTTTTAATAATAAGACTGGTTAATGATAGACTTTTTTTGTAAGACCAGGTTAAAATAAAACTTTTATTCGTCAATCTTGTTTAGTCACTTTTAAACTAGCTGAGGCCGTTGTTTCCTAACTGACTACCATGAGAAGAAACACCGAAACAAACTCAAAAGTTAAAGTCCATACATCAATCGTACTATGCAGCATACTTACCTACCAGTCAAATATATCACAAAACCAACGTTAAAAAACTACAATATCACCATAAACTCATTAAAAAACAAAACAGCGCAAAAGGATGCGCGCACGCATGTCAACGGAAGTCTCCGTGGTTGTCGCCTATTCTCATAGTTATTAGCATACCAGTCAGATCCTGCTTGTTTCGCGGTAAGCCCTTTCATTGATAAACAAAAATAATCAAACTGTGTGTGTCCCTTTTACATCATCGGAATTGGATGGCATTAGCACGACATAGTAGGGCCGCAGGTTTATTCTGGCCAATTGGGAGGAACTCCCCCCTCGAATTTATCTTCGGGACTTTTGACTCTAGGTCGAACATCAGTGTACCTACACACCTTGGACTAGTTGTAAATAGGTTGCATATGGTAGATGGTGAGCTCTCAAACCTTCTTTTAAAAACTCGAAAAGGTTTTTAGTTTAATTTGTTCCTGAACACAATTTCTGTTGGTAGTCAGCAATTTTTTTTTGTAGATACTGCAATAAAGTTTCTAATCAACAATCTAGTTCAAAATTCCTTTGCAAAACTTTCACCAAAAACATACACCAAATCCTTTTATAATTTAACATTTATTACATACATTTTACAAAAACCTATGAACATAATATTATGTAGGTGCGCCAAAACTCCGTTATCACAGCTCACCAAAAGACAAAAATGCAGTAATTAAGAATTTTAACGAAGAGATTTTGGCTAAACCCGTCGTAACGAGGGTAAGCATTATTATCAGTCGTAAAATCCGTCAGTACTCTTCATAAAATGACGGTGTAAACACTAAATATTATCTTAAACTGCAAGATCCAGGTGTTTCGCAGATTCAGCTCAAAATAACCGAGTTTTATGTTGAGTGACACCATAAAAAAGAGATATTTATCGGTCACTTTTATAAGCGATGAAAGGTATGAGAATTTATTACCTGGCGACATTGGGGTCCGTGCCACTTCTGATCTCTCAATGTACTAATAAAAGTACATGTGATCGTGGTTGTCCTCTTACTTAGGTTCTCAAATGTTTTTGACTCCTTTAAGAACACGGTTTTGTCTTGATTCCATCGCTGCTATAAGGAAAAACACACGATTTGCTTAAAGCTCAGTGCACAGAAGTCCTAAAGAACACTTTATTTTGTTTTCGTTACTAACTGTTCGACGACGGGCCTGTTGGTCGAGTGGTTAGTGACCCTGACTGCTAAACCGGAGGTCGTGCGTTCGATTCCCACCCAGGACAAATCTTTGTGTGATGAGCATGATCATTTGTTCTGTGTCTGGGTGTCATTTGTCTACAATATGTATGTATTTAAGTATGTTTATCAGTTGTCTGGTTGCCATAGCACAGGCTCTGCCTAGTTTGGGATCGGATGACCGTGTGTGTCCCTAGACATTAAATAAAATAAAAAAAACTGTGTTTTTGTGGGTCTTTCTTTTCTTGTTGCACAGAATAAATGTTTTATATACCTATCTTTTAAAATTAAACACTGAGTTTATGAAAAAGACACGCTATTCTTTGAGGCAGTCCGTTTCTAAAGCTCAATGAGCCCTAACATCTACATAATATCAATTGTCGCTATTCAGCAGTCTGTTTTACCTACATACATCTACCTACCTACTCAAGCATAATATTTGAAGATATACGCTCATAGTTTGCGGTTATGCAACATTTCACCTAACCTAAATACGGTTCTCGTAACTTAGCATAATATCCACATAATGATAGGCTTGCTACAACTTCCAGTGCAGTACAAAGACATGGGTTTATCATGCGGCGCTCGTGTTGCTGAATAATTTCTAATCATTTTCTATGTATAGTCGAGGGCCAAAAGTGCAGTTGAATCTATAGCCGCTGATAGAAGTGAGTGTTCATTTGTAATGAGCATTCTAGCCAATGTTCATTTGTTTAAAATAAACAGGAGCGGTGTAACGAGCATTCTAGCGAATGACAGTCAATATTTGCTTCGATTATTTAACATCTTCGTGAAGAATACATTTTTTGACGATTTACTAGAGCGTTCGGTTGAATGATCGTGCAAAATGTTTGTATTGAATTAGCGATGTGTGACTCTATTCTCGGTGCAGTGTGCGTACTATAAAGTCTTAAAACGATCATGTTTCCGCTCTAAGAGGGAGACGGAGCTATACATAGCGAATAGCACTATCCCGTTTACATCATCGGAATTGGGTGGCATTAGCACGTCATAGTAGGGCTGCTGTTCAACAAATTTAAAAATGGCGAATGCTCGATGTTCAAGTGAATGCTCAAGTCTATCAGCAGTCAGTACCTTATACCTACTTTAAATACTACCTACTTACTTATTGGTTGGGCCCGTTGGTTTAGTGGTCGCAAACGGCGACTGCTGAGCTTGAAGTCTTGGGTACATAGGTACATGTTAAGGACTATAACTGTGGGTAGCAGTTTTAATAATCGACTGTATGTTGCGTACATGGGTAATTTCAAAATCGAAAGCCATTTATTGAAATTAAGCTGAGACACAGACAGCGCTTTTCGAATGTCAAAATTATTACATATTACATACACACGTACACAAGTAATATATATACTAGTAGTCCCGACAGACGTTGTTCTGTCCGAACGTTTGCTTTGTTTCTGACGAAAAATTTTAGAAATCGATTGCAGCGCCACCTACCGGGTTCAATTGTGAATCTAAACCATTCTCGAATCCCCTTGAACACACACAAATAATTTCATCAACATCGGTCCAGCCGTTTAGGAGGAGTTCAGTGACATACACACGTACAAAAGTAATATATATATATATATACTAGTAATCCCGACAGACGTTGTCCTCTCCGAACGTTTGCTTTGTGTCTGATGAAAAAATAAAGAAATCGATTGCAGCGCCACATACCGGGTCCAATTATGAATCTTAACCATTCTCGAATCCCCTTGAACACACACAAAAAATTTCATCAACATCGGTCCAGCCGTTTAGAAGGAGTTCACTGTCAACACACGTGCAGAATAATATATATATATATATAGATACATATATTAAAAACGGCTATATATATATATATATATTAATCCGTTAGGTATTGTTTTGAAACGCCTTTAAACGATCAATAAAAACTACATTTTAATAAAAAGAAAAATAAGTAAGTTTATGTTTTAACACGTAATGTGCATACATTACTATATTTTTTTATAAAAAGATAAGCCTACAGCGGATTATTTACATTTTTACTTGATTGGTACTATTCTACAGACTGTGTTTAATAAAAAATCAATAAATATCTACCCATGGTCGCTACGATGTATGTCACAAAAAAATATCATCCAACACCTACAAAATCACAACAATAAGCTGTAAAAATATGTTTAAATGTCATTTAGGATTGAACCTATGACCGTGAGCCCAAAAACCAGACGTCAAGTTGTTTAGACAAGTTACATGATTCGTTTACATAACCACCTTCAACGTTAATATGGAGGTAAACTGAATATCTATGCAATGTTGAGGAAACTCGGAAAATATTTGTGAAATGGAGACAGCCAATAAGCTTCGGGAGGTCAAAGGGGATTTAAATCGTAGAATTGCTACGTATAATGATGATGACAAAGACGTCAAAAGAGTACTGACCTTCAGTTGTTTCCATGACTAACAACATGACGTTTCAGATACTGTTGGTAGCTAATTTGACAGTTGGTTAAAGGTAGAAACGTTATTGAGACCGGCCGTTACACAAGTAAATATGTTTTTTTTTACTGCTGATATAAGTACCTATGGACTTATGGGCAGCAGCATTCTCTGTGCCAAGCGTGGCGATTATGGCAAAGCACTCCCTTTGGGGGAGGCCTATGTCCAGCAGTGGACGTCTTTCGGCTGATGATGATGACAAGTACCTAATAAAGGCTTTGCATTTTTGACTGACTTCATTAATAACACCTTTTCTGAATTAAGAATTTGATGTTGAATATTTGTCAAACACTAACTTAAGCCTGAAAACCTGTTAGGAGCTAAAGCAAGATTTAATTCGTTCTTAACCCCAAATTCTCGATACAAATACATATCACAACACGGGTGATTTTCACACATACCTCGTAGATGCTGTGGAGCGGAGCAACAAAGTAATGCGGAGCTGGGTTGCGGATTGTGCGGAGGTCACGTGACGAGTTATTTGAACGGGCGGCCGTTTTTTTCCGCTTCTCCGCTCCGTTTCCCCGCTCCGCTGCCTCGCTCCGCTTCCCTGTTTTGTATGAAATTTTAAACTGGTTCACAAATCCCTGTCCACCAAAGCGAAGCTGAGATTTTATGCAATTCTATTGGTTAATATTGGTACTCAGTCCTCTCATCTCCTCTCCGCTCCAGTCGACAGTCAGCTTACTTAAACACCACAGTTACGCCAACACTGTGAAACATAATTTAATTGCTGTACCAACCTAACAACACCACATTTTTTACAATTCATCGCTCGTTTAAATTAGCAATAACATGGCCAGCACATGGGAAGTAGGGTTGCACACTTATTTTAGAACATACAGTTTTAGAAAAAATTGAGTAGGGACCCTTATTTTCTTTCCTTCTCTCTTTGAACTCCATCCAAATGTACCTTTAAATAATAAATTATTTAAAAGGTCGCTTTTACCGATAAGGCCGCCCATTCTTTCACCCGATGTAATGTTTTCTTCATCAATCTTTTCTGTAACTTAAATGGTGTAAGTACATAATAAACGCTGTTTGTTGTGTGTGATGTGTGAAATGTTTTTTTGCTAAAACATACTTACATAACATTGCAGAACATTGTTTTCAAATTGTTGAACGACTACGTTTTCAATGAAGCCATGGTTTTCTTTTACCGCAACTTTGCAATTGTGGTGACGGGCGGGCGTTTTGGGGGACTTTCTTTATGTAGAACTTTGACGTTCAAAAAGTGCTGTCACTCAGCCTAATTTGAATAAATGACTTTTGACTTTTGTGCCTAACCGAATAGACAAAAAATTCTTCACTTTGACACTGAAATGGCAGTTTAATTCAAAGTCAGGGTCAAAATTAATATAGTATTTAAGCGTTCTCTAATGCTTTTGTAGAATAAAGTACGCCTACACAAAATAGAGTACAATACTCTATGTTACAGTACCTACGATTGGCAACCCTACTGTAGCCTTGTTTAGCTGTAACAGGAAGACGCTAACTGAGATGAAACACATGAATTAAGAGCAATAAGTATAGTTACTGGTTTTATAATTAGGACATTAACTACGCACTTAATTAAACAAACCTACAATACAGAAAATATAGGGATACCAGCTTTCCCCCCGGCTTCGCTTTAAAATAATCCCAAGGGAAGATTAATACTGCGGGGATGAAAAGTACCCTATGTCCGGCCGGCCTATTCTGTTCACCATGAAAACTTTGGCAGTGAGCTTAAAGTAAACTGTCATTCCGCCTTGATTAGATGGAATGACGGCTCACTTTACCTAAATTTTAACGGTGCAATTTACGGAATACACCGGTACTGCTGTTACATATCGCCCTATCGCATTGTCGCGTCTACATGCAAGAGCCTTAACGCGGATCATTAGAGATCGGGTCGTTGCAGAGTAAGTAATATAAGCAATAAATTCATAATTTCTAACTTAATAGACGCACCACTAGAAAACTAGTCGTGTTACGGAAACTAAAACTGTAAACAGGTTCTAATTGCAAGTATAAAATTGTAAACGAGTTGATCATTGGTCCATATTTGACGTGAGATAAGCTGCGTCGATGACATTGATTGCACTCGGTAACTTGCTTCTACACTTTCTATTTAGGGAGTTGACACACTGCAGGGGAGTTCGCGAGAAGCGATTTGCTATTAAAATTATCTCGTCTCATTTAATCACTCAGACTGTTGCAACTCAATCTTCATTAGCTTTTTTCTGAATCCTTCCTAATTGTACACCCGTCTTCATCTTCATTAAGCCAAAAACTTTCACTATTCCTGGACAATGGCTTCTTCAGTCATCGCCATAACGACCGGGCTCACGAGTATGTCTTAGGACACACGGTGTATCGGATTACGGCGGCCCTAACTTTTATTCTCAGACCTTATGGGTGCTCAGATAAATATAACGATACCTATCTGTTCACCTTCGATTACTTTTTTTTTTTTTTGACGATGACCACTCGCAGTTCAGCACACTAAGGCTGGTTACTGCTTAATCGGACTATCCTGTGGTGGCCTCAAATGAATTTAAGGCCCCAGCCAGGGCTTACAAACTAGGCCTTCGATTACGACGTGTAGTTTAGTTATATTTACTTTGACTAACGTTGACTAACAAAAGGTCAGCGATACCGATTGCCAAAAAGTCTAAAAAGTATGGGATTATCATGCGCTACCGAAATGTCACTTTGACATGGACAATCCTAAATCTGTGTCTAGAGTGAATACTCTCCCGCTTCTCGCATTACCCGACTCGCGCCTCACAATTCCTCGCTAGTAATTACTTGAAATAGAGCCAGTTACATCGAGAAAACGATAAATGGACCAAATTCGAGATTAATCCACAAGTATCATGATACGACACCCGTTGCTATCGATTCGGCCACTCGATTCCTACCAACACTTAATTTATCTGATGACACTTTACGAGAGAATGGCGGGAACTGCCGCCGATACACGCTATTGAGTTATTTATTAAACCTTTTTATGGCCTCTTTTATTTTGTCTGAAGATTATTAGAAACGGGTATATTTCACATTCGAGGAGCTCGTGACTAAGTCAAAACGACCGCACGCATCATACTAGAAGGTTATACTATCCTTGCCCAAGTCGATCTCCGGATGGGTGACCGTTCATTACTTCCGGAGACTCCTCCTTGCCTCGGGTTGCCATTTCTTACAACCCAAGACTCTTCCGTGCCTCAGAAAACACATTTAACGTTTTGTACGCCAAAGCATAAACGCATCGGCAGCGTACCTGCGACACCAAGCCACAAATTCGCCGTATTTTTATCACATATTTGTTACGTTTGGCGTTCAAAACGTTTATCAAGATCTACCAATGACAGCAGGGATACTGTCATTGGTTAATCATTGACTGTGGTTTTAGTGGCCCGAATTCCTAAATTTTAAAAGATTTTTGCCAAGGGTTGTGTTAGCAACTGATTTGTGGAGGTCGAAAACGTAGGCGTCCCATGCTATATACTGGTATTCAGCTGCTTCCGACTACACTGGAAGTCGACCCAAACATAGAAAGGAAAAAACAATAGGCAGATTGATTGGATAGGATGTAGGAACTTAAGATTGGCTCCCCGCTCCTGACTCCTGACTGAGAATTCTTTTCAGTTGTTCAGAAAGTCAAATCGCCTGAAGAAACCAATTTTTCTAATCTTAGTTAGTAGCTTAGTAAACATATCACGGTGTATCGATAATTCGATTATTTCGCAATTTATTAAATAAAATTTACCAATTATAGATACAGAAACATTACAGGTCGACAAAAAGAAAACAATTATTGAACTGACCGATAAGAACACAAGACAATACATCATTTGACAGTTTAAAACCCGGATTTTGAATAAGGAAATTGAACTTTGGTCCAGAGGCGACGAATGCTTTGCTGATAGAATGGCATTTTGTCTAGACTCTAAAGCCTCAGAGGGACAAATCTACAATTTTTTGTGCGAATGTTTCTTAAAAAATGGACAAGTGCTAGTCAGACTCGCGCACGAAGGGTTCCAATCGAGTCTTGATTTTTTCCAAGTATACATTAACTACGGAAGAATTTTGAAAGCACTCTTATCACTCTGACAAAAATATAGCAGTTTAGATTGAAGGACAAGGATAGATCGTCACAGTCAATTCTTCAACCGAAAATATCAGTTTGTTATCGCAAAAAAATGATTTTTATAATGATAGAACTTCCCAATAATCATACTTTTTCCTGTACATGTACTGTAAGATCTATCTTGCCAAATTTCATCACTCTAAGTCAACGGGAAGTACCCTGTAGGTTTTGATTCCCTTGCGAGCGTCAAAACATGCGCCATACACGAAGCATAAATGGCCATATCTTTAGATTGCGTTGACTTGGAAGTTTTGAAACCTACTTAAATTTCAGCCTAATGCCTCCACGCTTTCCTGAGAAAAAGGGTCTTGATAGACGGACAGACGGACGGACAACAAAGTGATCCTATAAGGGTTCCGTTTTGCTGACTGAGGTACAGAACCCTAAAAATTAATAGAATTAGCCCTCTAGCAAACACTAATGCTGAAGTTTGAGAAGTTTCGAATTCAGAAACTCGGCGTGTTAGTCAACAACGTCTTAACATCATTATTGGATACACTAATCTACACATACAAGATACCACGGTATCTAAGTCCCTCCTTCCTGATGGCTGTCGTCATCATTCTACTTTGAGAAAGGATGTGCTCCGACGCGTCTGATAACAGATCGTGTAAACATCGTGTCATCACGCTTGATAACGGGGTAACACCTTTTGCGATAAGTGTCAAAGCTTTTTAGATTTTCACGTCGTTATACAAACCTCCTTTCTGACTTGTAAGATATTGTGAAAGTGCCTTCAGCAATGAGACCACCAACTAGAGCTAATTTTCAATAGTTTTACTTTGTCCTTACCTTCTTTTGGTAAACAGTCTTCAACTCTAAACTATAAACGCGCTTATTAGTTTACTCTTGAAACATCCGTGGTGACTTCCTCGTGGTGACACTCATCATGACAGAGCGGTCTTGATCAACACGAAGCGACTTCTGTGGGCGCAGATTTGATTTGCATCACGATCATTCGCCACTTCTGCCTGCTGACCGACATCCTGTTGCATTCGTGCTTGTAATTTGATCGGCACTACCTCGCTCGTCTTCCTTTCTCAGTACAACATCTCTAAACTTCTAACTACCGACGAGAATATCTTTCAAAAATGTGGGTATGTTCTTAGGGTTTCGCACCCGAAGGGTAACCAACGGAACCCTATTATCTAATAAGCCTCCGCTGTCCGGCCGTATATCTGTCAGCAGGCTGTATCTAATGACCTTTATCTGTAGACACTTGACTTTTTCGCAAAGTGTGTATTTCTATTCCCGCTATATCAAACAACAAATAATAAAATATAATAAAAAATTGAAGAGGATACCAATACCAGAAACGTGTTTGGTTTTTCGGTTTACGGTACGGATCCGAACTAGCTTACTCATTTGCGTCGTGCGAGTCCGACTCGCACTTGGCCGGATTTTTGTAGTTACGAAGTGGTTAAGATTGCGTTTTGCCCGTGCATTGATCAGGTTCAGAACTAACCTATCCTAACCATCCTTTTCCAGACGAAGTCATTCAGGAAAAGTTTGACCCTTGCATCATCACGGAACTCACGGAACAGATCAAAGCACCTACTTGTATAACACAGTGACACAGAAATATCCACAGTATGTCACGGTTAGTTTAACACATTGTCGCCTCACGAGTGCACTGATCTCAATAGACTCTCCCCCGGTACTGGCCTGGCCTACTAATCATAAATAAAATGCCCTGCCCGGCCTTCGAGCAAGCGATTCATTGAGCCGTGTTTCATGTTTTATTGTAATATTATCGTCAAACAAATGCATTAAAATTAGCGATGTAATATGTTAAAGTGTAATTAAACAGAGACTTAAAAGCTATTTCAATGAGCGCTAATGTGTTTTAGACTTGTTGCCAATGCAATAAAATTACAATTTTTGCCATACGTCTTCATTACTTCTTTCAATTAACTTGAATGGTTTCCCTTCTCAATATATTGCAAATAAAAAACATTAAAAAGGTCAAGATACTTCTGAGAGGATGCAAATATATGCAAAACACTTGCAAATTCGCAGCGACCCTGCGTTTCTCTTAGTTTAACAAAAAAGTAGAAAAAGAATGTGAAGCAAAAGCCACCTCCTTTTATGAGATCCCTCCAGATTAATTTAAAAAACTTTTCGATTTTCGCCATGACTGCCAAGTTTGTCATAACCAATAGCCAAGCCTTTGGCAAACATTTATCGGCCAATCAACAAATCCAAATATAAGTTGGTGATCTTTGGCCAAATGAATGAGAATGATCGACTTGGAAACTTTCCACGTGAACCTTGTCTTGACACGAATAACAGCCGCTGCATCGCATCCAGCATTTATCAGAGATTCAGAGCAAACTAAAATTGTTTCTGTAGGGCTTTTGTGCTATTGGTTGGCAATGCCTTGCCCCACATATTAAGGAACGAGAATATTGTCTTCAACTGGGCATAAATCCAAATTTCAGGCTGTTCCGCCAATTTTTCAATCCTTTCAATATTGCTTTGCCCGATGTGGGAATCGAACCTCATACTTAATAGTTAGCACTTACTGCCACTAGACCCACAAAGAAAATCAAATTTTAATCAATGTTCATGTCTGTAAAAAGTCTTGATGGAAAGTGTTTTTCGTCGCCTACACATAAGTCTATGGTTGACACGCGACGGTAACAAATTCGAGACTGTTTGGTGATTAGTTGCCAAGCCAACACTAATGACTAAGATTTAATGTCGCGTTCTTTAAGCACCGGCAGTTGTGCATGTCTACTCTTGTCTTGCTGGATTTTACTGACACAGTAGGTAAATGGCCGTAGGTAAAGGTAGCTAGAAAGGACCAGGACAGTAGTAGTGTTATGCTGCACCGTAATAGCTACCACCTGGGGGTCTTGAACTTAAGAGTGAATCGGTCACTATTAGACAAGGGCGCTTTATCGTCGACTTCATCGCTTACCATCAGGCGAGGTAGCGGCCAAACGCGAGACTATCAATAATTGTCTGAAAAAAAGTAAGTAGCGATTGTGAAATGCCAAAATGTTTGGAATTGAGCACGTGACATTTAGGTAGCAATTGAAGGGTCCACTGCAATAATGATAAATGTCCTTGTTACCTTGTTTTGAGATAATTGCATTTCAATTGTATTAATGCGAAAAGGAAAGTCTTGTTTAAAGGTATGAAATAATACACTTTTTCATTATAGCATTTTGATTATTATTCTTTCCTATTAGCATTATGTTATTCCAGCTTTATGAACTAGGATAAAATTGGTAGGATTTTTTTTACGTAATTCTTAAAAACCAGGATTTTAATGAGTAGGTACTGTCAGTTTGTCAAAAATATCGTTATCGTTTTTTTTTAAATGGACAATCATCATTATTGCACTCTTCAATTGTGAATCCCACAGGTATATTTTTTATTTTTCCGCCAATCGTTATCGCTGACAAATTAAAACTTTGTGTAGAGGTAGTAGTCTCTAATAAACGGGTGTAAGAGACTTAAACCCCTTTTAAGGAATCTGGCATATGAAAAAGACCTCCAAATTAGACCAACTTGACAGATACTGACCTCGCTTGGGGCCACTGGCCCCATTGTGTCCCGGAAAGGAAGACAAGCACATTTATTCAAATTCTTATAAATATTTTGGGTGTTGTCATTGCATGTGAACACAATGACGTAACAGAGGCAACGCCCCACTCTGTCCATAATATAGGTATTATGTAGGTACATCACTAAAGGTTGGTAAACAACCGTGTTATTGCGTGGATAGGCAGAATCAGAAGTCGCATGTATTTCATAGAACCTTGAAGCTAAACATCTGTAATCAACTACAAATAATGACAACGTTGTCTACTTACAGAAACCTTGTGTGCAAGATGACTGCCACAATAGCTTAGGAACCTACTTATCATTGATCAAATTATGTAAGGTTAATACCATCACCATTGTTCTTACAGGCAAAGGTTTTAAGATAATTTGACTATCACACAGTAGAACCTGCTATTATTGCAATTTTGCCTCCCAGTGGAACTATGGAACTGACTAGAGTGCATCTTAAGGCGCCGTCCTAATATTTAAGGTCCCATTAAAATAGATAAACAAATTTTAATACAGCGTTCAGTACGTCCAACCAAAGATATCCGTTAGCTGTTTTTTCTTGTATCTGATGCGTTTTTCTCATTATTATTTTTATCGTTGTCCTTATTTTGGTGGTCTGAATGAATTGTAAAAGGTTGTCCATCCATTTTGATGGGACCTTGTACAACGTGTAACAGAATAAACGCAATACCTCTTAAGAGGTCATTGTACTCATCATTATGAACAACTTTTACGATAGGACCAACTCCGAAATCGCGAACAAAAATCAGCTGTTCAGTACATTTTATCGAGTTAGGGACTAACCACACTTATTCAGCGCTGTTCAGCTTTTGTCCATAGAAAACAAAATCGTTGTTTTCTATGGACAAAAGCTGAACAGCGCTGAATAAGTGTGGTTAGTCCCTTATGCATGCATTTTTTTTCGCGTTTTCAGTGTTGGTCCTATAATTAATCTATTATCTCGCGAATTCGCGATCATCGCATTAATTTGTTCGACGAAACCGGACGGCGGCGACGCTCTGTGCGAAGACGATCGGGATTGCCATACAAATGAATGCTACGATCGCATAATAACGCGATGACCGCTTTGTATTAGGACTACGCCTAACTGTCACTTATGACGACTAGATTGATTAATTCGCGTAAGGCCTAGAATCCGATGTTACCTAATACAAATACTTGAGCCGTAATTGACCATCATTATATCATACTTACTCTGCAGTTACGTAGGTCCTAGGTAGTTCTGCGTAGCTGTCAACACGGCACAAATATCTCAATAAGAAGCGAAATTGCAGACGGAACACTTTCTAGACGCATCTCAGTACTTACGTAGGTCTACAGGTACCTACATTACTTTCACTTGGACTTTCCAACACGGAATCCTGTCCTCAATTGGGCGCAGGTTCCCAAGTACTTTGAAATGAAGTTGGAATACAATAACACATGCACAACCGTGGTATGCTTTTGTTTTTGAAATTTGGGATATCTTTAAGTTAACAGTGAATAGGCTAGTTCTAGGAAAGCGCGTTCCATCGACCACATTATCGCTTACCATCAGGTGAAATAGTGTTCAAAGGCGAGCCTATCAATAATCTATCTATATTTTCTATACTAATATGTTTAACTAGCTACCGCCCGCGGCTCCGCCCGCGTTATTGTCGAAAATTATCCTAAAGGAACATACTCCCGGGATGAAAAGTATCCTATGTGTTATTCCTGACTATAATCCGCCTTTCCGCCAAATGTCATCAAGATCCGTGCTCTTTCACGTCAGAACGGCTTCTGACGTGAAAGAGCAACAAATCCATAAGTACTCACAAACTTTTACATTTATAATATTAGTAGGATAAAGCTGAAGAGTTTGTTCGTTTACTTGAACACGCTAACTAATCTCTGGAACTACCAGTCGAATTTGGAAAATTCTTTTTGTGTATGATAACTACATTCATGAGGAGGGCTATACGGAAACAGATATGCGCGTACAAAGTCGCGGGCAAAAGCTAGTAAATAACAAAACAACTGACCCGTACAGAATTTGGACCTGCGGTTCTGGAAAACAGTGCAATCGGTTTTAGGCATCTGAGGCTCTAGACTAATTAATTACATTCTATCAGCGACAGCAATAAATGAAATGTCACAATGTAAGGGATCCACTAGGCCCGGGTCGACGGCGCGTTGTGTTCCACGCGCGCCTCAAAGATATGTCAGCAAAATAGACGGGGCTCGCTAGGGCCAGAGCCTGCCAGGGTTGCGGAAATCGTTCGAAAGAGTCACCGCGGCCCTGGAACGCAAAAGGCATTTGGAGGAACACGGATGGGTTTTAGTCAGTAAGAGTCGTGACACTCCCTTTCGCTCCGCCCAGGGAGAGGGGTCTATTGATGATGTTCCATCCCAAAAAAAAACCCTTACATTGTGACATTTCATAAATTGCTGTGATCAATCACATGACATTTCGATAGCGCTTATGAATCCCATACATTTTTGACTTATTACCAATCACTAATGCTGATAAAATGTCACTTGTCTGAGCCTTTGATGACTTTTTCATATTCTTTAAAGATAATAAGGTTTCAGAACTAAATTGTACGATCTCCGCTCGCGTCAATTTTTAAACTCTGTCCTCTTTTTGGAGTATTATAGACTATTTTAAACCCAATCATACTGGCAGAGGCGTTATCACAAAAATAGAGCGTCAATAAAAGTATTAATAGCATGTTTATTTATTCACTTTTATATTAGGTTGGTCTCCTTGAGACGAGGAGCAATCAATTTTGCGTGGACATATTAAAAAGAAAAAAGCTTATCAAACTGGATTCTTATTGCATGTGCGTAAATTCTATTGCTGTTTAAGAATTTTTATTTGCAGGTGATGGAACTTAAAAGGTGTAAATTGACTGGTTTGGTACTGAAAAGCATATGGCCTTTTTGGAAGTTAATTTATAACTTAATGGCACATTCCTTGTATAGCACGAATACGGCTAGTATTTAATTGGATAGATCCCCAGTGTAACATTACTGCTTTGCGGGCGTTTCACAGAACCTAAAACTATCATTATACCATCGCAATAGTGACTACCTGGCTGAATGTTTATGAGTAGAATGAGATTACAATAATTAAAAAAGCAATGAACATTTAACTAAGCGTTGGGTTGGTTGGCACCGATTTCTCTATGTGCAATGAGCAACTAGTTGCATCTCTTTTATTGACAGACCTTGAAAATTCAAAAATGGATTCATTAAATTTAATGCTCTGAAAGTTCGCAGGCGTCACAAAATTTGACACGGATTTGTGAGAACCGTTTAATACTATTTGATTTCTTTACTTAATGCCTACCCCACGCAGGTACCTCTCTACCTATTGATTGCCGAACTAGTCTATCAACCTTTTGGCCCACAGCATTCTTCTCTCTTATCCAAACAAATCCGGTAGTAGGTACTGCTGATTGCAACTTACTACCGCACTAAAAACTTCCTCGACGTTATCGCATAATGTTGACATTGTTGATTACAATAAGGACTTAAGTGAAAGTCGCATTCAAAATTCGTACCAGCTTGTTACATGCTCGGATATGAATACCTACCGGTTACACGATAATCCCAGACATGAAAGTCGGTTTATTTTAAAGAGAAGAAACAGGACTTACAAAACTTTCACGATTTCACATTTATTTGTAAGTTCCCATCATCGGAGCCAGCGTTTCCTGGTAGCGGTAAAAACCATGGAATTTCAGCTGGTAGGAGTCCGACATATATGTATAACCTTCCGTTCTCCCAAGAGAGAGTGTTGTGAGGGTTTCCCCTCACAGCAAGGAAAATATCAACCCACCTCCCCTGCTCTAAATTCTAAAAAAATACGTTTCCTAGAATGCCTTTTCTTCCCAAATACATACCCAATTCAACCACAATCAAACAATCTATGGAAGCCTAGAAATGTAGACGAACAACGAACGCAATTCCGAATTTAAATTAATAAAAGAACCACAAAAAGGAAACCTAGTTCATTCAAAGACACAAAACTTGTAAAGCTAGGCTCACACACCATTTCTTCTGAACTACAATATTGCAGAAATAAGGCTGAAACATGATAGCATTTTCTTAGTTACAATTCCTGTTTTAACAAGTCGATATTCAGTTTTTCGTATGACACGGTATATGCAATGAACTATTGTAAATGTCATTGCAGCTTATTATTCGGAAATTCAAAGTTACAACAACTTTTTCCATGCATTTATTAAAAAACAGTGGATGGAAGCGACCTACTCCTGTAAATTGTTACGAAATAATACGACCACTAAGCATTCCACGATAAGTGATTTACCTATTGCAAAAAAGTTAGCATACCTACTGGATGAAAGAGACATCAAACTGTTTATATTATACATTATTCTGGATCAAAATTCGGCACCAGTCTTGCCAAGGGGTACCTCATCTACCGAATATCAGTTACTGTGTTGTGGAGACCAGAAAGGTAGTCGCTCCACATAAAGAGCTGGTGGTCAGCTGCATCCGGTTAAACTGGAAGCCGACTGTATCATAGTTGGTAAAGGTAGATAGTTCGATTTTGAACCCCAGTGTTGAAATTTTTCGCGGGCTTTTCCTAATTTTCGTTTTTTTTTATTTATATGTGTATGTAACTGTCACAATAATGCAATTTGTATGAAAAAATATTTATCTAAAATCGACTAAAAAGTGCCAGTAGGTACTATACTGGCAAGCCCAAACGAAGCCCACTTCCATACGGACTTATACCATACTTTCTTACTATCGTTTTCTTTGGTAGCTCGCGTGCCTCCAAGCTATAATACGGTGAAACCAATAACTTTGAGCGGCGATAAAACGAACTGCCCCATTCATGGAAAGCAATTCAGTCTGATGCATTCACTTGCATGAAGGGGATGTGACCCGATTGTCAGCTTTCCTAGAGAATGTTTATTTAAGTAACAGGGTGGCTGACACTTCATAAAGTTTTAAAAGCCTGTTTTGTTTACTTATTGTTTTTCCTTAATTTAGTTACACTTAGAGTGGCGTCAAGTGGGGTGGTGTCATGCCTTCGTTTAAAGGCTATTCGATGTACAGACGCCAGCACATCAAGCTACAACAATCTGTCAAATTACTTTAATAGATTTTCAACTTTATTGTTAAGGTTGATTGGGCAAATTTGACAGTTACGGGTAGCTTGATGTGCTGGCGTCTGTCTGTTTTATAGAAAAAGTGGCAATGATTTTTCATAAAAATTGTTGAAATAAGTAGTTCTAATCCTTAGCACAATTTCACCTGTATTTGAAAGCCTTAATAAGCAAATACTTTGTAGGCTTCTATTTGATTGATATATTTGATTGGTACCAGGGATATTAACAAAGTTTAAGCTTAATTTCTGCTGTGGGAAGCCAGGTGCCGCAGAAATGTGATGCATATCTTCCCAACTTGTGGGTCTTGTCATCGTGCTTGGCGCAAAGGGCTTGAAGAGTAGAAAACGATAAAGTTAGTAACACACACTAAATTCAATATGGCTGCCGCTCTAAGATGGCGGTTTCCTTTTTTTAACTGCCTTAACATGGGTATCAAATGAAAGGGCTAGGGAAGAGTAGAAAACAATTAAAAGCATGCTTTAAAAAAATAAAATATCCGAAACACATTCCTACATGTGTTACCGATGACAAAATATATCATCAATCATGTTGTAATAGGTAGTCTCCTCTGACTGTAAATACGTAGTAATTGAATTAAGTCAAATGACATGTAATTGATCAATAACAGGTTTCCGAGCACACTAATAAGTAGGTACACCCGGCAATTGGAGTGTGGCCCTAATTTTACATCCAATTAACTATTGCAATGACGATACATTGTAATGTATTTTGTTTGGTTCAGAACTTTTTTTTAGCACTGAATTAGGTAACGAATAATATAATTTAGTAAGCACTGACATTAAGTACCTACTCTTTGGACACATTGAAATTAAGTACTCGTCAAACTCTAGTGCTACTGCTAGATTTCACGCTAGAGTTTAAAAAAATCTTAACTTAAAATTCTCAATTCAAAAACCGGAGTTTGGTCGTATACCTACACTGTTGCATCCTCTACTCTTAAAAGCAGCAGGTAAACGATCGAACACCACCTAATTTATTATTCCATCCTTTCTTGTTATAAATTATTATTAATAAGGAAACGACTGTCTCCCCATCTCATCGACTCCTAATTAAAGAAAATATAGGATTAAGAGTAGATAATTATGAACACAGGAAATATTAATTCTGGTGCGACTTTTATCCTTCCACTTAGTTTCTAGTAAACGTGAATGAAAGTTACATTTTTAATGGTTTCCTCAGCTTTGATGGAGCGGAAAGGCAATACGAATGAAATAGTGAGTTTTAGTTCCATACCAGAATAAGATTTCTCGGAATGCAAATTCTTTGAAAATCTTTTCTAACGAAAAGGACGATTTTCAGCCCAGGGTTTTTAATTTGGGCCTGACTTACTTTGGTATCAACCTACCTAATTAGGCAGGTATTCTCTTCGTCCATTTAAGGCGAAGACAGTAGTCTAATATTATTGCGAAACAGAGTAGATGCATATACATAAAAATACAATACCGGCCCAGGACTCTTTAAAAAAGTCAAGCCCACTAGTCGCCATTTTTGACAACCAAAAACCTGAAAACATGAAATCCCTTATGCATAAAAAAGGTCACATAAAGTACAATTACCATAACAAAAACAAACATTTCCTTATTTCTGGTTCCTTATCGTGGCGATCTAAGATTTCCTGATCGAGGACCGTCGCATGTCAATTGACGTTGCATGTCGTTACTGTCGTGTATTTCAGACTGAAAATAGACACGTGTCATGAAAATAACTTCAGTATAATTTACTGGCGACGTTTTTAAACAACTGTGTATAAACTGTAATCATTTGCATGCACGCATATAACGTACTGCATGCTTGGTAAACGTAGTTACAGTAGTTGTGAGGGGAAATAATTAAAATATTGTGTATAACAGAATATTTTAATTATATCCAAATTTAAAAAAAATACTTTTTTACTAAAAATTTCAACCGATTCGAAATAATAAACGCTACAAAGTATAAGATAACTTTAATTTCGTAAGTCGGTGTTTTTGGTTGTTTCTTCGTTTTTTGACACCGACTTCCGTTCTTAAAGTTATTTTAAACTTAGTGTTTTTATTTGGATGTTGGTTTTTAATTTTTTTTAATGTTTTTTATTTTTATTTTTCACCTTTTAGTGGTGCTACCCCAGAACTAAATTGACATTAGTCTCATAATAATTGGTTGCGCTATTTGGCGTTAAAGAGTTACTTTCTGTGCCTTCGCAGTCCAAGTCCAGATTAGCTGGCAGTTAAATAGCTACTTTCTCTTTGGGATTAACATAAACCTAACAAGATCTCACAGTTGTGGAGGTCATTGGTTTATCTTTGAAGTTCAACGTCCAAAGCAAATTCAATAACTAAACCCAACGCAAAAATAATCAGCAAGATCGGTTCATAATAAACAATAGAGTTATGCCCGAATGGTAAACCCCAAAAACATGGTTGACTTGTACGAATCTACGTACCCTAGCATGATGTTATGTTTTGAACTGGTGTAGACAATAAACAGACATTCAATTTCAGCAATCCCGTGAGATTTGGCATCATTAATTGAAGAGTTCCGTTGCCTATCTCTTCGAAGTTCTCTCTCCATCAGATCTTCGCCAGTCCGGGAAAATACTCTTCCAAATAAAAAAAGAATCATCCAAATGTTGACGAAAATATCGCTGAACAAACACAAAAAAAACCTTCGAATTTAGTACTTCCACCTTCCCTAGTAGAACCTAACTAACTGGTAGTGTAGGTAAAGACATTTGTATACAAACAAATACCTATTAGGTATAAAACAAAGTCGTCTGCTACCGCTTACTTACTTCTTTTAAACTCCTATATTTCGGTGTCACCAGGCAATAGTCAAAACGAGCAAAATCTTTCTAACGCGATTGCTTCCTTTCAATCATTAGCACCAAACCAAATGGTTCCCCGTTCAATCATGATAACAATTTTAAATATCGTTATGTTTATCCGCCTAGCCAGATGCTGCTGAATGTAAATATTTTGTATTGAGTGATGTGATGACTGCCATATACCTACATATGTATAGTACAACGACCATACCCGGGCGTTGATGTAGTATGCCGTACCTAGTAGTTCCCATCACACTTCGAACTAAAGTGATACAAAATGATCAACTAATTGCAGAAAAATGTACCTATCCAATTAGTAGTAGATCATCATCTGTCTAGCCTTTTCCCAACTATATTGGGGTCGGCTTCCAGTCAAACCGGATTCAGCTGAATACCAGTATTTTACGTGGAGCGGCTGCCTACCAGACCTCCACAACCCATTAACTGGGTAACACGGTACTCCTTGGCAAGACTAGTGTCAGATTATCTGGCTTCTGGCTATCCGTAACGACTACCAAAGATCTACAAATGACAGCCGGAACCAACGGCTTAACGTGCTTTCCGAGGCACGAAGGAGTTTCGATATGTTAAGATGGACACCCATCCACAGACCAACCTCCGCAAGCGTTGCTTAACCTTGAAGATCGACTCGTGCGGCTGTTATTATTTAGCCACAAGCTCGCTAAAATTAGTAGTAGATCACATAAAATAATAATGATAAAACTTTATTTCCACATTATCAATTTTGACAAGAATATGTGGAACAAGGAAAAACATATTTATTAAAAATTGCATGTAACACAGGTGTTCGACTTCTGGCACCCAAGCTAACATTAAACTTGTGTATCTACACAGAATATAAACAATTGAGAAAATAATGTATAAAACAAAAACAAATGGGTTGCCTCTCTTTGCTGTGAATGCAGATGTATAGATGTGTATGTGTTGTGTGTGTGTGTGTTTTGTAAACGGAAAAATCACAAATGTTAAAAAAGCTTTCCCAACAGATTCTCAATCTCCTGATAAGTTACAGTTGTGAGCCATTCACTTACTTTCTTTTTACATTCAAATATATTAGTGGTGCAAATATTGCATTGTTTACCTATTCACTGCATTATAAATGACTAAGACTCGGAAATGTCTCTCTGCTTGTTTCGTTCTACAGCGTACTGCAGGGCAGACATATTTTGATCTTCTTTTAGCCAGTTGACCGACACCGAGGTCCAGTGAGCCATGTCTCCGCAAGACGCGCGGAGTACAAAAACATGCCCGGCGGTCATAACATTGCAGTCTTAATATAATTGTTTGGAGCTATACCGAAAGTGCTTAAAAGTCATGACCTTCAGAACAGCTCGTTGCGCCCTTTCAAGCTGTCATGTACGATTTTGGAGCGCCACCCGTTATCCAAAACGATGGGTGTGCATTTAAAACACAATTTTAATATAACAACCCCACGGGTTTTTGGTTCAGAGGAGTGCCTGCCCTTAATTAAAAGTTGTCTCACAGGAATTCACTGGAATGAGTGAACGTACCAATCATTACCAGGAAAACAGTATTAATTTAATGATTAAAAAAACACATTTTGTAATGGATGTGAAATTAACATCAACCCATTATGAATAAATGGCACACCACACCATGACGATGTTAATAATTAATTAGGTTGTGAAAGTTACATGTTAGTAACAGTGTCATTTTAATTAGTTACACAATACTACAAATTGGTACTTGATAAGCGTGGTACCTACGTACGTACACAATATTAAACACAAAACAAGAAAATAGGTCGTCATCATAACCATTAACGGCGGTTGCGGGAGATACCTGTTTCGGATTCAGCTGGAGGACACGCCCGGGTGTCAGCATTGTGTGAATCGCCCGGAGGACACGGTGGAGCATACGGTGGAGGTCTGCCCGTTTTGGGCGGAGCACCGCTGCGCGCTGTGTCCTCGTCGAGGCGATCGGCGGCAGCGACCCCTCGCGTCCGGCCCTGGTTAAATCCATGGTCCGGAGCGAGGACGTTTGGGAAGCGGTCACCTCCTTCTGCAAAGCAGTAATGCTAGTGAAGGAGGAGGCGGCAGCGCGAGGGAGAGACAAAGTTACCCCCAACCTCCGCTACAAAAAAGACGCCCCGGGAGTCGGGAGTCACAGGGCAATCCCCAGCCATCGTAGGCGCTAGCCTGAGGACAGCAAGCGTTGGGTGGCTCGCTGTCCGATCACCACCAGGCCCGGGTCGATGGCGCGTTGTATTCCACGCGCGCCTAAAAGAGATGTCAGCATAGGATATGGGGCCCGCTAGGGCCAGAGCCTGCCAGGGTTGCGGAATTTGTTCGAAAAAGTCACCGTGGCCCTGAAATGCAAGGAGCTTTAGAAGGAACACGGATGGGTTTTAGTTAGTAAGAGTCTTCCGCTCCACCCAGAGCGGAAGAAGTCTTTGATGCTTTCCCATCCAAAAAAAAATCATAACCATTAGGGCTCATAATAACTACCATGCAAAAAACCAAGCTATCAAATGCATGATATGCAATTTTTTGAATTGCCAATTGGCAATCCAATTTCTGAATAAAATAATTGAAGTTGAGTCAGACTCTGTGGTTTAGAAGGTTTGACACTTCGTTACTCCATTTGCTCAATTCAAAAACAGGCCCATACATTGTCGCTCTACTAACCTATATGGACAAAAAACCTTATCCAACTTAACCAGAAAAGCACAGAAAATTGTCTCTACGCACCATAGATAGGTGTTTCCGTTATAAGCATAACTTCACGTAAAGAGCACACAGATTTGAACGTAATCCATAATTAGATACGCCAGGACTTAACGGGTCTATGTTTCTTGCACGTAGGTAAGAATGGTGTGAAGGAAAACTATATTTGCATAGCGATAACGGTAGTAAACATAAGTTTTTTTACCATAAAAGTTAAACGACTTGCAAAAGAAAACAAAAGTAATAATGTCTATGGTAGTGATGTGTCACACATTACCGTAGCCATTACGGTTTTCTTTTTTTTCTCACATCATATGTGATACCTAAGGGCTTTATTCGCAAATATATTGCAATAAAACCATGTGGGTAGTGACCATAGTTTGCCAACTAAATTGTAAAAAATAATGGATTTGAATCTTTGCCAAGGCGCCTAACTGCTTTACTGCCTTCCCACTGAATTTCTTAACAGGGTAGGCAGATATTGCCATACATATATCCAACTAGGTCTTGCCCGCGACTTCCTACGCGCACATCCCGTTTTTTCCCCGTTCCCGTAGGAATTTCCCGTTCCCGTATAGCATATAGCCATTCCTCATGAATGTGGCTATCATATACAAAAATAATTTTCCAATTCCGACTCCAGACTCCACAATTTTCCAGTTCCAGAGAAACAAACAAGAAATAGATAAGCTATAGGGTTTGTTAACTTAAGTGTTAATGTTTTTCAATTTGTAATACGGGTAGGTAGGTACATACCTAATTCTGATGTTTTATTCTCTGCCAATAATAAATTACAAGGAAACATCGTTTTCCGACCAAAATGGCCTGAAAAACTTACAGTCCCGCAGCCTCATCTGTCACTACTCCAATAAAGCTGTCTGAAGAAGCTATTAAAGGCTTGTAAGACGTAAAACATATAAAGGGAGGAAGAAGCCTCAACGTTCAAATACAAAGATCCTCACAATAGTGAACGAGTGTCTATCCAAACAGTTTTACGAGCACGGTTTTCCTCTACAAACGGGCTATTAAAGCTCCCTAAGCTTGATAGACAGTTGGTTCGTAGAAACATAAGTAGACAGGTAAAGTCAGTGAAATCAATTGTTTGTTACAATTCTCAGGAAATTGAATCTTCACTAGGGTGAAAACTTGCCTCACGGTCTCACTATTTACAGGCTGATGCCTGTCACAGAGAAATAGTGAGACCGTGAGGTTTCATGACGTGAAAGTGAAATTCTTACCTTATGGTTCCAAACAAGGCTTATTCATAACGAGTTCATTAAAAACTAAAATACACCTGACCGAATTTCGGCCACATCAAAAAATTTCAGCAGAGATTATAGCCATCAGCGAGGGTAGTACGCGGTGCACAATTATATGTATCACTGTGAATGCCCGAAGTGCAGTGTATGTTAATATACTCTGGTGCCTGTTAACATCCATCAAAATAGCTGGTGAATAACCGTTATTTATCCTTTTCATGATGATTTCGGTCATTCGCCGATGACTGTGTTATCTTATCATAGATTGCGACGACTTGGTTAATGTCCAGTACTGGGACTTGGGGCACCCGGACTCGGACAGGTTAGGCTTCGTGGTTATTTCTTTTAAACCACCTAGGAATAGTCCGTCACCGTCGACCGACCATAATTATTCAGCATTTTTGGCGATAAAAAAACAATAACACATAAAAAATACTCATTCGTTACAAAGAAAACAGTTACCATTTACACAAATTGTAAATCGCTGAATCACGATAAATTTTTCAGTAACACTATTGAAATTGGTGATTGTCGACATACACCGGTGCATCTTAACATTCACTAATATCAGACATTCACAGTAGCATATTATGCACTCTCTCATACATCACTCTCGTCTCCACTCCAGGCTCGGGGCCGGCTAACTCAAAAATTCCTTATGGGAATACTTTACCCAATATCAAAACAATAAAAAACAAACAAAGGAATCAACCAACGAACGGAACCGGAGTACTTGAGTACGAAGGAAATTGGTTTTCCTTAAGCAACCGAATTCTTCAGCATCGGGGTTGCTGAAAAATTGGACTATACAGATTTTGGTGTTATCTAACTAGTGCTATGACTAGGTTAAATATCTGGACTCAGAGCTGTACCGATATTGTTTACCTAAATTCTGGAAGCGTTTAAACTTCAAAGCAAATGCCTTGCTAGTATATTTTCGGCTTTATGATGCAAAATGTCACTCACCCGTCGTAAAAGATTAGCAGAATTCAAAACAGAAGTTTTTTATTTCTTGTAGCATCATCGATTAATCTACCTAGGTAAGGGGACTAATCTGTTTAAGTATAAGTAACCAGTTTTTATCCACAACTTTACTCTCATGGCATCCATCAAGAACCATATATTTTCCCGCCAGCGATAGTGAATATAGAACATAACATATACATAGAACAACATGTGAAAGAATTTTGAGTAATCTGATCATTGTACTCCCAGGGATAATCTACTCCTACAAACATACGATTTTCCCCTTCAAGAGTCTTTGTTATAAAGCTTATTCAATTTTGTTCCGCTCGATTCTCTTAAATTGCAATGACACCCATCTACTCGTATACCAAACCGTAACGGAGCTTAAAAAAATAGCCATATTATTTCTAAAAGTCACTCCAAATAAACGTCGTAGATATATTTATTTTATCAAGATAAGTCCCTTTGAGGACTTCATAAAATAAAAGGCTTGAGAGCGTTGTTGAAGATATTTCTCTAATGAAGCATCCAACACAGAATGTCTTGGCTCACACATCCACGATGTAATTAAGGCAGAATATTCGTTTAATGAATCTTGCACTCAGTCAGCGTCGCGTTCGAGCTTTAAGGAATAACTTGCAGATTCAGTTTTCATTATGGTTTCGACGATATTGATTCAATTCTTTATAGCTTGGATTTAAATCAAGAGATGGAACCAGATAACTTCTTTGTTTAGAACTGGAATCGTTACTAACTTTTTGACTTGCGGACTGATCGACAATTATATAATTGAACTGCTTGAAAATGGTCTCACTGTTATAAAACCTAGCTTTGATATTGTTTTTTTTTTTTGTTTTAGGACATATTAGATCTATAAACTCTTTAGCGGTACCTGGGTGCACCCACATACTTTGAACAAAGTTGGATGACCCGGTATTTTCCAGTATTTTCGGATTATTTAAAATGTGCAGGAAATTCCCAAGCATATAAAACCTTTTTCATTATTTTTACCCTCAAAGGTGCGGGCTAACTTAGTCACTCTATCCTGCTATTTGTGGTCAAGTAGATGTCTGGTCTACTTACGAACCTACTACTATCTTATCGTGGTGAGGGAAAACCTGTAAAATGCATATGTAAATACAAATAACAAATATGGCAAGGGTTCACAGTTATAATTGCAACATGTTCTTCTAGATTACCCAGTGCTCCTGGCCTGGTTTCTATTGCCTACCACAAACCGCTATGTGACACGGAATAGGCTTAGAAATCCTGGATCATTGTTGGAGTTCACTTAAGAATTATTTTCATTTTGTAGACCTGTTACTTTCTATAAAATGAAAATAATTTCGAGGTGAAAAACATAACAAATAAATTTGCACTTCCACAGCTACAGTTATATTTAAAGTTACCCTAATTTAAACAAGAGACGTTAACTTAATAACGTACCTATTTTATGAGTTTTGAATTTTTTTCAATATTCATTGCAACGTATTTTTGCTGACCTCATAAAAGTCACACCATAAACAATTAAAAAAATGTTTTTACCCATAAACTAATTTTAAACTTTTGTTTTAGTACATCTTCGAAAACGGTTCCCGGGATGATGGTTTACTGACAAGAGACAAGTTCATGGAAGTAAACGCCAGGATGGAAGCTAGACGCGCCTTCATGAAGGCCGAGTGCACCAAGCACAGCCTTGACACATCCAGTCACAAATCTAACGCCTGGGAGTATCTCATTAACAGGCAGTATCATGTCATATGGTGAGGTTTTGTCTTATCGTGATGGGTTCTTAGGTTTTGGGAAACTAATATGTCAGACCATGTATTTGCAAACAGCGGCCTTTATCCATTTATCTGCAGCTGAGTATCTGCAGCTTAGATAGTAATCACTGCCATAGATAATAACGCATTTTCAATTAGATTGAAGTTCTCAATAATCTGTTAGAAAATCAGGAGCCATCTTTATGACGAAGTTGTGTATTTTATACCCCTGTGGTTTGCTGTGACATTGCATGCAAACCAATCGAATTACTGGGGAGTACTTACTTTCTAGTTAAACTATGCCAATAAATTAATTTGATGGATTTTTAGAATTACCCCATTTGCGTGATAGCATCAGAAATGAGTTTAGCCCGAACTTAGTTATTTTCCATACTACGAACGACTAGTTAGTACTACGACCTTAAGAAACTCGTTCATTTGTTCATTTACATTTCAGGTGCAATGTATTCAAAGCGGCGTCCACATCTTGGATGTACAACTTCAACCTGATGGCTAACTACACAGCAGCGTTCTTAGACAAAACAAAAGAAGTTCCGCTAGAATTAGCCAGGAGGAAATACGCGAGGCCCACTACAGAAATGATAAAGAAGGCCCAAGGAGACTCGATCACATTCCTCATAGTCAGACATCCTTTGGAAAGATTGGCGTCCGCTTACAATGACAAAATTGTACACGCGTGGCCGAAATCATTCCACGACAAGTTGGGACAAAGGATCATAAAGAGATATAGAAATGTAAAGACGTTTTCATGTTTTAAAAGCCACAATTTTTATGAGCCAACTTCTCCTACTTACTTAGGTATATTCACTAAAAACTTTTTTATTTTTCCAGCTAAAAGACAAGTCTACTGAAAAGTTCCCGAGAAAGTACCCAGTATTTGAAGAGTTCGTGTCGTACGTGATAGACGAAGCGAACGCAAAACGATCACTGGACATGCACTGGACACCCTATACCACTTTCTGCACGCCGTGCAAATTCAACTTCGACGTTATTCTGAAGTTTGAGACACTGGATGTAAGTAACTTATTCTTGGCTAGACTAGCTGCCAGTAACATTAAGTATTTTGGAATGAAAGGTTTGCCCATTTTATTCTACAGTTGGCAAGAATCCTGCATTCAAAGTGGCCCAGATCAATTTGGAAAGCGAACGTGCCGACAGTTGCACTGAATTCTTTTTATGGCATAATGAAAATTCTTATCTCTCAAAATCGTTTACAATTTACCCTAAAGTCCAAAACTTTTAAGAGAGCGTGAAATGGGAACTGGACAGCGGTCTTCGGCGTAGTAATAAATAATAATGACTGGAGCCCACCGCACGCTGCTTTTGCAGTGCGGTGGGGCAACACGAGTAACATCCGTTTGGCGGCGCATTTCCATTCCTGTTTAAATTTAAACTACGGACACTAGATAGCACAATCATCCGAGACTTTAAATCTTTCCCAAAAGGATCACTTTTCTCGTAATTGCCAGTTCTCTTACTTTTAAGAACGTTCTCATTCACATCGCAAACTGTCAAAAAACCTCTAATTACCCTTTTGACATTAAGTGATACTGCGTTATTATTGCGACTTGATTTTTAGTAGGTACGGACAGGGAGCCTTTTAAGTAAGTCGGTACGAGAATTGGCCTTTATGTTTTTTTAAGGGCTCTTTTTTTGTATGATGTTCACAGGAGGACCAGAAGTACCTGATCCAGCTAGCTCACCTGCAAGACGTCGTGAAGCCCGAGTGGCGCAACAGCGGGAAGGGCATCAATATGCATACCATCAGCCATCTTTATTCACGACTTGAAAGATGGCACCTTGACGGCCTCTTTGCTTTGTATAGGTACGTACATTTTGTCTCTTCCTTGTATTTTTGGGAGGAGATCGTGGCTATATAATAGGTAGATATCAGCCGCACGGGAAGCGCACAAATATTTGGGAAAAGGCAACGCAGATTGATTGTACTTTTGGGAGTATTTGATGGTCCTTCATAAAGTGAATTTACAGAACTGCTCCCATTCTCTAAAATACCCTAATACGACAACATTATTTCTTTTTCAGGTTCGACTTTGGGCTATTCAACTACACCATAGACAGCTATTACGAGATGCTCGATCACAAGGAACCACAAAACCACGGATGAACTCTCAATCAGTCAGTTTGAACGCTTCAAGATAATGTATCATTAACGCAGCAACGATGGTTGATGAATGAACAATGAATTATTCATCAATGGCTGGAAAGACTGATCGTAACACAGAAATTATTAATGGACGTATTATATTGATCAAACGGCCGAGTGAAAACTAGCCCATTGCGTCAATTTTCAAATTTGTTATCGCTGCAAATATATATTTTGTGATACAGCGTTTCGTGGTTTCGGTTCCGCACCATAGAGTAGTCATAGACTTAGAAAAGGTTTTTTTTATTAGCTGTCAAAAGTGCAGTTCTATTTTCAAACACCGCTACGTCGCCTGTGAACTGTGAGAGTATGGGAAAATAAGATAAGTGTTATAGATAACATAGTTGAACAACAACGAACGGGTTCAGTATCAATTTTTACTGGTTTATCTTACGGCGCCTCATCAATCACCTTCATAGTTTTAGTGTTAGAGTTAAGATAACGAAAATTACGAACTGTTGAGCTAATCAAAAATTATACGTAGAATTAATAGCTGAATTTAGTTGTTATTGACGCATAAGACAAATTAATGTAAATAATGTTTTAGTTTTATAACGCAAACAAAATTCCTTAGTGCTTCCATTATAGAAATATGGAAAATAATGTATGTACCTATATGAGAAACGAAGTCACTAAGTAGGTATAGTTATGGCATTTAAGATTAAAGGCAGGCGAGCTTGTTTCGTTTGCACTTTCTTTTTTAAATTAAGAGGCAAAGAGCCAAGTTGGCCTTTTTAGATTTAGGAATAAATAATTGTTACCGTTGCATTTTATAAGTACGATTTATATGAGAATGTGATAATTTGAATCAAAGAGTTTCAAACGTTTAATTAGTTGTTGAGATCATTAATTTGTTGTTGTAATTGAATCAAACACAGAACGTAATCAAGGGATTTTAGGAAATATTTTTATTTTTTTAATAAATGATATTTTCGTTTAAAAAACTTATTTTTGCCATGTCGTTGTTTTAAGGATATTTAATTTATTCGTTGTAAACATTAAACTTTGTTTTTAACTCTTATAAATGCGAACAGTTTTAACAGTAAGTACCAAAAAAACTAAAAAGTCATTTATTGAAAACCAGTAGGACTAGACTAGGCTGAAAATCAGTACTTTTTGAACGTCAAAAGTTACATGAAAAAAGTCCCCAAAATTGGCCCACCCGTCACAGCTTCCTATTGGACCTAGCCTTAACGCCTTTGACATCTAGTTATAACAGATTCAAGTGGTTACCCTGGTTGTTTTATGTTTTTTGCGTATCATTTTATAAAAAGTTAATCCAATATGAACTTAACATTCCAATTTCAAAACTAACAATAATTAGCTAATAATAAATTTTGTCTATGGTAAATCCAGACAACTAAATTCACTCCCTTAAAAATCTCCGATTCCACCTCCCCCTAGATCCCTCTCTGATCCCTCTACACCTGTAAATAAATAGTTGATAATATTTATTATGTAATAAGTACAAATATAGTATCTATATTATGATAAACTACAAGAATTGTTTCGTTTGACTTTTTTAAATGTAGGTATTGTTGTGTAATGATAACGTACCTACCACCTATCTATAGTTTTCAATGTTCATTATTGTATTCTTCACATTTAATTCCCCAATTACCATAGCTATGAATTTTAATAACTTATAATTCGGTCACGGTCGTTTAGTACTTAGACTATTTTATACGTAGTTACCTGGTTTTATGAATATATTCATGATCGCGTCATTGTAACATCGAAATTATGCCTATTATCCTTATAATACAAAATTATTCACTGACAAGATTAAAATGTGTAATGTGTGTTAAGGAGTCTGCCAAAAGGCCAATGTTCAATTCAAGTAAAACTTTGAATTCCGAAACAGTTAAAAAAACACAAAAGAAAGATGGCCGCTTGGCCCATAGTGATGTATTCCTTGGCCGGCCGGCTCCTTCGTGCACAGAATATTTTGATAGTTTTCTAAAGGACTCGTTAGCGTTAAAGACTTTAGAAGTGAAAAAGTAGTTATAACTACATGTCAACTTTGCCAGTAAAAGTAAAGAACAATTCTTTAGCTTTTCGTAGAACTAAATTCACTAGTCGTAGCTAACTGTAATTCAGCTTAAGAAGATTTAATTATCGTTAAATACGCCATTTATACTAAACTTTTCCACATAGTACTCCTACTAATAATTTGCTCTTAGTGAGGTTTACTTAGATACATAAATAGTTGATACGGAATGAATTAGACCAAAAAGTTATGGCCTATGAAAGTAACTGTAATGGTGCTATAGTCCTATAGTTTTGATCTCATAGCTGACTGTGAGACTCGAATGCATGCACAATCGTTGCTATTATTACGTAATGCGTTATAGATTCCAACGGTAACTGAGTCGGTTGTGTTTATAATAATGTTGAAAGAATTATTGTTAGTACGAATAATAAAATTGACTATTTAATATTTTTTTGTTTTATTGAACTAACTTGAGACCCGGTACCTAAGCCATTGACGACATGGTACTGGGAGAAGACCAAGAGCTAAGCTAAGTTAAACTAACTTAGCCTAGCTCTTGGTCATGGAAGGCCTCCCTCTGGAAGGCTCATATAAAGTGGCCAATAAAACTAATAATGTAAACTAGGATGTGTAAAATGCGTGCCTTTTAATAAGACTACGTAAGCAAAAACGCTACCGCATGTGCCATGGACTTGTGTACATAGGCCATGACCAACAAATCCGACTATTAACACATTTACTAACTCATTTTAAGACACTATTTACACAAATTCTGTCGCCTAACCGGTTTGACAAGTACACCAAATAAGTTTACTAGGTACTACTAGCTAAAATGTTGCAACTGATCTTGAACTTAGTCTAGTTTAGACCTCTGGGGTTTGTGTCTGCGCGCCGGTCACGCAATTTGAACAGGCGGTCAATTCTGTAAACATGTCGAAGTGAATGCGTGGGTGAAGTGATCACGAGGTGTTCTGTCAATCCATATAATCAAGATGGAATGACAGCTCACTCCATGATCACGTGACTTCTTGATTGTATGGATTGATAGCCTTCAATTCGACATATTTACAGAATCGACTGGCTGAACACGCCACCGACACCTGAGGGCCAATTCTAGAAATTTTTAAACAACACATCGTTTGCTATCTCAGTCGGAAACTGTCAATTTCACACCTCCAATTTCCTTACATTTTGGACAGATTGCGACTGAAATGCGAACGCGAAAGTTGCTTAAAAATAATATAGCGGGTAATAAGACTGCTTAGGAGTTGATTGAAGGATCAGGGGCCCTACTATGAAGTCTTAAAACGATCATGATTCCGCTCTAAGAGGGAGACGGAGCTATACATAGCAAATAGCACTATCTCGTTTACGTCATAGTAGAGCTGCAGCAGTGAATTGAACTGCAGACTGCTCTGTAGGTACCTAGCATAGGACGGTTCGGAAGGCTGTACTGAACTTATACTACGACTAACCTCAGAGGTGGGTTTCTCGAACTCGTTCTCTCTTGTTTAGCAGCACTTCTTCTCAGCTTCCAGTATTTACGCACTAGTTCACTAGGCACAGTTAAGTCAAATAGCGGTCAGAGGAGACCACCGAAAGTCCGCCGGCGCGGCGGCGAGAGTGAAACGCAGGCTAGCGGTAAGCGGTACGATCGCGCCGCGTGCGTGAAGTCCTGGAGAGTGGATGATCCTGATATTCCCGCTTGCTCTTGAGTTTCACGAGCGGTGAATTTAAAGACGCGTGTCAAACGTATCCTATATATATAAACAGACAGACAGGGTTAAACGCAGACTGTTGGTGTTTCAAAGAGTTAACGCGGCCCTGGAACGCAATTGGCATTAGGAGGAACACTGATGGGTTTTAGTCAGTAACAGTCTGACACTCCCTTCCGCTCCGCCCAGAGCGGAAGCAGTCATTTGATGATTTTTCACCCAAAAATAAAAAGCAAACTATATCAGTGCAGCGGGAAAGAGACAGGAATAGTTTTAACAAAATATAACTGAGGATATTTTGACCTAAAAGTATCCAAAACTTAAGCATTCACTTCTTATTACAAAAAAAGTAGCCACATGTTTGGTTTCATCACAAATCAAAGAAGATTCTTTATTCTTCTTTTGAGAATTTGAATTTAGAACCCACCCATAACATCGTTTGAAAAACGTTAAAACAAATATCATCATCTGCCTAGCCTTTTCCTAATTATATTGGGGTCAGTTTCCAGTTAAACCGGATTCAGCTTGAATACCAGTATTTTGTATGGAGCAGCTGCCTACCAGACCACCACAATCCATTAACTATGTACTTCTTGGCAAGACTGGTGTCAGATTTTCTGGCTACTGACAACCCGTAACGACTGCCAAAGATCTACAAATGACAGCTGGGACCAACGGCATAACGTGCTTTCCGAGGCACCGAGAACACTCGGTATGTTGAGACGGTCACATATCCACAGACCAACCTCGGCAAGGGTGGCTTAACCTTGAAGACCGACCCGTTCGGCTGTTATTCTTTAACCACGAACTCCTCACGTTAAAACAAAGGTAATATTTTAAATATTTATTTATTTATTCATTTTTAAATTAGTAATGTTAACAATACTGACTTATGCTAGCCGGTTTTTGTGTTCTGGACTAGATGCATTGGGAACTGAGGTAGATATTCTCGTTTCTCTGGCACTTTAGTCTTGTTCCTGAAAAAAAAAAGTTTTTTTTTTAGAAAACCATTTTGTAAGAGTAAAGTTTATGAAGATCATGAAACAAGGTTTTAATATACTATGCTCGAAATTTCATTTATACTACATACATAACATCATATCAGCCGAAAGACGTCCACTGCTGGACCTATGCCTAGTTAGGCAGAGGCATTGGATCAGGAGAGAGGGGCAAAGGGGCTAAAATGTTATGTGCTGTATTTTATAAAACCTACTAGGTTTTTTTTTAATAAGCAAATTATAATCCTGAATATGCCCTTGGGCAGAGGTGTGTCTACAGAACAAGTACATTTCGCCAGTTATGTTTAGGTCCCATGTAGTAGAAGGAAGAGCCTATATTTTTATCTTCAACTAACTCTTGCCAGCGATTTCGCCCTTGGAAACATATTCCTGGAATAAAAAGTATCATACATCCTTCTGCAGGACTTGGTCTATCCATGGGCCAAGTTTCATCCAGTCTGTTCAGCTGTTTAGAGGTGAAGAGGTAACATACAAACAGAGAGACAGCTACTTTCGCATCAATCTCAATTAGCCTCCTTATCCTGAGCTTGTTTTGCTTATTTTTTTGATTAGTGTCACAAAGCTCAGTGTGCCTGTAGGCAAAGGCCTCCTCTAAAATCCTCCATTGATTTCGGTCCCTAGCAACCCTTATCTTTCGCATTTATTTAGTGAATATAAGTATGGATAACAATACTTACTCAGGCTTCTTCTTTCTCTTAGGAGTATCCAGTATATCAATAGGGTCCGTAGTGATGATCACAGGTCGCACCGAGCCAAAGAAGTCTGTGATGGGCACCTTGTCAGGGTCGCGTTTGAACAAGTCTTTACGGACTCCCACAGTCGATAGACACGCGCTTTTGGGGCAGACGGCCAGCTGAAAGCAAGAATTTGCATTGGGTTTAAGCCATTCAATTTTGAAAAAGCCATAACACTAGCTTATTGTACAAAGATATCATTTTATTTTGCTTGATAGATTATTTTTTGTGATTTGTCCAACTGGTTTGGCCTAAGTTTTCTATTGTACAATAAAGCCACGAACTAAGTCTCTGGTTTTACTTTAACGTTTTTATTTTAAAGAAAGAAGGAAATAATGAAGTACAAGCTTCTGCCAGGCGGCTTTGCCAGCGTGATAGGTGAAAATTATCCCAAGGAAAAATCCAAGACATAGTCTACCTCTGTGCCAAGCTTCACCACAATCCTTTCAGCCATTAAAATGTGAAAATATAACAAACAGACAGACAGAGACTCTCTTTTGCATTTTATAATATTAGTATACTAATTAATCTAAGTATGGTACTAAGTAATGGATAAGTATGGATACTTACAAATTCAGACATACTTCTTTTGCTGTTAGGGTGAACATTCTCCAAAAACTCCAGCACATAGTATGTGTATCTGTCTATAATGTAAACCCCTATAGCCGAGTCTACATGATGCTGTAAATAATAACAACTTTATGAAATATACACCCACATGAAAAAAAAAATAAGTAGGTATTTTATTTTAGGCATAAGGCTAGGGCTGGGTAAGATTGGAGAACCACGCACCATGCTGGGATCAGTTTCTAGTTTCCACGCAGCTGAATACCTTTATTTTAAATGGAGCAACTTTTCTGCACTGCACAGTAAGTAAGTAATTTTTTTATTGAGCAAAAAAGACTACAAGAATAACTAGTTATGACTATTTCCAATGAGTCAGACCCCAGTCCTTCAAACAGTAACTGGCAATACAATACAATACACCTAGGCCAGACTGCTTAGAGAATAAATAAAACACTGTTATAAAAAGCAAAGGTGATGAATACTTACAGAAAGAGAATCTTCACCCACTAAACTTGAGGCAGTAGCTAATATATTTGGAGAATAGAACTTCTCATACATAGATGATGCTTGACATGTGTCAATAATGAAAAATATCTCATTGTACCTGAAAATTAAAAAAATATAATTTATTATACTGGAATAAAAGGTCTGGGTCTACTATGAAGTCTTAAAACAATATTGATTCCGCTCTAAGAGGGAGGATACATGGCGAATAGCACTATCCCGTTTACATCATCGGAATTGCATGGCATTAGCACGTCGTAGTAGGGCTGCAGGACTATAAAGATTGAGGGCTTATTAGAAGGAAATATTTGTTTTCTTTGTCTTCATTTGATTTTGCTTGTTTTATTTTATGCTGAATGGGAAAACCTATTTCTTTAAATAAACTACTATTACTGAAACTAAACATTATGAATTTTACTATTACAGTCAAACTACACATAGGCCAATTTGAATGAAAATTCACTGGCTTATGTGAAAAATTGTCAAATGCCCACTGCAATTACTTGAAAGACTTATAGCAGTCAATTTCTCCACATAACTGACTTGTTCAATTTGTGACACTTCAATATTTTGACTACTGTCTCTTTTCCTGATTTTTTTTTACAGTTCAATTATATAAAATTGCCCAATCTGCTGAATGTGAGAGGCATAGGACTGGGTGATTTGATGACACTTGAGGCTGACCTATATCCAGCAGTAGATAATTATCTTTCTGCTGAAATACTAATGAAGCTCAATCTTTACCTTCTCTTTTCCCACATTTGCTCAAGAGCATCCGCCAACTCTTGGCTGGTGATTTCCTCAGAATCCTGGAACTTAAGGAATCCATCACCTCCGTGTCCTGTGAGATAAATCAATATGTTGCTGCCTTCATCTGTCAGTAGCCTCTTAGATCGAGGAGTGTCAGGAGGAACTCTGCCAGTCAGCAAACGGACAAAGTTTTCTACAGAGACCTGTAACCATTTACAAAATAAAGATTTAATTAAATGAGGAGTTTTATTTATATGTATTTTGCCTTTAATTAAGTCCCCTAATTAATTAAAGGCAAAATACATATAAATAAAACTCCTCATTTAATTAAATCTTTATTTTTTTAATAAAGTCCCCTTACAGCAATTATCATCAAGAAGCACATCAAACATAATGTTTTGGAGGAATATAAAACAGATTACATACAAGCCACCTCGGTAATGGTTCAGGATAAGCATAGTTCACTAACCCTAACTGCTATATATTGTCCCCCAAAACACACCATAAAGGAAGACAGATTTACAGCTTTCCTCAAAACTCTCGGGCAAAGATTTATATGCGGTGGAGATTGGAACGCTAAAAATGTTTCCTGGGGCTCCCGATTAACACTACCCCGAGGAAGAGAACTGAAAAAGAGTCTTGACCTAAACAAAATACATGTCCTAAGTACAGGTGAACCCTCATACTGGCCTACAGATTTCAATAAGATACCTGACCTACTGGACTTCTTTGTATATAAGGGACTGTCCAACCTGTACCTTAAAGTCGAAAGTTGCCTGGACAGCAGTTCAGACCATACCCCTCTGATAGCCACTATAAGCACTACCTTAATAGAAAAGCAGGAGAAAGAGAACCTATTCAATAACAAAACTGATTGGTTTGAATTCAGGCAGTACATGGAAGTTAACGTGAACCTAAAGGTACCACTAAAAACAAATGAGGACATTGATGAAGCTGCAACATACATAACAAACCTCATCCAGACAGCAGCATGGAAATGCACACCAGTTCCTACCAAATCAAGACATATTAATATCTCTAAAGAGACAAAAAGTAAGGTACTAGAGAAAAGAAGACTTCGAAGAGTATGGCATAACAGTCGTCATCCTTCCGACAAACGAGAGTTCAATAGAGCAGCTGCTGACTTGAAGCAATATTTGAAAAATATTGAAAATGAGACCTTAAAAAATAAGTTGGAAAATCTGGACGCCACAGCAAAAAATCAATACTCGCTCTGGAAAACCGTAAAAAACAGCAAAACTGCTCCACAAAACGCACACCATCCTCTAAAGCTGGAAAATAACAAATGGGCAAAAACGGACGAAGAAAAAGCTGAAGCCTTTGGAACTTTTTTGGCAAATGTATTTACCCCTAACACAGGTAGTGTAGCAACTGACTCTGAGATTCAAAACTACCTAGAAACAGACATCCAACTTAGTCCACCACTGCAGTGCTGCTCTCCTCGCGAAGTTTGGAAATTAGTGAAAGAACTAGAACTAAACAAAGCTCCAGGATACTGCTTGATAACTGCTGAAATTCTGAGACAACTTCCCAAGAAGGCCATAGTCTTCATAACGCAGCTCTTCAATGGGATTCTGAGGACTGGACATTTCCCAAGTATATGGAAAGTTTCGGAAATCATTATGATTTCGAAGCCAGGAAAACCACATCACCTTGTGTCATCATACAGGCCAATAAGTCTTCTGCCTGTCATGTCCAAACTGTTTGAGAAAGTCACTGCTCGTAGGCTCAGCAAAGTACTTGAAAATGGCGAACTTATCCCCCAACACCAATTCGGATTCAGAATGGGGCACTCAACGGTAGAGCAGGTACATAGAGTGGTGGAAAAGATCCGAGAAGCTTTAGAGCGGAAGGAGTATTGCTCAGCTGTATTCCTGGACGTACAACAAGCATTTGACAAGGTCTGGCACCAGGGACTATTGTACAAAATTAAGAAGCAACTGCCGCATAACCTGTACGTACTGCTGAGGTCATACTTAGAAGACAGAATCTTTCAGTAAAAGTTAATGACTCGTACTCGAAATTTCACGATATAAAAGCTGGCGTGCCTCAGGGTTCAGTGCTGGGTCCGCCGCTCTACCTTATATACACAGCAGACTTGCCAACAACAGAGGATGTTCTTAGTGCCACCTTCGCTGATGATACAGCGGCTCTGTGCAGTGACAGAAATCCACATATTGCATCAAAAGCTACAAGTTCAACTCGACAAGATCAACAAGTGGATGTCCGAGTGGAAAATAAAAGCAAGCGCGAACAAATCTGTTCACGTGACATTCGCACTAAGAAAGGAAGATTGCCCACCTGTTAAACTTGGAGAAGATATACTTCCACATGGCGTAACGGCTAAGTACCTCGGCATACATCTTGACAGGAAACAAACATGGAGACACCACATAGAAAAAAAGCATGATGAGCTGAATATCACACTTCGTAAAATGAACTGGCTCTTGGCAGGAACATCACACGTATCACTTGAAAACAAGATCCTTATCTACAAAGCAGTATTAAAACCTGTCTGGGCATATGGTGTGGAACTGTGGGGCTCAGCAAAGAACTCAAATCTGGAGATTCTTCAGCGATTCCAGAATAAGGCTCTCAGAATCATCTCAAATGCTCCATGGTTCATCAAAACCTCTGAACTACATGAGCATCTGCAGATTGGAACCATAAAGGAGGAAATAGAGCGCAGATCAAAGTCCTACAGAGACCGACTAATGACCCATAGTAACACCTTAGCCACAGCTCTGAGTAAACCAGCAGCTATCAAACGACTAAAACACCACCACATTTGGGACTTTGCTAGTTAGAGCAAGGTGGAAATAATACTGAGAAGGCAGATTCTTCACTGGAAGAATGAACCTTGATGCTGACCGACTCCCACAAAATCTGCTAATGGTTCACGAACCGATTGCAAGATAAAAAAAAAAAAAAAATTAAGTCCCCTACAGGAAATAGTACTCGCCATTTTTTGGTTGCTAAGTCAACCATACATTTTCCTTCCTGATTATTAAGAAATGTAAACACCAAAACCATATTTTTCAAAATAAATGGGACATAGCCATACTAGTTACCAAGGAAACGCCCAAATAAATAAAGGTCAAGATAGCCAAAGTTCCTTAAAGATAACATAATATTCTAACCTCGTATCCTCTGTAATCCACTTCAACATCATCTCCATACACATTAATTTGTTCATGGGCATTGTTGAATATAGTGGCAGGACGCGGGTTCCGAGGGTTGCAAGCCATATCGTCAGATATCATCAGGATAATCTGACTGTCCGGAATACCAAGCCGCTTCACACTACGGTAAATAGATAACACGTTCGCTACATGACGATAGTTGAACCAAAACCGAGATGTGTCCACTAACACTGCCCAGTTGTTCGAGTGGTTGGACTTCTGGAAATCTTCCGGTATCTGAAAATAATGATAACCATGATAAAGTTCGTGATCTCATTAGCAATTTACTTGATTGTGTTGTGTGGGTTTGCTTACCTCAATGCCGTAAGTAAATGATAAGCTCGCAGCTATAGAGAGTAGAGCACAATAAATGCTTTTTTTTAGATACATTTTTCAACAAATTAATTTTAATTTATTGAGTAGTTACGAGCGAAAGAACACAACATATTATTTGAAATTTTTATTTATCTACTTTCAATGAATATGTCAAACGTCAATGTCATTTTTTTCTTTTTTTTTCACCCCTACGGGAAGGCTGCAGTCTTTTGACTATATTGCCTAGTCTGATGTCTTTTTTCTTGTGTTTTGCATTGGAATGCGGATTTAAAACATTCTAATGGTTTTTGGAGTATCTGGTAACAAATATGTCGATTCGAGTTTGGTAGTTAATACTAAAATAAAATTTTCAGCTTCACTTAACCGAGATCGCGCCTGTTTGAATTAAATCCACATATTTTCCAGGTGCGTGGACACTTGTAACACAAAGCTACACCAATTTACATCACAATATCCACCGCTAAACATCGACAAAATCCCGCCAAAAACTCTGTCAAAATTACAGTTAAGTTTTGATTTTATCAATTGGCGTCCCTGTGCTATACCATAGTTATGTGTGACTTAAAAAAAAACTGGAATATGTATTCTCGATATGTGAGGAATGCTTTTCAAGACTTTGGAAACTTGCATTCTAGATTGTTTGATAGTCATATTTATGACGAACTCAATAACCACGATGTCAAATTCGACAAAAAATAAATTAAAAAAGAAAATGTCAAAATAGAAAATGGCTGTCAATTTAAAAGTCAAGTAAACAAGGTAAACATAAAGCTTTATTGAGCATTTAATTTAATTTAAATCATGAGCAGCCGTAATCCTAATACATTAATGAGTGTGCCAGACGAGCAATTTGACTATTTATTCAAAATAGTGCTTATTGGTGACTGCGGAACCGGAAAAACATGCATTGTGCAACGGTTGAAATCTGGTAATTTCATAGAAAGGCACGGAAATACAATAGGCGTAGACTTTTCAATGAAAACATTGATAGTGGATGGGAAGAAAGTCAAGGTTAGTCTAATTATATAATCTTATAATGTAAATGCGTCGTAACATAACAATACAAAACAATAAACATGTCATATTTCAGCTTCAGATATGGGATACTGCGGGCCAAGAGCGCTTCAGAACTATCACCCAGAGTTACTACCGCTCGGCGAATGGTGTAATTATTGGTTAGTATGCGATGTACGCCCACACGATATTAAATTTCCTGGTTAAAAACTCAGCTGTAGCTATATTATGACTCATGCATGACAGTAAAATGAGTGCATAGAAATGACAAATAATAAACTAATTTCGTACTTAGTTACAAAATAATCGATATTTTTTCATGGTTACTGTAGCTTATATCATGACAGAGCTATAATTGGATGCTGATATTGTCTTATCTAGTTTATGCATGGCAACTCATAAGTTTAATTTGTAATGCATTCAATAATGATATCAATAAACATATGTAAACATACTATATTAGATAAAGAAAAGGATAATAGACTCTTATTATACATGGTTTTACCATAGGATCCTGTTGTCATGGTTAAATTCAACAATCTGCTATTCTTTTATTTTAATCACGCACCTAATTGTAACACCCCTTTTGTGTTACCTCAATCCTCAATATCTAAATTAAGCATTTGAAGTTGAGTACTTCCCAAACTCAAGTGTAGCCTAAAAACCTATCGAAACCTGGCATTATAGTAGGATTCTTAACTCAAACCTCTCAAGTGTGTTATGTGTTGTTTGTCTATGAAATATATTCAAACATAATAATATGTTTTCCAAATTCCAGTATATGACATCACAAAGAGGTCAACATTTTTGTCCCTACAAAAATGGATTGAAGAAGTACGAAGGTACACGTCATCCAATGTGATAGTATCACTCATCGGTAACAAATGTGACCTCACGGACCAGCGGGAAGTGGAGCCTGATGAGCCGCAGTCTTTCTGCCGTTATGTGCCAGAAATAATGTTTGTTATGGAGACTTCTGCAAAGGACAACACAAATGTTGAAGACACTTTCCGCAGTTTGGCTACAGAATTAAAGGTATTTTTTTATTATTTAATAAAACACCTTAAAACTATTGTTACAAAGTATGTAACAATCTGCATAACCTTTTCCCAACTATGTTTGGGTCGCTTACAGTTTAACCAGATGCAGCTGAATACCAGTGTTCTGCAACTGATTAGCTGAAGTATCTGCCAACCTTAATCAATTGAGTTTGCTTACAATGTAGTGTGATTCAAATGGAAGTGTAATCAATATGTGATTGGATTATTTGAATTGAGCTGTCTTGTAGTTTATTTGCAAAATGTAACTCATAAGGAATTCATTATTTCTTAGCAGTCACGGATGACTAATGTTAGAAACATTAGGAAACACCTTCATGTCTCAATAGAGTTTCATGTTTTTGTTACTGAAACTGCTATTGTTATGTTTCATGCTTGACTTGCACAGCTTACGTTATGTCTGTTTAGTTTTATAATCAGTAATCAGTATTTCGGTGTTTCAATTGATTGAAAAATGGATTAAACCTTATCCGATGTAGTTCAAGAGTTTTGTTTTAAAGTATTGAAAAGCTGATTATTTTTATCCAGGGAGTTTGTTCCTTTGGGATAAATTTTGACTTTCATGCGAGCAAACCCACTGGCAGAAGTTAGTATTAAATAAATATTTTTTAGGTCAAGAATGACATAGCTACATATTTATGGCTGGCACTGTAATGGTCATCAATGGTCCTTAATAGTATCCGCCCGAAACAGGATTTTCAGCCGAAACCGAACCTTCATTTCTACATATTTATGGCTGGCAGTGTAATGGTCATCAATGGTCCCTAATAGTATCCGCCCGAAACAGAATTTTCAGATGAAACCGAAACCGGAAAGTTTCTAATCTCAGTTTCGGCCAAAACCGAAACCAAAAATAGTAATATTTAAAAAAAATTGTATAATTATGTTGCTCACAATATTCTTATGATTAATATTATTTATTGCGATCTTATGTTGTTCGGTTTGTTAAAAAAATCCTAACTAGCGATCACAGGCAACGAACGCACCCGAAGCTAGCCGAAAGACGACGAACGGCAATGAACACAGATTCGGCGGGGCCGAAGGTTCGGTAAATTTTTGGCCGAAACAGAGACTGGCCAAAACTAGATTTTTGGTCCGAAACTGACTAAAACTGAACCTTCGGTCGATCTCTAGTCCCTAAGGACATCAACTAGGAACACTTGCTTCGCATGCCGCACGCTCGGCTATGCTCGAGACTTGGAAACAAAAAAAGTTTTATTAAAAATAAAAAAACTTACGATAGTGAACTTTATTTTATATTTAGCACTAATGATAGTAATAATTCGAAACTCAGACTGTTAGTCTTCAGTAGATGATGGTGAACAACATCTACCGAGGCCGAGAACCTGTCAAAGTTAACGTTGCGCGCTTAGAATAAGGGCTTGAAACAAAACGCAGTAGGTACTCCTCGACACGACTCGCAATGTGACGTCCTGATTATGGAGTCTTTAACTCCGGTAGCTTGTAACCTGATTTTGTCACCGTTGGACAATATTAATAATATTTTTAATGTTTTTTTTAAAGAAATGTTACAATATAAAAAAATAATAAAATATTATAATAATTCAAATTACAGAGACAACACGACAACAGTGAGGGTCCTCCTGCAGAGAACGACTCAGTGGTCCTCGGCGAGAGTCACCCGGTAACTAGGTGTCAACCTTGCCGGTCATCCTAGATCCCATAGACAATCTAGACCCCTGACCGAATCCCCTGTGTCCCTTGCCTGGTGCTGTGTCGCGCCAAATTAATTGGTGGTAAGGTGACTACTATTTTATTTTGCCATTGTGATGTTAGCTATGCTTCTCCACTATGATTTCTTGTCACAAAGTAAATTTTATTTATTTTTAGTATCATGTCATGTTACTGTGATAGACTGGCCATTTCCATATTAAAAATATGGATAAAGCATTAAAAGAATACATTTGTTGAATGGTAATGAAATTTTGCATGATTATCGTTACTCGATGTATTAGGCTCATTAGATTTGTTTCATGCAATGACTACGTAATGTTCCTACATGCATCAATTAGTTGCTGTGCACTCGCCATTCCGATTAAAGAAAACTGCACCTCAACATGTTGTGTTCAAATGCTAACTTTTTTTTGGCCTGCAAAACAATAAAACAATGGCCTTAAAAGCGGTAAAGTAATGTACGCTGTATAAACTAAATTATCTGTAATTATTGCAAGGTTTTCACGTATTTAAGACTCACACATTTTTGCTGTTTTTGCTACTCTAACACTTTGTATTACTTTGTGAACAAGCATCATGTTTCAAGATCTTTAACGCGTATTATTTTATATTATTATGTTTAGGTTCAAATTCGAGATTAATCGATGTTCGAAATTATTTTAACAATAAATTCTTTATTTTTCGTAAAGTATACCTACATGAATACAATTTTATGTAAAATATAATTTCGGGACTAGATATATGAATGTGGCTTTAAGTTATAATTTTAAGATCTAAAATGTAAGTTAAACATGTCATTGGTTTCTTTTAGTGTTTAAATTTATGAAAATCAGTTTCGATAATGTAAATAACTATTAACTGTAGATAATTGTAATGTCAAACCACCTGCTCGAGACTGATTTGAGCCATACCCTTAGTATTGAATGTTGTAACCAGACCATAGATTTTTGTCTATAAATGTTGTATGTTATTAAATTTCGAATATACAGGGTGTAAAGTACGCATCAAGTTTTGAAAAATCGCAGCAATAATCAGTCGTATTACTTTCTGTAAGAAAGCCTGTACCTAAATATTTTAGCAATATTATATAATTTTGTAAAAACGATTTCATTCATATTGAAATATTACACCTTGTATATTTTTTATTAGCACTTATCCTTTATGATAACTTTGAATGAATATAATGGAATTGTAGATGTGACGTCCAATGATAATATGCAGTAAAATAATACTCATACAGGCTGTTGATTTGAAATAGCGTAATTTGATGATTTTTCAAAATCGTACGTTAGTAAAGAAGTTTTAAATCAACACCGTATTTATTTTATACATTAATCAATATAAATATTAACGAAGTAAATATTCCTTAATAATGAATTACAGAAAGGTCTAATTTCGACTTGAAAGTTGGCTTTTCTGATCTTTTAAAATCTCATAATAATTAAATTAATTTAAGCGCATAACAATTAAATTGAACTTAGAGAGAGAATACTGTTAAATTAAAATAACTATCAGTTACAAATTAAAATCCTCGTTTACCACTTTAAATTATTGTGGTTTGTATAAGTTAGGTAGAAAATTATATTTTCGTCAAATATTAGTCGTCTTAAGAATCTCTGTAAATTAATTTTGCATCGTATTTTTTTAATTAAAATTAACAGAATCTAAAAATTGTGAATTAAAACAGCAGATTAAATAAAAATATTTTTATTTGTAAACTTATCTCAGTGCTATATTATCTCAATCATATTTTAATTTACTTTACATTGTGACATAATGTTCTATATTGAAATAAATTGTTATAATTTTAATACATCTGTTAAAAAAAGTTGACGCTGTGGTTTTTAGTATCACTAATGATAATGTCCAGTTGTTTGGTGACGTGTATGCCTGAGATCCAGCCGAACTTTCCCGGTTGGCTGCCTAGACCTCCAAAGACCCTGATGAGTTGTCCTGTTTGTTTGAAAACCTGGACCCTGCAGTTACCCGAGTCTCCGACTAGGATGTATCCCATAGGGTCGACTGCTAAGACTTCAGGGTGTCTGAACTGTCCTTTCCTTTGTCCCATGGACCCAAACTCAGTAATTTTACTTTTGTCTTGTTTGTTGTACACTTTGATCCGTCCGTTTCCGCTGTCAAGTACCACGACACGGTCGCTTGTGACGGCGACGCTGGTTGGTGCGTTTAGTTCGGTGCATAAGATCTCTTTGGTCTCCCAAACAGAAGGCGCAAGCGACGCCTGCTGTTTCACCGCCACACCGATCTGATCAACATATTTGCCATCCGGTTGGATTATCTGTAATTCAGCGAAACTCGAATTAGCAAGATAAGGGGTATTTTGATAGCAAGAAAAATGTAATAATGGCTTTAATGATTGATGTTTGCGTCTGATTTATTTCAAAGTGCGAGTCGTATTTATCATGTGCAATCCTAACTTGCTAAACAGACGGATTTACTCAAAATGTATATGTCGTGGCCTTATAGAATTGATAACTTCATGATGTGGCCGACCATTATATGAAATGTTTAAATTTCATGAAATGGTTGAATTTCATGAAATGAAAAATACGCGCTGCCCTCGTTGCCCAGTTCAACTAAGCGTTTGTCGATATCAACAGCTACACACGGCTACTTCATGATATGCTCAAACATTATTGATCATATCGTAAAGTAGTTACATTATCCATCGTTCGAGGCGCTGATTATCGTTCTGCTTTTGTGATGCATCATGGCGGCGGACAATTATTTCGATACAGTTTTTTCATGATGCGGCCGAGGTTATTTCAGGTTAGGTTTGAGGGAAGTTAGGGCTCGGAGTACCTACGGATAGGTTAGGTTCCTTTAAAGCCCGCAGACAGAAATAGAAGCTCCCCGTAGCGCGGCTCCGTCGTGTCGCCTTAATTAAGTTTGAAGTTGTCATTTCATGATGTGGCCTGGCATTTCATGATATGGCCAAACGTGGATTGATATATCATCAAACGTTGACATTTAAACGATATTGTCAGTTTTCGCTGGCCATTTCATGAAATTTTCGGACACATCATGATATGGCCAATTCTATGATACGGCCACGACATAAGGACCATTGCTGGATGACGATTTAGAGTGATTCGATCCCACATTACATTCAATATTATCTTAATTTTCAATTATTTCGACAGATGATCTTATTTTAGGTATGTTTGTAAAGTTTATAACAGGAAAATTGATTACAAAATTATCATGTTAGTCATGTATTTATCTGACACGCCCTTCCGCTCCACCCAGAGCGGAAGAAGTCATTTGATGATTTCCCATCCTTAAAAAAAAAAAAAAAAAGTCATGTATTTATAAACAAATGGACGAATTTCAAGAGCAAGGTATCGATTAACTGCGTATATAATATGCTATCTATTGCGTAGTATTAAGTAATCTTCAGTATCGTTGTCATTCAATCACATAAGCCCGGATCAGCTGGTGCATTAATTAGAAGGACATATTATTAATACCAGTGATTTTATAAGACTTAAATATATTGTAAACTAGTTGCCGCCCGCGGCTCTGCCCGCGTGATTGTCGAAAATTATCCCAAGGGAACATATCCCAGGATAAAAAGTATCCTATGTGTTATTCCAGTCCAACCTATCTCTGCCAAATTTCAGCAAGATCCGTTCAGCCGTTCTGACGTGAAAGAGTAACAGACATCCATCCATCCATCCATCCTCACAAACTTTCGCATTTATAATATTAGTAGGATACTTAGTTTTATACGAAGTGTCTTAATTTCCTATCAAGACATCCATACATGTTGAAAAGAAGCTGATAAATTCCTTTCTGGGGCTTTATCATTTATTTTGGTAGCTTCCAATAGGTCTTGAATCCTCACCTACAATTTCGCCGCTAGGTACGTTCAAGTCCCATATCTATATAAATAATGTAAAACATGGCGAGCATATTGGGTTGCCTTTAGGTACCGGTTGGTTATACCTAATTTCAGTCAATGTTTAAATTTAATTTTAGTTTTTTTTTAGAAAAATAGACCAAAAACATGAGGTTCTGTATCCGTTTTTTCTCAAAAACTAACGATCCGATTTGGATGGGGATTGGGGGGATTTGGATGGGGGTTTCATTATTGAAAATAAGCAGGTTAACGTATAATAAAACAAGATATGTTATCTATACCTGCACTCTATCATTGCCAGTGTCGACGACATAGATGAGCTGATTCGCGTTGTCTGTGGCAATGCCCTCTGGCGACCGAAACGCTCCAACTCGGCCGCCTTTCTGCCCTATGCTGCGCAGGTATTCACCGTCTTTGGAGAACACGTGGATGCAGTGCTTCCATTTGTCTGCAAGGAGATTGTAGAATTTTTGTTAAGTGGTGAAAATAAAATATTGATGTATGCCAAACGTAATAGAATACAAACTAACTACAAAATAGATAGACTGTGTATGGAATTGCAGAAAAGGGAGTGAATGATAGCAAGACGGTTGATAAGAGAGAATGGAATAAGGAAATGTTGCGCTGATTCCGCAATCCATGAAGAACAATGAGATAAGGACATACTGGACATAGGAGCAGGGAGATGATGAACAGTCAAGAATAAATTGTTTCACCTTAGCAAAAAAAGAATTTGTGGGCCGTCACGGGACGCCTGGTAGATGTGAAACATCGAAATTATTTTGTGCAAGTAATTTGCATAAAAGAACAGATTACGACAGGAACTAAATATGGCATGAAAAAATACATAATGGAGTGTATATACCTACCTATCTATATATACCATCGTATAGCGGCATGCGTCGCTACGCCAACAATCAGTTTTAGCCGCGGCTATAGATGTTTTACATCAAAAATGTGGTAAAAGTTTTGCTATCCAGCAGAGATGACGATGGACATTGGGGTTAATATTAAACATTGGACAAGATTTTACAGATATCCTGGGGTAGAGATGAAGTAGGTAATAATTATCTATAGGTATAGATACATATAGATCATATGATTAGAAGAATATAACAAGAACCAACCTAATACACTAGCAGCTGCTTAAGGTTTTCATATTTGCAGTATTAGCCGTATCTGGCGTAATAAATCATATTCACGTTTGCCCCATTCTGCGCAAGGATCAAGGGTCACGCTTTGACAAGTGCCTACCTACAAACAACTGGAGATCTCTTTTACGTATAAATATGAAGACGCGTCACCAGAAGCTGCTGCTACTACTTAGTGATACTTATAGTCGGATACGTGATCAGTTGGTGTGACACAGGTCATTGCGGTCGACTAATTACCCCTCAACACATTTGGGTTTCAGAATACTTATGTGGACAACAGCTAAGTTGATTTAAGTCAGTAGCTTAAGTAGTCCAGATACGATTATACCCTACTATATCACCTTCCGCAGAATGGAAGAGAGAAGAGGAACCCTTAATTAAAAGATCTAGATGGAGATCATCTATGAGGCTCTCCTACTTATAAAAGTATGATCTTAATCCGACAAGTATTAACACAAAATAAGTAAAGAGGATATCATAAGAAGTAATCGTTTTATCAAGGAACACTGCTAGTACCTACCCAACTACATTTCTACAGTGATCACTGACCTGTGTCATAGATCTCCCCCAAGCTCTTCATGAACGCGATCTGAATGAAACACAGCATCTCGTCGCAGCACAGCCGGGCGATGATCGTGACCTGCGCGCGCTCCATCACCAGCACACTGTGGCTGTCCATGTCGCACACGTACAGGTGGTTGCTCCACGGACTCACCCCCCCGAGTGTCTAACAAGAAAACTCTCACCTGTGACATAGATCTCCCCCAAGCTCTTCATGAACGCGATCTGCACGGGACACAGCATCTCGTCGCAGCTCAGCCGCGTGATGATCTTGGCCTGCGCGCGCTCCATCACCAGCACACTGTGGCTGTCCATGCCGCACACGTACAGGTGGTTGCTCCACGGACTCAACCCAATGCCGCAAGGACGGGAAGACTTGCGCCAAACAAAGTGGGGGATGAAGTTGCGAGATCTGAGGGTAAGAAAAGTTTTTTTATTTTTTTGGAGAGACCTACGAACGTTATTGGTTGCGACTTGATATTTCTCCTTTAACATGGGTACGTTTACTTTAGGTTCTAATACCATGTTTATGCATGTGGTATAGAATGTTCAATGTATACCGTATAAGTAGATAGGTATGCCATGTAGCCATGCATGTCCACTAATATCTGTAGGTAGGCGGTACGCACTAAGTTTGACTAAATAAGCAAATATAGGTACCTAGGTAATCTTCATTCAGTTATGATAACAGCTATGAGAAAATTGGATTAGCAGTAGGTACCTAACAAATTGTCGTATATCGTTGGTTTTTCGTTTTCAATTTGTGAGTTTCGGTTTAAATTGTCGAGATAATTACTATCTACGGTACATCTCCATGCGATATTCTATATGGAACAAAAAGTAACTGCAAGATAAATCTAGTCAATAATTTGTAACGTAATTTTAGTGGAATTTTCACTTAATTATTTTTTCATATACAAACACAGTAGACTGAGTCGACAGCATTGTTGCTTGCACGCGAATCTTGTGGAGATGAATGCATGCACATATTTTCGTATTAGGAGATTTACATCGGTCGTGGTGAGTACCTAATTCTTAGTTTTTGTCTATAGTCTTAGGCCAAGAATATCTAGAAACTGTACCTTTACTTAGTTCCGCAATTATCATGGTATACGGATGGTCGGACATGTGCAGTAAATAAGCATGCCACCTGCGTTTGTTTATTGCAATGTTTTCTGCTAGCATGCGACTGCAGATTACGACATGCGTGTTTCAAATTCTTATTGTTTATTTTTAGCTATGTCTAATGCGACAGAAGCGTATCTTAGTAGATACCACAGAGGTAAACTGAAGTTAAAGCGACGCCTGTATTAGGTATATTGTAGGCAGACAACTAGCCCATCGCTTCAGGGAATAGGTTCAGGTGTAATGTTATGTATATTATAATTCAATTTTGGACACACAACCAAAAAGCCTAACTATGTCCGGCTTTATCCGGACGCCTGGCAACGCTAACGACGCCTATCTTCAAGGGGTGCACGTGAATTGAATTGTATTCCGGGCCCCGAGTCATGGTATCGGTAGGAACTGTGGGGTTCTGTTACTACACTACGTTCTCCCGAGAAGGAAAGCATTTTTTTTAAGGATTTCCCCACACACAAGTCTTCAGGCATCCATGGCATGGAGAATCTTGCCAATTGTTCTTGGAAATGTTTTTACTTTAACCTATTGAATGTGTTCTATTTACGTAGGTACCTACTTATCTATGTTTATTAATAGGTACTGATTGATAAAAAGCGGGGACACTACAATCGATGACCAACAAACAAATCAGTCAGTCGGACATCTAATAGATGCTTATCAGATATTTTTTTATAAAAACACGGTTACATTAAAACAAGCAAACTATCGCATTGATGAATTTATGTGATAAAATATTGGGGCTGACTATCCATGGTGATGCATTTTAGTGTTTATTCCCCGTTTATAAAGACTAAGTTTATCTGTCACCGGAAAATTGCAGACCCCGTAAGATTGTAATAAATCTTTATTAGATTATAATTTTTCGATATATTATGAAAAAATCGTTTTGTATGCAATAAATCTCAACCAAATTCAATAGCTTCGAATATATCCGTGCCTTTTTAAGAAAAAATAGTTTACAATTTCACGCAATCATCATCTGCCTAGCCTTTTCCCAACTATATTGGGGTCGGCTTCCAGTCAAACCGGATTCAGCTGAATACCAGTATTTTAAGTGGAGCGGCTGCCTACCAGACCTCCACAACCCATTAACTGGGTAACACGGTACTCATTGGTAAGACTGGTGTCAGATTTTCTGGCTTCTGACTATCCGTAACGACTGGCAAAGATCTACAAATGACAGCCGGGACCAACGGCTTAACGTGCTTTCCGAGGCACGGAGAAGTCTTGGTATGTTAAGATGGTCACCCATCCACAGACCAACCTCGGCAAGCGTTGCTTAACCTTGAAGATCAACCCGTGCGGCTGTTATTATTTAGCCACGAGCTCCAGCTCTACAATTTCACGCAATATTTTACAATATTACGGCGTTTGCAATTTTCCGGTGACATATCGATCAAAACATCGGTTTAGATCATTGCCTCATTGCGCTAGTCCAGTGGCCCCCAACCTTTTTACACTGCATTCCCTTCCTAAAATAATTACGCCCCACTTGCCTATAATAAGGGAAAACTGAATGGGAGCATAATGACGTCAAGTAACATGATTGAGCATCAAGGCATCAGTCCTAGGTCGTAAGCGTGACTGCTGAATGACCTGCTGGGTTTGGTCAACAGACAAGAATGAGGAATTTCTCAATTGCAGCCCGGAGACTGGATCTGTGCCCGATTGGTAGCAATAATAGGCTTACTCCGTATTGCATGGTACTAAACCATAAGTGGCGAAACGTGAGTGTATCTAGCTACTGTACACCCTGCCTTCCTACAAGGAAGAGGCGTGATATGTTGTTAAGACCACCCATCATTCCATCGGTATCGCAAAGGCAACTACAGCTGTTTTATTCATGTGAGGGATTGCTAAGCGAGCAGCATTCAAGGCAATCATACACTCTTCGACTAACAATCAGCTGCTAAGTGGTTTCGTTTTCATCAAGTTGCATCAGGAACTACTCTTGTAGGAAGGACCAGTACAGTGGACTTGTTTGAGCTTATTAAAGCAGTTTCTAATGGATGCAGGACCTCGTTAAATCTTCATGGTTTTCTTTTTCAAGCCGTGGGCTGTTAATTAGGTCTTTTTCGTCGCACGATTTTTTATGAGTGCCTGTAAAGTTGTCAGATGCTTAAAAGCATACCCTGTGCTGTCTGAATAACTTGAGGCTTCACGCCTTGGTCAAAAACTTACATGCTAAGCAACTACCTACATGCTAAGGGTAGGTACCTTCTTTTCTTTTTGTATGGGAAATCATCAAATGACTCCGCCCTGGGAAGAGCAAAAGGGCGTGTCAGACTCTTACTGACTAAAACCCACCCGTGTTCCTCCAAATGCCCTTTGCACCGTCCAGGGCCGCGGTAACTCTTTCGAGCAAATTCCGCAACTCTGGCAAGTACTGCCAATGGTAAAGGAACCTGCAGTAGACCTTGTAAGGACTTCGAACGGAAGGGACAGGCTGGATTGGATTGGTTTTATTTATTTCACGATCAAACTGCTGTTTCATTTGAGCAAAATTCAGTAGGTACTTGGGAATTTTGAACCATCCATGTTCCTTCTAAAGCCCTTTACGTTCCAGGGCCGCGGTGACTCTTTCGAATAAATTCCGAAACCCTGGCTCTATAGAGAGATCTTCTATGCTGACATCTCTTTGAGGCGCGCGTGAAACACGACGTGCCATCGACTCGGAAAATCACCCATACTGCTACGATAAAGGTGATGTCAATGTCAAATTGTTATTAACTCACCTATAATGCAAAACGAGACTTTCTTCACTCTCCAACGGGTCATTCTGTTTAGCATTCTCTAATACTGGATCATCGGACTCCGATTCCAAAGGGGCTGCCGAATCCATCTCCAACGTGAAATTCTCCTTGTCGAAGACAAAACGTTCAGTATCCCATTTTGAGACGTCTGATAGTAAGGATACTGCGTTTTGATGGAGATTTATGAAGGTCGCCACCTGAGGATACAAGGATTTATGGACTGGTTATTTTATTTTTATTGAGTCATCACTAGCCTATAAGTAAATTACAGCTGGACATAGGCTCCCCTCTTGCACGTCATTTAACTCGATTATTAGTCACACTTTCATCCCTGCGGAGTGTTTCTATTAACATCGTAGCATTAAGACCTTTTTGCTATGTTTTCCGATTCACGGTCCCCACACAAGAATACGTATCCCAACAAAATTGGGGTTGGAATATTCTTAAGTCTGATTCTGATCCTGGGAGTCATCAGTTTTACGGCCGATTCTGTGAGTATAGTTGCCTCTCTGATTCTCGGTTTGAAAATGTCACCGGAAAATTGTAGACTCCGTAAGATTGTAATAAATCTTTATAAGATTATGATTTCTCGATTTAATATGAAAACATCGCTTTGTATACAATAAATCCCATCCAAATCCAATAGTTTCCAATATATCCGTGTGTGTCTTATTAAGAAAAAATAGTTTACGATTTCACGCGATATTTTACAATCTTACGGCGTTTGCAATTTTCCAGCGACAATCACATCATTCAGCATAGTGACTCTTTTCTGCCTAGCCTTTTGGCAAATATGTTGGGATCGGCTTCCCGTCTAACCGGGTGCAGTTGAAGACCAGTACATATGTAGGTACCATAGAGACTAAAGAACTATAAATAACTTGGTAGGGAATTCCCTAACAAGGCTATTTCCAAATGACCGCAATTTACGGCCTTAAAAACATTTTAACACTATCTACATCCATTAAAGTTGTTTATCTGTCATCAATTAAGTGTTTTTGAAACAAAGGTCCTTCCCTAAAACGCAATACCTCTAAAATATTAATGCTCAGACAACAATTTGATAATGTTTTATCGCAAAAAAAATGATATTTAATTTACATTTTAATCAATCAAATGAAGTCATTTGTCGTGATTTAAATAGCAAGATAAGGTATTATTTCAATTAACAGGGACGACTTTAATTTATTAAGTACGGCAACTGTTTATAGCAGATTAATTATCATTCTGTAATTTGATCATAATGTTATTTCTTTATGCTACCAGCGTAGGTAGTGATGTGACCGTAGGGCCACAGATCTTAATAAATCGTCCGAGTACCGTTCACATTAAGCCTTTATTGCTATGGCGTTTAATTAAAGTCCCTATTCCTTTAGTGGCTTTTTGATAACTTAGGACAAGGTAGTGAACATAAAATTAATTACTTCCCATGCGCTTGTGAATAAAATTTTCTATAAACAGGGAATATGCACAGATGTATTTTAAGTTATTTGATTTTAGTGTCTTTGGCATCAGCCATTATCTCTCCTCGCCCTCTTCTCAGCACTTTACAATACAAGTTTGAATACAACTCACTCGGTCATTGTCATTGTCAGAATTACTCGATTCCATAGCTTTGTTTGCTACAGACTTCGCTTCTTCTATCGAAGTCTGCAGAGCCAGTGCAGACATCTCTGATGACTTCTGTAAATTTGCTGCTTCCATCAGCATTCTGTCTTTAGATTGGAAGATCTCTGCTATTTTCTCGTCACCTGCTATTTTTATTTGTTCCGCTATTCGGTCGCAACGATCCTAGAGGGAGGGACAAAAAATAAACATTAGTAAGTACTAGTTGTTTAAGCGTTTGGAGAATTAGAAACCAAAGAAGTATCGTCATCGAGACAACTCTCCAGAAACAAATAAAAGGTATCATCATATGGATATTTTTAGTGTGGTTTCTGGTAACACGTCGGACACAGAACGTTTGAGGAATCAAGATTGGTACAAATGGCTTCGACTTCAAGCAGCCACAAGATTTCCGACATATTATCCTCATTTCGCGAAATCTCTACAAAGGATTTGTTCAGCAAAACATTCGAGTCACGTACCTTATAATGTTCAATTTTGTGTTCAAGATGACTGGCGGCCGTGTCCAGCTGTTTCACAATGGATTTAAGTTGGATCCGCATATCTTCCAAATGCTGTGACCAACATACGCGGCAGAATTTCTAAAAACATTTTTTGCGTCAGTAAATATCTAAAAACAGAAGAGTAAAGACAAGCGAGAAAAAAGAAAGGGTTCTTTATTTACCAATTTGCAATGATCGCATTGTGTGATATCAAAGTTATCACAGACGCTCTTACAATGGACGCATCTGGCTCCCGCCGCGAACAAGTCAACGTTCTGATTAGGACCTGCGACTGTAGGGGTCGCCGGAGGCATGCCAGGGTTCTTTGACACCTGCCCATTCCCATTTTGAATACCAACCAACTGCAGCAGTGAATCTATGTACAAATTAGACGGCAGATTCTCCACGAACTTGGGGCCAAGCACTTGAACCCTCGTCCTACATATTGGGCAATCGAATATGATTAAATCTGAAAACGGAAACGATTACCATCTGTCATATTGAGTGTCAAACATGGTCATTTCCAATTAGGTGTGTTATAATAATAAGTATAATTAGTTACGGACTGGCGATGTAGACAGACAGGCAGGCCGTGCAGAAAGTGTGTTGACACGGTAACATCTTTGGGTTGTGCAGCACTTCGAGGCACAGTGAGCATTGTATCAGTTCTTTGATGCCGCCAGCTGATAACCTGTTTGTGATGATTGGATTGCATTACTTTTGCACGATAAACGTAAATACAAGGGTAAATGAAACGATTGGGCTGATTATTTTTATGGACTCGTCTTATTGCTTTCGACTTCATAAAAGATTCAGTGTGGAATTGCAATTTTGGGATCGTCTCTCTTCAATTCGATTTTTATATCATAATCATTGGTTAGTCGTATCAAAACTACCGATAGTGATTCGTTTAGCATTTAGTTCAGTGTTTCTATTCATAACATCTGCATTCGTGTAAAAGGCTAAGCTACCTACCTACTTATCGCCATCGGGCGTACGACAACGACATTCCACTTAACTGAACTGTCTAAGAGAACAAGACGTTAATAAGATCGATGGATATAATTAATGTCTACGATATAAGTAGTAGGTAGGTACTCACTTTCTAGACTTCGAGTCTAGATTGAAATTGACTGCCCTCGATACGACTGGCGGAGTATGTGACCTGAACAGGTGAGGGTTATCCTGAGGCTGTGTACTTGGCGTCGGCGGCGAGGGGGTTAACGAAGATTTCCTAGTGCCATCCTTCGTACTTTGCCAACGTTTCAGGGTGAAAAACGGCGGCCTTTTAACCTTCTCCGACATCATTTATTATAAACACTTTTGTACACTTCAACATGTAACAATACACTAAAGAATAAACTCCGATTATTTTATCAATCATTATCAGATATCCAGTAATTAAATAGTTATCTCCATTATTTAAGATTTAAATTCGATTAAAATACCGACTCATTTGATAAGATAACAGTGATTATTTCTGAAACGTATTTATGTTTCCTCGTATCAGGCTTCAAAATAAAAACAGCGATGTTGTGCGAAGGATTTTCGTGCGAAATCGAAACCGGTATCTATAGGACGTAAGGTTTCGTTTGTCTCGTAATAAAACGGAACATAAATTCCAGTGATCCTCTTCAGCGACATTGTACTTTACGTATAGCAATTTTGAGAAAGTTATCAAAATAAATGTAGGCTTTTAGGTTGCCATATATTTTAGGGGGAGGCCGATGCATTATAACGGTGAAAACAGGTGAAGTAACTGCTGGCCCGAGGCTCCTCGCCGAATTTGGTCACATCTGCAAACCTGTCTGGTATTCTTTATTCGCGTACGCAATGTTTTTCTATTTTATTATTGTGTTAATCTGCTGTCGTTATTGTAATCCAGTTGGCAACCGGTTGATACACTTTTTGGCAACATTAACAAGTTGCCTGGCTAATTGTATCTACTGAGTTATGTAGAAGCACCGAGTTTCAGCCAAGTCTACTACTTAATATACAGTTGAAAGTGTAAATTCATGCTTCGACTTGCTGTAAATGACCACTAGACTGGCTTAAGCCTCACAGCGTCATCATCATTTCAAACATCGCTGCGTAGCCATATCGACTGAACCTGTGAACCTCGCATCATAACAGATTCCTTACCTATTGTCACTTATTTCTTGCTTGTATTTAGTAACTGTGTTTATTTTATGTATGTATTTATTCTTGTATCTACTTAAGCGTGCAATCCCATTTATTTATTAAAACTTTATGCACTAGTAAACACACTGTACAAAGGCGGACTTAATGCCTTAGGCATTTTCTACGAGTCGACCTTAGGGTGGTGCAGAGACAATATGGCAGGTGCAACTTAAAGAAAAACTAAAAATAGAGAGAAGAATAAAAATAAAAAACATTTATAAAACATAGCTACATACATACACATAAACAAAGTTATTAAGAAAAAACGAATCCAACGAATTAACGCTGTGATGATTCTACCAACTTCTTGCGAATGTGCTCACGTGCCTTCACCTTAAAGGACAACCGACTTGACTCATTTATTCTTGTATCTACTTAAGCGTGCAATCCCATTTCGTATCCAAGCTCTCGCTATCCATTCCAGGTTGCTTGGAAGAGATCGCGGAATGTGATAAGGCAAGTATTTGTTTTATTATAAAACTAACGACCCGCCCCGGTTTCGCACGGTAATACTTAGGTATTTACTGATGTGCGCCCGAAAATAGATTTTTGGACACTTGGTATAACATCGACTTTTCTACACTATTTATAATTTCAATTATAATGTGTTATACATATAAACTTTCCAGAAGAAATTCTCTAAATGACAGTTAAAACCACATTAAAATCCGGTGCGTAGTTTATAAAAGATCTAAGCGTACGGCGGGAAGCGATTTTGTTTTATACTATTTAGAGATTATAGCAGTCAACTAATGGACATAGGCCTCTTCAAACGCACAAAATATTCATAATAAATGAATAACCAGTAAATATTTAGACCATCGCGTCTCTATAGCGACATAAGATGCGTTATACTGCGTGTTTTGAACCATAAAATTGTTCAAGTAAGTATATGAAAGGGTTAAAAGTCAAACGCTTTCATAAATTATATCTACTCGTGACATTACATATTATAAGAACTCGCTTCAGTTACTTATAAAGTATAACTAAGTTGATGCATTGAAAGAAGTAAATTGTGTGTTAATAATAATTGATTAAATGCGATTTATCGGTTCTTTTTCAACAAAACAATGTTTTAAATGGTTAAGAATGGGCTTATAAAATAAATCGTAGATTAAAATAAAATTAATAGGATTCAAAATCCCACACATCATTCGATATACTTTTTTTTAAGAATAGGAAATCATCAAATGACTTCTTCCGCTCTGGGTGGAGCGGACTGGCGTGTCAGACTCTTGCTGTCTAAAACCCATCCGAGTTCCTCCTAAAGCCCTTTGCGTTCCAGGGCCGCGGTGACTCTTTCGAACAAATTCCGCAACCCTGGCAGGATTCGTTGCACATACAGGCTGACATTAAATTCAGCGACTATAACAAATAATCATCATTGGTGAAACAAATAAAATGTTTTTCGAAGTCACAAGATCTCTCTCTTCAAAAATCTACTTCTCTCCTTTCAAATTTCCAATTAAAACTAAAGCGAGCCTCGTTCTTTCAACAAGACGTCCCTATACGAATGTACATAATAGGTCCTTAATGAAGACCGCTGCTCTTTGCAGCAGCTTTACATTATAAATAAGTGCCATATCAATGAGCAATAGGAAATTTAAAGAAAATGTAACATGGGATAAACCCCCTAAGCCAAACAAACACTTGAGGAAATTGAAGAAATTAGTCAACTGCGATCATGATTCATGAACATTTAATTAATTAAGTGTCTATTTTCATATTTGATTTTCCTCAAGCCGAATTTAATAATAAGGCATTGTCTCCCAATTTTTAAAAGTTAATTCATTACATAACCAAACATTTTCCTTCCAAATTATTTTCAAGGAAAGTTTTCTTAGAATAAAAATACCGGAGAAGCGCACGATGATGTTTACAAGTAGCACTTAAGTGAACCGTAAGGCAACATTAATTTTTAAGTAGGTATATCTAGAAAGTCCTTGTGTGACCACCTCTGAGCAGGAAATAAGTAGGCAGGTGTTTTCATACTACACTCGTACATAAATGATGTATATTTTCTTTAAATTGGCCGTCCACCAAATCACTTAGTTTCATCTCACCAGATGCTCGGACATACGTGATATGACTGTATTAGAATATTATTGTAATAGACAAAAATATAAATGTAAAATAGTGTGTTCTTAGAAAATATGCGCGTTTTCCTTATTCAAATGTCCTGTCCAAGACAGTTAAGCTTGACAAAGGTTCGTTAACATAATAAGACCTGCAAGTTTTCTTGTTTCTGTTGTGCTGCATAAGCTGCATTCTTATATATCGTTAATTTATTTTCGGTTTCTCCGAGTTGCAGGAAGATTTGTTATATGATGCCACTTGCCAGCGTCTGTGTTCCAAACCACTATTGACCCATCAGTCCTCAAGGAAAAATGTTCTTGCAAGTAGGCTCGTTCCATGTTTGACCTGATCCATCGCTTTCCATACAGCGAGATTGTAGTCAAATAAATCAATGTGTTAAATAACGGAGTTCAGAAATAAAAACTAGCCTGTCTTTTTATACTCGGTGGCCTTTAACACCTTGACAAGCGAATTTCTTAAGCTTCTATTTTCAGCCACATACATCATTCATGCGTTAATCGTTTATGCTAAGCCATTCCAGGCTTTGGCTTTACAATGCCTGCGCCGGCGCCTTGTCGTTACTGAGTATCGTTTAAAAAAGCATTGTGATCAGTCTCTTTCCCTTTAGTCATGATCTGAATTCTAAATAAAGCTTATTTGCTAACTGCATGTTGATAACCTGCTGTGACTTAAAGACTTCACTTTATAAGAAAAAGGATTCACTGTAGGTGCAAGCGCAATGTCCTTTCAATTGACAATTATTTTTTTTAGTGTAGCCTAATGCCCAATTAGCTGTTCCATCGGCAAACATTGGGTACGAACTTACCATAAAACTTGTATACCCCTATTTTAACACTATTGTGGTGGGTATTTTCAGTTATTTTTGTAGTGCTAATAAAGATGAGAATGAAAATAAAATGAATATATCACCGGAAAATGGCAAACTCAGTAAGATTATAAAATAACTTGAGAGATTGTAAACTCTCGATAAATTGTCAACTGAACATTTGGAATACTTTTTTACACATCAAAATTTGATAGTCTATAATCTCCCGAAGTCATTCATCAAACATCAGACGCAATAAATTTTGATGCGCTAAAAGTATTATTCCAAATGTTCATTTGACAATTTATCAAGAGTTTACAATCTCTCACGATATTTTGTATTCTTACATAGTTTGCAATTTTCCGGTGACGAATATAACGCCAACCGTTCAGAAGCTGCGAACTGAAAAAGCAATACTATCTATTAACATTTCTTTGTACAGCTTTCTATTTTTAATTGAATTTTGTTAAGAAGACACTAAAACTGTTTTCATTCGAGCGAAAGATATCCTAACAATACTTGTACACCGTGTATATGAAAAAGCATTGGCTACAATGGTCTTGGTCTTGGTGACAAGACAATATAACGCATACAATATTGAGCTATTTCTACGGGATCTTCGCCTCGTTGTTATTAAAATGCTCTTAACTCATGAAAGATACTTCCTGAGAAATCTGGGTCATGAACAGCGCGCCCTGGTCATGTGCATACAAATTCAGCTTTCCGAGTTTCACCCCGGACCAGAATGCGGGCCAAATTAATTACCATGACAATGAAGCTGTAAAATACATTATTTATATACAGGGTGCGAGAACTTGAGTTTCTACTTACATTAGTGTACATTAACTACATGTAAATCTAATAGCAATGATATATGTTTATTGCAACTAATTTTAGACATTAATTAAACTTGAACATGACATTGGACGTTGACATTGTATCGAAAGAAATAAAAGTATTGATTTGCTTGATAATTAATCTTTTATCTAATACAATGGCTTTGATTATAGCAATGACGAACACATCCGCTGTAAATAGATATCATTCTGACAAACAAAAAAGCAATGCGACAGAACTATTTACTCGGATTTTAAATACGTCTAATTTCTGCAATACGTATGTTTTCCTTGTCGCAACAACAGAGGTAATTTGCCTACATATTGCCCATAAACGAATGTGGTAAGATGTACTACGTACTTCTTAAGGCATACAACAATAGAATAAACCCAATACAAAGTGTTTGTCGAAGAGAATTTTGTTCCATTGTTCTCCACCACAGCATGGCTTTAATAAATGAGGTGTGGTCCACTTGAGGAATCGCGGACTAAAATCATAATTGTGCTGGTTTACATAATTGGACCTCCGCACGATATGTTCCGGCCCGATTCTGTAGTACAATATTGTGTCGACAACACCTTGATTACCTGTTTTATAATTATCTTGTAACACAGGTGTATTTTTCTCTTTGTTTTTGCTTTCATTGTTGTTTTTCTTTTTATGTGTAATCGGAAACTTGTTTGATTAGGGACGTATTCTTGGGGCTTTAGCAGTAACAGCGTTGATAAGATTTCTTCTTTGAAGAAAGATATCTTTGTGTTCCTGTGTCGTCACCTAATTTGCTCTTCCAGCCTATCAAAAATTCTCGAGATTTTATTCAAAACGTCAGTGTCTAATGTGATTTATAATCCTTAATCATTATTTAAGCAATCTAATTCATACAATTGCTTACTGGCACGTTAGAAGTATGTTTTTTTCTTTTAAAATGATCGTGGACTCTTTTTTCTCGCATGTCCTTCATCTGGGCCACTTACTGTGACCTCTGCAGCCCTTGGGAAATCAGACATTTGTCGTCCATTCACATTTTATGTTACTAAAATCGCCGAGATAGCTACTCGTAGATCTTGGCTTCTGACTTCTATGGTATCTTCGTATAGATTAGAGATGTCGTGAATATATTTATTCTAATGTTACACTTTTAGTTGTCTCTTGAACTTACTGCACCACAATCTGCCCCTTTTGGACTTTTAATATTAAATTATAAATTAAAAAGCCTAAGTTATTAGCGTGGTGAAATCGGATGTACTTGCCTTCATTTCAATATAAGCCATATTTGCAGATTTTTGGTGTCCTTTTTAGTTAAAGAGCTGCGATTTTGTTTGTATAGTTTTTATTTTAAGGCCAGGACTACTGTATTCATTTCAGTTATGTAATTCGGAAGTTCCTAAGCAGATTGAAAACGACCACATTTTTTTCAACAAAATATGTTTTGGTAATCAATCCCATTTCGGTGATCGAAATGAAATTTGCTGAAAAAAAAAACACTGTTGGAAGGAACAAAAGTCTTCCACGCAAGATCCCTTAATCCTCATCGACTGACTAATTAGGTGTAGTCATTTCATTATTCTCAATGACAAGTGCTGCTGTTACTGTGGCTGGTGATCGCTATTTGAGATCGTGGTTTGAGAATTTCAATTTTTGACTTCATGAAATGAATCTGTTGAGCTAAGAAAACCACTGTTTCTAATAAGACGGCGCGGGCGCCGCAATGTATGCATCATGATATGAGTGGAAGTTTGAGACGAAGGTTTCCTAGAAAATTTAATCGCAAGCGTTAACTGACCTCCAAACTCACCTGATTTTTTCTATGGAATAATCTAAGAGGACGTGTTGTAGTTTATTTTAAACAATTAAAACAGAATATTTGTTACATCGTTAATGTAATAATAAAAATTACCCACAAAAAATTGAGAAAATTCATGAGAAACATGACAAAAAGCTATCGCATTTTGAGGCAGTAAAAAGGTTGAGATTTGGTAATGACCACACAAAATCGCAAAATCTTAATTTAATAATGTAATCGGAAAAATAACTGGACATATGTGCTTGATAAAAAAATATCGTTATTTAAAGTTGTATGTTTCGGGTTTGGCCACCCTGTAGTAATGATATTACCTAATACTAAGTGTGTTTTGTATTAAAAGATTAATAAAAATTTAATTATTTTCAAGTATATTGTTTTTCTATTAATTGAAAGTTTATTTTTATTTAGACAACTATTCGCCGAATGTCGAATAATAGACACTTAGGTATTCGATATTCGGCTAATTATAATTTTTTTTTCGAGTAATACCGAATAATGGTGAGTATTCGCGGCATCTCTTGTATAGAAGAGGATAAAAGAGTAGATAACTTTTACGGTTTGCTCTGGTGATGTTGCGGGAGCTCTATCATTCGTGTCATTTTAATTCTGGATAAGGAGGTAATCGTATATGATGGTCAGTCAGCAAAAGAGGTGCTTCATACGCACTACTGATTACACAGGGTTATTTTTCAACAAATATATAAAAATATTATACTTCAGACTTTTTAATAGAAGAGACCAATTAATAGAAGAGTCGATTAATTGGTTAGTTAACAAAAAACTTAGAAATTAGTGTTGGTTTTTATAACTACCAGAAAATGACCAGCCTAATTATTATTTTATATTTCAAAGAAAAATACACTAAGAAAACAGGGTTAACATATATTTTGACGAGTTATTGAAAAATTACACCTTTATCTTCTAAGTTCCCGGATCCGTTTACCCTTCGTGTATGTTTTATAACGTGCTTTTTGCAGCTATATTTTTAATTATATCTTTGGTTAAGAATATAGGCCTATTGATATTCATAATACCTATACCTATAGTAGGCGCCAGATAAATGTGGAATAAAGTACATTGACCTTTCCCTAATAACTGTTCATAGGTACCTGAACAATTAAATATGAATCGTTTTTCATTATTAGACAATGTTAAGGATCACGAGAGATGATGATTCGGGACAGCTTTGTGTCATTAATTCCGTTTTTCAAATTAAAAATGTCAATAATTGTAGGTGGGTCAATGACCGTTATTCCACGATTATCTGGCGCCTACTATAGTAGATATAACTAGATAAAAGTATTTTGTTACGCCAAAATATTTCACGAAATTAGATAATTACCAGATTACGTAGCTACTGAACAAATGAAGATCAAGCCAGTGTATTTTCTAATTCTGATAAAGTTACGTGGATACCTTTTGATAATGTAATGATCATAATAATTGATAATAATATAGCAGCTGGTGCAGTATTGATAAAGGTAATAGATAGAATCAACCTTCGGGAATCCCAACTGAACTCACTAGTCTTTTGAAGAACGATCCACCTACTTAGGCGATAATTCAGGAAAATACCAAAGTAACGTCTACATCGTCGTCATTATTTAGAAAATCATGATCTAAATTGAAATGAGAAGTTATGGTTATTTTTTTTTATTTAGTTGTCCTTTCTTCGGCTCTTCATCTGATATTATTGTTTACCAAAATAATACGACGAGCGCGGCCTTCAAGCGCGTGCGAAGGGCTGATTCACATCAGATTCACTTACAATGTGTGCTACCCATTAAGAAACGAAGCAGGAAAAGGAACACCGCTAACCCAGTGGCCAACTGGCGAGGCGACGTCGAACGATTACACCCGCCCGAGCCTCCATTCCGTACCGGTATCGCCGCGCCAGCGCTCGCAACCAGATACTTAACTGACTCTCATTACTAAACACATCGCCACTAAACAAGCGACCTTATGACGGGCCATAAGCGATGAGGACCCACCTGTCACCCCGGGGTGCTACGCTCCATTGTTTGACAATGCGGAAAGCGGGGGACGCGCCGCGCATCACAATTAGCGAAGAGAGTTTCGGCGGCATGTGAATACAAAGTCGTCGTCGATATTGTGGCACTCGAAGAAATTACAGACGTCCCAGGACTCGAGGACGAACGTGACGCACCAACGTTACTTCAGCTGTCGATACCAAAAAGAAATTCGCCGCGGATTATATCGAAGGAGGACGCATTTTCGTGGAACAGTGTTTGTTATGCGCAACCGTGCCCGAAAGTTAGCGAAATTTTGGCAACGACACAAGAGCGACGCCTGCGCAGCTGACCTGCTACCAGCCGACACATCCTGCGATGATCGCAGGAAAAGGACATTTATTTGTACAGTGTGATTGATAGTGAACGATAGTTCTGCAAGGACAACAATACTGCGTGTGGTGCGTCCATGAACATTTTCCTTCGAAACAGTTGTGATATTGAGGTGAGTTTAATTTTAATATGACCGTTATAGAATAATTTCTCAATTATCATCAAGGCTTCTACCTAGGTTTTATCACATACTAGAGATTTAAATGCGGCCTCAATTAATTCCTGTTTCAAGTGTCACGGCAAGTGCGCTCTTAGAATCGTCCTGGTTTATAATAGTTATCTATCAATGTTCCAACTCATTCATCAATTCGGTGCTGATTCACAAACACATCACTGGCAGTGAGTGTTTTATCGCTCATACCGCGAATTAATGAATATATTAACGATTATAATTTATAACTGTGTTAATGAACGAATATAATCCATATTAGTTTTACTGCGTATAAACCAGCTACTCAAAATATGAATTATTTATGTCTTCAAATTTTGAGATATAATTAGGTGTGCAAAATGGACCTAGTTAAGATTTTTTACTGAAGCTTTTTTATAATCTATTTTGAAAATGACGTGTGCCTAGACAGCGAGTTACTAGAAATAATAACAGTTCATTCAACTTCATCTACATAGACTGTTAAGAATGAAGTTTGTTAACCCGAAGGTCGTATTAAGTGACTTCACGATGCAATTTTAATAGAACATAGATAATTGGACGCTGGGGAAATATTCAGAAAATTCAGGGAATGAGATAGAATACATGATACTCATGAAGCGGATGCGAACACTGAATTATAAAGTCTCGAATGTAGATGAACAAGACTTTGAAGCTACAACTTCTTCCATGTATTAGGTTGTAAACAAACATTGAATCGTAATTTTCCCATCGAATCCTCATAACTAAAGTGGGGCATCAGTTCATAATACTTTGTAGTGTTGCCAAACCACAACGGCACTAAATAAGGTCGGGCCACACGTTATAAGAGTCACGCCGGTGCTATAAAACGGTTCACGAGTTAAAACAATAACACATTTGTCAGAGATGAAATGTGGTGATTTGGACCACAACGAGCTTAAGTCTGCAAAGCTTCAAAGTGCTACTGTCGAACTAGATATTCTTTAGGTCACCCTAACCTAGATGCCTCAGATGAGGAAAATACGCCTGTGTTTTAACCTGTCTTTGTGTGGTCCGGTAATGTTTCTTAAGTAAATATTAAGAAGAACCTGTGTATTCATTAAATAATAAATATCGCAACCGCAGTCCGCAATTTTCGATCGATGGTAAGCAGGTAACAAAGTCAACAATTTTAACTCTCCATGGAAACTGAGAATAAAATTGATAAAAATTTTTGATTACTGTTTGTCGTCACAGTTGATTTGTTTAATAAATAAAACGTAATTTATTTCTTGATTTCGATTATCTCAAATCAAAATTTTTCAAAAATTATATCCGTATTCTGCAGAAAAAATTTAAAAAAATCAACAAAACATTTTTTTTATAATTCCTAATAAAACAGTGATACAAAATCTTATTGGAGAAATAAAATGTACATGAAACGACAGTCGTCAGATTAAATGATGGCGTCAAAGAAACATGATTTCATTTATGTAGCAAATAGTTTACATTCCTCAGCCAATTATGATATAATCTAACGTAACATAACAGTAAGCTTGCACACATTCATCAAGTTATTACGGATGCTGTAATCTCGATAGCGGTGTTTTGATCTAAGTTGTTTTGCCATCGTAAAAGAGTTACTGAGATCGACAAAAATATAGATGCAACAAATATTGATTCATCGGAATCGTAAATACTGAAAATAAAACGTGACTGCTAAAGTCGCAAAAAAGAACCGGACTGATAAATTAATAAGAGACATAAATAGACATGATAAATAGAAGAAAGCTATCAATAACAGCTGATTATAAAAAATAATTAAATAAAAGGAAAACGGTTAAACAGTGAAAAGCTTACTTAGTAGAAACGTGTGAAAGACTTTACAGAGTTAGAATCTAGACTAAACATACACATGCGACCGATTACTAGATATATCAGTGCATTCATGATATAAAAATATTTTGCACATTGAAGATTACATTAAATAGGAACCGATTTTTTAACGTGAAAGTATCGCATGAATGCTTAATGAATTCCTGATGACAATTCGATACATTATGGATTCGATTGAACGTAGGACTTAGCAGGTACTCGACCGTATTGAATTGACATACGTGTCATGAATAGAAAAACTGTTAACAATATCGCCATCAACAAAAAAGGTGATCGATTAGAAAACATCGTAGATAGTGCTGATAGCCTTAGTTTTAATGAAGTAGCAACAGGAAACCAGCAATATAATATTGTATCTGTTGGCAAAAAACAAATTGAAAAACTATTTGTCAATGCTTAGCTCACACTTAAAAGATGTTTGCGTTAACAGTTGTTGTCAATTAAGGAAACGAGAACTTTGCAAAATGCAACAGCTACGATTTATTATGTATTTAAAATTCTCGAATGTTTAGTATTTAATCTATAACTGCACTTCTTGCAGCAGACTAGAGCTTAAAGTTCAAGCTTCAAATGTAAAGTAGGTAATTATGGAAATATATGACACTCGGTTAATGGTAATTGAAGATCCATGATTTAATACGAAGTTTACGATCAGCGACAGGTTCAGCGAGATCGAATCATAATAAAGGTGTTATAGCACAATCGTTTCCATCAAACTTGTCGCAGATTTATAATCGATTGTCACATTGAACCGGTCGCGCGACCTGTCGATCTGGTCTGGGATATTATGCGGGTTCAGGCAATCAACTCACTTGACCTGTATTACATACAACTAGTTGCTTGGACGCTTTAACAGGTTTGATCCTTGTCAAAAATTACTCAGTTTCCCCGGGATTGTTTCTAGTTTTTAGGCAGGTCCTAGAAACTGAAATATTTCATGAAAATGAAAGAAAAAATAGAATGAGGTAACTTAATTACGAAATCATAATAAGAACATTGTATCATCATTTTGTTCCTAATTTTTATTCAGGGAAGAAGATTAAAGAAAAAAGCTTCGAAGTAATTCACAATAACATAAAAACACGAAAATAGCGTTTTGAAATTATTACAACATAACAAGTGATGGTTCTTCTTTAAAGTATTTTTCATTATAAATCTTTTTAAACTCTACTGCGCATGGTGCAATCACTTCGTAAAAGAATGGTGGCACATTTTCGAACACCGATTTATGGCCACGGACTATAATTTTGAATGTAAAATGTACTAAATCTTCGTATGGTCTAACTGACAATAAGTCTCTTGAACAGAACCTCACTGCAAAGTGAATGGTTGATAGTGCCGGCACTGTAGTTTCCATAGGATCCACGGTGAATATTTTTTTCATTTTAGTTGTCAATTTAATTTGAATAGTGACAAGACACAACTTGTGCGAGTTCGTAATTTCAAAATGATCTTCAATATAACCATGTGAAACTGGTGATTCGGACATATCTAATATATCCGGATGTATTTTTATTGGATGCGGAAGCACCTCTGCGAAGACTTTCAAGGTTTTCGTCATAATCAATTTTTCGGTTTCTGGTTCCAGTAATTCAAACACATAGTAACTATTGTGGTAGCCAATATGTTCATTTTTAGTCAAATATACCGGAATTTTTGCTTTTTCGTACGGTTTCAAGTACACATAAGTGGACTCGAATAGAAACGTGTCTAAAGCGAGCTCAATAACGCTTTTAACGATAAAATCCATTGACTCTATAATATTATTTATTGATTCTGATCCGTTTTCCATTTTTTCCAAAGACGCTATTGGCTTAGTGTCCTCATTGATGTCTACTTCTCTTTCTTCGTCACTCTCAGTATTTGGCCCAGTTGCTTGTACGGATAGACTCATATCTGATTCTTTAGTTAAATCAATCAGTCGTTTATAAATATGCAAATGATAAGTGTAGGGATCATTAACAGCTATTTGTACAGTTGCAGTTGAATACTTACCATTTCTTTTTATGTGCCAAGGATAAACAGGCGGCATAGTTATCGTATCAGATACCATCACAGAGTGCATTTTTACAAATGCACTATAGATTGGGACACACAATGCTTCTGGAGGAGCATCGTCACAAACATCACGCCCGACTTTAAAATATAATCCAGAATTGAACTCCTCCTGATTTTTAAGCGTAAATACTAATTTAAATACAACAGATATACCAGGAAAAAGTTTTTTTGGGATAACGGGCAATATCTTTGTTGTCAAAAAATGAGAATCGTCCATTATACTTTTAAATCTAATATGCATGAATTCGCTTGCACAGTTTATCACCGTAAATTGAACAAACTGTTGTTCCAAAGTATTGTTGGCTAGAATAATTGGCGTCGGAATGCAAACCACTGATGACGTGGGTGTTAAATATTGCCACTCTTCTTTGACGCTTTCCACCGGTGCGTCGGTGCCATACAGCAAGGATTTAAAACTCATTCCACATGATTGTGATCCGAGAGGAGAAATTAACTTGTGAGGATTTGTAAAGATAGCCACAGGTAGATGTGAGTCTGGATGTATCTCAGTAGTTCCAACCTGCACGTCCACTTTCGAAGGCTCGGGTTTCATCAACACATGCTCTGATGTGTGAGAACCAGTTGAAACGCTAGTGTTGGGATGAAGAGTTTGTGACTGTTCATCCCACATTGTTAATATCTCAGTTTCAGAAGCGAATTCAACCGCTACAGGACTTTTGCGATTCTTTCGATCCGTTTCCATTTTACGCCACTTGCTGGCTGTCCTACATAATCCTGAGGTTAGTTCAAAGGGAGATGGTCTGCTGGATTGCATATATAACTTTTCTATTATCATATTCTTTCGCAGACGTGCACCTTGAATTTTTCGCTTGCAGTCGATGGCAGCTACATGTAAGCGTTGCACTAAATCTTCCCAATTTGGTAGGCATCGAAAATCTACCTTGTATTTGGCTTCTAGTGATTTTATAAAATCCTCCACGTCGAAGTCATAATCATCAGTATCTATGATACGTATATGGGTACAGTTTGCTGATGGCATCGTGAAACCAAAATATTATTTTTTGGAAATGATAAACTTAGACTAGGTATACAATTTTATGGTCTAAGATGATAAAATTATTCAATGATTGTGTTATTTTTTGACACCTGACTGACATTGGCCAATTTGAAAACTTGTTTTTTTTGTTCAGACAGGTTACGAAACTCATTAAGGAAATCCAATAGCCAGAACAAATCTGAATGCCGAATTTGTATGAACAGAGTTGACAATAAATGACTTTCACAGGTAGGCGATGGATGCATCAGTTCCTCGTGTACTACTAAGCATAGCATTAGCTGCTTTGCTGCCGATGGCTTCTCTGAACAGCCATGATGGTGTGGCCAAAGAGAACATACCGCACTCGCGACAGAAGAGGATACTCTGGATCACGAACGATGGGCGCTTGGCATTGCCACCCGGTACTACAATGACTATCACACCGTCTCTGTCAATGCCTTTCGTAAGGCACCCACCAAAAGGATTCCTGTCTAATATGACCGTCAGTTTTCCCTTTACGAGTAAGTGTTTTTCCAGAATGTTTTCCTCCTTATATTTTTCAATAATTTTTAACGGTTTTATTTTATATTTTATTACAATGAATTTCAGGTAAACTAGAATACTGTTTGGAATTTAAGAGTCAGTACCTTCAGGTCTACTACGTAGAGTTTGATTTAAAACAGTTGGAGTAGTTGAAAGTAAAATAATTATAATAACATAGCATTATTTTTTAATGTAATCATGTGGAACATCTTAAACATTTGTTACAAATTACTAACAATAAACAGTTAATAGTATTTGTCAACTTTAACATGTATTAATTTATTTAGCTTACATGTGGTTTAGACCACACTTGTTGTTTTAGAGATTAATTTTTCACTAAACTTGATACCTAATATAGTACCTAGTAGATGGATAATACAAAAATAACTGTAGGTAAAACAAAGCGTATATATTATGTCGTAGCCAATGGCTTAATGTGGCGTCTTATACAACATTAAGGGTGAGGACAAACGAGCGTTATTTTTTGAGTTCACGTAAAATGAGTCGCAGAATTTTGCATTCGGTTTCATATAAAAGTCGTTTGTGCCACACAGCGCGGCGGCGACGCAAAATGGGTTGTATGCTGACTCGATCGCATTATATCAACCGAATTCTGTTAGGTCCATATAAAGTTTTTTTTTTTTTGACGATGACCACTCGCAGTTCAGCACACTAAGGCTGGTTACTGCTTAACTGGACTATCCTGTGGTGGCCTCAAATGAATTTAAGGCCCCCAGCCAGGGCTTACAAACTAGCTAAATTATACTAAATGATCGCTCGCTAGGGCATCGCCTGCGGGATACGGACCTCGGCTTAGCGGCGTCATTTCGGGAGGACAACAAGGGACAGGCTGGGTCATAACGTTATTATTTAGGGTATTTAAAACTACTGACTCAGCGACGCGGGCTAGCTCGGTAATCAAAGGTCGGGGAGGGTTATTACTGGGACGTCGCAACGGGCCCCGGCGGCGGGGCCGGAATACGGAACGCGGTCTGTATCTGTGTTTTCTGAGAGTGCTGGTTTCCCTACGGCTCTCTTGAATCTGGGTATGGCGTCGTCGGGTTCGACGAGGGTATGCCTCGGGCGGCGAGTCCTACTGATCTGTGAGGGAGTGTATCGGATAGCCGATGCAATAAGGGGATTCTGATGTTTTGAAGCGATGAAACGCTGCGATAGTCGTTTCATGAACTGCTTCACTGTCGGGATTTTGAGGTCGACATGGAGTCGTTCGTTCCTAATGAAAAGGTATGGAACTGTCTTTCCCTAAATAGTGGATTAACCCAGCTTCTCTTTCTGACATCTTCTTCTATTGCTTCGTCTAAATGCACAATATTTTTGCACGACACAAACACCCTGTACACACGTTGGATAGTGGGTAACTGAAGTTACGTCTGTCAGCCGAATTTCAGTTGAACGTAAAGTGCGCAACTCAAAATACGCGACTCACGTCTTACAAAATTACGCTCGTTTGTCCTCGCCCTTAATGAACGGGCTGGCAGAAGCTTAGGCCGTTCATAGTGTAAGGTAACTGTGTGACGAAAATATATGAAATATATAATTTTGAGAATTCTAAATTCAAACAGCAATCAATTTCAACATTCTGTCCTCGACAACGGTGCTCCGCTGCGCGAGGTTCCTATTTCTGTCTGCAGGGTTTAAAGGAACCTAATCTAATATGAATGACATGTCGAATCTAACCTATCCGTATCGGGGTGCCCTAAGGTCCCTGTGTTCCGCTACTTGGCTAGGCAAGTCTTTAAACGATATTGAATCAAGTCATTTGCCTAGCTGTTCAATTAAATGCCGGGATGTCACTTAGGCCGCTGATTAAATGGCGCACTTCAATGAAAACCCTAGGCCACCAAATGAACGGCTGGTTAAGCTAGTTGGCTGTGACATATAAACATACGAGTAATATGGTAATATTGAAAGAGTCAAATTTGTTGATGATCACGTAGTTCCAGTTAGTGACGTTTTACTTAGAATTAATTGTAGGTAGTGTTCGAGAAACAGTTACATATGAAGTAAACGTAGATACTTAGAATGGTATTTTAACCATTTCCTCTCATTCATGAAATGTTGACATAATTTAAACCTAGAAAGATTGTTTTAATCTGGCCCTGTTATTAATATTTGTTGTTACAAAAATTCAGATCCGAGAATCAGTACCTTGATTTCAGCATCGGAAATCGGCAAACCGAAAGCACAGTCGCCAAAGCCCGATGCTAAAATTACTATGGCTGCTAAAGTCCAACTTTGATGAATGAGGGAATAGAAATTTAATCTAATTCGTATGCATCGTAGAGTATGTCAGTATTACTAATTCTCTTTGATGATTTCCAGTTGATTTTGACAAACTCGGTTTGACGGACAATGAAAATCCTTACGGAGCATTCCCACCCATCTTGGCCCGATCTATGGGAAGAGCGGCAGTTTCTATGATGGCGGACTATGTGGGACAGTACTTAGACCGGAGACGAGGCAAGCGGTCCACGGGAGAAAATGTTACTCCTGATGTTGAAAAGGCAATACTTGACAGATTGCATGGAGGAGAGAGGTAAAGTATGATGCATAATTTCTTAAAGCTAACACAATCGTTGTCGTTTCTTTTTTATAAATGACGGTCGCGTGTTGTTATTCAAATCTAGGAAGATTTAACTACAAAACGATTAGGTAGGTACTGACCAAAAGGGACAAAAGTAACAAAGGTACTGAAGGGACCACACACGAAAGCCGTTCGCACGTACTTCTGTGGGTCTCCAACCACGTGGAGGCTAGCAACAGTAGCGGTTTAACTTATTGGTGGTCACTTTCACCTTCACGTCAATACATCAGGGATTCCACTCACGAAGGATAGTTGGCGACGATCGCAGGAAGTTACTACGAAAGGGTGTTTGAAATTCTTTATGTGATTCGAAAACCGGCGCCGATTACGCAAGGATTCGAAGAATTGGAGTAAACAATAAATTGTTTCAACCTTGTTTTAAGAATTTTTGTTAAGCCTATTAGAATATTTTGCGTGTTTCGCTAAACAATAGGTTTTGTTGATCTTTTCTCTTCTGATATCATCTTAATCAATTTGGCAGTCAGTTGTAAATAAATCAAGATTTTTTTTTTGCGAATTATTTTATATTACTTCGTTTTGAAGGTTTTATTTATCCAATCATTACATTGTGTTTAGACACCTACCATCAGACAAGCAAGAACGTCTGAATGGAATTTAGTCCGTCTGAGTCAAATTGACTACTTGATTTTAAAACACTTCACATTTTCAGAGCAATATTGTATGGAATTGCGGAGGATATGTTCGCAAACTTTGGACTAGATGGAAAAGAATGTCTTCTTCGGGCGATTTGCGAAATCCAATCACATCCACTCAAGAACTTTGGTCTTCTCGGGGAAATGATGAAGCTGTTCTTTACGTAAGTATTCTTTTAATAACTCACCCATAGGAACGCTAAATACAGGTTTTTTAACTGGCACAGTATAGGACCATCCGCATCCATGAGATACGGGAAAAATACTGTCACAGGTAATAAATCCAACCTGTACATATAATATTTTCCACGTTTATTTTTCTTTCAAGTGTGTGTAAAAGTGGCCACATTATAGACTGGTATTTCCTAAGATAAGGTCAGTCCAGTGAGTTCCAGTGGAACCGGATGCGGCTATATCGGTTTTAGACACAGACTGACGTCTATCCAGTTGTAGATAGACTCGTATCTAGCCGGAATTCTCACATTTACGGGCTTTTAAGTACTAAGTCGTAATGACTGAATACCATTGATAGTTTTATTAACAGCTTAAATCTGAAAGACGACGACCTAATCGAAAGTTTTCGCAGAATTAATATGGCAAATGTTTAAAGACGTGTTTTCTGCTGTGATTAGTTGAATACATTTATCACCAGAGATCTATCTTTAATCGTAGAATTTTTTTAGTTTATTATCAACGATTGAATCGAATTGATCGAAGACGTGTCGATAATTTGTTTCCAGAACCTTATTCAATTATTTATCTTTCTAGGCCCAGCAAGTCCCCATACGCAAGTCTCCTAGACGAATACGTCGAAGCCCAGAAGGCTGGGGAAGCGGGCGGTGAATGTTGGCCTTATTACAGGCTATGTCCCAAGAGTATCTTCCAATCATCGAACAAATACTCGTGAGTAACCCTCATTAATATTTTATGAGCTTTATTAGGTTGGCCTTTATTGTGTTATCGATCTAAGTTATCATTGGAGCTTTATGTTTCATGCTATGGCAGGATAACCTAACAAGGACGCTCAGAAAAGTACTTTATATATTGGCACGTTTACAGTCACGAGTACCCTAAGTAACTATGTTGGCTCTGGTGATATGGACTTGTGAAATTATTTCGTATGTTATTGCCGAAGAGACTGTTAACATGTTAGGATGGGTACCTACATCATTTAAAAGTAAGGTTTAATATAATTATGTTTTTCAATTTTCAGGAAAGAAGCAGAAGATTTACACAGGCGGCAAGAACACAAAGACGTCGAAGAGAACAAAATAGAAGATATACAGGCAATGTAGAACAATTAGAAATGTCACTGAATGCTTGGCTCACAGAGCCAGCAACAGAATCCCAAATGTAGTGGTAGTTTCGACCAAAGCTCTTTGTAATTAGACTTGTTCTAAAATTTATTTATTTTTACATCTAAGTGCCATTCCATTAGGGCCTGCGGAGACATGCAACGGTCAAACGCTTTTTGATCGATGGCATCGCGTTAGACTCGTGCGCAGCTAGTTATAGAGAATGGACTGAGCGCTCCCCCGATTCTGGTTTAAGGTCACCTTTAACACAACCTGGTTTAAGTCCACAGAAGCTGTCCTATTGTGTATGTGCAATAAGAATAAGGACAAGAGATATACCTATACCTCTCAGCAAAGTAAATTAGTTGGCTGCGACATAGCGATGGTGTCAGAGGAGCTTTTTTGTAGATTGCGCCACGTTACAAGTGACCCACAGAAAATCGCTGTCTCTCTCTATAGAGTAGCCAACATTACAGTAATGCTCAGTCTATTTTCGATGACTCTGGTGAAATGAAAATTTTCAAAATGAAATGTAGCATTGATCGTTGTATGCCTGTGCGCGCTTTTAATTTTTGTTTAGTTGAATTTCTTTACATTGTAATTTATCCTAATTAATTCTAATTTACTTATTAATGTTATTTTGCTCATTTTTGTTGTCACTGTTGAATTAGGTTAGGAAACACGTGAGTCTAAAGTAGCTAGTGATTTTGTAAATTTTATTGTATTTATAGTTGTTAAGTAATATAACTTATTATTCTTAATAATCGCATTTTTATATTGATGAAGTAACTGCACTTTATTTTACCTATTATAAGTACCTACATAGGTACATAAGGTAGCTACTAACGATTTTCCACAAAGGTTCCCTACAATCATATGACAGTTTTCGAATTGAACATTGTGAGACATCAATCAAAAACTTTTGCAAAAGAAGTCTTAATAAAAAAGTTTTAAATTCAATTCCTTTCGAGAGATCTCCAACTTTAGCAGGTTTAATTTCTTCTGCGCAAACTTTGACTGTACGACTAACCGCACATAAAACAATTCTAAACCACACAACCAACGCCAAACCAAAACCAAAACCAACCCCACCATATCGCCAGAAAGAGGATAATCAATAAAAAAAATAGATATCTGGGCCGCGACGACTCGTTTAATAATGAATACCGATAAGGAACGTGGATAGACGCGCAACCCTAGTCGGAAACCTAAAAGCTCCGTCAGGGGGCGTAACATGAAAGGCAACGCTGCCCGATAATTTTCTATTTTTGGACCAAAACCCTGCTATGATTAAGGTAAGACCGACACAAGGATGTGAACCAAGTATATCTGTGTTTATAATCGTGTTTGTGTATGCAGTGACCGTGTATTGAACGTTTCAGGCGCAATATGTAATGTTCGTGCTAACGCTAATGTTGAGTGCAATGCTGGAAACTGCATCAGTACAGAAACGAAGCTATTCGGACCAGTCCGTCAGAGAATACATCACTGAGGTACCTATTGTTTGTAAAACTGTTCTAAATTGCGTAATTTTTCCTGATGAAATTTCGGAAGCTTAAATCGATAAACTGTTGTAGAGGACATGCTGGTGGAACGAAGTATGCAAGGAAGAGTTCCAAACATTGTTCCGATGTAAGTGCCCATCGTGGTCTTACTGCCGCAGTCCGGGGCGCTATTACAATGCGATATGCTCCATGACCGAGACCGGCTACATCTGGGACCAGCCCCACTCGGAATGGCGCCCGCAGTAGTCAAAACAAAACACCCAAAACAAATATTTTAAACGTGTCCCAAAATATGATTGTAACACTTGAACGTTCTAGCTTGTTACCGTAGATGTAAGTCTCCACAAAATTCTGAAATCTTCAAATGTGCCAAATTTTTGCAACGATTCTAATTTGAGACTGATTCAGTATATAATGAAATAAAATTTCGCCTTCTATTTTCATAAATTAGCCTAAGATATGCACATCGTTTCCTTTTTTCACCACAATAAATGAGATCACAAAATTAATAACGAATGTGACGCGCGTATCTTGACCAATTTTGTTGAATACACTTATTCGAGTTATGTGACAAATAAATCTATGTTTATTCGATATTTATGATTTTCATTTCTCGTTTCCCCAATTTTGACCTTGAGAATGTGTAAGGGAAGCCATTGCTGGAACGCGCATGCGTGGTCCGTAGTCTGAGTGAATAATCAATAGCTGAAGCAGTCGGCTATCGGACCCTAACAATACGAAGACCACAACAAATAGCAGACGTTTATCAAAATGCTGCCAGCACTAGTGTTTCTTCTTTCTTTAAGTGGAATTTATTGTGAACCAGAAACAGTGAGGGAGAATTTCGACTATTTCAGTTATGGCTCTGGTGACGATCTTCTGAAAAATTTAGATCTCCATTTGGTAAGTGAAGTTAAGAATAAGAATAAATTTAAGAATAAGCATAAATGGTTATGAGAGTATACAGAGTGTGTAAGAACGTTAGATTTTCTTTAAAAATTAAGCTATTAGCAATTTTCAAAGACTTCCTGCGCTAGGCTGTATATACGCACATATTTTAACTATGCCACGAAGTTACCTGCCCCGAAACGAAATTTAATCATTGCAATGTGTGAACTCTTTAATTCAAAAGCACTTCGTAAGTAGTAGGTAGGTAGATATTCAAACCGTGAGAAAAATCAACTTTTGAAAACTTTTCAGCCGAAAGATGAAATAGTACTGAGACCCCAAGAAGTGAAAGACTGGCCGCAGACATCGTTGAACGTGGGACAGATAACCTCTGTGTCCATCAACTCTTTGGGACAACCTGTGATATTTCACAGGGCCGAGCGAGTATGGGACGAGAGGCGAGTAACTATAGCCACGAAATTAAAATCCGTATTCCGTACCTAGTACAATAATATTCATCATCCCTCTGTCCTTATCATAATTTAGGGTTAGCCGAACACAGCGTCTTATCCTGTTCGATCGTTTCCTTTTTCTACATCCACGTTTCTCTATTCACCGTCATCTCAGTAGTCCCTTTTCTGTCTATATCATCTTTTTATAAATCATCCATAGTTTCATTATCTCTTCTCATATAGTCACCTTCCAGATTCATACTTTTCTTACTACACTCATTCCTGTTCTACCTTTACGTATAATAAATTGTCAGTGTGTTCAAATTTTGCAGTACTTTCAACGAATCGAACGCTTACCAGAACTTGGACAAAGGTCCGATCATAGAAGACACCATCCTAGTCTTGGATCCGCACACGGGATCCGTACTGCACAGTTGGGGGGCCTACGCATTCTACATGCCACATGGACTGACGGTGGACCACCATGATAATGTTTGGGTAACCGATGTCGCCAAACATCAGGTTTTCAAGGTAAGAGCTAGACACTCATTGATATGGTTAGCTACAAGATATTTAATAATTTACGAAAAAGATCAAGTGCTTCCATAAAATTAAAGTAATGTCAAGGTCGCCGTCTGCGAAGGCGAGCAAGTGACCTTGGAAGTCGGCGGAAGCCGGTACTGCATTAGTGAGGCTTCAGCCTAAAATGTATTTGATAGTTTAACATTTCTAGCAAGTTGAAGGTTATTCCGCCATTATTTAGCCATCGGGGACGTGTTGATTAACAGCAGAATACACCGGTTATATGGAACTTAGGGGAAGGCGTGCGATGTTTTAATTTATCTTCGACCAGCTACGAGTTGCAGTACCTAACGCATTTCTTTCTTGATTTCAGTACATTCCCAACAACCACAAATACCCGACCTTAACCATCGGCGAGGCGTTCACAGCCGGCTATCCCTACAGACGCCGCGTGTTGCTATGCATGCCGACCTCGGTCGCCGTCGCCACCACTGGCGAAATCTTTGTAGCCGATGGCTATTGCAACAACCAGATACTCAAGTTCAACGCAGCGGGGAAATTGCTACTGGCCATACCGTCTTATTCTGACACGATGACCTTGAATCTTCCGCACAGTGTGACTCTATTGGAGCATTTGGATATTGTCTGTGTCGCAGACAGGGAGAATATGAGGATCGTCTGCCCAAAGGCTGGATTGAAGAGTTATGTAAAAATGTTTGAGCCCGCTACTGTTATTGAGGATCCTACTCTGGGCAGGGTGTTCGCTGTGGCGTCTCACGGGGACACGATCTATGCGGTGAATGGGCCTACGTCTCAGAACATTGCCGTCCGAGGATTTACTGTGAATGCGCTTTATGGAAATATTTTGGATACATGGGAACCTACCACTGTAAGTATTTTTTTAAGAAGCGGGTTTTGGCTCCTACAATTTTCAGGCTGATCTTCAGGATGCATTATGCTGAATATTTATATTCTTCAATTTTGAGTCCGTATTGTATGGAAATTAGGTTCCTCTTTATATGACTGGATACATTTTCTTATAGATAACTTTCTGTAGTGTAAACTGGCCAGTATCTCCTGGTAAACTAGCAACTTACGAAGTAATAGTAGTTTGGGCTTTAAAGTAATGTGTCAATTTGTTGCTTTTTCAGGGCTTCACGAACCCCCACTCGTTGGCTGTGACCAGAAACGGATCCCACCTCTACGTCACAGAAATTGGGCCTAACAAGATCTGGAAGTTCGAACTGACAGATGTATATGACAAAAAATAAACCGTCTATTGGGACAAATATATAGAGCTATGTTTATTAACTTCAGAGTATAAATAGATAAATTGCTTGTCGGTGAATCAAATTCGCCAAAATATAGGGAAATGGTAAACGCGATATGTAAATGGGAATATAGGAATTTTAACGCTCATGTTTATAATAGTACGACATATAACCGACAAATCTGGTAGTTCTAGTCAATCTTATTAAGTGTTATTTCAATGCTTCCATAGAGAGAGATAAAACATGCTTCTTCATAATGCAACATAATAACTTGTAGATTACTTAAATCTATTACTTGTATTTAAAGGTTCCTGCCATATTGGCTCATGTATCGAGAAATAAATGTATGATAGTTGTAAAGAGAATTGTTTAATATTGTAATGAAAGGGCCAATTTAAAAGGAAACACGCACAGAAAAGATGAATAATTGAACCCTAACTTAACTGCTAAGGGCGATTGTACTCAATTAAGGTTCAATTCCACCAAAATAACTGTACTCGATCACCACATCTGCGTTTTACCGCTGTCAGTATCAATTCTTACAGACAGCTCTTAAACACAGATTAATTGTGCGAGAGTTCAGTAGTGCGATTCTTTTAAAATACAAACAAGATGGAAGACAGTTCACTTTATGCTCACTTCACTCGACCTAAGTTTACACGGTAAGATGTTGACAAGAAAACCCGGCAGTTTCGTTGGTGGAATTCGCCCTAAATGATTAGGCAAAATAAAGTCTTCCTTAAAACGTCTTGTACAGATGCCAGCACATCAGTTACATTGTTTAACTTTCTTAAAAGTTTTCTTAAAGCCCGTAGATTTTTTACCCTTTTTTTTTCATGTATAAACGCCGTTAGCAGACATTTATGTGGTAGTAGCATTACAAATGAAACATATTTTCATAAACGTAGTAAAATAAAAATTTGGCTTTCAAAATTTCTAGAGTGCTATTTCTGAATACTTACTGTAGTAGTAATTTCAAATTCTAGTATTAAATATTATGGACCAAATTGGCATGTTCATATGAAAATAATTCAGAGTATAAATTCGGTAGAAAGAGAAATAAAATAATTATATAGAATTGATTACTAAAATTAATAGTGATGTTTTATTTAAAAAAATAAAATATAAATCAAATATTGACACTTTCTTTGAGTAGTATATAAATAACAATAAATCGACGATATTTGACGTCCGCCAAATGGCACAGGGCCAACAGTCAAGGCCTGGGCCGTATAAAGTCTCACAGAGATGAGGTCTGATAACCAGGGAAAATAATATAGGCTCAATATTTTTATGTGTGTTGTCGGTAAATACATAAACGAGTTTGTAAGACGACAAATGGTTTATTTTATATCCACATTTATAATCAGATACTCCACAGCATTCACAAGATGTTATATATTAAATATACTTACTATTAAAATTTAATCATATTATGAGTTATACATAGATACCTAAACCACATTATAATATAACGATGAAATTGTTTATTTTATATCCACATTTATAATCAGATATTTTACAACATCTATGAATTATAATAAATGAAATATAGTTACTACAAAAACTTAACCTTATTGTGTATTTACAAAAACTTATTAAAGGAATGAAACTAGAAACATTATGACTGTCACCTCCTGCTTACCCGTTGTTTACAATACATACCTTTTGGTTATTACATAAAGGACATGTATGACTATAAGTTGTTTATTTGATTTCCACATTCATAATCAGAGTCCACAACATCTATGAGTTATATTATAATAATATATGTACTAGCTTTTCTAAAAAAAATCATGCAAGTGTCTCAAAGAGTTCGATCTATGTCTGTGCCAAAATTCATCAAAATCGGTTCGGCGATAAAGGCGGGAATTCATCACAAACAAACTCTTTCGCGTTTATAATATTAAGTCCAGATAAAATATACTACAAAAATTAAATCTTATTGTGCAATTAAATTAATTAAAGAGGACTAAAAATATTATGACCTTGGCGCCTTCTGCTAATCATTTTGAATACAATACATACCTTTAAGGAATTACTCTTTTTTTCATAACCTTCATGTAGAGAATCATATCTGTAGAAAAAAAAAACAAAAATTTTAGTGCGACAAAGAGAGATTTAAAATTGCTAGAGTGGTCATTATACTCCGAAACCCTTCCTCAACCTCAAGTATTTGAAGCAGTAATGAAAGTTTTAGAAAGATATTCCTAAAGCTTTTTTTACATAAGTAGATATATCTGTCACAAAACTGATCAATTTAAGCTCAATTTTCTGCCTTTCCTTTGACTGCCTCTCTGACCTCCACAAATCAGTAATAAGGTAACATTATACTCCATGGCTAGACTAGCAGGTGGATTTTCTGACTTCTGACTACCCGTAACGAGTGTCGAAAATCGACAAACACTACAACGATTAATCAGAGCGAATATTTAGATGGCTGCAAAGCTATGATATTTTACCTGATTTACGGTACCGAGTAGACAACATTTTCAAACATGAAGCGATGGATGAAGCATGAAGCAATGGATGGATGTAGCATAAAGAAATGGGTGGCATTTGAAAAAGCCTTTTATTCTGAACTCCGAAAATAATCTACATAACATTGTGTTGCTTATTACTACAAAATGTCTCGCAGTTCAGTGTGCCTCTTGGCATAGGCCTCCTCTAATATTTTCCACTGTGTTCTGACCAGTGCCACCCTTCTCCAGTTGTGTCCTGCTGTGACAGGTGTGTTTCAGGTCGTCTTCCCATCGCGTCTGTTGGCGTGTGTGCGTTTTCCATCTCTGGGGTACCAGTAAGAGACATTTGTGCTCCATTTATTCTGGGAATCTCATAGCATATGGCCAGTCGATCTCCATTTTATTTGTTCTATCTGAGTGAGTATGTCAGCAACCCATGTTTTTTCTCTTATTACAGCATTTCTAACTTTGTCTTGTCTCTTTATACCCAACATACTTCTCTCCATGGCTCTCTGGCAGCGTTCCAACTTTTCCCGGTGGTTTTTAGTGAGTGCCCAAGTTTCGCAACCGTAAGTAATGATAATGACTGGAAGGATACAGGTATCGAAGCCTTTCTTTTTTATTGCCATGTTCAGTTCTGATTTCATTACTTTATACTACACCTGCTTGGAAAGTACCTTGATACTTTATCAAATTTACGGTAGAAAGTACGTCATTGCATATCGAACAAATATGCGGGGAGAAAACGCATCTGAGCGGGAGAGAAAAGTGTATGAAAATCCATTTCTTACGTGGTTTTTCTTTTTTAATTTTGGGTAAGACTATGCGCCGGTAACCTAAATATCAAAAGCCAAAAAGTTTTTACAGTGAGTTTTTATCTCCAAGTTCGCAAAATGACACTGGCCACTAGCTGTGTGTTGGATGGTGTCGGGCTGGCAGTGCGACCCTGCGGCGGCAGGATAAACAATTTGAAAAAAGAACATGTGAAAATTGCAGACGCCATTGGCGCCATTTCCAATTTGTGTGTTGTTTGAGGATTCAGTTTTAACTGCAACAATTTCAATATAAATTTCAATTAGTAAAGATTTCGTTTTTTATTTTCCTTCTAGGTGTAGTATAAAGCACTATGTATCACTCGAGAGAAACTGCGATTCCCGATCTTGGGTGTTTTAAAGCCCTCGCCTACGGCTCGGGCTTCAAACGACACCCTCGACGGTAATCGGTCACTTTCTCCTCTCGGTGAACAATGTACTATTTTTCAATGACCAGTACTTCTTCCAGCCGTTAGCTATTCTTCTGTTAATTTATTTCGTTGTTTGGTCTTCGTGGGATATTAACTGCCCTAGGTAGTTTTATTCCTGCACATATTCGAGGGGTTGGTCGCCAATTTTAATAGATATTGGTTTGGAGTTTGTGAGTAGTTTGGTTTTGTCCATGTTCATAGATAATCCTGCTTTTTAACTTTTTATTTATCATTTCTTCGAGATTTCCTGGATTTTCTTCAAAAAGTACTATATCATCCGCAAATCTTAGATGGTTAAATTTTACTCCGTTTATATTGAGGCCGAAGCCTTCCCAGTTTAGTCTACGGAAGATACTTTCCAGTACGGCTGAGAACACTTTTGGTGAAAGGTGATCGCCTTGTCTTACGCCACTCTCGATCTTAAACTTATTTCCTAAGGTTTCGAGTTGTAGTCTAGCTTGGCTATTTGAGTAGATGTTTTTGATGATTGTGATGCAGTTTGATAGTAGTCCTTGTTGTTCTAGACTTTCCCATGTAGTTTTGTGACATATACTATTGAAGGCTTTGGAGTAGTCTATAAAAGCCATGTATGTATAAGGCTTATTCTTTGTATTTTTCCAATATTTGTTTCACTGTAAGTACGTATGTGATCAAAGGTGGTTTTTCTGAAACTAGCTTGTTCGCGAGGTTGGTTTTCATCGAGCTTTTTATTTATCCGTTCCAAATTCAAATTATTTGTTTGTAAAACTTAAGTACAATATAATAAGATCTTATTCTTAAAACCTTATATGTTTGACATCAGACTTATGGGTCTGAGGTTTCCTATGTCTTCTGTTTTACCTTTCTTATATAGGAGTGTTATGTGAGACGTTTTCCATTGTGTCGGGATTATGCCAGTCTTTATTATGTCGTTAAATATTGATGCGAGGATAGGTACTAGATCATCGAGAGTGCCTCTCAGAAGTTCATTCGTCACCTTGTCTGGGCCAGGAGCTTCCATCTTTGACTGCGTATAGCTTTCTGATTCTGAATGCTGTGTTTTATTCAAGATTTGCTTTCTTTTTGCTCTTGAGTTTGTTCGTTGTCTGAATCCGAATACAGATCCTGGTAGAATTTAGAGGTCATTTTGTTAATTTATATTCTGTTTCTACCGGTATCCTTCCTATTGTTGAGTTTTGGTATGCAATCTTTGTTTACTTCTCTAAGTTCTTTCCTTGCTTTCTTCACACCTCCTGTTTTGATTACATGTCTTAGATTTTGCAGCCTCTTGTTCTGTCTATCTTTCCTGATGTTCGTTCTGATTTTCTTACTTAATTTGGAAACTAATTTGATGTTTTCTTTTTTAGGATGGCTTAAAATCAAGTTTTTTCTTTTTTCAATATGTTGAAGTGTTGTATCAGTTAGTCTGTTTTTGTTGTTACTCAAATTTATCGGTATTCTTCTACCGGTGTCGATCTAGACCACCACCCTCTAACATGAAGAACTAAAGTACTCCAAATTGCAACATGAACGGAAGAAAGTCTACAAGTGCTAGAAAAAGCCCTAGATGACATAAAGTGGGATTTCTTCGGTCTCTAGAGATACGAAGGATAGGAGCAAAAAATGAAAAACGCGCCGATTACATACTTTTCCACAAAGGTGAAATACCTGGCCAGAGGTGTAGGATTCCTTATTAAACAACCAAAGAAACAGCACATTCAAGAACTCGTCGGGATTTCACCGAATAGCAGTTTTAAACATTGTCATACCCGGATACCGAAAACTATGGTCTATTATCCAAACTTTTCTATGATGAACTCACAAGAACAATAATGAAATATTCACATAATCGTGTAATACTAATGGGAGACTTCAATGCACAAGTTGGTATTAAACAAAATAAAGAAGAATATGTATTGGGGAAGTATGGACAAGGAAAAAGAAGCCCAAATGGCGAAATTATAGTTGAGTTCTTACCAGAACAAAACTAAACACACCTCAACAGCATATTAAGAATATTAAGTGGAAATGGCTATCTCTTGAAGGCTAGGGATAACAACGAGTTTGGCCACATAACAACAAATTATCCAAAAGCTTTCACAGACACGTGGAGACAAAATTCAACTTTAACACAAACTACCGTATGCTAAGTAGCTCATTAAGAATAAAATCGCCAAGACTATCCAGGAAACATAATACAATCACATAATGCCGATCAATACATATACAATCACATAATAACGAAACTATAAGGAAAACTACCAATTCCCTGATTGCGCCAACCAAAAAACACTAATGAAAAACACGAACACCGATTTCATCACAAAGTACGAAATCCTAGAAAAGCAACTAATCCAATGGATGGAGCTCGTGGCTAAATAATAACAACCGCATGGGTCGATCTTCAAGGTTAAGCAACGCTTGCCGAGTTCGGTATGTGGATGTGGTGTGCATCTTAACATACCAAGACTCCTCCGTCCCTCGGAAAGCACGGTAAGCCTTTGGTGCCGGATGTGACTTAAGATCTTTGGCAGTCGTTACGGATGGCCAAAAGCCAGAAAATAGACTCGTCCTGCCAAGAAGTATCGTGTTACCAATTAATGGGTCGTGGAAGTCTGGTAGGCAGCCGCTCCATATCAAATTTCTGGTATTCAGCTGAATCTGGTTTGACTGGAAGCCAACCCCAATATAGTTGGGAAAAGGCTAGGCAGATGAGATGATAAAGCAATTAATTATTTCCTTCACATTGCTTTTGCAATAAGGGTGTTACTCAATTAAGATGTTGATTCCATTAGGACTTTTTTTCGCGAATAGAAAGCCAAAGTCGCCGAGTGAGACACAGGCTGCTTTTTACACGAAAAAAAACATACGCCCACGGTTACTGTGTGCAGTAACGGTGGGCGTATGTTTTTTTTCGTGTGTATCACATAAGGTAAGGGACCGAAGCCGCGGGAAAAAGTTAGTATAAAGTAAAGAAAGTTCAACTTACTAATAAATGTAAACGCGACGACCATCAGCATGATCCAGAGCCAACATTTCCACGCGCTTTTGCTGTGCTCCTGTAGTCGATCTGACTCCTGCTTCAACGACGATAAATTGCGATCCGTCAGGTCTGAGGATTTCTTCAAAGCCTGGAAGTAAAATAAGTAGGCTTAAAACATTTTTTAAAGCAAGAATACTTTGAAGTACCATCGGACTACAAGACGTACGGCGATGCGCCATCGGTACATGGTGGATATCCCATCCATATGCACAAAACGTTTTGGGCATATGTACTTTCATTGTACATTGAGTTCAGGAGTGGAATGCCCTGCCGGAGTGTTTCCAGACCTCTGTGTGCTATGGGGGTCTTTAAGTCAAGAGTGAATAGGTTACTTCTAGGCGGGCGTGCTCTATCGTCGACCACATCGAGCACGCGAGCCTTTCAATAATAAAAAACCTATCCTAAATTTATAAATTCTTTTAAACAGCCATTGAAGTTCTTTTACAGATTTTTTTATTGTGTGTCTAAAACAAATACTATAAATGTTCTTTTCTCTGATAACTAAAGAGTTAAGATACATAATTACCAGAATAAATCAAACTGTGAAAGATTAGCCAATCAATAAGTTCGCCAACAGGCTAGACATGAGTAGGTACTTGTCGTTCTCCAAAACTGCATCTTGTTCTAAAGTAAAGTCTTACCTCAGTATCGCCCTTTATAATAGTGCTGGCTATCTGTGACTGTTCCTTCAAGCTCTTGGTGAGCATCACCATGTTCTCCGCGACCTTCTCCTGCATGTTCTGGTGGTACTTGAGCAGGGAGTCAATGTCCTCCTGGCTGCTACTGTTGCTTGTGAAGTTCGGAGCCTTGATGATGTTCCGCTTGCGAAGTGCATCGTCACTGTCTGCAAAACCAATTTTTATGTGTGAATGCGGTTTAAAATCAAATAACAGGAGTTATGACTCCGATTAATGTTAAATATCAGGAAGACTGCAGCAGCCACTGTTCAAAACTTTGTTAATTGCTCTGGAGGCCAGTCACATAGTATCTGTTGGCACCAAGCCAGCATTGAAAAGCCAAAGATGCATTGTTTATGCGTTACGAAATATATAATTTGCACCATCAATAAAATAAAAAACAGGTATTGAATTTATTTTTTTCAATTGATTGCATTAGCTACAGAGCGAGGGTAGGTATTGAATGTAGGGATTGAATATTGTGTTCAACAGTAGGTATTTAATTAATCAAATCCTGCCGTTCACTTGTAAATAAAAAAGCCTACAGAGGCCCGTAAGTCTTTTTAAGAATAGGATGTTTTCATACAGATGAAAATATCCTATTCTGAAAAAACCATGTTTTTAAGCAAATAAACATTATTCTTATTCTTCTTGCGAATAAGTAATTTTGCCCATAGATCGTTTTTGCAGAACGTCCTAAAAACAAATGAATGGAAAAAGTACAGTTATACAACACAAATAACAATAGACTTTTTTCAATTTTAATAGTGAATTTCGCAGATTTTTTTTGCGCTCATTTCATAACGTAGGCTTTATTGAACTTCAGTATAATTTTTTTGTTTGAATGAATATGGTCAAGGTGAGTGTAGCTATCGGTTAATGTGAAAACGCACCCAATAAAACAATCAATGTCTTCACCCCTCATTATTCCAGCCTAGAAATACTACTTCATCATTCTGATCTCATTGTGGTAAGTCCGTTGAGGATTTGAATCCATCTCTGAACTTCTGCTTCCGCCACAGTCTCCGGAAAAACTTGTCAGTTAAAGAGTTAAAAAGAATTCTATGTTTGTGAAATTCCAAGTTATAAAAGCCACGGAAAAGCCGACACAGCCCGCCGTACTAGGAACATGAGATCTTACAAGGGTGTTGACACAGGTTGCATCCACATTAGAGGCCTATCTCCTTTTCGTTTCAATGTTAATTTCAAAATAATAGGCCATGAAGAAAACATATAGTTTTTTTCAGCATAACTTTACTCCAACAATAGGATGTTCTGCTAATAGGAGTTACTGCAAATAGGTAATTTTATGAATGGGACGTTTTCTAAATGTCGTTTTGATAGGGAGGCATACAAAATACTAAATTAAATGCTAAACTAAACATACCTAATCCAAAAAGTTCAGATCTGAGCTCCGCTCCATACTTGACTCTAGTTTTCTGGTGTATCTCCTGAGCTGCTGCATCTGCTGACACGGTGGCAGCACCGTGTGACAGAAGCTGGACCGCCTCTAGCTGGAAATGAACGAATTTAGTAATTAATAGACACATCCAAACTATCAGAGAATATATATAATAATATATCAGTTAGTCATTTTCCCATTTATATACATTAACAGCAGGATCCTAACATACTTTTGTCAATCTTCATCCATGCCTTAACAATAATTAGTGGTCCCAGCAAACTTTGTACTGCCTCAGAATATTTTTTTGCCCTGTTTTGTTTTTGTCAGGTATCAGAAATGGCGTTGTATTTGAAAATATTATTGTAATTTTTATTTTCATTTTATGTTATTCAGCTATTTGGGGCAAAGACAAATCCAATAAACCAAAGTTCTTCTAAATCGGTGAGTGGTGTGACTTTGTTTTGTATATAGATACAGTAACTAAGTGATGTCAATTAAACAGAATGAAAAACAAAAGACAACACAAGTTATTAATGTATAGGAATATAAGGATTCTGGTAGACAGTGTTCTGTAGTTTCTGCATGGAAAAAGGTGTGAGTTAGGTATTTATCATCTAAGGCAACTTCTAGGCAAGCATGCTCCATCATGAACCACATCATCTCTTTACATATGGTGAGGTAGTGGTCAAAGGCGCGCCAGTCAGTCATATAAGAAGTCTATAAATTATAGTGTTATTTTGAATGAAATCCAAATGTGTGATGACAATATTTCATTGGACTACAAACCTTCTCACTTGGAGTGTTCAAAGAAGCTGTTTGCACCACACCTTTCAAGAAATTGGTTCTTTTGGTATATTCTGCAATTGCTTCCTTAGTAGGTTTGCTGGAAAAGAAAGAAAAGTTACTGTCAGAGGGATCTCGGAAAGAGAAAAAGTCGTACCAATAAACATGAGTGGGAATGGTTAGCAACCATCGCCATATGACGTCCTACAATAGGACACACACATCCCTTAATTTCGAAAAAATATACAAAGCATTTACAAGACCAACCGTTCTTGAAAGCTCTTGAAGTCAAAATTTTGGCAGAGCCACGTAAGGCTTCCCAAAAACTGGGGTTTTCTATAAGGACAGGGTGAAGATGAAATAGATATTTACATTGTACAATCAGGTCCTGAGCCAGTCTTAAGTTCTGTTAACATTGCACTCAGGGACTCCATGTACTGCTTGAGCCTACAGTTGTTATCAATAGGTTCCTGTTTAGCCATAAGTTCACATTTATTTAGCAGCTGTCTCACATTCATTTCTACCCTAGATTTTGTCGGTAATGTTTTTTTGGGTTTGGGCCTTTCCACAGCCATTTTGGCAAGATAATTTAATTCACCGCTTATCAGTAACACAACAGTATAGTATTTAGGAAATTATTCGAGAATGTTTTATTTCAAAACAATCGCGTTTTGATTATTGATATTTCGAGTTTTGACGTTGACTTTATTAGCGACTGACTGAGATCGATCAATTGAAGAATCAATGTCATGGGCAAAAATTTCGATTGTTCAAATTTGATTCGATTCAGTGGATTGATTCACCCTAGCAAAACAAGATTATAAATATTTTTTGGATTTCATAAATCTGACCGTCAAAATTATAGATAGTGTACACAAAATATTTTTTTCTAACATATGGGAGAGGACTTTGCCCACCCTACAGTGGGACACTAAAGGCAATAACTAAAGTAATAAAATAAAGGTTTAACAGTCTATAAATACAACAACTCTTCCAAGTTAATTCGAAAGACAACAATTTTTGAGAAATTGATTATTAGACCAACTTTTTTTGTAAATTGTTTTTTTTTTGTGTTTATTGAAATCGATTTTGAATGTCGATATTTTCAGGAAGAATACCAACCCTAACGATGACATTGACACATTACATTTTTTTTAATTTACCCTGAAAGGAAGGGTAGTCTTTTGATCTTATTCTAATGGTTCTTCTAATTACTATCAAAACCCGCTCCTTTAGGACTTCTGACTTGAAATAGTAAGGACAGGGCAAACCGTGCGTTTTTTGATGGACTAAACCGAAGTGTGTACTATCTTTGAGTTTGCGCGAAAAACGGCTTTTTTGTTTTTTCTTGTGTTGAACGCGTAAAAGCAAACATTCTTTACTAGAATATTTAATTCTATATTAAGCATATAATTATTAATAGAAAATAACATTTTGCTTTTGAATAGGACACTTTCCATCACAGAAATAAAACACCTCCAAGAATCTATAATGTGTATAAAAACAATCCATCGCTAGTTCCCAAATTCGAATAAAGTTCATTCACTTTGCCATACAAAATTGAGCTTTTTTCTCGTACTCAAAAGATTACTTTTACGTGATAGCAATAATAGTTACCTACTAATTTTCGAGTTGTTCCGAAAGTGTCGAAAATTTAGTCAAAGTTGTCACAACACAGCTATAATAAGGTTTCGTAATTACGGATATTCGAATACAAACTAGTATTTGATGGTGTGATGGTGATTCGATTTGCCACACGAAATTGGGTATTATTTCTCAGCACATTGAGTTTACTTTTAGATGAGGTTACGGATATTCGAATATTTAACTAGTAACAATGAAATTTGAATCGGAAGGAATGAGATGACGCAATACATTCTTATTTACTTCTCGCTTTTTTTTCAAATTCGAATGAATTGTAAGGTTATTCGAATAATTTGAATGACTTCTACAATCGAATGATTCGAATAATGTCATTCACAATCGCCCATCTTTACCTATTAAGTATTTCCCATCGACACGCTAAAAAGAAGAAGCTCTGAATGTACCGGTACCTACTGATTCGATTCCGAAATAGCTTTCAGATAAAATGAGCTGAGAGTAATGGTGGTTCAGTTGTAACAACCCCGACTTACGAGCTGTAGGTTGCGGGTTCAAAGCCCAGGCAGAGGCGCTTTACTTTGTGTAATTAATTTCGAAGCATAGGTATCTAGAATCGGAAATTTGTGAACTCTGGGCCCGCGTGTTCGAATACGGACCATTTTCTCTTACAGAGATGGCCAAACAGGTTTGAATCTCAGCAGTTGATACGTTATAGGCCGGGTATGGCTTTTTTTGTTGTAGGGCCCCGGCTCCTATGCTGACATCTTATTGAGGCGCGCGTGGAACACAATGCAACATCGACTCAACCCGGGCCTGGTTGTGATCGGACAGCGGGCCACCCAACGCTCGCCGTCCGCAGGCCCGCGCCTTCGATGGCCGCGAAGGCCTTGTCTCTCCTCCTTCGCTAGCATAACCGCTTCGCAAAGGAGGTAACCGCTTCCCAGGCCTCCTCGCTCCGGACCATGGATTGAACCAGGGCCGGACGCGAGTGGCCTCGACGAGGACACGGAGGCACTCCGCCCAAGCGGGGCAGACCTCCACCGTGTCTTCCGAGCGATCCTCACAGTGCTGACACCCGGGCGCGCCTACGGTGGCCGGGAATCGCCCTGCGATAGGAGTGGCTTCTGCAGTCCCATCACCTACGCTTACCAGAATTTAAGGCAGTACTTCTTTTTTTTGCCCAAGATCTCTGTAGATCTTGGGGAAAAAAATAAGTGTTGCCTGCAGTGTGCTGTAGTTAGTGTAGTAACATTTTGAAATCAAATTTCACTATCTCAATCCATTTCATGACTGGAAAGACAAATCATAGAAAAGATATGATTTGTCTTTTCCAGTCATCAATTTCAAACCTCATTCAAACTCCTTATTACATCAAGTGTCTACATTTGTTATTTTATTTTACAGAAACGGCAGCAGGCCAGTTGTTGGTTAGCTCTGCCAAAGAAGTGTGAAAATAATTAAAACCATCAGATTTACTGTAAAATATTTAATGTACCAATATGAGAACACTTATTCCAAACCGGAGTAAAAGATTACGACTTGGGGGGCTGCTTCTTGGCGGCTTCGGCATCGGCCTCGCTCTTCTCAAAGTCGCTAATCAGCTTTTCGACTTCAGTGCTGGTTAGAATTCGGATGATAGTCTTGTTGTCTTTGCGCGTCAGAGTCGCCATTTCCACTGAAACAAAAAAACAAATGTAAAGAAAATTTATTATAAATTTTTAGGGTTCCGCATTCTGAGGTAGCAACAAAATCCTATTGCTAAGGCTCCACTGACCATCTGTCTGTTAAGGTATCTCATGAACCGTAGTAGGTAAGAGTATTTAGGACCAGCCCAAATAGCTCTGCACAGAGTAGTGAAATTCGAGAAGTGCTATTGCCCTATTGCGGAAAAATACATGCTAGTAATATTAGACAATAGTAGGTAAGGTAATGATTAATTTTAACAGTGGTATAGGAGCATGGGGATTGGCACAGGAAAAAATAGGCCGAGGGCCAGCAGTGGGCAAAGTGAGGCTGAGGATGAATGTCTTGAAGCAAATCATACCTTTTTCAGGAGTCAGCTTAGTCATGTCCAAAGTCTTGCTGAGCACCTTTATGGCTAAAGCCTCAGCTTCAGCAAGGGTAGTCTCGTTTTCCTTGTATTCCTGTTTCAAACTGGAGACTGCAGCCTAAAAAATATATTAATGAATGAATGTTTATTACTGGCCAAAATTCACATGCATCCATGCAAATCTGAATAAAAATTAAAAGATTGTGGTTTAGAGCTTGAGTGAACAATAAAATAAATTTGAGATATTATGCCCCCTTATGCCACTCAATGTGGTTGTAGTTGATGGAGGCCCGGTCAACAGAGCCTCGCTTCCATAACCTAACCTGTCCGAGTCGGGGTGCCCTAAGGCCCAATACAGGACAAATAACTTCCGAGTTTTATTTTATTACTTTTACGAAAGTAGTGAATTATTAATAATAAATGCTAAAACTGATGAATATCAATTTTATATTCACATTTTAAATATACAATGGGTAGGGTAAGATTAGGCTCCATCTGTGCGATTAACTTTAGGTTAAGGAAAAAAATAATTAAATGTCTTCTGTGATATAGAACAATGAAATAAACAACTTACAGCACTGTTGTTTCCAATGCAAGTAGCCTTCCAGCCACCGTAGTTACCGCTGGGGTCTGACTGGTATAGCTGGTAGCCGTAGTGCTTGTCCCAGCCCATGTAGAGGATGGATACACCGAAGGGTCTCTTACCTGAAGATAAAGATTAATAACATAGAAGAACACTTTTATTAATCCTAATCAAGTAAGTAATAAGGGTTATTCCCGCTCGGTAACACCCTTTCGTCAACACTGTTGACGATCGGGAAAAAAAAGTTTCGTTCGTTCACAGTGTTGACGAACGCTACTTATTATTTCGGGTAATTCCCGTTCGGTAACACCTTTCGTTCCTGTAGTCAACACTGTTGACGATCGGGAAAAAAAAGTTTCGTTCGTTCGCAGTGTCCATGAATGCTGGTTTTTATTTTTAAAATATGGAAATAAAAATAAAACATGTCATGGATTTTATGGTTATAGTTTCGTTATTAAATAAGTGTAAACTAGATGATTATCTGTGATACATAATAGTGTACTTAGTTTTCATTAGTCACTTTCTCAACTATATTTGATTAAATATAGTTGAGAAAATGTTAAATCAGTGTCACAATTTTATTACTTATCAAAGTGTAAAATGGTTATTATGCACATGATGGGTTATTCCCGCTCGGTAACACCCTTTCGTCAACACTGTTGACGATCGGGAAAAAAAAGTTTCGTCATCTAATTTACACTAATTAAATAACGAAACTATAACCATAAAATCCATGACATGTTTTATTTTTATTTCCATATTTTAAAAATAAAAACCAGCATTCATGGACACTGCGAACGAACGAAACTTTTTTTTCCCGATCGTGTTGACTACAGGAACGAAAGGTGTTACTGAACGGGAATTACCCGAAATAATAAGTAGCGTTCGTCAACACTGTGAACGAACGAAACTTTTTTTTCCCGATCGTCAACAGTGTTGACGAAAGGGTGTTACCGAGCGGGAATAACCCAGTAATAAAGTTGTATTTCAAAACTTTAGGATTTTATTTTACATAAATGTACAACATTGCAATGTGTTTTTCTTTAATTCCTTATTGTACACCAGAACAACTTATACAGTCATTATAAAGCTCGTATTCATGTTGTTTCCATGTTTTTCTTTTTTTTTTGATCAAATAATATGATTGAAATGAATGATCAAGATTAATAATTGCATAGGTGTTGTTTTGTTAGAAACTGCCAGTCTCCATAGCGGAAAAGACATGAATTTAAGTATGAATAAATAGTTTTATCTCACCTCCATACTGTGTGTAGGCTTGCTTCACATCACACAGCCATGACACAAGCTGCTCACAGGGAATTGATTCACCATACTGCAGGAGGTATCTCTGAGCGATAAGTCTGAGTTCATTCGTCAGAACGTTGGCGTCAGATGTGATGCCCGCCACTGAACACACCATGTCATCATTGAGCTTATAAATCTTCTCAGAAAAGAATACTTCATCAAGGAGTTTGTTTGTATTCCTGCGCTCGGCAGCTAGCAAGATACCATCCGTGGCCAGGATACCGAGACATGTCCCGGCATGACTGATAGCTTCCATAGCATACTCAACTTGGTACAGCCGACCTAAAAAAACACATTAATGTGATTCGTGATACTTGTTTCAGTAAACGTGATGTAGAATTGAAGAATAGTATTTACCTTCCGGCGAGAATATGGTGGTACGTGTATCATAACGCCGAGCCTGTAGAAAACAATGTTATGGATCAGAATGATTGAATGACCAAGCAAGATTGCTAACCTAAGTAAAGTTCGGTTTTACATTACAATCAGAATAAAATAAGACAACAACTTACCATGTTTGTAAAAATTAAATATTATTTCTTGTATTATACACCTAATTAACTGATAAATTGTAATAATTTCTAATGTTTTACGAAATGCAACTTTGCCGGACGATTCTAAGATGACATTGACAATTTTAATTTGACATTTACAAAGGACTGTGTTCCAGTTCAGAAGCGGTCCACTTCGTAGCATTATCGGTGGCACACTGTCTTGCATGACAAGAGTAACAGAGATAGTGCTATTTTCTAATGGTCAATATCTTTATAGTGCCGAAATAACAGGGATGACAACAAACTTTTGATTGTAAAGCGTCCAAAAAGTTTGTACTAGTGAAAAACCCTGCCAGATGTGAAAATAAAACGAAATGTTTTATTTTTCAAATCCGTAAAAGGTCTCCCATTTTGTTTCAGCATTTTTTTTTAGTTTTTCGTTAGGTTAAGGTTAGGCTTTCAGTTCATAAATAGTCCGAAGTAATAAGTATAGTTTAATTTTTTTTAATTATTTTAATTTTGTTTTCTATTCTCAATTTTGTTTCGGTCATTCGTTGGGTTTTTTCATTTTTTAAATTATTTATTTTATTGCAACCATCCACCGTCAAAATAATGATCAATGCATTTGCTCATCGTCAAAATAGGCGATGAGCAAATGCATTGATTATAATTTTGACGGTTTACGTCAGTGGGGATGGGAGTTTTTGGCAAGATTTTGTCAAGCGAAGTTTAGCGGCTGGTTTAATTATTCGTAAATTGATTCCTAGTGAATATTGTGATGTTAATTGGAAGTTGTAGTTTTGTGTCTCAAGTGTCCACGCACCTGTAAAACCATAAAAAAAATATTTATATACAATTTTTTTTAAATAGATTTTATTTTTGTTTTATACATTGGTAATAATTGAAACAGGCGTGAGCTGAGAATTTTATTGTAGTAGAAACTTGAAGAGAATGCCAAATCGAAATATTTGTTACCAGATACTCCAAAAACTATTAGAATATATTACATCTGCATGCTAATGCAAAACACAAGAAATGAAGGACGTATAATTTGGCAATATGGTCAAAAGACTACAGCCTCCCCGTCGGGATAAATAAAAGGTAGTTATCTATCCATCTGTCGTGTGAAGTGATCGTTTTTTTAAGCGGGAATGTTTGAGTATTTTTGAAAATGGTATTAACCTATTATTATAATGAACATAAGCCCTCCGACGACCACCGAATGCTGATACACCATAGGATATTGACTGTAATCATATAGATAATCCAATCCTATCAAGCGAAATCGGTGAGTGATTTTTTTGCACTTACACTTATTAGGATTCCGTACCCAAATAACCAACGGGACCCTATTACTGAACCTCCGCTGGCCGTCCGTCCGTCCGTGAGCGGGTTGTATCTCGTGAACCGTAGGTAATGGGTAGACAGTTGAAATTTTCACAGAGTGTGTATTTCTGTTGCAGCTACAACAACAAATAATAATAGTGTAAGCATACAGCTGTACCTGAGAGACTCGCTAGTGTATTTGTAATTGAATGTAAGTAGGTATATAATAACTTAATTATTGATTGTAAGTATCACAAAACATTAGTTGTATAAATACACAACATTCGTTTTGTATACAATTGCTCAAATATTTGTATGCCAGTAAATGATAATTAAGAAAACTCACACACATATAAAAGTTGTAAACCTTCAACAAAATAAACAACACAATATTATTATAAACTTTTATTATTAAAAATAACACTCATACATGCATGTATTAGGTTACACTTACTATTATTATAAGAAATAACAATATAAGCACCTAAATTAGGTCATTAAAAAGAAGAAGGAAGCTTAAATCTATAGGTAGGACTTAATTACAATAATATCTTAAATAAATATATAATAAAGTAGGTAATATGAAAATTATTATCTAGAAAATATCTAGGTACCTATATAGTTTACTTGATAAATAAAAATATGTATTGTCATAATGTTAGTCAAAAGTCAATCGGGGATTTCCTATGCGTAACATCGACATTACGCATAAAAATCTGCTTTTGCAAGCACTCATTTCCTCATACAGACAAACTTTATTTTGAAATGAACGGTTAATGATGATGAATTCTTATAGTGCAGCATTAACAAAACGGGTGTTTGTGATTTATGGTTTTAAGGGTATGTCTTAAAAATAGTTCTACGCATTACTATCGTCATCAGGAGGTCCCGGGACCTTCATTAGTCACATTGCTTTTCTTGTAGTCGCAATTAGGTCGTAAATAGGTTGAACCATGACGTACAATAGAATCATCATGGTGAACACTATGAGCGCTGTCGACAAGCCTCCTTGCTCACTAGAGAAGTGGTCCATATGGAATCCCATGACCATCGTTACAAGTCCCATGGATACAGCAAAAAGTCCGACTGCTAAATGTATGATCTTGACGGGTCCGCTTTTGACCATCAGACGCACTTTTGCAGAAAATAGAGCGACGATGCCGGTTATAAAACTGCACAGTGTAAATGCCAACGCGATCACACCTGCAACAAGGAAAGGTTAATATGATCAAATTCTTCCGTTCCCTCGTTCAGCTGCTGTAGCAAAAGAAAGGACATTCCTCACAATTTATGAAACTGAATTGGTTTATCTACAAGGTATGTTTTGTTAGAGTAACCTCTCCATGAGCGTCGCTATTGATGTTATTGCTTTATGAAGATAGGTATGTCAAGATATGACTTTATTATCAACCAGGTGTTGACACTCGATATTTTTTAGCAATTGAGAAATTGCCGACGCATCCTCAATATGGTTCATATTGATGCTTCGGTCGGTACTCAATAGACCCACTATTAGATGTTACTAATTACTTCATGCAAAAGACTCCCGTTTTCCCCATGACAATGTTATTTTGCCTAACCATGGATCGAATCTGTTTAAAGGTCATATTTTTCAACCTTCTTTGCATGATCCATAGAAATGGAATACGCACTCGCTCACCTACCTACCTAGTCTGATTAAGTTTTACTAATAGAATAGAATACTCTTTATTATGTACTCTCAATATGATAACTGATAAATAGGTCGTTTGGTAATAAAATGAGATAGATAACAACGCTATTGCAGGTGTAACTAGTTTCTGTTTTAGAAGTGACAACAATAAAAGAATTTAAAGTTTGAATATGGTTTTAACAGACTGGTTTATGGAGAAAGAACTGTAGTAGTATTTTATGTATGTATAATAAATACACATGTAGCCTGTGAAAGATCTTTCACAGATACACAGGGGATCACATATGTTTGAGGGACAAGACAACGCTCAACAAAGCCGAATGGTTTCCAAACGTCGATGTGCCATATTAATAGCCGCGTATCTACTGTTTACCTGTATGCCAAGTGCTTGATAGAAAAAAATCTTACCGCAGATTCCGTGAGCACTTGAGACAACCATGTCGACTCTAGCCAGTCCAAGGAAAGTACCAGCGATGACAAACAAAGAACCGATGAGCTGCAGGCACCCGTGTACGATTCGTTTGCCATCTTTAGACATTTGGAACGACCAGGAGTTGTGCCTGTGTAGCGTCAATATTGCTTCCACCAGAAAGAGTTGATACTGAAATCAATGGTGAAATAAGTAAGAAGTCATTATTTTTATTATGGCCAGGAGATACCTACATCAGCTGGCATGATTGTGATAAAGTGGTAACAGAAGCAACAATAGCTGGCCCCTAATTCTGTTGAAACTCTGTAAGGCCAGATCAAGCAGTCGGCTGTAGGTATTTCTATCTTCACAGAAGTAAGCCTCGGAAGTAATTTCTCTAGCTTAAATAAGTAAACCTATAGCTGGCTCCTAGATTTCTATACGGTATTGTAGCCAATTTTGTCCCAGGGCAGATGCTCAATCAGTATCTGATACACAAAGTATAGGTATATAGAATGTCTTCATTCACCATGGAACTTAAACAGGTTGTATCTTCTACCAATAACTTGTAGCAAAATGGGTTCTTAATTGAAAACGACTTGCCCCGTATCCGAAAAGGTGACAGTTGTGGGTTCGATAGCACTTCAAACGACTACGAATCTTATGAAAATAAACTTGATAATGTAGTTCTAAACTACAGTAATTACCTAGGTGCCCACTTCATCGTTTTTATTTTCTAATTAAATACCTACACACTTGTCTTAGTTTTTGGTATACCTACGGGAGTCGTATTATTCTAAACTGTCGCATATCTTGTATGATGCCACTGTCGTTAAAATTACTAAAAAACAACTACAAAGCAAAACAATTTTCATTTCAAATGATTATTTTCACAATACGTACGCCAGTTCCCGCGAAAATGATATGCAGCTCCAGATTGGTAATAGCTCCGTTAGGTTCCGAGGTCAGTGCGAAGCGCCACAAACAAAACACTACTATCGCAATCTGCATGTGGTGGAGAAGGTTGAACAGCTGGCAGATGGCTCGAAAGGCTGCCACCCACGAGGAGTCGTATATGTCCCCGCTCTCTTGATCATAGGCAGCGGGGGCACGTGTCAGCTCCGCCTGGTAAGGCACGTGCTCCCGTACCTCAAACATCTCCACCTTTTCAATAGATTGCCGGCTTGTACTAGGTCTAGGATCCATTTTCAATCAAAGACACTAAGAAGTTTAAAAAAACTTCAACTATCCACCAACACGCGGTCACATGCGAGTCCCGTCGACTAAGGAACTAAATTGCAAAAGTATTTTTGGGAGATAAGCGGTACTCTTGTTTATGATAACGGAGAAAATTCGGCTGATAGGTCACTTATCGAAAAGAATTGACGGTTTTGAGATTAGAATCTTGCGTAACGTAAGATAATACGAGATGATTTTATACTTATTCTCTAGATTATGCTTTATCGCGTCCAGTCTTTAGGAATGTCGAAATTTTTGTAGTAAGCTTAAGGAGTGGTGATACAATAAGTATTATAGAGTATCTGGCTGTCGTGACCTAGTTTCCAGTGTTTGGTCTCTCGTTCAAATACACTTCTCATCAAAAAAATCGAAACACTTTCGTTTTTATTGTTTTTGTCCTAATTTTTTACAAAAGAGAATTAATTCCATGAAAAAAAAAACATTATTGTGTAGCTGGCAGTTTGGTCATTACAGTAAGAAGAAAAAAATCAAAATTCGAAATTAGAATTTCATTTGTTTATCCTATAAATGAAATTAATCACTGTTTTGAGACAAATGTGTATTTAGGGTTGGAGTACGTTTCTCGTTTAAAAACTAAAATTAGCGCTTGTCTTTAAACTTTTTGTTTCTTATTTCATTTACTGTGACTTTGGGACGTCTGAAAAAACTTTTTTTTCTAAAACATATGGATACTTCGCCCGCAGAAGCCGCCCAAGTGGTGGCATTGCTGGATTCTGGACTTAGTCAGCGTGTTGTGGCTGCAAGATTGCATCTAAGCTTATCAACTGTTCATAGAGTCTACAAACGCTATCGGGAGACTGGTTCGTTCACGCGCCGTTCAGGATCTGGCAGGAATCGGGTCACTTCTGAGCGAGATGATCGATTTATTGTAACAACCTCTTTACGAAATCGACGCCTTAACGCTTTTCAACTGCAGCAGCAGCTTCGCGTTGTACGAAGAGTAGCTGTAAGTGACTCTACAATAAGAAGAAGGTTGAAGGAACGCGAATTGGCACCGCATAAGCCAGCGAATGGGCCGAAATTAACTGCAGACCATCGAAGAGCGCGCCTTAACTTTGCACGCGAGCACCTAACTTGGTCATACCTTCAGTGGAGCAAAGTACTGTTTTCTGATGAGTGTAAAATTATGCTGTATGGTAACGACGGAAGGAACAAGGTCTACAGAAGAGATGGAGAACGCTTTGCACAATGCTGCATTGAAGAAAAGGTCAGCTATGGTGGCGGTTCGTGGACGGTTTGGGGAGGAATCAGCGCCGACTGTAAGACAGAACTTGCCTTTGTATCTGGGCCACGGCTGCCTGCACTAAACTCTCATCGGTACATCGAACAGTGTCTTGAACCTCATGTGATGCCCTATGCACATTTTATTGGCAACGACTTCATATTCATGCACGACAATGCTAGAGCTCACACCGCGGGCGTCGTACGAGATTATCTTACCGAAGTCGGTATCTCCATTATGGTATGGCCAGCAAGAAGCCCGGACATGAATCCCATTGAACATCTATGGGATGAATTAAAGAGACGAATTCGAGCAAGAGTTCCAGCCCCAGAAACACTTAGCCAGCTGCAAAATGCAATCCAAGAGGAGTGGGATAATATACCACAACATGTGATCGTGACTCTCATCCGATCGATGAAGAACCGTATGGAAGCAGTAATAAGAGCTCGCGGAGGGAATACAAGTTATTAAATAAACGTTTCTTACATTTTTTTTCATTTACGCGTGTTGTTTTACCCATTTCCTTCATATTCCATACAGGGTAAAAATTACTCATTATACAAAATACGAAACCTATGAAGACTTAATTTGAATTTAGAACATTAACATTAGGATTTAAAAACCTCATACTACCCACTATTAAATGACATTTTACATTTATTCCTAAATATACACATTTTTCTGATAATCCTTATCAAATCATAAACTGCGAGGTGTTTCGATTTTTTTGATGAGAAGTGTACATTACCTGATATATTTGCAGAGAAGCCGTTCTTTATTTGAACCATTCTGCTACCAATATGTTTTTGTTTAGTAGATGAGGTTGTTTGCTTATTCATATTGTCCCAAGATGTGTGCCAAATGGCATCAATTTAATTCAGTTTTAATCTGTGGACAGATGATAATGTTTAAGCATCAGATCAAGTCGCATGCAGACACAACTTGGATGCTGCTTTAATTTTCAATTAGGGCGGTGCCTATTCGTGCAATATTTGTGTAAAAAACAGTTTCCCATTTTGATTCAAAATCTTAGTCGCCTCTTAGACGACTAAGGGACTCACCAGAGAATGGGCAGCAGCATTCTCAGTGCATTACAATAGGTACACTGTGATCGCCAACCAGGCGGGTTGGCGATCACAGTGTACCTATTCAAGTCAAGCGTGGCGATTATGGCAAACCCTCCCTTTGTGGGAGGCCTATGTCCAGCAGTAGACGTCTTTCGGCTGATATGATGATGACTGTATTAAGCAGGAATAAATAAACTGCATAGAAAGTTTCAGTGCTCTGATTCTAGTTACCCTACGAGAGGTAAAAAATATTTTCAGCCTTCTAATGTCTCGAAGACACTATTTTGTCCGACGGTTACGGTAATTTGAAGTTAGTTACGCTATTGAGCGCCAGATGGCGTTCTCATATAGGTTTCATTAAGATGGCATAGATGGCGCTAGTAGGATCGCGGAAAAAGAGCTTTTACAAAATCAGTTCCTCGTTCATGTGACCATGTGAAATTCGAGATGGAGTATGTTAATCCTGTATTTTTGTACAGGGTTAAATATGGAAAAAGCTTTTTTTCCAAAAAAAATCCAATCGAACTCCAAATAAAAACCACTACAAAGTTTAAAATAACTTTAATTTCGGAAGTCGGTGTTTCTGGTGTGTGTGAAAAATTCTACCAGTTCATATCTGTTTAACTATCTCTGAAAATCTTCAACAGATCTGTACGAAATTTAAATGAGACCATTTCGGAATAAAGAATTTTGTATATCCGTGAATTTTACAAATCCGTCTATACCTAGGTGATTATGGCAAATCCGTCTATACCTATGATGGAGTAATGTCCGAACATATAAAAAAAAAAATCTTCCGAATTGATATCTTTCTCTTTTTTTGAAGTCGGTTAAAAAGGATAAAGAAACAAAAGCCATCCTCTATTGTCGTCAATTTGATTAGATAATGTATGCAATTAATGAGTACTTCTGCTGCACTTTTTACACTTCTTTTAAAAAACTTTGTAAAATCAAATTATATTACATCACCCCACTCCATTGTGAGGTGTGGTTCTTTTGCTTTTGGTCATAGTTAAAATCTTCTTCTAGCCGGGATATTTGCCCCACAGGGCCTCACACATGATGTCAATGAATTATGGATAACGTCATAATAAACTTCGATAGGCTCCTCATAATTATACAACCTACGAAAAAATACAAATTAACTGTACAATTGGGCCCTAGGCCTCACCATAAAGTCGTATAATCCCGTTACAGAAAAATAAAACAAACGAAAATATCCATAGACAACAATTACAACAAAATGAAAAAGACAATAGTACAAAACTAGAAGAAATAGGTGTTCAAAGAAGCCGTGGGTTATTAAGGAGGGTACAGGTCCGCCTTTCAATTAATTAAGGTGCTAATGAATTCCTACCTGAGGGTTTAGTTCGCCCAGCGAGGCGTAACCCATTTGTCAACGCAACACGTGATAACGAGGGGTCAGACTGGCCTTTTTAGACCGAGAGCCGCCGGGAGCAGTGACCTGGCCTTAATAGTGTCGTCTATCCGTGTAAAAGGATACGTTGATACGTGTTTTATTATGAACCTGTCCTAAAGGATGTTCTCTATCCGAAGTAAAATCTCAGAGATAGTCAATTTGTATGAAGCTGTTATTGTCCTCACACTTCCGTTCTCAGTCACTCACCATGAATTTGAAAGAGTATCTACTTATAAGATTCATCCTACATCTATGAACTTTTGCTTTAAATTAAGAGAAACCTTTTGGACATACAAGCACAAGTTGCATTAATGATAAGTGTCCTTTTAATGAGAACACCGCAATATTGATAGAGGTGATGAGGTGATACACCAAAGTTAGGCAAACTTTCACCTCATCACCTCACCCGTAAACTGATGATAGCTCACGGTAGCTCTCGTGCACTGATGATGCTCTTCGAACAATAAGCTTAAACAATTATGACATTTAAAAGCTTGTTAAGCTTCTCAGTGACAGCGCAAAGCATAATAACAAGGTTGAGTTTCCGATACCTAAGTAGATACAAAGGAAGAAGACGAAAAATAAACTGATCCATTTAAAAATAATATCTAAGCAAGCAAGCATGCACGATTGCACGTAGACATTACGTCACTAAACAGATCTGCGAGCTAGCGAGTAAGTAAGCGCGGTCATTACTCCAGCGTGGCGCGCGATCATAAACCGATCGATCGCGATTGAGATGTTTCATTATAGACGACTCATTATTGATTCTTATGTCGATGATGTTCTGCAGTCTTCTTTTTCTTTAGTTTGCTTCTATTTTGACGTCACAACGACTGCAGATCAGTTACTGGTCAAAACGTTTTAGTAACAGTACATACATTCTTTCCCTGTTCTCATCTTCATTACCATCTTAAGGAGTTCATTACCATCGTAAGACCAATAAATAGAGTAATTTACTGAAAAAATCTAATTAGTCCGTCGATGGATTTCCAAAAAAATTTAGATATGATTTTTTTTTTCACTTAAACGATCAATAAAACGCTTAAAATAAATGTAGACGATACAGTGCTTTTGAATTTTGATGAGCTTTATTTTTATCGATTTTAAATGGCAAAAAATACGTGATAAATATTTTTTTTAATGTAACGGACGGACTAAATAGAATAAGATTTTTATATCTAGTAAAATACCCTATTATAATTAAATTAGTCTTCTTCTCTACTAAGTTACTATGTAGAGTCAAGATAGGTTATCCAGACGAGTTTACTAAAGTCATTTGAATACGACAAGATTACATTTCATGAGCATATGGGTTATAATAATTAACAGCTTTTATAACGGTAGTCGCTTAGCGTTAAACAGAATATAACTAGATTACTAATAATATACCTCTAAAATGTTACACTCTACACTTCTACAGAATTGCAAATAGCCCAAGAGTTCATTTTCCCTCAAATATTTAGTGCTCTATAAATCTTTTGTATTTTCTATGGTAAACGCGTGTATTGCACGCCTCACGTCATTCCCATGATTGTTAATTATTATAAATCGATGGAGGCTGCGCGGCGGGCTCGTCGACTGCATTCGATTATTATCATTAGATTTATCGCTAGCAACAGACGCAAGCGCATCCCGCCGGGCGACGCAGACGCGACGAAAGATCACGCGTGGCGTGGATCATTCTTTATTCAAAATTAAGTTGAGCTTTATGGTTAGTGTAAGACTTTGTCGAAGCTGGAATAAAAAACGAAGAAAGTTGGGCTATTGAGTATTAGGCTACCGTATTCGGCTATTGAATCACAACAATAACGATTTTTGACACAGAATTTTTATAGACCCATATCGGTCTCTGGAGTCTGTAGGCGCGTGCTAATTCGGGAAAAAATATTGATTTATGGTTATGATCGAACTCAAATCACCTAAAAAGAGAAATATTTAAAAAAAACGCATTTGGCGACAAAATCAGGCTGGTCACCAAATAGGTAGGTGACTAATATTATAAATGAGTTCTTTACCAATTGTTTGTGGAAGAATGCGGCAGTAAACCACATGTTTCGTCATCACTAGATAATCATGAATTTATTGAATCCACATGAATTATGTGAAGTTACCAAAGTGGATCGAAAGTGCATCATATCGGAATCCATTACCGTTGCATATAGATTTTTAATTTATTGTCATTTTGTCGACGACATCTTCAGAATTTATTTCAATTTTCTAAATGGTCCCAGCGACATTATTGGGATTAATAATACTTTTAATGGGCAATTAAGTGCAGTATCTTAAACAGAATGTTAGATAGAAGACTGTTACGTGAATCATCTTTAAATCCGAGCTATAAAATAAAAATGGTGCTTCACATCTTGTAGTCCTTGCAAATGAACCAGAAGGCACAGTGGATTCGAATCATAATTATAAAGCAAGTAATGTCGAGTCGATTGGTCGGCAAGGCTCTGCCATCAATATAGCGTTTGCGAGCGGTAGTTAATATCTTAATAAGAAAGCAATAGAGATTATAGAACCGTGGCAGTACGGGGGTGGGCTGGGTAATAGTCGGGCCACTATGTGTGGTCCCGTCCAGCCATGCTTTGCGGATGTATCGATAAATCCGAGGCTGAGTACGACCGTAGTTAGTGCAGAATAATACATAAATAATCGCTTCACAAAGAATGTTATAAGTGATGTAATTGAAGACTACATGACTTCTACTAGTTTTTTGTAATGGATGTTTCAAGTTGTGGATGTGAATAGGTTGATTCATTGGTTATTATATGATACAGACATATTTCTGTGATAAACTTGCTGCTATTTGTGCTTTACTTATCTCTAAACAGTACTTTCATCCCTCTTCATTGGGTTGAATGACTATTGGAACCGTTTTTGGGATATTCTTAACGATTTACATTTTAGACTCGACTGTAGGTATTACCAAAATCTACCTACTTTCCCAGAATGGTAATGTTTTCTGATTCTATCGATACCAAGCATCACTAAGGTTTAGCAAAACCGACTGTTGGTCGATTATCTTCCTCCAGTGAGATCTGCAAAGCTAGAGGATACAAAATAATTGTTTTTCGTGACCCATATGTTATGTTTGCCGGTAATTTCAACCCGTTGCGTGCGGATGGCGTTTTTTTTTGTTTTTCTTTGAGTATTTGCTGTAGGAATGATAATAGTAGGAAGGAACATAAGTGTTACTTGTAAAGATTGTGTTTTGTTTTTCTTTGTAAATCAATGGTAGGTGTAAGACTTTTTAATTTTGAATGCTTTATTTTTATAGAGTTAATGGACTTTGTTTGCATACATTTTAAAACTTTGTATCTACGTATGACGTAATATTTAATAATATAATCGTTAAGATATAATACAACAAAACAAAACATCAAAGAAAAACTTTTTACGAAAGTTTTATGAAACTATCAAACGTTAAACATAATAATTATTATTTCGCACAGTGTGCAATTTTATATAGTTCTATGGATATGGATAGTTTAGATAGTATAAATATAATGTATGATAGTCCCCATCTAGGATGTGCCGTGGCGAATGAGTAAATGCCAGCGGTCGGACCCGGGGGAACATCAAGCGATTTTTGACGAGAAACCCCTCCTACTTTTAAAATTGCCCGTAATAAATCACTTCAGATTGCTTAGAAATAACGATTCGCTATTACGATGTTATTGAATTAATTTTTATTCGTATTTTCTTTTGAAATCGTTGAAATTCTCACGGAGTTTGTTTCCTGGTGTTGATAGATTGATAATTAATTGAGGTTTTCAAATTGTCTACACTTTTTATCCTTATACTAGTCCTTCCCATCTTCAATTGATTGTGACTATAGTACTATGTCTCCCTTTCTAGTCTGTCTAATTTATACTGCTAATCAACTGAACCGGCACTAAGCAAACTTGTCTGATATTTGGGGAAAAACACATGATATTTTGTAGGCACACTGAAAAATAAAATAAAAACTCCTAAACCCTCTCGGATGACTTCGCTGACCCAGCGAGTGTAAATAATCTAATTTGCGGTCGTGTGGCTTATTGGTGTTATTTTTAAACGTGTGCATCTGCCTGGCCGAAAATACCAAAGCATTTAAAAAGTATAGATATTTTTGTACCTACTAAGCTCATCACAATTTTGCGCATTAACAGCGTACGAGCGAATCTAGATTGATGCTGCATTTTCTAAGATTTAGTAGTCTATAAAACAACCATTCTCTTTAATATAGATTCTGGTTACATTGAACTTGTGCAAGAACGTAAACACAGGCGTTTTTATTTCTGTACTTTTAACTTACCTATATGAAAGATACATGTATTCTAAGATAGTAGTTTCTGGAAGTGGCTTCACCCGCAAGGTAGTTGGAAATTGGAACGTACGTACTACGTATATCAAAAGTATCCAATGTTCTAATGCTGGGCCTTTAATCATTCAAATCCAGTTAACCCAATGGCTGACTGGTTTTGAATGTCTCAATATATATGATTGATTAACCAACATGCAAAAATATACCGAATTTCACATAATATTAGTAGGAAATAGGATAGGAATATATTCCAGTTAGAAGCGGCAAAGCTCATCACAATTTTGCTACACACATTAAAGATTATTATAGCTACCATAGGAACTTACACCAACCTTCATACATCCGTTGAATGACATTATCACCGGCAAAGTGCAGTTTTACACTGTCATGTAATTATTGTAACTTTTACTCACAACATTTTTACTTTCCACTCGAGTAAAGTAATCAGTGAGGTCTTGTGGAGCCCTTTTTCAAACAGTCGAAAGCCGGTGCTGGTGTCAGTAGGAACGGCGCAAGCGCAGTCCCGCGTCATAAAGAAAAACTTGTAATTAAGAAAATTGTTGAAAAAACTTTTATGACCACGTGAAAGTTAAGACTTTTTTGTTGTAAATTTCGATGCGACGATAGTTAGGTTTTTAAAAACTGTGTTTTCTGTGAATTACCATATTTTTTTCTATAGAAAAAGGTGTCATTATCTAGGTAAGTACTTACCAATTTTATCCCCGTAACTACATATTTCTAGTGAAGACTACTTCAGAGCTTTTGCAGTTATTCAGTAATTTATCAAGCGGTATAGGAGATTTACGGTACTTTGCAAATGTGAATATAACAACCTTTTCATTACATTTTCATCGTTAGTTCCTATCAATCTGCCTGTCAATTTACTAGGCCTGTGTTGAAGTACGAGTAGTTGGTCAAGTTTTTCCGGAAAATAATACCCTATAATAAGTAGCATAAAATAACGATGGCTGGACTGAGTGAATGACAGATGGCACAGCTAGAAAGGAGGGACTCAGTTCTGAGATGACCTCAAATAGGTCAATTGGGCCTCTGTGGCTCGAGAATGATGTCGATGATGGTGAATAAGCTATCCTCTTCTTACCGTGGCTTGCTGATTTAGTGAAATAGGACTTAGTTGACAGGATCAGCTGCAGGATTGCTTTTTACAATTATTTTAACACCAATCGATTTGTCAAGTGAAGTGATTATTTCTTCGGAGAGCCATGTGTGGAAATCCTGATCTACCAAAATATCATGATTGATAGTACAATTTTCGAAATGCATTTTCTAATCTTTCCACAAACATTTCCAGTGTGTGTGCTAACATGTTTCCCTCATCATTCAGCTTCGATAGGTTCCTGATAGATTGCTTGTGTATGGTTTTCTTTTAATACCCTTGTCTGTCACTATTCATGTTGATTTATTACTTCCATTCCATTCTTACGTCACAATAACGTTTTTGTTACGAAAATTGGGTTTTCCTATTTGTGTAAAAAAGTTTCAGGTTGTGATTTATACGTCAAGCATAAGTGTGGTGTGTCGCCGCGTCTGTTAATGTGTCGTATTCTCAGCTGCCAATATCAATCATGTATTACTATCAGTTTCAAACATTCCTATATTGACTCGTTACCGTTAGACATGTGTAATTAACTTGATTGTCTCGCGGGGCAGACAAAGGGTTCACATGTCATCACCTTTATATCGGAAGCGTGAATTTGCACAAGTGTCACTGTTACGTTCGTTTGCCGTGTTCTCGTGTAAGTATATTGCCGGACGGGCGGTCGGGTCGGCCGCGGGCGTAGGGTTATCAGCGTTACTATTTATTTCAATAAAATTCTCATATTGATGGCTTCCCTGGAGGTTTTCCTGATGAATTAAAGACATATAATTTGCCATCATATCGCTTCGCCTGAAAAAGGTCACTTACTTAATTTAAAGAATAATATTGATCTAAATTTCGGAAAACATTTCGTAGAATAGACTCGTACGGAGTATTCTAAGAGATGCCTATTACAAATGACGCTATTTACTACAACGTAGACATAATGAATTTTATTTAACGAACTAGTAATGATTCACCATGAACCATTCACCAATCCGTCCGCAAACATAGTCTTAGCTGCATCTAACATCAGATGCCTGAAACAAAGTCACATAATGGCAGCCCTAAGCATGTGTCGTGTCCGCACCGGGTCGGCCGGCATGCGGCACCGGCGCGCGGTGCGGCGCTCTGTTTGCACTGTGATGCGCCCCACGTGCACGATAACAGGTTATTCAGCCTAAGAATCATTACACACTGACAGGCAAAGCGACTTAACAGCAGCGATATTATAACTCCCCTTACTAATTCAAACATGATGTTTTATTTTGCGGAGTTTCCGTACATAGTTTCTTTAATCTACAGTTACAACTAAATCGTGGGCGCAGAACAAATTACACTGATTATCTCAATTGCTGAGATACGTCTAATTGCTTAAATGTCCGGCTAGGAAATATCTTAACCAGAGATATTAAACCTAAATCTGTTTCACTAAATAATTTTGACGAAATAGCTATGTGCAATATCAATGAGGAAGAAATTAAAAATATTAATGATGCAGAATTTTCAAGAGTAGAATATTCAGATAAGACGAAATACAACAACAAGGAACCACATGGAAATAAAGATCACAATCTGTAGAGGGAATGAACCAATACGGTGGTCGGGAGTATTTGCATAGCCAGCAGCCAGATCTCGGACTTGTGAACTACCCGAGGAGATGCATCCGACGATAGCAGTGCACAGTTAGACCGTGCTCTATGTATATGAATGAACATGGGCGATGGGAGTACCTGGTAGGGTTTGAATAAACTAGATTGTGCTTGCTACGGTCTCGGGTTTCATTTATTTCAAAACTGATTTTGTTTTATGTTGTTGCAGTTAAGAGTCGTTTGTTTGTCCCATTTTGTTAGTGAAGATATCTCTCATTGCTTTTGGATCTTTCACAGAACAGTCGGGTGTTCTGAATTTGACTAACTGATGAATCGCTGACCTGTGATGGACCTCTTATTCCTCGGCTGCAGTGACAGATGTTAGGTTCAGTATTGATCTACCGTCGTACAATCAATCTTTTTTCATAAAACTGTTTCATCGCATGGAAACTATTTAAATGAAAAGTTGTGTGATGTTAATCATTTGCTTTATACTTACTTATAATTTTCACTGTTTTTGTTTTATGTTTCTGTACCGTTTCTAAGGGGAAGCCTATATATGATTTTTTTTTCAATCACTAAGCCATAGGCCTGTTCGATTCAGTTTGCCCCACCTGTAATTGATGTTAGATAATCTGCCGGCGGCTATGACGTGCCTCTTAATACATTAACGTTACATCCTCTAGACATGTTACTTTGGTGTTCGCCGATTTTATCTGTCATTGGTTAAACAAGGTTTTCGTTACGGAGCGCGGTAGAAACTTTGATTTTAATCTGCTCTGATATAGAGACCGAGTCGGACTCGAGCAACCGGTATTGAATAATTGTTGTTAGTAAAAACAAATGATTAGAGTTGGTAGAGTGTAAATGAGTTAGGAAAAAAATAAATAGTCAGATGATTATCTACCACCCAATGTGATCTTTAATCGTTTTGTTTTTGTGGTCGTAGAGAAATGCAAACAGATTTAGAAGTTGCTCGATTTTCTAAATCTCTTTTCTGTGAATTGGTGAACAGACATTCTAAATTTCCATTTTGCTTACCGTTTCATCTCTGTTTGGCAGTTTTTACTTCGAAGTACTCGTGATTACAATAATTGTATGCCATATTTATCCCCTTACTTTAAACCACCTTGATCATGATCAAACTAGTCCATTTCTTCTTACGATAGTGTGAAGGAACATGAGATTCTTACTGCTATTATAAAAAATTAATACTTCGGTCATCCGGCTTAAAATGGCACCCAGCCCTTAGTACGACATCCTGCGCACTATAGGATAGCAGTTTTGTTTAATTAAATTCATTACATAATTATACATATTGCTTGGAGACACGCAACATTTTATGATGCAGTTTGCGTAATTAATGTGAGTATAATTTGTAATTATGAATGTAATTATTGTTTATGAAGGTCAGTGTAATCTGGCTTTAAAGATACAGGTTCAATGAATAGGTTTGCAACTTTACAGTCTGGTCTTAAATGGCCTGTACTCTTATTTCTTAATCAAAGTCTTTAGAATATGGGTATATTATAGTCCTTATTGACTATGAGGACCAAACAGTTTGTTTGGGTCTTGTGTCAAAATAATTGATTCTTTGAGAAGCTCGTGGCTAAATAATAACAGCCGCATGGGTTGATCTTCAAGTGGCAGTCGTTACGGATAGTCAGAAGCCAGAAAATCTGACACCAGTGTTACCAAGGAGTAACGTGTTACCCAGTTAATGGGTTGTGGAGGTCTGCTAGGCAGCCGCTCCACGTAAAATACTGGTATTTAGCTGAATCCGGTTTGACTGGAAGCCGACCCCAATATAAATGGGAAAAGGCTAGGCAAATGATGAACTAAAATTGTTTATTTTTTATTCTTTAAGATGAGATTAAGATAAGAGACTCACTGACGTGTAGAGAGTGTTCTTTATGTCATTTTATATAAAGGTTAAAGACAGTCTTAACTGAAGTCTGCACACTGTCTTATCAGCCTTGACTAAACCAAATAACATAAAAATCTTTGTTTACCGACACAATTCAAGGTTACAATCACACTGAGGTTGAAATGTCCAAACAGTTTACGCGGATGCGCATCGAAAATAGATTTGGCGGCGGTTTATAGCTTTACCAAGCGACATAACTTTTATATCCGCTTAAAATATTATCGTGTGCTTGAAAAAATACTCAGCTACACTCACCTAAACGAGAAGTTTGAGTCTCATAATTCCGCTTAGTTTAGTTTTAAAAACTGTTGCGTTGCCAGAATAGTTGGTTTTCAGCAATACCTGCAATGACTTTCTAGGGTTCCGGCCCCGAAGGGTAACCAACGGAACCCTATTACTAAGCCTTCACTGTCCATCCGTCCGTCCGTCTTTCTGTCAGCGGACTGTATCTCAAGAACTGTAATAGGTAGACAGTTTAAATTTTCAGAGTGTGTATTTCTATTGCCGCTATAACAAAAAAAAAATAAAAATAAAATAAAATAAAAAATGAAAGGGAAACGAAAAAAAACAAGAAACGTGTTTTTTTTTCGTACGGAACAGAAACCTTCGTGTGAGAGTCCGACTCGCACTTGGCCGGTTTTTTTAACTTACCTCCAGCCAGCCTGTAGTTTCATGCTATCCTTGCAGAACTCCCTGTGCCCGAATAAAGAGTATCATAATGTATGTGTTAATCCAGGACGCGGTCAATCTCGTGGAGGTCAGAAAGCACAATGCTGTCCTTGAAGAATTATAACATTAGCACAGAGTTATCAGCGAGGATTATAACCTTTTTTCTAGAGAACTAGATCTTGCTTTGTGCGGTGTTCTAGACGATCGTCGCAAGCGCACGGTGCGGGCAGGAAGAGAACCCGACACCGCGCTGCTAATGGCACGCTATGAACTTGTGACGTCGGCCAGCTCGCTACGTCGCGTCGCCAAGGATTGAGTTACTGTCCCACTAGACAATGTTATATTATTAAGATTTCATATTCTGCGTCCCAGATGGAACGTGCGAAAGTGAGCCGTCTTTGGCATGACAGTATAATTTTCTGTACAGAAATCGAAATGCTGAGAATGGGATAAGAAAGTGGGAGGAGTTCTTTATCATTAGGCTCGGCAATCAAATCCAAGACAATGGTATTTAAAACTTACCGTATCAATGAGTTTTGTTTCTAAGACTAACCGTTTTATTCTAGGCGCCAAAACATCTGCCAAATAGCAACATAGTTGTTGACCAATAGTCTTTTCTAAATATCTTGTTATCATCCTAAGTTAAAGGTCACTGTCATACTAGTTACAGCTTAGTTGAGTACTCAAGCTAACCAAATCGTGTCTCCCCGCGGGAACTGGCTTGTACCGACGTCATGCAGCAGTACTCAATATTTTGATGACGTTCATATTAACTCATTTCATATATATTTAGAGTGGCTATTACCTCCCTTCTCCTTTTGAAATTCGCTCTTCTCTGTATCCTTCTCGTTACTGTGTTTGTCTCTAATCTATTGACGGATACACTGAATATTTTAAAATTCACGGTTGTTTTTGGGATTTAGGTTTACTTCTTGTAGATTCATGTAGACCCCTTGTCTATGCTCCGTTCTGATCCAAAGCAAAAGGACCAAAATAAAATCATTGCTGGCATGACTTTATTTAATTTTGGTTTTCATATCTGCCTCTCTTAGATTAATTATTAATTTTAAATAGAAAACTCTTCAAACAAATTATTTTTGAACCACATTAATTAAAACTTGTTAATTTTAAGTTTTAACAGCGCTATATACATCCAAACTCGATGGCCGTAACCCTGTCAGTCGATTAACCGGCGACGCACTGTAAAATTAAATTTATTTACGTATAGATACGATAGTTGAGTGATTTTGAGCTCCGACATTAACCCACAGTACTCAGAACATTCCACATCATGGATGCCTTCAATAATTTAATTATTAACACGATAACTTGCCGTTCATTACGTAATATTGATTAAAGAAATATAAAAGTATTAAGAAGGAAATTATCTCGTATTTTTTACGGTCAATCTGGTATTTTAGTAACAGAAAATGTATTGATACTGTTTTCTTTTTTTCTCAGGGTTATTAAGTAACTAATAGTTTACAACAATGTCTTTTTTATCTCGATTATTTAGATTGTGATAAAGAGATGTCCAGCCGTTTCGATAAAATAATATATCGATAGACATAACACTGTCAGTGTACACGGGATTACTGTCTTTATTAAACGTATATCCAGCTAAACTTAATGGTGCGAGTGACTTTAATCCGGCGTGTCAACATTTTTGTTACACTGGTACAATAACAAACATTCTCTAGAGTGGATGTCACTAGTAACATCGATATGTTTTTATTATTGAGGAAGTAATTTGGACATCACAAAAGACGCCTTTTTGTACTGAAAAGTACCTTTTAAATTTTTATTGTTACAATAAAATTGAAATGTATTTTGAAGCTTAATTGGATTGTTCAATGAGGCTTACGGATTTTTAAACAGGTATCATAAATACAATGGACCGTTACAGCAATTTGCTTATGGGGAGCAAAACAGTATTTTTATTGTCATGTTCAATTTCCATATTAAATTGGGGTTTTGTTAGTTTGACAGAACATTGTTAGTGCGGTCACGACGTGACCCAATCTCGTCATATTAACGATGGAACACCTATCTACTATGAGAGGAAGTTAATGCACTTTTACGTCGGTTAAAATTTTGGGTAGGTATTTTGTTTGGTCACTTAAAGTTCTAGGTGTTCAGACTGACATTCTTATCATTTTAAATTGAGTTAAAGTAAAAAGTGGAAGATAAAAACTCGTCTTAACTTTTTAATTTTACTCTGAAGTAAAAGCCATATTGTTATTATCTTATTTATTTCCGATTTATCCATTTTAATCTCATAGAGATAATAAATTACAAGGAATTATGTAACGAGAAAGGTGGCATTAAGGGAAGAGTTGTAAATACTTTTAGGCAACGATTTTTTATGGTATTATCCATTTATCCATAGCAATTTTAATGCATTATACGAGTTAAGAAGTTATTGCATCATACGTGTGACTCATTGAGTGAGAAAATGTTTTTATTTTTTGTCTAAAAACCTCGCTCATTCAATGTTTAACAATGTTTTATTTTATATAATTAACAAGACAGTAATTTAATACTTATTTTGGAGCTGAAAATATGTGTGTTGTAACAGGTAGTTAATAAATATTTATACAATTTTCAGCTGTATTTAGAGCGCCAACATAAATAAAATGACAGTTCTGATAGACTGGCTAATAGACACGCCAATTAACTAAGAAAGCAACTTTTTAAAGAATTAAGTAATTTCCTGCTCAATATAATTAAGAAAACAGATCAGAATTATATAATAAGAATTATAAGATATAAAAAAAAACCTGTAAATAAGTTCAAGCCAAATAAGAGGTGTGAAAACATAATTTTCTAATTGAATCGTGAGATCCGGAAGTTTATAAGCTAGCAATTAGTATAACGGATCTATAAAAACACTTTCGCTCTAATTGTATTTAATACATTGAAAGTGAATTCTATAGGTGAAAAAATATTAGAAGAAAAAAAAATTGAACATGAATAAGCTGAAGGTTGGTTTGTGTTTCGATCTTTCAAAATAAACAACATTATGAAATTGAATAAAATACATAAATATGGAGCGGGACATTGTATTGTTAGAAAAAATATTGGTGTATTATTTAAGAAAAACATTATATCATAATTATATAAAAAGATGATACATTCAAGCACGAATACTTTTTCAGTGTAAAAAGCGACTGTTCAGATGTAATACATAACGGCTGTAACAACAATATGGCGTGCCTCAAAAACGTGTAGACATGTTAATAATTGTAATTTATTTTATGAACCAGAATGTTTCACCGTCCATATTGTACGAGCGATGAACTGGTTCAATCTTGCAGCCGGGCTTGCCAAATACTGGAAGTACACTGAAGATCTGTGTTCTAAATGAATGGAACATCCAGTGGTGCTTAAATGGCACAGCTATGTGTGTGGGGTGTCATTGACCCGCTGAAATCACGGGTGTTCAGCAGTTATATCATTATGTCCAATAGTTGCCGATCGTTGTCGCCTGTTGACCCTCGACTCTATCAAGTAGCTTGTGTCTATCTATTTATCGGCCACTTCAATTATTTCCTTTTGTTTTTGTCCTTGAGCCTGAAGCGGGTGTCGTAAAAATTCATGAACTATTTATTGATTGGCGTCACGTGGTGTTAAATTAAAAATTAAATGTCGGTTGGTTATGGAATTCGGAATTGGGCAATGTATATAAATATCAAATAAATAACAATTAGCATTAATGAGCTGCCTAATAATCCTACTAGGTCGTAGGTATTGTCTGGTCACGTAGACCAAAAATGTCTGACGGGTGTGCTGGGAATTTCTGCTATCCTAAATGAAGCATTCTCAGTTAAAATTGTAAAAATCGTACCGGATTATTCTTACTTTTCTATATCCACTTTGTATTCCACATTATTCGGAAGGGAATTGTAACATCCCCTTAATAAAATATGGTTAGGTAAAATTCCTCATACAATCAGAGTATCTTCCTGTTTACTTTCCTCACAAGCCTTCAAGCCATTTAGATATAGTTCAGGCGGTGTAAAATATGCACTAGAATATAGAAAAACTTAGTATTTACCCACGTCGCTGGTCGGTACAGGTTATTTTAAGTAAACAGTGGTGGACGGAATACATTCTCGATTAATGGCGATAGATTGGGTCGGGCGGGAGTGCTGCTTTTTGTATGGCTCTCTCGTAGTTACCGGGTTTAGGGTTGTTTCATAATGGTGGAGGTGGAGGGGAATAAAGTTTCAGGAACTGTTTTGTAACAAATTAATTGGGAAGCTTCAATATGTTGTGTATGGGTTTTTATTACTTAGCCGTAATACGTAGGTGCCGTACTTCATATTAATTCATTTATTTGCTTTTCACTACGTAAAAACAATATGTTAAATCACCTATTCCTTATTACATTCTCCAGATTCGAAATAAAGAAAAGTAGATCTCTGTCTCCACTTATTTCGTAAGGTTTTGGAAAGTCCTCAAAACAACACACAGCGTCACTTCAACCAAAATCTAGGAAATACTAAAATTACGAAGTTTACGACACACTTGCGGTTGCACTTTTCCCTCTCCGCTAGGAAAGTGAGCGGTGTGTCACTAGCTTTAGCCACTTGTAGCTGATATGCGGTTTCTGGACTAACGTGAGCTTGCAGATCAATCGAGTAGCCACTTCGAATGTGAAGTACGAGAAAAACTTGGTTTATTTACGTGTTTAGCTAAATATGCATGTAACGACTATGTTTTATGAATAAATCATTGAGAAACAAGGGCCAGTGAACACTTCAATTTTGTTTTTTAACATAACTTGTCATGAAAATATAGGAAAACGGAGAAGTTAGTGGAAATACTTACTGCAAACTTTATTCTTGCGGTTGCTGCTGACCTTTTCTTTGCAGCTTCATAAGCCGGTGACATCCTATCCAAAAAGCAATAGTGAGATTCTATCCAAAAAGTCCGAAATGTATGGGATCGGCATCTGCTATCGAAATACATCCAAACAACAACACACAAACACATGATTAATTTGCATTAATTAACTGATCACTAAAACCGTATGCCTACTCAGCGCCAATTTACTCTATTCCATTCACATTCCACCGTCAACAATATTAACATCTTACTTGAACTGCCCTCAAAGTAGGCTGCGTTACAAATGTCAAATGAAAGAAAGCAGGAAACTGACATAGAAGCAATAAATGTAACAATAAACCTAACATAGAACCAAGTAGGTCAGTGTATCAAGACCCTGTGTGAGGTCAAAGGTTACTGAAGGTTACCAAGAGACGCTAACAGGTGATAAGTGGGCATTTCATTGCATCTACGTATGCACATGATTTGAGTTTTATTTGCGTATACAGTTATAAGTTATCAACAATAATCGAAGATGTCGCAATTTAAAAGATTTTGTTCATGAATGAAAATGCATTTTGAATGTATTGGACACGGTTTTACTCTTTAAACGTTTCAAAACATAAAGATATAACAAATTATATCTTATTAATGTTTATTTTTACTTATCAAGTGTTTTACAGCATGATAATTATTATAAAAAGGTTTGTTAGACAGCACTTGACATATTTTGACTGCCATGTCTTGAAGCAAGCGTACTTGAAATGTAATTAATTACAATACAAATAACCTTATAAGAGCATGAACTTTGTTTGTAAAGGGTCGCTTTCTCTTTAAAGAATTGTTAGTGATTTTGTGATTATTACTACACAATATGTTGTGAAAATTATCAATATCATGTTGTAGCTTATCATTCGTTACATTTTCAATCAAAGAAATCTCTATTCTCCTAGAAACATATTTGTATTTAAGGCCAATAAAGCATCAAATTAAAGCTTATCGTAAACTTACAAACAATCTACTTTACAAAGTATATACTGTCAACATTAACCGAGAGTGTCCCTGCCCGTATTTTGACGACTATTTATTCTTTGGTAATGGAACAAAGTGAAATGAAAGGATAATAAAAGTTATCAGAGTCGCGTTAACGTTCTCATTGTGTGGTAATGAAATGTACCCACACTATGGGTGTTAGTAGACCACCTAGCTAGCGATGAGCCGGATCATCTCTAGTTAACGAAAGAATCGCTGCGATTCGGACATTTTATGGCGTTTTGAACGATTCACTTTGGAATCAATGGAATTTGTTAAAGGGGATACGTTCGAATTAACTCCCACAGTCATTCTTAATGGACTTGAAGATGATTTTGAAGCAGTAGGTATTTTGATCATTAAAATAGTTTTTACTTTTTCGTAATAAACAGTCTAAACAGCGTAGTTATCTGATTGTTTTGTGATTATAACTTATGTGATTAACTACATGTACCATTGCAGGTACCTGTTATGATTTTTTAAATGTATTTCAAATTAATTGAACTTGCCCTTAACCGATAGGATGCAGTTGATGAAATTAATGCAGGTGGATGCGATAGAGTCGGCGCGGGTGCATAAGCTAGGCTGAGGAAAACGAATTTACGTTGTGTATTCGATGTAATTTTGGTCTGGTATTTATAAAAAAACATCTGTTTATTATTTGTTGATTGATATCCATAAATCATTTCGTGTCGTTCGGTCTAATTCGTCCCCCGTAATCCGCGAAATTTTTAATAATCCACAGCCTACTAATTTCTTTGTTCCTAACATAAAGATACCATAACTAAACAGCGTTAAATCTCTCACATGTGATAGATCTACTTGCGTTATTTATCTGATGAGTGAGTAGAATTTATCTCCATTCTAAAGACTCGGTTACATCATGCGCAAAAAAAGCAACGGGTGTATCAGTCCTACACAATACATATTATATTGGTTCAGTTAGTAACCGCAAAAATTTGCCCCGGCCTAGCCATGTATTACACAAAACAACAATACTCGATTGATACCGACATTAATGCCCGCTTAACAATTGAATGATAAACGACATTATTGCAATGCGAATAACCAAAGATTGATTCTCGATTCGGTTCACGAACTCGTTTTTTATTGCCAATCAAAATTTTGTCTATTATTCCAGCACAAATATGCGTCACGTACCTCTTTATGGGTTCATTTAAAATAATAAAAGTAAAATTTTATCGATAAATATTAGCATATTATTGGCATTTCGTTCGGAGACATTCCGATGTAGTCATAAAAATAGGTTCTTCTTGATCGGTGCGTAAATGAATTCCCGCTTGTTAATAAATAGTGTGGCGGTGGCAAGGGCCAGGAATGATTTCCTTGTATTATAACGAAGTACTCTCCATCCATACCACTTTGGAAGTTACGGATGCGTTCAATGTCCAGTCTGCTAAAAGCAACTCGCTCGCGCGTACATCGGGCGACGTGTATGCTCGCTGCGGGATACCGCCCTTAAGCACGCGGCTAGCTTTGACACCTATTATAATTATAAATTCATTAACCGCCTAAAAATCGTAATTAAAATTCTATCACGGCGGCAAAATATTTTTATTAAAGTGGACTGTTTCATCTTTATCGTTGACAGTAGGCGTTATATTGGCAATCAGTGTTAGAATAGGTAAGTTTATGTATTAATATTTTATTATCTTTTTATTACTGTTTAAATATTTAATTTTCTCATAAAAGGATTGTGTCTTCATTTAAATAATGGCGGGTGTTAATAATTTACTGTAATAAAAATAAAATTATGTAGGAATCTCGAAAGCCTTTACTAACCTTATGTGTAACACGAAAACGGTTTTAAAAGTACGTAAAGTTTTATTTTTTATAGTGAAACGTGTAAATATGTTATGTACTTCAGAATTGGTTGCGTTATGACCCAATTTACTCTTTTCGTTATTTACCTTAGCAACGCTGCGCCGGCGCAGTGATAAGGTATTGTGAAGTTACCTTAATTCGAGCCACGTGTGTGTGAGCTTTCGTGAAAACTACTCTGTTAGTGCGTTCAATGAACAGTTATACAGTTCAACTGTCTGTTTCTGTTTACCTTAGTCAATAGTGAGAAAAAGTGAGATTCAAACTGTTTTCAATTCTATGCAGTCTAGAATTCTAAATACAGGGCAATGATCGACAAAGAACGTTCTATGCGTGAAGTGGTTAGGTGTCGATAATTTTGACACCTAACTAAACAATTAATTAGTGAAGTGTGTGTGTTTTTTTCCTAGATTGTTAGCTATTGAGCTTGTTTGTTTATATTTATTATTGGCTTCTTTAGCTTGTTGCTGGGTAAGAAGAAAACCTTATTGATTTTTCTACGATAATTTAATTAATGCCTGCAGGGGTGACACGCAATTTTCCTTACTCAATTTTAAAGGAATCTGTGTTAGTTGAGTAGATACACGTGTTATTGATAACAGGTTGTACGCTAACACAGTGACACAGTGCAGTCATGTCGTAATACTTTGGTAACACGCAGTATCACAATATTTGCCTACATTATTGACTCTATTCTCAAGGAGATAACGTGGTCTCGCCGCTAAGAGAAATGTGCTGTTGTACTACTGCAATTTCTAAGCTGTGGACATGGTAACTAGAAACAGTGTAGGTACTTTGTTCCAGCTGTTAAGAATTTGCGAAGCTTCAAACCGCATACTGAAATCATAACGTCAATTATGATGGGACTAAATTGTTGTTTTCACATTCCGATGTTATATCATAGTTCACGGTACCTTGGAATTGTTTTAATTTAGGATTGCAAGTTTGAAATTCAGGCATATTTAACGTGCCATAAATTTCGGTCTGCTGGTTTTTCAGGCGCCTAATATGTCATGAAAGCTTAACGTTCCGCCTCCGCAACTATGCTTACGTCATTACCTATACAAATCGTGTATGAACAATGTTTTTCTACCGTTATATTATACAATGAATAGGTACTAAACAGAAGGGCGGTATAATCTGCTTGTCCAATACGAAATGTGGAAGGTCAGAACTGATTAAAATAACTTTGCGAAGTGTCATCGATTATCTTGGCTGAAATTTGATCAGTTTTCCGCAAAAGCTCGAGAAGTATATTTTTTCAGCATTCCATTTTAATGGCTTGCATAAAAGTTCATCCTGTCCTGTTAGCAGTCGTTAGAAGTACTGACAGCAACGTGCTTGCCTTCAATGATTGTAAACAGTTGCAAAAGTTCCACAATAAATGAGTACAAAGCTGCATTGGCCTCATTCTCCTAACCCCGTCTCCTACTAAGAGTGAGTCAGTGTTCCTCTCAGCGAAGTGTTGTTTGCTTCTTATCTTAGTAGGTACCTGCTTCCGTTTCCTCGCCTCTGTAGCCTTGTTTTTAGAAACGTCAGGAAGATCAGAGATTAATTTGGTCTGCCCTGTCCTAATTATGGCTTTGGAGGAATGTAGAAGTAAAGGCGACGGCGTTAGAACTCCAGTTCACTGTGATTGATTTGAAGTTTTCTTTAATCTATTAATCAAATGTTTAACCTAGTCCGTTTTGTTACTGTGATTCAGATGAAAACGTAAAATCTTGAACTTAAACAAAATACGCTCAAATAGTCGCAGCCTGATCTCTTAGACAATAAATGTAAAAAAACTAGTCAAAATGTAGCGAATTTGTGTTTTCAACAAATTGGTGTGATATTGTAATGCGAACGTTTCTTTAAACTACGGGAATTGCCGCCACAGAAGTCCAGCTGCTTATTCATATGTTTAAAAAGTACCTTCTTTTGTTTCAGAAATCATGCCAGAAAATATGAAACTGGACATAACTTCACCATGGTGCCCAACAATCGTGGAGTGACGTGACACACGGACATTTTCGGTGTTAAGCGTAGATTATACCAAGAACACATAAATCTATCGTATTCAAGAGATAATCATTAAGTTGTCGTTACTCAATAAAATGAACACAGCCAATTTTAACTTTATAAGTAATAAAAATCTACAGTGAAGTCGTAAAATGGAGAAGAAAAGATATTTCCTCACTAAAAAGTTATTATGGTAAGTATTTTTTTTATATCTAGATAATTATGTTTCAGATGTTTATTAGCTAATGTCTGGAAGTTAAACACGTGTAATGTAGCTGGCTACGTAAATCATAATACAAAAAATAAATAATGGGTAAGGTAAATAAATGCGATCGGGTATACGTGATTTGGATTTGAAAGATAAACATATTGGTAAAGGTTCATTTAACCATTTAACCTGCCTCATTGATATTTCTGACTGAGCCTATTTACATTTACAGTCACCCTGGTTTCTGTAAAAAATATAGACGCGGCACAAATTAAACGAAGTCAAGTGATGCGATGACCAATCACAACAGCTGTTTAAGTACGCATGCGTCTGACGATTTGACAGTTTAATTTTGCGATTGAAAATTGAAATTGTAAGGTTTTAATTATTTTAAATTTATTAATATGTTTTTCTGACCTGAAATGCTGAAACCATACAATGAACTCAATACCTTATAAATCTCTCTGAACGGTACGTTTACGAGCGAGGAAGACGTGTGTGCACTGCTGCCACAACACTATCTCATTTTCTTTTAGTGATGCACCACTTTTAGATAAATATCGATGATTTTAAACGCTTCGAATCTGATTCTCAGATCGTTAAGGATGCAATTGAATCGATCTTACAAAACCGAACAATAACATTGGTAAATCGTCACTGCAATAATAATAAAGATACGAAAGAGAAACGGGAATAGCCCCAATTTTTAAAAATTAAGAATTAGGTCGTATCAATAAAGATTACTTGTCAAATACCTTTAGTTTGAAAGCATCTTTACTCAGAATTCTCAATTCAGAAACTGGCCTGACATTTTCCGTAGTGTAATTTTAATACAAGAATTCACTGAAATTGCTTGTAATAATCTAATTTCATACTAAATCGAATTGATGTGTGCATCCCGAATTCCTATTAGTTTGACGGTTAACAGCAGACGTTTAACTCTCGTTAGAAATTTAGAATATATTGATTTTTTCAAGGTACCGATTTCCGAGAGATTATAAATAATTTAATAATAAAGTTTATGATCCGTGAATGTGTTAGTATGCGGATGTTATGAGGAATAGTGCGTTTAATAGCAGCTTATAGATAGGTACACGGTCAAATAAAATCAGCTGGTGAAACTTCACAGATGTGTCAGAGATCGATATATTATATTCGCAATACAACTGAATTAAAATGTTTTGTTTTCTTTATCTTTAATCTTTTTGTGATGTTATCTACCGCTGCTTATGGGATCTACAGCTGCGTATAGCTCATGTTATTGTAATAAATCTTGAGTTTAGAATGTTTGATTGTCTATGAAGTATCACCAGTTAATTTTATTTGAACTTATATAAATTATCAAACTTCTAATGAACTATGTTAATCAAATGCGACTCCTTATTGCGTAACATAACGTGATTTCTCCTTATGATTATTCTGTTCCTTTCTTAGTTCTGTGTCATTTGTATGTTTGTTTTTGATTAAGTATCAAACAAAAGACATAAACGAAGACAGAGGGCTTAGTGCGAATTTTTTATCGCACTTGACCGCGTTAACGTAAACGTTCGCATTTGTCAATTCTAACCGAAAAATCTGGTTCTCCGTGAGTGTCACCAGACGGCGCTTATTCAGTTTCAATACAAATTGACGTTTACGCTAACGCGATCGACAACGTTAAAAAACTCGCACTAAGGCCACAGTGTGGCCACTGTGGCCTTAGTGCGTTGTTCGTGACATCCCAAATCATAACTAAAATTTTAAAGAGGTAGAATTGTTTGTTTGTAGAAGTAATCTCTAGCAGTATGATCCGATTGTGAAACTTATTTCTCTTATAGAAAGTTGCTCAATCCGACTGATATACGCCAAAGGCTAACTGAAACCTCGAAAAACTGATGATGGTATGATAAAGGCCATGGGACCAAAGCCACGGTAAAAATTTAGTTATTTCATAAGAGTACTTTAGTCCAGGGACAATATAATCTGTCAATCTATTAAAAAATCGATACCATCCACCATTTTATACGCTAGGACTAGGTAGTAAATCGGAAAAAAAATCTCAACTTTTTCGGGAACGTCGCATCACTACACAAAACAGTTGTGTACAATTCCGTTGCGATCATGTGCGTCACGGTAGGCGTGCTGATTACACCAGATTACCTCCCAGCAAGTGACCTATAATGTGACATTAATGGGCTTGGGTACATCGACGCTACACCGCCTATGTGTGAAAAGTAGGAAAGAAGCCGACATGACACATCAAGACTTGTTGTTGAAGAAATAACGAACGAAAAAAATAAATAAAGGCGAACCGGTACAAAAGACGAGCAAGAGAAATAAAACCACAGTTCCACTGTTTATTTACCCACTTAATTTAACGTTAAAGCCTCCCGATTAAGGACTCTCTTGTCACTCGTTAACCGTGTGAACTGACCCCACAATGTACCAACTAAATACTACCACAATGACCGCTGTAGAAACATTTGTCCACAATAAATATTTTCCTACGTGTTCAAACGGTAAACTTTTTATGATCACTACTTGAGGGTCCTTTAAGAGTAAAAGTAAATAGAAATTATACGGCCCATTCACTGCGAGGCGCACGCGCTGCATCAGGAGAAAAAGAATAAGGTCAAGAGCGGAGTCCCGTGATCTTAAAATTGTCCTTTACTGGTTGGTCCTACCCATGCGTTTGGAAACTGGTTTTGAGTGGAGATGGACGCGTACGACTATCTCATAATTCGTCGCCCCAATGAATAAATTACGGTGTAAGCTAATTTTCTTGGCTTTTATTGACTGTGTGTCGACACTGTCCACTGTTTGACCGTCTAAACCAAACATTTTAACAGAATTCTAAAAAGGTAGCCAACTACCGAATGGTTTATTTAATGACTTGTGTGTGCTGACAAAGTTTATGTTGACAAGAAGCTTTATCACGACTTTATAAGTCACATAAAAACGACATTGTGGAGCGACATTTTATTTCACTACCGACGGTTTAGCCATAACGGCCAATATCCCGGGGCGGAACCACAACTGCATCTAACTGTTTATAGCAGTGTTGAATTGTGTCCATTTGTAACCTGTGTGGATGCAATTATTCTTAGATAACAGTTTGTTCTTGAACAAACTTCGTAAACTAAAGCACTTCGTTTTATAGTCTGAGTTATTATAGCCGCGGCAAGGATAGTGACCTGGAGCTATTTTTGTCTGTATACACGGACTTGTGGCAATGACATAACAATTAGACATAAATCAATCTGAAGACGCTCCTAAAATTGTCTGTGGCGTGTGCCTCTCTGTTTATTTCTGTAAAGCAATATTACACCATGCTATTGAGTGTTTAATGCTATTTCAGAACATTCTCGCATGGGCTGAAATTGTTTGTTTACATACGAATATTATCTAATTTAATCCAATTAAACTGAGCTTTACTCCTCGAAATGCTTGGGAAGCCAAATAAACACGCTCTCGACGTGATCGTGAAGACGTCCCTAACGACCTCATAATTCCTTGTAGGTTCACTTGTTTATTTTCAAATGTGTTCATCACCTTATAAAGCGTTATTCTTTGCGCGTGTTTCCGCGCTCAATTGGCCTCAGGCTGGCCGCCGCTAGCGGTAGCAGGCGTAAATCTAATTAGTGCTATTGACATATTTATATTTATTCTACTAGAAAGACATTAGTTAATGTTAATTATCATAGTTAATTTTGATTTGTATCTTTGTTTGAGTTGAGGTGACTTGCACATTTAATTGGTTGTATTACGCGTGTGCCAAGTGGGCTGGTATCAATCAAGCGAACTAATAACTCGCTACATTTATTTTGAATTATTTAAATTGTTGATTAGCGAATGTTCAACATTTTGCTTTGAGGCAGGCCTCAGCAATAAATCAATTAAAAATGAGAGCCATAAATTGTAGTGAAATAAAATTGTAATGTTTGTTATTTATGACCATAAACTTGCAAATAGTTTCGAGCCATTAAAATTTCGTCATACAGAGACACTTCAAAAACGAAATGCTTAATTTCTCATATGGCAGTGGTAGACGAAGTGATTTTAACATAAAAATAACGGCGATCGGCACTTAATAAACCACTTAAGATGTTCATTAGGGCGTTTTACAGAGTCGTTTGATCGTTTTAATGTGGAGTGCGTTGCGGGTGCATTCGGGCGGTGCGTCGCGCTCCGATCCCGGACTTCTAATGGAGTTGTCAGATTGCGCAACGCGGTGAGAACTGCGTGGGCGCAGACCCACAGGGCTGTCCGCAATCATTGGTGACCTGATGACTCACATTGCAGAAGCTTTTTTTACCGTGTTGGAATTGAAAAAATGCATACTTGTAACACTCGACCTTATTCAAATGTGTTCAAAACCAAGTTTAATGTGAAGGCTAGGCTTACTTTAAAAAAAAACAAGCCTTTGAATTTTGAGGTAGTTTAAATTTTCAAAACAATTTTCGGCGCTAGCCCTACATACAACAACCCAAATCGGGCAAGTAGTGATAAACAAAGTGTTTCCGTGTCACTAACATCACCCACCAATTTAACCGCGTATGCTCATGTTAGCTTGTTAAACTTTAGACAATCATGTACATAAGTGAATGTAGGCTCTTATTACCAGCTTATCCGTGAGAGCGGTAAATTGTGAGAAGTATGGTTAGACTGACAAATTGTTCGACGATAGAGATGATTGTTAACCTTTTGTTAGATCAGCTATTTTTCACTGCTCATTAAAATGTCGTAGCATCCCTAGCGATCTGCAATTTATGAGATATTGTTCTTGTTTTATGCTCACTTTTTGGGTGCTGGATTGAGGTTCATAAATATGTATTATCTACTTTCCTTTTCAGGGCATTCGTGATAGTTCAAATTGCAATGTTATGTTCAGCGACGAATTTGACGACAACGGAATTATCGCAGGTAATTTTCAGAGATTTTCTAATTCATATTACTTTAGAATGCACCATGTGGACCAATACTCTTGTAGGTACTGAATAAGGTGGACACTGTGTACCTGAACTGTACAAAAATGAGAAGAGACCGAAAACAAAGGCATTTGATTTTAAAGCCGTAGATGGTGAACCAAAAATTGTTGATAGAAAGAGATAAATGCTAGTCGATTCTTAGCGTGCTTGGTTGAATGATTATTGTTTTATTTAAATCGCGTGGTGTATATTTTTCCAGGAGATTCCAGTGGAAGTGGAGAATGAGGTGGAAGTGGAAGTCGAGGCTTACGCCTGGAGTGCTTGGGGCAGCTGGAGCCCCTGCTCCAGGACTTGTGGCGGAGGCGTCTCCGTGCAGGAGAGGCAGTGCTTACCCAGGTAAAGAATTAAGTGGTTAAGAAGAAATCCACTTTGGTCTTTTCCGATATATTAGTTCAGTGACAGTATGCTCAGTCTAATTCGCATGTAGGCCTAGCAGTTTAAGCTTTGAGTTCTATCGCAACAGTTTTTAAGTATATATACCTCTTTATATCCCTTAAAAATAGCATTAAGGGAAAGAGGGATCCAAGGAGAGTTTTCGATAATTCATGCCCCACTGGGGAATGGAGATAAAAGTTTGTAATTTTTCCCGATTGGGCGTTTGACTTGCAGCTTATGAATTTTAAACTGGGGTCTTCTTCGGATTTTTACCTCATCGTGCGTGCCAACATGACCTCTTGATGATTTCACGACTGACTAATTATTGTCTGCTACTTGTTAGATTAAATAATAAAGAGGTAAATATTAAACACAGAATTTGCAAGTGTAATATTTACGCTGACAAATCATTGTTGAGGGACCGCCCCTGGGGAGCTTTTTTTTGAGAGAACGTTAAATGTACCCAGTTGACAACCTACTTGGCAAGTGTACCTAACGGTCTCTCAAAGGCTAGTTTTAAGCTGCATTTACATTTTCATTTCACAGAAAATTGCTTTTCAATTTACCAAACATAAAATATTGATGGTGAAATTCACAAATCATTTGGCTCGTAAAATCATGCATTATATTGTTATATCGGTACACCGGTTACGACTACTTGACCAACTACAGTTTACCAAGTGCAGGAAAAACTATCAGCTTCATTCATAAGTAATTGCGAGATTCATGTTCGTGTAAACAGTTTTCTGGTTTCACTGATGGCGTGTTTTCTCTTTAGCGAATCGTTATAAATAATATAACAAATTACTGAACAAGGTACCGTCAGCGCAAGCGCACCTTAATTTCTTATAATATACTACATATAAAAGCAAAAATTGTAAACACTAACATTTTACACGCCTATTAAAGTAATTCGTTTGAGCCCGTTTTACACCATCAGATTTATCGGGTCGGCCGTAAAGCAAAATACGATCTGTCGTACAGTGAGTAAGCTTCGCTTTCAAAATGTCAGCATCTATATTAATAATTGCCATACCATCAAATAGGCGTATGATTTACAAGTCAACCGGTACAAAAATTCTAATCAACTAGAAGATATTCGTCTGTTTAATTGAGATAGTTTCGGCCGCGACTTCGGTGGCATTCGGCTGTCGTCGGCGATTAGATCTAGCTCATTTGCGTTTATCAAACCGTTGACATATGCAATTTAGTAATCTGACGGCGTTTGAACCTCAATCAGTTCGGTACCCGCAATAATTGTATTAGCTTTGATGTTGGTGGTCTTTCTATGACATGATAATCCATGTAATATTATTTATTTAAATGCTTTTGGAGGTTTGTGAATCAACCTCGCTGTATAGCGAATATGAATGGAATTATTCAAGAGAAATAATAAGAGTAAAGAGTAAAGGAAGGAATAAGGAAGGAGTGGCTAAAAGTCGCTCGGCAAGAATATTTTTTTTAATAGAATTGGATACTAACACGGAGTATATCCTGAATTTGTAAAAAGAGGAGAGTAATGAAATGTACATGTCTATAAAGAATTAATTACAAGCCACGACACGAGCTTAGCTAGATTTAAATTAAATTAATATGCCTTGACGAGTCCGGTCAGTATAAATATTGCGTTCATAATTAAGTTACTGTTATTCTGTCCATGTGTTTATAACAACTGTTAAATACGGATCACTGAGTGGGTTAATTGCGTTTATTTCCCTTCTCTTAAACGTCCTTATCCTCACTCATATTAAAAATTCATTTGTCATTCTATTATTCGAAAGCACGCTCTCAACTACTCTTAAGTTAAGAGCCACATTAAATATTCGCCAAGTGTAAAAGCTTGTAACGTGTGCGCAGGTCGAAGGTTAAACATGCCCTCGCGACCCGGCTCGTACGGTTTTTATCGACTAAATTAAGGTAATGGAAACCCCGTAGCGTGGCTTGTAACAAGCTGTTATTGTAGTGAGCATTGATTGCTTGCAGTCGGCCGCTTGATTGACACGCATCAGCTCCGATATGGCCGGTAATGAGCTCGCGATTACCGTCCATTTTATAAAGAAGACAAACTTCATTTTTGTCTACATATTTGTAGTTGCTGCACTAATGAGGGATTGCTTTTTTAACATGTGGTAATTGACGTCAGAACGTCAGTTGAATGTGGTGTTTAGCACGGGGGCCGCTTCCCATGCCGTGTGACGACTTGAGTGGTGGTCACGGGTCAGTGTGACGGCCTGACGGGGCTAGAATACACGTTTGTGTGAGATTTATGTTCAGACGTCCGAGAACTGCACCTAAATGGCCCTTAAATTGAATATCAAAGGCCCTGCTAAATAACAATTAAAAGCTCTTCCCAAATACCAACATTCCGGCCATCAGTCAAATGATAATTAATAATACAAACAGATTATTCGAACCGTTAGTGGTAATTAGGTCAGGTTATTTACGTACAAATGAATGCTTGAACCGAGATAATTGTAACGAGTCGAGGATCCAGGATTAATACGGCCAGATACGTAGTCCTGTTAGATAGATAAGTAGGTAATCAAAATACCGTCACTCTTAATTAGTGGGTGCCGCCAGCGGCGCCGAGCTTTAACGGTCTCGAACCAGACTAGATTACATACATACCTATACATATCTGTGCTTTAGTAGATACCGTGTCTAGCGTCACATATGAAAATGAAAAATAAATATACAACATGTAACAGAACAAACGCAATACCTGGAAAGGGGTTATTGTACTAATCATTATAAACAACTTACACTATGGGACTAACCCCGAAATCGCGAAAAAAAATCAGCTGTGCTTTGTCCAGTTACGCGCACAAAAATGGATGGGGCAGTCGTTGTTTTCTTCTGTTACACGTTGTATTAATGCTCATTCGTCTAAGTATAAAAGCTGGGGAGAAGCAATTTGCCAAAAGAAAAGCCTTGGAAAAATTAAGTGAACGCTTTTGGTCACTAATGGCTCCTTTCTTCTTTGGTCTGGACAAAGTCCGTTTTATGCTATGAACAAGATCTAGAATCTAGATGGATGTTACGGAGAATAATATTTAGGCAAGGTATCTTTCAGTCAAGTATATCTAAATAGACGGATCCCTAGATAGCGTTAAAGATTATCTGGATCACGAACCAACCTTGTAGCAATTCCAAACGCCTATAATGATACGATTAATCAAATTAATTTCTATTCTCAATATTCCGTAAATACAGATACAAGTTATAAATTCGTTCATTATGGCCACGGACGCACAGACAGACGGTCGATAGTATCCTGCTGATAGAGAGTGGTAGAACATGCTCGACAAATTAGGATGGACGTCGTTTGTCATGGGACTCCGGCGCAGCGCATGCATTTCATTTGGACGGCAATAAGACCGCACATGAAATATTGCCCCCCATCTGTTGCGTTGGAAAACTTTTAGTTAGTTTATGTATCAAGACATCTGTAACTTATTACCGAATATTTGAAAGGATGCTCTGTTTAATTGCACTCTATTTTTACGTCAAAGAATTTGAAATTATAATGCAGCGGGGTCTCCTATGTCCTTTTAGTACCCTGCCAACCTACCATATTAAATGATAAAATGTAATCACTTAATTTGTAACATAAAGTTGGAGGTGAGTACGTTAACGGTCGCTTTTCATTTCCATCTTCTACAAAGTAATCTTCAGGTGTCATCTTTTTAATGGCGCCAGGAACCAAGTGATGTTGTACTTATCTTCTTAAAGACCTTTAGATAAATGTAAGTACGAGCGGAACTAATCTTTCTCTTCGTGAACATGAATATTCAAATTCGTGGTTGAGTTTACATTAAACTAATGCTCTAGTCCTTTTATAAGGTGAAGAACATTTGTTAAGTCCGACTACTAATATGTGGAACGATTTCGTTGGCGATACATCACAACTTTTTATTTTTACTACCACTAAATTAGATTAACGTGTTTAGAGCTATTTGTTAGCGGCTCCGTTGATTTCATTAAAGGAGCTTTTGTGTTGACGCCGACCGAATGTTTTGTTCTTTTTGCTGTATAAAATATTAACGTAATTATAACGTTAGATTTATCACTTTTAATTAATATTGACATGTTAGAGTATAATTTATATTTGAGGTAGAACAATTAGACCAAAAGAGAAATTGTTGGTACTTATGACTTTTTTTTTGGATTTGAAAATAAGAGCTTCAAGATGTCACCACACCACTACAGAAAGAGAGTCCCATAAATCCTGTAAGTTATTATAAAGAGTGAATTTGAAATGAAATTAAAATTGTGTATTACCAGATTAACATCGAATTAGATATGATCGATTTTTGTGGGGTAGTTTAATATGGAGGGTGATCTCTGGAACCTCCACGCCTTTTTGAGGCCAAGGCAGGCCGCTAGGTTCTTCTAAAGTCTCTTCTTGGCTTAAGCTTGAGTTTTCGTATACTAGTGCGTTTTAGGTAAAAAAAGTAGGCGTAGATTGTTTTTTTTAAAGGATGGGAATTCATCTAATACCTCCTTCCTCTCTGGGCGGAGCGGAACCCATCCGTGTTCCTCCTAATGCCCTTTGCGTTTCAGGGTCGCGGTGACTCTTTCGAACAAATTCCGCCACCCTGGCAGAGGAATAGATCGAGACCTTAATCTTACGTGCATATATATTTGTGTTTTCCAATCAAAACACTTTATTCTTCGTCACTTTGTCGACAGCAACTCGTCAAAAAATAATATTCTCAGCCTGCCAAAGGGAAGCTATACCTACTGCAGGGCAAGGATAGGGGTAGGATATACCTACTGCAGGGCAAAAACCTCCCTATCATCATCCTTCCCTATCTTCCGGCTTTGGACAGGTGTGGACCAGTCCTATCGATAGGCATCGACCTTTTTCTTCTTAGATATTGACTTGACATGTTTTTGTTACAGAAATATTCCACCGCTGGACAACAGCAGCATCCCTCCGCCGGTGATCACGGTCCGAGTGACGAGGGAGACGCACGAGCCCAACTGCCAAGGGGTCGACAAGAGATATCACGAGTGCAACGATATTGTAAGAAGTACCTACCGAGTATTTATGCATAATTATATCACCGGAAAATGGCAAACGCCGTAAGATTATAAAATATCGCGTGAAATTGTAAAGTGTTTTTTCTAAATAAGACACGGATATATTGGAAGCTATTGAATTTGGTTGGGATTTATTGTGTACAAAACGATATTTTCATAATATATCGAGAAATTATAATCTAATAAAGATTTATTACAGTAGCTGCTCCGGATATTTTAAGAATAACGGTATTTGACTTGTATTTTATTGAATTTCTGAAAAACTAGAGAAAAGACAAGACGCAGTAAAATTTTTCAAAAATACCAAAAAGTTATGGAAGATTTCAAAATCTTTGATAAACAGATACAGCACAGCCGATATTTTGCGTAACTCCTCTAATTTTACACCGACTTTTTTTCACACATCTGTGGTACTTGTTACAGTTTTAATAACACCTCTCACGTGTTTGCCGGCTCGGGTACCGCATTCCTGCGTTATCGAACCAGTTATCAAAAATCATGACAAGTGATTTGGTTGGCGGTTGTCATATTGATCAGCCAATCATGGATGTGTGGCATGGATTTATATAAGTACAGGCTTAACAACTAACGGTCTCAAGTATTTGATATGTAAGGGTTTTTGACAGAAAAGAAGGTCTCTCAAAAGTTTTATGCTCAGTCTTAGTAAAATTTATTTTCACTCCCTAATCCCAATTCACTCCAATGTTCTTCATCTGTAATACAAACATCAATAAATTTTCTTTCAGTGTTTACACTACCTAATCAAATCAGAACCATTGTTTACAAAACTTTAAACTGATTCGACACTAATGAACATGTTCCTTTCAAAGCAAGCATTTCTATTCTCAATTCTCACGCGTTCGTCAATAAAATATGAGTAATGACCAGCAATCATTTGTTCGACTGCTTTGCACTAATAAAGGCTTTTATTACTGTAGCACTTAATCCAAGGGTATTAAAACTGAATACTGATTTACGAGCAAGTACATCGTAAACGTTTTCTTGATTAGCATTGTTCTATTCAATTTGTTTTATCACGAGCCGCATAAATGATGGTTTTACTGTATTTGCTAGTTTTGATGACTTGAGTTGTTTGTCAAAGATCGGGGGCCAAAGGTGACGGAGAAGTATGATGATGAGTCATTTTGCAAATTGCTGTTGTCAAGGGCTTTTGTATTCTATATTTAATGCTTAAACTCAGAGGTAGCCCAGAAATAACGGTCGACCCAGGCAGTAATTTACTTTGTGTATTTTATCACTATTGCTGACAGATCGATAAAGGAAAATATCGTGTGGAAACTGGCACGACCTAGAACCAATAAATCAAAGCCATGTGACATCTACAAACCCGCATTCGGCCTGTGTGGTGGATTATTATGGCCCACTCCGTCTCTTAGACCTCTCTAAGAGACGGACGGCGGTGGGCGGTGGTGGATACGGACCTCATCAGGTCCGTATCTCAGTTGGAATGTTATAGGCTTATATGCTACCGCAGTGGATTGCTGCCTCTCCCAAGCTGCGCTCTAAAACCATCCGTTTTTCTGTCTTCAGCATCCAAATTTTTAGCGAAGCTTACTGTTAGCATCCTGTTAGTTCGTAGCTTTATTTTAATTATTTCTCAGATAGAAACCATGTCGGTCTGAAGGTTGACAGGGCGATAGGGACAAGGGAATAATTTCTAAGAGGCGTCGCTTTCAAAATTGATGACGAGATGGCAGCTCAAGACACTCAGGGTTGTGTCGTAAGATCTGTTGTTGACTTAAATAATGATAGGGGCCTCGTTATCATTTGTCTCTTCTTCCCGTTTTATTTTATTTCTTCCTATGGCTTCAACTTTTTCGGGCTACTGAAATAAGATTCGATGTTAGGAACTCGGTATTGTTGTTTATTTTACGACAGCTGTATTTCTAGTTAATGGAGCACAAAATAACAAAATAGGGTGCTGTGAACGTCACAAAGACACGTTGGCGAAAAGTTTATTTAGAAGCTAAAGAATACGAAATGTACAAGACTAGGGAGATTTTGAGGGTGAGGGTAAAATTTTGTAGCCAACTATATTTACCCTCAGTATTGGCATATTATGACGAACATAACAATTTTCCTCATTTTTTCGCAAGTGGTATGACAATATGCTACTTACATAGTAAAGAGTCAATTGGCTATTATAAGGTTTTTCCCAAAAGAATTTCCAATATGTGCACAGCTGTAGTATTTCAATTAAATACTTCGGCATAATATCACTATGAGACCAAACATAATAACTACTTTTGGTGATCTGTTTATCTTTTGTCGTCTTAAAATATTGTGTTTGTTTTAGCCCTGTCCTGGTGGAGCGCGTAGTAGCCGAGCGGCGCAATGTGCCGTGTTTGACAGGAGACCCTTCCGTGGACGATTCTACACTTGGGTCCCTTATATCGATGGTTAGTAGCGTTTATAGTGTCCATAAATCTATACCTAATATTATAATCGCAAAAGCAACTTTGTGTGGTTTCCAAATCTATTCAGCCGTGACGACGTGGAAAGGTAATCTTCACGACTTAACGCCTGAATGGAATAAGATGAAAGTTTGCATACGGATAGACCATGTCCTGGAATAATAGAATATCTTTTATCCAGGGATTATGTTCCCTCTAGATAACACTTTCACGTTGGCAAGAGCCAGTTCTCTGTAAGTCAAATGAAATTCGCAGCCGAATCATCACAGAAGAACGATACAGGGTGTTCCAGAAGTACGTGGTCATATTTGAGGGTGGTGTTCTGTATACAGTGAAAAAACAATATTAAATTAAAAAAAAATACTTTTTTTATTGCATTATTGTATAATCCTCGGCGTACGAGTTCGACTCGCACTTGACCGAATTTTTATTAACACGGATGTAACCTAAAAAATAATGTTACAATTTTTTATCAACTGCAGAAGCTACACGTGGTAAAATATGAACTTAAATGGAATAGTTTTAGAAGACATATGACAGATGAAGACAATACTTTATATAGTATACAAACTAATGGCAAGGACATAAGTCTTTGCTATTAGTTTTTATACTACCTTTATAGTTTTAATGATTCGTACAGTAACTAATTCATCATCTTAAATCTTTTAATTGTAATAATGTCTATAGGCTCCCACGGACTGCGCAACGCGAAAATGCGACACTGATGCGACGACCAGTTTTTAGTTAGAAGAAAGTCAATGCAAATATTGTCGCTGAATCGGTGCCGCATTATCGCGGCGCGCCTGTTCGTGGTAGCCCAAAGTCTGCTTTTTTCTCGAATCCTTATTCAACGGGCGGTAGGGAAAATTATATTTTGCACTTAATGAGCTCTTCACTATGTTATTCACTAGCCGCGTGAATATCAACTATCCCAAGGAAAAGTACTACCGGGATTAGAAGCCTAAGTCCTATTCCAGACTATAATCTATATCTGTGCCAAATTATATCCCGATCCGTTCAGCCATTCCGGTGTGATTGAGTAACAAACATCCATCCATCCATCCAAACTTTCGCATTTATTATAGTAGTAAGATTTAGGTACTTAAGTATATAGTTTTTAAGCACTACTAACAAACATTGTGAACCAAACATGTCTGAATATGCTATTGTTTGATACAGCCGCACTGTGCCAACAACCCAGCCTATTCGATTACTCGGTTTGTGCTGCAAGCTATTATCTAAAAGCGCTTGGGACGCTACACAAAGCCGTAAAGAGGGTAGACCCACTGATTGTATTTTGACTGCAAGCCAACTGCTAAAGAGCTGTTAGAATTCAGTTGGCATTCAGTTAGATTTACTACCAGGTTACCATACTGTTCTTTCTTGATAGAACCGTCGATTGTTTTTTTTTTGTGGTGACTAGATCTTGATCTTAATTTCGCCTTTAAAGAGTGTGCCCAGAAGATACCAGCCGGTCGATTCCGTAAACAGTCGAAGTCAAGGCTTGGGTGAAGTGATCACGAGGTGAGCTGTCAATTCATATAATCAAGATGTCGCGTGACCACGAAGTGAGCTGTCATTCCATCTTGATTATATGGATTGACAGCTCACCTCGTGATCACTTCACCCAAGCCTCCACTTCGACATTTTTACAGAATCGACCGGCTGTTCAGTCTCTTGCTTGAAGGTTGACGGGCTTATAGGTGGTCGGGATCACAGACTCTGGCCGAGAGTTGTAAAGGCCAATTCTCGTATTTAAAAAGCGTTAAAATTCAAGACGCTTAATGTGACCTCAGGGAGATTCAATGTCAAAGCAGTGAAATTAGAGGTGTTTTTGACGTGCAAACGTACATTAAAAATATGCCAATGATTGCTCTGCGCTGCGATTTGCTGTGTGCATAATAAATATTTAAGAGATGCGCTTAGGACGACTCGTCTTAACTTTAGGATGTTTACGATTGCGTGCTAATTCTCTGAGGCAACTAACTGATGTGTGTGACTAGCGTACATACCGATGAAAGTAATCTGACGTGATCTGGATTTTCTTTAGTTTACATTTTACTTTCTCAATACTTACGATGAGAAATTTAAAGCAGCATGTACGGTCCAATTCAGGAACCTAAAACGTTAACCAATTCCTCGGAAACAAGAAGACTACAGCTTAATGAGTTCCTACAAGAAAACAAGCTTTTACCGCTCCCTGTGGTTAGGGAAAGCTTCCTTTGTACAAAAGATTGTGGATTATATGAAAATGACGGGTGAAATTTCCCTACAAGTATACATATATTAATTGAGTCAAGTATAGATTAATTTTAGCAAACCCACGTCTCCGATGCTAGGTTATTTAAAATTGTCACTTTTACTTTCTTATTCTTATATAAAATTAATCTATGACTCCTATCGATCTATTAACCAATAAGTTTCTCATCTCGTCATACTTCTTCAGACAGTTCTGTACAAACAACAATTTGCAAGAACATTACAGTTGTAACAAAAAAAGAGAACACACTAATTGTGTGCCGACAGCTAATCTAAGTTATTACATCGCTTGCCTGCGCATTTGCTACGCTTGTTCTGTCAATTTGCTCGCCAATAATCTGTCAGAATTGCTACCATGTTTTATGTATCGGCGATAAAATTGAATTGTCGACGACTCCTAATAAATTCTAATGTCTCCTCTAATGTATGTTGTCCTGGTAATTTTGACAATAAGCACTTGTCTTGGCCTGCATCATTTGTTTTCTGACGCTGCTATTAGTGTCCTACACTGTAAATGATATCTCGTTTGTTCCTAACGAGGTTCTCAGTTTCTCAATATTTTGTGGAACGGGAGAGTGGTAATTGTAGGCATAACCTAACGGTGTCAGTGTTATGATCGCTGCGCTGTTCCGAAAGTTGTATTCATTAGAGTAGGGCTTGGCTCATATTTTACACCTCATCATACTTACCACGGGCAGGGCACTCAGTTGCTTTCACACTAGACTGGAATCAAAACCAATCGAAGACGTGAACAGGAGAAGTTGTTGTTTAATTTGGTTTGCTGCCAAACTTAGTGCTAAACATTTTGTTTTACGACTATAGTTATTGAAAACTTTTTCTTAGTAACCGACTGCCCCAGATAAAACGTTATGGGGACCCAAAATTGTTTGAAAAACAGTTTATGATCCCCGATCCCTCTGGAAGCGTGCAGAGCATGCGATGGACACTAACCATTAGTGAAAATTTCATGCGCGAATCCCATTGGAGGCTACAGAGGGGGAAGAAACCTGACAGCGTACCATGGTCTGATGTTCTGTCTATTTCAGGCACTTGAGCCAACTGTCAACGTTTCAGTCCAACGACTGTGTCATCCACTTTAGTAAAAGTCGAATGAGAGAAAGATCATTTTAATGTACATTTTTTGTTTGTCCAGGTAATGCACCATGCACGTTGAACTGTCGTCCTATGGGGCAACACTTCTACGCATCTTTGTCGCTGGTCACTGACGGGACTCCTTGTACTCGGCAAGGCTTCCGCGCGATATGTGTTCAGGGGACTTGCAAGGTAAGTCCTAATGTTTTAAAGCCCTTGTTCTAAGAAGCCAAGAAAAAGCCTCTGAGAACCGATTATGGTAAGGTAAGGTAAGGTAAACGGTAAAAGAGAAAGAGAAGCATTTGCCCTGCAGTGGGTCAGAACTTGCTGAAAACAATAAGAACTGTTAACGGTATCAAAAATACTTCAATGGCGTCAATAAGGGAAGGTAATTCTTCTTTGACGTCCATGATAAAGAGGTCTCTCTGGAAGTTTGCCTGTTTTAAGTAAGCCAAAATTTCCGTTTTCTAACACTAAAAAAGCTGGTAGTCTATTTCAGTGTGTTGTCGATTGTCAAAGTCTGTCGGCGGTAAATTATGCTGTATTACAATTTATTGTGTGTTTTGTTTAATTCAATCGACATAATTTTCAATGGGAGCCTTTTACCACCCACTGCTAAGAGGTATAGGCCTTCTCCATTTTGTGCCATGCTTCCCTAATCCGTGGAAGTCTCCTGGTAAACACCACCGTCAAAACAAAGGTAAAGTGAGCGTGAAGTAAAATGCAATTTCATTTGAAGTTATGGATTGATAGCTCAGTTCAACTAAGTTTTCACGGTGAGATGTTAACAGAATCACACTACAAGTTTTCTCTGTGAGCTTTTGTAGCTGAGTCCACATATCTGGCGAAACTATGCCGCTTAAATTCACTTCAAAATCTACATTCTCTAGCCAATCACTGCTGATCAAGTTTTACCTTTCGTAATTCCAGTGAAACCTTTTATTTTCAAAATATTCGCCTAGTCTTATAGTTGTCACATTAATGCAAATTGTCGGACCAATTTTCTCATATTTGTAGTCAGACCACGTTTCAGCAAAATGTCTACTTAAATCGGCGGAGACATGAGTGCTAAGCTTGCAATTATCTGATTTTGTCATATCTCTACAACAGACTTCCTTTCAACTCCCTTACAGGCTTTTTCGAAACGAATAGGTGTTGTTAAGTTTATTAGTATTGTTAGGGAACTATGCGGAAGTGCCTATTTAGGGTTGCTATAATGACGAGTTTGTTTGACCATGAAATCTTTTACTATACAAATACCAAAACGCTTGTTAAAATTCCTTTGGTTTGGCCGTTCTTTGAAGTTTTATATCGGTCTACGGTCATGGGCAAGCTATGATTAGTTCCTATATTTAGGATTTGACGTCATACAGAACAGTGTATAGCTTGTTTTGTTCCGCTCAGTTTGTCAATCTCATTCGGATATGAACATGGTATTGTGAGGTGCATTCAGAGCTGTGACGTAAGCCCTAGGAATACATAGAAACGCCAATTTCGCAGACTATGTAGCATTGAAGCAACATTTGTGTTCGACACACATACGCGGTATTATTCGCGCGGGCAATAAAGCTAGATGAATTGTCTATTGAGTATTGAGCGGACTGGTGCCGTCTGCTCCACTGCTCTATAAACTATTCAATCGTTGCAACACTGTGGCACAAGGACGCCGTAATCGTAAATTATTTAGTGTATTGTTTATTACGTGATAATGATTCGTGTGGCGGTGTTCGTTGTGGCACTTTGCGTATGGTACTTTGCCCTCCTGTTGTTGTCAAGCTAAACAAAACATTGACGTCATTGCCTTCAGTTCGACTAGACGCGGATTGCCCGCAATAAAATGATTTTCGATCATCATCATCATCGTCATTACCATTTCAGTCGAAAGACGTCAACTTTTGAACATGGGCCTTCCTCAAGCATGACCACAAACCGCCAGTCCTGTGCTTCCCCTTTTGCTATTAGCTGCCCACTTTACACAATTTTCTTTCATACATCAAAATCAAATTAATAGCTCCTAACTACCGGTGAAGCTGTCAATAATTATAAATAATTCCCATTTAAACATGAACATAGTTTAACCATAGCAAAAGCGCGAATTGGCGTTTTACTTAATTGAAGATATGTACCTTAATCGACGATTTTCGACACAATAGAGATGCGAACGCAATTGCTTTTCATGTTAGAAAGGTGATAAAATATAAAGACAGGTTCACCATAAATACTATCTATTAACACCTCTCTGACTGCATGATCAATAACTTTTAACTTAAGTAATTACTTAGTTAAGTAGTAGATAAGTTAGTGGTGTATGAAATCGAGATCATTATTTGTACTTATGTCCGGAATTTGCAGTCACTTAACTAACTATTGCAATTAATCGATTTTATGACTTCAGTTATATTTTATAATATAATAAACTACTGTAATGGTGAAATTGTTGATTGAGATTTGTTGTATTGCGTAGGGAATTTATTGATCTTAATGATTCGATTCTAATTAAAGGGCGATATGGTTAATTAGCAATGATTGTACTTATAGAATTAGACAATTGCGTAAGGTTCGACTTTATGACCAAATTAGTTTTAAAATATAAAATCCAAGTTTTTATTTTAATAGTAGGTACTTTTGTAAGTTAGTATTTAAGTAGTTTGAAAATAAGAACTTTAGAAACTAGCCTCGAACTTAGACACCAACTCCTATACCTAACACTGCCATGTTTTTGGCAAATGAATGATATTATTCTATTCTATTCTATTCTATTCTAATCTATTCTATATTCCAAGTCATATCTTCGAACTTGACTCCACCTCAAATCATCAAATCGACAGTTATTATTTATTGTAATTAATCGAGGGTAATTCCTGTTTTTATGAAAACTAAGTTCAGTGAAGGTCCTTCAAACTGTCTTTGAATTAGATCTTTAGTTAAACACTGCCTGACCCGTACAAATTCCCAGTAACCATAAGACTGCTTGGTTTATTATTTCATCTTGATGATAATGTTCCTCTAAACGTGATATATAGTAGACAACTAGACATGTCTAATAAAGTGCAGTTATTTGCAATGTAGTTGCAACCTTGTCTAGGTTGCAAATGAGGTATGTCAAACAATACACTTGTAAATCACAGGTCCTTGTGTGTCACTGACAGCATGATTTACGCCTTATAGAAGGATGGTACATCCGTTACCGCGAATGTTTTTGGAGAGTCACTCAGATGACATGGTTATCTATTAGTATTTTGATTGCCTTGTTGGTGCAATGATCCAACTACGACTAAACAAGAGGTTGGTATGATTCATTTGATTCCCATTTCGAGAAAATAGTAAGGTACTGGGTTTTTCCAACTGGATTTTTTCGGAGTCTGCATTATTGTCCGGTTGATGGCTATAAGCTCGCTTAGTTTTACATGGGACTTAATCTTTACTGGCGAAATGGTATATATAACACTATATTTACACCTCTGTCTTACCTATCAAGGAATACAGGCGCGAAGTTATTATTTTTAGGGTTCCGTACCCAAATGCCAACAGACGGACGGACGATCGGACGGAGAGCGGAGGCGAAAAATATAAAAGAAACGTGTTTTTTTCGGTCTATGGTACGGAACTCTTCGTGTAAGAGTCCGACTTGCACTTGGCCGGTTTTATGCCTTTTGCGGGGGTGTTTGTTGCGCCACTTCTTCCCAGCTAAAACACTAGGAAGTGGTGACGGGAGGGGCGTTTTGAGGGATTGTTTTTTTTAGACGTTCAAAAAGTGCTAGCACTCATTTCAGCCTGATATACCTGATTTGAATAAATTACTTAAGATCGATTTTCCTGGCCATAACTTTAGTAACAATTTTTGTCGGATAAATGTTTGCATCGATCAGACTAGCTTGCTAGTGAAACTGTCGGTCTCGTGACGGAAGCCGGCGGCGCCAGTCGGCATGCGAGAGATCAGCGATTAGCGCCACCCACCGCCCCGGGCGCGATACAGTTTCCTATTCCGACACGTTTTTATACGTTAAGGTACTAAAATTTACCTAAGTTTAGTTAGTAATTACTTAATCACCAAAAAATACTTGGCAGGTAATATAAAATAATAACATTTTTGGAGGTAAAGGAATAAGGCGGAATTTTCATCCGCTTCCAAGTAAATAATTTTATCCTTAAATAAACACAGATTTAAAAAAAGTTACATCATCGCTTACCGTCACGAGGTTAGGTGAGGAAGTAATCCAACGCGAACCAATCAATGATAAGAGAATAGAGTCCAACCGTGGTCCGGTTTCAATTTTTGGAGGTACAATGTGCCTCATCAAAATCTGATGGGCAAAAAAACATTGGACATGAAAGAATAAGGTGAAAAGAATGAAAATATTTAAGCCAGAAAACTTTATTAGGGCAAAAGTAAAATATTCAGAAATTGCTACAAATCGCCATATGAAAGTAGAGAGCAGTCCAGGCGGACATTGAGAGCTATACGTCATTAGAAATAAAATAAAATAAGAGAGAAACAATTTATGCGACACATCACAAATTTGTAATACTATACCTATCTCTACGTAAACTTACTCCATCATTGATAACTAAACTAAATTATATTGCTGCTTCTAATGTTGCCGTCATTATAAACATAATAGACCAACTAAAGTAATATTCGCACAACAATAGGCTTCCGGAAGGTTGCGTCTAAAGCTTCTTAAAATTAATAATGTCTGCGATAATGCTTCTATTTATAGTAATGTAGATAAAAGCTTTACAAAGTGCGCAATACATTGCCGCTTTTACTTCGGAAACTTTGGATATAACGAAGCATTGAGACACCTACACGCAAGCAATGAGGTTAACAGGACTTTATATAGAATAGGTGCAACGTGAGCGCAAGGGAATTCTTACATTCCATCCCCTTTTACGTAGCTAGCCTCGGGCTGAGGTCTGAGACAGCGCGACATGATCGGAATACCCTAGACGTACGGCCACAGACTAATTAATCCCACGAGGCATTACTTTGACACTTTGCAAATGGTGCAGCTCAACATTTGTACATACATTCGCGTTAATTGCCGGTTTGTAAACGTCAATCATTTGAGCATTTAGCCTCAAGATAACACTTGTAATAGATATACCCTCTGACAGTTATTCCTAGAAACCTGGTATTTAAGTTATCCAAATGAACAGAACTTGTAATCTCTTATTTATTAGCGGTAATGTAAATATTATGAGCTGTTTATGATATTGTACTGTATTTAATACTTTGATGCAGACAGTTTTGTGTAAATGTTTAATTAAAGCAGGCATTACTGGAAGTTTGTTGACTTAATTTAGAATTCTTATTAATCCGGGGATTGGGGACTTTAGCATAAAATGTGAAATATGAACGTGATTGACTGATCAACAATCACTGTGTTCAAGCGACTCTTATCTTACAGGTTATACATATATTTTTGCAGCATTTGCTCTCAGATTGGGAAACGCTGAGAGGAAAATTATGAAGTGAAAGCCAAGAATATAATTTCATGTTGTCAATATTGCCATCCTATACTTCATAAACTTCAGAAATTGAATTACCGTAAAGGCCGTCAACGGTAAGCAATCGGTTCACGACTTTTACGATTAAATCAGTTGAACTTCCATTTGTATATACGCATATAAATAAACTACTATGAAATATGCTATTCCATTCCACTAACCCAGAATCTATGTCAATGACTGAATTAGCCATTTTATGATCTACTATAAATAACAATATAATGTAGTATTCCGTTAGTGGTACGGTTCCCTTTACCTATTATTGCCGACTTATCATTTTCCTCTGCCATAACATAATATTAAATGGCACTCATATTTAAAAAGTTGAAAAAAAAGAGCGGGTTTTTTTTTTCTTTTGATGTCATGTTTGGTAAACAAACATGGCGGTTTCTGTTTTAAGAAAATCAACTGAATAAAAAGTAAGCAAGAATATCAATTCAATAGGTGCTAAGATGCCTGCGTGCATACCTAACTCAAAGGACGTGCATATCAAAATCAAAAGCCGTGCATACCTAACATAAAATGAATGATTGATGTAAAAAATCGTGATTCCGTGCCGTTTTTGTTTACCAAATAAGACGTAAGTAAAAATAAAGCGTACCAACATAATTTGCACCAGGTCTCCGGAAAGATATCATCGACGCGTCAAACATTAAATACAAATCTAGTGAAGGGATTAGCTGTTGAAAATAAATTCAACCAATCCTCGTAGTTAGGTCAGCGTTTCACGAATTTTCGTTCCAGAAACTGTGCCTCAGACAAAGGTAAGAAAGTGCCTTTTAACGACGTTAATGAATCCTTTTGTTGTTCTAATAGCAGTGTCTCATAAATAAAACATGGTATAGGTAATAATTATAATTAACATAATTGATGTCAAATCATAGATGACCGTGTATATGATCTCTGTAAGTTTTATGTGACGCTGGACAAGGGTGTAAACCATCATAAAATATATTAGCGGTTTGTGCACATGAATATTAATTTATGTTCATGATGGCGCCGAATTGATCCCTTAGCCGTTACACGTAAAATAATTCTTAGGTGACATGAAATTATATTGAACAATGTACGTTCTTAATAAACATGTTCAGACAACGTAATAGGCGGTCCGTTTGATGAAGTGAAGTTTCTAGCTCGCGGATTTATGACGGACACTTTAGTGAGACAAATGAATGAATCGGTATTCCTAGAGTGTGGTTTTTCGTTGTGATCGTTCGAACTAAGGATTTGCTTGTAGGGAAATGCTTGGTTGTCCCTATCCATACTTATGAATGTCTATTCTGGATAACATGCTAAATAGATAGAACTATAAGATTACCAACAAAGGAGACGCTATTGTGTACCTACATTTATCCAGCATTTGACTGCTATAGGCTGAGCCGATTGATTTATTCCATCTGAGTTTTGGTGGAACCTTGTAACTAAGTTTTTCGTAAGAGATCTAGAATCCGAGATAGGTATTGAAAAAGATCTTTTTAATAATAGGGATGTTGGCTAGGTTAAAACAATATAATTCTATTTATTCCGTCAGTTAGATTATCGAAAAATATTGGATACGTATTTTTTATTTAATCAAATCAATTAAAAAATAGTGTACTGGTAAGTGACGTTACACGAGTTTAAACGCACTGTATCGTCTTTATTTTTTGTTTACGTGACAAAAGAAAAAATACGTGTCTAATATTTTTTGGAAATCTGTCTGACGGACTAATTAGATATTTTTAGTCAAATATAACCCATATTAAAATGTGCAATATGTTTGTTTCTTTCATGCTTCACTGTGTAAATAATATTATTTTTCACACAGTCCATTCACCGTTTTTTAGCCCTTTAGTCTTCCGTTACTCTTAAAGTCAGCCTCATTCATGCTCAAACATTTCCTCATTTACACAAATCCTTTTTAAAGACGGAAAGTCTTTTATAGAATAGATACGTGTCGAGTTCACAAGCCCGATGGTGTTGATCAATTGAATTGAATAAATCAATACATTCGGCGCAAGCTTTACGAAATTGAATCTCCGAAGCTATGACGTCGGATGCATTAGTGATAGAGTTCGAGACACAACGGGATACGGGAAATGAATGTTGAACTGCAGTGTGCTTTTTCATTTTGTCAATATTTAATGTTATGATCCTGATATGCAGAATATCTGGAAAACTAAAGAAAATTTTAATTACTCAAGTTACCTGTAGGAACCTAATTTCAAAACAATGTGAAAAATTATGAAACTTGACTGGTCTGTTGGTCGAGTGGTTAGTGACCCTGAATGCTAAATCGGAGGTCGTGGGTTCGATTCCCACCCAGGACAAATCGTTGTGTGATGAGCATGATCATTTGTTCTGTGTCTGGGTGTAATTTGTCTATGATATGTATGTATTTAGAATATATAAGTATGTTTATCAGTTGTCTGGTTGCCATAGCACAGGCTCTGCCTAGTTTGGGATCGGATGACCGTGTGTGAGTTGTCCCAAGATATTATTATTATTATTACTTGCTAGTTACTGTGATTGGTTGAATGGATTTCTACAAATCAATCATATCAGTTGACTTGCATAAAAATTGTGACGCGTCAATAATTTAGTTTTAGAAACCGGAGGATAATGTAATAAGCCTAAGCAGGCTAAGTACTATCTCTAGAATATTTAAGGATATTGATCCTCTAGCTAGAGATCATTTCTATGTTATTTTAATGGCAGTTTCATAACAGTAATAATTTTATGAACTAGTTAGTAAGACTCTGGGCTTAAAACCACTGTAACGATTTGTTCATTTGCAAACGATCTGCATCGCGTGCGGAAAACGGTCCACTGCTTAGTTTCTTATTGGTTTAAAAACATCTTGGTTATTCGCTATACCTTGTGTCAATAATAGTGTTAAGTCTGTTACATCACTAGAAATAATTCCGAGATGATTTATCATTATTATGAATAGCATTGTTTATCCACATTTACTTAGTGATCCAAAACATGAATTATATTGTTTGGTGTTTGTATAGTTTGTGCGTGATTTGTCTCGTGAGACAGATGTTGGGATGTGTGTGTCTGTGACGGGAACGTCCACTCTGTCAGTTTGTCGGTTTTCCACATATGAATGCGCGGGCGACGCGTGCTTTACGCGCCAGTAGTGCACGACGACGCGGCTTGCGCGCGACTTACAGCCCAGCAGCGCACACGCATATCTGCCGGGAAAACTCGCGCATTTTATGTTCCATTTTTTAAATAAAAGTTTTAATTTAAAACAAGTAATACAAGTGTTGTTGTTAAAGAATCGAAAGTGCGTTTTTGCATAGGTATTTTTTTGGTAATGGTATTGTGCAACGAAATGCATTTTTTTCGTGACATATTTTTGGTTTTCTAATTTGAAACATTTAGTCTGTTACTCATCTCTCACTAGTCACAGTAACTCATTTAGTTACATCTAAAACTATCTAGAATTTAAAACATAATATTACATCTTAATGTTTATTCAAAAACAAACATGTTTATTTGCTGGCGCCACGAAAGCTTTCACAAAATCATCCATCCGTATTAGCGTTCGCTTTGAAGCGAATAATTTAATTTCCGTTAATGTTTCTTATCGTCTACAATAATAATTATATTCCCCGTTAAGTGTTGTAACCATCGTGCATCGGTCAATGACAATCCCATGTTAATTTGACGGCTGTCAAAGTTGCTCGTTGAGTGGACTGCAACTAGAAAGTCCCGTACACCGCGGATGCCTAATCTTATCAGTAACTCTCGCGTAACAAACGAATATCAAAGGACAAGATAAATTAATGTTAAGTATGCAGTAAAAATGTTCTTGAGAAACCGTTATCAAATTCCGTTTTTCGGCTAATTTTCGTCGGTATGTTGGTTGTAACATGAAACTGCACTAAATGCAATGTATCTTTCAATTTGCTTGGTGTTTATTTGCGTCTTCCTGTTTTTACTGTTTTTTGGTTTCGTGTGAAGTTTTAGATGCAATTTGTGGTAAAGAAAAATACCGCTATGTGGAGTTTTCGGAGTGAGGTATTAATATTATGGGTTGGGTGCTGCCGTTTTAAAATTATTCAATGTTGTATCGTAGAGAATGTGCGCAATCGTTTTGATTATATTGAAATTAATATAAAGTTTAGTTTACTGAGCCAGTGTGAAAGGAAAGGGCAAACTGTTACAATTTAGGTTCAATAAAATCAAACAAGCAACTTTTGAGAAATGGGACCTATTTCAAAAGATTTCATATTAAATAACGTGTAAGGCGATCTGAAAACGCCTTTCACTCATTCAAACTAAACGCTACATATAACTATTGCTATAATTTAGTAGAGTTCGTTAACTGCAGTGCGATTCTTTAAACATCTCACCGGGTAAGCTCCAGGTGAAGTAAACATGAAGTGAGCTAAGACAAACAAGATGGAATGACAGTTCACTTCATGCTCACTCCACCTTATTGAAAACGGTGATTATTGACAGAATAGACCGGCTGGTTAACTCCTTCAGAAGACTTTCAAAAATATGTTAAGTATAAGACTAAGTATGACTCACTTAGTTACCAATTTCCAAAATAATGAACGAGACTATAAATCCAAAGGAATCCCTTCAATTCCGGCGCAAAATTAACAGCGAGTACATTAATTAAAGTCGGCGACAGTCCGTTGATCTTGCTGTCTGATCGACAACAATTTTTGGCCGCGTCATCCGCGACACTGCTTGTGTTAATTTTTCATTAAGAAATTATTAAAAGACCGCTATAAAAGCTTCATCAGTGATCAACGAATTGGGGTTACTACAAGGTCGATTAACATCTGCTTTAGGGCTGGCAAAAAACTGAAAGTAAACCTTACATGTTTGCACTAACTAGCGCGGTATATTTTATGAAGTAAAGTGCTTCCAAACAGTTCTAATCACCTTAAAAGCCAGTTTATGACCGTTTACTGCTGCTTTTCCTAGATAATACAATTTACAGTATCGTAATGACGTAAATTTTGTCTCAATTTTCGCAATTTCAACGAAAATTTACATGTCATGTGACTTTTCCTGACAGCCCTAAGTGTTGATGTCTTCTACCTCCTCTTGGACAGAGGACATCTTTATTTCAGACATATTGCCATTCATCATCATTGTTATTCTCTGAAATTTGTAATGGTGCCGCTATTAACATGTCAATAGTACTTTGCTTTATGTTCTGTGACCACAGTTTATTATGGTCGTGAACAATTAAACAGCTTCTATCATTAAGGAAAGTTTTGCATATTTAGAATTTGTGTAAGTTTTACTTATCATATATTATCCTATCATGCTAGTTTTCAAGTTTATGAATACTTGGTATATCGGAAAATCATTTGTATTTTGTAAAGGAAGCCTATTTTTGTATGGTATGGTATATTAAACAAACCGTAAGTATAGTTTTTTGTTAGATACTAATTTTAAAACATGTTCTTAAAAATGTGTAGAAATTCTACATTTTCATCAGTATACAGGGGCCAATTCCACTATCTTTTAAGCAACGTTTGCATTCGCATCTTATCGCAATCCGTCAAAAACTCAATTTAACTACATCTTTGACAGATTAGAATAATTGGCCCTCTGAGCATTTTCAGAAGACGTTAGAAACCGCATTCCAATAACAAGTCACAAATAGGACACATGCATTGTTTATTTCATGTGAATAATCTATGTGATTTCAGGACTGCCGGAAAACATAAATCTAGAATTACTGTAATCCAGGAGTTTCGACGACTGGCTCGGTAATGCTGAAATTTGACTAATCCAATTCGTAGAAGTCTTGTTTAAAGATCATCGTAGTATATGATTCTGTAAATCTGTCAACTGAAATATTTCTGAAATATTTATAACTAACTAAAAGCTTTATGAGAAGCCAATGACAGTGTTTACTTAGCTTCCTGTTCTCTTTGCATGCGTTAAAAGGTAAATGCATGTTGGTATACAAGGTAAAATATTATATTTGTTTCAGTCGGCCATCAGGGAAAATATTGTGGTTTTAATGAATCGTAACATAGTTACTTAACGTATTTCCTTTCTATACGGTTAGTCTCTAAATTGAATAATACATAGGTTCCCGTAAAAAAATGATTCGTGAGATTTTTGCTCATAATTTGTGTATCAGTAGGAAAAGTCTTTGTTTTAAAATTAAATGCAGCGTTCTCAGACACACCCTGTATAATGTCATTTAATGGCGATGCTCGTCGAACCTGACGATGCATCCATTACTTGTTATGTTTAGTGGCTGGACGGTCGCCAATGTTGACATGGCGTTAATCCCGATTGTTTATACTCCGTTAACGTAAATTACACACGTACATGTGTTAGGTAGTAAACTTCATCGGCTTTCACGCCAGTCTCATTGTGGCAGACATGTGTCACAATGTTATTGGGAATTAACTGCTCCATTGTTGGCAAGTGCGATTTGACGATGTCCCACACAATTTGTAATCTTAAAAACTGTTCAGTATCATAGCCAAGGTTTTAAAGCCAATTAATTTCAAATAAATAGGTGTGGTCCTTTCAAACAGTTTCTAGTACTGAAACGAATTAATATGATACTACGTAATTGATTAGTTATAAATCGTTCGTATAATTTAATTTATTAGTTAAAATATACATTCATCGGTACCTATGAAGAAGGTTTATGGTTGTTCGATCGTAAAAATATGATAAATATACTGTGTTACCTCGACAGATTTAATATCTTTGTCATTCCTCAATGATTTTATATAAAACCTTTTCTGTATGTAAGGGCATACAGATTAGATCCAAAAGTTAAAATGGTCAGAAAGCAAATATAAAAAATGCCCATTTATCTTAACTATCAGAGGTTCTAAAATTTTATGGTGGCCGCGTCAGCTCGACAAATATCATTATAACAATAATTGAAATATTTAGTGGCGACACGCGACCAAATCGGGGTTAAATAGGGACACTGTCCCACTAGATTTATGGCCTTAAAACATGTCACAGACAATAAAAAGTTAAACGACTTTAAAATAAAAAATAGACGCTGACTATGGTTAGGGTGGCGTCTCCTGATCTATGGTTAATTTGTTTCATTTGACGATGGAGTAGATAGGGAACACCTACCTACACCATTCAATTGGAAATGTCCTGTAGTTCTGACGTCAGAGCCATCTTAACGTTATCCTATTACACGAATGATTCAGATTAATCCTACTAATATTATAAACGCGAAAGTTTGTAAGTATGGATGTATGTATGGATGTTTGTTACTCTTTCACGTAAAAACTACTGAATGGATTTTGATTAAATTTGGCACAGAGGTAGATTATAGTCTGGAATAACACATAGGATACTTTTTATCCTGGGAATATGTTCCCTTAGGATAGTTTTCGACAATCACGCGGGCGGAGCCGCGGGCGGCAACTAGTAAAGAATATTTTCTGCAATGATGAACTCACATGTTGCTCATAGATAAAATTGGCATCATGCGTTCAGCAGCAAAAACCGATTAAATCTTAATTCAAGGTCACTCGAGTGCATTCTTCATTTTGCGTTCTGACGCAAGACCGCACTTGTTGCAGATAAAACCTGAAAACATGATTGATTCACGGAAATCTTAATGTTGTATTAGCGAGCTAAATGCCTGGATACCATTAGCTTTAATGAATCGCCAATAATTTGAAACAGCTGGGCTGGTCCAGTTTCTAATGCATTTTTCGTTGCTCATGTCATAATGATTGCAACAAAGTGTAGTGTGACCCACATTGTAATTTGGTAGGTAGCATGTGTAATGTAACCTCTTTAATGAATGCATTGTTAAGACTCTGACTAAGACTAAGAAGTTGAGTTCTTTTCCAAAAATAGTCAATCTAGGCTAACTCTAGGTTCTATACGCTTTTAGGCGGGTTACCATCTGTTAGATTCGTTTGTTACACGAGATCATTAAGGTGACATTACTCATTATCCTAAATTAGAGTCGTCAATAGAAAAGTTCATGGCTAGCCACATGACTTTCATTAAATGAACTAGCGGGAAGTAACGGACACACCTTTTTTCATTTGTGTATTTTTTTTAAAAGCTGTGGCTTTTCTCCCTCTGGATTATATCCAAGAATTTAACAATTCCGATATAATAAAATATCTTACTGACTACAATCGTTATCAATAACTTACATGGGGCAGATATCTTTAACACTGCCTTTCGTTACCTTTGGAAGCTGAATGAATTCTCTACATTGTAGTCCTATTCATAAACGTTCCGAGAAAGTAACCTAGTCGAGAAAGCTCAGTTGCAACAAAGTGTCCAGTGATACATTAGATTTGATAGATGGCATAGCTGAGCCAGTGACCGTATTGTAGTAACATTTAGTATAAAATGCACGTTGTTCGCAGTTACCTTCATGAAAGGCGGCGCGAAAGCTTGGCGCCAAGCCACCGGCTTCTTTACGATCCCTGCGATACAGGTTTAATATGTACCGTGCTCTGTATGCATGGGAAACTTATAAAACTCGGCCACTTGGACTACTATAGGACGGGATATGTTCTAGAAAAACAATTATACGTACGTAGGCAAAAGACGTCTCGCTATCTTTAAATCCATGTAAAACGATGCGTGTACGTGTTTTATAATCAGATAGGCTCAAAAGTAATCCACCCATCTCTAGCGGATAGCAATAAGTACGAGGCAAAAGCAATAACACTATTTCTAGATTTTCTAGTTCCTTCTGCCTTAGTTGCTTACCTGTAATCGTATTTAGATTGTATCTGCTAATAATCTCCTCTTCTAAATACAATCTATGCTAAAGATCAAAACTGTCGTGCAATGTTCTTCGGATAAATATAAATGTGAATAAAATTCATGAATGTAAATGTTGCTATGAATATAATGGTATTATCTTGAAATACAGGAAAATGTACAATCCGACTTATGCAAATTTTAAATACAGAGTTATGACGAATGCAAATAAGTAATAACGTTGAAGTGAATGCAGGGCGTTGCGCGGTGTGGCGGATTTTACTCAAAGCCATCGTATAAAGATATCAACGTGGATTTGGCTAATACTCGTTTAAAATTCAATTCAACTCACTAGGCGAGATCAAAGCGGCCATAACTCTTGCCAGCGCGTACAACTAACAATAAAGTAATCATTACCAGTAGCACCGATAATAATTACTTTATTTAAATATCTGCGCGACTTTTGGCTCGTCTCCCCGAGTCCCCGCGGCTTAACCTTCATGGATATTAATTTAATTTATGACGCGAATTGTTATGTTCCATTTATTTTACGCATGTTTTGGTTTAATAAATATTTTGACGTACCGGGTTATTTAAATGTGGACCTTTTACACCCCGTCACAAGCGAGATAATCCAGTTTTAAGTAGAACTGAAGTGTTACATTGAGCACTTTGTCTGCAGAGCTTTATTATCGAAATAATTATACTATTACATCTGATTCATATGACTTGATGTTTTATGACTTTAGGTAACAGACCGTTGACATACATCGGTAATTTTACTTGTCGTAAAATTATAAAGCCGGCTAATTTTAATTATCCAATAAGTTAAACGTTCTAACCAACCATATGTCATCTGAAAATATGCATCGAATCGTTTGTTACGCAGCAAATTAATGTAGTTTTGAATTTCAACATGTGTCATTGAAAATGATAGACATCTATCAAGTGTGTCAGAAAGATCATCCGCGTGTGAATATCAGCGCTATCTAAGTTATCTCGAGACCGTGCAAGACAACACACCATGCTGTCTACTTCCGGTCTAGTTTTCGTTCTTCTCGCCCTCGTAAGTACACTGTTTACTCACATAATGATTGTTTACTAACCTAGTACTACATCCAGTGATGCAAAATTAATAGATTAGCGGTAAACCCTATCTAGAGCCATATATCATGATGGATTACCTTAATTAACGTTAACTAACAAACTAATATGACAGCACACTGGTCGCCGCCACTGTGAAGTTTATTACATTTGTGAGTAAACTTTATAAATGATACAGTTCAATGAGCAAGTCGAGAAGTCAAGATATAATCAGTGCAGTCCAAGAAAGGAGGTTGTGTGTATTAATTGATTTATAAGAACACATTACAGCCAATTAAAGTTTTCTGACCAATTACATGGACAGTTTATGGTCTCGCCGCTTTTATTATGTAAAGTTGTGAACTGACGTTATTTGACTTGTCGCATTCTGTGGCAGCGCGCATTTGTTCTGTGAGAGAAGTCAAGATCGTTACGCCCACGCTTCATTAGTCAAACTACCGAATCTTCCACCGTTTACACTTCATTCGTGTGTAATTAATCCCAGTGTGCTGTTACTGAGCTGAGTTAAATGTTGTTTTATAACTTTTTAAACAAACAGGCGTAGTTAGGTGCGCAGATGTTGCCTTGTTGGGTGCGCGGGTCAATTGTTCGTGACAGTGAGGCAACTTGTTCAGTAATCAGTGGCGCATAAAACACAGTTCAAAGCCGACTGTTACCGCTCACTGACAGGTGATTCGTTAACTCGCGCTTAATCCTAATTAATAGACTATTAGTGGACGTTTTCAATTACCACTTCGAATGATTTATAATAACCGTACACTAAGTATTTGCTGATTAATGTCCGTGGCATTATTGTGATCACATTCATAAATAGGATTAATGTTTTGAAAACCTATTAATTATTTATCAATGTTTCTGGAAATTAAAATAACATGAGCTGTCAAAATATTTCGGTATGCGTCTGGTTTTAATTACAAGTTATTTTGTTATTTAAATGTGAAGAATCATTTTTATTACCGCATTAGTAAGCATCGAGCGCTCCAATTTATTTGTTCTTTTACGGTTCTCCGCACATTATTAGCAAATTGGCATCGCTTTGACATAAATTGGCGTTTTCAACGTCCACTTAGTTTCGTATAAAGGCATTAACAGCAAATAAAACCACAAACGAAGCTTTTAAGGACATGCTTTGAGTATGACATTTTTGAAAGCGACATTTTCTTACTAAGTTGAGACTCCGGCAGACCGGCGCGTTGCGACAACTTTTTTAAACATTAGCATTTAAGGACACAACACTAATAATTTCATTAGTGTTGTGTCCTTCATACAACATAACCATAAATGAGTTGAGTGCTCAATAGCCTTGTTTGTTTTTGGGTAGTATAAGTATTTGTTCATTTTTTGGTGCAAGCCAACGTATGAGAACCAAACGTAGGCGGATACAGATAAACTACCCCTAAAGTATTTGTTATTCATCGAATTTATTCAGCTACTAATTTAGACAGGTAAATATTACTGTTTTTGACTCGAATAAATACCATAATGTACTCAAGAGTCGTGAACTTGACTGTCTACAAAGGATATGAGAACATACAAACATAGTTTACTATATTAGCATAATGACTCATTTTCTCGTATCGAAGGAAACATAATTAAGCTCTCTAAACGTGTGTGCAGCTACAAATACAAGAATACATTGATCCTTTTACAAGATAAAATGTTAATAAAGACAGTTTACCCGTAAGTGGTTTGGCACATTTAGGGCTATAATAGGACCTGGCGCTAAAATGGGCACTTTACGCGAATACTCAGTTGAGTATGTGGTTCAATAAGTAGATAACACTATAGTTGTTGCGTTTTAGGTTAGCAATATCGGTCATTGGCGCACTTATATTTAATCAGCAACCCAAACGCAGTGCCAGTGTGGAGCCTCTTCACCGGACATGCGTTACCTCATTTGTTGCCCGTCGTGCACAACCACCAGCACTTCTTTTTTTCAAATCGCACATGCTTATCTCAACAAGGAATACACAGGAATATTTTATCGATAACCAAACATTTCTTTTTTTCTCTATTTTTATACACATTTTTACTAATAAAAAAACAAAAGGTACATTTTACTTTTTTCTTTTTTACACTACATAGTTTATTGTTTGTGTTCTTTCAATTAATATTAGGGAAACGGCAATGACCGTTATTGCCATGCTAAAATGAGACAGCAATAATTGAAGTGAGAATTTACGGATGCCTGTTGTTTTTATATCTTATTCGTATTTAAATTTCCGATATTCTAGTACTATTTAGGGGTGAAGTCTGCAAAAATAAAATGCTAGTTTGGATTTACTTGTTAGACCTTGTTTAAATGTGCTGAGTGTTTCTTGTCAGAATGAACTAAGCAAACTTTAGTTTAATAACCGTTCATTTTGCACAGTAAATTCGTATTCTTGCTCCTACCTGAGCGATATAATGAACAGAGCTGACGTTCTTTTTTGAAGTCAGTTTTATCAAATAATTTTTCAAATCAATTCAAAATGATTAAATACACCAATCAGTTTAAACATTTTGGTATCCACAACATTTCAATTGATCAATAGAAACATGTTTCCCCTTTGATAAGATAGTATCCGTCAGTACAATATTTTCATTGACTCAAGACTTTCCAATCGGCTCGTTAGAATTCCTAATCAACATCATAAATCTTACTTTGTTAGTGTACAATGTGTGTACAGTCAACAAAGCAGATGAGTATTCAGGCTAACTAGTACTATACCTAACTACTTTTTAACCCATCATGTGCATCATTGTGCATGTACTTAGTGGTCTAATGGACATCATTCGTACTCATGCGCCCACACATTAAATTCTATAAAAATGATTGTCGGGTCTGTCTGTGAGAAACATTAACACTCTGTACAGACAGAATCAATCAAACTAAGAGGCTGCCAAAATTACATCATTCGTGTAAAAGCATCCAGTGACAGAATTCTAAGAAAAATGGTCACTTTCCGCCACTTTCTGTGGGAGTCTTAAAATTCAGTTTAGAATCAGTCAATACAAAAACTAAGATTCCATCAAAATGGTGCTTACTAGTGTGATTAGCTGACCAATATAATATTACTAACAACATCCAATAAAATCACTAGAGCTGATGTGAGAAAAGATTAAATTCAATAAGTTTTCAAAAAGCTACGCGTCTGAGTCTTTTGTTAAAAAGAAAACAACACTCGCAGTGAAGTTTATTTTTCTCCCGCAAACCAATCTCCTTTGTCAACTATACTAGAAGAAATTGAGTGTTGTGAACATCGGCGAACAATGCATCGTAGAGCGGACCATTACGATCATGAACCATTGTACTACGATCGTCCTCACTGAACATCTCGGTCTGAAAGTACAAGTAAATTACTTCGTTCCTACTTGTCTTACTATCAAGATTAGAGTGTGTCTGCTCTAAATAGGTGTAGTGGTTTTGTGGCTTAACTGTAGAAATAGCCATTTTGGCATCGTCTGACAGATTTGTGGACAGTTTTCCGACCAAAATTTCGTAAATTCTTAGTATCCATCTTGTAAAAGTAAATGGCTTCCTGAGATAGAAACAAAATCCAGTGTCTAACTATTTTATTATTATAACATTTTAGTTGGCGCATACCCCTGGTTGAAAAGGTTCTGACCATACACAGAAAGTTAGCTAATCTTAACTTGCTACTCTGAATACTTAATCCAGGGTTATGATAGACATCAATGTCATCGAAATAAGCGTGGCTATGTACGAGTAACGTATGTTGGCGATTACTAAACCTTACAAGCCTAACGTGTCGGCCATACTAAAACTTCTTTTATAAGACGTGCAATATTCATTTGATCGGCCATCTAAATATTCATTTGATTGGCCATCCATGTTCCATAATTAAGATGCCCTACTCAAGATGTCTTACGGAGAAAATCACAGCTCACCTTTCAAGATTTTTTCCAGATTTGATCTATTTATTTAATGAACTTTGACAATGTTCTCAGGCGGTAGGTCGCGAGGGCGTGCTATCTTCGGCGGCTGTTCGCGAGCTGCGCTGCGGGCGGCGCCTGGTGTCGGGGCTGTTCTCCCGGCCGCGCCTGCCGCTCGGCTACTCCTACGTCACCACCGTGCCGCGCGGCGCCTGCCGGCTCAACGTCTCCGAGATCATGCCCACTGAGAACTATATAGGTTTGTATAGATAGCTTGCATAATAAAAAAATTGAGAAGTAGGAAGGTAATAGTTTAGAACTGCAAAAGATGAAGAGAGAAGACTATAAGCATCATGGCCAAAATAAGTTAAAGAAGCAACAAAAGAGTGAATGAAAGCTTTAATGGCACGGGTTAGTTGCTAGTTCTAGGTTAAATAACACGTGGCTTAGAGCAGGTCGGCTACGCGACTACGCGAAACAGGTGTAACTGTTAGCGATAAAGATCACACTCCGCTTATAAAGGAAACATTGTTGGCTATAAACCACTCAGACCAGTCGGACCCAAACATGAATAACGAAGTTGTTGAAAAATATCTACAACTGATGAATGGAGGTTACCCATTTCCTAGACATTTTATTTACCATTCTACAATGCGAATAGTCCTTTGATAAAGGCTAATGGGCCGTGAGGTTGGTCACTTATCAATCAGCATTGTAGACGGAGTGGTCTGTAAATCATTTGAGATCATGTGCTGTAGGTACCATGCCACGTTGTTTTGTGCCAATATGATTACCGCTTTGCTCCGGCTTTTAATGTGATGGGAAATTACTTTGAACTTCACTGACAGGTAGTTTACAACATGTCGTTCCAAGTAATTAATCTATATGTGGTACTGAGCTTGTTGTTAAACATCTGTGAGAAGATGTAAATAAAGGCGAGGGTTGTTAATCGATTGTCGATCAAATCAAAGGCAATGCTGTAAACACTAACTATAGTGTTTGACATGTCGTGTGCACTTGCAGCTCTGAAGATATCCAACGGCTCGTACATAATGAACGGCGAGTTCGCGGTGTCGGCGGCGGGCACGTACGAGGCGGCGGGCGCGCGCTTCGTGTACTCGCGCGCCGGCGCGCTCGACAGCGTGCTCGCGCACGGGCCCATACACCACCCCATCGACATCATGGTAAATATATACATACGAAAACATCTCAATTCAAAAAGTATAAACAATATAACAAATATATTATTCAAGAACGATTTGGATCATAGCAATACCAATTTATTGCTACTATAAATTGCTCAATATTCTATTACAGGCAAATCGAAAAGAAATAAATGTATCTTTTATTTTCAGATACTTTATACGCAACCGAATCCAAGTATAAAATATGAGTATTTCACGGAATCACTACCTGGTGAAGTGGAAAGTGAAGCTGTAACGAAAATAGATTTTCCTGAAGTTACACCTAAATCTGCATCGAAGCATTTTCGAAGACATCATAGTTATGAAGTTTTCCCGAGACCAAACGTCCCTGTCGGTGGGAGGGAGTCAGAAATGAGTTTTAGCATCGAAGATGATATCGATACTGATGTTGTGGTCCTGAATAGAAAGTACATGTGGAAGATTTTGTCTTACTCTCAATGCACCAGGACCTGTGGTGGAGGCATACAAGTAAGCCCTAATTACCTCTAGTTAAATATTAACCTGGCCATAAAATACACTAGACACAGTAACTTTGGCCTACATGCTACCAATCGGACAATGAGGCGTCTAGTCAGTCTGACCGATAAATACCTAATTGAAATCAATCTGTAGCAATGCTTTATGACTGGAACAGTTAGATAGCGAACGTCTTCGGGGCAATTGGTAATGTGAAGTTGGCTTCTCCAAGAATCATCGTACTTTCCTTGATATTTTTCAGACTTCTGAGAATCACAACTGGACTATTTGTGATATGAATGTTGTCACAAGTGTTAATTGCAACAATTGAAAAGTAACGATGGACATTTCAATCATCTTTAGGTCCAGCTTACACAATCAGAATATGCCGACGACGGCAAGAGGGTATGCTGATGACGAGCTTCTGCCACAACAATGATCATAATAATTGTACTGATTCAGGGGATACAACGTTTGATTACGTATGACATCTGAACATTTTTTAAAACATTTTGTTCTTACACCACATTCAATTTTAGCTGGGCAAGTACCGTTGCGTGGAAGCGAGCGCCCTCAACCGCGAGGTGCCCTCAGTGCACTGCGCCGGGCCCGCTCCTGCGCCGCGCCGCCGCCGCTGTGCCGGCGTGCCCTGCCCGCCGCGCTGGCGAGCTGCGGCCTGGACCACGTGTCCTAGGTGTGGCCCTGCCACTAGGACCAGGATTGTTGGATGTGTGCAGGATCATTCTAGAGGGATTACTAAGGTACTGTGATATTAGTGTTTGTTTTTATTTGATAAAGATAGTGAAAAAGTAAAAGTCCAAAAAACAGTCAAAATTATTTTTTCTGCAAGACCCGGTGTAAAGGTATTATTTGACTTCTTCTTAATAAAGTATGATTATTTTGTGAACTGACGCAGTTTTATTAGTAAAGGCACAATCTTAAGCAGCGACTAGGTTTTAAAAGCTCATTGCACTATTTTCACGTGACACTTCAGTGTATAATATTATGTATACGAAATTTTCAATACTATTCATTTTTAACAGCTTTGGTTTCACTTGATAAAATATCAACTGGCAACCTTTTATTTTTAGATTAGCGACCAAAAATGTCCTCCAACAAAGCCACCGACTTCAGAAAAGTGCAACATTCCCGACTGCGACAAACCCTCCGGAGACGAAGCGCGGCAGGTTGCAAACAAACGTGTGACAAGACCACGGGAACATACTGACACCTTCAGAGAAGGGCCTGTGTATACTGTGGCAGTCAATAATACGGAGTTGGATGTAGGACCTGAATACACGTTCAGTGCAGCTGCCGGATGGCTGTATACTGATTGGTCTGAGGTAAGTTTAAAGTAGTAAAATGTATGTATTTGATATTATGGAAAGGGAGATAGATTCTATAGTAGGCGGTTATCCGTCCAAAAGCGCGTTTAGTTGACGATTTCGTCGAAGTAGCGGGAAGCATTTGGATGAATGACGCGTGGAATCGGTAAGTAAGGCAGATGAAACGAGAAGTCTAAACCCAGCAGTGGGTGTTTTCGGGCTGATGATATTAAAATTCAGCTTTATAGAATCATGTTTTGAACTTTTGTTGTTTGATGGTCCGGGAAGCGAAACTCCTAAACAGTGCTATGTTTAAAAACTCTGTTATGTTTTGTGCTATGCATATTAGAAGTCTCATTAAATGATTAAAATTCATAGGTTTATAAAAGGTTTAGACAGTCTACATTGTACTCCAGAGTGTACTTAAAATTACGAGACTAGCAGAAGCTACACAAAGGAGTGGTAAAAAGATTAAGTTTGGAAACTTTTAACACTTTTTATTCACCATTTTAAACATGCTAACAAGTGCCATTGTTAACTTTAAAAGTTAAATAACTTTGTTTGATACATCAGAGTTGTCGCGAAATGTATTCATAAAAGTTTTCGGGACATTCGCGTTAAAAAGATACTTCGTGAGTTGATGCTGTTGAATAAATCGTATATCTTTTTACATATACTGCAATACGGTGTATATTCTGAATAACAAAAACAAAAGAAGGTGGCAAGCAATTCACAATTCACTACTTCGAATGGTAGCAGCTGTATCGAACTTGCAGCTCGAAATTCCGATTCCCCGAAATAAACCTACGTTATTTATCTTGCATGGCCTTCCAAATGGTCAAAGTCATTACCTAAGTGCATCATGATTTATTTATTGTTCTATTTCTTTGCTCCGTAAGTGCTTTTCTTGCTAAACAGAAACATGGTGGATATATTGCAACAATGCATTGAGTAATCGCACTCACGGAGATGGTTTATAATTTATTGCACAGATAAGAGCATGTCAGATTTGCTTATTCAAATGATACTATTGATTTTACTCGTAAATCATTATTATTAGTGAAATATCGGTTGTTAACATTATACTGACAAATCGATTGAAATTGTACCTCTCAATCCCGAAACATGTGGTTCACAAAATTTATTCAACTTTAAATTTTCTATGAATCACTAAACTTCGGCAATTTATCGGTTTTCTATCTAAAAATTGAATTTAGTTACGTCATTATCTTTTGTTTGATTTAGTGTAGCGTTTAAAGATTTAGTTTCAATGAAGAAGCCATTATCTTCAAACAACAGTGTTTACATTGGGTGTTAAAATGGTTAAGCTTTGAAAGAAAATAAATAAGCTCATTCAGTAAGCGATTGCTAGCAGACTGCCGCTGTGATCAGTATTTATTTACGTTCCTAGCTTTTAAGTGAAACTGACGGACTTAATTGATGCCGTACTCCGCCTACTCTGCATAATCATAAAACGAGGAGAGACAATACAATGTAGATGACTATATCTAATAGTATCTAACGAGTTGTGCATTAACAGTTTGTTCCAAAGCCTTCTGTAACTCTCAACTTTTTGAATGGCCAAAAGAGAAACAAATGACATAACAATTCACCAACCTCACAGGAAATTAAAGTTTCGAGCCGTTTTGTGTTTAAAACTCAAGGGTCCGAATGCTTATCTCTTTTGAGGATATTTCCAAGCGGTTGGTTCGCACTTCCTGTCACACAAAGGTGGGTTTTTGAGCATTTCTAAACAACTTGATAATGCTACATGTTCTTTGGGCATGCTTACTAGTCGGCAGCTATGCAGAGGAATATCTAGATTTTCTTTTAGTTAATAGTTTTAAGTATTATATGAATTTAAGTGTTATTTACTATTGGAAAAGGTGTTGTAAATATTTTACGACAGCCTTCGAAATTAAAATCGTCTTAGGCTTTTTTTGCAATTTATAACTTAGTATTTGGTGGAGTTTTTGCTAACCTGGCGCTTTCACCTTAAAGAGGTTCTTACACTAGACCTATTTCCAGTGTGTAGGTTGGTGCGTAGGCGGTGGGGTGCAAAGCAGGGGCGTCCGCTGCGCCGACCCTTCAGGATGTTCCCCTCAGAAGGCACCAGAGTCCTCCCGCACTTGTACCCCGAAGACTGACTGCGAACCACTTGATGGACAGTGGTTTACTGGTAAGTATTTTTATATTAGACATTTTTGATTATTCTTGAATAGCGTGTGATTGGTGAGGGTCTATATCCTGTTGCAGTGGAGTGCAGAGGGTTGATGATGTGGAGGTATACTTATTTATTAAGACTTAATATATAAAGGTAAGAGGTGAACTTAATGCCTTAGGCATTCTCACGCGCCAAGGGTGATGAAGAGACAACGTGGGAGGAGCATAAATGCTCTTCTCTAAATGTAGAGAACTACGTCGGCCACTTGGTGCCAGCAGCAGCTCTCTAGTGATCAATCATTAAGAACCATTTTTTCAATTGCCAGTTTGAAATATTCTGGCAACTAGCTAACAGATTTGAAAAATAAATAAATAACTTGTTCTTATATCGTTAACATTCTGGGGTATACAGTAAAAATCGTTTCTCGACGTGAAGTTTAGCTTTGAATGACGTTCAGAAGCCTATTCATGCTCCTCAGCATCATTTTAAGTTGTATGCGATTGTAGCGCAATTCAAAATCGTCTTGATTGATGATTATTAACCATTATGACTTTAATTCGTACATTCTGCTAGGAGCATCGTATCTGATCGCTTATTATGGGTAAACTACTAAACTTTGTACGCAGCTTATTGCAAAGCAGATTACCTGATGCCCATAAGTAGTAAAGATAAATATTGCAACAACTGAGGTAAATGTCAACTACTGTGATGATTTATAGCTACATTTGCTTGTATTATGTGAATTAAATCTTCTCTTGGATGCTGATGTTTTTATTTACATAGCTGGTAGCTACTGACCTATGTCATCTTTAATTTTAGTAGTGTAAGTAGCTTGTTTCATTGATATAGTTTGCATCTGCATTATTTAGTGGTCTGGAATTCAATCTTAATTTTTTTTGTCAGGTCAGTTTCAGACTTGCTGAAAAGCTTATCTTTTGTATTTTAGGGTTCCGTACCCAAAGGGTAAAATGGGACCCTATTACTAAGACTCCTCTGTCCGTCTGTCACCAGGCTGTATCTCGTGAACCGTGATAGTTAGACAGTTGAAATATTCACAGATGATGTGTTTCTGTTGCCGCTATAATAACAAATACAAAAAAAAACAGAATAAAATAAATATTTAAGAGGGCTCCCATACAACATACGTGTTATTTTTGCTCTTTTGCTCGGTATTGATAACGGTAACAGGTTGACGCTCGAAATATTCACAGAATATTTAGTTATATACCTTAAAAAAAAAAAAAAAATAATATTTTAAAATAAATTTTCCCATATAACAAACGTGATGTTTTTGCCGTTTTTGTAGATAATGGTACGGAACCCTTCGTGCGCGAGTCCGACTCGCACTTGGCCGGTTTTTTACAATTTGCTTCGCTACCGTGTCGATGTGCCACCCTTAAGATCCATGATAGATAATGGTTTATGTCATGTGGCTCTGTTTGAATTTGCCTTGACCCTGAATGTTACAGCAGAAGATCGAAAGCAGGAAGTATCATAATACCATTTCTAGTTTTGATCTTATCTCTCATGAATACAGTTTCAGCGAAACTTAAGTTAAGGCACACTAGTGAAAGTCTCATTCTTACCACCAGCTACTGTGCATTTTTATGTATTCATTCTCCTAGGCGACTGGTCTCCCTGCTCATCTCCCTGCCGCGGCAAGCAAGTCCGCGGCGTGCTCTGCATCGGCGGCACTGGCAGACATCTGAAGGACTCCGCGTGTCGTGAGACAAGACCGGCCGCGGAGCGGGACTGCTCGGCTCACTGTACGCCTACCTGGTACTACGGGGATTGGGGACAGGTCGGTTGGCTTTAATATTGTTAGGGGCTCTCGATAAAGTGACATTCTATCAGCGATAACGACTTCGATTGAGCATGGGAAATTTCGGTAGCGCACGTCAATTATGTACTTACTTCTTAAACCTTTTGACAACTGTTATTGCTGGTTTTATGTCAATCTGGAGCTTCCTATGGAATAAGCGTCCTACCCAATAATATGACACATCTGCCCTTCAAATCATCTAGACATCTAATGGACCGTTCAGTCCATACGACATAAGACCGTTAGGGCCCACTACTGGGAAAAGGTCTCCCTCTCCCTTTTCCACACATGTCTGTGCTCTGCCATTACAGCCAGTCACACATATACTTATACACTATCAAAATTACTTTAAGTTATGAATTCCAAGTCCAAACATACAAACGAAAAAAGTGCAATCACACCTATACATTAGTAAGATAGCAAAGCAATCAGTTCCAATAAAGATAAAGATAGACCAACCCTGAGTACCATAGACAATATAAAATAAACGTGTAAAATGACACTGTATTGAACGATACACAGGGAGTCTTGTGAGAGCTCAGCTTTCCTGCCGACTGTAAGACGAACTGTTTAGTAGCAATGATTCAACTGATTCAACTCGGACCGATAATGATTGCAGAGTACCATAGACAATATTAAATCTCCTGCCGACTATAAGACGAACTGTTTAGTAGCAATGATTAAACTCGGATTGATGATGATTGCAGAGTACCATAGACAATATTAAATAAACGTGTAAAAGGACACTGTTTGATTAATTGAACGATACAAAGGGAGTCTTGTGAGAGTTCAGCTCTCCTGCCGACCATAAGACGAACTGTTTAGTAGCAATGATTAAACTCGGATCGATGATGATTGCTTCAAAGTCCAAACATACAAACGAAAGGATTACAATCACGTCCGACAAGATAGCAAAGCAATCAGTCTCAATAAAGATAAAGATAGACCAACCTTGCAGAGTACCATAGACAATATTAAATAAACGTGTAAAAGGACACTTTGATTAATTGAACGATACGAAGGGAGCCTTGTGAGATTGATATTCTAATTAGTCCCGTCTACCGTCCAGTTAACAATATACCTTTTGACACTTCAACGTAACTCTTAATTACTTTATTACAACGACCTTTTCAATTCGAACGGGATCATGTTTTGCGTAAGGTTTCAGATTAATGTTTTAACCTATCAATTGTGACTTGTGAGTGTGGCTCGAGATGACCGTTTGGAAGCGATCTTTATAGATAGATGAAATGCCAAATGGTGCAGTGTAGATAATGTAGGTTATGCACTTGTATAGCGAGTGGATTTCCATAATCTACTTAAATTCACTGTGAGTTGATTGCTTAAATTTTAACCAGGCTATTCTCAGAGATACTTAAAATTACTATCTAATTCAAGTCGCTATCTAATCTCAGCGATAATCAATGTGAAAAATATATCAGAATGAATAATATTGTTTTTGACGGATTAAAACTGCAATTGGATTGCGAATGTTCCTTAAAAATACGGAAATTGCCCTTTTGTTGTATATTCATACGATTCCCTGACATTATATATCTGCTTTTAATTCATGCTGATAACGTGTTGAAAGAATATAAATGTTATTAAAAGAATAATGCAGGAGAAGTATTGAATTTTCTTTATTGAATGACAACTATAGAGAAAATACTCTAGATTATAACTTCACTACATATCGCGTCTGTCTGTCTGTCTGTTCGCGATAAACTTAACAACTATCTACTGAACGGATTTTCATGCGGTTTTCTCCAATTGATGGGTTATTCATGAGGAAGGTTAAGGTGTATAATTCGTCCCAAAATTCCTACGGGAACCGGGAAAATGGAATATGCGTTTTGTATATAAAGAGTATGAATGTACAACACCTTTTGTCCTACGAGTATCTATTGACTGATTTACTACGATGACTTAAGTTCACCACTTTCTGCTCTAGTTACATAGACCGGTGACGGTATCGTTTAAATATGCAAATTTTATTTTCTGATAGTGTTATATTATTATATACATAGTTTTTGATAAGATTATTTTTCAGAGGTAAGGAAAAGACCACCCAAACATTTGAATCTACCCTCACAATCTTCTCCCACCCAGTGCACCGGCAATTGCTCAAGCGGCACAGGCATTCAGCATCGCTCAGTGGTCTGCACCCGCGGCGACAGCAGCGTCATCAGTGAGACTGAGTGCGGCTCACCGAAGCGTGCGAGCCGCGCGTGCGAGCTCGCCTGCGTAGACGCGGCGACTACGGCGCGTGCTAGCGACGTGGACACACCTGTACAGACACCGCCGCTGACTATTGGTCAGTAGTACTTTACAAAAATAATAAAAAAACCATTTGCTTAGTTGTGTAGTAGGTACTGCTTTAGCTGATGTAATTTTTTTTTTATGAACATTTGAATTTGAATTATTTGACCTCGGACTTTTGTTACAGTGAATGTAATTTAAACATTCAAAATGGAATGTTTCGCTAATAATATGTGTAAAAAGTTAACAATTAAAAAAATTGTGCATTTGATTCGAAAAATAAAAAACGGTTCTTGAAATACTTCAAACAGAAAATACTTGTTAGGCTGTAGAATATCTTTGTATATATAATATATGTACATAAGTGAGACTAACACTCCCTCATCATCGTCGTTTGATGATTTCCAATCCTTAAAAAAAATGGTCGTCTAGCTTGAGTTTAGAGTTAACTTTTCACGTTTTCAAGCATTTCTCTCATCCTTATTTCATTCACAGAGTCTCAAAAAGGCGTTGAAGCGACACACAGGGACACCCCACAAAGAGCCATTACACCTAGGGATCGTTCATTAAGAGGTATGACTGTTTTTAATTTAGTGTATCAAATATCCTCCCCAACGGCCTCATATCCTATCCCCAATTGCTCAATGTTTTTTTTAAACTGTCATGTCATTTGGTAGGAATGTCATATCGGCCAACCACCGTCACCATCACAGCAACTGTCATTGTGATGTTAAAATGGATTATCTATACAGATACCTCGGTTTTAACTTTATCAGAAACAGAGTGTGAATCACATTGATAGATAACATAATTTCGTTATTATGATATTTTCGTTAAAAAAGACCCGGATACGAGCCTATTTGCGCAATACCTATTTGATACAAAATGTGTAACATCGCGTATTCTTGCGATCATCATTATCCACCTCTATTAGGACGACGCCTTTCAAGTCGGAAGAATTTAAATTATAAAATTTAAAAACTTGTGACGCGCGTCGTCCAAATTAGCTCCAACGTTCCATCGCAGACCAAAGCCTCTTCTTAAGCTTTCTTCTTTCTTTCAATCTATCTTGGTTAAAGCAATATCTGGCTGATCCTTTAGGCAGAACTCTAACTCATCACGTCATTTCCTTTTGAGGCTACCGTGTTGCCGGTTTCGCTGCTACTTTCGACTAGCTGTTCCTTCAAATGTATTTAAAAAAATAGCCAGAATGAACAGAACGCTTTCAGCTACGTATAGACCTACTGCCTTTAGGGCTACTTTCTGCAGCAATATAGTATCGTGTTTCGTTACTCCTACTTCTATGATACAGCATCAATTAAATCTTGGGCTGAAGTGACTACCTGTGACTGCCTGTAAAACTCCTGGTTGCATCGATGCAGTTGTAATTAGCTTCACCTCTTTGGACAGACCGACCTTGACTATTCAAAAGTGCCTGTAATGGTTTAATTGAAATAAATGCTTTGAGTTTGAGTTGGGACAAACGGCCAAAAGTAGTGAGAAATGAGGCGCGTTAACAAAACGCACTACTGGATAGACTCAAAAAGTCGTCACAGGCGACCTCACTTACTCCTATTGCCTCGTTTACGTTCATTCATCTAGTCACACATGAAAATAAACTGTCTTGTTCTAGGAAGCTGCGTAGACAAGTTGAACAACTGCTTCCTAGCGGTGCAAGCTCGTCTGTGTCACTACAAGTACTACACCAACAACTGCTGTCACTCCTGCGGCGGTCGGTGAACACTGCACTTATCTTTACCTCTACAGCCGGTCGATTCTGTAAACCTCTCACCGTGAAACTCGGGGGCAATGAGCGCGAAGTGAGCTGTCATTCCATCTCATGGATTGACAGCTCACTTCGTGATCACTTCACTCAAGCCTTCACTTCGACATGTTAACAGAATAAAACTGCAGCATTACACGGTGTTTTAGAAGTGAGTGGTCATATTATTTAAGGGTTATCTTCTTTCTCTATTCTGCGTCAAACTGCTTGATTAGTATAAACTTTGTTGGTTGGGATTTTTTTTATACAAGTCCTATTTTTTTTTGCATTTGTTCCTTTACAGTATATAGAACATCATCGTTAAATACAACCACGTACTTCTGAAACACCACATAGGGTGTCATAGGATGTCAACTCTGGCCTGTAATATGGCACCTCGAGTGTTAAAAAAAGTTTGGCTTTGTAGAGAATTGACGTTTCTGTGACAGCATCCCTTTCTAAAACCCGATGTGCCATATTAGCACATCCTTATTCCATGTCCTTTTAAAATTCTTCCTCGATTCCACTCGACTCTGTCGCCATGTCAATGGAAAAAAGGGATGAAAATGTAACAGTTAATTTGTTTGATGAGGGTGGGTCGTGAGGTTGAGTCGAGTGGATGAAATGAGTTGGAATATAAGTGTGATGCCCATGTATTCTACTGCCTTTAGACAGGTCAAACGCACACTATGGTTATCATTATAGGCTTTTTTGCCGCTATAAAAACAAATAATAAAAATTCAAGTGGGCAAATTCGTTGGCTAGGGTAGCCGTTACAGTAGTGTGCGTTTATCCTTAGCATAACTTTAAACTGCCAACTTAACTAAACTATTGTTTTATCTTGTTTGTATTATTAGTTTTCATTAAAGTTAGGGAAAGTTTATGAATTTTAATGTTGCTCTCTGGCATCATTCGTTTTTCTCAAAAAATAAATATGTCTTTTAAAGAGACTGTATTTTAGGCCCAGTTTCTGCAACGAAAATTATCGCAAACATGTAAGAAATTGTCAAACGCGCGTTAGATGTAATGATTTGTTGAATGAATATTCAGAAATCAATCGCATCGCTTGAATTGCGTTATAAAGGGTACACCTACAATTTTATGTAGGGGATGTCATTTGCTAGCGCAAATTTATTTTATCTTGGCAATTAATTTTTTAAATTGTTTTTTTTTCTTTCATGAGCGTAATTTGCTGGTACAACTTTATTTATTTTTTGGAATTAATCTTTATTTATAATTGAATTTGTTCCTAAATGAACTCAATTTAAAGACTTTGGAAGCACACAATATATTTTTTTTCATTATATCATTTTGCTTAAACCAATTTCACGTAAACGTATATTTTAGGTAAGTTATTTTGTTTGCATTCTATTCCAATCACAAACACTAAAGTTATATGTATCAAAGGTAGGTAATTACTTAAAATATAAATATCTTCATTAGCCTGATTGAAGACTAATTTTGATGCATTAAAATTCGGGTATACCTGTATCCCTAAAAAAGTTGTGTCGGCCCTTCCACCCTGTATTTGTGACACGTCGATAATTTCTTTCCAGAAACCGGGCTTTAGAATCATAGTATATAAGCTTTCCGACGTTCCCTTAAATAATAATATTAATAAAATTGCAAGTAGTATTACTAATAAAACATTTATTATATTTTGCTTATTCGGTGTGATATTTAAACTTAAGTATATTTTTGTATGACTTAATTTATATAATAGTAGAAGTAAAATCATGACTCAACCTAGTACTTAGGGTATTACCGACGCTTCTAAGATAATATCAATGTATTGTAGTGTATTGCGTACTTCAGCTTAAGTTATGTAATTAGTGATAATTAAGTGTAAATAGATAGTTCTTAAAGCAAGTGATGATTAGATGAAACTGAAATAAAAGTTGACTTTGTGAACTTTTCCCTCTATTCAATCTGCCTCGCCTTTTCCCAACTATATTGGGGTCGGCTTTCTATCTAACAGGACACATCTGAGTTCCGGTATTTAAGGGTGTTACTACACCAATCGACCGATCGTCGATCGATGCTGTCGATCGACATCAATCGACGTTGATTGATTGGTGCGGTAGCTTTGGCTGATCGAAAAAAGAAGTAGAAAGTATCAATCGACATCGACTAATTCATTCTACTATCGATCTGTGTTATCGATCGACGATTAATCGATTGGTTTGGTAACACCTTTACAGAAAGCGACTTCCTGACCTCCCCAACTCAGTAACTGGGTATGATACCACATGGCAAGACTGTTCGATTATCTAGCTTTAAGGTTCGACTGTCAAAAATCTACAAATTACAGAAGGGACCAACGGGTAACGGTTAATGTTAATCCACACATATCGGGATAGTGACCGGGACGAGTCCGGGCCGTAGTTTGTCTCAACGTGGTCTAACACGTCCCGAGCACGGCCCTGCCACGGATGTGTGTGAACGCGTTCATGAAAAATGTACATATCAATATTTATTTGAGATCCGGACTAACCACGGCCCTGCCACCACATTCCGGTGAGGTACTTACAAAGCTGAAATTAGGGAATTTCATTAATAGGAGAAAATAACGGAAATTGAAACTCTGACAGAATTCAGAAGGATGCAAACCACCGTAACTGATATGTGGAAAATTATCTAAGCATACAAAAGTAAAAAAAAAAAAATAATGTATGCTTTCGTCTAACAGGTAGGGGTATTTTAGTTCGAAGTGTGTACACTAGTCTATCTCACACATTTGTTCCTGAGAAAATAAGCTACGTTTGGGGACTCTGGGATCTTGGACTATTGGGTAAGTATCTGGGCCGACCAAGTCTAATACATTGTGTTCTAAGTGTGTCTGTAATCGAATACTTTTAAACGAGCAATTCTTGGATATTTGTATATATACATATAATCTAAATCTCGGAAACGGCTCCAATGATTTTCATGAAATTTAGTATGCAGCGGGTTTCGGGGGCGATGAATCAATCTAGCTAGGTTTCATTTTTAGAAAACGTTTACCAAAAAAAAAACTCATCAGGTCATCCAGGTACTATACTTATGCTCTATAAAGAAATAATAATTGTAAGGGGCTGCCTTATCGCTTTGGATACCTACACGATTTTCTGCGAACGGAAATATCAGTGGGTTTTCTCAGTATGTAGTAATAGAAGAGTGTATCAGCAACCTATTACTTATTAGTGGTCGTGTTATATACTGTCTAGGCTTTTTTTTAAGGATGGGAAATCATCAAATGACTTCTTCCACTCTGGGTGAAGCGGAAGGGCGTGTCAGACTCTTACTGAATAAAACCCATTCGTGTTCCTACTAAAGCCCTTTACGTTCCAGGGCCGCGGTAACTCTTTCTAACAAATTCCGAAACCCTGGCAGGCACTGGCCCTAGCGGCATCCATTTGAGGCGCGCGTGGAACACAACCCGCCATCGACCCGGGCCTGCTGGTGATCGGACAGCGAGCCACCCAACGCTCGCCGTCCGCAGGCACGCGCCACCGTATGGCCGGGGATCGCCCTGCGAATCCCGACGCCCGGGGCGTCTTCTCCTGTAGCGGCGGTTGGGGCGAAGGCATTATCTTTCCCTCGCGCGGCCCGCTTCCTCCTTCGCTTGCAGTACTGCTTCACAGATGGAGATTGACCGCTTCCCAAGCCTCCTCGATCCGGACCATGGATTTCAACCAGGGCCGCCTCGACGAGGTCACGGCGGTGCTCAGCCCAAGTAGGGCAGTACTGTGTAAGCTTGGGCTACATTTTTGATCTCTAGTTATTAAACCAATTGTTAAAACACTTATCGTAAAAATACACTCAAAACTACAATTAAAAACTTTCTTATGCTAGCTTTTTCCTGCGTCTTCGTACGCTCATATCCCGTTTTTCCCGTTCCCTTGGGAATTTCGGGAAATCCTCTCTTAGTGCTCCCCTTCACTCCCGAAAGAACCCACATGATAAATTTCAGCTTTCTAGTTTCTCAACTACTGGTCGTAGAAACTAAAGTAAGAATTTTAAATAACTGGCAACATTTATGAACCCACTTAGATTTGTATTATTATACGCGATTTTGTGTTAAAAAGTTGAATTATCCCTTGTTGTTTACATTTAGGAGTAAACTAAAAGTTTTACTGTACTTTAACGGCCCGTCTCAATAACGTAACTACCTTTTACCAACTGTCAAATTAGCTACCAACAGTAGCTGAAACGTCATGTTTGCTTTTCAAAATGACGTTTCAGCTACTGTTGATAGGTAATCTGACAGTTGGTTATAGGTAGATACGTTATTGAAACTGGCCGTAAGTGAAATAAATCTATAACTCATAAAAATATAGTTTTTGGAATTATTTTAAAAAATCCGAAGCGGGATCGTACTCGGTCAGATACGAAGATTCAGGTTTGAATTTGGGCGTTACTGGTTCTTAATAAATGCTATAGAACATGACATACGACCAAGAGCGCGACATTCGTCGCGTTCTCATAGTAGTCAAAGATGAAAACCAAACAACCTTTACTTGGAAATTCTCTGTTATTTTCATTTGCTGTCTAAAATGCTCAGCTTGAAACCTTATTGGTAGACGATTTAAGGGTCAGTGGGTCGTCTTAGGAGAGGTGAACTGTTACAAAAAGTTGATAGCTGAACCGTTGTCTGGTATCGGGAAAAGATTTTAATATAGTGGAAGTGTAAGTGAACTAAAATTATAACTCATAAAAATATCGGGCCAGTGGGTCGTCTTAGGGGTCGTTAGTGGACTCATTTTAACCAGTGATCTAACACCTAGTCAAAAATTATGGTAAAATTTTCATTTAAATGTGTGATTCGTTTTAATTGTGTGTTTTTGTGTGCCCTTCCTCTACTGCCAGTAACACATCAATCGCGTGCGCAGCCGTTACCCCGCTGGTGGGCCCCGATAAGGAAACAATGATAATACGTAATAATATTCAATTACTACGATTCGGCATGACCTGACTTAGCCTTTGTCTAGATATCTTCTGCCCTGCGATTGACAATGACCGCATTGGCAAGTACATTGTACAGTATCTACTTATTAAATAGTTCTAATTAAATCGTTTGAAGTGAATAAGATAAAGTGAGATGGATTGCAATCAATTTATTACATGTTTGATGTTATTGCTCTTGTTTTCGGTTACTTGACGATCTAATTACGTTTAAATATCTTTATCTATGTGTCACACGTTATCAGAGGATCATTTGAATTACTTAGTTAATGCAATATTTAATTGAACAATTTTGTTCCCGTTTATCGATAGAAGTGATATCTTGAAAAAAGAAACAAAACAGAGCGGAGGAAAAAAAAAAAGGATTATTATCTTAAAACCTTTATTTGGTTTTATGTAATGTAAAGTACTCAAGATAAAACATTATTACAAGGGATACACATAAAAACTATTAACTATAAAAAAGATATAAAACAATTCTCATAATTAAGGCTACTATAGTGAGTAGTCAGTAATGCAACTTTTACACAAATAATAATATTGCTCCACAAAAGACAAAAGTTACACAATATTCAGAAAATATTGAAGTTTGTCTGAAGCCACACATATGAATCAGCATGGTTTTCGTTATAATTAATAATGACATATAATTATACTATTATAACAATAAAAGTAACAATATTTTGGATCGTATAAGGCTAATCTTCATGTTTTTCGTCTAGATTTGAGAGTACTAAATAGGGGAATCTCTCAATTATAACTAGAACTAAAGAATACCTTTACCTCTAGCGACCGTCAAATTTCCAATAAGCATCGCCAACATCCCTACTAATGCAAGAACAGTAAATGCTATAGCCATGTTGGTACTTGAGTCATCTCCACCACGCGAGTTGAATCCTAGACTAATTGCGGTGAAGGCAATAATGAGCGACAAAGTCATAACGCAAGAGTACAGAGATTTGAGAATACTGCTGTTTACCAAATTCATGCATATTAAATTCGCAAGCCCTCCCACAAGGCTGACACCAGTCAACAGCATGGCAACCAGTCCTGAAATGATAGAAAAACAATATTTCTGGTTACAAAAGGCAAACGCTTGGTTTTGTTTAAAGAGGTCTTATATGAAATTACCACTTACCAACGATGTGATGAGCCGAGCTCAAATGATTTATTTCGAGTGGTATGGTTATTCCCGTGCCGGGTATTGTAAAGGACGAATCGTCTTGTTCCTCCACGCCTACTATTGCCAGAACACCACCGATGAGTGCCAGCAAAGAGCCCAGCACTTGTAAGCCCCAGTATATCTTCGTCTTCTGTGGATACTTTAAATTGTCCCCCCATCCCGATCGAGGGTTTAACGATAATACGGCTTGACTCACCAAGAGCACATACTGTAAATGTAAAAACACTGCGTTAAGAGAACTATTTTTTAGTATGAAAACTCACAATCTTAGGCACAGCTTTCCATTAAATCATAAAACAATCAATCAATTTATATCGTTAAAATTTTGGATGTTTGGATGGATAGATGGACTCAATCACGTCTGAACGGCTGAAAAGATCTTGATGAAATTTGGTACAGAGGTAGATCATAGTCTGGAATAACAAATAGAATACTTTTTATCCCGGGAGTATGTTCCCTTGGGATAATTTACGATATTCACGCGGGCGGAGCCGCGGGCAGCAGCTAGTATTATATAAATTTTAATCACATAAATGAAACTACCAAAATCTATTAGTTGTTTGTTATGTTAGGAGGAAGGCGCCGGTGTCTGTCACACAGATTTCGTCGTTTCCTCTATCTTTTAAAGAAATTTAGTGTTCAGGGTTCTTCGAGTCGTGCTACGACTATGGTCTTTGTTTTTAACCAATCGATACAAACCAAGTTTGTTAATATCACAGTAGTTTAGTGTATTGTGCGTACAGTCTTTGTTACCATACTTTGACTGTACTTTTGATATCATGCATCTTATTGGTTGTTATCATACAATTTTTTTTGACACAGCTCGACATTCATGTAGTATTATCGAGATAGTGGGGAACTCTAGGCGCCCGCCTGTTTTTTCGTTGGTTTTACTGTTAGGTATGGTTTATTACACAATTTAGAAGTTATTGTTTCACTTTTTTTATAGACCAAGCCCAAGCATGATTTGCAGGTAGGCTGAGTAGGCAATCGTCTGAAAATATAGCACATTATTGGACATCGTGTTTTAAAAAACAGACAAGTGCGATTTGAACTCGCGCGAAAAAGGTACTACCGAACGAAGCATTTTTTATCATGTTATTTTATAATCATAGCTTCTAAAGGTTTTCTTGTAAAGAACTATTTTTTGTATTATGTCGATGTCGAAATTAAAGCCCATTATATTCAGAGAAGGGGGAAATAGTAAATGTTCATCTGTTTTCTAGAATAACTTAAAATGTAGGTAGTTTTTTAAAGTGATGAAAAAAAATTATATTTCAGTTCTCACAAGACGATTCCATTTGATATGTCTCCTGGCATAGGAGACCCAGAAGTTCATATGAGTACTGTGTACTAAATTCAACTGCATCGATCCCGTAGATTCAGCGCACGTTATGCTATGACCTTTATCCACCATGTTGTCTTTTATCAAAATCCTTAAAGCCCGTGTCACTCAGTGTGTCACAGCGAATGTAATGATTTGTTAAAATTCATCAAGTCGTTTAGGCTACAGGGCTTGGCAAAGAAATCTCCCTACTTATAAAAGCAAAAAAACATGTTAGCCACTAGATAGAGCGACGGCGATAGTATATTATTTTACTACTCTCTAGATATAAGAGCTGGGTTAAATTTCTAGGAACCATGAATCGTCTCCTTTTGTCGAGTTATGCTAAATTGCTTTTATAAATGTAGGTATGGGGTTGTTAATTTCTTTCCATAAACCCAAAAACGCATAAATTAACACCCTTTCAAGAGTAACAAACAGAATTGGTCCAAATTGTATTAATATGTCTACAAACTAAAATGCAAGTTAAAATACATTTATTTGTGTCCAATTTGCACTTTTAGAGTAAGTTTGGTCGAAGCCCAGAGGGGGGTGAATTGCACCCGTTGCGTCCCCGTTGTACCTGAGAAAGAAGATACTTAATTTTGTACTCACCCCAATAACTGATAAATAGATATGCGCCGTAAACTTTGGTAAGTTCAGCACATTTAACGAGTTTGCGATGATAAATGCAAAAAATGCGACAGCTCCTAGCAGTAAATGTGTTACGGTATTGGTCACGTTCATGCACACTATGAATGCGGAAACTGGCTCATCTGGCGGGGGACCACCAGGTCGTCGCCCCTCTTCTAACCTCGCGTGGGACACCGGGGGAGGTGGTGGCATTGCCATTTTTTTTTTCTATTAATTCACTTCAAAATATCTTTTTCGTAGAGCCTTCCAACCTCAACGAGCGCCAACGCACAGATATATAGAGCCAATCAATTGTTTGTTATCTTTGATTTGAGATAACTTCGCAGATACTAATGTTTCCTATTTCGACAACTAGATAAGGGTGACAGTTATGGCGTAATGGTTACTGATAAACACCTACCATGTGGATTTTTCGAGCTTAGTAGGTTTATTGGGTACCTTCATAATTTATTTTCATGGAATTATCTGGTCTTCAACAATAATCAATAAGTTTTGAGAAAATATCATTTATTAGGAGGTAGCGGCTTCCGCTTTTAGTTTATGTTGTGCTCTCTTTTTATTTGTGTAGGTATTTCCTTCTTTTAATTTCTTACTCTATTTACTAAGAGTAAATAATAAACATTGATGGTAACAAAATAAGTTTTATTAGACATTGCTGTCACATTTTTTTTATAAAAGATACAAAGAGATAAACTACTTATATAAAATTCCTAATTTTATTTCCTGTTAGTATCCAAAAGTCCAACGACACTAAAATGGTGAATAACCAGGTGAAGAAGACGAGTGTGGGTACAAAGACGTCTCCGTTGCCCGTCCACGATTTAAAGGATCTATACTCGAAGGCCGCACAGAGGCTGCCAGTAGCTAGGAACATGCTGGCGATGCCGGTGACGTAGTGGAAGAACCTGACCCAGAAGACACTGATGCAGGTAGAGAGCTTGCGCGGATACATCGCGAGGATTCCGTTCAGTAAACTTGCGAGACAGCAGACGAGTGCTGCTAATCCTGAAATGAAATGTTACGTAATAAATAATAATGTACATACAACAGAGAGTGCGTTCGCACCTGACATTGTATGACGGCTCATTGAGATGGTTTATAGATAAACTTGCGTCGTTTTGGATCGTAAGCGAAGACTTGCTTATTCTATAGCTTACGTTCTATTCTATCATATTCTCACAAAATTCTCTTCATAACAATTTATCAGTCCCACTTCACTCGTAAATCCTATAAAAATGGGTACTGGTTTCATGATTTATTACATACACAAGTATATGTGTAATTAAATATTCTCCAGCAACCTGTATACGAACATATTATCAGTTTTATCTGGTGATATGCACATTTGGAAGTGAAAGTAATGGATTGTTATCCCTTTATCGCAATGATGATTACAACATTTAATTGTTTGTAAATATTGACCATATTTTAGTTACAGTACAGTTCCTGAAAAGTTTTTGTTCTGTTTTCCAAAGATGATCTTGACAGTAGGTATATAATAAATCGAAAGAGCAACCGCAGCCCTAGGACGCAAAGGGCATTTAATGGAACACGGGCAGGTTCCAAAAAAACAACGGAGTCATTTGATGATTTGTCATCCCCAAAAAAGGTATATAATAAGTAAATTTCAACAAAATTTTGACGCAATGTCTAAGTAATCTCCGTTGTAGTGAGATAGTGTATCCGTTATCAATTTTATTTACGTATAGAAATGCCTTAGGAGCATATTTCTAAACAAATATTGCTACATACGAGTATATCAAGTTCGGCACTTGTGATTCTTTATAGCAATTTGAGAAAAATATGAGATTTACTGTATTAACGTAGGTACTGATTTCATAGAACGTGTATATCGTTAAGTTTATGCAGTAAACCTTTACTCAATTAGACATAGAAGTCCTTATCATGAGCTCAACACTCAACTCAATGAAGAGTACTTTAAACTGGTTTCCAAGCCTTTTGTATCCTAATTGGTATTATTTGGAGTCTAGTTTTTTTTTTGACGATGACCACTCGCAGTTCAGCACACTAAGGCTGGATACTGCTTAACCGGACTATCCTGTGGTAGCCTCAAATGAATTTAAGGCCCCCAGGCAGGACTTACAAACTAAGTTAGACTAAATGACCGCTCGCTACCATCCCTGTGGGATACAGACCCCGGCTTAGCGGCGTCATTTTGGGAGGACAGCAAGGGACAGGCTGGGTCATATTGTTATTATTTTGAATTGAAAACTGCTGGCTCAGCGACGCGAGCTGGCTCGGTAATCAAAGGTCGGGGAGGATTGGAGTCTTGTTCACTACGTATTTCTTTTATATATCTCTTAATCATATCTCAATCTCTATTAATCTCCAAAATTTTGGAAGTTTTTCCCTACGTATTTTTTCTTTTACTCGATGGCTATTTATATTTATAGGTAACTATAAAACGTCATTCTTGTTGAATCTCTTGAGTTGGACTTTGATCATTATTCGGGATGGGGGAATCGATTAATACACCAATAGGTATATTGATCTATCCAGTGTATGGTGTTAGACCTATACGCAAATCCTGCTTCCTATTTCCTATTATATATATTTTTACCTACCTACCGCGATGCTCGGAAAGTATTTATCTACACATATTACATGTGACAAGGTTCCACTTTCTCACGTGTTTAATATAGGTATGTATTATCTGCATTGCAAGAAATGGTTCCCGACCCCAACGCTCTTGGGAAAAGCAAGGAAGAAACAGCTAAAGCAGTATTTCACAACATAGTAAATGATTATTCATACAAACACCGTTTGAAATCATGCCACGTATAGAGGCAATAAGTTAGGCTTGTAAATCGCAGAGTGCATACATAAGCCTTCTATAAATAAGTGCTATAATAACTTATTTTCTTCAGCTAACTTTTACAACTTGCACAGTTTATCACAGGTTGGGGGTATGGTGGTGGTGCGATGGCGATTTTACAGTTTTTTTTAACTAATATGCACCTTTAAGCCTACCCCTCACCCCCCTCCGTGTCCCGAAAAGCACGTTGAGCCGTTGGTCTCGGCTGTCATTTGTAGATCTTTGGAAGTCGTTACGATTGTTAGAAGCCAGAAAATCTGACAGCAGTCTTGCCAAGAAGAATCGTGTTACTCAGGTTCTGGGTTGTGGAGGTCTGATAATCAGTAGCTCCACGAAAAATACTGTTAAATTCGGCTGAATCTGGTTTGACTGGAAGCCGACCCCAATATAGTTGGGAAAAGGTTGTGCAGATGATGATGACGATCTGATCAGCGGGCCAATTCTATAAATTTTTCGCAACTCAGACGCAATCTGTCAAAAGAGCATAAATTTTCGTACATTTTTGAATGCGAAACTTGTTTAAAAATGAATTTGCACCCAGTTCTACCTTTCTTGGAACAGTCAGCTCATGACATGTAACTGTCATAAAAGTATAATGGGAGGTTACCTGTACGATGGCTGGAGCTAGGTAGGTACTTGAAGCAATAAATCGAATCTAAACAGCCCCACTATTCTGTTTTAGTTTAAAAAGTTTCTCTTTAATCAGCTCTTCACTGGGATTTATTGCTTAACCGAGAAACAAATACAAATTCTACATCCCTGATTGGACCGTGACAGTGATTACTTTATACATCCTAGCCGTTTTGTCCATTTCCTTCTCATGTTCGTTTCGTTAGCCGTGCGGACATCAATCGCTATTAAGAAATCTTGTTGCCTATCAGTTGATGGTAGCCATGCGACGTTGCGTAGTTTGAGTTTTCTTTCAGGCCAATCTGGGGTGACCATTTAAAAGTTTACTGAGTAGGTAGAAGCAGTGACTCTACTAAGAGTGCCATTCTGTTAGAGAATGCGATTTGCGGAACGCCGAAATATGTTCCAGGGATTGATCACGTAACATTTTAACATTTTGACATCTTTTGCCAATCCCAAACATTTTTGACGTTTTGTAAATCAGAACCGTAATAGGTAGACAGCTGAAATTTTCACAGTGTGTAAGTACCTATTTCTAATGCCGCTATAACAACAAATAATAAAAATTAAATTAAGAAATTAAAGGGCCAACAACACGTTTCTTGTATGGGAGCCCCCATACAAGAAACGTGTTTTTTTTCAGTTTATGGTACGGAACCCTTTGTGTGAGAGTCGGACGCGCAGTGTTTTTTCTGTGTGAAGTTGAAAAAGCTAGACAAAGTTTCGAATACCTATAGACCAAATTACTGGACATTGAATTAACTCTTTATTTACTAGAAATCAATCTGTACGGATTGGTTTATCGACATCTCGCTCGCTAAATTACACCAGTGGAAACACAACCGTACCTTCAATTTTATCCCATATCTTTTAAAGTGAAATCTACGTATAAGGTATTTATGCTCTATAATTCTATCGATTTCAGTATGAAATTAACCACCTACTAATGAACGAGGTATTTACTCCTTTCTTTCATTCTGCCTTTAATCAATTCCTTCAGATAAAAAGTTTTCGTCTAGGTCTTGTTTATCTTGATTTATTTATTGATTTCAACAAAAGTTTATATACCTAGCAGTGGCCCTATATGGGTGAATGTTATACATAGGTATCTGCCTTTTCCCAGCTTTATGAATACCAGTATTTTACATAGAGCGACTGTCTATCTGACCTCACGACCCAGTAACTGGTTAATATGATACCCCTTGGCAATACTGGTTTCAGATTTTTTTCTACCCGCTTCTGACTACCCGCAACGATTGTCAAAGATGTTCAACTATCCATATACCGACCTCGGCCAGCGTAGCTTTAACCTCAAAGTTCGACCCAAGCGGCTTTTATTATTTAGCCACCGAGCCACGAGAAATATGAGTGAATAATGAATTTTGACTATTTTCACTGCATACATACCAAGTTTTCCATGTATCGAGTTGAAGTGCACACTTTTCTGCCGAATAATTAGAGCGGTCCCTACAGTGACCAAAACAGCTGCTATGACCTGCATCGACCAGTGAATGTGCTTTTTGTATCGTCGCGCTATGAACATCGACCAGCTGTTGTACTGCGACATAATCAGGGTCCCATGGCACATGAAGAATTGGTACTGGAAATAAAGGATTTTTTATCACTCGTATCTCGAGTTCTTATTGTGCTAATCTACTTGGGTTGATCTGTGGCCTTAGTAACATTTTTAAACGTACTCGATCGCGTTATCGAAACGTCAATAACTTAAACTGAATAAGCCGCTTGGTGACAATAAGGGAAAACCTGTTGTATTTGACATAAGCGAACGTTCAATAGATAACGAATCACCAATGGAAGCGTGATAAAAGGCGTTGTTGAGGTTAGTGCTCTCGGAATTAGTGCAACATACCCTTTTTTTTTAAGGATAGGAAATCATCAAATGACTTCTTCCGCTTTGGGTGGAGCGGAAGGGCGTGTCAGACTCTCACTGGTTAAAAACCCATCCGTGTTCCTTCTAAAGCCCTTTTCGTTCCAGGGATGCGGTGACTCTTTCGAACAAATTCCGCAACCCTGGCAGTGCAACATAAACTGCAGTCAAGCCAAGATGCCGCGGAAGTGGTGACATCTTGGACCAACAAAATTTAACTGTACGCCACGATACGAAAAAGTTAAACAGTAATTATTGAAACATAATCTTACCCCAAGTACACACAGTATAATGTGTAAATCAAAGAGAGTAACCGCTGAACTGCACGAGTACAATAAACAAACAAACACTGTTAAGAATATTAAGATGTTTGTGAACAGATTAATCACCAATCTTGATGATTTGTACCACACATTGTCCACTATCGTCAACTTTTCATTCTTTTTACTAAATTCATTGTCGGTGGTCGCAGACATTTTGTCGACAGGTGTGACAAGATAGGAATAACGAAGCAAAGTGACAATTGAATAGTATATAAAGACTTTAATATAGTAGTCTCAAAATAATAGCCCCTCAATAAGATACGTGTGAAGGATAGATTGAGTGCTATCACTGTAATCTGAAGTATCATTCGGTACGCGATATATCGAATTGCAGAGAATACGTGAGTGAAGAGGTGTAAAGATACGAGTAATAAAAGATTTGTGTAAATCCTGTCCTCGATGACCCTCCAATTGACCAATTGATCAATTCATAGATTTCGCCGTCTTTTTATTGGAGGCAGTAAAGAGACATAAATAATAACAACAACCAGTGTTTAAAGCTTATTATTTTTGTACATTGTTATATGCATCATTAGTACAGACAAAATTTATTAAACGGTAGGCAAAACTCTAGTTACTTTTAGCAAAAACCAATTAATACATACATTATTGTGATGGTACAATGTTTTAACTAATACAATCGTATAAATACTTAACAGCCAGTAAGTAAATGCACTATACATATAAAAATAATTATCTATTTACACAACTCGACTTTTTAATAATACAGAACTGACTCTTTGACAATAGAATCGGTGTAATAAGTTATTATGAACACTGATGCCTGTGCCACACATCTGCGAATAGTGTTCGTCACGGTAAGGGATGTTGAACGCAGGAGTTACAATGTTACATTAACACCCCTTACTGACAAACTTAACAAACTTTATTAGTAGACGTGTGGAATCGGCATTATAGTTTCTATAAGTACATACCGAAGAAACTATTACAACAATAAGAAATACTATTTTGTTCTTAATCTAGACAGCATAGCCTAAGTTGCATTACAAATGCAAAATGAACTGTAGTTCCAAACATGCTTTAATGCAATAATTAATCTCCTAAGTAATACACAGTATACGAAATTCGGTAAAATGCATTTCCATTACTTGGTTACAGGCAAGTTATAAACAAATCTACGCATACAGGTGCTCAACTCGATAACATGTCGTGCAATTTAATGTAAGAGATAAACAAAATACATTTTTTTTTTTAATTTTATACTCTTGAAAGTTCTACAGTTCACAGATCGACTCCAAAACTCGACTAAACAATCTGGAGATCACGAAACTATTCCTAATACTTACAGAACTCGAATGTTGATAGTTCATTATTGAGCCGCGCGCACACTGTATGTACTCGTCGTCAATAACACCAAACATTTTAGTGTGTAGCACAGTAAAACATTGAGTAATTAACAATTTCATAGAGCATTTGAATGAGTCATTTAGGTAAGTCAATCCGATATCTAGTCTTAGTCTGTTTCACTTTGGCTTTGATTCAGACTTAATACTCTGCATTAGCATTGATACCTTTCCTAACGTATTAATTGAAGCGATGTTACGCGTTCCACTTTCATCGTGAAAGGATCCTTTGTAACAGTGAGTATAGATCGCGTAGATCATTTACGAGATGATGCGTGTGAGTTGGTGTGCGCAGGCGGCGCCGCGGGCCTCGGCTTGTTAAACATTACGTTACGTATTCTCACTATGCGTCCATTTTGTATCACATTACGTGTCAAAGCGCCCTAGTGTTTCACTGCTTGTACCTGGTGGAGTGAGAAAATTGTCAATATCTACAAAAAAATCATCATCGGAATGGCTGTACAGCTAAAAATGGACCTATCGAGGTATCTACTTATTAAAGACACAAGATAAGAAAAACTTTAGAAATTCATTGTCATTTTCAAAAACTAAGGTAAATACTATTTCTTTAAACATCAATTATCACGAGGAAAGGCATCTTAAAGATGAAGTATTAAGAGGTAAAGGAGACAGCAATTAGTTCTTACTCCAACCATGATGGTTTACCGTCCGTGGCAGGATTTGCAGCAGTAGTCGGTGTAGTACGGGTAATGGCACAGCCGCGCTTGCACCGCCAGCGCGCAGTTGTTCAACTTGTCCACGCATGCACCTGCGCAAGTTACAATAGGTTAGCAGAGAAATACTCATAAGCAAAAAGTCTACGTTGTCGAGGTTGACACAACACTACAACCTTGGGACTGACAGAAAAACATGGTTGTCATAAAGGAGGCAAAGCACAAGAAACAAATGAAAAGAATATGATAAAGAAATATGGAGAATGAAACAACGTAAAATTATACAGAGGAATGACGACAATGTTAAAGATATGGCAAAGTTGAGAAGATTGAATATAAAGGCAAACTCTCGACAAAAGCCACCAGGCAGCATGGGGAAGGGTATAAATGAAAAACATCGTGGATTTGAAACATGTGGAATTCCGGATGAAGAAAATAAATATCTAAGGATAATATGATCAAAATCAAAGAAGCACAAAATATTTACCATCAGCATAAGACCTGTCTCGAACATTCTGTGCGGTATGGCTTTGATGCCTTGTCACACGTTGTTGCGGGTCTGTAACTATAACGAAAAACATTAATCAAGACTCTCGTTGTGCACACATTATGTATGGCTTACTAAAATATCAGCGAAAAGCGGTCCACAGCTAAACATGGCCTACCAAGCACCGCCAAATATCAACAGGCTTTCTGGTGCTACGACGACTACTACTGCGACCAATGCTAAAACATTGAATATCCTAAAGTCAAACCTGAAGGAGGTGCATTCACAACAGCAGTCTTGACGGGCGGTCTTGTGGAACATCGGGAGGGTACACAAGACCGTCTTGCTGGAGGTCGCACTCCTGCGCAGTCAGTGTCACGGGCTGCACCCTCCGCGCCCTCTGCCCCGCCGCGCGCACACCATACAGTTCGGGATTGGACTCCCGCTTCGCATGGACCTTGGCACTGGAGACAAGGATTGAAATTAGACTCTATTTCGAAGTCCATAACACTTTAGATTCGCCAATTGCCTTAGTTAATAGTGAATAAGCTGCTTTTTGGCAAGTGTGGTCCATCATTGACCATTATGTGGCCAACGATGAATCAGATTTTATCTGATGAGTTAGTGGCCTAACGCTAGTTCATAAACTAAAATATAAAAAAGAAAATCTAGTTTTTCTGGTTCATATAGAAGTTCACATTTCTGTCTAAATATTTTAGTAAAAAAATATATATCCGAGTACACATCCCTAGTTTTTAATTAGAAAATAAGTAATATTAAAAGCATGGCATAACTATGCAGATTAAACAAATTACAAAGCACAATAGAATGCTAATTAAACGAGCTATACATTTGCATTATTGCACCTTCTCAATTTTCTTTCAAGTGCCTGAATTCTCAGCAAAAAATAAAAATAAAATCTTTGACCGCCACACAGTATTGAATTCATTAAAGAAAGAAATGGTGGTGGACCATTTCTTTTTTTAATGAATTCAATTCTTTCATTTTCGACAAGCGAACAATGTTTTGACAGTTGCAAAACTGAATTGCGTCAGACGTGTAAAAAGATCAACTTGGCGACAAGATAATGAGTAAGGTTTGGATAAATTAGTGGAGTTGTTATGTAGTCGTTGTTTTAATTAGCACTATTTAGTGAGGGCGGTCCCAGCAACATTGGCATATTTGGAATCATTGTCCTAATAGCTACGTACATTCCACTACATGAACCTTGATCTTCAATTCATGTTGTAGTAATCACTGGGGAAATAAATGTTACGTAATTTTTTTTTTGGAACATAATTATTCTTTACTTCTAAATGTTTATGATCTTTCAAACATGAAGTCACCTGCTACTAAGCAGATGCACATGTGGATTTTTTCAGATAAAATCATTCTATCAATCAAACGTTCATGATACAAACGAATATCGCTAGAACGTTACGGACTCAGACTACTAAATTTATTAACATAAACATTTTTTCGCAGGACCACCAATTTTAACTCGCCCCCTTTTTGCCTTTCATGAACTCGCTAGAAAACTTAAGCACCATAATTGTGGATGAAGAACTAGCATACCAAGTAAATTCGTCTCAACATTGAAGGTTACAAATTGCGAAACCGCCAGCGAGCTATACTTAATGGGGCATTGCGGTTGCAATTATCTCCCTTATTAAAATTGATGGGTACAGCATCTAACTACTGGGTACTACAATGTCGAGATCTGTTGTTAGCTTTACAAACCTAAACTAAGCTCGTTTCGTCATTCGGAACAAGGAAAATTGGATGCCTTTGTCTGTAAAGTTGGTCCGTGAGATTGTCTAGATAAATCGTTTAGTCTAGCTTCGCCTTATTGGGGTGTTTTACCCTTGTTTTAGAAATAAGTTCTCCTGGTTTATGTCGAGAAAAGTGTCTCTTCTCTTAAAACAGATTTGTCGACTGTTTATTTGTCGTCATTTTCAGTAATTTGTTACTTACGTGTTTGTGAAGAGACTAGACGTATTACATAGAAATGATATACAATAGAGTTCATAGATAAATATGAGCAAATTTGCAAAAGGCAAACAAAAAAGGGATTACTAATAATCATAAAAGAGAGACTGGTAGACAAAAAGGACTAAACCAATCATGGGCTATTCAATATCTTTATCCTAGCAAAAATATGCAGATTCAATTATACCGGGTTACTTCGGAGACAGCGCAATTTTTACGTATAGCAAGATCATTAAAAATAAGTATTTTTTGTTTTGCCATGTTTCCAACAAAAACCCTTTTCGATAGATACTCAACAACGAGATAACGGAAGTAAAAACATTTTTTTTTCGTGAAAAATTTTCTATTAACGATACTGCTTGCATAAAGGAAAAGTGCGATACTCTGTCCCCGAAGTTACCCTTTATTTTAGGTTTTGTTTGTATCCACATACCTCAGTCCAATCGCTGAGGTACCACGAGGGACTGCAAGCGCCCCCGCAAGCGCGTTCAGCTTCAGGCTTGGTCCCCCGACAGGACCCGTCTCTTAACCTCCTGCCATTGCCGCCGATGCAGATCACGCCTCGGACTTGCTTACCGCCGCAAGTAGCCGAACAGGCAGACCATTCACCTAGAAGGGACAAAATTGTGACTAAATCTAATAGCGATTCTAGTTATTGTTCTCGGTCGGAAGTAAGGGCAGATTTAGAATCTCGCTATTACCCTTACCTACCTGTAAAGAAATCAGTTGAATAAGGCGCCAGACTAGAAAAGTCGTAAAAGGTTGGGTTCTGCTAAATAGAAACCACTCAATGCTTTCATAAGATTGCTCTAAAATTAAATTCATTGCAGAACAAGTCCAAACTGATGACTTGGAGGTAGAGAACATCTGCATTCAATAGAATTGAAATGGCTTTACGAAATTAGTTCAACATCAGATAATTTAAGGCTACCGAAGACATTTTACGTCGTATTATTGCACAATACAAGAAGTCACTTACTGGTAAACCACTGCGCGTCACATTGCTTCCTAACTGCACAGGTTTGCGACTGTTCTGGCGCCCGGTGAGAAGTGCACCCGTTAGGATCAACACAGCGAACTCCACGAGATTGTACCCCTCCGCCAACGCACCAACCCACGCACTAAAATATTGGACCTTTATTTAAATGAGGTCTAGATGACCAAATACATAGATTAGAAGCCTTTATAACCTTCTTGGATTACGCACCGTTTAGAAATGTAGGACATAGAAATCCACAAAGTTTTTGCCAGAAAATGGTTATAATTCGGGATTCAGGCCGTGAACTCATAAATAACTCTAGGGTCAGACCCTTATCACGTTTAAGTCTAATTAATACCTTTATTGGCGAATGTAAGTACACTGAACCGTTGGTGGGGATTAAAGATATTACGGTATTTTCCTATTATGAATCGGATTCAATATTGAGAAAATATTATGGGGCTGTACGAATGTACGTCTACATACCTGTGACCACTCTGTGTACAGCCAACCTCCTCCAGCGTTGTGGCTGTAACTCGGTGCGGGGGTGGTTCCAATTTCATTATCAGTCAAATTCGTCGCGAGTGATATCACTGGGCCTTCTCTAAAGGTATCAGTCCGGTCCTTTGGTCGCACTTGACGTCTGGCGTCCAGTCGTGGTACGCTGGTCGTAGAAGCAGTGCCATCGCAATTCGGAATCGCACACAATTCACTACTTGGCGGCATTGGTAGAGGACATTTTTGGTCGCTTATCTGAAAAATATGGTGTCAGTTAGCCTTTTCTGTCAAAAATAAAGTATTATAATGTATAGACATTGCTTGTACGGTACCTTTGTGATTCCTCGGGCATGGTCCTGAACACAGCCCACAATTCGTGTCCTATGTGCAGGCCCGCAAACAGGGCAGGGTCCCCAGGCAGCTGCCCTCCACCTTGGAGGACATGGGTTGCCTCCACAGCGACGTCTCCTAGCCGGTGGGGGAGCACCATTACAATGGAAAGGAGACACCTCCTTATCTCCCTTCTCCGTCACTTCAGCGCACTTAAACTTTCCAATCTGAAGACCGCCTCCACAGCTACGCGAGCATTGTGAAAACTCTAGAATCTTCCAGATGAATTTCCTGCTGCCGATGACATTACTCTCCACTTGGGATTGACTTTCCAAATTATTGAAATCTGGCTGTTTCGATAATGAAGGTTCGGATCTCGGTTCGAGTTCTCTCAGATGTGTCTCTGTGTTGTGATGCCTGTGATGGCGCTGAGCAGTGTGGTGTGGCAGAGGGTTGACTGTCGGTATATCGTTACTGGTTTCGTCTGGTTCTAAGTCAGTTAAGTATTCGTATTTTATGTTCGGATTTGGTTGCGTGTATAGAATCTGGAAACGGAGATCATTTTATTAGTTGAATAATAATGTTTTAATTGCATAAAATAAACGATACTTTTGCAATGAAGCCATACCATGATGTCGATGGGGTGGTGTATGGGCCCGTGCGCGAGCACGCTGTCGAGCGCGCCGGCGCGCGAGTACACGAAGCGCGCGCCGGCCGCCTCGTACGTGCCCGCCGCCGACACCGCGAACTCGCCGTTCATTATGTACGAGCCGTTGGATACTTTCAACGCTAAACAATAACAAACATTAGTACCTATCGAAATTAAGCGAAAGTAATTGAATAAACAACCGTTCAGCAAATTGTTGAACCAGACTAAATTGCTAGCGGCTGCGTCATGCGAATAATTAACCACCAATTGTGCAGACGGCTACCTCCATTTATCTCACAATTTGCGGCGTAGGCGCCTCTATTGAAGAGTTGCGCCGCGGTGCGCATGTGCAATTCCCATTAATCGATTCGACATCGATCTTTGCACTACCGAACACTTCATCTCTCGATTAAGATGTCGCCTTGTGACCCGCTATTAATAATTTACGAGACATTTTCAATAAAAAACCGATACAGACAGTTATGATGACTTCCATTTTAATGTGGACTACGAGATGTTCCAATTTTTTTTGGACTTTGAGCGTCCTAATTTGGAAGAAGTCAGACCAGACATTTTTCGTCGTACCTATGTAGTTATCACTGGGTGTGACCTCGGAGACGTTGAGCCGGCAGGCGCCGCGCGGCACGGTGGTGACGTAGGAGTAGCCGAGCGGCAGGCGCGGCCGGGAGAACAGTCCCGACACCAGGCGCCGCCCGCAACGCAACTCGCGTGATGCTGCCGCGGACAGCACGCCTTCGCGACCCACCGCCTAATAACACAAAAAGCTAAAATCAGACATAGGGCAATGATAAATCATGATGTTACAGATCTGCTAGCTGGTCTGCTGCCTAGAAGAAAGAGGGAAGATAGAATGCTGAACTAGTAATTTTACATTTGGGTAAATTCTTTTCCCTTATTCATAATTGTTCCGATATTCATAATATTGTTCTTAATACTACACCCGCATCGAGTTTGGGCGAAGTCAAAAATAAGGACTACGTATTACTTACGAGTAGTTGATGATGTCAAAACACCATACAGACGCATAGTTATTTGCATAAGAAAAAGTTTATTATAATATCATTTGAAAGAGAAAACTAGGAACCAAACGACTATCTTACCCTCGTCAGTGTACGGTTACTCAATTTAAATGATATAAATAAGCATTCAAGCGATTACACAACCAATTTCCCGCCCCTATCATGTCATATAAAAGTAGTCAAGTTGTCACGCTTCCAACTGATGCATTGGCCACAGTTTCATGTAGAGCGCTAAGATGATTTACACCGTGAGTATTAAGTTGTCATCGCATTACATGGGTGTCTGGCCAGCCAGGATTACAACTTCATAACGTACATTGACAACGGAAAGCTCGCCTTCGTATCAAACTAATATTGTGGAAGTTGGTTTTGTATGTTTGTTTCCTCATCACGCTTAAATCGCTGAATAGATTTGGACTTAATTTTACATAAAAGTACTCTGAATTAAAATACAGGATAGACTTTATCCGGGTACAAGTAGAATTTTCGCTTAAAATGCGAGTGGAACCTACTTTACAATTTAATGCCCGAAATGAGAGCATGGATGTTCGTAATTACTTAATTAGAGTAAGTCTATTATGAAGAAAGCTTTGTTTGTTCAAAGTTTTCACAAAAGCATCTTGTTCTTGTATGATCTTGATTTGGGTTCTTTTGTTTTCCAATAGGGGCCATAATTAATCTCTTGACTTGAATATAATACTTTGCTAATTGTCGAGCTTTTGCCGGTAATTGTCTTTCGGGTCTGAAGAAGAGAAATTTAATTGTAAAAAGTTATTCGCAAACGATGATAATAGTTGGTCGCAGTGTTGAACGCAAGACATACTTCGTTTTTAATGTTCTTTCATAGTTAGCTTATGACATATGAGTTCATATATTTGTTAATTTATATGTCCGTAGAGGTCAATTCTTTGTTATTTTTTTTTTTTTTTTGTATTGACTTAATACTCTCATAACAATGTTTTATAATGAGTGTTTTGCAACATGTGATTAACTAGTGACTTCGACAGTTGTATGATTTTATTCTATCCTGAGCAACCGGCAGCAAGTTCGTCATGCTCCCTTAGATTTTACTGCTTGCGGTAGCGTCGGGGGTCGGGTTACCTCTTTCCCTCAAATATGGCGAGGGGGGTAATGGCTGATCTTTGCGTTATGCTCGTGAACGGGTGCTGCTTGTGGTGAAAGGTCGTCTTGTTAGCCATGGATTTTACTATTGTTATAACGATTATATGCTTAATGTTTAATTTTGATGGCCCTGGTTTATCACTTGTGGCGTCGAGTCACAGATCTTTTTATTAAATTCTACCCTCTGCACGTGTAAGCGGGCACACCCTTCATGTCTGGAGGCTTATTTAGTTTGATTTGATATTGTTTTTATGCTTGAGTTTGTCTGTTTATGCTGGCATAATGGAGTGTGCTAGCTTACAAGTAGCGAATTATTAAGTTTTATGTTTTTACGTGTTACCTTTGTTGTATTGTTTTCTTTGTAAGAATACTGACTACTTACATACCTTTGTATAAGTGATAGTTCTTATAACTCAACAGACAGATGTGTTGCTGGGGAGTTTGTTGCGCCACTTCTTCTTCCCAGCTAAAACACTAGGAAGTGGTGACGGGCGGGCGTTTTGGGGGACTGTCTTTATGTAGAACTTTGACGTTCAAAAAGTGCTGGCACTCAGCCTAATTTGAATAAATGACTTTTGAATTTTGAATTTTTGTAAAATGGAAAGGCACTATTTTGATAGGTTAGGCATTTTTAAAAATATAAATAGAAATATTCAAATCAGATTATCAAATATTTCCATTGAATTATCCGAGTTAGTTGGAAATATTAGGTACCTAGTATGGATGGCATGTTAGGTACATAGATTTTCATGTGTGATCAAAAAATTCAAAGCTTTTTACGTTGAATCAACAAAATTGTTGATAACCCTTTTTACTAATATTTACCATACCAGTGAAATAACCCTGTTTACCAGAACTTAATGTAATTTCTTGTCTTAAGACGGTACTAATCTACTGTGATGATAATACCCATTATCCATCGACTTAATAGTTATTATTATAGTGTATAATATTTTTGTAACGCCAGATGTCGATATTTTGAACAGCCTGCGTTAATTGGGTAATTAAATTTTCAAGTCATGGATTCAATTCATTGAAATGTAAAGCACGAATTCTCGTTATTATTTATTTGTATTTAAGATATAATGTTATTGTTGTTTCCAATCTTGTTTAATGTTAATTTTATCGCTCGATTAATCGCGTTTTAATAGGCCTCTTGACGTAGCTGAATAATTTGAAAATTACAGGTCGACCAAGTTGTGAATAGGTTCATAATTTACAGATAATTAGATGTCTAAAACTGTTAAGTGAGATTTGTTTTTACGATAAAATTATAACTGAAGATTTCCATAAACAGTATAAGATAAACAAATTAAATCCTTATTGTAAATAATTTAAAACTTTTAACAGAAAAGTGAATGAAGCACTTTTCAGCACTAAAATAAAATTGTATTCTTAAAATACTTGCACTTAAAAGAAACAATAACTATGTTAAACAAATTGTAAAACAGCTAGGTAAATATTGACAGAGTGAATTAGTTTACGTTGAACTAATGCTGTATCGCCTGTATCTAAACACGGCGAAAGGAGACCGCTATAAATAATCCAGTGAGAGCTTCATCCTTCATCCAGCTCGGCTAATTGACAAATTGTACGGTACCAGCATATCGAACAAGCGGTCAATGTTATAATGAAGATGGCTGATTAGCATTTCGAGACGTTGAATACAGATACTGACACCATTGAGAATATGTTTCAATGTTTGCGTAAGATCTGAAGCTGGTGCCGCAGGTGTAGTCTTTGCCAACTTTTCTAAATTGTTAATCCAAATGCGTGGAAATCTACAATCGCGAAATGTGCTTAATGACACCCCGTTCAACTGAAATATTTTATTCAAGAACTGTAGTTTGTGACACAGTGTGCCATAAAACGGTTTTACAACTACTTTTTAGTTCGCAGAGGCCCCATCTTTAAAACATCTTAACTAAGAAAACATGAAGTGAGTAGCCAGAACTGTGCTAGTACATTCTGATCTCATTGTTGATCCTCCGTACGAAACCGGACCACAAGGCCGCGAGGTCGCAGGGAACGAGGGTGCTGTACTAAAACATCTGGCCTACACTGCACTCACGAACATTTCGTAATTATTAATGTGACACTAATGCATTTAGAACATTAGTTGTCTCTAATGTGCACTTTTATGAGGCTACAGTACAAGATAAGGACAGCTAAATCTCACGTTGGGACCGTAGTCAGATGACCTCAATGTGAGAAGGCTATTTCTTAATTAAATGTGACATGAATCATTTTTAAAGGCAGTAAATTAGCTCGCCCCTTGTGTAACGAACCTCTTGCACTGGACGGGACTCCGGGTGTCGACATTGATGTATTGGGCCGCACGTAAGTGCTACTGAATCAGTTTTATTGCAGGCAATAATTTACTTAATCTAAAGAGACGACTTGCAGGGAGATAACTAACAAAGTTAGAAGTGTTTTTATGCTGACACAAAGGTACATTATTTATTATTAAAGGGACAAAGCCGACAGACGGCCAGGAAGGGGAATATAAATCAGGGAAGGTACCGATTCCTGATTTAATGGTTCCGGTATTCGGATTTTGCCCAACAATTACTAACGCGCCATAAATATTTCTTGAGATCAACCAATCTCTGGTCAAAGACACAGTTGTGTGTTCAAGATAATTAAGATTCAATGGCAGTGAGAAGACGACAATATGAGTTACGAGAGGTCAGTTCTTTAAACTAAATAACGCGACCAATCTTGAACTAATTGAGAATGCTGCATTACAATCACTCGTTGCGGTCGGCCCTCCATAAAATAAAAAACCCACTCATTACTGTTTCGGTCGGCCGAATTCAGCAGGGCAGTTAAACATATAAAATATGAGCCTTGTCAGTCTGTCTTATAAAGTTACCACTTGAGCCATGAACTGTCCGAACGTAAAAATACATTTCCAATTAAAGGCAGATTCATTTAACTGTTTGACAATGTCATCTTATTTGTACATTGATATCATTAAAATGTATTCTAATTTATACCACACACGTATTGGTTATAAAATCAATGTCTGAGATACGGCAGACTAATGTACAGTTATACTGAGAAACATTGTTATTGTAATGTATTACAATAATGTAATGTGAAGCTGTAAGTACTTTGTACTAACAACTTCGATGTTTAATGGAATAATCCTCAGTAATCTTAAATTATTATGATTAGATAATGACGTATAAGAAGAGGTATCCTGCGTGTGGTCGATGGCTAAGAATAGGCCTCCCTAAGGGCCAAGCTATCTCTTCTACTGAGTGATCTAAGAGGCAGCTAAAGAATTATTGGTAGATAGAGTCAGCGGGTTAAAATAGAATTCAAAGATGGATTAGGCAGATTCCCATAAACTAAATAAAAAAAGTAAAAGAAGACAAGAAAAAGGGTTTAGGTCAGCAGGCAGGATTAAGGTTTGAACCAATTGCTACGATTCCACAAAACGATGAACTGTAGAAAAATGTAGGTATAAGAGTAATTCTTAAAATAATAAACAATGATTCAATCACTTGGCAACCAGTCGAAATAATCTGTGTCATTGACATCGTTCATAAATCAAAGGAAATGGACGTACTCGTAGAAGCTGAAAAAGAGAGAAATAGAAATAGCAATGACTTTACAGCTATAGGTAAAAGCTCTAAAAAAAACAAACGGCGATTATGTTAGTAGTAGTAAAGAACACAGAAGCTCTTTTAAACTAAATAGACATTAATTGATCATCAAAACTAGATCATTTGGTTCACTTGTGGCCCACTCGTACAGTGCACACACAATTGTCCAAAGTTTGTATTTTCTCTGTGCAATCAGTTGTCTAGTCTACGCATATGTTACTTTATTACTTTCAATTGTTTGTCGTTTATGGTACACACTCGCGGACACAAGGCCGAAACGTTTAGGGCATGCAATTTGTCGCAAACATAGAAAAATAGGACAATGAGTTGTTAGACCTACGCCAAAATAAGGAAAAATTCTCCAAGGTGAATGAAATAAAAATGTCTCGCATTATAATTTACGCAAGTAGTTAGCACCAACTATAATGGCTGGAGTATGAATTGCCGAGGTTATATTTATTATTCTAACTGGACCAGTCGTTGACTTTCCATTATCATATGCGATGAGGTGCGCTCATTGGGAATTATAAATGTATAAGCTTGCTTGTCTCTTTGCAGTTTCACAGAATAACAGACAGTATCCAGCGTGCCGCCGAGCTTACAATGTTCATTAACGTACAACTTTAATGACTCAGACAGGACTTGACTCCTGAAAGGCCTGTTTCACATTCATCTACCTAAATACAACCGCAGCGACTCTGTTCTATCTCACTTTAGATAAGTTTACGCTTGACCGATCCTGATCTAAATTAGGTCTGAAAGTTTTATTCGTGTTCAGGCATATAGGGTCGCGACGTTATTGATAGTGTAACGAAGACAATGACGTGAGCACGAAATTTATGAAACCGGAATATTCAGGTCGAATGAACAACTGAATCAGATAAGTGGGATTCTAAATTAGCCATTCAGTCTTAGTCGGCAACTAAGACAAAGGTGGCTAGGGAGTGCGTCGGAACGACTATGCAAACACCCATGTGCGCGGACAACTGGGTCGCTCAGTGTTTATCATGCAACATAATAGCTCTTATTCAATTTGAACAAACAAGCAACAATACTATAAATACTTCAACAATACTAGAGTCGTATCTAGATGCTAACCTTTAGCACTTGAGGTATTAGGCAACAATACATATCACAGTATTTAATATTTGCCGATAGTTATAAAGTTTAGCAAATGAAGAACGCGTGACTATTCAGTTTAGAGGTTTGCACGGCGTTTACGTGATATCCGTTGTCAAATCCAAACAGAGTTACGGCACGAATGGCGCCAACATTCCGCGCCCACACCGTGAGCGTGTTCCACACACATGGCTGTACCTAAGTATACAGCACTCGCCAAATAATCACTGACCAATGTTCCATAACCAAACAAGAATTTTAGACGATATGCTGATTTCCTGGTAGTAAAATTGAGCAAACAGTTTCAATGTCAGACTTTACGATGAGTAAATTAAATAACGCTAGAAATCTTTTCTGAAGAATTTCAAGATCGTCTTTAATCTTCGAGTAGTATTTTACGAGGCTTTATTGCTTTGATATGATGAACAGAAAACACGTCGTTGAGGACAGTTGTTTTATAACAAACAGTAAAGTAGTAAACAATTTAAAACACATTTAGGGAGAAGTTATTGGGTGACCCCAAAAATGAGATCAATAATCAATGACAAAAGAATATTACAAATTGGCGTACGTGTGACCTAAATTGTCGAATGTTCGTCGAAGTGTCGTCTGCACAATTTTTCTAATCAACGCTAGGTGACCAGAATCATTTGAGATGGACTGTCTAGACGGTTTTACAATTTACAATAATTTACACATTGCCAATGATGTGATTTATTTAATTGACAATGATCGATATGGAGCCAAGCAAATGCATAACGTGCACACACATAAGGGGCTGTCACAAGGCTCCACCAAAGAATACGATTAGGTTACAGAGACTGTGTTCAGTGCCCTTGAGACTTTCATGCAGAATATTAATAAAGTTTTGTCAAGTATTTCAGTATTGCATGAAATTAAATTTTCTGAAGACCTTGGGCACTAGGTTTAAGATAGATGAAGAAAGATTTAACTAAAATATACTCACCAAGGCAATCACCAACATTATCAAGGGTACGTTCACCATTTTCATAGTTCGTTTAATATTTATAACACTCACAAATAATGTCACTTCTTACACTGGACAAACGTGTAATTTGGTCAGCAAAGAGTCGCTTGTTTGACAACAACACTATCTTTTATCGATAAAAATCCTCTTAAGATAAAAGATTGTAGTCTCCTATAAAATAAGTTAAAACATCTGAATGATTACATCTCTGTTTTTAAGAACGATTAAATTGATATAAATTAATATCTTAATGTAATATTATTGATAAGACAAGTTTATGATTTGTTCATAACAGGTGATAACCTACATTCGTTTTTAGAATGTTTATTTAGTAAAAACAATAAACATTGGTATCCGTTTCTAATGCCGAAGTTCTATTCAGATTGGACATGTTCGCAAACAAGAATTCGTTACGGACATAAGTGTGTTTAATTAAGTATAACTTTGTATTTACATTCATTAGTTACGTATTAACGCTTGCCTAAACCTTAACTTGTGTGCCGCAATTAATTTTGAAGGTTCAGAATCTTTGTTCAGAACCTCATGTATTTTTCCGATAAATTAGTTCGTTAGTAAGATAATAAAGGTAATATCGTGTTATTATAAACCTAGACGTGGCAATAACTTATACAAACGGCATTGGCAGATAAAAAGGTCTGTGCACTAACTAACAATACAGATCATTCACGAGCGCGTATCTTTGCTTAACTAACTCATTAGGCACAGCTTCATTTAGCGCTGCAGCCAACAAATACTGACCGTGGAACAAATTCAGCAAGGATATCAAAACGGCAATGAAGATTACCCCCGAGTTGTAAAAAATACATTCTTTCGTAATTTTTCTCTGAGATAGGCTGCGCGTTAATAAAACATTGAGCCAGAGCAAACACCTGAAGGAGAGATAACGACACCGACGACGATCGAGACGCGCATTTTTCACGTGTTTACGTACATTTTTAGGTTTCATTCATCTACAACGTCTCTGGCAAAAAAGGAAACAGTAATAAGTTGCCCGAGCTCATTTATTATAATATGCAATTTCTTTTCTCATTTCCATATGTATGAAGTTTCTATATTCTGCTCATTTTACCTTCTCGGCACAAAATAGTTACGAGGGATTTACCTCAGTTTGTATGTAGAGTGGAAAACATTTGTACTGCTTGTAACAGACTATGAGCATTCGATGCATGAAATTACAGCTGGTTTCTGTATATTACATAACATATGTCTAATTATTTTAATAGTTCGGACTCATACTCCCGAAATAGATGGCAGAGGCGCATCAATCAATTTGTGACGTTTTTTATTAGCCACAAATCAAACGGCTGTATTTTTGAAAATGTTATAAATAAAATCGTAAATAATTTACGATTTAAAATGTTTCTGTCGGCCAGTTTGCTAAACCTTTCCAAGGGCGTGTTGTAAAAAGCAAACAACTTTTACAACGTTTTAAAATAGATCAACATATTGAAGTTCATCTTGTATTTTGCGTCACAAAGGTTTTATTTTTAGTTATAATTCACACATGTCGATGAGGAAGGTTATATTGTAACAGTTATCTCATATGTTTCTATAGCTACAGTTAGATCACGTACATGGGTTAGGTGGAGCAAGCTTATAAGATCGTAATTTAAATTAGGATTCAAGTACGAGAACGAGAGATGGGCCTTACACACTAAACGTAATTGTCTTACGCAAAATCGTGTTTAACCGTTGTTTAGATTAAACAGAGAAGCTTAAGCAAACACGATTTTTAGGCACGCAAATTATGTTTGGCATGGTTTTATCAGACCCTGATGGTGTTTTGGAATCATTTGGTGTATTTATTATTCGCACAATCAAAAAGTGGCAGTTTCTGCCAGAATTTGTCTCCCTACCAGGCAGCTTTCAAAGTAACAGTGAACAGGCATCTTCTGGGCTCACTCATCCCATCGTACTTACAGGCGAGATCGAGATCGAAAAAATAGACTTCACTGAAACTACTGTTTACAATCCAATATGTCTACCCATTTGTCTAGTTGAACACTAACTTCTATCTCATCTATCAGATGTAACAATTCAGATGTACCATGAATGACGGTCTCATTGAGCTCCGACCACTATTCCCTGGCTTCCGTCCAACACCACTGATTACTCTGTTCTCATAATATTTTACTACGCTATTACTAATCTCTTTGTATTAGAGTGAATTCTTTCGAAAACCTATAACTCAGATCAGCGTCGGCGCGTTAAAATGTTTCTTACTTTTTCAGTTCTAATGGTACCATCATCGTAAAATTATTTTGATGTGGTTTGTGAAAACACCTCATTTCTTGCAAAATCTTTTTCTAAATAATATCTTTGTTTTGAAGCTTTGCATCTTTATTGTAAGACTTATAATTATGATTTTATAGCCGGTCTCTTACTTTTAACGAGGAGTATCATTCATTATTCTGAATTCGTTTCGTTTCATGTTAGTAGCTTTTTTATAGTGTTAATAGTCGACTTTAGAGTAAAGTAGTGTTTATCGCAGTTAAGTGTCGACAGAAGGGAGTTAAACACCGTGATTGTTTTCACATCTTTTCTTAAGGGTAGGCTCACAACTTAATAGATAATGGTGAATATTATTTTAGGAGAATTTAATCTTGTTGACTTCTGTTACATAACATTTAATTATAATATTATGAGTAATACGCTCAATTAAGTTACGTTAAACCGCGCTAACAGGAAAATTATCGTAAGCTCATAACTCAACAACTCCAAATAACAGTAATTATAAAAATTAATAAGACGACTTTGTAAAATATATAACTTCGCGTTACACCGCTTATTACCGTCTATATTTCTTAAAAGCGACGATTAATCGTGAACTCGAAGTGCAAAAAAGCTATCAATCGCTTTTAACATTACGTTATCATGTTATTAAGTCCAAACGTTTATGACAAAATAGATAAGTGATCGATATTAAAGCGCGTTCGGTAGTTTGGTGCAACTGTGCCTTAAGTGAGTGAGGCGTGTTAATAGCCGTGTCGATGGGCCGATAGACCGCTGATGGTAATAGCCCCCTTGATAGGTGTGGTCCACACTATACGCAATTACCACAAGATTTATTTCTTATAAAATATATGCGCTTCCCTATTTTTAAGCCGTCAATATCTTGGAGGAGTCTTGTACTATTTTTGATTTCTTCACAAATTGTCGGACGTTGTTAAGTGTTAGATTTACTTTTAGATTAGTGAAGCTGAGTAATTGAACGCTGTGTTGTAACGATTGTGCCGAAGGGCTGCTGAGAGGTGTGAAGTTTTCTGATGTTTTCCCACAGTTAATTAATGACAGTGTTTTGTTTTACGTCGTATTTTAAAGTCTTTCACAATTATTTATCGACTTAAATAGAGGTGTTTTTTTAATCATCGAATTACGAATATCCCATCAAAATACGAATTATATTGAATATAAAAAAAACTTTAACCCCATAGTATTTTGGTTTACTTTGATGCGACACACAAAATTTGTATCATACAAAAATATGAATATAGTATCCAATTCAAATAAATATTATGTGCAGCATTATAATTATAGTAAAATTTTACGTTACGTCAAAAAGATTCATGCTTAGGCCCTCTGTTTATATCGCTATCAAAATAAATTAGCATCTGGAATTTACGGAAAATCATCAGCCGCTTTTTGCAACTATCATAACAAGGTTGTCTAGTCAAAAAGTACAATTATTTATTAATAAATCAACAACACTGATTGGATTAAACGTGATATCCTTAAAGAATTTCACTTCTGAAGCACGGATTTCTACGATAAAAAATATTAAACGTTACTAATTATACCGGTTCTTCTACATTTTTTATTGTGATCGAATTTAGTATGACAAGCTCATAAATTGTTTTAAATGTGATAATTATGTTAAAAACCTATTCATACGAGGCATTTATGTATGAGCTAATATGATTCTTGTCAATTTTCTGCGTAAAATATTTCTATTACCTACGGTTATTTGTATGAAAATTTCGAAAATAAATTCATGTGCCCGTTAAAAAAGACATGATATTTTTGACCGAACCGACGTTTTAATTAAGGGGACTATTTCTGTGTTAAATGTTGGCATTGGCCCTGTTATTGTATAAAAGATAAAGGAATTTATCAAACACATTCTTTAATTAACGTTTCCAACCACAAGCGCTTCGCAATCGATATTTAAGACGAACTGCTTCTATATTAAGCCATTCCTCGTGTGAGGTCTCGGCCGTAGATTAAATGCTGAACCTATAAATAAATTGGTAATAGCTGGATAGGTACATAAATCTACTGAGTCGATAAAAGTTTGGGAGCTAATAATAGCGTTACAGGTAAATCTTTTTATCCAGAAAGGGGGCGATACCAGGCTGATAGATAGTTATTCAGCCAACATTCTGATCGAATGGATGAATTATGACCCTCACTAAATACGGTAAGCCGCACAAGACGAAATTCGCAAGATTTTTAGGGTTAACCTCTGTTTGGAAAAACGTAACCCTTATAGCATTACTTGGGATTCTGTCTGTCTGTCCGTCTGTCACAGTTAATTTTCTCCGAATATACTGGACCAATTCAGTTGAAATTTGGTACACATAAAACCGTTTATTAGCCAAACATAGATGCGTAACGAAAATAATAAAATTTTGAAAATAGAGTCAGTTTTTGGGGGCAAAATTAGAAACATTTAAAAAGTATTTCTAACTATACCGTGTGACATACTAAATCAAAGAGCTCATCGTAAGGGTTTCAAAAGTATTTTTGTGATTATTTTTAAATATTTAATTATTTTAATTTTCTATCGGTAAAGACCTTATCTGGGTATACCTAATCTGTATTTTTTTTTTAAATTTTGGCTCAGTAGTTTAACCGGAAAATAATTTCTTGTTGTACAGTAGATTACAGGAAATCCTGGTTCCAGTCTATGATATAAAAGTAATAAGTTTAAAAAAAAATATTCGTCCGGAACCCTTTGCTCGCGAGTCCGACTCGCACCGGGCCGGTTTTTTTAAGTAGAATCTAACCTCCTTCATAGTCCTTGTCTTTGTAACCACTTTGGAGCCTTATTTTATTTTCTTTTTTAAATTATACGCTTTAAATTTAGGAAATATTGATGGGACCAGAAGCATGATTGTCGAATTTTTAGGAGCACCGTCGCATCGCCGCCCTCGTAAACTATCGAAAGCACCTCTAAATACCCATTCACATTTACTGTCGCTGAGATGAAGCTACCTCTTTTTTTAAGCATGGGAAATCATCAAATGACTTCTTCCGCTCTGGGTGGAGTGGAAGGGCGTGTCAGACTCTTACTGACTAAAACCCATCCGTGTTCCTTCTAAAGCCCTTTGCGTTTCAGGGCCACGGTGGCTCTTTTGAACAAATTCCGCAACCCTGGCAGGCTTTGGCCCTAGCGTGCCCCGTCTTCTAGGTGAAGCTACCTACGACTTGAATTTGTACTTGAATTGGCCTTCTGACTTCTGTTTTAACTTAAAATGAGCAGAATACGAGTTCTTGCAACTACATAGTTATCTCCCGGGACTGGACTGAATACACGGCTCGCAGAGAGTGTTGATTATTTCTTACAAAAGTTCTTATTGAAAGTTACTCAAGACATAAAAACAAACTTATTGTTTGTCCAAACAAACTATTACTATAGTTTCAGAACTCCGAGGTGTCTAAAGTAAATAAAACTGTGTGGATATAGAGTAGTTAATTCTGAATGTAATCGTTTATTTTTCTTTCTTCGGAATAGGAATTTAGGGTAAGAGGGAGTTATGCGGTCTTATTTATTTTGACCTTAGACCTAGTGACCTAATTTAATCGAGACGTACCAAAACTAAGGTTGTTAGTGTTGAATTGGTACTGGTTTTTATCAATTTGTGATGTGAAAGATATCTATCGCTTTTCTTGGTAGAAAACTGTAGCACGTTCACTCCTCAAGGTACTTTTTACAAATTTGCTAATCCTTCTTCACAGTGAGAAAAATTTTAAGTTTATATAGTAAGTAAAAAACCGGCCAAGTGCGAGTCGGACTCTCATACGAAGGGTTCCGTACCATAAACCGAAAAAAACACGTTTCTTGTATTCCCGAGCCCCCTTTATTTCTTTATTTAATTTATTTTAATTATTTGTTGATTTAGCGGCAACACACTCTGAGAAAATTTCAACGGTCTACCTATTACGGTTCTTGAGATACAGCCCGCTGATAGACAGACGGACGGACGGAAAGACGGATGGTCGGACGGACGGATGGACGGACGGACGGATGGACGGACGGACGATCAGCGGTGGCTTAGATTCTTTTTATAGGGTCCGATGGTTACCCTTTTGGTACGGAACCCTAAGAATCACTCTCTTTCTCTCAAGTCTTTTTGGAAAAAGTTCATAACTTTCTTAATATTATACGTATCTTGCGTATGTGTATCAAGTTTAATTAGAGTCGGTTAATTCATTTCTAAGCATAAGTACTTCCGAGTTAGTTTAAAATATAAGGAGTAAACGCACTTAAGTTCCTATCGGTTTCTAAATGAAAATCGAAAATCGATGTTGTTGCGAAATACAATATTATTCTGCGTCGACTTTAATTGAAATTAAATATAACATAAGCACGTTAGATTAAAGTAGTTACCGCAAGCTGATGCAAGGCTTAGAGAGCCACTTAAAAGTTGCTTAGAAATACAAAATAACGGTGAAGAGGAGAATCCACGGAATCTAATGACCAAGTTCACTCCGAGAGTTATAATATTAAATCTGTTTCCAATAGATGATTTATATAGGAAATGAATCACGATTGTTTATTAAATCGACTTCGTTAATATTATTGATTGGACGTCGTTTTCACAGTGAGTTTATGCAAAGTTTAAGTAGGCAGTGAGTAGGTAAGCAAGGAAATTGTGTTATTCATATCTTGCGCGAAATTGACATAGCGAGATAATACGGTCCCTTTAACCAATTTAGGGCAAGCAAACTGTTATGGTTAGGGCGCTTCGAGGACGCTGTAGGCAAACTTTTACAATATTTATTATATTTTGTAATTGGCCCATTTTGAGGCGTTTTATCTTGGCTGTCATAGATTAAATAATAAACGAGTGTAAGTTGCGACACGGTGGCGGATAGCAATCAGTTATGTTCTACGTGGTCGGGTATTCAAATTAACGTGACGCCGACGCATAGGTAGGTAACTATTAAAAATCCGTCATGTGCAACTGTGCCCTTAATTGATCATTACTCAAAAATAATTGCGAGGGAATTAAAGTGCACCGAAAACTCACGTTCCCGCGGAAAATTTACGCGCGGATTGGTTCAGAATATTTCGCTAGCACTCGGTAAATTGATTAAAAATACATGTGAAAATGCACAGTAATGATTTAAAAGGGATACTTACAAAAAGTTCTTGAATATGTTTACTACGATTTTTCGTACAATGAAACCTACACAAATAAGCTCACGCCCTTTTTCAATGGGGCTGGGCATTTATGTAGGTAGATAAATTTTGTAGAATATCGTCAGAAAATTGATAACATGAAAGATTAATTAGCCACGACAAGGATTAATATGATTTTCTCACAGTAAAGAAACAATTATGCAACACTGATTAAATAAATTGGAAACGTTTTAATTCACTTATTTTATCGGAACCAATATCAGTTTTCACGCTACAAGATATTGGAAATCCCTTTTCCGGCAATCGATATAATAATCAATATTGATTATAACATTACGAAACCATCAATTAGTCATAAAATTATTACTTAGCATGTGACTTATCTGATCTTAAGAGATTTGTCTAAACAATGGTGATTTAAATTCGTTACAAATGCAAATGCATGTGCCTTTTAACTCTTCTGACCCAGTTTTCAGTTACTGGGCTGATAAGAAAAATTAGATAGATGTGGTACTGATAACAGCCTTACCTACGATGACATTGGGCACCAAACAACCTTGGATAAAAAAGACGTACCTATACTTAAAAAAGAATTTGACGTTGAGATTTTTTTGACAGCTGACGTATGTTTCTTTTTTATTATCGGTTGATTCTATAATCCGTGTTAACTGGTCATCTTAAATCAGTTTATTATTTAATAATTGTAACAAATTAGATCTTCGAAATATTTATGTCTAAGTTACCACGGTCTTAATGAAAAAAGTTGGCAAATTGTCTATGAATTTTTGATGAAAAAAACAATAATAAAAGTCTAACCTGCCAGTTTCATGGCAAACGTGCGAGACTGTGACAGTTTCGCCGTTTATTTGTAGAATGATAAGTGCATATTTAATTCTTCTCGTTATCTTGATTTAGACTTAATAGAACTGTATGGCCTACTTTCAGCAAGTGATATTTATTTAGGTTTTGTTAAAATTTGTCGAATAGCATTGAAATTGAATTGGTAAAAGAACTTAATTTGAATACATTACCAAATTAGAAAGAAATGAAAAAAATTTAAAGTTTTTCCATAAATTTTCCAATTGATTATGTTTCTTGGCATTTCCGTTAGCTTCCAATTTGTTTTTCTTGTCTACACGTTCTTTTTTTGCCGAACACGCGTAAGTTGGTAGTCTGTAGTTGATACATTAATCACGACGACAGATCAAAAAATATTCAGGATTTGTGAACAACTCGTTAAGCTTGTCAAAACAAAACGAAATATATTAACACGTGTTAAATCTCCATCTCTTAAGTTAAGGATTAGTTTTGACAAATGAAGAATTGTTGAACTCGGATAAATCTTTCTTTTTTTATAGAAATATATTTTTCCGTTATTTTATAGTAAGTTGAATCTATCAATTATTATTTTTTACAGTAGATGAATCATTCAGAAAAATCATTGAGAAAAGCAACACCAAATAAAAAAATAAACATCCAATAAAATCGTACACTTCACATAAAATAAGGTCCGTTGCTGAATAAGTTCGCGCCGTTGCAATACGCGAGTGCAGAAAAATTGAAACGCCAATCATGCGTTTTGACAGTTCCGCATTTTCGCGCCAATTTCCCGGTTCGCGCGGGAACGAGGCGGGTGCACGGTCGGTGGCGCGGCCGCGCGCTCGCAGAGGACTGTGGCAGCGTCGCGCTGCGCCCCATCTACTACCTTACGATTTATGAGCGTGACGCAAAAATGGACAAAATTTGTAGCGACGCAGCTCTCTACAACGCTCACCACGTGGTCTTCGGAACTCGGATTAGATGGCCGGGTATAAAAATTATATTAATAGCTGTTGATTTTCTAGGCTTAAAGATGAGTCTTTAATTTTCATTTGTTATAATCATCTATTGTTATAACAACTTATGATATACATCCAAGAGATATAATTTCACTTAATATTTTATAAGATTTCTTTCGAACCGTGTCAACATGACATGCACGGAATTAGTAAATGCGACCTGTGCACTTATGGCTAAGTTGCTGTCTCGAATAAGATGTGGTTATTGATTGTACATCGGCTTATATTACGGCCGTTGTCGAGGGAAGTTGACGGAGCCCCTATTTCTGATTGCAGGGTTTAAAAGTACCTAAAGTGAATAGGATCACGGGAACCATTATTTCAAACCTAACCTATCCGTGTCGGGGTACCCTAAGTTTTCGACCTAGCGCGGTCGCTCTTTGTTCAGCTGTTAGATCAAATTGCAATTATACAAGATTATAATTACATCAAAAGAACGTTATACCTACTAAATAAAAATATACTAAACGAACGTTAGAGTAAGTGTTGTTATAACATATGGTATATTTACTGAACGTTATATTAAATGAAAATTACGTAACATTTGAGCGTTATAGCTTTTGAAAATAAAGCAAATGTTCTCATACTAAATGAGCGGCACCCCCTGCTTAACTGCGGCCACCATCCATCTCTTTCCCTAGTTAATGGATGGGAGTCCCAGAGAGGTCGCCTTCTGTTTTCCGCGCGATAAAAAAGATGATTTTACAACGATAAAACGTTAAACGTCCGAATGAGAAGAAAAATAAAGAAATTATAATCAGTCAGTAGTAGTTTGAAGCAAGACTTTAAAAAAAAAGAAATCAATCAAGGTGTTACTTAAATCCAATAATATTTCAAAGCGAAACGTTAAACATCAATTACATTGATATAGTGCAAACAAATCTACAATGTTATGAAAGTTCGTCATAACAATATGCTCTTAAACTTGGCCCGATTCCGCCAGCCGATAGAAACGTATCGTACGTTTTGTGCGATTGATCCATTTATTGAACAAATTGCTCATCGCTCGACCCGCACGCCAAGGAAGCACGTGTTTAAGTTACGAGTTCAGTGGAAATGTATAACTGATTGTTTGTTCAAGGCTGCCCCAGTTTTCTTTATAAAAATATGTTGAACATTATCTTAAAATAATGTTTTTACAGGAGGCATTTCTGTATTTATTACCAACCACCTGTTTTACGCGGCCGTGTCGATTAAAGTAATGGATGAAAATGGACTTCTTTTTTATGGGAAATCAAAGTGTTATAGACATCGATTTGAACTACATCTGGGAAAAATCTATTATTGTAAGTAGTTTAATGTTCGACGTCTAAGGTGTAGATAAGTTTAGCGATAACCACCAAATTGAACATGTTTCTTAAATCAAGCCTAGGCGAGGTACATTGGGTTTCTAATTAAGGCAAATGGAGTGTCTTGCAAATCCCGCTATTGTGCGAAGTTCCGAACTTGATCTAACTTAATTAAGACACAATGATGACCAATTTTACCCGTGCCACGAACTAGACAGGGAAAGTCTTGCGGATCGAATTCCTAACTAAGTACCCGGTATCTATTAAACTAGACATAAATCTTAGGTAGTTGCGACAATATCAGATATTTGAATAAATATAGAGTGGTACGTCTTAACTCAACTGCGGGTAAATGTACGATAAAGCTCGTAGATAGCTAGTATTTGACGGACAGGTGTAATTAGCCTCTCTACTCGCTACCGGCAAATGGAAGCGTGATGATAACGACGGGAGTCAGAATAAACAACGATGCCCTTCGTGATTACATCTTATGCTTACCTAAGTGGTTAAGTGGGATTGCGAAATGGTATATTGATACGGATTATATGCGTCTACCAGTAATACTCGTACCAATCGTAGAAAATGTGAATGGACACAACTTCATGAATGACGAAAGTCTAGAATAATAATAATTACTGATTTTAATTAAGCTGTTAATAGACTCCATTATCATTTAGCGATAAGATGTTATCATATTTTTATGCATTTAGATCAAAACAAAGTAGCCATTGTGCCTTATCATCTACTGTCACACCCTTTTTTTGAGCTAACTGAGTATTAAGATACTTATCATCAATTAGCGGGAGTGTTATCTAAATTAAATGATTCCCATCAATCAAAAGTTTGGACACTATCAATCGACACTTAGGGCATCCAAGGGCAGACATGAGGATTTTCCACTCGTGTAAGGTATGAATACGGAAGTATGAGGAACGTCACCATATACAGAATGATGGATGATACTATCGTCATATTCCAGAGTCGATTCTATTGTAAAAGTTGGTTATATTTTATGAGTACGTACATTATTTCATGCATTAAAAAATTCGTCCTGTAGCTATTCGAAAGAAGTTCGCCATAGTCTTGGTCTTATCTTGGGCCAGAAAATTCATGTAGGATGGCATCCTCCATAAATTCGAGTCTAGATAATAAAAAAATGACGTAAAGCTTTTGTTGTGTAATAGGATTGTTAAGAACATAATTAGTATCGAAGGAACTGAACAAAGTCAAAGTCAATTCATTTATTTTAACTAGACCATTAAAAGGCACTTTTGAACGTCAAATACGATATAATTTTCATCATTACTACCAAAAGACTTCGACCCAGAACGTCGCCAAATCGACGGGCCCTGTGCCTCTTGCACCCGTGGAATTCTGACGCCATCCACCTTGTGGGAAAGCCTCCCAACGTCGGGTGTTCCATTACGCGGTCTGTACTCCAGAACCTTTTCGAGCCGTCGGTCTATCTGGTCCAAGAATATCCACCATTAAGGGATATAATCGTAGCCAATAGAAGATTACGATTGGCCACCAACAGGTTAGGTCCACTGGGTCACTAGACTCTTGGAGTACCAAAGATAAGTTATCTAGAATCGAGTCCAGTTTAGGGAATAATAATAACAACTGATATCAGCATTAGTCGTTGATTCCAGTACTACGTTCCGCTAGACTTAATTTATATTGTGGTTTACAGATACGTAATAAGTTAAACTCGGCCAGGTAATCACAATTTGCAATTTGTAAGAAGATATCTGATAGAATTTATTGAGTTTTCCAGATTGCTGTACGGAAAAAACTGGTTTCATTACAAACGCTTATTTCTTAATCCGTCCGTATTTTCTCTTATCTGTAATCTAGCTGATATTAGAATGTATCATAGGAACAGTCGTGAAGGTTGTCAAGTGATTTGTATCGGTCGGTAATATGTAGTACTTATCTAATAATATTTGAGGATCAGCTGACAAAAGTATTAGAAACAATAAGGTAACTAGGACTTTGTCTATCTTAGATCAAAAAAAGGAACCAACTATACCATAGAGTTTCGTGCACATTCTTCTCCAGAGGTTTGGAAAGTGTAAATAGCCTCTGTATGGTGTCAGACGTAAAATAACAGCACCATCTCATCACTTCCCGTGGGTGTCGTAAGAGGCGACTAAGGGACTCGCCAGAGAATGGGAAGCAGCATTCTCTGTACGTTGCAACATCTACACTTCGATTACCAACCCTCGCCAAGCGTGGCGATTATGGCACCCCCCCCCCATTTTGGGGGAGGCCTATGTCCAGCAGTGGACGTCTTTCGGTTGATATGATGATGATGAAATAGCTTCATGTTTCTGACAAACTGACAGATTCCTTGACTGTTCTTTTTCGTTTCGTTCAGTGCTTTGATTTTTTTGTTGGTTTCTGTTGAATATTTTTTTTGCGTTCGTTTTACCATCAATACAGAAGCTCTTTTAGTTAACAGTTGTTATATCTAGAAAAACATATATACCTGATAAGTTACTACTACTGTACCAAAAACAATATCAAATTGCGATCATAGAAACACAACACCGCTGCGCTGCAACCAATAGTTCTGCTTATTGAGCACTTCATATTTCAAAGCTTTTCGCACCATGTGTTACGAATTCTAGCAAGCTAGGCAAAACGTATCGCACGGTAGTGTGAAACCGTGAAAACTATGAGTTTACATTACAATTTGATATCTATTGACAACTAGATAATTGCGGTCGTATTTGTCCTTATAATTCATTTGTTTTACCATGCCGTTCAATGTTAAATTGGCGAAATTCAAGGTTACAGTCTTATTCTGATGTGTGAAGTTTGTAATTTATTGATACTTCATTGTTCTGTATGGTGTCGGACGTAAAAGAATAGCAGCATCCCATCACTTCCCGAGGGTGTCGTAATAGGCGACTAAGGGACTCATACAGAATGGGCAGCAGCATTCCCTGTGCTTCTGTGCATTGCAACAACTACTCTGTGATCACCAATTACGCTCCCAAAAAAGAAAATCAGGTGTTCGATACATTTTTGCTCGCATAACTCGGCGAAATGTAGGGAACACCGGATTTATTTTTCATTTTAAGTACGCGCATAACCCGTTTTTTCCCGTTCCCGTATAGCCTTCCTCGTGAATGTGGCTATCATAGACAAAAAAGAAAAACAAATCCAACTGGTAGTTCCAGAGATCGATTTGTGCTATTCTTGAAATGACTAAGTGAAAGAACTGCTTGATGAATCATGTTGATTCAAAGCTTATTTTGAACCAGCAACGCAAATCGAAACGATTTTATAGACAGAACATAGAAAGACATCCGATCACTGACTTATCTCAACCTTTTTGCCCTAACTGCGTTCAAACAAACTAACTAACTCTTCAGCTTAATTATATTTCTATAGATTTTTGCGTAAATTGTGCCTTGATATCAAATGCCAGAAAAATATTTAGATGGTCATTGAAGAATAACCCTGTATACCTTAATATATAAAGTGCTCTTTAGAGTCCGGTTCCTTCACAATTCATTTACTAAAATCTTTACGAAATGCAACAGAAAAGAGTTATTTAAATGTTACTACTTTTGCACTTACCGGTTACTGAAATGGATACTTTCTTTATGAAGTAATTTATTAGCGAGGCACCCCTGCTTCACATGGTTTGTATGACTTCCGAGTCAAACTTTTACAAAATATTATGTAAAATACAAATAAACCTTCTGGAAGAATTTATTAAAATTATACTAAAAACTGCAATAAAATTCGTTGCATCGCTCAGAAGGGCAAGGCGATCTCACAGACAACTTCGAAAAACTACTTTTTTTTAACAACTGATGAAATGATGGCAAGGGAACATGCCTATTCCCGGAATAAAATATCATATATCCTTATATAAGGTGGGTAACCTTCTCTTAATCCATGGCTATCCTCGCACCAAGTTTCATTCAAATTAGTTGAGCCTTTAACTGCCGGTTTCTTTGCCTTTGTAGGCAAAGATGACGTTTCAGCTACTGTTGGGAAATTTGATTTGTTAAGTTGGTTAAACGTTTCAGCTAATTTGACAGTTGGTTAAAGGTATAAACGTTATTGAGTCCGGCCGTAAGACGTGCAGAAGTAACAAGGAAATTACTTTTGCATTCATAATAATTATTAGTATGGAAAGGTAGGCATGTATTGGTTGCATCATTTTCTTCGTTTACAAATGTATCCTTTATAAACAACTTAAACTACAATTAAACATTTCAACAATAACACCAGTATCTAGTTGGGACTCACCCATGTCAACTTGTCCGATACGACGCTGATATTAGCACAATATTGTATAGGTAATACAATATTATAATACAATCATTATGCAATAGTTTGGCAAACTGATAATTATGTTTGCTTAGTGCATTCCCCGCAGGTAATTAGCGTCACTAGCTTGCTAGGCTTATCTACGAAAATATGCGATTCACGTGCTACGTATATGTTTATGAGTATGTAAACAGATTGGTTTATATTAGGTAGTAAGTTCACTGTTAATTCAGGAGTTTTATGGATGATCTGCGTAATTTTCTGTCATAGGAAAAGACTATGTTCCGATGAACATAGTCTTTTCCTATGACAGAAAATTCATCATGTCATTTAAAAAAATATATTAATATTAAGTTTGCTGGAAAAGACTGAATTGTTCACGCCAAAAATGCAAGAGTATTCTCTTTTTATTCATCGATAGACGTCCAATGCTGGACATAGGACACCCTCAAGCGTCGCCGCATCGAGTGGTCCAATGGAACCCCTCACCAGGTCATCGATCATCGGTCTCAAGTCTGCTAATTACAAAGTATTGCGAGCACCGAACCGTATTTCAAGCGTGTGCAATAATGAGAATTTACCCTGTGATATTATCGTAGCGTTTTGTAACAGCGGACTTTTTCAGGGTTCCGTATCTGAGAATTCTGAACTCTATTAATAAGCCTCCGCTATCCATCTATCAGTCGAAAGCGGGCTGTTTCTCATGAATAGGTAGACAGTTGAAATTGAAATCTTTGCAGAATGTGTATTTCTAATATCGCTATAACAACAAAAACACTTATTGTGTGTGTCTCGAACGTGGGCGGCTTTTTATGTCATAAGTACATACCTACGTACTTTTATTTTACAGACCAAACATATTCTAAGTCATCATCATCATCATCATCATATCAGCCGAAAGACGTCTACTGCTGGACATAGTCCTCCCCCAAGTGTCGCCACAACAACCGGTCCTGTGCGTCTCGCATCCATCAGTTACCCGCGATCCTCACCAGGTCATGGGTCATTCTAAGTAATGTAAGTTATTTTATGCTAAGTTGGTATGAAACTTTTTATTCCATTTTCCAATGTAATGTGTCAGTTCGCTTGAAAAGCGTATCTGCAGCGTGTCATTCCACGCTATTGGTCAAAGTCAACTCAGGGAAAGGGTTCCCGCCATACAAGTAATAGGCAATATAGCCTGGCAAATTGCCACGCCGATGTACGAGAATTTTTCAACTTTAACTTTATCATTCGCCAAACATAGTCAAGTTGTATTTTGGCACACGTTGAAAATGCTTGTTAGTGTAAAACGGCTAGCAATAGGTATTTGGTAAAACGTATCTTCTCAACTATAAATAAATGAGTGGGTAGGAATTTTGGTGGACTCGTACAATGTCGCATTATTTGAATTCCTCTTTGCAAAATCGTTTTAAAGCATTCGCGGTACAAACATCGTAAATTCTCTCTCGATGAGTCACCACTGTGTCTTATTTCAACATCGTTTTTGGTCTTAAAACACGAAAAGGAAAAAAAAAACAATCTGATAAATGAAGCAATGTTTCATTTTCTTTTTGTAAAACATATCGAAATCGAAATAAAATCGATGTCAAAAAAAATAAATTGTAATTTACCATATTAAAGAATCTCGCCGGTAGGCAAGCCATATGCGAGAAATAATACGAAGGTACTTGTTATTTCATCGAAGTTTATTGATACGCCGCCGCCTTCTTTGCGGTGACAACAAAGCCGGAGATTTCCCTTAAAAGGTTCAGCACACAGTCGGTTGATTCGCCCATAAATCATGTTAGTGTGTGCCCGCGGACATAGTACGTACATTTTTACAGATACCGCGGATGTAAAGATTAATCTAGAAGTGGAATTTTTCGCGCCTGTTTACAATGTGCACACATTGGAACATTAACGCCTTCTTGTAATTTATGATTCATAAGATCAGTGTCTCTAGATTCGAAGCAAGTTTTGTTTGTTTCATATTCTTTTTACGACTTCATCAAGAAGCTTTTATTGAAGCTCAAAAAACAAAATAATCTGCGATTTTAATTGACATTGATAATTTCAGGTGACATCATTTTACAGCATACCGTTCATGTTGTTTCATACTTATTATGCCTGACCTGTTTTTTTTACAAAATAATTATCCATTAATCGAGCACATCATTATGAATAATTTCGCTTGCATAACGTCATCTTAATTTTGGAGTTGTCACCAATGACGATGATTGATACTTCAATATGTACATAAATTACACGATTCATAAATACATTAAGACTAACTTATGTATTATTATGTTACATTTGCTATTATTATGTGTGTACGTACATAATAACGTTATTTGCGCATATTAGAATAATAGAAGCGGCCTTTTGAATATGTAAAAATATTTGCGTGGGCAAAATAGATAAAGATTTATTTGGACAATTTTAATGGAATGTCCACTGCCCAAACGTTTTGGAATGTGAAAATAAAACAAAAACAAAATACCTATCGTATTTTATTGTTCTGTGAATGTGTCATTTGTTTCTTCAACAAAATCGGTTCAGTACACATATATATATTTTGTTGTTTTAATAATCGGAAAGCGTAGTCTCTTCCAGTATCTTCCAGTGAGAACTATCTATTTGTATTCTCACTTCCGTATTCGGCAAGCGAGCACTGAACTCGAGACCTTGGTCAAAAATAGCCTAACGAATTTCACCAAATTTACACTCGACTTACGCGTTTAAAGCTAATCTCTTGTTGGTACAATGGTGCATTTTTTATTTTAATAGCTACTACGGTAGAAAAACTTTTCCCATATGTGAATCAAGAACCTTTAGATTACGTGCCATCAACAATCCTTGTTTTTTTTTGTTTTGGCTTGATATATTGAGGGCCATTTTTATTTAAGTTAAACGGAGCATTTTATTTATTCCCATTATCAATACTGTAAAAGTATTGATTCCCTCCATTAGGGATTCAAGCGGTCTTTTTTTGCTATTGTTTGTTTTTGCATTTATTTAAACGGATTTCGTAATTTCCTTCGCGATGAAAATTATTTGTTTTTCACTGATGAAAAGCCAAAATTAAGGTGCGCGGTTTCAGTTTGTAAGTCAATTTACTACCTATCTTGCATAATGTAGGAGCTGAAGACCTATAAGCTTTGACCAAATGAAAAAGGGGCATTTGTTTAATTTCATAATCTAGGTACCTCCATCAAACAATTAAGATCGGCAAATCGGGCGTAACGTTTGAACTACGGATAATTTGACCTCATGATCTGATAATTTAGTCTTATCAATTACTCAAATGCATATTATTTTAACCGACTTTGCGATTAAATTCGCGCCTGACCTAAATACTTTAACAATAAGGCATACTCTTCACAAATGGGGATCTGATTCATCTTGCAAACCATTGAAAGTGAATAACTCAATCAGCAAAATACGGTTACCTTCTATAAGTATCGTAAACCTATATAATATATAATTAGACACAAAGTGCTACCATGACTTTTCTCGTTCATAAGCATTAAAAATAGATCTATAGTATGAGATCAAATGATTTATTTGAGTAATTATGTGAATAACATCCGATAGGAATGTTAAGTAACACCGCATGCGCGCGCGCAATGATTCAGACGATTATATTCGGTCAATGCGCTAACACTTGGCGCCAACCTACGGAGCATCATCGGAATTTTCATGTACCCAGTCATTGTGTAAACGTATAGCTCAATAATCCGTCGAATAGAATCAATTAACGTTGTAATTAATTATCAAGTTTGCCTTTTGGCAGTTCAACAAATGTAATAAAAATATTTCCCTGCTAACACGTAAAGTACACACGCAATGGTTTTTGTTTGTATGTGTATGTACTCGTAAGTCAATGTTTTGTAAAAGATCTAATGAATACAAATTCAAATTCAAAAGTCATTTATTCAAATTAGGCTGAGTGCCAGCACTTTTTGAACGTCAAAGTTCTACATAAAGACAGTCCCCCAAAACGCCCGCCCGTCACCACTTCCTAGTGTTTTAGCTGGGAAGAAGAAGTGGCGCAACAAACTCCCCAGCAACACATCTGTCTGTTGAGTTATAAGAACTATCACTTATACAAAGGTATGTAAGTAGTCAGTATTCTTACAAAGAAAACAATACAACAAAGGTAACACGTAAAAACATAAAACTTAATAATTCGCTACTTGTAAGCTAGCACACTCCATTATGCCAGCATAAACAGACAAACTCAAGCATAAAAACAATATCAAATCAAACTAAATAAGCCTCCAGACATGAAGGGTGTGCCCGCTTACACGTGCAGAGGGTAGAATTTAATAAAAAGATCTGTGACTCGACGCCACAAGTGATAAACCAGGGCCATCAAAATTAAACATTAAGCATATAATCGTTATAACAATAGTAAAATCCATGGCTAACAAGACGACCTTTCACCACAAGCAGCACCCGTTCACGAGCATAACGCAAAGATCAGCCATTACCCCCCTCGCCATATTTGAGGGAAAGAGGTAACCCGACCCCCGACGCTACCGCAAGCAGTAAAATCTAAGGGAGCATGACGAACTTGCTGCCGGTTGCTCAGGATAGAATAAAATCATACAACTGTCGAAGTCACTAGTTAATCACATGTTGCAATACACTCATTATAAAACATTGTTATGAGAGTATTAAGTCAATACAAAAAAAAAAAAAAATAATAACAAATAATTGACCTCTACGGACATATAAATTAACAAATATATGAACTCATATGTCATAAGCTAACTATGAAAGAACATTAAAAACGAAGTATGTCTTGCGTTCAACACTGCGACCAACTATTATCATCGTCTAAATAATCATTGATTGAATAGTATGCCTTCGAACAAAGGTTAGATTTAACTTTAGCTTTAAACGAGTTAAAAGGCAGCTCAAGATAAGAAAGAGGTAGCTTATTGTAAAAACGGATACCGAGCCCCACAAATGAGCCTTGGACCCTTCGAAGACGATGGGATGGTGCATGTAATTTGTGCTTGTTTCTAGTGTTAAAGTTATGGATATCACTGGTTTTAGTGTATAAATGTATATTTTGCCTAATATATAATATGTTTGCAAAAATAAATTGAGATGCTACCGTGAGAATTCCAATATCTTTGAAAAGTTCTCTTAAGGAAACTCTTGACCCCAGCTGATATATTGCTCGAACAGCGCGTTTTTGTAACACAAATATATTTTGTATGTCTGCAGCTCTTCCCCATAATAGGATACCGTAAGACATAACGCTATGGAAATAACTAAAATAGACTAACCGAGCTGTGTAAACGTCAGTGTATTGTCTTACTTTCCTGACGGCGTAGGCAGCCGAGCTGAGCCTTCCTGACAGGCTTGATATATGCGGGCCCCATTGTAGTTTGGAATCAACAGTTATTCCCAAGAATACTGCTGAGTCCACAGTTTCAAGCATCTCTTTGTTTAAGACGATATTCGGTCCTAGATTATTAACATTAGGTAAGGCAAACTTGATACATTTTGTTTTCTTAGCATTGAGAACTAGGTTATTTGTCGTAAACCAATCCGTAACCATGGAGAGAGCACTGTTTACGTCATCAAAATCTTGTCTATTTCTATCTACTTTAAAGACAAGAGAGGTATCATCTGCAAAGAGAACTACATCACAGATACCCTTTAAGAAAAATGGTAAATCATTTATATACACCAGAAACAAGAATGGACCCAGTATAGAACCTTGAGGCACCCCTAAATGAACTGGTAGCCCGGAGGACTTCACACCATTGATATCTACACATTGAAACCTATTATGCAAATATGAATCAACTACGTTAAGAGCTTCCTTTTGGAGACCATAATGACGCAGTTTACGCAAAAGCGTATCATGGTGTACGCAATCAAAGGCCTTGGAGAGATCACAGAAAACTCCAATTGCATTTTGCGAGTTCTCCCATGCGTTAAATATGTGTTTCAGGAGAGCAACACCTGCATCTGTGGTTGAACGACCTTTTGTAAATCCATACTGTTCATTATGGAGGAGGCTATTTAGATTAAAATGTCTTAGCAATTGCTTGAGTATTAACTTTTCAAATATTTTGCTAAATGCAGGTAAGATAGAAATAGGCCGGAAGTTTCCTATATCATTTTTATTACCAGATTTAAATAAAGGTATGACTTTACTACTTTTCATGAGATCAGGAAAAGTTCCTAAATCCACGCATTTATTAAAAGTAACAGCAAGGTAAGGGGCTACGATGTCTATTATGTTACTCAAAAGATTAATGGAAATGCCCCAATAATCACCTGTGTTTTTTGACTTAAGTGTGTTGAAAACATTAACTACATCACTTGGTGTTACGTGCTCGAAACTAAATAATTGACTACATTTAGGCACACTACTATGTAAAAGGTTTTCAGCATTAGACGAGGACGAACTTAAGGAGCGAGTCGTAGTTATAGGTATATTAGCAAAAAAACCATTAAATGCCTCAGCTACGTCAGTTGCTTTACTTATTAATTTGTTGTCAACAATAATCTCTACTTGATTTTCTTTTTTAACCGACTTGCCCGTTTCATTGTTAATAATTTTCCAAGTCGCTTTTACTTTATTTTTAGAATTTTTAATTGTGTCACTTAAAAATTTAGATTTAGCAGTAGCACAAATCTTTTTAAATAATTTAGAATAATTTCTAACATACTCTAGAAAAGGAGCATCAAACTTATATTTTTTTAAACCATATAACTCATATAGTCTCGCTTTGCTTTTATAAATACCTGGTGTAGCCCATTGGTTGAAGCCAATGGAGGTACCCATAGTGTTTAAAGTTTTTGACTTAAATGTAGCTTGGTACTCATTCTGCACAACATCAAAAAGGGCTCCATAGATATCATTAGGATGTTCATGTTTTACTATAGATGGTGTAAGTTTTTTAGATACATTATGCTTAAACTTATTGCAACGACTAGATGTATAAGGCCGGTATACTATTTTATTTGGCTTTTTATTAAGTGGCATAGGGAAGCTAACTAGTAGTCCACAGTGGTTACAAGGTAACAGTTCCATAAAATAATAATTGATGTTTATGGTTGATTTAAAACTTTATGGTGTTTTATTTATCGAGTCATGAGGTTATAAGTATTGAACGCATAATTCATCGTGAATATAGGTATCTAAAACAAAAAATCATCTGAAGCAAGCGTTCATTGAAATTATTATTTCTAGATTTTAACCACTGTGCAATATTATTAAGCAATTAATAGATAGGTACATCTATGATCTTTTTGTCTTGTTTAGATATATATGTAGTCTAGCATTTATGAACCTAATTTTCATTATACTATCTTTTGTCCGCGACTTACGAGCGGAATTTCGGGAAATCCTCTCTGAGTACTCCCCTACACTCCCCAAGGAAGCTACATGCCAAATTTCAGCTTTCTACAACCAGTAGTTTCGGTTGTGCGTTGTCTGTCAGTCATTCAGTCAGTTAATCACTCAATCACTCAGTCTCCAGTAACGGTAGAGTTTTATTTATATTGATTAAACGCCTGCTGCTGGACATGGTTTTCTCCAGAATCATTACCTACATAGCCAGAGTTAAGATAACATTGCAAATAAAAACACGTAGAGACCGCGTAGCCAAAACGTAGAACCACGTAGCCCCTACGCAGAACCGCGGAGTCACCAAGTACTGGCCGCGTAGGTGTATCGTAGGGCCATTTATATTATGCGTCTCGTGTAATCAACGTATAGTTTTCTTTCTACCTGTAAAGAAAGAAAAAATGCCTTATTTTACGACATTTAAGAAATCTTTCACTTTAAAAATACAAAAACTAAATAAAACAGAAAATTAGTAAAGTGATTTACTGAAAATATGATAGTTTCAGCTGAACATAGCAAATATTTTGGCATACCTGTGATATCAACCCGCCGTGAGACATTCACTGTGTACATTCCGTGGCATTTTGTTATCTAATCAAATTATGCATTTGTCATACATTGCAAATAACTAAACGTTGCGAACTAGTTATTGTACTAACATGAAGAGCGACAGTTTAAAGGAAAAATGAGGCTATTTCTGAACATTTCATGTTGGTACTACTCGTGTGTGTTATCGCGTTTTATCTAGGAATCGTTTAAAATCTCACAAACAAGTCCTATATTTTGTAGATGGTAGATATAATGATTTTTTTATACTTTTAAAGTGATGGCGTTAGTTATAATGGTTGTATGTTGATAACATTGTGGGTGGACAAGTTCAAAAATAAGGAAAAGAACAGAGATGAGAGATGTACTACAAACAATAAGAAAACTGAAATGGAACTGAACTACACATATAATGAGGACAGATAAAGGAAAATGAACGGAGGACGTAATGGAATGGTATCCTCGAAATGGGAAAAGACAACAGGGACGTGAACTCAAAAGATGGGAGGACGACTTACCAAAAGTTTGTTCGAGGTAAACATAATTGGAGGAAACTGGGGGATTCATATGTCGAAGGACAACCTGACCAACAGTGGTTTTTTTTTTAAATTTTTTTTTTTTTTTTTTGTTACAAACTTAGATTTAAGAAAAATGTTTTTATAAGTAGTATATAAGTCAAAATGTAGTATGGTTAGGGAATAAAGGTTTTTATTATTATATTATTAATATTGTGTAACTTATTAACTTTTCAGATAGTTTTCAAGTTCATGAAATACATACGTAAGAGATGGTCCTTGAAAACTCTAGTTTTCAGCTTGGTAGCCTATCAGCGGAAATGATAATGGTAAAGACAACAAAACAAGACTCCACTAACTGCATTTATTCATTTAACGAAACTGTACATTGAACCCACAATTCATGAACGGTAACAAATCCACGATCTGACCCACAGCCTCATAGACAAACTGCTTGGTAGTAATAAAACAACAGGGCAGAGGGGCCTGTCGTATGACGCCATAATTTTATTAGAGTAAATATCAATCAGAACGTTTATAGTTGTTCTACAAATCAATCAATGATACTCCAGCGAGCTATAAAAACTTTTATTATGTAGCTGTCCGTATTCCCACACGTTGAAAGGGTGTCATGTTTAAGAGACAAACTTGGCACAAGAAAGGTTTCCACCGAAGCACGTAGAACATTTGTTGTCTTTCAAAACCTCTTCAGTTTTTATGGACATCTCTATTTTGCTGAACAGATAAACTGGAATTTTCGGTTAGTTCTCTACGTGAGGGTTTGTTTTATTTCGAAGACATTGGAGTTGTAAAATGAAACCGAAATTTTTTCAGGCGGTGCAAAAATATCCAAGTTTTACTAAAACATGAATTGGATATTTTTTACGCAGTTTTAGAGACAAGTAGTAGGTACAGATGGCCTAGCACTAATGTTTTTGACGTATCGTAACGTAACATAACGTTTCGCACATAATATTCATTTGAATCGGTAACTATGTATATTCATGTTTGATACAAATTGTGTATATCGCATAAAATTAAACTAAAATACTATGGGGTTGTAGTTTTTTATATTCAACATAAACTTACGTAACCGATACTGTAACGTTACTATACGTCAAAACATTCGTGGCCCTCAGTTTTTATAAAAAGTCTACGTCCTTGTTTTAAGTCTGAAAAGACTCGAGGCGAAATGTATTTTTTAGAGTTGGGACTTATGCTCGAGGGGCTCCATTTACATATATTGCAGCCTGGCGGTCATTTATAGATCTTTGACTGTCATTAAGGGGTGCCATTAGTCCCGGGGGGCCGAAATATTGACAACCAGAGATATCGCAGGAGGCTTATATCTAGCAGTGGACGTCTTTCGGCTAAAATTGTACTATCGTAGTATTTGGTTTTAATGATGATGAAGTCGCAAGTGAACACAGCGATTACCTCATCACTCAACAGTTTATTCGCGACTCAGTCGCAATTTGTCAAAAACACCTCGCATTTCCCTACATTTTGACAGATTGCGACTGAGATGCGAATGTGAACGTTGCTTAAAAACTAGTAAATTTGGCCCTCGGGTATTTACACAACAGAATAGCACCAGCAATAAACCATTATTCGTACACTCACAGATAACAAGTGCTTACAAACTCAATTGGTGTATTGTTGTATTAAGATTGACAGCTGTCAAATTACAAGATACGTATCGACTTAAACATTCACTTATATTGTCTGTGGCACGATCAAAGGTGGTTACGAATTACATTAATCAAAATCAAATCGTGTTTAAACTCGTCCTATTTGTCGGGACCATGTTGTTTAATGGATCAAATAGTTTTACTAAATGACAAGTGAAAGATTTATTGATTTTCTGATGTATTTTTGCACCCGTTTTTGGGGTTTTGGTGCGAGTTGTTGAGTCAAGCAAAGTTGGGTTATAAAAATAACTTTGATTTGACTTTGGTTTTTGCCGATGTAAAAACAGACTGCGAATCCAATTGTGGTAATGTAAAGAAAAAACACATGTGGGACCAATATCACGTTAGACTGAAGGATGCGGATAATGAACTTCATCAGCATCACAAACTATGGCTTATCTACCTTTCTGTCTCCTGTGCTCCGAAATCAGTTGGCAAAGCGAGCTGTGCATTGCCACTGACAATGGCAACCCTTCAGTGACAAAGCATCGCTTTGAAAATGGTGAAATATTGGACACTCGAAATTAAACTATTTACCACTGATTCAAAGAGAAAAGAAGAAAGAGAAATTGATAAGAAAAAAAAAACAAACATAGCAGCCATACTTCATTCAAAGCTTTTAAAAGCATTTAGTTCTCACAGTAGCTTTAATTATAGGGTACTATCAACCATGTATTGTTCCGCACAATAAATACTCCCAGATACTGCATATAAATTGCCTCGCAACAATTTATTTTGACATCAGCCTCGGCATACCATCCGTTATCAGGAGACCATGCCCAATGCGGATTCGATCTCCTAATGCCGATTATTTACAGTTGCTTGCAAATAAATAATGTTTACTTTATCACTGTGTCGAAAAGCGGTAGCACGAGACAACTGTACGAATAATAATAATCCGGTTTTAAATCAGAGTTAAGTTGTATTTACGAAGCTCAGGGTGGCCCCGGGCACCTCGGAACCTTCCCTATTCTATCAGTTAAGGTACACGTGGATGCAAAATAAGGTAAACCACGTATTTCTCAATGTTTGACTCGCTTAAGTATAAACGGCGCTAGAGGCCATCGATAATCTCTCAAATTAAGTGATCAGTGTTCTGTTGTACTGTAATTTTGTAATCTTTAATGTATCTTGCATTGCTAATTCGATATTTCCCATTCATGCGGCGGATTTAGCTAAGATATAATTTATACGCAACGTTGAGTTGATTCATGTAAAAATGTGAATTAAAGTCTGCGTAACGTGAGCGTTATGACGCATTGTACAGGACAAATAAACAGTAGTTGAGGGAAGTTCTAAAATACATTCCGGCGGGACGGCTTCAATAAATACTGCCCGCACTAAACCAAGTTATTTCCGACTGTTAAAAGTCTTAAAACGCCAATTCAAAATATTTTGCATTATTTTGTGATTTACGATTGTGTTTGTACCGCATTTCTGGAGTATTTGTTAGAGTGTGGAATCTCGCGGAAATTGTAAACTGACGTCAAGACTACCTGCGATGTTCGGCAGGTGTATTCTGAGAAAAAACATTAGTGCTAGCATTTCGATGGCCGTGACTTTGTTTGCGTTCACCCACTTCTGTCTAACACGGTTCCCGTACTTCTCGCTAAGCACATAAGCCTGCCAAAGTTGGAAAATGTATTCGAATGCTTATTTGGTTTTAGTGCCGAAAGCAGAAACAGAAGTTCCTTCATTAGCTGTGTTTACGCAATGTTCTGTTTTGATTTATGACAATTGCCGTAATTGGAATTCATTGATAGGAAAACACACACGTTGGGCAGTTAAATATTTTGAAATGGTCATTGTATTTTATGTTTCCTCAAAGCAAACATAAAAATATGAAAGTGGGAAAATAAATCACTTTTGTTGAATTATGATGAAATAATAAGCATGGGAAAGTTAAGATTTTTCTCATAATATTTCATGTTTCGAGTTCAACTCTCATAACAAAACTATTTTATTATTAAATAGTTGCTTCAACATAACGATGATACACTTCTAAATACAAAGATATCCTCGGTTACAGTGGCGAGATTTTAAGGAGTTGGTTACAGGACGATAGATCTAAATTAAAGTTTAATTTTTTACTTACTGTTTTTACATGAAAATCTGATTCACCTTGGATTTGGTAACTATACGTTCCTTTACCTAAGTACATCTACATAAAAAGTCGAATCGACCAACAAACTTGGCCCATATTATTATCATTCGATTCAGACTAGGGTTCCGTTTGGTTAACCGCTGACACAAACATGATACAGGACCCATTTCCCTCAGTTGACTTAGGACGTGTGCGATGACAGGTGACATTCGAAGGGATGATCATGTTTTTCTTCAATTTCCTGAACATTACAGGTACTCAACGTTAGGTTAGTGGGTTTCTTGTGAAATAATTATGCAGGACTTGGATTACGAGTACGTCTATTTTAAGCTGTCTTTTGTCAATAGAAGTTTTTGTTAAGAAAAAGTCGTATCTTAACTAAAGTTACCTATTGTCGTATTTTGTCACAAACATTGTTACACACGAATGTTAGTCAACAGCTCGAATGTAACTAACAATGTCAGTTTTAACGGTCAGTCCTACTCCTACTGTCAGCCGAAAATGATTGACTGCTTTAGCGTAAATAATGTTCAGTATTGACTAAACTGCAATAAAACCTTCGAGCTTAGTGTTGAAATAAGTGGTTTTATTGACGTTTTAAAATACATAAATCCGCTTTCTATATAAATCCATTTACGTTCGGAAAGAAGTATATTGATGTAGTTGTCCTTAAGAGTTCTTCTTTCTTTCATAATCTTTCTTTGGAATTTCCACTCTTTCAGAGTACGAAAACACTTAAACGTTTTTGTTAAGAGATAGTGGGTATTAAGCGACGTCGATAGTGTGAATGCTCTTTTTTAATCGTTTTTCGCAGAGAATCCCGCAAAAGTCCATTTGCTCAGAAAATTCCCCATTGCGGAACGAGTCTCAATCGACCGTAAACTGCTGTTATTTCCTTGAAAACCTTTATAATAATATAAGTATAAAATAATAAGGTACTTGAGATAGATTTCTTGCGAACATCATCAAAATAATAACACGTTAACAAAGGAGGTTTTAACATTTCATATCAAGGTGTAGTTTATAGAAAATAAGGTGAAATAAAATGGCTTTTAACATAGATAATTCTATAAATTATCTCGTTTCAGTAATCATAAATTTAATGGTCGATTCGCTCTTCATAATATGCGGTCTAGTGCACAACATTAATTTCGTTGTGGCACTTTTACTCTCAATAGAGAACCATTTTATAGACTCGTAAACCATTTTGACATAATTGAAAGAAAAATAGAAATAGAATTCATATTAAATAAAAGGATTATAAAGACCTATAAATTATTTAAAAAGTCATAAAAAGAAACGTTGTTAGTTTAGGCATAGTTCGCTGTCAGTATATATTTTGCTAAGTGCTCATTTTATTGCCAGTAAAAATAAATACTTACACAGAAAGCTCTAACAATAAATGTTACCAGAACAAATTAAGCGATTTGAGAGAAAAACCACAGACCGCCTCTGCATCAGCAGCTTGATTGCTTTAACGTTTAATTTTCTTAGATTTTAGTGTACAAAGACTAAGGGCGAATTTAGTTAACTTAACCAATAGTTAAAATTGTGTCAAAAATTTGGTTAGAATGTGTTATCCGATCAATTGTCAAAGTCAAAGTCAAAGCATTTATTTCAAATAAACCATTATCAGGTACTTTTGAATTGTCAAAGTCAGTCCGTCAAAAACATGAAGCTATTTGCACGTTCGAAAGCGTAGATCTCTATGGAGAAGAACGTGCAAGAAACTCCACGGACACTCTTTTAAATCATTTTATGTTTACAAAAATCCTGGTTACATTAACCTTGTTGCTTCTATGTATATATGAGAACAATGTAAAGAAAGAAAAAAAACAATTTATAGTATCAAATATTAAAATGAGGCAGTGGCAACTAGGGATGACCAGTCTCCACTGACGGCGCCCGTTCACGAACATGACGCGTGCATCAGCACCATTCAGCTCAACCATTTTGAAGGGAACTGAATGATCCGATACGCGCGCCACCATCAGCGAGACATTGGAGTGAGCATGACACACCCTCAACTGCCCCCGCTTTGTAAAATATTAACTAATAGTTACTTATATGACTATTGGTCAAGTTAAATATTTATCGAAAACGTAGCATTGTATTAACAAAACTCAGCTGCTCATAGTTTTTATAAAAAAACTCGCCCTTAGTTGATTGTTTAATTTTCTTGCACAGAGTAACAACTTTATGAAGAAAGTTAGAAGAAGTAATAAAACCTTTTTTTTAAGGTTTTATTACTTCTAAGATGTATTCGTGTGATTTGATGTTTTCAGGTATCGCCAACTCTATAGTTTAAAAGTATAAGATAGCATCTTCAAGCTTGTTTGAAAGATATGCATTATGTTTAGTCTGTGTTAACGTCTATTTATATTTGTTGGCAACCTGAAATTTCTACGGATTTCTGTAACTAAGTAAATAATTTGTGTAGGTATACTTATTAGTTTAATAATAATATTTATCAAATAAGAAACCGAGTTGCTGTAATCATGAGGGGTCGTTGACTTCGAATGCAATATTTATGTTTTGGCAGATTTTCTTCGTAATACAACTGAATCTGAGGTGTTATTCTATAATTCTTGTTTCAGTTTGAAATTCGAACGGGTTCGAGTTTTAATTTAAAAAACAAGTGAGACCAATTTCACATGCTTGGAGTTCCTTGACATTAACGAAACAGAAATAAAGAATGGCCAAGGCAAGGTGGACTGATGTCCTGGTAAGGGCCGCGGAAGTCCACTGGATGCGAGAACCATAGGATTGATCGATGGCGACGCTTGCCGCAGACCTGTGTAACATGGACGTCTTTCAGGTGATAAATGAGTTCGATTTTGTGCCGTGCATTCGATAATAATACTACTTAGTCCAGAGTTATTTCCTCAAGGGCACTGGAATACCTATTACATAAGTCGATCTATTGTTAGAGGTTCGCTACATCGTGGAATTTTAATTGTTGCTGAACTGATTTAGAGCAAGACAATCAGTTGGGTGTCCATCAAATGGTCTATCGCTGGACAAGCGTGGCGCTGATTCTCCTTGCCATGTCACTCATACTGGAGGGCGTCTATTTTCATTTGTCTTGTGATCACCGATATTATGCTATTGTGTGATATTAATTAAATTATTACGGCCAAAGCATTTTAACAACAAAGTATTGTATGATATCAAAAATCTAATTCATACATTTTGATAATCGTTTTCCATTGTTCGGTAAAAAATCAAAATATATGTTTGAATTCAGTCAAATTTATTTTAAAATTTAAGCAGTGCGACAAATAGAAACTGTCAGTAACCAAAGTTTCTCACAATAGGGTATGTGACAAAAAAATCTAATAAGTCAGTCAGATAGATTTTCAAAAAATATTGGACACGTATTTTTTTCTTTTGTCACGCAGACAAAAAATTCGTGTGACGTCACTCACCAGTACACTTTTTACTGAAAAGTTACGCTACAAGCCCCCACTCCTTATCTTTGATGCGTTTTATCTTCGTATTATTTTATTGATTTGATTAAATAAAAATACTTATCCAATATTTTTCGATAATCTAACTGACGGACTAAATGGATCATAATTTTTGTAACCCAGGCAACATCCCTGTTGTGTTAATGTATTTCCGTAATAATTTATTGATCCCATTGTTGTGAAGCGGATTAGGAGAGGACCAAGCACTATGATTTAAACGCCCGTATAATACCACCTGCACACTACAAAACAACAGCAATTGACGCAGACCTCCGTTTACTCCTCCTAATGGTCACCTAACGGGCCGACTGGCTACGTCGAAACACGTACAAGTAAGTACTAAGTATATAATGCTATGTTCGATGCATCGCCCCCGGCCAGGTGAAGGTTCGTCTCGGTACTAGGCGACTAGTTGTAGTTAACCAATTAGTCACTCTGATCGGACAATCACGTTTCACGCTTACGCCCTTTAAATAGCTGTTGTTTTGGACGACTAGTGATTTGACGCGGGATGTTTTGTTTTTTTTTTCAGTTGTTCGGTTAGTACGTAGTAGTTACGTGAATATTTCAATAGAGTTTGTTTAAACTAAGTGTTACTGTACGTACAAGGATGGAAATGGAAATAATAAAGGTCGTGTCCTATATCTATAGCTATCGATAAAGATAGTTTGAAGATACTGTACCAACCAGGCTAATAGATAGATTATGAAAAGTAAAAACATAAAAAAAAATATAATTAATTTATTCAGTATTGAATGCCATGGTAGGCGCCAAATAATCTTGCAATAGCGGCCATGAACCCACCTAAATTTTTTAACATTCTTAATTAATCTTCATGTATCGAGATCCTCTACATTTTCTAGTAAAGAAAACCATTCATAATTAATTTTTCGGGTATGAAGAGATATAAGGGAGAGGTTAATTAAAAGGCGAATTTATCTGGCGCCTCCCATAGCACTTTTTGAACGAAACCGTCACAAAAAGATCAACCAACACTCTTAAAAACTGTAAAGAAACGGATAATAATGCCTAATCAACAACAAAGTGGTTCATAATTGTCATGCCCAAAACTGGGAGGAATGGAAAGAAGGAGGGCAGGGCTTTGCCATGCAAAGAAGAAATGCATTATAGGATAACACCACCTAAAAATATATAAAAAAATCAACCACAATGTTACTAGCGGAAAGAACAATGAGCGAATTCAATTTCAAAGAGGTAGTCACTTCCATTTATAAAATACAAAATCCCTAAAAAATTACAAGATACTATTGATTATTTCTATTGAATATACCCACAAAATACAGACAAACCAATCTGCTATAAGACTAGGATAATAGATTAAGATTTGTTTAACCGACAAGCCTTAAAATTGGCGCTAACTAAATTACTAGACGGAATTACAGTTAAGTAGTAGGTACATTAGGGTTACTGCTCAGTTAAAGGTAAATGTTAATACTTTTCTTAAACGATTAGAAAGGGTTGTTTTGCAATGGAGTTGTGTAAAATATATTAAACACCGGTAGTATAATCTATGTAGCTTACCTATAAAATCGATTATATGCGCGTGAAACTTGGTTGTTGGTCAAAATTTGTCTTTGACTAAGGCTCAGAAGTCTTAACTCAAGGATTGCCAAAGGGATTTGAAAAATCAAACTCACTGGTCGAATCCGCAACACAATAATACGATCTTAAATCATCGAGGCTAAAATGGGACTGGGCGGGTCACACTTACAGGATGCATCAAGACCGATGGATGGGCCAGGATCGTCACGTAGTGGGTGGACTTTAGGACGGGCGTCGTAGCCGAGGCAGGCCAAAGAAACGCTGGCGTGACGATTGGGACTCGTTCCTGACGAATTGGCCGGAGATAGGAAAACACAAAGAGCGTTGGAAAGCTATGGGGGAGACATTTGCGCAGCAGTGCAATATAGGTTAGGGGAAAAATAAAATGCTTGTGATATAAATCAGTCAGCCTAGCATTTTCCCAACTATGTTGGGGTCTAAGGAATACCAGTATTTTAAATGGAGTGACTGTCTATCTGACCAACAGTAACTGAGTAACACGATACCTCTTGGCAAGACTGATGTCAGATTTCTTGCCAACGACTGTCAAAGATCCACGAATAACAGCCGCTTTGGGCTTGTCCTATTGTCGATAATTGGGTGGCTGTTGGAATTATTCCGAATTATTATTTCTACTATAGACTATTCTGAAAACTCTCAATACAACAGATTCCTAATGATTGAAATTAAAAACTCCACAAAAGCATCGGTTTTGTTTTATAAACCCCCGACCAAATTCGATCTCGGTGGCCGATCTCAACGGAGATTAGCCATGTACGCAGGATATATTGGGCTTATGGAGATACAACTCCATAAGCTATTGACTGGCCTGTTCGTCGAGTGGTTAGTAACCCTGACTGCTAAACCGGAGGCCGTGGGTTCGATTCCCACCCAGGATAAATCTTTGTGTGATGAGCATGACCATTTGTTGTGTCTGGGTGTAATTTGTCTATAATATGTATGTACTTAGAAATATATAAGTATGTTTATCAGTTGTCTGATTGCCATTGTACAGGCTCTGCCTAGTTTGGGATCGGATGACCGTGTGTGAGTTATCCCAGGATATTATAGTGCACTAGTGTGTGCGCAAACACAGGCGCACTCTCCCGTACTGTCATACGGACGGCAATCTGACACGACCGGAGACCAGCGGCTTCACGTGCTTTCCGAGGCACGAGGGTGTCACAACACATACTTCCAAACTCCGGGCTGTTACTGTGGAATTCCTGTATATAATGGAAAAAACCCAATCACACTTTTTGCGCGACCTGGGAGTCGAACCCCCCCGCCGTTCGGGTCAAACAAACTGCCCCGTTGGTCTCGTGGTCATAACCGCGACTACCGAGCGTGGAGTCCTCACGCTCGGTAGTCGCGGTTATGACCACGAGACCAACGGGGCAGTTTGTTTTATAATGGAGTAAGGGAGTAAGGGATAAGAAGTTTCTTCCAAAACCTTACTCTCTTATAGTCTCTCCTTTAGTTGACTTTAAGGATACCCACAAGAATTTCTCCTTACGTGTGGTCGCTTTAAGCAAATGCCTGTAGGCTATAAAGGTCACAAACTCAGTTGGCCTAATTTGTACGAGAACCACAAGTATTTAGGTGGCAATTTACCTATGATAAACAAAGACATGACTATGGAGAATTATTTCACAGTATAATCTGTTAGTAACACAAAATACCTTATAAAGCTATTGTTAGTACAAACATAAACCACAGAAAGAAAAACATAATCACAAAGAGGCACTGCACAGGAACACTTGATCATGCCAAGCCCTGGACGCGACCACCCTCAGTGTGTAGTCGCATCCAGTGCCGCCACATCGGCGAGTCCCATCGGCCCACGAACACGCTCAGAAGGCTGTTCGAGCTGGCCCGCATGCGCTTCATGACAGATGCACAGCGCTTCCTCATGATGGCATGAAAACCATCCACGCTTTTCACCGCAAACATTGCTGAAGCGCTGCAGTGGCGCGGCAGTAAACGCGATCGAGTACGTACAGAAACTCACTCGAAGGCCACAGGACGTCGTTTATCTTGAATCCCATACTAATCCTAAAAACATTGTACAATGTTCCATATTAAATTTTGTATTAACATAAATATAGTAGAGATTTTCGCATGCAATTCTGAATAAAGAGCTTACTTAGCCCACGTCGGACACAAAGAACGTCCGCTGAAGGAAATTGCTATAATTACCATATTCCGGCTCAGCCACCTGTTATAATCCCTACTCGACCTTTACAACAAGTATTTTGGGGATTCTATTCTTACCTGGGTTGAAGCTGTCACTGTTTATTTTTATTTATTATTTTTGGATTCTAAAACAAAAAACTTGCGTTGTTAATTTCAATGGCAATCTCTCTGGGGTTATACTCGTTATTTATTACTATGAACAACTTTACTGGGATCGACTCTATGACATAAAAAAGATTTTTACAAAAAAATACAACCACTTTTTAGTGGTGATACTCCACAACTAAATTGACATTATTCCCATAATGAGTGGTTGCGCTATTTGCCGTTAAGGAGTTACTTTGTGTGACTTCATCGTCCAAGTCCAGACCAGCTCATAGTTAAATATCGACTTTGCTTTGGGATTGACATAAACCTAACAATATGTCACTGTACTAGTTTTTATTGATTTTGAGTTGAAGAGGTCACTGGTTTATCTTTGAAGATCACCGTACAGTGCAATATAGCTATAACTAAAGCCAATGCAAAAATTATCATCAAGATCGGTTAATAACAATTAAGTTATGCCCGAATAGATAACCCCAAAAACATGTAAATTCAGGTTGAATTCTTTGCATCTGCGTACCCCTTCACAGCGTTCCAGCGTGGTGTTATGTTATGAACTGGTGTAATCAATAAACAGACATGCAATTTCAGCAATCCCGGGAGATTTGCTATCATTTATTGAAGAGTTATGTTGCCTCTCCGAAATTCTTCATCAGATCATCACCAAATTGAAATGGGGCCAGTTTGGAAAAATACTCTTCCAAAAAAAAAAGAATCATCCAAATCGGTTGATAATTGGCGAAAATATCGCTGAACAAACATTTTTCCTGGGATCCCAGTATCAGATCCTGACTTATACCTTCCATAATCAGCTCAGCAAGATGAGCAGTTGATTACTAGGCAAAATTATCTGAATTGCGATAGAAAGTATATGAAAAACTATGCATGTGCCTTTAAAATTTGAGGGTTACCCACGATTTCCCTAGGATCCTATCATCAGATTTTGACTTGGTGCCAATGTGACCACCTCAGGAGTTTAGACTTTCGAATAAAAAGGAAGCATCAAAATCAATTCGTAATTGACGGAATGATCGCATAATAACAAACATACAAAAAAAGAAACATACAGTCGAATTGAGAACCTCCTCCTGGAAGTCGGTTAAAAATAAAGATTTTTGTATAATGTAAGCATAAGTATAAAACCTTTTTCTCGTGATTCCATGGTTGTTCAATATTGTCACCCAAACAATATTGCCAATAAAGTTAAACTCACCCTGTATATATTGCCATTTTGACAGGGTGACTTTTTAATGTTTTATATAAAACTCAGCCAACCTAAGTATTTTAACCTACAGCCTATTTTAACTATAAATATACAAATTAAAAAAAGCATTCCATGAATAATAACTACACATACTTTATAGGACAGTCATAGAAAAAATAGAGACCGTCGCTTCTCGCTTACCTCATTAATCAAAACTCTTATTAGTAACCGCGTGACTTTAAAACTAATCTAATTTATTAAACCCTTCGCGAATTCTTTCTAATTAAATCGAGATTGTCCTTGACTTTCATGGTGGTGACGCAACCACCATGTTATATTTACAAATTAGGTTAGGTAGTCTCTATGTGGCTTCCGTCGGCTTGAAATATTTGAGGGGGCAACAATCATTTGTTTAAATTATTGCTATATTTAAGGAATGTGACTGTATTAACGCTACCTATATCTAGTCATGTAGGTACTTACTAATGTACTACTATGGACTATGTCGTGATGAAAGTTTTGATCATGAATAGGGAAAATGCTTGAAAAAACAAATGTATAAAAATAATAATACTAAAAATATAATACAAATAGTGAAAATAGAATAAAATTGATCAAGAAACAAACGACATTATGATATAACTATTTTAAGCAAATATATCTGCCGGTCGATTCTATAAACATGTCGAAGTGAAGGCTTGGGTGAAGTGATCACGAGGTGAGCTGTCAATCCATATAATCAAGATGTCACGTGATCACAAAGTAAGCTGTCATTCCATCTTGATTATATGGATTGACAGCTCACCTCGTGATCACTTTACCCAAACCTCCACTTCGACATGTTTACAGAATCGACCGGCTGCCCCTTTCGCGAAATCGCCTTTTTCTATGGAAGCGGTATAGGCGTATTTGAAGTCAGAATTCGTAACGAACTTCTCTTTCTAATTGTCATCTTTGAAGTTTTATAACTTCATCGCTGATGAAGTTATTTTAAAATGATTTCATAATTGTTTACTAAAGCTAATAACTATTTCATTTTGCAAATTAAAAAATTGCATGCATATTCGCTATTGGTTTGGATATTTGGTGGAGTAGAGGAAGAGACCAAAGTAATGATGGATAAAATGAAAGATGTTGATGGCTAGAAAAAAGGTGACTGTTGAGATGACGGCAAAGTGGGATGCAGAATATACTAAGAAGACATGCTGCGCCAACCCCCAATAATTCTAATCTCACTCGATCGTAGATCTCATCTCACTTATCAAGTGAGAACAGGCAAGAACAGGCTCATAAAAAAACATATGATGATACTATTTTTTTGGTCTTCATCGCTAACCACTGATAGCGTTTCACGTCTTACATACATAATATTAGACTATTTATGTAAGACGTCAAACGCTATCAGTCATTAATAAGGTATTTTCTAAAATCATCAATAAAGAATATTCTATGCGTCTTGAATCAATGTTACAATCATAAATCCGAAATAAGAATGTCTAACACAATGAATTCGAATATTTTATTGTGACACTAATTAAAAATATTAGACCAATAATTCACTAACAATGACAAACCCAATGAATGAAAAATTTGTCCCTAATTGAGTACATTTTCTTTGTTGGATTATGATGACCTAACTTCCGAGAACGAGCCACCGAAGCGTGTTAAGTAGACCGCATATGACACAGGAGGAGATACCGTTAATTAATTTATGTTCTGGAGTTAACAATGTTATCGATCGAGCTGGGAGCATCGCGTCATTTCTGTGAGGATATTAATTTAGCGAAGGTCAATCAGCGGGAGTGGGTCAACCTGGGATGGAAAAAAAATGGGACTTGATTGTTTTACAAAGTAAAACACGGTACAGTATATTAGAAGAAATTGCTGCGACATATTTCAGTATCCGAATAATATATCTATTCGGGTGCTGCACTCTCGTTGTTTCAATAACATTTGCTATAGTTAGATTTACAGACAGGTGCGACGCTACAATGTAACAACTATGCAACAATCCTTTTATAGAAATTGTTCTTACAAATTTAATTTTCCCGAGGAACAATTTGTAAGAAAAATGGTTAGTTAATTACAGTCGCCAGTACCTGAACGACTTGAGTTGTGTGAGAAGAGGTGTCTTTTCCTGGACAGAACTTTTGTCAAAATAAAGCCTAATTAAATTTTAAGTGAGTAACGCAAAATCCAGAAGATCTGCAAAATGTTTTAATATCAAAGCCATAAAAGCATACACCTGATTTAAGCTGATGGATTTGTCACCGGAAAATTGCAAACGCTGGCGCGCTGTAAGATTGTAAAATATCGCGTGAAATTGTAATTTAATTGTATTTTTTCTTAATAAGAAACGGATTTATTGGAAACTATTGAATTTGGATGGGATTTCTTGTAAAGCTACAAAACGATTTTTTCATAATAATCACGGAGTCTGCAATTTTTGGTGACAGATATTTATTATTTTTTATTTTTTATTTATTTATTATTATAAACACACTATCTTTACAGGCAGACCCAATACAATAGTGGTTTGCAAACACACACAAGATAATTTGAAAATAAGTTACGACTAATACTAGGTATAATTAAAACACTAAACTTTAAAAATAACTTGTAAAACACAAACAAACAAACAAAAACTACAACACAAAAAAAGTAAAAATTAAATATAAGAGACAAAATTCAACAAAACTCTTGCGAATTCACTCAAGTTGCACGAAAATATATAAACTTAGTGGCTACACTTAAATCCATACAGGATCTATGTAATCACTGAAAACTTAAAACAAAACAAAACCTCACAAAGCTGTGGAAACATTGAAACTCTTTAACTTAATAGTAAGTGTTAATATATCGCAATGCTGATTCGCACTCTCACGGAAGGAAAACCGTAGAGCGATGCGTCACATACAACACAACATGGTTAACCATAATCTTCTCAAGTTTTGAGTGGGTTAATACCCAGTCAGTAATTTCGGTTGAGTCATAACCATGACTTTGTCCTCAACTAAAAATACTTTATAGTGGTACTATAGATATTACTCATCGTGAAGTTCATTATAAAAATATCTGTCTCGAGAAAATACTCTCAAATTTTAATGTAATCGAATTTGATACTCAACTCTTGAAAATATTTGTCAGGACAGAAATCTAAATTGAACTAAGATTAATTTGCACAGACGTGTCTAGCGTTACACAAATATTTTTCAGAACGTTATGATTTCATGTTATGTCATGTTCAGGCTCAATCATCATAAATTCATGAATATTTTTATTATTACATAATATTCATAGTCATAGAATATTCCGTTGAAATTTATAATACAAGCAGGTTTAAACTAAACGATTTCTACAAATATATTCTCGTACTTTCTCCCTCATAAACTCAGTAAGCTTGTAAACACAACCCCTTACATTTGTCATTGTTAATTGGTATTGTAAATAAAGCATTTAATTCAACTGTAATAAATACGACGTTTACGAGTCCGCGTGCCTCATTTATATCAGCTCGAACGAGAGTGCCTTCAGGTGCGTTTAGATCAAATGGAAATATTACAACAACAAGAATAAGAGCACTGGCATACATCGGCTCTTTAATATTCTTTATAGAAAGACAATGATGGATAGTGTCCAGTAATGTTCTGTTCTCTCTACGTTTAAAAAAAGGAATGGTCGAGTCCTACCTCTGTTCTAGCTATACTAGCTTGATCTAAATGGACCTTAGCGAAACCATCGCAGTGATTGCTCGCCTACACTACTGACTAGATAAGTGGTCGGTGTTTCTAGCGGCACTTTCAATTATGCATGAGTCCACTTTTATCTGTACACTTAACGACCTGACAAATTATATAGCAGCTGTTGTTAGCACAATTTCTAACGTTTTCACTGAATCTACGAATGCCATTAAACTTTCGGATATCAGTACTATATTTCTATAAATTTTAAATCTACTATGTATAAAGTATATTTTGAATGTAGAGTAGACACATGTACTACAAGATACTTAACCATAGAGGCATGAAAAACAAATTTAAAAGCCCCATCTTTGCTAACGTAAACAAATGTTGACTCAGTAATAAACAAACCGTTAAGCAAGTATGAGTAATTAAACATTGTTTTTACTACGCCGAAAACAATTGTGTGAGCAAATTAATGATAGATGTGGTTTTATTGTAATCGATTGTACTAGTGCAAACTATTGTATGAATTCTTAGAAATCTAGTAGAATGAGATGAGTCGTCCGTGTCGTTAACATATGGAGTAGTAGAGACTATTAAACGTAAACAAAAGGGTGAAGAGGTGAGATGCTGAAGAAAATATATAACATTTTATTAGGTACTTTTAAAGATTGCATCACAAAGCCATTTTTACCGCAACATCTATGTAAATACCTGACATTAAAAAGGGAATTGCTCACTCAAAACAACTAGTAGTTAGTGTACCGACGGATTGGTAATAACCGACCGATAGAAATCGACTAACAAGTCGTACCTGCATCAAGCACAGCCGGCTTGTCATTACTCTACAATTAATTTGTCGTTCCATGCAAAGCAAATACTGCTGCGGGCGACCCACCATGCAATACATCGATAACATTTACCATTGCATTTCCAATACCACTTATATCAAGATCCGATCACGACTGCACTTCCTATCAGCAGCATTGGATATCAAAATCATCAATCTATCCACTGATGTCGTTTTAGTAGGTGGTAGATTGCCACTAATTTTGTCATCTACTGGCGATAGTATTGCATTACCCCGTCTTGCGTCTTCTGGAGTTTAAACCTGATCCTCTAGTTAAGATTTCTAGACGTTTTTATTATTGCTTTAATGTCTGACATTATCGTTGTCACTTTTATTGCTCGGAGACATGCAATGTGTTTTCTCAACTTCTTCAGATTTTAAGCAGAATTAAAATACAAAGTCATGACGTAATTATACAGTTTTGTTTTCTATGTTGTACCGTTTACGTTACTCATAGTCAAAGTAGGTACCGGCGGGGATCAAGCAATCAAACGTTCCGGAACACTTGGGGCGCCATTGAAGTGAGTCAAACTGGTCGATAAGTTTGCGCCCATCTGCGGCTCATTACAAAACTATAACTTGGGCATGTACTCCCAACTCTGTATTGTTCGCCGTTTAATCTGCCAAGCGATGACTAACGTTACAGCAGTTATGGTAAAGACCACGAGCTATGGCGCCTGTGAAACATGACTATGCGCAGTTATATGTTGTAATGACATGACATGAAAATATTGTACGTGCAAATGAGATAGTATCCACTTCAAGATATGTTTCGACCTTAAACGGTTCAAAGTGTTGAGAAACTTACTCTTACCACAGCTCTTAAAGTAGTGTCAACTCAGTTTATGATTGGGCATTATATCCAAAACCTAACCTCGAAATTACGGCGTCATAACTTATGGAAATATCATTAAGTATAAATTCAAAAGAGACACGACCAAAACCAGTAATATGCACATGATTTACAATACCAGTGAAGGAGACACCTTCGTTTGGGAGAGGTCCTGTGTGTTTGTAGGAACAAGAGGGAAGTTAGGGGTCAGCTGAAACTGGTGTTGTGTAGTAGGTGGGCAATCGACAACAATTACTGTCAGAACAATAGCAACCGATCTTTTGTACCGTTGGCAGCCCGCGGCCTCTCGGTCAAGTGTGGCCAGATTCTGCGATACCTACACTGCCTTGCGGACATTATGTACTGGTCCTGAGAATGTCTTCAAGTATTTTCTTGTTCCCCTAACTAAAATGTTTTTATCATAGTTTGTTCTCTATTTTATTTCTGGTAGATGAGTACTTGCATGGTTTTTTTAGGGGTTCCGACATGAACTGATCACGCCAGCAATCGATGACGCCAATGTATTTTTATAGAGTGATACATCACTTTCCAATACATTCTCAGGTACCTAAATAGAAATATATCCGTGAAATAATTTTCCGATAGACAGATTTTTACATTACGATGCCAAAATGATTTGTTCTGACGTCAGTGGCCAGTACCTAATCCGTAACCTCGGCCCAATCACATCTTAACGCCACATGTATTGAAAGCTGGGCAGATTTAAACATAATTCACATTAAATGTACATCTATGACAGATGTATTTGATTGCGTCAGAAAACGCCGCGTCATCATATTTATACTGTGTTTGATTTAAAGCTTAGAGAAATATTTCATTACAATTTTTGAACGTTTTTGAAGAACGAAGGTTTCTATGTGCCCACAAAATAATAACATAATAATTATAATAATTTATTTTATTTCTCTCTCCGCAAAGGTTGGCTTATAATTAAAATCTTAGGAATAGACAGTTAATGCAGACAAAAGCTCCTTTGCGGGACTCGAGTCTGTGATAGGGAAACCCTGTGTTACGGATCTCCAGGCTCCCAGTGTATAGGTCATCTTATGGTACATTGCAGAAGTTTAAGTCACAAGCACAAGCATTTTGTAAATCCTATGAAAGTGAGGCAAAACAAAAAAAAACGTTAACGTTTTGGAATTAAGAATTTGAATGACAAGTTCGGAGACTCAGAAACCGAGTTTCACTGGAGATTTAACATTTCGGCATTTTAGACACTTAAAAAAATAATAATGTAATCAGATATGGTGTTTTCAACACACCCACTGATATACCTACTACTTACAATTTAGGAGTGCTAACTACATCTCACTTCCATAATTTTTGTCGGACGTTAGCAAATCTGTAAAAGGATAATCTTTGTACTAACACAAGAAAGCTTGAGCGTACAAGTTGTTCCAAGTAAGTTGCCTCTACTACTCGATAAAGCGAGTACTAATTAGTCATTGTTCCAGCCGAGCCTGAGGGAATTCAACCTGGTTAATTACCGGGTATTCAAATCTTTGTGTTTGCTGTTAATTATTGTAGTTTCAGCTTTGTATTTCAAATTAACTTGTACCTTTTGATGAAGTTTGTGTTGTATTTGGCATAAAACTGATTTAGGTTCCCAACAAAGTTTGAAGTGAACCCACGCTAAGCGTAAGCAACGGCTTAGTTACTAATATTTGTGAAGTTACTTAGGTACAAAATATACTTCTATATCGGGCTATTCTCGTATTTTTAAGTAGCGTTCGCATTTGCATCCTAGTCAAACACACCCCTAATTTTAACATAGATCGTAGCTGAGATGATACTGCAACTTGAATTTGAATGCTTTCATAGTACGAGAAATGACCTCCAGATATTTTTAGGGTTCCGAACATCCGTAAGGAATGGAACCCATATGGGATCACTCAGGTGTCTGTCTGTCCTCCTGTCACAGCCAATTTTCTTCGTCTTCGAAGATTCGAAGAAAATTGACTGTGACCGATTCCGTAATTTTTTTTGTATACATATGAACTTTTGTGACCTACACACGAACGCGTTACGTAAATGAATACAATTTGAGAATGGGGTCAGTTTTGGGGGACAAACTAGGAAATTAATAAAATAAAAAAATCATAACGTACCGTGTGACATACCAAATGAAAGGGCTTATTTTGAGGGCTTTAATCATATTTTTTTCATAAATTTAAAATAAATTATTTTGAAATTATTCAAGAAATTTGACGAAACATTACCATTCCTCCTACTTATCTCCGAAACTTCTGAGCCTACAATTTTGAAAGATCAGATATTAGTTCTTTACCTACAGATTACAGGAAATCCTATAACAAATCTATATTAAAAAAATCTATAATAAATAAAATACTTACTTAAATAAATAAATATTTTTAAAATAACATGTTACACAAATTAAATTCGTTCAAAACCCTACGCTCTTGGCCAGTTTTTTCTTTTTGTGTCGATTTGACATTTTTGTCCGACCACGATGAAGCTACCTGAATATCTCTATTATTAAATTTAAGAAAAGAGTGAAGTGGGTCCACACTGGTGTTAACAATAGACATACATGAGATTTCAGCAATAGCAGTCCATTTGCTATCATTTATTGAGGAGTTCCGTTGCCTATCTCCGAAGTTCTTCATCAGATCTTCACCAAATTGAAATGGGACCACTCCGAGAAAGTACTCTTTCAAAAACTACCCAAATCGCTTTAAATGTGCCTATAAAATTTGAAAAGTTCTCTCTCTATTTCACCTGGGAAGTGTACCCTTTCAAACAAAAAAAAATCCAAATAGGTTCAGCCATCTTCGAGTAATCGGGGAAAAAATATTAAAAAAAAAAAGGTTCCGACGAATTGAGAACCTCCTCCTTTTTTGAATTCGGTTAATAAAAAGAATTAGTAGATCTTTTATATCCCTAATTTTTTTCCATGATAGATTTCATCCTGGAATATAAACTAACGAGTGTGGAAAAAAAATCCTTTAACAAATAGAAAAAAAATGTCCAAGCAAAACTGCTGCATGTGTGTAGCAGCTAGGCTACAAAATAAATGATACATCAGTGCCCGTGGGTTCGTTACGAGGCTGGTAGGAAGTGCCCGGCCGGGACACGAACATGCACCCATGGGACATTCCAACATGCATCGCTGATTGCCGTGCATACGTAGCTATTAGTAAGTGCATGTAGCAAATTGCTGTTTGTCTATGTAACTGCCTGTATTAGTTTGGACTGATCAATTGATTAAGGGTATGTTCCTGTAGATTTGGGATGTAAGTATGTAAAAACACTCTCATTGCGCTGATGAAGCGATAAGTACAATTGCGGGACAAACTTAACTTTGTAGTTGAAAAAAAAGAAGTTCTCCCAAACATCGATGTAACTACGTGACGGTCATTTCTTCAACTGCAAATATAAGTTTGCTATCGCAAAAAGAATATTTTGTATAAATTTAATGTCTTTGTAAAACTACAAATTTGTCAATTTTCATACTTTTTCCATTACTTGTGCTGTAAGACCTTGCTTCATGCCATATTTTATGATTGTAGGTTTACGGGAAGCACCCCATAGGTTTTGATTTACTTGCGAGTTTCAAAATGTGCCGCAAAAATTATGCATAAATTCCCATATCTTTTTTACGTTGACTTAGAAGCTTGATATTTTATGTTTAAAACGCAACCTACTAAAAAAATAATGAAATTGTAATACAGTTATTTTCCTAAGAAATAAATATAAAATTGAATTGTTGAAGGTAATCGAACTGATAAGCTCCGTAAAGAAAATAAAAGCTTTCGTCTAGTACTATTCAGCAATAGATGGCGCTGTTAGTGGTAACACGAGCAGGATTCGAGCAGTCAATGTCGTTAACCTAGTTCATAGATAACACTACTACACACTAGATGGCGCTGTATTACCGCACTGTTTATATTCTAAACCGAACCAAAACGTTATTCTTATTTTTTTATTAGTTTAATGATTTTAATCCCGAAGGGTTTGCCCGTAAAATTGAGACATCAGTAAATTTCACCATCACCACATATTGTGTATTGAAAATGGAATACAACTTTTTGGCGGTAAAAATAAGTCTGATAAATTATGTTTATCGAGAGTTCCAGCCTTTGTAAGAAGTGCTTTAAAAGTTTTGTTTTGGGTTACGTACACATAGGGTCAAAACCGGGACCCAAATAGGGTGATTTCCAATTTTAGTACCTACTAAGCTTTTTCTGCTTCATCCAAGCTAACATTATATCTACACTTACCTTACAGTCTCCCTGCACGCAGATGGCTCTGAACCCTGGCTTAGTGCAGGGTGTGCCGTCCACCACCAGCGCCAGGGACGCGTAGAACTGCTGCCCTCGCGGCCGGCAGTTCAGGGTGCAAGGTGAATCTCCTGGAAATCCAACATATTCATTAGTTAAAGTGATGAAGAGTGTGGAAACTAGCATGAGGTTTGTAAGAAAGGGAAAAATAACATGTGCACAATTTAAATTATGCTGCTGAAAAATGCTTTGATATTTTATATTATTTTTGTAAGGTAGGTACATACGCCAGCACAGCTGTCAAATATCTTTAGTATATTTTTAATTTTATCGCTAAATCATTAGGTTTAAGGTTGATTGGGAAAATTTTACAGTTTCGGATAGTTTGATGTGCTGGCGTCTATACTAGTTTTTGCCCGCGACTTCGTACGCGCATATCCCGTTTTTTTTCCCGTTCCCGTAGGAATTTCAGGAAATCCTCTCTTAGTGCTACCCTACACTCCCGAAGGAACCTACATGCCAATTTCAGCTTTCTACGACTGTGCGTTGTCTGTCAGTCACTTAGTAAAGGAAGAGTTTTTTTTATATATTTAGGTAAGTATACTGTCGTCCCAATTGATGGTTAATAAAAATGAAAACGGCAAGTGAATTTTAATCTTATGGATACCTTGTGTGTGTGACTTAATTTCCCATTCATGACCTTTTTTTTCACCACCTTTTGTTCTTAAAATCAAAATCCAACAGGACAATGCTGCTTGGCGGTAGATCTCAAGGCCTTGGTACATACACGTAGCTTCCTTAGATCAGAGGTAAACAGTTGTGGCTCATCGTAAAACACTAGCTAAACTTAAAGGCATGCCGATGATGATGATGATGATTATGATACCATCATCCTCTAGGTACTATAGTTATCTATCGTATGGATGATACCTGCTAAAGTTTTAAGGAAAGACTACAATGTGGAACTTACCATCAACATAAGGCACCCAGGTGTAGAACCGGCCGCGGAAAGGTCTTCGGTCATACACAGCACACTGTTCTGCGCGTGCGTCTCGAAGAGGACCAGGACACGGCTGTGGACAAAAGACGAGGTAAAATATAAAGTTTATGATTCTAAAAGTGATATATGTGAATGTAAGAATATTGAACGAGAAGTACATGCGGACTTAAAAATATCAGACAGAAATGTCGTTTATGAAGATAAGACTGCATGTCTGAAGACTCTTAGGATTCTAAATCACATCTCATGTTTTTTGGTGGGAGTTTCAAAGTTTGTAAATGCTTCAAGCTGGTATTTAGCCGATCCGAAATTATTGACCTTCACATTGACAATCCCCAAGCTTCTCAATTAGCTAATACTTAAACACTACTACTACCTGTTACTCCTACATTACTTCGAAATCCAGGCGATTACAAACCTTGGCATACAATCGCGCATGACTAATAACTACTGATATCGAACCGGTCATTGCCCTCACAGAGAGATTGCCGCCTCAACAATGATTTGTATTTATTTAGCATTGTGTACCGTCATGCCCCTTTCGCCTGTTGCTCAGGAAAGATGTGAACGTATCAACAGTGGCCCGAGGCAATGAGATAATAGTATAATATCTTTTGAAACTTATCCTGATAACGGAGACAATGGTATCGCGGTAGCCCATCGACATTTTAATTTAGTAGACGATGTATTGATGGGCCGTCAATAATGGCTCAGGTAGGAGGTAGTACACAATGAGAAGGAAAAACTTATGGGTCAACATTGTGAGGTTTCAAGTGCGGAATTTTTCAGACGGAGTTTTATTTTGAAAGACGGCTCCTGCGTTTATTGGGGTCGAATTTATCAGTAAGTTCAAAGCTCTTATCTTTAATCTACAATTTAAGTCTTAATAGGATCAAGGTTACGTATAAAAGCTTTGTGATATTTTATCAAGACAACTATGCAACAGAAAAAACAGTTACTGAGTGATTTTTCGTGTGTTCTTTTCTAAGGGCCTCTACGCTTCGAAATGGGCTATTTATTAGCTATCAGACTTTTTGTCAGTTTATGAATATTTGGACTATTGTAATATTAGTTCATAAAAGGAAGCTTCTATCTCTCTATCTCTTTATGACCGTGCATTTGTTTTCTTTTTTTTATGTTTTTTTAGGACAATGTTGTGTATTGAAAACGGCCTTTTCTTTAACCCATTCTGAATACATGGCGGGATAGCTAAAGAGGGGGATTAAACGCATGTTACTAAAAGGGTTGATGAATATAAATGTGAAAAGAGGGATAATGTGTAAAAAGTGATATTGAAGCTAATGGGAGTCAGTGATAGCGTAACGGCTGATAGGACAGAATGGTTAAAAAACGTTGCACCGACCCCAAGTAACATGGGGAGGGCAAGAGGATAATCATATTGATTATGAATACAAGGTAATGCTTGTTACTTACTGCGGTGTTACACTCGTGGTACCGCCGCGCCAGGCCGGGACAGTCGGGCCCCGAGGAGCTGGGTGCATGGATCACGTTGCGAGCTCGTCTGGTGTGCGCTATGCTTCGCACCAGTTTCCTTCTTTTTCTGCTACGCCGCAATCTGGAACGTGAACAGTTGGTTTGAGATGACTATGTAATGGAACTAGCCTTGTGGACTCTGGATATACAATAGGTAGCTATAACATAAAAAAAAAGATTATTTAATTATCTAAGCTTGGGAGGCTTTACGAAGGACGTCTACTTGCAGTTGGTAAATATTATACTATACAACGAGCAGTCCTACTTTCTGGTTGTGGAGGTCTGGTAGGAGTGGTAGGCAGCCGCTCCGCGTAAAATACTGGTATTCAGCTGAATCCGGTTCATGAAGCCGATCCCAATATAGTTAGGAAAAGGCTAGGCAGATGATGATGATGTTGCACGGGTATTGAAAGATGTTGTGTTGTTTTTGATTGATTATAGAATTCGAAGGATTTATTACGCATATTCAGACTTAACCTCAGGACACACGAATAACCTAACCAGTGGATCTGTTTGACCAAGCGTAAAACCTAGTTGGTTAATCAGAAAGCTTTTCGTAGAAGTTAGCAAAAGCTTCAAAGGCAAAATCCGTATGCACGACCCGTAGTGAATGCTAAGAAAACGAAGTGGAACACAATTCCGTCGAGATCCGTCTTATTTAGATCCTGATTCCAATAATCCTCATGAAATGAAAATTTTGTGATAGACGTGAGCAGGTAATAGTGTCAAATGTCTTTACATATTAATAGGTACTGGCTAGCATTAGTATGTAAAGTGGTAGAGAGACAGAACTGGAGACACTTAGACATCCTAAATTCCGAGCTGCCATACGTCATCTTGTTCGCATTTAGGAATAACGACATTCAGTTTCAGATTTAAAACTTCCGCATCGCTCGGCGATACTTGGTAAGGCCTAGAGGCGGAAAAAGAGATCTAAAGGTCACTTCCCGTAATAAGTCACCTACATGTGTGACAAAAATATTTGTTACACATGTAAGTTGAGAGGTTTTTCTGACTGATTGTGACCGAGATAAGAATGCGAAAGATCTTATGTCTATCTACGGATTTCCATAATTTTTAAGCACGTCCGGCCAAATGGTAAGGTACCATAGCGCCACCCTTCTTCGCACAGGAAAAAGGGTGTTTCGGACCATTCGTAGGTTAACGGCCACATTTCTGGCAAGGTTTGTTTTTAGGGTTCCGAACCTCTGTATGGAAAAACAGAACCCTTATAGGATCACTCGGTTGTCTGTCTGTCCGTCTGTCACAGCCGTTTTTCTATGAATCCACAGGACCGCTTCAGTTGAAATTTGCTTCAAATATGTGCTTCTGTGACCCAAACACGAACATGTCATAAAAATAAATAAATTTTGAAAATTGGGTCACTTTTTGGGGGTCTAATGAGAAAATTAAAATTAAGTTTTCCAACTGTACCGTGTGACATATCAAATCAAATGGCTCATTTCCCCATTTCCCCTCAGAAAAATACAGATTATAGATAACAGGAAAACCTATCATTTAAAAACAAATATTTCCTTCGAAATCCTTTGCACGCGAGTTCGACTCGCACTTGACAGGATTTTTTTTTTGCACACTGCAAAATATTTTTCTAAAAACTGAGGTTAGCCTAAAATCTTAAAACAAACAGTTAATGAAGTTGTCTCTTTAATTTACTAATTAAAAATATTTGTTCAAACGGTCAATCATCACATTTTAGCATCGTGACACAGAAAATGTTTTAGCGGTTCATTTCTATTGTTTTCGTTGAGTATATTAAAGATATTTAGTACGAATATTTACTTGGAAAATTCTTATTTAAGTACCTACCTATTATTTGTCGAATGCCAAGTAAAAAAAATAAAATGGCGTGAAGTGTTTACTTTATTCAGCTGGTCGAACATTTTTTGCAAGATAATTTTAAAATATGCATGTTTTTACATATTGACTTATGTGTTCCTTAAATATGCCATGTCATTTAAATGGTATGTCATTTCTCACGGTAAACTTTATCTTTTTTATAAAAATAAATGTATTTTTGAGAGAAGGAATTTGGTCTTAATTACTTCAGGCGAGAGGTCGTTTACTTTAAAAACGTAACTTGTGACGTAAACAATTTAATCTAATGTTAAAAAAATACGTTTATTTCTGGTTCAAGTCATTTCAGAAAATCTACATTGTCACGAACCGTCAATTGAGGGGCCGAATACACCTGTAAGGCGGTCTGTGTTCTGCAGTCGAGTTCGTCGTTCCGCGTTCACACAGGTACACACAGCAAACGGTATAGAAATCTGGAGTTCGGTAATATTTAGCAGTGATAACACGTAACACGCTCTTTTTACTGAAAACCAAATGTCACTTGTCGTACTTGATCTCGATAGTAGTACATCTTTAGAAGTTGAAATTTTATTACTAACGGCTGGTCTCCATTACGTATCTACCTTTTTTCAAACATGACGTTTCAGCTACTGTTGGTAGCTAATTTGACAGTTGGTTAAAGGTAGATACGTTATTGAGACCGGTCGTAAGTCAATAAACTTTTCGATCTCATTGGACATTGTGAATTTCGAGCTTTTACAAAAAATGGAACTCCGACAGAACGCGCGTTCACGTTGACCGTCGCGGTCTGACAGTATTGTGTGCCTTTAGGATTCTTAGCCACCGGGTACCGCGTACCGCGTTAGTGAACGAGGAACGCTGAACTCGGAACTCTGACCGCTAGACTGCGCACAGTGGGGTCGGCGCCTTTATTGAATAAACGGTGTTCAATTTTGACAATTCCGTCTCTAGTAATGATTGCCTAGTAGTCTCGGTGCACTGTAGGTGGATTTGATGAAGTATGTAATTATTAAGATTGAAACACGATCGTCCTGGACTGGCTTGACTAATCAATAGGTATCTCTTTAGGAGTAAGTATCAATCAACCATTGACAACCATTGATTCGTCACAGACGAAGCTATATGCAGAACTAAATAGATAATTACAGTCCTTAAGTAAAGTTTATATAATCAATTAAAACCGAGCTATAAATTAATCAAGACGGAAATGGTAGAAGGATATTGAAATGCCAATACATAAAATATAGAGTCTGTAAACAATAATGCATTGTATTATGTATGTGACAATGGAATTGTTACTGCATGAGTTCATCCTTACAATTTATCGGCACAAACAAAAAACCTAAAATCAGAAGAAATCGAGAATCTTCAGCAAAGGCAAGGCAACATTGATAAAATAATTCGAGGAGGAAATCTTCATTTGGTTGACTGAATGAAATTTCAATTTTCCAAAGAATGGTAAAAAGAATGCGGCTCCGGATGAATCATTCCACTTCGAAAAATATGTGACTTATCTCTTGTTTTATTGTTTTCGTACACATATAAATATATTTAAATATACAATGTAAATACATAAGTGGGTAGGTTAATATACTTCGACACGTGTCTAGCCGTAATGAAACCGCATTGTTTCAGCTCGTCATTAGTACACGAATCCGCCGCGACGGGGCGCCACACACGACTTTTGTTTAGTAATTAAAATTATGAAACTGCCTCGCCTTATAATACGCCTACGAGTAATCGCTTCACATATTGATACTCCATTCTTTTGATGATATGTTTTAATTAGTTGTTCGCGCCGACCGCGCCAGTCATTTGTTTATTATTTTCTATTTGGGAATGATATCTAGGAATGTTTATTGAACGAAGACTAAAGAATCGATTTATGGACTTTGTGAGAGATCCTTAATAAATTGATAAAAGGACAAGTGAAACATGATGGCCACTTTATTAATCTTGGGAAATCATCAAATGACTTCTTCCACTCTAGTAGTAGTGGACTCTTTTTTTTTTAAGTATGGGATTTCATCAAATGAGAAGTCATTTCATGCCCTTCCGCTCTGGGTGGAGCGGAAGGGCGTGTCAGACTCTTACTGACTAAAACCCATCCGTGTTCCTTCTGTAGTAGGCGCCAGATAAATGTGGAATAAAGTATATTGACCTTTCCCTAATAACTGCTCATAGGTACCTGAACAATTAAATATGAATCGTTTTTCATTATTAGACAATGTTAAGGATCACGAGAGATGATGATTCGGGACAGTTTTGTGTCATTAATTCCGTTTTTCAAATTAACAATGTCAATAAATGTAGGTGGGTCAATGACCGATATTCCACGATTATTTGGCGCCTACTATAAAGTCCTTTGCGTTCCAGGGCCGCGGTGACTCTCTAGAACAAATTCCGAAACATGATGATGGACTCTAGAGTCACTTTTTATTTTATTTATCTTTATATATAATTCTTCTGTACGTGTGTTGACAGTGAACTCCTCCTAAACGGCTGGACCGATTTTGATGAAATTTTTTGTGTGTGTTCAAGGGGATTCGAAAATGGTTTAGATTCACAATTGGACCCGGTAGGTGGCACTGCAATCGATTTCTATAAATTTTCAGACACAAAGCAAACGTTCAGACAGGACAACGTCTGTCGGGACCACTAGTTATTTCTAAATGTAAACGTTGACCTTCAAAAGTGCCGTTAAATGGTAAAATTTAAATAAACTTTTATTTTGATATATTGGACTATGGATTTGAACATATTTCCCTTCTACAGCGCATATAAAGATTGTGTAGGTAGTGTCAAGTTTTCATTTGCATTTGACTTAGGTAAGTGTGAAATCAATATTTATGAACAATTATGGCGACAAAAACCTGTAGGATTGCATTACACAGGTATTTGTCAGTGATATTATCGCACACATTCTTATTTAACACTTCAAATATTGATCTACTGTTCTCGTTGAGTTACACAGTCAATAAGAAAAGTTTGATTTGAATTTTAGTATACCGTCGTATGCGCCTCGTCTCTGTTCGGGTATCATCGTAAAGCTTCGGGTCTTGTCGGTTCCGCTCGTTAAATAGTTGTAAAAACAGTTTGGAAAGTACATACAATAGGTTTTGCTTGTCTCTTGTTAACATGGCCATTTAGCTGATTAAATATGTATCTACAAAGGCCGTAACTGATTGGGTACATGCTCGGGAAATTCAATTCGATCACCACGAGTAATAAAAAATCTAGCTAAAAAAATATTAAAAGTAAGTGATGTTCATTGGTAAGCGCACCATTGCTGGAGCGGTTTAGGAAATTTTATATTAAAATGTTCGTACCAGTCCAAATTCCAGGCCGTATTTTCCGACAACTTTAGACAATTATGACTTCGATTGGACTTTAAAAATTTAACATTCAAAATCAATTATTGATTTGTTTTCTTTTTCTTTGTTATTAGAATTACTGTATCACGATATTCAAGTAAATATCTTAATTCATTACCGACCCTTACAAGTGTAAACGAATTTGTTGTATGAAAACAAAATTGCTTCAATCGTGTATCTCCTGAAGACCATTTTGTCCGTCAATCAAACAGCTTGTAGAAAAACAGTTGAGACTTGTTACCAGTTGTTCGCTGTCCCATTCAGTTCCATATTGCCTTAATTTGGCATGTTCGACGTGATCCGGACAGGGTCTCTGAACGTTTTGTTAGCCTTTGACATTTCAAATCAATGTTCTGCTCTATGTACTGAACATTTGGACGAGACGTGGTCCAAATGTTATTGCTCTGGGAAAATGGAACTCGGTTCGAAGTTAGGAGTAGACCAATACTATGTTATTGGTCTTGCCTTCGGATTTACTTGGCTTGAACTTGGATGCACTTCAGACAACTGATATCGAGATGATGATGCTGTGGACAAATGTTTTTTTTTTAAAGCATGAAAAGCATGGGGTATCATCAAATGACTCTTTCCGCTTTGGGCGGAGCGATAGGGAGTATCAGACTCTTACTGAATAAAACCCATCCGTGTACCTCCAAATGCTCTTTGCGTTCCAGGGCCGCAACCATATTGTGGTACCGTATTACTCAGAAGAATTAGGTTAATAACAGGTTTCCTGTATTCTCTTGTGACTGGAAGCCTTCTAGGTTAAGGTAATCGTATTATCGTGTTTTAAGCACGTTCAGTTAGCAGATTGCAGAAGTTGATTACCAAGAAGCGGTGTCGAGTTTTATTTTAACGATGTTTACCACCTAAGTATAGAATATAATAGAAAACCTTTATTCGATACAGACACAACACAATACCAACAAACACATAGTAAACAAAACAATAATATAACATAACAGTGATACAGTAAACTTGCGCTGAGCGTGCCCATAGGGTTACCATCTCGTCAGACACTAAGCGCTGGTTTTCAGAATACAACGATTTACACCTGTTATATTTACTTTATTGAAAAAGATTGCTATTAAGGCCCCTACGCATAACGCAGTGGAACATCCCAATCGATATAAAAATGTGAAAGTGTTTATAATCCGCCGCTAATGTTGTATGATGGGCGGACGAAATTCACGTGTCCAATCGATGTTCTAATCACATCACAGCTCGTCACATCTCACTCGAATCTATCGTGTGTGTACGGGGCATTAGGTCGTTCCATCGAAAGTTAATATATCCCGATTTGAAATAGGAACGTCTTGAACTTTGGGTCATTTTGGAAAAGAGGTTTGATCGTGTTTTGTTTGGATACAAGCGAAGGTTAAATCTTCGGTTAAACTGTGGTTAATACCACGGTTTAACCGAAGATTTACAACAATTTAGGTAGGTAGCAGAGGGACCATTTTTCGTATTTTTAACCAACCTTCGCAATGAAGGTTTCCTGAAATGACGAGCACCAGGTGGCAGCACTGAGGCGTCAGGTCCAGGCACCTGTCAAAACGCTAATATGTTTTCTGATATTTAATAATCGACATCACTTTTTTCAATGAAGAAGACCTCTCGCCTATGTGGCGCCAAATAAATTTTCCTGGAAACCCTCGTGGCGGCGAAGTCGCAATCTGTCAAAAACACCCCTAATTTTCAAAATAAAGTTTTTGACAATGGTTGTCGCCGAGATGACATTCTGACTTGAAATTGAACGCTTTGAAGTACGACAATGGCCTGCCCATAAAAAAACTAAACCCAATTTCCGTGGTTGTTGTGAACAAACATAAGTGGGCCGAGTAGCTTTTTAACCACAGAGTATTGCTATTTGCTCTTAATCCGCCATCTTGGAAAATGGGAGCACAATGTCAAAACGATACAGTTTCAACCACACTTAACAACTAACCTTGTTTCTTATCCGTCTATTCCTAAGTTCAAAACCCTCCATTAGCGTCATAACAAATGATTAGACATTTCCCATTCAAGACAGCATTTCATTATAATTTCGGTCGCATCCCCCGATGGCAAGGAAGCGATACGTTTCGCGAGTGCCTAGCTGCAATGGGCTATTAGTCATGGCCAGTCATGGGCCATCGTTTGTCTTTACTGCTTGATCCTCTATTACATCTGAGGGTTGATGACTTGGCCGTGATGTGGGGAGACAGGGCTAATCTGAATGCTGAAGATTGATGGATTGAGAGGGCAATGAGAAAGGAGAGGCTGAGTGAAAGGAGGTTTTGGTGCGTGTGTGTATTTCTAATTGAATTGTTAAGTGATTTACGATTTTATCGAAATTGAATTATTTTTGGGGTTCCGCAGTCCGTCCGTTTAAAAAATTTGTATCTTTATAAAATTTGTTTAGATAACAACATGAAATAAATAAATTATGAATCTATCGCAATAAAAAAGACAGCCGTGAGTCTACGACAGTGTTATCATATTACTAGTTACGGTTTTTTATGATCCATTCATTCCATGATTCCATTAATTCATACATTTTTTTTGCTAAAGTTTTTTTTAACGTTCCATTCCTACTCAAAGGGAATCTGCTAAGTCACGTCGTCTGTCTTTCTGGCTTTTTTATTATAACCGAAACATATAACCAGTTATAATGCTTAAAAAGACGAACCTATTGCGGTACCCACCTAACATTATTTTCGTGCTAGGTACGTAAATACTTTGTCAAACATCCCTTGCAAACAAAAGAAAATCGACCATTTTACAGTTTCAATCTAAAATAAAACATGACTCAATCGACTTTCTTGAGTGTCGTAGATAGTATTAACCTACGTATAATTGTGGTGCAGGTTGGAAAGCTCTCCGGCGGTGCCAGCTCTCGCTTAATATTACCTAAGTATTTAAATTTTACAATTGATAGAAAGAGGAATCTTTTGTCCAGAAGTGGTACAACGTTAGGCTAACAAAAAAAGTTCTTATATGCTCAAAAATTATCACCAACCAAGAAATAGGATTAACTAATGAACATTGTTAAAATATTGTCTTTGTTTAATTATTAAAATCAACGCAAACAAAATCATAAAAAAATCGACCAATTCATAAAATTTTACTTATTATTTCTATTTCAGTCTAAATTAAATTCAATAGACTTTACTGAGTGCCGTATCTAGCAGGTAACTATCCTCGTCGAGGCAGGCGCAGGTTGGAAGGCTCTCCCGCGGTGGCCATTCCTCGCTCCTTTATCGATCACGCGCCCTATCATTAGATATCATTGTGATCTATGATCAATGCGCCCGCGACGCGATAGGGTTGACGCTGCAATCGATTTGGATATTTTTTTTGTTTTGTTAAAAGTTGTTATAGGTTATAAATATTTAGTGCATCCCAAAATGTTTTTTAATTAAACAAACATTTTAAAATTTATTATTAAGTTGTGAAATGTGTTAGTTTTTTTAATTCAAATATTATTACCATGTTTATTTCTAGTATATTAATGCAGAATAATAAGCTAGACATAAAAACATAACAGATTTTTTTTGTTTTACCTAATTAGTTTTTTTTTTAGTTGACAAAATGAAACCACAAAAAACATACGCATTAAAGCTTTTTTACTAATAATAATTGAACAATTGCTTATATGCGGTCTCATTATTGCGGTTAAAACACAAAAAAGAACAGAATCAAAACCCTGACCTACTCTACATCACAGCATGTTCCAGTAAGAATTAGTACCCTCACTATCAAGCGACAAGCCTCCGTATCTTAATAGCGGCTGTATAATGAAACAATTAATACAAAACCTCACGAACAATACAAAAAACTTAACACATTAATCTTCCTCACGTGTTCATTTGTTTGTTTTATATTGTTCAACACGAATACGGTTTTTAAGACCTTTGAGAAATTAGAATAATGACGTATTTATTCGAATTTTATCGTCGCTCCGAAGTTAGTCGGTGTTTTTGTGTTTTAACAGATTGTAATGGGTTTATAATTGTTTTTGTTTTGTTAACACTTTCTTTCGTTGAGTTTTATTTTTTAGTTAATTTGACTAGGTGTTCAGTGACATTTCCGTGAACTAACATATTAAAGCTAAGCGCAGATTTGCCTGAAAGTAATCATTTTTGTCTTACTATAGGTGTGTTTATAGAGATTTTTCTTCTTCAAAGAAGAAGAGTTTAGTTTTGTTTATTACGCTCTTCTGCATTTTGGGGTCTACCCTCTCTTTTGGGGTCTTTCACTTTTACTGAATAAAACCCATCCGTGTTCCTCCTTATGCCCTTTGCGTTCCAGGGCCGCGGTGGCTCTTTCGAACAAATTACGCAGTCCTGGTAGGCACTGGCCCTAGTAGGCCCCGTCTGACATCTCTTTCCTGCTTAAATCGCCGAATCGATTGTGATGAATTTTGGTTTAGAGATAGATGGGACCCTGAAACCGGTTATAAAGGTAAATTCATACCATCGCGAGCGAAGCTGCGGGCAAGAGCTAGTTTATTTAATCTATTTAAACTTTAAAAACCAAACTTTATTTTTGTTAAAACTTGAAAAGTTCTTGTCCAGCTACGGACATCAGTATTACAAACAATATAACAGTGCTTACCTAGCAGGATCCCTGGGCAGACAGTGCCGCTCCTGTATAGCCACTCCCCCCCCACAGGTCTTGGAGCAGGGGCTCCACGTCCCCCACGAGCTCCATGCGTACATCGTCGCGTTCGTTCGAATCGCTTCTGTCGTTCTTTGCACCTGGAAGATATTTTTTAAGGTTTTGTTAATCTGCATTAGATATTATAGGTATTATCAAAAACCGTTCGTAGTCCATTGACTATGTCCTAAGATGAGATCAGAGTCAGGCAAGAAGAAGCTTTAGGGTTCCTGTGGTCATCGGCACTCATGATCATATTTTGGAATTCATAGATATCGCGATTTCCTTTGATGAAATACAAGGTGGAGACGATGATACGACAATAAATGAAAACACTGGCAAAACTGGTTCATAGGCGTATTTTGAAACTATTATAAATCCTGTCACCGAAATTAAAAATAAACTTTCCAATTACATAAAACGTTAAAAAAACTCAAACTAGTCAAGGATAGTGACTACTATTCTGACGAAATATTCCAAGCAGTCTGTTGCAGTTAGTGACATCAAATCTGTGATAAAAGAAAACATATTCGTATGAACTAGTATTGCCAGTGTTTTGTTTTATTGTCGTATCTTCGTCTCCACTCTTTTCGTGTCGTTCGTGATGAAAAGTTAATTCCTAGATATACCTACACAAATATGTGAATGTCGGTTCCTACCTTGGTTTTGGTATTTTTGTTCTATGTTGGTTCTATGGAACCAGTAACTCACAGCTCAAAAGCTCAATGTCAACATTTTTGAGATTCCTCGTATTTCGTGATTTGATCGAATTCTTTGATGTGGTTATTGATTCGTATTTATAAACACTATTTTTAAATTGTTTTCGTTTGAAATACGTTATTATGTCAAGGCTAAAAGCTTAATTTAACAACAAATCCAGACATCGCTGAAATAACATCATTAGTGATGACCTCTCATAGATCTATTTAAATTATGCCAATTGTTCCAGTAATGGTCCTTGTTCTAGTAGGTTCGTGTACCAAATTTTGAAATCACAACAGCAGTCAAGGAAACATTGATTCAGCTGATAGAAATACCCATTTCTATTAAATGAATGGCGGATAGATTGATGGGTCATTGACGTTGTACGAAATGTTCCACTTGGCCATATCATTGTCAAATTGTGCCTAAATTGGCCCAGATGTTCAGTATTATACGCTACATTGTTTGAATTGTTATGGTGGACAGTGGTGAAACGAATTTCAGTCAACTCGCTATGAATACAGCTGTATCATATAAAGTGACACACATACATTCAAATGTATAGCATACCTTTACATTCGATATTATTCCAATGCTTATTTACAGAAGCATATAGAAACAAATGATTAAAGTCAAAGAGCTATCAATATTGCAATACACTGGAAGAGGCAATTTGTAAAGAAAGCTTTCTCTGAGATCAGTGTAAGTCAACATCAAAGGGTTATAATTGATGACGTCATAACTCACCGGTCGTCCAACCTCTGTGCTCGTGGTCTGTGCGTATGTGAGTGGGTCTCGCGAACAAGCAAGGAACCTGCAACAATAACAATTTCAACTCTACATCTTCAATTGTAAACACCCTGTTTAGTAGTTGTATTACTCATTTGATTTATTACATTTATTCAGCTTGGGAATGCTTTGTACGGATTTACGGAGTGACGAAAATGTTGCTAACGGAAATAATTCAACTGGTGTTATTGTCGACTCATCTGCGTTGAACAAAGAAACGTTTTCACTTCGAGGAGCTTTGACAACAACGTTACTGGTTTTATTGCGAGCTGTCTTTAGTTCTTAGCTTTAAAGGCCTCACTTTCTGTAATCATACGTTTATTTGTAGTCGGTATATATATTAAATGTGGACAAACAAAGGCTTTGCCCTGACTAAGTATAGATCTTTCATCTTATGACTCGAGTGTCGTACACCTACGGAATTATATCAATTTGGTTCTACGATGACCAGTCGGAGTTTCAAAAATGGTAGTTAAATTATGGCGTTTTAGTTTTATGTTAATTTGGTTCCGTAGTGTTTCGTAAAGTCCAGAGTGCGAATATTTTTTTCTTACTCGATCGTTAACGTAAACGTTCGCTTTATCAAATCGTATGGAAAAGGATACTTGAAAAAAAAATTGTCCGTCAGATAGATTTCCGAAAAATATTGGACACGTATTTTTTCTTTTGTCACGTAAACAAAAAATGAAGACGATACAGTGCGTTGAAAACACGTTTGACGTTACGTACCTGTACACTTTTTATTGTAAAGTGACTTTACAAGTCCTTATCTATGATGCGTTTTATCTTATTCGTATTCTTTTATTCATTTTATAAAATAAAAAAATTGGATCTAATATTTTTCGATAATCTAAGTTACGGACTAAATAGAATAATATTTTTTAACCCAGGCCACATCCTTTTGTTTTCTATGAGAATAAAAACTCGCACTAATGCCACTGCTGCACTGTTTTGTTATATAGTTTTGGTAAATAACTTGATAAGGCGTTGTGTAGGTCTAGAACAAATGTCGGCCTTTTAGAAATATTTTATCTTTTCATTAAAAGGCTGTGTTCATTAGTTACCATCAGCATCTTTAACAAGAAAGATGAACTTGCAGATTGGTTGATTCCTGTTGCTTTTATTAATTTCGGAAAGCATAACCACGATACTATCAACTCGCACTGCGCATATGTGGCGGTAATTAGTAAGTTACTATGACATTTTTTTGCCGAGCAATGCAAAACAAAAAAATCCGCTACAGTTAGAACGGAAATTCCTAATACTTAATAGTAAGTTGGCAATAGCATCAGGTTGCACCAGTTTATGCTCAACATGATAGGTGGTCGTTCTCAGGCATTCCGCACGTTTAGAATTTATATTTTGTACGTTATTTTCCCCGCTGTGTATACCTTCAGCATTTAAATTGGTTACTGCTGAGAACAAATTGGTTTAATTCCAGGTCCAAATGGACCGTTATTGTCTTAAGTTATATTTATTTAGGTCTAGGTAGTTAGCTAAGATTACAAGTGTTTTAGCTTGCAATTAAAATCTTAAGCTTATGAAGTGTATGGGATTGACATGCGCTACCGAAATGTGGCCAGTCCCAAATATTTTGGACCTTTGACAAACGATACAAACCGCTGCCACGCGGATAGAATGTCACTCTTTCTAGGCCCTCCAACCTTCACCTCAGCTCTTTATAGGAGCTGAGGAGCATCTCATCCAAATGAGATGGGTAGAAAAACCTAACTTTCATTTTATTTCAGCTAAAATAAAGCCTTATTTGATTTTTCCCCCAATTAGGTAGGTTTTCCAATCCACAAAAAAAGTTTCATAAACTGCAAACTATATTTATAGAATTCAACCAGCCTTTGTGTGTAATACACAGGTACATCGATCAGTCTAGATTCGATGTATGAGTTATGAACTTATGACTCATCAGCCCTAAAGGGCTTCGATATTCGTGCAACCCAATACCAAGAACGGCGCCATATCGACCTAACAAAACAATACATACATTACAAATAATATATTAATACAAAGGGCTCTTAATATCCCATGGAAGTGTCAAATGATAATTATAATTTCCATCACAAACGACGCTAGTACTTTATGTCGCCGATAGAGGGCGCCTTTGAATACTAAGTGACCGATAAGATCGCTGGCTAATACCTTATTAAAATAAGTCATTCATAGATTGTCGTTGCTTGGCTTATAGTAAATAGTTTCGCTAATATGTATGTATTTTGAAATTGTTTTAGACTGAATTAGTTTGAATATGATTTGAGCTTTCATTGTAGAATACAGGTAGTTTAGACACGACTATAAAGCTCATCTTTATAATTTAAAATTTAAACAAGGTTTATGAAGTGGTGACGGGCGGGCGTTTTGAGGGACTGTCTTTATGTAGAACTTTGACGTTCAAAAAGTGCTAGCACTCAGCCAAATTTGAATAAATGACTTTTGACTTTGACTATGTTTTTTTTTCGTGTATGGTTGAGCTCCCTAAATGGTTTAGATTCATAAATTAGACCCGGTAAGTAGAGTGGGCGTTGAAATCGGGTTCTAGATTATTTTTTATATCAGTGGGAGATGGACTTAGAAAACTGATCGGGGTGGCCAATATGTGTTATGTGTTCCGACAAAGACACTGCGATTCGCTTGCCTACGATACAAGGCTACATTACTGCTGAGTCTTTTTTATTATTTTATCCAAGAGCACGTCTCTCGTGTTCAGCTACAAGCTGTTTTTTTTATTTATTTATTTTATTATTTACTTACGCAAGACGTTTTAATCTTGTGATTTGGAAGAAAATTTTGAAAGTAGTGAAATGATTTTTTTTTAAGTTATGACAGTATCAACGGTCAAAATCATGAACAAAACATTTGCAAAATAAGTCCAGACCCAATATCCCACAGAATTTTAACTAAAACATAAACTTCCAAGCATGCCTTGGTCCATAAGTCCAGTCTTTGTCCCATTGTATCATTAAATTTGTCCTTATCTTAGCCGCATTTGAATATTTGAAACGTCTCACAACTTCCGCGTAGTTTGTATCTCCGGAGATTCGATACAGATTAGATAAGAACCTGTGTTGCCAGCCCTATCCTAGAGAAAAACTGCATACAAGCTCAAAACACCTGTAGGAAACTTTCAATATTTGTAAAAAACGTAAAAATCAACAGCTTCTGCTTACTTTCTATAAGTTAAAACAATGCAAAAAGAAAAACATATGGAATTATGATAAAAATAGAGGCAAATAATATTATCTTTCAAATCAATCATACTCTGATTAATTTTATATATAACATAACCAAAAAAAATGTTAATTAATCACAAATATAGGCACTTATGATCTTTATAATAATTAGTAACATACATATATATTGAGTTAGGTAGCATTACAAAAGTTACAATCTTATTTTCTCATACAATAGAAGGTGCCAGTATCTTAACCAAAAACTAAATCTGAAAGCTCACATACAAAACTAGAAAGATTCTAAACCTACAGTAAAAATGGTAGGGTTGGCAACCCTGATATGAACATTTTACCTGCACTAAAATATACTGTAATCCAGGGCATAGAGGGACCTGTTGTCTATTAAAATTTACGGCTTGTACGTCTTTACGACTTTGAGTTTGCACGAACATCCGTTCGTATGGTAGATTGGTTTGAGCTTGATTTTACTTTGAGGCGTCATAGGAAGTTGTAGATATCTATAGAAAAGAAGTATCTATTATATCAGACATATTCGATTCCTAAGTCAGGAATTGCCAGGGTTTCGGAATTAATTCGAAAGAGTCACCGCGGCCTTGAAATGTAAAGGGCTTTCGAAGGAACACGGATGGATTTTAGTCAGTAAGAATCTGACACGCCCTTCTGCTCCATCCAGAGCGGAAGAACTCATTTGATGATTTCCCATCGTTAGAAAAAAAAAAGTCAGGAAAACTGTTATTGGATCTTTCCGTCAGGAATTTCTTATCAGTCCGGAGTTTGAATTTGTACCCGGTAATAAGTTCGCATGCGCATTGTACATAGAACATTTAAGTTTATAACTTTTTATGTTTGTCAGTTGTGTGAAATAAATCCTTTTACTTATTTTCTTTCATCCAGTTCAGTGATTTTGGGATATACATAAAGTTTTGCCACCATTTAAAGTCTAATAAGTTTAGCCCAAGAGACAAAATATTAAAAGCAATGCCAAATGCATCGCATTAACTTGAAATAAATCAGTCTAATTTCGCAGTATAGCCTCACAAACTAGGAACGAGTGACCCAACTGGATGCATTCGACTGTCGGACAGCGAGCGTTTACTTAGGTAATCCATTACACCCGACGTTTCCCGATCGACGACGTGACCGAACCATTATCACTCCAATAACAATTTATGGGGAAGAATATTTGCCTACTATTTTATGGGACTTCAATAAAATAGATCAACAAGGCACTCTGGATTCTAGATTTGTGATAGAATAGGTAAAATTTGATTGTGTTATTATTTAAATTGATTCTTTGATCAGTAGTGTGTCAGAATAAAAATGCAAACATATGTATAATACATGTAAATTTAAACTTAGACTAGACCATACAACACAGGGAGTTGTATGGTCTAGTCTCTTTCAGTCCAGAGGCACACTCGACATAGGAATTATAGAAGAGTAAAGGCACAATGACTGTTATATTTTGTTTCGCAAACTTTTAGTCTCATAATAAATCCTAAATCCTTGAACAACCAGACAGCCATCACCACAGTCAATAATGGCGTCTCTTGACAGAATCATGTTTACAAAATCTTAAGTAAACAGTGGCATGGCGTCATTCATACGCATTTTTCAGTTCACATTGCCATGTGTAAAAATAGGACACATTAGGTACAAGAGTACCAGTCATCAGGGAGTGTTCGACGGTCACGGATGGGTGGCCGGTTGCGTCAGCGATCGACACGGCCTAATCTGACGATAAATCACTCGGTTTCTGGATCGGAATGAGATCACGGGTCCAAATCGATACTAAATGAGAGACGAGTTTAATTGGAGTAAACTAGTCGCTCGTGCACGATTTATTTCGTTAGTTCTTTTGTTGTCTTAAATCAGTATTGTTGTAGGTTTAGTGATGTCGCCTTTGTCTGCATTGTGTGGCTGCAAGTGGTTAATTGGCTTGTGCAATTTGTGCAAATAATGATGAATGGGATTTAGTGTTTTGTACTTTCTCTGCCCTTTTATCGTGAAAGGGTTAATGGTTGATTAACTTCATCTGCTTTACTCCTAATCAGAGGACACAGCCAGGTGCTGATTTTGGGATCGTGATCCATGAGTGTGCAACCTCTCACTATCCTTGTAATTGTCAAAGCATACAGCGAGTTAATTCCACTAAATATCTTGGTATAACTGTAGACCAAAGACTGTCCTGGCACACCCATATTGAAAATACCATGGCCAGGGTCAGAAAACTTATATGGATTTTTAAAACGTTACGGCATGTGATGCCAACGTTGCTACTCAACAAAATATATATTGCTTTAGCACAATCGGTCATCACATATTGTATACCGATCTGGGGAGGGGCCACCAAGACCAAATTTCTAGACCTAGAAAGGGCTCAAAGGTCTCTCATTAAATGTATGTACTTTAAACCCTTTCGTTACTCTACAGACAACCTTTACAAGGTAAGTAATCTTCTCTCTGTAAGGAAATTATACGTATTGAACATAACCATCCAACTGCACAAGACCCTTTCTTTTGATCCATCTAAGCTCGATAAAAGACGTAAAGACATTGTGTCCCGTTCCACTCTGGTCCGTACGGTATTTGCCAGGCGTCAGTATAACACTCAATCTACCTATATTTATAATAAGTTGAACCACATATTGAATATTTACCCCATGTTGCGGTATGAATGCAAAAATACTCTATCGGAATGGTTAAAATTAAACTATTATTATAATTAAATACGATGAAATTGAACTATTATTAACCAGAATATGTTAAAGTTTACCTGCACCCAATCTTAACATACATCACCAGATCAATCATTAACACATAGGTACATGTACTCACACCCATACACCACTCACACCCACCTCCCACACACACACAAACACACACACACACACACACACACACACACACACAAACCCTACACATACCTGAACTTGCTACAGCAATTTTGTAATCATCCTAGAATTCTAAATTTGTTTATTTTATTTTTCATTTCCTTTTAATTATGTCTCAACAGTATAAATTATTACCCATGGGAAGTTGCGAGGTAACCCCATCACAAGTATCCTTATAACTTACTGGGGTTGCCTCAATTTTGTGCTGTAGAACAATTGTGTGAGAAACAATAAAAACTTTTTATTTTTATTTTTTTTATTTTTTTATTGATTTGTTGTAATTATATTTGTACAGTTGTGTCCTTATATTGATAGAATACGTTACCAATCTACTGTAAATAAATTAAACAAAAAACCTTACTTGTCGAATTCCTATACCTATTCCTCCTTGTTCAATGCTCCGTCTTCAACAGTGGTTGAATTCATAGGTCATGTTACAAATGATGTAAAAGCAATGGGTTTTTAAGCGTTGCTTACTATAACAAAATCTTTCCTGTTTCTTAATTATGGTTATTTCAGTAACTGAATGGTTTTCCTTACCTACCTATAATTAGGACTGGTTCAAGTTCACCTCATCTAGTTCAAAGGTAAACGCTCGCGGCTTTAACTGCCGATAAATACTTACGATTTGAACCACACACGGTTAGTTTCAGGGTTACCATACCAGTAAAATGCATTTAAATGTGCATCTATCCGAACTAATATTATACAGAGATATAATTGTTTGTTTGTTTGTAAACGGTGATCTCTGGAAAAACTAATCTTATTACGAAAGTTCCTTTTATTCCAGAAAATAAATGTTAACTGTATGCTGTGGATATGCCTCGCACGAAAACTTTTTTTCTTAGTACTCTGAATTGTGGTATTTTATTTTAAAAGTTGTATTGAAGGCGTCTATCACGTAAAAAAATGTATGTAGACGATTAGTTGCAGAATGAAAGGGATTTAAACTAGAATAACAGTTCAACAAGTGAGGCGTACTGCGCATTTTTGCACCTCGGGTTCAATCGAAGATTATAGCGTTTCATTTCGTGTCAATGAAGGTATTTTGATGGGATTGTATGATTCGCATAGGTCAAACGGTAAAATTAAATCAATTCGTGAAAGTTGAGAGTTGTATAAAGTGGTAAGCACCCCGCTCTGGGCGGAGCTGAAGGGAGCCATCATATCAGCCGAAAAACGTCCACTGCTGGACATAGGCCTCCCCCAAAAGGGGGGGGGGGCACAAACATCAAGTACCTACTGACTTGCTTACCATTTCAATCGTGGAGCCAAGGTTTATTTAACATCGTGCAAAATATGCCGCGTAGTTTGAAAGCAAAAAAAATATGTCATCAACCTAATAAATAAATAAAAAAAAATACGTTAATGAATCCCTTTTTACACAGAATAAAAAAAAGAAACACTGCCCTTTCAACCACCTGGCGCTGAAGCAACCCTAAAATGCCGCTCGTATTTATTTATATGAAGTGTGTTACCGGGCGATAGATGCAGTGGCATTAGTTACAGCGGTGATAAAATCTCTTCCGGCGACCTCATACGATTCCGGGTTATATTATCTAAATGCTTCTCTTAGTTTAGGGTTTTGATACCTGTTGCATCTGTTCAAGTGTTTCTATAGTTTATTAATTGTTCCGTGAAATTATAATAAGCTACAACAACTTTACTACTGCAATCAAGTTTACAGGTTTCAAACTGTATAAGTTTTATGATAATGTTGGTGTGGTACTAAAATGAAGCAGTAGATTAATATTGACGGTGATTGTTAATCCAATAACCTTATTCAATTACACAATTAACATCACAAATTATAAAAAAGTCACATTAAACGAAACAAACAGGCTCATTTATAGCAGGCATCACAAGTCACAACGTATTCTCACCAAATTAAAATTATAATTTACACAAAAACATTAATTAGATTAACTTATCAACATTACCGTGGCCATAATTTACGAGTGGAATATGCAAATGTGTCGGCCATTGAAGCCCGCACGGTAGCACTGACTCAGAATTATTAATATGTTTACAATTCAGATAACAGAGGCCCTTTGTGTAAACGACCATAAAAGTAATTGGAGTAATTCATCTCAATAGCTTATGTTATAAAATTGGGGTTATAACGCAGGCCGGGAGTACCGAGCACGTGACCATTATACGGTTAAGTCTCGGGGTGCACCGCGGACCGCACCTGGATTTCTTCGTAATTTTTATTACCATGATTGATGGGTTAATTAACTGGGAATTGATAATTTTGTTAACTGTGGTTTTGTTTTAATTGGCACGTCATGCCTTTGGTTCATAACGGAGTTGAGGTGCTATTTACCGCCCACGAATTGGAGATTTTATGAGCGTTAAGGTTCTCGAAGACAGACGTAAAACGACAAGGCGACAACAATGCGATTACCAATTATCGCATCTTTACATCGTGCTCGTTTACGGAAACCAAAAACAAAACTGAACAAAAGAAGTCATGTTCTTTCCTAGGGCTAATACAATATTTAGGATTATTTATAAGGTGTTTTTAATAGAACTTGGAAAATTTACTAGGCCGGACATTGATGGGAAATAGACCATAAATGTTGTATTAAGATAGGATAGACAGCGTAGAATTTATCCCTTCCGTTCCCATCTAAATCACTGATAAGATATCAGGGATTAGGGATATCAATGATATCATAGACACGATACGAGACGCCAGAAGATCTATGATACCCTTGATAACTTTCGTATCATTCAGTTGTTAGAAAGTAAAACTTTTCCTCCATCCATAAAGTCAGTCAATGGCGGAATGAAATTTGAAACACAGCTTGTCCATGGACTTGCTTGACATCCGATACTTTTTATCACGTTGGAGAGTTTTTGGCTTTTTACGAGGGCGAAACGATTGTTGAATTTAGCACACAAATAGCGCGAATGCGAATGTTAACATCCAAATAAAATGCGCACAAAAATGTTAGAGAGGTTTGAAATTTCGTGTTTAAACCGTGCCGAGCCGACCATAGCCGAACTGATACGGAGTGAATGAACGAAGTTAAGACAAAATATAAAATTAAAGTCAAGCATTTTTGATTTTACAAGTATAATTTTGTTTGTTTTTTTTTTTTGTTTTCTGTAAAAGAATTTGTAAACTGTAGTTAAAAATAGTAGTTATAATCTGTTGAATAAGTCGTAAGTATGTAAGAACAAAATATCATATATGATTGTGACAAAACTCACTAGAATTAGATCATTAGATTATTACCTTGATTAAACCTCACAAGTTTTTTTTAAATATTTTATTAAATCTAGAAGTAAAATATAATGTTGTTTTTTCAGTTTAGTTGTGATTTTGTTAATATTTTCATTACACTTATTTGAACAAAAGAGAAAGTGTTACTCATTTAGATGCCTACTTCAAGACTGTTCCATGATCATTTTTTATTGAAATATAAGTAAATAGAAAAATATAAATCTTTTCAGTTGTATTATCACTTCATTCTCCAGTCCATATTAAATTTCCTTTTTATTTGTCAAATACATTCGCTTCTATTAATATTCGTATTCGCATTCGCGAACGCATCGTTTCTTGCGAATGCGAATGTAGAAAAATATATGAATATTCGCGAATTCGAATGCGAATAATCGTTACATTACTAGTTTGAATATTAAAAATGATTTGAGACGACATCTGTGGTTCTTGTCTGTACATGACCTTTCATTATAAAGCTCGCCTTGTGAAAGCTTTTCAGTGTATGCTATTGTCAACTCGTAAATGTTTTTAAAGAAGCAAAGAAATAGTGAAACAATGGCGACCAACTAAGATTTTACTGATTAGAAAACATTACCAATTTCATATTTCCTATAAAATAGTTTCCTCACACCATTTAAGTTCTTCTCAAACTTTGCCCCTCTTGAAAAATCTACCACAAATCGTGGGCGTTTGCACACAAAACTCACATAATCAAACACTAAACCCTTAAATTAACATACTACAGTCGGAATGTTTTCTTTCCATTATGACATGACGAGTATGACACAACCTTACGTGACAACATGACATCATTGTCACCATGTGACAACACAGGTACCAATGTACTGGCGAATCTCAGAACCGCTCCTATGGAATAATAACCGAGTGGAAGTCGGTCAGACCGACAATGTCAGCCATTGTCTTTATACCGACTAATTACTGTAATTGTTATACAATTACTATAAAGTTGTTTGCATATTGTATGTTGGTACTGGTTGATTAAAGCTTGCTAAAAATTTCGTGGAGAAGAATTAAAAAGTGTGTAAGGTTTTTTTGTTTGCAAATAGTGGTACGGATAGTATACGGTGAATAAGTCAAAAACAGTAGCAATTTCTGTTTTTTTACCACTTGATTAAGGCAAATAGTCATCAAACTAATTTTTGCAAAGCCGAACCCATGAATGCCCTATTACATTACGTTTTTCAACAGAGAAGTGTTTCACAAAAATTTACACGGTTTGAAGTTAGCAAGTCTGCGTTTTTTTTAAAATCTCATCGTAACTCGCAATGATAAATATCATCAATTAGAAATACAAGTTTTGAAAAGAAGAAAACCTTTTTTATCTTCCCTGTTGCTGAATCCAAAGTCGTATAGCAAACTATGCCGCGTAAAACGCTTATTCCCCGATCTATTCCGATCTCACTTGTTGACCGTATGCTCCGTGTCAAAATAACTTCCCATAATCTGGCGAATGCCGTCCATACGATAAATATGGCCCAACCCGGATATATTGACGTCCGCCGCTGTCGACACCTATATCTCTATATCTTCGTGTAATATGACACGTTATGGCATGTCTACATGTTTGTCCAAATTGCGAATTTATATTGTTTCGATTTCCTTACATTAATGGATTAGGTTTCAATAACTTTAAGTCTTCAATGATTTATTGAATTTCGTTGTTTAGGGCTTCCCGTTATATTAATTAGAAGAAAACAATTGCTGCCTAAAGAACTATCTATCAATTAATTATTATCGGTCAAGTTTGTGAAATCGGAGTGATGTTTCATTTGGTATATCTGTCCAAAATGTAAAAAACCCATTTTCATTATTATTTTTCTTTTTTTGTAGCCTGTTCATTGACAAAGCTGTAGATACCAAAATTCAAAATAAATAAACTAAGAAACCTACAATAAACAAAACCAAAGTGTAACGAAGATAGGATTAGGATTGTCATGAATCAAGAACAGGAAAAACCAGGAATTTCTCCACTATTAATCAAATCACCACTAGCAAAAACAAATTAATAATACAGTTGCATTAAATGCAGTGATCCCGATACTAAAACAGCAATTCCATTTATCTAAATTACTTGGCGGTAGTATTATACGAGTCCATTTTAGTGGAGAGTAGTTTAATCGTTTGACCCAGTTATTCAAACAACTAATTTCTGAATAAGGGGTAGCATGGACTTACCGATTCGTAGATCGCAAACGATTTATTCGCAATATGTTTAATAAACGCTGCGTTTTCATGGTGGCTAAGTTCGAGTTGCAAGTATGAAGTTTTAGAAAAGAAAAAAATACATTAATACATCGAAAAAGAAAGAACACATAAACCTAATACTTTCTCATTGTCACTTCGCACTAGTCAAAGGAGTACCAAAAGGTGCAATTTTGGGCCCATTCTTGAATGAAACTAAACCCCAAAATTAGATGTTTGAACGTATAAGAAGAGCTCGTGGTTGAATAATATCAGCACGAGTCTATCTTAAAGGCTATGAAACAGATGAAACGGCTAAAAAGGGGTTAATAACTGAGATGAGGACTAATAAAAACACATAAAAGAAGAATACCATGTTTTCAAGAGGTTTTTGTTATGTTTACAAGTAGTTTGACGTATATAATATTTGTATTCTCAATTTGACGGTATGTTTGGATTCAAGTGGAAGTTGCTGCTATTTCTCCCACATAATCCCTCCTCTTAAAAGATTAAAACCGCCCGCTCTGATTATTTTAGCGTCATAATAATTACTGACTAATTACTGAACATGTACGTGTAATTATTATATGTACATGTATATAGGTTACATATATACGTATGTAGGTTTATGTTTAACCCTTTTACGACTTAAGACGAGGTATGAATAATAATTATAAATGTTTTTGTGTTTATAATAAGAAGAACTGTTCCTAAGGCTTGTAATTGTTAATTGCTGCCATTTGAATACCTCTTATTATGAGCTGTTAAGTCTTCAGACAGTTTACGGTTTCACTTCCATGTTAATTTCAAATTTCAATATAGTCTATAGGAAATATGAATCAAGCCCCGAGATCGCGGGTCTATCAACAACTAAGCGCCGGTCGCTCAGCTCATGAACACATCACGTTTATTTCGAGATCAAAACTTATTTGCCAAATCCTTGAAAAGACATACCTACTGCAGTGAGATTTCATAATATAAATATAAAGAGTAGCTGTCCTCGCTGGAGGATGCACTTTACCTGAGAGAACCTCACAAACTATCTGCTTATAGTAGAGTGAAACTGATTGCAGATTAGCAAAGAAAAAAAAAACCTTAATAAACAAACATCATAATGTTAAATGATAATGATAATGATATTTATTTTGTAAGTAGGTTAAACATAACACTTTTACACGTCAATATTTTTGGGTAATTTCAAACTAGATGAGGCCGGTGTTTTCTAGCTTACTACTCTGAGAAGAAACACCAAACTCAGAGGTCAAAGTCTCTTTTAAAGTCCATACAATCGTACTGGTCAAATCATGAGAACCATGTAGGTTAATGTCTGAAGTGGTCTTTTGAGGAAAGTACCACACAGATTTGAGTGGACCTGTCCAGACAGTGCAAGCATTTGTCAGTTATCGTGTAGCTCAAACTTAAAACTTTAAGGAGCTCAACTATTTGACGAACAATACCAAAGGAAGGACATTTGAACATTTGGGTTAAAAGATCAAGTTCTGACTTTGACAGCGTCCCTATTTTTTATTTATTATCGTGTATGACGGTTTCAAAGCCTCGTGCGCATGCTCAAACTAAATAACGGTGTGTTCCGGAGTGGGCCCGCAATTAACAAGGTCTGGTTCGGAATGGGACGAGATGAGGAACATAAGCATATGTAGGCACTAGTTTATAAGCGCATACTTTATAATGAACCTATGTAAGTACGTACATAATGTTCGCTTGCACGCTCACGGGATTCCACAATCATTACCTACCCGCCTGTTATCCTGCAGGTTTTATAACTATATAGTTCGTGTATTAACCCACGTATTAGACATAAATACAGTATATAGATTAATAGTTTTATCTAAACGGGGATGTTTAATTCAAAAGTAATACGCGGTATTTAAGTGTCGACTCAACCTGATACAATTTTATTACGTTTGACAACTAGTTTGCTTCATATTCAATTAATATAATTAAAATACCTACTCGGTTATAAACTGGTCGAGTGCGAATTTGTAGACTGATAAGCAGAAGGCTTTATATTTTATTAATTGCTAATATCTTTTTATGACTTTGTTATTAATTTAATGTCGCCTAGGAAACCGAGACTCGTTTTCTATTCGTATCAAACTCAATATTATGTCCGTCGCCTAACTACAGGATAGAGAATAGACAAGATAAGATCACGATAGTCTCAAACCCATTTTCACCTCAGTTGCGGAACTCAAAATAGGAAGAGAAACGATAAATTGATAGCCTTCTGAGAATAACACGAGTACAATAAGTTCGCATAACCTTAGTTAGTTTATCATAACACCATAGGAGGTGCATAGCCGTCGGACTATGCAAAACAGGTTGAAGCGAATGCAATTATTGCAGTCATAGATAGATGCATAGAATTTTAATCATAAATCAATGGGTTTATGCGGCTTTGGGCATTCACGGCGTGTTTGTCTATGGCGCCAGAGACCATAGAGAACAGTAAGGTTTATGTCATAGATGCATGCTGTCATCGGCATATTCTGGCGTTTGTTACACGTTATATTGGCTCCACGTGTTGCGAATTGTGCATCGCGACCGTTTGACCCACTAATGCTAATCTATGGTACATTTCGTGAATGGAAGTCTGTCTGATTAAAACCAACCTCTATATTGTACTCGCGAACTGTACTGTTAACAATCAAATAAATCTGATAGCCGCGGTATTTCGTATCATAAAAGTTTATTAGGATTGATATGTTTGTTCGGTCGAGTGAAATCGGGTCATAGGCTAGTTCTCGGTTAATTAAATGGTGTTTACCTTCTGTTTAGTTTCTCTTTAAGCGATTTGCTATGGTTGTTTGCTTTTCGTAGGTACTATGTATTAAAATCACACTTTTCAAAGTTGAGTTGAACAATTTAGCAAGATTATTTGTTTGTTTGGTTTCCTACACCAACTTTAGATACTTCAAAAATGTTGACAGCTGTTTTACATATACGGAAATTTAATTAATGCAAGAATGTTTAATTCTAACAATTTGTCATCATTAATTTTTTGTCTCGCATTCTTGCCGTTTTAAACAAGATTTATTGCCTTTGAATATTTTATTGAGTATGATCATCATTTTTGCAAGTATATGAAAAAGCCTTCACCGTATATGGTAGGTATTAAATAATGTAACTTAAGTTAACTTAAGTTTTTCAGTAAATATTGGACCGATAAAACCATAAATTCGCTATGTTCAATAAAGTTGATAGCTCTCTAGAAAGCTGTAGTTTATTGCCGCTATTTCTAAGCTTGTATTACAAATTGTGATCATATATTATGGGCGGTTGTTGTTGCAAATTGCAAATATTTTGACGTTAGATATGTTAATAGCCTTGTACTTGAAGGATTTTTCCTAGTCGGTGTAATAATCAAGCTAGAGCGTCACCCATAAAATTTGAATAGTTAAATGACATATGAGGCCACGTAATTGTTTTACAACTAGTCTCGCTTCAGGCGGCCATCGGCGCCGGCCAAGGAGACGAAAAAGTGATTTGGCAAAATTAATGACTTGCTTCCATTTAGTTAAGAATCTGATATACACAGAGCAATGAAACAGTCAGAGGCTGTTCGCAGACTTGTTGCAAAAAACCACAAGTGAAGTGTATCGGTTATTTTTAGGTCCATTTAACCTATGTGAACTCGCGATTAGTCGCGATAGACCCAAAATTAATAGATTACGGTCAGTGACACTGACATCATCTTCAATATCTGATAATACTTGAATCCATTAAGTTGTTATGTTTGTCTACATCACAGCGTCGTAAAGTAAACATTGGACAGTTATCAGGTCAATGTGCGAGTAGGTACGCGTCTTGTGAAGTTCCGTTTACTAACAGAATTGGACAGACTTATTGATGATGATAATGACAATTTTATGAGCATGATTTTTACGATCGCGGCTAATCTATACAAATATGGAGTTCCGTGAATTTCCGACAAACTCTCTGTGCCTTTATCTCTGAATGGATTTTGGAAGAAGTTTTTGTTTTTCCAAGACCAGTGGTGGCATGATGACTGTTTGATGTTCAAATGAGGTACGATAGGCGAGGTTAGTTGTTAAAACAAAATTAAGACTCCTGTGTCCCTTAATATTGTCTTAAAAGATGCGCCACAATAACGCAATGGTGATGTGACAAAGCTTTTTCATAGAATGTTTTCCATTCAAGAAGAAGAAAATGCGTTGTCGAATATAGCGTCCATTTTGTCTGTACCTAGGCATCTTTAGTATTTTATTACGAATCCATTCTAACTGTTATAAAAGTGGACATGCACCAAAAATGTACACATTGCCCAATTCAAAAGACGGTGACACCATAAACAGGGCGAGTGTTAAGAAACTAAGATAGCCAGATACGGGAGATAAACTAGGCGATAACAGCAAAACAAAAGCTGATACAGTTATACTTGCTATCACGATTTTTTTTTCTTATTGTTACAATTTTAGGAGCGTTTGAGTTAAGTATTTTTTTTTTAAATTAATTTTAACTAGTGAATTGTGAGAGTAAATTATGAAAAAAAAAATCAGCAATTCAGTTCAATTTCTCGAACGAAAATTGTTGTAAAAATAAATTTGACTGGTAAACGCTTGCTGTGATTGGTTAAATTATTTTTAACAGCCAATTGCATCACTTGACTTGCATTTAATTTTTGTAGAAAAAGTTTTTAAACGACTTCATGGGTTTTAATAATTGCTGAGATCCTTCTTTTTTTTTTTAAATATTATTTGCATTAAAACATAGCATTTTTTTGCTGCGGCTTCTAATCTTTCATTGCACTACATTTTAATATGAAAATAAACACGGCACTGGCAACATTTTATAATTGAGATGTGTCTCGTTACGGCCACTTTGTATGTTTGCACAGTTATTAAGATCAAATGGCCGAGCAGCATATGACAAACATTGGCCATTTGGCCCAAATGTTTACGTTATCCAATATATAAAATATTCGTTGCAGGAAGATATAAATCCTGATCGGCTTTATCCAAGTTTAGTTCACTTCCTTATATGTGTATGGAAATTGTGGAATGTTAAATTTATGGAAGGAATTATTGTCTGTTGTACCACGATTATTATAATAGTACGAATTAATTATCTAGAGCTTGTGGTGAAAGTAGTGTCAACTCTCCTCTCTCTCTCTCTCCTCTGGTAATAGTTTTATCTTGACCAAGACGTGAGGAACTAAAGTGGAGCTGGGCAGGACACCTGGCAAGGCGCGGTGATGATAGGTGGAGTAAGGCAGTGACCGAGTGGTGCCCGAGGACTGGAAGAAGAAGTGTTGGTCGACCGGTGGCGAGATGGGCGGACGACATTGTTGTGAGGATTCTAAGATTTTCAGAAAATATTGCCTCGTTCTGCGTCCTTTTGTTCACCTTGTTGTTCAGGGAGCTTTTCTATGAACATAGTCATCATTATCATTTCAGCCGCAAGACGTTGGCCTCCCCCAAGCGTCACCATATCGACCGTTCCTATGCTTTTAACATCTACTCCTGTAAACATCACCAGTTCACGGGCCCACTGTATGGGGAGCTATCTAGTGTCGCTTCTTCTGTGCGCGGTCGTTGGTCAAGAACTTTCTTCCGTATAGACTATCATTTTCCCGTCCTTATTTACATATTTTATTTGGGGTCTTTCATTTATTACCATAATATTATTTCATGTTGTCTCTGCACCACCCTAAGGTCGACTGGTAGAAAATGCCTAAGGCATTAAGTCCGCCTTTGTACAGTGTTTTTACTAGTGCATAAAGTTTTATTAAATAAATAAATTATTTTACTTTTTTTTCCATTCTGTCCTGTCAATTTTCACGCTATCAATGATTCCTTATTATTTCCTATCACTCTTCAAACAATACATCCATCTTTTCTTTGGCCTCCATTTCCCTATCCATCCATCCACTTTTATACTTCCCAGATTGAGGCCAGAAATTCATGATACTCTCCTATCCTATCTGAGGCATCCCACGATAATATGAAAATTTACCAAATCCAAATTTGCATAAATGTTAAAACCATAAACATTGTAACTGGGCTGATTCAATAATCAATCGGTATCTGTAATCTACTCGTAGTTAACCACCTAAGTACCGAATGCCCCGACCCAAATTGTACTTAAGGTCAGCTCGTGATAACTAATCAGTGATGTTTGCCAAATTCAATCAAAATCAATTGGCTCACAGTCTAATCTTCTAGTATTTGTGGTAACCAGACAGGTATTGCCCACCATGGGAGGCAAAAGAGGCAGGGGATACCTATCGACTACCTGAACAAGAACAATCCACAATGCTATGTTTACGATGTAAAATTGTAAAGTATCAGGAGGGCTGACCTCAAATAGGGATAAGCCAGGAATTGATTGTTCATTTGCTATGTGATTTAACATCCTAATTTTTCGCTCTGAGATCTGGTTTTTGACGAGATCCTGCCAACAGCCGTGAAAAACTTAAAATCTTTTAAAAATTGTCCCGAAATCACACCAAAGTTTTCGGTCCATCCGTACAATATGAATCGTTGCCCGATTTTCTCACTCAGAATCAGTGAGAGCAGACTTGGGACATTTCCGACAAGGCCGACGCCATGTCAAAACAGTGTAAACACGAGCGACGCTTGTAGTTTGCATTAGCGAGACCAAAGGGCTGTTTGCTGAGAAAACTATTACAACGGTTCGAGCCATTTAGGTGTGGATGTTTTTTGTTCACGGGCTTAGGTGCTGGGAATTGGAACAAAATTATAGGGAAATATATAATAGGGGATGAAAGTTTGTAAATGGAAATATGTAAGGTATATGTGAATGTTTTTATGTACAGTAACTGTAATGCTACCCAAAGACATTATTCTACGCGGACGAAGTCGCGGGCACAGCTAGTTTTACATAAGTAGGAGCATGTACTTTGTCAAAAAAGCTTTGATATCTACCTACCTATACAGATTGAGGAGTGAATCTAAAAAAAACTCAGGAAATATCAATGAGATTATACTTGGAAACATACACATTGCAACACAAAAGCAACGAAAAATTTGACAACTTTAGAGGAGGGTTAAGGAGACTTTGTTTTATAGGTATATAAATAAATATTCTTGCATGATCTTTGGTAAACCAACTAAAACTAAAAAGTTTGACCCAATAACATTCAGTACTCAAACAGGTAGAAATCAGAACACATACAAGAAAGGATCACGTCTTTTGGCACGTGTCGTTTTCGCAAAACAAATTGGCATTCAACTTGTCGAGTTTGCGTGCCAAAGCAAACTAATGCTGTTTTCCTTTCAGACTTAAACGACTTGCTACAAGCATGCAGAACAAATTGATCAATGTATAACACTAGTTTAAGCTGTAGTACAAGGTGTCACATCAATTGACTGACGTATTTGCGTCAACAGTGACCGCGGAGCAATCAGACGCACCTAACTGGTTCTAGGGATTACTTGCTGTTGAAATGTTACAGTGTATAAGCCCAGCAAAAACGTGGTAAGTTGCAAACAAGTAGCTGACGTGCTACCGTGGTATGGTATAAGAGTGATTAATTTCCGTGCTTCTCATTTTAGAAAGTTTACTAGTCGTGGATTTACAGTTGATTGTACTAAAGTCGCCAATCGCTCCCTCCTTCCCAGCTCCATGCCTTTTCTTAATTGACTTGCTAAAAAAAACTTAGCAGCCAGAAAATACTGAATGATTAAACATTGAAGAAAAGGTGAAAAATCTTCCGTCAATCAGACAAAAATACTAGGAAACATTTCGCTTTTTTACCTCGCAGGAGATGCTAACGAAGCTACGCTCGAAGGTAACTCTAGAATCTTCCGTTGCGCTCAGGATTAAAGTGCTCGTGACACTGAAGACACTGTTTTCTTCCCATTTTCCAAAGTCTACTTTTTTAATTACGCGTCATTGACGATATAGTTAACTCGACGCCTTTTCAGGATATCCCTGTTTCTTCGACGCCACTTTGGCTACCATTAGGTCAGACCTTTACACAGTCGCGTCGGCCATTCAAGTCAGCTGTTCAGTTACTCGTAACATGAAAAACAAATAATAAGCTTGAATGTTAAGTATTACCTTCGTACTACCTACGTACCTAATCTTTGTTGGATTTTTTTTCCATATTGGATTATTTCCAGTACTATCTAACACCGTCCGATCTAATCGATCAACCAAGTTTGCTGTAAAAGGAATGAATGACATAATGTCGCCCGTGATGTGAATTCTAAGTTAACTTAAACTTGTTTCATATATTTTTCTGCCGACTTTTAGTAGATCATGTGTAAAATGACAATCATAGGTGTAGGCGTCATTAGTTTAACCGACTTCAAGAAGGAGGAGGTTCTCAATTCGTCGGAACCTTTATTATTATTTTTTATACATGTTCCCCGATTACTCGAAAATGGCTGGACCGATATGGATTTTTTTGTTTGTTTGAAAGGGTATGCTTCCCAGGTGGTCCCATGATCATCAAGTCAGGATTTGATAATGGCTCTTGAATCTCTTCAAAATATATAGGCATAATTGAAGCGATTTGGGTAGTTTTTGGGAGAGTCTCGGAGTGGTCCCATTTCAATGTGGTGAAGATCTGATGAAGAACTTCGGAGATAGGCAATAGAACTCCTCAATAAATGATAGCGAATGGACTGGGATTGCTGAAATCTCATGTCTGTCTATTGTTTACACCAGTTCATAATATAACATCACGCCGGTACGCTGTGAAGCACATGAGAATGAAAAAAAAAACTTTTTCACAATTTAGATTGTTGTATCTGGTGAACAACCTATGTAAAAAAAACATGCGCTGTTGCGTTGTTAAGGCGAGCATGTCTTTTAAAAAGGAATTAAAATGAAACGGCCAATAGATCGTGCTTGACACCAATTAAGGAAGCGGAGATTGAGTAGCAATTAACTATTATAATTTTGGGCTTAATATTTAAGAATCCGTGTCGTGGAGTTCTTTGTTTTGTCAGCCAAATGAATGATATACCATTCGATCAATCAGTGGCTCTGTAAGTAAGTAAAATATTTACTTTATAATTGGTTTAATTACAGAGTATTTTCACAAAAGAGGAGGTTCATTCAGAAGGTGGATAAAGGGTACTCCCTTACTTCTCCTAAAATGTCCGAAAATCATTATCCATAACACCTTTGCTATAAACTTCAGTAACCATAATGTTTAAAATCCCGAAATTTTGTTTGACAGAATTATCTTTAGTTCTAAAAGTATTCTGTCATAATATCGAGTACTATAATAATTGAATCTCCTAATTTTACATGAGCTAAAGTTCTATGTCCTAAGTATTGTGTTAAATAACGTGTATTATTCCGAATGTTCATTTATAATATTTTTTTTAGTCCTAAAACATTTGCTAATAAATAGGTTTTAGTGACAGAAACGAATCGCTGTAAATCCGACTCCACGCAGTCTTGTCTGCCCTACCCCTAGAGTGTAATTTAAAATTGCGTAGGCGCGAAGGGGCGAGGCGGGCCGCGAGTTGAGAAGCAGGTGGTTGTAACACTGGTGAGCTTTACAATCAATCTGCGACGATAAACTCGCGTGGGACCGCCGGAGCCCCGCAGTGCCGGAGCCGTGACAGAAACCATGCCTGCTGCATGTTGCATGCTTGCTTGCATGCTGCATGCTTGCTTGCATGCTGAATGCTTGCTTGCTTGCTGCATGCTTGCTTGCATGCTGAATGCTTGCTTGCATGCTGCATGCTTGCTTGCATGCTGTATGCTTGCTTACATTCTGCGTGCTTGCTTGCATCCTGAATGCTTGCTTGCGTGCTGCATGCTTGCTTGCATGCTGCATGCTTGCTTGCATGCTGCATGCTTGCTTGCATGCTGAATGCTTGCTTGCATGCTGAATGCTTGCTTGAATGCTGAATGCTTGCTTGCATGCTGCATGCTTGCTTGCATGCTGAATGCTTGCTTGCATGCTGAATGCTTGCTTGCATGCTGCATGCTTGCTTGCTTGCATACTGCATGCTTGCTTTCATGCTTGCTTGTTTAGAAAAACCACATGTTCACAATCAACTGCTTTATTGAGTACATGCATAATATATTAATTTATGTATATAAGAATTATAATGCAAAATCAGATATTTTAAAATTATAAAAAAATATACTTAAACGTATACAATAATTATTAAATAATTTAGTATTAAAAATAAACATTATGTAATTTGAAGTTAGGACTTATTAACTTTTATTGAAAACAGTTTTATGTCTTTTGTATATTATTGATTGTAATTTTTATGACAAACGAATTTAGGACATATAATATTTAGGGATTTCAATGTTATGGCATGTGATATTATGTGATATTAAGTTCGGGTAAGTTATCATTCGGACAAATGATGATTAGGACAAAAAAAGTTATGGCACTTTAAATTATGGATAAAAAAGTTAGGTGACACAATAGAGAACCGGATAAAGACTAAAAAGGCGGTTGAGATTACAGGCCTCGTTGCTCGTAGAAATATGACAATTTGACAGTCATATTTACGTATAAATGTCTTTTTTTTTTAAGAGTGTTACTTCTGTTACGTAATTTCCAAAAGTGAAGCATTTGACTAGGTACACTATTAACGATTTGAAATACACATTTGGCCATTTGTAATCCATCTGTATCGCCTGATTTTACCTATAAACTTTTTACGATATTGCCATCGGTAGCTTATAAATGTTATTTGTGTTAGTTTAAGTGCTGCAATACGACTATTAAGCCGAATAAGGACAAACGCGATCCTTTGATGTGTATGTTCACACGTAGGTTGGTAACTATCATGTTTTATAGCTAGTACTGCAATTGAACAATTGAATGCTTGGTGGTCTGAATGCTTAGGTAATCCTATGGTGTAACAGAGGTAAATATGTTTTCTTTAATTTTACCAACTAGCTAGTTCCCGCGATTTTGTTGGCGTGGCCTGTCTCATAGAAGTTTAGCATTTTTTCCAAATAAAAATATCCTGTGAAACTCGTTACATAAATATGTTTATTGATAGCCTATTTTTAAAATTGTAAAATTATTGTAAATATTTTGTGTTCATTTTCATTTACGGTGCATCAAATAAATGCTTTATCTATCTATCTACACATCTAGGTCATCATCTTCATCACATCATTAATAGTGTATCTTTCGTTTAGTGAAATAATGTTCGAAATCTTCAGTCTTTCAGAGACCGCCTTTTACCTTTACTTTATAATATTAGGTGTGCTGTTAATGATTTTGGACAACGGATGTTATTTAATTTTAAATAAACAACACTTATCCAGTCAAATTAAATTAAAATGAGAATGAAGAATCAATTTTTCATAACTAATAACTAGCAGTAACCCAGTAATGACACAAGAATGGCAAATCACACTAAACACCTTGCCTTCACATGCTATTACGAGTTTCACACATCATCAATCATCGAATTTGCTTACCAAATAAACTGTGCAATTAGTCAATTACCACATACACGAAACATTTGGACGTTTGTGCAATATGCGACTAAACTGTCAGACTAGTCGATCAATCATTGCGTTTAGTCGCAGAGCTTGGAACCGCCGCACGGGCAGTGAATACAGGGGCCCTATGAAGTCTTTAAACGATCATGATTCCGCTCTAAGAGGGAGATGGAGCTATACATAGCGAATAGCACTATCCCGTTTACATCGTCAGAATTGGATGACATTAGCACGTCATAGTAGCCCTAATATGCCCTTCCCAAATATGTGGGGGTCGGTGTCCAGTATAAGCCGATGCAGCTCAATTTTACATACCTACTGTATTCTACTTACCTAAAGTGACTGCCTATCTGGTCTCCGCAACCCGGTTACTGGGTAACATGATACCCACGGTAGAGATTAGTTGTCAGAATTTCGGGCCTCTGACTACCGGTAACGACCGACCAATACCTTAACATTATTTCTAAAATACAGTGGGACTTTGATATGTACTGAATGGACACCATTACGTCCGTGAATGAGCGACCTCGGCAAGCGTTGCTTACCTTGTAGATCGTCTAGAGCGGCTCTTATAACTTAGCCAAATAACCACGATAAGCCCCATTATAATTACTAATCATTTTTGCCCGCGCAATTTGTGCTGAGCAAATTTCGGCTCTCATAATCAGAGTTGTAACTGACCGCCAATTTTTTTTAAGTAAACACATGATGGCTGATAAGGCAGAATGAAGGAAGAAAATGTGTTGCGCCGACCCCAAGTAACATGGAATAAGTGCAGGAGGATGATGAACCTGGTTGAATCCATGGTCCGGAGCGAGGAGGCTTGGGAAGCGGTCACCTCCTTCTGCGAAGCAGTAATGCTAGCCAAGGAGGAGGCGGGCCGCGCGAGGGAAAGGCAAGGCCTTCGCCCCAACCGCTGCTACAGGAGAAGACGCCCCGGGTGTCGGGAGTCGCAGGGCGATCCCCGGCCACCGTAGGCGCGGGCCTGGTGGTGATCGGACGGCGAGCCACCCAATGCTCGCCGTCCGATCACCACCAGGCCCGGGTCGATGGCGCGTTGTGTTTCACGCGCGCCTCAAAGAGATGTCAGCATAAAAGACGGGGCCTGCTAGGGCCAGAGCCTGCCAGGGTTGCGGAATTTGTTCGAAAGAGTCACCGCGGCCCTGGAACGCAAAGGGCTTTAGAAGGAACTCGGATGGGTTTTAGTCAGTAAGAGTCTGACACGACCTTCCTGGCCGCTGCGGCGTCTCGCAGCTCTGTGCGTTTAGTCTACACGTGTAATCTGTCTTTTCGTTATGATTTAGGTAAGCTGATTATACAGTAGAGTGTTGAGTTCAAGTGAGCACGTGCCTTTTGTTACAGATATGAGTGGGTTCTTGTTTAGAGTTTAGATCGATGACTAGGTTAAGTACGTCGTCACGATCTTAGCTTTCAATATTCATAACTAGCTTTACTCCGCGGCTTTGCACGTGTTTATACAGATTTTTGCAAAAAAAAGGCATATAACCGTCTCCAGGGTGACTGTATTTGTACCAAAATTTATCAAAATCGGTTCAGCGATTTAGGTTTGATATTGTAACAAATATCTAAGCAAACTCACTTTTGACTTTATAATGTTGCAATAGTTAGGATTTGGGCATTGCTTTGTTGAGCAAAATTATGGTAGTTAAAAGAAGGAATTTAACAAAAATATTAGAGTTTTTTTCGTGTTTTTCGCAACCTTTCCTAACTCTCTTATTTTCGAAGTGAAGAAAATTTCTTGCCGTTATCATAATTTTGCTTCTACGAGTACCTACTGTGCACGTAACATGCATTGCTACGTACAAACAATAAAATTGAAATAGGTAATTTAGTCAATAGCAAGTAGACAATATTGATATTTATATTTCTTCAGAAAAAAATAAGCACAAAGGAAACACTGCAAATGAAATAGAACATAAAATTAACGGGATCATGTCTATGCCAACTGCCACGCGTGCTGACGTAGTCGGCAGGGAGTCGATACTCGAGAGCCGTTTGAGTGGCAATTGACTAACGTATACGTATCCAATACGTTTCTTTTCCAAGTAATTTCGACCTCTCGTTGAAAATACTCGCCGCTTTTTGAGCATACTCAACTTTCATTGTGTGCATTACCAGCTAGATAAAAACAAAAAAAAAAATAGCCAATGCTAAAAGAGGTGTTTTGTATTAATTTATTTGGGTATGAAATGGAACGAAAGAGTAACTAATGTTTTTTTTTTCAAATTCTGGTTATTCAGCTTCTTGATACGCTATGAAAGCGTAGGTGAACTATTAGCGATGAAACAGGTTATTGGGTAAAAATTCCAAGGAGTAATGACGTATGTGGAATTCATGCATTGAATTGTTAATTCATAAAGGTAAATGGCGCGAGGAAAGTTTTGAGTGTGAATGTGAATGGCTATAAAAGTAGCAGAAACTACACTACAGAGGTAATAATAGAAAAGTTTGGAAGAAAAAGACGCGCCGATCTCAAATAAACCAGTAAAGGACAAGAGCGAAAGGGCAATGAATCGACAGACATGAATAGTTGAGCACAAACTTGAATACATAATAATTTGGTGGGAATACAATTTATAGTGCCAAGTACCTAATTAGACACAAAACATTCAAGAACTACCTTCTATAGTTTATAATGATGATATAATAAAAACAAATTTAAAAATATTACAACATTAACGCAGAACAGTAGCTAAACATCGTGATACTTTAAGCCAAGCCAATATCTACTAATTGCTCGAACTCTGAAAACCTGTATTCAAGCCGGAATGTGACCGAATGTTCATTGTGCACAGACGATCTCGACACGACTTGCCAATTACAATTAACAATGGTACAAAGACGAAAAATATGTTAGAACTGACCTGGGTGTGACAAACTAGTTGCCCAACTCTGTCTTGCGAAGGTAAGGTTACGTTAGTAAGTGGTAGACAATACTGATGCATAAAACTCGAAGAGTTTAAACAAATTTGGACTGAATAAGAAAAAAACCATAATTGAAATCACAGAGTGAATCACAGGACTTCACTTCACCTTCACTATATGCACCGGTAAACGTATCGAAACTAAAAATTTCTTTGGACAATCAAGTGAAGATCAGTACTGCTTTTAATTTATACCTTGTTACTTCGAAAAGTTTCCACGAATAAACGAGTCAAACTTTCATAAAGCTACATCAAGAACATTGTATGCAGAAACAACTCAGCGATGCTTTCTGTGACTGTACAGTGTACACTGATAAATGATTACGACATAACCACATCAAATCATCTACCAGCCTGCTCTGTGATTCCCTTTCCACGTCCGACTCGCGGCTATAATTTGCAACACAAATTACTGGACCGCAATACTTCGAATAACTCGCATCGTTGGCCAAAAATTACACGGAGCGCAGCTTTAATTATATCTCGGGCCAAAAATCTCAATCAGGATGTGCCATGAATGACACGCGTCCTATATTTGTGGCCGATGATCCGAATCGTCGCACCCGTCTGCCGAGTTGCGACACTGAACAAAGGCACACTGTCTCATTGTCGTTTCAGGACCTACTGTTGGAGTGTAGACGAAATCGAATGCGCTTGAATTTAACGTTCGATTTTTGAAGCCCGATGACATTTTTTTTTTTGGTGCTAATGTCGTTGGATATTGGAATCGAGCAGCCACTATAAAGGTTGAACGCCAGGAACGGGAAATAAAGAAAGTTGAAAGAAATTCTGTCCTATATTTGAATCGTAATACTGTTTCTACAGCAACACGGTTAAACGTCCTAAGATAACAGAACTGGAGATGGGAAACCGTTTATCAGCTGTTTGTATTCTTGCGTAATGTGTAACCGTTAACTTGGAGACTGGAGATGGAAATTAATGGAATATCTTGATGCATGTAGGCGCTTGTAAGCATATTCATGCAGGTATAAATAAATGTGACGGGAAAGATCCTGGTCCTGCTAACAGTAATGTTAATTTTCTAGAGAAAATAGGACATAGAAACAAAGAGGAAGGACTCCTTGTTTTCGATAGAAAACAAAGCTTTTCTAAAGCAGTACGGCTGTTTTATTGACTAGTGAACTAGAACGCTGTAATGTTTTAATTGCCTCTCTAAAATCATAGCTCTCTCTGTTATTGTTTTCGAAGAACCGGTTGCTAATAATTATAATGAAAATACTGAAGACTAACAAGACGACATACATATTTCGTTCTGAAAATTAATTTTGTGAAAATTCTCCTATTAATAATAATTTGCACGTGAATAAATTGATGAATCAAAGAAGAGACTAGATCAAATCAACGAATTTGTGATTGATTAAAGTCAAAATGTAGGTCAGAATCTCATTTTGTGGCCAAATGGTACAACCTTGGACCCAAACGGAACCATTAACGTGTTTAATTCGATCTTTAAAGACCATTAAAGTCGCATTTCAAGAGAAAACGGTTAGATTTACAACGATCATTGTAACAAGATAGATTTGTTGGGACGAACAGATTCATCGGTAATGATTCGCATTGGAAATACATTGGTCATCATTAATATCGATGAGTTTGGATTGGGAGAAATAACTATGGAATATTGGTCTTAAGTGACTGTTTTATTTATTTATTTAAACTTTATGTACAATAGTGGTACATGGGCGGACTTAATGCATCAAGGCATTCTCTACCAGTCAACCTTTGGGTTATAAAGACTATACTGTGGTAGGTGTACAATAAATAAAAATAAGATTAAAAATTGAATTTTAACAATTCGGAAAGAATATACAGATAATATATATAATACTAATAAAATACATATATATGCTAAAATAATAAACTAATAAATATGATATATAATAATCATACCGATTAAGAGAATTCATAGTAATCATGACGAAGAACAACTAAAAATGACAAGCTTTTAAGTAGTGTTTTCGGATTTTACGCTTAAAGGAAAATTTTGACTCCGCCTTCTTGATGTTCTTGGGATAGATCAGAGTAGCAAACATCACCAAAATCAATTATAGGAAGCACAAGTGACTGGACCACTGGACCACTGTTAAGTTATGGATTCTCGTCGTTGTGTCGTCGAATACGAAACTTAATAGTCACTCGATACAAAACAAAATGGTGAATAAGATTCCTATCCTATTTACTTGTTACAAAATCACTATCTTTCTTTGCATCTAACAACAAAATTTCTCATAAAAAAAAAAAAACTGAAATTGCATGAGTTCATGTAAGTTCATGTTCCAACGTTGAAAATATCAGTAGCTAAAATTGTCAATAAATTTTAAAAAAGAGAACACATGTCATGTTTGTAAATAATAAATAGATACCTCCCAGCTGTAACAATATTGACGTAAGAAATGTATTGTTTATGAAATAACGGCAATTTATATGTGGCCGTTGTTTCACGGCTATTAGATCCGTCATTCATTCTAGCCGAAATGTCACAGTTGAACTTTCTGGTGCTGAACAAGTCACCACCCATACGCTTGAAACCTTTGTCGGTATATTTTCATGCGGAGGTTTAGCTAAGAAGAAGAATTCCTTGCCGGAATCTAAGCGTCCTTGGAGCTGTAACTTGGAGGTATTGAAGTCAATAGTATATGGGTAAAGTTGTTTGAGGCAAGGATCACGATCCTTCGTCGTCCACATCATCGCTTCGCACCGAATCATTGCTAACCATTAGGAGAGATATTGGTCAAATACCTAGGGGAGTCTCTATCAATCATCATCTGCCTAGCATTTTACCAAGTAAATTGGGGTCGGCTTGCTATCGAACCGGATTCAACTGAATACCAGTACCTTACGTGAAGCTACTGCCGGCCTCCACAACCAAGTAACTGGGTACTTCTTGGCAAGACTGGTGTCTGATTTTCGAGGTCCGACAATCTATACGACTGCCAAATCCCTATAAACAGTCGGGCCAACGGCTTAACGTGCTTTCCGAGGCACGGTGGAGTCTCAGTTAGGATGGTCACTACAGACTGACCTAAACAAGCGTTGCGTTATCTTGGAGATCGATCATTCTTATTTATCCACGGGAGTATCTATCAATGAAAATAACTATTATAATTATAATGTCCGCACAAATGCACATACGTCCAATTTAAAAGCCTTTAACGAACTTGCATGCGTGACAGAATTTCCTCCTGCCCCATAAACCAACGTAACGGGAACCAACGGTGCCCCAAATAATATTTAAGATTCATTGACAACGTGACTAGAAATGCGTACATTTCATAGTACGGCGCCTTCGTCCTTCTAGGAAGCACATTCCATTGTTTAATTAATCCAAGTAACGTCTTCAAAGTGTAAACATGACATCCGACCGTCGAGCTGTGTGGCCATTTTGAGTAATTGTAATTATTATTACCAGAATTATAATTACATGTTGACAAATTGGCGCTAACTCCACTGTGAGTAATGGTTCCTGTATCGCAGTCCCACGGACCTTAACAGTATAAACAGACGTCTTAATATAATTTTACGACAATCTTCCTGTGTTAGTTGATGATGGTCAGTGGCGTTGTAATGTATTGCTTGATTCAAATAATGTTTTTGTAACATCTGTTTTGGGTAGCGAGCAATGTCACGATTGAAGTCGAAAATCTTCAGCAGTTTATGGCCATGAGTTGAGTAATTGGTACCTTTAATACGAATTTTACCGTGGAGTTTTTTTGCTTAACCAGTAGGAAGTGGTAACGGTCCGGGCTTTTAGGAGACTGTCTTTATGTAAAACTGACGTTCTAGCTCCCAGACCAATAATATGAATATCTAAATGATTTTTTAATGTTTGTGTCAATTACTGGTACCTATTTAATCAAAAAATATTCAAACGTGATTCCGTGAGCTTTTCACCTCCTTTTCATTTAGAAAAGACTTCACCTGACCCAGAAATGTTTGTGGAGTTTTCATAACATATTACTATTCATATATCTATTATTATTCCAGGTAACACTTGCTCCAATAAATGTTAAAATTCGTTTAACGCCCGTTTTCACATTAAAAGGACGATTCGTGATGAAACTCATATTGGAATGGTTTACATATAAAGTTCTAAGTGTGAGCGCACGCGAGATGTTTTACAATTTCATTATAATACGATCGTTCAGGCGAAAGAGCATAGAAAATTGTGTGAATATGGTAGACATTTTATGGGCTGCATGAAAGTAAAAATGTAAATAATAAGGAAATTAAATAAGGTGCTATTTGTTTTTGTCACGTAATTATAGCTGTTTATTTATAAAATCACGCAGATTAGGATCAATTAGACACAGATATTATGATCAATAATAAAAGCTTAAATTAATGTGCAATGCTTCCTTAACACTACTTTTTAAATAGTTTATTTTTTTATAGTTGTGGCAATTTATGAATCTTTTTTTCTATCCAGTCTTTATAATTTTTTGCCATAAGACTCAAATATATCTACTAATATTTTTCTTTGCTGACCTTTACCTATTTCCCGGACACATCGGGACACTTAAAAGACACTGTATACGCACATTACGGACATTAAAGTCGTGAGAACGACAGTAAACGGCGTCGGCAACTCGCCTGTCAACTGTCACACTAGTTGTGAGCTACCGTTGGCGAGTGCTTGCATTCAAGTGCCAAGTGTTCAGTGCTGACTGACGCATGCTTACAAGATGCAGTGTCAAGTGTACACGGTACTTTACTTGTAAGTACAGTGCAAGTGTATGCTTGCATTCAATCTGTTTTGTGAAAAGTAGCGTTTCTGATTTCTACTTAGGCCTAGTGGCTTACTTGGTGTAGTGTTCACTATGATCACTAGTTTAGGGATTAGGGTTTTAAGTTAAACAACCAAATTCAGTAAGTACGCTCAATACTAAGTGTTGGCACGTCCAGCCTGCACGGCGTGCCACGATATATGATTGTGCCGTCACTTAGCTGAGCTATACATTTATTTGTGTATACCACATCTCTTCCTTTTTATAATTTTAAATAGTTTTTAATTGCAATTGCAATATTTAGCATTTGAACGCAATAACGTTATGTACAATGCAATATTTAGAATTTAGAAATTAATTTGCATTTAAACATTCGTTTAGATTTTGTTTTTAAACATTCGTTTAATTTCAAAGTACAAATATTTTGAATTTAGCATTATACTTAGAATGACATTTGTATTAAACCTACAGATACATTTTATTGTTTAGCAAAGCAGTATTTTATTTAAACTGGTAAAAGCATTCTATTGTGATCGAGACTTTCCATTTGCTCTCTTATTTATTTTGAAAAATAAATGATGTTTATTTTGGAAAAAGATACACTTACACGTCAATCTTTTTTTCTTTCTTTTGTATTTAATACTAGATGAGGCCGGTGTTTCCTAGCTGACTACCCTGAGAAGAAACACCGAAACAAACTCAGAGGTCAAAGTCTCTTTTAACGTCTATACAATCCGTACTAGACTAATCATATGAGAACCATGTAGGTTATCTAAGTACTTGAGGTGGTTTTTTGAGGAAAGTGCCACACAGATTTGAATGGATCTATCCAGATAGTGCAAGCATCTTTCAGTTATTGTGTAACTCAATTTAGAACTTTAAGAAGCTTAACTAATACTGAGCTTTTAATGATAGAACAACATTGTGATGTCTCGTGACCGATGATCTAATTCCTTCTTTACCTGTCCGATGTGTGCTCTTGTAGTGTGTTTTTTTTCGATTAAGGTGTGTGTTTGAATTCTAGTGTTTTACCGTTGTATGATTCTTCATGAGCTTTTTCGTTGTTTTCTTTACTCAATAATACTTCAAGATTTTTTCGTAATTTTCTGTACTCAATAATACTTCAAGAGTTTTTTCGTTGTTTTCTTTGCTCAATAATACTTCAATAGTTTTTTCTTGTTTTCTTTGCCAAAATTGTCTGAATCATTTTGGTTATTCTTGATGTCTATTAAATAGTCAATTTGTTTCTGAATTGATTTTCCGGATGTAGATTTTCTTGTTTTCCGGATGTAGATTTGGTGTGATGCACTGTTATACATCATGACATGATCTTTTTATGATAAACATGTTTATCATGGTAGTTACAAATCACCTTTTCTGTGTAGGTACTTATCGCATTGACTGAAAAATAACTCATATTATATAGATTTATGAATAGATTTGTCTCCTAGAACTTGCAGTTTTGCTAAGGCTAGTAAGTATTTACAAATCTTATTATTTCTCGTTTGTGTGTATTGAATTCCTGATTACAGAATTGTCTGTTATGTCAAATATTACCAATGTAACGACCACAGATTTATGTTTGTGCTTGAGTTTACAAATTCCTTATAACTCATAAAAACAAAGTCCATTTTTAAATATTTACTCTGGACTTCTTAATTATTTTAGGTCTCTGTTCCTGTGAATTATGAATCAGGTTTATGACTAGTTTTTTTTTCATGATTTCATACATGTGAAATTATTGAATTGCCCACACTACACCAAAGATATTCTATCGATTTTAGTCGGGCAAAACCATTGTAAATGAAATGAGGTAGGGTCGTTCTTAGTTGTCCTACTGAATTAGTACAGCAGCCAACAGGACTAGCCACTACTTAGTACGATATGTTTTTTTCATTGTTTCCAAGGGTGAGAATTTGAGTAGGACCTTTTTTTTCTTTTTTACAAACCATTCATTGGTAGTTTTATGATTGAAAATTGGAGATCTACTTTACAACTTGGCAAAATGGGGTTTCACTGACCCGCTAGACACCAAATGTGAGTGCGGTGTGCCCGTACAAAATATGGCTTACTTGTTGGAGTGCCCTTACACTTGCACCATTGAGGAACTCATAAATGCCACGGATGTTGTGATAAGCGTGGCCACCTACTTTAAGAGTCACCATCGACTCGAACAGAAGAATAATGAAATTTATCCAAAAACATTAGATTTTTTTAGTGGTTTCCGATTTTGTGAATGTCTAGATTGATGTAGGTACTACTATAACTAGTACTTTGACACAAGATGAAACTCGTAGCCCAGAAACTGAACAGGTTTCAATTGAAAATTCATTTATTTTTGTTTATTGATACCGTGTAAGTAGTTCTGAACACTTTAAACATGACTGTGAGTGTTTCCTGTTTTTGGAAATGAATTCATGATCATGACGTCACAAATTAATTGCAAGTAGGTACAGTGATACAAGTGGCTGTTTATAAATCATTCAACCAACCACAGGTAGGTACTTAAATCATGCTATCACGTCTCAAGATGATTATCTACCAACATATTTTTTTTAATATTTTTATGTGTGTCCCTACTTATCGGTATCATCGGAGAAACCCAAGAAACTTTATTGGTTTTATTTATAGAAATCACCCAGGAAACCTCTTTGAACTTGAGATAGTGTCCATTATCAATGCATTCATATCAAAGCATTGTTTTAGCACATTTAGGAAACTAATAGCTTTTACCCAAAAGCTTCCTAGAATTATTTTATACACCATGGCCACGCCGGTCTTATCTGTTCGTCAAACAACCCTTGCACGTTTAATAATTAATTGTTGCATCGTTGTCGACGTAGAAAATATAGTCTAGAGAAGAGGACTTCAGTCCAATTCTTCAGTTTTAGTGTTTTCTACTTTCTAGTTTTTTTTTATGACAGTAGATTGACATTTTGCCTTGTTATTAGCACTTCAATTTCATTGTTTTGGAAATGGCTTTCGAAACACATTTCAATGCAATTAACATAAATTGCAGTAATCACCTTTGTGATTTTTATTACCGCATGTTGCTATTATAATATGATAAAGGAAGGCACATTATCTTGTTTTGCTGTGTTTCTGCAAATGAAATTTGAAAACACATTTTATGCAAGTTGCATGAAATAAGGCATGAACTGTTATCACGTTTGTGATTGTTATTGCTATATCGGCAAGAGAGGTACCTATCGTAGACTTTGTTCAATTTGTTAACTGTTTTTTGAGAGTTTACTTTGTTATGATTTTGATTTTTTTGCTTTGATTTTCATTGTGTCACCAGATAGGTAGATAAGATCTCCATATTTTTTAGGAAATTTAATCTAGAGTTGCACAATCGTAATCAGTTTTTTATCATTACATCTGTTCGTGGTTTGCTAACCATAGATGAGCCTTTCCAAAAAATATGAAGTAGTGCAATGAAGATATTATGTTAAAATAATCAACTTGGTAACACAAAGCTTCTAAAAGTATCAAGTACACAACTTTATTTGAATCTTTAATTGTGTACTCAGCTAATAACAACAAGAGCTTTGTGGGTTCTGTTTACATAACATTTTAAATAAACTTTACTCTAACAGCAAGTCGCACCAAAGCCCGTGATAAGTACTTGCTAAGTGCCACTCAGCAAAACGGTCACATTTTTTCAACACATCGGCGCATTATGCCTGATGTATGTATGTGATGAATTCCAGAATGCCAGTTCTCTCCTTAAGGATTTCCTCACAATTATTTTGTTTTAGCAATAAATTATCATAATTGTGAGGTATTATATACCTCATTAGGAATAACATAGCTTCGATCGAAGTGTCGAAGTGGAACGTTGCGTTATAAATAACTGGTATTAACGAACGATAATATGCTCGTTGGAATATTTGATTTCTGAACCAATAATATATTTTGATGGAATTGGCATCATTAACGATTACTCGCTGAAACATTTTATTTTGACCCACTCACATCTTTCAATGGAATTGGCATTATTGACGATTACTCGCTGAAACATTTGATTTTGACCCAATTACATCTTTCAATACAATTGGCATCATTAACGAGTATCGCTGAAACATTTGATTTTTACCCAATCACTTCTTTCAATGGAATTGGCATTATTAACGATTACTCGCTGAAACATTTGATTTTTACCCAATCACATCTTTCAATGGAATTGGCATTATTAACGATTACTCGCTGAAACATTTGATTTTGACCCAATCACATCTTTCAATGGAATTGGCATTATTAAAGATTACTCGCTGAAACATTTGATTTTGACCCAATCACATCTTTCAATGGAATTGGCATTATTAACGATTACTCGCTGAAACATTTGATTTTGACCCAATCACATTTTTCACTGGAATTGGCATCATTAACGATTACTCGCTGAAACATTTGATTTTGATCCAATCACATCTTTCAATGGAATTGGCATCATTAACGAGTATCGCTGGAAAATTTGATTTTGACCCAATCACATCTTTCACTGGAATTGGCATCATTAACGAGTATCGCTGGAACATTTGATTTTGACCCAATCACATCTTTCAATGGAATTGGCATCATTAACGAGTATCGCTGGAACATTTGATTTTGACCCAATCACATCTTTCAATGGAATTGGCATCATTAACGACACACTGGCTGGCATTCGTTGGTAGGTACTTATTTTTGTTATTTAGTTCCAATAATATCTTTTGATTAATTGGCAACTATTAACGACACACTCGTTGATGTTCGTTGGCACATTTTTTCCTCTGATGCAGCAATATCTTCTAATAAAACTGGCATCAATTAACGATATGTTCGTCCTTTTGATGTTTGATCGATATGATATCGATCACATATACTTATCGATTCCTCGTTAGTACCTACATGTAGGTAGTAGGTAATTCAATCGTTTTTTTTTTTTTAATGGCTGCCCATACTTTTCCAAAGTATATTGGGATTCAGCTGAATACCAGTATTTTACGTGGAGCGGCTGCTTACCAGACTTCCACTCATTACTGGGCAACACTCGGTACTTTTTTGCCAAATTGGTGTCAGATTTTACGTGCTTTCCAATGCACGGAGTAGGCTCGGTATGTTAAAATGGTCACCCATCCACAGACCGACCTCGGCAAGCGTTGCTTTACCCAATCGACCCGTGCGGCTGTTATTATTATTTAGTCACGAGATCTCTACGGAATATTTTCTGATTGGTTTCACATTATTTGTAAACGGATTTGGTCAAACATTGTACTTGATTTTTTTTTATTTACTTAATTTCGAAATGCAGTCAAAAATTTTAGGTATGTCATAACCACATTCCGATACACATTTTGTTTATCTATGAGTGACATATTGATTCCATCGATCTATGCAGCACATCCCTCAGCTGATTGCCGACACAGATCGCTGATAGATCGGTAAATAAGAAAATAAATATAAGAAAACATTTACTGTATTTCACTATTGAGTGACGTAATGATTCTATTGATTTATGTAGCACATCCCTCAGCTGATCGCCGACGCACATCGCTCATAGATCGGTAAATAGTGACAGAAATAAAATATAACATTTACTGTACTTCACTTAGACCACCGTCACTCATCTTATTATTTATTTTTTTCAAAACACTTTAAAAAAAAAATATTTTAGCTGACCAATATCCGTAACTTTACATTATTTGGGTTATGATAATTTTACTTACTGCGCATTTACTCGTCGCCAAATGTAGTGTTCACTATGATCACTAGTTTAGGGATTAGGGTTTTAAGTTAAACAACCAAATTCAGTAAGTACGCTCAATACTAAGTGTTGGCACGTCCAGCCTGCACGGCGTGCCACGATATATGATTGTGCCGTCACTTAGCTGAGCTATACATTTATTTGTGTATACCACACTTGGCTTTGTTTTGCTCCCATTAAAATGTTGCATTTTGGTTCTCTGACATGTGAAATACCTAAAGCGCTACAATTGGCCCAACATTAGTATTGATACTGCAAATTCAACAGTGTTATCATAACATATTCTAAACTACCTAAATTTGGACCAAGACCATTCCATAAAAATTAAAATTTGCTGTTTTATAATTTTAATTTTCAGAAGATCACACATTTCCATTTCCCAAATACATAGACAATTTTAGGCCCTTTCCCTATGGGAGTAGGTGGAAACTACATACCACCGTCTGCCACGATCGTCACATGTTATGCTATTTTTCTAGAGAGTAAGAATAAATCGTCTTAACAGCCAACCAACAAAGCAATAATAATATCAGCAGCTTTAAATGAATGGCTTCTGTACCCTTTTAAAGCCAGTTGCCAACCGATTACTGATTTTAATAGCAAATTGTTTTGCATTTATAATCCTCTTGCATCCTCGTTTATCGGCTAATTTTAATAACAAATTATGAGCTGTATGTATTTACAACAAAGTAGTACTGGCTCTTGCTTTTCAATTTGCTATAATTTCATATAAATGAGCCCTTACACAGTTAATTGCAAGTTATAACCGAGCGGCAGCGAAGCGCACATAAAATTGTATTCAGCATTAATTTATAAATAGTGTATGTAAGAAGTTGGTTTCATAGGTGTAAGGACTGATATTTCAATAATTTGAGAACTTTTATTTCTAGAATAAATATGGTCGTTTGACATATTTTCAATACATAAGCTGTCAAACGGGCATTTTTATTCCTCCGTTACTACGTTTAAAAAGTTTATCTGGCGATTGAAACATATTATCTATGCCCTTCGATATTGGCATTGTTTTGTTTAGTGCTATTTTGTTTGGGTATTGCCAATTTAATTGGTTTTATTTCTTAAACAAACCCTGTCCTCAAAATATATAGTTGCTAAACAATATTAAAACAATTCCTAAATAAATCGCATATAATCATTTGGTATCAAATAAATAGGTTTGGATTTATTAAAATAGGTTTGCCCTGATAACTGTATAATCAACTTAATTGAAAACGATCAGTCGACGAAGCCCCTTTGCGCGAGGTTCCTATAATATTTGGTGACCGAAATACCATTCGGAGTACGAAGCTATTATGTATACCTAGAATAAAACTATCACAATTTTGGTAATTCATACCTGGCGGTACTTTTTATTTATCTGTGAATGAAAATATTTTGTGGCGATAGATCTATTAATTAGATGATACAAGTTGATGACAAATATAAACATTGGTGACAAAAAATATGATTCGCCTTTTGTTTTACATTGGGTTGGTTTTATATTTAAAACTTGAACTGGATGCCAATTCAACTAATTTTTAAGCAACGTTTCGCATTCGCTTCTCAGTCGCAAATCTGTCAAAAATGTAGTGAAATTGAGGCTTTTTTGACAATTTGTGACTGACATGCGAATGCGAAAGTTGCTTAAAAATTAGTGGAATTGACTTCTGGCATAGATTTTGAAATAATTCTTATGTTGAATGTGTTTAATAGGAATTTGAGTTATTATACTTTTCGAACATAGGTTGTAGAAAAGAATAACTATACAAATCCCTCCAACTGTAAGTTTAAACTTAGATGTGTGACGTCAAAAAGGTCTTGAATCTTAATCTTGAGTTTAAACCTTTAATGGTGCTTATAGCACTCCTTTTATTCCTATCAGGAAAAAAAGACGACTGTATAAATGACGACATAGGTACGTCACAATATAAGGCTATTCCAATACTTTAAAAGTGTTAAACAAATCAAATAAAAAGCTCTGTGAGAAAATATTGAGTCATACACAATAATAGATATGGTGATGAGGAAATATTTTTAACTTCTTTTTTTTACTACGTTGACATGTTTTGTGAAAGTCGTTGAACCGGCACGGCGCGGGCGCAACTCTTATGTCAAGTTGACATGTCAACGTCCGCCATGATTAATTCGCCATATTCCAAAATTTGGCGCTTTATTTTACATTTTATCTTTTAAATTATTGTATTAATATTAATAGGCGCGACATCAGAATTCTAATGTTTTTATCATCTATATGAAACGAATTCTAAAGGCTGAACTAAACAAATAATATGCTAAAATAATATCGTATAATGATAGCGTTCGCATAATATTCGCATAAAGTAACACAGTTTTCGCAAAATTTTAATCTATAAAATTAAGTATAAATTATAAAGACTACGTTTAAAATGACAGTGAAAATTTACTTTATACGTATTATGCATACTTTGATAGCATTAACATACATAGGTGTGCCCACAGAAAATAATATGATTGGACAAAAATTATGTCAAAGTAAGTACGAGAAGTGAGTTAGATCAACAGTTTTTATTTGCCAAAACTCTTATAACCTATTACCATTACCAATATTTGATTAAATGAAAGTTCATAGAATTCAGAATTACCCAAATATTGATCAATAAACAAAGACACAAATATTAACCTTATCGACATAAAAAAAATAATGAAGGGCTACTTCCATGGGCAAGAAGAAAATTACCAGTAACTACACAAACCTACCAATTAAGGAATATTGAAACAACCGTGGAGTTATTGACTTTATTAAATATCCAAGTCAAATTAAGCTCTAAAACTGGCAAGCGGGATATAAATAATGAAGCCATTTGCAATTTATTGTCCATATATTTCGCATAAATAAAATTTTCTAATAAGCTTTACTGTCAACTTTATAATTATATCACGGGAAATTATATTCAAAACTGATGATTAGTGACGATAGCTAATTATGTTAAACGTTGGATATTATAATATTTAAATTTTATATCAACAATTTAATTTTATTACATAAATTAAAAAATAATTATAAAAAGCGCGGGTGCGATGTTTTAACACAAATTAAAATACAAAGTTGTCAACGACTAATCACACGTTTCATCTTTATAGTTTCCTGCAAATTAAAGAAAATGTGTGAATCTTGGTGAGTCTAAAGTTAATTGAAAGAACCTGTTTCTTTGACATAACACTAAAGCATTTTGTATTAGCATTTTTGCGCTGCAACCGGATGGCAATATTGCCTTAACTTGAGATGACGACACGTTATCTTAGGATCTACGCGTAACCATCATAACACTATCGCTTGGAAATCTAAGAAGTACTTAGCAGCTTGACATAATTCATAAACTGTTATGTAATATTACACCACCTCATGAGAAAAATCTAGATATTCAAGTATCGAGACAAAAGGAAGAAGTAGGAATAAAATGTAGTTGCGGAATTTGTTCGAAAGAGTCACCGCGGCCCTGGAACGCAAAGGGCTTTAGAAGGAACACGGATGGGTTTTAGTCAGTAAGAGTCTGACATGCCCTTCCGCTCCACCCAGAGCGGAAGAATTCATTTGATGATTTCCCATCCTTAAAAAAAAAAGGAACAAAATGTAATTTTGATTCTTGACGGTTAAAAGTTAATTGTGAAGCAAATCAAATCAAATCTTTCTACCTCATTGGAGGTTTTGCTGTAAGAGATCCTAATGTTGTTAGTTCACCTTTGTTTATAATTTGTCCTATATTTTTTTTGTAAAAATCAGAATAAGGTCCAAATATTGGTCCCATTTCACCACAAGTTGCTGCAATCCTATCTTTTTTCAAGTCTCACTACTATCCTACCTGTATTCGTAATGAAAATTCTGTACCTATGTTTGGATGTTAGTTACTCTGTTGCTATTCTTACGGGACCTATTTACATGTACTGATACGCAAAACAAACAGTTATTTAATGAAAATAAGACGTACCTAATCAACAAGACCAATCTAATTCAACAAATAAGAGAAACACGACATTTCGTCTCGTTTGATCTCCATCACATTAGTTAAATCTAATTTGCTCACCGTAGCTAGGGTTGGCAGGCAAGCCTGTGAAGCTAGATATAGCTTTAATTTTTTGCGTGTTTAGTCAAATTAGTAGCCGGGCTTATTTTAGGCTTTTTACATGTCAAATTTTGATGGAATTTTATTAAAACTTGTTTCAAAATTAAGACACAAAATTAATGGTAAGTTTTTAAGTTGTCAGAGCTTTTTATCCAATTTGATATAAATGTCCGGCTTAATGGTATGGTCCCTTCGGCTTTCGAGTTTTAGGAATAGGCTCTAGACTAGACAAAGTTAATTTCTATCGGGGATATTCCTAATGTTTTTAACGGACAGGCCTCATCTTGTTTACATTTATTTAAAAAGGTTGACGTGTGTCATTGTTACCTATTTAACCCATTTACAAAATAAATATCAATTTATCCACACCACATGACATTTAGGTATCACTTGTAAATACCGTACATTTTGGCATTTCAACACTGAAAGAACGTCACTTCCAAGCGCCTATGACAGCCCTATTCATAGCAACCAACAGCGCACGCAATAAAACCAATCGAGACGCCATATTCGCACGCCTCATCGGGCCCGTCTACTAATTTATTTCAAGCACCAACATTTGATACAATATAATACAGATCAGATTCACCCCGTACTTCCTTATTGCCATGCAAATTTTAGTTATTGAGTTACACTAGGCCTCACAAGACGTATCGCGATCATAACAATGATGGAAGGTGCTATTTATGTTGAGAGCCCCGGGCGCGGGCGGTGAGGTGCGGGAAATGCTATGTGGTGACAACGCCTTGGGTACAGTAATAGTAAAAACACCGGCCACACACGAGTCGGAATCTCACACGAAGGGTTCCGTACCATTAACCGAAAAAAACACGTTTCTTGTATGGGAGGCCCCTTTAATTTTTAATTTTTATTATTTATTGCATTTTATTTTTTGTTGCGGCAACAGAAATACATCATCTGTGAAAATTTCAACTGTCTAGCTATCACGGTTCATGAGATACAGCCTGATCAAGTGATGAAAGACAGACGGACAGTGACGTCTTAGTAGTTCTCTACCTAAATCTGTTTCACGATAAAATTTGCTTTACCATCTTAAGTTTAAAGGTTGTTTAGGAAGATTATCAAGTATAATTCTCGTTTTCTAACCGGCTTCAAAAATGAGTTTCTGTATCAGCGCCGTACGTTGGTATGTCTTAAATTTGAACGCTTTTGAAGTACGAGAATTGGCCTTCAATATTGGCAGAATATCAATGTCGCAGAATGAATCTCGGTGCTAATTAAAAATTTGACACCGACAATAATTGAACAAAAAATATGTGATTTGTATGTCTTAAAAGGGCTAGTTCATCCAAAGATTTAATATTGATGTCAACTAGACGTTGATGCGAGACGCACAGGAACGGTTGTTGTGGCGACACTTGGGGAAGGCCTTTGTCCAGCAGTGAACGTCTTTCGGCTGATGCTGATGATGATGATACATTGCTGGAAAGTTTCTGCTATTTAGATAATAAAGGTTTCTGTGCAATAGTCAGCTCAACTCCTTAGCTTCAAAAGCTATTATGCATGAATAGATAAAACGGAAAACATTTCAAAATTTTTACGACAAAGGTATAAATGTCTCGACTGTATGTTATGTTTATGTATGGCGCCACTGATAAGGCTTTATCGTCAAAAATCCATTAGCGAAACCTATTTTTGCTAATACATGGAGAATTGGCGATAGTGTTGCTACATTTTTGGTTGTTATTTTTTTTTTTTTTATGGGTGGGAAATCATCAAATGACTTCTTCCGCTCTGGGTAAAGCGGAAGGGCGTGTCAGACTCTTACTGACTAAAACCCAGCCGTGTTCCTTCTAAAGCCCTTTGCGTTCCAGGGCCGCGGTGACTCTTTTCGAACAAATTCCGCAACCCTGGCAATTTTGGTTGTTATTACCTACTTCATTTTAGCGATATATTCCATTAGGTACTTATCAAAATAGAATAGAATAAACGTAAAGAAACGTAACAATGATGTAGTAAAATAGTGCTGAGTGTGCCCATACCTACCGAAAGGGTTCTCAGCATCTCAGCATTTGCTGGGCGTTGGACACCCAGCGCTGGTTTTCAGTTGTCACCCCGCAGTGACACACGGACGTTAAATAAAATAGATACATATTTGAATATTATATTCAGGTAATAAATATTGTTATAGAATACGTAGATAAATAATCAAACTAATATTATAAACGCGAAAGTTTGTAAGTATGGAACTATGGATGGATGGATGGATGTTTGTTACTCTTTCACGCAAAAACTACAGAATGGATTTTGATGAAATTTGGCACAGTGGTAGATTATAGTCCGGAATAACACATAGGATACTTTTTATCCCGAGAATATGTTTCCTTGGGATAATTTTCGACAATCACGCGGGCGGAGCCGCGGGCGGAGCCGCGGGCGGCAACTAGTGTAAAATAATGTTTGTTTGTGTTAATGTAAAATGGCAGGTCGTTCAATTAACAATCGTATCATAGAGAGATGAAAATTATTATAGAAATCATAAACTATTTGATGGAGCGCACCTTTAAACTTGCGGACGTCGACACGTTCTAAGTTGGAAAAGCAAAAGCTTTTACTAAGCTCAGCATTTCTTTAGTCAGTTACAAGAAGACTCCCATTACCAAAGTAAACAATAACATCTAAACTTAAACAGTAACAATACCAAGATCTATTTTCATCGGCAATGTTTTAAATACGGCTATATTTATCTTATCTTGAGGCAGACCGTTCAGTTCAATAGTTATCTATGACGAAATAGACCACCCATTGTGACACACAAATTATTCGCGAAACACACCTTATACCTACATGTCGCAGGATTGATACATAAAATAGATTTTTCGCAAATGTTCTATGATTTTTGAAGACCGACTTATTGGAAAATTTGTAAGATTTAAGTATTCATAATGCCTATAAATTCTAATTCAAATTAATATTTTACATTTCTATTCGGTTTGGTTAGATATGGCTCAAATAATGGTTAACTACTCGAAGCATTCATCTGTCAGCGTTCATATTCATCGTTGTTCACATTAACCTAGGATATGTTGGTTTTCAGCCAAATCCTGATATACCTAAGCTTGTATGATGACAATAATCTCTTAAGCAGAATAAAATAATAAAAACTAAATAATTTGTTAAAATTAGTCTCAAATATAGCACTTTTTGAACTTTAAGTTTAACATCAAGACGTTCACACTTCCTAGTGTTTCAGCTGGCAAGAAGAAGTGGCGCAACAAACTCCCAAGCAGAAACGTCCAAAAATCCTAGAATTTTTACCAAAAAACGTGTTTGCCAATAATCCTGTGACATATTCACAGTACCGCCAACTTTTATTGTTACAGCTGAATTTATTCGTACCTCGGCGAGACTTTAATGTCATAACAAAGAATTATGCCACGCTTAAGGCTTCTTCGACGTGTCTGCGCAAATCGTTGACTGCATAACAATTTGCATGTGTATGATAATAATGGAATCATGTTTCAGACAATGCTTTTTGTGTTATGTAAGAAAAGGTTTGCTTGAATTGTGTAGTCGTCTTGTGAAACTTGCGGTAATAATTTAATTTTCTTCAGTCGTTAACCGAAATAAAGTTAGGGCCAGAAATTCATTAATATTTTATTTTGTAGCGATGTATTTATGACATTTCCCCATTTTGAAACGACATTTGATCTAACAGTTATTTAATGTAAATGCTTTAACTTTAGCCTTTAGAGTCCAAAACTTGTTGTTTATCCTGTGCGAGTCATTTTTCTTCTTTTTTTAATTCCTAGAGCAGAGGTAATCCAAGATCCGAGAATAATCTTTACTAATATTATAAACGCGAAAGTTTGTATGGATTTTTGTAACACTTTCACGTAAAAAATAGAAACGGATCTTGATGAAATTTGGCACAGAGGTAGATAATAGTCTGGAATAATACATAGGATAATTTATATTCCGGGAGTATGTTCCCTTGGGATAATTTTCGACATTCACGCGTTCGGAGCCGCAGGCGGCAGCTTATTATTACTATATTATAGCAATTATAACTATAAAAACCAACGCATTATCTCTAATTTGCAATGATAACACCAAATATTGGATTATTACGACACTACTCAATTTAAATAATCTGCAGAAACCCCGATCCCATTTATTTGGAGCATACTACTCAATTAGTCGAATTAGTCAATAGTTTCCTCCTTTCGTCTTCTACTAATCCATGTACAGTTAACAAAACAATTTAGTATACAGGTAAAAATATTATTTTTTCCACTGCACGGCCAATATTTATTTCTAACTAGTGGCCCGCCCCAGCTTCGCCCGGAAGTATATTTTTTTTCAATTTTTTTTAGAACCTTCTCCTGACAATAACAAATACAACAAGAAAAGAATTAGCCGTTCACGCGTAATGCCGTGAAAAAGGGAAATAGGGATTCATTTCTATATACATATATAGATGTGTGTATAATATAAACTTTTTAAGCTTTTGACATACTCACGAGTACTCTCTCTCTCTACTCTACTCAGCACACAATATTGTTCAAAAGTATTTGCAAGTTAGCTGCCTGCATACCAAATAGCTTTATTGATTGTACATTTAAAACTTCCCCACGACATTTTCCACTAAAAACATAAATCATACATAAATATACTTTTTACAAAATTAAATCATGGCGCCACATATAGACAGCCCCTTAAACATTGTAGCAGCAGCTTGTTATAAAATAATTCGAGCAGAATGTTACCGTAACGAATCGGTTCGAGTAGTCTCATTTCGAGTCTAAAGGTTATCGTATCGCAACCGCATAATATTACGACTGTTATGATATGTGGCACGGGTACAGCCGATATGATTGAGAGAGTATTTGTTGATATGATTGTGGCTGTGGATTGTTTTAGGTGTCAGAACGAGATGAAGAGAAGGAGTTTTTTTTCCTCTTTGGCTTTAAGCTCGAGTGGAGCTCGTGGCTAAATAATAACAGCCGCACGGGTCGATTTTCAAGGCTAAGCAACGCTTGCCGAGGTTGGTCTGTAGATGGATGACCATCTTAACATACCGAGACTCCTTCGTGCCTCGGAAAGCACGTTAAGCCGTTGGTCCCGGCTGTCATTTGTAGAACTTTGGCAGTCGTTACGGATTGTCAGAAGCCAGAAAATCTTACACCAGTCTTGCCAAGGAGTACCGTATTACCCAGTTAATGGGTTGTGGAGGTCTGGTGGGCAGCCGCTCCATGTAAAATACTGGTATTCAGCTGAACCCGGTTTGACTGGAAGCCGACCCCAATATAGTTGGGAAAAGGCTAGGCAAATGATGATGGCTTTAAGCTCGATATTATCGGCTATTCTGCCAGCGTCAGCTAGGTAAATAGCTTGGTTTCTAGACGAAATTACATTCTATCAGTGCCCAATTTTTATATATTATAACTCTTCTCGCTATCTGTCAGTGTAGATTACAGTCAGCTGTTTTCATCGCATGTCTGGGATAAACCAAGTGACATTTTGTGGTAAGCGCCAGATAAACTTGCAATAAAGTACATTGACCTTTCCCTAATATCCCTTCGTAAGTTCATAGATACCCGAACAATAAATTATGAAACTTTTTTTAATTACTAGGGAACGTATAGGATCACGATAGGAGATCCGTATAGGATCGATTTAGGACACCTTTACGTCTTTATTTCTGTTTTTGATGTTAAGAAAGTCAATAAATGTATCTGGGTCAATGACCGTTATTGCACATTTATCTGGTGTCTACCATATCTTGGATTCTTTGCAAAGTGACATTTTACAAGACTAAGTGCCCTCTTTTATCTGCCTCTCAGTCGCAGTCAGCTTTTTTCAGACATTTTGAAAGCGCTGATCAATCTTGTGCATTTTGGACTTTTTGATAAAACTGACCGCTTGTAGAATGTTTATTATTGATGACTGTGGCAGAAGCCTGGTTCAACAATTAGGGATAGTTTTGAGATGTTCACAACTATTAGGTTATGTTGGAGAATTTTTTATGAGAATGGCTGTGGATACATAGGGAAGGTAGAAGACTTACACATTTTATTTTATTTTATTTTGACAAGTACAGTGACAGACTACAGACTAAAAACAATTCATCACAGCCATGACAACATACATTATGTGAATCTGGGGCCCAATTATTACTGTACACAGCGTTCAATATTTAATAAGCTTCATTAGTGACATTTTACAAATGTTTAACATACTTAATACGAAAAAAATAAAAAAACTCTTCCAACTACAATTTATATAAAGCATTTCTAAATTCGTTGAAACTGCTCAAAAATAAATCTACCTTAGGGCATATTGCATTATATTGACTGCACATTCTGGACAACGGGTTATTTTCAGAAACATTATTGTTACTAGCCGGAATACTGAATAATTGTGGAGTGCGCACAGATCTAGTTGGTATTTTAAAGTTTATCTGGTCAAGTAATTGAATGTCAAAGGAACCATTAGCAATTTTATGCAATGTACTTAGATCACTCACCCATCTCCTTTTCTCAAGACTCTCCATGTGAAAGTGTGTGAGTCGCTGATTGTAATTGGGTAGTTTACGTCTGAGGCCATATTTTGCACTTAAAAATCCACATACCGCAAAGGATATTTTGAGTCATACTTTTTGCTACTGAAAATTATACTTTACCTATCTGTAAAGTAAACTGAAGAGATACAAGTTCAACACGTTCACAAAACTGGAAAATACTGATCATTATCGCAACGCTTTGTAACGAAATAAATTCTGCCAAACTATTTAATAATTTAATTGCTCAACCTGTAACGTCAATAAAAACGTTTATATCTGTAATAAATCACTAGGATTTAGTGCCGTACACATCTTATTAATTAGTGATTTATTTGCTTTAACGTAGTATGAAAAACTTGAGTAACAACTTATTATTGCAACAACAAAATGCCACTGTGTTATAAATCTTATGGTGGTTCGAACCCATTATTCTTAAAACCAGAGTTTAGGTAGCTTTTATAAGGTCAAGACCTGATCAAGAACCCACTGTCAAATCTCATTAATCAGCTCAGACAATAACTAACTACCCTTGACTTAAAGACTACTAGGTTGTAGCTTTAAGGAAACACAGGCTCTGGCTGGGAATTCCACTCCATGACATTTGTCGAAAAAGACTCCTAAATTTTCGCCATAAAATCCCAAATACGCCAGTCTATCCCGGTCGCAGGTCCACCTAAGGGCTTATTGCGAGTTTTTTAACGTACTCGATCGCGTTAACGTAAACGTTCGCTTATGTCAAACTGTATAGAAAAAAAGGTTTTCCGTTATTGTCACCAGACGGCACTTTTCAATACAAATTATCTCAAAGTGGGGCTACCATGACAGATTAACTGCAGGGTGTGAATGTGGAGGCGAGTTACAATCCATGCTCCACCTCCTATCTTGCTCTCTGTGCTCCAATACTTGCAGCCGAAGAGACCTATATGCTGCCACCAACGATGCCGTGGAAGTGGCTATGTTGGGCAAATCTATAAAACTGTCGCGCCAGCAGAAGAAGACGAAGAATACAAATTGACGTTTACGAGAACGCGATGGAGAACGTTAATCACTTGCACTAACGCCACTAAGCTTGCCGATACGTGATTTACAATCTACTCTCTCCAACAGTCTTTCGACAATCCTACTACCCACGGACTCACAAATTTCTTATAAAATTGATTAACGTTTGATAACTGATCTCTCATTTAAAAAAGATTTGGAAAAATATATCTGCACTGTCTTTGGTTTCCAGTTTTTCAGTGCAACGAAAAAGCAAAATTAAAGGAAATCCCTTTACCCGTGAAATACGGTCTTCTGTCAGCCAACATTCAAAGATACGGATAGATTACTGAGGCATTATCTAGCTTTACTAAGAACTATTAAATTTTCGGTTACAGATCTAAATACCGGTCATGGCGTACTTCACCTTTGCCTTTGGGATTCCAGTTGGAATGAGAATTCATGCTGAAATTATTATTACAGTAAGCAAAATGTACTTTAAGACGGCATTTAGCAACGTTATGGCATTGTCCAATTCAAGCACGCTATTGTATTGTACTGACTAATAAAGTACTTGTCTTCTAAACACGAAAAGCGATATTTAAACTAGAGCACAATTTGTTGTTTAGATCACAGAGCATACCAGTATTGTTGTGCATTATTTTTGGCAGTCAAATTATCCAACCCTACGTATAACTCGTGCGAGTTAACTTGGCACCTAGCTCGAATGACGTTTTAACTTTTCAATATAAATTTAACAATTCTATTTCCTGCCTGGAATTTGTTCGAAAGAGTCATCGCGGCCCTGGAATTGGGTTCCATTAAGCATTAAGAAGAACACGGATGGATTTTAGTCAGCAAGAGTCTGACAAGCCATTCCGCTTCGCGATCATCCATAAAAAGGGCTTAACATGCGCTACATACCGTAAAGTCACTTGTTTATTTTATATATAACTAGCTGCCGCCCGAGGCTCCACCCGCATGATTATCGAATATTATCCCAAGGGAATATACTCCCGGGTTAAAAGTATCCTATGTGTTATTCCAGACTATAATGTACCTCTGTGCTAAAATTCATCAAGATCAATTCAGCCGTTCTGACATGATTGAGTAACAAACATCCAAACTTTTTTTAATTACTTTAGATAGATTAGTATTAAAATAGTAAGGCTCGATTTTATAGCAAATTCAGAACAAGTAAATGGAATTTGATCACACTAGTCACTCGTTCTAGAGCCATAGAAGTTTCAGAAAAAAAAAACCATGATGAGCCTTTGGTTTGTCGTAAGCGATAGTTTGTCAAAAAAAAGTTGTAAGTACACATCAAGCTACAACAATCTGTCAAATTTTCAACTTTATTTTAATAGATATTGTACTTTATCGCTAAAGAATTAGGTTCATGGTTGATTGGGAAAAATTGGCAGTTTCGGGTAGCTTGACGTGCTGGCAATGTACATGAGAATGACAAGCGCTACCGAAATTTCACGTGGTAAATCCCTCAGTTATGTCACCGGGTTATTGCTGATGCCGTAAGTTTATAATAAATCGTGTGAGCTCTAACCGTAACTTTATGATAAACTATTTCTTCTCAATTAGACACGGATATATTGTAAACTAGTGGATTCGAATGGGAATTATTGTATTTAAAATTACATGTTAGATTCGGCTATACAATACATTGCCTAAAAAAGTCAGAGAGTGTACAAAAATACCAACATTTAAAACAGGCCTAAGGAATTATATATTAGACATAAAAGTTTAGCTATTTATATAAGACACATACGTTTAGCTTGAACTGTTTTGTATTTCATTTAGACTTAAGTTACTTGCTTTATTTTATAAATTAAACCATAGTGCTCAGTTCATGGACAACGACGTAATATAAACCACAACCTATTATTAATTTAGTTAAGTTTCTCTTTAAGTAAACTGTAATTTTATTCTTTGAGAAATAAATGTCTTTAAACCGATGTTCACAATAAATCGAACATTTATAACGTAATAAAGATTATGATTTATTACAATGTTATATGTAGTGTTTGCAATAATCTGGTGACATACATACGTCATACATTTATATTTTAACAACAACAATCGTGTTCGGTGATAGAAGAATTTCACTTTCAAGGCTCTCGTCGGCACTAGACTACTGCTAATAAAAGACTTTAAAGATTCTTGTTGTCTTGTACCATATTTAGTGTAAGCATACAGATGTACCTGAGAGACTTGCTAGTATAATTGAAATTGAATTTATATAATAACTTAATTAATTATTGTATCACAAAACATTAGCTTTATTATTACATAACATTCGTTATTTTTGTGAACAATTTCTCAAATATTTGTATGCCAGTAAATGGCAAAACATTTTAGATCATGATTATAAAAATAAGACCTTAAATGTACCATGTTTTAAATGCAAATAAAATATTCTTATTCTTATTCTTCTTATTCTTAAACATTCTAAGAAAACGACCAATTTTCTTCTCATTTTATAGTTTTATGAAGATGGAATTATACCTTTTAACTGTATTTTACTGCCGCGATGTCTGTAATAACGACCCGTAAAGAAGTATGTTACTGCGATACCATGTAATGGGTCATAGTATGAAATTGCAATAATAATGACTGTAGACTTGAAGTTGAAGCTTGAGAGAAGTAAGTTCAAGTTACGGTTGGAAAGTTGCCAATAAAAATTAAGTATTTAGGCAAGTATTGGAATACTTTCAAATGTTCCTATTTTTTTCGATTATATTCCAAGATTAAGTTCTTTTGGTTGTTTGAACTAGCTTTCTTGAGGCTTCGCTCTCTTAGTATTTCCCACAGGAATCATGCATTTTTCCGAATTAAACAGTAGCATAATATGACATTATACAATAATTGTTTAGCTAACAGTTAAAAGAAAATCCTAATCGGATTATTGTTTCCAAAAAAATATACAATCAATATCAGTTAAGATCTTTGTAATTAGTTTCATTTTTTAAGGTTACTTTTTATACCAATACCTACAATTTGCCTTCAATTCAATATACAGCCAATCCGTAACATACAAAGTAAGCTCACATTTTACAAGTTCCTCTCACACAAAAAAACTTTGTGCTTAGTACCTATTAAACAGCCCCGAAGTTTACTTAATTAACGTCATTATCTCCTTCGACAACTTTGGAAGACTTTATGGCAAAGATAACCAGTTACAACGCAACAATATACATTTCAAACTACATAATAAAACCTAACATATGTATTGTGTGGGCGAAATACCTTCAAAATTAATATTAATGTAATTTTAATCAGCACAGCTAATAAATTACATATTAGCTTCACAATAACGATATTTAAATCACTGTTTTTTTACTTGATTTGGCCGCCATTTTAAAATGAGCTTTTTTTGAATTTCGAATTTTCACGGTACCTACTCAATGGTGACGCTGTCATCTCGAGTTTTAATTGGAGCTAAAAATATTTTTCTGTAAATACTTGTGCTTGCTCCGCTCGTGAACGCTACCGTTCAACTCGTGCGCAGCGGACAAGTTAACTTGCTTTATCGTACAGTCATTAATCAAGTCTCACACTTAGCCTTTAATAATTATAATTAATAATTTTATCACCTATTCAGCCGGGGCATGTCCAGCTTGCCACTTGACAGGGCTCACATACGGTGATAGTTACCGATTTATTATAAGATAGTGATTATTTTGTTTTTTAAAAGTTATTTAACTATCATTAACGTCTGTTGGTGTATTAATGATTTGAGTGTTATTAATGAAGGTGTACGTGTATGTATGTGAAAGAATGTAAAGCATGCGTTTATGTTTGGGAAAATAAAAATAATAAACAAAAAAATAGCCTAGCCACCAATTGGTGGATAAGCCTTTTTTTAAGATTTTATTAGTAATTTATTTTGGCAACTTGAGAAATGATGTATGACTAATCAAATTTTATAAAACCATGATTATAGGGCAGATTCACTATCACAAATAACCACCAATAAAAACTAGCCAAAAATAAATAATGATCTATCTTGTGAACCACCTCTTATTAACAAGAATCGCTATCAAATTACATTGAAATATTGTAAACATGGTAGTTCATCACTGATATTTCTAATAGTCACTAGGAAGACATAAATACGTTAAAAGATTTTCGATAACACACTAGATTTAGATCGACGCAACTCGGTACAAGAAATCGGCTCTATTTCTTAGCAATAAATCTTACGAAGTAACCAGTCTTGTTTAGATTCCTGCTTTCGAATTAGACTGATATTCTTGCTTATTATAATATTAGAGGAGTAAACATTATTCATTGCACAATATATATTGTGCAATGAATAATGTTTACTCCTTAAAGGCCTTCATACACATGCGTGTATCTTGCACAACAGTATGCAAGCTTGCTTTTATTTGTGCCTTAACTTCTGATTGGTTTATGTCACAATGGCTACATGCATACTTTTGTGCAAGTTACAAGCATGGATTGAAATTAATATTTTTATTTCGTTACCTACTCAACTGTTAGGAGTAAAGTTGAACAAGATGCAAGCAAGATTTACTTTGGATTCTTGTCTTATTTAAGTTGGCTTTTTTTTGTAACGTACTTTTTTATATTCGAATTATTTACTTATGAAATTCTTCTAATTTTATTTTTTTGCATAATTTGTTAATTGATGAAAATAAGTTTTTCTTCTATTTTAACAATATATTTTTCATTTGACGACGTACATGAAAGAGCTGGACCCTTTCATGTAGATTTATATTAATGAGTCTAGTGTATCAGTGTCATCTAGTGTGTCAAAGGTTCCTATTATGCTTGTCTTAGTGCCAATTCCAATTAATTTAAATTTTGCATGCCAAATCATGAGCAGAAATGTATGGTTCAACTATATTTTTACATTCTAGAAAATTAATTATTAAAAAAAAAAAACATTTGATTTGATCATGTTTTGTCGCTGATTGTATCTACTGCCTGGCTACTGGCCAGTATCTTACGGGATTCAGAATATAACAGTATCAGAATAACACAATTCGCGATTATCATATCACTTAAGAGTCCATGCTATTGTTCCAGTTCTAACTGTGTCTGAATATGTGGTAGCATATTCAGACACAGCCGCTGTACAAGATTTTCAACCAACAGTAACTTAACCAAAAATTATACTAATTCTTTACATTAATGTTGTTGCTTATGAAATAGTACCTACTGTTATTTTAATATATTTCTGTTTATTTCAAATAATTGAGACAGCTTTAGCAGTAGAGTTTGACAAGTGCTTTACTTCAAACTCTCATTTATCTACCCGGTGTTAAACATTCACAAACATTTATCAGAATTGAATAATTAGATATAGGAACCACAATCCTGTTATATTTTTTGAATACAACAATAGTGGCGTAAATTTTATAACTAAATGACAATAAACAGCAACAATTTATAACGTGTTAATGGACACTTTGATACCCGTTCCAGAGACAATCGTTTCAAACAAACTAGTTATCATCATTAATTCTACTTTCATCAACCTCATATCAACGCAATAAACACGACAGGAGCACTGCACAATGTTCCTGTCAACATTAATATTATATCAATGAATATTAAACTACTAAATATCCGGAAACAGTACAAGTCCGACCAAACTTGATGTTTAGAATAAGTCATTGATTCTGTTTATACCATCCAAGTTTAATAATGTAGGCGGAATTTCGTAACTAAGTCTTAATATTTAGACTTGCTTTCTCGATTATTGTAATGAGATTGCCTTGTTGGTCTAAAATCACGTTACTACTTTTGATCGTGAGGTCCTAAGTCCGCTGGGAATTTTATTAGGTGCCTCAGAACCTCGTTGCACCAGTCTGTGTTTACGGCCATTTGATGAAGATTTATTGTGTTCCTATGGAAATTCTTAGTTCTCACTTATAGCCGAAAGTATGGATTTGTGCCAAGTTAGTGGCAATAAGTTCATCCCACGCCTCCTGGTATAACTTATCCATATCCATGCCACATGATTCCGTTGTAAAAAGAAAGTGGCTATTAGTTCTGTACAGTTCAGTTCCAATCTCACAGGACTATAATCATCATTCTTATGCCTTTATCTTAATTTATTTAGAACGGTACAAAATATATTCTTTCTCCGCATTTCTTCTCTCCAAGTTTTGTTTCAAAAGTAGAGTCTTACTTACCTCTTTTCTCGGCATATGTATAATATTAACTTTCACATAGTCCATCCCTAAGCTTCTTTGGGCGTTCTCTAATCATAAAGACCCACCTATTTTGACATCACTTTTTTATGGGAAATCATCAAATAACTCTTCCGCTCTGGACGGAGCGGAAGGGAGTGTCAGACTCTTACTGACTACCCACCCGTATTCCTCCAAGTGCTCTTTGCGCTTCAGGGTCGCGGAACCTCTTTCGAATAATTCCGCAACCCTGGCAGGACTTTTCAATCACTGGTGTCACTTTTATACTTCTTCATTCACATAACTTCACTGTTGTCATTCTCATCCAAGCTGCATGCAATTTTGAATTGCCTTTCATTCGTCTCTATTACTGGTGAAAAATGTTAATTCTCTGAATATCCAATCTTTAAACACAGGCATGATATTTTGTTATGTTAAAAGGCGCATGACCTAAATATGCGCACTTTTATCTCAAATTTGGTTCAAGTTCAAATCATATGAGCTCTTTGAACGGTGTAAAATTAGCGGCATGTGTATTAGAAGTGATTTCTTTTATGATGTTAGAAGGCTCGGTTATTTATTCATTGACGGGAGTAGGTCATCAAAGGGATTGAGTTATTTCATTAACTGTTGTTTAACTGATCAGTTGGATATATCTATGTTTCTGAAAACTGAGTTATTTGAGGAGGATTTGCTTGTTGGTCAGTCCTTTGTATTTAGAGCCCATTTCAGAAGTGCTTGGTCATATTTAAGGGTGATGTTGTGTATTCGATGTACAATAAAGAAACAATGAAGACTACAAAAGACGACTAAAATTTTCAAACAAATGACTTATCAAGCAGTCTGATAAAGTCGATAGCGTTAAATCTGTGATTGAAATAAAACAAAATCCCACGCACTGCTGAAACAACTTGAACATGCAGTATTTTCTTAACATACGATTTCTTGAACAGCGAAATTGACACATCTCATACAGATAGATACCCATATGGGAAAGATAGTAAGTGATTTTATTATCACTTCACAGCTTTCAACAATACAGCAAACATTCTCAACAATAAGTTGACTTATACAAGGAATATATATAACCTGTTTCTCCCTGATAGACAACTTCCAAGGAATTGTCTTCGACGTTAGTCTGTGACATAGAAACGACATATCCGCTACAGTTTCTTAATAATTCATTCACTTAAATTCAACAATAGTGTGCTCAATAAACTAACTTAATTCAACAGTGGTACAAATAGCTACATCAATTGAACATATACCATTAGCTGTACAGGAAATGTAATCAATTACATACTGTAATACTACTTTTATAATAGATCCACATTTGTCAAGCATTGTCGTTTTAGAACTGGGATTTCAATTAGAAGTATTGAAGTGAGCGGGCAAGGCAATATTGACATATGTTTTGACATTTCAATCATTGTTACATACCTAACGGATAGCGAATAAATTGATTTGTGTTTCGTTTTATTTCTTTTCGTGGTAAGTGGAGCCTGCAAGCCTCATATATCATGCATTGATGGTTTGAATGTGTCTGTCAAGTATATTTGGTTTTAAAGTGAGCGGTTGTGTTGGGAAAAAACGTTATTGTTAGCAATTGGAGTTAAGGCTCCTGCAGTCAGGTCCAACACAACCATACGACTCATATTTATCAACACTTGTAATCTACAAAAATCTTTCTAACTGCATCTTCAAAAAAGCAAAAGGTTGTAGGATGATGTTAATCATCTCTCTCATAGAGAGCATTTATGGCAGGCGCGAAACCTTTCGTTTTCCGGTTCCTCATTCTGTTTGCAAAACCTTTTACTGTAATATTCTTTACGGCTGATCTGTTTTCTACAGTACACTTAGACAGTAGCATGCAGAACCTTTTGTTTTAATGGGATACTGTACAACTTAGACTAAAATTAACAACCATATTTCAAATCACATGATTTAAATTTAACACTGATTAATAGATTTATTCATTCTATCTCCAGAAAAGAATAACGAATTTTTAGGCCCCTTGGGGTCCGTTTCTGCTATTCAAATTCAAACTAGCCATATTAAAAATCTGTCGAGAAATTCTCTCCCCAGCAGCTTCGTTCCACAGAAAGTCCACAGCCATCTTTATTATCAAATTAAAACCGAACCAGTCATCGTTAGCTAACGAAGTCTTCCATATTAACATTCTGGATTAAGCCCACTCAGTCAGATAGTAGTAATAAATAACACGTCCATTTGACACCCCTCGAGCATTTCTCTGGTAAGTTGGGAAAGAGGCTGCTCCGGTTGTTGGTGAGGCGGTGACACAGAATTCGCCGGACCGGACCGGATCGCCCACCGGCCGGCAACCGCACCATTCATAAATATCGACCACGCAATTACGCAATTTAGATTAACACTTAGAAATGGTGTACTGAATTAAAACGCGTTTAATAGAGATAAGAGATTGCGCGGGAATATTTCTGGATGAAGGTTAAGAAACTCCTGGGCATTCACAGCCCCTGACGTTTATTGTGGTGTGAATAAAACCTACAATTGTATGGCAAATGAATCTCGTAGATTATTGCCACTTGATACTGGTTTCATTTTACCCATTACAGAAGGTATAAGCAACAAATTGTATAAATAGTGTAGTCTTTAACGTTAGAAGTAGGTTTTATTTCTGGTACTGAATTGTAGAGGAATGATAATAACTTTGGTATTTTATGGTAAGATTTTTTTATAATCTAGTTGGCGAGAGTAGATTAGCGATGACACACCAAGTAGATTAGCGATGCATTGACTTGGACAATCTCAGCGACAGTTTTTCCACAAACAATTTGCGATTTGATGACGATGAAATAAATTAATCTATAATTTTACACGTATTCGTCGAAACAAGATGATCTTACTCTGAAAAGCTGATTAGAACCAAAAGCTCGGAAAAGCTGATTAATTCCAAAGTTAGGTTTGGTAGTAATTCCCTCATTAGTTGTTTTCTACAACATTGTTCTTCTCAGCAAGAAAAGAAGAAGCGTCAAACGTCGCCATATGAACTGGTCCTGTGCATCTCGCAACTAGCGGATACTCGTGACCTTCGCCAGGTCATCGGTCAACCTTGTCGCCCTAACAAGAACCTTTCGGCCCTATCGACCATTCTTCGATTAATATAGCAAACAGCAATGTAGCAGTGTTTATAATTACTGTTTCTACATAAGTATTCTTTTAGTTAATTATTAAATGGTAAGACACGAGTGTTTGGAATAGCTTAGTCCTATTTATTGGTTCTTCAAGCAGTGCAGTGTGGGAGTTATCACAAAATCACAATCCACTTTCCGGGAGCCTATTCCATACTGTTACGACAGTTAGTTGTATAATGTCCTAAACAAATGTTGGCATAAATGGAACAATTAAAACTAGTTTTATATGAGTAATGTCCAAGCCTTAAAACTAAGTACTAAGGTCGCATTCATTCTAGGAATTGCTAAGGCCAACCCAGGTATGTTTACTAGCGAATTCGCAAGTTATTTTTGTGCTGTTTACTAAACCGGGAGATACATTTACGTTAAATAGCTGAATTTATGTTCCACTCTATCTTAATAGTTCAATATATTCCAGGTGTACAATATAATATTAAGACGTTAAACAAATTACATAGTCACTTACTTATTTTAATTGAATTATGAGTGTATTTTTCAATGAAATTTAATTCGATGGTAGCTTTTATTCTTAGCAAACGTTTACATTAGACAAAAAGGTTTTATTAACGAAAGCTAGAGAATAGAAGAGTCCGTAGGTCGATGAGCCAAACTAATTTAGAAATAGTAAGAAATTGTCTTAACTGGAGCTCTAGACAAGTGACATTCTGTCAGCGGTAGTGTGGCGACGGCGATTGTCAAAATGTCAAAAATGTAGGGATTTGACAAAATCTGTCGAAATGTCACGTGAACAATCCTTTTTATTCTGGCATTTCGAAAATCGCATTCGCTGATACAATAGCACTCTGGTAGCGCCTCTACTCTTCTTCTTCTGGAATCTTAATTAACTGTAAGCAGAATTTAGCTTACGTACTGTTGTTTTAAGTCTAGTCTGATGAGATTTTATAATATAAAAGAAAATCTTATCATATAGCTCTATTTTTATAACCTTATTAGATTATCTAAATTAATCTTCACAACCCGACGGCGTTGGTGTACTCGAACTTCGATTAGACTCTCATTCAACCGTTTCATTCAAATGGAAAATATTTCTAAATACGAACACAAGCCTGCGGCATGCCATGACATTGTATTTACATAAAATAATTGATATTTTGCTATCTCTATATAAACGAGTGTTAAACTAGTTAAACAAGATCATATCTCCGATACATTTGTGTTAGAATTACACTAGAACTTATTACAAACATAAATATTATTTACGATCGTGCGATGCCGCATAAATTCGATCATAAGTAGTGGACTCATAAAATAAATCTTAAAAGACAATAAGCTAAGGCGTCGGTCGACAGCTCCGCGACTATTTACAATAGTCCATCGATTTTATAGCGATTTGTAAATCATAATTAAATCTCCGAGACTTTTTATAGCTGTCTGAAGCTGATTGGACACTCAAATTGTACCAGAAAATATTGATAGCCCAGCCTATTATGTTAAGATAAGTCAGTAAACGGCAATAAAACATTGCTTAATAAGGATTTATTACTGAAGATACGTTTAAAGCAAGTGATATAATCGCACTCGAAGCAGATGTTGTTCAATACTCACATTATCAAAATGTAGAACAGAAGAGGCCCTTGAAGCATCATGGCGGCACTGTATCGATTCACACACGATCACCGTAACGAAATATCACTTATTGAAAGCGAGTGTCTATAGTGAAATGATACCACTGAGTCACGCCACCGATTTAGCATTAGATTGAAAAATTCCACTTGATTGAAATTCGAAGAACTGTACATAGATTGCTTGTGTTGAAGACGAGAGTTTCATTTTCCGTGCTCATGTGACGCCAGCCATCTCGAAGGGGCGCCGAAGACCTGCAAAGGGAAAAAATGAGTAAATTATTCATATCTGACACCGAATGCAAAAATAACGTAAATATTAAGCGTTTGCTGTCACCGACTGAGACTCGGGCGGCGCCAGTGGACAGACATTAAACATTATTACTTCCAAATATGGAAAATGTTTGCCTGAGTATTTGTGATAAAGTGGACTGGTATATCCGGCTTCTATAGCCCTTAAAACATTTTTTTTTCACTTTTTACGCCTACAGCCAGTCAAGGTTAGTGTCAAACAACTATATCTCAAGGCGTTCATCTACATCCAAATATTCATTTTCTACGCAACCATTCCCGAGTTTACTCGTGCCTATAATTACCCCAAGGATAAGATATGAAGTACGAGAGCGTGTTATATCGACTGTGGTTTAAAAATAGAGAAAATATCGACAACATTCAATGATCGATCACTTTCTGACGCAAATCCAATAACTCGGTCTATAAATCCTGTGTATCTTAAGGGCTTGACTTCCTTTACAACATTATACTAGAAGGCAGACAAGACACGCACTAAGACTAGTCTCATTACTCATACTAATTCATTTGATCTTTTTGTAGGGCAGATGCGACAAAAGCCATTTTGTCACTGCGAAGCGTGACCAATATGTTTTGATACTTTACGGTGCTGCTGCAAATATAAATGTCAATTAGCTGTCAAATTAGGAACATTGTAGTTCCTTATTTTGCCGCATACCATAGTAGAGTGGTCTTTTTAGATTGAGTACATGCTCCCATAATTCGGTCTATAAACGGACACGACATGATATTAACAAATTTTTATGGGGCTATGACTTAATTTAGAAGCTTTGACATCGTTATTTACCTTATAAATTTATAATCAAGGAAATAAATTAATTTATGTTACTTTAGTATTGTTTTGTTGGCCTTTGCAAACAACAGAAAAAAATATTTTATGAGAAGTCCAATTCCTAATGAGCAGTTACTAAGTAAAAACCATTTTTGCTCTCAACAAGCTTAAACTTACATAGGCAGACATTATAATTAAAGAAATTAATTAAGTTATGTCACACTTAAGTAGAATGTTTGATTGACCTTCAAAAATAACAGTAAGTGGAACAGGATAATATTTTACAAGAAGTTCAATGCCTGACCAACATGGTAACTAAGTAGAAATCATTTTCGCACTCAACAAGATTGAAGTACTTCAACTTAAATAAGCAGAAAAAATAAATAAAACGAATCGTAGTTACACAGTTTAAAAATCTCATCGATATTGTATAGATGTAGGTAATGACAAAAAGTCCACTATAAATAGGCAGGTAGTCATTGAAAATTAAAATACAAGTATCAAAGACATACCTGCCAATGATTCACAGTACATGGGACGTGATCTTATAAAAGATCAAGTAGCTGTTACACGTAACTGAGTATCTTAGGAAAAAATATATAGGTAATTAATGATTTTTTTACCTATTTCATCGAATTTTTCATGGTGAGTTTTATCGAGTGCTCGATTCAAATAAATCGATGTTATAGGCGCGATGATTGTCATTATAAAATAAACGAGTATCAGGTTTTTATGACTCAGTGGCACAAGCTTGAAGACCACCTGATGGTAAATGGTCAACACTGTGGCGACGCCTATGGCAATATGCAATGCGAGATGCATTTGTTATTTTTTTATTTTGATATTTTTTTCTTAACTGTAAAGCAGATAAAAAACACGACCCGTAAAGAAGACCACGCACTTCTGGAACATCCTGTCTGTATAATCACCGCACAATAAACTTACAGATGTTGATTTAATTTTTCATCGAGACGTCTCCAATCCTTGAAAAGTTTGTTAAGCCATTGGTCCCAACTTTCCTTCGTAGATCTCTGGCAGTCGTTAAAGGTAGTCAAGAGCCCGAAAGCCCATCAAAGCGTAAGGTATAGCCCAGAACAGTGAAAATTTATCGATACCAGAAATATAAATTAACGTAATGGAAATTTTGGCATTTTGCGTAAATGAACCTTACGTGAATTGTCGTAGGGGCATTTTGGGTAAATGCCCCTTACGTTAATTGATACTAGTATCGTTATACTAAGCTAGATACATATGTATGTATTGTATATGTATATCTAAATCTGGCTGGTTTCCACAACTCCACGACTAAGCGCGTATTTTGCGTGCAAGTGGGACAAATGTGTCATTCGATCCATCCCACCTCCTCAATGAAGGCCAGCAACGCCTTGGTGTTACCAACTATCCCTCAGAGGGTACCTGGGTTTCCAAAGAATTAGAAGCAGAGGTGCTGTCAGTGACTCGTGTGACATAGAGGTATTTATTAAAAGACCCATGGCCAGTTGTGACGGCTGTGACTGTAAAGTGTGAACATGTACCTAACATGTGGTAAGCCTAAAAGCCAATCCCAAATACCCGATATAGTTGCGAAAAAGCTAGGCAAATGATTATCATCATACCAGCCGAAAGACGTCCACTGCTGGACTTAACCCCCTTGGGAGGGGGGGTGCCATAATCGCCATGCTTGGCAGGCGGGTTGAATGGGCAGCAGCATTCTCTGTACATTGCAACAGCTACTGCGATCGCCAAATGACTTAGATTAATTTGGCTACGACCGAATCGTTTAAGGTTATTAAGGTTGGCCCAAATATACCTACTTCCGTTACCTATCATAACTCTTTGATTAACATAAAACCATAAATTATAACGATTCTATTGTTAGCCAATAGGCGTATTATTATGAGTTATTTTAACATAAATGATGGCATAACAATAAAATATAGCATTATGAGCTGACCCAACGCATTTTTGTCGTTTGTTTTTGCCTTATTTGGAAGTAGACAATGGCTTTCTTAGTTTCTCTTTTATAACCAGATTACAATACAAAGAAAATAACGTCATCAATTAAATTAAAATAATTCAATAATTCATAAAAAAGTAACCAAAGGATTAAGGAGGACAGCATTGCAGGTAAGGTGCTGCAACAGATAGAAACGAAATATATACCTAGCAAGTAAGTGCACTCAACCATGAAATTAGCTTCAGTTTTATTAAAAGGATAGTCGAACTGTACAGCTTCTGATAACAATCAAGAAAACGAATCATTACAAATCAAAATATATTAGACTAGTTGCCGCCCGCGGCTTCGCCCGCGTGATTGTCGAAAACTATCCCAAGAGAACATATTCCCGGGAAAAGTATAAATAGTATAAAAAGTATCCTATGTGTTATTCCATACTAAAATCTAGCACCAAATTTCATCAGAATCCATTCAGTAGTTTTTGCGTGAAAGAGTAACAAACATCCATCCATCCATCCATACTTACAAACTTTCGCGTTTATAATATTAGTAGGATGATCACAATCAGTCGCGTCAGAGTTCATAAAATTAAAAAGTATGTCTGACCCATTTGCGATTTTGAGACCTTGAGAAAAAGAAAAAAAAAAAAACGAAATTTCAAACGAAAATGAAATGAGTGCTAGACTCCTTCCTAAAGGATGAGGCTTAAATGCTCAAAGGGAGTGCAGTGGACACTAGAGTATCATGATAAGTACAAAATCCTCCTATCCACAAAATAATAAAATTCATTTCATTTTTAAAATATGAAACTATTTATCCCCAAACAAATATAGCTCCGCAGATTCACATGATCAGTTTAATATCGCAATGTTCATTTTTGGCCGATACCCGATCCCGTCGGGTTCCTGACATCTTCCAGACGATGTGACCTGACAGGTGAGTCTCGCCAACTAATAGCGATGTGAAGCAGTCTATTCTTGGATGAAATTCTAATGCTCTTGGACGAAGATGTGCTGACAAATAACTTGGTATCCAGTTGGGTGGTGAAAAGTTTAAGGTCGAGTTCTGAATGTATAAGTGGTGGTTTAAAATGCGGTGGCTGCATAAATGAAAAAGACCTGAAATGGGTAAAGGCCAGGGGCACGATAGCAAAGCAGAGTGTCTTATACATTAAGTCTCTTTAACTATCGGTACAGAACGGAACTTGTTGTGGATTTCATTGTTAAGTTTATTTTATGTATCTAATAGTTTGGCCACTGGCTGATAGCTTATGTACGGACTTTTGATTGTCTCCTTTATCCTACCTGTTTTCTGGTCCATGTCTAGAAATCTTATGAATTATTTCCATATAAAGTAATATAACTACACTATGATCCTATAACGTGTTTACCATACTCTATAAATACGGAAATAAATCTGTAGATTAAATAATTTAAAATAAATAAATAGGTATTATAAACGAACTACTCTATGAATGTATTGTCGTACCCATATCGCAGAATTGGACATTTCATGATGTGGCCGGATTAGGTTAGGTTTGAGGTAACTTAGGGCACCCCGACACGGATTGGTTAGGTTCGAATGGGATGACGGGAGTTAGAGTGAGCGAGCAAAGCTAGCGAACTTAGCTCACTTCGTTTGTTTCAGGAGGCCATTTCATGAAGTGTCCAACCATTTTGTGGTATGGCCAACCACTTAATCGGATAGCCAATTTTACGATATGGCTACGTCATTTCTAAAATAACAAGCAGGATTAATGTGACGTCTTTTAGCTCTCGATTTATTCGACTTCTATGACAAGAAACATTTTCACTTTCTAGCTCTTCGTCTGGGTGGTCAGCCACCACTGCAATATTCTACGAATTTTCTTGTTTATTAATGTTGGACATTTTCGAACATTCTGACACAAATGGCCCGTTGTCAAACTTAATGGTGACCATCGAACATCATTATCTTTTAGAGGTATACAATTTATTGCTTATCTAATGAGTCCTATGCCACGACTGGTTTTGTCTTCATCACTGTGGTTCTATAAAAAATGTATTCACTTGGCTGTTATAAAAATCCTCCTACGCGCAAAAACATCATAGTATTAATATTTAATATGATGATAAAGTTTGGGTTTTGTCGCTCATTCGGACGCACGACAGACGATACGGTGTTAAATAGCGCAGAGGTTTGTAATATCAGATGAAGCACTATGAACTTTATTATCTTTTATCTAAAAATTTAAATACAAAACCTGTCTAATTCCACTAAGTAAAAACGATTTTGTATCAGATATATTGGTTTTATTTGTCAAACGCGTGGTGTTGACGACATAATCGAGAAATGATTTTGTTTAACGGCTTTATCAACATATCCAATTAGCATGAGATAATAACAGTATATATTAATCTTCCAAGTCAAACAAGGTGCTTTCTTTTTTGATCAAACGGCCTGATAACTCATTTTATTTACATGCATTTAACTAGATATTGGGTCAAGGAATTTCACTCCCGTAGCTTGACCTGTGGCGATAACAAATCAATATATCTGACATTTCAATTTGTATATTGACACGTTTTTAATCTTCTCTTATTGTTTATGTGTTCGGAAGCCGTGTTGAGTTTGTCTTAATAAATTTCTCTCATAGTTCGGCGTCGGAAGGTAATGCGCGCGCGCGTCCGCAGTACGTTTTAATGACTATAAATCTTCACCTGTCTTTCTCCGTATCTTTTTCTTTTGACTTTGATGTGTATATCAACGAGACGTCCTATTACACGTATTAATCTTGTGGAACCGTGATGCTCGACGGTTTTTGTTATTATAAATTGTTTGCGATTTGAATTTTAAATTCATATGTTTTCTATGCACTTGAATAAAAAAACCAGTGTTTGATGGCACTTCCGTTACAATTTTGAAACAAAGTATTTTTTTTTTCGTGAGGGAGTTTAAAAAGAAGGACAATAAACATCGAGCACTTATTTTTTGCTTTCGTTTGTTGTCTAATTCAAATCTAATGATATCATAGCCAGTGCTACATTTCGACATTATTTCTTTATTGAAATGTTCTATCCCTGACCGGAATTGTAAGAAATGGTGTCAAATCATTATAGTTACAGCAATTGTCTAAGCAATGTAACAACTGCACAAACACGAGCTATGAACCAATTTACACGACAAATATACGACCATCTAAAGACGACTGTACGTACCAACAGCAACTATTCTTTAGAAATTCTATAATCGTTCATTGACATGTTATTTCTTCAAAGTGTTTCGTATCTTCTTTTCTAAATTAATATTGTGGAGACGTAAAATAATTATATGTTTTTAAAAGTAATCTCTGTAAGCGATCTGTTTCAGTTTTTTTTTTTTAATAGAAGTTACACTATCACCTAGTCATGGAATTCTTTTTATGTTATATTGTATATATGTTTGTTTTGAATCTGATTCTGTATAAAAATGCACGGTTTGACCGCACAAATGAAGAAGCGGGAACAAGTGAGTAAATTATAAAATCGAATCTTAATTTTATGCTTAATAACATTATTGATGATTAAAATTAATAATTAATTTATTTATTTGGAGGTATCCATTATTAAGACTTAATAAAATTAGTGTCGTTTTGTTAAAATGTAAAAAAATAAATATTAATTTAAATAATTTTCACAGTTCAGGCGCCAGCAGCATTTATTATTTAAATTTTACAAGTGTTTTGGCTATAATGAAATAAAATTTATTGGTGGCGTTATAATATTTCCATATCAAGATTTGAAAGCGTGCGCGTTGTCTTTTTAAAATAATAGGTAATGTTAAAATTTTAATATATATATATATTAACTTAATACATAAAATAATGTAAGCAGGTCGAATGCTAATTGAGTCGCATATTTTTTTTACTTTTAACCGTACTAATTTGTGTGCATTTTCATAGAACCGATTGGGTTGACAGAGGGACAGGTGGAAATATCGCCAGTCGACACGCGATCATATAATTTAATTATAAAGCCTTTAAATAAGTACATAACTAACTAGTTATGTTCTTATTTAAAATAAATTAATTCGGTCTTATATCCAGAAAAATTATGCCAGGTCTGCCCTGCTGGGGCGAAGCATCGCCATGTCCTCGTCGAGGTGATCGGCGGCGGCGACCTCTCGCGTCCAGCCCTAGTTAAATCCATGGTCCGGAGCGAGGAGGCTTGGGAAGCAGTCACCTCCGTCTGCGAAGCAGTAATGCTAGCGAAGGAGGAGGCGGGCCGCGCGAGAGATTTTATTGCAATAGCAATAAAAGTAATTATATCTTTTTTATCATATCTTTATGAGTTTTACAAGGTTAAGAATAAATTACTGAAAAGACATTGAACCTTTAATAACATTGTGACATTAATTTTTTCTATAGAAAAAAAGTTGATTTAAACATAAAATTCATTACATGATCTGTATCAATTTTATGCTCTTAATTCTAATTTAATGTGGCCGTTACATCTACTTATCTATATTATTCCATCCAAAAATGACACGCCATAAAAACTGTTTGGAATATTTCGCGAATATTTTCATAGACAATTTTATGATTCATCTGGTATCACTGACCGATTATGCAGATTACACAGTGTTAGGTAACTCGTTATCTCTTGTGTTGATGTTCCTTTTGACGGTCTTAGCTCAAGTAAATATGCGATTGCGTTATTTCACGTAATCTTTGCACGAGTCGTCAAGTGAAATAACTCACCTTTTGTAACTGTTCATGTAAAGACGTGACGTCACTGTTTGGCTATGGCCAATAGAACCGCTTCGGCTGTGACAGTTTTTTTTTTCGTAGACCTTAAATTATTTGTAGAGCGACGGCCCAGCCAAGCATGCAATCTGGATTCTTTGATAGTTCAAAGAATTCCTATTTTAAATTCAGATTCAGGTGTATTGTTTAAAAATATGGGCCAAAATATGTTCCCAAATTCTAAATCCTAAAATCTAGGGTCGATTTTTATTCGTTTTCTTTTTTCGGTTTTTCATTAGCCTATTGTGTCCCATTGCTGGACAAAAGCCTTTTATTTTATATCATTTATATTTTCAAAGTATTTTTAGAGGTAGGTATTACATATTTGTTTTGATTAATAGTTGAACTATTCATCAAGATGAATATGTAATGGATTTTGAGTAATCCATTCTAATTTTGAATTTATCCTTGACGTCCATATTCCGTGTTCATCTTGGCCAATTTAGTCTATTAGCGAAGGCGTATTTTATTGTTTTCCTTAAACAATCATAAATAGCGTAAGAATCATAGTAATGTGTTGACAACTTGACATAAATACCTCTTCCTATTTTAATAGGAGCCGTGCGTAATAATAATATTTTCATAAATGTTTATCATTATTAACAATGTGATTATAAGTACCCATTTGTTAAAGTGTGGTTTTTACAATAAACACAAAATTAAGAACATGAATAAGCGATCAGAAAATAAACATCTCATTCATGCTCTGTCGTAAGATCGCTCTGAAGAAAATATTCTAATACATTGTGCGATAAGCGAACGTAATTGGGTTATCTATGTAGTACCCATCTCGTAAACAAATAGATTGTTAGAAAAATATACAAGGAGAGCAGACGTGGTTTCGAAACCGCATAGTACAGTGATATTATGGGAGCTCGTAGCTAAATAGTAATGGCCGCACAGGTCGTTCGTAGACGTAAAGCAACGACGTAAAGGTCAGCCAGTGGATGGGTGACGATTCATTACATACCGAGATTCTGCCGTTGGTCCCAGCTGTCATTTGACAGTCGTTACAAGTAGAACAAGAAAATACAACCGATGACTTCCAAAAAAAAACACTACAAAGTATAAAATAACTTTAATTTCGGAAGTCGGTATTTTTGGTTGTTTCTTTGTATTTTAACACTGTACATGTACTGTTTTTTTTTGGAAGTCGGACAACACAACTGGAAAGTCACAGGAATGCAAAATACGCAATTTCGTTTATTTGAATGCTATATTTTTTCCAGCTTTTTTGATTAAAAAAAAAACTACTGAACCGATTTTGATGAAACTTTTATGGGACCAATCGGAGAGTATATCCTTTCGCATAAAAATATTTTTAAATATTTTATCAAATCGGTTCACAAATGACGGAGTTATGAGGTTTTAACAAAAAAAAAATAACCTAATTAAGAACCTCCCTTTTTTGATGTCGAATAAAAAAAAACATACAACCAAATTGAGATCCTCCTAATTTTTTTGAAGTCGGTTAAAAGGGGCCAGAAAATCTGAAACCAGTCTTTTCAGGGGGGATCGTATTTTAGTGGGTTGTGAGATGGGTAGTCGCTCTGCGACTGGAAGCTAACCCTAACATTCTTGCGAAAAATACTTTAAATTTCGAACGTGGCACATCTCTAGTTTGTTTTTAAAATGCCGTTCCATTGTTGAAAATTTTGTGGCTCACAGTAGGTAGCTGGAATTTAAAAAGGTTAATTTTTTTATCATAAACGGCAAAAAGTACGTTTAATATGAAAGGTAACAATGTTAACTAGGCAGTAGTAAAATATGAGATAATCTCACTATAATTCTCTGATATTTTTTGGATTTTTACAAATAAAGATAGTGATGTACCTACACTGACAGCCTTAATTTGATAGATGATAAGTATTTATTTTGCAGATTGGTTATAGGTAAACATGTACATTTTTGGTAAATCAATACTAGATGAAGCCAGTGTTTCCTAGCAGACTACCCTAAGAAGAAACAAATTCAGAGGTCAAAATCTCTTTTAAAAGCCTTACAATGGTAAACATTTTATGGTTATACCATGACTGTGAGAATCATGAAGGTTAATGCCATGGTTTCACGTACTCACAAAAAGTTTGCCAACATATTATTAATAAATCAGTTCAAATATCAGTTTCCATTAACCGTGTAATGGTAAACGTTGACTTGCTCAAAGCAATTATGTCTTTCGAAGCAAACGGCCAGTCCTGACGAAAGTGGTCCATAAGTGGAATCTTTATTGATACGACGTTTTACCGGATTTTTTTCTAATCGCACTAGTTGTCCACCTTTCAATTACTGTCAGTCATCGATACGGGAACTGCTATTTACAAAAACAAATCTTTTGTATTGTGGGGTAGAGTTCATAATGCTTTGAATGTAGGTAATTTTAGTTTCTATCCTTCGATTGAAAGTCATTGAGTGACCGCACATGTAGTTTAAAGTTAAAGTGGCTTTTCACACACGTGCGTTATGAAATGCATGTGAGTTAACTTTGAATGCAATCATAATTTTTGAATTCATTCAGCACGCACAGTAAGAATTCTTAAAAATAGCGTGAAAAGATATCTAGCCATGAGTGAGTAATTGGTTATCGATAGATTGCATTTTAATCGCCGATCGATTCTGGTTTTAGATAAAGAAATGACAACTGGTTACTGGTTTTCTAACGGAGCGCACTTATCAAGTTAGTAGCGATAATCAAATAAAGAAAGAATAATATTTTACTACTAGTTGCCGCCCGCGGCTCCGCCCGCGTGATTGTCGAAAACTATCCTAAGGGAACATATTCCCGGGATAAAAAGTATCCTATGTGTTATTCCAGACTATAATCTACCTCTGTGCCAAATTTCATCAAAATCCATTCAGTAGTTTTTACGTGAAAGAGTAACAAACATCCATACATACATCCATACTTACAAACTTTCGCCTTTATAATAGTATAGTAGGATTCTTTAATATTATATTTAGGTATTATAAATTAACGCCAAAGTGAGAATTTGAGGAGGTTTGAAATTATTTGTTACTTACTTTATTACTTTCAGGCCTAAATTTCTGATCCGATTTTAATGGAATTTTTAGAATAGAATAGAATAGATTGTTTATTTGCACAGAAAGTAGGTACAAGATACAGATATTATTCAACAGAGATAGATACTTAGAGACAACTTTTTTTTGGTATAATATTATATTAAAGCGAACGAAGCAAAAGTGGGCAAAAGCTAGTGATCTAAAAACAATTTTAGGAGGAAAAATGAAGTGCTTCTCCATTGTCATGGGAGGAACTTCTCTCCTATATTCGCCTTTTCATCATTCTCTTACCCTTATCCCATGCTCGTCTCTGATCGACATTTATTCGAAAGACTTTATAAAAATTATGTTTGAAAAAGAAAAAAAAACATTTTCCGGCCAGTGTCAAAGTGTCACTGTCACTACACGAAATAGATACTACAGTAAAAACTTTTATGCTTAAAAAAATATTGACAGATTACAAGAAATATAACCGTTTGGCGTTTCCTCTCTAGAGTTCAATGTCGTTAGGACTGTTATACTAATAAACTCTTCATATTGGTCACGTAACCAGCTCGTGTCCAATTTGACCATTTTAATCTCCAACTAGTTCATCTAAAAATAATTCAGAACACAAATAACTGGAGACATTGCGTTAATTAAAATTACATTCTTGCGTGAAATATAGACCTATGTCAGTTGCGTAACGTGTACGCACTTTTGGTTTCATGTTTCTGGCGTTGACAGTGATTATGTTTTCAGGAAAACTTAAAAAAGTTAATAGATTTTCGTGGAACTTTTCTGATCAAAATTTGTTTTGGGGTGTCGGCTATTTTTGACAGAATTATTAATTTCGGCATTTGTGTTCACGGTAGTGGCCGAAAAAAAAAGTTAATACAAAAAATATACAAATATATTTGTATAAATAAATAGTATTTTCTACACACAAAACACTTACAAGAGAACAAATAAAGATAGAAAATCAAAATCAAAAGTCATTTATTCAAATTAGGCTGAGTGCCAGCACTTTTTGAACGTCAAAGTTCTACATAAAGACAGTCCCCCAAAACGCCCGCCCGTCACCACTTCCTAGTGTTATAGCTTGGAAGAAGAAGAATACCAAGGTACTGCCTATTTCAAAAGAAATTGATTCCAGCAGACCTCCGAAGAACGTCATCTTCGCAGGTCTGCTGGAATCAATTTCTTTTGAAATAAGCAGTACCTAATAATATTATCTTAATTGGTGTGGTTACCTAAGATAGACAAATAATCTCTCGTTAACGAGGTATCTCTGTTGTTCTTAATATTCAAATCAAACCATCCCAACAAGGAAACGAAACTAAACGCTGTCACCTAAATGTTAACATATTGTTACTAATTAACGTATTTGCCTTACAGCAGGACGAGAGTCATTAATCACGAACTTTAAAGAGTTTATAAATAAAAAGTTCACTTAAGGAGAGACAGGTTCAAAGTAGCATGTCTAAAACTGACAGCTTTTAGTGTATTTAGCCTAAGGATATTTGTGATTTATGAAAAAGCATGTTATTAGATCCAATAATCACTGTATCAATAAATTAATAAGACAGCCGGATATATGGCGACCAGATATAATTGAGGTGTCTTTATAAAGTCTTCTTGATACTAAATTTAAAAGTCGCCAGTGGATAAGAAATTAACTTATGAGATTTGTAAACATCGATGAATGACCACGCTAATTTATTATCTCTATTAAAAAGTTGTGGCTGATGATCCGAGAGCTCCTGTGCATTGTCCGCATGAAATGCCTCGTAAGTACATGACTTATTAATTACTATTCATCTATAAATTTTGTTACTAACCCTAGTGCATAAGTTATAGTATATAAGGTGTTTACTAACAAAAATGGTTCCAATGTTGTTCCTCAATAAAATAATATTATTATTATTTTTCCGTTTATTAATTTTTTTTTAAACATAGGTACTATTACTATTATTGTTATTATAAAACCAACGAACTGCATGAGAAAACAAAATTCTTCAAAATTTGAGACTCCGACAAAAACTAATCCGACAATGTTTTATTAAAATGTTCAGTGCCTCTCATCCGACTATGACTCATCAGCCTCAGAAGCAAGCCTTCTGGGCTAACTCGTCCCATCGTACTCGTCTCATTTATCGCTTTCCATCAGTCAAGATTAACAAGAGTACCAGGTAAGAGTGAGCTCAATCAATTTCCTTAGCCTTTTCCAAACTATCTTGGATTCGACTTCCAGCCTAACTTCACAAGGAACGACAACTTATCTGAACTCCACGATTCAGAAACTGGGTAACACAGTACCCACTGGCAAGACAGTTGTCAGATTTTCAGTAACTACTGTCAAAGATCTACAATTGATAGCCGGGACCAGCGGCTTGGCTTAACGTGTTTGACACATGACACGGAGAAGTCTCAATATGTAATCGATGGTCACCCATCCACGGGTCGACCTCGGCAAACGCTGCTTAACCTTGAAGATTCTTGCCCCTCATGAGTAGGCTCATTGTGAAAAAAATACTTGACAATAATGAACTCGTCAACCTTGAAAACATTAAAACAAAATCAACAATGGCACGCGTGAATGCGCCGACGCAACCTGCCCTTTCATATCACAGTTACCGCAGCTTATCGGTTCACATCGTAACCAAGTGACCTGAATGCAAAGCGAGTCCGATAGAAAAATCACACGATCGGGCCCGTTAAACCATCCGACGATAGCGCTATCGGTTGGCCCTAAAACATGTCACAGGACACTGCAGCGCATACGGCTGATGAAACCAATTACGAATGTGTATTAATATGAAACAGATCCGTGACTGACCAAACAAAACGGAGAGTACTAAATCAGCAAGAATAAGATTCAATTTGAAAAAAATTGTCGTAGAACGGATGATTCTTTTAAATCAGTAAGTCCTTGAATATCGTGGACCAGTATGACGAAGCTTCTTAAGAAGTAGATTGACCACCTTTGACCTAGGTTAAGAAAACGAAGACAAAAAGTTGATTTTTGAAAACAAATTTCAAAAAATCAACTTTTTCTCTGTGTCGTGCTCTGAAATAAACCCTGTTTCGATTAAAAAAAATCTGAAAGAAACCCCTTTTCAAATAAAGTTTTCTGAAACCGACTCTTTTTTTCACAATACAATACAGGAGTATATTGAACGAAAAGTTCGAAAATCAAAGCGGTCAAAATCACAGCTAAAGTTTGGTAATAAAGAGCAACGGATCGATTCCCATCCATACAAGCTGCTGGGCTGTGCCGGCGGAAATAAATGTGATTGCATACACAGCCAGGAGGCTCGCCCGTTGCACGAACGCTGACGAATCGAAAACATTTGTTTCGAACACTTGCCAGCGAGAAACTTTATCTGACAGAGCTCGGAAGAAATCCTCGGTAGCCATTGCTAAAGACTTCTTTCCTTACAAACCAGCAGCCTTGAGAAATACAAAAACATGACTGCAAGAGGGAATACGCATGAAAAAAATATTTATTATCTATTCACTTTATCTGAAAATATACAAAAATATAATACTAACACTGAAATTAGAATCAAAATTTATCGAAAAACAAACGAGATATGTCTATTTTAAACAAATATGGCTCTCTCGCGGAGACGCCGTTTTCTATGGCAGCTGTATAGGTGACATAGTATTTGACGTCAGAGTTCGTATCGGACTTCTCGTTCTAATTGTCATCTTTGAAGCTTTATAAATTCATCGCTAAAAAAAAAATATAAAAATATTTCATAATTGTTTACTAGAGCCAAAAGTGTTTCATTTTGCAAATAAAAAAAATGCATGCATATTGCCTATTATTATACTTTCATTTTGACATTCCAACCATCATTGAGTATTTTACACTGTCAAGCAGGCGAGTTTTTAAAATATGTGAAGCAATGGATCTAGAGTTTCTCTGATTGTGAAAGAATATCATTACGATTTGCTGGCGTGACAGTGAGTGTCACCGTTTACTCATAAGATTGATGGGACAATTTTGTCAATTTTTCTTTTACTTTTGATGACACGTGAGACACACACTGTTTTTTTTTTAGTTTGTGTGTCAATGTACCTGATGATCTGTCACCATATAAATGACTTTTCATATAATATATTTATATTATAAAAAAAAAAAAAAAAATAGGTATATGAATAAAAAAAAATATATATGAATAAATATTAGCAATCCAGTTACTGCCAGTGCGGCTTTCCTTGCTCTATATTTCATCCACATTCCTACAAACGTTGAGTTACAGCCACTTCACCGAGGGAAATGTTTACGAAATCCGTCTTCGTTGACTTCCCTAAATCGCAAGTGATATTAAATAATAATCAGAGCACAAGATACGACTAAAATTACTTAATTGTAAACATTTATTCGATGCTTATCTTGTTAGCTGAATAATTTATAGCTTTAGTCTAATATTGTTGAATGACCTACACTTGTGCGTTAACCTTAGTTTTAAACACTATATTTAAGTTAAATAAAAGCACATTTATATTTGGTTTTTTTATGGTTTTGGTATTTAAAACATAAAATGGATGAAAAAAAAATGATAGATTCTTTTCTTTTCACTCAAGATTTTACTGGGTGTAAATAGGAATTTATTTATTGATATATTTATATCTATTCTGAAATAATTCCATTATGAAAGTAGTGCGTTGAAATAAATTTAAATAACATCACTAGGATTACTCAAAACTTTGCCGTAGAGTGGCCCTACTATGACGTGCCAATGCCATCCAATTCCGATGATGTAAACGGGATAGTGCTATTCGCTATGTAGCTTTGTCTCCCTCTTAGAGCGGAATCATGATCGTTTTAAGACTTCATAGTAGGGCCCCAGTTCTGTTAGAGAAGTTTTATCGAAGTATGTTAATTAAGCAGAAATGCTTACATTTATGATTCATAATGGTAGCAAGCGTGACGTCATCGAGCGCGGTGTTAATTGTGAGAGCTAAGAAATTATTTAACAACTGTTACTGGTAATGGGGAGCGGAAGAAAGGAAATATAAACAAGCTTTTGTTTACGATGATACTACTCGTACTATTGAAACTGAACCAACATAAAACGTAGTGTGGGGAAATAGAACATTATATTATTGTTTTACTGGCTGTCGCCCGCGGTTTCACCCGCGTAACTCTCGACCCCGTGAGAATATCGGGATAAAATGTATCCTATGTGTTAATCCAGGTCATAAACTAAATTTCATCCAAATCCATTTGATTAGTTTTTACGTGAAAAAGTAACAAACATCCATCCATCCATCCATCCATACTTACAAACTTTAGCGTTTATAATATTAGTAGGAAGTAGGATGTAGTAGGCTAGAGCTAGAAGTTACTTTAGTTGTGTAACGGCCCGTTTCAATAACGTATCTACCTTTAACCAACTGTCAAATTAGCTACCAACAGTAGCTGAAACGTCTTTTCACAAAGGCAAACATGACGTTTTGTAGCTAATTTGACAATTGGTTAAAGGTAGATAAGTTATTGAAACGGGCCATAAGTCATTTAGAATACAAACTTTATTTTTAACCAACCGGCCAGAGGAAGAAGGAAGCCCTTGCTCAGCTATGGGACAAAATAGATAGAAACCGACTTCAATGTTTTTTATGGATAAGCATGCTTTTTGCAAGATTTTTCTGTACTGTACTAAACGTATCTGTTGGTATCGGAAACAAATGCTCCACAAACTGAAGGTGTAGGTGATCTATCTTAGATAAAAGTCCAAAGTTAGATCAAGACAATCACTGTGTCATGGGCCTTAATAAACATGTATTGTATCCCTTAGTTCTCACACTACCCGCAGTGGCCATGCGCATACGACGTCGTGCACTTAGTTTTGTGAGAACATTTTTCTACAACTTAGTACCCTTTTACTAAAACTGTTGCTAAATCCTACTTCCTACTAATATTATAAACGCGATAGTTTGTAAGTATGGATGGATGGATGTTGGTTACTCTTTCACGCAAAAACTACTGAATGGATTTTTATGAAATTTGGCACAGTGGTAGATTATAGTCTGGAATAACACATAGGATACTTTTATCCCGGGGATATGTTCCCTTGGGATAATTTTCAACAATCACGCGGGCGGAGCCGCTGGCGTATACTAGTTCTGATATAATTTTGTCATAGTACCTACTAACCCGCTACGCCAATCGCCTTCATGTATTTTTAAGATTATAATACTGTATTTTCTCTGTAAGTGATTGTGTAAATCTTTAGATTTTTTTTTGTCTAAAATCGTAGATAGTTGGAGACACTATAACCACTACCTACGTAGAACCGTTAGACGGTTACCCATCTTGCCAAAAAGTATATACCTACCTAACTGATGTCATAAATTTACGCGTAAAAAATACAGCCTTTCAATTTGGTAACTCATTCAGATCACCGCATGAAATGTCTGCGCTTATGTTCATTAAAAAAAGTTAGAAAAAAAACTAAATGGTTACTAAGTAGGAAGTACATACTGCATACCGTGTCTATATTATTTTGAAAGTCGCATTCAATGAAATACCACAACACAATACGTACGTCATTGACACATTATTATGATCTATTAACGCAACAAAAAATAATAATTGTTCGTTACTTTTTTAACCGAAATCGTGAATGATCATTGTCCCGAGTTCTGACCAGAAATACTTCAAGTCATCAGAAATGACAATGTCACTGATAACTATATCAATTTAGACATATAAAGTCATGACATTTCATTTATGACGGCAAAAAGCGCAAAAAACCCAATGTACATTCATTAGGGACCAATAGGAACCAATAATAGGCAAATGACCGTAAGAAAAAACCATAGATACACCACATAAAAATTATAGCAAGGGAAATTGACGTAAACATTATCGATCACACAGCTGATCGATAAAAAACGATACGATAAAAACTATCGATTGGAAATATCGATACCTACCACATGTCAATTTGCTGATAAGTCGTTTGAATAAATTTACATTTTAATGAATGAATCCCATTAATTAATTAAATATGATAGACTTTAATCGTCTCTACGCTACAGTTCACAGTTTTGTAGATTATTATTTCATGCTAATTACACGCCACTTCCCGTGAGATTTCAATTTGAAGCCATCACTTTTCTATCGTTGGTAAAATTTGCCACTTAAATGTCAGTTGTCAATTAATTTTAATTCATAACTACGAGAAAATGTAAATACATTCTCCACCGTCGTATTGTGTTCGTTAGAGGGTTAAGGTTATACGTTGAACTCTGCACATGTCTAGCTAGCGATCGGAACGCATTTCCATTGATAATTTTCAACAGCGTATTTTTTGGAACAATGTTAATTTATGGAAAAACATACTAACCTTTCAATTACGGGTCACTGGAAAAATCATTCACTGTTTCATTCACAAACTAAAAAAAACCAGACAGACTGTCGTGTTTGAGTTTCGAACATGAACAAAAAAAAAAACAAAAAAGTTTTGAGTGTTTTTTTGGGTCTGTTATGTTTATCACTAGATCGAATGCGTGCAAGTCGCCTTCCGCGTGCTCTTCGCGTCGGGTTGTCGAGCGCGCGTCCTAACACTAACGCGCCTTGTCGTCGACTATGGCCGCCTCTCGTATGAACCGGCATAAATTCTACTAGAATTTTACTTTGGTACGCGACGCACACCTATGTATGTACCTAGTACATACCGACGAAATTCCTAATGTAAAATAAGCATACTTCATTAATTTTAGTTATACATGGAAATTATATTCCTTTGACGAATATCGCCTGCCTAATAAAATAAAAAGAAACGTGAATTGTATGACATTCTGGATAGTAAAGCCACTCTCGTTTTAAGCTTAATCCACAAACAAACACGTATAAAAAAACATTGCAATGGGCACCAAAAAATTTATCCACATCGCTGTCAATAGTTGCCCAGAACATTGGCAGCATTAAATTTACGTAATTTCTTCAATTTAATAGAGTAGTCGTTTATTAGTTCTTATTATGTAGTGACTTTAGGTTACTTGTTCACGATAGAGTGTATTAATATAAATAAAACAACATTTCGGTCGATAAAATCCACAATCGACAAAAAAATGAAAGCAAAATAAAACTAATTTTGAAGTTGAAAAAAGTTTTACAAAAAAGTTCCGCACCTAACAAAACTTATAATAATATTGAAGATCACAATTTCGCCTTCAACTGTTATTGTCATTGGCAATGACAATGTAATAGACAGAACATAAATGAAATTCAATATTGTTGAATTTAACACACAAGTGCCAATAGAGAGTCATTTCGCAATTTGTGTCAATTCGAGTCGTGTCGCATCATGTGTTTCGTTTCCCGTCAATCTGTCAATGTCTTCATTAATTTCCTCTCAAACATCTTTTTCGTTTTAATGATGAAGTAGACTACAAAAGTTTTTTTTTTTATTATTCTTGCTAAATTAACGTTTGTTTTTTAAATTGCATTTCTCAGTTTAGTTTTGACCGTGTATTTGTTGTTTACAAGTAACTTTTTTTTTTGGTAACTTTTAAATTAGCTTTAGGAGTCACGTTAGGTAAATAGAAACATAAATAATTAGATGAGCGTCTGAAACACCTTCATAATTTTCCTGATCTTCTTCCACGTTTCTTGGGGTCGGTGAAATTCATTTCTTTCTGTCACAGAAAGAAATGAATGGAATTTCACCGACCCCAAGAAGTCTGCCCGTCACTCACTTTCTTTTATCATCATCCTAGCTTGTGCAAAAAAGTAACCTATAAACGCTTCAGAGCCCCATCTATCTCTGTGCCAAAATTCATCAAGATCGGTTCAGCGAAATAGGCGTGAAAGCGTAAAAAACCAAACGCACCCTTCGCATTTATAAATTCCTCACTAAATCCATCCCGTTTTTTCCCATCTCAAAAACCTTGCGGGTTCCTTATTTCCTCATTTTGATACGGAACCCTAAAAACAGTAGTAAATTAATAAACTCGCCCAATTAAAGCGCGTCAATGACCAAAGCACAATACTAACGAATACATTTCCTTAACACCTCCGATTCGTAGCAGAAGCGTAAACACACGTGTCAATTAATAGTACACGATTGTTACACATGCCATAACTTTCACACATTGACGGTAGACACGTGCTGTAAACACTACGATGTCAGGAATGTGTCAGCATTCATACCTTATTAAAGGAGAGCTTTGGATAAAACACTGTCGTAAAATAAATAAATAGGTGTAAAATTACGGTTTACGAAGGCACTTGGTTTTCTTGGTCGTCCAATCGTTGTGATTTTTTTTTTCTAGACCGTACCTTGGCACTTCCTAGTCACCAACTGCATAAGACTGCTTGAAAAGTGTCTTGTTTGGAACTTTTTAGTGTTTTTTTGCGGTCGGGTCTTTTGTGCAAGTTTATTTTTTTACGGTTTTTTTTTTCAACAAGTTACATGTAGGTTACATATACATATGTAACATACTACATGTAGGTTAGTAATGTTAAATAACCCCTCTATTTTTTCAAAGTAGGTACATACTCATTGAATTCTTCCTTAGTACTAAATTATAAATGTAAATATCTGTAAGTTTGTTACCTAATTTATCACTCCTTATCTCCTGAACGGATTTGTAAACGAAAAAGAGTTTATCACAGTTTGCAACAAGGGTAATTCATTGAGCATGGAATTAGGAACGGATGAAACATTTTTTAATCCCGGCTGTATAGATAAAATCTTCGACTTCCCGCGGACGGAGCCACTGGCCAATGCTAGTGACGAAAAGAGCTTTGGCGAATCGTAGGCGTAATTTTACGTGCGTAAGTAAACTTAGCACTTATTGATACATCAAGAAGCAATATAACGCCAACAGGTAGCAGTTCCGTTTAGAGGTTAAGTCTTTAAGAATGTATTACTGACGCGTGGTTTTTAATCGTTTTGCTCTTTGCTTTCGTTTAGAGGGGGCCGTAAATTATATTGTTTTGTGTACTTTTTATAGGAGAGTAGGTAGATGCTTTCAGAAGCACACTGATTTCGTACGCCCGAATAACAAATAAGTGCCTGTTTAGATATTTTCATATTTTATCTAAAAGTTCTAAAAAATACAATTAGTTTAACGTTTCGTTTTTTTTTTTGAATTTTTATATTTTTTTAAAGCATAATTGAACCTAGTTATGCATAAAGGAGCCATGTCGTGAAAAGTACAAACAGAGATTTGAGCATTTTTCTGTCGATTTCTGTCGATGGGTATTGCTCAAACATAAAATAATCAGACTCTCAATAAACAATCGAATGACACCCATCGACAATACTTTGCTCTTTGCCATTGGCGAACCCGTGGGAATGACTTGTAGACAATAATGACCTCCGAAAATCGCAATGCTTAAAAAAACCACATCCACGTTGTTTCAGCACCGGATGTATTATGTAAATTAACTACGAGAAAACTTCCCATTTAACGAAAAAGAAACCGGATACAAACAACGATTTCCAGTACTGCATAAAGTACATTAACACTTAATATTTCACCTTCAAAATATTTACTTTCATAACTATGAAAAAACCGTATCTGGAAAATAGGTAATTGCACTCATTTCCATAGACCAAAGTCTAGGAGAAAAAACTTCGACCTCATTCTGGTTGTCTATTGTTTTCTGTCTAGTAAAATAATCCGAGATGTTAATTATAATATAACAGTGTTATGATGATGCGAAGTTTTATCAGCTGTTAAAAATGCAAAATTATCCGCGAATGTTTACGGCTTCATATTTACCTGGTTTATTAAGAAGTTCGTTAAAAATAGATTTACTTTTCCAACTACATAGCATAATCTAAGAAGGAGATCATGCCATTATTAATTATTTTTTTACTGAAAAAGCTTAGATCCTCGATGAACATTCCTTTTTCCAACTGAGACTGATGAAAAATTTTCTGCCTTTTAGGTACTAATGATATTGACTGATGCGAGTTCATCAAAGGTTTATTTTTAATGTTGTAGCGCATAAGCTCATGAATGCTCTGGACTCGGTCGTAGGTCCCTATGTAGAAACGTAGGTATTTGGGCAGGCAATCGGAGATCAGATTCGTCGTTCTCAAACTGCTTTTCTTCATCGTCATCAAAATATATTGGGGTCGGCCTCCAATCGTACCAAACCAACATATGCTGTTGCTCTAAAATACTAGTATCTGCTGCAATACTAGTATTTTAGAGCAACAACATATCTGAACTCCACAGCTCAGGAAGACTGGGAAACACGATTCCCCTTGGCAGGACTGGCTGTCAGACTTTCAGGTTTTTTAGGGTTCCGTGCCCTTTTTCAGATTCCGTTGGTTACCCTTCGGGTACTGAACCCTATTACTTAGCCTGCGCTGTCTGTCCGTCCGTCCGTCTGTCTGTCAGCGGGCTGTACCTATCTCAAGAACCGCTATAGGTAGACAGTTGGAATTTTCACAGAGTGTGTATTTCTGTTCCCGTTATAACAACATATAATAAAAATTAAATTAAATTATAAACAAAGGAAGCTTCCATATACGAACGTGTTTTTTTCGGCTTAACCTGCTTTCACCCATCCACGGACCAACCAACACAAGATCGACATCAAGAGTTATTATCATTTTTCCACAAGCACGAGTTTCACATTTTATTTTATCCAATGCAAAGCAAATTCTTGCACAGAATAATTCACGTGCAAAAGCCAGCTCTAAAAAACAAACCTTAGCAGGAACATGACACTAGAACGGTCAGTGTGTCAAGACAGCTGATTCCTTCCTGCTAGTTGTTCGGTAAACTAATCCCTTTGTTGTTCGGCCAAGTTGTTTGTAGTCCGCTTTACTTGGCCACAATAATTGATCGTCACTGGACACGTGAGCGGCGGAGTCACTGGTGTTTCTGTGGATAGAAAGGTTCGTTCCACTTTGTACTGAACTCTTGTCCTACAGAAATCTGTTTTTGCTATCGGGGTAATTCTTAAAAAGGTGCCTAGACTGTTGGGGTAAAGATGGGGGATTTTTACCTCAATAATACCACTCCGGTGATCACTATAAAGACATGGGATGGGTCGCGTAACATGACCCCTCCGGAACCACCTCTGTGGTACGCCTGTTAGGGCACACCCCTGAGAAGACTATTAAGGGATCTCCCCTAAGCCTCACTGAGTCCATAAGAACTCCCGCATCACTGAAAATATGCCTGCTGTAGCGCGGCGCTGAAAAGGTGTGGTGACGTAATGACAGAGATCAGTTATTGATCCGCTAATACCCAGCAACACACCTTCTGCATCACGTACCAACACTCCTTCTGCATCACGCACCTTCCTCAGGGACCGTTTCAGTTAAATGGGAGGCCTGTAGCAAAGCATATAGAAATTTTACTAAAGATAAAACGGTGGTTTCCTCGTCAAGATTCTCCCATTTAAGTGTAAAAAGTAGAGCTGTTGGTGAAAGAGCTCCTGATTATTTTCTCTCTCACAACTTTTTTCTTCTTCTACTAACCCCGGTTAGTATTGACCCCCTTTCTGTCATATCATATACCACACAATCCATCTTAGCAATCAGCGCCAAGTCTCTTAACGGTCAGGGTATAATAGCCGACCTACCTAATAAACGATTTTAAATATTTTGACGACACGGTTGGCGTAGTGGTTGAGCGATTGACAGCTGTGCTGCGTGTCGCGGGTTCGATTCCCGCACGGTACACATATTTGTATGGCCTATAGGTAGTAGTTGTTCCGGGTCTGGCTGTTCGTGTGTGTGACTTTGTATGTTTGTAAACGCACCCACGATACAGGAGAAATTCCAAATGTGGGTCAGGTTAAAAAATAAAAAAATATATAGTTGAGCTTGTTAATTAGTTTAAATATAATTAGTTGAATAATATACGTTGTGAAAACCATTTGTCTGCATAATTGGCTGCACAATGAAACCCCATGAAGTATTGGTGGTTTCCTACCAGTCTCCTGTAGGTAAATCATTATCTTTTTTATATTATCGTTATTCTTATTTTTATCGATATCACTAGATACGGTCTCGGTTCAGAGAATTCGCCTAGGACTTGATAGCATGTCAGATTAGGTATATTGTTTATACCTTTTGCTTGTTACCTGAGCAATATTATCATATCGGCAATCTATCGATGGCTGATTGATTACTCTAAATAATAACTTGTGCTCAGCTCACTTAGAAAAAAATAATTGTTTATGGTATTTTTATTGGGATAATCTTAAAGACAATACGTAATAAAGATTATATCAGCCACGATTGCAAGATTGTTAATGTTTTTGCCTTGGTGGTCCATATTATTATTAAAACCCTGGTTTTTTTTCGTGCCCAGTGATGTGAATTGAATGTCCTAAGCACATTCGTAACGTAATAACGTGAAACTGTACCGATATCCACAGCGCCATATACGAACTGTAAAAATTCCTGACGCTACACAAATTCTCCATCGCGCTATCAAAGTTTTCCGCACGATTTGAACATTTATTATTTGTGGGAAAAGGCGACTAAGGGACTCACCAGAGAACGGGCAGCAGCATTCTCTGTACATTGCAACAACTACACTGCGATCGCCAACCCGCCTGCCAAGCGCGGCGATTACGGCTTACCCCTCCTTTGGGGCAGGCCTATTTCCAGCTGTGGACGTCTTTCGGATGGTATGATGATGATGATGAACATCCTGACAACAACCATCGAGCAGTTGGCCAACCAGCACAATAGTCGGTTGCTCGGAGGATGCTCCCTTTTCAATGGAGGTTGCAGGACTAACACTCCGTTCCACATTTATCTCTATGAAACATCCCATCAAATTATTAAAATGAGCTTAAAATGACTGGTTCGAGAATTTTGTTATTGTTTAAATGAAAAAAAAAAATTACAGCACTGCTGAAAAACTGAATTGAAACAGGTCCCTATCCACAGGATCAAAGCAGAGCACACCAACATCAACACGAGTAGGTTGAAACACGAGATATCGCCCAAAGACGTGTTGTTTCTCACGCCGGGCGCGTCGGGTAATCGAACACTGAGCGATATCATTTATCACATTCGTTACCGAATTCTCTAACACCTTATTAGTGCTTTGATCGCTAAATATAACCATTAGCTGCGGTTTGTGGTGGCGAGCTTAAAAATTGTTAAGTGGAGAGGTATCGAATCAACAATTCCTGTATAAGTAGCGTATGTAATTCGAAAATTTTGAGTATCAAGTATAGTATCGAGTACAGTATCAATATTCAGCATAGTGTCAATACTTTAAAGATTAGCTTGAAAGACATCGAGTATGTTCTTTAGCGACAGAACCTTACCCTTGGTACTACTTGATATTAGAGTAAATAAAACACAGATTATGATCAAACGTATACTTTCCTATTTACGCCATCTGGCTTATCGGGAACCAAATACATGGCTGCCATATAAAGCAGAGCATACTGTTTGCCAATTATATTTCAAAAACTCTTTATATTTCTGCCAGACGCTTCCAAAATTCCAACGACAACCTTGTCTGCCAGTGACGTGCAGCCAAGGAGTTCACAGTTCTTAGGTGTTAATACTTTTGCAAAACCCAAGTGAAATCAAAACTCATAGGTCTATAAACAGTCCATTTATAAAACTCTTTCATCTTCATCATCGTTCTAGATCTTGCAATTATTCTTATTTACTTGAGGTCGGTGCAACATATTATGTTCTTCTTCCATCTTCTCTATTAGTCTTCATCACAGAAGTCACACCATTTTTAGACGTATCAATGCAGTTGACACAGTTCATCTAACAGTTCTTTGGTCTTCCCGTACTCTTGTAGCTGTCACCGGAAAATTGCAGACTCCGTACGATTGTTATGAATCCTTATAAGTTAAAAAATTCTAGATATATTATATACAAATCGTTTTGTATTCCATAAATCCGTAAGAAAAAATAGTTTACAATTTTACGCAATATTTTACAATATTACGACGTTTGCAATTTTCCGATGATATAGCCATCCACATTCATACTTTTCAAAGCACATTATTCCAAGAAATTACGAATGTTTTAATTATAAATACACATAGGTCGCCTCAAAGATGTCTCTAGTTTTGACAGCTGCCTGGCTGTTTTCTAAACGTTTATATTCAATAAAGTAGTACTCCTACTATAATATGTACACAATTTAGACTTGGTGATCACAGGAATCGTGCATTTTAGATATTAAGGGAATAAAGCTATGATACTCAGTGGTAGCCTGTCTATCTGTGACAGAATAGGTAGGGTATTTTACTGAAAAAAAAATCGAATTAGTCCGACGGATAGATTTCCAAAAAATATGGGATAAATATTTTTTCTTTTTCACGAAAATAAAAAATGAAGACGATAAAGTGCATTTGAAAACACGCGTGACGTCACGTCGCTGGTAAAAATTGTACCATCATATTGAAGTCATGCGTGTTTTCGACGCACTGTATCGTCTTTATTTTTTGTTTTCGAAATCTATCTGACGGATTAATTAGTTTTTTTTTTGTAAAATTCTTTATTGTCATAATTTGATCAATAGATACATCCAGGGCTTAGACAAGAATTAATCTTAGTTGCAGGGGTCTATTTAATAAAAACCGACCGGCGACAGGTGACAAACGACAATGTGACAATTCGACACTGAAATTATGACATTTATGTCAGTTTTTGGCAATTTTTTGCATTGCCAATTATATTAAATATATTATCTAGGTTCCTTTTACAATGATATAAACAAACAAGTTTACCTTTTTACAATATTAATTCTAAATATAAATTAAATTGTCAAAAAAGCCTTGAAATAAATAGAACTGCAACATGAGATCATCACTCTTTGCTCCTATTAAAACGAACTTCTTAATGATCAATAATTTAGGTAGAGATGAAAGTTTTACAATCGTTGCAAATTGCCATTGTTTGTGACAAAGGAAGTTCAGCTAAAGTAAAGTAGGTCGAAAGCTTTAATTAGGTACATAATTTTGTGCCCCTCAAGATTTGTTTTATGGTAAAAGCGACGCTTTTGGTAGAGTCATGACATGACCGTAAATATACTTTGATTTTAACCGAATTCAAAAAAAAGAGAAGGTTCTCGAGTTGTATTTTTGTTTTTTATGTTTGTTACCTCCTGGCTCTGTCATTTATGAACCGATTTGAAAAAATATTAAAAAAAATGTATGTGAAAGGATATACTTTCCGATTGGTCCCATAGAAGTTTCATCAAAATCGTATTAGTAGTTTGGTTTTTAAATCAAAATAGCTGGAGAAAATATATCATCCAAGTAAATGAAATTACATATTTTGCTTTCCTGTGACTTTCCAGTCAGTCTTATTCAGTGGGGTAGGTACCACTAAAAAACTAAAAATTAAAAACCTTGTTTTATTTTTTTGTAAAAAAGTTTTGTTTTATTGCATTGGATTAATAGAACATCACGCCTGTATTCTTCGAAGTTTTTGGCAGAGTTGTGTGTTCGCCTGGTATATAATAAGCCCTACATGTATGTCCTAACGTCCACTCAAAGTTTGTCTCGAAGTGATTGCCCTGTGCGATAAAACCACCAATTGCACACTTATTATGAGCTGAATAATAATTTATAATGTAATAAATGAATAAGTAAGTAACATGTTATAAGGCACAAATTCAGACTAAGTAACTTCAAAGGATAAATCACTCGCTTTTGCAATTGTTTTGCGGTTAAGTTGAGAGAAATCTGGATTCAGTGGACTTCTCGTCGTGATTTAATTGATCAACAAGTGTGTCACCTTAAATTGTTGCTATTGTGAGATACAACGCGACATCATTCTTTGACAATACGTACATCATGAAAATCATTAAGTTCAATCGTGAGGTGCACCCGGCCGCTTTCTGAAAAGTCAAACAAAAATATATGGTTTGAACTTTCAAAGCTCAAAACTTTCAAAGTTCTTTATAACAATCTTCTATTTAGACACTATAAATGAGCTGTCAGACTTCCTAAAGACTAGCATACGAGTTCATTAGCTAGGGCGTGTAGTAGTGTCCTGTCACGGTGATGTGTCGCGAAAGTCGCGCTAACAGCATCTGAGGAGCCGCCGCGGTGACGCCACCGAGCGACGCCGCTCGCCGGGTTCGCCCGTGCGAGACTAGATAACAGTGGCGTGGAGTTGCCCTTCGTACAAAAAAATCCTTCAATTAAAATTAAAAACAGTATCAGAAAAATAACAAACAAACAAAAATTATAGACACAATTTTTTTTTTCTCATTTCATATATTTTATTGACTTGAGACTTCCGATATTAAAATATAGAAGTGGAGCGGAAGATAAACTTAAAAAAAAACATTCTCCTTTCATAGTAACAATTATTATTAATATTATTATTTTTGCGAGAAATCACAAGCCCCGGCAGCACCCGCCAGCACCAAAGTGGAGAGTGCATGCATAAAACTACCGTTTTATTTTTGAAACAACTATACAAAATTCACAGGAAATCTTTAGTTTTGGGCAAAGCCCAAATTAAAATATTATGTTCATTGATTTTGACACGGTTTTTTTTAAATTGTCTTTTCTTATCTTTAGTGTCAAAAAAAACCTGAGTATCGAACGATAATATGTTATTTATTTAAATAACTCGAATAGTTCTAATTTAAAAACCAACAAAGTAGTAAAGCATCCCCAATTCTACTGGTTTGATCCAAACGAGACACATTATGTCATTATAACCGCAAAAAAAAGTCATCCGTGGTAGTTGATCTATCAGAAACGAGGTTTTTTTTTTTTATTAGTAAATATGTATGGACGTTATTTGGTTTAGTCTAAAAAAAAATATATATGTTTAACTTATAAAAAAAAATTAAAACTTTAAATTTCCGTTAGCGACTCCACAGCTCTCGCATCTCGATCCGATCTCCGCGGAGAGAAGCGGCGATGACAGCTAATTGTCCTATAACGAGGGTGACCATAAAACCGTTCACGGCACATACATTTTACATGATCACGGACTGTCCCGCTATGATGCATTCCCCTTTGCCATATGACGTACTTGAGATGAACGACGCGAATCAAGATGCAGAAATAGATAGGCAAACATATTCACATTGATAGGATTAAAATCTACACTGAAAATGTACTTTGGTAAATAAGTCTATAGACACATGCATGTACCTTTGTCTGTCTATTACGTTGTCAAGTCTAAACCGCTTCGTAGTTGGGATTTTGATGAAACTTGGAGCTCCCTTAGTATAATAAATTGCTTTCAAGCAAGCAGGGCGCGGGCAGAAGCCAGGTACTGTATGATCAAAATGTTTGCCTAAATAAGAGAAGATGCTGCATACTGCATCATACGTAGACGGTATAATGCTTTTGCAAGGAACTTTCCGGTAGAGTTTATAGACTGTGATTACGTATAGGCACTGGTCCAGTCCGGTACGGACTTAAAAAATAGTAAACTTTCATTAATGAACTTCATTTCAGTATTGAGTACCCGGATGACCCGGAACATTTTTTTTGGTAAACGTAGCTGGATCGATTTATCGCCCTTGAAACCCCCTGCATACTAATGTTCATGAAAATCGTTGGAGCCGTTTCCGAGATTCAGATCATATATTTACATCTATACAAGAATTTCTCGTCTAACGGTATTAGATAACTGATTAATAATTAATATTATTTAATTCAATGACTTTCATTTAATTATTAATAATGGCAATGAGAAAAGCTTTGGTGGAAATTCTCAACCATTTAAAACTAACACGGAAATTGTTGTATGATTTGTCACACATAACGTTAAATAAATATTGTGATAGGTACAGTTCTGTCCTAAAAAATAGCGGATATATTAACTTGCCTACTATAATGAAGCCATTAATAAGATAATTAATTTTATATTTATTGATACTTTGGGATATTTTGACTGGTCCACTTTGATAGAGAGACAACGTTATCGATCTATTAATACCAAATGGTACAAAAATAATATTAGCCAAATTAACATAAGAATTTTGCGGCATATTTTGCATTACAAACAAAAATATTTAAAACCATTTAGAACCCGTCCAGATAAACCTTTTATGTAAAATGTTGTTTTAAAAGTTTACAAATTTGACTCCATTTTTTCACATTTTAATATTCAAAAGATAATAATGGTTATCAAACTCAAATGCTAAGTAGTAATTAATAAGGACGCATCCTGTATTTTAATACTTTTTATTTAAGAGCCTGATTTTTTACTCAATATGCCAATGTACTCGTATATGTCGTCAATAAACTATAATCATTTTGATAAGTAAATATTTTATGTTTCCTGTTGCAATTAAAGTTTATTTATAATTTTGTTTCTTGGTTTAAGTAATATTAATATATAATCTATATTTTATTTAAGTTATGGCAGATTTTGGCAGACTTTTAAAATTTATCATTTTAGATGTAGGCAACAAGGCTGCCGGGCTCAAATGGGATATGGCGGATCCTACTCAGACTTGTAGGAAGAATGCATCAGGAATTCAGGACCGATGGACCAGAGTCGTTACGCAGTGGGAGCCAGTGGATGGGCGTCATCGCCTAGGAGCGTATTTTTATTATTTAATGATGGAAAATCATCAAATGACTTCCTTCGCTCTGGGTGGAGCGAAAGGGTGTGTCAGACTCTTACTGACTAAAACCCATCCGTGTTCCTTCTAAAGCCCTTTGTTTTCCAGGGGGTCTACTCTCTAAGCCCGAAATCCGTAGTTTCGGCCTTAGTTACGGACGTTTCTTACTCCGTAACATCTACGGACTTACGATTAGTGCTGATCCCGAACGAAGAATGAATGACAACACGATTTGACAGTTGTCCCTAATCGGCCGCGGTGACTCTTTCGAAAAAATGTCGTGCCTAGAAATGCCTAGGAAATCCTGCCGCTACTAAGAAACGTTCATGGCGGATTGATCGGAGAAGACAACACATAGAAAAGCGTGAAAGGCTATGGGGTACACCATGCGCGTGCAGTCGGCTACAGTAAGGGTAGGCCAGCCCATACATAATGCCCTAAAATAAAATTGTCGTCCACTTTCCGAAAATTTGCATCGTCAGTATCGTGATTTCAACCCTGAATAATGTGGTGAGTTTTTTTTTTGGGCATTATGTATGGGCTGACCTACCCTTACTGTGCACCCAGCAGTGGGACAATATAATATGTAGTTTTTATTGTTTTGTTTTGAGCTGATAAAATAAATGAATGTGTTTTATATCTCAAAGCCTTCATATTTTCCTGCTCTTTCCTTGGCCCACATTGATACAGCCTTTGTGGAAAAAATAACAATAATAACAATAGGTCATTCAACACAAGAAAATCAATAGGTCGGTACTGCTGTATAGAATTGACACCAGCATGCAATGTCACGTACCTACTAACATGCCTGCCTACCCCATAATTATATGATTCTAGAAAACCAGTAAATAACATACCTCTACTAACTTTCATACCGTCTCTTTTGAAGCTTAGACGAACATTATTCTTTCACCTTTCTTTGAGTTGTAACTATTACTGTGTGGGTTCCATGGGTGTTTGTTTCATCCACTGCATCCAATCCGAATCCGTGGAAACATGGATATAAAAAATTCGGACAGAATTGGGACGGGACCATTTTTGGATATGTCTGATTTGAATCCGAGGAAATGCGAAAGCGTTCATACAAACAATACTATGGCTACTTCGGCCCGTCAAAAGTCGGAAGTAATAACTTCCGAATTGGATGGTGGAGAGAAATCGGATGACCGAAGTCGGATCTAGTGCGTAAACTACCATACAAATAGGTTTATGACTACTTCGGAACGTATTTTCACGTATTCGGATGGATGCAGTGCATAACCGCTTTGCAATACTTCTGTATGTGTATAAGTTGAGCTGAGCACCGTTCTACAACATATGCCATAGAGAGTAAAGGTTGCAATATGTTTTAAAGATGAATAGCTAGGCCGGAGTTGGCGCCTGTAAATATGTTACTTGTGGCAAGCACTTAATTTGTGCCGGCGTAGTATTATTTAATAGACTAGCTAGCTTTAACAAGAAGGCCCATTCTCGCACTTAAAAAGTGTTAATATTCAAGTCGCAATAACATATCAGCGACAACAAACGTCAAAAGGTTATTTTTTAATTAGAATGATTGTTTTTGGCAGTTTGCGACAGCGATACGAACATGAACACTCCTTAAATATTTTTAAAGAGTGTTCATGTTGCAAGACAATTCCTGGAATTGGCTCTCTGGTGATATTTTTTCAGTAGATGCATTCCAAATCTTTTGATATCTTTGTAATTGCTTTCGCTGTTAGAGTATCGTTTTGTCAGAACCCAAGATGTAATAAAGAGTTTAAAAGCCTTGAGCCAAAAGAACTTAAAATATCTTTTTCTTTATTTCATAATTCATTAATTCTCACACGCCATATCACCATGTCCGTAAGTTCCGTATAACCGTTTCAAATAATATTGATGAAATGTGGTCACAACCGGATGCGGTATCTATACACCAAAGCTGCAGAACTTTCTCATGTAGAACTCTGTTTGAAACCCTTCGGTCACGAATCCACACCAGTTATAACTTTACCAACAAAGTTATCCAAAACCACGGCCTGTCGCTTCAAGGGTCCTTTCAGATCATAAACAAATCTAGAGTTCTCTGTTCCGTAAATACGACGTAAGAACTAGTTTGCAGAAACTCAACTAACATCTTTAGCTTTACTTTGTGTAATTTTAACACAACAGAGGGCCTTTTTTATCATAATTATTTTTTTTAAGGATGGGAAATCTTCAAATGACTTCTTCCGCTCTAGGTAGAGCGGAAGGGCGTGTCAGACTTTTACGGACTAAAACCCATCCGTGTTCCTTCTAAAGCCCTTTGCATTCCAGGGCCGCGGTGACTCTTTCGAACAAAATTCCGCAACCCTGGCAGGCTCTGGCCCTAGCGGGCCCCGTCTTCTATGCTGACATCTCTTTGAGGCGCGCGTGAAACACAACGCGCCATCGATCCGGGCCTGGTGGTGATCGGACAGCGAGCCACCCAATGCTCGCCGTCCGCAGGCCCGCGCCTACGGTGGCCGGGGATCGCCCTGCGACTCCCGACGCCCGGGGCGTCTTCTCCTGTAGCGGCGGTTGGGGCGAAGGCCTTGCCTTTCCCTCGCGCGTCCCGCCTCCTCTTTCGCTAGCATTACTGCTTCGCAGAAGGAGGTGACCGCTTCCCAAGCCTCCTCGCTCCGGACCATGGATTCAACCAAGGCCGGACGCGAAAGGTCGCCGCCGCCGATCGCCTCGATGAGGACACGGCGGTGCTCCGCCCAAGCAGAACAGACCTCCACCGTATGCTCCACCATGTCCTCCGGGCGATCCTCACAGTGCTGACACCCGGGCGTGTCCTCCCGCTTAATCCGAAACAGGTACCTCCCGAAACAGCCGTGTCCGGTAAGCACCTGCGTCAGACGGAAGGTGAGGACACCGTGGCGCCTCTCCAGCCACTCCTCAAGGAGGGGCCTTACCGCCGCAATAGTGGCGTGCCCAACAACAGAGGGCCTAGCATGAATATTTTGACGTATAGTGTAGTAACTAGTTATAGAGATTTTTTAATAATATTCAAATTACAAAACAAACTATGAGGTTGTAGTTTTTTTATATTATAAAACTACAACTCCATAGTATTTTTTAGTTTAGTTATATGCGACATACAAAATTGTATCATACAAAAATATGAAAATAGTATCCAATCCTAATAAATATTATGTGCGAAACGAGTATTACAGTTATAGTAAAATTTTACGTTACGTTATGTCAAAAACATTCGTGGCAGGCCCTCTGCTCTCAAGAAAATATTTATTGTCACAGAACTGACATGAAAAGTTATAACTTTATAGTTATTGTGTATATAAACTTGAACTAAAATTCCCACGTAAATTATGTTGGTAAAGACAAATATTAAGATTAAAATTTAACCGAAACAAATAAGAACAAATAGTAGAAACTAGGCAACATAAGAATTGCCAGGGTTGCGGAATTTGTTCGTGAGAGTCACCGCGGTCCTGGAACGCAAAGGGCTTTAGAAGGAACACGGCTGGGTTTTAGTCAGTAAGAGTCTGACACGTCCTTCCGCTCCACAGCTAGGAACGGGCTGGATCGAACAAGATTTGTTCTGACCGCTACACCCAGAACCTAATACGGAAATTGATAATATGGTACCCGTTGGCAAGACTGGTGCCAAATTTTCTAGCTTCTAACTATCCGTAACCACTGTCAAAGATCTACAAATGACAGCCGGGACCAACAGCTTAACGTGCTCTCCGAGGTACAGAGAACCACGGTATGTTATGGATATATTATGGTCTCGGTCACCCATCCACGGATCGGCAAGCGTTGGCGTTACTTAACCTTGAAGATCGTCTCGTGCGGCTGTTATTATTTGGCCACGGTTCCTCAACATTATAAACAAGTAAATCTAAATATATCTAGGTACATAAATTGTCCCGTTGTGTAGATCTAACTCAATCGTACGAAAGTTAGGGGCAGGCTATTGTTCGCTGGCTTGGGGCGGTCGTGCTCATTGTTCATTGTCTATTCGCAGAAACGCTTCGATATGTTTTAAAATAATATTTTACGAGCCCCGTCGATGGTCAGGGTTCGTACGTTCGTTGACGAAGAACGTGCATTTATTTAGAGATGCAAGGCGAATTATGGAGATAATACACATATGAATGCAAATAACAATATATTGTTTAATGATGTGCATGAAATACATCTACATAAGGAATGTCATTTGAAATGCATCTTACATAGGATATCTGTGCAGAAATTTCCTGAGCTACTTAAATAAAAGAAATTAAGGTATTTTGATTTGCTGGAAACGAATATCTAAAAAGAGATGGGGGAAGATATAATAGGGTAAGAAAAAAAGTGCACTAAGTCGTAAATACAAACAGATACGCAAATTAAAAGTTGTAGTGGTTGCGACCGCGTACCGAAAGACGTAGCGTTGGAAGGCTTCCCACAAGTTGGACCGATGACCTGGTGAGGGTCGCGGGTAACCGATGGATGCGAGATGCACAGGACCGGTTGTTGTTTTGACACTTGGAGGCCTATGTCCAGCAGTGGACGTCTTGCGGCTGATATGACTATGATGATGACGCAAATTAACGGAACATATAGAGAGCTAGACCACAGTGGTGGTCGATTTCAATTTCAACTTTTACTCGCAGAGGCACTCCTTAAGACCAAAAGTTTCTTAAGTAATTAATTACCAACCTCCGATGTTTTCTTTGATAAGCCGCCAACACCGATGAATACATCGATTATATCGAAAATCAATGCAAATTCTGAGATAGTGATCAAAAAGACTTGATCATTGTGAAACAATATGCCACAGTCCTCAATGTAATCTTATTTTGAGTAGAAATCGATTAATTAAGTTCATTTAAGTGTATCTTATCGGAGTCTTTGATTGTGCCGCGTCATAAACAAAGCACACAGTAGCAATCACAATCATTTGATATGGTAAATTAATTGCGATACGGTGGGCAACACTCGACATCCTTTATAGGGCGTTGGGTGCATAAAATTGCACTTTGGAAGGAGCTAAAACAATATGGCGATCGAAAAGTTTTCGGGTGGAGCTTTACAAAGAGTTGAGAGCAAAATAAACTGGATCTAAAGAGTCATGAATACCTTAAGGAAAAGTTTGTAGGATAAAATGTTAGGTATCTATATAATTTTTAACCTATAATGAAATAATTATTTCAAATCTAGCTGTTAGTAGGTAGCTATGAGTAGAAAGCTACTGTGTGTCCGTTAAATTTAGAACTTACAACGCTTTTCAAATAACCTACACCCGATTCTAAAACCAAGAATCAATTTCGGTTTCCAATTATCAACGGCATAAAGTTCTCAAGGACTCACAATAAAACTTTAGTATCCGTTCAATACAAACAGTTTCCCTGAGCGTCATTTTAATGGCATTGTATTTGCGAAGCTACGGGCGGTCTGTTTTCTCAAACAATTTATGCGCTCGGCGCCTTTGCGACCGAGTATCAGACGACGTGCTAACCAAATCACTGTGAAATACTGTCCGTCTGTAAGATGCCGCTAATCTCGAGAACTAACGGCCCCTTTTTCATGAAGTTTGCACGATTGGAAAGTTGCGTTTTTAGGGTTCCGCACCCGAAGGAATCCTATCACTAAGCCTCCGTAGTCCGTCCATCCGATTGTCTGTGAGCAGGCTTTAGCCTATGAACCATAATAGGTAGACATAGTTTTACTGTGTGTATTTCTAGTGTCGCTAAAACAACAAATAATTAAATCATCTTCCTGCCCTTTTCCCATGTTACTTGGGGTCGGCGCAACACGTTATTTTCTTCAATTATGTCCTATCAGTCGTCACGCTATCACTAACTCCCTTTTCATTCATATCACTCCTCACACAATCCATCCATATTTTCTTTGGCCTCCTTCTCCCTCCATTCATATTTATATTCATAGCTCTCTTTAGTTACATGCGTTTCATCCCTCCTTTACACCTGACCATAAATTCTAATGTACTTATTTCTCACTTTATCCATTTTCGTTACTCCGCACATCCATCTCAATATTCTCATTTCCGCTACATGCGATCTGTTTTATCAGTCTTTTTCACAGCCCAACATTCTGATCCAAACAGTTTGACAAATAATTACAATTTAAAGGGTTAATACAGGAAACTAGATTTTTCCGGTTTATGGTACGGAGCACATCGGGTGCGAGTCCAACTCGCACTTGGCTGTATTTTAGAAAGAAAAGCTTCCTTAGTGTTGATTAAGCAATCATGAAAATAAACGGTTTATTGCTGCAATGTATGGACATGGAGGCTTTCTCCTTTTAGGATCTGAATAAACTTTAGTAGGTTGCAGACATTTTTGCTATGATATGATATGATGATTGATTACAAAATTTACAAAAGACCTTTTTGTTTGCAAGACACAGAAAGAGGTTTTGAGAAGACCTTTTGTCGTCAAAAATGCTCAAAGGATCCCGGAAAGCGGAACGATTGTAAGCTCAAAAGTAATGTGCACATAATTGCGTGTGTACCCAATGTGTTGCCAGTTAATGATACCTAATAAGTAATGGGCGTTGATAATTGACTGCTATCTACATTTGAGAAATGCTATTTGCGACGATGATCAGAACACTGATTCGCTTAAGTGGCAAAATGGCAACACTTCGCGACGCCATTCGGGAATCTGTTGGCGGAAGATTTCATGAATATAAATGAGACTACATTTTCAGTAATTAAAAATAATTAGACAGTTTTTTTATTGGTACAAACTCCTGTCCCGTGATTGTACATGAACAGTCATAATTCATTTAGCCGACTAATAAATCAAGTGGTTTCTGACTACTTATTACGCGAACAATTAATAGGAAACTATTATTATCTACCTTGTTGTTATCCATTTAGAGTTTGGTGAACTTCTTAATTGCTTGTCTTATTCTTGTCGCATCTTGTCTCGGTAAATCATCAAGATACATGCTATTTCCATTATTTTGGTCATCATCAATTCAAAATTTTGTGAACATGTGGCATAATTTTTTGCGCGCTGTAAGCCCTCGTGATACAAACCAGGCAGCATTGTAGGCTCATCCTCTTCTCATTACTTGGAGTCGGGTCGATTACTTCCATACTTTTCCATCAGTCGTTCGTCTCAGCAGTCACCCCCGTTTCAGACGCAGATATCATATTTTATTTATCCTTTCTGTAGCGTCTATCATCAAAGACGCTCATCAATCGCAATGTTTGTCTTCTGTTTTTAACTGTAAATACTTTAAAAAAGCCTAATCATCATCTACTTGCCTTTGTCTCATATTCCTTGTGGTTGGTCCATCACGTTTTATTTTTCCATTCATCTCATTCCTCACACCCTTCATCCATCTTTACTTTGACTTCCCTCTTCCTCCATCAACATTTCAAAGATTGATGCATGCATGCATTTATATTTATTTACACTAAACTTATAATTTTCGCTATTTTCCAATCAATTGGCTGTCGCCTCATTCATATCTGGTCTATTATTAGCGGCGCCCGATTCACCGCGACCACAGCGCCGCGGTTTGACCCCTCAGACATTGGATCAACACAACGTTGTACATTCCGAACGACAGCTAGGGACGACTGGCTTGTGGACAGAGGCGACAACTAATGTGGTGACAAGTTTGTTTGAGTAAAGATTTAAAATAGAGTAGATAGATACTTATAAGGATACTAGGTGTAATTATATGGAAACACATGTTGTACATTCTGTGCGACAGGTAGAGATGACGGAAAGTGGACAAGCGGAGTCGGCTTGTGGACAGTGGATACTATTAATGAGATGAGAGTTTGTATCGACTTGGACACAAGCTTGTCATCCCATGACGAATTCGTTTTGGGTAGTGAAAAGGGAAAACGGCTTATATTTATAGTGTTACCAATATAATAGCTGTACAGGTTGCTCAATCCTGGTCGAACAACATTTTATAGGAGTCAAATTGACACTTAAAAAAACAAGACCAATAAGGTAAGGAAATTTAAAACTTAAGAGACACTATAAATAAAAACCAGCATATTTTTTTGAAGAAGAAATCAAATCGAACTAAAAAAACACTGAAATGACATTTGCCAATTTATGAACTCAGTAGGAACACTCCAAATGTCCAAGCATTCAACTACAACATGACAATGTAAGCAAACTAATAAATTTCAAGCAAACAACAATAATTTAAAGTGTAGTGACACTAGAGTCAAAATAGAGCTGTCCACTGGCACAGTCTTGCCAACAAAAGATTTAAATTAATACGCTCTGTCCGATTGTCCACAATTCATTGAATTTACACAAAAGTCCACACATCTGCACTTCCGGGACCCTATAGTTACATCATCAGACGATTTATTGTGAGCAACACTGACAGGCATTCAATTCTCATAAAATAAAACCTTACTCCGTGAAAAGTTGTGTCGAAAATGTATTTTACGGACTACATTTCAACAGGTCAGAAATCAAATCGTTTATTTAAAACCCGATTCAATCGTCCGTTGAGGATCATGAATTCATGATACATCTTATATTTCTATTTATCACACCAAAAACAACCCTTTTCAGTTAACATTATCATACCAATAAAGCAAAAAGATCACACATTGTATACTGAGATAAAAACGAAAAAGATTTACGGTCAGATAAACAGATTTATATTAAGTAAAGATAATGTCCCAGATGCTAGGAGCAAGGTCGGAATATTTAGTGATTCTTTAAACATGGGAGACAAGAGAGAATTTATTGTGAACCAATTAACTTCTGAGCTGTGGGAACTGCTAAAGTAGGTGATGAATTATAATGAAAAAAATCTCTTGACCGAATTTCGTTCGCGGAGGCAATACTCGAACTCAACGGAGATTAGATACACAAAAGACACAGTGCACAAGTGTGAACGCAAACACAGAACAGCACTCTCTGTTTCTTTATTTTCATAGTCCGACAAGCAATTTAGGAAAGAAGACCAAGAATATTTTATGTTCGGATTCGCAAAAAGAAATATTATCTTATTTATATTGTTTACCTACATTTTAATTTATTGCCAGTCTGTAGGTAGCAATAAGTTAAGGCTTATAACAACGAGTAATGAGTTTTGACTTTCATTTTTCTTTTTTATAAGCCTTATCTCATTAGCAGAACAACATCAAACAGAAGTTATTATTACATACTATCTATTAATAATTCCATTTATCGTTTTAACCAACTAGTCAGTAGCCACCCTATTATTAACCAGATTGGTATCCATTAACGTTTGATAAGTCTCACCTGTCAGCTTTGATTTTGTTAGTAAAATAAATCAACCTTTGGATCGTTTCTAAAGAGCTGATTATTGTCATAATTTTATGAAAATGGAATTTGTATACTGATTTATGTGAAGTGTAGATACCATAGTTTACAGACAATTAACGTCCGAATTGATAACCTTTTCCTTTATGAAGTCGGTTAAAAAAGAAAAAATCAGGTGATTTTGCTTATTGGCATCGAAGCACATTGAAAGCTTATTTAAGATAGTGTTATAAAGAGACAAACAATTTTTTCGAGAAGATATCTGTAAGCAGTGTTCCGATAAAAAAAACAATTCACTGCTACAACGCTTCACTATCGCCGAGTGTCTTACATACTACTATTTTATCAAAAAAATAACACTACTCCTGTATGAGGTCACGGGAATGGATATGGAATGCTACATAAGAAATGCCACTATCAAAGCACGAAGGACATACTCTCCAATAAACACAAATTTGCATCAACAAGAACATAATAACGTGCATACTCAAAAAGGTCCCGTTTCTCTATACGATCTTAAACCCGATAGCAAACAACTTAGACGCGTGGCAGACACACGACAATCATACGGTGATAAGATCGGCTAATCATACGAATCATGTTCCATGCATAGAGTCAGGTGTCTGCGCAGTCTGCGATAGAGAAATGCTAGGGGCTTTCAAGAAGTATGTAGTTTTGTAAACTCCGTTCTAAGTATTGGGTTTGTGTGTGCGTTATGGCTATGAGATTCCGGCTTGTATGGATGTTTATATGGTTTTTCTTGTTGCTGCTAAAGCGGCATGTAAGTTTAAAAGTTTGCAGTTAAGGGCTTCTAACAAGTCATAGTTACAATACCGCATCTCAAATAAAAGTATCAATTTAAATAGCACTGCACATACTACTTGAACATACTACCTGTTTTGAAGAGTTGTCATAAAGTCAGATACTAAGGTCAAGTTTCGTTAAACTTGCAAAAGAAAACAACTATTTAGCATCATATTCCCGACGTAAACACACGTGAGCGATCAAGAAACCAGTCAAATAGAAACCTATATAAACTTGATCGATATCAAATAAAGCAAGCCGATACGCTTATCTGAATACAATCTCCAGATAGGATAATGTCGCCGCAGACAAGCATGTTATAGAGCCTTTTGTTCAATCTACAACGCGGCATAGTTTAGCAGTCTCCCAGCCTCCCATGAGAGGGGTGAAGTCTGTGAAGACAGTACAATAAGGGCACCATCGACTGTACGATCTTTAATCGATATATTCAAAAGCCGAGATTACAGCGACAAGCCATTGTGGGTAAAGTTGTGACAGTCAGCCTTAATAGCTGTTGTCTAGTAGATAAATGGACGTTATTTCAATCTCTTGTGATTATGCGCAGTTCGGAAATGATCGATGTTGAAGTTGGTGTCGATTTCAATGAGGCACTATGTACAGGACACCCAACACCGGTGTAATAGATAATAGCCAGTATCTTTTATCAAATATTGCCTCTTATACTGGTTAAAAGCTGTATGGGCGTCAACAAGAATAGATTGGTCTATCTATTTTGTGGACAAACAAGTTTAGTTTAAATGAGGACTAGATAGTTTAAGGAGGAAAAGTAGACAACTACCTGCACTACATTATCTTACAGCAATCATTATTTGAAGTGTGGTCACTGTGGCAATTATTCTGTTACGGCTATTGACAATGTTAGTGAAAAAACTTTAATTGACGATGACCACAACCTTCATTTCAACGAAAATAATTATAAAACACAATAACGACCGGAAATGATTCTAAACAAAACCTTATCCCTCACACATAACTAGAAGAATGCTAAAAATCTTAAAACATTTACAAGCTCAATTTAACGAGGGAACCATAATTTAGCGATAAAAGAAATCCAAATAGATAATGTAAATACACGGGCGTATGTAGGAGCGTGTTAGTTATGTACACATTGTAAAACTGAAGTAGACAGCTAAAATTAACGTTTATTGAACTTCTAAACACTAGAACGCTGTTCCTAAGCTAAACTGGGAACAGAGAAAACAGGTAGATAAAGATATTGTTATGGGGAATCTGGTTAAATGTGAATTTAAACTTGAAAATCTAGTATTGGATTGTGTTTGTGGTCACGCAGCTGGCTAGAGCTGTATCAATGAAGAAATGTCCTGAACCAACTTCATTCAGGTAGTAAAGTGGATTAGCAACCACAATGACGGGTGCCTGTCAACAATCTATATTTAAACTAGCTCGATAGATGATCTTATTTCCTGTATCCTACTTTCTTACTAATAGTATAAAATCTGTTTCTTTGGATATGTTGATAAACTTGGATTATTTTTATCAAATGACGCCTGAATGATTTCGGATGAAGTTTGAAACACAGACCATGATCAGCTGTGCAATTCTGTAAACCTCTCACCGCGAAAGCCGAAGTGAAGTGAACACGAAGGGAGCTGTCAATTCATACAAGCAAGATGGAATAACAGTTCACTTCATGGTTACACTCCATCTAAGTTTCCACAGTGAGATGTTGATAGAATAGCCCGGCTGGATTAGGACGTAGAACACTTGCCTTCTGGTAGTACGAGCCGGCGGCAAAGCTAATTATAATGAATCAAACAAATCATGTGTAAACAATCAAATAAGTGTACCGTCAATAACAAAATCACGAGTCACTAAAGAAATACAATACTTCCCGAATTTATTTATTTATTGAATCATCAAGAAATCCTTGTGTAAGATTAAGATCAACAAAGGAACCAGTAACTACTGATACGGTACCGCCATGAGTATCAAATTGTAACAACGTAATATTTCATGCCGATACCGCTTTATCTATGGCAACTTAATTTAAGGCCTGCTCCAGAGTAAACGCGCGGTAACCAGGGCGGGGGCGGGCGCGGTGGCGAGCGCGATAAGCTACAGTGCATTGCGAGTTATTGTAGTGGGCCATCATTATCATTTCAACCGAAAGATGTCTCTCGCATCCAGCGGATTCCCACTGCCTTCACCAAGTCATCGGTCAACCTTGTGTGAGAGCTTCCAATGCTTTGTCTTCCGGAATGCGGTCGCCGCTCCAAATCCTTTCTGACTCATCGACTGTCTGACGTGTATATTCAGGTTAAACAATAGACATAGACGATTGCTCGCTAGCGAGGCCGCCTCAGTATGAACGCAAACGGCAGTTTTACATGTTTGATATTTCGTACCCGCTGTCGTCACCGCGCAAGCTCCTCACCCTGGTCGATCCCTAAAACTTGGTCCAACTAAGTGAATTAGAAATGTATTATGTTACGAGGTATATTGTTATGTCATTGTGGCTTGTTCCTGGTATGGTTCTATAGTTAATTTGTGTTTTAGGAAAGCAGATGATGTTTGCTAATTTGATTGTTTTAGAATATTTGGAAGACGATTTCTTCGTTGACATTTAATTTTTTGTAATACCAATTAAGTTCTTGATTCTTCCACAACTAAGTTTCCTAATGGCATAGTAATGTAGTTTTCTCCATGCTCAAATTGTTACATTTTCAACATGTAGCGATTTACCGGATACACGCCTTTGGTTCTATTTTTATCAAATAATAATATTTTCCCGTATATTAAAGTAATTTTATAGCCAGGTTTGTAATAAAAGCCTACGCGCCAACAATTTCTCTTCCACGTTAACGCTATAATTTCTCCATTGTTTCACTAACACCGTATAATTCGTAACGGACAATTTAGACTTTTAACGTCGACGGGACAGAATAATGATGGGGTAGTGACGCCAAACATTTTCATTAATAAAGGTTGCCCAGAAGCTCTTGTTAACAATGATAACTGCATTCTGGGAGAAACGAAGCATAACTCATTCGATTAAACTGTGGGTTTACCGACTGCGGGCCCAGTTAATTGTAACACTACGAAGTACATCAACCAATTTACTGAGACCTCTAAAAAAGTTCATCATCTTTAACAACCAGACGTTTGACCAAATTTCACGGTTCTGGTTGGAGTGGTTATGTTAATCTTCGGCGACGGCTAAGCAGATCTTAGTGACGTTGAGAAAGTGTTAATCCTATTTTAATTTGACTAATTGTGCGCTAGTTGACGGTGACTACTTACAGAACAATGTTTGTGGGTGGAAGTAAGTACTTCGTGCTTGACAAAGATATTTCATGGACGTATGTGACTATTTGTGCTCCTGCCAGGGTTGCGGAATTTATTCGAAAGAGTCACCGCGGCTCTGGAACGCAAAGGGGTTTAGAAGGAATATGGGTGGGTTTTAGTCAGTAAGAGTCTAACACGCTCTAACGCTCCAACCAGAGCGGAAGAAGTCATTTGATGATTTTCCATCCTTAAAAAAAAAAACAATTTTTGTGCTAGTTTGATATGTTTATCCTATGTATCTGGCATATTGTGTCCCTCTGCTAGGCAGAGACCACCCTCTGCCTTTTCCATAAATCTTGTAATCTGTCATGTGCTATTACAGGCCAGTATTTTCAATAGGAGTCGAGCTCGTCCCGCCTTCACCTTGATTGGCTGCGATGTCATTAGGCATGTGATGGGACCCATCCGGTGATTCTTTTTGCCCATTTATGTTAATCTACGTGAGATTTTGATACCAACGGTAAGTAAGAGCTTACCCAGAAGAAGCTTGTTCACTCTAATTTTGAAGAGATAAAGGTTGTTCGCTTTATCACTGTATTATCATCATCTCCATTTTGTTAAACTAATGCCAATGCCAATGCAATTTATTGCATTTCGTTTTGTGTTTGTAGCTCCACTTGGAACACTTATACCGCGTTACTGTCTCAGCTTGTTAAATATTTAATTATGGGAATCTCAACATTTCAACCTTGCCGACGGATCCCCGCTGGGCAGGGCTCCTATATCTGTTCTGCAGGGTTTAAAGGAACCTAACGGGAATGCCATTACGAGAATTAAGTTCGCTCGCTTCGCTTGCTCACTGTAACTCCCGTCATACCATTCAAACCTAACTTGGATAGGTCAGGTTCGAATGGTATGATGGGAGCAAGGCAGGCCAGGCACAGGGAGCTTAGGGCACCCTGACCCATCCGTGTTGGAGTGCCCTATCTTCCGCTACTTGGCTAGGCAAGTCATTAAACAGTGTTGAAACAAGTCATTTGCCTAGCTGTGCAATAACATTTCGGGAGGTCACTGATTAAACGGCGCCTTTGAATGAAAAGGCTAGGTAGCCAATTAAACCGCTGATTAAGCTAATTGGCTGCAACATATCGACGAATGAATAATTATGTGGCTTTTGTCATTGGAAATTGTTTTTTCTTACGGTTTCACTGTTCTGTGGTATCCAAAACAGTTGAATCATTTCCCCGGGACTCGTCTAGCTTCATTGCTTCAACGCTTTCTGGTGGTCGCCTCTGATGGTGGTTTCTGGCTTTAAGAGTTGATTAGGAATAGTGTGGCGGGCTTCTCCCGAAAAAAAGCTTTTGCCATTGTAATTTGAGTTAATTTTAATGCAGATGTAGATCGTAAATCATGTTTATTTCTTCATCTTACATAACCATTTTATGGCAAGCGGATATACATAAAACAGTGCTATTAAACAGTAGATACTAAATACGTAATAACGTACATACGTCGGAAGTAAAACTTATTGATAAGGGCTCGCGACCTTAAAGTTGAACTTTCATCATATCATTTTGTAGCTTGACTATTAAACTTCAATTACATCAGTAATGTTATGTCGTGTGTCTATGAATAGATTAATATTGAAGGAAGCCGTGTGGAATCTCGTCGTACTGATTTTGGCTACTTAGGAACCCTTTTTTTGTGGGGTAATCCTCATATGTAGATACTTCATGAGGATTTGTCATCCGTCTGGGGAAAACGGAAGGTTATTTTTAGGGTACCGTACCTCAGTGGGCAAACGCGTAGAGGAATCAAGCTGAAATTAATATAAAGTACTCAGGCCTACCTAGAGCAGTGAAAAAATCAAAACTTCTAAGCCAACGCAATCTGAAGATAAGGCTCATTTATGGTCCGTTTATGGTGCATATTTTTATGCTCGCAAGGGAATCAAATTAATATAGGTATAGGGTACTTCTCGCTGACCTAGATGAAATGAAATAAAATGAAATTTGGCAAGAAGATGGATTTTACAGTACAAGTACAGGGAAAAGTCTGAAAATTGGGACTTTATTGTTTTATAATACACCTTGAAGAATTGACCGTGACGTACATTGATGTATGTACTTGATTTCTTTTTGTTTCCAATTTTATTTAATTTAATATAACTGTTCCCTTGAAATTGTTTTACTTAATTATTTTATTTTATTGTAATTAATTTAACTTATTCGCTATGTGACATACCTGTATTTGACATCTTTAATTATTAACGATTTTTTTTTTATCAATTTTATTAGTGTAATTTATTTTATTTTGTAATGCATTGTTTAAATTTAATTATTATTTTGTTTCAAATGAACTAATGAATCTTTGTTAATCATGTTAATCTTTCATAGAGAATGTTGTGCATACATGTATTAAAAATGCATAAGTACCTATAACTATAAGTGATATATTTGCACAGAATTCAATACCTATAATTTCCTGTTTTTTTTTTTTCATTGTAAATATGTCGTTGGTGTGCCTTACTTAATAAATAAATAAATAAATGTATGGGACAAAATTTTTTCAACAACAACTTTCAGTTTTTCCTTCAATCTTACCTGCTATATTTACTTTCATAGTTCTAATATAACGTCCGTAGGTAATGTACACTCGGAAAAAATCAAAACTTGATCGGAACCCTCGGTGCGCGAGTCTGAGTTGCACTTGTCCGGTTTTTTTTTTAAATTGTACTTAATAGATTCACGGTTGAGCACAATCTCACCTGATGGTAAGCGATGATGTGGTCTTTATTCTTTACCAGGACTCCTACCGAGAGAAACTATGTTGTTCTTACTGCTGCCATATCATGAGTCGGAGGCATTTGTGCACCCTCAGATATTTATTCAAGCAATTTCATGCTGTCTTTATGGTAGCAGAAATGTATTAAAGAGATTAAAGGGATCACATTTGATAGCTGATCTCACTGTTGATAGCTCATCTTCACCATACAAACACATTGCCTAAGCAGCAATTTACCAACATAATAATTACGAAAACATATTAATAAAAACTTTAATTGACCAAATAAGTGTGGTGCGCGCCCCTTTCGGAATTACCATAATGTCATAAATTTTGTTACTGCACGGGCTGGTTGCTCGAGTTAATTTATTGAGTGTTTTTGTGGTTACCTACTTAGTAAGGTTGTGGTGTAGCACGGTTTTATTTTATGGTGGGTAAGTAGGATTTGCAGAGAGTGAGAGGTAGGGTCATGTATTGTACCTATGGACATTTCAGACTACCTGAACTTTCGAACAACCTCTCTCTGTATATATTCAAGGTATCTATATGAAAATGACTTTGTTTTGTACACCATACGATCTAAAGTTACTGTATTTTTTGTGCTAGCTCTAATGTTAACATTTTATTTGATTAAAATAATTATTTAAATGTGTAGTTTTGTCCAAAGGTTCGTTACATGTTTGTACCTCTGGACAACCCTGTGTGTACCTTTGGACAAAATAAAACAGAACATTTTTAATTAAATTTTAATAAATCAGTCATGTAATCAATCATTAGTTAACGCTTATAATTAACATAACACGTAAAATTAACGACCATAAAGCTCTATCTCTAGTAACAAAATAAATTCTTCATAATATAATCTTAAGTATCAAGTAGGAACATTTTAGTTAGACAGGTAGGCAATGAGATCAGGTATTTTTGCGAGTTTTATTTGGATGCACGAACCATATCAAATAAATCTTCAGCAGAAAGGTCATTATCACTGTCATCTAACGAAAAACAGTCCGAACACATAAACAGTTCAGAATCCTCTTTATCTGGAATATGCTCTAGAAACTTTTTGGGACAACACTTTTTGTGGTAATAAAATTTGCATGAACTGCACTGAAGAACATTTTCTTTTAAATCGGTTCTATTACAAGATTGGCAAGTAACAAAAATTGTCTGACTTAAAACTAAAATCCGCTTTTCAGCAGGAACATCAATTGCCGGACCTTTAGGAGCATCAAAATTTAGCTTGGGCTTAGTCGTACTTTTTCCTTTTCCTTTCCCTTTCCCTTTCCCCTTGTTTTCCTTTTCTAACATTTGTTGCAAAAGAGCCTCCTTTTCTGGTGTATTGGTTAAAATACGGGAACTTCCTTTCTTTCTACCTCTTTTACTTTCTTTTCTTATTAATTTTGGAAATGGTCGAATCATTTCTGGAGTAATTGAGTTCTTGCATGCAATATTTTCTTCTGTATTTCTAGGTTCAAATGCTTGAGAAGTGGATGGCTGATTTTCATAATGAATCAAAGCTTTATGGATGAGATGAATATCAGAACTAGTTGGTTGTATTTCTAAATTATCTGTTTGGTCAAGATTTCTATCATCTGTGATTATATTTGGTGGTTCTGTACGCTCGGTGACTGACGATGGTGCAAAATCATCCTCCGAAAACAGGTCGTCGTCGAATGGATAAATCCCGGTTGATACAAATCCGTTTATAATATTTTTAGGTATAAAGGATGCTGCATACGCCTTGCTGATCAATTCCGCTGAATCATAAATTGTTATTGGCACACCAGGATGGTTAACCATATGCAGATCAGCCGCTTTGTTATATGCAGTTTTAAAAGGGCCAAAAACGGTCTTATCTAGGGGCTGTAATTTATGAGACGTGTGTGGAGGCAATGTCAACATATGAATCCCGTTTTCTTTGGCCTTTATGATAATTTCGTATGATATGTGGGTCTCGTGATTGTCTAAAATAAGAACCACTGGTTGTTCAAGTGACGGTTTCACGCAATGGATAAAATGGTCTAAATATTTCCGGAAAATAGGCTCTGTAGACCAGCCTGAACGATTTGCTTCGCCAATAGATCCAGGAGGTGCATTTTTCATCATGTTATCCTTAAAATGAACTCTTGGGAATATAATCATTGGTGGTATAGAGTTTCCTGCGGCGTTTATACAACCAATCATAGTAACATTTTCGCCTCGTTCCCCTGATGTCATTTTACCTAGCAATTTTAAGGATTTTGGTGCTAAAACTTTCTCGGGCTTATGCACTGTGGAACATCCAGTTTCGTCCAGGTTAAAAATGTTTTGTGGAGCAAATTCGCTGCGTTGATACAGTTCTTTTAAGTTATCATAAAACTTCTGAACATGAACTTTATTAAAGCATATTGCTCTCGCTAAACTGGTTGCTTCTGGTTTGCGCAATGACAGTTCCGTATATTTGCTGCGATATCTGTATAACCATTGGCGACCGGCCATTCCATCTCTTACCCAGGCCTCAGGAATGTTGGTCAGTTTTCTTCCAACGGCAAACTGATAGGCTAAGATACATGTTTGTCTTGCAGATAATCCGTAATTCATTTTGGCCGCTTTTATTAGATATTCTAATAAAAGCTTTTCTTCCTCTTCAGAAAATACCTTCTTTACTGCGTAGTTCGGTGTAAAAGAAATTAAATCTGGTGCAAAACTGCTGCGAATAGTTTTGACATATTTATGTAAAGTTGATTTTTTCAACCCAAATTCTCTCGCAGCAGTTCTTATTTTCCCACCATTTTTTACTGAATCTATTGCCAGTTTTAACCTCTCCGGACTTACTGCAACTCTCTTCACACCAGCTTTACTCCTTGGCACTGTGGACAGTATAAACGAGATGTCATTAAGCAGTGTCCATAGGTAAAAACATTGTTTGTACCTTTGGACGTGTCCACAGGTACAAACAAGGACATGTCCAAAGGTACAACCAACACAACATTTAAAAAAAACGTTATTATTTTGCTTTTTAGGTTAAAAACTGTTTTCTTTCCTGTTCGATTTGTAATTAAAACTAGCTACAGATAAATGAACGATATCAAATTGTAAAATATATCCATGCATTATTTAAGTAAAAAATCAGAAATATCCTGCGAAAACTTACTTTTCAACACAAAAATCTTCAAAATGGTCTCACATTGCACACAAAACCGATAGCGTCACGCCACTCACTGGTGTTGCTAGAAAATAAAAATGCCACCACAGTGTTGCAATACCATATTTTTAATACTGCCAGTTTTTTTAGTATAATCAATGTCCAAAGGTAAAAGCGTCCATAGGTACAATACATGACCCTACCTAATTACCTACCCGCCACTATCGCATTCAAGTGTTCGTGATCAATCGATCAATGATATTCGACGATCAATAAAGTGAATGTATTCCAAGCGTGACTTATGTAAAAGTCTTATCTGTCGTAGGTGTCATGAGTGTTCCAATATAACTATTGCTAATTGGTGTTAGCTAGACATTGCTACCAATAAAAAAATCGGTTGTGACCGATGTGTATAAGGAGAGTAGGTAATGACCCTACAATATAACTGAATAAGGGCTTGTCCCTAGGTAGGTCCTCCCTGGTGTGAATTGTGTTAAAGAGGTACTTTTTTGAATAAATGAAAGTGTTTGGTTTGACAGAATCACTTGTAGACATTCAGTGAATCAGCATCTGGCTTACCTACTCATCCCTTTTACAACTGTTGAATGGAGCTTGAAACAGGCTTGCACCAGACTAATTAAGTAGGTACCTACCTCCTTATCTATCTACCTATCTAATTACCAAAACAGCGAACACTTTATCAAGTTAATAATGTAAATACCATACCATAATCTAATAAGGCACGTGTCGTTCCCAGTCTCGGTAAACAAAATAGCCGACAAATTTATGTCTCTAAAAACTTGGCTTCGAAACGTTGTGGCGTGTGAGTTTGAACTAGCGTCTATCGTGGACCCCTGCCGAGCTCTTGGCATTAACAACTAATAGCTGTATGTTAATCGACAGGCGATCATTGTCGGCAATCACTTCGGAAAATAAAAAACTAGAGCGTCATACGATATCTCGAAAGATAAAATTCGTAATCCGTTCCACGTATTGAATATCGATGGATAGACATAACACGATTGTAAGGTAGGTACTTGTTTTTTTTGTGGGTCTGTTTTGTAATCAAAATCATCATTATGGGCTAACTAGCTATGTAGGTAACTAATTATGTTGATTGGTAAATGATGGTACAAGAAGTTTTTTCAAAAATACTCACACGATTACTTTTATGTATATCAAACGACAAACAAACACACAAATATATGCCACAACATAACATGCAAAATAATGTCAATTGATTAAAAAAGAAACAAATTAAAATGCAGTTCTTTGAATCGTTTAATGCCATCTGTTGGCAAGTGAAAATACTACTTATTTTGATTGAACTTTCAATCTTTCACGCAGCTAATCTAGCTATTCAACACAAGATGGCAGTAAAAATGCTAACTTTCAATTAAATAGAAATGTATATGACATGAAGCATTGAATTAATTTTAAGTAAAATAAAATCAATTAATATTAGTTTCAATAATTAATTCTAGCCTTTCCATTGAAATCAAGATATTGGTGTGTACCAATATCTTGATTTCAATGGAAAGGCTAGTAACCCCGATAAAACTGTCACTATCAGACTTATCTGACAGTGACAGTTCTGTCAAAGTCAACTCGGTGATGGTATTCGTAAATAACCTGTTTACAGTTTTAATTTTATGTTTTTACCAGTGCAATCTGCTAGTATTATTAGTATTTAAGACAAATAGAACAAGAAAATGAAGCACAAGACAGGAATTACTGCCACATAAGTTCAAATTTATTAATAAACGTCCGTAAAATAACGTTTAAATAGGTCACTTTGAAACAGCGCAGATTTTCAGGTAAACAATGAACATGACTAGATTACACATGACAAAGCAACTTCTGAACTATGCAAGGCTCATAAATAATGTGCAACGAATACAGAAAATGGCTCCAAGCGCTGGTTACTACTCAACGTTAACCATTGATGCATTTACCAGTGACATATTTGAAAGACACAGAACTTCAAAGATTCAGAGAAATGACCTTACAGAGTCGAGTATACAACATTGTACGTATACAAATGATACAAATTACGTGGCTACGATGGACAATACAGACTTGGAAGAAATGTTTTCGGAACTACTTACAAAAAACAAGCACAAAAAGATTGAAGAACTAGTCATACAATGTCAAAACTGTAAGAAATACCTAAGTTATGCTACGATAAAGAAACTCTTTAGACATTATAGCATGAATGGAAGGCCTGAGATGGTTGCTGTAATACAGAATTACTGTTTAAAAGTTGATTCAAACTCTTACAAAAGAAATGGAGAGTTCATGCATTATCTAGCAAAGGCAGAATGTATTAAGGGTAATTCTGAAAAAGGTTTATCAATACTCAGGAGTTGTTATAAGAAGTATGAGAGCCTAAGGAGTTTTTATAGGATTTTATTTAGAGAATTAATACAAGACTCAGTATTAAACAGATCAGAGGCATCATTAGTTATTTTTAAGAAGTATGTAATGGAGTTTAGTGAGGAGTTGTCGGACCATTACCCGCTGGTCTGCTTTTGGCACATTTGCTGGGCAAGCTCATGGTTCTCTGACCAGATGTTAGGGAATGAACTTCTTGAAATGTCTGAAGTTCTTTTGGGTATTGTAGGTGAAAAGTAAGTATTCAAAACTTTATTTTATTTTGAAAATCTTAAAACCATGGGTTATATCTTTCCTCTTTCTCTTTAAAAAGATTGGTTTAAGCAAAAGGACTGCCCATTGTTACACCCTATTCATTTTTAAGCTCCTATTGTAAATTCTTATGGTGTACAATAAAGAGATTTTATATAGTTTGAAGAATTGAATTGATTTAATTTTAGACATTGATAAGAAATAAAATATTAGTGATGCTAAGCCTACATCTCCATTCAGTCTATCCTACTCAACTTTTTAAGATTGTTGGACTATGTAGCTGGAAGATGCAGAGCCAGTTGTGACACAGCTTGGAGAGGCCTATGTCTGTGAACTGTGATAGGCCAACCAGTGAAGTCCAGATTATACAATGTAATTTTCATACATAGTTTTGTTATTCTCAGTTTATCTGCAATCAGCATTGGCTATAGGGAATGTTCAGGAACTATAGCACAGAAGTGTCATTGTCATGTGTACATATTTCACTTAATAGTTTTGAAATAGTAACGCTAGATGGCATAGTCTACCTTGTGAGAGTTTCCCTAAACGGAGCGTGCAGGAACTATAGGTGGCAGCCTAGAAGCGTCAACGTCAAGTATTCTTAACACTAAAGTTTCGAATATGCAACACTAGATGAAATAGTCAACGCCATACACATTCCCTATAAGCAAAGGGGTTGTTAGGTGAGGCAGTTTGAGTGTGTCCTCCAGCGAGGGCATCTCCTAATCAGTATTTATATAAATGGGCAGAATATTATCAGCCATTTTTTATTTGCTTCAGGTTGTATCTTAGGTTCATAAAATAAAAAATAAATGCTACAAATGAAAATGCAAATGAAAATGCTAATATATAATATGCTTGTAAAAATTTGCATGCTTTTCACTGTTAAGCAAAAACATGTCTGCTCCAGGTATTGTTTTGTATTCTATCATCTTTTTATACCATGTTTTTAAGCAAATAAATATTATTCTTATTCTTACATTTGCCAATATTTTTGGTTATATCTAACCTAACCTAACCAAAATACTAAAAGAAACTGTTGCTAATTTCAGAGCAACCGCATTCAGTATAATGGTGCTAAAAGACTACAATGAAGATGCAGTGGTCCGACTGTTGCAGACTCTACTCAAATATGACATGATGATGGAGTATGTGGCAGTCCTACAAGTCTTGTTCAATTTTAAACGTAAGTTATGGTTTTCATACAAGCCAGTGATATTTGGTACCAAATAAATCGATACCAGAAATTTCAATTGACGTAAGGGACATTTTGGCATTTTGCGTAAATGAACTTTACGTTAATTGTCGTAGGGACAGTTTGGTATGTATAGCTTGTTCTTTGTGTTATTGTTAAGGCTTGAACAATGAGTCAATCTATTACTGTCAACAATGAGTAGGCAACTACTCTTAGTTGTAGCTACAAGAGGTGGGATAGACCAGAAAAATGATGGATAGCCTATGACAACGATGATAGGGCTAGAAAAGGACTGACTACGGTGATGTCGACTAAGGGATCTCGCACACTAGACGTCCACAACCAGGTCAACTATAGAAACTAATACGAATCGAGCACTTGGTCGCAACGGTCGACTAGCAGCAGACCGGGCCACTACTACTGGTTATTGCGACCAAACTACCTATAATTTGATCTAAACGTCGTGTGTTCTGCGACCGCGAATACTACCTGGCCGGTCGTCTTCAGTGTTGTGCAACAAATCAAGAGCAAATCGACAGCTAGCCGCTTCACGACTAGTCGTGGTCGTGGCCGCAAACTTGACCGCAGGATGCGAACACGATCAGGTTTGACCAGAGTCGTGGACGTTTAGTGTGCCAAATCGCTACTAGGGAAGTGCTTACGAAAATTAAGATATGATGCGCCGACCCCAGATAAATTGCCATAAGATTAAGCTAATTATGGTGATTTTCGGTTGCTAGCAAGGCAACTGCACAAATCCACACAATTGTGTAAAAAATAATCATAATTTCCTATGAGGAGCCAAAGACCACCCACTGAAGGTGGGTGGTCTTTGGCTCCTACTACAGCTATCACGATAGCCAGATAGGGCATTAGAAATTGGGTCACTCCTACTCACTAACACTATCTTGGCAGTAGACTTCACAGACAATAGCTTTATCAGTTTCACCGTAATACTTTATATTAGGTCTGTGATCCCGGCGTGCTACAATGATACTACTTATAATAAATCTAGCACAATGTAGGGCTTGTTAGTTTATTGTCCTGGCCGTAGTAGAATATCTTATTGATATTGTTTGCCAATGTTATGTGCTTATTGTTTTAATGCTGAATCAACACCACTGCCAATCCTATTTAACAGGCAAAGTAAAATCGCCTATCTGCTGTAGCCGCTACTCTAGGACTGTTTTCATTAAATTTAAAACCAGTCCTGAACTCCACTTTCACGCGCGTATTTTGCACGGGATAACTAAACACTACACAATGGGACATAAGTATAGCTTCATATACAAGATCACTGATTGTACCGCTTTGTGTAATATCAATTGTTTACGCCCTTAATCAAGTGTCCTCTTGAACTTACAACAATTACTTGTTCTGTTTGTCGACCCTATCATATACGGCACACCTACCATGTTAGGGCGAAATAGTAGTCATCTACTTCGGTTTTTCCAAGCCAAGCGGTCATCTGCAGTGTGGGCAGTTTGGCCTCCCAACTGTCGGATTGTACTATCTTACTGTAGGTATCCTACCTTGATCGTGTTTTCTTTTTACACCGAGCCCAGTATTATTAGTAATTGCCATGCGCGTGCAGTAGGCTACAGTAAGATTAGGCCAGCCCATATAATGCCCAAAAATAAAATTCGCATCGTGTATTATTATATTATCGTGATTTCAACCCTGAAAAATGTGGTGAGTTGTTTTTTTTTTTGGGCATTATGTTTAGGCTGGCCTACCCTTACTGTAGCCTACTGCACGCCCATGTAATTACGACACGCCAAGCTGCACATAGAGTGTCACAAAATCAAGGGCGTATTGTGTGTGAACCATGTACCACTATTGTACATTAAGTTAAACAAATTACAAATTAGGCTGAGTGCCAGCGCTTTTTGAACGTCAAAGTTCTACATAAAGACAATCCTCCAAAACACCCACCCGTCACCACTTCCTAGTGTTTTAGCTGGGAAGAAGTGGCTCCCCAGCAACTACTAAGTACTTTTACTCAGCTGCTACTGTTAGGCTGAAAACTGACCCAATTGTTACAGACCCAAAAATTGGGCTTGAGATTGAGCTAGGCAGTTTGGAGAGTCAAACTTAGTCTATTTGCCATATTTTTGTCCGGTGCTATAATTCCTATGTATGTATAAGACAAATTGCCCATTCGTAGAATATATAGGGATATAGTTTTGATAACATCTCTAATATATAGCTTTTGGGTGAATGATGGCTATCGTGCAAATTGATGTGTCTATGAGGTTAATTGAATGGGCTTGATGGGTGTGGAAATCGAGACATCCTTGGAATTCGGTATAGGTAAATACTTTTTGACCAACGAATATAGGTGAATGCTGTTAATGTTACAGTCAACAGTAGATATATAGGCCATTAATAAAAAACTTTAAAATTTATTGAGAATCCGAATACTTAACACTGCCCTATTTATAAAAACTTTTTAACCATATGATTAGTTTTATATTAAAAAAAATGCTTGTTTCAAGTCAATTTTCAATTTTCTACGAACTATTAGACAATATGAACCCAGTTATAACTAAAAACTTTGGAGGCTCAGTGCTCACAAGCTCGCAACAATGTGAAAATGTTTGTTGCAGATATGGTTATGGTCAGTTTCACTGTGTGAACACATATTAATTTTTTTTTAGTTTTCCCACAGCTGGGCATATTTTTCCAGCTAACTATATATCCTGCCTTCGGCCTTCCCCCGGCAAATCCGTCAGGAATGAGTCCAAATCGTCACGCCAGCGTTTTTAGCCCTACCTTAGTTACGACGCGACGTCCGTCTTCAGGCACCTAACGCGTGACGATCCAGTTCCATTCCATCTGTCCTCTTGCATTCTGTAAATATGATCTGCCCAATCCCAGCTTAGCCTCGCAGCGTAAGCATCTACTATAACCCTCCTTATGACTCAGGAGATAGGTAGGTTTTTTGAAAAACTCGTCTCTACTTGTCTATACGGTTGAATGCTTCCGAGGCAACAGGTGGCTTGAACTTCATTAACATAGGTATCTAGGAGTTGTCACACTATAATCTAAGTTTGCTCAGTGCACACGAATGCGATACGTGATATTGTGTTTACGTTACTAGTAACATGTGTTTGATCGATCACGCAATGATGATTAAAACGTGGTGTAATTAATAATAATAATAATAATAATAATAATAATAATTTATTTTCATAAAATACAGATTGAGACATGTTTTATCTAAAGACAACTTAAATGCACTTTGGTAGAAACACAATGCAATCCAAATCTAAGAACTGTAATCTGTTTACAATATGGGAAACCCTGCCTCTCAAACTAGGTAACCTGTATCTTGAGAGACAGTGATCCAGCTTTAAATGAGATGCTATAGGTAAGTATAATAGTGGACTGTGTCGATCTACCTGATCTATTGAGGATAATAAACTAAACTAATTTAATTTACAAAAGTATGTATTTTATATGTGATGTGATGTGTGAGGGTGTGTTTGTGTGTGTGTGTGTGTGTGAGGGTGTGTGTGTGGGTGTGTGTGATTTGAGAAATGTAAGTATTAGGCGACGTACTTAAGTAAGGATTCTGTTTGTAGATAGTCACGCTCCAGTAGCCATTCCGTTAATTTTGATTTTAATTCATGTTTATTTAGATCGATAATGTTTATTTTTTTGTGAATTTGTTTGTAAATATGTGTACTTAATGTGTAGTATTGGTGTTGAGCGAAGGTGGTTTTGTGTGGAGTATTTAAGGGTAATTTCTTCCTTTTTGTCGGGTCTGTTGGGGGAACGCTAGCATGTTTTCTAACAGTAGACTGCAGTACAAAAAGCTGGCGCACTGAAAGTACTTTACAATCAGCGTATAGTTGCGTAGTGGGATACCGATATGGTTTGCGCGTCATCACCTTCAGTACGGCTCTCTGCGCTCTTTCAATCTTCAGAAGACTGGTTTTATTTGCACCACCCCATACTGTGATGCAATACCCAATGACGGATTGACATACTGCATAGTACACCATCTTCAGAGTTTCAGGCGCAGCTGAGTCTCTAAGGGATTTGAAGATACGCAAAAGTTTCGTAGATCTACTGGAAATTGCGTCAACCTGTTTATCCCATCGTAATCCTCCGTCTATTTGGACACCTAGATATTTCACATTGTCAGCTCTTGTAAGTGCCGGACATGAGCAATGTGGGGATTGTTTGGAGCAGGTGTGTGCTGTTATGGAGAAAGTTTTGTCAGGTAAGTTGTTACGGCGGATAGCGAACGGAATGTACGCCGTTTTCTCGCAGTTTAAAGTAAGTAAATTTAGATTTAGCCATTCCATTATACGAGTTATTGCTGTTTCTGCGTAACGCTTGACGCTATCCCAAGTTGGTCCGTAAACTATGACTGCGGTGTCGTCTGCATACGCAATGATCTTGGAGTTGGGGATGGTCATTCTGCACAACTCATTGACGTATATTTGGAAGAGGGTGGGGCCTAGAATGCTTCCCTGAGGTACACCGTAAGTGGTTGATACTTCGTCACTCATATGCTCGCCGATTTTTACTCGTAGGGTCCGGTTGTTAAGATAGTCTTTGAACATTTCGAGGGATTTTCCACGTACCCCTAGGAGTTCTAATTTAGAGATAAGTTTGGGAACAGATACTGTGTCAAAGGCTTTAGAAAGGTCTAGGAAGATCCCTAGACTTTTAACTCTACTATCAAGTTTCCTAGCAACGAATTGAGTCAGCTCAAGAACTGCATCTTCAGTTGAGATTCCTGTGCGAAAACCATACTGATTATCAGCAATGAGCTGATGATTGTTGAGGAATTTTTTTAGAGCATTATTTAGGATCCTTTCTAGTATCTTAGAGAGTGCTGATAGGACCGATATGGGTCTGTAATTGCTGACACAGTTTCTGTTCCCTCCCTTATGAATCGGATGGACGATGGCTTTTTTTAGCGCATCAGGAAAGATGCCTTTTTGAAGGCAACAGTTAAAGATATACGTCAATGGTGGCGTCAAAGTCTGGCAGCAACTCTTTAGCACTAGGGAGGATATACCATCCCAACCTATTGCGGAATCACTTCGCAGTTGCAGAATAAGGGACTCCACTTCTGATTCATCAACCTCAAGTATCACCAGAGAGTTGGCGGGGCTGGATGAGGTATGTTGAGATGATGGGTTTGTAGGTTGGGATAAGATTTTTTCTGCCAAGTTAGTACCTATAGTACTGAAAAATCTACACACTTCGTTTACGGATGACATAGTGTTATCACAGATATCTAACAGTTCGACCGGGACAGTTTTCTTTTTGCTGGTATTTGTGATTTGTTTTATTGTTTTCCAAAGCGCTTTTGGATTTTTACCGGATTTTTCTAGTTCGCTTTTTTCATGGGCTATTTTTAGTTTCCGAAGGAGGTCGTTACAAAAATTCCGGTACCGCTTATAGGTAATTTTCAGGATGAGATTATTGGGATCCTTTCTTGATCTGTTGTGCAACCGGTCACGATTTTGTATACACTTTAACAGGCCGGTAGTTATCCACGGTTTAATTATTCTTTTCTTCCTTGGGACTTTAATTAGTTTAGTGTGCTTGGAGATTACTGAAGAGACAATATTTATGAACATATTCATGGATAAATTGGGATCAATTATTTTGTATAATGGGGTAAAATCAGAGTTTTCTAAATCTAACTTGACAGCATCGTAGTCTATGCGGGTGGTTATGTGGAGTGGTTTATTATCAGGGTTTGTGTTAGCAATAGTAAGAAGCACCGGTTTGTGGTCCGTGATGTGTGAGTCTAATATAAGGGTAGTAACAGGAAGGGTAGTTTTAACGAGTGCATGATCTAAACAGCTATCCAGCCGAGTGCTGTACCTGTGGGTTGGAAGAAGACCGTGTGAGGCATTTAGAATGAGATAGTTTAAACAGCGGTTGTCTGCACTATTGGGTTTGAGGTCTATATTAATATCACCTATAAGAATGATATTTTTGTAGGAGGAGAGGCTTACGTAGACACTATTTAAACTATCTAGAAAATTTTCCGTACTTTCCTTGGAACTGTATGACGGGGATCGATACACTGCTACAATAGCAATATTCTGGTTGACTATATGACATACCAAGCAATTTCCATCCACAAATCGAGGTTGCCACTCTGAGGTTCGGAGAGCTTGTTTTGTAAAGATAACAACTCCGTCGTTTTGGTTACTGTTTATTTCCGTACAATAGGATTTATATCCAACCAAAACCGGCATATTACTGACTTTACTAAGCCAACATTCTGTAAGGATCACCACATCTAAATCAAGTTTAATTGAGTGCATTAGTGCCTGGAGTTCGTCAAAGTTTTTGTTTAAGCTACGGATGTTTAAGTGTAGTATTTTTATGTTGGAATTGGAAGTGTTAACATATTCAATACAATTTTCTGGGGTACAGTTAAATGAGTTACCCACTGTTTGCGAGTCAAGCTCGCTGCATATACTATTTATGATAGCCATTGGGAGAGTGTAGAAATAACGTGAGGTGACTCAAAGCTGACTTTTTTAATTAGGATTTGTTTAATATTTAATATGTCGTGTTTAATTTGTTTGTTTGTGTAAGAGTGGTCGTTATAGCAAGTGTCATTGTGGAAGTGAGTTGTGAATGAATTTTTGTGTAGAGTACTTATGCCATGGTGAGTTTTTATTTGTGTGGTTATGTGCGTTTTAGATGATTTGTGTATTTTTATAGATTTAGAAATGAAAACAATATCGGCAAATAACAATAGTGGACGGAAATACGCTAATATATAACTCTTAACTATACAGATTATCAGTCACATGCCAGTATTAATATCCTGCAGACATCTTTCGGAGTTGATTAATAGTTGTTTGTCTCCTTCCTTTTTGCGCAAAAATATGTTACCGTTTGATACCCAGCAGAATTTGAACTCGTGTTTTTTCGCAAACTCTCTTGTTTGGTAGAACAGTTTTTTGGTATTACCCGAAAGCTGTTCTGTGACATAAACCGGTTGACGAGTTCCATGAATGCCAATGTGACCAGTATTTAATTTTTCTTCCCTGTCTTTGGCTTTGTTGAACTTACGAACTGCCGATATGAGTGTCTCCTTTTTCATGACAGAAGAAAATTCAGCTATAACCGGTCGTGTTGTGGTAGAGGGACTCGATGATTTTCCGGGCAAGCGATAAATATCCCTCAGTTCCGTGTCTTTTATGGATACTCCGACAGCTTCGCCAATGGTGCATACCGTTTTTGCAAGAGTAGCATAGGTTTCATTATTGCATTGCGGTATATTACGGATTTCGATACCGGACGACCTTGATTTATGTTGTAGATCTTGAATTCTTTTTTCTAAACTTTCTATGTATAGTCTCTGTTCCTGGCGTTCTTTTCTTAGGTCTTCAACTTCTTTTTTCAGCTCCTCAAATTGTTGGTTTATGAAAGACATAGACCTAACTATCTCCTCGTTTGACTTGCATATTTCGGTATTAGATGCCTGAATCTGGGTGTTTTGGGATTTTATTTCTCCTATATCAGTCGCCAGCTTAGTCATCACAGCGGTTTGAGTTGCAAGTAGCTTTGCAATTGAAGAGTCTTGTTCTTCCTTCCAATCTGCGAGTTGAGCCTGAAGATCGTACGAAGTCAGCATAGCAGCGCCTTGTGGCGAATTTGCCTTTCGGGCTCTTTTATTTCGATTCGTATTTACGTAATCACTCACCACTGCATTGGCTATATCCGATTCTGATTTAGTCTGAGACTGGCAAAGGTTGTTTATTTGCGTTTTCGGGGTGTTCGGGGGAGTGCGCTGTACACCGGACATGTTTCCAAATAGTTGTCAAATAGTTGTAATATAAGGTAGACTTCGTCACTATCGATTTAGCGCGCACGTACTGCACCGTGAGCCAGTGTCGCGTGCGCACTGCACCGTGAGCTGGCGATGTCGTCACGATCGATGAGCCCGTACGTACTGCACCGTGAGTCAGTTTCGCGTGCGCACTGCACCGTGAGCCGGCGATTTCGTCACGATCGATGAGCGCGTGCGTACTGCTCCGTGAGCCAGTGTCGCGTGCGCACTGCACCGTGAGCCAGCGACGGGAGCGGGAGGAGTCTTAGCGCATCGGCTACGGCTACGAGTGCTTTGTGTACGTAGCCGCGTAGGCAATCCGTAGCAGGTACGGCGGCCGCGTAGCAGATAGCGAGTAGCTAATTCTAATTACCACGTCACTACCACCGCAGCGCATCGAGCAGGGAGTCGGAACACAAAACCACACCTCTCCGTGGTCGCAAGTTCAAATCCAAGAATGCACAGCCACTTTTTCGAAAGTCAGGTTTTAAAGTAGGTGACAAAATTGATTGTATCTCACTCTAGGACTGCCCAGTGGGCGTAGATTACCGGTAAGAAACAGCCAAGTGTGACAAGGAATTCACAATCACTTATCCTAGCCAATCACAAAATTCGAAAGCAAAAATTCCGAGGACAACCGACACTCGTCCACTCGGTACAACGTACGGGCGCAGGCAGATGACAATTGACAAAGTTCTGATACGTAGGTCCCTAGGTCCCAACTAAGCAACAAAAAACGGGCTTTGTGATTTTTTGTAATGGCTTCTTGGTAAACCATGGTATTTTTTTTATGAGCTAGTGTTTGTCACCTGATGGTAAGCGATGATATGGTCGACGATGAAGACGTTTGCCAAGAAGTAACCTTTTCACTCTTGACTTATAGACCCGCAGGTTGAAGTTATCGGCAATCACATACTCCAGCAAGGAAGCCCACTCCTTAGCCGTAAGAAATACCAAAATGCTTTGAGCGTATGAATGGGATGTCCGCCATGTGCCGGTGGGCGCATCGTCGTACGTCTTGCAGTCCAATGATGGATTGAATGAAAATATTAATACATACAACTGACTAGGTACAAAGAAGGTTCTGGGGAGTTTGTTGCGCCACTTCTTCTTCCCAGCTAAAACACTAGGAAGTGGTGACGGGCGGGCGTTTTGGGGGACTGTCTTTATGTAGAACTTTGACGTTCAAAAAGTGCTGGCACTCAGCCTAATTTGAATAAATGACTTTTGACTTTTGTTCAATGCTTATCGCCGTTCTTTGAAAGCCAATTAAAAATGACCTAATTAAATAGATGGTAAATATTTACTACAATTTAGCAACAAAATTAACTTTACACCAGTGATAACGTCGGATAAATGTCAGTTGGTAAAAGTTATAAATAAAAAGGAATTAACAATACATTGACCCGCCACTATCATAACAACCTTTTACGCACATAGTACAGCTATTGAAGATAAAAAAAAATAAATAAAAAATCTTACACTTCGGTACTCTTTCACAGACTTATGGTGCATACATCAGTCACGTCACCGTTGCGTCGCTGGTCAGTCACGTCAAGAAATATAGTTTAGTAGAAACTGGCACGTCTCATTACGTGTCTCATTATCAGTGGTCGGAATAGGTAGAGCTATTTGGGGTCAATTGCCTCAAACGTATATATTAATATGGATATGATGACACTGGGATCCAGGGATTTTAAATCTGACCACCACGATTTGTTTCACGTCAGTTTGAGAATAATCAAATTTTATGTGGTTAATTCTAGTTTATTTAAGTTCAGATATAACCCGTGGCATATATAAACACGAGAACCTCTAAAAATCATCACCAACCTTAACAAGTACCTATTTTTAAATCCCAGTTTTAGTTAATCTCGGTATCTCTGACTCTATGACTGACTCATAGTATTGACATCAATACTATGAAACCTTGTTTCAAGTACCAAAAATAGCTCTGCCTACTCCGAAAACTGCTCATTACATACCATAAATGAGTGATTGGAAACGGGACGGTAACGTGTCTGATATGTGCATTGTGTATGAACCTTTCAATTAATCTGTTTCGTCTTTTCCCAGCTCCGTTTTGGTCAGTTTTATATCTAATCGGATGCAGCTTAGTAGCATTTTACGTGGAGCGACTTCCTATTGGACCTCCACAACCCAGTAACTGGAAAACACTGTACCACTTGGCAAGACTGGTGTTATATTTTCTGGCTTCTGACTATCTGTAACGGCTTTCAAAGAATTAACAAAATGACAGCCGGGACCAACGTCTTTACGAGACATACGAGACATGTTATGGATGGTCACCCCATCTAGGGTCCGATCAAGCCGTGCTTAACCTCGAAGATCGAACCGATTTAGTCACTAGTTTTACCTGTATGACGATATAAATATTACAACTACCCACATTTTTGTTTCAGTAAGGAATAGAGATGTCCGGGGTTGCACAGAGATTATCAGAAACTGCGAGGCCCTCGGAGTGAACCTCCCCTCCGACCAACAGGGGCGGTACATCAAGATGTTAATAGATGACAAGCGACAGTGGCCCAGGCCACAAGCGACGAAGGCGACGTCTAAAGACTTCAAGCTTAAGTTTTAGTATTTTTTGTACAGTTTTTTTTTAATGTGTTGATAGTCCTAGATTGTAAAGAATAAATTATGATTAGAGTTTTATTGATTGTTTTACTGATTTGTGCCCGGTGACCTGAGGCTCTCTAGACATAGTACCATTATATCAGCGAATGCGGCTCGAAATGCTAGAATATTAGGGAGTGCCCACGTGACATTTCGATACCGTTTGTCAATCCCAAAGATTTAAGCAACCGCTGTCAGGGCCCTCTTTAATGTAACTGACAGCGACAAATTTGTCTAAACCAAACATAGGTACCTAATTGTCACAATTTCACGACAGGTGCAAAGAATGTATGAAATAAACTAATAAAATTGTAGAATTGTCACTTTTCGTGCGATACTTGTGATGTCCCAGATGGATAGATAGATAAAATATTTATTTGGCACAAGAACAGAAAACACAACACAAAAGTACCTACACTTACATAAATCATAATAGTAAAGCTGACTGACTGGTGACACGTCACTTGTCTTAAGCCCTTGAACCCCAATTGAAAAATCGAATAGGTACCTATTTGGATTCTTTCACAACCGGAATTCCAGACCCATTGCTTCGTATGTTTAAAAAATTGTCGACTTAACAACGTAAACACGCAATGAATACTGTAGATACGACAATATGAAAGAATTGAAAGGTAACAAGCATTAGTGCGACTTATATACGACTTATATTTCATATTTTGACATTAAATGTATGTTTTTTTTTTTTTAAGAATATTGCTAGGGACTTTGTTCTGTTTAAATATGTAAAGCAAGTTTTTATTTTAGTATGATTGAATTATGTTACTTTTTTTTGTGTACCTGCTGTGTAAATATTTCGACACAAATGTATTTTTGTTAAGAAATAAATAACTTGAACTTGAACTTGAACTTTCCACTGAAATGATGTTGATGAAAGCGAAGTTTAGACACTACAATCTCATCTAGCTTACCTGCCTCTAACTACTTCTTGGTCGATAGGTACCTACTTGCTCATTTTTACCGCAGTAGGAGTTCCAAATACATCCACCAGAAGTCATTTGATGATTTCACATCGGTCCTTATTTTTTTTTTTCATCAAATGACTTCTTCCGCTCTGGGTGTAGCGGAAGGGCGTGTCATACTGTTACTGACTAAATCCCATCCGTGTTCCTCCTAAAGCCCTTTGCATACCAGGGCTGCGCGGCCGCGGTGACTCTTTCGAACAAATTCCGCTACCCTACGCATTGTTTTTTCTTAGAATATAAATGTTTTGGAGACGTATATGGGATCCCATATCCCATATACGTCTCCTAAGCTAAATAATAACAGTCGCACGGGTCGATTTTCAATGTTTAGCAACGCTGGCCGAGGTTGGTGTGTGGAGGGTTGATCATCTTAACATATCGAGATTCCTCCGTGCCCCGAAATGGGTTGTGAAGATCTGGTAGGCAGCATCACGTAAAATACTGGTATTCAGCTGAATCCGTCATGACTGGGAGCCGATCCCAATATAATTTATTGAGAAAAGGCTAGGCAGATGTGATGGGAGCCCGTTAGGTACCTACGTTGCTCAGATCAAAAACGTTCCACGCTAGAGAAGTCTGCGATAAAATCCACATCGCCGAAGGTAGGAAGGACAACGTGACGAAATATTAGGTATACTTACTTAATTCTATTATGCATTCCACAATGTTAAGTACATTTACATTATTGTTTAGGTTGTAAACATTTGCCAAAAGAAATTCTCTTTCTTACAGGTGAGGTATTTTTGAGGACTTTATTATCATTTACTTTAAAAACATTTTATTTTATTTTAAAATTATACTTATGAGTTATAAGGATTTATCATTTAAATATTCGTTGACACTTATCTACCTATATATAACATTAATTGCTTATTAATAGCTTTTTAGTTTGTTCGTGAATAGATGGATAGACTTTTCTTCTTTTCTCTTTGATTCGGGTAACATTATTGTATATTTTTATTGACATAACCATAAAAGAGGGCTTGTTTAATGTATGGTCCACGAGAAAAAGTAATCCCTAAAGGATCAGGAAGAGGCGTACCGATACTCCTATTATATTTCGTCAGTTATGCAAGTCTCGTTTCACAGGTGGCGAGTCTATTACCGGCTGCCCGGGCTGCTACAAAGAAATTCAAGTTAGAACAACCCAATAACACTGTCCGATAACACGGAAATCGAAATCGAACCTCACACTCAGCAGTTACTCTTGCGGCCACTAGACCAACGAGTCAGTCAAGTGCGGGGCCTGTAGCAAATTTTACTATGGGGCCTCCTCTAAGCTTGGCTTTATTAGGCTTCATTATCCCATTAGATAAATTGACTGACAGGACATGAATCTTATGTGTAAAATAAGTTGTATTGACCATGAACAGACTTTTAGCCAGAGAGTCGTCAAATTTGGGCCCACCATTTCTTCGTCAAATTTGGGCCCACCATTTCTTCGTCAAATTTGGGCCCACCATTTCTTCGTCAAATTTGCCTATCAAAGTATGGACCGGACCCGGGGCTGCTTTGATTTCATACGGTATGCTAGGATGAAAGAAAAAAAAAAAGTTAAATTCGCGAAGCATGATTCATACCATATAAATATAAAAACAAAACTAAAGACTTCTACAGGTTGGGAAATATGCGTCACTTCTCCGCAAATCGACTATAGGAGTTACTAGATACTACTTGTGTGTGAGACAGAGCCATATTATCAGCGCTAATTTACAGCGACATGTTTTTATAAATCCAAGCGCTAGGCCTGCAGCATTTGATACTTTTGCTATATGGCTAATCCGGCACTGAGTCAGTCAACAAACTGAATCCTTCATTACTTATTACAAATGATGTTGCAAAACGCGATCGTGCGCCACATGAATTTTATGTCAGGGACATAAAGCTTAAATTGCAACAAACGACGCGCTCTCGTGACTTGCATCAACTTAAGTCAGTTGTCCAGAAAGAACCTAATCTCTAAACAAATGAACGCTAATCTTTTGTCAATAAAAACAAATGCTCATCACGTGTCAAACCTTTGATAATACCTACCTACCACAAATTAATGATATTTGTTCGTTAAAATGGCCTAATTATGTCCATCTTTATTTAAACAATAGTATCTAATCCAGTAAGTAAATAGGTAAGTATCTAACTCTTTGTTTGAGCCAGAACTCTTGTAGCTAGATAAGCGTGCAAATATTTAATTGCAAGGACTCTGAATAAGGTTGGATCTTAATCGTGATAGGTAATTACTTTATTAGGTTCCTACTTACCTACATCAATGATTGAAGATGAATAGGACTTCCTATTCATCTAGAATTAATTATAGTACCTACCTATTCATTTGCCCATTTATTTTTTAGTAAGATCACTTGACCTTACTGCCTTAACTATTTGTGTAACAAATCCCCTGGCGAACCATTTTGTTAAATTGTGCACTTCTGTCTTATCGCATCGTCCAATTTCGGCGGGGCGCCAAGGCATCGCTACCAGGGCATATCTTTTGCTACGATATAGGTAGGTACCTATTGCCTTGAGTACCTACCTACCTTTTGTTTAAATTTCCTGTCCCAGAAACTCCTGTAGATAGAAAACAAACGAAACGAAAAGCCATAGAGCAGCCACGTAGGAGGTAATCCAATGCAAAGTTTGTGCGCTTATTACAAGCCACTTTGTCTTCCCTTACTTACATAGACCGATGGGACGGCATCCCGACATCACCGTGAAGAGATCAGGCGCAGGATCAAAGCTTTTACGTGCTTTCGGAGCCACGAGGGTGGCATACCAACTTTTAATATCCAGATAGTAGAAATTCTGCATGTAAAAGTAATACCTAAGTAGGTACCTAATAAGTAACGCTCAGCAGTCTCACTAACCTAATTGCGATCTCTAGAATAAAGGAGCAATATGGGATTGCTAGCTAGAATGGCACCGTAGCATAGGAAAGGATGCCTTGCCAGGGTTCCGGAATTTGTTCGAAAGAATCACCGTGGTCCTGGAACGCAAAGGACATTAGGAGGAACACGGAGGGTCTTCGGTTCCGCCCAGAGCGGATAATCTTTATTCATTCAAACGTTAGTACAAAACATAATATACACATATAACATCCGTTGACTTAGACACTAAAAAATACAGTATATCTCTGGACCCCACACTAGGATACCCTGTGTCGTGAGGTCCAGTCCCTTCCGTAAGTTTCGAGAAAAATTAATATATAAACCAATGCATTTTTTGATGATTTTACCATCCTTCCAAATCCGTCTAAAAAAAAGCATAGGAAAGGATGTCCATTAAGTATCTACTTATTTACGAGTACCTATATGCTTTAGACCTTATTTCTAAATTACTTTATAAGACTCAAAAAGATTAGAAGCGTTTTCTCCCCTTATCGTTGTCCACTGGTGCGAACTCCATTAAAATTGTACGCTTGGCTTCAAATCCTTGAACTACAAAATACTTGGCAGTTTCTGGTCGCAGGTTTATGATTACAAACGAGGTAACCAACCCAAAACCCGTATTTTACCAATTGGCAACATGACACTGGCTACCCACATCTAGTGCTTGACGCACACCTACCCACATAGTGACAAGGGTCCACGATCACACCGAACCTCAAAGGCAATGAACTATCGACAGTCGAGTCTTGGGTTATCTACAATAAGCCATTATTATAAACAATGATAAATTGTTACTCGATGTAGGAGTACTTACTAATTAAATATATTAGTCTTGTACCTACAGATAGGGATCATTTCCGGGTCAAAAAACATAGTAAGGTGGTAGTACCTAACATAATTCGATGATGATATTTTTTCATGAGATTAAAACTGTAGGTACTGAATTAGGTGGCTCGCTGTCCGATCACCACCAGGCCCGGGTCGATGGCGCGTTGTGTTTCACGCGCGCCTCAAAGAGATGTCAGCATAAGAGACGGGGCCCGCTAGGGCCATAGCCTGCCAGGGTTGCGGAATCTGTTCGAAAGAGTCACCGCGGCCCTGGAACGCAAAGGGCTTTAGAAGGAACACGGATGGGTTTTAGTCAGTAAGAGTCTGACACGCCCTTCCGCTCCACCCAGAGCGGAAGAAGTCATTTGATGATTTCCCATCCTTAAAAAAAAAAAAAGAAAAGGTACTGAATTAGGTAACTAGTATAGGACTAACAAGCATATTATTATAGTCAACAAATACACACTTCGCGCTGCTACTGCGATGTTGCGGAATTTGTTCGAAAGAGTCACCGCGGCCCTGGAACGCAAAGGGCTTTTTTTTAATTTGTTAAAAACGTTGCCCCACGCTAGGATTTCTCCTGTATCTTGGGTGCTTTTTCAAACATACAAAGTCACATACATAAAAGGCCAGACCCGGCACAACTATCTGTAGGCCATACAAATAATTGTTCCGTGCGGGAATCGAACCTGCGACACGCAGCGCGGCAGTCATTCGCTCAACCACTGCGCCAACCGTGCTTTCATGTGCCTTTAGAAGGAACACGGATGGGTTTTAGTCAGTTAGAGTCTGACACGTCCTTTCGCTCCACCCAGAGCGGCAGAAGTCATTTGATGATTTCCCATCCTTAAAAAAAAAAGCTGTACTGCGAAGTTCAGGTTGTCAACCCAGGAACTCATGTGCAGCAGTAAAGTTTGCGATCAGTAGACCAATGGAAAAGTTGTATGTGTTAATATTAAACAACGTGTTTCTTTTGATATCCCATAACTCTGGGGTATCAATGAGTTCATGTCAAAGAATCACCTGGCACATGAATTATTTTTTTTGTTTTTTTAATTCGACAAAGTCACGATTATTTGTGTAAAATACCCTTACGTGAAATATGACAACGTCTCATATTCTTAGCTTCAATATGTATGAATGATTGGTTTGAATGAAAACGATTTACTTACTCGTACTTTTCAATGCAACTTAGATACACATATCGAGAGTCCAGTGTAGAGTCTAGTGTATCTTCGAAACTGTATTTTTGGCACACTTGATCTGAGACTTTTTGTATTACTTTTACATTAAGAATATAACCTTAAAGTTATGGGATAGGTAGGTACGTATTATAAGAACAATCAATTGCTGTTAGTCTTGCTAAAAACTCAATTACTTACGGCTTTTCATAGACAATACCTGCATATTACCTAAGAAGATTTGTCTGGATCTCAGTTGTTGGGCATAGTGACGAAGCCTATAGGTATCCGCTATTAATAGCCTATATGTTTTTTTTTCATATTTTTGGTTGTGTTTTCAAAAAGGTTTGATGCCACTAGTGTTTGTGTAGGTAACTAAATAATTTTGAAAAAAAAAACTGTAGCATCAATAATTTTGGGCGGCTCCCAGGGCCGTGTCCAACTTGACAATTTTTCTTTTACTTCGGTAGGTACTTCTGTAAAATAAAGTAAATAAGACGAATTTCGGGGTATCTTTATTTTTCATGGCATACATTCCCAAATTTTAAAAAATACACTCGATTTTATACAAATCTTAATTTTATTGAGATTTTTTGCATAACTATAATTAAATTTAACGCATAACAATAATAAATATTTATCAAAAACGAGTGATTTCATTCTCCTTCGGCTTGACTTCGGGCGCAGCTGAACGTGCGCGCTCATCATTTCTTCGGAGGATGAATATTGCTCTGTGGAAGAAAAAAAACGATGGTTAGACTCGTTTACGATTATATTATATATACATCTATGTCATTTATGTGTATGTCTATTAATCGATCACGCCATTTTAATTTCGCAAAAGGCTAGAGTCATGGTCATGAGGTTGTGGCGTCACATACAGGGTGTCCCAAAACTCAACGTCAAGCCGAAACGGGGTGACAGGATTGATCATAACCATCACGAGAAAAATCTGAAAAAAAATCTATCCCATGCAGTTTGAAAATTATGGGCATTTTAAGAAAAACCTAGAAATTTGATCAAACTGTACCATTTTTCGGTTATTGTGGTTATTATTTTTTATTTTTGTTCATTTGAACTTTAGAAACGTAATCCTAAATAACATTTCTAGAATCCCAATAAAAAATAATGACACAATTGCCTCAAGTTCCCGAGAATTGAGACTATTTGTTAAACTACGAATTTAAAATTTTCACTATCTGTCTCGCTCACTCATGGCGAACATACCCATTATCCATCTCTCTCATCATTTTGTCTTAAAATTAAGAACCTACCTAGAGCTTGTGTGAATTAAAAACATTTTAACTGAGTAAAATGAGATAGCAAAAATCGGGTTACTTGAGGTTTTAATTTTTTTACTCTTTTCTATTGTATGGAACTAACAAGTATTGTACCATTTTAGAATTCTGATTAAATGCGCCAACTTTTAATGCCACTTGCCAAGGCACTCTAGTACATTTTTTTTATAGGAGGGCCTGTCAAAGTCGACGAATCTTGAAAATTTTAAATTCGTAGTTTAACAAATAGTCTCAATTCTCGGAAACTTGAGGCAATTGTGTCATTATTTTTTATTGGGATTCTAGAAATGTTATTTAGGATTACGTTTCCAAAGTTCAAATGAACAAAAATAAAAAAGAATAACCACAATAACCGAAAAATGGTACAGTTTGATCAAATTTCTAGGTTTTTCTTAAAATGCCCATAATTTTTAAACTGCATGGGATAGATTTTTTTTCAGATTTTTCTCGTGATGGTTATGATCAATCCTGTCACCCCGTTTCGGCTTGACGTTGAGTTTTGGGACACCCTGTATAATGCAAAGATCAAGAGACATGAGATGTAGTATTGCAGTATAATTATGTAGATGTAGTAGATGTAGGCACCTTACATGTAGTATTGCATGTTTTAATATAGTCAAGAACGCACCTTACCTTTTGAACGCCGTTGTCACGTATACATGACAATCAGGCGCGTGCCCCTTACACCAAATGTCACAAATATGTGACAAAAAGTAAGTAAATTTGTGGCTTGGCGTCGGGGGCACGCCGATGCGTTTATGTTCTGGCGTTCAAAAGGTTAAAATGGCAACACTAAGATATGATTCGGGGAGCTACCTTTAGCGTTTCTCTCTTACATGTCAACCGCCGCGAGACACGGACTACGTTAGTGCATTCTGTTTCACCAAGTTATTTGGACATACAGGGTAACTTTTGCAATCTTTTAGGGTTATAAAGTGCCTATTTGGAATGAATATAAACAATTTTTAACGGGATCAATGCCTTAAAACGTTTTTTTTTGGCTTTTTAGTAGGACGCTAGAAACCTATTTATTTATGTGCACATAACTTATCAAATCGCAGGTAGACCAGATGATTTTTATATCGTACAATCTCGATAATAAAATGTAAACCGACTTTCCCAAGGGGCAATTTTTCGATGAGTTATGATCATTTTCACGAAGCCTTGCACGCGGCTAGTAGATAATTTTGAGAAATCAAAACAATGATCACACACACGAAATGGACGAACGATTGTCACGTTTAAACTTGAATAATACCAGCATTTATAATGGTTTAACTACTTAATCACTACGTCTACGTTTATCCTCAAAGTAACCTACTTGAACGAGTTTAAATGGCGATATTGTGTAGAGTAGAGTATGGTTTTTGTTTTGCATAAGTCATACGCACACTAACTGTTAGTAGATACTTAATTTGTTGAAAACGAGAGCATGTGTGTATGGTTTTCTGTTTTGCATAAGACACACACTAACTGTTAATAGATAGATAGATACTTAATTTTTAAAAAACGAGAATAAGGTATCTAGAATTGCCCCTCTGATTACACTATGCAACACCAAAAAAACCACTGATATCCCGAGTTGTGATTCGTATTAGGTATACTTAGTAAACAACAGAAAACAAATTTATAGTTAGATATCACGTCCCAAAACATAAATAACGAAAATCTTACTTTATTTACTTTCCGCAACACCTGGCTATAAATAAAATTATATCATTGATGTGTATAAAAGTCATCAAAACATTTAGATTCATCACAAATCATAAAAATGACGCGTGTTTGTGTTAATTCTCATAGCTTATTTTGTTATGTTTGTGGTCAATTAACACCTTAAAGTGAAAAAAATCAAGTGTTATGCTTATGAAGCTTATTTTAATATTGCCATTAAATAATGCAATATTTCGTTGAAACTTCATTTTTACACTCCCATTTAAGTTTCTTTCCGGATAACATGGGTTCGGTATCAATGTATGAACACCGTGAAAGATTTCATCAAGAAATTGCAGAATATGAGAAGCGTTACCAGGGAAGATGGGAGCCAGCCATGCTTGCAGACTACTGTTGGAGCCTCCAGAGGGATACTGCCACTACTGACTATACGAGGAAAGCTAATCGTTCCAAAGAAAAATTGTTTTTTAATGTAGTATAACAATTTATGTCACTACTTCATAGAATTTTAAGTAAAATCAATAAATGCATTTCACTACTAAACTTGACCTGATAAAACAATTTAATTTCAATATTTCAAGTAGTTTTAAGGTGACGAATCTAGTTACATACTGTAAACCCCGTGAAAAAAAAACGTTTTTAACTTTATTGCATTGTGTAATTACACTGGTCAATATGTTTGGTAGAAACATACAGATAGATATGGTTTACTGGCTTAACTGACTATAGAGTGACCTATATCGACAAGTTTTTGACATTAATTTGTTTTTCTTTTTATTTTTAATTTGCACCTGCCATGTTGACTCTGCACCACCCTAAGGTCGACTGGTAGATAATGCCTAAGGAATTAAGTCCGCCTGTGTACAGTGTGTTTACTAGTACAGAAAGTTTTAATAAATAAAAACTTAAATGCTAGAAACAGCGATTGACTGTATCACCTCGACGGTACTAGAGCGACGTCACGTCAAAACTACGAGCGTAAGCCAAACAAGATTGAAGCAGGATTCGATTCGTTTTCCACTTTCAATCTATCCGTATTTGACGTCATATCGTTTCCTATTTTCCTATCATGTTTACGAGGTCTCTAGAAATATCAAACGTGTGATATGCGATGCGAATTGTTACCAGTCGACAAGATATCAGTTCCTTCAGGTCGTTTTAGTTTACGGGAGGCTGCCTAGTTTTATATTGATTTCTTAAGAGCATGTCTGACTGCTTGTCCCAACATAAATACAACTATATTAAAAAAATCTAAACTGGTAAACCAGTAGTAGTCATAAGTACCTACCTATAAGCTTTTCTAATGTTGAGCTCGATTTGTAGCTGGATGATGAAGAAAATACCAATAATGGGTAGGTAACTTATGTTTCCCCCTAACGAAGGTTTTATATTTTTCATCAATGGACATGGTTTTTATTCATTTATTTAAACTAAATGTACATGGGCGGACTTAATGCACCAAGGCATTTTCTACCAGTCAACCTTTGGGTTAAAAAGACTACACTGTGGTAGGCTTACCGATAAAAATAAAATTTAAAACAGATTTTTGTTTTGGAAAGAATACACAGATAATATATATTATACTAGTAAAATACTTTGCTTTGCCCTCTACTTTAACATTATTTCTGTTTTGTATTTCCCAGCTTAATTCTGCAAACACTGGGTATGAAATAAAACTAGCGGTTGCAATAACCTTGATTTTACGGTAAATTTTAATTAACGATTGGTTTTCTGTTGATTCATTGAATGAAAATTGGCACTTCAATAAGTGTAGGATGCTTGCCAATGCCACAAATTGAATTGGATTGAGGAAAATGAAGACTAATAGCCACAGTTGGACTGTTGATTTTTATGACTGTACTTTTAATGCCTGTTTTTGAAGCCACGGGTTAAAACATGGCATGAGTTGCAGATGTGGCTTAAAAAATAAAAGATTTGTAACGGATGAAGGCACCTTGAGTTTTTTGGTAGTTTTACAGTAGGTAGGTATTTTGGGCTTTCAATTTACTTAAATTTTAATCTTCGAAGTGGAAACGGCATATTTGTTATCGTTTTAATCTGCATGGTTTCAGATAGAGCCTGTTCAAGAATATCTTAGAAGTAGGTAGTTAATGTCAAATGTTGTGCTAATAAATGATTATGAATGGTTGCTAAACAGTTTGTTAATGGCTCCACTTAAATTTTAAGAAAACAGGATTGCTTATTAGATTGTCTTAGATAACGCAGAGGCCGTTACAGAGGATTTTACGAAAATATCTTTGTAACTTTGTAGGCGTGCGATATCGGAGTTCCGGGCAAAAATACTAACATCGATTTTCTACCTAGTAGTCCGAAAATGCGAAACAGGGCTTGTTATGGACCTGATGACTTCTTCCACTCTGGGTGGAGCGGAAGAAGAGAGTGTTAGACTCTTACTGAGTAAAACCCATTCGTGTTCCTTCTAAAGCACTTTGCGTTCCAGGACCGCGGTGACTCATTCGAATAAATTCCGCAACATGGATCTGATGCCTAGATTTTAATTTTTAATTCCAACCATTAGTACTTACACTGCGTGAGTTTATCTCACGCCTTGTTCTCAAGTGGGTAGGCAGAAATAACAGAACCACACGTGCTACGATAGGTACGTCAGCCACGAGTAGCTTAACAACGCATCGAACGAATGGAATGGCATCACAAAATAACCATTTCTAGTTCAGGTAGGTAGCTAACAGGAGAACCAGATTCGTCGGACATGTATGCAACCTCTAATGCAAAAAACTTTCCAGTTTTTTTTTTGTAATTAGTTGCTTTATAGGTACCTATGCTTACCTAGTACCTACCCTTCTTTTCTAAACAAATTGACTTAAGAGTAGGTACATTTAAAAACTCGAACTAAGGTTCTTAGTTCAATCTTAATAATTCTCCATTTATTTATTCTCTTTGTAATTATCGTTCAGTTGTCAACTATTCTAACTGCTCCGTAATTTGAGCGATAACCTAAGGCTATCGACTTTATGGTCAGCAATTTATCATTCAATTGTGTGCCATTTACATTAATAATAATAATTCTGCTTAAGTTCTTTGTTATTTTAAAAATTATTTCCAATAGTAGGTACTTTTTAAACTTATTGTAGGTACTAATATTATTACTAAAATTGGATAATTTAAATTCGTGATAAATTATTTATTTTGCAACTTAGTCATAAGAATATATCCGTTTTGATTTACATTCCAATAGTAGATAACCGTTTATTTTATTATTGGATAACTAGTTATCTAATTTAAAAATTTATATTGTTGTGTATCAGGAAGCTTGTTTAGACCATTTAACATTAAATACAGGCTGATAATAAAATATGTATTAACTGTTTGTCGTTTATTCGACTATTAGATACGTTTCCGCAGACTAAAAATAATATCCATCTACTGGACAATTGTAGGTACTTACAACAAAAAATAAAGGAAATGCGTAACCTTTACGAACGTCATGAAACATTTCTAAATTGAGAATAAAAAGTATTATTACCACTCAATTTGTGCCATTACTTTTATTTTACGGTAGAGCGGTCACTGGGGTTAATAATACACGTAAATAAATTAGTTTATGTTTACGAGATTTAACCAATTACAGTACCAACGTTCTATTATTATCTCGCAATACCAATAAAGGTACAATTCAAGGTTCTCAAAATTTCCATAGCCGAAAATACTCTTAGGCGTCGTCCTAAGTGGCTAACAATCGTACGAGTCAACGGTGCGATTTCGTCGCAAGACGAGATTAAACAAACACATTTCTTTTGAGTGTCATAATTGAAGCTTGCAAATCATCGCCTCATTTGTCTTTGTCATCTATGACCTAGACTAGAGTCAAGAGCAAACCCATCTCAAATGAAAAAATCGCGCGAGCGCAGGATCATTTTCACGATCATTTTCATTGCGCGACGAAATCGTATCGTTAACTCGTACGATCGTTAGCCAGTTAGGACGACGCCTTACTCTGTCGAAAATCAGCGTGAAATTTTGCAGGGCTCTAAGGTTAAATCAAAGGTACGAAAATAGAAAATAGATTCTAGTTCAAGGCAACCACAGTTGTAAAGTGATTAGAAATCGTTCATTGGTCGCAGATGACAAAATTATAGTAAGGGCGAACTCTCGAGTTGACCACAAGGTCACTTTTTGTTGAGGTGTCGAAATGTCGGCGGTTGCTTAGACGAAACGTGTAGCTATGCACTTATATCTTGGCAAAAAATGGAGATTTGGTGTGTACAATGTATTTTTGTGCTTTCCTAGAATGGTCAGGAAGAGTTGTTGGCTTACAAACTTATCTTACCAATCAGTAACAACTTTCAAAAATAAACTAACTATGCTTCTATTAAATAAATTTTACTATTCCGTATCGAATTTTCTAGCTGATAAATTTTAGTTGTGTATGTTTTTTTTTAATTTTTTTAATAATAATAATAAGATTTATTTCTTCCACAAAGAATGTGAATGTTTGATGATGAATTGCATAAATGTTTGTATGGCAAAATGATAGAATGTACAAAGATTTTTTGATGTAATTGTAACGACCTTATTGTTAAAACCTACTTACATTCTGAGCAAATAAATGAATATTCAATTGTATTCTACAAAGTCATCAAGTCTTCATCATTCATCCAATTATTGCTTTAAATGACTCATTTATGAAATATGATCAAAACTTTTATTTATGTTCTCATAACTCGACAAAATGCAGGGAACATCAACTTTAATTTTAATGATTTCTGGATTGTTTCCGTATAAGTATTGCCAATTAATTGAAAATCATTTTGTGTCACCAATTTTTGGTTATTCTTTCACCCCTTAAATATTGCCAGTGACTAAAAGTCTGCGTATAAATGAGTGCTATGCAAATTTTAACACATCGGATCATCGTATTCGATAACCCTGACCAAAAATCTTATAAAATCCGTCGATTCAAGTACATATCTAAAAAAATATACTTCAAAGCGTGGCTTGCATAAGATCGATACAGCCCCAGCTCCTGGACTAATTTTGATAAATGAGTTGTCGACGAGTATCTCCTTGTCTAAACGGAGTTAAGATAAAAGTTCAACGAGAGGTTACTAACTTCACGAGGCACTTATATAAGGAGACATGAAAAGCACATTAGGAAAAAAAAGCTTGGAAATTGAACTTTTGAATGTGCCTTATTAAAGGTTTTAAAGCAGACGTGTGGGAGAAGTGTTAAGAGATTTCCAATCAAATCAAAGAATTTTAATGTTTGAATGTCGTCAAAAGAATAAAAAAAAATCAATTGAAAACTGAACGTTCATGTACCAACGGTAAAATATACCATAAAGACCATATTGTATTAAATATATTTTGGTTCCTTTTATTTCCCTCACTTTGTATTCCCTGTAGGTACCTACTTCTCTCATTCATGATAATATCAAGATTGCCTTAGTTAATCCCAAAGACTCCTAGTAGAACCTGTCAAATAGAAAATTCACATGGCTGCTTGCTTCTTAGCCACCCAAAAAGTTAGCCCACGGTTATGAAGTTACTTGGCAGGTAGTATGGTTAATAAGGCTTGTATAATTTGACATTCTATTAGCGACACTGATTGTTACAAGTTCCAATATTTTTATGATTGATGTCCTAAAATTCTGGTAGAGCATGTCAATTTGTGTAGAACCCAGAGATTATGCTTTGCCAAAACAAATAGCTTAGCAAAGTTATCCATCCAATTTTAGACCTTATTAACACAATACAAAACTTAAAACATCTTACATTAATATGGCTATGGCAGGAACGGCGAGTGCGGCGCCGATGAGGTAGAAAGCGCCGGGCATCGTGGACAGGGTGGATAGGTACACCTTGCTGTACACTGGCGAGTAGATCACAGGCACCAGGGCCTCTGATATGCTTATTAGAGAGCTTGTTTTGCCTGGAACAGAAGAGAGTAACGTTGTAACAAGGAGCATGTTTTTGGAGCGATTGGTGGAGAGTTCGCGCTCACGGCTTAACTTTTTTTACACAAAGATTGAAATCGTTATTTTTAAAAGGAAGACAGGAAGGTTTAGGAAGGAATTATCGATGCTACACAAATTAATACAAAACCAAGGGATGCTATGGCTGAAGACAATTCATTCCAGCAATCAAAGTTGTTAAAAATGTTGTTGATTTGCGATAATTTTCGTCCCAGGAACCGATTTTAAATCGTGCAAAAAAGTGTCCACCATATTAGTACTGTTTCTATGATAAACACAAATAGGAAAGTCTGCGATTTGTACCAGAAGTGTCATTTTTAACGATTTCAATCTTTGCGTACCTATAACAAAGGGGCAATTCTCGTATTTTTAAGAGGCGTTCGCGCGCACGTTGCAGTCGCAAACTGTCAAAAACATCGAGTTTTCCTATTTTTAGACAAGTTCTTGACAGTGATTATCGCTGTGATGATATTGTGACTCGAATTTGAACACTTTTTCCGTACAAGAATTGGCCTTCAGTCAGAGGCAATTCCACATTTTTTTAAGTAACGTTCGCATTCGCATTCTGTCAAAAACACGTCAATTTCCTTAATTATATTTTTGATAATTTGCGACTAAATTATTTGCTTAAAAATTATAGAATTGACCTTCAGAGCTCTTACTTTTGTTTATACCAACAACGTTGTAGATGACATTGGAATTAGAATGATTACTAGAAAATATGAAGTCATTATACTGTCTAACCGATAATTCAGGACGGATAGTTTAACCACGATAACAAAAAAAGAAACACAGTTTATTCATTTAATAATCGATTGTTATTTATTTGTTATAAACTTAAATGCTGTGGTTTCAATAAATATTTTAGGTATGTTGATAATATATAATTCAATTTAATGGGTAGGTCAACTTAAAAAATATCAAACGATGTTTTTCAAAGTTGTACACTAATAATATCGATGTGAAATGTCAAATTAATGGATGAGAATATCAGAATAGAAAACCCTAATAAACACAAAAAAACTATCAAAAAAAAATTCAAAAAGCGGTAGGTAGGTACTTCTGGAAACAGTTAGTGTTGGTCGATATTTTCTCTCTCTGGAGCCCTGACTGCCGTTAGCTTAGACCCTGTTCCCGGTACCAGTGGGCTGCTATTTTTTATATATTGCAATTGTTTGACTCACTGTTTTCAAAAAATAATTAAGCAACACTTGCCGAGGTTGGTTTGTGGATGGGTGACCATCTTAACATTCCGAGACTCCTCCGTGCCTCGGAAAGCACGGAGGAGCACGGAGCAAGTCCCGGCTGTCATTTGTAGACCTTTGGCAGTCGTTACGGATAGTCAGAAACCAGAAAATCTGACACCTGTCTTACCAAGGAGTACCGTGTTACCCAGTGAATGGGTCGTGGAGGTCTGGTAGGCAGCCCCTCCACGTTAAATACTGGTATTCATTTGAATACGGTTTGACTGGAAGCCGACCCCAATATAATTGGGAAAAGGCTAGGCAGATGATTAAATATTAAAAAAAAATAATTACATAATATATGTATATGTCACGAATAAACGGAACGTCAATAGCAGTAGCTATACGAAATCTGTAAAAGAAGACCTTAATAAAATTAAAACGCAACTGGCGACCAAAAGGTCAAAGGAAACTTACTATTTATAATATATAATAAATATTATATTATTATGTATTAATATATTTCCCAAATGTCAATTGCTAAAAAAATCTACAAAAAGGTATAATATCAAGTTCATGATTTCGTCAAAAGTTTTAAACGCGTCGTGAATCGTCGAGAATCGAGTCGAGAATTTCTCGTAACTCTACTTTAGGTTGAAAATCTCTCAAAAGAGTTTGACACGTTTGTATTCGAATCCAAATTATCAATTCATAAAAGGGCCTAAAGAAGAACACTATGAAGTCTTAAAACGATCATGATTCCGCTCTAAGAGAGAGACGGAGCTATACGCGAATAGCACTATCCCTTTTACATCATCGGAATTAGATGCTATTAGCACGTCATAATAGGTCGGCTAATAGTAATAGTAGTAAGTACTAATCTGTTGGATTAGAATTTATTGGGTAAGAATCTGGGCATAATAATTTCTTTTCCACAATCTAGTATTGATGCATATAAGCAAGTTTGGGTTAGTCACGCAATTTTTAATGGCATTTGCTTTTAAGTCGTCGTGCGTCCAAGTTAATTCTACTTACAGTATATAAAATACTACTAACCATCCATAAATAATACCTTAATAACCTAGGTACTTCATTAGCACAAACGTGATCTGAATGAGGCTCATTTAAAACACGATCTATTCATAGTCCTCTTATAATAATATAACTGACAATTATAATGATACCTAATCTACCCTACCCACATGTATATAAATGAAAATAATGAAATGGTTATCATATCCATTATGGTAAAATAATATAGTTAGATTTTACCATTATGGATATGAATTCATAGAAACATAAATTGTATCCGAGGACTCAGCATTACAAATGAAATATCTTTTCTTAATTTCCGCAATTCAATTCATACTTCAAACCAATTCCTGTGTAGAATTTTAACTTAGTACTGTAAACAAAGGAAGTCGAAATTAGAACCAATTTTTTTTTGCTGACCGTACTGGGACATGATGTATATCGAACCAGCTTGAGTAAGTATCTACATTTCGTTGAATGATTGCTTACGCAACAGCGTCAATCGACTTGCTTTGCTAACCGTTCCGCAGAATAGTCTATAGTACGCAAATTATTGACCCAATTGTATTCGGAAATAATTCCACAGGGTTTATCAGCAGTCATAGTTCGAAGATTAGTTGACCCCGAAACTGATTAGTACATACCTAATGTCATTAGACGATAACATAAAGATGTCAAAACATGTTTAGGAAGCACCAACATATTTTTTGTCATTTCATCACATCTAACGCGCCGTGAGAAAACGTAGGAAAATTTTCTTTGAATCTGCCTTAGCGCATGAATGCAAATAGGCTTAATAAATTGCATTATTAATAATTATGATCGCTTTAGTTACCCGTTACCCTTTAGTGCCTAGAATATATACCTACAAATGAGTAAATATGCAAACCAACGTCAGTCAAAAGCAATTATATTTAAATTAAGAATAGGTGCTATGGAGATAAATTGAATAAACGGTTCGGTATTTTCCAAAGTGATCATGGAAATTGTGTGGAAATTTGGGTAGGTATGTTAATGCGCCTAAGATGCCCAATGAGAAAATCAATCAAGCTACGACTTCTACCATTTTCATACCTAGTGGATGGAGGGGCCATGCAACGGAAAACACGTTAAGGGAAGCCCATCCGTCATTTCTAGATCTTTGACAGTAATTATGGGTAGCCAGGAACCAGATAGTCAGCAGAAATCCTGTTCTACCAAAGGACGTATACGTACACGGTTAAACGATACCACGGAAACGATGAATGAATTGCGAGGAAGATAATAAGTTAAGAAAGGAGATGACAATGACTATTGAGATGGCAACTTCTGGAAAAGTATGAAAAAAGAACAAAATAATGTTGTTGATTTTCTTTGTGTTTAAAAATTAACTGTATGAATTTCGTGAACACGCTCGGTATCATGTAAACAACGTATCCATAAAAATATATAAATATTTTTGAGCGATGTTATTTTTTCACGCTTAAAAATAAATTAGCAAAATATTTATATGTGCTCTGTACTGCGGGGCTGTTTACTTTGAATAAGTGCCTGGAATTGCGCGGGTGACAGCGGCGGTCCACGTGGAGTACAGTGCGCGTAATCAATAAATTTGTGCGTAGTGAAAATATTGCATATTTTACGTGATTAGTTCTTATGTGTAAACAACCCCTTAAATTTCTTGCAGTTGATTTTTTAACGCCTTGTATATTAATCTGTTGAGACTGTTTATAAAATGACTAGCTTTTGCTCGCGACTTCGTACGCACATATCCCGTTTTTTCTCGTTCCCGTAGAAATTTCGGGAAATCCTCTCTTAGTGTTTCCCTAAACTCCCCAAGGACTCCCCTTCAATTTCAGCTTTCTACGACCAGTAGTTTCGGCTGTGCGTTGTCTGTCAGTCAGTCAGTTACGGAAGAGTTTTTTATATATTGATTGATACGGACTATTTTTCACAATTTAGATTTTGAACGTAGGGAGTGAATTAAGCTCATCGCATGCTAAAGATTACCCATTTTTAAATCGGACAGTACTAATCCGGTGCCATCTCAAGTATAAATAGACATTCCATTGACTGTTTTTGTTCTCATAATTCATTTTAATTACTCGCTCCTTACCAATATTGCGCTCCTAATGAACCAGTCAATGATTAATGTAGAATAAAAAAAACGAAAATCAATATTGTTTATGGTTTCTAAACGCTGAACGGAGACAATAGAAGAGGTAATTGGCTGTCAAGTGGTCCCATTTACAATTAGTGACATTAAGGTTGATAAAGCGATTATCAACGATTATACGATAAAATCAAGGAAATTATTGTAATTAGTATATTTATTACACTTTATCCTGATTTGACAATGTTATTTTCTGAATCAGTAATGATTTTCCATTGTATTCAGTATTGCTGAACATAACTTTAAGTAGCCCAATTATTGGTAAATTAAAAGCATCCGTTTTCTTTTCATGTTGGCGGGATTATTAACTTTATTATAAACCATGTTTAAAATTGATTTTAATTAGGATTTATTATTTAATTTTCTGCTCTATTGCAGTCATTATTAGGGTTCCGAACATCCGTAAGAAACGGAACCCTTATAGGATCACTCGGGTGTGTCTGTTTGTCTGTCACAGCCAATTTTCTTTGAATCTACTGGACCGATTCTGCTGAAATTTAGTACACGTTTGAATTTCTGTGACTCAAACATGGACGCGTTAGGTAAATAAATAAATTCAGTATGGGGGTCACATTTGGGGGACAAACTAGAAAATTCCGAAAAAAACGTATTGTATACTGTATCTTGTGACATTTCAAATGAAAGGTTTTGTTGTAAGGGTTTCAAACAATTCTTTTCATTATTTAAAATAAATAGTTTTAAAATAGTTCTTTACCTTAAGATTACAGGAAAACCTATAAGAAGTATAATTATACTGTTAACATAACATGTGACAAAAATGAAATTCGTTTGGAACCCTTTGCACGCGAGACCGATTCGTACTTCGCCATTTTTTTAGAACAAAAACTATTTTACACCAAAGGATGACATTATGCAAGATGTAATTGACAGATAGCCAACAATTAAAAAGTTTAATAATAGTATTCAAGGATGATGTTACTTATCGTGCAATAATAATTACAATATTTATGTTGTTGCGATATAAAAATACCACTAACATTAACGTATGCTAGTCTAGAACTTGAAGGAATATGACGATCAACTGTAATAATACCTATAATTAGGAACGAGTTGTCATTTTACTATAGTTAGGTACCTAATACACGCGTTATTATACAGAAATTATCAAAACTGACTTCTAGGAACTATTAGGTAAATATTATTTTACTTTTTAATGAAACAATAGTAAAAATCCTCCATAGAGACTATTTCTTTCCTCTGTTCAATTGTATGGCGGTGTAATTGCAAAACATACAATCAATAATATTATATTGTTTTTTCATTTTGAGTATTCAGCATCATTGAATGTGTTTTTACGCTATAGCAAATGGACTACGAATTTCCTTCAAAATTTCTTCGGATTGTGACAGAAAATGAGTTACACTTTTAGTGTACCGGTGATAATGCCAAGTGTTTATAAAATAATATTCATTGTTTTCGATATCTACAACCTTTTCAACTAGGCTTCTATCGTTTTCTATTCAACCCTTTATGAAAAGTTTATCCACCAGGTTTTTATACTATTTTACCCTCAAATTAAAAAAAAAACTGTAAATAGGTAGAGTTGCAGGCATTTTCTTGAGCGACATAAAATAATGCAAACTAACATATTAAAGAAAACTTATGAACAAACTACAATAACCGTGTAACATTGAGTCACCAAAAGAAAATTGCTTAACGTAGTAAAATTTTCTTGAATTGAGTGATTTCATAAAAATAACTTTATAAACGTAATAAGAAGAAAAAATACGCCTCAGCGTTTACTTTTGCCAAACATTTACTTACTGACTTAATTTATTAACAATTTCCTCCGGATGTTTTGTTTTACTGTTAGTAGGAAAAATCCTACATTACACACCCGTTTTCTTTATCTCTAGTTTGCCACAGCAACCTCTCTATACTACGCAATAAATAAACAAAACTTCTGTGATAGTAGCGCAGTGTACCAAAATAAACAAGAGTCATACTACGGCAGTTTTTATCTACATCGCTTGACAGGTATCACTCCATTCATTGTTTCAAGGGAATTTCATAATTGTAAATAGAAAATATCTGCGGAATGTATCAGATACTTGTAATAGTTCTCATAATTTCTTAGGCACTACCTAACTGAAAGGAGAGTCGACTTTTTCTGAATGTGTTTTTTATATCAACTTCATCATAAGTCATTAATAAAAATAAGTTTGAGAGCCAGCATTTTTAAAACGTCGAACTTCTACATAAAGACAGTCCGCCAAAAAGTCCGAAAATAGGAAAGAGACGGTTATTTCGATTTCGATTCATCGCCAAATAATTTACTGCCTCTGTTTTACATTATGCGGACTTTGGCCATTCGGCGCAGTATAAACTCCATCTCAAAGCGTTTATTTTAATTAAAATTTACAGGCCGTTTTCAAACGTTTACATACACTGAACAGACTTGTCAATAAGTCAGTCAGTCCGACAAGTGCCAAACTGTTGTTCATCTCTATGTTTATGATTGTATACAAATTACAAACACACCGTTACTAATACTACGAAAACAAGAGGCCAATTTTACACGACTGCCCGAAATAAGGAGTGTTATGTATTTACAATTCACTAGATAACCAGATCATAAAATGTTTTACCACTTCATGGATACCAATAAAACATGTTTAAAATACAAGTATAAAATGCGCATTAAAGTTATTTTACAGTCTGTACTTAGGATAATAAAACTATTATATAATATGCACACTAGCACTTCGCCCGTGACTTCGTCTGCGCAGATTTAGTACTAAATATTTCCCCTTTTTCACCCCCGTAAAGCTTGAGTTTCTAAAAATCCCTTCTTTGTGCACATGTAGGTAGATCATAAAAGGAAGCCTTGTGCAAAATTTCTTGTGCAAACTTTCCTAGTCCCAGTAGTTTCGGCTGTGCGTTGAAATGTCATTCAGTCAGTTTTCCTTATATAACCGTTACCGGATAATTGCAAACGCCGAAAGATTGCAAAATATTGCGTAAAATTATAAAAAAAAATTTCTTAATAAGACCGGATATATTGGAAACTATTGAATTTGAGTCGGATTTATTGTAAACAAAACGATTTTTTCATAATATATCGAGAAATTATAATATATTAATTACAATATTACGGAGTCTGCAATTTTCCGGTGACATATTTATAGATAGATAGATTACAATATGGTTGACGTTGACATAATACCACTGACAGATTCTAGGTTTGAAAAATACCTATAGTAGGCGCCAGATAATCGTGGAATAACGGTCATTGACCCACCTACAATTATTGACATTTTTAATTTGAAAAACGGAATTAATGATACAAAGCTGTCCCGAATCATCATCTCTCGTGATCCTTAACATTGTCTAATAATGAAAAACGATTCATATTTAATTGTTCAGGTACCTATGAACAGTTATTAGGGAAAGGTCAATGTACTTTATTCCACATTTATCTGGCGCCTACTATAGGATGTTTACGGGATAACCTCTATATAATTTTATTAAATTAGTGCCATTGTTGTGTGAGTACAAACTATAATCATCATCGTAATCTTATTCATTTTCCAAATGCTTGCGCTTAATTTAAGGTCAGGCTACTTGCATTATGTCACGTATTACCTTGTATACAGCTAGCCTTTATCCGCGGCTTTGCTCGTTACTCGTGGCTTGTGGCAAATCGTGCATTCTCCAGCATAAAATTTAGGCTACAAAACGATAGTGACAGTTCTTTAAAATTAAAGAAACTGACTCTCAGATGAATACAGGTTAACCTTTATTGTAACCTGTACATATACAGTGTCGTTCAGAAGCGCACGGTCATATTTAAGTGTGAAGTTGGGAAGCTGATATACATTGAGGAAAACATAGTGGAACAAAAAAAACTTCCTTTTTTCAAAAACCTAAACCGACTAAAAAGTTCTAAGAAAATAACTTTTCAAGCAGTCTGATGCAGTTGGTGACATCAAATCTGTGATTGAACTAAATAAAATGCCACCAAGAGTAAAGAACTACTTGAAAAGTAATTTGTTCGAAACTTTTTACTCGTTTTTTGTGGTCGAATGTTGTGAAAAATGCAACTTTTTTTTTTGTTTTGTAATTTTTTTCTTAACGTATATCAGCAACCCATCATCACCCTTAAATATGGTCCACGCACTTCTGGAACACCCTGTATATAGAGACCTTTATTGTCTTGTTTATAGTGGTTAGGTATCAAACGAACAATTTTATTAATCAGTATCTTTAGATGGTAGCTATCTTTCATCTGTGAACTCATGGCTGAGCTGTGGCTAATCAAGTGTCAAATTGCTTGATTTGTGTCTGTGTGAACCTGTCATAAATAATGGGAGCCTGGACCACAGAAATCTCTGCTTCGTAAAGTGATTTAGGGTGCATTTCCACCAAAGATACGCGAGGTAGCGACGCTAACAACAATTACGATAAAAATTCACTACAAAGCTACTACTATTGCTGGGTGTCAGAAGATACTTTTCATCCTGGAAAAATGCACTGGGAATGCTGTTCCCAGCAGTGAAGCCGTGTGAAAACGAACCTTTATTTGTGACAATCTAAGAAGTCGGATTTGACAGCTGAGTAGAGAGGGATAGAAGATCCCTTTACCACTAAGTGCAAAAGAGATTTATTTCATGTCCCTTTCATTCTTACTAGTAAAGCAATCCTGCTGTCAAATCCGACTTCTTAGATTGTCACGAATATAGACTAGGTTATAATAAAACTTAGCGACAGAAGTAGTTTAACACAGGTATTCGAGTAGTAAAACCGATGATCCAGCAGATCGATTATAAAGTTTATATACGAGTGAGCGATTCTAGTGAATCAAACGTTATCGTTAATTGGAAATCTACGTTCATTTCCTTCAATCAAAGTTTTCATTTCACTTACGGTGCACTTCAGATGTTACAGTTCAATTTTCCTTGATTACTTGTTATTGTACCGGAAATGGTTTCATTCGAAATCAAGCGGAATGAGATCTTTGTTCGGAGTTTTCTCTTTGTATTGCCAAACGTATGGCTATGTACACTTGAAGGTCGTTTGGGAAACTTACTCATAATCGACTTCTAAGAAATATTATCCTCGAAAAAATCTTTGTGGTCTTTGAATTACTTGCGAAAACAAAGATATTTTGAGCCTGGTAAAGAATAATAATTTTCGTTGTTTCTCAAAAATGTGTGAAAATGCGCATTATATATTACCTAAGTAATACGCAGTCATCGCTTTATATGTTGTGCAAACAATTTGTATGCTTTAAGAGTTGTTAGTTTGGTGAGTTTGATGTAAGAAACTTGAAATATCTTGTTTGACAAAAATAGAGTAGATTAGGTATATTAACATGTACCTAAAGCCAAAGTGCAATGTGACCAAAGCAGAAACCTCTTTTTATACTGATAAGGCACCATCTCAATGCGGTGCTTTTTTTCCTTGCAAGTCCGGCTTTTTGACCATTTTCTTATGTTTTCCACCATCGCAAGCATATATTATATTATCATCAAGTTGTTTCTTCCTTTTTTCCTATTTCATAATATAAAAACAATTCACTCTGTCGCGCATCTATGAGTCACCGTCAAGTTAACCACCGTGAATAACGCATTAAAAATGCCTACGTTACGAGCGAAGGAAGTCAAATGAGCCTTTTAATCATGAAAAAATATTTGTTCTGAAAAATCTTACGAAATGGCAGAAGGTCGTTCGAGATTGTTTGGTTAACTACTTCAGTTAGTGTGATAACACGATACTAACATTTTCTTACTAATTTTGTCTACATTTGAGGCGTTCTATGTGGGTAAACTCGGCCACATAAAACATTATTCAACTGAGGTATCAGGGTTAGGTACCTAAAAGAATGAAAATTTTGGTAATTTTCTTGGAAGTGTCAGTCACTGAGGCAGTTACTTGAATCTTTCCTATTAGTATGACTTATCCACCCACAGGGAAAATTCAATGTATGTAAATAATGTGGAAATTAAAACTGCTAGTTATACTTTATTATACGGTTTACGACATAACTGTATAGGCAAACACGTGAATGGAAACTTGAGGAAATAGATAATAATAATAATAATATCTTGAGACAACTCACACACGGTCATCCGATCCCAAACTAGGCAGAGCCTGTGCTATGGCAACCAGACAACTGATAAACATACTTATATATTTCTAAATACATACATATTATAGATAAATTACACCCAGACGCAGAACAAATGATCATGCTCATCACACAAAGATTTGTCCTGGGTGGGAATCGAACCCACGACCTCCGGTTTGGCAGTCAGGGTCACTAACCACTCGACCAACAGGCCAGTCAAGATGCGAATAATAAACACCTTTATTTATATGACATAAAAAAAAATATAAATAGTTAAAAGTTAAATAGTTTTCGTGTATCGAGCTAACACTTGTTAATATTATATGTAACTTACTTACTCAAAACATTGTAATCGATGCCCAGTTTTGTAATACGTCCAACATTTAGTTTATTTTGTGATATTGTGTAGTTTTAATATTGTCATGTAAGTGAATTGTAATTAGGTATTATGAGAAGAAGTGATCTCTAACTTCAGTTTCTAAACTTATCAAATAATTAGATTTTGTTTTATAAATTCAAAGGCCCGAAGTATTAATGATTGAAAACATTTAACTTACGATTTTACTACTTAGGTATTATGTCTTTAAAACTGTAAAATAAATAGAAAAAAATCGTCAGAAAATTAACGATATAAAATTGAATGAGTTATGAAGAATATTTAAATTTCAATTCGAGTCGAACGACACACAATGATTTACGTAAATCGTTTTATCTGATTCCATTAGGTACACTTGGTTGTTTTGTAAATTCACTTACAAATCCATTGAACTGAATGCATTATTGCTTTACCGTTTAATGTTGTGTATACTCAAGGTACCCATTAAGGGCAGATGAATGATATGTGTCCAAGTGTCCCACGTGTGTTCATTAGTTATCAAGCAGGAGTCTTTTGGATACGACAAACACAAGACCAAGCTCAAGATGAAGATGTAGCGATGCTTTAGTATACAAATATAGTCTATGCCCAGCAGGAAACATGTTTCTACGGAGATAATGAGTGAAACAGACTAATAATAGGACTAAAACGATGCATGAATGCCCAATGATACATGCTTGTAGCGTTTTTTAATATTTTTATTAATGTTACAAAAATTGGCGAACTACAAGTTGAAGAAGTACAAATAAAAGAAGAGAGATAGAATTTATCGACTTGACAAACAAAATAGCAAATAACCCAAATAACAGAAGAGCAATAAACAACAAAAAAGTACAACAAAGAACAAAACAGGAATTAAAATCTCAGCTAGATGATCAAATGCTGGTCCTAAAACAGGCAAGGGTTGAACAATGTTTGTGCGCTCGCACCTCCATTCTAAGTAATTTCGAAGGAAAGTTCTCCAGTCCACTGGACTCGGTCGCCATGAGAACGAAAAAAAAACTCACGATCAATAAATTACAAGCGTTAAATGTCAATTTGGTTGAGTCGAGTGGAAAAAATGACATGGAATATAGGGGTCGGTATGGGAAAATCCTGTTTCAGGTAGCATGTTGTTGACATGGTTGATAAACTTGTCTAATTAGGAGATACTGATATTGAATAATAAAACGATACAAATTAATGATAACTTACAAATGCGTCATCGTGGGAAATCAATACTCATACCTAGCGCCATTTGTCTTAATAATGCCGATCACATTATTAATATTATGATAACTTAGTTAGAGATAAACAAGTAGATTTAACTGGTTATTGTAATCTTGTTGTTGACACAGGATCATTAATATTTAACAAGCAAATTACTGTTATGGCTGTGTTCTACAAATAGCAACTTAGCACATGAATCATCACATGAACATCGCTAAGGTATCATTAATATTGAAAGAAGAGTGGTAAAATAAACTTGACATTGTATAGTCGAAAATGAAAGAAAATTACAAAAGAAATTGCGAAAGCACCATGAAATATATAAAACAAACAAAACAACGAAAGCTATATAAATAACATTAGGTACATTATGCAGGTCGGTACTAAACAACTGTAGATAGTAAGGAAATCATTCGCTTATATAAAGACGTTCAAAAACAACATACAATACTTTATAAATATCTCAATCATTTATAAATATCATGTAACACTAGACATAATACTAAATAATAACATTGATTAACTGTACATACACGTTCCTATCACTGGTGAGTGCAAACACTTGCATTAACTGTTTAAAAATAATTAACCTTTGACTTCATAGACGATACTGAGATGTATTATTTATTTCTATTAACAAAGATCAATTTGTATTACATGTATTTCATAACTTGGGACTTATCTTCTGCCTTAAGGATTCCCAATTTATTAAGGGCTGTCTACATCAGCAATCATCTCAGTATTTACTCTGTCCATATCTTGTTTCATAAAATCAATCCATCTTTTCTTTAGATGACTCTTTTTATAGCCATTCCTTAACTTAGCAACATTTTCAAATTACAAACTACAAGAAAAATCGATTTCAGTCAAGCATTTGAGATCAATAGCCTGAAGAATTACGTGATAGGAAGATTTTTTAATAGTTATTTTAAAAACTATGCTGTCGATAGCGTCAAAGTTGAATTCAATTAGAAAATAGTAATACATCTGCAAATTATAACCAATCGATTAAACTAAGGTAAATGACTCAACGATGAAAATGTTAGTTCTGTATGTAGGTGTAAAAATAAGTCTTCGATGTAATTGTTTCTGAGTAGGTAATGACTGGATGCAGTAAAATAGTAATTACTCCAATAGTCTTGTTTAATGGAATAATGGCTCACTGTTTCATCATTTGGACAGAGAAGATGCTTCTTATACTGGACAGCACTGGTATAAAAATGTATCAATCAAAGACAATTTTAAGGTGTGGATCGAGAAATTGGTTTTGACCGAGATGATTAAATACTTAATTGATTGCATCCGATTTTGTTAAGAAAATAATTCAATTCACTATTTGTCCTTGACCAACAGACGGACGTGCAAGACAAAGTGATTGTCAACGTAAAGTTCTTTTCGAGAATCGGTCGTGTTAGTGACCTATGCAACGTGTAGGTGACTAAATAGAATGTCGCTTTTTTGCTTGATTTGAAGTTGGTTAGAGGTAGATGCAATAAACTTAGGTAGGTTAGGTATATCTATAAAATGCCAACCACAAATAAACAGGATAAACGGCAGGACAATAATGAATCTGATTTAATATTATCATAAATCAAACACGAGTCCTACAAGATCATGCATCAGTTTGTGTCATCAAAAACCTACTCCCGGAACCAATTAAGCAGCTGGAATAATAAATCTTCTAACGCGATAGATTTCCTAACATTGTGTAAAGAGATATAAAGAGCAAGAGCAGTCTATTATGTAGTGATAAACATTTTTGAACCCATGCATGTGTTTCACCTTTGCTCTAAAGATAAAATCAGTCTTCAGAATTCAGTCAGTATTATAACTATCTATCTAATGAGACATTTGCTGTTACTATTTACAAATGTTAGTGAAAGGCAATTGTCAAAGTACAATGGAGTAAACATTTTAGAGAAATAATGTAGACTAGCTTTTGCCCGCGACTTCGTACGCGCATATCCCGTTTTCCCATTCCCGTAGGAATTTCGGGGAATCCTCTTTTCCCTTAGTAAGTTTTTTAAGGATTGTTGGGAGCACCCCAACAATCCCTATAGAACTTACATGCCAAATTTCAGCTTTCTACGACCCGCAGTTTTGGCTGTACGTTGTATGTCAGTCAGTCACTCAGTAACGCTAGAGTTTTATATATATATTGATGATAGTGGCTTAACAGTGGTAACTTAGACAGTGATAAAAAACGAGCCTATCAAAATAAAAAATTAGAAATATAGTAGTAAATATTCAGTTATTTTTTATATGACAAAGATGATTATAATGCGACTGTAGTGAGCGTCTGTAGGTTCAATGCAGACACATCGCCTAGAGCCAGGCTTTGCTTTGCAATAATAAAGAAAAAGGTAAACTCACCGACTTCATCACCATCCACCAACTTGGAAGCGATTGATCGTAGAGAAGTGGCTCCGGCTGAGCTGAACATGTCTAGCACCGGGCCCAAGAAGTAGATGGTCCTGTTGGGAGCCAGCGCATACACCACGGCCGCGGCTATCCTACTCAGGCAGGCCACCATCCCGATGATGCTGTCGTCAATGTTCCATCTTTTGCTGAACAAATATATTGTTATGAAGGAACCTGTGCAAAGAAATTGTGACATAGAATATGCTGCATTTTATTTGAGAGATCACTTCCCTAACGTCCTATTCTGTAAACATTTCACCGTGTATACTCAGGTAAAGTAACCTTGAAGTGAGCTGTCATTACAATTGATGCATGGGAATCACTTGAAGCTCATTTCACTGCAATGCAGAATAATTATAGTGTAGCAATAAAATGAATAATCTCAAGTCCAAATTTGAAAGGCTTTTTTTTACTCTCAGAGCGGTTACGCAATGTATCCGATCTGAATCCGAGACAATACGTTCCGAAGTAGTCATGGAACTAATTGTATGGCAGTTTACGTACTAGACTTCCACCATCCGATTTCTCTCTGTCATCCGTGAGTCTCCTATTCGGAAAAAATATTGACGGGCCCAAGCCGCAGTACCGTTTTTTATGAAAAATGGCCCCTGAATAGCTTGGATTTGGATCAGAGATCGGATTAGTGCGTAAGCAATATCCGAATTATGTCCGAGTTTTTAGAATTTAGATCCGTGTTTTAACGAATTCGAATTGGATGTAGTGCGGATATTATTTCACTAAACTCTTCAATTTTTCCTGCCTAGCAAAACAAAATTTTTGCCTTGACCAGATTAGACAAAGAAAATTTCCTATAGAACATAAACTCTTTAAGTAAAATGTTATCAAATACCACATCTACGGAAATTACCTTTCGTTTTTATAAAACAGTATTGTCTTTGTATTGTGTTTAACCTACAACAATTTCTGTTATAACACGTCCGATGACGTCTCTGAATGGCGCCTTATTTTAAACAATATTTCATTATCTGATACAAAATGGCGATAAAGTTATATATTTATTGCCAAACTGGTCCATGTCAGAGTTTTTGCATCTATTTTATACTCCTTAGCAATAAAAGGTTTTTTCTTGAAATGCTCAATCACTGTATTAGTTTGGTTCTTCTATTGATAATGGTATTAGCCGTAAATAAACAAATTTCACGATTGTGGATTGTAACTTTCAGAGAACATTTTATCTTCTATCTGACTTAAAATCTGTTGTGATTTTGCAGCAAAACGAAACAAATCTTACTGATCCCTGATTTAATTAAGCTTCTACAAACCACGGGTTTATTACTTCATTGCTATGCTAAAATATTGGTTTCCCAGTGTCTGTTGTCTGTGATCTATTGCCATGCCATTTCACTATAATTTCATTGTAAGCATTTCAAATGTTTGTCTCGTTTTGTTTACCCAGTTCTGAGCTGACAGTTCGAAGATAGACGGGTGGGTTGTTTTGAGGTCGAGCCAGTGCTAGACCGAAGAAGACAAATTACTTGTAAAGCCACGTTTACATTGTTCAAGTAGACTTGATATGAGATTTATTCGAAATGTCCTTAGATTGACAGCTGTTTTGATTAAACAGTTGCTGAAATTCTTAAATGCCCACAGCGCATTTAAATATCGCTCTATCAACTTAGTCTTAGATTTGTGTAACAAATTCAAGGATATTTTTTTTTATCTTAAAACCCAACTGCGTCCCAAGGCTAGCCCGTCAATCATTTGTATCTAGCTGAATCACACAACTCATGCCAAGTGTACACGTCCCATGTCAACGAGGCTTAGAACTGTCATGTTGGGGCAAGAAACATAAGACAGACTGTAGGCATGTTGGCTACAAGAGAATTAAGTAAGAAGTTAATTTCTATATTAATGCTTTTGTTAGCAGTTTTTTCTTTAGTATTTTTGGGTAATTTTTCACTTAAATGCAATTGCATTATCTACCTATATTTATTTTCACAGATTTTTTCGCCTATAGAGTCAAAAAATTCGTGAAAACATCGATTTTTAAGTATTTTCTTCTAAAATTTATCATCAGATTTTGTTGAATTTTTACGCTAGATGTGATTGTGAACTGTGAAATTTGATTTACTTGTGCCGATTCGATCCGATAAGCTAGAAGTACTGTTTACACTTTTTAATCTACTCGATTAATTTACTGTTTTTACACGTGGTATTTTCGATATTTATTTATTACACAAAATTATTTAATGTTTTACCTTTCGGAATATCCGGATGCCATTTGAATATATAATACATTTATTATTAATTATGTCTTTTCTAATAATAGTTGGTTTTTTCACTTGATATTTTTATTACATATAGGCTACCGCTCGCGGCTCCGCGTATCCTTAGTGTAAGTATCCTTAGTGTTATTCCAGACTATAATCTACCTATGTGCCAAATTTCATTGAGATCTGTTCAGCCTTTCTGTCGTGAAAGAGTAACAAACATCCATCCATCCTCACAAACTTTCGCATTTATAATATTAGTAGGATTTCAATACCTAGAGCAGGGGTTCCCAAACTATTTCAATCCGTGGCGCACTTACACCGTTTAGTATTATGTCCCGGCGCCCTAGCTTACCATAATAGATTACAATTATAGGTACTAGGCACAAAAATTAAAACAACCACAATATGAAGATGTTGAGTTTTTTTACATATTCAAATACAAAAAGGAAACAAAATGCTGAGCACCAAGCGGGGTTTTAGCTGTTCATTAAATTTTGTACCCGCGAATACGTAAGTCTAGTTTCCGAAAAATGGAAAAAAGGAGCATCTTGCGGCGCCTTATTGTTAAATAAAAACTTTGTTTTTTTTTTCTATTGCCTCTCTTCCATGTATTATTTTATTATTACCTGTATTTTTAACATGACTTCTACAAGACCTAAGGGTGTTGACAAGCTGAAAGAAAAACTATCCACTTGGCAAAAGAATTCCCCTACAACGAGTGCTATCGGCGAAAGATTCGTTCCTTTAACCAATCGTCGTTGAAGAGTGTTTTCGGTGAACCGTTACATCGGCGAAGGATTCATTCGAACTACCAACCGTCGATGAATAATATTATCGGCGAAACGTTTCATCGGCCAATTATTTTTTCGTTCAACTAACCGTCGGAGTAGAGTGTTATCGGAAAACCGTCCTTTCGGTGAGCGGTATTTCGGAATACCATACGTAGCTCACGCCGGAAGCACGCACGAAAAAGGATGACTCATTGTAACGTTACGCACATTGTAACGCTACGATCATTTGATCAATGTTTTGTCATGACGTTGTCACGTTAAACTATCGTCCGTAAACCGACTTTACAGACAAACAATTTTTTGATTAACCCCTCAGCCGTAGGCCCCATTTACCTAGAAAAGGTTTTCATTTCGAAAGCCATTGCGCACCTAGTTCCTGCAAGGTCAACTATATGAGATATCGTCAGAAACCACAACTGACAATGTGTTATAGATTTGTTTAATTTATTCAACCATACAAAGGTCTCGTAGGTTATGGTTATTATGATTGTTAATGATGATTTAAACGTGTTTACAGACGTTTTAGTATGATTATTATTATAAGAACGTAGGTAATAACTTAGCTACATTTTTTAGTTTATACAGAGTGTGACGGAAAGGTGTGGTCACATTTTAAAAACTATTTCTGCCCATCTGGATGAACAAGTTTCTTGGAGGAAATACCTACATACTAATGAATTCCTTTCCTTTTTTCCCACGATAATTTTGATCACCTGATGATAATTTTGTATGGAAGATACATAATGGGAATTGACTACATATGCATTCCATGAACAAAGTTGTTCATATGTTGAAGTAGTTTTTAAAAATGTTTACATGCTTCGGTTACACGCTGTATAAAAATAAACATATAATGTTATCAAGCTGAAAAACGTTTCTTTTTCACCAATAGTCTTTATTTGTATTTGTATTTTTTTTCTGAAGTAGGTACGTACTATACACGTAATCTTTTTTTTGATATTTTGATAAATTACCGCTTATTTTGTTTATCTATGACACTACACAATGACGTTACCTAAAAATATTTCAGAACTACCTTCTTGAAATCGCACGCTGTCATAATATTTATTTTGCACTTTATCAAGTCATAAAATTAATCTTTTTCACCGTGTATTTTTCCTAAAAAAGATTTTTTTACGGTTTTTATGTTGATTAACCATATTTGGTTAATGAAGAAAAAATCTTTGCATATTTGCTTTTTTATAAGAACAACGTGGAATTCTTGTTTGATCAGGTTGGTTTGCTGATATTGCGCAAGATTATAATTTAGTTTGATAAAATTCTTTCCACTTGCTGTAGTAGCAAACAATTCGTAAAAAGATACAAATATTTCAAGTCATAACTAGTCATAAGGCTAACCGTTATGCGTCTTGGGAATCCCGAATAAGCATTCAACAGGTTTACAATATTTAACAAAAAAAAATGGCCACTATTAGGTGCGACTATTTCTCTCAGGACAGGATACTTCTACCCGGGATATTTTTATTCCGAGATATGTTCCCTTGGGATAATTTTGAACTTACACGCGTGTAAACCCGTTGGCAAAAGTTAGCCATCAATAAAAAATAAATCACGTGCTATTTTTATTTATTTATCTCTTTTTTTTAGGGTTGGGAATCTATCTCCGAAATCTATCAGCGAAATGTATCTCCTTACAATTCTCATTACAGGCCTTAACATAATGGAAGAATGTGGTTATAAACTAATATGTGTAATACAATAACTCATCTAATAACCATAAGTACTTAACCTTTTGGACGCCATTGTCACGTATACATGACAGGCCATGTCCGCCAAACGTCACAAATATGTGACAAAAAGTACGGCGAATTTGTGGCTTAGCGACGTCGGGGCCACGCTGCCGATGAGTTTATGCTCTGGCGTTCAAAAGGTCCATCCATCCATCCTTCTCCAGCCCATCTATCTTCATGTATCAGTCGGTACAAAGAAGCATGGTTCGTGTGTGCTACAGATTTATTGCCTTTCCTCGTCAATCTAGTATGTATCGCTCTACACACTAGATTCATTGTCACTTTACAATGTTTAGTTTCCATTCATCATTTACGGCATGACATTGTGACAAATAACGTACCTAGTTGAAATTCTCCAAAAAAAATGTTTTTCATCTGTTGACCAAAAGTCATCAATTTGCGCTGGATTCTGGAATATTTGTACTTATTTTGCTTGATGATTGATTTGTCGGCCAGATTTTTGTTTACTTGTTGCGTTTTTGGGATAAACCGCTGCGTTGGAAATTATTTTTGTTTTGAAATGTTTTTAACACTGCTATGTTTTCGTTATTTTAAGTGCTTACTTTATTATTTGTATACTCACCACGTGTGATTCTTCTTTAAATATAGATAAGTGTGAATTATACAGTAAAAAATAAAATCTTATTTCTTCATCTGCCAAAGTTTTGAACTGGTATATAAACAAACACTGTTTACATTATTATTAAAATAAACACTACTATCTAGGTAGTTAATGGCATAGATTATCTTATAAAGATTTCAAAACGACTGTCTACCTACTCACCGAAAGAGTAGAAATTAGTACGTTTTATTAATCGCAATGAATTATACAAAACATATAGAAGCCAGATTCTTACTTAGAATTTCAAAATACGTCTTTCTTTGACTTTTAAGTGTGAGTAAGATTATTGGACTGTACCCGTCATTACAAACAATCCTTCTTTGAAACGTAGAGACGAAAAAAACCCAAAACATATTTTGATAATTAAATAACGTGATTATAAAAAAGATAAATGGCATAAATTGAATATTCAACGTGTAACAAAAGAAACGCAACACCTCAAAAGGGTCATTGTATTCATCATTATGAACCTTTTACTATGGGACCAACCCCGAAATCGTAAAAAAAATACAATCGAGTGCCACATAAGTGCATAACTGGACAAAATGTACTTACCGGTAATTTTTTTCACTTTTTGTGAAAAATGTATGAGTTGTATGACCTCTTTCTGGTTTAACGTTCATTTTGTTACATATATTCAATATTATCAAACTATAAAGTAATAAAACAGAACTTACCAACGCTCCCAACAAGGACGGAGTAAGTGAGGAATAAGCTGTAGTCCACTTCGGTGAATTTGAACTTGTACCGAGTGAACCAGTACGTCATCTGCGCCTCACCTTTATCCCAAACGAAACAGGTATTAGTCAATCAGCCACCAAGGGACGGCAATCTGCAAACATCACCTGTAAAAGGCTCTGTTCTAGCCGGTTTTGGAGATATTGGAGCAAAAATTGTGGTATTTGGAAAAACAGAAGAGAAAAGTGGGGGAAACTTGGGTTAAGTTGGATACACACAAGAAAAAATGTGGAAATACACAGGTACGTTGGAGGAACAAAATGGGGTAAATGGAAAAATACGAGAGCAAAAATACGTACATATAACACAAAGAGAAAGTTGAGGAATTCGTGGGGAAATTGGCGGTAAAAGAGCAGATTTTGGAGGAACACACAAAAAAACTGAAATAAAAACAAACAGAATACAAAAGAATAAATGCATGCATGCATGCATGCTTCCATCGGGGAACTTATTTCTATTGATGGAAAGCGTAACGAATTTACACGTGAAATTGGATTGAAAAATTTTAGGGATCTTTGAGATATTCTATAACAATATCATAAATACAAACCAGGGAATTATTAGAATAGAATATTATAAAAATGCGTTCTCAACCAGTACAGGTATTATCTAACATAGTATCTGTACGAACTTAATATTATATCACTATTAAATAATATACAGGTCTTAAAATAAATTGACTGTGTCCATTTATTATAGAACTGTCGCGGGAATTTTATTTCATCGTTTCGCTTACTCTTTCATTGCAAATACCGTATTAATCGAATAAGTTTTATTTTTAAATCATATGAACCTACGTAGTTCAGTTTAAAAATAAACTACGCATAAGATATTTTATTTCTTCATATACAGGTCTGTCTTTCAATTCATCTTTCAGAGGGTGAAAAAGCACTCATGAATATGAGTGATGAAAAAGAAGCAGTTATTATAGATAATGTTGAATTGTGCAAGCATAAACTTGATGTATTTTAGCACTGGTTTCAGGACCAATTCTACTGATTGCTTTGTAACGTTTGCATTCCCTCTGTCAAAATGTTGGGAAATAAGACATGTTTTTGACAAATTGCATCCGAAATGTGAATGCGAACGTCGCATTAATAATAGTAGAATTGGCCCTCTGGTCTTATGTACTGACGCCACCACGTCAAGCTACCCGAAACTTTTTTTTTTTTTTTTTTTTTATATCTTGGGACAACTCACACACGGTCATCTGATCCCAAACTAGGCAGAGCCTGTACTATGGCAACCAGATAACTGATAAACATACTTATATATTTCTAAATACATACATATTATAGACAAATTACACCCAGACACAGAACAATTTATCATGCTCATCACACAAAGATTTGTCCTGGGTGGGAATCGAACCCACGACCTCCGGTTTAGCAGTCAGGGTCACTAACCACTCGACCAACAAGCCAATCAACGATAAAGATGAAAATCTTTTAAAGGAATTTGACAGATTGTTGTAGCTTGATGTGCTGGCGTCTGTACATGACAGTATTCTTTTAATTTGGCTTTATATTATTATTTATTCAAAAAACTACTAAAATATTGATCTTAAGTCGACTTGGCGACAAGATTATACAGATGACGTAATACTATGAGTTTGTAGTTAGGATTATATTAAGCCCCTGATTACTGGGATTATTCTCAACCGTTGTCATATAAGCAGCCCTTGGGCTTTTATAGTAAAAGAACGCTTAGCCAGCAGTGTTTGTAATCTTCCAGGGAGTGAATCTATCCGCTTATGATTATGAACAACTTTTATTGAAATACTAACTCTGAAATATGATTAAAAATGCAGGTCAAACGTTTACGTTCGCATAACTTAATAAAACGAAGGGAACAGCTGATATAATTATGTAATATGGACGAGCTGGCATCCTTGTATCAGTTGTTCATCTTCATAAGTGCCTACTTGACTCTGGGGTTGAAAACTTCCAATAAATTAAAAGCAACTCGTTAACATGATACATTTGGTTTGGAATATTAACGGTTTAAATTATAAATAGGTTACGGTCATCATAATTATATCTACCTTCTATTTCCAGTACACCTGTGCATAATATGTTTTTTCTTTTTATTTAACTTAGAAATCAAGGTCATATACAGACGCCAGCGCACATCAAGCTACAAAAATCTGTCAAATTTCTTTAATAGATTTTCAACTTTATCGCTGAAATGTTAGGTTCAAGGTTGATTGGGAAAATTTGACAGTTTCGGGTAGCTTGATGTGCTGGCGTCTGTACAATATCTACTCTTATTATGAAATATTGATTACTTTCTATTCTATTAACGATTTTCCTAACATAACATTGGCATAAGAATGTAGCGCGTGTTATTTTTTAATAAGCCGCTATATGTTAAGTAAGGTCTAGTTTTGTCCTTCAGATTTGTAAATAAGTTTATAATTATGTTTTTCATGTGAGAGTTATTTTTTTTTATATGAGGGCGACCAATGCTTTGTCGTAAACTGTGGCCAGTATTGCAGACCCTAACTCAAGACACAAGCAAAAAAGTAACTGGACAGTAAACACTCCTCTATAATTATATATAGTTTAATAGTAGGTATTTACCAATCAATTATCTTCAAACTAAACTTAGTAGGTAGTAATGCTTGAGTCTCTCGAAATCAGTTTCCGATCGGATGCATTACCCAAAACGTTATTACAATAAAAAAAATAAAAAAAACTTTAATTGCAGAGTTTCGTGACCAACGAAAACACAAGAGTAAATCTTCGTCATCGGCTGTCAAGAATGTAAGCGTTGCATCGAGCTCCGCTGATCGAGTCGTACCTGCGGGGAAGCGACGCGTGTAATAAGTACATTGTCGCCAAGACAAAACCTGCTGCAAACGAAACAACAAGCAGAAAAACCAAAAGAGGGAAAGCAGAGTAATTGCTCAGCATCGAGCGCGACTAAAGGCGCTGTGATGGAACACAAACAGCAGGGTCCTCTGAAGAACGAATGCGATAAGGACGGCTTCATCAAGGTGGATAAAGAAGAGGAAGCCTACTTATCGCAACCAATGTGGGACAGCGCCGCCAGGATCTAACATGCTGCTACGTCCTGCAGTACCGACGACGCAGCTGTACGTATCCCTGTTTGCACCTACGAAGAGTGAGGACATCGTAGATTACATACGGGTGAAAACCAACTGGACCTCGTGGAGAAGTTGGAGGTACGCCATAACACCAAAGTCAAAACGTTTTTGGTTCCGACACATCATTTGGTGACCTTCCTCAAGGAAGAGTTTTGGCCGAAAGGTGTGCTGTATCGGCGTTTTCGCGGCCGGCTACGCGACACCTTGCAGCGTAACAAGACGCGTAGTTTTTAAGTTTGTTGTATAAAAATGCATTAGTTTGTAGTTATTGTTTTCATACTTATATATGTCATGTATGTATTGTGTTTTACGAGCCTTAGTTAAATAAATAAAATAAGATGCCTTAAAAGTTTATAAACGCAAGAATCAGATTTTAAATTAATTAATTTGGCCCGCGAGAACTTTGCCCAAGGCTCAGAAAGATAGGATTAGCTAAAAAAGTTTTAGATTATACGGTCTGAACTACCAGAGATTATTTTAAAGCCTGGCTTGAGATTTTGCAAAGTGATAAGACTAGATCACCATATAAATATTAGCCCGTCTGGGCCTCGCAAAGCCTAATTAAGAAGTCAAGAGGCGAAAAGTGGTGACCACGCAAAAAAAAAGAATATATAAGTGTGCTGGTTCACCTTTGTAGCAGATAGAATGGTTTTTGATGGCAATTGCTCTTATGTTCATCCATAATCTCGTTGTTGTTCCAAATTATAGTAGGCGCCAGATAATCGTGGAATAACGGTCATTGACCCACCTACAATTATTGACATTTTTAATTTGAAAAACAAAGCTGTCCCGAATCATCATCTCTCGTGATCCTTAACATTGTCTAATAATGAAAAACGATTCATATTTAATTGTTCAGGTACCTATGAACAGTTATTAGGAAAAGGTCAATATACTTTATTTCACATTTATCTGGAGCCTACTATAGACTCATTTATTTGGTAGTTACTCGAAGTATCTACATGATTTTTGGATCAGTGACCCCTTTTTATTTATTTGACCTGGGACCCTACTATGAAGTCTTAAAGCGATCATGATTCCGCTATAAGAGGGAGACGGAGCTATACATAGCACTATCCCGTTTACATCATCGGAATTGGATGGCATTGGCACGTCATAGTAGGGCTGCAGGGCACAACACAACAGCACAAAGCAAATCCCTTCTAACCTTTTTTTTTTATATCGGGGGAAATCCTCATGGATGTCTGGGAGGAGGGGTCTGTCAGACTCTTACTGACTAAAACAACCCAGTGTTCCATCTCCCACCTAAGCCGGGGATCGCGAGAACGGATGCGACTTCCGTAATCCCCGGCTGAAATCTAGCCTTGCTCCAAGTTACCACACGATATTGGCAAGATGGTGAAGTATAATGACAACAAAGGACATTGTTAGCCCATCATGGGCATTTTTAATCTTACTCTGGTATCTCAAGATGAATCAGTAACATGGTATCATAATAAGAAAATTTTGAAGCCTCGAAAATGGAGTGTAATTTTTTTATTAAAAAAAAAGGGTTGTTGTTTTGTCATGTGCGGCCGGTTTCATAAATCATTGAATTCCACAATAGTACTCAATAGTATTGCAGGCTTACGTAATATGATTGTAAGTAGGTGTTACTTGATTAAGGTATGATTAGGTAAGGTAACTTCTAGGTATTATGTATTTCTGATAACTAGGTACTGTAGGTAGCACTAGTTTACAAAAAAACAAGTGTTTTTATCCGGCTGCCACAAAAAGAATGTATAGAATTTAACGAAAATGAGATTTCATGGGTTTTATTCATTTATTTGTCTTGCTTGAGTGTTTGTTACGCAAATGAAGTCGTATTGTTTTGTGACGTAGTGATGTGGTGCACACATGATTAACACGTGACTCGATCAGGTGATTGCAAAAATGTAACGTAGGTACTAAAGTATAGTCAATCTTTATTTATTCGAATACCCGACCGCATAAACACCTGAGAAGTTCCAAACAAGAGATTTTAGTCGTTTTTTGTGGTCGGGTTTTTTTGATACAATTTTGTATATATGTAACGATAATTGATTGAATATTGAAGGTTAAGAAGGTTAAGCAACGGTTGCCGAGGTTGATCTGTGGATGGGTAATGGACCATCTTAACATTCCGAGACTCCACCGTGACTTGTTAATTCATAGGTCTCGGCTGTCATTTGTAGATCTTTGGTAGTCGTTACAGATAGTCGAGAGAAAAACATCTGACTCCAGTCTTGCCAAGGAGTAGGTACCGTGTTGTCCCAGTTCATGAGTTGTAGAGGTATGGTAGGCAGCCAATACCAGTAAAATACTGGTATTCAGCTGAATCCAGATTGACTGGAAGCCGACCCCAATATATGTAGTTGGGAAAAGGCTAGGCAGATGATGAATTGATTGAATATTTTGTGTTTCCCACATGCATGTCACAATTCTAAGATATTTTTTTTTTGTTTTACAGCAGAAGTTTTCCAAATAACGTGTTAGCAACGCAAAGTAAAATACCTTCTTTTTTTTTCTAGGGTGTATGAGTTTATCTAAACCGTTTTTGTGGTCTATGTTTGTGGCACAATTGTTCAGTTAAATCGGGATTGAAAAGATCGAGAATTGTTCTACAAAATCACGCAATCAAAAAAATCTGTAAATATTAAAAAAATGAGTGACTTGTTTTTTTTCTCAATGATTTTTCCAAGGCCTAAAATAACAGATCCATATATGTATAATGTCCTATTTCAGTAAAATAAAACTTGTTAACTAATGTGATGAGTTGATGACACGTTGAACTAAAACAAAAATATCATAGTGGCTTTAGTTTAATGGCCTTCACTAATTTCAAGCAAACCTTCTCTTTTCGATAATTCAGTCCCGTAAAGCCCAAAAATTAGTTTGGGTCAATTCGAATTCCGAATCTGCTCATCGGTTCTTTTTTTAACCGTCTTTTGGTTGGAGGAGGTTCTCAATTCGACTGTATGCTTTTTTTCTTTTTTTAAATAATCATGTGGTTAAATTTTTTACAAGACTGCCTATCTTTTCATTACATTATTCACCCACAGGTCACTCCATTACAGGCCATTGATCGTCCCAAATAGCAATTTACATACCTACAAACACAGGGCAATTACGTTGCGTCAGGCAATTTTCTAGTTTCGTTGATTGAAACTGTTTTGGCATAGCCTCTTTTTGTTTCTCACAAGTGGAATAGTGGCACAACTCATAAGTTATTTGGAACATGGCTCTGTGCCACTATTTTTCATTGTAGTAATTAAGTAAAAAATTGATTGTTATCTTGGGGTCAAACTAGTATCATTGTTGGTATGATTATATATATATTATTGAGGTTATGCTAAGTTCGTTTCTATTGCCGAAATTGACGTAGATTGATTATAATTATGTTTGAATTAAAAGGGTCTACGACGGTACAAAATAGGTTATATGTATATAATTAGAAAGTTGACGGTAAGACATTCTTCTTTATGTTTTGAGACAAAAAATCCCACTTCCTATCTATCATTCATCTTATGTTTTTATTTATGTGTCTGTCATACCATATATAATGTGTGTTAGGAGCTCGTGGCTAAAGAATATTAGCCGCACGGGTCGATCAAGGTTAAGCAACGCTTGCCAAGGTTGGTCAGTGGATCGGTGACCATCTTAACATACCGAGTTTCCTCCGTGCCTCGGAAAGTACGTTAAGCCGTTGGTCCCGGCTGTCATTTGTAGATCTTTGGCAGTCGTTATGGATTGTTAGAAGCCAGTAAATCTGAGAGCAGTCTTGCCTAAAAGTACCGTGCCAACCAGTTGCTGGGTTATGGAGCTCTGGTAGGCAGCCGCTCCAGGTAAAATACTGGTATTCAGCTGAATCCGGTTTGACTGGTAGCCGACCCCAATATAGTTGGGAGAAGGCTAGGCAGATGATGACGATTACATATGGTATGACTTATGCGTAAATGTACAATCCATATTTTATATTACTGCTGTTATAAAATATTGCTAAAGTTTGTGATAATGAATTTCGAGACTCTTTCACGCCAAAACTACTTACACGGATGTTGACGAAACTTTACAGTTATTAGCTTATATCTACATCAAAATAACACAGGCTATAATTTATAAAGATATTTGGGAGAAGCAGGTACTTATTCTGGTTTTAGATAGGTATATAAATTCAAATACTTGATTTGAATAAAAAAATTAAAAGGTTATCGCTTATACCAACTGGTGTATGAGTGGAAACCCAAATATTATAGATATATAAGAAGTATTTTTATTTGCAAACGTGTCTTGAAAATGAGTCATGCAAAATAATGTGTCATTTTATATCGATACAAACAAACTACTTAATAAATTGTTTCTGTCAACCTAAATGTTTGCTCAGGTATCAAATACCGTGCGTTTTATTTGCATATTGACATGCAATCCGAGAAACAGGCTACCGCCTACTTCGAATGCAAAAAGTCCCAAACTATGTACATATATTAAAAACTCTAAGCCAGTATTTAGTTGTACACTGACAATTTTCAGTTTTTGTAATATGTGTGTAATTATTTTGGAGATAAATTTTATTATTATTATTATTAAAAAAAATGTAGAACAAACAAAACCACTGTAGAACAAATTATATCGTAAAAGTTATATTGATAATATTTATGGGGGTGAAAATACTTCTAAATATCCCACCACAGAAAGATTGTCAATGAATAAAAAGTTTATTTTTTGGTAGTGTGACAGTGTCACAATTTTTTCGAATATCGAAAGATTTCATCGAAAAACTTTGTTGAATAATATGTGTTCAATTGTTGATATTGATAACGATCGCGAACGAAACGGAAATATTTTAAATAAATATGATTAAAAAAATTTATTGATGAAAACTTCCATCTCTTTACATAATATCATACATGACACGTATAAATCTACGTGAGCTACGTGAATTTACTCAAAATCGATGAAATTTAAATATTACCAAAGATAAGTCACGCACCCGTTTAGCGCGTGCGACTTTTCTATACTTCGAGTTTGTTATAATAATATCTATAGCTATTTAATTTTTGCAGGCGACTGTACTTTAATCAGTAATTAATTTTTTTATTTCCTTTCTTTTTCAATGGTTAGAAGTATAAAACTACTTAATGTCCCTACTGATATTCATTCGTAAAAATTTTAAAATCTACAGAAAATAGTGCTTTGTTTATTAGATAACCGGAAAACTTATAAGAAGTCTATGATTGTAAAAAACCAAGCATTAAAAACCGGCCAAGTGCGTATTGGACCCCGCACAGTGTAGGGTTCCGTAGTTACCCTTCTCCTAAACCATGCATGAAGTAGTAAAAAGTACTTAACTATAATTACATTACAAATGCACTTTGATTTTGTATTTGTAATTTTCTATGGAATTACTAGGAATTTTTTACTTACCCTGTTCCATTTTATAATTGGTCGACTATTACTCATTAACTCGTTATGTCTAGGTAGCGGTGATAGTTTTCAATTTGTTATATATGCTAATGTGCTCCGTAGGATGACAATTCGAATTCCTGTGCAGCGTAGCAAACTTCTCATCCCAAAAAAAAAAAACACAACCCTCCTTTTAGTGATATAACTCACTTTGAACTGCTTTGCCGATAATGCAATTCATATTTAAATTGTCTGCGGTAAACAGCGATGCAAGCGAATCTGTCAACCAGTCGGAAATAAAGTAGCTGTGTTAGCATTAGCAGTTAATATTACCATGTTTATTGTTTGGTGCAAACCAATTACGATATGTTTATTTTATATAAACATTGGAATTTGTCAATTTACATTTTATAATAGGCATCATAAATAAAGTGACATTACCGTTTTTTACATATGGTAGGAATAGTATGTGTCATTTGTAAGTATGTACTTGGTACTTTAGTTAGGTACTCTGCCAATGTAAAGCAACCATAGCAGACAAAAGCAAAGATGCAATTCCAAAGATGTTTAAGGAAACTACATAATCCATTGCTTCATAATGTTATAAGGGGCCATCCATAAATTACGTCACACGAATTTTATGTGTTTATGACCCCCTCCCTGTCCTTGTCACAGCTGGTCACATTTGTGAGACTCCCCCCTCCCTAGTGTGACGTGACATATTTTGTAAAATATCTAGAAATTATTCAATTAAAACAGCACTTCCGACATTATTTTACCAGATTTATTTATTTTTTAATAAAATCAAACATTACACTGTACAGTACAGTAGTATAGTACCTATAGTTCAAATTAGATACGTTTTTAAATCCTCATTTATAAATTTGATTTTGAAATGTGACGTCACAAAATTTAGGACCCCTCCCACCCCTTGTCTCACAATGTCACACTTCGTCGACCTCCTCCCCCACCTTAACGTGTGACGTAATTAATGGATGGCCCCTAAAAATTTACTTATTTATTTAAACTTTAAGTTCAATAGTGGTACATGGGCGGACTTAATGCATCAAGGCATTCTCTACCAGTCAACATTCGTAAAAACGCAAAGAAAGTAATTGAACTGTCAACATTAAATTGATTTTGTTATACGAAACTACCACGCTGAATCCTCAATGTACGTTTTTGTATGATAAGTTGAAGTAAAGTAAAGTTTTTATGACAAATAATAATATGAAAACTCATTGTGACATCACAAAATGATATCACCATAAAACGAACATTAATCCATTAAGATTAGGTGTAGAAACTGGCATAAAGGTTACAATTGTACGTATGTATTAAAACATAATATTGTATAGTTCCATAAGTCTTCTTAATTTAAACGAATCATCGAAAAACAGTTAGAACATTTTACAACTTTTAGAACATTTTGCCAAACGGTTCAGAATAGAATAGAATAGAATAGAATACTCTTTATTACGTACACAATTTAAGTTACAGAAAAGATGGATAAAGAAAACATTACATAGGGTGACACAATGGGCGTTGATGGTTTAGGGCCTCAAAAAGGTGGATATGGTGAGAGATTCTAACCCTTTTGGAATACACACGTCCCACTCGCCCACCTGCAACAGCGGCATTTTAACAAAATGTAAAAACTGTTCACGATAAAGTCGGATTGTTGGATATTGTTCGCAAGTAATGTGCAGATTACACACATTTCAGATTACAAGCCTACAATGCATACGGTTTTTTTACAAAATGAAATTTCTATTTCTTTTTGCTTCGACAGCGAGTATTTAATCCTAAAAGAAATTGTAAGGTTTTTTTAAAGACTGCTTAAGTGTTCTGTTTTTTTAACTTATTGACAGTTTTTATTTGTATTGAATTATATATTTTATCATTATTATTTATTTTTTTTAATGTGAATATAGCCCTTGTATGGTCTGCAATAAAGATTATTATTATTATTTATTTGTAAGTGGAAAGCTGAAAATGAATATCTATAAATGTTATGTGGTACTCGACATAGCCGGGAGAATTTGTTTTTTCTTGTCACTGTCCCATTTTTGACAAAATATTCTGCAAAGTTTAGCAAGCTAATATGGAAATGGGCAGGCCGTGCTCTGAGGGCTCTGGCTTGTCTTTTTATTAAATTAAATAATATATAGAAAATGATTTGTGTCAATCTTTGGGCGAAAAAGAAATACGCTATAGGTCAAGACTCCACATTGGGAATATTCTGAATCTAATCTGAAATGAACGGGAAATTCCTACGGGAACGGGAAAAAACGGGATATGCGCGTATGAATTCGCGGGCAAAAGCTAGTCATAAAATAAAGTTTAATTAACAAAGTTATTACTTTAAACTAATATCAATGAAGAATACGAATAAACTAAATTAATATCTCATTAGTTTCATCATTATCACGCCTAACTTCTTTGAAAACATCAAAGTTTATATTTTATCATTTATCTTAATTAGTCTCTTGGTCATTGACTTTTCGACATTCTCAAAAGCTATGAAAGTGACTGAATAGTTTTGAATCCACTACAACTTACTGTACAACTCTTAGTATTATCACCCTGCGATCATTTGAGGTCCACACTGCTTCTTTACCAGTCTTTTCGGAGAGTATTGTGTTACCCCGTTATGGGGTAACACAAGTAGGCACTCGCCCCATGTGAAATACTGGTACTCAGTTCTGTTTGCTTCCATCTCAAAAGTACACTCCTTTCTAACATCCATCATCTTCCACACTAACCACATTCATTCTCAAAACTCTTTTTTTTTATTTGAGGTGAGTTTGCTTTTGACTCTAGTCTAGGTAGGATTTTTTGCATCGCGTCATGCCCATACTATAAACTTAGTTATATTTAGTTATGTACCTACCATTTAAAGTCTTATTAGTAGTTTATTTGAAATCCCCCGCTTTCCCAAATTCAAAACAAACTCAGGGGAATTTATTGCATTCACTTTCGCAGTGACTCTAAAATGTATTAAGCGAACATATTGTCTGGAGACAAACAAGATTACGTCTTCGTAAATTGATATAAATGTAACAGAACGCCACTAACGAGTGCATCCACCCCTACGAAAAATACAGGATGAATATTGGGTTTACGTTTTAGGAAAAAAATTGTAACTTTATTCAATTAAGTAAGAATAAAAAGTATTTGATTCTTATTATCACATTGGGTGACTAAGCTAGCGAGTATTAGTTTGTGCTTTTAAGTCACCCAAGACCTATAAAAACCTATAAAAACAATCTCGGGAGCAAACTTCCGAGATTAATTTTTATACGTATAGCAGAAACTTGTTTTTTTCCGGCAAGAAAGTAGCCTCTATGACAACAAACGATAGTATAGCTTTTGCAATTGGATCTCTAGGTACACCAAGAGATCTTTTAAAAGCATCTATGTAGCTAAATAAACAATAAATTTTACCATTTTATAAATTAGTATCGAAGGTTCACCTCAAAAAGAGTTCAAACATGGCTTCAGCCAAGACTCTTCAATATTAATATTATGAAATGGTAAAATTAATTGTTTGTTCAGCCAAGTGTTTAATAATAATCATTAGTATTTTGCCTGCTTTGAATTACATTCTTGGTGAAATATATTAAGAAATTTAATTTTAGTTTCACGATTTCGTCTCAAAGACTCGCCCTGTATACGCAAAGGGTAAATTCTGCTTAGTCACAACCAAACGACGGTGCTATTAACTTATCCGAGAGTGTATCTTCATGTAGCTTCACAAAGATGTGAAATTAGAACAAATCTCGTCCCAAAATAAATGTATCTTGAGATACCACAGTTTGTAAGGACAGGAATGTACTGTGATAGGGGACTGCTAACAGATATAAAATGCGAAACGAAACTGGGTCATACAATTCAAGAGCAGCATCATTACAAGGTCTTATAAAGTGACATTCGATCACTGGAAAATTTTCTAATTGAATAGAACTGACATGCTTTTTTGAAATTTCATGGCGTCAATCGTTATCGCTGAATAATTTTACTTTGTCTAGCGTCCAAGGATACAAAAATAAAATGTGAAACGTAACTAAAAAGGACGGCGCTATTCAGACATCTCATAGAAACAACATATTCGTACATAATTGCCAGTACTTTGATTTGTTGTCATATCGTCATCTCCACGTTGTATATATAGTCCAGGCAAATTAAGCCGAAAATTAGGCTAACTTTGCAATAATTGTTAACTCTGATTTTTAGAGAGACAGGAAAATATTTTAAAATGTATCCCGCAAAAAGTTAAACCGAATATCCGTAAAAACAGAAACCTTTATAGGATTACTCGGGTGTCTGTCCGTCTGTCACAGGCAATTTTCTCCGAATGTACTGGACCGATTCTATTGAAATTTGGAAGACATACGAACTTCAGTGACCCAAACACGGACGCGTTAATTTTTTTTTTTTTTTGAGTATGGTCAAAATTGGCCACTTCTACCTCAGAAGTGGCCACTTTTGGTCACTTTTTGGGGGTCACTTTTGGGTGTACCTCACACCCAAAAGTGACCCCCAACTTGAATGAAAAATGTTTAATTTTTTGATACTTGAAGAGCTAGATCAAATACGCGATTCAAGAAAAAAAACAGAGTTAGGAATTTTTGAATGCTTCAAAGCTAATTTGACTGACCTAATACTACTATTATGTTATCAAGTTAGAGTTCAGAGCTACATGGGCTATATTTGATAATTAATCAATAAAATGTTACCGTCAAAACTATGAAGTATGTACCTATGTATTATTACCAATACCGAGACTACAATGACCACAGTAAAAAAGACATGGTTCTGTAGTAAATTTTAGTAACTTTAAAGTAGTTTTAATGAGTCAAAAACAGCTGACAAATTTTTGAAGTCATAACGATTTTGACTGTGACCGAAACATTTTATTATTTGTATTTTTAAATGTTATTGTTAAATTAGTAGGTTATTTTATTATTTATTTATATAATTATAAGATATATATATATTTATACAATATATATTTATATTAAGAATAGTTTTTTAATGAAAATGCCAATAATGATCATAAAAGGCGTGTAAATTAACAAAAGAAACGTAACGAGGTCGTGATAATGTCTTATTTCCAACAATAATAGCAACTGTAGATAAGAATAACATGTCTAATTTATCATAATTAGCACGTATCTATCTATTTAAAAATAACGGCCTAGAGGCCATTTAAGAATAACTAATGAAAACCACACTACCTACCTCATTATTGTCAACATTTTCAGAAGGTTAAAACTTTTTTTTCGCATAATTGCTATGATCTTAAGTCAGTTTTCTATGTTCTACATACATAAAACTCCATTATACTTTAATTTTAATGAATGTTTGAAAATATTTTATTTAAACTTTATGTACCTACAATAGTGGTACGTAAGCGAATTAATTGCAACAAAGCATTCTCGTCTAAAAATACTACTAAACGTATACTAAAATAATAACATTGGAATAAAATAAAATTGGAAATAATATCGAGATTATACTAATAAAATACTTATGTAGAAGCTAAAATAATTAAAGAATTGTTTGTGCAAAATTTGTGTCATCATTTATTTGCCTTGCCTTTTCCCAACTATATTGGGGTCGGCTTCCAGTCAAACCAGATTCAGCTGAATACCAGTATTTTACGTGGAGCGGGTGCCTACCAGACCTCCACAACCCATTAACTGGGTAACACGGTAGTTCTTGGCAAGACTGGAGTCGTGTAATAATAAATAAAAAGTAAAACCTAAGTGTGAGAGCAATTGAATTGATAGTTCCAGATTTTAAGCTTGAAGGAAAATTTACCCTCGCCTTTGTTGATGCCAAAGCGATTCACGCTCCAGAGTTTTATAATTGTGACAGCATAAGAGTTAGGCATAAACCCGGTGCGGTGAACATAAATTTGAAAAACTAATAACAATTAGGGGTCATGTAAAATGATAAAATATATATATTTGTATTTTTTTTTCTTTCTTTGGAATGAGGCATACTCTCTTATCATTTTGACATTTTAAAAACCCAGCTTATATTTCATGAAAGCCAATTATATTTATAATGTATCAAAACTTAACCCATTACCTAATGTTTTAATCGTAACCAAAAGAGCTTGCTAAAATAAAAGTTAAATATACTAAAAATAAATCGAACAAATTATTACAGTCGTTCAGATATAATATTATGATAGAACTATGGATGATGTGAATTGATGTGTGAACTAAGTCTAATTGTTGCTCAAATTAGTTTTAATTAATATTTCGTACAAACTTTACCATTCTGCAGTCTGAACTTTTTTCTTTCTAACTTGTAATTAAAGAGATTTGGTTGGTGCCAATGCTTGTAACTTGGTTCCCAAGTTGTTTCGAAAGTCGTGTTTCTGAAGCTATTTTTCTTCTTATTTTCTTTAGATTTTTCTCGAACCTTACTTTTTTTTAGTTTATTGCTGCTACTATACAGGGTGACTTTTAACTGCTTGGCAACCTTTACCGTTATTGTCACCAGACAGCGCTTATTTTATTTGGGAACAAATTGACGTTTTTTTTGTTTGTTGAAAACTTGCACTAAGGCCATTGTACATTTTACGTTTCGTATAACTCGACAAAACACCCATTGGAACTGAAATAGAAATGTGAAGTACTGTCACTTCAAAAATGTTTTGAAAAAAGAAAACAATTCATACAGCGTGCCAATGCTGCCAACCTTTTGGGTACATTAGCAGTAGCCAGCGAAGCGGTGTATTTTTTCGACGCCATATTTTAGACTATTTTTAGTTAGTCAAGAGTTTTTTTTTAAATGAGTTTAAATATGGTAATAGTTAGTTGTACATAAATATTCATACCGGAATCCAAAATATGGACTGAACTTACAAATTGCTGCAAAACGAAGTCTAAATAATTCAGCTGTGAAAATAATTAATAAAGAAAGATAAGGAAGGTATGCCTCGGTCATTGTGATGCGAGACGCGAACGATATAAGTAAGAGAGCGCTGAGAGATATCTGAGAGGAATATATATCGTTTGGTTCAAAGTTAATACCAGCTTCAAAAATCAAAACAATTGCAACAGGTACAATTGCACTCACAATCCGAACGATTTTGATGAAAATTGCTTAAAATGCGTTAATAAGGCAATGAGCTATGTATACTAACTTGTAAAAATTAATGGCATTGCAAAAGTATTGTGGAATTACAAGGTAAACCTTGAGACACCACCTTATTTACTAATCTCATAAAGCACTAGTTTGCCAAATATCTTCCAAAATGATTCTTAATAGATATTTCTCCTAACATATCATACCAGACGAGTTCCTCCGGTTTTATCTTTTTCAAAGCTCTAGAGTGGATATTAAAAAAAAAGAATTATAATTGAAATCATAATGATGAAGGTCAATAACAAACGAACCGATATTCTCGAAGTTTTGTGACTTTTGGTCCGCTAATGCACCTTTATGCATGAAGATTTAAATCTTAAATAAATAAATTCAAGTTAATAAATTAATGTGGCTGTCAAATTTTGGTTTCATTTTATTTTGAACGCGCCTAAGCGTAACGAATAAACTGATCGTATTTTTTATTTTTCGTATTTATAATATTACTTAAGATAAGGTTCGTATTGATCAGTCTTGAAATACCAAAATTGGCTTTGATAATCGTGCTTAAATTAACGAACAAATTCTCACGCTCCATTTTGCCCAATTTTATGCGACGACCATACTACCAAACTATGAGTGGAATTATCATTGTTTAGCCAGTGACAGCTTTGGACATGAAAATTGACGTTAATGTTTGTTTACAATGCCTGTCATGTGGCCAAAAAAATAGATGATACCACCAAAAAATCTATACCTAATTTTGTAAATTAGATAATAAATTGTATTGTACGGGTCGGCTGCCAAGGAACAGTTTTTATTTCATTATTATCACTTAAGAATCGCAAGACTGCGTCAGCGAGTGAAATTATCGTGGCTAAATAAAAAAATACTTTTTAAAATACAACCGACTTCCGAATAACAAAAACACTACAAAATAACTTTAATTACGGAAGTTTTAACAGCGACTTCCGAAATTTAAGTTATTTTACTCCTCTCCTTTTTTTGAAGTCGGTTAAAAAAAGGATACGTACAAAATTAACCCAGTCCTGACGCTCATAAAATTCTCTACCATTCTCATAATTATCTCAAATGATTTTAGAATAAGAAGAGAAGTAATGGAATACACTATCACTGTCCCTCCATCCGGTGGCTAACATTTTTTCTTTTGCAGGCAAATTTTGAGGATGTTAGTGGCATATCTATAAACTTCTTTCGCCAAAAAATGTGTTAACTATCCCATAGATCGATGTTTACATTGTATGTATAGCTTTTGCCCACAACCTTCGCAAAACTCAAAAATTTTTCACACATATTCCATTATTTACCCATTCCCGTAGGAATTCCTGAAAATTCACTATTAGTTTCCCTACACCTCCGAAGGATCCTACATGCCAAATTTCAGCTTTCTACGACCAGTCGTTTCGGCTGTGCGTTGTCTGTCAGTCTCTCAGTCAGTCACCCCTAACGGAAGAGTTAGTTATTTTACCCCTCTTCTTCTTTTAACCTTCTACTCTATCAAATGAGATATAAATCATGAACGCCAGAACTGGGTTAATTTAATACGAAACATGAATGGTCTAAAAAAATGAAAATAGGTATTTTGCCATCCAAACGAGTAAAAGATCCGTGAGATTTTTTTTTTACTATGACATTTATGATAATGTTAATGCTTAACTTGTTATTAATTCAATCATGACAGAAAATTTGCATTAGAAAAATGAGCTAGACCATTTCAAAGTATCCATGTATTCTATCTATGAAATCAATGATTCCTGCCAGAATCAATGTTTTTCTAGATCAATCTTATCAATAGACGAGCTTCTTCCTGTTTCGTCACGTTTTCGATTCGCTAAAAGTGACGAAACGGAAAATGAACAAATAAAAGATAAGTGAAAATTAATAGATAAGTGAACTAAAATGGTTGAAGAACTTGCAATAAAATAAAATAAGTTGCAATGCTAAAGAAGTTACTTATCTAACATAGATTAAGTAATCATAAATATGAAAGTTATGATTACTTAATCTTAATATGAGAAGTCATGATTATTTAACATTATTACCTTTGTAAGGCAATAATAACAAAATAATGTGACAACTAGCTCAAATGACATCAGGCATGGTAATTGCAGGTTTATGGCTAAGATTAAGGGACGGTAACTATTTGCTGTAATGTTGTGCTTTTTGTCATTTTGAGATAAAATTAGCAATGTTGGTTGGTTACAATATGTCGACCACCGAATTTATATTTTTAGCTGTTTACTAGGTGACTTTTAGTTCATTGACAATACAGGATGTTCCAAAAGTGCCGGTTATATTTAAGGGTGGTGTTCGGCATCAGCTGCTATAAAGTAAAGAAACAATAAAAACATAAATAAAAAAAACTTTTTTTTTAACTCGATCTCAAAAACTTTTGAAGCAGTCTGATGCAGTTGGAAGCATCGAATTCGTAATTTAACTAAAACGAATGCCATCAACTGCGTCAGACAATAGTAGTGATTTTTTTAAAACAATTCATTAATCTTTTGAGGTTGAGTTTTTTGAAAAAAAACAATATTTTTTATATTTTGATATTGTTTCTTTACTGCATAGCAGTTACAGAAGACCGCCATTAAATATGACCACGCACTTCTGGAACAACCTGTATATCAAGGGGTGCAAATATCTATAAATTTCTTTTTTATACGGCCAACTCTAAAATCAACAGATATTCAGTACATTTACATTCGTATAAATCGAAAACATATGTAGAAAACTGCTGATTTTGTTTTCGTTAAAGATGTTCATGTTTATGAATATTTTCACCCCCCCTGAAATATTTCCAATGAATTAAAAGTCACCTTGTATACGGGGTTTTGCAAAATATACTATTTTATTGAATAGTTCAGAATCAGAATGCTTCATTTGTAAACATAGGTCAAATTACAACAGAGTGTGAGATGTTATAGATAGGTACATAGATCTTCTATGCTTTGCCCAAAGGCGTACACATTTTTTCATGAAGCGTGGTAGACAAAGAATCTAAGACGCACGTGCACTATGTACACGTATTAATTTATGACGTTTTGTTAAGACTTTTTCCTCAATACCTACATAACTGCAGTTAAAACAGCTTTAACTAATTTAAATACCTATTTCTCCTTATGGTTTTTCCTCTGACTCATTCCTGAGAATACAGCCTACAAGTAAACATGAATGGAAAATAAAACATGTGTTTGTATCGATTCGAATATAAAATCCTTTCACTAGTAGAAAAAGCTACATTTTTGTTGAGTTTTTTATCTGTACAAAAAAATACACAATATTTTAGTAAGATATTACAAATTTAAGCCTCATGAGTCCTTAAATTAACGGTTTTGCGTTCTTATATGACAAATAATTTTCATAATAATTATGAAAAGAATCGAAACACAACTTTTAAAAAACTTGTATTCTACAGTCTTATGAATCCATACGCTATTTAGAAGTCAAATATGAATGTAACATGACAAAATAAAAATAAAAGGTAATTAAAAATACTCGTCTGCCCCTGACGAGGTGGACTGTATTTTCTTGAATTAAACTTCGGAACTTCTTTATCTTGTTTATTTTCCCAGGGCTGGCTTGCTGCTGACGGTTGAGTGACGAATGACGGAATGACACCGAGCGCGGCAAGCCACCCGCTTTTTATCTTATTTCCTACTTACACAGGTAGTGAGCGTGGGCGCTTAGGCCTCGGCCAATCAGAGCGCGGGTGGTGGCGCGGAGTTCGAGTCGTTTTAGCGCTGACCAATCAGAGGCGAGCGCATCTGTCTATTGTTTAGACAGGTTCAGACCTGCTCGAAGCGTGTTACGACCGAATTCTGTGCCACCTTACAATCTTCCTTTATTAAACATAAATTAAAACAATCCCTACACTATTGCTTATACATAAAATCCCTGCTATGAACAGTCTTTATTTATTTAAATCTAAACCTTATCCATTAGGTATATAATTTCCCTTAACATCAAGCCTTAGTATCTAACTTATCTATTTATTTATATCCTATTTATTTCGACGTCCGTAATATCCTCCCCCCGGCGCAGGGCTACCGTAGCCTAATCTTCTACGTGAAGGACGGCGAGCTTCGTAACTGGACGTCGTAGGACGCCCGCTGTAGTTCTGACGTCAGCTGACCGCACCTTTCCATCCGGACCATTGTAGACAGCCTCCACGACGCCTCGAGGCCACGTTCCTCTCGGGAGTGAGGAGTCGACGATGACGACTAAGCTGCCGACTTGAAGGGGTCGTCGTTGGTCGTCTGACGCCCCCCGGGGCACCAGCGTAGGCAGGTACTCGTCTACCCAGCGCCGCCAGAAATGGTCGGCGAGCGTCTGGGCAGCTCTCCATTGTTTGCGGCTGGCCTCCTCACAAGGCCCGGTACGGGGAAGGCCCGAGGAGGTACCTATTAAGAAATGGTTAGGCGTGAGGGCCTCCGGATCCTTGGGATCGACAGAGACATGGGTTAGAGGTCGAGAGTTTATGGAGTGCTCGGCCTCTGTCAGCAGCGTCAGTAGTGTTTCTTCTTTTAGCGCTTTTTGGTGCAGCGTCGCTCCCAGCGCCGCCTTAACGGAGCGCACCAGTCGTTCCCAGGCTCCCCCCATATGCGGCGCTCCTGGTGGGATGAACTTCCATTTCATGCGCTGCTCCAGTCCGAATGGAATGAAATCTTTCGTCCACTCTTTGTACGCCGCTCGTAGTTCGGCGTCTGCCCCTCTAAAGTTGGTACCATTGTCTGAGTACATGACTCTGGGCCAACCTCGTCGAGCTGCAATTCTTCGTATGGCCATTAGCGCCGAGTCGGTAGATAAGCTCGACACTAATTCCAGATGCACTGCTCTCGTAGTCAGACAGGTGAACAGGGCTCCCCATCGTTTTTCGTGTCTTCTTCCGATGACTACCGTTATCGGTCCAAAATAATCGGTGCCGCAGTGGGTGAAGGGCCGCGGCGTCTCCATGATTCTTTCCATTGGCAAGTTTCCCGTAACTGGTTTCACTGGCGTAGCTTTTCTTATTCGACAGAGCTGGCATCGCTGTGCTATGGCTCGCACTGTAGGGCGTAGGTTGACGACCCAATACCGCTGTCTTAAGTCATTGATTACACGCTCGTTATTAGCGTGCCCAGCTTTGCGATGTGCATGTTCTACCAATAGCCGTGTGAACGGATGTTTGCCGTGTAAGATCACCGGGGTTTTCTTCGTTTCCTTGACTGCCGCATGTCCGATTCTCCCTCTGACCTTGAGAATATGATCCTCTAGGTAAGGGTCCAGTTTATACAGACTGCTGGACTTGGGTACCGGCTTTCCTTTTCGAAGTAACTGTATTTCATCGGCATAGTTTTCCAGTTGTGCTTGTTCCAGCCATAATTTCTCGGCCCTTTCGATCAAGTCGACGGTCATTTGGCTGGACCTATCGTAACACTTTGCCTTGAAAAGGAATGGCATGGCTGTAGCTCGTAATAATTTTTCGAAAGAAGAGAATCTATTTATGTCTGGCAGGTGAGAAGGTCGTTCTCGTTCTCTTTTTTCTTCGACTATCACGTACGTTGACTCGTCTCCGGTAGTGTCTTCTTTGGATTTCTCCTTTGGCCAGAACTCTTCGTCATTGTACAGGAACGCGGGACCGGTGAACCATCTGTCTTCGGGTTTCATTCGTACGGTGTAGTTAGGGCGTGTAGCGTCATCTGCCACGTTGTGATCGGTGGGTACCCATCTCCACTGGCTGGCGTCAGTTAGCTCCGCGATTTCACCCAGGCGGTGGGCCACAAACGGTGTGTACTTCACGGCGTCTTTTTCGATCCATCGTAGGACGGTTTGTGAGTCTGTCCAATAGATCACGCTTCTGGGCTTGTCACGGTGCTCCTTTATTATAGTCTCCGCCAGTCGTGCGCCGATCACTGCTGCCTGTAGTTCTAGTCGTGGGATAGTAACTAGCTTCAGGGGGGCCACTCTTGCTTTTGCTGCGACCAGCCTCACATCCACTCTTCCGTCTTTCTTCTGGATTCTCCAGTAGGCTGCAGCTGCGTATGCTTGTTCGCTAGCGTCGCAGAAAATATGCAGGTCCATGAGGTCGTCTGGGCCCTTATCGTAGCACCTTGGGATGCGAAGCTTCGTTACTTCGTCCAGACTTTGTATCCATTCCTCAAAGTGCTGCGCGTCTTGTTCTGGGATTGCCTCGTCCCATCCGATGCCGTGTCTCCACAAGTTCTGGAGCACGATCTTGCCGGTGACTGTGAAGTGGCTGATGAGTCCTAGAGGATCGTAGACTGCCATCACTGCACCAAGGGCTTCTCGTTTAGTCGGCGCTCTGTTTCGAGTTTTCACTTCGGGTGACAGCCGACTCAATCCAGTGTTAAAGCCTAGCTCGTCTGAGCCTGTTTGCCAAAGTAGGCCTAGTGTTTTGTTCGTATTTTGTTCTCGTTGTCCGAATCTTACTTCTGTGTCGTGTGCCAGCTTCTCCGGTGTAATACTTTTCAACACGTTGAGTTTATTTGAGCACCAACCTCTCAAATTGAAGTGGGCGTTCTGATGAACTCTAATGACTTCACGCGCTGTCTTAATTGCTTCTTCCTCGGTTGCCACGCTGTCTACGTAATCATCCATATAGTGGCTCGTTGTTATAGCTTGCACGGCGTTAGGGTATTCTTGCGCGTACAGTCTTGCGTTGGCGTCTCGTACTGAGTGCGCGATGAAAGGTGAACACGAGGCTCCGAAGATCATCGAGGTCATTTTATATTTCTTCGGTGGCTTAGTACGTTCCTCACCTCGCCAGAGAAACATCTGCGCAGCCTGGTCTTGGTCTCTTATCTTCACTTGGAGAAACATTTCCTGTATGTCTGCCGTGACGGCTACTGGACGCTCTCTGAATCGAAACAATATTCCTGGCAGCGATTTCAAGAGGTCAGGTCCTTCTAGTAGATAGTCGTTTAGGCACACTCCACTGTATCGATGTGCGGCGTCAAACACTAGACGTATCTTGCCCGGTTTATTTGGGTTTACAACCGGGAAGTGCGGCAGGTACCACACTTTCTTACTTCCTTCTTCCGTTCCGTTGCACTCCTGGGCGTATCCTTTATCGAGTAGGTTTTTGACCAGAGTGCTATACTGTGCTGCAAAGTTTGGTGATGAATCCATCTTCTTCTCTAATATCTTTAATCTTCGCAGGGCACAGCTGTAGTTGTTGGGCATCGAAGCGTCTTCATCACGCCATGGTAACCCGACTTCGAAGTGATCACCGACTTTTCTCAGTGTTCCCTGAACCACGTTCATTGCCTTCTGATCTTCGGGTTTGATCTTCTTGGCCAAAGAAACTCCTAGGGCATCAATCCTGAAGTGTGACTTTACTAACTCTTCTATACGACGTACGTCATCTGTCTGTCTCGCTGCAGACACATCGTATAGATGTAGCACGACTTGTCCCTCTTGTTCCTTCAGCGTGGTGCGTGGCGCAGTCCCGTGGATCACCCATCCTAACTGAGTGTAGGATGCTGCAGGCTCATTTTTCTTGCCCATGCGTAACTCTCGCGTGACTATTAGGTGCCAGTTGTCCGCACCTATCAGTACCATCGGTGTAGCTTCTCTGTAGAATGCGTCGCTTTGTATGTCTTGGAGGTGAGGAAAGTTTTCGAGTTTTAACCTGTCCATCGTCTGACCATGAAGTCGCAGGTTTTTCATTGTTCGTGCGCGTAGTTCTTGGAATTCACCGCTCTGGCCACGTATCTGTAACTTGACTTCCTGGCTTTGTTCTTCTTGTTGTTGTGAAGTCACGCTCTGGATACGTAAAGTAGAGACCGGTCCGCTTATGTGCAAACGACGTACTAGTTCTTCGTCGACGAGCGATATTGTTGAGCCTTCGTCCAGTAGGGCGAACGTCGATATTTGCCCGCCGGGCCCTTTTAATAACACGGGACACATTTTCAGCAATACGCGTTGCGACACATTATTTGACGCGGAGACGGTCATTACCGCTTCCTGCGAGTGTGGGTTCTCGGTATCAGTTGACTTATCTGGCTTATCACTTGGCGGTGCCTCTCTCTCCTCTCGATCTTTGTGCAGCAGCGCGTGGTGTGGGCGGCTGCAGGTTCCTCTGCCGCATCGCTTCGCTCGGCAATGTTCGCGTCGATGGCGTCTTGTCACACACTTGAAACACACTTTGGCAGTACGTGCCCAATCCCATCTTTCATCAACGCTCATCTTCAGGAACTTTGCACATTTCGGTACCTCGTGATCACTGCCACAACACAAACACTCTTGTTTTCTTTCTTCCTCCTTTCCCGATGTCGCGTAAACTACTTCCCGACCCGACTTCTTCTTGGCGTTAAATTGTGGCGCGCTTCTCATTTCCTTCTTCTGGACGGGTGCGGGCGTCGCGCTAGTGAAGGCGTATTTCATGGCTCGGTCAGCCTCCCGCATCAGGAATCTGGACAACAATATCACTTCCGGTTCACGCGACGATTCCGCAGTTTCAGAAGCGTAATCGCACCATCTTGACTTTATGTGCGGGCTCAGTTTCTCTACAACTTCGCGAACTAGCATCGGGTTCCATATATACCCACGATTGTCCATCTTGGAAAGCACGCACACTATGTTTTGAAGTTTCACTGCGAACGAATTTAATTCACTGGCCGCACCCGTGAGTCGAGGTAACTTCTTCAAATCTTCCATCACTCGATTCATGAGTATCTCCGGTCTCCCGTAATACTGTTCTAGTGTCTTCATGATCACTTGCGGGTCAGACGCGGAGTATAGGAGCGCGGACACAGCTTCTCTTGCTTCACCCTTAATGCAATTGCGTAGTCTTGCCAAATTTTCTGTTGTCGTGAATTTGCACAAATTCGACGAGTCGTCGTACGCCGCCTTAAATGGCAACCATTCAGTAGCCGCTCCCGTGAACGTGGGCAGCTCAGTCACTTGTCGCGGCGGCGGGCGTACGTGAATCATTTTTTCCAACGCGTCGGCCAACTGTTCTATTCCTCTTCCAACTCGGCGTTCTCCTCTGGTAGGCGAACGCGAGGTCGACCGTTGCCTTTTCTGGTCATTCCTGGCAGGTGCGGCGGCTTCGATACGTGCGGCGGGTTCGACGTAAGTGGCAGGTTCGAGGGCGGCGTGCATGGCGGCGGGATGCGGAAACTGCGCTTCTCTCTGCGGTTGATCCGCGACTGGAGGGCGACTTCGGTCAACACTTTGAAGCCACTCGTCCACCCTGTCTTCACTCATGTGCACGGAGCCTTCTTCACGAGCCTCTGCCTCTGCCTCAATCGTCGACACTTCATATTCGAGTCGCTTGTTGACGAGTGCTTTTTCGAGTTCTAATTGCTCGTTCCTTATCGCAGCGATTCTCTTCTGTGCCTCGTATTCTGCCTTCTTCACTCTTGCCACGTCACTACTGTACGATCTTCTGGACCTTATCGTACTTACTGTATCCCTCACAGAAACATCGTGCGCAGCTGTCATAGTTCTCACTGATTCCTGGGTTCGAAACACGGCGCGCGTCAACGGGTAACGCGATGTGGATGGTGTGGCGAGCGATTCACCATAGTCGTACGCGGTCGCGGTCGCGGTGGCTCTACTTCCCGTCGGGACGCGAGGAGCCGGCGCGGCGAGGGCGCCATCGGACGTCGTCGGCGCAACTCTCCCCGCCGCGGGCGTGGCGGGGTGTGCGATCGCGAGCGCGGGGGCGGCGGGATCGGTCCCAGCCGCGGGCGCACCATGCGGTGGGCGCGGGAGCGCGGACGCGATGGTCGACGGCGACCTAGGCGGCTCTTCGAATGCGAGATGGCGGCGACTATCGTAGCCCGATTCGGATTCACTTTCCTTGGCCGAAATGCTTCTAGTCTTCATTGTAGATGTTCGTTTCGACCGGCGGTTTTCTATCTTCTATCTGCTATCCGGCTCGAAGGACCAAATGACGAGGTGGACTGTATTTTCTTGAATTAAACTTCGGAACTTCTTTATCTTGTTTATTTTCCCAGGGCTGGCTTGCTGCTGACGGTTGAGTGACGAATGACGGAATGACACCGAGCGCGGCAAGCCACCCGCTTTTTATCTTATTTCCTACTTACACAGGTAGTGAGCGTGGGCGCTTAGGCCTCGGCCAATCAGAGCGCGGGTGGTGGCGCGGAGTTCGAGTCGTTTTAGCGCTGACCAATCAGAGGCGAGCGCATCTGTCTATTGTTTAGACAGGTTCAGACCTGCTCGAAGCGTGTTACGACCGAATTCTGTGCCACCTTACAATCTTCCTTTATTAAACATAAATTAAAACAATCCCTACACTATTGCTTATACATAAAATCCCTGCTATGAACAGTCTTTATTTATTTAAATCTAAACCTTATCCATTAGGTATATAATTTCCCTTAACATCAAGCCTTAGTATCTAACTTATCTATTTATTTATATCCTATTTATTTCGACGTCCGTAATAGCCCCAACAGGCATAAAACTTCTAATACAATGCAAAGTTTACCATTTGAAAATACAAGTTTCTCTATAAATAAATTCATCTTTTGTCATCTAGGTTTATTTCGGTTTTATCTTTGATTTTAGCCTATCGCTAGCCGGCTAGTTGGAATATATCAACCTTGACCTTCGATTTGCTCAGTATCAAATTGATTAAGAATTTGAATTGACCTAGTAGAAGTTCTTGTAAAAGTTGCAACAACCCTTTTCACAAATTGTGCACAATTGATTTTTTAAATGTTAGGAAATAAGTTATTAAATTTCCTTGTAGCTAAGTCGGAGCTCCTATAAGTAGCTATTAATAAGTAAAACGAGATTAATAGAAATTTAGGGATGAATCAAAACGACACTTGCTGACATTTTGAGATAACTTTCGATATTATACAGGATGATTGGAAGTTGAGTGCGTTCCTTCAAATGGGATGTTCTAGACCTAATAATTTATTATGAAACGATTTGGATACCGGTAACTAAGGGGCCCAGTTGGATTGTTTTCGAGTAAAGGTGTTTTATTTTTTAAGAACGTAGGTACTTAGAAGGGAAAATGTTTATGGAAGGTGATTTCCGTATTTTTTTTTTTTTTTGTATTTTTACCTTTGGCGCAAACCCCGTTACATTTTTTTCCTCTTGTATCTTTATTATTTTAAGCAAACATACAACAGTAGACATAAATCATTATCTGAGCCACTTTCATTTTATTTTTAAATCATGTTTAAATTTAAATCGTTTAAAATATTCTAGTTTTGACAACAGCTGACTGAAATTGATTTCGTGAATTTAGCCGTTGTATAAATTTACATCATAATTTGCACGTGGTCAATAATGTGACATAAGTAATAGATTAGGCAAAGTTTACTCTAACTACTCAATGCTGCTGACTCAAAAAACGTTGTCCTGTCAAACCTGACTTTAACTCAAAGAAAAAGAAGCACTTTCAGTTCTTCCCAAATCCCGATTTCCGGGCAACTTTTCTCTTTTACTATATATCACATACCACGAACATGTTTAAAAAATTGCCGTTTCCAAGCAATAAGTTCACCAAAGAACAGTACCGTATTTGTTTTTAGGGCTTTTGCCAGTAATTTTTCCTACGAGTACCTACATACAAACTTCAACCCTCACAAGACCCGCCAGGGGTCTATCAAAAATTTCTTATGCACAATCTACCTCTTAAAAAAATAGAAATATCCACACGTTCTTATTTTTAGAGCTTTGGACTGTCACGACCGAAATGATTTATGTACTTGAATAAAATTAGTGTTATCAATCGAAACCATTAACAGCAGAGGAAATCTTGAATATCTATTGGTAAAAGTTAAATTTTGCTTGTTGCTATCTGCACTAAAAAACATTGTCTGCTTGTTTGTTTATGGTAATAATCACTGAAAGTTAATATCCGATTAAGAAAGTTCATTCATAGATTAAAAACTTAAATATCGCTGAGTGTTCTGAAGAACTTTATATCTCGGAGAAATACTCGTCTCCTGTGGGTTCAGTCGGTAGAACAAGACTTCAACCGTAACATAATATTAAAAACCGTTCACACTTGAAAATAAGAAAATCATTCAATTATTCAATCAAAATGTGAAGGCTACTGGTTACAATTACCTAGGTACCACTGAAACAATGGATTTAAAAGTCACATTTTATGCAATGGCGTAATCTACACATGATTAGCGTAGGTAAAATCAAAACCTTTCTTGTTTTCTGCACTTACACACCACAAAAATATTCATAAAACTGAAATGAAAAAACAATGCCAAGACTACGGCTGTACAAGCTATTCTTGTCGTCTTTGTCGATATGGATCGGTATTTGCAATATCAAGAGAAAGAAAATTTACATTCGGCAATGAAATCACAATAAAATCAAACGATCCGAGCACATATGGCGAATTTCATTTTATGTTGCGATAATAATATCTGAGCATTCCATGTGAAACACGAGAATAGACATTGACCTGTATAAGAAATCTTTAAGAACCAGTGAAATAATTTTTCTGTCCTTGCTTGTTGAACATTAATTTGTCTGGTTGCCACGTAAACTGCTTGAATTTAGACATCATTAATAACGACATGTTAAGTGAACTTAATGATAATTAAGCTTATCATAAAATAAATTAGAAGGGAGATAGTGTCAAATAATAAAAAGTGTTTACCTAATACGGGTCCAACGATGAACATATACGCTAACATGCATAATGTTATTTGTTTTCGGCGCGAACCTTCCCGCACTTTGAACGCAACATTCACAGTCGCCACTAAGTCTTTTACGGAAAGCACTGTTAAAATACTTGGCGTCTTCTCGCTGTCCACTTCTTTCGTCTTCTTTGTCTTCTCTTTAAGTCTTAAGACGATGTAAACAAACCCGAGTAAATAGAACACACACGATGTGCTGAAAACACCGTAGTAACCGAAACAACGGGTCATAATACCACTGACCGCCATTCCTATGGGTCTGCTAAGAGTCATTATTGCAGTAATAATCCCTAAACGGAAAGTCCTTTCGGATTCACTAGTGATGTCAGTAATGTAACTGTAGACAGCCATGGTCATAGCGACGCGGCCACCTGCCAGCGCTGGCGGCAGACCCTCAATCAGGGCCGTCTCATTCATCCCAACTTTAAGGAAGAATATCGTACTCAGTATGAGACCAATAGCAGACATCAGTTTTCCAAGAATAGGAAGCACCATGAAGGCTTTTCTGTTTCCCGTTCGATCGCTCCATGCTCCCAGGAACAGTGTCAGTATTCCTGGCAGAGCTGTTTGCAGCGGGAAACTCCAGGCGGTCATCGAGGCGACCATTGTCTGCACATTTTTCTCTTGTACCGTGTAGTTGTGAGTGCGTCCCTGCATTATATGCGAGCAGGTTCGCTCGTCGTAGTGTAGATTTACTAGACATGATTTCTCTAAGCACAGATTCTGGACTGCTAACCCTGCGAGCACGCTCGGCAACAGGTAACAAATAACAAAAGGTTCCACTGTAATTTTCGATCTAAAAGCCCAGGACTCTTTGAGAAATTTTTTCAGTCTTTTGCTCAATCTCATTTCTGTTTTCTTGAGCTCGGTGCCGTACTGTATGTTGCACTTGCATGGTTCCACACTCACGATCTTTTCGCCGGGCACTTCGACCCGTAACGTCATTTTGACAACAGTTTACCACTTTATTGTTCATTTGTTTTTTAACATAATTAAAACGAGAACAATTTCGTTTACAGTACTGCGTAATTGTTTGAGTAAAATATGTTTTTACTTTTGGAGTTATTTTTAAATGTTTTATTTTTTAACACAAGGGAGCGCGTTAACGTTGACGGGGCGAGTGTTCGGCTGCGCGTGCGACGGTTGATTGCGTGAGCGCGACGGCTGCTGCGGGCGACTTTAGTCTCGTTACTGCCTATCAGCTGGCCGCTGGTACAGTTTAATTTGTACTTTATAATGTTATCACGTGGCCCTACTCGCGTGTATTCGAACTTCGATTTATAATTGTAATTGATCATATGCAATAAGCTAATCGAATCTTCACCGTGACTCCTTTATTAGTTCACCAAATAGGAAATATTCCACAACGGTTCATTAGAGAAGGATGTGGTTATTATAACATAATTGCAATTTTTCCGAACGGAATATTAAGGGTAATTATATTGCCTAAAAATTGTTAAACTCCAGGTAGCCATTTCAAGACTCTAATGTTATTATTATTGATTTTTATTTATTTACTAGAAAAAGTCACATAAATAATCTTCTGGCAAACTGCAGTACAGTTGGTCGGCAGTGTTTTTTATTTTTATATATTACAATTTAGCATTTAAAACATTGTAGATAAATGATTTTGTGTGGGTTTCTGTTTAGGTACCTACGAAGGGGTGCCACTCATTTAATACAAGGTGTCGACGACGATACGATAATAAATCAAAACACTGGTAATACCAGTTCATAAGAATATGTTATCTTTTATCACAGACTTGATGTCACTAACTGCAACAGACTGCTTGGAATATTTCCTTAGAATAGTAGTCACTATGCTTGTCTTGTTTGTGTTTTTGTTGATGTTTTATTCAATCGGAAAGTTTATTTTTAATACCTATGAACCGGTATTGCCAGTGTTTTAATTTATTGTATCGATGTCTCCACATTGCATAAGGACATTTGCTTTATTTTCAAAAGCTAACCCTAAATTGAACTAACGTTAACTTCATTTAACAAAGCTTTATATAATTTTCATTTAATAAAACCTTTAGTATATATCGCACCTTAAAAGTAAAACCGTTACTAAATAAAATTATGAAATTTTATAGGGGAGCCTATATTAGAAAATAGTCACTGTTTTTAGATAGATGGCATTGATACGTCAATTCATGAAAATTTTCTTTAGTAGATAACGGTTTTACTTTAAAGGTGCGATATGTATAACATTATGTTTTAACAACGCTTTCTGTAACGTTCGTTTTGTGTATTATTTTTAGCATAACGTTATTTCGATCTAATAATCATTTTGTGTATTAACATTTGAACTAACCGATGAACAAAGAGCGACCGCATCAGCTCGGGAACTTCGGGCACCTCGAGACGGATAGGTTAGGTTCGATTGGATTGAAATTATATCATTCGTTGTTGGTTTCCCACCCATTTGTATAAAATTCTAAGGCCTAATATAACATGGCATACTTTTGTACACATGCACATTTTTATACAATATTGCTCTAATGAAATTTGTAGGCACTTTACATTGTAGGTGGAACAAATAATTTTTAAATTTCTCTGGGTGGTTTAAAAAATAACCACGAAAGGGAAAAATAGGTCCTTCAGACCCCACCATCCCCTTCTAGCCTAACCTCTCCGAGTCGGGGTGACCCAAATCCCAAGCTCGCTTCTCTCGCTCTTACCTCCGTAAAATAACTTAAATTTGTTTCCTAACATTACTATTATTTTGTTTGCCTTAATACTATTTTGCTAATAGTCACTAGGCCAACTAACATTATGCGATTTAAAATTGTGCCAAAACAAATTAGCCTTCCAGATAATTATGTCAACATAAACTGTATGCCAAAACCAATTATGACAAAGTATTGTTATACCAAAAACAATTATAACAGTACAAAGTCAAAGTCAATTCATTTATTTCAACTATACCATTAAAAGGCACTTTTAAACGTCAAATTTACAGTTTAAAATTAAAATACAAGTGACTCTAGTTGTCCATTCGCAAAAAGTAGATTCTTATGGAGAAGAACGGACAAGAAACTCCATAGTTACGACACTAATTCCTAATATACTTTATATTAGGAAAAAAACATTATGCGGAAATAAGGGATCGCATCGTTGTTATTATCTATACATCTGTGATCAAAATATGTATTAATTTTCTTAGTTATAAATGTTTATAAGATGAATACTACGTTGTTGTCTTACTGTACGCTTTGGTGCAAACTGTAAAGTATAGTAAGCAATTGTTACGAAATAAATAAATAAATAAAATTAAAATAGTTATACCTAACATCACACACCCCCTACGAAGACCGCTGGCATGTCGCATCGCAACAAAAATATCATAAAAGATCAAGAAAATCTATACTACTATTATTAAGCTAAATAGTTTTTTTGTTGGTTTGTTTGAACGCGCTAATCTCAGGAACTACTGGTTGGAATTGAAAAATGATTTGTGTTAGATAGTCCATTTATCGAGGAAGGTTAAAGGCTATATGACAACACTACGACTAATAGGAGCGGAGCATTAATTAAAAATTTTGCAAAAACGGGAAAAAATATTCCTTTTTGGGAGCTTCCGTTGCGTGCTCTGCGTAAACGGTTTAAGTTACGCAAATATCATGTATGATGGAATTTTTCCTCTTAAAAAGTTCTAAAAACAAATTCGCGACAGCATATGTATGTCTATCTTTTAAGATTGACTCACTATAACCTTTTATGATGGTAATCAAATTTGTTCGAAATTAATGCATTATTTACGAAGGAGTTTTATCAACATAATATTATGATTATATTCTCATATGAACATGATACAGTTTACTTATATAAGATTTAAATTTTAACATAAATTTATCGCCGTCTTAAGACGAAGCATGCAGATGTAGAATAAGTAAAACTACAATAACAAGGTATGAGATCAATAGTAAACAAAGCAAAAGTGTCGGAAGTTACATATAAAACAAGTTAATACAGCTGGAGATATCATAATTTATATATACTAATAATCAAACTGAAAAGTTTGTTTGTTTGTTTGTTTGAAAGCGCTAATCTCTGGAACTACCAGTCGGATTTGGAAAATTATTTTTGTATATGATAGCCACATTTATGAAAAATGCTATAGGCCATACGAACGTATGGAATGGAATAATGCTATAGGAACGGGAAATTTCTATGGGAACGCGAAAAAACGGGATATCCGCGTACGAAGTCGCGGGCAAAAGCTAGTAAAAATATAAATAGAGAAAAGGCTCATCAACATTTTCTTTTTTTTATTCGTGTTAAACTGGAATTTGACCTTGACTTGTTCGCAATTGAACTTGACATTCCGAATCTGTTCACCTGAAAAGTATTTCTGTAAACAAATGGCCTTTGGATTATATTTACATGAAGTATGGTCCTGTAATGACTTTTAAGCTAATTTCGTATTTCAACGTATTCCAAATACAATACAATGAAGGACAATTAAGACATCGAAACTGAACAACGAAGCGGCTTTAAATAAAGTCTTTTCGATTTTGGGGCACGTGCTCCTTGCATGTTTTACTTTTTTGTAAGGATGGGAAATCGTCAAATGACTTCTTCCGCTCTGGGTGGAGCGGAAGGGCGTGTCAGACTCTTACTGACTAAAACCCATCCGTGTTCCTTCTAAAGCCCTTTGCGTTCCAGGGCTGCGGTGACTCTTTCGAACAAATTCCGCAACCCTGGCAGGCTCTGGCCCTAGTGGGTCTTCTATGCTGACATCTCTTTGAGCGCGTGAAACACGACGCGCCATCGACCCGGGCCTGGTGGTGATCGGACAGCGAGCCACCCAACGCTCGCCGTCCGCAGGCCCGCGCCTACGGTGGCCGGGGATCGCCCTGCGACTCCCGACGCCCGCGGCGTCTTTTTCTGTAGCGGCGGTTGGGGCGAAGGCCTTGTCTTACTTACGTTCATAAAATTACAACCACTATCTATTAAATTAGTCTACTGAACATTATTTGCAGTTCGTTCAATGTTAACTACTCGTGGAGATAATAATGCTGCCTCTATACCGCTACATACGTTTAAGCTATACTACAAAAAGATGTGACGTCACGCAGATCCTACATCGCAAAAACCAAGTTTTCTGTGCGATTTGAACAGATACAACAGCTTGAACAACGCAACTCATCAGTTGCCTACCAACACATGTCTGGTCAAAGGATCCTCCCTTTTTAAAGGATGTGATGGGATATTTAACCCGGGTTCACATAGGTACCTCCGACCTCCTCTCCTCTGGACAATGTTACATTATTTGATTCTTTAGTTTAAGGTTTCACATACTCTTCTTCTCTTTTTCTGACACACTATTGTCTACATTTCTTTTTAGTTTCTCCTTTCGCAGGTCTGCTGGAAGAAATTTCGTTAGAAATAAGCAGTTCATTTGTACTCATAATTATAATGTTATTTATTACTATGTTTCTGTGTTCATGAATAATAAAATAAATAAATAAATAAAAAATAATTCTAGCAATGATAAATATTGACAAAAATCCAAAATAACCTATATAGGATTGACTACGTGAAATTTGGTTTCACATGTCCATCTCATATTATTGCGGACTTTGTCAATCGCTATCGTTAATGTCAGTCAATCACCAGAGTACCAACTTGGAAGTCTGAATTAAATCTATACTGACATTTAGATATCAACTTATCCAAAGTAATGAGATCCCTCATTCACTGGTTGTTCTGACAACCGCCACCTAGGGGCTAATTAGCTAGTCATCAAAAGTTTCGCTTTTCGTTATGATGGTACAATTAGTCTATCAAATTAGCTTGCTTTGTTCAAAGGCTGTCAGGTTGTTAAGGACATTGGTATAATCAACCCATTGAAGGTTCGTTTTTTCGGTAGCAGTCAAAATAGTGGTTTTAAAGAGAACCCCGAAGATGGAGGTCCGTAGCTCACAGCTCGTCACTTCTAGTGTCGTCAATGACGGAGCCTAATCGTTATTTATAGAACAAAGATAAATAAGTATTTTAAGAGGTTAAATTTAACTTGTAGTATAGAGTACAAACAGTAAATTAATTGACCTGAATAAAACAAGTACGGCTACTCTTAATGCCTAGAGCGTTAGTTTTATCAAGGAGGTTTATTTTACTTAAACTTTTCAGGACCTACAAACTATAAAAACTTGTACATAAGTACATAACTAGCTAATATTTATAGCTTTTCTTATTTAGTTCAAATTAGGTACTCTAACAGAACAATACCCAGCCATCGAAATTCTTAATAACACAAAGTGTAGCACGTAATATATGCGCTCCAATTTTTCCCATAAGTCGGTCAAGAGGACTTGTAGAAGTTGTGCAATGTGTTTATTATCAAACAAATTAGATGCCTTTGACAATGACTTTATTTTATAATTGAACGAACAATCAGATACCACATTTTTGGTCTCAAGACTTTAAGTGGAAATGATTTTGCAATTAACTATACACCAGTTTGTAAAAGGTACAATGTGTCTAGCAGTAAAAAGTAAGAAATCAACACGTAGCATATAATATAGTACACTTATGTAGGGAGGCAACTGTTTCTCCTCAATACAGGTTGCTCAGCAATCTAGCAAGGAAAACAGCAGCTCACCCAGTAATTTGTAATATACAAAATATGCACATTTTCTTAAATACCAACAGTGTTTACTACAAATACCATTTTTAGCTATAAATATTTTATGTCTTTTTTTTTCTTTCTTTTTTTTTGTCGTTCGAAAGGCCAAGGCTAACTCGCAGAGGCCCTGTTAGACATTCCAAATGGAATGGGGTACCAAACCGACAATAAATCCTTGTATGCACTATTAAAGTATACCCAAGGACAATCCCCAGTTGATCCAGGACTATTGCAGAATATTGAAGTACAAGATGAGAGGCTATGGGTTTGGGTGGTTTAGTGGACTGATTATCGTATAGGTACTATGGATGAATTATTGGCCCCTACCTACCACTGACAATATACACAGCTTTCAAATGGCAGGGGGTGACTTGCGGCGCGTTGTGTTTCACGCGCGCCTCAAGGAGATGTCAGCAGAGAAGACGGGGCCCGCTAGGGCCAGAGCCTGCCAGGGTTGCGGAATTTGTTCGAAAGAGTAACCGCGGCCCTGGAACGCAAAGGGCTTTAGAAGGAACACGGATGGGTTTTAGTCAGTAAAAGTCTGACACGCTCTTCCGCTCCACCCAGAGCGGAAGAAGTCATTTGATGATTTCCCATCATTAAAAAAAAGGGGGTGACTTGCACACTCAATAAATGGGGACCCGAAAGCGGTCGCTAGCATAAAGTGACGTAGCGCCAAGGGGACAACATATCCTGAGGTGATCTACCACGGCTATCAGGACAATCCCGGAAGTACGGTCAAGATCCCTAACAGACCAGCCAATTAAGGAAAGAAAGAGGTGGGAGCTCTGTTCCTCGTCAAATATTTGATTATTATTAAATCAATCTGCCTAGTCTTTTCTCAACTTTGTTGTTGTCGGCTACCAATCTTACCAGATGCAGCTGATGCCTACCAGTATCTTACATGGAGCGTCTGCCTGTCTGACCTCCACAACCCAATGACTGAGTAACACTTAGCAAGACTGGTTTTGACGCTAAAAAGTGCCTTTTAATGGTCTAGTTGAAATAAACGAATTGACTTTTTGACTTTGCTAGACTTGCTGGTTCTCTGACTGTTAAACGCCTGTCAAAGATCGGTTAGAATATAAATTAGCACTAGGTTGCTAATACAAGTAATAACAAAAATTTGCCAAGTTCGTGTCGGGCCACGCGCAGTGTAGGGTTCCGTAGTTGCACGTCACAATTGCCGACTTAGAATGGTGCTTTTTGTTTGGTTTTATGAATATACTAATTGAGGTTTAACGGTTAATATATCTAAAACGGGCCCACATAGGACGATACGGTAACTGAAAAAAGAGTTCCAATCCAATTTCACAAGGGAAGTTAAAATTATATCTTTTATACTTCACGTGGTTCGTAAATTTATATTTACTACCTTTTTATTAACGACGTTTAATTTTACGTAACTAACAACTTCATCTAACCAATTTTCAATGGAATTTGTATGAATTTTTCCTTCTCTAAGTACATTTTATAGAATGGTTGACTATTGCTTGCTAACTTGTAAAGCCTACTTAAATGTGATATATCCTTTTAAATTCGTTATTTATGCTAATGTGATATACCATAATTTATTCACTCGGTCAAAAACAACCGTTTAGCTGACACTTGACTTGACTCTCCAAAAATAAGCACTTTACAGCTTTAATATTTCGCAAACGGATCCTTGGATGGAATATGGAATAATACTTTTCGCACACCCACAATATTTTGAAACAACCCGTCCAACGACAACCCACAACATAGGATAGACGATTTAAAAAAAATCGGCACTTTACGTGTACATACCCCAATGTTTTTTTTTAAGATTTTATTTTACCACTGTGTTGGCGTAATTAATATATGTATATACCCATACCAAATTCCAACTTTCTAGTACTAAGCGTCTTTGAGCTAAACCGGGGACAGATAAACAGACAGACGGACATGGCGAAAATATAAGGGTCCTTGTTGACTACGGACCTCAAAAATTGGTCATCTTAAAGGCAGCCTGGTTTGTGCAGAACCAATAAAAATATTTCCGCGGTATATAATTTTAAGAAAAACAAGTTTTGTCATCATATGAGATTTAAATAATTTATTAGCACCTTCAGAAGGTGACGGAAAATCCCTATCAAAATATTTAATGAAATAAACAAGTATAAAAAATAAACAAAAACTTTCAGAGATTAATTAAGGATTTCGTAGGGTTCTGTATGAACGAATGAAAAACGGAATCCTTATCACTCGTGATAACTCGTGAGTCTGTCTGTCCGTCACAGCAAATTTGCTCCGAATCAAGTAGACCGATTCAGTTGTTATGTACAGTTATGAACTTCTATGACCCCAACATTTTTTTATTAATATGGTTAATTTTAGGGGAAAAATTAAATCTATACTTTCCATTATCCCAACTTCCCAACTAATATTATAAATGCGAAAGTAACTCTGTCTGTCTGTCTGTCTGTTACGCTTTCCCGCTGAAACCCCGCAACCGATTTTGATGAAATTTGGTACAGACAATCTTTAGACCCTGAGACAAAACATAGGCTACTTTTTATTTAAAAAAAGGGATGAAGGGGTTGAAATAGGGGTTGAAAGTTTGTATGGGAATTTTTAATTTTAAAAGATAAAACCATGAATCTTTATATTTAAGCACTTGATATGAAATCATTAAACATTTGTTCCAGCATTTTTGAAATTTCGACCAGCTAGGGGGTGAAATAAGGGTTGAAAGTTAGTATGCAAGGTCGTCAAATATCACGTTATAAGAAACAAAAAATCGTTTGTTCTAGCATATTTACCAGTGTGGGGGTGAAATAGGGGTTGAATTGAAGATAAGACCACGAATCTTGGTACCTAGGTCTCATAGGATGTGCAGAGTTTTTCTACAAACGGAATTCCCGAAATTCGAACGGAACGGATTCGGAACGAGAACTACAAATCCAAACTTTTTGTATACGAAATCTTAACCACTGAATCTAGGAACATGTGATTTAGTAAGTTTTGGGTGTATCAAGTTACAAAAAAGTTCGCTTTTAACGGCATGATTACATTAAATCAAGAATTTTGTAATGCTGTCCACAACTTGGAAGATCTTAAAAACAACGTCTATCCCGGTTTAGAACATAACATGAGGAATAGAGAATGGCTGTGTGAAAGGGCAATATTAGCACCGACCAATGAAATCGTGGGACAGATCAATGAACGAATGATGTCACATGTGCAAGGCGATGTTGTCGAATATTTGTCGGTAGATATTGTCATGGACAGTGAACAGGTGACGTCTTATCCTACCGAGTTTCTAAACTCTTTAGAGCTGTCAGGAGTGCCGTCTCATAAGCCCCATGGAACCCCAACTTTCGGTCTCACCGAAAGTTGGGGTTCCAGTTTTATTAATGAGAAATCTCGAAGCGCCGAGACTATGCAACGGGACTCGATTGCAAATTACGCAGCTAGGACGCAACATTATTAGAGCAATTATAATGACAGGTATAGCGAAAGATGAAGAAGTTTTGATTCCACGCATACCCATGATCCCTACAGATTTACCGTTTCAGTTTAAAATAATCCAGTTTCCCCTCAAACCAGCCTTCGCAATGACCATTAACAAAGCGCAAGGGCAAACACTTAAAGTAGCGGGTGTCCATTTAGAGAAAAACTGTTTTTCGCATGGCCAACTTTACGTGGCCTGCTCGCGAGTGTCGAGTCCAAACAATCTCCACATTTTAACAAATGATAACAAAACAGCAAACGTTGTGTACAAAAATATTTTTGCACACAACGTGAGGCTGGCCCCTGTAAGAGTCTCTTAGACATAAGGAACCAGAATTGACAAAAACTAATTTCACGCGGGCGAAGCCGCGGGCGGAAGCTAGTTAATATTATAAATGCGAAAGTTTGGATGGTTGGATATTTGATACTCAATCACGTCAGAACGGCTGAACAGATGTTTATGAAATTTAGTGCAGTGGCAGATTATAGTCTGGAATGACACATAGGATAGTTCTTTTTATACCAGGAGTGTGTTCCCTTGGGATAATTTTCTACATTCACGCGGGCGACAGCTAGTAAGAAATATAAAAAAAGTATTTCACACTGTTCCGTGTAAAATTAACACATGAAAGAGCTTATAATGAGGGTTTCAAAATATGTATTCAAGTTTAATTTTTTTTAAATGAATTGATTAATTTCACAGAGTCTAAGCTACTCCAAGCTACCAGCGATCAAGGCTCCAGAGAGAGAGAGGACCTTCCTTAACAAAAGGAAAAGTATCCAAAAGTACTGTTTCGTGAATCAAGCCGTCCAGCTGCCTAATTAGAGCAATGTCGATTGAGACTCGTGATTATTATTAATCGTGTCACAGTGTTTGTTATTGAATTCCTCCGAAACGGCTTGACCGATTGTTATGATTTTTTTGTGTATATTTGGTAGGTCTGAGAATAGGTCGTAGGCTATTTTTATACCCATAGGTGATAAGAGTGGTTTTTATTGTTGAATAAGATAGATTGAACAAAGATCCCATTTAGAATTTTTTTTCCTAAACGGGATGTTTGAGGAGTTAATTTATTGCTTTTGAATAATTCATATTCCTTACCAGAAGGACAACCAGTATTTTTTAATATTTTTTTTTATGATTTAGCATCAAAAACTACTTATATCCCTAAAATACAGTACCCACGACTATCAGTACAATGATCGCTGAGTCTACATAATTTTTATTCGAGCGAGTTTGAGATTTTACGATTTTTTACCACGAATAGCTTCCCCTTAACGACACATGCTTTTTTATTGTAATCTAAATCAGCAATCAGTATATAAGTTTAACGATTATACCATAACAACCATCTGGTTCATTCAGGATTACTGACGCTCATACAAAACTAATTTCATACAAATTATATCTGGTTTGCTAATGTTACTAATCAGTATTTTGTTTTGAATTGCTATAGAGTTGAAGTCATGTTAGAAAAACTATATTGTTTCCAACTTTTTTTTATAGGTATAACTTTTCACGTGGCCTTGCTCCCTAAGGCGTCGTCCTAATTGGCTAACGATCGTACGAGTTAACGATGCGATTTCGTCGCACGACGAGATTAAATTTACATATTTCTTTTGAGTGTCCTAATTGAAACTTGTAAATCATCGTGCGAGCACTGGATCATTTTCACGATCATTTTCATCGCGCGACGAAATAGCATCGTAAACTCGTACGATCGTTAGTCAATTAGGACGATGCTTAAGGCTATCACACAATAGGAAAAGTGCATTTTGGCAGGGTAACAATAAGCCCATGATATGCAGTGGTAGAATACGAGTAAGAGATCAGTGAAGTATTTTTCGTTTTCGGATCAGTGCTTCCCTTTTACGAACCTAAAAAAATCATTTTTACTTACCTACCGCTTAATAAAGTTCTGGTGAGACATAAAATAAAGGTCCTCCAGACTAATCTTCGGTCAAGGTGGCAATTCTCAGCCGAAGCTCTCCAATGACGGGGAGATATTGGCATTGTACCATAGTGTGTCCGCAAACTAATTAAGGGTTCACTACAATAATGATAAATGTCCTTGTTATCTTATTTTGAGATACTTGCGTTTCAAGTCTTGTTTAAAGGTTGTTTTGTTGTAGCACATTTTTATTATTATTTTAGGGTTATTTCTTATTTCAGATTTATGAACGACTTCTGAAAAAAAGGTATGAATTTAAGTAGCTCTTACAAACCAGAACATTATATCAAAGTTTACAATTGCTCAAGTTATTTTGTAATCTTACGTAGCTTGCAATTATCCGGTGACAGACACATAAATCGGCTTATAGAGAAAAAAGTTATAGGTACATCATAAATGTTTTTTGCCGTACCTAAACAAAATCGATGAATGCAAGTGAACCAAGGGCGTTGGTGAATGGGCTATATCTTATTTTAAAGCTTATTAAAAGTTCTTTACTTTTCATTATGGGCACATTAAAGTTGGCTCTTGGATGAAAAAGTTAACCGCCAAAAATGTATTTCGAATGCCAGAGATCAAAGATGTGCCGCCAATAGAAACATACCACTCTTTGGGTTCTGCGTACATCTTTGATGTAAGAATACTCTCGGGTAGGCCAAAGATTTGCTAAACAGTTCATATTCATCTCATAAAAACAAATGCAACCATTTGTGACTATGACATTTGTGTACAACAGCACATGTCTGTATACCCCTTTAAAGATGTGTTGTCGTGAAGGTTCCGTGTGATAAGAACTTGATTGTTAGCGCTTAATATTATTACCAAAATAAAAAATAAATTATAAAACCATATTATGCTTCTTAAGCATCAGATACCTGTTTGCTTCTGTATTGTTTATTTAATTAATAAATAAAAAGCAACGAATTTTAATAGGTAAACGTAATATACCTTATTAATAATGCAATTCAATAGGTTTTTATAATAATTGGTTCTCAGTAATTGGATTCCGAGGTTTTCATACTGCAGGCGCTTAAGGCACTCCACTAATATTATCGTTCACTTTCGTTCACATTATTGTAGTTAAATTAAATTTCGTAAGTTTGTAAATGAGATGATCATCGATCTATGAGTGCACACAAATATCGACCTCCGGTTCCTGAGTAATCAGGGCGTTCAGCAAACTGATCGCGTGGGCCGTTGGGGTATATCGAGCCGTAAGGGTACGTGACGGTGGAGCCGCAAACATGCATTGCGAGGTATCGGCGCGCGACTCCCGCTATCGGTCCGGAGCTAACAGTGAACAGCGAGCTAGTACACTCTCTATTGGCTCATAACTCGATGGGACAGCTGATGTAACTAGGTATTCAAAGCTTTGTTCACGGTAAAAATTTGGTGGTCTCCCGGTTAGTGTCTGATGCCAATAACATAATTATTGCGATTATTTATGATTATTTGAAATTTGTTTGTTTGCACGTAGCGGAGGGACTATCTATCTAGGCTTATTTCGCCCCACTGCTGGGCAAAGGCCTGCCTGTCCTTTTTCCACACAACTCTGTCAGGCCAGTCTTTTCGGTAAGAGTCGAGCTCGTCCCGCCATGTCCACCTTGGACTGCCGCGATGTCTTTTGGCACTTAATGGGACCCATTAGGTGGCAAACATGTCACACTCAAGCTTAACGGCTTATGTGAAACTAACAAAAGAACAAATCAATCAAAATCAAAAGTAATTTATCACATACAGGGAATAAAGGTAAAATAGATGTTTACACGGATTAAACACGGTTGTAAGCCAAGCAAGACCTTAGCTAAGTTTAGATGAACACCGTAGCAGCTGCTCAACCTATATCAATTGCAAGTTCGATAATGTATAGAGTACCTACTACTCCCATCTCTCGTCTCAACGGCAATGATGAACGTTAAAGTTAAAGCTTCAAAGCCTTGAACATTGACGTTGTGTGGCCGGTCTGTCGGTTTTTTAACGGTTACATTTCGGGGAGTGTGCGTCGGGATTATAAAATTTAATTCCGCCAAGTCCGTTCCATCATCGGACTACAAGACCTACTGCGACGTGCCATCGGTGCATGGTAGACCATAAGCACAAAACGTTTTGAGAATACTTGCTTTGTGCGAACCACTAAGGAGTAGTCGCTCAAAATGGGCCTCATCAGAATGCTTAATGTCATCCAAAGGGCAACGGAAAGGGCTAAGCTCAGAGTTTTCTTGCGTGATCTTAAGAGGAATAAAGATATCCGCAGGAGAAACAAAGAGTCTGGACATAGCCGGAAGAATCACCAAATGGCAGGGCACATTGTTCGCAGAACAGATAATTGATGGGGTCGTAAGGTTCTGGAGTGGCCGCATACCGGAAAATGAAGCGTTGAAAGTCCTCTCCCACAAGGTGGATCGATGATCTGGTGAAAGCCGCGGGAATTCATTAGTTGCAAGACGCACAGGACCGGTCGATGTGAATACTCTTGGGGGAGGTCTATGTCGAGCAATAGACGTCTTTCGTGGAATTCCCTACCGAAATCTGTATTTCATGACAGCTACAACTTGGGGTCTCAAAGTCAAGAGTGAATAAGATTACTTTTAGGCAAGCGAGCTCCATCGTCGACCACATCATCCTTTCCATCAGATGCGACAGTGGTCAAACGCGAGCCTATCATCAATGAAACCAGTAGAAGTCCTCCAGTAGTTTTGCCCAGACCGTGAGACCAGATGATATGGTTTTAGGTTTAAGAACAACTTTATCTCTCATAAAGAATTGCATACATAATTCACTTTCTGAGAAACAATATCTAAAACTAAGTTTAATAATTAGAACGCACAGATGTACGTATATAGAATGAACAAGCAAAACAGCAAAGAAAAAAAAATGTGGGTAAACTGATAACATAAACTTGATCGTACGTTTACCAAACACAACATGGATATATATATGAATTTGATTTTATTAGATGTGACATGATGGCATAGTCTGTTATTAGCAAGTTTATTATTATAAGACTACTTAATCTTCATTCACTTATTTGTATCTATTAATTGTGTGACTTTTTGTATGCTGACATGTTGCGGAATGTGTTCGAAAGAGTCACCGCGGTCCTGGAACGGAAAGGGCTCTAGAAGTAACACGGATGGGTTTTAGTTAGTAAGAGTCCGACACGCCCTTCCGCTCCACCCAGAGCGGAGGATGCCATTTTCATGATTTCGCACACTTTAAAAAAAAAGAAAAGTTTGCTAACATAACATAAATGAGGGGGAGGGGGACACGATCAAAATAAACAGGCTATGTTTATTGAACCAAGGAAAACGCTGAATAATTTAAAAAAATCTTCTATTAATAAGGTTGTTTTTATTTTTCTGTGTATTAAACTATATTTTTTTTTGTAACACATTCAGACACAATGTAAATTGTTATTGAATTGAATAAATGAAAATGAAATCAAAAATAAACTTATGCATGTTTTCAAAACAGAAACTGATAACTGGTTGGCAGATGGAATGCACGCAAATTAAGTTTGCAAAGTTGTTTATGTTTTGGGGTTTCGTTTCTGTATGACGCGGACGAGTTCAAGCGCCGGTTTTTACAAATTATATTAGTGTGGTGTTCGTCTTTTTTATTCATTGTTATTAATATAATAATAAATATAATATGATGATAATAATCCATTCATGATTCATTTTGTATCGTAACTGCGTAAGTGGCACAGTTACTTACACCTAATGTCCCAGGACAAACGTACTTAGATACATAATAAGGAAAGTGACCTAAAGGTACCCAAGCAGTAAGCAAATCCAAAGAAAAAGCATAGTGCGATGAGCGCTTTAATGGGAGTCGCTCAGTATGTGTCAGGCAAGTATCCCCGACGCCGATATTCTGCTAGATCCCTGCGGTGGCACAAAGACGACGAACTGAATTTGTCGAATATGAGTTATGTTTGTGTATAATGTGTTAATGTTATGTGAGCAGTGAATGTCGTAGGTATACCTGTAATTAAATACTTTTATTACACGAATAATTTTTGATTTACAGTTAATACAAGCCATTTTGAAAACGACTTTATTCGGACCTTTTTAACGGGAAAAGTTCGCTACTCTATTCACTATCATTGAAAACTCCAGAAAGCTAGAATCATACTCGCTAAAAAACAGTTGCAACGACCAGAAATTCGCCAAGGCAATGAAATTCGACGAGTCCCGGAGCGAAGTAATAAAAACTACCTTCGTTAAACATTTTTAACTAGCAGTTTAATCTTGTATTGATGTTTTTTCACAACCACCAGCTTATTCTACCTCGTACCTAATGATATTACCTACTGTCAAACTACTTGCGACAGTTCTGCTATGCATCACGCTGGCCCTAGACGTTGCTAACTGCAAAAAAGCAATAACGGGCCAACGTATTAAGATCATGGCAAGTACTTGTACTTGAAATGTAATCTCATGATATTACAAACCACATACTTTATGTACGTGATATCAAAAATAAGTAAATTGGTTTTGCTGAGCTAGTCACGTAAATGTGGGCCCTACAACCTGGTCTATGGGTCCTTGAATGGAGGCCGTAGAAAGCGGGCCAACCTTCTGGCCAGATACGATTGGTCCAATGACCTGATGGAGATTGCTGGCCATTGTTAAATTACTTGAATGGTTACTTCAATGAAATTGGGGAAAAAACGTTTATTAATGGTTCGTGCATTTAACAATTTTGTGTAACCAAATATGGTATAAACTCTGTAGTGTTTTTTATTTGGAAGTCGGTTGTATTTTTTTGTAAAAAGTCTTTTTTCACTTTTTAGTGGTTCACATGTGCGTACCCCTTCACAGCGTAGCGGCGTGATGTTATGTTATGACTAGTGTAAACAATAGACAGACATGACATTTCAGCAATCCCAGTTCATTTGCTATCATTTATTGAGGAGTTCCGTTGCCTATCTCCGAAGTTCTTCATCAGATCTTCACCAAATGGAAATGGGACCACTTCGAGAAAGTACTCTTCCAAAAACTACCCAAATCGTTTCAAGTGTGCCTATAAAATTTGAAGAGTTCTCTCTATTTCTGCAGGATCCCATCATCAGATCCTGATCATGGACCACCTGCCTTTAAAAAAAATCCAAATCGGTCCAGCCATCTTCGACTAATCGGGGAACATACATAAAAAAAAGGTTCCGCCGAATTGAGAACCTCTTCCTTTTTTTGAAGTCGGTTAAAAATGGCACTGCTAATAACCATGATGATGACCGAAACTAATTATGTAAAGAAGTTTAATGTTTGTAGGATGTAACCTTTGAAAGTGTTAATCGGATTAATATAAAAAATGCAAAGACTACTTTGTATCCCGCAAAACAAAACCGGTGGTTTTGCTAGTCAAAACCACCGGTTTTGTTTAAAATAGTTTTCTATAAAATAGCATTTTTTAGCAAAGAACTAAACTGCCGAAAAGACAGAAACTCAAAAGTGAAAACTTAAACAAAAATCTTTTTGAAAAATAACACTTACTTTTTTGTACTTTTTCAATTTGCTTGAAAAAATACTGTTTGTGGTTTGCCGTTAACTTAAAATTAATTGTAAAAAAATGTTTTAGGTTTCGCTTTCCAGTTTCTTTTTTATAGGTTTTTTTTGTTGTTAAGATTTTTATTATTGATTGTTTTACGTGGTCCTCTTATCATCATATTCTTACTAAATACTGCCTACAGCCTTCTGGATCCATCACCAGACCCTCCAATGCTTTTAAAACCCATATATAAGGTAGAAAAATCAGTAGTAAATATTTAATCATCACTTAGGTATGAAGTTTTCTACAAATTTAAAGAGGACCAACTTAAAAGGATATCATATCGAATCAAAAAGAATCATCAAAGTCAGACTGAAAAAATATAGGTTGACTTGAGTACCTATTACCTCCGTTTTTAACGTTGGTTGAAAAACCCGGCCTGACATTCACCGATACCTAACATAATTATTATCCTTAGAACTAAACGAGAGACAAGATTATACAGATAATTATTAAAACCACCAATTATATTCAGATAGTTTCATTAGACATCCTACCTTCTAATAGTTACAGAAGAAGGTTATTTCCTTGAGAAGTAAATTCATTCATTGTTAAAAGATAACTGCAATCAACCAGCAGACTATTTAATTACTAGTCTGACAGACAATGGGACACAACATGATATTTGAACTAGAACTGTCACAAAACTGTTTAATAATGCAACCGGAATCAGGAAAATAAAGGCTTTTGAAGCGCCTGTTGCATTAATGAAACCAATCGGTCTCACGACGAATTTGTATCCGCTTGCAACAGGCGTTATCCATACATAATCAATTGAGCTCGCTTCGGACCTACACGATTCGGTTCTGAAGGGATTTTTGGTAACAATATAATGAATGACATTGAATATCTTTTAACAATTGGTGATTGCATCAAAAATGACAGGTGATGTAATGCATTTTAAGTATTATGAGCATTGACATTGCATTCAATTGTTTTTTGTTTGTTTGAAATCAATTTAATTTCTTGTATTCTTTTTTTTTGTAAAGCAATTTTATAAATTATAATACATCACTATTCTCGAAGTAAAGTGTGGTGAAAGTGCTATTCGTATCGTAGGCAACAAACATTTTTCACTGCAGACCCACCGTACCCCTTTTTTTTTTTAATGTCGGGGTGAAATCCTCATGGATGTCCTCCGCCCGCCCCAGGGCGGAGGGGTCTGTCAGACTCTTACTGACTAAAACCACCCCGGTGTTCCATCTTCCACTTACGCCGGGGATCGCGGGAACAGATGCGACTTCCACAATCCCCGGCTGACCCACCGGGCCGTACCTCTGATCTCTGGTGGTATTGTGGGTATTTTAAAGTTAAACGATACGACTGTATGAAGTGACCGTAGTGCTGTGCTGATGTAGATACTAGGTGGACAGGAAATTATAAGCAGTTATCTCGCATATGAAAAGAGGACTCAGTTAGTTGCCATGGAAATTTAAATGAAAATGCATGTGTTACCATCACCATCCTTTAGGTATCTACCAACAGGTAACTATGAACTATGATGTAGTAAATTAAGGAGATTCAATACAAGATAAAAAAGTTTCTTACTAAATAATACAAATAACATAGTTTTACAGGACACATGAACCGTAAAACCAAACCGCGCAATCAAAACAAATTTATTTTGCAATTCATAAAGCTACCTTTATTTTATCTTGTTTTAAAATATTCAGGCAAATAATTTATGTACCTTAAAAAAAATCAATGTGGCTAAACTACCATACATCATGGTTCAAGGGCAAATGGAGTAGGAAATTCTTCAACTTATGAGTATAATCAAGATACTCGGAGCCGTGATTATAAGAAACAAGTTTTCGTGATGATTCGGTGACCTACGCCTAAGCTGCCAGTCGGTTTATGTATTTACAAACAAACGCACTCGTTAGAAGAAAACATTTAAAATAACCCACGTGAGTGATATGAAACTATCAAAATGAACGGGAAAAGTGAAAAGGGTCTAGAGCTTACTGATAAAGACAATTTAGAAGCTAATGCACACAGTGACAAGAAAAAGGAAAAACAACCAGTGACTTGTGGTATTTTAATTCGTAAGTTTTTCAACTTCTTTACAGTAGAACCGTTCCTGTTGTGCTACGTTTTGCCAATAGCCATTTCAGGATTGGCTGTGCAAAAGCTCAACATAGAAAAAGCATGTCGTGTAGACTTGAATATGTCAGAAGAAATATGTTTGAGAGCAGTGAACGGTGATGTCAGTGAGAATGACACAATTGGAACAGAGGCACAAATTAATGCAACTAAATTAGTAGCTGATATGACAGCATGGCAGAATCCTTTACAAAGCAGTTTGCCAGCCATCGTCATACTGAATGTAGGAGCGTGGAGTGACAAAACTGGAAACAGAAAAGCTTTAATGCTGATACCTGTTATAGGAGAAATAATTTCTTCAGCTGGTTTGCTCCTGACAACGTATTTCTTTCTGGAATGGCCTTTGTGGTCGACAGCGTTAATAGAAGCTCTACCTTCAGCCTTAACAGGAGGTTATGCAATCGCATTGATGGGTTCATACAGTTTGATAGCAGACCTAACAACCGTTGAGTCAAGAACATTCAGAATTGGATTAGTTGGAATCATTGTGACATTAGGAGTCCCATTTGGAACATCAATAAGTGGAGTTTTAACAGAAGCTGTTGGTTACTATGGAATATTTGGCATCAATTTAGCTTTGTATATTCTTGGATTCATCTATACTTATTTCAAAATCAAGAATGTTAGGACTGTCAAATTGGAAGGGACAACGGTTCAGAAGGTGTTAGATTTTTTCCATCCTCGGAATGTGTGGGACACTCTATCGCTGGTCTTCTTGTCTCGAGGGAAGCAGTTAGCACAAATACTTTTGGTAATTTGTGCTCATATCGTCATCATGGGACCGGTTTTTGGTAAGGTTTATTTTTAAATGACCCTTACGATCAATTTTTACATTTCCAAAGTATTCCAATGTATAACGACCAGTTTTATCTCGTTTATTTTTATATGATCACACTAATTACCAAATATAGATTATTCATGGAAAATGTGCCCATGACCTAGTTTCATGGCGTCTCGTTATGTCAACTGTATTTTATAAACTCATTCATAAAAGGTAAAAGAAAGAACAATCAACAAATTGGCGCAAAACTTTTTGCTGTAATTCTTCGTTCTGTCTATAGACCTTAAGCTTCCCCTCGTAGTTTATTAATGAAGATGTTTTTGTTTATTTCTGATTTCAATATTTAATTTATGCCATTCAATAACAACTTTGTTTACATAAAACAGACAAGAATTTCATAATTGTACTAATTATCTTATACACGGAATATCATAATTAATAATACCCTTGACTAACAAACGTTTGCTTTTTTTTCAGGCGAAGCATCCGTCCTTTTCCTGTATGCGTTGACGAAGTTTAGTATGAGCGTCGTGGACTTTAGTTTCTTTAGCACATATTCTATATTGATGGGCACTGCAGGTATGATAATCATGGCTTTAATAATTAAGATGTAAATACAGTAGATATTAGTCCAATGAGGCTAATGAGGTAAACACTACATACTTAAATCTTAATGCATTGGCTAATAAGCAATTGGAAATACCAATGAAGAAGATAAAAGTAAATTGCTTTGTTATTCCTACATTATATTATTAGGTACTCAGTACAAATTATGAGTTTATGTTTCAAACTCAAAATATGGACTAGAGGTTTTGTGCTAGGGTAACTAAAAAAATGGTACATGAAGATAAATGAGAAATAGTCCAAAAGAACCACAGGATAGGCTAGACAAAACCGCAAAGAACAAGGCAAAGATGACGGGACGAGCATCAAAAGGAATGCGTTGCACTGGCAGAAAACAGAATTCTGTGATTGCACACAATTCTGTGCTAGGACCAATGGCCAAGGGCCTGCTTCTTCCTTCTTATCGAAGAAGGGAGAAGGAGGCTCTTGTCCTACAGCGGAGAAGCATAGGCCAATTAGATTTGATACTAAATATTACTCAAATAAAGACAATCAACACGCAAGGATACAAATAATATACCAACATATCTTTTGTCGAAGTCTTAGTATCATCAGTTTGATTATGTGGTTAAACCTAACTTGGAATCTAATTTGAACGAAAATAATAAGCAAAAAGTCCAATCATGATGTAATTTCATTTAAATTGTTTCAAGTGCCCTCGAGCCTTTATTAACTCTTCTGTGTTTACCTTTGGCTCGAATAATAACCATTTTATTATATTCAATACGAGGCGTAGCTTTAAAAGTTATTAAACCTAAGAAAATAAGGTGAACGGTGTTTTTTTCATCCTATTTTTCTGTTTTTTCGTGCTGACCCTCTTGTTTGCCTACAGAAAATAACAGTTATACATAATTATAATAGTTCATGAACTTAGTGATGTCAAATTAGTGTAACAGAAGAACTTTATTGTGATTTAGTGTGTCGACAGTATAACAACAGTATTAGACACAGTAAATGTCCAAAATTTTAAAATAAAGTGAGTCATTAACCCGTATTTGTGTATTTAATACTTGGGTAGAAAGCTGTATATCAACTGAGGAATTGGAAAGGCGATTGAGTTTCTAACTAATTAGAAACATTTTCCATATTTGGGAACTGTGGGTGTACAACACAAAAGAAATGACAAAATTTCTTTTTGGTAGCTCTATACCAGTCACAGGATATACAGTTGGTTCAGTACACGTGGTCATCTTTGACTATGTCCTTATTTTTATTTTTATAAAATCTCATTTTGGGTTTTCTTACTCCCCGCATTCTGATTTGCGAGCTGCGGAATCCAAGGCAATTGAATCGTTTCTCCGGGACTCTTTTTTTTTAAGTGGCGTCTCGCAGTTCAACCTGAGGTTGTTGACTGCTTAACTGGGCTTGTCTGTGGTGACCTTAATGTAAATATTAAAGCCTCCAGCCAGGGCTTATAAAAAACTTACAAACTAGGCGACTACACGCTAAGGGCACCCCCTGTGGGGTACGGGTCTCGGCTGAGGGCGTCGCTGGGGGAAGAAGAGAATTATTATTAAGGGACGAATTTAAGACTAGAGGTCCAGGGCTCGTCGAGCTTTGCTGGTGGTAGCCACCACTCTAATTCTCTCTCTTTCTGGCATCGCTGTGATTGGAAAGAGCGCGACAGACTTATCCAGTTGTTCCATACTCAAATGTTCATCAATACTTCGTGTTCCAGGTTCCGCAGTAGCCGTTACACTCTTCAGTAAAAAGATGAAGATGCATGACAGTTGTCTTGGTATCATCGCCACAGCTTGTAAGACAGTGTCTGGTTACGTTTACGGCTTGGCTCCAACAAGAGACTGGTTGTATGCTGCCCCGGTCTTCGACTTCTTTGGAAACTCTGGTGCTATTGCCATCAGGTCTCTTGGCACTAAGGTTGTGGAGCAGGATAAAGTTGGTAAGTTATGTGATTTCAAACGCCTAAAGAACTCAAACTGCCAGACTAACATGAAATGAACCCCTATTATGATCTAAATGGTCCTCACATTCACCATACGTTATATGAGGACCATGCAAATCAGTGTCTGAAATGGTCTTTTGAGGAAAGAACCACACAGATTTCAGTGGACCTGTCCAGTCAGTGCAAGCCTTGGTCAGTAGTCGAGTAGCTCAACTTAGAACCAATAAGGAGCTCAACGAATCGACGAACAATAGGTACCAATGAAAGGACATTTGAGTAGGCCACAAAAGTGCTCGAACTGCCAGACATCGTTAAAAAAACCACAATACTTGAAATGAAAAAAGAAAAAGAAAACCCACGTAGTCCACATATTCACAAAAAAAATATATATATATATACAGATATAAATAATACATATATTTAATAAAAAGTAATTATTGATGTCAAAAAAAAAAATGAATTGAAGTCAAATAAAAAGAAATATAAAGTATATCAAAATACGAATATAAAAATGTCAATGCGTAAAAATAAGAGAATAATAGGTACAAAAAAGCAAATATAAACATTGGGCCATGTACATCATCGAAGCAGCTCAATTCTATAAATAAATTCAAGTGATACACCTTCCCCAAAGGGGACCAAAACGTCACTTATTATTAAATCCTATGTAATCGTTCGAGGCAATATAAATGATCTCCTCATGTTATAGGGAGAATGTGATTTGAAATATTGCATATTAAAGTTAGTGATTTAATATTATTAAATAATTTACATTCGTTGGAAAGATATGGTCGTACTTAATAAAGTACGACCATATCTTTCCATCGAATTTTGTTAACATGAGTTAACATGGAATTTGCATTCGTTAAATATAACGAATGCAAATTCCATGTTAACTCTAAAAATTTCAATCGTTCATTCGATAGCATTTAAATAAATGCAGTGAATAAATCTTCATAACTGTCATGAACCATGCAGCAAAAGAAGTGTTGCCATGTCTGAAAATTCCTCAAGGGACTGATACATCATATCCAAGCAGTTTGAATGATAATGATGTGATCATCTTATTTAAAAAAGTTAATAAAATCAAAAATAATTCTCGATAACTCATACTTTGAATTAAGCATCAATTTTTAAGTAGATGTACTATATTTTGGACCCCTGGGGCTTTGTCTTAGGGTTCAAAGATAAGAATTTGATTAATATAAACATTAGACGAAGATTTTATGAAGATTTTTGAGACTTTTAACGTGAATCTTTAAAAGACAAATGATTGTAAAAGCCTTTAGATTAAGAATACATTTTCATAGAAAACTTTAGTCCTTTATTATTTATAAATTTAAAAGCTTTTGAAAAATTTAAACATTGATCAACATTTCATCACTCTTTACTTTTGCGTATATTTTTTTTTACTATTTTATGCAGTAAATTTTCTTGCCAATAGCTATTGGCAAGAAAATTTACTGCATAAAGTAAATTTTCTTGCCAATAGCTTTTGGTTTATTTCTGTTAATTTATACGAGTTAGTATTACGGATTTTAATTTTATTTTGCTATGTGTTACAAGCTCAGTTTTTTCAAACCTGTGATACATCAATTAAGCACAGTCTGGACGGTGGATGTTTTAATTACTCTTAAATTTGTGAACGATGATGCTAATTTTATCATGTAAAAACTTTGTTGGTTGGGTAAACAAATTATATTAGAATTCATTCGGCTTCATTCAATTAATTTATGATAGATAGTTTTATCTGATTCTGAGCACATATTAGGTAAGACAATCATTCTGACTTAACCTCTTAATAAGATATGTTTTTCGTTGAACTCACTGTTAATACCTACATATGTTCGAGTTCATACTTAGTTGTGGCCAATTGTGAATATATTACACAATGTTAACATGAAATTAAAGACAGCCACATAACTTCATGATAAAATAATAATAAAAACGCGTTATAAAAACGTTACATTTTAATTTCTTGAAAAACTGGCCAAGTGTGAACGTACATATGTTTAACTAAAGTATATGGTATATAGTATATGGTATAAAGTATATGGTTTAACTTAAGTTTTAGTACGAGTTTGATGTATTAATAACCACAGAAAATTCATTCCTTTCTACAGAACCTACGAACTAAGATGCTTAATATAGTATAACATATATAACTTATATAACATATGCTATGCATGCAATTTTTTTATTTGCAAAATAAAATATGTACTTATTTTTTTTTTCTTTACTTATTTATTTTTTAGGGACATTAGTAATCGCAATGCGTATGTCAGTCCCATCGTACCATTCGTACCTTAAACACATAAAATACTTATAAGCTTTAGTAAACAATTATGGAATATTTTTTAAAACACCAACACCTCGATGAAGTTATAAAGTAGCAAAGTTGACAATTAGAAAGAGAAGTCCGATACCAACTTTGACGTCAAATACCATGACGTCTATACAGCGGCCATAGAAAACGAAAAAGGGCGTTTTCGCGAGAGGGAGAGCGATATTATTCGTTTAAAATAGTTATTTCTCGTTTATTTTTCGATCAAATTCGATTCTATTTTCACTGTTAGTAGTCAGATAAAAAAAAAAAAATCATGCATATTCCCTGTTGTGTAACTGGGTTTACTTACAACCTTTCAATCTGTCTAGCCTTTTTTACAATTATGTTGTTGTCGGCCTCCAGTTTAACCGAATGCGGCTAAGTACCAGTATTTTACATGGAGCGACTGCCTATCTTACCTCATTTTTTTTTTTTTTTTTTTAAGGATGGGATATCATCAAATGACTTCTTCCGCTCTGGGTGGAGCGGAAGGGCGTGTCAGACTCTTACTGACTAAAACCCATCCGTGTTCCTTCTAAAGCCCTTTGCGTTCCAGGGCCGCGGTGACTCTTTCGAACAGATTCCGCAACCCTGGGCCTATCTTACCTCTACAACCCAGTAACTGGGTTTACTTATTAACATACTAGCTTTTTTACGCGACTTCGTAAGCGCATATACTGTATTTTCCGGTTCCCATAAAAAAAAGTACCAGTCCGTTCCCGTATAGCCCATAGCATTCCCCAGAGTATCTACTGTTGCAAAGTCAAACATACACAAAGACATACGGATTTCTAAAAACCGAACAAGCTTAAGTTTTTATCGTACGCTGATGTCAGCTTTAAGGCGTGTGGCATTATTATTATAATCATCATCAACCACAACCGCCAACCGGATTCTATATTATGGAAGATCAAGCGAAACATAATTGAAAAAAAAAACTTAATTACATTTGTGAATCTCCTTTTAGTTGGGTTTCTGAATTTGGATATAAGTGTGTTTAATGTTTATTAATGTTTGACATGCAAATGCCACCATCTGATAAGTAGCGAAAGTGTCAATTACGTATCGTAGTAGGTACATATACTCAAAGTTTTAACAGTTTAACTCTAAATGTACACTTGTACACTTGTACACCCTTTTTCTATAGAAAAAAAAGCTTTCATAGAAATGCTCCGGTTGGAACAATCCTTGGTATCCGGCTCGAAACACCACGAATCAAGCGTTGATTATTAAAAAAATATAATTATATAAGTAAAAGTCAAAGTATTTATTAGCGTGATTTTTGGTGATACAGTAGGTCTTACGGTTAGGTTTTGGTAACTCAAAAAACTACCCATTATCCATTTATAAGAATTTAAAATCGATATTACACACAAGTTATGAACAATTGCAATATAGAATACAATAAATTCTACAATTATTAATTATCCCAAGAGAACATACTACCGGTATAAAAACTATTCTATGTCCTTTCCCGGGACTCAAACAATCTCTATACCTACCTATTTCATCAAGATCCGTCCAGCCGTTTGCGCGTGAAGAAGTTACAAACATACACACACACTAAACATACACCCACACTCACAAAATTTCGCCTTGTGTGATAATAAATATTCAGAACACAATTAATAAGTCAAATTTTGAATTTTCAAGCATAAATACATAATGATCATTTAGTTTATTACATTTTGTCATATTTCGTCAGGTCATTTAGAATACAATTAATATGTGGCAATACAATACACCGAGAATACCCTTTTTCCAGATATCACATTTAAGCAAGCCAACTTAGAAGAAACAGTCCAAAGTTAGCTCTTATACCATCCTAACACTAACGCGTGAATTCAAATAAAATAGAGCTTTTTAAAAGGTATTACCCAGCTAGGTATTCTCCATCCGCCTCTTTAAAGTTTGTCCTAAATTCTTGCTCTTACAAAGCGTGGCGGACATTGCATGTCGGCTTGAGTGATAGAATTTTACCTATGCACTACTGCATAAATTGCATTTCTCAGCTACGTAGCTCCTGTCTAGATTTTAATAAGTAAGCTAATATAAATAACTAGGATTTTTAAGATAAAATTAGGGTAGGTAACGGGTATTTTGTCCCAGTTTTCTGTGGTTTATGACACGGATTATTTGTTTCATCTTCATGTACGGTAGTGACATATAGGCAAACTTACTGCATGCAATAAAACATTTAAAACTACTCTGTACCTTTATGAGACTTTTCTTATTCTTTCTACTATTTCTGAATTTCAATTTGATTTTGGCCTGGGAATATAATATTTATTTTATTCCATAAATACTTAACTAACTATATACACTAGAAATAAAAATAAAAACTCCTAACTAAATTAACCCCAAAATATGGCTATAAAAAATTCATCCGCATCGCTGTCGACTGGAAGTGAACCCAAAAGACTGGCGGCATTGCCACGTTGTATGGCAATGCTTATTCTTTGACCAAGGTAAAAGCCAGCCCTTGGGTCACGTGAAGTGTCAACTAAGCGTCTTTCTATTCCTGGGAATTACTTACTGGCAGATATTATTTACTACACTATGATGTAGGTACGACCATATCTAATCGAAAGAAAATCCTGAAAAGCATTCCCAATGAAAATTGATTGATGATATCCAACCGTAAGATAAATCAATTAAACTGACACCATTCATTGCTTTCTGCACTTAACTAATTGCCCATTTGTGTTTCAGTTTGATTGAATGAATCCTGCATCGTCTAGAAAATGATTTGTTATATTCGTTAAGAAAATCCTACAGGGGCAAAATCATTAAGATAAAATGTCATTCAGGTAGAATGTAATTTTTGAGGACTTTAAACGATATCGCATCATTATTTCATGCACGAAATGTCATGTGGTAAATCCCAAACGTTGTGGTATTTTTACATTCGTTACCCAACAGGCCTCAAAAGAACTTTATCATTATTAACATCAGTGAAAATTCAGGTAGCGATCAGACTAAACGTGTAATGTATAATGTAACGTGTAATAAAACCCGCATGACTTGAAGTTCTTAAGAGTATATCTCTAGATTATTGTTTGTGTAACTCGGTTAACATTATGCATTCCCCTGGGTTTCATACCTATTATACCGTTGAGAATTTTGCGCGTAATTCTAGGTTAGAATACTTAACTACCTACACATATTTTGACTGCGTCGTTGGTGTAGTGGTCCCAAGCGCTTCAGCTGAGCTTGAGATCCTGGGTGTGTGTAGTAATGTTGATGAACTATAAGTACACAGCACCTGGTCATGTTACACTATTCTCTTTATCATTCAGACATTACTCATAACTAGCTTAACAAACTAATTTGAATTAATATCTGTCTTTTCAGGTAAAATATGTTCGCTGATCGGATTCGTGGAGACTCTCATACCTGTGATCTACATACCGCTGTACAGCAAGTTGTTCTCCAACACCGTGGAGACTCTGCCAGGAGCGGTTTACCTGTTGGGTGGTACCATGACGATACCGGCATGCCTAATATTTATGTGAGTATGAGTTTTGGCATACCTAGTCCGAATTAGTCTTGAAACTTTGTAGAAGGTAAAATCAAATTGTGAACTGATAATTTAAAAAAAAAATTTGAGCTGCATCTACATATACCGCCTCTACATGCGAACTACAAAGAGATCTTACCTACGTCATACAAATCCTACATCGCGCTAATAAAGTTATCCGCGCAATTTGACCAGAAACAACAGCCGGACAACAACCATTAGGTACCACTGGGTAGATTTAAAATAAAATGTTCATAATTATACTAACGTAATTTTTTAAGTTTTTGTTATTGACACTTTGGTTTTATGGCCGAAATGAACACTGTTGCCCACGAGACAAAACCCCAGTCAGGTTGGAATCCTCCCTTTTCAACGAAGGTTGCATACATTTCTACACTTCCGCAAACCTCTTTATAACAAAAGTTGGCTACATAGCAAGCAACCGCTAGTGTTAACTTGGAATTTATTTTATTGTCCTTAGATATTGGACTTGGTACCCATCACGTCTGCAGAGTTTCGCTACTTTATTGATGTTTACTTTGTATAGAAATGTCTTTTTCTTGTCTTATTTGGTAATAGAATACTAAATAGTAAATATACGAAGGTAACTTAATTGTTTTGATACGAAATTCTGTCACTTTTCACATTTACGTTTCGAAATAATTCCCATCTTCAATTTTAATTGATACAATCGTACGCAAAAAACTATACACCAGGATCTTCATTAAAAACACGTTAATGACAACTAACACCACACAGCTTCAAAACCAAGTACATACTTCAACTCACAAAAACCGATAGATTGCTCTTGGAAAAACTCAATGGCTCAAAAAGGTCGAGGCTGTTTCCAATCACGTAATCAGTGTAATACATGATGGAATTCTGCTCAGTGTGCGGTTTGAACGGTCTGTCGACGACAATGTTAGATCAAAATGGCGCACGTCATTTGAAATTGATCACGTTATTTGTTCAAAGGCCGATCTCATGGACGTTGGTGATGGATTTCTAATTTGCATGTGTTTCGAGTGTTTTAAAAGCTTTACTTAATAATAGAAGCCGCACGAGTCGATCTTCAAGGTTAAGCAACGCTTGCTGAGGTTGGTCTGTGGATGGGTGAACATCTTAACATACCGAGACTCCTCCGTGCTTCGGAAAGCACGTTAAGCCGTTGGTCCCGGCTGTCATTTGTAGATCTTTGACAGAGGTCACGGATAGTCAGAAACCAGAAACTCTGACACCAGTCTTGCCGAGGAGTACCGTGTTACCGAGTTAATGGGTTGTGGAGGTCTGTTAGGCAGTCGCTCCACGTAAAATATTGGTATTCAGCTGAATCCGGCTTGCCTGGAAGCCGACCCCAATATAGTTGGGAAAAGTTTAGGCACACGATGATGACTTAAGGGTGGAGCAAAATTTGTGCTTAATGGCTAAAGAACAATTAGCGTTTTTGATAGACCAATACTGAAAAAATATGAATTCTTGGGCATAAAAGTGGTAAAAAAAAACAATCCGCTTCGGCATGGTCGACAAAGTCCTACTTCGCGGGGCAAATTATTCTATGAGCATTTCTATGGTGTAGTTTTCTATTAGTGAAAGATTTTTTATGTACCTATTGGGATCTGTACTTCCGGAAATTCCTGTGACAAATATTTAGATAAACACAAGAAAAACAACTTTAATTCATCAGACTATTAAGATCACGATTTCCGGGTCATTATTGAATCCAACTGAAGTTGATTAGATAAAATCCTATAACTTTTTACAGTAATGACTTCTTGTTTTTTTTTTTCTTAGGGCCGATTAACCATAGTCTGATAATTTAACCAGAGGAATAAACATTTACTATAGAAAACATGTCAAATAGCCGTTTTTATTCTTTATTTAGAAATGATCTGTCTTTTGAAAAGTCAGCCCTGAGTAGAGCTTTATCTAACAGTTATTTTCTTTTTACTTTTCAGAGTACTCTACGTTATGCACAAGCGCCAGGAAAGGGATACGGTGAAGAACCCGGCTGTGAAGGAGGCATACGCACATGACAACGACGTCACCGCACTATAGTTGCTAGATATTTTAAACTAATCTTGAGTGACTATTTTTGAGGACGAATTGACGTTTTTATAAAAACGTTAATTCGTCCTCGTCAGCTTTTATTTAACTTGCTTTGTTAATTAGTTAGTATGTTGGGTCACCTTCTGCAACTACAACTGAATTTTAAAACTGTCGGTCTATTCTGTAAACATCTCACCGTGTAAACTTAGGTGGAGTGGAGCAAGAAGTTAACTGTCATTAGATCCTGTTGAATGGATTGACAACTCACTTCATGTTGATTTCACCTACGTTTACACGGTGTGATGTTTCTAAAATTGGACTGCAGGAATCGCCAACCCAACCGATGGAGCTGAAATTTTACTTACACGTTTGATTCGAATGACATTGCAAGGTTAGTTAAGTGGTAAGTCATTTAAAATCAATATGTCTCCCAAAGATGGTGGACAATAGTTGCATTCCATGATATGGATATTAAATGATGGGGGTTGCCGAGAGGAATACGAGAAATATAATAAGTTTAAGTAGTTTTGTAATATTTTTTAAAAGTTATTATAAAGTCACGATGACGTGCCAATGCCATAGTGATTCCGTTGTGAAAAAGAGACAATTGTATGCGTCTTGTAAAGCTCCGTCTCTCCCACACTGGAATAATTATGGTATAAGGATGTCATACAGGCACTACTACGACGTGATTCCTGGTTTTCACATGCAGGACCTACTCATAATATTACAACTTAAATTCGTTTTTGGCTAAAGCGATTACAAAGCAACGAATTTCCTATCTCCAAGTATGTGATAAAAGGTTTTTTAGAATAAGATTAAAATATTATATTTAACGATGTGTTTTGCCATAACTCATGGTTTGTCAAATGAACAAGTTTTAAAAACCTGAGAGATTAAAATAAAATGAGAATTAACATAAATATTATGCTAATTTGATCTTTTTTTATTTTATTCCCAATAAGGTATATCTTATAAATAGTGACAGATATTTTACAGCTGCTACTATAGCTATAATTTTGCATAGAACTTCTAGGACAAGAAAAGATTTATGAAGCTTTTCATAAAGGAGTAAAATTAAAGCTTTTATGGAAGTTTTATCATTCTTCTCTCTAAAAGAAGACCCTACTAGGTCACGGCTTGTAGATTGATAAAAAGTTCGTATTGCATCTTCGGTAGTACCAAGACACAATGGTAATTAAAACTAAGTACAGTAATGCTCTTTTTCCACCGAAGGTGCAATACATCCAGGTAAAGAGAGATTTACTTAGTTAAATTAAAATTTTCTCTTGAAATCCGTATCACAGCAATCACAAATATCTTTCTGTATAAAATATGTAAATGTCCGTGCATTCGACAGTGTGTCACCACAATCATCTAAGTGTTACGTGACATTGCATCCGAGCAGTTGCCAAAACAAGCAATTCAGCTAGGAATTGTGAGCTGCAGTGTTTGTGACAAATTGTAATGTGATATGGTATCGATCTTTTTCAGTTATAATGTTTCAGGTTTTCTGGCAAGGGAAAACGTAAATTTAAACGTTATTTTCTTCTCTGTTTTTTTTTTCAGTAAGGATGTTGCCTGGGTTCATTTTTAAAAATAGTATTTAGTCTGTCAGATTATCGAAAAATATTGGATACGTATTTGTATTTTATCAAATCAATAAAAAAGATAAGGAGTGGGGGCTTGTAACGTCACTTTCCAGTAAAAAGTGTACTGGTAAGTGACGTCACGCGAGTTTTGAACGCACTGTAACGATTCTTTTTTCACATAAACATAAAATGAAGATGACTTCATTTTATGTTTACGTGAAAAAATACGTAACCAATATTTTTTGGAAATCTATCTGAAGGATATCATATCCGTCTGGTATTGTTGTCTTAAGAAAAAATGTACAATTAAGAAATAAGCTAGTCCCCTAGTAGATCTAGAGATTACCCCTACAACCTCGCAAACTTTACCTCTTTATAATACCTTTAAACGAGCAGTTCTTGTATACATATAATATATATGTATACACATATTATGTGTATATTTTTAAATTGAATCTCGGAAACGGCTCCGACAATTTTCATGAAATTTAGTATGCAGGGGGTTTCGGGGGCGATAAATCGATCTAGCTAGGTTTTATTTTTAGAAAACGTTTAAAAAAACAAAACGAGCAAAGCTCGGTCATCCAGATAAATTTATTTAAGAGGTAAAGTCATCAGCTGCATCTGGTTAGAGTGGAAGCTGGGAAAAGGTTAGGCAGATTTATTGAACTAACAACTGAAGCAATACTAAGGGTGTTACTAACACCAATCGATCGATTGACATCGATCGACGTTGATCGATTGTTGTGGTAGCTTTGGCTGATCGTAGTAAAAGTAGAAACTATCGATCAACGTTGACTAATCCATTCTACCATCGATCGATGGTATCGATCGACGCTCGATCGATTGGTGTGGTAACACACTAAAATAATCAATACCATATACCTACCTAGATAATTGTTTTGTTGACCACCCAGAGCAGAAAACTTCAAATGATCACTTGCTATGATGCTTATTTGAGCTGCAATCAGATCTGCAACGATATCAGATGAACTTTTACTATGTCCATCTTATACTGTGGCTCTACGTGTTCACAAATAAAGGTACAGTCACGATGAAAATGGGATCGTCACGGAGTTTTGTTTTTGTTTGTTCCATGACAGAATCTGCTTACTGCTTTACGACTGATAACAACTATCATGGCAGCTCGGTAGTCAACTGATGCAGGAAAAAAGCACCTACAATTTTAAAGCTCCTATTATTGTACCTAATTTGTTATGGTGTATAATAAAGAGTATATATTTCTACTTTATACTTTTCTAAAATGTCTCATAGTTTTTCTTATTAAAATGAATCACTGAAAACCTTTTCAATGGACTAGCCATTCAAACGGTTTTGCTTGGATGTGATCCAGACATTAGAAAAAGTGAAGTTTTATGCTATTTTTACCTTTTTGTTTTCAACGATTCAAAATTATTTTTTTTCCTTTTGGAGAGAACTGTATATAGGTTCAAATACTGCTATAGACCAGAAAAGGATATAGTACTTAATATGAAAACTGACGAATCAAAAAAGAGCTAGACTGTACGTCCATGACCCTGCCCTAGGTTAATGCGAGAGTAGTATTACAGAATGCAATGTCAACGATGTTATTGGGATCATCTTCACTATTCGCGAGATGATATCTTGAATACCTTGATAACCAACACCTGCTTCTTTATTATTTCAGTATTCAGAATAACGATTATGTGCTCGACGATGGAGCACGCTTGCCTAGAAGTAGTTCAATAAATCTTGGCTTAAAACCCTCAGTGTAAAGCCATCAGGAAACAGAATCCGACAGGCTGCAAATCCTTAGACTATGTTTTAGAGTTTGGCATTTTCAGTTATGATCTCAGCGCCTTGTTTCCTTTGCTGAGCAATGTTGCTGGAAATTGTAATAGCAATATACCCACATACGCTCTTGCTATGTTCGAAACGCAGGCTTCGTAGCATTTTTGTTTCCGAAAAGCTATAACTGCTCGAACTGTTATCGTATGTTTCAATGCATTTAAAAACTAACCTCATTGAGAAGCAAGTAAATTCTCATTTAAAAAACACTTAAAAGTATATTCTAAGGAATCCCACTGAGATTGGTACTATCAACCAGGTACTGTACCCAACAGTAATTCTACGTATCTGTACTAGTTTAAATGCATTCTTAATGACTGCCACGAGGCGACACTTAATGCCCTTTGTACACAGTTAGTCTTAACTTATTGTTTCGGGGTGATCTACATCTTAGATGTAGTTCATGAATAGGGCACACTAATTAACATAGGTACATATGCCAGTAATTACTATTCTCCATAGGGTTAGGTGTACGATAAATCTGCGTAGCTCTTTCCCAACCAGAGTTTGGGTCGGCGTTCAGACTAACTGGGTGCAGCCGAATATCAGTATTTTACATGGAGTTACTGCCTCCTCAACTCAATCAGAGGGTAACAAGACTAGTGTCAAATTTTCTGACTCTCCCGTTGCGATTGTCAAAGATCTATAAATGACAGCCGGACCGAATGTCACTCAGCTATGCTGTAGATTTCTATCATTCAAAAAAAAATCTGATTTGTAGTAAATGATAAATGATATTTATTTTGCAAGTAGGTTAAACAAAACAATTTTTTCACGTCAATCTTTTTTGGCCATTTTAAGCTAGATGAGGCAGATGTTTCAAATCATATGAGAACCATGCAGGTTAATGTCTGAGGTGGCCTTTTGATGAAAGTGCCGTCAGTTATCGTGTAGCTCAAATTTAGAACTTTTAGGAACTCAATAATATAAAACAATGCTAAAGAAAGGACATTTGGGTAGGCCGCAAGAAGATTAGACTTCTAAAAATTACCTTTTACTATCAAACAAACAATATTATTAAAGATATGGGTGATTTGCTCAGCAGTACCTCATACCTCTAACACCTCGGTATATGAATTTAAGTTTCAACACTCAGGCACTGTATCTGAGTGTTGAAACGCTACATTCCCTAGTAAAGATATCGAGTTAATTATAATAATTTAACATTTTGTCACACTTTAGCTGATTGATTAATGATAATTGGCATCAGGATAAATGTTAACCAGTAAGAAAGTTTCCCTATTAACTCAGGTTTTCTTTCGAAATGAAAGCTTTAATTAGTCCCCAGAATATAGATTAGGTTTTGATTTGTTTTCGAAACTCTTCAGAGATAACAATAATATGAAATAAATTAATAATTTTATTTGCCATTGACATGCCAAGAAGCAGATTAGGTACATTAATCATGTTTAAAATACACGCTGAAATTTAATGGTTGTTTTCCCGTGGCAGAACGATTAGCCATCAGTAGTACTATCGAAACATAAAGTTAAACTTAAAAAATAAAAATGTTTTGTTTTCCAATAGTTTAAAAACATATTCATAAACTCGAATGAGAAGCAATAGTAACTCACTAGACGTGACGTAGGCACTACCTAACACATGCACGTGCCGCCGTTCGCTCTTTTCACTTTGTCGGCAGAGCGGCGGCGTGCCGACAAAGTGAAAAGCGATTCATAAATGTTCAGAGCAAAAGCAGCTCTCGCACGAAGTAATACGGCATTAAATTGTCTGCGAGCATGTTGCGAGTCAGGCGCCGCATCGCGCGGCATCTTTTTACGTTAACTTATTCGGTACCTATTGTGTTCCATTAAATCAGGAGTACCTATCAGCTGGTTGATACGCGAAGAGCAACGACCGCGACCACTTTGCGCGAAGCCTTCGCGATGTATAACTATTGGTTCAAAGTCGCTTTCGAGTTTTGTTTATCACAATTGTTATTCTGCCATTTCTTGATTTAATATTTTTTTTTTTTCATAAATCGATTATATTACCAAGACAAACTCATTTCGCTGCGGGAAAACAACCATTAAAATTTCATGCTGTATAATTGTTCCTGTATTTTAAACAAAATAATACAGTTTTCTATTTTAGGAGCTCGTAGCTAAATAATAACAGCCACATGGGTAGCTCTTCAAGGTTAAGCAACACTTGGCGAGGTCGGTCCGTGGATGGGTGACCTTAACATACTGAGATTCCTTCGTGACTCGCAAAGCACGTTAAGCTGATGATCCCGGGTGCCATTTGTAGACCTTTGAGAGCCGTTACCTGACACCAGTTTTGCCAAGGGGTAGAGCAGGGCTGGAAGTTTCCGGGGTAAGGTGTTCCGACAGCAATAACTTTGTAAGGAAAAGGATAGCATGCAAACAAAGTGCGTCTTTAAAGCGCCAGGTCATCAGGTGACGCAGCGTCGGCAGTCATTTTAGTTTCTTTGGCGAGGATGGTTCAAAACATTACGTAATATTTTTCATGTTTAAACTTGTTGGTCTATCTCTGTTTATTATGGACCGCTTCAAACGGAACTTTCCTTAATTGAAGTGATATCAGTAAGGTATCTTATTTTTTTAAGTATTTCTTTGATTGATTCCATAAAACAAAACTAACATAAAATTATTACCCAGTTATCGGGAGCGCTCCAAGAAAATACTGGTACTGAGCTGTATCCGATTAGTCTGGAAGCCAGTACCAACATATTTGGGAAGACGCTAGGCAGATTGATTTGATTTAGGTTAATATTAAAACACTGCCTAATGCCCGGTTTCTGAGAGAACCAAACACTGACCAACCAATGGCGTTATGTCAAATAGCGTTAACGGACAGCTAAAGGACCGATAAAAAAAAGAAACTGGGCTTAAAGCCTAGTTTCTTAGAGGCGGAAAACAAGGTTTGTGATTTAACTTCGTAATATATTCGACATCTGCCTAAGAAGAGAGCTAGTATAAATACAAAACATATTTTCACATTCCTAATTCAAATACTCTTTTTATTTTACCAAGCGCTTCCAAAGTTCTATCTTGTCTGCCAGTGACCTGCAGCCAAGGAGGTCAGCCTGACAATACTTTCAGCAACACGCAGAAACCAAAAATAAAACAAAAGCTGTAAGACGAAATGTGCATCAGTACCAATAATAATACCTAATAATTTAAGTAACGATTCAGTCTTCGGCCTTGATCTCATTTATGAAATTATTTCTTCTTACTGCAGCGGCGAGTGACATATTTTATGAAATCAGACGCGACGGATTTTAGTCCTTTTCAAGGCTACCAACAATTGGGACGGAATTAAAAGTTTATGAATACTTGCACGAATGGAAAAAAAACAAATAAAAGGGATATCGCGTTGACTGTATAAGAATAAAAGCAGGACAAAGCGATCCGAATTAATACGATTTTTAGGGTTCTGTACCAGAAGGGTAACCAACGGAACCCTATTACTAAGCCTCCGCTGTCCGTCCATTCGTCCGTCTATCAGCGGGTCATGTCTCAAGAACCGTGATAGGTAGACAGTTGAACAGAGAGTGTGTGTTTCTATAGCCGCTATAAAAACAAATAAAAAAAATATAGCTCAGGCTCCCATAAAATCAACGTGTTGATGGAACCCTTCGTGTGAGAGTCCGACTCATCGGCTAAGTGTGAGTTTTATGCGCGCAGTCAGCTGACATTACTGGAACCCTACATTGGTTCATATTTGTCTCACCATCGTTTTTCCAACCAATTTCTATCGATGAATGAAAAAATGAACGTTTACGTTAAAGCGATCGTATTAGTTTAAAAACTCGCACTAGGGCCACTGAAATCGGATCCATGAGCTGGACCCCACACTCTGCAGTCACACTTGCCTTGAACTTAGGTTTATGTAAGTTTATGATGACTTTTCCAAACTGGGCTGGAGTCGACTAACATGTTAATCAGATGCAGCTACGTTTTAAATTTTAAATAGTCGGTAACTTTGAATTGAACCAAATGTATTTAGTTAAGTCATTAAGTATGGAATTTTCGTAATAAAAAAATATTATAACATTCGAATTCAAGTAGCAATACTAACAGTCCCAGGGCAAATTCTACAATTTTCTAAGCAACGTTTGCATTCGCATAGCCGTATTACTATTAAAACCTTTATTCCATAAATTATATTATGAATACCTTTAGGAGACCGAAATCAACATACACCCTTATGCATTTAAAGTGTTCTACTTCTTTATTAATGTTCACGTTGGGCGTATAAATGGATACATCTTTATGCCACTAAACTTTGCAACTGAATGAATGTATAGTTCATCATAACTTACACCTTTATGCTAGTAACATGTTGTTTCTCACAAATAATACATAAAGTCCAATATAGTCGTGAGACATTCTATCTGTAAAACAGCATTACCTTTTAATTTTACGTCATCAACTTAGTCAAAATTATACGGTCGTTTGGGACTGAAGATACTTCGGATATTTTCAGATTGTTTCGTAGTTAGACATCGTCCCGTCGCGCGTATAGTTCTGGAGAGTAGGGAGGCGAATGAATTGTTTATCTAGCTCTTTCACCATTGCCATTTTGCGTGTCAAAGTGAGATAGTAAATAATGTGATATGACTTGCCAGTGACTTTTCGACTGACACTCGAGACCTGCTTTCGGACCAAGATCCTTAACTTCGGAGCTAAACGGATTGACTGTGGTGTCGAAGATTACGGGTGGTACAGTTAGGCCGTCAAGCTATGATAGCCTGACACTTTATAGAATTAGTTACGTCAGCGTAGGGACGACTGAAGCTCAGTAGTTATAAGGTTAATAAAAATAGAGATAAAATACTGCTTAGAGAGATGCCAGATGACTCTTCGTGCCTTGGCATTCCAATTGGACGAAGATTACCCAGCACGAACTGACTGCAGACGACCCCAAAGATAAGAGGATACCGTTCCAGCATCTGGTTAGAGACCAGGATATGAAAGCACTTCGAGATTGTCGGTATTAAACGCGTTGGAGAAGTCAATTAACACTAAAGTAGTAACTTTAGTGTTTTCCTTTCCCTGCCTTATATCGAAAATCACATTAAGATACTAGACTGCGTATGGATGTGGGTCGCGTGTTCTCTCTCCTACTTTTATCACTTTTTATTAATTCTATCACTCAGCGAATTTCTTCTTATCACTTATATGCTGATGATCTCCAAATTTACACTAAAGCCCTTCTTGGAGAGTTAACTTGAGACTATAAATAAGAACCTCCCTCGAATAGGTGACTGAGAGCACTGAGAATGAGCTGAAGATCAGTCCAACAAAGACGCAGGTCATTGTTGTTGGTAGTTCCCGGACTGTCTCTAAGATTGAATGGTCGAAACTTCCCCAGGTTTCTTTAAAAAACACCACTATTCCTGTAAGTCACGTTGTGAAAAACTTGGGGGTTTTATCGACAGCACTCTTTCCTGGACTAAGCAACTGCAGGAAGTAAGTCGTAAACTGTTTGCTTCAGAAGGCTCCCTGCGGCGCCTTTATAATTTTCTTCCCATCACCACTAAAATTGCTCTTTGATCCTTCTTCTTCTTTTTATCTCAAATGACGCTTTCAGTTCCTCTGTGACACACATTCTAGGTCCTTGAGATCATTGGGAAATCTAAAATTAAGTATTCTTTTAATATACAAGCAGCTCGTTTATGGAATGCTTTACCCATAGAAGTAAGGCGTGCTCAAACGCTACCGGCGTTTAAAAAAACGGTGAAGGAGCTTTATTTTTCAGTCAAATTTTTCCACTCCTTTCTCAATTAATTATTTGAAATGTCTCAGTTTATTCATTTTTATTCTAATTGTGTATTTTATATTATTATGTCTAATTAGTATTATTTATAACGTTTGTACACTAACAGGTCTAAATATATCTCCTTTCGTTCAGTTCATCTCCTCATCCAAAGATGTCTATCAGAGATTACCTTGTGCGATAATACCGCCCATTGTACACTTGTTTTTTTTTTCCTGTTCTTATGAGGTCTACAATAAAGTATATAATAATAATAGACTGAAATGGGCTGATGAAGACATTGTGGTAAATAAAAATGGATAACTGTTAATGAATAGAGGCCTCGACTCTTTCAACAGAAACGGAAGGATGAAAATTGGACGACCGTGATTGAAAAGAGTGGTATTGCGAATCGTATCAGGGGATGAACGGTGAACACGGGCTTTACGCCACAGGAAAGGACAGCACCACAGTGAGGAGAAAAGTTAACGTGGTGTGATATAGCAGCATGAAGATATTCCCAAGCATTTGATTTGACTATCTATAAGGTCAGTGGAGAAATAATGGTTTACATCGTTCAAGCCAATATTGTACCAATACTGTGTTTTGTTGGATATCTGGAGTGCCAAGGAATTCCCAGGTATCGGCAGAAGTAGAAGAAGTGATGGTACTAAGAATGCAGCGGCGTTTAGCGTTGCGGATCATCTGGTTAAATCGAGGTTAGCAGTCTTGAAGAGTGTCCAATTATCCTTTAAGCGATCCTCTTTAAATTTCCGGAACGCGCGGTCCCTCTGTCGCAATGCTATACAAATACCCTATTCATCCAGGGTGCAGGTGGACGCTTAAACTTTCCTTACAGGAAAGTAGAATGTGTATTGTATAGTCTGCTTACTACATTGTTGAAGACGCAAACTTTGACATCAATTTTAGCAGCTGCCTCCAGGGTTATATATAATATATACACCAAGAATATACTGACCATTAAGCTGCATTTCAATATAAAATTACAGTCAGAGAGAGAGAGAGAGAGAGCACAGAGTCCAATGATAAGATAATGCACGCAAAGTCTATCAGAAGCTGTATTATTTCAGGCATAAAGAAAACTAAAAATAAAAATTGAATTTAACATACACATTAGTTTAGTTATTAAAAAGAAAAAGATAAAAATGTTCACCATAAGTAAGTATCAAAAACAGTTCAAATTCGTGGTTTTAATAACAAGTACTGGCAAAAATCTTTTCAAGTTTTTTTTTGCTGTCCTGAGCCAAAAAAAGTTTATAAACTTTTTTGTTTTCAAAAGAAAACCTGACTTTTTCTAGATCCGACCTTATGCTTTTCATGTCCAGATTTCCTCTTAGGTTTATCTACGTGTATTGGCATTTCTTACTTAATCGAGAATTTGCATTCATATCGACATTCCATAGGTACCGAACCCACCGGATTGACGACTAAATTAATAGTCCTGCGTTTATTTTGGATGCTCATGACCCAAGTATTTAAAACCATAATATCACAAATATTTATGTTACATAAAAAAAAGCTGTTTCCTTCTTTTGTTGGGTAGCATAAATAAAATGTAGTCCACAGCAGATTCTTTTCTCATATTTCAGGGTTCACCCGTTATAAAAGTTGTATGAGTACTTTTGTCTTCTAAAGACTCAATGTATTAAAAATTATCCAGTATACAAAGGGTGCTTCCGTAAGATCTCACCATATCTGTTTAGCATCAGCAAAAGGTAATAAATATATATATAAACTCTTCCGTTACTGCGTGACTGACAGACAACGCACAGCCGAAACAACTGGTCGTAGAAAGCTGAAATTTGGCATATAGGTTTCTTGGGATGTGTAGGGTAGGTTCCTTCGGTAGTGTAGGGTAGGTTCCTTCGGTAGTGTAGGGGAGCACTAAGAGAGGATTTCCCGAAATTCTTACGGGAACGGGAAAAACGGGATATGCGCGTACGAAGTCGCGGAAAAAGCTAGTATTTTATAAAAGTCGCCTACGTCACCAAAGCAGCCTAACTAAAATAGAACTTGGCTGGACACGTCTGTCGCATGTCTAACGGTTCATGCGCTACATCATCGACAATGTGGGTCTCAAAAAATGACCGGTGACATTGCGAAAGATCCTGGCGAAGGCAGCGAGATGAGCTTGACGCATATAGACGGGATTGCTGCATACTTGACCAAAGCTGGGAGGAATCGAAGGAAGACCTGCAGTGGGACAGATTTGGCTAAAAATAAATAATTATGAATAATATGGCCAGCGAAAACCCCTTTAATCATTTTACTTAGCACGTTAGGCACCCTGTGTTAGTAACCAGCATGGTATTATTTTACACTTCAATATATAGGCACCTGTGAAAAGAGTAACTGGAAATATTTTAGGGATTCTGTGTGGACTAATAATGGAGGGCAACAAAAGCAAAAATTGGTACCCTTCAAAATAATGTTTTGTGCAGATTCGTACCTATAAATACCTTGTTATTCAACCAAGAAGTACTAACACTGAAAATGTAACAAGAATAGATACATAGAAAAACGGGGAATAAGAAGGGGCTACTAAAAGTTCCCCCCTTCTCCAAGGAAAATATAGTGAAGATTAAATGTTACAAGATATAGCTTTTTGAAAGACTAGTCTTGTTTCTGCCAGTATGGGAGTCCCACTAATAAATTCATCTGTAAGTGTGGTCGCAATGTTTTACTATTTTTCCTATAGATACCTACCCTCATGGGTATATACCACAACCTACTAGAAATGTTCCAAGGTACTCAAAACATTATCAGAATATTACTTGTGTTGTTTGCACAAAATTTCTGGAGCCTGGACACTAGTAGAGTGATCACTTTTTTACGCAATCAGTTTTTATTTTTATTAAATAATTCCATGTCGTCATCCTAAGGTACAAAATACAAAAGAATAAAATATTATCATTAAAAAGGTTCCATTTATTAATAATCATAATTTTTTACTCAGTTACCTACTCGTATTGTAAAATCAACACTGTTTTTGTCGTGTTTTATTCTTTATCTCTATTTTTAACCGACTTCCAAAAGGAAGAGGTTCTCAATTCGACTGTTTGTTTTTTTCTATATTTTATATGCGATCATTCCGTTAATTATGAATTGATTTTGATGATTTTTTTGTTCGAAAGCCTATACTCCTGAGGTGGTCCCATTGGCACCAAGTCGGAATCTTATGATGGGATCCTAGGGAAATCGAGCCCTCAAATTTTAAAGGCACATACAATGTTTTTCATTTACTTTCTAACGCAATTCAGAATATTGCGCCGGGTTATCAACATCTCATCTTGTTGAGCTGATGATGGAAGGTATAAGTCAGGATCTGATGCTGGGATCCCAGAAAAGATGTTTGTTCTGCGATATTTTCGCCAATTGTCAACCGATTAGCATGTTTATTTTTTGTTTGGAAGAATATTTTTCCAAACTGGCCCCATTTCAATTTGGTTATGATCTGATGAAGGATTTCGGAGGTAGGCAACGGAACTCTTCAAGAAATAATAGCAAATCTCCCGGGATTGCTGAAATTGCATGTATGTTTATTGATTACACCAGTTCATAACATAACATCAAGCCGGTACGCTGTGGAGGGGTACGCAGATGCAAACAAGTCAACCTGAATTAACTATGAGCTAGTCTGGACCAGGACTGAACGATGAAGTCTCACAAAGTAAGTCCTTAACGGCAAATAGCGCAACCACTCATTATGGGAATAATGTCAATTTAGTTGTGGAGTATCACCACTAAAAAGTGCAAAATAAAAAACTTTACAAAAAAAACTTCAACCAACTTCCAAATAAAAAACACTACATAGTATAACATAATTTTATTTTGGAAGCCGGTGCCAAAAACGAAAAAACTACCAAAAACATCGACTGCCATTTTATACTTTGTAGTGTTTCTTTGAATTCATATTCTATATTTCCAATCTCCTTGAAGGGAACCCAAAACACAATTGACGGCGACAGATATTTTAAAGTAAAAGATTAAAAATAAATTACACCGTCCATTAAGTGGCCTTTCACCCAGGAATTTTATGATTATTTTGAAGATACCTTACTATGGGAAAAGTTAACTTTAAATTATGTAAATAAGGCAATACAGAAAATGACAAAAATGAGATTTATGCATGGGAGAAACCTTGCTGATAGCCATCTAACATATTATGAGAAAAGTGTCGGTCACGCTGACAACATTGAAGCGACGTTTAGTTTAAAAATTTCTTTATAAGCTGCCCAAATAGTCGGCTTAGCACAATATTACTCTCGCCGAGATGGTTATTGAATCATAAAAAGGTGAACAACCTTCCTTACGCATTACGCCACCACTACGCTGACAATATCTGTGACTAGATAAGTCAATACATTTCTTAATGGGACTGATACTGACGATTTTACTAATACTATGGCACTTGTTGGTTGTATTTATTAATAAATCAATAACATTTTTTTCATACGAGTGGTGTTTGCACTGCCGTTACGATTATACTAATTGCTATTTAAGCGTCAGAATCGCGAAGCTATCGAAACAATGTTGGCCGATGCGTAACTCAAGGTACAGCAAGATAAATGAGCTACATATTTATTAAAAGTGGTGTCGTCGACAGTGAGACCTGTGTTATCGTATCGGGCGAGATGCGAGCGACTCGTATGCGCCGACGCTCTCTCATATCGCGCTTAATTTTACAACCTGACATTTACTGCTCAGGTTTTTGGGAACTACAGACGAATAACCACGGATTAAACGTATAGTCACCTTCGGGTGCCGGTGGCGTACAGTGCAGTGTGTGATATAAGCCGTGGGCCGCAGAACTTTTACTGACTCTCACTTTTGTGGCGCCAAGCGAACATGATTACGAGCACTGAAAATATTAACAGTGTCAACGAGCTCACCAGATCAAATATTCATCTCACAGGCTCCCAGCAATGTACGACATGGAAGGAACAATCCAAAAAGACCATAAAATACGTCAAGAGTATTTTCCGCGAGACCACCGTCGAACCTTGTTTGTTTATTTACATGTTGTGCACCGCTATATCTTCTCTAGCTGTCATGAATATGCACCTGGATAAAGCCTGCAGGGTTAATTTAAATTATGGATCGGACATTTGCGATCGTATCGCGAGGAGAAATACGACTGGTCTGGATGAGGAAGACAAGGAAATTCAATCGTTGGTCGCTGGAGTGGTCGCGTGGAAGTTTCCTCTTCAGACGGCGATACCAGCGGTGATGGTGCTATTTGTGGGAGCCTGGAGCGATAAATACAAAAGGAGAAAAATATGCATTTTGTTTCCGTTTATTGGAGAGATTATTTGCAATATAGGGCTGTTATTTGCCACGTATTTTTTTAACGAATTATCACTGACAGCGACTGCTTTGATTGAAGCTTTGCCGGCGGCGTTCACTGGCGGCTACATCATCATATTTATGGGAATGTTCAGTTTTATGGCCGATAGAACTACGATAGAAAATAGGACATTCCGCCTGGGGCTTGTTACTATATGTGTGACGGCAGGGACTCCTACCGGGACGGCTCTGAGTGGCATATTGTTACGTGCTATGGGATATTATGGGGTGTTCTCCTTACTGTTAGCGTTGTACACTTTATCCTTCTTATATGGTGTGTTCAGACTTGAGGACGTGATGACTCCAGATGAAGTGAGGAGTTTTAATGTTCCTGAAAAGGTTAAGGAACGAAATGTGTTGAAGGACGTGTTTGAACTGGTTGGTAACACTTTGATGGTGGCTGTGAAGCCCCGTGCGTTTAGGGGCAGGACTCAGGTATTTTGTGTGTTGCTACTGTATCTACTGATGGTGGGACCTCTTTATGGTGAGTCACTATTTCCGCTACTTTAAATCTATGATTTTGTTTCTTCTAAAAGTAAATATTTCATTTCCTTCATAACACTGTGGTCAAATTACTAAAGACTGTTCTTGTCACAATGAGACGTCGAAAGTGGGTCATTAACTTATTACTCCGTCTGGATTTGTTCTTGGCTCTCAGTTAATAAATTTTCGTTAAGAGTTGTGTACACACATTGGTCGGTGTTGGCCCTTTTGCCATTCGTTTGTTTTTAATGGATTGCGCACGTCTTTTATAAAATGCTAAAGGGGATGTTTGTGATGATACGTGTATTTACGACACATTTTTGTTGGAAAAGGTATTTATAAGTACTAATATTATAAATGCAAAAGTAACTCTGTTTGTTATCTCCTCACGCCTTAACGGCTGATCGGATTTGGATGAAACTTAGCACACGGGTAGACCATGTCCTGAAATTGGACACAATATACCATTTTATCCCGCGAGTATGTTCCCTTGGGACAATTTTTGAATTTCGGAAGCTAGTATGTTATAAAGTAGGTATTACTCCTTTGTTTTACAATACTATTTTAAATCTAACATCGTGGGAAATAGTGAACTAGTACTAAAGCTAGACGTCATAAACGACGCATTAGTAATATTTTATTGCTTTCACGACACTAACATTTAATGATACCGTTCTTAGTGCTTGCTACAAACGTTTCAACATTAATTTTAGCACTAAAACGTGGAACAAAAAACAAAATCATCCCGGAAGAAAAGGTACATGAAGACAAACTCAACCAATGGTTAAAATTTTGATAAAATGTTCATTTAAATCTTTATTTCGATCAATCGTTAGTTACTAGTCTTTTTTAGGTTATTGTTTTTTTTATGTAACCATTGGTAAAGCTAAATTTTGATCGAAAATACACATTAAAAAAAATGATTTTTAACCATTGCTTGAAAATTATCCAACGACATAAAAAGACTCCCACAATATTAAATACTAGTTGCCGCCCGCGGCACCCCCCGCGTGATTGTCGAATATTATCACAAGGGAACATATTCCCGGGATAAAAATCCTATGTGTTATTCTAGACTATAATCTACCACTGTGCCAAATTTCATCAAAATCCATTCAGTAGTTTTTGCGTGACAGAGTAACAAACATCCATCCATCCATCCATTCATACTTACAAACTTTCGCGTTTATAATATTAGTAGGATTAGTAGCTGCTGGTACAATTATATCGTCCAGGTATCAAACATTGTTTATCCGTAAGTTAACCATGCGCCCCGTTTTACTAGCCCACTATCTAGAAGGCAAGCCGGTAAATAACTAGAGAGCCTTGACTCCAATGCTTTCCTGTTCGCTTACTTCACATGTTCGCACAAAAAAAAAGTTAACTGGCACTTATTATTTTTATGTAGAAAACTGTGATAAGACACCTCTTTGCTGACTAATTTACGGTCTCGAAGTTATGCAACAGAAATGAGTTGGTTGATGAAATAGGTTTATCGTTTCAAGTCATTCCGGTTTGGCAATGCTGGAATTGAGAAGATTATAGGGAACATTTATATTTTGAATAACACGTTAATTGAAAAGAAATAACCTGTTCGTTCAGTTATTATTATCTGCATAGGTAATAATACTTAGTATCTACATTATATCCTTGAGATAATTTGTATATACCTTGTGTCTTTTTAGGGTTTCGCATCAAAATCATACCAACAGGAATTCTGCCTGTACGTCTGTCATTGCCGCTTATTTCAAAAACTATAATTAATTTTCAAAATAAATTATAAGCAACGTTTTTTAACGACTAAAATTAACGAAATTTATAGAATAGAAAATAATTGTATTATTTTTGGTATTCAACTTTGTAATTGGTAAAATATTTTTCTACCAAAATACGGAACCCTAGGTGAGCGACAGACTTTTTAACCGTAAAGTTTTTTGACTTTGTTTGTATCAGCAAATAAACTTAAAATTAAACCACTTCTTGATCATTTTCCTCATAAAAATTCCACGAAAAAAAACTATTAGGTAGAATTATAGTCTATTCCACTGTTTGGCAACTGTGGAAAACAGTCCAAAATATTTAATATTAAAAGTTGGTCTTTCCTGGGGTTTATATTTTCGTCAAAAAAGGTTGGATATAAATTTAAAATTATATCGATGACTTTTAATCAACATACTAATGCGTCAGTCAAAAATAAAATTAACCATTTCGACTCATTTCCTCTTTGTAAAAGAATGAGTCGAAATGGCTAAAGATATATACAGGAAAATTAACTTTTTAATGCAGTCTTACTCAGTTTTTGACGCTTTTTCGATTATAATTTTATTTAAAATTGCGAGACGGAAAAAAAACCTTTTTATACCAAAAATTTCCATGACAAAATTTTTTTTTACTTCTCAACATTTCCTTAAAGACAAACATCACTTTTTGGCTAAACCGTTTCGTTTGTCACTAGTTGCCAAAAGTACGATGTTTGGAGTTACGCTTATTGTAGCAGAGATCCTACTACTCTTTCAGTTCTTATTTAAAATATAGCAATCCGAAACTAACTAACCGATCTCCCACAACTTCCGTTCACCAGCATCGCGCTGATTAATTGAGAATCGTTCAAAAATATTGGTCAAGTGCAAATGGCACTTTGTATCGAGGGCTCCGTACCCATTTAAGACTAACAATTTATAGAGCAAAAAGCTGCTGAGCGTCTATCCCACTTTTATTTTCAAGAAACTGTTATTTTAATAGAGTGAACTGGCTTTTATACTTGCAGTAGTGTCTATTTAGACTCTTTTTATTTGTTTTTTTTTTTCTGAAAGCAATTGTGAAGTACCTTAAATATGAGACAAACACTAGTTTGTCAAGACACTGGGCATAGTATTTTAAAGTAAGTAGCCGTTACAAAAAACTCAAATAAATCAAAATTATTATAGTAACAAGAAAGTAAGCCAGGTTTTTGTTTTATAAGGGATTAGTATAAAATTTTAGTTTTCAATGTTACAAGGATCCCTAAAAAATCACAAAAATACACCCACTTTCACATGCTTCTTATGGCAACAAGTATGTTGTATAACAAAAGTGAATGAAGTGACGAATAAATAAAATTTCTCAAATGTCAAATTATTGCGAAGATGTTGCATCATTTTAAAGAATTTCACCGCGAATCAATTAATTAAATTATTATATATTATTTTGTAACATTATTAGTCTGAACTCATAATGTTAAATAAGATTGTAAGTGATGAATGCATTTTCGTGACCAAACTGTGAATGTTCATTATTTCTCAGAAGACTAAGTGTCTTGTGTATGTATACTAATATTATAAAGAGGAAAGATTTGTATTTTTGTAAGTAACGAATAAACTTAAAACTACTGGATCGATTTAAAAAATGCTTTCAGCAATGTACAGCTACATTATCAGCGAGTAACAAAGGCTATACTTTATCCCCGAACTCCAACGGGAACGGGAACTACGCGGGTGAAACCGCGTGACGTGCGCTAGTTAAGAAATAAAATCTAGCACTACCGAAACATACCTACTAGATATTGTCATTCTATTGGAGAAACTCGAATCTAGCAACCTCATCTAGCATTCTTCCATCTGTTTTACACGACTGCCCCTGACAGTAGGAGGGTAATATTATTTCCTGAGATGCACTACAGAAAGAAAGAAAGAATAAAGAAAATTAGTTAATTTGGCACACACAGATACACACAATATATGTACAAATAAAAGGAAACTTAATTTAAAACAATAATATTGCGTGCCCCGCGACTGCGCCAAATACATAGGTCCAGTTCAGCAAAATGCCAGACAACTAGTAGTTCCCTGACGCTGGTTTTCAACTGATCCTTATGTTAAAGTGTACGGATATGAATCAGTTTTTTATGGTGTTAAATATAATAATAACAATAATTCTTTATTATCAGGCAACTAAGGTCCATAGATAAAATACACAAATTAAACATACAAAAAATAAATTAATACACAGGTACAGGTATATAATGATATAATATAGTAAACGATATTCATATGTATAATATTTTGGCGTCCTAATGACATATCATTCAATTATATATTCAAATCCACTACTCATTCCTTAGTCGCACAGTTACCGCAAATAAACGTAACTCACAAACCTAGTGCGTCAATAAACAGTACCAAAGACAATACTAGGTTTCCAATCACCGCAAGCCACTAAAACTAAGTGCCTGATACTATTTGGCCTACTTTAGCTATATCCTTAACAGTAATAGTTACGTGCGAATCACTATTACGCAGGACCCAATTGTCTGACCTGGCCTTGATAAGACCACTATTGGAGCTAGGGATGTAAACATGTTTAACATTATCGCCACGTGCATTTGGCAGTCTCATTGGTGACACAAAGAGCGTTCGACCCTGACTGATACGAGAAGACAAGTCCCTAACTATTACAAAAGATTCAATTGACGTCATCGATGTACCTACAATAAACGTAAAAAAGTTGAAAACAACGTCATCCAAAGGCACGTCTTAATCCTCGAATCCCATGGTTTCTGTGTCAATTATTCAAGTTTGTGACAAGGAATGATCGACCATAGAATGCGATACACCCAAATAAGAAGTCGACAAAAATGAAAGTTTAAATAAATTCCTTTTTTGTTTTTTTTTTAAACTCGTTTGTGTTTACCAAATAAAATTAAAAATCTTGCGGACGGAATTCAGCCTTGGGCGATGCAGTTCATTCAATTGTTCTTATAACATGCCATCCCGACTAAATACTACTTTTAATAAGAGAATAGAAACGACCAATTCCTGATATGGATTCCCAAAATTATTTACCTTCTAAACTAAAAATTCAAACTGGAAATTCTCATAGGTAAGTTATGTCATACTTTGAAACTATAATCATAACTCAACTTACAAAGTCAGATAGCGAGAATTTTTGCAACAAGTCTTAAATAGGTACAGAAAAAGCTTCACAAAGTCCATATTTATGGGATACAGAAGTTTATTGTTCTATTTTTCGCTTGTATCTATAGTAGTATCTTTAGTTCGACGCGACATTATAGCAGTAAAATCGATTCTACCTGGCAAATACAGCAAGCAATAAATTTGTATTTATTTTTGTACAAGCAAGTTGCTTTACTGTTGCATTGTGTTTGCTCTCGGTATATAGGAATTTAACTTCTACGTAAATAATAATTTGCCAAAAATTAAATTAAAGAATTAATCCAGATGAGCATTTTCGACCACCTAAAGAGCCAGTTTTATAAGACTCCCAAAAAAAATCCTTTATGAACTAAAAAATGTAAAAAATATGTTCACAAAATTACTCTCCTCTTTTCTTCAATGTGCCTATTGGAGAAGGCCATCCCCTACTCTTTCATCACATCATTTATCGAACTCTGCCATTTTACCCTTTTCCAATAAGGACTCGTGGTCCTTATTGATGTCATATGTATGTACAGACGCCAGCACATAAAGCTACGACAATCTTTCAAATTTCTTTAATATTTTTTCAACCTTATCGCTAAGGCATTAGCTTAGAGCTTGATTGGGAAAATTTGACAGTTTCGGGTAGCTTGATGTGCTGGAGTCTGTACTATAACCAAAAATTACCGAAATTAAATTAAATTTTCGTATAGGTGTCATTCAAGGTCAACTATGGCATATTTCTTCTACAAAAAACCACATATCAAACTGATAATTTCAGGAGGTCATTGACAGATGTCCGTTAGTGCGACGTTTTAGCCAGTTAGAACATTGTTCTTAACTCATTAACTTACAAAAACTGAAATCAATTTGAACAGTACCTCATCATAATACTTTGTTGTCTTTTGTAAAAGAAACTCAATAACATGACCTTTACACCGGTGGTAGAGGACGAGGTGTTTGGTACCCGACTGTCCCAGTACCTTAATAACACCATCCTAAGTGCTTGGCGTTAAGACTGGATTAAAAATGACTTAAGTCTTTGTTATAAGATTTTATAAGCACTGCTATTTATTATTCTCAAGTATTTAAAAAGGTGTGTCATAACTCGTCAACATCAGCATTATACTACCTGAAACCCAAATTGTTTGTGGTTGGCGCTGCATCTTTTTTTTGACTATTTTAAGGCACGCGTTTGACTACTTTCTCAATTCAATTCCATTCAATTCAACTCTTAATTGCAATCACATGTGTTTAACAAGATCATAGATAGGTACATTTTTACAGTTTACATGGACCCTGTCGGGCACAGCAATTTAATATAATAGTGGCTTTATTTAGGTTACACAAACGTGAGGAACTAAAGTCAAATAAAATTGGTAGCCAATAAATGAAAATCTCACCTTATTGTAAGCGATGATGTGGTCGAAGATGGAGCTCACTTGCCTAGAAGTAACCTGTTCACTCTTGTTGCTATCAGGAAACACAGACCGGCAGGGAATTCCACTCCTTAGCTGTACGCACAATTAACGTGTTCCCAAAACGTTTTCTGCGTTTGGGTGGGATGTTCATCATGTACCGGTAGCGCATCGCCGTCCGTCTTGTGTTCCGATGATGGAACGGGCTTGGCGGAACTAAGCTATGCAATTCTGTCGCACACTCCCCAAAACGCAGCCGATAGAATACCGACAGGCTAGCAATTCGGCGTCGATGCTCAAGACGTTGGGGCTTCGACTCGACGAGTCTATCGTTGCCGATGATCCTCTTGGCTCGTTTCTCAATTGACGCAAGGGTAGCAAACTGGTATGGCACAATGGCCTTTTCCACGGGAACAGCGTTTTTTGTGATAAAAAGTAGGCTATAACACTCAGCAATAGTGTTCAGTTCAAGACTCTCTTTAAAGAATACATGAATGCATTCTCGCAACAAATTGGTTTCCAAAAAAGTACACAACACTCTAGTTACATAAAAGCCTTGTCTCCTAGGTTTGAGTGCCTTTATTTTAGGAGCGAGAGTTACAATTTCATGAACGTTATGCATGACGAATAACTTTATTCCACCTGAAATTTTTTGGTTTTGATTACGTTGACTACATTTTTATTATTATTTTTTTAATTTTGTGTAATTAGTCTTTATAACCCAAAGGTTGACTGGTAGAGAATGCCTTGATGCATTAAGTCCGTCCATGTATCACTATTGTACATAAAGTTTAAATAAATAAATTATTAAACAAACTAAAAATAAAATAACATCAGTAAATAATAAAGAAAACAATTCAATCACTATAATTATATAAAACTCTTGCGTTACTGGGTGACTGAGTGATTGAGTGACTGCTGGAATTTGGCATGTAGCTTCAAAAAACGGGATATGCGCGTACGAAGTTGCGAGCTAAAGCTAGTTCTTAATAATAATAAACGTACATATGTTAATATTCAACACATACATAGTTAATTTTCAGTCCAAACTAGTCTAGCGTAAGAGCCAGATAATAACAGTGTGTAACAAGCATTAATAAGTCGATTTAAATGACGCCATTATTATCGTATTAGCCAGGCAATTTGCTGTAGTAACCCACAATGAAATTAGCGATTTCACAGCGTTTGCCGCGAATTAACTATTTGGCAATACAGGCACCATTTGATGGTAACAGGAATTAAATTCCTTTGCGGATTTAATTAGAGAAAAGTAATTGGAAGCGTATCGAATTGATATTTTAGATGAAAATTATGTTAATTGCCTGGTGGAACTTCTCTTTTATTCATTATTTCTTTTCTAGATATATTATATCATCTTCCACGCAGATCATCCATTGTTTCTTTGGTTCCTGTTTACTTCTATAGACATCCACGTAGTCTATCCTGTTTCTCATTAATTATGTAAAAGTCTGAATGTTTGGATGTTTTTCAATCAATCATGCCACAACGGCCAAACGGCCTTGGATGATATTTAGAACAAGAGATAGCCTTTGTTAAGACATAGAACTTTATGTTCCGGTAGTACATCCCCTGAGATAATTTTGGCCTTTTTTGGCCGGATCAAACAAAAGCTTGTATGCACTTGAAATTAAAAGGACTACTAAAAACAGTCTACTGAATTTCCTCTGCCAGGTAATAAAATGAAGCGCCAAATGATTTCTCTCAAAATACTCACGGAGAATCTATGAGCAGCGAAAATAAGGATACTGCGTTCAAGTGCTGCCCATCCTTAGGCGGAAAAAACGTCCTTATTTGCTTTATTACTGTTGATCGCGTTTCCCCTGTTCAACCTTGTTTACTTATTTATTTAGCAGCTATGTTTTCCTCTGGAGTGAAACAAACGAATAAACAACGCGTTTCTTTTGTTTTTTTTCAGGTGACTCGCAAGTAGCGTATCTCTACGTCATCCGCAAATTCAGCTTCACAGAGGTTGAATACAGCATTTATGGTACCATAAACATCGTCTTGGGTCTCTTTGGTAAGTACAATTAACACTAATTCATACTTACATTCATAAGTAAAGGTTCATACACAAACATCAATCACGTTACCATCACGTCCGTTACTGATTTTTAAAGAAGAATTCTACAATGATAGGCGCCAGATAAATTTGCATTTTTGGCGTCGTTGAGTTACAGAAATTAATGTCCCGGTACTAGTAACTGAATCAAGTAAAGGCGCGGGTTATTCGCGCGAGCAGTATACATGCACTAGAAAATCACTTGTGCTTGTACATGGTGCAAGTAGCTGGAGCAAGCAAGGCGCGAGCTACTTGCTTCTCTCTTCACAAAAACAAAATTGAAACAAAACAAATTGTTGTTTTGTTTCAATTTTGTTTTTGTTTTGTAATTAAACTTGTGCGGGTAGCACGCGCGCGTCGCGGATCGTGCGGATTACTTGCGCGGGTAGCTCGCGTTGGTACATGCTCGAGTCGCTGGAGTCGCCCACCATCTTACCACGCACCATATAACCTGCCTAAGTGCCTGCACATGTGCAAGCTACATGCACCGTGTACAAGCACCATAAAAGTAGGTGTATTAAATTATTTGGCGCCTACTATACACTATAATTTTTGAGGGGAGCGTGACTGATCAGCGGCGTGTCGGTAACGAGACTGATATGGTGTATGTATACCTTAAGTTAGTAAGGTTTGGGCAAGGCCGTCCGCAATAAAATTTTATCCTTTAATGCCCCTTCTATTCTTTGCCAAGGGTTCGATATTATTGACTTATAAAATGTGTAATTAAATTTGGAGACAAGTTTGGGATGGAATAATGTTTTGGATATATCGATAAAGTTTTGATAATTGATTAAATTTGTTGAATGAAAGACTGCGTTAACTAAAATTTAATATGTAAAAATGTAGATGTTTGGATATTTCAAAATCAGCCACGCTTCATCGGATTTAGATGATGCACATGTACTTAGAAAGCTTTATATTTTATATTTCCGTAGTATGTAGGTACGTTCCCGGGTTTCCGACATTTGAACAGGCGACACCAAAGGTAAAAGTTAGTAAAATAATAAAAATATTGCAGTTTTGTTAAAACGGTCGTTGTTCAAGGGCTGAATACTACTGCATGGGTAATTAATCCAGTAAAGTATCTTTGATTCCGGCGTGCGTTATAAGAAGTCTCTAAAATTATTCAAGGTTACTAAGTACTTAGGTTTTGGTCCGTGAGCTTGGGTTTTATCGCATTTTGTTTTTATATTTTTTATATCTTCTGCATAAAAAAAATTCGGTACCTACAATCTAAAATAGACTTCAAAAAAGAGATCCCTAATATTCACCTCCAAGGGTCATCCGTCGTTACAAAATATCAGGACGTTTTTTGCAACTCATATCTTTACCTACAAAAACATGCAAATAATTTTTATTTTTGGTCAAAATGAAATCATAGGTATAAATTGCTCGCATTTGCATAATATTTCTTTGTGAGTCCAATGTGACCTTTCTATGGCTGGTGTATGGAAGTTATATATTTTACGATGTTTTAAGAAATGCATCTCGTTGCGTGCGGCTCGGTAAACGTTGTCTTTATCAACCTAGGTCAAGGATGCGGACCGCGATAGACTTGCAACGATCACGCAACCAATTCTCCGTTAACCAAAAATAAACTCAATACCGATCGACATAAAGTTAAATTTTCTCTACATGAGATAACTTTAATTAATTTACTAATTATTTTTATCAATACAGGTTTGAAGTAAGCAGGTGATGTTTAACAAATTAATTTAAATCATCATACTTTCAATGTTAAACCTAATTTTCGGTCGTTCACTGGGTGCCTTTAATTGTGGCAGGTAAGTATCTCAAGTTATAGATCCAGTTTTATTCGATTGGACGGGGATCATTGAACTAAAATCAGCCTTAAAGGTTCTCCAACGACTTCTCGAGTATTTTTGAACTATGTGTAAGTAAGCAGAGGAAGTTGTACTTACAAATAAATCGTTTTTTTTTTATTATCATTATGCTCGCGTTTGACCATTACCACGCACCTGATGGCAAGCGATGAGGTGTCGAAGATGGAGCACGCTGTAATAGAAGTAACCTATTCACTCTTGACTTCAACAGCTAGCTGTAGCTATCAGAAAACACATAAATATATATTTTTAGGGTTCCGTAGTCAACAAGGAACACTAATAGTTTCGCCATGTCCATCGCCCCGGTTTATATCAGAGAGGCTCAGCACTAGAAAGTTGGAGTTTGGTATGAGTATACATATTAATTACGCCGATAAAGTGGTAAAATTAAATCTTAAAACAAAAATAATATTCGGTAAAGTGGCTATGTTTTTTTTTATTGTATCGTCCATCCCATAGTGTCGTTGGATAGGTCGCTTAAAAATATTGAGGGTGTGCTGAGACCATTTTTCAATCCAAGGTTCCGTTCACGAAATATTAAGTTTTAAAGTGCTTATTTTTGTTGTTAGAGTCAAGTGTCGTCGTCCCCCTGCCCAGCTAAACGGTAGTTTTTGGAGACGTCAAAAAATTAATTGTAGTAGCATATATTACGAATTTAACTATAACAGCTAAGTAGGCTTTATAAGTTAACGAGTAATAGTCGACCACCCTATAAATGTAAGTACTTGGCAATTGTGGCGTGCAACTACGGAACCCTACACTGCGCGTGGCCCGACACGCACTTGGCCGGTTTTGGTATATTATATTCTTGAGAAGCTGTAGAGATGCTGATTAATATGTACCGAGTTATTGTAAATCCTTGCATAAAAAACGAAAATGCAGAAATAAATTCAAATGTATTATGAATTTATTTCTGCATTTTCCATTTTTATATACCTAAAGTAGCAGTGTTTAATCCTATGTGTTTACACATCAATATCGGTAATTGCGTCGTAAATTCTTAAAATAGTTTACAGAAACGCAATAATTGCATATTTTTTTATGAAATGCGGAAAGGTCGGCGCAAGATCAATTCATTATCTTCAAGTATCTGTGAAGTTATCAGAAAGTAAATATTGTCGCGGAATAGGCGCGAATTAAAGTTAAAAAGATAATGAGATTAATAGTGCATATTATAATAGTGTGATAAGGACTTTAATAAGTAAACATATTATTTTTTAATTGTTAATAGCCTTGCGTTTGGCCATTATCTCACTTGATGGAAAACGATGTTGTGGTCGACAATGTAGCACGCTTGCCTAGAAGTAACCTACCTACTCGTTCTTGACTTTAAGACCCCTGGGTAGTAACTAGTAGGAAAAACAGACTCTGGCAGGAAATTCCACTCCTTAGCCGTACGCACAATGAAAGTATTCTCAAACTTATCTTCAAACACGTGAATGGAAACTCAGGACATCTGCACTGGTGCCTATCAACAGTATGCGTTACAGTGGGTCTCAAACATAGAGTCTAGTGCAGATAAATATGTCACGTCGAGTGGCAGATGTTGTGCAACAGATCGGTTTCCAAAGTCCGGAAATTCACGATATAACTCGTGATTTATATCTCGAATTTCCGTGAACTGTATGCACTTGTGTGTCACAATTGTAAGGAAGTTCTGCAGTAGGTATAAAGTCAAAAAAGTTTGTCATTTTTGAGTTTGGAACCAAGGTTCCATCTTTTTCTTCTCTCTGGTCGGTATGAGTAATACCAACATGAGTACTTTTAGCCAGGCAATAAGACTATTCCGACGGTTCTGAAAGTCTTAGATTTCTCGGAACCCTGGAACTTTGAACCCTGGTTGGTGTGGTACTATTGCAGGATGTAGAAACAATATACATATTGTGGGCTGCAGTTTGAGGTGGCTAGAGTAAAAAAAAAATGATTGTAAACGGTAGGTAGTCAATATTAGTCATACCTTCCTATCTAAGTATCATAGGTACGATAGGTAAACCGTCCGCCTATGTGTAAAAATTAGATATATTCAATGTTGGGTTCCAACCATTACCCTACATACATAGTTAAGGGTATTGCCACACCAATCGATCGATCGTCGATCGATGGTAGAATGGATTAGTTGTCTTCAATCGATAGTTACTACTTCTTTCTTCGATCAGCCAAAGTTACCTCGATGCCATCGATCGGCGGTCGGTCATTTATTAATCGCCCGATATTCGTTGATCAGCCGAAGCTACCTCATCAATTTATCAACGTCGATCGATGACATCGATTGACGTTGGATCGATTGGTGTAGTAACACCCTAAGAGTACTTACATGCGGTACCTGCCCAACCAATCAATTTGAGCAATCGAGTTTTAAACAGTTGCATTGCATTTGAAAGCCGTGGCGTAACTGATAATCTGCAACCTATTTGAACAGATATCTAACGTCGCAAAATAAATCTATTGACAGAAGGCAGATCGGGCAGAAAAAAAAACTAATCTCCGAAAACAAAAGTTAGTAATGTATCTACGTTTTTATTTCACAAATCATGGGTTTGCAAGGTTACAATTTGGATGGGCCCTAATTCTTACATAATCTAAATTTATATTAGTTAAAAGCAGTTACAACTGATTCTTTGTAAGAACATGCCTAAACTCTGGAAGTACCGATCCGATTACAAAGTTTTCACAGATTGAAAGGAAAATTGTCACTGGCCTGATAGGCTACTTATTTATACCGGAAAATAACCTATTCCTATAAAACGGTCATGACAATGAAGTCGCACGTGAATTCTAGTACGGAATAAGTAAAGTCGCACATCACCATCTTCCTGCTCTTATCCCTATTGGGGTCGGCGCAACATATCAGGGTTCTATCGGCATTCCCCAAAGACTGCCCCGCATGTTTTGTATTGATAGATACGAGTATTATAGAGTTTATAACTTCCATTCTGACTTGACAACCGTCACGTTTTCACCGACTCTCTTTTCACTTCTCACACAATCCAAAATTATTTTCTCTGGCCTTCCTCTTCTAACATTTTTCATGAGCTTTCCATGAGTATACGGTGTATATATATGTGTACTATTTGGGTGAACAAAAATCATGGAACTCGCGTCATCGTCACCGAACACTTAGTTTTCACTTCTATCGGTAGTCCAAAGACAGCCCCGCATGTTTTATATTGACAAATGTTAAAGAGGTATGCGGAACAGGGTGTGAAATCTCGCAAACCTTCATTGAATTGGGAGGATCCTCCGACCGGACGGTTTTTGTGTCCGGAGGGCAACTGCCCGATAGTCGGTATTCGGACTGTTGTATATGTTCAAATCGCACGGAAAACGTTGATACCGCGATGCAGGATTTTGTTGGTAGTTCGTCGCTGGTAGTATAAATGGCGTTGCGGTTCTTTTGTTGCCGTATAAATTTCGCTTCGTTAGTTTTTCTTAGTGGCATTGATGGCGCCACAATATTAAAAAAAAACCCTAACTGACAGTATTTTTTGTATTATTCTACCTATTTTCGTAGACGTCGACTGCATACGACTACGCAACATTTAAAAAAGTTCTACGGATTGCATGTAACCGCGCCTTCTGCATCCGACTACATAGTGCAAATTGTGTCCAAATACGCAGTACTGCATAATGCATGAGACTCAGTCCAGCACAACTGTTTATTTAGTAGTCCTGGTATAAACAGGGTTACAGAATACTGTTTCGATAGCATTGGAAAATGTTAATGAACGTAAAACCACTTCAATGTAATTAAAAGATGTAAATGTAGATAATAGTAACAGCCATACGGGTCGATCTTCGAGGTTAAGCAATGTTTGCGAGGTTGGTCTTTGGATGGACCGTCTATTACACACCGAAATTCCTCAATACTTCTGAAATTGAGTATTTGTATCAGCTATCATTTGTACCTACTTCTTTAATGCCTATATACGAAAAGCCGGAAGCCAGAGAATGTGACACCAGTCTTACCAAGAGGTACCCTGTTACTGGGTTGCAAATACCTCCTCCTTTTTGGAAGTCGGTTAAACGCTGGAACTCCATCTAGCAAGACTAGGAGCTGACCCCATCATAGTTGTACTTAGTAATTGTAGGACCTTTGTCCGCAACTCCACGTCCAAACGCGTATTTTGCTAAGGTACTTAAACGATAGATGACTGTTTAAAAAACTCTCGACACCTATTGAAACTTAATCAGTCAATTGTTCTCTCTACTGAGATTGAGGCCTCCGCCCTGTGAGAGGGAATTAGTGATGGGCTAGAAATATGTTACGCTTAAACCTAGTCGGTGGCACATCCTCAGAAGTTATACGTATGTTTCTCTAGACTTGTCGTGGAACACCGGGGTGGTTTTAGTCAGTAAGAGTCTGACAGACCCCTCCACCCACCCCAGGGTGGAGGATTTCCATGAGGAATTCCCCCCGACATCAAAAAAAAAAAAAAAGGTATGGTGGATGCTCGGTGTCACTACTGCGTCAACTGTCGGGAGGACACGGCGCGGCATAGGCTGGCAGAGTGTGCCGCTTGGGAGGAGCCGCGCCGTGCCCTCATCTCTGTGGTAGGCAGAGACCTCTCGCTGCCGGCCGTAGTTCGTTCTTTGGTCGGCAGCGGGGAGTCCTGAGACGCGGTGGTTTTCTTCTGCGAGACAGTTATGGCGCTTAAGGAGGCTGAGAAAGGGAGAGGGAGATCTCGACCGCTCTCCCGGCCCGCAGCAGGCGCATCGGGCGTCGGATTACGGTGCCCTCTTCCGGCCCCCCTAACTGGGTCCAGGGGTGACGGACATGGGAATGTCCGTCGTCCCCCATTCCTCCGGACCCGAGGTGGCGGCGCGAGGTGTTCCCGTGCGCCCTTCTTTGATGTAGCGGGGGAGTTAAACACCTCACTCCCCGCGCTGACGCGAGGTGGCCCGCGGAGGCGGTCCGGCACCAGCCAACCGGGGTGGTTTTAGTCAGTAAGAGTCTGACAGACCCCATCAGACATCCATGAGGATTTCCCCCGAGATAAAAAAAAAAGGTATGGTGGATGAGACAATCAGTCTTTCAAGTTCTGATTCTAGTACATATTGCCTCATAATCTTTTCCTGCACCGTTTTGTGGATGTCACATTTTGTTTCCAGTATAACAGATTGCATAATATTTTAAATGAGACATGTGAATAAACTCTTGGGTCATTTACCTAAAATCCGGTTAAATAAAATAATGCTAAAAGCTTTCGAAATATGCAGTATTTGTGTAATTTTGTCTTCAAATATTTAAGGTCGAAGACCCAAGACATAAAGTAATGCCCAATAAGGACAAGATATTATTATTTTTATTGTCTTTATTTATTTTCCTTACATACTAATTTACATTTTTAAATATTTCTTAAAAAAACACACGTTAAAAAAAACATTTAAATATATAAAAAGTAATAGTCCGCCGGTGTCGGGAGCAGAGTCCAAGCTACCGGTGGTTAGGGTTCCAGAGAATGGAACCTCCTCACAATACGAGCCGTATCGAGAAGTACTGCCTTCTGTATCAGGCCCTTTACCCAACTGCGTAACGCCAGCTTATTATTAAGGTTTTTCATCAAGTCATGAGCAAAAGATAATATTTTCTTCTTGATGGCCTTCCTTGTTAAAGAAACAACTGTTAAATAACACAAAAACCTATATACCTTCATCCGTCTAAAATCATGGAAACTAAGCGATGAAGATGAAGTTAGGTACTTTTTAGCGACTTCAGAAAAAGGAGGAGGTTCTCAATTCAGCTGTATTTTTATTTGACCTCAGATCTCCGTAATTTTTTCAAATTTGGAAAAAAAGTATTTATTTGAAAAGATATGCTTCCAAATTGATTCCATTCAATTCTGGTTCTGCTGATGGGATTCATAGGAAATTGACGGTATTTCTCAAATACACTTCTGGACACATCTATTGGCCCACCTTAGAGTTTAGGTTTCGATGGCCCCTACCGAAATATGATTGCTAGATTGAACAAAAACTGTTGATGCAGTTTTAAACCTGATACATTTTACCATCTTTTTCGATCGTATTGTTTTAAATTTGAATTCAGAATACCATACGACATGGAGCTACGCCTAACAAGTCGGATATGCGCCTTGTTAAAGGCAATTGATTTTTGAATAAAAAACATGTTTTATCAAATAAAGGTTTAATTTAATAACGCGTGTTGCCTCCATGGGCATCTACCACAGCTCTCATACGATTAGGCATAGAGTTTATCAACCGCTCTATGCAATTTTGAGGGATCATCTCCCATTCCTCTTCTATGGCAGTTTTCAACTCCTGCATCGTCTGGGCAACTGGCTGACGAGCCCCAACACGTATATTTAGCTCGTCCCACATGTGCTAAATGGAGTTCATGTCTGGGCTTCTGGCTGGCCAGTCCATAACTGTGATGTTCACATCCCGAAGATATTCCCTGACGATGCCGGCCGCATGGGCTCTTGCATTATCATGCATAAAAAGGAAATTTGGGCCCACATAGTCCGCGTATGGTATCACGTGAGGTTCTAAGCACTCACGAATGTACCTTTCAGCATTTAATGTTGGCAGCCGTGGTCCTGTAACAACCTCAAGTTGAGTTTTACCGCTCGCGGATATACCGCCCCAGACAGTCCATGAGCCACCGCCATAAGCAACCCTCTCTTCAAAGCAGCTTTGTGCGAAACGCTCTCCCTTACGTCGGTAGACCTTCTTCCTTCCATCATTGCCATGTAACACAATTTTAGACTCATCAGAAAAGAGTACACGGCTCCAATCTTGCTGTGTCCAATTTAAATGACTGCGTGCGAAATGAAGGCGCGCTGTTCGGTGGGCTCGCGTTAGTTTGGGCCCATTAGCTGGCTTGTGTGGTACCATATCGCGTTCTTTTAACCTTCTCCGAACAGTTTTGAGCGCTCACAGATACTCCGTGGAAGTCGCGAAGTTGGTTTTGTATCTCAATGGAGGTAAGGTGACGATTTCTCAAGCTGGTCGTCACGATGAATCGATCCTGCCTTTCAGTTGTGACCCGAGATCGTGGCCTTCCTTGGCGACGAACAAAGCCGCCAGTCTCTAGGTACCTCCGATAAACATTTCGGACCGCAGATCGACTTAAATTAAGTTGAGCACTCACGTTTCTTTGGCTGTGTCCGGCCTGAATAAGTGCCACAGCTTGGGCGGCGACTTCAGGTGAAGTATCCATAGATTATTGATAGAACCTCACCTTAATGTTAAGAATAAGTAATGTTTGTTGCAAAACCAAAGATATCAATCACTTTTTCAAGAATTAAATCCAAGTAAACCAATAAAACCAAGTTTTCTTAGTATTCGATTGTTTGATATCAACAAACAGGCTCCAAATTGTCTTTTGTTTCTATAAATTCTGTGTTCGAAATTCAAAAAAAGACTATTGAATGAAATTGTGAATGTGCCAGGTTCAAAACTGCATAAAAACTTTTTGCTCGACCTAATATATGAGCAGCAATAGATGTGTCCAGAAGTATATTATAAGCATAGGTAGACCTAAAGATTTTTTAAATGATCGATTTCTAAATCGGAATATAGAATCAGAAGTTAAAAGTTGTCTGAAGTTATAAAACAGTGTGACACGTTCTTTTCTTAAATTCTTAATTATCTAAATTCCTACATTAATTTGAGTATTTTAATCCTGCAGGAACCGTTTTCTGCATATCAGTCCTGAGCAAAAGACTGAGCGTGCAGGACAGCGCTATCGGCGCACTAGCTGGTGCGAGCAGGATAGCTAGCTGCTTCATGTTTGCGTTTGCGCCGACAAGACCGTGGTACTACTCAGCCCCGATACTGAACATCTTCAGTCATACTGGCCTGACTGCTGTAAGGTCTTTGGCCACCAAGAGCGTTCCTACGGAGGAAATTGGTAAGATATTTTTAGTTCTAATTCGCGAGGGTGGCTGGTGAGCGAGGGCTTTTTTTTTGGATAGGATATCATCAAATGTCTTCTCCCGCTCTGGGCGAAGTGGGTATTTCCAGGTGTGGTAAAGTGTCATTGGGATTTCTCATTAGGAGTTTCAGGGATATGCCCGGAGTTTGTAAGCGTGACAACCACGTGTATTAGAAAGCACGTTAAGAGAGTTACCTGTCTATCTGCTATCTGCTGAAGATTCGGTCAGGTGGGAGGACTATTAAGGGCAAATACCACCAATGAACTGAATGCAATCAGAACATCTCAACCACGTTTAGGAATTGGTGGAAGAGAATTCCTTACCAAAAATTACACTCACAGCTCTTGAACGCAGATTAGATGTGCTGATCAGGTTCGGTTTCATTAATTAAATTAGCTTTTTGAGCTGTGGAAAGAGGCCAGACTATGAGATTGTGGTCTTTCATAATGTCTTAGAATTTGAGGAAACCTTTGGTGCGGGGTGTAACATGTTAGTTCCAGGACGTTAAACAAGCAATACATTTTAAAATATACATCCATTTTCCTGTGGATGCGCTTACGAGAATCAGTAGTGGTTCTACTGCAGGTAAGCAGCTTATTACCGCGACTGATCCAGTAAGTCGCTTACCTTACAAGAAAACTATTTTCCAATGTCCTTGAAACTACCCACCGCACAAAAATTCAATTTGCTCCACCAACAAAACAATCACGTTATTGAAACAAGTTCTTAATTGAATTCAATTGGAACTATTTGTAAGTAACTTCACCTCAAAATCTTTAAGAAACAGAAAATCTTAAACTTTGATTATTCTATTTATCTGGAAGCGAACCGTTCAAAAGCATTTACAGAAAATAAATGACGGAAGAAATTGCTCAATAAAACGTTACGACTTGATAAGACAAAATTTGGCGAAAAGGGCAAAAACAGCAGTTTGTACAAGGGAGAAATGCCTATTCAAAGGATTAGCACCTGTTGCTATGAAGTCAGAGGATTCGTTTTTGCGTAAATTTTCTTAGCGTTAGCTCACCCACTAAATTAATCAGGAGAAACGTGGAAATTTGAAATTGTTTGTTTCATGTTGTTGGCTTTGCGAAGTTTGTACTTCAAAATTCATGAAGTTTAGTAGATCTTTATTTAGAGATTTGTTTAGCTTGTTTCAGGTTAAGACATGCCTCTTGTTTTCTAGCTGAAAATACATTATTATTTTACTATTGTTATCAGTATTATAGTAACAACTACGTATATCAATCACAATGCAATGCATGCCACGCGTTTCGGGTTCATTATTTGATTCCGAAATGGTTGTTACTTTCTATTTTGCGGTTTCAATATGCACTTGTCTTATCTGATCTAATTAAATAGCTTACGACGTGATGTGATCAACCAACCACCTTTTATTCTTAGTTCTTGCTTTCCTTAATCTTACCTTATGTCATAAACAGGTAAAATTGTTCACATGTTTTTAAATCTGAAAGCACTGACATGATTACAAAAAATTATGAGTTATTCCGGTCGGATACCCCGTATTTGATACCCTGGGGGATCAGTATTATTTTATAATATTTTCTATTCCGGTCTGATTCACCGTGCAGGGTATCACAAATAAATTTAATCATTTTATTCCGTTCGAATACACTAGTTATCTATTAACAGATTTTTGGGACAGTCAGCAACAAAATATGCATACAGGGTTTATTGAAATACATATGCTCGTAATACTTAATATTGTAATAGAAACGTGTTACATTGAGAAACAACGACTCTACATTTTCGTCTTGGCTAAGTCACCGCGCCCGGTATGTACCCTTTTTAATATTTTTTTACCTGCAAAAATATGGGTGTGTATTGTTCTACATTGTTATCGTCTCGGCTATTGTCTAATGATTCCAAAGTAGCCAATCAGTGACGAGTGAAGTTTTGTTGACTACGAGGAAAGGGTTATCAATGTGTAACAGTGTTAGTCGATATCTAAATTGTGCTCTGTGCAAGTCAAGTAAAAGTGTTATTCCGGAAAAGTAAGTATTTATTAATAATAGATAGGTATTTTATTTTTGGATGACTTTGAATGATGTTATAATTATTTTTTTTTCTGCTTTTCTTACGTTAGCCAAACTAAACAATCTGTGAAACTATGAAAAGAAGACTTGGTTTAAATGTTGATAATTTTATATTTTTCTTAACACAATGGTTGTTGTTTTGTGTCACATTAAATAAGTAGATGTATTTGGTAAGATAGTTAAGAGACCGGACTTGACTGTGACACATCTTGCTAAATTCTATTTTTGATTACTTTCTAAATTCTATTTAATGCTACGTAGATATAGGCCTCATATTAGGTTTTGATTCGATCATAAACGTTTTAAAGAGCAGCAAATTTATTTTCTATTCCTCTAACCATGGCGGAAAAAACCCCAATCTGATTTAAAAAAAAACAAATTGTAAATCCGAATTCACCCTTCATAAAACTAAAAGTAGGTACTCAAGTTCTCTTATGGTAACTTATCATAATATTCATGTTAATTAGCTAGTTAAAAGTGGGACATATAAATGAAAAAAAAATCTACAAAACAAATTTGAAGTGAGTAAATAACGGACTAAAGCGAACAGGAAAACAAAATGGCGTCCCGTGTAATGTTGCCAGTGAAGAAAAATATCATGAAGTGTAGGCACACAAATTCAAGTTAAATAATAATTATATATTTTCACCATGAAGGCTGTACCAGTCGCGACTTAATACGTCGAAGAACTTTTTAATCTTGATGTTTTTTATTGTTTGACAAACTTGTCAAGAGATGACAGTGTAAAAGAAAATCCCGAGATACATATTTTTCCAACGTACGTTCCTTGTTATCATTACATTCTCTCACACCGACCCTGCATTGCTAAATTTTGTAGTTATTTGAATTATCCGGACTTAACCCTAAGAGTAGGGTATAAGAATACTGTAAACCTCTAATGTAGAGACCAGAAGGTTTACAAAATTTTTCTTATAATAAATATTCACATTCTATTTCTATCCGTTCCAGAATGTATGAGGATGGTAGTAAGCCGGCATCATCCTCTCAAAATTCTGATAATTTAATATATATAAATAGAAATGGAGGCATAGTTTTACTAAGGGCTGGTTACCAGTACACAAAGAAGAAACAGTATAAAAATGGATGGAGCCTATGGCGATGTGTCAACTGGCGAAGAAAAAATTGCACCGGGTCTCTTAACATTCAAGTATTTATTACGTTTTATGTTATTTATGCAGTCTTTTAGTTATCAAGCAATGAGTGTAAAGATCTAAATACCTGTTATGTTGTTTTAGGGTAACAACATTAGTAATGAGAAACATCATCAATGCGAGCCCAATGAAGTGGATAATATAATGGCACAGAAGTTACACAATTGCCGAGAAAAAGTATTATCATCCTCTTTTTCACCAATCCCGAATATTTACAACAACTTTAAAGCGGAATTCAGTGATGCCGGCTTAGACCTAATAAAGAAGCTTCCGTCGTTTACAAACATAAAAACTGCGTTGTATGATGCTAGAAATAAACAAGCCGGTATATCGAAGATACAGTGTAAAAATGCCCAGGAAGTAGAAATTCCTTCTATTTTTGAAGATTTTGTGTTGGTCAATCATTATGACGAGACCTCTGATTTCCGAATAATAATTTTTGCAGATAAAAATGTTCTGAAAGATATACGACTCATACAATTTTATTTAAGTGATGGAACTTTTGATTGTTGCCCAACACCATTCGTTCAACTTTACACTATCCATGGGGACCTTGGGAGTGATGAAGAGCACACACGAATAGTACCTTTATTATATGCTTTATTGAATAGAAAAAATGAAGAAATCTACATAACACTATTCCAGTTATTAAAGGAATATATCCCAGAATGGAAGCCACTGAAATATATGACTGATTTCGAACAAGCAGCTATGAATGCCATTTCAACTATTTTCCCCTCAGTTGAAGTAAAAGGATGCTACTTTCATTTTTCTCATAATGTATGGAAGAGAGCTAAAGCGTTGAATTTGACAAAAAACAAGCGATTTCGCAAACACGTAGCGCTATCAGCCTTATTGCCACTGCTACCTAGAAAATATATCTCAGATGGCTGGTGCTACGTAATGGAAGACAGTCCGGAGTCTAAAGAAATACAAGCATTCAACGATTACATGGTAACACAATGGCTGGAAGATGAAAGTTTTGTCGATACTTGGTGTGCCTATAATCAACGCCATCGCACAACCAATGCTGTGGAATCCTGGCATAAAAAGCTCAACAGCAGTCTGCCAAGAAACCCAAATTTATATCAGCTTTTGAAAACTTTAAAAGAGGATGCAAAGTTGCAAATAGTGAATACTAATAGTGTTGAAATGCCAAACCTAAAACGACGGCTAGCAAAAGAAATCGTAGTCGATAAGTGGTACCAACATGTAACTGACCAACTTCTCACTGGAAAAATTACAGTTGGTCACTGTTTAGAAAAGTTAAGACTGTAAGTGATTGGTCCAAATTAAAAGACACAATTATGTTTTTTTGGTATTCGATTTATCTAGTCGAAATCTTTTATTATTTAAAAACGATTACTTTTATTTAATTTGTCATGTCATTCATTTAACTCTCAAATTTGATTAAGCTCTAGAACTTGTGTTTATGTTTTTGTTATCTATCCAAATAGAAAGACCAAAATTCTGATTGTCTGTGATGATTTTATATCGTAATTTTAAGTTCTGTTTTGTTATTTAATTAAGATGGTCAAAATCCTTTTAAATTATTAAGGTTTGTCCAAATAGAAAGACCAAATGTCTGATTATCTGTGATGATTTTAAATACTAATTTTAAGTTTTATTTTTGTTGTTTAATTAAGATGGTCAAAATCTTTTATTAATATTAAGGATTGTCCAAGTAAAAATACTATTTTATATAGTAATTTTAAGTTCTGTTTTTGTTATTTAATTAATATGGTCAAATATTTTTTATAGTTAAGGTGTAGTTGTCTAAATAAAAAGACTAATTTTCTGATTGCCTGTGATGATTTTAAACAAATAAAACAAATATTTTTACATGAACAACTGCTTTTCTCTTGACTGTACTTACCTGTCAAAAAAGAGTAACGGGATCAGACCGGAATGACAAAGTTAATAGTGGATCAGACAGGAATTAAAATACTATAATAAACAACAGGGGATCAGATCAGGGGATCCGACCGGAATAACTCAAAATTATCGATGGAAAGCTAGACTATCGCCTTGTTTTATAGGGTACATGTGATCCTGAAAAAATCACGTTTCCTTTGGGATAGGTTCAGTCACAGGAGGAAAACTGCAGAATTTTTTTTTTGTCTGTTATTGTAATTAGAATACAACGCTGAAAATACAACCAGCTTTATCCAATACAAAGGGCAATAAGAATATTTTGAGAAAATTGACGTTTTCACGCTCTTTCAATGTATATACTCAACAGCACTGTATTGAAAAAAAAATGTCCATCATTTCATTCAAGAAAAACATCACTTTCTCGAAAAATCGTTGCGTTTTCCGCTCACTATCAAAGTATGAGATTTAAAGTGAAGCCCTTCGTAGCGGAAAGAGACGAAATGTAACGTATACCTTTTTAGGCAGAACAAACCACCAAACCCACAGAAGGTAATCTACAAAGTGTCAAATTCTAACCTGAAACTTTTGTTTTCAGCAAAGCTGAGTGCCCTGATGGGAGTGACGGAGGCCATAGCGCCGTCGATATACATGCCGGCAACGAGTTATATCTACATGATGACCATAGACCACTTCCCTGGAGCCTTCTACATGTTCGATGCCGCCTTGACTGTAGTGGCTTTAGGATTATTTGGGTGAGTAGTTCTTAGCTGATGTACTGGATCATATTGAGTTATCTAACTAAACAATTAGCGGCAGTTGGCTCCTGACTTGAAATTATTTTTAAGATATTTTCTTTGTGTTATTTGTTTAAGCTTCATGTTCGGAAGTGATACCAGGGTGGGTTTACTGCAATAAAGGATTTTGTTCTAGACATCGTTGTGGTAAAAAGACTACAAAATTATAAATAAATGACATTCTAAATCGCAATTAGTACCTATCTTTAAACATAGTAGGTATGTAATAAAGTATTTATTAACATTCTAAGACAATTATCGCCAATAAATCATCGATAGTATAATTATTTTTCATCATTAGAAATATTGATACCCAGTCAGCGAAGTTTCACTAATTAATTTTGACCCATTAATAATTTGATAAATTAATGATGAACCAGTCGTTCTATTGGGTATCATCTTACCCCATTAATGGGATGCGAAGGTCAGAACTGATAGGCAGTCGCTCCATTTCAAATAGGTAGGTACTGGTATTGAGCTGCAATTGATTAGACTTGAACGTAGCTGGGAAAGCTAAGCAGATTTAAAAGTTCAGTTGGATGGACTATTCTAAGTATAAATATGCAAATGCAACAAAACAAAGCCGTCATTTCAAAAAGGGTTCAAGTATAAAACTTAGCAGGATTAACGAAGCCACAGTAGAGATACTCTACCGTTACGAAGCTGTCTACTTTCGTGCCATGTCCTACAGACTCTAATTTTCAGTTGGTATGGTTGGTTTGCGGCTCTTGTAGATACCTCATTTACACAGGGAACATGAAAAACCCTTCAATAAATACCATGGCGTCAAAAAGTAAACTTTAAAAAAAGTGTGATCGTGCCCTTTTCGAAAGGACGGCTTCAAAAAATTAAACGGTATGGTTGATGACGAGCAAGCAGATTATAGCCATTTGTGACTAGTTTTCATTGACAATTCTCGATCTTTGACATGATGACGAAAATTATGACAATGATAGAAGCGTTGCAGGGAACCTTATCTTGACTTTGTAACAGGTATTTGCTTCTATCATACCTCAATGTCCTCATAAAGTCTACACGCACAACAGTGACGAAATCATGGTGAAAGATATTGCACTTGTAGGTAAACAATTAGATTAAAAATTATGCAATATTTAATCAAGTATTTGTTCCTTTTCGTCGTAGCTATAGAAATAGCTACAAGTCTCGACGTGAAATCGCGAATTTTCGAAGTTCTGTATGGAAAAACGGAACGGTCTGCTTGTTCGTCTGTCACAGCCAATTTTCTCCTAATTTGCCGGACCGATTCAGATGAAAGGTACATTTATGAATTCTACGACGGTTTTTTTTACAAAATGTTTTATAGCAGCCATATAGGTCACTAGTTACAAGTAGTGTAGGAAATAAGTTACAAGTAGTGTATACGTTTTGTGGATTTTTATTAAGAAACATTGTTGTTGCGTTGGTGTCGCATTGTCGCATTGCGTAAGTCTAGAGAAGCCTTAAAACGCCTAAATTATGTAGGTACCAGTTACTTTATAGTTTCTTCAACTAGTTATTTTACTGTATCTTCAATTTAAGATTTACCTGTATGTGAAACATATATTTCCACTAAGACATTGATGAAATCTTAAATCGCTCAGTATATTTTCGGGAGAGATAGAGTGAGGCACGTGACTGAAATAAAATTCGGGAAATAAAAACGATAGATTTTTCCTTTGCTAAATAAAATACACAGGCACTGGCATGCTTTAGAAATATGACATACCTAATATTGAACCATTTTATCATGATGATGATGATTGTACCTATTCTAACAGTTCAGTTAATTGGAGTTTACATTTAAAAATGCAGGCAAACGCAATCTGGATCTCTACCTTTATGGTATAAAAGGCCTAAAAAATGTTGGCACTCTTTCACAATTATATTTTTGGAGGAATGTTATAATGTGTAGGTAAACCAGCAACCAGAAACTACTTACGACCTGACGGACCACCGTCCGGATATTTTTGGATTCCCCTTTATCATATTTGTGTTTATACCTTAGGGAGAATTCACATGTACCTACCACAACCACACCACAACGCAGCGACAAAAAGTATTCAAGCAGTGGTTACGTGTGAATAGTATCGCTGTAGCTTCTTGAAATTGCATTATGGTAACTACAAAACATCCCTGCGTTGTTGCTAGTAGTGTTTACAAACAGATAGATCGACTCCGCTGCACGATGGCTTTGCTGCGACGCAACATCGTGCTTTCGAGGTGGCCGGCCACTGGTGCGTGGTGTCGTTGATGGTTGCGTTGTGGTCGGTACCGCGACCACACTGTTGATTTTGGCGGAAAAATGTGGTCCAATTTAACGATTCATTTTCACTCAAATTAGTACCTGCAAACATGTTGTGGTTATTGTACGTGTCAATTCTCCTTAAATCTTTAAAAACATATAATTCCGTTTTATTGCACCAATGATAAGTAAATTAAAACAAAAGCGTGTTTACCATAAACGCATTTACTCTTTGATAACCTATCAAGTTCGGATGTTTTGATGGTATTATCCATTCATGTTTTCGGATTCGCAAATTGCGTTTTTAACTGAAATAGCATTGGTTATCAGTTATGTAACTGTATGCGGGTCGAATTGATATGACTGACATTTTTCGGTAAAAAAGCTCGTAAATCGAGGGATATGTAGGTACCTATTGGGAACGTTTTGCGTCGCAAATATGTTCCTTAGTTTGATATCTTTTTTAGACAGAGACCCTAGAGAGAACGGAAGGTAATGCCGGAGCCTGGCAAAGACCCGTTATGGACTGAAACTTATTTAAGGAATTGAGTTATATCCTGTGAGGATGTCCACACATTGTGTATCTTCTTTTCTGCCACTACCTGCACATTCTATGACTTCAATGAGGTGAATGTCAGAGCTTAGTGTCCGGTATTCTATACAACGTGATATAACTTCAGCAATAATTTCTGTAAGACCATATGACATTTCAAAACGGCATGTCGATCCTTTGGACTTTTTAAGAGTCAATGACAACTGTCAAAAAGTCCAAAGAATCGGCTGAAAGAATGTCGCTTTGTTATGCTCTAACCAGCTCTAACATAGTCCATCGACAAGAAAAGTAGAAAATGTTTTTCTACGATAGTCAAGCCTATGAAACCCTGTCACCATTATCTTGAAAAAGTTTAAATAGACGCTGCTATTATGAGCAATACAAACAACAGTATAAACAAACTTTTTTATCAGACGATAATAAAAAAATAATTAAGCTCCCTCAGGCCGGCAGAAGAAACACCAAAGCGAGAAAGATTAAATAACATTATGTTTATATTTTTTTCTATGGGTAATCTAAGCTCTTAAAATAAATTCTGCTGCGTTCTCAGTCCTAATCATTTCATATCAATGAGTCATTAGACCCTTTCTGTAATCGTTATTTTATCTGTTTTTATCTCTTTACTCTTACAAATTAACAAAATAAACCGACATTGGTAAATTAGGATTATATCTTAAAGAGTGGATATAGGGCTTTACTCGTTAATAGAATGTGAAAGTTGAAAAACCAGAAATTGGAACTTTAAAATGTGTTATCTTATAAATTATATCATTTCCGCTTCGTACGAGGCAGAGTGTTGAACTATTTCCAAATAAAATAAAATCCTTAACCACTATTACCAGTTTTATGGCATTTAGACTATCCTCTTAATTTTAGAAAGTTGGTAAGTATCAAACTCGTTAGTAGCCGGTTTTTAGATAAGCTCGTAAAAATATTGAACAAATTATGAGAATAACGAACTCCTAATTTTCGAAACAAAAATGGAATACACTTTATTATGAACGCCATAAAGTCAACAAAAAGATTGAAGCATTTTTACTTTTTTGATGGTGCGTCGTACATAGCTCTTGGACATGACGTTCTTATACCTAGTTTTTCAAACGAAAAATGTATATGATCGGCAATCGAGCGTAAACAGTTGATTCTATTAATCACAGTACCGCAGTTGACACGCGCTTAACTGGGGTTTATTCTCATGTATGTATATATAAAAAATTAACCTCTATTTCTCCTGGTCACGCTATAACTTGAGAACGGCTTGACCGATTTGGTTAATTCTATTTTGTTTTGTTTGCCAGAGTACAGGGAAGGTTTAAAAACAAAAAAGAATAGGTAGGTACGGTAGGTAGGTTGGTAGGGTAAGGAAGGTAGGTATGTATGTGTGTAGGTAGGTAGGTAGGGCAGGTACGTAGGTAGGGTAGGAAAGTAGGGTAGGTAACGGTTGACGGGAGGTGACGGGAGCGAAGCCACGGGCACAGCTTGTACATCATAAAATATGGACCTCTGAGGTTTTCTGCGATCAAAGAATGGGCTTTTCTCTGTCCCTCAGCAATTCGTCACCAATTAAAATACCTGCATATATGTATTTATCAAAACTTTCAAAATGTAAATTGCATTCTGTTCTTATAGACAATACTTATTTGATGGTCCGTCAATCTAGCCCCTGTGAAAGGTTTTATAGGTACTCTTTCCTATCCCCAATGTTTTTCCTCTACCTACCAAACATCTCGAGCAGTCGTAGTTTCACGTGTTTGCACATGCGCATACGCACCCGCATCCACAGCTGTGCCAATAATTGCAAACATAAAAAAAACGTTGATATTTTACCTTATCTTTTATTCTGACCTGCATAATTATGCAAAAAAGTTCAACTTAAATAACCTAGATGCCCCGTAATCTTGTTATGTAATCAGGTCATTATGTTTTGATTAACATTTTTTGCCAAATCTATTTCGATCTTTTTTTTAAAATCTTTTTTTGTTTAGGGGCTTTTATCAAAGATATGCCAGCCTCATAGTACCCTTTCACATTAATTTGCTTACTTAAACAGTGATAGTTTATAATATTACTTAATAGTTAATGAATTCGAGTTATTCGTGGAGGACCATAATTAAATTTCGATCTTGTTCGTGAACATGTCCGCCTTGCCCCTCTGCTTTTATAAGCTTTTTAGTTTTATTTTCTTAAAAATGGCACAGACATACTTGTAATATCTAAAGAGATTTCGTAAAATTTGTAATAAGAGTTAAAACATCTCCATTTTCGGGTTTTAATCTCAGTTTCAATTTGTCCACAATATGTCTAAAATCCTTACATTTTGAAAAGGTATAAGAAGCCGATATGAGATTGCGGGTTGAGTTTGAACGCTTTTTAAGCAAGCATATAAATTGGTTTTCAGCCCTACTTTGACGTGCCAATCATTCAGTAAAGGGACAGATATGTAGCTATACAAGACGAATAGCACTATCCCTGTTTACAACGGATTCATGTTGGTAATGGTACGTCATCTGCCAGGGTTGCGGAATTTATTCGAAAGAGTCACCACGGCCCTGGAACGCAAAGGGCTTTAGAAGGAACACGGATGGGTTTTAGTCAGTAAGAGTCTGACACGCCCTTCCGCTCCACCCAGAGCGGAAGAAGTCATTTGATGATTTCCCATCCACAAAAAAAATAAAAAAATGGTACGTCATAGCAGGCTGGTCTGAGCACAGCCTTGTCTGGGAATTTTTACCGCATCACTGGAATGTAAACACATAATAACGTGTCGTCATAAAATAAAGACTGTTTACTAAAGTTTAAATGCCTTTTACCACATATTTGAGAGGCTAATGATAAGTCTTAGCAAATAGATTCTTAAATACTATTCATAATCTCAATGTCAATGTCGATGACTACGAACAAATAGTAACAAAACAGATACCTAATAATTTCATTAATATTGATCAATATTTGAAAATAAATGTGTTTTGTTTTAGGTATCCACCCTTATGTACCTAGACAGTTGGTACTTAAAGTACGATTTTCAGTATTTCTTTATCTACATTAGTAATACTTAAAGTAGATTACAAATTTGGCCACTCCAGAACTTATTTTGCAATGCGTTGACTTGAGGGGCATTGAAGCGATTGGTCAATTTCAAATTTGTAAGAAATACGACATTTGACCACTACACAAGGGTGCAGCAAAGAAATTTAAATAACTGATGAACCCTACGGCTACCATGCAAATATGATATTTAAAACCCTCAACGGTTGATTCAATTTTCTATGACATAATTATAGGATGCGTTCCGATGCGGCCGACTTGCATTCGGTCTGTGGGGATCGTAATTTTGAAAAAAAAAACATTGTCGTAACACAGGTATAACTCCCGTATTTTTAAGGATTTTTGCATTCGCATCGTAGTCGCAAACTGTCAAAAACGCCTCCCTACATTTTGAAATTTTTTTGACATTGATTGCGGCTGAGATGATAATAGAATGTAACTTGAACGTTTTTTTTAAACGGTTTTTGGCATTCGCCAGATATTATTTTCTTAAAATGTTTGTTATTTTTACAGATTCATCTACATACTTGTGAGGCGAAGAATGCGAGCCACCGTAACGGATCCAAGTAAAAAAGAAGAATTCGCCAGATCAAATGAAGTGTCACGGTTTTAACTATTGTAATGTAGATTTTAGTTAGCGTAAAACAAAGTGATCTGAATGTGAAAACAACATGTTGTTTTGTTTGAGAAATTGCCATAAAGGCCCCCACAGGCAAATAACGATGCGATGACGTGTTTGAATTTGCTGTCGCAATTTTTCGTTGCATCTGCTGTGGGAACCTTAAATTAGACTGGGTGGTACAGATTTAAGCGCATTGTGTAGTAAGTTCATAACAAAATACCTAGGCATGTACGAAACTAATTTTCTTCTATTTTTTTGTGTCAAGAGGAAAAGACTGGCATGTACTTTGATTTCGACCCCTCTTGTTGGTAGTTAAAATGGGGGCTATAATAAGGAAATGCAATTTTCAGTGCTGAGACATTTGATACGAATTTAATAAATTTTATTGTTTTAGCTGTAATGGAATAAGTTTGCTTGTAGTTTGTAAAAATAAATAATATGTATTAGTACTGAAAATACTGACGGAAAGTCTATACAAAATGGAAAATCTACTATTCATCAAATAAATAAAACAATAAGAAACAGTTAAACATCCACAGTTAAACAATACATTTAGTTGGTAACGTCAGAAAAATTAATTGATCACCAATTTTGACAACAATTCCTTGTACATTTGTAAACGTAAACGTGCAAGGGACACGCGTTAAGGTGATAAACGATTAATTTCTCTGACTGTACGTTATTTCAAATATAATTTACCTAAATGTAACACAGACGAAAAATCATGTCTTCGATAAAAAAAACTCGTGCAATGTTTAATCAAAAATGTATGTAAATATCTAAGACTGCGCTTAGTTTTTTTTTTTTTAAATTGTTATCATTAAACAATTATAAAAGGAAATCTCTAAGAAATATACGTTTTGTTATCTGGGATATGAGTCTTATGTTTATTTAGATGAGAAGTTCAATGGTCTATTATCTGTTCGCAAATACAATGGAGCGATGATGATGAAGATTAGCAACAAGTCTAGTCGAAATTCTACGTTTCATTTGATTAAGGCTGGATGCAGACTGTTGTGTATTTGACAATAAATCTCCCTCTTCCTGGTTTCTCAAACTATTCATCGATGCGATTAACTTTTGATACATTATTACAACCAGTATAAAAAAATGTGATAAGTCCGTCAGACAAAAAATATTGGCCACAAATTTTTCATTTTTCACGTTATCAAAAAATTAAGACGAAAACTCTTGTGACATCACGATCTATTTGAGTACACTTTTTACCTAAACGTGACGTCACAAGCCAAGCTGATCTTTGATGCGTTTTATCTTCATATTTTTTTATTGATTTGATAAAGCAAAAAATACGTGTCCAATATGTTTCGATAATCTAAGTGACGGACTAAAAACAAAATCTTTTTTTTTAAGAGGAATCAGCCCAAACTCAAACATGTGTTAGCTACTGTAATCGGGATATTACAGTAGCTAACACACGTTTGGCAATTTGTCATATTCATTCGCAACATTAATGTGACAAATTCCAATTTTCATTCCAAGAACTAGGTATCTTTATAAACCGACTAAAAAAGGAGGGGGTTCTAAATTCGACTGAATGTTCTTTTCATGATATTTACGCTTGCAGCCAAGCCAATATCAAAACTTATTGATATTTCAGATAGTTTTCCTGAAATGCCGTCACCAAGATACAACAACAACATCTTAACCATTTTGTTTTTAGTGTAATCTGTATTTTTTTTGTCAGCGGTTTTGTGTTTTAAAGAGAGTCTGACAACTAAAGTCTACCCATAGCCTTAGTGTTGCCAGGGAAACAATGTGAAAACCCGTGTTGGCTGGTTTAGAATAATTAGACGAGATAATTAAGTTGTTAGGTATGTTAATCACAACCGAGTAATTAGGTATTACAGATCGCACTGGCAATACCTTATTTAGTCATATGTGTTATTTGTAGATCTTTGGCAGTCGTTACGGATAGTCAGGAGCCAGATAATCTGACACCAGTCTTGCCAAGAAGTACCGTGTTTCCCAGGTAATGGGTTGTGGAGGTCTGGTAGGCAGCCGCTCCACGTAAAATACAAGTTTTCAGCTGAATCCGGCTTGACTGGAAGCCGACCCCAAAATAGTTGGGAAAAGGCTAGGCAAATGATGAGTTATATGTGGTAATGTTTTATGAAGAGCATTTTATTTTCAAATAAGTAATATGTTTGACGTGTGTATCTACAGAAACAAAAGTCGTAGAATTTAGTGAAAAGTTTTTCTATTTTTGTTCAAATTAACCTTCAACTTATTTACTATTAATAATTTAGATCAAGTTTGTTTTGAAGACACGATGTTGGAATAGCTACTACTTACTGAATAAATTAAAAACCGTTCAAGTGCGAGTCGGACTCTCCCACGAAGGGTTCCGTACCATAAACCGAAAAAACACGTTTCTTGTATGGGGTTCCCTTTAAATGTCAACTGTCTACCTATTACAGCTTTTGGGATACAGCCCGCTGATAGAGAGACGGACGGACGGACGGACAACGTTCCGTTGGTTACCCTTTGAGTTTCAACCCTAAAAATGGAATAGTATTTGTATGAAATGATTTGCCAAGTGAGTAAGTTAACGCTAACTTTAAATATCTAAGTGTTGAAAAAGGCCATAAGCTTTGTAAAATGGTCCTTATGTTAATAAATCTGTCACAGGTGTGCACATCAGATTACGATTACGAAACAGTGTTTTTTGTAATATTTATTATGACTAGACAGTATTAATTTTAAATCTATGATACAAAATTAATTGGATAATGATTAATATCATAAGATAACATACACACGACAACACACATAGGGCTTTTAATTTTTGAGAAATATTCGAGGGGTTGAATTTTTTCATAGCAAGAAAGAGGAAATGTTAGGAACAACTTTTTGGTGTTTTTATGTGGAAGTTATTTAAATGCACTTATGTGTTTACACCCAGAAACATTCTAATGAATCGTAAATCCTGTTTTACCATCTTTTTCAGATTCTGTTTTAGCCAGAGTTTATTTGCAATAATTTTGCTATGTGACAAACTAATCAAGATATTGACACCTACCTTATCTCGTTACGTTCCTGAACAAATAGTTAAAGAAGAACTTTACTTAGAAAGATAACTTTGTTAAATCAATATTTATTAAGATTTTAAGCGCCAATGTATTGTGCTTATTAAGCAACAATTGTTACTACCGAGAAACTGTCGCAAGATGAATCTGTACCACTGAATTGAAGTGATATATATTTTTGGGATTACTGCGATGGTACAGCGCAACTTTCGCTTCTGAGGACGAGATTCTGGGTTCGATTCCTGGGTTTAGCAAAGTGGTATTGAACTTCACAGCAGCTGTCCGGAATGTACTTGTGCCCGGCTGATGGCAATAAGCTCTCCCACATGGTAGTTAAACATAACTGCCAAAATGTGAACTTTTTATTTACATCGGAACACCTTGCAGCAATTACACCAATGGAGCGCACAAATCGAGTATCTACTGTTTTTCAACATGTGTGCGGGGGACTGCTGGACATTGAATGGATGGCGGTGGATCACGTACGCTCGCTAACGTAGCATCAGGCCATCGCTCCTTTAGGATCCACATATAAATCCATATCGCACTCATTCTTGAAAATATTAAAAAAAAAAAAAAAATACGGAAAATATTAAACTATAGGTACCTACACCTCTGCCGAAGCCGAACTCTTCTGCCAAGCCAAGCCTAACACAGACGGCATGTTATGAACTGACGCAAGAAGTCTAAAGATGCGTGTTCACTCATCATTTGAAGGCTTACGGCTGAAGGGTTATGGCTAGTAGGGATCACGGACGCTAGCAAAGTGTTCCACACAGAAATCATGGAAACCTTTTCCATTAAATAGTTCATGCAGTGACAATTTTCAGGCCACGTTGAGATTCATAACAGACCGCTCTCATTAGGAAATTCCCTTAATCATTTAAGAGTCACTGTGGCTCATGAAATAAAATGCTTATTACAGACAAGCACACGTAATCACTAAAATGTTTGATCTTCAGATGACGTCACTGTTTTACAGCTGTTTTCGAGATTGTACAGAAATTGCTTTCATAACTTTATCTCACGAGACAATTAGATAAGAAATATGCTTTTCTCATTTATTCGAAACTCGTGACTTTTACCATTAACATTGAGACAGTCATTAGATTACTTTATTAACATATTAGGTATTTGGTCGTTAGCTCTGTGAATTTTTATTATAGGCTTTTATTATCTAGTCTAATTGAATTCTCTCAGCTCCTAATTGAAAAAAAGTCTTAAATACGTATCAACCAAATTAGCAGATTAATTTTTCAGGTTGTTTTTGCTTGTAAAACTATCTGGAATTCAAGTATTTTAAGGACTTGGCACACTGGATGCGTTCTGCGTCCTGCGGTCCGGTCAACTCTAACGCTACCCGCACTCTATGCTCGATTTGACCGGACCGTCGGACGCAGAACGCATTCAGTGTGACAAGTCCTTAAAACTTAACATACAGATGTGTTGCTGGGGAGCTTGTTGCGCCACTTCTTCTTCCCAGCTATGTAAAACACTAGGAAGTGGTGACGGGCGGACGTTTTGGGGGACTGTCTTTATGTAGAACTTTGACGTTCAAAAAGTGCTGGCACTCAGCCTAATTTGAATAAATTACTTTTGATTGATTGAACGCTTACCGTTTACTACACGCTCATGAATATCTGCAACTACAGAGGCATCACAGTTGTGATTCCATCCCGTAAAAATGTTACATAGTAAAACAAAGTAAAAATGTTACATACTAATGCTATTATCACACAATGATTACAGATGGTTTTAAAACTAAGTATGGTGGTCGAATTTATAACAGTCAACTGCGCCTCGATATTCAAAACCACTGCATATCTTGGGAGCCAGACGTTACAGTAGCGACCTTCAGTAAAATGACGAGTCAAGGAACGGTCGAGTAGGAAGAAAAAGCATAATTTGAAAAACAAACAACGGCCAGCATTAGGTAGATGGCTCCTCTTAGAAAGAAGAAACTGTGCCTATCTCCCTGGATATTCTTCGTAAGAAAAGATTCCAATAATAGCTAACACTCAAGTAAATTCAGGAATCGAGACCTTAAATCTAACGGAAACATTTGTTACAATAAAAGCGGCTTGGGATTATCCGAGCAGAAATACTAAAAAGAAAGGTGAAAAGTCATTTATTTAAACTTATCTTCCCTAAGGTATTGTCGCGCACATAAAGTCTGAACAAAAAACGACATGTACCTACCTTGAATTTAATCTTGATAATGACTAGGGACATTTAGAAACATATGTCGTTCAATTTTATTTACTGAGCTGCTCGTAAAAAGTCTCTAATGTCACAGGAGTAATTGAGGTGGTAGGTTCATTCCATCTCCGACGTTTGGCTCCAAGACTGGAGCGGGCCGGGGCTGCCTTCAAGCGGCTCCTGCCCAATCTAGGGGGTCCAAACGCCTCCTGCCGGAGGCTCTATGCGGGGATCGTGCGGTCCATGGCCCTTTATGGGGCCCCAGTGTGGGCACTAACGTTGAAAGGGCGACCTGCCCGCCAGCTCAACGCATCCCAAAGGGTCATGGCCATCCGGCTGGCCCGGGGATACCGCACGGTCTCTGGCGAGGCAGCGAGCCTCCTTGCCGGATTAACGCCATGGGATCTGGAGGCGAGAGCCCTCGCGCACGTTTACGCGTGGCACTTGGAGGCGCTTCGCCGGGGCGAAACTCCGCTGCCACGGCAAATTGCTACGCGGCGGACGGAGCTCCGGCAGGATACCATGGCGATATGGAAACGGCGACTGTCGCAACCCAGCGCTGGGCACGCCACAATTGCAGCGATAAGACCCCTCTTTGAGGAGTGGCTGGAGAGGCGTTACGGCGTTCTCACCTTCCGCCTGACGCAGGTACTAACCGGACACGGCTGTTTCGGGAGGTACCTGTTTCGGATTAAGCGGGAAGACACGCCCGGGTGTCAGCACTGTGAGGATCGCCCGAAGGACACGGTGGAGCATACGGTGGGGGTCTGCCCTGCTTGGGCTGAGCACCGCCGTGTCCTCGTCGAGGCGATCGGCGGCGGCGACCTCTCGCGTCCGGCCCTGGTTAAATCCATGGTCCAGAGCGAGGAGGCTTGGAAAGCGGTCACCTCCTTCTGCGAAGCAGTAATGCTAGCAAAGAAGGAGGAGGGCCGCGCGAGGGAAAGGCAAGGCCTTCGTCCCAACCGCCGCAACAGGAGAAGACGCCCCGGGCGTCGGGAGTCGCAGGGCGATCCCCGGCCACCGTAGGCGCGGGCCTGCGGACGGCGAGCGTTGGGTGGCTCGCTGTCCGATCACCACCAGGCCCGGGTCGATGGCGCGTTGTGTTTCACGCGCGCCTCAAAGAGATGTCAGCATAAAAGAAGGGGCCCGCTAGGGCCAGAGCCTGCCAGGGTTGCGGAATTTGTTCGAAAGAGTCACCGCGGCCCTGGAACGCAAAGGGCTTAAGAAGGAACACGGATGGGATTTAGTCAGTAAGAGTCTGACACGCCCTTCCGTTCCACCCAGAGCGGAAGAAGTCATTTGATGATTTCCCATCCTTAAAAAAAAAAAAAAAAAGGTTCATTCCATCTGACGTGGGACCTTATTGGTGATACCTGAATTAGATCACGTAGAGGCACTTTAACAGGCTTTTAGCGAAATAGTATTTTGGCTAATAGATACGTATATTTTGCCCGATTTTAAGGGACTATTGTGTTTTCTTACTTCTCTGATTTTCTTTCTGATTAATTTCGTTGCGTTGAATCGTTTCTTCGGGACTCGTCCATCTTTATTGAGAAGGAGTTGTTTTGTTGGTCGCTACTGTTTATTTTGACCATCTGGAGCTGCAGTGGATGGATGTTAAATAGTGTGGTGGAATAGTCCCAAGTTAAATGGCACAATAAGGTCTTCATGAACCTTTTTAACCGTTTTTTTTTTTATTATTTTTTTTTTTAAGGATGGGTAATCATCAAATGACTTCTTCCGCTCTGGGTCGAGCGTAAGAGCGTGTCAGACTCTTACTGACTAAGACCCATCCGTGCTCCTTCTAAAGCCCTTTTACGTTCCATGGCCGCGGTGGCTCTTTCGAACAAATTCCGCAACCCTGGCAGGCTCTGGCCCTAGCGGGCCCTTTTTTTTTATGCTAATATCTCTTTGAGGTGCGCGTGATACACAACGCGCCATCGACCCGGGCCTGGTGGTGATCGGACAGCGAGCCACCCAACGCTCGACGTCCGCAGGCCCGCGCCTATGGTGGCCGGGGATCGCCCTGCGACTCCCGACGCCATGAACCAAAGCTTGCTGAGATGATAAAATGTATAAAAATAATGCAGTGTCTGCAGGTGATAACACTAATGGTGATTAAGGATACAGAGTGAGAAGCTTCATCACAATGTATGCTGTGTTTAAGGCCACATTGCGGGCTGCCGAGGTATGAAGTGATAAATGGCTCGATCGTGGCCCGCAAAGTAATTAAACTTGCACGCAAGTTGCTTACAGGTGGAAACACGAAGCAAGACAAACGTCTTCGGCATTCGACTCTTGACACGGTTTTAACCGACTGCAAAAAAAGGAGGAGGTTCTCAATTCGTCGGAACCTTTTTTTTATATATGTTCCCCGATTACTGGAAGATGGCTGGACCGATTTGGGTTTCGTTTTTTTTTTGTTTGAAAGGATATACTTCCCAAGTGGTCCCATGATCATCAAGTCAGGATCTGATGATGGGATCCTGGAGAAATAAATGAACTTTTCAAATTTTATAGGCACACTTGAAGCGATTTGGGTAGTTTTTGGAAGAGTACTTTCTCTCTACTGGTTCCATTTCATTTTGGTGAAGATCTAATGAACAACTCCGGAAATAGGCAAGGGGACTCCTCAATAAATGATGGCAAATGGACTGGGATTGCTGAAATCTCATGTCTGTCTATTGTCTACACCAGTTCATAACATAACATCACGCCGGTACGCTGTGAAGGGGTAAGCACATGTGAACCACAAAAAAGTGAAAAAAGAAACTTTTTTAACGACAGTTTTTCTAGAATTTGGTCGAAACGTTTCGTTTTCAATGGTAATAAATAATGTTTAATTCATTTGACACATGCTGGTGGTTCATAAGCGAGATCGAGAAACTTCATGATCCTTTATTTGTAAACAGAAAATAACATCTCCTCTCTTTTACTATAGGGATCAAGCAGGAGCCATAGGTAGCAGCACAGTTTCAAATTTGCAACGCTAGATGGCACGGTCTATGCCTTGCACATTACGTGTAGGAAATATGTATGTATTCAACGTGTAAGGTCATTGTACTCCTCATTGTGAACAACTATCACTTTGGGACTAACATTGAAATCGCAAATAAATCGACTTCCCCATACATTACGTGGTAGTAATTCGACAACACTGACGCGATTTCGAAGTTGGTCTCATAGTTAAAGTTGTCCATAATGAGTACAATGACCCCTTAAGAGGTATTGCGTTTATTCTGTTAACGTTGTATTAAACAAAAAAACTAATTTCTTTCACTCAAACGTCAACTTCATATTATTTTAACAAAGACAGCCCGAAGAAGTCAGCAACAGAAATATACTACACATTACCTAAAACATCTTAACAATAACAGAATAAGATAAGGCCTACCCACATCAAAAGTTAATAATAAACTAACTCCAAGCCAAAGCTCTCTAAACGCTCTAAATTTTCTCTATAAATCAAAGAAAATGATAACATCGCGGTAGATAGGAGGATTCAGGAGCCTTTATGATCCAGTAGTTTATAAAGGCTCCCGAAGACAGGCGCCACGCCATGTGGTACGACAGCGATGCGACAATGTCTTTACATAAAAAAATCTTCTACAACTCCCGGGATAAAAAGAATTTTGAGGGAAGTTTTAACCAGATCCACCCGTTAAGACGGGACGAGGTAAAAAAACTTACTTTCACATTTATAATATTAGGACCAATGGAATCCTATGAAAACGCGACTTCACATCGTTGTCGCAGTGTCGCGTCGCACCTGTCTGAGGGAGCCTTGAAAAGTTTTGTACCAGAAGTAGTCACTATTTGAAAACAGCTCAATGCGTATAAACGACAATGTATTAGTGAATATTTCTTGTTGGGATTTTGGGCACGATTGTTAATTGTTCCTTTTGGCTTTGTGTATGAATGATTTTGTTTTTGATATTTTTTTCACAGAAAAAATAAGTTCATGGTATTTTTTGAAGTGGAAATCGTTATGAGATTTGCTGTCTGAGAATGACTTGATGCTAGGTCGGACTGCAGTTGATGAATTAATGTCCTTTAAATTACTCTTGTATCACGAACGTAGTTTTTAGATTCCAATTATCTGGTACATTCCATAAATTGTAGGATTTTCGCAAAAATATTTTTATCAAAATATCTTATTACACTTTTATGGACCTCTTTTTTATTATTTCCAGGATGAGAAATCAAATGACTGCATCCGCTCTGGGCGGAAGGGAGTGTCAGACTCTTTGTGACCAAAACCCATCTTTGTTCTTCCAAATGCCCTTTGCTTTCCAGGGCCGCGTAGACTGTTTCGAATGAATTCAGCAACCCTGTCAATTCCGCATCCCCTGGATACCATAATACAAGAAGATCCCTACTCATCAGCCCTTCAGTTCAATTGAGAAGGAGTTGCAAGAGGCCACGTTTCGATGAATCAATAAAATATCTTGATAAATCACCACGTCCGGCGTCCTAACAAATGTTGACACAAACGCATGTAATTCGTCACAAACTGATAAAGCTATTTATGACGTCACTAACCTCCTATTCTCAACGTTTACGGTAACATGATAAGAGTCACGAAATATGTTAGTACAGAAGAGCCACTCGAGCCTAAAAGTTAGTGAGCACAACGTGCTAGGCAGATAATTATCTCAGGCGTCGCCCGACAAAGCCGTCATCACTCGAATACCCGATTGTCGCATTCATTGATCGCGTCGTCGCGACGACAGAGGTTGCTTTCCGGTTTTGCTGAACAAATTAACGCAAAAATTGCGTTTTTGCGGTATGTTTGCTTTGCATTAGGACGACGCTTCAAAATAGTAAGAAGCAATGTCATTGAGTAATAAAATATTTGTATTGAGATTATTTTTATAATTTTATCTCAGACTAGTTGACCCGCGCAATTTCGTCTGCGTCAAATTTTCAATTCGAAACAGTAGTTCCTGATATTAGCGCGTTCTACCAACCGAACAAACAAACTCTTCAGCTTAATTATATTATAAGTACATAAGCATAGATATCATCGTAAGGAAACCTGGGGTCATACTATGACGTGTTAATCCCATCACGATTCCGTTGTAAGAAAGAAACGGAAAAATACAGGGCGTATAGCACTATCCCTTTCTTATAACGGAAACATGATGGTATTGGTACGGTGGTATTGGTAAGTAGAGCCGAAATTGAAATTGTCAATGACTAACTAACTGACATTGTCAACCCGCCTTGAGGAAGAGTAGTGAATAATACTCACGCCTTCCCTGTATAAGAAGAGACGTTTGCCCAACACTGGAACAGTGACAGGCCGAAATAATATGTTTTTTTCCGAAATACGATCGACAATTCGGTTTCAAATCGAAACTCTAGTGTGTAAACTAAACTAATAATCGTCCTCATAATAGTTTCGATTGCGATTCGATTATTCTCATCATATCTATTTAATTTTCTATTTCGTCTTCTAAGTGTGCCCTTAACACTTTACTCGTAGATTTTATTGACTGATGTGCAAAGAAAGTGATGTTTACAAGGGCGATATATTTTATGTTTCTATTTTTACTGCCCAATAAATGTAAAAACTTCACGCCTATAAAGTTCAGTAGGCATCAATAAAGTGGATAGACAGTTCAATCTAATATTTGGCCTGTTTTAAATTATGTTTAGGAACACACTCGTAGGCAGAAAAGTTTTACAATAACGGCGTCTGGTGAAGACATTCGGATACGAGAGAATCGAGCCAGAACGTGGAAATAAAGATTCTGGAAGGTCTTTGTCGATTTTTGTCGATTTAATAGATACTCAAAAAAATAGTACGTAGGTAGTTAACTGAAGCTCTTTAAAAGATGCAAATATACTAGTAAAAAAGATTGTCAAAGTTCAAAACATACCTATGGGATTGACCACGTATAATTTTGGTTTTGAACCTTTAATCAATCGTTTGAGTGACACTGCCTACAATCTCATTTCGCTGTCTGAACAGCTTTGTTATTTACTACATTCAGATCCTGGAAGGTGTATTCTGGGTAGGAAAGAAGACGAGGGATATCATGTGAAGGCGTTCCACACTAGTGTTTTATTTTTTGTTAGATTACTTCTACTACGGCCAATTTGGACCTGCAGAATTTAATTCTAACGATCATAAGATACTGTAGTTACTGTGAATACAAAGCGTGAGTTTAGAAGGGCAATTCTTGTATTTGAAGGGAGTGTTTGCAGTCGCAAGCTATATAAAACACCTCTAATTTCCCAAAATTTTGACATTGATTAAAAACTCAACTCAAAAAAACAAACCTCAAAGCATTTATTTCAATGAAACCATTACAAGCACTTTTGAATTGTCAAGATCAGGCTGTCCATAGAGATGAAGCTATTTGCACGTTCAAAAGCGAAGAAGAATGAAAAATGAGTATGGAGAAGAACGCGCAAGGAACTCCTCAGACACTCTTTTAAATCAATGTTTTTTTTACAATGCTATGGTCACATCATTCGTGTGAAAATTATACAAACATACATATATGTAAGAACGATGTAGAAAGCCTTACACGATCAAGCGTCCGAAGTAAAAAAAAAAGGCTACAATTCAAAGGACAAATAATTAAAATAAACCGTGGCAGCTGAGAGATGACGGCGCTCGCTCAGCAATATGACGCCTGCGCGAACACCATTCGGCTGAACCACTTTGAAGGGTTCCCTAGTGGCTGTGGAGCAGGACCAGCATTGAGCCAAGCATTTTTATCTTCAATGTAATCTCCCTGATTGCCACTGAGATGATATTACGACTTGAATTTGAACGCATTTTGTAAATATGATAATTGGCCAATAGGCTTGTTTCACACGTAACACAGCCATAACACGTGGGCGGGCGCTAATTTGATTGAAAATGAATAGATAAGTTCACATGGACCATATATTGCCATCATTATCGACCACATCGCAACCACGTCACAACCACAACACAACCACTAACGGCCGGCCACATAGCAAACACATTCATATTCTGTAGGTAAAAATAAATTATTAAAAAAACTAAGTTATTAATTATAAAAAAAAACATAATTTAGTTTTGTTATTATGAAGTCCTAAAATGGGTTTTGTTCCCTGGTTTGAAACCAAAGGTCCATCTCACAGGATCTGTGCATTAATTCGGTTCGAAAACGTCATCTACATACATATATTATGAAGATGGTACCTACTCAGTGATAGTGTCGCTTACTACAAGTAAAAAATTGTTTATCAAATCAGTACTTTCATACCCGAATTTTATACCTTTTAGGTATTATTAGTATTCATATATCAAGGTACTTTAGGGTTTCATTTAATAAAATAGACTTCAGGAAAACAGCTTAAACCTAAAATATTTACCTTCACGAATGCCAAAAGAAGCGTCTACACAAATAACTTACAAGCAAGTACTTATTGGAAGTGAAAAAACTAATAAGTAGACAGAGAACCAATAAATTATCTGCCCAGAAGTCCATACATTTTCCTTTGCCAAGTCATTTCCTTTTATTCCATGTCTGCTCTATATCTTCGTTCCAAGTATTTCCTATGAGAACAGATCTTTCCGATAGATAGAATTTAAAACGAAAATTAGTACTGCCGGACGCAGACCATGGTCTAATAGCATATATAAAGTTAATTAATAAAAGTAATAGGACTTTTAAATGTGTAAGAAGTTCTAGACAAAGTTCGATTCTATCGGCGTGCGGCGGAGATAGCCTGCAATTTTCGGAGTGGAAAAATGTCCGAGTTTGACTGACCACGTGACGTCAGTCTAACAAGATTGACACGCGCTATTCGATAGCGCATGTCAATCTTATTAGACTGACGTTCTATTGACTGAATTCTATTACACTGCGATCCCAGAGTCCCCAAACCTTAAACTGTCTCTCCTTCGCGCGGCCCGCCTCCTCCTTCGCTAGCATTACTGCTTCGCAGAAGGAGGTGACCACTTTCCAAGCCAGCAAGATTTGACCAGGGCCGAACGCGAAAGGTCGCAGCCGCCGATCGCCTCCGGCAGTGGTGCTCCGCCCAAGCAGGGCAAACCTCCACCGTATGCTCCACCGTGTCCTCCTGGCAATCCCCATAGTGCTGACACCCGGGCGTGTCCTCCCGCTTAATCCAAAACAGGTACCTCCCGAAACAGCCGTGTAGTTTTGTATCATCCCGAATCCAAGAAGACTTTAGCTTCCGTTTCTGCAACTCGTCATTAACCTATGCCCAGATTTCAACCTTGTGAAGAGGATATGACTTAAGGTGGCCACCAGCTCTTAGACTGTTACAATGACTTATCAGTTAGTATTTTAATTAATTTAACAACATTCTGTACAAACATATATCAAAATCAGCACCAAGACTTAAAATAAAGTGATTTAATGGCTTTAGCACCTGATCCCTGAAAATTGGCCCAAGCTAGCGGGTATGATCTCAGTCCATATACACGTTATAGCTGATTAAATGTCACTTTTGCTTGCGAGTAAAGCTTTTTTAAGTCCTTTTAAAACACATAGAATATTAGATGGTCGCTAAGTAAACAACGCCTCTCAACATTTTTACTGACTTTATAGTACAAAAAGTTAAATAAACGTGCCGCGGGAAGGTTGTTCCGATGTAATTAGCCTATTTCAATCGGTACAACTTCCACGCGGCGCATTTAGCCCCGATCTCTCCCTACTAGGATGCTGGGACAACTATTTGAAAACTTTTTGTTTTTTGGATGGGAAATTATCAAGCCTATGTCCAGCAGTGGACATCTTTCTGCTGATTTGGTGATGATGATGATGTTCGCTTAGTGATGTTATAGTCTTTGGTGGAGGTTAGGATGGGACTCGCGCAGCTTAGATACAATAGATTACGGGCTGCATACGAGTGCGAGCAAGTGTAGCTATGCTTAGTCTAACTTAGCTTATCTCTTGATCCCCTACCGCCTTTAAATCTGGTAAATATAATCGTAATATACTCGAACGCGTCAATAAAATATTTGAGTGCAGTTGGGAATAAAATGTTTCGATTGAACGCTTCCCGTTAAATGATGACCACTGCAGACATGACGTTAACACCTATGATATAGGTATGACACTGTGTTTGTGTCCGAGTCAGCAGTTAAAACATAATTATATATAACAGCAATATTCCCCGAAGACAACCCTGATATACTAACCTGATATATTAAACTGTGCCCGCGGCTTTGCTCACTTGTCTGTGTATTCTATTGATCCTTCCACTAATTTAACAACTTATTTTTATGTACCTACATTCTAAGCAAATAAAGAACTGTTCTATTCTATTCTATTTCAATATTATAAATTTGGAATTGTTAATCCATCACTCTACAATGCCTGAACGGATTTGGATAAAGTTTTACTAACCGGACAGACCATGGCCTGAAATAGGACACAGGATATTTTTTATTCCCATAGTACCCAGTTACAATTCAGGGAGAATGTTTAAAGTGTGCGTGGATGGAAAAATCCAAAACTATGAAGATTAGCGAAAAACATTGAAAGGAGTACCGACTTACCGAGCCCGATTTTGATGAAAATTAATGCTGCTTTGTTGGATATTTAAAAAATCAATGTTCCTAGTCAAGAATCGAAACGGTTGATTTTGAAAATAAAAACAGAACTGTATTAAAAAGTTTTTCGTTAAAAATGAGTACTTTCCTATAGTTTTCCATACGTTATTAGTTCCTAGAATTGGATCCTTATTAGCGACACTTTCAGGTGGTGTAATAATACAGGTGTGTTTTTTTTTAAATCATTCCGTTTCAATTACGATGAATATAAAAAACATTTGATTGACATTTTCTTGATTTTATATTTAATAGGTACCATATATGTATGGTTTAAGCTTAAACATACCTATTGATACAAAAAAAATAGTCCTAAAATATTGCAAATAATATAAAAATAACTTCAAAATCCCTTTCATGTTTTGATTTCATTAACCCCGTGTAAACCTCGGAAATAAATTAGCAAATAAATCCTCCAAAGATCAAACAAAAACGCACATAATAACATCTGAAATTGATTGATACGAGTGGGTATCCTCATATCCATTTCACAAATTCATTTCCATTACTTTCATATCAAGGAACCCTTTCCAAGTTATTGGTATGAAAAATGAGTTCCCTTATAACATTTATTAAGGCCGAGACATCAGGGAATCCTGGATATTAAACTTATGACTAGATCACAAGAGATTTAGGTTTCTTATTACATATAAGCTTTATTCAACGTCATCTTGTTTCTTGCGTTGTGGGATGAAGCTTGAACGATGCAAGAGATTAGCGATATTTTCTTGTTAGATACGTACCTACTTGAAAGCATTTTCACACGTCTTCACTCCCATGCTACAGAGATCGTAAATTTTTGTAAATTAATGAATTCAGGTTACAGTTCTCTCGGCGAAAGTGAAGAGTGTAGCCTTTAATAAAATAGTGAAACCTATTTATAATATTAGCTTAGGCAACCCTCTTCTGCTGTCGGAGAAAAAAATGATGTAACTAACAACTGATCAATTGGAACTTTTTAGGGTTCCGAACATCCGTAAGAAACGGAACCTTTATAGGATCACTCGGTTGTCTGTCTGTACGTCTGTCACAGCCAATTATCTCCGAATCAACTGGGTCGATTCTGTTGAAATTTGGTACACATATGAAATTCTGTGACCCAAACACGAACGCATTAAGTAAACGAATAAATTTTGAGTATGGGGGACAACCTAAAAAAAAAGTTTTTGAACTGTACCGTGCTATATACCAAATAAAAGGGCTGTTATATAATAAATGGGGGGTTTTATTTATATTTTTGTAATAATTTTAAAATAAACATTTTTAAAGTTATTCAAGAAATTAGACGAAATTGACCATTCGACCAGTTTGTTCGTCAGTTCACTTGTAAAATATTTTGTCTAACAGAAAGACCGGCTCAATACCAACTAATATTATAAATGCTGAAGTGAGTTTGTTTGTCAGTCACTTAACTCTTCACGTCGTAACGGCTAAACGCATTAGATGAAACTTACCTAGGACCTGGGTAGGCCATGTCCCGGAATAAGATATAAGATTCTTTCATTATGGGAGTGTGTTCACTTGGTATATTTTCAGCAACCACGCGGGCAAAGCAGAAGCTAGTTTTACAATAAATTAAATGAGGTACAATCAGAGCTGGGCAAAATACATGCGCATGTATTTAAAATACAAAATACTTTTAAGTAGTGTATTTTAAATATAAAATACAAAATACAGTATTTTAACTATTTTTATTTAAATACAAAATACTAATTGCAAAATACTGTCAGGTATTATTAGATTAGGCTAGCTTTTTTGCTTACGAAAGCTATCGAGCGCTTTTTTCTGCAGAACGCACCAACTAAAAGGATTGTTAAAAGTATTTATGTTCAAATGTATATTGAAGTCAAAAATATTTTAAATACTAAATACAAAATACCTCAGCGTCATGTATTTCAAATAACAATTACAAATTATTTTTTTAAGAAGTAATTGAAATACAAATACCAAACACATATTCGTATTTCAATTACGTATTTTAATTACAAGACATTCAAATACTGCCCAACCCTGAATACAATATAATTATGTAGAGCTTGCTCCGACGAATTATCGGGTTGGTCCAACTAGTACTCAGATGAATGGAACTATCTGGACTTCACTCATAATATTTGCTTAAATATCGAGCTAATTTAGTTCAAGTAGTCGGTTTAATCAGAATAATTATCTAGCTCAACCAATGTAACTTTGTTTTTCAGACTTGGGAGTTAGGTATGATCATAATATTAAACAGGTTTCAGGACTTCATAAAATGCAAATTTTGTAAGTTTGTGAAGGGAACAGTGTAATCATTAAATGACTTCCTCCGCTTTGGAGCGAAAGGGCCTGTCAGACTCTTACTGACTAAAACCCATCCTGTTCCTCCTAAAGCCATTTGAGTTCCAGGGCCGCGGTGACTTTTTCGAACAAATTCCGCAACCCTGGCAATTTAAAGGGTATCTAGCAGAAGGACATCGGCTGTTTATATGTAAATATAACCCAGACAAAACCGGGGTGGACCACTTGTGATAATTATATAAAAGCAAGCTGTTCGATTTTTACGGCACCGAAAGTAGATAATCCAATACAGTCGGTACTAGTGACAAGCCGGCGTGGTAGCCATTGGTACCTATTTTGGTGGGCGTGGTGGAACCAGACATGAACCACTTAAGATATTGTAACACTAGCGGACTCACGCTAGTAAGCTAGTTAAGATTTTATTATAAAATAAAACTGTATTTGAGATTTAAACTTCATAATATATTTTGCGTCAGCCTTCAATGAGCGCTGGCACCGGAGTCCCATATAAAAACAAAACAAATTGTCATATTCCTAATTCAAATTCTCTTTTACTTTTTGCCAGACGCTTCTATAGGGCTACCTTGTATGCCAGAGACCTGGAGCCAAGGAGATCCTCTTGACAATATACTCTTTCCAAAATACTCCACAATTCGTTACATCAATAATTCATCAAGCACAGATTTCAGTCCATTAAGCTGGATGATGAAACTAAATTGTATTTTGACAGTTCACTAGTCCGTTTCGACAAGCCATAAGTACCGCAGCGACCGATTTCGGCCTGACAGGCGCTTAACGACGATTGATAGAATAATTTACTTGATACTGGATATCGTGCTGAGTTTATTGCGTAGACCGATGACGTATTTTGATATGCGATCCTTTAAAAATCTGGTACATGGTGGGGAATTAATGATGGATCGTAAGAGGATGTGTTGAACAGGATGAGTCAGATTTGGTGCGTCTTTATAATTATATATACTAGCTTTTACCAGCGATTTCGTACGCACATATCCCCATTTTTCCCGTTCCCGTATAGCCTTCCTCATAAAAGTGGCTCTCATATACAAAAATAATTTTCCAAATCCGACTGATAGTTCCAGAGATTAGCGCAATTAAACAAACAAACTATTCAGCTTCATTATATTAGTATCTATTGATTGCTCCTCCAGTAGACCTACTCCCAGCATTGGCGTACAAATGCTGAGAGTATGTAGGTCTTCTCACAGTCTTTGAACAGGTCATCGGACTATCTGGTTCATGATCAGCTTACAGTCTAATCGGATGCAGTTGAATGATAAATTATATTCATTTTGTAAGTAGATTAAACATAACACGTCAATTTTTATGGGTCATTTAAAGCTAGATGAGGCCGGTGTTTCCTAGCTGACTACCCTGAAAAGAAACACCGAAACAAACTCATAGGTCAAAGTCTCTTTTAAAGTCCGTACAATCCGTACTGGTCAAATCATATGAGAACCACCAGTCGGATTTGGAAAATCCTTTTTTTAAATGATAGCCACATTATGAGGAAGGCTATAGGCTTACGGGAACGGGAAAATCTTACGGGAAAAACGAGATATGTGGGTACGAAGTCGCTGGCAAAAGCTATTTGATAAAATATGCGTTTAAGAAGAAGAATAATGTTAGATGGAAGTCCTACATGGTTAAGAAACAATGCTTGGAATGAAATCAGTCTGCTTTAAATCGAGTGTTATACATTTTTGCAACGTGAGTTATCGAACGGGCCCGAACGGGCTCGCACGGGGGTTGTAAGAGATTTGAAATTACGTTTCCGTTCAATTTCGTCCATTAGCACCCTTTGCTTTGCGTCAGAGTACCTGAATGCCTTTGCGAGGGGAGCTCTGGCGAATATAATGTTATTTCCTCGAGTAGGCTTCCGCTGTTTGAAACCCTCTTTATGACAATGTACTGGGCGGAAAGTTGAAGCGTACCTAACCTTAATATTGATACTACCAGAGTTAATTTTTTTCTTCTTGTTTTTATGCCAATACATATTTTTTTGTCATGCTATGCATGTTTTTACTTTCTTTCAGAACGTTATTCCTAAAATTACCTGTATCATTGCAATGTATTTTAAAAATATGACTAAAGCTACACTATGAAACTCTTATAAGTGTTCCATGGGTAGGGTTCATATTAAGATATTTATAAACTCAGCAATAAATTGAGACAGGCAGAATCGTCATCATCGACAGCCCTTTGCCCACTGCAGAGCCTAGGCCTCTCTTTTCTTGTACCAATCCCCAAGTTTCTGTGCCAGCCTCAATCGAAAATCCTTCATTGATAGCAAGCTTGTAGCGGCAACAATGCCACCACATGAAAAACTAAGAAACGAAATCTGTACGGCAACAAAAAGAAACGCAACGCCATCTACGACGAACAACGAAATCCTGCATCGCGCAAGCAAAGTACTCCGTGCGATTTGAACACATACAGCAGTCCGAATATTAACTATCGGGCAGTTGCCCACCGGACACAATAACTGTCTGGTAGCAGGATCCTCCCACTACAGTGGAGGTGTGCGGGACTTTACTCTCTGTAAACTAAATGACATAGGCAACTGTTTATGTCATACACAGGAGCGAAGGCACGGAGAGCTATTATATCAGCCCATAACTGCCCCAATATCCCCCCCTTCCAATATCGAAGAGCCACTTCAAATAGCAACTACTTAACGACTTCCAAGGCGAAAACTCCCATGTTTATGACATAAACTTTATATTCTATTATATGGGCACCACATAAGCGTTTGATGGCGTATTTAGCCCATGGATGCTTCTAACCTGATATCAAGTTTTATAGAAAACAGGAAATTATTTGAAACTAGGTTAAAAGTGTTATGGGGAGCTTTCATGTCGTGTAACGATGTTAGGAACTTGCTGCTGAATGGAGCTTGGATGGATTTAGCTTAGTTAATTATCTTGCAGTTGACTGGAGACTTGGGCATGGATCTTGTGTTTAAAGGAAAATGTAATAGGAGTAAAACATTCTTTATTGGCTTTATTATCTAGCAACTTACTCAGCACAAATAGTGTAAAATTTGTAGGGTTCCGAACATCCTTAAGAAACGGAACTCTTATAGGATTACTGGATTGTTGATAAGGGTATCTCCGAAACTATTTAGCCTAAAATTTTGATTCCTTATACATATATTCCGTAGAGATGATTTCCGACTTTCACGTGGATGAAGCCGCATGAACCTAGTATGTACCTATCTACGTATGTAAGTGATAAGTGATAACTTATAACCAGTGCTTATGTATTATCAAGTTAAGTTAGTGATATCAGTAGCAATAAAATAAGTCGCCAAACAGCAGTAGGTCTCAGCACTCCTCGAGGCTATGTTTTATATTTGACAGCACCATAGTTCTAATAATATCTAGTCAGACATATACATTCTTCACGCATTAAATAGCACAAATCGAATATCCAATATACTATAACCCAATATCAAAAAAATCGTAACCACACCCTCTGCTTGAAGGATTTCATCCGAACATGACAGCATATTTTCCTACCCCTCAGTCAATATTGAAAATTCGTCCGGAGTACAAAAGTATGAAGTTATAAGTAAGTTATATGAACGTCGTTAGCAGACATCGAAAACTTGTTAAAGCATAACTAATGGACATCCGAGCAAAGTTCATTATCTCCTTCACAAAAGATAATTTCTAACTCCGCGGAAAAATTGAAGACCTAACTTTATTTTCTAAGATCGGTTTACACTACGTCATTTTAATTTTATAATTATTGTTTGAGAAGTTATGTCACTATGAACTCTATTGAAGAGGATTTTTTCCAGGCTTCGCTCTCGTGGTCTATGCCGCTTGAACAAGTATTTTTCGGAATAATTTAAAAATATTTTTTTGAGCACTCAGGCGATAGTGTAGTTTTCTATCAATTAAATAATGTTTGCAAGTCGGACTCCGCTCCGAGGGCTTCGTACAAACTTGTATGTGGATAATTCATCTGGGAATCGAGTCTCAATTTTTTTTATCGAGTATATATTATCTGCTGAAGTGCTTAAAAATATTGGTAGGATTGAAGGACAAACTTAAATTTTCAGTTGATAAAATTGTTTTTCCAAACGCAAACTATGTTTTTTTATGTGATAAAATTACAAATTTTCAGTTTCATACTTTTTACTTCACATTTGTTGTAAGGTCTTGCTTCTTGCCAAATTTCATGATTCGAAGTCAAGAAGTACCCTATAGGTTTTGATTGCGTGCAAATCATGCGCCTTAAACGGACTATAAACGGCCTTATCTTTAGATTGCAGAGTTAGTTTTTTCACTGCTTTAAGGGGTAGCAGACCTGAGTTTATCTTTTAGGTATGGGAAATCATCAAATGACTTCTTCCGCTCTGGGTGGAGCGGATGAGCGTGTCAGACTTATACTGACTAAAACCCATCCGTGTTCCTTCTTAAGCCCTTTGCGTTTCAGGGCCGCGGTGACTTTTTCGAACAAATTCCGCAACCCTGGCAGACTCTGGCCCTAACGGGCCCCGTTTCCTATAATGACATCTCTTTGATGATCGGATAGCGAGCCACCCAACGCTCCTGAGTCGCAACCTGAGTATTAGATATTAAATTCAGCTTGATTCCTCCACGCGTACCAGTATTAAAGTTATTCAATGAGGATTCCGTTTTTGCCGATTTTTATTGGAGACTCACTCAAGACAAATAACAATATCAAATAAATTAGTAAATAACACTGACAACTTAGTACTAAAATATAACAATATAAAAAGACCTGTGCCACTCCAAACTGTGCCACTGCTGTGTGCTCCTATCTCAGCATTTGCTGCAATTTTTCAAAAATAAAATGACGACAATCTCTGGTATTCAGATACAGTTGTGGTTGGCGCAAGTGGTATGCTGTGGTTAGATTTCAAAGTAAAATAATGTGTAGGGAAATAAAAAAAGGCCATATCGACTTTAATGCTGTCGTGGAGCCACACGCTTGGCACTTGCCGCAATTTTCAAACCTCTACAAAGGTTTGGCAAAATTTTACACAGTAGTAGGTATGTTTTGGACAGGCAAGCATTGGACATCGGGCTATTGTCGGCTATAATGTTCGGTTTACGTATTTTTTTGTACAAAGAAAAGAAAATAGCATGTGGCAAATTATCTTTGATTTGTGCTTTAAAACCAACACTCCATCGGATCAGCTACAAGCGCTTGCAAATCTACGCAGACCAAGTCAAACTCGCTATATACTTCGAACTGCGTGTAGACCCTGGGCCAGATAAGTTCATGTGAAGGTTTACTTTGAAATGGATTTTAAACTAAAAGCTCCAATGGCTTTAATATCACGCAACGGTGCGGGCAAGTCGTTCTAGCAGCGAATATGAAACTTCCACGGAATGCAGCAGTTATTTGGGGCAAGGTTATCAAAAAGTAGGCGGATGCTCTTGATCTGACTTTGTTCACATCAATGGACCAAGTCAATTTACTATTAAGATAGCTTGTTTTTCAAAGATCTCATCCAAAGAAAAACATCGTCTTGAAAATTAAAAAAAAAAATGACACTAACTTTAATCTTCCTAAATAAATATTTTGTTGTTTTCTACGTGGTACTGTTAGAAAGTTAAGTGCGAAAGAAAAGATCATTAACGTCATACCTACACATAATTGGATGCCCGCAAATTCAGTATTCAGATTCACGCTGTTCAGCCTTCAAAAGACGATCAACAATTCCCAACAATCCGGTTTGTAAAGTTATTTAATCCTTAACATTTACAAAAAATAGGCTATACACATAAAAAATCCTATTTTAATTAATTTTTGCTGTTTTTTTTTGCCCTACTCCTGGGCAAAGTCTCTCTCCAGTACTTCTTAACTTCAAAGCTCGCATTTGTTCCTTTCAGTTTAGGCGAAATCTGTCTAGATTGCCCCTGTATGTAATTTCCATCAAAGTATCTGAAAATCGTACACTGTCAAAAGCTACAAATCTCAATAAACAAACACGACAAGTCGAAAGACGACGTAATAACTTTTCTACAAGGCAATATAAATTTTCCGTCAGTGTGGTTCGACGTCCGCCTCCCCGCGACAGATGCAATATCCACCACCAACTTAGTTATCGTATCGATTCGCTATGTACTCGTATTTACCGCTTCCTAGAGCCCGCTTTGTACATACATTAGATGAGATGTGGAAGCATTTTATTTATAGTCAAGCTTTTAAAGTAATTTTCTCTGGGATCAAGACTTGTTGCATGATAGCAGATAGTAGGAGAGAGATAGTTCAGGAATAAAGTACTTGTGGCTTGGAAACGTCTGTGACTTACGAGTTGTATGAGTGTGAACACAGGAAGGCACTTTATTTATTTATTTATTTATTTAAACTTTATGTACAATAGTGGTACATGGGAGGACTTAATGCATCAAGGCATTCTCTACCAGTCAATCTTTGATTTATAAAGACTATACTGTGGTAGGTGTAAAATAAATAAAATAAAAATTGTATTTTAACGTTCGGAAAGAATATACAGATAATACATATAATACTAATAGAAAACATATACATATATGCTAAAATAATAAACTAATAAATATGATATATAATAATCATACCGATTAAGAAAATTCATTATAATCATGACGAAGACCATCTAAGAATGACAAGCTTACACACTTTACTGTGGCAAGGAAAATATCGTGATAAAACAGCAGAGCCAAACAATCAAAGAAGATCGACCCGCACTGGGCCCACGTGGTGGATTACACACAGAGTGGGCCTGTTTCTAAACTGCGGTAACAAGGCTGACTATAATGTTTCGCATGCATTATATTAATAATGGCACTGCACTTGTTTATAAGTTCTGAGCTGACTTCATTTAATTCCCATCTTAAATCAAAATGGAAAGATAGTTTAGGTATTAATATTTTTGACTTTCATTTGACCCATGCGCGCCTTTTTGGTAAGTGCGGAGTGATGATACATTGTTGATACCATCGGTGCATGGCGTTGATTCGCCATTAGTATGCAGCTTATGTTATGCTGTGACGTATCAATATTATCATAGATCTATTGTGATCAAGTAATAGTGCTCTTCGTCCCATCTAGCTCCGTCTCTTTCTCACAACCGAATCACGGTGGTAGTAGCACGTCACGAAGCAGTAATGCTAGCTAAGGAGGAGGCGGGCCGCGCGAGTGAAAGGCAAGGCCTTCTCCCCAACCGCCGCAACAGGAGAAGACGCCCCGGGCGTCGGGAGTCACAGGGCGATCCCCGGCCACCATAGGCGCGGGCCTGCGGACGGCGAGCATTGGGTGGCTCGCTGTCCGACCACCACCAGGCCCGGGTCTATGGCGCGTTGTGTTTCATGCGCGCCTCAAAGAGATTTCAGCATAAAAGACGGGGCCCGCTAAGGCCAAAGCCTGCCAGGGTTGCGGAATTTGTTCAAAAGAGTCACCGCGGTCCTGGAACGCAAAGGGCTTTAGAAGGAACACGGATGGGTTTTAGTCAGTAGTCAGTAAGAGTCTGACTCGCCCTTCCGCTCCACCCAGAGCGGATGAAGTCATTTGATGATTACCCATCCATAAAAAAAAAACAAAAGTAGCACGTCATAGTAGTAGGTAATTGATGTCTTTACAGTAAAGTTGTATCTATCACCAAGCCAAAACTTATTTCCCATAACATTTAGAATCAGTCTTATATTTTTGTACATTATAATCTTGCCAGAAGTTCTGGAACCACAACAATTATTACTTATTGTTTTACTCAAAGTATCAACCAAAAGCGGCAAGACAAGTTCAATTAATGTTTGAAATAAGTTCCTCGAAGTTAAGAATTAATATCAAAAAACTTTGTTTTATACTTTCCATTCAGTTTACTTTGATGTTGAAACTTAAACTTTCTTTAAGGGCGAAGCATTTTAATTCTTCTAAAAGAATAATTTGAAAGATAATATAGATAGATATTATTTAGTACTAGAGTACATATTTTATGGCTCTATTTCAACTGTCCGCTTTTGCCTGCGGATTCATACGTGCGAATGTTGAAAATTTTAGTATCTCATGGGAATAACCGGGATTAAAAGAACCTATGGTATGTCCTAGTCCTGTGAAATAATGTATCGGTCTACTCGTGTGCCCAGTTTAATTGAAATCTGCTTACCCGTTTAGGCTTTATTGATTAAAAAACCTACTGATTTTAACAGATTCTTAAAATAACATAGGGTAGGAAAAATAATCTATTACCTACCTTATTTGGCTTAAGTTTAAATATCCACGCCTAGTAAGTTTATTGTTTCAAGCACCAAGCTTTAGCTCCTGCTAAAATTTAAATATCAATAAGAATCTTTGAAGTGTAAATTGTGTTTATAATCATTATCACAGGCGTTCTTGTAAATAATTGCTCAATTTATGGCTCAATGGGGCTTCAGCAAAACTCTTGTTCGCACCTTGTAGAAATTCAAAATATTATTCTTAATAAATGAGAAATAATTTTGATAAGGTATCTCGAAGCAGATCTTTTTACTGAAGGCCTAGCACGATTTTTTGGCGTATTGTTAAGTAATAGTATCCCTAACGTAAGTGAATTTTGAATATAAACACTACAACCCCATAGTATTTTGGTTTAATTTTAAGCGACATACACAATTTGTACCTGTATGGTAAAATATAAATATAGTGTCAAATTTAAATAAATATTATGTGCGAAACGAGTATTATAGTTATTACATCAAAAACATTCAAGCGAACGCTGTTTTGTGTAACTTTATTTTGTTTACTTTCCCAAATAAAATAGAGGAAGAAAAACTAAATTAAAAGTAAAAACATTAGGCGAATCATTACTTTGTCTCTTACAAAAAGGGCCAAAGCCATTTTCGGTAAAGCATCATTTCAACCGCAAGACGGACGAACGGCCCTGTGCTGGACACAGGCCTTCCCCAAGAGTCGCCACATCGAACGGCCCTGTGCTGGACACAGGCCTTCCCCAAGGGTCGCCACATCGAACGGCCCTGTGCTGGACACAGGCCTTCCCCAAGAGTCGCCACATCTAACGGCCCTGTGCTGGACACAGGCCTTCCCCAAGAGTCGCCACATCGAACGGCCCTGTGCTGGACACAGGCCTCCCCGAAGAGTCGCCACATCGAACGGCCCTGTGCTGGACACAGGCCTCCCCTAAGAGTCGCCACATCGAACGGCCCTGTGCTGGACACAGGCCTCCCCTAAGAGTCGCCACATCGAACGGCCCTGTGTGTCACATCCAGAAAATTCCCACGGTCTTCACCAAGTCATCGGTCCACCTTGTGGGATGACTGCCATTCCTGCCAACACTTCGTCTTCCGGTAGGTACGTGGTCACTACTCCAGAACCTTTTAGGGGATTATGCTAAGAGGATATTATGCAGCTATTGGTTGGTATAAGGTTTCGGCAGGCAAGCGCGCAGATTTGGATGAAATTTGGAACACCATTAGAACCTGTCCTGGAGTACTAAATTATATTAAGGGAACATACTCCCGGAATTGAAAGTAAGTATCCTATATACCTAATAAACTACTAATTTTCTACTTGTACGCGGGCGAAGCCGTGGGCGAAGTCACTGACAAATGCTACTATTAAATATACGATATGTCATTTCTCAACTTTTCCTATCTCATATCTTGCGAAGATAATCTTTTGACATAATTTTCTACTGCCACGAACCGCTGTTTCAATGGAATAATATTTCTTCGTTTACTTAGTAGGTAATCATATCTAGTGTTCTACTTATTCAGTTTTTAATTTATCTAGACCTACTCAAAAGTCTTGGTAAACATCGTCATACGTATTGTACTAAATTAGATTTGGAACTTCGATGGTTTATAAAAGTTTTGACTTGTTGAAGTTAAGTTGAGCTCACTAGTTTATAATTTTCATGATAAACCGTAATCGGGTTTCTATTTAATATGTTATTAATTTAGGTACTCAAAAGCGTGACGAGGAAATCCCATACGTTCCGGGAAGAATTTATATGAAGGTAGTGTTTGCACTTAGTAAAAACCGGACAAATGCGAGTCAAACTCGCGTAACGAGGGTTCCGATCGAGTCTTGATTTACTTTAAAATGAAATCTTTACTCTGGCGTCGAGATTTTGCAGATCTAATTTTCTTATTATTCAAGATATTAAAATCGAGATCTTTAAATCAAGGCGTCTATTCTATCATCAAATTAATATTAATACGCCCCGATCATCAGCTAGACTTCATAATTATAAGCCTTTTGCTACTGATAGCCGCAAAATCAAGTAGGTAGGGGAAAGCGGGGCTAAACGCACCGCGGGGAAGTTGTTCCGATGTAATTTTAACAATGTACCGGACGTTCCTGGCCAAACTAAGATAGTTGCCATCGGTGCGCTGCAGCGTTCCGTTTTATGACGAATTTACTTGATATTTTATATCTTTTTTTCATATAGCCTATTCCACAATCGGGACAACTTCCCCGCGGCACGTTTAGCCCCGCTCTCCCCTACAGTAGTACCTTTTCTATATTCTCAGGAAGTGTAACGACAATTTTCACGATTGTGACTTTGACATATTTTCAGGCAGCATCACTAAGTTTAAAAGAGGTGTGCTCAATAATATTATATTTATATATTGTTTTATATTATATTATATTATTATTATCAATATATTATTTTATTATAATTTAATTTTATGTGTAAAAGATTATTGATATTCTAATTAATTTGTTATCCATCTTCATTATTGTATCATCATCATCATATCAGCCAATTGCCGTCCACTGCTGAACGTAAGCCTCCCCCAAAGATCGCCAACCATCCCGGTCCTGAGCGGTCCGCATCCATTATTGTATAGTGAGATCTAAATAAAATGCTGTGCTTACCTTCAATTTAGATGCATGCAGTGCTATTGTATTGTGCTTATTTATTATTATAGCTGAAGAGTTTGTTTGTTTGTTTGAACGCGTTTAATCTCTAGAACTACCAGTCGAATTTGGAAAATTATTTTTTTAAATGATGGCACATTCATGAGGAATGCTATAAGGGAACGGGAAATTCCTACGGAACGGGAAAAGACGGGATATGCGCGTACGAATTTGTGGGCAAAAGCTAGTGTACTATGAATGGTGTGTGTATTTAGTTAGTTTGCGTAAATTAATCAAATAAATAAACTTAGCAAAAAAAGAAAGTCATTCAATATCGTCGAGTCGAAATCAAAGAAAAAACTGAATAAATCTAGCCCTTCGAATTATGTAGGTACAAGAGACATTGAATCTTCATACATTCATCTGGAGGCACGTTTGACCGATTTTTTCAAGAATAGTATCTACAAATAAAGAAATCCGAATATTAAGCACTTCTTGAGTGCTTTACATAGGTACCCTATTTCGGAAAACCTCTTTGCCATTCACCACCCTTCTGCCGCCATTTGAAAAAAGGGAGCATCTGGCCAACACACAAAATGGAGAACAAAGGTCTGAGCGTTCGAATTCGCATCGAAGTCCAAAATATATACCTCTAATTTTCCAACATTTTTGCAAGTTTTTGACGTTGATTGACGCTGAGATGACGACTTAAATTGAACGCTTTTTAAATACAAAAATTGGTCTTCTAATTTGTAGAACGTTGGTTCGGCAAGGTTAGACTATTCACTAGTGTAACTCGAGCGAAAAATATTGTAACCTTGTTTTACCGATTCCCATGAATGGGTTGAGAATCGCACGAAACCGGTTTTGCGTTTATTCTGTAACACATTGTGTATCTTTTACTACACACCAATGTATTATCTATTTGCCTGTATATTTAACACCTCAAAAAACTGATTCACATGCGTACACTTCAACGTAAGGTTCAGTTGAAAACCAGCGTCAGGCAACTCCTAGTTGTATTTTGCTGAACTGGACCTATTTGTCCCTATATTTTGTGAATCTGCGTGTGCCAAATAAACTACTTTTCTTTATTTCTTATATATGTTAGTAACTTAAATACGCTGCAAAAAAACTATTTTTCTTTCTTTCTTATATATGTTAATAATTCAATTTTGATAAAAAGGGCTTATGCACCCCTTTTTCTTTAGACGGCAGAGTTTGAAATAACATTTCACATATATATTTTTATCTCTGAAAGCATTCTCAAGTGAATTTTATTAGTACTTTTAAAACCATAAACAGGAAAAAGAACGCAGGATAGGTCGCGGCGGCCCCGTCACTATGCAATCTCGGATTTTTTATTCTTATTTTAGTCGCGGAATACTGGTATTTAGTATACATTTGATTTTTTTGTAGTATACGACCAAATAATTTAATTGGGTATTTTCCTGAATTAAGCGAATTAGTCCGTCAGATAGATTTCCAAAAAATATTTGACATATCTTTTTTCACGTACCTAAACAAAAAATTAGGACGAAACACTGCGTTGAAAACTCGCGTGACGCCACATTTTGAACACTTTTACTCAAACGTGACGTCACCACCCCACTCTTGCAACTTTGATGCGCTGCATCTTTATTTTATTTTTTTTATTTGTAATGGTAAAAAATACGTGTCCAATATTTTTACTACGTAAATTGTATAAACAATATGATTGATTGGTTCACGTATTTTGATTGTATTTATGCAAAAATAAAACTTTATGAGGAAGTTTTCCTTTGCCAGGGTTGTGGGGTTATTCGAAAACGCTGCCGCGGCCCTAGAACGCAAAGAGCATTTGAAGGTACACGGGTGGGTTTTTGTCAGAAAGAGTCTCAACTTCCTCTCGCTCCGCCCAGAACATTCGCCTAGAGTCATTTGATGATTTCCCATCAATAAATAAGAAGTTTTCCTAAAAATACAGAATATTGATTTATATTTTAATTCTCATTTGAAACTACACACAGTTATAAAGACTAGAACGACGACGAGACAATTTTAAGTTATAAAAAACAATATTTCTTTGAAGCGCTTCTTAATTTTCCAAGTTGTTAGGAACCTCACATAAAATTACGTGTTTACAGCAGAAATTGTAAGGGATGGGCTGCATCCTCCTCACAATTTGTCTACAACAACAAGCCATGATTAATGATCGCCATGACAACGCAGGAAAAGCTCGGGCTTTCCGCCTTTCATGGCTTATTACATATTTTTTGCCGTAGGTGTATAGTGGTACAGTGAGAGTACCTACTGAGGCAAAGTTAGAAAATACAGATGAAATAGTGACTACGTAGACTACCAGTGTCAAGGAAAAAAAACTCTCTAATTGCCTGCAGCAGAAGAGTTCTAGTCATCATATTTCCGTACGTAAATATTTAATCAAAAATAATCATTGTAAATTATATTTGTTCGAGGAATAAAGGACAGACCTAATTTAATTTAATTTAATGGTAAATTTTGCACCGTGGAACACACTAAAGGAATGGCTGGTTTAGACCTCCGAAAAAAGCAAAGTTTCTTGTAGGCATATTTACAGGCCCACTTTATTGTGCGTACAGCTAAGGAGTTGAATTCTCTGTCGGAGTCAGTGGTTCCTGTTCATAACAACCGTCTTTAAGTCAAGAGAGAATAGGTACTTATAAGCAAGCATGCTCCATCGTCGACCACATCATGCTTTTACCATTAGGTAAGATAGTTTTCAAACGCGAGCCAACAAATGACGAATAAAAAAAAAAATGGCAGTCCTTTCATTTGATTCTTCCATTGTGATAGCAAGCTACGAGTACATAAGAAGAGACTCGCATGACGCTTTCTATTCCATTTAAGCAAGACTTGCTTGAATCAAATCACAATATACTTTTCATACATCCAAGCAAACGAAACCAATCTTACGTTTCAACGAATAAAATTGCACTTTCAAGTTCCAATGAAATAGGATTAAAGAAAAATCGTGTTTGAAGCAAACGAAATTGTTGCAGCTACTAAGTGAAAAAATTGTTTTATTCGTCTAAAGAACAAATTATTTTCTTTTGATTATTTTATTCATATACTTTGTGTTAAAGTTTGTGATACACAGCTGTACATGCTAATTGTAATTTACTTAAGAGGGCAATTGTGAAAATAAAATCAGCTAAGTGTATAAAATATTTTGTAAAAGTATGCACACATAAATAGCAGCTGTTTTTTTCCAGGAGTCTACAGGAGACTGGGGGAGCGATTCGCACAATTCTGTTGCGGAAACAGTGGGTTCTGTATGATGTGGGTGAGGATTTCTATTGAAGCAAAATCGGAGCTGATATTCCTATCTGGTGGACGTAGGGAAGGGGGCTAACCGCAGAAAGATACGTGTTTATTGGCGAAGATTTCCTGCTAATGCCTGCCGCCACACCGGTGCAGTGACTAGGCAGTTCCTGGAAGAAGTCGGAATTCCCACACTAGACTAGCCAGCGCTCAGTCCTGATGTCCAGCTCCGGCGTCGATAGAAGGCCTGAAAACTGTTTTAATCGAAGAGTAGCAGGAAATTCCACAGGATTTCATCAGGAAACTCATTCAGTCAATTAAAAACCGTTTACAGGCAGTCAGTAACGCCAGGGGGTAAATAACATAAATTGTAAATTAAAGTTTTATCTTTTCATAGAACTTCCTATTCATTTAGACGACGACTTCGACTTATTTTGATATCATTTGAAAGCTAACAAAATTACCTTCAAAAAATATACCACAATACATAGTTCATTGCATAGGAGTTGTAAAAAAATGTTAAAATGTTTTGAGCAACGCGCGATGAAGTGATTCCAGCGCGCGTTTATTTCAATACTTAAAACCAAGTTCGACATAATTTATTTCGCACTTTTTTTTTGTATTACAAAAATACCTACATACGTTTTTTGTAATACGAAAAAAGTTCGAGGTGCCTAAAAATGTCCCAATACTGCCGAAATCTTATTTTCACACAATAACCTTATTTACTGAAATCGAACATTAATAAACATTACTATTCCGTGCCTTATCAGCCCCCTGTCAAATACAATATTGTTCACACTAGCTCACCCGAAACACTGTGTTACTATTTCCTGTATTTCTTTGCCCATTATTCGATAGGACCTGAGCAATGTTAGGAAAAATTAGTTACAATAATCTCAACAGCTCAGTGCTGAGACCCACTAATTATGTTCCGATGTCCATAATACACTTAATAACTATGTATATCCCATGTCCTATATAATATTATGCCAACAAATTATATCCCGCAGTACCACGTCTCAAGGTTTGCGGGATTGTTCGAAAGAGTTATCGCGGTCTTCGAACGCAAAGGGGAGAGTTTTAGTTAGTAAGAGTCTGACACCCCCTCCCACTTCGGCCAGAGCGGGAGGGGCCATTTAATGATTACCCATCCGAAAAAATAAGTACCATGTCCCATAACTTTATGTGTGTACTAAGTAATTATTTTCCACTGTCCCATATTATAATTACTTATCATGTTCTGATGTGCCATGTCCCATATTCTACCTACTAGTTGCATCACTACGTGGCACGTGACAAAAGATCCGCGCACAAGACTTACTTTGCCACCAACATACGGCTCCCATTGACCGACTGTAAGGGTGTGTCCGAAATAAGAAATATCTTGGAATAAGTACCATCCCCGTTTGTGAAATTGCGTTAGTGCAGGACCATCATCTGTATCCCTGAAGGTGAATTAGTCAGAAGAAGATAAATCACGCGGGCGTTGATGAGTGCTCAGTTGAGAGCAAGGGTAGCATTTGTTAGAAACGCCACATTTGGAGGGTTCACTGTGAAGTAAACTAGGTCCTCCTCGTTTACTTTTTTTTGCAGTCTATCGTCTGGTTATCCAAGTGTATTGTGCGGCTTTTTATAGAATGTGAAATACGTATTCTAGTATTTCTGTATTGCAAGTCATTTTTTTTGTAATTTATTAGATTATTTTATTTATAATCAATCTTAATTTATTTATGTACCTATTACTATGTATACACTTAAAAAATAAAAAATAACTAACTAAAAACAGTCTAAAATATGGCGTCGAAAAATTCCTTCGCATCGCTGGCCACTGGTAATGTACCAAAAAGGCTGGCAGCATTGCCACGTTGTATGGCAATACTTATCCTTTGTCCAAGGTAAAAGCCAGCCCTTGGGTCACGCGAAGTGTCAACTAAGCGTCTTGACAGATCTTTAAAATGAATATTGAGAATAATATTTTTTGTCACCAAAGTTTATATTTGTCATCAACTTACATCATCCAATTAATAGATCTGTCGCCACGAAATATTTTAATTGTCAGATATAAAAGTGTCGCAAGGTATGAATTACCAAATTAATGTCAATGTGTACCTTAAATAAGTGATTCATTAATTAATAAAATAGTTCATTCCTTGGATATATCTTTGTTCTCAAAATTATAGGTTTATCCGTTAAATAATAGTTTCGTACTCAGAATGGTAGGTAAGTATATCTGCCACCAAATATTCGGACATAGGGCACAGGGAGCTTCGAGCACCCCGACACGGATAGGTTAGGATCGAATTAATTAATTCTACTAATCTTACTACTATTATAAATGCGAAAGTTTGGATGGATATTTGTCTCTCAATCACGCCAGAACGGCTGAACGGATCTGCATGAAATTTGACTAACAGATACTTTATTACCTAGATCTAGGTATGGAATATAAAATAATATATATATATATATATATATAATATGTATATATTAATTATCTCCAAAACATGAGTAATGACTCATGAGGAAGTATTTTCGGGGCCAGTAAAATACTCGCAGACAAAATCGCGGGGAAATAGTTTTTATAGGTTTTATGTGTAACATAAAAATCAGAAGGTAACTTAATTGTAAATCGCCGTAACGAAGTTCTGATATAAACCTATATACTTGAACTCCGTTCTGCAAGATATTTGTATACTTATCTCATTCTACCTAAACTAATACTACCTAGTATTAGTTTAAAAATTGTTAAAAGATAAACCTTTAGAATAACGGTTTTATTCGATACGCAATTTGATCAAATAAGTTTAGTTATGATATCAGTGACATTACAATACAAATTATGCCATAGTATTTATGATTACATCACTAAGGAGTTTGGTTGGTATACCACAAAAATATTACAATTCCTCCTAAATATATGTACCAAGCAGCTAGTTATAGCTGCCGCCCGCGTGGATGTCGAAAATTATCCCATGGGAACTTATTCCCGGGATAGAAGGTATCCTTTGTGTTATTCCAGACTATAATCTACCTCTGTGCCAAATTTAATTAAGATCCGTTCAAGCGTTCTGCCGTGATTGAGTAACAAAAATCTATCAATCCAAACTTTCGCATTTATAATATTAGTAAAGAAAAGTACCACAAACAAATACGAAGATTAATATAATATTTATGCAAATAAATTATGTACTGAAAAAAATATACGATCCACGCATCCCTATTTTTCTACTAAATTCCTATTTAGAAAATGGAAATCGATCGCCTCGATTAAATGCAGTTCCCAAATCAGAATTTCGGAACATTGCGAGAACGTTCATTTAAATAATGACCAATTATTTACCGATTTCTGTAGATTTTCCTTTTCAAATACGTTCTGCTGTTACTAAATTGGACCAGGATTAGAATTATTTTGACCTGAGGCTTTGGACAAAAGAGATTTACGAGCGCTACCGAAATGTCACATGGTCGATCTCAAACATAGCACATTGACACTTTTGACAATCACAATCGCTGATGGAATGTCAAGATTGATGAGCTCTGAATAGTACTTCAAAATACTAATTAATAAATAATTATTGAAGCCTAGCCTTTCTGTGAAATCCTTCACTGATGTTGTTTTCTATTTACTAGCTGCCGCCTGCGGCTCCGTCATCACATCTGTAGGTAAAAAGTATCCTATTTGTTATTCCAGACTATAGTCTACCTCTGTGCCAAATTTAATTAAGATCCATTCTGCTGTTCTGCCGTGATTGAGTAACATACATCTATCCATTCATCCATCCAAACTTTCCCGTTTATAATATTAGTAGGATAAGTATCGATTTTTTAATGCACTAAAAAGTACTAAGTCAGTAAAAGTACTAATATTTTGTACCAGAGAACTTTTGGGTGGAGCAGAGACAAATAGTGGTGGTTGGAATTCCATGAGAAAAAAAAATAACGTTTTTTCCTTTTTTTTTAAGTTTCAAAGATAATGTAGGAACACTATGTGTTTATGAGCGATTTCAGAGACAAAGGATTCAATTGGATCTCGCAATAAAAAAGAGAGCTCCAATAAGAATAAAAACTAAAGTATGCTCGTATGGCCACAACAGCAAAAAAAAAACCTAGGCTATATTTAAAATCTTTCTACACTTCGCATGCAACTAACATATTCTAACTAGAATTCTATGAATCAGATAAAAAATTCTAAACTATTTTATTGCAGCAACAGATTCAACATAATCACGTTGCTGCCAAGCGGCGTTAAATTGACGCCTAGACAGACACTCTAAGAACCTCCACTATATTATGTGGTCTAAACATCAAAAATTACAGAAGGTACACTGCAAACAAAGCGGGAAGATTCCAAATAGTAAACGTTGTAGAACCACTCATACCTATGTACCATTGTATGTGTTGCGACTTTGAAATACCTAAGGATATGAATGAATACCTGTAGCAGAAGTATAGACCTCCACGCTATCGGGAAGTGGCACAGCACCTACCAGTCTCAAACACACCAACAGTCATTTGGTTGAAGGTTGGATACTTACTCCTTCTTTCTGCGGAAGATGAAGAACGTTTCATCCAGTTCTTTATACAAAAGCCATTACAAAAAAAGTGACACGTCGATTAAATTGATACATTTTTACCTACCTTACTACCTAAGTTTCCAATTAAAAAAAACATTATCTGCGAAACGAGTGTTTACGTCTAGAAATTCGTGCTGGGCCCTCAGTCTGGTAAAACGATGCACAGTTTTTGAGTTAGTTCACTGTCTTATACCGCGGACTCACAGTATGAGCTCGCGTACGAGCTCACCAAGTCAGTTACTGCAATAATCCACTCTCACCGTATGACCAGATCATAATTATTATACTGTCACGTGCGAGACGGTCAGTTTAGCTATCATCTGAGTTACTTCAACATGTTTAGGTTTTCTCACCTTCCACAACCACACCACGAGACCCCACTATCTATACTTGTACATTTCCCAGCTATTTTCATCGTGACATGTGGCAATGTCTACATCATACCAACATTTTGGACTTTTGACAATCGGCATCGGTAATTGAATTTCACTTTAAGCTTTTTTCAAGCTTCACAGCTTGGCTCATCGCCGCAAGGTTGCCTGCTTGTCGGTCTTCTACAAATTGTACCTCGGGGAGAGTGTCCAGGAACTCCACGACCTCATCCCACCGGCCCCCTTCTACCATCGGACATCTAGACGCACTGCAAGTTACCATCCCTACCTTTTTGCTATTCCACTAATTCGCACTAAACGTTTCCAAACATCTTTTATAATGCGCACGGCGAAAGAGTGGAACTCTTTGCCTTAGTCTGTGTTTCCGAACGCATACAACCCTAATCTCTTCAAAATTAGAGTGAACAGGCTTCTTCTGGGTAAGCTCACTCCATCATCGACTTTGTCTCTGTCATCTATGACCTAGACTATAGTCAAGAGCAAACCCATATTAAATAAAAAAAAACTTTGGTATTTAGATTAAACTGAGCCTTCTGTCCTTCCTTATTCTACGTCTATTTCGTTGGAGACGATTTAAAATTGAGGTCAATTACGTGCGGAGTCCCCAACCAATAATAGCTTGTACGGCGAAACCAATACGGGTTAATGTTTGTACTATGGCGTTCTTGACCCTTATGGGGAGAATGGGGTCCCAAACGAATACTTGTTTGAAGGAGCTGGTCAATTGCGTCACACGAAATGGGGAGAAAAGTGAAGGAAATGGAATTTGACGATGTCAGATAGGTTACTTTGAATAAAAAGGAAACATTTTGTAGGCGTCGAATTGGAAATTGGGTAATAGGAAGGTAAAAACGAATTCACTGTGGCACATTTCAATCTAAATTTTCTTTGTTTAAAAATTAGTATAAGGTAGTGTGTAGTCGCATAAGTCTAGACCAGGCTATTTATGACTCATGAAGCCTTCTTTAAGAACATACCTTTATGTACACATAGGCACCTACCATATAAATATTATTATGCCATTGGTAATGGATCGTAAAAGTTTAATTATAATTGTCCAGCACAATAATATTAATACAGACGCCGTGTCCTATGCCTTATTTATTCTGAGAGTTTGCTACTCTATGTCTTCTTTTCAATTAAAACACTATGAATAATTGGCGCTTTGGGGGACTGTCGTTTTTTTATGTTGACCTTTAAAAAAGGCTGGTTCTCTCAGCCCAATTTCAATTAATGACTTTTGATTCAATATCATTAAATGAAATAACTTCTAGTAAAATGAAATTGAAAGTATAAAATACATCAGTTAAAAAGTTAGACCATGACCAAAATTCTTTCAATAGAGTCTAGCCAATGAGTGAAAAACAGTACTGCCGAAAACCGCTTACCCATATTCATCCTGTACGATATTACTCATTTATTGTGCGATGTTCGTTTCAAATAGGTATTATTCGAACGTAAAATGATGTAGTTTATTTATCGTATTCCTATGTTGAACCAGAGTTCTGACACAGATATTTACTCATGCGAACGATCAATATCCTTTAGATAAGAGGAGACTGATATTTATTTTTATATAGCTTTATAAAAAAAAACTGCGATATTTTCCACGCTACCTAAGCATATAAAATATCTTAAGAAAATCTTCCCGAAACCCACTTTCCATGCATGGAGGATTCTTGAAATTTATTCTTGATTAAAAATCAAGGTCGGCTTTGCTTTCGGATGCCGCGTAAGTAGATCGCGGACCGGCAGTCAAAATGGCGGCAAATTGGTGATGCTACGAGTTTGTGGGGATATGAACTGTGAAAATGGGAAAACCAACATATTTAATTTTTAATATTTAAAGTCAGACACAGACACATTCACCGACATCAGTAGAATCAGCATGCTGAAGTGGAAGTGGGCCAGCCATGTTTGTAGACGGACAGACGGTTGATGGAGCAGACATGTGTTAGAATAGAGACTGCGTATGGGCAAACGTAGTGTGAGACGCCCTGCGGCACGACGCACGGATCGATGAATTGAAGAAGGTGGCTGGCAGCAGATAGATGGAGACTGCTCAAGACCGGGACGGTTGTCGCTCTATGGCGGAGGCTTACGTTCAGCAGTGGACGGTAATTGACTGAAATGATGATGATGAAAGTCAGAAATTATCCCAACGGAACATAATCTCGGAATAGTATAAGTACAGTATTAAAGTTAATTAATCCAGGGAAACTATGTGTGATAAAATAAATACAAATCCGTTCAGTAGTTTTTGTGTGAGAGGAACAAATATCTAAACATCCCACACCAACATTCACATTTATGAAATTAGTAGGACTACTGTGGGGAGTAATCCACAATAATAATAATTTTGTAGAAAACAGAAAGCGACACATATCAGAGTGCCAATTCTACTAATTTTCAAGCAACGTTTGCATTCGCATCTCAGTTGCAATCTGTCAAAATATTTTGGAACTAAAACTTTTTTAACAAAAACATACAACCGACTTCCATAGTAAAAAAAAGTATAAAATATGGTGTTGTCTGTTTTCAAGAAAATTATTGTTATTGCTATATCGATTATTATTATATCGTTTCATACCCATATTGGTTGAAAAAAAGTAATCCGCCATCTCGGAGCGGCGGCCATATTTAAATTATTATAATATTCAGTATTCCACATTTAAAACTTTTATGAAAACTTGCACAAGTGAGGGTTCCATAACAAAATTGTATATTTAAGACGGTTATTCAAATCAGATTCCGCACCTATTCACGTCACGTCAGCGTTTTGTCAGTCAGATTTGCACAAATTATATGGAAATTCCACATTTTTGCATGAAACAAGCCTTTAATCCATATATGTGGTGATCCCGGTAAGTACTCTTCTAGAGTTTTCCCTTTACACCTAAAAAAATCGAAGGGCGTGAAGAGTAGTAAATTAGGTATTTTCGAATATTTTCTGACTGGTACTACCTAGGTACTATTTTGTAATTAATTTTAGATTCGATTTTATACTATTTTTAGTAAGTTCAGTCGACCGCACGTCGATCGTAAGACTGAGACCAATGTCTAAGTCTTACAATCGACGTCCGGTTGACACTCCAAATTTTGCTAGACCAGCTCAATAGCTTGTCTAGCATAATTTGGAGTGTCAATAGAGTTTAAAGCCAGCTTACACTAGTATCGTTTACACCAAAAGTCAAATGTATGCATATTTTTTTTTTCCTACAGTCGACGCAGGAGGGTAACATTTAGGGACGCGGAGAGTAACATTTAGGGACGCGGAGAGTAACATTTAGGAACGCGGAGGGGAACATTTTTGGAGCAATACTACCTAGTGTGGCTCCAAAAATGTTGACAAAAGACTGTTTAGTGAACTGGATTTATTTGGGTCAAGTATGACAAATTAAGGTTGTACCCTTCATTCACGTTGGGAGGTTCTCGACTCGCATCTTTTTATGTCGCAGTCGCAAGTAATAAGTAGGCTTTGGGTTAAAAGTTAACCTAGACATTTAAGAAAACGAAGGAATATACCTTGATATGTTTACTTATTTTTTCAACGCAGCCACTATGATGTTTACTGGAAAATACTAATTTTACTCTATTTTTTTCACTTTTTAGTGTGACTGACCCTGGATAAAGTTGCATTTTCTAAAGTCAACATTAATATAGCTTTTCGCAAATTAGTATTATTATATTCTTTTAAAATACTTTCACATAGGTACTTATCCCAAATTGTTAAGTACGCCAATAATTTATGCACGTGGGTTTTTTATAGTTGCGGCATTTGTTCGAAAGAGACACCGCGGCTCTGGAACGCAAAGGGCTTTAGGCGGAACACGAATGGGTTTTAGTCAGTAAAAGTCTGGCACGTCCTCCGCTCCACCCAGAGCGGAAGTCATTTGATGATTTCTCATCCTTATAAAAAAGGTAGCGAATAAGCTATAATAATATTCACTAGATTATCTATTAACTGTCCATCACCCGCATCTCCCTAAGAATATAATTTCTCACACAAACTTATCCTTAACCTAGCGCCAGCTACATAGCACCGCGCCACTGCGTCGTAATTACAGGCAATCACAGTTGCTAACTTCGCTATCGAGACATGTCCCTGGAGCACTTAGCTAGTTCCTACTTGATCAACAAGTGCCGCGTATAATGCAACTGCACAAAATCATCATCTGCCTAGCCTTTTCCCAATTATATTGGGGTCGGCTTCCAGTCAAACCGGATTTAGCTGAATACCAGTATTTTACGTGGAGCGGCTGCCTACCAGACCTCCATATACAACGTGTAACAGAATAAACGCAATACTTCTTACGGGGTCATTGTACTCATAATTATGAACAACTTTTACTATGGGACCAACTACGAAATCGCGAAAAAAAACAGCTGTTCAGTATTTTTTCACCTCAGTAGGCTTTTGAATGAAAAAAATAATCATCAAAATCAATTCATAATTGACGGAATAATCACAAAACACAAACACAAAAAAATAGCAACATACAGTCGAATTGAGAACCTCCTCCTTTATTGAAGTTGGTTAAAAAAAACAAGATAGCGGGCTTCATTAGGTAAGTAACGTCGTACTTTTCCAGACTTACTTATTGGCGTAACAAAATAAAAGGCTCGAGGAGACGATTCAAAAATGTTACTCACTAAAGGTTATTTAATTAAATAGATTTTATGTTGTTATCATTTCATACATATTACCATTGACACTCGTACTAAGTAGTCGTTCATTCAACGAATACACAACCTAACAAAATCACTACTTCACATTCACCACACTTACAAAATGAAGGGGCAACCGGTTTATTCTGTCAACGTCTCACCGTGTAAACTAAGATGGAGTGATCATGAAGTGAACAGTCCACATTGTTTGTATAGTTTGACAGCTACCTTGATGTTCACTTCACCTAAGCTTAAACGGTGAGATGTTTACTGAATCGCACTGATGTTCCCCTTTGTTCTGATAACTTCAGAAATTCTGACGTAACTTTTGAAATGACAAATCTGTTGTTTTTATACTGTAAGTTAAGAACATACCAATTATTATATCCATGTAAAATATTCTCTATTACTAGTTTACATTAACGCCATAAAATATTTCTAAGGGTTTTCCTTAGGTCCTTAGTGTGACGTTGACGTCAAGGCACCGATAAAACTAACGCCGCATACGTTATGGTTCAGTAAAGGTTTATTTTAAAATAAAAGGTCTGGTTTCTAAGTTTAAAAAAAATAAAAATGTTTACAGTCTAATTTAGGCAAATGATGAACCATAATGATCTATTTCGAAGAAGTGTCCACTAGCATATTAATTAGAAAGTGGCAGTTATTTTTATTTACGATTTGTTTTTTGGTGTCGTATTATGTCTATGACGAATAAATGTTTTCTATTTTATTCTGTTGATAAATCGATTTCCAAACTAATAGGCACTTAGCTAATATAAATTCGGTTAATTAGTTTCGATAAATCCCCTATACATTTATTATGGCCTTATCGCATTATGTCTACAGACTAAATAATAGCATAACTTTAAAAAAAAACTCTTTTGACGATGGAATTACGAGTATAGAGTATGAGTAGGTACCTCTTAGTCTTTGTGATAAATGATATTTATTTTGCAAGTAGGTTAAACACTTTTACACGTCTATCTTTTTTGATCATTTTAAGCTAGATGAGGCCGGTGTTTCCTAGCTGACTACCCGGAGAAGAAACACCGAAACAAACTCAGAGGTGAAAGTCTTTTTAAAGTCCATACAATCTGTACTGGTCAAATCATATGAGAACCATGTAGGTCAATGCATGCAGTACCTAGTTGTTTAACAGTATTCATATTTTGTATACCTTTTTTTCCTGACCTGGGTGTCGAACTGGCTTTCGAGTAATCTCTCCTCCTCAACCTTACTCTTCTCTCTCCGGTCATGTCAGATTGCCGTTCTATTGTACTATGATGATAAAGGAACAAAGAGTGCATCTACGTTTACGAACACACTCATGCGCTATAATATCTATCTCCTGTGTTGTCGGCTAATCTCCGTTGAGATTGACGTTGCCACCGCGACCGGAACTCAGTCGGGTCGATTATGTACTTACCTATACTACACATAAGGCATATAATAAATTACAAACTAAAGAAGTTAATATTAATGCAGACAAAAGTTATTTCAATCAAATCAGACCCTAGTTCAAAAGCACAAACACAAATCAATTTAAAAATGGCGTAGGTATTTGCTTGGAAGCATCGCCTGTCTTTTTAAATAAATAAGAACGAACAAAATGGAAGAGACAAACTTTGAGGCCATCACGGTTCATTTACCCTGAACTTGAATTTTGAATCCATCTTAATTTGTAGATTTAAGAACACTGGCAACAATTCAATCCTACGAACTTCTACCTACAAGGTCCGATCTATCTTTTTACCATACTAAAGTTCAACAAAATGGTTTAAATAACGGTTAAGTCGTGACTGATAGAGTTATTTACGCATTTTTAATAAGTCCTTTGGAGTATGTGTTTTCCTGATAACATTATCACATTGGAATGAGTCAACATAAATGTCCATTATTCTGTATTAAGGCATCTGCAGAAAAGCGCGATGCAACAGTGTGACAACGATGCGATAACCATTTTTCATAGAAATTGTTCTAAGAATAGTGTGTATTATAATAGGGATATTGCCTGGAATAAAAAAATATGATTCTATTTAGTCCGTCACTTAGATTATCGTAAAATATTGAATATGTATATTTATTTTATCAAATCAATAAAAAATTACGAAGATAAAACGCATCGAGGATAAGGAGTGGGGGCTTGTAACGTCACTTTCCAGTAAAAAGTCTACTGGTAAGTGACGTCACACGAGTTTTCAACACTCTGTATCGTCTTTAGTTTTTGTACAGGTGACAAAAAAAAAATTGCAAAAATTTTTTAGGAATCTATCTGACGGACTAATTAGATTATTTTAGTCAAATACCCTGTACTAACATTGGACAAGAAAACTTGGCGACTTTACACCTGGCATGTCAAACTCGTGAAAAATTATATATTATACTTCTGGACACATCTATTGGCCCACCTTAGAGTTTAGGTTTCGATGGCCCCTACCGAAATATGATTGCTAGATTGAACAGTAACTGTTGATGTAGTTTTAAACCTGATACATTTTACCATCTTTTTCGATCGTATTGTTTTAAATTTGAATTCAGAATACCATACGACATGGAGCTACGCCTAACAAGTCGGATATGCGCCTTGTTAAAGGCAATTGATTTTTGAATAAAAAACATTTTTTATCAAATAAAGGTTTAATTTAATAACGCGTGTTGCCTCCATGGGCATCTACCACAGCTCTCATACGATTAGGCATAGAGTTTATCAACCGCTCTATGCAATTTTGAGGGATCATCTCCCATTCCTCTTCTATGGCAGTTTTCAACTCCTGCATCGTCTGGGCAACTGGCTGACGAGCCCTAACACGTCTTTTTAGCTCGTCCCACATGTGCTCAATGGGGTTCATGTCTGGGCTTCTGGCTGGCCAGTCCATAACTGTGATGTTCACATCCCGAAGATATTCCCTGATGATGCCGGCCGCATGGGCTCTTGCATTATCATGCATAAAAAGGAAATTTGGGCCCACATAGTCCGCGTATGGTATCACGTGAGGTTCTAAGCACTCACGAATGTACCTTTCAGCATTTAATGTTGGCAGCCGTGGTCCTGTAACAACCTCAAGTTGAGTTTTGCCGCTCGCGGATATACCGCTCCAGACAGTCCATGAGCCACCGCCATAAGCAACCCTCTCTTCAAAGCAGCATTGTGCGAAACGCTCTCCCTTACGTCGGTAGACCTTCTTCCTTCCATCATTGCCATGTAACACAATTTTAGACTCATCAGAAAAGAGTACACGGCTCCAATCTTGCTGTGTCTAATTTAAATGACTGCGTGCGAAATGAAGGCGCGCTGTTCGGTGGGCTCGCGTTAGTTTGGGCCCATTAGCTGGCTTGTGTGGTACCATATCGCGTTCTTTTAACCTTCTCCGAACAGTTCGAGCGCTCACAGATACTCCGTGGAAGTCGCGAAGTTGGTTTTGTATCTCAATGGAGGTAAGGTGACGATTTCTCAAGCTGGTCGTCACGATGAATCGATCCTGCCTTTCAGTTGTGACCCGAGATCGTGGCCTTCCTTGCCGACGAACAAAGCCGCCAGTCTCTAGGTACCTCCGATAAACATTTCGGACCGCAGATCGACTTAAATTAAGTTGAGCACTCACGTTTCTTTGGCTGTGTCCGGCCTGAATAAGTGCCACAGCTTGGGCGGCGACTTCAGGTGAAGTATCCATAGATTATTGATAGAACCTCACCTTAATGTTAAGAATAAGTAATGTTTGTTGCAAAACCAAAGATATCAATCACTTTTTCAAGAATTAAATCCAAGTAAACCAATAAAACCAAGTTTTCTTAGTATTCGATTGTTTGATATCAACAAACAGGCTCCAAATTGTCTTTTGTTTCTTTAAATTCTGTGTTCGAAATTCAAAAAAAGACTATTGGATGACATTGTGAATGTGCCAGGTTCAAAACTGCATAAAAACTTTTTGCTCGACCTCATATAAAATTTTAGCTAGGACCAAACGAAACTGAAAATACAAGGTGGGCCAATAGATGTGTCCAGAAGTATATATTATCAAAAATTATAGAAATTGAGGCTTTTTTGACATGCGACGAATGCCAAAAAAGTTTTTTTCGAATAAAAGTTTTTGCTCTAAAGGGTGATTATTTCACTGAACCTGACTTACAAGCCCGGATATATTCTGTAACACAGAATAATGTCAAAACTCAAATATCAAATGTTTATTGCAATCCATGACAAATGGTAAAATTTTATAAAGAGGTACAACTATGGACTATGTCGAGCACCCGCACAGCAAACATTTTAAATAAGTAGTAGAGAAAAAGAGCGCTTTAGTAATTTTTGTTGTTACTACATAAAAATATAAATAAAATACTATGTCTATAAAAGAAAGTTTATCGTGTACCTCTTGCAACGGCGCACTATGGAAAATAAAGGTCTGTTTCTGATTAAAAATCAATAACTTTTTTATTTCTGAATATTATGTTCCAAAATTTTGCACAAATATAGAATAGTGTATATAGCTTCAAATGGAATATAATTTATTATGATTGAATTTAAAACCATACGTTAAAAAATAAAAGAAATACAAAAATATCAGAAAAGTCCAATATTTTTTTTTTTTAACAATGAATACTATTATTTTAATGATTACAAAAACCAAATATTATATACTTAGTACATCAAAATAAAAATCAATTTAAATAATAAATGAGTTGTGATTAAAATCGAACACAGATTAGTTAATAAATTGTAATGTTTACTAAATGTTATGTTATTTATATTTGATGAACTTCGGGACCTAAAATTAATTCGTTCACTTTCAAAAGATCTTCATCAAGTTCCTTCACGTTTTTAGTATACGCTTTTCTAATGCTGGTTATGTATGTATCTGAAGTATAAAGAAGAGTATGAAATACATCCTCGTTTGTAGCGGATCTTGAGCATTTTCTAGCATGATGTAGGCGAATTTTTTTATAATCCTTATTGCGAGATTCTTATGCATCTTCCGAAAGTTGACCAATAGGAAGTACTGCAAAATGCTTTATGACACTTTCTCCATGAATCCAAATTTTGTGAACTGAAGATGGCATTTTCATTCATAATTGCTCATATAGATCCTGGCAGTCTCCATAGCATAACTGCCAAATTTTTCAGCATTTATCATTACACCTGATGAAAGAGCTTGCAGAATTATGTAAAGTCGTTGAATCAAATTTAAATTCACTCCTGTAATTTCAAACCGCGATAGATAGCGAGCGGTTTTCCGTTTTCTGACTATTATCACATTCTTACTAATTACTCCGAAAACCGCAAATATCCGCAGCTTTTTTTTATTTGATTATGTTTATGGATAGCTAGGCTACAAATCAACATAAAATGTAAAGCAGGGGTAAACGTGGGCAACTGTCAAAAGTCACGATGAACTTTAAAAAAAAAAATTTCATCATATTTTGTTTTGCAATTATTTTAAGGTAAACGTTAACATAATATTAAATACATATGAGTTGTTTCATATTTTCCAAAAGACAAGGTTTCCAGAAATATATAATACATTATACCTTTTCCTGTAACGTATAATATGTATATTTTTTTGATATTACAATCTAGTTTGGCTCTTAAACTATTGAGTAAAATAAAAAAAGCATGCCAGTAGCGACATTGACAAAAACCATTTTTAATCAGCAGTTGTTCTACGATTTTCCATAGTGCGGCGTCGCGCCTTTCTGCGGGAACCTTAAACAAGGGCAGTAAAGCGGCAAGAGGCGGCTAAAGGAGGCGGCTGGGGTCCTCCTTGATCGCACAAGCTCTGAGGAGACGGCGAAGCTGTGGGAGGAGAACGGCCGTCTCCGAGCAGAGCTGGAGGACCTAAAAAGGGAGGTCGCCGCACAGAGGGCAGTGCGGCAGCGTGCAGCTCCTGCAGCTACCAGTCCTCCGGGAGTTGCGGCCCCGTCGTCGGCTCCTGCCCCTGCACTGTCGCCTGCTGCGGCGGAGATCGAGAAGATCGTCCGCATCTGCATGCAGCAGTGTGGGGGCATGATGAATGCCCGCCTGGAGGCCTTGGAGTCAAGGCTCCTCCCGGCACAGAACCTCCAGCCACCGCTAGCGGCGGACAAACGGAGGATGGAGGAGGCCGCCAGGCCAGGGCCGTCAACTGTGGCGGCAAAAGCTGGAAAGGGGGGCAAAAAGCCCGCGGAGGGGCCCAAGAAGCCCGCGGAGGGTGCGTCAGCACCCCCTCCCAGCTCGACTGCGACCCCGGCGACCGCATCCCAGCCCACGGAGGCTTGGACGACGGTCGTTAAACGGGGTCGCAAGAAGAAGGCGGCGCCGCCGGCTCAGCCCAAGCCCGCGCCCAAAAAGAAGAGGAGGTCCCGGAAGGGTAAGGCCCGACGCTCTGCGGCTGTAGTAATAACACTGCAGCCCGCGGCTATCGAGAGGGGCCTTACCTACAAGGAGGTCCTGGAGCAGGCGAAGGCCAAGGTCGCGTTCCCCGACCTTGGCACACCGACCGGCTTCAGGATGAAGTCGGCGGTTACGGGGGCGCGGCTCTTTGAGGTGTCGGGACCCTCGGGCGGCGAAAAGGCGGACATCTTGGCCGCCAAATTGAGGGAGGTCCTCAAAGAAGAGGACGTCCGAGTGTCCAGGCCAATGAAAACCGCAGATTTGCGCGTCGAGGGCCTGGACGACTCGACGACCCCGGAGGAGGTCGTGGCGGCCGTCGCTCGAAGCGGTGGATGTCCGCCGGGCGACGTGCGGCCGGGCGAGATTCGCGCCGACGCTGCCGGGCTCGGCACCATTACGGTTAAGTGCCCGGTAGCGGCGGCGAATAAAATAGCCGTCAGCGGACGGCTATTAGTGGGTTGGGTTGCAGCACGCGTCAAGCTTTTTTTTTTTTTTTGATCTCGGGGGGAAATCCTCATGGAAATCCTCCACCCTGGGGCGGGTGGAGGGGTCTGTCAGACTCTTACTGACTAAAACCACCCCGGTGTTCCATCTGCCACCTACGCCGGGGATCGCGGGAACGTATGCGACATCCGCAATCCCCGGCTGGTGCCTGGCCCGCCTCTGCGGGCCACCTCGCGTTGGCGAGGGGAGTGAGGTGTTTGACTCCCCTCGCTACGTCAAAGAGGGGCGCACGGGAACACCACGCGCCGCCACCTCGGGTCCGGATGAATGGGGGGCGACGGACATCCCCAAGTCCGTCGCCCCTGGACCCAGTTAGGGGGGCCGGAAGAGGGCAGCGCCCTCCTCCGACGCCCGATGCGCCTGCTGCGGGCAGGGAGAGCGGTTGTGATCTCCCTCTCCCTTTCCGCAGCCTCCTTCTGCGCGATAACTGTCTCGCAGAAGGAGACCACCGCGTCCCAGGACTCCTCACCGCCGACCATAGCATGGACTACGGCCGGCAGCGAGAGGTCACCGCCTACAACAGAGATGAGGGCACGGCGCGGCTCCTCCCAAGCTGCACACTCTGCAAGCGTATGCCGTGCCGTGTCCTCCCGACAGTCGACGCAGTGGTGGCATCGAGCGTCCGGCTCCCTGCCTATGCGACACAAGAACCTCCCGAAGCAGCCATGCCCCGAGAGGACCTGCGTCGCACGAAACGTCAGAGAGCCGTGCCTTCTCCCGAGCCACAGGTCGAGCACTGGCCGGATGGCCTCGATGGTAATGAGGCCGGCGGAAGGGCTCGAAAGCCTGTCCTGCCATTCCGCCACCAGGACCTCGCGCAGCTGCGACCGACGCAGCTCCAAGTGTTGCTGCGTCAGTCTTTCACCGCGCGCCCGCGCGCCCTCGCGCCACCTATGCACGCGTCAAGCTGCTACAACCCAGGGCTATGCGGTGCTACCGCTGGCACGTCAGGGCACGGTGCGCCGCCGCAACTGACCACAGCGAGCAATGTTATCGCTGCGGTAAGCCCGGCCACAAGGCGGCAGCATGTTCCGCGATGCCAAACTGCAGCCTCTGTACGGATGCAGGGAGGCCCGCGGGGCACGCGTTGTCGGAAGAAAGGCCTGCCCGCCCGCCCCAAAGAAGGGCAGTAAGAAGGGGACAACCTAGGCTGTAGGGGGCCCTTTACACCCCCCTCAGCCTGGTTGCTCTTCGGCCGACTCCCGGCCTAAGAATGGTGCCGAGGAAATGGATTGTGTATAATGGCACAATACCATTTCCTCCAGGGCAATATCAACCACTGTGCCAGGGCTCAGGATCTCTTACTCCAGAGCATGGCAGAGTGGTCGATCCATGTGGCTGTGGTCGCCGAGCCGTATTACGTCCCCCCCCGAGATGATTGGGTGGGTGACCTGGACGGCTCGGTGGCCATCATCGGCAGGGCTCTTGTCGACCCGTCCTGAGGTCACGGCTGGGTGGCCGCCCTCGCGGACGGCGTTGGCAGTGTTGGGGCGTATTTCTCGCCCAACAAGAGCCTCGCCGACTTCGAGAGCTTCCTTGTCGAGTTGGGTGCCGTCGTGAACCGGTACCACCCTCGCCCGGTGCTGCTGCTCGGGGATCTCAACGCCAAGTCTGCGGCATGGGGATCTCCGGTCACCGATGCCAAGGGCGAGGCGTTGGAGGAGTGGGCGGTCACGACCGGCTTGACCGTCCTGAATCGGGGCTCGGTCTACACGTGCGTGCGACAGCGGGGTGGTTCTATAGTGGACGTTTCGTTCGCTAGCCCCGCTGTCGCAAGCCGTGTCCGCGATTGGCGTGTCGCCGTGGAGGTGGAGACGTTGTCGGATCATCGATATATCCGTTTCGACGTCTCCCCCCAGACCGCGGGCGGCCGCAATCCAACGGCCCCGCGAACGGACGGTCCGCGTTGGGCGCGAAAGCGCCTCGACAGGGAGCTACTCGAGGAGGCCGCTATTGTGCAGGCCTGGATCCGGGAGTCGGCAACGACCGGACCCGTCGACGTCGAAGAGGAGGCGCAGTGGTTTCACGGGGCGATGACGCAAATTTGCGACGCATCAATGCCCCGGGTCCACACACAACCCAGAAGGCGCCAGGTGTACTGGTGGTCCGCCGAGATCGCGCAGTTGCGCGACTCGTGCGTGGAGGTCAGGCGCCAGTACACCCGATACCGGAGAAGACGTCGTCGGGTCCCTGACGAAGAAGCCGCGTGGTATGAGGTGTATCGCGCGGCTAAGAAGGCTCTGTGGCTGGCCATCGGCGATGCGAAGACGCGAGCCAGGGAGGAGATGTTGGAGACTCTCAACGGGGATCCGTGGGAGCGTCCTTATCGATCGGTCCGAGGGAAACTCGGACCATGGGCGCCCCCGCTTACGGAGAGTCTCCAACCCGAGCTGCTGGAGGACGTGGTCGCAGCCCTCTTCCGCTCCGCCGAGGGCTCGAAAGCCTGTCCCGCCATTCCGCCACCAGGACCTCGCGCAGCTGCGACCGACGCAACTCCAGGTGTCGCTGCGTCAGTCGCTCGCCGCGCACCCGCGCGTCCTCGCGCCACCTGTGTAGTGACGCGAGCACTTTCGCCTCCAGGTCCCACGGCGGAGATCCGGCCAGTGCGCAAGCCGCCTCGTAGGAGATCGTGCGATATCCCCTGATGACTCTGACGGCCATCACCCTCTGCGGCCTGGCCGAATGCCAGTACGGCTTTCGGCAAGGGCGCTCCACTGTGACGGCGATATCGCGAGTGAGAGTCCTGGCGGAGGAAGCAGTGTCGCGGGGCGGTGTGTTGTTGGCGGTGTCCTTGGACATCTCCAACGTCTTCAACACCCTGCCCTGGAGTTGTATTCGGGAGGCACTGCGTTATCATCGAGTGCCTCCCTACCTCCGTCGTGTCGTCGGGGCTTATTTGGCGGAAAGGTGTGTCACCTATCTGGGACGTGATGGCAGATACCAGCGCCCCATGTCGTGCGGTGTTCCGCAGGGTTCGGTCTTGGGCCCGCTCCTGTGGAACATCGGGTACGACTGGGTGCTGAGGGGCGAGCTCCGGCCGGGAGTGCAGCTGGTGTGTTACGCTGACGACACACTGGTCACTGCCCGGGGGAGCTCGCACAGGGAGGCAGCGTTGCTGGCGACGGCTGCGGTCTCACAGGTGAGCCGCATACGGCGCCTCAACCTGGAGGTGGCCCTCAACAAGTCGGAGGCCATTGTTTTTCATGGCCCCCGGCGAGCGCCGCCGCCGGGATCGCACATCGTGGTCGGGGGAGCCCGTATTGCTGTCGAGTCCACCATGAAGTACCTGGGATTGGTGCTCGACAGCCGGTGGGATTTCGGCCCCCACTTCCGGCGGCTGGCGCCCAAGTTGTTGGGCGCGGCGGGGGCGCTGTCAACGCTGCTTCCCAATCTGGGGGACCCGAGCACCGCCTGTAAGCGGTTGTACGTGGGGATCGTGCGATCGATGGCTCTTTATGGGGCCCCGATCTGGGCGGCTGACCTGACGGCCAGCACCATCACTGTTCTGCGGAGGCCGCAGAGGGTGATGGCCGTCAGAGTCATCAGGGGATATCGCACGATCTCCTACGAGGCGGCTTGCGCACTGGCCGGATCTCCGCCGTGGGACCTGGAGGCGAAAGTGCTCGCGTCACTGCATAGGTGGCGCAAGGGCGCGCGGGCGCGCGGCGAAAGACTGACGCAGCAACACTTGAAGCTGCGTCGGTCGCAGCTGCGCGAGGTCCTGGTGGCGGAATGGCGGGACAGGCTTTCGAGCCCTACCGCCGGCCTCATCACCATCGAGGCCATCCGGCCAGTGCTCGACCTCTGGCTCGGGAGAAGGCACGGCTCCCTGTCGTTTCGTGCGACGCAGGTCCTCTCGGGGCATGGCTGCTTCGGGAGGTTCTTGTGTCGCATAGGCAGGGAGCCGGACGCTCGATGCCACCACTGCGTCGACTGTCGGGAGGACACGGCACGGCATACGCTTGCAGAGTGTGCAGCTTGGGAGGAGCCGCGCCGTGCCCTCATCTCTGTTGTAGGCGGTGACCTCTCGCTGCCGGCCGTAGTCCATGCTATGGTCGGCGGTGAGGAGTCCTGGGACGCGGTGGTCTCCTTCTGCGAGACAGTTATCGCGCAGAAGGAGGCTGCGGAAAGGGAGAGGGAGATCACAACCGATCTCCCTGCCCGCAGCAGGCGCATCGGGCGTCGGAGGAGGGCATACGCTGCCCTCTTCCGGCCCCCCTAACTGGGTCCAGGGGCGGCAGACTTGGGGATGTCCGTCGCCCCCCATTCATCCGGACCCGAGGTGGCGGCGCGTGGTGTTCCCGTGCGCCCCTCTTTGACGTAGCGAGGGGAGTCAAACACCTCACTCCCCTCGCCGACGCGAGGTGGCCCGCTGAGGCGGGCCGGCACCAGCCGGGGATTGCGGAAGTCGCATACGTTCCCGCGATCCCCGGCGTAGGTGGAAGATGGAACACCGGGGTGGTTTTAGTCAGTAAGAGTCTGACAGACCCCTCCACCCGCCCCAGTGTGGAGGATTTCCATGAGGATTTCCCCCCGAGATCAAAAAAAAAAAAAAAAAAAGGGCAGTAAAGCGGCAGTTGTAAATTGTAGAATTTTATTGGTAAATTAAAAATTTCAACTACTGTCTAGTGGTTACAACAAAACATAACATAACTAACATAACAAAAAATACTGTCCATTTCATTTTTTCAACTGATCATAGTAACACCCCTAAAGTCTAAAAATAACAGTTGAAAAAAAATATTACTCTTAAACAAGTGGTCGTCTACAATTCTCAATGATAATAACCCCCGTCATTTCTGGTGAATCCCCGGTTCATATGATGACTGTAACTAGTCTGTAATTGATAACTAATGCATACGGTTATGGTTATACGGTGTGTAACATTCGTATGGTTCCGTACTAATTAGCGTTGCAACAAACGATGATTTTTCACATTCACTTTCATTGTGTTTGCAAGTACCGTACCATTAACCGGCAAAAACACAAAATACCCTTTATTTTTTTTTTCTTTATTGCTGACATTAAAGAAATAAACATTCTGTGAAAATTTCAACTGTCTTGCTGTTACGGTTCGTGATATACAGCAGCCCGCCGATAGATAGATGGTTTTGTTTTATTTTTGAGTGGCTTCTCGCAGTTCAACCTATGAGGTTGTCGACTGCTTAACCGGGTTTGCCTGTGGTGGCCTTTATATAATACTAGCGGACGTCTCGCGGTTCCACCCGCGTAGTTCCCGTTCCCGTGGGAGTACGGGGACAAAATATAACCTATGTTACTTGCTAATAATGTAGATATCCATTGCTGAAAGAACTTTTCAAATCGGTCCAGTAGTTTTTAAAGTTTATTCGTTACATACAAAAATACAAATCTTTCCTCTTTATAATATTAGTATTAGGTAATATTAAAGCCTCCAGCCAGGGCTTATTAAACTTACAAACTAAATGAGTACACGCTATTAGCTAGTACCACCTGTGTGAACGGGCCTCGGCTCAGGGCGACGCTGAGGGGAGGACAGCTAGGGACGGGCTGGATCGAACTAGAATTATTATTTGGAGACGAATTGAAAGCTACAGGCGCGAGCTGGCTCGAGCAAGGGTCGGAGCGGACTTTGACGGGGACGTCGCGACGGGCCTCGGCGGCAAGGGCGGAAGGACGGCAGTCGTGGTTTGCGTAGAGTGCTGGTCTCTTTGCGGCTCTCTTTGAGGTGAGTGGTGGAGTTATCGAGCGTGACGAGGGTACGCCTCGGTCGGCGTACCTTGAAGATGCGGGTGGATTCGTATCGGGCGGCCGATGACGATAAGGGGGTTACGGTGATTTACAGCAGACCAACTGTGTCGAAGAAACGTTTGGCCATGCGTTTCATGAATAGACAGACGGATGGGTGGACAGCGCAGGCTTAGTAATAAGTTTCAAGAAATGTGATTTTTTCGGTTTATGTCGTATGTGAGTCCGAGTAGCACTTGGCATGGCTTGGGTTCTAAGTATGAGCGATTCTATAGGTTAGGTATAGACGTAGTAGCTGATGGAGGGCCTAACACGAATGATTTTGACGCATAGTAACGTAACGTACATTTTTACTATATGTACGTTACGTTACTATAACTACTACTACTAACTAATATTTATTTGAATTAGATACTATCTATATGAACCTGTTTTTGTATGAGACAAATTGTTTAAACCAAAATACTAAGGGGTTGTTTATAGTTTTTTTTTTATGGATGGGAAATCATCAAATGACTTCTTCCCCGCTGGGTGGAGCGGAAAGGCGTGTCAGACTCTTAGTGACTAAAACCCATCCGTGTTCCTTCTAAAGCCCTTTGCGTTCCAGGGACGCGGTGACTATTTCGAACAAATTCCGCAACCCTGGATTCAAAATTCACTTACGGTAACGATACTGTAATGTTTACTATACATCTAAACAGTCGTGCTAGGCCCTCTGTTTCACAGTCATTATATTAACGATTCAATTTGTTAATAACAAACTCAAATTAAACAAAAGTAAAACTGGAAACAAGAGATAGTGATACGGAACTCTAAAATGCCAATCGTTAATTACTTTGAGTCTTATAAATAATAACAGAACGCCCTTGTGGTCAGTTCAGTTTCATCCTTAATTGTATCGTGTACTGACATCGACTTCCATCCACACCGTCGAGATTAAGTTGGACTTTTGTGGTCTTCTTACTAGTCTGATAAACTAAGAAGTCACACGGCCAGTTATCGTAACAGGAGAAACACCAGAGATATTTCAAGTAAGTGTTTACATTCTTCAATGATTTTAGTGTCTCTTCTCTAAAAAATCTATACTTACCATATCTATATATACACTAGTAGCCCCGACAAACGTCCTGTCCGAAATTTCGTTCGAAAAATTATAGAATTCGTTTGCAGCGCCACCTACCGGGTCCAATTGTGAATCTAAACCATTCTCGAATCTCCTTGAACACACACAAAAAATTTAATCAACATCGGTCCAGCCGTTTAGGAGGAGTTCAGTGACATACACACATACACAAGAAATATATACATTAAGATATGTCACCGGAAAATGGCAAACTCCGTAAAAAATTTAAATATCTTGAGGGATTGTAAACTCTCGATAAATTGTCAACTGAGCATTTGGAATACTTTTTTACGCATCACAATTTGATAGTCTATAATATCTCCGTGCCGGTCCGAGAAATTGTGGGCGCGTTAATTTCTGGAACAACCAGTTTCCAAATCAGACAGTTCCAGATATTATCGCGTTTTGTTTTTGTCATGTATTAGAAATGGATTTGTACCTATTCGAAAATGATTTTTGTACATGTTTTTTCTTGAATATTATTAATGTATTAATAGTTATTCTGCTATTCGGGACTAAGACAAATCGAACAAACCAAAAGACTTTTAAATCGGTCCAGCCGTTCTTGAGTTATAGATGGTGTAACTAACACGATTTTATATAGATATATACATATGGTAAATAAAAAAAATTAAAAAAAAAAAAATATTTTTATTTCAGACCTTGATCCATATGATGTTAGTAATACACGCTACTTAAAAACTATGTTAGCAACAGACACAATACAACACTGGTTTTAATTCAAATATTTATTGCGCTCACCTGACGCACCGGGCACATGCACATGTGTATGTACCCAGTGCGCCATGATGGCGCAACACGGCTTATCACTAATGACCCTCAGTATGCTGTTGAGGCTCCCACGCACCCTGCCCATCATAGATGCCGACCTTTTCCGAAGGATGGTGGTGAAGCCATCAGTGTGCGCTTCAGAAAACATTCCTGATGCACTGCTAAATGATAGAAGAAGATATACGTAGAAGTTAGATTGCAAGTGCCGACCATAAAAATAACATCTTCTTTGTAAATAAACAATAAATGAAACAGTTTGTCTTCTTTTTCAGATAATACATAGTTACGCCATGCCACACTCAGTTGCCGGTCGACTACAAGTACAAAAAATGTTCCGGAAGGAATACGTTCATCGAGCAATTTATGCATTTGTTATAACAAATTTATTGATGTGCGGATTCGTGTATAATGATTTTTTGGGTCAAAACAAAAAATTTAGCATACCCCGCTACCTTTGGACTTTGATGCACTGTATCGTTTTTCAAAATGTGTATCATTTAATTCTGGAGTAGGTATTAAATTTTTAAGTGTAGACGTTATAATAATATTAAATTAAAACATGTGTTTATTTTAATTACGTTTTTTACTATTGGTAGGCACGCGTTTGACCACTATCTTACCTTTCGTCTGATGCCATTGTTAGTTGCGGTTATCATTAGCTAGCTTTTACAAGTGGGTTCGCTCGCTTTAACAGCGTAAATTATCCGTTGATACGTGATTGATATAACAATCATCTAAACATGCAGACTATCTCTTTTATAATATTAGTAGAAGAGTAACAGCCTTATTCATTAGAAACGTTATAACATAACTAATTACAACATAATATTACATAACAAAAATACCAGATTCTTTATTCAAAATTTTCTATGGAGAATTTGAATTTAGAATCTCTTAAAAAATGTTTTAAATAACGTTTAAAACGTTTTTAAAAATAAGGAGGTAAGAATGTAGAGTAGAATGTGGGATTTGTCATCTGCTTTTATTTCTTTAGTCACATAGAAAAGAAAAGATATATTTATTTGTTGAACCATGTGTAACACATACAAGAAAATAGCATGCTTACAGGATAACATGTAAAAAAAGGTTTTTATATTATGTAATATAAATGTTAAATATTACAACAATAAAACATAATTTTATTGTTACAGTTGTCAACAGTAAAAAAGTAAAAATAATGTGAACATCAAAATATTTATGAAATTTCAAAATGATGTCATTATTGTTGAAATAACTGCAGACAATCAAGAACAACCCACACTGATAGTTGTGCGACTGGATTTATCTATTTACCTAACTCACAATAAAAAAAAAACTTGATCAGTATTAGTCAATCATAATCAAGTCTTCTTTAGACGCGCCTATATACCATGAGACTCTTGGCTTTTTGCCCAAGCTCATGTGCCTCTACGTACCAACCTAATAAATTTATTGAAATTCCAAGCTTCGACAGAAACCTAAGACTTGCTTTAGAAATGGTTTCGTAACGGACCGAATACCTGGGAAAAAAAATTGTAGACGTCATATTAGTCTTTGACGTCTACAATTTTCATCATTTCGGTGTGAGAGGGAGATGGAACTATACAAGACCCATAGCACGATCTCTTTTTCACAACGGAATCATGATGGGATTGGCTCGTCTTAGTAGGGCTCTTTTTCACTTAGAACTTACTTATTATTATTTTTCTTCGTGTTGATTTTGGATTTGTTAGAATTCTTTATTTCCTACAATGACAAGAAGTTTGGTTTTGGAGGTAGGTGGTTACCAGGGTGAATGGTCACGTTGTAATTTTAATAACTGATACATATTTTCTTATTCATATATTTAATGTGTATGCATTTATGGATCTATTCTAAAATATTGTATTGCTTTATTTGTTTGGTTTTGAAAAGATCGAAAACACTTTTATTCTGCCAGTGACGCACAAAAAGACAAAATTAAAAGAAAGTAACTTATCAATTATAATATTGATAAGTTACTTTATAAGAACCTACTACACAGACAAGCTATGTTCTCTGTTAACTAATATTTGCACCAAGTGCAACCCCATATCGAGTCCAGGCTACCTCTTTCCATTCCAGGTTGCCTGGAAGACATCGCGGAATGAAATAAGGCCGCCTATTGTATGTTTTTAGTTTACTGTTGGTCGAGTGGTTAGTGACCCTGACTGCTAAACCGGAGGTCGTGGGTTCGATTCCCACCCAGGACAAATCTTTGTGTGATGAGCATGATCATTTGTTCTGTGTCTGGGTGTAATTTGTCTATAATATGTATGTATTTAGAAATATATAAGTATGTTTATCAGTTGTCTGGTTGCCATAGCACAGGCTCTGCCTAGTTTGGGATCGGATGACCGTGTGTGTGTTGTCCCAAGATATTATTATTATTTATTATTATTACTGTTTTGTATTTTTTAACTTGGTGTACAATAAAGTAAATATGTCACCGGAAAACTGGAAATGCCGTTAGGTTTTAAAATATCGCGTGAAATTGTTAACTATTTTTTTACGTAGGTATATATCGGAAACTATTGAATTATTATATTTATCATGATATGAAATTGAGTTATTGTGAACAAAACGATTTTTTCATAATATATCGAGAAATTCTAATCTAACAAAGAATTAGGTAAGTATTACAATCTTACGGAGGCTGAAATTTTCCGGTGACATATATAAATGACACAAAATGTACAACACGCGACACGTATGCGCAGTGGTTGAGCGATTGACTGTAGCGCTGCGTGTCGCGGGTTCGATTCCCGCACGAACAAATATTTGTATGGCCTACATATAGTAGTGCCGGTTCTGGCTGTTTGTGTATGTGAGATTATGTGTTTGTAAACATACCCACGATACATGAAAACATTGTGGGGGGCAACGCTTAAAAAAAAACATGCGGTGCAGTCTTTGGGGACTGCCGATAGAAGTGAAAACTAAGCGAAAGCTAAAGCGTTCGTTGCCGTCGTCGACGCGAGTTCCATGATTTTGTTCGCCCAAAGCGTTCGGTGGCGATGACGCGAGTTCCATGATTTTTGTTCACCCAAAAAGTACACATGTATACATAAAGGTCATGGAAAGCGTTCGGTGACGATGACGCGAGTTTCATGATTTTTGTTCACTCAAAAAGTGCTCAACGCGCCTAAAGAAGTTTTCACTTCAAAAATCTAATTAGTCCGTCAGAAGGATTTCCAAAAAATATTGGACACTTATTATTAGTGTCTTATTATTAGTTCACATTAACAAAAACTGCAGATTTTTTAGTCATCTACCCTATTGTGTTCGTCACGCAACTGCTGACGAAATGTCACTTATCTAGAGCTGCTCTGCAAGATTTGTGTGACGTCAGGTTTTATTTTTGTAGTTCGTCTGTCACAGTGTAGATGTCGCCACCGATTTAAATTCATAGATGGACTAAGCGGCTGCGAGCGCTGTCAGCTTTTCGCGTCCAAATTCAGCGGCCTGTGGTTTTATTTGCCGCTGAGCTCTGGTTTACTATGACAGCCTATAGGGTAAAACCAGGATAGTTGCCCCAGGTTGCATCACATTACATGGATTAGGCAACTAACTCCCATTTGGGATAGATGTCACAAAATTTAGAGGTCGACAAAAATCGCCAATATTCTGGAAATATCAAAAATAATGTTCTTTACTTTCACAAATTTGAAGATAATAAACTAAAGTACCTACCCGTTTTATGTATAAAGTGACAACTAACTAAATATATAATAATTATATATTTTTATAAAAAGTGTGGCAACTATCCGGCTTTTACCGTACATACTTATTATTGCACAGCGGGTGTAATGGCTGGACTCAGCGGCTTTAAGACCATAAACAAATAATAATGGATGTCTGGCTGGACACAATATTATATTATTCTAATTATACTTGCTGGCTCATTATTGTCCGCTACTGAATTATTTACGATCTTATAAAATGGTATTATAGTGACTTATTATGAAACAAAAAAATTATATTGTCATAATACCTATGGATATGTCGCAGCCAAATAGCTTAATCAGCCGTTTCATCAAAAGCCTAGCCTTTTCATTTAACTGCGCCATTTAATCAGCGACGTAAGTGACATGGACTAGGTATTAAACGATATTGAACCAAAGCTCTTACTTAGGTCTCTGAAAAATCGGCGCAGTTAAATGAAAAGGCTAGGCAACCGATAAAACGATTCTATGCAATCAATAAACTCATTAAGCTTGTTTTTTGTTGCGATAGATACATTATACTTTATTGTTGACAATGACAGTGGCATAGTATGTCTGCTTAGCCATTGTCCAACCATGTTGGGGGGTTTCGGTCGACCGGATGGAGCTGACTCCAAGTATTTTACACGGACCGACTGCTTCCCTGAGCTCCACTACCCAGTAACCTGGAAGTTATGTCACATAACTTTGCCTAACGATAGGGGACACAGTCGACAGGTGATGTTATCATTATGTAATTTAGCTTTGCATGCCGCTTGTTTCGCTCAATATACACTTCTATACCTATAGTTTAGGTAAAAAAGAAAAAAAAAAGAAAAGAAAGAGAGATTATTTGCGACAAGCATGACGCATACCAAAAAAATAAAATAAAATAAATTACAAAAGTTATGCAAGTTAATGGGTTGTGGAGGTCTTGTAGGCAGCCGCTCCACGTAAAATACTGGTATTCGGCTTAATCCAGTTTGACTGGAAGCCGACCCCAATATAGTTGGGAAAAGGCTAGGCAGATGATGATGACAAAAGTTATGCAAGTTGGGAAGATTTTTGGGTTGGTAGTTTTCAACTATTTTAAATTATGATATTCATGTCTTTTATTCTACTAAACAATTAAGCAAATTCGGAAACCACAGATCTTGTCACATTAGTCTTAACCTTTTTACTGAGTCCTGCCTAACTGGAACAGTCAGCAACTTGAGATGACCATTACGTCAGATTTACGTAAGATAAAATAGGTAAGTCCTGTTAATTCCCAAACTACGCTGAATAAGCCCACTACAACAATTAAACGTGGTTTAATTAATACTAGTACAAGCATAGTTATGTTGGTACTCTGAAAAGTCAACGACCCCTTTAATGAGAACTTAACAAGGTTGCCTTAAAATTCGGAATTAAAGCTAACTATCAAATATACAGTGAGATGCGTTACAATCACTCTTGTTCATAAAAAAATCTAAAGGTAAAGGTTATCGTTTCCTGCCAGGGTTGCGGAACCAGCCAGGGTTGCGGAATTTGTTCGAAAGAGTCACCGCAGTCCTGGTACGCAAAGGGCTTAAGAAGGAACACGGATGGGTTTTAGTCAGCAAGAGTCTGACACGCCCTTCCGCTACACCCAGAGCGGAAGAAGTCATTTGATGATTTCCCATCCTTAAAAAAAAATGGTTATCGTTTCTATTTCGCATTGTTGCGTCCTGTCTAGTAAAGCCTTCATTGTTTTACTCACAATCTCCCAAAGTTGCGTTCAATGTAGGTAGGGGAAAGCGGGACTAAACGCGCCGCGGGGAAGTTGTTCCGATGTAATTTAACAATGTACCGGACGTTCCTGGCCAAACTAAGATAGTTGTCATCGGTGCGCTGCAGCGTTCCATTTTATGACGAATTTACTTGATATGTTTACATATATCTTTTTTTCATATAGCCTATTCCACAATCGGAACAACAACTTCCCCGCGGCACGTTTAGCCCTGCTCTCCCCTATAGTTATCGGAAACGTATACGGACCAGGGGCAGCTGCTCCAGTATCTACTTAGAGCTCGGAACAATTAGCGGCTCACCGCAGTCTTAATTCATTATCTAATTAATTGGATTAATCCCTAGCCGTGCACGGCCAACGATCAAAAGATATTCCTGTCCCTCAACTAGCGTCCACTTCGTAATATACAATCTGTTTAAAAGTAGGTATAGAGGAAAATGCCTGAAATAGCCTACATGCTTCGAGTATGAATGAGACCAGCTTTGGTCAGGTGATCAATATGATATAAGGAGTTGGTTGTTGCTGTTGTTAATACGTAGCTGTCAAAACTAGCTCTAATAGTATATTTTGACAGGTTTTTGATATAATTTTTTGTCGCTGACATGATTTTGCGACTTGAATTTTGGACGAGAAAGCTGTGTTTAGAACGAGAATTGGCCATCAGACCCCCGATTTCTGGATTGAACACTAGAAGTTGAGTATTTGTAAAACTCTTCTAAAAAACAAATTTCAGGTGTTAGGGCACACCTAAAATTTGTTTGTTATTAAAGTAGGGTTTGACTCGTTGTTAATTCAAAATAATCAAAATCGGAAATTTGCAAACGCTGTTTTGACAATTTCTCGCAAAATACTGACGAATTGACTATAATAAATTATGTTCATTCGTTTAACCAAACAATTTAAAATAATATCTCGCTACAAATCACATAATCCAGGAAAGTATTTAGTCAATTTTATTTTATTAATTTTATATAGCACTTTTTTCCCAAAGGCTTGCATAATTCTTACTCATAGGTTATGGCTGCTTTACGTCCAATCTCGTTTCCTTTGTAGTAATTGAATTCCAAGGTGTAGGAAATTGAAATTATGATGCTTAATCCATGCTCCCTCTGGTTTTAAATTGTATCGTCATGTTTGCACGAGCGTTTGTAAAGTACCCTTTAATTTGACTAAACAATGGAGTGCCTGCTGTATAACGATTTACAAATGTTTGTACAAGTTTTTTTTATTTATTGCCCTTTTTTTTTGTTGTTCTTGTTTTGTTTTTTGTTCGTTCAGCAAATTTCAGTTCATTTTAGCAAACAGCTATATTTTTTGTTTCTCATTTTAAAAACTCGGCCTTTAAAATATATGACGCATAAAATGGCCATTAGATACAGATTTAGGTTATTTCTAAATTACTTGTGAAAAACAATAATTTTCCTGTTTTCAATGAAGAAAATGGCAGCCTCTATCATTTCAGTGATGGATATTATAACCTCAATTTTAAAAACAGAATATTAAAATGGAAATGTATGTCGGTTACTGTGGGATTCCGATATGTATTTGATTTCAGAATACTAGATATCCGTCTCGATCCCCGGTCACCGTAGGCGCGGGCCTGCGAACGGCGAGCGTTGGGTGGCTCGCTGACACTCAACCAGGCCCGGGTCGATGGCGCGTTGAGTTCCACGCACGCCTCAAAGAGCTGTCAGCATAGGAGACGGGCCCGCTAGGGCCAGAGCCTGCCAGGGTTGCGGAATTTGTTCGAAAGAGTCACCGCGGCCCTGGAACGCAAAGGGCTTTAGAAGGAACACGGATGGGTTTTAGTCAGTAAGAGTCAGAGGGGAAAAAAGTCATTTGATGATTTCCCATCCTTAAAAAAAATGGTACGGACGTAAATCAGATTTGTAAAGTGTTAAATATACAGGTAAATAGATATTATGTTAATGTCTAGTAAACTATAAATAATAATTTGGCATTTAGTGATACATTAGTTTGTATACGTTAAAGTAATAAGAATAATATAGAAATAACAAGCGCAAATATCATCAAATTCATTAAAAGTAAAACCATATCCGCTCAAAACTTTCTGCAATACAAACGGAAACCGGTCACGTGTGATTACCAACCCCGACACTCATTACTATTATGCCATGGGCATAATGCCAGCTGAGCGCAACGGACGGTGTTAAATATTAAAAGAAAAAATAAAAAGAAAAATACAATACAATACATGCCAAAGACATCATATCAATGAAACGTTTAAGTGTATCAAGGTCTAGTTTTCGTTGTGCAAAGGTATTTAAAGTGTTTATTATCGCTTTAATAGGCGGTGGTATATTATTCCTTACTTTGGATGCCGCGTAACAGAAACTGCCTCTGAATAAAAAAAAATTGTTCATTTACACAAAAATTTTTACTTTAGTATTTAAGTATTAGGATATATTCATTACAATATTAAGGTTCTGATACTGAATCCCAAACTAGGCCAGGGGCCTGTATCTTGGGAGACAGTGTTCAGTCTCACAAAAGGTACACAGTACCCACTGTTCGCAAATATGGTCGCTGTTTATACTTAGTTAACGCTATTTGTTTAATTTTGTGGTGTGGTAGAGACTGTGGGTGATAGTGTGTCGTGGTGTGTGCATAGAGGTATGCGGTGCAGAGAGTAAAGTCCCGCATACCTCCACTGAAATGGGAGGATCCTCCTGCCAGACGGTTATTGTGTCTGGTGGGCAACTGCCCGATAGTTGATATTTAGACTGTTTTATATGTTCAAATCGCACCGAGAACTTTGCTATGCGATGCAGGATTTCGTTATTAGTTCGTCGTAGATGCGTTGCAGTTCTTTTTTGTTGCCGTACAAATTTTGCTTCTTAGTTTTTCAGGTGGCGGCATTGATGCCGCTACATGTGTGTTTGTCTGTGTGTGTATTTGTGGGTAAATTGAAATCGGCGGGATTTATGAATGCTGCTGTACTGTAGGGCTGCGATGTAAGTTGCTGTGAACATTGCCTTCTTCCACATTCTCGTCTGCTAGTGATCTAGCTCAGTTTATTATAGAGGTACTCACAGCCGAACCGCAGACAGGCATACGAGTGATTCTATGAGGGTTCTGTTTTCCATTCGGACGGTTTGGAATTCTAAAAAACAGCTTAAAATACCTGCATAAGACTAAAGTCGATAGGTGCTTGAGTTGTTGGCAATGGATTGAAATTTTCTAGAATTGAGAATTCAAGTCAAAGTAATAAAAGTCATTCACACGTACTAAATTTTGTAACATTTCACATTTAGATGTTCCATAAGGTGTAGCAAAATTAAATACGTGCTAGATCATAAAATATTTTTTTTTATTTCTATAAGGTGTCGCTGATGGTTATATTCTAGGTATACGCTCAAAAGTATTAGGCGACCCAGAAAGGGGTCATTGGTAATAGTTGGAAAGTTATTTGTTAGCAACTAGCAGTGATGTCGAAAATAATTCCTAGGGAACATACTCTCGGGATAAAAACTATACTATGTCCTTTCCCGGCATCTATATCTATGCCAAATTTCATCTAAAACGGTTCAGTCGTTAGAGTTAGTTAAGCGTGAAGAGGTAACACACAAACAGATAGACACACTTTCGCATTTATAATATTAGTGTGGATATGAATTCTGTAAACACAACATTACTGCTTTTATAAATAAATTTATAAATTTAAGACTCATCCATCTTTGACTTAATGACGGCCACCCAAAGCTTTTCTTCACAAATTCTACTGTCCAAATACTAGTCGTAACTACTGGGAAAACATAACCAAACATTTTGAAAACAAAAACCGGCCGAGTCGGTCTCGCGTACAAAGGGTTCCGAACGATGTTTTTTTTGACATGTTACTTTAAAATCATAAACTCATTCCTGTAATGTATAGATAAAGAACTATTGTCAGTATTTTTTTCTAAATCTTTGGCTCAGTAGTTTCGGAGAAAATGGTTATTTTTCATCAATTTTCTTTGTGTAACTGGAAAAACATTATTTTTAATTTTACAATTTTTTCTCCATAAAGTGACCCCATTTTAATGATGATGATTTATTTTCGGTACGCGTTCGTGTTAAGGTCTAAACTGAATCAATCCTGTAGATTCGGAGAAAATCCGCTGTGACAGACGGGCAGACAGAAAAACTACTGATCGTATAGGGGTTCTCTGCTTTCATACAGAGGTTCGAAACCCTAAAAACTGTGTAAGAACTACAGAACAATTCAGCCGTTTGGTAGGTGACACCATAATTGTACAATAACAAACTTTAACAAGTTTTATCCAGTCGTTCAGCTGTTGAGGCGTAATTGATTTACTAACAGTTTAGCATGTAAACATTCAGACATAGACATTTCAATTTCTTGTTGGATTGCCATGTGTTAGTACAATGTAGGAGGAGTTTGTGGCTTAATATAATGTGGTTAAGCAACACTTGCCGAGGTCGATCCGTGGATGGGTGACCATCGTAACATACCGGAATTCTTGCGTGCCTCAGAAAGTACTCGTACGTTCAGTTGTTGGTTCCGGCTGTCATTTGCAGATCTTTGACAGTCGTCACCGTCGTCCGACGTCGTAAGGGGTACCATGTAACCCAGTCACTGGGGTCAGATTGGCCGTTGCACCTTGTTAAATACTGGTACTCAGCTGCATCTGGTGAGATTGGAAGCCGACCCCAATATAGTTGGGAAAAGGCTAGGCAGATTAATTGTGATTTGGAATTGGTCAGTATTCTAGAAAAACACAACAATCCGCCATCGACACCGGACACCGTAATCAAAAAATCTCTAAAAATTACATCCGCAGCGAATTTCACGATTCTTTCAACAGATAAAACATAAAAAACATTTTCGTATCCAACTTTTTCCTAATGATGCCTGTGTTGTCATCAACATTACGTTGGCGCACGTGTTGTCAAAAGCCTCTAGGTATCATCCCAGCATCTTCGGGTTTTCCAAGAGGTCCTCCGAGCCGCCTTGATCTCTCGAGAGTCACTCCCGCACTCCCGCACTCCCAGTGTCAATAATAACGTCGGCAGGAGTGCCATCCCTCCGGGACTCTTGGAAAAATTTGCGAATAAGTGTCCGCTTTGTTATAAGCTTCTAAAAGTGTAAAGTTTTATACTTTACGCGTTTTGCCGACCTATTTTATGTTTTGGAGTGTTCCGTCCAGTATTGCTGTGCTACTGTTTCAAGGGGATAGGATGTCAGTTAAAAGCATTTCAACTAAACTTTTAACTAGAGGGGAACCCTTTTTTAAAGGAACGTTAGCATTCGCGTCGCATTCGCAGTCTGTCAAAAATATCTCAAATTTTTTTCTATGGGAGCTGGCATCGCCACCAGCCGCCATTTTGATTTTTTTTTAAATTTGCAAAAAATTTAGCAACATGGTGCCCCAAAGTGTCACGTTGCCGAGATATTTAGAAGTAAAGTCGCCATGTGTATTTATGTGTTTTTCCATACAGCGGTTCGGATCCCTAAATATAACAATAAAATGAAAAACAAGAATTGAAAACTAAAAAACAACTTTAAAAACAAAAGTTAAATAAATAAATGAAGTTTTTCAGTTTCCAATTCCTGTTTTTAATTTTTAGACATGTTTCAATTTTGACTTGTCACTTTACTCTTCTTTAGCATCAGTCGTTACTAGATATACGTCATATAGATATATCACTACTTGTGAGTGAGAAATGATATCTAAAAAAACATTATAATTGTACTTAAAAAAATTAATTGCCTAGCAGCCATAAAAATCTATCGACTAAATCTGCGCAAACACTAATAAATAACATTACATGGAAAATCACTTTTTTTGTCGTTACCAGTGAAAGTAAAAAGATAAAGAAAGATTAACATGGGTTTCCAGTAAAACTTTAAACTTTGTAATAATTAAAACAGTTCGATTTTAGTTTTCGGAAATTGAATGAAAATATATTCTATATTCGGCTGTTATCCTCGGAAAGAAAAGAAGTAAGTAAAACATTTAGGCACGTGCCAAAAAATTAAAACATTCGAGAAAATTAAAACAACAACCTCTAATTAAATTCATAAAAAAACCGGTTCTTTTTTAAGTTTTTCTCAACAGTTAACTGAAAATAAAATTGTGTGAGTGCTTTTTCTCGCACATATATACTTACTTACTTAACTACATTCTTGTTTTTACAAAATTTATTAAATTAATATTCGTTGGGTTTAAACGGTTAAAAATGAATCATTTAATTTACATTTTATTTTTCGCACGTTAAAAAAATTCGGGCGGGACTCGTTTTAAAAATAAGAGCTGATAAGAGGGTCGATACATTACGTCCTTTTATCAAATAAAGAAAAACCATACACCATTGATTAAGGAAAGACGTTATCAAAAACACTTTCGTTTCGAGGTAAAGTAGGAGGTACCCGTGAAAAGTGCTCGCTCACGCACGCAATGATACCAAAGCCAAACTAATGACCTCCTCCTTTTTGAAGTCAGTTAAAAAGAAGCTCATATTCAGTAGTTTCTGTCTACTCTTATGGAAAGAAACCATTACTTGATGTATGCCTAAGACATCAAAAGTTATGAAAATATCAAAAGTATAATGCCGTACTTTACCGATCACATCTAGGATTTAATAAACCTGCAACACATGGTACCGATGAAAATATCGGTATGCCAATACGAAGACTGGAAAAAGCGAGCGAAGCAAATTATGTTTCCCATGAAAACTCGTGCAAAGCCAAAAATCCCACGAAATTGCACCTGCGGTTTTAAGCACGAATCAGGAGTAAGAAACAAATATTGCCTCTTCTGAAAAAATCATATCTCAAGATATGATTTTTTCATATAAATTGACCAAAAATATAAAAACCATCCAAAATTTTTGTTACTAAAAACATTTTCCTTACAGAGCCTAATCCCATCCATTTAAGATGTAGTATTGTATAATTAAAACAAAACAAAGGTGAATTTCAAGCCAAAGGGCGGCCCAACCACTGAATTTTCCCCTACGAGTCAAGCGAGTGTCTCACTCAGTGCAATTCGAACGCTGTCGGGAAGCGGGCGCGCGCTCTTCGCTCCTCGCCACACGCTCGCAAGGCGCAAACTTGAAAACTTATCGAGATATTTAAATAAATAGAAACCCATAACAGTAAATACCAAGTGAACAGTGCGTGCCAGTGAGTGATCTCGTGAAGTTTCCTTGCCACAAGTTCCAAGGGGATTTAACATCTTAAGGTAACAATTGTTTATGTAATTTTGTCTTATATCACTATATATGAAGCATCCGACTATCGAATCAGTCTTGTTATCGAGTGACCCCGGCTACGAGATGTTTGTTCAATTCGTTAATACCACGATTTATAGCCACACCACTTTACGACGTGCGAAAATGTTTTTATAAGAGTTCTAATCACTTGTTTAATCAATAGTTATGTAAGTAGATAATACTATTTAGTTAGCATTGTATTAAACAATGGATTGTAAGTGCACACGGTGGTAAGGCGCCACATAAACAATAAAATTAATTAGATTGCTTACATACTCGTAAAAGTATTATCATTTTGATAACAATGTATCGTAACAATTTGATGATCGTATGATAGAATAGAATAGAATAGAATAGAACAGGTCTTTATTTGCTTATTTTATGATCTTAGAACAAAATCATCTATGAATGGATTGATCAATGAAAATTTTCCTGAATTAGCAAGTACGCATCCAATGCTACGCATTATTTTGACTCAACTTCTAATTATGGAATATACGAGTTTCTATATAAGATAAATATAATCACACATCGTTGGAAAGTAAAGAGTAGTGAATAAACTAACAAATTGATAGCACATTAATTTCTACCACAAATAACACGACAAACTTGAGTAAATTGAGTCAAACTTGTAGCGATGGGACTTATTGGAAAGTTATTTTTGCTACAGGATAAAACTATAAGGTCGAAACTTTTATGTATGAAAAAGTTAAGATGTTGGAAAAGTAGGATATACTTAATACACTGAGGTTGGATAAATAATTAAATCTTCTTCTATAGGTTCTGTTTTACACGTTTATTGCTACGTTGGAGACGTTGTTTAAGTCATCCAGGGTACAGGTGAATGGACATGTGGAACTCTCCAGTACACAAACTGGACACAGTTACCTTAATCATTAAATAAAATTGCCGAAATGAATAAATGAAAAAGAGATACCAAGTCAACCATCTTTCAAACTAATGCGCACATTGAATTTGACAATGACGCCAATATTATACGTATATTTTTTTATGCCTTACATGGGTAGTGATAATACAGTTCAAATATGGTCAACCTATTTGACATATCTGCTACGGCTCAGAATAGTTCGAATAGGCCAACTCATCTTAGTGACGTCTATAACCCAAAACGTTCGCCATTTCTGTCGAAAATGGTGATTATAACAATAACCACTGAAGGTTGATCATTGTAGCTTGCACGAATAATTTGGCAAGTCCATATTTAACAGTCAACGTTTAAGGGATGATGGAGATGTAAAAATTAATGTTGTATTGATAAGAATAGTACTCGGCCGTATAAGGGCAAGCAGGTAAATGCGATTTTATAGCTTATTTTAGAAGGTATTAGGTAGTTATTACACATTGATGCTCAAAAGGAAATCCTTATGTGAATAGTGTCTTAATTTCTTATGATCAGGACCTTTCTGGATGCTGCATTCTCGTTCGTGTAGGTCTTTATTTGGCACATAGCGACTCGAGTTGAGATTTTTCCAAAACGAACTGCAGTTATCTGGGTTGTCTAAAGATATCTTCCTAAAGGTTCAAGCAATCTCAAATCCCTTTAGTTCAGCGGCTTAGCCGTGAAAATTATTGTAACAGACATGGAGAGAAAATATTTGGGTAAAATGTAGACACATGGAACATTTCAGAAGTCCGAAAGCCTGACAGCTGACCAGTCTTGTTGTTGTCTTGTGTCATGGGGTATTGTGAAACCCAGTAGGTAATCGGCTTTTGGAGGTAAGATAGACTCATGTCAGGATGACCTCCTTGGCTGCAGGTCTCTGGCAGATAAGGCAGATCTTTGGAAGCGTCTAGTAAAACAAAAGAGTATTTGAATTAGGAATATGAAAATATGTTTTGTTTTTATATGAGACTCCTGTACCAGCGGCAGATACCAATATTATGAAGTTTAAATATCAAACGTGGTTTTATTTATAATAATAATATTAAGTAGCACTAGCTTGAGAGGCAGTCGCTCCTTGTAAAATGCTGGTATTTAGCTACACCCGGTTAAACTGGTAGCCGAGCCCAACATTTTTGGGAAAGGCTAAGTAGATTGATATGGAAAACTTCAACCAGAGTGCTTTCTAGTAATTCTACTAATTTTCACTTTGTTCAACTCCAATTCTAAATTTTATAAGAAACGTTCGCATTTGCATCTCATCACTTTGATCTACTCCAATTCTACTGATTCTCAGTCGCAATCTGTCAATATAAAGATAAATTAGAAGGATTTTAGTCATTTTGACCAATATGTCGCATTGTCAGTTATATTAAATAGAACTCAGAATAATTCACAATGTCACATACGCACTTTACTACATGTAGTAAAGTAGTATCAACACTGTTTACAAACCACTTCACTTATCAAATGATTTTATTAGGAATCTCTATCATTCTATTAAACCCTGATGTGTTCCACTAAAGATAGCAGCGTGAGTAAGCAACGTAGACTGCGGTATACCGTTAAAATGGTCATAAAGCTGGGCTAGCTCGTTAACCCAAGCACTTCCTCCGCGATACAATAAAGTTACTTATTGAAATAACCACACCTTTCTTTAATACTGTCTCACTTTGTGGGGACGGTTTATTGCCTACTTCAGATGGTCACTGGTGTGGCTAATACGGAGGAGTGGATTGAAAATTGATATTAATACTTGATATTAAGTTTTTACGGTGATAGTCTGTTTGGATGATTGGAGAAGTTTCTTTTTACGGCTGTTGACGTTATTTTTATTCTTCTTTTGTTATTTTGGTTGGCTCAAGTTTGACCATAATCTGACCTGATGGAAAACGATGATGTGATCGACGATGGCGCATGCTTACCGTGTAGTAACCTATTCACTCTTGGCTTTAAGACCTCCAGGTTGTAGCTATCAGGAAACACAGACCCTTAGCTATACGTACTATGGAATCTTCTCATTTTTTACGTAGCCCTCTGGCAAGCTCTGTCTTCAGCTTCATTTAAATCATTAAATGTAGAAGTTGGCAGAAAAGGGATGTGACGCACGTCTTCTGAAATTGTTACCTTTATTAAGGTAACACTATGATTTTGCATACTTTTTGGATAAATTCGCAAACGTATCCAGGTACGCAATCCAAGCGCTGGGTTACTTATTTTTTAGATATCGCAGTATAAGCTGAGATAGGGACCATTTTGGCCTCGCACAGATATTATTTTATTATTCTGTTTAGTTATTAATTTAATTTACTGGTTTGTTTGTCTTGTGCGAGTCCCAAATAAACATTTTTCTGTCTTTCTTTCTTTCAGGTACTTTGTTTTCTGATTGATACAATAAAAAAAAAATTCAAAAAAGAAAGATGGCAATCTTAGATTCAACTGTCTAATTCATCTCTAGGTGTACATTGAGCTTGGTCTGAATAAAGATAGTAATCTATATATTTGCTTTAATGTATTAAGATAGTAATACTTTATAAAGATTTTAATATTTCAAATACATTCGAACCCGCTCTTATTGACTGGAATCGGATTAATCTCATTGTTGGGACCACTTGAGAACTACAATAGGCACTATTACGTGTCAAGTTGAAAGTGGCTTTATAAAAGGGATACCCATTTCGTATCATTATTGAGGGGTATCCGGATATTTTGTATTTGCTGGCGTTATGTCGATGTCCGAATTCTCTACCCAAAGGGTTCCATCAAAACTACTTGCATATACTAAGTCTTCTGTGTGTCTGCCATACTAAAACGTATTCTGCGAAATTTTCTATTGGTCATGCTTGTGCTGGATTCTCATCCGAAATAGATCCAAAATAGTTTTAAACTAATAAATATTATGTGTACAACTACGAAACGGGCATCAAAAATTTGTCAGCATTGATGTCAATAGCAGAAGTGCCCTCGAGGCTGGTAACATTGCCACACTGAACAGCAATGCTGATTCGTTAGCCGAAAATAGGCCAGTCTTCTGGTCACGTGGATAGTCGAACTGCTTGTCTTAAAAAACTAGATGTCCCGAACTGCGCGGAGTGGCGGTGAGTGTGGCGGTGAGTGACTCTTACTGACTAAAACCCACCCGTGTTCCTTCGTTTATAAAAAGAAAAGAAATACCCTTTTCCCGGGCCGCATTAATTCTTTCGAACGATTCCGCAACGCACTCGGAGCCTTAGTGATTCATCCCCAAACCACTCGAACATAGAGCTGACATACCAGTATCATAACCACGTGTTTCCACATACCTTTCGCAGTAAATAGACATAACGGCAACATAAGTACATAAATAAATATCGAAGCAACAATTTTAATGACTTGACCACGCAACTCGGGTGAACGGAGAAGAAATAAACAACAACTGATTATACTATCGTTATGATATGATAGATGTGAGAATGGAAACTAGGAAAATTAAATGAATCATCTATGTAGTGTCATAGTCTGTGGCAGACATATAAGAACTCAACTAAGCTTAAAAATAAATTTACGAATCTGTAGATAGAGACAGCGAATGTGTGGTCAATGTCTTTACTGCTAGTCTCAAAAATCTCTATGTCAAATCTCACCATGAAAACATACGTGAAGTGACCATGAAGTGAGCTGTCAATCTGTCCAATCAAGGTGGAATAGCAGTTCTTTTTATTAACTTTGCCCCACACTTTTTTCCTGTATCGTGGGTGCGTTCACAAACATACAAACTCACATACACAAACAGCCATACCCGGACAACTCTATCTGTAGGCCATAGAAATATTTGTTCCGGGCGGGAATCGAACCCACGACACGCAGCGCATCAGCCAATCGCTCAACCACTGCGCCAACCGTGTTGTCGACACTCGTTCACTTCGAGATCACCTAAGTTGTCACGGTGAGATATTTACATAATCGACCGGTTGTTTTTTTCTGCAGATCATAGTGAGCTTATTGCTAAATAATAACCGCCGCACGGGTCGATCTATAAGGTTGGGCATCGCTTGCCGAGGTCGGTCCATTGATAACTGACCGTCTTAATATCTTTTTGTCACTCTCACACTTTTCAGACAAACAAGGACTGCTCAGTCTAGTTCTCTATGCCTACGGTCTGTATACATGGCCCTTGTACTATCAGCTTACAATGAAAGATTCATTTAAGAAGTTTAGATTCATCCTTCATCTTTCTGTCGATGAGGCTGTAAGTGCATTTGTAACTCGAGAAGCACTTAGCTGATTTACGTGTTTTATTATGTTTAAAAAATGAAGACCAAATAAATGATAGATGGACTGTTTGGAACTTAATTTATCTATGTCTGGAAATGGGGTGACTAAAAGCGCGAAGTATGGATTAAGAAATCATGTAGCGACCCCAAATAAATTGAGAGAAGGGCAAGCGAATGATAATTTCATTGATGATTTTATTTTATTGCCCCAGACGGAGGGTGACGTTTTTGGTAGTTTGTGTTGTCAAGCTATATTTAGGAGTACTGGTATTTAATAAATTAAGTAACGTACAATAGATACCGTAAAACCATTTGTTGGATCAAAACGTGAAAGTACGTGGAGATGTTTGCATCAAATTATATCTACGTTTAAGCGGCTGAACGTCCTTAGATGGGGTACATCTTTTCCTGTGGCATAGAATATGTGGATAGGTATTCACTTTTATAGAATGAGCAGGAGAAAGTATGACAAGTAATACTGCGAGGTTCACCCTTGTTTGATAGAACAACGTTTGATATAATATTACTAAATCGAATTTTAGTTGCAATAAAGTCATTTCGAAGTATTATTCATTTGACCGAATAATTCATTGGTAAATTTTTATTTAGCGTAATTATTTATTTGAACTAATTTCATTTGAACTAATTTCATTTCGCCGAATTTTCAAATGCACTAATTTTATACTTTATACCCTATACACCTGCCACCCTCAACTATTGTTACCAGGAGAAACTGTATGCAATCTGGACTTTAGGGCACCCCGACTCGGATTTTTTTTATAAACCACCCAGAAGTAGGAGCCCCGCAAAGCGGGGCTCCGTCGACCAAGCCCACCCTCGACCATGCATAGAATATTTTAAGGTTTGGTTAAGTGTTAAATACATGGTTATACCATCTGAACATTACATCAAATGAACATTATACCTTTTGATCATTAGCGCAAATGTTGTTATAGCAAATAAATATTCGATGAACTGAAAATTCTGTCAAACGATATTATACAAAGTGATGATTTTCTTAAACGTTGTTCGATTTAGTAATATTATATCAAACGTTGTTCTATCAAACAAGGGTGAACTATACTGCGACCAGAAAGTAGTGCCACGTAATATTAATTACTAAAAATTGATGTATTGATAGAAATTAATAAAAAGTACATCGAAGTACCTGTATTTTTTAATAGCAAACAAAAACTATTTGAACTATTACAGGCAAAAATATTATTTTTTCCACTGCACTGCCAATATTTATTTCTAATGCGTGCTTTATATTTTTTTAAGCTTATGACATACTTACGAGTGCGGTGTACAGTAATTGTCTCCTCAGCACACTCACAACATTGCAAGTTAGCTACCTGCATACCTATTCATCAATGGCTATGTATTAATCCTTGTATTATTTCTGAGAGTCAAATCTACTATTTATTAGCAATGTTCCCATTAGTATCTCAGGCGGAATCCGTCAAGAACACCTCTAATTTCCCTAAATTTTTAACAGACGGCAATGCGAATTCGAACGTTGCTTAAAATGTGTAGAGTTGGCCCTCTTATTTTTATTGTATGTAACCTTCTTGCCAATAGTTATATAGCTTCACGCTTGTTTTCTGAGAAGAATTCGCTCGGATTTCCTAGTCTAGTGCAGTGTTAAAGACTAGTCCATGAAGTAATAGGTTACTTCCCTATTACTTACTAGTGTCACACCATTGCCAAGTCAATCTTTGAAATATCGTAGATGATGAATGAAATAGTTAGTTAGGATTAGGAAATGGTAGGCGTATGTTCTCAGTATCTACTTCCATATATTTTGCTATTGAGTGACATGTGTTGTAGAAAAGTATAACCTCTGTTGTGCGGACTTGTTTTTATAGATATATGGTTTCTTAATGTATTGCCTAGTTACTTGAAATAAACACTCTTGTCATTCAGCATCTTTTTCTAACTCTTATTTTACTAATAATATATTTAATACTATTCCAATTGGTACAGAAAAGAAAGACAGTGACACATAAAAATAAGTTGGAAAATCTGATTAATAGTAAACGTGTAAAAAGATGGATGTATTAAAGCTTCCTCAGACAGCGAAATCGCAATGCCACACAACTTTTTTTAGGGTTCCGGAGTCTATAAGGAACCCGGACATAGCATAAAGTTTCGTTATGTTCGTCTGTCTGTCTGTGGTTTATTTCAGAGACACTTAGTACTAGAAAGTTGTTATTTGGTATGGGTAAACATATTAATAACGCGCAAAGTGGTAACATAAAATTATAAAAAACAAATTTTTTGGGGTACAAAAAGTACAAAAAATCATTGCCATTTTACGTGACTACGCATAAAGTGGCAATGATTTTTTTATATCGTCTATCCCATGGTGTAGAATGTCGTTGGATAGGTCGTTTTAAAACTATTGAGGGTGTCCCAAGACCATTATTCCATCTAAAGATCCGTTTGCGAAATATTAAGCTGCAAAGTGCTAATTTTTGTCAGAGTCAAGTGCCCCCCCCCCCCCCGCCTCTGCCAGCTAAACGGTGGTTTTTGGAAACGGTAAAAAAATCATAGTAGTAGCATATACTCATAACGAATTTAAAAGAAAAACTATCGCAGCTGAATAGGGTTTACAAGTTAATGAGTAATAGTCGACCAACCAATAAAATGTACTTGGCAATTGTGTCGTACGTACAACTACGGAACCGTACACTGCGCGTGGCCCGACACGCACTTGGCCGGATTTCTTATACATCGTTATTGGATTGTCGAATGTCGCCTGTCTAGAGGAACTTTTACCCAAGAAAGTTGGTATGCAAAGCTAAACAATAATCTTTGCATCATTTATAACACAAACAGACCCCACACACATCTGCCTAGCCTTTTCTCAACTATATTAGGGTCAGCACCAACAAACAGACCCCAACATAGACATATTGTAATCCCAAAGTTTAGCCGAGTCAGCAGTTCCATATTGTTTGGAAGTCCGGATATCTTTTGATCCGAGTTGGATACACAATACACATGTTCATGTCGACATGCCTCTTTACTCTCCATTCTAAGTTAGAACGAAACGTCAGGAGTTCTGTTTGATATTTGTTACTGTAAATTTTGATCTAAAAATCCACATCCGGATAGCTACATCGTGAGAGTATTTAATGCAAGAGTGAATAGGTTACTTCTAAGCAAACGTGATCCATAGTCGACCACATCATCGCTTACGAATAAGTGAGGTTGTGGTCAAATGCGCGCCTATCAATGAAAATAAATTTCATCTAGATAGATCCACTCGTTCCTGAGAAAATCGGCGGTGACACACGGACAGACAGACGGACAAGATACTGGGGTAAGGGTTCCTTTTTTTCACCTTTTGAGGTACGGAACCCTAATAAGTATGAGTATAGTTCTGTATGGTGTCGGATGTAAAATAATAGGACCATCCCATCACTTCCCGTGGATGTTGTAAGCGGCGACTAACGGACTCACCAGAGAATGGAAAGCAGCATTCTCTCTGCACTGCAACAGCTACACTGCGATCGCCAATCCTCCTGCCAAGCGTGGCGATAATGCCAACCCCCCTTTTGGAGGAGGCCTATGTCCAGTAGTGGACGTCTTTCGGCTGATATAATGATGATGAGGACCTAGAACGTAATTATCATAGTAGTTGTTGAATTTAAAATGTTTTCTGATATCTCCGAATATTGTCAAGTCAGTATGTTTTCGTCGCATTTTATCCTTTGACCACAATCTTACCTGATGAAAAGCCATCATGTATTCCACGCTTGCCTAGAAGAAACCTGTTCAGATTCACTCTTGACTTAAGGTTCATTTTATCAAATCGGCATAATCCTTTATAAGGCGAAAGTTATTAGGTATGTTAATTCCAACTTATTCAGTATCCGCCAATAGTAAAACTTGCTTAATTTTAAACCTTTTACGTGGAATTCTCTCTGCGGGAACAGTGAACCACTCATGTTGTTATTAAATTCAGAAGTAAGATTGAAATTGAAACACTATGAGTGGTTTTTCTACTCCCGAATGAACTAGAATCTACTCCCGGGAATTATATCCTATATCCAATTCCAGGGCATGGTCTTTCTGAACGCCTAGTTTAATCAAAATCCGTTCAGCCGACGACGTGAAGAGGATTTCAGAAACTTGGTTTTCGATTGCAATCGTTTAAAAGCTCGAAAACTTATTTCATTTGATAACATAACATTTACCCCTACAGGGTAACATTTACCCCAACAGGGTAATGTTATGAAATGCTACATAAGGTACATAATTTTGCGCAAGCTCGAGCCATTGCAGTAAGATCATGTACAACATTATATTATTATATTATATGAGTTCGTTAAAGCCAAATCAGGTATTACTTTATGGATCGAGGTAAGTAGTATGACATATTTCTATCCACGCAAGAATCGAGACTATCGGCTTATTTACATGAATATTTCCTGTATAAATGTATTTATCCTTTAGTGCAAAAAGCACTTCATGTCGCCGTTACATTACCACTGCTATGCAAGTCAAAAACAGAGCGCAATTCTGTTCAATATTCGTTACGGTCAGGCGCGGTCCGAGGAGAGGAGGTGGGGTGTTAGGGGTCATAAGTCAGAAATCATCCTAAAGGAACACATTCCAGGGATACAAAATATCCTTTATCCTTTTCTAGGACATAGTCTACCCGTGCGCCAAGTTTCATCAAAATCGGTTCAGACGTTAAGAGGTTACAAACACTTAAAGAGACCAGCAGAGACAGAGTAACTTTCACATTTATGATTATAACTAGTTGTCGCCCGCGGCTCAGCCCGCATGAATGTCAAAAATTATGCCAAAAGAACATACTCCCGGGATAAAAAGTAGCCTATGTGTTATTTCAGACTATAATCTACCTCTGTGCCAAATTTCATAAAGATCCGTCCAGCCGTTTGCGCGTGAAGAAGTAACAAACATATACACACACTCACAAACATTCGCCTTTATAATATTAGTGTGATATTAAGTATAGATTAAGGTCACCCTACAGTTAACATACACAACGTCACCAACACTCCCCCAAATACCCCTCAAAAATTTTGGCTGCGACCGCGCCTGGGTAAAGTCCGTAAATAGCCACATATGCCCCGCCAAAATAACGCTGCTTTTAACATTTTATTTAAAAAAATATTGTCGCCCTATTGGATATAAATCAGAATCAGATACAGTTACATACGATATATCAGAATTAATTTGAGCTTCTGGATTTATGAGTCCGGACGTGAGTAACATACTCGACGATGCCATATATCAAACTTTGACATTGCGGACACTTTAACTGTGGATCTAAAATTCGCCATTTTATGTCAGTAAGGCAGAATTTTTGAGATTGCTGAAAAATGTGGGGGCTGTTTGCGAAATGTGCAACTTTTTGATTGCTTTATAACTCTTTTGGGGGATTTATTCCGCATTCGCCCCGATTTGTTGCCTCAATTTTAATTTTCGAACTTTCTTTTATTTTCCGAATGTAGGTTGTAAAATTGAGCTGCAAATATTTTGCAGTTTGAAGGTCTAATCTATTTTGTGGTAATATCTAAACTATTGTTTATCGATTGTTAACGGGTAGTCAAATCTTAGTGATTTTATTACGAATTACATTGTTAACATGGTATAACCGTACCAGAGTGCCAATTCAAAATGTGTCGAAATTGATCTTCTTTCACAGATTGCGACTGAGATGCAAATGCAAACGTTGTTTAAAAATGAGTAGAATTGGCCCACTGATTATCAGCTCCTTAATAAAATGTATACAGCCAATAAACTCTACATATACCTTTATAACAACATAAAATACTTGACATAACGTCACACTTCACAACATTTAATTAATTAAACTACAGCTTATGTTAACGCTACATTTTATACAGCAATATAGAAGTGAAGTGTCTGGTTAGATATCACTATCGCGTTATGTCATAAAATCATCCAATCAGAGCATAGTTTATCACTTACTCGGCCAAAGATATTCCCTGCTCTTGACATTTTGCGATGTTTATATTTATTATTTTGTGGGTACTGTTTTTTGATAAAGTAAATTGTCTTTTTAATGAGATATAAAGTGCATGTTAAATAAAGTTAAAAATGTTATTAATGCATTGTGCGCTGATAATGTTAACGTTAATATTGACCATGAAAACTTTTTGTCAACATGTCGAATGTGGTATTTATTTGTTTATCGATATGCTTCCTACTTTTTTTTTACATAAATCTAGTATTTTATATAGTTGTGATACTAAATTACTTTAGCAACTCATGTAACATCTACACTAATAATTATTAAAATTAATATTACAAAGAGGAAAAAAATATATTTTTGTGTGTGTGTATGTTTGTAGTGAATAAACTGAAAAACTGCTGTGCCGATTTCAAAAATTCTTTCACCATTGGAAAGCTACATTATTAGCGAGTAACATAGGCTATATTTTATCTCCGTATTTCCACGGGAATGGGAACTACGCGGGTGAAACAGTGTGACGTCCGCTAGTTTGATATAAAACGGAACATATAAGTACCTAAGATTGTTTCGACGCATTCATTTTGTTTGATGTAGCATGTCAGCCAATTTTCAACTAGCTAATTGAATTAAATAAGTTATTATGCGGGCAGCTAGGTAATATATAGGCCAAAGTATGTACCTATTACTTTTTTGGTTTCGAAAATAACACTATAAACAAACTACTAATAGAGGTATAATCAGCCAGGTAAGTACCGTTTTGTTATCAAAAGTAACCTACTTGATACACGACAGTAAAAATAGAAAATAAATGTCAGACATTAAACTTGTATCGTGAAATAACGTTCATTAATTAACATTCAACTGCAATATAATTTTGACTTGAGCGAACAACTTTATCTATGAGTAAGACTTGGACATCATGGAACACTGACTGTTAGCTCTATGTCTCATAAAAAATCTTATTTGATGTCTTAATAGTGGAATGATCTAATCCAAGCCGTTCCGCTGGTTCCGTTCAGTGTTCAAAATGTAGAAAAATGAAAATATGTTTGACAGTTTGCGACTGCGATGCCAATGCCCGTTAACCTTTTGAACGCCATTGTCACATATACGTGACAAGCAAGCGCGTGCCCTGTCCGACAAACGTCACATATATGTGACAAAAAAAATCGGCGAATTTGTGGCATGGCGTCGGGGGCACGCATGCTTTTATGCTCTGGCGTTCAAAAGATTAAAAATACGAGAATTACCCCTCAAGATATCCCGCTTTCACCTTACGAGTGCGGAACCCAAAAAAAGGCTAGCGCTATAAAAAACCACTCGAGAATTTCGAATTCAATTCACTAGAAAGATTTTGTATGCGTATTCAATCTGCGTATCTATTGATGAAGCTACTTCATTTCCAGCGTTACCAAGGGTTATAAAACGCCTCCGCTTGGCTTTCGGCCAACCACACCAATTATCTATTGGATTTGCAAATTGCATTACAGACAGTATCTACATAGTAACCAGTATCTTGCTTGTTTAAATATACGTTGCAATAATAGAACGATCGAAATAACACGTTATTATTATAACAGTTCTGTGCTGCCAGTGATATTAAGGGGAGACATGAGATAAACCCTTCAAATAAGCTTGCTACAATAAAATTTGTTAGAAAGAGTCACCGCGGCCCCGGAAAGCAAAGGGCTTTAGAAGGAACACGGATGGGTTTAGTCAGTAAGAGTCTGACACGCCCTGCCGGTCCGCCCAGAAGAAGTCATTTGATGATTTCCCATCCTTAAAAAAAAAAAAAACGGTACCTGTAGTAAACGAGCATTTATTTTTTTAACATTTCCCCACACTTGGAATCTGTATCGTGGGTAAGTTTGCACACACATAAACTCACATTCACAAATAGCCAGACCCGGAACAACTATCTGTAGGCCATACAAATATTTGTTCCATGCGGGAATCAAACCCGCGACACGCAGCGCAGCAGCCAATCGCTCAACCACTGCGCCAAATGTGTATCGCATTTTGCCCGTTAGGTTTTTTAAAAGTCCCATGCAGTAATATGGGGTGAGCGCACCACTCCGGACAGATACTGGGGAATTCCAGATGGAAAAACCGAATAATATTTGGGAATCCAACTCAGGATAAGTTCAATGAAACGCTTCAAATGTTGCATTAACTATAAGCGTTGCGTTATAGCGCGTGTCCTACGATTTTATGCAATCCGCAAGCGTCTGCGTTTTAGGTCTTGTCAATGACTTAAGATTATATAACAATTTGGTATAATTTTGTAGCTCAATTCACAGTTTAATCATCCACCTGAGCCGTGCTAGGTTAAAATTTGCACTGTATATATTATCCCAACCTGAGTTCACACATGAACTTTGAAAATCCATTTATATAAAACTGGATAATCGAGTTCGTGCCCGAAAGGATGTTCGTTTATCATGAACATGTGAAAAATGACATACCTGTAAATGTGGCAAGAAAATTCATGTCTTTTCTTTAGAACTTCAGCGATAAAATTGTGTTCGAAAGCTGTTTTGATACCAGGATTAAATAAATGTCCACAAACTATTTTCTTGAGAAAATGAAAAGTGGAGACTTATTTTTCTTTTATCCGCCACAGTGAAAGTATTTTTCGCTGAAGAAAAACGAACAAAGTAGTTCAAAATAACAAACTTGAACTTTCAAATAGAAGTTATTTTTAAGCAATTTATTGGTTGTTCAATCAATGCTGGAAACATTTAGTAAGTATACAAAATTATTATAATAATTATAATTAACCAATTGCCTGGAAACATTCGATGGTCGATGCGAGAATGTGACAAAGACGCGACGACCATTTGTACAACAGTTTCTATGTAAATTGCCGTCGCATCGTTGTCACTATTGTCGAGTTGCGCCCGTCTAAGGGAGCCTTTTATTTTGTTTTTACATTGCTTCCACATGCTAAAATCTTCCGTGACTGTTGATGGTACCACAATGAATGAATGATGAACTTTTGAATTGTCAAAGTCAGTCCGTCAAAAACATGAAGCTATTTGCACGTTCCAAAGCGTAGATCTCTATGGAGAAGAACGTACAAGAAACTCCACGGACACTCTTTTAAATCATTTTATGTTTACAAAAATCCTGGTTACATTAACCTTGATGCTTCTTTATATGAGAACAATGTAAAGAAAGAAAAAACAATTTATCGTATCAAATATTAAAATGAGCCAGTGGCAAAGGGATGTCGAACGTCGGTGTAAAAACATTTTAGTGTGGCCCTTCCGTCCGCTGCCTGCTGAACATTAGCTGTGGATCAAATGAACGCTTTAAAAAGCTCCAAATACTTGAAACTCCTCTTCACACATAAACAGGTGGACTAATTTATACTAATATTCTAAATACGAAAGTAACTCTGCCTGTCTATACAACGTGTAACAGAATAAACGCAACACCTCTTAAGGGGTCATTGTACTCATCATTATGAACAACTTTTACTATGGGCCCCATACATTTATGTGCGCATAACTCGACAAAATGTACTGAACACCTTTTTTATTTCGCGATGTTGGTCGTACTAATGATTGTCTTTTTATTTTATTTAACACTCCGTATCTGTCTGTATGTATATGCAAATAAATATGTAAAAATACACTAGATTCCAGTATAAAATATTTTTTTTAATATGTGTAGGTATGTAAGTTTCGGTTGCGGCTGAAAAACCTGTTTCGGTCGGACACTAGTTGGAATGTCGGGGAATCCTTTTAGTGCTCCTTTACATTCCCTAAGGAACCTACATGCCAAATTTCAGCTTTCTACGACCAGTAGAGTTTCGGCTGTGCGTTGTCTGTCAGTCAGTCTCACCAGTATCGGACGAGTTTTATACACACTTACCGTAACATATAATATATTGATATATGTTTGGATGTTTATAAATCGATAACGCCTCAATAGTTGAAAGGATTTAGACGAAATTTGGAACACGAGTAGACAAAAAGATTCCTATGTCCTAAACCGGTTTAGGACTTTCACTTTTTATCCCAGTAGTTGGTACGTTCCCATTGAATGATTTTCGATTCTTTCATGCGGGCGAAGCCGCTTTCAGTAGACAATATAAACTCAGCGTTTGAAGCTTAATCCCAAACGCGATGACAGTTTCATCTCCAAGCTTAAACTTGGTAACCACGCAGTATCGAATATACTGTGCAGGAATAGTTAATCCTCCGAATTCAGTGGTCCTACTATTTCCTATGACGCTGGACGGCATGGGTCTTATTGTGCTTCTAAAATGAGTTTTTTTTTGTGATCCCTTTCCACAACTGCACCTAATTGAACTGGAAATGAAAGCTTGTGAAAAAAGTGTCTGCCAAGCCTTTTCCCAACTATATTGGGGTCGGCTTCAAGTCTGACAGAATGCAGTAGAGTACCGTTATTTTACATGGGGCGAATGCCCATTGACTCCACAACTCAGGAACTGGGTAACACAATACCCATTGGCCAGACTGAAGATTTTCTGGCTTCGTCGACATTTGGGACCAAGTCTCGCTATGTATTGGATGGTCACTCATCCACGGACCGAACTCGGAAAGCGTTGCTTAACTTCTAATATCGAACTTATTTAGCTACGAGTCTACAAAATCATATTTACCCTATTATAGAGACCGCTATACACTAGACTCTTTGTAATGGCGATAAGCCTCTTTTGTCCCTCGACGCAGTATTTTGTCACTTAAACACTTTATCCGTACCTATCTGGGGTTATTGTCTCGGTAGTCTGACGTCATTTCCAAACTAAGCCGAATGGATCCCTTTGTCTATATTGCCGCAGGATTTACTCCCAGCTTATGACGTCACCCACGAACTTTCCACCTCCTTGACTCGTTAAATTGGGGCAAGTGTCCATCTGACGCTGTTGGAGTACTGCCCAATTTTAGGTCCTTAAATGCCCACATGTTTACCCTTAAGCTTGGTTATGTAAGCAGTCTAATGTGTTACTTTCTGATGGCGCAATACGTTACTGAAAATGAAAATGGTGTTCATTGGTAATCGCAATACTTGAGAACAGCTTGACCAATTTAATAATTTTTCATGTTAAAAAGATAGAAAAAATATTTGTGACCCACACTAGAAAAAAAAAACAGTTCCAGCTATCCGAGTAAGATTATCAAGGAAGGAAAACTCAAAGAAACTGCCCGGATATTTCTAAAATTCTAGAAAAACCGGATAAATGATATTTATTTTGTAAGTAGGTTAAATATAAGACTTTTACACGTCAGTCTTTTTTGGTAATTTTAAAACTAGGTGCGGCCGGTGTTTTCTAGCTGACTACTCTGAGAAGAAACACCGAAACAAACTCTGAGGACAAAGTCTCTTTTAAAGTCCATACAATCGTACTGGTCAAATCAAAATTATAAGAACCATGTAGGTTAATGTCTGAAGTGGTCTTTTGAGGAAAGTACCCCACAGATTTGAGTGGACCTGTCCAGGCAGTGCAAGTATTGTCAGTTATTGTGTAGCTCAAACTTAGATCTTTAAGGAGCTCAACCATTTGACGAACAATACGAAAATAAGGACATTTGGGTAGGCCGCATTAAGGACTCAAACTGCCATACTAACATGAAATTAACCCCTAATGTTGCGATCTACTATAGGATATAGGATAGTATTTTTCTAAGCATTTATACATAGATAATCAGATACTTAATACCTTATTACTTATTTCCTGTAACATTATAGGGTTGGGGTTGAAGAAGAACGGGCAAAAACGCCATTCATGGTGCTTGAGGAAGGTAAAAACGGACTACATAATATCAGTCCATAATTGCCCCTTTGCCGGGGCAAAAACCGACGATTGATCGCCATGTTTCTTCAGTGCGTTTAATGTTTTCAGAATGTACCTAACAATCCAGTTTTTTTTTATTTGATATACGTTTACTCTTGACTCTAGTACATGTCTGATGTGACAGAGACCAAGTCGACGATGGAGTGAGCTTACCCTAAAGAAGTCTGTTCAACAAAGTTTGACCTAAAAATGGTTTCATTCGTATACAGTCAGTGTCGTATTACGTATAGAGAAACTATTTAATACGTTATCACTTTTTGGTGAACCCATATGAACGGATATTTATTCAAAGTATAATAGTATATACGTCTATAGGACCGAGTTCCAAACGTCGAGATCCGAAGACGCACGAAGGTTTTTATTGCGAACTAAGTGTACAGAATTTTGAAGATGTTAACAATAGCCTACCTATTGTTAACATCTTCAAAATTCTGTACACTTAGTTCTTAACACTTAGTTTCTGCACTTAGTTTCTGAACATTCTGTACACTTAGTTCTCTGTAATCTTAGAACTTCGTTGCCTATTAAGGCATTGCAATTTAAATAGTTTATACATAGAAAATAAAAAATAAAGATTATACATGGTCAATACTACAATGTTTACAGTTAACATTCTACTATATTATCATTATTCATGCAACATTCAATTTATATTATATTATACTATTCTTATAATTTATATCACAATATATTATCACAATCATTTGAATATTAAATAATGATTTCTTTTCAAGGAATTCTTTTACAGAATAATATGCCTTTTTAATCAGGAAGTCTTTTAGATTCCTTTTAAAAATACTAATTGAATGTAGGCTCTTAATGTCTATGGGTAACTTAATATATATTTTTATGCCCATAAAAAAAATTGTGTACAAATTCACTATGACGAGACTTGCAAGTGATATCACACGCGGTTAGTGCTGTCTTTGTTGTCAAAAGTGGCAACTACACAAATCATTACCATAACTTTACATAGAAAAAGAAAAAAATGAAGACACTGAAAAGTCACATGTGACCATGCGTGATTTCGATCACGTAACCTCATTCCGAAAACGTCGAGCTTCCATGACATTCAACAAATACCTACGTCCATTAGACCACAAATTGACGACCCATAAAAATATAGTCCTCGCTCTGACGTAAGCACAATGTGTCAGGCAGTTAGACCATGTGATTGATTACCCTAAAACAAGTCTCGATTGTTTTTCGATATTAATTCGTCCTGTCTATCTTTCGGCACGTTTCGATAAAACATGGCGTTTGTGACTAAATAATACAAACCGCACGGAACGAACTTTGAGGTTAAACCACGCGTCACGAGGATGGTCCGTAGATGGGAAAGCACGTTAAGCAGTTGGTCACGGCTGTCATTTAAACATCTTTGACAGTCGTTACGGGTAGTCATAAGCTAGAAAATCTGACACCAGTCATCTTATCCCAGATACTTACTGGGTTCTGGTGAGGTCAGATGGGCAGTCGCTTCATGTAAGATACCAGTTTCACTGAAACTTTTCAGCTGCATCCAGTTAGAATGGAAGCCGATCCCATCATAGTAAGGAAAGGCTTGGCTGATACATTTCGATTCAGCATGGTGAATCGAATAATCGACTGGCAATAGTAGGTAATAGGGATGTTGCCTGAGTTAAAAAAACATGATTCTATTTAGTCCGTCAGTTAAATTATCAAAAAATATTGGATAGATATTTTTTTTATTTTACAGATCAATATAAAATTACGAAGATAAGGAGTGGGGTCTTGTAATGTCACTTTTGCAGTAAAAAGTGTACTGGTAAGAGACGTCATATGAGTTTTCAATGCACTGTCACGTCTTGATTGTTTTGTTTACGTGACGAAAGAAAAAATACGTGTCCAATATATTTTTTGGAAATCTATCTGACGGACTACTTAGGTGTTTTTAGTCAAATACCCTATTCGATGCCATCATCACAGATCACATCTTATATTGATTATTGATCCTACATTAATGATATTTAGGTATGTCATTCTAAATTACCTACATTTTATTGTTGACTAGCTATTCCCCGCGGCTTTTCTCCTGTGTTCTATCCGAGAAGATCATAAGTATCCCCAGCCATTCGATGGATCAGGGTTAGAAATTCGGTAATCGAATCTGTACTCCCAGATTTTAACTATTAAAAACTGAAGTTAAATTATCGTCTGTATAATATTATTCTAGATGTATATGTACATTTTATAGGAACAAAAAAATTAAAATTTTAAGGAGACAAAATAAGCAGTTTCAAAGGGAAAAAACTTGCTATTTCTGGAAGGAAGGTTAGTGTACTTATTTACCGTCTAAGCCCTTAAAGTGGGCGCTACATCTGTGTCAAATCGTAGGGTAAATCTTGTTTGTGTACTGTCACTTTATTATAAGGGAAACATTGACTCACCCTAGTTAGAAGTTGTTGACGCTATGTGTCTTTTTCGCACCCCAAACATTAGGTAAATATACTCTACCTATTCCGATCTCTGCTGATAACACAGCAAGTTCTTTCTTTTACTGCTTAACTGTGAAATTGTGTTAAAGAGATTAGGCAAGAAGTACCAAAGTAACTTGGTGCCTTGAAAAGGATTTAAGATTTCACCAAGTTATAACCTACTTACAATAACGTAGAAAATAAATCTTTCAACATCAATATGTATTGAATCAGGCAAAATTTAAACGGCGACTATCACAAAGTACATCGTTGTATAATTTTGGGTTAACATGACAGCTATATTGCATATTTTTAGGGTTTCAAACCTCTGTATTGAAAAACGGAACCCTTATAGGATCCCTCGGTTTTCTGTCTGTCTGTCCGTCTATCACAGCCGATTTTCTTCGAATCTACTGGATTGATTCAGGTGAAATTTGGTAAGTACTCAAATGTATTTCTGTGATCTAAATACGACCATGTCACAAAAATCAATAATTTTTGGGGGCCAAATGAGAAAATTGAAAATAAAGTTTTTTCAATTGTACTGTGTAACATATTAAACCAAAGGAAATTTATTAAAGAAAATAGATGAAAATTTAACATTGTCTCCGAAACTACTGGGCCTAAAATTTTGAAAAAAAAATACAGTCTTTACCTATAGATTACAGAAAAACCCTGAAAAGGAAGTCTCTGAGTTTAAATATTTTTTATTTTATATTTTGTTCGGAACCTTGACTCACACTTGGCTGTTTTTTTAAGTATGGAGTAATTCTTAAAAACAGGGGTCCAAAGTAAAATGACACCCTGATCGACATACGAACGCGGTCTAATCAAACAAAAGCCATTCTCGATACAACAAAATAAACAAAACAGCAAATACTTCCACACAAATTATTAATGTTCTACCTAACATTTTCCTCACTACAATCTCCATATTCAGTGTAGGTACGTCTGCCAAGTCTTGAGTATAACCTTCCCAATATTATACCATACTTAGTAAAATTTCTCCGCGCCCCGCGCCAAGAGTTTCGTTCTTCACAGTACAATTGATCGGAGTAACCTCGGACCCTGCGTGGCTCTTGGACCACTTGAAAAAGGTAGGTACTTATTTCTGTGTTTGAAGAATGAAAGACACACAAATGCGTAAGCGTCCTGTTCGAAAGGTTTTTATTGTTGGCTAGCTATCTAATGGCTAAGCCCGTGTCTTCATCAAACAGATTGCTGATAGAATGACTAGTAAGATAAGGTAAGATAATATAATAATAAAATTTATTTTGCAAAACATGAGTATAGTATACAGGTCTTAGAATTGCCATTTATGGCGTACAAAATTAGTGGCACGAGACAAACAATACAAAAATATAAATTTTTAAGAAATTACAATGTCAAAATTTTATTTAGGCTGCGCGAAGACTAATTTAATACTTTTTCTTATTTGTTTGAGTTTAATTAAAACGGCTTTTAATTTAAAAGCGTTAGATACTGCCCATCCTAATTTATGATGCACGGAATAGAGTATTCTACTAGGGAGAAAAAAATATAAAACTATTTAGTCCGTCCGTTAGATTTTCAAAAAATATTTGACACTATATCAAATCGCTAAAAACTTAGAAAGATAAAGCGCATTAAAGTAAAAGAGAGGGGGCTGAGGATGTCACGTCCCCAGTAAAAATTGTAGTATCGTAGTGACGTCACGCGAGTTTTCAACGCACTGTATCTTCGTCATTTTTTGTTTACGTGAAAAAAGAAAAAATACGTGTCCAATATGTTTTGGAAATCTATCTGACGGACTTATAAGATTTTTTCAATAGAATACTATTGGTCACTTACTGAACAACAGAAGTCTAAGCAGCATTTTAAGGTGATAAACGAACAGATCGCGTTAGAAGCACCACATTGCGCTCCATAACTTAAGTACTTGTTGGATAATAGTAAATGTGAGATGGGTGAAGATCGTCACTCACTGGTCGCCTGAGGCTGCAAATCACCGTCCGATGGTGTGACGATCTGATAACGTTTGCGAGTCAAACTTGGCCAGAGATCGCGCAAGACGAGCCCAGCAGTGGGACACACACTGGATTATGAGAGGCAACTAAGCCCGCTTACACCATAAGTTACTAAATGCGTTTAAAGTTGAACACATTTAAAACACCACAACGATGTTTTCAATTCATTTAGGTAGCTCTAAAGTCTAGTGATTATGTGATATGTGGCTTGAGCGAGCCCTGACTAAGGAGGAGGTCGTGGCTAAATAATAACTGCCGCTCGATTCGATCTTCAAGGTTAAGCATCGCTTGCCGAGGTCGATCTGCGGATGGGTAATCATCTTAACATATCGAGATTCCTTTGTGCCTCAGAAAGCACGTTAAGCCGTTGATCCTGGCTGTCAATTGTAGATCAGGCAGTCGTAGAAAATCTGACACCAGTCTTGCCAAGAATTACCTTGTTACCCAGTTAATGGGTTGTGGAGGTCTGGTAGGCAGCCGCTCCACGTAAAATACTGGTATTCAGCTGAACCCGGTTTGACTACGAGCCAACCCCAATATAGATGGGAAAAAGGCCAGGCAGTCTATGTATTTGTCTTTAACTGCCGCTCTATGAATACAATAAGGTATAGCGCCAACACTTGTAACGTAACTAAACTGTGAAAGAAACGGTACCTACAGAAAAAATCATTTTTCAACGTAACAGAATGAAATATTTTTAGTAGCATAACCAAAATATATTTGATTTCAAAGGCGTTTACTGACAAACATCTATAAAGTTAGGTACATAAACTGTTCACGTTTATAATATTTATTTTGTTGGCAATTCATACACCTAGTTAACGGCTTCTGGGAACTTAACCTTTTCCCTAATATTAACACTGGAACAGCTGAAATATCCGATGTTGGTACGAAACGGAATATTCAATAGATTTAATATTATTGGGTGAAACTTCCGCGGTTTGTTTCGAGGATTCCGATGTGGCTTCCCGATTTTCTTTTGTTTTGCTTAGTGTCAACACATCAACCAAAACAAAAGAAAATTGGTCGGAATTTTTTGTAGTTTTGTGGGGAAATGTTATGCAAAAGAGGTTTAGAGAAAGCCCATAATCAGTCGAAGCAAATGTGGGGGTGAATAAGTAATGAAACTGTAATAGATTTTGATGTTGCAAAGTCTTTCAACTACAAATGTGCCGTTTGTATAACTTTTTGTATTTCAATATTTATACGGATTTAGATAGGAACTAACTTAATTCAATGCAATAAATACCTGCTTTGATAGATACTAAGTAAAATTTACCATACATTCAAGTACCTTAAGAAACAAAACCACTTCATCCATGTTATTAACGCCTAGGAAATTGCAAAAGGCAGTTGTAAAGCTTTGATAATGCCGTCCACAACCAGTAACTACAATAAGAAGGTAGGTACCTACCGACCTACCACATTTACCAACCCATCTGCCATGAGTAATGATCAGGCAATATCCGCTTACTGACGTTCTATGCTTTGATATACCTACCTAGCAGTCTATGGCCCCGGCCAGGGTGAGGAGCTTTAGCGGGTGCTAAAGCGAACGCGAAGTATCAGACATATAAAACAGCCGTTTGTGTCCAAATTAAAGTTACTACAAGGAGCTTCCTGAAATATACGTGGTAGTACAGAAGTCTCAATGTCAAGTATTTATACTATTAAAGTTTCGAATTTGCGCCACTAGATGGCACTGACTATGCCCTATAGTTCCCACTCGCTCCCATTAGGGGACCCTAATGGGAACGAGTAGGAACTATAAGTGACAGCACAGAAGTCACTGTCTGTTGTATTAAACCAGTGTGCTAACAGCAGCCGGTTGTTTCACTCGCCTCCCACAACATACGCAACAGTGGCGACAAGGATGGAAAGTATTTATAAGATAAAAGTTTCGAATTTGCAACACTAGATGGCACAGTCCACGCCGTGCACGTTCCCTATGGCAGACACCTAGCCCGACGTGACAGAGCGGCTTCGCAAACAAGCGATGGTCTACGAGTATTGATTTACCCCGTGGAAACACGTCAAGTTTCTACTACCCGCTACAACAACTCGCGATGTATATCAACAAAATCGCGCCCGCTACCGCCCTAGCCACCGCTCGATCACTATAGACAAGGTCAATGGGAAACATGCGTATGTGCCTAATTTAGTGTTATATGTAGGCAAAAGGGAAATATACGTTACGAAATGGACATTTACGAACAGTTTCAAAAGATCTTTTGTTCTCATTTAACATTTACGGGGCTTTTCATTACTATGACAGTGACAAGCGCGGCCATTCGCTGTTCCTGTTATGTTTATAAATGCAGGATATAGCAGCTTCAAACGAAGCTATTATTAAATTGTTTTTGACTATTTGCTTTAAATTTTTATTTATATTTTTGATTGTTTAATTGTTTAGATACTACTTATTTAAGATTAGTGTGTAAAATCTTTTTTAGTCAAATTGAGACCTTAAAGTGTGTTTACAAATTGATTGAATTATGGATATCAAAATCATATCTGAGTAGACATTTGAATCTAAGTGAATTTTATTAAATTTTACTTTTTCTATTCTCAAGAAATGACCAAAAAGAGAGCTGAAAGACAGTATGCAAAACGTAAAGTTATAAACCCAGTATTTTAAACGAAAGAGATATTTAAAGTATGCTATAAAAGTTTTAATATAATTTCCAAAATTTGGTTTCTTTCAGTAAGTAATATTTTCGTCTTGCTCACCGAAATGTGAGGAACAGAAACGAAGAAATATTGCAATGCGCGGTGGACGTCCATTTGGTAACGAATTTTACTTTAAGGTTTTATTAAAATAGAATGTGCTGACATTATGATGTTTGCAGACAAGACAGATCATGATTCAAAAATCATAAATAATCTTTCTGTGACTTTTTTAATAGTCACAGAGTTCAAAGTTTGACTTAGGTATATTCAGGAGTTTTTAAAATGGATATCTTTTCGTAAATCATATTTAATTTTCTTATTAAAATCACGACTTTTCAAAGGCATGGAGCTCAGACTTGTTGCTTGTGCCAAGGAGTTAGCTTTAGCCCCTTTGAACAAAACACAGGCCAGAAATGGCTGATAGTAAGTTAATTTTATACAAAGAAAATTGTGAATAAAATGAACCGCATAAATTATAATTAACTAATTCTAGAAAACTCTTACTTACTTTCCTTTTGAACCTGCTACAATAAAGATGCAAAATAACGAAATATTTTTTCACGAATATCTAAGGATGGCCAAATTAGAAATGTAAACGTATGCTCGTTTACATTTCAAAATCGGCCATCTCATGCACACAACCACGGCCATTACTGAAACGCCAAATATTTGCGGAACCCCAATAAACCTTGACATAATGTAAACAAGACATGTGACGTCACAGGGAAGCGTTCGCCTTGATTTACATAGACGACGTTTTCAACGCCATAAGGCGAAAAACAAGCCCATTATTTTTGTGTCATGTACTCGTTAGATTCTAGGAAATGGCTTTCGTTTCTGTAATACGTTTTGTCAATCCGTGTTTGTAGTTGTCAGTCAATTGTGTTTATCTGTTTGACACATTTTTGAGGTGTTCTTGAAACAAATCTACTTTTGGGAAAAAATAGAATGATTATCTATGTTTTAGACAGTTCGACACTTCGACAGCTTAAGATTGTTTCTCGAAAACTTAATCATAAAATGACGTAACATGAATATTTATATCTCTTACACAACACAAAGGTGCCTTAGAAGTTAATATAAAATCAGTAAGTACGTTGTTATTTTTTTAAGTAAATTTTGAAGATTAAGAACGAGATATCACAATCGATCATCTTCAGTTTTAGTTTACGTGACAAACGAAAAATTACGTGTCCAATATTTTTTGGAAATCTATCTGGTGGACTTATTATATTTTTTATTCACATACCCTATTGCTGATAGAATATACATTTTTCTAGTGTCCAGAAAACATAACCCTCCTTCGGGTGCAGTCGGGTAAAAAGCGAAGCTTAAGTTTCAGATGCATAAGATAAACAAAATATAATTTGCGTAAAGACAAGAAGGTCACTCTTGATTGAGGCACACAAAACATTTCCATAATTATTACTTTCTATTCTGTTAATAATTTGTGTGACTTCTATCGACAGCCAAATAATGTATTTATTTATTTTACAATTTATGCACACAGATAAACAGTAGAGATAAAACACAATAATTAGTACAAAGGTACTGCTTATTATCAATGATCGTACTAATTATTATCAATCATTTACAAAAACGAACAATATGACAGGTTATTATACCGACAATAAGTAATCAATATTTAACAATGATCGATGTGACATTCATCATATAATTTTAAACAATATACTTCTTGACTTTGCTAAGTTCGGTTACCTTTGCATCGGTAATAGGTTTACTGAAGAAAACCCAAATTGCGATGTTCCGATTGGTTTTTCTCCTTAACCGTCGCATTCGTGTCATGCAAAAACGACTGAATTAATCTAGAATAAATATTAAACATTTAGTTTATAACCTGGATTAACTCAAGAATACTTTAACCCAATTTGAAGTTCACGCAGACAACGTTGCGGGCAGAATCTAGTTTAAAATATACTCCAATAAATCAGTGAGAAGGCTAGATTTTAAGAATTCGATCATATTTATGAGGCGCACGTCCAAAAACTCCGTCCAAAAAGTTTGCTCGACACGTAATGCTCCGCCTTAACTGGTCCTACCTATCCACGTCTTCTTTCTTACCATAAGTACTTACGTCGGTAGCGAATTCCCAGGAACGTTTCTTACTGTTATTGCCCTAGGGTTCTAAGAGCTTTCAGTCAATCCTCCTATGACGTTCCGTAATTGTTCATACCTTGAACTTATAGCTTTTGTTGACATCCGTACGGTTTCTATCCAAACTGCGTACGTCCATTTTGCTTAGAATCTTTCCTGGAAGAACGGGGAGCTGGCTCCGAAATAGTTGAGATAGAAGGATAGGCAGATGATGTAAGCAACACAGAAAGCAAAAAAAAACGAATATAAATTAAGCGATGGAACAGCTACATCGAAGCAGCCAAATTAAAGTAATTTCTTCTTTTTTTTTCCTCGATCTCCCTGATGGAAAGCGGCTACAATTACAATAGCCTCATCAGCTCTCATCAGCCTCATCGGCTCTCATAGTCCGATCGGACGGCATTCCAACTCGACCGGGAAGATCAGGTGCAGGACTAACGGTTTTACGTGCTTCTCAAGGCACGCGTCATAAGTAACCACTGGCCCAGAGGTCCACATTTTGCCTGTGCGTAAAATAAGTGTCCATGAAGAACTATAGTGTTTAACGTACCAGCAGACGAATTATTTGATCTTCTTACCCGCCAAGAAACATCAGACATCTCTTTCATACCAAAGCTTAAATACCCTGTGGTAAACAAACGTAGACAACATGGTAACCACATTTCAAACAATAATTGCTCCTATCACACGTCTGTTTGAAGTCGTGCGATCATGAAACACACCTAAATACAGAACGGTAAAGGGAAACGTATTGCCTATGTGTCCGCCAGTGTAATTGATCAGATGTTTATTGAACGCACTAGCGGCAAGAGAGGAGGTAGTCGACAAAGACCAAACCTAATACTTGTGTTTGATGGATACACTCACCGGCAGTAAATGTGGGCCAAACCCTAACGCGAATTTATGGGCAAACTGATACTACTTTTTGGGTTTGTATAATGAGAAGATAGTTTTGCTTAACAGCTGATCTTGTCTATTTAATCAAAAGAATAAATACCAGATTACTTCAATATTGACAGGTGTATAAAATTTGATGTCAGAATTTGAACAAAAATCTTTAAGTTGAAGATTTCTTTCTAGCTGAAAATGTTGCTGTTTACGATTTTTCATTGAAGTTTAGGTAATTTCGAACACTGAAAAATAAGGTTTACTTTTCCGCATACCACGGAATTTCATTAAATTTTATTTTATTTCACATTTATTAACTACCCAGAGCCAGTTTGTCTTCTTGTATATCATAGTGCGCCGTCACCCGTCGCTTATATCACGCCATCTCGCTCACTCTCACGGCGTGAATTCACGTGAAGTTCGGTCTCTGTTTTACTACTTATTCCAGTGTCACCCGACGTACGTATTTATGACTGCTGCCAATTGACCAGCTTATTGTTATTGTTTTCGCTTATTAGATAGGTACACCTACTGCCGGAATATCAATTTGTTGGTAGTCTCGTTCGGTTTATTGTAAGTACCAATATTCCAATAAAGTGTTATTACTACTAATGAGTTTGTTTGTGGCCATCTGTGAGGAAGAGATAGTCGTAAATGTGAATAGACTCTAGGGCTAGCCACAGATTAATAAGATGTCAAGACCAACCTGTTGAAATTGTTGCTGGGTCCGGTTTTCTGTTGTAGGTATGATCCAATGAGGGCTACCGTTTTTGCGCTCACCAGTTGGCGCCTGTTGCGGAATTTGTTCGAAAGAATCACCGCGGCCCTGGAACGCAAAGGGCTTTAGAAGGAACACGGATGGCTTTTTAGTCAGTAAGAGTCTGACACACCCTTCCGTTCCACCCGTTGCGGAAGAAGTCATTTGATTATTTCCCAACCTTAAAAAATAAAAACCAGTTCGCGCCACTGGCAAGTGAGGTCCTTTAGCAGCTGTTAAAAGAAGTTATTACGTGCACGGAAGCAACGTTCGATAGGTAGTAATAATTTTAATAACGTGAAAGTGCTATTAAATATTATAACGTCAATATAGCATTGAATTGAAATCTCGTTTTTTCGATAAAAAAGAAGTACATAAGTTTTCGACAGAAAAAATCACTTAAAGCAGTTATCGTTACAAGAACTACATCTTAATCTGCCATAAATTATCGGTTATATTAAGTAAACACACAAAAATCATATAAAATAAGTCAATGAACTCGCGTGAGAAGCCCACAAACAATGGAATTTGACACTTCAAAGACCTCACTCTACACTAGCGCCTCTAACGGCGAATTCAAATGCGATAGCCCTCATTTCCTTATCGTCTCAGTTACTGGCTTGACAAGGCAGGCATCAGGCCCAGCAATTCTGAAAAAAAATACATTCCATATTTAAAACAACAATGAATACGTATCCACGTCTTCACTTCTATCTGTTATCGTAAGATTTTCCGCAATGAAAAGCGATCAGCAATAGTTGTGTTTTCAATTAGTTTAAAAATGTTACCTCTTTGCAATGTTTAGACTAAGAAATCTTTACATACTACGACTAAAAACCTTTTCTGGTTTTAAATCTTGTAATGTTTTAGGATTTGAACTTAAAAAACACTTGATAACACAATTTTTTTTCTTTTCGCCGCAAAGAAAAAACATGAAAAATAAAAGACTAATCAAACTGAATCTACATAAGCTAGGAAAACTGCAACAGCAGCAAGATGAAAGAAACTTCTAGAAATCAAATTGAGTAAATACAAGTCAACAGCAATTAAGTCACAACTTCACTCAAGTTATGTTAACTTTGTTTACTTAAACATGGACGTGTCTGCAGCTGTCAGTTTTCCAACTCATTTCACTTAAATATTCACTTAGATAGTTCAAGTTGCGATTAAGTTCTTCACGAACTTCCATTTTAAAACTAAATATCTTGTTGGTTTTTCTGTTTACAACAGCTCTGAAAGTCCTCTGTATTGTAATTAGGGAAGATTCTGCTGGGATTCATTAGATTTAAAAGTTTTAGTTCTTAGAACTTTCAGAACGAAGCAGAAAATTTTCTAACTATGAAATATTAATGACTTGCTTCTGCTCGTAACTTGTCCGCGTATTATGACGAGGATCACCGATAGCTGTCAGTAAAAAGTTAAACTTGTTTTTAAAAACAATTTCACCACGAACACAGAACAAAATATTTGAATTGCCAAAAAAAAATGCTAGTAGTAACAGAAGTTTTAACAGAAATGGAATGGAATTGCATATCTGGTGACATCGCGTTTTAAGTAGGTATAAGTTTAACTATTTAAAGTAACATTTTATGAGCGAGTTTGCTTTCTCCACTTTGTCACATAAACCTTCAAGGTTTTAGACAAGTGTCATGTTTCTACCTGTAGTGTAAATTATTGTATTAAAAAAATAAATGAAAAAAAAATATTCCTTTTTTAAATCCCCTGATGTTATACAGCATGCATAAGAGAAAGGAAAAGCTTTATAAAAAAACTAGATACGACAGCAGTAGTATTCGAGATTTCCCGTTGAACAAAAAATGGGACGCTATGTTACAATTCTCTTTTGAAGAACGACTATCGAACACCCTGCAGCGATACATTCTTCTGACATGACAAAAAAATGTCGACCTAGTTTCCATACATGTTTTATGTGTAAATAGCTTTTGCCCGCGACTTCGTAAGCGCATATCCCGTTTCCGTAGGAATTTCGGGAAATCCTCTCTTCCCCTACGGAGTGTTGGGAAGTTTCATGCCAAATTACAGCTTTCTACGACAAACAGTTTCGGCTGTGTGTTTTGTCAGTCAGTCACTCACTCACTCAATCACTCACCAGCAGTGGTCGGATAGGCCGAGCAATTTTTGGTACTTGGGACAAGGTTTCATAGCGTGGACATGCTCATAGACTTCATAGACATAGACTTCGGGATTCACTAACACTGGGATTTAAAAAATATACTTGTTAAGGTTGGTTATGATTTTTAGAGTTACTCGTGTGTATATATGCCACGGGTTATGTCTGAACTTACTTTGAATGAACCGCATAAAATAAGATTTTTCCTGGACTTACGTGAAACTAATCAAGGTGGTACGCAAATTAGGTCATTTTTACGTAGCTAAGGTTAGGTATAGTAAACCAAATAATTTGTATTAATTATTAAAATCCCGGGATTCCAGTGTCATATCCATATTAATATATACATTTGAGGCCATTGCCCCCAAATAGCTTTACCTATTCCGACCACTTCTCATCAGTAACGGTAGAGTTTTATATATTAATATTGATGAAACCCATTCATTTGACAGTATTGAGAATGACCATCAAATATCTTCAAATGACAGTCAACGGCTTGACGTGCTCGATATTATGTAATGGATGCTCGCCCATCTACTAACTGACTTGTGCAATCGTCGCTTAACTTCGACGCTCGACCCATGCTGCTGTTATTATTTAGTCGCCAGCTCCTTAATTCAATCTTTATAGTCGAAGCACGAAATTGTCAATGGTACCTACTTTTACAAACATTTATTTATGTACTTAATTTTATATTAGTCAAATTATAATTAACAAAGTGAATTTATTACATTCAACTAATATATATATAGTAACTTTTAACTTATTCAACCACCATTTAAAATAATTAATTGAATAATATGAACATTCATAGGATTTTAGAGCTCCATTTAGGTAGGTTTTGAAGTCAAGGTGAAAATTCAAATTAGAACTCGAATTTAGCCTCATATTAGAATAGCTGTAAGCTAAACATTTAATACCTTGTGCAGGCGAGATCGTAGGGTACGTTTAGATATAAATATAAGAATAAGAATAGAATAAGAATAATTTATTGTCCTTAAAATTTACAATCGATAAGTTGATTCCTGGAACTCACACTAGGATTCCCTGTGTCGTGAGATCCAGGCTCCTTCGTTCAGTTTACACTTATTGCTACTACATTTAATATATATTATAATTATGTACTAGTAAAGAAGAAGAAATATACATTAAAAAAACTAATAAACAATGAAGACTAATATTAATGCACAAAAAAACAGTAGATAACCAAGTATGTATGTAGTGTGTGTGTGTATATATTGTGTGTGGGTATTATGGTGTGTGCGTATATGTGATGGTATGTGTTAGTGTGGGTGTATGAATTAAGATTCGCGAGTTGTGTTGATATGTCTGAATGTAACCTTAGGATTTATATAATTATGTAGAACTTTGTAATATAGAATAGAAAATAGAGATCAGTACCTATCAAAGCGCTTTTTTTTTCAGATTATTATGTTTTCTGTCATATCATAGTCCAGAATAAGCAGCCGTTTTGTAACCATTTTTTTTGCATTTAGTTTGGGTTAGTTGTAAATTTTTTTTAACCTTATGTAAACAAAATTTTACAACTAATATTATAATATGTAAATACAATAAAACCGTTTTTTTCCAGCATTGACAAAAAACATACAAGACCAGTTAATTTAATTTACTTTTCCAATTAACACCAAAAGACAGAACTTGAAAAACAAGAAAACCTAAGATCAATAATGTCACCTGACAGAATCGATAGCAGGTATTTTATACCCTACTACCTTCCATCCTTACAGAAAACGATCACAGAGCATCGAAACGTTTCAGTGGCCTCATCTAGAGATGGAGCGTGCTCCTTCTTCGACCACATCATCGCTTACCATCAGGTGAGATAGTGGTCAAACGCGTGCATATCAATAATAAAAAAAATCTATAGCTTCTTCTTCTTCTTCACCGTTTCCTCACTGCTGCCGATCGCCACCACACGTCGTTTCTCCAAGTTTTGCGGTCTTCAACAGTGTAGCCCGCCCAGTATATGCTGTCTCCAACAGTCTTTTACTGCGACTGACTATCTTGCCAGTGCTCTACCTGGAATTCGAGACAATAGCTATGGCAGCAGGAATTCTGCTCTGTGGCCTTAGTGCGAGTTTTATAACGTTTTCGATCTCGTTAGCGTAACCGTCAATTTGTATTTCAACTGAATAAGCGCCGTCTGGTGACAATAACGGAAAACCTTATTTTTTCCATACAATTTGACATAAGCGAACGTTTACGTTAACGCGATCGAGTTCGTTTAAAAACTCGCACTAAACCCTCAGCGCGCATGGCGCAATCACGCATATAATAAACTAAAACACAAGCAGGCATATATTATTAAGCACAAGCATATATTATTTAACTAGAATAGACTTGAGGGCTATTTTTTTTCATAAATTTTTGACAGATTGCGAATGAGATGCGAATACGAAAATGGCTTGAAAATTAGTACCACTCTGATGTCACACAAATTCTACATTGCGATATTAAGTTCTCCGCACGATTTGATAAAAACATCATCTGCCTAGCCTTTTCCCAATTATATTGGGGTTGGCTTCCAGTCAAACCGAATTCAGCGGAATACCAGTATTTTACGTGGAGCGGCTACCTACCAGACCTCCACAACCCATTAACTGGGTAACACGGTACTCCTTGGCAAGACTGGTGTAAGGTTATCTGGCTTCTGACAATCCGTAACGACTGCCAAAGATCTACAAATGACAGCCGGGACCAACGGCTTAACGTGCTTTCCGAGGCACGGAGGAGTCTCGGTATGTTAAGATGGTTACCCATCCACAGACCTTCCTCGGCAAGCGTTGCTTAACCTTAAAGATCGACCCGTGCGGCTGTTATTATTTAGCCACGAGCTCCTCTTGAGAGAAGATACGAGAACGATTTGATATAACCGAAAATCTGAAAAGGGATCATTGTACTCATCACTATGAATAATTTTTAATATGAAGCAACACCGGAATCGCTAAAAAGTCAGCTATTCAGTACATTTTGTCGAGTTATGCGCACATAATTGTATGGGACAGTCGTTTTTTTCAGCTTTTGTCCCATAATATAAGTGGTGGCCCGACATCCGCTCACCTAGTTTAAAATGACCAAAAAGTGTTGATGTGAAAAAGTATTATGTTCAAACTATTTACAAAATAATATCATTTATCAACAGTTGAGCAGTAGCCAGACTCAACACCCTGCCGAAGATTCCTCCCTTTTCAGCGGAGTTTTCAGGACTTTCGGGCCTGTTCCGCATACCTCAAAAAGCAATAGCGTCTCTAGTCACTGCCAGAGCGACGATTCCGTACTCTATAAAAACGATCAAGAGAGAATAAAAACCGTTGGAGCGCGGCACAATGCCTTTTATATTTCAGATCAACAGACGGAACGCTCTGCACTTAGATCATCAATACTTGTCTTGGACACAGCTCTGAGAGAAGATTCATTATTGATACTAGATGTAGTCCGTGCTTTCTTTAAATATTTCTAGATAGATAAAATAAATGTTTTGGTCTGCATTCAATTTAGAGTGACAACACGTTTTAAAGTTGGCAGGCATTCATTTGGATTGAAGCTAAAAAGAATAATTTAATTTGTCATGTTTTTGTAAAAGAGTTTATTTTTATTTTTCATGTTTAAGTGGTAACACCTAACAGCAGTAACAACACCACTGGAAAGTCACAGGAAAGCAAAATACGCAATTTCGTTACTTGGATGACATAGTTTTTCCACCTATTTTGATTTAAAACCAAACTACTGAACCGATTTTGATGAAATTTATATGGATCAATCGGAAAGTATACCCTTTCACATAAAATATTTTCTTTTCAAATCGGTCCATAAATGACAGAGTTATGAGGGAACAAACAAAAAAAACCTCCTCCTTTTTTGTTTGGAAGTCGGTAAAAAATGCAGCAGCTTTTCTTTATACAAATAAAGGGTATTTTTTCGATAAAGTCTTTGCAATATATAAACTTAAACATAATTGTGTAGAAGACTAGAAAATTAGTATTTACTTTTCAGTGAACGATTAAGCGGTTCGATGCGTGTAGGTAATAGATGTTTTAAATAGGTACCTTCTTAAACATTGTCTTACTCCAAATATTTCATTTATCTAGTTTTATGCAACATCTAGATATATTTAGCATAAAATCCTTGAAAGGGACGAAACTAAAATTTCATCTTTGCTAACGTCAACTTTCACGACTTATTGCGACTTTACATAATATTTTACATCAACAATTCAGTATGAATGCATTTGCAATTTTGCATGTCATTAGGTACGTAAAATCGCTTTATATTTTATACTGCCACGAAATCATTAAACATTTCATATAATACACTGACGTACTAGGTGTCGTATTTAAGAGTGTTTATAATAAAATAGTATATTAATACACTGTTTTATTTTAATTTAAATGATTAATCTTTTATATTAAAATCTAAAGGATTAATGATTTTATGAAATGGTAAAATTGTTTGGCTTACCCTTTATAGGCTGGCCAATAATAAATAACCAGTAAACTGGATAGTTCGCCTTAATGGTGGTAAAATTTATGATCTTATTAATTTTTATTTGAATATGGAACCTTGACCCGCGATGGAACACAGGGTGTGCATTAAAGGGAAGAATATGTTTAAAAAAGTACACTTTGCAACCACAAAAATTCTGCCACTTATTACAGTATTTACAGTATGTCAGGAGTTTCTTCTTTTTCTGTGAAATTGTCATTAAGAGTTTAACGTGGGGAAAAGCAAGCATAATATTGAAGTTCATTGAAAATGTGTTCGACCTTTTGCTCTCTTCGGAAGCTACGGCAAATGTGAAAATATTCCAACAAGATATCAGCACACCCACACCAGCAGTTTTAACAGTTAATAAAAAACCGAATAGATCAAAGAAATATTTGATTGACTGGAAACTATTTAATGTCTCTCAGCTAAAACAAGATCGTTGTGAAGTGTTAAATACCACAGGAATTTATTACAAAGGAGAACAAAGGTCTGGGAATGGCGTCAGATATAAAATAAATTAATTTTTAAAAAATTTCTCAAAATAACACGGCTTTTTGATAACTATTTTTTTAGATTACTGCTGACCTGAGAGAAAACGAAAATTCTGAAAAGTAATTTTAAAACTAAAAAACTAGGTACTTAGGTATTGTAAATGTAGAAGGTCGATTAAAGTAGAACTTCGTTGTTGAAAATGCGAAATAAAAGCATCAAATTATTGTTGTAAAAGCCCATTTAAACTTAATTTTCCATGTACCTAACCGTTACACTATAAAACTAATCTCAAGACCGCATTAGACTTTTCATGAAAAAGTTTTAAATTGAGACTGAACAGCTAGACGATTGTGTTTGTGTTTTTTTTTTCACCCGAAAAATGTAATTGTCATCATTTATATTCGGCCCGTGGTGTTGTCTGCACACACAATAGTACATTGTTCACCGAGAGGAGAAAGTGACCGATTACCGACGAGGGTGTCGTTTGAAGCCCGAGCCGTAGGCGAGGGCTTTAAAACACCCAAGATCGGGAATCGCAGTTTCTCTCGAGTGATACATAGTGCTTTATACTACACCTAGAAGGAAAATAAAAAACGAAATCTTTACTAATTGAAATTTATATTGAAATTGTTGCAGTTAAAACTGAATCCTCAAACAACACACAAATTGGAAATGGCGCCAATGGCGTCTGCAATTTTCACATGTTCTTTTTTCAAATTGTTTATCCTGCCGCCGCAGGGTCGCACTGCCAGCCCGACACCATCCAACACACAGCTAGTGGCCAGTGTCATTTTGCGAACTTGGAGATAAAAACTCACTGTAAAAACTTTTTGGCTTTTGATATTTAGGTTACCGGCGCATAGTCTTACCCAAAATTAAAAAAGAAAAACCACGTAAGAAATGGATTTTCATACACTTTTCTCTCCCGCTCAGATGCGTTTTCTCCCCGCATATTTGTTCGATATGCAATGACGTACTTTCTACCGTAAATTTGATAAAGTATCAAGGTACTTTCCAAGCAGGTGTAGTATAATAGTACATTGTTCACCGAGAGGAGAAAGTGACCGATTACCGTCGAGGGTGTCGTTTGAAGCCCGAGCCGTAGGCGAGGGCTTTAAAACACCCAAGATCGGGAATCGCAGTTTCTCTCGAGTGATACATAGTGCTTTATACTACACCTAGAAGGAAAATAAAAAACGAAATCTTTACTAATTGAAATTTATATTGAAATTGTTGCAGTTAAAACTGAATCCTCAAACAACACACAAATTGGAAATGGCGCCAATGGCGTCTGCAATTTTCACATGTTCTTTTTTCAAATTGTTTATCCTGCCGCCGCAGGGTCGCACTGCCAGCCCGACACCATCCAACACACAGCTAGTGGCCAGTGTCATTTTGCGAACTTGGAGATAAAAATTCACTGTAAAAACTTTTTGGCTTTTGATATTTAGGTTACCGGCGCATAGTCTTACCCAAAATTAAAAAAGAAAAACCACGTAAGAAATGGATTTTCATACACTTTTATCTCCCGCTCAGATGCGTTTTCTCCCCGCATATTTGTTCGATATGCAATGACGTACTTTCTACCGTAAATTTGATAAAGTATCAAGGTACTTTCCAAGCAGGTGTAGTATAAATCATATTTATTGGTCTCAAAAGAAAAACAAACTAGATTGTTCTCAATTTTTCGTGCTTGTTTTTGCACCTCGACTTATTCATGCCATGGGTGTAAACCTCATTTATATGTTAACTAGCTTCATACTTACAAATTCATCACGAACCAAATTTGATTTTTGCTCTATCATCAAAAATAGGCATATATTTGCATAGTAATATCAACGCAGTATGGTTCGTTTATTGGTTCATGAAAATTAACCTTTTAACAACGAGTGTTTTAGCCTCATGAAAGAAACTGCCAGAAGTCACAAACAAAAAATACCAAAGCTATACAGTGTGTCCCAGAGGAGCGTGGTCATATTCAAGGGGTGTGTCCTATATCTGCTTTACAGCCAAGAAATAATATTAAAATAAAATAAAGAAAACTATTTTTAAACGCCAAAACTTCGACCTCAAAAAATGACTACGGGTATAAAGTAGTAGTATCACTTTTCAAGCAGTTTGATGCAGTTGCTGGCAAATCTTGCCAGAAACTGCTTTAGATTGCTTTAACAGTAAGTTTTCTTGACCTTTTTAGTAGTTTTTTGAGGTCGGAGAGAAAACATTATTTTTTTCTTAACTGAGAACAAATACATAACACCATCCTTAAATATGACCACGCACTTCTGGAACACTCTATATAATACCATCGATATTTTTTGTTTTGTGACTAAAATTGTTGTAGGTTTTCGACATTTCCGTATAAATCGTAGTTGTGACTTGCAGTTATCTGACTTAAATGTGATCGTAATAGCTTTTGATGTACTAAAAACAGATTGGTTAATCAGGAACCATAATTAATCAATTCAATAGCAAAAAAAGGAATATTTGGTGACATAATTAAAAATATTCTTCATCATCATTGTCAATATCTTTAGGTATATTATTTTCAAGGGTAATCGAATCTTTAGGATATCAGAAAATAAACAAGATCAATCTTCATCCATCAAAAATAATTATTTCTTCAGCACAGTATTTTATGTCTTCATACGCACCTGTTGGTTTTCCTTCGTCTTTTAATATAATAATATTACGCCTTTTTCATGGCGGCTTATGTTTCACTTTGATTAAATTTTCTACCATCTTTAAATATACAAACATAAGACTGCGCGTTTTGTCTCGTGTCACAGCTGTTTTTTTTTTGTAAATTTTACAATATTATCAAGCGGTAAAATGGTTCGCTTTTTTGTTTAAACGTTTGAAAAAAATAGAATCTCTGGACGTACTGATTCGATTTTCGAAATTCGTTGTCCACAGAAAAAAAGCCAGGCCGAAGGCTCAGGTTAGGCCTGGAAGAATGTCTACTTGTTTAAATAGAACCATAGTCACCCCGAATACAGACAGCTTTATATGTTTTTTACAAAGGCTATATATGGATATTTACTGAAAGTCCAAGTATGTCGAACCTAGTCTTCTAAAAATGTATTATTTAGAATCGTAGTACTTGTGACTGCCGCATCTTCATCACAATATACATCTGTAAAAGCAAGAGTATTCTTTTCAAGGGTGGCCCCAATTTGTCGTGTTCACTCACTGAAAGAAAATATAATAAGAGGCTGAATGAATCCTTGAACTTTGTGTCAAATCATAAGGGGAGGTATAATTTTCAATTCGGAAATGATTACATGAGCTTTGCTCGCTCTCATGCCTGAAAATATTTACCTATCAGGTTGTTGACCTGATTCTTGTTTTTTGTAGTGCACTGGGTTTTTTTATTAAGGTAGAATCTAAAATAAAAATGTACCGTATTTTTGAAATTTGTTGTTTATTTCCGATTTAATTTTAAATTTACTACATTCTTTGTTCTTTTTACTTTTGTAAGGGTTAGTTGTTCCATGTATCTTTTTTTAAAAGGATGAGAAATTATAAAATGCCGCTCTGAGCGGAGAGGAAGGGCGTAACAGACTCTTCTCTCTGTCAGACTAAAACCCATTCCTGTTCCTCCTAAAGCCTTTTTCGTTCCAGTGCCGCGGTGACTCTTTCGAACAAATTCCGCAACCCCAGTCAAATTCCGAAACCCCGGTGTCGGTGTCAAATAGGTATCCAACACGAATTACATTTATGCCAACGATCTTCTCCATACTGATCAAATTGGCTTAACACATGCTTAGACCATCTTTTTATATGATCAATTTTGACATATCACCCTAGAGGTAAAGCTACAGGGCCTTTTATCCCTTTACAATTAACACTGGACCATACCCTTTAAACCGGAACACGACAGAAATAGGCACGGTATGGTTCACCGCATATCCTACGAGTCTGAACTCCCATTACCCTTTGGCATTAGCGATTTAATATTTCAAGCGTGGGAATATAACCTTTAATTATCGAGATAATTATGACTGTTCTCTAGAACAATGTGGGTTGTTGCCTCGCGCATATTAGCTGACCGCAATTTTGTTGGTCCAAAAATTTCAACCCTTCTTCGACCTCCTTATATCCACTTAGTTGAAAAGTTTCTAAAATCCTGTTTGTGCAACCTAAGTATCGTCATTCTCTTGCCTTTATCTAAATGAATGATGCAACTTAAGGAATACATTTGTTTTTAACCAATTCAAAAAAGGAGGAGGTTCTCAATTCGTCGGAACCTTTTTTTTTATGAATGCTGTTATGGATCATATTTTTTTGAGTATGTAAAAATTCAGTGATTTATAATAATTAGCTAAACCCACCTTTTTATGAATGGTTGAGATTTTTAGAATCCGAATCGAGATACTGAAAATATAAAAAATCATAAAATTCTATCGATTCGTATTCTAAAAATCTCAACCATTAATGCAAAGGTGGGTCAGCTAATTGCTTTAATTCACTGTACAACAAACGGAGAAGAAAAAGTTACTTCAGAATAAGTTAGATCAAAACATTATCCCGTGGCGACTTTCTTTTGTATTTTGTTTGCCCTTTTTAATTTATCCGACCCACTGCCACGGGTATTGATAATAACACTCGTATTTTTAAAGGATCGAACGCATTCGCAAGGCAGTAGAAAAATGTCAAAAACACTTTTATTTTCGACATTTTGAAAAGTATTTGACATTGTTTTTCGCTAGTATGGTATTGCGACTTGAATTTGAACGCTTTTATGTACAAAAGTTGATCTACAGGCCGCCACTATAAAAGCAAAAATATTCATAGTTGTATACCGTACGCGAAATAGCCATCAAGAGCTGATACGAGATGGATCGATACTCGATGACCACATACATCAACGACAGCTTGGCTTTACAGATTTCAATATAAATAGGTGTTTAAAGTGATATATTGTTACACGTCGACTATCATGATAAAAAATGCACTTTGAGCATTTTAAACTACATAATATGTCGATGACAATTTAGATTCAGGTACTTAGATTTAATTAGAATTATGGTCTCTTCACAAAAACTTTAGCGACAAGTGAAGGACGATGCTTAATACCAAAACATTCAAACCGGATTCAGCTGAATATACTCGCATCATAAATATGTATTAACTTTATTTTCTTTCCGTTTTTTTTGTTCACTGCAGGGCGCCGGCCTCCTTTTCTTGTTTCCTTTTCCCCTGGGTAAGTTTAGACCAGCCGGTCGATTCTGTAAACATATCGAAGTGAAGGCTTGGGTGAAGTGATAACGAGGTGAGCTGTCAATCCGTATAATCAAGATGGAATGAAAGCTCACTCCGTGGTCACATGACATCTTGATTGTATGGATTGACAGCTCACCTCGTGATCACTTCAGATAAGTCTTCACTTCGACATGTTTACTGAATCGACCGGCAGTACCATTTTTATGGGCGTCAAGATCATTTTTTTTAAATAAATAAATTCTATCTTGAAATAATTATGCCTCGGCAAGGCAAAATGCATTTTATCGTTTCAGAAAAAGATATCATCAAAAACCATTTTATTTAACCTTTGAAATCAATTTCAGAAATGTGAAATTTTCAAAGCAAAATATTCCTTAAACATTTAAATACCTACGAGTAGCTATTAGTCCACACCAAACGAGTCCGGAAGAAAAAACAAGAAAATTAAGAATTTCCCAAAGAAAAACAAGGGCGAGCAATTTATTATTCAAACGCTCCCGAATCTCGGAACATTAAAACAATATTGACATAAAGCCCGACTTTACGCGGACCACAGACATAGAGAATGGACAGAGCGTAACTTATCCAGGCATTTAGTGAATACGGGAAAATCGGGTGACAGAGGTAACGCGAACGTGCGGCCAGTATTTGTTTAGTCTTGAGTTCTCATCGGGCCTCGTCATCTGCTTGCAGTGTCACTTCCGTCACTACGATCTACATAAAAGAGGCAGGTACCTATTGCTCGCCCAGTTGCTTTTCCTCTTTCTACTGACTGGTTAATTTTGTATGACTTTATTGCTCTGCCCATTCTGTGGAACTCCTGGCTAAATATTAACACGCTCACGCTAGCTTGCACAAGTCGGTCCGTGGATGGGTAACCATCTGAATATACCGAGACTTCTCTGTGCCATTATTTTGTAGATCTTTTAACAGTGTAAACCGGTGGTCAGAAACCAACACATTTAACAGCAGTCTTGCCAAGGGGTATCATGTTACCCACTTTCTAACTTGTGGTCAGATACCTAGGCAGACGCTCCATTTAAAATACTAGTACTCAGCTGCATCGGGACAGACTGGAAGTCGGCCCCAATATAGTTGGCAAAAGTCTGGCAAATTGATTTCTCTGCCCATTCTCTATGTCTAAACGGACTTATTCTAGTTCCCGCCGATCGTCGCGTCACCGCTCGACATCGTATTACCAATGACATTGATCTCTCGTTTATAAGGATTTGAGGATTTCACATGTCGATGTTTGTTTACAAGATGTCTTTAAGTAAATGGATTGTTTGGGCAATCGTTATGTCATTGTTTTGTTCGTGGTTTTTGTTGTATTTAGGAAGACGTTTATAAATAAATATTTAAGTATTTCTCAAACTTATTAGATGTGGCCTCTATTATTTGGGACTTAAACATTATTGGCGACTATAATCAACATTTATTTGCCTCCATATTTTCGGATCTCGACACTATTTTGATTTAATTATTTATTTAAACTTCATGTACAATAGTGGTACATGGGCGGACTTAATGCATCAAGGCATTCTCTACCAGTTTTCTGTATGGTGTCGGACGTAAAAGAATAGCACCGTCCAATCACTTCCCGTGGGTGTCGTCAGAGGCGACTAAGGGACTCACCAGAAAATGGGCAGCAGCATTCTCTGCACGCTGCGAAATTTGTTCGAAAGAGTCACCGCGGCCCTGGAACGCAAAGGGCTTTAGAAGGAACACGGATGGGCTTTAGTCAGTAAGAGTCTGACACGCCCTTCCGCTCCGCCCAGAGCGGAAGAAGTCATTTGATGATTTCCCATCCTTAAGTCCGGAGTCTGTGTTTCTTGATAGCAACAAACTGGGGGTTTTGAAGTCAAGGGTAAATAGGGCACTTTTATATCACTTTCATAACATCATCGCTAACCATTAGGTGAGATAGTAGTCAAACATGAGTCTTTCAATAGAAAAAATTAAACATATCATCAAACGTCCAAAGTGAAAGAAATAGTAATCATGACTACCTAAAGCTCTCCAGACAGACTCAAGTATCTTGTGAACGTCCTCTTATTGCATCCCTAAATTCTCATTGCTGATGCAAATGTTTCTCATCATTTGCGCGAAAACAACAGCATTTTCTACCGCTAAAAGGTCTCTTGACATTCACTATTTGAACTTATGCTAAAGTCGAACGTGCACTGCGCACTAAAGAGTCTTAACTCGTTTTAGAGCTCCCCTTCCCATTCATTATTTACTAGTTGTCGCCCGCGGCTCCCAAGGGAACATATTACCGGGATAAAAAGTATCCTATGTGTTATTCCAGACTATAGTCTACCACTGCTAAACTTCATCTAGATCCGTTCAGCTGTTTTGACGAAATTGAGTAACAAACATCCATCCATCCATCCATGCAAACAATGAAATCCAATCTTTCTCATCATAATATTACTAGCTGCGCCCCGCGGTGTTATCCGCGGTAAAAAGTAGCCTAGGGGCGCGTTCCCACTTTGGACGACTGCCATACATTTTGTATGTTAAAAGTCGTTGACGACGCGGCGACGGTTAATCGTGTCGTCCTATATGTGAACACCTCCATACCAAATGTTATCTGGTCTAGCCGTTTACACGTGAAGAAGTAATAAATACACACACACACACACTCACAAACTTTCGCCTTTATAATATTAGTGTCAAGTTTAGATTCCCATTTCACATAGGTAAAGAATTTAGTAGACACAAGGTCTTTAACTGATTCTTGTAAAAATTAGGTTTATTTTAACATTGATTTTAAGTTGAGTTTTGATTACAAAAAGCTTCATTTATATTTTTAATTATAAATTTAAAAAAAAACTGGCGGAACGAAAAACAAATTAATGTTTCACAGAAAATCCACTGCATTTATTATGGTTTGCGGTGCAGGTATTCAAAATGTCATGCATTATTCTGAAAATAACATGGTAGACCACATAAACCACAGCTCTAATAAATTTAATGATATCGCTTGTTGGTTTACCAGTGTGTTACTGGTAAAGTAGTGTATTTTGTTATTCTGTGACAGAAAGCTAAATGAAATACAAGGTGGAGACGACGATACGACAATAAATCAAAACACTGGCAGTACTAGTTCATACGAAGATGTTGTCTTCTATCACAAATTTCATTTCAGTAACTGCAACAGACTGCTTGGAATATTTCGTCAGAATAGTAGTCACTATCCTTGATTAGCAAACTAATCAAGGATAGTGACTTAACCAATCCAACCAGTCCAATTGCATAAAACGTCATCAAGACTCAATTTTTTTTATGACGCTTTATGAAATTGGAAAGTTTATTTAAAATTTCGGTGACAGGATTTATAATACGAGTAGTTTCAAAATATTCCCATGAACCAGTATTGCAAGTGTTTTCATTTATTGTCGTATCGATGTCTCCACATTGTTTAAAATGATTGGAATGCCTTTTACTCACGTGACGAAAGTTTCTAGGGGGTGCTAACAAGAGTCGCTAACGATCCACTAATGGATTCAGATAACATAGCGGCCGACATTCATGAAACACTCCTCGTTTGAGCTAACCTCACTTAACCTTCCTTTATCCGAAAGGCCGACAAAACACTCTTTTCTACTTTTTTTTTTGGACATATAATCAACATTAGCATTTTGTACTTTCGGTTATGTGGCGGATTCATTGCTATGATCAATTAAGGGCACAAAGTACGTTCGCGAGAGTATCACAATGTATTTTGTGCCCTAAATTGAACGTCGTATTGGTCGAAAAATATGACCAGTCGGCCTGTGGGATATAAGCATGAAATCCAGGAAACCATTTTCAGTGATTTTGAACTGAAACTTTTCCCATTAGATCAGCTGGTATTTCATTTAGGAGAGGACTACATGTGACCGTTTCTATAAAGCATCCTTGGCTGTTAAAATTTCCACTGTTCCATTTTCACATTTACCTAATTGAAACGTTTTTTCTTTGTTTCAGGTAATAATTGGGCGCGTCAAAAACCATATTATTATTTTTATTATAGACGGATGAACGAACCCTCACAAATCCTACCAAAAATAAGTTCTTTACAATGGACAGGACTGTGCATTTGGATATGACAGTCACTCATATAGACTAAACAAAACGAGACAAACGTGCCAAGATCCCTTAATACTCTGGAAGTATAATAATTACTGGCATTAATTTTTGCCCAGTAATAGTTTCTATCCTCTAAACGATGGTAAATTTAGAGAATAGAAGTCATTACTCGGTAGGTAGTGCGTTAGCTATATGTCAAAACAAACAAACAAACAAACATGTGAAAAATGACTAACAACTCGATAATAAGCTACTGATCGGTTCTGACGTGCTAACGTGGCCGTCACGAGCGCATTCCGACACTTTCGGTAACGGCTACAGTCATCTTTGCATGCTCCATCGCTTTACAGCACATGATGTGATTTTGATGTTTTCGCTTTATTGTTATAGCTCCATTTCTGACGTCAGAGGATGCAGTTAAGTGTGGAATTTATTTGTTTGGATAGTCTAAATATTTAGTTATTTATTATGGTTACATAAAAATAGGTTTTGTTTTTTTTAGTACACAACATCATGATGTTCTTAGGTTATTTCATCACAGAAAAAATATTTTTTATTTGGAACAACCTACTGTGCTACATTTGACGAATAGATTTGTGAAAAAATAAAAATAAAAATGGTTGAAAAATAGAAAAGTTATACACTTTTGAAGTTATTCTTCTATCCTTGTCACACATGACATTTGTACTAGATGGTTTCAATTAAATATGGCAGGACTTGTGAGTGACGTCACACACAATTAGTGCTTTCTCTGTTTATTAAAGATTTGAAAACGCTGACAACATTTCAATTTTTTAATATTTTTAACTGCGTCTTGTTTACTCTCTAGGGTTTGAGAAATGTAATAAAAACATCCAGTCAAATACCCTATTGTCTGTGGAAAAAACAAGATGGGGTTATAGTACAGCTGTACGTTATGTTGCTCAAGAAATATTTTCTTCCCTGCCAATTGCTATCAAAAACATAAACAACAAAACGCCTTCATCTCCTCGCGAGGCGTAAATTAAAAAAAATATCTGTCTTGTCACTTAAATTTATTACGGCAGCATGCAAATTTCCGACGCTAGCTTTCCCCACTTTTCTGAATGCATTGCTGCACAACGCTGGCATTTAATCCTATTCCAAGGCGACTAAAATATGAGTCTCGGAGAACTGTCTGTTTATTTTTTTTTACTATTTTTATTTCATGAGGGAGCAGTCTTTTTGCCGTTTTCATTTCGTATGTTGTTGTGCATTTTATTTTAATAAGATTTCAGTTTGTATTAAACATTTTTTGCGTTGTTTAAACTCTTATTTAATTGGCATGTCTGTCTCTCAAATTCGGTTTTATGTGCGCCATATTTTCGTGGCAACGAAACTGTTTTTGCATTCATAAGAACGTTATTGTTCACATTTTAAATTTACTAGGTACCTACTAAGGTACTGTCGCCATTCTTCAAAATTAGTTTAGTGTAAACAGGGATTCAGCATTCTTTTGTTGGCCATATGTAGGTACTAAAATAATATCAAGCAAACAAATGCTGGTTTTTGTTTCTGATTCATTATTGTACACAAACGTATAATCACTTTCTCTCTCTTATAAGATGAGCTCAATGACATGGACATAAAAATTATCATAAAGTGGTCTAAGCCCATCTAATTTATTTATTTACTAGCTGCCGCCCGCGGCTCCGTCCGGGTGAATGTCGAAAATTATCCCAACGAATACATACTCTCGGGATAAAAACTATCCTATGTCCTTTCCCGGGACTCAAACAATCTCTATACCAAATTTTATCTCAATCGGTCCAGCCGTTTGCGCGTGAAGAAGTAACAAACATACACACACACTCACAAACTTTCGCCTTTATAATATTAGTGTGATTTAAAACCTAAAATGACAATCCCATCAAAAAACAATTGAGTAACGATGATTCCTGTATCACATTGGTTCCTAACCAATAGTCCGCGGCCCAATGAAGATCCCCTCAATTATAATCTTTTCAACTGAAACATTAGCATTGATACAAACTGTTTTCATGAGAACTGTTTTGTTTTCAATGACAGTAAAAAGGGGTTAGGGATTTGAGGAATTTTATTTATTTTATTTTATTTATTTGGCTCACCAACAATTGAGTACACTCATACAATTATGGGTTACATACAATCAAATTCGGGTCTAGTGTATCAATCCCTTACAGGTAAGCACATCATGCATTACATACTGGTTAAATTGAAATTATATAAAGGCTACTAACAATTAGAGGGTATTTAAATACACAAAGAACAATCAGGCTCCTCAAGTCAAATTGAAAACTAAAAATTGAAATAAAACATTAAAAATCATAGGCAGAAACAAAATTAAGAAATAAATAAAATTCAAATCGAATCAAAATCATAATAAAATTAAATAAATTCAAAATAATTAAAACATAACAAAATTAAAATCCAACAGAAACATAATCAAAATGAATTAAACGGAATCATAATTAAAAACAAACAAAAATAAATAACCGAAAAACATAACCGAACTAAATTTATACGGATAACATAACCAAATTGAATTAAAATCACAATCGAGATTAAAATTAGACAGAAACATAATCAAAACTCAAATCAAACACAATCATGATCAAAATCATAAACAAGATTGAAATACAAATTAAAAATAAAAATAAAAACCAACATGTCACCAAAAAGAATTCACAGAAAGATTTCACATGAATGGGCTCTGTAGAATCATTTTTAAGCGAAGTACTTATAGAAACTAAGATCAGGAAAACTAGAGTAACTAACTATGACTGGTTTACGTAAGGGTTTTACTACACCAATCGATCGATCGACATCAATCAAAGTTGATCGATTTGAGTTTTAGCTTTGGCTAATCGGTGGATACCTGGCGATAAACAATTGATCAACCGCCGATCGCTGCCATCGATCGACGTTGATCGATTAGTGCGGTAGCTTTGGCTGATCGAAGAAAGAAGTAGAAACTATCGATCGACGTCGACTAATCCATTCTACCATCGATCGGCGGTCTATCGATTGGTGTGGTAACACCCTAAAGAATCCATTTCTCTCAGCGTAGTCTGTCACTAAGTAGTCGCGTGGGACGATAAGCAGATAAATTATATCTACGCTTTGTTTTACTTTCATTCACAGATAACAAGATGATTATTTATATAGTTATTATAATCAGTAATTTACCTAAACATATGAATAGTATTGTTTAGTAGCTCTATTGTATGTGATGAATGCCCGGTTTCTGAGGTACTTTATCGGTCGTTTATATGTCCACTAACACTCGTTTATATGACAAATATGTCATAACCCCAATTTGGTTGGTTATAACGAACAGATAAACGACCGATAAAGTAACTCAGAAACCGGGCATTACCTACTCATTCAATTTTGACTGAACCATTCATGTTGGATTTGTCAATTTTTTTTTGAATAGTTAGTCACTATGAATCCAATTCTTGCCAGTGAATTTGGGTAGTAACGAAATGTAAGAAAATATACTTATTTCTGTTAAATTTTACATTCAGTTTCATCAATATCATTCTGTGAATGATGCATCTAAGGTCAAAGTTCTATATGGGTCATATATTTTAACAAGCTACTTATAGATTAATTACAAGATAAACATCAGCGAATAAATGAGACAATTATTTTATTGATAAGTATTGTATTTATGTATTTCACATACTAGTGGTCCCGACGAACTTCGTACCGCCTTGGAATACATTTTTGCCGTGTTTTGTTTTTGTCATGTATCAGAAATAGCGTTGTGTTTGAAAATGATTTTTGTAATTTTTTTGTTTTCTTCAATTTTTCCAATGTTTTAATTGTTATTCTGCTATTCGGGGCAAAGACAAATCCAACAAACCAAAAGTTTTCAAAATCGGTCCCGTCATTCTTGAGTTATAGATTATGTCTAATTAGTATAATTTAGAACATTTGTACACTGAATCTATCTCCTTTTCGTTCAGTTCATCCAAAGGTTGCCTATAAGAGACTGCGTTGTGCGATAAGACCGTCCATTGTACAGTTGTTTTCAAATGCTTGTCCTGTTCTTATTATGAGGTGTATAATAAAGTATTTACTAAAATAATAAATAAATAATACCTTTAATGTTCGGATGACACACGGCCTAGATAAAAAACAATAGAATGCTTTCATCCCGTCATTATCGATGTTCCATTGACAAATGACTTTTCACGAGGGCAAAGCTCCAAGCAGATACTAAGTATATATTTATATAATAGTTGAAATAAATCACTTTTTTCCATCTGTATGTGACAGACAGTGAGTTACCAAACAGCACGTTTTCGTATACGCGGACCACAACGTGACGATAGCCGCATGATATCTATTAAAAGAGATAATTATAGACGAAACAAATGACAACAATATTTTAAACAAAACATTAAATTAGAAGGTGCCACTATAAACGCGGTGAACAATCGTCACGTAATAGCCTAATTTGATCTAATCCATTGTGAAAACGCTTAGTTGGGTCGGCCTGTCTGTGGGAGCCTTAAAGATAAAATATCGTAACAGCTATTTAGACAAAGGCTTCCCTTCGTTACAAAAATAAAAGGTTTCATTCATTAACATCAAAAGAAGAATTGTATCACTTAGGTACTATTTGCAACAAGTTTATGCCTGGAAGCGCCACGAAAATCATGAATTCTGTTTAGGCAGTCGATGTAATCGTGAACAGGGAGACTTTTCATCACTGGACTTATTAATATGAGCAACTTTCACTATAATACCGTAAAAGGCAAACATGTAGTTGTGTTTTCTATCAGTAATTTTGTGTGCGTTTAGAAAGCGTGACCACGGCGATATTTAAAAAATTTATTCCCAAAACCAGTAATAGTTCAAAAGTTATAAGGGTTTGAACGTGGCCGCGAAAATCCTAGGTTTACATTTCTGTAGTATTTTAATTAGTTTTTCGTGGGGTGCTATCGAAACGCACATGCAATTTCTCAGTAGCAGCCAGGAGTTTGAAAGTTGGTGAGACACCCCATGCCTCGGAAAGCACCTACGCGTTGGGTTGGCGTTGGGTCTCCATGTCGGATTGCCGTCCCCTCGGACAATGAGAGTAAAGTAACAGACATTATACTTGTGTTTGCGTACACACGTGCGAGCTACAAATCTCCTGCGTACTTTGCTTACAACTACTGAAAAATTGTTAGAGGTAAAGTCTAGCCGAAACTTAAAAAGAACAAGGCCATTAATCCGAAAGTTTTTGGCCTACCTACCTGAACTTACAACCAGTAAGGTTCAACAGCCCACAAGATTCATCAAAGCGACCAATATTATATCATAATACCAAACTCACACAAGCTTGTTAAAGGCTATCGGAAACCTACCAGGGGATGAAAGGGACAATAGATTTCTCGGTCCACAGGTTATTACGGCCTTTTTATAGACTCGTTTACAAGTCAACATGGCGAGAGATGATTCGACAAATAGCCGATATCCGATATTGAGAATCTAAATAAACATGTTTGATAAATTTTCCTGTTTACGTTATGTTAAGTGGGCGTGGTTAATGTTTGAGTGATTTATGTAGAACTGGGTCCTCTTGCACGATTAACTTTGAATGGATTTGGACACGTATGGATTTGGATTATGAAAATAGGTCAAGAAAATCACGTAGGTCGTTAATGTAAGTAGATATTTTAGGATTGGTTGTATTGTTATATTTCTATTTCTAATAGTGCTTTTACCCCTAAATAATGCCTTGCTCTAATCCCACCAGAATTTTTCTATGGATGATTGCCAAAAATCACAAGCTCATAACACTATTGCTGTTAGAAAGTTATCTGATCTCCTCATTTTACTAGTGCTCTTTACACCGAAACTAGGTAAAAAAATACTTCGAAACGCTTCAAAAAGTTAAAAAGTGCCCCACTTCGCCCCCATTGACGGCGGCGATATCGAGCTCCCAGATTTAGAGTTTTATTTGTTTATAGATAAATACTTTTTTAAGTTGATCTTCTAATCGGTTCTGATTATAAAAAAATAAATAAACAGTAGGTACGTGGTTACAACACATTATATCCTTAGAACAATTTCTTTGAAATTGCATTGTCGCATCGTTATGGTACACAGGAGCCTTATAACCTTGGTTTGATATCACTACAGGGACACATTTTCATCCATCTTAACTGTCAAGTCTTTTAAAAGCTTTCAAAGTTTTCTGTGAAAATCATCCCAAAGTTACTTCACTATCTGATTTCCGCTATTCTATATCATAATAACACTTCTATTACATAAACAGAACAGACTTATATATATATAATAAAACTCTTGCGTTACTGAGTGATTGAGTGACAAACAACGAACAGCCGAAACTACTGGTCGTAGAAAGCTGAAATTTGGCATGATGGTTCCTTGGGGAGTGTAGGTGAGGACTAAAAGGATTTTTCGAAATTTCTACGCGAACGGGAAAAAACGGTTTATGCGCGTACGAAGTCGCGGGCAGAATGTAGTTATTTTTACAAGAATAAACTATTATTCATGTATACTTCAAATGGTTTGGATACATTATAGATGCTTTGGGGTAGATACCATAATCTTTACTTTTCATCATTTTCCACAGACGTAAGTTACTCTCAACAGATTTAAAGTCCTAACTGACCGACCTCTTCCCAACTGTGTTAAGATCCGCTTCCAGTCTAACCGGATGCAGCTGAATCTATACTCTATACTTATAATTTAAATGAGAAAGTTTCGATGGTTGTTGTGTCTAGTGGGCAACTGCCCGATAGTTGATATTCGGACTATTGTATGTATATGTTCAAATCGCACGGAAAACTTTGCTTGCGCGATGCAGGATTTTTTTGGGTAGTTTGTTGCTGACAGGATAGATGGCGTTGTGGTTCTTTTTGTAGCCGTACAAATTTCGTTTCTTAATTTTTCATGTGGCGGCATTGATGCCGCTACAGTTTGCTACTCAATCACGTCAGAACGGCTGAACGGATCTTGATGAAATTTGGCACAGAGGTAGACTATAGTCTGGAATAACACATAGGAGCATGGCACATAGGAACACCCGGGATCAAGTTCCCTTGGAATAGTTTTCGACAATCACGCCGACGGAGCCGCGGGGGACAGGTGCTAGTACTGTATATTTTTCATGGACTAATTATCTAACTGGCTCTGCATTTCTTCATAACTCAATTAGCAAATTTTAAAACCTGATAAAATATACTGTTCCATACACACGTCTGACCTCTAGAAAATTTCTATGGGCAGGTTTGAAAACAGACTCTAAATATAAAACTCTTTTTAATTCATAATGTTCCTAGCTAACTCATAAATATGTAGGTAGGTACGGAATAAACTGTATAAATTAAGACGGAAACATCTTACCGAGAAAGTAAAAATAAACGAGCTAAATATTTTCCTCTGCACCTATCCTTTAGATTAAATATTAAAAACTGCGTCCAACCACCTGTTCGCTCATTTTTCTTTTAAACTGGCTCTTAATTTATTTTATGCAATCAAAAAAAACTTGATGTTTAGGGCAATTTGCCACGTCTCTAGTAAAATGCCTTTCTCTTATTACTATAAAAGTGTTGACTAACAAACTTTAAAACCCTGTATAGACTCTCCTCTTCCTCCTTTCATCGTTTCCCCAACGCCACGGTGACCATACCATGACTCATAATTAATCTTAGACTCTAAAGTCTACAGCAAAAGAATTAATGATGAATCAGAGTCAGGACAACGTATACTCTAACTGTGCGTAATGATTCATGGGAAATCAAAGACGCTACCAAAAATGTCACGTGATCAATTACTTACCTACATTTCTACTTTTCAATTGACATCACTAATATTGGGTCTTTCCCTACGGAGTTACCGTTTTTTTGAACCATGATAGTCAATTTAAACAATGATAACTTTAGTTGAACTTGGGATGTTGTGTAATATTTCCATACTTACACACACATCAGGTATTGATTGTACCTATGTGAATTACTGAGGCTTGATTGATGTGTCGGGACGATGCCCTATGACTTCTACTAAACAAGGTCCTCGTATTTGCTGGCGAGTCAAAGATGACGTGACTGACGCATTTGTGAACCTTTAAACCTAGATAAACACCAGCCTGTCCACTCGACTTAATACAAACCGTGTGAACCAAGCTTTACTGGCGCTCGTAAGTTCACTGTAGGTAATTGATCATCATATTGCATGCTCTTATCCTATTAACAACGGATACCACCACGCAGAGCTCTGAGGTTGGATTAGACCTATTACAAGGTATTACTCAGTTTCACTCTGTTTGAGAAGAGCCTATTAAGTACATTAACTACTTAAGTTTATAATGCATGCATATCTGGCGTCCTCAGAGGGACTATTGCGGTCTGAGCTAGGCATTTGAGGTAATTATTTCGGAGATAGTTTAATAGTGGCTCATTTTCCATGTATTGCTTTATGAGGGTGCTTAATTTAAATGGTAACTGAAGCGGAGATGTCTGGCAATTTTGGGCGATGGCATCTAATTTCGCCAGATATTTGTCTTTCGACAAAACAATATTTTATCGGCTATAAAGATAGAAATGTAAGAGATGCAGCACGTGATCTTCGGTAGCGCTTAGCTACAATTGTACCACATTACTCCGACAAACAAAATCCCGACGAACGCTATCTCGAAAGATCATTTTATCGACTTACAGTGGACCGACAGCACAGTAAGCCGATGGAGTTTACCTCGACAGAACGCTATCTCGACAGTCGTTTGGTCGACAAAACACTAGTTCGACTAACAGTTGACCGACATTTTGGACTTTTTTGACTCAAGTTATTTGTTAGATGGCACGTTGTCTAGATGCTCTAGTATTAAGACCTTTTCATTCATTGCCTTTCTCATTAGACTTGTCGTGTGGCGTCGCTTGACTATACTGAAACGTATCAGCAAGAAATTTGTACTTGATGGCGAGACTCGCTGAAATACAGGGCGGGGCGATATGAGATGCCTCTTACGAGTGAACTTCATTGTTTCTATAGTAGGCGCCAGATAAATGTGGAATAAAGTATATTGACCTTTCCCTAATAACTGCTCATAGGTACCTGAACAATTAAATATGAATCGTTTTTCATTATTAGACAATGTTAAGGATCACGAGAGATGATGATTCGGGACAGTTTTGTGTCATTAATTCCGTTTTTCAAATTAACAATGTCAATAAATGTAGGTGGGTCAATGACCGATATTCCACGATTATCTGGCGCCTACTATAATTACTCAAAAATTCGACTACAACTTGTCAACCATTTTTCATACAATAATTTTGTACGGATAAACAATACGATTACCAATTTCTTTGAAAACATATTGTTGCATCATTGTATCGCGCCCATATGTAGGACTAGTGACAGTGTGTTGTTTGAGATGGTGGGAATCTGAGTGAAAAAAATATCTACCTACTTTCCCAACGTAACTAAAACCGAACACAAAGTCAGTAAAAACGCACACACGAGCTTAAAGCCTGTAAACACTCAATACATTATCACAAAACCAACACATTAGTATAATTAATAGTTCACCTTTGTATTCTATACGATATCCCATCAAACAAGAGTCGGCTTACTAAACAGATATACGGCTAATTGGTTTATTAGGAAACTACTTAGCTAATGACGCCGAAAATATATTAATGAATTAAGTAGTTAATCCGCAGAGAAGTGTTCCGCACCTTGATTTTGTCACTCCCTCTATGTGACAATTACTTTAATCTTCTAATTTTGTCAATACCTGAAACATAATCCATTTCTTATGACACTTATTTAGATTACTGATCTCCTATCATACTATAATATTATGTTTGGAGGTTTGTTATATGATTACGCCTCAACAGCTAACTGGATTTGGTTGTTTATCACACGGGTAAATCGTGACTTCGACTGGGACATTGAATACTTACATATTTTTCCGCTAGCACGTTCCTATTTTTTTAGGCTCTAGCGTGTCATTATCATGACACATAGCCATAGCATTCGATAATTTCAAATGTGACTAATTTCAAACTCATGTGCTCGACACACCTTTTAAAATAGATAGGTCGTATCGCTAAACGTTGTGTCACACAAATTGTCCCCAATCCCTTGACGTGGATTCTCTTGAAGCATATCACGGAAACCCATGGCTGTATCACTAATTAAGAACCGCACTGGCCGGAAATAAAGCCAACCCAAATGGCTAGCGCAAATTGAACCCCAGACGATATCCGGCCACAAATGAGATTTGGGCGCCAAACAGCAGCCGTTGAGAACATTCGAACTTCAAGATAAACTGACATTTAGCCGCCTAAAGTTTGATAAGTATCAGATATCTTGTTTTGCGAAACTGAGCCTTATTTACTTCATTAAGATATGGAATATTTATGATTTTAGTTTATGTTTTACTTGTTCTTTTTTCGGTTTGTATTTTGAAGGTTTTCCTCATATTGATTACAGCGATAGATAGGTATTACTGTTGTTATCAATACGCTTACAATATGTGCAGAAGTTCTAGTTTTATTAATCCAGCTAAGGAAACGATTCCGGTCTATAAAAGTCATGTTTTCATAGTCACTTAGATTTATTTATAACAGCATATAATTACAAACATTTTCGATTACCGTCCTGCTGAAAGCGGCGTTTTAAATCATACAACAAAACGCGGACACAATCCACTGTTAGTAACATACTTTATGAGTAAATTATGAACCCTTCACAATGACGAAACAGTCATAAACTATGCGGACAAACATACAGCTTTACCATGTAAAACAAAAACAAAACACTGAGCTCACCTTCCCACGCGAGTTATAAAAGTCGGAAGAGGTAAATGGGTCAGTTCACCCCGCACGGTAGGGTTAACAACCTGTCAACGTGTCCCTACTCATACACTAATACTACAAAGCTACGTGACAACACCCTGATTGCTTGGAGCCTCACTTAATGTACCTATGAGAGGCTTAAGGTACCTACCCACCTGATTAGACGCGACAGGAAGATTAACAAGTAATCAGGACATACAGCTTGTGTCAACACATCCAATTAGGACTATATCTTAGAGGCACATGCAGTCCCCAGTGAATGGTTGGCTTAAGGTGTGGTTTAGCTCTCTATTCGACCACCGACACTGTGTGCTATATTGAAACCACAGCTTCAATCTTAGAAGCAATCGGGCGTACGAAAAAGATTTTATATTCTCGTAAACTGGTCACATGTCGTCTAAATTGGAAATACGTGATCGAGTTTCATGGTAATGATCGTCTTTATGTCGGTTGTAACTTACGGGTCATATAATTGAATGTATAAGTTATCATTGACGCGACTTAAGATCGGTGTATGAACCCCTGGGGGTTGAAATACATGTTACCGTCTTTTGATTGCAATGCCAAGGTCGGATACATGTGTTAGAACAATTATTGCAGACATGTCTTGTTGTAACTTTAATATATTTTGACGTGACAACGTCTAATAAATCGATGAACGCCGGAGCTGCATGCACGAAAAAGGATGACTCATTGTAACGTTACGCTCATTGTAACGTTACGATCATTTCATCAATGTTTTGTTATGACGTTGTCACGTTAAACTATCGTCCGTAAACCGACTTTACAGACAACCAATTTTTTTTATTATTAGGCTCTCGTTTAATCACAATCTCACCTGATGGAAAGATATGAAGTGGTCGATGACGAAGCATGCTTGCCTAGAAGTAACTCATTAACTCCGGACCTCAAGATCCTTACGTTGTACCTATCAGGAAACACTGACTTCGGCGGGAAATTTCAATCCTTAGCTGTAGGTACGTACAATTAAAGTGTTCCCAAAACATTTTGTGGGTATGAGTGGGATGTCCACCATGTCTAAAAAAATTCAAAATTCAAAATTCAAAAGTCATTTATTCAAATTAGGCTGAGTGCCAGCACTTTTTGAACGTCAAAGTTCTACATAAAGACAGTCCCCCAAAACGCCCGCCCGTCACCACTTCCTAGTGTTTTAGCTGGGAAGAAGAAGTGGCGCAACAAACTCCCCAGCAACACATCTGTCTGTTGAGTTATAAGAACTATCACTTATACAAAGGTATGTAAGTAGTCAGTATTCTTACAAAAACAATACAACAAAGGTAACACGTAAAAACATAAAACTTAATAATTCGCTACTTGTAAGCTAGCACACTCCATTATGCCAGCATAAACAGACAAACTCAAGCATAAAAACAATATCGAATCAAACTAAATAAGCCTCCAGACATGAAGGGTGTGCCCGCTTACACGTGCAGAGGGTAGAATTTAATAAAAAGATCTGTGACTCGACGCCACAAGTGATAAACCAGGGCCATCAAAATTAAACATTAAGCATATAATCGTTATAACAATAGTAAAATCCACGGCTAACAAGACGACCTTTCACCACAAGCAGCACCCGTTCACGAGCATAACGCAAAGATCAGCCATTACCCCCCTCGCCATATTTGAGGGAAAGAGGTAACCCGACCCCCGACGCTACCGCAAGCAGTAAAATCTAAGGGAGCATGACGAACTTGCTGCCGGTTGCTCAGGATAGAATAAAATCATACAACTGTCGAAGTCACTAGTTAATCACATGTTGCAATACACTCATTATAAAACATTGTTATGAGAGTATTAAGTCAATACAAAAAAAAAAAATAATAATAACAAATAATTGACCTCTACGGACATATAAATTAACAAATATATGAACTCATATGTCATAAGCTAACTATGAAAGAACATTAAAAACGAAGTATGTCTTGCGTTCAACACTGCGACCAACTATTATCATCGTCTAAATAATCATTGATTGAATAGTATGCCTTCGAACAAAGGTTAGATTTAACTTTAGCTTTAAACGAGTTAAAAGGCAGCTCAAGATAAGAAAGAGGTAGCTTATTGTAAAAACGGATACCGAGCCCCACAAATGAGCCTTGGACCCTTCGAAGACGATGGGATGGTGCATGTAATTTGTGCTTGTTTCTAGTGTTAAAGTTATGGATATCACTGGTTTTAGTGTATAAATGTATATTTTGCCTAATATATAATATGTTTGCAAAAATAAATTGAGATGCTACCGTGAGAATTCCAATATCTTTGAAAAGTTCTCTTAAGGAAACTCTTGACCCCAGCTGATATATTGCTCGAACAGCGCGTTTTTGTAACACAAATATATTTTGTATGTCTGCAGCTCTTCCCCATAATAGGATACCGTAAGACATAACGCTATGGAAATAACTAAAATAGACTAACCGAGCTGTGTAAACGTCAGTGTATTGTCTTACTTTCCTGACGGCGTAGGCAGCCGAGCTGAGCCTTCCTGACAGGCTTGATATATGCGGGCCCCATTGTAGTTTGGAATCAACAGTTATTCCCAAGAATACTGCTGAGTCCACAGTTTCAAGCATCTCTTTGTTTAAGACGATATTCGGTCCTAGATTATTAACATTAGGTAAGGCAAACTTGATACATTTTGTTTTCTTAGCATTGAGAACTAGGTTATTTGTCGTAAACCAATCCGTAACCATGGAGAGAGCACTGTTTACGTCATCAAAATCTTGTCTATTTCTATCTACTTTAAAGACAAGAGAGGTATCATCTGCAAAGAGAACTACATCACAGATACCCTTTAAGAAAAATGGTAAATCATTTATATACACCAGAAACAAGAATGGACCCAGTATAGAACCTTGAGGCACCCCTAAATGAACTGGTAGCCCGGAGGACTTCACACCATTGATGTCTACACATTGAAACCTATTATGCAAATATGAATCAACTACGTTAAGAGCTTCCTTTTGGAGACCATAATGACGCAGTTTACGCAAAAGCGTATCGAGGAGCGAGTCGTAGTTATAGGTATATTAGCAAAAAAATCATTAAATGCCTCAGCTACGTCAGTTGCTTTACTTATTAATTTGTTGTCAACAATAATCTCTACTTGATTTTCTTGTTTAACCGACTTGCCCGTCTGTCTAATGGTTCGATGATAAAACGGTCTTTACGGAATTATACAATTATATGTATATTAAGAAAGAGTTCCATGAAGACTAGTATCTGCTCAAGATAAAGTAAAGATACATCTAATAAACATTAGTCGCGAGAGAACTTTGAGAACAAAATATGAGATTGGAACCAGTGAAGCATTTAAAGCCATCCGTACTTATCTTAAGAACAAGTTATCAATAAGTTCTCAAAGTATCGCGAGTTATCGACTGCTGAATGTCTGTAATTCACTGCATTGCTAAGCAGAAATTCAATTTTCAACTCCAAGTTGATCGGTAGTCAGAAGTTTAGGACAAAAGCAGTTCAGCATCTTGCATCAACAGACTTGCATCTTATCTTCGAATTCGTGATGTACTTGACAAAGGAACGTTCGTAGTTTCCTAGACTTTCAGAACTTTCTTAATGAATAAATTTATGTACATACATAAATTCATGAAGAAAGTTAATTCTTATTAATTACTAGCTTTTGCTCGCAATTTCGTACGCGCATGTTCCATTTTTTCCCTTTCCTGTAGGAATTTTCCCGTCCTCTGATGAATGAGGCTATCATTTTCAAAAATAATTTTCCAAATCCGATTGGTATCTAATTCCAGAGATTAGCGCGTTCAAACAAACAAACTCTTCCTTCAGCTTTATAATATTAGTATAGATTAATAAAAGTAGGTATATACTTGTACATCGCGTGTTATTAAGTAGCTTCTAAAGTCTTGATTCTGTGTACATGTCACCGGAAAATTGCAAACCCCGTAAGATTGTAATAAATCTTTATTAGATTATAATTTCCAGATGAAAAAATCATTTTGTTTACAATAAATCCCATCAAAATTCGTGAGTATCCAATAAACCCGTGTCTTATTAAGAAAAAATTGTGTACCATTTCACGCGATATTTAACAATCATACTTCGTTTGCAATTTTCCAGTGGCATAGATTTAGATCGTCCTTTTTAAATGTCCCTGCCAATCTTTTAGATGTTCTTAAACTAGACGAATGATACAAATATCAAAATAAAGTCGAAAAGTATTCATAATTTAAGTAAGTATAAATTCCAAAATAATAGCTTGTAAATCAGATAATTTTAAGGCCAGCTTTTGTCAATGGTTTCAGCTGAGTTGATGTCGAAAATTGTCAAGGCATGGTCTACCTATGTATCAAACTTGAGCAATGAAAGACTAACACGCATCATCTCACAAAAAATTAACCACTTGTTTTAACATAATAATACTCGTTATTCATACCTATGTATTACACCAAAATCACAAAATACACAATATCGGAAAGTAACACAACAAATCACCTAACAAATAATTTATGAGTTTACACAATAATTATACCAATGAATTGATATCGTAAAACGCGCACATGTGTATATAGGTTTTTTGATTAATAGTTATTTATGATACTACTACGGTAACTTGGTTTTTACAAACGAGTAGACGAATGTAAGCCCGAGTTGAAGTCGAGGGATTACCATAGTCACGAGTTTGTTGAATTTCCGCACGCGTGTCATACAACAACGTTTTTCAACACATTTGCGAGAAAACAGTATAATAGGTAATGAAACAAACTTTTTGTTTTTAGATATTAGTCGGAAAGTCGCAACAACCTGCAAATTTTCAAATGGCGCCACGTGCGCGTGGTTCAAATTAGAACTACAACTAGGTGAGACAAACGTATTGAGTAAAAGCGCTTCCAAGGAGGTTCGATCATTCAGCTTATTTATTCTAATAATGTGAAACTACTTGGTGAAATTCTAATTTTTTTATGAAATAAATAAAAATAACCGTAAAGAATACGCACGGCGCTATACAACGAGGAGTTCCATTGTATGGTGCGTAATTTTTAACTTTCGAACAATGTATACAGGCTTCGTAAATACATTTTTTGAGGAAAAGTGTTGAAAAATAATTAAAAAAGTTACCGTCAGATGCACCTTCCTCAGTACAAAGTGTTTCAATTAAAATAAACTCATTATTTATTGAACGATTTTATTCGATACGATATTTAAAGCAGCATGTAAAAGTTTTTAAAAGATACGTTCGTTTTTGCGAGCTGAGAGAAAGAGATAATTTGGAACGGATATTTAAAATTCAGAACATCCGATTTCGTTTTATCTCTGAAGTTTATTTTTTGTTTTACCTTTTGAAGAAGATTTAAAAAGAGTAAAATTGTGCAAGAACAATCTTAGCCCATGTTTTGAAATGTACTACCTACATTTCAAAATAAGGCTTCGTTTTTTTGTGTATATTTTTACTACCAGCACATCACACAACCGCTGCAGCCGGTTGTTTTATTTTTCATTTGTTGAGTTTTAAATACTTACTTTAACAGTTTCTATTTGAAAATAATTTATTTTTTTAGAAGTATCTAATAGCAATGTCGCTACTACCTCACTCACTGTATTTTATGTTCACTCGGTGAGTCCGAATGTCCATATTTGGACGACCACATAAAATGCACTCGATGACGTATGAAAAAATATGAATCGTCATTATAGTTCACAAGAGCACACAAACAGTGACAGTCTATCTATCATTGATAACAGTTGTCAAAAAATCTAAAATGGACTGAAATGCTCTCCCGAAATTCACGTGATCAACCTCTTATATTTTGAGTTTTACTGTTACAGCAATTTAATGGTTACAAAAATAAAGATCTTTGTGATGAAAAATCAGAGTTAAAACCACTGGGGGTGTGGTGCGAGTTATTTAACGTTCTCGATCGCGTTAGCATAAAGGTACAATTCCGTACATTGCGGAAGATCGCAGCCGCGCGCGATCTGTCGCATACGACTGTCGTGCGCGTCATACATTCTCATACTTTGTGGCATGCGATAGATCGCACGCGGCGATCGGCCGCGATGCACGGAATTGTACCTTTTCATCACTTGTATTAAAACTGAATAAGCAACGTCTAGTGACAATAACGGAAAACCTTTTTTCTTCTACTTCATTTCACATAAGCGAACGTTTACGTTAATGCGATCGAGAATGTTAAAAACTGGCACTAAGCCGTCTATTAACGGACTATAGTAGATTCCAACCACAAATGCTGACGAGAGACACTTGAAAGATTGATGTTCGCTGTAAGCTGGTCTACAGCCAATATTCTCGAGTGATACATTAATCAATAAAAATAGCGATAAATTAGTAATAAATGACAAGGGTCACATTATATCAGCACTTAGTTTCTGTTCTATACTTCCTTAGACCAGACTACGTATAGACGCCATTGTAAAGCACAATTTTCAACTGTCATACGTAGCTCAAGTTAAAATGGTCAGAGGCCTCCAACTTATGGTAGTATAAACGGTCATACTCACTGAAACGCTTAATTTGTTCGGAATGTTTTGTCTACTGTATTGAGATACAGTATCCTGAGGGATATGACAAGATTTGATGGTCTCATTTTCATAGTTGAGTAATAGTTGTATTATTGTCTTCATTGGCAACTGGTTATTTATGTACTTACACTGGTTTCATACAGCAAGCTGATTTCATAAAGTGAAAATGCCTCAAATCCCTAGATTAATTTTAAAGAGCAAAAAAATCGTGTGAGATATTAAATGAAATAGCGACGTTGCCAAATTTCGACCTCTGGTTATAACACAATATCCAGAGATACCTACCATTGAACCAATTCTTATTTTTTTAATAATTTTACCAAACTCGTTTAATTTCCTTAAAATGACTATTCATCTTAAATATCTCTAATTTCCAAACAAAATTCAAGACACCGTCTTCTCCGCGGCACTAGAGTCGTCCCAGTTAAACGCTGCACCGGCAACGTTTGATACATTTTATTTCTCACCTCTAGTAACATTTTCCTGTACTTGACATGTTTTCAATCGTGTTGTGCAGGAAGAAGGTTGTTAGCTCCACTCGTATGTTTTATTCGAATGATTACTGAGAGCGATTGTTCGCTTGTTGATCTGTGCTGGTGTGAATCATTTGTTGGGAGTACCGAAGCTGTTGGGTGTTTGATGAGTTTTATTTCACGGATGGATTTTAAAGTTGAAGGATTTTTATGTCTTTCTTTTTTCGGCGTTCATTTTAGAAATGAGGAATTACCTTAAATAAGTGATTGAGAAAATGATTAATATAAACATTTTTTCATAATTAGTTAGATGTTTTAAAATCAATATACGTAAAAAAACCTGTCCGTTATCCGTACGTTCTAGCTTTTTTCCGCGTTTTCGCTTGTGATAAAGTAGCCTGTAACCATCTCCAAGGTCCCATCTATCTCTTTACTAAAATTCATCATAATCGGTTAGACGATTTAGGCGTGAAATCGTTACAAACAAGCACATAAAAACTCACTTTCATATTTATAATATTAGTTAGGATGCTTTTTTATAATTTTACAACACTCAGATTGAATATCATTTGCACGTTATAAAGCGATAAGGTAATTAACACTGAAATTTTCGATAAAAATAAGTGAACTAGATTTTAATGTGAAATTTAAACATTTTGGTAAAAACCCAAGCCCTACTTCTAGAAATGGCAGCAATTTTGCCCTCTCTGTCAAAATGGCTGTAGAAAATATTTGAAGTTACTAAAAACTACATTTATTTAAAAGCAAACTCATTTACTTGCAAACTAATTCGTCACTGTCATTTGTCAAAAAAATAAAAAAGGTAAAAAAAAAAGTTCCAAGTTTGAAGCCTGTGGTCAAATTGCGCATAGGAATTTAATACTGCTAAACGGGGAATTATTTTTTTTTTTTCGAAATTTGTATGTTTTGGCAGATCCCAAAACAAATGAATTAATTCAAAATGGTAATGTCGATATTCTGAAACTCCAACTTAAACTCAAACATTTATTTCAATTAAACCAATAACAAGGACTTGAATGGCCACGGACATGATCAATCAGAAAGATGAAGCCTATTGTACGTTTGAAAGCGTAGATATCTATAAAGAGAAACGTGCAAGCGAGTAAAATACATTCTTTTTTTTCTTAAAAAAAAAGATTTTCGAAATTAGAATATTCTACGATCGAAGGTTGTCACTTAATTAATGATTTTAGAAGTAGCAACATCGATGTTTTGCTGTCAAAAGGCAAAAAGTTTTGCCTTAACCACAGAATTAGAAAGCAAAACAACTTGAATTGCCAAGTTGAATGAAGTTTGCTATATTGTTTTGTTTACGCTAACACAGAATGAGTTCGGTCTAATGTTCCGTGCTATGCAAACAGAAAAGTTTTGTTTACCATGTGCCTTGAGGCAATGCCTGAAGAAACTTCGAGTAAGACAAAATGTAAATAAATTCCAAATTTTCAGAATTCAGGCTGAAGTTAATCGTTCAGAAAATAACTTGAAATTACATGTGAACAGCCTTTTGCTTAAATTAAACATAAAAATAACATAAACGACCCTATTGAATTAATAATTCGGTATAATTTCATCGTCACCGAGTTAAGTATCGGCTTTAGATTCATGACTTGATTATAACTCTTTTTTTTTGGGTGGGAAAGCATCAAATGACTCCTTCCGCTTTGGGCAGAGCGGAAGGGAGTGTCAGAGTCTTACTGACTAAAACCCACCCGTGTTCCTCCAAATTTGCATTCCAGGGCCGCGGAACACTTTCGAACAAATTTTGCAACCCTGGCAGGCTGCTGACAACTCTTTGAGGCGCGCGTGGTTGTCGACCCGGGCCCGCGCCTACGGTGTCCGGGAATCGCCCTACGACTCCCGACGCCCAGGGCGTCTTTTCCTATTGCGGCGTCTGAGACGTAAGGCTTGCTTCCCCCTCGCGCAACCCGCGTATTCCTTCGCTTGCATTACTGTTTAGCAGAAGGAGGTGACTGCTTAGCAACCTACTCAATCCGGACTATGCATTGAACCAGGGGGGCTACTCTCTATGCCCGAAGTCCGTAGTTTCGGGTATAGTTGCGTGAATGAATGACAACACGATTTGACAGTAACTGTCAAATCGTTTTGTCATTAATTCTTTTTGGTTAGATGATACGGAGTAGAATACGCCCGCAACTAAGCCCGAAACTACGGACTTCGGGCTTAGACAGTAGCCTCCCTGGGCCGGAGGCGAGAGGTTGCCGCCGCCGATCGCCTCTACGAACCTGTGCTCCGCCCAGGCAGTATGTCCTGCCTAGGCGGAGCACAAGTATGCTTCCACCGTATGCTGCACCGTATCCTCCGGGGTATACCCACAGTGTGACAAGTTCAAGGCAAACCGTAGTCTCCTAAACCAGCCAAAGAAGAAAATAAAGAGAATAGAATAATCTTTATAATGTTCACCATAGATACCATATACCTAGTAGGTATTGGATGTTACCTATACCTACAAAGGTACTAACATTAATAGCCAGTGTTATTGGCAAAGTACGTTAATTCTACAATAAAATTGCATCAATATTTGTCGACCGTAAAACTAAAGTTAAACTACTTATCGTTTGTACTGCAACCGATGCAGTGCAAAATGCTATTAAAACGGACCGTGTGGCAAGCTTGTATTGTAAATTGACAGTTCAATTACCGTAGCTGGCAACTGTCACTGACAAATTTTGAAAAAGGAATTTCAATTGCAAATTGCTTTATGGTTGAAATACAACGATATTTTGGTGCTTGAATGATATTATCAGTGCGGTTCTGTTGGTAGATTAATATATTTGAAAATGTATGTAGAAATAGGGTATTATACTGAAAAAATCGAATTAGTCCGTCAGACAGATTTCAAAAAAAATTGGACACGTATTTCTACTTTTTTCATGTTAACAAAAAATGAAGACGATACAGGGCGTTGAAAATAAGCGTGACGTCACTATGATGGTACAATTGGGTACAATTTTTATCAGTGACGTGACGTCACGCGTTTATTGAGTTTCATATTTATATTATACAATGTACCTATGTTAATACATTATTTTTTGTTATAATCAGGGATATGATTCGCAGTCTTTGAATATCGATGGTGCGTATGTTTGTTACGCTTTCAGGCCTAAATCGCTGAACCGATTTTGATGACTTTTGTTAGAGATACATAGGACCCTAGATACGGTTATAAGCTAAAACTAGCATTAACGCAGGCAAAGGCTAACATCATATTTATTAGAAAGAAGCAATTATACATTGGTTATTAGAATTAACGTTGAAAATAACTTTACATGTGTCAAAGGGTCAATGTACTATAAATAGGTTTATCTAAATAAGACAATACTTCTCAGAACCAAAACAATGCTAAAATTAGTGGCTTATACCTATGTATTCCGGACGCATTAAGTATTGAAATCCCCAGCGTAATTAATAATATCAAATCAATAAAAATCACGAAGAGAAAACGCATCAAAGATAAGGAATGGGGGCTTGAAACGTCACTATCCAATAAAAAGTGTATTGGTAAATGACATGGTAAATGTCTTCATTTTTTGTTTACGTGACAAAAAAAATACATGTCCAATACTTTTTAGAAATCTATCTGACGGACTAATTACAATTTTTTTTGTCAACTACCCTATTGGTTGCCTCCAAACTTGTGTAGCTGTCTTAGGATTAAGAATAATATTGGTACTATTTGTACATTAAAACAATGTTGGTATTATTTTTACAAGAAAACAATGTCTTCGTCTATTCAATCATAGACTTCTTCCGTTTTAGGTTCCTAATCATAAAATGGGAACAGTTCCGCACATGAGTTAGCAATTGATAAACAAAATTCTGAATAATTAATAAGAATTAAGAATCCTTTCAACTGATGCGAAACAGTTTAGAGATTTTTGTGAATTAGACTCTATAACTAATAATGCAAAGATTGAGAATTGCTTGTAAATAGGTAAGTAAGTTGTAAAACGTAATGCCAAATTTTCAAAGGAGAAACGAAAGAACAAGTAGAAGTTGTCACAGACACAAGACCTTCGATCAGTGATAACGTTATCCAAAGTCCAAAACTAGATTGGGCACATGACATACAAATAGCGTATGTCAATCGTACAGGATTTTGAACTTTTCCAATCAATACCGTTGATAGAAGGTCACTTCTACTACTGTCTAGAACCCCTTGCCTTGTCTAATGTCTTTGAAAACAAAAAAGGATCAAACAAATAACAAACAAAACACTGATGTAATACGTAGTAACTCGTGAAGTTCAGAAAATAATAATAATGGCTGAAGTTTTGGGCCTACTTTGGCGACTTTTATATTGTACGGCTGTTATGACATTAAAGCCAACATTACGAAGCAACTAAATCCAGAAAGATTGTTTAACGTGATAAACTACGCTTGTTTTTATTTACTTTGCGCCCGTACTAGCCTTTTGCCTGCGACTTTGCCAAAATGTCGGAAAATTATCCCAAGGTCAAAGTCAAAACTTTTATTTCAATTAGACCATTAAACGGCACGTTTGAACGTCATCATTTACAGTTTAGTAAAATAATAGTATAACATTAATAAAGTGACTCTACTGTCTATTCGGAAAGGTAGATTCTTATGGAGAAGAACGGACAAGAAACTCCATAGTTACTCTTTTCAAAAAATGGTTTTGCAAAATTTGGCATACAAAAATTAATTTAATATTATGTGAGGACGATGCACTCAAGGAAACAAGCTCCCGGTATAAAAGCCTATATGCTATTCCAGACTATAATCTATCTCTGTGCCTAAATTTCATCCAGATTTGCTCAGTCGTTCTGACGTGTTTGTTAAAAAATTCCTTCCATCCATCCAAACTTTTGCAATTGTAATAGTAGTAAGCAAGATTTAATTTACAAATAGGTATAAAGAAAGAAAAAAGAACATTTATTATTTGTAACAGTTCATGAAACACACTAAATCAAAATAACAATAAAAGATGGAATGCTTTAAAATCATAGTGCCTCTCGGAATATTGAAATGTTACAACAAAAATAACTATAAGTATCCCGTTTTCTTAAAGCTTTCCATGGAAAACCCTGCACAATAAAAGCAAGTTTATTTTACCAAAACATAATACTAATTTAAAGGAATAGGGTAGCCATTATTTGTTACAGATATTGGTATTAATGGATACCCAGACCATTTCCGGGTAGATACTCGTAAATTCTCTGAAAGGATTGCTGAAAAGGTAAAGAGGAGCTCTATATCTGCAATATTAATATCCAAAACGATGGTAATAAATTCCTTTTGTATTTTCGTAAACATGAACGGAAAATTGGTAGCTAGAACAGGCACCAACATATTCCTAATGATTTCAAATTGTAATATATTTATTATTGCCAATTAGTTGTTGATAAATTTAATATTCCCCAACACAAAGCCAATTCTTTTTCTTTCGTTTAAGAACTAACTAACAACACCGCTGTAATTGCAAGGTTATCCCCAAAAATTGAAAACTTGTAAATGTTTTGAAAAAGTGGCTGGGCACACTGCTCACAGAACATAGCCGGTTCAGATGTTCCGGAGCAAGGCAGCGTTGGAAAGCCTAACACATGGTAGACGGAAGACCCAGTGATGACCGCGGGTACCTCCTGAACTCATGAAACAGAGAGGTTATGTGGTGACGCTTGGGGGAGCCCTATGTCCATAGGTGGATGTTTTTCGGCTGAAATGATAATGTATCATTAAATACATTTAGCAGTAAGAGTACATTTATCAAAACATTTTGCTGCAACTGTTTACAAGTTTACAATATCAGATATGCAGCCGACTGTCGGGCTGGTCTAAACAACTCGTCGGATTCCTGGAGCAGAGCCAAGTCCACCATTGTACCGGAGATCCCTCAAAATAGGTACATCAACATTAAATAGTTTTATTGTGATCCAATAGATTTCGTTGAGTCAGGTATTATTGGGCTATTTTAGGAGATGGGTTCATCTCAATTTTGTTTTGCAGAAAGAATAGCAATATCTGTCATAATTTTTTAAATATAGTGGTTTGATTGACGCAGCGTTGGAAGGTCTCCCAATAAAGCGCACAGATGAACTGCTGAGGGACACTTTAATCACAGATAAGTTATGAAAATTAAATGTATATTGATGGAGAGGAAAAGGGAGGCCAAAGAAAATATAAATGCATTATGTAAGAAATGATTATATTAAAGAGAAGGGAAGAAGTGGCTACGTGATGGTTGACAGGACCAAATGGAAGATGAAAATGTATTGCGCCGACCTTGGGGTCATAGAAAAACGAGAAGAAGATGAAGTGGTGATAGTCTGAAGATAATCTATGTTTAGAACACAAAGTTTTCTTAATTTTATTTTTTACCCGTTGCGAGGCCTTTGCCCTCGCCTCGCTTTTTTTTATCATTTCTCCTGGCAAGTTTGGACCAATCCTGTGGAAAAGTCGTTTAGCTCGTTCCGCTGTCGTGGTATCGCTCGTATCGCATCGTGTGGACATGGACATTCTACCTATCTTTACATATGGCGCCCAAACCTGATGTTTTAAAGTTCAGCAGAAGATGTAGCGCAGCAATCTAGGAGTCAGATTAACGGACTACGTTAGGAACTCAATGCTGCGCTCCAAAACACAAATCGCCGACGTCACCCAAAAAGCAGCTGAGCTAAAATGTCTTCTTGAAATAACTCATTACTGATAACAATTTGCAACTTATTTTCTATTCAAACTAATGAGTTGACATTTCCACATGAAGCAGTCTTCATATTTAATATTATAAAGAAAATGCATCATACCAACGCCATCTGCACAAGTTTTACTTCAAAACTTTACATTGTGTGCCAAGCTGAATGGAATCCCGTCCGCGGTTTAAATTCCTAACAAAAGATCCAGTGACGTCGCGTCGTTCATGTCGTTCTTTTGAAAACTACGTATATTATATAAACGTCTTTGTTAAACACTGTTCTGGAAAAACATGGGCAAAACTTTGCTGAGGCGAATGGGTCCCAAAACTGTGATAGAAAATGGCCCATTTTTGGGATTCTGAATATCAACATATATTCCAGTTTCACCTTTAAGGCGATTACTCTTATGTCTTACTGATGAAAAAATAATGAATCATATAAAGTCCGCCCATGTGCCCGATGGGTTTTTTTAAACCGTTTGATTTGCCACACACACATTTGCCAAACTGATTCACTATTAAATACAGGTGGTATTTAAAAGTGGATCAGTTTTTCATAAATTCTTCCATAGTACTAAACTTCGTTTTACAACAAACTCCTGCTTTGTTTCTGCTGTGCATTGTGTTAGTAACAACCTTCTTTAAAAATTTTAAAACCTAAGTTTCCTTTAAAAAGTAAAAAATAATGAAAAAATTGAATATTAAAGTACCTAAGTAGGTATTAATAATTTAAAAAAAAATGTCCCCACTTTCACCCCCCACAACTTTTAAATGGCTCAACCGATTTTCATCAAACATATCTAAGAACACTCGCTCATAAGTCACCTTTAATACAAAAAAAAACCGTACTTGCAATCGCTTTATCCGTTCGGGAGCTATGATGCCACAGACAGACAGACACGTCAAACTTATAACACCCCTCTTTTTGCGTCGGGGGTGAATAAAGCTATTCATTTGGAACTATGTTTGTATTGGGATTGCGCTATTGCGTATATTTATTACCCATTCATTTGAACAAGTTAATTGAAAACAGCCACTGGAACAGCCAACATGTTATGCGATAAGCATTAAATGGAATTTGGAAATCAATATGTAGGTACTAGGAATAGATTTAAATTGAGCACAGTTTATTTTTGATACATTCAATATTTTTGAATAAGTAATTTATATTGGTCTGGATGGATAGAAAGTTTAAAAACATATAAAAACTATATTTAAAAGCTGCTGCTGCTAATCTATAATTTATAGAGCTTATCTATGGTGTTTCTTTTTTCAGGTGTCCTTCGGGATCAGTGTCTGGACATGGCAACATAGGTATGTTATGTTTTATATCATTCACAGGCACTAAAGAAACACTTTATTGAGTATTTCACCTTGTTTTAACCGAGTGCAAAAAAGGAGTATTTTCAGTGATTTCTACATACAAATTACGTAAACAAAGAGAGCCCAACATGCGGTTCCAAATGTTTAAATCCTTTCATCAATGGTGTGGTACTCGTAGTATCCACATACATACTCGAATCTTTCTCTTTTAGGGCCGATTTTTTAATAGTCAGATATCTTTTACCTGATAAATTAAATTGGATTTTGTATACGAACCATGTCACAAAGCCATATTTATTCTTCAGTGCAAAATTGTTTAACTAGTGAAAAATTAACCCTTACGTATATATTTTACAAAACAAATATGATAGAGTAAACTGCACATCAAACCACCAATACACTGTTCCCCGGGGCATCAGGAGCACCAATTCAATGACCCTGGGAACCTATCTTAAGGTCAATCGGTCAGTGTGCCCTGAGCCTGCATTTAGTATATTATTAACGTAAGTACATCCACACTGTAAGTGGTTTACCGCCGATATTGAATACCCACTTTAAAATGATAATATTACTCTTTCTGAACGGCCAGTGTACCTTGCTCCATCACCGCGGCGCTGCTTGCACAGATAAATGTCAACTTTATGTCAAATTTAATACGTATAGATTAGGTTCTTCATTTCGTCGCGTATCAAGATAAATTGGGCTCACTTACATTGAATTGGACAAATGTATTTCTATAAGTCGTTGCAGCAAGTTGTTTTCTTGTGACAGAAATGATTTTTAGAATTGTCAGGACATGGGAAAAGATATTTCAATGCTGTCTTTAGGTATTAATGGCTAATATGAATACCTTTACTCACAATTTCGTTTTCTTTCGTTTATCTACTAATTGTCGAGTGTATCGTACAAACTGCCAATTAAGAGCGAATCCTTTTTTTAAGTCTGTTTTATAACGGACCCATTCAGGGTAACTGGTAATAGAGTGTATTGCTTGAAATGTATTAGTACGAATTTGCAGGTTGGAAAAAACTCAGTTGTTCCCGACAAGATTTTTTATGGTACTTTGTATTAAATGTGTAATATGTTCTTCAACGCATGCCTTGCGTGTTGCGGAGTTGATAACTCGAAAACAGCCTATTTGGACCCCAAGTTTTCGGGGTAAAAATTAGCTCCAGTACAACGCGTTTCAAGGATAGCATTCAATTTCCAGTCGCCCTGTATAAACTAGAAGAAGTCTATCCATCACACGCTATGCATTATGCTAATAAGACATCAAACCCTCTCCGCGAAAAATTGTAGCCATTTTGTTTTGGGATTCTTTCATTATTCCTTATCTTTCCTACTGCCAGGTAACAAAGAATAAATGGCAATACTTAAGTAAAGTAATACATCGCAGTATTATTGCGCTAATTATACTGTCTGTATACGTCTACCTACCTACCTACCTACCTACTACAAATCTGAACTAATATTTTAAATGCGAAAGTAAGTTTGTTTGTTATGATTTTACGCCTAAATCTTAACTTAAGACCAAACTTAACTTTAGCGGAGCCGCAAGCCATAGCTAGTAAATAATAATTACAAGCTAAATACGCACTAGTCTTGTCTTACAATATTAATGTGCGCAATTAATATATCTGATCTCCCACAAGATATGCGTGAAAACGTACTCGATCCCAACAAAGACCGTTGTTATCTAAACCAAGGAGTTATTACGTTAATCTGTAGTGTAATGTCCATGACCAGAGTCCCTATTCTACTAATTTGGCGGCACGGTTGGCGCAGTTAGTTGAGCGATTGACTGCTGCGCTGCGTGTCGCGGGTTCAACCCCCGCACGAAACAAATATTTGTACGGTCTACAGATAGTTGTTCTGGGTCTGGCTCTTTGTGTATGTGTGTTTAAATGTTTGTAAACGCACCCACGATACAGGAGAAATTTTTAGTGCGGGGCAACGTGCGTTTTATATTTTAAAAAAAATATTGAACTGACGTTCGCATTCGCATGTCAGTCGTAAGCTGTCAAAAAAGGCCTAAATTTCCTACTTTTTTTTAACAGATTGCGACTGAGATGCGGATGCGAACGTTGTGTAAAAATTTGTAGAATTGGCCCTCAGTAGCGTTAGGAAACTTTCACTGTGAAAACTTGAATGAAGTGACATGAAGTGAGCTGTCAATCCATTCAGTCAAGGTTTTCAGCATTTCTGACAGTTCACTTGAAGCTCACTTCACTTTAGTTATCACGGTGAGATTGTTACAGAATAGCATTGCTGATCTCGGCAAGCCTTATGTTATATTATGTATCGCTAATATACTGGGCTTAGTAGTAATCTGCTAATTAATTTGTAGCTTAAATTGAAATATCTATAGTTTATGGATTAGGTTGTAATCCACAGTCTATATCTAAGATATTTTAGGTCAAAGCTGAATCTAAATTCAAATTCTCAATAGAAAATGTATGAATGAAAAATCAATCAGTATTTAATCTTGGGTTGGCGAGTTTTTTTCAAATATGCAAAATTTATAAACTATTTTTGCAATGTTTAGAACACAAAAAAAAATCTTGATTGCGGTTATCTAATTCATTATAATATAAAGTCAGGTACAGTGGAAGTAACCGTTGAATTTAACAGATTAATGGATGAAATCTTTCTGCTTATTGTCAGATTAGATCAGTTGTTTAAAGAAACAATGAGTTCCTTTTTGCTTCCCTCCAGCTCTGGGCGAAGCGGGAGTGGCAGACTTCTACTGACTGCAACACACCCGTGCTCCCGAGCTGCGGTAACTCTTTCCGGTAACAACCAAACAAAGAGTACCTATGCTCATTTCAGTCGAGCTTGATAGAAAGCGATGGAACGAGCGTGCCCAGAAGATGTCCCACACATTGCAAAGTTATTAGGATCATGGTTTTAGTAGAGATCATATGTAGGTAGATCGGGTCTGAAGTCATATTAGCATAATGCATAGCGTGTGATGGATAGACTTCCTCTTCTTTATAGACGGCGACTGGTAATTGAGTGCGATCCTTGAAACGCGTTGTACTGGAGCTAATTTGTAACGATTTTGACCCCGAAAACTTGAAGTCCTAATCGGGCTGTTTTCGAGTTATCAACTCCGGAACAAGCAAGGCATGCATTGAAAAATGTGTAATACAAAGTACCATAAAAAATCTAACTTTTCGGGAACAACTGAATTTGTTCCAACACGTGCTGTAAAGTCGCGCTAGTACCCATTTCAAGCAACGCACTTTATTACCAGTGACCAAATTTATTCAGTTTTGCTTTTTTAAGGATGGGAAATCATCAAGTGACTTCTTCCTGTCTGGGTAGAGTGGAAGGGCGGGTCAGACTCTTGCCGACTAAAACCCATCCTTGTTCCTTCTAAAGCCCTTTGCGTTCCACGGCCGCGGTGACTCTTTCGAACAAATTCCTCAACCCTGTTTTGCTTTACGCACTACTTTTATCACTGTTTTACTATAAGATAAGAAATGCGTCACAGACAGAAGCTATTGAGGTAGGTGACACCGTATCAAAGTGAGATATACACCCGATTCAATTATTATTGGACACTCTTGAAACCAATTTGGTACAGATAACTTTATCAATCAGGTTATAGTTTGCCGTACGATGGACTAGATCTGTTGAATAACCAGATTCACCTAAATACCAGTATTAACTATTTTTTTTTTTTATTTGGCAGACATGGAATTTTATATTATGTACCTACATATATCGCAAAATTTAAATTTGGAAGAAGAAAAGATGGCCGAGTGACTGTGATGGGGAAAACTGTCGCTCCGCAACTCAAAATGAACAAAACAAGAGAAATTCGTGAAAATAGCTCTCGTATCGTCGTTCCAGGCCACACCAATGCGCATCCTTCCCATAGTACAAGCTGTTAATTTAATGGCGTAAACTAATTAAAGGTCGTCAATTGTTTCGCAATTTTTCAAAATGTATCGTTCGACATTGCTTTTACGAAGAGCACCCAGTGTCGATCGATGGCAATCTTTATTGAGTCGTACCAGAATGAAGTTACTAGTTGAGTCCCGTATTTTTACAAGCTTTTATTTAAATTGTCCGTCAAAATTTGCATACCTCTTTTTCGACCATTTGATGGTATCCGATTGAGCTGAAATTTTGCATACCTTTAGTTCTTGTGAAATACAATGTGCAAATACTCAACTCTGCAATAATTTGAATATGGCCGCCGCCACAAGATTGCGCCAATCCACCATCTTGGGGCGGCGGCCATATAAAAATTATTAATAAGGGTATCAAAATGAAAGGGCTTGAAGAGTCATCATCATCATCATATCAACCGGAAGACGTCCACTGGTGGACATAGACCCCCCCAAGGGGGATTTGCCATAATCGCCTCGCTTGGCAGGCGGGGTGGCAATCGCAGTGTAGCTGTTGCAATGCACAAAGAATGCTGCTGCCCATTCTCTGGTGAGTCCCTTAGTCACCTCTTACGACACCCACGGAAAGTGATAGGATGGTGCTATTCTTTTACGTACGACACCATACAGAACTTAAAGAGTAGAAAAAGATAAAGTTAAAGAGTAGTATAAAAGTAAAATCACACTAAATTCAATATGGCCGCCGCTCCAAGATAGCGGATTACATTATTTTTCAATCAACTTAATATTTATTTATTTAAACTTTATGTACACATGGGCGGACTAAATGCATCTAGGCATTCTCTACTACATGAAAGCTTTTTAAAAAAAAAGGCAGCATTTATTATCCCTCAAAAGGTAGAAGAACTAAACGCACCATATATACTTACCAATATACTTACCAATCTTCACTGTTCGCATAATAAAATGCCCTCAAGATTCAATACAGTTCCCGCCTTGTACATTAAATATTCATATACTAAGAGCCCTATTACCCGATCTTATGATCACCGCATAACCGAACAAGCTAACCGAACCCAACATGGCGGTTATTAATTTAAAAATAATTAACCGGTTCACTGATGAGTCGGGTGTATCGGGGTTAATCATTAAACCCTTAGATAACGTTCCCGTGGATAAATTCTCGGGTACTGTTGGATAAATCTGCATTTGCCAGAGAATTTTCAGAGCGTATATGAAAATACTGATTTGCCAACCGGGGAATTGTGAAATTCTAATTTTAGTGAGGATTCATTTTAGTGATCTAGCTTGGTCAAGTAAATACTGTGTTACGACCACTGCAGCTGCTTGCTACTTTTGTTGATTCGCCCACAATAGTCCGTAGTAGAGGTATAAATCAGAGGTTATTTAGCCTGAATCTAGGGTGAATTTTTCTTTTTTTTTTTAAAGATTGACTCCTTCTCAAAAGTTGTCCGCCTAGTATGTGGCCTCTTGGACAGCTCCGTGGTTGGTGACGTTGAGGTCCTGGAAAGTGCAGGTGGTTAGGCAAAAAGGGCATGAAATTGGGGTCTCTATATTAAGATAATTTAGGTTGGTAAGGTTTTTTATTACTTAAATACAAATAGTATTATATCTCTCACTTCGACAAAATAAAAAGGTACCCATAATCTGTCAGTGGTGGTAGTTTAATTTTATTTCAAAGGTATACTCTTTTGACATTGTAACGTTTATATACCCACGCTTCTACATAAATTGAATCATATTAAATTAGATTAACCCTCCATCAACAGTTCATTATGTTCCTTGTTAACCAATTTAACTGAAAAGGGCGAACAATATTTAAAGGTCACGGAGGTAGAACTTTCTTCTTGGCCGGGAGTTTGAATATTTATAAGTTGTTCATTCAGTTTATGCAATAATTTAGGTAATTAGATTTAAGTAAATATTTTAAAGTAGTTTTATAGTTTGTGAGTCAAAAAGCTTCATTTTGTAGTGCCTAGATAGATAAATAAATCAAAATATAAGTTGAAGCAAAAATTTAGATTAAAAAATAATCAGAGTAAATTCAAAAGAGAGAGATCGAGTATAAAAGAGAAATTAGTACTTCGCTATTATGAATTTACCCTATGGATTATTTTAACTATATTACTGTAAAGTTTCATTAAAATCTGTTCAGTGGTTTTTGCATGAAAGAGTAGCAAACATCCATTTGGTCATCCAACCCCACTACTTTTTCATTTATATTAGTAGAAGGATAATGTAATGTAGGGACTGATTAAATTACATCTAACTGGTAGCACGCCCAGGCTTTGCCCGGATCTATACTTTTTTTTAAACTTTTCTTACATAAGAACCTTCTCCTGACAATAACAAACACAACAAAAACAGAATTTGCGAAATTGGTCCAGCCTTTCACGCGTGTTGCATTGATTTGATTGAGAATGGGATTCATTTTTATATATTCATATAGAAATTGAAAGACCGGCCAGTTTTCCTTTTTTAATTCGTTAAATTTGCTACTACTATGAATGATTACACGTCTCCAAAAACAACCGTTAAGCTGGCATAGGCAATTTGACTTTTTGAATTAGCACTTTAAAGATTAATTTTTCGCAAACGCATCCTTATATGGAAACATTTTTAAACGACCTATCCAACGACACCATGGAGTAGACGGTAAAAAAATCATCGCCACTTTACATGTAGGTTTTGTGGACTCATCACCAACCCAAATTTTTTTTTCAAGATTTTATTTTACCACTTTGTCGATGTGATGAATATGTGATATACATATTCATCACATCGACAGAACAGACAGACAGCCATGGCGAAACAATAAGAGTTCCTTGTTGACTACGGATCCCTGAAAACGGCACAGCATATCCAATGAACTTTACCTAAACGACCTAATTTTCACGATTAAATTGACAGCTCTTTTCCAAAAACAACTGTCACTTGCTTACGACGTTCTTCTGAACATATTCATTATTATTCTCAATTCGGATTTACACATAGTTAAAAAAAAACAGTCCGATGGAGCTGTAAAAAGCAATTATTCCTCAGCATTTTTTTTAGCAGAATCCCGAATGTTCCATATATTTAACGATGTCACTAGCAGTCCTAAGTTAACCCTTTGTGCTCAGGCTGGATGTTCGCAGAATTTTGTTGCCAAATGGATACAAAATATGCTAGATATATTGTTGGAATGCCATGATGTGTATTTTCGTTCACGATAATATGTTTTGCGTTTTGTGCGGTTTTGCATTACGATCTGTATCTGAATTCCATGCGTTCGGAAAATGTATTCGAAATTGGAATTATTTATTGGGATTGTGTATATCTCCTTTGAATTTTGTCGTCAATAATATATTATTGACGACTTACCTATAGCTAATATTTGTGATATTGAATAAAGTAACAAAGCTCAACATTAAAAAAGGTCTTGATCTGAAATATACTGATATAAAATGAGCTTTGTACCTTCATATAAGAAAGGCGTGTATCATACGTTATTCAGTTTTATTGATATATCTATACATATAATAAAAATGCAACGGATCGCTGTCTGTACATGGAGATATATGAGAAAAAATATTATGGGAACTTTATCAACGCAAATAGCGCCCAAAACAATGATTGTTAGAATTTTTGTCTGTGCGTTTGTGCACGCTAATCTCTGAAACGACTTATCCAATTTAGATCAAAACACGAAGTAAAACCATCACAAAGTTCTTTCAATAAATATTATATTTATAAGTAAAATTAATGTGACTATTATACAATATAAAACCTGCTAAGTAGTCGTATCTATTAGAACATGATCGAGTGCCATGATTGTGCATATTAAGAAACTCTTTTTAAATTTGGATTAATAACCATAAACTTCTGCAGCAGGGTGTTTGACTAAAAAAATCTAATTAGTCCGTCAGATAGATTTACAAAAAATATTGGACCCGTATTTTTTCTTTTGTCACGTAAACAAAAAATGAAGACGATCAGTGCGTTGAAAACAATTGTGTGACATCACTTACCAGTACACTTTTACTGAAAAGTGCCGGTACAAGCACCCACTCCTTATCTTTGGTGCATTTTAGATTCGTCATTTTTTATTTTTTAATAATTTGATAAAATAAAAATACGTATCCAATATTTTTCGATAATCTATAGTAGGCGCCAGATAAATGTGGAATAAAGTATATTGACCTTTCCCTAATAACTGTTCATAGGTACCTGAACAATTAAATATGAATCGTTTTTCATTATTAGACAATGTTAAGGATCACGAGAGATGATGATGGGACGGGACAGCTTTGTGTCATTAATTCCGTTTTTGAAATTAAAAATGTCAATAATTGTAGGTGGGTCAATGACCGTTATTCCACGATTATCTGGCGCCTACTGTAATTGGCGGACTAAATAGAATCATATTTTTTTTCCAGGCAACATCTCTATTGCAACATTCTTATTTTGTTTCTGAGGTAGAACTCATTTTAGTCTTTTTATTTCAAATATCTATACAATGTTGTTAATTCTATGGGTCCAAATCTACCCATAGCATTTGCAATATTATTTACAACTTTAGTGTACCTGTACTAAAGTATACTTCTGCTACGATAAATAATAAGACAGAATAAGTACTATCCATCTATACTCATATATATATTGTTTTAGCGCTCAGAAGAGATTTCAGTAAGTTAAGTTAAGCAGTTTTTAAGTCGAATTATGACCCTGACAGATTATAACTCCCTGTAGGCTCAAAGTTATAAATAATATCTTGAGATTTTCTCACCGCCTCCCATCAAAGTTAATCGATCCATCAGTTTGATTGAAGATGATAACCTGAGGAGAATTTTAATAAAAGAAAAAGTAGAGGCACACGAAATAAAGTCAAAACGGTTGAAGAAATTTATACTTATTCGCTCTAATTAAATTATAAACAACAAGGGTATTTTCAGATATAAGCAGTAAGTACATACTTATTAAATATAACGTGTAACAGAATAAATGCAATACTTCTTAAGGGTCGTTGTACTCATCATTATGAACAACTTTTACAATTATAATAATAGCGTTTATTCTGTAACACATTGTATATTGCTAGAACCTAAATAGGACTTCTTCACAAATGCTCAAATACATTATTTAAACTAATTTACTTTCGAACACGACATTCACTGTATAAATACAGAAATCAAACTAACCAAGCGGATAAATGAGACAGTATGAACACATCTAACCGCGCACCGCCAATCAGAGCGCTTCAAACCACACCGAAGTGACATCTAATGAAACCCGCATTCGTTCACACTCCGCGAAACCAATGACAGCTGAGTAACACGAGCCGACCGAATGGTTTTTATAATTACGCGACGGATCTGGTACACTCTTAAGTAAGAATTTTTGCGCAAAAAACACACTGAGACATGCGTCAATCCACTTGCGTGAATGGACACTTGCACGAACGGAATTTTTCGCGAAAGGCACTTGCATGAATCCTTTCGAAGCAAGCTGCAAATGAGTCAGCCCAACCGCTCACTGCCAATCAGAGCGCTTCAAACCAACCGAAGTGACATCTAATGAAACCCGCATTCATTCACACTCCGGGAACCAATGTCAGCTTAGTAACACGAGCCGATCAAACAGTTTTGTAATTATTCGTCCAGAGGCTCTAGACAAGTGTCATTCTGACAGCGGTAGCGTGGCGAAGACGGTTGCCAAAACGTCAAAAATGTATCGGATTGACAAATGCTGTCGAAACGTCACGTGATCAATCCCTTATATTTTGGCATTTCGACAACCGCCATCGCTAATGAAATGGCAGTTTGTCTAGAGCCTATGTCGTCATGAAGCGGCTTTGAGAGTCGAGATATGACGATCGAAATTGGAATGAAGTAGGTACAGACATATGTTATGTTTTTTGAGAATTTATGTATTTTTAGCAAAAGGTTAGTTATAAATGTGTTTTGCTTTTTTTCTTTTTATTTTTTTGTGGCTACTATCATTTCTAAAAGTTTATCCATTCTCCGATTCAAGAAATATTAAACAGAAAACTCGATTTATAAAAGCTTGTATTTTAAAAGTCAACCCCACCTACACATTTTTTCCTTACCAAAACTGAATTCCCAAACAACACATTTTTTCACACAAAATTCAATTACATAAGTCAGACTCCACTGCAATAAGCGAGCGGTGAATATCATTATTTCTAATAATAGAGCTGAGTGTAAGTAATGCAGTACAGAAATTTAATTTACTCTGAAGCTGAGAGCAGCCGCGGTGTTGCGGATCATCCCTAAAGCATCTGTCCCACCACTAGCGACAAGCGAGTAAAGCTACTAGAATTTTTACACTAGCCATCCTTGTCATAATTTTTTTTTAACCTGATGACAAAAAGACAACAGAGCTTGTTTGAAGTTCTTGGCAATTAAGCCATATACCGTCACGGGTATCGACACAATGACTGCTGTATCTTCATCCCACGTGTCGACAACCTCGCAGCTCGGTCAAGATACTTAGTTTGCTTTAGTTTCTCAGCTTTCACGAGGTGCTTGTCATGGGACAGCTTTGGGGTGGCCAAATCGTATTAATACAACGTTGTTTCGCCCCCATTTACATTTTTGACCTTGCAGTTTTTTGGTGTCCTAATTTTATTTATAGAGTTGCGATTTTCTTTTGGATACTTTTTAAGGCCAGCATTACTGTACCAATTCAGTAATTTAATCGAAAAGTTCATAAGCAGATTGTAAAATAAACGAATTAAAAAAAAAAACCTGAATCTTATATAAAAAAAACTCTAAAAATAATCGAAAGCTATTTGCTTCCTCGTCAGCATTGGAATAGGTGCCTTAGCTTTTATATAATGTAAAATGCATTTTCTTTCGTGTAAAAACTATTGCAGGGAGAGTCTGTCACGCTTTATGAGATAGAGATTCTTTTCTTGGACATTATTATTATCCTTCATGCAGAAGTGACGTCTGGTTCCTCACCGGTCTTGACTTTTTAATCGTCGTCTAGAGTAGTGGTACTTTTATTCTTTGTCAGTCAAACGTTGAATTAAAAGGAAAGTCCTTTTTATTTCTCTTTAAATAAAGTATAGAATCATTACCTATATGATTGTTGAATCCTTGATGAATTACAATTATGTAAATACCTATAACAAGTTCATAGGTATTATTTCCTCACTCTTCAATTTTGCTACAAGGCAGTGTTTGTCTGTTAAGCTTTGAATTAAAAGGAAAGTCCTTTTCTCTTGGCTGTACAAACGCCAGCACATCATGCACACTCTGTCCAATTTCTTTAATACATTTTCATCTTTATCGCTAAAGCATTAAGATCAAGGTTGATTTGGAAAATTTGACTGTTTCGGGTAGCTTGATGTGCTGGTTGTATGAACATAAAGAATAGAATCGTTACCTAAATTATTGCTGAATTCTTGATAAATTACAAGTACATAAGAAGCTCTTATGTACTTCCTCTCCTTGCACTTTAAGTCATTCCCTTGTCTTCTTTCTATTCAATCAATTATGTCTTGCTATTTATTGACATAAATCGAGAATATATCTCCGCTGGCATGCCGACTGAGCTGTTTGGAAGTTTCCTTCCAAAGGAAAAAAAAGAAAATAAAAGGTGTTCTTTTTGTTATTGCATTGGACCTATTTGAAAATCATGAATGTTTTTCTCAGATTTAAATACCTACTAACCCTAGTACTTTACAAATAATTCCCGCTATGTGTTTGCACTAGTTCAACTAGCATCAGTTTATGACCAGTTTATACCAATTTATTGTAAAATTTAGTTCAACAATGCTTTCGTTACGACGTACCTAAATATTCAGCTAGAACTGTTATTACGATAACAGTAAAGTTCTAGATGAATATTTAGGAACCAGCACAATTTTCGCTGGTGAATATAGAAATGCCTATATCCCACCGTAACATTCAACCGGGATCAAAATGTCCTATCCTAATTCTGGACTTGGTCTACCTGTGATCCAAATTACTTCCAAATACGTTCAGCATTCAAATATACAGACTTTCTGAAACCGAAAAACCTGTATTAGTGGATTAATTTCTTCCAAATATGGGTAGTGAGACTTTACTTTTTCTTTACCTTGACTTATCTATGTAGGTACCTATTATAACGCCAAAAAAACACATTCACGTAGCTACACCTTGGGTACAGCGAGTTTATAATATAATAATGTACATCCAACAAAGCTATTTGGTATGCAGGCAGCTAACTTGTAACTACTTTTAAAAAATGTTGTGAGTGTGCTGAGTAGACAATTATTGTACACCACACGTGTAAGTATATCATTAGCTTAAAAAGTTATAATGCACACATTAGAAATAAATATTGGCAGTGCAGTGGAAAAAATAATATTTTTGCTTGTATAACAAACAGCTTTGTTGACTGTACGTTTACAATACAATATAGAGAGAATAGATATGATTTAATATATTTGAGCATCCACCCTTTTACTGAGCTAAATCAATCGTATGTAGTATTCAAATACCAATGGTTCGCATATCCTATACCTAAAGAATATTCAATATGAATATCAAAACACTTACAGTCGTTTTTGCAACGGGTCAAAGGACACGACATATTGCCAATTTGTTCTCATGTAGGTATGTATTCACGTTATGTTCGTAAATATGTAAATTGGGAGTACATTTATTATGTATGTACTTGATGTACATACGTACCTGCATCAATTTCTTAATAAAACCTAATTTAAAAAAACGTAAAGGTTTTGTGGAAACCTTTACGTTTTTTTAAATTATTTGTTTCTTTTGCGGACACTAACTTTCCATAAAATAACTTTAAACTTCATCTATGGATTGTGACCTATGATCAGAATCTTAGGTCAGATATTGTATTTCAAATTAAATAAATAAATTAAAAAAATCTCATGAAGAATTTGATCGATGAAGATCCAAATTCTGAACAAAATCCGACAATTCACTAAAAATGTTAAACATACATATTATTATATTACACCAGCAGAGCAAAAAAAACCTTAATCTGCTACTTTCCATCGTCCTGTATGTTATGTTATTTATAACTTAGCCATAGTTCTACGTATAGTCGAATAGTTCTCAGAACTAATTTTATCCTCGCCCACCTGTAGAGATACAACGTATAGAGAATGCTTCACTTAGAAGGCTGTAAATGCCAATAGCGTGAAAGTAACCCTTTAAGTCCAAGCAGTGGGTAGTGTTGCCCAAGTGGTTGACTTCAGTCAATATTTAAAACTGTCAGTCTATTTAAAGGATGGCTGTGCACTTCGTTAAGCATCAAAAATAGCGCAAGTAGAACCATTTCTATTTTCATATTTTTACTCTAATATACCCCAGACCACCTCAGACTCCTGTTAATTTTAATTTCCTCGCATTTTGAGCAAACTCTGGTATAATAAAGAATTGAATATTACTTTTTATACCCTGTCTGTAGCTGTACAAAAACCGAAACTCGTTAAATTTTACAGGCTAACGGTACTTTGCTCTTCGATCAATCAATTAGTTAATGTATTCTGTTTTACCGTTTCAAAGGAGTATGAGTGAAAGTTCTCCTCCTCAGTCGTTCACTCTTTTTTATTTTATATTTTTTTTTACGTTACAAATTTTAAATTTAAAATAATATCTGCCAAACTGCAAAGCAGTTTATCGGCTGTAGGCCCTCGTGGATTTGGCACGAGGTCTTACTAACAATATAAATATTCAAGCAAAACCTAAGTATATCTAAATGAATATTTAATCGGCTAAATGAAAATAAGGCTAAGTGATACTAAGGCTAAAATATATAAGGTTAAATAGCTGTTCAAATTCTACTCTGGATTATGCAGTCCTCGAGATGGACCTCCGCTTGTTGCGGTCTACCGCGTAACGGGAACGTTGTTGCTGACACTAATTAAAGACAAAATAAATTGTTCTAGAGCTATTATTTTGTAAAACAGTTTTAATACAATTTCTATGAAAACGCGTAATCGCATCTTTGTCAAAATGTATCGGTCTGTGGAAGACTTAAAATAGTAGGTTTCATACCTATAATCAGCAATTAATCAAAACACACTTTTCAATCAGATGCCAAATACAGTAATTTTAATAATATTTTAATCGATTTATCTAGTCACCTCGGAATTTTTCAGTTACATCGAGCTAGCATTATGCTAGGGACATATAAAGCCGCTTCGGAAGCGATTAATCGAGTAAAAAGCAATTACCGTTGTTCTGACATCGCCTGCCCGCGCCAATTAGACCCGTTCTTTATGTAGCGCCTTCCAGTGGACAGTAAAAAGGAATCCCGAGCTGGTCAATTAGAAAGGAAGGGTCTAATGAAATAGATGGAGTTTTTCTAATGAACTTATTCAAGTTCTTCCTTCCTTACTTGAAAGTTCTTATTGGCAGTTGTTGGTAACCCGTTGTAAATTTAATTTATTTTATGCCCCTAATAAATACATCAATTAAGTTTTTTTTAGTCTCTGGTTTATATTTTTTTTTGGGATTTTTTTTTCTGAAAAATTAATTTCGAATTAAGAACTAACATACATATATTAAGTGCTATTATTGTGGACCAAAGTTTTCTGAAGTGATTTTTTTTTCTAATTAAATCATTGAAACTGAAATCGAAAGTCATGACTCAAAAAACAGTTTGTACTTAGACAGTATTTTTCCATTTGACTAACATATAACTGCATTAAAATTGCCAGAAGACTGCGCAGGTCAGCTTGTAGTCGGCGTGCAGATGGCATGTAATGAATACGAGTGGTAATTGGAATTAATACGTGGGCTATAAATATACTTGCTAGAAACAAACAAAGTATTTTGTCACCGTCCTTTACAGACGAATCTAATAAATCCTACTGATTTGGAGGTACCTATCTAATTGTAATTGTTCAAAAGCAGTAAATACGATCTTAGCTATTCATTGTATCATGAAATCACTAATCTGCTCTAATAAAACATGAGACAAAAGCCGCCATTTAATTTCCGACACAAACAGTTGAATTGAGTTCCACGAAAATAATTACCAACAGATTAACGAGCATGATTGTTAAGTGCGGGATAATTGTTTTTCATGAACCCGAGGTATTAACTAATTAATTATTACTGAGAGCCATTGAATCAAAGAACATAATAAATAGTCAATGTTGTACAAAAATAGCGAACATTTGAGAAACACTGACATGCAATACGTTAAAGTCGTTTTTAAATGAAATGCCAATTTCAATAGGCTTTAAAATAATTTTTGATAGGTCGTGTGGGAGCAATTACTATTTTCAGTGGTCATTTTACGGAAATAAGTTATTTTCGACAAACGAAAATTGTGTTGAATATATGTTTGAACAAAATATTAAAAAAAAAACTCACAAGATGGACTCGAAAAAAAAAGGAGTTATCAATCCAATATTTTTACACTTGACTAGACTATTTATATTTGCGCAATTTAAACCTACCAATGAAATCTTTGTACCCTTCATAAATATTGATTGCACGGAGCAGTGCGAGATTTGGTATAGGTAAATGAAAAAGTCGGGTGCATGTACCTATTAGAGACGCAGCCGCCATAGAGTTCGTGAAACGTCTGTTTACAACCCAATTTTTTTTTTGTGCCTGGCCTCTCGCAGTTCAACCTATGAGGTTGTCGACTGCTTAACCGGGCTTGCCTGTGGTGGCTTTAATATAAATATTAAAACCTCCAGCCAGGGCTTATAAAAAACCTTACAAACTAAGCGACTACACGCTAAGGGCACCCCCTGTGGGGCACGGGCCTTGACTTTGGGCATCGCTGGGGGGATGAAAACTAGGGACGGACTTGATCGAACTAGAATAATTATTTATGAACCACAATCCAACAACTGTAATGCTCAGTAATCACTACACAGCGCGCGAGGAATTTAGTAATAAAAGTCAAATGCGTCGTAGCGCGTGCAGCGACGAAGCCATTATTAAATGCTCCTAAGTAGCCGGTAGATATCTTATTCAAAAGTAAAATTAGCGGTCTTGCCATAATATACTCATATTTTTCTACAATTGGGCAATAACTAGTTATTATTTTCCCTCGTAATTAATTAGATCTTAGATCAGATCAATAGAGAATATGCTTCCAAGATTCTTATGCGATGCTACAACTAAGTAATGTTCTAATGCATAACAATATTATAGACAACAATATGACTTGTACAATTTACAATCATAATATTGATCATATCGTAATACAAGCCAAGTGTTGCTTGTAGCTGTTGATTAACAATTACGTGTTGAAGACCATGACAAATAAGTAAATTATTGCACAAATAGATGCATTGCGTCGTTTCAGACTATTTATATTTGCAGTGAGACCTCCCTAAGGTCAGCGAACAATTAGGATGATCCAGGATTTAGTAATAAAAAATCTCGAAAAAACAGAAAATTCAAAACATATATATATCGCCTCTTTGCTTCAGTAACGTGAAAAGACTGACGATTTTTTCAGAAGCCAGTAAATCTGACTCCAGTCTAGCCAAGTACTACCGTGTTACCCAGTTAATGGGTTGTGGAGGTTTGGTAGGCAGCCGCTCCACGTAAAATACTGGTATTCAGCTGAATCCGGTTTGACTGGAAGCCGACCCCAATATAGTTGGGAAAAGGCTAGGCAGATGATGACACTAGGGTATGCTATGCCGAAATTCATTCAGCCAGTACAAACGAGCGAACTGCCGGGATAAACCGGTAGGGTAGGCCCTAACCTTTTATCCCGGCAGTACGTTCCGTGGGATAATTTGTGACTTTCACACGGACGAAGCCACCGGAAAAGCTAGTAAAGTAATAAAAAAATCTTTCAACACAGCAACAAGCAGATACAAATTAATCTAGTACGAAATGAACAAATGTAATAAAACGGGCTTATTAAGAATTATAGCGGCTCCCAAAGGGAAAGCTCTTGATAATTATATAAAGAGGGCTTCTTTGCCAATTAACACCCTCCGCCCCTCTTTGAGTGGACCAGCCACCTTTTAGCTGTCGCACCAACAAGTGCGCACTGATTTCTATTTTACTGTCTGTACCTATTTTATTAATTATATTACCTTTATTTCGTTTTAAATAAAGACTTGTTGATTTTGTTTAGTAAGTACGTAACTGGGTACACTTTTCTTCCAAATGAACTTAAAAATCCTAATAAACGAAAAAACTCACGATAAAGTGAAATTCTATCCGAATTAAAGATTGTCAAAAAGCACAGTAAAACTTATGAGATCACGGCTTACGCTACAGACTTATCACGTGGTTTTTCTCATCCTATGTATTTTTTGTACTTTACAACAGATCAAAAATTATATGTATAAAAATCACCATAATTTTTCTATTCTCATATCGAATTTAAATAGGATTCATTTATTTTTTGTACATCTACCACAATGCAATCTTTATAAGGCCGCTTTCACATTAGAACGATAGCAGGGCGACAGTAGCGCGTCAAAAGTACATGCCTTCACATTATAATAAAAAAAAGTTAAAGAAACTAACGCGCTGCTAAAGTAGCCTAAATGTGAAAGGTTGATAAAAATGCATTTTTGCATGCCTATATACCTCTATTACACATGCAGTTTAAATAAATTAAGTGCCCTTTCTAAAACGACTATATCGCATAAATCTCGATTCCGAGTACCTGAATTGCACAAGCAAAATTAGTCTAATACAGCTCTTCGTTTTCTCTTATCTTAGCTATTCCCTTGAATCATATGAATTCAAGGGAGTAGCTAAGATTATATAAGCGTAATTCGAAGTAAAATCATAGCGTACATAGAGAAACCAATATTGAAAGATACGAGTAAACTATCTATTAAAACACGGACTGCAAACGGCTTGCTACAATAATAGTAAACATTTAATATAGTTTACCTAACAAAAGATAGGTTCACTACCAGGTCCAAACCAGAGCAAAACTATCTAGAATATTAAACAACTAGCTTCTCAACTTTTCATTTCTGAAAGAAGATTTGTAAAAGGGTACGTACACAAAAATAGTCGGGGCAACGAGACAAAGGAGAACTAAATAATTCATTCGACATACATAGGTCAGAATATTTCACAAATATTTTTTTGTAAGCTAAACAAGGCTAGCTAAAAATGTACGGCTTATCCATTTGGAAATAAGTATTACGAAAAATTTCCTAGCAAAGTTTTCGCTGAATTAATCATAGGAGATGAAAGGTAGTCAAGGGTGGTCGCCTTTTAATATTTATACCTTAAATTGAACATCTTTCGGTCATCGAAATATGGTAGCTTTAATCCTCATGTTTTACAATAGAACAGTGAAAATAGGAACGGGGTCAGGGTACTGTAAACTGGGAACATTATTAAAATTTCCGTTTTTATTCGTTATTGAATATTTTATATTAGTAGAGGCGTTCGAATGACAAACAATACAAAAGTGGACAAAGTTTTTCATGATATTTGAGAAAAACTTGGATTGTTATGGAGCAAAGAATGCAATGACGAATGTACACATATCATCACCATCTTCTTGTCCTTATCCCATGTTACTTGGGGTTGACGCAATACAACCCGTCATGCTATTAGCTGAGTCCGTCGCATAAAATACTCACACATATCAAACGACATTTTTCAACATACTCGAAAACTGGCTCTATAATGTCCTAATGGTAACTTTATTACATCAGTCACTTTACCTACAAAATATGTAAATAGACCGAAACTGTACCTAATTATTCAAAAGATTAAGTCTGTTAAAAAATTCATTTTCAACCAGGTAGTGAGATTATGCAAAATTTAATCAGGGAACGATGAACTTGGCTGGAACACTGGCTTTTAATATTTTAAACGCAATCTTACCGGCTTTATTGAAAGCACCTTGAATACATCGAAGGCACTTTACATAAGGGAAGAACCCCACTTATCTTCCTCAAATGGTGGTTGAAACATTAAGGGATGATTTTAAACACTTATGAAACGGGGTATTTGGTAAGAAAGGTTCTTTTAGGCAGTTGTGCCTTTCGGGGATCCACCCCATTACATTAGACAATAAGCCGCCTGTCAACCAGTGTGCCTATTTCAGAATTAGGTAAGTATTTTATGTTAAGAACGTGTCACACCCTACTTTTATGTCAAACTTTGTCAGGTTTTTAAGCGAACGAAGAGTTTGACAAATCCTCAATTTCAAATTCAGAAATCGAGGGAATTCGAATGACTGTTCAAATCCAGCCAGCAATATTTTTCCGCCAGTCTGCATGGTGTAAGGTTCCCATCAGCAAGCAACCTCCACATATAAAACCTACTTTACTTCAATATAGTTCAAACAAAATTGTTTATCAGTATTTATACCTAATTTCATAATTTTAATACCATTTTCATGTACTTTTTTTTTCATTAAAAATATGAACTTAAGAAAACGTTCTGGTAAACAATTTATTTATTCAAAGTGCTACCTTTTCCTCTTCAGGCGTTTTTTTTTTAAACTTTGCTTCAGTGTTTCTTGAGCATTATAAAAATAATTTTCTTTATTAAAAGACTCCCCTTAAACTTTTTTAAATAAACCGTAATGTTCATTTTATTTATAATCGGTCGAGGAAAAGGGTAATTAACTGTTTGAGGTAAAACGTTTGATAACTGAGGTAACTAAATGTTTTATTATTTTTAACTACTAACTTCCAAGAGCTTCTATAAGAATTGAAAAAAGGAAGGTTTCTAAGTAACTAATAATTTTATTGCTGTTGTAAATTTTATTTATGACAGTGGACTCACGCATAGGATATGAGGTTTCCGCCTGCTTAGCCGGGTTTTCCTGTAGCGGCCTTAATGAAAATTAACGCCTCGCAAGGCTTCTTTAAAAAAACTTCCAAACATTTTACTATTCCCAAACCTACTATAGGAGAAAGTCAACAACGCGTTTCATTTTCAGCTAATTTTTAATATAAATCTTTGTCCATTTAAGCCAAATACAAGAAAAAAATCCCCTCGCAATAATCCAAATAGTTAAGAAAACGAACAGCTGTCAATCTAAAAATAGCCTGTCTACGCATATTTCGATGTCAGACATCCCACGAGTCTGTCAGGAACAATCTTTGTGAATGTACCTTCCATTACATTCTTATAAAAGAACGCTGTCATTTAATTTGTTTCCTGTAATATGATATTATCGGAATAATGGACGCAGCTAATAAATGTAATAATGGATAATAGGTACTTAATAGGTACTTGTTTCTCAAGTTATTTGTCAGACTTAATTAGAAGTCTCTCTCTTGGATATCTCGTAGTAATCTAACATTTGAAGATTTTTTTATTTGTCGGAAACTGAGAGTTGTGTTCCATTATTACACTAAAATGCTTTAAAATAAAAACATTTTTTATTGCTGAATACAATGTATGTTACGTTATGGCAATGGATTTATAGATATGTACTACATTCTATCTATAAATCCATTGCCATAACGTTGAGTGAAAATAATAAATCGCAGTTTACGATATACCTACTGCCGGTTCTGAGGGCATTTTTTTTTGTTTTTTTTTTTAAATTTGTGTTTGCTCATGACTCTAGTCTAGGTCGAGATGACAGATTTTAACGTTCACAAATTTGACAAGCGGAAGCAAACGCTGCTCTAATTTTCTTTTTTGAACGATGGCCACTCGCATTTCAGCACACTAAGGCTGGTTAATGCTTAACTGGACTATAGCTTTAAAATAAGTAGAATTTGCACTGAGATATGATTACTGAATTAAGTCATGCTAAATCATTAAACAGAAAGCATTAACCTCAATGTGAAAAGGTCAGACACAGAAAAAATGATCATGCTCATCACACAAAGATTTGTCCTGGGTGGGAATCGAACCCACGACCTCCGGTTTAGCAGTCAGGGTCACTAACCACTCAACTAACAGGCCAGTCATATACAAACATGAACCTCTAAATCTCGCGTCGTTTTTTATTTTGTTAAAAAACTTTTTCCCCAGCTAATCTTTAAAACCATTACACACGCCAAAAGAGAATTACTGCCCTTATAATGGGGATTTTATTCAACTAGCACGCGAATACTACCCGGCAATTTAATTTAATGTGAGAAAGTTCCAGAGAACATTTCTAAGCTCAATAAAAAATTCCTTAGCAGCAATTGTGACTATAAAAAAGATTATTAATAATATTATTATTAGTATTCTGCGTAGGAGAAGGAACATGTTTATTTAATATACATAATATGATCTGTAGGTACTTTATTTACATACATACATAAAGACTTTCTCATTTATTAAATTAGGATGAAGTATTAAGTATAGTAAAGATAGTAAACAATCCAGCCAGGGTTGCGGAATTTGTTCGAAAGAGTCACCGCGGCCCTGGAACGCAAAGGGCTTTGGAAGAAACACGGATGGGTTTTAGTCAGTAAGAGTCTGACACGCCCTTCCGCTCCACCCAGAGCGGAAGAAGTCATTTGATGATTTCCCAACCTTAAAAAAAAAAAAAAAGGTACTTTATTTAACATAAATGTTTTTGCTCTAGTAAAAAAATATTATGTATGGGCTTGTACCACTACCCTTAAAACAAGTTATTTAATAACTTAGTAAGGGTGCTGGTTGCAACACCTACCTGTATTTTGGTATTTTAAATGTAATTTACAAACTAATATTTTAAGATTTTATAATAACATTGTAATTTTATTGGCTAAATAAATGTATTATTATTATAATAATATAATAAATGTGAAATAAACATTATCTATATGTCAGACTGTTTGTTACATCTTCACGTCAACGGCTGAACGGATTTGGATTGAACTGGTATACGGGTAGACCATGTCCTGGAATAGGACATACACAGGGTACTATTCATCCCGGTACCTTTGGGACAATATCCAACGTCGAGGTAGGCGAAGCCGCAGGGAAAGGCAGTTTTTGAACATTTTTTTTATTTTATATTAACACAAAATTCTCTTCCATTTGAGATTTTTCTTCTCGCATTTTCCTGTTTGGCCCAATACAGGGTAGCCTATTTATTATTCACAAAAATTGATAAATAATGACTTTGTTAATCTAGTTTAGTAGCAAATATTGCCTCTGGATCTCGAAAACCCATTAGGAAAACCTGGTTTTTCCTGTACAGCGCCGCAGCATTGCTAATGTGCCAATACTTCATATATAGTAAGTAACGTAAGTCTATATTTACAGAGAACCTTATTTTACTTTAAATTATTCAAATCGGACCTTTCGTTTAAAAGTTCCAAAGGATATAAAAAAGCTCTAAGTGAGAAAAATCCGATGAAGTTGAAACACGGCATTAATGACTTGGATAAAGGGCGAAAACTGGTGATGAAGTTTTCAGGGGAGGACATTATTGCTTACTTCAATTGACGTGGGAATTGGTATGAACAAACTAAAATTGGGATAATTGAAACAGATCTAACAATTTTTGCAAAATCAACCCCAGACGAAGTGAACAGGGTGGATAGTTGCACTGATTCAGAGACCACAGAATCAGCAGCAGAAATGGCTGGGTGATTGATGAAAATCGTTTTGCTTAATTTTCCAAAACTAAAGGTAGAGCGGGCGTTGAAGTTTGTGGAGTCCCTACTAAATCCGCGCGGACGAAGTCGCGGGTGAAGTGCTTGTCATATAATAAAGCTAAGGGGTTTGTTTGTTTGAACACGCTATTTTTGTATATGATAGCCACATTCATGAGGAAGGCTCTTAGTGCGCCCGCGCCCGTTTTTAAAAAAACGGGATATGCGCGTACGAAATCGCAGGCAAAGGCAGGAAATTTTCTATAATTAAAACTCTTTTTATTGACAGAAAACTTATTAATGTGACTAAAGAATCAAATCACCGCTCATTGAATCTTAAACTCTGTTTCTTAATCACCACTTACAAAATTACTTGAAAATCCTATCTCCGCTCAGATCTTAATGAGAGCCTCTATTTACTGACTAAGCATGAGTCAAAGAGACTTTAATACAAGAAGAAACAGTTGTAAGTGGTCCCTGACCCCTCATCCAGAATAGCAAATATTTAAACAGGCAAAGTAAACAGCCATTTTGTTTAGGATAAGCTTCAAAGTACCCTAAGCTGTTTCGTTTGAACACAGCAGGTTATGTTTCAAATAAATTGAACGATTCGAAATAAATTTATATCTAGTTCGTTTCTTATTTGAGGATTATAGGAATTAGGAGGTCTGTACAAACCTTTGAAGGTAAAATCATTTAAAAATGTGTTAATTTTTAGGGTTCCGAACCTCTGTATGGAAAAACGGAACCCTTATAAGATCACTCGGTTGTCTGTCTATCTGTCTGTCCGTCTGCCACAGCCAATCTTTTTTTGTTTCTGCGAATCTACTACACCGATTCTGTTGAAAATTGGTACACATGTTAAGGACCTTTTGGGACCTAAACACGGACGCATAACGAAAATAAAAAAAAATTGAAAATGTGGTCACTGTTTTGGGGGACAAGAAAAAAAAAGAAAAGTTTTTCCAACTGCATCGTTAGGATCTGATAAGTATTTTCTTTTTAATTTAATGAAAAAAATCCGTTCCGAAGTTAAATTGAAAAGAAAAACCATTGACTTTTCCCCCCTTTTATCTCCAAAACTACAGAGCCGAGATTTTTTTAAAAATACAGATAAAATAGGTCTTTACTAATAGATTACAGGAAATTCTGTAATAATTTAATAATTTTTAAGGTAAAGTGTTAAAAAAAATATCGTTCGGAACCCTTTGCATGCGAGTCCGACTCGCAATTGGCCAGTTTCTATTTTCTTAAGAGTTCAACTTCTTTATCATCCACCTATTCCATTGTGACGTAGACACTCATAATGGATCTTCAAATTAATCCTCAAAATCTAAACAGTTAAACATTTTCTTCAACACTTAAACGTAGCAAGATTTATGACTCTATTCCATATTAATTTTCTAACAACAAACAATTTTCCAAGAAGTAAAATTAGATACTAAAGCTTATTTCAAAGAATATTACAAGTCAACGCTTATTGGCCGGGAAGAAACAATTGAATTATTATTTTTTGCCTTCTTTGATAAGAGCCGGGCTTTTATTAGAATCTAATTAGAGAATTAGAATGCACAGTTTCCATCAGGGACCAGTGTCAAAGACTCATCAGGGAGAGGCAATCAAATTATTTTCAGGTGAAAGGGCTTTGACAATAAAATTCCTTGGTTCGTAACCTTCATAACTAGGATACGTAATTTTTAATTTCCTACCGTTCGAGTCGTCAGCCAGAGTCTCTCTCGAAAATGTCGAAGTTCACTTCCTTTTCTGGTCTTGTTCTGCGCCATCCATCAATTTTATTGCTGTCGTTAAATAAGAAAACTTTCTTGTTCTCGATTTCAGTTTTATTTGTTTTTCTAAACTTCAGTCTTAAGTCCAAGGTTGTCTCAACAAAACCTTGGACTTAAGACAAGGTTGTGTTGAGCTGTAATTTGACAAGTTTTAAGTATTTGGGATTGACCTCGTGATATTTATGTTATGTGTCCATTTCAGGACACATAACATTTTGGACTTTTGACATTCGGTAACGCTGATGTGATGTATCATTTTCTAGGGTCTCATAACTTTGTTTAATCGAACCGTGATACATCTTACTTAAGATCTATACGACGTTATTTCCCACACTTCAACATCGCTCTTCCCTCCTTAGAGAATAATCTGAACACATTCAAAAGAGCTCAGCGCGAAGTTCACACATCTAATAAGCATTAAAGTGGCTCCCCCACTTCGGAGCACGCTTTCGATACAGAATAACGACGATGCATTGTGCTTGAGAGCTGCTTCGTGTCCGATGAGTCCATAAATCAACCGCTATACGTAGATCCACTAAATCTATGTTCCTCAACAAGATTCAGGGTCTTGCTGAACTGGTCGGATTAATGCTCATCGTTAACCGTCTGAGTTTTGCACAGTCGAGGGAATCTTTTGATCCCTTCGCATCGCTAACATTTTTTGTGATGGTAGATAGATGTGCTACAACTTTATATTACATTCTGTAGATGTTATGTGGCACGTGGCAAACAGATTTAAAAAATATTAAGAAATGGGTGTCCCAAGGGGGCCAAGGGTTGGCTTTTACCTTGGACAGAGGATAAGTATTGCAACACAACGTGGCAATGCCTTGTCTTTTCTGCACACCTACAATCGACAGCAACGCGAAGAATATTTTCCACCATAATCTATAGTTTACTTATTATTTATTACAATTTTTTTTTTTTTTTTTAAGGATGGGAAATCATCAAATGACTTCTTCCGCTCTGGGTGGAGCGGAAGGGCGTGTCAGACTCTTACTGACTAAAACCCATCCGTGTTCCTTCTAAAGCCCTTTGCGTTCCAGGGCCGCGGTGACTCTTTCGAACAGATTCCGCAACCCTGGCAGGACCGCAACCTTGGCAGGACCGCAACCCTGGCAGGTTATCTTAAGTATACGTAGTTAGTTAAGTTCTTTAATGACAAGGAAATGGTTGTGCTTTTAAAATAAAGCAGTAAGAAATTGCGCTAGTGAAGAAAATATCTCGGAGCGAAATCTTATTGGTGCATAATGAACTATAATCCTGTTTGTCAGCCGTTTATTGGATGATTGCGTTCGGTATTAACTTCCGAGTTCAGTCGGATGGCAGTTTCGACAGTTTATTTGAAATTCAGGAAACTTCAGCTGAGAATTAATTTAGTTTTATGATCTGTTCAAACGGATGTCGTTCCGCCATATTTGCTCGAAAAGTTTATTTGGTTTTACGTGAATTACTATTCAAATTGACTTTTATTCTAAATGGTATCTGATAACATAGTATTGAATGGAAAATAATAGTTTTACAATAGAGATTCAGATATCGATGTGGCCAAAAGGTTCTGGAGTGGTGATCACGTATGGCAGGCTTCCCAAAAGGGGGACCGATGACCTGGTGTAGGCCGAGGCAACCGCTGGATGCAAAACGCACAGGACCGGTAGATAATGACGATATACCCCTATGTCCAGTATTGGAGAACTTTGCTGGTCGGCTAAAGCGATTAGCATGATGAGAAATCCATAATTATTCCTCCCTAAAACAATAACAAAATTTTCAACGCTACCGAAGATTTTGTGGAAATATTATGCACTGTTCGGACAACTAATTCCTTAATAAATATCAGACACAAGAGGACGAGGTATTGCTGTAGCCTCTCACATAGTTTGTAGATATTTTAAGCTCAACAGCACCACCTAATTTGATTTCAGATCTCACTTGTGATTGCAATCAGCAATGTTTGTCTCTCAAACTGACACTAACACTATTTTGAATTGTATACTAGCTTTTACACCTCAAAAGTTATGTTATGTTTCCTGAATTGAAAACTGACGAATGTGTTAACACTCCGACTGTACTTTTAATCTTTCAAATAAGCCTCAATTACCACACAATTTTGAAAGATTGCAACTGACATACAAATACAAACGTTGCTTAAAATATTGTAGGACTGGGACTCAGATCAAACTAATTCCAATTTCATCCAAAAACTTAAGTCTGAGTAAGTTGCTAGCACAAGGTTAAATAACAAAGATATCATTCATAATAATGAGCCCTTATTAGCACTCGGAGATAGTAAAATAACTGCGACTGGTGCACGCGAGCCTTAGCAGAATGATTGAGTGTTAAGGGTTAAACGTATAAAAAACTAGCTAAACTATCCCAAGGGAACATACTCCCGGGATGAAAAGTAACCTATGTGTTATTCCAGACAATAATCTACCTCTGTGCCAACTTTCATCAAGATCCGTTCAGCCGTTCTGACTTGATTGAGTAACAAATACAAACTCACAAACTTTCACATTTATAATATTAGTAGGAAATAGGATCAACAAAAAAAAATGGTTTAAACATATCAGTATTTACTGAGCAGTCGCACAACAATTACAAGTTGTACGTCGCGGACGTGTGTACCTATGTCAAAGTAAAAATCACTTTGACATAGGTACACACGTCCGCGTCGTTCGTGATAAAATCCCTGATTAGTTCGCAATGGAACTTTATTCATCATCCCTCCCGGACGGGTAGGAATGGTTCCCATGATACATCTGCGCCGGCCAGCCCCTGATAACACAATAAGCCTTTTATACGATCCGACATCCTTATTCTGGACGCGAAAAACTTCCGATTTGAAGGGAAAGGCCGGCTTCACTATTTATTTATAAGAAGTTAAGAAGTAATAAGTGCTATAATAGGTTTTTCCTGCGGCTTCGCGTGGGTTTTATAGGAACCGTGCATTTTCCGGAATTTAGTCAAGTAACAGCAGCGGAAACGTTTGTCTTGGTATGGTCGTGTGAGGACGAGGAATGAAACGCATGTTACAAAAAAAACTTAGGTGTAATTTCATTAGAGTTGTCTGTCTGTCTTGCTAATGAAACAAAGTCAAAGTCAAAGCGTTTATTTCAATTAGGCCATTAAACGGCACATTTGAACGTCATCATTTACAGTTCAGTAAAATAACAGTATTCAATTAGTAAAGTGACTACTGTCCATTCGGAAAGATAGATTCTTATGGAGAAGAACGGACAAACTCCATAGTTACTCTTTTCAAATAATGGTTTTACAAAATTTGGTATACAAAAATAAATTTAATATTATGCGAGGACGATGCACCCAGAATAAAGTGATTGTAATTATTATGATTATAAGGATAAAGATAGATAATTGTGTTATCGAATCTGTAGAATGATTCATTCCATATATTCCTACACAAACAAACAAACAAACAATTTTACTTGCTTATAATATTAGTTTAGATGTACGAGTATTATGACTTATATTATTATTGTATGGATCGCATCTATGTCTTTGTTGCCCTCGACTTCTCAAAATGGCTACGTGCTTGCGTTGTTACCCTCGTCAAAATGGTATCGTTAGTGTCTCGAAGTACTTACGTAAGGAAAACGAGACTTTATCACGTTATACATAATTCTAATATTATTTGCATTATGTACGTAAAAACCTACCGAAAAACGTGTTTATTTCGGGGAATTTGACGTTATTTAAAAACGCCAAAAAGTTTTGATAAGTATTTGTTTTAAAAAAAAATAAAGTGTGAGTTTTTTTTTGTGATGTTCGTAACTTCGTACCCAGAAAGATCATGTAAGCTTTGCAAAACATACTCGCTTTTGTACATAAGCTGTTCCGTCATGTTTTTATTTGTAGATATGTTTTAGCGTGTACAATTAAGAAGAATAATAAAAAAAAGAAGCCAGTGACAGTTATGAAATGACCAGTTTCCACTGACGACGCTCGTTCACGAACATGACGTGTATCAATATCATTCAGCTCATTTTGAAGGAACTGAATGTTCCGACACGGATCCCACAAATGCGTTTGATAGCCAAGAAGCTTATTATCATCTCCATTTTCAGTGCCTTTTTGTAATAGTGGGCCACCACCAATCTTCATAATATGCTTGCGTTAAAACTGAAGGCAGAGTTGCCAGTGCACAGTGGAGCAAAGTAGACTAATCCAAAAAGATGCATGCTTTGCAAATCCACCCATTCTGCCAGCGCTTTGGAGTTGGTATTAGTTTCCATATTTTTATTTTCTATTAAGTATCAAAACTATCTTCCTTACGAAATCAAACAATAGATGCTATGGAAACAGAAATAAATACGAGATAAGTATTAAAACACAACCAAAGAAATACCGTAAAAACTTTTGTGAACGAATATCACTGTTTTTGTATGATGATTGTGTGTGTACATAGCAAGATTATGAATTGCTGTACTGAACTTGTCTCTTCTGAATCTTTTAAATTACCGTAATATTAAACTGACTTATTACTTACTTATTTAAAAAAGGTTTGACTTGTTGTCAAAACTTTTTGAAGAGCGTAATTTTTATGGATTCGTCAGAACGACAACATAATAAAAAAACGCTTAAATATCTAATAACGTGAACTTAGCTATAAAAGGTTTATAAAACGTTTATGATTAAAGAACTTTATAATACGTTTGTAGCTTAGCTATACTTTTGAGCATTTTAACTAATGAACGCTATAAGTATATATAATTTATGTTCGAAAGGATTATCCTACTAATATTATAAACGCGAAAGTTTGTAAGGATGGATGGATGGATGGATGTTTGTTACTCTTTCACGTAAAAACTACAGAATGGATTTTGATGAAATTTGGCACAGTGGTAGATTATGGTCTGGAATTACACAAAAGATACTTTTTATACCGGGAATATGTTCCCTTGGTATAATTTTCGACAACCACACGGGCGGCGCCGCGGACGGCAACTAGTTATGAATAACTAAGTGTATATGAAAATAGCTGTACAAAACCTACTTACTCATTAAGTATGTATTTCACTATGTAATAGTGTACATTATATATGTATTATGTTTTCGAGTCTAGCTTGATTTTTGTCTAGAAATGAATTTCAAAGGAATCACTCATATGTAACATACATTATGAATTCAGCTTCAAGGGTAGATCAAATCGTAACATTTTATGATTGTACGTAAAAGCCTTCAAGCCAACATGACTTTCTTTATCACTGTTTGATGTGTGATAAGATTTTGATTAAATCTCACGACTGACAGCGATTTCCTTTCCAATATGTTTCATTGAAATGTTAACAAAAAAGCGGAAATGAAAAAATAAGGTCGATTTTTTCGATTTCCTATTCTTTAAAACTCATCTCAGTGGGTAATAGTGACTTGTGAAATGTTCAGGTTGAGAAAGAAGATTTTCAGTGGGCATATAGAAAATCTTATTCAATTCAGAGAAAATTAATGACTTTCATAATATACATTATAAGGAAAAGTTGCATCAAATAGCCCGTTCTCTTTAATTCCATACTAGCACTTCGCCCACGACTTCGTACGCGCATATCTCGTTTTTCTCCGTTCCCGTATAGCCTATGACGCTCACAAATAATGTGGCTGTCTATTGGTTAAAGAATTTTTTAAATCGGTTCAGTAGATTCAGAGATTGGGTAATCTCTGAATCTACTGAACCGATTTAAAAAATTCTCTACAACCTCACAAACTTTGCCTCTTTATACTATATATTATTATAGATTTAGATCTGACAGTTTACTAGGAACATGATAAACTGGAGTAAAACGTACTGAATAAAATAGTTTTGTAAAACGCAAACAATCAAACCTCCGAACCTTTTCTCAACCATAATGGGTTCGGCTTCCAGTCTGACCAGATGTAGCTGAGTACTAGTATTGTACATGGAGCGTCTGCCTCTCTTACCTACGCAACCCAGTAACTGGGTAACACGATACCCCTTGGTAAGACCGGTGACAGATTCCCTGGCTTCTTACTGCCGTCAAAGATCTACAGATGGCAGCCGGGACCAACAGCTTAACGTGCTTTCCAAGGCTTTGCTTTCTGTAAAACACAAACATCGAAATCAATATTTCTAATCACGCTCTTTAAAATGATCCCTACTACACACAAAAATTTAGCCAGTTCCACACTTTCTCTGCAGGGCAAGACAACTAAAGAGGAAAAAGAAAACGTACTTATTTGACAAATATACAGAATATTTCCACACAAAAATGCTCACGGCACTGGTAAATTAGCCTTCAGTAGTCGGTGTAATTTACTTCCGACTGTCAATTTGGACGGCTCGTGGTAATGACACTAACAAGGAAAAATGAAATGCAGAAAATGTAAAAAAATACTGAATATATTTTTCTGCTTGCTAACGGGCTTCGTCGCACCTCACGCCTTCATATTCAGGCTCTTATTTTGTTTGCTGTGGAGTTTAAATATACTGTAGACACTGGTAGTTTTACAAAATTGCTGTAAACTAGATAAATATTAGGACAAAGTAAACCTACTTTAAGTAAGCGGCAATGCTGTCACTTTTGTCATTGACAGCGATGTGGATGATGCCCAATGATTTATTTTGTTTTTATACGCGTTTGTACATAATTTTGCGATTATTAGACTTTAAGTAATATGGTTTTTAGAAATCAACTACGCCTCCCCATACAAAATTGGTTTTGCAAAATTGCTGTGAAATAGATAAATATTAAGACAATGTAAACTTACTTTAAGTAGGTAATAGTTTTTAGATATCAATTGCGCCTCCCCATACAGAATTGGTTTTACAAAATTGCTGTAAACTAGAAAAATATTAAGGGCAATGTAAATCTCCTTCAAGTAATGGTTTCTAGAAATCAATTGTCGGTTTCGATCCTGTTCTCTTTTCCTTTCATTGTTTTTGCATTTGACCGACGAAATTTCTCTCTTTTAATTTATACTACTTTTTATTTTTTTAACTTCAACATATTTACATTTGCGTCGAACACTGGTTTTAACAAAAGATGTAACATAACAATTGAATTATCATCATATAGCCCGGAAAAAACAAACGCTACATTCCACAATGGTCCCAACATTATTAGTTCCAACATCATTACTACTAGTTAAGATCAAGAGAACTCCTTTTTTCATTGTGATTATAGCAGGTGAAAGAATAGAACACTTGACATAATTCCATCCGTATCCAAGGTGAAACGCACCTTTTATAGAAGCTTTATTTCTGAGTATAGACTCTGAACACAGCGCTCACACAGCCTGCACGCAGGCGTTATTAAATCGACTTCGCAGCTTCAAGAGGCTCCTTTACCTCACAAAGCATAGTTCTCTTAATAAAGTTCAAAGTCGCGTATGACTTCTTGTGAGTATAGTTTCGAGCATGAGGAAATCGTGAGCTTTTTGTACAAAATGAGTACTAAGAAAAATTATTTGCTATAAAATACATAGAATTCAATTGCATGTGGCTAAAACTCAAAAAAAAATACTCGAATTTGACCACAATCTCATCAGAGGGTAGATAAACGATGACGAGGTCGATGATCGAGCACGCTTGCCTAGAAGTAACCTATTTACTCTTCGACTTCAAAACTCCCAACTTGTAGCTATTTGTATCTTGCTCTTGAAACAATAGCTTATAGCATGTTACGTGTAGACCAGTCATCATCATCACCATCATATCAGCCGAAAGACGTCCACTGCTGGACATAGGCCTCCCTCAAGTGTCGCCACAACAACCGCTCCTGTGCGTCTCGCATCCATCGGCTACCCGCGACCCTCACCAGGTCATCGGTCCACCTTGTGGGAGACCTTCCAACGCTGCGTCTTCTGGTACGCGGTCGCCACTCCAGAAATTGTCGCCCCATCGACCATCTGTTCTGCGAGCAATGTGCCCTGCCCACTACCACTTAAGTTTGGCAATCCTTCGGGCTATGTACTAGTACCTACTTCAATTTAACGAGGCATCTCCATGAACACACGTCCCATTAACGATGCTCCACCTAACTTATTACTCACTTACCCATCTATTAAAAGTTAGTTCAAGTACTAACAAGCAAATAAATCTAGCTTCTAAACTAGGTACGTCAGTAAAGGGTTGTTACCTGCGTAGTTAGTAAAGAAAGAAAAAGGAAAGAAGAAAAGAAATAAAGAAAAATATTTGACGACAGCTCACTAGGGACACACGTAAAATAACATAAAAAGTGGCAATGAAAACAAAACATATTGTATGAAGGCCATTGACTTGACTGAAATATAAAGCTTTAGGGTGGACACAACTATATCCGATTGTGTGATCCGATTCGGGTTGCCAGATGCTGTATGTTATTAAACCGCTCAAAAATAAAAATTCGCAAAATCCGTGGCTCACATTTGAAAGACTTCGGCATCATAGAAAATATGTTTTAATTCTATAATTAGAAATTACTTCCTCAGAAAGAGGCAGAGGACAGATTTTCTCTCGATCTCTCAGAATCACATAATGCTAAATCACGTGCTCGCACTAGATTTCTTGTACATCTGGCAACCCTGATCCGACAGTTGGAAGGGGAACCAGAGCGTCTGTTTCCAGCATTAGTGTATAAAAAAATAAATTTCATTAAAAATTACCTAATTTATTTTTCTAAGTCATGACTTGGAGGCACTCGTTTCTCAATGGTCGCACTATGTTCAATGCTCCAGATTTTTTAAAACCTTTTCATTTCACTCTTAGCAAGATATCCAAAATCGATAGGATTTTTATAGGTACTTACATAATATTGTATAGGGTACCATTTCTTTTGAAGCCTTTAGATAAATCTAGTTACCTACCTTAATTAGTTAGAAATAATAGCCCATGTTGCTAGAGCATTATGTTAAAGTAAAACGCTAATAACTCGTAGTTTTTCGTGGAAACCAACCGATTCTGGCTAGAACATGAATATTTAAAACTGTTCCTCACTTCGTATATTCTTGAGCTAAATTAGCGAAATATATTAATAATTTACTCTTTCATTATGAAGCTATTAATTATTCATTAGGAAGTCTAGTAATTTTGCGGAAAATTGAGGAAAACCGAGTGCACAACATTCAAACTATGACAGCCAGCTCATTGTTGACTGATTAAGTTTTTGAATAGGGAATGAGTTTCATCATTGACAAATTCTGCGTCAACTAGCTAGCTGTTCAGTAAATTATTATCGTATATTTAAAGTTTTCAACATAATTTCATGTCAAAAATAGTAAAGTAATAAAGCAACCAAAAAATTGGTTGTCTGTAAAGCGATTAACGGACAATACTTTAATGTGACAACATCATATTAAAACATTGACGAAATGATTGCATACTTTTTTGAATAAAATTGAATCGTGCAGCGCTCTCGTTCCGATCGTAACGTTACAATGAGTCATCCTTTTTCGTGCGTGCAGCCGGTGTTCATCGATTTATTAGACGTTGTCACGTCAAAAAACAATAACATACGAATTCTCGAATCCCGAGAAGAAGACAAATATTTGATCAAGATGTTTTAAATTTTCATAATACTTAAACTGTGGCCAAATTTCCCTACAGGACGTGACCTTATTCTTTGATTCTCGAGTGCTCAAATTACGTCGCAACTTCCGGAACCCTTTTATTTTGTAACGTTTTTCACCGTAGCTGACCGCTTGACCGCGGCCCAGTAAAGCCCGTTTTTCATCTCACTGATCCCTTTCATGCTCACAGACCTTACGTTGTAGATTCAAGGTTTGATTCCCTCACGAAGGTTTATCTTTACGCCTTGGTTATCACAGGGTCTAAAACTGCGGGCTTTAAAATCTACGGGTAAATTGTGTATGAATAGAAGACTATTTTTCTTGTTTTCTGCGAATCTAGCTGAGAAACGAAGAATTTTGCTTTAGTAGTAGAACGCTCAAATATTTTCTCTCAAATTCATTTTGGGAGAATGCATTTTAATCGTCGCATTGTCTGGAAACTCCGCGTCAGCACAATCTGGTGAATAATACCAAAATGTCTCCAAACCTTTGTCTGATAAACTTTACGCTGCGTTGTTATTTTTAAGAAAACCAAGTTCAATTCAATTTTACTTTGGAGATTAACCTTGCTTGTTAAGAAATTTCGTAATTAACTTTGACAACAAGACAATAGGCAGTCTGGCTGAGTTCGTCGCCATTGACGGTAGACCCGTAGCTTTAAACAACAAATTATTAAGGTTTTGTTTTAAACCGACTTTGTAGGAATAATCCAGCATGAGTCGTCATTTCATCCCCTTGAGTTTCATATCGGGCTTTGCTTTCATATTATAATTTCCGTCTCACATTATCGAAATGATTTTTTTCAGAGATAGTAGCTATGGTTTTAATATCTCATTTGCATTTAACAGATTATCTATCATTTTAATAGTGTAGTACCTGAATATGTAAGACGTATAAAGCTTCAAATGAATGCCAAAAAATGTTATATTCAATCCAATTCTGATGACGAGAGTCTCCAATTTCCAATGGGATTTTTTGTCAGTACATTTGTCCTCCTGCTAGACAAAGGTCTCCCCCATAGCCTTCTACATTTCCCGGTGTACCTTCGCATGCCAATCTCCCAATATGTATGTCACTGGAAAATTGCTGACTCCTTAATATTGTAATAATTATTTGATCATAATTTCTGGATATATTATGGAAAAATCATTTTGAATACAAGAAACCCCATCCAAATTTTTGAGGTTGAGATATAGTTAACCATTTTACGCGATATTTTACAATCTTACGGCGTCTGCAATTTTCCGGTGACATGTATACTAAACACATACAAACAGATACTTAAATTTCACATCACCTTATTCACTTAAGGTTTAATTTGTAACATAAATGGTTTAATTTGTTAAAGCCTTATAAATCAATCATCTGTTTGCAAACCAAATCGGGCTTCATCTGTAATCGGATAGAACGTCTTTTGATGTATTCCTCTATGTACCTACCTACTGAGTGCTGACGTCAATTCGGATTCCGTAGAGCTTCGGTAATGTTAGAGGGCAAAAGCTAGCAACTACTGTATTACGATAAACGCGAGCCAAACCGCGGCTTGGCTCGCGTTTATTTTTTTTTTGCAAACAATTTCTCCAACCGTCAGCCTAATAACCAACTTCAGGGTTGTCTGTCTTAAAATCAATATAAATAAAATTGTTCCGGAACTGGTGACTGAGTGATTGAGTGACTGACTGACAGACAAGGCACAGCCGAAACTACTGGTCGTAGAGAGCTGAAAGGCATGTAGGTTCCTTGTGGAGTGTAGGTGAGCACTAAGAAAGGATTTTTCGAAATTCGTACGGGAGTGGAAAAACAGGGATATGCGCGTACGAAGTCGCAGGCAAAAGTTAGTATCTAGATCAAATTCATCAAAATCGGTTCATCGAGGCGTTAAGCGTAAAGGCGTAACAAAACAACTCACTATTGCAATATTCAAGCAGGTTTTAGTCAAGAGGCGAAAAATGAAAAACTACTGAACTGATTTTGATGAAATTTCTATGGGACCGGGAAACCGGGAAAGATCAAATCGGTTCATAAATGACGGAGTTATGAGGTAACAAACATAAAAAAATACAACCAAATCCAGAACCTCCTCCTTTTTTTCGAAGGCGGTTAAAACCAAAAAATATCTAAATTAAATTATATGCAAAATAATATTCCTACTTTATAGAAATCTTGGCTGCATCGTATTTCTAATGTATAATGAACCACTCAGCTTAGTAGATATGCTGAGTGAGTACCTCTACTTAGAATGCAACATAACGTAGCTACTACTAGCGAAGCTTAATAGCTATATAGGAACAAGCAGGTAAGCTGCGAAATGTTCCTGTAAGCTTCGGATTATTTCTACACTAACTTTTGCCCGCAACTTCTTACGCTCATGTCCCGTTTTTTCCCGTAGGTATTTCTCGTTCCCGTATAGCGCCTGTAGCATTTCTCATAAAGGTGGCTATTAAATACAAAAATATTTTCAAATACGACTGGTAGTTCCAGAGATTAGAGTGCGGCATCAATGCCGCCACATGAAAAACTAAAAAACGAAATTTGTACGGCAACAAAAAGAACCGCAGCGCCATCTACGACGAACTAACAACAAAATCCTGCATCGCGCAAGCAAAGTTCTCCGTGCGATTTGAACACATACAACAGTCCGAATATCAACTATCGAACAGTTGCCCACCAGACACAACAACCGTCTGGTTCGGAGGATCCTCCCCTTTTCGGTGGACGTATGCGGGACTTTACTGTCTGTTCCGCATACCTCTAGAAAACAAACAAACTCTTCAGCTTTATTATTAGTATAGATGAGTTACCCCTACGTAATTGTAAGTTCTGAACATTATAAGTAATGTTTAAAGTTATTTTAGTATAAGGACAAAGTTCTGGTGTCTAACACGTTCTTTTTTGAATTTTCGGGGATAAGGAGAGGGTAAATTTTCATGTTTTGAAAAAACATTCACTATGATCACTAGTTAAGGGCTTAGGATTTTGAGTTAAACAACCAAATTCAGTAAGTACGCTCAATACTCAATGTTCGCACGTTCAGCCGGCATGGCGTGCCACGATATATGAATTCGCCATCACTTAGCTGAACCATACATTTATTTTATACATTTATTTGTGTATACCCTATCTCTTCTTTTGAGACAAACAGGCAGACAGACACAGGAGTGGAACTTGTTAGGGTTTATTTGTTTCATATGGACATACGGAACCCCAACAAACTTTTGGAAGCGTTGCAGTTTAATAGATTGACAAACTCACATAGACATACATACATATAGACTTTCTCATTTATTAAATTAGGACGAATTATTAAGTATGGTAAAGATAGTATACAATAAGTATAGTATACGAGGATTTATACTTATATTTCCATTGCCATCCTAGAAAAAAGCTTTAATAAAGTCTGTTTATCGGACTGCCTTTTCTGACAAAGTCACAAAAAAGTCGATTTCTTCTAGCACAGTTAATTTTCATTAATTAAAAACTTTATTCAGGGCCATGCTCCTTCAATCTTTGACATTTATTAGGTATTTAATATAGGTAAAAGGAAAAATCCCTGCTATCAATCTTGGAAATCCTCCTGCGTGCCTTGAATAACATTATTTAAATGTTAAACATTTATGCTAGATGAGTTTTTCACAGAAATACCTATAAAACGAAAGGAGTACGAAATATATCATGAGTGGTGTTTTGTTATCATTTAATGGTGGACATTACCTAAAACGTAGAAAAGGCATCTTAAAAGATATTCGATTTAGCAGATTTCCGTTCATGGAATCTAGATCGATAGATCTAGATTTCGCCTTTTCCAAACTATAAATATGTTGGGCGTGCTAGAACCAATATTTTACATGAAGAGACACATCTTACTTCCTCAAATACCAGATACAATTTTAGGAAAGCCAAAAACATACATAACCTCTTAAAAGAAACGTAAAATCCTCAACGAGATACGAATGACTCCCAAGTGGGGCATTGCACGCTCGTTTGTGACATTCAAATCAGCAAACTTTAAAAAATGGATGGTGTTATTCAGAAATATAACGCGAAATTTTCAACATTTTGCTCTTTTGCCAGCCCTCCGCGACACTCGAGGTGAAGAGCTCCCTTCAAGCGCCTGATTCAGCTGTATACAGCGAAAACACCGCTTGAAGCACAACCTTCCGATCAAGTGTTGCTCTTATGAAAGTTTAATAAAGCGATTTCTTTGTCTATACGTACTTCCTCGACCAACGAAAGATTACACGCGTTTGTACATACTTTATCGGGCAGTTATGACCGTTATTGCTTTGAAATAAGGGTGTGAATACTGTAAAGGGGTGGTTTAATGCCCGAACCGGTGTGAATATTTTATTCAGCGGTTTACAGCGTTTATATGATTTTCTCCTGACCTCAGGGATTAGTGTGTTAACTTGAACCTGTTAATTTACATCACGAAGGCATCTCGTTTCATATTATAAATGTGGGAAATGTGTGAAAAGCTTTAGAATATTGAAGCTCAAAAAGATAACAGGGACAATGGGCACTTAGAATGTATGTGGATTCGGTGAAACATTCTATTGTCCCGTGTTTTATTTTAAAATGTCCACGTGGTTTATTTATTTTAAAAAGTCGGCACTGTTTAAAATGTCCTCTTAGTATAGGTATTTTATTTTTAACAGTTATGATATTAAGCTTGAAAAAAAAACAGCAGTCAGTTATTTACGTGCCTTAAAGGAAAAACAAAATATGAATTTTAAAACAAAGGCTTTTTCTAAATCGTTGCCTCGCTAATCCTTTGAAATGTAAATTAATCAAACTTTTCATTTTAGCATTATGCGAACGACAGCGAAGTACCTCATTAAATTATTCTACAATTCCAAGTATTAATATGAAAAATGGATTTTTAACCGATTCAGTTGAAATTTAGTACACATAATATGAACTTCTATGAACCAAATACGGACGCGTATCGAAAATCAATAAATTTGAAAAGCGGATGACTATTTGGAGGCAAATTAAAAAAAGAAAAGCTTTTCCAACTGTGCCAAATATTCCATTCTGCATCAATTAAAAAAAAAATTAAAAATAAAGAAAGCCCAGAGCACAGACCAAAGCCTTTGCGTATAAAACGCAGATTCTCAACACATTTTCTAAAAAATAATATTTATTATGTGTACTACTAATATAAGATCCAGTTTTCGAGTTTGTTGAAAAATGAGTTTTTAATTATAGTGAATCTTATTCAAAGTTGAATTGTAACCACTTAGTCAAAAGTCTAATAATGATCAACTCTACGATGAATTGAAATGCAATGGAACAATAAATTAATTACGTCAATGTATTTCCTTGCTAATAACAATCCGATAACTTAATTATTTATGAGCAGAATCCAAAGCATTCGACATTATTAGTAATCAAATATTAATAATTGAGTTCATTGGTAGGCGATACTACACATCAGTATGTCAATCAACCGTATCTTTTCCTATTTATGTTTGGGTCGGTCATCCAGTCTTAACATAACTGGATGCAGCAGAGTACCAGTATTTTACATGTAGTGACTACAGGGGTACGCGGAACAGAGAGTAAAGTCCCGCACACCTCCACTGAAAAGGGAGGATCCTTCGACCAGACGGTTATTGTGTCTGGTGGGCAACTGCCCGATAGTTGATATTCGCACTGTTGTATATGTTCAAATCGCACGGAGAACTTTGCTTGCGCGATGCAGGATTACGTTGGTAGCTCGTTGCTGACAGGATACATGGCGTTGCGGTTCTTTTTGTTGCCCTAAAAAAATTCTCTTCTTAGTTTTTTATGTGGCGGCATTGATGCCGCTACACGACTGCATTTCTGACCTCCACAACCCAGTAACTGGGTAAAATGATACTCCTGGACAAGACTGATGTCAGATTGGTTGGCTTTTGACTAGTAACAAATGACAAACAAAGAACTACAAAAACAAAAACGGAGGAATCTCGATATGTTAAGATGGTCACCCGTCCTCGGACCAACGCTGCAACGTCTGCAAGCGTAGATCCTTGTAGATCGATTCCTGTGGCTGTTATTATTTAGCCACGAGCTCCTCTCACATCAAATATATATTAGTATGTAATGTAGTATATTACTTTAAGAAAGTACGAAAGATACGTTTTTTGAAATCTTCTTCTTCTTAGCGTATCGGTGGCAAATACAGTTATCAAATTTTATGTTTGGCCCAGTACTCAGCAACGGCAACACCGTTCGCTGACGCAGTCTAAGGTCATCACATGTACACGTGACAGGGCCATGCGGCGCAAGACAAGAGGTGGGCCATAGACTGCGGAGCGACGCCACACAAACACTGAAGATCGGAGCCATCCGAGAACCTCCACTTGAGGAGGTTATCTTTAGTGCGACCGACCTGGGTGCAGTTTTTTGAAATAAAGTCCAAGAAAAAAGTCAGGATCTTGTCGAGAAGGGTAGCAAATAGTACCGAACAAAACTCCGTTGTAGTAAACTTGTCAAATCAGACGTGCATCCGGCGTTATTGAGAGAGCAAGAAGAACGCCGCGGTACTGTGAAACTATGCACTGAACTTCGCAACTTGAACAATGAGTATTGGATAAGTTCTCCTTCAGAATTCTAATAGCCGGTGAATTCTGATGGCGGGTGAAAAATGATCAACGTGTCAAGACCTAAGAATTATAGTTGTTGCTGCTTAAAACATTTATTTTGCCAAGAGATTTTAAAATTGATTCGGGTTTGAATGTAATTTTTTATACGTTTTTACTTAATTTATTGCTTTTAACTTATTTGTATGATTTTGTACATTTAGAAGTGTTTTTTTAAATGTAGCTTGTATTTTAAATGTGTTTTAGGGTTCTTATGGATCTTGTGTGGTCCACAATAAAGAATTTTATTTTAACCTCTTTTTAAACGTTTCTAAGTTTTTTTGGTTTTATTCATATTTTTCCCATGGCAGGCAGAAACTACAGAACGCAACCTGCTACGAAATATGTATACCTAAAATTTGAGGTGTTTTTGGCAGATGGCCACTACGATACGAATGCAAAAGTTGCTAAATAATAATTAGTAAAATTGGCCGTATGGGTTTAAATTCAATGGACTTAAACTTTATGAAAACATCACCTTAAAAGTATGTGAAAAACACCCTGAAAATGTTAAGCTACCAATACAGAAAAGAATGTGAATAATAAATTCCTAAATATGGAATTCTCGTGTGTTTTCACTTTCTGTTTAAATATACGTAGGCAGATCAAACGCTTAGCGAAATCTGTGTGGCATTGTGCATCGATGCGGCTCAAACCCACTGCAGCCCGTGACGTCATTCATGGGCTGTAAAGATAAATAGATATGCATAATACTATAAGCGGCGACAGTAGGGTAGCTAACTAATAAGGGCAATGTGCATGACTGTAAGATAACAGTCGATAATCGAGTGGAAAGATAGGTATCCTATTCTACTAATAATTTTACATAAAATTGAAACTCTGTATATATGTACATAATTATGATGTATGTTTGTTAATCAATCAAACTTCAGTGGCTGAAGATTTATATGAAACTAGTCATAAAATCGCATTTTATTTCACATCTTTGCTTCATAATTATGTTTAAAAACTCGTCTGCTCGACAACGTAACACTCAATGAATAAATGAAATGAAAGAATATGCGTTAGATCGCATGAATTTGTGTATTACGCAGTTAGAAGGCAGGTCTTCAGCTCAAACCTGAAAAGTTCAGTTAAAAAGGAATTTCTTTCATCAAGTGAAGAATGTTGCATGTCATTTATTTGTAAAGCCACTCGAAACTCAAACGCAACCCTTCACGTTAACGAGTTTCAAAACATCACTTCACGTCATAAACTTTATCACCACGATGGTCTCATTATTTATTACGGAATATTGTTACGCTAGCTTTCACTCGCCAGCTATACTCCCGTCCTGCCAGGGTTGCGGAATTTTTTCGAAAGAGTCACCGTGACCCTAACGCAAAGGGCTTTAGGAGAAACACGGATGGGTTTTAGTCAGTAAGAGTCTGACCCGCCCTCCCACTCCACCACCTCACCACTCCACGGGGGAAGTCATTTGATGATTTTCCATCCAAAATAAAAAAGGAAAATTCCAGTGGCAAAACCTAATAAATCTATTGCTAACAAACAAACATTCCAAATAGGGATATATCTACCATGAACTTACAAACATTAAAACGTTTAAATTAGATAGGTAGAGAGCGTACTTTTGTGAATCAAGTTATGTTAAATATATATCATAAATAATAGGATAATAAGGAGTATCTCGAGGAAATATCTCGAACATTAGGCAAAAGTAGCTAATTTCTCAGACCCTAATCACAAATACCACTGTTTCAAACTACACTAAAACTTTAATTCTCATGACAATCCCTTGTAATCTAAGATCATATATTAATTCCGGGGTTTCCTTTTCCCAAGCGAGTTGCTTCGAAAAACAAAGAGGATATATTTCATCCGCATCCCTGTGGAGCAACCTAAAAAGTGGCCAGTGTCCCTTATTTCAAGCTTACCGTGTTTCCTAAAACATTACTGTTGAGAATATAAGTAGGAAAAATCATTTTCTTCTCTTGTATTTACTGACCCTGAACTAACGAGGCTTATGTTGCGTCGTTTTCAATTACTCGGATAATGAAAAATACCTTTGTTTGGAGAAAAAAGATAAGCTCATTCATGCTCAATATGTACTGATGGTATTGTGATATTTTTGATACTGGTGGTATTTTTAAAACTTACACTTAGCAGGTATGGTAAGTTGGTTGAAAGATTGTGAAAAAAATACTTCCGAGTAGTGTGCAATGTGTTTTTGTGCGACAAGACCGCACATTGTAAACTTGTTTTTTTTTAATGTGTAGGAAATCTAATTCCGACTGATATTCCAAATATGCGGCAAAATAGTTTTTTTTTAACATTTAAAAGGTAAAGTGTGTTAATAAAAAACCAGGGCTTTTGAGTTGCCTAAGTATAGCCTACATATGTGTGTGTATCCGAACGTAATCGATGTCAAGTTAAACTACGACAGGGGATTCCTCACGAGTCAATGAAAATGCTGGATTAAGATTTTGATAAGATATTGGATACCCTGGTCCTGTGTTTATTATGAGATGAACAATAAGGCTGCTCATGCGGACTACTGGATATTAATGCCGAGTTTCCTCAGGGGTCGATGCTCTTGGCCTAATTGTTCTTGCTGCATATTAATGAACTGCTAAAACCCGGTATCTTTGGGTATGCAGATAACACCACTGTTGCTGAGAGATACGTGTATAACGCACGAGCTGGTGGGTCGCAGATCCGGTCACTCTGAGAGGCTATGGTTGAGCGCTTGAACGTCCTTACAGGCTGTCTCTGAATGGGACGATGCCAATCTGGTCAAGTTTAAAGCTGCTAAGTCCCAGGCGAGTCTTTTTTTCCGCTAAAAAGATCCAATTCCGCCCAGCTCCATCTTTTCGAGGTGTAACCGTGCCGATAACCGACCAACCATGAGCTTCTTGGTGTTACGTTAACATCTACCCTCAATTTTGGTCCTTTCATAGAGTCAAAGGCTCAAGTGGCTGTCAAAAAGTTGGGGATCCTAGCAAAGGTGAGCCGGTACTTCACGCCGGAACAGTTGCTCAAACTTTATCAAGCGCAAGTTCGATCGTGTATGGAGTACTGCTCTCATCTTTGGGACCGATCTGCCAGATACCAGCTTGATGCCCTTGAGTCAATTGAGAAACAAGCCACGAGGATCACCGGCATTATCAATGCCGACTTGTCGAGTTGAAGCTCCAAAGTTTTGAGCATCGACGCCGAGTTGCTAGCCTGTTGGTTGTATTTGGGGAGTGTGCGACGGAATTGCATAGTTTAATTTCGCCAAGCCCGTACCATTATCGGACCACAAGACGTACGGCGATGCACCACCGGTACATGGTGGACATCCCACCCACACGCACAAAACGTTTTAGGAACACATTAATTGTGCGTACAGCTAAGGAGTGGAATTCCCTGTCAAATCTGTGTTTCCTGATAGCTACAACCTGGGAGTCTTAAAGCAAGAGTGAATAGGTTACTTCTAGGCGAGCGTGCTCCATCTTCAACCACATCATCGCTTACCATCAGGTGAGATAGTGGTAAAATGCGTGCCACGATAACAAAAAAGAAAAAAAGCATGAGCATATTTGCTGTTTGTTAAATTGTAAATTTCATGGTCTCCCTTTTATTTTATATGCTATGTAAACAAAAAGAAATAAATGTTTATGATTAAGCCCTTCAATCGGTATAGTCAAATTACAGGTTTTTTTCATTCAGTATTTTTACAGTAAGTATTTCAGGTATTTTCTCACTATGTGGCAAAGTCTTGGGATGCCCTGTATTTACTATTTATAGATACATCATAACAAATTATAATAGGAGCTTAAAACACTGTAAGTTGTAACCAAGAGCGGTGTTATAGCAAAAAGCAAACTTTAATCTTTTACAGAAAACCTTTGGATTGATTTGACAGAGAAAAAGAAAATATACCTGTTGTCTTTTATTTGGTCTTCTATCTTACTCACTTACTTGTACCCATACATTCCATTAGTCCTGTGTCCCAGTCAGGTTAATCTATTAACCTACTTATTTTACAGCCTCAATGTTTACAACTGTTTGTGTTTGTGTCACTCGAGTTTTATGTGCGACATTAACTTTTACTTTAGGCGCACTTGAGTACTTATCGATACAACTTCTAGTATAGAATTGAAACTTGCTCAATTCAGGGTGACTTTTAAATTATTGGCCATGTTCATATTATTTATTGACTGTATTTTAGATGATGAATACTCAGGTATATGAACAGCTTTTAAACATTTTAAAAATAAAAAAAAATGTTATAGTTTTTTTCTTACACAAAGCGGTGGCGAGATGATTTGGATGCACACCGCAAAGTCTGGTTCGAGGTGGCGCAAGAAAATAATGTCTGGAAGGATATGGGAGAGGCCTTTGCCCAGCAGTGATTGTGTGAGTTTCCGGAGGAGTGCTTTCACCTCGTTGAAATCACCCCGATGAGAAAGAACAACAAGAAACGGGAAAGAACAAGGTAAACTATATAGTTTTCGACAAAACCTTCATACTTTGAATAAAATAGTCTGTATTTATCTAAATTTTCATCAATCTTGTTTGAAAAAACGCATTTCTATACATCAACACAGATATTCGCTCAACCTAAACCCTGTTATTTTCACAAACGATTAATCACGACCGGCTAAGTGCACAAAGATCATCCTTTAAAAGGATTATATGATATTGAATACCTATTCATCGGCAAACCAACAGAACCTTTAATCAACGTGATTTTTACACCACCTTTTTTCAACGCCTTTGCTGTCAATTACACACACAGCAACAATAAGGTTCATACAAAAATGTAAACTCAAAAAATAAATCAGCTGTTCCCGTTCTGTCGAGTAATGCGAACAAAAACGGACCGTGCAGCTGATGTTTATTTTTCTTTTATACCATTTTATTGGTAAAAGGCAATCTCTGAAAAATCAATGAGGGTTTTTTCGTGATAATGTGACCAAATAGATAGAAAGCTAAACTTACTGAATATTGGACCACATGGTTGGCGCAGTGGTTGAGCGATTGGCTGCTGCGGTGCGTGTCGCGGGTTCGCCTACAGGCTGTAGCAGCATCAATGCCGCCACATGAAAAACTAAGAAACGAAATTTGTACGGCAACAAAAAGAACCGCAACGCTACCTATCCTGTCAGCGACGAACTAACAACGAAATCCTGCATCGCGCAAGCAAAGTTCTCCGTGCGATTTGAACACATACAACAGTCCGAATATTAACTATCGGGCAGTTGCCCACCAGACACAGCAACCGTCTGGTAGGAGGATCCTCCCATTTCAGTGGAGGGGTGCGGAACTTTACAGTGAGTAAAGTTCCGCACCCTTCTATTTAGTTGTTCCGGGTCTGGCTGTTTGTGTAGGTATGTGAGTTTATATGCTTGTAAACGCACCCACGATGCAGGTTTTTTTATATATAAAAAAAATATGGGCTTCTTTTCATACCGGAAAATTCACGGTCCGTGTGGAATAAGCTAGTGGAATAATATTCCAGTTTTTACAAAATTATTTATAAGACGATTATGTGAGTTTAACTTCATAACGTGTGTAAGTGACGTTTTGAAACTCATTAACGTCAATGTTTTGCTTTTAAAAATGCTCAATGCCTGCTGAAAATGCCGAGGGAATAGGCTAGGTTATTTTCGGTCGTAACAGCGAGTTTTAGGGATCCTCCCTAACTACCCATGACCGGAACAAGGCTGCTATCTTTCTCTTATTAAAATTGTTTTATCATTTCTCTCCGCACTTCTGTCTACTGTAACGGAATAAGGTTTTAATTAATATCATGTCGGACAACTGTCACTTGCAAAACTTTGAAATAGGAATTTATCTTTTTTTTTTGTAAGTTTAAAAAGTTTCAGACTTCTCAAAATGTTGTAGATTTTTCGTTAAACCCACTTAGGGTTTGAAGTAAAAATTGTAGAACAAATACGACTGAATTTCCTATAATAGCATATTTTATTTTTATGAATTTAATAAGTTGGCTATTGAGGCTTTTAAGACAAGTCTTTAATCTTTTGATAGCCAGTTAAAACACTTTGCTCTATTGTAAGAATTATATTAGGCAAAGTTTTGCTACTATAGAGAAGTTTTAGAGCTAAATCGTAACAAAAAAAAAAAACTGTTTTTAATATTACTTCAGATTTGTATTTTTAATGAATAATCATATTATGGCGGCGAGCGGGAGGAACCACACAATTCAATAAATAGGCTCCTCATACATACAAGACATATAACCCGGTACACATACTTATGTTGGACGTATACTCTATTAATATTCTCACGCTATTACGTATGACAAATGGGCCAATTTGCCATTACCTTACCTAGATTATGTACCTATTGCATGAGGCAGCAGGAAGGAAGTACACTTGATAGTTCAAAGTGTTGAAATATGAGCCCTATTTTGAATACCTAGAAATGGCTGTTGAAATTAAAATTAAAGCCTTATCTTTAGTTATGTTAGAGGTCAAATTTATTTTTGTTTGCAGCTCTGGAAGTCTTCATCCAATTTTGAACATTTTCACAGATAGAAGCTATACTGTCGAAAATGCAGGTGAGAAAAAGGTAGTAGATCTACCTGTACTTAATAAATGTATGTATACACAACAGTTTACCCTAAATAAATTATCTTATCAACAAGTTATACAGGCAAGTTTTAAAAAAATCGTAATTCAATTTGTTATTTGTTTCAGGTAAGCACTCTCACTTTTGAAATGATAGCCGGATAACTATTGTAAGTTAATTCGTATTTTTTAGATATTATGATTCATTAAATTACCTTGACCTTCAATGAATCATGTATATTTTCATCAACGAATTCACTTGCCTAGCCTTTTCACAACTATAGGTATTGAGTTCGGCTTCCAGTCAAACCGGATTCAGCTGAATACCAGTATTTTTCGTGGAGCGGCTGCCTACCAGACCTCCACAACCCATTGACTGGGTAACACGGTACTTCTTAGTAAGACTGGTGTCCGATAACGACTGCCCAAGTTCTACAAATGACAGCCGGGACCAACGGCTTAACGTGCTTTCCGAAAGCACGTTAAGCCTGTCATTTGGCACGGTGGAATCTCGATATGTTAAGATGGTCACCCATCCACAGACCGACCTCGGCAAGCGTTGCTTAACCTTGAAAATCGATCCGTGCGGCTATTGATATTCAGCCACGAGCTCCTCAAATAAAGCAAAACAATATTTTTTATGAAAATATGTAGATCAACAGTTACATCATAGAAAGCGAGGTGAAACCTCTATTCAAAACTAGACGAGATCTTTAAAATATTCATAACTACCTACTTAATTCAAAATATTCACCAACCTTCAAAACAACATTTTTACCAACTTTATAAATTACGTCTATGTCGGCCCATCAAAATCCTTTGCTGTCATAAAAACGGTACCCTTTACATTTAGAACCCCTCGTAAACACTCACAATATAATATTGTACACAAAAACTACCGCCTCTTTGTTAAACCGACTACTAAAGCCGGAAAACTCTAAAAATGAATTCTGTAAGCTGTAGCACAAAAACAAAAACACAATAAAGACATACCGCAGACCGACGAGGACGCACCTCTTCCATTACACATGAGCACAAAGCAAACACAGAATAAAAGTTTGTCTAAAATGTTGAAATTATGTTGAAATGTCCCAGCACTACAGATTTTATAGTCGAACACACGTTGCACGTTTTACAGAATTTTTCGAAGCTGTAAAGTAAATACAAAATGTATTAAGTCAAATACAAAGACTTAGGGGGTCGGCCAGGCGTAATTTCCGTCGCTCAAATTGAGTAGTTCGTTAGAAGTAAGGACTTATTTTTTGTCGAGTGCGGCGAGTGCGGCTTTTTATTTATTGATTCTCAGGCTGTTGAAGGGCAAAGCTCTGCCTTTCTTCCTCCCAAATCTCTCTAATTTGCGCTAGTGTGGAGACACAATCCTGTCTGAACGCGCCAAGCTTGTCCCAAAGCCCTTGCCTGGGACTATCATGATATCATTGGACATTTTCTGAGACCCACTTCGTACAGTACAGTATGTTTGGTGATTCATTCAGCATGACGAAAATTAACTGGTGATCCTAATTAATCTGACCTCCCCTAGTTCAAGGTACCAACATGAAAAAATAAAGACTTTATAAATGAATACAACGCACATCCATCACTGTTTCTTAGAAGGCACAAACATCCTAAATAAAAACTTAATTAAGCTGAAGAAACACGAAAGAAACAAGTATAGGTCTTGAGAAAATTAAAAGCGTGACATAATTAGATGGTGTTCCATCTTCCGACGACCATTTCAGAATTTCGTGCCAATACCAAAAAAGTATACGGTACAGTTTGTTGATCATCGTTGCAAATTTAAAATCTCCTATGTGACGTTTTTGTCGGTAATGGGTTTTGCAAATATTTGGAAAGCGATTTTGAATACCGCTAAAGCGCGTATCATTATTAAAAAAATCTAAAGTGTCAGCTTACATTTAATTGTAAATCAAGGGAAGTTTTTTTTTTAATTTTTTCTCGAAGTGTTATTTTATACACATAGGAGATTTAAAAAATGCAACGACGGAATGTCTAGAATAGAAAATTAGACTTTAATAGTATCTATTAGACAGTATGGTCATTGAATAATTGGTTCTTTGTACAGTTTACAGCGCGTCGGTAGTAACAATTTGAACTTGAGCTGGCCAAGCGGTGTAATTTAATTAAATGAGAGCCATCTTATCCAGTTTTCTTACAACCAATCACGTGTGGCCTACTATACCTGTCCTTCAAAACCCTTAATTAACAAAACATTAAACCAATTAAATATATTTTTTTCTCTTTGCTGGTATATAGGGGTCACTTTCACGGGTATCTCTATACAGCAGTAATAGTCCGCTAACATTGACGCATTCTAAAGGCACTGCTGTTATGTCTTTCCACCTTCGGTATCACATGTTCAACACGATTTCCACTTCTCCTATTGACCCTAAAACCATGAACGACTGTTCTAGAAGACTCCCATACCGCTTTAAAAGCCCTTTAAAACTGATTAAAAGTTACATTCCTTTAGAATTTTTATTATATCAGTACAAACAAAGATTCCTTGTGGTGGGTAAATTTACGCCGTAGGTATGGTATGCTGGTACATCAGTGTTCGTTCCATCACCCTTGAAAATCCTTAATTAGCCCCAGTTTTATATGAAAAGATGGATGGATATCATTTCAGTGACAGCCAATGTCAAAAAATTAAATTTACAAAAGTAGGAAAACTTTCGGTTCTTTTACCAGTTTGCGAAAGCGATGCGAAATCGAACGCTCCTTAGTAAAATTACGAGAATTGCCCCTCGGTCAACCACAGTATAATATCTAGAGAAAACATAAATTAATATATTATGTACCCTAGGGAATAATGCTTGAAATTAAATCTACGAACCTAATAAATGTGGTACTGGTTAGAAAATTCCTGGCTCAGAATTTATGAAGCAAATTCTAAGGGTGATTTATGGATACGCTAGGTATATGACGGAGGAACGAGGGTGAAATGTTCAAATATGAGCTATTGTATACAGACGCAGTATGGAATAAGAATTATTATGGCGGCTTTGCGTTTTCCGGAAACATTTTATGAGAGGTTTGAGGATTATCAATTAAACTTGCCTCTGAAGCTACAACAGACAAGTTTTTACTTTGTAACTGTTTTGTGTTTGTTCGCTATTTGAAATCAATAGTTAGTAACAATACATTTTCTTTTCCTTTATGTCCAACTGCCTCTTGTAGGACTGCCTATGCAAGACGACAGTTTAATGGTAGGCCATTAAACTGTGCTAAAAAAAAGTGCTAGGCTCTATACTAAAGCCCACAAACAATTTAATATCTACGCCTTGACAAAGTGGGAGGTATAAGAAACAAGCTTAATTCCTGGCTACAGACATTAACATATAGTGATACCGAGGAGCTTCTTACCACTGCACATTAAATGAGATAGGTTTACACACACTGTATGCTTAAAACAAACAAACACATATACCCTTGCACACATTTTTAATTTTATTTTATTTTCACCTTTAATATAACATAAGTACTTTGTTCGCCCACTGCACGTACCAATATTTTGTAACCGCAATAAGACTCAGTGTAAATGGATACTCTTTTTTAAGATACAGACAGGTTTTCTGCCTAGTTTAGGAATGGGAGTCCTATGACCCATTTTATAATTGTTGTACTGTTTTTTCTTTATAGCATTTAAGAAGATAAGACAACTTTGTGTACCATGTACAAACTACTTATTGAATAAACGTATTATTATTTTCAAAAGATCTTGATGGACTCATGGATGATATTCTGGTTCGTTTAATCATTTGAAAAAAATATTTTTTTCCCGTTTTATTTTGTGCCTGGTATTCATTTATCCGAGGTTACTTATTAAGTTTGTTTTGCCTCGATAAGGGCCATTAATAGGCCACGGGAAAAAGCTGGATGCGATAAACTCGGGTCACTCAATCCTGAATCTGCATATTCAAAGTAGGACCCTACGAAATTGAAACATAAATATTATCCAATCAGTTTATAAAATCAAACTAAATCATTGTATCGCTAACAATATTGTTTTTGCAGCCTTTGTTTAGAATTCATAATTTATCTATGGTAATATTACTTTCTTTACCCAATGGATATCGCTTTTACTAATTGTTGTATATTCGACCCTTTCATAGATATTTTATGTGTAAGTTGTATTATTTTAAAATTTACATTAGCTATTTGAGCTGAAGTTTCAACTTTCAGCCATGTATTGTTAGTATGTTTATTTTCTTTGCGATATACTAAAGTAAGTTTTCCAATCTGAAAAGATCTTGCGTGCCCTTCTTTCACTGACTTGCGCTTTGAGACGTAATTAATTATTTCTTGCTGAAACTTAAACTTAATGCTTATAAAAAAGTCCTGTGTTTCTGGCATCCAGCAGACTCCAGTAAATAAATTCTTCCGATAAATTGTCGGTACTCCAGAACGTCCGTTCGCTCCCACCAGTCGATGTCGACGCTCAGGGGATGCCATGTCCAGCAGTAGACGACTTTTGGATGCTGATGATATGATAACGATAGTCAAAAATCTACAAATGACGGCCGGAAACAACGGCTTAACGTGCTCTCCGAGGTATGAAAGAGTATCGGAATGAAGTTGACGATCATTCATTCACAGACCGAACTTGGCAAGCTCTAAGTCAAAGTCAAAGTCAATTCATTTTTTTCAACTAGACCATTAAAAGGCACTTTAGAACGTCAAATTTAAAATTTGAAAATAAAATATAAGTGACTCTACTTGTCCATTCGTGAAAAGTAGATTCTTATGGAGAAAAAAGGACACGAAACTCCATAGTTACTACAAACTATATTATAGAGAGATGTATGGATGTACATACATCTCTCTCTTCTTAACTAACCATTGAAAGGGGCATAAGCCTTTGCAGGCCACTATTCAATGGCAGTTCAGAGTTAACTATGTATATGCCGCACCCATGGCCCGGCCCAGAACACAGTACAAGTTCACAATCTATTATTAACTTGTAACTACACTCGCTTTCTCATTTGCCTTGCCTAGTTGGCAATTCTAAACTGGTTTGAGAGCAAGGAGCAAATCTTTTTCAGATTACGTTTTAGGTTCTTGGTGCTAAAGCAAACCCGCAGTTTTGAGGTTTCTCTTTGTCGAGCTTGCCTATTAAATGTTTTACTATTAAGACAATTTATAAGGATCTAGCTTTATTCAGTGGTTTCGCTCTCATGGCTCATCTTTCGGATAGCGTGCATTTCCAGGTCAATCTAGAGTAAAGTTTATGATTGTTGTGTTGCTGGGGTTTTTGTTGCGCCACTTCTTCTTCCTGGACAAGAAATGTTTTGGGGGACTGTCTATAAGCAAAACTATGGCGTTCAAGAAGTGCTGGCTCTTAGCCTAATTAGAATTAGTTACACGCAGCGATCGTGTAGCTTGTAATTTATTAAATAATTTGCGTAATCGTGTCAAAATTTCCTTAGATCACCTTATACAAACGATTTCCTTGGATCATACTGACAAACGAGGAACACTATGGTTAGCGCCAAATAAACTTGCAATAGCGGCAAACTGTCTTGAATCTACATCCTTTACATTTTCTTGTAATGAACAACCATTCATAATTTATTTTTCTCGTACCTATGAAGAGATATGAGGAAAAGGTCAATATCCTTTATTGTAAATTTATCTGGCGCACACCATATCTAATATTTATGTAATCTTATATTGCTTTAACTAAAATACATACATGACGTAACCTCAAAATTGACCTCTTGTGACATAGTTTTAAATTAACCATCGATTAAATCCCACCCACGAAGAAACCCTTGAAATGGGGTCGGTTCATCTTTTTTGACAGTGTCACGCCTCAGATAACATATTAATGTATCATGACTGATATAAATACAACGGGGTATATTATGTGGGTTGAAGGTAAAATGATTAAATGTCATTTTATTAATGTCAAATGACCTTTTGAAACCTGAGATCCACATATTCTTAACCAAGACGCCCACCAGTTAAGCCACTGGAAGTTTTTCCATTACCACTAAAGTACTACAAGACTTCACTGTTTTATTAAAGAAAATACATGGTATTTCTTCAGAGAGTTCGTTCAATTTCATTCAAAATTGATTTTCTTTGGCTCCGTCCAGCACGTTGGGAGAATGGAATTGTAAAAATATTTGTATTTCAGTTCAATCTCATTCAATTGGTTCCTGAATAACTGTTATTTAGGATATGAAATAACACCTTACTTCATAGCGAACTAAGCTTTTTCTCTGAATTGCCTATTCCACAGGAACCATGCATTTTTAAGGAATATAATGCCTATTTTTATGCCATTTTGAGGGAATATAATGCCTATTTTCATGCCATTTTGAGGGAATATAATGCCTATTTTCATGCCATTTTGAGGGAATATAATGCTTATTTTCATGCCATTTTGAGGGAATATAATGCCTATTTTCATGCCATTTTGAGGGAATATAATGCCTATTTTCATGCCATTTTGAGGGAATATAATGCCTATTTTATGCCATTTTTGAGAATATTATGCCTATTTTTATGCCATTTTTAGGGAGTATAAGCGACACTTACCAATAGTGTAGCTTTCTATCAGTCAAATAATTTCGCTGTTATCCTAAGATATTACCCTGACAAACAAATATAAACAAACAATAGGTATTTACCCTCTTTAGTTTAGACTCCAAGCCTTTTCCCAACTATGTTGGGGCCGGCTTCCAGTCAAACCGGATTCAGCTGAATACCAGTATTTTACATGGAGCGGCTGCCTACCAGACCTCCACAATCCAGTAACTGGATAAACGATACCCATTAGTTTTGACTAATAAATTTATCAAAAGTTATTTTCCATACTAAAGGTTTCTTGAAACATGATTTTCCTTGTCGTCTTTTATAAACGAACTTGCTCTCTCTTCTGTGTTATAAAATTATAAGGTACTTACTCTCATCAATTAGTCAATAATGCTATTACGTCAAGGGAAACATTTTAATGGACTAAACCATGTTAGGTAATAAACTTCTAAGATCGCACGGACTGTCATAAAATCCATCGTTTATCATAAATATTCTAAATGCGAAAGTAACTCTGTCTGTTTATCTGTCAGTCTGTCTGTATGTCTGTCTGTTGTGGTCTGTTACATCTTCACTTCTTAATGGCTGAACAGATTTGGATAAATGAAGCATACGAGTAGACCATATACTGGATTAGGACAAAGGATACTTTTTATCCCAAAAGTATGTTCCTTGGGATAATTTTCAACTTCCGAAGCCGTTGTCAGAAACTATTATAAAAAAGACATGAACGGTTTTATTATATTTACATACCACGATTTACCTACTAATAAGTACTTAAAGCGAGAGTAGGTAGAACCACCAATATTTAAATGATTAACTTAGGTATATTGGTACTCAAAAGCAAGAGGCGTAACCTCATTTTTTCATTAAATCGTCCCTCTTCATAGAAACGCGAGAAAATGTACGAATAATTCCGTTCCCTCAGAATCACAGATAAAAATGTTCTTAAATCAAATTATATGGCCACTTGCAATTACACAGATCATCTTTATGGTCCCTTCAATTACTTTTTCTTTATAGAATATAAAATTACTTATCTTTTACGATCGGTTTCTTTTACAAGTAAAATGAATTCAATTTATAACAGGTTTTTCGTTACGTCAGAAAACACTCAAGAACGGGTATAAAGCGGCGGATTTACGAGCATAATTGTGTAAAAATAGTTTATTTCGCGTCTAAAATTATTCAAGGTTAATATGAACCAGAAATTACGCATCTAAACGGTATCTATTTTATTGCCTATCTACTACCGTATACATGCATACCGTAAATACAGGGTGTAACATAAATAAGGCAAAACCTAAACCTGAAAAGGGGTTACTGTACTCATCATAATGACCAACTTTTACTATGAGACGTACCCTGAAATTGCGGAAATTGCTTTTTGTCGACTTAACTCGCATAATATATGGAGCACTTGATTTTTTTGTCGCGATTTCAGGGTTCAGTCCTTTAATAAAAGTTGTTAATTTTAATTATTTATTTATTTCTGTTTCCGAAAAGGTTGGCTTAGAATTAAAATCTTAGGAATAGACAGTTAATGCAGACAAAAGCTCCTTTGCGAGAGACTGGAGTCAGTGATAGGGAAGCCCTGTGTTACGGATCTCCAGGCTCCCAGTGTTTAGGTCATCTTATGGTACATTGCAGAAGTTAAAAGTACACACACAGGTTAATTATGTAAGTCTTGGAGTGAAATTTATGTAGAGACAGTTTACTATTGGTAACCCGAGTTCCCAATTACCTTGAGCGTAATCCTAACCACTACCCATTATAATATCAAAATGTTATATGAGCAACAACTACCTATGATCCTAAAGCTACAATGTTGCGGTTGGCTAAATATGAAAGCCCTATAGTAAATTCTCAACTAAATATTTGGAGGTAATTTGCTCAACCACCTTAGCAAGTAACATGTGACTTCAACAGACTTCAAGCATATATGTCACGGTCAAACATTAAAGTTTATTCAAGAACATGCTACATTTAGGTATGGTTAGGTTAGGCCACTGCTTACTGAAATTAACTTCAAAATTATTACTTGACCAATAATAATAATATTAATAATTGTTTTTTTTTGTAAGAAATATTTAAAAATGTAAAAAGTAAGTTTAAAAAATGAATAAACTAAATAATAATAATAAGTTTATTCAATAATAGTTTGTACATGGTATAGGTACAGAGTTGTCTTTACTTAAATGCTATAAAGAAAAACCAGTACAACAAATATAAAATGGGTCATAGGACTCCCATTCCTAAACTAGGCAGAAAACCTGTCTGTATCTTAAGAAAGAGTATCCAATTACACTGAGTCTTATTGCGGTTACAAAATATTGGTACGTGCAGTGGGCGAACAAAGTACTAATGTTAAATTAAAGGATGAAAATTAAATAAAATAGATGATAGACTTACCGAATCTAATTAATATTATCGATCGAAGTTTTATAATATTCAGCAATAGATTTACAGATAAAACTGCTCAAGTTTTCAAAAACCAGCCAATATAGATGATATTGTTTTTAGTACCTATCGACTTTGAGTAATTTTATCGTCATTTTTGGCAAATTCACCTTAGACACATCTTTAATCATGAGTAGTATTTAAATACTGATAATAAAGCTGAAGAGTTTGTTTGTTTCTTTGAACGCGCTAATCTCTGAAAGTACCAGTCGGATTTGGTAAAATCTTTTTGTATATGAGTGCCACATTTATGAGGAACGCTATACGGAAACGGGAAATTCCTACAGGAATGATGAAAAATGGGATATGCGCGTTCGAAGTCGCGGGCAAAAACTAGTAAAACAAAAGCGTAAAACTTTTCGTATTTGTCTGTGAAACCGCGTTGTTCTTGTAAACTACGCAAAGCACTTGTATGTGGTGTTCATACGCGTAGTTAAGAAAATTAGTTTATGAACTTAAATTTATATATTTTTTTTTATAATAAAATCATTTTCGTTGGAAGCTAGGGCAGCACGCTAATTAATTGAGTACAGAGACAGTACAAATCAAGTCTAAATTTTGTTGATCTGTAAACAAAATGCGACAAGCATTTCAGGAATTCAGCAACATATCTATTGAACGTACCAATTTGGCGACAGCGTCCTATCCTACCTTCTCCAAATATGTTGCGGTCGCTTTCAGTCCTACCAAATACTGCGAAATATTCTGCCATGACACATATTCCGATTCTATCTACCCTTGCAAATTTCATCGAAATACCTTCCCTACATAAACATATTGCGGTACCTACAATCTACATGTAGGTAAATACACTAAGGTACTATATGTAACAACACTTTAGGTCACAGAGTACGGAACCATCTCGATGGCTGCTGGAAACAGCATTGTCAAAATTCTCCATACAAAAACCAAGAGTGTCCATAAAAGTCACGCATACATATTGATAGCCCGTGGTTACATTAAGTTATGTTCCTGAAAAACTTTATTAGGTCTGTCAACTACATTACCAGAATATATTGGACTCACAGCTTTTGCCCGCGACTTCTTGCGCGCATAGCCCGTTTTTTCCCGTTCCCGTAAAAAAATCCGGAAATCCTCTCTTAGTGCTCCCTTACATTCCCCAACGAAACTAAATGGCAATCTAAATTTCAGCTTCCTGCGACCAGTAGTTCCGGCTGTGCGTTGTCTGTCAGTCACTCAGTCAGTCAGTAACAGAAGAATTTTATATATTAAGATTGTTAGCCACATAAAAAAAAATGATGAAGATACAGTTCGTTGAAATTTCGCGTGACGTCACGCCTTGGTACACTATTACCAACAAGTGACCTTACCAGCCCCCGCTCCTAAACTTTAATGTACTTTCTTTTATCTTTGTCAATTTTTATCGGTTTTAAAAGGTAAAAAATACGTGTTAAATAGTTTTAAAATATCTAACTAATGTTCCAGATAGAATTCCTTAATATTTTTCCATCATCATCGGCCTAGCTTTTTCCCAACTATGTATATTGGGGTCGACTTCCAGTCAAACCAGATTCAGCTGAATACCAGTATTTTACGTGGAGCAGCTGCCTACCAGACCTCCACGACCCATTAACTGGGTAACACGGTACCCCTTGGCAAGACTGGTGTCAGATTTTCTGGCTTCTGACTATCCGTAACGACTGCCAAAGGTCTACAAATGACAGCCGGTGATCACCCATGAAGATGGTCACCCATCCACAGACCAACCTCAGCAAGCGTTGCTTAACCTTGAAGATTGACCCGTGCAGCTGTTATTTTTTTTTTTTTAATATTTCCATTCAGGAAAAAAATCTTACTCTTACAATGGCCATGACCCAAATGTCAATGGCGATTCTATTCATTGCCGGCGCGGGAATTCCTAGCTCTATGTACTGGGTCATGTCAGCCATGTCATCATATACGTCCACCGTGTCAGATCTCAGGACCTTTGTTCTCGTGGCTCGGGACCATCGTGTAAGTACAGTCGTATCATATATCATCAAGCTATTGATAGAACATATCTAAATGATACAATCATTTAGATATGTAGGTACGAGTAAATAGTACCTTATATATGTATATGTGTTACGGTAAGTGTGATTAATTGAAACCGAATTAATTGAAACTGATTACCGAACATTATTAATAATTACCGAAAGTCGAGGTTATCATTAATATTTTTTCAATTAATCACATTTACCGTAACATATACAGGCAACGAATGGTAATAATATCTATTGTTTTTTTATTAAGTGTATAAATAGTTAAAATTAGCTGAAATTTTAAGTTTCCATATAAATATTGAAACGTGTTTATGCAATTACAGCTGCATCAAATAAAACCAACCGAACCCATTCAATTATGAAAGTAGTACCTAAAGTAGTACCTTCTGCCAGCGACATCAAATTATCCCTAGAGAACATACTGCCGGGATAAAATGTATCATTTGTTCTAATCCACGTCATGGTCTACCCTTGTGCCAAGTTTCATCCATATCTGTTTAGCTATTAAGACGTGAAGAGGTAGAACACAGACAGACATATCTGTACGTCTATCGATTCACTTTTATAATATATATTGAGTATCTATCCTATCCTATAATTATTATGAACGCGAAAGTTTGTTAGTATGGATGGATATTTGTTACTCTTTCACGCAAAAACTACTGAATGGATCTTGATAAAATTTGGCGCAGAGGTAGATTATAGTCTGGAATAACACATAGGATACTTTTCATCTCGGGAATATGTTCCCTTGGGATAGTTTTCGACATTAACGAGGGCGGAGCCGCGGGCAGGCATCTAGTGGATAAATAAAGGGATGTGTCGTCTAAAACAACAACGTTCTTTAACAAAGTTTTTCAATTCTGTAATCTATACCCGTATAACGGGTCATAAACAACTCATAACGATATCAAAGATTAAACCTTTATCTCCAATTAAAAGCTAGCGAGGTACTTTCAGTCCGCCATTACCTACGTACCTGTGTTGTCTATCCATTAGGTAATACCGATGCCCCACTCGCCCACACAGAGCGTAGGCGATGAGGGAACATCGGCCGCAACTGAGTAGCGTACCTAAGTATTGTAATCACACAAGTTGAACGGATCGGTCATCTGTCTACTGAAGTTCCGAACCTTTATAGAGGTACAATGTCTGTTTTTCCGGTTTTGGATTGTCATAATTTCAAGATTGGTATTTACTAAAGCAGACAAAAAATATAAAGGGAACTTAAAATTCTGTTTCATCATCGAAAAAGCTTCTGTAAAAAGAAAAAACAATGTCAGAATATTCTTGGCCAAAATATCTATGACATAAAAGGACAGGAATAGAATTTCAATTCCATCTGTACGACCTTTAAAAAATAGCACTATTTTAGTTTCCCACGAGCTCGTTGAAAGTTTTGTTTGCGACCTGTGTCCACAAAACATAGTTTTTAAAATAAACTTCACGCATGGCCGTGGTCAGTTCGTTTTATGTGGTTTATTTCATCTGTTTTTAAGTGCTACGTTTTCCTCTACTTAAATAAACTGTGCCATGGTTTTTGTTCGTACGATTAGAGTGCGATTGTCAGTTTAGTAAAAAGATTAAAGAATATTATGTTGGAACAAAAATGTTTTGGAATTAATCTATCATCGTAATGTGTGCAAACAATTTACTGTTATGAGATATGATGTTGTACAAACATTGTCAGATGTGGATGTTGAAAGGGCTCAAGATGTTTTTTTTTTCAAAAAAAATATTTGGAAAATTACAAAGGCAAAGAATAGGTACAACATTATTAAACAACTGCAATTAAAATGTTAGATAAAAATAACGTAGAAAAAATAAGACAATACTTTTACTTAGATATTAACTCCGTGCACATCTTCCTTTCGCTACATAGTCACTAACCAACTCAGTGTAACTGAATTCAAAAGCATTCCGTACCTGGGTCATAATTAGACCGGTTCTATTCATTACTTGAACTAACTTATAAAGTTAGCTTGCACGTTGTTGCCTGCAGCGTTGCAGCGAGCTAAAGCGCTTCAGCGGCTGAATTCCAGTAACGAGGGATTCCATAGCTTTTGTGTGCACGCAGCCGTACTGATAACAGGACTCACACAAACCATTCCATATTTAAACTTCGACAAAATGTCGACCAATATTAAAACTTTGCGTTGCTGACCAAAAATTTGAGGCAATTTAATTGGTTCATTATTTTAAATTGCCTTTCAGATTCAGTGCAATTTGTTAATTGATTATTGATGATAAAATGACGTTGTTTATCTTGTGATAACACGCATTATGGTCGCGTTATTTGTTAATTATAATGAAAACTTTTCATGGTACTTACGCGAAATTGCATGTTAAAAATGAATTCACTTTTAGATACGGTTAAAACTAATAATAATGAAATACATCACTCGTTGATATGATAATTTTTGAATTATTTTTCAGCAAAGATTCTGCGATAAAAATATGTATACAAACGATCGCAGCATTCGCAGCTGAAATAAAAGTCCAGCCATTTTTACAATTTTAGAATATTAGATTTTTATGTCCGTTGGTGTACTAATATTACCAAAGCCTTTTAATTAATTACGGTCATTTTCTTAGTAGAATTATTGGATACTTTGATTTCCCGCAGGGTCTAACTCTGTGGTCTAATAACTCGAACATTAATGGTTAGTTCACCTTCGCTATTTTCTTCGCAAGACAGCCAAAGAGCGCTATTTTGAAGCCTCTCTCTAGACTTACTCACTCATTTCTGATGAATTTAAATTAACAGTATGTAAGTGCAAATTAATATGAATGACTATTTCTCTTACCTTTCTATGTAATCTCACGATTTCTATTACATTGGCTGCGAAAATGTAAAGTGAATTTCATTTGCTTTTCACAATTAATTCTAAATCAAAAGATCAAACGGTTGAGCTAGACTAATTGGCTGACGCTGGCTGGCTGCGTGCGGCCGAATGAATGGCTTACCGTTACCATTCGAAACTAGAATTTTTGATTGAAGTTAAATATTCAAGAGTATTTTGTTACCAAACAACTCGTCTAGTTTGTGTGCTGTCTTTTTTTACGGCCGGCCGTCCTACAATTTGACGTGTTGAGTTCAAAATTGTTAAGTTTGCGAGTGATCAACGGAAACACTGTGTAAACATTTGTTAACGGCTGGTATTTTAATTACCAGAACATAATACGAATATCGTTCCTCATGGGAGATACTCATTTATTCACCATTCAATGTTGAGTATATAAAACATTCGCTCGGATGTCTGGAGCGCCATTAATTAACCAGCTACCCACAAATGATATTGACTTACAAAATATCACGTATCATCTGAATTGCAAAACATTTTCATGCATGTCTTAATTCATTATGACTGGGACGACACAATATTAAATATTCAGCGTTGTTTCATTATGAAAAAGCCGTAAATTGCGAATGTAAAGTTTCTTGAGATGCTTTCTTCAAAATTAGAATTCCAGGTGACTTAAGTCTGCGTCTAAAAGCTCTCAGACACCAATTCTGATGACAAGTGAATTTTTCAGCGATATCATTGCATTGAGTTTTTTATTTGACACGGTAGCGTGGTGGTATATACCTATATATACAGTCTATATGTATTTTTTTCATTATGCCATATTTTTATTAGAATGCCATATTTAGCATAATGAAAACAACAGAAAAAAGACGCATATTACTTGTACAAAATAATTTCAATGTTTCACATCTGCCAGGCGTCCCGTGACGGCTCACAATTTTTTTTTACTCAACCTTTTCTTTGAAAAATATACACACTTTACTTAAAAACTTAAAGAAAAAACCCCTAGTTTTCAAACACGACTTGATCGTAAAATATTTCCGTTCGTGTAAAACCCCCGTAGCTCGCTAGACAATGGCGTAGTAACAAGTACCAGGGCCACATAAAACGGCGGCAGTTATTTGTCTGACAGGAGACAGGTACCACTAATGCAAATGGCCGACATTACTGTGGCGAATCGTGAATATTCCGCCCGAATAAGCGCCCTTCGGAAACACGCGCCTATTGTTTTTTTACTTTATAGTTATCATTATAATATGTGTCAGTTAAAGACAACGTATTGACAGATGAAAGTTTATATTATGTTTTTCATATTGAGTCGTTTTGAAAATATTTACTACAAAATGTTTTTGTTCGTAATCAAGTGTTTTTGTTTCAAGCGTTGATAAATAAACTTGAATTAGATTCAAAGACCTTTACTTAAATATATTGAAAGTAACCTACTTACCTACCTAAATATATATTATCGGGAATATTTGTACTTTATTCGAATTTCAAATGGTTTATCTTCTAAAATATAATAACGTTCGACTATGTTACATTTAATGAGGATTCCATTTTTCAGTTAACTGTGTTTAAAAAGAGAATAATAATTATAAATAAGCGACGCAACGTTTTCTTTTAAAAATTACTTATTGTGTTTTATGTCCTGCTAAAACCTACAATATTTACTTAAGTAGTACATATTAATATTTTGCAATCCAACATTTTTCTTCCGTGCACAAAACCTTAACGTCAAAAACAGCCAACCATAAACAAGCAAAAAAAAAGAATACCTAACGTATTTCACTCGTGAAAATTATGGCAGTTTTCTGGTTGCCGTTCGCCCATACACATCAGAAACACTTTGAACGCAAAATGGGCACAATGGGAGCAAAACAAAAGGTCTCCGGCAATATTTTTCTGCGGCTTAATATCAACAAGTTGGTTTGAATGGCCCCGTATTTTTAACAATGAAACTGTACGAATATTTGTATGGTTGTACATGAAATATGCACGATCCTCTTCAGATGGCCTCTCGCAGTGCAATTTGGCAAGCGTCATCTGATTACCCGGACAAATTGGGGAGACTGAAAGGCTGGCTGGACAAAGGGGTATATTAAGCAGGCCTGCTGTGTTCATAAAATATGTATGTTTACATTTTGTACCGAACATTATTGACTGTAACTGGGAAGCCTTTGTTCTGCAAGATGATACTGAGTGTCAGTTTACATATTGGATCATAACAACTGCCATGCTTTTGTTTTAAGGTAATACTAGTGACCCGCCTCGGCTTCAAACGGCTGCAAATAACTTATGAAGTAAAAATATTAAAAAAATCTATCATACGAAAAACATTAAGCTCCTTTGAGGCAATTTATGTAGTAGTTAAGTTAGGTGAGTACTGATTTCATAATTCACTGGTTGTTTGATCCCAGGTTAAAATATCATTGTAGGTAGTAACTTTACTAAACTTGGTATAATTTATTACAGAAGTGAACACTCCAGTTTTGGCATAATATTAACATAACTTAGGAATAGTTATAGATTTTTAAGTAGTAAGTACTCAGGTTCCATGAAAATATTAATGTTCTAAACTGTAGAGGAAACTATTTTGTTATAGTGATATTTTTTTTATTATTAAGTATTAAAAAGAAACTCGTTTTTTTCGGACTCTACTCAAATAAAAGTGTCTACAAATAAAATATTAACACACAAAACTTTGTAAATTTTTCACTCAAACGCGCCGCAATAGCTGTACGAAATCGGATAAAATCCGTATAAGAAAGTAGATCCGTAGATAGAAAATACTCGCAGGCGAAGTAACTTAACAATCTAACGAGAACTTTTATAGCGGGCAGAGCCGCGGGCACGAGTTACATTATACACGGTATTTTCACTGGAAGTTTTCTCGGGTTACATAACATCGGTTTTCTGAAAGTTTGTTCAACAGTTTTCCAATTAAAGTTTAATAAGTTAAGGTCTAAAACGTAATGTATAGAAGCAGGTGTTTTTTACTTCATACATCATTTTTGTTTGAATACTTGTATATTATACTGTTATAACCAGTGATCGGATAATCGGGCGCTAATATACCTAAACTTCACTTTTATTCCCACGAAAGTATAATACGGACATGCTTTTCAGAATCCCGGATCCCGGAATCGTTCGAAATTCCTGATATTGCTGAAAATTTTCGCATAGAAAATATAGTTAGAACTCGTTGTGATTGTGAACTCTCATTATAATCTTTTTAGAGATATTCTATTTGTCTTGAATAAAATAAATATACTAAATAAAAAAAAACCACTGCTTTAATTTCATTAACTTTGTTATAGTTGTTTTTACAAAATTATTCAATCCCGGGAACCCGGTATAACTTATTTGTTCAGAAAAGAATTTCCATATTATTCTTTCACGGGAAGAAGTAAAATAAGCGCCCGATTATCCGATCACTGGTTATACCTACTACTTTTATACTCGATTTGTTTTGTTTTTTCTACCTTATTACTTTTTCCACAGCCGTTTTATCCAGGTACTGGGTTGTGGAGGCATTTGGGCAGTCACTCTACGTAAAATACTGGTATTCCGCTGAATCCGTTTAACCGGAAATTTACCCCAATGTAGTTGGGAAAAGGCTATGCAGATTATGGTTTAGGTTCAGCACGCCCCTCGGATCTTGCCCCTAATTGCCTAAGGGTATCTACTCGCCCCCTTGAATAGTTGACTTCTTTTCTACAGCAACTGTTCTGCCATCTTACTGGGTGTCTTGTTTACGCTAGTCCAAAATGCCCGAAATTTTCCGTAAATATAAACGCGCATGGGAAATCTTAAGATTAATGATCCAACGTCATAAGGACTCGTAAACTTTTACTGTGCTCGTCAAAAATTTCGCAAATCCCATGATGATCTTAAAAGTTCGCTCGAACACAGGCACTTTTACTTTTTAAATAAATCTCAGTAGTACTCGAAATAACTTGACAAAGTTGATTGCTTTGAAGTCAGAAACATCAAATTAGGGGGCTGTCTGATATGATCATTACATTTTTAGCGGTTCTCAACAAGTTTTAAGTTTTTATTTACCCGCCTCCCCCAGAAAGTATGCAATTTTTTTCAGGAACTGTTTTAGGCATAACGGCTGGGTAGATTTTGACAAATGAGGTATTATTAGTAGAAGTAACATAGACTGAAGGAATTTTGAAAAAATATTAAGGCCCCGTAGAAGTAAAGTCGTATTTTTCCGTGATATAGTCTTGTGGGGTGTCAAAATAAAGGTCTCAAAGGAAACGATTCCAAAACTGTAACTCAGTAAAATGTATAAATAACAAAATTGACTTTAAATAAAAGCACAACCACGAGAAACGGCCATAAGTGTTCAATGAAGTAACCATTCAAGCAGTGTGATGCAGTTGGTGGCATTCATCTTATCAGACAGATATATGAAATTTAACACTTTTATCCTGTTCAGTTTGTAAAGCGCAATACAGGATCGTTTGTGATTGGTGTGAGCGTGAATCGCCTTTGGCTCGGTACTAAAATAAATTTAGGACCAATAAAACGCACAATGGCTTTGATTTCTTTTTATGATGTCTACCACGCGCGTCACCCGACACTCTTAACACGACGAATATCCTGATTCTGATCTGCAGGGATGTCAAACCATGAGGATCGCCCGGAGGACACGGTGGACCATACGGTGGAGGTCTGCCCTGCTTGGGCGGAGCACCGCCATGTCCTCGTCGAGGCGATCGGCGGCGGCGACCTCTCGATTCCGGCCCTGGTTAAATCCATGGTCCGGAGAAAGGAGGCCTGGGAAGTGGTCACCTCCTTCTGCGATGCAGTAATGCTAGCGAAGGAGGAGGCGGGAATGACAAGGTCTTCGCCCCAACCGCCGCTACAGAAGAAGACGTCCAGCGCGTCGGGATTCGCAGTGCGATCACCGGCCCCCGTAGGCGCAGGCCTGCGGACGGCGAGCTTTAGGTGGCTCGCTGCTCGATCACCACCAGGCCCGGGTCGATTGCGCGTTGTGTTTCACGCGCGCCTCAAAGAGATGTCAGTATAGAAGACGGGGCCCGCCAGGGTCAGAGCCTGCCAGGGTTGCGAAATTTGTTCGAAAGAGTCACCGCGGCCCTTAAACGCAAAGGGCTTTAGAAGGAATACGAATGGGTTTAGTCAGTAAGAGTCTGACACGCCCTTCCACTCCACCCAGAGCGGAAGAAGTCATTTGATGATTTCCCGTCCATAACAAAAAAAAAGAGAGACCAAACCATCTACCTAGCCATTTTCCAATTGTATTGGAATTGGCTTGTAGCCTAACCAGATGCAGCTAAATACCAGTATTTAACATGAAGTGAATGCTTTTTTGGCCTCCACAACCCAGTAACTGGGAATCACAATACCCTTTTCAAGACTAGTGTTAAATTTTCTGGCTTCTGACTACCCGTAACGACTGTTAAAGATCTATCAGCTGGGACCAAATGCGGAGTCTCGGGAACCCATCCCATGACCGAACTGACAAGCATTGCTTAACCTTGAAGATCAACTCCTGTGGCTGTTATTTTTAGCCTAGAACTCTTCAATGTCGAAAGGTTCCACTTTTAAAATTGTTCTTAGTATTGCATGCTACATCGATTTTAAGTGACAAACTCAATGGACTGGATTTTATTGAACTGTTTGTTTTTTAATGTGTAGTCGTCTAGATGGTGGGTGTTGTTCAACGACATGGAGGTACGGTCATGTTCAACGACACGAGAACGGTCAATAACTTCAGTCACTGAACTGATATTGTTTTGTTAGCCAAGATAATTACATACCTACATATCATTCATAATAAATCTACGATTTCAAAATTCTGTGTTAACTAAACTTTAATGTTTCATGGAACTTTGGAGTAAGTTTGTGAGTCTTACGCATTTAAAAAAATCGCAGTTAATTTATACTAAACTAGCTTTTGTCCGTGACTTCGTAGGAGCATATCCTGTTTTTTCCCGTTCCTTCGGGAAATCCTCCCTTAGTGAAAGTCAAATTTCAGCTTTCTACAACCAGTAGTTTCGACTGTGCGTTGTCTGTCAGTCACTCAGTCAGTCAGTAACGGAAATATTGTATAGATAGCTGTTCAAACACTTTTTGTTATATAAATATGTATATAGACTTTAAGCGCCGCCTTTTTTCAAGCACCTTCAGAATATTTTTATTACCTGTTTAATTTCGCTAGTTAAAGGGGTCCTTTAACTAGTTAAAATTAGTTGAAGGACCCTTTAGGACGATTCAGCGACATGAAACTCTTACTATAATAATCATTCTATTAAACGATAACGATTATCAGAAAGTTCTAATTGCTTGGGATTGACATAAACTACCAAAATATAACGTGGTCTATCCCAAATATTTTGGCATTCGAAAACGGCTTTCACTGATTCAGGAGAGTAATCTGGAGCTAAATCAGGCCCTTAACAGTCGATGCAAATACAAAGACAGAACAGCAAGTAAAATTAAAACAAATGCGTTGTTTGTGCACGAGGCACTGCCGGCTATATTTTCTGTGTAAACAGCACAGGGAACACAGCACAGTCAATGGTTATTACTCGAACGGTTATTGCTACTTTCTATGTCGTGTTTGCATTGCTATGGAAAATGATACGGAAGAAATGTGAGTTTAGAATAAGTTTGCTTTAGAGAAGAATGTATTCTTGACAAAGTCTTTCTTTATCTTTTAATATTATAATGTAATAAATACTTTACGCACATAGATGTACAGAGGCGGACTTAATGCTTACGGCTTTTGGTCCGCATTATTATTATAGATAGTTTTGCTTTTGACTACTATCTCACCGGCTGGTGAGCGATGGAATACGCTAGCCATATGAATTGGCTGTTTATACAGTGAATAGCTAATTTCTATGGGGTCTTTATTTAATTAAAGACCCCCAGGTTTTAGCAATCAGGAAATACAGACTTCGACAGGGAATTCCACTCCTTCCTTAAAGTGACATTTTATAAAAACGATTACTGAAATTTTGAAGATTGACCAGAGAATATTTATGAAGCTCATGTTTTGATATTGGATACCGTTGACAAAAGAACCCTTTGTCAGTACAAAGTCCTTTTATCAGTTCCTGATTAGGGTACCGTAGTTAAAACAACAAGAAACTTATAATTTCGTCAAGTCCATCTGTTCCTCCGTTCGTCCTTGGTTTAACTCAGAGACTATTAAACTGTGAAACTGTAGTTTAGTCTGGTTGTAGATATTAATTATGCCAACAAAAATGCATCATCCTGTTTAAATTAAATTCAATAAGTAATTAGCATCGCCGGTTTTCCTGACCGTACCGTTGTCATAATAATCAATTATAATTTACTGTCTCCCTCACAATGTTTTATATAATTGATTTGTATGTAAAACAACGATATTATGTTATTATTAAGGCTGCTTTAAGGTGTTTCAACATCCAGACAAACCAATTAAGGTTTTTGTGATTTTTGTTTTTATCACTAGTTATGAAAAATAAATCACATTTTTGGATATCTCTCATAAAAGTAAAAGGGAATGGTTTTTTTTCTGTTAACTATTCTATCACGTGTGTTATCGTTGGATGGGTCATTCAAAAATATAAGGGGTTGGTCAAAACCATTTTTCGATTCAGATATCCGTTATTGAAACATTAAGCGAAAACAATTTTAGGCCAGCAAAGTTATTCTTTGTTAACGACCTAACGCAACTAATTAATTAATGAATTTTTGTTAATTTGAAACAAAGAAAGTAACTTGTACAATGCAAATTAAATATTTATAAGTTTACGGTGGGCACAAAACACGCTCTTCAGCCAAGATTAAAATTAAATTTAGTGTGTAGGTAGGATGAACCAGTTCACTGAGAAAAATAATTGGATTTAAGCATTTTAACTGTATTCTAACTAAATAATAAATCTGAGAGTAAGTTTGTTCAGAAGTCCAATCTTGTATCTACTTAAAAATCGTTCACATTCAAGTCAGTCAAAACATAACAAAATAGAGGGAAACTAGAAGCTTCCAAAAACCAGTATGCGACTGAGATGCGAATGGAAAAGTTCCTTCAAAATATCGATACGAGAAGTATCAATAGACGTAAAGGACATTCACCTAAAATGCCAAAATACCCCTACGACAATTAACGTAAGGTTCATTTACGCAAATGGCAAAATGTCCTTTACGTTAATTGATATTTTTGGTATCGATATGGGAATATCTCTACAGATGTCAGTCACGCCTCAATATCTGAACTATCTAGATAAAACATAACACACAGGTATACCATGCCCTGAATACTACGCAGCTAAATTATATTTGACATGTAATGTATTAGAGTTACTTATAACCTATTTGCAAAATAAGTATCATTTATCAATCACCCCATTCTAAACTGAAGGTAGTGGTTTAATTATTTATTGATTCAATAGAACTCGATATATGTCTGTAGCCGAATAATTGCAAACTCCGAAAGATTATAAAATATATTGTAAATTCTCGATAAATTGTCAACTGAATATTTGGAATACTTAACCCAAAGGTTGACTGGTAGAGAATGCCTTGATGCATTAAGTCCGCCCATGTACCACTATTGTACATTAAGTTTAATTAAATAAATAAATACTTTTTTGCACATCAAAATTTGACCGACCGCTAGCATACCGTTTCCTCCTCCTCAATGCATGCTCTGCACAGAGGACTGTCCGTTATACATATCGTGCAGAAATGTTTGTTCAGCGAGCAGTTGCCGGTGATGGTCCCTGCCACCATTCGTAGGCTGCCCCTGTACAATCACAGGAGGCGTCTATCCGGGCTGTATTATCTAATTGTTCCCATTCCGACCGACACAGCCAGATAGTGACTTGAATCAAGGCCCTAATTATGAAGACCACTGCCTATTGCTAACTAGGTCCTGTGTCATTAGGTCCGGTGTTTGACCACAGTCAAACACCGTCCTCATAAGAACACAAACAAATTAGGATCATCTCACATATCCGTCCATAAACATCCACTAATGAACATGGGCTAATTAATCAATGATCGTTAGAACATAGGTACAGTCAGCGACAATATTCGATGAGCAAGTACAAAGAATCAAAAGTCGTCAACGCCTAAAACATCAATAGTCACTCAACAGCATTGGCAACAAAATGTGGTAAACAGACCAATAAATCTTTCGGTCAACTTTTATGAAATTGGTATTTTAGTTGTAGTTCACCGACCTTTTTTGTTATTTCGGCCATGGTGCACTTAGGACGTTTTAAATATTATAGAAACCATGTCAATACAGGCATAGAGTCGTGCAATTTTGAACATTGTGTTCAATGCAATAGATTATTTATTAATTCAATAAATAAAATATTTTTTTGATAAAGCAGGAATTCTGTTTTGAATTGGGAATTAACTGTCGTCCAGAATTATTTGCTTATAGAAAGGAGTACAGAACAATTTTATTTCGGAAATATACACGAACTTTTCGATTGCAGAAATTTATAATTATTTAAATAAAAATGTCAAAGAATTGAATTTTGTAACATTGATTTGTTCACCGGATTTTGTGGCTAAAGCTATTCATTGACTTTTGTTGTTTAAAGGTGTTGACGGCTTTTGGAACTTTTCGATGCTCATCGCATTTTGTCGCTGACTGTACCTAATGCTAGTAGCATTAGGTACAGTCAGCGACAAAGTATACAAAATATATGCTCTGGGAAAACGTCTACGTGTTTATCTAGCTACTGGATTTTGCCGTTTGAAGCGTCAATTTTTCAAGCTTTCAAGGAGGTTTTGAATGCCATACCAATTTTGTTTTTTGACATGTTAAAGTGTTTAATCTCATCTAAATGGTTTTAAATAAATCAGTTTTGATCATGCCAATACTTTTATAAAAAATCCTCCCAAGCATGCTTACTCGATGAACAATGAAGTGCATCCTCTTGTAACAATTTTTGGCCCTTCAAACAAAATTACGCGTGGTGTTCATTTGCTTGCAAGGTGTTTATTAGTATTAGGTATTTACGCAACTTATAAACTTTTCTGTTTATTCCAAGTAAGTAATTAAATATAAAGTAAAGGCCGGTTCGCACTTTCATTACCACAAGTGATGAGCAAAGCACTGATCGTAACTTGTGCTTCCAGCGCTTAGCATAATGCTCTTGTTACAGTTTTACTTCGCACTAATTAAATTGTAAACAGGCAGTCACCGTTTTATTTACATACTTTGAGGAAACACGTTTATTACTGAAGGTTCTAGTAGTTAATGCTCCCATGAATAGGTGCGACGTGACAATACATGCACGGCACGGTTGGTGCAGTGGTTGAGCGATTGACTGCTGCGCTGCGTGTCGCGGGTTCGATCCCCGCACGGAACAAATATTTGTATAACCTACAGATAGTTGTTCCGTTGTAAACGCACCCACCATGCAGGAGAAATTTCTAAAGCGGGCCATCGTTTTAAAATAATAAATAATAATAAATAGGTAATAATACAATAACGATGCGACATTATTTTTTATAGAAATGACTATAGAGTTGTACAGATATATTAATCGCTGTTATGATAAGTACTCATCATTGCAACTCAAACTAAGCCCAGATACAGCCTACACTGGCATTCCACAAAAAGGAAAATCAATAAAATAGTAATGGTCACCTGTCACTTTTTTCAGGAAACAAAATAAATAAGCTTCTTTTTATCACGGAAAATGCACAGTTCGTGTGAAAATGGCCGTCAAGAAGAGAGCTAAGTACCTACTCTCCAAATTAATAGGTGCGTCTTTCTGTTGTTCATGAAAATCCATGGACTTATTAAATAGTGTAGGTCTTTGGAAGAAAAAAAAACAAAAGTCGGTATTTTGACACTCATGTCCAATTGTCTAGAGCAGGGGTTCCCAAACTATTTCAATCCGTGGCGCACTTACACCGTTTAGTATTATGTCCCGGCGCCCTAGTTATAAAATACTAAGCAGCGTGCGGGATTTGAACTGTTTATTAAATTTTGTACCCGCGTCGTAAGTCTTGTTCCCAAAGAATGGAAAAAGGAGCGTCTTGCGGCGCCCTTCTTTACTTTCTGCGGCGTACCAGGGCGCCACGGCGCACACTTTGGAACCAGGGGGTCTAGACCAATGATGGTCCAGACTCATTTTAATATACCTACACTGACTGAGTGTTTTTCTTTTCTAAGCTCATTCAACAGTTTTTACAGTTGCAATATTTTATAATCAGCACCTATGTAAAAGTTGCCATTTTACAAAAATATTTACGTTTGAAAGTCACCCTATACTTTGATCCAGTTTCGTTGTCGTCAGTGTATTATTTGGATAGTATTATATGATATAATTAAGGGATTAAATTTCAGGGTGTTTGTGCACCCTGAAATTTAATCCTCCAAGCATCCCTCGCCTGTGCATAGCTGTGCTTTGTTCCAGGGCAGGGTGCAGCTCGCCAATTAACTAACAAACCGATTTCACTTAATTAATTATGTCGGCTTTCCGGTTTACTCAAAGCGGGAGTATAATCGGATCTTCGAAACCATAAGGGAAATGTGGTCGTAGCATTGCAGTGCTATCAATTAAATGCTCCTGGTAATTTCTAATTAGTACCTACTGGGAGTTTATATGTATAATTTAAGTGCAAAATAGATAATACTATACTGACTATATTAAATGATATAGTTACTACAGCCAGCTGAAATACTGACGAACGGAGAGCGGAGGCTAAGTAATAGGTTTCCGTTGGTGACTCTTTGGGTATGGAACCTTAATTTTACAAAAATATTTAGAACCCCATAGTTGCCAAAAATCAACTCTAAGCAAAAGAATAATCCAGGGTTGCGGAATTTGTTCGAAAGAGTCACCGCGGCCCTGGAACGCAAAGGGCTTTAGAAGGAACACGGATGGGTTTTAGTCAGTAAGAGTCTGACACGCCCTTCCGCTCCACCCAGAGCGGAAGAAGTCATTTGATGATTTCCCATCCTTAAAAAAAAAAAAAAAAGCTGCCTGCCAGGGTTGCGGAATTGTTCGAAAGAGTTATCGCAGTCTTGGAACGCAAAGAGCATTTCGGAGGAACAGGGGTGGGATTTAGTCAGTAATATTCTGAATTTCCATAACGAAGAGTCATTTGGTGATTTCCCATAAAAAAGCTGTGCTTTGCAGCTGTGTTGACAGATTTTATTCGTTGGAATTTTACAGAGTGTATTCCTATCGCCACTAAAACAACAAAAAAAAATAAAAGACTAGAAACATTATTTTTTCGGTTTACAGACCGGAAACCCGGGTAAACGAGAGGTGTAATTTACAGGAAATTGCAACTTCCCCATAAAAGTTCGATACATTTCCTTGAAACTCGCCAAGAAACGTCCCAGTCGCACGGTGTCTCCAAAACTTTGATTATGTGAACTAATGAGGCCCGAAGTTACCGCGGCACGTTCTCTATAGACTCACGTACTTACGATACTTACCCCTCAGAGAATTTAAATAAAATTATGCTGGCAGCATCGAATGTTTGGAAGATTTCCAATAATATTGATAATAATATGGATGTGAAAAATATATGACAACGAATGAGTTCTATGCATGATCTTCTAGCTACCATATAAAATCCTCCTGGCTGATTTCAGTCATGTCGGATAAACTCACCAATGACTACTCATCAACGCAGGAGTTATCATAGTGCACAAGTATGTGCGCAAACACAAGTGCTGTCTCTTCCCTCGACAGCGGCATCTGATACCATACAAAGTATGCATTTAATATCTCCTTTAAGAGGTAATATAATGGTAAAATAATACCAGTTGAAACTCAGTGTTTTGTTAAGATCAATTTTAAGCCCCCACATTGCCACTGCCATCATGATTCCGTATATAATACTATTCATCATGACAATGACACATAAGTATAGAAAGGGGCAGATATATACAATATAACGCAACGTATAGAATGTAGTGCTCTTGACGGCCGCCATGCCCACGCACAATGGTCCAACATCAGGACTAAGTGCGGAAACCATACCCCAATAGATAGATAGATGTAGTGCTCTTCAATTGTGCACTCTTGACAGAGCGGTCGTGGCTTATGATGATGTCGGACTGTCACGGTTATCCTCTGCGAGTACGGCAGCCCTCGCAATGCGTTTCCAACGACTTTTGTTGTAGATGTCGCAAAAGCATTACACAATGGAGCATTGTGTGGTGCTTTTAACCTTTTGAACGCATATACGCATCGGCGTACCCCAGACGCCAAGCCACAAATTCGCCGTACATTTTGTCACATATTTGTGACGTTTGGCGTACAGGGCACGCGCTTGCTTGTCACGTATATGTGACACTGGTATTCAAAAGGTTAATAAGGCCGGTCCAGCGTGTAGGTGGTCTGCCGCTTGAACGTCTCCCCTCTACATAGCCTGGGACGATAAAGTAGTATTAGAACTAAATACATAAATTAAGACACCAGAATTTGCTACGTATATCAAAACAACAACAATAACTGCATTAAGACCATATAACTTCACAATAAACGTGTTTATTGCCTTATTCCAATCTACTTACGCACGCCATCTTCCTTCTTTGCAGGGCCGCCAACCGTAATCGGATTTACTCGGAGTCCGTTCAGGTAGTACCAACATTACCGCTAACTGCTAAGGAACGTCTCTTAAAGTTAGTAGCTCCAGTGAACGCGACAGAGCAACAGGTGACTCTTGTCCTTTCTTAGTGTGGGTTGCTAGGGAAGATAGAAATAGAGGTTTAAAGTTTTAAGTGATTACTGGACGTTACTGCGAAAAAAGGTTGTAATGAATTCTAGCTAGTTAGACACACCCAGAGCAAATATTAAGGACAAAATATGTCAAGCCAGGCTAATAATAATAAACACTCTCTGTTTTGATATTGCAGACGCAAAACTATGCGCTAAAAATATATTTAATGGAAGATCAGGAAGATTACTAAGATTTCATTATACAGAGCGATTTTTTGGACGCGGAAGGTCAAATCCGGAGCAATGAAGAATAGCGAAAAATTCTCAAAGGATTTTCAGGCCCGTTTTTGTTAAAAACTAATACTGCATCATTAATTTTGCTAATTTGACATTCCTAGCAAGGAATTGAACTGGTTGATTTAAAAAAAAATGAGTAAAAGGACGGTCCTTCTAGGGTAGTTGGGTAAAATAACACACATTGTATTATTACACCATTCAATAGTACTTTAGAGAGAATGCGGTACAGAGAGTAAAGCAAACCTTGATAGAAAAAGGGGGATCCTCTGACCGGACGGTTGTTGTGTCTGGTGGGCAAGAGACCGATAGTTGGTAATCGGACTGTTATATTTGTTCAAATCGCACGGACAACTCTGATAATGCGATGCAGGATTCCGTTAGTAGTTCGTCGCTGGCGGGATGGTGTTGCGGTTCTTTTTTGGTGCCGTAAAAATTTCACTTCGTTAGTTAACTACAGTGCCGCTAGTGAGGATTGAATTCTGGGAAAAATTATACGTGGCAAACTAAAGGAAAGAACAAATTTTATAAAAAAATATATATATTTATTACACATTAAGAAACCTGCCTACTAGGTAGTACGCAAGTTTCCTAATCGGGCTCCCTATTCCTCATAGTATCCACGCCCACTTGAAAAATTCACCCTGTATTATGTAATCTTAGTACATATTTGGACATATGCCGACTGACGGACATCAAAACTGTCGATGAAAATTTGACCATCTAAACACGAGACAACAGTAGTACGCACCAAACATTATGTATCTTTAAATTCCCAGCGACTCCCACATTTACAGAAACACAGTTTCTACCCACATAAAGTCTTTTACCTTACCGAGTAAACAAAGCTACAAGAAAAACAAACACAGACCGCTCGGTTACCGTTTGATCTGACATTTCATACTAACGTATTGGTCTAGAAATTGCACCACTATAAATGTTAAGTAAATTCCCTTTGACTGGCTCAAACAACTTACTGGGCTACTGGAAAACATAAAAAAACTATTCCATTTTTTCTTGAAATATTATTGAAAAATAAATATAAAGGATACTTTGGTACTGCGGAACTGCAGTTGTTCAAGTTTATTTACTACGTTTGTTTATTTAAGTCTAACGTTTTCTCTACTTCCTTTTAGTTTCTTCAATTACAGCTTGAAGCGTTTCGCAGTAGATTAGTAAACACTGTTGCTGAGCTATTTATAGCGGCACAGTTTGTGTGCTAAGTAGGAAGACGTATTACGGAATTTGTTCGAAAGAGTCACCGCGCCCCTGGAACGCAAAGGGCTTTAGGAGGAACACAGATGGGTTTTAGTCAGTAAGAGTCTGACACGCCTTTCCGCTCCACCCAGAGCGAAGAAGTCATTTGATGAGTTCCCACCATGAAAAAAAAAAAGCAGGAAGACGTGATTTTTATAAAACACAAACTAACGTTAATTCAATTTTAATATGATAATAATTTGTACATGCCTTAAAAAACCGGGCAAGTACGAGTCGAACTCGCTAACAAAGAGTTCCATACGTTACGCAGGTTCCGTAAATGAACAAATCAACTTCCTTTTGCGGACCTCTTTTTTATAATTTGCTGTTATAGTGGCAATAGAAATACATACTGCACCGCTGACATACAGGTAATCAGAAGAACGGAGAGATGGCGGAGGATTCGTTTGTTACCCTTCGGGTAGGTACGGAACCCCTATGAGCAATGTGCCTCTAAAAAAAGCGGAAGTTGCTCATGGGGCATCAAAAAATACGTCCACATTGCTGTCAAGTCAATGGGAGAGGAGAGGGTCAACATGCGCTACCGAAATGACATATGGTTATTTTGCACTTTTGAGAATCGTTTTCACCAATAGTATGACATTTCTAAAGCCCTTTCGACCAAATGCGGATACTGTACCTAATATTAAAATAGATATAATACATAATAATGACATCGTCTTGACACTTGATACAATTACGCGCGCATGAGAGGCCATCTTTCATCTTCGAAAATAGTTTTTAAACTAAATAAACGAGTTATCTTCACAATTAGATTGATTATCGTCTTTGTCTTTATGAAATATGTAACATCATTATTTATTGTGACGGCTATATTTAGCTTTTACTAAAGTTCATTACTGTCCAATTTTGCTTTAAGACGTGACAAAGCATTTAACTACTAAAACAGTCAAATAACCGTCTTAATATACGCCTAACTATTTTATGTCATTATGAGACGTATTTCCTTTTTTAACAAAATTACATACCTGAATATATTTCAGGCCTTCCATAGTCAAACAACACGAGACAATGAAACTGTTTTTCATTGAATTGGTTCTAAGAATATAAAAAAGTCTGGTGGCCCGCTCCGGCTTCGCCCGGTTGCATATTTTTTTTTCCAAATTTTCTTTCATAAGCACCTTCTCCCGACGATAACAAACACAACAAAAAAAGAATAAGCAAAATTGGTCCAGCCGTTCACGCGTGATGCCGTGACGAAGGGAAATAGGGATTCATTTTAATACATAGAGATTAGCTTATGCCCGCGTCTTCGTACGCATATCACGTTTTTTTTCCGTTCTCGTAGGAATTTCGGGAAATCCTCTCTTGGTTCTCCCCTATACTCCCCAAGGAACCTACGTGCCAAATTTCAGCTTTCTACGGCCAGCACTTTCGGGTGTGCGTTTTCTGTCAGTCACTATGTCACTCAGTCAATCAGTAACGGAAGAATTTAATACAGGTTAAAATACCTAGAGCGTTTTTATGTTTGTTTTAATTTAATCAAAATATAATTTTACGTTTTAAGTTAAGTTTGAATACACGCTAGATCAATATGAAGATACTAAATCTAGTATTACCTGAACATTCATGAACCATCTGTTTTTACCCATATTCAGTAATCAAATTATTTGATTGATTGATTTTTTATTAAAAAAATCAATGTCTACGTATTCGAAACATAGAAAATTAACGTTATATTTTCACTTTATGAGATTTATAAGTATTTATTGGAACTAAGTAATGTAATAACACAAAAACTACCAACAGGCAGTTACAATAGTAAGTAGGTACTTGTGGGTAGTTTTGTGTTATTACATCGCGAATTCGATTTAACACTCTTCTTACGCTTGTGTCACTGATTTATTTGAGTTTTATACACTGCACACTTTACACTTAAGTTTTGCTGAAATAACGCTATTTGTCGTCAATTGTCACTTTCTACACGCAATTATACTGATAACTAATAATCAATTAATGTACAATTATTATTTATTTAAATTTTTCAAATACGGAGCCGATCTTGAAGCAATCTATTGATTAATTGTTTTGATTCATATTCCACTTCGTTAGCCATTAATTCAATAAACGGTGATTTAATCTTTTGATAATCCGAATTGGACATTAATTTACTCTAACAAACTAACTCATTCTGAACAAACAGCTCCTAATTATTACCAACATCTGTTACTTGAATACCTTAGTGCTCCTTGCCCCGTAATCAATCGATCACTATGATTGATGCCTGACCCCTCTTAGTTGTAGCATTATGCAATCGATATCAATCAGACATCTGGATTGATCTGATCAATCAGTTATTAATTTTCTAAACCTGAATAATATAATCTTAAGAAATTACCGCATTTTTTTTTTATTTCAGTTGAGTTTGCTCTTGACTCTAGTCTAGGTCATACACACAAAGTTGACGATGAAGCGAACTGTTCAGTTTTTTTTCTTTAAGCGTAGTATCCGTACCTGATACTAATAATAGTCACAGGTTCGTTTTTATTATTGATGGGAAGCGATGATGTGGTCAACGGAGAAGCACACTAGCCTGGCAGTAACCAATTCACTGTTGAAATGCCCCCAGGTTGTAGCTATCAGGAAACAGACACTGGCAGGGAATGCCACTCCTCAGCTGTACGCTCAATGAAAGTATTCCTAAAACTTTTAGTAGGCAGGAATGTCCACCTTTACTGGTGGCCTATCGACGTACGTTTGGTAGTCTAGTAATAGAACGGGTACAACAAGCTGCAACAATCTTAATATATATGTATATTTCTTGTGTACGTGTGTATGTCACTGAACTCCTAAACAGCTGGACCGATGTTGATGAAATTTTTTGTGTGTTTGTGTGTGTGTTCAAGGGGACTTGAGAATGGTTTAGATTCACAATCGGACCTGGTAGGTGGCGCTGCAGTCGATTTCTATATTTTTTTGTCAGACACAAAGCAAACGTTCAGACAGGACAACGTCTGTCGGGACCACTAGTATAATATAAAATCTTTAAAATTCCTACTAAAGTTCCAACTCCACCACACCGCTGTCTTCCTGGTATTCATCCAGAAAACTGATAGCATTGAAAAAGCAAAGCAACCTTTAAGTAACAAATCCTATTAAACTTCTTAGTAGATAATAATTTCTAAAGATCCCATGTTCAAACTCTATTAAAGAAAATTTAAATCAATGGATGCAAGATAATCCGACGTTAGTTTGTAAGTTGTCTGTTCTCATAAAGTTATTATCATCTTTGAGCTTGCGGAAGTTTAACAATCATTACTCCACTCTTCAGACTTCGTTCACTTGTCTTACTTGTCTTACACTTATGTTAAAAGCACACTTTGTAAACAAGCATATTACAAATTAGAAGATAACATTCAGGATAAGAATGCTTGGAAACATGCTGGTCCTGCTCCATAGGACAATCAAGGGTGTAGACAAAATCAAACTGGTTGATTTGTGAATTAACTTTATAAATATACTGTTTCTTTTTTGTTTTTTTTATTTTCTGTTTAATTAATGGTTATTAAAATTATCTGTAAATATGTGAGTACCATTTGACTAAATTTATTTAGAAAATGAATTAGTTTACCTCTGCCGGTAATACTTTGTTCCTTTAAGTAGCATACTCTGGGTGCATCGTCCTCACATACCTAATATTAAATAAATTTTTGTATACCAAATTTTGTAAAACCGTTATTTGAAAAGAGTAACTATGGAGTTTCTTGTCCGTTCTTCTCCATAAGAATCTACCTTTCCGAATGGACAGTAGAGTCACTTCATTGATGTAATACTATTATTTTACTGAATTGTAAATGATGATGTTCAAAAGTGCCATTTAATGGCGTAATTGAAATAAACGTTTTGACTTTTCCTGGTAGCTTGTAACCTCAAACCTCAACAACGTCGATTTGCTGACAATGTAGGTAACAACCACATAGCGGTCAAGTAACCACCCGTAGTTATGTTTTTTGGTAGGATAACTTTAATACTATTTTGTGATTCTTTGTAACATATCAATAAAATAAAAAAATAAAGTATTCTTATTTCATGAATCTCAGTCGTTATTGTTCTTGGAAACGGTAATAAAAGATCAAGTTAATTCACTTTACATTTCTTAGATTTAACAAGAACTCACTTCGAATCGCTTTTAAAGTACTTGGTTGAACGTGAATCTATTACTAAGGATAAATACGAACATGACACAACTGAAAACCGCAACGATTGTTCTACTTTCTACCCTGTCAGTATCTTAATAGATGTTGATGCCTTTTTAGTGTACCTAGTGTTCACGAAGGGTAACGAACAGAACCCTATTACTAACTATCTACTGTCTATCTGTCTCTCAATCATAAACCGTAATAGGTAGACAGTTGAAATTTTCATTAAAATGGTAGTGAACCCTTTGTGCGAAACCTTTTTGCACTTGGTCGGCTTTCTTGTTTTCCAATTAAAAATAAAAATGCCCAAGGAAGTCACGAAGACAATCTCAGTCATACTACGCTTCAAACTCATTATTTGCGAACTTACTGACCGCAATCCTAAGTGCAGTAGAACATATGAAACGCTAACTACAATTCAGTGAGTGGCTCAAAGTTTCACGGACAGCGGTTAGGAACTTTCCACATGCGCGGACCATGTCAATAGGGCCACAGGGAGCTAACTTTAATGCTCTTCGTATTTACACGTCACATTTTGTGACGCTCTCGTGTTACGGTTCCGTATGAAATTGCTTGCGAACAAATTACGTATGGCAGGCGCTTTAGATATTGGTGTTAGCAATAGCAGTATTAATCATCACTAAAACCAATATTTAAAGCATATTAAAATTGCATAACTCAACATAACTTCCACTCCAGTTTTTGACTGGTGTAAATACGCATAGTAAATCTACTAATCAACTTATGGGTTTGCGGTGCATACCTGTCTCAATTTAAATTTATAATTCGAGATCCATCGCCATTAACTCAACTATAAATGTTAGTGTCGTGTATTTAAGTTGATTTTTAAGTACTATTTGTAATAAAAAACGCCATAACAGAAATACTTTTTTTCCAAAATGTCTGTTAACAAAAGTTACTATCAAAGAGACACGACTGTCACAACACTGCACACTGGTGCGAAGCGTTTTGTTAGCAATTAAAAAAGAGATTTTACCTCGTACTTTACTCGTAGGTACATTTATTGTCATTTGTTTTAACATAAATTATCTGAAATTCCAATGACAGGTATAATTTTCCCGTAAAAGTAATCACAATTTAAACAAAATTAACAATAAAGACATAATTTAATAGATTTAAACCTAACAACCGTTCTCATAAACCCGAAGCTAATTAGCTGGTACTTAGTACCCAACTTATCAGATTCGGGCATATTCGAGCACATTCGAGCGAATTCGTAATCCGCTTACGACAGATACGGCATAATCCATATTGTTTGTACTGTAATGTGCTAATTAATTATATTACATTCATGAACGTATTTGAGTTTGGGATTTCAGAAATGTTATTGCGTTTAGTACCTATGATTTGACTTTGCTTTCCAAAATGTTATTTTTGATACCTACGTGAACTTGTCCCTCGTAAATCACGAGAAGCAATTTAAGCTGTGTCACTGAGGAAGGCGAAAAGAGGGCCTAAACAAAGTGACATTTTAACAACAACAGCGATTGTCAAATAGTTCAAGATACAACGACCGGAGGGAATATTCTTGTACCTACGTTCGCATAAGCATCGCAGTCGCTAACTAGAAAACCTCTGATTTTCTTACGTTTTGACAAGTTTTTGACATTAAAGCACTTATCTCACCGCCAACGATCAGCGAGAAGCGAGTAAAGCTAGAAACTAGAAACGAGTTAGCGAGCAGCGGGAAGCGAGTGTGTAGTTCCGATAGTTTTGTCGCTCGGCTATAAGCGAGTGCTCTTGTGCAACGAGCGATTACCACCACTCGATCCGACCCGCGCTATGGGTAGAAATGACCGCGGGTTGATCTCTCGGCGGGAGTTATGTTATTTCTGACCGCCAAGCGAGCACCGCTGAGCGAGTTTTGATGATCGGGTATTCTTTGATAGCATCGCTGCGACAAACTAGTGGTAAGAGAGTTTTCACCGGCCAGTCAGAACAGCCAGCTATCGACTTTAAATGTATGTGCCTCTTTTACTCACACGGGATCTATGTATATCTTGTGTCCGTTTTCTTTGCAAGAAAATAGTCGATAGCTAATCCTGCCGCATTATTGTCGCTGAGATTATTTTGTGGCTTTTTAAGATTTGACGCTTTTTAAGTACGAGAATTAGGCTTTAGATTGACTGATTTGACATGATTTACATGCGCTACCGAAATGTCTCTTAAATATTGTGAAGTTTTGAAGTTTGTTATCGCTGATAGAATGTCACTTCGTCTAGTACCCAAGGTATCCTAAGCTATAAAACCACACATTTTGATTATGCTAACCTAACCTTGTTTTAGACTAAAACGATACATAGGCATGGTAAATGTTTCTTATAGTTATTCCAGCTGTATTTCTTCTTAAAATAACCACAAAAAGTGAGTTCAAAGCATCACTATGATGAAGCACTCATAAAAACAGAAGATTGTCTATAAATAGAGATGGATTATAAATATGTTTAAAAGTTGATTGTTACTAAATCATCCTTAAGCACAATTTGTTTCCAAAGTCTTCTGGGTACAAATGATCTACTAGAAACTACATATTTACCACTAACCTTAAAAATAAAAATGTATGCGAGGTTAAGCAGCGCTTACCGAGGTCTGTTTGTGGATGGGTGACCGTCCATTACATCCCGAGACTCCTCCTTGCCTTAGACAGCAAGTTAAGCCGTTGGTCCCGGCTATCATTTGTAGATCTTTGACAGTCGTAACGGTAGGTCAAAGGCCAGAAACCCTGAAACCAGCCTTGCCAACGGGTTCCGTTTTTAAGCTAGCTTGTGAAGGTTAGATAACCTGTCGCTGCTTGTTAAATACCTACTGGAACTCAGCTGCAGGTAAGACCCCTCCTTCTCGCGTCATTTATCTCATTACTGTAGATCATAATTCCCCCGACGACATGAAGTAATTTTTCTGAAGACATTTCACCATCTGTGCCTATCCTTGGAATTGTAAAGCGCTTCATGGAATTTCGTTTCCAGGGATGACACAAAATAAGACTAGCAAGACATAAAGCTCCAGGGTTGCGGAATTTGTTCGAAGAGTCACCGCGGCTCTGGAACGCAAAGGCCTTTAGAAGGAACACGGATGGGTTTTAGTCAGTAAGAGTCTGACGCCCTTCCTATCCCCCCAGAGCGTCATGTCATGTCAAGTCATGTGATGATTAAGCTGCCGTATTTTTTTTTTGCCACACGTTTAAACTTGCATCGTGTAAATGCAGCTTTAGTCAACCGTCAACGACAAAACTATGGCCAGCTTTAGTCAAATTAAAATACTTTAAAGCTGATATAAATTCTTTTGGTTCGTGAATGTTGGTACCGCAACCTTTGTCTGCTTATGTCAAGTATTAGTTGGTTTACTTTAGGCACTCCTTCTAAAACCACATTGAATTAAAAGCTCGGTTCATAGGCCTCTATCTTCATAATTTACTGTAGGTTCATATATTAGAATGTTGGCACAGACACCAGCACATCAAACTACGTACGATAAAGATGAAAATCTATGACAGGTTGTTTTCTGTCATATATTTTCAACTTTATCGCTAAAGGATTAGGTTCAAGGTTGATTGGGAAAATTTGACAGTTTCGCGTACCTTGTTGTGCTGGCGTCTGTAGATATTGAGTAATCTATTTTAATCTGAAAACCCATCAAATTTTGACGTACGAAACGAACGAACGAACGTTTCGACGTGGATTCGAAACGTTCTACCGTTTCTCGTTACAGAAATCGGCCCATATTCTGTGAAAATAAAATTGGTTGATAATTTTTTTAATTACTTATCAAAAATATCGTTAGCGATTGCAATATTTATAAACATTTTGGCACTATTTCAGACTACCAACAAAATTAATTTATTTTATCTTTCATTGATGAAGTTGTTGTAAATGCTTCGTACAACATAATTATGTGTATTCAAATAAAGACATTTTTCAAAAAAGACATTAGAAACAGTCTTCACTAGTTTATAAATAGAAAGTAAACATAAACATATTTAAATACTAATTCAAATGGAGCATATAAAACTGCCTTTTTAGGAGGAATAACTTAAAAAGAAAATTAAAAAATTGGAAAATTAAAAAAATTAAGATAGGGATAACTATCCCGATAACTATCCCCATAACTTGTCGATTTAATCCCTATGTCTGTATTATAATAATCATAATTTAAGTAATGAGTGCAGGGGAAATGTATCTATTAACACTGCTGATGACATAATAAAGTCGTTTTCATTCGTACCGATAATACCCGTAAATACCTCATTATTTGGCACATTATAATTTCTTCTTAAATCCACTTGAAAACATCTGACTTTTCTCTTTCACGGTAAAATTTACATTTTCCACGTTAAATGTTAATTTTCATGGGAGTTTGTTCAGTCGGGATCTCATAGAGTATTCTGTGTAATACTGCCTTGTTTTGACTTTATGCTCTTATACTGAAAACATTGTGGGTTGTTAAGGTGTTTTGTTTAGGTTTTCAAAAGTGCGACTTGCCTGTATATATTTTCAGATAATAATTGGAAGGAAGCTTTTTTTTTGCAAACTAGCCTGAAATAACGATATGTTGGTGTTAATTTTCCGCAACACCAACCTTATTACTAAAGACACCGATGTCCGTCCGTCTGTCTGTCCGTCTGTCACCAGGCTGTATCTCATGAACCGTGATAGATAGACAGTTGAAATTTTCACAGATGATGTATGTCTGTTGCCGCTATAACAAGAAATACTAAAAAACAGAGTAAAATAAATATTAAAGGAGGCTCTCATACAACAGACATGATTGTTTTGCCGTTTTTATAGATAATGGTACGGAACCCTTCGTGCGCGAGTCCGACTCGCACTTGGCCGGTTTGTTGTTTTGCTAACCGTTCTGTCCACCACGTCCCACTTCTGTTATAAGGCCTTTTTGACTACTTACACCACTCGCAAGCCCGCACGTCTGTCTGTTAGTTTGGAAAGAACCTACAAAAAAAGATTTCGAAAAAAAAAGTTCGTCCCGAATGAGATGTCATTCGTAGCCTCCCGCAATCCTGCTCCACTATCTCGGTTCTGTGCTGGTAGACAGAGGCTCACAGTCTGTCTGTCCTTAAAAAAATAAATGAATCAAAGCAATTGCCTGGATACCTGTACTAATTTACTCACTAATGATAGATAGATAGTATAAAGATAATATGTAGATATTAACTTCATAATAACTTTAAAACCCCCGTGGCGTACAGTGCACGTTAACGCGTTTGTATACAGCTACTGCTTACTTCCGTACCTCTTTTTAAAGATGGGAAATCATCAAATGACTTCCTCCGCTTTGGGTGGAGCGGAAGGGCGTGTCAGACTCTTACTGACTAAAACCCATCCGTGTTCCTTCTAAAGCCCTTTGCGTTCCAGGGCCGCGGTGACTCTTTCGAACAAAATCCGCAACCCTGGCAGGCTCTGGCCCTAGCGGGCCCCGTCTTCTATGCTGACATCTCTTTGAGGCGCCCGTGAAACACAACGCGCCATCGACCCGGGCCTGGTGGTGATCGGACAGCGAGCCACCCAACGCTCGCCGTCCGCAGGCCCGCGCCTACGGTGGCCGGGGATCGCCCTGCGACTCCCGACGCCCGGGGCGTACTTCCGTACCTACTGTTCATATTTTGAACTTTTTTATTAATTTGTTAATGGAAATGAAGTATGAATAAGTTCAGGGAATAAAGTGTTTGTATCTTTTAGCATATTTTTTTTACTTGTTTCGAATTTCAGCAACAAATGACTTACCTGAATACTTTGCACAAGCAAGCAGAAAGGGTGTAATTTTTCAAAATGAACACTATGCAATAGTGTAGCTTTCTTCTATATGTAAAGGAATTTCCGTAATAGAAACTTTAGTGTCCTTAAGACCTTTTTAAAACAGTCACAAAATATTATTCTATACTTCACACCTTCATAGACAGTACTATATTTCTACAACACATCAGGATAAGACCGTGTACACACGTCTGTATCTCCAAAACAAGCCCAGTCTAGCCTATACAGCTTAGCCAACGAACACACCCAGCTCCCCATGCTTTGTATCTATTTTTATTTCCCAGTGTCCGTACGTGTCCGTTCCTATCCGTCCGTATTTTTCTGTGCCATGCACCAAGGACGATGCTAACGGCTTCAGGCTTCGGGTGGCACTTCTCCAGAACAAAGCAAGTCCTCAAGCACTACAGTTTTCTTTATAGTGCGATAAACAATATTGTACGATACACAGTGACAGTATAGCATAGTTTTCTATTTCTAAAAGAATTTCCGTAATCAGATATTCTAACTTTTAGAAACAAACAAAAAATTTTATTAGTTTAGACGTAGCTACAAAGCAGGCATAGGTACTACACTTCATACTTTTGTAGACCTTAACATATTTCTAAAACAAATCAGGATAAAACCGTTACTCCCATACCCATTCACGTTCAATCTCAAAAACAAACTCAGTCTAGTCTACACAGCTTAGTTAGCAAACACCCAGCTCCCCAGGCTTTGTATCTATTTTTATTTTCCAGTATACGTACGTGTCCGTCCGTATCCGTCCGTATCTTTCCGCGCCATGCACCGAGGACGATGCTAACGGCTTCAGGCCTCGGGTGATGGGCTTACGGGTAAACTCGATGCAATCTCTGTACTGTAGCGACCGCGTTAGTTCAACTAAATGGAGCTTGTGCTATTTATAGATGGATATTTGTAGTATAGTTGTTATGTTTTAGTATGGCAATAGAGATCATTGATCCATTTAGGTATATTTATGGACATTAGTTTCACGAAAGTAAATAAGAATAAAGACGTCCTAAGGGCCAATTCTATTATTTTTTAAGCAACGTTCTCATTCGTATCTCAGTCGCAATCTGTCAAAAATGTCGGGAAATTAGGTGTGTTTTTGACAGTTAGAGAATGTGAACGTTGCCTAAAAATATGTAAATTGGGCCTCTGAATCTATCTGTCGTATTCTACTTTATTGTCCAACTTGCTTCAAAGAGCATAGACAAAGTGCAATGACCGCTAATTGCAATGCTAAAACAAAACAACTATGAACTTTGTTTGGTAAATTGTTTGGGCAGGAATATTTTAGTTAGGTGCTCAGTGCAAAAAAGAATAAAAATTTAAAGAATAAAAGCAAAAAATAGGATAACAGACTTTTATAACATAAAATATTGGTCATTTTTTTTTTAAGTTTCAGACGGTTAACTACAGCAAGGCAAAGGCATATTTTTCATCTTCAGTCTCATTCTAGAAGACCAATTCTATCTGTAGCCAATCTGCTCATTCTTTTCTGTTAAAAAAAACTAATGTTGGTAATAGGTATGTGAGTACTATTTCTAGTGGAAAACGTAAATATAATTACAATCTCAGAGCGTATTTATCTCCCTATTCGCTTGTGCAGGTGTAGAAGACAAAAGTTAAACCTAGAAACCGCCGTATAAAATAAAATCTTAATTAAAACACTAAAATATAATTAAAATACATTAAGTACTTGCTGCCGCCCGCAGCTCCACCCGCGTGGAAATAAAACTTCCCCTTTATAAATAATTTATAAAGGGGTGAGTTTAAGTTAGGCTATAATTATTATAGCCGATGTTATTCTGTAGTAAAAGCTACATTACTGTAATCATGATCATCATAATATCAGCCGAAAGACGTCTACTGATGGACATAGGCCTCCCCTAAGTGTCGCCACAACAACCGGTCCTGTGTGTCGCGCATCCATCCGCTAATCCCTACATTACTGTAAGGTTTTATCACAATCTGTTCAGTAGTTTTGTTGTAGTTGCTTGAAAGTGTTACAAACATACATTCATTAATCCAACCCGAGTTTATAATAGCAGTAAAAAGCAAGATAGTAAGATAAATTATTTCAAAGTTAAGTGAAGTCTTTTTATGGTAGAAGACTTACTTTGTCGTTCAATCTGTAACAGTGAATCTTATTCCTTGCTCCTTTTTAATACTTAAAAGGCTTAAAAGGTAAGGCATAATTTTAAATCACCTAACTCCCTTTTATAATTTTTCTTTTAAACAAGACTTAAACTTTTGCTAGTAAGCTTATGCTATCGGATTCACCCGCGTGCAGAAAATAAAATCTACAGAAAAAACACTATAAATTTTGAGCATTGTCGATTATGTGACACTAGTAGTATTCAAAAAAGCTGAAGAAGTACTTTTTTATTATTTAATTTATGAAATTATAATACAGAGGTATTCCATAATTCTAAACTCGCCAAACTTTTACGTTTGATGGCGAGTTAATAGTACCTGAATATTGTTTTATTTTGGTTGCTACTGCCTTCCTCTTTCGTCATTTGATATCCCATTCATTTGCTTTTCATTCGAAGCACATATTTCATTGGGAAAATCGAGTTGCATTTTCAACGACCTCGCGTTATTTTATTACTAGTTTTTCTACGATAGCCCGCTGAAACTTTTTCTTTCCATTCTTATTTGTTTACTTTATCCTTAGCATATCTGACGGTACCCGCGATAACTTTTTACTACAAAGAAACTGAACGTGTTTGGAATATTCTCAATGGAAAATCTGTATATTTTTTGATTATATTTAAACCAAACTATGTTCGCTACTTAACGAAAAAGACATTTTCTCATGAACTTTCAAACAAATATCTACTGGTTGGCTAAATTCGTTTTTACAAGAATGCAATGGAGAAAATGAGAAGAATATTTTACGGTTTACGTGACCGCTCGACGGATTATGGCAATTTGGCATGCGCAGTCTGCGGTAAAATCTGTGAATATTTTGAGTTGAAGTTGATACTCATTTATGAATGTACAGACAGCACATCAAGCTACCTGAAACTGTTAAATTTTCCAATCAACGTTGAACATAATGCTTTAGCGATAAAGATGAAAATCTATTAAATAAATTTGACAGATTATTGTAACTTGAAATTCTGTGCTGGGGTCTGTACAATAATCACACTTAAGCTAATGGGACCATCACGATCACGATGCCGCTATAAGCGTGGCCACTTACTGGACAAATAGCATAGCTATGTAAATATACCATACTGACAAAAAAAACCTGCCAAGTACGAGTCGGAATCGCACACGAAGGATTCCATACCATAAACCTAAAAAATTAAAGCCATTTAAAAAAAAACCATTTTCTGGTTTCTGGTAAGGGTTACCAGAAACGGTTTTTTTTTAAACGGCTTTAATTTTAAAGTTTAATTATTATTTTTATTGTTTGTTGTAGCAATAGAAATACACACTCTGCGAAAAGTTCAACGGTATACCTATTACAATTCTTGAGATAAAGCTGCTGACAGACAGACGGACAGCGGAGACTTAATAATAGGGTTCCGTTGGTTACCCTTCGGGTACGGAACCCTAAAAAGATGACTATTACTATATTAATGCCAAAACTTAGTTGGACATTTTGACTTATGGTTGGCTGTATCATTTTTAGGGTTCCGGTCATAATTTCTGAGGTCACAGTTGCCAACTTCCTTTTGTATTTAAGAGAGACTTTGTTCACATAAAAGACAACTCGAAACGTTCTAAGAAAAAAGGATTCTAAGCAAAACAGAAAGGAAAACAGATTTCGTTGAAAAAGCTTCTTATTTACATTACCAAATCGGTGTAAAGGCCGGCCATTTTTGTGCAAACACAAACCCTTATTTAAAAGGTAAAGAAGATCAGTTCTCAACTTTAAGACATCGGTGTTACTCAGTAATTGGGGTCGGTAAGTTATTCTGAGTTAAAAACGGATTTTGATTTTGAATGACTTTGTACTAGTGCAGGTTCCTTCCTGGTGCCAACCGAAACTCCAGGTTATGAACCCAGGGCTCAAAAAGTAAAAAAAATGTGTGGGACTGACATGCGCTACCGACATATCATAGTCAATTATAAACATTTTGGACTTTCGGCAAACTTTATCACTTTGAATGTCATTTTGTCTAAATTCAAGATATATTTATGTCACCGGTTTATTGCAAACGCCGTAAGAATTTGGAAAAGAATATTGTATTTAAAATATTCACAATATAAAGAGTTTAAAATCTGATAAAGTTTTATTCCAATCTAACGGTGTTTGCAAAAATCCGGTGACCGATAAAATAATCAACGTTTAACAGAATAAACGCAATACCTGAAAAGTAGGCTTTGTACTCATCATCATGAACAACTTTTACTATGGGACCAACACTGAAATGTACCCCATAGGGTAAAACCAGGATAGTTGCCCCAGGGGTATAGTTGCCTCGATTTTAATTACTCTAGCTTCGCGGATGAATCACATGTTATTTTATTTATCAATCGAGAGACTTTACAACGACAACTAAGTAGACCGTGTTGCATGTGTCTGTGCGATTGCATGGGAAGGCAAGGTGCGATCAAAGTTTTTGCGAGATAAAAATCTTCTTTCTCGGCGGGGCACCTATCCTAAACGTAATTTACATGGATTAGGCAACTAACCCCCATATGGGATAGATGTCACAAAATTTAGAGGTCGACAAAAATCGCCAATATTCTGGAAATATCAAAAATAATGTTCTTTACTTTCACAAATTTGAAGATAATAAACCAAAGTACCTTCCCGTTTTATGAATAAAGTGACAACTAACTAAATATATAATAATTATATATTTTTATAAAAAGTGTGGCAACTATCCGGCTTTTACCCTACATTTATGTGCACATAACTCGACAATATGTACTGAAAAGTTGATTGTGATGATTTCCAGATTTTACGTTTATTCTGTTACACGTTGTATAATAATGTGGAAATTACAATATTCTGTAAGTGTATTCCCTAAGTCCTATTTATTTCTGTAGGTGGAAAGTTGACTATTGATATGTTTAACCTTGAACTTAAATGTTATTTTATTATTCGTAACACATTTACTTGGTAACGTTACATTATAAGTCATAACCTAAGGAGATGGAGTAATAAAAATAATGAAATGTTCGTCTGCTAATAAAACAGTCTTACCTTTAGGCTATTTGCATAGAAACATGGTTCTATGTAATAAAATATAGGAATGGAATAGATATAAAAGCCCAGCAGTCTAGCTTTCATTGAAATACCATCTTAGATACCACAAATAACAATTTTCTGAAAATGTATTCTCCACAAACGTTGCAGTTGCGAATACGAAATGTTAAGAAGTTGCAGTTATGTGCTTTTCTCCATACTGTGCTATTTAATATGCTTTTCTCTGAATTTGAGTTTTAACTTTCATTTTGGTTGAAAAATCATTGCATATCGACCTCGAGTCCACTTTTCATATCCGTTTTTAGGATTTCGTACCCAAAGGGTAAAACGGGACCCCATAACTAAGACTCCGCTATCCGCTTGTCAGTCCGTCTGTCACCAGGATAGTATGTCAACCGTGATAGTTAGACTGTTGAAATTTTCACAGATGATGTATTTCTGTTGCCGCTATAACAACAATTAATACTAAAAAACAAACGTGATTTTATTGCCGTTTTTATAGATAATGGTACAGAACCCTTCGTGTGCGAGTCCGACTCGCACTTAGCTGGTTTTTGTATTACTTTAATGTTCACAAATGTTAATTTTGCTTTTAGTTATAAAAAGGATCGCCTCTATGGTAGTTATTGCTCATCACTTCACCTAGCGACTTAATATACTCAGTTTGACAGTCACATAATAATTATCCCCGAAAATCGATTACGGTGGCCAATCTCAACAGATATTAGCCAAGTGCGCAGGAGATATTATTATAGTGCACATGCACAAGCGTGTGCGCAAACACATGTGCAATCTCTGTACCTTTGCCCTTATAGTCCGATTGGATGGCAATCTGACTTGACCGGGGAGACATCAGGACCAACGACTTAACTTGCTTTTACAGCACCAACTTCCAAACTCCGGGCAGTTACTGAGAAATCCTGACACTGGAATCCAACCACGTGACTAACGGGGCAATGACAGTGTTGATCTCATAGGTAAATGGTTCTACGCTTCTAAAAATAATCCCCTCAGGCAGAGAATTTAATCTAGTGCGGTGGTAAACTTTACTGCATAATAAAGGACCCGTTAACAAGAAATGCTCAACTGCAGCCTACAGTTAGAAATTTCCCCCTACCTTGCTTGGTTTTGCCTTCGGGCAATCGCTTTCGGAAATTCACTGGCACCACGTCTATACTCACTTTGAGGAATAACATGTCAGGAGGCAAGTTCAATTCAATACTGATCAACGTGTCTGTAGACCGAGAAGCTTTGTAAGGCTTTACTACCTTCAGAAGCAACCTGGTACATACGTACATAAATTTGCAGTAATTCCAAGATAAATTGTTCTAAAATTTACAAATATTTCGATGAAATAATACTGGAAATGCCATTTATTGAAGCATAGTAGTTTCAATGATAATTCTCTGTGACATCTTTGGTCGGTAAAGGTCGTAGTTTTGACGAGGATGTATTCGTTAGATCAAGAACTCGTAAATCTTCAAATAACAAGGATAGGGTTGGTATTTCACAACACAGGTAAAAGTTAAGATGCCTTCGAGTGGGTCTTCACTAGAAGGCATCTTAACTTGAGCATTAAGTGTGTCTATGGGTCGCAGTATCGAAAATCTATTTTGCGGATGATAGAAGAAGTATTTTTACAAATATCCTGTTAAATTAATGTATGAATTTGGTTTCAGAGTCAATGGAAAAAAAAATCAGTCAAGTGCGAGTCGGACTCGCATGCAAGAAAAAATTTTTTTTTAACTTGTTACTTTAAAATCATAGACTACTTATAGGTTTTCCCGTAATCTATTGCCTACCTATTATCCGTATTTTTTTCAAAATTTTAGGTCGTTTAATTTCAGAGAGAAGAGGTCAAATTTAAATAACTTTGGCATGGAATATTTTAAAATGATAAGAAATTCTTTTGAGACCCTTTAAATGAGCCTTTTGATTTGATACGACACTTTCAGTACAGTTGGAAAAACTTTTTTTCAACCTGTGTTAGATTGTCGCAATTTCGCTTAGTTAGGTATTTTTTGAGCAAATTACTTTGTTGAATACCTTGTACCTATATGACCTAAACCTATTGAAAGTTGGGTCACACATCGGCCTTTGTACAGGATCCAATTACTCTTGAAGAGCATTCCTTAAACCTCCATGTAATAGGTAAGCCTCCATGTAAGGTCTTTGAACTTTACCGCTTTGATTGTTACGTCAGGGTAACGGACTGTTTATCAAATAGCCTATTAAGTGCGGTTACGCACTTCATCCGATCCGAATCCGTGACGATATGGATTTAAAAAACTCGGACCTAGTTCGGATACTGCTTTTCGCACTGCATCCGATTCGAATTCGTGAAAATACGGATCTAGAGTCTAAAAAACTCGGGCCGAATTCGGATATTGCTTACGCACTAATCCGATCTCTGATCTAAATCCAAGCTATTCAGGGGCCATCTTTGGATACGTCCAATTTGAATCCGAGTTAATGCAAAAGCGTTATAATAATGCAGTACTACGGCTACTTCGGTCCGTCAATAATTCTTCCGAATTGGAGACTCACGAATGACGGAAAAAATCGGATGACTAAAGTCGGATCTAGTGCCCAAATAGTTCTAGGACTACTTCGGAACGTATTTTGACGAATTCAGATCGGATGAAGGGATCTTAACCGTCACTTATTTTAATAGATGTACAAGGGTTTTTGGTGGGTAGTTAAAATTGAATCTAATGAGCAAATATTTACCAACAAAACCCTTCTGAAAATCTTCTTCAAGCACTTTAGTCTTTGGTAGTTCCTGCTCGTACAAAAACAATTTCAAACATAACTCATAAACACGCAGATGTGTTTATTATTTCCAGATTTCACCAGAAATTTTCAGTTGAAGTAGAAGCAAAAATATTCAAAATCAAATATCTACACAGTCAAAGTCAAATATCTACGAGTTTAAAAACCTTCACACAAACAACAGTCCGTTTATAGTTTAATCCTAATAAAGCTTATATCACACTGATGCATATTAGCATAATGGGAGTTATGAGCTCAATCGGATGCCAATTACACGGCCGATGACGTAATATTTTACGCTTGATTCAGCCTTGTATCCTTATTCAAGCGCTGAAAGTGCTGAAACTATTGCTTGATTAAATTGCCCTTAGCAATTTAACTGCTTTTTTATGAGGCACTGTTCTTACTTAACTTGACACTTTCACAAACTATGTAATTTATTAGGTGTTTCAGGGTAAGAAGCTCTGATATTTGTTCTGACAAATGGTGAGGGCGATTCAATTATCTGACTAATATTTTTAAGAGGTAGTTTAACATTGTTTGTTACATTTGTAAAAGGTAATCTCTGGAAGTACAACTTAGTACCTCTATCACAATAGATTCATAATGGCAATGACACGTCATAGTGTTGGGTATTTCACTAATAGAAAGATACAATATCGCCAAGTGGCATGAAATACTTTTATACTCATCGTTACGCTAGCGTTTCAACGCTAGCGGTCTTTACTCGGTTTGTTATGCAGATGACATAGCAATTCTAATCACGGGGAAATTTGAAGGCGTCTTGTGTGACCTCATGAAGAAAGCTTTCAAAACAATCGAGAATTGGTGTGCAACACGAACTATCGGTCAACCCCTCCAAAACAGAACTAATAATGTTTACTAACAAGAGAGTCTTATACTTAGGAGTGATCCTTGATGCAAATTGCTCTGGAACAACCATCTTGACTACAAACTTAACAAAAGCAAAATCACAGTTTAAAATGCAGAAAAAATGTCAGGAACTACTTAGGGCTCTCTCCAAAGATCACGTTGTGGCTCTACACAGCTGTGATCAGATCAATGCGGTCAGCATTATATGGCGCCTTAGTTTGGTGGACTGAACTCTCGACCACCGTCTCTAGCCTCCAGCGGTTCCAAAGGCTAGCCTGTTCAGTTATCACTGGCTGCATGAGTACAACCCCAACTACAGCAATGGAGACAGCCCTACAAGTAACTACCCTTGACATGTAAATACAGCAGGAGGCAGCCCTAGCAGCTATCAGGCTTATGCACTTAGGCATATGGGACAAGAACCATACTAGTCCCCTCGCTGGCATCCTGGATCGGGCGATTGAGTACCAACCTCTCATCGCTACCCCGTGTGACAGGACACCGAATAAACCTATGTTCAACAAAACTTATAGCATACAGAGGAAGAAAGGGATCTGTCGTCTACACAGATGGCTCAAAAACTCCAAAGGGTTCAGGGGCTGGCGTACACTCCCTAGACCTCATCATTTACTTTAACCTACCGCTAGGCGAATACAGCTCAATATTCCAATGCGAGTGTGTTGGCCTAACACAAGCCGCAACAGCCGTAAAGCGTCTAGGGATACACAACTACGCAATTAGCATCGTATCTGATAGCCTGGCTGTGCTCAAAGCCCTAGATAACAAACAAACTAACAGCAAACTTATCTTTGAGTGTCACCGCGCCCTGGAGAGTATATCGCTGTTTAACAGAATCAGTCTCCAGTGGATCCAGGGGCATAGAGAATCCCAATTTAAAAATTCTTAAGAGAGGTTCCGAAATGGTGGTGCTAGGCCCGTACCCGTACCGAAACTGTGGGAAAGGTAGTGGAAGAAATCTTCCACTACCTTTCCCACAGTTTCGTACATGGATTTGAGAGATCAACTGAATTTTACAACTACATTTGGTCACGGGCTTCAGACTGCAGGCAGTCAAAAATGGCAATGCCAAGTCCACATCCACGACTAACAAAACAACTACTCAGCCTAAGTAGAAATAACCTCAGAGCAATTATAGGGACAATTACAAGCCATTGCCCCCTAAACAAACATCTCTTTAACATAGGCACCGCGGACAGCCCGCTCTGCAGGGGCTGCTTTGAACGCCGAAAAATCAGCCGACCACGTCATCCCGGAATGCGAGGCCGTGACTACTCAACGTGAACAAATCCTCGGAACGATGAAGTCGCACCGTAAAGCCTGTGAAGCTCCCAAGAAACTTCTTTACTTCTGGGTGGAGCTAGGCTGGCCAAATTAGGCAGGACGCACAACCACAACGGACATGCACAACGGACTGTAATGACATTATCAGCTTGTCAGTGGAACATTGCATCGAACTGTCCTGTGTTGAGCTAGATAAGCATGTTATAGTGTGCGTGTATAGACATCCAAACCCTTAAAACTTTACTTTATTTGAATCGACAATGGAAAATATTCTTGCGAAGCGTGCAGCAGACCGGTAACAAATCTGCGATTATTTGTGGAGATTTTAATATTAATATTTTAGCCCTTTTAAATCGTTGAATTTGTCTGTTTTTACGGAACCAACTAGGGTTACACCAACTTCTTCAACCTATATCGATAATGTATTCTGCGATTGTGATTATTTATAAGGCCATAGTTAATTACCTTCCGTCAGTTCATAGTGGACAATTGGTAACATTTAAGTTTAAACCAGTCTTGCAAAAAAAACAAATACAATTTAGGCTAATTACAACAGGCAAACTAGCTGAATTCAAAGAAAAATATAGTATAGTAGAGCGAAAGCTAGTAACTACAGAAAAAATTATGTATGAGTTCTATTTTCTGTACCTATAAACCAAAGATTTTATTTATTGGAAGTAGTTTTATAAAAGCTTTGGGTATATTCTAACACAAACCTACTAGCGAAGCTTTTTATTTGTAAATAGAAATCATTGGTTTAAGAATCAGAAGCCCTTGTAGTGTTATCTGCTTGCAATCAGTAGCTACAGCAAGGCAATCTTCCAATATGCCTTGACTGGAATTTAATATTGTACTGTGTTCTCGTCGGATACACGGGTATTGTCCTTCGAAACCAATTTGAATATCTTCACATTTTACGTCTTATCCCTTGGGGAACTCAGGACAGGCAATCGCACCCCACTGAGAAAACTTGGAACTGCAAAAACCTGCATACTATAGTAACTGGCCAACCGGGCTCCTTGAAGATTCGAGGAAAATTATAAACGAAGAAAAAGAGCAGAAGACAGACTGCCGTTGGCTAACTGGCGAGGTTTTCATATAGTGTAAAAGTCCGACCTGCTAGGTACTGCAAGAGCCGCGGAGCTATTGCAGTACTTATACTGCTACAAAATAAAGGCACGACCAGTGTCGAATTGACACTTGGCCCAGAATATTTTGTAGGGCCCTACAATATTTCAATTAGAATTTAGGCGATTATCTATCGTATACTTATTATTCAACAATTCATTGATTTTTCAGTTTGGTGCGACTAACATACGTAACAGCTTCTGTTACTTAAGTCTGATTATATATATATATAGTATTAATCGAAAATCTACAACAAGAACTTCAAAGAAAGTAGATAACATACCTTCTTTAAGACATGAAGCCTACATGATCAATTTCTTCTGACATAAATTAAATCTAAAATGTTTTGTTTCAGGTAATCCCACAATAATTATGACGTGACTACTGTTAGATAATAGCGACTCGGCTACAGGTAAAAATACGTATTAATCTAATTTTACACATATAAAACACAATCTCGTTTAATATCTTGTACGAATCATGAATCATACTAAAATAGACGACTTTCACAATAATCTTGATGGTAATAGATGTTAATAATATAATAGTATATTTAATATGCGCCTTAAAATTTATACTGTTTTAGTATATTTATAACAACAAGCTATTCAGAGAGAAGTGAAACTTATAGTACCATGAATATTTTCAGAACCACTTTCTGCTTTTCCATGAACGCTTTTACATCAGAAGGTACATTAATCATATTTCCCTGATCCACTTATTTCATTTGTTCGGGAATTAAAATTGTTATTATACTTGACTGAATTTAATAATTTTAAGCTTAATTAAAACACATTCAATGCCGATACAGGAATTATTATAATTTTGTACAAAGGGCAGATTATACAGAAAGCTTTCCATTTTCATCTGATGCAGTAATGATACCATTTCAGTACACCATTTCAGAGTGCCAATTTCATTAATTTTTAAGCAACGTCCGCATTTGCATCTCAGTCGATATCTGTCAAAAATGAATGAAAAATGAGGTTTGTATATGGATATAGGATTATGTAATAAAACTGACAATGCGCTATGTTTGTCAAAAAATGACACATTAAATCGACAGGCTCTGAAAATGTATGACGGAAACGTTCAAAATTGACGGATTGTCATCAGTCTCCGGTTGCTTGTCGGTTTTAGATATTGAATATACCCTAGCCGCTCTACTATCATGCCAATGTCATTATGGTTCTGTTGTTAGAGAGAGAAGGAGCTATACAGGACGAATAGCACTGTCCTCTTTCACAACGGATTCATAATTAAAAAAACGTCGCAGTAAGGGATAAGGTCAAGGGTTGCGGAATTAGTTCTAAAAAGTCACCGCGGTCCTGGACCACAAAGGGCATTTAGAGGAACATGGATGAGTTTTAGTCAGTAAGAGTCTGACACTCCCTCCCGCTCCATCCAGAGCGGAACGAGACATTTGATGAAAAGGGGTGAAGGTTGTGTTTTAAGAAACAGACAGAGCAATGCAAATTAGAATCATCCTATTTAAAACTAGTTTCCGCCCGCGGCTCCGTCCGCATGATTGTCAAAAATTATCCCAAGGGACATATTCCCGGGATAAAAAGTATCCTTTGTGTTATTCCAGACTATAATCTCCCACTGTGCCAAATTTCATCAAAACCCATTCAGTACTTTTTGCGTGAAAGAGTAACAAACATCCATCCATCCATCCATCCTTACAAACTTTCGCATTTATAATATTAATAGGATGACACATCATTGAATCAAGCGTAGTTCGTAAATATCCAATGATAGACGAGGCAGCGAGCATAATGGATAGTGCAAAAACCCGACATGGAAATTAAAATTGTGAACTAACTTGAGGCAGACCTCAAAGTTCAGGTGGCGATTAAATATTCTTGAGTAGCTCCGCTATTTATCATGTCAACTTGAAGTGATAGATCGGTATAAGTCAGGGAAATTAAATGAATATAACAGTAAATGTAAAATGACACTTTCAAAGACAGGCATCTATTTGTTATGTAAAAAAATCACAGTGAAGACTTTGGTGAAGTGGGTTTTAAATCCCCAGGTGCATCATCAAGCCTAGATCGAGAAGTCGCTTGAAGTCTAAGAAATCTTCCTGCAGAAGCGTTTAGGTCCCAAGCGCATTCTGCAAGAGCTGCTTCGAGGTGGCTCGGGAAAAGATATCTGGAAGGAATTTTGGAGTCCCAGTATATTTTTCATAAAATTGACGCTTCGAAATTGATATACAAATATTGTATCGAATACGAGGTTGAGGGTGAAGGTGAGGTCACCTATACAATTGTACAAAACATTTTTTAAAACATGCTTTAATTACTTGTTAATAAAAATAACTAAAAAGTTAAAGATGATAAGAAATATACAACTTTATAGGCACATTATATCCCATTTTGTAAACAGAAGCGCGTACACCTTTATTTCTCTTGCCGTCAAAATGTAACATTTGCAAGTGTGATTACAGACAGACAACGGGATAAGTGAAACTAAATAAAAGCTTGTAAAATGTAATACAACATGCCCTTTATAAACTTTGGAAGTATTAAGTAACAACTTAAAAGTGGTTCTTTTGCACGAGTACCAAAAAACGAAATCTAAAGCAAAGTTTCCAAAGTTTACCCTAAAAAAAGATTAATTCGTTTTCCAATGACAACAAGACAAATTTCTTTTTGAGCCAGATTCAAATTAAACTGTTTCGGTGACGTGAAAAAAACGGTCGTGGTTTTCTAGTAATTTAAAAAGATACTGAAGGGAAAGAAAGTTGCCAATTTAAGTTTTTACTTAAATATTATTTCTTCTTTATTTTTATTCATTTGTAAAAGTGTAAATTGATTCTTTCGAATCGATGGAATTATTTGCATTGAGCAGGAATTTGACAAAATGTAGATACATTCGATGCACAAGGGTCCAGTGGGTGGCAACCTGAATAAGCGGCGTATCCCACTGCTCCGGAGTGCTTATATAATATATAAGCCCTCTGATTTATTACAATCTTACGGAGTCGGAGTCTGCAATTTTCCGGTGACATAATTATGTCACCGGAAAATTGCAGACTCCGTAAGATTGTAATAAATCGTTATTAGATTATAATTTCTCGATATATTATTTATAAATCGTTTTAAATCCAATAAATCCCATCCAAGTTCAATAGTTTCCAACATATCCGTGTCTTATTAAGAAAAAATAGTTTACAATTTCACGCGATATTTTACAATCTTACGGCGTTTGCCATTTTCCGGTGACATATATGTACATATGTAATGTATTTTGTCAGCATTTCATTGGCACTATACACTATACCCAATAGCATCAAATCTGAGATAGTATCAAACTGTATCAGACTACTTTAAAAATGATCTTAATGTTTGTAACTTTCAGTTGTTTTAAGCTGCCCAATAGCTAAAATCAACTACAAGTTACAAACATGTTTATATCGCTCTATGTTTCTTTCTATGTACTCTTATGTGCAGGTATAGGGGAACCTCTTTGGACAATCCAGCAAACAGACCATGGTCTGACAATTAATTAGTCATACTAATAAAACACATTAGCCAATCGTGTGTGTGTTTCCGTACCCAAAGGTGTCCGTCTGTCTGTCAGCCACCAGTTTGTATCTCATGAATCGTGATAGCTAGACAGTTGAAATTTTCACAGATGATGTATTTTTGTTGCCGCTATAATAACGCCACACAAGAAACATATTTTTTTCGGCTTATGGTACGGAACCCTTCGTGTGCAAGTCCAACTTGCACTTGGCCAGTTTTTTTAATTTCACAATACGTTTCAAGGACTAAAATATGATAAATTGAGTAAACCTTCTTTCCTCTTTCGCAACCACTGAAAGTATGAATGAAAATATTTGCAGGTTGGTATAACAGAAAATTAAATACAAGTTCAGTCGTTTGGACCCCAGCCAAGAACCACCCTATCACTTTCAGTAGCTGTCGTAAAAGACGACTTATGGATTTTACTGAATAACTTCACACCAACGAAATATTCTACAACAAAAATAAAATCTGTTCAAGAACTTATTCTGATTGCTGCACGACTTGACCTGATTTCTCTTAAAGGTCAAACGGGCTTGCTAACTATGATTTTGTATCAGTTTCCGTCGCCGCACCCTTATCTTTGGGACAGTATCATTCAACTAAAGAAGTTAGGTACATTGGTTACGACTGTGGCCAAATCAAGCTCTACACAAAATGAAAGTAATTGTCGAAAAATCAAACGAGAAGGAGCGTTTTGGGCCCAGTGCTGTATCAAATTGTGGTACTCGTATATGTCACGGTAGAATATCATCTGTTTCGATGGTGTATGGAATTAAAACATAAAGTTAAGTAGATGGTTTGACTTTTGGTGTCATGCAATAAAATGGAGGTTTTATTAAAACATTTCAAATAGCGTATGTATGCCATATTTTGATACAGCACTGGGTACTGAATCCAAACAAATCTGCCATATATCCTTTGCCGCATAAAGTTCGGGAAAACCTGTCGTTCTCCCACTTTTAAGACATTATGACAATTGATATCGCTGAATAATGTCAATTTACCTTGAGGCTAAGTATTACCACTTAACTACGATATACAGATTAGCAGATCTACAACACATTTCTCTTTATTTATCTGACCCCACAATATTGGTCGGTAAAAACTTAAAGCAGAACGTTGTAACGTGCATTTGAAACTAAATTAGATTTGCAACGTCTGCACAGACGCTAGTCAGCCGTAATGATTTCTTAGGAAATGCAGCTGGCTCTTGTCCAGCCATGTTTTGCTTGCGAAAAAATGGATAAATACTTATGTAGGTACCAACATGTTTTGCCAACGTCTGAAGTTATGCAATACCTGCATTTTTTTTATTATTATATATGCAAGTTTTTATTATTATTGTTTGCGCCATCACTCGTCACTCAACGTTCATTGCAAGACCAACTTCGGACAGTATCTGTCTGGCAACATTGCTGAAATTAAACTTTTTGGAGCAGCCGTCAGGCACAGTGTTTTTTTAATGATTGACACTTTTTATTTAATTTTTCTGTTTTTCTATATTTCCTCTGCGATATTTCTCTTTTTTTATGGGTAGGAAATTATCAAATGACTCCTTCCGCTCTAGGCGGAGCAGAAAAAAAGTGTCAGACTCTTACTGATTAAAACCCATCCGTGTCCCTTCTAATGCCCTTTGCGTTCCAGGAAGTCACCGCAGCGAAAGATTTTTTGAACGAATTCCGCAACGCGATATTTCTCTTCAGACATAAAGTTTCTATTTTTTTTTTTTTAGTCGAGCTATATGCGGATTCATACGCATTACGTACATAAAATCACCCCTTTTGGTCATAGCCGTCTAATAATATGGTAGGGGTGGGTCAGGGTGCAATAAAGGCTTCCTTAAAAGGGGTACAACTTTTGCAATGATTTTAATCGCTCGTCAAAGATTCACATCAAAAGTCCAGTCACGTGTGCCTTTGTAGTAGCCCGCCATAGAGAACTAAAAAGCTCCTTTATCTTACTGCTATATAAATTAAATCCTAACTTATATTATAAATGTGAAAGTGGGTTAGCATTCATGCCTAAATCTTGGAATCTATTATGATGAATTTTGATACAGACATAGACGGAACCCTGGAGGCTGTCATAGGCTAATTTAAAGCGAGCGAAGCCGAAGGGACACACTAGTCTATATTTCATTCTATTTTTTTCTGATGTATACAGAAGATACGTAACACATACAGCATAAAAGATACGCAGTATCCATTCATGTAACTACGATGTAAATTTGCACCATCACTTCACTCCGCAGATCGATCGCTCGACCATAAAACCACGGGCCTAACTAAAACACACACAAAGCTAGCCAGTACAGATACATGTTTGCTATGAATAGACTCTCGCGGTAGCAAATGCGACTGGCAAGCGTGGAGTCCTGAGTTCGATTTCCAGGTCGGGCAAAAAGTGTCACTGTGTTATTCCAATAGGAATTTATCTGTGACAGCCCGGAGTTTGGAAGTTGGTGATGTGACACTTCCCGTGCCTCGAAAATTATGTTAAGCCGTTGGTCCTGCGACAGATCTCTCACCGGTCGTGTCGGATTGCCGTCCCATCGGAATACAAGAGTGATGGAAGAGGCACCTGTGTTTGCGCACTCACTTGTGCACTATAATATGTTTCGCCCAGATGGCTAGTGTCTGCTGAGATTGGCCGCCATGGCCGAAGTAACCAGAAAACTTTCTTCTACAAAGTCTGCTACAATCCTTGAGGTCTAAGCTTTAAGCTTTGAGTTTGGGAGTAGTGGTGTGATACCCTCGTACCTTGCAAAGTAAAGCCGTTGATCCTACTGCGTCGATCTCTCCTCGATTGTCGGGTTTGTTGCCGTCCCATCGGACCATGAGAGTAAAGGGACAAGAAGTACACCTGGGTTTGCGCACACAATTGTGCACTATAATATCTCCGGTGTACTTGGCCTCTTCTCCTTTGAGGTTGGCCACCGTGCCTGAAATTCGGTCAGGAGGTTTAATAGTATCCACAATTGAGCGTTATGGAGCCGAGGGTGCAATGAAAAATGCTCACGCGTATCAAACGACATTTTAATCGACTTGCGAAGAAGCAATAAACAAGATTACATCGTGAAGTAACTAGAATGTATGTCCATAAAGTTGTGTATGTTTTCTCAATGTACTTAACAAGTTAACACTCCTATCACCAGGTAAATAAATTACCTAAAAACCACATACCTAAAGCAAAAGTAACCGAGTAGCTAAATCTTAATTCCTGGTCTTGAGACACAGAACATTTATACAAGGTAATGTAATGTACTGAACAGTGCCGTCTTACAGCCGTAAATATCATGTAGCTAACTCGCCATGTGAAATGTGCCTGACATAAATGTTTCTGAAACGCTTACAGCAAAACCGTATGTAATAATTTAACTATTTGTCTCGTAAATCTTGTAATTTTATTGCAATTTATGTTCCTTTCAGTTCGTGCGTAAAGAGGATAAAAGAATTAATCTTGTTTTCGTGATAGATGGGATTATTTACGGCAACTGTGACAAAAAAAGAAACAAAATAAAAGACTTTCAGTATTTGCTTTGATTTAGCTGTAATCGGAGAAGAAAGTGAAAACTGATACTAAACCTTACCTGCATTTTGGATACGTGTAGTCGTGTATATAAGAATTATTCCGATCTACCACGCTGCTTAGGGGGACAGATATTAACAACTTCAAGTTAATTATTAGTAAATTTAAGTTTTCATTTGTAACTAGGTTATATGAAGTCAAATCAGAAGACTAATTGTAGAAAAACAAATTAGTAAAATCTGTGTCTGAGGGGACAAAGCAGGGTCACAGATCGGAATAATTCGTATGTTATTATTTTCTTGAGTAAAGTCTCATGCTAGCAAGAAAGCTAAGCAGCATAGGTATAGTAGCGGGAATTCATAAAAGTAGGTTCTTACTTGTAATATTCTAGGAAACAAATCTTTATCTCGTTTTTTTGACGTGACAACGTCTAATAAATCGATGAACGCCGGCTGCACGCACGAAAAAGGATGACTCATTGTAACGTTACGCTCATTGTAACGTTGCGATCATTTCGTCAATGTTTTATAGTCCGTAAAACGACAGACAACCAATTTTTTTTTCAGAAAGAGTAACTCTTTAAAACTACACAGAACAGTTTTTACAAATGGATAATTGCTATCAATCAAATTGCACTTCTCTGAAAATTATATTATTGCGCATTTTCCCGCACTAGTGAGGGCATGCCAAGTAAAAGCACGCGTGTTGAATATATTGCATTTTGAATCTACGATCAGGACAATAGGAGCCACTTTTCGAGCATGCGTGTTGAAGAAACTTTTCAGCTGTATTATATCTTTACCGATGTCTGAGCAGACCTGTAATTAAAAATACCGAAGCTAGCAGTGTTTAATTTCAAAGTAACACGCGACGTGGGGCGAGAAATCGGAGTTAGAAAACTTAGCTTTGAACTATTCGTATTAAAAGAATTGTAGGTGAATAATGCACTGCCAGGGTTGCGGAATTTGTTCGAAAGAGTCACCGCGGCCATGGAACGCAAAGGGCTTTAGAAGGAACACGGATGGGTTTTAGTCAGTAAGAGTCTGACACGCCCTTCCGCTCCACCCAGAGCGGAAGAAGTCATTTGATGATTTTCATCCATAATAAAAAGGTGAATAATGCAAATACTAATAGATACTTACGGTTATTCAAGATGTCAAGAGGGGCAACTTTCCAATTCATATCAATTTCAATTCTGTCAAAATAACCTCTAATTTTCTGCATTTTAACAAGTTTTAGGAAGGACTGTTGTATATGTTCAAATCGCACGGAGAACTTTGCTTGCGCGATGCAGGATTTCATTGGTAGTTCGTCGCTGACAGGATAGATGACGTTGGGGTCTTTTTTGGTGCCGTACAAATTTCGCTTCTTAGTATTTCAGCCGCTACAAAGGCTTGTATGAAGTGATCACGAAGTGTGCTGTCATTCCACCTTGATTACATGGATTGACAGCTCACTTCGTGATCACTTCATTCTTCATTCGTCAACACACACACACACCCAAGCCATTACTTCGTCATGTTTACAGAATCGCACTGCTAAATAACATTGCAGAACAAGAATTGTCTTTAAATAACCTTGGCAGTAAAATAACTACAGTTTCTTTTTAATTAAATACCACTTAAATCAGCTTTTACTGTCTCACATTAAAGAAGTTTAAACAATCAATGAACCACCTACGCCGGAGAGTGTTCATAATGACCGTCACAGCGTTACGGCGAAAGTAGTTAATAAAGTTTTAAGAGCTCTCCATCGAACGTGCCTTCGACTTTGCATCGAGGAGTATAATTTCCAAGTTTCACACCGAGTTATTATAAAGGAACTTTTAGATTTTAGTTTATAGTAATTGTCAAGGAATGAGGTGCTGTGATCACGTTAATTGCGAATCCATCTGCCAAGCATATTACGGAATTTGTTCGAAAGAGTAATCGCGGCCCTGGAACGCAAAGGGCATTTGGAGGAACACGGATGGGTTTTAGTCAGTAAGAGTTTGATACACCCTTCAGAGCGAAAGGAGCTGTTTGATTCTTTCCCATCCTTAAAAAAATTCGAAGCATTGTAATAGCAGGAATCGCGATCGTTACAAATCTGTCATTAATTAGTACAATAACATTTAATTTTGCTAGCGGTCGCATTTTACTCACGAACACAAACTTTCTAGAACACTTTAATTTGAACGTATTTTAAGTATTAGAATTGGCATTAAAATATAATGTTTCATCATTACACTGCAAGAACCAAAAAATACAATTTTAATAAGTGAAATTCGGTTTTCTTTAAGATTAGATCAAAGGCTTTTTTTCTAATCTTAAATCCGTTTGTGCGCGCCTTTAAAATACCTCTTAGTAAACAAAGAACCACATTATGAGGTACTTACTGGATGGACTTACTTTAAGTAATCCAGATTATTCCCTCGAGAAAATCCTTCAGATTATGAGAAGTCCATCTATCCTCTTATACCTACCATTCTAAAAATATTCACGAAAATAGACGTCCATACCTAGATAAGCCTTTAAATAAATAATAATTAACAGTCACTCACTATTGTAGTCATTATGGAGAAATACCACCAATTTTTAAAGAAATTTATTTATTTATTTAAAAAACAAATCACCACTCTTAGCTACAAACATAGACAGATCGTTAGGCACCTCTAGTTGCAAAGAAAGACCATTAATTTTGCCGAAAATTATTAAAGTACAGACAGCACATCAAGCTCTACACTAACAAATTTTCCCAATCAACTTTGAACCTAATTCTTTTGCGATACAGTTGAAAATCTATTAAAGAAATTTGACAGATTGTTGTACCTTGATGTACTAGTCTATACAAATAAAAACAAACCACCGCAAAAAGATGTCTTATAAAACATGATGAATCATCTATCAAAAGAAAACAATACCTATTCTTGGAAATTAAAAAGATCTCTAGAGCAATGAATTACCAGGAGAGCATGAAAGCGCCGGGAGACGCTGCTAGCAGATTGAAAAAGTAGTGCAATGTAACGAGCTATAGTTTCCTATAGCCCGTCCCTCGTGTCTGAATAGACGAACAGATTGCCTGTCACGTAGACCGCCTGCCTGTAAATGGAACTAGCTTCATAGAAGTCACGGCCTGAAGGACTGGCTATTTGAATGTAAATCTGAAATTGAGTACATAGATACATGGTTGGTAACTAGAGTTTTGGTAATGCTCTTGCTCATTTGTTTTGTATCATGAATCCTCAATTTATTCAGAACTACATCAGGATCAAATTAAATTCCTAGAAAAATTTCGCAGACGTGCTACGTATCAAGTTTTTTTTTTTTTTCCTTTATGGCAACTGAGCCGGTTCCGACTATTCTGCCAGTGTCAAGTCGTGACGGCACCACAGAGAGGCGGGCCGTCGATGTATCAAGATTAATTAATGAGTGTACAAAAAAATTACAATTCTGACACATGACAGATGAGTTAGCGCATACTAACTATGCAACTTTTTATAACTTTTGAGTTAAGGTTTTCATTGTTTTTGTTATAAGTTTTATCAAAATAATTTTCAATTTTTACCTGTGTAATAGTTATAGTTTATTAAATCAAACGGATCTAGAACCACAACGACAACTGACAGTTTCGACTCAATAAACATACACGGTTGTCTATTCAAACGAGAATGTTTGAAGTGGTTAGACCCCTCCCTGCCTTTGCGGCAGATGGGGCCAGGTGTTCCAAGATTTATTACCGTGTTCGAAAATAAAACAAAAAATTCCAGCAACATTTTACTTCTAACTCTTCTAAGGTTACAATCGTAACCACACTAAAAACTTCGCCAGCGACCTTAGGAAAAGCGTAAAAGTTCGTTAAGGACAAACGAGTTTAATCAATCTCGCTCAACTCGCTTCAAACATATTAATTGAATTTGTAAACGAATGAACGTCAACAGCTGCCGTCTTCGAGTTTCCGAACGATGGCCACCTATGTATGTCACCCTAGTACTGTGGCAGTCGAACTTTTTCATTAGAACCTCTTTAGAAGTTCCTCTTTTAAAAAGTTCAGCAATCACAAAGCTGTAATGATCCGCATAGACCGAAAGGGAATTTATAAGACGATACAAATTACTACTAAATATGAGTATTTAGTAGTCATTTGTATCGTCTGGAAACTAACCTACCTAAACATGGTCCTTCGAGCCGGATACCTGCCGCAAATAAGTCGATATTCTGTCTTACGAATAAAGCACGAAGTTATTGAACTTTGTGCTGTATTCTTTATGTTCAAAGGAAAATGAAGTTTATACACTATGAGTGGACTGTAAGATTTTAGGATATTTCCCCAGAGCAGATATTTTTCTGTGATGTTGACTAATTTATCGATTGTTCAATCCTTCACTTTTTTTCTTGCCAGATGGAGATTTATCATTTTGGAAAGCAAAATATTAAAAATGAACAGTGTAATAAAACCGTTGCTAACAAAGAATTTTTGAGAGTAGTAGGCACTTATTGTTAAGTGGCTTAAGTAAAAGTTAAACTTTCAGCGCGGCTTGAAGTCTGGTTCAGCCCGTTCAAATATTTGAAGTCTGGAAACTATGTTTGTATGGTCTGCCGCACTATATTATTCCTACACTAATTCAACATTTTGGCTTTTGCGTAACTACTACTCGACCTATTTTGTAAGTTACTCTAATATTTTTTCTAGTGCGTAGTACACAACTACTCAATTTTATTATAAAATATGCACGTGCACTCTGGACTCAAAATTGGCCTTGAAATATTGTGCAATGGAAACAAATACTTCGTTTACGGAAAATACGTATAACATAACACTATGAGATTAATATAACAGATCGTGCTTAACTTACTGAAACATTTAAAACCTATCCAATGTGAACCAGTTATTTTTTAAGATACTAGGTAACGAGGCGAACATAGCCCATGCAGATCTATATTTTGGCAGGAATTTCGTGCCTTGCTTCCCCGAGAATGAGTTCTTTAACATTTTGTATTATTTACTGTAACGGTGAAGGAGAATATCAGTAAATAAGGTACCAAAAGGTACAACCATCTAAAGTTTAAATAAACCCTGAAATTCCCAACACTACTATCTACTAATGCAGTTCCATTTTCTTACAGACAGGAGTTATCTAAGTAATTTAATAGTGAAACATAATTAAAACAAGAATTAATAACATGAGGTAGTATGATGTTAGGAGGGGTGAAATTCAATTAATTTCATAGATACCGAGCAAACTTTATCAATCTATTGATCGCTGTAATTTGATTCGGTCCGTAGTGGTGTGACATGCCCTAGTGAGAGGGACTTGAAGAATGTGTGTTATAGGTTTGGCAAATTTGTCACTACTTACGTGATAAATATTTCATTGTTACAAATGTTACAACAAAATACCTTCTGACATATTAGAACTAAATGAAAGAAAATTTAAAACTTATGTTAAAAGTACACTTTGTAAACAAGCATATTACAAATTAGAAGATTACATTCAGGATAAGAATGCTTGGAAACATGCTGGTCCTGCTCCATAGGACAATCAAGGGTGTAGACAAAATCAAACTGGTTGATTTATGAATTAACTTTATAGATAGGTATACTGTTTCTTTTTTGTGTTTTTATTTTCTGTTTAATTAATGGTTATTAAGATTATCTGTAAATATGTGAGTACCATTTACCTAATTTTTTTTTAGAAAAGGAATAAGTACCTCTGCTGGTTATACTTTGTTCTTATAAGTAGCATACTCTGGGTGTATCGCCCTCACATAATATTAAATTAATTTTTGTATACCAAATTTTGTAAATCATTATTTGAAAAGAGTAACTATGGAGTTTCTTGTCCGTTCTTCTCCATAAGAATCTACCTTTCCGAATGGACAGTAGAGTCACTTTATTAATATATTTTACTGAACTGTAAATGCTGACGTTCAAAAGTGCCGTTTAATGGCCTAATTGAAATAAACGTTTTTGACTTTGACTTTGACTTTTGATTGTTAGTTAGGTACTCTTTTGGTCGGGGGATCCAAGACTAATTAGACTTTGCTTCATTGCTTCGGCGCTTCTCAGGTAGTTGAAGTGGTTCGAAATAATAAAAAAATAACAAAAAATTGTGTAGTTTTCTCAAAAACAAAAAAGTCGTTTACATTATCCTATAAATAAAATTTTTCATCTTCATAGTTGATGATTTTGCATAAACGTACCTACCGAACGTTTGCTAGACCCTGGATGCTCAACACAACGTTGACTGCCATTGACATTCCACCAAGGTATGAACCGTTCTTCATTTCATTCAACACAAAATAAACATGAAAAAGAGAAGAGAAATATTTTCTTAATTACATCAAACAAACATAGCCAAAAAACAGGTAAGAAAGTATCAAAGGCAAACTTAATTAACTTGTCAAAGAAAACTCATGCTAACTTTTCTTAATTTGTCCACCATCAAAATCAGCCAATGTAATTTGACTACATGCAAGCCCTGTCGAGTGTACCGGTCACTAGGGGACAAAATACAACGTGCATGTGCTATTAGGGTAGTCAGAACCAAAGAACTTAGGCTCTTCATAAAATGCCATTCTATTAGCGATGGCGTTTGTCAAAATGCCAAAACATTAGAGATTTATCACGTGATGTTTCGGCAGTGATCAATCCCATACATTTTTGATGTTTTGACAACTGTCTTCGCAAATCTACCTCTGACAGAATGTCACTTATCTAGAGCCACTTGACCAGAGAGAACGCGCGGTGACTAAAGCGGGTGCAGTGGTGGGCCGCGATTAAACGTGGCCATTGTGCATAGCGAGTTGTTGTAACGGGCAGTAGAGGCTAGACGAGTTTCCTCAAGATAAAAATAATGGATGATCGCCCGATCGAAACCCATCCCCATCACGTCGCGCTTGCCGCCCGCTACAGTCACTTAACACACATATAATATTAGATACTTCAGGCCCGCCTTTGCACCCTAACCACGGATTAAGAGTTCAGGCGTCCATCAGCTATCCACTTGACGTACAACCACTTGTTTTGCGTAATTTAAACTTTCAGGGAGCCGACTGAAGGAAAGATTTTTTGAGTCAAATATCCCCGATCGTCCTTTTTTTCAAAACTGTTAAAAGCGGTGTCAAACGAGTGATTTATTTGAAGAGTACTTAGGCCAAAGGCTTGTACGTCAGTCTCAAAGATTGCTTTTGCATCGTTAAGCATATTTTTTTTATTTTACATTAAGCATCTGTAAATTGCCATTGCGCCTCATCATTGTAGTATCTTTCTTATATCTTCAAACCAAAGTTCATGAACATTCCCCCCAAGGGTTCCTGTTATCAGTGCCCCTAAAAGCTTATCAGATACATGTTTGCTAGTATGAAGTTTTGCCGATATTAATAATGGATCAGTCTAGACGCCGCATGACTTTGCGGGCACCCTGCCACCCACATTCCTGCTTAATATGCGTCGCTATAAAATATACAAGCCAAGATGAGAAATACTGATCCTATGTATTATTTTACGAACGTCGAAGGAGAAAGTAAAAATGTACACGAGCACACACACGTCGCAATCGCAAAAGGGAGCCATTATTTACCTGTGTAAAGTCAAAATTAATTGTTTTTAACCCCCGACGCAAAAGGAGGATTAATTAAGATATTTTATCCCGAAAAAGGCAAAACGATCAAAAAGAGGAGAATCTCCTGCCCAGAGTCTGTGTTTCCTGATAGCTACAACCTGGGAGTCTTAAAGTCAAGAGTATTACTTCTAGAGAAGGTTACTTCTAGGCAAGCGTGCTCCATCTTCGACCACAGCATCGCTTACCATCAGGTGAGATAGTAGTCAAACGCGGACCTATCAATAGTAAAAACGAGACTATTTTTGATGACATAACGTCAAAGTCTAAACACAACGTATGGGCTCTGCTTTTTAATGACATAACGTCAAAGTCAAAACACAACGTATGGGCTCTGCTTTTTAATGACATAACGTCAAAGTTAAAAGTCAAAGTCAAAACACATAACGTATAGGCTCTGACTAACTGAAACGACTGTCAAAGATCTACAAATGCCAGCCGGTACCACACAACAGCTAGCGGTGTGTTTGCATCTAGCTTTTACCAGCTGCTTCGTCCACATAATAGTGCATATGCATGAAAAAAATGTATAGTCCTCCTGACCGATTTCGGCCATGGCGGCCACTCCCAACCAAGACTAGCCCTCGGTGCGGGACATATTAGCTATGGTGCACAAGTGCATGTGCAAACACAGGTGCGTTCACTCTTCCATCACTCTCATACTCCGATGCGACGTCAACCCGACACGACCGGAGATAGATCTGGCACAGGACCAACGGCTAACGTGCTTTCTGAGGCACGGGGGTGTCACACCACCTACTTCCAAACTCCGGACTGTCACTGAGAAATTCCTATTGGGAAAGACCAATGACACTTTTTGCCCGACCTGGGAATCGAACCCAGCTGTCCTAGCCAAGTTACAAACGTTTAGTATCAAATCTCTTTCTACAATCGTTAACGCCTTGACGAAAGCGATTTTAGAAAACGATAAGTTGGTAGCCAAGTTGACACGATTGAGTCGATCGCCCGTTCTACAATGTCTTTAGAAAAAACCTATTTTTTAGTCTATGGCGAGCGACCCTGCAAACGTCAAACTAACGTCGAAGTCACAGTTGTGTACTTTGTGCGCGGGCTGAACTTATGTTTTGAATCAATCCATTTTGCCATGACAGCACCACCCGGTCAAAGCATTTACAACTTGTCTGATGCACCGACTAGCTGTGCGTTGAGCAAGATGCTGAGTGACGCCAACAATTCGCTGATACGATCCTGTGGCTAGGAAACTCAGAGCGCACAACACCTACAAAAACACCATCATTTAGGAAATGATATGATAGCTAGGTATTGTAATAAAAAAGTGCTATACTATATTATCAGTCAGAATAATAGGAATATTGACCTTTACTTTTAGGGGTATCTCGTTGGTTCCTTTTAATGACGTTTTTTGACGGAGTTCTTGTCAAAGACCTTGGAAAGTCGTTTTATCTAGCCGAAATTGCTGCACGAATAAAGTTTCCGGCATTCCGCTGATTGTCTCCATGCACTGACGATTTATGTCCCTTTTTCGGCGCCTAAGCCACACTTCTTCATTATGACCGCACCACAACATATTTAAAGCATGCATTTTAAATGCTAAATGGTAAATATAGTCCGTAATAATGGTAAATAAACAAATACTTCACGGTCTCAAGTTCTCAACACAGCTGAATCGAAAAATTCATAACAAAGGCGCCATTTTTTTATCGCTTACTCTTGGGTCTTGGCGCGCTTAGCAATCGTTCAAAAACTTCGACATCGTTTCGTTAGCGCTTGTCAAAACTGTAACTTGGCTACCATTTATATGGGATGTAGCGATCAACGTTGTAGAAAAGATTACATTTCATTCTATCATTTAGAACGATACGATAAGTTGGTGACTTGACTATGTAATACTAATTTTCTATTCGTTTGTTTTGACCACGTGACTTAACGCTGAGATGATGTCATTCCCATACATTTGATTAGTTTTCTAATAGCGTTATCGATTGTAGATTGTCAACTTGGCTAAGCTTGCAGGACCTTCGCGGTGTCGATTCTCAGGACGGTCAGTTTCGTAAATAAAAAAATTGCATGCATATTCCCCATTGTGAAGATTATCCTGTGGGCATGGACAACCAGGACAGATCGGTCTACCCGTGTGTCAAGATTCATTCAAATCTATTCTGCCATGTTTGGATGTTTTTAATCAACAACTCAACAAGCGTCCAGACCTAGATATACAAACTTCCACATTTATAATTATAATTAATAGGAAGCAATTATTTTTAAATAAAATAACGATAGCCAAGTGGGCGAATTCGAAGCCACAGCAATATAATGATAAAATTGATTAAATAATTTCAGTTCACACTGATTAAAAGCTGTATCCATTTGATAATTACTAGGTAGGAAAATGACAGGATTCTCGTTAGCATACATTCACTCCATGTAAAACAGTTCTGCAGTATGTTCAATAAAAAACTGATTGTAGTTAACTGTAAGCAATTAGAGTTGCTCTTGTTTCAACTTTTTATTTTTTCATTCATTTCATTTCAGCATTTTCAATTTCAATACGAAATGGGTTGGTTTTATTTTCAGTTATATTTCGGAGCAAATAACTGATTGAATGCTTCCTACGTAATTAAATATGGTATCAAAAGGGAAAGTGACAAAATGTTGTAGATTCTAGAAAAATTTTATTTTTCTTTCTCTGAAAGACAATGCACAGCCTACAGCATGGTAGAAACGGTATGGTCTAGAAACACGCAATTTCGCCTAAGAGTTCCTTATTTAAAGAAAGTGACCACAGCATGTGTTGCACGTGAGTGTGTTGTTATATAAGTTCTTAATTTTAAAATAATGAAAAAGTTTATTGTGAGGGGGATTTGAAAGTTATTGAAGAATGTATGTAAATGAAATAGTCAAATATTTCCTTATCTACAAAACTACTGAACAAAATGTTTGAAAAATATATAGAAAATTTATAGTTATTTACTTGAATGTGATTATAACCCTTTAAAGTCGACCCGCATTTAAAGTCCGTTTCAAACTGGGCGGATTCTTGAATAAAAAACATTGAATTTTTATAACTTACTGATTTGAGTCAGTTAAATAACGACTCGTTTCTATTGTAGTGGCGCTACTAAAGGAAAAAAAAAAGATATTCCTTTTCATAGGTAAACGACATAAGCCATCTAGCTTTCCCTACATCTAGTCTAACATTAAGGCCGGGGCACACAATAAATTACATAATCTGCCAGTCTCATGTGTACCGTTTGTGCCCACAGATGACAATAAGACGCGAACGGAATATGATAAATGTTTTGTTGATGTTTTCCAAGTTATCCGTGTAAGGAAAAATAAAATTGACTTTTATAAAAAAAAACTATCTACCAAAATGTTTCAAAGTCAGTTTTCAATCAGTCGGATACAGTTAGTAAGTAGCATTTAATTTTGTACAATGACAGATAAAATTGATGATGATAACCACAAGTTTAAATAAATTCTAACCAAAATAATTAGCTATCATTCACTCTCGCCCCTCAGGTAATAACAAAGCAATAATACAACCACATTTACAGCTTACTTTGCATTCAAATCACCCTGGGCCCAATAAATAACGGTAATTCGCTGCGTTTGAGAGCGTGTAATTGCACCACACTATTATAAACGCGGTTACGAATGTCCGACACTGCTGTTATAAGCGTATTAAGGCAGCTTTGTACAACATGCTCTATTCAGCCTTGTGAACGTATTATTGTTTCATTTCACAACTTAATACTAAAAGCATTTTAACTGCGTGTAAAAACAGACAATGTCAATATTCTAAAGCAACGATGACAGTGACATTGAAATCTTTTGAACGCAGTTAAGGATATGTTTTCAGGTTCGTTTAAATGGTTACTGTACATATAACCAAGCAACAATACAAGCACTTTTATAGTTCAATTTGCATTTAAATCACCCCGGACCTGATAAATAACGGTATTTCGCTGCGTTTGAGAGCATGTTATTACACCACACTATTACAAACGCGGTTACGAATGTCCGATACTGCTGGTATACGCGTATAAAGACAGATTTGTAGGTACAACATGTTCTATTCAGCCTTGTGAACGTATTATTGTTTCGTTTCACAACTTAAAACTTTGGGCCAATTTCGTCAATGAAACTAAACGCATCTAAACTGCGTGTAAAAGAAAACAATGTCAATATTCTAAAGCAACGATGACAGTGACATTGACATATTTTGCACGCAGTTAAGGATATGTTTTCAGGTTCATTTAAATTATAACTGTACTTCATAAACGAACAGTAATACATCGCTCAGATATGCAGTCGCTCCATTTAAAAGACTTTTTACAAAAAAATACAACCCCGACTTCTACTCTCTAACTTTTGGTTGTTTCTTTGTATTTTGCGAAACTAAAGTTTTATTTTTTCACTTTTTGTGGTACCCCTCACCTAACAACACCACTGGAAAGTCACAGCAAAGTAAAACACGCAATTTCGTTTACTTGGATGACATATTTTTACCAGCTATTTTTATTTAAAACCAAACTACTCTTTTGATGAAATCTATATCCAATCGAAAAGTATATTCTTTCAAATATTTTTTTTTCTTTTTTTCAAATCGGTTCATAAATGGCGGAGTTATGTGGTAACATTTAAAAAATACAACTGAATTGAGAACCTCCTTCTTTTGAAGTCGGTAAAAATACTTGTACTCAACCGCATCCGATAAGACTTAAAGCCGACCCCAACATAATTAGGAAGAGGCTAGGGTGCAAATCTCTCTTAACATAATTTCAAAGCGCCAGCTGAAAGCCAATACTATCGAACTTAAAATCTATTCAAATTCCATCTCAACTTGTCCATATTTTGGGAAAAATTATTATTATTGACACATTGAGACTGCGATTAGAATGCGAACTGGAACTACCCCATAGTTCAAATGTTCATTGATGTGTATGAAACTCTCATTCGCCTACGTTGCTACGGCGTAGACCTCGCGTAGCCAATTGCTACGAAACTCTCGTAGGTGGGACGCCACTTCCCATAGCCTTTGTTACAATACAATGGTCAACAACACGCACAATGGTCCAACATCAGGACTAAGTGCGGAAACCATACCCCAATAGATAGATAGGGTCACTGACCCACCTACATTTATTGACATTCTTAATTTCAAAAACGCAAAGAAAGACATAAAGATTTCCTTAATCGACGTCTATCGTGATCCTTTACATTAACTAGTAATTAAAAATGAATCATAATTTGCTTTCCGGGTATCCACGAAGAGATATCAGGGAAAGGTCAATGTACTTTATTGCATTTTTTCTGGTGCATAGTATATTATGGAACACTGTCACAAAGGCTAGGCTTATAGGTAGTTTGTTTAGGGTTTGTACACGCTTTCGTAAAGAAATAACAACAAGACACCTGTAACTAGGTAGGTATAGTATCATACGAGTATACGGGAACATACATTGAACAAAACCAGGTTTGCGTCAATCTCCTTCATATTTTAAGTCCCATTGAAAATCATTTTTTGTTTCTTCAATTTATTTATGCGGACTATACAACTCGTACATATGATTATATCACGATACACTGTCGCGACATTATTTGGATAACAGCAACCGTTGTCATCGTTTCATAAGATTAAGTTTAAACGATTTCATACCTACTTACTGCAGGTACTTTGACGTCAGTGCGCGGCGAAGATAACAGCTATACACGTTTGATGCCAATAACCTCACTTTAGTGCATTTCACAGAGTAAGGACATGAATCGGCAGCCACTGAAGAGCCGTAGTACACGTGCCTCAAACTTGCACAAAACTATGCAAGTAACTTGCATGCCATAGTGACATGTACCAACCAGAACTTGTTATGGCACAATGGAATGCAAGATACTTGCATACTTTTGTGCAAGTTATACGCATATGTATCACGGCCGTTAGGCCATATTTTCACATTTTTGTTGTATTATATTGCGAGCTACTGAAGGATGATGTGATCAATCACTCGATCGTGCCCCGCAATGAAACTTGCATGCGAGTTGCTTAGTACCAAGCATGTCAGTGAGTGTTGCGGTTTATTTTACAAACTTTTATTTTACTTTCCTTTTTAGTTAGTTATCGGGTGGTGACCCTACCACCCGATAATCTTTTGACTGAATTTCAAAACAGTTATCCGCAACCGTTTGAGCTGAAATTTTGCATACACGTTTTATTTGAATGATTTTCATCGAAATCAAACATGTATGCAAATTTAGTTAGCTTTGTGATATATCCATCTAAATCCAACATGGCGTACTCCCAAATATGGCAGACCAATATTTTTTTATTGTTTACGAACCCCTAAAATATATGTAAGTAGGTATCAAATAATAGGGTTTGCCGAAAGGAATACAAATAAAATACAAAACTAAAAATTGTTTTTAAAAAGTTTATAAAATTAATCGAGCGTTGGGTGGCTCGCTGTCCGATCACCACCAGGCTCGGGTCGATGGCGTGTTGTTTTCCACGCGCATCTCAAAGAAATGTCCGCATAGAAGACGGGGCCCGCTAGGGACAGAGCCTGCCAGGGTTGCGGAATTTGTTCGAAAGAGTCACCGCGGCCCTGGAACGCAAAGGGCTTTAGAAGGAACACGGATGAATCTGATACGCCCTTCCGCTCCCCCAGAGCGAAAGAAGTCATTTGATGATTTCCCATCCTAAAAAAAAAAAGTTTGTAATGTATGTATGTGTATATATGCACGCCAGTTCTGAGACAATAAATATTTTTCTTTCTTTCTATAAGCTGTCTCTAGTCTTTCGTTACTCTGTGGCAATTTTCATGACTTTCACTCAGCACTGAAGGATTTTAAGTGTTTCAGTAAAATGTAATACAGTGTCGCAATAAAAGAATAGTTTCATTGGGCAATCATATTTTACTATTTTTGTGACCCTTTTATTTAATGGAATAAAGGGGTCGCAGAAAGTGTGAGAAGTTATAACTTCTAGAGGTCAATATCCTTTTGTTTGTAATTTTCAACGACTAAGGTACCGCACAATGTTTAAATCTTTCTATGTTGCTTAATGACATATATGCTTGTTATGTTGATTAATGACTTAGAAAATCAGTGCATCATCAATTCAAAATTGTTCACCATATAACTATAATTATCGAACACTTTTGGTAAAACGTTACACATAAATATGTATATAACTCCGAATCGTATCGTATCGGATAGTCAGAAGCCAAAAAATCTGATACCAGTCTTACCAAGGAGTACCGTGTTACCCAGTTTAAATGGGTTGTGGAGGTCTGGTAGGCAGCCGCTCCACGTAAAATACTGGTATTCAGCTGAATCCGGTTTGACTGGAAGCCGAATCCAATATCATTTGGAAAAGGCTAGGTAGATGACGACTTCAAATCGTATCTCTGATTAACTTTATTACCTATTACTTCAGTAATTTTCGTCCTAACACTTTCCTCCTTTTCAATAACAGTTTTCGAATGTAAAAATAACCCGTTCAATATTTCGTAAGATGAAAATTTTCTTGTAACCGTTGTATCCTCCTCCTCTGCTGGCCTAAGTGAAAAAAAACATCCAAAATGAGGGCTAGACAGTCGGGGGCACCCTCACTAGTATATATATATTATATTCTAGAATAAAGATTTTCAGTTCATAAACTTTTAAATACCACGAAAGTAGACAGCTATAAACAGCCAAACAGAAATCCAAGCAAGGACAGTTTATGCATTCTATAAAAATCCGGAGAAAATACTCCAGGCTTATTTAAAAAAATATGAGCGGTAAGGAATTCCTTAATAAATAGTAGGAAAGCTTACCCGAAACCGGGATTGTCTCAAGCCAAAGGTGTACCGTGCAGCAACTCCGAATTTTCGTCGAACCCTATTTTGTATTCAAACATATTTCGGGACCCTGAGGTCTGCACGGATGGGCCCAAAGCCTCAAATATTCGACCCCTTTAGAAGGTTTACAAGCAGTTATCAAATAAATCAATTCGAGTTGGTCTCCAATTTGACTCTGAATGGGGATTTAGTAACTTGTTGAAAGACAATTTCAAATTCTGTGAGATGTCTACAATCTCAGTTATAATTTTAATGGTTTCCTGATTGCAATTCAATCAGAAATTGGAATGATTTGAGGGACTGAAGCATGAATAGAAGAAAACGTTTTCTATGCTTTCTGTGACTTTCGTAATTTTAGATCTTCGAAAAAAAAATATTTTAAATGAAAATCAGCGTCACTTTTGACTTAGCATTTATTCTTTAACACTATTTATATTTAAAAAAAATGGTAAAAAAGACTCATGAAAGAACAGGAAGTAAAGAACGGCGTGACGTATGACGGAGAAGAATAGAAAAAGAAAATTTGTTACACCGCCGGCCGCAAGTGACATGAGACAAGGGCAGGAAAATCTGAACAAAATAAAATTATAGTGACAAATCTAAAAGATTGATTTAAGCCCGCTGATGTAATTGAGGTTTGCAGTTTTATACATACACTAGATGCGCCCCGCGGTGTTATTGTTGTTGTGTGCTCCGCGTGAATGTCGAAAATTATACCAAGGAAACATACTCCCGGGATAAAAACCTATATCCTATGTCCTTTCCCAGGACTCAAACAATCTCTATACCCAATTTCATCAAAATCGGTCCTGACGCTTGCGCGTGAAGAAGTAACAAACATCAGACACACTCACAAACTTTCGCCTTTATAATATTAGTGTGATGTGATGAGATAGTGTGATGTGATGTGATATTTCTGTTCTTACAGCATTACTATCATAACAGCAACTAAGCAATTTGTCACAATAATAGGTGAAAACATCAACAGATAAGAGGGAGAGTATTAGTAATAATGACAAATATAGTAATCTTAGTCGCTATCAGGCACTTGAGTTTGACTCACTTGATATTGATGTTAACAAATGACAAATGTCTACGCACTTGAGGGCTTAGACCGTGATTATAGAGAAATAATTCAGTAGCACTTACATAAACACATTACAACAAAATATGAATCTATACTAACATAATTAAGCTGACGAGTTTGTTTGTTTGAACGCGCTAACCTCTAGAACTGCCAGTCGGATTTGGAAAATTCTTTTTGTATGTGATAGCCACATTCATTAGGAAGGCGGAAAAAAATACGAGAACGGAAAATGAACGGGATATACGCGTACCAAGTTGCGGGCGAAGTGCAAGTATGTTATAGATATGAAAATCGGTTTGTTTGTCAGTCAATCACGCTTTAACTAACGGCTGAACGGATTTGGGTGTTTGGCACTTGGAATGATCATGGCAGGGTTCTGAATCTAGGGAAATTGGTTATGGCTATTAACTTCTATGTATGTATAGTGGCTCTTCGACAGCAAGAAATGAGAATTTTATCCCAGTAGTGTGTTCTGTAGGTATAAATTCCAACTTTTACACGGGCAGTTGCTGGCGAAAGCTAATAAGAAATATTAAAATGGTGATTTACATTGAAGGAGACTAATTAGTCTGGATGAAATCTAGTATAATAATCAAAGTCTTTGAAAGCTGAAAAGGCTGAGTTATGTATTAACTTTGTTTTTATTTAAATGAAGACACAAATTCAAAACTTCGGAATCTTTGCTTTAACCAAGTTAGTGTTAGTTAGGCAGAATAAACAAAAGAAAGAAATGTATTTAAGTATTCATCGATGCAAATTGACAATAGGGTTTTGAATGGAGTTTGTTTTATTAGGTTTCCCAAAACTAAAAGAAAAGTACACCACACAAATTGCAAAGAATTCAGCCATCTGACGTCACAAGATAAAAAAAAATCTAGTGTGACTTCTTGCCATTCAGTAGAACGATTATTTGAATTACACGGACATAAGAAGAATTACTTTGGAAACGTGTACTTCTCCATATGTCCAACACAATATTTTGATTTCTTCACCAATCATATTTTTACTAACACCTTTAGAATAGTTGTTAATTTGACATACAAAACACTAAACTCAATTATTTGCTTGTATAGCAAATACATAATTCAAGTTAGGTCGGTTATTGTTTCCAATTTGTTTGCGGGTCACGTAACAAATAATGGCCATATTGTAGATCCTAATACAGCGTCCACCCTAAAGGCATTTCTGTTCAGAATTGTTATCCCATAACAAACAGTTCCTTGCTTATTATTGAACTAGTATTTGCCAGCGGCTTTGCTCGCGTAAAAGTCGAAAATTATCCCAAGGCAGCGTAGATATAAAAACCGGAGAAGTGCGAGTCGGAGTCGTGCACCGAGGGTTCCGATCGAGTCTTGATTTTTTCCGAGTATACATTACCTACAGAAGTTTATAAACTATGAAAGCACTCTCATTACTCTGACAAAAATATAGCAGTTAAGATAGAAGGACAAACTTAACTTTGGTGTTGTAAACATGTTCTCCCATACATCAATTTACGTCATGGTCAGTTCTTCAACCGAAAATAGATGTAAGTTTGTAATCGCAAAAAATGGAAATCATTTTTTGCGATTACAAACTTACATCTATTACATGATAAAACTACAAATTCCCAATTGTTTGCCTTTTCCCTGTACTGTTAGATCTATCTTCTTGCCAAATTTCATTCTTATTGGTTTGGATTCCCTTGCGCCAAAACATGTGCCATAAACGGGGCGTAAAGGCCTTATCTTAAGATTGCGTTGAAGTTTGTTTTTTTCACTGCTCCAATAGGTCGTAGATTTGAGTTTTTGATATTAATTTCAGCTTGATTCCTATACGCGGTCCTGAGAAATAGGGTCTTGACAGACGGACAGACAGACGGACCTAAAAGGGTTCCGTTTTTCCATACGGAGGTTCAGAACCCTAAAAACCAGAAGGTCCTGGTTTACCTATATTATGTTCTTCTCCATCCAGGCCACTCAAGCTAGAGCCATCCAAATCCTTTCCGACGTTGGTGCGTAATTGATTAACAAAAACACAGATTTTTACATTAATAAAATCCTAGTAGGAAGTAGGACTTACAAAGGAAACTTAATTTTAGTATCTCAATTACTTTATTTCTTTGCAAATGCGTTTTACTCCTCTTTTCCTCGCTATTGATTGGACCGGTAAACCTTAGAAAATACTTTAGCTAGCTACTTTCTTACTAGCCTAGTGTACACTAAGCTTAAGAAAATACGGATATCCTATAACCTTTCAAATGCAGGAAATCCCGTAACGTAAGGGAATAAATTGAAGTCAGCCGTTGCTCGATAGAATTTATACTCGTAGACATGGTGGACTATACTCAAAGTGAAATTCTTTCAGCATTAACGATTGTCAAAAAGTCCGAAGTGACATGTAGGCTTGTCATGCGCTACTCAAATGAAACGTGGCACGTACCTAGAGGACCCTGAACAGAGAATACAGACATGCTTTCATACTAATATTATACACTAACTGCCGCCCGCGGCTCCGCCTTCGTGAATGTCGAAAATTATCCCAAGGGAACATACTCTCGGAATAAAAAGTATCCCTTGTATTATTCTAGTTTATAATCTACCTTTGTGCCAAATTTCATCAGGATCTGTTCAGCCGTTCTGACGTGATTGAGTACATCCAAACTTTCGATTTTAACATATTACTATGGATATATGCGAAAGTAACTCTGTCTGTCTGTTTGCTACCTCTTCACGTTTAACTGAAACTTAGCACACGGATAAACCATATCCTGGACATAGTATACTTTTTATTCCAGGAGTATGTTCTGAAGTCTCCAGCAGAATCTAATAGATAAGTAAATAATATCGAAACCCAGCCAAATGCGAACAACCTATTAAAATCAAAATGATAGTGCCCTGAGCACGACATAGTTAAATTGTAGTTTAGTAAGACCACGTTTTGGCCACCTTTTGGACCACCATATAGGACCCTAAAAAGTCAAAAACTTTTTCAGACCACAACGTTGTGTTGACGTCGACATACTCGTATTTTTAAGTGAAAACTTCTTTAGGCGCGTTGAGCACTTTTTGGGTGAACAAAAATCATGGCACTCGCGTCATCGTCACTGACCGCTTTCCATGAGCTATATACTGTGTACCTATATATATGTGGACTCAAACAATCTCTATACCCAATTTCATCAAAATCGGTCCTGACGCTTGCGCGTGAAGAAGTAACAAACATCAGACACACTCACAAACTTTCGCCTTTATAATATTAGTGTGATGTGATGAGATAGTGTGATGTGATGTGATATTTCTGTTCTTACAGCATTACTATCATAACAGCAACTAAGCAATTTGTCACAATAATAGGTGAAAACATCAACAGATAAGAGGGAGAGTATTAGTAATAATGACAAATATAGTAATCTTAGTCGCTATCAGGCACTTGAGTTTGACTCACTTGATATTGATGTTAACAAATGACAAATGTCTACGCACTTGAGGGCTTAGACCGTGATTATAGAGAAATAATTCAGTAGCACTTACATAAACACATTACAACAAAATATGAATCTATACTAACATAATTAAGCTGACGAGTTTGTTTGTTTGAACGCGCTAACCTCTAGAACTGCCAGTCGGATTTGGAAAATTCTTTTTGTATGTGATAGCCACATTCATTAGGAAGGCGGAAAAAAATACGAGAACGGAAAATGAACGGGATATACGCGTACCAAGTTGCGGGCGAAGTGCAAGTATGTTATAGATATGAAAATCGGTTTGTTTGTCAGTCAATCACGCTTTAACTAACGGCTGAACGGATTTGGGTGTTTGGCACTTGGAATGATCATGGCAGGGTTCTGAATCTAGGGAAATTGGTTATGGCTATTAACTTCTATGTATGTATAGTGGCTCTTCGACAGCAAGAAATGAGAATTTTATCCCAGTAGTGTGTTCTGTAGGTATAAATTCCAACTTTTACACGGGCAGTTGCTGGCGAAAGCTAATAAGAAATATTAAAATGGTGATTTACATTGAAGGAGACTAATTAGTCTGGATGAAATCTAGTATAATAATCAAAGTCTTTGAAAGCTGAAAAGGCTGAGTTATGTATTAACTTTGTTTTTATTTAAATGAAGACACAAATTCAAAACTTCGGAATCTTTGCTTTAACCAAGTTAGTGTTAGTTAGGCAGAATAAACAAAAGAAAGAAATGTATTTAAGTATTCATCGATGCAAATTGACAATAGGGTTTTGAATGGAGTTTGTTTTATTAGGTTTCCCAAAACTAAAAGAAAAGTACACCACACAAATTGCAAAGAATTCAGCCATCTGACGTCACAAGATAAAAAAAAATCTAGTGTGACTTCTTGCCATTCAGTAGAACGATTATTTGAATTACACGGACATAAGAAGAATTACTTTGGAAACGTGTACTTCTCCATATGTCCAACACAATATTTTGATTTCTTCACCAATCATATTTTTACTAACACCTTTAGAATAGTTGTTAATTTGACATACAAAACACTAAACTCAATTATTTGCTTGTATAGCAAATACATAATTCAAGTTAGGTCGGTTATTGTTTCCAATTTGTTTGCGGGTCACGTAACAAATAATGGCCATATTGTAGATCCTAATACAGCGTCCACCCTAAAGGCATTTCTGTTCAGAATTGTTATCCCATAACAAACAGTTCCTTGCTTATTATTGAACTAGTATTTGCCAGCGGCTTTGCTCGCGTAAAAGTCGAAAATTATCCCAAGGCAGCGTAGATATAAAAACCGGAGAAGTGCGAGTCGGAGTCGTGCACCGAGGGTTCCGATCGAGTCTTGATTTTTTCCGAGTATACATTACCTACAGAAGTTTATAAACTATGAAAGCACTCTCATTACTCTGACAAAAATATAGCAGTTAAGATAGAAGGACAAACTTAACTTTGGTGTTGTAAACATGTTCTCCCATACATCAATTTACGTCATGGTCAGTTCTTCAACCGAAAATAGATGTAAGTTTGTAATCGCAAAAAATGGAAATCATTTTTTGCGATTACAAACTTACATCTATTACATGATAAAACTACAAATTCCCAATTGTTTGCCTTTTCCCTGTACTGTTAGATCTATCTTCTTGCCAAATTTCATTCTTATTGGTTTGGATTCCCTTGCGCCAAAACATGTGCCATAAACGGGGCGTAAAGGCCTTATCTTAAGATTGCGTTGAAGTTTGTTTTTTTCACTGCTCCAATAGGTCGTAGATTTGAGTTTTTGATATTAATTTCAGCTTGATTCCTATACGCGGTCCTGAGAAATAGGGTCTTGACAGACGGACAGACAGACGGACCTAAAAGGGTTCCGTTTTTCCATACGGAGGTTCAGAACCCTAAAAACCAGAAGGTCCTGGTTTACCTATATTATGTTCTTCTCCATCCAGGCCACTCAAGCTAGAGCCATCCAAATCCTTTCCGACGTTGGTGCGTAATTGATTAACAAAAACACAGATTTTTACATTAATAAAATCCTAGTAGGAAGTAGGACTTACAAAGGAAACTTAATTTTAGTATCTCAATTACTTTATTTCTTTGCAAATGCGTTTTACTCCTCTTTTCCTCGCTATTGATTGGACCGGTAAACCTTAGAAAATACTTTAGCTAGCTACTTTCTTACTAGCCTAGTGTACACTAAGCTTAAGAAAATACGGATATCCTATAACCTTTCAAATGCAGGAAATCCCGTAACGTAAGGGAATAAATTGAAGTCAGCCGTTGCTCGATAGAATTTATACTCGTAGACATGGTGGACTATACTCAAAGTGAAATTCTTTCAGCATTAACGATTGTCAAAAAGTCCGAAGTGACATGTAGGCTTGTCATGCGCTACTCAAATGAAACGTGGCACGTACCTAGAGGACCCTGAACAGAGAATACAGACATGCTTTCATACTAATATTATACACTAACTGCCGCCCGCGGCTCCGCCTTCGTGAATGTCGAAAATTATCCCAAGGGAACATACTCTCGGAATAAAAAGTATCCCTTGTATTATTCTAGTTTATAATCTACCTTTGTGCCAAATTTCATCAGGATCTGTTCAGCCGTTCTGACGTGATTGAGTACATCCAAACTTTCGATTTTAACATATTACTATGGATATATGCGAAAGTAACTCTGTCTGTCTGTTTGCTACCTCTTCACGTTTAACTGAAACTTAGCACACGGATAAACCATATCCTGGACATAGTATACTTTTTATTCCAGGAGTATGTTCTGAAGTCTCCAGCAGAATCTAATAGATAAGTAAATAATATCGAAACCCAGCCAAATGCGAACAACCTATTAAAATCAAAATGATAGTGCCCTGAGCACGACATAGTTAAATTGTAGTTTAGTAAGACCACGTTTTGGCCACCTTTTGGACCACCATATAGGACCCTAAAAAGTCAAAAACTTTTTCAGACCACAACGTTGTGTTGACGTCGACATACTCGTATTTTTAAGTGAAAACTTCTTTAGGCGCGTTGAGCACTTTTTGGGTGAACAAAAATCATGGCACTCGCGTCATCGTCACTGACCGCTTTCCATGAGCTATATACTGTGTACCTATATATGTATGTGTACTTTTTGGGTGAACAAAATCATGGAACTCGCGTCATCGTCACCGAACGCTTTGGGTGAACAAAAATCATGCAACTCGCGTCATCGTCACCGAACGCTTTAGCTTTCGCTTAGTTTTCACTTCTATCGGCAGTAACCAAAGACTGCCCCGCATGTTTTTAAATTGACAACCACCCTTAAGCCTGCCTTGATCTAGTCCCCTAAGCCAAAGGTTTATAACTCCTACTGCTGACTGCAGTTAGATAGCTTAAATACTAAGTTAATGTCCTATCCCGGTCCACTTTATGTCTAAACGAGACAGTTATTATAACTTAACTTTTATAACGTTATAAATTGAAACGGGTTTCAACAAACACCGTTATGGGTAGGGCTACCAGTTCAAAATTTCCGGAATCCTAACTAATATTACATAACCTAGTTTTTTGCAAAATATAATATTGTTTAGCTATATTTGTATTTATGTATTTATCCATTAAAATCGAAGCATGCATTTCAATTTTCCGGCACGAAACTATAAGTTTTGTTTCTATTTGCTTATTTTTTGGATATTTTTACAAAAATATGAAATACCGGAAGGTTTAAAACTATTCCAGGCAAAGACTTATATTACCGGACTTTTCCGGAAAATTCAAGAACGTAAAGCAACCCTAATGATGGGGAGTGGTTGGCAGCCGTCATATCATTTATAACTGTGTTGAAATCCCTGATGCACACAGTTTTGTGTCAGTCGTGTGTTTGGTATATTAATCTTTATCGTTCGTCGTTTACTTGGAGATATTAATGTCATATTATGCGTTATCGGAGAGGCGATAATGTAAGTAGTGTTATGAATTGTGGTAGTGTTTGAGGGAGACGGTTCTTTTGGATTGCTGTTAATAGAAAATTGTGTCAGTTGTGTGTTTGGTATATTAATCTTTATCGTTCGTCGTTTACTGGGAGATTTTAATGTCATATTATGCGTTATCGGAGAGGCGATAATGTAAGTAGTGTTATGAATTGTGGTAGTGTTTGAGGGAGACGGTTCTTTTGGATTTCTGTTAATAGATAATTGTGACAGTTGACTGTTTGTTTTATTAATCCTTATTGGTCGTCGTTTCCTGGGAGCTTTTTGTGACAATTGAGTGTTTGGTATATTAATCTTTATCGTTTACTGGGAGCTACGTTATGTTGTGCATTATCGGACAGACGATAATGGAGGAAGCGTTATGAATTGCGGTATTGTCTGGTAGGAGACGTTTTTGAATTATTGAATTACAAGATAATGTTGTTGTTTCTGTTTGTTTCCTTAGGTAAAAATCTATACTTCCTACTTAACATTATATCACACTAATAATATTAAGGCGAAAGTTTGTGAGTGTGTGTGTATGTTTGTTACGTCTTCACGCGCAAACGGCTGGACCGATTTAGATGAAATTTGGTATAGAGATTGTTTGACATAGATTAGTTTTTATCCCGGAAGTATGTTCCCTTGGGATAATTTTCGACATTCACGCGGGCGGGGCCGCGGGTGGCAGCTAGTTTAAGATAAATTGAACTGGTTATGGAGTTAATAACCTCACTACTTAATATACCAAAAATGTTGGGTTGTCTAAGGAGTTGCTAATTTTGCTGAATGGAACTATCTTTAGCCGGCGGCTTCGCCCAAATGAAAGTCGAAAATTATAACAATGGAATATATTCCCGGGATAAAAAAAGTATCCAATCTGTTATTCCAGCCTACAATCTACCTTTGTGCGAAGTTTCATCCAGATCCGTTTAGCCGTTCAGACGCGAAGAGGTAACACACACACATTCTCTAAAATATTCTCTCACAGCTAAAATGAAATTAAATCGTCTTCTCATTTACATAAGGCACAAGCAAAGTAATTATGCAAATCCGTCGCAAATTAAAAACCTAGAGATCCTTATTCCGTAACTATTGAAAAATTAATTACGTTCCCGATACGATACTATCCGTTCGTGTGCGATTCAATACACCATGAATATTCACGAGAACGTTAGCCGGTGCGGATCCGCGTTTTACCATTCGAATTTTGAAACGACCGACATTCCCCGACATCACCCGACAGCGCCCAGTATTGCTCAACATTGCTCGACACCGGTAGGCAGTGTGCCGAACGATTGTCAAAACGAAACAAACGTCACGAAACGGAACGATTACGCTTGAATACGCGGCAAACGACTTTCCATTTTATATCTATTGTTCCCACCGTCACTTTAACATTTTGCGCTCGTTTTTAGACCTATTGTTGTGGTTGAAGCGATGCGTTTTGTTTTGTGTCTTTGTACTTTACGTTTTTCTGTTTTATGAACATGAAAATGCTAATGATGGACAGACCATGTTGGAAGTAGACACACGCATTAAAACATTATCTAAATCTTATGTTTTTTTTTCAATTAACCCCTAAAATGTAATTATAGATATTTTAATGATGATGTTTTTTTGATCTTCTAAAACAGTTTTGAGCTCCTAATGCTACCACGTTCCATTTTAAATCAGCCCTGTTAAAAATCAATTAACTTTTTGGCTTTCTTGAAAGCTCGGAGCAATAACTAAGCTAATTCACAACGATCAAAAGCGTGGTCAACCACTTGCGAGCTAAGCGAGCCAAGCGAGCCAAGCAAGCAGTGCCGAAGAAAAGAAAGTCGGCACATTACAAAAAGACGGTCGAATATATTTGCGTATCAATTAGTCAATCCTCCAAAACTTTTTCTAGCTATGTTGGGTTTTTCAACAGAGTACCAGTATCTTAGATAGAGCGACTGCCTATCTGGTCTCGAGGTTTCGTGTAACCCAGATACTGGGTTGTACATACCTCTGGGTAACACGATTCGTCCTGCCAAGACTGGCGACAGATTTTCTAACCACGACTGTCAAAGATATACAAATGAGTAGGAGTAAAGGTTTAACGTGGCACTCACCAACGGACGGGAGTAAACGTTATTTACTCTTGAAGTTATATTTAGCCACGAGCTTCGTTTACCGTAATATGGTATTTGACTAAAAAAATCTAATTAGTCCGTCAGATAGATTTCCAAAAAATATTGAACACTTATTTTTTCTTTTGTCACGGAAACAAAAAATGAAGACGATACAGTGCGTTGAAAACTCGTGTGACTTCACTTACCAGTACACTTTTTACCGGAAAGTGACATCACAAGCTCCCACTCCTTATCTTTTCTTTGTTTTATCTTCGCATTTTTATAATGTATCCAGAAAATAAAAGAAGTTTCCAATATTTTTCGATAATCTAACAGACGAACTAAATAGAATCATATTTTTGAACCCAGGCAACATTGCAGTAGTGTATCAATTAGTATTTTTAGAATATCAAAATGGAAAAATCTATTTGGCGCTTAAAATTAATTATTTTATAATTCATGTAAATGAAAGATTGTACTTCGGGGAGAGTGTCCAGGAACTCCACGATCTCATCCCACCGGCCTCCTTCTTCCATCGGACATCTAGACGCACTGCAAGTTACCATCCCTACCGTGTTGCTATTCCATCAATTCGCCCTAAACGTTTCCAAACGTCTTTTATAATGCGCACAGCAAAAGAGTGGAACTCTCTGCCTGCGTCTGTGTTTCCGAACGCAAACAACCCTATTCTCTTCAAAATTAGAGTGAATAGGCTTCTTCTGGGTAAGCTCACTCCATCGTCGACTTTGTCTCTGGTATCTATGACCTAGACTAGAGTCAAGAGCAAACCCATATTAAATTTAAAAAAAAAATGAATTCACCATCCGAACCATTGATGCTTATTCTAAGCTTTTATATTATGTCATAAAGTCTTTGTTTATGCATGAACAAAATGTTCATTTATCATCTCAAAACCTCAGTTCTGTATTTAAGTACAACTAAGTAGGATCATTAAGATCCCTGGCACTAAGCCGAGACAAGACTAGGCTAGGAAGAATAGGAAATAAGCGTAATGAATAAATAATAAAACAAAAGAAATGAGGAGTTGGCAATAATTCCAGCCTTTCCTCATTAGCATTATTATTTTGGACATCAAAAAACAAAATGGATCTTGGTAGCTACGAGGAGTTTGTGTAATATAAACTAACTGGCAACCCGCCCCCGCTTCATACAAGTGCTTTTTAGGGTTCCTTAGTCAACAAGGAACTCTTATAGTTTCGCCATGCTGGCTGTCAGTCCGTCAGTGGTTTAGCTCAGAGACGTTTAACGCTAGAAAGTTGAAGTTTGGTATGAAAACGATAAAAAGATTTTATTTTACTACTTTGTCGGCTAATCAATCTATATATGTATATATTGATCAGCCGACAAAGTAGTAAAATAAAATCTTAGAGGGGTCCCTACACGTAAAGTGGCGATGATTTTTTATCGTTTATCCTATGTTGTGGGGTGTTGTTGGATAGGTCGTTTAAAAATAGGTTCGCGAAAACCATTTTTCCATCCAAGGATCCCTTTGCGAAGTATTAAGCTTTAAAGTGCTAATTTTTGTTAGAGTCAAGTGTCTGCCAGCTAAACGGTTGTTTTTGGAGACGTGAAAAAAATCATGGTAGTTGCATAAATAACGAATTTAAAAGGAAAACTATCAAAGCTAAGTAGGCTTTACAAGTTAACGAGTAATAGTCGACCAACTTATAAAATGTAACTGATTAGGTAAAAATTTCGTAGTAGAAGAATCGTAGTAGAATAGAAAATGACTTAAAACTAAGTGTATTTGTAACTTTGTAATGTCGCAGTAAAATTTGCTATTTTTTTCATGGCTTACGGGAAGGGTAACTACGGAACCTTACACTGTGCGTGGCCCGACACGCACTTGGCTGGTTTTTTTTTCATACAATCTCTGTCTACACAAACTTTGCATACTAACGCACGGCAATAAAATTTATACTTACATATACACTGACGTTCAAAAATACTGCATCAAAGTACAATGGTGCTTTTAAGCCTAATTATTTTTGGAAAATTCAAGTTTTCTAAAAAATATTTTGCCAATCGTTTACCTAAATAGTCTCTCTCTGTAATCTCTGAAAGTCGATAGTGATTATTTAATAAAAAATATTTTTAATGTTGGAAAGCTACACTATACCGTTCCATGGGACATAAAAACACGCAGACAGTCACGGTTAGAAGCAAATAAAAATACTGGAAGTCGGAAATTAACGGCTGTAGAATTCCGTTCCAAAGCAATTTAGTGTATCACTAGCACCTAATAGGTACTTGAAGTAGTAGCTCTTTTATCCCAAAATTGTATTTTATTCAAATTGAAACTGATTTTTTATTCTTTGCCTCAATCTCGATCCTGATGGTAAGCGATGGACAAAGTCAACGATGGACCGAACGTGCCTAGAAAATCCCTTAATATTCACACACCTAGAATATCATCAGGTCATCGTTCTACATTGTGGAAGAGTTTCCAACGTCGCAACTCCAGAACCTTTCGTTCCAGTCGACCATCTGTTCAGCAAGACGACGATGGTGGTAGGGAACGCAGACACTAGCAGAGAGGCTGAGAATAAAATATATTCCCAGGGAGGTACAGTCGAGTACACACGCAGCCACTCGAGACAAACCGCGATGAATCTCGACGTAACTGTACAGACGTGTGATAAATCAAATCATATCAACATCAAACAAGATACTGACGAACGTTCGCGACCTACAAGTATTTGTTATTTCACCAAGGAGTGTCAAATAAAAATAAAACCAATAAAACTGGGAATATTTCCATTGTTTGCCGACTTGCGATCGGCAATTTCCTTGTAAATTGACGGAAACGAGACGAAAATCACGTCTGCGCTGTGAATTAGTTATTGTTGGCTCTATATTGTCTATTCCCTTTGTTGCGAAATCGTGCTAACAAATTGTCACTCGAGAAATGAAATCTTTTTAATATTTGATCGTTTTGCGTCAGTGCTTATTCGCCGCCTGACGATCTAATAACATTTTTAAGCCCTAGACAGAGTTACATTCTACAACGATTGTCCAAAAGTGCAAAATACAGGGTGTTCCAGAAGTGCTTTTTTTTCCTTAATGTGTATCAGCTACCCAACATCACCCTTAAATATGACCACGCACGTCTGGAACAGCTTGTATATGGGATTGACATTTACTGTTAAATGTTTGGGGCATTTCGGTATGTCACGTGGTTTATAGATACTAAACATTTTGTACTTTTGACAACCGTTATCTAGAGCTTCTTTAACTTTTAAATCGAATAGTTTTGAAACGAAAATGTACTACTATTTTGATTCTTTCTCCTTTATGGTACGTAATTTGATCCGAACCATTGGCAATCAGGGGCCGTTCGTTATGAATGCAAAATAAATTTGAGAGAATTGATATCCAAAAGCCACAGAGCTTACAAATAATATTTTTACAGAGGCTGTAAAAATATATGAACATAATAACTGTTTTATTCCTAAGAATTTATTTAGTTGTCAGATACTTTGTAGTCTTTTTACGATTTCTAGGATCAAATTGCACCAAGTAATCGTGGTTTATGGTGTTTTTCTCCTATTGCATCTGCCTGTACACGTAAGTGTACAATGAAAAATGTAATGTTCGTATTTCCGAATAACGTAAGTAAAAAATTGATTATCCACCGATCTATAAATTAAACTATATTTAACATATTAATTTGAAGTTAATTATTTGTCAATTATAATTTCCAGTCCACTGTCCGGTCACCTGTCAAACTTTGACTTTTAACAAACTTTTTCGTAACAAATACAAAAAAAAACAGTCGGTGTTTTTTGTTGTTTCTTCGTATTTTGACACCGACTTCCAAAATTAAAGTTATTTTATACTTTGTTCTATTTTCTCCAGCTATTTTGATTCAAAAACCAAACTACTGAACCCATTGATGAAATTTCTGAGACCAATCGGAACGTATATCCTTTCACATGAAAAGAGAATTTTTCAAATCGGTTCATAAATGACGGAGCCATGAGGTAACAAAAAAAAATACTACCGAAGAGAGAACCTCCTCCTATTTTTGATTTCGGTTAAAAAAACAGTTATATACGTTCTTAATTCCAATTACTCTATTTAGAAAACAACATTATGTGCATGATTAACACTTACTTAATAAACCACTTTCCCATTCTTTAAAAATTACGATCACCTGAAGCAGAGAAAACTAATTCCACTCACGGAAAATTGTATTTCCCTATAGACCTTTACAAAATTATTGGAAAGGTCGAGAGTAAGTGAAACGGATTTTTCGCTGTCCCGAGGGCATAATTTCGCTGGTTAAAACGAAATGTTGATTTTAACTGGTATCCGATGGCGTGTGTATTTTTCTATATTTAAAAAACGGCGGACCGATGTAATTTTTTACAAAATTGAAACACTGTCCGTTGGGGACTGTTATTTACTTATTTGTTGACGAAATTGAAACTTCTCTCGTTAAAATAACAACCATAGAAAAGTTACAGACTCAATACTTTTCATACGCGGAACGGTTTGATTGATGAAGAGATATTTTTCGGAATTTGCAATAAAGGTACTGGTTCGAAAAAACCAGAAATCTTTTTGATGGAAAACATATTTCAATACCAGTTTTACTTTCATTTTTTTGTTGAAAGTTCTTTCATTTTTAATTTCTTTTTAAACGTAAATGGAAATCAGAAATATATTTCTCTACACAGAATTTAATTTGAGTAGGTAAATATGCTCGACCCTCAATTTAGAGCAGACTGCCAATCTATGATGGTTTACTTTTGTAATTATATAAACAGCAATCTGATGCTATCAAAGACGCTTGTAATTGGAAAGGGGAATTATAAAACGAGCGATTAAAAAAAAGCTTTGCGACTGATGATGACATGCTGTATTAATAACTTGAGCGGTATGAATTTGAGTAAGCGAAAAATTAACTAAACTAACGACGAATATTGATTAATAATAAAATCCAGAACGAGCTTACAAAAAGTGGATTGTGATAAATCCATTTCATATATTAAAATTTTATCCGAGCGACTACATTACTAAGTGAGCGACTGGAAATACAGAGAGGGCAACTTCAATATTAAGATAGAATCGATTTTTCTAAGTGAGGTTATACATAACGTACTACTAAAAAGTTCACTTTGAGCAAAGTTTTGTAAGCTGCTTTATTAATGATTATTAGTTCCTGATATTCTATTTGAGGGCTTATGTTTTTTATTTTGATACGTTTTTTAATGAAAACTAGATTGTTAAATGCGCGCGAATTCAAATGGGGGCGGGAAGACGAATCGTTGCTGTCAGGTGAGTTGGGCTGCGGACCAATAGCGTTGCGTGTTTACCATTGCCATGCGCTCGCACCACTGGTTAGGTTAGGTTAGGTTTATTTTATTTTTGTTCATTTGATTTAAGTAACTGCATACTACTTTAGTTTTTACGGAGTATGTTTTATTTAATTACCCTTAAATTTCAATAATAAAATTACTTAGCTAATAGAATAGTGTTTCTTCAAATAGTTATTTCATATTATTATTTTTTTAATGTGAGCTCCTTATACTCTGCTCATTAGTGTATTTTTCAAAATGGTTTTTGTATTCGAAACACTTCATTTAAGATAAAATGCCGCTCAGTATAAAAAATACATTTGCCAAATATTGAAAAAAATGCAGGACGTAACGTTGACACTCAAACAAATATTAAGTCGCTCAAATATTATGAAGCTGCTCATTTTGTATTTTAAGTAACTCAAATTAATGTTTGTAAGATACTGTTCTGTTGATTTTTCGTCACTTACAGTCAGTCGCTCACTTAGTAATTATATAACCCAAATTAATTAATTTTGACACTTAAAATTGTAATTTACAGTCACTCGTTTTATTGCTACCCAATTGGAAATATATATCTACCTCTAAATGTTAGTTCATGTTGAACTGTGTGCCTTTTTAGTGTTCTGAACTTCTGCATGGAAAAACGGAACCCTTATAGGATCACTCGGTTGTCTGTCTGTCCGTCTGTCACAGCCGATTTTCTCCGAACCTACTGGACCAAATAAGTCTAGATATTATTTTAAAATATCATTTAACCGTCGCGTCGTTTTTTTCCGTCTCGCACTTGGCCGTTTTTTTTGTTGTGAAAAGTGCAAGCGTCCATCGTCGACCACCTCATCACTAACCATCAGATGAGACTGTGGTCCTATGCGAGCCAATAAATTATAACAAAAACTATGGGATTGACATGCGCTACCGAAATATTATGGGGTCAATTTCAAACACGGGCTTTATTGATGATAGAATGTCACTAACGGCCAGTCTCAATAACGTATCTACCTTTGACAAACTGTTAAAATAGCTACCAACAGTAGCTAAAACGTCATGTTTAAAAGGCAAACATGACGTTCAGCTACTGTTGGTAGCTAATTTGACAGTTGGTTAAAGTTAAATAAGTTATTGAGACCGGCCGTTAGTCTAAAACCCAAAGACACAGCGGATAACGCGACTTTTCCTTATTCCTAACACCATGGAAACCCCACCAAGTGTTTATAATCCCATCAAACTTGTACAAACAAACTTTACACACTCATCTAACTCTTTATAGACTCGGTGATTTATGTGGAGTTCCACGGTACTTTGTTATCGTACATAAATAAATACGTACATAAATCAATCAGCTGGTATCACTTGCCAGAATTAAAAGTTAATTATGTATGTGTCATTGAACTCTAAAAATAAAGTTTACTCATAACCTTACATAAAATCATCAGTAGTTAGTTTTTTTCTGCAAATACAAAACAAACTATTATTATCATCTACACAAAAATTTTAATTACAATTTCAAGACTTCATTAATGGAGAAAATTGAAATACCCCAACATCACAAGTACCGACTTTTATGTTTTTTTAAGTGACCATTTGTATTAAAAAAGTCCTTTAAAATTAGATATTCTATGTTAACTTCGTCTTGTATGACAATGACACAGTTTTTTATTCCAAACTTGGAACTATCACAAATTCTAAATTCAAATATAGAGCTGTCAATCCCAACGTAAACCATAAAGCTCACCTCATCTACCTTTTTACGGAGAGTTTCTAACAGAATGAAACGGTGTTCTTGAATACTGTATTCAACAAATAATACATTGAACATTATCATATAATGTTAAAAAGAAACATGCGGGCAAGGTTCCGTGCAGTATCGTACGTTACGAACATACAAATAAATAAATACCAATAAAATTATACATTTGGTGAATATGGATGTTTATAGAGGCAAATGTCCCACGTTTTATTCGCTATGGAACTTTAGCAAATACAGCAAACAAGCTATATTCGCATGTTGAACATTTGCGTATTTACACACCTAAATTATATTTGACTGCAGCTATTAAACATCAGGATATTTTCCTCATTTAAAATGTCGCTTCATTAAGTTGAAATCAAATTAAATTAAAGAAGGAAAACTCAATAAAATGTCTAATTATCTCTCAAGGTGCGTATAAATCAAATTACAGAGAGCAATATGGCATCGTCTTTCCTCTGTCCGGTCATTTCCACAGAAAACGGAATGTGACTAGACGCTTCAGCTGTCATAGCCATTGTCAAGGTAATTCTATTCTATCAAAAATCTTTGTCAATTAATATTTATTGGTAAGATATTACTAGTACGATTTGTGAAAAAATATATAATCGTTGGAAAATAGTGAAGTTACACGCTTTTGAAGTTATTCATCTATCCTTCTCACGCAAAACGTCGTTTAAACTGACTATGACGTGCCTTGCGAGTAGTTGCGAGTTACGTCACCCTGAATTTATTCTGACTGTTTAACAAAGATTGTAAAACGGTCACAACAAAGAAGTTTTTTAATCATTATGTTTTCACTTGTCTTAATCGAGGTTTTTAGAAATTAAAAAAAAATCTGTCAAATATCATTTCGTTACGGGCCGCCGACGAATTTCTATGAGTAAACAATGACAGTCACTGCCTAGTTTATATGGAATGTTTTGAAATGCCGTCTTCCGTCTCTAGCAGTGGCAGCAGAAGTACATCAGTGCTCTATGGTATTAACCTCCTCTCCGAAGCGACGTCATTGGAAGCACTAGCCAAATTACACAATTCTGTGAAACGCTGTTAACCTCGTTTAACTTTTACCGTCCATTATCTATGAACTGTAGAGGAATAAAAGCTTAATATGGTTATTCACGAAATATTGGTTTTTAGAATATATAAAATGGCATATTCTATGGCAGTGATGCACTAACTTCGTTTGGCCGGCGAACGAAAATTGAAGTTATTTACCGACATGATATTCAATATTTAATGGCATCAAGCTATCTTTTTGCAATACTTTTTTCCCTATTTAACGGTTTTATTTTTGTATTTAAACTATAAACAGCCCCGATTTTTAAATTTAATCAATCAATTTAAAAATCGGGGCTGTTCAAAATGTTCCCAGATTTTTAAGCTAAAGTACGTGCTCGTATAGTTTGACGTAATCCCAACTTGGAATTCTTAACTCGAAAACGGAGTTTCATTGGAAAACATAAAAAAATAATCATCTAGTGTTATTAAAAAGTGTTGATCAATAAATTAAAATAATTAATTCAACATGAATGATGTAACCATAATTACATATATATGTAACTATATATGTATTTAGTTATTACTGATTTAAAAGAGTGGGCCTGCAGTTTTTTACACGTTTCAAATAGTTTTGGCAGACCGACCGCAAAAATTCAAAAGTGCCGTGTCATTCAAATAAATGATGTATTTAAATGAAATGCTTCGATTTCAAAATTTACTTGCAGTTAAGAAAACTTGGGTTCGTGTCACAGAATTTACCTGCTCACAAATTCATATTCACTCCCTCTCCTACTGTAAACCACCCACATACGTACATTGAGTTACTAAATACAGCCTCAATCAGTAACCAATAATACACATAATAACACGCTGCCTGTTCACGTTGATATCATCTGTCGGATAATGAACAGCGCACTTATTTGCATTTAGTTATAAAGGATTAACTAACCGACACACATCGACATTTGCATAGTATTAATCACTTGTTTTATACTAATTTTGCCTTTGGCTTTGCCCTCGAACATTTCCTTGTGGAATGTAAGTTCTGCCAGGAGAAAAATCAAATATGGAAGTGTTATTCTGTAACGAACTCGACTTTATGACTTAAATGAAGTGAGCTTGTAGTGAGCCGACATCCCTAGCATCAATTGGTACATCAGTTCGCTTCAGCTTACTTTTCACGTTGAGTTTTTTTACAGAATCAACAGGCAGGTCATGGTCGACCTGTATAACAAATTTCTTCTAAGGTGTCATCTCCATGAGCAAATGTATCGCGCGCGAGTTGACGTTTTGCTCGTCAATGTCACTCTTCGAATCGCCGCGATAAATGTCGCTGTGTGGAGAGATGTTTATTGAATTGCTACAAAATGAAGTGGCAAATAAATTCATTAATTTTTACTTACGGCCGGTTTCAATTAAAAAAAAAAAGAAAGAAAAATGTTTATTTGGGACTCGCACAAGACTAACAAACCAGTATAATAAAATTAAAAACTAAACAGTATAATAAAATAATTATCTGTGCGAGGCCAAAATGGTCCCTATCTCAGCTTATGCTGCGATATCTAAAAAATAAATTAACCTTTGACCAACTGTCAAATTAGCTACCAACAGTAGCTGAAACGTCATGTTTGCCTTTCCAACACTTTTCAACAGGTGAACAGGTGGACACAGAAAGGTGAAGCTAATGCGCGTTCCAAAGCGTAGATTCCTATGGAGAATTAAGTGAAAAACTCACTGACCATTCTAGCAGGACGATATAATCGTCACGAGATCCTCGCTCGTGGAGGTGGCGCTTTAATCTGTGGAGTCATTGGAACGTGATTGGCTATATCCAAACAGTTGAAATAAAAGTAACCTTATTTCCAACCCAGGACATGGTCTACCTATCTGCTATTAAAATCCGTTCAGGCATAATTAATTTACAAATATCAAAACAAACGGACTTTCATATTATTACATCTATTACATCTATTAGTAAGAAGTTGGATTATTATACATATACTTGGGTATAAATACACATGTGAACTTGTAGTGTTGGCTCGTGAAGTTCGTTCAGAAGAGCAATTCTTCAACTTGACTGCACTTTTCTTTGAATGAAATTAAAAGAAGTGTTTGATACCTTAAACAATTTTAATGGAACTTGATACATAAACACAAAAAACTTCAGCAGTTCTATTTTGGAAAAGCGTTTATAACGCCCTTATGAATATTATCAACGTCGATTTCTTCATCGTCGATTGGCATCTACCAGTACCACTGATAGACACTGATTCTAGAAAGGTATATCATCACCAAACAGGTACTAGACAGGAAAAGGTGAAAAAGGGATTGCTGAAACAGCACAAACATAGATTAAAACTTTAAAAGAACTGTGTGCTGAACCCGTTCAAACCAGTTTCTTAAACCATTGCTATCTAAGCATTTGCAAAGTTAGTCGTTGTGTACCTATATGCGTAAACGCTTAAGAGACTAGGATGACAATAAATAGTAGTACCTACTATTTACCTGCTGATCATAATTAATTGACCGTATCATGTTTGGTTTCCTCATTCCTACATACTAATTGTATTTTATTTTTAATAATTACGTAACTATTATCTTCCTTTATCATTAATTCATTTTACACTGAAACGCCTTGTGTTACATGTCCGTTAATCAAAAAAAAAAAACATATTTTAATCTGAGGGGCAATTCCTATATTTTAATGGAATGTTCGCATTCGCATCGCAATCGAAAACTGTCAAAACGTCTCCGATTACTTTTGACAGGTTTTTGACATTAATTGTCAGTTGTCACTGAGATAATATTGCGACTTGAATTTTAACGCTTTTTAAATACAAAAACTAGCCTTATGCTATGATGTACAATAAAGAGTATTCCAACATATTAACGTAGGTGACACCCGAGAAACAAAAAATAACCATTTATAGATCCATAGTTAACCCAAATAGAGGCAGACCAATCACTAGGAACTCCTAATTACTTTTTGGCCGGCCTGACGATCGAACCCATGACCTAAATACAGCGGCATTCGCTCCCTGTCCAATAATGGTTCCCCATAACAGCACGATCCGTTCAATTATTTAATTAAATTCCTCCATCGTAGATAACACTGAATTACTGCAATCAAAACACTACCATTCCTGCTTAATATTTATATACGTTACACATACATGAAACTGTGATAGAACCACGTATTTGTTATCTGTAGCACGCTCCTTGAATACTAACTCAGCCCACATTACGACTGTATCAAATAATAACTCATAAAAAGTGTGTACATAACTTATCTTCACGATAACATGACCAAAGGTGTCTCTTTGCAGGTTGCACGGACAACAAGGCTTAAATGGAGCGAAGGAAATTAAATTAAAACTAAAGTTCCTTGCACGATACGCAAATACTCGCACAGACTGCCGATGTTTGCTCTCGGAACGTTATCACTTGATAAGTTGGAACACAAGCCGCGAGCAAACAACGTTATCATGGTAACGTTCTTACCGGGGACTGGGAGGCGCTACTCTGTGCCGCAGACTCCGCTCGGCTGCGCGCCCCACGAGGCACCAGAGACCTGAGCCACGCTCGCTCCACATCTAAACCCTGCCACCGGATGGCGCCATGGAAGTTCAACGCAGATAGACCCGTGACAGTGACAACTGATGTGACTAAGTGTTAGTATAGTGTAAAATAATCAGCCAAAGAACAAACCAAAGCTAATCAGCTCAAATTCCTAGTCGAGAGAGATTTTACGTCGTCAAGCTGGAGGACCTAACGACTTTTGATACGGAGATAGTAGAGAATGTCAGTGAGGAGTGCGCGGCGAAGAATGAGCACCTGTTGCCGGAGGGGTTCTGCCCCGCGTACTACGACGGGCTGCTGTGCTGGGACCCGACGCCCTGGAACACGCTGGCCATTCAGCGCTGCTTCAGCGAGTTCCATGGCGTGCAGTACGATGACACACGTAAGTTTATCTCTAATCCTTTATTACGCCGCTATCCAGCAATGTAAACAATGCTGTCACGTGGTAGACGGATCTGATGGAGGATTTTGTGCGAAATCTCTTTAAATTTTTCAAGAGTGAATTGACCTTCAATGATGCAAAGGAAAAGTCGCTATACTTACATATTATAAAGATATTCTTGACGTTTTAGCTATCCATTGCCCCTCTTTGCCTATTGTTTGTGCAATATTCGATCTGACTTCAGAAAATATTTTTAAAACTTTCTAAATTTTCCTCAAAAAGACGTCGTTTTCCTGTTCATTAGATAAATTATTTTTAATTTTCACCATTAATAGGTAGATAAGTTTTATGTGGGTTGCTTATTTTATCGTACCAAATAAATTATTTTTCTTTTTCTTTCTTTCTATTTCCCTTCTTCGAATACGAGTTATCTTTGTGGTGATATTTTTTTCCGAAAAAAGGTTAGCAGTTTCTTTTCCGCTTGGAATTTCAGACCATTCATGTAAACAAAGAAATGTCAAGACAATTAAATGCCAAAGTAACATGTCCAATGTACGTCCCTTTGTAAGTTACTCCAAGAAGGTTTTTATTCGAATAGAGAAAAGCAAAAAAAAAACAAGAGTAATAAAGAGCTTTCAATCATCCAAAAGGAAAAGTGACCTCATATAGTTTTTAAACGGAGTTCTTTATGTTTTGACTTTTCATTGAAGTTTTTCGCTGCATATGCGAAAATTAAAGATCCATATTAGGGTACACGCAAGAAAACTATTTCAAAATGTACATACCATACAAAACACAAATCTTTCATTTCTGCTTTTCCGTAAACGAATATAACTCTTTTGAATTTGCTGTACCGGTTTCGTGGGCTTGACATTTTATTGTTTACAAATTCCAATGGCAGGTATATATACCTATCGTTACAGCAACAACAACAACAACAACAACGTTGTAGTTGTACGTAATCTGAGAAGTGTTTTAGTTTAGGTATTTTTGCGACTTTGACGTTGCCATCACCTTGATTTAGCTGGGTGTGTTATTTACGGTATATTGTTAATATTTACTAATGATATACATAATTTCATTAGATATCATTTTCATTTCAAAATGTAATGTTTGGATATCGTTAATTATAACTTCTTGTGATATAATTTCATTTCAAATAATCTTCAGTTGATTTAACATAATATACTTGAATCAACTACAAACTGAACGTTATATAATATATTACATGAATGATGAAGCAATTTGACAATTTGTGCATTGTGTTTGCTAAAATAGATCAAACATTATGATACTAAATGAGTGCCACCCAACTTAGCTATCACAGAATAGAGATGTCGCTATATTTCAAAATACTTTCTTTTTTCAAAATACTACCGGAACCAGATACAATGAAAACGATAGTCTGTCATTAAAAAAGAACAGCTTTGTTCCCCCAGCGTACTCCAATAACAGCAACAAAACGTTTTCAAAGCTATCATTGTTTGTCGTACTAAAATATCTTGAAAACAAAAGCGAAACAAATACAACTGTTCCTGTCATCGTTACTTCTGTTGTAGAACGGATAGAATGGTTGCAGCGACTGGAGTGTTAAATGCATCGATAATAATTCCGCGTCTGAATGCAGCTCTATACTGTTTTAAGTTCGTATGGGTTTGAATGGACTGAGAATTTCTTTGACGGCACTTGGTTTTGGGTAGACAAAATAATCCCGTGTTTAGTAGAAATGCTATTTAAGCGTTTTTTAAATAGTTTAACTTTTGTTGTGGAAACAAATAGAACTGCCGGTCGATTCTATAAACATGTCGAAGTGAAGGCTTGGATGAAGTGATCACGAGGTGAGCAGTCAATCCATACAATCAAGGTGTCACGTGATCACGGAATGAGCTATCATTCCATCTTGATTATATGGATTGACAGCTCATTTCGTGATCACTTCATCCAAGCCTTCACTTCGATATGTTTACAGAATCGACCGGCTGTTGCAGCGACTGGAGTGTTAAATGCATCGATATTAACTCCGTGTCCGAGTGCAGCTCTATACTGCTTTAACTTCATATGGGTTTACTGAGCGGGCTAAGAAATTATTTGAGCAGTAGGTACTTTGTTTTGTGTAGATGACGATTAATAAATCCGTGTGAAATGCTATTTAAGCCTTATTTTAACATTTTTACTTTTAAGTTCCATATAAGTATTTCCTTTTTTCTGGCTTTCATCCTGTCTTAGTATAATCTTTTCTGTCTTTTTAAATGGTGTTTATTTTTTTTGTAAATTGAGTGTACATTTTTGGCTTAGTGGGTCCCCATTCGTCTAAGTTTGCGATGCCTTGTTATTTTTATTTACGATGCAAAAAGAGGAGTATAGTAGCTTGGAAGTCTTAGTTCCCTTGGTAATACAAATAGCTCAAGGAGATCGCTTTCCACAATAAGTTGTCAAACTTTGACAGCTATTAGCCATTCTAATTATTTTACCTTTTTTAAAAGTGGCTTTTCTAAAATTTAATGTACAATAGTAGTACATGGACGGACTTAATGCATCAAGGTATTCTCTACCAGTCAACAAACATTCAACCAAAATTAAAATTAAATGGAAACTAACCTTGAAATGTCCCTTCAATATTGTATATTAATATATGTATTGATACCAGCAACACTAAATGAATCCGTAAAATTATAGAAAAATATCGGTAGGAAGTTTTGGGCACTGTCTTTTTATAAATCCATAGAGTAATAAATAACCATCTTATATTTAAGACTTGAGAGTGTTATGCCAATTTCAATGTCGATAGATTTCGTCAGCCAATTCTCTCCTCACATAAGCTGTATATTTTCCAACCTTTATTTAGATAAACCACTAGTGCAAACATAGAGTGTACCCATAGCTTTACCAAAAACCGCAAACCATTAGGCACTGTCAAAATATTATCCATTTTAATAATACATCACATAAAAATAAATGGATGATATTACAGCAGGTCCCATATGATATCACTTTGTAAAATGAAAACAAAGTAGTAAGTTGGTTTTTTCATAGGAAAATAAACCTCTACCTGGGAAAGTATATAGGTCAGTAGCAGAAAGAGGTAAAGGGTTACCTTCGGGAATCACTATGAAACATGTATGTACTTTGGGTTATAAAATTTATATTATTACTATAAAAATAATAATAATAATCCGAGCGAGCATAACTTGTTTAAAGATCTCTCAAGACGCTTAGTTAACATTGACACTTCGCGTGACCCAAGGGCTGGCTTTTACCTTAATCAAAGAATAAGCATTGCCATACAATCCAGTCGACAGCGATGCGGATGAATTTTTTGACGCCATATTTTAGGGTTAATTTACTTAATAGTTTTTTTTTTCTAGTGTTTATAGTTAGTTAAGTATTTATTAAAATATAAATTAAATTTATCATTTAGAATCTAAATAAATAAATCTAAATAAAAATAAATTTAAAAATATCGTAATAAATATTAAAATTGTTTGTTATGTTTAAAAGGATGGAATTACTTTTATGAGTACGAGTATAGTTTATAGTAATTAAAAGGAGTCGGCTAAATTTAATCTTGTTTTTTTTTTTATTTCAAATAAATTTTATGCTTTTGTTGGTAAGCGCTTCACACAGACTTGAAAAATTGACCGAATAATTCAGAAAAAACTGAAAGTGCTCTTGTCTTTGAAAGTGAGTGTTTGTTAAATATCTGGACAGGGAAGCTGCTATCGGGTTAGTTATAACACAAAATAATAATATCCATTGTAAGTTAGAAATCGTTAATTGTCACTCGAGAAGATCGAGTGCCATAAATTATGAACACTATTTGACTTACCTATTACGTCTGTGGACACAAGTAATGTATCCAGATTAAATAGGTTTAGAGATAATCAAAACTCAAAGCCAGTTGATCTTTAGAAGCTTAGCTAGGTACTCTACTTGGGAATCTATCTTGTCGAAGTAACTACGAATTCCCCGTCCCCTTCAGTTTCAATACAGGGATATTGCAAATACCGTAAATTTATAATAAATCAGGTTTGATTATAAACTCTTTCTTGTCGATAAGTTTCTAGGTCAATTATCTGTTCTATTATATTCGTATCTTTATGGTTTTGTATGCAATAAAGAATGAGAATAAGACACGAATATATTGTTAACTATAGAATTTGGATAGCATTTATTATACAGTTATTGTTTTTAAAATGAGTTCACAATATATCGGGAGTTTATGATCTCGCTAAATTTATTATAAACGTACGGTGTTTGCAATAATCAATGCCATATCCGAAAACAAAATATGAAAATACCGAAACGGTGCTCAATCTTCAAAAAATAAAAGATAAAAAACATTTGCTATATTAAAAAAGTGTAACCTCGCAGAAAATCCGTCCAAAGCGTCTTCTGAATAATATCGTACAAACAAGTCGTGACAAAATCCGCTTTGTAATCGCTGAAATATTTTGTGCACAAATGCATCAAGGCTATAATTTTTCTTTGGTTGCATATTTAGAGTAAAATTATTTTGAAAAAATAGATTTAAATTTTACAAAAAAATACAAAATACATATTCAACAAGCGCATTTTTCGCTTTTACTAACAAACGGGTTTTGATAGTCGAATCCCGAGAATTATAAAGAAAGAATGAAAAGATTTACCCTATAAGTTTCATAAGTAGGTTCCACCTAGCTTCTTCTTCTCCTATTCGAGTCGATGGTTAACTCGTTAGATTGTTTTGGCCCAGTCGGTAGCTACATTTGCAGCATTGGTGATATTCTTTAAAGCCTCTAAAGTACAGGTGAATGGGAACTTGGGAATCATTGCTGAAAGACCTTATTTAATTATTGTGTAACAACAATTTTTTTTTCTGCAGTTATGTCTTTATTTTCGGTCTAAGAATGTCAGTTAATAACCCACATGTATCTGGCTCCACGACCGACATTAGCATGCAAAATCGAAACATTGATTGCCAAAGAGTTCGTACCTACTACAAAATTAGCGAACTCAACTACGTATATGATTGTATACACTTTTGCTAACGACCACAACTATCTTATATTATTCTATTTTTCAGCAAAATTCTAACATCCCTTTATTTGTGACGCAGAGAACGCATCTCGGTTTTGCATGGAGGGCGGCATATGGAGGAACTACTCCAACTACGCTAACTGCACCGAACGCATCCCCAACGTGTCGCCGACTGACGTCACGAGCCTCATCTACCTCGCCGGCTACTCGCTCAGCCTCGCTGCGCTGTCGCTCGCCGTGTTCGTGTTCCTCTACTTCAAGTAAGTGTACTAGTTAACATGTCGTCACCAGCCTCATCATCCTTGCCGGCTACTCTAAGGCAAGCGAGCGTGTAGTGTCCATCGTCGATTCCCATATTTTAACACTCGTTTATCCATTTGTAAAAAGGTGGCATTATTTTCATCAAAGAACATCACGATAAATTATTAAAAAAGTCAAATAAAAAAGGAGTTATTCTGTGTCATTTCCTGGGCTTACGAGTGCTACCACCATTAAAGTGAAACCGTTTATTTTGGCACTATTGAGTTTTTTGTTGAGTCCAAAAATGGGCGCTGAAGGATGTCCTTTCGACAGTATACAGTTTGTGTGACAATTCGCGCTAGACAGTTCATTACGTACAGACTTCGCGTAATAAATTGCGAGACTAGAGCACAACTAGTCCTAGCGCTAAAAAAATATTTTTCTCAACAAAAACACACTCTAAATGGCATTAAAGTATGTTATTTATTGTTTCATGAAGTTCTTGTCTCCTATTTTGGTACCTAGTACAAAAAATATAAAAAGGTATTTCGAGTTACTTACGAGTACCTACATACATTCTAACATTTGTTGTGTTTATTTACGAAATCGTCATGTTATAAAATCGGCAGATTTTAATGCAATGGGCTTATTTTGAGGGTCTTCATGATTCTAAAATAAATAATTTTTGAAGTTATGCAAGAAATTATTCCTAAATAAAATAGCCTAATGCGTTTTCTTAGTCGGGTCTCTACTTCCAGAAATCATCTTTATAAACATACAAGCTGTGCCCTTGGCTTCGCTCCCGTCACGTCCCGATAACCGTTACCTACCCTACTCTACCTACCCTACATACCTACCCTACATACCTACCCTACATACCTACCCTACATACCTACCCTACATACCTACCCTACATACCTACCCTACATACCTACCCTACATACCTACCCTACCTACGGACCTACCATTTTTTTTTTGTTTTAAACCTTCCCTGTAATCTGGCTAACAAAACAAAAAAAAAATTAGCCAAATCGGTCAAGCCGTTCTCAAGTTATAGCGTGACCAGGAGAAATAGGGGTTCGTTTTTATATATATAGATGGATAAAGAACAGAAGTAACAACCTCGTAAACTCGTTATTATATTACCTAGATTTTCGGATTACCAGCGAAGTATATCTAAAGACCCGGTAAGTAGGCTACTGACCTGAGATCAATGCGATATTTATCTATTACATGTAGGTACAGAAATGTAGATCAATCATACTTGTCAAAGAAACAGGCTGTGTGATAGCAGATAAACATTAAATACAATGAAATAGATAGGTTATTCTACTAAAATCAACAAGACTATCTTTAGTCTTAAACCGCAAAAAGAACATTCGAAAATTTCAGAGGATTTCTTTATTTTTACGTCTATCTGTCAACCGATCACATTTTAATTGCAATTAAAATTTCAGCGTGTATATACATTTATTTAGATAGAAGAATGTCATATTTAGGCATTGCAATCATTGTCCCGATAACGGATGCTGTAGTTTTGTTTTTAACATTAAGTTCATATAACTTTAGATGGGAACTTACTTTTAATTTACATAAAAATCTCAAAAAAATTGGACAGGGAAGTCTCAAAATACATAACTCTGTAAAATCTTGATACCTTTTTTTTAAGGATGGGAAATCATCAAATGACTTTTTCCGCTCTGGGTGGAGCGGAAGGGCGTAACAGACTCTTACTGACTAAAACCCATCCGTGCTTCTAAAGCCCTTTGCGTTCCAGGGCCGTGGTGACTCTTTCGAACAAGTTCCGCAACCCTGGATACAATGGACCTTGATCTCCTGAAATCTTGATGCCTGCAAAGCTTATTCGACTCTACAGGGCCACAATTACCTAATTAAACTGTAACCTAAACACTAAACTAAACCACAAATTCTGTATCACAAAACTAAAACTAAAACGCTCAGTCATGAATCCGACAAGACTACAACGATCGCCAAAGCAGGCTACATTCGACTATCGTTAGACACGGGACTGACTCAGCAAAATGCTGAACATTATGCTAATGTCCGGTGGCCGGTCGTGAATAATTTCTCTGTTTTATGGCGCTCATATGTACCTAAGAGACACCTAAACCTCACCTTGAGTAATAGGTGACTTGAATCACATGTTTATAGTACACATTTTGCTTGTTTTCCAAGTAATGGGATAACTCAAATAAAGCTAGGTAAAGAGAGGAATTTTGTCTGTGGTCAGCTGTTAAAACTCTCGGATCAATATAATATAAGAATCTAAGTATGAATTTCGAATCTATTCATTCAGCATCAGCAAAGGTCCTCAAAATACATTTAAGGCTCTACGTAAAGTAAATCTCTAGACTCAATATTACAGATGCGAAAGTAACTCCGTCCAGTCTCTTAGACCGCTGAACCAATTTTGATGAAATTGGGCATAGAGATAGACTGGAGACTAGACTGACTGGACTGGACTGGACATTCTCGAGCCAGGACTACGTTCCCTGAGTATCATTTCCGACTTTCACGCGGGGGATGTCGCTGGCTGAAGCTTAGTACTCAAATAAATCGTGGCCTCATTTCCTAAGTCGGACACAAACCACATAAAAGCAGAATAAACGTTACATCTTCATCCCTAACGCTAACTAAACTGATAAATTCAGCCACATTTATTTACATTGAAAACCAACCCAAGTGCCGCGTATGTTTATCTTCTAAGTAGTGTGGCCAAAAGCTATCATTACGAAGATACGGGGCCTAAGGGTGCGTTTCCTACAGAGATGTGCGAGTTAACTAAGCGGAGCGAGGATGTGCAGCGGCGTTGTGAAAATTTGTTACTGTTTACACCAAAGCTGTGGGTGGTTCGAGTATGTGGAGTGACACGGTGTGTAGCGGACTCATTTCAGTTGTGCGCGGACAGGCTGTGGTTTGAATTTAAGCGTCTCTCGCACACATTTTCCCACGTTCGTTCCTCATACACTTGCACATGACAGTCCGCTCTCTCTCTCTGTTAGCCCTTTTCCGCCATAGCTGCGCTAAGCCAGGCTAGAAAAATAAAGTGATCCCATTAGTGGATTTTTCTCCCGCATCGCCTAGCTTCCTCGCACATCTCAAGTCGGAACGACCTAAAAGGGAACAAAGTGTACAGTAAGACTAATCCCAGATTTAGGTTCAGATCTCCGAAATCCTTAAGATAAAATCGACGTCATTTGATGTTGCCTCTTTAAATAAGGGTAAGGTATCGATTCCGATTAGGATCCCGTGTTTGCATTAGATACGGTAACGGGCATGAGTTCCGTTTCGCTTTGATTTTATCTTTTACCCTCTGATAAGGTAAAAGATTCGAAATTCTTTTCTTTTACCAATCTTCATGCTCATGAAGTGATTAGATAAGCTCTAGTAAATTAGGTTTTTTAACAATGATATGTAGGTATATGTAATTTGGTAGGTAGGTACGCATATAAATGTCAAACGTACTTGCCACAAATACTTAATGAGAACTTAAGTAGATGTAGAGTACTTTAAATTACGTATATAAGTAAAAATGATACAAAAACGCAATTGTACTAAATTTTCCCCTAATTTCACTCGTCTTAGTAGATTGTTCATCTATCTTTTCTGATACTTATATGGTGTACATAATAAAGAGTATTCCATTCTATTGTATTCTATTGATTCATTTGTTAAAAAAGAAACTCATGATATCAAGTCTATTCGGACTTTATTTCCGTTTTTATTTTAACTTCAAATGATAAACTCTGTCAAAAAAAAATACCACTATTGCCATATATACTCGTATAGAAAAACCAACCATCAACCAACGACTAAAAAAACATGAATACGGATATTTTATTCCCAATGCTTCAGAAAACTTGCAAAACTTTTGGAGCCATACATCCAATAAATGTCTAAAGAATAAAATCAATGTCAAATCGTTAAGTTACATTGTCAGACAATCCTTTGAAACTTGAGGGTAAGCTTCGAGATGCGTCACTCTACATTTATTTTGTTGTTTGGACAGACATTTACCACTTTTATCTAAATTAAGGTACACGCACACAGTCACGTTCAAGTCTCGTCTCCGCTCAAACTGAGATATGACAAAAAATATGTTTTACTAGCTCTGCCAGCGGCTTCAAAAACTATCCAATAGGAACAAACTCCCGTGGTAAAAAGTCCTATTCCAGGACATGGGCTCATGTGCCATGTTTCGTTCAAATCTGTTCAGCCGTTTAGAAGTGAAAAATTAACAAACAGACGGACTGAAAAACAGACAGTCAGAGTTATTTTCGCATTTATAACATTAAAGTACAGATACCTACTTGAATTTATAATTCGAGTCAACACAACATTTTTTTGTTTAGTTTGTCCCCCAAAAGTGACCCACATACTCAAAGATTATTTATGTCGTCATTTATGTCAACGTGTCCGTATTAAGGTCACAGAAGTTCATATGTGTCCATAAAAGGTATGGGTTACATCAATATTTCCATTCCATTTTCACTGTTCACTTTTTAAATTGACATGTGTTGTATAATTGTCTGGGTGTAATTTGTCTATAATATGTATATATTTAGAAATATATAAGTATGTTTATCAGTTGTCTGGTTGCTAGGCTCTGCCTAGTTTGGGATCGGATGACCGTGTGTGAGTTGTCCCAAGATATTATTATTATAATTATCATCGTCAAGTTGTTTTCATCATAAATATCGCACGATCGCAAATAATCATTGTTAACTTATATTTATTTGGTAAACCAATATTATTTTACTAGCAACTTCAAATGGCTCTATTACAATAAGTCGATCCTTATATCTGTCAATTATAGTAAGGTTTATCAATCGTAAAAGGCACGGTAAATAAAATAGCAATTTCTCAACCATTTCATTTAAGCCAATAAATAAATAACGTTCATCTTGAACCGTTGTCGATAGATTTGATTTATCAATTTTAATTTACCTTTAGATTCAATAATAAAATAGAATTTCATCGAAAAATGGTGATGAACTTCTTTTGTTTTTGCTACAGCAGTTAGGTAACACTGGCCTCATATACTCGTAATTTTAATTGACTTATAACATGGGCGTATAAAAAAATATTTTGAAGAAATAAAATTTAATAAAACATAAAAATCTGCTGAAAAGAAAACACATCCACAATTTAAAGTAAGGCTGAAAATGTGTATTATAAAATTGAATTATGTTAATTGCCAAAAAAATACGGGGTTGTTTATGTTATTAAACTTTACTTTAGGCGTTAAATCTACTGGAAATAATATTGAGTCATTAAATGTAAAGTTTTAAACACATTAATAGAAATAGAACACACAAGCATTTTCACGCGGATTCACTCCTGTGGTTTATCTCGCAGGAAACAACTTTTTTTTTCGGGATATTTTTGAAATAGCCTTGTGTAGCTTTGTTTCAGTGGAATAATTTATACAATATGGAGACATCGATACGACAATAAATGAAAACACTGGCAATACTGGTTCATAGGTAGATTTTGAAAGTATTATAAATCCTGTCACCAAAATTAAAATTAAACTTTCCAATTGCATAAAACGTCAAAAAAACTTGGTAATACTAGTCAAGGATAGTTACTACTATTCTTACGAAATATTCCAAGCAGTCTGTTGCAGTTAATGACAAATCTGATATAAAAGAAAACATGTTCGTATGAACTAGTATTGTCAGTGTTTTGATTTATTGTCATATCGTCGTCTCCACCTTGTCTATATACGCACTTCCTTCAGTCGTAAGGTCACCGGAAAATTGCAGACTCCGTAAGATAGTAATAAATCTTGATTAGATTATAATTTCTCGATATATTATGAAATAAACGTTTTGTATACAATAAATCCCATCCAAATTCAATAGTTTCCAATATATTCGTGTCTTATTTAGAAAAAATGGTTTACAATTTCACGCGATATTTTACAATCTTACGGCGTTTGACATTTTCCGGTGATATGTAAATTGCTAGATGAGGTCTCCATCCATTTTCGAAAACACCGTATTTGAAAAAGGTTAGTTTTTTTTTCATTTACCGTTTTATTCATTTATTTATCAACTAGCGTAAGCCAGCATCGAAAATTATCTCAAGGGAAAATATTCCCAAAAAATGTGTCCTATATTCTATTCCAGGACATGATCTAGCCGTGTGCCAGGTTTCATCCAAATCCGTTCAGCGGTTAGGTTTGAAGAGCAAACAAACATACAAACACACTTTCGCATTTATAATATTAGATTAGGATAACATTATTGCACACCACATAACAAACACAGGACAACCTTTTATAAAACATTACACCGTCCGTTGTTAACCTACATTAGGTTAACAATGGACGGTATTATCGCACAAGGTGACCTATACAATAATTTGTAACTGTAACGTGTAGGTACGCCTCTCAATTTCGTCTATTTGGACAGAGTCCTTCTCATTATTCGGGGCTTTGAATAAAATGTTAGTCATTATAGGGGTCAGCGGTGGGTGTGTGGGATATTTGAAGGGAAATCAAGGGTCTCAGTTGCTTCGAAAACCCTACTTTAGTATTGAGTTGAGTACCTACTAGTCCCAGTATTATGCTGACCTTTGGCAGTTTTTCGCGGATGAGGCGCATATTATCCCATTTTGTATTGTTTTTTTAAATATGTTTATACTAGCTTTCGATCACAGCTTCGCTAGCGTTTAACTTTTAGCATCAAAAATGTAATATTTAGCAAAATTGGTGCAGCATTTTAGGCGTGAAGGCGTAACAAACAAACCAACTTTCGCATTTATAATATTATTAAGTTGGGATGCCGTTATAAAAAATTTCATCATTTCGATTTTTTACTCTAAGAATAAACACTCAGGTCACACTTGATTGTTTAATTTCAGGGATTGATCAACGAGAGTTGTCAAACAGTACAAAAGATGAAAATATTAATTAACTCTGGAAAACCCTATTTTTATATTTCTTAAGAAATTTCCGCCGGCCGCCCCCAACCGGGCGGGCTTCTAAACAAAAACTAAAAAATATTTGGACCACCGTAAACGGGCCACCCTGTGTGTTAAACAACATTAATTTTTATACTAAGAGTAAACAGGCGCAGAACAATTTATTTCACACGACATAATCTCATTAATTACAATCCCAATAAATAAAACTGAACGTCGACGTTAAAGTAAGCGTCATCAACTCAAAGCATTTCAGTTCTGATTATGAAAACAATTGAACGTCACATTTCAAACAGCCAGTGTTGTCACATGAATGTAATTTGTTTGTACAAAATTGTGGTTCGTAATGATATCAATTTTTCGCCTAACCGACAACGAATCGCTTCGCGTACCTTTTACAACTTCACAAATTGAATTTCAAATGAACCGTCAATGAATTTCTTTTTTTTCTCATCTAATCTTTTTATGGTTATCTTTTGACGCAAATTTCTTTTTTCATTGCGAAAAAAAGTTCTTTTGTACAGGTGAAAAGGTAGAAAACGTTGAAATGTAACAATAAAATAGCGTTTTAAGTTATTGTGGAAACACTTAAACCCTCGTACCGACTTGTATTTTAATGGTATGCATTCTCTTACACTAACTACTTTATGGTGAGAATATTCCGACCCGAATTTTAAATTGTGTGTTTTTATTACTCGGTTTTGCTACACGATCCTTCACTTTAAATAATACGAGTACCTATCTATTTCTAACTAACGAAAATCTTAACAGCCTTATAACGTTAAATGTGTAGGTTTAATCAGGCTCAAAATTTAGGCAAGACAGGTGAAGCAAATTGGTAGATTTTACCCTTCAAAAACCTTTTCAAAATAACATCGTAGAATATAGAAGTTTATATTTAATGCGGCCTCAACACAATGTTTGTCCACATGTTACGTTATGTAAGTAAAGAGTCGTAATATCCTAACTATATATCTTATCTCACTACTATCCATACTAAACTAATACTAATTTATTCTATAAATGCGAAAGTGTGTCTATCTGTCTCTGTCTGTCTGTTACCTCTTCATGCTTAAACTGCTGCACCGATTTAAATAAAATTTGATACAGAGATAGATTAGATCTTGGAAAAGCCTACCTTTTGTCGCGAGATTGAAGATGTTGAAATAGGGGATGAAAGTTTATATGCTAACCTGTGTATTTAGGCATTTGATAAAAAATAAATACGCATAAATATGTCCAAGCGTTTAAAATTTCAAATTAAAATGGCTTCCCAAAGTAACTATTCCACGCGGACGAAGTCGCGGGCAAAAGCTAGTGTATTATAAATGCGAAAGTTTGGATGGATTTTTAAATGACTTCCAAAAAGGAGGGGTTCTCAATTCGACTGTATGTTTTTTTTTGTTACTCAATAATGCCAGAGTGGCTGCACGGATCAGTGGCCTTAGTGCGAATTTTCTAACGTTCTCGATCGCGTTAGCTCAAACGTCAATTTGTATTGAAACTGAATAAGCGCCGTCTGGTGACAATAACAGAAAACATTTTTTTTCCATACAATTTGACATCAGCGAACGTTTACGTTACGAAATTTGGCACAGATATAAATTGTAGTCTGAAATAGCACGTAGAGTTTTTGTTCCGGGAGTATGATCCCTTGGGATTATTTCTGACATTCACGCGGGGCGAAGCCGTTGAAAAAAGCTAATACATATAATATTACAAATGCGACAGTGAGTTCTTAATTTATCTCTTCACGTGTTAACGGTGGAAGGGATGTGGATAAAACTTAGCGTACTGGTAGACCATGTCCTGGAATAAGAAATAGGAAAAATTTTATTCCGGTAGGATGTACCGTTCTGATAATTTCCGATTGCGATCGAAGCCGCGGGCGGCAGCTAGTATGAGATAATAACGAGCAACTATCTCTCCTCATTACAAGTACAATCGGATACACAAATAAGGACATTGTAACAATAAAAAAACTGCTCATTTTCCTTAACAATAAGAACTGAGATCAAGCTCTCGACGAACTCCATTGTGGTTGTTATTTCTATTTTATTACCTTATCTTTTTTATCTTTATCGGAGAAGAACGAAAAACTTTTTGTTTATTCCCTTTATGAAAATATTTCCTACCTTTTTTTTAAATAGCTCACTTGAAATAGGGTTGTAAAACAAATATTAAGTTCTTACGATTTTAGTGGAGTGACCGCGTTATTTTGTATTTTACTTGACGCCTTTTCATGTCTAGACTACATGGCCTAAAAAACTTGCCTTTTGCCGTTGATTTGTTTTTTACATTTTCCCAATTTGCTTCAGCATTTTCATTCAACTGGGCACATTTCCCACTAACAGCGATGTGGATGAATTCCATTTTTTTTCCTTTGATTTCCAATAAGTTGTTTCTATACTCGTTTGTACATAATTATTATTTATTACACGTTTTACATACGATATTTTCATAAGTCTAGTTGTTTATTAGAATCTATATTTACAACAAGATGTAATATCCTGTTGAGAATAAAATATATCATATGAACATTTAGGTATGTGACAAGCCTACGGCATAGTCAATCCGAAATAATTTCCTACTTATTTCAAACATAGGTACAGAATATTTTTTAATATTTTTTTTATCGTGTTTGAGACTAGCTTAAAAGGCTATTTCAAAACATGTTTAAGCTAAAATACATATATTACAAAGAAAATTATCTTTGTTACTTTTCTAAATATTTTCCCCATTCTGTTTACTTTTCAAATCTGTATGGAACAGTTACTGCAGCATCCCGTGTCAATGTAATGGCCATCTGAAATTTATACTTCCATTTATGAAGAGTAGGTATCGTGCCAAGATATTATTGCCGCTATAATATCGCTGTGTACTAAAGTTTACGATCTATCCATCAGTGTATCAAAACATCAACAGACAAAATTTTGGGAAACAAAACGTCTTTTAACAAAGATTTTTTCAATAGTAAGTGAGATTCTCGCACAGTTACTTAATAATTAGAACAAAATAAAGAAATAGAAGCAAGAAAATACAAACATTAAAACAAAAACACATTAAAAAAAAGAAAGACGTTAACACTATGCTTTAGACACAAATATGCAGTGTACGAGTTCAAACGATGCGATTGGCTATTGAAAACTAATCCAACCAATCACAGCTAGACAACGCGCGTCAATGAGCCGCAAGAATTTCGTGATATTTTTTGCGAAAATGCCTATATATTATACAAGGCTCACTATTCGGATAAACACTCGCTTTTCATAACACTAAACAGACCATTGTGTATGAGAGCAACATTCAAAGCTGTGACATTACTGGACATAATGGCGGAAATATGGCGAATAGTGAATATTTTGGCAAGCTAACGAGAGATTATGGCCATTTACTAGCACGATACGTTTGAACGATGCAATCAAAGCAAAATAACATCATTTTGATATCACACGTGAAATGGCTGTTATGAGCGGACGAAACTGTTTCCATTAGTGCTACAGTAGTTTAGGGATCAGTGTTTTCTTATTTGGTATCCATTTCCATACTAATATAATAGGTTCGAAAGTAACATATGTTTGTCTGTTTGTTACCTCTTCCCATCTTATCGGTCGAACAGAATCGGACGAAACTTGGCACACGCCGTATTTTTTTTTTTTTAAGGATGGGAAATCATCAAATGACTTCTTCCGCTCTGGGTGGAGCAGAAGGGCGAGTCAGACTCATACTGACTAAAACCCATCCGTGTTCCTTCTAAAGCCCTTTGCATTCCAGGGCCGCGGTGACTCTTTCGAACAAATTCCGCAACCCTGGCAGGGCCGCTGCCGCGGCAAATTGCATCGCGGCGGACGGAGCTCCGGCAGGATACCATGGCGGTATGGAGAGAGCGACTATCGCGGCCCAGCGCTGGGTACGCCACAATTGCGGCGGTAAGGCCCCTCTTTGGGGAGTGGCTGGAGAGGCGCCATGGCGTCCTCACCTTCCGTCTGACGCAGGTACTGACCGGACACGGCTGTTTCGGGAAGTACCTGTTTCGGATTAAGCGGGAGGACACGCCCGGGTGTCAGCACTGTGACGATCACCCGGAGGACACGGTGGAGGTCTGCCCTGCTTGGGCTGAGCACCGCCGTGTTCTCGTCGAGGCGATCGGTTGCGGCAACCTCTCGCGTCCGGCCCTAGTTGAATCAATTGTCCGGAGCGAGGAGGCTTGGGAAGCGGTCACCTCCTTCTGCGAAGCAGTAATGCTAGCGAAGGAGGAGGCGGGCCGCGCGAGGGAAAGGCAAGGCTTTCGCCCCAACCGCCGCTACAGGAGAAGACGCCCCGGACGTCGGGAGTCGCAGGGCGATCCCCGGCCACCGTAGGCGCGAACCTGCGGACGGCGAGCGTTAGGTGGCTCGCTGTCCGATCACCACCAGGCCCGGGTCGATGTCGCGTTGTTTTCACGCGCGCCTCAAAGAAATGTCAGCATAGAAGACGGGGCCCGCTAGGGCCAGAGCCTGTCGGGGTTGCGGAATCTGTTCGAAAGAGTCACCGCGGCCCTGGAACGCAAAGGGCTTTAGAAGGAACACGGATGGGTGATGGTTTTAGTCAGTAAGAGTCTGACACGCCCTTCTGCTCCACCCAGAGCGGAAGAAGTAATTTGATGATTTCCCATCCTTAAAAAAAAACCCCCTGGCTGGGCAGAGGTCTACTTACCATATAAATATAGTACGCGTATCTAAGCGTACTATCTAAGTCTCATCTAGAGGTGTCGGTCGGCAAATACTTCCGTAAGTTTTCGGAGACCCTATAACACATTTTTATAATACTCATACACGTATTATCCATTCGCATTATCGTATTCCCATTCTTATTCAATTAACTACTATAATATCAATAAGATTTTAGTTTTATTTGTAAAAATATATCCAGCAACGTCAGTTATACTGAGACATCACTAGTGGTCATTTTAACCTCCTGTCAGACCGTTATGTAGACGTTTGTTTCTAAAGCTCGTACCTGCCAGTCTTAGATGATAACCTGCGTATGCTGCTACATTTCAAAGAAAATGCATAAATTAATTCTACTCAATTAAGTAATCTAAGTTACAAACTAAGTGGGTAGTGGGGTTCTGCCTGTCTGCAATTTGTCACAACTTGTAACTGTGTCAAAAAGCTTGTGCCAGCGGCTCCGCCCGTGATAAAATCCAACATTAAGTCGGATTTTATCCTAAGGAAGAACAGACCCCCAAAATAGAGTAAAGTATATGTGTAACTCCAGACTGTAACCTATGTGCTTGCCAAATTTCATCCAGATCCGCTGAGCCGTTCTGGCGTCATTGAGTAACAAACATCCATCCATCCATCCATCCAAACTTTCGCATTTATAGTCAGACTAGCTGCGCCCCGCGGTGTTACTCGCGCAGCTAGTACCTATATATATAAAAAGTAGCCTATGTGTTAATCCAAGGTGTCAGCTTCCTGCATACCAAATTTTATCAAAATTGGTCTAGCCGTTTGCGCGTGAAGAAGTAACAAACATACACACAAACACTCACAAACTTTCGTCTTTATAATATTAGTGTGATTTTCACTTTGAAGTAAGTACGGTCGTTAGTATTGGTATCGACTGCATAACCATAAAAAATGCTGAAATATAATCGTGTTTCCGTTTAACTGATCAGAATTAAAAGCTCGCTTTTAAAGCTAAAGAGCATATTTGCAGTTAAGTTTAAATCCATCGCGAAAATGCAAAGTACATTTAAAATAAACGTTGATGCAATATCATACCTAAAGTTATGGAAGTATTTCGTCAGTGATGATGCAAATGCGATGAGGCGGACGATGGTTCTTAAAATACCTTGTTAAATTCTTTACAGCTATTTTAATTCAGAGCTTTTTTTCTGCTCTTATCTGCAATCAGTACTCTACTATAAGCAGATAGTTTGTGAGGTTTTCTCAGGTGCGCATCCTCCAGCGGGGACAGCTACTCTTTACATTTATATTATGAAATCTACAGTATATCCTATGTGTAATTCAGAGCTAATACAATATTGTCAGGAGGATATCCTTGGCTCCAGGTCTCTGGCAGACAAGGTAGCCCTTTGGTAGCGTCTGGCGAAAAGAAAAAGAGAATTTGAAATAGGAATATAAAAATATGTTTTGTTTTTATTTGGGACTCCGTAACAAACGTTCATTGAAGGCAAACGCTAAATATATTATGAAGTTTAAACCTTAAACATAGTTTTATTTTATAATAATATCACAAGTAGCACTAGCGTGAATCCGCTATTATTTAATACAACACCGGAGTACCTGTGTAAAATATGTAATCACAACTTTACGTCCTAAAAATGTCTTAATAGATATGGTCGGTCTACAGGATCGTCTATCCGGGCATCTGTTCGCTCATTCAATACTAGCTTTTCCCCGGGGCGTCGTTCCCGTGTGGTATATAGGAACTGTTATTTTTCCCGGGATAAAAGTAGTATGACAACGGTAGTATAGTAGTGTACATTAAAAAACATTGTAATCGAATCCACACTTCTACCAAAAATCAATCCCCCAAAAATGTGAAAAAAGGTCAAGTCCCTTCCTATCCCCAAAAATTCGGCTTGTAAAAGTAGTGAAATCAATAATAGTTCAAGCATTTCAGAACTGCAGAATAGTCCATGACTCTAACATGTGTCTTTTGAGAATACCAGTGAACAGAGAGCTTGAATCTATCCTGACAATCAATTCAAGAAAAAAGCTTTCTTAAAACTTTTCTGTAATCTTCAACTAGGCGATAGTAATAAATTGTCCCAATTTCATAAAGTTGTGATCATTACAAGCATGAGGGTAAAAACAGCAGTTAGGCCGGAACTTGGCTTGGCGCACTACCATACGCCTAGATTGCACACACATATTAAACAAAACGTTTTACCACTATTTCGATTTAGAAAAATAACCTCCCAATGCAAGTCTTTTCTTTTCAAGTCTACCATTCGACTTGAAAATGTACATTATTATAAAAGTTACATCACCCACATACACAGCCCGAGGCAGACACGTGTCGGTACAGCACGGATGCTGAATCTAAAGTTGATATTTGTTATCTAGCTCGCGCCTGTCCAGTCGACACACTCGTATGATCGTGTCCGTTTACTTACCACAGATTTGAAAATATCATAGATTAAACGGGACTGTCGGAGAAGCTCTTGACTAAATTATAATAGCCGGTCGGGTTGATCTGTAAGGTTAAGCAACGCTTGCCGAGGTCAGTCAATGGATGGGTGACAATCCATTACGTACCGAGACCCCTCCGTGCCTCAAAAAGGGCGTTAAGCCGCTGGTCCCGGCTGTCATTTGTAGATCTTTGACAGTGGTTACGGTAAGTCAGAAGTCAGAATTTCTGGCACCAGTCTTGCCACGTGGTCAGACAGTCGCTTCATGTAAAATATTGGAACTCAGCTGTGTAAGATCGGATCTGAATCCGGTTTGACTGGAAGCCGACCCCAATACAGTTTGTAACTTTGGTCTACCGGTGCCATAAACTGATATAATACACTCACATAATTAACCAGTCTGTAGGAAGAGGCATTTTTTTTTGGACGGTGACCACTCGTAGTTCAGCACACTAAGGCTGGTTACTGCTTAACCGGACTATCCTGTGGTGGCCTCAAATGAATTTAAGGCCCCCAGCCAGGGCTTTCAAACTAGAGGAAGAGGCATGGTGACTTTGCGGCTCATAGTCTGTTTTCTGTAGGTCAAAGTGACGCAGTTGATATTGCAGTACCGTGACACGGGCCCAATCAGAATTCTTCAAATAGAGCTAAATTGTTTCATTGCTTTCTCAATTTTTGCCCGTTTTCACTTCACCAGGATGACTTGGGTGGATGAAACGGGCAAAAACGTCATTCTCCATGTCCAGTTGTAGGTATTCCAGTAGGTGTAACAGAAACACGAAAACTGAAAAGACCAAAAACTAAAAAACTTTTTATGCTGCCCCGACCGACGTCATTCTGTCAACGCCGGTTGTCGCTGAAAACCATCGCTGTGGCTCTGTCTCGGTCACGAGTCCCAGCATTATGCTGAGTGATGGCCGTATTGCGCGAATTTGACGCATATATTCCCAACTTGTAAAACTTTTGTAATCTTGTTTGTTTTATTTTTTGGTATGCGTCATGCTTGTCGCAAATAAACTCTTTTTCTTTCTTTTTTTTTCCGAAATCGCGAAAACTACTAAAATACATTTTGTCGAGTTATACGATTTCAGGGCTTGGTCTCATAATAAAACTTATTCAAAACGGTGAGTAAAATGACCCCTTTTAAAATTTTGTTATACTCTGTATACTTAAAGAACTTTAAAACTCTGTGCGCAGCTAGAAACGAATGCTAAAGTACTAATTAGTGCTCCGTTTGACGCAAATGAGGGTTAAATACACCGAAAGTCTCTAGCAGACCAACAATTAGCACCAAATGACTACTTAGAACCAATTTGGTGAAGCCAAAATCATGTAGGACTAATGTTAGAGCCGAGGCGTCATTATGGTGACGGCAGACGTGACCGCTCATTCTGTATTTAGGTGCTCATAGTCGAGGTAGGCTGGCACGGGTCACGAACTTCTGCGTCATGAAATGACACTAAACTTTAGGCGCCGTAAAAGCTTTTCAGTGGCTATCCACAATAACTGTAATAAAGGCAAGGATAGCCACATGAGATCTTTTAAATATGTTTTTGCAATTTATAACTAGATTAGTATGATTGAAATCTAATTGATTTGAACGGTCAGCAGACGCGATAATGCGACTTCGGAACGACGACGACGCTTGTTCTTTGTGTTGAATCGTTTTAGAAAAAGCCGGAGCTCAAACATGTTGGACTATATGTTTCTTGATAGCTGCAACCTGGAGTCTTTAAGTCATGAGTGAATATGTTACTTCTAGGCAAGCGAACTCATAGTCGACCACATCTTCGCTTTCCACAAGGTGTGATTGTGGTTAAAAGCGAGCCTCATTTGTCTCGAAGGGGGCATTAAATAGAGACGTACATATCTATAGTACTGTTAACTATACTATCTTACTTGGTAATCATAAATTGTCTATGATTTTAGAATTTAGCGCTAAGAGTTTAGCTGGTGGTTGTACAAGCGTGCGATAATTACTCCTTATTAAGCGCCCTTACTTGAGTCACCTTTGCGAATTATGCGGGTCTTAACTATACTTTAACTCGTCTTATAAAGGGAGAAAAGCGTTCTTCAGCAATTATAATTACAAGAGTTATTTACTCAAAAGACGTATGTATCTCACATCTCGCCTTGCTTATACTTAGGGTTGTATTCTGGATAAAACTGAACATGTTTAGGCTTTTTGTATGCGGGTCCAGCCAAAATAAGGGTGCCCAACTTTTTTTTGGCTGTTCACCAGTCACTTTGGTTTCACAAAGAATGGCTTGGCAAGAATGAAGACTGAATCATTAGAAGTTTTTTGACATTTTCAATAATTAAGAACCAAAGACCCTGCATTTACAAAATCATCTTTTTCATTTTAAAACGAAGGCATCCAATAATTGAGAAGTTAATGGCGTTTGGCAATCTTACCCAATTGCAACGCGTTCGGTTTTTGGCAACCCTATATGTATGTGATGTCTCGCCTTGCCAATACTAATGTTATTTTCTCATTTTCAGGGACCTGCGATGTCTAAGGAACACGATACACACCAACCTCATGTCTACGTACATACTGTCTGCTTGCAGTTGGGTTTTAAACTTAGCTTTACAAGTAAGTGTCGCTCTTTATTATCTAATAGCACAGAACACAGAAACGCCTACTTTCTACATAAACCAAGCGTGTCAATGAGTCCTACTTAAAATCCAATGCCCACCCTAGCTGGAACAGACGGCGGCCACGGCTGTCCTCGCGAGCGGTTTTGAGCTTCACGCTTCATCTTTTTCCTCGACATCCCGACGAAAGTCGCTTCTGCCAACACTCTGCCTTTCTAGGTTTGACGGGGACGGCCACGCTTCCTTTTCTCTTCAGGATTCCAGCCCATAGCCTGTTTGGGAATGTGATCGGAATCCGGTGCGTGTGACCAATCCATCTCCACTCACGAATCTTGATCTGACGGTCGATGAGCGATTTTCCAAACTGCCTTTCGTAACAGATGGTCGCTGGCCAGTAAATTTTAAGGATGCGACGAAGACATCGGTGGACGAAAACCTGGATTTGACATTTTTTGTTACCTTCCATGTTTTGCTACCGTAGAGCAGCGAGGATATGACATTGGTCCCCTTCGGGTGTGTCACTCGTAGGAATTGACAGTCTATGGCAATCCTGATTATAGCTATGACAGCCGATTCTTGTGAATATTTTATTCTTATTACCTATGGCTTCTCTCGCCGCCGGCGGGGCTTTCCGTGCTCTGTGTCTAATACGTTATCTGTAGATAGTGGCTGTAAACACTGGCTTAACGAAGGAATGAGAATTAGGTTGGATTTTGATTTATACGACGTCAGTCTAAGTGGGGAAATTTGTATTGTGTAGCCGTAGTGTTCTGTTCTTACAGATTCTTTTTTTTTTCACAAGTGCGTTGAAAATATCGTTTGTCATTTTATTGCACTCTCGGTTTCATAACACTCTTTTCCAACCTTCGCCCACATGCAACAAAATGTAGGTACTGTTACGACATTTATGGATAAATTAGAGATACACTACCACCTACGCTTTTCCTTTGATGATATCAACATCAAAGGAAAAGCGTAGGCAGGTGTATAAACTAAAACAAGACATAATATAAAACATATATATTCAGCCTGGATACATGATTTATTATTATTTTCTTCACAAAGCCTTCAGACAACATACATTAGTTGGACCTAATATTGACACAAGGTACCTACTTTAAAAAAAGCGGCCAAGTTCGAGCCACAGTGAAGGGTTCCGTAGTTACCCGTGTCATAAACCATGACAAAAATGAATAGCTAATTTGACTATAAGATTGCAAAGTTAGAAATGCACTAAGTCAGTCATTTTCGATGGAATTATTATGAAATTTTTAGCTCAGTACGAGTAATAGTCGATCAACACCTATAATATGAATTTTATGGGTGTTGGTCGACTATTAGTCGTTAACTTGTAAAGCCTACTTAGCATGATAGTTTTCCTTTCTAATTCGGTATACATTTATTACGAATATAAAAGGGAAAAAAAAATGAATAAAATCATGGTACTACTACCATATTTTTTTCACGTCACCAAAAACAACCGTATAGCTGACCGACAATGTCGATCGATGTCGATCGATGACATCAATCGACGATCGATCGATTGTTATAGCAAAACCCTTACGCACAAATCCGAGCTCTGATCCAAATTTACTCCACACCCGCCTCGCTGTCGAGCCGCGCGGATATGTCCGATTTGAATCCGAGGTAGTGCGAAAGCGTTCATACAAACAGTACTACGGCTACTTCGGTCCATCAACATTTCTTCCGAATTGGAGACTCGCGGACGACGGCAGTCGGATCTAGTGCGTAAACTACTATACAAATAACTATTTGTATAGTAGTTTACGCACTAAATCCGACTGCCGGATAGAACTCTATGACTACTTCGGATTCGGAACGTATTTTCTCGGATTCGGTTCGGATGCAGTGCGGTACCGCTCTAAGTATACAGAAAAAATTGTGAAAAAATCTATATATTTATTGCTGATAGATATACACTTATTATAGTCACTTTGATTTTTACTAAAACGGCGATAGGTATTGTAGTTTTATATTAGTGAAATCAGATCAGTACTTGAAATTGATAAATTAACTTTACCTATTTATAACATTAGGTAAGCCAAAAATATGTTTATCTAATTCTTCTACACATATTAATCGAGGTCATGGTGCCGATCATATATCATATTTTTTTTTAGGGCTTTAATTGATTTATGTGTACAGTTGTATAACAGCGGATATTGCTCTTTTCAAACAAAACGATCTGCTAAGTCTCAATCGGCACAATTATTTAAAAAATAAACAGGACGCTATAATAAAAGATGCCTAACATTTGATGATGGTTACCAAACAAATAGGTATAACTTTTTAACGATAACTGGAGATTGGTGACTACGGGCTCTACACAAAGTGCAATTCTAAGCGAATGCAATTGTCGAAATGCCAAAATATAAGGGACGTAAGGAAATAAGGGGGATTATAAAGGGGATTGATCACGTGACATTTATTTATTATTTATTTATTCAGTATTACAAACAAACATTTTATATTTTTAGATTGGTGCCAACATAAACTCATTAGAGTTTTACCGTGCACCAAAATCATCGACTACATAATTTAGACAAAAATTATAACCTAAACTTTAAGTAGGTACCTACTTAGTAAAAAAACAACAACAACAAAAAAAATGAGTTGTCTGTGAAGTCGGTTTCGACAGCGTTTGTCAATCCAATACATTTTTGATGTTTTGACAATCGCCTAGGCCTCGCTACTTACTACTAGCAGAATGTCACTTGTCTAGATCCTCAGTACATACAATACGATATTTTGAAAAGTATCGGCGTTAAGAGTCATAAACTCCAAAAATAAGTTTTATTTCGAAAAATTTAAGTAGGCAGGTAAGGTCCTCAACGAGCGATTGTCTCATGGCGATATTATCGTCCTGCCACTCACTCTATAACAATTCTATGGACGTGTGTCGGTGGTGTCTTTATTGGCATAACATGGTGAATAAGATTTCTTTCGTGCTAAATCAATTTTGACATAATCTAATAGCACGCAAGTTCTCTGAAATACAAGCTACAATTTAGAACCGCACTCTGCTTTTGATTCACAAGTTGTCCAACCGCATGCACGGGAAGTAAAGCAAAGTTTGGTCCATAGACTCCCGTTTCATCAAATATATCAGCATACGCAGATAGGATATTATATAAAGTTGCTTGAACGAAGTTCCTCTCAAGTAGATGCGGTTTCTACTCCACCGGATTCGCATTAACTCTCAACAGTCAAAGGAACTTTTATGCTATGACTGACAATTCCGCGAATCTATCTCATCTCGTTGAAAACTTCGTGTTTTCCAACACACGGGCTTATTCCAACGAAAGCTTCAACATATTCTCGTAACAAATATTATTACTGGTGTACTTTACAAGTTTCGCAATATAAAGTTAATTATTCTACAAACAACTGCTTAAATATGCAAATTTACTCATTTGAGAATAGTGGTAAAATTTTCTTCTTGGCACGAGTAAATTTTCATGCTGAACAATTCATAAAAGAACTATAAACCAGAGTTGGTTTAAGGAAGTTGGTAACCAACATAGCCCACATTGTGTGGAATATTCTAGTAGGTGTGCGAGGGAAGTATTTCAAAATGAATTGCTATCCCTTTTGTGGCTAATGAACCAGACATGAATAAAAATACGTGCCACGGATGAAAGAGAATCAAAAGTCGAAGTTTTGATTATAAAGCTACAAGAAACGCCGTTAATTTAAAATTTACTGCCATGAAGAATTTCGTTCACGTCTCAAGTCTTTGAACTTACTTTTATCATGTAAAGTCCAATCGCGGTCTAGAAAATGCACGCGAGTTATTTCGTTCAGTTTATCCAGTGTAGATCTAAATTATTCAAAGAAAATATGCATGTTTTAAAAATAACAAAGAAATCATGCCAGATTTTTATTAGCGATAAATAATATCTGATCAAAATATTTGTATTTAAAACGTACCTCTCGACTAGAAAATTCCATTTAGCACATTTGTGTACCAGTCAGTAAACATTCCATAAAAAATGTTGATGTTTTTTTTTTTAACTCGATGCTTTATTCATGTCACGTCAAAGTAGACCGACTCTAATGTAGTGGTACTTCTCCAAGGCAATCCATTATCCATCAAATATGTTATGTAGAACTAAATCTATCAATCACGGGGATCTTTTTCTGGAATACTTTATTACCCGAACGATCCGATTTCTTTCGTTTGCATTGCGAATATCTTCACATGTTTGACGTCACGGGTGAAATTCAAATAAATGATCTAATATTGGATACCTACCGGGGGTTTCTAAGTAAGGTTACGGATATAGACGGCAATTGCCCTACTTATATGAGATACCGACTGACATTTATTCCGCAATACAGTTATTGAAAGTTTTTCCCATAATATGTTGATGCGAACGTCTACGTATGTACTACAACAAGAAGTTAGAAGATACAGAGAATGGTTGGTTGGTGATGATCCGGTCTTGATTCAGTTCCAGAAAAGGTTACATGTCGAGCTGTGTTCGGATCCTTTTTCCCATCCCTACTTAACGCATAAAACATAACCAAAGCATTAATAAAACTCCTGAATTAAATCCTAAATCAAGTAAACGCTCAGGAAACAAAAGAACCTCTTGCAATAAGGCATCATGCGTGGACAAGGGTCCTGACAAAGCTATTAATTAATCTCGAAGAGTGTCCTCCTCGTTGACAACTGGCTTTTCATCTCCCTCGCCGTAATTGAATCCTTACGGAGCCAACATACCGGAGATAAAAAAAAAACAGGAAAGCCTGTGTTTGTTTCCTGAAGCCTTTATGTAGAACGGAGGTTTTAAATATTTCAATAACCACGCAAAATAATGAACTTTTTTAACTTTAGAGGTCGAAAAGTTGTAGTTTTTGTCAAATATTATTCAGATGTTTGTTTGGCTCTGTTCTTGAAATTTTTCTCGCTCGCGAACTTTAAGAAAAACACCTAAATCAACCCGCCAATTCTATCACAAATATTTGCGCAGACAAAATATTTTCGTCATCAAATGTCAAAGAAGGTCGGTATTCTACTAACATGTACAAATACTATACTACTTATTTTTCTTTTTGAGAAGAATTCCAATCATATTTTTTTGATTGATAGGTAGGTTAATAAAAAAAAATGTCGCAGTCAATCTGCGTCTACAGGGGAAGTTCTCGTATTTTTAAAGAAGTTTTGCATTCCAATTGCAGTCCATAAACTGTGAAAAACACCTCTAATTTCCCTAAATTTCAACATGTTCTAGAAATTGCTTGAAACTACAAGTTTTTTAGGTACGAAAAATGACCTTAAAAAAAACAACACACAAAAGCACTGATAAATGCATGATTAAACACAAGCATAATTACCGAACGAAAATATCTGACTGTATTTATTTAGGTTTTTACATTTAAGTACTGGTACAGTTGGATGGCTACCAGATTTCATAAACAAACGTGTTCGCATTCCCAGGAAATAAAATTCCAGGCGGCTTTTATCTCGGACAATCGCGTCGCCCTAGGAAACAAGTCACTACTTTTTGTTACCGGGAAGCTGCAGTTAACTGCCGGTAATTAATACGACACTTAAAGCGAATAATGGCCAGTTTAAATCTCACATAAAATGTGCTTAAATACTTCCAGATTACATATATAAAAGGGGTTTAATAGAGGATGAAAGTTTGTATCGAAATTCGTAATTACGTGTTGAAGGGAACTCCTATCGTAATCAATACTTTAGTGCAGCAGGTACTGAGTGATGTTTTATATTGATAAAGTAATCTATCTAAGTATGCATTGACATTCAACATTGCATACTTAACCGAAATCAAAATTAACTCTGTTTGTCACGTTTGTCTGTATGTCAAATTAGGCAGGCAGGTAGACTCTGTCCTGGCGAGCGTTGGGTGACTCGCTGTCCGATCACCACCAGGCCCGTGTCGATGGCGCGTTGTGTTCCACGCGCGCCTCAAGGAGATGCCAGCATAGAAGACAGGGCTCGCTATGGCCAGAGCCTGCCAGGGTTGCGGAATTTGATCGAAAGAGTCACCGCGGCCCTGGAACGCAAAGGGCTGTAGAAGGAACACGGATGGGTTTGTAAGAGTCTGACACGCCCTTCAAGTTGAGTTAAGTCATTTGATGACTTCCCATACTTAAAAAAAAAAATTTAGACTCTGTCCTGGATTGGAACTTAAGATGCTGTTTATCCCGGGAATAATATGATCCCTTAAAACAATTTCCGAAATTCTTGCGGGCGAAGCCGCTGTGGCGGTGCGTCACTAGATGCTGCGCACACCACTAGAGAAAACTGTCTAGGCGACTGTCATTGTCAAGCTGTCAGTTTGTTCTTCCATTCCTTCGCTCTGTAATTTTGATCTCGATTTCGCCTATTCCGTCCGAGTACAAAAGAACTGTACATATGTACTTTATATTACTGCAATAACAGTGAGTTAAGTGGAAGTGTTGTTTCGATCTTATACACACGCACAACGCTCCCACACCGCTGACAGTTTTCTATTTGCAAAATATTTAGCCGCTGTGTTGCCTACTAAAGATAATCTATGCACAGGACCATACCTATAAGTACCGCTTTCTTAATCAACGCTTAGATTATTAATTAATTTGACAAATTTTATTTCTCAAGCACGTTAGGTAACTGATTGAAGCATATAAAAACCCTTCAATATATTCAATCAGAATTTTATATGATCTTCATAAAACTAAATGTTATACTGTATTTGTCCTGTCCCAGCTCGTAAAAGGTAACGTGAATATTTTAAATGTATCGACATTTACGAGACAAGGGTGTAAATGGCTGACTTACTCGCATGTGTCCAAGGGTTTTTTAAATCTATACTAATATATGGACTATATATGGCCCTTGTCGATTTCGACAACGGCGACCCCATGACACTACTTCCTAGCGTGTATAAATAATATCTGAAAAGTTTGTTTGAACGCGCTAATCTCTGGAACTACCAGTCGGATTTGGAAAATTCTTTTTTTATATGATAGTCACAATTATGAGGAAGGCTTTAGAAATTCCTACGGGAACGGGAAAAACGGGATATGCGCGTAAGAAGCCGGTAACGTTAGTAGGACGTTAACAGCGCGACAGTAGCTCGGCAGAAGCATATGCCTTCACATTATAAGAAACAAACGCTAAAGAAACTACTAGAAACTTTAGCCGCGCGACTATCGCGCTGCTAAAGTCGCCTAAATGTGAAAGCGTCCTTGTGCTTCTGCCGCGCTACTGTCGCGCTGGTAACGTCCTAATGTGAAAGCGGCCTTATAGGGGCGGAGAAAAATAAGTCTTACAGCACTTTAAGACGCCTAGTCAATCTCCCGAACTGGAACATGGAATCTGCCGTTCTATTCTATGAAAATGTCATTGTAAAAAATTTGGTAAAGTGAGCGTGAAGGGAAGTACCATTCCACCCCGACGCTATAGAAGTATAGATTGATACTTCAAGCTCACTCCGCCTTATGCTGGTACTTCACTTGGCGTGTTTGGCCAAATATTCGCGTCACTTCAATACAAAATGTATCTTATGCCGTTTGAATTAAGGTTACCTTTTAATTGCACAAGTGGCGTGAATATTTGGCCAAATACACCAAGTGAAGTGGCAGCATTAGGTTTGACAGCGAGTGGTTTGTACTGCACTGCTGCTGCTTAGGATTGAACTGCATTGCTATTCTGTAGAATAGGATGAATGAGGATTACTCTGGTTAAATTATGTATACTATAGTTGTTTCGTTTAAGCTTACGCTTCTAAGCGTTTTAATGCCTCCGTTTCCCTTTCACTCTCTCTCTCTCTTTCACATACGTGACAACTTCTCATTCTTTAGGCTGCGTTCAAATTCCCACATTTAATTTGATGTGTTTTGTTTCAGAACTGGTCTGACGAGGCCCAACAAGATCAGACGTCGTGTATGATTCTGGTCCTCTGTATGCACTACTTTTACCTCACTAATTTCTTCTGGATGCTTGTAGAAGGTAAGGAAATAATTACGAAAAACAACGACATAAGAAGATAATTTCAATCCACCGTCACTAACTCAACGTTAGTATTGTGAATTCCAAATTTATTTTCAATGATCATTTGCAATAAATAGGGCCTAAAAATATTGATTGAATAGAATTTGAACTTTGTTTTATATGTCATAGATTCTGATGTTCAAGAATGTTAAAATTTCTCAAATTCTAAATTTAATATTAACCCACTGGTAATATTTTTGCGGGTGAGTGTGCATGAATTTGTGGATCTTTATACTAGGACTAACTCTAAAATCACAAAAAAAAATCAACTGAGTTAGGAGAACATATCCCCATAACGGAGTAACGAAGAACAAGCTGTTCAGTACATTTAGTACTGTATGCTAGTTTAAGTTTTTTTTTATAAGCTTTATTTACGACAACTTAATACTACTCGTAGTTTGTGTAAAGACTTGTGCAATAATTTTTGGTTTACAGTAAAGTATATGGTACATAAAACATAATGATAATTTCACAATCTAAAATACAGGAATTATGTAAGAGTTTATAAATAGCTTGTTATCTACAACGTAACTGTGTTTATTTACTGTATGTACTAATTCATTGCAGGCCTGTACCTGTACATGCTGGTGGTGGAGACGTTCACCGCGGAGAACATCAAGCTGAAGGTGTACACCACTATTGGATGGGGTGAGTGCCATCGTGTCTCTTCTTAATTTATCATCACCATCATTACAGCCGAAAGACGTCCACTGCTGCACTTACATAGGTCTCCCCTAAGTGTCGCCATAACGGCAGACGCACAAGACCATCTTGCATCTTTTTTTATTTAAAGAGGTTTTAATCTAGATAAATTGCCACCCTCATTGGTACAAATCAACGTACTTTTAAGTTTACAATTCAAGTCTAATATAATATAAGCAGTTGGAATAGCACGTTTGAGCGCTGTGCGTCGAGTTAATAACTGTAACGGACTACGACAATCGCTTAAAATTAAAAAAATAGAACATGCAAAGTTGAATCAATATATGACAAAGCCTCTAAAATTGCTATTAGTTTCGCATGCATTATTGAGATCACAGAACCAAGTTTGAGAGGTAAATGATAGATTACCACCATCATCTGCCTAGCCTTTTCCCAATTATATTGGGGTGGGCTTCCAGTCAAACTGGATTCAGCTGAATACCAGTATTTTACCTGGAGCGGCTGCCTACCAGACCTCCACAACCCATTAACTGGGTAACACTGTACTCATTGGTAAGACTGGTGTCAAATTTTGATAGATTACCACCGATAACGATAAAAAGTTACGTTTAAATGATTTTGTAAACTGCCAAACATAGTCTCATCTACAGAATACCAAAACTATATAAAAGAAGTTGTTGCGAATAATATCCTTGGCCAGGCACACGCTGAGCACACGTTTCGGCTGGCATACCTATATTCAGAACTGTCACGAGCCAACAATGTCTACGAGTAGTATACGGGGAGACCTATGACCAGAAGCGGACGTCTTTCGGCTGAAATTATGACGGTGAACAAGCACACAGCTATAAATGTGGACAAAGTCTAGCAGCACATTATCTGTTATTTTGAGTTCAACAGCTTTTTACACAAGTACATCATTAAAAGTTTTAGTTTCAAAACTTTCAACTGTAAATAACTCATCTTGAGAGAACCATATTCCACCATTATCCAGTGAACTTTATTCATCAATTCCACACACTCCAATGCTTGAACTATAAGTTAACTGTTACTGTGACTGAGATCTTTCTATTTCATTGGTTTATATTTATAGTTCATAGAGTATTATTACCAGTGATCGGATAACCGGGCGCTAATATACCAAAACTTTACTTTTATTTCCACTAAAGTATAAAACGGACATGCTTTTCAGAATCCAAGAATCGTTCGAAATTCCTGAGATTGCTGCCCGCATACAAAATATAGTTAGAACTCGTTCCGAACTCTCATTAATGGAACTTTTAGTGTACAATGAAAGTTTTTATGATTTTCCATTTGTTTTGAATAAAATAAAGATAATAAATCAAAATAACCACTGCTATAATTTCATTAAGTTTGTTATAGTTGTTTCTACAAAATTGTTTAATCCCGGGAACCCGGGATTATTTATTTATTTAGAAAGGAATGTTTATATTATTCTTTCACGGGAAGAAGTTTATGTATATAAGCGCCCGATTATCCGATCACTGATTATCACGGATTTGCGGCATGTTGTGTGATAGAAGTCTATCACTCACCCTACATGATTTTTCATAAAACCTTAAAAAATCTCTTGCTTAATTTTGGTGAAGTATAACGTAAGTAATCAAATAAATCTGTCAAATCCTTGAGCGCCTAATCTTTAAATACGCCACTGCTGACATATTCCGATGCATTACCAATCAACAGGTATCATTGATCACGGGCCATCATCAAATAAACCAATAAAAAAATGGATTTTTCCGCATCTACAAAACACCGACAAAAATAGAAATTCCCTTTGCAATCAAATTCTGTAAATAAATTCTAACATAAAGTATTTCATGTTTGTCCACAGGTGCGCCCGCCGTGTTCCTCATAATATGGGTGATATCGCGGTGCTTCGTCAATGTCGTGCCTTCCAATGGAACGGATGGGGTGAGGCTCTCACACTTCTAGCGCTTATTCGAAAACTGATTCATATTGCATTGCTTTTTCTTTAGGTATTACACACTCGTTTGTTTCACTTTTTAATTTGCGCTCGTGCATTATGGCCAAAGTTTAGTGACTCCATAATAATATACTTGGTACCTAAAAGTACTGGACCACATTGGATTAATGTGGAGCTTTAAAACCAGATATGTATGTTTTGTTTTGAATGCCTTCTTAAGCTTAAAAGAATTGCGGTCCTATCGGCTGTATTAATTTGGAATAATGTTATAAATACAAAATATCTGGGCGCACGGTAGTGCGCCATGCCAAGTTCCTGCCTTACGTACGCAGTGTGTTTATTACACGAAACATTTCGAGCTGTCCTCGCCCCCTCATAACTTTGCTTGTAAGAATCACAACTTGATGAAACTTGTACCATTTATTAGTATCACCTAGTTGAAGATTACTGTAATTAAAAAAAAAGGTTAAACCGTTGAGGAGATACAGGGGACCAAAAAATGAAAATTTTCCTAGGGACTCACTGACTCATCAAAATTATGGGGCACTTCCAGTCATGCTGGAAACTTTATTAAATTGATTGTAAAATCGACATTGTAGAAAAAAAATTTGCTTAGTGGATAATAGGGTCATATTTTATGCAAAACGATTTTTCGAGTGTCTCATCATTTTAACACGGTCTGGAAAGATCCAAGCTCAGCAGCAGTTCACTGGTATTCTCAAAAGACACATGGTAGAGTCATGAGCTATTCTGAAGTTCTGGAATGCTTGGTCTATTATTGATCTCACTACTTTTATAGGCCAAATTAGGAACTTGGCCCTTTTTCACATTTTTGTTTTTGGGGGTTAGTTTTATTGAAGGTATTTTTAAAATTAGTTCAATTCGGGGGCTTATATTTCCGAAATTAAAGGGCGCATGGCCATCATTTACTAAATAAAGGTCACTTAAATATCTAACCTCCACAAATAATGAACTCCTCTTTAAGTACAAACTAATTCAAAATATTATGTACCGTTGCATTAAAACAGAGCGATGCCTATCAACCAGTATTGCAAAGCCTTCATTTCATCATCAATATTCAAGGTCGATAACGCTATCACGCCCATAACGACACTGAAAAGGGCAACCAATTATTTGATAGGACCATTATATTTAGCATAGTAAGGATGTACACGTAGGTTACAGATGGGCAATCAACTGGATTCACGCACGAGCCTCCAGCCCGTCTGGAGGATTTTGAAGTACATATGTAAAAAGTTAAGGAGACAAAGAAAGAAAATATAGAACTTGTATATTTGGAACACATAATGTAGATACCCACAAATATAAGGAACTTAATTTTAAAACAATAACATTGTAAGCCCCATGGCTGTTTTATGTCCAGTTCAGCCAGACAATTAGAAGTAGCCTGACGCTGGTTCGCACATTATCATATGTCGGACGAGCCCAATGGTGATAACCGAAAGGTTCGTGGTGACCGCGTATCGGAACATTGTTTCCGCCGTTGGAAGGCTCATAATGTGGACCGATAACCTGATGAAGGCTGCTAGAATCCTCTGCAAGCAGGAAGCGAGAAAAATGGAACGGTCTTTGTGACGGCACTTTGGGAATTCCAGCATCTAACTATGAACGTCTTTTGCCTGGAATGATAATGATGATAAATAATATCATATTTTTTTTGCAGCTGGCCATCGCGGGCGAAACCAAAATGTGTCTTTGGATGCACGAACACCAAGTGGACTGGATTCACAAAGCTCCTGCGCTTGCAGGACTCGCCCTAAATCTATTCTTCCTCATTAGGATTATGTGGGTGAGTAATGGGTGAAAATGCTCATTGATAACATTACCAGAATCATTTATACCGTTCAATATTTATGTTTCTTGTTGTGTTAAGCATGTGTTAGCTATAGGGCAAAAACATCCTTTCCTCTTTCCACTTTTTGATCTGTTACCAGACCAATCCTTTAATCATAAGGCCTTTCATTTTTATCTTCTATCATAAACAGGGCATTTTATCCTGTTTATAAAATCAAACCTAAACCAGTCATTCCAATAGCTTTCCCCAAAAATAAATCAGTTTTCCGTTTTCCCCTTTCTAAAAAGACCGATAAGGTTTTTTGCAGTCGGGTCGAATTAATTTGAAGAATGACCCGGCAAGTTAAACCTCCCTCGGGAAATTAGAATAGCGCATTAAGGACCAATTGGAACGCCCTAGTTGAAATAAATTGACAACATCAATTTTCTTCAATTTTTTCTTCATCCAAGGAGATTTAAACCCTTTTTACCGACTAAACTAAATAATAGATGTAAAAGTCTTGGACGTTTGTAAGTAAATTATGCCTTAACGGCTAAATAGATTTAGAAGAAACCTGGCACATGAGTAAACCATGACGAAGATTAAAAGTAGGTTCCGTTAAGAAAATGAAACACTTTTACGGGGGTGAAGCCGCAGGTTAAATTTAATTCAAAATAAAACAGAATTAAAGAGCACTCCATCTAAAGCTGACTAAATGAAAGAAATCAATGAGTTTCTGTTCTATCTACATTCTGTAAACAGCTATGCATCTAAGTATGGGGCCCAGTGTCTCGAACCAGAGTCATTGTGACGAATTGTGAAACGCGTGTTATCCAGCTTTGATTGCTGGATGAGTTATCAACGAACAATCGCATAACATGATTTGCGTTTAATTTGCGACGGTCGGTATTTGTTTTCCAGAAAGAAAAAGAAAGAAAGAAGAATTAATTTGGATGAAAGCACTATTTATTTATTACACATATAAAAGACTACACTGTGGTAGGTTTACAAGAAATAAAAATAACACACACAACAAATAAATCAAATAACACTATTCTGCATCTATTTCAACTAACTCTTACTAATCTTACCAGGTGTTAATAACAAAACTCCGGTCAGCGAACACCTTGGAGACGGAACAATATCGGAAGGCAACCAAAGCGCTTCTAGTCCTGATCCCACTGCTGGGCATCACAAACCTGCTGGTGCTGTGCGGACCCAGCGATGACTCTTGGGTCGCGCATGCCTTCGACTACACGAGGGCGCTGATGTTGTCGACACAGGTATGATTGCCACAGGAGACTTACCCCCAGCTTCTCGAGGCGAAAATTATTGCAAAATGAATGTTACAAATTGTCAAGACTGCGTAAACTGCTATCAACAGTCAATCACAGCAGTTCAGCGCACTTATCAAATAGGGTATTTTACTAAAAATCTAATTAGTCTGTCAGATAGATTTCCAAAAATTTTGGACACGTATATTTTCTTTTGTTACGTAAACAAAAAATGAAGACGATACAGTGCGTTGCAAAACTCGTGTGACGTCACTTACCAGTACACTTTTTACTGGAAATTGACTTTATCATCATAGCATAGCATCAAAGACAAGGAGTGGGGGTTATCTTTGATGCGTTTTACCTTCGTATTTTTTTTTTTGATTTGATCAAGTGAAAAATACTTTTCCAATATTTTTAGATAATCTAACTGACGGACTAAATAGAATCAATATTTTTTAACCCAGGCAACATCCCTTACGAGTAAGTACTGCTAATCCAGAATCTAAGCCTTAAAAAAGTTTTAAAACAAACATTTGTGGCTTAATTATAGTATCGCAAAAAACATAACTTTTTACCCAAAATATGTTTGTCATATTAATTTAGAACAAAACATATTTCTAACATTATTTTGGGCATAGTCGGCCTTGATAAATATGATTTCTCTTCTTCGTACTAATACGAAGTTATGTATACCTCACAATAAGTTAAAATACTTTTTTATATTAGTATTTTGTAATGGTTAGTGCCAATAAAACTGTTCTTCATAAAGGGTACATCGCGACTTTAAACTGACAATCACAAAATAAATTTCTAATGTCTAAGTCCTGCGGTTTATCTCAATTATTAAACCCATTCTTCATGCACTCGACGCGGTCAGCTGTCGTTAAATATATCTGGTAGTCTGGCACTGCTCTTAGCTCCCGCAAACCCGTTGTAAATCGTATCTAGAAACCGCAAGATCACTTCAGACTGCTTATGTTCGGTTTCTGTTTGCCTTCAAATTGTTTCCCTTTGACTTGGAAACACAGAGCTCGCCGAACTATCATACATAAGCCTCAAGTTGTGGCAAGTTCAGTGTTCAGTGGCGTAATGAAGTTCCGAACTTGTCGGCGGGGCTGTATATTCGCGCCGAGTCATGGTTACTTTTCGAACTGCGATGGATTAATGTGTTAACTGTAGCCGTACTATGAACGTTGCAAGCGTGTTTGCTGCGTAGTTTATTGTTTGTTCGTACTTCCTGAGATAATCAAAATTCGAGGCGGAAATCAAAACCATCGAAAGGGGGTCGGACAACATTTAGTAAGAAAAAGGCTAGATATATTTTTACAGAAACCATATCATACACATAATATAGTTAAAGTTAGACACCAACGGTACATTTCCATGTATCGCGGCTGATTCGACAATAGTCGGAGCATGAAAATGTATGGCACCGCTTCCGAAGTCGGCCGCGCGCGTCCGTCGCAGACCTCGGAAATGGCGCCATACATTATTATCTTAATCTGACTATACATGCGATTGATCGTGCGCGGCTGCGATCGGCCGCGATGCACGGAAATGTACCTTTACCCAACAGACTCAAACATACGAGTAGGTCTAGTTAAGACTACATTATCTAGAATATTGGTTCGAACATTCTCGCATACTAAAATTCTTTGGCCATGTCTCGAGGCGGAATAACGGCTCTATAGAGCACCTTGAGGTACAGGGCAGAGTGTTAAAACTGTCATCTAATAGAACCAGATCGAGAGAGATAGTGAGGCGCGTTTCAACAACACCAACGATTGGACAATATTCATAGTGACTAGGACTCCGTCAAGAACCTACAATTTGTCTGATTAATATTATTCAATTCTAACATCAAAGTATAATTTCTGAACAAAGAGTCGTGGCCGTAGCCGTGGCCGTGCAGAGCTCAAAACAGACTACGTTGTGACGGACCACTGCCCGGACACGTCCCAGTCACGGCCTTGAAATGTGTGGATCAACCTTAAATGGTCCGGTTATTTTAAATCATTTCAGTATCAGAACCATTCAATAACAAAATAAATTATTTTCTAGGGATTCACAGTGGCATTGTTCTACTGCTTCATGAATACTGAAGTGCGGCACGCGATCAGATACCACGTGGAGAGGTGGAAGACAGGGAGGACCATCGGCGGCGGGCGGAGACGGGGGGCATCCTACTCCAAAGACTGGTCCCCTCGGTCAAGGACAGAGAGCATACGGTAAGAGTCCTACTATAACACCCATCTACGATGCATGTGGCAAATTAAAAGCACAGTGAGGTCTTATCTCCAGTTTTTTGAACGAAAATTGTTCCAAAATTAATGTGACTTTTCAAGAGCGTTACTTTTGTGATTATTTGAATAAATAGGGTATTTGACTACAAACATCTAATTAGTCCGTCACATAGATTTCTTTTGTCACGTAAACAAAAAATTAAGACGATAAAGTGCGTTGAAAACTCGTGTGACGTCATTTACCAGTACACTTTTTACTGGAAAGTGATGTTACAATCCCCCAATCCTTATCTTTGATTCATTTTAAATTCGTATTTTTTATTGATTTGATCAAATAAAAAATTCGTAACCAATATTTTTCAATAATCTAACTGACGGACTAAATAGAATCATATTTTTTTACCCAGGCAACATCCCTATTGTTAACATCCAATCACAAAAGTTTATGCGAGCTGAGGCTCTAGACAAAGTGCCATTCCATTAGCGAATGCGACTATCGAAATGCCAAAATACAAGGGATAGATCTCGTTACATTTTGTCGACGTTTGTCAATCCCATACATTTTTGACCTTTTGACATTCGCCTTCGCCACGCTACCGCTTGTCTAGACTCTTGACAATGTGTCACACTAATTATGCGAACATTTTCGTTTGAAATACGCGGGGTCTAGTGCACGCAAAACCAAATAAAATGACTAATTTAAAAATGTGGGATAATTAAACTTTCATCAAACGTAGACAAAAGGGTTTTATTGGCCTCCATTCCATTAATTTCGCCACAAAACTTCATGGGACGCTAACTTTTGAATCAAATTAGGGCAACTTTTTGAAACGTTCGTCCCAACTTTACGCTTGATTCACGGCTCGGTTGCTAATCAGGTGAAGCGTTATTTACGGTTATTGGGATTATTAAGGACCTGCCAATTAATTTATCGAGCGTGAAACCTTCGGTGGTTCCGTAGCTAATGAATTCATGATCGTCAGTTTCTAAACAATCCTCTAAATTATCAAATAATAATTATTAATATAAATACCTATAAATAGGTAATAAAGTGATATTTTACTGTCTATATTGATTTTCTTTTTACAATGTATGGTAAACACTATAATATGTGAAATATAAGTTCACACACAGGTACAGTTTTCCAAATAACCTGACAATTTTAACACTTCGCGTGCTAAACAATCCAAGCTCCTGAAAGTCACATAACGTCTGTCGAATATCTATCGAACATATTTCGCTCGAAGATGTACAATGGCACTTTTATTGCGTGATGGTACTGAAACACGAAAATACGAAAGAAAAACATGACTAAACTTATTGTAAGAAAGCTGACAAGACAGATGGACGTTTTGCTAAAGTCTAGGCATTTTCCAAGTACTAAGGCAACATAAATAAGAAGGGTTCGAAATAGTTACCATACCGTCGCAAAAAAGTAGTATCATTGTAGTCCGATAATGAAGTTCTGACTTGCAGAATACGATGTAGCTACGTTTCAGACCGAACGAAAGTCACGACTCAATAGACTAGGAGTACCACTTAAAAGAATTTATGAAGGAATAAATTGTTAAAGAAAATTCTAGCATTCGAAGCATTGCTCGGTAACAAAACAATATAAAATAGGTAACTGCTGTGAGACGGTTTCAGTGTCTTGTTTTATTCAATACCGTTTAAACAGTCGACATAATATTACTAAAGACAATACTTTACAGTACAAATTGTAAAGAAGTTAGCACTCGAAATGAAAATATCGTTATTCTACGTCTCCTCATCTTTTGTTGCGATTTCTTTTCTCGAAAGTACTGCACTGTATGAATATTTGAAAAGGAACAACCGAGAACCCTTTTTCAAAGATGGTTTGGACCAATATCTCTAGAAAGTTGTTTTTATGAAGCGCTTAACTGCACGCTTATCATAAAATTATATGCATCCAATAACAGTTTTCCAAATCCATATTTGATCCGATATTTTTATTTCCCAATAGACTCACGGTATGAAGAGGCCCACGGATTCCAATCTGGATATACATTCAACGAATTTGCTAACTGGAATGGACTTTATGCATTTAAGAAGATGTTCTAAGATATAATGTGGATTTGGATGGATTTTTTATTGTTTTATTTTTGTTACGTATATTTTATTAATTTTACAATAAATCAATGTTTAATCAGCTTTATTTATTCTTCTTATTAAGTTTAGTACCCTTTTATATATTTTTACAATTTAATTCATAAATCATCACTTCTCACTTTACTAATTTTGCATGGCACAACTTATTTCCTGGAATCCATTAATATATAAAATGCATGCCTAGATGTTACAATCGAGCAACTCTTAGGATAACACCCATTTTTCTTCTCCCAAAAAAATTTCCTTTCCACTATCCGCTAAACTAATTTTAAAAGGTGCTAATAGATTTTATTTCCCAAGATACCTTTTGAATTTACATTGATATCGTTTCTAAAGGGATAGACTTCAAAAAGGCTCACCTAAAAGGGTAAATTTCCATACCTATTGACAACAAAGTGCGAACGAACGGAAGGAAAGTGGAATAAATCTTGGTATCCTTTTGCCAAATAACCTCGAGTACTTTTGACGACTCAATTCGAAAAGTAATAAGAGGCCTTTATTTATTCTTCCACTTCGTTCGTACGAAACCTGAAATCAGCAAACAAAATAAAGCTAAAATTGTAGCCTGATTCCACACAATCGTATTCGACAAATAATGGCTTGACTTTGTGAAAACAATACACAACAAAGTTGAATTTTCAAGTGGCGCGATGGCGTTTGCTGACAAACAAAGCCGAACTTGTGCAATATTGTCCAAACATTGCAATTCCAACCTCGCTTTGAAGTTTCAAAACAGCTGAAAGTTGTATAACAAAGTAAACAATCTACTAACAATAAGTAAAACCTCGGTAGAGGGAAGTAAAAACATACACACCTATATATGTCATTGTAATTTGGAATAATTTATGTAAAAAGAGAAATTACATGAAATGTACATAAGGGTGTTACCACACCAATACATGGATCGATCGCCGATCGCTGGTCGAATGGACCAGTGGACATTTATCAATAGTGTATAGTCATTTTTCACTACCTACACCAAAAGCTAAAGTCAACTACAGTCGACGATTGATCGATTGGTGACGTGGTAACACCCACCCTAAAGGCCAGAAAGACACGACACAAACTGTGTAAAGCACTTTGTCAGCGAATTCAGTAAACATTTATTCAAGTTTATAGCCAGACAAGACATTATGAGAAACCGATAATTAACTTCAGTTTAGTTGGAATTTCAATCGCTTGGTTCATTTTCTTTATCTTTATTAGGGTAACACCCAATATGCATGAAAAGCTTTGTTTAGCTGTTAAATCTTTTTCCTACCACATTACCGTATCGTTTTGTGCTTACTAAAATATTTCAGTAAGAAGTAAATGTTTATTAATGCTTTGGAGCAATGTATGAAAGACTTTCAAGATGAAAATGACGAATGAATTCTGAGCATGTTCTGGAATCATTTCTTTCTAACCAAAACTCTCTCTCTCTTGTATCAATACTCTAAAGACAACCCGAAGTAGAATTTCATTTTCTCTTTTTTTATCAAACATATCTTCTTTAATTCTTGTTTGTCCTTTAAAACTCATGGAATGTTCTAGGACTATTGTTAGAGTTACTTAAATATAAGCGTATATGCACAGAGAGTGTTTGAATACGGATGTTAACAAGAAGCCTGTGGGGCAGGTTGTACAGCCACCCATCTAAACGAGAGTCAGCAGCGTCGGAGACAACTACTACTACCTTGCTGGTGCCAAGAACATCACTGTTGCCTCCTCTTGATGGCAGGCACCTTCATGCTGTAAGTATCATATCGTTGATAAAGCTCGATTTCACTGTCGTAATTTAAAAACTGTTATTTAAGAGGTTATTATATAACAGTTTTTTTTTTATTAACAGTCTTTATTATTTTGATATTTACGTCAAAAGTCCTAATTGTATAGGATTGACATACGCTACCGAAATGTCGCGTAGTAGTAATTCCTAATCATTGGACCGATGACCTGGTGAGGGTCACGGGTAGCTGATGGATGCGAGACTCACAGAACGGGTTATTGTTGCGACACTTGAGGGAGGCCTATGTCCAGCAGTGGACGTCTTTCGGCTGATATGATTAGAATGTCAATTTATCTAGAGCTCCTTTAGAGGGGTTTCGAAGTTTTCGAGGTTTTAAGTGTTTTTTGAAGAATATTTGACTCTGGCTACCAACTCATTTATCATTGAAACAATAAGATTAATGTCTAGAAAGTTATAGTCGGTCGTTGGAACTTAATCGCGTCAGTCAGTGGCCAGATTCAAACTACAATATTTAACTATCCAGAACATTTAAGTCGAAACATACACCCCAAAACAAAATTATCTAGTTATATATCGACACAATTGCCTTATTTCCGTTACTTTACAAGTCCTACTTAGGGTGTTACAACACCAATCGACCGATTGAGGACCAATCGTTAATCGACATTGGTTTGATAGGTTTTAAGTTTTTACAATCGATCGACGTCGACTGATCTATTCAACCGTCGTCGTCGATCGATGGCTTGATTAGATATGTGTGACAGGACCCTAAGTAGTGCTCAACTGCGCAGGACTACATCACGAGCGGCAGCGCGAGCGGGGACCAGTCCCCGGTGTGAGGCGGGGGGCGGGGGAGGCTGCCGCGCCTGCGCACCCTGCCCGAGGAGGACGCGCCCCCCCCGGGACCGTCCGCCCCCGCCTCTCCCGCCTCTTCGCCACCGCTCGCCCCCACCGACAACCACCACGTCAGCGCTTCCACTACCATCTCCATCGTCAACGGGTACCACAAGTCGGACTCTCTTAGCCCAAATACATCAGCTAATGGACCGTTCTCACTCACCCTACTAGACACAGTATCCAATGCCACGACCCCCAACTCATCGAACTCAAGCCCAAACACAAAATATTTCGAATATTAAACTGTACGCATTTAACGTTCCTGTAACTATTGTAAAATAATTATTACTATAATAATATAATAGCGAATATTTATTATGTGACGCATGAACGGACTTAGTCATAACGTATGAAATACATTTATTAGCTTATCGAATAATAATAATTTAAATACAAAAAAATAATATTAATTCACAAATAACTCCTCAAGTTATAATTGTATCTATTTTAAAATTAATGTAATTAGAGAAATGAAAAGCTGTGTTTTAAGTAATTTAGAAATTTTATTAATTTTTGGTTTGTAACTACGAGATTTTATAACAAGTCAGAATAAAAATAAATACTTTTTGTACGTATCTCACGTAATATAAGCCAGTCTACGTAATATAAAATGTTGCCAAAGCTGAAACGGCTTATATAGAATTATAGATACTATAATTTAATTATAAAATAATATTTAAGTATAATTATTATAGTCGTAAGAAAGAAATTGGGAAACAATGCGCTATTTGTATCATAAATTTTATAGCATATCGTAAATATTACATACAAAGATGTTATTTTCTGTGTAACTACGAGTACTATTCATAATTATGTCATCTATGTGAAACTTATGAGTGTAACATTACTACCAATTTATTATTACATTAGACGTATTAAGATTACGAATTAAATGAAGCTAGCTATGTATTTTATACTAGGTATATCTCTGTATGAGTATTTGATGAACAACTTAATAAATGTATGATAACCTTTATGATGTACATGTAAAAATTCTAAAGTGAATTAATGTTTGTACATTTAAATGTAATAAAATTTGTGATCGTCGTTGTTTGGTTTTATTAAGAATAACTCAGGATTTTTAACCCCTATCAATAATGGTGATGACTTAATTGAACTTGCGAGTTCGCTTTTCTACTAGAAATAACTTAAATCACTTGCCTATTTGGTGGTCGGGCAAATCAAATAGACGTAGTTAAACGGCAGGGATTCAACCGACACTGTGGGCGAAAATGAGTTATGTATACTAAAACACTCTTTGTAGTTCAAACTTTAATATCACAAAAACAATCCAAGTAAAATTCCAACGCATCCAATCCAACAAATCAAAACTATTTGGATTATTGTTATTCTAAAGATTTAATTAAACGAAACGTTTATCTTTTAGTTAAAACCAACCCCAGCACGTTAAAGTTGAAAATCAAGGACGAAACACGATCTGAACTTAAAACTTGAGTATCTCAAAACTCTCTGTGTGGGATGGATCCTTTCCGTTTAATTACGTCCAAATGTTGCAGTGGAATGTATAAAATCGCATCTACTTAAGTATCAAGACAAAGAGTAAAACTCGGAGGCTTACCCTATCTAATCTAATATTATAAATATTTCCTACTAAAAAACAAAGAAAAATCGGTAATTAGTAAAACCGTTACTTTGGAAAAAAAGCAGGTACCTAGTGCCATTTCCTTAGTCTATCCACGTGTAAGATTAAAGGATTTAACTGAGGCCTACACGAGTGTTGGTCACATCACATATATTGTATCCAGCCTTCAGGAAAAGCTCAGAAAGGGTTTGAAAACTATTTTTAACTTGATTGGAAATAGTTCTCGAAGATCACTGGTCGTCGATATCTGAGTTAAAACTTGAGCCTAAAAATCAATCAAAATGTGAGGGCTGGCCGTCATGTTGTCCGCATTAGTTTCTAAAGGTGGAAGGGAAGAATCAGTTTTCGAGTAGGTAAGTGTGTTGGTCTTCATTGTAACAATGAAGACGTTTAATAATATCGTGTTCTCGAGAACAATCTATTAGGAAGCTTGGTTCCTCCGCACGTTATAAGGAGTTGATTAGTCAATGCCATGGAAAGAGCTCTCCCTACTTAGGTATGAAGTGAATACGGGTCGACAAGTGTGAGAGAAATTAAACGATAATACGACCAGTTAATGTCTTTATTTTAAACTCCAAACGATTGTACCACCAAAAATGTTTTTGTTTGTAACTGTTTTTTTTTTAACTATATAAGGTACTGTACTGTAATGAGCTATTTTCGAGTATATGCCATTTTTTGAGAATAAAGCAAGGCAATTGATTTTTAATTTTTGGTCTTCCTGAGCCGGCCTCGTCGATGCCCAGTGGACGCTAAACGTACGCCTAATGTGACTCTCCCAATGCCAGATTGCCTTTTTGACCCACGTCTTCTTTTTCCAACATTTCTTTTCTTTGGCAAACCTTGAGGCCGAACTTTTAGTGAATCGGCGAGCGACCAAGGCTTACGTCCTGACGGTCAGACGTTAGTAATCTAATTATCACGTGTGTTGGTATCCGTCCGCTTCACTAGTCTTGACTTATTCTGATTGGCGTTGATTTGTTCTTTGCTTGTTCTCAATCAATATTCATTGCATTTATATACCACAGAGCACTGAGAACCGGAGCTGAGCTGTCGGAGTGTGAATTGTATGGCATAATTATGTTTGATATAACAACTAACGATGTAATTTCGTTTGATATAATCTTCAGTTGATATAAACATTCACTTAAAGTAACGGTAAATGTATAAGATTTCATTGATCTAATGACACTTAATATAAATTAACTGAATGTAATGTTAGCTTAAATTAAAGTCGATGTAAGGTAAGTCGACGTAGCTTCACTGCGCGGTACTCCTGTTTCAGTCAGCAGCGTCACTCACTTCGTCGCTCACTTTGCTCGCACACTATAAAGTGGACGGGCAAAGTGAACGTAGCCCCCATCATTCCCTTAATCTTACCTGACTTACATTTATCAAATGTTAGTTAGGTAGCTATACAAAATGATAATTATACCAAAATAGTGTTACTTAATAGTAGTATAAACGTGCAGATAGACAGTATTATCTATCTGAACATTTTAATAAAACAAATTGTGGTTTTTCTCCATAGCAAATGACTACAACTCAGAGTAATTATCATTCAACGTAAAACAAGTATATCAGTCAGCAGTGGGCCCGCCGAGTAACGGTTTATTCTCTGGCTAATGAGCGTACCGGTAGCTTTAAACAATGGAAATAACAATGGCTCGGAATACTGAACTGAAATGTTACCTACGTGTACAAAACTGGATACATCGTGAAATGTGAGCCTTTATTACCATGGGACCAGGTTTCAACCAGCTTAAAAGTCACTGTTTAAGGAAGTAAGTACTAGGAAGACAAATACTAATAATATTATAAACTAACTTTCGCTCGCGACTTCGTACGCGCATATCCCGTTTTTCCCCGTTCCCGTAGAAATTTCCCGTTCCCGTATATTTCCTTATGAATTTGGCTACCATTTGCAATAATTTTCCAAATCCGACTGGTAGTTTCAGAGATAAGCGCGTTCAAACAAACTTTATGATATTAGTATATTAGTATCGATGTGCTTGTTCGTTTGTGGTTTGTAAGGACGAAAATTGTTACGCTTATACGCAAAAACTACACAGCGGATTTGAATGAAATTTGGCAAAAATATAGTTTATAACCTAGAATACACAGAATACTTTTTACTCCGGGAACTTGGAATGACTTGAAAACCTGCCAAACCTTGTCACGAAAGTAGGGTTTGACACGTTTTGAACTCGAAAGTTTCAATACAGAACCCGGATGTTAATTTAAACTGAATGGTCAATTGAGAAAAGTCCATGTTTTCGGATAGTTTTGATTAGGTAGACCTCTACTATCTCTTACACCCATTGAGTTCTTAAAAAATTATTGAAATGGGTGTCTTCAGTCTGTAAACCTTTTGAACGCCGATGCGTTTATGCTCTGGGCATAAACGCATCGGCGTGCCTACGCCAAGCCACAAATTCGCCGTATTTTCGGCACAAATTTGTGACGTTTGGCGTTCAGGGCACGCGCTTGCTTGTCAAGAATATGTGACAACGGCGTTCAATAGGTTAATAAGTACCTACATATTATTATGTGACTAATCCATCAGTATCACAATTTTTTCATCGTTTATAAATTTTACTGTTTATGTCAAATTGCTGACAAACACTACTCAGAAACATGAGAAACACATTTTGTAAGGTGACAGGAAAATTTTCAGACAAATGAATGGAAAAGCATTGGACGAGATGAAATAAACTAAGGTGATTCAGTAGTTCACCTAACCTAGCAGATAAATATAGATATTTTTTTCTTAAAGTTGCTTGGAAAGAGAAAATAGTGCCTTATAGTACAAAGAGATAACATCGCAAGTGTCGCGACAGATGTCTAGAGAAAAGCAATCTGCGGCACAGCGGGGTTTACTACAGATTTATGTAGATTTATTAGACTTACACCGCAAAAACGAACACTAGGTCAAGAAAACTGGGCGTCGGGAGTCGCAGGGCGATCCGCGGCCACCATAGGCGCGGGCCTGCGGACGGCGAGCGTTGGGTGGCTCGGTCTCCGATCACGACCAGGCCCGGGTCGATGGCGAGTTGTGTTTCACGCGCATAGGAGATTGGGCCCGCTAGGACCAGAGCCTGCCAGGATTGCGGAGTTTGTTCGAAAGAGTCACCGCGGCCTCGGAAGGCAAAGGGCTTTAGAAGGAACATGGATGGGAAACAGTCATTTGACGATTTCCCATCTTTAAGAAAAATAAAAATAATAAAGGTCAAGAAAACTGTAGGTATACATTTTCTTTGAAACTAAATTGTCTTAGTTGACTAAAATAACTACAGAAACATAAATAGATAGATAGAATAAGTATATAACTGTACACCAAAGTGCGAGTAGTTACACAACTCATTTACACAAACATACCAGTTAGTTATATAATCGCGTTTATTAATTTAAATAGGTTATATTTATATACAACAAAGTATAAATTCTCAATTAACTATCGCGTGGTCATATTCCAGGGTTATGTTCTGTATCTGACAAATAGTAACAAACAATAGCAAAAATTACAATATAATTGTCAGCCATTTTATTTTATTCGAGTCCTGAAAACGAATAAAACGTTCCAAAATTATCACTTTTCAAGCAGTCTGAGGCAATTGATGGCATTAAATCTGTGATTGAACTAAATAAAATAACAGCAACTGCATGAAACTGCTCGAAAAGTTTTTTGTTTTACGAAAAAGTTCCTTACTGCATATCAGATACAGAACATCACCCTGTTGAAATATGACCAAGCATTTCTGAAACACCCTGTATAATATGAACTTTAGATAGGTAAATAAAAATTAAGAAAAATAACAAGATTGTGCCTAAAGGGCCTTTGCTCTGATCAATGTCAGATGGCAACACAATTTTTTGCGTGTTGGAATCCTCATTGATGTCCTCCACCTTGGGGACGGCGGAGCTGCCTGGCAGACTCTTACTAACTAAAACCACACAGTGTCTTGCAGCTACTTTTGACCGAAACGCTGGATTGCATGCAGATATCGTCCCACGCATGAGCAGATATTAGGGTACCTATGGGCTCCGGATGCAGCTGAGTACCAATATTTTACGTGGAGCGACTACCTCTATCTGATCTCCACAACCCAGTAACTGGGAGTACGGGTTAGTAATGATAATTCCCTATTCGCCAACTAAAATAACTTAGCGTAAGGGTGTTGACCTTCTGCCTTGTTTCCTCAGTTTAAACTAAGTTTCAAAGTTACGTGTATCACTCAAGATGCGGGATCAACTAGCCAAGTTTAAAGCCCTTGATCCCCTCAAATACGGAAGTTGGGAGTCAGTGTCTCGACCGTCACAAGTTAATACCACCGTGTTATGGTTTTAATTGATATTGAGGTCGTATGTAGTAAATGTTACTTTATACTCGTAAGCTGGTAGAGATTCGTATAGTTAATGAGACGGAAGGAAGCAGTTATTGGTAAATTTGCTATTACGGACAATTTACGTAAATTGATATTGTTAGGACAACTGTTAATAGTGTCTCAAACGTCATGTTTGCCTTTCAAACATGACGTTTGAGCTACTGTTGGTAACTAATTTGACAGTTGGTTAAAGGTACATACGTTATTGAGACCGGCCGTTAGACAGAACCCAGGTGTGCTTTGTTTAAGTGTATGGAAAACACTTGTATTTATAAATAAATAAAAACAATCAGCGGTAGAGATTAGTATCAATAAATAAGTGTGAAAAAATCGATTTGACCGCGTGGGCCATACACGTTCAAAAAGGCTGGATCAAACAGTTTTATAAAATTGACATGAATGTGTGTCGGAAAATTTGATGAAAACGAGTTGTCAAATGGCATGAAGCAACACGAAATATCGTATTTCTATTTACAAAAAAAGTAATTTATAATAGTTTCTATAATTTTCTTGAAAAACTAAAGATTTTTTGCAAGGAACGGGTTTCAGAAAAGATAAAACGATTAATATGGCTATTTATAATTTCCTAGAAAATACATATATATCGTAACATGGATAATCGAAAACCAGTTATGGCGATGTATATGGATATGACCAGAGCATTCGATTATGTCGACCATAAAGTTCTATTAAGAAAGCTGTACAGTTATGGTATAAGAGGTAACGTACTTAATCTCAGTAAATCTTATTCAGAGGACAGAAAGCAAATTACTCAGATAAGTCAAGTAGATATTAGGTCCAAAACTGAGGTAATATACTCGTCTAGCTCTAGAGTGCTCTATTATGGTGTTCCGCAGGGTTCCGTATTAGGACCTTGCTTTTTATTTGTTATGTTAACGAATTTCCTAATACAATTAGCCACCAAATGTCCTTATTTGCCGACGACACTACAGTTACATATAACACTGGTAGTAATAAAGATATGAATGATACGAAGATGGCATAAATACTAGTCTTGTTACAAACGTTGACTGGCTAAAAGCTAATAACCTCCAAATTAATCTTGCCAAAACTAAAGTTATGAATTTTAAAATAAGACAAAATATGCTACCAAACTTTGATATTAACTATAAAGAAGACCAAATATTTGAAACAAGTACAACAAAATTTCTCAGACTACACATTGACAACGACATGTCGAGGAGGACTCAAATTGATAACGTGTGTGGAAAGCTCAGTAAGTTTTCTTATGCTCTCTATATGCTGGGTAAAATTGCAAATAAAATCTCGTATCATGGCTTTGTCGGCTCTTCTTTGAGATATGGTATTGTATTCTGGGGCAATGCGGCAAAAGTTCAGGAGGTATTAATAGCACAGAAAAAATGCATTAGAGCAATATGTAAAATAAAGCGAACGGATTCATGTAAATCACATTTTCAAAACCTGAAAATATTGACTGTTCCATCACTCTATGTTTATGAAGCCCAACTTATAACATTGTTGCATATAATATATATAAAAAACTCATTTGAATAAAGATCTCAACTACCATTAATCAAAAAACCTTTAATAAAACTGTCAAAGCTCATAAAAATATCGCTCCGAGCTTAATGTCCCTTTCATCAGAACAGCACTCGAATAAAATTAATAGAATATAACTCGAATTTAAGTACGTAATGGATCCATTAGGAGTGGCCAACGCAATATCTTCTAAATTATACAGATAAAGTACGTACTTAGGGTCGCATTACCACAAAGCACCTAATCTTGACTACACACTTTAAATAATAAATAAATAAAAAGTGGAATGAATTATTGAGACCACGTTGTTTTATGATTGGACTATCAAAAAAAAAGGTAATTCGTATATTTTTCTACTAACTCCATACTTCAGCCGTGTTGGAAAATATTGTAGGCGAAACATCCCCACTCAAATACATAATATGTTCAAATTCACACTTACATACGTACATTCATTTAGATTTTGTCGGCATTCGATAATCAACGAATTATGCATGCAACATTTTAATAGGCATTTATATAAATCAGCTTCAATACTATTGTGCCTAGCCGTCAGCAGCCGACGTCTCGCTTATTCTTGAATATTCCTCTAGTATATTCGTAACAATAATTTTTATTATTTTGCCGTTTTTGTCCAACTACTGTACAAAGGCCTCTCCAAGGTCTTACATTCTTCTCTCGCGCCGTCTCGAACCAGCCTCCACGATACGCGTCCAAATCATGTCGCCACATCTTTCAGGACCGGCCTCGACGGCGAGTTACATTTTCAGGAACCCACTGCGTGGAAACTCTTTCCCAACGGTCAGTGTGCATGCGGCTGACGTTTGATCTTACAAATTGGACGGCGATATTCCATAGAGGTGTATATGCAGCAAAACAGAAACTACGAAACAGTAGGTACTCGCCACTGCCTAGCCCATAATGAAACCATTAAGTAGGTACTCGTAGAAATGAAATTCTACGCTCTCATAACTAAACTACTGATATTGATAGTACAGGGAGAATTCCAAACAACTCAAATATTTGCTACTTTTGGAAAGAAGTTCCTTATCGCACGGTACGGACTCGGCGGATGGGTCTAGGTAAAAAAAAGTGTAAGATTTTTCCGACACGAATCTTTCTTTACGGATGGTTATCCATAGGGTGACACGATTCTTCATCCCCGGACAAAATATCTCGGACAAAATATCCCCAACAAAATATCCCCAACAAAGTATCCCCGGACAAAATATCCTCAAGACAAAATATGCCTGTACAAAATATTCCCAAGACAAAGTATCCCTGTATAATATATTACGATAGAAACTTCGTTCCAACCGAGTGTTCCACGACACTCAGGCATTTTTTATTTTCAAGTTTCTTCGATTCATTATTTTACATGTTTGCAATATTATTATCTCGTAAGCATGAATTAATAAACCTGAATAGTTTTAAACGTGACCTCCAAAAAACCTCTCATTTTGGTTGATCTTTAAATATTGATATATATTATGAACTTTATTCACTGAACCCTGTATCTGTGTTTAGTCAGTACCCATTATGCTGACTATTAAAAAAATCTCGAGTGCAATGTACCAGTGCTCCTGTCAACCAAACTGACAGTTGAATAATGCCTTTACTAATATAAAATTCAGTTCCAATTTGCTGAACGTTCACCCATCGCTTCATATTTATGTTATTCCATCACACAAATTGATTTTATTAACTTTTGCACGAAACTAAATAAATAAATTGACCAAAAAAACTGTAATACATTAACTTGAATACGAAGTGAAGTACAAAGACAAATGAAGTGTCAAGTGTCTGTTTGAATCAGTCACAGTGTTGAATAATGTATCGCTAGTCGCCCTTGAGAGGACACGGCCACACTGGTTGATGGCTCCCCGGTATTAATCACCTCTCATGTGACAATTAACGGACCACTTCGTTATTTAGACGGTTTAGGACTGACAGATTCATTTACAAAGGCCCAAGAAACTTTAGTTCACTATTTGAGGCTGAAGTTTCAGTGTAGAGAACTTAATTAGTGAGAATTTTAAATTATATTGGCAAAGCCACACAAGTCTGGGTAGTCGAAATCACTAGCAATGTCTATCTGACTCAACTTGTCACCTCGACGCAACATCGTGACATTTGACATTCTCAAACAATTATCTTAGGTGGACAAATAAATATAGGTAGAAGCTGCCTGGAAATAAAAATAGCCTACATTGAGATTCTGGAAATGATAAAAAGATAAATGTTTTTCTTTCAAGTATATCGCTTGCTCTGTAAACTATTATTGACTTTTCTGGAATGCATGGCTTTAATAAGTACATCTTTAACGCGTAAATAAAAATAAACATTTGATTAAAATCCACCAAACGTAACAAGGCTTTGGTGAGTCACCTAATAATACGCCATTGCTTACCACATATTTTTTCGATTGTAAAACTTTGAACTGAAAGGTATGTTTCCAAGACAACAGAAGATATTTAATTTATACAATACTCATTGCAATCCTATAAGAGATGTAGTGGCTAGTAAAGCCAGCGGAAGATACCTAAGATAAGAAATGGAAATAAAACGATAACCATGAAAGTGACACCCAAGACGATTCTCTTCAGCTCCAACTTGAGGCATATGAATAAGTCAATAAGTCTTCAGGCATAAGTCTTCAGGAATAAGTCTTCAGCCATATGTCTTCAGCCATAAGTCTGCAGCTTCAGTTTTTCAGGAATAAGTGTTCAGGAAAACATTTTTCATCAAAACATTTTTCAACATCATTCAACACACGAGTCCGATAATATGTGGCACATAATTATACCGCGTAACGTCGTTCACATAGTCCATAAAATCTTCAAAATACATTTTCTAAAATACTTACATTTCTAATTTACACAATTATTTCATAACACACCAATGTCAGCTTGGCGTTGGTTTCGGGTAAACACGAGTTTGACATTTGCTTACTCAACACGGAAATCATTACTTTCTCCAGCACGAAAACGTCAACTAGACAAGCAAAACAAATGGTACAGCTATAACACTAGGAAGTGGTGACGGGCGGGCGTTTTGGGGGACTGTCTTTATGTAGAACCTTGACGTTCAAAAAGTGCTGGCACTCAGCCTAATTTGAATAAATTTCTTTGGATTTGATTTGATTTGTACAATGACAACCGAAATGACTTCAATTATTCTCAAGTACCTACAAATCGAAAACATAAAAGTTTTAAATAAATCTCGATCGGAATCTAAAGTACGATTAAAAGATTAACTTTATTGCCCCCTAAAGTCATTAAATAGGGCTATGTTTACTTTGCCTTAATCCATGGTTTTATGGTGTTTCGAGTACCTAGATAGTTGTAGATTAGTATTCGAGTAGGTAGGTACGATTAACGACGTATATAAAAGGATTTATTTAAATTGGGCTCCACGTGTAAAAATGTTTCTTAATGCCCCTTGTCAAGACTGGTGTGTTATTTTTTATATTTTCTTTCGGCTATCCGCAACTATCTTCAAAGATCTGCAAGTGACAGGGTTGCGGAATTTGTTCGAAAGAGTCACAGCGGCCCTGGAACGCAAAGGGCTTTAGAAGGAACACTGATGGGTTTTAGTCAGTAAGGGTCTGACACGCCCTTTTGCTACACCAAGAGCGAAAGAAGTCATTTGATGAATTCCAATCCTTAAAAAAATAAAGTGACAGCCGGGACCAACAGCCTAACGTGCTTACTGAGTCACGGTATAATCTCGATAATGTAATTAATGTTTATCCATCCACGTTCCGTCCTCAGCAATCGTTGCTTTTTAGCCATGAGATCTTGATAACATTTGAAGGATTAAACCAGAAAAATGTAATATTCTTGATGATAAGCAAGAAAAATAATAATAAATCCCCCAAAAAATCAAAATGTGAAAAAAATTGGCCTTTTTAAAAGCTTTTACTTAGTTTCACCTGTCCCGATGTTTGTCTGTCATCAAATCTTGCAAGTTAAATTTGACACACTTCTCAGTTTTCAATTGAGCTGAAATTTTGCACGCATATGTATATCGCGTAACAATGCAATATTACGATGACATGGAGCTGATCTGATGATGGAGTTAGAAGGTAGCCATAGGAATTCTGTAATGAAACGACTCAACCCCATCGAGTTTGGACTCGTTTGATTCGTCTTGACGAGCACTTTGTGTCAAGATAATATTCAGAGTCTGATGATGGAGCTAGAAGGTGGCTATAGGAAGTCCGTACTAAAACGACACAATCCTATCGAGTTTGAGCTCGTTTGATTCGTCTTGACGAGTATTTTGGTCCTAAATTGTAACCAGGGTTTTGATGATAAAGCTGGAAGGTGGCCATAGGATCTCTGTAATAAAACTACGTAAACGCATCGAGTTTGGCTCGTTTGATTCGTCTTGATGAGTACTTTGGACCTAGATAATATCCATATGCAACCTCATCAAATTATTTTGAAATGGATACAATGAGAAACTTTACAAATAATTAACCAGTTATTACATAACTAATTTGAACATGATTTTACTATAACTTACAAGTCCTACTAAGGCAAGGTCACCAAATAAGGCCTACCTTAATTTTTTATTACCTAACTGCTAGTTTTATAATAAAAATGCACTGGTAATTTGAAATACTTATATTTATTAATTAAACTTTGTAATAAATTAAACAAAATTGCTTTAGAAACAAAAATCACACTTTTGTGAACACAAATAACTAAAATGTCACTGTGGCCTCATTGGGAACCCCGTGTCTTAATAAAGCCTTAATAAAAACAAGTAAGCATTCAACTTCTTAATTAATACAAAACGTTGTCAATACTTATATTAAAACCTTTTAATTACTTTTCCGGAAGAAAACAAAATTCGGCATTATATACCTCCTGCACTAATTCTGCAGGTTTTTAAATTTATATCTTCGTCGCTGCTGGACTCGCTCATATTTTATGATTTTATCAAAAACAAACCAAAGTGATGGAAAGGGATTTGAATAAAGATAGGATTTTTTTTTCTTGCAGTCATCTTGCTGTTCAATGCGATTATTCTAAAAATGAGGTGGGCGCACTGATATAAATTAAGTATTAATGCATTTTCAGTGGACTAGCGGTTTAGAAAATTATTTAATAGAAAGGTTTGACTTTATAAACGCTCTTTCAACTCTAACAGATAAATGCACTTTTGCACTCAGATTTCGAATGACAAACAGAATCTTCCTGAGGTTGTGAGGTGAAAACTCAAAACAGTATTTATGCATATTTTTTTTCGCCTAAAAAAGCGTCTTCGAGCTGACAGCAATTTCGCCTGCGATGGAGATACCGCGACGATGGTAATATCTTACCCGCTTTGCTTTTGTTTTAGCCCAATTTATGACAAGGCGTTTGTCAAGCTCACAGGATCTTGTAATTTTGAGATAAATAGGGACCTACGGCAATCTCAGAAATGTGGGCATTCTGATTGAACGTACAATACCTACATACAGGGACACAGCAATTTGTGACGTATTCAGATTTTTGTGTTTCAATTCAAAATTCGGCATTGCCTTGAAGATATTCTGGGGTTCGGAGAGGCTGCCTGTGCCCGTTGATCATCTGACATCTACAACGAGGTGTTTAAAAGCTCCTACAAAGGTGCGACGCGACAACTTTTTTTTTAGAAGAGAGACAATAATTTCTGTTTTTTTTTTGCACAATGTTAGGTATTTTTCGCTAGATTTACTTACCTACGTACTTATGCAATGTCACGCCATCTGATTGACAAACGAGCCTCGCTCCCACATTGTCTATTTTCTGCGGAGTGCAAGTCATGGTACATTTGCTAAAATACCTGTTTAACCTTCAAAGTATAAAGGGATATACCTAGTTTTTGTTTGTTAGTATTTAAAATACTTAAGCGTAAGCAATTTGCAAGTAAATACTTTAATCAATAATTTATAACATCGTGCAAAGCGTATCAATGAAAAACCTTTTATTAATGTAAGCCCGTTAATCCGCTGAAATGTTCACAATCAAGTTATTTGCATGTCAAAAGACAATAAACATTTTCCAATTGTTTCTGAATATGAATAGCTTTTTGTTGTTCAGCCAATGTTTTTTATTTAAGTCGATGTTCATTGGTGTGCCTTACTGTAACACAAGTTAATGAAAATAAACATCGCAAATATCAACGGAGCGAAACATGAATCGAGCTAAATTAATTAAGCTGTGGTACACACGAGTAAGAGAATTTAATTAAAAAATCTGACTAATTAAGTCCAGTCTGAAGACCTTATTACGTTTGCATCATCGAGAAAGCATCAGTATTGAAATTTAACGTGATCGGAAAACTAAAAACACTAGAGTAGAAAGCTTTACGTAACAATGCAAAGACACAAGTGTATTTGTAGCTTAAAACCGTTCCTTTGAAAGGCTAAAGTAATAAATCGTCGATCCATGCAGCTGTACGACAAGAGCGCTCGGTCGAGTTGCACATCCGATACAAACGCTCACTAAATCCCTTTGTGGAACAATTCCGTTTGTAACATTAAAGAAGCGCTCACGTTTGTTATTGAGATATTTTTTTGCGTTAAAACCTAAGTTGAAGAATCGGTTTGTTTGTTTTTGATGGCATAATGGAGTGTGCTAGCTAACAAGTGTCAATTAATTTCATAAAATTTGATTTACATATTAGACATATAATTTTCTGTGTCTTTTTTTTGTAAACTTTGCATACTACTGTATAAATTCAAGTTTTTATAACTTAACAGACAGATGTGTTGCTGGGGAGTTTGTTGCGCCACTTTTTCTTCCCAGCTAAAACACTAGGAAGTGGTGACGGTTTTGGGGGACTGTCTTTATGTAGAACTTTGACGTCCAAAAAGTGCTGGCACTCAGCCTAATTTGAATAAATGACTTTTGATTTTGATTTTGGTAGGAACATTTATAGATGTTTTATTTCATTTATCAGATATGGGAATTTAAAAAAAATGCAATGATATATGAAGAATTAAATAATACACTTTTCACTTTCCACCTGCACAAAAACGTCTAATGATATACTATGCAAACCTAACCTTAATTACGTCATTATAGTCCAAGTTTAGCGAGTCGCGAGTTAAACTCTAAACTCCCTCTTTGCGCTCGGTAGTTAACTCTCAAACCCTTCATTGCGTTCGGGATTTAATATGACGCCCGTGACATAAGACACTGCTTTATCCCCTCGATGCATAATCTACTATTGTCACAAGTGGGCGAAGTTTGCTACTCTCTTGCCCTCACATTAGAATTAGGCGTCGATCACAAATACCAAAATAAATTAAAATTACTTTTTCTTCGCAAAAGTACAAAGAACGTTTTATACTCGGCTCCATTACAACCCTACCTTCGGCTCGGGCTGCAATCCTACCTCGGCTGCAAAGACGACATACGCACTCTAACATCAAAATATGGACATGACCCACATAGTGAGTGTGGGTGTTTCCTGAAATGTTGGGAACTCTCATTTCAAATAACGCCTACTGACTAGTGAACAGTGGGCGGTTTTGTTACAAATATTGTTTGATGCAATTTTATTAATACTCCCTTTATATCATGTAGATTTAAATTTAGGGCCGTTCAATCGTTTGCTTATACTCGTTAACAATACAAGAAACTTATCTCTCTGCTTGACCACTTTCGTCTAGTCGGGCCTATGTCAAGATAAATTATGGCGTCAGGAAAACGCCAGTTCTTACTGTATGACCAAATAAAGCAAACTAGTAGCCGGTATCGGTATCGGGAACAAAACTCCTGAGAGAGAAACCACCTAACGCCGTGTCCAGAAGTAACTTTCTAGATCAATCCTTTGATCCAACTGCCCTATTGCTTTAATATTATTACTAGCTTGGGATTTTCACACTTCAAAGCTGCCTTGCTGCCTCTATTTCTCCTACTCTTACTCTTCTTCCGCTTTTATCTGTGGCACGGCAAGAATATCCTTTGATTTTCTTGCTTTATAAATCAGGTGCACGCCGGAAACGAAAGAAGTATCAAAATGTGAAAGAAATACCAGTTGCAGTTGATTGCTCGAGTGAACTCGTGCATTCTTCCTACGTGGCAAACCTTTCAAGTGATCTCAGGTATGCTTCAGTCAGGTCGTTTATAGCTTGTCCATAAATCGTTTTTTTTTAAAGATAGGAAATCATCAAATGACTTCTTCCGCTCTGGGTGGCTGGTTACTAACTAAAACCCATCCGTGTTCCTTCTAAAGCCCTTTGCGTTCCAGAGCCGCGTTGACTCTTTCGAACAAATTCCGCAACCCTGGCAGGCTCTGGCCTTAGCGGGCCCCGTCTTCTCTGCTGACATCTCCTTGAGGCGCGCGTGAAACACAACGCGCCATCGACCCGGGCCTGGTGGTGATCGGACAGCAAGTAACCCAACGCTCGCCGTCCGCGGGCCCGCGCCTACGGTGGCCGGGGTCGCCCTGCGACTCCCGACTTCTTCTACTAGCTAGTACCAGAGCCTTTGCTCGCGTAAATGTCGAAAATTATTCCTCAGGGAAGTGCTACCTGGCTTCAAAGGTATCGTTCGAATCGACACCTCACTTATCAAAATCGGCTTTGTTGTTTTGGCGCTACCGTAGAATTATTTATAGATCCATAAACTGCTAAAATCATAAACTTTGCCGTAGTTGAGTAAAATTTACATGGTCCTAAAACCGAAAAACCGGCAAACCAGCCAGTTTAGACTGGCATAAAAAATCGACACACCCTTAATATGTACCGTCACGGTTTTTAGTTTCCAAACAGCAATCATGTTTGGTATGTCAAATCGTAATGTTTATTTAACTATGCTTTATTATACTCATAACGTATTCGGTATAATTCTATAACAACAGAGTTTAATTAATCAGTGTTTTTAGTTTTTAGCCATTCAAAATGAAAACCAAAGTGACTGTTAAAATGTGAAAAAGACTAACACCGTCGAATTTGGCCGGAATGCACCCAAAAACCTAACAATATCCGACTTTATCCAGACGCCTGATTGTACTCACTTCAGTTTAGTTTTAAACGAGTTTGGTATTGCTTTTAAAACGATTTTTTTTAAAACTCGTGTCATACATAAATTAACGTTCGGAGACTGTTATTTTTTTAACTTAATTTAGTTAAATATGGAGCTATCCATCACTCCGTGCTTTCATTACGTAAGTAGGTGATTGTCTCCGAGGATGACTGATCGTACGATGATTTATAATAAAAAAATAGATTAGACAGCGGCGGGAATGTGTCATTCGTTGAATGAAATGCACATAAAGATTTATTGATTTAACAATTAATATGTTTGCAGAAGCGAAAATTGATGGCTTGTACGTCATTACGCGCTGGGTACGCTCCAGGCCCAACAGCATCCTGAAAACAATAGTGAACAGGTAGGACAGCTCCATCCTGGGCAATTTTTTTTTTATGGATGGGAAATCATCAAATGACTTCTTCCGCTCTGAGTAGAGCGGAAGGGCGTGTTAGACTCTTACTGACTAAAACCCATACGTGTTCCTTCTAAAGCCCTTTGCGTTCCAGGGCCGCGGTGACTCTTTCGAACAAATTCCGCAACCCTGGCAGGCTCTGGCCCTAGCGGGCCCCGTCTTCTATGCTGACATCTCTTTGAGGCGCGCGTGGAACACAACGCGCCATTGACCCGAGCCTGGTGGTGATCGGACAGCGAGCCACCCAACGCTCGCCGTCCGCAGGCCCGCATTTACGGTGGCCGGGGATCGCCCTGCGACTCCCGATGCCCGGGGCGTCTTCTCTTGTAGCGGCGGTTGGGGCGAAGGCCTTGCCTTTCCCTCGCGCGGCCGACCTCCTCCTTCGCTAGCATTACTGCTTCGCAGAAGGAGGTGACCGCTTCCCAAGCCTCCTCGCTCCGGACCATGGATTTAACCAGGATACTGGGGACTATGGACACGTCACTATGGTGTTGGTATATCTTCCGAAACAAAAAAACACCGACTTCCGAAATTAAAGTTATTTTATACTTTGTAGCGTTGTTTTTATTTGGATGTCGTTTGTATTTTTATGTTAAAAAGTTTATTATTTTTCACTTTTTAGTGGTAGGTACCACACCTAACAACACAACTGGAAAGTCACAGGAAAGCGAAACACGCAATTTTGTTCCCTAGGATGATATATTTTCTATTTTCTCCAGCTATTTTGATTCAAAACCAAACTACTGAACCGATTTTGATGAAATTTCAATGGGACCAATCGGAACGTTAAAAATATTTCATGTCAAAGGATATATCCTTTGACATGAAATATTTTTTCAAATCGGATCATAAATGACGGAGTTATGAGGTAACAAACATTAAAAAAAAAATACAATCGAATTGAGAACCTTTTTATGAAGTCGGTTAAAAAGTAGAAAAAAGTTCTGGTTAAAACAAGAAAAACACGCATTTTTACAGTTGAGAACATAGACAGCACAGCTCGCCGTTCTCTAAAGAGAAAAGGACTATTATTTTTATGGTGGTTTCGAGTCGAGGCAGCCATTTCCTGCGCTTTGCATAGCCTCCCACTTTCCGTCCTTTTGAAACCTTTCAGTTTTCGATTCCGCTCAACCACGACCTTTGATTGTACTCACTTTAGTTAAGTCTTTAAAGGACTTCGGCATTGCTATTATGGTTGCTATTGTAAACTACTTGAAGGAATTGTATTGTGTTTTTCTTGTATTGTAGCTTTGCATTTATACAATCGCAAATTATTGCAATTTTCAAACTGATTCGAGGAAATTGAAGTGGTGAAAATTCTTGTGAAATTGAAAATTAAGACCACATTCAGTAGTTGTCAGAAACCTACTATGTAGTAAGTTTTATTAACTTATTAAGAAAACTTTGCTCTATAATTACGTAGGTACCTATTCGAATGGATGTTAGGTACGTTCGCATGGTGATGATATGAATCATTATAGAAAATTAATGATAGCCATAGAAAGGTACCTGTATAGACAAATCAAAATTGCTGTGACGAAGAAACTGATTGCATACAACTTTTTGGCCCGGTCTCATACTAATGACGTCACCCAAACATACGCATAATGGGCCTATGCTTTATCGACCGAACCTACCAGCCAGACCAGAGCTCGGATTTTGACATACAAATTGGCAGATACATTTTTGGGATCGGGCCTCATCGGGCGTTTATTATGGACGATAAGTATATGTGACAATCATCGAACGTATATTGTTCAAGATTTGTTTGTTTTTTTGTTTGTTTGTATGGATTTGGTTTTGGTTTTGGTTTGTTCTCTGGTCAAACTATCGATAATGCGTTCGGTTGTTATGGAAATGAGGGCGTTTAAATCGTATCATCTAAATACAACGTGTAACAGCATAAACGAAATACCTGAAAAGGGGTCATTGTACTCATCATTATGAGCAACTTTTACGATGTGACCAACCCCAAAATCGCGCAAAAGAAATCAGCTGAGTTATGCTAACATACCTAAATATATGGGGCCGTCGTCTTTTTTTCGCGATTTCTGTGTTAGTCCCACAGTGTTCACGTAAATATTCGATCATTTCGAAATAGTTTAAAGTTTTGTCAATAGATGGCGTTGTTAGTTGAGAGCCAGTTACTGAATCTCGGTGTTAAGATTCTCCGGCGCTTAAGTAGGTCAAAAATGTATTTTTCCCTGATCTAGACAACACTAACTCTGCCCAAACAGTCACACATCGTAACACTAGGTACATTCAACAAAGCTATTTGGTATACACACAGCCAAAAATTTTAATTTTATATATTTGTATGTGTTCATTATAGCTTTTTAAGCTTATGACATTCTTACGAGTGTGGTGTACAATAATTGTTTACTCAGCACACTCATAACATTATTTAAAAGTAGTTGGAAATTACAATGCCTGCATAGCAAATAGCTTTGTTGACTGTACATTCTCACACACTCTCACTGCTTTATACGTTCTGACTGGTTGGTTTGTTTTCCAACTCTCATTTCAATATATATTATTATTTTAATGTTAAATCGAGACTATATTTTTAATTTTGATTTTAGCAAAATTGTGATCTGATCATCTGAATTTGATTTTAAGTTTGATTTTAATAATATAACCACCGTTTTGGAATGGTTAAGCTACAACAATCTGTAAATTTCTTTATTAGATTTTCAACTTTATCGCTAAAGCATTACGTTCAAGTTTGATTGGGAAAATTTTACAGTTTCGGGTAGCTTGCTGTGCTGGCTTCTGTACTATGCTATTGACAGACTCAGAACGGAGCAATACTATTGAAAGAGTGCAAAACTACCGATTGTGAGTCTAAAATGTAGACTACCGATAGCTAGCCGATTTGCAATAGTATAGCTGTATGTTTTAACACCAATGTAATTAAACATAGACAATGCAGTTTGACCATTTTATATATATATTTCAACCGACATGTGTTTCTACTGCAGTTTTAAAGGAACAAAGAAAGAAATCATTTTAAAATTTATCATTTGTGAACTAATACTATTGCTAAACTATCGATAGTCGACTATCGATCAGCTAATCTACAGCCGACATGATCCAGCATCAGAGTTGCTAAAACGCGCGATTCCAATACCGCATCCGAACGCAGGAAGTCGCGAAATCGCGATGCAGCATCGATAGAATCTCTAAAACTCGCGATTTTAATACTGCGATGGAACGCAGAGAGCCGCCGATACAGTCGCAAAAACGCAGATGGCCGATGCTAAAAGTAGCGTGTGTGCTTTGGCCCTAAGTAAGAACTGATCCAATTGGGTGGCCTGGCGGTACAGTAGGAGTAAAAGTAATTAAATACCTTAGTCCAAAGCTCGCCTCGCTTGCGTGACGTACATTTTTGAGTGGGATGATATAAAACATTTTGGCATTCATTCTTGTTTACCTTAGCAAATTATAATAAGCATCAATACCGTACATCAAATTGTGATGAAATTATTCAAAAGGAAAATCAAATTAAACTGTCGAACCGATTAATCTCGGTTTGATGGGGTTTCGCTTAATAATATTTATTTCATCAAATAAAGCGTGGGTCCAATAAATCCTGTTTAATTGCCGTTTATTTGCCAGTAATGAAAAACAAATAAATGAATTCATTTTGTATTAAGAACTTAAATAAAACAAAATAAACGATCAACTCAGGATGGATGAAATGGCGAAAGGTCACTGGAACAACTTGCGACCCACGGAGTCCGTGATAAGCCAGGGACCGTACAACCCCGGTTAAGAGTTAAGCCTTTCGAAGGGGTTAGCCGTTTATGAAGTACCTTTATCATGATGTAATTCCTTGAAACCCATACAAGGAGTTACATCACGATAAAGTAACCTCATAAACGGCTTACCTCTTCGATTCGATACTATGCTTGAAACCCAGTGAAAGGGTTCCCACATCCATATGGATAACCCATTGAATGGGTTCTATACTTGAAACCCAGTGAAAGGGTTCCCACATCCATATGGATAACCCATTGAATGGGTTCTATACTTGAAACCCAGTGAAAGGGTTCCCACATCCATATGAATAACCCATTGAATGGGTTCTATACTTTAAACCCAGTGAAAGGGTTCCCACATCCATATGGATAACCCATTGAATGGGTTCTATACTTGAAACCCAGTGAAAGGATTTCACCATCGTTATGATAAACCATTGAATGGGTTTTAAACTTGAAACCCAATGAAAGGATTAATAAAAACCTTTATAGGTACCCATTCCATGTATTCAATAAACTTGTGTGAAGTGGGTGGTGGAGCACCACGCACCGTCAACTAGACATCGTAGGCTTGTAGACGAAACACGTACTAAATATTAATATTTATAATGTATATGCCTACATAGTAAGGCGTGTGTCCTAGGGTTGCCACCTTTTTTTGGGAGAAATATAGTGTTTTTTGGAAATCATTGAAATGACATATACAAATCTAGAAAATATCACCCATCTATAATTTAGTTTGTATTATTCATCAGAGCATCTTCTTCTATCATTGTTTATTTTTGTGAGGCATGTAAGATAAATCAAATTTCAATAAATGTTGTACTAAGCCTGTCAGGGTATATGGTTTTACAGCCGTAGTACCGTGGCACTACCTACTAAGAAAATCTTACGAAACAGATAAATGCCAGAGCGTGCGAAGCGTGTGCTGGTGAGTCCTGACTTCCTGAGTCCTTCCTCCTTCGGAACCTTACACAGTGCGTAGCCCGAATGCACTTAGCCTGTTTTTTTTTGTTTACTATGTCTATTTAAATAATACGCTGCCTTAATTTTGATACACAAAGATTTTCTACAACCTAATAAGTATTTACTTTTTGAATAATAGCAACTTTCGTTTTTTTTTCAGACTAATTGTGCAATTTTTTTTATTACATAGGTATTACTAACTATTGCCCTCGACTTTGTACGCGCAAATCCCGTTCTTTCCCGTTCCCGTATAGCCCATAGCCTTCCTCATCAGTGGGGCTATCATATAAAAATAATGTTCCAAATCCGACTGGTAGTTCCAGATTCAGAGATTAGCGCATCCAAACAAACAAACAAAGTCTTCAGCTTTATTATATAATAAAAATCGAAATATGTAAAAATCAATTGCTGTTGGTTAGTCTCGCTAAAACTCAAAAATGGCTTGACCGATTTGAATAATTCTTTTTTTGTTTTGTTCGCCAGAATACAGTGTAGGTTTAACAATAGGAAGGTCGTATTTATTTATTTTAGTTTTATTTATTAAGAGATAATTAATAACTACAACATTAATAACACACAAAGTAGTACCTGTTTATCCAAAACTAACCTTAGTTAGTTTTGGATAAATAGGTACTCGAGTAAAAACGGATATTTATGAGTATATTTATCCATATAAATTCCCAACACTACCTACGTACCTTATTGGTAAGTCTACCATACAATAATTGCTTTTTCGAATTTAGTTATATTAACAAATAATGTCTCGAGGGCGGGGTACCGGCGGCGGCCGACGAAATTAGCGCCACTGAACCGTCCAAGTACGGCTCAGAGACCACGGCGACGTTAATCAAACACTGCGCCTTGCTCTGGACCAACAGGTCCTGAGCGTTGGCGTAGTGGTTGATGTTAGCCTGGAGGAGTAATGGGGCCGTTATTACCACTCATTTCAACCCCCTCCTGAGCCCCCTGTGAGGGCTCCACCGCGACAGTGGCAGTGGCAGCGATGGCGGTGGTTGGTGGTGGTTGCAGCAGAGACGGTGGTGGTAGAGGGCTTTTCTGTCATATTTTTTTAGGTGGAGATGAATTATTAACTGTTATAATAACTGATATAAAAAAAAAAAAAATTATGTCCAGTCAGCCAAAACAAGAGTGAACTGGAATCTTCTAGGCTCTCCCGTTCCATTGTAGACCGCATCCATCGCTTACCACCAGGCAAGATCCAAACTAAGAGGGGCTCATCAGGAATTTTAAAAAAAACTTGTGCCGCGTCAAAATTTACTTTCAAGAAACCGTTAGCAATGTAAAATTACACTTTTTTCTTTGCCTACGTGGTGGCTACGACGCTCCGAGCTACGAAATTGCTACGGAAAAAATATACCGTAGATTCATAGCGCAATATTCAAGGACTTGTGTTTAAACGCCAACCAAAAATGCACCTATTTTACTACCAATAAATTCGAAATACCTGCCAAAATGTATAAATGCTCACGAAGTTGTATTTCATGAAGTTTTGTAGAAATGAATCTTTTTTTCTTTTTAAATTATGGGAATGCCATAAAAATATAAACGCATTTAAAGTTAATTTCTAACCAAATATTTTATACTATCGCTAAATAGATGGTACCAATATTTTATTTCACGACTTTCAATTTAGTAATTTATTCCGAGGCAAAATTGTTACCAAATATAATATTCCGTATCCCGAACACGTGTTACTTGTTTTATGTATTGTGTTATAATATATAATAACATAACCGAATGGGATATTCCTGGCCTGGTTGCTGAACCCAGCAAATGTTTACGAATTTGCGATTTTACAAAATTAAAGTATAATCTCAATATGATGAAATCGAGATTTGACCAGTCAGACCTTAATTATTTAATTACTAGCACCCGCCTGCGGCTCCGCCCGCGTTAATGTCGAAAATTATCCCAAGGGAACAGACTCCTGGGATGAGAAGTAGATCATTATATGTGTTATTCCAGACATAATCTACCTCTGTGCCAAATTTCATCAAGATCCGTTCAGCCGTTCTGACGTGAAAGAGTAACAAACATCATACATACAAATTTCGCGTTTATTATACTAGTAAGGATATGGATAAGGATTAGGTATATAGGAGCCTCGACGACGGAGCTCCTATTTTTAACCGACATCAAAAAAAGGAGGAGGTTCTCAATTCGTCGGAACCTTTTTCATTTTTTTTTATGTATGTTTCCCGATTACTCGAAGATGGCTGGACCGATTTGAATTTTTTTTGTTTGAAAGGGTTTTCTTCTCAGATGATCCCATGATCATCAAGTCTCCTGACTTGATGATCATGGGATCATCTGAGAAGAAAACCCTTAAGAAGAAGAGTTCTCTCTATTTCTGCAGGATCCCATCATCAGATCCTTCTGATGATGGGATCCTGCAGAAATAGAGAGAACTCTTCAAATTTTATAGGCACACTTGAAGCGATTTTGGTAGTTTTTGGAAGATTACCTTCTCGGGGTGGTCCCATTTCAATTTGGTGAAGATCTGATGAAGAACTTCGGAGATAGGCAACGGAACTCCTCAATATATGATAGCAAATGGACTGGGATTGCTGAAATCTCATGTCTGTCTATTGTTTACACCAGTTCATAACATAACATCACGCCGGTACGCTGTGAAGGGTTAAGCACATGTGTACCACTAAAAAGTGAAAAAAAAAAACTTTTTACCAAAAAAATACAACCGACTTCCAAATAAAAAACAGTACAAAGTATAAAATAACTTAATTTCGGAAGTCGGTGTCAAAAAAAGAAAAACAAGCAAGCAAACAGCAAAGTCCAATCTTTTTGATTCACTGTTTTTTCACTTTTGTACTACTGTTAGCAACTTTACAGCAACGATATTTCTATGTCATAGATGTCAAAAAATGTTCTTTCATCCTGAAAGCTTTGATTAAAATATCATCCAAATAGAAATTGTGTCACCTCAAAATGGCTCAAAATATTTGAAGCGCAGTGCAAAACATGTTTTTTTTCAAACCGCTGACAGTTCCTTTGACGCGAGGCAATATCTGAACATCTATTAATAATAATTTATATAAGACTGAAAGACAATGAAACTAAAAGGTAGAAACGCAGAAAGTGACGAATTCCAGTGGATTCGTTTGAGCGACTACGCTCGAAAATATTTCGAAAAGGGTTTGCCCCTTTTCGAAATATTTTACTTTGAAAGTAGAGAGCAGGCGCACCGACTATTATTCTACCAAAACAGACAATCGCCCCCACCACGCGATAGACTGGGAATATTGGATTTTTACGAACCCATACCTACGTTCGATGCACTACATAACATCCTACAGTTGAAAGCTTCAAATGGAGAAAGCAGAAAAATCGTATTCGTTATTTTTTTATTTACTGAAAAATTTTGAAGTAATAAATGAAACTCGTGGTGTTCCGTGGGTGTCGTAAGAGGCGGTTAAGGGACTTAGAATGGGCAGCAGCAGTCTCTGTACATTGCAACCCCCTTCATTCCCCCCCTTGGAGGTGGCCTATGTCCCGGAGTGGACGCCTTTCGGCTGGTATGATGATGATGATTACTAAAAGAAAACGCAAAAAATTCAGTAAGTACTTACACTATTTTATTACACAGAAGGCAAGCGAAACAGAAACTACATTAGCATGACACCATACATTTACTTTGTTTACATTTCTCGAACGTGAACGAAACCTACTGAACTTAATTGAAAACCGCGTATATTTTGTAAACAACCTGCGCCACATCGCCGAAAGTCTCCCTGTTCATTACGAAAACATCAGCCGCAGTTAAACACAGGGGGCGCTGCGATAGGCAGAGCATCAGGAGCACGACCTTCGCTTGTTTTCTCTCCATTAGCTCCCACCCACAGCCGTAAACTGACGCAGACATTTCCAGCCCAGCCGATATAAGCATTTCTCCTCCAAAACAGTACAAAAACAGCGGCATGATTCCCGTTACTCCGGTCAGTATCGTGTTCCTCACATCCCAATCATTCATTGTCTGCAGGGTCGTCACTAGGACTATGGTCATACTCAGAAAGTGAGCCCCAAATATCACTTTGTACAGCTCTCGTATCTTGCCATGGTAATGCATAAGAAACTGGTGGTGCTTAACGCAGAATATTAACAACTCATTGATTGATTCGTTTTCTGCCACTGCATACTGTCGAGATTTTTCGTTCTTAATCAAGATCGTATGTATCTCATTAAGAGCTTCTGTGATGGCGTAGAAGTGGCCCAGCTCGTGGCAGATGAGAGTGACAAACAGCACAATGTAGCCTGTCTGGTTGATGGCGGAGAACGCGGTCCCCACACACGTCAAAACAAATGTTAACTCGTAAAATGGTGTTTCGTACTTCGGACTTAAACCTGGAAAGGACGGGAATGTTGTTACTTTGATTGATGGTGATATTGGTTCCGTTACGATATTTCTTGTATCAAAAACATACATGTTAAATTTAAGCGTTTTTTATTTTACCATTTTAGTCCTAGTTAGTGAATGATAAATCGTTACGAGCAAAAATAAGATTGATAGATAAATATAACAGTTATTTGATGCAACACAACAAAATTTTTATTAGTTATATTTTCCATTTTTGTTTCCTCCATCCAATATGTACCTATCAGTAAATTAAATCTTAGCTCTAAAAGATTTTATTACTGTGTCTCTATTAACCAAATCTAACTTTAATTGTGAAAGTTTGTGTTAGTAAGAATGGACGTAATATGTTTGTTACTTCTTTACGCAAAAACTAATGAACCGATTGGGATGAAACTTTATAGGTCTTGGTTAGTAGGTCTTGGTAGGCTTTTACTTTACATCCCTATACCACAGAATATATAATAGTACCGATATTCTCACGGAATCGAAACTGACGCGGGTGAAGCTGCGGGGCGCAGCTAGTCTACACTAATCACTATCACTACTAAGTATAAAACAAAGCCGCTTCCCGCTGTCTGTCTGTCCCTATGTATGCTTAGATCTTTAAAATTACGCAACGGATTTTGATGCGGTTTTTTTTAATAGATAGAGCGATTCAAGAGGAAGGTTTATATGTATATACATGCATAATATAGTAGAGAAACACTGATCATTTTAAAGGTTTCTAATGTGGTGTCGTAAATAAACACATTTTTTTGCACTTACATTGCAAACGCTGGCTGAACCCTACGATATATATCAAAATAATGTACTACAGTATTGTAGACCTTTATGGTGGGTTATCCCTAAGAGATAGACATATGTCTATCTCTTAGGGATAACCCACCATAATCATTTTTTATCCTTTACTTTTTACGAGAAATAATGGCTTATTTACGAAGTGATTTTAAGCAATACATCATTAATCCTTATCTAATTAAGTACCTTAAATACATTGTGCATTTTATGCAAATCAATATGGCTCTTACAGTTAAAATGCAGGGACATAGTGGTTGCGGCGGTACCGGCCAGGGGCCCTATAAATAGCGTTCAAGTTATGTTCTCAAAATGATTTCGCGAAAACACTGACATATGACACAGTTTCAAGTTACTATGCAGAGTTAAGATACCAGAGTTCTAAAACCGTGGTATATTTATAGTATCTTCATTGCACCCGTGCGAAGCCGGGGCGGGTCGCTAGTAATATTATAAAGAGGAAAAATTTATATTTTTGTGTGTGTGCATGTTTGTAATGAATAAACTCAAAAACTACTGTGCCGATGTCAAATATTCTTTCAGCAATGGATAGCTACATTATCAGCGAGTAACATAGGCTATATTTTATCCCCGTACTCCCACGGGACCGGGAACTACGCGGGTGAAACCGCGTGACGTCCGCTAGTACTTGACAAATTTATCAGTTTCAGTTTTGCTGGGGAGTTTGTTGCGCCACTTCTTCTTCCCAGCTATAACACTAGGAAGTGGTGACGGGCGGGCGTTTTGGGGGACTCTCTTTATGTAGAACTTTGACGTTCAAAAGTGCTGGCACTCAGCCTAATTTCAATAAATGACTTTTGATTTGATTGATTTTGATTTTTTGAGTATCACTATACAAACTATTCTTTCTGTAAATAACTAATTTGACAAATAATTGAAAAACAACATTTCATTACTTACATCAAAACATTTATTTGAAAAACTAATCTTTTTAAATCATGTTAATTGGTAAAACAACGCAAAGCATAAATAATTAACGTTTGACAAAATCGGGACTTGGGGCACTCGGACAGGTCAGGTGAGAAGGGGTGCGATAATTAAATGGATAAGGATTAACGTTTTGAAACCAATTTCACCACTATTCGATTCCGCCCGTGTTTAGATTGAATAATATGAACAAAAAGCGGTCATTGTGACTATAGTAGGCGCCAGATAAATGTGGAATAAAGTATATTGACCTTTCCCTAATAACTGTTCATAGGTACCTGAACAATTAAATATGAATCGTTTTTCATTATTAGACAATGTTAAGGATCACGAGAGATGATGATTCGGGACAGCTTTGTGTCATTAATTCCGTTTTTCAAATTAAAAATGTCAATAATTGTAGGTGGGTCAATGACCGTTATTCCACGATTATCTGGCGCCTACTATAGTATCGTTTTAACTTAGTCTTATAGACTTTTATTATTTTTAGGTCATATACCTCCTTCCCGGACTTCTTTATAGGTAATAATCATGATGTAGTACACAGTTTTATGTATTATCAATAGTTTTCTCAGCGCACCCCAAATAATGAATTTTATAGGCAAAATTTAAATACTTTGGGTAAGATTCTTGCAATATTCTTAAGGTACTGTACTATTTTTTTAAATAAGTTATAGCCATGTTACTAATTGACTACTAATAATTGATAATTTAGCTTTATATTGTTGAAAAAATTGCTAAAATCGGTCCAGTAGTTTCGTCCCATTCGGTACAAACAAACAAACAATTAACCAAAATTACTCACTTTTTATAAAATTTAAAACAATAAATGTACAAGCGGAGTAAAAAGGGGGAGGGGAAGAACTCATAGGGCATCGAAAAATCCATCACTGTCAACGGGAAAAGTACTCAGAACACTGGCCGCATTGCTACGTTGAATGGCAATACTGATTCGTTTGCCAAAGAATAGGCCAGCCTCTCTCAGCCGTGAAAACTCGACTAACTGCTAGCTGATTTCATGAAATAATGTGTGTTATGTTATGAGAGGAATTTATGTCGTAAGTATACTGCAATTTAAATGCTTAAAAACTTTTGTGTGTCAAAATGACATTCTATTCTAAGAAGTACACTATGTTCGGGTTTTTTCGCTGATAGAAAGTCTCTTGTCTTACCAATAATTTCACCAGGCGTAGTCGGCAAATATCGATCGTTTCCAAAAACCGTGAAGAGGAATGGCATCAGCAGGTAGGTGACATGAGTGACAGCCTGGTTAGCGACCACCAACCACGAGAAGTAGCGAGCACGCTGCAGAGTGCTGCGCATCTTCTTCTTTGATGCTGTGCCATCTGGTATTGAATCCAACCCGTTTCGGCTTAGCTCAAAAACTGTCCGCAAACGTGCCCTTCAAAAATTATAGACAATTAATTAATGTAAGAAGCATTTCTTAAAAATAACTTCAATAAAGAATATTTCATTAAAAAAAAATACAGCGCGAAATCAAGCGAAATTCATTGCTACCGTGCTCTTAGGTCTGAATAGGCCTTTATTACACTCGTATACCTCGAAAGGTGAAAAATCTTACTATTGATTGATATATAGCCAGCCTATACTGTGCCATAGCTGGGCAAAGGCCTCTATGTTACATTGAGCCCCGGTTGCGAGCTGCCAGTTCCTTAGAAAAAAAAAAATACATTATAAAGTTTGATACCTCGCAGTCCACATAAAAAAGTATTTAGTCAAAGGCACAGAAGACGCGCTGATGCAGTTCATGGCTTTAAAGGTCTCGATCTTGTCAGGAAACACTCGCACCAGATAGATGAGTTGACTCATCTGTCCCACGTAGATAAAGGACCCCGCGTATATCACTGTGGCTATTACGGACAAAACTGTGAAGCCTGGAAATTAAAAAAATAGGATAATAAAAGTTAAAAATTCGAGCGTCTTTCAAGAGGAGCTCGTGTCTTAATAATAACAGTCACACGGGCAGAGGTTAGTTTGTAGATGAGTGACGAATCTTAACATACTGACACTCCTCCGTGCCTCGGAAGGAACGTTGAGCAGTTGGTCCCGGCTATCATTTGTAGATCTTTGGCAGTCGTTACGGATAGTCAGAACTCAGAAGTCAGATAATCTGAACAAAGTCTTCCCAAGAAGTCCTTTGTTACCCAGTTACTGGGTTATGGAGGTCATAAGCAGCCGCTCTACATAAAATACTGGTATTCAGCTGAATCCGGTTTGACTGGAGGCCGACCCCAATGTAGTTGGGAAAAAGGCAACGCAGATGATAAAAGTTAAGAATTAGTCTCCTCCTAATAAATAATAATTGTAGAGATACATTAGGCAATAGTTTTAATAAATCCTTTGTGAACTTTTTCAGCGGAAGGGAGTGTCACTGACTAAAACCCGTCCGTGTTCTTCCTAATGCCATTTGCGTTCCAAGGCCGCGGTGAATCTTTCGAACAAATTCCGCAACCCTAGCAGGCACAACTCGAGAAAATGCTGATGAACTGATTTTTATTTCGCGATTTCAGGTTTGGTCCCATAGTAAAAGTTGTTCATAATGATGAGTACAACGACCCCTTAAGAGGTATTGCGTTTATTCTGTTACACGTTGTAGAGAGCATACGAAAACTTATTGAGCTTTCCACATACATTTTATCAATTTTAGTCCTCCATGACAAATATAATAAGTATTTTTTTCAAATATTTGTAGTAGTTGTATGAAAGTTTGATAGCATACTTTGTCTTATTTTAAAATTCTAAATTTTAGTTTTGGCAAGATTAATTTGAAGGTTTATATTTCTATTAGCTTTAGCTAATAACAACAAAATAATTTTTCTCTTGCAAAAAATAATTTTACCTTGTCTTTACATACCATATAAAGAAAAAGAATAACCCAGTTATGGAAAATGTTTTTTAATATATTATCTATTAGAAGAAGTAGGATCAAAAATCAGGGTTAGGATTTTTTACAAGGTAAAAGCGACATCTCAAAAGGTCGCAATAATAAATTATTTTCTTCCCATAAAAAAACATAAAAATTTCTAAATGCTTATGCGTAATCTTACTTCGTTTACTTTCGCCAAAGACGTTACGAATCCCAACTAATTTTTGAATGGAGCTAATCATCTCTTTCGCTGCTTCGATGGGATCCTCCACGTAGGATAGCCTCCCCATATAATTTCTTATTTTATCTCTCAGAACCGTCATCGTTGCTCACAAACCCTTACCTATGTGAATAAAACTTAACTAAACCGGGGTATTTAAGAACAATAATTGAATACCCCAATTTGACACCCAATTACGAGAACAATTTAATCGAATTTGCCTCAATTATTGTAAATATATTTTTTAAATTGCTGTCAATATCATTTTAATATCGATAGAGACTTAAACGTTGTTTATTACTCGTAGATTGTTAAAATAATATCAATCAATTATATTTGTAATAACTGTTAATTGACTTTGCACCCTCGTGACCGCTTCTTGGGTATAAACGGAAAACGCTAAGGTTCCTGCAAATACGCAACTATAAATTGGTAGCTACATTGCAGGTGTCTTGTAGGTTTTTCCTGTTGGAAAAGAGGCCTTCGAATAAGTGGGGTAGTAGCACCTACTCATATAATACTTGAATTGCTCGAGGAAAATACGAAACCCACGTGAACGAAGACGCAGGCAACAGAAAGTTTTCGTTTACAAGCAGGACTGAGAAGTTCTTGAAACATGAATTACACTTTAGAGGTAATAACGATTTGCGTAAAAGAACCAGTGTGGTGGTGATTGACAACTTTAGTCATAGTATCTCATAGGCCCGCTTGCGCAAAGGAGAGCTATATTTTAACTCAGAGTTAGTTGCTAACGAGACGTTAAACAACAAATATCCCATACATAACGACGACGGGTTAAAACTAACTCGGAGTTAAAAGATATAACGGTTCTACAAGTGGGTCTTTTTTAATGAACCTATCAACATAACATGTGACAAGGGGCACACCTACTGTCATTAGCCGAGAACAATTGTAGACTCCGGGCTGTTGCTAATAAATTTCCGATTGAAAAACGCAATAACACTTCGCCCGACACGGAGAACAAACGCAGGAACTCCTGCTCAGCAGTAGCGTTTACAACCACTAGTCCTGAACTATCATTGACTTATGGCCGGTCTCAATATCGTTAACCAACTGTCAAATAAGCTACCAACAGTAGCTGAAACGTCATGTCTGAAAGGTTAGCATGACGTTTCAGCTACTGTTAGTAGTTAATTTGACAATTGGTTAAATGTAGATACGTATTGAGACCGGCCGTTAGTGAACATGATTAGTAAATAATGATCACTGAATCAATGAGCCTAGCCTCTTGGGCTTCCAAGACTGGAAGCTGTATGCAGCTGAGTACCAGTACTTTACATGAAACGCTTGCCTATCTTAACTTCACTACCAAGTAACTGTTAACACGATACCCCTGGCGAGACTGCTGTCAGATTTTCTGGCTTCTGACTATCCGTAACGACTGTCAAAGAGCTTCTACCTCGGCAAGCTTCCCTTGAAGATCTACCCGTCTGTTTGTTATTATTTAGCCACGAGCTGATCATTTTCGTTGTCATCATCATCATCAAATCGTGATCACTAATTCAGATCCGAAAACCCAGTGATACATTAACACCCCAGACCATGCGTCCTCGAAGTTTGGCCTTTGGTGTAGGTTGGTGTACATGTGATTGATTCTGCAGTACATTTGTAACCTCTGCCGGCGGCATGGGTGCGGTGTCTAAATTAATCACTCAATTTAGCGAAGTGCTTGCTACACATTCATTGGGGTCAGGTAAAGGTATGTGTTTGGTAATGGGTTTGTTCGGGAAACAGGCTGTTTTTTTTTAATCCTGCACGTCTGAGAATGGTTGTGTCTGTCAAGGCTCGGAATCGGTTAAAAAAATACCGCTTAATACCGGGTTATTGCGGTTTTGCTCCGAACTTTTCTAAAAAACGTGAACGTTTTATGAACTTTATTTAACCGATTTATTCGACGTGCGGCGCGGCGGGCGTGTCTGTAGACGCGTTGCAGCTTGTGAGAATGCGTTGCGATGCGTTTTTATTGCTCTAAACCGCTTAATCCGAAAATAACTTAATGTAAAGACTCCTCCATACCGGTTTAAAAAAAACCGGTTTATTCGAACGAAACCCGAATGAAAAGGTTCAGCGTCAAGTACATGGTAACGGTTTAAATATTTAACCGGTATCCGAGCCTTGGTGACTGTAACCGATTGTTAACCGGACGAGAAAGCTATACAACCATATATATTCTCATTCATAGCTTGAAAGTAGGTAGGTAGGGGCTTGGTAGTAGGTGGTTCCGACGAACAATTTAATCAAAGAATCAATAAATCTAATCTGCCAAGCCTTTTTCTAACTAATTTGGGGTCGGCTTCCAGTCTATCCGAATGGAGATGAGTACCAGTTTTTTTATGCAGCGACTGCCTATCGGACCTCTACTATTCAGTAACGGGACAACAATATTCCTTGGCAAAACTGGAAGCCGATTTTAAAAGTTCTACAAGATAGCCTTTCGACATGCTTTCAGAGGCTCGGCGGAGTCCTATAGAGACTCCGCCGAGCCTCTGAAAGCATGTCGAAAGGAACATATAGATGTAATGGATGGTTATAGCCATCTACTACGGCCTGACCTCGGAAAGCGTTGCTTAACTTCGAAGATCGACTCGTGCGCCAGTTGTAATTTGGCCACGAGCTCCTCCTTTTTGCTAAAAGAATAAACAATTTCATTTCGTTTCAATGTTTAGTCAGCCTTCATGGTTCTCAATTAAACTCACCACAAGGTCACTTGTTTATTATTAAAACCCAAATAAACTTTGGCTGTGGTTACTAAAATCATAGTTACTGTTATAAAAAACTCCCAAGACATAAACAAACCCTGTCTTTCTGATTACTTGGGTGATACAGTTGTTTATAGGGCGCGTAAAGGTGGGTCCACATTTGTGACACGTATTATTTATATGTGACATAAGAATGCACCGTCCACGCTATCTCATGACACGTAGGTATACCATACATGTTTCACTGTGAATACCAATATTTCGGAAGTTCGAGGTGTATCGCACCGATATTGTATTTCGTGACTTTTGTTCGCGTGACAGATATCGTCCACATCAACAGTACAGACACACGTTGCTGACACGGTCACGAAGCCATGTCTCAATAGAATATCACAAATGTGGACCCACCTTAAGACTGTAGGCGCGGATAATCACAATCCGAGAGCCCGTGAGCCTATACAAACGATGAAGGCAGCACAGACTTCACACACAGAGCTTCTGGCCACGACTTCGCCTGGAAAGTGATTAATTAGAATTATTTATTCTGAATTTTAAATTAATAAAATATGGGTACTTACATGAAATCTTAGGAAAAAATACAAAGGTGTTGCAGTTTGATGCCTGTATCAGGATAGGTAAACCTCCATCACAGGTGGCGGAGCACTTACCTACACTATTACTAAGGGACACACAAGAGATCATTTACTACCGGAGTAAAAAGTATCCTACGTTCTAAACCAGCCTTGACCCTGGTGTTAGGTGGCAGATGGAACACCGGGGTGGTTTTAGTCAGTAAGAGTCTGACAGACCCCTCCACCCGCCCCAGGGTGGAGGATTTCCATGAGGATTTCCCCCCGAGATCAAAAAAAAAAAAAAAAAAAGGGTTGCCATCCGTCCGGGTTTCCCCGGATTTGTCCTAGTTTAGAAGGCGTCCGGGGAGCGTCCAGGCGGGGTTTTCAAAAGTTTTCCTGGAAAAACCTGGATACTTTTTGTGTCAAGGGAAACTCGATTGATTGAAAATTAAAAAGATAAGCATCAAATGAAAACTAAACTTAGTTGAAAATTCATTCGTAATCGTGAGCCCTTTACAAGCTAAATCCGTTGCTGCAAAATAGCCGATGCTATAGTTTAAATTACAAATAAGCTGTAATAGATTATTAAAAAATGAGTTTTTTTTTAATTTAAAATGTCGTTTTTTTTTCGGGGATGTCCGGCGCAAATCTTTAATTTCAACAACATGTCCGGGTTTTTAAGATTTTGTCCGGTGTCGGCAATTTTGGTGATGGCGTCCCCTACCCTGGTGCCTAGTTCATCATCCAAATGTGGTAGTGGTGTATACCAGTGTTCTAAGCAGTATTCTGCTCAATGCTGTAGTTGTAAATGTATGATAAATTGATAATTGATAAATGATATTTATTTTGTAAGTAGGTTAAACATAACACTTTTACACGTCAATCTTTTTTGGTAGTTTTTAACCGATTTCAAAAAAGGAGGAGGTTCTCAATTCGGTGAATATTTTTTTTAACTAGGTGTGGCCGACACGTAACTTGATAGAGGAAAGAGTTTGAGAACTGACTCAAGTGCACATAACGCACCCTTAGAATGAAAGTGACCTAACTCAAAATTCCTGTTACTTATAATTTTGATATAAACTGATCTTAAAAAGCATACTCTAAAACCCTGTGGTGAAAAAGAGTCCAAATTATGAATGGGAAAGGGCAGCTTATACATAGGTCACGGGAGAGATTTTTCTTGTACCTACTCGTAACACTACTTTTTTACGATTTTCTTGCTTGTTGCAATTTTTGCGTTAGGTCACTTTCATTCTAAGGGTGCGATAAGTTGAATGACTTAATATACTGACCCAATTTCCCCGCTATTCAGTAGAAATCAGTGGGTAGGAAGATATTGACACTGAAAATATCCGACGCTCAGTTTTCCCTTCCATCAAGGTAAAGGTAAATCCGTATGTTAGTAAGAAACTCGGAACCTATTCAAACAGGTATTAAATCAATTCCGTTCTTAGAGCTTACTTATTCTGCTATTTTTCTACCAAACAATTTCCCAGGCGTTAGGTATTAATCAAATAATTATAATCGGAGCAAAAACCCAACCCATCCATAATACTAGTATAATAAATGCAATAGCTGTCTGTCTGTCTGGTTGTTACTTCTTCACAGCAGAACAAAGGTTGAAACTTGGCACACGGGTAGACTACGTCCTGGTACATGTTGTAGAAGTAAAAAAACTGAAAAATGTGCGCCTACCTTTTATAATAATTGTGTACAAGTATTATAAACCAGCAAATTGATGAACTCTTGAGACTGGACTTCAGCTTACTTTAAAGTTTAAACTATATCAAAAATAAAAGTTTATCTTTTTAAGCAACTGCTAACTAAGTAACCACTCAGGCCAACTACTCAGGATTTAAGTCTCCAGTGTAGCTTTCCCAGCTTAACTTACAGTTAACCTTTTAGTCTGACTGTACCTCTAGATAGGTGCGTAGCTAAAACATAATACTATTTATTTTCTGAAGCAAAATGGAAAATATTAAAATGTATTTGTTCAACAATATCGGTTATTAAAACGGTTTATTGAGGCTTTATATGATACAGTGTAACCCAAATAAACCGGGATTATTAGGTTCGACTGAGCTTGATTGTATTTTCCTTCTCAAATAATTTGTGTACTTTTCTACAGTAAACAGGAATCTCATTATTTTTATATAATTCCACGCAAAAATGTACGCCGTACCTGCCTACCCACAAGCCAGGCGAACTTTGGGCTTAAGGTATTTAATTACCTACTGTAACCAGGCATTTCGACTGACTCTGGATAATACTGATAGGTCGACATATTGGATCTAACAAAGTACTTTGGTACACTGGGGACGGTTGATCCGATTTTTATAGCGCAAGATAACACTTCGAGTGCCATTAAATTTTCATTAGCAGACATTTTCCTAGACGCCGGACATTTTCTGTTCTGGAGGTTCCTCTTAAATTTTGCAAGACTAATTAGAGTTTTACATGTTTTACTGTGATTTTTTTTCCGTCCCTACAGACATAAAGTTTGTTTTAAACTTCGGTACCTACCTCTAGATTCCTTATTCATTCTCCAGGAATGAACTCCACTACACCATTTTACTAAACAAAATCCAAAGTCGAGAGGTTATTCGCTCGCTCTCATATTTTACATATCGGTAACCATGCGCATCTTCAATCCCGATAAAACATGTCCGCCACTGTAACTCCCACAAAAAGAATCCATCTTTCTATAAAATAAAGAAGTCCTGGTTCACGGCTCACAGTGTCTAGTTTCTATAGAAAGGCTTTAATTTCCGTTCGAGAACGAGCGGCAGGTAATGGAATGAATCGAGAGAGGTAATTACTCCTGCAGCCGGTACGTTGTGGCCTGAAGTGAAATACGACTGCCGTAAATGTGGGAGCATTCTTGTTGGGGTCTCGTGGGCGTTACATTTGTTCAGGATTTCTGTTAGATTTTTCTTTGATCTGGTGTAGTGTTAGACTACGTATAACTGAGGTATTATAGTTGGTTTACTTGGTTTATTTTACTGAGGATAGCTATAAAGTAGAATATGCTTGTCAAACCATGAGCACAAATTATGGCCGGTGAGCTGGCGAAAGTTGGAATGCCAACCACTATAGGTACTTAAATTAATTTTCACACCATCTGCACGAAAATGTGAAATTATATATGCTATGCAAACCTAACCTAAAGTACCTACGTCATTATAGCCCGCTAGCGGCACCTGGCGGCCGCCGCTCCTGGGTACAGGTCGCGCGGTCAAAATTAAGTTCCAAATTCAAATCACAGTAGGTATTGCTGGCGAGTTATAATGAAATTTAGTACAATATTATAGCGGGCGGTGGACGGGGGCACATCTACGGACGCGCGACCTGCTCCCAGCAATGGAGCTGACGCGCGCCGCTTGAAGTGTACATACAACCACCTCTCTTCATGGCTTGAGCACAATTTTCTCGCAGTACCTAGGTGTGAAAAGTAGAGTATGCTCCTCAGGGATAAAGGTGTCTTTGCCTTGGGCTAGCTTAAATCCCTCGCTGCATACAGGATTCTTGTGTTAACTCATCGCTTCGCTCGTGAGTTAAACTCTCGAATCCTTCATTGCGTTCGGGATTCAATATGACGAACGTGACATAAGACACTGCTTTATTCCCTCGGTGCATAATCAACTATAAAAATTCGAGATTGGAACAACATCTACTTATGTCTTACCTACCTATACCTACATCAAATTTCAAATTCCATTGCAACCGATACTTTTTAGGGCCTTATTTAAACAAATGGTCACACAAAAGTCAACATAAAATTTTTGTATCTATGAATTAAAATTATCTCGAATGATTAAATAAAGTAGAGATCACAGAGTAAAAATACAATTTATGACAACCCATTTCTATCTGACAACAGCTAGAACTTTCCTTTAATTGAATAAGTAAGTACTAGCTTTTGCCAGCGGCGTCGTTCGCGTTGAAGTAACCTGTTTCGTCTCCGGGGTCCCTTCTATCAGTTTGGAGAATTAGGCGTGAAAGAAGAGGTTCTTAGGTTTTACACTGGATAATGTTAATAGTCTGGAAATCTGAACTTTTATCTATCTATAAACGTATACTTAATCTTGATATGCGTTTGCTCTTAAATGTAGTCTAGATCATAGATGACAGAGACAAAGTCGACTATAGGTATAATATAACAATAATAAAGCTGAAGAGTTTGTATGTTTGTTTGGTTGAACACGCTAATCTCTGGACTACCAGTCGGATTTGGAAAATTATTTTTGAATATTTCATGAGGACGAAAACGAAACGGGGAAAACGGGATATGCACGTACGAAGTCGCGGGCAAAAGCTAGAATATAAATAAAGGCGAAAGGTCATTCACTGATTAATCACGAAATCTGAAGGTGAAAATTGGAAAGAGGAGATGAAGTTTTTAGTGAAGCACATTAGGTACTGCTTGCCTCAATATACATAGAAATTGTTATCTACAAACATGATATTGAAACGGATGTTACGATTTTTTCGTTTTCAGTAAAAAAAATACAACCGACTACCAAAACAAAACACTACAAAGTATAAAATAATTTTATTTATTTTGTTTTTTTTTAGAAGTCGGTTGTATTTTTTAGTAAAAGTTTTTTATTTCTCGCTTTTTAATGTTAGGTACCCACACCTAACAACACCACTGGAAAGTCACAGGAAAGCAAAATACGCAATTTCGTTTAATTGGATGACATATTTTTCAGCACATTTAAAACCCAAACTACTGAATAAATAAAAACCACTACAAAGTTCAAAATAACTTTAATTTTGAAAGACGGCGTTTCTCGTGTGGTTTCTTCGTTTTTGACATCGACGAAGTAATTTAAAATTTTTTAGTGCTGCCCCAGAAATTCCAACTAGTCCCCATCTATTTAGCTGTCTATCTCCGAAGTTCTTCATCAGATCTTTACGAAATTTAGATGGGACCATTTCGGAATAAACCTCCGAATAAAAAAAACAATTTTGCAATTTTGTCTATATGCATATATGACGGAGTTATTCTCAAACATATATAAAAAATTTATATTTTAACATCGTAATTGATAACCTCTTCCTTTTTTAAATCGGTTTAAAATGGAATGTGAATGAAAGCTCACTACTTACTTCGATTTAGAAACTGCAAATAACTATGTAGAAAGAATGAAGATCGCAACTATTAATATTGCAAGATTACCCTTTACCCTTCAAAGGGGGTCGGGGTGGGGGGTGTCGTAGTTTGCAGTGGAAAGTAGGTACTAAATCTGCGCGGACGAAGTGCTAGTAGGTAACTTTATATGGGTAGCAACTGTAATGCCACGTAATGCCTACTTAGACAGATACCTAATTGTGTATTTCGTGTAGGCAGGCATTACAGTAAACCCAGGTATCAGCTGGAAATAGACACAATGTCGATCCAAAATTAAAACAGCTGAAACATTAATCTCGCCAAAAATAAAACAAGCACGCCCGAAACGGCTTCGTCAGGCTTACGCGTTGATCCATAGACAAACAATCTTGATGTTTTTTACACTGCGTTCATTCAGGAGTTCACTCGAAAGGAGCCGTTTACTTATAACTCGTGCGAGTTAACTTGACACCTGGCTCGACACATTTCGAATGACGTTTTGAGTTTGACGTTTTTATTTAAATTGTACGATTCGATTTCGATTAAAACAATATAAACACGTCAGCATCAACGGTAACAGTGATGCTGACGTGCGTACCTATATATTATTTTCATCGAAATCGAATCGTACAATTTAAATAAAAACGTCAAAACGTCATTTGAGCCTGGTGTCAAGTTAACTCGCACGAGTAGTACTTACTTAAATCGTTTTCAAGGCTGTGTTCCGCGAAAGGGTGGGCAGACATATAAGTACCTGTAGGTACCTACTACCTACACCCATACTACGCCAGTTAGTTTTAAGTCTTATGAAATAGGGGAAGAGCCCATTGCTATAACCGGGTACAAATCCAGCTATTCGGGGGAAAGCCCGATATCATTATTATCCGACCCGGGAATCGAACCCAGGACGGGTCAAAACCTAAGTGGATATTTCTTCGTATTATGAAGGCCTTTTTAGCTCCACCAACCAGGTAGTTCCTTCTCCATTAGATAGAAATCTTCGTGTCTTGATTAGATCTCCAGCATTAACAAAATCGGAAAAATCCTAGCTTATGAATAGCAGATATATGTGTAACGAGACTGAACCAGATTGCACTTCTTTCGGTGGATTTCTAGATTCTCGGACAAATAAAAAAAAGTCAAAACGTTTATTTCAATTAGGCCATCACACGGCACTTTTGAACGTCAGCATTTACAGTTCAGTAAAATAATAATATTACATTATTATTTTACTGAACTGTAAATGCTGACGCTTCGACTTACTCTGTGTTCAAATGATGGGTTACATGTTATAATATCTGAACGTATTATAACTATTTTCGAGATGACTACGGTCAAAAGACCTATACCTACTACTGTTTAAAATACCTAAGGATCGTTTCACAGATTTTTGTAATAACTAATGAACGAAATCCATAAAGGAGAATTCACCTACGGTTTATTCAACTAAGTACAATTAATTAACCTAAGGTTGATCGATGTAATGGACGATTCACACATTGTAGATTTTTCTGTAGTCAATATTTCTAGCCATTATTGACATCAAATGACCTAAATATCGATTACAGAGTATTATCCTTTAATTAAATAATAAACTTTTCTTTCGAGCTCGGTCGACGGAAGGCTCCTATTTCTGGGTGGTTTAAAAAAATAACCACAAAGGGGATGGCAGGACCCAAACAAGTCGGAGTGCCCCAAGTCCCGAGCCCGCTTCAATCACTCTTGCAGTAAGTAGGTATGTGTCGTGGCCATATCACAGAATTGGCCATTTCATGACGTGGCCGAAAATTTCATGAAATGGTTATATTTCATGAAATGGCCCGCGAAAACTGACAATATCGTTTAAACTTCAACGTTTAATGATATTTCAATCCACGTTTGGCCATATCCTGTCGTACTTGGCCACATCATGAAATGACATCTTCAAACGTACCTTGGGCGGTACAGCGGTCGGCCCGGTTGACAGAGCCACGATCCGCAAGGCTTCTAATTCTGGGTGGTTAAAAATATTACCTCGACGGGAATGGCCCAATATCTTAAAAAATCATTAGATTAATCGTTCGTAATTGCGATTATTTTAGTTTAATCAAAATTAAGTAAGTAAAACAGTGGGTACTTGAGTCGACCAATACCTATGCGCTATGAACATACTTATGTGAATCAAAATAGTTACCTATATGTATGTGAATATGTTTACGAATAGTTATTCAAAAATAGTTAAGTAGTTATTTTCGTTTAGATATTTAACTTCCACTTTTCATCTTTTACAGGTCACGGATGATAAAGGGTTCCGTGGTAGGGATAAGTATATGAGTAATCGAGTATTTATTTACGCTTGCACAAAATGTATTATATCGATTGCATAGGTTTAAGTACTTGGTCAATTTTTAATAATACCTAATTAATAATAATAATAATTTATTTGACCAAAAATGTTGTACAATCAAACACTTACGAACAACTATTATGCAACAAGAACAAATACATACCTATTAGAGAGTAACAATCGTGTCAGTAGTATTTGCATTGAATTCTGGTACCCAAGGAAAGATTTAACTTGTGTTATGGGTACCAGGATTCTCGCGCTAGTTTTTTACATCATAAGTTACATCAGAAGGTCAGTAGTTGGACAAGTGATAATTTGTAAAACAGCCCTTTTATGTGTGTGAGTGTGGTGCATTGTGATATTGTGAGGTTGTGTGTGAGTTGTTGCACTGAGAAGAGTTCATGTGTAGGTCGTGAATTAGAGAAATGACAACTTTAGGAGATTTTCTGTTTCATCATAGCTCTGCATCTGTAACCAGCCATACACCGTTCTCTTACATTTCTGTAGAGTTGTGGAATAAATGGAGCAGTGTTTTTGTATAGAATGTGCCGAACTCAAGAGTGAAGATAATAATAATATAGGTACCTACCGCCTTACAATCAAGATCTCTCCATTCTTATTATGATTGCGTATTAATAGTAAGATTGCTAACAATCAAGCAGCTCAACAGATTGATTGGAGAGCCGTCAGAATATTGGCCGGCATTTGATCGTATTATCCCTGGCCTCCGATTGATCTATTGTTTGCAATGGCTGTGCTCCGCTATCCACAGTACATCTGTTAGGTATAATTTAGTTTAATCCAGCCAACTGTGCCGAGTAGGCCAAAATAATAGGTGTATTATACCTACTATGGTAGGTAATAGCGAGGGATTGAATTTCAGAGTACTTACTATTATACCTACCTAAGCTAATAGAACTAAAGTTATTGTTTTAGGACGATTGGACTTACAGCAGTTAGGTACTCATACCACCATGAGGGAAGTACCTATTAGGTAAGTAAATATCGACAATTTTGGTGGCGATGCTGATCTGGCAATCTATCGTTTCCAGAGTTCTGTGCCCGGAGGGTGTAAACAACGGAACCATATTACTAGTTAAAGTACTACTAAGTCCAACCGTATATCTGTCAGCGGCTCGTATCCCATGAACATAGACAGTTGAAATTTTCACAGAGTAGACATTTTCAATTACCTACCGTTGCCCGTTATAAAAACCGATCAAGTTCGAGGTGGTACACATTGACATTTGGGACACTAGCAAATGGAACACCGCACTCGCCAAATCACGTGTGCAACGACCTACTTGGGTAGACAATCGATTCAGTGGTTTTAAAGATAAAAAAAAAGCAACAATTTTAAAATCACAAGACGGGAACCTGGAGTTATCGAGCTCGCTTTGCTCACTGTTTAATTTGAAAATCTAGTTTTTCTACGTAGGTACCAGTACCGGGGCCCACATATTGATTTGACACCCCGGAATCCCGTCAGACTTTGTTCGCCACTAAAATTCCTACTACTATCTAGTTTTCTCTCTTTTGCCCATCGCCTAAAGCAAGTGTTAGGTACGCCTATCCATGGGGGCTTTCCATATAGTGCACTGAAGTTCACGATGGAGAAGCACGTGTTCTTTGGGCTTAACAAAGGGTAGGTACTTCGCCCACAGTTTGTTCCTCTCCTAAAGGTGGGTATCGGTGGGATCTTGGTTCGCACTTGGTTGGCAAACGTATCCACTGCCGTAGATCGTAAGAACCTCTTGGTACTTTTTAGGGTTGATCCACACATATCGCGGCCGAGACGTGGACCTAGCACGAATGTTTTGACGTATAGTAACGCTACAGTATCGTTAACGTAAGTGAATTTTGAATATAACAACAACCCCATACTATTTCGGTTTAATTTTATGCGACTTACACAATTTGTATCATACAAAAATATGAAAATAGTATCCAATTCAAATAAATATCATGTGCGAAACTATTAGTATTATAATTATAGTAAAATGTTACGTTACGTTACTATACGTCAAAAATATTCGTGCTAGGCCCTCGGGACGAGTCCAGGCTGTGGTCCTTCACAACGTGGTCTGACACGGGCACGACCAGGGCGTATGTGAACGAGTTCATATAAAATATACGCACCGATATTATTTTAAGCTCCAGACGGACCGCGGGCCGGCCACGTCCCAGGCCCTGAGACCGGATATATGTAGATCAACCTTTACGGAGTAGTCATATATCATAGAGAGGATGGTTTACGCTAAAATAATGTTAGCGAAAAATATAAAATGCAAATTCGTTTTTCAACTTTCCATTTACTGTAACCTATTTAATATGGACAACATTCAGGCTAACAAAAAATAAATAAAAACCTATACTTTGTATCAACACATTTTATTTCTTATAGGCATAACATGGACTCTTTGCCAGTCAGTTTTCGCTCTGCTAGTAATTAACACTATAAAGAAGGCACACCATACATATTTACCCAAGCCCGACATGAATGATACTTATCCCAGTTTTCTGTTCATATGCAATATTTTGATTCATTTTCGATGGCTGAATGTTATTGAACATTCAGCCATCGAAAATGAATCCGCCGTTATGGAAGCGGAACACTGCAATGAAAAGTCGTCTAACGACACTTCAAAACATAAATTATTTTTCATAAACATTCATCGAAATTGATTTTTTTTTTTCTTTTGTTAGGTATGTCAAATAATTCCTGTCGGGCTTTGGTCACGAATGAACCTTCTGCGAAACATCGACATTTTTGTAGGATAAACAGGTTTTAGTGCGTAAGGGCAGAGCCATGCCAAGTGCAGATCGGTCTTCACTCAAACAAATACCAATCTTGCTCAGGTAGTAATAAAGTTGAAAATAAAAAGACGGAGGTGCGTCACTAAAATGTTCTTTATTTCCGACGTTGTTTTAATGAGCGCAATGTTGATATTTGTCTGGCAATAAAAACCGCGCTGCACTGGGCTCCACCAGGTCTACGCAACCCTAGGCAGGAACAAAACAATTGCAACAATTTCATATTGGGATCTTTGATTCTTTCTTATTGGTACTTCATTCACACAATCGCAAAACAACTATGTACAAATAATCTAATAACGAGCTACTATTTCATGTTTTTGTATCAAATGCCTTGTACTAGTACTTTTGTATGACTAAATACTATACAATTCTTTTCTTAGGACGCGGTCCAAGCTGTGTTCTATTGAACTGGTAAGATCCCCGTTGTAGACGTGATGGGTCTAACGGTTGTTGTTTAGCGATCTCAGCGGTGAGTAGCTGATCCAGAGTCTAAAAACAAAAAAGAAATATTAGCTTTGCATCATTTAATATCGTTAGAATTTACCCTGCAATTAAAAAACTCAATCAATCTGCCTAGTCTTTTCTCAAATATATTGGGGTCGACTTCCTGACTAACCGGACGCAGCTGAGTTCCAGTATCTTCCATGGAGCGAGCCGATCTGACCCCCACATTCCAGTAACCGGGAAACACGACCACTTACGGTCGTCCATTAACCTTTTGACCGCCACGGTCGGCTATAGGTGACAAATGAAAAAGTAACCTACACGCCACCGTCGGCTAGAGCCGACAAAAAAACGGAGAATGATTGTGGTTTGGCGTCGGGGGCACACCAATTTGTTTATGCTCTGGCGTTCAAAAGGTTAATTATGTGGTGTTTTTTAGCAAATTTTTAGCCCCCCTCCCTCCTGGTGACACATGGTGAGGTTTATACTAAAGCAGTAGATTTTGTTCCAAAAAAAAAACTTGGTTACGTATCTCAAAAAAAAAATCTCAATATTATCTTTAAATACAGGTATGTAATCTGATTTAATTCTGGAAAATTCACGTTAAACGAAAAAATTAATGTAAGTGATACCCGATTACACACCCCCTCCCCTGTTGTGATAAGGGACGCTTACCTTACTCTCAACAAGCCCTCTATCTTTCAAGGCTTTCTCGATGTCCTCAAATTCTTTCTGTACATCTTTATTTTTACTAATTTCGACAGCTTTCCGAACCCTTTCAAGCTGAAAAAGATTTACTTCGTTTTAAGCATAAATTTACGTAGTTAAGATGCTGTGTAAGCAAGAAATAGGCATCAGAGATCACCACCAAAGACCCATCTAGTGAATAATCATTTTCTGGGGTCTTTTGCTCCATCACTTACCATCAGATGAAACCAAGGTCTATAGCAGGCTCACCAGGCATTCAAAATGTATGCAAAACGAAACTTACGGTCTCGTCAAAGAAGGTGTGTTTGTCCTTCTGTGCAGGACTATCAATGTCCAGGACATTTCTCAAAACGGGCAATGTGTCTTCAACTCTACCCATATCTGCTAATGCTATAGCCTGTTGGACATAAATACATCCTATATAATACAAACAGTATTTGATCTATCTAAAATATCTATATCAAATAGTTTATATTCATAATATAGGTTTTATAACATGTTACAGAAGAAAATGAGGTGCCTGCACTTTATTATATTATTTCATAGTCAACTTTCGTCACAATCAAATTCATTTGAAATATTGTTAAGTATTTTCTATTCTTGAGGATTGGTAATAAATTAGAATTTGACATTTAAGACATACCTTTATATTCCTAATAGTAACATAATGCTGTTTTTGTGACGATATTGATTCCATGGCTATGTGTGGAGCCCCTTGCTTTAAAGCTAAAGCTGAAAAAAAACACAGCATTGAAAACATCTTATTAGCTTCAATCATTATACACTTGACATGGTAACCAAACAAACTACACTTTGAAATACTTATTTAATATTACAACCTAAAATTACAACACTAACAACAAAAAATAAGTGTGTTTCTGCTAAATCACCTTTGTGTAAGGTTAATTTTAGTACAACTATTTAGTATACAACTATTACATCAAATATTTATGAGGAGGAGTTTTGTGTGTTCAACATACTAACCAGCAAAAAAAGTACATGCTCTTCTGACTGGTACACTCCCAGCACTGGCCATATCAGACCATAGTTTAGATGCATACTCTAAACTCTTTGGTGTGTTCTGTAATTAAAAATGGGAAATTAAATGTAAAATTCTTTATGCTTAGTTACAATGACTTACTTATATATAATCATTAATTGGTGTTATTTTAAATTATTCTATACTAATGACGTATATAAGGAGCGCATAGTCCGCAACCGAGGCAGTATTGGATTTGCGATACAAGCGAATACTTCGGAAGCGATCTTCAAGTGCGATTAAAGTTATCAGTAGTGAAGTTGTGTTTTATAAAAAATGAGTTAAAAGTTGTAATTAGTGTTTTTAAATTAAAGTGTCATTTTGGTTATTTAATCGGCTGTTTTTACTGTCACGAACCCCAAGCCCGTAACACTAATACAATAAAGCTGAAGAGTTTGTTTGAACTCACTAATCTCTGGAACTAGCAGTAGGATTTGGAAAATTCTTTTTTGTATATGATAGCCAAATTCATGAGGCAGGCTATTAGGCTATACGGGAACGGGACAAAACGGGATATGCGCGTACGAAGTCGCGGTATAATATAATAAACCCTGACACAACAACACAACACAACATTTTTCTTTCTTTTCTTTCTTTATTTGTTTGAACGCGCTAATCTCTTGAACTACTAGCCGAATTTAGATTTTTTTTTAATATGATAGCCACATTCATGAGGGAGGCTATAGGCTATATGGGAACGGGAAAAAACGGGATATGGGCTTACGAAGTCGCGGGCAAAAGCTAGTTTTTTATATGATTGGTTGCTCAATAAAGAATATCTCCTAGAGTAGTAACCACAGGGTCTTTGTTGTGCAAGCATACAACTTCCGCTTTTAGCAGCAAATAGTTTGACAACGACAACAAAAGTGGCTGCTCTACTTTTGTTTTTCATTTTCTTAAATTGGTTTAAAAGATACTCACTTGTTTATAACATGCTGCCAGTACCATTACCACACAGTATTTGGGGAACTTGCTCATGTTAATCTGTTTCAGTTGTAGCCTGTCAAATACTTTGTACATCTCATCATACATCTCGTGGTTATACAGAAGGTCAAGCAAGATATGATATGACATTTGCTGGTCAAAGAAACCATCATTTTTTGGGTCATAGAAGCACTGGAAAAATGGTTCAATATTTAAAAATTGTGTTTTCTAATGAAATATTTTAGCAATTACTCATCAACTTTAACATGTGATAGTTGTAATAAATAAGTGATTTGTTTTCCATAAATAACTATACATATTTGAATTAAGAATATGAGATAACATTCAAATTTTAGAATAACTAACTCCATGTTCTACAAAACAAAGTTCAAATTCCATTGCAACCCATAGCAAGGCTTTTTTAGGGTTCCGTACCCAAAGGGTAAAAACGGGACCCTATTACTAAGACTCCGCCTGTCTGTCACCAGGCTGTATCTCATGAATTGTGAAAGCTAGACAGTTGAAATTTCAAAAATCACAGATGATGTCTTTCAGTTGCAGCTATAATAAAAATAAAAAAAAAGTGGACATACAAGAAACATGTTTTTTTCGGCTTATGGTATGGAACCCTTTGTGTGCAACTCCAACTTGCACTTGGCCAGTTTTTGTAATAATGATTTGGACACTTAATAATTCATTTAAAATACACAAAAGTAAAGTTGATACTTGAGTTGGTGCCAATGGATTTAAAATAAAATTATCACAAATTATAAATTCAAGTATGCACACTGTCTTAATCAAAATAATTTCTTCTAAAACCTGTATATTTTACCTCCAGTGCTTCCTTAGGTGCATCCAAGAAGTGGAACATCCTCATAACAACTGGTCCAAAGACATAAGACCCAAACCTAAGCTCATTGTTCTGAGAATTAAACCTGGAATACAATGAGAGCTGTTAAAATTTACTACCCAAAGGACATAATAACACACCTTCAGAATAACAGTGACTTATCTCAGAAATTGCAAATTGTGGAAAATTACCAAGAAAGTCTTCAAGTAATATTCATATTATGTACAAAGAGCATTGATTAATAGTAGTAATGTTGATGAAATTGAAATGTATCTCTCCAGTGATTCAAGCTTTCACCAAAGGTTTAGTAGAGTAGGCTTTTTAGGTCATTTTATATAGCAAAAAAAAATGGTATCATTTTTATTGGTAGCAGGCGTCAACTATGTATGTATGGGGACACCCTTTAATTTTCAACATTTGTATTTTTTGGAATTTTTCCTTTATTTCTGCTGTAAAACCTGACAAATTTCGTGATTCTAGGTCAACCTAGTTCTACCGTATAGGTTTTCGACCCAAAACTTATAGGGTACTTACAGTTGACCTAGAATTGTCAATTTTGGTTCAAAGCAAGGTCTTACAGCACAAGTAAAGGGAAAAATTCCGAAAAATAAAAAAAGATGAAAATTAAGGTAAATTGGTACTTACAAGTTTTCACGAAAATCTAAATCTGCCCATATCTTTTTATCGTGTTGACTCAGGACCTTGATTTTTATACACCTAATAAGGACAATAGACCTCAGTATCTGGTATAAATTTCAACTTGCAAGGTCCACCTGTTCCTGATGACAGTCCCTTGCCAATTCATTTATGAAAATATTATGTATGTGCGGAAAAATCTACATCTTTTTAGTAAAATTAGTGATAGACATCATTTTAATACTAGAAATAAAGACAAATTAGATCAACCATTTTTTAGATTAGCTAAAGTCCACACTTCTTTCATGGGGTATTGTGTTAAATGTTACAACAAAATACCTTCTGACATATTAGAACTAAATGAAAGAAAATTTAAAACTTATGTTAAAAGTACACTTTGTAAACAAGCATATTACAAATTAGAAGATTACATTCAGGATAAGAATGCTTGGAAACATGCTGGTCCTGCTCCATAGAACAATCAAGGGTGTAGACAAAATCAAACTGGTTGATTTATGAATTAACTTTATAGATATACTTTATAGGTTTCTTTTTTGTGTTTTTATTTTTGTTTAATTAATGGTTATTAAGATTATCTGTAAATATGTGAGTACCATTTACCTAAATTTCTTTAGAAAATGAATAAGTTTACCTCTGCTGGTAATACTTTGTTCTTATAAGTAGCATACTCTGGGTGCATCGTCCTCACATAATATTAAATTAATTTTTGTATACCAAATTTTATAAAATCATTTTTTGAACAGAGTAACTATGGAGTTTCTTGTCCATTCTTGTCCATAAGAATCTACCTTTCCGAATGGACAGTAGAGTCACTTTATTAATGTAATATTATTATTTAACTGAACTGTAAATGCTGACGTTCAAAAGTGCGGTTTAATGGCCTAATTGAAATAAACGTTTTGACTTTGACCTGAGAAAGTTGGTGACACACGGACGGACAGACAGATGGACAGACAGACAGATTTTTTACCTTTTGAGGTACACGGAACCCTAAAAACCGAAGTTACAGGAATTTTAGTAAGGTCACTATCATTCTGAGGAAGTGAATAATAATTATTCAGGGTTTTCCTGTCACAGCATTGTAAATTGTCTGGACTCACTCCAGCCAATTAAAAGCTGCTGGGCATCAGATAGTAATAAATGTGTTCCTTACTTTTGGATCATACTTAATATGAGTTTCAAGTCAGTAGGCTCAGCTAAGTGTACCATATTTTTCAAGTCTTCTGTAAATATCATATTTTCTTGGGATGACACAAATTCATTCATCTTAGTTCTGAACTTCTCGGTATAATTGGTGAATTGCTCCTTGGCTCTTTTCCTTGTTTGTAAGAAGCCATCGATGCCTAACGCGGCAGGCGAATAGAGGTTCTTGACTGGAAATAAAAAAGACAACTCATAAAAGCCTCAATAACGCCACAATAATATATTGTTGGATCTTATTCTCAGGAAAATTAAGATCAGAAAGACCAATCTTAAAAAAATTAAATTAAATCACAAACCCTGAGTCACGTAAACGCCTCTATACGGCGCTATTAAACGTAAATTTGAATTGAAACTAGTTCTCGCAAGAGAATTAACTATAAAAGACATTTTAATACAATAAATCCACAGTGAAATTTCTCAAATGTAATAAAATTTATAGGTTATGTCACTAGTGAGAACCAGAGGGAAACCGGACAACGGGGGGACGTTTTGTTTATGGTCTTTTTGACAGTTGACGTTGACAGCAACCCACAGCCATGCCCACAGCCAAAAAAAAAGTGTTTCCCATAAACAAAGGGCTCCAAGAGTCAGAGACTTTTGGTCGTCTCAGGTGCCTTTTTGATTTTTGCCTGGTTTATTTCAAACCAGTATTTTTAACAACAAATAAATCGTTTGACACCGGTAACTCACGGTAGTTTCGACCCTTGGGACGTGTAACTAGTAAATAGTTCGTAGACAAACGATGTAGAGACTAGAGACCCATGCATGGAAGAAACGTAAGAAACCATGGTATAGACGAAAGAGCAATTAAAAAAAAAATAAGGCGTAACCATAACGTAACCATAACCAAGAACCAACAAAACAAAAATGGAGGTGTTTATGTGAAAATGTAAATTTTTGATAATTTAATTTCGAGAAAATTGTTCGATGTAGTTGGCATAACTTCAACTAAAAATTAGCGTCACTGTAGTGAATGACTTTCAAGTCATTAAATTTCTAAAACTAAAGAAGATCTGTGTGAAATAATTTGCGACATTATTGAGTGTGGCATGAATGTAACAATGAATTTATTGATTTGATGAATCACTCTTTGAGAATCAGACAGTTTTTGTACGATTCTAGGATTTGTGAAAGCGAACAACAAATTGTGTAACGCAAGAAACCACAGGGCAATAAAAACCCGAAAGGTTTCCTGTGTTACACAACCCTCATTCTTGACTCACAGGATTCTTAGCATGATTTTCAGTTAACTTTGTAATACACCAATATTTGGTCTGGGTAAATCCTATGTAAAATTTGATTGCATTGCTGATCATTTAAGGTTAAATAAAACGAAACAATTGTAGTAGTGAAAATAGTTATTATTTATTTTCACATAAATTCTGCCATTATTTTGTGTTAGCTTGCCCATTATTGTCATTTATTTTCACATTTTATTTCATGCTATGAATACTGTTTTGAAATATCAATCTTTCTTAATATCTACATGTTTGCTAAAACAAACATGTTTTTATTAAGAATCATATGCAACTAAGGATTTGTATTGTGTATTACAATATTTTTCAAATTAAATTGGTGTAATAATTGTGTATTTCACTAATAAGCACAATTTTTTCTAGCTAGCACATAGACTTTATGATTTGAGGTCCATATCAAATAAATAGTCATGGACGGAAGTGTTAAGTGACAAATTGATCACTGGACATATGACTGGACAATGTAAACTGAGATGAGAGGTCAACCATCAACATGAAAAGTATTGACGACTGAGTAATGTTGGACCTGATGATAGTGGCAGGGTGGAAATGTAATCAAAGATACAGTTAACAATACTTATGTATAGATGCGCAAACAGTCAACTTCATGAGGGTTGTGATATGATGTCCTTCATACTCTATAACATAATACTCAGGGTCTTTAAACAACATTCATGAAAGTGACACAAGGCTCATGCTTTTAATGCACAAAATCATGTATTTTTTATATATCCTATCTACTTCAAACCCTTTTTAATGTTGGCTTCAGTAGTTCTAATTTAATGTGTTGAAATTAATTATGATGTTTTATATCTTTACAGATAAGTGGTGCTGTTCTTACAGAATTTATTAAGTGCTAATTAAATCATTAGGAGTTGAAATGGCCGACAGTTACAGCAGACATTCGCAAAACAAATCAACAAGATATCAACAGAATGAAAAAGATATTATGATGAAATCCAAATCTAGGAGGTCTAAATATTCTGATCAAAAATATCATCATGTGGAGGCAAAAACACCTCCATTGCCCACCAGAAGCACCTCTACATTAGAAGAATTGATACAAAAAAGAGAATCTCTCAAACAGGAACTAAAAAACATTGTAAAACATTCAGACCCCTCATCAAATAAAGAAAGCAAAAAACGTAGGCATTCCAAAGAAGACTATGCTTATGAAATTATTAGTAATAAAAAAACTTACAAGGAGAATGAGACTAAATCCAACATAAATTCTAAAAGAAAATCTTTTCATGAATCTTCTCCAGAACTAGATCATACACAAGCAGATTCAGAAGATGAAGAAAGTATTATTGAGCTGAGAAGAAATCTACGTAAACAACTTTTAGAAAAATTCAAGGGCTCTAATGATAAGAGCAGTGATAGCAATGAATCAAACAATAAGGACAATAGTTCTGTAGATAAAACCCTCAAGCATGTTAAAAGTGATCAAATGAACCAAAATATTTCAAAACAAACAACAGACATGTTTTCTGAACAAGATGAGTTTGATTCTAAGAATACATCGAATAATGTAACTCATAACGACAATGATGCTAATCTGACCGATAATTGGGATGATCCAGATGGGTACTACAATATACGTATTGGAGACGTTATCAACAATAGATACACCATTAAAAGTATTTTAGGCCAAGGAGTGTTTGCTAATGTTGTTCGAGCTCAAGATAACACAGAGGGAAATGATTACGTGGCCATTAAAATCATTAGAAACAATGAATTAATGTATAAAACCAGTCTAAAAGAAATAGCCATTTTAAAAGAAATAAAGAAAGCAGACCCTGACAACAAATATCATTGTGTTCAGTTTTTTGGACAATTTATGCACAAAGGACACCTTTGTCTTTTACTAGAATCTTTGCACATGGATTTAAGAGGTGTCATCAAAAAGTATGGCAAAAATCATGGTATCAACATAAAAGCATTAATGAGCTATAGCAGACAGTTACTTATGGCATTAAGGCTACTCAAGAAACTTGGGATTATTCATGCTGATATAAAACCTGACAATATTTTAGTGAATGAAAAGAAAAATGTCTTAAAATTGTGTGATTTTGGCTCAGCAGCAAAGAGTGATGACAATGAGCCTACCCCTTATCTAGTTTCAAGGTTTTACAGAGCACCAGAAATCATTCTCGGAGTGCCATACAAACATGGTGTTGATGTATGGTCAGCAGCATGTACCATTTTTGAAATGGCTACTGCAAAAATTATGTTTACAGGAAGTTCAAACAATAAAATGTTAAAATGTTTTATGGATCTAAAAGGAAAATTCTCTAGCAAGCTTGTTAGAAGAGGTAAATTCAAAGATCAACATTTTAATTACAATAATAACTTCCTTCTTCACAAAAAAGATGAATTTACTGGTAGAGAAAAAGTTGTTGAAATGGGCAATATTAGTATTAGTAGAGATTTACTTTATGAACTCAAAAAGTCTCATAGGAATGCATTTCTGAATGAAGATAGAAAACTTGCACAACTCAAAGACTTGCTTGATAAGATGACAATGCTAGACTCTAGTCAAAGAATTTCAGTGTCTGACTGCTTAAAGCATCCTTTCATTTTAGAGGAGTTAGAGAAAAATACAAGTAAAAAATAATAAAGCTGTTTTATTTTGTTACAATAAGATAAAGTTAATAAAAGATTTTCAATAAAAAGTATGTATTTACTTTATTATCTTCTAACGAGACGAAAACAACAAAAATATACGCCATAAACCAAAATATCACTTAAGGTTTTCATATAATTATATGGACTATCACAATTTAAACGGAAAAATTGACTTTGTCATCCAATGTAATAAAACTGTTGAAACGGGAATTGACAAGACCACGACCTCCGAGGCTATCCTGAGAGTACAATCATTTCACAAAACCAAAATTAGTAAGTACATAGATCAGATAAATGTAATTTGATTTAAAATAAATAGGCTTATTAATCAAAGCTTTTTTTATTAAGGTGTGTACAAACACTATCTATAAATAGGTACTTTCCAGTGAAACTATAAATATTTTCAAAATATGTAATAAGATTTATTTAAAGGTGGGAAATGTTAATATTGGTAACGAAATCGCAGCTGGCAAATAGTACTTACATTTTTATGTAGTCAAGTTTTTATGTTATATGATTGTTACAAACAACATATAAATATCAATCGGATCACCACTTAAAACAATTATAAATTACAAATAGAACCTTCTTTAAAAAATATATAAAAAAATCATTGTTTACTTTCCATTTTTTGCCGTTTCGCTAGGTACTCTCTCCATATTTATATTCCATAAAAAAAATATAACAACAAAAGTAAGTAGATTATAATGCATCACAGTACAATAACATAAACAAACCAATATGTATCTGTTACTGGCGAAGTCCGCAGTTCGCAAAGTTGACCGTGAGTTATGAACCTTGAACCTTTTGAATTACCTACTTTACTAGATACTCTACTTAGATACACAGGGTGTAAAAAGAAAGCGGAAATCTACACGATGACAATACGGTGCCGAGCTGGTGTGGGCATTCTGTAACCATTATGAGCTCCATCCATAACTAGCATTTACCATGTACGATCCTGTGTATGTGTTTTGAACCTTTAGTTTAATAACCCACAGCATATTTTGAAATATTTGGGTAACAAGCTAATTCATTGACAATCCAAATACTTTTCTGAGTCGACACTGTATTACATCTGACAATGTTGAACAACTTACGGACTTTGCCTGTAACTTATAAATCACACTTACAATACAACTTATCTTTTACAATAAAGTTTCTGTAGCACACTTTACAGAATAAAAGAAATTATTTTACAAAAGTTCCCTAATACTTGGAAGTATGAATACTGTACCAATGACTAAAGGACTAATTTAACCGCAGTTATCATTGCAGTTCATTTAAAACTAAGTACAGCCAAACTCTGAAATATATAAATGAACACTAAGTTTCGAATGATTGCTTTATACTGATAAGTTATTTATTTCAGATATGTTCAGTTTAATGAATTATACTTACTATAATAAACGATATGGTCAAATTAAAGTAAAATAAACGTTTTTCGTACTCAAAGTAATCAATGAATTCAATACTTCGCATGTATATTCGATTTTGATGTAGTCATAACTAATATTAGACAATCACAAGTGCTACAGAATGATTCAGTATTTCATAATATTTGAGAACAAACCTTTGCCAATCTTCCACATACAACTTTTTAAGTTTCTTCGTTGCTGTCTAAAAACTGAACAAGGCAACTAAAAATAAAATCACAAGACAAGTCTACTGTCACAGCAACTTTTTATAATAAATCTACATTTTAACAACTATCATATAATCTTATATGTCAAAATCTTATGGATGGAGCCATTACACAATGAATTAGGTAGTATAGTTAGCAGAAATGGGATGAAATGCAGTCTCAATTAATTCGATTTGATCACTGGCTTTACTTATCACAAAAGTAATTAAACGCAGACAACATATTGTGTTGGTAAATATAAAAGTTACCTATGAGATTCTAGTATCGACTAACTATAAACTTCTGTTTAGGTTCTATCGTTACGCGACTCTAATTATATTAATGTTTTTTCTTTGGATGTGTGGAGTTGGATAACACAATGACGAGTTTTTTACGCTGTCGTGATTGTTGTTATGTTGAGGGCATGTTTTGGCTCTGGAAGCCGGTGCCTGGGGCGCCGATCTCGATGGACTGGCCCGACGCTATGGAGTCGGGGCTCTGCAGCGACGCGCTGTACACGGGGTTCATGGGCGTGGTCCCACCGGCCTCGAACAGTGTGCTGTCATACACACTGTTGCTCTGCTGGAAAATACAAGCATTTCAGGTTTAACTTGAATATGTTTCGAATTGTTTAGGTACTGAAAATATTGAAGTATACAATGATAAAAGGTGAAAAATTCTTTATAGAGGCGGTGTCACTTTCATTCATATTTTTTTAACATGTTTTCAATAAATTCTAAATATTATTACCTGATAAATGTAATCAGAATCAGTTTTGAGTGAACTGAAACTCTGCTGGTGTGGCAAGGAAACCTGATCTTCGTCCATGGGCTCGTCCATCTGAGCCTTGTACGAGAACATGATGCTCGGTTGAGATACACTGAAACCACAAGTTAACAATTAAATTGATCCCTCTAGTCAAGTATTTATACAGGCTGGAGACAACGACACGACAATAAATCAAAACACTGGCAATACTAGTTCATACGAATGTTTTGTCTTTTATCACAGATTTGATGTCACTAACTCGACCCTCACAAGCTTGTACTGGATGTCATGCCAAGGCTAGCTAAATATAATAAAAGCTGTTTGTATATGTGTGTAGAAATATTTAATAAGGTAACGAGCGACTTGAAAATTCTAAATACCAGATTATTTAAAAGTAAATTGTACGATTGGTACTTATAGTTTTTATAGTGTAAAAGATTTTTTTGACAAAAATAAATGACTTAATTGTATGCACGAAAAATTCGCACGCTTATGATGTTCAGCAAAAACATGTATGCTTTGTATTTAATTTTATACCATGTTTTTATGCAAATAAATTTTATTTTATTCTAAACTGCAACGGACTGCTTGGAATATTTCTTCAGAATAGTAGTCCCTATCCATGACTAATTTGAGTTTTGTTGACGTTTTATGCAAATAGAAAGTTTTTTTTTTTTTCAGTGTTTTTATTTATTGTTCGATCGATGTCTCCACATTGCATATTTGATAAGTTACATGAGCAGAGAGTGATGGACTCGAGGTTACGACCCCGACTTAAGAATTGAAGGTCGCAGATTTGAACCCACGAGGGCTTCACCACTGCTCTCAAAATGGTGACGGCAAAACAGCGTGAGGAAACCAACATGTTCCAGGACTAAAAATTCGAAGTAATGTGCCATTTTGCATTCCTTACTGGGCCGTGGATGACAGAACAGCCCACTTTCTCTCAGTGAGTGGAGGCCAGTGTCCCAGCAATAGGAACATTATATGCTGTTTATATTAATGCTAAGATACACGTTGAACATTGTAAAAAATTACGTCAATTTATAAATAAATGCGTCGTCGCTTGGGTACCTTCTCAAAGTGCATGAACGATAATAAGACTAAGAGATAAGAGGCTTCATTTTATAAAGAGACATGGCAGACACCAGATAAATGTGCAATAACGGTCATTGACTAACATACATTTATTATCAAAAACAAAAATTAAAACATAAAGCTGTCCTGAATCGACTTCTATCGTGATCCTTTAAGTTTTCTAGTAATGAAAATGGTTCATAATTTATTGTTCGTCTACGAAGGGATATTAAGGAAAGGTCAATGTACTTTATTGCAAGTTTATCTGGTGCCTACCAGTTTATTATATTTATGAGTCGACTCATCGAGGACTGGGGACGACACCAAACATGCGTGCCCCGGCACAAGTTCCGGTTGTCATGGGCCATCGATTTCTATGGATAAGTGGTGGGTGACACTCGAATGTCATGCTTGGTTTGTATCAAAAGTTTTGACAACCGTCTGCAGTGGCCGTCGCTTCGCCGCTACGAATCATTTTATCTATTTATTTATTTAAACTTAATGCACATGTAAAACACACTACAAAGGCGAAATTAATGCCTATGAGTTTACTACCAGTCGACTAACTATCACACTACTACTGTTTTTTTTTTCTATTGGAACAAGCCCGCCACTTTATTGCCAACCACTGCTACTCCTAAGATTCAGAATCGACATTGATGAAGATCGACGTGTCCTCGAGAAACAATTCAAATGTCTCTGATCCGTAACAAAATTGTAAAAGATAAAAATACAATGACTACTTTCCTCCATTACAAGCAGTACCTACTGACTATCTTTGTCCCCGCCTTGGCTCGTTACGCGGATTCGGCTTTCTCAATCTTGAGGCGGAATGAGGCGCCGATTTATTCCGCTTTTTAGCATCGTCTACAGACAGGCCACATTCCTACATGTCCTTCTGGACAGTACTGCTGGTTTATTACTTTTTCTACGACAGCCACTCACCTGAAAAATTCGCTCAGGAATGTGTGATAGACAAGGGGCGTGTAGAGCGAGAAGTAAAGCCAAGTAGTGACGTCGACGACGCACAAGCCCGACTGCATGCTGCCCCACGCCAGGAGCCCTACGCCGACGGCCTGCGTCGTGTCCAACAGGGCCAGTAGCAACACGTACAGGTAGAAGGACAATTTAGCTGCAACAAAACACGTTGGGTTTGTTTATTTTTGTTGTAGGTATTTATTTATACTTAATTGTACACCGAGAACAGTAATTGCCCGGACATAAAATACGGTACTGGTCCCTTTTTTGTTTTAATTTTTTTTTTTTGTGGGAAAATCACATTGACTTCATACAACGTACAGTAAGGACAGGGCAGACCGCTCGTTTGACGCCACAAATTGGCCCGTCTAGACCAATACGAACTTGCCACGCGGTCGGTCTTCGGGAGCTAGTGATGAAGTGTCGCACTTCGCGAGCTGGTTAGGTAAGTTTGATGAATGAAGAATAGTTAGTCGTGGCTAAAGATTAAACAATTGAGCAATTCAATAGCACGCTTTGTTGGGACTGGGATAAGTATAATATTAGTCCGTGACTCTTAGCTCTTATAAGAAAAAGACATGTTATTAGCGTTCGAAGCCATACAAACAACGCGCAGAGTTAAACATGCATCAATATCCGTACTAATATTATAAATGCGAAACTACCTCTGTCAGTCTGTTTGTTACGCTTTCATGCCTAAACAGCTGAACTGATTTTGATGAAATTTGGAACAGAGATAGATTAGACCATGGAAAAGGACATAGGCTCTTTTGTCGCGAAGAAAAGGGCTTGAAGGGGTAGAAATAGGGGATTAAAGTTTGTATGCGAGTCCGTCATTATTGAAGATAAAACCATGAAACTTTGTATTAAAGTACTTGATAAAAATAAATAAACATAATGTTCAAGAGTTTTTGAAAAATTAGTATCTTCAAAATAAAAAAAGGCTGCCCAAAGTAACTATTCCACGCGGACGAAGTCGCGGGCAAAAGCTAGTATTATATATACGAAAGCAAATTTGCCCGTCTGTCCGTGTGTTTATAGATTAGGATAAAATTTGGCACACATTTAGACCGTTTCTTGTAATAAGACAGAATAATTTTTATGGGAGTATGTTCCCTGAGGAATTTTCGATATTAACGCGGACGAAGCTGCTGGTAAATAAGTAAGAGAATAGTTTTAATATTGGAAGGTTTAAATACTATCTGAAAATGTAGATGAATACTATTTAAACTATAACATGTTTTAATGTGTCTGTCTACAGTTTTTGAGTGTTCCAGATAAGTCTGGATTAAATGTGTAACACAATATCAGAACCATTGGCTATGGGATCAAGTTGCTTGGTCAGACCAATAACAAAAGTTGAATTGATCAATTTTACTGCTAATATTCTTCCATTACTTTATTATTATTGCAGAATTAATGTAAGGATGTCTTCAATACAAAATTGACAAATGCATGGTAATATTTCTGTTTTTGGGTTCCGAACATCCGTAGGAAACGGAACCCTAATAGGATCACTCGGGTGTCTGTCCGTCTGTCACAGCCAATTTTCTCCGAATCTACTGGACCGATTTTGTTGAAATATCACATACATATAAACTTCTGTGACCCAAACACGGACGCGTTACGTAAATAAAAATAATTTGAGTATAGGGTTCACTTTCGAGGACTAACTACAAAATTAAAAAAAAGAATTCGAACTTTACCGTGTGGCATATAAAGGGGCTTATTGTGAGGGTTTAAATTATATTTTTTTCATAATTTTAAAATTATAGACGAAAAATGACCATTCCCCAGCCTTATTTCCAAAACTGACGACCTAAAATACGACGACGAATTAAAAAAAAAATGTAGATAATAGTTCTATTCTTTACCTATAGATTACAGGAAAACCTATTAAAAGTATATAGTATTAAAAGGCTAATTATTTTCCAGGCGACTAACAAGTTAAAGGGCAACTAACTATTTGCTACTAAAAAATAAAGTAGCAGCGATTCAATATTTTAGCAATAATTAATTAAAGGTAGGGAACATATTAAACAGAGCCAATTGAAATTATAGAACAGGTACTATAAATAATGACATGGCGACTATTGTTGCGATTTATTGCAGCAAACAATTTTTAAACAATAAACAGTTTTTCAAATTCGAAACGGCTATGATAGGCTAGGTTACCACCGCAATACCAGTCCAAATTAAAACAAAGCTAACAACTAATTATGAAGCTGCTACTTTCTACTTAAAATTATCCTTCGCTATAGCTGCTACCCGCCTTTTTTTTTTAAATCCTAAATTCAGATGAATTTGTCGTCGCGTTAAATACGTGCCGTACTAATATATAATGTTACAAAAATTAAATTTGCACGCGAGTCCGACTCGCACTTGGCCAGTTTTACCATTAGACCAGAAGAAAACTTTAGAATCACTGATTAAGATACTTCTATACTTATTTTATTTTCGTGAAGTGGGCAAATTCGCCGGTGAAGTGTAGTGTAGTATCCAATAATAACAATACTATTTCGAATTAACAATAAATATTAACTGCTTGTTACAGTTGCATAGTTTATAGTCTATAAACCAATAAACAATAATGATAACTGACTGAGGAAATAATTCTCATTATTGTACTTATCAGAAAGCTAAAAGCATACTTACAAGTAATTTCATACAGGAACATAACAATTATCATAAAAAGAATTATGATTGACAGGACTGTTAATCTCTAATGTTTGTAATGAGTTATTCTTACAATATTGTTATAGTATACTAAAAATATCTCAAAAACTACCTTAATGATTGCCTGTCTATACTGTCCATTTTGTATGTAAACATACAAAATATTGTACTGCTCAATAATTTTTCATTGTTTAAATATACATACACACTCCTTTAAGGAACCACAGGGTTTTTGTTACGCATTGTATAACTAACTTTTGCCTTCAAGTTCGTATGCGCATATCCCATTTTTCCCATTGCCCATGAAAAATCACAACCATTGGTGAAAATCACATGAAGATCCATTCAGTAGTTTTTGAGTTTATTGCGAAACAGACAGATGCGGCGGGGGATTTTATTTTATAATATGTAGTGATAATGGGATTGCTACTCATTCCCATCAATCTATAATCTATAATAATATATAGTCTTTTCACAACTTTGTTGGGGTTAGAGTATTTTACATGGAGGTACTGCATATGTGAGCTCCACAACCCAGTACTGGAGTAACAAGATACTCCTCTGCAAGACTAAAATTTGCAGACTACCCATAACAACATCACCTACTTTTTTGGCATGACAATATAGTAAAAAAACAAAAAAAAATACTCACTTGGTAAAGCAAGATATTCCCTCAATGGGATCCATGGCAATAGTAATATTAAGAAGTAAATGAGGGCAAAGACTAAAGATGACGTAAACCAAAACAGCATCCCTCCGTGTCCAAACAGATCATAGTCTCTTGTGTCAACGTGAAACATGTCATCTGGCATGACAATCTCAAGAGTGCCTTGCGTGACAGTGAAAGCAAGGGACAGGAGTGACGTTGCCAGTAACACATATCTAATGCTGCTGCGACTGTCCAAATGGCCTGAAAAGTAAGTACAACAATATATGAATTTAATTAAGTAATTAATTGGGTTATTTGAACTTATTTGGACTAATTGTTTTTAATTAAAAGTTGATAATAGATGCAAACATTATGAGAACTGAGATGACCCCCTAACCTCTGAATTCTAAATATAAACGGTGAAAATCTGTCTGCATGGCAATGAACTAACAGTGATAGAAACTAGAACAAGATTAGTCATATAAGCAAAAAATTCAAAGGTAAAAACTTACCAAATGCCAAGCCAAAAATCACAACACTCATCTCTGTGGCTAGCAGGAAAAATCTGACCATGACCCATAACACCTTGTCCACCAGTCCACCAAGAGGCACTGCCGCGTTCACAGTCATGGACACAGCACACCTCACCAGGCTTATGATCACATTGCCCCATACCAATGTGTAAAACGTCAAGAATATAGGACTGCTTGTAGCGCGCAATTTCAACTGAGCCTTGTTAAATCTTACTACTAAGAAAAGCACAAACAACGCGTTTGGTATCAAAATAATTAAATCCCAAATACGGACCCTGCAAAAGAACAACAATGTGAGCACAAAAACGAACGTAAAAAATACCAAGGACGTAGAACATTTACATACCTTGAATTATTTATCTCGTAGTATAAAACATATTTACAAAAGGTATCCTCCGTAACGGGAGGAAAATCTGAGCCATTGGTGCCGTACATCTTCATAATCTTCTACTGTTTTGCCATTCAGCTTGTTACGAAAGCGCTTTGAGCCCGTGGCAGCATTACTCCAATAATCAAGTTATTGGAATAGGCCACCGTTACGTCAACTTAGTCCTATCATTATAAACATACACGCTTTGATTCTGCACGAATAGTTGTCTAACTTTCTAATTCAATTTACAATGACGTCGCTAGTAAAATGATCACACCACGAGATAAATTAAGTATTGTGATAAATAATTTCTTCTTTTTCATTTAATTCGGTTCTCTTCTTCGCTTTACTAACTTGACATTGACAATTGCGCATAGCACAGGCACAGATAACTAAGCCAGTTTTTTTCTTCTTTGGCAACTGAGCCCATTAAGTCCTTGTATGGTAGAACAAGTAGTTCTACACAAGTGTATCGACTATTCTACCAGCAAAATTATTCATCGCATAATTTTATTTTGTTATTTTAACTTAAACTTATGTTGCATTATCTAGTGTGCAGTATAAAAAACTTATTTGCTTTGATTCCAAACATAGGCATGGCATAAACGCAAGCCAGCCTGTCATTTTCTATCGTAAACGATAGAAAATGACAGGCTGGCTTTCGAGAAAGGAGGAGTGTGCATCAGAAAAATTACTAGGTACACAACTTATTAGTAAAACATACTTGACATTGACGCTTCTGTGCTGCCACCTTTAGTTCCTGCACTCCCTATGGCAATGTGTCACCGGTACATGGTTGATATCCTACCCATATGCATAAAACATATTGGGAATACTTTCATTATGCTGCCAACCTGGGACTCTTAACCCTTAAATGCATTTTTTTTTACGAAAAAAAAAAATAATTATGTTGTATGCTCATACTAATTCTGGGAAAATATTTAAAAAAGAACAGTATGTTGCAGTTATACAACAACATGCATTAAAGTCTTAAATTAAATTAAAGTCAAGAGACCAAGGGTAATAGATTACTACGTGGCTGTAAAGCATACTGATAGTTTCTGGATCTGGCCAAGTGGCCACTTACTATAAAATAATGAAAAAATCATTTTGGACTTTGAAAATGGAACTCTGTGGGAACATGTTACTTTTTAATTTGCGAGACTGTCAATTTTTTTTTCGCTGTGGCGTCCTTTGAAAATTGTGTGTCCAATAATTTTTTATGATTTTCGCTGTGAGTTGCCAGAGACTTCAATTGGCACTGAGCTGAATGTTGCTGATGCACGCGTACGTCATACCTTAGTTGTGCCACTAGCTTATTTTAATATTTGATACTTAGAAACCATTAGAATGTGTTACATCCGCATTATAATGCAGAACAAAGTGTGTGTCAAAAAATCAAGACTGTGACTGAAGGACTCAGTATCCAGTCTGGAAAAAAGATTAAAAAAAGAACCGGTTCAGTCCACCGACCCAAATTCTACCACCAGACTTGACTTGACAGTTGACACATTCTTTCTTGACATTGACATTCAAGTTTAGTGCTACTAGTGCTAGTGCCAAAAAAAATATATTATGTAGGGAAATATTTCCTTTTCTAACAAAAATATACTTCTCCACCCAAACATTTTCAGGAGTAAATTAAAATCACTCGGTGATCAAAGAAATATAAGTTAGACAATAAATTTGTGGAGCAAACAGAGGAATAAGTTCATTAGTTTAGTGACTGCAACGTTTCTGTTAAAGCTTCCATCATCTAGTTGTTTATGTAATACCCCTTGTGATTTTATACCGTACATAATCTAAACAAGAAAATGTCTAACACGTACAGAATTTTGTGGAGCCAGGTATTCCGAGCAATGAGGAGCTTTAGAACTATTGAAAATAAAATGTCAGATCGTAGATCCGACTTTCCTAGGGTACCAAAACCATACTTATTAGGATTTTCACTGTTTACTTGGCTCGGATTTGACAAAAGGATGACCGCAGAAGATGAACTGGTTCACACCATAAAACATTGTATATTATTTATCCAAAAGAATGAATTAGATAAGGCCGAGCAGCTACTTCATGTAGCATTGAGACAAGCTCAGCAAATTCGTCATCAACTTGGAATTACTTACATTTATGACGTAATGGCAAATTTAGCACTACAGAGGGAACAGTTGGACAAAGCAAAGAACCTATTCATTGCTGTAACACAAAGAATTATGACAGATGGTGCTTCAGAAGATGACCCTAGAGTGGTACATCTCAGTGTGAAATTGGCAAGAGTCAGCCATCTGCAAAAGGATTACACCACTGCACAGATAGGATATGACTGGTGTTTGGACAAATTAGAGAAATTATTAGAAATGGATCCTTCAGATAATAATAAGCAACTCTTAGCAATGGCTGAAGACTGGTATGGACGGCTGTTTCTAGATGTTGATAGATGTGAAGATGGCCTGAGGCTCATGAAGAGTTCCTTAGGCAGGATGAGAGAAGTCCCTGATACAGAAAAGGAAGATTTAGTTGTTCAGTTAAATGATATTGGCACAGTGTGCGACCGCATTGGTCAGACAGATGAGAGTATAAAATATTTCAAAGAAGCCATTGAATTGGCAAATTCTCTGGAACTGGAAGACCTGGGAACCATGTATGTGAATTTGGGGAGAGCCTACATGAAGCAAAAACTACTTGATGCAGCTAGAAAGTCTTGTGGTCATGCTTGGAAACTAGGAGTAATGACAAAAAATAAAGAAGTCAAACAAGAAGCTGAAATGTGTATCAAACAAATAAACAATCTAATATAGACAATCTTTTATTTAAGAAAAATAGTGTTGGCATGTTTCACTTATGATGATAATGTACAATATAAAGAAAGTAAAAAGAACTAAATTCATAAATCTCAGAGATGTCCACACCCTGTGACAAAAATTTGTGGCACAAAATTAATACATTTTTTTAAACTTGAGTTCATACATTGCAAACATGAATTATACAAAGTATTATTTCTTGTCTACTCTATTTATACAGCACTTTCTTTTGTGACACTGAAAGGTTCAGACACAACTTCTGTTTTGGTGTCTGCAATAAGCACATCTTTAACGGGGCGGTCATTGGCTGCAGTGACAGTCTTTTCAATCTGGCGAACAACATCCTGTGAACAAACACCATTGTTTATTAATTACACAAACAGGCTTTCTTGGAAAGAACTATACCTAGAACTTAATTCCAAAGAACGATAAACATTGCAGTGTTTACCATTTTTTTGTATGGTTCTGATTTCAAAATTTATTCCGATTGAATCTGAGCATAATACCAAGAATGTTTATTAATCAATAGAGTTGTAATAATATAACCACTTAAACCTTTTTTTTTTAATTTTATGCCAAAGGGTATGTATGTTGTCAGCAGGTTATTGCTAACATCGTAAGTTTAAAATAAATCGCGTGAGGTTGTAAACTCTTTCTACTCAATAAGACAAGGATATGTCACCGGAAAATTGCAAACACCGTAAGATTGTAAACTTTTTTTACAAGCTTTTATTTAGTTTCACCTGTCCTGATTTTTTTCTTAATAAGACACAAATATATTAGAAACTATTGAATTTGGATGTTATGTCGTGGCCATTTCATGATATGGCCGAGGTTGAACTTAGCGAGCGAAGCGAGAGCGAGAGTGAGCGAGCGAACTTAGCTTCCGTCATACCATTTATGTAAGGTTCTTTTAAACCAGTGGTTCTTAACCTTTATTTGACCCGGGACCACTTTGATTTATTTGGGACCAGAAATCAAGAAGAAAATTAAACTACTTAACCTTACGCGGACCACAGGTTGGGAACCACTGCTTTAAACCCTGCTGACAGAAATAAGAGCCCAGAAATGGCTGGCTACATCATAAAAGTATAATAATGGCGACGACAATACAAACGATTTTTTCATAATAATTATATCGAGAAATGATAATCTAATAAAGATTTATTACAATCGGAGTCTGTAATTTTCCGGTGACAGATATATCGTAAATGATTGATATTGGATGGGACTTATTGTATTTAAAATATGAAATGATGTGTTTGTGAGAAACTAATCTATTACAATCTTATGGTGTTTGCAGTAATCCGATGACAGATACAGTTATGTATACAATTTGAATAGGATCAAATCCATTATTAACAATACCTACCTATAGGTGCAAGGTTCAATTTGTGAATAAACTTGACTTATTTATATAATTACTAGCTTTCGTTCGCGGCCTCGCCTGCGTGAAAAGCGTTTTATATATTATATTATTGTAGGTACTCAGTAGTACCTACATCCTTGAAATAAAATGTAAGTATGTTATGATAGCACGTATCATCAATTTAAACCTTTCGAACGCCATCACGTATACATGACAAGCAAGCGCGTGCCCTGTACGCATGTCACAAAAATGTCACAAATATATGACACAAAGTACGGCGAATTTGTTAAATGGCGTGAGGACACGCCGATGCGTTTATGCTCTGGCGTTGAAAAGGTTAACAAGCAACCGTTTTCATAATCTAAGCAGGATAATTATTTAAAAAAAAAACAACAGTTAGTTGACAACTTGACTGCCGAAATATTTCATTTTGTATGTAGGTAAACCATCTTTATAAATATGTTTGCATTCATTATTCACAATGGATACGTTTTATATTAGTCATGCCACTTGTGTTTACACAACTGTATAATAACAACTAGCACTTCTTCGCCCGCGACTTCGTCCGCGCGGATTTAGTAGGTACTCCACAAACTTCAATGCCCGTTCTACCCCCTTTAGTTAATAATAATAAATTACCCAGCCATTTCTGCTGCTGATTCTGTGGTCTCTGGATCAGCGCAACTATCCATCCCGTTCACCTTGTCAGGGGTTGATTTTGCAAAAATTCTTAGGTCTGTTTCAAATATCGCACTTTTAATTTGTTCATACCAATTCCCACGTAAATTGAAGTAAGCAATAATGCCCTCCCCTAAAAACTTCATCACCCCTTTAGAAAAATCCAAATATTTGTTATTCTTATTTTTTTTATACAAATCATTAATGCCGTGTTCATCGGATTTTTCTTACTTAGAGCATTTTTATACCCGTCGTAACTTTGAAACGAAAGGTCCGATTTGAATACTTGAAAGTGTAATTTTACATGTACATAATAAACCTTAATTATCAAACCATTTAAATGGATAAGGATGAATATCTTGATATCAAAATCATCACTTTTTCTTTCCAACTGGGCTTTGATTGAATAATTTTAACAAAAAGCGGTCATTGTTACTCAACCATAATAGCCTAATAGGTAGACATCTATGTCTTTTCTAGGTAATAATAAGCACTTTAATTATGTAGTACATTATTTTTATGTATCATCAATAGTTTTCGCAGCGCATGCGATGAAAGACATTTTATGTCAATTGTTTTTACATTTTGGGTTACATAATTCATATTTTAGTAGGGATCCCTAATTATTTCTGGAATTAAATATAGCCTATGTTACTTGGTGAAGTTGTAGCTTTCTAACAGTGAAAGAATTCTTAAAATCGGTTCAGTAGTTTTTGAGCCAAATCGTAACAAACAAACAAACAAATCTTGATCTTTGTAATATTAGTTTAGATAAGGTATTATAATAATAAACGGTTTATTTACTTTTTGTTCTTTAAATGTGATTTTAATATGGTGCTAGTATTCTTACTATTCGGGGATGCGCGGCAATTTAGTCGAAAGTCTCCGACTTATGGTACAGGTAGGAAGTGTGGGGTTTTAGTTGGTAGGAGACCATCATAACCCTCCATTCTCCCCATACGGAGGGTTTATAAACAAAAAAGAAGGTTTTCTTACCATGCCTTCCAAGATTTTTCCAAAGACAACGTGTCTGCCGTCGAGCCAGGGAGTCTTTGTGGTGGTGATGAAGAACTGGGAGCCGTTAGTGTCTTTACCAGCGTTGGCCATGGACAGCCAGCCAGCGCCATAGTGGCGGAGCTTGAAGTTCTCGTCTTCGAAACGCTCGCCGTAGATGCTGCGTCCTGTGTTGAAAATAAGTTTATTTAGGTAAGAAGGGACAAAATTGTTACTATGCAAGGGATACGAAATATATTTTCGTTCGTATTTTTGCTAAAAGCTCACAAAAAGCTACCCGAAACTGTCAAATTTTCCCAATCAAACTTGAACCTAATGCTTCAGCGATAAAGTTGAAAATGTATCAAACAAATTTGACAGATAGTTGTAGCTTGATGTGCTGGCGTTTGTACATTACTTATCTAAAGAAGATAAACTCTGGATAGATACGATACAAATAGGTTATATGGTGTGATGTTCTACAGTTGTTATCAATTATTATGGCGAAGTAATGCATATAACTTTCTAGTGTTAAATTTGCTACCATAATCTGTAACTGCCAATTAGAAAGGTGAACATAAAACTAATTGGAAGTTTATCAATTCAATTTTAACGGACATTGGTTACATAACACATGACTTGTATTAAACAATGGCCAACACCATGTTTAAACGCCTATTGTTTTTTTTACAATGTTTTGTATCCAACTTCTTGTTTTTCGAATGTAGTACCTAATGAGTAATGAAAAAACTCTGTATGGGCCATTGTGTGGGTGCTATCCTCCCCATTACTTACCACCAGTGCCATCGCCTTTAGTAAAGTCTCCTCCTTGGATCATGAAGTTCTCAATGACTCTGTGGAACTTGCTGCCCTTGTAGCCTTCACCCGATGGTTTCTGTGCCAACTGGAAGAAGTTCTCGGCAGTCTTGGGGACAGTCTTTCCGAACAATCCAATGACGATGGTGCCAATTTCTTCATCACCCAGCTTCATCACAAAGCTGACCTAGATGACAATAATAAAACAACATTTACATTGTTTTTTTGTTAATGTTCTTGTTTAAGATTTTTTTAGTTGCACAACAAATAAAAACCATCAAGATGAGTAACAATGTTATAGCCATTGGTAGCATACGCCGTATTAGCCGGTTCACAAAACGGCGCGGCGCTGTTTTTTTTAAATATGGATATCTCATGTTCAGATAAATTGTAGGTAGTTTCGACTAGCTACTACCCGCGACTTCATCGCGTAAATTCAAACACTTGCTATAAAAATTTACCATTGAATCAGTTTTTTTTCTGTGAAGAGCCCTTATTCTTTTTTAAAGTTAAAGTAAAAACATCAGCTTCTATAACTTCAGTGAAAGTTCCGTCAAAATCAGTGCAGCCGTTTCGGAGATTAGCCAGAACAAACGAAAACTTTAAAAAGAAGTTCTTTGGTAGAGAAGTACCATGTAAACATTCATCATTATGCATGAGGTACAAACTACAACTGTTATTTTGTCCTTAAACATATACCAACGAATTGGGAACCTCCTCCTTTTTTTAAAGTCGTTTAAAACAGCTTTGTAACTATGACCAACTTGGATGGTGGTATAAGCCATTTTAGAAAATAGCGGTCTTCACTCTTCAAAAAGATGTAAAGCCATGATAGACACTTTTTTTGGTGTTGTTTGACGTGCAATAATAAATTGATTTCCTCTTAAAAAAAAAACCTTTTGAACATAACGGCGCCATTGAAATCGTTTTCATTTGCTAATGACCTCCAGAAGTGCTAAAAAATCGAACCAGTCATTATAATTCGCTGCCAAATTTTGTTAACAGCATGGCTTTCGAATAGTCTTTTGGGCTTCATTGGTATCTTAAAAAATAACGAGGCATGTTTTAATGCGATTGCAAATAATCATTGGTCATTTGTATTACAGTGAAATCTGGATAAGTGGGACATTAAGGGACCTGCAAATTTGTCTTACTTAAAGAGGTATTCCACTTACCAGGGTCTGAGATATCCAGGTATAAATATCTGTCTCGTATAAGGAGGGTTCCATTAATAGAGGTGTGAATAGAGGTTATTTCTGTTATAGAGGTGCGGGTAGACTAAGAATTAGTAAACAATGACATAATATACTTTAAAAACATCCTGTTTAACAAAGGAGTTATTTATTTTGCATATTGAATTGTTCCTTATGATCTATAGATTACAGTAGCAGTAATATTTTTACCTAACTTGAAAAAAAAACTCCACAAGTTCAAAAGCTCATACACAAGCACAACGTTTGCCGCCATCTCTGGGACCATTTTCAATGAAATCCGGAAATACAGTTAAACCACACCTTTCTGGGTTAAGTGTTTTCCTTGAAAATGCCATATTTACTTACATAGTCCTTTAACACACATTTTGACAACATGGAAAATCGAAATAACTAACAATTTCATGCAAATTAAAACATTATTAGCTATCTTAATGGTGTATCATATACGGTCACTATTTTGATGACTTGACATATGTCATCAGTCAGTGTAAGATACGGATGGGCTTCATTGTCTCTTCAAATTGATTGTCAATCAATTATTAGATTTTAGATTCTAGAGTAAATATAAATTATTGGTATTTCAAAAGCGGGTTTAAAAAGCAACATGTAGTATTATTAACTTATTTGGTTAACACCCCAAACTGTTGTTAGGTAACTTTTTTCTTCAAATAACCACTAAAAGTGCTTCAATACATGCATATTTCCGACATTGACAACCATAACTGGAAGTAAATCACAGTAATCGTAAAGTATCAAAACATTACTTTTAATTAAGATTTTGTGAACCCCGTTTGCCACTATTTAACAAAGCTACCAATGAAAATTATAAAATATCTAGTATCAAGAAGAAAATATTGTGCATTGTCATGAAAGAAATTCAAGTTTATAAAAAAGGAAAACCTCAATTACCGGTACTGCAATACACAGTACATGTGGTATATTTTATAAAAGAGACTAAGGGAAACAAACTGGGAAAAGTTGCCAACAGTCACTGTGCTGTTATTTTTATCTTCCATATTCTTTTGTTGATAGACTTGAAGGTCAGAGTTGAGTTTTTCTTAAATGATTTAATTAACAGTACTTAGAAAATATAAATAGTTTTATCTGAACAGTTCATATTCATGGCACATTACTGAGATAGTGTTGAAAATGCATGGGCCAATCACAGCTCTACACACAAACAATGCCACATGGCAATCAAGTGCTCATAGAAACATCACAATAATTAACAAATAATATAATTCAGCATCTTTTTAAATTTGATGTAAAGTGGTTGTTAGTAAATTTATTATGTAATAGCTAATCCTGGGCATGGTCTACCTGTGTTTCAAATTTCATCTAAATCTGTTCAGGTTTGAGTTATAAATTTTAATATTGTAAGGCATTAAGATTACATTTCATTACATATATCTCTATTGTGAGACCAAGTACCTACATGGTAACAGAAATTATTGCTATCTTGAATAAATTTATTAATTTAATGAACCAAACAGGATGCAAGAACTATAAAAATAAATTGAATACATGCATTGAATAGCTAAGAAAGAGCTAATAAAAATTACTTTGGGCAACAAAAACTTGTAGCGTCATCACAAAAGGTCACCGACCGATCATCGGCAATCACGAACTTTACAAAGGAACTATTTGCTTTGCGTACCGTTACATTCTAACACGGTTACTTCAATTGAATGACAATAGATGGACAAGGAGACAACAATACTAACCTTGTGAGTTACTTTGGGTCCTTTGGGCGCATCTTCTGAATGGGCAGCGGAGATAATCAGAAGAAGACCAAGAGCTGCTGCGAAAGCGCTCATGATTAAGATAAGTTTTATCTTTTTTCTTAATATTTTTACGAATTTACCCTAACTGGTAGGATGACGAGTATTTTTATTTAAATTTATTTGGACGGATCCAAGTTCCTCGCTCCACTCGCCGGCAAGAGAACACGTCGCGTCGCCACCAGACAAATATAACGAATCCGGCTCGGTTGTGTTGGACACTGACACTGCTTATCTGTCAATCAGAGCTAATGTCAAATCTCAAATAACCACGTCATGTCTCACCACTGACAAGTATCCATGGAAGTAATAAGTACAATTGTGATTGCTTTATATACAAAAGCGTTGTGTAGCAAGAAACTATAGTGTTCTTTTGTAATAAGGCACAACTTTTATTAAATTAAAACAAAACATATAGGTAATCGATGCTTGTTTATGGAATCCTTGAGGGATGTCATGTAACTGTGCCCATTTTACTGGATGTACAGAGGGAACTTGAACTCCTCGATGTGGAGGTAACGGAGGAGCGATGGAACAAAAAGACACTATTTTCGTCAAAAAAATATAAGGTTTATATAAAAATCGACATACTGAAAATCAACATTCTGATAGATCAAATAATAAATTAAATAAATAAGTAACGATTTCCTCAACTTCAAGACAATTTGTTGGCGGTCCATAAATTAAATTGCCTCCACTAACAGTTGCCCTAATGGTTGGCACGCAGCGTCGATGATGATAACTGATGAAAGCAAAAACCACGAAACTTCAAGTTATATTTCCACTACATTTAAGTTTTTTTACCACATTGGCGCTTTGAAACTGGTTTCAACGATTAGACTTCTTTAAAACACGTATAACTGAGCATTTGCGCAGCCAGAGACGAGTTTGGTTAGAACCGGTTCGGTGTACGTAAATCATAATCCGACTCGCCACGCCGGGACACGTCTGAAACGTAACGGGGAGACGTTAAATCCAAATCATGGAATGTGTCGTTTCATTAAATACCATTGCGTGAAATGCACACCTATTTCATGAAATGGTCAAACATTTTAGATAAGCATGGTAAGAATATGGAACACTTCCACCATAGTTGACTTCCTACATCATGAAATGCCGCCATTTTACGAAATGGTCGAGCATAGGTACATACTTATGGTAACGTGCCAATGCCATCACAATTCCGATGTGGAAATAGTGCTATTCGTCCTGTTTAGTTCCGTCACTCTCATACAGCACAATCATGATGGCTTGAGCACATCATAGGCTATCGGAACTTAATACAATGCAAGATCTTATAAATACATTTTTTTGAAAACTTACAGTTTTTTGATGTTTTCCACGTTTTTCACATTTGTTTCAATTTTACTGTCTTTACTATTTATCATCAAACACCATTGTTTTGTGGGCTTCTGAAAGTGCAACAATTCTTGGTCGCTACCGCTAGAGTTTTCACAATCTTTTGGAGTCAGATATTCCCCATTACTTAAATGACTGTAGACATCGTTATTCGTATTAATTCCTCGTTGAACGCTTTCACTGTAACATTTTCTTATGAAACTGAAAAAATGAGTGAGTTAGATTATATATTATTAATGTTACGTATTAAACTGAAATAAAACGAAATTTTAGAACAATAAGTAAATATATTTCTAATCTCACCGCACTTCATCTTGATTTTGAGATTTTGGAACTAATTCTTTTTTATTATAATCCAACTTATCTGAAACAAAAAAAACAAAATTCCATATCGTATAACACGCCGTATTACGTATAAGCGCGCCGGATTGAAACTGCCGCCGCGGCGTTTTTCATTCCGACGCGCCTTCTTGAAATATGGCGTGTTATACGATATGGCTGCGAAGTCATCATTAGGTATACTATATACAAGCTAGTAGAAAATATACAAGCAGAGTAAAAAGGGGAGGGGAAGAACTCACGGGACATCGTATAATTCGTCCACATCGCTCTCAACGGGAAAAATGCCCAGAACAATGGCCGCATTGCCACGTTGAATGATATTGCTGATTCGTTGGCCAAAGAAATGGCCACCCTCTGGTCACGTGTAGAGTCGACTAACGGTTTGCTGATTTCACGAAAGACTCGATGAGCACTCGGACCCCATGGCCCTAGTGTTTCAACCCCAAACGGCTCAAATACATAATTCCCAATAAGGTTGTTGTATTTGCGCCGTTTGAGATTTTCTGCACCCGCATCAGTCGCCCCAGCACAACCCGCCGTGCTAAGAAGATGGGATGGCGCAACGGTTTCGACACATGTTGCATCCCACACCAAAGGCCTACCCACCTTCCAAGGCATTATGATCATCCCATCTGACCTCTTCCCATCGTCTCGCGCCTAGCCATTCGGTTCTAGTACAGCTGGCAGACAGGCGCTGACAAGAGCCCGGCGGATGGTCTCATTAATACTGGCGTGCCGTACTATCCGACCCGCGCTTCTACTGCAGGATAGGCCATGGTGTCCGACGCATTCGACTGCTTCACCACATTGACAGCGATGTGAAGCTCCACTAGGAGCACCCAGACGCAGACATGTAGCGATCCGGAATGTGGTGTCACTCAGCATAGTACCTATGTTGGGTGACGGTAATGCCTGTAGCCAGAGACCTGACTCCCGTTCACCCACAGCCAGCAGGCGGGCAAGCTCAGCAGTGTTGGTTGACGTATTTAAGAGGTTATTCCGTACCAACCTGCGGTGTTACTTAAGTCAAGATAATTGTAAAGTGTTTTTCTTCCATTACTCTTTTTTCTTATGCTACTGTCCTTCCTTGGTTCGCATTCCTCTGCCTGCATTAAAATAAAAGAATCTAAATGAATTGTCTAACGCGCGACAGGTGCTGTGATTGCATGCATAATTTGTGAGTGATGTCTCAAAAATATCTGAATATGGGGGTTACACTACCTTAGCTGATTTCATAACTTTTCTATTAGATCGCCATTTATCTATCGCTTTCTGTTGCCGCTTCTTCAGGTTGACGTATTTAGAATACCATTTCACGTGCGAAATAATTTCTTCTTCACGAACATCTGAGGGTTTTTAAATACTTTTCATTTTACAAACCTTAAAATAGTGAATTAGAAGAGGTAAGATTAAATGCAACAAAAATTAAATTAGAAGTACTTAAGTACATAGTAAAATAAAAAATAAAAAACAAAATAAGTTTATAGGTATGGTAGGTAATATTATATGTAATATTTATGAATACGATTAAATACAACTTATGAAGATATAATGTACATGCATTCGTGCCTTGGCGGACAAATGGTGATGATTAAAGATGATTCTCAAGTGAATAATGAAAAAAGAAATCATTAGGTATAATTCAAAGGTACCACAGCCAAACCACAACAACAACACGAGTAGTTTAATTCAGACGGAACACATTTTGCCGCCAAAATCAACTATTCAAAATACAACCACCAGCGACAACATTGCGTCGACGCAGCGGCACTGCGCGCCGGAGTTGATCTATCTGTCTGCAAACACTATTCACAGGCAACCACTTTTTGTTGGTGTGATGAAATCTGGTTGCGGTTAGTAACTCCATCAGAAAGTCATTCTAGCAAATGCATCACCTAGTAATTTCGGAAGAAGCTCATACAAAAATGAATCAAATGCTGGAGAAGTTTCCACAGGATTATCCATTCCTTCAAATGAGGTATCTAATTGAGATCCAAAATGTTTTTTCCAATGGTTTACAAAAATATTATGGTGATATTCATTCCATCCTCCATATCGATTTGCACTGTTCTTCATGAATTCTTGAAACTGTTGAACTTCCTGTAAATCAACACCGTTTTTGTTTAAATTTGGTGCCATATCTATTTATATAACAAAATCAATAGTTGTTTGTTAATCTTAGCGAGATTAACAAAACAGCTGTTTTGTTTATTTCCGACAGAAAAATAATAATAATTAGGGTGTACGAAGTTCACCGGGACATCTTTAAGTCTAGTACATTTACTTCGTGTTTAATCCGCCCATTGCACTGCAGGCCAAAAGTGGGGGCGGCCCTTCTCCCTCTTCCACACACGTCCATCTTCTGCTAAGTTTTAAGGCCGGTTCAAACCTACTCACTGTCATTAGATCGATACCGATGGGTATCGATCTAATGACAGATAAAGCGATTAAGTAGCGGAACTTCACAAAGGTGATGACCTTTGTGAAGTTCCGCTACTTAATTTAATTTGATCCTGTATATTAAACTGGCGGACTAAGGTAGCTATCAAAATTATACCAAAGACTATTCGTATTAAAATACTCACTAAACACTTGAAAGGTGATGTCATCATGGTCTTAACAGGACTCGGCACAATCTCACTGTATTTTGCTGTTTGAATTCTTGGTTGTCGTTTCAACTTATTCATTGAAACTGGATTTTCATGTATCTAAAAGTATATTTATTTATGTAAAAAATTGGTAATCAAGCACTACGCCATGGTTTTGGTCCAATACTCACAGCATGATCTAATTGTTGCTCAGCAGACTTAAGACAGATTAATTCTGTTTGTAAATACATCTTGAATGCTTTCATACGGTTTTCCAATTCAAGAGTACTTTTTTTAAATTCATCCATATCTGAAACAGAATAAAAATATATAAAACTGCACGTGCACAACAGTGGCTAGAACAATTAGTTAATCAAACCAGTTTTTCCTCTGTTTCAACTCCCTATTATAAATACTGTTTCATAAAAATAAATCATTAGCTTTTGCCCGAGACTTCGTACGCGCATAATTATCCCATTTTCCCGGTTACCGTAGATATTTTGGGACGAATTATACCTACACTTAAACCTTCCTTATGAATAACTCCATCCATTGGAGAAACCCGCATGAAAATCCGTTCAATAGTTTTCTTTTCGTTCTGTTTAAACATCTGCCGAAAAAGAGTATAGTAGCAATCGTTAACATCTTCAATGCCTACCTAAAACTTAACCACTTTCCCAGATTTATCAGGGTGGAATGAGACTCTCATCTGAGGAGTGTCTCTCCAAGCTAAAAGCCTTAAACGGATAGAAAATATCAGACAAAACAGTGGCTTATTGTTGTGTACAACAGATTGCTGTGGAGCAGATAGACAAAAAAAAAGTAGTTTTTGAATTTATCGCGAACAGAGCGAGACGAGAAACTTTGTTTTATAATATGTAGTGATAGTGATTTTTATAATATGTAGTGATAAAGAAAGAACTTTAAAATTTGATATTGCTCACCAAGTGTTTTCAGTGTTTCTTTGGAAGACGTACTAGTCCTTAAATCTTGATATAATAGTTTTAAATCTTTGAACGAATTTTTAGTATTTCCCAGAAAAACTTTGAACTCTGAAAATGTTTGGTAACTTGTTGCATTAATGTCTCCAGTTCTTACATCCGTTTGCGTTTCTGGCACACATTTCTTGTTTATGCTCTGTAGAAATAGACTTTCTTCAATTTGCAATCGTTTCAGTTTAGCGGACAGACTTGACGTTTGTATTATATCAGACGAACTGCCGGACTTTGTAGAGGTTAAATCCATCTTCGTTTTATTTAAGAATACTGTAATTCTATTCTATACTATCTTGACTAATATTGATCAAACTTTCAATATTTTGAATTTTCCCTCACTTGACAACCAAATTTGCATTATTGCCAGACTAAAAAATTAAAACAAAATTTACAATCAATCACCAGAATCGACTAAGTCCTGAGAGGGGTGTCTACTAAAAAAACTAAATTGGTTTACAGATTCGATTTCGGCCATAACTTACCGGCAACACTAATCAGATCGTCTCATCTGAATCTGACTGAAGGCAAATAGGCAAATTTTGGCTAAAAGGAGAATTTTTGTGGAATGGAAAGTGAAATTTCAAGGGAATACTCTTGAAATACATGAAAATGTTCAGTCGTTCGAGATTGTTTTTCACCAAGGCTCTCCCATTACGGGTCAGTATTGTTCGTTAAATATTTATTTACATAATAATTCCGAACTTAGTATTGATGTAATTAACCTTACAATATATTGTTTTCAGAATGTTTTTAACGTGGAATATCAAAACAATGCCCGAATTGTGTACAGCATAACAGCCACAAGAAGTCGCTCAACTACTCCGCTCAATACTATTGTTATGTTCGTCCCACAACAAGAGGTATTTTATCAGTCACAATTAAATAATATTTAGCTGAATTTTTGGGCATACTGCCTGTATATGATGCGAGGTACATTTATAACACTTGTGAGGGAAGATTATACTTGTGCGGAGGGACATTTTAGGGATGGTCGGATTTGCATTCAGATAAGAAAGTTTCATCATTCTTTTAATCTTGTGGTAACATGCAATATTCAATCATTTCAGGCATGGATAGTGGAGCGCATGGGAAAATTCCACAGGATCCTTGAGCCTGGTCTGAATCTATTGTGGCCAGTAGTGGACAAGATAAAGTATGTGCAAAGCTTGAAGGAAATAGCCATAGATGTTCCAAAACAGAGTGCCATTACGTCTGACAATGTTACTCTGAGCATTGATGGAGTGCTTTATCTTCGAATTATTGACCCTTATTTAGGTAAGATTGATTGTTTTAAATATTGCGACATGTTTGATATTGTATGCTTATAATTGCAGGTATCCTAAAAAAAGTATGTGCTTTTGGAAATCATTGTCAATCTTGAGAAATAGTATGTGAGATAATGAGACCTAATATAGGGCTAATATCTGTATAAGGTTGTCTGGAAGAGATCACAGAATGCGATAAGGCCCCCCGTTATGTGTGTTTTAGCTTTAAATTTCCTTTGTAATTTACCTTTGGTAGGTATATAATAATCTTCAGGGATGTGCCATAACAGGGGCATTGCACAGAGGGGGTCTTTTAAGAGGTACCAAAGGAGAGGAGAGGTTACAAAGGACTAGTGACTAACTCCTTGCTGTAACTATTTCTCATTGGAAAATAAAAGATTCATAACTTATTCAAAACCTGATTGGGAATTTCTTGTCACTACTACTATAAACACAGCCTATAGAATTCCCACTCCTGAGACACCGGCCAGAGTGTGAGTCAGGCCAGTGGTAATGAAATAATTTTGCTAACTTAGTATTTTTGTTTTATTCCAGCTTCATATGGTGTCGAAGACCCTGAGTTTGCTATCACACAGCTTGCTCAGACAACTATGCGTTCTGAACTTGGGCAAATTTCACTTGACAAAGTGTTTAGGGAGAGAGAATCTCTGAATACGGGCATTGTGGATGCCATCAACAAGGCCAGTGAAGCTTGGGGCATCACATGTCTGCGATATGAGATCCGTAAGATCTATTTCAATAATATTGATTGGAAAAAGTATTCTAAATTATCATATTAAAAATGCGAAAGTGTTAGTTTATTACGCTTTCGCGCCTTAATCGCTGAACCGATTTTGATGAATTTTGGTACACGGATTGATGGGGCCATGGCCTAAAATTGGTTATAGTCTATGTTTTTTAAACTACATTAATGTGAGTGAGGCTGCAGTTTAAACTGGGATCTCTCTGCTGTGTTTTGAGGCTCTTCATGATGCGTTTTCCCAACAACTGTTTATCTACCAGCCATACTCAACCTGCGGGCCACATGTGGCCTGCCAAGCTTTTCTGTGTGGCCTTGTAGCCTAGCATATTAGTGTTTCAAACTATTAGTTTTTATCTATCACTCCTAGATGATGTGCTGAGACTATTTACCTGGCAACAAATTGAAATTTTTGGCGTATATGCCATAGCAAATCGTAATTTAATTGAAACTACATTTTTCACAAATTAAAAAATCCCGTTAATGTATTCTAATAAATATACAATTTATTTTACTGTAGCTTATTGTGGCCCCTCTAGATAATAGTACAAGCTCTATGTGGTCCAGGAAGAAAAAAAAGTTGAATATGGCTGATCTATCTAAATGTTATTGAATCACATAAATTGTAAATCATGTTTGGACACTTGAATTTAATCCAGAAGCTTAACAAATCAAAATCCGTGAATGGGATTTTATTTTGTGTAATATTATGAACTTAATATTGACATTGGAATGTTGTATATTCCCAGTAATAAGCTGTCCACCGACGTGGACGCCTCGACGTGACCATGACCGCTCTGTCAAGAGTGAAACGACGGATGTTATTGACATTATGCTTTAGTGTGTGTACTTTTGGAATTTTACAGGGGATATAAAACTACCGACGCGAGTGCACGAGGCTATGCAGATGCAAGTGGAAGCGGAGCGGCGGAAAAGAGCCGCCATCTTGGAGTCCGAGGGAGTGCGGGCCGCCGACATCAACGTCGCTGAGGGCAAGCGTCAAGCTAGGATATTGGCGTCAGGTACACATTTACACTAGTTACTAGCGAATGGCTGGACAGACTTCGCTCATTTGTTTGACAAGATATCTATTAGTCCAAGTAAGGTTCTTAAGGAAAAATAGCAAAAGTTGTAAAAAAGGAAAGTGTTTTTATAGTATTTCTGTGGATTTTTTGTTAACCACTTTGGTACGTAATCCTATGTATGTAAATCGGGCTGGTTTCCGCAACTCCACGACTAAGCGCGTATTTGGCGTGCAAGTGGGACAAATGTGTCTATCGATCCACCCCACCTCCCAAATGAAGGCCAGCAACGCCTTGGTGTTACTATCTCACAGACGGTACCTGGGTTTCCGAAATACTTAGCCCTGTAATCAGCGAATATCGGGCAGCTTAGAAGCAGATATGCGTAATAATTTTACCTATACTTGCACATCTGTAAAAGCGCTAATGACTGCATGTGGTGACATACTAATGACACCACATGCAGTCATTAGCGCTAGCTTTTGAGGACTTTTGAAGTCGTCAAAAGCTCAGCTCAAGTCATTAGTATGCAAGTAATTAACCAAAAACCCAACTAATTAATTTAATTAGTTGGGCCCAGTGGCCACGCCAATCCGATTGGCGTGGCCACCTAATTAATTAAAAATGTAACGTGCATCGCCTCAAAAAGTATACCTGTGTAACTTCCAGAGGCTGAGAAGCAAGAGCAGATAAACAAGGCGTCCGGCGAAGCGCAGGCGATGCTCGCCGTGGCGGAGGCGCGCGCCAAGGGACTCAAGCTCGTGGGCGGCGCGCTCGCGCAGCAGGTCCGTTATACTTCTATGTTTATTTATTTAAACGTCATGTGTAGTAGTGACAAGTTGTCACTACCGATGACGCTACTACCCTGCTCCAAGGGAGCCTTAGGGAAATTAGCACACACCGAACGCCGTCCTTCCGCTCCTCGCCTTAGGTCCCTATTAGGGCCGCCACAGGCAAGTTCGGTTAAGTAGATGATAACCTCCTAGGTTGACCAGTTCGAGGTCACTTGTGTAAAAATTGAGTAGTTGTGTTCAGAACTGCAGCAAAAATCTGTCATACACATAAAACATTTGGGAATACTTTAATTGTGCAAACGGTTAAGGAGTCTATTTACTGATAGGCTAGCTATAACTTCGGAGTCTTTAAGTCAACAGAAGTAACTTCATCATCGGTTCGACATTGGTTGCCATGCCATGTATGATGATGATTGTATTGTACACGATGTATTTTCAAACTTACGGTCACGGTTTCAAAAGCATTGTGTCTCTTTACAGGATAGCAAGCATGCTGCGTCCCTGACGCTGGCTGAGCAGTACGTGTCGGCGTTCAACAAGCTAGCGAGGACGAACAACACTCTTATCCTACCGGCGAACGCAGGAGACGTGTCCACCTTAGTCGCTCAGGTACTTACTGCATTGGATTGCATTATTTGTTTTAATGTAATGAAATTTGAGAAATCATGCTGATTGACAATTGAAAATCCTTAAGCCGCCATGGGAAGAATGATAATACCATTATTAGTTTATTACATTACTTCTTTATTGCATTTTATTTGTGTAATATTAACATAATGTTCCTTTCCAGGCAATGTCAATATATTCTACAGTAACAGCACACAACACACAGGCCAAAAATATGCCTCAAATCGACGAATATGAGGAACCTCTAGTCAAAGTTAACGCATTAACAGAAAAAGGTTCCACCTTGGCTGGGCCTGCCATAGTCAACTTTGATGGCTCCTTAGAAGAATATTTTTCAGATGATGAAGAAAGAGAAAAGGCTTTGAGGTCTCATAAAGAGAAGAAAGACTACCATACACAACAATTAAATAAGCTAGAAAAAATAGAAAAGGACACATAGAACTGTTACTTAGTACCTGTCTAATAAAAAAAATAAGATTCTCTGCATTTTAAATGTAGCTCCGAAACTTTTTTGTGTAACTTGGTGCATTAGGGACTAGTTCTGAATGAAAACTAGGCATTTTTTGCAATAAAATGCATTTATTTTCATACATTGTACAATACAGTCAGTTCCAAGTGTATTAAAATGTTAATGTACAGATATGCAATATTTTTAAAGCAAATCATATCTCATTAGTTGTCATCTTAAGTTATTTATTGTGAAATAACTCTGGAGAAAATAAAAAGTTTAAAATATTATAAAAATTATTTATTTTATTCATCACTACGACAATAACCAAAATAAAATAAGTCTCATAAGCTTCCATGGGGTTAAATTATGCTACCTTACGTAACAATATACATATATTTTGGTTTATTCCGGTTTATTCCCATCTGCCACCTTCGAGCTTGCCACCGGGGCGGTGGCTGGCACCAACTAGTGGCGTTTACCACCCCGGTGGTCAATGGCGCTTATTTAGCGCCATTGACCTTATAGTATGGTGGTCGATTCTCATTACGACTGGTCAGTCAAACGCCACCCCGGTGGCAAGCTCGAAGGGGCGGGGGGGGAAAAAACGATGCGTGTTTTTTAATAATATTAATTTTTGCTGTGTTTTAGGCCTGTAATAGAGGGTACTCACCGCGAGCATTCGCATTTTTCGTAAACATCGTTAGGCAAGCTTTTTTAACGTGACGAACATTAATTAGCAAAACGAATAAATTTTAATAGAATATAGGTACTCATGGGATAAATCAACCAACAATATAGGTCCCGGACAGTGTCGGACGACATCGCGGCTGGCCCAGGCGAAGATGGCGGGACGAGCTTGGAGCCGGGAAAAATGGAAAGGAGGCCCTGCACACAAAGACACAGTGGGACAGAAGAGGTTAAAATTCAAATATATACTAAATAGATTATTCGCAAATGAATGTTCGTTACAGAAACGCTCGCGCAACGAATGCTTTCTAAACTTTGCAAGTAAAAAGGTAAATGCTTGGGGTGAGTACCAACTCTTCATCAAGGGAATTATATACAAGAATAAGGATTTAGGACCTTCGTTTTTACTTCAGGATATCCAGTTAAAACTTCTTTTCAAAAAAAATGTTTACTGAACATCCTGAAGCCAAACTGGTCCTTTAGTTCACAGTAGACACAACTACAAAAATTTATTACATTCATCATTACCATTTATAATACCGATAAATGGAATAAAGCTACTACACCCAATTTTGAACTTCATAAAGAAAACAATAGCCATAATTTATTTATATAACACTTCTAAAAATGCTACATTTTCTTTTGTTTGTCTATGTTGTATATAAATGCATGGTTATAAATAAAAAAAACTTGTTTCAAAACCTTTTGATTACCTGCTGTTATTTACATAATGGATTATAATATTATCAATATTGAAAAAATATCAAGTGGATTTAGAGAAACAAAACAAGTAAAACCTGTTTTACCGTAATAGGCATATCAGATCTTTTTAAGATATTTTCACAATTTTTTCTCTCTGATTGAAGTAGCTGACAGAGCCTTCCTCCGGTTGGGTTAGATTTGTAGGTGCTGGCATTCTGTGCAGGCTGAGATATGACGCTGACAAGTCCGTGCCGTCGAACTGTCGCAAATGAATCTAAAACAACCACAAAAATACCGTTTAGCTTCAGTGCAGATTTAACGCTTAAATAAATGAAAAATATCAAGATAATTAAAAATACACAACTATATTTACTTTTTCTCTACAGGTTGTGCAAACATTGGCAAAATGTAGTAGCTGATATTTCCAGTCACGAATTTTATCACTATACTCACTAATAAATGAAGGTTGACTTCATCACTTCTGCTCAAATAAGGGAAGTTACCGCCGCTCTTCAAATGAGCTAGTTTTGCTTGAGGGTATGACTTATACAGGTCCTCGCGAACTCGAGAACTTAAGGCACATTCGTCCCACACATCCATTACTGTAATAGGCAGGTTTACCAGTGCTTGTGGTTTTATGTAGCAAGGTGTGCAGTTCAAAGTCAGTCTTGAAGCTAACTCTGCCTGGTTAAGGGATTCCAGCTAAAAATACATAAAATACTATAGATCATCTATGCAACAGCATTTTCTTTATCACCAATCAAATTTTTTCCAGGCACTATTATATTTTTAAGTTGATTTTTGCATAAACCATGCATGCATGGAAAATATTTGGATGGTGATAAAAAAATCAAGCAGTGTTTTTGGTTCCAAGTCAGTTTTGACATAACTGGTTGACCTATACCATCTAAAAACAATTATGTTTTTTTTTATGATAGAGATAAGAATCAAAGATAAAAATCAAGTAACATTCAAATTAGATAACAAGCTATGGTTCTGGTTAGTAACATATTGAGTAAGAACAGGAATTATGCTGTAGGAATCCAATATCAAGTTGCAAGATTTTATGTTGTCATAGTTGTCTAAAGTTACATTGTTGTTCAGCAGACCATGAAAAAATTATTATTACTATTATTACTAACTGTTTAACAAATCATAAGAGATATTACTCTTTGTTATGTTATCATGTAGTTCTAATACCCCAAGGATACCTGGATGAATTTTGGGGAGGCCTTTTCTCAGCTGTGGGAAAGTGGCAAAAAAAATAGAATCTTATATCTATATTATACTTACTTTTTCAACCATAAAGTCTATAGATTCAGCCATCCTTTTGTCAACTTTGTCTGTTGTGAAATTGCCCATGAGCATTCTCTTTAACACCAACGAAGGCAGAAGCCAGAAGAGGGCTGAAGAATCATGGTACTCAAACACTGATGTGTCCGTGAATGTATTGCAAAGGACAAGAGAAGCAACACGAGGACAATTACTTGTTAATTCTGCAAATTTTTGTGCTATAAATCCACCTAGAAAAAGTGTTTAAATGTAAAAAAATCAGAAGTTAATAGACTATGGAGTGAGTAATTAAAATAATGAATTCTTAACCTACTGTTTGATGTCCTGATTTGAATAAATAAAAAACAAACTGATAACTTATCTTCTGTTTGTCATTTTGCTTCACTTTATGAACAATAAAATTGTAACAACTATTGTAATGTCTCTAACTTAGCGATTGGAATTTGTTTCAATCGCTATGCAAATTACTGTTATGAGTATGACACATGATGCTACTTATTGAGTACTTTCTATTGATAAACTTGGTACATTTACAATAACAGTTGAATGTAACTTCCTTTCAGTGGAAATGTTTAGTAAAACCTACCTAAGGATGCTCCAAAAACATGAACTTTATCGAGTTCAAGGTAGTCAATGAGTTTTTTGAAGCCATCACACCATTCCTTCATATTCCAGTATGGTGGTGGTTCAGCAGCAATAACACGGACCCCTCGTGTGGCAAGTCCCAAGACTTGCTGGAAAAACACGTCGGCGGTGCCGGACACTGGCGGCAGACATATCAAGGGGCAGCTTACAGATTTTGGGCCACTGTCGAAAATTCTCCAAGCCTAAGAAAGTTAATAACAAAGAGATTACAGTAATATTTTGATATTTAAAGAAAGATAGTAAGACAAAGAATTATAAAAATGGGCTAGGTAGCTTACCCTCATTAAACATAATTACAAATTCGATAGTGTCTGATTAAGTTTGTTTACCTTGGATCCGTCTGAGTCGACTACTATTTTCCTCAATGGAATGCTGCTTCTAAAACTGAGATACTCATTAGACTGTGATAATTCACTGACGCAACTCATTTTTCTTTTCTATTGCTTTACATAAAAATAAAGGTAAAGTCTTAGAATAGAATATAAAAACTTTGCCAAGTGTTTTGGAATAGTAAAGTATAATTCACTGGAACAACTTGACTTTGACTGACGCAAATGACGTTCACATTCTGACATTTTCGAAACGTCATTTTATTCCTACTCCTTTCCACGCAGTATACAGTTGATTTTTTATCTATCAACCAAATCGTGTACTATAGTAATCGAAAATTATTAAATTTTCCCAATCAACCTAGAACCTAATGCTTATGCGATAAAGAAATTTGACAGATTGTTTTAGCTTGATGTGCTTGTCTGTACTATCTACGACTTCTACGAGAGTACTAGCCACTACTGAATCCTTATTCAGTAGTGGCTAGTACTCTCGTAGAAGTCGTATATACCTAAGCATAATGGGAATACCTATATCCTTATATAGGTATTCCCATTATGCTTAGGTATATTATGTCACCGGAAAATTGCAAACGCCGTCAGATTGTAAACTATTTTTTCATGACACATATATATTTGAAACAATTGCATTTGGATGGGATTTATTGTACACAAAATTTTGTTTTCGTAATATATCGAGAAACTATAATCTAATAAAGATTTAAATACTTATGACAATCTTACGGAGTTTGGAATTTTCCGGTGACATATACATACAATGTGTAACAGAATAAATGGGTCATTGTACTCATTATAATGAACAACTTTTACTATGGCCAACACCGAAATCGCGAAGAAAAAGTCAGCTGTTCAGTAGGTAGATTTTGTCGAGTTATAATAATAATAAATTATTTATTGAGAGCAACGATGACTCATAATTAATGTGTTAGTAACAATAAATAAACTTATAACTATGTATGTTAGTGACACAATTACATAAACACACACAACAAATGTATGGAGGAGTCGATTTTTTATTCGCAGTTGCAGTGTTGGTCCCCTATTAAAAGTTGTTCATAATGATAAGTCAAATGACCCCTTAAGAGGTATTGTGTTTATTCTGTTACACGTTGTATATGGAAATAAAACAAACTCTCGGTTGTAAGAATTAATATTATAGTCTAGACACATATTATATTTATATTACATGATTGGCCCAAGAAAGATAGGCGAAGACATCGGCATCGTCATGTACTAAAACAATACTTACCACCCAAAACCATAAACCATACGGACCCCAGGAAAACGATATTTTTGGTGCTGATAGTGGATGCTTGATTGATGAAGTTATATATGCTGAAACAACGGTGATTCCTCAGTAGGTAGAGCTTTTGCAACGAAATAAAACCCTATCCAACTGCGTAGACCACGCGGACACGGGTCGGTTAAGTTTTGTTTATCTTTCAGTCGGCCAGATTTAGACAGTCATCGTGACGGCGTTTAATCATCTCGTCGATTCTACATGCGCATGTCATGTCGAAGGAGATATATTTTTTAATAAGTTTATCAACTACTTACGGTTTAACATTTATTGATAAACGATTGTTTTACGTTTAATTGAATTTTCTACTTAGTGGTTGGCCTTTTCAGACAGGAGTGCGGGATTTTCCAGGGCTAAATGAAGGGTATAAGAAAAAAGTGCGTTCTCATCCAAACACATTCTGTTTATTATTAATACGTAATTAACATTCTCATCGTGAATTTTCCTACGATAATTTTCCAAACCGCTTACTCTATCTTACATCTAACTAATGAATAAATTTTGGACGATTTTAGCAGGATTTTGAAAATATTTGGTTCTGACTGTGAAAAAAGATTAGGTAGGATCTATAACGCTTTAAGGCTGTCAGCTCACGGTCCCTTTGTGACAGCGACCAGTGGCCAGCACGGCCACAGCCATCTTGTAGTGACCACCTTGCACTAGCAAACAGTGCTTGAGCCAGCCACTCGTTAAACGCATCATACGTGGCTGTCACTGACCACTTGCGGCCGTTGCGAGGGACACGTGTGTAGAAACACTAAATATTACGAAATAGCATCACAATCGGAGATAACATGTTACACAATAGCTTTAATAATAATTTAGAAGCCAAAGTCGCAGGTAGTCTAACTCTTAAAATTACAAATCATACAAGTATTACATTACAAATCTATATAAATTTAACTTAGTGCACACTAACCATTAAAATTCATTTTTTCTTAATATTATTACAAATAATTTCGTTCATGAATACTAAACATTCTTATTAATGTAGGTACTGTATCAATCTTTAATATTATTGTTTTATGACTTGAGCATTCTCTAGAATCATTGAAAATTCTGAGCTATAGCATATCTACACTGTATACATGTCACCGGAAGAAATTGTGGACTGACATAAAATGGCGACCAATTCTAAGCAGAGCACAAGTCTACAATTTTACCGTTTTCGTGTAATAGTTAAATTAGAAACTTGGCCCCTCATTGGTCTTTGTTGGTGTGAGCTCATATCTGAACAGACCAATGAGAGCCTTGTTTCCAGGTTTACTATCACACGAAAACGGATAAATTGTAGACTTGTGCTCTGATTGGTCGCCATTTTATGTCAGTCCACAATTTTTCGGAATGACTTCGAGATATTGTAGACTATCAAATTTTGATGCATAAAAAAGTATTCTAAATATTCAGTTTATAATTTATCGAGAGTTTGCAATCTCTCAAGTTATTTTATAATCTTACGGAGTTTGTCATTTTCCGGTGACATACACACTGAATTTGTCAGGATCAAAATGAATGAAGCATGGAAACTATAAGGGTAAACAAACACACTAGAGCTAACATGTAAATACTTGTTAGTTATTATGATCTTACGAAAAGAACATTACGAGCAAATGCCCAAATTCAAATACCATTTTATTAACAATGCAACGAGCTAGCGAACGCACCACGCAGCGTTCAACAAAATGATCATGAGTGAGCATTTTCTTGTAACACTCCTTCCATTATATTTTGTAAGTAGTCCCCTATATTCAGTTCGTCAAAGGGCACGCAACACAAACATGCTCCCACAGACAGGCACGACGCGACAACGCGACGCATTTAATTTATGTATTCTATAAAAAGTGGTTTCGCGTCCTCGTGTTGCGCCTGTTTGCACGGGTCTTAACGCTCGAAGTTCTATTACAAGTGAATGCTGTAATTTGTGCTCCCCGTAAGATACAAGAACACAAATTTTTACTACTAAATAGCTAGGTACATTGACATGCCAGTTCTTTATAACTCCATATACGACACAAACATTTAACAACTATGAGATAATTATGACTGTGTTTCAGAAATCAAAATGCCAGAAATTATTGTTATTACCTTTTAATGATTCTAATAATCAAAAAAAATATAAAAGTAAACATAAGACCAACGAATATTCAGGCAATAATGTTTTACAATCACAGAAGTATTGATACACATAAGAATTATGAACAAAACTAATTATATAATTGTCTATTTCAGAAAGATTCTAACATTTACATAACGACCACATAAGCCATTGAGATACAATAATTATAACAGAGACAAGAATGACTCATTCACTGTTATTACAATAAAATTAGTATTAACTATCCAGTTCAGGCAAGCGGTACGGGCAACTGAAAATAATAAACGTAATTAACTATTCAAATGCATTAAATAGCCAGATGAAATGATGTCATCGTTTACATTTTATAATTACTATATTATGATTTTCGAAAATAGTTTAATATTCTACTGTTTAGATATGTACGGGAAAATAGCAAACTCCATAAGATAATCATATATATATCATATAAAATATCTTGAGAGATTGTAAACTCCCGATAAATTTCCCCCGTACATTTGGAATACTTTTTTAAGCATCAAAAGTTGACAATTTATCGAGAATTTACGATCTTTTAAGATGTTTTATAAGCTTGCGGAGTTTGCAATGATCCGGTGACAGTTATACGACATTTTATAATAGTTATTATTCAAGTTATATGGATCCATAGGAATCTTTACATTATGATTCGTTAAACAGATTAATTTATTATTTATATTTTAATTCCTGTCCTCTATTTTTTTTTCTTAGTACAAAAATCTTCCTAATGCCGCCGTTTCGGTCAAAAAAAAAAAGAGTTGGGCTAATAAGGTTGGTGACTACTCTACGTTACTATCGCCCTTGTCATAATATCGAAGAGCTTAGAAGAAACATAAAACGTTTCTTCATATTTTTCACACGTTAAAAACAATCCATTATTTTAAATCAAGTATGCTACACAGAATTCAAATAAAAACTAATAACTAATTGAGAAGCGCCGTTTTTAACACTATTATTGGAACTTTTGCGTGTTTTGTTATACACACGCTACATTAGCAAAAAATAGGTTATAAAACAGAGAGAAGAATAGTACGTAGATTCATCTAAAATTGACAGCGTTTGCTTCAAGTAGTTGCTGAATTAATATTGAACTTAATTTTAGCTGTGCAGGTATGTTAACACTGCAACAGCATGTAATATCGGTTGTATAACCCGCCTGTAGAAGTACGGAAGTGGGCTCTATCACGCATGGGCAGTCAGTCGTAAAATGAAGTCACAACTCACGACTATACAGCATATAGCCTTGGCAATACGTAACTGCAAGGAAACTGAAATTCGCCAATTTAGTATGCATGTCGGGAAACAAGAAATGACGCGATTCAATACTGATTGGTTTTCAGTCGATTTTATCAAAAGGAACTAGATTTAAAAAAAATTGCAATGAGGGTATCAAAAAATTAAGAATATAAACTTCGACTTTAGTATCTTGACAGCTGGATGGATACCAGATTAAGACAAAAACAGAAGCGAGGTGAATGGTAACATTATTTTACTTTGAGCTGTCAAAATTTTACTTTTAAGATTAAGGTTCCAGTAGGCTAGTTGACGCTTTACCAGGATGCAAAATTGTTTATGGTTCTATTAGTAGACAATAAAAATGTGATTGTATTTTTTGCGACTTAAAACCCAGATGCTTTTGAAAACGCTATCCGCCAGATTATGCCAAGTCTACTAAAATTAAGTTGTTTCAAACATGTATGACGCAATGATGTTCGAACAACGTTTTCGGCATGGATTTACTAAGTAATATGGTTTCGGCAATTCAAATCATAGATAAAAATGTCTTTTCAAATCGAATTTCTACAGGCGTGATACATTTTGATACAATTTTTGATTTTTTTTTTTGGCAAATTTTGGCATGAGTCAACTAGCCTTTTATTTGACTTCTACATATTTGATAGTTATGTCACCGTAAAAAGGCAAACGCCGTAAATTGTAAAATATGGCGTGAAATGTAAATAATTATTTCTAAATAAGACACGGATATATTGGAAACTATTGAATTTGGATGATATATATTGTATACAAAACTACGTTTTCATAAAATATCGAGAAATTATAATCTAATCAAGATTTATTACAATCTTACGGAGTCTACAATTTTCCGGTGATAGTTACAAGGTTGAGCCAGTAGTGTGTCGTGTCCGTGTGGGTGTTACCGGAGTGGTCCGTCCGCCGGAGGAGATCGCGTGCGGGGTGCGGGGCGCGGCCTCACGACTCTCCATTGCCGCTGTCGTCGCCGTCGCCGTCTCCTCCGTCCACTTCCTCGTCAGAGTCCGTGTCGAGGTCGTCGTAATCGTCGTCGTAGAAATCTGTCATGTCCAACTGAAAGAAAAAAAGCAACATTTTTATTCCTTGCTGTACACAAGACATTTACTTAACATACCGAAACCCCTCCGTGCCTCAAAAAGCGCGTTAAACCGTTGGTCCCGGGCTGTCATTTGTAAATCTTTGGCCGTCGTTACGGATTGTCGGAAGCCAGAAAATTCTGAAATCTGACACCAGTATTGCCAAGAAGTAACGTGTAATTACTGGGTCGTGGAATTCAGATAGGAAGTCGCTCCACGTAAAATACTGGTATTCAGCTGAATCCGGTTTGACTGAAAGCCGACCCCAATATAGTTGGGAAAGGTTAGGCAGATAATTCATTGTAGTACGCTAAAGTAGTCGTTATCCTAATGATGATTTTACAAAATTCTGATGAAAATAAAAATATTTGCAAAAACATAACGCTTTCTTTGCTGTCGCGCAGTTAGCTAAAAAGGCAGAAAATAAGTGGACAACAAATCTTAAAATTAAAACTATCATTGTCGTTTTGAAGTTGAACTGCTCGTGACGTTTCGATGCATTTGAGATAGAAACTTGTTTTTCTAACGACCTACTCGTTATTCTTGATTACGACATGACATTCATTTTATGATGCGTTTAAAAGTGCACATTCTAACATCTATATAAAATATTATGGTATAATATTTTTGTTAAGTGATTCCATTAACAAAGTTAAGCATTAATGCAGAACTGTTGCATGAAAAAAAAGTTTAAATAAAACCGGCCAGGGGCGTGTCGGGCCACGCGCAGTGTAGGGTTCCGTAGTGGCACGTCACAATTGCTGACTTAGAATGGTGCTCTTTGTTTGATTCTTTGAATTTATATTTACTACCTAACTTTTTTACGTAACTAACAACTTTATCTTATTAATTGTTAATTTAATTTGTACGAAATTTTCCTTCTGCAAGTACATTTTATAGGTGTATCGACTATTAGTCGTTAACTTGTAAAGCCTACTTAGCTGTAATAGTTTTCCTTTTAAATTTGTTATTATTAATGTTTCTACCATGAATTTTTGCACGTCTCCAAAAACAACCATTTTAGCCGGCAAAGGGACACTTGACAAAAATTAGGACTTTAAACCTTAATATTTCGCAAACGGATCCTTGGATTGAAAAATGCTTTTCGCACATCCTCAATATTTTTAAACGACACACCACACCATGGGATACCTAAACGATAAAAAATAACATTTTTATTTCAAGATCTAATTTTACCACTTTGTCGGCGTGATTATGTACTTATTCGTCTCTCGAATTAAACCGCGGACAGACAGATGGACATGGTGAAACTATAAGGGTTCCTTATTGACTACGGAACACTAAAAATGGAGTATTTTTAGGAACCTATTACAAACTACCGTAGGCACAAGTGTACATCCAACAAACTCTCCCAACGAGTGAGGATGATAGGCAAGAAAGAAATAAAGAGTATAAGAATAACGGGACTTTATTGCATTCCCAAACTTCGGACTACTACCTGCTTACTCCCAACAGATAAATTCTCTGCTTGTCAGACAGGAAATTGAACCCAGGAACACAAGCTTGTCACTGACCGCGTAATAAATTAATAGACTGGTCTATGCATCAATACAGTCCATTGAAACTTGAGGTCATTTGTATTTATTATAATATTTATAATACAGTTTATAATGGCTATATATAATGTGACTGATAAAGTTATTCTATAAGTACTATTCTCTATCATTAATCAGTATTGAATGCATTGTTAACTTTAATATTAAACATGGTATGGTATGGTAGCTTCTGCTTCTGGCTTCATCCGCATCAAAGACGAAAATAATCCCAAGGGGTCATATTCTCGGAATACGACTCTACTCTCGACACTCAGCTCACTATTCCAGGACATGGTTTAACCCGAGTGCCAATCCCAATCAATTCAGTTGCGAGACGAGACGTGACGAGGTAACAAACAGACAGATGGAGTTTCTTTTGGTTATTTCCTTTCCCGGGACTCAAACAATATCTATACCAAATCTCATCCAAATCGGTCCAGCCGTTTGCGCGTAAAGAAGTAACAAACATACACACACTAACAAATTTTCGCCTTTATAATATTAATGTGACTTTAGGGTTGCGAAACTCTCTAAGCACGAAGTCCGTAGTTTCGGGCGTATTCTACTCCGTATCACCTACGGACTTACGATTAGTTCCGAACCCGAACTGAAGAATGAACGACAACACGATTTGACAGTAACTGTCAAATCGTGTTGTCATTAATTCTTAGTGGTTAGGTGATACGGACTAGAATACGCCTGCAACTAAACCCGAAACTACGGACTTCGGGCTTAGAGAGTAGCCACGGATGGGTTTTAGTCAGTAAGACTCCGCCCAGAGCGGACGGAGTCATTTGATGATTTCCCATCCTTAAAGTGCACCTTTTGTGTATCTTCTCATCTTAACTAAAGTACACCTTTTGTGTATCTTCCCATCTTAACTAAAGTACACCTTTTGTGTACTTTAGTTAAGATTAATATAGAGAACAAACAAACCTGTGGCTCCTGCGTCGTCGACTTGACTTGTGTTTTAATGCAATAGTCTTCTAACGTAAGGGGTACTACAATGCCTTCCTTCTCCGCCTCCGTGCGCGCCACCTGGGCTTGCTTCCTGTAAAACAAAACAAACAACTAAGAACATGCTTCTCTTATAACACGATAACGTTACAACGAACGATAAGAGTAAAGTACTCGCGGCTCTTTACATTATAATTCTGTTATTATTTGTAACATAGACGGCCATTTTCATAGGTTTTATAACTCGAGCACTAGTCATCAGCACAAGCAGTTGATTTTAAACTAAGCTAAGTAGTAACAGCCGCACGGATCGATCTTCGAGGTTAAGCAACGCCGAGGTTATTAATTACGGACCGAAACTCCTCCGTGTCTCATTGGTCTCGGGCTCCCGGCCATCATATATGACACCAGTCTTGCCACGGAGTACCTTGTTACCATCTACTAGGTCAGAAAGGCAAATCTACGAAATCGAATGCGAACATCAATTCAAGATCAATGGAAGATAATATCTAAGCCAACGGTGATGAGTTGATGACTAGATTTCGTAGATAAAAAAGGTCAATCCATGGCCCAAATACATTATGTCAATACACTCAAATACATATGGTATTTTTTGTAATTATAGGCGTCACCTTCAGCGCTCAAACGACCGACTTAGTTACAGATCCAGTGAAACGAGGACGCGACCGAATAAACTCATTGTGTTATATTACTTTCACCGAACGACGGAACTGTGTTTTGTCACATGGCCACGGTGGTTAACAATCGAATAGGGTTGAATTGGGCTAGGAAATTTCGGCAGCTTAGAGGGCTGTACATATTGGGCAAGTCAATAAGCATCCTTGACCTACCTCAAAAAGTAAACGAAACTTTATGTAGGTATGTGCAATTGTGCAGTACTCGTACAAAGGAGGACTTAATGCAACATGGCATTTCACTGGCAGTACCTGCCAGTCAACCGTTGGATTAAAAAGACTACACTGCGGAAGGTGTACAAAACGAGTAGAAAAATGTTAAAATCGAAATTAGTATCGTACAGTACAACAACGTTCATTGCGTCATTTACATTATCGAGCAGGCAAGACTTTTAAACAAATGAAGCAATGCATTACAAATTTAGTGTTTCGCAATTGGGGTGCAGTTATAGAGGATGCATATGCACCGTATACGGAAGCAAGCTTCAGCAAGCAGTAAGCACAAGTCTTGAAAGGACTGCGTAGCATTTGTACTTTCATTTGAGAGCATAACTGCAGTGCGAGTCGTTCTGGTATACAAGTCTTATAACAGAAAATATTATGATCAGTGTTATGTACAATGCCGAACAATTGTTGGTTTCTTTTACGCAACTTATATTTTTATATTAGATTCGGCCAGCGGCGGATCACGATTACTGTGTTGGAGGACGTCATGGCTATTCAAGACGCACACCACTATCCCTTTTTCACATCGGAATCATGATGGCATTGGAACGACACAGTTGACTGATAAAACTAAAGAAATAGTGAAGTCTTAAAGATCAGCGACTCACCTGATAATATTCTCGTATTCTTTATCCTTGCCTTTAGAATCGCGCCAGCGGCGGTACATGACGCTGGCGTCGACGTTGGCCGGGCTGAATGTGTTTGGCTCGTTGAGCAGCGAGATCACGGACAGCAGCACGGTGCGCACCGACTGCGTCGGGTTCCAGCGCTCGCACGGCAGCTCGCCCGACTGCGGGTCGTCCACCGGCGGGTGAAGGATCGATATGCACAGGTCACCATTCTGGAACAGGTTGAAAGGGTTTCTTAGTTAAGTAAAACGTCTTTGTTTTAAGGACTAGTGTGGCATCCGCGGACTGGTAGAAGTTAAGGGTCGTACGGTGGCGAGATGGGCAGACGACATTGTTGCCATCGTGGATAGAACCAGGATGGGGCTAGCACAGGAACATAGGGATTGGCACAAGAAATGAGAGGCCTGTGTTCAGTAGTGGGCGAAGTCGGGATGTGGATGATGATGATGATGATAAGTAAGAGAAAATAGAGAGTACACCTGTGTTGGCGCACAGACTTTCACCCTAAAGTATCTCCAAGGTCGTTGGTTATTCTAAGTTTAGATTGACCGAAATCGGTCTGGAATGGTTAGGTAATTTATTAGGTCACGAGAAGAACCTACATTTATCGTCAGGTTAGTCTTAGTTCAATATCAATCTATCCCCCCTCGCCCCTTTCCTCCCCTTCCCTAGCCTTTTCAAACTCGGTTGAGGTCTGTTTCCAATTTAACCGGTTTTAGCTTGATACCAGTATTTAACATAGAGGGACTGCCCAACCGACCGTCACAACTCATCAACGGGGAAACACGATACGCTGCGACAAGACTGTTGTCGGATTTGCGGGCTTCTACGGCAACTAAAGGTGACGACTGGCAAAGTTCTATAACTGACAGCATTCCGAGGCACGGAGGCTTCTCTATACGAAAGGGATACCCATCCACACACGAATGGGATCCCATCCACGGATCTTTATCTGTCTGAGATCATATATCTTTTTTTTTGAAGCACTGGCTTATTTATCTTTAAAACTAACGAGACAAAAATCAAAGTATTTACTTGACCTCCTCAGTAGAGCAGGTCAAGTTAATAAGCACGGTAAAGTTGTTAACTGGTTTTCGTTAAAATTTGTTGCTTTCCCTAACTCTCTCTTATTAATTTGCTAAGTGTAAGAATTCTGTGGTTGGTGACAGGGACAGATATCCGAATGCCAGGCAAGTTATTTACATTAAAAAAGAATAGCGACGTCGCATCAGGGCCGTTATAGTATTAATTTGAACGTTTGTTACAATAGAAGAAAATGTATAGTTGTTTTTGTAATTGCTGTTTGGTGTAATTTTTTTTTTATCAAAAACTTGTTGTTATAATAAATCTTTTGATGCTTTTATTTGGGTTAATACTACTGTTTTTTTATAATGTATGTGAAAAAAAATACATGTTGTCATTATATCCCTATTTGATCAACCTGTGTTTAAAGAAAACAGTAAACTACACGGTATCACAATACAACCCACAAAAAATCACCATGGATAAACTCGAGTTTTTTTAGAAGACTGCTTGTAATTATTTATTCCCATATCAGTGTTCTTCTCGTTGTCATTTCGGGCGCCGTTTTCATTTCTGTCCACTTATTTGTCCTAGGATTTTATCGTTTCTTGCCAAACATGATATCAAACGTAAAGGGTCTCTCACATAAGCTGACGATACAATGCAACGACAAATTTCATATTTTTTAATTGCTATGAGGAATGTCCGTCTCATTGTTATAGCATTGACGCGTCTCGCTTGTCTGATAGAACCTTAACTTGATAGGTACGTTAAGAAATCGGATCTTCAAACGCAGCGCAGACGTTCAGTTAAATTTGCAGTCAAGGCTACCATTGGTATGCCTTGGGCCAACAAGACCAACAAATTTTAATTGTACCATAGACACGAAGAAGTCTATGCTGTCCATTAGCGAATTGAAGTTTACACAACAAGCTGCAAAGGCCGAAGTTATTAAATCATGATACGATTTAATGCTTCACGGTTACGGTTAGGAAGAAAGATTTCGTTTTCGTTGCGAGAGCGCGTAACATGAGTGTTACATAAAGTCCATTGTTGCCACGATTCTCCCGACTTACAGATTACCAGCAACCTTCATAATCATTCTTACGTGTTCAGTACACGCGGCAGGTGAAACTGGAATACCGAGCGTGACTTTGTTTCCTTCAAATAATATGCCCGATGTTACGATCGATTTTAAGATTGATGACTAATGGGGGACTTAGGATAGATGCAAAAACCACACTATCTGTGAATCATCAACATTTCGGTCGAAAGCCGTTCACAGCTGGATATAAGCGTCTTACAAGCGTCGTCACATAGATCGGTTCTGTGGTTCTCGTATTCAGCGGAACCCCACCAGTTCGTCGGTGGAGGTTGGAGGCCTTCTATAGCTCTCTATCTTCTGATACGCGGTACCCATTCCAGAATGTTTCGGCTCCATTAATCCATATTGGAACTAAATAAAGGTAAGTTAACAGTCTAAGTACATGCATTCTTGAGATTTCCGCTAAGACCATCAGCGTACTTACTTAGGATAAAGTAATAGACGTTGCCTTGAGATTTTGCAATTCGTAATATTAGATACGTATCGTCTGCAAAATTATTAATTAATTTCCGCCTTCATCCTCATATCGTTTGGTTATATGGTAAGTCAAGTAACAAACCGCGTAAATATATCATATAAATCCCTACAAAATTATAAATGCGAAAGAGAGTTTGTTTGTTACGCTTTCAAGCCTAAATAGCTGAGCCGATTTTGATGATTTTTGGCACAGAGACGGTTGGGATCCTGGAGGTGGTTGTAATGAAAGCTTCTTGTTTTGCAACAATCTATATTAACACGAGCGAAGCCGCGGACAAAACTAATACATACTTCCAAATAATCTCAATAAACGTTGAAGTAATGAATACGATAAACGAATATAGACCACTTTTTATTAAACATGGAATACATTTTATATTAATGGGTTTTTTGAGCATATTGGGATTATTTGGGATACAGAAAGACACTACATAAAATGGCGGTAAACGTACAGCCACTATTTCATACTTATGAAAACTGAATTTTTATTCAATGACAATCGTTTCTTCGAATAAAATGAAACCTGGACAAAGACAATGTCGCATGGGCATAAATAATTAATAATGAGAATCGAAGCAGCTGTCGTCGCAGAATAGTTGAACATTCAGTAGCTGCTGTATTTTGTAGATACGTAGGTATAATATACTATGAACGTATTTGATATTATTATTAATTTGAAAGTCCGTCTGTTACATTTTCACGTCTAACGGCCCGTTTCAATAACGTATTTACCTTTAACTAACTATCAAATTAGCTACCAACAGTAGCTGAAACGTCATTTTTGCCTTTGTAACATGACGTTTCAACTACAGTTGGTAGCTAATTTGACAGTTGGTTAAAGGTAGATACGATATTGAAACGGGCCGTAAGCCGCTGAAAAGATTTTAATGAAACTCGACACAGGGATAGACTAGGACCTAGATGAGAAAGTAGGATACTTTTCGTCCCGGTAGTAAGTCCTCTTGAGATTATGATACACTTTTATGCGGGCAAAGCTGCGGATAGAAACTAGTTTAAGTATAATAAACTAGGTAAGAATGTGATACAAGAGTTACACATGGTTATGGAATCAACCGTTTGTACCTGGAAGTAACTTAGTTACTGGTGTGTATCATTATATCGTTAATCACACTCGTTTCCTGTTCTTATGAATTACTTACAAGTTACAAGTGCAAGTTGGAAGGAAAGAAATATGCTTCGTCATACTGGTGGATAGCAACGTAATTTTATTAGGTAATAGCGCCCGCGACTCCGTCTGGGCGGATTTTGTACTTGGCCTCCGAACTTCGTCATCATCATATCAACCGAAAGCCGTCCACTGCTGGACATAGGCCTTCCCCAAAAGGGAAGGGAGTTGCCATAATCGCCACGCTTGGCAGGCGGGTTGGCGATCGCAGTGTAGCTGTTGCAATGCACAGAGAATACTGCTGCTCATACTCTGGTGGGGTGAGCCCCTTAGTCGCCTCTTAAGACACCCACGGAAAGTGATAGGATGGTGCTATTCTTTTACGTCCGACACTATACAGAATTTCAACACTGTTTTTATTCATTGGGTATCTAGTCTCCGCTGAGATTTGCCGTCATGATATAAATCCAGACGGCTGCCGGCTGGAGTGGTGGACGATAAAGTACGGTCCATGGGTTGACGGTTTCATTAGGAGACTTTGTCTTTTTCCATAAAAGCCTTCATATCTAGAGTAAAATAAAATGCTATTTAACTGTCTCTCTTTAACTTAATCAGGCAATTACAAGAGTCAAAAACGATTGACTGCATCGACTGACGCGGATACGCGATAAGTTTCGTATTGCACGTCTGCATTATTATAGCAAGATTTGGCAGTAATTTGATTTATTCGTACTTGTCCTACATTCGTACTTATTCCAACCATGTTCCGACTCACAATGTTATTGTGATTGCAAAACAATTAAAAATACGTTACGCTTAGCCTTTGTTGGGGACGGCTTCCAGTCTAAACCAGATGCAGCTGAATACCAGTATCTCACGTGGAGCAACTGCCTATCTGATTTCCACAATCCAGAAACTGGGTAACACGATACCCCTTGACTAGCATGGTGTCCGATTTCTTGGGTTCTGACAACCCGTAACGACTGTCAAAGATACAAAAATGACAGCCGGAAAAAATAGCTTAACGTTCTTTCCGAGGCACGGAGGAATCTCGCTATGTTAAGATGGTAACCCATCTACGGACCGACATCGACAATAGTTGCTTCACCTTGAAGATCGACCCGTGCGGCTGTTATTATTTAGTCACGCATTATTATAGATATTGAGAGAATAAACTATTGATATGAATGTTAAGGTCATCACACCCTTCACCTGATAATAGCCGCGTTTATATTACTCATCAACTTGCACCGTCGCCACCGACAAGGTCTTCATACCTTCCGACTCCGTATGTATAACACACGATATCTAGCTTCATGTCTTTCTAAGGAGATAGCGGAAGGAGGTAAGCGAGACGAGACGGAACGGGCAAGAGGCTTACCTCCGCAATTTGCCCTTGACGGTCTCGGTAAAGTAGCATAATATCGACGACCCCACCCCATTTACGATGTTATCTGCTCAACATTTCGTGAAGGTTGTTTTATCGAATCAACTTAAAACTTAAGTTGTATTGCTAGATCACCAAACATCATTATGTTTGACAGATAATGCTCGCTTCGTTCAGTTCTAACCAGTGGCCTACTCTAGTATTCGCGTGACCCAGATACATTTGTTTATCGCGATAGCTAGCTACTTTACAGTGTAATAATTAACGACTGTATATAAATCTTTAGTCATATCTATTGATATTTAAAAATCCCAATTTACTTAAATGATTCTTCTGAAGTAGTTGATATCGTCTTCAAGGGTCATTAACAGCGTGTCTGAGGTAATGATGAGCCGAATCACGGTTTGATACGTATAAATTCAAATTGCATGACAATGCAGTATATTCTGCCTTAACCTTTTGAATGCCATTGTCACATATTATTCTACGTGACAAAAAATACGGCGATTTTCTGGCTTGGCGTCGCTCGGGGGCACGCCGGCCGATGCGTTTATGCTCTGGCGTTCAAAAGCTTAACCTCAATGGTGATCGTGATAATAGGTATTCAGATACATTACAATACGAGGCATTGAAGAAAACTTTAAAAGAAATCGATTCCAATTATCGTGCAAGCTAGTTGTATGAGTATAGTCTTCGGCTGGTCGGATCTAGTTCCAAGTTATTGATGCATATATTGTTACGAACGAGTGTTACGTCAAGTGATTTGGCTTCATTGTTGTATCGTTTGTCGAGTTGTAAAATGTCCTCCTAAAAGAAACCTCAAAATTGATAACATGAATTGTTGTTACCACGCAAAACACAATGGTACAGTGAAACTGTTTCTTTCTAACGGTCCTCTCTGACGCACTCGGAACGGGTCTGTAGTACCCGAGCTTTGTGCACAAGGATTTGATTGCTAACACCTAGTATTTTTTTTAATAATGTTTTTGAATCGAATGATCTGGAATCAACTCATTTGGAATTCATGACCTTTGTAACATTATCAGTAAACAGGACATTTAAATGATTGGAATTGTGGGGAGAGAACCAGATTTGTTTATTATGTACACCTATTTGAATTGATTCTTCGTGGACAGTGGGGTTCCTTGGTGTTGTTAGAAGTTGGTGTAAGAAAAGAAAATCTAAACGATTCTTAGAACAAGTAGCTACATTTTTTGTACAGTAAAGTCATGATGATAGAGCATAAAGGCGCGGACATTACAGTGATGGCGTGGAGCGTCGCCCTCGGCTAAAAATATGCCACCGGTTCACTGCGCGCTTCCTCACAAAGAAAACGCGTGTGCTCTGACCTCCAAATCGGGAAACACTTGAAAAATATACACAATGTTTATTTACAACATCACTCGCAGACATACAGAAAGAGTACTATGTAGTTTACAAGAACCATGTCAAGGTACATGGTCAAGAATAGGTTAACAGAGCGGAAAACCAATCACGAGTTCGCATGTCGAAGGAATATTGAGAATTCAATGATAATTTTGAGGTTAAAATTTTCATACATTTTTGGCTTGTGTAACTAGGGAAGCTCTTCCGGATGTCAATGTTTAGATTCAATCGAAACAGAATTTTCCGTAAAGGAAATCTTACTGGTGCGTTGCTACAGTTTCCCTGATATTGAGACAATGTTAGGCGGAAGAAGGAAAATCTTTACAAAAATATTAATTAAGCAGAGTTTTAAAATTCACGACAGGAAACCTTACAAGAAAATATATAATGTTTAAATATATGTACATGTAGATACTGCGTCAGTTACTCAACATATCAGCATCTTAAATATCCGTTTTGAAATTCATGTAAGTGGGTAGCTAACGGAAATATAATATTCAGCATTGTCTTTCCGATAAGTTAGTAGAATATTGTATTATCTAGAGTAAATGGCTACCGACTAGTCTGGCCGAGCAGTCGTGAGGCGAGGACCTTGGTGACTCGGCCGGGTGGGTTGAAGGCCCGGTGACGCACGTGACGCCGCGGAAGCGCCCCCGCCTTTTTACAAGCCAACCTCCTGTCTTATCTTAACAACTATAAATGTTCTTTAAACGCAGCCAAAGTATTGTTACCAGAATAAACCATGTAAAGGGCCTGATTCTCTAATGTCTAAGTAATGGAATTCCCTGCCAGAGCTTGTGTTCTGATAGAGTGAATAGGTTTCTTCTAGGCAAGCGTGCTCCATCTTTGACCACATCATCATTACCATCAGATGAGATAGAGGTCAAACGCGTGCCTATCAAAATTGGCCGAAATCTGGATAGGAACCGGAACTGTGGAACAGAATTTGGAACAAATATAGAATATTTCGAAGATTTTATGTCAATCTCATTATAGCTGGCAGCCGAAATTTTCAGCATTTTGGTGAAACTGAATTGAATTATTATAGTCATATTGAAAATATGATTGATTCTCAACTGCGCAACATAAATTATCGTAGGTACGGGTCTTTCTTGAGTGAATTTAACCTTAGATAATTGCAATTGCAACATTGTTGCAAGTATATCGGCTATAGTTCCCTCGGCAAGTATTGACAGATTCATATTCAGTATCGGGTATGGCGCGTGCGACTGCCGGTGCAGGGAACCACGTGGACAGTATTAAAAAAGTCTGATTGAGATGTTGGCACTTGCCTCCTATGTTGGGACTTGGGACGCTCGCGTCTCGGTGGCGTTATTTAAAGAACCGCGTGTGAATGTAGCACAAGTTCAAAGCGGCCACCGCGACGCCGCAGGTCAGAATAAGGTTAATTACACCAAGGCCGGGGAGTGCCGACATCAGCCGGGATGATCCTCAAGGGAAAGACTCTTCTACAGGGAAATAAAAACAAATTAATTCTCCTTGACATTGTGCCAAATAGACTTGTTTATAAAATCTTTTTAATAGCATGAGTTTATCACGCCCAGCGATGTCGTTGAACAGTTAATAAAAATTCGTCATCAGAAGCTGATATGACGCCATTTTTACTTGTTTGAAGACATTTTACACGAACGATATGGATTTGCGGCTCATTGAAAAGTTTGATTGAGGTTAATTTAGTATTCAAATATCCTGTCCTGTACCTAAACGTTTTGAGCCTGTCAGACACTTCCTCAAAAGAAAAAAAGTATCATGACAAGTATACGTAGTCAAAACAGAACGACACGCGAAAAGCAATTCTAATCTAAACGAATATTTCGATTGGAATGGTACCCGTCAAAGGAAATTACCAACAGGGAAACAGTGCCAACAGGGTAGAAGTAAAATGCTTGTTTGTCGATAAAATTGATCGTGAAACACAGGAAGTTGGTACACATGATTTACGTGAGCAAGCATAAAATACAACATGATCGAAGCACACACCACAGCTAGTTGACTACAAAGTGATTCACAGGCGTTTAAATTAAATATTGGACGGTTACTATACTTCGCCGGTGGCTTCACTTCATGCAAAAGGTCATTCAACTTAAATACTACATCCTGCTTGATGAGATCTTTTTGTGGGCTAAATTTCACACAATATTATGAACTGTAGCACTATCTATTGCTTTTTTTTCTTTTTAGCCTGTTCTGTCCCACTGTAGTCAAAGTCAATTCATTTATTTCAACTAGACCATTAACAGGCACTTTTAAACGTCATCGTCATGTAGGACAAACAACTCCCTTTCTACATTCCATTCTTCCCGGCTTTGGGCAAGTGTGAAACACTACTTTATCTAAGGTCTCTGTATGGTTTTGTGTGGAATAAATAATAAAAATAAATATATTACAAGAGATATGATACCAACGATTTTCAAATATGTTAATAAATAAAAAATAGTTTACGTCAGAAAACTCAAATCTATAAATAGGTATTCCCTAAAAGCTTGGCTCATTCAAGACATGTCTGTCGTGTTTGTTTTAGCTCATGAGAACGAATCGTGAAAGTAGAGTATGGAACTGGTTTACTAAAACTTTACTGACACTAACAATGTAGCTACGTTTGTGCCACATTCAATCATTACACTGTATATATTTAAATTCATTAGGTATTGTAGAGGATTTAATTCGCGCAACACTTGATCTAATTTAGTATTGTTTGTTAGAATCTTAAAAATACGGTAGGCAGGGCGTTGTATGCGTCACATCGTCACAGTATGATTCAGCCAATCGGACTGATGACCCCGCTGCTTTGCTACTATTCAGGCTGCTTTATTTTGTACAGCGACTCAGTTGACTCTTCTAAAAGCTAACGGTAACGCGCAGACGACGTTAAAACTGTACAACCGGCTGTGGACTGAGTTTTAAGAAATGAAATGCACTCTACAACTTAACATTATGCAATGCTTTTTGTAAAAAAAATATGTGCTATTCTGTAAATCTGTAAAAATTCTCACCGTGAAATTTTTGCTGAAGTGAAATTAAAGCAAGTTTCAATTCTTAACTTCAGCAGTGCTATTCTACAAAAATCTGAACGTGAAAACATAGCTGGAGTGAGCTGTAAAATAATTGCTTCGGGTGGAATGACAGTTCACTTCACGCTCACTTTACCGAAGTTTCCACGGTGCCATTTTAACAAAATAGACTAGCAGTATCCAAACAATTGATTCCGCATGGTGCTATAGACAGTCAAACATTTTGGATTATTGCTCGCAGGAGCAAGAAGCCCGTCCCGTTACAACTTACAAAGGTTGCACGAAAGCCACAGGATCGTGTCGAAAACAGATTGCACGCTGTGCCCCACTTACTCAAACATTGATCTACCGCAATACTAATAGTATTGTCAACGTGCGAGTCAATCTACGAAACTGAACATTCAACTGATGATTCATGTAGAATTTGTAGAAATAACAAGACATGAGCCGGAGTGAGACTATAGTTTTGATATGTTCGATTGTACATCGATACCACAACTCAACTTTGAATCAACTCAATCCAGGAAATTGACCTCGGCCCTAGGACAACTCGCTTCTGGAGCAAGGACCCTGAGAATTCGACTTGACTAACATTGGCACTATATTTATTTTAATCGTTATTATTATGATAATCATTTTTGTCGACTTCAGCAGAGTCAATGAAGCCCCTGCTGCTACTGCGGGGCCGCTATTGCTGCCTGCAGGGTGCGAAGGAACCTCTGGGTCGAGCTGTCGCGATACCAATACGTGTCAGTAGGCCATACATGAGCATGGCAAGCTTGATATCGGGCTTAAAAACAAGATGCTTAAAAATGCCAAAAAGCCAAGTTTACTGCAGACTAGGACAACAATAGGAAGACATAGCACAAAATGAATGGCTAAATTTTAATTCATACAAAGTAGGTCAGTGTGATACAGTGTAAAACGTTTCGCAGTCCCGGGGTCAAAGACGCCAAGAGTGTGTCGCAAGTCGCAACTAGATAGCTATGAGAACTAAGATAGTTGTTGAAGCCTGTATACAAAGGTACATCTTGGTAAAAGATTTACCATTTTGATTGGTTACTTCTTCAATTGCAAATATTGCTAGTATAGCGAAGTGATTCTGATATCGTCGACCATTGCGTCGTTTAATTAAGGCGTTTATATCGCGGAAACTGGCGATTCCGGATTCGCAGAAAGAGGTCGTTGGAAGCCTGCCCTCACAGCGACTCCTTTTCATTGGAAGTTATTTCTTTGTTAAGTTTTGCTGAAGCCAGTTGGCTTCAGGTGCTAGGGGCGATTTTGAGAAGGACTCGCTACAGTACTTGGTACAACTGACTTCGTAACCGCAAGCCACGTTGTGTTTCTATGAGAAGTAGTTTTGGATTTGCAGTTGTTGCAAATAAGCGGGAATTAACCAATATCAATTATTGTTTAACAAATTCTACAACAGCTCTAGCTACCGTCTCAAATAAACAAATTTTCAGTATTTCTTTATTCAGTATTTTTTCGGTTTAAGACTGAACGGACTTTCTTTATCTAGTAAACTAAATGAAAGCAGGATTGCTAATCTTGATCTGTTGATCAAGGATAGCAAACCTCAACTTTTGCTAGACCTTGAATCCTTACAGATTTTTGGGACAGTGACGCGACTAAAACTAGTGTTTGTAGTGTTGTCAAAATCCGGTTTAGTTACAGATAACATGGAAGAATACCAAATCTCATGCAAATCTTCACCTTTAACAAACAAATCTTCTTGTTTGTCTTGATTGATAAATGAGAAAATAGTTACTAGATTGGCCCCGTTGTCTCCGGTTGGGACTGGGTCGATCTAGCACGAAACACGATCTATGGATAATATCTGTAGCGGGCTCCAGATATTAGACGAGTATGTGTGACGCGTATGCAACATTAAACTAAAATTCTCCGAAAACCTAGTTCTGCGTTCAACAACAACACTTGCATCACGAATACTCAGTAATTCAAAAAGTTTCCTACGACTTAGTATCGATTATTACGTTCACAATAGAAGGATTTCTACAAAATTCATTATTAAGCATAGTCGAGGACTACAAGCAATTATAACATGTCAATCATTAGCTACAATCGCATCGCTGAGCTCAGTTTGAGTAAGGAAACTTCACAAATAGAATGGACATTTTTATTTCTACTTAGAAAGTGTGCGTCACCAGAGTACCTGGAAAAGGAATAATACGTATGGCTTGACAAAATATATAAAAGCGAATTTTGTATCACCTGCACAACGTAGATGTTTATATTTAACAAGTTCTTAGAATGAAAATAAAACATCGATTCTAGGAAAATATACTTTGGTTTCGAAGTTTTTTTTAATTTTATTTTTGATAGACTCGCGAGTCGCGTTTAACCACAATTTCACCAGATGGAAAGTGATGATGTAGTCAAGTTTCGTCATTTTGGAAAGAAATCTACCGAAATGACGCTTGTTATACCAAGGCTCCATACAAAATCATTGTTAAAAGGATATTAGATGCTGGGTTTGAACATTAAATGCGGTGTTTCCATGTAGAATATATAATCATCTACGCCTCCATCTCGTCTAATCTCCAAAATTGAGCCATTTTTCAGACTTATTCATAACTTCAGTGAAATGGTTACATACCAGTAACCATTCCACTAATCTTACTTCTATTATTAATGCGAAAGTTTGGATGGATGGATGTTTGTTACTCAATCATGCCAGATAGGGTGAACGATTCAGGATACAATTTTAGACAGATATGTATCTATTCTAATATAATAAAGCTGAAGAGTTTGTTTGTTTAAACGCGCTAATCCCTGGAACTACTCATGACGAAGGCTATAAGGAACGGAATGGGAAATTACTAAAGCTAGTAAATTAGATCTGAAATTTCACATAAGTTAGCATAGCTTTTTATCCCGGGAGTGAGAGATGTTCCCTTGGGACAATTTCCGACATTCACGCGGGCGAAGTCCCTGGCGGAAGCTAGTCGTCAATATTTTTCGATTTCGATTGAAAATTGCAATGCATTCTTGCTCTATTTTATTTATTTGGTTTTGGTCTGGTATAATCAAATGAAACAAGAGCAACAAATCAGAATAGACAACAATCACTTACAGGTAAACTCTGCATGCACACTAAACGGTGACGTAACTTACAAAAAAAAATTATATAATGTTAGACTTAATAATTAATTAATTAATTAAACTAAATCAAAACAGATTAAACTAAGTAAACCTAGGTTATAAAAAGGGTAATATTTGCCTTAATGCCATAAACTCAGTGTTCGGGGAGATACTTATAAAAAACTGGCTTTCAATTTGCCTAAGCTTTTGCTTAAATGGGATATTATGGATTATAACTACTTATCACTTCCTTCGTCATTTACAAATGCTTTTATTACTGTCATATACTTTCACTAACCACTCCCAACACCACCAACAAATTAACGATCATAAGATTGAAAATTCGTAGTCTTATTAAATGTGTAGCAAATCCTTGTCAGTTGGTTACACATAATATATTAATTGACAACTAATACATGCTTCAACGGTACGATCTCGTTATCTGTTGACGTCACGAATGTTATTAATTATCTCGACTAAATTAATGAACTGTACTACTAAGATGAGCTTCAGTTTGTTAGTTAGTTATTATAATCATGAATGTCTGAAATTATCCCAAGGAAACGTAGTAACTGAATAAGAAGTAAGCATGCCCTTTATCCTTCTCCAAGGTCTAATCTATCTCTATAACAAAATTCATCAAAATTGGTTCTACTTTTTAGACGTGAACGTAACAAATAATAGACACTTTCGCATTTACAATATTACAAAAGTATGTATTAGTTTGTGCACGATTTCGGGGACATACCTAATTACTATTTTATGGCAAAGCTATGGACGCAGACCGCAGTGAGTTGGTATAATGGCTTGGAGGATGGTCTACGCATAGACATTGATAATAAGACTCTTTTTCGTGTCGCTGGCACGACAATAATTCAGATTTCTTTGACCCAAACTTTGCCACTTCCACAGCATCGTTGCCGCGTTGGTGGCAGCGCGTAGGTCACTTTGGCTGCATGCTTTGGGGCACAGAGGGCAGGAAAGGAGGCGGAGGCTAGTTTGAGACTCGACTCCACATCCAAACCCTGCTTTTGATTGGCCAAGGTAGCCACACTGCGAGGTTGGAGTTAAACCTTCCTACTTGGGTTTTGAGGCGGGTTTCAAGTGGAACACGCTGTTAGTGGGTGGAGGAAAAGTGTCCTGCCAGTTTGCAGCGCCATCAATATTCTCTCAAACAGACCACTCTGTTACAGAGATGAAGCTACTGTGCGGCCAATACCTGGCTGTGGTGATCCTGCAAGCCTGTGACTTGGATCAATATAATTTAAAAAAATACAATTATGCACTGACTGACGGTCGCATAATCGGTTTCTCCCTCACATAGTTTTCCACGTTTTCATTTCATATTCATATTTGAATAAGGAGAGCTCAGTCCAGTTTCTATGTCTATGGTTCCAAGTGTCTATGTCACCGGAAAATGCCGTAAGATTAATTGTAAACTGTTTTTTCTAAATACTGGAAAGTATTGAATTTGGATGTGATTTATTGTATAGTATACAAAACAATTTTGCCATAATATACTTATCGAGAAATTATATCTAATCAAGATTTATTACAATCTTACGGAGTCTGGATTGGACGCGTAACTTTTCAAATGTTACTTGGGCCTTCTGGGCCGTAATTAAAAAGTATAATTGAAGCGAAAAGAAGAATGGAGAAGTAGGTACTAGAAGTTCCAAATGCGATGCGTGCTGGTCATTGGAGTTCACATCTAAATTCGGAGATGAATCTCTACACATACAATCCTAAAACAAATTGTTCAATGTTTGATCATTATAAGGGAAATAGGTTACTATCTTACAATGTTACTATGTTTTTATTTGAGTCTTGCATCAACAATTGCCATTGTTCAATGTTTTTCCTGTCTATCTATCTGAGTTCATTAAAAACTATTGTGACTGTCGCCATCCGTAATGCAGACTACAGGGACTTAAGTATTACATAGGTAACTCAGTGTTTTGGTAGGAGTAGGTTAAAATAGGAAGTTTATCATTATCACTAGTAATAACTATATGTATATTATAAAAAAAGTCACCGCGGCCGTCTGTCTGTACGCGATTAACTGAAAAACTATATCGAACGTATTTCACACGGTTTTCACCATAGAAATATGAAATATTATATCTATGGTTTTCACCTGTTAAGGTTTTGTATAAATTGGCTGAAATATACGATGTTTGATGAAGCCCACTTGGAGCTTCCTATAGGGAACGTGCACGGTGGTGACTATGCCATCTAGTGTTGCATATTCGAAAATACATTTGACAATAAATTACACTTTTTCCTGCAGGCTCCATATAAGAGAACGTCCACGAAGAAGACTGTGCCATCTAGCATTGCAATTTCGAAACTAATAAGCAAAATATACTTGACAATGTCACTTCTGTGCTGCCACATGCAAGTTCCCTAAATTGCTCAGCTACCCGTGCGAAGCCGGGGCGGGTTCCTAGTTATTGGAATCTTCTTTCCATCAGGATTATTTTGTAAGTTGCGAAATAAATGCTAACAATAAGCCGGTATGATTTTCAATAGACAAGTGAAATGATTGAGCTTTATTTCAAGCATGTCATATCACGTGACATCACTTGTCTTCTTTTGTAAAGAAAGGAACGTTAAATATTGAACGTAATTTAATTGATTTCTTTGTTTCCACTTGGAAGTTACATTACGGGCGTAACGGTACGCTTACAACTAATCTGAGTCATCCGACGCTGTCCGAATTATCGGACGTTAGTAAGATCTGAAATATGAGCGCAGAAGCGCTCTCACTTTTTGAACGAGTTAGGTTCGATTGGCCGAGTTTGGCCGACGAGGTACGAACGGTACGAGCTAGTTCAGTCGTTATCGATGATTTTGGCACCTACACATGGCATCAGTGGAACTATGCTCGTACCTCGTACGTCGATTGCAGACTTCAGCAGCCGTCGTCCGATGAGATGCCGACTGGAAATTCGGACCACAGTAGATGACTCGGATTAGACACACACTTAAACGACGACGCCGACATCGTTGTAGTTGTAAGTACTAGAAGAGTTTGTTGGATCCGAAATCCATCCATCCGAATTCACACGGTACATTTTCAAATCGCATGGAACTCAGGCTTTAGAGTAAACCCGCAAACCACAAAATGCTCAAAAAGCATTCTGACCATTTTTACAATTTTAAAGTAATGAAATTATTGGCTTGGAAGTTAGGAAACGTGAGTTATCCAGCTATCGACGTTGGCATTAGTCAAATGATATCGATTGCGTATGACGCGTGCAGCCGGTTCAGAGCGTGTTTGTTTCTCATATTATGAAACGTGTTCTGCTGCAGACATTCGGTTCGAGTGGGAGAAAATATGAATAACAAATGGTAGTGTTTCTATTGCTGTATCAAAATAGGTAAATCATGTCATGTCGTTCATAAAACAATCCATTTGAAACAACTAACACCCGAATATGTTCTACAATATAAGGTCCAATTGCACCAACGACTTAACTCAAAGTTACATTTCACACCCGTATTAGCCAGCATCTGATTAGGAGTTAATAACTCTTGCTCGTGAAAGCGGACCTCAGAGCATTATTTGGCGGATCTTAACCTGAAATATGGATTTAAAATCTCCCTAATGGAAGCGACGAGTGTCTTGCTGTAGCTTGGCTTGAGCGCAATAGATAGATAGATTGTAATTTAATGTAAAACCATTCAAATACGTGGTGTATTTGAATGGTTGAAACAGAATGCAATTTTGTACTTTAAAGATTCTGGCTAGTATTTCTGTTTGGCTGTAACAATGGGCAGTCTTGTTCAAGTTGCAAGACAAGCATGTAATTACGTATAGGTATTTATTACCTGCGTATCTAAAACCTAAAGGCCCCCTTATCTACGTGACCCATTTAAAAATGTACTTGTACACCGGCACTTACAAACTTATTTGCGCTTCTACGATTCTGAAGCACTTGGTTTGCATCACTATGAATGAAGCTCATGAGGAAATAAATAGGTTTACTGTACTTATACCATTGATTTAAAAAAAACAGTAAGTTTTCTATCTCACTCTTGTCGGACATATTATGCTTTCATCTAAACATAGTCTGAAAAGGCTCATAGTATAGGGCCGAGTCGAAAGAACAGGCGCTTAAGGCATAACACTAGTAAGATGGACAGACGATAAAGAAGGCTGTTGGAGGCAGCATGTACCGAGCGGTCCACACTGCAGAAGACCAACTTGCGGGACGTGTCGTATGTGGGTTGTCGCGATCCACAGCAATGTGGGAACGACGAAGAAGGTATCTTCCTAAATTATTGCCATTAAGGTGGAAGCGCCAAAGTAGCCCGCGATATTCAAATTTTCTAATGTTTATTGCAATTTGCAAGTCAGTGTCAGGCTGTATGTTGAACAAAATATGATTCGCGATCGTTACACGTATTTATTTACAGAATTGTTATCATTAATACAACCCTTTAAGTTCATTTAACTCGATTAATAACTCAGGAAAGCCATATTTGTTACGGTCGCTAATCGTATTTTTACCAACATACAAACTGACCTGCAAAATGCAATAAAACAAAAAAAAAAAAAAAATGAATTTCACGGGATACCCTAGCGGTTTCACCTTAAGCAATTCCATGATTATAATATACTACCTACACGAGTTAATATTAGGTAGATAAGATGTAACATCTGTATAATTTAATAATGATATTGCAAAAACCAGAACATGACTTGATTTAATTTACAAAACCTGGTGTAATAACAATGTTGGATATAGGCATATTATAAGGATAATATTTGTAACTTGTAATTCTAATAATGGTTAAAGTAATAACTTACCTCATACACATTTGGATGCCATACTTTTGTTAAAAATCTAATGGAAGGTGGAGAGTATGGATAGTCTGGCGGGAATTTCATATGTGCCTGAAACAAAAAAAAAATATTTTATTAGTTATTATTAGGTTGTCATGTTGGTTTGGTAATATTTATCTTCCATCAGCCAAACTCATGTTCTGCTGTAGAAAAAGATCTAACAGAGATTGCCTCTAAGTTCTACAAAATAATGGAATTACCACTGATTCCAAAATAAATAAATAATCAATATTTTTCCCTGCAATTTTATAGAGTCTTGATCATTATCATCTCTACATAATCCTTTAGCATGATAGTCAAAATTAACTATGATTTATCTGAAGTAGTGTATATTTCTTATAAAAAAGATGTCAACCCTAACTGTAACCCAAAACTCCAGGTATTTAAGTGAAAGTAATTAATAAACTTATTTGTACAAATAAACCTGAACTTTACAAAAATAAATAAAAGACCCCATAGGCAAAGTTAAGCATTGGGGAAAATAACTTTTTAGATGAGTGCTCTTAGGTCACAAAAAACTACATAAATAGAACAAAATAGTAAAAGGAACTGTGATTTTGGTTTTAGAGAAAAATAATTCATTTGTTAGTTCACGTTAATCAAGCTATTCACTCACACATTAAGGGATGAATTTTATATATATTATTATGATATTGATGAAAATGCAAAGAAAAAAAAATTCTGAACTTATTGTCTCCACATTTATATTAATTTAAATAAAAAAAATATGAAAAGGTTTTTTTTTCAATTGCCTCTGTGTATTGTTTATAAACACTGTACTTTATTCATTTAAATAATTTGCAAGTAAAACCTGAGTGAGCATACTTTAAAAGTTGAAACTGTTTTGATATTTGTGTTTGTACCACAATCATTCATAAGTACTAATATTATAAATGTAAAAGTACCCAACTATGTCTGTCTGTCTGTTTGTTACCAGGGCTGAAGGGATTCAAATGAAATTTAATACACAGGTATCTACCCCATACCATGGAAAAGGACATAGTTTATTTTTTATCCCAGAATATGTTCCATTTGGACATTTTAGATTACCATGTGGGTGATGCTGCTGCTGGCAGAGGCCAGTAAACGATAAAATAAACAGTCTCTGTTAATACAAATTGGCAAAATACATAAGGATAATATCCAAGTGCGCACCAGCAAAGACAGGTTATGATTTTCATGCATTATATCCATGTTTTGTTGTATATGGGATACTTTGTACCATCATAGCATCTTAACAACTGGATGCATCATGGATTGATGGTTATACAATTATCACATTTTGCTTTTATGTGATGAGTTTTGTTTTTAACTCACAGTCATTCATTCAATCTTAATCTGATAAATGGTAAGATAATTTTATAAATACTACAAGCAGTGATAACCACACAGGGCTATGTTGGTGTTATCAAGGAGTTGTTATCAGTGTTTAATTGCTACTATACTATGGACATTTAGTAATACAAACAAATTTTAAAACTGATAGTTAAAATGACCAACATAGTTTTATGCCTGATAAACTCCATATAAAGAAACAAAGAAGTGCTGACTAATTTAACATTAAGTCTAGAAAAACAATTTTTTCATAAAACATGCCTTATTGAATCTATCTGTGCAATTATTCAGTCACAGAATGCCTTAAAATATTATTGTTTAACATCAAATAAACTAGTTTTCAATATGAAAGGTACAAAAAAAAATACCACATGATAAACTGTCAAACTTCTCTTTTGTTGTGGAAAGAATTTTTAAGATACTGGATGCAAGTTGTTATGATTACAGTTTAAGAGAAGTAAGTAAGTACTCTTAAACATTTTACATGTAAAAAGTCAAAATTAAAGTAAAAAAGCACAATTATTACAACCAATGAGATTGACATTTGAAGATAATTCAACACTGCCCTACTTGCCTTTTATTTTCTTTAGTGATTTATGATGAGAACAAAGTAAAATAATGTAACAAACAGTAACTGGGTGAATAAATAGATTGGTATTTTTCCAAGAAGTTCTCAGTCTAAGTTGAGAAATGGTAAAACTACAAATACCTACCCCACAAATTCTATTTGTTTCATGATAAGTTTATGTAAATGATTGAAAAAAAGCATTTCAGCTGCTAAAGTGTATGTGATGCTCAATGCTTAACGTTGCTGTCAAGTCATTGCTATTGCAACACATACATTTGAAGTGCTTACCTTGAAATATCCACCTTGATATAACGTGTCTGGAGGTCCGAAAATTGCAACTTCCCACTCAAATAAATTGTCCTCTCCTAAAAGTTTCACTCGGAACCCTTCCACGGGTTCCTCTTGCAGACTCTTATACTCTAAGGCCAAAGCCCTCAGGGCAGAACTCGTCGGAACCGTGTTAGACATTGTCAAGAACTAATTTTCCTAAAATCACTATCTAAAAGAGATTCTATTAACATAACACTGCGGAACTCTCCTTGCGGTCCACGTATTCACGAGGCATTTCAACTTGAGTCACAATAACAACGAACGAGGAATTTTGGTAAACATAGCCCCAGCGTAGCTTACGGATTTATGATTCACACACTTCAAACGCCAATACTGTAATTATTGCCACAGTAATATACGTTGAAAAATGGACGAAAGAATAGTCCAAACTACACGGTGATTATTACAATAATGAGAAAGCAACGTCCAAACAATCGCGATCCCAAGGAAAACGGCTGCGTGGTACAGCTGCTGCCTGAGTTGCCCGAGCGAATATTGTAGAACAGCTGTTATTTTATTTCCGTGCTTGATTGCGCAGTGGTGTGACGCACAAGACCATTATTTTATCGACTTTGCTACTACTGTTGCCCCCTATCGGACTCAAACTTCCTTCACTTATCCCTCCAAAGCTTGAAAATACCGTCATGATGTTTGGTCAGTGTTTAATAAGATGGCAGCACAGCACTAGTTTGCGATGGTAACGGCCTCTATGTGTTATTTTGAATAGTAAGGTCGAATATTTCAATAGTGATTCTAGATGGCAGCACTAGTTTCTCTGATACAATAATAATTCTACAGAAGTTGGTTAAAAATAAAACAATAATAGAATTAGTTTGGTATTTTTGCGACATCGGTTGCCGGAGTATATTGTTTATTTATTTATTTATTTAACTGCCTTAAAACTACCATTACAGGTCTTAACCTAATGCGATAGCTAAGTCACACACCCAAACTTAAAATTAAACCACATAATACTAATACAATACCTATTAAGTTAGTTTTTTGTAACAAAGTGTAAACAATACTATTTTTGCGAATTCACCCCAGGGACATGTGAATATATCAGTTTCGACCTGAATATAATTGATGGTGCGAAAATTAGAATATTGTATAGCTTATGGTCGTCGGTGCATCGACCGTAAGACTCCTGCGACTAAGGCTTATGTGCATAATATTGGAAATGGCAGTAAGTACCTACCTATTTACTATACTTGCCTAATAACATGGGCAAGTCTTGTTGCTAAAACTATTCGTGTGGTTTCGATAGCAGAACAGCGAAAGACTCCTCAATTTATCACTTAATGCGGTTGAATACTACTTGATACTGAGTAGTAGTAGGTATATATATAGTAGTATATATATATAGAGAATGGTAGCATCATCTTAGCATCTGTCTAGCTACTGGTAGGTATTTTAAAAGTAGCGACTTTCGGGCTTCTGCTGAAGTGCTGACTACCCTTCGGGCTATAACGGCCTCCGTTTGTAATAACTGGTACCCCGTACCTAACACATTCACGAAACCATCATCGGCAAGCGTTGCTTAACTTTGAAGATCAACCCGTGCGTCTGTTAATCCACGAGGTTAATGTCACTCAAATTCTTGTTTCCGGACTTTCGCATATAGTTGTGGTATCTCTACAACCGTAGGCGAAAATAGAATCAATCGGAAATTAAACTAACTGTGCTGGGATATTAATCAACAACCATAAAGTAACGGTGTAGAGCAGAGATTAAGTAAGCACTTATTCGTGAGCCAGTTGCATTCGCCATTCAGACAAGACAATTGGTCCGTGGGCGCGTGATTCAAAGACAAGTCGCCCACCCACGGCCATGTATAGGCAAAGGCAACGGGCCTTGCGCAACCCACGTCTGGCGCGGGCATAATGCCTTTAACTGATTTGAGTTTGGACATCGATAATTCGGTAGATAATGGTTGTTTTGACAAAATACTCAATACTTTGAAAACAAAATTATCTAGGTACCCACCTAAAGCTAGTTAACTGAGCTACAATGCTGGCTACGAGCCAGCGGCATTATCAGGACACCTGTTAAAATTGGAGTTTCTGTATGTACCATTTTACAAATCTCAACCAAGAGCCTCATAACTTTTTTGAACAAAAAAGTTTTATGAATATTCAAAGTACCTAAAAACCTACGTAAATTGTATTTGTAATTAATGTTTTAAAATTATCATTATTTTTGTCTTTTAACAAAATAATAACACATGTAATATATACCTACAGCAATCAAATGGGTCCTCAGTTTACAATATTTACAATAAAATTGTACTCGCATACAGTCGAATGGCGAAACAATAATTTGAGTCACAAATGATTCGGTTTCTATAATAATGAAAATGAAATTTCATTTTTAACGCGTGTCCGTATGAAAAAACGGAACCCTTTCACAACAATTTTTTGGTACAAATTAGAAAAAAAAGTTTTTCCAACAGTGACGTGTGGCGCATCAAATGAAAGGACTTGTTGCAAGGGTCTCAAATACATTTTTTCCAAAATTTAAACAAATGGAGTTTTTTAGTTATTTATGAAAATTGACCAGTCTATCAGCTATTTCCGAAACTACCTACTGACAGCTCAAAATTTCGAAAAAAATACGGTAAACCTATAGAAGGCTATGGTTAACGCCCACAAATTCAAAATGTATTTATTTACTTACCAACCAAGTATAAATTGGCTGTGACAGACGGACAGACAGACAGCCAGCAGGACTGACTAAGACAGATAAGGGTTCCGTTTTTCCATAAGGACTTTCGGAATCCTTGAAAGAGAATCTGGAAGTGGAAAATGCAGCAGTTGATGATTCTGTTCGGCCACTGTTTTTCATTCAGGATAGGTATCTACTTTTATGTCGTCGATCAATCACGGTTTATGTGGGTTAGTATACCTACCTTATTCCCTCTGAAAAAAGCTGCACGCAGCGAAGACCAATAGCAGGGTTATTATAATACCTACTCGTTTAGATTAACACAAGTGTGTAGGATTGTTTATTTAAATGCTATCGTACCTATGACCTACCACCTACCAACTAGCGTTAATCAGCCACATTACTAATTACAATACAACCTTAACGGCCTTACAGAATACAGATATATTAATTTACGTAAGAATAAAACATGATTCACATCATCTCGACCCATTTGCACTTTTCCTCAGAATATCTCTGATGACTGGACGTTCGAGGTCTTTTGAGAAAAACCTAAGTATGTTTCAATCAAACCAAAATAAAACTGCGCTCATACTTTATTGTGGTACCTAAACAAATTCGTCAAGTGTTATTTATTCTAGAAATGACTATGTTTAGTGTTTTGTATGCACGGGGTCGGGCATTGCATATTTACATCAACCTACTTATTTGTAGGCTCGGTGTTGGCAAAAAAAACCAGGTCATTCGAATGCTGTAGAGCTCGATCGAAGCGACTGCACCGATGGCAGGCCGGCTCAGCTGAATCTGGAAGTTGCACTGCACCAAAATAATATGCTAATAACTGTGTCACATAACCAAGTCGTGCCTACCCTGAGATCAGTTCACTTGGATCGTTTTATTTAGTTGAATAGCGTGGGTTGTGCTTGTTTATTCATGAATACCTATGAATAAGCAGGCGTTTACCTACCATATTTTCATCCCTTTATTTTTCATTCGGTTGCGTAGGTAATCTTTGTCAACAGTCACGGAGAATTACTTAAAATTCTAATCGTAAAATGTCAAAAATATACGGAAGAAAAGCTTAACTTATCTAACCATATATCTAACACACCTGAAAATAATACCGAACAAGAGTTTCCTAAGAAGTATTGAATGCTTCGTAAAATATTCCTACTACAAACAAAATGTGACCCTGTTCTCCTAATTGCTGTGATTTTCATGAATAAACAGAAATGTATAAAACTAGGTCATTTTCACCTTATTTACCCACTTCGCGCTCGCTTTTCATAGGATTACCGTCGATACAACGCCTGAAGCCATGTAAGTCTAGTACATTCAGAGATTCCACAACCATGAGTGTCTCTGTAAGTACAGAACTACCTAGCTACCGGTAATGTTCCGTGGAAAACGGTGTTTTAATGACATTGTGGTGACGACTGAAAAAACCTTCGCTTAGTACTCGTAACTTTGTTGTGATCGATAGCTAAGTTACTACTTATTTTTAAACATTAGCTACTTACGGACTAATCTATTTTAATGATGGACTTTATGGTCAGTTCAACAAAACAGTGAGATGATAGTGATTTAAATAGATATTTATTATTCGGTTAAGTACACAAACAGCGCAGTGTTGGTGACTAAGGTTCGTGATTAAGTAAACAGTGAGTTAAGCAGCTTTTACACCATTTTTGGTATGAGTTCAACAGTGAGATGTGAGCGCTTACGTGTCGCAAAGGTCTAGTGGGCGCGATGTGCGGCGTCAAGGTGTGAGGGGCGCCTGCGCTGGCGCAGACACACAATCCGCGAGTCAGTTGCGAGCTGCGCGCGCGCTCTCTGCGACCACGATACGAACGACTCTCGCGACCAATATTAACTTTTTATATGGCAATTGTTTGACGATATTTATATTAAACGTGATTAGTTTTAAATTTAAAATATTTAAACGTGGTAATTTAAGAATCTCCTATATGTAATAGATATAAAAGTTTAATAATAAAGTAATTTATTTTGTGAACCAAAATGACGATAAAAAATAAAAAGACTAAACAATCAAAAACGTCCGAAGTGGCAACTTCTGGAAGTGCATCAACTAGTGTTCAGAAGACAAGCTCATCCACGTCTGTGCAGAGCAGTAACACTGTGCAGAAGGTCAGCTCGACTGGTAAGAAGGTTCGGTATATTGAGGTAAAGGTCGAGGAAGATGACCCGCTTATGATAACCGACATTTCCGACCATTCCTCGATAGCTGGCTCGACAATATCGGAGCATTACAACAGTCACCCGCACTACATCATCACGGAGGCACCGTCTATCAGCGACTTGTCTCAAACAAGAGCACTGGAACATAACGTAAGTGACATGGCACAGTCTACTTCGGGCGACTACGTCTCTAGTTCGATGCTACAGGAGTCATCCTCGACCCATCAACAGAACTCTAAATCCGAAACATTCCAGTCTTCATCAACTTCTGTTCAGCAGTCAGGTTCTAGTCACAGCCAAACTTTTGACAGAACTGCAGATTCTTCTGCCCCTAATCAAACTCTCAATACCGGTTTTATTGATAACTCTTCGGCTAATGCCTCGAACTCCAACACATATTCGAAACGATCTCAAAATGCAAACGCTACTAATTCTTTCCTCCAATCGGAGAGACAGAGTTTAGTGAATCAATCATCAACATCTACATCCAAGGATCAGCAAGACTTGAAACAAAGCGACAGAGTAACTTATCGCAACTCTTCTGAACCGTCGCAGAGGACCCAAACTGTCCGATCTGACTCTAAGAATTTTTACGGCGGTGAAGGCAGCTTGGATAAACGAGGTAACACTAAAGAATATAGTAGCACTTCACAAACTAATGAGACTAAAAGTAGCAATGTGACAAAATCTTCATCATCTTCGTATGTTGTTGAAATTGTTGACGGCAAAGAGCGAATCATAGATAGTTCGAAGAGGGAGTGGGGCGATGCTAAAGAACACGCATCAAAGGAAGCATTTGCAAGCGTTAGTGGAACTGACATTAAGCCGCAATCTGCTCACAGTATCCAGAACTATGATATGAAATCAAATTACGACACAGGCAAAGATGGAAAGAAACCTACGAGTGAAATGATTGTTAAAGAGGACTCCAAATTCATAAAGGACGGATCTCAAATGACTTCACATTCCAGTATTACTACAGAGAAAGATAACGTTGCTAAACATCAACAGTACATAACAAACCGCGATCATTTACCTGCTGACCAACAGTACATAACACACCGTGATCAAATGACAACTGATCAACAATACATAACGAATCGCGATAATTTGACCTCCAACCAACAGCAAAATACAACTGGTCAACATTTAACATCTGATCAACAGTACACAAGTCGTGATCATACTACAACGGATCAACAGTACACAACTCATCAGACAACGTCTGATCAACATACATCAACAGTTAAAGATGATCAGTACCATTCGAAAAATGTTTCTAACAACACCAATAGAAACCGTAAAGATATTGTTGACAATGTTACGACCAACCAAGAAAGAGTTGACAACCGACGACGTAATATGAATCAAACAGATTCATCGAACTTTTACGGTTACGATGCCACCATTCAGAACGAACTGAGGAAAGTGGGCAACATATTACAGGTGCCCAATACTGAAAATATTAACTTTTCTACAAAAATAATGAAAAGCAACACAAGCAGTGCTCAGCAAGCCTCAACTTCGTCATACGTAGTCGAGATTGTTGATGGAAAAGAACGAATCGTAGACACTTCCCACAGAGAATGGGGAGATAATAAGGAACATTCTACTTACGAAAAAAGTCACAATGTCAGTGGTCCAGGTACGAAACCGGAACACGAATATTCACGACATGTACTGGACAAGGAATCTCACTATGATACTGGTAAAGATGGAGTTCCTAAAAGTTCTCTGGAAGTGTCGGAGGAATCAGCGTTGTACAAGAATGGGAAAGAAATTGCAGCTACTAGCAACAGATATGGAGGTGATTTCACGAAGAAGAAAGCAATAACTGAATACGTTACTGATAGAGACGATGTGCATAATAAACGCATTCATGATACGACTGATCAAAGTGTTCATACTACGACCCACAAGACAACGACTTCTGACACCCAGTCTCATATAAAAGATATTAGAGACGTGAAAGAAACTACTGATTTCGTGACCACTGAAAAAGACAACTTAGTAAAAGAGTCAACATCCACCACCACCACATCTCAAACTAAAGATAATTTGACCACATACGAAAGGAGCACCGGGACATGGAATGGAAAGTTTGTTTACGAAAAAGATGATGACAGGCCTAAAAAACCTAAGGAGATGTCACCGTTCGGCAGACCTGAACAGCCTAGACATCACTTAAAGCGACAAGATACAGAAGAAAACATCATTCTGTCATCCAGAGACATTAAAGATTTTACATCCATAAGTGACTTGCGGAAGATAATTGAGACTTCCAAGTTTAATAAAGATGTGCGAGTAAGCAATAAAAATATTGTGATCAACAGGAATATTGATGACCGTATTTTGAAGGAGATTATCGAAACTGTTAAGAAATATCCGTTTAAGAGGATTGAGAAAGTAACATTCGGAACTAAAATTAATGAAGATGTAAAAGATCTTTATGAAGGAGTTGACACTGAAGAAACTACTGTAATGAGTACCACAACAGGTGAAACTACTAGGAAGGCTTTCGAAGTGGAAAAGAAAAGGAGTCAAATTGAAGTGACTCGTTACATCACTAAGAATGGAATCACCAGGAAAATAACAACTTATGAAGATGCTAAAGAAGACGACAAGATCAGAACGGACGTCTACGTCGACAAGAGCGCGTTAGACTTCAAAAACTTGGTAAGAGATCATATTTTTGTATAATGTAACGCCAGTCGACCGCACGTCAGAGGTAACCAAGGAAAACCCACTGTAAGTTGGTCTCTTATTCTTTTGGAACTCAGTAGTACGCTAGACACGACAAGGTCCAAGGGTTTCCCTGAAGTGCGGTCTACTGTACATTTGTTTTTATTTTTGTATAATTTTCGCAAAACAACAATGCACAAACTGATAGTCTTATACTATTGTTTATCAGCACGGAGAAAATATAATATGATTATCCGATTTTGAAGTGCTGGAGATAAAACTTTACATCCATTTCAGCGCGATGTCCAAACGACCGAAGACGTTATTCGAGAATACGACGTGGTGGACCGTGCTATCACGGATACCACGAGGGAGGACACCACCGTCAGCACCGTCTACGATGAGAAAATCATCGACGATAGGAGAACCATGCGAGACGACAGGACCACGGTCGAGGAGACCGTCATTATTGACGAGACCCGGCCAAGAGGCGGCCCCAAGAAACCGGAGAAGACTGTCAATAAGGAACAGTGTATCTGTGAAATCTGCACTTGTGGGTGAGTAATCTCTTCTCAATCTTACTCTGGTTTTTTAATCGCACCTTTTGACATGATGCTATCAGCCAGCAATTACCTACGTGCATCATAAACAACTGGGCCAAATGTTGATGATCGTTAAACTGGCATCTAACCTATGTTTAATCTAGGTAATTGTCATTCTGACTGCAGTTAGATTGATGGATGCCCACAGCAGTTTATTCGTAAAGTTAGAAACGAATTATTGTAGCCTCGTTTGCGTAAAGTTTTGTTAGTTTCCGTATGTGTTTAATGCGAATTTTATATGGCCTTTGCACTTTGTAGTGTTAGGTCTTACACTTTATACTTATTGAGATAGTTACCCGATATGGTTTTATATTTTTTTTTTGGGTTACCTGACTAATTACCTAGAGATTAATCATGACTTCACTTGACGTAGGGTTTTGAATTTTAAAATGAATAAAGATATCGCCAAGTAGTACCTATCCAAACGTTTTGTACAAACAAGTGATACCATTAAGCAATACTTTTATTTGAAGGTGTACTTAGTACTTATCGGTTACAATATTATCATGTTTGCTTTCTTGGAACTGCATTAATTCGGCACCGTAGTGATAATCCTCTGTCACGATGTTATTGCATACACACAAGATAATTTCGTCAGGTGCGCCACTGATATTGAGATAAATTTTGTAGGTTTTACACTGATAGTGTCTATCTGATAATATAGGTCATATTATAAAGAAAGACGTAACTAGCATTGTTTCATTATGTATGAGATGTCAATGATGTAATTATGTATGACAACGCGCCTGATTCGAAAATATTTTCATGCACCATCTGTTCAAAGAAATTTTCTCAGACCAATATGAATCATTCTGGCGTAAAAGAAACATTAATAGACAGAATGATAAGAAGCATATTGCACTAGCAAAACAACGTTCAGATGATATGTCATTGCCGTTTAAACATTTGAGAATAGGTACCAAGTTTAGATTCCCGAGTTACTCCAATTGGTTAAATGTTGAATCATGTTACAGTTCACAGATCCGTAGGAATGTAAAAAAACAGACAACGTGACGATTCATCACGTAGTCTGTGACTAGACATGACGTAACGATGTATTTTGGTAATAATTTCTTTGTAATACTTCGGTTACTTGACGCTGTGTTTATCACCTTCTGTATAACTAGTGTGTGTGAGCGTCACGGTGACCGTGAAAAATCATAGTCAGTCACCTTTGTTTTTGTTATATTGAAATTCAATGAAAATGCTCGGAGTGAGTTACATTTACAAATGATTCATTTTTGTTAACGGCTATTTCACATCTGATATTTTTATGGAACTCCTTTTGTATTGAGTATCAGTGGATCATGATTGCAGTAACATTCCCAACAGGAACGGGACAAAACCGCAATATTTATCGTATTTTATGTCTCGTCATTGGTGTCAATACATACCGAACTCACAATTTAGATTGCTATATCGATCTTCAAAGTAGGAGTTGTATTCGTGGAATCTAGTTATGGTCTCCAACTGTGTGTCACGATGATCTGTGACATGACAATCTGCCTAACGAGGTGTTACTTACGCAATCCCTTCCAACGGCTAAGTAAAGTACCTCTAACCGAATGTCTTGGGCGAGTCATCACAGTAACGCCTTGTTCGTGTAACACATTGCCAGCTTGATTCATGTTAAACACTGCTGAGTTATTGATCGTAACCATGAAGATATTAAAGTATGTTCCATGTACAGCTATTGAGAAATTACTAGCGGCTAATGTTACAATTGTGTTTGCATGATCTACGATACATTGCTATTTTTTTAGTTTTAGTGTGATCGTTTCAATTGCAACAGAAGCATTAATCTCAATTCAATTCGTTATGATGATGTCAAAGCGCTATCTAACATAAACACCATGAAAAGTGGAAATTAAGCCTTTACAAAAATATGCTAAACAGTTTAGCCCAGCAAGCAATTTATTTAGCAATTAAAATACCGTTCCCGTTGCCTTTAATTTATGCATCCACCTAATTCATTAATTTGCGTGGGTTTACATAGTAGCGGTGTCTAATGCATTCAGTCTAGTGCGTTGTCCTGACATATGTTTGACTCAAACCACTCCAGATTCTTGTCATTAGTTTGTCATGTGCCGTTGCCAGCACATTATATCTACAATATGTTTTACAATGATTGTGTCGCTGAAATGTTTTGATTTTCATCGTACTCGCATCTGGCAGAGTGCCTAGTCGAAGTAAATATTTTTGTTATCGCTAGTGTAGTTGTATATCCCCAATGTCAGGGCTATGTGGCCATGTGACTACGCCAGATGAACTCTATTGAGACGAATCATTTCTCAACTTAGCGAGAAGTATTGGTTATAATATGGAATGAGTCATGAATTCATGATTCGACTCTATCGGTTTAGCAACAGCCTTTTATTGATTGCCTCACTCATACAAGTGTGGGCTGTGTTTCGAATAATGCAATACTTAGTATCGCCCTCGCCTCGATCTGAAACTTGTTTATATATTTTTTATACTTAGATATTCTGTGATCCTCGTCATCCTAACTCCTCCTGTCATTAGGAAGTCATTCACATTCTTATGCTGTTTCGGTCATCGCTAATTCGGTGCCTCATTTAGACAACTCTTCCATTAAGATAAAATTCCATTACCGTATGTAGAGATTATACGTATTTCTATTTTTGTTTGTTACCAACTTGTTTTTGTTTTACAGTTCACGTTTGGTTCATATATTGTTTTTAATATCAGTTATATGTGTGGTTAATTGTGACGGCTTCTAACCTGCAATGATAATAATTCCTGCCAATTACTTTTATTTGAACGCTCCAAATATCTCTCGTTCTGAAATTTGTGTCAATCGAAATGCACATAACACCACGAAACATTATTATAAATAATTACATATAGACCAAATCGGATTAAATATTAAATAGCTAGTAACTAGAAATATAAAATTTTGATAACGTATCATTTCGTTATCTACCGCTTCTTATTTAACAGTCGTTGGATTTAATAAAATTACATAATATAATATAGCATTGAAAACGATAAATAAATCTAATTTTATAAGAACGGGCAGATAACACCATAGATTATTCTATGAAAAAACTAATAGGTACTACTAAGACCGGTGATATATCAGCAGATGACGTTAGCTGCGGAATGATGAAGATCAGACAACACTAAACAGTAGCACAGATACACGTAGGTGTTGTGTAGGATTGAAACAGAGACAAGACAGGTAGACAAACACACATTCGTTCATATGAGTGGTTTTATGGACGTCTGAGGAGCAAGTGCGTTCATAGGTCGCGAGTCCACTCAACCACATACTTCCTCGCTTGCGATAAAGGTGCTACAGTTTTAATATTATACCCATATCACATCTGATTAAACAATGATAAATATACTGCTTTAGTAACGGTATCGAAATTTTTGTACCTCAGACTGTTTAGAGAATGTACGTCTTTATTGTTGTCGTTAACATCATTGCATTATTTCTTTTAGAAATTAATTCATGATAGAAAACAACTTACTTAACTATTCTTTAGTCCGTCAGTACATTTCTTAACAAACATGTACATTTCATATTTTATATACTTATCTAACTGTATACACTTAAAATAAAAATAAAAACTCCTAACTAAAATATGACGTCAAAAATTCGTACGCATCACTATCGACTGGAAGTGAGCCCAAGAGACTGGCGGAGTGGCGGCATTGCCACGTTGATAGAAATAAGTTGAAGTGGTATTTGATGTTATGCTTGTAGGCTATCCATAGTCCCCTGTAAGAAGAGCTGTGAGCGTGGGGCCAGTCCTGTTACACCTCCAGATTATTCATTATAGCATGTTAACTCATCTTTGGTCATACCCGTCAATTAAAATTGGAACTAGATTTAAGTAAATTTAAAATCCTCCAACACCTACCGATTTATTATTAGTATTGAAACGTTGGCAAAGGAATTAAAGTTATGAAATAATTGGACAAAATGTATCTCGTTGCCTACCTACCCACAGTACTGTACACTGTGGCATTACATCACGCTATAGCGTATGTTCCGTTCTCACTGACCGAGCAAGGACACTTTTAAAATTAAAGCCAAACACACAGCACCTGACATTAATCTATTTCATACAGTGCCATAGGAATCTCGTCCTAACGCTTCTACAATTAAGCTATATTTTCTATTTAAATGAACATCATATAAACTTAAGCAAATAATTCTAACTAGTAGTTGCAAAATGTTTTCCTATTCAGGTTGTGGTATAATGTTGTGGACTTGTGGTGCCTTTCCGAGCCAGGCACCTCTATCTTCATCTATATTCTACGTGTCTTCCATAATATAAGACTGATGACTGGCTTAATTAACTTCTATTCATTTCAATCAGACGTATAAATTAACTTTGATTAGTCTGGTAATCGTTAAATTAATTGGCGTCGTTTTCCGTTTCAATGTTCAATTATTATTTATGACCGATGGACGAGACTCCTCTGAATGATTTTTAAATTTTCAAAGAACTTTTTGATACAAGTATGAAAGTCCAAAATTGTAAGAAGAAATTATTGCAAGCGCCTTTCTGCAACCAATATATATTACTTTCCTGTCTAGTTTCTACTCTACTAATTTAGATTTCAGATAAGTTGATAAACAAGTCGCCTCACACAATGAAACGCGGAAGCTTTCTCTTCACATTATTAATTTATCGACATCTTGGAATCTCAAAACATTTTCCCATACGTAGGCTCCACTTATACTTTGAATCATTACTATTCTTGTGCTTTGTAAAACTCTACATTTTGACGAGTAATAGATTTAATACTACTACAATTGTTTTCATTATTGAAAACCTTCCATAGATATAAAATAATTTTCAAATGTTTTGTGCCAATCAATCTAGTTTTTATGACAGGTCTGTAACAAGTTACAGAATGAAATCAGAACAAGTTTCGCGATAACACTCTTGAGAAAGCTGTTAGTTTCTCCTCTCCTATTTTATAGGCTACTAGCTTTTGCCCCCGACTTCGTACGCGCATATCCCGTTTTTCCTGTTCCCGTAGGAATTTCTGGAAATTTTCTCTAAGCTTGCTCCCCTATGCTCCCCAAGGAACCTACATGCCTTTCAGCTTTCTACGACCCGTAGTTTCGGCTGTGCGTTGTCTGTCAGTCAGTCACTCAGTAATGGAAGAGTTTTATATTTATGCCCCGGAAAATTGCAGACTCCGTAAGATTGTAATAAATCTTTATTGGATTGTAATTTCTCGATATTAATGAAAAATCGTTTTGCATGCAGTAAATCCCACTCAAATTCAATATTTTTCAATATATCCGTGTCAAAAAAAAGTTAGTCATAAAAATAGTTTACCATTTCACGCGATATTTAACAATCTTACGGCGTTTGCAATTTTTCGGTGACATATATATTGATTGACATTTTGTAATTGTCAACTAGCCAGTGTATTGCAAGACAGGTATTATACTGCCGGTCGATTCTGTAAACATGTCGAAGTGATCACGAAATAAGCTATCATTCTATCTTGATTACATGGATTGACAGCTCACTTCGTGATCGCTTCACCCAAGCCTTCACTTCGACATGTTTACAGAATCACACTGCTGTATTGTATGGGTTTACAATAATCCCAAGGTAATTCCATTCCAATGCTGGAAGTCTATAGACACTTAAAACGATAGTAACGCTTTGAAGCTAAACCCCCATAAGAACAAAAGTGGGTAAATCAGACTACATTTAGATAAATCTCCAAAAATCATGGCACCTACGTCAGATACCAATCAAACATATTACTCCAAGAAGTTGATCGTAATAAAAATGTATTGGTTTACAACTATGCCGATGTGATTATAAAATACTGGATTGCTAATCTTTTAATTTTACAAATAAAGTTATGCAGTCCGATAAGATTGTTATAACATGCTTGTCAATTTTTATCATTATTGCAACTGCTATTTAATCTGCGATATTTAAAGAAAAGTCATGTTACTTGTGTCGGAAAACATTGTGTACAAGTGTACGTACTACTTACTTCTTTCTTTCAATTGATTCGAAGGTGTTATCATGCTACCTTCCTTTTTCCGACTGTAGTACCTAGAGTAAAGAATGCTACGTTATTTTTTCAGTTTCGGATTTATTCTTTATCGCACAATCCCTTAAGCCCAGCAATGAATTTAGTTGGATATAAATGGATACTGAAGGTAAAGTGCGACTTAAAAACGCATTAGCGGTTTCCCCTGCTATAGTTTTCATGTTACCTTGACATGGCAAGGTAAATTATCTTTATGAAGCTAGCTTTATATGAGTTTAGACAAAATGTTCATTCATATTAATCATACTAAATACGTACTTATGGAAATAGGTTTGCCTAATCGATTCATTCTTAAAAATGTCTAAACTATTTTACAGTTTGTTAGCGATAGCAACGTTAACACTATCAAACAATAAAGTAGTTAAATATATGAGTGTATCATGTAAAAAATCATTTAATAGTGCATGGAAAAAAATCACAATAACTAATGAATATTTGAATGATTAAGCATAAAATTATTACGTAGGCCTCTATTATTAGTTGCGCCTGCGTGGCCTTCTGCTGACCTTTGTCTCAGATACTAGTGCATTATTCACTTGCATCAATCTGTACTGCTGTTGCTTTTAATAGAGGTTCTTTCATTCAATATTATGTATGACATTTTCTACTTGGTTATTATGAAAATCTGTTTTAAAAATGCATGAAATGTCAGTTGCAGCAGATGTTGCAGGACCATGCTCATTTATAAAAATAAGCTGATTCTCTTTTTAATTTTATATACTAAAATCTAAGGGTTACATTATATTCCACACTACTCGTAGATTTGAGGCAAGTTAAATGTGCCTGAAAATGTCAATACTGTTACAAACTAGGTAAATAGGTTACAAACTTTGAACGTTCCATCTAGCCTCGTGACGAGAACAATGAATATATTAGTCATATCTTTATTCGTTCTAATAAGACGTGAAGTATGTCTGTGGCATATTACTCTATCTTCGTTCACTATACAAAGAATCGACCATTCGTCCGGGATTGGCTCGCATCACGCTGCCTGTCCTTGCCGGAGTGCACGACTGATGTCAGTTCAGGCTAAGATAAGCCCTCACAATACAACGTGTTTTCGCATACCATGTTAATGTAAATAAATATTTATCTGAATAGATAGTGTTATAACTGGGTCTTCTAGACTAAACATATTAGCATATTCTATAATCGATGAAATTATTCTTTTTGTAGACAAATTCAGTTGAGTTGGTCTGAGTTTGGTACGCAACATTTTTTTTGCCTATTTTTAAGATATTGAAAAGTAGTGCATGTCGCATGACAAAAAGAATGGCCATGAGATTTTGGAAAAAAGTCATTCAAATAAAATTGTGTATGAATGGGTCATTGATCCACGATTTTTTACGACTATGAGGAGAGTGAATAAGAGGTTAACGTGATAGAAAATAATGGGAATATACTAATTTGGATAAGGACAGGAGGAAAATTATTATAAGATTGTACGCTGGAAAACAAGAGTGAGGTACCGGATGATGTTGTTCTACTCGTAGTCTTTAGTTAATTGTATTGAAATAACTCAGCAGTCATTTTCTAGAATCAATCCAGCATACCAATTCTCTAGCGTTAGCTATTTTTAGCAGTGTTGACAATGAGAGAAAAATGTCGTCACTGCTGCATTCGTGTTTAGTTGAATACGTGTCTATTTAAATAACTACATTATTTCAATGAAGAGCGATTCTTCGAAATGATTAAACGTTTAAACATTTCGCAACTTTCAGCCTTATTGAGAATAGATCATTCGCTTAGTCATAACTATTAAATATAACCTTCATATACAGTATAATACACGTACCGTATTTTATTGATTTTAGCTAGCTAACTTTTGAATAATGAAAATAGCGTCGGCGGTAAGACAACACGATAATGGTAGCGTGTTAAATAGGTCGATCAATTGTTTTATTGCCGCATAAGGGGGAAGGTTGGCACGTAGGTAGGTTGTAACATAGTCGTGTGGTTATGATTTAACTTCCATTCTGTGAATTATCACGCCGACTTATCCAATTTGAATGTCTGCGTCAATTGTATTTCCCACAAACCATCGTTATTATTCAGTTGAAGTTTTTTATGGCAGTATTAGAACCAGTGCTTTTTATAATAGAGTCATAACTGCACTTACGAGAGACGAATTTTAATGAAGGATTCTGTATAAGCCATCAAGTTAAGAAAAATAGTCTTATTCGTTGCATGCATATACAGGTTACCAATATGAAAAGATGGCGATGGAACTTTTTAAATGAGGATGAAAAATTCTATTTGAAATACCTCAACAGCTTTTCATTTAATCGATCAACATTACAATCCACATAAGGAAATAAACTGGCCTACAGGGACTTTCATTACTGATCATATCAATATACGACTTCTAACGAGAACTGCTGGCGTTTATCAAAGACAGCAAGTTCTAGCTTCAATTAAAGCAGCAATTAATTGCCGTTCATAAATACGGATTTAATTAGTGGTCAGCGATTTACTGGTCGGCTGGCTGACAGTCATGGTTCGTTCGGGAAAGCGGACGGCGACGCGACGAACAGAGTTTGTTCGCAGATCGTAGATTCGGCGTCCGCCAGCACTCGACTGTGACACGTGAGGCTTACGAGCGCGACCACCGTAACCGAGAGAGTTTTGTTATGCCTTGCAACACGCTGTTTTTCACTACTGTGCATCAAAGAGCTTTATGTAGCGCTACCTATTGGTTCATCGTACTCTGCTTGTTCATAAAATTGTTCTGCCACTTTAAATGTATCTAATGCTAAATCTAAACACACATTTGGCGGACTATGGCGAATATAATTAAAACCACTCGAGTACAATATATTAGAGTAGAGTAATGGCTTATGATGTCTTATGACATGCTAGTTGACTGTCCTTCAGGATTTATGTCAAGGGTAAAAATTACAAATACCAATTGTGGTTTGAATCACTGATGGATGATACTTACATATTTTTTGTTGGGCAGGCATCAGCTGGAATTTCAGTTGTCTTTTTCCTCAACATAGAATTGAATGGTTATTTACTTTGGCTCGGTTATTAAGTTATTATGCACATGCATATAACTTTGCATACAAATAAGGATATAGGAAAACCGAACGATTAGTCGATTGCACCTACGTCCTGTGATCTCTGTTTCCGTCGACTTAATAGGAAGCTGTTATTTTGTGATACATAGTGGTTTTATGTGCTGTCCTCTTATTTGTCACGTTATTGATCACGTTGTCCGATGGCCTGATGTCATTTGTGGTCGAGCTCACGAGGGCATCATATTGGGTTGCGTGCTTCCACTCATTTATACGGGAATTGTAATTACATTGAAGCTTACTGTTGTTCTCTAAGAATCATCGTTGGCATGATTAATGCTTGTTTTGATATTTGCTAACGGGTAAATAGGTACTCGGCATTACGGGCGTTTTCTTCTTTTGTGGTTGTAATCATTTATTGTACGTTTTGTTTAAGAAAGTTATCGATGCAGAAAGTTCTGATTTTGTGGTGTATGGTAGTACTATAACCTGATTCATATTGCATAAATGATTAATGACACCATTAAGTACTATTAATAACACAATAATAATTAGTGGTACAAAGCTTATTACATCTATCATCGAACGTGACTCGATTGGCGCCCGCGCGATAAGTAGACTCGTCCTCAGCATTCAGGACACGTCTAAACCACAAGATGGGTTGACAAGCAGGATAGCCGTATTAGGTTTCTACATTCTACAATGTAGGTTGAAAAACGGCAAAGGAAACCACGACTGGAAGATAATTACGTGGTCTTTTTTTGCTAAGCCTGACCTTCAGAATGTCTGGGATGAAATTTGTTTGTAGTTTTCGGGCGGGAGGTCGAAGCTATGTAAAAACTTTGTTGGAACCTGTTTCTTTTGTGTATCTGTTTAGCTACGGAATTTAAATGAGACGGATGGGTTCTTTTACCTAACAAAATCATTATGTTATCATTAAGGCGCTCAAGGCGTTCCACTTATACATAAAAGTATCTTAAATGTAGCGTTTATAATTGTATACCTACCAAAAACGCGTAATCGTTAAAAAATATTTCATAAAACTTTAAGCATGGAATACACTTGGTTTTCTTTTTAATATCCCACAACATTGTATTCGTACTGTTTGCATAAATTAATGATATTGTTTTGAATTTAGATGTGAATTTATACGTGTACGATTGCTTTATGTCGAAAGTCATTTCCATCATTAATGCACGTTCGTAGCCGTCTGTACATACGTGAGCTAGAAGTATTGTATGCTAATCCCAGATGGGAAAACTGCGGGCAGGCAGGCCACGCCACACATGAGTGTCATCCATAAAATCTGGGGTGTTGGTCTATAAGGTTGCGTGCTGCAGGACATTGCTCAACAGCGTAGCGCGACGAACGAGTCCATAAAGCTAATTCACGACTACCTGTAGTTATATTTTTGTAACTAGCTCTAACCGAGGTCTTATCATATGATATAATTCTGGCATTTATTTTAAATTTTTGCAGTGATGTCATGTTCCGATATGGCAAGAATTCACGGCTTAAGATAAAGCCAGCTACGATGTACTTTGCACCAACCAATTGCATTCGCCTTCACAAAATGGTAATAAACCTCAATTTCAAATTACATGATGATGACCACCTGTCGTCTGGTCATCTGATAAGATAAAGATTGAGTGATGGAGACGATAGAGTCGCATCAAGCTAACGAGAATAACAAGTAAAGTGCCCCGGCGTACATTAGGCGCCCACTCGTCACTAGATCCTCAATTGAAAAATATTCCTCGTAGCTAAATTGACCTTAGAACGTCCTACATTCGTCTCGGAATAGGAAGAGCTGTCTTCTAATACAATATCAATGTTTGCGTCTGTAACCAAATTTGGCAAGCTGTGCTAATGATATGGTGCCTACATCCTGCAATTCTCAGAAACATGAACCAAACTGGTTTCCGAAAGTGTCTGCTTTATGTTGTATAAACTTAACAAATCGGAAGGAATTGGTTCAGCTTCTTGTAGCCGTAGAGGTATCGTTTGTTTGTGTTAGGATGAGCTGCTTTATGGTGCTTTCTTCTCGTGATATACAGCATTCTCATGTATTTTATTACAGCGTGAGAGTGATGCAAAAAGCCGGGTATTGTATACAAAATTGGCACGCCAATTAGAAAGATACTCGTACGTGACGTGGAGTGGTGCAGGCTGCGACCTCAGGCGCGGTATTCGCGGCGATGATCTCACTGCTCGGGCCCACGTCCTCGCCTCGCTCAAACTCGTTTGTTGTTTACTCGTGTCGATGTAAGAACTTAACGTTTTCGAACACAGGACGTTCAGTATCAAGTGAGACGAGGTTTACGTCATGCAAACACTATATTTTGACTTTTATTGCCAGAAAATGCCTTACATCCTTATTTAACTTAGCAATCTTGTCGTCCGGCAGGCGCGGCAGCCAACTCTAGTTTCTGCCACAGTTCTCAGTATTTGGTTTTTCTTTTTTTGTCCTTGCTTTTAGGATTTGAATATTAACTCGATTGTTCCGACGCTGTTTTTTTATGATTAATCGTTGAGCGCTATTATGTCGAGATGAAGTGTATTTTTTGTGGTGCATAGGAAGTTGTCGAGGTAGCCAATCAATGGCGGATTTCAAGTGCAAAATCATTAGGCACAGGAAACCAGACAGTTTTCGAAACCATTACTGACTAGCTAGACTATTGTAATCACAAACGTTATTTAGATTTGTCGAGGACAAAACTCGGTTTGATGTTGTGTGATTGTGATTGATCATATTACAAAAAGAGATCATGATTGGAGCATAGTCTGTGTTGCGGTGTTGCGTAATTTTGAGAATTGCGTGCAAGCCTGGTTTGTGTACAGACAGGTAGGCCATATGGTCGACGACCTTGCCTAGCACTGGCGGCGGTGACTGGCAAACTGTTCCCGCACCTACACACAAATAATTTCCGATTCTTCACACCCGTTTTGAAACATATATTACTTCATGTTTAAAAACTGTATCTGCGTAGATAGGTATGTTTATGTATAGCAGCAAGATTTGGTATCTTATCTACGAGTATGCAAGTTTTTAAATATCAATGACCTTTTGTATTCTTAAGAGTCGTATCTAATAGTAACAGTGCTGTCGTAAATTACCTAGTCCCCTTTTCTTCTTTTTATTTCTTTACATAATATCATTTAGATAGTTATTATACCACTAGATTCTTAAGAATTTAGTCTCATATAATACCAGTTTATTCAGTAACTTAATTTAAATTCTAGTTCATACAATGTGGCAGTTCTGGGATTTATATCTGTGAGTCCATTTATAGCTGCGTTGTAAATTACATACAAGTTTGGCATCGAGCCGCTTTTGGGTAGCTTCTTAAGGCAACTTTCCAACTCCTGCGCATTGGGGTCGAGTTTTTTGACAACCACCATAACAGTATGATAAAACAACACAGTATACACGATACTGGTGACGGTATTTCTCTTTTCTTTCCTCTTAAAACAAATATACTTGTACATCATGTGAGAATTCTAGTAAGTACTGCATCATTCAACTTATAGCGAAGGTACTACCTATAGCCTATACCTATTCGAAACCGCTACAAATTTGTTTGCACATTCAAATATATACTAATTTATTCGGACATCAAAAGAGTTAGCGCCCATAAATGCCTGATCTCTCATCTCTTTTTCTGCTTGACAATTTTTTTTTTATTCTCTCTCGTTAACTTTCTTAATTTTAATTAGATCCTTGTCCATTTCGTGTCCAGTTTGTTGCACTGTAAAATGGTCAGTTGGGCGATAGCCAACAAAATCCACTAAGTACAACGATAGATCCTGGGGGAGATAATGACATAATTATGTATGGCAGGTGTCCCTAGTAATTACAGTTTGATATAATAATAAAATTTTGACCGTACGACATCTATAACAACAAAATATTTTTTTTTTTATTACAGACATACATACCGCTATCATTACAGTCACCCAATGCGATAGTGCAGAAAACAAAATAATAATTACAATAAAAATACATTTCAGTTCATTAATACAATTCAATTAAAAATTTATAATATAAAAACAAAACAGTACAAGAAATTAATCATACAATTTTTTCGATCAATCTAAATTAAACTAACTACAGTAACATAAAATGTGTAAAGTGACAATAATATAACATGCAAAACGCCTGTTCCGCTTTGGAATAGGCAGACGTGGGAACCAGATTTCGTCAGTTATGATCCTATTCCTACTAGTTTTCAAAAGTTGCCCCAAAAAAACCAGGTGTCCGATTTATGGACTACCTAGTTGAAAGGTTGAAACTTAAACATGTCCTACAATATTTTGGGGAAAAATTGTGACATTTTTGTGCCAAAACCGGTACAGTTTGAATCGTGCTTCAGTAATACCTATTGCACAATAATCTGTTCTTTACAAATGTTACAACAGCTAATTGTAGCGTTGGAGTGTTTCAAAACAATCTCGTTAGTCAGAGCTCAAAGCTTAGGGCGAGCTTGCATACCACGAACTACCAAGAGTACCAAGTCGTATTGAGCACATTTGAAATGGCGTTGAGTAACCGTCCCGATATAGCCAAGCGCCATCCACCCCGTCATCTGATGCTCTCACTGTGACTCAGGATTTAAACATATGTGCATCTGCAGCTTGAATAGCAAATTAACGAAGTGGTGACAAGTGACCAGTTAGTGTTATGTTACTTGCATTCAAGAGAGTTTTATGACCCTTATAGAACCTCTTATAGCATTCCATTCCTATGCATCTAGTACCCTGTGGTGCCTTATAGAATCCCATTAATTTTTTTCCTGTTCATCTTCAGATTTATTCTCTCACGATCCTTTGGACATTTCGCTCTTCTAATAGATTTACGATTACGTAGGTTACTGACCTTCGTGACTTCGGATTCTAGCTAAATTCCTAACAATCGGGCTCAAACGTGCGTAGATTTTTAATTTAAGTGCTGTACGCAAATTTTGAATAGGTAGCCTAACAACGTAGTATTTTCGTTGTTTGAATGCCAATATGATGATATTATGTATTAGATAGGTACAAGCTTCTTAGTACGTGCTTTGCCTGAGAGCTTTCACTTTAGCTCTGTGTTACATAACATCAAATGCCAACCCGCTTTTGGGGCGGCTTGGCTATACAGCCTGATTTGTCACTGCTATCTAAGTTTCAACAGTAAACTGTGAAGACGAAAATTGGGTTTTCATCATTTTAGTTGGGTTAGTAGGTCTACCCATTTTTACGGGCGTGTTTCAAATCAGTTCTGTTTCAAACTACCTAAGTCTACCTTACCTACCATAACAATGATGTTTGTTCAGTAATTCTGCTTGTATGGTGTAAGGCTAATTGCGTCATTAGTAGGCGATAATTTGCATTGAAATTTATGTATAAAAAGTTAAAAACTGCAAAACGTATTTACTTGATCAGTACACAGAAGAACGTTTTCCCATAAGTAGCTTGAACAACATGTTTACTCAAGGAGTGGTGAAGTCATAAATATTTTTATGCAGTTGTGTCAGGGCCTGTTTCTTCGTATCCCTCATTGCCACTGATTCACGAAATCTCATTCATTACTGCTCGCGTAGGCTTTCTGCATGACCTCAATTTTGATGAGGATAAAAAGTTATTTTTAAACCACAATTTATCATCCTTTAAAACCTTAAAAATTGATTTAACGTACAAAGTATAGTACGAGTATGTATGCTGTTTTATTAATCGAATACTTACACTGAAGGTGAATTATTATGACGTGATCTGCAAACACTACCTGCCTGGTTATTTACCTACTTCCTGATTACTTCATTCATCTTTTATGCAAATAATTGAATCTCTGATTGTTAGGATTGAAAAAAAAAATCCTTCCTGCTTATAAGCTCAATTTATTTCGGCAATATTTAATTATTTGAAAAGTTTGAAGCGCTCGACTCAATAGTTTGAATTTCCAATCTCTATTTCCCACCTTGGTAGGCACTGACTACAGCGGTATTCAACTTGAAAATTCATACATTGTTTAATAAATAGCCAAGAAACTATTGAACAAATTGGTGTGACGAATAATTAGTTGCACTGTGTAAAGGCTGCAAATAGGTACACCATTTAATTACAAGTTTACGCGATAATCCATTGAGGGAAAGTGTGAAAACTAAACTGATAAGGGTTGTCGAACCGCCACGCTTCGCAGCAGGTCGGATATTAATATTATCAATGCGTAAAACAAAAGCCAATTGTTATCTTTCCAATACTCTACGCATACTATGCGGTTATTAGTATTCGGTAGTTGCTCTCTATAGTTTCGTGAATCGTGATAGTAACAGGAAATAATGTGAATTTTTAATTTAGTGATTTTTTTCAACCATGGTTTTGAGGTAAAGTTCAGCTAATCAGATTTAATTAGCTTAACACATATATTTAAAATTTCATAGCACCAAAATTCTTTGGATTAAAAAAATTCAGATCTTTATTTTCTTTTTCCTTTTTTTTAGATAAGTATTAAGTACCTACCTCATTGTTTAATTCTTAACTAGGTAGGGGTAGGTGTAGGGTGGGTAAGTATATGTATCTTTATATAAAAATGAATCGCTAAATGTGTTGCTAAACGCAAAACTCGAGAACGGCTGGACTAATTTCTCTAATTCTTTTTTTGTTGTGTTTGTTATTGTTAGGAGAAGGTTCTTATGAAAGAAAATTTTGAAAAAAAAATAATTTCCGGGCGAAGCCGGGGCGGTCCACTAGTAGAATATAATCTTTATTTCGAACTAAAACTCATATCGGATTTTTTTGGTGGGGGATGGTGTCTGTAATAGAATAAGAAAGTAGTGTCTACTTACTGATTTTGTCAAAACTCCGATTTTTTCAAATCTGTAGGCTTGTAGGTCACCCAACACATTGAAAACGGTCACATCATATTTTGCGAAGCCAATTCCACATTGCCGGCAATTTTCGCCTACACTTTGAAGCAAATAAAACTAAATTCAGTTTGTGATATCGTTAGATAAGACTCAACAAAATAATCTAGTATTTTCTATTAGATTACAATAAATCAGGTGATAGTGTTTTGTTTTTAGTAGAATGACACACCTTATTTTTAACGCCGCATGGATACAAGAATCTGTGTGCGTGAAAAGTTAGCTAATCAAAAATGTAAGATGCATCATTTACAGACCACGGTAGGGTTGCCAACATTTCTTCGACAAAATATAGTATTTTTCAAATTAAGCTATAAAAAAAATAGTACACTTCAAAAAAAATATAGTATTTTATAGAAAAAGCAATAAATAGCCAAAGATATATTTCTTACTTATTTATTTCTATAAAAACTATATTTGTTTAGGACTTCAACTTCTCAAAAAAAGAACAATGTCTGATTGGAACTACTTACCAAATTCCCAAAATAAAAATAAAGCAGACCAATGAACAAACATATGTTTGACATTGACAAGTTCGGAATGCAGTGCGTCGGAGAGACGTTCGGTTCGGATACACTAGATGACTAGAGTCAAACCAGAGAAAGAGTCGTTTTCTATCGAGTGGTGGGGACTATGTTCCCCACCACTCACACCGTTGTTATGTGAAATCTACGTGGTGGGACGACGACTCTTCCTCCGGTTCGACTATACATGCTACCGCATCAGTCAGAAGTTAATGTAAAGTTAGGTTGATTGTTAGATTTCGGTGTTGAAAATATAGTATTTTTGTTTAATTTTTGCATACTATATATTTCTTCAACAGTATATAGTACCTACGCAGACCCGAAATACAGTACAATACTATATTTTATAGTACGGTTGGCAACCCTAGACCACGGATACCTACGCCTCCGATTCCGTGCTCAGATGTAAACTTAATGACGACTGTGAAGTTCCCTTACAATCCTTTAGTATTTGTTTTGACCACTAGAGGAAGAAATGAACGGTTTTTGAATGTTGGCCGTTTTTTTTTTTATTTAATTTTACAGTTTATGTACACACATTTAACAAATAGATAAGAAGAAGGGAACAGAAAAATAGGTACAAAGTAAAGGTACAAAAATATCCAAGTTCAAGATTTTGGCTTGACAATGAACGTGTTAAAACAGATATTTTCACTAAAATCGAGTTTCTAACCCGCTAATAGTCCTATGTTTTGCTACTGATCAACACAAAGATGAAGTTAAAAATATCCCCCCTGAAAAATCACAAATTTAAACGACCTACTAATGCGCGGGGTTGTCGCTTTGATTCTGCCTACATTTGTAGGTCATCTATCCGCCATCAGATCTACATACAGAGATATACAAGCGTGGGTTTAAATGAGAAGTTATGTAAATGGATTAGTTAATATGTTACTTTGGGCCGGCGGAATATGTTTTCGTCTTCCATTTCGTCCTGTTCCTGACAAACGTCACGACATTTCATATCATTCACATCATTCACTTCCTTTTCTTTCAAATCATTCATCTCACAATTAATCTTCTCGCTCCCACAACCACAATATCATAATACTATTATGGTTGATATCTTATGTCACAGTAGAGGGTAGGTACCTACAAGGGAACTGACCTTTACAGGGCAGTATATTGATTGGAATCGGACTAGACGCGACAGGGATTAGAACATGTTTGCTTCCCATCGCTAGGCGACTCAAACTGGAGCAAACCTATTAAATTGTGAGACGATTAACGAACCCTTAGTTTTTATGGGAGAACTTGTTTAATTTTATCTAATATTCAGAAACTTGGTTTACTTACCTACTTTGAAAAAGTTTAAAAGCCATAGACAAAAGAAACCAGTTCTGATTTTGTCCGCTATCGTGTCCATGACCAATAAAAATGGCGGCTTTTTTAAACAAAGGATCGTACTTATTGATATTAAGTATTATAAATCCATGACTTATTTTATCTTACCTCTGAGGAGGTTACCAGCTCTCCTTGTGAGTAGAAAGGGGGTCGCACAGTACGAGTTGTTTCATTGACTCTGACTCATGCCTATATCTGGAATGCCTCTTGCGAATTGCACCCACCTACTCCTCGCATGCACTTTGCAGGCCTGTTTCAAATGAATTTATCATTACTTTTGATTTATAACCCTTTAATAGCTGCTCCAATACAAAGAACGGTTTAATTAATTTTAAGTCGACGATGACGTCAACTCTTAATTTAGCGATTGCGATGAAAGAACAGTGAAATGAATAAGTGTGGTGTCATTGGAATGTCGATTCGGGAAATTTGAGATTTATGAATTTGTGAGTGGGTTTTTAGGCGGATTTAGCAAAACTTAAAAGTTGATCCATATTAACACCATAAACTTGAATGTACGGAACGCATTGAGGATTTTTTCTTTGTCGAGAGAATCAATAAGCTCGAATATCAGATGCCTTACTGCATTTGACTTTAACTAGAAAGCCTCAAAAAGAATAGTCATAAAAGTAGGTACCTATCTACTTATATGTAGATAGATATATTATACGTACTCGTATACCTATATGTAGGTATACGAGTATGTATTTAATAAAAGTTCCTATTAGGTAATAATAATAATTAGGTAAGGTCGTCTCATACATAACATAACATCTACCCATCCCATTTAAACACCAAGGCATACCTATATTAATATTTGTTTGAAAGCACTGTAAGTATGTCTAGATGCCCGCTAAGGTTCATGAAAGGTTGTGCCGCTGCTATGGTAACAGTAACGCGGTCACACGATTGTATCCCACTTTTCATGAGGTATTTTGCAAAACAAACATTTCTAAGGAACAGTAGAATAAAACTTTATAGCTTTAAACGGATTCATTTTTGAATTCGACGACTGAAAAGTTGTCTACAGCATTGGGTCAGTAGTCTCTTATGCCACAAATCAATATCATAAATAAATCTATAACTGAGTAAGTAGGTTAGTAGTTTTTTGAAGCTCTCTTTCTAGTTTAACATTCAGACGACCACTAATTGTTGGGTATAATATCTGGGCTAAACAGTCGATGCTACATACCTATCCATTTGTTGACATGAGAAGTCGATTGTTTCATAAGCCGGTACGGCAGTCCGCGCCGCGAGCTCGACTCCACTGGATTCATTCCACACAAACTGTTCCTTGTCCTACTGTTATAAAACAAGCTAAATAATTAATTTTACGAAATCAAAGTAAAGAAAGTCTTCATGTCATAAGTAAAAGTGTCTTTTGGCTGCGATAAAGGTTTTGATTGAACAGCGAAATGTTTCACAGATGCACAATTAATACAAATTGAAGTCGTTTGTTTTCCAATTTATGTTAAACCGTATTCACTGTGCCAAGCTTTCTAAAGTTAGTTTTAAATGTGCGTTTTAATTAAATCCTGTTCTATATTAGTTACTTAGCCTGGATTATGTACCAAAAAAAAAGGTTCCATGGATCATAATTGTGACACCGTAATACTTACATCAAGGAGAACAGCTGTGAAGTGCTCTAGCACCATTGCCTTGTGTCTCTGTAACGTGAGACAGGGGAGGTGAGCGAGATGGCCGCGGGTGATGGCCAATTCACTGACGCTGCCGCCTCTGCCGCTTCCCAGAAGATTTCCACTGTCTCTTCATCCTTATCGTGTCAAAAGGTGTGATTTTATGTAATGACATATGTATTTGTGTTTGCAGAACTAATTCAAATAGTCTTTTAAACTTTTAATCTAAGATCGCGTGATCCGTGAGCGATGTTTTTGTGAGTAAATGTATAAGTAACATTCCGTGTGGTTGTTTGCAGGCGTCATCGCTGCCCACACAACGATGTCCCGGAGCCATTGTTCGATGTGGAGCACACGACGAGTGTGGTCTCCGCGTACAAGCGCGACTACGACGAGAAGCACGTGAGCCGCACTACCGCTGTACACCACGAGGATCACCTTCGTCTTGAAGGCGACTTCCAAGAGCCAGAGCGTCCTCAGTGGCAACCTGCCGAGCGACCCAAACAAAGAAAGCCCGAAGATAATCTTAAACCCGAGGGCGATTTTGAGAGAAGGCAACCTGAGGAATGGCGGCCTGGCGAAAGGGCTCACGTAAAAAAACCTGAAGACAATTTAAAACCTGAAGGCGAATTCGACAGGCATAAACCCGATGAATGGCGTCCCGGTGATCGTGCGCCCGTCCGTAGGCCCCAAGATAATTTGAGACCAGAAGGAGAATTCACTACTCCCGAAAAAGAGCCATGGAGGCCTGCTGAGAGGGAAAGACCCAAAAAGCCAGAAGATAACTTGAAGCCGGAGGGCGAATTTGACAGACGTCAACCTGAAGACTGGCGGCCAGGCGACAGGGCACCAGTACGTAAACCCGAGGACAATTTGCGCCCTGAGGGTGATTTCGAGAAACGCAGACCAGAGGAATGGAAACCTGGTGAAAGGGCCCCAGTAAAACGGCCGGAGGATAATCTGAAACCTGAGGGTGACTTCGAAAAACGTAGACCAGAAGAGTGGCGCCCAGGAGACAGAGCTCCTGTTAAACGTCCAGAAGATAACTTAAGACCTGAGGGAGAGTTCACAACACCTGACAAAGAGCGTTGGCAGCCAGCTGAGCGTCCTAAACAGAAAAAACCACAAGACAACTTAAAACCAGAAGGCGATTTTGAACAGCCTAAACAAGATGAGTGGCGACCAGCTGAGCGCGTTACCCAGAAGAGACCCAAGGATAACCTCCGACCTGAAGGAGACTTCGAGCAACCCAAACAAGACGAATGGCGTCCGGCTGAACGCGTCACACAAAAGAAACCCCAAGACAATCTTCGTCCTGAAGGTGATTTCGAACAACCAAAGCAAGACGAATGGCATCCAGCTGAAAGGCAAACAGCGACAAAACCGAAAGACAACTTGAAACCAGAAGGTGACTTTGAACAGCCTAAACAAGATAAGTGGCGACCAGCAGAGCCAGTCACCCAAAAAAGACCTAAAGATAATCTCAGACCTGAGGGTGACTTCGAGCAACCCAAGCAAGACGAATGGCGTCCGGCTGAACGCGTCACACAAAAGAAACCACAAGACAATCTTCGTCCCGAAGGCGATTTCGAACAGCCAAAGCAAGACGAATGGCGTCCAGCAGAGCGCGTCATCCAGAAGAGGCCTAAAGATAACCTCAGACCCGAAGGTGACTTCGAACAACCCAAGCAAGACGAATGGCGTCCGGCTGAAAGACAAACACCAACAAAACCGAAGGACAACTTGAAACCGGAAGGTGACTTTGAACAACCGAAACATGATAAGTGGCGTCCAGCAGAGCCAGTGACCCAGAAGAGACCGAAAGATAACCTGAGACCTGAGGGTGACTTTGAGCAACCCAAGCAAGATGAATGGCGTCCGGCTGAGCGCGTCACACAAAAGAAACCCCAAGACAATCTTCGCCCCGAAGGTGATTTCGAACAACCAAAGCAAGACGAATGGCGTCCAGCTGAAAGGCAAACAGCGACAAAACCGAAAGACAACTTGAAACCAGAAGGTGACTTTGAACAACCAAAACACGATGAATGGCGTCCAGCCGAACGCGTCACCCAGAAGAGGCCCCAAGATAATCTTAAACCAGAAGGTGAATTTACTACACCTAAGAAGGATGAATGGAAACCAGCAGAAAGACCCCAACAGAAGAAGCCTACTGACAATTTGAAACCAGAAGGTGATTTCGCTAAGCGTCAACCTGATGAGTTTGTTCCTGCTGAAAAGGCAATTGTGAAAAAGCCTGAGGATAACTTGCGGCCTGAAGGTGACTTTACCACTAGACGGACTATAACAGACGATTACAAAGTGGTGATTGGGGAGAGAGCCGAAATCATTCGCCGAACAGATAATATCATCACTGAAGGCGAGTTCACAGGTAATTAATATTATCCCCTTTCTTTATTTCTTTACAAATAGTTTCAAATTACGATTGCATATACATAACCCCAATTTTCTAATTAAGCATTTGAAGTAGAGTATTCTTCAAAATCTACTTTTGGCTGAAAAACTGTAAAAAATAAAATCGAAGTAAAGTTTGACACATTCTTAACTCAAAATACTCAAAGTAGAATCCCAGCCAGAGGCCCGGATGCGAACAGGATATTATGAAAATAGATGTTCGACAATTTGCTACCTCAACCCACATTTTATTTATAATCTAAGAGTTAGAAATTAAATGAGATGAATGGCGTTGTCTTATTCTCTATTATTCAGTCAGTCACCTTCCTGGAAAACTGTATCATTAGGTAACCTTAATCCAAAAAAATCCTTAGGTAGAGAATGAACAAGTTTTTTCGTTCATTCATATATGGTTTGTATTTATTCGAACCCCAAATAAATACCACTTTCGTTTCTAAATATGTAATCCTAAACAAAGTCTACTTTGCTTTTCAGATACTACAACTTCACGTACGGAGTATACTGTGAAACCTGTTGAAAGACCAAAACCAGTTCGTCGCAACACCTGGACGAAGTTAGAAGGAGATATGACTACAGAAACGACATCTCAGTCAGAATTTGTTGATTACACTGACACTGTAGAAAGGACAACACTGGTCGCGAAGAGAACTGATAATTTAATACGAGAAGGTGAAATTGAATTCGTAACTTCCAATCAGAAAGACTATCCAGAAAAGGTAAGTCCAGTTGAACGACCTAAGCGACGTCGCACGTGGACTAAAGAAGACTTTGAAAAGTTTTACTCCACGGAACAACTCGAAAAAATCACTACATCGCAAGAGGAGTACAGAACATACGAAGAAATTGATGTAAGACAACAGAGAATTATAAGAAAGGATAACCTACACATGGAAGGAATATTTGATAGCCATACTGTGTCTCATGATACATACGGCCCAAAACATTCTGAGAGACCTAAACAAAAGAAGCCAATTGATAACCTGAAACCTGAGGGAGACTTCGAGCAACCGAAACAAGATGAATGGCGTCCCGCAGAGCGCGTCACCCAAAAGAGGCCACAAGACAATCTTAAACCAGAAGGAGATTTCGAACAGCCAAAACAAGATGAATGGCGCCCAGCAGAGCGAGTCACCCAGAAGAGACCTAAAGATAACCTCAAACCCGAAGGAGATTTTGAGCAGCCCAAACACGAAGAATGGCGTCCGGCAGAAAGACAAACACCGACAAAACCGAAAGACAACTTGAAACCAGAAGGTGACTTTGAACAGCCTAAACATGATGAGTGGCGTCCCGCAGAGCGTGTCACTCAGAAGAAACCTAAAGACAACCTCAAACCAGAGGGTGAATTCGAACAGCCAAAACATGACGAGTGGCGTCCAGCTGAGCGGGTTACTCAAAAGAAACCGAAGGATAACCTTAAACCAGAAGGTGACTTTGAGCAACCAAAGCACGATGAGTGGCGCCCTGCAGAAAGAGCCACCCAGAAGAAACCCAAGGATAATCTCAAACCTGAAGGCAATTTTGAGCAACCAAAACACGAGGAATGGCGTCCTGCTGAAAGACAAACACCGACAAAACCTAAAGACAACCTCAAACCGGAAGGTGATTTTGAGAAACCGAAACACGATGAATGGCGTCCCGCAGAGCGTGTCACTCAGAAGAAACCTAAAGACAACTTGAAGCCCGAAGGAGAATTCGAGCAACCAAAGCATGATGAATGGCGACCGGCTGAGCGTGTTACTCAAAAGAAACCTAAAGACAACTTGAAGCCTGTAGGAGAATTCGAGCAACCGAAGCATGATGAATGGCGCCCTGCAGAAAGGCAAACCCCAACAAAACCGAAAGACAACTTAAAACCAGAAGGCGATTTTGAGCAACCAAAACATGATGAATGGCGACCGGCTGAGCGTGTTACTCAAAAGAAACCTAAAGACAACTTGAAGCCTGAAGGAGAATTCGAGCAACCGAAGCATGATGAATGGCGCCCTGCAGAAAGGCAAACCCCAACAAAACCAAAAGACAACTTAAAACCAGAAGGCGATTTTGAGCAACCAAAACATGATGAATGGCGACCGGCTGAACGTGTTACTCAAAAGAAACCGAAGGATAACTTGAAACCCGAAGGTGATTTTGAACAGCCGAAACACGACGAATGGCGTCCCGCAGAACGCGTCACACAAACAAGACCCAAAGATAACCTTAAACCCGAAGGAGAGTTTGAGCAACCGAAGCATGACAAATGGCGTCCGGCTGAAAGACAAACACCAACCAAACCAAAAGATAACCTCAAACCGGAAGGTGACTTTGAACAACCAAAGCATGATGAGTGGCGCCCTGCCGAACGTGTCACCCAGAAGAAACCCAAGGATAATCTCAAACCAGAAGGTGAATTTGAGCAACCAAAGCATGACGAATGGCGTCCCGCTGAAAGACAAACACCAACAAAACCAAAAGACAACCTTAAACCAGAAGGTGACTTTGAGCAGCCCAAGCACGATGAATGGCGCCCCGCTGAGCGTGTCACTCAGAAGAAACCTAAAGACAATTTGAAACCTGAAGGGGAATTCGAGCAACCAAAGCATGATGAATGGCGCCCTGCAGAACGCGTCACCCAAAAGAAACCCATGGATAATCTTAAACCAGAAGGTGATTTTGAACAACCAAAACATGACGAATGGCGTCCAGCCGAACGTGTTACTCAAAAGAAACCGAAAGATAACCTTAAGCCGGAAGGTGATTTTGATCAGCCAAAGCAAGACGAATGGCGTCCTGCTGAAAGACAAACACCTACAAAACCAAGGGACAATTTACGACCCGAGGGTGACTTTGAGACGCCTAAACAAGAAGAATGGCGTCCTGCGGAACGAGTTACTCAAAAGAAACCTAAGGACAATCTAAAACCAGAAGGAGAATTTGAACAACCAAAACACGACAAATGGCGTCCTGCTGAAAGACAAACGCCTATAAAGCCTAAAGATAACTTAAAACCAGAAGGCGACTTCGAGCAGCCCAAACATGACAAATGGCGTCCAGCAGAGCGGGTTACCCAGAAGAAACCTCAGGATAACCTTAAACCTGAAGGGGACTTCGAACAACCTAAACATGACAAGTGGCGTCCGGCTGAGAGACAAACACCTACCAAACCTAAAGATAACTTGCGGCCTGAGGGTGAATTTGAGACTCCCAAACAAGATGAATGGCGTCCCGCTGAACGAGTAACGCAAAAGAAACCTAAAGATAATCTTAAACCAGAAGGTGATTTCGAACAACCAAAACATGATGAATGGCGTCCAGCAGAACGTGTCACCCAGAAAAAACCCAAGGATAATCTTAAGCCAGAAGGTGATTTCGAACAGCCAAAACATGACGAATGGCGTCCAGCTGAGCGTGTCACTCAAAAGAAACCTAAGGACAACCTTAAGCCTGAAGGTGAATTCGAGCAGCCTAAGCATGATGAATGGCGCCCCGCTGAAAGGCAAACACCGAGGAAGCCTAAAGACAATCTGAAGCCAGAAGGTGAGTTTGATACACCAAAACAAGACGAATGGCGTCCTGCTGAACGAGTTACTCAAAAGAAACCTAAGGATAATCTTAAACCAGAGGGAGAATTCGAACAACCAAAGCACGACGAATGGCGTCCTGCTGAAAGACAAACGCCTACGAAGCCTAAAGATAACCTCAAACCAGAAGGCGACTTCGAGCAGCCCAAACATGACAAATGGCGTCCAGCTGAGCGTGTTACCCAAAAGAAACCCAAGGATAACCTAAAACCTGAAGGTGAATTCGAACAACCTAAGCATGAAGAATGGCGTCCAGCTGAAAGACCAGTTCAAAAGAAACCTCAAGATAATCTTAAACCTGAAGGGGACTTCGAACAACCTAAACATGATAAGTGGCGGCCGGCAGAGAGACAAACACCTACCAAACCAAAAGATAACTTGCGACCTGAGGGTGAATTTGAAACTCCCAAACAAGACGAATGGCGTCCCGCTGAACGAGTAACGCAAAAGAAACCTAAAGATAATCTTAAGCCAGAAGGAGAGTTTGAGAAGCCTAAACATGACGATTGGCGTCCTGCAGAGAGACCCGAAGTAAAGAAACCAAAAGACAATTTGAAGCCCGAAGGTGAATTCGAAAAACCAAAGCAGGACAAATGGCAACCAGCTGAAAGGCAAACACCCAAAAAACCACAAGATAATCTTAAGCCAGAGGGAGATATGGATGTTGTGAGAAGAACTGATTATACTGCAACTCGAGGAGATCGCGTTGATGTGGTTAAGCATGAAGATCATCTTAGAATGGAAGGAACCATAGATATTCATCGCTCAAGAGACGATTATAAGCGTATTGAGAAAACGGAAAAAGTTGTCATTCAGAGGCATGAAGATAACTTGAGAACCGAAGGTGAGTTTATAGATCTTACTGTCCGAAACGACTACAGTGCTACTAAAGGTGAAAGGGCGCCTGTTGTTAAGCCACAGGATAATCTGAAACCTGACGGCAAATTTTATAAGCCTGAAGTTGTACCTTCTCAACCAGCCGAAAAACGCAAACCATTTAAACAGGTTGATAATATCACTATTGAAAGGGACATTGATCTAAGACAGAGACAAAAGATTGAACGACTTGATATCATTAGAAGGGAAGATAATCTAAAAATCGAAGGTGAATTTATCGACATGAAGCAAAAAACAGATTATACTAAAGTCACCGGTGAACGGGCTGCTATTGTAAAACACGAAGATAATCTAAAAATGGAAGGAACAATGGAAAATATCCGATCATCCGACACATATCGGCTTGTTAAAGGTCAAAGAGTTAAACTAACCCGTAGAGAAGATAACCTGAAAATTGAGGGAGTATTTGAAGACCATACTCGAAGGGATGATTATAAGGTAACTAAAGGTGAAAGGTCTGCTATAGTATATCATCGGGATAACTTGAAACCGGAAGGTGATTTTGAAAAAAGACCAAGGGAAGAGCATGAACCAGGCGAAAAACGAACACCACTTAAACAACCAGACAATTTGAGACCCGAAGGTGATTTTGACAGACCTTCTAGACCTAAATGGGAAACTTCAGAACGGCCGGACTTGATCAGACACCAAGATAACCTACACCCTGAAGGAGAATTTCCAAGCCGTCCTAAAACTCAGTGGCAGCGAGGAGAGACACCAGAACAAGTTCGTCCTAAGGATAACTTGAAACCTGAAGGTGATTTTGATAGACCTTCTAGGCCAAAGTGGGAAACATCGGAAAGACCCGAGCAGGTAAGACCTAAGGACAACTTACGTCCTGAGGGTGAATTTACGGACAGGCCTAAGACTCAATGGCAGCCTGGAGAAACACCAAGTCAGGTTCGTCCTAAGGACAATTTGAGACCAGAAGGTGATATGGAGTCACGCACTCCGAAAAAATGGGCTCCAGGCGAAACACCCGCACAAGTGCGTCCAAAAGATAACTTGAAACCAGAGGGCGATTTTGATAGACCTTCAAAACCAACGTGGACATCCGCAGACAGACGTGAACAGGTAAGACCAAAGGACCACTTACGTCCCGAAGGTGACTTTACCGATAAACCCAAAACCCATTGGCAACCTGGAGACACACCAAGTCAAGTACGTCCGAAGGACAACCTAAGACCTGAAGGTGACATGGATTCACGTACCCCTACAAGATGGGCTCCAGGTGAAACACCAGCACAAGTCCGACCTAGAGATAACTTGAAACCAGAGGGTGATTTTGATCGACCTTCAAAACCAACGTGGACATCTGCCGATCGGCCTGAACAAGTAAGGCCGAAGGACAATTTACGTCCTGAAGGTGAATTTACCGATAGACCCAAGACACGGTGGCAACCGGGTGAAACACCAAGTCAAGTCCGGCCTAGAGACAATTTACATCCAGAGGGTGATATGGTTTCACGGACGCCGTCCAAATGGGCTCCAGGTGAAACACCATCACAAGTTCGTCCGAAAGATAATTTGAAAACAGAAGGCGATGTTGACTATCCATCAAGACCAAAATGGGAAACTGGAGATAGACGTAGCCCAGTTAAACCAAGGGATAATTTGCATCCTGAAGGTACTTCTACTAAGAGGGAACCAGAATCTTCTGGTCCGGTTCGATCAAAAGATAACTTAAAACCTGAAGGTGAAAGACCAAAAGTCAACTATTATACTAACGGGGATATAACAAAACATGATACCAGCAAAACACAAACAAGTGAGACATCAAGGAGGACCGTAGATTCGAAGTCTGTTACTGGACATGATGATCGTGATATTAAATCTCAAACTATTACACGTCATGACACCCAAGTTCATCGCGATAATCAGTCGCATATATCTCATACGGAGACGCATTTGAAGCAGTCCCACACCACCTCGGACCACACTACTTCAAAGCATATACAATCTGGAACACATGGCAAACATATTACATCACACGATGTTATTGACCACAGCGGGTCCCAAAAAAATATTGAAAAGGTTACATCACAAGACAGTGTTTCCGATAGAAACAAGACGGTAGGTGTGACAGATCGTTCTGTTTCTCGAAGCAGCACAGACAGGACAATAGTTAACAAAAGTGACACCAAAAATATGAAAACCATTACTACAACCACTACAAAAACAATTAAACAAATATCAGAGAAGAAGCTTCGAGGAGGAAAGTGGGTGACTGTAACACGGAACGTTGAAGTGGATGTTAGTGACGATACGAAGAAATTTGCTCCTCAGCAATCTACTCCCAAGAGAGAGTTAGACGACCTTACAAACCGCACGCGACAAATCGATGGAGATGCAACGCAAAGAACACTGTCATCCGAACATGTATCGTCTTCAACAAATCAAACTGTTCATACAAAACAGGGAACAAAAGGAACCTCTTTAGTTGATCAACAAGATTCTCGATCAAACCAAAAATATATTGACAGTACGCAAAGGATACATTCGTCTCAACAATCAATTTCGTCTTCCACCTCGAGTCAAAACCTAAGTTCCAATCAGCACCATACAACGCAAAGAATTACAGGAGGTTCAAACATAACTCGGGATCACGTTGGTCAAAATATTACAAAATCTAACCAACACACAACTAATGACGGTCAAATAATTCGGGGTGGCGATACTACTCAAAGGATTGTGTCATCCGATTACTCTGGCAGACAATCAAATCAAGGCCATTTGACAGAAAGTCACACTCAAAGAAATGTAAGTTCATCTACCCAATTACATCAAGGAAGCCACTCAGAGCAACATATATCAAGATCAACTCAACATTCGACCAACAGAAACCAGTTGAGTGACAGTGTAACAAAGACAAGCATCGAATTCCAAAGAGCAATGCACGGCGGTGGTGGTAACGATCCACCAGCTACCGCTATTGATAGCTCCTCACGTAGTGGACATCATAAACGCACGTCGGATTTGGTTTCTGATTCCTCGTCATCGAATACAATTTTACATCGTAAAGGCGTTCACTCCAACACAGAAGCGCAACATTCGATTAGCTCCACAGCGGCTGCACAGAGAAAAAGCATCGTGAATCTCTCAGATCGCGGTGAATACATTACTAATTCTACACAAAGCACTGACAGAAAAAGCATCAGTTCCATGCATAGATCTACAAGAGACAACATGGGTGTTATTTCTCAGCATGAGAGTTCCGATTCTCGTCGCAATCAAACTAGAAGAGACGGACAGTCTACGCTTGCAGCCGATCGTCAGCCAGCACGCATTGTTCGAGACAACCTGAGAGTCGGTGGTGATTTTTATGGGCAATCTGAGTCTCGTTATGGAAGTTTCTCGCGTTCAGAACATGCACAGAAATCTGACCGTACTGAGCGAGTTGAGCGCGTAGAGCGAGTCACGCGTCACGGAAATGCTTCGCAATTTGTCCTGGGCGACGGCAGCACTAGCTACAAGCGTGAGTTTACTTCTCACGTCCACGGAACTTGCCCGGCTACATTGATCGATTCCGGACGTACTCCTTTCAAACACACGCGCGATTCACGTGAACATAAATTTTACGCGACAAAAATAACACAGCAGCAATAAACATGAGCCTAGAAAAGGCTGAAAATTATTCATTCCTTACTACGTATATGGAGCTTATATTGTAATCCTGTTAATGTTATTTACTGTACACGCATGCTAACTGCTAGTCTTAATTAATATACGATTAACATGCCTTCTAATATGCATAATGTAATTTTTAATTTAACAAGTTTATATTTTATTTTGTCAAACATTGCCATGCAAATAAACTTTTATATCATTATGAAGTTCTTTTATTTAATTACTTAATCCTAGTTAAACAGTTGCTAAGTTTCTATAATTTTCTTACCATTAAAACGTTCTTCTTCGCTCTAAAGAATCATGAGCTCTAGAGGATTTCTTTGGAACTAGAATCTGTATGTTATAACAAAATGAATAACGTAAAAAACCAATTAAAAATCCTATTCGAACCATTTTCGACTTCTACGCAGACGAAGTCGCGGGCAAAAGCTAAAATATTATACTTGGCTAGTCAATTCTTTCAATTACAATTTGAGTTAAGTAATATCATGTTAATATCGTAATAGCATATAAACAAAAAACAAATAAAATTAGGCGTGCAATTTGAAGCATCGGCTCTTTTCTAGTTTGAGTTGCGCAATTTACGTTCAACTGAAATTCGGCTAGGCTGCCAGACAGACAGATGTAACTTCAGTTACTATCCTACGTTTGGATAGGGTGTTTGTGTCGTGCAATGGATCCATTAAAAATATTGTGCATTTACGAAGCATTACAAGATGTCAGAACGAGAAGCTGGGTAAATCCACTAAATGGGGAAAGACTGATGTGTGGACAGTGAAATTCGGTTGATATAATGCGCGTGAGTCAGCAGACAATACAAAATGAGTTGTATGAGAGTACAAAATGACTTCTGAATGCAACGTTAATTCTGCGACTCATTTTACACGACTCACACCTAAAAAAAACGCTCGTTTGGCTTCTCCCTAAAAGTGCCACAAACACGTTTAAAAACATTTACCTTTGAATTACTTTGTGGTTAAGGGTTTGACAAAAAAAACCTAGTCATTATGTTTCAGTTATTTATTAATAAATGTTTACATAACAATAGGTACCTACAAATTATATATGGTTATTTAAAATTAGTAATTAATTTCCCGAAGTTTTCAGAAAGAGGTAAGTTAGGTATCTAAAATTGAGGGATTTCATTACTTCAGTACATAGTGCATAGTACCTATACTATACTGAATATTCTGCCTTACGTATAAAAGTACATAACTTGTATAAAACTATAATTTTCCAAGACTGAAGAAGGAAACTAATTTTAAATTACCTTATATTTGAATACTTATATATAAAAACGTTATGCAAATAATGCAAATTAAAGTTAAGTAGAAACTAATGTATTTTAATGCAAACGTTGTTTAAAATACTTAAAAATTATTTAATCATTATCATAGTATACCTTTTCTAACCATCAGAAGAAGTGGGTTCTTGATCAATATGTGACTGTTTCACTCGCCTTATTCGTTTGTATCTGTTTAAATCACCTTCATAGTTTCGCGGGAGTGGTCCGAATGCATCATTCTCTTGGTAGCTCGGGGCATTGAAGAAATTTTCACTAGCAGATTTTTTGTCATTTTCGAGCAATATCGTAGACCGCTCAGGATCGTCCTTCGCGATATCCCTTGAGCTGTCTCCAGCAGTGCGCCTGTTCCTCGCGTCACTGCTGTACATAAGGTTGTCGTCGACTCCTTCCACACCCGATAGAACACCATCAGTATCTGATCCGAGACTCATTGAGCCTTCGCCTTCTAGATTTTCTTTTGCCTTTGAGTTATCAACATTTGAATTCTTAGCTTGTACGGACTGATCAGCGCTGGCAGCTTCCTCTTCCAAGCCTTTGTTACTATTAGCAAAGTTGGAAGTACGATCATAAAAGCCTTCATCATCGAATTCATTACCCTCGTCGTTATCTTCATCCTCATTTTCTGCTCTGTACGGGAAGTAGCCAACTTTAGCATCAGGGAAAAGTCCCGCCGATCTTTTTTTAATAACTTGGTCAAAATTTTTCCGTTTCACTCTAACTAATGGACCTGAGTAAGGCGCTGAATCCTCATAAGCATTTGAATTCGGAAAAGAGTCTTCCAATGATTTCATAGAGTCAGACAATTCGGATTGTTTTTCCAAATCTGTCTCTCGTTTGTACTCTTTGCCATCTTCAAATTGTGAATCACCATTTAATAATTTTAATGAACCTTCGTCCTGAGAAAAATATCCTTGGTCATTAGCATAATCCTGTCCATTTTGAAGATTTAAATCGTTGTCTATCGTTTTAGAGCGATCAACGGACATATCGTCCATATCGTTTAAATTAGTTTCTCTCTTTATTTCAGTTTTTGATGATACTTGTGTGTTTGCGACAACTTTGTCTTGATTTTTATTAAGGTCCAGACTTAAATCAAACGTGTTTATATCAGCAGTTTTCTGAACACTTTCATCATTGTGATTAGTCAGTTCAATTTTATTAACAGAGCCTATACTTGTTTCTGCACTTTTTTGACTGGATAGCTCATTACCTTCAGTTGGCCCTTCTGGTTGCTTACTGATATCTGTAGTTTCCGTGCTGGGTGAAGGTGCAGCTTCGGTATTTAATTCAACAACCGGACTGCCTCCTTGAACTTTGCTCAGATCAGATTGACAGTTTTCAATAAAATTGTTTTCTTCAACAGCGCCCGCTTTCTTTGTTATTTCTCGTTTATTAATAAAACCATTGTCACTCGTATCTACGTCATCGATAATTTTTTTTAAAAGCTCTCGTCTGTCGTCGGTTAGTGAATTTAAAAGCTGATTCAATTCATCTACAGAAAGTTTTTTAATGTGCCTTTTGATTGCAGATTCTTCATCTTCACTGTCTGTTTTATCATTACTTTCCTTAGTACCTTGGCTATTAGACATCGTTGGAGTATCTGCTGGGCTAGCTTCTTTTACATCACGCCTATCTCTTAAGTTGTAACGTGCACCACCATCATGATTCTTTTCATCATTTATATCTCTGTTGTCAGCTTGCATTGTGTTATAATATTGCTTGAAGTATCGAGATTCATTGGTATCAGAAGCTTCATTATTACTATTTACGTTTTTGTTTACTTTGCTGAGTTGGTTCCTATTTTTTTCAAACAACATATCTCCTTCTTCGTTTGTCTGACCTTCAAATTCAACCGTTCTTTTATTAATTTGGTTTTCTCCTTGGCCCTGCACCATACGGTTAGATTTGTAAGCATCACGATTGCTCAAGTGTTCTGTTGCTTCTTGTTGATCGTCCCTGGATTCAGTATATCTGTTTGGCTGGCGAGGTCTTGAAAAAGGTTGAGGTCGTTCGTTGAAATGTGTAGCTTCGGGACTATCTTCTCTTGTATCTCGATTCCGATTGTTTTTGAAGTCTGAAAGCTGTTGAAATTAATTAATGAATTTGCACATCGTCAATTTTTAAACAATATCTAGTTGATCCTCTTTTTCTAAATGGCATACATTTTCTGTTTTGGTCCGAGATGGGCGATCATCAGCTGAGTTGCGTTGCAAATATCTGCTTTCAGTTAGGTCCATCATGTGCCTGCTTTGAGGTACGTCTTCTTCTTGAACAGCAGGCTCCTGTAATTAATTTTAGTAATACTTTTACTAATGTTATGCAGAATGTTAAAGGTTGCATAGCATCAAGTGTAGGTTAGAAACTCTTTAGAGATTAATAAAATATGAAATGCTATGTGACATGAAAAAGAAACAATGTACTGACAGTGTGTGTCTTGTTGAAGAAAGAAAACGTTCTCGTGATGTGCTAAAATAAAAGAGATAATATGAACAATATCACCTCAACTAAGTTGTGCTAAATACCTAAAACTAACAAAAGGACTCATACCGATAGGGCTAATATAGATTGTTTATAACAGTCAAGTAAATTCTTAGTCAGTGCAAATCATCTGCTACTTTAAATAAAACTCTGCTAACAAACGGTACTAAATCGACTTCAAAGAAGTAAGTCGAGTTATCCGTAACAGGTTATGGTCTCAGTAAAGTAAAAAAGGAGGTTTGCCGAAATGGAGAGTTTTACTTCAAAACTGCAAATAGGCAATCTAGAGGGGAAAGATAATTGGGCCACATGGAAATACAAAATTTCAATAATGTTACGAGGTGTAGATGGCGCAATGGAAGCAGCCGAAGGAACCCTCGAAAAACCCATTACTCCCGCCCCTGGAGCTGGTGACGCTGAAATCGGCATCTATAATTTGGCCATGGCTAAATATAGGAAAACTGAATGTAGCGCTCTGCTCATATTAACCACTAATATGTCCGAGGATACACTTAAAAAAGTAATGCGATTTGAAACGGCTAAAGAGGTCTGGCAAGAGCTACACAGATTATTTGATGGACAGTCAGATGACAGGGCATACAATTTGTGTGCAGAATTTTTCAGCTTTCAACGTCACAACGAGGATGATGTGTCTACGCACATGTCAAAACTGAAAAACATCTGGACAAATTTAAATGTGGAAATCACAAAAAAAGATGCCACTGTCAAGCTGCCGGAATTATTCCTCATTTGCAAAATCCTAGACACGCTGGATGAAAAATATTTTTCTTTTAAATCGAGCTGGTTATTACTGAACCAAAGTGAACGGACAGCGGACAATTTAACGAGTCACTTGTGCGCATTTGAAAGAGCGCTCGGTAATAAAGAGCACATAAAGCAAGAGGCCTTAGCAGCAACACGCACAGAACACAAGAGCAAGCGAAGCAATGAGAAAGAGCTCATATGTAACTACTGTTCCGGTAAAGGACACATAGTTCGGAAGTGCAAGAAGTGGATAAAGGATGGGAGGCCGCCCAAGCCCACACCAGGCACTTCAGCAGCTGGTTCAACATCAAAGCAAGTGCAACACATATCTCTGTTAGTGAATGCCTGTTCCACTGAACGAACTCAAGACAAGGAAAGCTGGTTCGTTGACAATGGAGCCACAACTCACATTGCAGTAAGGAGTGTTTATTTCCAGGAGTTTCACGAATTTGATTCAGACCATACCGTATCGACTGCGGACGGGAGCGTCATACCTGCGATAGGGAAAGGCACCGTTGAGGTGGAATCAAATGTCAGTGGCAAGAGGGAGCGAATAACACTCAACGATGTGTGGTTAGTACCATCATTGACAAAGAATCTCTTCTCACCGCTTGCAGCACAAGACAGGATGCAGAACAGCATCTTCAGTTCCACAACTAGAGAGTGCAAGCTAGATATTGGAGGCATAACTAGAGTTGTTGGAAAGAGAGTCCAATATGGAGGACTTTACAGGTTGGACATGAAGACGGTCATGCCAATTAAACCTAGGACCATAGAAGTCAACGTTGTGACAGGCTCTAATATGCTACAGCTATATCATGAGCGATTTGCACATCAGGACAAGAAACATGTAATCCGCCTCGTGAAGAGAGAGCTTGGAGTACAGTTGAGTCCTGACAACATCAAATGTGAAGGCTGCATTTTTGGAAAGTCACACAGAAAGCCGTTCGGAAAAAGGGAAAGAGCAACAGCTGTCGGAGAGCTGATTCACACCGATGTTTGCGGTCCCTTCATAGATAGCATCTCAAAATACAAATATTACGTACTCTTTAAGGATGACTACTCTGGCTACCGCATGGTCTACTTCATCAGGAACAAGTCGGAAGTTAAGAGTAAACTTCTTCAAATGTTGCAAGAAGCCAAGACCGCTGGATATAAAATCAAAACGATTCTTAGCGATAACGGAGGTGAGTTCGATAACAGAGAAGTACGAAATATTTTACAGAAATATGGCATTCAACAACGGTTGACAATGTCTTACACTCCTGAGCAGAATGGGTGTAGTGAGCGCGAAAACCGTACCTTAGTTGAAGCTGCCAGATCTATGATGCATGCAAGAGAAGAACTACCGCAAGTGCTCTGGGCAGAACTTGTCAACACTGCCGCGTACGTACTTAACCGGACAGGGCCATCGAGAGTTGAGGGTAAGGTACCTTATGAGCTCTGGCATGGGAAAAAACCCAAAATACGTCACTTAAGAGTTATCGGAAGTGAATGCTTTGCTCACGTTCCAAAACAAAAACGGAAGAAGCTCAACAAAAAGGCAATAAAAGGCAAGCTTATAGGCTATGAAAACGATGATGGTTATCGTATTTGGGACGGAAACAAAACGCAAAGGTCGAGGGACATAACCTTCCAAACTGACGTTGAGTTCCGGATTTGCACAGAAATTCCTACAAATTCAAGTCCAGAAGAGGATAACCAAACGTTTACGCAAGTAACTATGCCTGAAAGTGCTATAGAGCAGCAGGAAATTAATCATGAACATGCTCTAGAGGGAGATGGAGAAAATGATGATCATGTACATGTTGAAGTTTTGGGAGATAACCACGAAGCTAGAGAGGATGATAGGGCGAGTGCTAACGAAGAGTTCGTTGATGCTGACGAGGAGTTTGATATAGTCGAACCACCGTTGTTGGACGCGAGATCTCGATACAACTTTCGCGACCGAACTTGCCTCTCTCGTCCTAAGAAACTTGAAGACTATGTGTGTTTCGTAGGCACAGAATCTTTTCCCGAGACATATAAAGAAGCTATTGAAAGGAATGACAGAGCAGAGTGGGTCAAGGCAATGAAGAGTGAAATGAACTCTCTGAAGCAAAATGATGTATGGACACTCTGTAAGCTACCTAAAGATAGGAAGGCACTCCCTTGCAAATGGGTATTTCGTATCAAGCGAAACCCAGACAGCAGTATCGACAAATATAAGGCTAGGCTCGTAGTAAAAGGTTTCAAGCAACGGAAAGGAATCGATTACGAACAGACTTATAGTCCAGTTGCTAGAATGGCCACCATCAGAGCTTTATTAAGTGTCGCAGCGAAAGAAAAATTATGTTTGATGCAGTTTGACGTTTCAACAGCATTCCTCAACGGCAAGCTAAAGGAAGAAATTTACATGCAGCAGCCGGATGGATTTAATGACGGAACTTCTAATGTTTGTCGACTTAAAAGGAGTTTATACGGACTCAAGCAGGCTCCCAGATGCTGGAACTCATGCTTTGAGGAGACTTTATTAGAGAAAGGTTTTCAGCAAAATTCAGCTGATTGTTGCCTGTTTACGAAGAAAATAGGTGACAAGAAAATCTTGATAACTCTGTACGTGGATGATGGACTTGTAGCCGCTACAGATAAAGATTTGGCAAACCAATTCCTTAAAGAATTAGGAGATACTTTGAAGATCACAAGCAAACCAGCGTCTTATTACCTAGGACTTGAGATAGCACAGTCTAAAGATGGCTCCATTACAATTAAACAAGAGACGTACGCCAAAAAGATACTGGAACGTTTCAGGATGATAGAATGTAATCCAGTTTCAACGCCAATAGAAACGACTTCTCAAGCAGGGAAAGTTAATGAGCTTAAGGAAGAGAAGTTTCCATACAGAGAGGCAGTAGGTGCTTTAGCGTACTTAATGACAGGGACGCGCCCTGATATAGCGTATGCAGTTGGATTAGTTTCAAGAAATCTGGAAAACCCGACTCATGAAGATTGGTTACGTGTTAAGCGGATTATGCGCTACATAAAAGGGACTTGTTCTTTTGGAATAACATATAAAGCAGAACATGATTCCAACATAATACAAGGCTATAGTGATGCGGATCATGGAGGAGACCAGCAAACAGGACGCTCTACAACGGGAGTTGCATGTCTCTTTGCTGGAGGAACAGTTTCATGGCTAAGCCAACGACAATCTTCAGTCGCGATTTCAACAACCGAAGCTGAAATAGTAGCAGCAAGTGAAGGCGCTCGTGAACTTGTGTGGCTCCAGAGAGTTTTCAGCTCACTTACTAAAATGGACGGAGTACCCACATTAAAAGTAGACAATGAAGCCGCCATACGTCTTGCATACAATCCAGAATTTCATAAGCGGACCAAACACATCCGAGTGAGACATTTCTTTGTAAGAGAAACTGTACAAGACGGACTTGTGGATGTACAAAAGACCGGCACTGCTACTCAATTGGCAGATATTATGACCAAGGCAGTTCCTAGGCCAAGGCTTGTTATAATCCGAGATGCCCTGGGTATACAATGCCATACACTTAATTAATGAGGGAAAGTGTTAAAGGTTGCATAGCATCAAGTGTAGGTTAGAAACTCTTTAGAGATTAATAAAATATGAAATGCTATGTGACATGAAAAAGAAACAATGTACTGACAGTGTGTGTCTTGTTGAAGAAAGAAAACGTTCTCGTGATGTGCTAAAATAAAAGAGATAATATGAACAATATCACCTCAACTAAGTTGTGCTAAATACCTAAAACTAACAAAAGGACTCATACCGATAGGGCTAATATAGATTGTTTATAACAGTCAAGTAAATTCTTAGTCAGTGCAAATCATCTGCTACTTTAAATAAAACTCTGCTAACAAACGGTACTAAATCGACTTCAAAGAAGTAAGTCGAGTTATCCGTAACACAGAAATGTTTAGTACCTACTCGTATTTCGACGGTCATAATTAAAAGTCCCAACCAGGATTTGAACGAGAACATTAGAACGAGCCGTTTAAAATAAAGTGATTGGTTAATTTTCAGTAGAATGTCAGGCTATGAGATAGTTGAACATACTTGCTCGGCCAGGCGCGTGTCGTCATCGTCAGACAAGAACTCTTCTGCCACGGGTTCATTCTCCTCGTCTTCTTCTGCCTCCTCAAGATCGCTGTATACGACAATATGGTGATTGTCAAAATATTGTTTATTTAATGAATGCTGACGTTAAGCCAGACATAGTTTTACCACTCTGGGGGTGACGAAAAGCGTTAAATCCTGACTAGTCATTGATATCAATGCCATTAAAATGTTACATGTGATGAGAGTTTAAATATACTTACATAGAATTGAAGCTGTCATGATTATTCATGAATGAAATCAGACGGTTCATTGCCTCGTTATGCGTACTGTTTCTGGCCGCTAAGTACCTACTGACAACAGGCTTTTAATGTTCAAGCATGATCATTAGCACGTCATTTCATATTATGAACTTTTTGCTGTCAGTATTATACCTACTTACCTGAATACTTAAGGTACAGTGAGCTTTGGATGTCCTCGTAAAACCAGTAATCCATTGGCTTCATATTATGCTCACGTAGGTACTTTTATTCATAATTTTAACATTACATTCAAAAGGAAATGTTTTTTACCTGTCATTATTATACTCCGCTGCCTGTTGTGGTCTGCTGAAAATCTGTACTAGTAGGCTCCCAAATAATATCAAAACAAACCAAGAACGCATGCTTGCAAATTCACACAAAAATCACTTAGAAAAATGTGGTGGATGACAAAAGACCGCAAAATTGGAATATTGAATTTGATTGACGTTTGATTTGTTTTGTTTGCAGCCTGTAATAAAATTAAACTGAAGAGAAATGAGGTTACATTTAATGTGGTTTGTGTCCATGTTTGGGACCACAATAAAGAATAGCCCCAAAATTGCAAAATAACCGTAAGGTCCTACTCCTACAGCACAATCTCAGGTTCAGTTGGAAACCAACGTCAGGCACTACTTGCCTGGTATTTATGCCGAGCTGGACCTATTTGGTGCAGATAAGGCAGACTTTTTTAACGTTTACTGTTTCTTTTTATCCTGCACGCACAGGTGTAGGGCATAAATGCCACCACATGAAAAACTCAGAAATGAAATTTGTACGGCAACAAAAAGAACCGCAACGCCATCTACGACGAACTAACAACGAAATCCTGCATCACGCAAGCAAAGTACTCCGTGCGATTTGAACATATACAACAGTCCGAATATCAAATATTGGTCAGTTGCCCACCAGACACAACAACCGTCGGGTTCGGAGGATCCTTCAATTTTCAGTGGAGTTACGAGGGACTTTACTCTCTGTACCGCATACCTCTATACAGGCACAAATTTTTGTGCCTTAAATTTGTGCTCGAGCGACTCGCTGCGAGTTCGATCTGCTATCGTCGGGTACTTAATCTTCACGAGACGATTACGTATTTTTCCACCAACGGATGATCGCGGCGGGCGTGTCGTATATTTTACTCGTCGAATCGCCGTGTATCTAGATATACGTTCAGAGAGTTATTATTGAATGAATTAGCAGGGCGATAATATCGCCGCGGTTGTCGCTCGTCAAGATGGCCCTAAAATGTATCGCAGCCAGCTGCTCGGGGATGTCAAGGCTCTTGGGACAGAAGCCCGCTTAAGACTGAATAATGCATGAGTATGGGACGAGCTTCTGAAAAAACATTTAAAACTCATTTGTTATAGACGCTTGCTGCAAATTAATCACTTCATAGTGTTGGTTAAAGAATAGACTTGGAACCAAGGTTCACACACACAACATAACACCACACACACACACACACACATATAACATAAGGTATTAAAACTCAAACTCAACGAATTTGGGTTGATCGCAGTCAGCAGTTACACAGGAAATTAACCAAAGATCGTGGAAGTCACTCGGCAGCCGCTGCCACACGCGGTTTGCCTGGTTTAGTCGAGTAATGAGTAATTCACGAAATGACTACAGAGTTTGTCATTAAGTCTGGAAATGTACAAGTCTATGAAAAACTTATACTACAAATTACCGAATCTACAAATGAATGATATTTTTATTTATTCAATTTATGAACAGTAGTAGGTACTTTCATTAGAAATATTGTAAAAGAAAAGCAATGCGAGATGGGTATCTATTAGAATATAACCTTGAATGAAATAGCTCGAGCCCCCCAACGGTCTGCCAACGCCCTAGGCGATTGGTTCCGGAAATGGAGGAACGAAGTTAACCCCGAGAAAAGCCAGGCGGTTTTGTTCTACAAACCGCGGGCTCGCTCTCCCAATCCCCCCGGCCCGATCACCAAGTTTGGTAAGCCGATCCCTTGGGAGAAGCAAGCCAAATATCTAGGCGTGATCCTCGACCGACACCTTACGTTCGGTGAGCATATAAAGACGGTACGTTCACGTGCCGCTTTCGCTCTCGGTAGGCTTCATTCCATGATGAATGCACGCAGGAAGCTGTCCCTATTATGTATGTAAACTGCGCATATACACTACGTGCATACGCCCGATCATGACCTATGCGTGTGCCACCTTCGCGCACGGTCGTAACTTGAATAATATTTCTAAAAATCAAAAACGACGGTGTCATAACTTTGATGGCAAAATACAAGAAACCGGTTCACCCAACGGTACGTTTATTCAACAGGCGCACATACGATGATTTTAGAGATACTCGATTCTGCAAAATGTTACTCCAGCAGGAAACGCAATATCTCGAAAACCTGAAGACGCACAAATTATATTTTCGGGGCACATTTTTGCACAAATATAAGCTCTCCGCCCATGCGCAATATTTCTCTCTGATCATTCGTTTAGAATTTTCCTGCTAGAAAAACAACCCTACCTTACCCTAGCAGGAATCGTTTTTTCCAAAACGGCAAGGCGCACAAATTCTATAAGTAGCCCACCTTTATAGCAGATTACGCACTAAATATACGTTCCACTCATATCACTCTAGGATACACTTTCCTGTTGGGGTAACGTACACCATACTGAGACAGTCTAGTCGAAGAGACGCGTCAGATTCTACATGATGTGCAAGAATTCGCTTTTCTACACGCGTTTTTAAGTATTAGTGAGGTATTTTCTATTGCTAGTTGTGAATTGATTCGCGTAGATGGGCTTGAGTTCGCACCAATCGAGTTGTCTGCTTGCAGACGCGCAAAGTCGACCTAATGCACGAGTATTTTGTGTATGTCGATACATTTGAGTGCATCACGTTGAAGAGATAGGCGTCAATATGCTATAATTATATTATTTTTTTAGACTATTGCGCCAATTCGGTTTGACTCCGATGGCTTTTTGATTAATCAGTCGAACTATCAACCGACACTTCAAAGTATTCAAAAGTTGATCCGCGACTCACGGTTTGTTTAGAAAATTATATAGTAAATCTATATAGTTTTCTAAACAACACTGAGTCGCGGATTGACTGTACATATGTGCAAACTCGTTGACTACACAGTTTAGCGGCTGGCCTTAGCTTCTTTAACTTTGCGCTCAACATACTGCGCAATATCGTTTATAGCTAAGCACTGCCAGCGTGCAATTTTGCATTATCGTGCAGTTAACAATTTTCAGTTGTAATAAGCAATTTAAAAAAAATACAAATTATAGTGATGGTGAGGTAGTCATGAAAAATAAAAAAATACTTACAACAACTTTATTTTAAATGAGACCGTTTCATCTCTATCACACTTATGTACATTTGGTTTAAATAAAACAAACCTTTGAAACATTTTACCGCAAAATCTTCATTAAGTTTGTGCATATTTGAGAAAAAACATATTATGTCCTATAATTAAATGTCGTATGAATTCATAGATTTAAGAATTGTAGAAATACTCGATCACACAGATTGGTGTCTCGTCGCTTCCGAGGACGTCGAAAGCTTTCTCATAACTGCACATACATTATCCTATTATTATTTATAACTTAGCTCCAAAATGCAAAAGGTAAAAAATCCAACAGGTTTTTATAACTATGAGTACTTTTCAAATGCGGCGCGTGCGCAGAGCTTGCCCCTGCGCTCGCCCTGCGCGCGAGCCACATCGTCTCGCACAGTCGCAACAGAACATTCATAATTTTGACTTTGTACTTTTCGAATTGAATAAACAATACATATTATGAACATAACAATATTTAAACAACAGTGTCATGACGAGGTCGAAACATTCCAACTCATACAACTTATTGCACCTGACTCAGACTCAAATCAAACCCGACCGATATTCGTTAATCTTCTGCATTTGGCAGACACTAGCTTATATAACATGTACATAATGTATCTAAATTTAGAAAACACTATTTAAACTTTAATAAGAAAAAAGAAACTTACTTTAACGTCAGATTAGGCTTCACAATGAATTATGTTGTGCTTTTTTACTTTATCACAATTATCGTACATTAACTATTTATACAGAACAAGTATATCATCTGTCATACAGTACATACCCCTATGGCGGAATTTTAAATAAAACTTTAAAACCATAACAACACGAACAGTCGTAATTCTGCGTACACTGTACACAACACAAAGATATACAATACATATGCTGCAATAGATATCTATTTTGTATACAATACTTTTGTAAACGAGCAGATATCAAATAGCCGCGGGAACCAACGAGTCCCCACTTCGGTTCTTCCTATATTTATAACAAATCATTGTATTCAAATTGCCTCATAATTGTAATGGAATGAAATCTGTACATTTATAATCAGTTGAATTGTATGAAATCTGTTAAAAACTTCCTGAACATAATTTGATGACTAGACTCTTAAAACATAATATAATGAGCATTTACAAAACAGAAAAACACAATGTCTACTTGTATGTCAGTGCACTCGTAATATTAACCGAACGGTCGTATTAAAAATAATTTCTATGTCATACATTATTACAAAAACTAAATTAATAAATCCACATAACATTACGAGAGAGAAGACATTTACATAGTTCAATGTTACGAGTGCAGTGTGTATTTAACAACTAAATATATCAAAACTTAATAACTATTTAAAGTTTTACTTCAGATAGTTACTGTTCTTGAACAGAGAACAAGGATATGATCTAGCATCGAGTATCTGTCGGAAACAATCTAAGTATCGCAAACGAAATGTAACGAGAGTCCCAGGAAGTCGCTGGCAAGTTCATCTGCGGCCTATCTACAGTAGCTGTGTAAATGTTGTCTTTATGACCGCCAGCGATATGTCATATTTAAAAAAAGTTTATACGTAAAGGCAAGAGCTTGCTCCCAAAATATCGAATGAAGAGGAAGTTGTATTTCAACACAGCGGTGTACCGTCTAGAATGTCTGCCTTTCTCTTTCTAAATTAAACTTTTAGAAAGTGATGTAGATCAAAAGAGAACAAACTGGTTTAACCTTTTGAACGCCAGAGCATAAACGCATCGGCGAGCCCCCGACGCCAAGCTACAAATTCGCCGTACTTTTTGTCACATATTTGTGACGTTTGGCGTACAGGCCACGCGCTTGCTTGTCATGTATACGTGACAATGGCGTTCAAAAGGTTATTGTCATGTTTCCTCTTCAAAAAGGTATTGTGAGTGCCGCCACTCTTTACCTGTCCGCATATAGATCAAAGTTTACTTAAAAAAATAAAAAATCAAACTTACATAATCGATGTATACAATTCGAGCCGCGCAACCATACATACATACATACGCACATACAGATATGTTTGCGACAAAAGCTTTTTAAAAACCTCTTAAACAGCATCCCTCTTATTTACAATGGCCTAGAGTGTTACACTAAACAACTATATTCAGAAAGGAATTGGGACATCGAGTCACAATGTACACATAACGTAGAAAAGCTCCTGCATACTTGATATACACACGATTGTGGAACGAGAAATGTAAACCATCTGCTCATCTGCGGATTACGTTCAAAATTCAGTCAATGCTTGAGCAATCGCTGAATAACATTAATGTCTAAGAGAATTTACGGTGCTCTGAAGTACAAGTTTCAAAACCAATAATATTAACAATTCGTTAAACGACGCAACCAAAGACTCGTAGTTATACTAGCATGCAACATTAGCGATTTAAATGCAATTTCATCGAAGTGAACACTTTTAGTTTTTTTATTTACAAAGAAATCACCGTCAAGAATTTGACATTAAACAGTTTTTAATAAAAAACGTCGATTAGATCCGAATCGATTTCCTAATGATATTCGAGTTACAGAGAATATTCACAATACTAATTAGAATAATCACCGAGGGCCGCACACGAATCGTCAAGTCGATCGTCACTAATGCTACTTACCTACCCCTTCGAAATTGAACATGAGTAAAACGCTTAACCACAATGAACACTTGGATCCCTGGCGGAATGTGCACAAGTCTGCGTGTAGCGGGGCGGTGCTGTACTACAAGCGGTCCAGGCGGAACTCGTGCTCCACGGCCGAGTCGGGCACGAGCGCGCCCGGGTCCTCCAGCAGGCTCAGCTCGTCCAGGTCCAGGCCCGCGCGCAGCTGCGCCTCCTCGCCGCCGAACATGCCCGCGTCCAGCGACCCCGAGTAATCTGCAACGCATACAGCTTGTATCAACATCAATCAATATTTATGTGAATTTATGTTTTGTCATCCCCCATTTTCCCACTCTGATCTTTCGCCCATCTAACGGTGTTACTCGTTGTTTATCGCTCCAACTTGTGCGAACAGAAACCACACACACCACCACACCAACAGAACCACATACAACAGAAGAAACAAAGTGAGACTAAGGACACTGCCCCGAGGCACTCCAACTAACTAGAGACTAGCTTTGGCACTTTAGAAAGACACGAGGGCGAAACATAAAGTTCACGGAATGAAGGGTTAAAGTGGGGTGGGAAGGACTTTTATTACCTGTCACTACATGATGACTCAATACAACTATAAATACCAAGTTTCAGCCCGATCGGTTCTTTGGCTCCGACGGCATTGTGACACAAGGTGTTCAAACTCTTCCTCGCCCAACTCATAGTGCTAATCACTGCCATCTTCAATGGAGTATTAAGTAAGACCAACATGTTCCCCCAAGCATGGAAACAGGCCACCGTTATCGGTATCCCCAAACCAGGCAAGCCCTAGTCTGATCCTGTCAGTTTCCGTCCCATCAGTCTACTCAAAGTTCTCAGTAAAATCTACGAAAGGCTTGTTTAAAAGCGGCTCAAAGATTATGCCGAAGAAAAGAGTCTTATTCCCGACGAGCAGTTTGGTTTTCGAACTGAATACTCCTGCATCCAACAAGTCCACCGCATCGTCGAGCACCTAAGCGCTGGTTTCCAGCGTGGCTCAATGACGGGCGCCTAGTTCTTCGACATAGCGAAAGCATTTGACAAAGTCTGGCACAATGGCTTAATTTATAAGCTTTATGTGTGCCATACCGTCTCGTGCTCATCTTACGAGACTTTTTGTCAAACTGCACTTTTCACTATCGCATCGAGGGTGCACTCTCGTCCCCTCATCCCATCCGAGCAGTAGTCCCCAGGGCTTAGTGTGTTCTCGATAATTATGAACCTGTGTAGTGAGAACAGGGATGAGTTTATCGTGCCCGAATTGTGACTGGGGATGAAACTTGGGTTCATTACGATGAACCTGAATCAAAACAGGAGTCCATGTAGTGGCACAAAAAAGGCGCAGCACCGCCCAAGAAGTTCAAGGTCTCACAATCGGCCGGAAAGATTATGGCTAATTTTTAGGGATTCAGAGGGCCCTCCTCTGAATCCCTAAAAATTAGCCATAATCGATTATAAAGATAAAAAGGTGTCAATATGGGGGGGCAATGCGCCACGCTATTAGAAAAAATAAAAATGCAATTAAAGAAAAAAGAAGGGGAAAATGGTCTCGTGGTGTGCTCCTTTCCTTTTGCACGACAAAGCACTCGTTCACAAGAGTCATGTTGCGATGGCTTGCTTACACAAGTGTGGTTTCGTATCTCAGAACCATCCTCCCTACAGTCCAGATTTGACTCCTTGTGATTATAATTTGTCCCAAACATGAAAACAGACTTCGTGGAAAAAAAATCACCGATGAAGAACTAAAGTCGTCTTTTTCTGTCTATTTTGAGGGCCTAAAACTAATTTTCTGAAAGGTTTGAGAAGTGTTAATAGTCTGGGTTAATGGAGAATATATTGAACAGGAAAACGTATAAGACGGTTAGTTCTGAAGCCTTACCGGTGCTGGCAGGTTTACTCCCAGTCGATCTAGAGGTACAGCGACGTGCTGCAATGTACTACTACGCTCGAAAGATCATGGACCCAGAGTTTTTACCGCAACGCGACCGTGCTAAGATCTGTAGATTACTTAAACCCTAGGCTGACGTCTGGGAGGAACTTTTATCTGAATGGCAATGTAGGTGAGAAAGTTCCATCAAAGGCCGTCACCTCCACCAGTTCTCCCCATCCGTTCGTGAGCGACTGGATAGGACATGGCTGGAGGTGGATCACTGTATTGCCCAATTTCTCACAGGTCATGGTAACTTTAATAGTAAACTATTTTCGTTTAAACTTGTGGCTTCGCCTTATTATCAATGTTCTACATCCGATATTGAATACGAACAATCCGCTCATCACATCATATGGGAGTGTATTCTTTTTCAAACTGAACGCAATGTTATGTTAGATAGTATCCCGGTTACATCTGAAGTTGTTTACTATACGGACCTTGTAGAAACCAGAACTTATTTCCGTGCATTCAAGCGATTTTGGCATACCCATTACTGGAATCAAAAGTAACTCACAATTTAGGACATTAGTATTAGTGTTAATATATAATCCGTGGTCCTTGGCAACTGGGCCTAACCCAGTTGTAATGTCCCTTGGTGCCTATTGGCCTAGCTCAATTCTGTCTCCTGCTTAATTGAGGGAAGTGGAAATTATATTTTTTCCTACTCCTTCGCTTTGCTTTTCTAAATAATTTCGTTGCGGGATCCAAGACAGTTAAATCATTTTTCCGGGACGCGTTGAGCTTCATTGACTCGGCGTTTTTCTGGTGGTCGCCACTGTTGATTCTGGCTTTCAGGAGTTGCAGTGGTTGGGAATGTTTGGCGGGATTGTCCCGATAAAAAAAAATGTATAGGAAAAATAATTTCATGTTCTTTTTATTCCGCGAACTTTTTGACCTCCCCTCACTTTCTCCAATAGTTTGGACAGAAATAAAATAATAATAGTTTGAAATAATGGCATTTGTAGCCAATGAATTTAATTTTGGAGTGTGTTCATAAAGTCTACATTCACAATAAGTCGTAAATGTGCGAGTTTGGCGATCGCAACACACAGTTTCGGCACTAAGGAAGTATTCTTTCACTTTGTTTTTTCTATGCCGTGACTAAAGCAACCGCTATGGTTGCAAACAAAAACAAGAGCAGAGGAGGAATGGATGGATTGCGTTAAAGATAATATGACTAAAAAGTAGATGACTAATGAGGGCGTATAGAGACGGAGGAAAGGAAGAAGAAATGTTGCGCCAGTCCCAAATACATTGGGCAAAGGATCATGGCAACATAACGCTGATTGTTTGCATCAGCGTCGTACAGCCGCACGCAGGGGACTAGCGCACGCTACCTAAGAACGCGTCTCCACGCGAACTCCTGCCGCCTGCACATGGTGCTGGGCGCCTCAATCTGACACCGGCCTGAGCCGTCTACCAGTTACAATGTGTACCTGTGAGCACGATGTCGGGTATGCTGGCGGGCGTGGCGGGCGTGGGCGGCGCGGAGGGCGAGGCGAGCGGCTGCAGCGCCGCGAAGCCGCCGCCGCCCGCCACCGGGTCGCGCGCGTTGCGCCGCGAGCAGCCCAGCGAGCCCACGCCGCTGCCGCAACTCGTCGCAGTCGACTGTGAATAGTAAACAAATGGAAGCATCATCATATTTATGTACCTAGAAGTAATTATTATACCTTCGATATCGTTAAGGGTAGTCAGAAGCCAGAAAATAAATGTATCAAGTATGCTATATGTATACTACAGAAATGTGATAAAACGTGGGACATTTTAAATGAACAATACTGACCTGGGGATATGATAATGATGAATTATTCGTCGTCTGCGGCGAGTGCGGTGACCCGTGGTTGAGATACGTTGTGTTGTAACTCGAAACCGGGTTGTCCAGCTGTCGACACAAGCAAACATATCACTACTCTATCCCAAAGACAACGCAACGACTGGCAAGCGAGAGAAAACAACGAGAAAACGCAGCAAATTCTGAAAATAAAAACACATGACGGCACTAACACTACCGCAATACCAGAGTCATGGTAACGTTAGGTACAAGTCTAATGAGGTTGTAAAACGTAAGCGATACAGCCACTGAACAACATTTCAAAATAAAACACTGACTGTATTACAAATAAGGACTGTCAAAATATAACTAGGTAAAATTATGTACTTACTAATTTAATCACAAGCATAATGGTTGATTTATGAATTGAAGCGTAGTTTATACTTGCCGGCTTAGGATTGTGTGACAACTTATATTCATAGCCATAGCATTATGCTTATGAATTTAATAGCTGGCCTGACTAAAGAGTGCGATAATCATGCTCATGACAATACATAATGATCTTTATCTTCTGAATCAATAAGACTGGTATTACTGTACGCAACCAAGTTCAACAAAAACTATCAAACTAAAATACCAACAATAGACTAGTTTATTTCTTACAATATTCTACTGTTTACTTGCAAAATATTAAGTTGCCGAGCATGCCTAATTTGATACATCGTTACTCTTTGGAAAAAAATATGCAAATTAAATGTATAAGTCTCCATAGTACCATTTTATTTGCTCTTTGTATTACTATGTTCTATTTGACGGTAAAATAGTACTATTTAAGACTTCAACTGAGGGAAATGAACACCTTTAAATTAAAGTTATCTTTAGTATTGAAATATTGTTTGGTTTAAAAAAGGCAGAGTGGACTACAAAGTCACAGAAATAAGGTTTGTTTTTGTTTAAGATTCGTGGCTGTACATTTCCTCCAGAAGGGACGTCGCTATAATAAAATGAAACGTGAAAAGAGCTCCAGCGCTTATTGTAAAGGCTAAATCGTAAAGGTACGTGCGCTAATAATAATAATATCTGTGGAAATAAGTGTTACGACACGTAATAATAACTCAATATTGAATTTGTGATAGGTGGACGATTTCACCGCTTTTCGCATCATTCACTGAAAGTAACCAAATTATTGAGCAAAACTAGAATAAAGTGACGTTGCATTTGATAAGATTGAATATTCTGTTTAGTAAGAGGTAAATTTTCTTTAAACGTCTGATATATCATTTCAGAGCTAAACAAGACGCAATATAAAAGTACTGTTGAAAACTTAGCAATCGGCGGTGCAATCGTGCACCCATCACATGTAAACGTCACTATAAATGCGTGAGGGGGGAGTGTCGTACATTTTCCTGCACTTGGACGTGCGCGGTCCAGCCTGACTCCACGAGGCTCTGCACCAGCTGCGCCCAATCCTTGGCCAACATCCACCAATATTACACATATTACACACTAGCACACTTTTTTTGTTCGGTTACAGTCTGTCAAATATATTTATAGAAAATGAAGTGACCTAAACTGCACTCTCAATTTAATTTCCATTGTCTCTAAGGTTTCAGAAAATAACTTTATACACATAGGTACAGTTTCTTTCCCGTGGCAACTTTAAAAATGTTTTTTGAGTAGGTGCTAATCTTTCTGAAACTAACTTAATTTACAAATAAGTTAAATTGCATTGTTTTACATCCAAAGGCGATACAAGTTCTACGTTTAAGTCTATTTTTAACGTTTACAAAAAAAAAAACTTTGCCGAGACGTAAATAAAACCTGTCTTAATCATGCGTCATGGAACGTATTCGACATAGCATTCAGATACTTAGTGGTTTTTATACATAAGGAAGCGAATAAACAATATTGGCCAAAATTGCAGTGATCATAAACAACGAAATATTCCATTCTGAGTTTTTTCTAAGAATGTAGCTAATCCAGTTTTAATATTTACCTCTACGTTACTCTGCTAACATCTGGACTTAATAACTTATGTATAAGTGCAGATGGAAGTATCGCATGTTAGTAGCTATTTTATAGATTTGTGACCTACATTGTATAATGACATGATATAATTACACTAGTTTTTGCCCGCGACTGCGTACGCGCATATCCCGTTTTTCCTGTTCCCGTATAGCCTATAGCATTCCTCATGAATGTGGCTATTTTATACAAAAAATATTTTCCAAATCCGACTGGCTGTCTCACTCTTCAGCTTTATTATATAACTACATAGACTAGTATTTGACAGACAGTAACTTTACCGTTGCTATTGTTATCACAGCGACAGGTCAAGTACATGAGACTAGTTTCTCTGCGCAATAAATATTAATGTATTTACTTATATAAAACCAGTCCCACATACCTGTATATATATTTCTGTATATAAATATCGTATTAGGTATATTCTCTATGTGCTGACTTTAACTTGATGACTGATGATGTGCAGCTTTATCATAATGTGCGCTTCAAATACTTTATTCCTTTTCAATATGTGCCAAAATTAGTATCTAGTCTCGATTCGCCTTTTTATAACATCTTTAAACTACTTTTAAGTACATATTTCGATGATAAGACATATTTCAATACCAGTGTGTTTAAACATTGCATTTCAATTGATTATTCTTTTATTACTTACAATTCCTTGCTGTTCCATTGAAGCATAAGTATAAATAAAGTTTTACATATTATTGTTGTTTTAAAAGTTACGTTGTTTACGTAACAAGGACGAGTTAGAACCAGTTTTACTATCGAGTAACGTTATTTAGAATCATTTGTATTCACATCATTTAAATATGCACCTGAAAAAATTTGCGAATGACGCAAGTCTACTGCCTTTATGTTTGAGTAAATACCTAAACTGTTTTGAATAGAATAATATTGAAATGAGGTTATTGTTTAAAATCTGCATTTTTTTTATCATTAACTAAATCTCGACTAAAATTTTATCTCAGACAATAAAGAATTAACTTTTCCAATCTAATGGTTTGACATTTTAATTTTTGAACTTTTTATTACTATTTTTGGCATAGATTAAAATATTTTATGGTAGAAAGTGGTTTTCCTATTCGAAAATAGTTTTGATTAAATCAAACAAAGAATGGTTGAAATAAAATTAATATATATTTTTGAACTTTTGAATATTTAACAACCAATGTGATCATAAATGAAATTAATGTAATGCCAAAAAAAAAACGAATGAATCCATTTTATTCTCGAATATTAAAGTTGGAATTGAATAAGGGAATCCTTTGTTTTCATTCAACAACCACTACGGTCAAGGTCGACAGATAATCGCTCCGCGAAGCATGTCACGCATATAATTAAATTATGGAATTAATAGTAGCCGGCGCTAAATGATTGACTTATTCGTAACTTAACTGTTCAACTATGTCCTTGAACATTAATATTCAATACATATGGATGGAAACTAGTTTGATATACGTTCAATATTTGTGTTAGTACAAATATAAGTGTTTGTATACTCGCTATAACTTACCATTGTGATTTGCTCGAAGGGTTGTAACAGCGCTTGATGTAGGTTGTTGTAGTCTGTTTGTGGTGACTCCACCGGACTACCTGGACTGTGCACCATCTGAAATTTTTGCTTATGTATGTCAGTCACAAAGAACTAGAAATCGGCAGTTTTACCTCTTAAAATTACTTAGAACATAGGCGTATTTTCCAAGTAATATTTCTCAAAAACGACTCAATCAAATTGTCAGCGGGTTATTTATTGACATTCGTCTCGTTTGTTTTAGTTGCCATGGCGATTGAGCTGATTGGAGTAGAGTTTCCTTCAAAAGGACTTGGATATAAACACGAGATTTCGTAAAGGCTCTCAAGTGATTTAGATGGCAACTGTTTCGGCCAACCTGTTACAGATTTCCTGATCAAATAGACTTGACACCGTTTCAACAACCTAGCATATAAATCAGAGATGTGGGCGGAGAGAATTTCAACTAGTTTTAAAACCATTTTTAAGTTCATTCACCCCTGCAACTCTAAGTCTTTAGCTAAAGTTAAGGTCATCATTTTGGAAGACTTTTTCCTTAAATTGTTTCATATGAATTTGTAAGACTATCAAACACACCTGGCACTCAAGGCAGCTAAACTTTAGTTCATAGAATATAAAAGGATACTCTTTATTTTGTACACCATATAAGTTGCAGTGACTGAACTATGGAACTTTAAATTAATCCATAAGATAATCAAATACACAAGCAGTAGTTTCGTACCGTTGGTGAAGGTATGTTAATATTCGACGTTGAGGAATATTGCGAGGGCGGACTACAATGCGTCTGGTAGCCGGAGGGTATCCACCCGTGGTCCAGAGGCGACATATTCTGCAAACAGCCGAAAAGAGAACGTTACTCGTGACGTCATCACACAATCCACGCTAACAAGCGCCAGAAGACCAAATTCTATCGTCGTTCTATGTCGCGCCGAAGAGACAAAACTAAGAGTAAACACACATGTCTCGATTCGGCTCGATATATACCGACTTCAAAATTTAATCGTACGCTCATTTTAGCATTTTCAAAAGTATCAATAGAAATCAGTGTGAATATTGTTAAGGATTAGAAGTTTAAGCAACTTTACAATACTCCTTTATGTTGCATTCTAGCAGGGCAGGTTGGTATCAAACTTCATGTGAATGTTTGCTTATTTATTTCTAGTTTATACGAAATATAAAACCAGCTAAAGACGTTCTTTGCATTCGTTATGTTAAATAAATTAGGGTATAAACTCCATTAAACTTTCAACACATGAAATGCTAGACATATTTATCTCACTTCGATCTTTGAATGACTGAGATTTCAAAAAAATAAGAACCTGTATTCTAACATTTTTATGAGTCTAGAACTCTACACAGTCGATCAAGTTCAATACCCTATCCAATATTTTAATAATAATAACATTCTTATTGATACCAACCATTGCCACTTGCGCCATTGCTTATGTTTTTAAATGAACGAACAAATCAAACAGCATCACACTGTTTCTAGCCACAAGCCAATTTGTACATGCAGTTAGGACCGAATTAATTATGTAGAAGCTAATCTAAAATTAATTAAGTATAAAGTGAACCGTTATGTAGATTTGTCAAAATTACAGCAAAATGATCTTCCAGCAGCATGTGGTCTATTCTTTAAATTTGATACTTGTCCTCGTAAAATTTAAAGAAAGACCACACTTTTTTATAGAAATCAAATATTAATAAAAGTATAAAAACTGCTGATAAATTATATACAAGTTATCATGCCAATTGATATTAAAGATTTAAATTTTGTATTTGCAAGCTTACGAAAAATATTTTAGCTTGTTTTACATAATGTAGTGTTTACGGTGATAACAAATCCAATGTTAGTTATGCAGCATGTCATAATTCTAATGTTATTAAAAAGTTAGCTATAACGTTAAGTTCTATTATTATATCAATTGTTTCAGTTTTAAGGATTATGACATGCACTTAAATAAATAAGACACAACATAAAGTTCGAAGCAAATAATAATATAAAAGTTGGGGTCATCGCTCGTTTTTTGTCTTTTACCAAAATGAACCTCATTGGTACACCAGCTGATTTTACACGTGGTGTGTCTGACCTCAAACCAGCTGAAGTAGCAATGACATGAGCGACGACCTCTATAATATGTATAAAATATTTATTTATGTTCAACTATTCCGTTACCCACTTTTTATAACACGAATGTCACAGGCGTATCAACATTTTACCCAGTATACATAAACCAGTTTTAGAAATCATTGAAATTAACAAAATGATAAAAATCTTTAATAGTCCTATAAATAAAGTTACCAATAAAATGTACAGATGCATCTGAAATTTATGTACGATAAGAGATAAGAAGTTAATTGGTGTCCTGTAGTGCGGAGGTGCCGAAATAAGCATTATATTGCTTCGAAAATGTAGTTAGTGTACATGGTTAGCTGAAAACAAGTTTATAACGTCGATTCATGCACGAAGCCCAATGTGATGAATGAAAAAGACGAAATATAGAATGAATGTCAAAGACATAGATACAATGTAGGACGTTAGCGAGACCCAGCTCTGTTATAGATAGTCAAAGATATTGGCACCAACAACAGACAGCGTTTCAAAGCATTCAAGCGACCGCCGATAAAGAATGAGCGGGAGTAAAATTTAAAAGGAGGTTAAAAAAGAAAACGAACCTTATTATGATGAAGATAATTATTTGTGTTTGGTACAGATAAGTGATTCTGAAATAAACAAAAAATGATTTGTGTAGAAAGCAAATAAACACAAACATAACAAAAACAACAAAAATGTTAAGGTTCCTATTGAGGTGAGTGCTCACTGGTGAGGCACATGTTAACGTTCTTCAAGCCAGTGTTAGAGCTAATGTACACTGTCCGACTACAGCTAGTTGATTACAATGATTCTGTCACTATAAGTCCAATATCCAGTAGCCATCTACATTATGCATCGCTTCTACTTCGGGAAACGGACCTACGCGCCATTTTTGATACACAATAGTGGTTTGTTAGACCGACGCATAAATTCTTGCATAGTAATGTCCGATAAATCGATACTGCAATACTTTTTTAATTGTGGACAGGTTTGGTTTGTTATGTAAATCGATTGTTGTGTGATTTTCGAGACGTAGGCGCTGATTGTGAGTCATACATATGAACGTAAGAATATTGCAAAAGTTCATTTACAATTCGAAATACAACCGTTGATTTATTTAGCGAATTAACTTTACGCGGTTATTGTTTTAAGTAATAAAATTATTTTTAAACACATAACCTAAAATTACGCCTGTAATGCCCGAAGGATAAGGTAATTATTTTCGTTTTAACATATAAAATCTGTATCTGCAATTAACTTTCTCTATTTAATCTATAAATACTAAAAACACTATAATGCAATGGTAACTAGTTTCTAATGTAAAAATAAGCATCCGTAAGGACTAGAAACCGCGGTTGAAATAATTCTGTAAAAACAAAACCCGATCTCAATTCGTGTGACATCGGAAATCGGTTCGGTATGTTTCGGGTCGCAGACACAGACCTGTGCGTCGTAGAGCGGCCCTTGGTCGCGGTGCACCGTGGCGCCCACGGGCGAGCCCGAGGCCGGCGACAGCCCGCCCGTGGCCGGCGACACGCTGCCGCCGCCCGGCGACGCCGCGCCCGGCGACGTCGGCGACTGCAACCACCACCAACCATCACACGTCACGCCACGCCATACTCTTCTACACAGGCTTCAGCGTACAACCCCGACACACGAAATCCCATCCTAAACTCACTCTACCCTCATTATGCATAACACCCGCCAAGTAAGAGAAACTATAATCAAACATATTGGACTGACACACAAATGTCACTCCCTTACATTCAATCAATCTCTCTGCAATCTTCAATCAAATCTTATTTACTTAGGATCCCAGCAGTAATTAGGTCTCTAGGGCAATCTCACGTGTTGCGCAAGCGCATTATAATGTCACTTTTACTTAGTCGTATCACGCGAGTGTGCAGTGCGAAACACGTGAGATGCAGCCGAGGGTCTTATCACTGCGCTCGACGAACCGCGACGGATCGCCGATGAATCTGAATTTAGAACACAAATAGACGATACAACCCTTGCAGACGTCACACAGCGGAATGTGGTGCGAATGAGCGATGGTGGCTTTGTGTTAGTTGGATAGACATAGAGCAATGGACTGAGTGAGGACGTCACAAAATTGTCTATAGGTACTGTAGGAGACAGAGCGACTGTGCTGTCATTACTTGCCTCTTACAAGACTATGAATACAGCAGTCTGTGACGCGGAAGATTCAACAAAAAGTCAAGTGCTGACTGCAAGATCGCTTGTCACGGCCGGAGGTCCATTGCTCTTTGCGTATGGACGTGTGTACGTACGTATCTGGGCTGGTAGTCGTTGGCGCGCGGCGTGTGCGGCGCATGTTGCGCGTGTGGCGCGTGCTGCGCGTGCGGCGCGTAGTGCGGCGGCGGGAAGTGCACGGACGTGAGGTCGGGCAGCGAGCCGCCGGGCACGGCCAGCTCGCAGCCCAGCGCGCCACCCAGCCCGCCGCCGCCCTCCCCGCCCGAGTATACGCTGTCGAAACAGTCATACGTGCTAAACAGAAAACGTATTAGATGTATAGTATTACTTATTTTATTAGGGACCCTAAACTAATTTACCGATTGCGTTAAGGGACGTTGGCAAAAGACCGTTTAATTCTTATAAAATAAAACTGTTAGGAAACTCTCTTCCTACAGTAAAAAAAAATCCAAAGTAATTAGGTCAAATACAACAATAGGGTTTTTTGATTTATGACGAAATATGCTCTTTATTGGCTGCATTTTGTCAAAGCACGCATATTGGCATATTAGCGACCATATACCTTACCAAATGATATTTATTCCAAATCATTTTTTTTTTCTTAGGAACGCCAAGAGTTTCTGCGAAAAACGTCGCGTAAGTTATTTCCTAGAAAAAGTTTATTATTGTACTCCATAATGTTATCGACACCAACCATTATACCTAATGACAAATTCAAACATTATGGTCACCTAGTAAGAACCCTTTACGTTATTACTTCCTAAACCTTTTCAATATCTGAAACGTATACATGGCAAGCAAGCGCGTGCCCTGCACGCCAAACGTCACAAATATGTGACAAAAAATACGGCGAATTTGTGGCTTGGCGTCGGGGGCACGCCGATGCGTTAATGCTCTGGCGTTCAAAACGTTAAGGAAGGTTTGATTAGTCACTTATATTGTTATTAGTTTTAGGCACTGACACAATGTTTTGCACAAACATATCCCCGTTTGAGATGAATCATATTTATAAAAGGTGGTTACTATAATTTTATTATGCATATTTAACATACCGCAACTCGTATGGAAAAGCCATTCAAGTTGCGAGCTTGTGGAGGATAAAATTGAACGTTTTTCCCAAGTGTTTTGCTTGAATAATATATTATGTACTAAATACTCACTTATTATTGTTAGGTATCCTGGGTATTTCACATGACGATCTCGGCCGGTTTGCGGGGTTCATTGGATTTAACACATCTAAGTGGATGTCACCTGAAATAAATACACGAAAATATTATTATTTCATATTTATTGATTTACAAGTTTCTGTAATGTGTATACGAAGTGTGAGAATTTAAATTAGCTAGAGGAATTTCATAGACTTGATATATTTAAGCACGGTAAAAAAAACTTTCACTACCATTTTTTTAACGATTTACTTTTTATTCCTGGATGTATTTGGCACAGAAGCCTCAGGATTTACACGAGAAAAAAGGGGCCTATATCCAGCTATGCAAAAAATTGTGAATGTTTTATTCTTTTACTAAATGTACCTAGAGCTATAATTTATATTGTGGTTGCGAGTGTTGTTTGTCTTTCCATGTGTGTAGGTGGAAGATGATGAGTGGCTCACCTCTCCGGTGGTGGTTCTGATGCGGGTGTAGATGCGGATGGGCGTGCGAGTGCATGGTCCGGTGCGGCGACAAGGGCTGAGCCACGGCTTGCTGCTCCACGCCGCATGATTGGTGCAGCGCCGAGTCCGAGTTCGTGCGCCGCCAGTTACTGTCCGGCGGCGGGCTGCAAGCAACATACGTTTATTACCACATTCATCTCAAAATAACGAATTTCCACGATTGACTGATGGAAAACACGGTTACATGTGAAGATAGTAACAGAAAGTTCGTAAGTTTACTCTTCGACTTTTTAGACCTAGATACCTTGCGTACACGTATCAAGTTTCATTAATATTTGATAATTAATTCCCAAACTGTTACACCGTGAGGAATAGATGCTCTCAAGTTGTCAAGACTTTTCCCGTCTATACTAAAATTACCAATCAATATATATGTCGTAGGATAATTTGATACTTCGAATCTTCGCGAAAATCCTAGGGGTTTTGCGAAAACGCGGATAATTAGACATAGGCGAAAAATTATCAAATCTTACTGGACAAAGTCAGGATTTTTGCGAAAATACTCGTTATTATAGCAATATTGCGAAACGAAACGCTGGCTGTTATGAAATAAGAACGCTGATTGGTCGGTCAGCGCGTTCAATAAGAGATCGTCTCTGATTGGTTGACGTCTTAAATGTCAATCATTTGTTGCCGCACGTTATTAACTAGGAACCAATTAGAAGTCAGCCAGCAAAATTGTAGCCAATCAGTGTTGAGCACATCAAATCTTACTATAGTAACGAGTATTTTCGCAAAAATCCTGACTTTGTCCAGTAAGATTTGATAATTTTTCGCCTATGTCTAATTATCCGCGTTTTCGCAAAACCCCTAGGATTTTCGCGAAGATTCGAAGTATCAAATTATCCTACGACATATACAACGTGTAACAGAATAAACGCAATACCTCTTAATGGGTCATTTTACTCATCATTATGAACCCCTGAGACCTATGATCCTCCCTCTCCCCTGAGAGGGAGGATTTCAGAAATTCCTATTGGAACGGAAAAAACGGGATATGCGCGTACAAAGTCGCGGGCAAAAGTGAGTAAGGAGATAAAAATGTTTTTTAATAATTAAGTTTGTAAAAGTAGGTACTGGTCTGATAAAAAATCTTTCATTAATAGAAAGCTACACTATCGTTTAGCGTCATACAAAGGAAAACGTACGGTAGGTAACGGGAAAGGTCATGATCATGCCTCGGGAAAGGACTAGTATAAAATACGGTAAAAAAACTTGAACAAAATAAGTAGGTAACACAAAAGATTTTCCTTAGGTTTCTTGAAGAGAAACCTTAGCTTAGAAGGTATAGAAAATTAACTTCAAGCATACTTTGATAAAATACACTTGCTCAAGTGCAACAAGTGGGGTTCGAAATCACGACTTTTCGCTCACCAGTCAGGGTCTTATTTTATTATGAACTATGGTCGCATAAATTTGCCGCCAATTTCCACAAAACACATTATCCAGACATGGTTCTATATGAAAATGGTTAGATTGATTTCCTACCAACATACGGAACCATTGGTCTCTCAATGCAGCTCCTTTCATGTGAATGCAGTAGTTTAATACGCAGACGGAAAGTCTCTTTAAAATCGATATAAGCGTAGCCGGATGAATAAATTAAATTCATACAAGTTCTATAATTTATACGCCAATCTGAAGCGATCCGTAGAATGGCGAAACCTGACTCGGCTTATTGCTACTTTTCGAGGTAATATTCTTGTTCTATTATTTAAATAAGCACGACACTAAGTTATCTGAAAACGGATTTACGTCAGAATTTCATAAATGATTTTTTGTACCTTAATTACTTATTGAAAGTTATGTCCTCATAGCATTATAGTGTGTTGTTTCCTGCATGTATGTTTGTTGATACGTTGCGCTGTTTAAAACAATTATTTAATATGAATGAGGTTCTTAGAACGACTTGTAAATGAGTCATACAATATTTTACCTCATGAACTCGGTAATTAATAATTATCAACACGTTCATAAAGTGGTGGAATTAGAATAAATTGCTCGTTCGCCGTTTTCTTGTGACTTGGTATTTTATTTAGATAATAATTCAGCATGACTACCACGATTAGAAAAGTGACGTAAGGAGTATAGTTAGCGACTGATTTAATTATCGTAACCTCGAGGGCTAAGTAGTGCAGTAACTATCATTGAATAATTTGAAAAATAAAGTGATGTTTATTGTTCTGTCATTCTCTATCTGACAACAAAAGGACATAACGGTGCGGGAGATAATAACAAATTAAAGCAAGTTTGGTACGTGGTAAATTTGATTTTTTGTTACGAGTTACAAAAATAAATACTAGAAACTAGGTTGTAGCTCAGAAACAATCGAAAACAGAAAATGACTGGAAAATATTGACTCATGGTAATGTAGTTACGAATTGGCGGGAAAGTACCTGAGTAGTGAATTGACCATGGAATTAATGATAAGATTTTTTCTTGACATGATTTTTGATAAGGTTACCTCAAGTAGACAGTGCTGCCATAGGGGCTGGTATCGTGCCTCCGGTCTGCGGGCCGGCGCATGGGGCCGACTGACGAGGAGGCGCGGCCGCGTTGCCCGGCCGCTCCCGGCGACCGGGACGGCGACGTGCCGCCGCTCCGGCCACCGGCCATAGCATACTGGTTCGCTAACGGTAATTCTTCCGGCTAGGACAAAAAACAGCAACACCTTAACACACACATTTATCATTAATTCAATAATGGAGGACTTCGCGACGGGGATTAAAACGACAGCATTCTTTCTGAAATGACATGGCATTTCCCGCCCAGCTAGGGCCGACTTGACACCGGTTCTGCTCGGGTTCCCATTCATTTTCGAAACGCCGCGCCATGATCCGGTTCGGCTAGTTTCGCGGGAAATACCAAAACAAATGATGCTGTCTTTTTCTCGTATTTTTTTCCTGTACACATTTTGTTGAGTAGGTAGATCTAAATGTATGAAGGTAAATGAGGTGTCTTAACAAAGTCTATTTAATGCAGCTATACTGTCAAAGGTATGCTAAAATATTTACACATAGCACACTCCAGTTATTTTTGCCATTCATTAATTTAAAATATGTTTTTTATATGTGCAAGTTTACATGATATATTTTAGCATATAGCCTTACAGGGAGTCAAACAACAACACTAAAACATTATTAATCTATTCTTTCATTCTTATAGGGTGATATAGCATGTCAAATACATTTTATAAAACTACTTCTAACTATAAGTGCAGGGAATATTTATAAAAATCCACTAAGAATGTACTGAAATAAATTGAAATATTTACAAGGCAACATGCCATTTCACTAAACATTTTTTTGTTTGAGTTGATCAAACTGCAGTAACAAATTAAAGTTTGATAATTAAAACATATTTTTTAAGCTCAGAATGCAGGAAAAGCAAAAAAATAAATCCTTTGCTTTTTCATAATTGTTAAAACAAGAACAACATATTGTAATAAATTATAAGACATTCATAGTTAAACCTGTTTATAATGTGTGAGTGAACAGATGACGGAGTTAACTTTGGTGAACAAGAAAAATTATTGGAACACATGTTATAATGTAAATATGAGTTCGACACAGTTTTCTGTTAACAAGAATTACTACATACTATTATATATTATTACAGGCATTTGATTCTATTTCGCAATGTTTTAGTTAGTCTTTACAAGGTGGCAAAGCAATTAGCAACCTTATGATCAGTGAAATAGTTTTTTTATTACTTTTTTTTTTTCATTATGCATAAAAAAAACAAAAACAGCATGAGGAAACAAAATAGAAAACACAATGAACTTAAGTTTAAAAAAAAAGAAATGAAAACTCATTTCAGCCAGCTACAACTGCACCACTACCAAACAAAAATAGGTATAGCAAATTCTACCATAAATAACATAGTCCATCAAGACCTTGCAGGTAATTACCCAAGTAAGTTTTAAAAATATTTAGAAAGTAATTTATTGGTAAGAAAATGCAAATAGAATGGTAATGGAATTCCCCCAAGGATTTTACTACCTGCAAGATCATAAACTGGTAGATTTACGCTATTAGGAAATTTACTGGTCAGATTCCAAAACAAAGGAACCTTAATTGTTTCCAGCTCATTGGCCGTAGCTTGTGGTGCAGCCACATTTGGCAGGGAGCCACTGCGGAACGTGCCCAAGCCTTGCTGTGCAGGCCGGAGTGTCGACTCAACATTATCACTAGGCTCGGGGGGCGGTTTGACTCTGGCTACTTTACTTGAATTAACCTGTAATCATGATGCCTGAACATCTCTTGACTGTACTCTCAATATCAACATTGTTATTCTTGATAAAACATGACAAAAAGATAATAAATTTAATTTCTTCATCTTGAATTGGCATTATAACTACACAATGAACACTGTTATTATCACAAAACATTGTTAGTATGTCTACATTCACAATATGTCTGAATCTCAATGTGTGTTAATATTATAATCACTGACAAGTTACTATTGTTATCAGATATGATTGAGGAATAAGACATATTTCCTTAGTTTCATTAGGACACTCATAATATTCTAACTAGCTATTGTGTATGATACCAAATAGACTTCCAATTCATTTTGACAATGACAATTATTGTAACTATACACACAGAACAGAATGGTATTTTGCTATTGAGTTGAATGAAAAATTATGTTCACTTTGTTGTTTAGGCGCAATAAGTATATTGTAATGGATTATTGTTTACGTCGGCGGGCACATTTGACGGCCAGAAAGCGACTGGCTAAGTAAATAGGCGACATACCCTTTGGGTTGCGTCGGAAACTTCGCGCATAATCTGTTCAAAAGCAGCTGTTTCCTCTGCCTGTTTTTGATGATGGAGGGCAATTTTTTCACTAAATTTTCTTGGATTCGCCATGATGGCCAGTAAACATTTATTTTTCTCGTTTTTACATCACAATTTTTAGCGTTCAAAGATCCAAAACGCGCTTGACTGTCAGGCACAGATTTGTATTGCCATTTTGAAAAAACATAGTCATGGACAAAGTACAATGTCAGATTTTTTTCTTTAGTCGATAGTAGAATGAAATTTATAATTTTAACGATAATCGAAAAATACCGTTAGTAAATAGTTTTCAGTCTGCGCCAAATAAAAACGATATTTTAAATAACTCTGACATAAAACAATTAAAACAGTAACTTTGCTGCGGATTGGGCTTGGCAAATCATCATCTGCAGGATACTTTTGCTACTGCCTATTGATGGGCGTATCGAGATTTAACCCGAGTTACTCAAGTCAGAACAAAAACAAGTCAACCCGAGTTAAGATTTTTACAAACCGAGTTGACTCGGAGCCCGCGCGCGGCCGTGGATGGGGCGGCTAGCCCGTGACTCGCAAGGTCCGAGCGAGCCCGAGTCAGCCCGACCGAGCCGCAACTGCGCGGGCAAGGCGTATTACGGTTTCGCGAAACCGCTTCCACCCGGTGTTAACTTGGTCAACTCCGTATGCGCGCAATTAGAACAGCTCGGTAGACAACTCGGCATCTGTCTTCGTACTACATTGGTTGTTTGATCTGATTTGCATTTATTAATAAGTTTGTTACTTTTTGTAGTGATACTTTGATTGACAATTGATTAGTTGTCCTGACTCGATTTTTGTTTTTACCTCCATTGACTCAACGCGTTGAACTTAGAGAGGGAGCGATGCGCCGAATTGACTATTTATTGACTCAATCAATCCTTTTCTTTTATAACACCGAGTCGAGTCAACCTGAGTTGCAACTCGAGTTAGCAACCGTTTCAACTCGAGTTACTCAGGTTAGCAAAAAGTCAACTCGGCGCATCGCTACGTGAACAACTTACTATAGCTCGTATTATCCCGTAACTCAGGACAACCAGCAGTGCAATTGTGTAAACATATCACCGTGAAAACTTAGGTAAAGTGACAATGAAGTGAGATGCCAATCATTCGCGTCTATTGGCTGCTCACTTCACCTAAGTTTTGTACGGAATCAACCGACTGTGCCTCACTGTACTACATATTTATAAAGATGGCTTGTGTGTCACGATTCTGGATGACGCAGTGAAGGGCCATACCGAACTGAAAAAAAATGGGCTTTATAGCCTCATTTTAACAATTATTGCATCAAGTTTAAAAAATAAAACGATTGGAAAAAATACACAATATTACCGAAAAAGCGTAAATCCGAGCGCAATCTCCAAAATTTGACAATTTTGAGTGTTTTTGGCGGGATTTTGTCGAGTGAAGTTTTCATTATTCGTAAATTAATTCTTAGTGGATATTGTGATGTAAATTTGTGTAGTTTTGTGTTTCAAGTGACCACGCACCTGGAAATTATGTGAATAAATTGAAACAGGAGTAATCTCGGTTAAGTGGAGCTGAGAATTTCATTGCAGTATTGACTACCACACTCGATACTTGTCCAGAAGGCCGAATCGATATATTTGTTTCCAGATAAAACAATCAGAATGTGAATCCGCATTTTAATGTAAAACACAAGAATTATGGACGTTAGACTAGGCAATATGGACAAAAGACTTTAACCTTCCTTTATGAGTAAATAAAAAAAATTGACAATTTTGACATCTGGTTTGCTGTTCGAAGTTGACATTGACAAATTGACATTAGAGTGTTGACCGACTTCGTGAAGTCAATGTATTGTATTTTTATCAATGAGAAATGAGTGCGGACGAATACAATACGTTAAAAATATTATTCATATAAGTGTTTCTTCTTAAATTAGTTGCGTGGAAGATTTAGTTTTGATAAAACCATGGAAGAAAAATATATTTTAACCCTTGATATAGGCACTAGCACTATTCGCTCTTTTATTTATAATTCCAGAGCCGAAACTGTTGGAAAAGCGGTTGATCAGGTATAGAATTTAAAAGAAACTATCATAAATATTAGTATTATGTGTTCGTAGCAATTGATACATAATTAAATTTGTGTGTTTATTGAAAGATTTTTTGAGGGAAATTCATAAATTTAAATGTATATGAAAAAACTATACTTAAACATTTTTATTTATCATTTAGGTGGTACTACATTATCCGCACCCTGGTTTTGTTGAAATAGATCCAGATGAACTATGGACGTCTGTAGTCAGTGTGGTGCAAAAGTCATTGAAAGGTGAGTTAAACCTAAATAATTTTGTGATAATGCTTGTTTCTCATCTAAATATATTTACAATATAATAAAAACAAAAACATCAGAAGACGAAAAACAGTCTTCAATTATTGTTTACTCATAAAAAGGTCAGAGAAATATCTATAATCTGTGAAAAGATAATGTTATTTGTTCCAGTTTGATTATCTTCTAAATAATTAGTCTCTACTTAAATAAATACACACTGCCTTGTACTTGATTGGAGTGGTGTCAAAATTATGATAAGATTACAACTTGTGAGTTAATTCAGTCTGATGAGAACAACTCAAGTGGCTAAACTTGTTGAATATTCTGTTGTTTATATGTTTAGAAATAATTAACTACCTACTACTAAATAATTTCTTATAAACATTTAATCAAAGACCAAATAATGCAGATCTTAATGAAGTGAAGCCCTTTTTTTTAAATCAAGTTCATCAGTTGAAGAGCATTATATTATCATCCATACAAGACAATATAAGGAAATAAATACAAATTGACCATGGAGATACTTAATAAAAAAAGGTGCCTGCCTGCCAAATATGTCCAAAATATTCATAAACTGAGCTGTGACGAAAATGCATAGCATAGATTAGATAACAATATTGATAAAGTTATAGTACCAGATAATGTAACACAAATTATCTGGTACTTAATGAAACTACTATTAAGTCATTCGTATAAAAAACTAATTTGATTTTAATTCCATTAAGAAAATAAATGTGTTTCCAATGATAGTTTAATAGATTATTGAATTAATCTCATAATATAGAATATCACATATGAATATTATTGGAGAGATATGATTGAGAAATAAAATTACTTGTTATCCAATTCTTAAAATATAGGTACCTATTATTTTTTTCATTTAAAAAATAAAATAATTAAAATAAATAAGGTTTTCCTTCATTAGCCTACCTATTTTGTTCAAGTGTTGAATTATAAACTTACTAGCTGCCGCCCATGGCTCTGCCCGCGTGAATGTCGAAAATTATCTCAAGGGAACATAATCCCGGGATTAAAAGTATTCTATGAGTTATTCCAAATATTTAAAATTAAAAAACATTTCATAAAAGTAAGTAATATTTTTTTTATTATTAGTTAAGATAAATCTCAATCTATTGTTCCCAGTGGCCAGCCTAACAGCTGGTCAGATGACAGCCATGGGCATATCCACACAAAGAGGCACATTCATCAACTGGTCACGCAAATCTGGCAAACCATTCCACAAGTTTATCACATGGAAGGATCTGAGAGCTGACAAACTGGTCAAACAATGGAATGCCTCATACACATGGAAGGTACATTTTAAGAAAATATCTACCTGGCTTGATGATTTAAATTTTTGTGTATTTTAACACTACAAGCTTTAAAGCTACTACAAGAAATTCGTAATTTAAAAAAAAATCGTAATGAAATAACACATGGTTGTTGGGCTAGTATACTACTACTATATTACTATAGAGGTATATGATATTAGTATACCTACTTAGTATTACGTAAACTTGTAATCCTTGTTGCTATGCTGGTTGAGAAATAAACTTTTTTATTACTGTAATAAAAAAACCGGACAAGTGCGAGTCTGACTCGCGCACGGAGGGTTCCGGTCGAGTCTTGATTTTTTCCGAGTATACATTACCCACGGAAGTTTATAAACTATGTTTTTTATAAATATAGCAGGTAAAACCGAAGGACAAACTTAACTTTGTTGGTAAAAAAAGGTTCTACCATACATCAATGTACCTACGTCACGGTCAATTCTTCAACCGAAAATATAAGTTTGAAATCGTAATTTTTTTTTAAATGTTAAATCTATAAATTCCCAATTTTCAGACTTTATAATTGTACTCTAAGATCTATCTTCTTGCCAATTTTCATGAATCTAGGTCAACGGGAAGTACCCTGAAGGTTTTGATTCCCTTGAGAGTGTCGAAATATACGTATTTTTGCGGCATAAACGGCCGTATCTTTTTTTACGTTGACTTAGAACTTTAATTTTTTCACAGCTTCAAGGGACTGTAGACTTGAGTATATGGTTTTAATAAAGGGTCTTGACAGACAGACAGACGGACAACAAAGTGATTCTATAAGGGCGGAACCCTTATAGAATCACTTTGTTGTCCGTCTTTTTTTCCTTTTGAGGTACGGAACCCTAAAAATATCATAATATAATACAATTCAGAATATGGTCTGCCCATGTGCTAAGTTTCATCAAAATCTGTTCAGAACAGATTTTAATTAAACTTGGTAGATTTATATGAAACTTGGTATAGCCAGACTTGAATAGGTATGGTAGTGGATTGGTTAACAAATATCCAGACTTTAAAAATAATAATATTAATAGGATTTTCTGTATAAACATGATGAATGACTTATCCAAGGTTTTTGTTTCAGTTAATCAAAGCAGGTGCCTACATTCTGTATCTTATTCTAAGGAGCAAGAGATTTAAAGCAGGAAGTGTATTTAAATTCATGAACACTCAGGTGAGTTATTTTAATTAATTGAAAACGATTAAGTTTTCATTAATCTTTAGCATATTTTGTTTTTACTTCCTTATCCTATCGCATTTATAATAGCAATCTAATTTCATATGCACTGTTTGAGAATTCCAATGATTTCCTAAAACACTGAACTCATTTAGTGTTGTGCAATGTGCACACAAATTCAGACACACCAAATGAGTTTAACAACAGCAATTGTTTTTAAATACGCAAGAATAATAATTTTTATTATTGGGGTTTAGGAGCCGATTTGTTATTTTGACTAAATAATACATCGTAGGAAATTCATTAAAAGACGGCCTAAAAGGGAATTCATAAGGCAATTTCTAACGAGTTTCGTAGACTACTGTTTTTTATACAGATAAGTAAACTTTTCCCGCGGCTTTCTCCTGTGGCTTAACCCACAAGAACCGTGCGTTTTTTCGGGATACAATAGCTAATTATTAACCTGTCCTATGGCACTAAGCGGAGATCTCGTCTTACATTCAAACTTAACTTTACCTCTTCATAGTATTAGTTTTGATAAAACAACGACAATCACAATGCTTTCAAATATTCATCGATTAGTCACTGTTTCGACTTTGTACACAAAGGGTTACCACACTTTGCACCCTAACTTGCAAAGTTTTTATTATTAGGTACCCTTTGTGTATACTGCAGAGTGCAAAAATTTGCACCTCATTATTATTATTTTTGATGTACAAACATACATATTACAATATTAGCAGACAGATAATATAAGTACGTACAGAGGTGATAGGTGTGATGATGGAAATGCTTTTGTCCAAACATTTACAAAAATATGTTTTTATATTGTGTTTAAATTTTAAATAAAAACACATTGTGTGCAATACCTCAAGGCGCAAATTGTTTTTGCAAGGGGGATATATGGATCCCAATTGTTATAAATCAAGTTCAATTATTTTTAAATTGCATGCAGACCGCCTTGTGTAGTCATGTACCACAATTAATTGTACGTCACACTATAAAGCCTCTTAGTTTTGGTATATGCAACTTTTGAATAGGCCTACTTATTCAAAAGTTGCACCTTTTCGTGTCGATTTGATTTCTACTCTGAGTTATATATTCTAATTCTGTCAGACCAGTAGGTGTGTAACCGTAGAAGCTAGTTTTATACAACGTGTAACAGAATAAACGTAATACCTCTTAAGGAGTTACTTGTACTCATCATTATGAACAACTTTTACTATGGGCCCAACACTGAAATCGCGAAAAAATTGACTCCCCTATAACTCGACAAAATGTACTGAACAGCTGATTTTTTTTTCGCGATTTCGTGGTTGGTCCCATAGTAAAAGTTGTTCATAACGTTGTTTATAAAATGCATGTGAGGTTCTTCATCATAAATGCTATTCAGTTATATTTGTGACGCCAAAATTAAACTGTTGACTTGACACTCCTATTCAACTCTATAAGTAATATCTTAGGTGTAGGGTTGCAAACTAAAACCGGGAAGCCGAACAGGCCTGACAGTGCAGTCGGACTTTTGGTTATTGGGTAAAAAAGTCGGACACCTTAACTTAATTGTAAACATAATAGGGATGTTGCCTGGGTTAAAAAAATATGTTTCTATTTAGCCAGTCAATTAGATTATCGAAAAATATTGGATAGGTTTTTTTATTTTATCAAATCAATGTAAATTACTTAGATTAAAAGCATCAGAGATAAGGAGTGGGGTCTTGTATCGTCACTTTCCAGTAAAAAGTGTACTGGTAAGTGACGTCAGACGAATTTTCAACTCACTGTACGCCGGGTACCTAGCCCGGCCGGCTGATAGATTTATCTGGATGTCTGGCAACCCTAGTTGTTTCTTATTTCTTCGTCGTTAATTATATTATCGCCTGTTGTCTTCACTGTCTATGAGTACAGTTCTAAAATTAGACACATTCTTGCCGGAAGCGTGCCGCTACATTGTTGATATTGCTTTCTTTATTTACACTGTAGCTGAATATTAATAGACAATACTGAATTAAGAATAAGAATTTGTTTAAAAGAAAAATATATTACAAATTGAGTGTTATACAAGAGCGTTAAACGAGAGTTTCGTTAAAAATTATATTAAGCATAAAATAATTTTCAAAGACTTCCTGCACTAGGCTAGGCCTGTCCCGCAGGAAGCTTATAGGATTCCTTTGCAGTTACAAATTAATTATTTATTTCAATTAATAAATAAACAAAAGATATACAACAGACCGCGGACTAATTATTGTTCTTACTCGTAATTCTTCATTGTATATCATAACAACTTACATAATACATATGTATGTATGTTAATATATTATATTAATTACAGTGATTAAAAAAGTTCATGTGCAAAGGCGAGGTTAACTTAAAATTGACTTTTCTACCACCAAACCTTTGAGTGATAGAGAGAGATCACAATGGAGGGTAGGAAGTTTGTTGTGAAGTATTTAGTATATGTTGTGAAGTTTTTGTAGATTGTACAAAAAATTGTAGGAACCTTGACAAAACTTGGGCTAAAGTATTAGCTCGTCATACCGAAAATCGTTCTTTATTTCCAACAAAACTGTCCTTTGCAACCATCCTAGGATGTTCACAAAGGCCAAGTGCGAGTCGGACTCGCGTGCAAAGGGTTCCGAACGAATAATATTTTTTTAACATAATTCCTTTAAAAGCATAGACTTCTTATAGGAATTCCTGTAATCTATTGTTGAATACCTATTATATGTATTTTTTTCAAAATTTTAGGCTCATTAGTTTCGTACGTATTTTTTTTTATTTATTTTAAAATGCTGAAAAAATACTTCTGTCTGAGGCCCTGACAATGAGCACTTTGATTTGATATGTCACACGGTACAGTTCGTTCTTTTTTTCTAACTCTCTTTCCAATTTCCCCCCCAAAACTGACTCCATTTTCAAAATGTATATATTTTCGTTACGCGTCCGTGTTTGGGTCACATAAGGTTATAATTATGTAGATATACCAAATTTCAACTGAATCGGTCCTGTAGATTCGAAGAATGTCGGCTGTGACAAACGGACAGGCAGACAACCGAGTGATCCTATACGGGTTCTGTTTTTCCATACAGAGGTTCGAAACCCTAAAACACTTTTTCCTATAAGTTATTATCTTGCGAGGAGGATTTCGCGTAGGAATCTATTAACATGACCTGCCTTCAAGTACAAAATTAAAATCATAATGTCGTTGGTGTATAATTGAACCAAGAAATGTTTTGCATACCTAAATCACGCAATACGACCTGTTGATCTTTGACCTTTCACCATTTGCGACAGTCTCGCCTGGAACCCGGCGCTATAAATGCCAAGATTATGTTGCTCATGACGTTATTCGATGTTCTCATCAATTCTATATTAAGATTCGAGTGCAAATATAACTTCCTGCTTTTTAAATATTGCCAAATATTGGTACAGGAAGTGTAGCGGCGGTTAAACTTCCTAATATAGTAATTTATTTTAAACTAGCTGCCGCCCGCGGCTCCACTCGCATGAATGTCGATAATTATCCCAATGGAACATATTCCCGGGATAAAAAGTATCCTATGTGTTATTCCAGACTATAATCTACCTCTGTGCCAAATTTATCAAGATCCGTACAGCCGTTTGACGTGAAAGAGTAACAAACATACATCCTTACAAACTTTCGCGTTTATAATATTAGGCAAAAGAGCATTATATATTAGGTTTTATTTAATTTACAGGATAGGTTATTAATGTTAAATTATTTAAGTAAAAGCTGGATGACAGTTTCCTTTGTCTTCCAATTCACAAGCGTTATTTGATATCAAACATTTGACTCTTCATATTTTGAGCGTGGGGTCCTGCTGGGTTCAATTCCCAAGTCTGTCAAAAACTGTTATTGGGTTTTTTCCAATGAGAATTTCTCTGTTATATTCCGGAGTTTGGAAGGTTATGATGTGACAACCTCACGGCACGTTATCCGTGGGTCCCGCGCCAGATCCCTCTTCGGTCTTGTCGGATTGCCGCCCCATCGGACCCTGAGAGAGAATCATTATCAGACTGAGTGATGGAAGACAGAGTGCGTCTGTGTTTGCGCACCCACTTGGGCATATTATGTTCCGCGCCGCTGGATAGTCTCCGTTGAGATTGCCTAGCATGGCCGAAATTGGTCAGGAGGAGTATTATTATATTTGAAAGAGAAAAACATTTATTGCAGTAATAGGGCACACGTCCTAAGTTGCATTGTAACATTTCCATTCTGTCGCTGAGCTATTCCGCCGGAAGCATGGCTATTTTTAACATGTCGTGTTATTTTCAGACATGCTTGAGACTATACTGGGCGCATCAAAACGTGTCTGCATTTAAAACTGCCGTACAAGATGACGATGCACTCTTTGGAACCTTGGACACGTGGCTATTATATAAATTGACAGGTAGGTATCCATTTATACAGATTTTATAAATAGAAAAACGGCGTCGGCGACAATTTTCGTGATTGCGGGTCAATTTGCTTCCGAGATTGTTTTGACGGGATAAGCACGGTAGCTTCGAACAGATTTTTTGTTTATTATTATGGATAGTCTCGCATTTGATCACTACTTCACCTGATGGTTGGCGATGATGTGGTCTACGACGGTGCACGCATACCTAGAAGTAACCTATTCACTCTTGACTTAAAGACTTCATTGGGAACATCATGTTGCTATCACTAATCCTACCAAAAAATATATATTGACACAGAAAGGTATCCCTCGCGACGATTATTTTTCAGTGGTTCTTAACAGACTGGTTACATTTGAACTGCACGCCAACTGGACGCGTTTGCAACTGGACTGCATAGTTGGCAGTAGCCATACAGTCATGCCAACTCCACAAAACTGCATCCAAATAACTGTTTTGTAATTGACTTGCAGTTCTTATTAAGTCCGTCTCTTAGAGTCTGATAAAATGGCGCATAGCGTAAAACTATCGATTATTTCCACCAGGTGGTAAAGTTCACATGACGGACGTGTCTTCAGCCTCGGCCACTGGGTTCTATGACCCCTTCACCATGCAGTGGGCAGGATGGGCCATGACGATGTTGAAGATACCCAGAGCAGCGTTGCCCGAAGTTGTCGATACGGCCGGCGATCACTTTAGTAGTACGCTGCCGTCGATATGGGGGCATCCGATACGTATAGTTAGTTGTGTGAGTATGTTTTTTTACGTGAGTTACAAGTACCTGTATTTCTTTTTTTCAGGGTTCATTACTAGTTTTATCAGAACTACTGTGTATTTTTAATTAAAAGGTTTTATTACCCGCGAGGTCAGAAAAAAATCTCAATGAAAAATTACATACAAGATGTAGTCTATTGATAGTGAAGTATGACGTGGAATGAGCACTCAAGCTTTTCAGTTGTATAAGTAATAATATAGTTTTTCTCAAAATTATGAAAAAAGTACTATCGATTCTTTCTCGATTTAGGGTCAGCTCACACCGGGACGCGACGCTAGTCTTCGTTTAAATTTGCGGGAAGTATTCGAATTCTCTCAATGAACTGTGTACCGTTTTGTGTAGTAAGAAACGTTCTATATTGTATCGCTATCTAGCGCTATGAAGCAGCTAATTTAAAAAGTTGTTTATAATTATTTTGGGTAAACTACATAGTTCAGTTAATGAATTTCCTCTAAAGTGCTTGAACTGGCTACACTATGTAAGCTTTAATTAAGTACATATATATTTTGTGTCGATACGACACGCGAGGGTATTTATATCAACGAATAAATAAAAAAAATAAATGAACAAAGTCTTGTCATTTATACGCAGTCTGCGTAATGAATGTGGAATATTAATTGCAAATTATCAACTTTTGCAGCGTTCATGGTCAATGCCCGTATAAGATCTTTGTTTAAACGTCAACTACCCACGATGGTAGCATCCGTTAAAATAATATTCATTTTAATAATATTTGCTTGTATTGAAACAGTACAAGGAAAAAAAAGACATTTCAAGGTAACCATCTTATTTGTTTCCCTTCTTAACGCAGGGTAGATCAGGGTCAAACATGTCTTGAGGATAAATATACTTAAATGCCGAAACTTAATACGACCCACTTTAGAGTACTCGTACTTTTATCTTTCCTTATTCCTGTTGTAAATGCCCCTTTGTGTCTATTGGGCATGCTGTATGGTGAGGAAGTGGAAATTATGTGTTTTCTTACTCTGCTGCTCTTTTCTGATCAATACAACGATATTGATCAGAACAGAGGGGGCGGGTCCAAAACAGTTGAATCGTTTGTTTTGCGAAGAACAGGAATGTACATTTTTTGCCGCCATAAGAAAAAAGGACGTAGGTATCTACACAAAACGAAGTAACCGATTTCCGCTCTTATGTTATTTTCTTAATGTAGGAGATCGGTTACTTCGTTTTGTGTAGATTGCTACGTCTTTTTTTCTTATGGCGGCAGATGTATAGCCAGGCGTAGATTGTACCAAACTCAATATTGCTGGGGAAATGGTTTGTTATCCTTTGTGGCGTATAAGTCAGCAAGATGTTCTGCGGGGTTCGGCTAAGGGTGTGAACCAACGAGGCAGCTGCTTAAATGCAGAAGCCTCGTTGGTATCGTGGTCTCAAGAGCTATTGCTGAGTATGAAGTCCTGGGTACGATTCCTGAGCCAAGCAAAATTCTTGTTGTTGCTTTGCTCTTTTAATTTGAAAGGTTTTAGCCAAATAAATCTATGGATTTATGCTGTAACAACGTGGTTTTTGGACAAGTACATATTTCCGATCGCCGCGCGGCGAATGCGGTGGTTTGGCGCGATCATATAAACGCGCCCTGACTCTTTGGGGAACACAGATGATGTTATGTTACAAAGTATCACCTCTAGTGCAGAGAAATTTTATAACATAAATATTAAACCCTAGATGGCGGACCAAACAGCCTCAATGTGGGGTTCCTGTTGCTTCGACGTTGGCGATGTGAAACTGACGATGGGGACTGGCACCTTCTTCAATATCAACACGGGTACGGAACCCCACGCCAGCGTCTCTGGGCTGTACCCCATAGTGGGCTGGAGGCTTGGGGATGAGCTGGTGTTCTCTGCCGAGGGCGCGAACAACGACACCGCTTCTATCATCAAGTGGGCACAGAATTTAGGTGGTTGTTTTAACTTTATTTATTTATTTTGTCATTTAATATTGTTTACATGTCACCGCACTCGGAAGACTTCCCATCACCCATTTCATAAAAAAACCCAACCGTCATCGGACAAAGGGAGATTTATTTAATTCGTAACTCTATGGCGTATACGTGAGCTCACATAAACACAGACCAATGAGGGGCCAAGTTTCCAATTTTGCTACCACACCAAAACGGATAAATTGTAGACCTTCATGCTGATTGGTCGCCAGTTTGTCAGACCACAATTTCTCTGAACGCACAAAGAGATTAGAATGAATATACCGTTGACAATTTATCGAGAGTTTACAATCTCTCAAGATATTTTACAATCCCACGGAGTTTGCAATTATGTGACATACACACAAGGATACAATAAGAAACGACATCATTGCTTTGAGTAAAAAGGTACTGCCTACTTCCCCGTACACTTATGGCCCCGATTCTTTTGCCCACCCAAGCATAAGCTGCTAAAATTAATTACTTTTTGAAGTGCTTGACCGCGACTGTTATTGATGTGAAGCATGAAAAATGCACAATATGTTGCGTAATGAAGTTACTGAAAAAAAATGACTTTATGCATATTATGCATTGCATGCGTAAAAGGGTTACTGCAATGACAATGTTCACACACTTGCATCAAAATCTATATTTTCAACAAACTTGTGTAGAAGCAGCTCAAGGGCGGCTGTTTTTAGGGTTCCGAACCTCTGTAAACATTCAGAATGAATAGTTCTTTGCCAATAGATTACAGGAAAACCTACAAGAAGTCTATGGTTTGAAAGTAACATGTTACAAAAATGAGATTCTTTCGGAATCCTTTGCATTTGAGTCCGACTCGCACTTGGCCGGTTTTATTTATTTTGCTGCGTTCAATTTTTGTAGCAAGGACAAGCCGCGCACAAGTGCAGAATAACTAGTGAGAATGTGAAAAATAAATAGCTCCAAGTTTAAATGCGTTTCATTGTTAACCTAAAATTGGTTCAAAAAAAGCCAGTTTTCGCATGTGTTAGAAGAACGAAATTTACTTGGATCTATCCTTATCCTCAGGGTAAAACGTAACGGTACCACCGTTTCGTCTTGCCCTATACATTATAGAAAAACACTTCTTTGGATAATATAGTTTTGAATCTGTTGTAGGGCTGTTCGACAACCCTGAAGACACAGCCGACATCGCGACCTCAGTACCAGACACGGACGGAGTTTACTTCATACCGGCGTTCAGCGGGCTAGGGGTAATTATTTACATACTGCAATGCTACTTAAGTTATCTATGTTTGTATATCTATACTATAAAATCGTTTGCCCTGATTCACTTCAAGAAACAAACCTACTAAGTCAAGAATGCTGTCTACTAAGACTTTTTTGTAATGTCTCCTTCAGAAGGAATTTTCGGAAATTTCAATTTTTTGAGAAGGAAATTGGTGTGGGAACTTTGAACGAAAATGTTTGGCTTTTGTTGCAGTTTTCACTAATAGAAAGACCGACAAACGAGATAGGTTTGCGAATATAAGTTAATATAGCATACAATTGAGACTGTACACACAATGGGTTAGGAGATCTCTGGTTAAACCGAAGCGAATCACAGCGACAGTACACGTTTTTTTGTTTTGATAATTAAGGGCCTACGCACACTGGGACGGAATGGCAGAGGATTTTGCCACCGGTCAGCGCACACTAGCCACTTAGATACTGTAACATTCCAACGGTCTCCCTTTAAATTTAAATCCTCTGCCATTCCGTCCCGTGTGCGTAGGCCCATATCTACTGTAGCATTCCGGCGGCCTACCAAGACACCCGCGACGCACGGTGGGCTGAAAATCGGCTTTCATAGACTTAGGGATTTCAATTTGCAAGTACTTGTTTTTATGTCGGATATCGCTTCTATTAGTCATTACTATGTACAAAAATGACACCCGAGTTAATTCTGCCCAAAAACGAAGGAAATATAATTTTTTTACGAAAAATTTGTATGAAGCTAGTATGAAAAATCGAATTATCTCCTAAACGGCATGTTTAACCGTACTATCCTTGGAGGTGGTCATAGTGCTAATTATTTATGATTTTTTGGTTGGCGATCGAACGAAAAATTTAATGCCGTTTTTTTTTTAAAAATCGTCAAAATATTTTTATTTGTTTTTACGTATGAAACTTTTGGTGTTTATGTTGAAGAACACGGACTTTTAACTACACATAACATAAAATAGCATCACTCCTATATTTTCGAAGTAGTTGGCAGAGGTTTATAGTACACCCACACGTAGACAACTATGTTTGAGCTAGATAATTATCAACACAAAATGAGTTTTAAAACTTTTCATACAACCAAATGAATTGGTCATTTGGTTGTATGAAAAGTTTTACTCTTCTAATGAGTCCAAAAAGAAGTAATTAAGTAACTACACTGATTAGGTCTTCTAATGAGTCTTAATAGGTGATTTAATGATTTTCAATATCTCACGACAATGCCAACTATGGATTACATTCAACATTTCCTGATAAGTAAGCTAATTTGTTAATTAGCAGTGCTATGAGTTCTAAGAATAGTTAGTGACAATTATAGATTTTCATTAGCTAATGAGGAGATAACTAATGAGGGTAGTTAAATAATTATTGGCGTTTTGCAATAAAAGGGCTAAAGTTTTGTTATATAATTTAATTTGTTCACAACTGTGTAACTGCTAACACTAAATCAGCGACTATAAAATCTTAGAATGGAAAGTTTAATCACCAATTTAGACTTGTTTGTTCTTCTACGAAGTGAGAGTACTTCATTTGATCATGAAGTATTGTTCAGTGCAGTTGTATCCCGCATAGGCGATTGCCTGTCTGACGAAGATCGTGTTGTTCTCAAAGAATTTTGTCGGAGATTTACGCGAGCCGCTTTACAAAGGTGGCAGAAATCCAACCGATTCCTTGATAATTTCAGGAGAAAGTACGAGAATTGGTTGGGAGCAAATATTGATTGGCCGAGTTTTGTGCAAACTTTAGTTAATCAAGAACCAAGTGTTGATAAGGCACCAAGAGCGCCCTCAGTCTCTCCAGAACCGTCGACATCAACGTCCATTGGAACAATGACGAAAAGATCCCGTAAACCATTCGAAGATCTGGGAAGTAAACAAAAAAAGAGAAGATCTGATGAACACACAGGCGAAGATTCCAGTGAATTGGCATATGCAGCTGCAGCACGTTTAAAAGAAGAAGGGCTGATGAAAAATCCTGAAGTAGCCGCTAAATTAAATGAAACGCTTAAGAAACCAGCGAAAACAATCATATTTACGCCAGAAAAGGCACTTGGATTGCTTCTTTCGCTAAAACTCTCAAAGTGGCAATATATTACGTTGCGTGAGGCTGCCATTCGGGAAGGTGCTAAGGATATTTATCCATCTTACTATAAAGTGCAACAAACTAAGCTTGATTGCTACCCTCCGAAGCAATCAGTGACAGTTACTGATTCATCGGCTAGGATTACACTTCAAGCTTTACTTGATATCACGGTTACAAGAATCCTTCAAAGCCTTTCTAACGAAGAGCATAACAAGCAGTTGAAGCTGATATCCAAGTGGGGATTTGATGGTGCTTCTAACCAAAGCCGATACAAGCAGAAAATTGAGGGTGAGGAAGATGACTCGAACATTTTCATGACCTCCTTGGTGCCACTAAAACTCATAGATGGAGACAACATTTTATGGACGAACCCAAAACCATGCTCAGTTTTGTATTGTCGTCCAGTTCAGTTTACTTTTGTAAAGGAGAGTGAAGCAGTTGTCCTTGAGCTGAAAAAACAAATTGATGAAGAAATTGAGGCCCTTATCCCCACAGAGTGCAATAATAATAATAAGGTGACTCATCAACTAATGATGACGATGATCGACGCTAAAGTCTGCACTTACCTTTCTGAAGCTAGATCAAATGCATCGTGCTACCTGTGCTTAGCAAAGCCTACAGAAATGAACCGCTTAGATGCTGTAACATCAAAAATTGTGTGTTCGGACCTGTATGAGTTTGGCTTGTCATCCCTACACGCCCGTATAAATTGTATGGAATGTCTGTTACACATTGCATACAGGCTCGACTTCAAACGGTGGGCAGCGAGAAGTGATGAGCACAAAGAAATGCTACAGACAAGGAAGAAAATAATTCAAAATAAATTCAAAGATGAGCTCAATCTGTTGATTGATATAGTAAAACAAGGCTCGGGAACCACCAATGACGGGAATACTGCAAGAAAATTCTTTGAGTTTCCTAATAAAACCGCAGCTATAACCGGTTTGGATGAAGACCTCATCAAAAGATTTGCTGTAATTTTACAAGCAATTACATCTGGAGAGCAGGTCGATATAATAAAATTTAGAGATTATGCTCGCAAAACAGCAGAAAAGTACGTATTATTATACGACTGGTACTACATGTCGTCAACCGTTCATAAGTTATTAATCCATGGGGCTGACATAATCGAGAAAAATAATATTGTGCCGATTGGGACTCTCTCGGAAGAAGCCTCAGAGTCTCGAAACAAAGATTTTAGGAGGTTTCGAGAACATCATTCGCGGAAAAGAAGCAGGCAGGATTCTAATCAAGAAATTTTAAATATGCTTGTTGTTTCTTCGGATCCTTTGCTAAGTGCACAAATGCCTAAGTTAGATGCCAAGAAAAAGCAGAGCTTTTTCTTGGCAACTCTCGACTTAATTCAATTTCAGGAAACTGAGTTCGAGTTTTTGGATATATCCAATCTGGATGCTGACTCAGAATTGGAGTCTGACAACGAGAGTGATAAGGAAAATTTGTAAAAAAATATATATATGTACATATTTGTAAATTTGTATTTGAGTGTGTTTGGGTTTTTTTGTAATATTTAATGATTTTTTTTTTTTATTTATTTTACTTTATTTTACAAATGCGTAGTGTTAATTCCTTAAATTAAATTATTTTGCATATAATATAACTTTATATGTTACTTTAATAATAATTTGATAATCTTTTTTTTATTTAAATTAATATAAATGTGTCAAAAACAGCAATTTTTTTATTTCATTTTTCTTGATTCGTGTGTTCTTAATATTTGGGTTAATAACATATCGAACTTTTTAACTTGGACACTAAAAGGGATCGTTTTACATGTAAAAATAAATAAAAACATTTTGACGATTTTTTTAAAAAAAACGGCATTAAATTTTTCGTCCGATCGCCAACCAAAAAATCATAAATAATTAGCACTATGACCACCTCCAAGGATAGTACGGTTAAACATGCCGTTTAGGAGATAATTCGATTTTTCATACTAGCTTCATACAAATTTTTCGTAAAAAAAATATATTTCCTTCGTTTTTGGGCAGAATTAACTCGGGTGTCATTTTTGTACATAGTAATGACTAATAGAAGCGATATCCGACATAAAAACAAGCACTTGCAAATTGAAATCCCTAAGTCTATGAAAGCCGATTTTCAGCCCACCGTGCGACGTGCCGCGGCATGCCGCCGCGGGATCGCTTAGCTCGATCTCCAATGCCGTGTGAAGAAATCCCTTTCGATGCCACGGAATCAATGGATCAAATCACGGAACAAATATAATTTGAAAAAAAAAAGAACGAATTGTTCCAATATCTTCAAAATTTGTTGAGTAAAGTAACTGCCGCTAGGTACTGTACTGGTTATATTACGCGCAACGAGTTCCAACAGCCCTGACCTGAAAGTGCGACACTGTGAAAGTATGCGTAACTTTCACATTATCAGCTAATGGTATAACTGTCACGTTTCATTTGTTTCGTCATAGTTGGGCAAATATAGACTGCAAATATGGAAAGTGTTTATCGTCGCCTTAACATTGTAAGGCTTTGTTTGCTCTCTGGATCGGAACGCATCACAACACTTCATTTAGCAAAATCAGCCTAAAATGTCCCACCGCTGAGACAGGCCTCTCTATGAGTGTCAGTAGCCCCAGTGCGGGTTGCTATATCAGAAAATGTGTTGAATGTTTTGGTTCTGACGGACATGTTTCTCTGTTTTGGGAGCAGTCGTGATATAATAAACAACAAAAAGTGTAATTCAACCCTAAGGCCAATCACTCGACCGGCCCGTTCCTCGAGGCTACTGCTCTCTGCATTAAATTTTAATTAAATAGGTATATATGGCACCGGATAATTGCAAAATATCTTGAGAGATTGTCTTTAAGAACTTTCGATAAATTGTCAAATTAACATTTTTTCTACAATTATACGAATAAAATTCTTCTATTCTATAATATCTCCGTGCGTTCCGAGAAATTGTGGACTGACATAAACTGGCGACCAATCAGCTCTCTGGTCTACAATTGATCTATTTTGGTGTGATAGTTATATTGGAAACTTTTTTTTTTATATAATCTTTATTTATTTAGAGGCTTTTACCTTACAAAGGTACGTCAGCCTCATCGTACCCTTTAAATAACTAATATCTACTTATAATATAATTACTGATTACACGTACCTACCTTTAATTCTACAGATGTTATTATTGCGTAAGCGAGGGAGTTAGTGGTGCAGCAATCATTTCATAAACCAGTTTCGCTTCTCCCGAATTTGGTGTAGATAATATTCTAATAAAAGCCCCAACATCATACAAATTAAGTTTTAACACCCGCATTACTATCTCCCTCTCTCTCCGGTTCTTTTCACATTCCACCAGCAAATGTTGGACGTCTTCGACTTTATTACACACTAGACAGTTAGGGGAATCGACTTTTTTCATTAGATATCCAAATTTCCTAGATGGAAAATGACCGGAACGCAATCTGTGAGCCATAACAACATATGACCTCCTTGTATGACTCTCAGCGAACCAAGGGATTCGAGGAGGATATTGGAAACTTGTGCCCTCAATTGTCTTTGTTTTCTCTGAATAGACCAATGAGAGCCTTGTTTCCTGGTTTACTATCACACGAAATCGGATAAACTGTAGACTTGTGCTTTGATTAGTTGCCATTTCATGACAGTCTACAATTTTTCGGAATTACTTCGAGAGATTTATAGACTATCAAATTTTGATGCGTTAAAAAGTATTCCAAATGTTCAATTAACAATTTATCGAGAGTTTACAATCTCTCAAGTTATTTTATAATCTTACGGAGTGTGCCATTTTCCGGTGACACATTTAATTCGCTTACTTACTATCGTTAAGGCCAAAATAATATTTATTTGGTTGATCGTGGTTGTTTTATACACAACTAGCCTAAGGACGGGTTTTTACGGGATGACGCTGAGTAATACTCAAGTTTTTTATCAGTTAAAGAATTTTCGAAAGCAGAATTACCTACCTCCAATGATTACCTAACGAATAACCAATTTTTCTTATTGAAAATAAAATGAAAAAAAATAAAATTTTGGATCTGACAGATATCATTGGATTACAATTTAATTACATTATTTTATGCTAAAAATAAAAACATTGTTTTAACGTTAGGTTGTGATGTTAAAACAAACATAAAAGCATAAGTAGGTACGGTCACTTTTAGGTCTATTTTTGTTTGATTCATGTTTATCCTTACCTGGATTTGCGACTATAAACAGTATTTCTATATTCAAAGTCACAGAATTACACAATAGTCGCTAATTAAAAATGTGACACTGACAATTGAATAAACGACTTTATTTGCATTTCATAAAATGGCCCATTAAAAAGATTCTAATTTGAAGGCAATTAGAGACTTTTGCAAGACTTATGCTTTTTTACCATTTAGCATTTTTCTTGAAGTGGTCTGGCCATACTTTTCGCTTCAAAAGATATATAATGTGTCTTGTATTGACAAAGATAAATAATCTGAAAACTGACGAAGGTATAAACAACTCGATAGTACTTAAACCAATGTTTAAAGTCCATACCTAATTCTTAAAACGGAAATATTGATCAGTTTACAATAAACAAAACAAGTTTCTTTGTATAATTAGGTAAACATGTTTGAGAGGCATCGATTTAAAGTTTAAACTTCCTCTAAATGGTGTTATCCTTAATCTTTTGAGACCGACCTTGTGCCGAATTTGAAGGTGACCGGAGATCGCTATACCGACCTGTAATAAATAATGCATGTGTCAATATAGGTTGTTTTCACAGCAAAATATTGTTTCATTATTAATATTAATGTAGTACTGAATCAAGATATTATAGTTAGTAGTATTTTAAAGCTGTAGCGTTTTTTTTTTGTTTGAATACGTTAATCTCTGGAACTACCAGTCGCATTTTAAAAAATCTTTTCGGATTGAATAGCCCAATTCTTGAGGAAGGTTAGCATCACGCTACAGCTTAGGAGCCGAGCAAAAAGAAAATAATCAGAAACAAAGCTAAACGGAAACGAATTAATTGCGCGGGAGAGACCGCGGGGTAGCTACAGCTACTAGCAATTATCTACAAAATGCTATAATTGCTACTATGAATGAGTGAGTGTCCTTTCGCTTTTAAATGGTGGAAACACAGATTATTATTTTTTATCTTACAATAAAAAAAATAAAAATCATCATCTTTGCCCTTTTTTGCCATTTAATTGACGACATTAACTTAAATTAATTCCCCACAATTTGAAACAATTGCAATTTTTCTTAAATTTTTACAAAATTTAGGCATAAGTTGTTAGACATAAGAATTAAAGTAAGAAGCCAGTCTGGAAGACTAGATTTGGTAAATATTAATTGGATATTTTTTTATAGTTAAAAAATGTACTTCATCCCTAGACACTTTTGACATGTTTACTAACTCCGCGCGGGCGAAGTGCTAGTATATGTAATATGTATATCACTATATATATAGTGTGAGTGCATTAAATGGTAATATTTAATGAAATCTGCGCAATTAAAACTAACAATGGGTGGTCATATCGCGATCTAAAATTTCTTCGAGACAACCTTGATAGCTCAGGAAAATAAGAACAATTAAAGGTCAACCTGCAAATACCTACATTTTAGTGGAGGTTTATCACCACAATTAGATATGTTTATTACAATAGTAGCTGCGTGAAAAGTCGAAGATCAGCATAGCCATTTCCAGCCATTCCATCAGATTCCATCCCGAAACGAATGGTTTCATAATGGTTATGGTATTGTAAAGTTCGTTTAGGGACATTGCTATATTATCGCAAAATGAAAACCAGTCAATTCGAAGTAAAACATGTTTTCTTTAAAATTAATTACCATATAAAAATTTTTAGCATCCCTTCACGAAATTATTTAAGTTTCTCACACTAAACTCTTTTTCGAAAAGTATTTAACTTACTTTTTAGACTTAGCTATCTTGCGTACCCATGCATGTTAAGTTTCAATAAAATCGGTAAATTCATTTCCAACAATAAGAACTTGCCAATTAGTATGAAATACCGTGCTCCGGTGATCCCGGTGGGAACTCATCAGCTGATGTTTTTTCGTAGACGTCGTAAGTCATATTTTCTCAGGCCATGAATGCATGTAGTTGATATACCTACCTAATGTTCACCTTTAGATAAGTTTGGGCCACTCGTGTGACAAATTCAAACACTATAAAAGTTAATTTGGAAGGTATCTTATTACATAATAATAGAACTAAACATTACGTAGATATTTTTTGAAACTGCTATTAAACCAGTTGTTTTTCTTCATAGTATAAGTACCTACTTAAATTAGCTGCAATAAAAAATAATTGCCCTCGCAGCTCAGACGTCGATATAATGATACCTTGTATAGCCATAAAATGTAAAATAATTCTTATAATTTTCCTGCTATAACGGGTTATTTTTAACACACTATCATGTAAATTGATTTGAATAAGGTAGATTAACCTCTTCGGACTTAGTAATAGGATATCTAAACAGTCATACACTGGGCTTTTTGACAGGATAAACTGGACGGACCATAGAAATATAAAAAAAACAGTGACATATCGAGCCTTACCTAAGGGCAGTTCAGACCTACGCGGTATTCGCTACCAAGGAACAGGTTTAAACTTGTTCAATAAGATCCAGATTCAGTTGTGTTGGGGTGTTGTACAATATTTACTCTGTGTAACATAAGCATAGACAGACTATGTAGTTAAAAATGCTGAGACAGGCCTCACGCGAGCCTAGTGCAGGTTGGTGGAGACGTGATATGTGTTTAAATTTTTGGTTCTTGGATCGTTCTATATAGTGTCGGACGTAAAAGAATACCACTATATCCCATTACTTCCCCTGGGTGTCGTAATGGGCGACTAAGGGACTCACCAGAGAATGGGCAGCAGCATTCTCTGTGATTCTGTGCATTGCAACAGCTACACTGCGATCGCCAACCCGACTGCCAAGCGTGGCGATTATGGCAAACCCTCCCCTCCCCCTTGGCCTATGTCCAGCAGTGGACGTCTTTCGGCTGATATGATGATGATGATTTGTTCTTCTGCTTCTTTTCGAGTTTATGGTGAACCTTAAACAGTTTGTGGGCAGCAATTGTACTTGGGGCACTCCAACAAGTGTATCATGTTTTGGACAAGGGTACTGCACTCACATTTGTTGCCAAACGCGCCAAATTCCATTTAAACTCAAAACCGATTGAGGTAGCAGTGAGTGCGGGCTTGTGATGGCCTTCAGAGATGTTACTTTTATTATGGCGTCAAAAGAAGCAAGCGTCGCTGGTTATGACTCTTAAAGGAACAGTTTGGATTTATCAGCGTGGGGGAAGGATTAGTCAGCAAGAATGTGCGTGGCCGAGCACCCAGGTACTGTCTAGCTACTGAGCAGTGAGCAGACAGTCCAGTTCCACACACTGGGCGAACCCTGAAGTTCGCCCAGTGTTTGGAATATGTAAAAACTCTTACTTTTTATAACATCATATTTATTTGTCATAAAAAGATTTTGCAGCTATTTGTAAATCCCTGTTTATGCAGACAGTCCGAATACATATAAGAAAAAACAAAATTATACACACAACACTGAGTTTTTTTTTACATTGAATGAACCATAAATTAAAAGGTCAGTCAAGGTCAATCAGTTAAAAGGCGCGGCTATTACCACGGGCCCACACTTCTCTCAATTTTTGTTTAGTCATTAAATTTTTAAAAAAAATCTTTCAGCCTCCATACAATGACGGCTCAGCAGCTTCAGGCTTCGTGGGCATGAAGCCGTCCACGACGAAGGCACATCTGGTGCGGGCCGTGTTGGAGTCGCTCGCGTTTAGAACGGCGCAGCTTTATAGCTGTGTGCTCAACGAGACCAACTACGCGTTCCATACTATCAGGTAAGAACATTGTTATTACTATATTCCTTCTAGAAGAATAAAAGCTAGGAATATCCAGAATTCCTTTACTGCCAAGTAAGCGCAGAATAGTGTTTTCTGATTGGAAAGCACAGATATAGAGGTCAGGTCAGGTCAGATCAGCCCATTGACTAAACAATAACGCTATAAAAGGACTACTGTGTAGATAAACCGACGGTAAGGCCTTCAGGCTAGGTGGACCGACAATACTCGCAGGAAGTCTGGTAGCAGCAAGCTGAGAGTTGCCGAGAATCGAGATAAATAGCGTGCAATTGGACAGGGCCCCAAGTCTGCTATTACAATAGTATCATAATGGTCTATCATTGATTTCATAATTGTTGATTTTGACAAGTTTCGTAATCTACTAATATAATAGCGTCATTATGACTTTCCAATGGTCAACCACTGACACTCCATTGAAAGAAATGGCATAGAATGGTAATCTCGTGCATAATGACAAATTAATGACTGACTTATGCGGTAATCTTCTAAAATTTTGACAGTTCCTTTAATCAGTGACCTACCATTAGAACGTCATTGTGCAGTCATTGCTTATATTAGCTCGGTTGTCAAAAAGTGTTTGATAATTTATCGTGTTTGTGGAATATTGAATGGAGAAATGTATTCACTACGAGCAAATATTCTCGAGCTAGCCAACGCAGTGGATGCTAACCTAACTGCAAAACACCGGCCGCTACAAATAAAAATAGATTTAACGTCAGTAATCAGTGCAGTAATGTCACATTTGACTTTGACAGCAAAAAGATAAAATATTATTGAGTTTCATCACGTTTTTGCTATTTTCGAACTTCTAACAATAAATAAAATTTAAAAATATATTTAAAAGAAATCTGGCATTATTTAATATCAAATATAGTAGTAGTTTTTCAAAAATCATTTCTACTATCGGGTTTTATAATAATGGCAATACGACAATGTCATTTTACCACGATTCCAATGATCGACCATTATGAATTTAGCAGATTATGAACTTTTAGCAAAATGACAATGGGAGCGTGTTGGAATGACGAATTTATAAAAAATAGCAGACTTGGGGCCCAGGTCTATGTCCAGCAGTGGAATGTAGTAAGCTGACGATGGTGACGTATACCTGTCTCTTTTCTGTAAGTTGTAGTTACGCATGTCTGTCCAATCAGAATTCTAGAAAAAGACAACTTCTTGCCGCTGGATTAGTGTGTCTCTCCCACACTTTTCTGATCTTATTCACTTCACAGCTGTATGGGGAACGCTCAGTCCATTCTTCTACATCTATTCGGGAAACAAAACAACATAAAAATGACAATTACCAATATTCCTGGTAAGCGTGGTGATGATTAAATCTGACTCCTTATCCTCAAGAGATTATTGTTTGAATACTGCAATAGTAAAAATGGTGTTACTTATACACCTGCCTAGTTGTCCTCTAGTTTGGGTATTTTAGGACTTTTGTCGACTTTATGAAAGAACTACTTATGTTCTACTTGAAACGTATGCTCATACTCCAGAATTCTACGCATGTACTTGGGTATAATCAACTAAGTTCATGCCTTAATAGAAACGCAGTTTTGAATTTTCCAAGCTCAGGACAGCGAGCGCCGAGACAAGAAAATCCGAAAGTAATTTCATATTAATGCGCTTACATTTAAGTGTTCTCTAATCTGACTGTTTCAGCGTCTTATATCTTATGGACTAAGATCCCAGAGCTGCCAGACCTCCCTTATTTTCTCACTAACAAAATGTGTGGGATAGAATAGTGTCAGTCTGTACTTTTAACATACGCATACCTGCTAGCTTATGCTAACTTATTCGCAAGGTTGAAGGGCTTAGTTTATTTTGTAGGTGCAAATAACAAAAGCTAAAGTCTGCCAGGATTTGGGAGGATGCAAAACTACCTCCTTTTATTTTTTTAACGATGGGAAATCATCAACTGAAAAAATGCCCGTCGGCCCAAGCTAGCAGGTATGCGTATTATGTTAAAAGTACATACTAAAACTATTCCATCCCACATATTTTGTTAGTGAGAAAATATGAGAGGTCTGGCAGCTTTGGGATCTCATGTCTTTGAACTTGGAACACATGCAGAAGAACATACGTTCATCATCATGAATTGAGATGGTAAATGAATTCAGCGATCTATAAGATACGAATGTAAGAATATTAGATTGAACTTTGATATTTAAATATTTCAGGCTAGACGGCGGTGTATCCAACAACGACTTCATAGCTCAGTTAGTGGCAGACCTCACAGGGTTGCGCGTCGAGCGGCCGGTCCACGTGGAGATGTCGTCACAAGGCTGTGCGCATATAGTTGGATATAAAATAGGTAAGATACTTTCTTCCTTTACGCGAGGATCTCGTGGCTAAATAGCAGCCGCGCGGGTTGATCTTCAAGGTTAAGCAGCGCTTTTGGCGGTTTGTGGGTGGATCGGTGACCATCTTAATATACCGAGACTCCTGCGTGCCTCGAAGCACGTTAAGCCGTTGGTCGCGGCCTTTGATTATCTTTGGCAATCGGATTGTCAGAAGCCAGAAAATCTGACACCAGACAGTGTTACCGAGCTACTAGGTTGTGGAGGTCTGGTAGACAGCCGCTCCACGTCAAATGCTGGTATTCAGCTGAATCCGGTATGACTGGAAGCCGACCCCCATATAATTGGGACAAGGATACTTCCTACAGTCAATCAGGGGTCTCGCGTAACTCAGTGACAGAGTTGTGGAGATCAGAGGGGCAGTCGCTCCATGTAACATAATATGGTAAATATTAGATGTTGTGCACAAAAAATGCAAATGTTTTTAGGGTTCCGTACCCAATGGCCAACGGGACCCTATTACTAAGCATCTGCTGTCCGTCCGTCTGTCTGTCAGTGGAACCGTAATAGGTAGATAGTTGAAATTTTCACAGAGTGTGTGATTCTGTTGCCGCTATAACAGCAAATAATAAAATACATAGCATTAAATCTTGTTCAATGATACGGAACCCTTCATGCGCGAGTCTGACTCACACTTGGCCGGTTTATTTTATTCGTGATGAGCTTGTTCTAGACCTCGATCTCGCCTGTAAATGATGCATGAGGTCTATAATACGATTGAGCGCAGAAAATGCCTGTTCACTCCTGCTTTAGCGGGTGTTAGGTGGTAGAAAATACCGATGCTGGCAGAGAGTTCCACAGTTTTGACCATGTTTTTTCTTTGTAGGATCCTGACCAAAATCCTTTTTGTTCATAAGTCCACAATCCAATACTACGTTAGCGTAAGTTTTCTGCCACCACGAACTTACATTACACCCCTTCTTTCAGGTATATGGAAATCAAAAGAAGAACTAAAGAAACTTCGAAAAATCGACTGCGTATTCAACCCTCGTCCGCAAATCAAGAAAGCATACGAAGTGGCATTCTCCCGTTGGCAGGATGCCGTCAAACGAATGTGCGGTTGGTACAACGGGGAAACTACGTCACAGGCCACCATATCTGACTCCAGCACTAGTACAGTCACGCCACAGAGTAGCTTTAAGGTCGCCGGCGGTCGAAAGAACGGCAGTATATCCAAATAGCAGTGGCTTTTCTGTCTGCTCGCGATGTTTGCCGCGTGCTTGCCTCTCTGCAGGTGATACAGGTGTCGCCGGGACCCTCTCGAGGTTCAGTTCGTGACCTTGTAGGTCCCAGATGATGAAGGTTTGACAAGAACAGCTTACAAGGGCGGATCAAGGATTGGGGGGGGGGGGGGGGGGGGGCACGAGCCAGACAAGTATAAAGTGTCTTCCCTAGTATTGTACTATGAATAGGATTATTTTTTTATATAATATAAAAAAAAAACAAAGTCGGGTTAGTTACACCATTTATAAGTCGGAACGGCTGGATCTGTTTTTATGATCTTTGATTGACTTAATTCATCTTTTCATTCTCGTTAACACGACATTTATTGATGCTGAGGTGGCTGAAATTTCGCCGGATCAGCCATAATAAATAATATAAAAATACATAAAACAGTACTCCTGTACTTTAAGTTGCACCTGCCATGTTGTCTCTGCACCACCCTAAGGTCGAAAATGCCTAAGGCATTAAGTCCGCCTTCGTACAGTGTTTTCACTAGTGCATAAAGATTTGATAAAATAAACAAATAAATAAACAAACACTCGTGCCCTTATTTATGTACTCAACAACCAAAAACTGAGCTCCTATGCGGCTCCTGGATCCGCCCTTGCTTGCGCGATTTCGTCAAAATACCTAGGGAAGCTCATCTTTGAATATATCAGTAAACATGCCCGTCTGACAATCGGCACGTCCGCATAGACTTGATGATATAAAACCGCACTGTTATTAAACTTTAATATTAATTACCAATGATATTATGGAATTTGGAACTACTCAATGGTTAGGTGTATCGTTAGTGCCTGTTATGACTAGATAGAGATAATTGTTAAGCGATAACAAAGATTTATTATGTGTTAAGATAGTGAAAAATATATTAGTGAATATATTATGTATGTATGTAATACGCTAAATGATACGCTTCTTGTGGAGGTTAGTGTACAGGTGTTCGCTCACCGGGAGCATTCGCCTGTAATGTACCGTTACAGAGTCGAGCATTACATCGATGAGTGAGGTGAACCGAGCATTATAGTGCGCACCGTTAAATGATACAATCTGTGACATTTTGAAAGCCTAGTCCACACGTGCGTACATGCTCGACGTTTTTGCGTTATTTCGAGTAAGATCGGTCGTATAGATCGTTATAACATAAGAGTTATTGCTCGAAACCGAACCAAAACGTTTTATTGGAAGAGCAAGATTCACGTGGCTTAATTTATGTTTGATGATACTTGCTCAACGATCAACGAACAGCAACGTATGTGTAGAACCGTTATAACGTCCATTCCTCTGTTTTGTTTTCACGTAAATACCGCTTCGTCTGACGTTGTGAAAACAAATAATTCAGCAGCAGGCAAATGCTCAGAATCAAATTTGAATTGTTTCTTTACAAATATTAGCAAATTCTCGTCAGTCAGGGAGGCAGTATTGTAAGGTCTCAGGGCCAGGAGTCCATAGCATCCTAGTTTGGATTCCTGACTCCCACAAACCTTTGTACCTCCAATATTTTACATTTTTATTAAAAAAAAAAAGGAATGCTCAAAATGTTACATTACAGGCGAATGCTCCCAGTGAGAGAGCACTTGAACATATAGAAAAATGTGCAATATTTCTGCTCAAAGGTTGGTGACTGGTTTAAAATGACACATTAGGTTTAAGATTTATTTTAAAATAGCTTCATTTATAATTTAGAGACTTTTGGTCACAAGGTGGAGACTCAATAAATCAAAACACTGGCAATACTAGTTTCTACGAATATGTTGTCTTTTATCACAGATTTGAAGTCACTAACTGCAACAGCCTGCTTTCATTTTTCCGTCAGATAGTCACTATCCTTGACTAGTTTGAATTTTTTTTGACGTTTTATGTTTATTTTTAATTTCGGTGACAGGATTTATAATAGTTTCAAAATATCCCCATGAACCAGTATTGCCAGTGTTTTCATTTATTGTCGTATCGAAGTCTCGACATTGTATGTCAGTGTCTTTCCTGAGTGTGTCACACTCAGGAAATACACTATTCAACTACTACTAACAAAGTGCTACTCCAGACGACTATATAGGATGATTGCTAATTGTGTTCCTTGAAATGTGTTATACTCTAGTATAATAGCTGATTTGCATCGGTTTTGACCCCGAAAACATGGGGTCCATATTGGGTGGTTTCCGAGTTATCGATGGTATTAAGATTTTTAGAATTTTACTACCTCACGACCAAAAACTGCAAATGGTGAAAAATCTGTTCCAGTCTGGATAGTTCTGATATTTTTCGAATAGCAATTGAATGAAAGAATCCCTCAAATAACATTTATTAAAGAAAAATTGCCATATCTTTGGAAATAAAGCGTCGTAAAGTTCAATCTATGAAAACTACTTGAAACAAATCTTAGTTATTGAGACAGTTTACTCAAAATAAATGTATGGACGTACAAATTACACGATACACTTCCTTGTTTAATAAGCTTTCAAAAATGGTATAACAGTTTGTTTTTTTTTTACTTTTGTCATGTGTTGGAACAAGTTAAAATTAAAAAATTAAAAAACAGTAATTAAACAAAAAAACATAAAGCCTAATGTTTTCGGGATCAAAATCGTTGCAAATCTGCTCTATGAAACCCATTTCAAGGAACGCACTTAATTACCAATCATCCTGTATAAGCTTAAAGGGAACTGTGAACTGTAAACAAACTAGTTAATTTTAATAGCTTCAAGTTTATAAAGTAACCAAGATTGTTTGGTTTTTATTTTTGATTCTAAAGATCAAAAATAAAAACCTAACAATCTCTCAAAAGGAAAAAATATTCATTATTATAAATGAGATTATATTTCGTTACTATAATTATATTATAAAGTCAAATTGTTTGGTGATTGAAGTTGTGAAAAACTCAATGTAATGTGTGAAGTTATAACGGTTTGATATTATGTGATATCAACTTGATAAATACAGGCTGTGTAACTACATCAGTGTGAAATTGTAAAAAAAAACTGATTGTGTATGTACTTTATGTACTAATGTAATGTATTAATACAGGTTGACTTTGAACGAAGGACATTTCCGGGGAAGATTTCGTCAGCTGAGTTTTAAACGGGACCTAAAGGTCTTCGTTTCGGATCGCTTTCGTCCTTTATTTGCAGGGGAACCCTTCTAATGTTCTTTTCATACTGTCCTTCGTTTGAAATACGTCGTTTCATATCTTTGAAGACATGATGAATGCCTTGAATTTTGTGTAGTTCACACTAGTTTTAATGGTCGAAACTTGCCGTGAAAAGAAAATAAAATCTTTAAAGTTGTATGTATGCCATAATTTTGTCCATGGGATTGTTTTTGTCGAGTGATTGTGATATTATGATTCCTATAGACCTATCCATAAAAATATCACCGTGGAGACTTAAGGTACAGTGAATTTATCTGGCCCTTTGCTAGGTAGTAACAGCAGTGCGATCCTCAGCAGTTAACATGAAGTGAGCAGTCGATTCATCCAATCCAGGCGAAATGACAGATAACGTCAAGCTCACTCCACCTTAGTTTTCACGGTGAATTTTTTACAGAATAAACCGGTTGCTCATTTTATAGTTATAATACCCTTATGTAGGGAGCATCCCCAGACTACAATCAAGTAAACATAAAAAGACAATATTTTCGTTTATAAGTTGATAAATAATTATAATTTAACCTCAGTTGTGTTATAGCTGAAAATATAATTGTTCCTACTTTATTAAAATTGAAGCTTTTTATATGAAATCATAATTTTATATCTTTTTTACCCTCCCATGACGTTATGTTTAAGAGGCCCCTTCTAATGTTTTAGAAATGTTTGAAATCAGATTTTAATCGTATTTAAGTAGATTAAGTGAACCTTATAATAATAGTTTTGTATCATTTTTATCTAGTTAGCGAATTGTATCTATACCTAAAAGAAACTAGGTCCATCATTCATATTAAGTTTTATTGTTTGAAATAAGGAGTTTTAAATTTCCTTTATTAAAGTACCTCCTAAACGCTTATGCAAACATCGAATCCTACAACGTGGGAAGCTATTGGTAGATAAAAATGTATTATTGTTTTATTTGAAATAACATTGTAAAAAGAATACTTCAAAAGTATATTCCATAAAATGCTGAATTTGTTCTTTGCATTTTATTTAAATTAACCTATACCGTCACTGTACCTTGCCTACCTGTGTGCCTAAATTGTGATATTAGACACTTTTCGAACTGTTTGCCACCACAACATAAAACCAGTTGGCGTGCTCGAAGCGCCGCATTATAACACTAGCGGTCCCAACTGACCTTGTATTAGAACATGATTGCACCCATGTGGTCCAATTGCTAATCTAAACCATCGTGGGACACACTCAAACACAACCAAAATAATCATCGATTTCTGTCCAGGCGTTTAGTCGAGGAGTTCAAGGCCACGTCGGTCGTGTTAGAAGAGAAGATTTTCGCCTTCTATAGAAAACCGTGGTGGTCAAAAGGATATATAGGAGGAACTCAGTCGTGTATCGAACTGTATTGTGGATAGATGGAGAGGAGGGGGAGACCAAAGAAATAATGGATGGATTGTGTTAGGAAAGACATTATTATGAAAGAACAGGGAAGAAATGCTTATAATTTAAAGAGTTATGAATATAAATGTGGATGGATTGACAATTGGAGAGAGAGGCCAAAGAAAAGATGGATGGATTGTGTTAGGAGTGATATGAAAAAAAAAGGGAGTTAGTGATAGCGTGACGGCTGACAGGACAGAATGGAAAAAAACGTGTTGCGCCGACCTTTAGTAACATGGGATAAGGGCAGGAAGATGATGGCCAGTCAGTCAGATAGGCGATAGCATGACAAGAGAAAAAACACGTTGCGCCGACCCCACAAAGTTACTTATAGTTAATGAGGGTTATAAAAACTGGGTTGTATCTGGATATCTGATATCTGATGGCAGGTAGGATGATGTAGTAAAGTCAAACAAACGAACTGCACAACACACATTTATTGGAAACCGAAATTTCTCTGCTCCATGATATATTATGAATGTGCCCCTTAAATAAATCGTCCTCAAAACGTTCTCATAATTTTATTGGTGTTAAACAATGCTTCAAATTGATCAGGAGCCATCCTATGACGTCCCAATGCCATTATAATTCCGTTGTGAAAAAAGTATAGTGCTATGCGTTTTGTATAGCTCCAAGCCACTCGCATGCAAAGTTTGATTAGGATTGCGTTCCACGACCGAGCGATTGATCACGTTATACCTACCTCGATACTTTGCAATACAATAACTCAATAGCAAGGTGCTTGGTGGAAACACGGCTTAGAGTTAGGATGCCAACTTTCTCACGTATCATCGATCGTACCTACCTACGAGTACCTACAGAATGTTACAGTCAACAAAACTTCACTCCTGAAAAAATACTAGCAATTTGTCTGCATGCGATAAAGCATTGCTTAATACAAACATTTTCAACAGTAACAAGTTTGATTTCTTTAACATCAATATGTGTTTTCGTTTCAGCAAATTGAGAAGAATACTCCGAAACTGGATGGCACCACATTTCAGAGAGAAAGAATTGTGAGTCAAAATATATATTTTTTAATGTTCGCGTTTGTACAGTTTAAAATTATGTCGTCCGCCTTTCCACATTTCAATTGCAAAAACGATAACAGACATAATCGTGCCTACAAATAGTATCAGGAAAGCTACACATTGGTCTCTTAATCTTATTTTGAAGAAAGCTCTGGGTTCACAATCGCGTTCGGACCTCGAGGTAGGGATATCAAGCATTTGCCGAGTCCACTTGTAGTACATAGTTGGTAAGCCAGCTTCATTCAGCCGTTCTGTAATCATTTGGAGATCCTCGTAGAACGGGAAACCTAAGGGAACAGAACAGAGTTAATACATCGTTCAAATAGAAACTTAGCTGCCTTGCCTTTTCCCAACTTTGGGGTCGTCTAACAGTGTGCAACTGAATAATTAATACCAGTTCTTCATAGAGCGACTGCTTATCCTCACAACCTAGTAACTTGGTAACACGGTACCTCTTGGCAAGTTTTTAAGGCTTCCGAGTATCGGTAATGACTGTCAAAGATCTTTAAATGAAAGCTCAAACCAATAGTTTAACGTGATTTTCGGGGCCTCGGTATATTATAATCGATCCACCCACTTAAGGGCTTCTGACTACCCGTAACGGTTGCCATAATTTCGGTCCGTCTATGACTGCCAAAGATCTAAAAATGCAGCTGGGGCCAGTGATTTAACGATAAGCATTGCTTAATACCTATGTTACTTTGACCAAATAGTTGACTAAGGGCGGCTTCGACCAAACTGGAATAAATTTAACTCTGGGGATAAATCGCTACTAACGCGAGAGTAAACCAATTTCACGTTTACCCAACTACAATCCGAGGAATAGCGAGTCTTCGGGAATACTCACTATACCACCGATATGCATGGAATACGGAGTTATTCCAAAAAATGGCGTCCTATTGTTTTATGTAGTTGTCATTTCAACTCAACAGTCAACACAAGGAATTTTTTGCTTCAAATAAGGGGTCATCCATAAATTACGAACCACGAATTTCATGATTTTTTGACACACAAAAAACATAAGTGTCAATTTCTTTCTCGTCATTTTTATTTGCAATTCTTTGATTGTAGATTTCACATCGTCACTACTTTTTAAACTTGTCCATAAGTTATTAACTTCTTGTACAATTTGTTTTTTTTTTATCAGCATAAGCTGCACTGTACGTTTCATATAGTTTACGGTAAAGATTACCTAAATCACTTTTTTTGTTCATTTTAAACTTGTTTCTTAAGTCAAAAATCACAAAATAGTAGAACTAAGAACGACATGGAGTATTGCAGCCACCTTTGGGATGGCTCAGCTAAATATAGTTGTATATGTTTTTGAGGTTTTCGCAAAGTAATAGTATGCCTTCGGAAACACAGACGCAGGCAGAGAGTTCCACTCCTTTGCTGTGCGCATTATAAAAGACGTTTGGAAACGTTTAGTGCGAATTGGTGGAATAGCAATAAGGTAGGGATGGTAACTTGCAGTGCGTCTAGATATCCGATGGCAGAAGGGGGCCGGTGGGATGAGGTCGTGGAGCTCCTGGACACTCTCCCCGAAGTACAATCTGTAGAAGACCGACAAGCAGGCAACCTTGTGGCGATGAGCCAAGCTGTGAAGCTTGGCATCCACCAGTTTTACGTAGCCAATGAGCCTTTTAGCTCTGTGTTCCACCGAGTCAAGCGCGGCAAGTTGGTATTTAGCTGAGCCATCCCAAAGGTGGCTGCAATACTCCATGTCGTTCTTAGTTCTACTATTTTGTGATTTTTGACTTAAGAAACAAGTTTAAAATGAACAAAAAAAGTGATTTAGGTAATCTTTACCGTAAACTATATGAAACGTACAGTGCAGCTTATGCTGATAAAAAAAACAAATTGTACAAGAAGTTAACAACTTATGGACAAGTTTAAAAAGTAGTGACGATGTGAACTCTACAATCAAAGAATTGCAAATAAAAATGACGAGAAAGAAAGTGACACTTAGGTATGTTTTTTGTGTGTCAAAAAATCATGAAATTCGTGGTTCGTAATTTATGGATGACCCCTTATTTGAAGCAAAAAATTCCTTGTGTTGACTGTTGAGTTGAAATGACAACTACATAAAACAATAGGACGCCATTTTTTGGAATAACTCCGTATTCCATGCATATCGGTGGTATAGTGAGTATTCCCGAAAAGACTCGCTATTCCTCGGATTGTAGTTGGATAAACGTGAAATTGGTTTACTCTCGCGTAAGTAGCGATTTATCCCCAGAGTAAAATTTATTCCAGTTTGGTCGAAGGGGACAAAACAGGGTGACAGATGGGAATAGTTCAAGCATAACTTGATCAACGTTTATACCTGATCGGGCAATGTAGGACAAGTAATATGTGTAGAAACATTCGTCCACTATATCGATGAGAGGGGTATCGTGGCTGTCTCTGAACTGCTGAGTTATTTCCATGTCGGCGTCCGATTTTCTGTCCACTGTTGCCGTGTTTGATTGTTGCAGGATTATTCCTGGGGCAATAGAGTAAATAAAATGATTAATTAATATGAAGGTAGTGTACAGCTACAATACATGTAAGGGTATTTAGGCGTAGATATCAGAAGTAACGTTCCCAATAGGTTTTATACAAATTTCCGTGACAATTTCACAAATGTATACCGACAAAGCCCGCTTGCAATGTCATCCAAGATTCAAAAGATATTTAAAAGGCTACAGAACATTGTATGGCTTCATCGAGGTAAATCTTCTTTATAAACACCCTCCTCTCCTTTCCGATCACAGAGCAAAAATTATTTACGAAACCTACCGTGTCTCGTGCAGTTATTTTTGCCTGGCCTACACAACTTTGATTTCAATGCTTGTTGAGATCTTAATTTGCTCCGCAGTGATGTTTTTATTTCTGGCAAAGAGGCAATAATCGGCTTTAAGGATTCATGTTTACTTTTACGGCATATCTTCACCGCATGTCGGTGTTTTGAAGAAAACATAGTGTGTACTATGTATGTGTTCGACTTACCAAGACGGTCGCCAGGCATCAAATGGGCTCGATCGAAGAATGATGTTTGTAGCTTGTCTTCTGGTGCCTGTAGCTGTTTCATGAATTCTCTCATTGACGGAGAGGTGTATAAAGTAGCTTCAGATAAGTAAAGATCCTCTAGAGTTTTAATTTGTTGATAACGTTGCACAGTTGTAAATATTCTGCTCAGGTGACCCTGAAATATTAGATAGCCTGTTCAAAGTGCAAATTTTCCTTGTTCCCTTTTATTTTTAAGGATGGGAAATCATCAAATGACTTCTTCCGCTATGGGTGGAGCGGAAGAACGTGTCAGACTCTTACTGACTAAAACCCATCCGTGTTCCTTCTAAAACCCTTTGCGTTCCAGGGCCGCGGTGACTCTTTCGAATAAATTCCGCAACCCTCGCAGGCTCTGGCCTTAGCGGGCCCCGTCTTCTATGCTGACATCTCTTTGAAGCGCGCGTGAAACAACGCGCCATCGACCCGGACCTGGTGGTGATCGAACAGCGAGCCACCCAATGCTCGCCGTCCGCAGCCTCGCGACTACGGTGGCCGGGGATCGCCCTGCGTCTCCCGACGCCCGGGACGTCTTCTCCTGTAACGGCGGGCGAAGGCCTTGACTTTCCCTCGCGCGGCCCGCTTCTTCCTTCGCTAACATTACTGCTTCGCAGAAGGAGGTGACTGCTTCCCAAGCCTCCTCGCTCCGGACCATGGATTTGACCAGGGCCGGACGCGAGAGGTCACGGCGGTGCTCAGCCCAAGCAGGGCAGACCTCCACCGTATGCTCCACCGTGTCCTCCGGGCGATCCTCACAGTGCTGACACCTGGGCGTGTCCTCCCGCTGAATCCGAAACAGGTACCTCCTGAAACAGCCGTGTCCGGTGAGTACCTGCGTCAATCGGAAGGTAAGGATGCCATGGCGCATCTCCAGCCACTCCCCAAAAAGGGGTCTTACCGCCGCAATTGTGACGTGCCCAGCGATGGGTTGCGATAGTCACCATCTCCATACCGCCATGGTATCCTGCCGGAGCTCCGTCCGCCGCGCTGCAATTTGCCGCGGTAGCGAAGATTCACCCCGGCGAAGCGCCTACACGCGCCACGGGTAAACGTGCGCGAGAGCTTTCGCCTCCAGATCCCATGGCGGTAATCTAGCAAGGAGGCTCGCAGCCTCGCCGGAGACCGTTCGGTATCCCCACGCCAGCCGGATGGCTATGACCCTTTGGGACGCGTTGAGCTGGCGGGCTGATCGCCCCTTCAGCGTCTGCGCCCACACTGGGGCCCCATAAAGGGCCATGGACCGCACGATCCCCGCATAGAGCCTCCGGCAGTAGGCGTTTGGATCCCCTAGATGGCAGGAGCTGCTTGAAGGCAGGGGCTGCCTTCAAGCGCCGTGGGTCTGTCGAGAACGAGCCCCAGAGACCCGTTGCCGATGTGAACCCCTCCTACCGATACCTACGTGACTTATACGGTTAGTTTTAGTTACTTTACTTTGACGCTGTATTTTTAACTCAAATTTACCTGATATACGCCTAGAAAAAAGATCGAACCCAATAAGCAAGCGCTTCTTAAAATCATGAATGTTCTTGATTTCATCGGTGAGTATCCAAGCATAGTCGCCATCACAGAGTTGTGAAGATAACACCAGAATGTCATTGTCTCTGGACCAGCCATTGTTTTGTTGATCATCGCTGTAGCCCACATGATTCCACCGATGGCCACTAGCACCGCACCTATCAGGGCCCATAATGGCGGAGAGAACAGGTTAAACACCCCTTGCCAAAGCGGTACAACATTAGGCTTCCTAATTAAAGCACACAACTTGTCAGTTTTAATGTAATGCAGATAATAAATATGCTCATCCGAATACAAAGTCATAAATCGTGAATTGAAGGATACATCCAGCTCGCTACGGATTATACAGCCCAAAGCACCACTAACATTCCCGGGTTGCACGTAGCCATAATTGTCACACTCTTCATTTTCAGGAAACGATAAATTAAATTTTAAATGTGAGAGGATGTCGTGCATTACCATTCCATCTAAACCGCAATAACCATTCGTTAAGTTTAAATTAAAATTCACGTAATAGTGTAAATTCTTGCAAGTTTTGATAGATGTGGGATATCTGTCGAATATACTCGCTTGCATAGGATAATCATCAGCTAGCTTTTCCCCACTTTTCTTTACGGCTTGAAATACGGCCTCAAAATGAGAAGCGTTAATTAATTTAATAGATCTGTCATATAAAATCCGAGAAGATGGTTTTTTATCGTTATAAACCACCATCTTTTGTTCACATGCAAAAGGGAATACTACACCAACACGCATGATTTGGAATCTGTGCCACAAAGTGTTCATGATATTTTCCAACAATGAGAAATCATTTGGATTCATCGTGCCATTCTTACATTTGAATTTGCTGTCACCGGTAATGATAATGTATAATACAGACCAATTGGATCTAATAAAAAATCGCCATAGGCTAGAGTCAACCATCTTCGGTGTTAAATATCTTGTCATTATCATGACATTAGGATTATCACTTGTCCTAATGAAGTCCCGTGTGACATTAATTCTAATGTCTATATCTGAACCATATACATTTAGTAACAGGACTGATTTGTCAAGAAGACTGTTTTGCAGGATACATGTTTTTAATACTGGGTGAGCGTGCACATCCATGTCGAAAAACACTGTTTGTGAATAGTTTTCAAGTGGTAGTAATATCGAACAATCCGTAGCAACTGGTGCGAACTTGTACTTCAGCTCAGAGCTTGAAATTGCGAGAAATTTTGTAATGATGAGAAATGGAAAAAGTTGCATTTTCATGTTAATGGATTAAAATTCACAGCACAATATGCTTCCTTGATGTAGAAAACACTAATGAGTTCTCAGAAATGCTCCTTTAATATAGACGTGTTTAGCCTACCCACTTGATCATTATCAAAGCCCACAACAATCTATCACCCTAAAGCGTTTGCAATGTCAATCAGTTAACGTGACGGTACAAATATAAACTTGAAGATTTCTTTATTGATGAAGATGGACTTATTTGGATAAAGCTACCATCTGATTGAACAACACATTTTTGTAAATGTTATTTGGAAAATGTACAGCTTAAGATTGATGTTGTAATTTTGTAACCTTATTTATGTGTCTTCGAATTTATTTTATGGAGAGACGTTACGTTATGAGAGAATTAAGACTCCCATGGGGATTCCAAATGATTGCTTTTGATTTGAAGTCACGCATATTATTCCCATTAGTTTGCCTAGCCTAGTACTTAGCCGAAGAATCAGCATTCTTTTTCAAGCCATATTTTATTTATAGTCACCTGCGTAAGGCAATCACATAGCATATTTTGAGAAGCATCTCCAAGGTCTAGGTCGACTTAAAGTGTCATTTGTGTGGGAAATTATTTCGGTTGGTAGAATTAGACTTGTGCGTTGGTTTAAGCATGAATAAGATAGGTCTAAAATGCTGCCATGCAGAATTCCATACCATGTATATGTAATTGTATCTGGGGAGTGCCATACACAGAAAACCAGTCCAACCGTAAATGGGGGTCGGGAGTAGTGGGGTCGGCAGGTTGATGGGATGAAATCAAACTGACCTGTCTGCACAGCACGCATTTATTTATTTTAGAAACACAATCAATCATTTGCATGGGTAAATACAAAATATAGATATGGATGAAACAGTAACATTATCAGATGATTACAATCCAGTTGGTGATTGTAGGTACTAGCTACAACTAAGTAAGCTAGCTAATGGGTGTTTTCACACCGGACGCTAACGACCACGATATGATAACTACTCGATATCAGCGGGCAGTTGACCTTTAACAACATTTCACAGTGAAGAAAGGCTAGTGCATTAAAATATCAGCGTGCAGGGCCGCATCGCATCGCAAAACGAAAAAACCCAGTGCGTGGCCTTGCGATATTACTTGGGTGCATTGGTTCATACAAAGTCTACAAAGAAGATATTTGAATATCCTAGTATGTTTGCGGCGCTGAGTGCCCTTAGGAGCGCCAGCCTATTCACATAAAAGTATAATTCCCAAAGCGACGCAGATTGCCGCCGGCAACAGCAGTGCTGCTTAACCGCAACGATAAAATGTGGTAACACTACTAGTTTCTTTGTCGGTCAAGCTGCCTAAACTTTTCCCAGTTATGCTGAGATGAGATCAGCTTTCAGTCTAACCGGATGCAGCTTTTCCAGTATTTCACACGAAACGACTGATTGTCTGATCTCTCCGACCCAGTTACTGGTAACGATATACCTTGACAAGACTTGTTACACTTTCGGGTTTTAACTAGCGTCAAAAGTCTACGAATGACAGGCGGAACCTACGGTATGTCAATTTATCCTATGAGGTCGGTTCGCCTACATTGTATCATTATCGCGTCGATGTCGTTTAGTCTTATGTGGAAGCATCCAATACAAACATTGTTTAAATTACACATTCTTCAATATTGGGTAGTCGGTTACACATGCAGCCAAATAATACTAGTAGTTAACATGGCTCTATGCAAAATAAAGTCCCTCTTTACCAGAATTTATTTTCTTGAAAGCTTCAACGTCGAAAACCCTATATTCGTTTTCAATTTGTGGCATACCTATCACACGAATAAGTGATGACTGTATCACAGCCAAGTCATTAGGAAAAGATTCAGGTGTATCAGTTAATTCGTTTTGAGCTTGATTAAGATCTTCCTTTATACAGCTTATTTTGCTTACAATATCTCCCTCTGCCTATCCACATTTCAGCCGCAAAAACGATGGCAGAAACAATTGTACCTACAAACAGTATCCCAAAGGCTACACATTGGTCTTTCAACCGTATTTCAGAGAAAGCTCGCGGTTCACTGTTGTTTTCTGTTTTCGAAAGTGGGATTTCAAGCATTTGCTGAGTCCATTTGTAGTATATATTTGGTAAACCAGCTTCATTAAGACGTTCTGTGAAAACTTGGAGTTCTTCGAAGAACGGGAAACCTAAAGGGACAAAATACTTATTAACTATTTAGCACATTTCATTCTGGCTCTCATGAAGTCATCGTCGTCGGTGCCACATATGTATATATATTTGATTGCAGTCAAAGGTGTATATGGGGGAGGGGGGGGGGTTAGAGCGGGGCTGGCCTGGCTGTGCATTGTACGTAAAAAGTAATTCCGTACACTTTTTAAGTAGACAAAACTTGCTTCAATTTACAACCTACATATAAAGTTGATAGTTTATCCAGGAAACAATAATTTTTGGAGCTCGCATCGCTCGCTCTTGCAGTGTACGCTCTCTAAGTGTTTGAGCTTTCGTGCATTCGTTAAAAAACGTTTGTTATGTTTAAGTATAAAAGACCGGCCAAGTGCAAGACTCAGGAGGTGACTCCCCCCTAAAAACTTGCGTTTTAATTGATTTTTATGATTTGTTGTTATAGCGGCAACACAAATACACATTCGTTACGATTCATAAGATACACCCCGCTGACAGACAGACGGACGGACAGCGGAGGCTTAGTAATAGGGTCACATTGGTTACCCTTCGGATACGGAATCCTAATAATCAATTAAAAATTAAGTAAAAAATTTTAAGCTCGGTTTGCTCGCTCTTGCATTCTACGCTGAGTTCTTAAGCTTTCCTGCAACAGTCAAGAAAGTTACTGCTATATATGTAAGTATGAGTGGTTAATAGAAAATCAAACCTATCCGATACGGGCTGCAAAAATTTGCGAGTTCGCTTCGCTCGCTCTTGCATTCCGCATTCTCTAAGTTACTTGTACCGTCCCGGGCCCCGGGATTGTGGGGCGCCAACCGGACCCTTCCTGCCAACTCTGACTCAGATGGCCTAAACTTAAATTTTGATTGCGCAAGCCGACTTTACCTTTATTGTTTTTTCTTTGCTGTTTTGCTTTGTTATTCTATATACGTACATCTGTGCGTTCGAATTATTAATCTTAGTTTTAGATATTGTTTCTCAGTAAGTGAATTATTTATTTAAACTTTATGTACAATAGTGGTACATCAAGGCATTCTCTACCAGTCAACCTTTGGGAGAATTCTTTATGAGAAATAAAGTTGTTTAAACCTTAAACCTATAGTGCGTCGCATGTCAGGTTCCCCTCCCCTGGAAACGCCAATGATTGCAGTCTGAGACAACCTTTGATTAGCTTCTTTTTTACCAAGCCAATCTATTTGTTACCTGATCGAGTAATGCAGGACAAGTAATAAGTGTAGAAACATTCGTGAACTATATCAATAAGAGGTGTTCCGGAATTGTCTGAGTACTGCTCGAGAATTTCCATTACGGCATCTGATTTCCTGTCCACGGTTGCAGCGAATTTGTGTTGCAATACCACTCCTGCAAAAGTTAAAAACCGATTTTGTTATTGTCTGCGCGTTTTAAATTAGACTCTTCTTTTTATTTTCGTGTCGATGGTTTTAGGCCCAGTAGGGGGCTAAGCTAATTCGAGCATCGGTGGCATTAATTCAATTTCCAAAATACAGGTTTATGGGCACTTGGGGCAACGTGTGGCTCATAATGGCACCGCATTCACATTCATCATTAATTTATTTCTTCTTTCTTTTAGTGTAAGCAGCCTCTACTTCTAGCTTTCCCGGACGAATTCATTTACAAATACTAGTAGTGTCTAGGCCTACTATTACTTTTAGATGCCAAACTTACCAAGACGGTCACGATCGCCAGCTATCACGTGAGTTCGATCAAAGAATTCCACTTGCAACTTGTCTTCTGGGTTTTGAATTTGTCTTAAGATATCTAGCATTGAAGGGGATGTGTATAAAGTAGCTCCAGAATAGTAAAGGTCCTTTAGTGTTTTCATTTGCTGAAATCGTTCTACTGTCGTATATACTCTGTTTATATGACCCTGAAATAATACATAGGTATACAGGAAGAGTACTGTAGAAATTTAAACGTACCTAATGCCCAATAATAATTGAACTTACCTGATATATACCCAGAATTAAAATAGAACCCAATAAGCATGCACTCCTTATAATTAGTAATGTTCTTGTTTTAATCGGTGAATATCCAACCATTGTTGTGATCACAGATTTGTGAATGTACCACCAGAATGTCATTATCTCTGGACCAGCCATTGCTTTGTTGATCATCGCCGAGGCCCACATGAGGCAACCGATGGCGACTAACACCGCTCCTATCAGGGCCCATAATGCTGGAGAGAACAAATTAAACACTCCTTGCCAAACTGGTTTGACATCGGGCTTTCTCATTAAAGCACACAGTGTATCGGTTTTAACGTAAGTCATGTAGTAAACGTGTTCATCCGAATACAAAGTCATAAATCGTGAATTGAACGAAATATCCAACTCCTTCCGAATGACACAGCCCAATGTGCCGCTAACATTACCGGGAACTCCATAACCGTAATAGTTACATTTTTCATCTTTAGTAAATGTATTATTAAATTTTAAATGCGAGAGGATGTCGTGCATTACCATTCCATCTAAACCGCAATATCCATCCGTCAAGTTCAAATCAAAATTCACGTAAAAGTGTAAATTCTCACAATCTTTAATAGCTGTTGGATATCTGTAGAACATGCTCCCTTGTATTGGATAGTTAATAGTAAGCTTTTCGCCACTTTTCTTTATTGCTGACAATAATTCTTTGGGTTTAGTGGCATTTATTAATGTTATAAGCCTGTCGTATAAAATCCGATTGGATGGTCTTTTGCCGTCATAAATAACCATCTTTTGTTCACACGCAAAAGGGAATACTAATCCAACTCGCATGATTTGGAATCTGTGCCACAAAGTGTTCATGATATTTTCCAATAGTGAAAAATCATTTGGATTCATCTTGCCATTCTTACATTTGAAGCGGTTGTCATCGGTAGTGACAATGTATAGTAAAGACCAATTGGATCTAATGAAAACTTGCCAAAGAGAAGAGTCAAACATCTTGGTTGTTAAAAATTTCGTCACTATAATGATATTAGGATGATTACTTGTCCTTAGAAATTCTCTTGTGACATTCACTTTAATGTCAACATCAGTATTTAGCAATAGGACTGGTTGTTTAAAAAGTCTTTTTTGCAGTATACATGTTTTAATTTCTGGGTGAGCGTGTGCATCCATGTCCAAAAATACTGTTTCTGAATAATTTTCAACTGTTAACAGCAGCGGACAATTTGTTTCTACTAGTGCAAACTTGTATTTCGGTTCGGAGCTTGCGATGAATGCAAGAATCGTTGTTACGACAAAAAATGCAAGAATCTTCATTTTTTTATGTTACAAAATCTAACTACTTATATTTACACGGTGTTCATAAAATTGTTCACTTTACTTCAATGCTTTCTGGATTTAGCTTCACCAGCAATCGCTAGAAACATCTCTCTTTAATATGGACGTGAACTTGATCACTATCAATACCGACCTAATGACCTTAATCACTCTAAAATGTTTGCTACTTCAATCTGTTAACTTTTGACAGCACAATATATGAAGTTGATTTATTTAGTTATTGATGAAGTTATATGCTGTCGAAAAAGATGACGTTTTATGTGTAAGCAAATATGTAGGTAGTATGCTTAAAAGGTTTGTAATGTTTGTTCCTCGAAATATAAATCTCATTGTTTGACATAGTCGGGTTGCTACCAGACTTCATTTTCGAAAATAGTATGATCATATGAGGTATTTTTTAAATCTAAAGTATAGTTTCCCCTAAGGGACAGACCGATGCTATTTATTTTATTTTATTTATTTATTTAAATAATCGGATAACAGAAATCCATAGTGTTAGGGTCAATTTATACTAGCGCAGAGTCTAAGCGTCAGTCTGAACCTTCACATGGCAAATTCACTCATATTTCTACAACATAATGCATAACATATTTCTACTGAGATATTTCTTCCGCTCCGAAGCGCGAATTCCGTCGAATTCGCGCGTCTTCTTTTTATCTAAAAAAATGTGCGTTCTGTTGTGGAGATAAAGGTAAATTTGCTATGTCAAGTTTCAGATTGACGCTTTGATTCTGCGCTAGTATAAGTTGACCCTTATTGTTCCGCTATTATCTGCAAGGTTATTTTAACAATAAAATTCAATTATTGACAAAGCTTCGGCTTGCTGCCTTTATTTTAAAACTAGCGGTCTGCACCGGTTTATACATAATACACGAATAGTCCATTTGAAATAATTTTTCAAATAGTTGCAGTGTTCCAGAGATTATCCTCCACATATTTTACTCAAATCACAAAATCCACACTCGTTCATTCAAAAAATAAAAAGTAGGTTATAGAAAGTATAGAAATAGATGCAAGAACTTATAGATGTATGCCCTGCCATGCTGATGAAATAAAACTGCAATTATGGAGATATAGACCGAATCGTCTACCCAAGGTAGTCAGGGGAAAGAGGACAGAAGGAGTGAAATCAAACCGACTGATAGACACAGCACACATTTATTTATCGATATCTTAATTTATAAAATCCCATGGTAAAGTTTTCACATATTTTTTTTGATGACTTAAGTAATCAATCAAACATGATTCAATCTTTCAAGATATATGGTGCTCTTACAATATATGTATGCATCACACTGTGATTACAGGGTTCAGAAATACCCAATACCTTGAAAAAAGTGGTGCAGTATCTAGTCAAAATAAATTCAATTTGTAGTCGATGGTCGTCGCCTATACACTTTCAAGCGTTCACGTCTGCCTATCCACATTTCAGCTGCGAATACAATCACAGACACCATTGTACCAACAAATAATATCCCAAAGGCGACACATTGGTCTCTTAAACTAATTTTGGAGAAAGGACGTGGTTCTGTATCGATATCAGGCATGGAATTTGGGATATCAAGCATTTGTTGAGTCCATTTGTAGTACATTGCTGGTAAGCCGGCTTCATTCAGTCGTTCCGCGAAAACTTGGAGATCTTCTATGAATGGGAAACCTAATAACAAAGAATTAGAATTGATTATAATAAGGCTCTTGAAAAAGTCATTAACTCTTGTGTGATTTTGTTCAGTTTCTAACACAGTTACGACTATCCAGGGCTAGATTTTTAACAGAGTTTTATATGGAGGATCTACCAGCCGGAGTTGATTCAAGTAAAACTGCAATACGGTGGATTTTATAATGTGGTGGAAGTTATAATACATAGATTATGCATCATGGTGATATGCCTGTGTACGGCCCTAACTAGAATTAAACCATCAAATTGCAAGTGTATCAAGAAGATCCCAAAAATATTGTTTTACTACCCACAACTGTTTTAGTAGTTTACCTGTTCGAGCAATGTAGGTCAAATAATAAGTGTAGAAGCATTCGTCCACTATATCGATGAGAGGATTTCCGTGATCGTCTGAGTACTGCTCGAGAATTGACATCTCGGCATCTGATTTCCTGTCCACGGTAGCTGCGAATGAGTGTCGCATAATTACTCCTGGGGACAAAAGATAAAACTATTATTTTGTAGCTTCTGCCAGCAGCGTCACCCAAGTGAAAGTAAAAAATTATCCTAACATGTAGTATGAAAAGTATCCTACGTCCTATTCCAAGACATGGTCTACTCGAATGCCAAGTTTCATCCAAATTCGTTAAAACGTGAAGAGGTAAAATAAAACTCACTTTTATATTAGGAAGAGTTAATGTGCTTTTACTGACTTCTTGGATAATACGATGGTTAGGTTTTTTTTTGGGCTATTGCCCGGAGCACAATTGCATGCAGCTGAGATATAATCCTAAGACGGATATGTGGTGGAACGCAAATGGATACAATAAGAAATAAAAAGGTGAGTGGAAGTTTAAAAGTGGCACCTGAGGTCTTGATGTCGAGTCGAAATTGGATATAGGTTCGTGATGCGGAGGAATGAATAACTTGTTGTGGGGTAAGTTTTGAATTTGAAAGCTGATAAATTGAAGAATAGAAGAAGAACAATGAAACGCTGGAACGATTGTTGACGAGAATGGTGAAGATGATGATGGTTGTTGCCGAAGTATCATCATATCAGCCAAAAGAGGACGTCTTTTGGCATAAGTCTCCCCCAAAAGGCGATTTGAGAGGTAGGCGATCGCAGTGTAGCTATTGCAGCTCGGCTGTCCAATTTCAAAACCTAGTATCTGACAAATTTTAAAATAAGCGTGTTTTTGCATTTTTCGACATTATAGACCACTCTCCACATACTAGGATTGCAAAAACTCCCAAAAATTAGTCAATAACGAAGTTGCACAAAGTCGGAAACCTAGTATCTACAGTAAACGTTTTCAAAATGCCAAAATTACAAGATTAAAACATAGTATCTAACATCAACCATTTTATAAACCTAGTAAGTGCTTGTAGTTACTTGGATATAAAATGGTTCATGTAGATACTAAGTCAATGAAATGGTTGAAATAAACGTCAAAACTCCCGCGCAACTTTAGTAAGTAAGATGAAGTCGTTGCACGCGCGTGTTTTTGTCTATAAAAATGAGTAAAAATCAGTTTTAAAGGTCGAAATTGATCATAAGTGCTTTAAAAGAACAATATGGTGAAATGTAAGTACGCTTCAGTGTATAATATTGTCAAAGTTTTTGTTTTCCAAGGTTTTTTTATGAATAAAAGGACTGGGTAACTAAAAAAAGCGATAAATGTGTAGATTGTGGGCTGTATGAAAAAAGACTTAAAATAAATGAAGGTGCAGATATTCCAGAGGATGTTAAAACTGCATACGAGGATCACAAAGCTAAAGCAAATAAAACAATACAAAAGTATCAAGAAGATGCCTCCCTAGAAAATACTTCCTGTGTGAGATACTATTCGATGGATTTACAAAAAGTTATGTTGTTACCCGACATGCCTAAAGTCAAAGAAACCTTTTTCTTGAGTAGAATGATAACTTTCAACTTGACATTTGCACCGATCAAAAAGAAAACGAATGTTAATAGTATTTGTGTTCTATGGCATAAAGCCTATTCTGGACGAGACGCTAATGACATTGTTAATGCAATTACAGCATTGATCGAAAAAGAAAGAGATCTTAATCATTTGATATTGTGGTGTGATAATTGCACAGCTCAAAATAAAAATTGAATCCTCTTTACATCACTTGTTACTATAATAAACTCTGGGTTTTGCAATTTAGAAAGTTTGACTTTGAAATACCTAACTAAAGGTCACACTCATATGGCAGCTGATGGAGTTTATGGTAATATAAAGAGGCAGATTAAAAAAAAAGATGCTGTGTACGATTTTGAAGACTATAAGAATGTAATTTTGGGTTGCAGATCAAATATTGAAGTTATCGAAGTCCGAAAATCGTATGAGTGGGTAAAAAAGAAACGCATACTGCGACGCAATGATGACCTTAATCCCATGAATAATTTTTTGCTTAGTTCTTTGGTTGAAGTAAAATTTGTAAATGGGCGCCGCAATATGTTTTATAAGAATGATTTTGAATCTCCGTTTTCCGAATTGGATTTTCTTATTAAAAAACACAATCCCTTGACCATGCCAACCATAAAAATATTCCAAGAGGTATTAAAGAAAGTAAAAAGAAAGGCATAGTAAAAACTTTATTACAGCTTATGCCAATGAACAGAAGGGAGTTTTGGCAAAGTTTGCCGATTATTATAATAATTCAGTCGATTTGGTTTGTGGTGGACAATTATTAATTAGTGAATAAGTTATTTTAATATGACTGTTTTCAAATATTTTGAGTGATTATCTTTTGATTTTTTACTGTGAAGAAATAGTGTTTGGTTTCCGATTATCTGTTTTTTATCTTTTTCATTAAAACTGCTTATTACTGGCCATATTTATGTTGTTTTATTTTGTTGTTTCTTACTATGTTTATAAAATTGCATTTAGTTCCTACTCAGCAAATTCAGACCTAAATGAAAACAAAGCAAGTGATCTTACTAGGTCTATTAATTTGCGTTTAGTCCCCGCTCAGTATATTTTAGACCTAGATGAAAACAAAGCAAGTGATCTTACTAGGTTTTGAAATTGTCACACTCAAAAAGTTTGGTCTAAGAAAACAATGTTTTTATTAGTAACTGCTTCCCTACGTACATATTTTGTGGTAGACGCATTAAAACTACTTTTTTATAAAGCCTGTTATGTACCTCAAATTTTGCAATCACTCCCAAGAAGGTACGACTAATGGTATTGAAACGGCACGCTGTCAAAGATATGAAATCGTTTTTCGGCTCTCCTGTAAAATTTAGTTTTATGCAGATACTGGGTTTTAATTTTTCACAGCCGAGCTATGCTGCCCATTCTCTGGTCAACTCTTACTACACCCACGGGAAGTGATGGGATGGTGCTATTCTTGATGGTGCTATTCTTTTACGCCCGACACCATAGAGTTTTGAAGTATAAGACAACAGTAACTTCAATACTTGTACTTCAACACTTTCTTAACTCAAACTTGTCTAAGTTCTTGATAGGGGTAAACCTACACGACAATTTGTAGACAACTTACCAAGACGATCGCCGGGTATCAAATGAACTTGGTCTAAGAATTCCCCTTGCAAAGTATCTTCCGGGTTTTGTATGCTTCTCATGATATCTCTCATTGTATCAGAAGTATACAAAGTTGCACCCGAAGTATATAGCTCTTTTAAAGTTTTAATGGACCGAAAGCGTTCCACTGTTGTGTACACTTTGCTTATGTGACCCTGCAATATAATTATAACGGAAGAATTATAAAATAAAGAAGAAATTAGTTTTTTAAACTACTAATAATTAGTTAATGATGGAGAATAATGGACTTACCAGATATACGGCCAAAATGAAAATAGAACCCAATAAGCATGCGCTCCTTATCATTAGCAATGTTTTTGTTTTCATCGGTGAATACCCAAGTATAGTCGTCGATACGGAGTTGTAAAGGTATAACCAGAATGTCATTGTCTTTGAACCAGACATTGCTTTGTTGATCGTCGCCGTGGCCCACATTATACCACCGATTGCCACTAACACAGCACCTGTCAAGGCCCATAATGCTGGAGAGAAAAAATTAAAAGCCCCGTGCCAAAGCGGTACAACATTAGGCTTCTTCACTAAAGCACACAATGTATCGGTTGTAACATAATGCAGATAATAAACTTGTTCATTCGAATACAAAGTCATAAATCTCGAATTGAAGGATATGTCCATTTCGTTACGACTGACAGAACCCAAAGTGCCGCTTATATTCCCGTCAATTCCAAAGCCGAAATAGTTGCAGGTTTCACATTGACAAAAAGATGCATTAAATTTTAAATGTGATAGGATATCGTGCATAACCATTCCATCTAAACCGCAAAATCCAAGCGTTAAGCTCAAATTAAAATTCACGTCATAGTACCGTAAATTCTCACAATCGTAGATGGATGTAGGGTATCTATAGAATAAGCCAGCCAGCATGGGATAGTGATGAGCTAGCTTTTCACCACTTTTCTTAATAGCTACAAACAAGTCATTGTAATTAGTAGCATTTATTAATTTTATAGATCTGTCGTATAACATCCGAGTGGATGGTCTCTTGCCGTTATAAACAACCATCTTTTGTTCACATGCAAAAGGGAATACTACACCAACACGCATGATTTGAAATCGGTGCCACAAAGTGTTCATGATATTTTCCAACAATATAAAATCATTTGGATTCATTGTGCTATTTTTACATTTGAATTCGTTGTCACCGGTTACGACAAGGTATAGCAAAGACCAATTAGATCTAATATAAAACTGCCATTGAGGTGAATCAAACATCTTCGTTGTTAAATATGTTGTCTTAATAATGACGTTAGGATTAGTATTTGTCACAATTATCTTCTTTATGGCATTGTCTGTCACGTCTTTATCTATATCTAGTAACAGGACTGATTGTTTGGCAAGACTGTTTTGCAAGATACTTGTTTTAAAATCTTGGTGAGCGTGTATATTCATATCGAAGAATACTGTTTGTGAATACTTTTCAACTGGTAGCAGTAGCGGACAACTTTTTACAATTTGCGCGAACTTGTACTTCGATTCGGAGCTTGAAATTGTTGTTATGATGAGAATTACAAGGGCCTTCATTTTGAGGTTACGAATACGGAATACTTGACCATTGCTAGTCAAATTTTTCACTTCACAGTAAAGCCTTCAATATTTTGTTATCATAAGCGAGTTTTAGGAAGGTTTTCCTTTAATATTCATATGTGTCTACGTGATCCTTATCAAAATCAATCAATACCAGATGTACAGCTATCGATGTTAATCACTTTTAAACATTTTCTACCTACTTCAATCTGTTAACGTGTGACAACACAATTTATTCAAGTCGAAAATGTCATTAATTTTATTGATCAAGATGTAGATGAGGACAAACTACTACTTGGTATTCGAGATGTATTAACTAACAGCTTTGCTTAATTGTTTTTAGAATAACAAAATGATGATGATCAAACAACGAATATTATCGGGTTGTTTCTGAGTCGGTTTTTAGGGTTCTTTAACTCAACGGAAAAAAAGGGAACCTTTATACGAACATTTCGTTGTCCGTCCATATCTGATGGATCTTTTTCTTAAGAACATGTCGATAATTTGAAATATAGTACTAGTACATGCTATAATAGTCAATGAACAGAAGATACTTCGTAAATGGTAGGCAGTGAATATAAATGGTATTCTTTAGACCATCACATCAAATTTTGATGAAAGAAATGTATATCAGTCTGTTACTTATAAATGGATGTAACATGTAACCAAAGCTTTCCAGCTACCAAAGATTTAATGATTTGTTATTTGAATTGTTGTTTTCTTACTCCGGACGCTTTTATCGTGCATTTCTTTCTACATCGTTCTTACAAATATGTATGTATAATTTCAACGAGAATGATGTAACCAAGAAAAATCTTGCATTTTCTTCTCCATAGAGATCTACGCAGTGGAGTCTTAGTAATAGGGTCCCGTTTTTACCCCTAAAAAGATCAAAATTGAGGTACTAAAATCCAGCATACTATAGGGTAGCGACTTGGGATCACACTTTATGTTCTGTACATAACTGATCTTCATAGACAAATAAACCATCATTCATTTATTATTCGCTTACTTTGGCACATATTCTTTAATAGTTTTTTTGTTTAGTTTTTAGTTGGACTAAACAACCGTTTCAACGTAGTCGGAGGAAGGCCTGAAGTGGTGAAATCAAACAGACTTGAATAGAGAGCACACATTTATTAATAATAATAGGTAACTACGATTTTTTTAAAATTACTTGTCGTTACAATGCGTTACATACACATGACTAGACTAAATTGGAAAACATGAGTTCAAACAAAATTTAAGTTACTAAACAGTGCTTCTAGAAATGTAAATTCAAGGCAAATGAAAAATCACCAATCATCCGCAGAGGTAGAAAAAGTGCAGCAAAATTTAAAATGAAAATAATTTACGATCTTCTCTTTAATTGCTTCAAATTTTGCTGCCTGCCTATCCAAATTTCGGCTACGAACACAACTGCAGACACAATTGTACCAACAAACAGTATCCCGAAAGCGACACGTTGGTCTCTTAACCTTATTTTAGCGAAAGTTCGCGCTTCGCTATAATTTTCAGGTATAACATTTGGAATTTCAAGCATTCTTTGAGTCCACCTGTAGTACATGCGTGGTAACCCTGCTTCATTAAGACGTTCAATAATAACATGAAGTTCTTCGGCAAACGGGAAACCTGATGGAGCAAATAATAAATTCAAACAAAAACCTTGTGCATGATGGATTTTCAGACAAACTTTTATCCACTATTTTACTCTTTCAGGAATAAATTTTCAAAAATTTTCCTCAATTCTCACTTTCAAAACTCAAGGAACACTCAAGTAATTTTATCATTATTTGATCTCTAGCAGATTAGATTGATAGCTAGATAGATTTAATAATATAGAAAAGAATATTTCCCACCAAAATTACCTTTTCGAGCAATGTAGGACAAATAATAAGTATAGAAACATTCGTCGACTATATCGATGAGAGGAGTTCCGTGATCATCAGAGTACTGCTCCCAAATTGACATCTTGGCATCTGATTTCCTGTCGATGGTTGTTACGCCTGGTTTTGCTACAATGACTCCTGTGGCAATAGATTTAATAAGATTTTTCATTACCTTTATTATTATTCATTCTTAATATTATAAAGCTGAAAATTTTGTTTGGTTGAACGCGCTAATCTCAGGAACTACTGGTTCGAATTGAAAAATATTTTAGTTTTGGATAGCCATTTATCGAGAAAGGCTACAGGCTATGTAACATCTACGACCAATTGGAGCGGTGGCTGAGATAGATAGTTTACTTTACTAGTTAGAATGGTTTCATCTAAGTCCTAGACTCCCAGGTCTTTTGTTAGGTATTGATTTATTATTCTTACCAAGCACAAACACATCGCTTACAGCAACAATTCAGTTCAATTTCTGCTCCACCCTTAATGAAATGTCCTATCTATCTATCTATCTCCATGTCAGAGCTTCGGCTGAAGAACACAGACTGACAAGTGTTTAAATTAGTTTAGTGTAGTTTGCAAACCTACCAAGTCGATCCCCAACTGTCAAATAAGCTCGATCAAAGAATTTCTCCTGTAACTTGTCTTCGGGGTTCTGTAAGTGTCTCATGAAATTTCTCATTGAAGGAGAAGTATATAAAATAGCGTCAGAACAATAAAGGTCCTTTAGAGTATGAATGGATTGAAAACGTTTCACTGTTGTGTACACTCTGCTTATGTGGCCCTGCAAAATAAACACAGAAACAGAGATGGGACAGTGTAATTAAAACTCCAGATGTCCAATAAATGATCCAGTGAAATGGAACTTTGGATGTCAATTGCAAAGTTAAAAAAAATACTTTTTTCATATCAAAATTATTTTCTTACCATATAAATAGACAGAAAAAAAATTGAACCCATTAAGCATGCGCTCCTTATCATTAGCAATGTTTTTGTTTTCATCGGTGAATACCCAAGTATAGTCGTCGTCACGGAGTTGTAAAGGTACCACCAAAATGTCATTGTGTCTGAACCAGCTATTGTTTTGTTGATCGTCGCCGTGGCCCACATGATGCCACTGATTGCCAGTAACACCGCACCTATGAGGGCCCATAATGCTGGAGAGAACAAATTAAAAGCCCCGTGCCAAAGCGGCACAATGCCAGGTTTTTTTACTAAAGCACACAATGTGTCAGTTTTGATGTAATGCAGGTAATATACTGGCTCATCCGAATACCGAGTCAAAAATCGTGAATTGAAAGATATATCTAATTCATTTCGAAGGATGCAACCCAAAGCACCGTTAACAGTGCCATTTGTCTCATAACCGTAATAGTTACAGTTTTCATCAGTACAAAAAGACACTTTGAATTTTAAATGTGAGAAGATATCATGCATTATTAATCCATCTAGACCGCAAAACCCAAGCGTTAAGTTTAAATTTAAATTCACGAAATTGTTTAAATTCGCACAATCGTTGATAGATGTAGGATATCTATAGAATAAGCCTGCCACAATGGGATAGTCTTGAGCTAGCTTTTCACCACTTCGTTTAACAGATTCGTATAAGTCATTGTAATTAGTAGCATTAATCAAGTTAATCGATCTGTCGTATAAAATCTGAGAGGATGGTCTTTTGCGGTCATAAATAACCATTTTTTGTTCACATGCATAAGGGAATACTACTCCAACACGCATGATTTGGAATTTGTGCCACAAAGAGTTCAAGATATTTTCCAACAAAGAAAAATCTTTTGTATTTATCTTGCCATTCTCACATTTAAATTCACTATCACCAGTAACGACAATGTATAGCCAAGACCAATTAGATCTCATACAAAACTTCCATTGAAGTGAGTCGAACATCTTTGTTGACAAATATGTAGTAGTTATAATGACGTTAGGATGATTACCCGTCACAAGAAAATACCTTGTGACATCGTCTTTCACTTTCACATTCACATCTGAATCTAGTAACAGGACCGATACATAAGAAATGCTGTTTTGTAGGATACATGTTTTAATTTCTGGGTAAGCGTGTACATCCATGTCGATAAATAGAGTTTGTGAATAGTTTTCAACTGGTAACAGTAAATTACAATTCGTTAAAACTGGTGCAAACTTGTACTTCGACTCAGAGCTTGAAATTCCAAGAAATTTTGTTATAATAAAAAATGCGAGGATCTTCATTCTTGATGTTACGCAATCAACTTTATTCGCGCCTAGACTTCGTGAAATTGTTCACCTCACAGCTGAGGCTTTCTTGGGTTGGTTGTTACTGAAAAATCCGAAGGAGGATTATTCTTTAATACACTCGTAGCAAGGCATGTAGGTACATTATGTTCTTGATCTTTATCAGTATAACTTACAGCTTTATTCAGACCAAAACGTTTGCTATGTCAATCTATTTACGTGACATATGGACGTCGTAGATTCTTTATCGAAAATTAAATCAAATTATTTATTAATTTTATAATTTTGTGTTACAATTGATGAGTGTTTCTATTTGCACGTATTTATTTATCTGATCTTCTGAAGTCCTAATTTCACAATTTTTCTGCTATAGAAGTGAGTAAGTGAAAACATTTGCCGTTTGTGTTATAAGTCGAGATTTGCACTGCTTGTAGATTTGTAAATTAACACGTTGATGTGTAAATAGAGTACTATGGTATATAAAATAACTTGACTCCACTTTTTAACCATTGTCACGAACTACTCGGGAATGGCACAACTGTTTATATTGTTCTTACTATCGATTATCTTGACGATTTCCAGTGGACGGATATTGGATGGACTGCACTTGCACCCCGAAGTACTGAAGACTACAATAGAAATACGTATGGGCAATGACTACATGGATTTCAGTCCTTACCATTCCTTTTTGTTCAAAGAAGAGGCTGATATTCCTGTGATATTATCCAACAATGTGTTGGAAATGATGAAAGAACCTTTAAACAAGAAATAAAACGAAAACAATGACGGACTGCTCAAGATAGAAGAAAAGGGGAAGCTACAACTAACAAGTTTTTTTTTACGACTATGTGCATATTTTTATCATAATGGTTTCTGTTAGGTTTATTCAATGTTACGGGCTATTGTTTTAAGATAATAAATACTTTTGTTATAACAAATGTTATTTCACTGTTTCTTTGTTCGTTAATGAAATATAGCTGTCCTGCAGTGCGATTCTGTAAACATCTCACCGAGTAAGCTTAGGTGTAGTGAAAATAAAGTGAGCCATCAATCCATAGATGTTTATTATATCTATGTATCAATCCAAACAAATAAGATGGAAAGACAAAGCACTTCATACTTACTCCACCTATGTTTTCACGGTGAGATGTGGACAGAAAAGACTGGCTGGCCTGCTAGTCGGCAAACGTAGGATTGGACAGTCTTTGTGGAGCTTGAATAGACTGGCCGTGGATCGAGATAATTGGCGTAAGATTGGAGAAACATATGTCCAGCGGTGAAATTTTATAGACTGGTTGATATGGCATTCAACCAACCTCATTTAGTTTTTTTTTATATTGATGATAAAGAAAAGTTTTAGATATAGTATTAAAAACCATTTATTACTTTGTATGTTCAGAATGGTATTTTATTTTTTAAACAAGCTAATAATATGCATCAAGCCAGTCTTTTCTGTCAACATCTCATCGTGTAAACTTAGGTGGAGTGAGGATCAAATGAAATGTCATTCCGTCTTGGTTGTATGGATTGACAGCTCACTTCATGTTAACTTCATATATACGGTGAGATGTTCACAGAATTGTTATTCTGTTTTTTTTTAATGAAAATGCAGACTTCCTTTGTTTGGTAAATGTACATAGATTTGCTTATAAACAGCGGTGAATATTGAAATCGCTGATTTGACTGATGTAGATAATTTGGCTAGAAAATAGATTGTTGGATGGCAGGAAATATATGTTAGGAAGAATGTCTGATTCTTCCTATATGATGTTCTGATTCTGCGTCAAACTTAAATAAATTAGGATTAGAGTAGGAGGATGGTATGGTGTTGTGACTGGTATAGTTTCAATTCACACAGTTACGCCTTAATCTAATCGATAGATACCTAATATAAAAAGTAAAGCAAACACAAGATGTTCAAATACAAAAATTTATTTCTTAAAAAAATAATCATCACACAAAACAAATAGAACTCTCATCGCACGTTTCAATTGAGTTGCTGTAACGATTTAGCAAAAGACAATGTTGGAATTATAAGTATTATGACTTCGTCAAATAAGAAAATCTTTAGTTGAAGATTATCCTACCCAGGTGGGGAGGAACTTGATCCTGCGGCCACCAACCCCGAGCTCTGCGTTGTCGAAGGCGAATCCGTCGGCGTTAGCCAACAGGTCGTTACTTGGATTGTCTCCTCGCAGGGCCGACCTCTTCGCCACCTTGTGGGCAGGCTCTTTGGTTGCAGGTTCCGTAGTAGTAGCAACATCCACCAGTCCAATTAGAACTGGAACATCCTCGATCACTTCTATCACTTCCAAAACTGGAACATCTTCTTCATCAGCCACTGTGGTCGGCTCAGCTGGCTGTGCTGCTGTGGTCGCAGGAGCTGCACAGGCGCAACTCAGGAGCGCAAGCGAGAGAAGGACAATCAATTTTGAAGCCATGGTGTTGGATGCCTCTTGGTAACTTCTCCGCGATGATATGGGAAATATTCCCAGGAACTTGTATACGTTAGCCGTCTTCCGATGCTGAATTGTGTTTATGATTGAGGAGCGTGCACTTAGTTTTTATACCAATAATAAAATTGTGCTAACTAAAATTATCCAGAAATGGGCATCATTGACGCGTATTGTATCTGCGACGCTAATGAAGGCAGTCAATATTCTCAATAACATAATGACCATGAATACCCATTGTTGTGCACTATATTGAAAAACGATGACAAACAGTTAGTTGACTTTAGTAATTTGTATAAAAACGCATTTTGTAACGTGACTGACGCATCCTTCCGATTATTTATTGATGAGTAAGGCTGAATGACTGGTATTAAATCCTATTTCATAATAATCCACACTTAGTATTATATTCTGATAAAATGGACTGAATCATTTGGAGATTTTAATTTTTTGAACTGGAATATATTACATAATTCATGCTTCCAGTTTCCGTAAACATGCTTCTGATTTAAGTACCTATTTTTGTGAAATCAAATATCATGTTAGTCCAATTACTTACTGTGGCTGTATGTTTGATATTTTGTTTAAAGACGACTGTTTGCTCAGAGGATTGTTTACTATTGTATTTTCGTAGTGTAACAAACAAAACACTATCCCTCCTATAAGTATAGGCGGCATAATTTTCGAGAAATACAATCTATTAGGTAATTATTATTAATCTGTCTGGCCGTTTCCCAACTACATGCTATTGGGATCAGCTCTCAGTGTAACAGGCGGGTCGATTCTGTAAACATTTCGAAGTGAAGGCATGGGTGAAGTGATCACGAGGTGAGCTGTCAATCCATATAATTAAGATGGAATAACAGCTCACTTCGTGATCATGAGACATCTTGATTATATGGATTGACAGCTCACCTCATTATCACTTCACCCAAGCCTTCGACATGTTTACAGAATCGACCGGCTGATGCAGCTGAGTAGGCAACAGTTTATTATATGGAGCGACTGCCTATTTTACCTCCACAACCGGTGACTGGGCAACACCCTTGGCAAGATTGGTGTCAGTTTTTCTGGCTCCTGACCATCGGATCAACTGTCAAAGGATTACATATATTATTATGTCTTATGTGACCAACGGCTTGACGTGCAGTCCCAGGTAGGTACCGACCTACTTCGGCAAACGTAGCCTATCCCTGAAGTTTGATCCTGAGGCTATCATTACTAAGCCACAAGCCACAACAGTTAAAAAAAAACTGGAATATAATGGCCAGCAGGCTCCGGTTTAGGTAATCGACATAACAGTTCTGCAAAAGAGATGACATCATTTGATCCAGTAGTTAATGAATGGACACAAAATAATCCATGGGGTATTTAAAAAGGTCAAAGTTGTTTAGAAAATTGAAATGCGTTCGGATACTAATCAAAGGAAATAATATTGTCTGACATTCTATATTTTTAATCAAAATAACTGAAACTTAATGTGAAAAATAATATTTTCTTTATGTGCCAAAAAATAATACTTAAGTATAGTAATTATTGTGCTTCTACTTTCTTCTTCAACTTCAAAAAAACTTATCAGCGTATATTTACTACTAGTGGTCCCGGCGAATGGGCGAACTTCGTACCGCCTCAGAATCAATAATTTCGTCGTGATTTGTTTTTGTCATGAATCAGAAATGGTGTTGTATTCGAAAACGATTTTGTACCTACATATTATTTTTCTTTATTTTCTCCAATGTTTTAATAGGTATTCTGCTATTCGGGGCAAAAACAAATCCAACAAACCAATGATCTTAAAAATCGGTCCGGCCGTTCTTGAGTTATAAATTGTGTAACTAACCCGACTTTATTTTATAGAATAAAGATGGATCATGTTAGAATTTTATTTTGATCGAGAATTGGTTTTGATTACTTTAGTTCTTATGTAAACGCATTTTCTCATGGGTGCTTAACTCATTCAACTGCTGCCAATCTCTATAACACAACGAGTTCTTTGAGCGACGATGAAGACCACTAAAGAAAGACCTTTGAAGGGGTAAAATACTCCTACAAGATGAGGGATGTTAGAAACAGTTGGTTTGGTGGCGGATGGTAGGGGACGAGAACGACCATGGAAATGATAGATAGATTGTGTGAAAAGGAACGATCATGAGATCATTCATCTTAATTTTGTCTGCAAAGGTAATAAATACTACATATTTTGTATTGGTACTTAATGCTTTTCGGTTTGGTCGTGTATTTTTTTTTTTTTTTTGCTGGAAAATGTATTCTTTTCAATTTCGTTTCGTAATGACTTTCTTAGATATCGGACTCCATTCGTAAGGTGTTGTGTTGGTTTTTAGGCTTCCGTACCCAAAGGGTAAAATGGGACCCGATTACTAAGACTGCGCTGTCCGTCCGTCTGTCTGTCTGTCCCTCTGTCACCACGCTGTATCTCATGAACCGTGATAGCTAGATATTTGAATTTTTCACGGATGATGTATTTCTGTTGCCGCTATAACAAAAATAATAAAAATGAAATAAAATTAAAATAAAAGGGAGCCTCCATACAAGAAACATGTTTTTTTCGGCTTATGGTACGGAACCCTTCGTGTGCAACTCCAACTTGCACTTGGCCAGATTTTTGTCATTCAGTCATCTATGGTGTACACTATATTAATAATAATAATAATAATAATAATAATAATAATTTATTTTCATAAAATACAGATTGAGACATGTTTTATCTAAAGACAACTTAAATGCACTTTGGTAGAAACACAATGCAATCCAAATCTAAGAACTGTAATCTGTTTACAATATGGGAAACCCTGCCTCTCAAACTAGGTAACCTGTATCTTGAGAGACAGTGATCCAGCTTTAAATGAGATGCTATAGGTAAGTATAATAGTGGACTGTGTCGATCTACCTGATCTATTGAGGATAATAAACTAAACTAATTTAATTTACAAAAGTATGTATTTTATATGTGATGTGATGTGTGAGGGTGTGTTTGTGTGTGTGTGTGTGTGTGAGGGTGTGTGTGTGGGTGTGTGTGATTTGAGAAATGTAAGTATTAGGCGACGTACTTAAGTAAGGATTCTGTTTGTAGATAGTCACGCTCCAGTAGCCATTCCGTTAATTTTGATTTTAATTCATGTTTATTTAGATCGATAATGTTTATTTTTTTGTGAATTTGTTTGTAAATATGTGTACTTAATGTGTAGTATTGGTGTTGAGCGAAGGTGGTTTTGTGTGGAGTACTTAAGGGTAATTTCTTCCTTTTTGTCGGGTCTGTTGGGGGAACGCTAGCATGTTTTCTAACAGTAGACTGCAGTACAAAAAGCTGGCGCACTGAAAGTACTTTACAATCAGCGTATAGTTGCGTAGTGGGATACCGATATGGTTTGCGCGTCATCACCTTCAGTACGGCTCTCTGCGCTCTTTCAATCTTCAGAAGACTGGTTTTATTTGCACCACCCCATACTGTGATGCAATACCCAATGACGGATTGACATACTGCATAGTACACCATCTTCAGAGTTTCAGGCGCAGCTGAGTCTCTAAGGGATTTGAAGATACGCAAAAGTTTCGTAGATCTACTGGAAATTGCGTCAACCTGTTTATCCCATCGTAATCCTCCGTCTATTTGGACACCTAGATATTTCACATTGTCAGCTCTTGTAAGTGCCGGACATGAGCAATGTGGGGATTGTTTGGAGCAGGTGTGTGCTGTTATGGAGAAAGTTTTGTCAGGTAAGTTGTTACGGCGGATAGCGAACGGAATGTACGCCGTTTTCTCGCAGTTTAAAGTAAGTAAATTTAGATTTAGCCATTCCATTATACGAGTTATTGCTGTTTCTGCGTAACGCTTGACGCTATCCCAAGTTGGTCCGTAAACTATGACTGCGGTGTCGTCTGCATACGCAATGATCTTGGAGTTGGGGATGGTCATTCTGCACAACTCATTGACGTATATTTGGAAGAGGGTGGGGCCTAGAATGCTTCCCTGAGGTACACCGTAAGTGGTTGATACTTCGTCACTCATATGCTCGCCGATTTTTACTCGTAGGGTCCGGTTGTTAAGATAGTCTTTGAACATTTCGAGGGATTTTCCACGTACCCCTAGGAGTTCTAATTTAGAGATAAGTTTGGGAACAGATACTGTGTCAAAGGCTTTAGAAAGGTCTAGGAAGATCCCTAGACTTTTAACTCTACTATCAAGTTTCCTAGCAACGAATTGAGTCAGCTCAAGAACTGCATCTTCAGTTGAGATTCCTGTGCGAAAACCATACTGATTATCAGCAATGAGCTGATGATTGTTGATGAATTTTTTTAGAGCATTATTTAGGATCCTTTCTAGTATCTTAGAGAGTGCTGATAGGACCGATATGGGTCTGTAATTGCTGACACAGTTTCTGTTCCCTCCCTTATGAATCGGATGGACGATGGCTTTTTTTAGCGCATCAGGAAAGATGCCTTTTTGAAGGCAACAGTTAAAGATATACGTCAATGGTGGCGTCAAAGTCTGGCGGCAACTCTTTAGCACTAGGGAGGATATACCATCCCAACCTATTGCAGAATCACTTCGCAGTTGCAGAATAAGGGACTCCACTTCTGATTCATCAACCTCAAGTATCACCAGAGAGTTGGCGGGGCCGGATGAGGTATGTTGAGATGATGGGTTTGTAGGTTGGTGAGATTGGGATAAGATTTTTTCTGCCAAGTTAGTACCTATAGTACTGAAAAATCTACACACTTCGTTTACGGATGATATAGTGTTATCACAGATATCTAACAGTTCGACCGGGACAGTTTTCTTTTTGCTGGTATTGGTGATTTGTTTTATTGCTTTCCAAAGAGCTTTTGGATTTTTACCGGATTTTTCTAGTTCGCTTTTTTCATGGGCTATTTTTAGTTTCCGAAGGAGGTCGTTACAAAAATTCCGGTACCGCTTATAGGTAATTTTCAGGATGAGATTATTGGGATCCTTTCTTGATCTGTTGTGCAACCGGTCACGATTTTGTATACACTTTAACAGGCCGGTAGTTATCCACGGTTTAATTATTCTTTTCTTCCTTGGGACTTTAATTAGTTTAGTGTGCTTGGAGATTACTGAAGAGACAATATTTATGAACATATTCATGGATAAATTGGGATCAATTATTTTGTATAATGGGGTAAAATCAGAGTTTTCTAAATCTAACTTGACAGCATCGTAGTCTATGCGGGTGGTTATGTGGAGTGGTTTATTATCAGGGTTTGTGTTAGCAATAGTAAGAAGCACCGGTTTGTGGTCCGTGATGTGTGAGTCTAATATAAGGGTAGTAACAGGAAGGGTAGTTTTAACGAGTGCATGATCTAAACAGCTATCCAGCCGAGTGCTGTACCTGTGGGTTGGAAGAAGACCGTGTGAGGCATTTAGAATGAGATAGTTTAAACAGCGGTTGTCTGCACTATTGGGTTTGAGGTCTATATTAATATCACCTATAAGAATGATATTTTTGTAGGAGGAGAGGCTTACGTAGACACTATTTAAACTATCTAGAAAATTTTCCGTACTTTCCTTGGAACTGTATGACGGGGATCGATACACTGCTACAATAGCAATATTCTGGTTAACTATATGACATACCAAGCAATTTCCATCCACAAATCGAGGTTGCCACTCTGAGGTTCGGAGAGCTTGTTTTGTAAAGATAACAACTCCGTCGTTTTGGTTACTGTTTATTTCCGTACAATAGGATTTATATCCAACTTACTACATTACTACTACACTATGCAAAGTCTAAAGGTGGGTACTGACCGTTGTTACGGGGCGTAATGTAGCATGTTACAAAGCGAGCATTCGTGCAGTCATCTAGTCAGTATGTGGAAACGAGCACGAACATGATGCGTCGGTGTTTTGTTACACACGGATTTTAGATCACGGCGTAACATAACATGCGCGCTGCGAATGTTACATTACAGCCCTTAACACCGGTCAGTACCCAGCTTTAGATAGCGAATGATGTTGTAGGATAGTCCTGCGTTATAAGATCCCCGGGTTCTCTTAGATAGCACAACTTTCAAAATAATGTCTAGAAGGAAGGTGCCTTCTACCATCGGACATCTAGACGCACTGCAAGTTACCATCCCTACCTTGTTGCTATTCCACCAATTCACACTAAGCGTTTCCAAACGTCTTTATAATGCGCACAGCAAAGGAGTGGAACTCTTTGCCTGCGTCTGTGTTTCCGAACGTATACAACCCTAATCTCTTCAAATTAGAGTGAACAGGCTTTTTCTGGGTAAGCTCGCTCCATCGTCGATTTTGTCTCTGTCATCTCTGACCTAGACTAGAGTCAAGAGCAAACCCATTTCTATACCCATCCGTGTTTCTCCAAATGATCTTTGCGTCCAGAGCCGCGGTGACTTAATGGGGCGACTCTGCTTGATTTCAGCCGACGACATTTCTATAAAATCAACTGAAGCGTATCTGATTTCATCAACCCTCATATTTTTTAACTAACATTTCCTGATATTTTCATTCGGAACCGTTTACACGCGAGTCCGACTCGCACTTGGCCTGTTTTTTTTAATAGAGTAGACTAGGAACTCCGTTATCCGCACTTAGACTCATACTGTCCTGGCTAAATTAACCTCGGCTCAGAAGCACAGAAGCCTCCTGGGTGCTACATTCCAGGATGACGTGGGCAGCTGGTCGAAGCAGCCTCTGCAGATTGGGCTGTCCATGGCGCCTATGTTAAAGAGATGTTTATTTAGGGAGCGAAGGCCCGTAATTCTGAGGTCATTTCTACTTAGGCTGAGAAGTAGTTTTTTAAAGCGTGTTTTAGTTCGATTTGAGCATGTTTTTTTTTGGTTGAAGCAGAGTTTTTGAAATATTGAGAAGCAGCTATCTACATGACCAGCATTGCTACTCGTATTCTTGTTTATTTAAAATGTTATTTGTCAAAACAAAAGGCTTACCAGTTCAATCATATTGAATGTTACATTGTACAATTTTAGACATTGCCCAAGTTGTGTAACAAAAATATGTTTTGTCTTGACTACGTTTGTATGTGTTAACCAGTTTTGTTGCTCTTTACTTTTATCAGTTATCAGTAGCGTTTGCCGTCTTGTTAGCATGTTGCCCAGAGCCAAGGCTCATAATGAAAGGATCGCTAACGTTTGTTTTGAGATCGGCTGTTGTGTGATCGTGCGTCAGTACTGTTCTAAAAATAATAACGCGCATTATCTGAGTATGCGATTTCAATAAAACATAATCACTTCTGTCAGCAATAGATTTACATATAAGGTGCTTTGAGTTCAGCAAAGGCACAGTTCAGTTACCAGTTAAAGTAAGAGCAAGATAGGATCTTTCGGGAATGCATTCAACACTATTTACCGTCGCGTCGTTGGCGCTGCTAGCGTTCTGCGTGTGCGCGCCCGCCGAGGAGGATGTGATCCAGCACATCCCACAAAAAGCCGAGCAAACACCATCAGTTACCGGAAGAGACGCTGCGGTGTCTGGTGCTTCGGGAAAGGCTGCTGGTGCGTCTGAGCATGTTGAGAGAGCCCGTCGTGACGTGGCCGGACAGGAGAGCGACCTCCTGCCTGCTGCCAATGACGTGGACGTCTCACCCTTCGGAGAGACCTCGCAGCTGGAGGGCCGCGGCCGTATCAGGGTGCTGCCCGCCTACCTCGGCTGAACCACCGCCACAACGGACCACATGCTACCACCACAACGGATTAAACGTTAACGTATAAGCTATTTAAGGTTGTATCAATGTATTATTTTAAGACATTAAACAAGCTTTATTGGTTACAAATGTATACGATTTGTACATTTAAATTTAGTATTTAGAAATAAAGAATAGTTAAGAAAAACTGTTTGCATTTTATTTAAATTATGTTGTTAACTTTATTTAAAACTGACCCTGGGTTCAATCCTGGCATAAAGTCTGAAAATCACATGGGTACTTAATGTAAATTTTTCTATTGAAATGTTTTTCTAAGTTCATCTTCTCTAACTGTGAAATAGGTGAAAAAATTCGTAAGTAAACCTGGATGTACAGAAATCGCCAACCCACCTTGAGTAAGCGTAGGGTTCATGAGCGGTACAATGTGACAGTAGCAGACGGGTAAAGTAACAGAAATATAATTGTATGTCACTTCACACAAATATGGTAATGGCAAAGGAGGTGCTAAGTTAATTAATAAAATTAATATAAAGCTAATTATTAGTAACCATGGCTATAAAAGGTATAACTACCTCAGATAATAATTTAAATCATTTGTTTTCACAATGTTAATCAGTGTAGCTACGTTGGCCATATGCCTCGTTAATTTGGTATCTACTCTAAGTGTTGTGCAAAAAGATATAACACTAGACTTTGCAAATATCACAATGTTAGACGATAATACTAAGGCTCCGGATAATACTGCAATAGAAACAAAAACCAAGAGGGATGTGATTGAAGATAATATTGATGATGTAAATGACGGAAACAAGGAGTTGATTAAAACAGCGGAAAGCAGTAACTTAGTGTACCGACCCCTTTTCGTATACAGAAAGATCCAACACAGTAAAAGAAGAATCACCATGTTTAATTCTTTTGCAGGATAAGTGATTTTTTTAAGGTATGTCTAGTGACTGCCGTTTATATTATATTTACTTATGTTTTTTAAAAGTAATAAATCACTCCCCCAATTAAAAATAATGAAACTAACATGCCAATAAAACAAGAAGTAACGATAAAGTCCTAAATTGCTGGGAGATTTAGTTAAACTACGGTTTAGTTTAATCCTAGCAGTTCAATCAAGAACAATGATTTTATTTCGAATTTGGGCTGTGGTTATATTACTTATTGTAAGTAAATTTAATTTTTACCTTTTTATCTCACACATTCAACTAAATCAATTTAACATTTTAGATTCCTAACTCATACGGGGGAATATCGCCTGTACACGATTTTAAGGAAAAAATGTTAAAAAATTCTGATAATAATATTAACGAAAGATTTTTAATGACATCTCCACATAATGTTTTGAAACATTTGGATAGTACGATTTCAAAAGCAACTAAAAATGTCACTCAGAACCCAGAAATGGACGACATTCTATATCAGATATCAAAGGATATGGTTTCTGCTATTCTATCTAAATTAGAAATACAAGATAAAATAACAAGAATTACTACAGAGGCACTGGAAGCTCCTGGCAAAAATAAAGGTATTACGGCCATTGAGACAAGACGCATTTTAGATTATATTTCTAGAACGTTGTCTGGACATATACTTAGTATAACTAGAGCTTCTACTGAGCCAGAATTGCATCGGTTGGTATATGGATTAGCTCAAATTGCAGCAGAGGTGTCGATCGTATCAGCATTAAAGGATACAACATACGCTTCAGCGCTATCTAAGAAGCAATCTGTTGATTTATCTTTAAGAAGAAAAAGATCTATCACACCTAAAAAAGAAAGCGTACTGACGACCCCGTCCCCTGTTTTTTCAGCGACGACGGTTTATGGCGCTATTCTAAACAAAACTTTCCATAGTGTTATTACTGCTAAAAATAAAACGTCAGCAAAAGATTATCCTTCGCCTTTTTCAGTGATTTCTAGAAAAGAAAAGAAAGCTCTTCATGTCCTTAATAGTAAACACACTGCTCTATCTGAAGGTAAAGGGTTCCTGAATCAAACAGCCTTAGATTTGGAAAACAAAGAGCGAGAAAATAATTATACCGATTCAATTCTCATGGAAAAAGCAATTAATGGAACTCACTATATTAGAGAAACACAAACCTTGGATACTCAAGAATTAAGTGCACCAGGACTTACAGATGATTGGGTTGATACGAAGGAAAACGTTTATAAGCCAATAAATCCTGATATTGTTGCTGATATGGAAATAGACCAGCCAGAATTTGAAGAAGAAGTTGGCAATGATAAGAAATCTAAGCAAAAATTGGAAAAAATGGAAGTAAAAGCCAAAAAGGCTATTTTGTATGCTGGCGACGTGGCGTATTTGACTGCTGCGAGCGTTGTTGCTCTAAGACGAGCTTTAACTGCATCTATCGAAGTTCAAATGTCTGTAAGGTACGCTAAAAATGGTATGTCAAATCACCAGGACCTAATGATGAACTTGGCGAAGACTGCTGCTCAACAGGCAGGAAAACAAGCGAAGAGTGCAACGTCTAAATCTTTAGCTTGCGAACGAGTCATAAAATTGGCACTGAAGTATACAGCTCAGTCACATGGAGCCCATTTGAATCACGTCGCGAATAGAATTGTGATGGATACTTTGTCATTGGCGACACTGGCAAAATCTATGGCATTCGTCGCTTCAGACATTGCAATCAATTCTTTGTATCAAGCCACTGATGTGAAGCCACCGACATAATCATTTCAAAAGCAGTTCTATCTTTTCCTTTTATAAAAGCTGCGTTTCTTTTTAATATTTAAGTAAAAAAATTCAAACGTTGCAAATAAAATAAAATAAATATGTAAGTCAGAGTTTTCTCATTTATTAAAAAAAAAGTCGATGTAGTGAAATTTCCTGCATTTAGAATATTACATTTAAAAAAATAAGTGAAATGTTGAGATTTGCTGCATGCGTTATAAAGTCAGCTAGTAATGAATCTTCCAGGGTATGTAGTGAACAGGAACACTGAAACAAAAAAATATGTTAATTAGATCTTATGGATGGTGAAAGATATTTTAGTCACTACAGATAGAATATAAATTTAGGTACTTTATTAACACCAAACTCAACTCAACTCAGAGCATTTATTTCAATTAAAACATTTACTGGCACTTTTGGATTGTCAAGGTCGGTCAGTCAAAGAGGTGAAGCTATTTGCACGTTCCAAAGCGTAGATCTCTACGGAGAAGAACGTGCAAGAAACTCCACGGACACGCTTTTAAATCAATGAATTGTTACAAAGTTGTGGTAACATTGTTCTCGTTGGAATTATTCATACATGTAAGAAAGATGTAGAAACACATGTTCGATAAAAGTGTCCGGGGTAAAAAGAAACAATCCAAAGAACAAATACTTAAGATAAACCATGGCAGTTGAGAGATGACCAGTCCCAGCTGACGAAGTCAAATGATGAAACGTGATACTATGAAAGGTACTTAAATAGACTAGTCACGCGGTATCCGTAAATTAGCGGATTTTTCTAACAGCATTATGGTGCTGAACTTAGACGTCCTACAAGCCACGTTAAATGAGGACCCCATTGTAGCCTTGAGTCCCCAAAAAAATCGTTTTATCTACGAATTCTAATTTCTCTCTGTTCAATATTATGCCAAAATCACTGTTTTTCCAGAGTGTGTTTCTTTTGCCGCTATAACAATAAATAATAAAAATTAAATTAAATTAAAGGGCGCCCCCATACAAGCTTCGTGTGGGTGTTCGACTCGCATTTGGCCGGTTTACACAAATTTTAATTCATTTAATTCGGACAGGCGGACAGCGGAGTCTTAGTCGTCGGGTAAGAAATCTTAAAAAATATGGCTAGGAAGAAGACGACTGGATAATGGCATAAAGAGATGTATAAAGAAGACATCATGCTGCGCAAATTGGGACAAAAGGCAGGTCTTCGCCATCAGCCTGGTACTGAGTGCAAAAGGGTATTAGTTCTTACTGATGCGTAGGGTAGTAGTAAACTGGAACTTCGTGATAGTGCCATGTATGCCACCAGGTGCTAGCGTCCGCCTTCAAGTCCGAGTTGTCAGGCTTCGATGGCTTCGGTAAGTCTTCGACATTTCCAGGCGTCGGCTCCAAGGGTACCAGTCCCTGAGTCGGTGGGACTTCAACGACTTTTGACTCTTCCACCGGTAGAGCGGAGCATACTCCCAAGAGTACGGAGATTGCAGCTAGTTTCAAGATCTGTGAATAGTAGGAGTTTATATTATGTCGTGGTACAATGTGATTTTTCAAAGATATAATAGCACTTTTCGTCAACTGGCTATTTCTTTTGGTAAAACAGCACCTACCACCAATGGTACTGTTTAACTAGGCGGAAAGTGAAAATATCCTAAAATCGAAATACAGACTTAAAATAACAACATTACTTTTAGGAGGCAATTGAAGATACTGTCCGTATTTGTAAAATCATTTACATTCCTGAGATCTACACAGCAGGTAGATATGCAGTTGACCCATGAGGTAAATCGCAGTACGATAATACATTCTAATTGCGTTTGCCCTTACGATACTTACACCTCGGTGTCAATCCATATCGGGCGAGAAAAACTGGTGCAGAGAAGATATATCGAGTTCAAAACAAGGTATGGTAACCACTGATAGATACTTTTTTCTACAGCAAATAAGGAATAATCACACCTCATCAATTTGGTCACATGTTCTATACTCCAAGAATGGCAGATAACATGATAATTTGATGCTAATAAAACACAAGATCCTGTATAGATTGCTTATTTTTGGGATACGTTGCGTGATTCTAAAAGGGTTTCCTTTTATGGCTAGACAAACGAGGTGATAATTTGAGGTGTGTGCGACCATTTGCGCGTTCTTTACCTAGCACATGAAAACTGGCTATTATCAATTTTCTTAGTTAAGTCTTGTTGAATAGAGATAGAAATAATTGAACTTTTCCGCAAGGTGGACCTGCGTCCAGTGCCTGATTAAGCCAGTGAGGGCCTGTAGCAAAAATACATGGAGGACAGGATTTAAAATACAACAGCACTTTGCAAAATAAATAGATTTTCACTATACAAAATTAAAGTGGTGATTTTGCTGGCGTTGTATTGTTACCCTCACAGGCAAGGAGCACCTGCCAGGATAAAACCACATACGATGAACCGATGCAAACTACAAAGACCGCGTGCTGAGTATGCTGATTTGGGGGTATACGTACAACCAGGCGTATTCACAGACCAAGAATTGATGGGGGAACACCATGATCGTCCACACGATTTATTTGTGAGGTATCTTAAATTAATGCTGCCCTAACCTTTCCCAATATTTACCAAGGGCATAATATAAATGTGCAGTTCATTTCCCCTTGCGCCCAGACTTGGTTCACTTTTCGCTTCAAACCTGGTTGGGAACACAAGCTTTTAGCAGTCCATGGCGGACTGCTTAAAGCTAAAGGATAACGAGCTGGGTGCGTCCTCAAGTTGGGATAAAGCAATGGAAATTTATTAAATTCATAACGATAAAAAAAGTAAACTAAATTTCAACTTACCATTTTGAATAGCTCCCAAAACTTTGAGTTCGGTAAGACGAATTCAAGATTATGCTGATCCTTGTAAATGGGATGACTTTATATATCCTTAATTTTGCCGAGAGACAAGGACAAAGCACCTTGTTTCAATATGTATCCTTTTATTTTAATGCTGGTCACCTTTGTATGTCACCGGAGCAATGGTATAGCACCTAATCGTGGCCATAAATTACGGCTCTTTGACAATATTGCTATTATCAAATTACTAACTATTTTTTATTTTAAGCGTTCTAAATAAAATTCAATTTAGGTTATTGCTGGATTATGGTAATTCAAATCTTTAGTGTGCTGATCATTTACAGCCTCATTAAGGTGTGGTAATTATGATACCTACTTACCAATGCTGTTTTATTGACTAGTATATTCAACTGTTTTACAATTATCATAATTTTTGATAAATACGTGAGTGAATTTGTCTGTTGAGCGATTGGCTGCTGCACTGCGTATCGCGGGTTCGATTCCCGCACGGAACAAATATTTGTATGGCCTACAGATAGACAGATAGTTGTTTCAGGTCTGGGGTTTGTGTGTGTGAGTTTAAAAGTTTGTAAACGTACCCACGATACAGGATAAATTCCTAGTCTGGGGCAAAGTTAAAAAAAAAAAATGAAGGAAACGTCATGTCATTTCAGCTTTTGAAAATAGAGATTATAATATACTAAATTACATTTTATATCTTTGATTAAAAAGGTAGTTAAACATTATTGTCAATACAGGCTTGTGTGATCCTTTCTCATAAAATTATCATAAATTCTAATAAAATTAAAACATGATACTTTTCTATAAAACCTAACAGGCTGGACAGTGGACACCGTCTTGTGATGCCCGCTATATCCATATTATCTATACACCTTTTTTAAGTGTAGGAAATCACCAAATGACTTCTTCTGCTCTGGGTGGAGTGGAAGGGCGTGTCAGACTCTTACTGACTAAAACCCATCCGTGTTCCTTCTAAAGGCCTTTGCGTTCCAGGGCCGCAGTGATTCTTTCGAACAAATTCTGCAACCCTGGCAGGCTCTGGCCCTAGCGGGCCCCGTCTTCTATGCTGACATCTGTTTGAGGCGCGCGTGAAACACAACGCGCCATCGACCCGGGCCTGGTTGTTATCGGACAGCGAGTCCGCAGGCTCGCACCTACGGTAATCAGGGATCGCCCTGCAACTCCCGACGCCCGGGGCATCTTTTTCTGTAGCCGCGGTTGGGGCGAAGGCCTTGTCTCTCACTCGCGCGGACCGCCTCCTCCTTCGCTAGCATTACTGCTTCGCAGAAGGAGGTGACCGCTTCCCAAGCCTCCTCGCTCCGTTTCATGGATTTAACCAGAGACCGAGTGGTCGCCGCCGCCGATCGCCTCGACGAGGACACGGCGGTGCTCCGCCCAAGCAAGGCAGACCTCCTCCGTTAGCTCCATCGTGTCCTCCGGGCGATCCTCACAGTGCTGACACCCGGGCGTGTATCTATACACCTTGCAACTCTAATTTGGGAAGATTGTTAGAAACATTAGGTCCCAATCATTAGACTAAAAATATTAATGCATCTCAAACTACGATTTATTGGCTAAGGATGCAAATGGACGATATCGCACGAAAATATTTTGTTTGTTTTAGTTTTAAGACACATTTAGGTCATTTGAATAAACATCTGGGCACACCACAAGTCTAAAATTATTCATGATAATTAGTCTTTTCTTTTTAGAATCCGAAATAGATTTGTCTTGCCAGTCTATTCATTCTTACTAATACTTATTATAAATGCGAAAGTAACGAAAATCTTAGCGGATTTGGGCCACTTGGGGTACTTAGGCCATTTGGTGACGTCTACCCTGAACGACGAGGCTGATATCGAACGGGAGCGGAGGGCGCTGTCGGTCAGAGCGAACATGGTTATCCGCAGGTTTGCGCGATGCTCAGCTGAGGTGAAAGCAACGCTTTTTAGAGCCTATTGCACCACGTTGTACACGTGCAGCCTGTGGACTGACTACACGCAGAAATCGTACAGCGCCCTTCGTGTCCAGTTCAATAACGCGTTCAGGATGATGTTGGGGCTCCCCCGCTATTGCAGCGCGTCAGCAATGTTTGCAGAGGCGCGCGTGGATTGTTTCCACACAACGATGCGTAAGAGATGCGCGTCGCTGGTGCGGCGGGTGCGGGGGAGTGCGAACAGCATGCTGGCCACGCTCGCGGACCGTTTGGATTGCTCCATCATTGCGCACTGTTGTGGGCGACACATATGACTTGTTAATATAATAATTGTAATTTTGTAATATTATGTAATTTATAATGATGACCTAATAATGCTGCTGACATTTTAATTGTGACTAATGTGTGTATTATTTTTCTGTAATTGAGTCTTGATACTTGAAATAAATTGATTATTATTATATAGGGTACTTTTCATCCCGGGAGTATGATACCTTGGGATAGTTTTCACCTAAAACGCGGGCGAAGCCGCTGGCACAAGCAAGTAATCAATAAAAATACAGGTAAGTAGGTACTTACCTACTGTGCTGCAGTTCAATTATTTTAACTGCTTAATGATGACGATGTGATGTACAATTTTATGTACAAATATTTGATTGCTATCGTAGTATGGCGGAATGTGCCCTGTAACAAAAACAAATACCGGGTGTTTCTGAAGTGCGTGGTCGTATTTAAAGGTGACGTTCAGTATCTGAAATTAATTAAAAAACTACCCGTAACGACTATCGTCGATCTACAATTGACAACCTGAGCCAGCGGCTTTCTGAGGCACGGTGTTTTGGTTACTAACTTTCCTATTCGGAATTCAGTCGATCTACAGGCACGTAAAAATTCCCATGTCCCATGTATTGAGGAGCCTGTCAGGGTTGCGGAATCTGTTCGAAAGAGTCACCGCGGCCCTGGAACGCAAAGGGCTTAAGAAGGAACACGGATGGGTTTTAGTCAGTAAGAGTCCGACACGCCCTTCAGCTCCACTCAAAGCGGAAGAAGTCATTTGATGATAAAAAAAAATGTATTGAGGGGCGAGCCTATTGCCATCAACCAGACAGAAAAACTCATTTACATTTTGGCGGAACCAGGACCCTGGGGCGGATCCAGTATTGTCGTTTGGGGGGGGGGGGGGGCTTGAACCCGTTGAGGGTGGGTTTTAGCTAAATAAACTCTAAAAAGACACATACAATTTTATTTTGTTTAACGCATAACTTATTCGTATATTCTTCAATGACTTCGTTAGGTTGTACAGTTGAATTTGTTTGTGTTTGGCCTCATGCTCTACTACTAGTACTAGCTACTAGCGCCTGCGAACACAAGACCAACGCGAATTTATAAATGTGACATGATCCAACAACCGGCTCTGGGCTCGCATGGTAATCTACGGCATGCGTCCAAACAACCATTTCTGGAAACAAATATCGACCGCAAGTCAAGCGATGTGATTGGTTGTTGAAAAATTATTCAACCAGACACAGCTAGATAACCAGCGCTTGACTAGTCAAACGCTGGTTATCTAGCTGTGTCTGGTTTTCATTCATCAGTCATTTTTGTTTCTTATTATGATAATTTTCGTTCGAGACACTGGGCCTAACTGTGGAAACATCAAAGGCTGCTTAAACGTAATTATGATGCTTACTGTGAAAATCATTCAGTGTTTGTCTATTAGCTCAGCGCATTACTTTGCCTTACTGTGCTAACTAAAAAAAGTACCTACTAAACGGAAAAACTCGATGTGCAATATTTGATCAACGATTATCGATAATGGAAGTAAAACATTATCATCTGCGAAGTTGAAGTAAGGCTTGATGGTTATTAATACCTGGAATTGGATAATCCGGCACCTCCCATATACCTAAGACGTAGATAGTTGGAAATGACGAACCCTTGGTCTAACTCATCGATAAATACTAGGTAGATCGGTACCTAGTCGAAATTCTTTTGACTTTAGAAAAAATGTTTACCATGTTAAAAATATTAAACTTTGAAAATGATAAAAAGAGCAGTACCTTACCGCACCTACCTACTACATCCGACCCGAATCCAGGTACCTAATGTTGATCCGAAATACCCGGAGTATGGGTACTCTGATGAAGAAGCTATAAATCTTCTACACATTCTCGGAGGGTTTGCGTATCGATCCGAACAGCGTCCGTCCGAATTAAGAACATTTTAAAACCGATCCGGATCGTTTGCAGTGCGGAACAGCTCTAACTATGCCAAATCTCACACTCCTCCGTGCGCAATAAGGGGTAGGTACAAAGCAGGGGCGTAGCTACCGCCGTATCAGCCGTATCAAAGATACGGGCCCCCCGGGTTACAAGGGCCCCGACGTTTGAACGCAAAGCTATAAATTTAGTCGCGCCATCTACTTCGTGGCCTGCCAATACAGTTCTGAGTTAGTAAGGCCTACTTTGTTTTAAAAACAAAACCCCTAAAAACGGGGCCCCCAAAAATGTTTTATACAGGGCCCCTTTGAGACTAGGTACACCACTGGTACAAAGTCACGTATTAATAACCTTTCCATACAGATTGTATATTCAGGGGTATTATTTATGGTTACAACGAACAGCCAGTAGTCTTGTTTCACAATGTCCCTTAGAACTAGTCATTCTATTTGACCGGGCTCACGTCGTTAAGGTTCTGTCGTTTTTCTTTCGAGTTTTTATTAAAGATTTTATCGTTTGAGGCCAATCTTAATGTCCATCGACGTCACCTCAAGTCTGAGCACCTCACCTCACCTCACCGAGGAACATAGGCTATATTTAATTCCAGAAATAATTAGGGATCCCTACTAAAAGTTGAATAATGTAACCCAAGGTGTAAAAAAAAATGTCATACGATGTCTTGCATCGCATGCGCTGCGAAAACTATTGATGATACATAAAAATAATATTCTACATAATTAAAGTACTCATTATTACCTAGAAAAAAGTCCTTGTCTAAGTATTATGGTTAAGTCACAATTACCGCTTTTTGTTAAAATGATTTAATCAAAGCCCAGTTGGACAGAAAAAGTAATGATTTTGATATCAAGGTATTAACCCTTATCCATTAAAATTACACTTTAAATTATTCAAATTGGACCTTTCGTTTAAAAGTTACGACGGGTATAAAAATGCTCTAAGAAAGAAAAATGTTGCGGGGGCGAAAAGAAGTGATGAAATTTTTAGGGAAGGACAATATTGCTTACTTCAATTTACGTGAAAATTGGAATGAACATACTAAAAGTGGGATATTGGACACAGATCTAACAATTTTTACATAATTGATTACGTAAAAATTGTCTAATCTAATCTGACAAAATCTAATCTGACGAGGTGAACGGGGTGAATAGTAGGCTGATCCTGAAACTGAAACCGTTGAATGGATATCGTAGTGCTTAATTTTCGAAAACTTGATTTTTGTGGCGTACCTACTAAATCCGCGCGGACGAAGTCGCGGGCGAAGTGCTATGTTACAATAAAAATATAAAAGAAATATAAAATTCTGTCGATTCGTATTCTAAAAAAACCAACTATCTCAACCATTTATGCAAAGGTGAGTCAGCTAATTGCCATAATTCACCGTAGGTAGGTACAACAGGGATGTTATGGAAATGAAGTTTCGCATCGATATGGATACGGATATAGAAATAATATTATACCAGATTCGGATAGGTTACGAATATGAAGTTATTATCCGTTAGTTTTGGATAGTTTCGGTTACAGATATGAAGTGATTGTAAAAGTAAAACACAAGTGTCGGCTTGACCGGGCAGAAAAACCTGTCTGTCATAACGTGTCTCATTTACATCCAATATTTTCCGAAACTATATCAGATCCGGTTTCGGTAACGGATAGATTTTATTTCGGATATCCAAAAGTTTCGGTTACGGTTGCGGAGCTCCTTTTCTTTTAACATGACGATGATGTAAATTTTCTAATTATGAGGAGCTCGTGGCTAAATAATAACAGCCTCATAGGTCGATCTTCAAGGATACGCAACGCCTGCCGAGGTCAGTTTGTGGATGGGTGACCTACCGATGGATAACATACCGAGATTCCTCCGTGCCTCGGAAAGCACGTTAAGCCGTTGGTCCTGATTATCATTTGTAGATCTTTGGCAGTCGTTAGGAATTGTCAGAAGCCAGAAAATTTGACTTCACTCTTTCCAGGAAGTACCGTGTTACCCAGTTAATGGGTTGTGATCAGACAGCCGCTCCAAGTAAAATATTGGTATTCAGCTGAATCCGGTTTGACTGGAAGCCGACCTCAATAAAGTTGGGAAAAGGCTAGGCAGATGATGATGTACCTACTTCATGAGGAATAAATTGTTATTTGGGAGCTGGTGACGAGGCTGACGAGTGGGTTCGAACAAATCCCAAACATGTGAGTATTTTTCTTTTGAGAAAACAAGTTCAGAAAGAGTAGACCCTCTACTGGTTTGTCGAATAATTAAAGATGTAAATAGCTGTTTTAGCTTTCTGTCTGATTCACACAGTCGATTCTTTTATAATTAGGAGACGATATTCAAGCTAGCAAGGATTTTGGAAAATATAAGCCCGAAAGCAGTATGTCATCGAGCCTAAAGAGCCATCTTTGTTGGAAAACCCGCGACTCCCGGTCCGATACGTTCAGCCTCAAGCGCATATTCACACAACGACAAGAAATCCACACTCTACAATGTACAGCACCATCTTAAGAAAAATTGAGTAAACTTCAAAATAATGCCGAGTGTACATCCTAAAGTTTACTCAATTTTCCTTGGGATGGCGCTGTGCTGCTATCGATCACGAGTTTATATCGGCTCATGGAAAGTTGGAAAACTACGTTTGAAGTTGCTATCAGTGAACACTAGATGTCGCTGGTATCATATAGATAAGACTAACCGCATTTACACGACTACTGAGAGGGTTATGTGCAGTCTATGTATGACTGTTCATCTGTTACTTCGTAGCACCGAAACAGATATAATGGATAAGTGAGGACTGTTGAGAAATGTTGTTTGTTTGTATAGGTACCTGGTTATATTATGAAACAGAGGTCACTAACAGACAATAGGGTTCAAGTTACTGTTTAACATATTAAATTGTTTATTTTATGTATTTCTACTTTAAGTACTTAGCTGAATAATTAGTTTTTCATGAGAAAAAAAAAAACTGTTCATGTTCAAAATATTACGACTAATAGTAATAAAATTTGAAGTAGCAAATATTCATAGTGTAAATAAGGATATTCATAATCTGACGGTTTATGTGTTTGCAAATTATAATTTATGTGCCAACCAACTGGGTACACAGTGAATTTGCGTATGAGCATATTAGGTATAATGTATTTTACTAGATGACATTCACATTTTCCATTTTATAGAACAAGTAGTAATTACCAACTACCGTCATCTTGATGAACGTACATACTTACATGTATGTAAATACGGGTATGTATATGTACATATGCACTCGGAAAGTGTAAACATGACAATGTTGGTTAAACCGGCCAAGTGTGAGCCGGACTGGCCCGTAAAGGTTTCCGAACAAATATTTAACATCTTACTTTAAAACCATAGACTTCCTCTAGGTTTTTTGTAACTCGATTTCTTCTAAGTAAAGAAGAACATTTTTTTTTTCATATTATGCGTATAAAGTTCAACTGAATCAATCGTTCCAGTAGATTATTAGATTAGCAAAACAATTGTGAAAGACGAACAGACAGACATAAGTCGACGAGTAAACCTTTAAGGGGTCCGTTTTTTTCATACAGACGTCCGGGACCTAAAAAAGAAAATCTGTCTAGCCTCCTCCCAACGTAGTTAGCGTTAGCTTCCAATCTCATATTGGTCCAAACTACAAATGGGAACCCATCACATTGGCACGTAAGATAAAGAACCTGTGGGCTGTGTGAACGCAGTACATACATAGGTGGGTACATATGTAAAAGATAATGCTACTATCTCATCACAAAATATGACAACGCGGAGGTATATAGGTTATAGAGATTGCTATTTTGGTACTAAATTATCTATTTTCCCGTCTAATCATATGATAACGCAAGAGAGTGAGGTAGGTACCTATTGCAGGGCGCTATTCCAAATAAATCTCAAGTAGGTACTTAAGTACTTAAAATAACTTTAAAACTAGGGCATTAGTCTGAAAACTGCAGATAAAAAATAGGTACGTATGTTACTCGTTTTTTAACTGATACAGCTTGTAAATTATCTTTGTTCAAGTAGTCTTGAACAAAGACACAAGATACGACGTGATTCAGAATAACTAAACCGGCAGTTTTCCTAGCAGAATTTAAATTGACTTAAATGAGCACACCATTTGTCTAAACCGCCATTTTATAAACTCAGTTGACTGGATTATCACGAAAAATAACTTAAAATATTTAAATAAAATTAATCACGTATTTTTTTAATGTATATAAGATAAATAATCGTGTAGGTCACAAACAGCTTAGAATAAATAAAATGTCTCCTCATACTGGCCTCCTAAAGCAGGTCATAGTACGATCCAGTCGACACTGGTCAAAGTCCAAGTTTGCCCAACGATACGACAATTTTGTATGTACTCGAGTAGCTACGTCATACAGCCGTGACTCTTCCACACAATACGTCTTTAGTACGTGCTTATCGGCTTAATGTGTGTTCAATTAAAGAGGTGTGTGGCAACGCCTCAAATTGATAATATTGCTGCGATGCGTGGCCTTTGCTTTAAGCGATTTTTCGACTGGCGCGGATAAAATTTATGACTGTTTGCTTGTACTTGTAACTGTGCGGTTATACCGTATGCTGAGCATAAAGGATTTTGCTTGGGTACAGTGAGGTCTACAATGCAGGTTTGAAACACGTTTTGACACGCATTCTGGTGCGAAAAATGTCTTATAGGTAGGTATTGCACGCATCATTAGATCAAAAAACATTAGTGATTCATATACATCGGCAGAAAGAACAAATTAAAGTCGTTTCCGTAAAAAGTTAAGCATGCCATGCCCTTAAGTTAGACTTGTGTAAGCAATGGGTGTGGCAGACTCGCCGTCTACGCAATTACAAGGTGGCATTTTGCCGACGTCCTTGTACGCATTCTGTACTTATCTACTCTTCTGCCTTCTGGGCTCCCGACACCCCCGAGGTCATGAAACTTCTATCGGCGGCGGCGCCGGTCAATGCCCTTCTTAGAAACTACAATGTCCGTCTGGCAATGTTTTATGAAAATTGTTTTCGTAACTGTTTATGCTTTATTTTGATAAGGTGTGAAGTGTGAGCCTGGAAAATTGATTTTTTTTTTCATCAAATAATTTTTCAATAAACTCTTTTTCTTTCTTTCTTTCTAAATGACTTCTCCCGCTTTGGGCGGAGAGGCAGGGAGTGTCAGAGTCAGACTCCTACTTACTAAAACCCACCCGTGTTGCTCCAAATGCCCTTTGCGTTCCAGGGCTTCGTTAACTCTTTCGAACACTTCCGCAACAGTACTTTATCTACAGATGATGAGGTATGTATGGTATATCTAATAATTATGATATCCGGGAAAAGTATTGTTTTCTTAAAAATAAGGTGCGTCACTAACAATAGACACTTAAAAATCAATAACAAAAACGGCGAATGAAGTGAAAAGTGCTAAATAACATTCCCAATGTATTTTTTTTGCTGTAGTTTCAGTAGTGACCTACAAAGATAATTTTATTCACTGCGGATACAAACGGAGATTATTGTGTCGACAGATTTTCTCGATTTTTGGCGATCATTATGTCGCTGGATCTGCAGGGTTTTGTCGATCAATAAATTATCAAGATCTAGTCCAGCCGGATACAACTGAATACCAGTATTTTACAGCGACGGCCTATTTGACCTCGACAACCCAGTAACTGGGTAACACAAAATTAATAATGATTTATTGATGGACTAACCAGTGTCCATCGCTAAAGACAGATCAACCGACAAAATGCAGCCAATATCGTATACAAAGCGGACATACCTACTTACTTTAAGTATTTGAACAAGACAAGTGATACACTAAACGGTTCCGCCGTTTTTAGGGTTCCGTACCCAAAGGGTAAAACGGAACCCTATTACTAAGACTCCGTCTGTCTGTCTGTCACCAGGCTGTATCACATGAACCGTGATAGTTAGACAGTTGAAATTTTCACAGATGATGTATTTCTGTTGCCGCTATAACAACAAATACTAAAAAACAGAATGAAATACTTAAATATTTAAGGGGGGCTCCCATACAACAGATATAATTTTTTTGCCGTTTTTATAGATAATGGTACGGAACCCTTCGTGCGCGAGTCCGACTCGCACTTGGCCGGTTTTTTATTTCATTGATATTTCATACGTGCTTAAATAACAGATATAATATTTTTTAACAAAAACGTAAGCGACTCCACTGTGCGCTGTGGACCTATTTCGTAATTTGTCACACATGTTCAGTATACTCATAAAGCATGGAAACGATTAGAGAAGTCTAAATGCTCAGCCTGTGCTGTGGTGGGTAACTGAGACGTTTTGTCAGTCAAACTTATTTGCCTCACGATTTATATTGCAAACAATTACTCATACCTAGTGGCAAATAAGTTCTTGCTAAGATCGTACTTAGGTACAATACAACCAATGTTTAATACTTGGACGCCTGGAGTGGAGGGGCACTTAGTGCATTTGCGTCTTTATCATACCTAGTAAGTACCTACCTACGCCTTACAGAAAAAGTAAGCCTAGGGCTGCTAGGTGTATAGAACTCCTAAAAAAGCCTGGCATAGTTAAAAAATTTAATGAGTGTCCGGTCAAAGGAGATCTACCAGGTTTCTCCAGGTGGTCTTGTCCAGGTTTTCTTAGGGTTTTTAGGGTTCCCAACATCCGTAAGAAACGGAACCCTTATAGGATCACTCGGTTGTCTGTCTGTCTGTCACAGCCAATAACTATCTCCGAATCCACTGGACCGATCCTGTCGAAATTCGGTACGCATATGAACTTCTGTCACCCAAGCGTGGACGCGTTACGTAAATAAATACATTTTGTGTAAGTACTTATGGGGTCACTTTTGGGGGACAACCTAGAAAATTAAAAAAAAAAAGATTTTGAAATGTTCAAAATTTAAAATCTAATCCATAAAAATTATCCCTAATTAGTTAGTGTCCGTACTTATTAGCCAACAATCCGGCTAAATTGGCTGGTCTGTTCGGTCGTAGTGTGGGTCCCGGCAACCCTAAGCATACATCCGTATTGCAGGTTCATCCGAACGTTCGAGAGACGAAAGCAGGGTCAATGCCCCACTGCCACTACATTGCATACATTCTGGTGTCTTCTATCTCTATCATACAAGTTTCGTGGCCAATTCGTGAGGTAACCCAATGGCCATTGAAACCGCAGCAATTAATTCTCGAATTTTAATTTATGAATTTCGGCCAAGGTTTAAGGTGCCGCTTCAAAGGAGGATTTATTTGGCCGTGTTAATTTTTTTGGGGGCTGGCTGCTGAACAGCCTAATATTATAAATTAAATAGGTAGGTATGTAGCCACTGAAGCAACGTGCATTCGAGGCTAAAAGCGGTGAGCTAGAAGCTAAAGTTTTCGAGGGAATTGAAAATATTTTTCTTTTTAAAGACAAAACATAGTTTGTAAGAAGTGCAAGCAAATATATAAGGTAATCGACCCTATCGTTCTTTGACTGTAGGTATTCAAGTACATACCTATGTATAAGTAATATGTTTTTCTCCAAATGAAGCAAAAACTTATTGTATCATCATTAATAGCATCTGCTTACTCATTCAATTCAACGTAATAATTACCTACATAAAATGACGTCTTTCTTCAAGAGTTATCATCAATGTGTAAATACTTCAAGTACCTACCTAGATAGGTATAATTATTTGTAGGTATGTACCTATGTATGTATGTGTAATTATTACCTTCCACTTTGTTGAACAACCGTGTCATCCCAGACGTTAAAATTGAGGACATTTTCTATTTCCCGCTAATGTGAATTGCGAAATAATTATCTGTACGACGATACAACACGTGGCTAGCCTACATTACTCTGAAACACTTCGAACTTTCAATAAAAATAAATCAATATGCAGTAAAGTACTTCGTACTTTGCTACTTATTATTTAATTTTGCTATTTATAAATTAATTATTATTGCATTAAATTTACAGTTTGAAATTAAAATATTAGTGACTCTAGTTGGCCATTCGCAAAAAGTAGATTCTTATGGAGAAGAACGGACAAGAAACTCCATAGTTACTCTTTTCAAATATAAGTTTTACAATATTTTGTATAAGTAGGTACATACATTTATAAATTGATAATATTATGTGAGCACAATGCACCCAACATTACCCTAATATACAGCACACACTATATACTAATAGGTAAGTACAACAAAGCAGTACCAGCGGAGATAAAACTGAGTTTTCTAGCAAGGGACATGGTACTCACATTTCCAATATAATTAACAACAACGGATCAGTGTGTGAGTTAAATTACATATTCAAAATAAAAAATAAAAAAACAGAAAGTACACCAGTATATATATAGTAAATAAATCAACAAGTTTGACTTTGTCTACTACACGCTAGATCGTCCTATGGAGCAGGACCAGCATGTTTCCAAGCATTCTTATCTTTAATATAATCATCTAGTTTGTAATATATTATGCTTGTTTACAAAGTGTGGTTTTAATATAAGTTTTAAATTTTCTTTCATTTAATTCTAATATGTCACATGGTATTTTGTTGTAACATTTGAAACTTGTGAGGGGTTGTTTGTGAGCTGCTAAACTAGTCATGAATATTATTTATTTACCCCTCTCTATTATTATATTACCTATTTGTTTATATCCCTCTAAAGATAGCCAGCGAGCGTTTACTAGCAAATAGCAATCGAACTGGTGTGTGCTACGAAAGTTGTTCTGTAGGTTTTAAAAGTGGTTATACTAGACTCATGACGTGGCGAACGTGGAATCAACATGAGACTTGTTCTGCAAAAAATCTCGAGCCTTCTGCCTATATAAAGGATATAATTGTCCATTTGATTATATTCTAGGCCTCAGAAACATTAGGGTTTCTTTTGCCTTTCATAACAGAAAAGCGAGAATGTAGGATGCAAGAGCGAGCGAAGCGTGCTCGAAAATTTTGGCAATCCCGTTTTTCAAAAACACAGAAAAATTCAGTAAGGTAACGACCTGGCTACGACTTAGGTACAGAAATCAAAGTTACAGACCATCAAAATCGTGACGATACATCTAATGTTTATACAGACATGTTTACATGTTCGGTACAAAATGTTTAAAATAAGTAGTTGACGTTTGGCACGGCGACCACGGTGCTAGTGGCGGTGTCATTGACACAGCTTTTACTTTTATTTGGCGGTCCAAAGGTTAGGGAAATATTTCTTAAAATAAATCTAGCTACACTGCTTCTGATTGGAAAAATTTTGAAGACGAAAAGTATCCAAACAAATCATATTATATGCGAAAGCAACTCTGTCGGTTTGTGACGTTTTCACGCCTAAGCCGCTAAACCAAATTTGATACAATTTGAGAAACAGGTAGATTAGATCTTGGATAAGGACACAGGAGGATATATTTTAACGGAGATACGTTTCCTTGGGATTATATCTGACGTACACGCGGAAGCCGACGGCAGAAAGCGGAAGCTAAAAACTATATATTTTATTAAATGTCATACCTACCTCTAACTATATACTCCATGTATTGTTAGGTACAACATGAAAAATAAATAGAGTACATTTGTATCTAAGGTAACTTTACATTGCATTGTTGATTGCGGTGTACACAGCCGACAGCCGACAGCCGTTCCGATACGACGCAAAACGAAATTGGACTTTGACCGGCCTTGTTTAAACTCGCGAGAGCTACGGCTGGTGCGCTGTAGGTATAACATACCTGTATTTTTTAACGCAAACCGCATTTTTAAAGCGCAGTTTGATATCTGTATCGTATATTCGAAAGTCCGCATTTGTCTGGGTGTGATTTGCTGCTATGCTGCTAGTGGTCTGATAAACGATGGTAAACATGATACTCTACTATAAACAAGTACCGGAGGGTTCTGATGATATAACCCTCCCCGACCTTTGATTACCGAGCCAGCCCGCGTCGCTGAGCCAATAGTTTTAAATCCCCTAAATAATAATGATATGACCCAGCCTGTCCCTTGCTGTCCTCCCGAAATGACGCCGCTAAGCCGAGGTCCGTATCCCACAGGGGATGCCCTAGCGAGCGGTCATTTAAGATAATTAGCTAGTTTGTAAGCCCTGGCTGGGGGCCTTAAATTCATTTGAGACCACCACAGGATAGTCCGGTTAAGCAGCCTTAGTGTGATGAACTGCGAGTGGTCATCGTAAAAAAAAAAATCTGATGATGTAGAGATACTTCGTGATACCCAGTTACTGGGTTGTGAAGGTTAGAATGTAGTTGCTACATGTGCCTAATATTAGTATTCAGCTACATCCGGTTTAACTAAAAGCAGACCCCAACATCGTTGGCAAAAGGCTCGGTGCATTTATTCCTGACCTGAAGATGATCACGATCCAAGAAGGTCACCTATTCATGAAATACTTCCGTTATAAATACACGAGTAAGACAGCAAAATCTTCATAGATGAAGATTTTGCTGTCTTACTCGTGTAGGAGTAGATTATTCAGCACGTTACTGAATTTGGAAATGTTCCACATAGTACCTATTACTTTTATAGTTGGTAGGTACCTAGGTAGGTAGGTATATGTGTCTGCGTCGCATACTGGCACAAAAATACATTTAATTTGTGTACTACTACTGTTTAATGTAATGCTGAATGTAAAATCAGTAAAATGCTGTTGGTATGTGATTCATATCGTGACCTGATTGTTTCCGGACTTAAAATGCCGCCATTTTGTTCTTAAAATAGTCTTTTGTTTCATACCTATTGTACGGACGGTACCTGAATTGCTACTGAAAGTTTTTGACACGAGAGAAAATATATACAGTGTAGGTACATAATTTTAATGAACTGTAACTTGTAAGTAAACCGAAACTTTAAATGTAAGTATGTTCAAATTAATTGAAGAAATAGTAAAAATTAAAATATCACCATTTTTGTGTCCGTCTCTATGTGCGCCTATATCTTCTCTTAACCGTTCAACTGATTATATTATGGTTTTCAATGTTTCCTATGGGAGAGGCTCCAACAGCGCAAGACAAATCTAGTTGAAAAATAAAACAAAAGCAGCTATTTGCAGAAATAATGTTATATGCAGGTTTTACGGCCCATGGACCCTGTTCTTGTAATTAAATGGCTGCGCACGAGTTGACAAGTTTTACTCGTTTGTTTGCTAATTATATACTACCTACAGATAATACATATCCACGCAATCTATTCTTGACTTTTGCAGGTATTGAGATTGTATGAGATAATTAAAATTGTGAATAAATCTTTAATGTCATTCATGTCATCTTTAATGCCATGTTAATTTCATTTCAATTTAGGTTAAAATGAGTTTGTAATGTGGATTGATTTGAGTTGATTGGTCTTACTAATGGACAGTTCTAGAAATAGCTTTAAAAACTACTTTTTCAACTCACATGCCTAAACCAAAACTGGCTCCTATTGCAACGCTTTTAGATCAAGAATGCAACGAATTTCATTAATTTTATTTTCTATATCAGCACTAGTGCAGGAAGTGCGCGGCTAGCTTCCTTCTATTCAGTTTATTACATGGTTGGCTAAATTGTAGCAGGCTGGTTAGCGGCCAGGCTCCAGCAGAAATAAAAAAAAGGCGCACGAAAAAAAAACAAATTGCCATAAAGCTATTTCCCACAGAAACGATGAACTTATTTGCTACAAACAAAATACGTAGGTTGCGTCGAATACGATCAACATTTTATAAAAGGGTATTTTCCGTGGAAAATCCACTTGGTGGTAAACAAGCAATAACATTTATATACTTACGCAGCATATTATATTGATCGCCCATAAAAAAAAGTAAAGAGAATGTTCTAGAACCCAAGAACACCCTTCGTGTATAAAGTTCACATACACGAACATATTGCACATGCACATACATTTTACAAGTCAAACACGGGTCAACGACTGCTATTGACGTAGGTTCCCTGATGCAGCATGTTAAAAACAAGGAAAGTTTAATTTATACTTAGATGTTATAAAATGGGGCTATTTTTGCTGGTATATTTTTATTTGTCTTCTGGCAAATAAGTCGTGTGCTGGAAAATTGACAATGTAGGCACCGTGAAGTAATAATCATTGCAATAACGTAAATTTACAATTGTAGGTAGCTAATAGAATCTTCTTCTTTTTTTCGAGTCATGCGTTGGTTAATTTATGGTTCAGTATATATTATATTTGAAAATTACAGATCGATGGCGTAGCAATTTTAATACAAACAAATAAGTAAGTACCTACTCATAGATATAATATTTTGAAACAAGTGTGAGAATTTTGTCATTGCAGTCGAGGTGGTGGGGCAGGCAGCCGAGCCGAAGGCGACTGGCGAGGGCTTTATGATGCCGAGATCGCGAGAGTGTAAACCTGAATTAACACACTTCATTTCCGTTATCTTCGATTGATTATAAAGCGACCTCACTTTGTAAAGATTAAGCCATTGCCATTGCGACAATTTACGCATCAGCTAACTATGAGTAATTTGCTATGGTTAATCGACCTCCGATAAGATAAGAAGTCTAGACGTAGGCTGCAACTAGGATACAAGGAAAATAGACAATATAACGTGCTATCAAATAGTCGAAGGATTCGTAACAACAAACAAATATTATACGCAGTAAGTACCTACGTAGTAAAGCAAGTAGTACCGTAAGTATGTACACTTATTATCTGTGGCAATAAATATCTATTGAATTCTGTTGTTATTTTATGAGTGCAATTTATAGGTACCTATATAAAACAGACTAAGTGGTACCACAATATTTTTTCAGACCAAATATTGATTGTATTTTGACCTTTGGACGTAATAATATGTTGTTCTACTTGACTTGTCCAAAGTCCGAGTTGGTTCAAAGACTGCGATTTATCTTCATCAGATATCCTGTTTGTTCAAGTTCAACGGACACACTAGGTATATTCTTTAGGTTGGTAAGTAGTGCAAACTGTTTGAAAACAAAAAACAAATAGGTAAGTAGTATATATGTTTTGATGCAAATGGGCGAAGTTTGTGATTGCAGCATGGAAAAGATACACACTGCGTTTTTTTTTTTTGTGAGTGGCGTCTCGCAGTTCTACCTATAAGGTTGTCGACTGCTTCACCGGGCTTACCTGTGGTGGCCTTAATATAATATTAAAGCCTCCAGCCAGGGCTTATAAAAACTTACAAACTAAGCGACTACACGCTAAGGGCACCCCCTGTGGGGTACGGGCCTCGGCTTAGGGCGTCGCTGGGGGGAGGACAGCTCGGGACGGGCTGGATCGAAACACACTGCGTGTGAAATTCACTATCTATATTGTTGTTAGGGCTTGGGTCCCGGGGCGTCTCGTGTCTTGAAGTCCCGGGACTTTTTATAAATTGAGTAGTCTTGAGTCCCGAGACTTTCTGGTTGAGACTAAGCTTGGGTTGTCTCCTATCTCGGAAGTTTGAAAATGGCAAGACTTCCCAGTGATTGTGACCAGTCCCAATAGCCAGTTTTCGAATATCTGTCTGCGTGTGCAATAAACATTTCCTGCATATTCTACGTACAAAAATATTGATTTAATATTAACCTTGGTAGATTCTGCGCTACATGCCAGACCATATACCTACGCTTGGATTTTTTAACACCTGTTTAGCAGATGTTAATTTTATATCCATACTAATATTATAAATGCGAAAGTAATTCAGTCTCTCTATTGTAACCTCTTCACGTCTTAACGGATTCGGATGAAACTTGGCACAAGGGTAGACTATAAACTGGAATAGGACATAGAATATTTTTCATACCGGGAGTATTTTTCCTTGTGATGGTTTTCGTCATTCACACCGAAGCCTATCTATATCTAATTAAGCTAATCAGTAGCTTAACAGTTCAAAGATTTTTATGAAAATGACTTTTAGGGTGCGTGTCGATGAGTAGCTAGGGATGTGTTTGTGAGAACCTATAGAATCGCTCCATTTACCTAGCCTCGCTACACTAGGTTCTCACAAACACATCCCTCGCTACGCATCCTCGCACATCTCTGGTGGTAACGCATATTTACTGTGACTTTAGCTGTGGAAATAATCTGCCCATTACAGACAACTCATAACGTTGTCGCATCACTCAGCTGACATAACAGTCCTTATGTGAGCTTTCTAGCTTTCTCTACGTCTACACTTTTACCTTTGTACCCTTTGTGAAGAAACTTTCGTGCGTCGTAAGATGTGACTAAGAATACATATTTGCAGTTCGAAGGCCACATAAGGGACATCTCTGTCAACGAGTAATGTGCACAAAAGACTGGCGATATTGCCACGTTGTATGGTCATGTATAACCTCTGTCCAAAAGAAAGGCCAGCCATTGGGTCACGCGAAGTGGCAACTTAGCGTTTGGACAGGCAATAGGACCCCAAGATCCGTGAGTTCCAAGTTTCCAACTCAAAATAATCCGAAAATATAAAGTTATTGTATGTATTTAAAGAAATGCCTTTATATTAGGTAAGTACAATCCATTCATTATATTATATTTTCTGCTCTTTTCTCAGGTTGCTGACGACACGTTTTCTTCTACATTTTGTTCTGCCAACCGTTCAGCTATCATTTACTCTCTTTTCTTTCATTTCACTCAATCCATGATTTCCTTTTAGGTTTTCCGTCATTGGCGTCACTTTCAAAGTCAAACCAAAACGTGGGGTGGATGACCAAGATGACGAAAATGTAGTCTTTTTGCACTTTTAAAAACGTGTTTTAGTAGAGCCAACGTAAACAAAAGTATTTTTAGCACAGCAGTAATAATGTTAATAGCCGACATTAATTATATTCACATGCCATAATATATACCTACATATAGTTAGATAGGTAGGTACCTACTGAAGTTTTTTTTTGTGCCAAACATGCTTTACCTACGTCGGGAGGTGTGGCACAGTCCACGGCAGTTGCGCAATAGATAGGCATCTTTGAATTGAATTAACTGTATAATACACAAAAGCCTTCTTACTTAGTCACACTACTTTGAATTGTGAACAAAACAAAAGGGTAGGTAGATAATTTATTCGTAATGAATGAATAATGTTTGCTTGTATTGCAGTCATTGCATCAATTGAATGCAGCTTGATTAGGTATGCACGTCATAGGCTCATATTAGAAAGAGGTAAAATAGTTTGTAATTGTGTGTAATTAGAAAGAGGTAAAAAGATTGACTATTAAATATACCTAAATATAGTTGATACTTGAAGAAATGTGCAGTTCACAATTTATAGAACCGGAAAATGGCAAGCGCCATAAGATTGTAAAATATCGCGTGAAATTGTAAAGTTTTTCTTTCTACATAAGACACGGATATATTGGAAACTATTGAATTTGGATAGAATTTATTGTATGTCACTGGAAAATGGCAAACGCAGTAAGATTGTTAAATTATATCGCGTGTAAGTACCTAATTGAAAACTTTTTTTTTCTAAATAAGACACGGATATATTGGAAACTATTGAATTTGGATGCGATTTATTGTAAGTATACAAAACGATTTTTTCATAATATAATATCGGGAAATTAATATTAAACTAATCAAGATTTATAACAATCTTACGGAGCCTACAATTTATCAGTGACATACAGGATGATTGATGGGACCTAACCCCCCTTTGAATAACCTTCCATGTTAAGGTTCGAGAGCACATTCGAAAGAAGGGCAGTAGTATCGTCACAGCTAAAATTTTTTACTCTTTATTTAAATTTGTTTGCATCAACTGTTCAAGTACCTATATTCGTGTATTAGTTTATTAATTTGAGTATATATTAAAGTATTTTATTGTATGTATAGTTTATATACATTGTGTTGTGTTGTGTTTGTTTATCATTGTATTAATTAAATATTCAACCCAATTATTTTTCTTTCGCATTGCACCTAGCTACGTACCACTATTATTTTCTGCATCACCCAACGGTTGACAGGAAGAAAATGCCTAAGGCTTTAAGTCCGTCTCTGTACATCCGTGTGCGTAAAGTATTAAATAAATAAATACCTACATGGAAAATAATTCGTTATGGAATTGTTTTGTTTGTGAATCAATACAAAGGTGGTTTATAAAAAGACAAGGTCTTTATTTTGAATGTCAATCGGCCTAGGTCAAAAAGAATAAAAATATTGGAGCGAAACCGGTGCTTGTTTATAAATGAGTATAATGTCTGTGGTTGGTTTTAAAATGTTTAAATTTAAAATAAATAGTTTCCGTGACACAATATTTGAGTATTTATAAACAGATGTTTGCCTGCGTCACACATCTAAATTATTTAAATAGTCTTGATTTTGCATTCTAGGTTGATTACGTAACCTAAATCACTCGGAGGATAGTTTGATTCAAACTCAGTAGCGGTTTGAAAACGAGGTGAGTCGCTGCGCACAAGACTTGCGCAGTAGCAAATTCATGTGACAGCGGGGGCGAGGGGTGGGGTTCGCTTCAAAACTGACATTATGTTTGCTTCGAACTATACCTACTAGATGATTCTAAATAAACAATACAAAATTCTAGCAGCATTCTATTTTGCACGCAAATTCAATTTAAAACGCGAACGTCTTACTAATTGGATCAAATAGTTTTTTTGGTTTTATCGTACAAAGTATGGAAATGTATAACATAATGTACTTACCAAGGTCTGTCGTGGCTCGTGGAAGTGGAATTGGCCATTTCATGATGTGGCCGAGATTAGTTTAGGCAAGTTTTGAGGCAGAGGCGGACAATCCTTAAGGCAAACTAGGCACGTGCCTAGGGAAGGGGCGCACAACCTAAACGAAAAAAAAAGTACCTATCTACTTATGTAAGTTTTTTTTTCAATCTATACTTATATGTAGGTAGATACATAAATGAAAATAACATATTTTTTATAGAGCTGCCGAAGTACGCCCCTATTACTACTTGATTACTCCTATATGGCCCGATCCCAAAAACCAATCATCTGCCAACTTTTAACGGCAGTCACAATAGCTGTCTATTGCTTATGACTGTCTCGTTAGTGTTGTAGTTGCAAACCACGCTGCTGAGTGTGGGGTCCTGGAACCGATTCCCGGGTTAGGCAGAGTGTCATTCTGTTTTTGTATAGTAAGTACTTTCTCAGTAGCAGCCCGGAGTTTGGAAGTTGGTGGCGTCTGGCTTCCACTCTGAACTTCTAGTTATAGCTGGTTCAAAAAATGGAATGTATTTTAGGCAGGGTGTTACAGTTTTCCTTTCCTCGCTTCGCTTGCTCTTTCACCATTGTTACTGAGGTTTCTAAGGCATAAGTTGACAAAGAAACTTCTATAGGAGCATGCATGGTTAAGAGAAACTTTAATCTGATCCATGGGGTACTAATTTCGAACTCGCTACGCTCGCCTTCGAATCTGAAATTTTCTAGGTTTTTGTAGCCTTTCCAGTTTCCGAATAAGTTGATTAACTCAATCTTGTTTCTGTGCAAATGGTCAAAATTGGTTAGTTATACCGTCGCGTGGTCGAGGCCTATTTGACGGGCAGGGCCGTCATCTACCCCGGTCACCGGGGTGAGTGGAATCGGCGAGAGATGTCGTGCGGTGTTCCACAGGGTTCGGTTCTTGGGCCGCTCCTGTGGGACATCGGTTACGACTGGGTGCTGCGTTCTGACCTCCCTAGCGGCGTCAGCATGATCTGTAACGCTGACGATACGCTAGTTCTGGCACAGGGGAGGTCGCACCAGGCGGCGGCCGACTTGATGACACGCGGGGTCGCGATAGTCGTTGGAAGGATCCGGCAATTGGGTCTCGAGGTGGCCCTGCACAAGTCCGAGGCCATTTGCTTTCATGGTTCTCGGAACAGGCCACCAGCGGGATCCCAAGTAACGGTAGGAGGGGTTCACATCGGCGTCGGGTCGACGATCAAGTACCTGGGGCTCGTTCTCAATAGCCCGTGGAACTTCGAAGAGCACTTCCGACGTTTGGCTCCCAGACTGGAGCGGGCCGGGGCTGCCTTCAAGCGACTCCTGCCCAATCTAGGAGGTCCAAATGCCTCCTGCCGGAGGCTTTATGCGGGGATCGTGCGGTTCATGGCACTTTATGGGGCCCCAGTGTGGGCTCTCACATTGAAGAGGCGACCAGCCCGCTAACCCAATTCGTCCCAAAGGGTCCTGGCCATCCGGCTGGCCCGGGGATACCGCACGGTCTCCGGCGAGGCGGCGAGCCTCCTTGGCGGATTACCGCCATGGTATCTGGAGGCGAGAGCCCTCGCGCACGTCTACGTGTGGCGCGTGGAGGCGCTTCACCGGGATGAAACTCCGCTGCCGCAGCAAATTGCAGCGTGGCGGACGGAGCTCCGGCAGGATACCATGGCGGTATGGAGACAGCGACTATCGCGACCCAGCGCTGGGCACGCCACTATTGCGGCGGAAAGGCCCCTCTTTGAGGAGTGGCTGGAGAGACGCCACGGCGTCCTCACCTTCCGCTTGACGCAGGTACTCACCGGATACGGCTGTTTCGGAAAGTACCTGTTTCGGATTAAGCGGGAGGACACGCCCGGGTGTCAGCACTGTGTAGATCGCCCGGAGGACATGGTGGAGCATACAGTGGAGGTCTGCCCTGCTTGGGCGGAGCACCGCCGTGTCCTCGTCGAGGCGATCGGCGGCGACAACCTCTCGCGTCCGGCCCTGGTTGAATCCATGGTCCGGAGCGAGGAGGCTTGGGAAGCGGTCACCTCCTTCTGCGAAGCAGTAATGCTAGCAAAGGAGGAGGCGGGCCGGGCGAGGGAGAGACAAGGCCTTCGCCCCAACCGCCTCTACAGGAGAAGACGCCCCGGGCGTCGGGAGTCGCAGGGTCGGGAGTCGCAGGGCGATCCCCGGCCACCGTAGGCGCGGGCCTGCGGACGGCGAGCGTTGGGTGGCTCGTTGTCCGATTACCACCAGGCCCGGGTCGATCGCGCGCCTCAAAGAGATGTCAGCATAGAAGACGGAGCCTGCTAGGGCCAGAGCCTGCCAGGGTTACGGAATTTGTTCGAAAGATTCACCGCGGCCCTGGAAAGAAAAGGGCTTTAGAAGGAACACGGATGGGTTTTAGTCAGTAAGAGTCTGACACGCCCTTCCGCCCCACCCAGAGCGGAAGAAGTCATTTGATGATGATTAAAAAGAAAAAATAATACCTACGACTATGAGTTCTGGTTTGAGGAAACTTAGGGCACCCAGACTCGGAAAGGCTAGGTTCGAATGGGGATGACGGGAGCTAGAGTGAGCGAGCGAACTTAGTTCCCGTCATACTATTCATGTTAGGTTCCTTTAAACCATGCAGACAGAAATAGGAGCCCCTCGAAGAAGTTAGGATTGAAGTTGCCATTTCATAAAGTGCCCTAGACATTTCATAAAATGACCAAATTCAACGATATGGCCACGACATGTCCATGTGCTTCATAATTTAATTGTTGGAATATTCGAGAATATGTGAAGTGTGAACTCATCATTATTCGGCTTAACCTAGATCCGGGAGCCTTAGATATCTTTTTAATAATACCATTTTTGCTTAGCGATTATTTCGGTAGGTACTTATTTCCTAACGGCCTTGTGATAATGTTTTTCATTATCACGTTATGAATATTATCGAGTAAATTCTCTATCGGGGTTGTTATCGTGTGTTAATCTTTATCGATTATTTTCAATCAGTACGATATGAAAAGGTCTAGAAGCGTGTGGTAATGTGTTATCATCAGGCAGTAGGGGGTGCACACTGGCTGCCTACCTTTGGTATTTTATGGTAGGTAGGTACTTATCGATAGGATAATATTAGTTACTTATTTGATATAAATAAATACCTATTAATTGCTATACATACATTATAGCATGTGTCAAATCTAAGAAGAAAGAAACGCGTTTGTTTTGTAATCCAAAGATAGGAAGGAACAAGTGCATTTTGTGTGCGCTTACTGGAAAATCGTGGAAAATTAATAATCCGCCATATAGGCTCGATGCCAATGATGCCATGCGGTCACATCAGAGGTACTGGTCTGTGGCCAGCAACTGTTTTAAAAAGCACTCCCCTACCTACCTGCTTAGGCTCCAGTTGGTAGTTGATTATTATCGCCTTGTGTGCATGTACTTATAAATAACTATTTCAGAACATCTATAGTAGGCGCCAGATAATCGTGGAATATCGGTCATTGACCCACCTACATTTATTGACATTTTTAATTTGAAAAACGGAATTAATGACACAAAACTGTCCCGAATCATCATCTCTCGTGATCCTTAACATTGTCTAATAATGAAAAACGATTCATATTTAATTGTTCAGGTACCTATGAGCAGTTATTAGGGAAAGGTCAATATACTTTATTCCACATTTATCTGGCGCCTACTATAGTACCTACTGATATGTACTTAGAATGTGTAAGTATGCTGTATATAGATTCTAAGCGAATAGGTAAGTAAACTGCGCAGGTACGCATACGCACTCAGCTTTGATTGTTTACCATCCTCTAATTATGTTATTTTTCCACTTGTAACAGTGTTTAATTTTGTTACTTGAATAGAAACTTAGATTGCAGTGCAAACATGAAACAATTCAATTAATAATTAATCACTTACGTCTTTTCTTTTGTTCGTTATACTTTTCTTTTGTCTAATAGTATAGTAATATTTTGATAAAACTGGGTAAGGCAAATTTTGTGATTGTACTCGAGGCAGAATTGTAACCCCAGTCGAAGGCAAGGGTGAAACGAAACCTAAAATTCAATGCCAAATACTCATTCGTATGAAACAACGTTTTTCAACACATTGTTGAGTTGAACATAAATAAAATGTTGTTGTCTTTATTTGTGATAAATGGTCCCGGCTTTCCATTATAATGAAGAATTACCCCATCTCCTCTTTTCCTGACTTCTTCCGCTCTGGGTAGAGCGAGAGGGCGCGTCAGACTTTTACTGACTAAAACCCATCTGCGTTCCTTTTAATGCCCTTTGCGTTCCTGGGCCGCGGTGATTCTTTCGAACAAATTCCGCAACCCTGGCAGGCTCTGGCCCTAGCGGGCCCTGTTTTTTATGCTGACATCTCTTTCTTTTCTATCGACCCGGGCCTGGTGGTGATCGGACAGCGAGCCACTCAACACTTGCCGTCCGCAGGCCCGCGCCTACAGTGGCCGGGGATGGCCCAGCGGCTCCCGGCGTCTCGGGCGTCTTCTTCTGTAGCGGTGGTTAGCGCCCAAGCAGGGCAGACTACCACCGTATGCTCCAGCGTATCATTCGGACCGATAGCCTAGTGAAGGGCGCGGGAATCCTATGGATGCGAGAGGCATGGGGGCAGAAGGGAGGCCGATTGAAAGTCTGAAACGATAATGGCCCCGTTGTACAATTTGTTCATAACGATGAGTAAAATGACCCCTTAGGAGGTTTTCAGTCATTTCAATTGTACATAAATATGTTGACTTTATTCTGTGCAATTGAAATAACTAGGTACCTACCACTTTGAACCATACAACGCAGAACATAAGAAGGAGATTTCCACCTTCGTAGTTGTAGCACCGATTGGTTCTCCGTCTATTGTTTAGATGTATAAGAATGTGGAATGGTTAATCTATGTAGGCGATACTTTGCACTTTAATGAAGTCAGCAATGTAAATTAAAATAATTGTGTGTTGTAAAGGTTACTGACCTGTGCGCCTAGTTTTTCCACGTGTACTACCTAACTATTTTAATTAAATACTTATTGACTTAATATTGTGTGGAATAATTTTGCTACTTAATAAAATTGTAGGTATGCATATGTATGCATTATGCAATCCTACGTGTTCTCATCATAATAGATGTTGATATGATAACAGAAGTGAGCTTCTATTATGTATTCTACGAATGCCTAGGTAGGTTCTTCATCAGTTTATCTGCATGTATTTAGATAGGTATATCAGGTAGGTACCTACATGCCTAGCTCCAACTGAAGAATGTTAGAAACAGCACCGATAGGGTACAAAAAATCCTTATCGATATAGATATGTCACCGGAAGATTGCAGACTCCGTAAGATTGTAAATTCGTAATAAATCTTTATTAGATTATAATTTCTCGATATATTTTAAAACAAATCGTTTTGTATAGATATCTATGTCACCGGAGAATTGCAGGCTCCGTGAGATTGTAATTAATGTTGATTAGATTATAATGTATCGGAATACCTACTATGAAAAAATCGTTTTGTACAATGAATACCATCCAAATTCAATAGTTTCCAATAAATCCGTGTGTTATTAAAAAAAATAAGTTTACAATTTTACTGCGTTTGCAATTTTCCGGTGACAGATGCATCTCATTCGCTGATTGACTAATCACGGAATGTCCAGAGGTCCAGAAATATTAAATAAAAAGACAAACCCTTTCTTTTCTCCTTCCACGAGCTATCCTATTTTCTTTTCGTTTTTCCCGTTCCCGTACGAATTTCAGGAAATCCTCTCTTTGTGCTCCCCTACACCTTTTTTTTAAGGATGGGAAATCATCAAATGACTTCTTCCGCTCTGGTGGAGCGGAATGGCGTGTCAGACTCTTACTGACTAAAACCCATCCGTGTTCCTTCTAAAGCCCTGCCCGCCTCCTCCTTCGCTAGCATTACTGCTTCGCTGAAGGAGGTGACCGCTTCCCAAGCCTCCCCGCTCCGGACCATGGATTCAACCAGGGCCGGACGCGAGAGGTCGCCGCCGCCTATCGCCTCTCCAGCCACTCCTCAAAGAGGGGCCTTACCATGCCTTACCTTAATAGTGGTGTGCCCATCGCTAGGTCGCGATATTCGCAGTCTCCTACACCTACACCAGTAATTTCGGCTGTACGTTATCTGTCAATCAGTCAGTAACGGAAGAATCTTATATGTATTGATAACTCAATAAAATGTTTTGGTGTTATTTCCAAATATTCGTCAGGTACTATTTTTCTCGATGGATGGCTTTGCAACTAATTTCTTCTTGAATGCTTTTTAAGTATCTATCTTTTTATAGAGTGAGCTGATTCAAAATTGAAAAAAAAACTGAGAGTTTCGCAAATTTAATGTGAATTAAATTTTTGTAGTTTTCACGTGTTGCATACGGGGACTCAGTCAGCGGGACGCTTAGCGCTCTATGAAGTTTCTTACTTAACTTAAAAATTCTATATCTATTGATGTGTCGATTTTGATGAAATTGGAACCACAAATGCGAATTTTCTTTTATGTCTTCTACCGAACTTCGGTTTCTGTTCAGTTGGAAGGCGCCACTCCGAAGTTTGTTGACTTGTTTGCATGTCAAACTCGTAAACCCACGTCTCATCACCAGTAACACCAACCAGTAAGAAACAAGCTATTGAGTTTTTGGAAAAAAAATTTTTGGGACTAGTCGAGCGGTAACATGTTTCATACCCAAGTGATTGCTTAAAATGGTACAGATCAACTCGTGAGACACAGAAAGTTCAGCAGCTATCTCTTTCAAAATTGAATGAGGATTTTCAGTAACTATTTCCTTCACTTTTGCGATGTTAACTTCAGTTGAAGATGTTGATGGCCTACCAGAGCGAGGCAAATCCACCATCACATCTAGACCGCTTTTAAATGCATTGTACCTCATACATAAGCACCATTTTCAACCACTCCGAATACGAAATTTCATTTGCGATGAAAAATTTGAAAACAACTCTTCTTTTGATGTTTTTGTCTATTATGAAATTTGCGACTCACACTGAGATGATCGAAGAAACACGGCAACGTATTTAATCTAAATGACAGATGCAACTCAAACTACGCGCCGAAATGGAAAACAGCTGTTGTGCCAAGCTAGCACCAAAAATAAAAATATAAACTGAATTTGGAACCATAAACAAATGATCAATTCCCAATACTTTTTGACAGAATGTTTACCTAGATGTAAATGTCGTACAGTATGGATTAGAATGTTGGACTGTGTAAAAGACGGATGAGAAAAGATTGCATGTAGTGGAGATGAGAATATTGAGATGGATAACGTGGTAACTCATGCTGATAGTCAATGTTACCCCTACTATGACGTGTCATTGCCATTATGAATCCGTTGTGAAAAAGGGATAGCGCTATTCGAACTTTACAGCTACGCCTCTCTCTCACAACGGAATCATGACGGCGTTGAATTTGGCATGTCATATGAGATCAGCTTAGGTATGTAAGTAGGTGGCGGAGCTGGGCACTCCACAATTGCTGCAATAAGTCCCCTCTTTGAGGTCCGCCTGATCCAGGTACTCACCGGACACGGCTGTTTTGGGAGATACCGGTTTCGGATTCGGCGGAAGGGTGGTGGTACGCTCGGGTGGCAGCACTGTGAGGATCGCCCGGAGGACGGACCGACGGACCGGAAGTGGACGGCGAGCGTTCACTGGCTCACCGTCAGATCAGAACCACGCCCTGGTCGATGGAGCGTTGTGTTCCACGCGCACCTCAAAGAGTTGTCAGCATAAGAGGCGGGGCCCGCTAGGGCCAGAGACTGCCAGCAGTGCGGAATTTGTTCGAAAGACACACCGCGGCCCTGGAACGCAAAGGGCCTTAGGAGGAACACAGATGGGTTTTAGTTAGTAAGAGTCTGACACCCCCTTCCGCTCCGCCTAGAGCGGAAGGAGTCATTTCATGATTTCCCATTCATAAAAAAGGTAGGTAGCGGGATTGACAGTCGAAGGTTCCTCCAGACGTGCAATCTGGAGTTTTTGACAGTTTGTTTTAGACATTTAAGTGTCATTCACAAGCCTCTATAAGTGTTTTTAAAAACATTACCAAGCCTCCAAGATAAACCGATTATTCGGGTAATAAACCACCTACCAATCTATTATTATGCCTGTCAAGATTACATATGCGGTAGGTATGTTTACATTCGGTATACAAATCCGATACACATGTACCTGTCCAATTGACGTCATAGGGGCTCTAATTGACCATTATTATTATTCATTTTTTCCGCATTAAGTTCTTACCTATCTTTGTTTGTTCATGATATTTTTCTGTTTGCTGATCGAGACGCAGTTTATTCTGAATCATCATCTATCTCCCCTTTATCCAAATGTGTTGGGGTTAGCTTCCAATCTATGTAATGGTTGCAACTAAATACTAACATTTATCATGTACCTAGGTCCTGTCTACTTGACCTTCTCAACTTAGTTACAGAGTAAAATGCCCCCCCTTTCTAAGACTGATAGACTGGCGGACTTTTGGGCTTCTGGCAACCTGTAACGGCTGTCATACTTATGTCAAAGATCTACAAAAGATAGCCAGTTCTAACGGCTTATCGTGTTTTCCGAGGCATGCAGCGATAGGTCGGATAAATTGGCTCCCATCTTCGGACAGGCCTCGGTAAGCGCTAACCTTGAAGATCGACCCGTGCGGGTTTTATTACTTCGCTACCAGCACCTCATTCAGTCTAATTAATTATGTTATGTTAATAGTGCAATTAAGAAAATACAGACCCTACTAACGCGACCGGTACCGGTGGTTAGTAGCTTACAAGACCCGACACCCGTCAGGTCGGAGGATCCTTTTAGAAAAGGAGTTCCCAAACGGTGGGGTGCCCCCCACTTGGCGTAGAGCGGCACGAGAGGGGCACGATGACTTCTTATAGTTCCTCTAACAGGCAAGCTATCTACTTGTTGCGGATTAAAAATTGGCCTTGATAAGTCGACAAATAAAAGTAAAGTTGTCAATGAACACATTGACATTACACTTGGACTTGGGAATACGGAAACAGAATACTAAAGTATTAAAACTGCAAATTGGATTATGTAATTGTGTTTACAGTTGTTTGTGCAAGCTTTAGTTTTCGCCATGCTGAATGGCTGATATTTTAAACACAGTTTAAGCTGTGCCCGTTTTATGAGGTTTTTCAACGCTATTAATTGTCATAACGCCATTGGTTGGTTAGTGGTTACCGGGCAGATAAACGATCGATAACGTAGGTACCTCAGAAACCGGGCATTAGACAGCCATAGAAAGAAAAATGAAGCTTAATAGGTACCTACGTTCAGCACACCAGCCATGGACGTAACGTCTTTCGGCTAAACAGTTATTCTCAAAGCGATCTTACCCCCAGGGGTCTTTGTAAGAGAAAATAAAATTAGGTGTGCACGACAAGTATTTATTACGAGAGGTCCATGAGGAGGGATCCCATACTTATTTTTATGCTCTTGTAGCCTATTAGAAAATGTGTGCGTTCATGCTAACAGTCATAGGCGTAGTACCCAACATTTGCTTAACGGTGGGGCAAGAATAAGCAAACTCGATTTGTATTGGGAATATTTGTGGATAAGCAGGCGCGAGCGAAACGAGCTCAAAAATGTTTGCACCCGTCAATGTCTTTAGAGAATGTAGGATGCAAGAGCGACAGAAACTACTTCGAAAAAAAAAAAGTATTTTCTGTAGCAACTACACATAGATAATTGTCTAGTTAACGAAAAAATAATTTTACTACCCTCTAAACGTATTTGCTTCAAGTCAGGCTAGAGGGTGGGGCAGGCGCCTCATCTTGCCCCACCGTGTGTACGCGCATGCTATCAGCCATTTGAATGTGAGCATCTTAGGTAGGTACCTATTATAATCTTGAAACAAGGTTGCATTCTGTTAAATGGTAATTGCACTGCTGATTTCTTTACGATTTCAGGTCCTATGGGACTAGAAATCGAAAAAAATCAGCAGGTTTTATTATTAAGATTAGGACGTACCTAATCTCCTTTTACTATGGTAGAAAGAGATTAAAAATAATAAAAACCCCTTAAGAGGTTTTCAGTTCTTTTAAAAGAGCTGAAAACCTCGCCTTAGGACTTGAGGCTGTAATACGGGCAAATGAAGTTGGTAGCAGTTCAAACTGTCGCGTCGATGAGTGGTTTCGTTATAATTCGACCGTGTTATAATGCCGCCGCCAAGGTTGTGTATAGCACTGCTTTGTTTTGACTCGTGGTCATATCTCGCAACGTAGCGCTATCGATCGCACGCAGTGTTTTCCCGCGAAAATCATTTTAACTTTTACAAAAAAGATCAATAAAATGTACTCCATCGCTGAAGTAACTTTGGCTTTCGTTGTCCTCTATGTCTTTTCGTTTCTTTTCGAAGTGGTGGCAGGATTAGTTGTATAAACAGAAAATGAATTTATAATTTACTTTCCAAAATGTGATATTTTGTTTTAAGTTATAGGTGTTTTAGTTAGTTCATAAGTTAATTAGTCAAAACATCAATGCAATTTAGTTGTATTAAGTTAGGTATTATTTATTTATGTAGGTACGTTGATAATAAACATCAAATATTTTGAAGATTAAACAAACTTTTGGAGCACCGAATGGGTAAGCCTATTATTATTTATTCACATTTTTGTAATTATTTTTCACGGCGCCAGTATTTTTACTTAACTATTTATAAACTGAAATATTATAATCCTATTTGGGTCAGTCGGATAAAGCAAATCGATTGCTTTACTTTACAGAGTACAACGCCATCTGTTATAACATTTCTAAACTATGTATTAGGCACTTTTATGAGGGATCCGTGAATGTATGATGAACCGTGTATGAACCCCTGACTAATACGTTTTTGCAACTTATTTTTACGAGCTGCACGTTATTAGTAACCTTGAGTTGGTCTAGCGCAGTGCCTACAAAATTTTTCAATAATAAACGAGGCACCATATACTAGTTTTGTTAGCAGCGATGAGTGGCCTAACGCGTATTTTTCTAGTATCGTTATACCAAGCTAAAACTTACCAAGTTATAACGTCACTTCACTTTGTTTCTTAGGGGGTGGGTAGGCATAAAATAATTTGAGGATCTATAGGTTTATTTTATCTGTTTTAGTTATTGTCAATGTGACAGCCAAGATGTGTCAAATTAGGTTGCTGAATTGATGTCAAAATGTGTTATGTGAAGTTCGATTGTAGAGTGGATGTGAATGTGTAGAAAAATAAAAAGATTTCAAAATGAAGTTTACTAAAATAAGTCGTGGATTATGTTTTAAACACAAGGCTGTAACTGCACGTGAGTTTTCTACCGTGTCGGACAAAAAGTGGCAAAGTGTAGTTGGTTTAGAAGTGCACGCACAGTTGAACACTGAATCGAAATTATTTTCTGGTGCTCAGAACACTTTTGGCGGTGTAGTGAATAACTGTGTATCATTATTTGATGCTGCCACACCTGGTACTTTACCGGTGCTCAACAGAAAATGCGTGGAATTAGGTATAATGACCGCATTAGCCTTGTCTTGCAAAGTCAATGAAGTGTCGACTTTTGATAGAAAGCACTACTTTTACGCTGACTTACCGACTGGCTACCAAATAACGCAGCAAAGGAACCCACTAGCTAGCGATGGCGTAATTAACTTCCAGGTACATATCAGTTTTGCAGCTAGATACCCTCAAAATCAAATAGAAACAAATATAATCACTGTTTACATAACAGTACAGTTCATATTTAGTTTCACTTTGATATATTATTGCGTTTCGTTTAATTTCAGGTATTTACACCGGGAGTACACAAGAAACCTTACAAAAAAAGTTCCAAGATCAAACAAATTCAGCTGGAACAAGACAGTGGCAAGTCTTTGCATGATGCCGAACTTAAGCGGAGTCTCATTGACCTCAACCGAGCCGGAGCCCCACTCATAGAACTGGTGTTTGAGCCTGATTTAGAGGTAAATACTGAGCACATAACTTGTCTGATTATATGGCATTATCATCGTTATCTTATCATCTGCTGAATGTAAGCCTACATTCTTATCCTTAAATTTTATAAAACAACATAGCAGCTTACAATTTCTGTACAATGTAAACTACATATTTACTTTAACTAATACTTATGAATTTCCATTTTAAGCTGTTAGGCATATAATATCAAATAACGAACTTAAATATTTAGTGCACCCAGCACTAAATTTTTAAGTTGTTTTTTTGATATTACACAAAAAAGAAAAATAATATTTGATATTACACAAAAAAGAAAAATAATATTTGATATTACACAATAAAGACAGTACTATTTGAATACATTAAAATTAAAGCAATGTTATAACCAAATATTCTGAAGTTTTACAATAAATTCTGTAAGTTATCCAACAAATATTGCCAATATTATGAATTACCTTATACATTTTGCATGTAAGATTAAGAAATAGGCAATTTAGTAGCTCAAACATGACTTAAAAGCATGCTGACCTTTGCTTCATTGATACAACACACATTGAGCAACTGTAGTTCATTAATTTGCAAATGAACAATCAAGTGAAGAATAATTAGTTAGTTGTTTTGAAACACATTTGAAGCGGTGGCCTTGTTACATTTTAACTATTCATTTATAATTTAAAGAATGGAAATATACTCAGTGCTAAATGGTATGAAATGATGTGTGCGAGAGGACCCATGATAGAAAATATAAATGTTGGGCAAATTATGTTCGTTATAATAATTCACATAGTAGTTGTAGTTTTTTGTGCCTTAAAATAGACAGAATTAAATGAATAATTATGTGTGTTATTTTCTGCCTAAGTAGGCAAATTAAAGAAAATTTAAAAAACCAATTTTATTAAAAAACAATGCCATCTGTTGGTTAGTGGTTAAAGGACATCTGTCCTTTATACAACCAATAAAGTACCTCAAAAACCGTGCATAAGTTAATCAATGACAATGAATGATGTCATTTGTCTATTGTTTGCTCTATTTAATGATCACATAATATTTACATCACCTGTTACATCTGTCTGTATATCTGGTATAAGCAAATGATGAAAGAATTTTTTAAGAACTGCAGTACTCTGGAGATTACACGCTACATTGTAAAAAATTGGTTGTTTGTCTTGTTATGGTCATGTGATGAGGAGGGATGAAAGGTATGTGACTAAAATACATAGTTATGAATATAAATGTGAATGGATAATATAGAAACTCAAAAATCTCACTATAATATTAGTATAGATTGGATTTATTTTTGAAATTCCAGGATGGCGAAGAGGCGGCAGCGCTGGTGAAGGAGCTGGTGCTAATCGTGCAGAGACTTGGGGCATGCACGGGCCGTATGGAGGAGGGCGCGCTGAGAGTGGACGCCAACGTGTCGCTGCGGCGGCCCGGCGACCCGCTGTCCACGCGGACTGAGGTAAACATCTACGACGATATCTTCGTTTTATTTTGCGGGCTTCAACAGAATACTGGTATATAGGTGCATCCAGTTACACTGGAAGCTCTTCCCAACATAATTGGAAAAAGACTAGCCAGCTACACTTCATCATCCTCCTTTAGGGTGTTATCTATGCCATCTCGATCGACGTTGATCATGATCAAATCATGGTCATCAGCCATCGATTGATCCATGGTCATCATGGATCAATCGATGGCTTTTACCACACGTAAAAGCCATCGATCGACGTCGACTTATTCATTCTACCGTCGCTCGACGTCGACTAGTCAATTCTACTATCGATCGATAGCATCGATCGACGATCGATAGATTGGTGTGGTAGCACCCTTATGTACCCCATAGTAGCCTCGGCAAATCGGCGCATACGAATCAATCATAAGCTACTATATTGGTAATTATGATTGATTCGTCTTTGGATTCTCTCTTTAAAGCCGATAAACCGGATTCAGCTGAATACTAGTATTTTACGTGGAGCGGCTGCCTACCAGACCTCCACAACCCTCCATAACTGGGTAACACGGTAGTTCTTGACAAGACCGAGTCAGATTTACTGGCTTCTGACAATCCGTAACGATTGCGAAAGATTAACAAATGACAGCCGGGACCAACCGCTTTTTAACGTGCTTTCCGTGGCAAGGAGGAAACAAGGTATGTTAAGATGGTCACCCATCCACGGACCAACCTTAGCAAGCGTTGCTTAACTTTGATCGACCCGTGCGGCTGTTATTCTTTAACCACGAAGGCACCAGTGTACAATTTCAACTTATGTATCATATCATACAGCACGACGATTTAGTACATTTCCATATACTTACCTAAGTAAGTAGTAAATAGACTTATGTATAGTTTTCCTAGAAGCATCATCGTGTTTAATGGTCGCAATTTACGATGTCATGCGAATAATTCCAATTTGAACCTTCAGTTAGTGTCGTAAAAACCAAAATAGATTTCATCATAAAAACATGGAAAAACCACGCGATCATGTCCGTATTGTTTGTATATTGACAAGTACCTACATTATATCAAGAAATATAATGATTCTTCAATCCGATTGAATTACTTTCCACAAGCCTACCTGGTACATTGACGTCGGTAGTGACGTTAGATACCTACCTAATGAAAAAAAGATGTTTATTAAGTAAATTAGTATGTAGGTATATTAGGTACCGAAATAACAACATTCAAACGTCAGTTTTTAAACGATATGCGTTTGCCGACTACTTGAAAAAAAAACGAAACAAACACAGAGGTCAAAGCCTCCTTTAAAAGCAATACGATTACATAACTATACAGGTAGATTCATACTTAATTGAAACACAAGACGAGTCGCTGCATGCAACAAATTCATGTGACAGCTTGTGTGAGACGCGCCGGGTGCTGCGCAGCGAAAAGCGAACTTCAGAGCCGCCTTTAAGTTTGAATCGACCTTGAAATGGTCAAATCATGTTGTATAATATCTATGTAATGTATGTAGGTGAAATCAGAATTAAACGCAGAAATCACATTTAATTCCCATTTTACATAGGTACATGAATACAAAAACTGGGTTAAAAGTCGCTTAATAAGTGTCACTTTAAAGCGTATCGACAAAAACATGGCGAAGTTCAAGGCACGGTAAGTTCGTAATGTTCAGCAACCTCGTTCTTCCCACTGCTTAATGTAGACCTCCCTTTTGGGCCGTGCTGCCCTCTTCTATGCAAGCCACAACCAGAGTCTATCGGGTTCTCTAATTTTCTAGTGTTAGAACACTGCATCCGATCCGAATCCGTGAAGATACGAATTTAAAAAATCGGACCGAATTCGGATATTGCTTTTCACACTACATCCGATTCGAATTTGTAAAAATACGGATCTAGAGTTTAAAAAGTCGGACCGAATTCGGATATTGATTACGCACTAATGTGATCTCTGATCCAAATTAAGCCACGGATGACGTAGAGAAATCGGATGACCTTTGATCTAGTGCGTACACCACCTTACAAATAGTTCTATGACTACTTCGGAACGTATTTTTACGGATTCGAATCGGATACAGTGCGTGACCGCTTTCAGTCCAGATTGTGAACAAGAGAATTGTCGGCAATATTGAGCACATTAAAAACACTAATATCAATATGAAACAGGTTTAAATAACGGTCATTATTATAAATTCGAATTTAATGGATCCATGCCACTTTAATTACACATGGGTTATTTTAATAGTTCTTAATGAGTTTTTGGTTCCGCAAATAATTCAGATAAAAGGAAAACCCGAGCATGTAATCAAGTTAATATTGTGGTTTGTGATAGTCGATTGTGTGCGATACACTACTGTTAGATTTAGAACACATTATCGTTAGATCGTGCGGTCGTTCACCAACAAGATGGACCGATCAAGTGAAAGGAATCGTCGCCCTCCAAATTCACGATCGTAAGGTCGTAAGAGACGCGCTGGGCAAAAACCGGTGGTGGCAGATGCAACCCTGAGGCTGACCATGATCCTCATCCATCATCCTCCTCACATGAGGGACCGACCCCAGAGAGAAAGATCTTTAGTTCACGAGAGATCCGCAGTATCAATCAATGCGAATGTCGATTTAAATATTTTATCAGAAACAACTGTGTTTTTGAAATATCACAGTGATAGTGCCGATTCTCCTTTCCCTTATGCTTTGCCCCTAATGCGTCTGATTGTTAGACATAAAGAATGGACTGAACAATACCGTCACAAAATAGGCCACTTCTGTGGAAAGAAACAAAGTTACCTCGCGGCGAATACCATTCTTTTCTGAAGGTTGTAGTGACTTACACGATACTATGGTCTGATCATCTTTTAAGAAAAAAGGAATCTACTGGCCCCATGATCGCTTTATCTCTCTCACATTTTTGTGCCTTTAATTCAACAGTAAATCCTCCATCTCTATCTATAGTCTCAATGCACGCACATAGACAAGTCTGCCAGCGATAGTTAAGAACTACATTCCTATCACTGTCCATTCCTTATGTTCGTTTTCAGTTGTTTTTCAATTTCCCGTTCAATTGTTTTAGATCAAGAACATAGGATCAGTACGCGGCGTGGCGGGCGCGATTCGACACGAGATCGACCGACAGCAGACCATCCTGGACAGCGGCGGACGCATCATCAACGAGACCCGCGCCTGGGATGCCGCCACTAGGGTCACCATACCCATGAGGGACAAGGAGGTCGTACAGGATTATAGGTAAGATGCGACTGTGACTTAAAGTTTCGTAAGCACCATAGGAAAGAGTATGAACTGAGGAATCATCATCATCATCATCATATCAGCCGAAAGACGTCCACTGCTGGAAATAGGCCTCCTCCAAGTGTCGCCACAACGCCGAACTGAGGAATATCGTTACAAAATACACCGCTCTGTAGATAGATACAATACCCACTCCTTATTATGCACAACATAAAAATTACCCATTACAGACAAATACAACTTTACTAACCATTTCATTGGGTGACAGACATGAATAAATACATCCTTTGGATGGATTACAGTGCGAAATATTGTAAAAACAGGAAGTGGCTGTGCGGCCATCCATGTCCCTTTTTTTGTAGGTCGTTCTGTTGAAAGTGACACTGTAAACTTATAAGTTGGCCCAGAGTAAGATAAAAAAATAACTACTGGCCGCACGATCGCTTTATCTCTCACAGACTTCTCTGCCCTTATTCACTTCATACCTGGAAAGGAAAAGCTCAGTACATTCTCCATGTCTATATCAGAAGTGAAATTGTGATATGTCAACCCAGATTGGTTTGATTGGAAGCTGAGATAAATATGCTTAAAACAATATTAGAATTCGGCTTGTAAATATTTTAGGACGTAATTTCTATTATTAAACACAAAATGATGGTAACAAATAGTTTTCAATCTAATAGCAACATTCTGATGGTTAAAACTTATTTTTTCAGGTACATGCCGGAACCGAATCTGCCACCGCTGCGCGTGAACTTAAAAACCAACACAGACCACCAAGATGTATTAAGTGTACCTCTCATACAGGACAGAATACCCGAGCTCCCAGAGCAATCAAGGAAAAGACTGATTGAACAGTTCCAGCTACGTCCGGAAACAGCAATCCAACTGGTCAATGAGCCAACCCTCTTAGAATATTTCGAACATTTAACATCAGAAGCCAGAAATCCTACTAAAGTCGCTAATCTTCTAATAAATGATCTATTAACCGTACTTAATAAGAGAAAGTTAGACGCAGATGACTGTCCCATTACTGTTAAGCAACTAAAAGAAGTGACTGACATGCTTTTAAGTAAAGATATTAATTTAGAAATTTGTAGAAACGTGCTAGATGAACTGATTGAGTTATCTGATAGCGATGTGTCACCTTTAAGAGTCGTAGAAGATAAAGGCTGGAAATTGACAAGCAGTGAAGAAGAACTAACAAAATTATGTAAAGACGTCTTAGAGAATAATCCAAAGTTGGTGAATCAGTATAAAAATGGTAAAACCAAAGTATTTAAAGCACTTCTAGGAATATTATCTAAGAGCAACAATAAAATTGATATGTCTGTAGCTTCTAAGATTATGGAAGGGTTATTGAAAAAGTGATAATAAATTAAAAATCTAAATTATTACTTTTATTTGTAATGTAATTTGATCCATGTTTGGCATTCCTTTTCAGCTTATCTCCGGTTTCTGGCAACTGGCAAGACATGATCCAGTTTTTATTTATCGATTAGATCTATCAAAACAATACCATAATTCCATCGGGCTTACTGTATGTTTTATTAGGTATATGATAAATGCAGTTGTTGATTCTCGTGAAACCCAGTCTAGGCCTTGCAACATTTTTAATGTCATGATAATTTCTAGTTACATCGCATTGTTTTTATCAAACTATAATTATTATGATAAATATCAGGATGATTTATTATTGATAAATAATTATCTTCTCGAACCGTGACTTATGATCTTCATTAAGCGTTCGATTGCGTTTACATTGGTCTATTTGTCACTATGATAAAAACGTTAAAACAAAGTAGCTTTTTATTCTGGTGTCCTATGTTTAATGTCTAGATCGAGATGCTATCTTCACATGAAAAAGAAAAGTTTTGAGCCTGAAGGGAGCACAAATGCACTACAAATAGTGCATAGTGGCTGCCGCTAGGCTCAAGTCTAGGACCGTCCTTATTCGTGACAAACTGTCAAACATACACTTGAAACTTATTACATGCTTTCTATAGTTGTGCGATGGCGGCTTGTGCTATGGGTCCCTAGAAGTGGAAAACACTACTTATTAGGAACCTAGGTACATACTGATTTTAACTTTTAAAACTGAAAGGAAGAGATATGTTTATCTACAACAGCTGACAGAGATAACTATAGTAGCGATATCAATGGTCTCGTTTTTGTTTTACGTGCCAAAGCTACCTAGATATGGACTTTGTTCCGCCTCTCAAAATATTTGGTTCGACCATATTTTGAGAGCCGAGTTACCGTGTCCTTGAGAGTAGGTACTTTCTTAGTGAGTCCCAGCTTGTGGTCCCCAGGTGGTGCATTTGTCAATAGTTATCAGTTTAGGCGTAACTAAGTGGTGAACCACTATTGATGGTAGGTAGATTTCGACCGACCATGGCCTATGGCCATACTAGGCACTGACGTATCATCAAGCGGTCTAGCAGTGTTCCAGTATAATGCTTGATGTAGCTAATTGATGAGTTAGGTCGAAATAGATGTTACACTGCAGGTGTACAGGCTCTCGGTTTAGACGCATTGGGATACTATAAGTCGTAGGTAGAAGAGGGTTCCTGAAGTGTAGCAGCTACACATAAAGGGCTGCTCAACCAACCGTTCAATAATCTCAGGATGCATCTGCGTTTCAGCTGGCGATCAGATGAGAGGTCACGATGGACAGCGGCGGATTCAGGATTGTCGTTTGGGTGGGGCTGGACTCCGCTGAGGGTAGGTTTTAGCAAAGTTGCAAACTTGCAATACTATAAACGTACAAAAAAAATAGCTTTACAAGCCTGCTTGGATTACTTTTCGTAAAATCCTCAATAACTTCGTTAGCTTGTAGACCACAGATATCTCGGTCTTTTGGGTCTGAGCTCCGAAGTCCTCCCCCCCCTCGGATCCGCCAATGCCGATGGACAAGAGGATCTTCAAGGATAAGGCCATCGAAAACCACAGAAATAACAGAACAGTCGGTTATGAACTACTGCCGACACTAGAATAACTCAGGACTAGAGAGAGCATTCAGTTTTGCATAGTGGTCGATCTCAACCTACGCATGGCTCGAACAATCAACCGATCAGGGATATTCGTGAAAAATTTCACCGAATGACTTTGAAACGACAACATCCACAATTTATTTACATCCACACTTGGTATGCAGCTCAGATGAAGGTTGTTGTTTGTTGACGATGCTTGTTGACGCGCGCCCCGAATACGATACAAAGGAGTTCATGCAGGGGTGCCACGGTCTATAAAGATTTCTATTTGTTTATTATCAACTTGACCAAATCTTTTTTTATACCGCTCAATAGAAAATATTGATACAATCTTCAAGTCCCAATGAATCAGAGCGGATTTAGTGGTCTCAAATGAAGTAGGTGGGGTTTGTATATAAAACGAGGAGGTATTTCTCGGCTTATGTAGAATAAGTCAATGGCCAAAGAAAATATGGATGTGAGACGAATGTGAAAAAAAAATGGATATGAAAGAAAAGGGAGTGTGACGGAAGAAAACAACTTTGTCGCGCCGACCTCAAGTAACATGGGACAATGGCAGGAAGACAATGATGCTATATAGCTTATAACTCGATTACCATCAGCATCCTCAAAATTGAAGCGCCCTGTTTGGAATTCGTTGGGTGTTCTTTTGACTATTCACACAGAAATTGGAAAAACCACCTACAGCTCGAGGGATATATCTTAGAAACAGTAACTCTTTTTTTTTTATAAAAAAAACATTAACGTAGGAACTTAAATAAGTACGCACCTATGTTTGACAACCCTAATTATATTGTTGAAAGCATAAATCTATCGAATAATTAGGCAGAAAACACGCAGAATTGCATAACATCCCCGGCCCCGCCTCCGTTGGATCCTGTCATTGGGTTCCACCGTTTCATTGAGCTCAGAGCAAACAACGACTTCGATCAATCACAATGTGGACACAAGTTATTACTTTTTCTTCTGTTGTGGCCATAGTTCTGGGCACAGAAATACCTGGGACGCCTGGTATACAAAGAGAATTAAGTGAAGGAGTCCAAAGCAGAGGGTACAAGATCATCTACGGAGACGAAGATTTAACCATGATCAATCAAGTCGTCTCTGAAACGGAGAAGGGGAACGTATTGAAGAACAGAGTTAACTTGAATGAAGCCATAAAGCCGCTGCCAGCAGAAGATGTCAAGTGCTTGATGTCCGTCGATCGGTACTGTTCTAAGCAGATGGGAGCTATGAAAAGTGAGTAAAATGTACATGAAATAAATACATGACAGGGCCGTGCCGTCTCTGAAAACGAATGCAGTTGTCACCTACACTGTGTCTGTCTATCTGTCTGCCCATTCACATAAATTTTCAATACTTATAAGAAGGCAAGCCAGTGCTAATAAATAAATAGGAAGCACATTATAACAAATTGTTCGAATTTTATCCACAGGTGTTTTGATCCAAGCAATAAAAGAGGACTGCGCTAAATGTTCAATAAAGCAGAAGAACGAGGCGGGTAAAGTGATCGCTTCGATGATGGCCCACGACCCGGTCGCGTGGAAGCTGTTCCTCACCAGGTACGACGGCCTCGAAAAGGTGCAGAGGCTACTGGGGTAGAGGTAGTGGTGGCTTGGAATAGTAAATTTTTCTGGTCTAAATTATATGAAGTAATAGATGAACAAGTCAAGAGTAGTACGAGTAGGTAGCTTAAGTAAATTCGTGTCTGTAGATATGACTGTAGTTTACAAAAATGTTGTTCTTGGAAATAGTTGTTTTAACATGACGTATTTATTAGTGACTGTGTTTATTTATTTTTAGGAACACTCTACATCATTTATTATTACCTACCTAGATATATGCCGATGTCGTCTAACTGCAGGACAAAGGTCCTCCTTCCCTGTTTTCACTTTTCTTGGTCTAGTGATTATTGTACTCGTAAGATTACAATAATCACTCAAGCATTTAAATAAGTGTCTAGCTCATCCCGCCATCTCATTTCGGGCTGTAAGGTTCCCATTGTGTGTGTTTCTTTTAACCCATGGGTCCTCCAGCATGCGCCAGATGTCGCCAGCCCAGTTTGATATCAATATAGGTATTTTAAATTAAAAAAATAATTAAAAATGCAATCTGAAATTTTTGTAGATCTGCACTTCAAATAATAGCAAGAGAACCACCTAAAGAAATAGAAGAGGTTAAACTAAGAGAGATAGGTGATGGAGAAGAAGTAATACGCCCATCCAAAAATAGGTTCATAATGCCAGGTGGTGCAGTTAGAGTCAAAAGATACGTTTCCGAAAGGGTTCCTTAGTTTAGACAATGATTTGTACGTAGCTGATACTCATTTGATTTGTACATGTAAATAGGTAATAGTATTTTGCCATGTGAATAAACAATTGAAAGTAAACTGTTTTTTTATTGTGATCACGTATTGACTTACGGCTCAGAGAGGTATCAATCTTTGAAGTTGGCACGCTGTAAAAGACCCATTGCAAATTAAAATGTCGCTACCTAAAACCTTTATAGCTATGAGACCTCTCCAAGTCTCCATGATTCTGAGTATACAGGCGTGATGACCTTGGTGCCTATGAAATTCAATTTTGAAATTCTTTTCGATTCTGATAACTATGAAAGTCTAACAAATACGGTAGGAATCAATAATACCCAGAAGGATGCCAACAGGAAACACCGGGAGAGGACGCCTTATAAGGACGGCCGCAGACCTTATCGGTACTATTCTTCAGATAGGTAATTTATGTACCTAATTATAACAAACTCACAATCAAAAGGAGTAGGTAAGTATTCGTAAGGACTGTTGCAGGTTGCGCTGGATACTTTACGCCTACCTCTGTGGGAGAAGGACGTATGTTTTTGTATCCAATTTTAGTATCTATGAAATGCCAACAGGTAACCGGGTTATGAGTGTCAATTGGAATAGAGCTACCTAATTAGTAAAATATTTCGACAAAGACTATTTAGTCGACTAAATAGTAGATATTTGTATAGATATTTATCGAAACTCAGCGCCAACATGGAGCCGTCTACCACAAAACCACAGAAAGACAAAGGTTGCTCAAAAATTTTAATATTAACGACTTCCTTAAAAACATTGTTTTTCATCTAATCCGTTGTGATGGTTCTGAGTTGCCGGACTGTTGGTACAACTCTGCTTGTTTATTACTTAGAAGTATTCTTAGTTTCTTCATCAGATTTTGTTACGTTTTTCTCTCTATTATTGTCTTCAGTTTGCTTACTTGACAGATATTTCATTTTGTAGCTTCCATCGGAATTGTATCTGAAAAATTAAAAGAGTTTAGTATGACAAGTGTCATAATTCTCTTACTGCATTCTCCCCTAACAATCAGTTCGCTATCATGCCCTCCCTCTTCTTTCAATTCATTTCCCTCATAATCTATCCATCCTTTCTTTGGCTTCCCTTTCCCTGTCTATCCATCCAAATCTAATTACATGGGGTACAGTCTGCATAATAAACTGTTTTCTGGAAGAAGGCTCTTACATTCACTTCATATGACTTTCGACATAGAGCGAACCTCGTAACTGAGCTGAATGGCTGGAATGCGCCAGAATGCGCTGGACTTTCTTTGATGTACAAATTTATACTAACCCTGTTATAGGTTTATCAAGTAATGTGATAGGGTTATAGGTTTATGGTATTGGCCTATTTCATTGCGACAATACCAAAGTATGCATAAATCATCGAAAATGTCTTACTTCTCCTCTAGTTTGACCCAGTCATCAGGTCTATGATCGATGAGGTAGTGCATCACCCGGTCAGAACCATCGCGTTGTCTGTCGGTGCACTTCTTACAGTCGTTGTCTATCGCATCGGGAATATTCTCTGAAATAGTAAGCGTACCTATGTGAGATCGATTGATGATGTAACTAAACATACGGCTATTTCATTATATCGTCAATTATGTACCATTTCTACGATTTGGCTACGACATAGAGCACTGAGCAGGTATAGCAATCATAAATAATATGAAGTGCAGTTTGTTGAAAATTTGTTTGATTAAACTGAACCGATAATTATTTGCACACAGAATAATGACGCACCTTGTCTAGAAATTCATTGCAGCGCTAGTCGCACAGATACCGACAACTTAATGATCAGGCGCTTAGAACTAGGGATCCCAATTTGTTTTTGACCAAGAACCATTTTGAATACTTGTTGTTCGCAAGGATGAGTCAGGAAAAATAAAAGCTTTATTTTTTCGTGGTTCGTATTTTGACTCTTAGATATATACCACTGCTTTAGAACCTGCTGATTGAACCACAGCATCAGCAAGACAACCTATGTTTCACCACTCTTAGGTATCCTTCACTTATTATTACCTACATATTGAAGGTTCTTACTTTTCAACTCCTTGCCATCCGCCGTGCACGGTCCATTGTCCATCAAACAGTTGACATAGCCAGTCAGCAGACGATCATTGTTCAGGATCTCGTCCAGATCAATGCCGTCGTACTTGCTGGTGTAAGTCGCTGTCTTAGTCGCGTTGCTCTGAATTGTCAAGTATACTAGCAGCACCATGGCTAGTGCTGAATACATCATCATTCCTGAAAGAAGTCATTTAATTACCTTCACATTGGTTGATCTCAAAGGTGCAAAGCGTCACGTTCGTGGTGACAGGGCGAGGCAGCAAAAGTTAAGACTTCTAAAATAAATATAGACAAGAAACTCTATTTCTTGTCTATTCATTGCCAAAGTTCATAGCATTCATCTTCAAAGCGATTTAACTACTTTTTTTGTGTGACTGAAGCTGATTATGTCTCAGATATTCACAACAAGAACAGGCGCAATGAAACACAGTCGTAAGTTACCTTTATATTATGTACTAGTTAAATAAAATCAATAGCGATCGAATGTCTGTTTGCACACAGATTATGAGATGTTTACAAAATAGGAGAGCAAAACATGGTAAACAAAAATATATCAACACTATGTGGTATGCACGAATACGTAAAGTTGATATACCTAGAGGTGGTTCTGCCATACGCCGACTACGTGCCAAACAAGAGGAATCCGGACTCAAGAGCAGATGAGAGTCTCCGTGCCCATAAGCTACGTATAAGGGGTTTATTTTTTAAAATTTACTTAGCGCAATGGAAGCGCCTGGTGAAGAGAAGCGCGATGTCCTTTTCTTTTTCTGCGCCTGTAAGTGTATTGCGTGTTGTATTTATTGCTTGGAAACAGCAAAATCTCATAAGTCTAGCACTGGACTATTTTTTTAACAAAGCAGTGGCAGACGATGATTAGAACTGTATCCCAAAGACGCCTCGCGGAACACGTTTAGTTTTTGTACGGCAGAGGTGGCTTCTTCCCCCCCTGATTTGGCGCTGCACCATGTATTGGCGCACGATCGACAGATAAAGTTTGACAGGGGCAAGGGTCGCTTAGTTCATCCCAATTAGGCGACCCTAGCCGAGACATTTTAGTATATATAATTATTTTATAAGTATTTTACTTGTCTTTAAATATATAATTCTTCTGTGCGTGTGTATATGACTGAACTCCTTCTTAACGGCTGCACCGATTTTGATGAAATGTTTTGTGTGTGTTCCAGTGGATTCGAGCATGGTTTAGATTTAATTGGATCCGGTAGGTGGCGCTGCAATCGATTTCTATAACTTTTCGTCATACACAAAGCAAACGTTCGGACAGGACAACGTCTATCGGTACCGCTACTTCTATGTAAATTCTTTCCGAAACAAAATTCTGTTTTAAATTTTATGTTTAGTTGTGCACCTACCACAGTGTAATAAAAAAAACAAATACTTAAATAACCTGACGTTTCAGTAAAAGTGTAATTCTATCAGCGATAACGATTGGCAAAAATCAGATTGTGATATTTCAGAAGCGCATGTAAATCCCATAGATTTGCGACTATTTGAGAATGACATTCGCTACCGCTACGCTATCACTGACAGGCTATCTCTTGGCCCAAAACTGTGAAGCTGCCAAGTTCAGGCTGGTCCGAGGCGGGAACGTACAAATAAGAGCGCTTGGTATCTATATGCGATGGCCTTTGCTCCAGCACAGGCAAACAAAAAAAAAAACAACAGGTTGCACTCCGGGAGTGCCGGCAGAAGTGAAAACTTGAACATTAACGTTGTGCATTTTTGATATTTTGGAATGGTTAGAGAATAACTTCGCACGAATTGCTTTAATTATCAGTATAAAAGGACTATCATTTATGTGGTCAAATACAATATTCATTTATTGCGCTATCGTACATAAACATGACAATTTATATAAACTTTATTCCATAAATACTTAATACACTAGAAATAAAAATAAAAATTCCCTACTAAATTACTTAACCCTAACAATTTATATTACATTAAAAATTTAACACTTCAGAACTTTCCCTCCGTCTTACGAATTTTCGATTAGGTCACGTGTCCTGACGCGAGCTTAACATTTTTTACCCATCCCAAAAAGTGCACAACGCTGCTAAAGAAGTTTTCACTTAAAAAAAACAGTGCTTCGACTTACCGGCAGCAGCTGAAGATGAGACACCTTCGTTTGCTTCGTCCACAAACACTGAGTGATATCAGAGAGTTATTCTATTATAGCCCATAGAAAATAACTAGCTTAACAAGCGAAAATCAGGCGTTGTTATCTTAAATCATTGGACATACTTTTCTTAACAACTTAAATAACATGATGATACTTATTGATGCTGGTTACTTCTGTTACTTAAGACCATCTAGCTTCTGCCAGTGGCTTCGCCCGCCAGAAAGTCAAAAACTATCCCAAGGGAACATATTCCCGGGATAAGAAGTAACTTCAGTCCAATTCTAATATATGGTCTATCGGTGTGCCAAGTTTCATTTAAATTCGTGCAGCCGTTGAGACGTGAAGAAATAACAATCAAATAGACTAATATAGAATAGTTTTTGTATATGTACATACTTAGGTTTAGTAGATGTAAATAGTTTTAAGATAGTTATGTACCTACATACATTCATGGTATTATGGATCCGATTTCGTGAATTCACAGATTATACAATAGACAAATGGTTACTTTAGCATTTATAATATTACTAGCTTTTGCCAGCGACTTCGTACGCGCATCCCGTTTTTCCCGTTCCCGTAGGAATTTCGGGAAATCCTGTTAGTGCTTCGCTACGGAGTGTAGGGAAGCTTCATGCCAAATTTCAGCCTTCTACGACCAGGAGTTGTGGCAGTGCGTTGTCTGTCAGTCACTCAGTCGCCAGCAACGGAAGAGTTTTTTTCAAAGTCGATCGATGACATCGATCGGCGGTCGATCAATCGGTTATCGCCCGATATCCGGCGATCAGCCAAAACTACCACACCGATCGAACAACTTCAATTGATGTCGATCGATGGCATCGATCGGCGATCGATCGATTGGTGTAGTAACACCCGATGTCTACTCGTTTCTTCATGATCTACCCTGACCTCAGCCGAACGATATTGTTTTATTCTTGCTTAGAACGAACGAACTTTTTACTGGGTTTGTTTATTGTTAAAACTATAAGAGAAAAGAAGAGGTGCTGGTGGGCGCCCAGATCTTTTATTATTTCAAGAGTTTTGTGCTGAGAGTGAGATGTAAGAAGAGTGCTCAGAGTGCTGTGAGTAAAATTAGTACCTATGTAAAAAAAAAGAAAGTAAAAAATCGGTGAAGTGCGAGTCGAACTCGTGTGCCGAGGGTTCCGTACCTACCGCTACTGCCCCTATATGTTTATTGGCGGCAGGCGTCAACTATGTATTTATAGGGACACCCTTTAATTTTCAACTTTTTTTTTGTAATTTTTATAAATTAAGTTAAGTTTTGGTACTTACAAGTTTTCGCGAAAATCTAAATTCGCCCATATCTTTTTATCGTGTTGACTCAGGACCTTGATTTTTGTACACCTAATAGAAACCTCAGTATCTGGTATAAATTTCAACTTGCTGGGCCCACTCGTTCCTGAAAAAATCAGTGGTGACACACGGACAGACAGACGGACAAGAGAGTGATCTTATAAGGGTTTCTTTTTTTACCTTTTGAGGTACGGAACCCTAAAAATTAAAAATATATATTTATTTGGGACTCGCACAAAACAAACAGAAAAGTATAATAAAGTAAGTAGGTGTAGTAGTACCTAGTAAGTAGTAGTATATAGTAGTACCTAAGTATAGTACATCTATGCACATACATTTAAACTAAAATATTCCTCAGTAATAAAGATTATAGAATTGTGCATAAAAAGCAGTGCTTCCTTATCTACGAGTAGAACCTCGGTTTAGCTAGAATAATGCAAATCAAATGATAAACTGCGTTTTCCTGATCTTGATAGTTCTGGTACAAGGGCACTCTGTGTTGTAGTGACAACTTAGACATGCGATGCAATACGTTACATGTTATGGCGTGCATCATTTTATTCATAGAATAAAAACTATTTAATCATTTTTAATTAATATCCGAGAAATGTCTATCTGAAAAAACTTGGCGGCCTGCGGCCTAGTTGTGCTACGTGTTTCGGAAAAGGCACTGCCATTCTTTTGCAGTCCTTTTGCTGACGATTATCTTAAAATAACGATTTCCGAATTGTGTAATGCAACAATTGTGTTAAATCACTTTCACAATTATTTTTGCAGTGGCTTTGCTGAAACCCTTAACACAATTAAATAAATAAATAATAAAAGTTTAATTTGAAACAATAACACAAGAATAAGTACAATAAGTAAAACGATGATAGCTGCAAAAGTATAAACTGTAGCGCAGCTAGCAACGCCTTTCTTCAGATACAGAATGAAAAATTAGGCCGTTGATCTGCTTCTGGAGAGAGTTGGGCTGGTTGGAATGACGGCCGCCATGATCCATCATCAGGCAATCCATATGGAATAAGTGGGGAAACTAAATGCCGAAAGATAAATAGAATATCGGTCCGATGTAGATACTACTTGTAGGTCCTTGCGCACTGGATTTGAACTGCTTCCGTCTGAACATTTCCAATTCGGATAGAACTCTGAACTTCAAACCCGTATTCGGATCTGATGCAATGCGGAGCCACACTTAATAAGATCACTTTTTATCCATCAGTCAAATAAGTACCTATCCACGTTTATAGGATTCCGAATTTCCGACTGAAAATACGGAAGCCATAGAATCACTCAGGTGTCTGTCTGTCTATCTGATTGTCTGCCTGTTTGTCTGTCCTCCTGTCACAGCTGATTTTCTCCGAATCGATTCAGTTGAAATTTAATACACATGCAAAATGTTTTAACCCAAACACTGACGCGTAGTGTAAGTAAATAACTTTTGAGTAGGTATCCGCGTCCGTTTTGGGGGACAAATATGAAATAACATAATTTAAACAACTAAGATAGGAAGATTCTAGAAATTATATCTATCTTGCCAAGAACGTCCTTAATAAAACTTCGACCTTCTAGTCAGTGGGTATCTTATACCTTCCTCAAAAACGTTTCATTAAACTCATTGGTAACCGGTCGATCTTGACGACCAGTTTTCTCAAGGGAAATATCCGTCTGCCTTGTGTAGACAGTCCAGGTGATTTTTTCCTTGTTTAAGTTATCAACCAGCGTCCTTTGCATCCAGTTTTTAATAATTATCGTCCTTTTAGGAGCCGCCTGCTTTAGATACCTTTATTTTGTCATATACTTGCTGTTGCCAGAGCGCAGCGGCTTCGCACGCGTTGAGGACGAAATTTAAAAAAGTCACCGTAACGTATATTCAAATCCAGGCCACGGCTTATCATATTCATTCGGTGCGCGTGAATTTAATTGTATCTCGGGCCTGTGGGGTTTAAAAACACTCCATTCTCCCCAGTCATTGGGTGATGCAATCCTCTTCAATACTCTCCGTATTGAAGAGGATTGCATCACCCAAAAAAAAAAGGTCATGTCCATCCATGCTCCAAACTTCCAAATCCCTTCAGCCATTGAGGAATGATTGATTACAATCAAACATACATGTTTTAAAATTTATAATATCACTAGGATTAGTAGAAACTTAGGAAGTAAGTAGTATGAAGATCGACATTTCATGACGTGGATGTGTAATAATTAATTAGTAGGTGTATCTTACCTACATAGGTACGATTATATGCATAGGCTCAAGTAGCGTAAAATTGTAGGGCTTACGTACGACCACAAGGTGTGTAATACTAATAACAGTGTCGACCCATTGTTTATGTTAAGGCGCTGCCAAGACGTGTAGTGTCGGATTGCTTATAAACAAAAACAAACAACAAAATATTGGGGACTGACCGGACTTCCGGGGCGTAATGTAACATGTTACAAAGCGAGCATTGGTGCAGTCTGTATGTGGAAACGAGCACGAACACGCGCGCAACGAGCCGCTCGTTTCAAGTGCTCCACGTGCTGTCGGTTTTTGGCGAATACCTTTGAGAGTTACGCTTCTGTAGCACGCTTCTGGCACGAGCGCTCATGGCGTGCGCGGCGTACTGACTGAAATGCGTAACTCTCAAAGATATATGTGGGATAAATAAAAAACTCTGTTTTTGGAATAAAATTAAATTTGGAAGAAACAATAGAATAAGTAGAATCAAAGATCCCAACACAACCACAACGTCAGACATCTTGACTGAGAGTGTCTTGCAAATCTGGAGCACGGGCGAGCAGAGGGTTCGAAACAAGTATACCACACGGATTTTAGGATACGGCGTAACGGAACATACTCGCTACGAATGGTACTTTATGGCCCGTAACACCATTCAGTACCTTTAAACAATCTTGAAATGTTTTAGAAAAACTAGAACCCGGATAAAATTTTAAAAAAATTGGTTGTCTGTAAAGTCGGTTTACGGACTATAGTTTAATGTGACAACGTCATAACAAAACATTGATGAAATGATCGTAACGTTACAATGAGTCATCCTTTTTCGATTTATAAGCCGTTGTCACGTCAAAACCATCTGAAAAGGTTGTAGTTGTCGCATGGTAGAATAAATTTCCAAGACCGGGATTGAGACTTCATTCATCAAAATTCAGGCACTACGGTGAAACGTACGTAATAAGATGTTTCCATAGACTTCTAAAATCATTACCCTTCACTACACAACCCTTGTAATTGATAGCAAATTATAATGCATTTATTGTTTCAATCTATTTGTTGAAATACAGGTAATAACAATAATTTTGAATCGAAGAAGTAAGTATTGTATCGAGTTTTTTCGAAAACGTTTTTGGTTGCAACCGAGTTCTCAGATATATGTTCCAGATTAACTAATACTTTAAAAAATGCATTTGTCGTCGCCTTAATCGGCCATGAGTATTACAGTCGGTACTGAGAATGTAGCAAGTTTTGCAGTTGATATTACGTTCAGTTGAAATAGGTGAGAGTTTTATAAATCTTGGTCAGTAAATTTGAGTTGGTGTGTAATTCTAATTATGTTTAAACTACAATTTGATCTGCCGCTTCTGGACTGAATAGAAAATGTATGTGAATATTAACCAGGTGCATCGTAATCTTTCATCCGAGAGCAAATTCTAGTACTTGAAACAAAAAAAACAAATTCAAGTCGCCATTTTATCCCGGCGAAAATGTCAATGTAAAACTTGTCTAAGTGGTCGAAAAATTATAGATGTTTTATGTGAATTTGCTTGCGAGACTGCTGTCTAGGTTTCAACTGAGATGCGAATGCAAACGTTCCTTAAACATACGGGAATGGCCTTCAGCTGCTCTACTATGACGTGCTAATGCCATCCAATTCCGATGATGTAAAAGGGATAGTGCTATTCGCTATGTATAACTCCGTCTCTCTCTAAGAGCGGAATCATGATCGTTTTAAGACTTTATAGTAGGGCCACTGGTTCGATAATAGTGGTAATGGTTCCTAATCATGCTGTTTGTGCAAAAGCGTATTCTGAGTAGGGACACCAAATCACAAATAACATCGATAGCGCCAAGTTTGTGTAGGATTGCACTTTGATTGCAGAAAAATAACTATCGAGTTCGTAAAACAAAGATAAATCGGCATGATTTTCCTCAAATCATAGTGATTATAATTTAACTGCAATGGAAACATTTTTTTGTGTTTCGCAGAATATTATAAAGTGGCGGAAAAAACTGTTATCATGACTATCGTGAGTCAGTCATTAGTATTCTCAAGAGGAAGCTAGCAAAATATTATTCACAAGTTTATACATAATTAATTAATGGCCATTTGTATGTGCTCTAGATTGTTTGGGGAATTACTCACATTAAATTTTATTTGGTTATTCTATTCCAGGTATTCATTATTGGTGCTCCCACACTGTTGATAATTATTTACAAATATTTTCTAAAACTAATACGTTTACTACTTTATTTTAAGTTACTTTTACAAACGTAAAGTAACGTAACGTAAAACGTAATGTAAATTTAAAGTAATAATAAGTAAGTAAATGTGGTGACTTTACATTGTGATCAAAAGTTTGTTTATAAAATGTTTACTTATGTTTGTAAACATTTTGAACAGCAGTGTGGGAGGGGAAGCACCCTATTTATTGCTTTTTTTACTAGCTTTGCCCCTCAGTTTCGCTTCCGTAATTTTTTGGGATAAACACCTTAGACGCTAAGCTATAGTTTAACTTTCCATCAGCGAAAGAATTTCCGTGATCGGAGCTGTACTTATAGAGATTATCTACCTTTTACAAACATAGGTAAATAATAAAAAACAAACACAACATTTTACCTCTTTATAACTTTTGTTTAACATTGGTAGCCCGAATTGTTGTATGTTTTACAATTTACAAATTAATATCGGGGTATGTATGAGTTGTTCGTCCAAATCCATTCAGCGTTCCCATCCGTTGAAGCACGATTGGTTGACCAACATACGCTTTTTCACATCTATAGTCATAGTATTTAAATATGACGGAAAGTAGGAAGTTAGACGGTATAAAAATAAAATAAAACAAAAAATAGCATTATTTAACGAGGTAAACAAAAACTCTGACGCCTTGCAAAAAACCCACTTGGTATTTACTACCATCTGAAGTGGCTAAGAAACATACTCGGTAAGGCTTGCTGCTGACGTCGGTACTGAACTAAATCGATTGAGGGTCAGTGCCTCGTTTATTGATGCTTCTAATTTTAGTAATATTCCTTTTTATTATACCTGTTTGGAGGGAAAAGGGTAACAGGTATCATCTTGATATCATTCAAAGCTGGATGTAAAACTAAATGTTTGAGGTCGAGTAGTGCAACACAAAATATTTTGAAGTGAAAACTTCTTTAGCGGCGTTTTGCACTTTTTGGGATGGGTAAAAAATGTTAAACTCGCGGCAGGACCCGATCGATAAATCGTAAGACGGAGGGAAAGTTTTGAAGTGTTAAATTTTCAATGTAATATAAATTGTCATGTTTGTGTACGATAGGGCAAATAAATGAATATTGTATTTTAGCACAAAAACGATAGTACTTTTATACTGATAATTAAAGCAATTCGTGCGAAATGATTCCCTAACCATTCCAAAATATCAAAAATGCACAACGTTAATGTTCAAGTTTTTACTTCTGCTGGCACTCCCGGAGTGCAACCCTTTGTTTTTTTATTATTTAAAACTAGCTAACCTAACGTTATGTCAAAAGCAATTGGTTTATGGCAGTGACAGCTAGAAACAGTTGGTATGGGAAAACAAGTTGTAGCAGGAATCGTCGTTCTCTCCCTTGCTTCTCTAATCTACTTTGGACATTCGCAGAATAGTCGCCATCGGCTTTGCTTGACATAATAGCCTGTAGCTATTCATTTTTATTCATGTAGAAGATAAATAGATGATATAGATAGGCAAATAACATGACTCATCGTGTTACTCTTCAAATAAATGATTCAGATTTTGAGGTTTCTGATTTGACGCAAGGAAACACCTCGATATCATGACGCGATAACTTTGTAACGTCAATACAGTCTCATAAGATTTTCCATAACACATTGATGTTGGCAGAATTGCTAAGTTCGGAACCAATTGTTATAAATAAAATAAGAAGAAGAAAAGGAAACCACTTGAAATGCCAAAAATTATAAATTAATTCACACATTATAAATCATAACTCAAGATTTAATTTATTTTGAATATTTTAACGTCATATTCTTGCATCAACTTTTTTTTTACGAAACGATGTAACAATGTTGTGTCATTGGGTTCATTGTCAAGCTAACCGGTTCCCATCCATTTTGTAGAAACAAACAAAGTACTTTGACAGCTGTCCAGACGAATGTAATGAATTATTTAGAGTGAAGTGAAGCAATAATTTATCAATTATTCAAAGTATGAGATTAATGATCTGAACTTTAAACCTCTTAACTAATATTATAAAGGTATTTATGTTAGTTAAAATTGTTTGTAAAAGGCAGTGTCTGGAATTTCTGATCCTATTACTAAAATTCTTTTACTGATAGAAATATATTAGCTTGAGATATACTTGCTGAGTGTCATAGGTTACTTTTTTCCAAGAAAAAAACAACAAGCCAAGTGAGATAGGCCACAGGAGATAATCCGCGAGGAAAAGCTAGTCTCTAAATTGTATAAAATAAAGTTGCAGTCTACCTCTTACTGTTTTCCGCACACTTCTTCTAAAACTCGCAACGGATTTCGCTACAGTTAAGAGCGATAATCGAGGAAGCTTTATGTATATGGATGTCATCGCCACAATTTGGCCATTTCATGATGTAGCTGTAAATAAGTTTGAGGTGTCCATTTCATGAAATGGACAGTTAGATGAAATGAGAGGAGCGAAAATGAGCGAGCAAACCGTGTTCAAAATCGGGGTGAAAATCCTCGCGGATTTCCTTCGTCCGGGGGTGGACGGAGGGGTCTGTCAGACTCCTACTGACTAAAACCATCTCGTGTTCCCTCGCACACTTGCACCGGGGGCTACGGGAGTACTTATGCAAACTTCAACGCAGCCCCTGAATGGTGCCGGCCCGCCTCTTGCGGCCCCGTCTGGTCAAGCTGCGTCCTGCTGACGCTGTCGCAGAAGGAGATCACCGCGTCCCACGATGCTGCACTGCCGACCATGGAACGAATCACAGCTGGAAGAGACAGGTGTTGCCCACTTCCGAAACGAGGGCACGGCGCAGCTACTCCCCGGCTGCGCTCTCTGCGAGCGTATGCCACGCCGTGTCCTCCCGACAATGGACACAGTTATGACACCGAGCGTCTGGCTCCCTGTCTATGCGATGCAGGAAGTTCCTGCAGCATCCATGCCCCGAGAGCACCTGCGTCGCCCTGCCTCCTCCCGAGCCAGTCGTCAAGCACCGGCCGGACCACCTCGATGGTGTCGTCGGTCGTCGATATACGGTAGAGCACAGAATCCTGGACAGGCTTCTGTGCTCTAATATTCCACCACCAAGAAAACCGTGAATTTAACCTGGACTCATTCACACATTAGAAATGGCCAATTCTATGATATGGCCCCGATATAATTTGTTTCCGTGAAAGCTTTTTTTTTTAAGGATGGGAAATCATCAAATGCCTTCTTCCGCTTTGGGTGGGCCAGACTCTTACTGACTAAAACCTATCCGTGTTCCTGCTAAACCCCTTTGCGTTCCAGGGCCGTGGTGACTCTTTCGAACAATTCTGCAACCCTGGCAGGCTCTGGCCCTGGCGGGCCCCATCTCTTATGCTGACATCTCTTTGAGGCGCTCGTGGAACACAACGTGCCATCGAACTGGGCCGGGTTGTGATCGGACAGCGAGCCACCCAACGCTCGCCGTCCGCAGGTCCGCGCTTACGGTGACCGGGGCTCGCCCTGCAAATCCTGACGCCCGGAGCGTCTTCTTCTGTAGCGGCGTTTGTGGCGAAGGCCTTGTCTCTCCTTCGCGCTGCGCGCCTTCTCCTTCGCTAGCATTACTGCTTCGTAGAAGAATGTGACCGCTTCCTAGGCCTCCTCGCTCCGGACCATGGATTTAACCAGGGCTGGACGTGAGAGGTCGCCGCCGCCGATCGCCTCGACGAGGACACGGCGGTGCTCCGCCCAAGCAGGGCAGACCTCCACCGTATGCTCCACTGTGTCCTTCGGGCGATCTACACAGTGCTGACCTGGGCGTGTCCTCTCACTGAATCCGAAACAGGCACCTCCCGAAACAGCCGTGTCCGGTGAGTACCTGAGTCAGGCGGTGAGGACGCCGTGGCGCCTCTTCAGACACTCCCCAAAGAGGGGCCTTACCGCCGCAATTGTGGCGTGCCCAATCCGTGCAAAGCTAAGGCGCGTCCCTAGTAACTTCTAAAAAACCCAGGAGGCATGTCTCTCTATAGTACATTATTACCAACATGACTCATTAAAGGTTGATGATTATGCTAAACCACGTTTCTCGGCACCTGATTGTTAATTCAACAGTGGTGGTTTAATACTCAGTAGTTATATTAGCGCTCGGCTCTTAACACCTTAACTTTGACGTCATAGCAGTTAGGAGAATCGTTTGTTGTTTACCCTGATACCGGTGACCTAGACGTGCGATTAGAAACGCTGCGATTTTATATTCATTATGCTAAAGTTTAATGGAACTGGCTTTTTTCCATGGCTAAGCTCACGTGCCACAGGATCTGTGATCTATGACAAAAAATTGATCTAAAACACTTAGAGAACTCAGCGACCATGGTGAAATTATTTCGTAAACGATAGTAGATACTTCTTGTTTAGTTCCAGTAGATACTTCTAAAGATTACCTTTTCCAAATATTTAAAAAGCAAAAAAAATAATCTTCTTGCTTTCCAACAGTAGGTACCTAGCCTTACCATACCTGTTGGTTTTAATCTATCGGAATCAGCTGAATTTCTCGGTGAATGATTTTTATTACATGACTCTGAACATGAGTGTGATATTAATTTGTCGTACACAAAATTATGAATCAAATTACTATCTCCGCTAAGTGGCCATTATCTCAATCCTACACAACCCTTTGAGGGTGCATGGGAAAAATTCTTCAGGAAGTAAGCTTTTAAATAAAACTAGGGACCCGCCCCGGTTTCACACGGGTGTTTTTTTAATTTAGAGTTGTAATTCTATGGCTGCGACTGTATTATTTAAAAATCGTTTTAACGTTTTAAATAATAAACTTTAGAATTATCATTATAAATTAAATTGTTCCAAGTTAAAAAAAAAGTGTAAGTAACTATTCATAACACTAAGCGTAGGGCTGTGCGCTCACACCGCGGCGTTTTAACTTTACATGTACATAATCAACTTTGATTTATTAAACTGTTTAGTTATATAAAGATTAATACCATGATACGAATGTTGTCATCTCTTGATTCTAACAGTGTTTTGATTGACTAATTTGTACAAAAAGCGGTTATTGTGACTTAATTATACTAGACAGACATATACTTAGCCTCGCGGAGTTTTTTGTGGGTATTGATGAGTACTATAAATATGTAGTAGGTACATTATTATAATTTGTTCGAAAGAGTCACCGTGGCCCTGGAACGCAAAGGGCTTTAGAAGGAACACGGATGGGTTTTAGTCCGTAAGAGTCTGACACGCCCTTCCGCTCCACCCAGAGCGGAAGAAGTCATTTGATGAAAAAAAAAAAGGTACATTATTATACATATGTATCATCAACAGTTTGAGCAGCGCACACTAAAGAATCACTTTTATAGGCAAATTTTTGATACCTTAGGCAACAATAAGGTTTTGTTCAAATTAGCTGAAATATGACACTTCATATTACAGCTAATTTGAACAAAACCTTTACAAATTATACACATGAACCTTCCAAAAAGAGATCGCGGAATACGTTAATTCCGCCCATTGTACATGTGTTTTAGTTTATAGTTTTCTTTTTATGTAATTCTCGGTGTACAATTAAGTATATAATAAATAACCCCATCTATTGGTGAAAACCGAATGTAAATCCGTTCAGTTGTTTTTGAGTTTATCGCGAACAGAGAGACAGATAAACGCGGCGGGGGACTTTGTTTTATAATATGTACCTAGTGAAGTTTTAAGAGTTAGAATGCTACATCGTTAAAAGACAGCTCAGCGCCGTCTTATCGTACTTATTGTCATGAAAATAAAAAAGCCAAGGTCAATAACCTAAGTTATACGCAAAACATTACTCGTTCACGTTATGAAAATATTGTTTGGGGACAATCCTCGATGCTGCTACGTTTTTTTGACTTGACTGCGCCAGAAGGAGGGTTATGTTTTTTGAGAGTATGTATGTATAATTGTTTGGCACGCTCTGCGCCCTGATCGGCTCTATGGATTTTGGCTTGATAGGTGTCGTTAGATTTGTATTTACTGTGAGAGTGACACTGGGTATTTCAAAATAATAAAAAAAACAAAATGGCAGTTTTTGGGGCCAAATTCAAATGTTTGGCACGCTCTCCAGCCTGAACGGCTCGATGGATTTTAGCTTTAAAAGTGTCGTTAGATATACGTATTCATTGAGAAACTGACACCATTTATAAATTTTTGTTTTTGTAAAAATCGAACGCAGGGTGTTGCCCTTAATCCTGAGTTGGGCTGTAACTGTCCCCATACTTCAGGGTTACTTACTCGATCGGGCGGTTGTGGACCTCGGCTGACATATATTTGCTAAAGCTTTGTTTTATGTAGCTCTTAGTCGAGTTAAAACATTAGCTGGATTGGCCATCAGTACTCTTGATCCTAAAAAACTTTTCAAACGGCCACACGATCAGAATTCTTTAATAGAACTTCAACGTTTATGAGAATATTAGTCTATCAACTGATAAGTTAATAATCTGCGTAATCTCAATGTATTTGTGTGTCATGTGTATATAGGTTACTATAAACTCATTCAATAATAAAACAAAAAAAAAGTATGTTATTAAAAAAACTAAAAAACCCGACTGGGTTTCTATGTAATTTGGAAGGGAAAAAACACTAAAACAAGAAAGTCGTCATACCCGATTGCACTTAACATAAGAATCGCCAAAGTTACTAAGGCGATGCTTATAAGCGTCAAATCCATACAAACAATGTCAATTTAGACCTTATATAATAGTCTTTAGGCGCTTTAAGAAGTTTAGTGCAAACGGGCACTCGACTAATAGGGGTAGGTAAATTATAGAACAAGAGCTCATTGTATTTTTAACAATATATTAAAATACTAGCGACCCGCCCCGGCTTCGCACGGGTGCAATGAAGATACTATAAATATACCACGGTTTTAGAACTCTGGTTTAATGTAAGTATAGTACATAACTTGAAACTGTGTCATATGTCAGTGTTTTCGCGAAATCATCTTGAGAACATAACTTGAACGCTATTTACCCGCGCCGGTACCGCCGCAACCGCTACGTCCCTGCATTTTAAATTTGTAATATCTTCGGAAATATTCACTTAAATTACTTGCTGTAAAAAGCATATTGATCTATAATAAATGCACAATTTATTTAAGGTACTTAATTGGATAAGGATTAATGCTGTATTGTTTAAAATCACTTCGTAAATAACCATTTTTTAGTAAAGAATAAAAAAAAAGGGGTTATGGTGGGTTATCCCTAAGAGATAGACATATACCATCACGGACTTTTTTGTTGAACTTTTTAAGGTGGACAATACTGTAGTACATTATTTTGGTCTATCTTGTAGGGTTCAGCCAGCGTTTGCAATATAAGCGCAAAAAAACGTGCTTATTCACGACATCACATTAGAAACCTCTAAATTTATCAGTGTTTCTCTACTATATTATGCATGTATTATACATATAAACCTTCCTCTTGAATCACTCTACCTATTACAAAAAACCGCATCAAAATCCGTTGCGTAATTTTAAAGATTTAAGCATACAGACAAACAAACAGACAAAAATAGCGACTTTGTTTTATACTATGTAGTGACAAGAAAAATTGTAGCAGTCGAGACCCATTCTAGAAATGGAGGCTTAGTGAATTGCGAGCACATACCTTATACCATATACATTGCAGATTCATCCAATCTACTGATTAGACGGCTGACTTTCTAGAATGAGCCACGACTGCTTATTTTTTTAAATTTTAATTATTAACAATTTTTTTTTTTAATTTTAGTATGTAAAAATATTGTTAAAAATGCAATGAGCTCCTGTTTTATAATTGATTTTTTTTTGTATGGTTTGACGCTTATAAGCATCGCCTTAGCAACTTTGACGATTCTTAAGTTAAGTGCAAGACGACTTTCTTGTTTTAGGGATTTTTTCATTTCCAAATTACACAGAAACGCAGTCGGGTTTTTTAGTTTATTAAATTACCGTTTTTTATTTAATAGATTACCAACCAATGCAACCAGTTTTCTGTGTAGAAATACCCATGTGATTAGGTAGCTATCGTCGTCCATATGATAGATACCTGCATCACAAGAGAGTTGGTCTATGCGCTGGAAATAATTCGTGACGCCAAATAGAGGTCTTACCGGGCTATTGCAAACACTGAAGTTTGTAATAAAACTCGTGAGCTTGTTAACGTTTTCCTTTCTAAATGTGTCGCGGAATTATTGAAAAATATCGAATTTGATGGATGAATGGGATTTATTCTACCTATTTGAAATGTGTATTTGAAAATCTCGCTGATACAAACTGACAATGTTTGCAATATTCCTGTGACAGGGGCAACCGTAAGAGTATTTATATTAGCAACTAGTTTTTATAGTTCTACTCTTTAAACTCCATTAGAAAATATTGTTTTGGTCCGTGTCATACCTACGCGTGACGATGGAATGACTGATTAAGAATGATGGTAAAAATTAAACAATGATGGAGAACTTTGACTCCGTACTAAGAATAGAGATACTCAGGATCAATACACGCATGGCTTAGCAAACGAGTATTTGTTCGCACTTACTAATCCATTAGGAACAGGTTCTACACGTTTCTCTGTAAGCACAAAGGCTATGATCGTTTAGGTTCCATCTTCAAACACGTGCCACATGTCTGTACAGTAATCCATAATATTATCATCATTAAGTATTATAAAATAAATTAGATATTTTTGTCTGTCTGTATGTGTGCTTATTTCTTCAGAACCATGCAACCAAAATTTTTTTTAGGTTTCTTCGTCATTGAATTTTGGAAAATATCAACAAGACATCATAAAGGATTTAAAGAACAGGATAATGATGGATTTCGGTGGTATGGTATTTTTTTTCGATTTTGTTTGAGGGAAGATTTAAACATGATGAATGTAGTACCTAGGTACCTACCTAACATCTGTGATTAGCCACCAAGAAAGATAAGAAGTAATATTAGACCTTTTGCACACTGTTAGACATATTTCATATTATTTCAACTTAAAAAAAGATTGCATTATGATGAACTTAAAGAATGATATGATTTTAAGCAGAGTATTAACCTGCCTTTAACCTTTTCAAAATTAAGAGAAAATTATTATTTCCCTTATGACTCAAACTCAAAATCATATAATACACTTATGTTATGTTAGACAAAACAATAATCCCATTCACACGTTTTTAATGTTTACCGTCGGTGTGCGAAACCATATTCCTCGAATAATGTGCAGAACAAACGACCAAAACTAGTTTTGCTGTTGAACCAAAACGTTATATGTTGAGTATAAAAAGTGGTGGAGGACTGACCGGAATATTACTTCACCCTGTGCGGAGCTCAGTGATAGTACTCCTCAAGAAAATACACAAATCTAAGGTAGGTCAGTTTTTTGTTAAAAGATATTATCATCAATTGAAGAATTAATATTATAATTGAGTTTGCTTACCATTCATTCAGTATTGTTTTATAAAAAATAGAAATTATAATATTATCACTTAAATATTTAAAAACCAATAAGTACCAAAAACAATAATTTAAAAGCTGCGTCTGGATATTTTTTTTAATTATTATGGTTTTTTAATCAAAATGAATTGATTAAAAGCTTAGTTTTTGCCCATTATAATAATTTCGGAATCGTTTTAAATACAAGGATTACCATTTATGTTCGGGTCATTGTCACACGAGCGGTCAAGGTATACATCAATTATGAAGTCCGTCCGATCTTTATTAAAAGATGTTTCCTGCTCATCGATTTTTCTTTTACTTTTTACGTAAAGGAGATGAAATTTAACTTGTACAACAACATTTTCTCTTGATTTTTGCCAGTTTTATTTTCTAGTCACTTAATTTAATAAAGTTTTTTAATATATCGGAAGATTTTAAAATGTTTAGCTTTATCATAATCATTGGGCCCTGTTGGTACAAAATGTAGAGACTTTTCAAAATTCAAACAAATATTGTTTCAACTACAATCAATACCGTCAATTGTATTCTTTGTATCACGGTTATTTAGTTAATCAATTAAATCACGAAGATCAGCTAGTGTGTTCTGTATAAATCTCACAGTAAAAACTTAAATTTTAGCGTGAATGAATACCCAGGTGAAGTGAACATGAATGAGCTATCAATCAATCCGATCAAGGAATGACAGTTGACTTCAAACTAACCTCACCTAATTTTTCACGGTGAGACATTTACCGAATCGACCGACTGTCTTGAGAGCTCACTCCAATTTAGTTTTCACGGTGGTATCTTTTAGTAGAATGGGCCTGCTGATTTCTCAGCATTTTGTGAATTCGTTGGTAACGGTTCCATTTCTTATTTCCAGAATGAACAGCTTCATGGTTTTGTGCTTATTCGGGCTCGTGGCGCTGGCCGCGGCCAGGCCCGATGGCAAGTACACCAACAGATATGACAACGTCAATCTCGACGAGATCCTCGGCAACCGCCGCCTACTGACGCCCTACCTCAAGTGCATCCTCGACCAGGGCAAGTGCACTCCTGACGGCAAGGAGCTTAAATGTAAGTACAAAACAAGAAATAAAGTTTCCGTTTTTTTTCTGTTACTGGAAAAAGTTTCGATAAGTGTCCGAAATAGAATTTAAAAAGATTATTCTGTTCCGTTTTCGAATTCATCTGTTTGCAGATGTATGGTTCTCTAATTCGATTATTATTTAATTCGTTTATCATTCGGGAATTTCAATTTTATGCAAAGCGTTTTTTACATAGGGCATATAATTCCTTATAATGTAGAACTTAGAGCTCTATAATTTCACGGAAATCCGAATGTATTTCGTTTTCGGAAGTTGAATTGGAGATCTGTATATTTGTGGCCAGTTACAAAAAAAGGAGTTTCTCGGTTTCATTATTTCAAATTCCAACCAAGACACGCTGATGGGAATCAGGAGGTTATATATGCAAAATTTAAATTTCATATTTCAAACATTGTTTCATCTATTCCAGCTCACATCAGGGAAGCTTTAGAAGAGGACTGTGCCAAGTGCACTGAGACACAGCGCAACGGAACCCGCCAAGTGATGTCCCATCTCATCAACCACGAGGTCGACTATTGGAACCAGCTGAAGGCCAAATACGACCCCCAGTCCAAATACTCCAGCAAACACGAGCAGGAACTTAGGAAACTTAAGCAATAAGTTAATTAGTATTACTAGTATTAGCAGTAGTAACTTTTTTTCGATTTGGTGGATATTAAGATGATGTGGTTATACAACGGTAAGACAAAGACATAGTTCTTATTGCCTTCGAAATAGCCTGTCAGTGCTTGCGGAAACATTTAGAGACCCAGTAATTTCCTGTAAGATAGGAATGTTTAAAAAAATAGGATCGGTAAAGATGGAAGACCCTTAAATCAAGGCTTGTGAATTACTTTAAATATCGACTGTAGTGCATTAATAAATTATTTGATTCTTAATCGAGAGTTGGTATTTTTATTTCTGGATTGAAACAGATCCATCCTCAGTTGCTGGTATTAGACCAGTTTTGGACATAACCCTTTATACAAATTGACGTATGCCTCGCTGTAAATTGAAAAAAAATGGAGCTCGAATCTCTGCTACTGGAGTTTCCTGCTCATTTGCCAATAATTCTAGAGTGTAGATATATAATAGATATGTTTGTTTTTTTCCGTGTATCATCAACAAAACACTATATTTTGCTGTAATTGCTAACAAAACGGTTTTAATTATAGTTATTTGCACAAAGTTCATGATCTTACAACTGCAATCTATTATTAACATAAAGCACCATTTTTAATACACAAATTAGTACTATGTATTTGAAAACGATGAGAACTTCACTTGTTAGTGGATCTTGAAGATAGTCTGATGATGGAGCTGGGGTGTATCTGAGGCTCCCTAGGTAGAGCCACAAGTAATATTCTATAGCGGTTGCAAAAAAGTCAAAACAGTGTGAGCATTTTGAAAATTGCAAGAATGATTCGTTGTCTATATAGCCACAGTTCTACTACGATGTGTCATTTCCAAAAGTATCCATAGTGAAGAAAAGATGCTGCTATTTTTTGTCCTCTAAAGCTTCCACTATCTCTCAAAACTAAAAAAAAAACATTGGCATTGTAACGGCATAGTAGAAGGACTCGTCACAGGGGCTCAACCTTATTGATCGTAGACCCACTGAGTTTATATTTTTTGGATTGGTTTCAATAAATAGCAGGATGGGAAAAGGCCAGATGGAATGACCATAATGTCTTGGAAGTTGGGTAGGCTTTCGGTGTGGGATGCAACATGTGTCAACACCCTTACGCCATCTGGGGCGGCTGCTGCTGGTGCAGAAAATCTCAAGCGGCGCAAATTCAACAACCTCATTGGGAATTATGTATTCGAACCGTTTGAGGCTGAAACACTATAAGGGCCATGGGATCCGAGCGCTCATCGAGTTTTTCATGAAATCAGCATGCAATTAGTCGACGTTTTCAAGTGATCAGAGGGCTGACCTTTTCTTTGGCTAACGAATCAGCATTGCTATTCAACGTGGCAATGCGTCCAGTGCTCTGGACCCTTTTCCCGTTGACAGCGATGTGGACGAATTTTTAGATGCCCTATGAGTTCTTCCCCTCTCCTATTTTCCTCCGCTTGTACATTTATACGTATTTTCTACTGGCTTGTACAATGTACATGCTATCTCATGAACCTAAGTAATATAATTTTAAATAACATAATTCAAGTAATAAATGGTTGGTGTGGTAACCATGACCTGATGCTGCAACCATAAAAGTTTGCGGCCTCCCAACTCCTTTGGCAACTCACAGCAGACCTGATTGTGAAATTGTAATTATAGTCTGATGATGGTGCACGAAGGTGGTTTGAGGAACTAAGCCTTACTAATTGAGACCCATCAAGTTTGACTTGATACATTCGTTTAAATATGGTTAAACTCGACTTGATACTGCAGCTGGAAAGCCTGCTGCTTAGACGTGGTGAGCATGGTATAACAACGGGGACGAGGCATAAGCGTATTTTTCGTAACTCTATAAGATTTATTCCTTTAAGTATGCTACTTACTTATTACATTCTAATCGAAAACGCCTAAAGTCTGACAGCCGTTGTATGTCTTCTTTAATAAATAAAATATAATTATGAAGTTCCATTAACGGCCACTCGCACAAACAAGAAGAAAACAACCCGGGGCCATTGTGTATGACATGTTATTTTGTTATTTAACCTCGTGTAAGCAACTAGTTTCGAACTAAATTTTTGGCGCAACTGGGCCAAATAGTCCTAAAATTTCTAAAATGGTCCTGATGGAACAGAATCCCTACAATAGTATGACAAACGAGCAGAAATTTTTGGAAGTCGCAAGAACTCTCTCATTTAAATCAAGCCAGGGTATTTTATAAACTGCTATTCATATCAGTTTGTTGCTTCTGGCTTCTGACAATCCGTAACGACTGCCAAAAATCTACAAGTGACAGCCGGGACCAACGGCGTAGTGTGCTTTCCGAGGCACGGAGGCATCTCGGTATATTAAGATCTACACCACCATTCCATCCACAGACCGACCACGGCAAGCGTTGCTTATCGCTTAACTTCGTGCGGCTGTTATCCTTTAGCCACCAGCTCCGCACCAACCCCAAACTAACGACTCATATAAATAACACTAAATTACCGTAATGATCTCACAAATGTAAGAAATGATTTAACGTAGATGTCACGACATAGCCTTTGACACTAACGTCATTGTCAATGGTATGATGTAAGTATGTGAGTGAGGTAAATAATAATATTTCCACACTGAGTTATACTTCCATGGAATCGTAAAAAAGTTTACTCAACGCCATTCTTTGAGTAAACATGTGTACCCATTAAGCTAAGATGGGAACAATATTTATTTTTGGTCGCTAAGTAGACTGGGAGGACATTTATAATATTAGGTTTTTATCTCATAGCAAGGATTTTTGAACGAAGAAGAAAGAAAGAAAGAAAAAGAGTTTATTTGCGCAAAGCATGACGCATAACATAAAAAAATAAAAAACCAGCCAAGTGCGAGTCGGACTCTCACACAAAGTTCCGTACCATAGACCGGAAAAAACACGTTTCTTGTATGGGAGCCCCCTTTATGTTTCAGTTACCTTCCGCCTGTTTGACAGGTGAAATAACTTGTGTTACATCTGTGACTTGGTGGTTGAATTTGAATTTGTAATAGTGGGGAAGAGGGAGGAAAAATTATGGAAAGTTTTCTTATCTTCAGGAGTTTTGGGGAATCTGTTCGTGAGGTTATAATTGTTCCTTGAGGTAAATTAGGGTTGGCTCTTTAATTTTTTTATTATTTTTTGTTACAGCGGCACAAACAAGACACACTTTGTGAAAATTTCAATTGTCTATCTATTACGGTTCTTGAGTTACAGTCCGCTGACAGACAGACGGACGGACGGACAGCGGAGGCTTAGTAATAGGGTTCCGTTGGTTACCCTTCGGGCACTGAACCCTAAAAACTAATACAAAAATATATCGGGTGCATACAATTAGGAAGATATAATTCGTCATATCCGCGCAAAACGGCCATCGCTCAGCATAATGCTGGAACTCGTGTGTGAGACAGAGTCACAGTCACAGCGCTGGTTTTCAGCGATACTCTGTTTTGAAATTAGTCTTCTTAGGGTTTCTTAGTGAAACGAGGAATCCTTATATATAATCCTTAAACCAGCGCCAGACAGCATCAGTCTGTCTGACATATCGCTGAAATGGACCTTTTTAGTGCAGCCCTGAGACACGTTTAGTTTTAGCATACCTACATTTTTTGTAATTTCAATGCGCGTGTTTCAGGTAAGTGCTAAATTAATATTATTCTTTCTTTCTTTTTCTTAATTATAATGTCGCCATGCCCGTCAATCCGTCCGGCCACGGTTTTACCCAGAGACTATTGATGCTACGAAGCTGTAATTAAGTAATTAAAGCACCTATGATTATAAATATTAATAAAAAAAATAAAAAAATAGTTTTGGTTTTTAAGGTAGGGTTACTGATGATTTTTTTAGTTGTCTTATGCCATCGTGTGGGTTATCGTTGGATAGATCTTTCAAAAATATTACTGGTTGGTAAAAAACTACTTTTTGATGTAGAGAGATCTATTTAGTAAATATAAGGCTTTAAATTTATATGTTTTGCTCGATTCATGTGAACACGCGGGATCCTATAAAAACTAAACGGTTGCTTTTGGAGATATAAAAAATAAACATGATAGTAGTATAACGTAGTTAAAAGGAAATGGAAGTTAAGAGGAACGAGTAATAATCGACCAACTTATAAAATGTAGCTGGGTAAGTCAATGTTTCCCAATAATTCCATAGAAAATGACTTAACACTGAATGCATTTCGAACTTTTGAATGTTTAAGTAAAATTTTATTGCTGCATAAGATAACTCGGATGATTACCATAAGAGATGATTCTAGACGGTGTAGAAGAAGGGTCGGGAAGATACCTGCTTGTCCAGACTAAATATATCACCGCAAATTTCGGAGATGTAAGCATGAAGTGAGCTGTCATTCTCTTACTGAGGCTGCTTAATTTTAAAGGTGATATTTTCACAGAATGGCTCTGCTGCAAGGTCTTCAAGGACCCAGTAGTAGAACGGAAACAAATAGATAAAAAAATATAATAAGGCAAATAAGTACTAAAACCGGCCAAGTGCATGTCGTCTATGAGTTTACTACGAAAATTTTACCTAATCAGTTACATTTTAATAAATTTTATAAGTTGGTCGACTCATTATCTCGTAAAGCCTAGGTAGCGGTGATAGTTTCTGAATTAAACCGCGAACAGACAGACGAACATGGGAAAACTATAAGAGTTCCTTGTTGACTACGGAATCCTAAAAATGCACAATCTGTTAATGTGTTTCGTTGTTTTCATTTTTAATCCGCTGCATTAAATTATGTTAGGTACTGAATTGATCCCTGGCAATGGCATTTCCTTGTCACCATGCAGTTTTTATAATTAAAAACTCGATAAATCTCTTTATTGTATGATTCAGAACTTATTCTTAGCTTGATTTATTTTGTTTTTACTCAGTTATTGCCGATAATCGTCCGTTGAGTCACTATAAATCAACATGAGAATCAAGAAAGTTACAATACCTACTCACAAAGACATCAAAATGCATTGTGTTGTTGTTATAATATAATAATAATATAATATATCTTGGGACAACTCACACACGGTCATCCGATCCCAAACTAGGCAGAGCCTGTGCTATGGCAACCAGACAACTGATAAACATACTTATATATTTCTAAATACATACATATTATAGACAAATTACACCCAGACACAGAACAAATGATCATGCTCATCACACAAAGATGAGATGATGATGTTAATTATCTGTTGAATTAATTATGAACCAATTCTGAGTTATAAGCTGCATACTGAACCTGACCTTCACTCAACGACAGCTACTAAAGGTTCTCGATTGCCCGCGTTACATGAACACCATCTTGCTACTATTATAAATGTGATAGTTTGGATGGATGGATGTATGTATGATGGTAGATTGTAGGCTGGAATAGCACATCAATATTCCACTTACTGATATACTTTTTATCCCGGGAGTATATCCCCTTGGTATAATTACTGACGTACACCGATGGTAGGCGCCAGATAAATTTGCATTAAAGTACATTGACCTTTCCCTGATATCTCTTCCTAGGTACCCGGAAAACAAATTATGATTCCTTTTTACCCGACAGTGCCAGAAGTAGGGTTATGTTTTTCGAGAGTATTAATTTACGTATAATGGTTTGGCACGCTTTGCGTCCTGAATGGCTCGATGGATTTAAGCTTGAGAGGTGTCGATAGATTCGCATTTACTGTGAGAGTGACACTGGGTATATCAGAATAAATAAAAAACAAAATGGTGGATTTTTGGCACCAAATTCGCACGCTCTGCAGCCTGAACGGCTTGATGGATTTTAGCTTGAGAGGTGTCGCTAGGTACGTATTTATTGTGAGAGTGACATTGGGACATCAAAATAAAAATTAAAAAAAAATAAAAAATCCGACTGCATTTCTATGTAATTTGGAAATGATAAAACCCTAGGACAAGAAAGTCGTCATACCTGATTGCACTTAACTTAAGAATCGCCAAGATTCTTAAGTTCGGCTCTGGGCGGAGCGGAAGGGAGTGCTAAACTATTACTGACTAAAACCCATCCGTGTTCCTCCAAATGCCCTTTGCGTTCTAGGGCCGCGATAACTCTTTCGAACAAATTCCGCACTGGCCCTAGCGGGCCCCGTCAAAAATGCTGACATTTTTGAGCGCGCGCGCGGAAAATAACGCGCCATCGACCCGGGCCTGGTCCATATCGGAAGGCGAGCCACCTTTAGCTCGTCGTTTGCAGGTCCGCGCCTTCGGAGCCCGGGAATCACCCCGCGACTCCCGGCGCCCGGGGCGTCTTCTTCTACTTCGGTGGCTGGGGCGTGACGTTTGCTTCTCCCTCTCCCACGCGTCACGCCTTCTCCTCCGCTTGTATTATTTCGTAGAAGGAGGTGACTGCTTCCTGTGTCCTCGGACCGTGGATTGAACCAGGGCCGGACGCGAGAGGTCACTGTCGCCGATCGCCTCAACGAGGACACGCCGGTGCTCCGCCCAAGCAGAGCAGACCTCCACCGTATGTATGCTCCACCGTGTCCGCCGAATCCTTCCGCCGAATCCGAAACCGTGTCCGGTGAGTACCTGCGTCAAGCGGAAGGTAAGGACGCCGTAGCCCCTGTCTAGTCAATCTTCAAGAGCGGACTTATCGCCACAGTTGCAGTAGTGGCGTGCCCAGCCGGGACCTTGAAATAGGACAATACTTTTATTTTCTCAAGAGGTGATCCAGTTTTGACGTCAGATGTTTCGGTTCACAGCCGTTCAACCACCTAAAGTGACCTGAACAAAAAATTTAAGACAATCACCAACTTGAATCTGAATTATATAGCAAATAAACTAGGTCCCGGCAGGCCCAGGTTTTCGAAAACAAAAATTGTAGCCACCTCCAGTGTCCAATTGTGAATTTATACCATTCAGGGCCCACTTTAACAACAAAAAATATCATCTAAATCGGTCCAGACATTTAGGAGTTCAGTGAAATACAGAAGAATTGAAATTATAAAGATAAGCTAAGTAAATTTAATGCTGGATTTTCCCATCAATTTCAGGAGTTCATTAAAACTGGTTGTGTGAATTAGTGTGTGAAGCCTGTTTACTGATGCGCCGTTGCTCCGATCTTTTCTGCTTTAGTGCTTCCAAGGCTATTTTACTTTATGACGTAAATGGGAATCTGAGCCTAGGAAGACGTAGTCTCTCTAGTCTATTAATAAACACGCCAATTTAATCGTGCTCCGAGCGGTGGTAATTTTAATGACATCAGTGTTATTAATTGCACAGCTAAGCCTAATACCCACTTAATTATTCAAGACATGGTCTTTTTGAAACAGAGAATGTGCACGGCATAGGATATGCCACCTAGTGTTGAAAATTTGAAACTTTACGTTATAAATACTTGGCATTGACACTTCTGTGACTCCTATAGTTCCTCTACGCTCCCTATAAAGCCTTCGCTACACGCTCAATCATATTTGCACCAATTCTTGTTTGTACATACAAGCAAGCATGTGCGTTAAGATGGCAAAACGGTATACTGAACAAATGGCTTGTCCAAAACGCAAGTTTGTACAAAATCGATTTGTACAATGAAGCATGTACGTGTAAATGTCAATCAATCAAGTCGCTATCGTGTGGACGCCATACAGTGCTTGTGCCAATTTTTGCACAAACCGTTTGCGCATGCAAGTCGCTATCGTGCAGACACCATGCAGTTTGTGCGCCAATTTTTGCACAAACTGTTTGTGCATGCAATATTCAAAGTGTAGCCGAGACCTTATGCACGTTAAAGATTCGGTACCTACTTTAATGTTCTGTAAATCTCTATCTTTTGCAAGATTTTTGTGTGCATGAATAAATAAATTAGATCAGCTACAACTTTTCTGAAAACAGGCGGCCGATATTCAAATTCAAGTTGCAAAATCTCATAATGACAAACTTGACAAAAATTGGATAAAACGTTCCACAAAAACAAAAAAAAAATCAACCGAATTTAGAACCTCCTCCTTTTTTGAAGTCGGTTAAAAATACAAAAATTGCCCCGCAGATTATGTTCAGTGTTTAAATACTTAACATACATTCTCATTTCTAAAAATAGGGATCAAGAAGTAAAACTGCAAACTTTAAATAAATATTGTTTCAAATTACGTAAAACGTAATTGAAATATTTTAATGTTTAAACTAAAATCACATTATCACAATTTTGAATTCCGATTCTTCGCAAATAGTCGCCCACTCCTCACTTAGTGCTTGATCTCTTTGAGTTCCTTCTCGTACTTGGCGGTGAACTTGTTCTGAGGGTCGTACTTGGCAGTCAGCTCTTTCCAGTAAGCGTCCTCGTGGTTGATCAGGTGGCCGATGACGCGTCTGGTTCCACTCTTCTGGGTTTCAGTGCATTTGCCGCATTCGTTCTCGAGGGCTTCCCTGATATGTTCTGCAACAAGAAAGAAGCGATTAGACCTTTTGTTTTAAGTGCCTCGCGTACAATGATCTCGAGGGCTTCTATGATGTGTTCTGGGGGATAAAGAAGGGATTAGATCTTGTATATCAGGCGTTAAGCTTGTAATAAAGCTTGTAATAAGCGGGTAGCATAAACGCGCAAAGTGAGCGCAATAATAAATTCAATCAATCATTAGGAATTCATGAATAGATAAAACAGCACAGCGAGACATAATAAAGTTTTATATCTTTTTGGTTCAAAACGTACAAATACTTGAAAAATAAGAATGTTGGATGTTTGTTAATCTCTACTTTAGCAGGGGTTCTTAACTCGAAATATTCAATTCATCAATAAACTATTCAAACTAAATAAATGTTGAGTGCGACAACGAACGAATTTTTGATTGAATTGACCTTAACTTTTGTATTCCTTTTTCATAATTCGTTCGGATTTACGTTACTTTACTTCGCTCATTCGTACTAGAATGTACATCCAGAATGAACATCCACAGTTCTTAATCGAAAGAAAATTAAGACGCCTATTTGCCTCAACAATAACAGTTTTAGCTGATTGAATGAATCAGTAACAAAAGAGAAAACTATTTTTATTTTTGTTGTCTGTAATGCTGTGTGGAAACAAAAAGTTTTTTGTCAAAACCACTGTTTACATTTCCTTTCATCTACATAAACAAAAGCACGTGACGTACCTTTGAGTTCCTTGGCGTCAGGCGCGCACTTGCCCTGGTCGAGGATGCACTTGATGTAGGGCACCATGAGGCGGCGGTTGCCGAGGATCTCGTCCAGGTCCACGTTGTCGTAGCGGTCGGTGTAGTGCGCCTCCTCGGGACGCGCGAGGGCCATCACGGCCACAGAGAGGACGCACAGGACGATGCAGGACTTCATATTGGAGCTGTTAGCGTATTCAATATAATAATGTAGAAGATCAACTTTAAATCCTTTGCGATAATTGCCAAAATAAGAACAAGTATGAGTCGGCCTGGCACATTTTTTGCATGGGTCCACCCTTTAATACTTTTTTTAAATATTTTTATTATGCGTTGTTATAGCAGTAATAGAAATACAAACTCTGTTAAAACTTCAGTTTTTTTTTGCTCCAGATAGTCCATGATATACTGACTATATTATATTATGATATAGTTACGATAGCCAGCTGAAAGACTGACAAGTAATAGGGTTCCGTTGGTGACTCTTTGGGTATGGAACCTTAATTTTACAAAAATATTTAGAACCCCATAGTTGCCAAAAATCAACTCTAAGCAAAATAATAATGGCCAAAACGGATATGTTTTAGAATTAAAAAATCCGTTTCTATCATCTATTATTAATTTAGACTGATATATTAATAAAATATAATACCTGTGGGTTTGAGAGAGGTATATTCACTGATCAGACGCTAGGCGATTTATAACAGCCAGCGGCTTCACCTGTTCTTATATACCATTAAAGTTGTAAGCTTGTACGTACTCGCGTACTTTGTGTATGTGAGTAGGTACGACTAGTTTTACTATTATATTTATGAAGATACTTTTCTCTTGTGGTGCAAGGTGACTGACCAGGGCATTGATTAAATCAAGTTTTTTCAAATTACTACATAATGTTTTGTAGGAAAGTTTATGCGTTGATATATAAACTAATGTCGTTTGTATTTGTCGGATAATATTTGTGTAGATTTTACACGGAAAAAGTGAAAAAAAATTATGTTATTGAGCTTTTTTTAGTGCTTTTATTTCTGAAAGTAGGTTGAGTTTTATTTATATTTTTTCATTTTTTGATTGTGAATGTTACATTTTGAGGTTTATGCTGCATTCATTTTGCATTGTTAATGGATTTTGATTTTTGATCGTTTAACTTACATATTTGCCTATATACGTACCGTATTCATTTGTCAACTGATGGCACATGCTCATAGGCTTTCGTGGGAGAAGGTAATAAATCAATAGTTAGTCGTATTTTTCCGTGCTTACGGGTTTGGATTTATGTTATAGGATTATAATCTTTCAAACAACAAGTAATGAAAATTTTACTTGCATGCCGCAATCAAGTTTCTTCCTACGTACATACTACAGATATATAATAAAATTTCCATTGTTCCTCGAAAAGACTTCCGTTGTGGATACGAAGGATTAACTAATAAAACATACTTAATAGTTTTTTCTAATAAAACATTTTTTTTTGTAACATACGAGTTTTTTTCTAAAATTAAATGTTGAAGTTGCGTCAGCCCACGTTTGAACAAAAACTTTTTGTATCATCAAACAAAAACCTTTTGTATCACTTGAGCCTCCCACAATAATATGCCTAGAATATTATTACTATGTTATTCTCATTATAAAAAATCGTGTAAAAACCACAAGTTGCAGGGGTATTCTACCGTGATAATTAATAGGTAGGCATATGACATACCTCGTCCGGCTCGGGTATCCATTGACGTCATATGTAAGTAAAAATTGTAAGCAGTTCTAAAAATAGTCTTGTCAGTGTGAAGTAACCCTGGAGGCACAAAGATAAGATGGGAGCGCTGACGTCAGTAAACAGGCTTCACACACAACCAGTGTTAACGCACGGCGGTATTATTGCAAGTCCTGAAATAGAAGGGGCTATCCAACCATTAAATGAGGGCAGTTAAGTTATTGCGTTTTCCATTTGGGATTTTCCAGTAGCAAACCCGAGTTGGGCTTACTGCTCGTTTGATGGCAATTGACTTGAACGCTATGGAACTTTAGCGTTACTTGCGAAATGTGGCCAAAATATTGGTACACCTTTGCCTTATACTTCGGGAAGGAAAGGCGTTTATTTCATTGTTGAAACCATAATTTACAGGCTTTGTTAATCGAATTGAGCATGGGTGGTACTGGACTGGGGCTCAATTTCCAGGTCGAGCAAAGTACTACGTGATTTATCCAGAAAGGATTTCAATAATATTACGGAAATAGTTGAATGTTATATCGAAAATTGTCAAAAGATGCATAGATACACTCGATATGTCTATGTTTACCCATTCGGGGATTTAGTCGAAATGTACATTATCATCATATCAGCCGAAAGACGTCGACTACTGGACATAGGCCTCCCCCAAGTGTCGCCACAACAACCGGTCCAGTGCGTCTCGCATCCATCGGCTACCCGCAACCCTCACCAGGTCATCGGTCCACCTTGAGGGTGTTCATTCAACGCTACGTCTTGCGGTACGCGCTCGCCACTCCAGAACTTTTCGGCCCCGTCGTCCATCTGTTATGTGAGCAATGCCCACATTCCCACTGCTACTTCAGTTCGGGCCACGTCGGTAACCTTGGTTATTTTTACGTCGAAATGTAATGTTTGAAAAGTGTCAATTAGCCATCGGACTTGCGATCCTTGGCCTGACTAGCCGATAAGAAACAAAAACAATTGACGTAATTTTCTAAGAACCAATCAATTGACATTAAATGAATATGGTAGTTAAGCATAAGTCTTACGCACGCTTATATGTAAGTTAAATGATCGATTAAGATTACTATAAAATAGGTAGGTTAGATACCTAAGCGAGGATTAAAACCTAACGTTTAACAGAATTACAAAAGAAAAATCTTCTAATAGGTACAAATTCCCGTTCGCAATACAAAATACACACGCCCCAAAAAATGCGGCAATATAGGAAGGAACCTCAGTTTTTTTTTTCTTTTTACACACATTCTTGAAAACTAGAAACAAGCACAACAGTGATACCTATTTCAAGTGAAATCAAATTCACAGGAGATTTGGAGTCATGTCCTGGCATGTTAAAAGATTAAGGGCCGATTTTTAAATGGCGTACAATTTTGAAGGAGATGTGTGTGGTGTAGGAGATCTGACAGCTTTTGTATAGAAAATATGCCAAACAGCCAAATTTATTCCTTAGGTAAAACATTCTGACTTCTGAAAAGTTTTCCCATAATTAAATAAAAATAAAAGCAACAAGTTCCTAAATCACAGCGCAAACTTTCCTACTAAACGGTCTGAAATAACTACATAAACTCAAACTTAATTCCAATCAAGAGTAAAAGATTCACCACAATATATAATTAAGTTAGTCATACGCACACAAAGTGGACCGGTACTTAACAGTGTACGCATGTATGTAAGTAAGTACAGCTTTTTGCCTCGCAACTTTTATGGTATATAAGTACAGGAGACGCCGCTCATAGTTGTAGATCGCTCAGCATCTGATCAGTGAATAAACCTCTCTCAACCCACAGGTATTATATTTTTTAAATCAATATTTATTATAAATTAATAACAGTTGGTGATACGAATTGTGCTGTTATTTCATACCGGGTAAAAACGATTTTTCAAAGTTGGAACTCAAAAGATTTCGTTTTGGACATTTCATTTTTTTTTAAATTCCGTTTTTGGACATTAATTTTTGCATAGGGTACCACCAACCCTAAGCTAAAATAAAACGTACGTTAAGTTTTGTCATTTACGGGACTAATGAAAAGTTTCTGTTCTGATTACCCTTTAGCTAGGCTTTGAGCACTAATTTAGAATTTAGACGTTATCGGAGTAGGTTTAAAATATACCCTCGTTGTAAATATGTATATTTGTTTCCAGCACCAAAATGAAGTCCTGCATCGTCCTGTGCGTCCTCTCTGTGGCCGTGATGGCCCTCGCGCGTCCCGAGGAGGCGCACTACACCGACCGCTACGACAACGTGGACCTGGACGAGATCCTCGGCAACCGCCGCCTCATGGTGCCCTATATCAAGTGCATCCTCGACCAGGGCAAGTGCGCGCCTGACGCCAAGGAGCTCAAGGGTACGTGATGATTCAGAAAACAGTGAAGCTGAATAAAATTTAATGTTATTGTTTATCAAATCATATAATATTGTTCCCACAAGCCATTCTCTGTCAGTGATTAATTAGCCTTCTTTGTAGCGGCTGATAAGATTCAAATGATTTTATTGGGAACACGTAAGATTATTGAGTTTATTCATATTTATGGAAATCAATTAAATGGAGTTGTATTATCGGTTCAATAATCGATCGATTTTATTTTGCGCTTACATCACGCCTTTAGACTTTGTACTGGTTCCTCAAATGTATTATTGTACGCGAGGCACTTAAAACAAAAGGTATAATCGCTTCTTTCTGCTTGCAGAACATATCAGGGAAGCCCTCGAGAACGAATGCGGCAAATGCACTGAAACCCAGAAGAATGGGACCAGACGCGTCATCGGCCACCTGATCAACCACGAGGACGCTTACTGGAAAGAGCTGACGGCCAAGTACGACCCTCAGAGCAAGTTCACCGCCAAGTACGAGAAGGAACTCAAAGAAATCAAGCACTAAGTGGAGAGTGAGCGACGGTTTGTTTAGAATTGGAATTCAAAATTGTGATAATGTGATTTTACTTTACAAATTAAAAATATTTCAATTACGTTTCACGTAATTTGAAACAATATTTATTTAAAGTTTGCAGTTTTACTTCTTGATCCCTATTTTTAGAAATGAGAATGTATGTTAAGTATTTAAACACTGAACATAATCCGGTTCCTGACAAGTGACCGGTGATCTTTTTTTTTAAGTAGTATCTGAACCTCTTTTGTTTACGTTAACGCTTACCACAGTTGAAAGCAAATAAGCAATAATAATATTATATCGACCGAAACTGATGCGAAAGAAAACGTTTTTTTCTTAGAACCAAATATCAAATATATACATATAAATGTCAAAATTTTGGAATAAGTTTCACATCATTTTGAAACTTGTTCCAACATTTTGACAACAAGGTGTTGGTGCCAGGTGTCAAGGAGTTGTTGTGGAATTTGTTCGAAAGAGACACCGAGGCCCTGGAACGCATAGGACTGTAGGAGGAACACGGACGGGTTTTAGTTAGTAAGAGTCTGACACGCCCCTTCCGCTTCACTTAGAACGGAAGAAGTCATTTAATGATTTCCCATCCTTAAAAAAAGAATGGTGTCAAGGAGTTGACATGTTTTTGCTTATTTGCGTTGTATTTTAATCTATAAAAGTGCTTTGTATAAATGTCTTTAAAAGTTAAAATATTTGAGTACCAACACAGAGAGTCATCAGTCATGTTGACGTCATACACTTACAGCAAACCGGGTCTCGTCAAAGTTAAGTAACCTTGGAAGCAATGAAGCAGATAAGATAATAAGAGGAACGGCGTCAGTAAACCGGCTTCATACACACACAAGTCTTAATGGCGTCCTGAAATAGATGGAAAATCCTGTATTAAATTGAGTTAATTTATTTATTTGGACAAAAATCTTCAAAGCGAAGTTAAAATCTTATATTTTATTTTAAGGATTCTTTAGGTTGTTGAAAGGCTGTGAATTGAAAGATCTGACGTCGAAACTGGATCATCCTCGAAAAAGTAACTATCTCAAGGTCGTAGGTAGGTAGGTCATTTGTCCTTCTCACGAGGGTATGTAGCGGCATCAGTGCCGCCACATGAAAAAAGAGCAGCGGCAGATGATCAGTAAGACTCGTAACATGTAAATTCAGGCATTTACCAAAAGGCATTTAGACCTATAATATCTTATTGCAGACAATCGCAGTCCACTAGTTTTAAAAACTGCTACATTGCGACAAATTTACAATGAGTAAAATGTCTTGTGGACACCTGACTTTTAAACCCTGTAAGTATTTTACATAATTATGAGCTTTATTTTTAACGTAATTCAAGAAGGAGGTTCTCAATTCGTCGGAACCTTTTTTTTATGTATGTTCCCCGATTACTCGAAGATGGCTGTACCGATTTGGATTATTTTTTGTTTGAAAGGATATATTTTCCAGGTGGTCCCATGATCTTCAAGTCAGGATCTGATGAAGGGATCCTGGAGAAATAGAGAGAACCCTTCAAATTTTATAGGCACACTTGAAGCGATTTAGGTAGTTTTTGGAAGAGTACTTTCTCGGTGTTGTCCCATTTCAATTTGGTGAAGATCTGATGAAGAACTTCGGGGATAGGCAACGGCACTCCTCAATAAATGTAACAAATGGACTGGGATTGCTGAGATCTTATGTCTGTCTATTGTTTACACCAGTTTATAACATAACATCACGCCGGCACGCTGTGAAGGGGTAAGCACATGTGAACCACAGAAAAGGGAAAAAAAAAACTTTTTACAAAAAAAATACAACCGACAGTCGGTGTTTTTTCGTTTTTTGACACTGACTGCCGAAATTAACGTTATTTTATACTTTGTAGTGTTTTTTATTTGGAAGTCGGTTGTATTATATTGTAAAAAGTTTTTTAAAGTGATGCAAACCAATTACAATAAGCCCATGAATAAACGTCGCCATTGTGAATTTCGAGCTACGGCGATCTGACACGGGGTGGTTAGAAACTGCAGCTATAACAGCTGACGACAAAATCTTGGAAGTGTTGATAAATGAATAATATTAATGATTTAATAAGAATAGAACAGTTACACATAAGTCCTGCATAAGTCATCATAAGACAAGTATGAAACTATCAGATACTTAACGAATCTACACGCTGAATTAATTAGTCGGCAATGTTTTAATCTTATGTTAATTCAATATGATGTCACAAAACCAACTTTAAAACTTTCTGCTTCTGGTCAAACGAAGAGCTATATCTAGCTCGAAGTAACTCATTAATACTATCTAATCTTACGAGTGTCGATTTTTGAAGTATAACTTCTCGTGTGGCGTGATCATGGATACAATATTTTCATTATCACGTGTTTATGCCTATAACACGAGTATCAAGACTACGCTGCCTCATGCCAGTGCTGTCTCTCCTCTGTGAAAAATAAATGAATAGATGTCATACTTTTTCTATGCAGTGTTTCATCATTCCCTTGTCTCATTTTTGTAATTGCGCGTTGAAGTCTTTTACACAGAGTTACATGAATTTTTGGGTATCTAATTTATTGACTGTACGTGTAAAGCCAGCAGTTAGAGTGGTTCCGCACTGCATTCGATCCGAATCCGTGAAAATACGTTCCGAAGTAGCCATAGAACTATTTATATGGTAGTTTACGCACTAGATCCGACTTCCGTCATCCGATTTTTCATCATCATCCGTAAATCTCCAATTCAGAAGAAAGATTGAAAGCTTTCGCACTATCACGTATTCAAATCGGACATATCCGCGCCGCTCGACAGCGGGGTGGGGCATGGGGTGAAGTTGGATCAGAGATCGGTTTAGTGTGTTAGGGTATTACTTCACCTATTGATCGATCACCATCAATCGACATCAATCGACATCGATCGTTGTTGATCGATTGGTGTCGTAGCTTTGGCTGATCGAAGAAAAAAGTAGAAACTATCGATCGACCTCGAATAATCATTCTTGTATCGACCGACGATCGATCGATTGGTGTAGTAGAAATTATCGATCGACGTCGACTACTCCATTCTACCATCGATCGACATTGATCGATTAGTGTGGTAGCTTTGGCTGATCGACGGGTACCGTGCGATAAACAATTGATCGACCGCCGATCGACGCCTTTGATCAACTTTGATCGATTGATGTTGCTGGCTGATCGAAGAAAGAAGTGGAAACTATTGATTGACATCGACTAATTCATTCTACCATCGATCGATGCCATCAGTCGACGATCGATCGATTGGTTTGGTAGCACCCTGAGCAATATCCGAGTTCGATCCGATTTTTTTAGACTCTTGATCCGTATTTTCACTGATTCGGATCAGTTGCAGTGCAAAAAGCAACATCCGAATTCGGCCCGAGTTTTTTTTATGTTTGTATTTTCACGGATTCGGATCGGTAAAGTGCGGAACCTCTCATTATGGTGGATATCACTAAGTACCTAATAACATCCGCAGGAGTCGATTTTCAAGGATAGCAAAGATACTTGCTTATTTTTAAAATGTGTCCATGGATGGGTTACAATCCATTACACAATGAGTTTCCTCCATTCCTCAGAGAGCATGTTTAATGGTCATGGCTGTTATTTGAAGATCTTTGAAAGTTGTTACGGTAGTCAGAAGCCACAATAATTTGGTTGTTGAGTTGTAACATTTACTAGGTTGTGGAGGCAGATATGCATGATAATTACTGTGAATGTCGATGTCATGTAAATTTTATTTATAGTCAGCTGCATCCAGATAGACTACCTAATCGTTGGGAAAAGATTTGGTTATTCATGTTTTTATATTGATTTGATTATGATTGATTGATTAAATTATTGATGTTTGTTAGGCACCGTTTATGAAAATTGACAGTAGAAATTGATTTAAAAAACAAGATGGCGGCAGTAGTTCCGATTTTAGTTGCACACCATAGTTCGTAAATTCAATATTGATTCGGAATAAAATCCCCTAGATAAATAATCATGACACAATGTATTTAGAGGTCTTTGCGAGTAAGTATTGTAACTTTCCAGTATCTCATGTTGTTCTATAGTGAGTCAACGGATGATTTATCTGCCAATAAGTCGAAACTATATTATATCGTCAGAAATAATGAGGAATAATGATCGTATCGAGTTTTCCATTGTAAGATTATCGATTAAAAAAAAGAAATACACGGAAACAATTTAACATCAGATAAACATAATGGTATTCAGCTAATTAAAAACGTAAGCCACGAAGTGAATTAATAGTTTGTGCCAATGACCTTAGCAGCTGAACCATGTTTTTAACCATCTTCCCAACTTCATTTAAAAGGCAATCATTCAGCCCGTCTCAAAGGCTTGACATGAACGTCAAGGGTGCTTTTCCATTTCATAAACAAGCGGCTAGGTTACTACAGTCTCCTTAGAGACATGCCCTAGCAGGCGTTGCACCGGGGGTGATCCAGATAGGTCTTTTTAAAGGTAAACGGGCCCTTCATGTATTGACGGTGACCACTAGGTAGGTTTTAGTGAGGTAAAATCCCACCCTCCCTGGTCAAAAGTTCCTACAAAACCCTTTTCTTCCTAAAGATATTTTAGACTAGCGGACGTCACGCGGTTTCACGCGGTTGTGGGAGTATGGGGATAAAATATAGCCTATGTTACTCGCTGATAATGTAGCTATACATTGCTGAAAGAATTTCAAACTTTAAATCGGTCCAGTAGTTTTTAAGTTTATTCGTTACATACAAAAATACAAACAAATAAACTTTCCTCTTTATAACATTAGTATAGACGTATAGATAGTGAAGAGAAACAATAAAGATATTCTACATCTACACAACATTTTTTAAATTGACCTTGAAAAATAAAAACTGCATCACATCAAAACCAGAGCTAAATAAAGTAATGCTCTAGTCAATAACCTCAAGTGAAAAGACTCATCGGATGTAATGTAATTAGCTGGTCACACACACTAAGTAGGCAACTACGTACAATTTTTTGCCTCACAATTTTAATGGTATATAAAGTGCAGACTAGCCGCTGGCGGTAGTAGATCGCACAGCATCTGATCAGTGAATATACCTATCTCAAACAACAACCAGGTGCAATATTTTTCTTTTAATGGAAACTAATAATATACCTATATAGAAAAATAAATAGTATATTTAATACCGGATTTAAACGGATTTTTCAAAGTTAGATTAAAAAAAAACCGTTTCCTGGGTGTCTATATGTAGCTAAGGATGATTTTCCTTAGCATTCCTACATTTCTTTTTATTATTTTTTAATTCTATGTACCGTGCGTGTTTCATATAAGTGCTCAATAAATATTATTCTTTCTTTGTTTTTGTGAATTGTGGTCTTGATGAAGTATTGTTGTACCCTTTATGATTTTGGCAATTGATAGTAATCTGAGAGACTTTAAAGTTTACCCCCAAAATGTCCCATTTGTTTACAGTTCCAATATGAAGTCTTGCATTGTGGTGTGCGCCCTGTCCATGGTTGTGCTGACTCTCGCGCGTCCCGAGGAAGCGCACTACACTGACCGCTACGACAGCGTAGACTTGGACGAGATCCTCGGCAACCGCCGCCTCCTGGTGCCCTACGTCAAGTGCATCCTCGACCAGGGCAAGTGCGCGCCCGACGGTAAGGAGCTCAAAGGTACGTCTAATACTTTTGTTATATAAGAAAATAGTGTCATTTTGATCAAAATCATATCGTTCTAAACAAGTGTACAGTGAACAAAATTAAAATAGCCTTCTTCTTTGCCACTGATTCATTGAATTACCTACATATAACTGTTATTGTGAGTCAGATTTAAAGGGGCTTCATTTTCTAACTGTTAAGATCTGTAAAGGTGCATTTTCATTTCACTAGTCAATCTTGTCAATATTTATGCGTTGAATAAGTTCGTGAGCTTAAAACACAAGGTCTAATCGCATCTTTCTTCTGACAGAACATATCAAGGAAGCTCTCGAGAACGAGTGCGGCAAATGTACTGATGCCCAGAAGAAGGGAACCAGACGCGTCATCGCCCATCTGATCAACCACGAAGAAGACTTTTGGAATGAGCTGACTGCCAAGTTCGATCCTGAGAGGAAGTTCACCGCCAAGTACGAGAAGGAACTCAAAGAGATCAAGGAATAAGTGACCATTGAACAATTTGTTTAGTACCTAGTCGGCAGTCAACATTGTAATGTGATTTTAGTTTGAAATAAACAAAGTTTTAAGTTTTACTCTTTGTTTTCTTAACATACGTGATGTAAACTACGAGTAATAATTAATATTACTATATATGTGGGTTCGAATATACCACAAAACACTGTAACGTTACGGCTCACCCGACTTGATAAGTTCAGTGTGAACAGAAACGCACAAATTATGGAGGAGTTCCTCATATCCTAGTTTTGGAACCCTAGTATCTTGATATCCAGTATTCTGGGATCCTGGTATTTTGATGAACTACTTTACCATGAACCAGCCAGCAGTTCAAAGTTCGGGTTCAAGGCCACAACATCATGCAGCAGAGGCAGTTGTTGGCTTGAAGTAGAAGTTCATGGACGATAGTCGGCCTTGCGCCGGGTGACAGCAAAGGATTCTCAAGAGGCAAGAATCAGTTCATCACAGAAGACAGCATCCAGTCGCTGTCATTCAGAATAAGGTCACCATTCGAGCTGAACGGACCTTGGAGCGAAGAATTTCCACGGTAGGTAGTGCCTTTGGCTCGTCTTGGCGACACTGCCGTGCCCACAGATGTACTACCTTGCTGGAAAAAATAATAATTGAGAGGATAATTACCTGCTGCAATACTTGATTGGAGGTTATATCAGCAAGTGAACGATTCCGTAGTTGATTTGAATTATAACATGGATTTTATCGTCTAGAAAAATTGTTTTGTGTGGGAAGTTCACATTTTTTTTTTTTTTTCTTATTTGTTTTAAAATTCACACTATTCTTAAGTCGTAGTTTAATAAGTGGTGGTAATAGAATACACCACCATATAGTCCCAAATAGTCGCCGAGTATAATCGTTGTGAACGATTGGTACAGGGGCCTTACTATGAAGTCTTAGAACGATCATGATCCCGCTCTAAGAGGGAGACGGAGCTATACATAGCGAATAACACTATCCCGTTTACATCATCGGAATTGGATTACATTAACACGTCATAGTAGGGCAGGTCATAGTGGGTTGAAAAAATTGTTTTAGTTTTGTTCGTTTAAAATTGTATCCTTCAGTCTCTCTATTTCTTCATGATTTTAAACACCTACACAAAATGCCCATGTAATCCGCTGTCATCAGAATGACACAATCTCAGTTACATTGATGTCAAAAAACCGAAAATTTCTATCATTATCTTCTGGTAAAAAATGCCTGATGATTTTCCCGCAATCATTATCATTATTATGTACTTAGGTATATTTCTTAGGAGTATTGTTAGTACGGTTATACACAATAGGCGAATATACAATTTTAGGTTTCCCCACCAAAATACTAACAAATAGTCTTTATGGTGCAATTTAGCGTGTCAGTCTGTCTGTCACAGTTGCTTGATTCACGATCTACCAATATGGTCGAATTTTATTAATGAAGTTAATCTATTAGATACTCGTTCACTTAAACGTGAAATTATAAACATACCAGAATATCTATAAATAGCAAGCAAATTCGAAGTATGTTTAAATACAGAGTGCCGATTCTACAAATTTTTAAGCAACGTTCGCATTCATATCTCAGTCGCATGTCAAAAATGTATGAAATAGGAGGCTTTTTTGACAGATTACGAATACGAACGTTGCTTAAAAAGGGTAAGTAATAGATGATATAACAACAAAATTTCTAATATTTACAAAATATAACAATGGAATCTATAATTTTATTTAATATAACGATTAGTTAATATAATAAACGATTGATATAATTTTAAATAACTAATTTTATGAGCATAAAATCGTTTGACATACCACTCAAAAGATATAAAAACATAATTATAGTAACTGATTACCACTTGCGCTAAGATAATTCGACGGAGCTCCGTCGCTTCCATCCTATTTCTGGGTGGTTTTAAAAAAAATAACCTATCCGAGTCGGGGTACTTTGAGTCGGGGTGTTAGCCATAATGACGTTTTTTATATATATTAAACGTGAGACCAAATTATTTTCGATTACATAGACGTTATATCAAACAACGTTATTCTAAATAAGTTATAGAAGAAATAAAGGTTATATGTAAAGAAATTATATCAACAGTTATCTCACGTTGATTAGAAATTAGATTTGTTATGAAACGCACCCGCTTAAAAAAATATCAGAATTGGCCCTCTGGTGACCATCGTGAAATAAAGATTTTTATGTCCAGTGGGAAGCCTGTGAGTCTGTGACTCTAGATAATGTGTGATGAACAGCACATTAACCGTTAAACCGTGAATTCAATTCATGTTTTCATAGAATCAAACAAAAAGCTCCATTCTATGTCGGCAATTAACCCTAAACTTTTCAAGCCACGGCACGCACTTGGCCGTTTTTTGTACTTGTCTACAAAATCGTGTTTACAAAGCTTCATCGAAAGTTAACTGAACTTTTGAGTTACAACTCAAAACATTGACTCAGTACGTATCAACAACAGAAGTGCCAATACCTCTATTTTCAGGAGTCTAAGTATGTTGGTCGGGATGTACCCGAGGGGAATACGAGCTAAAAGAGGCAGTGACAAGAATTTGGAGGCAAGATAAAGTACATGTCGTGCCCATAATTGTTTCCAATACAGGGGCAATACCCAACCATCTGCATCATAGCCTCAATATAATAGACCTCCAAGATTCAGTTTATTAACACTTCAAAAACTGCAATTTTGAATGCGTACCTGCATAATAGTGCGGAAGTTCATACAGATAGAGGAAAATGAAATTTCTCCTCAAAAAGTATATTTCACAACTTAAATTACTACCAGACGCTTTTGCATTGCCACAACATGCTACATTGACTTGGCTTGGCCCGTTATTGTATGCTAAAGCTAGCCTGAAAACTAAGAATCGGTCCATGTTTTCCCTAAACAATAGTTATACATATATAGCTAAACAATAGTTTTTTTAATCTCACCAGAATGTTAAGTTTTTGGTAGTCGGGATAAGACTGCTGAGCGTCGAAGTCGCCAATACTGTGAAATAATCGGTAGATATTTACAGTTTAGGTAGAGCTGTTTGGGGTCGTTACGTTTAGATCATCAATTCATCATAGAGGTCCGAGTGTGCGTTTTCTTTTTAAAAATGTTCTTCGCCGACATCGACACTTTGTGTGACCGGGTAGGGCTGGCTCGTTCTTTGCTCATAGAAAAAGCATTGCATTCAACGTGGCACTGCTACCAGTCGGCACGTTTGCAGATTACAGCGACGTGGTGTAGTACTTTGACGCCTAAGTGTATGTTAGTATTTTGTTTTTGTATGTATCCTTAGTTGAGTATAATATAAATTGGAAAATGTCTTAAAAATATGTAAATTACGATGCATTATGCATACTACTAGCGCTATCTATCGGTAGTTTCCAATACGCTTTCCGTATTCGGGTTTTCGTTTTTAACTTTACTTCAACCTTGTTTTTGTTATAGTTTCCATCGCTTCTTTTCAGATGGCGCGATGCAATCCGGATTGAATTAATTGTCGGTGTTGCTCGGATATCGCATTAGTATGATATTTGTTGGGAAAATTGCAACTGCTCTCCGATGAAGTTGCGGAAAATGGAGTCCCTGCTCTACTCTACTAACGCTAGCTCAACCAATGTTTAAAACAAAGAAATAATTTTATATTTAAAAATGCCTACATAATTGATTATACAGCTGGTGTCAGCAGTGACTCTTCCAATAGAACCTCAGTAACAAGAGCGAGCAAGGTATGCTCGCTTATTTTTAGGGTTCCCTGCTTGAAAGGTATCCAACGGCATCATATTACTAAGCCTCTGCTGTCCGTCCTTCCGTCTGTCAGCCTATCAACATGCTGTGTCTCATGAACCGCAATTGACAGATTAGACACATATTTTACAGAATGTATTTTTATTGTTGCAAGTATAAAACAAAAAATAAAAAATAAAATCAAAGAACCCCAGGGAAGAATCATGATTCTATCGGCGAGTTTTGTTATTTTTGTGTTCGCTCTATCGTAAAAGTAAACACATTAAACTATTATTTAAACTTTAATAAAACTATTATTATTAGCACAAATACAAAAGGATAACAAAACATAATAGAAACCGGCCAAATACGAGTCAGACTCGCGCACCAAAGAATCGCAATGCTGCATTTTTCGATACTTCCAAAACCTATACTTGCCGTTGTTCATTAATATATTCAGGATTTTTGTCAGTTTATGGTACGGAACCCCTTGTGTGCGAGTCCGAATTGGCTGGTTGTCTATTCCACAGTCAAATCAGGTGTCGTTTAACTGTTTTTACCTTATTATTTGTGTAGAAAAGTGAAAGAATAAAGGGTTTAAAGCGCGAGTGAAGCAGTTTAGATTCATTTTGACAATTCATGCAGAAATAGAAGTTGCTTTGTTGACTTATTTACAAGTTCCATGGTTTATTTTATTGTATTCTAGCGATCCGCCCCGGCTTCGCACGGGTGAATGCTGATACTAAATATACTACGGTTTTAGAACTCCGGTTCCATGTATAGTAACTTGGAACTCTGTCATATGTCAGTGTTCCGCCGGCCCCCCGCCGCCGGTACAGCCACAACCGCTATATCCCGAAGAGATAGACATATACCATCGCGGACTTTTTTGTAGACCTTTTCAAGGTGTACAATACATTAGTACATTATTTTGATCTATCTCGTAGGGTTCAACCAGGGTTTGCAATGTAAGCCCAAAAAAACGTGTTTATTTACGACATCACATTCAAAACCTCTAAAATTATCAGTGTTTCTCTACTATATTATGCATGTATTATACATATAAACCTTCCTCTTGAATCACTGTTAAAAACCGCATCAAAATCCGTTGCGTAGTTTTAAAGATTTAAGCATACATAGGGACAGACAGACAGGAAGCGAATTTTTTAAAACTATGAAGTCATAGTGATAGTAATGATGCAGGCGCAGGGCCCCCGAAATGCTGGGTGGGCATTTGCTTCACCTGAGACTGATCCGGCCCTGAAGCCCTAGTATCTATTATTAAAATCGCCGGGTAAAACCACTTGCTCTTATTTTTACACAGCTAAGTTACTGAGAATAGGTACCAACTGTTTGGAATAACACTGGAACTCGTTTGTAGTTTATGTTTTTATTATTGCCTTTTTTGTTCCAGTTTCTGAACAAAAACTATTTTTATGAACGTTAATGATTGCTCTTAATAACTTGGGACGTGGAGTACATCTGTAGATATTAATTTGATTGGGTTTTATGACTTATATTATGAAGCGTTAAAGTAATAACCTAAATGATTGTTTTTTTCTGTTCTAACAAGATAATGATCATGCGTACGGAACAGAGAAGACGCATTTATGTCATTATCAAGTTTATGGTCATCATTGTGAGTACCTACTACTCGTTTTAAAACGTTTAATTGTACATATACGTCCTTGAATGTAAATAATAAGTCTTCATTTGTATTCCCAAACTCTCGACGCTCAGCCGAGCGTTATAAAACCAACAGCATGCTTTTATTTTGGCACTATTTTCTGCCCTCGGTTTCGCTTATTATCCTAAGAAAACGTACTACTGAAATGAAAAGTCCTATATACTAATCACGGCCATATTCCACCCGTGAGTTAAGTTTCATCAAAATCTGTCCGTTTAGACGTCTAAAGGTACGTCTCGCGACAAACGCGCGCGGCTGCGATCGGCCGCGATGCACGTCAGACGCCAGCACATCAAGCTACAACAATCTGTCAAATATCTTTAATAGATTTTTTACTTTATCGCCGAAACATTAGGTTCAAGGTTGATTGGGAAAATTTGACAGTTTCGGGTAGCTTGATGTGCTGGCGTCTGTACTTTGATCGTACGCATGCCTTGGTGTCCTTAGGGCTCTGGAGTCTTGGTCTACAAGTGAGAGCAGCTCCGTACTGCATTCGCAACCAACTGACGGCCAACAACCAACCAACTTCGTCCGGTCTGGGCTGTCAACGTTGATAGTGTATAGCGGCCATATTTTAAGCTACAGTTGTCAAATTTGGCAGGAATACTTATTCAGTCTTGATCATGAATCGCTACACGATATAACATCGCGTTGTAATTGTTCAAATGTATCATCAAAATTAGCGCTCTGTTCGCTTAACGTTGAGTGTGCTACGTCCAATTATTTTTTAGTGGCCGTCTTGCACTTAGATCGACTGACTTAACGCCTCTCGACAATGTTCTGTACGGATATGTGAAAATTTTGTCTTTGTAGTCAAACCACAAACACTTCATGAAATTAGGTCCTAATAATGAGAAGATCTAATCAAAAGTTGTCCCACCCAACACAAAATATACAGTACACCGAAGCTGTGGCGGTCATTTGCTCGACATGCAAATGCAATAACAATATAAAAAAGAGTATTTGTTCCAAGTTGTTCAAAGTTTGAGCGCTCTCAAAGAAAAACTTTGTAGTTATAAGAAAAGTTGCGTACTGTTGGTATCCGAACTCCATCCACCCAACTATAAAACATTTCCTTACTCTGATTCGGATCAGATATTATCGAGAGCGTTGACTTGATACGCTAGCGGAAGAATACTTAAGCGTCTCGTGGAGATTACCCGAGCGACGATAGCAGGGCAGACTCGCAGCGATTCACTCAATCGTGAAGGTGGCGCCTACGTCAACCAGCCGTGGTTTTCCCAGCCAATGTTACCTAAAATAGAACGGCTACAACGAAAAATATGCTTAACTTTATAACAGTGGTTGGATCCTTGTTATTGACAGTTTTTTTAACAGATAGATATGATGACATTTTCACTCCCGATGAAAAATGTAAAATGGCATCATATCTGTTAAAAAAAACTTATTTGCAAAGAACATAAAATGAAGACCAAATACACTCTGAGAGTCAAGATGCGCCACAAGATTAACTTTATTTGTATATGTTATAGTCAAAGGTCCGATTTGCAGTTTCTTCGTGGAATGATTCGTGAATCCTAGGTTAGACCAACGCCTTTCGGCAAACCCCGAAATAAGTTTCTGTTTCGGCCTCCGACTGATGTATTTTTAGTCAAACCTAGGAGTACCTAACTTTTTAGTCAAACGTCGAAAGTAAAATAATCTTTCGGGGTTTTCCTAGTCTCGGTCAAACGTCGATTTGTACTGCACTTGCTGCATGTTTAAACAGGTTTTTTCATGCGAGCCTAACTCTGCGGTATTATATAGTTAAATGAATTGCCTAGCCAAGAAGAACAGGGCACAGGGAGCTTAGGGCATCCCGACACGGCTAGGTTAGGTTCGAATGACGACGTTCGTATGACGGGAGCTACAGTGAACGATCGAAGTGAGCAAACTTAGCTCCAGTCATGCCACTCATGTGAGGTTCCTTTAAACCCTGCAGAAAGAAATAGGGGCTACTATATAACTTATAATTAAATAATTTCTGATTGAAAAAAACACACACACCTGTTACACCATCACAGTTTTTGGAAAAATTTGTAAGTTTTTTTAATGAAAATTAAAAAGGTGTTTAGTTAAAAATGAGCACTTTCCTTTAGTTTGCCATATGTTATTACTTCCCAGAATTTGATCCTTATAAGCGACACTTTCGGATTAATACAGGGTGTGTTTTATTTTTCAAAATCAACCGGTTCGATTCCTGGCTAACCGAACCGTCCGATTTTTCAAAAATTCAATAATGTAGTTTTTAGTTTTCATAAAAATCGGGCTCGAGACTTCTTTCAGTGTTTTTCATCATCATAGTTCCGTATATGACCATCCACGCGCCCTTAAAAAAAATCAACCTGTATGTACCTATTCACAGGATGATTTTTTAAAGTGTGCGTCAGTGGGTTCCTACTTACCAACTTGGGAACTTTCATGAAGGAGAAACTTCGACTCGGCTCTATAAGTCGTACCACCCAAGATGTTTTGAATACTTTGAGTTAAGCTGGCCTTTGCACTGATTAATTGTAAGTTGTAATGGTGTTGTAAAATAAAGAAAAGAATAAATAAATGAAATAATAATGTCTGATGAAGTCGGTTCGTGGGTAAGTAGCCATCCGTCACATAAGGATCGAGACTCTTCCGTGTCTCGGAAAGGACGTTAAGCCGTTGTTCCCAGCTCCTGGCTGTCACTTGTAGATGGCAGGAGTCTTGCCAAGGAGAGTCATGTTACTTAGTAACAGGGATATGGAGGTCGGGTAGGGAGTCACTCCGTACCTATATAATATTGGTATCGACCTAAACAAAGTTGGGAGAAGGGTAGGCAGAGAGATATACACTTTTACCCACGGCTTTGCTGCCATAACCTAACGGCTAGTTTCCACAGTGCGAGTTGCTGACTGGACAGTAAGCAGTTACTCGGAACGTCTACTCGTATGCCAGTAGTTCAGCTCGCCTTAGCTCACTAAACGATGATAGTAGCTGCCCAGTGACCAGTTTCTTGCGAGGTGTAGCACCCAAAGAATACAGGTTCTGCTCGCAACAGCTTGCGAGCTATTGCGGAACGCGTCCGAACGATGCGAGTGACGGTCGAGCTGCTGCCATGTGTGAGTTTCTGTAAGGCGGCAGGCTGTGAAAACAAAAAATGTTGAAGTAACTCGGATGCAAGATCCATCTCGCAGGTGGCAGTAACTCGTAAAATGCGTCCATACGATGCAAGTTACTGCACTGCAGCCACTGGGTAGGCTGATTTAATATTTATAATATTCATGTAGGCTTATTAAATAAGCCTACATGAATATTATAAATATTAAATATATAGGGTATGGGAAGCCTAAAACTAAAGTATCAAATTTTGATACTTTAGTTTTAGGCTTCCCATACCCTTTTCTTTGTTCTTTCTTACACACTTTCTCCTTTCGCAGGTCTGCTGGGAGAAATTTCTTTAGAAATAAGCAGTACCTTTGTACTAATAATTATAATGTTTTTCTGTATATACATATATTGTAAAATAAATGAGCCATTATACAAAGTAGCTATTACACTCAGCGACAGCTATTATTATCAACCATTAAAAGATGTTTGTAATCGGTTCAGTACCTACTTCGAGAGATTAGATAAATTTACAAACATTTAGACAAACAACAATATTTTTAAAATATGCAAAAGTTCAGAGTTCAGTTTTTTTATCTTGCAAGATAGGTACTAAGTTTGTTTTTATTTTGGATGTTTTATTTTGTATACGTAGATCTTTCAAGTAACTCTGTCTTTGAATTGTTTGTTACGTTTTCACGTCTAAGTTGCTAAACCAATAGTAATAAAAATTAACAAACAAACAGCCTTGAACTTGGAGAAGAACACAGGATACTCTCCAACATACTGATACCACGCGGACGAAACCGACAGACAGACGCTAGTTTTTATTAAAAAGGCTTTAGAAAAGTCGCCATCATCAAAACAAATCTACATAATTCTCGGAATATCGGAAACAAACTGTATATTAATACTAATCTAATTATATGTCACCGAAAAATGGCAAACGACGTAAGATTGTAAAATATCGCGTAAAATTGTTAACAATTTTTTCTAAATAAGACTCGGATATATTGGAAACTATTGAATTTGAATGGGATTTATTGTATAAAAACGATATTTTCATAATATGTCGAGAAATAATAATCTAATCAAGATTTATTACAATTTTACGGAGTCTGCAATTTTCCGGTGACATATAATTATACACTTAAAATAAAAAACTACTAACTAAAATATGGCGTCAAAAAATTCATCCGCATCGGTGTCGACTTGGGCACGCCACAATTGGTAAAGCCCCTCTTTGGGGAGTGGCTGGAGAGGCGCCACGGCGTCTTCACCTTCCGCCTGACGCAGGTACTCATCAGACACGGCATTTTCGGGAGAGACCTGTTTCGGATTCAGCGGGAGGATACGCCCGGGTTTCAGCACTGTAAGGATCGCTCGGAGGACACGGTGGAGCATACGGTGAATGTCTATCCTGCTTGGGCTGAGCACCGTCGTGTTCTCGTCGAGGCGGCCGGCGGCGGCGACCTCTCGCGTTCGGCCCTGGTTAAATCCATGGTCCGGAGCGAGGAGGCTTGGGAAGCGGTCACTTCCTTCTGCGAAGCAATAATGTTAGCGAAGGCGGAGGCGGGCCGCGTGAGTGGGAGACAAGGCCTTCACCCCAACCACCGCTACAGAAGAAGACGCCCCGGGCGTCGGGAGTCGCAGGGCGATCCCCGGCCACCGTAGGCGTGAGCCTGCGGACGGCGAGCGTTGGGTGGCTCGCTGTCTGATCACCACCAGGCCTTGATCGATGGCGGGTCGTGTTCCACGCGCACCTCAAAGATATGGCAGCATAGAAGACGGGGCCCGCTAGAGCCAGAGTCTGCTAGGGCTGCGGTATTTGTTCGAAAGAGTCACCGCGGCCCTGGAACGCAAAGGGCTTTTGAAGGAACACGGATGGGTTTTAGTCAGTAAGAGTCTGACACGCCCTTCCGCTCCACCCAGAGCGGAAGAAGTTATATGATGATTTTTTGAAACAAAAAAAAATCGTTGTCGACTGGAATTGAGCCCAAAAGACTGACGGTATTGCCACGTTGTATGGCAATGCTAATTCCCTGTCTGAGGTAAAAGCCAGCCCTTGAGTCATGCGAAGTGTCAACTAAGCTTTCAGCAAGATCTTTAAATAACGCATGAGCACTCGGACTACACGGTCCCAGTTTCAACCCCAAACGGCTCGAAAATAAAATTGCCAACTAGGTTATTATATTTCCGCCACTTTAGGGTCTCCGCAGCCGCGGCGTCAGCACCGGCATAGCATGACGAGCTAGGAAGATGGAATGGCGCAAGAGTATCGACACGAGTAGCGTCCCACACTAAGGGCCTACCCATCTTTCATGGGAATAAAGACATACCGTCCGGTCGCTTGCCAAAGTCGCGTGCCAGGCCATTGGGTTCTAAGACGGCTGGTACGCCGAAGGCGACAAGAGCGCGTCGCATAATGTCGTTGCTGTTTGCGTGCCGCGCTATGCGACCCGCACTTCGACTGCATGACAGGCCGTGGTGCCCAATTCTGTTGACAGCTTCGCCGCAGTGACAGCGATGAGGAGAACAAGAGGATGCGCCGAAGCGAAGGGAAGCAGTGAGGCGGAAAGTGCTATCGTCGCACAAAGTGCCTATGTTCGACGACGGTAGTGCGTGAAGCCCGACTCCCACTCACTCACAGCCAGCAGGCGCGCACGCTCCACAGAAGTAACAGAAGTGGCAATTAAGTTCTTCTAAACTTCTCTGCAGAGCGGTTCATTCTACCGTCTCTTGTACGAAGGGTTGTCGGGTGGGTTATCATTCGGGCAAGCGAGTCTCCAGGCGTTTACAGCCTCGGCGAAGCATGGCACTTCAAAATAAACCAGTGTGGAAGCTAGGATATTTCTGATTAATTTATTAGTGCTGTGAACCGAGGATGTAAAAGCCGGGTAACGAATTCTGGTAATTTTGCGGATGCCGGAGCCTCCCATACGGATGGGAAGCGTAGCTTGAGCCCAAATTCGGTCGTCTATTGCCACATTTAAAATTGAAGAAAGTGTATGCTTGATAATTTGGTCCAATTTTTCTAAAAGGTGAGGGTGCTTCCATAGATGGGAAGCACGAAGGAAATATGTTAATTTAAGGCCGAAACTGCAGTAACGAATGATGGTGATGCTGAATACATGTTCATTTTTAACAATCTTTCCGAAACGTCATTGAAATTTTGTATTTTTTCTTCGACAATATTGGGAAAGGAATTCTCAAAGATTGGCAACCCAATGAGGCGAAGAGAGCTTTTGTCCATAATTTTGATTTCAGGAGCTATTGCGTTGAATTTCGAAAGTGTGAGTTATCGCTCCGTACTGTCAGATAAAATAATTCGCATTTAGAAAAGTTTCGATCAAGTCCTATGGAATGAAGTTAATTAAAAAAAAAATGAAGATCATTTAAAACCGAATTCACATCGCCTCCAAGGGTCCATCATCGAGATACCAATCATTAAAATAAGGAATTAGCCGTCGAATAATTGGGTGAATAGCTAAACTAAAGATCACTGGCCCGAGGGGATCACCTTGTTGACAGCCAAAAGCGGATTCCATAAGGTTATCCCGATATGCCAACAGCGGATTCTAAAAGGTTGCCTGTTTTACTTAGATTGGATTAATTTAAAAACAAAACATTAATAGAAAATCCCAGAGAATGATTGAAATAAAACAAATAATCATAAACAAGTTTCATGCAAGTTTTTGGAGTCATGTTTTAGTATATAACATACAATGATGCACCAATATTTCAAACGTTCTGTGACCGTCAACGTGTGATTGTGTTTTTTCCGAGTTCGATTTTTAAGAGTAAGTTTATAATTAATTGTGGCTTTTTATAATAAACTAGCTTGAGCCCGCGACTTCGTACATTCCATTTTTTTCCGTTCCCATATAGCCTCATGAATGTGGCTATCATATACAAAAAGAATTTTCCAACTCTGACTGGTAGTTCCGGAGACTAGCGCGTTCAAACAAACAAACTCTTCAGCTTTATTATATACGATTTATTTAATAGTCTAGTATTTAAGACTGAATGATTCGATATTTTTTTCTAGTTTTGCTTGAGATGTTAATTCATTTTTCAATCGTCGGATTGATTGTATTTGATGAATAAAGTTGCCGATGCCGGTTTGTCTGGTTTAGTTGGGAAAATAATTATGTAATACCATCACCTCTTTTATTCTCTAGGCAATTGTCGTCTGACTATTGAATAAAGTCAGTTACAAATCGGACATAAGTGTTATAAGTACTAGTATGCGATGGTAGATCTATAGAGAGACCACTACTCTACTTTTACTACTTTTCAAAGTGGAGACCATTTAAATAAATAGTTATGTTATGTTATACAGCGGTTAGTGCCTTCTAACAAGTACAGAAAGCTCTAGACTTTTACAGTAAACAATGATTTTATCGCTGACTACTTCAATAGTGGCGTTGTTAGTACTAAGTAGGTAAAGATTTATTACAATTAATTAAATAACCTTGTTGGTAGTACGTCCGTTAGTCTGACTACCTAAATGTGTCACTGCTATTCTTTTAAGAGACATTTAACAATACATTTTCGATATAATATCAAAGAAGCTGGAAATAGGCTGAATTCTATTAAATCGCTTTACAATGGTGTAGTAAAGTTACAAAAATTGGATAAGAAGTGTCAGTTCCCAATTCTCTACCCATACATGTAAACAAGGGTTAAACAATCAGTGTACATTAGTTAGCATATGGGGCAGGTATTGTTATTATCTAACAATTCAAAAGATTATGAAGCTTTTAAGTGCCTTTTTGTGAAGGTAGATCAATTTCATGATGAAGATATGCGCTGTTTTACTCACAATATTCCTCCTCTAATTAAATAGATTCTAACTTATGCTCAAAACAGACGGTTTCTGCATTCGACTGCTCGCCAACATTGAAGTTTGGATGCATTGTGCCACTTTTTTGGGATTTTAAAAAAAAGCGCGCTACCAGTTGGCGTTACTTTAGCAAGAGTTGGGAGCTCAACATGACGTTGAAGCCATACACAGCAGATGCCTAGACCTCATTCCCGGTGCACGTCTTTTTAGAAAACCCTCATCCAGATCGGAATTCTGCAGCTGACTCCAACTAAACTGTCGATATATTCTAGGTACTATTTTAAACGAATTCTAAATTCTCAATTGTGTTCTAAACTAGCCAGAACTATTTTTTTGCCAGGTTGAATGCTGTAAGGATACCTTCATTAAGCAGCCTTCACAGCATTTAGCTACTTTTTTGGCCATAATGTCCTACTGCTGGGTAAAGGCTTCTCCAAAGTCATTTCAGGTATTCTATTCCCGCTCCATCTCGTTCCGGCCTTGTCTAGGGTCATCTCGCTATCTGTTTCTGGGCCAGCCGCAGCAACCTCGTCCGTCTTCGGGCATCCGTTGTGTGGAGAATTTTGTCCAACGTTCATAAAGCATGCCGCTAACACCCACCCAGTCCGATTGAGCTTTGCAGCCTTCGTACTCACGACAATTATTCCCGTTCCCATATAGCGCTTTTTGGTAGCCGTTACGAAATAATTCGACACTATATGTCCACACTTATTAATTCTAGTAACACTTTTTTGGTCGCTGAGTGTACTTAGTTCCGTCGCTACGACTAAAAATGGGGAACTGTCGACACAGTAACATTTGGTTTTAAAGTTACATTGCTGTGTGGTAACATTGTTCTAGTCTGCAACCACTTCTCAAAAATCATTCGTTCGTTCATTCGTTTTCGTTCTCCGTCTGTTCTGTTATTGACAAGTTAAAAAATAATAAGAAGAAAACATCAGCCATCACTGTTTATGAAGGATAAATTTTTATTCATATTTTAATTAGCTTATTTAGTTAAAATCTACATGGGAAATGAATTTCATTGTGTTATTTGTTCATATAGTTTGAAATTTTCAATGCGCCACCATAAAATTGTGATTTAACCTGTTAGTATGATATAAACATAATAGTTTTTATAAACTATTAATAGTTTTACTAACCAGTTTTTACATTCCCAGAGCTTGGAAGCTTTTGCTGTAATATATTTAATAGTACCTATAATTATGGAACCAAAAATGAACCACAAAATAGTTAAATAATTAAAAAACCTAATTTTATTTAGAGAAAATATTCTAGTCACAACTGGTCAGGAAGTTACTAGACTATGTCGACATATGTCGACGTGAAACCAGAAGTAGTTACAAAGTTACCGAATTCACAAAATGGTTTATTGCTTCCAGTGATTCTCAAACGTTTGGACAGGCCTTAATAATAATTAATTATGTTTAGTATATAGTAGGCGCCAGATAATCGTGGAATATCGGTCATTGACCCACCTACATTTATTGACATTGTTAATTTGAAAAACGGAATTAATGACACAAAACTGTCCCGAATCATCAGCTCTCGTGATCCTTAACATTGTCTAATAATGAAAAACGATTCATATTTAATTGTTCAGGTACCTATGAGCAGTTATTAGGGAAAGGTCAATATACTTTATTCCACATTTATCTGGCGCCTACTATAGTACTAACATTTGATCACTTCTCGAATCAGTTTTAGAAACAGTGACTTTTAATTCACATTTCAGTAATATATTGTTCAGTAATAATGACGTAACATTACGACACTTCGTGTTAATTTAAATTTTAAGTAATTATTCTAGTAGCATGGTGACCACGCCGCTACCACACATTTTTACTCGATTGTACACATGTTACAAACTAAACACGAAGAGTTTAAAAATAAGTCTACACAAATGTTTACGTTACGTGTGAACATAAAGACGACTTCAAGTTACTGAAATATTTTCCGGTCAAATTGTGTACGAACTATTACTACACATAGAGACCAAACCCCACACAGTCACCATGTTTCGTAACAGTTACGAAACTGTTGCGACTTGTTACATCTCTAACATATCTGCGACCAAAAAGCGCTATATGGGTTTTGGAACGGAGCCTGGTGTTTCGAAATCTGTCCTGTCTTTTTATGCGCAGGATGCTGCGTTCCATCGCTTTTTTCAAACTCCAAGGCGCGACTTTCGCGACCTAGCCGACTATAAAACATTTTTCTTCTTGTTACAGCCGAGTCATCATGAAAGCCATCTTTCTCCTGTGTGCCCTCGTGGTCGCTGTCCACGCTCGACCAGAGCAGTACACAGCCAAATACGATTACGTGGACTACAAGGAGCCCGTAGCCAACAGGAGGTTGCTGGTTGCTTACATCAAGTGCATACTGGACCAGGGCAAGTGCACGCCGGAGGGCACTGAGCTCAAATGTAAGTCATTTAGATGTTTAATAATAAGCTCTTTGTCTTCTTAATTCAACTTTAAATTTATTATAGATTTAGGATAAACCCCGATTACTGAAGTAAGAAGTTTAAAACCTGTCAAGCGTTGGCATTAAAGCAGTGTTTGATGAGTTAAGTTTAACTCCTAAGGCTCAAATCAGAAACCGTCGACTGTCGAAAAGTCATGATTTATCACAAGATGTTATGAAGCTTGTCTGTATCCTATTCGTCTAGGCCTTCTGTTAGAATGTCACTTTCTCTAAAGCCTTATGTGAGTCAGTATAAACACATGATGTGAGTCATTCATTATAAATACATACTCATTAAAAAGCAAAATTAACGAATTTTAACAATATAATCTCACGCTCTGCTACCCTAGACATATCTTTGTTTTATCATGAATCCCCTTCACAGCCCACATCAGCGATGCAATGAAGACCAACTGTTCCAAGTGCACGCCGAAGCAGCGCGAGGGAACCCGCTACGTCATCGCACATCTGATCAAACATGAGCCCGAATACTGGAAGCAACTCTGCGATAAATACGACCCCGAGGGCAAATACGCCTCCAAATATGAAAAGGAACTGAAAACGGACTCTTAAGTAAAACAAAAGAATGCGCTGGAGCAGTGATGTCTCTCTGTGATTAAATTTAATGGATTGCGCCAATAAAATATTTGATAAGAAAGCCCGTCTCTTTATTTCATAAGCATCCCTGTGTAACTGGACAGGTAGTTTTGGTTATTTTAATATCAATATAATATAAACTAGTTTGAGTAAACGTTAGTTAGCCTTCAGAGTAGTAGATTTCCTTGCCGTGGTATTTTTGTTTGTGTATTTATATTAACATATTTAAAAGGAAACGTTTTATGAGATTAACACCTTACATTAGTATTATGAGGTCGCTTTAGTTTACCCTAGCAACTACATTTATTTAAAGTTCTAGACTTTTAATGCTGCCACAAGAATATATTAAATAAACAAATTTCTTGAACTTGGGACTTGCTTGAATGGTTATTTTTAGTTTATTCGCTAGTTTTGGGAGGTCAAAAGCATTTATGATATAAAAACTTCGATTACGGGATCATCAATGTGAAAAAAGTAAGGTGCTCAGTACTTATTCCCGAGAAATTTTAATATAAGTATATGTATTTTAGAGTTGAGCCCAGAATAAAACTGGTTTGTATTGATGAGTAATCTCCTGCTACAAATCAACCCAATGTATTAATAATAAATAAAATAAAATAGCGTTTTATTTCTGGCTTGGAAATTACAAAAAAATATAATAATAACATTGCATGCAATCTTAAAGCATTACATAAATCAAGTTTATAACTACGATTTTAATTCAATATAATTATAAAACAATTCTATTAAATAATACTAGCATTTGAATATTTTTTGAACATTAGAGTTTTTTATCAGTCTCAATACATGAATTAATAATTAACTTGGAAAATTATAGTGACCTGACTCTACAGCGAGAAGCTGTGTATTTCGGATAGTATCTCTTTAAGATAGCATAACTTGTGTAATACTCACGATAGCAATGTTCTTACTGGAAACAAGTAAACACGACACGATCAATCAATCAAATATATTTATTTGTGCACAGTTACAAGAAGGTGAAACAATTGCATGCAATGGGTATCGGTCTCCTTCCGCAGAAAGTGACATACAAATATTACTATAAGTTACATTGGTTACAAATATAAAAAAGTTGCATGCTTATGTTGAACTAGCTTCTGCCCACGACTTCGTCTGTGTGGATTTCGGAATGAAAATACATCTTAAGCGCGGTTACGCACTGCATTCGATCCAAATCCGTGAAAATACGTTGTGAAATAGTCATAGTACCTACTATTTGTATGGTAGTATAGCACATCTGCCAGGGTTCCGGAATTGGTTCGAAAGAGTCAGCGCGGCCCTGGAACGCAAAAGGCATTAGGAGGAACACTGATAGGTTTTAGTTAGTAAGAGCCAGATACTCTGTTCTGAGAGAGCGGGAGTCTTTTGATGATTATGCAGCCATAAAAAAAATGGTAGTTAACCCACTAGGTCCGACTTCCGTCATCCGTGAGTCTCCAGTTTTGAGCGAGCGAGCGAGTCACCCAACGCTCTCGGTACGGTGTCCGGGGATCGCCCTGCGACTCCCGACGCCCGTGGCGTTTTCTCCTGTAGCGGCGGTCGGGGTAAAGGCCTTGTCCCTCCCTCGCGCGGCACGCCTCCTGCTTCGCTAGCATTACTGCTTCACAGAAGGACCGCTTCCCAAGCCTCCTCGCTCCGGCCTTGGATATAACCAGGGCCGGACGCGAGAGGTCGCCTCGACGAGGACACGGCGATGCTCAGCCTAAGCAGGGCAGACCTTCACCATATGCTCCACCGTGACCTCCGGGTGATCCTCACAGTGCTGACACCAGGGCGTGTCCTCCCGCTTAATCTGAAACAGGTACCTCCCGAAACAGCCGTGTCCGGTAAGTACCTGCGTCAGGCGGAAGGTGAGGACGCCGCCGTGGCGCCTCTCCAGCCACTCCCCAAAGGTCTTACCGCCGCAATTGTGTCGTGCCCATTCCTCAACACTTAAAACGACAATAACGGTAAACTGTAAAGAAATAAATATATCTAGGCGAAAGAAAATTTAAAGATTACTCCGGGTATCGAGCGAGAACCGAATATTCTGTGCTAAACTTATTCTTGATCTTGAAGTAGTCACGAGGCAGCACCTGATAAACATGATAGATACTATGAAAATAAACAGTAAGTACTATTTGAACAGTCATCGATCTTGACGCTTGAACACATCAAAAGGAATTATTATTTGTCCAAGTAAAGCAAGCACTTGAAATACTTCTTATGATCTTTTTTCACTACATACTCATACATACACTCTGGACAGGTCTGTAAACTGGCAAAAAGTTGGAATCCTTCAACTTCATTATACCTATTTTTAAATATAATTTGTAATTCAATCGTTTTGCAACTGGAAGTCATTTGTTTGAGTTTCTCGGGGTTGAAACACTAGGGCCATGGGCAGCGACGGTTTTACCTTTGCGAGGCCCCGGGCGGCAGGCCTTTGCGAGGCCCTTGTCTTTTAAGATCGAAATTAGGTATTTCTGATTAAATGAAAACAGTTCTAAGCTACAAACCGTGCTTGTGTCATCATCATCATATCAGCCGAAAGACGTCCACTGCTGGACATAGGTCTCCCCCAAGTGCCGCCACTATTACCGGTCCTGTGCGTCACTCAATTCTTCAAATTAGATGGCATTTATAACAATTAAATTACTTCTTTTGCAACGAAATAACTTCAGTTTATTGCTAAAAATATAAAACCGTTCAAGAAAATATTTCAAGTTGGTACCAGTGATGTGTATATATTTGCTATTTTCATGATTATTATGCCAACTACAGAACCCTTTTTTTTTAAGGATGGGAAATCATCAAATGACTTCTTCCGCTCTGGGTGGAGCGGAAGGGCGTTTCTGACTCTTACTGACTAAAACCCATCCGTGTTCCTTCTAAAGCCCTTTGTGTTCCAGGGCCGCGGTGACTCTTTCGAACAAATTCCGCAACCCTGGCAGGCTCTGGCCCTAGCGGGCCCCGTCTTCTGTGCTGACATCTCTTTGGGGCGCGCGTGAAACACAACGCGCCATCGACCCAGGCCTGGTGGTGATCGGACAGCGAGCCACCCAACGCTCGCTGCCCACAGGCCCGCGCCTACGGTGGCCGGGGATCGCCCTGCGACTCACGACGCCCGGGGCGTCTTCTCCTGTAGCGGCGGTTGGGGCGAAGGCCTTGCCTTTCCCTCACGCGGCCCGCCTCCAACTACAGAACCCTAGACTACCTATTTGTGGCCCAATCTGCACTTGGCAGACATTTATAGCTGTTTCTTGCCCAAATATTATTACGCTTTTAAATAAATACCCTACCTACATAAATAAATTAAGTGGGAAGGTTAGGTAGGCATTGTAATCGTTCAAGAGAAGGAAAAATAAAAATAAAATTTGTGAGAAAGAACAAGTTGGTTACATAATTATAATCCCTCTTTTAATGGTAATTAAAATCGGGTAAAATTCGGTGTTCGAGTATTCTCGAGACCACCAAATCATTCAATCATTCCGCAGTTCCAGTCAAAACTTCCTTATTTTTTTTTTTTTTACGCTATACACTGTATTGAAGTGTTTTCCAAAGCTATTTAATAGGCAACTTTCTTAAGTACATTGATAAAATGTCTGCCTACACATATGTATGTTACGCCCACAGACCTAAATCGTGTGAGCAGTTTTTTCGCTCAATGAGGCCGAAAACTGCTGCCAATTTTCTGGGACACAATGTACCAGAAAATGTCCGGCGGCATCGCGATGACCCAGGCGGAGATGGCGGGACGAGCTTGACGCCTACCTTTCTATCTATCTATTGGAGTATGGTTTCCGCACTTAGTCCTGATGTTGGACCATTGTGCCTGGGCCATGGCGGCCGCCATTCCAACCAGCCAACCTCCCTCCAGAAGCAGATCAGTCCTCCTAAAGAGTTCAGGATGTCTGTGAGTGAATTCACTGTCCCTATTGTTTCTTCAGACGTCTGCGATGCGTTTTAACCGAGAAATCGGTGATAACGTGTTTTTCACCGCTTCAATGGCGCAGCCATGCGGTTTTAATTTTACCCTTGACGCTACGTACGGAGACGGTATATGCGTTTGGGGTGAGAGGATGTTTGTTTGTTTGTGCAAACCAATGTTGCCATTTATCTCTAAAACTGCTTGTCCGATTTTGATGCGGTTTTCAGCGATATGTTCGGGTTTCATTGGTGCATGTTCTTAGATAGGTGTTACAGTGACAAATTTTAACGCGTAGTCATTTTTTTCCTTCTTTCGTTGAAAATGTCTTCTCTCCCGTCATTTTTATCTTCTCTTCTCTTTAATGACTATTATAGAGCTGCGGCTCAATGTTTTCCACATCATATCAAATTATTATTTACATTCTACCTAATAATATCGAGTTGAGTAACAACAAAGCCCCGGGCAAAGCTTACTTGTAAATACTTATATATTATTTCTATTAAATAAACTAAATCGATATGTATGTAATACCTATGCTCTCTAAAACGTATGAAATAAAAATCAAAATTAAAAAAAAAATTAAAAACCCAGGACGGCTAAACGTCAAACGTCATTGAAAAAGGATAAAACAATTTAAAAACCTCCAAAACCCCAGAATATCCGTCGGAGGCTGCCATTAAATGAATTAGACTAGAGTCAAGAGCAAACCCATATAAAATAAAAAAGCCATAATTTTGACAAATTTATGGTATTTGGGAATAAACTTTTACAAATTTTTGGAATAGTTTTTTTTTTATTTCGTTTCGCGTCATCGAAACGCACACAAACATTGTTCAAGGAAATTAATTATATCATTTACTCTTGTGGAAGCATTAAAACTCTAGAATTTTTATTAAATGTAGTAACTAGGGTAGACTCCAAAATACTGAAGTCAGATGTCGATCTCATAAAAGTCCTATTAAATATTATAATATAAATACACACATAAAAATAATAGCAAGGAATTCTACTAAGCAGAAGGCCGACTTGTGAAGGAGCTACTCAAATAATCTTCATATATAATGTTTGTGGTAGAATAATAAAAATACCTGTCTAATTACACAGGGATACTTATGAAAAAAAAAATGGGGTTTCTTATCACATATTTTATTGGCACAACCCATTTAATCACAGAAAGACATTACTGCTCCAGCGCAGTATTTTGTTTTACTTAAGAGACCGTTTTGAGATCCTCCTCATATTTAGACACGTATTTGCCCTCGGGGTCGTATTTATCGCAGAGTTGCTTCCAGTATTCAGGCTCATGGTTGATCAGATGTGCGATGACGTAGCGGGTTCCCTCGCGCTGCTTCGGCGTGCACTTGGAACAGTTGGTCTCCAGTGCATCCCCGATGTGAGCTGGAAAAGGAATTAACGTTAAAATAAAGACATGTCATGGGTGGCAGAGCGTGAGATTGCATTGTTAAACTTCGTTAATATTGGGTTTTTAATGACACGGTAATTTTAAGGTTAACATGTGCAGTTGTGCAGTGACTGGAAAGTTAGTTATTGTGTGTTGATTAAATGTAATCCTCGTTCTTTAATAAATACCAGTAATAACATAAGCATTATTTGTTTATTGGACATAATTGGACACGCGTCCAATCATCAGTCACAACATCACAGTTTTCTTTAGAAAAAACCCAGTCACATGAGGCTCTAGACAATATGAGTGCTCTAACAAGTGACCATTTATCAGTCAGCGATCAGAAAACCCAATATGGCGTTTGGTTTTGGGTTTACTTATATCGAGTCATAAAAAAATCAAGTTGAATAGTGAAGACAAAGAGAAAAACAGCAAAATGACTTACATTTGAGCTCAGTGCCCTCCGGCGTGCACTTGCCCAAGCCCAGGATGCACTTGATGTAAGCTACCAGCAACCTCTTGTTGGCTACTATCTCCTTGTAATCTACGTGGTCGAATTTGTCTGAGTACTGTTTTTCTGATCCAGCGTGGACAGCGACCACGATGGCACACAGGAGGAAGACGGCTTTCATGTTGACTCGGCTGTAAAAGAAGGATAAAGGATAAAGGATAAAAGTAAAAGGAGTTTTATAGAAGCTTAGTGCTGTTAAGGCTGCCTGTTGAAGTGAAACTTACAGCATTCAAGGTGGCAGGAAAATAGTTCTGGCTAGGTTTGAACACTGGTGTGACTTAGAATTACTAACCGACTTCCTTTCAGTATTATAGTGATCGACCTAATATCGAATATAAATATCTAATCTAAATAAATAAAAATGAATCGCTAAATGTGTTGCTAAGAGCAAGACTCGAGAACGGCTGGACCAATTTCGCAAATTCTTTTTTTGTCAGGAGTCATGAGAAGGTTCTTATGAAAGAAAATTAAAAAAGAAAATATACATCCGGGCGAAGCCGGGGCGGGCCACTAGTATGGAATAAAATCAAAAAGTTCAAACTAAGTCTTAATCACCTTTGAAATATTATTTTTTTAAAACAAAACCAGTATTAATTCTACTTACTTTTAAAAAGAGAACTTAGAATAAACACGATCACTCGCTGTTGACGATCACAGAACGTTTGAAATCTTGATCGATCATTGTATGTTATATACTAAAACATGACTCCAAAAACTTGCCAGAAACAGGTTTAATATTATTTGTTTTATTTCGATAATTCTAAAACCTTTTTACTTACGTCACGAACTAAATTGATACACGTTGCTTGGGATTTTCTTTTGTTTTTTCCATAAACAAGATCAAATCTAAGAATAACCATTACGTTTTTACATTTCCGAAATTCTGAGAACTATGTATGTTGATTTGTTTTGGTGACAGCGACTTTTCTACAGCTGTTATAATGATAACTAACGTTTGTCTGCGGTTTTGCGTGGTATGCTGACAAAAAGTGTCCTCTGTCCATCTCCCCGAGGCTGTATCTATGTTTAAGTAAACTTTTCAAAGTGTATGGAGTCTTGGCCTGGTCTATACAATACTAATAAATAAAATAAAATAGCTTTTATTGCTGTTTCTTTCTTACAATTACTAAATGCCTACTTACTAATACTAAATTGATTTACTCCATAATTCTTACTTGCATTTCAATTATCCGCAACTGGAGGTTTGTGGGAAACAGCTTGTCTGTCGACAAGGCCTCCTCTAAAGGTTTCCGCGTAGTCCTATCTCTTGCTAAACTGGTCCATACCGGACCAGCTATTTTTTTGAAATCATCTTCCCATCTTTTGATTTGTCTGTCTTTATTTCTTTTGCTATCTCTTGGATACCTTTCTGCGACTAATTTAGTCTTACTTTCTCTTAACATATGTCCTGTCCATCGCCATTTTAGCTGCCTCTAGGCTGTGCGAAAAATTCAAAATATAAATGCTTGCTATACTAAATCATGATTAAAAAAATAAAAATACATAGAACATTTTATTACTATCCTATATTTTTATAAGATGGCTTCGTTCGCTGGTTCATTACAAAAAACGACACGTAGAAATACAACACACTACAAAAATATCATCATGGTGGTAGGTGGTAGGTAATGTCACCGTAACCGACTTCAAAAAAAGGAGGAGGTTCTCAATTCGACTGTTTTTTTGAAGCGAAAACTTCTTTAGCGGCGTTGTGCACTTTATTATTATTATTATTATATACTTTATTGTACACCTCATTACAAACATAGTAAAAACGTTTAAAAAAACAAGTGTACAATGGGCGGTCTTATCGCACAGGGCAATCTCTTACAGACAACCTTTGGATGGACTGAACGAAAGAAGTTAGATTTAGGGCGGTCAGTGTACAAACATCATAAACAATATAAATTAGACATAATAATATAAAATACACACAATACTAAATAATATACTAATAAATATCAAATATATAAATGGGAAAGGAGAAGAAAAATTATAGTGAGAGGTACTGCTCCTTCACCAATTTTTTAAACATTGGTAGCGTTTGTGCACGCCTCACATCTTTTTGGGATGGGTAAAAAATGTTAAACTCGCATCAGGAGGACATGTAACCGGGAAATTCGTAAGACGGAGGGAGAGCAAAATGAATATATTTTATATCCGCAAAATGAATATATTTTATATCCGCAAAATATCAACAATGTACAACGTTAATGTTCAAGTTTTCACTGCCGGCACTCCCGGAGTGCAACCCGTAGTTTTTTTTTGTATGTTTGTTCAGCGATATTTTCGCCAATTGTCACCCGATTAGAATTTCTGTTTTTGTTCGGAAGAGTATTTTTTCTAAAAAAAGTTGAGTAAAAAACAAAGAAACAACCAAAAACAGCGACTTATTACCGTTAATACCGTTTTTTATTTGGAAGTCGATTGTATTTTTTTGTAGAAAAGTTATTTGACGTATCGAAATATTCCTTTTTTGACAAATGGACTGATTTCCCAGAGGCCCCTGACCTTACTTATTTTCTCACTGACAAAATTTGTGGCGCAATACGTTAGTATGTACTTTTTAACCAACTTCAAAAAAAGGAGGATGCTCTCAGTTCGAAATTTTTGTAAATTTGTTCAACGATATTTTGATAAAGAACTTCGGAGATAGGCAACAGAACTCTTCAATAAATGATAGCAAATCTTCAGGGATGGCTGAAATCGCACGTCTGTTTGTTGTTTACACCAGTCAAGTCAACCATGTTTTCATGTTCCATGTTGTCACAGTGTGCTCCACTGAAGCTTTATTTACACCTAGTAAATAAACTAATCCCCAGCTAGGATCTCACTCGAGGAGACGACCAGCTCTTAGACTATTACAATTACTAGTCAACAGTTAAAAAAAATATTTACTAATAATTTAACAATATTCTATAAAACATACATTAACATATGTAAGTGTAGTAACACAGTCAAAAATCAGCCTAGGAGCGTCGAAGTGCAGTTTTTGGCCGATCATAGAGCATTCAATCCTCTGCAGCTGTCCCGTCCGCCAGTTTGCGCAGGCCATAACACGCACACGAATGTACAACAGACCACTGCTAGACTTTCCCATCAACTCTCATCCAGCGATTACCAGTCACCCTGCAAAGATCGTCTACCGACCTTAAACTGCACCGTCTGTATAAAACTACACAATTTATACTTGATTCTTTTGACAGTTGACTGACAACCAATTGTGATCTTGGACTCCTTTTTTTTACCGATGGGAAATCATCAAATTCAGTAAGAAGGAGTGTCACTCTTACTGACTAAAACCCATTCATGTTCCTCAAAATGCCCTTTGCGTTCCAGGGCCGCGGAGACTCTTTCGAACAAATTCCACCGCCCTGGCAGGATCTTGAACTCCCTACAAAGTGACATTCTGTCAGCGATAACAGTTGTCAAGTTTTTGTTTAATGGCATCTGTGCCGGTAGTCGACTATTCTGCCAGTGTCACGTGAGGTGTCAAAAGTTCAAAATCTTTAGGATTGAGCTGTGACAATCTTTGACGCTCATAGAATGGCATTTTGTATAGGCCCTCTTGCCTTAATTTATTTTTGAAGTATAAATATATCTATCTCCATCTAGTAACCTACCTAACCTACCTACTAAGCAGAATTGTTAAAACAGAAATGTATTCATACATTTAGCAAATAATTCAGTAATTAGTGTCTCCAACATCACAATGCAAATCAATCACATTGACTGTAAACTCGACGACCTCTGCAACCCATGCATTTCTTATTACTTATTATAGTGTTGTGACTCAAAAAAGTTTACAATGCAAACAATAGATTATATAGGTAGCGTGCGTCACGTTCTTGGGTTTAGCAAGACGCCACGTGATAGGTATTACTTTATAACTCAAGGTCAACCGATAACGTGGCTTAGAGTCTGATCGAGTTTGTCTACGAGTCCGGTGTCTTTCCTCTAGGGCAGTGGCTCCCAACCTTTATTTGACCCGGGACCACTTTGATTTCTTTGTTGCCAGCAAGGACCAAGAACAAGAAAAAAACACTATGAAAAACTAAAAAAAACTTATGTCATATAGGTATTCAAAACTTGTAGTATAACTATGCTATGAAATCAAAATTAAAAAGCGTTATCATAGAAGAAACATTTGTAAAGAAACTCTGAATCAGTTCCTTTTACTTCAGAAATTGTAAACCTTTCGCGGATCACATTTTGGCCGTTGCGGACTACCAGTGGTCCACGGACCACAGGTTGGGAACCACTGCTCAAGGCTGAGGCAGTTGCTCGCGTCCGTAGGATTTACAATCCTATCTTTTTTTTTAAGGATGTGAAATCATCAAATGACTTCTTCCGCTCCGTGGAGCGGAAGGGCGTGTCAGACTCTTATTAACTAAAACCCATCCGTGTTCCTTCTAAATCTTAATCTCGATCGTGATTTTAATTCAATTTGGTTATGTTATCCGTATAAATTTAGTTCGGTTATGTTTTTCGGTTATTTATTTTTGTTTGTTTTTAATTATGATTCCGTTTAATTCATTTTGATTATGTTTCTGTTGGATTTAATTTTGTTATGTTTTAATTATTTTGAATTTATTTAATTTTATTATGATTTTAATTCGATTTGAATTTTATTTATTTCTTAATTTTGTTTATACCTATATTTTTAGTTTTCAATTTGACTTGAGGAGCCTGATTGTTCTTTGTGTATTTAAATACCCTCTAATTGTTAGTAGCCTTTATATAATTTCAATTTAACCAGTATGTAATGCATGATGTGCTTACCTGTGAGGGATTGATACACTAGACCCGAATTTGATTGTATGTAACCCATAATTGTATGAGTGTACTCAATTGTTGGTGAGCCAAATAAATAAAATAAAATAAAATAAAATCCCTTTGCGTTCCAGGGCCGCGGTGGCTCATTCGAACAAATTCCGCAAACCTGGCAGGCTCTGGCCCTATCTTCTATGCTGACATCTCTTTGAGGCGGGCCTGGTCACCACCAGGCCCGCTTCAAAGAGATGTCGAGATCGATCGGACAGCGAGCCACCCAAAGCCCGCCGTCCGCAGGTCGGGGATCGCCTTGCGACTCCCGACGCCCGGGGCGTCTTCTTCTGTAGCGGCGGTTGGGGTGAAGGGCCTTGTCTTTCCCTACCATCTTATCTTGACTTAACTTGACTGGCCTGTTGGTCGAGTGGTTAGTGACCCTGACTGCTAAACCGGAGGTCGTGGGTTCGATTCCCACCCAGGACAAATCTTTGTGTGATGAGCATGATCATTTGTTCTGTGTCTGGGTGTAATTTGTCTATAATATGTATGTATTTAGAAATATATAAGTATGTTTATCAGTTGTCTGGTTGCCATAGCACAGGCTCTGCCTAGTTTGGGATCGGATGACCGTGTGTGAGTTGTCCCAAGATATATATTATATATTATTATTATATCTTATCTTAAACGCACCCTACCCGTCTCTACCGGGTAGTGCAAAACGACCACTAACGCCGAGCCTCGGGCGGCGCAAGCAGGTTCTAGCTGGGGGTAGGAAATGACCTTCACAACCCGCAACTCCGTGGACTATTCTGGAATAAAGAGCATTAGCTTCACCACCCATGTCATGGGGTAGCAAGCCTTTCTAAAATTCATCCTAATTCTACGATGGAAAATGCGCCAAACGGGATTTATGGCTTGCAGGTAGCAAGTCGCGTGCGCCATCCTCAACGGACCCGGCTAATGTTGTTGTATAGTGCCTTTTGAGAGAATAGGCGTCACCCCTCAACTGACAAATGATTGCGTCCTGACTGGTTTTAGGCTCCGCTCGCCCCTCTAGAATTAGTGACGCTTATATCGACGCCATTTTGTTAACTTGTTACCAACAAGTTCATGACAACTAGACCGATGAAGGAATTAGTCTAAGTATGTATTTTACCTACAATAGTTTTTGTACAAAACCGTAAGTAATCTTTGATAAGAAAATCTGTGATTATTTTGTACGTTTTTTAGTCATAGTATAAGTATTGATTCCATAACTTTGATTTGTGAGTTTTATTTAATTATCAACTAAAGTAGATAATTAAAGTAGAAAAAAAAACCAAAAAGTGTAACAAAATTTAATTGTTAAACATTAAAAAGATTATGTACGTGATTAGATTCCAAATTACACTTTTTAACTCCTATTCTATTTCAATCTTCACCATTAAATCCCAAGAATTGAAGTTTTAAGAAAAAAATATTCATAAACTTTAGTGCTGACAGTACTTTTAACTTACTAACAATCGGGGGCGAATTGGGTATCTAATATTCAAGGGGGCGAGTAGATACAGGAGAACGAAAACAAAAAGAAGTCGAAAAATAGATCCAACTTTGCAGTGCCAACGCACAATCAATTCGACATCCTAAACACTATGGGAACAGAAACAGGAAAACAGAATACATATCCAAGCCTGAACCCATCTTCAGGACAAGGGATGTCGCAGCACTAAAAGACACCCTAAACAAAATTATCGACATCAACTTACAACTTTTTAAAAATTAATTAAAAAAACATTTTGTTTTTTCCAAACTGTCAGGAAACTAAAGCAACCACTAAAGATTCAGCTACTAAGAGTATAAAACCGTTTAAAACACCAGAACAAAATAAAATACACACTTATCAGTTATCACGCAGAAAAAAAAGCTACGCGGGTGTAACAGGAGAGAGATACCATTAAACGAAGATTCAACTGTTTCTGAAAACTTTCCAGACAGACTAGAACTGCAAACAATGATTGATCGTATGATCCAGCTAGTCGCCAGCCTTGTCAAAAAAAGAGCCACACACTCAGAATTGTCACTTAGATCGTCAATGGACTGACGGAACGTAGTCAGGTGTTTCAAACATTCCCCTAAATAGAAAAAAAATATATAGAATTAATTCCCGAGACAAGATTCACTGCAAAATCTCACTTTATAATAAAGAATTATAGAGTTTATAAAATATAAACTATAATTACAGAGTTTGTAAAATATAAACTCTATAAATATATAATTAAAATAAAGATTCAGCTTGAATCGAGTGCTGGCTTTTCCCCATTTAAAATAGTGTTGTGTCTTATAGTTGAAAAAACGAGGAGGTTATCAATTGTGCGAAAGTGGTTTTCATTTCATTATTCCAAAACGGTCCCAAATTTTCGTAAAGATCTGTCTGAAGAACTTCGGAGATAGACAATTAAATAGATATGGACTGGTTGGAATTTTTGGGGGTACCCGGCACTAAAGAGTGAAAAATAAATAAACTTTTTTGTATAAAACTTCTAAATAAAAACCACTACAAAGTAAAAAATATATCTTTAGTTTTGGAAGTCGATGCCGAAAAACGAAGAAACCACACCAGAAACACCGATTCCAAAGTTAACCCATAAGTAAACATTTTGGGCATTTTGGGCTTCGTTACTGTGCGTTTTCAATATTTAGCTTGGCCAATGGCCAAACATATTAGTTAAAACCGATGAATTAATTACCAACAATCCGAAAAAAAACATTTTCAAGATTTTTTAGCGATATCGATATCGATCAAAAAACGTGTCCTTAGAACGCTGACAGTTGATGAAAGATGTTCAGCTACGACAGTACAAGTTTGTAAGTATGGATGACAGCCATGTGCAGGAGTACTTCGACGACGCCTACCTAAGTGCCCTTGGGTTTTATTTTGTTTTACCCATTTTCTGTTTTATTTTTGTAAATGTACTCGTATGTAGAAGCCATGGATCCACTAGTCTCGCCTATTAGTATCGTGGTACCAGTAACTGGATGGTGGAGGTCAGACAGGTAGCCATCCATGTAAAATACTGGTACTCAGCTGCATGCTGTCGGTTGGAATATGGCTACACAGGCAAATTCTGATGGAGGTATGTAGTGATTGTAATAAGGCAAGAAGGTTTTATTCACGAGTAAGGTAAGCTGCTTGAGTTCTAGTTTTATAACGCTATAATTTTTCCCATGCTGTCAAATGTGTTGCGATGCGAGTTAAATCGCATAATAAAAATAGTTATCTTTGTCGGATCAATTCGACAAGCTTCGTTATTTTTTTCTCGTGTTGCAAAAAAGGTACGTGGATGTGATTGAAGCCAGTTTTTTGTACTTTTTTTTCGTTTTTTCATGTCGGTCTTTGACGCACATTCGGGACCACTCATCCATTGACGCAAGCAATAATTGTTGTTTTTGTTTTATAACTGAGACTGCAGTTGGCAGCGAAACGAGGGAGAAGAGTGAATCAAGATAAACATGGTATGGCAACATTATACGTGAAAATTCTGTGATTAAATCCATGGTCAAGTCATGAATCTCTTGTAGTAGTGTTCACAGCGAATTAGAAGAAATTCATACGGCTGTACTGGAAAAGAAAAGACAGCGATTTCACTGTGAAAGTGACACTCTATAAACGAAACCTTTTGTCGAAAAGTCAAAATGTAAGGAAATGTTTTGGAACCTCACGTTATGTCATATTAGATACGTTTGTCTAGAAATAACCTATTTACTCTTGACTTATAGACCCCCAGGTTGTAGTTATCAGTAAATTTAGACTTCGTCAGGGAATTCCAGCCCTTAACTATAAGCACAGTGAAAGTATTCCCAATACGTTTTGTGTTTACCGTATTATACTAGATTGAATTTAGAATATAAGGGAGAATAAATTTAGACTTTTTCACAATCGCTTTCGGTAACAGACTGTCACTGCGTCTAAGGCCTCATAACATTAACTCGACTTGTCGGACCGAACTCGCCGCGCTTAACGCAAATCGCTCCGCTTATCGCAACAGTCGAAGTCATGCCCTGGGCCTTAGTGGAATGCCTGATTCCACTGCACTCACTAGTCTACTCATTAAGTATCTTTTTCAAGCATTTCCAACTATCAATTACCTGATACAAACTTTATTTATAGAGCTTTTGGGTTATTATTAGGAGCCGTGTCGACGGCCGTATTGTGGTCAAGTCATTGCAGTGCAGTCTAATATAAGCACACGTTAGCAATTCTGTTAAAAATAAAACGCTGCATTACAATGTATGTATTAAGAAAATATAGTGGGAAAACGTATACATAAATTAATGTTTTGCGTTTTTTGTAACGTTATTTCTTACATACCTAATGTATTGAATGTAATTTTCTGTAGGTATTTCATGAAGTTTGGAAGCAACAATATTAAACTTACTCATCATCTTCCTGCCCTTATCACATGTTACTTGGGGTCGGCACAACACGTTTTTTTCCTCCATTCTATCCTATCCCTATCCAGATGGTCGATGGGGCCGAATAGTTCTGGAGTGGCGACCACGTACCGGAAGACGCAGCGTTGGAAGGCCTCCCACAAGGTGGACCGATGACCTGGTGAGGGTCGCGGGTAGCCGATGGATGCGAAATGCCTAGGACCGGTTGTTATGGCGACACTTGGGGGAGGCCTATGTCCAGCTGTGGACATCTTTCGACTGAAATGATGTTCACGATGATGATAATGTAGTACCCTAATTGGTTTTTGTATCTCATAATAATTTATTTTATTGCATAAAAAGTAGGCGTCTGGAAATTTGATTATTTATTTATCTACACATTACAATCGACTTCTCTCCCAACTCGTAACTTAGTATCGTGGTTTCTACAGCCCTGGTTACTTGCTTTCATCTTCCGCGGCAAGGAAGGCTTCATAATTCTCCGTGTATTTGTTCTCAGGGTCGTATTTGGCGATGATCTGCTTCCAGTAGTCCTGTTCCTTAGCCCTGATATGTTTGACCACCTTCCTCGCTCCTTTCTTTTGTTTTGCTGTGCATTTCGAGCACGAAGTCTGCATAGCGTCCTTGATATGGGCTGTAAACAAAATAGAAGCATTGATGCAATGACTTGTAGATGCAATGTTTTTTATTGAAGAATAAAGCCACCATAAAACTTGTCTTTTTTAGGACAAGCCCGCCGCACTATTCCCAACCAATGCAAACTTAAAAATCAGAATTATCAGTGGCGGCCACCAGAAAGATCCCGAGACATTGAAACTCGACGAGCCCCAGAGAAACTATGCAATTGGCTTACGATGCAATTGTCCCGCAAATGTAGATCCCACAAATCAGAAAATAAACTTAAATACCAGAATCATCAGTGGCGGCCACTAGAAAGACCCCGAACCAAAAAAGGCCGACAAGTCCCAGAGAAACGATGCAATTGTCCCGCAAATGTAGATCCCGCAAATCAGAAAAGAAACTTAAATACCAGAATTAACAGTGGCGGCCACTAGAAAGACCCCGAGCCACCATCTACATTACTAGAGAAAGCATAATTAACAACCAGCAAACACTGATTTTGATAAAGGTTTTGGTCTGACTAGTCTGAGTATTTTTACCCGAATGATTTGATTTTTTATTTTTAGTTAACCCATCTTGTCCCACTGCAGGGTAAATATCTCCCCCATAGCTTTTCAAAGATCTTTGTAATTAGCCCTCTCCGGCCAATCCTTCAGGAACGAGTTCAAATCGTCACGCCAGCGTTTGTTTGACTTTGCCTCGGCTATAAAACGGGCGATTCAAACAAATCTAATTCGATATGGACAATTATCACACCAGCGTCATATCTCAGCCCGCGTCACTGTCCATGGCTATTCTCAGCATCGTTTAATTATGATCGTGGGGCAGGTTCTCGGAAATTAATAAATAAACAATAACATTGCATGGTTATGTGGGTATTTTCCGCACCTTACTTTCCGTATAGAGCTGTCAATATCGAAGACTTAATTGTGGTCACAGAAGGTTTGTTGTTTTTGCTCTTCGGGCGTATAAAAATAAACATAGTGAGGTAATCATCATATTATGTGATACGTAATCGGTTTCCTTTTGTTTAGGTATTGTTTAAAGTCAACAAAAAATTAGGAAGATTCCATTAAAATTGCATCGCAGTAGCTTTGAAATAATGGGGTTCGGAATTGACCTGATGAGTTCGGGACATTTTTTTTTTTGGAGTTGGTGGCAGATTTTCTATAGTTGACGTGGGGACTATGTAAAGCCCTTTGTTTGAAAGCCAGTACTTTCATGGAGTTTCAGTGCGTCCAGTGTATTTAGTTGAATAGCACTCAGGGTCCAGTTTTGTTCTATACCTACATGGTGGATCACTTCCCGTGGGTGTCGTAAGAGGCGACTAAGGGCCTAACTAGAGAATGGGCATCAGCATTCTCTGTGCTTCTGTGAATAGCAACAGCTACACTGCTATCGCCAACCCGCCTGCCAAACTAGGCGATTATGGCAACCCGGGGGGGGGGGGGTTGCCATAATCGCCACGTTTGGGGGAGGCCTTTGTCTAGCAGTGGACGTCTTGGGGCTGATGATGCTGATGATCCAGTTTTGGAGCTAGCATTGAATCCACACTGAATTTATGTTGCATCATGAACCAAGCGATGTATTGAGGAGCTCCAGTCAAGATAACATTGTATAGGTAATAGCGATTATCGAAATACCAAAATATTTTGGTTGGACCACATGGACAATTCTCATATTTTAAAGCAACGTTCGCATTTGCATTGCAGTCGCAATCCATCCAAATGTAGGGAAATTAGAGATGTTTTTGACAAATTGCGACTGAGATGCGAATGCAAACTTTCCATTACAAGTAAAAAAATCGCCCGGACTCGTCATTTGGGTAATTCATTGTGAATTACATACGTTTTGACATGTCTACCATCTTTACCTGTTACTGATAGAATGTTACACTAGTGTCCTAGATCGAATACCCATTGCAACTATTCGTATCACTAATGAGTAAAAGGTAAATGAAAATTCAATACCTTTCAATTCCCTTCCTTCAGGAGTACATCTTCCCTGGTCCAGCGTGCACTTGATGTAAGGCACCAGCAGCTTCCTATTGTCGATGATCTCGTCAATGTTGATGTGGTCGTAGCGATCCGTGTAGGTTTCTGCAGCCGCGAAAGCTGCTAGTGTTACCACTAATGATAACACGAGAAAATTCATCCTGGAATTTATTGAAGTAGGTATTATTTTTAACACAAAATCACCACTATATTTCTTGGATACTTGGAAAATAATGTTTGGAATTGCTGAATTGTCCCCAGTTTTATAAAGATTTTCTTTATTACCTTCATTCGCTATTTATGATCACCTTTTGCTCTTTTAATAAATCATACTATATTTCCAAAAGTTTTTACATAGTTTACACATTACGATTTCCCTTTTATTTAATGGTAAACTTACGTATGTATGACTAATAAAACAGCCATCCAATAATTTTTAAAATGAAAAACATTTTTTTAATGTTTGTATCGGTATATAAATATTTTTAATGAATAATTTATAGTTCTAGTCGGTATGTAAACACCTACCTAATTTCAAAAATGTTTCCAGTTGTATGGGTACAATATAACGTAAAATAATTTACTAAAATAACGGGAAGCAAAACATCGATAATGGGTGTAAAAATCAATAAAATAATTATAATTAGAAAATCTAAATTTGCAGTATGAATTACCTGTACTTTTTTCGATCAACGTAGATATTATTATCTATTGAAGCGTATTGAAAGACACTGATGATTAGATGAAAATCGATTTCATTTATAGGACTGTTAGTGATTACATGAGAAAATGGCCGCCCATTGTAGTCTTAATTATGTTAAACATTTAACCTGCAACCCTGCTGCAATAAGTGACAATAATTGCTATTCAGATGCAAGATAAACCTTGCGGAAAAAAATCTAGGTAGGTACTGGTGATGAGTCAAGTCGGCGTGGTTCCGTTTCAATCACCGTAGTCACCAAAAAGCTAGATTGATTGTCGAAAATTATCCCAAGGGAATATTCCTACTCCCGGGATAATAATAATTTATTTATTTTAAACACAAAGGTTGCCTTACAATTAAAATCTTAGGAATAGACAGTTAATGCAGACAAAAGCTCGTTTACGAGAGACTGGAGTCTGTGATAGGGAAACCCTGTGTTACGGATCTCCAGGCTCCCAGTGTTTAGGTCATCTTATGGTACATTGCAGAAGTTTAAGGTACATGCACACATACAGGTGATCCAGCGTTTCCAGCCAATTAAATATCTTTTTTTACGGGATAAAACTATATCCTATTCCAGGACATGGTTTACCCGCGTGCCCAGTTTACCAACTCCGCTCAGCCGCTAAGTCGTAAAGAGGAAACAAACAAAGTAACTCACTTTCGCATTTATAATATCAGTTACTAATTCATTTATATATTAAAATATTTCTATATTTTTATGATTGTTGATGCTTCAATTGCTATTTATTTAAAATGTTTCGATTTTAAATGGATGTTGTTGAGCCAATAAATTTCCGCAAAAAAATAACAAAAAGTAAGGATTCATTTTATGATTCCATGGTACTCATACCATGAAGTGGAAATTAAATTTTATAGTTACTAGCAACCATAAACTAATCTTTAACTAATGGTCATTCATTTCGCATAAACAATTTACTGTTTTACGAGTTTATAAGTTGTAATAATTATGTACTTCGCTGTCGGGATAAGTAGGTAACCAGGTTCTAATGAGTTGTTTTAAGTGTATAATTATTAATTTTGTAACATGTCGCAGACCTATTTACCTTTTTTTTCGAATTTAAAAATAGTCGTGTCTTGAACTCATTCAAAGATGGCAAGTGGCGGATGTTTTTTTTTCCCCGAAGTGAGACTTCTTAGGCAGCGTTTCGATTTTATCGACGAATCGGACGAGAATTGAGAGTGAAAGGGGTTCGAACATTTTTGTGTGGCAACTAGTATAACACCAGCTGCCATTTTGTTTTTTTTTTTCACTCGAAAATCATTAAAAATGAAACAATCTTGTGATGATACCCTATCCATCATATACTCTTTTTTAATGTATGAAGTTTCACTTCTATAATTTATTTACAGAGGTGTACGCCCATTTTTTAATCAAATATTCGATTTTCAATAGTAACAAACAACAAAGAAACAACATACAATTTGAAATGACCTAATAATAAAAAAAAAAATCTATTTGAACCTACTTTTAGCTCTAAGTTCCTTATGCTCTAATCACAGCTACACGATCACTGACAAATAAATGCTTGCACTGACAGGACAGGTAATCTCAAATCTGTGTCATTGTGCCGGCTACACACAACGTAACCCTGCTGGCTGACTCGGTCAGTCGAGTTAGTGAAGCACGTAATATGGGTCTGAACATGGACGCTGAGTTGTGATATGAAGCGCATGTGGTAACATCAGTGCGCAGTTGTTTGCATCGGCTGAAGGTCCTTCGTAAAATAAGGCCTTATCTACCCGAGGAGCTGCAAATACAGCTGACTGAGTCACTCATACTATCCAACTTAACTATGTAGACGCAGTTATTGAATAGAATAGAATAGAATAGAATAGAATAGAAAACATTTATTCGATACAGACACAACACAACAGCAACAAAACACAAAGTAAAAAAGAGAACAATCATAAGACAACAATTATCTAGCAAGCCGCTAGCTGAGCGTGCCTATACCGAAAGGGTTACCATCTCAGCATTGGACCTCGACTGTTGGCTAAGCTAAGCTACTGATCCAGAGATTGCTAAGCGCCTGCGCTTGTTTCTGCTTTACAATCCCACCAAGAACTCACGTAACGTCATTTTTAAATACTACCTAGCATAGGATTCAGGGCCTTAATTTGTTTATACACATTTTTTTGCCAATACATTTATCTTCAGTCAAACCTTAAGATGATTTTGCGGTGTTAGTTGCACTAGGACTGCCTTCTGTCTGGTGGCGGAATGGCGGGACAGGCTTTCGAGCCCTTCCGCCGGCCTCATAACCATCGAGGCCATCCGGCCAGTGCTCGACCTATGGCTCGGGAGAAGACACGGCTCCCTGTCGTTTGGTGCGACGCAGGTCCTCTCGGGGCATGGCTGCTTCGGGAGGTTCTTGTGTCGCATAGGCAGGGAGCCGGACGCTCGGTGTCACCACTGCGTCGACTGTCGGGAGGCACGGCGCGGCATACGCTGGCAGAGTGTGCCGCTTGGGAGGAGCCGCGCCGTGCCCTCATCTCTGTGGTAAGTGGTGACCTCTCGCTGCCGGCCGTAATTCATGCTATGGTCGGCGGTGAGGAGTCCAGGGACGCGGTGGTCTCCTTCTGCGAGACAGTTATCGCGCAGAAGGAGGCTGCGGAAAGGTAGAGGGAGATCACAACCACTCTCCCGGCCCGCAGCAGACGCATCGGGCGTCGGAGGAGGACATACGCTGCCCTCTTCCGGCCCCCCTAACTGGGTCCAGGGGCGGCAGACTTGGGGTTGTCCGTCGCCCCCCATTCATCCGGACCAGAGGTGGTGGCGCGTGGTGTTCCCGTGCGCCCCTCTTTGACGTAGCGAGGGGAGTCAAACACCTCACTCCCCTCGCCAACGCTAGGTGGCCCGCAGTGGCGTAGGTGGAAGATGGAACACCGGGGTGGTTTTAGTCAATAAGAGTCTGACAGACCCCTGCACCCACCCCAGGGCGGAGGACATCCATGAGGACTTCCCCCCGAGATCAAAAAGCCTGCCTTCTGTTCGGGGTGATAAAGTATACCTAAGCAGCTGACCTACATGTACAACAATCTGAGCTGTTTTTTTTTTATTTAACTGCTTTACTTTTCTTATTGTGTTGCATCAAATTAAAATGTTTTATCTATCTATCTATCTGATACTTTCCTGAAAAGACCAGTTTAGCGACAAAACTGTCTTCATGGAATCGATTAACATGGTAACTTATGTCTGTACTTTATAGCCCGTTTTCTGAATTGAGCATTTGGTGCTGAAGTAAGCCAAAATGACTTGGGCGGTGTGGTTTGCTAAGGGAATATATGAGCTTCTTTCCGTGTTTCTTTTCATCTGGAAGCGTATTGAATCTCTGACGAGAGGTAGACAGCGCCATCTCGTGTGTCAGCAACACAACTGTGAGAATATTCCTCTCAAAGATCATAGATGGCGCAGCGATTGCTGTGCCTAACACGATTGGTAGGTATTAATGATTTTAACATCTAATGGAAAATAAAGTTATATATCTGTTCCGTATACATACATGTACATGTGTAAAGAAATGAAAGTATGTATCTAATTTGTTCGGTTTTCTTAATTTACGTTGCTATTTATCTGATCACTTTGTTTGCGTACGCGCATATCCCGTATTTCTATTTCCCGTTGAAATTTTGGGAAATCCTCTATTAGTGCTTCCCTACACTTCTCAAGCCGCTACATGTCAAATTTCAGCATTATACGAACATAGTTTCTGCTGTGCGTTATCTTTCAGTCACTCAGTCACTCAATCACTCAGTCACTTAGTAACGCAAGAGTTTTATATTTATTGGTTGTATACGCACACCAGTAGTGAGAACGCACCTGACCTTTCTGAAGAACATTACCAATCATGTATGTGTTTCTCTTTCTCTGTTTTATCTTTTTATTTAAATATCGGTCCCAAATAATGACTCAAGTACCGGCGGGAGTCATTGAAATTAACAGACCAAATAACCTGACAGAAGAAAATGTGATAACTGTCAGCTTGTGGAATTTTACCATAGAGCAAATAAAATATCCAATATTGACATGTACTACCGATGAGATTTTACCAATAGAGACGTCATACTCGGTATACTTACTGGTCATACACGACCATAGGGAACTTTATTCTATCCTTTAGCGTCGTTCAAATTTCGAACGGACCACACCGAGCGCCATTATCTCGTTTAAGTGGCAGAGCGGCAACAGCGCAGCGGATATTTTTGAGTAAAATAAAATTTATGATTTTCTGTTTTAAACAGATTCAACAGTAGGTACTTACAAATAAAAAGACATCCTTTTTACCGTATAGAACCATCGCAGTGTAATTATTACACTTTTTAAATGCACAACTTGAAATTTTTGTTTTTTTTTAAATCCACTATCCCGCTTTGACGTACCTACGTCCAAATCACGGCCAGACACCAGGACGGACTGAGTTGCCTCAAGGGTTTTACCTTGTGTTTGTATGTATTGCTGCGCAGACCTCCGTAAAACGTATCTACGTTTGAAACATCATTGTATACTACGGATAGTACCTATCGTAATATCGTAAAATCATTATTTGAAAAGAGTAACTATGGAGTTTCTTGTCCGTTCTTCTCCATAAGAATCTACCTTTCCGAATGGACAGTAGAGTCACTTTATTAATGTAATATTTTTTTTTTTACTGAACTGTAAATGCTGACGTTCAAAAGTGCCGTTCAATGGCCTAATTGAAATAAACGTTTTTGACTTTTTGACTTTTGACTTTTATCGTTACAGCCCGGCCTAACCTTGCAAACTGTAACAAAATCGTCTTAAAACAGTCTCTTTCAGTACTTCGATTTAGTTTACCTACCATTTTAGAACGAGCTTTCCCAACCATTCTAGTCTTTGCGAATTATTAAGCTTAACATAAACAACCAATTTTTTTACCATAATAGTTAGCACAACTACAATGCACTTTACCTCCGAATTGATAGTAGGAAACGTGTACAAACTGTAGATAGGTGGCAGCACAAATCGACACGAGAGCCACAATGTGTTTGAAAAAAGAAACTTTTCAGTCCTATCACCGTGAAACACATTAAATTTAAATCGATTAAAATGATAAAACATCAGTTCTGGTCGATGAATGATGATCAGAGATCGGAATAGGTAGACTATATTTACTTATGATCGTGGAAGTAAGTAACATAGAGTTGATAATACCTCCTCTAAAATCCCGGAATCATAAACATGACGATTGTATCCGGGGATTTAAGAAATTGCAAATTACTTATTGCGGTTTGAATACATTTGAACAAAATTATTATATTGAAGAATCTTATTATGTTTTAGAATTCCGTACCTACTAAAACTGTTAAATTAAATAGCTTTGTTTTCGCACAACTCTTTCTTCTTTTGATTCTTCAAATCAATAATTTGTAACTATACTCAAAGTCTACTTTATGTTTTTATAATCCCGGATTTTAATTTTCATAATTCCATTTATGATATCGGGATCGGGACGGGATCTTACGGAGGTATTATCAACTCTATGATACTTCTTCCACGAACATTAGGTAAATATAGTCTACCTATTCCAATCTCTGATGATGATCGTCAGCGTGGCCAGAATATGTCAAAATATGTGTTTTTTTGATCATTGTGATGTTAACTGAAACGTAAATTATTTGAGATTATGTCATTGTTTACGTATGGATTTGTTTGATTAAAAAGTGCTACTACATACAAATCTTAGCTATTTTTACAAATAACAGTACCTATTAGTAATTTCTAAATGCTTTTGAAACTCATACTTAGGTACATATGTTTTTACGGCATTTATCCACTTTGTCGTTAGGCACATATTCATGGAAAGTGAACACTATTTGTAGGAAAGCAACAGAACTTTACACTATTTGACTTATTTTTATTTTTCTTTGAAGTGTCCGAGCATCCAGAAATGCAACAATACATTTTCGCTTAGTCCTTAAATCCCTATACAACGCGGATAGGGCGCGCAGCTAGAGCGCTGGCAAGATAAAATGGAACGAAATATACTTGGCGTCGCGGGCCCGCAGACAGACGTCATACATTTTCGTCACAGCGCGGCAGCGCCCTGTCCGCTTTGTATATCAAGTCCCTTATAGTTGCTAACCAACTATATTATTAAAAAAATAAGACCTACATAAACTGGGTGTAATACAAATGACGCAAAACCTGACCATCAAAAGAAAACGCAAAAAAAACAACGGCTCTAAAAATTGTTATGAAGAGCAGTTTCTTTTTTTGGCGGTTTCAGCGTTGCAAAATTTGTTTCAAATCATCTTCATCTTCCTACCCTTATCCCATGTTACTTGGGGTCGGCGCAACAAGTTTTTTTTCTTCCTTTATATCCTGTCAGCCGTCACGCTATCACTAACTCCCTTTTCTAGCATATCGCTCACCACACAGTCCATCCATCTTTTCTTTGGCCTCCCTTTCCATCCATCCACATTTATATTCATAACTCTTTTACGGCCGGTTTCAATAACTTATCTACCTTTAACCAACTGTAAAATTAGCTACCAACAGTAGCTGAAACGTATTTTACAAAGGCAAACTTGACGTTTCAGCTACTGTTGGTAGTTATTTTGACAGTTGGTTAAATGTAGATACGTTATTGAGACCGGCCGTTAGTAACATGCGTTTCATCCCTCCTCTTCACATAACCATACCAAGTCAAGCGGTTCCCTTTCAACTTTTCCGTCAAATGTTGATTCTAATGAAGAGTAAAATTATCAGTTTTCAGGTTTTTTTGTTTATTTCTGCGACACTTAGTATAATGTATAAGTGGTGGGTTGAAACAGACTGTGAACTCCATATTGTTTCATGTGTAAGTCATTATTCTGCATTTTTTTCTACCATTCGACACTGACAGAATTTCAACCACATTGACTCCATTTGACAGTATTTAGGTTGGATTAGTAAACTCACAAATCAAAAACGACAAAAATGAAGGCGTTTTAAACATCTGCCCGTTGTCTTCAAATCTTCAGAAAAAGTGTCCAAAATCATCGAAAATCGTTTTCTATAATTACAATGAGTACATACATTAACAAAGAACAAAAAAAATAAATGAGACAAATCTCTGGATTCTTGATGAAAATTAGCAACAGCGATAAAAAAAACACAAACATGAATTTCTTTGGTTTATTAAAATATAAAATAATATCAAAGATGACAATAAATTTTTTCATAAAAATATATCACAAATCATTAGCATCAACAGCCTAACATGGATACATCACAATTTTCAAGCACATGAAAAAAGAGAATATAAATGAACATAATAAACATGAGTAAGAGAATTGAGCGCTTAAAGCTGCTTCAGACAGACTGACAAGCATTTATACAGTACTTGAGCAAGGTCTACCTGAGGTCGCTGTAAGAGTTTTAGCTGAAGTGGCTGGTTTATTCTTCTGGGATGACGATACCGGCGGCCTTTGCGCGGTCTTCATACTTCTTCCTCCAATTGCCAGTGGGGTCGTACTTGGCGGTCAGCTCGCGCCAGATCTCAATCTCGTTCTTGATCAAGTGCTCGATGACCCTGTATGCTCCCTTCTCTTGATTTTCCGTGCATTTTTTGCATCCATTCTCGATGGCGTCCTGGAGGTGCTCTGTATGGAGAAACATTGATGGTTTTAAATTTTGAGTGAAATTAATTGGTTGACTGAGAGTCCCTACAAAAGATTAGGAGAATCGTCCGTTTTTCTCATAGTAAATATTGACTTGGGACCATAGATATAATACTGTTTTTTATATTTCTATGCTTGGGACCGTCATTCACACTAAAAGATTTTCAAAATGGCCATGCCATGATAGAATATCGCGAATATTTGTTCTGTTTTTGTTAATTCATGTTCGAAAATGTGTGAAAATAAAACGACTTTTCAAAATCAAAAACTCCAAACTCTCCTTCTCTTTGAAACTTTCATAGAAATTGCTAAATTGATAGAATATAGCATTTTCTTTCTCTGTCATTTAATATTTGAACTAAATTCTATGTAACTTGAATAATATCCCAAGATTCACGGTATTTTACGAATATGTGTCATAGTGAGGACCTCTTTTAATTAAAAATAACAATGAATGTCAGATTTTTCTCATTTTCCTCATCGACATTCAATGCCACCAAGTTAAACAAACACACTATAATATTTTCCCCAATGTGTATTCAACGGAAGTTCGTTCTATGGTAGGTGAACGTGACTCGCCTTCAAATCACAACAATACATTTCCTAAGAAGAATAGATAATTATGATGCCTTCCATTTGATTTCCTGCTATGACTGTTTGTTTCATTTTTTTTTGTTACACTTTAAAACTTCATGAGAACACTGCACTAATAAATTGGCACAGAATAAATACCTAGAGGTTCATAGAAATATAAATGTTTATTATATTTATGTTTGTAGTCAAACGTGAGCCAATCGATAGTAAAAAAAAAAAATACTATGAGGATTCTAACATGATTCGAAAAATACGACACTCAATGAAAATAACGACAACCACAGCTAGTATTTTGAAATGAGCAATTTAATCATTAACATCGTTTTTTTTTCACTTGAATAATCTTTAGTTAGCCAAAGTCACTAGCTAAACTTAGAGAAGATTTGACTGTCAATAGATACGAATTGTATCATCGTTGCGACATAATACTCAAAAGTTGCTCCTTTTGAAAACATATTTATTGATCTAAATTGGGCAATTCTGGGAGCAGTTCCTGCAAGTATTTGTAAAACATCATTCTATATTACTAATTTCAAATCTGCCTTATATAATTGCACAATCTCATCTTTAGGTTCATCTATCAATGAGGTACTCTATTGAGATAATTATACCTCCGAGGTAAGAAATTAATTGCTTCTACTTCTGGGAACACGTGTAATGCAGACAAGTGCTTATGATTTATGTAATGTGTCCCAGTTTGTAGTTACCTATCACCTTCATTTCAGCCAAAAGACATATAGCTGTGTGGCACATTATCGAAATCATGTTAAACATTGCAACGCACAGTTTTTTTTGACATCAGATTCATCGTCATCATTTGTCATTCGATTCATTCATTCGTTTCCATAATCTTTGTTTCTTAAGAATGTTTTATATTTTTTATATTATCAAGTAACCACTGCAAAACGGCTTAATTAGTACCTAGTTATCTTAACCTTGTCCTACATTCTTTTTCTGTTTTATTAAGGCTTTCAGTAACATATTTGATAATATCTTGTACTCGTAATTATTTGAAAGTGAGCCATTAGCGAAGATGTACATAACATTGCGTAACTCTATCCTTCTAATTCTGTTTTTGTGATTGATAGTGTAGAACTGTACACACTGTTATTCTTTTTTTAGATTCATTATGAAACTACATTTTACATTACTTGGTTTTGTAAACACAATAAAGGTAATACTTAAATACTTAGGTACAACGACTGGAAGAAATATGTTGCAGTTATTATAATAGGACCTTTATTACAAATACCAGCCTGTGTTTGTCATTTTGCAGGGAAAATAACCAACTCCTACTGGTAGTTAGATATTTTGATTCCTTCTTTCTTTGTATGGTACTTCATACAAAGAAAGAAGGAATGGGGAATATCTAGACCATAGATCAAATTGCCTCTTGCTGTATTCCGTCTCCCAAAAGTACTGGCGTCCAAAATTCAACAATTAAATGTCAAATAGATGCTGCTGTTGCTAGTAGACTTAGTGCTAGAGTTCCTTCATCTTCTTCGTAGTTGAAGTTGAAATAAACAAAATTTACCTTTGAGCTCCTTGCCCTCAGGACTGCACTTTCCCCTCTCCATGACGCAGTTGACGTAGGCGACGAGCAGGCGCTTGTTGGCGAGGATCTCGTCTAGGTTGATGTTATCGTACTTGTCGGTGTACTTGTCTTCGGCGACGACTGCGGCCACCATTACGCACAGCAGTAGCACGAACTTCATGATGCACTGGAAAAGTTAGGAAGAATTAAAGCAAATTATAAATGAGGGATTCACTATGTCAGCCTTAGTAGTGGCCGTCGAGGAGAATTTGTGATCTGTTGTTGAATGGTAGATAAAGATAGGAAAAAAATATGTGGCCGATGCGATGGTGGGAAACACCGAAAGGAAGAGAAAGTAAAGTAAAGTTGTTGGTGTCCCAGCGGATGAAAAAAATGATGGGGTAAAATGATGATCTTCGATAATACAAACTTTTATCACCTACTTCAATCCGGAAGATGATGATTTTTATAAATCTTTTCTTAGTTTTATCGACCTAATTAATGGTTTAGAACTGTCAACGCACTGTTGATGGCAGTCAGTAAATGTTTTTTTTTTTTTGTTAAATAGATTAGAAGCAAAAACGGTGATGTTGAAATGACGAATAAGAGAACTTAACTCAGATTCTATCAAAGCAAAAAACCATTTAAAATAATGCCTATGCAATCTGACTTTCAAAAACTTAAAGAATCTCAAAATGAACACGCTAATATTTTTGTCACACTCACAAAAGACATTATTTTGCAAGAGTATTATAACAAACTTGATGCCTGCAATGGTGACCTAGTTTCTTAGCAGCTTACACAAATGCACCAAAATGTCACTTTGTGATTAGTAGTAGGACCTGGGTGACGCAAGAGTGTGGACACACACAGTGGAGTGTGGATTTGTACAGGTAAAGAAAGGCCTGTGAGAACAGTCAGGCTGTGGATGATGATGATGATAATTAAATTTAAAGCAGCAGAAGAAGAAAAAGATGTCACCAATCAATTTTAAGAAGAAAGTTTCACAACACTTTATTTTTTCACCACTTTAGGGAACAAATTTATGTATTTTTAAAATGAATGCAAATTTAATTTAATAATATAAATTTAAGTAGAAAAATATATTTTTATTCTGACCTACCGATATTCCTTGAGTATGTATGTAAGTAATCGCAAGTTGCCGAGTGACTTATGATGACCGTCGTAATCATATGCCTCTTTATATACTCGTTGACGGTGTACTTTAAACATCTAATTTGCCCCTGGTTGGTTCATTATTTTATCTGTCTTCGATGCATAACCCGTGTACTTGTTATACAGGATGTTCTATTTGCTTTGTTTATGTTTTGTTACCACGTTTTTCAACGAACTCTACGTATGTGCCTTCATTTTTGGAGGTCGAATGCGGACTTGCGGAAGCTTTTACTTTTGTCATTCATGTTTTGTTCAAAATTTATTTTTGGATATCAAGCCTTATAAATGAAATCTATAACGAAAAAATTAGTTTAATAGCGAAAGATTGTTTCGAAAGATGATGCATTACAACGCGGACAAAATAAGTAATAACTTCAATCAGCAAAAGTTGGTTCAAAATGGGTCAGTTAAATATTGAAATTTTGGTCTGCTCCAGAATCAGTACTGTTAATAAATATAGTGAACTGGGGGCGCTGCTAGTAGCACGTAAGATTTACATTGGTTTTATTTAACCTAAGCCACTTAGTCGGGGTGTCCTAATCTAGTTTTCGACCAATTTTCATATACTTAGCACTCGCTCTATTTGCAAGTGGTACGTTATTATATAGTTGTAACCTAATTTATCTGTTGTGACCTAAATTGATGTAGCTCTCATACCTCTTGTGCCAATTGTAAAGCTTCCTGACCGTTATTTAGTAATAACTTTAAAAAAATGCCTTTATTGATGTTCCTTTATTGCTTTCTTACAATTACTAAATGCCTACTTACTAAAACAAAATTGATTTGATCATAATTCTAACTTGCATATCAATTATTGGCAACTGGATGTTTGTGTGGGACAGCTTGTCTGTCGAGTAGTAATAAGACTATTTATTTTGCATTTCTTTCCTGATTATACTTAGTTTATTTGCTTACCATGCATATTATCTGTTTTTTAGCAGTCAAGGTATGCATATGTATGTTTTTTGTAGTCTTGAAAAACGTAAGATGCTATCTAAATAACATAATAGTTTTTCCTGCTTATTTATTTATTTATTATAAGGCTTCTCAACAATTAGTACACCAAAGCTTTAAAATTTGTACATTGCAAACTTAAGACTAAGTAGTAACTAACTAGTACATAACTTATCCAATATTAAAATCATTCAATTACTTTTAACAAATAACGAATGGTGTGCAAGTGCCTACATTTTAACCCCCTAATCATAAAAACTTTTGAACCATTACTTAATTAAAATGTTTTTTAAGTGATTCTAAATTCAAATTCTCTATTGAAAATTTTGAATTAAGAATCTGCTTTTCAATATTTTAGCTATATAACATAAAGTTTTTTTGAATTAGGCTGTATATGTATAGTAAAAACGATAATAAAAATTTAAATAACGCATATAACTTAAGCAGTTTGTCTAGACAAGTGCTTACGTCGATAAGCTTAAAAATTAAAACTTAATTATGAAAACAGTTTTAATTGTTCATTAATTACATTAACAACTTGATTCTGAAAACATTTTACATTTTTTGCCGCTGTTTAGCATAAAAAGAATAGTGGAAATATCCTTGAAATTGGACAACCGGATAATATTAACCCTGAGCCTGTGGGCACGAAACGAGCGGTAAGGCGAGTTGGGAAAAGAGGTTCGCATAAGTAGCTAGAGGTAGTGGCTACTAATGCACAACTACTGCCCAGCAGTGCGATTCTGTAAACAAGTCAACGAGTAAACTTAGGTGACGTGAACACGAAGTGAGCTGTCAATCCATATACAAGATGGAGTGACAGTTCACTTCATGCTCACTCCACTTTAGTTTACTCGGTTAAATGTTGACACAATAGACCAGCTATAGGAGATACGATCCCTATACGTTCGCGCCCATCGGTAGGGACACAGGAGCGTGTGTTTTATATATTCGTGAGCAACTTCTTAACTTATTTGTTTGACCTTCGATGAACCAACTTGTTTAAATCAATAAATATATTTTAAAACCTGACGGCCTAAAAAAAACATTTTCTTTCCTTTCAAATTCAAATAATATTTGAGAATAGGATTTGAATAATTTCCTGCCAGTATGTACGTACGACATATATCTATTTAAAGTTACACCCAGTACCTTAAGGTCGCAGGACAATTGGAAAAAAAGTTCGCAAAAGTAGGATTTTATGGAAAGACCAGATTATTGAAAAGCAAGGACGAATTTCAACTTTCCTCCCTGTATTACTAGAAATAAAAAAAGACAGACCGATTGTTCACTGAACTCATGCACATGCGTCCTGCATTAAATGTGCAAATCTTTTGCAAAATTTAATGCAACAATATAATGTTTTAGTTACCTATCTCATCTGATTTTAATAAATTAACTTCTTTTGTCCATTTAATGAGAACATTTTTTGTGTTTTTAAACTAATGACCTGGTATTTATTTTATTATAAAATGTTTTTGTGTCTGCATATTACGTAGTTAAAGTAAAAGTTTGATTTTTATTTTTGATTAAAGTTCCCGCTACAAAATTAATTTAAAAAAACAGGGATTTCAGAATCACATATTTTTCAAGCCATCATATTTTCATCTAGTTTTAATATACCTTTTTTTTAATCATTTGTGTACATGTATTTTGCAGCAATCACCCTTATTCAAATCCCATCCAAATTCAATAGTTTCCAATATATCCGTGTCTGATTAAGAAAAAAATAGTTTACAATTTTACGCGAGATTTCATAATCTTACGGCGTTTCCAATTTTCCGGTGACATATACAAAACGATTTTTTCATAATATTTCGATAAATTATAATCGAATAAAGATTTATTACAATCTAACGGAGTCTGCAATTTTCCAGTGACCCTAGTGAGTATGGGCCCTAGACAAAGTTCAAGATGTATCTTGAACTTTGTCTTGGGCCCATAGTTTTTACAAAGGTCACAGAGACAATTTTGCCTATTTGCGACTATAGTAGGCGCCAGATAAATGTGGAATAAAGTATATTGACCTTTCCCTAATAACTGTTCATAGGTACCTGAACAATTAAATATAAATCGTTTTTCATTATTAGACAATGTTAAGGATCACGAGAGATGATGATTCGGGACAGCTTTGTGTCATTAATTCCGTTTTTCAAATTAAAAATGTCAATAATTGTAGGTGGGTCAATGACCGTTATTCCACGATTATCTGGCGCCTACTATAACATGTCAATGGGAGCGTTGTCTAAGAAATTGTAGCATTGCCACCCGAATGACTATTTATTTCTCTGACTACCTACATCTTGTAGTTTAGGCATGCACGTATGTGGTTCATCATTCAGTTCATCATTCTCATCCATGTGCAAGTTACTAATTAGTAAATAATACAATTTACAATGACAGATGTCTATTATGTCATCTTCATTGTATGTGTCATGTGTGTCACTCATTAAGAATTCATACAATATTGAAAAAGTTAGGAAATTATTTGAGAGCACACTGTATATGAAAAGTACGTCGAGGGGAAACGCTCGCAGGGTCTTCCGTTTCCACGACCGTTATGTACCCTTGAAACTACGTGCATAGTTTGTTAATATTTCGATTTTTCACATCACTATCAGATCAGCTCATTAAAATCCTAAAAAATAATATAAATACATTCGTAACAATAAAAATATGCGCTAATGAAAAAGGTCATGTAATTGTTTTCTCATACTCCTTCTTCGTGTCGCTGGCACGACCGTGATTTATATTGTTTTTGATCCAAAGTCCAAAATATTAGCACTACCACGACACCGTTCATAGTTCACTTTTGCTGCATGTTTTGGAGCACAAAGGGCTGGAAGCGAAGTGGAACATAATTTGCGACTCTGTTGCATATCCACACCCTGCTGCAAATCCGTCAAGGTATCCCTATTTCGCAAGGTTGTAGTAAAGGAAGGTCTACCTTCCTACTTTGGTTCTGAGGAGGTCCAGGGACTCCTAAGTGGACCCTGTGGGAAGTTACTCGGTAGGTGATCAATAGTGAGGGGGGGGGGGGGGGGAAAGGATGCTGCCATAGTTAGCAGCGGGCGACGGGTTGATGTCCTGACAGGAATTGTTATTTTCTCATAAGAAGTATTTACGAATAAAGTTGGGAAATCTTTATAAATCTCAGTGGATACTTGAAAGTCTACTGTAGGCAGATTAACATCACTATCCTAATTTCAGGGCAAAATCTTAAAACTTTTCAAATCTCAAAACATCCAAAATATGAGATTGACATACGCTACCGAATTGTCACGAGGTCAATATCTAAGTGCCAATTCTACTATTTTTAAAGCCATGTTTGCAATCGCATGTCAGTCGCAACCTGTCAAAAGTGTATGGAAATTGAGGCTTGTTTGACAGGTGGCGATGGCGACTGAGATGCGAATGCAAACGTTGCTTAAAAATTGGTAGAATAAAATTGGCCCTCTTAACTCACTTTGACATTTCAACAATCGCTTATTGTCGTTATAATGTCACATTGCCTAGAGCCCAAGTCGTCTGCTAGCGCTAATGCAGTGAGTGTGTTACTGATGTAAATGACCGCAATACTATTCTTCAGGTGTAGCGGTTACATCTCTGTAATGTTGTCATCGAGGAATGATGAGTTGGCTACGTGTTACATATTAACTAGTCGAGAAATATCTAGCAAATGGCAGTGCTCAGCTTTGTGGCCATTTAAATTCTACTTCCTAGCTTGTGCGAGCGGATTCGCCCGCGTGAATGTCAAAAAATATAACAAGGGAATTTATTTCCGGGAAAAATGTATCCATTGTCCTATTCTAGCGCACGGTCTATCCGTGTGTTGTGTCCGACCCAAACAGGTTTTTCAGCCGAAACCGAAACCGAACCTTCGTTTCTGATTTCAGTTTCGGCCGAAGCCGAATCCGAATTTTATACAAACTGTATCAGAATAAACGCAATATTTCTCAAGGGGTCATCGTACTCATCATTATAAACAACTTTTTCTATGGACCAACCCCGAAATCGCGAAAATATTGCGGTATTGCGTTTAGTCTGTTACAGGTTCTATGGACATACTATACCTATAAATTATATTTGTATATAATATACTCAACATGTTACAAGTTGTCTGTAAACATGCGATCATGTTTCAAAGTATTTAAGATGCTATAGAGGTTAATTGAATTCATTATTTTTATACATACGTCAACTTAAATATAAAAAAAAATAATAAGCTTTTATTACTTATTAATAAAAATAGCAAAAAAGTAAAAAATAATTTAATTCTGAAAAGAAATGCATTTTATGGATAACTTATATCCCATTTTTTAAATAAAAAATGTCATGTAAATCCCGTCAAAATATCATGCGCTTTTATTTAAAAAAATGGTATATAATGTATTTATGATTCGGGATTTACTACAGGATAGTTCGTAGCGCATAGCGGCGTTTTTCCGTAGCCCGTAGTCATCCGTAGTACGCATACATGTGTGATGTTTTGAGCACTTAAAGTGTTTTTTCATTTATATTTTATTTAAACAACTTACATCTATTTAATTAGAGGGACTTGGGATGTGATTTTCTCGTTTTATAACGGAGTTCCATCATCAGATATGCTCCATGTCATCATAATATTGCATTATCACGCGATAGGTATACATATGCGTAAAATCTCTCAATCTCAATCGAAAACCGGCAAGTGTGTGAAAACCACGGGACAAGTGAATCTAAATAACAGCTTGTAATAAAAAATACCCACTGAATTGAGAACCTCCTCCTTTTTCGAAAGTCGGTTAAAAATAAAAACAAAAATAAAATTGGATACAAAAATTATGATTTTTTAATGTTATTTAAACAATTTAAGATAAAAAAATATAAAACATGTTTTAAAAACTTATCTACTCTTGTAAGTTAAATTTGTCAAAAATCAATAAGTATTATTTACCTAAACTAGAACCTTTTATATTCTCCTGTATACACCCGAAGTTAGCCGACCAATGCACGACAATAACAAACACCGAGTGTCGGCGGGGCCGAAGGTTTGGTAAATTTTTGGCCGAAACCGGAGCTTTGGCTGAAACTAAAATTTTGGGCCGAAAATGGCCGAAATCGAAACCCAAACCAAACCTTCGGTCGGTCTTTACCCATGTGCCAAGTTTCATACAAATCCGTTCAGCAATGGCCGACGAGAAGGGGTAACAAACAGACAAACAGTTGCTTTCGCTTTTACCCGGGGCTTCCCTCGCGTTAACTAAAGTTTTCGCAAAAGCCTTGAATCATCTCCTGGGTTATATCTATCTCTGCACCAAAATTCATATAAATCGGTTCAGTGGTTTGGGCGACAAAGGGTTACAAACAACGTAACTCACTTTCGCCTGTGTAATATTAGTAAGGATTAATGTGGAGTATATAAAGATTACATGTATGTATAGAATTCATTATGCATTCATGATATTATGATTTCATGGAATTGGTTAAAGAATATAGATTCAGTAACTGGAAACTACATAAAAAGTACCTATGTGTTTTAGAATAAACTGTGTTTTATAACATAGGTTCTTGTAAATTGTAAATAATTAGTTCACAGCCGGTATTTACCCATTATATGCAAATAATTAATGTACTCGGAACAAATATTTCCACGACCATTTTAAGCTTTGTTTTTATTTGGTTCGATAGTCAATATATATAGTATGTTGGATACATTTCAATATGTATCCAATATATTATTAACATTTCTGATACCAGGAAGAACTTTATTATGCCATTGTTTATTGCTGATACACCTAAATTACTACCTATAACAACAGTCGTACGTGTACGTAAGATTTCAGCGTCATCTTGCAAGCCTAACAGGAAAAACCTAACGTTGGTTTTGACGAAGGCAACTTTTTATTGAACAACAATAGTGTAATCAACCAGTGCAAGGCCATCGTTTGAATCAGCCGAGTTAAGTTTAGGTTAATATAAAAATTCCAGTTACCTAACTTTAATATAATTATTTTTTGCTCTATTATGTAGTGTAAAAAATTTGCGCCAACATTTGTGGTGTTACATTAGCTAAGTATATAGCATATTGAGGACTTAATTTAGGCATTTATTTAGGTCTCCCGCAAGGTGGACCGATGTGCTGGTGCGGACCGCAGAAATCCCATTTAATGGAATATCGATCGGTCCGCAGGACCACAGGACCGCAAAATAAATAAATAGAGGCTTCCTATGCGCTACGTAAGTTTCATTTAACGTTACAGCAATTACCTATTGCGGTTTCTTCAGTAAGCATGCGGTTTATTGCAAACTATTATCTTTTTACCCTAGGTATTTTTTAGTGTAGATATAAACCAGTCTGATTACCTTATCTAATCTTCACTGGGCTTCCCAGTCATATGTTCACATATGACTGGCAGCCCCTCGACCTCTACAACGTCGTTTTGTCTCTTCCTCACGCGGTCCTCCTCCTCTTTACTAGCATTACTGCTTCGCAGAAGGAGGTGACCGCTTTCCATGCCTCCTCGCTCCGGCTATGCATTGAACCAGGGCCGGACGCGAGAGGTCGCCGCCGCACGTTGGCACCCCTGCGGTAGCCCTGAACGCCAGAACAAACAAACGGGTACCCAAATCCGCATATCTAAATGTATTTCCCTCAAAGTCTATGCTAATGGCATCAAGACTCTTTCAAACAGTGAAAGAAATGTGTCCTATTCTTGGTGTGTCTAACTTGTGTCTACGATTCATACCAGAAGTAGCGATTATGTAAATACCATAGTTATTGGTTCTCGCAGACCCAAAGATGAAAACATCACAGAGCGACGCCTGTGCTGTGGCGTCAGGTTCATCAAAAACAACTTTGCTAGCGTATTCATAGCCACGTACCTATAGCTTTCTTCCTTCACTTCGACGTGCTTCCATCAGAGCAGTTCTGCAGCAGAAGAAAATCTGCAAACCTTTACAAATTAATCATCGCTGAGGAAAATACCTAGATCTTTTTGCAATATAATTATCAACATTTTAGTCTTAGTCGAGGTCAGGCATTATACTGTATTTGCTGACTACAATACCCTGTCATTGTTGTTTGCACAGAACGCTGGCGCGTTGCGTATTACATTTACGTGGCACAGATTTAGTTTTCTCGGTATCTCGCCTCATACATACGTAGTTTTTTCATTCCAGAAAGTTAAGAATATATCACCTACGCTGAAATAACTTAAATATTCAAATTATGTTCCTGGGTTTATCCATTAGGAAACTTTCATGAGCAGCCCTGAGGCTGGAAGTTGGCGTCGTGACCCCCCGAGCCGAAAAAAGCACATAAAGACGATGATATTGCGCTTGATTTTTCCACGGTCGTGACAAATGCCCTTCCTTCAAGACTATGGGAGCAAAGGAACAGAGACCTATCCTTGCGCACACACTTGTGCACTTTACTAGTTCTTGCGTACATGGCTAATCTTCATTGAGATTGGCCACCGTGACCGCAATTCAGTCGGGAGAATGATTGAAATACAACATTTGCCTTAAGTTAGTTTCACTTGGGCTAACATAACAAATCTGCCGGGTCGCCGGAGCGACAACTGAATGCAGCAGATGCAACAAGCATAAACCAATGGCGACCTTCATGCACCGCGTTGAGCAAGCCCGAATGTTGACGACCTCGTCGGCTCTCGATAGGTGAAGCTACAGAGCATGGAAATTACCCGCTGGCATTGACTAATATTGTAAATGCAATGCGATCTTAGGCGAGATAAACTTAAACATCCTCCTTATCGTTAAAGTTTTTTGTTTATTTAGGTTATATAAAACTATAAACAAACTTTAGCACTCAGGTCTGCCGCAGCAAAGACAATCTCCACAGGGGGGGTTTCTCGGTTCCAATCTTCAGTGTTTGTGCAGCGTCTTTCCGCAGACCATGGCCACCATGGCACTTTTCATCTTGCGCCGTATGCCCTGCACATGTGAGGACCTAATGATGCATTGCCGTGGCCGAATACTGAGCTAGGCAAAGGTATTAAGGATTATCTATTTTTGACATAACACGCTAAGAAGAAGAATGCGAAAGTAATTGGAAAAACTTAGGACCTTTAGGAAGACACAGAACACTTTTATAGGTATACCACACGATGCTAATGGAGAGAGTACGTCTACGTATTCCTACCTTCAGCTGTCATATCCCGATCCGTCTAAATTGTAAAGGGCCATCATAGACACGCTTGGCTTGTATGAAAGCCTTGACAATGCCTTCTACCAGTGGCCACTGAGGCATCTCGGAGCTCTGTGGCTGAATCATTAGCATCTGAGAAGGCACTGGTTGTTGTATAATAATTACAGATACGTAGAGAATTGAGAACTCCTTTACAAATACTATTATCTGTTTGTCTTTATAAGCTTTCGGTTGATAGGAAGAGGCTGGAATAGTTTCCTATTCAGCAACCAGGCATAGGACTCTATAGTACTTCTCCAGAGGCTCGATACCAAATGACATTCTAGGCGAAATTTCTGTGTTTGAAATTAAATAACTAACGTTTCAGTAGCGCTTGTCAATCCTATACATTCTGAATTCAACGTGTAACAGAATAAACGCAAAATCGACTCCCCCATACGTTTATGTGCGCATAACTCGACAAAATAGCTGATTTTCTTTCAAAATCGGGGTTAGTCCCATAGTAAAAGTTGTTCATAATGATGAGTACAATGACCCCTTAAGAGGTATTGCGTTTATTCTGTTACACGTTGTATCTTAACAGTCGATTGAATGTCACTCTGCAGCTATACTCAAATTGCAGCGAGAAGCTTTTGTGTGTTAATGGTTAACTGGTTTACTCAATGTCGCAGTAGCTGTCTCTGCCAGGGTTGCGGAATTTGTTCGAAAGAGTCACCGCGGCCCTGGAACGCAAAGGGCTTTAGAAGGAACACGGATGGGTTTTAGTCAGTAAGAGTCTGACACGCCCTTCCGCTCCACCAAGATTGGAAGAAGTCATTTGATGATGACCATCCTTAAAAAAAAAGTAGCAGTCCTACTGAGTAAAATACCTATCTATGCTGTACAGCACTCATTGTCTGGGATTAATCATCCGCTGGTAAAAACATATTTTCAAAAATATAGTTTTCTCGTACTGTAGGTTATCGCGGCCCATTATGATAATATATGAAGCGCTGTGTGGCCCAGGAAGGAAAAGGTTGAGTATGGCTGGTCTAGAGGCTCTAGTAAGCCTTAGTTTGAGACATTCTACCGAAAGGAGCTAGGCCACATGCACGATTGACTTATTATTTTATCAATCAGACACTTTTGTCATGGCTTTTTTTATAAGATCACTCGATGTTTCTTCACAGAAACATATCTAAGCAGTTAATTAAAAATTCCATGTAGGATCAGGACCTTGTCACTAATTAAAGTAAACCCATTGTTGGCGGCCTCACGCGCTTTTTCAAACGAACAGTGCGCAATATTTCAGAGTTTTAGAGGCCAAAGTCTAAATGCTTGTTTGTAATATCATTAGCAGATTGGATTCCAGCTTAGCTAATTACATGCAGTGCGGATGTGTTTCTAATTAGCAATTTTTTATTCATCAAAAACAATTTACGTAAATACTATTATTTAGGTTTAACTACGTCAATATACAAAAACTTTATGCATTATGTAATAAGCTCGACACTAAGACAATTTATAATATTAGGTACCTACTAACTTTATGTGGTTACCACGAATTTGAACTTTTCCATTCATTAGTGAACTATATTTGTTGGAGGAAAATATTGAATTAAAGTTGTTCGCGTAACTGCCTATAGCTTGTTGTACTTGTTGTGAAATGCAAGTGTCAACCAGGCTGTTTACTTTGGTGGCCTTTTAAAATTCTGCTTATTCTTTGAGGAAAACAAAATTTGAGTTGACTTTTGCATGAATAAATTGTCCATAAATAGGCTTTTGCTAAATCATATCCGTTGCACGAGTCGATCTCCAAGGTTAAGCAACATGTGCTAAGGTTGATCTGTGGATGGGTGACCATCCATTACTTTCCGAGTTGGTCTTCTAGAACCTTACTTAGATCAGCAAAAATCGTTCAAGTGCGAGTTGGACTCGCGTGTAAAGAGCGCAGAACGAAATTCAACATGTTATTTTAAAACCATTAACATATTATACGTTTTCCTATAACCTATAAGTAAATAAAGAAGTTATGTTCCTAAATATTATTCTAAGTAGTTTCGGAGATATTCGGGGGATGTCCTTTCATGTAAACCTTAAAAACATTTATTTTTAACCGACTTAAAAAAAGGTGCAGGTTCTCCATTCGTCGGAATCTTTTTTTATGTATGTTCATTGTTCCCCGATTACTCAAAGAGGTCGGGGACCGATTTGGAAAGTTCTTCTTTTATTTGAAAAGGTATACTTCTTAGGTGGTCCTATGGTCATCAGGTCAGGATCTGAGAATGGGATCCTGGTGAAATCGAGGGAACTCTTCAAATTTTATACGCACACTTAAAGCGATTTGGGTAATGTTTTGGAAGAGTATTTTCTTGGAGTCAATCAACATTTAAATTTGGTGAAGATGTGATGAAGAACTTCGGAGATAGACAACTCAACCATAGGACTCTTTAGTAAATGATAGCAAATAGACCGGGATTGCTGAAATCCCATGTCTGTGTATTGTTAACACGTTACGGAGTTAACACAGTACGTTGTGAAGGACGTGTACGAACATGTGTTACAAACAGTTCACCTTTTAAATTTTAATCAATTTCAATGTTTTTAGGGTTATCTTTTTGTGTGTGATTCTTTTTGTGTTGGGTTTAGTTATAGCCATATTACATTTGCATTGGAAGTTGAACTTCGAAGATACACCAGTGACCTCCTCAAATTCTATGAAATGTAAAGTAATTCGGGCATACTATCCCAAAAAATGGCAAATAGGCAGATATGCTACGTTCATATCTTTTATTCAAACAAAAGAAGTTTATAACAAAGTCTCATATTGTGCAACATCGCGTAACGCTTTATTGTTAGGACTTAAATATTCGCTTATTTTACCTCATCGTAGCTATTTAAACGGAAAAGTACTAATATTTTATTATTTCAAGGCCACTGACTGATCTCTTTTGGTGTTAGTTCTCCACCATCTGTTTCCATAAAAGGAAAAAGTTTTATTTCCTTTCACGAATGTAGTAAAGAGTTTATGTTTATGTGAGTCACAGGCCTCGTCCCTGTAAGGGGCGCTACACACACAAGCGGGCCAGCATAATTTGTTCGGCAGTATTAATTTGTTGAATGGCAAGGCCGGCCCGAATCAATAACTACTTCTCTGTTTTATTCGGCAATTGCCGATCGGGTAGTCCATTAAATAACAACTGAACAAATATTGATGGCAATGCTGGGCGTCCTTTTCTCCGAAAAATCATCTAGGTAAATATATTTTGATTTTACTGTTCGGCTGTGCCGATTAATAGCCGATTAAATGCCGGCCCGATGTCTAGCACCCCTTAGAGGGAACAAACTGTGGTGAATGTATCATAGTATAATTTTGTTTCTAGAACCTGACATCTCTTTGAGACTCGCGTGGAATACAACGCTCCACCGATCCGGTCCTTATCGCCCGCGCCTACAGGAGCCGGGAATCATCCCGCGACTTCTTCATCTTATCCTGGGCATCTTATCCTGCTGCGGTGGCTGGGTCCTGTGGTTTGCCTCTCCCTAACGCGTCGTCTCATGCCATCGTCGCTTGCATTAGTGTTTCCCAGAAGGTCCTTCCCATGCCCTCTCGCTCCGGACAATGGAGTGGACCAGGGCCAGATGCAAGACGTCGCCGCCGCCGATCGCCGCTACGAGGACACAGCGGTGCTCTGCCCAAGTAAAGCAGACCTCCACAGTATGTTACACCGTGTCCTCTGGGTGATCCACTCAGTGGTGACAACCGGGCGTGTCCTCCCGCCGAATCCGAAATAGGTACCTCCCGAAACAAACGTGTTCAGCGAGGTCCTGCGTCAGGTGGCAATTGAGAACGCCGTGGCGCCTCTCTAGCATCTCCTCAAAGAGGGGACTTATCGCCACGACAATGGTGTGCTTAGCGGGTGTACTCCTGCTGCTATCTTCTGTAGCCGGGCAATTATATTGCACTGTTCTATTTCATTATAACCCTTTGGTCAACAATGCCACTTGAATATTGTCAAATAGAACTTCAACCAAACATTCGTGTTTAAACTTTGACTGCGCGATCTGCAGCTAGCAGAGGTAGCCAACCAGCACCGTTTGCCGAGGTCAGCCGCTACTCCTCAATTATTTTGCAGTAGATGTCGAATGAAAAAAAGGTGTCGAAAGTAGAAGATGCTCTTCCAGAAAAAGGTGTCTTTGACTTAGGCTAGCTTGAAGTTAGTTCTCCACTCACTCTCTCCAATTCTAGGTTTTAACTTCAAACAAGTTTAGCGTGTTCCTGAATGCTACTTCCCTTGCGGCATTCAGGATTCAATATTAACGGCATAACTCTGGAATCCTTCGACACCGTCGAGATTCAATATGACATAAGACGTTGAATTATCCCCTCGTGCTAGCATTGTGATGGAGAAATTGTTTTCACAGTCTTTTTGAGATACTTGAGAGCAATGATATTATAAGTCACCTTTTTACTTATAATATCATTGCTTGAGAGCATGACAATTTTATTTTAACAAAGATTGTTATTCGAACGATGCCAGATTTTTTTATTTCATACTTGAACAATTTTTACGACGTTCAAGCTAATATAACGTACTAAAACAGCAATTAACAATGTAATGATGCAATTACAATCTAACGAATCATGTCTTTCAATTAAAAAATTAACAAGACAAATTAGGCAACGAAATACATTATTATAGTCCAAAATATTACAACTGAGGAACTAAGTAATTTAGTTTTTACACAAAACATGTTTTTCTATTATAAACATTTTTTTTCCTTAATTGTGGAACGGAAACTTTATATATCTACCTAGACAATAATATGGTACGTATAAGTATATCACAGATAATAGGTACAAAACACAATAGGTCTAAAAACTGCCATAAAACTGATTATATATTATAATTAGAAAGATTATTAATTTATTAATTTATATATGATATTATTTTGCAAGTAGGTTACACAACACTTTTACACGTCAATCTTTTTTAGTCATTTAAGCTAGATGAGGCCGATTTACAAATGATTTTTTCGAGTTGTGACCAAAACAATAACAACCATTTAATCATAGTAGTTGGTTACTATGATTAAATGGTTGTTATTGTTTTGGTTGCAATAACCTATGTAAAGTACCTTTATTTCACACATTATTAAGTATTCTCAACAAGGATAGATTAAAGTAAGTGCATAATTATCAATGACTTGGTCCAAGTGCAGGTAAAACTTAGAAGAAGACATTGGTACTGGTTCCCCTATACTGCCAGTTCTTAGCGGTAATAATTATTTTAAAAAGCCCTGTGACAGATAGACAGACATCCATAAACATTTCGATAGCTGTTGATAGCAATGTATAAGGATTATTATTAAAACACCCAGAATTAATTAAAATGGTCATTCAGTTTTCACTAATTCCGCGGCCACTCAGTCGCGATATCGCGAAGATTTGCGCTATCGTAACAAGTATGGCCAAGCGATTCGTCGAATCACGACGTATTTTGACGAAAAAGAATGCTTATCCATAGTACCGGATAACCGACCGGTAAACTATCGCGACAACGGGACACGAATATTTGCGAGATAATTATTTGAAACGAGATAGGTATTTAATTGAAACTTCATTTTATGAGAGATATAGAGATATAAAGTGCTATTTTTCGAATTACACACGGACGAAGTCACGAGCAGAAACTAGTATTAATAAATTGGCAAAAAAAAACTGCAAATTACACTGAATCAAATAATTACTTTGCTTCATAAAGAAAAATCTCGAATGTTGAAGTTTTATGAATGAAGTTAACCCGCTTGCAGCACAGAAACATTGCAACGCCGAGTGTTGATTGGGGTTAATATGATCCACATCCTAGCTAATATTATAAATGCGAACGTGAGTTTGTTTTTCACTCCTAAATCGCCGAAGCAATTTGATAAATTAGTAGTACCTACAGCGATAGAAGGAACCCTGAGGATGGTTCAAGACTACTTTAGAGCGAGAGAAGCCGCGGGCAAAGCTAGATAAAAATAAATGTGGTTCCAAATCGTTATGTTAAGAGGTATTTAAAAAAAATTGGTCATGATTGTTTAAAAACTGTTATTTCGGGGGTTTTGAGTAAATATTACATAACATATCACATTAATTATTTATGATTATTTTAATTTAATAATTATATAACAACTCAAACATAGTGACTCATTTACTTCTGCGTTATTACAACAAAATGTTTAATAAACGTACATTTCCTTCTCAAAATCTATCCATTGTTAGGCATTTAAGTGTGTTTTGACGTAAAGTATCTAATTGGGTTATATCGAATCTATCAGTCTTTTGGCCCTTTTTTATGGATGGGATATCATCAAATTCCGCTCTGGGCGGACCGGAAGGGAGTGTCAGCCTCTTACTGAATAAAACCCACGCGTGTGACTCCTAATGCCCATTGCGTTCCAGGGCCGCGGTGACACTGTCTAAAAATAATAAATTCCGCAACCCTGGCAGGCTCTGGCTCTTTGAGGCGCGCTTGGAACACAACGCGCCATCGACCCAGGCCTGGTTCTGTTCGGACGGCGAGCCACCCAACGCTCGCCGTCTGCAGGCCTGCGCTTACATGGGCACGCCACAATTGCGGCGGTAAGGCCCCTCTTTGAGGAGTGGCTGGAGAGGCGCCACGGCGTCCTCACCTTCCGCCTGACGCAGGTACTTACCGGACACGGCTGTTTCGGGAGGTACCTGTTTCGGATTAAGCGGGAGGAAACGCCCGGGTGTCAGCACTGTGAGGAATTCCCGGAGGACACGGTGGAGCATACGGTGGAGGTCTGCCCTGCTTGGGCTGAGCACCGCCGTGTTCTCGTCGAGGCGATCGGCGGCGGCAACCTCTCGCGTCCGGCCCTGGTTGAATCCATGGTCCGGAGCGAGGAGGCTTGGGAAGCGGTCACCTCCTTCTGCGAAGCAGTAATGCTAGCGAAGGAGGAGGCGGACCGCGCGAGGGAAAGGCAAGGCCTTCGTCCCAACCGCCGCAACAGGAGAAGACGCCCCGGGCGTCGGGAGTCGCAGGGCGATCCCCGGCCACCGTAGGCGCGGGCCTGCGGACGGCGAGCGTTGGGTGGCTCGCTGTCCGATCACCACCAGGCCCGGGTCGATGGCGCGTTGTGTTTCACGCGCGCCTCAAAGAGATGTCAGCATAGAGGACGGGGCCCGCTAGGGCCAGAGCCTGCCAGGGTTGCGGAATTTGTTCGAAAGAGTCACCGCGGCCCTGGAAAGCAAAGGGCTTTAGAAGGAACACGGATGGGTTTTAGTCAGTAAGAGTCTGACACGCCCTTCCGCTCCACCCAGAGCGGAAGAAGTCATTTGATGATTTCCCATCCTTAAAAAAAAAAAAAAGGCCTGCGCTTACAGTGTCCGGGAATCGCCGTTACCGATTAAGTTACCGATTTACGACATTAAGAAAATAACTTAAAGTCGGAAATCGGTTACATCGTTTTGTGACGATACGTCCTTTTTTCTTATGGCGGCAGAATACACGCGTTCAAAATGTCGCGGGTCATAAAGACCCAACTGTGCGCTCACCGGGTTAAGTTCCCACCGACCGCGACGTATGAAAACATGCACTTATCGAAATTACATAACAAATTATCTGACGTATATAATCGTATGATGACAAATATGAATTTCGTACGGTTTTACCGCGGCATAATTACACAAATTATTGTCTTGTCTGGGATGTCCTAGAGGCTTTGACCTGCGTCAAACTATGAGGTGGAAATTAGGTTGTCACGAACCCAAAGTAATTTACTTGTACATGAATAAACGCACTTTTGACTCGTGGCTAATTAATGATAGCTGCACAGGACAATCTACAAGGTTAAGCGTTTTCCGGTTTGGTCCGTGGATGGCAGACCATTTTTTACATACAGATACTGAGATACCCCTCCGTATCTCAGAAAACACACCCCATTTGTCAATTGTAGATCTTTGACAGTCTTTACGGGTAAACATTTAAAAATGTGACAGCCAGACTCTGGCTGTGGTTATGGAGGTAAGATAAGCAGTCACTGTATGTATTATAATGCATCCGCATCCATTTAGGCTGAATATCGACCGCAATGGATTGGGAAAAGCTAGGCACGTTGATGAATAAACGCCTTTCCCTCTCAATTAATTTTAGTTATTCTGTTTGTGTTTTAATTATGTTACTTATTGCTTTAATGTCATTAGAACAAGGACGGAAAAGCCAGTTAACCACAATCTAGCCGTGGTCACGCAAGTTCATCTTTTACTTCCTGATCTGTTTACAACGTCCACTAACGTATAAAAAAATGAAGAGCGTGTCTTTGTCATTTCCGACACCTTACTACTGTTTAATGAGTATATGCTGTAGAGTAATCACTAGCATTTATAAATAGCATATATTTATACATCTTTAAAACTCTGAGGAAAGTGGCAGATGCGAAGTTGAAAAGATCAGTATATTTTGCTCTCGCTCAGTCTTTGTTAACCTACTGTATCAATGTGTGGGGTGGAGCTCCGAAGTCTACACTCCTTGTCTTGGAGAGAGCGCAAAGAGCCATACTTAAGGTGTCCTTGTTTTTACCTTACCGATACTCCACTGAGCTCCTATATAAAGAGGCGAAGGTTCTGACAGTACGCCAACTTTTCATTAAAAGCGTAATAGTAAAACAACACTCACTGCTTACATACCACCCTTCAGCTTCACAAGGTAAGAGACGATATAGCCCCGTAGATCGCCCTGAATTTCGCATTTTAACCCAATTTTCCAAGCGTTTCTTCTGCCATCTAGGTGGTTTTCTGTATAATAAAATTAACGCGATGCTACCGATAGTCAATCTTAATAAGACCATGTGTAAAATGAAAATAACTTCCTTCCTACAAGAAATAAATTACGACGACACCGAAAAACTACTTGCAACCTTAGTGTAATATTATAAATGTAATAAACATACACGAGCACACACTCACCGACATACACACACACACACACACCATTTCACACTCTCATACACAACACACACCCACTTATACCACATACATACATAAGCACAATCATACTAACTTCTTTCTCTTCTTTTTTTTTGAACAATAATTATGTTCGGGTTCACCGACTTTGTAAAATACTAAATGTTTTTTTACGAGATATTTATTTCTATGTAAAAGGCGGAGTCCTGGTGTCCTGAAACACAGGCTTGCAGCTTAGCTCAGGCACCAGTCTCCCACAATGTTAAAGTTATCATCGTAACATTTTAATTTATGTATTTTTTAATATTGTGGTGAGAAATAAACATATTTATTATTTATTTATTTATTATTTAAATTAAATGTAAATACTGGCTTCTGCAAGCGGATTTACCCGCGTGAAGGTCGAAAATTGTCGCAAGGTTACGTACTTTTGGGATAAAAAGTGTCTATCTGTGTGCCTTTCATCCAAATCTGTTTAGCCGTTCAGTTGTGAAGACGTTACAAACATATAGGTAGTCAGACATAATTAAGGACAAACAGAGTTCCTTCCGCATTTATAATATGGATTATAATAGGACCATTGGTAAAGTAAAACTCTCAATGATTGATACCCTGACCTAACCCTAAACGAGAAAATATCCTGTAATTAGGAAGCAGCGCTTTTTGAAATTGGTTTCTGGATCGTTGTAACAAGCTCAATTATCTTAGTTATAAAATTAGACGTTCCTTCGCGGAAATCCGCGACAACAATATCTTATGACAACTACAATTAAGTTTTAATTCTGCTAAACTATAGAGAGCTCTAGACCCAAGCTGCGAAGCAAAATGCTGTACTTCCCGCCGAAGTATACAAATGTAAAGGTGCTGCAAATATTGCAACATGCAACCGTGGGGAAATCCTCGTGGATTCTCCCCGTCTGAGGAGAACGTAGGAATAAGACAGAGTCCTACTAACTAAAACCCCACAGTTACTTGAGTCGACGCAACACGTTTTTTTCTTCCATTCTGTCCTGTCAGTTGTCACGCTATCACTAACTCCCTTTTCTTTCATATCACTCATCACACAGTCCATCCATCTTTTCTCTGGCCTCCTCTCCCTATCTATCCATCCACATTTATATTCATAACACTTTTTAAACGTCCCTATATTCTGCCTCCAAGCAAGTTTGCAAATTTTTTAATTGGTAAATCATTACAAAATTCCTTTAATTATTAGCAACGAGCTTTAAAAGGAACATCAACACGCCAACAACTTTGTCTCGCAAGAATAATGAGCAATAAGCATGCTAAATAAATTTATAATCATTAAATAATGAATCAACCGTTGCAAATAATGCACAAGTAGTTAGTAATTTATTAGTTGACAATAAGTTTTAATGTATTAAACAATCGATTGATGTTCCATCCAATATCTTTGGAAGATGGTTGGATGGTGGTCGGATCTATACAAACGTCCAGTAAGACTAGACTACACGAGTTATTATGAGTCCTGAAACGACTGCTACAAAATTCTCGGTACACTTGCTCGCAGGAGGCAATGCCGTCCCACGCGAATTGTACAATCCGCCAAGCTTTAGGCTGCGTTTCCACCAGAGATGTGCGATGATGCGTAGCGAGGGATGTGTTTGTTAAGAAATAGAATCGTTTCATTTACCTGTCCTCGTTCAGCGCAAGCGATTCTATCGGTTATTAACAAACACATCACACATCCCTCGCTACGCATCCTCGCACATCTGAAAACGCAGCCTTAACCCGCAACAATGTTGAGTTCGACATCCAGTTTATCCGGAAACAGTTGAATAGCAGTATTTTAAATAGAGTGACAACTAGTAACTGGTATCACGAGACACTTCGGTAAAACTAGTAAGTATCTGACCTATCGTAACGAAGTCAAAGATCTGCAAATGACAGCCGAGACAGTACAGCCGGTCGATTCTGTAAACATGTCGCAGTGACTATTCCATCTTGATTAAATGGATTGACAGCTCACTTCGTGATCACTTCACCAAAGCCTTCACTTCGCAATGTTTAGATTTCAATAGGCCTTTCATTATACGACATTGCTAATAACTTTTCAGCCGGTCATGGAGTATTGTTAAATAAATTACAGAGGAGGTAGTAAGAAAGACCGAACTCGGAATGTAAACTCTACAATACTATTTAGACCTAGACGAATATTTGAATAATAATAAAGACAGCTGACCATGTTTTGCACTTTGATCGAACATCTATACATGGACACACATAGCTATGTGACATATGTAAATATGGGATCTCTGCCTCATGACAAGATGTTAGCTGCCACTGATGCGGTCATGTGTCGATGTCGGCGGTGTTAGTCACCGCTAATGGCGAGAACTAGGAGGTGCCTAGCTGAAGTGGGTACCCTGGACTTGGATGAGATGATAAGCCAGTGACGAAATAATCAGCCTTTCTACGGAATAGAACTGATTTTACAATAATATAGACTGTCAAACTAATTACCTTTTCTATTCCGAATGCCCAGCCTGTAAACATTGACTTGCAGTTACGTCGGTAATGCAAGCCAATTTTTAAAGGTATCAGGATTTTAAAGGTATCATTTAAATTTTATCAAGGAAATTTTTAAAGGTATCAAGCTTTTTCGTATTAGTGAATATATTTGGTACTATTTTGATCTGTCGCCTGTCTGTAAACCAAACTAGTACATCCTTTAGGGGTTATATTTTCCAAATTCCTTTCTTTACGGTCGTCACCAATACAAAGAATTTTTTTTTTGGCTTGGCGCTGAAAATCAATCAGTCAAAAAGTTAAAACAATTACCTCTATAAATACCTACCCTTCAAACCAAAACTTGTTTCTTCAAAGGAAAAATACTGCTGGAATCAACAAATTCTATTTCGGGTAGGTGCCGAAGTCAACAAAAAGCTTTTTCGTATTTTTGGTGGTATGTATAATTAGAAGCCACAATCATGATTAATAAAAGGCAGGTTTTTCCTACACATGTTATTTTTGTCCATTGAAAACACGTTGGGCTCATACACAGCGTGTTGAGTGTATGATTTACCAGTATTTTAAGGGGTATAGTAATACCCGGTGACTAGATTAGATTGGCTGGTCAACACAGTGCCGATTCTATTAATTAACCGACTTCAAAAAAAGGTTCTCCATTAGGTTGTTTTACTTTTTTGTTATATTTGTTACATCATTACTCCGTTATTAATGAACCGATTTGAAAAATTCTTCATGTTAAAGGATAGTACGTTCCGATTGGTCCCATAGAAATTTCATCAAAATCGGTTTAGTAATTTGGTTTTTAAATCAAAATAGCTTCAGGAAATAAACCACTAAAAAGTGAAAAATAAAAAAAATAAAATTACAAAAAATACAGCGGACTTCCAAATAAAAATAATTAACCACTACTTAGTTCGGGTTCGAAACTAATCGTAAGTTCATAGGTGATACGGAGTAGAATACGCCCGCAACTAGCCCCGAAACTACGGACTTCGGGCTTAGAGTGTAGCCCCCCCTAATTCCAGTGAAAGATTATAATTTGAAGTTGAGTATTTCTCAAACTATGCTTAAGCCTGATTTTTATTTTAAATTTGGGGTTAGGTTTGACATCTTCCTAACTACAAATCCTCAATTCAGAAAAGGTTTAAAGAAATTTATTTCTCATAAGAACAACATAGTTCACTTAAAATGAGGTTTATAAATTAACGTAAACTTTGATACACTTTACTTTTGCTCTAGTTTAGTAGGTATACTAATATAACATGAAAATATATATCAACTGTCGTAGGTACAGTAGGTACTGACAATATGCGATTTTAATATATTTTAAATATGTTTAATTTAGTACATTACTTTATGTCGTTTGGCAGGTCGTTGTACAAATTGTGCTCCCCCATAATGAATGTTTTTTTGCTGTAAGTGAGTGTATGGCTGATTCAGTTGCAACGTGTTTTTATTTCTTAGAAAGCCGCCCTAAGGCGGAATATATATATAATAAGAAAGACAATCTTAAAATACATATCTTATCATTATCAAGCACTGGTTTGAAACGCTAGTCATGTTTGTCGTGTTTTTCCTTGAGGCGCGTCTGGGGAATGGGCGTTATTCCCTTGGATGATTCTAAGGGAAAAACGCCTATTCCTTACTCCCTCTAAAGCCTATTTTCCTAGGACCACTAAACAAACACTAGAAGAAGAAACACCAATCAATAAGTCATCATAATCATTCGTTTAATTCATCTAATTAAAAGTACCTCGTAATGCAACACCATTGTTTATGATATCCCGGTGCCTATTATATGCATAATGTCGTCACAATGCTTGATTAATTCAAGAGGTGAATGCAGTATAAATTGTGTTATGGGCAGATGCAGGCGTCACAGCCCAGCCAAGGGTCGAACGGAGCTCACGGGAAATCGGTGAGTGTTGCCACCCTTCTGATTTTTCTACCAAATTAGTTTTTTTTTTTTTACTTTCACCGTGATTGCAGTAATGTTTAGATAGCTTAGTAATAGTTCTTATTTTATCCCATTCTATAATTGAATAATAATGAATTCCGTAAAGAAACAAAAAGTTTGAATTTTCTTTCATTTCAACAAACTGGTAGAGTGTTGTTTACATTCGTTATACTAGTGTTTACTTGTAAGTTATTTTGTAACTTTAGTATTCAGTCCCCAATTCCTCTTTTTTTTTGTGTACTGAAGAATTTAGTGTCTTGGTGTTGTGTGTATCCGTGTTCCTCCCAATGCCCTTTGAGGTCCAGGGCCGCGGTGACTCTTTCGAACAAATTCCGCAACACAATATAGGCCTTAAGGTTATCAAAACTTTATAACCTTTTAGGGATATCTTACAATCAATAGATATTAATGTTTATGTCTGATGCCACTTGTTTGCACTTAAATGGAGGTCTTTGTGAAGTAATGGCTCGTGAAGATTACAGTCATTATATCTTTATTCTAGTTGATTATTATTCTAAGTGACACTTAAGTGCATATGTCAAGGGTTCATAACAAAAAGTAACGTTTATAATAAGTAGGTATCTTGGATGGAAGTGCAGAAATATTATAACGACAAGTATGTATTAGGTGCTGGCTTCGGCGTTGCTTGCATGAAAATGAGAAATTATACTAAAGCAAAGTACTGCCAGGGTAAAATGTGCCTTAGATCCTGACCTAAGTAATGCTGCACTAAGCTTCAGTCAACTCCGTTCAACCGTAGAGAAGTGATTGGTTTTTTTATCTCTCTCTTCTTCTTCATCGTCGTTTCCTCACTGCTGAGAATCGCAACCACGCGTCTTCAAGTCATGCGGTCTTCTGCAATGTGGGCCGCTCGGTATATGCTGTCTCCAACAGCCTTCTTTATATGGTCTGCCCATCTTACCGCTGTTCTGACTTGAGCGCGTTTTCCTTCGACCCGACCCAGTATCATAAGCCTTTCCAGTAAATGAACGCTTGACATTACCGAAAAGGCTGAGGGCGGCTTATTTTTAATTACATGGATACCCATTATTTCTGCGGATTTGCGCTAGGTAATTTTATTCGTCCCTGTTTTTATGTTCCTTTATACCAAGTACCAGGAAAACGAAGGCGACATCAATCAAAATGACAATAAGCAGCATCTTGTTATGGGAAACAATTAAAATCAATAAGTACCTATTCACGATCGTTTAAAATAATTAGCAAACAGATAGTTTCCTACTAAAGTTATTTGCATCGAGTTGTAAATCCTTTGAAACTAACAGTTGTTATTATCTGTTGCTCATTGTCGACTGCTTTGTGATTGCCTAGTGGTTAAGTGGCATGCACTTGGATTTTGGTTCTAATTCTAGTTTCTAATTGCTCTGGATTGGTCTCTGTGTTTTGTTTTTTCTTTTTCAACTAATTCCTCGTGTCTTGCCTAGTTTCTTGGAGTTGCTTCATATCACTCAATGTTGTCATTGCAAAACATATCGCCAAAGTGACGCTTGCTGCCGTTGGCGTAAATTGCTTGATATGTTGTGACGTCACAATCAACCAGCCGGTCGATTCTGTTAACAAGTCGAAGTGAAGGCTTGGGTGAAGTGATCACTAGGTGAGCTGTCAATCCATATAATCAAGATGGAATGACAGCTCACTTCGTGTTCACGTGACATCTTAATTATCTGGATTTACAGCCAACCGTCAACCTGCTGTATTGCTTATAAATTGATTAATTTCCATTGCCCGTGTAAACGCACCATTACTCAATTCCATACATTTTTCACGTTTTGAGAATCGCTTTCGCCACGCTACCGCTGACAGAATGTCACTTGTCCAGAGCCTCAGGAGTATCAACATCTTCTCATCTCTATAGAAATATTGATCGCTTAGATGCACTGCAGTGGGATTTTTCAATAAATACATCAGTTCACATAATAGGTGCCAACGTGTTTCGTAAAAATATATAAAACTCTGATTATATTATCGATGCAGTAGGTACCTACCGCCGGATGGAAATCCGGAGGGAAAACAAGTTACCTAACCACACCACAGGCATTACACATTAGGTAACTTGTAAGGACATTATGAATGCATAAGATTGTTGTTTACGATTGTCTACAATGTAACGTCGCATATGAATATTCTACCTGTAGTTCATATCTTAGAAACTGTTGACTAGGTAATGCTTAGGTACCTATAGCCAACACTTCACAGTCACTTACAAACTTTAAACCCCCTGGGGTTCTGATGGCCTAGCACGAATGTTTTGACGTACAGTAACGTTACAGTTTCATTGACGTAAGTGAATTTTGAATATAAAAAACTACAATCACATAGTATTGTGGAAAAATTTTATGCGACATACACAATTTTTATCATAAAAAAATATGAAATCCAATTCAAATATATAATATGCGCGAAACGAGTATTAAAATAATAGTAATTTTTTTCGTAACGTTATTATACGTCAAAAACATTCGTGCTAGGCCCTCAGATTGCGTCTCAGAAGAAATCCTCTACCTCCTTAATGAAACAATATTCTCATTTGAAGGCCAATTTAATCTCGTACTTAAAAGCATTTCAATTGAAGGCGGAATATCAGCTCGGCGACAATTAAAATTCTTTCCCTATTGTATAATGTGCTCTTTTCCCCTTCCACTCCTCTTTGTCTAAAGAAATGCTTCCAGTTTCAAGTCTTTTTAAGTCCAGGCCGCTCGTCTATGGAATGCATTGCCAGTATCAATTAAACGTGCACAATCGTTTCCTGTTTTTAAAAAACTTGTTAAGGAACATTACTTGTCACTGTGATTCCTTTCTCATTGTAATTTGAATAATTATTGTTTCATATTTTCTTACATATATATAATATATGTATATGTATTTATGTATCTATTTTAGTATAGTATTGCTTTATTTCTGTTTATTTGTGTTCTATGTTAACTTTTTATTTGCACTAAGTGCAACCCTATTCCGTGTCCAGGCTATCTCTATCCATTCCAGGTTGTTTGGAAGAGATCGCGGAATGCGATAAGGCCGCCAATTGTATGTTTTTTAGTTTAAGATTTTCTGTATGTCTGTTTTATTTGGTGTACACATTAGTAAACCATTTAGATCAGATCGTCGCTCCACATTGTTCGTCGTCTGCCATCGCTCTAGCACATAGGCTATGCGCTGTTATAAAAAATAACAAACAACAAAGTAGTCAAAAATCCCTCTAACAAAATTTAAATAAAAAACCCATACATACAGACGAAGGATCGCAACAATCGTTCCTATCGGCGTCACAATGAGACAATAGGTAATCATAGTAATTAATAACAACGCTTGCAGCTTGCCCGAGAACCTCGGCGAACAATTACTGCTACCTGAGCTCCCAACCATTGTCAGATAGTTTCATAATAAACAGCGGAAAATTATCGATTCTAGATACACTGTACGCATGAATTGATATTTTAATCACTAGGTTATTGCGTCAGTAGATCGGATGATAATTTTCTGTAAAAACCGCATGTTTTGTATTTTGTGAATAAAAATACATTTTTCGACACACTCAAAAACTTATTCTTATTACGTTGTTTTGTGCTGTGTGCGACAGCAGCGTTTCTTTTCCGGATCCGTACTCAGGCGGACATTTTTGGTTTCCAGCTTGCCTCTCATACAAAATCCGAAGATAGCGCACAAAAATATGTGATAAAATATAAATATGTCACAAAATAGTATGTTTATGAAATTATATGTATTTGTGTTGAAAACGTCGCGTCGTTTGGTAGTAACCCGTTAGTATCTGTAATTGCACTCATGGCTCAATATCACCACGATTGCAATTAGAAACTTAGCTCATTCGTATCAAAATGTGCTACGAGTTGATTAAATACTGCACATAGAAACTTCACAAGTAACGATTAAGTGTACTTAGGTAACAATTAAGTGCCTAAGAATAGAAATGTATGATCGGCCATGATTCAACTCGGGTATCTATAGTCGTCTTAAATTAGTTTTTGCACTAAAGACTTGACTAACATAATATTCCTTTTGTCCTTACAGAATAAATACAGACGAAATGAAACTAATAGTCGCAGTTGCTTTATTGTGCATGGTGGCGGTGGCCTGGGGTAAGCCAGCCTCTACCTACACCGACAAATGGGACAACATCAATGTGGACGAGATCCTGGAGTCCCAGCGCCTCCTGAAGGCCTACGTCGACTGCCTGATGGACCGAGGACGGTGCACTCCCGACGGAAAAGCCCTCAAGGAAACTCTGCCCGATGCCTTAGAAAACGAATGCAGCAAATGCACAGAAAAGCAAAAGTCTGGCTCAGACAAAGTGATCAGGCACTTGGTGAACAAGCGTCCGGACTTGTGGAAGGAACTGTCGACCAAGTACGACCCCGAAAACATCTACCAGGACAAGTACAAGACTCAGATTGAATCTGCGAAGCAATAAGCACGAGTAAGACGTGTTGACGAGGATGTCGCTTTGATAAAGAACGGGTGGTGGCAATGAAAATTATGATTTGAACACAGTTACCAAAGCTTTGATTGGAGTTTTTTTTTAATAAAATTATATTTTTAAACATTATTTTTATTTGCCTATTAATTTTAGGTAAGACCTTATTATTCAGGGGATGTGTAGGGGGTGATATTGATCCGCAGTTACACAAAGGATCCAATCCAATCGATAGCGCATTCACCTTGAAGTTTTCCAAAAAAAAAACAAAAATATTGTGCAGTTTCACAATTTTCATACGGATAAATTGATAAATAATACTTAAAATTGAAGTATAATCAAAAAAATAAGTTAGTGAGAATCACCCATATTAGAATTTCATTTCATATCATTTCGCCCTATTATATACAAAGCGTTCATCATTTGGCTATATTATTATTCTATATTATAATTCTAATTGTATCTAATACAATGCAAAAAAGAATCGCCTGCACAATTCACAATAGCAAGTTACATTTAGTCTTCTTCTGCTAGAAATTGGTCAAAGGAGGCTTTGAACTTCCGGTCTTTGTCGTATCTCTCGCTGAGCTGCTCCCAGGCCTCAGGATGTCTGGCTATCACTGCTTTGACCACCGTCCTTATCAACTGCTTCTGTTTAGGACTGCATTTCCCGCAGGTGGTCTCTAGAGCCTCTGGTATTACTTCTGCACAGAAAAACAAACGTAGAAGTCCAACGCCCACACTTATTATGTGATATTAACATTCTCAAACTCCTATGCCAAAAATTGCCTGGAGTAAAAAAGATTTTTGCAACAGTTTACATTTATTTACGACACCAATCATAAATCAAACCAATGCTTTTAAAACTGGTCTATCTCAACAAGTCACACGTAAGAAAGTTAAAAAACGAATTAATTGTTTTAACCATTCGAGAAAAGTTTTCTACTTTTATTACCAAACTACTGGGATTTTTAACGCTGTGACGAATCACACTGAAAAAGCTTTGCAGGACAGGCCCTTTGATATTAATCTTCCAAAAACAATTTGGCTTTTAGGCCTTGACGAAGAAATTTACATTTCGATAAAATAAGGTAGACGTATATGTTATGGCGCTCACTCTTAAAATCCTTTGCATCAGGCGTACAGGGTCCCTCATCCAGAAAACACTTGGTATAGCTGAGGAGGATCCTGTCATTCTCTAACAGGGGCTGCACATCGAAACTGTCGTACTTGGAGTTGTAGAAGTCAGCTGCCACAACAGCCATTAAGGTAGCGAGGAGCACACAGTGAGCCTTCATGGTGAACTAAAAAAGAAAAAAAAAACTTATACAAAGAAAAATAGAACTGAGAAGTGTAAGAACGTTTTCAAAAAAAGAGTTTAGAGGGTAAAATAGAGTGGTTTTTCACTTTATCTGTCTGTCTTTTTACAAAATTTTCTTAACTATCTTTTTAGACCTAAGTATTAAGTTTCATTAAAATTGGATCATTCATTTCCACGAATAAGGACCTGCCTATTTTATAAAATACCGTGAGAACTTAAAGCTCTCAATAAAAGCTGAGAGGAAGCTTGCCATAATCAGCGCAAGTAAAGTAAAACTACGAAGGTTTCAAGATTAGGTCGTTGAGGAGTTTTAATCTCCACCTTCCTGCTCCGAGCCGACTAGAGCCGGTCAACCCGAGCGTTTAGTTTTTTGCTTAAGCCTGATCATAATTATTTGAGCCGAAAAAAACCACTGCTGGACTGCTGTTGGTCTTCTCCAATGGAGTCCAACTCCGTTTAAAAGCGTACACAAAGTAAATTACGATCTATTACTTAGGTAGCTAGTGCTAGTTGGATAGCATTTATAAACATTGTGCCTATCCGCCACTTAAGTAGATGCAGTATTGCCGCAAATGTACACAACACACTATTATGCGACATGACCGCGGTTATTTTCTATTATACGTTAGCAACCACTTAAAACATTATTTACATAAGGTCTATTGACAATTACTAACAACACCCGTCGTCGCTGGCTAAATCTTTATTACATTTATCTGTTTTGTCTCCGTTATTGTATCCTATTCGAAAAGGGAGGATCCTCCGACCAGATGGGTGTTATGGTGAATAGGCAATTAATGCCCGATAGTAGTCGAGCTGCACTGGTTTGTTAGTCGCGCATAGTAGCAGGATTCGTGTGACGTCAAGTTTCATTTGTAGTTCGTATGTCGCGGAGTATATGTCACCACAATAGGATTATTTACGCACTTATTTACACACAATATATAGATATGAAAAAGTTAAAAGAAATCCTACAACATCTGGGGTGGCGTGCTAAGCTTTTAGAGCTTGCTTCGCTCGCTCTTGCATTCTTAGTTTTTAATCTATTATGTTAAACTGAGTGTATAAACAAACAAAATATCAGTATGGATGGTAAATCCTAGCATGCACGAGGTGGGCTGCCAGATTCCATCGCTCGCTTCGCTTGCTCTTATGTACGTTTTTAATAATTATATGAATTCTGCTTTTCGCCACTACCTATGCTCGCTCTTCCATTGTTATGTTTAACCTTTTATGTAAAAATAAATACATTGAAAAAAATACTTCTAGGTATTTTTGTAAGAATGATAAAAATTTAATCTAAAAACCGAGGTGGGGTGTAAGATATCCTTGCCCGCTTCGCTCTCTCTTGCATTTTAAAAGATATTTATTCTGCTCTGCAAAAGTTAGCCACGAAAGTTATTTAAGATCCAAACATTTTCGAGCTCGCTTTGCTCGTTCTGAAATTATAGTGTTGTAAAAAAACTTTCAAATGATTCATCAAGTGGGCATGACCTGAGCACCCACGGGATTTGCTGGCGGCTCTATTACTTATCGTAATAACGATAACAACTATTATAAAACTGTTAGACCGATTGTGGCTAGCCAGATCACGGTTTTTCCACATCATTGATTCTAATTAGATACGTACTGGATCGAAGAAAGTTAGTAGCTTTCCACAAAGTGTAAGTTTCGTTTATGTAATAATAAACTTGTATTACTGCACTCTCTAATTCACTTTTAAAGTAAGCAGGTATGGGAAATTGCAGGATATCCTGTTGAATTCACAGAAGCTTAGAAATGTACCTTTCATTATTTAAAGCAAGCATTTATAAAACAAATGAATGCATGGGAGATAGCTCTGGATAGACCTTGGTAACAGGATTATAGTAGGCCGTCAAATTGTTACCACTGGCATAGTCTAGTTTTCTGACAGTACTATAGATACAACAACAAGTCACAAATTGAACCGCTTAAGATTATATGATTATGTCTAAACTTTTTGGAATCCCACACGAGACAAGAGGATAGCTTAATTTTCACAATTAACATACTGATAATAATAAACAAATAAATACCTGCTAACTATGTCAAGCCAGGTCAAGACGGAACACAACTGCACAGGAAGTGACATAGCTAGTAGTATTTATAGCCATGTTTGTCATTGCCCATAAGTGCGCACATCTTAGACGTGAGTACGTTGGTAATGGGCGCATTACAGTACAGCGGCAGTGATACGGATAATGTCTACTACCGGATTATACCCTTGATTTCAATGATGATAGAAATACGCATCTGATTCATCTCTACATTCATGAGTGTGTTATTAAGTTTTTCCATTAGGAATTACTCTGTGACAGCCCGGAGTTGAAAGTAGTGTGACACCCCCGTGCCTCTGAACTCGCTCCGGCCGCGTCGGATTGCTGCCCCATCGGACTAAAAGAGTAATGGAAGAGGGACAGCATCTGTGTTTGCGCAGAAATCATGATCTGAATTTTACAATTTCTCCTGCAAAATTACTCACAAAAATCAGACAGAATTTGCCTACCGGTGTACAGCAGGTAACTGATGCTAAAGATTGTTAGTCTCCATTCGTTTTGATGCTTCTCTTTGTTTCACAACGCGGGATGAACTGTAATCAACATCGCGTCTCTCAAGAACAAGCACAGAAAAAACCTTAAACTGTGGAGTTTAAGTTTTTTTCTGTGCTTGTTCTTTTTTCTTATGCGTCATCCACCGGCGCAAGTTTTTAGAGGTCTACAATGACATTAACATGTGGTTCTTAACGAAGGATCTTTGCTTAGTTGAAACTTGGAACCACTAAATGATGGTTTGCCACCAAAGATGTGTAAGGTAGCCAAGCGGTGCGAGACACATTCCTACATACCCTACATACTTCGCACACATTCCAAGCAATCTGGGTTTTCCATTAAATAATTTCTAACTCTGCTAGCCCTTTTTCACCAGAGCTGCACTCAGCTAGGAGAATGAAATGATCCCATTTGCAGATTTTTCCTCGAGCATCGCCTCGCTATCTCACAGGATTAAGGAAAAATAAAAACCGAAGATGAATAAAATCGAATGTTCCTTTATTTTTTGTACTTACGAGTATATTCAATTACGAATTTTATGTAAATATATATTTGTAATATTCATTGGAAATTGATAAAGCTGTTTATGATAAATTGGATATGTTTTTGGTTTATTCTTTAAGGAAATCCTGCCATGCCTGTTGATATTTGCCTTCAGGGTCGTACATAGCCACAAGTTGGTTCCAGATGTCGGGGTGGTTTTTCTTGACTTCTTGAGCCAGCGCCTTGCCCATTTGCTTCTGCTTGTCCGTACATTTTGCACATCGGGTTTCCAGAGCTTCCGGCAGTTTTTCTGAAAGAGGAAAAACATAATGGGTTAAAGACGTTCGTATAATATATCTCCACATAATCAGCGCTGTGTGATGCTGTGCCATGATCAACTTGCTGAGTGGAAGCCATTCCGTCACTCTCACGACATGCATTTGTCGACTAATTTTGTTCCACCTTTAATTCTATATTGTACACCATAACAGCTTATATTAATTTAGTGATTATAATAGTTCATGTACAAAGGCGAGCTTAACTCAAAAATGAGTTTTCTACCAGCAAACCTTTGAGTGATAGAGAGAGATCACAATAGAGGGTAGGATCCAGTGCACAAATTTTATGATACTCAATTTTTATTTTCCTTTATTATCTCTGTGTATATAAAAATATATCTTAATATATATATTTCTTGTGTACGTGTTCATGTCACTGAACTCCTCCTAAACGGCTCGACCGAGGTTGATTAAATTTTTTGTGTGTGTTCAAGGAGTTTCGAAAAAGGTTTAGATTTACAATTGAACCCGGTAGGTGGCGCTGCAATCGATTTCTATAATTTTTCGTCAGCAAACGTTCGAACAGAACAACGTCCATTGCAATGTCCAATGCACGTCTTCTCTGTGACTATTAAATATTTTTTCTTTCTCATTTGTTTTTGTTTAGATCAACTGCATCATCTCACGTTATTGGTTTTAAAATGATTGTATTAGTAATCTTGAAAAACTTGAACAAGGTAATAATAAACACACATTTGTAAAGGCTTTATGAAACGCAGTCAAAACAAAAGAGATGACTTTGTTATAGTAGGGCTTTTATCAGAAAGACAAATCCCATTGGTCATATTGGATGATCCACTATTGAATTTACATAAAACATATCATCGCATATTTATCCCCCGATGAGGTTAGGCAGGGGCGTACTTATACGCAAATTTTTACAACGATTTATAGTAAAAAATCGTGGGAAATTAATATGGTTGGACGCTAAATATAAACACTTAATATTATAAATACAAAAGTTTGGATGGATGGATGTTTGTTACTCAATCACGTCAGAACGGCTGAATGGATCTTAATGAAATTTGGCACCGAGGTAGATATAACCTGGAGAGATAGGTCTGGAATAACGTAAAGGATGCTTTTTATACCGGGAGCGTGTTCCCTAGGGATAATTTTTCGTCATTCAGGCGGACGGAGCCGCGGGCGACAGCTAGGCAAACACCGAAAGACGGCCTATATGTATCTTGATTAGATTATCCATACTAATATTATAAATGCGAAAGTAACTCTGTCTGTTTGTTACCTTTTCACGTCTTAACGGCTGAACGGATTTGGATGAAATTCGGTTCAGTGATTGATTTGACCTTGGAGAAGGACATAGACTACTTTTTTATTTTTGAATATTTATAACAATGGAAATTGTTATATAATTTCACGCGGGGCCAGAAGCTAGTAAACTATGTAAGTATTGTAAATAATTTCATGTACAATAAATTCTATCTAAATTCGATCGTTTACAATACATCCGTGTCTTATCGATCAGACAGAATTTACAATTTAATGCACTTTATTGTAAACTTACAAGTTTGCAATAATCCTTTTCTTTTTATGTACTCTTTATATAAAGTCTGTACCAACATAGTTTGTAAGATAATTTCGAACTGTATATACTTATTTTTATTATTTATTTATTTATTTATCATTATAACCAACTTGACCTTACAGTTTAAAAAAACCACACAAACAAGTTAAGGGTCTATCAAAAACAAAATTGAAATATTATTTAAAAAAACAAAATACCACCGTGAACAAAACCTGACAAATCTAGGCAAAAATGAAAAAACAGAAATTATAAATGTCATTAAATCATAATACAATCATCAATAAACAATCAAGAATAAATAATAATACTAAATCAAAGATTTTAGATTTGTAATCACCCATTACGTTCGCACTGCTGAGACACAGGGCCTTCTCTCTGTGACCATCTGCGTTGTAATCCTCCCCTCAGTTCCATTGTTAGTTGGTGGATACCACAAGTCTTCGATCTTTGGTTTTAGGGCATAATGTGATAAGGAACGGTGTCCTCACGCTGTTGTGAAATTAACTACACAAAACAAAGCGCCTGCCTTGGTTCAAAGCCACGTAAACACTGATACCACTGGGCCACGACTGCTCCATGTTACAAAATTTGCACTTGATTTGAATACTATAAAATGTTGACCAACTTATTTAAGAATAATTGACGTTAAATAGATTTGCTTTAAAACTAAAACGCCGGGAAAGCGAGATGCCTAGGAACTGTCGATGCGGCGACACTTGAAGGCCTATTACCAGCAGTGGACACCTATCAGCTGAAATGATGATGATGATGATGGTGATGAAAACTAAAACTTGTTTTCTTACCTTTAACTTGCTTAACTTCAGGAGTGCAGGGTCCCTTGTTCAACAAGCACTTGGCATAGGATTGCAGTAATCTGTCATTGGTCAGGACTTCGGAGATGTCGAAGTCATCGTTGGCAGACTCGTACTTGTCTTGTGCAAGCACTCCGAAGGCGAGACAGAGAGTCAGTAGAACTACCTTCATGATTACTGGATATGACGGACAGGTGAATCTTGAACACAGGCTGGGAGCTGAGTGACTTACTTGTCGATGTGTCCTATATTTATACGGACTTCTAGATGCTTTATTTCTCAGAACAGACCACAGTATGACAAATATGTCGGTACAGATTTATGCATGGGCATATTACAACGATGATTATCAGTTCAATGAAGATTGTTTTGCCGCATATTTAATGACCAAACGGGTCAGCATTTTATATAAAAAAAAACATTATGACGCTGATTTACTCGGTACACGTTTCTGGAATGTTTATGAGCTATAATTCCTACTGTGTGCTATTAAGTGTTTTTATGTTTAAATTCGTTTATTTAAAATCAGAGGAAGGTATAACATTTTTTTTTTGGGATAAACGTACCACACTAAACCCAAACAATGCACCCCTGAAAGCCAGAATCTATATTGGCAATCACCATAAACCCGACGAGTCCCGGAGAAACGATTCAACTGTCTGATCCAGCTACGAAATTAATCAGAAAATATACGGGGTAAGAAAATACATAGCACGTCTATTAGCTGCTGCAGAAGCTTTTGCCCCGCACTACTGCTAAACTTAGGAGTTTAGGATGTGCCACTTAAGGACTAACGCTTATATTCTGTGTTTTTCTCCACTTGATCCATCAAGTTGACAGTTATAGCCTGTTATAATGATTTGACGTTAACGTCCTCGACTACGAAAGGGAAAAAAAATGACGGTTCCACATAATTATTTATTTTAAAATCACAAGGTAAAACTTAAAATCTCCTTACAAATCTGCTTAAATTGTTTAATCTTCGTACACGTGCACGCTTTATGTAATTGACACTGTTTAGTGGAAATAATAAATATAAATGCTAATTAGTCTTTTACATGACACAGCGAAATCGACAATCAATGTGATATCGCGCCATCAGGAAACTTCCACACTCATAATTCGAGATACACACTGCTGACCGCACATCTGAGATAACACTCCAACTTTGAACTCAGCATAATACTGAGTCTCAATAGCATTACAGACCAACTTATGCTGGTTTTGTTAACACTGACGTACGGTCGAATAAACGTAACGTACCAACTACCTCAAAAAATGAATAATAATTTAATTAATCTTAGTATCTTACTACATCTATACATCATTTTAATAAATAGCATAATAATTTAAAAACAACAGTATCATCAAACTGGTCTGGCTTGACCCAATAGACAGTGACGTTAATAACTGATCAAAAACGTTCACTAACATTGCTTGTACCATTACTTGGGATTTATAGTGCTTTCTGTAAAATGATCACCGTGAAAACTTAGCTGATGTCTTAGATGGTCAGTTAGAAGAAGAACTACGTGAGCTGTCAATCCATCTAATCAAATCAAATTGACAGTTCACTTCAACCTCGCTCAACTTTAATTTTGACGATGTGGTGTTTACAGGATACGAGTACATAGGCTGGAGCGTTAAACAAAGTGAAATTGCATCGGCTATAGCGATTTTCGCAATGCCAAAGAATCACAATTTGTTCAGAAGTTCTAGAAACTGGTTTGTTACTGGCCGGTGACTAAGAAAGTGTAAAGAGCATCCCTGTTGGAGCGGTCAGGGTTGTACTTGTCGAGGAGCTCGAGGAAGCGGGGCTCGCTCTTGGATCTGATACCCAGGAGCAGCTTGCGGACGATCGTTTTTTGTGCAGGGTTGCAGCGGCCGCAGGCGGTAGCCAGCGTCTCAGGAAGGACACCTGTAACAAAAGGGTGGAAGACCTTGTCAAATATAAACGAGTAGAGAGTGAGAGGAGTATGAGGTGTAGTAGATTTGAATCAGAAATTTAAAAAAAATCGTAGTTGTAATCATTGTAGTTGTGAAACGCTTTATACGTCGTACATCTCTTTCCTCTCTTCACTTCTTCCGTTTTCTTCGTCCATTGTCCCCTGTACCGTTCACTACCTTTTCTTTGTCATTTTTCTACGAAAACATCCATCTTTTCTTTGACCTTTCTCACTCTCTTCATCCATGAACATCTAAATTCATTTCTCTTTTAGCATGCAGTTCATCAGTCCTCATCACATGCGATAAGGCAAAAAACTTTATTTTCAAGTAGCGCCAGTGACAAAAAAGTTACTCTTTTAACTTTTCTATCCCTGGCGCCACTTCAAATTAAGTTTCTGCGACGTGCACCCTGGTTCGCAACGTGCATCGCAGAAACGTGTTTCGAATCTATTTAAAAGAACCGGTAGTTCCATGTTATTATTGTAGGTACAATAAATTATTTTTTACTTGCACTTTAGACTACAATCTTTAGACTACACGTTTTAATCGTACATAGATTTAAGTTTTAATAGGATTCTTATTTTTCCTGATGTGTGTAATTCCCCAGAGATAATATGACGGATTACCAACGAAAAACTACAGTAAAAGCAATATTGCCGCTTTTTTGTTATAGGTAACACTTACCTATAACAAAAAATAAAAAGAATTTGTTTTAATTCAATTATTTTCCAGTTAATAAGATGTAAACAGTAAATACATGCTTTGAGGAATTTAATGAAGCTAAACTGTCATGTTTTATACATTAACGGCATTGGTTACTTCATACTTCCGTGCTTAGCATTGATTATGGGATTAAAGTTTTCCTACACAATTTAATCATACACAAGGCATCTCCGAGTTTTTACTTTATTGTTCAACCGTGGCAGTTGTTATAAGCTAGACAGGAAAACAACCAGAACTCAGTAAAAAGTTGGATCACTTCCGATGTAAGATAATTATCCTCAATTAACATGTCATCCGATTCTAAGAAACAGTAAAATTAAAGATGGATGGTTTGTGTGAGGAGAGATATGAAAGAAAAGGAAGTCAGTGTTGGCGTCCCGGTTGATAGAACAGGTTGTGAGAAAAAAAACGTATTGCGCCGACCCCAAATAACATGTAATAAGGTCAGGAAGATGATGATGATTACATCTTAGAAACGGTAAATATAAAGGAGGAAGACAACGTCAAAGATAGGAGAATGAGCTAACAGTGGGTCCAAACTGAAGAAGGACTGTCAGAGACAGAAAGCAGTGAACATGTAAGAGAAGGCTAACTTGGACCACTAAGCTTAGAGATATTCAATTAACGATACGACGATAACAAATGAAAGTTCAGGTTAAACGCCTTATTGATTGATTGAACAAAACGTTAATCCTACATAGCTAGATGCCTCGGTGAAAGGCTCCTAGCGAAACATAGCATGGTTTTACAAATCATATCGATGTGGTCAATGCATTAAACACTGACCGCATAGATTTATTAGTGCCACGCTGCATGCCTTATTAAGTTCTTATTTAAAATCATCAAGCAAGGCACTAAGCGTAAATAATAGCTGTGTATTAAGCTAAATCAATGTGATTTAGCTTAGCACACAGCTTTAAAGGGCTTGAAAACTTTAGTAACTGTATTAAAAGGTGGGGAGAACAGCGCCCACTAACACCCGACTTCGTGAAGCCCCAGGGACATCTGCATCTAGATGTGACCTGCAGTGGTGTTACAATATGGAAAGCACTGAACCGATTCCGCGCCTAAATAGACCGCTGCAAACACAACTTGTCTTATAAAAATGTGGCGGTGGTGCCCTGTCCAGAACAGGAACAACATGCTGGAGGTCCCCAAGTGCCCGTAAATATGCAATTTTGAGACTATAATCAATGCCGCTAACACTGTAATCAACAGCCACTACTGGACCCAAACCGACTCGAAGGAAAAAGAAGGTAAATAACTTACGTTTGAAGTTCTTTCCATCCCTTGTGCAGGGTCCCTTGTCCATGACGCACTTGTAGTAGGCGAGTAGGATCCTGTCGTTTTGAATGATGGCGTCTGCGTTGAAGTTCTCATAGCGATTGGGACCCTGTGAGTAGCATGACACCACCACCGTCAGCACGCAGAGACAGAGCAGCCAATTCCTCATTTTTATGGTTTCTGTTACTGCTGTTTATCTGCTAAAGAAGAATAAGACGATATGAAATAAATGGATAGGCATCTGCTTGCCATTGTTTACTCAATTTGAGGACTAATGATGGGGTGTATTTAGACTAATATTGGGAGAGTGACTTGGGAGTGAAAACTTCATGGAACCACCACAATCGGGGTGTCAAATTGTTATTTTACATAGTGAAAACTTTGCCAACGAATAACTTTTTATTAATTCATTGGAAGTCCTGTACAGTTCGTGGAATTTTTCACTAGTTCAGTTTATTAGACAAAACAATTAGTTGCTACAGTCAACCACAAAATTCGATTAACACTTCAATCAATCATGAGCTCAGAGTTACAAGTCTTTAAATTTTGTAAATATCAATTCAGATCATTACTTTATTAATGTTTTGTTCTAACTCAATTAACAGATGTGCTTCTTAAATTCAATTGCTGACCGTAGAAACATCGCGGCTAACTAGATTTCGCGCACACGTTAAGAATACCGTAAACACCATTTAGAATTGAGATCAAAGAAAGTTAAAAGAAACAATAGTATCGCACATGTCAAGGTCGGTGCCGCGGATGGTAAAAGTAGTCGACTTTCTATAGCACCGGTCAAAATAGAAGGATTTACTAGATTTACTGTACAAGGCGTTTACACTGAGAAATTGTTTGAGAAGAGTACCAGTCAAGGAAGTTAAATATGTATTGTTAAAATAAAGAAGGATTCACTAGAATCACTTTGTTTGCAAAGCGTTTATACGGAGAAATTGTGGGTGTGTGTCCACAAAACAGGAAGAATAGAATCGACGTTTAAATATATTGTTAAAAAAAATCATCAAAATCCATTCATAATTGACGGAATGATCGCATAACAGACATACAAAAAAAAAACATACAGTCGAATTGATAACCTCCTTCTTTTGGAAGTCGGTTGAAAAGATGGATTTTCTAGAATTACTTTGTATGAGAGTCGTTTGCTTCAATTGCCGCGGAGAAAATTTTGAAGGTTTTACGATTAGCAAAACAGGAAGTAATTGAAAGTTAAATATTGTTGTGAAGGTGCGTGTTTGTTTACAAACACATCAAAATAATACTTTACCTACCGTAATCTGTGTATTGGTTGTCTTGCCTATACTGGGGTTAGTCAGGAACATAAATATTTATAGCACGATATTTTCTCAAACAAAAACAACACAAACTCAATAATTAACAAAAATATATCAAGCAACAAATACATAAGGAAAAACGCAATTGAACTAGACCAATACTAAATCTGAACTGCGAACGTCCGCTTACTTTCACAACACTTTCTACAAAGCTTTTAATAGAAAAATACTTACCGAAGAAAGTCGTGCTTGTTGCTCTTGCGCCGTTCGCTGTCGCAATGGCTTTGGTGTCTTGTGGGCCCCTGGCTTGGGACCCGATCCCCACGCCGCCGGGCGCCGGCGGGGTGCGTATACCTCAAACCTGTCTCGAGGTCGATATAACGGGACGCATACAAAACGCCACGAAGAAAGCACTGCGCCCGCGCCGCCTTTCTTGATAATCCTTGTTGTGAGGATTAAGTTCGACTTGACATGTGTGTTTGTTTCTTTTACAGTATTAAGCTCTCACGTGTCTGATTTTTTGTTTTGTTAATTTTTTGTTAAATCTTTGTGCATGAGTTAAATTAACTGTATAATGATGGACTTGATAATGGCTTTGGCATTTTGTCTACCTAATATTAGTCATAGTAACTAATATTATAACTATGAAAGTCTGTTTGTTAATCTACCATGCCTCAACGGCTGAAGGAATTTCAATGAAACTTGGCACCTGGCTTAGGGTATAGAATGGGCATGCCACTATTGTGGCGATAAGTCCCCTCTTTGAGGAGTGGGGTGAGTTAAGTGGCGCCACGGCGTCCTCACATTCCGCCTGACGCAGGTACTCCCCGGGCACGGTTGTTTCGGGAGCTGTTTCGGATTCCGAGTCCGGGTGTTATCACTGCGAGGATCGCCCGGAGAACACGGTGGAGCATACGGTGGATGTCTACCCTGCTTGGGCGGAGCAACGCCGTGTGCTCGTCAAGGCAATCGGCGGCGGTTACCGACCCTGGTTTAATCCATGGTCCGGACCGAGGAGGCAAGGGAAGCACTCACCTCCTACTGATGCCCCAGTAGCCGCATTAGAAGGAAACGCCCCGGGCGTCGGGAGTCGCAGGGCGATCCACCCAACGCTCGCCGTCCGCAGGCCCGCGCCTATCAGAACCAGGCCGGCTACTCTCTAAGCCCGAAGCCCGTAGTTTCGGGCTTAGTACCACTAAGAATTAATGAAAACACGATTTGACAGTTACTGTCAAATCGTGTTTTCATTTATTCTTAGTTCGGGTTCGGAACTAATCGTAAGTCCGTAGGTGATACGGAGTAGAATACGCCCGCAACTAAGCCCGATATCTACGCATTTCTACCGTTAAGGTTGAGTAAGGTTAGTGTTTTTAGGGTTATCACTTTGTTGTCCGTCTGTCTGTCTGTCAATACCTTTTTTCTCAGGAACGCGTAAAGGAATCAAGCTGAAATTAACTCCACTTCTAAGTCAACGCAATCTAAAGATAAGGTCGTTTAAGCTCTGTCTATGGCGCATTATTTGACGCTCGCAAGGGAATCAAAACCTATAGGGTGCTTTGCGTTGACCGACAGCCTTAAAATTTTCCAAGAAGATAGATCTTACAGTATAAGTACAGGAAAAAAGGAATTTGTTATTTTATAACACAAAAAAAACTTATATTTTCGGTTGTGGAAAACACCGTGACGTACATTGATGTATCCGTAGGTAATGCATACTCGATAAAAATCAAGACTCGATCGGAACCCTCGGTGCGCGAGTCGAACTCACACTTGTCCGGATTTTTTTATTCATGTGTTTGTTTATAGATAAATTGCGTTCATGACGCAACGGATCGACGGCCACTGTGGCAGCCGAAGTACCTACTACTTCCTGCAGTAGTCACCACAGGCTAAGTGTATCTTGGAAAGATAAAGAATAAAGGGACAGGAAGCACAATATTCTAGCTGAAGAAAGAACTACTGCCTATTTGATTTATACTGGCTGTTCAGTAAAACAGAATCTGAATGCTTATAACAACACTAAGAAGTTGACAACTGTATGCTGGTACCTGGTGGTAGATTAAATGGTAGCAGAGGCTCTAGATAAATGACATTATGTCCGTGATGTCTTCCGAAAGTGTTTCTCAAAATGTCAAAAATATATGGGACAAACGCTGTCGAAATTAGCATTTCTACAATGGCATTCGCTAATAGAGTGGCACTTAATGTAGCGCCTCAGGATTCTACCGAGCTTCGAGCAACCAAAATATATGCCACTGCCTTAGCCGCTCCCTTCGCTAGGCCGTTAAATTAAATGGCTGATTAAGCCAGTTGGCTGCGCCATACATACTTCATTATCCGTTGAGGTAATGGTTTTTAGTAATCTTTTACCGTTCAGTAAAATCGGCTTAATGCCAAATAACGGCATTACAGTTTTAGGACGACTGAGGAGGTTATTCACCTCCTTTTGTGTGAACCTTCGCGGTGTGCGACAAATTCTGCGCTGAGGCTCTACAAAGTGCTATTCTAGTAGCGAATGCGATTGTCGAAATGCGAGAGTCCAGCCAAGTAAAGGATTGATCACGTGACATTACGACAGCGTTTCAGAATCCCAAAAAATGTAACGTTTTGACAATAGCCATCGCCAAGCTACCGCTGAAAGAATGTTACTTGTTTAGAGCTTCTGGACTTTTACCTGGAGGTGCCATTTTTGAGTATTCGACAAGCGCTATCGCTGCATGATACAATGTCACTTCGTCTCCAGGCTTGCTATGGTAACGCTGCTTAGGGGGTTATCTCGAAGTTTGTCCATAAGGTACCGTCTATTTCAAATCATTACTTACTTACCTTAAGAATCCGTGATAATATGGCAACCAAAAACCTGGACCGAATTCGGATATTGCTTACGCACTAATCCGATCTCTGATCCAAATCCAAGCTGTCCGATTTGAATCCGAGTTAATGCGAAAGCAGCAAAGTAGTTCTTCCGAATTGGAGACTCACAAATGATGGAGAGAAATCGGATGACGGATGTCGGATCTGGTGCGTAAACTGCTACACAAATAGTTCTATGACTATTTTTTAACGTATTTTCATGGATTCGGATACCTGTAGACACCTTTGGACCTACAAAAATAAATGGAGCAAAGGAGGGCATCGGAATGTTTCACGAGCATGGCAAACTTACGTCGATACCATACTAGGGTTAGTGATTCTTCTGACCCTGTTATTCTAGCTAACGCGATATAGAGGTATATAATCCGATCAAAAAGTGGTTAAAGAATGAACAACAAAAATATAGTATTTGTGTTTATCACTGTTCTTAGAACAAACACTTTAACCTTTTGAACGCCATTGTCACGTATACACGACAAGCAAGCGCGTGTCCTGTACGTCAAACGTCACAAATATGTGACAAAAAGCACGGCGAATTTATGCTCTGACGTTCAAAAGGTTAATAAGTACTAGCGGCCCGCCTTGCTTTGCATGGGTGCAAATAATTTAACTCAGGAATAGTCCAGTCATTTTGTAAAAAATATTTGAAAAGTCATCATAAACATACAAATCCTCCTCGTTTATCGCTCTTATCTGAAACGGAGAAACAGCCAAATTTAGACAGCGACGTTGTTTTTTACAATTTAGGACCATGCTACGCATCCTTTTTTTTTAATGATGGGAAATCATCAAATGACTTCGTCCGCTCGAGTCGCTGGGTGGAGCGGACCGTGTTCCTCTTAAAGCCCTTTGCGTTCCAGGGCCACGGTGACTATTTCGAAAAAAATCCTCAACCCTGATCATGCTATGCCTGCAGTAAATCTTTTTGTTGTGTGATGATAACAGTCATCGGCGTTACTTTCAGACATCCCTCTTAACTGTTAGCATTTTCATCCCAGCTACATGCAATCGTTTTTCATTTATTCTTTTTGTGAGCCACTGCTAGACACAGTGTTTTTTTTTTCAGAGATAGTGATTGTTTGTCCATATGTGTTTGGGGTGTTACTGACCACGTGACATTACGGTTACACATGACAATCCCAAACATTTTAAACTACTAATATTTTCGTAAATACGATAGAATGTTACTTTTTTAGCTTTCAAAGCTCACGCAACAGTCCGGTCTATGTCACCATTGCTTTGTGGTAGGTGTCTCGGTTAGAGATACCACACACATTATGTAGAGTCAATGTCAAATAATGAATCGAATGCATGGATAGATCTCAGTTTAAATAAACCAGTGCAGTGTTGAACCCACTGCACTGGTTTATTTGTGCACTACAAAGTTGTTACGGTCGCGACACAAATAGACATCATAAAGTAGGTGCCTTCTGTTTTGTAGTCATTCATAGTACTTACCTAGGTACTTTTCTAGAAATACAGTTTCTAAGTAAAACAATGCTCTCTCTAGTTATTTATAACTAAGCTAGCGAGAAGTTTTATCTTTATTACCAAGTTTAAAAAAAGAGAGGTTTATTTTAATTTGGCGAGCTTTTTGTTTATGTATATAGGACTTATGTACTGATTGAAGTTTTTTCGGATAAAATTACCGACATTCACACAGGTGAATACCGTGGACATAAAGCAGTTTAATTCATAAATAAGCTACTTACCAATTACCAATATTTTTCGACTGTTCGTAAGAGTTAACGTGGTATTTAAGAAGTTAATTAACATTAAAGTAGAGATTGTATTTCTATAGTTTATCATATTTAATTTACATTAAAGCATCATAGCATTGCAGTAACTAACTATTTCATAAATAATTCCGTTCGAAAATGTATTTTTATAGCAAAGCGCCTTCTTATACCCAATAGCAAATCACTAATGTTGCGTCAAGTGATATTGCAGCATGTCAAGTCACAGGCGAGTGATGGTGACAGATATACCTCTGCAAAAATATCTTGGCAAAATGGGGTTTTAAAGTATCGTATCGATAACCATTGGGAGGTGCCATTATCCAGAAAGTGACGCACATGCTGGATAGCCTGTATTTTTAAGGAGAAATGAATGCCACTGATGCTGCCATTAACGTGGCTTCTTACTCAATAGAATGTATCTAAAAAGTTAACCTACATTTTGAAAACAAGTAGATTACAGAATAGCTGGGGGCGAGCCGGGCAAATGCCCAGAGCGGCTTAGGGAAGGGCGGCAAAATTGAGGGCGGTTGGCACCAACAAATTTTTTTTTATGAAATTGTGAATAGAAGGATATTTTGCCGAATTTGTTATCGATTTACCATTTCACAACTAGCTGCCGTTTTCGTTTCGTCAGATAATGTAGCTTATTCGAGGTGGCGTGTTCAAATCTTCGAGCTTACCTACTTTGCTCGCTGTCATGTGTTGGTTTTTTGTATGTCTTTCTATCTTAAGTAACTATTACACATTGTAGATGGTTGCTAACGGTATCAGATAAGTCCGATATTTTTCAAATAGTACCCCCCCCCCCCCGTTCTCCCAGAAATATTTTCGCGTTACAAGGTCACATTGTATAGTTTGGCGAATATTGTGTTTCATAGCTAGCCATACACGCCCAGATTTACCCGACAGATCTGTCTGACAGTCGTGCCTGGCGGGCAAAACTGCTAATGTATAGCAAGAACAGGCACAGATATACCTGCCTGATGCCTGCATGCTACCCGTGCTCAAAAACGGATCGGACACGGTACAGACATATCCGAGCATCTAACTGTGCGTGTGTGCGTAGGAACAGATGTGCTCGCCGGATCGCCCCCAGTTGCGCGCTAACACTTTAACCCACAAGCGGGCGCGTGGTTATTTGAAACGGCAGCGGTCGCGCGTAACCGAAAAGACCTACGGAAGATTTCAGGGATTTAGAACACCGATTAATTGAAACTCATTTGTTATTTTTATTCTGAAATTATCTATTTTTGAGCTAGGAACCAAATTGTTTTAATTTTAAAACAAAATTATAAAATAAACCATTTTCTTTGAATAAAGGACAACTGGACATCACTAACATATTATGCACGCCCAACCAAAAAGCTGTCTCCTTTGAGAGTTTTGTTGTTTTACTTAGATGTTTTAATTTTTACTAGCTATAATACGATCTAATAATTGGTATCGTTGTTTATTATAAACTCTAGTCTAGATTACTTCAGAAATAGTCGTGTCGTCAAGGTAAAAATTACAATCAGGCGCGTGTAGCCGTTTTGACGCCTACGCCGCCACTTAAACATATGCATTCTGTTCCCTTCTGGAGGCTCGGAGAAGGAGGGAGTGCAGCAGTTTTTATGCGTATTGAACTAATGACAGGCTACTAGAAACGAGAAATACTTGTGACTAGAAATCTTGATATTATGAATGAAAATGTATCCAGTGCGGTCGATTCGACGCCGCGCGACCGCTTGAAGGTTAATAGTACACACGAGTTTTTTTCTTTGAAATTTCATTTAGTATATTATTATATATTCCATAAACTGTTTTGGACGAGTTTTTAACCAGTTTTTGCTTTGATAGAGACACTACAGATAGACAACCGTTTCTGATAAAATCAGAACGACAACCGGTTAAATCCGTACGTGTATTGTGAAGTCACGATCCTGATCTGAGATGCGTCAGACGGATAAATCCGTGCATGTATGGCTATTAGCTAGATCGGGCCCTGCCGACAAGCGAAAGATGGCAGATATCAATTCGACAATTATGTAACTTGTGAAAAAGTGATATTATTGCATTTTTGACAAGTATGTCGTACTATAAAATAGGGCCCATATGTCAGGCATAACGATAATATTCTTTTGGATCCCTAAATCCAGCCCAGCAGATGAGATTATTAGATTAAAAAATAATTTCATAGAACGAGTAATATTATGTGCGTAGTGAAATTATGCAAGTCTCATGTTTTCCATTAGGAAACGTTTTGAGGTGTTCAATGAGGTAACGGTTTACTTTGGTCTCTACTAGTGTATGATCTTTACCTTACATTACCGTATTATATAATGCTTATGAATATACCTACATAAATTGACTGGCGTAGGTGAATATATGATTTGCCTCGATTGCAATTGATATAAATATCTATGTATTTTACTATCCAACTGTTTTTTATTCACTATGAGTTACGCTACCAGGACGAGTTGTTCGGGTAGAACTCGACATTCTCAATTTTATTTGTCGGGAGACAAGAAATTCCCGTCTTCTAATCCTGAAGGCACCGACGTAGTAGAATATATCGTAAGGAATGCTGTTCCAGAATTTAGAAGTAACAAACTAAAACTGCCTTTATTTTTTTTTTTGATCTCGGGGGGAAATCCTCATGGAAATCCTCCACCCTGGGGTCTGTCAGACTCTTACTGACTAAAACCATCCCGGTGTTCCATCTTCCACCTACGCCGGGGATCGCGGGAACGTATGCGACTTCCGCAATCCCCGGCTGAAACTAAAACTGCCTAACGTAACATCATCCCAGCGTAATTAGGGTCGCCCCAACTTGTCTTCTACTGCCATATTTCCTTATTAGTCCTCATCTCAGAAATCCCCCCTTTTTAGCCAGTTATGTTCCACACAGGAAGATAGGAGAGGAAGACCAAAGAACAGTAGGACTATAATTTCGTTGGTCTCTCGCTCTTATAGCCATCAACATTCTTACTGTCAACCGATGGTTAGCCGAATTAGCTGACTGTACTGGGTGCCCCATTTAACGACGTCCAAAGAAAACTGAAAAATATTTCTAGAGCTTCCCGTATCACCCCCATATTTATGTTATCAGCAGTGCCGGATTAGCCTATCAGCATCAGCAAACTCAGCAATTGCTTAGGGCACGGGTCTCGGGGGCACCATAAACAGGCAAACTACAGGTATTAGAGGTCGTACATGTGTTAGTCAAGTGGGACGAAATGTCGCAAGCCTTCCGAAAAGTCAGCAAAGACCCGGAAGTCACTAGAGACGTGCGCCAATCTTTCGAATCGCCCGTTTTTTTTTAAAGATAGAGCTAAAGATGTGGATTTTAAGACACCAAGAAAATCAGTTCAAGAAAATCCCTGTCAAAACGCAGAGTGCTAAAATGTTCGAGCTTGTTTTGCTTGCTCTTGTTTTGTTTAGTTCACAGATTCGATGCATTAGACTGACTGCAGTAGACTGCTTGAAAAGTAACTTGTTTGAAACTTTTTTGTGTTTTTGCGGTCACTTTTTTCGATACAAGTATTTTTTATTTACTACATTTTATTAAGTTACATTTTGGAAATGCTTCTCGAGCTTTTTATTTTGATACCACACATGACAATGTCACGACAACTTCGCTTGCCTAAAGGCGGCCGCCTATCAATATTTTTTTTATTCTTCGTTTATTTCCCGTGTTACTTCGCCACTTACGACGAATCTTATGTTACCTCATTTATTCAAATCTATCCAGCCGGTTAGGCTACACAGACAAAGAAATAATCCTACTGTCGAAAAACATTACCTATCTTCTGGGGCAGCAGTAAAATTAAGAATTTGGGGGCGCAAAATTCAAATCTTGCCGGGGGCGCTCAGGACCCTAGCTACGCCGATGTTTATCAATGTTGTACATGTCTAATGAGTATTTTTGTTTGTTGAATTCGCATTTCAATAAATAAAAATATTTAAGTACATAGGTACTTACGTTTTAGTAGTTTTGTTTGTATTTTAAAGACTAGTTGACTAGTGGAGTCAACTAGTACCGGTCTTTAAATTACAAACCAAAGTACTAAAATGTAAGTGCCTATGTAGTAAGTAAGTACTGCTTAGGGCATCAAGTAGTCTTAATCCGGAACTGGTATCACAGTTTACCTGCAGCCCTTCTATGACGTGCTAATGCCATCCAATTCCGATGATGTAAACGGGATAGTGCTATTCGCTATGTATAGCTCCACTCCCTCTTAGAGCGGAATCATGATCGTTTTAAGACTTCATAGTAGGGCCTCTGTACTTACTTTGACAATTCAAAAGTACCTGATAATGGTTTATTTGAAATAAATGCTTTGACTTTATTTGAAATAAATGCTTTGACTTTGACTATAAAAGGTCGGATGATAATGCATCGTCTAGGACCCGACCCTTGCTCGAGCCAGCCCGTGCCGCTGTGCCTGTAGTTTTAAATTCGCCCCTTAATAATAATTCCAGTTCGATCCAGCCCGTCCCTAGCTGTCCTCTCCCCAGCGACGCCCTAAGCCGAGGCCCGTACCCCACAGGGGTTGCCCTTAGCGTGTAGTCGCTTAGTTTGTAAGTTTTTTATAAGCCCTGGCTGGAGGCTTTAATATTATATTAAGGCCACCACAGGCAAACCCGGTTAAGCAGTCGACAACCTTATAGGTTGAACTGCGAGAAGCCACAATAAAAAAAAAAAAAACCAACGTCTAGGAGAATGCTTTAGGCCATCGTTGCAGTGATATTCAGATACGGAATGGTAAATTGAGGAGGTGGGTAATTAAATTTGGAAATAAAATAAAATAATGGGTTGAAGAAACACGATGTTATTTTTACTGTAGGAGAAATTAACATTAGAAGCAAATTAATAAAATTTTAAAACAAATATGTACCTATTTATAATCATTTGTTAAATAACACAGATTTTTATTAGGTACATATAATTACTTTTTGAAGTGCCATTTTAAGCATGCAATTTATTTTCAACTTTGAATGTGACACTTATTTCCAATTTAGGAATATGCCAGTTATGTTATAAAATAGAGTATTTTGGTTAGGTATTATTTCATTCCTTTATAGCAGCGACCTTCTTCAAAATGTCGTTATAAACGGGCTCGTAGTTGTCGTGCAACTGCTTCAAGACATGTTCGTACTTCGTCTTTTGGGTAGGGGAGCACTCGGCACAATTATTTATTATAAGCTTCATTGATAGATCTGAAACAATACAAACAAGAATTTTAATCGCGAAAAACAAGTAGAACCGGTTCCATCAACTATAATAACTAAGCGTCGTTAACTTCCTTGGCAGATAATTGGTGTAACAGGCCTTTAATGTATAATATATATAATAAGTTACCTACAACACGCCCGAGTGTACTAACTGTCAAATTAACAACGACTTTTTTGATGTTTTCATTTGCAATGTAAACAGCTTTTGTCTCACTAGAGGAATGTAAATGAAAACGCAAGGGACATTCGTCCCTGCCAGAGCTGTGGAATTGTTCGAAAAAGTTACTGCGGCCCTGGAACGCAAAGGGCATTTGGAGAAACACGGGTGGGTTTTAATCAGTATGAGTCTGACAGTCCCTTCCGCTCCACCCACAGCGAGAGAAGTAATTTAATGAAATCTCATCCAAAACAAAAACGGGGCAGTCGTTCGGCATACGACATTTTTACATTTTAGCGATACCTGTACATATGCAAATTAAATGGTTTTCTCAAATTCTGATGACTGAATAAATTAAAATCTAAAAATATTAAAAGACCAGTTTCACAAAAAAAATTACATTCACGGTTATTCCCGAGGTGTCTTCATTTGCATTCAATTTGTTCGAACAATACATCCATAATGTCGGTTCGCAGAGACAGATGAAGCTGCCTTGCATCAAAGCAACCTTTACGTTTGGCGTACCGGAAGGCAACGTTGCAGTTTGCCTTTAAATTTTCCGCCTTCCTTATTCATGCGACCGCTGTATACCTAAGCGATTCTTGGGCTCTAGAATGTGACTGAAATGTCACGGTACCTACATTTTGGTGTTTGGTGAGTCTTGCTGATAGAATGTCATCTAGCCTAAACTTGTTGCAATCATTACATGCTAATCAGTTGATCGGAAAACCGAGAAGTACCCTGTGTCCCTCACTCTTTCAATTGGGTCTGGCTTAGGACACGACCTTAATTAGGACATGGCGGCACAACTACCTATGTACAGATGTAATACCGGTCAGTACCCACCTTAACACTATCTGATCCGATGTCCATTTAGCACCTTTTTCAGTATGTATTTATGTTTGTTCTGCTGCGAAGAAGGGTAGTACCTTCTTACCGTGAAAGATTTTAAGAGGACTATTACAAAATTGTACTGTCAATTTGAAAAATATGACGACGCGCACCGACGAAATGCACTGTGAAACAGCTGGGGAGGCGCAGTTTTAGACTTATATCTCCAATATTTGCATTCTCGTTTATTTTAAGACTGTTATACGGCATCGATCGTTATACGAACTGCAAAAATAGACTTGATGCCACATAAATCCTACATCGCCGACCAGACATAACACCCGTCTGATCAGAAGATCCCCCTTCGCAAAGCAGGTTGCGGGACTTCACAATCGTATAGAGGTATACGGAACACCGACTATACGACAACAACCAGCTACAGCGGTAGCCGGTAGAAGGTAATCTCCAGATAATATCATTGACTGACCTGCTAACTGTTTGTAGGCACCGCAATCCCCTTTATCCAGCAGACAGTCGAACACTATCTTCCTCTGCTCATCATTGGCAAACAACGCGTCGTAGTCGAAAGCTTCAAGCATCTGCAGCTCTTCAGTTGTTAACTTAGCTGCAGCCGCGAAGGCAACCAGCACTGATAGCACTACTAACACTTTCATCGTTTCGTGTTTCTGAAAAATAATCATCACAAAAGGTGAAAACGATGATTGAATAAATCGTGTTAACACGGGGTTACATTAGGTAGTCAACCAGCCACGAGCATGACAAACAACCTGTAACCCAATAACTGTATTGGATTGTGGAAGTCAGATAAGCAGTCGCTCCATGTAAAATACTGGTATTCAGCTGCATCCGGTTCAAAGTCTAAGCGTTTATTTCAATTAGGCCAAACGGCAACTTTAAAACGTCATCATTTACAGTTAAAATAATAATATTATAAAATTAATAAAGTGTCCACTCGGTTAGACTGGGACCCCTTCATATTTGGGAGAAGGCTTCGCAGATTAACTGATGATTAAACACAAGGGAATGCTAAACTACACCTTTGTTCGCGTGATCTTTGTCCTAAAATTTATTCAAAGAATAAGTGTAAATCGAAAATAATATAACAATCTGTGAATAGAGAAACCAGCCAAACACGTCTCGGACCATGAACTATTGCCTTTTTCCTAGTTTTTATTTTTGATTTATTTTATAGATAGGATGTACAGTTTATTGTAGGTATACCGAAATTGTAACGCAGCTCTTTTTACAGTATTGATTAATTTATGGGCCAAACCACCAATGATAAACCATAAACTTTTGATAAACCATCAATGTACATTGATGGTTTTATCGCTGCTAATAATAATAATATCAACCATAACTTTTGGAAGAACTGAAAAATCCTAAACTAAGAAGGTACCACAACTACTACTGCGGGAATTTTTACTGTGCCTTGTCCGACGAGCACTTGGCTCGTATCATAGTAGGTACGTTAAGATTAAAAATTATCTAGCATTAGGTCGTCTAAATCCAAGTAAGGACAGTTTAAAAAAAGATTACCCGAACTGACCACCCTTTGGTAGGCTGAAGACACTTGGTGAGTGGCACAATTTAGGAGACACTTGAATTCAAAACACCAAAGAACTAAGACTAACTACTTACACTGGCACTGCTATTAAAACTTTAATAGAGGTAAATAAAGCCCCGACACACCGTCCAGACACTAAGATGAATACTGATGAAGAATACAATAGTACCTAGATTATATCCACCATTTTATACATTGTGCCCAGTTGCGCGTGAGACTGAAATATAGCAGTTTTTCATAAGACGAGGAAAATTCCGAGATAATAATAACTGATAAATTAAACCCATTAGAAACGATTTAATTAAACATGAGTTCCTAGTTGTTTACAAATAGGTGATGTAAATTTAATCGACTCATTAAAAGCTTTTCACAAAAAAATATTATATATAACCAAAATAAAAAACACTACGAAGTGCAAAATAAGTTTAATTCCGGAAGCCCGGGTTTTTGGTTTTTTTTTGTTTTCCTGACGCCGACTTCCTATGTACTATTTTAGTGTATTATACCACAACCATTAAAACTACCCTTATGCATAAAATCCACCCTTGTCCATTGAAATCAGTTTATTACCGCATGGTAACCTTATTCCAAGCCAATAGCAAATACGTGAAAGAACGGTAGAATGGTTGTTCGTTGCCGAGTTTTTTTGTCTTCCACATCACCAGACCCTCAGATGATCATCAACCCGGAGATGCTTTGCAATATTTATGTGGTCACAAAGATCTTTAAAAATGGTTCAACGATTCCTATCCGTTGAGGAGTTGCATTTTTGTCTCCAAGACACATCATTAGACCCTCAGATGGTCAATGATTATAATAATAGGCATTACCTTGTAGGATTGTCCACCAGCCACTTGCTCTTAAATACAATCTTGTGGAATCGGAAGTACCGTACTATAGGTATGAGCCCGACCCAATTCTCGAAAATGGCTATTGCACATTGTATTGGGATCGGTCTATCATCATTAACAGGTCTATTGTTGCGAATCTGCCTGACACAATGGTGATAGACCGACTAGAGCGTCGCGCAATGATTCTTGATAAAGCATTCCCTCTTGACGAGAACCTCGTGAAGGCTGAGAAAGATAAACAAACGAAATATCTTGACTTGGCTCGCGAGGTTGTCGACATGTGGGATGTGAACGCAGCAGTCATTGTGCCGATAATCGCAACGGCCAATGGTATAATTGCCAAGAGCCTCAACCAACATTTGAAGAGGCTCTCGTTGGGCTGCTGAATCAAGGGCTTGATTCAGCAGCCCAACCGGCACAGACCTACACACACTACTCCTGGACACGGCGCGTATAGTTAGGAGGTTCCTCTCTCTGGAGTTTTTGAAGTGAAAACTTCTTTAGCGGCGTTGTGCACTTTTTGGGATTGGTAAAAAATGTTAAACTCGCGTCAGGACACGTGACCTGATCGAAAATTCATAAGACGGAGGGAGAGTAGACCGCACGACGTAGGAGAGGAAGTAATATCCCCCTCTCTTTCTACCGGGCGGCGAAAATGTATGCCTGCTCCTGCTGTTTCGTTTTTTTAAGTGAATTGTCATGTTTGTGTACCATAGCGCAATAAATGAATATTGTATTTTACCACATAAATGACAGTACTTTTATACTGATAATTAAAGCAATTCGTGCGAAATTATTCCCTAACCATTCCAAATATCAAAAATGCACAACGTTAATGTTCAAGTTTTCACTTCTGCCGGCACTCCCGGAGTGCAACCCGTTGTTTTTTGTTGATTTGAGTAACCAGTCAGTTAGCCTTTTTTTGCATTTCCGTATGTTCCGAAGTAGTCATAGAACTGTTTGTATGGTAGTTTACGCACTAGATCCGACTTCCGTCATCCGTGAGTCCCCAATTCGGAAGAAATATTGACGGACCCAAGTAGCCCTACCTACTGTTGTATGAACGCTTTCGCGTTACCTCGGATTCAAATCGGACATAATTATCCAAAGAAGGCCCCTGAATAGCTTGGATTTGGATCAGAGATCGGATTAGTGCGTAAGCAATAACCGAACTCGGTCCAAGTTTTTTAGACTTTAGATCCGTATTTTTATGAATTCGAATCAGATGTAGTACGAAAAGCAATTCCTAACTCGGCCCGAGTTTTTAACATCCGTATTTTGACGGATTCGGATCGGATGTGATGCACTACCTGATACCTGAGATACGCTGTACGCAGAAGGTAGACGTCGTAGCCATAGTTCAATTGCTTCTTTCATGAAATCTGCGGGATATTTGGTCCCATTGTATGAAATGTTACAACTACTGGCTGACCATATCAACATACAGATTGTTCAACGATACTAACAACTAACCACCCTGCCATTTTACGATACAACCGAACATGTTGTGATCGTATAGTATAATTGTGTCGCTCTTCACCACTAGCTCAGAGAGCGATATTTACATTTTGACGTCTAACATCGCCAAAAATTGTGTGATCAATGATGAATGATACAATTAAATAGTAAACCTATTCGCCGCTAGCGACGCTGACAGGCCGTTGATGTTATTCATGCGAATTATCATGACGGCAATGTTTATCTTATTTTTTTTATTTTTTATTAACATATATTGTCCCACTGGGCAAGGTTTCCCCCATAGCCTTCCACTCTTCCCGGTATGTTTCTTTTTCCGACCAATCCGTCATGAACGCCTCCAAGTCGTCACGCCAGCGTTTCCTAGGCCTTCCTCGGCGACGACGCCGGTCCTCTGGCTCCTACTGCGTAACGACTCTTGCCCATCTGTTCTGGTGCATCCTACATATATGTGGCCCGCCCAATCCCAGTTAAGCCTGGGAGATAAAATACAATAATAATATTGAATGTCATCATTGAGGAATTAAGAGCAGTGAAATGATGTTAGAACACAATAACACAATTGAATATTTTTTAGGGAATGGAGACCTTTTATAAATGATATAATGTGGATATTCGGCGATGGCAAAATCATCAAATGTTGGGTATTTAATGATACGGCAATTTAACAGAGTGCGAATGAAATAACGTCATTTCGCAAATGTCCGTCCGCCCTGTGAAATGGCCAACTCTTCGATCTGGCTACGACATAGACATATTAAAGTCATATATACATGGAAGGAAGCTCAGGTGAGAGAGGAATGTGACGATATAAATCGCTTGAACAATAACTCGCTCCAGCCGAGATTGTACGTGCTACGTAACGTCATGACGAATTGAAATCACCACCATTCTCAATATTAGATTTGGTATGGTGTTTTTCTGGGTTGTGGAGGTGAGATACGCAGCCACTCCATGTAAAATATTGGTACTCATAAGCATCTGGTTAGGTTAGTAAAAATAACGAACACATGTTTATTTGGCACACACACAATGTAGGAACAAAAATAAAGAAGGAGACTTAATTTTGAAACAATAGCATTGTGTGCCTCACGGCTGCGCCATATAGATCCAGTACAGCAAAATGCAGCTCGTGGCTAAATAATAACAGTCGATCTTCAAGGTAAAGCAACGCTTGCTAAGGTCAGTCTGTGGATGGGTGACCATGTCAACATACCGACACTCCTTCGTGCCTCGGAAAGATGTTAAGCCGTATCAGTCGTTACAGATTGTTATAAGTTAGAAAATCTGGCTCCTATCTTGCCAAGAAGTATCGTGTCACCCAGTCTCCAGGATCTGGTAGCAAAATACTAATATTCAACTGAATCCAGTATGACTCGTATTCGACCACAATATAGTTGGGAAAAGGCTAGGCAGATGATGACAGCAAAAAAGACAACTAGTAGTTGCTTGACGATGATTTTCTCAATCTTACGTTGAGTGTACAGATGCAAATCAGTTTTAAGAGGTATAATGAAATCTACAGGAAGCCGACCCCAATATATAAATACCGGCCAAGTGCGAGTCGGTCTCTCACACGAAGGGTTCCGTACCATAAACCGAAAAAAAAAAAAAACGTTTAAACGTTTCATGTATGGGAGCCCCCTTTAACCCTTTACTTTTTAATTTAATTTATTTTTTTATTATTTGTTGTAAAAGGGGTAATAGAAATACACACTGAAAATTTCAACTGCCTACATATTACGGTTCTTGAGATACAACCCGCTGACAGACAGACGGACGGACGAACGGACAGCGGAGACTTCGTAAAGGGTTCCGTTGGTTACCCTTTGGGTACGGAACCCTAAAAATAAGATGACTAAACGATTTGCTTGTATTGTCTCTCTCAATTCATCAAGAACCTTTTCAATATTGTTGAATCAGTGATTCAGTAATCTTGATTCCGTTTAAGGGAGGCCATATTCAATTATTGTTAAGGATAACCTGTATAAAAGCATACGCAGCGATACTACTCCTGTACTTATATTGCAATAATAAAACTGTGACTTTTTCCTTGTATAAGCGACAAAACTTTATGATTGCTTAAATTTCCCGGTAACGCAGCAATCTAGGATTATGTTTTGTTTATAGTCACAAGTTGCAGACCCATTAGCATTTCACTTATAATACAGAGGGGTTATATCCAAAACTAAATCCCATGTGTTAAAGTAAAAGGTTCAATTTCGACTGTTATGACTACGTAATCGTTGACCCATGTGCCAATGAAGGTAGTGGGTATACGGTCGTCAATATAAACCACTGTCGCTTTCTGCCGACGCTAGTTCTTTAGGCCGATTATAGAGAGTAAAAGGTGGGTGAATGAACTGCAGGTTCGATCAGTGACGAATAATTTTGTGATTTGTGACATGGAAACATGAAAACTGTGAATTAGCTGTGTGACCTCTAGACTTTACGAGAGAACTATAAAATTCAATTTAAAAATCTCCTCATGGCCTCTTGTGTTGTATTATTATTCAACAAAGATCATCAAATTTAATGCTTTAGATTTATGCATATAATATTTCGAATGAGTAACATCATTCGTATTCTAAACACGCTCTGCGTTTGTCCAATGTCCATGGAAACAGCACGCTAAATAGATTTCATCGAGCATTCGACACAAGGCACATTCTTTGTTCCATTGTGAGCGTACGAAGTTGATTAATTGAAGTGAAGATTTAAAATTCGGTTATTATTTCCAGAATTCAACTATCAGAATGAGGGTCCTGATTGTGTTGTCGTGTTTGGTCGTGATGGCATTCGCTGCTGAGAAGTACAACGCTAAATATGATAATTTTGATGTGGAGACCCTGATCTCCAATGACAGACTTCTCAAGGCATACATCAACTGCTTCCTGGACAAAGGACGGTGTACACCTGAAGGATCTGATTTCAAAAGTAAGTGATCTCTTTATTTTTTTAGAACTTCTTCTGCTACTCATCCTCGTGTCGTATTCCTATTTACTGAGGGTCCTGATTCTCTCGATCTGAAGACATTCTTCTCTTGACTTCGCTGCCTGTGCTATTTTCGCTCTGTATCATTTATTTTATTGTATCGAGAAATATTATCAGTAGATAGATGTATGGATAGATGAATATCACAAAGGAAAATGGGCTACGACGTAGCGTTTAACCCAAAACACGAACTATAGTTAATATAAACAGATAACAAGACCATAACAATTTCAATATAAACCTACCGTAACTAGACTATCGATATATTTTTGGATTAACAAGCGGCGATGTTGACATAGACGCGGCGTAGCATAAAATATACATTTACGTAACTCCGGATTAACCCAATACTGGCCATTCGAACAGTACAAACCGGGTCGAGGTCAAGGTGTTCAACAAGGAAAATATCCTGAGGTAGTGTCAAAATACAACCATGTAAACTGAAGCAGAATTTCCCATATCCTTTGTGTGTTTTCCTCAAAGAGTTCCATTTTTCCAGTCATAGTATTAAGTTAGATACTAAATAAAAGTTAAGCGGAATTGTCAACAAGATCATCAACTTAAAAGTTTGGGCATTATAATTTTTCTCACGCAAATCTGAAAAAAATGGCCAATTGCGTGTCAGATGTGTACACTTCACCATTGTTAGTCAGTGGATAACTTTAAAAATACATCGATATAGTGCCAATAGCCTCTAGAGTAAAATAGCTGTGAATCATACGAATGGACAGACTGTCGGTCTCAACAGGGCGTATGAGTTTCATTGTTTCCATTTACTTGGCAACCAACCTTAAAAGTCTCCTTAATATCTGCTTATTGTCTTTGCTAATCATGTTATATCATTTTCCAGAGACCCTCCCCGAAGCAATAGAGACGACATGTGCCAAGTGCACCGAGAAGCAGAAGGGTAACATCAGGAAGGTGATTAAAGCGATCCAGCAGAAGCATCCCAAGGAATGGGACGACCTGGTGAAGAAGAACGACCCCAGCGGCAAGAACCGCGCCAACTTCGACAAGTTCATTCAGGGAAGCAGTTAATTAACTCAACCATGCTCCAACATAATTTAAAATAAAATGTATAGGGTGTAGAATGTAAAAAAAAATGCCCGAACTGTGGTTGGGTTTTAAATAGCTCTCTAAGATACTACAATACTTTGTTTTGTAGCAATCTCAGCTCCCACAGGATACGACTCACAGTTCCACACATCTCTATTTCCCGGGATCGTTATCCATGTGATTTTATTTATATATTATAGGCTTTTAGATTGTAATCGGATGACAAATTGTTGTGTTATTTATTTAAATATCACGATGTTGACTGATATTTTGTAATTAAATATTTGAAATACGATTTCGTTTTCAACCTTATTTTCGCTTTGACTCCTAAAATAAAAAAGGTGAGGAAGTAAATATGTATATATTCCAAATTCAAGGTATATCAAGTGTAGATAACTTGTCACGAAGAGGTAAATTGAACTTGAACCTTTAGCCCATAAAGGTTACAAAACCAGTTGGCCCACACGAAACATATTTTTTATTAAATGTGAGTCACACCTTGTAGTATAAGGCTACCGTCACATATGATCATGTCACCAAAATGAGGCTGTATGTCAGCAATTTTGTGAATTAAGAAATAATTGCTTATAATAACAGAGCAATTGGGCAGGTTGCATGTAGGTTTTCGTGTCAGGCAGGGCCATCGGAGCGGCGATGCGGAGCGGGGGGCGGGTCGGTTGCGCCAGCGCAAAGCCCACGCCGCGCCGCTGCACTCTGATGCAACTTCATTGATTGTGTAAGGCGGTCACATAACCGGTGCGACGCAATCGTTCCGCATCATGGCATGAGTTTCACGTCACTGGTTCTATGGAACCCCATTAATGTTAGATTACTGCTACTTAGCTGTTCTGTTTTCAAAACTGTTGGGTTACGTTTGAGCTCCTTCGGATGTCCCTTTTTCTTTCAACAGTTTGTGTAGGATTTGAAATTGAACACTGAGCTATATTAAATTCAGTTTCAAAGCAAATGGGGTTTCCTTTTAAATTTATGAGCACATTTAATAAGCTATTTATTTAGTTTGTTAACTTTGGGAAAACAAACAGTTACACAAAAATGATTTAACAAGTGTTTAAAAATACAATATAACATATACATAATATATGTATGTAAACCCACGACGTTATCCACATTTTAACCACAACAAAATATTTATGGGACAAATTAATTACACACGAGTAGGTACCATGAGCGAGATAAAATATAAAAACGATATTAAAAACAAACTATAAAGCTATCAAGCTAGATATGTAGGTACCTACTTCAACAAAGTGACTAGTATTTAAATTTATAGTCCTGTCCAAATAAACCACAATCTAATTCTAAGTTATGATATTATTAGTCCTATTGACGTCAAAAGAAATATATTGTAACTGATACATATCTCGTGGCTACTCAAGCAAGTGTTATTTACCAACATGTTGAGTTGTTTACGTAAGATGGCGGATCAAAGGTCTTGCGTGACAATGTTATTATTAACCAATCAGCCATGGAAGAATAATCGGTTTATTTTTACATCTTATTTTGATAAGGCTGCGTTTCCACTAGATGTGCTATGCAACGTTGCTATGGATGCATTTGATATCCACTAATCGTATTCATTGGTCCACATAGCATAGCACTGGTGGGAACTGATTCAAATAAGCTACGTTTTTTACGCAGTGTAGGAAGGCCTCCCACAAGGTGGACCGATGACCGATGTCGCGGGTAGCCGATGGATGCGAGACACGGACCGGTTGCTGTGGCGACACTTGGGGGAGGCCTATGTCCAGCAGTGGACGTCTTTCGGCTGATATGGTGATGATGATGATGTCGTTTATTTTATATGGAAAGATGCGTGCTGTGGATGCGTGCTATGGATGGTCGCGAGTGGTTTAGCTATGTACAGCGCAGTGTACCTATAGTAGTCGCGCGTTTGTCACCGAAACTAGACATGTCAATATAGAAGCAAAAAGTTATTTTATATGTTGTCTGTGCGAAAAAGAGCGTCGCATAGCCCGAGCTGCGCATCTTGTGGCGGCGCATTTTCACGGCACATCTTTCTCGCTCCGCTACATAGCTTAGCATCAGTGGAAATGGTCACATAGTTTCGTAGCTTAGCTTTTACATTCTCGCAGCATAGCTGCATAGCACATCTGAAAGGCACCCTGACCTTGATAGATCAAGCGTTAAAACAGTGTTTTGTTTTATTTCTGCGCATATGACGCATATAAATTACCCAACCTGGACTATGGCTGGTAGCTATGACTGGGTAGGTATAAATCACTAATTTAAACTCTTTTTTTTGTATGCGTATAGCAGAATGTTCCATAGAACATTCTCCCTTATCCAGCATGCAGTTGACGTAGGTGGTACAGAGCGCATCGTCGCCTAGGATCTTGTCCACATTGATCTGGTCGTACTTTTCATCGTTGGCCAGGGCACAAGGGGCCGCCAGACCAAAGACAACTATCAGAAGGGCGTTCATGTTTAAGCAGGTCCTGAAATAGGACATAAAAAGTTATTATTACCTCTTCACGTCTTAACGGCTCAACGAAATTGGATAAAACTTGGTGTACGGGTATTCTATATCCTGGAACCTAATTTTCTTCCTAGGACTGTGATTCCTTGGGATAGCCGCGTGCAGAAGCTAGTCATTTCATAAATTAAGAAATAGGTAAAAAGCAAAAATCTTTTTAAACTTGCAATTTATATATTAACTATTGTAATGCTCCACATAGTTTAAATCAGTTCCCTTCAAAAATAAGCCAAGATTCACTAATAACAATATTAGGTGATGCGGTTCGTCTGACATCAAATTTAGTCAGTTCCTAGGATGAAAGCGGAGAAGTCCTTTTCGTACTCTCCTTTCGGGTCGAACTTGGCCCGGAACTGGGCGAAATCATCAGGTTTCTTCTCACTGAGGGCCTTCACAGTCTTCCTGACGTTCTGCCTCTGGACGGCTGTGCATTTTGCGCATGATGTTGCTATGACCTCTGGTAATAGCTCTGAAAATATTAAAGCAATATGTTTAGATATTAGCAAAAGGACCATGAAGCAGTTTTTAACTCAAAAAGGAAAAAAAGAAACCGAGGACTCGCTCTCGACCTGTTTTTATTGGAACTCTGTGAAGCAAAGTAACTTTTTAACATAAAAATTGTACACTGTTAATATTAGTTGGTCATTCATTTTTGTTTTGTACATTTTGTAATTGGAAAACAAATTTATCTATACTGAAATCTGTTTAGTGTTATCTGAACCACAATAGATGTTTAATCTTCTAAAGATAATTCTTTTTAGTTTAAACCAATTATTTAATAGTCTCCGTCGTCATTGTTTTCATTGAGTGACGCGCAAGTGATTATAAATTAAAGTCTGACTTCTGAAATATAAATAGCTTAAACTAATATGAAAAGTCTTCTTCAAGTCGAAAGAGACGAGATAATATAATAAATCTTGTAGTCGTTTCAGGACTGTTTTATGTAATTTTGTCATTAAGAAAATGTTGATTTTCAGCCTATGATATTTGAATTTCAGTTCCGATTTCATTTGCATCTAAATACACAAGATAGTATCAATCCTGCTTCGGCTGCAATGACGAACTCGATTTTGCATCAAAATGTACTAAAACAGTGAGGGCAAGCCACCAAATTTTCCGCTCGAGTGCAGAGCAGATATTGAAAAAAAATACAGTGTGTGTAAAATACACTACAGCCTAAATAAGAAGCGCTGCAATAAGAGCCAGTTTTCAAGTGTGCTCATTCTATACTTACTTCTGAAATCAGCAGAATGTTCCACAGAACATTCTCCCTTATCCAGCATGCAGTTGATGTAGGCGGTAAAGAGAGCGTCGTCGCCTAGAATCTTGTCCACATCGATCTGGTCGTACTTTTCATCGTAGGCCAGGGCACAAGGGGCCGCCAGAGCAAAGACAGCTATCAGAAGGGCGTTCATGTTTAAGCAGGTTCTGAAATAGGACATAATAAAGGTATTATATCACCAGGCTGTTAATTTTGCAGCTGGATCAGCAGCTTTGGCAGGGCATGATTCAGAAAGCCATACACGGCTCGTTTTGTTAGGAGGTTCCTGTCTCCCCTGTTCTTGATACCGGTCGGGTATATTTTTCAGATACATTTAAAAGGTTTTGTTAAATGTAATAGTTACGTTAAGAAAATGAAGAAACGGAATACCAGGCTATTACTGTCACAATACATGGCGAAGCTCTGCTATGACGTCTTAAAACTGATTCCGGAGAGAGAGGAAGACGGAGCTATACAAGATGCATAATAGTTTCTGTTTTTCCCAATGGAATCATGTTGGCAAGAACACGTCATATATTTCCCCTGTTCTTATTCCAAGAAGGCATTATCGTTGATCACCACTTTTGCTCAAGGAGGGGCAATTTTAGGTAAAAATCCGGATTTCCAAATAATGATATCGATGCTGATGCCAGAATCGTGAGATTTTTTAGATGATGATTTAGGTTTTAGATTAGTAGTAATTTTGTATTTATACGATGTGAAATTTTAATTATTGTTTTTCCGCAGCGAAATGAATTTGTCTTGGTAATACAATCGATTTATGAATAACAATAAATTTAAAATCAAGAAATGGCAGAATAACAATTGTGATAAACAAAACTCGAAAGCGACTTCGAACCAATAGTTATATATCGCGTTAGTTTCGTGCAAAGCGGCCGCGGTCGTTGGCTTTCGCGCGTCAACCAGCTAATGGGTACTCCTGATTCAATGAAACACATTAGCTACCGAATAAGTTAACATAAGAGGATGCCGCGCGATACGCAGGGTCTCACTCGCCGCGTGCTTGCAGGCAAGTTAATGCCGTATTACCATCGCTTTTCACTTGCCACCGCTCTGCCGACAAAGACAAAAGAGCGAACGGCGGCGCTTGCGTGTGTTGAGTATTACCTACGTCACGTCTAGTGACTTACTATTGCTTCTCTTTCGAGTTTATGAATATTTTTTTAAATTATTTGAAAACAGAAACATTTTTACTTTTTAAGTTTTTCTTTATGTTTCGATAGTACTACTGATGGCTAATCGTTCTGCAGCGGGAAACCAAAAATTTCAGCGTGTATATGTCACCAAAAAATCTCTGACACAATCTTACAGACTCTGTAAGATTGTAATAAATATTGATTAGATTATAATGTCTCGATATATTATGAAATAATCGTTTTGTTTACAATAAACCCCATCAAAATTCAATAGTTTCCAATATATCCGTGTCTTATTTAGAAAAAATTGTTTACAATTTCACGCGATTTTTTACAATCTTACGGTAGCCATTTTCCGGTGACATATACATGAGCTCTAAATCTTCTAGAGTAACTTTTCAGATATTTAATTTTTGCTATATAAGGTGAACAATCACACATAACTCAAATCTCTATCATATTTAGAGGACATTACTTTATTCAATGTGAAAAACTACTTGAATCTCTCACTATTGTGGGAAAAACAGTTTTTGTTTATTGTGAAAAAACAAAACTGAAAATATACACAATTGATTTGGAGGTTATTATATCACATGTGTTGGCACTGTTGGCCACACCTTTAATATATTGTAACTAAGTGCGAAGTAAAAATTTCAAAGACAAAAAAAAACTAAAACAATTTTTTTTGTTAAAAATAGGAAAAACTCTTTTACTGTTGTAGCAAGAGCAAATAATGATGACCAAAATAAATAAATTGAATGTAAAAGTCTTTTTTTCTCCTTACCCAGTATCTTCAGTATTGTCCTGATGGTCTCCAGTGGACTCGATGCATGAAGCACCACGCCATACATTTTATACCATGCAGTACGGATACAAACAATTATTTTAATTTCCAAAAATAATAAAAAATATTTGTCTACTTTAATATTATTATAATAATTCGCAAGATCTAATTATTCGAGATTACGATAGGTAGGTACTGACATTGAACTCGGTGACAGTGTAATTTTGATGTTGTTGCTAGATGACTGAATTAGTCATTTCGTGAAGTAGCTAGCCACTTTATGAAGTTATTACTCTGTTATTGGCCGTATTGTATGTTTTAAATTTTTCGATTTATTTCTCAACATTCTGTCATGCTACTATTATAAATGCGAAAGTTTGGATGGACGGATGTTTGTTTCTCAATCATGCCAGAACAGCTGAACGGATCTGGATGAAATTTGGCACAGAGGTAGATAGGAGAACGGATCTATTTTCCCGAGGATATGTTCCCTTTGGGATGATTTCGGCAATCACGCAGACGAAACCGCTGGTAGAAGCTAGTTATGCATAAGGTCCCCTACACGAATGTAGATTTTCTTCTTTACAAGTCGATGGTGACCCTTAAACTTTTTGTGCCCAGTAGGTGGCCACGTTTATAGCTGCATCAATGGCATTCATTAGGTCCTTAATGGTGCAGGTGTAAGGGCACAAGCTACTTAAAGTATAAGTGGTTGAAGCGGCATTAATTTTTTCATCAGTTAACTACATTAAAAACTAACGAAGCGAAATTTGTACGGCAATAAAAAGAACTGCAACACCATCTATCCCGCCAGCTGCGAACTACAGCAACGCCAGCTGCGAACTAACTCAAAGAAATCCTGCATTGCGCAAGCAAAGTTCTCCTTGCGATTTGAACGTATACAACAGTTCGAATATCAACTATCGAGCAGTTGCCTACCAGACACAACAGCCGTCTGGTCGAAGGATCCTACCTTTTCAATGGAGGTGTGCGGGACTTTACTCACTGTACCGCATACCCTCTACATGGTCAACCATTTCACGTAATAGCCGACTATTTCATAAAATTACCAACTCTACGATCTAGCAACGACATGAGCCCCATTTGTTACGTATCATGTAATTTTACAATCAGGTAGATTTTATCAATGGATTTTATAATACCACCATTGCTAAATATAGCAAATCATTCAGTCGATCAGAAAATGATTATTGTGGCTATATGAACGTCTGATGATAATCGGGGTTGATGTATCGAAGTGAATAAGGTCAATGTAAGTTTGATGGAAAAATCATAGCAGATCACTGTCATCTTCATTAACCACTGCATGGTTGATGAGCATGGCTAGGATAGGTCAAATAGAGACAGATATATCTGTACTATACTAATAATCTAATAAAGCTGAAGAGTTTGTTTGAACGAGCTAGTCTCTGGAACTATCAGTTGGAAAATTATTTTTGTATATGATAGCCACATTCATGATGCTTAAGGCTCAAACGGAAAAGCGCGTACGAAGGGATATGCGCGTACGAAGTCTGGGGCAAAAGCTAGTTAACAATATTGATTGACGGATTGTTACCCGTGTTAAAAACTTAAAGGCCTGCGGAGTATTCATACAAAATAATGATAATAAGAGCTTTGAAGTTTTTGAAGTGATAACTTCTTATGGGAGAGTAAACCGCTTCGTAACGTAACGCGTCACGGCGCCAGTCTGTCTGGCTTCCCTTTCTCTCACGCATACGGTAGCGGTAGGTAGGCTCTTCCTCTCTCACTCTAACCTACAGCACTAGTCGTATTTCGGACAGACGCTTTCCATATTAAATAGTTCAACTTAGATTAGTTTAAGTTACCACTTCTGTCGGGCGTCCCGAGACGCACACTTTTTTTTATGGAAGCTGGTATAGTTGTAACCCTATGTTGGTTTTGCAACAAAGTAGCACACGGAAAAACTAGAACAATGGGGTCGAGTACAGGTATCATGTTTTTTTTTTTTAAAACAATGTTAATGAGATAAGTTTACTTCTCAATTTTATAATAGACGAAATAGTGATATAATAGAGTTTAGATTCACCTATAAGTATGTTGATTTTGCGAAACTTTAAAATATTATTCCTTCTTTTGCTGAAGGAATAACATGTTTGAGTACAATATTTTACATGAAGCGACTGCATATCTGATCTTCGAAACCCAGTTACTGGGCAACACAGTACCTCTTGGCGTCTTGCCAAGAGGTACTGTGTTGCCCAGTAACTGGGTATCAATCATATCAGGTAACTGGCTGTCAGATTTTTTGCGAAAGACGCCTTTTACCGTTGAGGGAGTTAGATATGCACCTATAGTACATTACACCGGTTATGCTACCTCCAACCGGCCATTAAAACAAATTACTTCATCCCCTGAAGCTGATGGTTTGATTTCCTCATCCTGAGATCCCCAATGCATTTCTTCACTGGCAAACCGGCTGTCAACATCAGTTCAAGATTATTGTCAAACCACCAACACTGTTATTGGTACGCTCGCCTCAAACAATATTTGTTTTAGGCCATGTTTTTTAAAAACACTGGTAGAAACAATACATCGCCGAACTTGGTCAACGCATCAAATAAGTATAAAATCTAATCATTAGCGATCTTCTAATTTTACATTAAAGACAACGTGCCAACTCTTAATTGACCCGTCAAACGTATTGTATTGAGTCGCAGATACACACATTTACCAACACAGCAAGAGCCTATTGAGGATCTACGTCCTTCAACGGGAGCTTATGTTTGCGCCTAGTCACATCATCAGAGCAAACGTCTGTCGTGTGTTTTGTGCGTCGATTCATTTGACTTTCTGTTATTATTTATTCATAGGGGCAAGTGCTGTACCTTAGGACCGTTTTTCCTGCGGACACCTTAACGCAATGGGAATTTAATTTGCATGCACTCGATCCTATATCAATCAACCGATCATACAGTCACACAGCCATTTGTATTTTGCACGCCGATTTGTTGTGTCGTCGATAGAAGTTATCTTAGAATAGAGGGTGTCCACAGGCTCTCTGGCACCCATGGTAGCCAAGGCCTTAGTCGCTAGCCTTTGTAAATAAATATTTGTGTCGTTTGCTTGATATAGAATAATATCATTTTACAAGCATTCCATTATTGTATGTTAAAAGTATTTGAGTCCGGTTGCAAATGAGTGAACCATTTTTCAAACGCTTCCTGGCATCCGGTTATACTTAAACTTTGTATTGATATATAACTTTGGAGTCAGTACGATATATTGCACTATTAAGCTGGTCTGTAGATGCAGCCGGAAACTATAAGAATTCCTCAACCCAACAAGACAAAACACCATGGTGCTACATTGTGTTTGTGATATGTGTTAACAATAGTATTATTATTAACATTTATATAGTACATTTTAATTCATTAAAAGTTTGTTGTCAAAGGATATTTACTTATTCGTCTTACTTAGATACACCTTTCACCTTGCTGATTTTGAGATAACTAATTTAACTTGTGGCATCTTTTGAATAATCTACTAAAAGTATTTTATTTACATAAGGCCGCATATTAGGCATTTTATAAATAGTTCCTGGAACCTCAACCAGAATAAAAAAATTAAAGAGGAGATAATACACTGCCCTGTGGGACGCCAATTGAAAGGCCAAATAGAAAAATTTTGATTCGCGTGTATTTGACCACGAAGATATGAAAAAATGGCTCGAAGAATGTCCTGGTGTTAAACCTTACAAAAGTGTTGTAAATTAGGACAAATATCATCTATTTCAAGGATTGCTCAGTTACGAATAACTCTGTATAATATGGAAATTCTGAACACCGTCGCTGTCAAGTACGATTTGGCTGATATCCCCTTTTTAATATTTGACAATTTAAATACCAATAACTACGAAAGAGTACGAGGAGGGCGATCAACATACATCAGTAATGGCGCAAATTTAAGAAGATATAAAACATAAAATAGTTGAAATGCACACAAATCTATGCCTTAAAATCATAACAAACTACTCTATCCTGCTGCTCCACACAAGCTGTTTTAACTTTTTTCTCCGTACTACCAGTTTCCATTCGTAAAACAGCGTCATTGACCGTGGTCTCATCATACGTTACAATTCGTGGAACAGTAGTCCGAGTTGGTTTAGCTTTGCTAACTAATTTAGGCAATGTTGATAATAGTTCAGTTATTCGCCTCCTTTTCGGTTTTATGACTGGTTTTAGTCTTACTATTCTTTTAATTGCTGCGCCATCAGAAATGTCGTTTGATTCTGAACTTGAAGGTAGCGTTGTTGTAATTTTGGTAGTTAATGTTGTTTCTTGAGTAGTGGTCGGTTTAGACAACTTTTGGGTGCTTCTAGATGTTAACCTTGATTTTCGCTTGTTTGGTTTCACTGTTATTATTGTTAACGGCTTGACCGTGTCAGTGGTCGTCGTAGTTAGATCAATTGAATTTGTCGTCGTGTTTACACTCTCTATATTCGTCTCGTCAGTTTTCAATAAAAGTTTACTGAATGCAGATTTTAGTAAATTATTCTCTAGATTATCAGCTTTCATTCTATTTAATATAACATACGGGGCGTTTGTATCCGTTATTGTGGGAGTATGCGTCGGTGCTTGTCTTGGCAAGGTATCATGAGGTTTGTCCTGTATAAGATGACGGCCTTTGTGGTGGTGTTTCTGCTCATGGAGATGAACGTCCCCATTTTTTTCACTATGTTTGACGGCTGGCTGTCTAAGATTTTTGTAAAGTAGTGGGTGATCATATCCACATTCTATTCTGTCAGCACGTGCTCGACACCCATTACCAACGTCTATCATTGTGTAGTCATCTAATGCGGATCCTTTATTTTTGTCATAGCCACACAGTATCCTATTGTTAAACTGTATACATCTATTATGATTGAAAAGATAGCCGTCATATTTCTCCGTTTTAATAATTTCCTCCGGATCTACGGCTTGCCGCAATATAGATACTACCATTTCATTTGATAAGTAGTCATCGGATGGCTCCATTTCGGGACTAGATACTAATGGATCAGAAATACCATTTTTTAAGGGAGTAGAATCGACGGCTGGCATTATTTTAGTTATGATCCAGCATATCTGAAAAAAAGAATAGTATTAGATTTAGATTTGCATTACAGAGTGAAAAGTTAAATTGGGGCCCACCGGGTCTCATAAATCGCGTGGATCAATCATCAATAAATAAATAAGGATAAAATCTTTGTAAACCTTCTCCATGAGAAACCTCCGTGGCTTTAACCTGCAGTGAGACAGTATCGAGCTGGTCATTTACTTGCTTCTTTTGTACGTAGATCCGGGGCCAATTGAATGGCCAAGTTCAAGATGTCCCTAAGTCCACTTCGGGATTTTATGCAACACAGCTGGTAAAGCTGGTCACTGTCTATGACTTTATCTATCTAAAGGTCATAGCACACATATCATATCAACTTGGAAAGGGATCGTAACCGTATTCTTTATATGAAACTCCCTACTGCAACGCACCCTAATCGGAATTATAACATAATCGCCTCGCCTCGGGGCAATACGGTGAAAAAGGCGATATGGGGACGATCCCTTTCGGAGTTGATATGTGTGCCTTAAGACGTTTGTGAGTGGTCCCTAAGTGTATTTTTTTTCTATTGACATTATAATAGTCTAAGTGTCAAAAGGCACTTTAGTCCCTGAATTTTTACTGTAATATCACTAAGTTGACCGAAACCATCATTTTTCAAAATAAGTTTTTAATTAATATTTTGAGTTTGTAAGGAGAACAGTGGAAAAAGTAAAGTACCAACTGTAACAGCATTGATTTAATATTTTTTTTTTTTATAAAAATAATATTAAAAATAATATTTTGTATAATTTTTTGGTAAATAATGCCCCCAAAATATTAATTATCTACGAAAATCCCTAAGTCCAGTCCACTCCAGTCTAAAGTCCTAAGCCCAGCTTTTAAATCCCTAAATCCATAGGCTAAGGGACTTAGGCCCCAGGGTTGCGGAATTTGTTCGAAAGAGTCACCGCGGCCCAGGAACGCAAAGGGCTTTAGAAGGAATACGGATAGGTTTTAGTCAGTAAGAGTCTGACACGCCCTTCCGCTCCACCCAGAGCGGAAGAAGTCATTTGATGATTTCCCATACTTAAAAAAAAAAGGGACTTAGGCCAAACCATTTACATCGATTTACTCTACGTTGTAATACTATGCTACGTTTTAAACGTTGTAATTTAAATATTACAACGTTCATATCAAAGACACACCTATGTTATATTTTTTGACCGCGATTCACGATCAAAAGTATTTCGGTGTCGTTTCAAAGTCAAATTAAAACTTTACCAGCGCCATTTCTGTAACCTAAGAAAAAGGACTTAGGGACTGCTTGAACTTGGCCATTTTGGTGCCACTTTTCAAGCACTTCCTGCTGTCTGATTAATCTAAGTCTTGGCATATGAAACTTCGGCGCTACTGAAGCTGGTTTGATAATGCAACCAAAAGGTGGTTATAGAAATTCCTCAACTAAACGAGATAGCCCCGTAATGTTTTGGTTTATTGGTTTTCTCTTGAATGTAAAAAATAAAAGGATTCGAACAGAAAAACACACGCCACTTTAAAGTAAACAGAAAACCACCTTACCAGTAATGGTATTGACATTGTATGTCCATACATGCGAGAATACGTTTATTGATTGGATTTGTTTAATTTCATTTTATGTTCATAACTTTTCTTGTTCCGTTGTACGGTCTGCAAGATTGAAGTGTGTATTATTGGTGTAGGCACTTTTATTTATTTTGCTTTTCTATCTTCTACTAGCGGACTTCACGCGGTTTCACCCGCGTAGTTCCCGTTCCCGTGGGAGAACGGGGATAAAATATAGCCTATGTTACTCGCGGATAGTGTAGCTTTCCAATGGTGAAAGAATTTTTGAAATCGGCACAATAGTTTTTGAGTTTATTCATTACAAAGATACACACACAATCTACTACTCTTGCTGTGAACAAACACAGCAAAATAACTTTTGTGAATACTAAAAATAAACACAGCACTGTCTTTATAAAACGTAATATTTTATTAGCTGTAAAGTCACCTCATTTACATCAGACATGATGTACGATCCCACTCAACTTATTAACGAACTTATTTGAATCGGCTCTAAGGTGCGTACTAACGCTTCTATTGGATTTGTCCCATTTGACGTGGACGACCTGGGTTAGGAATGGACTAATAAATAAGGTTGTATTCGTATTTTAGACAGTAGTTTTTCTCCAGCGTTTTTGCCCGGGAAGGTTTTAACGGAATAAAAATATTCTATGTCTTAATCCAGATCCAAGTTTCTTTGAAATCCGTAGGGCTGTTGATTATAAATATTCAAACTTACACATCTATATACTAATATAATAAAGCTGAAGAGTTTGTTTGTTTGTTTGAACGCGCTATTCTCTGAAACTACCGATACATAATGGAACCCTTGAATAATTAATTAACATGCACCCAGCTGGACTAGTGATGGAGCCTAGGTGACGAACGAAATCATTTTAGAGATGCTAATAAACCTACAAGTACAGGAGATTGAAAATGATAGAGTACTAGCTTTTGCCCGAGACTTGGTACGCGCTTATCCCTTTTTTCCCGTTCTCGTATAGCCTTCCTCATTAATGTGGCTATCATATTTAATAAGATTTTTCCAAACCCGACAAGTAGTTCCAGAGATTAGCGCGTTCAAACAAACAAACAAACTCTTTAGCTTTATTATATTATATATTAGTATAGTATAGACAGATTTTCTGGTACATATAATCAGCTACCAGCGCTGGGTAGAAACGCAGGATCAATGTAAAACAGACTTCATAGAAATAGATCCTTCGCGGAAACGGAAAATATATTTCCTCTGCCTTTTAAAACTAAGTCCTATGTTTCCGAACGATAAAAAAAAGACAGACTGACATCCTATGACAGCAGTCATACTTTTTCTGTATCACGCGTCAGCCAAACGAACATATATCTGCAAAAAAATGTTGTTGAAATAAAGCAACATGGATAAACTAACAACATAAATAACAAAATCAAGATGAACTTCACAACCTAGAAAGTCAGCCATTCTTAACACACACACACGAAACCATTTATTTCAGTAACAATGTTAAAAAAGGATAGTACGCCCGCCGCCGCAATCCCCGAAACATCAACTGATAAGAAATGTGCATCCGCCCAAAAAACAGTGAGTTACATTCTTTATACTTATATACTTAGTTTGCATTGACGTAGAAGTCCTATATGGTACGGTGAGTGAAAAACATCACTAGTTTAATTATAGTGATAAGGTTTAACTTTTGTCTCCGATAATATTCATTACCAACAGGAAATACGAAGACACAAATTCCAATTAAAGAGAACAAGAAAAGTTGTAAACACAGGTGCCAACAATGGATTCAAAGAAAAATAGCAAGATGCTTCAAGAAAAAATATTTTGGAGATGCTGATCCAAAGCTTTCACAATTTTCGTTTTTAGGAATAAACCTAGGCAGGATACGGGACAAACTAGCTCTGAGGACACTCTTGTAGAAAACAAAATAAAACTATCTAAGATAAATACTAATGATATAGAACAGATCAGGGCACTTAAAGTCAATGATTTAAAGAAACGTTACTCAATAACCGGAACTGAACTCAAAATTTTAGGAAGATTAGTGGAAGATTACAAACTGGGAAACGTATCCTTATCAAAAGTCGCTCGTAAATCAGCCAAACAAAATCAACTCAGTAAAGAACGACTGAATGAAATGTTAAAAAAGTACGAAACGTCAAAGAAAAAGAGAGACGTTGAGAAAATCAAGCATAACGCTAAAGGTTTAAAAAAAATGGTTAAATCTAAATCCAAGAAACAGGTGTTGGACCTAATTTTAGATGATTTGAATAAAGGCAAAGTTTCAAATGTTTCGATTATCAAACGTAAATTAAACCCAGACAATGCAAACATGGAAGAAATCAATAAGTTTTTGACTCAATATAGCGATGCGATGCGGCGGGGTGCAGGCATTTCTTACATAATACCAAAAAGTAAACTATCATTCCTACTGTCCAAATTCAAGGTCCAAGATTTATTAGAAAACATAAAAAATATGCGTATTTCGGAAATGTTTGACAGTAAAAAAGTGACTACTAGATAATAGTTAGAAGTGTTTGTGTACGTACCAATAAATCTTCTAAACCAAATTGTTTTTCAATTTGGCTTAAGAGAAATAATTAATTTTGAACCAAAAAAATAAGTTAAGTAATAATAGAGTCGCAGAAATCAATAAATTTAGCGGAGGCAGATAACACAGAGAACACTTACATAAACAATTACAACGCTGATTTTTTAATGATAAATCGATAATTAATCAATGGAGCACCTTTTCAACAAACAGGCTTAACAGATAAATTTGTAGTTTAAAAAAACCAGCAATAAATCTGTGTATTACAGATGTCTCTATATATGTCCGTTAAGCATGTTCAATGTGTTCATCCTTGCCATAAATGTATTATTAGCCTTAACGGCACCCACTGCTGGAACACCGAGCCGCCTTGACCACCAGTTCTAGAGACACATTGTCTAAAATTTCTATACAAAACAAGCAAGTCGGTGAATGTCACCGATTACACACAAAATTTGACGGCCCGAGAATATTCTGACTTAGGCCATGACGGCGATGATGCACGGGCACGAATATATATAAAACAAAGTCGGGTTAGTTACACCATTTATAACTCAAGAATGGCTGGTCCGATTTTGAAGATCTTTGGTTTGTTGGAATTGTCTTTGCCCCGAATAGCAGAGTAACTATTAAAACATTGGAAAAATTGAAGAAAAAATATTTACAAAAATCATTTTCGAACACAACGCCATTTCTGATACATGACAAAAATAAAACACGGCAAAAATGTTTTCTAAGGCGGTACGAAATTCGTCGGGACCACTAGTTATTAATAATAATACAAATTATAGCAAGGTGATTTTTGCAAAAAAAAACGTTTTATTCATTTAACCTTCACCGTTGACATAATAATAAGCTATAAATGTGCAGGTACTTGTCGTTTGCAATTATTTGTTCAATTTACTGAGTAAAAGACGGTACAATATTGGTAAAACCTAATTTAAGTTTTGTTGACAGGTCCTAGCAAAACGCAGAGAGAAATCGCTACCTTCTATAAGAAAAAAAACAGATTTTGATCCACATAATGCTGAAGTACCTATGAACCCAATACCATCACCACCCTATTGGGCTCTGAAGAAACCAATTGAAAAAGAATTAAACGCAAGTGAAATTAAAAGTGGAATAGCTCTTAAGAGGGTTTATAATATTGAAAAAGCGGAAGTGGTGAATCCTTACTTCGTGAAAAAAGGAAAGAAAGATAAATCCAAAGAATTACATCTAAAACAACAAACCCCATCCGACAAGACCGAAAAGAGAAAAATCGGAGAGCAAATTAAAAAAATACAGAAAATGAAAGAACCTATTAACGTTACTAACACTCCACAAATAAAAAGTCAGGAGAAACTTACCCCACAACAAAAACTCGAGGAGAAACTAAGAAAAAGAAGTGCAGCTGAGAAAGCTTTAAACGACCGTAGAGCGGTCAGCCAGCCAGCTTTTACAAAAACAAAGCCTCATCCTCAGCCTGAACCTGAGCCTCAACCTCCACCGAGTCCTTCGGATCAAAAAAGAAGCTTGGAAAACCGGCTAACTACTAAGATCTGGCAAATATTGAGTCGGGATATTTTCCTTTTGGATCATGATAAATTCAATAGCCAAATACAGGCGACAAATTCTGAGACGAAAGAATATATTATAAACGTAATCAAGAAATGTAACAATAAAGAGATAAAAAGACTCAACCGCCCGAAACTGACACAAACCGGTAAAGATTATAGTTTGGCCAACGGTTACCGTGCCACGAAAAGAGCAATGAAAATTGCCGTTAGAAGAAGAGTCTGGCAACTGGCAAAGGCTTCTATAAAACGAAATAAACATTGGAGTCAATTTCTAGCAGAAAACCATATCATAGTAGAGAACATCAACATCGATAAGTTTGACCTCAGTCTCATTGATTTGGAAGCATTGGGAATCGAAAACAAAGTACTGAAACGGACAGTAACTTGGCTTTTCAATTAAAACAATATTTCAATAGTCAACTCACATCTCTATTATTTGACATGTTTAGTAATAAAAGTTGAATCGTATCATAACTTTTGTTTTCCTGCCTCAAACTAACAAATTAATAAACAAGGGTTAATATGATGAAATTGATCACATTTCGTATCCGAATCCGTGTAAATACGGATATAAAGAACTCAGACCGAATTCCGAACTCTGAATTCTGAATCAGAATTCGAGATTCACGGATGACGGAGAAAAATCGAATGACGGAAGTCGGACCTAGTGCGTAAACTACTAGTCTAAGATCCCAAGCACGATCGACCTTGATGAAAATTATATTTTATCAAATAAAACATGTTTCTTGTTAAAAAATATGGTCATAGCTATGATAATTAAAAACATAAAATTATTAATGTTAAAAATTTCACTGACAATAAATACTACTGTGTTCACAATAAAATTGCCTTAATTTTGATATATTTTTGAAGTGGTAAGCACATGATTGCAACTACTATCGACTACTTGAACTACTTACCTGTTTGTACACAGCAACCAGGTTATAGGAACAAAAAAGGTAGGCAATCTAGCTGTAACATTTTTTGTATGTTGTAAGCTTTCTATTGGAATTTCATCCGTTTGGCAAGCAAGAAAGTGGAATTTAATCTTTTATTCAATATTTTTAAAATTACAGTACACACAGGTGAACTCGCTGTTTCTTTAGAGACAGCTCAGTCACGATGATTTTAGAAGCCATTTGTTTCACGTTGCGCAGCATGGCGCCGCAAAACGTATCGGGCAACGGGCACTGCGAGACGTATTGTGAATCTGCGGATATTCCAAGGAACTGGCGTACAGATACTCCAAGCTGTACGGGATTTGTCAGTTGTCGCACGCCGCGTCTACCGGCGAAGCACCGCTGCCACGAAACGCTGCAAACAATACATTTACCAACGACACCCCATGGATAATATTTATTAATCACCTAAAAATACTTGTAACACTGTAATAATGTAGATGATATGTCAGAGTCATAGATAATACACTATAATATACCTAGTCAGAGTCAAGCTGTCATTAGTAATGCGACTGTGTATCAACAGTGTATTTATTTTACTGTATACGGTACTGTACATTTTCACAATATCTCTTGCCCTTTGAAAGTATTTTAAAACAAATTAATGTTCAAACGTTTTTTCGTAAAACAAGGGGGTTTTTTCAATCGATGGTTTAAAAAACTCAAAAGTGTATTTAAGAAGCAACCCAAAGAAATTACGCCCACGCCTAGACCAAAGAAATTTTCTGTAACTAATAATATGAAAAAAACCATGAAATGCCATCAAGCTGATGAGAGAAGCAGAAAAAAAAATTATGAGGAAGCGATAAGGAAAGCAAAAATACTAAAGAAGAAATTTAGCATCGCTGAATCCCAAGGAAACATATTAGACCAATTAATCGCTGAGGCAAATACAGGAAAAGGTGTTCATTTGCCTCTGGTTAACAACTTGCTTGACCCTAAGAAACTCACTAAAGAGCGTATCCAGAAACTCATTAAACAATATGAGGAAGGAAAGAGAAAAAAAAGAGGGCCTTCCTACATGATGACTAAAAGTAATCTTTCACTTGTAGCATCTAAACGTAAAATTCAGAATTTGATGGATGATGGGAGAGCTGTTGGTAAAAACCTTTCAAAGATTCTAAAAAAGTACAAGGAGTGTAAACGGGCTTATCGTGCTTCTATTTTATGATGTTTTACGAAGATGAGAATGTTTTTGAAGTGAAACATTCTGTTTAAAGTACTGCTGCAGTTCGTTTGATGGCACAGGTCCGCTGAATACATTAAATAGATACCTACTAAACAAAAACCTTCTTAAATTGCAGCTGTTAACAATGTCGCAATAGTTTGTAAATATTTTTTGATATTTTTAATAGAAGGAGAAAGATAAGATAAAGTGTTTATTTGCAACAAGAATGAAAATTAAAAACTTTAACAAATAGAGAAAATTACACATATCTAGGTATAATTTTATCAAAGTATAAATAAATAGAAAACATTTAAAATAAATAGAGTTTGCATAAGAAAGCATGTCCAATGAGCTGTGGGCCAAAATAATCAATATGTGACAGTCAGAATTCTTCATAGCCTAGTATTTTTCATTCCATAAATTGAAACACATCACTTGCAGGCTAACCTCATCAGATTGAGCACCTTATTCCTTAACAGCTTCAGCTTCGCCCAGCAAAAGAACACATGCGAGTAGCCACAAGTAGGTGGAAGCAACGTATCAGCCCCAAGTTCAACAACTTGGGGCTGATTTGTCGCTGAACCAGCGCAGCCTGAATAGATGACAAAGAGATTTATGCGTGCCTTTACGGAAAGATGTGCGGGCGAGGGACCGGCCACACTAGGTGTGGCTTGATGTGAATAAGCTTCCCCCCCAAAACCAACCAGTTTCTTCAACGTTCTTTCGGCCCTTAAACAGGAAATGTAGAGTAATAGAGCTCTCGACCTTCAAATAGGATGTTCTAAAGCTAATATGCAACGATTTTGATTCCGATAACGTGGATGCCACAATGAATTGCTGTCTAGCCAAGCTTTTTGTTTTCTGGCAAACGTTTGCATACCTATGCAAACGTTCAAAGTACCTATATTTTCTATCCTATACGTTTTGTTACTTAGAAAGTAATGTCTTGGGGGTCTGGGATATTCATCCATTATCATCGTTTCTATGTGCAACCTCAAAGACAGAAAGCAGTCTAGCGTATACTTATATGCGGATGGTACTTATAATTTAGCATATTTTCAATACGTTTGTAAGTATAGGTATTATCGGACGGCGAGCGTTGGGTGGCTCGCTGTCCGATCACCACCAGGCCCGGGTCGATGTCGCGTTGTGTTTCACGCGCGCCTCAAAGAGATGTCAGCATAGAAGACGGGGCCCGCTAGGGCCAGAGCCTGCCAGGGTTGCGGAATTTGTTCGAAAGATTCACCGCGGCCCTGGAACGCAAAGGGCTTTAGAAGGAACACGGATGGGCTTTAGTCAGTAAGAGCCTGACACGCCCTTGCGCTCCACCCAGAGCGGAAGAAGTCATTTGATGACTTCGCATCCTTAAAAAAAAAAGTGTAATTATTATAGGTTTTATTATTTACATACATGTAAACAATAAATCCTATAATAACTATACTAAAAGTCTATTAGTACGTTTAGGTGTCGTCTATGCCTACATATGATCTTAAAATGTAGCCGTCATGTCAGACTGTCTCAAAGCAGATCTGTCATCGTATAATTGTTGTCAATTTTCTTAAGTTTTGTTGTGAAAACCCATTGAAAATTTTAAACACAATGAAATGTTCAAACGTCTCTTTGGTAAGTATTTTCAATCGAGATCGTAATTTTCACGAATCAAGGTATATCATAAGCCCAAGACAAGGCTATAATAATACAGCCATGGCCAAAAGTACTGAGCACTCTACAAATTTCGCATGTACACGGGAAGTATGAAAAAAGAAACAAACTTATCGTTTTAGGATTCTCGCGTCAGTACGTAAAAAAGTAGAAAAATAATGACTTACGCCGCAGCTACCAATTAAACACACGGGTGCAATAAAATCAGTCATTTTACGATTCTTGTATTTATTTATAAGTTCGCTTCTATCGCTCGTTGTGGACACATCCAGTGATCTAGTGCGCTTTTGGTGTTTTAATTCACAAGATTCAAGTGATATCGTTGATTTATGCCAAAAACAAACTGAATTTTCGTTAGTAAAACAAGTGTAGATACAGCTTATGCGTGAGGAAGGGAAATCACAGGTAGAGATATCCAAAACTGTGAAGTGTTCACACCAATTCGTGCAATATGCAATCGAGCAATTTGCTGCCACTAGAACACATCAAAATAGACCACGAACCGGGCGCAAAATCATCACACCTGACCGAAAGGATCGTCAGTTATTAAGAGAGTGGTAAAAAATAGGAATAATTTACCTTCCGAGCTCGCTGTTGAATTATAGAGTCAGGCGCCACACAATCAATAACAAATAAGAGCTGAATGAAACACTGCCTGCACCTAAAATAGAATGCAATTACTGATGTCTGTAAAAATGTCGTAAGCGAATTACGAAAAAGATCCTTTGCTTTAAGGCAAAGGGGCCACCCTTTTACTAAGGCAAGGGGGCTCTTTTTCTACAAAATATAGATTTATTACTAATACATATGAATACAATCCTAAATACATCGTTTTATTTCATTTCGATTTGAAAGTCCTTTAAAAACTTAAAGTTGTCATGGGTGCTCTGCTTTTGGACTTAGGCTGTATTTACAGCTGAAACTATTCTTAATCTAAGGTTGAAACCTCGTCTTTATAATACTCTATAATCACAGAGAAGACCACATTTTGATCATCATTGTAATATCCATGCTTGTGACGCGGCATGGATAAGTGATTGCAGTGTTTATGTGTTGTGCCCTTAGTACACACAATTAATACTTCAACATGTCAACCTGTATCGAGTAAAATGTAGTTTTGTAATAAATTAATTTTGTGTTTTCTTAACCAACCACACAGGTTCTTCCGGAAATCATAGTGTAAAACGAGGGGGTTTTTTTAGTCGTTGGGTTAGAAAATTTAAAAGTATATTTAAGAAGCAACCTAAAGAAATTACACCCAGGCCTAGACCTAAGAAACTTTCAATCTCTAGTAAATTAAAAAAATCCTTGAAACGCCGGTTTTCGGATGATGACAGCAGAAATAGAATTCTTGAACAAGCAAAAAAGAAAGCAAATATTTTGAAGAGAAAATTCGATATGAGTGAATCTCAAGGAAGGGTTTTGGACAAATTTATTGCCGAGTCTAATAAAGGAAATGGTACGGATTTGCGGCTGGTCAACAATTTGATTGATCCACAGAAACTCACTAAATCGCGTGTTAAGAAAATTATAAAACAATATGAGGAAGGAAAGAGAAAAAAAAGAGGACTTTCATACATGATGACTAAAAGTAATCTCTCACTTGTTGCCGACAATCGTAAAGTTAGGAATTTGATGGAAGATATGAGAGCAATCAGCAGAAACCTGACAGAGATACTAAAAAAGTACAAAGATTTTTAGAACGTTTTGTCATGATTCTGTACTGTTATTTTCTCAATTTAAAAAGATTTTTTTTGTTAACACGACAATAAATAAAAAGTTTGTAAATAGTTCTTAGATATTTTTAAAAGAAAGAGAGTTCATTTGCACCAAGTATGAAGCACATATTGAAAAAATGAAAAACTTTCACAAGTAGGGAACTTTGTATATAGGGATAATTTTCGTTTTGATCATGTTGAATATCAAAATGTTAATAAAAATGTTTTATATTAATATTGTTTTCGTCATGAAGAGTAAGCATGCAGCTGGGGTTCATATGACCAAAATGTAGCACCCTGAAACAGCAAAACGCAGAAGATGGCGGGACGGGAGCTGGACAAAATAAATAACCAATGATCGACATTAGTCCTGGATCGAAATAGCTGAATCCCATGGTCACCACCATGAGTTGCTTTCCCTAGTACCTATTGATGCAGATTAACAGTTTTTAGTCTTATCCTACTAATATTATAAACACGAAAGGTTGTGTTGAAAATGTTTATTACTCTTACACGTCAGAACGGCAGAACTGATCTCGATGAAATGGCACAGAGGTAGATTATGGTCTGGAATAACACATAGGATACTTTTCATCCCGGGAATATGTTCCCTTGGGATAATTTTCGACATAAACGCGGGCGGAGCCGCGGGCGGTAGCTTGTTAAATAATATATTATACTCTCGACCGAGATTCGATCACTGTGGATGATCTCAACGGAGATTAGCCAAGTACGTAGAAGACATAGTGCTCAAGTGTGTGCGCAAGCACAGATTTGCTGTTCTTTAAATTTCATATTCAGGTGGGACGGCAATGCGTCACATCCGGGGGTGACTACATGCAGGATCAACGGCTTCGCGTGCTTTCTGAGGCGCGGAGGTGTCACACCACCAACTTCCAAATTCCAGGTTGCTAGGTACTGAGAAACTCCTCATAGAAAAAAAAACTTTTTACAAAAAATACAACCGACTTCCAAATAAAAACCAGTACCTACAAATTACAAAATAACTTTAAATCTCGGAATTCGGTGTTTCTGGTACACATTTGCTCTGTTTACCGTTGAGTTCCGCAGAAATCAAAATTATAAAAAACATTCAGTCTAAATGAGAAACTCCTCCTTATATTTATCTGTGTTGTATGTGTCTAGTTCTATGAGGTATCGCTTCGGAATATTATCTATTGCACTCCATAAATCTTCCACATCACTTTCAGGCTAACTGCATCGGATTGATCTGATTAAATTATTTTTAAGTTTGATCCCTAGATGAGGAGTACAGGTGGCGAACTGGAAGCTGATTCAACTATTTCTGCCCCAAGAGACGGTCGTGTGACAATCGTGAATTTCCCAGGCCCTTGACTCAGTAGTGGTAGCAAAAGAACCGTGGGCTTTTAGCCGATAAGACTCCGACATAACCCTCCGTTTCCTTCAGACGACCCTACATCAAAAGATCTGTAGATACGAGTACGTACACAAAGTCCGACTCCATGCTCCAATTTCTTTTTTCAATTTATTTTATTAACTTAAGTTTTATTACCTTAATATCTGGGTTAAAGTGTTAACAAATAAATGCCCACGTCAAAAAATAAGGAATTATGACGAATAAGCTTCCCTCCTAGCGCCTACTACTGACCATACTAAAAATGACAACAGGGTAGGTAAAGAGAAAAGAGTTTCGTAGCCCGTGCGTCGTCCGTTTACCGTAAGTTTACATTAAGCTGAGGAATTTGAATTTTGTTGCTTTGTAAATAAAATCCACTTTCGCCGTAACATGACGATAAGCTTAGCGGCTTCTAGAAAACTTTCACGTCGTCTAATCAAGACCAGAGAGCACTCCAGGCTTTAACTTGTCGTCTGTGCTTTAATATGTTCGTAGAAAAATGTAGCCGTCATGACAAAGCGTGACAGAGCCGATCTGTCATCGTCCTTTTAAAAATGTAAACACAATGAAATGTTCAAACGTTTTTTCGGTATTTTCAGTCGAGGTAATACCATATTTCCAACACATCTAATACTGGGTCTATTTAGTAAAAATGTTCTCATCATCCTATGCCATAATCAGCTACAGTGCTGAAACCTTGCTAAAACCTTAGGCCGAACTTGACCCTTTAAAGCTACAAACAAACCGCCCATTCATAATCACAATTTGAAAGAAGACTATTTTTCCATCATATTGTTACAATAAGAACAACTATTGCTAGTGTTATCCTAATATTAAACTCTTCCCTTACTGAGTGACTGAGTGACTGACAACGCACAGCCGGAAATTTGGCATACCTATAGGTTCCTTGGGGAGTGTTGGGAAGCACTAAGAGAGGATTTCCAGAAATTCCTACGGGAACGGGAATAAATAGGATATCCGCGTACGAAGTCGCAGGCAAAAGCTAGTAAAATATTATAATAATATCATTTTTGATTGCAGTATTTATGTGTGCCCAAACCCAAGGAGTAATATATATGTCAACAAAATGTTTCCTTCTACATTGACTAATTTGTAGTAATTATCATTGTACTTTTTATCTACCATGTAGGGACTCCCAGATATCGAAGAACTGAAATTAAGAGACAGCGTAAATCCAGTTTCAAACGATGGCTTAGACGACTTACCAATGTATTTAGAAGGAAACCTAAAGAAATAACTCCTAGGCCCACACCTGTGAAACCGTCCATCACAACAATATTTAAGAATAGAATAAAAAAATCCAAATTAAATGTTAAAGATATTGAACTGCTTGAAGGTTTTGATGCACATGAATTAAAAAAACGATTTTCTGTAACTGGATCTCGAGCAAAAATACTGGAAGGCATGGTTGCAGATTATAATCGAGGCAAATTGTCTTTACCTGGTTTATCTCACAAATCAAAGTTTGATAATAAGTCACTAGATAAAGCCCGTTTAAATATAATGATTCAACAGTACGATGAAGGAAAAAGATCAAGACATATTAAAGAAGCACGAAACAATGCAAACATTTTGAAGAAGAAATTTAATATGACTTATTCCCAAGCAAGCAAATTACAGAAATTGATTACTGAGTTGGAAAAAGGAAAAGGTTCTAATGTGAAACTGGTCAAAAATTTGCTTGATCCAGAAAAAGTCACAAAAAAACGTGTTGAGAAATTTATTCAACGATATCAGGAAGGACAGAAGAAAAGAAGAGGACTTTCTTACATGAATATTCGAAGTCAATTCTCACTTGCTCCATCTAGACGTACCTAATGTTCAGAATATGTTGATAGATGTGGAAGCGAAAGGGACTTTCAGGAAATCATCAGCATCATCATATCAGTCGAAAAACGACTACTGCTGGACAAAGGCCTCCCCCAAGTGTCACCACAAGAACCGGTCCTGCGCGTCTCGCATCTATTGGCTACCCGCGACCGTCACCAGGTCATCGGTCTACCTTGTGGGAGGCCTGCCAACGCTGCGTCTTCCGGTACGCGGTCGCCACTCTAGAACTTTTTGGCCCCATCGACCATCTGTTCTGCGAACAATGTGCCCTGCCCACTGCTACTTCAGTTTGGCGATCCTTCAGGCTATGTTCGGGCTTGGTTCTCTTGTGGATATCGTCATTCCAGATTCGATCACGTAAGGAAACTCAGAGCATTATAGGTGACTCAAGCCTTCTGATGAGGCCCATTGTGAGCGACCCCGTTTCAGTTCCATAAGTCATCATTGGCCAACACGCACTGGTCGTAGACTTTCGTCTTGAGACACTGTGGTATGTGAGACGAGAAGATCACGCAACTTCCCGAACCCCTCCCAGCCCAGTCGGCCCAGTGTCAGAATACATAAGAAGAATTAATAGAAAGGTTCGTCGTGCATGTGTTTTGCTATTTTTATGATTTTGTTCGTATATAAGAATATTTAATACATGTATTATTTAAAGTTACAATCGATTTGATCCTCTTGTTTTAAATAAAATCAAAACCAAAAATCTTATCAAATGCAATTTGCGAAGGTGTTTTGTTTACACGACTGTAAATATTTGATAAATGTTTTTTTATGATTATTTTCTTATTGATAATGTTTTTAATCAAAGTGTAAATAAAGTATTTGAAGTTAATTTTGTTTTTGTCATGTATGCTAAAAAAATATAGGGCGTTGAGGCTGAGGAATCGGATGTTCCCAAAGTTATATAAGTATATGTATGTAATAGTAAAAGAGTGCTCAATGTTTGCATTAAATTTATAAAGAGATAGTTCGCTTGCTTATAAGCCTATACGAGCGTTTTGGTTAAAAGTGTATTAGTTTTGTAAGCAATTGTTAAATGAATAGTATGAAATAAATTATAAATCAACCGACAAAGTGGTTAACATATTATTTAAATAAACAAAACTTCATACAATTGAGCACTAAAATATTAGCAAATGAAATGTATTCTATTTGTTGAAATGCTTGTTAAATAAATGAAAAATGTAAATAATTTAAATTTTTGGGCAATAAATTAAATGCGTATCACCTCTTACAATTATTACTTTTTATGCTAGCAGTACCTTCATGGACACGCAGAGATTGAAATGCACATGCATGCATTTAAGATAAGGGTGATGTTAAGACTTTGCAGCAGTTCGTACATTTTATTTGCGGTTAGTAAATGAATACAATTTTTTTTTCTTTACACTTTAAAACATTCTGTTTCTTCTCTTGAGATAGTAGATATTATACACTTCAATTGTACCTAGGTAAGTAATTCTGTATCCTTTGTGAAACGTGGAACAAGTCAAAAATACTTTTTTTGATAAATCTTTGACGAAACCTTGTTTTGCATTATTTATTTGAAACTTTTTATTTCTGAAGATATTTATTTTGTGTAAAAACTAGTTTTCTTACCTTTGATTTGAATTATATTTATTACTGTTATGCCAAACTAACTTTACTTTGGTATAACAATAATTAAAATGTGAAAATAATTGCTTGTTTTATACGTATGAGTATACGCTACAAATAAGTTAATATATATATGTGTATATTGTGTTATAATACGATATAAGCTACAAGCAACAATTCCAAGCCAATCAGAGTATGACGCTTAGCTTGACAATAATTCAAATTCAAGCAAATTAAACTAGACTTATTTATATCGATACACCACGCCACATTTCAAGTTGCAATGTGTCCGATGTTAAAAGTTGAGATGTATCTTTTACACTGGAGTCAAATGGTTTTATTTAAGATAAGAAAAACGCTTGAACAAACATTTAGAAAATCATACTATTTGATGACAACGGAGATAAGATTTTTAGCAAATTATTCGGAGGTGCGGACGTTGTACGTCAGAATTTTTAATTTTACGAAGTCCTTGTACTATGGACCAAAGTTGCCCACAAGGACTTCGATAAATTTGTCAGATTATAATTATTTAGAGATTATCAGAGATTTCAATATATTAGAATTATTTCAAACCAACATGCTTCCTAAAATGAGTTAGCACCTGCAGCTATCTACATAGCAACATGTTGCGTCCTACCGTGCGGCTAAAGGTAAAATATTAAATTACACTTTGGTAGTTACTTCAGCATAAGGTCTCCTTCAGTTTACTTTATAATACCAAATATTATCATTCATATTTTTATTTGTACCCACTGCGAGGCAAAGCTCTCCTACTTGTCTTCTAAGAATATTATAAATTAAAATATCTAGTTATAACGAGTTTTCTGTGAAGGAACTCGTCCGGGAAAGTAGTTACCTACTGGCTTCCACCGCACATAAAGCATATTAACGACGAAATACCATGTTATATTAAGAATTTCTTTCTGAGCCACGTATAACTGATGACCAAAATAACTTACCAACGGCGGTTGTTCCAAAAAAAAAACCTTTAAAAAAGTTGTTTAATTCGCGCTCCGTGAACAAGCAAACAAATGCCAAATTTTTGATCCGTAAATTTTTGGTCAGCCACAGAAACCCATTAACGATGTACAGCTTCTAACTTGCGAATTCACGGATATTCGCGGTTCCAGATATTTGCGGCTACATCTGTCGTCACTGCCAAGCCCTGCAGAGGTAATTTCATTCAAGAACAATGTAGCCGTCGAGATGGACGCTGCAAATTGCCACGAAACGATGCTCAAAGTCAACAACCTGGCCAAGGTCAACAACCTGACCAGACCAACCTTGATGCAAATCTACCACAAATCCAAAGCCCGCAAAGTGGCTGCTGCCCATACGAGTTTGATGGAACACATTGTAAAATTGTAGATGATAGAGTGCTGTGTGGTTATAACAAGAATTTCGGGCAGCCTGAAAGTAAGAATTCTGTAGTTCAAGTTAGCGGGGACTGCAGAATTCGTGGAGGTAGAATAGAATGTGGCTACCAGCGTGGTCCCTTCACTAATCCAGGAGGAACACCAGTTGGCAGTCATCAGAATCAGATAGGCAACCGATTTGCTAACATTCAGTCACCAAATCAACATCAGTCCGGTGAGCACCGAGGTCCCAAGCCGACAAGCAACCCGTTCGATATGGTGACAAAATGTGTAGAATTAGAAAACCGCATTGTTTGTAGAAAGGCTTAACTGGTTTTCATCTTTTAATAAGGAACTATCCGTTTTGGTTCATACATGGAAGTCCAATTTAAATTACCATTGAAATTGTTTGTAATTATATTTGTTTGTACGTTTTATATTATGTTAATGTGCATATTAAATGAACCTATTTATACATATATAGGTGCACAATAATATCTAGCATTTTGTTTAACCCATAAACTATGCGTCCTAAGACAGTTTCCTCGTATGTCATTTGGATTTCACAATACTTTCCCGTATAGGAAAACTGAGAAAGTAAACAATATTTTATCTGCGCTCTCGGACATGGGTTGGTAATTCTTATTACAGTAACGTAACGGGAGTACTTACATAGGTAGTTAGTCTTAACTATTATACAACGTGTAACAGAATAAGCGCAATACCTCTTAAGGGATCATGGTACTCACCGTTATGACCAACTTTTACTATGGGACCAACTTAGAAAGCGCATAACTCGACAAAATGTACTGAACAGCTGATTTTTTTCGCGATTTTGGTGTTGGTCCCATAGTAAAAGTTGTTCATAATAATGAGTAGATACAATGACCCCGTAAAAGGTATTGCGTTTATTCTGTTACACGTTGTATAAGGTCCCATGGACAAACTTTTAGAAATCATTCAGACCACCAAAATAAGGACAATGGTCAAAAAATAATAAAAAAAACGCATTAGCACGAAAATAAATCAGCTAACGAAAATACACTTAAATGTTGGTTACCCAATGCATAAACACATCCTACCTTTGTTATCTCATAAGTCAAATGTGCAGGCGCACGTTACCACGTCAGTACCCACCCTTAATGGATGTGTTTATTCTAGTGCCGGCAATTTATTATTTTAGGTCAAAATAAAATCACTTTAAACAGTGTTTTTTCTTGCTTGGATATCTTTGGTTAGACATACTGAAAGCTGTGTTAAAATTTGTCCATTTATTTTAATGGGACCTTTTATAATAAACATATAATAATATTACAAAGAGGAAAGATTTATTTGTTTGTTACGATTCGGCTCAAAATCTAAACCGATTTTTAAAATTCTTTCACCTTTAGAAAGCTACATTATTAACTTAAAACAAAGGCTTTATTTATTTAAAAAAATAGAGATTCCTACGAAAATTGCAAAAATGCAACCCAAAGTAAGAAATTTTTGTCAAATAAATTCATTATTTGGCTTGCGCTGAGAAAACTTTTAATTATACACAAAAATAATGTACTACATGATTAAAGTGCTCATTATTACCTATAGAAAAGTCCTCGAGGGTATATGTCACAATACCTCTTTTTGTTAAATTTATTCAATCAAAACCCGTGTAGAACGGAATAGTAGTGATTTTGATTTCATGATAATAATCCTTATCTATTAAAATGGTTTGATAATTAAGGTTGATTATGAACATGTAAATTTCACTTTAAATTATTCAAATCGGACCTTTCGTTAAAAAAGTTACGACGGGTGTATAATGCTCTAAGTAACAAAAATGTTGCGGTTTGAGCGAACTAGGGAGAATCTTAATGCTTGGTCCACGGAGTTGAAACATTAATGATTTCGCAAAAAAATTATAATAACAAATGTTTGGATTTTTCGAAAATAAACCCCTAAAGGGTCGAAAAGGGGTGTTGAGTTTTTAGGGAAGGGCATTATTGTTTGCTTCAATTTACGTGGAAAATGGTATGAACAAACTAAATGTGGAATAGTTGAAACAGATTAAACAATTTTTTGCTTAATCAACCCCTGACGGGGTAAACGGGGTGAACAGTTGCGCAGATCCTGAGACCACAGAATCAGCAGCAGAAATGGCTGGGTAATTAATGAAAATCGTTGTGCTTAATTTTCCAAAACTAACCTTTAAAAGGGGGTAGAGGGGGCGTTGAAGTCTACTGAATCCACACGGAGGGAGTCGCAGGCGAAGTGCTACTTAATTATAATTAACTACTACGGCTACTTTCACTATAATAGTAACATGACTAAAGTTCATAAACCATGAAAGCATCAAGATACCTCTAAAGACAAACCGCATTTAAGAAACTTAACTTTGCTGTTGTAAGAATGATCTCTCATACATCGATATACGTCACAGTCAATTCTCCAACGACAAATGTATAAGTATATGTACAAATTAATGAACTATTTTCCGATTCTCTTTCCTTTACTTGTTCAGTAAGACCTTAGTTTTTGCCTGTCATTATTCTACGACTGGTTTAATGTGAATAAGCTTTGGCTATGCTGGCGGATACGGAAAATTGGAGGGAAGTTGCCTCCTTCTGGGAAACCGAGATGATCCAGAAGGATGCAGTTGAGCGAGATTGTGACAGGGCCGATCCCGCTCGGAGAAGATGTCGTAGTGAAGACCGTCTTGACGTCAATACCCCAAATACCCAGCCTGCATCTCATAAAGCACTCTGTCCGCCCCCCGAGTGACCCTACGATCGAAGTGCTGCTGTGCGTCAGGGGAGACCCCTTTACCGTCTCCTCAAGAATGTACCATAACAGGCGTTGCACAGAGAGAGTTCCGGAGTGGTCTGTCAAGAGGTGACGGGGCCCCTTCAAAGTGCTACTGCATGTGTGTGTACTACTGCGGTGGTTTTAATAAGGTAAAAATCTCTGGCCTTTTCCCCAAAAGTCCAGCCGCCATTTGAAGGTCCCCCCCCCCCTCTCCACCACTGAAAAAAAACAAAGGTATCAATTTTTACTAGGGATCAATGGATTCATGATGAGGTGCTTGCACATGACCCGAAAAATAACACAAATGTCCTTGTTAGACAGCTGGATTTAAAAAAATCCTAGAATTCAAAATTATGATGTTAGTCCGGAACGGCCATAAAAAAAAGAAAAATTTTTATTTGGGACTCGCACAAGACAAACAAACCAGTAAAATAAAATTAATAACTAAACAGTATAATAAAATAATTATCTGTGCGAGGCCGAAATGGTCCCTATCTCAGCTTAAAGTACCTAAGTTTTAGTTTAGGAAACATGAGTTTGCTTCACCTAACTGTTTAAATTTTAATCAATTTTAATTTATAATTTGTTACAGATATTTGCGGCCTCAACAATAATTACGGTTGCCGCAAGACACTGCAATGGTAATAACGAGAACTTGGACGCCACAAATGATCCTCCAATTCGCTTTAGAAGACAGGGCCAAATGCCTATAAGACCCGTTAAGAGAACCCCAGCCAGATCCAATGACCTGGCAAAAGACCCATCTAATTCTGACACAAATGGCACCAAAACTCGAAACCGATGCTGCCCTTACGATTTTGATAGCAATTTCTGCAAAATTGTGGACGATAGAATCCTGTGTGGATATAACAGGAACGCAGGTAGGCCTCAAAGTAAGGATAAGGTGGTGGACCTGCATGGAGGCTGCAGACTACGGGCTGGGAGGTTAGAGTGTGGATACCAGCATGGGCCGTTCACCAATCCAAGGAGGCCACCATCTTGGAACAATCCACCTCCAAACGAGGTGGGAAATGGTCAACCAAAAGCGTAATATCTGCGGCCACATCGAGGATGGGCAAGAACGGTTTTAAGTTAATTGTTAAGAACTAGGTTATACAACTTTTCGATGTATATTTAGTTTTCCAAAAAGTGCGGGCAACGGGAAAAAAGCTTTTATGTCATTATGTATTTTAACTAGACATCGGACCTTGCGGAAGTTGCGGAGCTGCCCATCGCTGCCAAGCTTTTCATTAATGCGCTTGAACTTTGATATGGAATAAAACAAGCTGTTCAAGTGATATTGCTCCAATTTTTCTTTTGTTTTTTTTTTTTACCATTGATAGGCAAGTGTTTGAGCACTATCTCACTTGATGGTAAGCGATGATGTGGTCGAAGATGAAGGACGCTTGCCTAAAAGTAACCTATTCACTCTTGACTTAAGGACTCCCAGGTTGTAGCTATCAGGAAACACAGACTCTGGCAGGAAATTCCACTCCTTCGATCTCTATTAAAATCTTTATCCTCCGTCCTTCCAGACTTCCCGGTGTGAAGCCTCGTTCGACCAATCCGTCATATCATTTCATTTTATTTCAATAAAAAAACTTTTTACAAAAAAATACAATCGACTTCTTGTAGTGTTTTTATTTGGAAGTCGGTTGTATTTTTTTGTAAAAAGTTTTTTTTTCTCACTTTTTAGTGGTACACATGTGCTTACCCCTTTACAGCGTACCGGCGTGATGTTATGTTATGAACTGGTGAAAACAATAGACAGACATGAGATTTATTGAGGAGTTCCGTTGCCTATCTCCGAAGTTCATCAGATCTTCACCAAATTGAAATGGAACCACTCCGAGAAAGTACTCTTCCAAAAACTACCTAAATCGCTTCTAGTGTGCCTATAAATTTAAAAAGTTCTCTCTATTTCTCCAGGATCCCATCATCAGATCCTGACTTAATCATTGGACCACCTGGGAAGTAAACCCTTTCAAAAAATAAAATAATAATCCAAATCGGTCCAGCCATCTTCGAGTAATCGGGGAACATACAAAAAAAATAAAAATAAAAAAAAGTTTCCGACGAATTGAGAACCTCATCCTTTTTTTGAAGTGGGTTAAAAAAGAATAGAATATAATAATATATAGTTGCATAAAACATGGTAGGTATAGATGGTACAAACATTTTCAGGTTTCTCTAGGCCCCTTGGGGCCTATGTGGAGCATTTTGGGAATGAATGTACTAGCGCCAAGGGGTCCAAAATGCCCACCTTGTTATTCAAAATATTGCCCAGCAGCTGGTCAACCCTTAGCGTGACCTTTTCTTCAACCAAAAAATCAGCATTACCATTCAACGTGGCGTTGCTGCCAGCCACTGTACCCATTGACAGCGACGAATCGTTTGGTGCCCTACGAGCACTTTCTCGCATTTATTTTATTTGCTTAAAAAATATTATTTTAAGATTATTTAAGCGTTACATTTAAAATATCTTATACTAGTAAAAAGTTAAAAGTATACTCACCAGACGTATGTCTTTTATGTCTCGTTCAATTCTTGCAAGCCCAATCTGAACCACTTCCTCCAAACTTACGGCTCGGATATTTTAAATGCTTGAAAAGTTCTTATGGTAATATACTTAATATAGAAGTAACCTAAAGTGGTATGCTGCACGTAGGATTGTCGCTTCACGAGAACACTCCTCATGTAGAATAAACATGAAAGATTGCAAAACAAAACACAGACCGTAGTTCTGAATTTGTGCCTCAAATAGTGGCGAAAAGAAAAGGCTCAAAAGGTGATGCGACTTTGTGTTTTACCTTATCACTATCCAATCATATGTTTGTGTTTTACCTTATCACTATCCAATCATATGTTTGTGTTTTACCTTATCACTATCCAATCATATGTTTGTGTTTTACCTTATCACTATCCAATCATATGTTTGTGTTTTACCTTATCACTATCCAATCATATGTTTGTGTTTTACCTTATCACTATCCAATCATATGTTTGTGTTTTACCTTATCACTATCCAATCATATGTTTGTGTTTTACCTTATCACTATCCAATCATATGTTTGTGTTTTACCTTATCACTATCCAATCATATGTTTGTGTTTTACCTTATCACTATCCAATCATATGTTTGTGTTTTACCTTATCACTATCCAATCATATTCGAGGTACATTTGAAAGTCTTTAGGTTTGTTAATAAATCGCGCCTCAGCAGCTGAACGGCCACCACAGATTGGCACACTTTATCACTGCTCGAAATAATACCACACATATCCTTCTCAGATATATCCATGTAAGTGAAACTTAAATAGAAATTTACGAATCGTATATAATCAAAACTAGATAAAAGTAATCTTTTCAGAAGTGGACCTATGACGTGAGGAAATTACGGGACAAGCAACCGAAAAGTCGCTGACCCTGTCTTTGAAACATGGGGTAACTTGCAAAGCTTTGACTGTGATTGTATGTAATACGCCCAGGTACTTGTGTCCGGAACAAGGCAATCTTGACGCCGCAGTTCAAGTCTTGTGTAAGAACTACCTATAAAGTAAAAGCTTAAGATCAATATCCGTTATCTTCCAAAAACGTGTTTTAAATAAACAATCAAGTACTGGGTAACTGTCATGGGTGGGGATCCAACGATTCTGTCATTCGAAAATGTAACTAAATTGGTTAGTGGGCTGTGATGAACGTTGCCACGTGCATAACGGTGTGTAATTTAATTAATCATTACCACTCTCAATTGGCTAAAGAAAACATTGTGATAAAATGGTCTGTCCTAGAACTAAAAATTTGATGATATGATGTAACTATGTGACATCTATCAGCGTGCACTGGACCCGCGTGGTAGATGATGGCCCAGTCCCTCCCCTCCCTGATTAGCGTGTCCCAGCAGCGATCACATTTTCGCCTAAAAATTCGACAAGCCTGAGTCAACAGATTACGATTTAGCGTTACGAAATAGGCTCATGCAAATTAGATTCAAGAAAGTTCAACAATCAAAAACTTTCTAATAGGTCAATAATAATAAACCTGTTATCGCGGAATATCCCAACATGATTTAGTGAGAATAGAAGTGGATGCAATTAACCTAAATTGTTATATAACGTAAAATCGGGATACTTTGGCCCTAACTCACTAAACAGTAGGAACACAGCACACTGTGTTTACCGCGGTCCTAAGTAAGATCAGTGCTCATGGGGTGTGTATGGGATGGTACAGGAATGTTAAGACGATAAGAGTAGAGGAAAATCAAAGAAACGATGTTTGGCGAACAAAAATATCACGTTATTATGTCCCCACTAAGAGCGGTTCCGCACTGCATCCGATCCGATTCCGTTCCGATGTAGTCAACTATTTGTATGATAGTTTACGCACTAGGCCCGACTTCCGTCATCCGATTTCTCTCCGTCATCCGTGAGGTTCCAATTCGGAAGAAATATTGACGGACCGAAATAGCCGTAGTACTGATTGCGTGAAGGCTTTTGCATCACCTCGGATTAAAATCGGACGTAAGTATCCGCGCGGCTCGACAGCGAGGCTTCGATTTGAATCAGAAATCGGATTAGTGCGTAGCAATATGCGAATTCAATCATAGTTTTTTAGACTGTAGATCTGTATTTTCACGAATTCGGATCGGATGCAGTGCGTAACCGCTCTTAGGTTCCCTCATTTGCAAATGGACAACACTATGTCTACAGCGGTCAGTCTATGTTAAAACAGACTAAAGCGCGCCAAGGCGCCACTATAGTAGGCGCCAGATAAAGGTGGAATAAAGTATATTGACCTTTCCCTAATAACTGTTCATAGGTACCTGAACAATTAAATATGAATCGTTTTTCATTATTAGACAATGTTAAGGATCACGAGAGATGATGATTCGGGACAGCTTTGTGTCATTAATTCCGTTTTTCAAATTAAAAATGTCAATAATTGTAGGTGGGTCAATGACCGTTATTCCACGATTATCTGGCGCCTACTATAACAAGATATTGTACTTATTTTATTATTCAAAAAATAGCAAGTTTCCACTATCATCGTATAGCTCTTTGCAAAGTAGTAGTAATATTTACTTCCAAGTCTCTGGAAGTTTATAAAAAAAGCATTACGAACAAAGTTTTTTTTCTTTTTTATTTAACAAGGGTGGAAAATTGTTAAGTATAGGATGCAATATCGAACATTATCCCAACCATAGGGATGTTAAATTAAATACGAATTCGGTAAAATGCCTAATTTTATTACAGACACTCATTACTTCATTAGACAAGTAAAATGGCAGATTTTTAGAGATAAAATAAAACCATACAAAAGATCGTCAATACAAGTAGGCGACACTAGGAAAAATGCCCAAAAATGGTTTGATTCGGGGATAAAATTGAATTATATTCCATGGGATTTCTGCATCTATGAGCTCAGTTCGACAGGAACGGGGGACAGCGACTGTTGGGCAAGCCAGTCGTGCGTACAATTCACTGTCTAGAGCGCACAGCGTCAGTCTGAGGGCGCGAGTGGAAGTGTCACGGTGTGTGTGATCAAAGTGCGTGCCAAGCCGGTGTTACACTAAGCTAGAATAGATAATAAAGTGGCGACGAGAAAAGGAAAGTACCAACTTATTATGTACCACAGCTAATAACGAATAACGACCCGATCCTGCTTCACACGGTTTATAAAAGTTGAAAAAACCACCGAGGTTTCTTAATTGTATGTAAGTATAATATTAATTAACTTATTATACTTCCCTACACCTAAAACTTAGGTCATTTGTAGATATTTGACGGACATAACGATATTCAGAAAATCGACGTCAGGCTTGCCGGGGATATCGTGTTACCCAGTTTCAGGGGCGTGAAGGTCAGGTAGGTAGCCGCATCGGTCTGGCTGGAAGCCAACCCCAACATATTAAGTTCAGAAAATCTGGAATAAATTCACGAAAATCCGTTGCAAACAGATGCAGTCGAAAAGTGACTTTATGTTATACTAGCTACCGCCCACGGCTCCGCCCGCGTTAATGTCAATGTAAGGGAACATACTCCCGGGATGAATAAGTATCCTATGTCTTATTCCAGACCATAATCTACCTCTGTGCCAAATTCATCAAGATCCATCCAGCCGAATGCGCGTGAAACATACACACACACACACTCACAAACTTTCGCCTGTATAATATTAGTGTGATAAATACTCAATTTCGTCAAAACCTGACCTTACAAATTTGACAGTGTTGTAAACAAATATACCTATGGAATCAGAAAAAATTTCAAGTACTCTTAAAGTTGAAAAAGTTACAGCAATTTACAAACAATCGCCCCATCTTAAATATTCATAAGAGTATTGTACAAAGTCGTCTTGAAAACTATATAAGTATGACCTTTATTCACTAATCTTCATCTACTTACAATAAACAATATGGTCTTAAACGGGAATCAGAGAACCTAAAATACTTCCGAACATAAAGCAAAAATTAAAAGAAAAAGCACCTAGTGTCTGAATTGATCTTAGATAGCCATTTGATACAGTCGGCCATTGCACGGCATTGTCTAAACAAACACGATAAAAAGTAAAATTGTTTATTTATCTATGTATGTAATAGATGATATAATCTTTGAAAGCACACATTGTGTAACTGATAGAAATACCACTGTCGCTGAACTGAACTGTTATGCTACTTTGTACTCTACTTGCCGAAAGAATGCACTGTTCCTGTGGGACAGACATGCGCGAGAAACCTCGAGACAAAGCAAGTTTTTGTTAAATGAAGTCAGTGAAACCGGCATAAAAGACCCTGCCCTTATCTTTCAAACCGGTACCAAGCAGCGAAGATTGGTGAAACTCGTGAGTAATCCTACAATTATAACGTAAGATGTGCTAAGGTTCAACTTTGGGCCCCCTACTATTCTTCATTATTGATAAAGTGTTCAACGAACTGGTCTAAACACCATATTGGACACTTTCCTCAGATGGCAGATGTCTGTTTACTTGGCTAAAAAGTGTATTTGTAGTACACGATCTATGGCTTTAAGCCCATAATACGCGTACCTGTAACTTGAATGTTTTTGGCACAAAGTATGCAAGTTACTTGGACCGCCCATATAGTAACTATTTGTGTTGTGCTCCTTACCACTTCGCTGAATCTGTAGTAAGTACTACCTTAATAATATAGGTAAATGAAACAACGATTTAACCCAACAAGGATGTGTTGCAAAAAAAATAAGGTCGAAGACATGAAGGGTAATGATCCCTTTTTGATTTTGTTTACTTTTCATTAGCCACCCCGCTCAAACTACGAAAGATAAACTCTATATGAAGGATCCAATTTATTACTTTAATAAATTTCATAACACACTCGAAAACTGAATAAAATGCACAACTCTCATAATACATCTCATAACTAGTTTAAATACGATATAAAAAATAGTCCCCAAATTATGCTTACACAACTTCAACGTAAGTAATCACTGTCAACACGCGCTAGTCAAAAACTTTCGTCTGGAAAACTCAGAGGCATTTGTTTTTAAGACAAGGAGATATTGCATAACTTGCCAAAAACTGTACATAATCGTATTCGCGTTTCTCTCTTTCTTAGTAATACATACCTAAGTATACAGTGCGTAAATAATGGCCAATTATTTTGCCGTCATACAAGCGGTAACTAAATGAAAGCGAGTTTCGAGAAAAAAAATTAAAACTACTGAAAACATTTTTTAAGGGTTTTGTTATCGTTTTAAATAAGGTATGGCTATCTGGCATAGTTTATTGGATGCGTAATTTATTAAGTTATTCGATGCCATAAATATCAACCTCACATTTTTTTTTCATGTGTAACATCTTTCCTCTCGCTTTCCTGCAATCAGTGGGAGTGATTTAGTAAAATGGGACGGAAGTGTGTTACAGGAAGCCGAGAAGCGCGCGCTTTTGACCAATGAGCGCGCCCTATTTGGTTTGACCAATGAGCACGCGCAGTGGTCGATTTGGCTGTAAGTCAATTTGGCAGTAATTTTTAATGTTAATACAGCTGTTTACCAAGGTGAGACGTCAGATTTTACACATCCTATGCGACTACTGTAAGACTCGCTCTTTTTTTTTAAATACTACTTTTACGGTTCAAATTGAAATCGGAAGTGAAATAGCCTTTATTTATAAACTTATAACTATTTTTAACCGACTTCCAAAAAGGAAAAGACACCGATTCCTCCGAGGTTTCTGATCCGATTTTTGTGATTCGTTTTTACTTCGATACTTGCCATTTGGTCCAGTAAAAATTAATTCAGTTTGGCTCAGTATTATTTATTAACCGACTTCAAAAAAAAGGAGGAGGTTCTCAATTCGTCGGAACCTTTTTTTTATGTGTGTTAACCGATTTCTCGAAGATGGCTGGACCGATTTGGATTTTTTTTTTGTTCGTAAGGGTATACTTCCCAGGTGGTCCCATTATCATCAAGTCAGGATCTGATGATGGGATCCTGGAGAAATAGAGAGAACTATTCAAATGTTATAGGCACACTAGAAGCGATTTGGTTTTTAAAAAAAATTTAACCGACTTCCAAAAAAAAACCAGTAAGTACAAAATAAGTCGGTGCTTTTGGTTGATTTTTCGTTTTTGACACTGACTGCCGAAATTAAAGCTATTTTATACTTTTTAGTGTTTTTATTTGGAAGTCGGTTGTATTTTTCTGTATTTTTTTTATGACCAGTTTTGCTAGCTGGATTATGTATTTCTTGCATACTTGTTTATGTATGTTCCCCGATTACTCAAAGACGCCTGGGCCGATTTGTAAAATTATCCTTTTGTTTGAAAGGGCATACTTTTCAAGTGGTCCCATGGTCATCAGGTCAGGATCTGATGATGGGATCCTGGAGAAATCGAGGGAGCTCTTCAAAATTGATAGGCACACTTAAACCGATTTCAGTATTTTTTATTTACTATAATTTTGACTGGATTTGGCTTGCAAAGGCGCGCGGCACGCGACTGATCTCTTTAACGGTAAACAGCGCGAATCTGTAGAATAACTCAATAAGGGTACAACTTCAATCCTGAAAGTACCTTACCACAGTACTTGCTTACTACAAAGTTTTAGTTTTTATATCAGCACTAAAAAAATAAAAATAAAAAAAACTTGTTTTTCAAAAAAACTACAACCGACTTCCAAAAAAAACCTGTACAAAATAAAACAAGTTTAATTTTGAAAGTCGGCATCAAAAAATTAAGATATCACACATGAAACACCTACTTCCGAAATTAAAGTTATTTGTACTTTGTTGTCTTGAAAGTCGGTTGTATTTTTTTTTGGTACTCATAGATAGTTTGTTTGTTTTCCAGAATAGACTTCCCCCAGATCCTCCCACAGTCAACGATTGTGAGCTTTTCTCCTCCATGTCGAGCTTGCCATCGACCTCAGATCGTCCTCCTACGTACCGGTCCTCCTCTTTTTCTGATTTCCTCTCTCGGGAACCATTCAGTGACATCTTTGGTCCACTTCTCTATTTCGCTTCTGATAGTATGCCTACTGCCTTGTATTTTTATTGTATTTGTCAGGTCTGCAATATTACATAGTTTTCATCATCCTTATGAGCTTACTACGGCTTACAGCTACTACGTTTTTCACACGACTCGATTTTCTCTTCAGGTTTGTGTTGGCTTTTACGCTAAGCACTGCAGAAAACATCTGTAAAAAAACAAAAAAACAATACAAATGACTTCCAAATAAAAAAAACCAAACCACTACAAATTATAAAATAGCTTTAATTTTGGAAATCGATGTTATTGGTTGTTTCTTCGTATTTTAACACCGACTTCCAAAATTACCTAACAAAACCACTGGAAAGTGACAGGAAAGCAAAACACGCTATTTCGCCTACTTGGATTATATATTTTCTATTTACTCCAGCAATTTTGATTCAGAAACCAAAGTACTGAACCGATTTTGATGAAACTTCTATGGCACCAATCGGAACGTATATCCTTTCACAACAAAAAATATTTTTTCAAATCGGATCATAAATGACGGAGTCAAAGGTAACAAACAAAGAAAAATAAGGACCTCCTCCTTTTATTGAAGTTGGTTATATAGAGAACCAATCAATCTGCCTACCTTTTCCTAACTATTTATATGTATAAATTACATATACTATTAATATTGGGGTCGGCTCCATTGAAGTCAAACTGAATGCAGCAGAATACCAGTATTTTACATAGAACGACTGAAAACAGCTGAACCGTATTGGCTATTTTTTAACCGACTTCCAAAATGAGGAGGTTCTCAATTCGTCTGTATGTTTTTTAATTGTATGTTTGTTATGCGATCATTCCGTCAATTATGAATTGATTTTGATGATTCTTTTTTTATTCGAAAGCCCATACTCCTGAGGTAGTCCCATTGGCACCAAGTCAGAATCTGACGATGGGATCCAAGGGAAATCGTGGTCAACTCTCAAATTTTAAAAGCAAATCAGATAATGGTGCCTGATAATCAACATCTCATCTTGCTGAGCTGATGATGGAAGGTATAAGTCAGGATCTGATGCTGGAATCCCATAAAAAATTTTTGTTCAGCGACATTTTCGCCAATTGTCATCCGATTTGAATGATTGTTTTTGTTTGGAAAAGTATTTTTCCAATTCAATTTGTTGATGATCTGATGAAGGATTTCGGAGGTAGGCAACGGAACTCTTCAATAAATGATAGCAAATCTCCCGGGATTGCTGAAAATGCAAGTCGGTTTATTGATTACACCAGTTCAAAACATACCATCACGCCGGTACGCTGCAGTATTAACATGTTTTTTGCGGTTATCTATACGGGCATAACTTAATTGTTTATTAACCAACCTTGATGATTCTTTTTGCATTGGCTTTAGTAATAGCTATATTGCATTTGCACTGTACGGTGAACTTCAAAAATAAACCAGTGACATCCTCAACTTAAAATCAATAGAATCTAGTAAAGTGACATATTACTTGGTTTATGTCAATCTCAAAGCAAAGTAGATATTTAACTATGAGCTGGTCTGGACTTGGACTGAACGATGAAGTCACACAAAGTAACTCCTTAACGGCAAGTAGCGCAAGCACTCATTTTGGGAATAATGTCAATTTAGATGTGGAGTATCACCTCTAAGAAGTGGAAAATAAAAAACTTTTCACAAAAAGAACAACCGACTTCCAAATAAAAAAAAACACTACAAAGCATAAAATAACTTTAATTTCGGAAGTCGGTCTCAAAAACGAAAAAACAACCAAAAACACAGACTGCCGAAATTAAAGTTTTTTATACTTTGTAGTGTTTTTGATTTGGAAGTCGGTTGTATTTTTTTTATAATCAAATGGCTCCCGAAAATTTTAAAGATTTTTGTAAAACTGGAACTGCTCTTTTCTATGAACTCATTTTCTACAGGTCAACGTCAATGGTCATTAAATACTGAATAAAATAACATCAAATGAAATTTTTAGGTTTCTCAAAAACTTTTTACAAAATATATGGGCTGACTTCAGAAAGAAAAAAGAACAAAGCGGAAATGACAAAGGGGAAAGTGGTCTCCCTACGTGAAATGAATATGAGTCCTAATGAATAATTGTAGCAAAACTGAGAAAGAATAAAATGGAAACCCATTAATATGTATAGCAGTTGGCTGCAATTTCACGGAGTAAATACTCGTACATTCGATATAGTAGATATGTATCTGTGCAAATGATGAGTGCGTTCTTGAATTAAACATTAAGCCAGAAACAAAATGAAACGTAGATAACATTAGTTTCGTCTTTGTCTCACGTTTTTTAGGGTTCCGTACCTCAAAAGAAAAAACGGAACCCTTATAGGATCACTTTGTTGTCCATCCGTCCGTCCCGTCTGTCTGTCAAGACCCTTTATCTCGGGAACGCGTGGAGGTATCGACTTGAAAACCATATACCTACTCACTTGAGTATAAATAACACTAGTCAACAAGATTTTGTAACAAGGAATTTGCTTACTAATTGCGAATTACCTACCTACCCTTATTCCAAAATCATATTTATTTTGTTTTGATCAGGTCTGGTTTTTGTGTTACAGCTACTACCAGTAACATAATTTTCCCTTAACCTTGTAAATTCCGATTTTTTTATTTTTCAAATAAAGTAGCTGTTATTTCAGTTTACTGAGTTATTTTATGCTGATATAATGTAGAAAAAGTATTCAAATGATTCTGTCAAGTTTCTTTACATTTATGGTGAAATTATTTTTAAAACTCAAAATAGAAATTCTGCACCATCACATTTAATAATATCTAATGTGAGCTTTATTTTGGCATTTTTTAATATAAAAGGATAGTTGAGTATACTGACGTGCCATCTGCTACACAACTAATCCTTTAATATGATAACGTACCTGTATTAGAATCACCTGAAACCTTCAGTTTTCGTCTCAAAGCACCACTTCAAAATCATATGACAGGAAAACTGTTCGTGTCTCAATAATTCTAATTTCAGTTCTATGATACTTAAGCATGTTCTTAACATAATTAGTTAAAAAAAATCTTGTGACACACAAAAAGTGTTTTTTTGTTGACCAGTGTAATTAGTTTGATTTTTTCACAGCTTCAAGGGACAGTAGACTTCTACAGTCCCTTGAAGCTGTGAAAAAATCATACTTCTAAGTTAACGTAAAAAAAGAAACGGCCGTTTATGCCGCAAAAAACGTATACATATTTATAAAACGTTCATTTTTCGACACTCTCAAGGGAGTCAAAATTTAAAGGGTATTTCCCGTTGAAATAGATTTATGGAATTTGGCAAGAAGATAGATCTTAGAGTTCAAGTACAGGTAAAAGTCTGACAATTGGGAATTTATAGTTTTATCATATAAAAAACTTTTTTAGGATTACAATCTTATATGGGAGATCTTTTCACCAACAAAGTTAAGTTTGTCCTTCGAATTTACCTGCTTTATTTTGCTTTCATAGTTTATAACCATAGATATAATAAATTATATTTCTATGTTTATAACCTTCGATAGGTAATGTATACTCGCAAAAAATCAAGACTCGATCGGAACTCTCGGTGCGCAAGTCTGACTCGCACTCGTCCGGATTTTAACCTTTATGCCACTGACTTGCCAATACAAAACTTGGTCACATTTGGTCCATAATCAGTTTCGGTATTGGTATTCAGGTACATACCTAGTTTAAGAGCTACTTGATAAACAGGAAACGGTACACCAAAGTTCCTTTTCAAGTGACTAACTTGGTCCCACACTCGTTATTATCTACATAAACGACATATTTAATCGTCACGTACGCAGATCCCTTAGATACTTGGGAACGTGTAGGTATATCGGTTAACGGAAGAAGAGGAGAAACTATCAAACCCTAGACACATAGGTTATAACGAAAATGAATTTTACATCTCAAAGGGCCTGAATTGTTTTCCGAGACTGCTGCCTCATATCTTCCAGATCAACTTAAAAATCATCATCATTACTCTCCTGGCATTTTCTGCTCCTCTTGTACGTTTCCTGACACAAACAAATATAAAAAGTATCTCTGGTATGATAAGAAAACTCATACGCACCATGCGAAAACTCAGATAATGTTTACGAGTACCATCAGATGTACTACAACACTTGTACATATATATGTCACCGGAAAATAGCAAAAATCGTAAGATTATAAAATAACTTGAGAGATTGTAAACTCTCGAAAAATTGTCAACTGAACATTTGGAATACTATTTTACGCATCAAAATTTGATAGTCTAAAACCTCGCAGAGTCATTCCGAGAAATTGTGGACTGACATTTAATAAACTGGCGACCAATCAGCTGTCTGGTCTACAATTTATCTGTTTTGGTGTGATAGTTGAATTGGAAACTTGGCCCCTAATTGGTCTTTGTTTTCTCTGAATAGAGCCTTGTTTCCAGGTTAACTATCTGAAAACGGTTAAATTGTAGACTTGTGCTCTGATTGGTCTATTTTCCGGTGACATATATATCTTGGTTTTTTTCCACTTTGTCAGTCCATTAACTAGTATCGTATTAGCAAGGATACCTACCGCCCTACTTGAAGCTAAAAAAAAGCATAGAGAGCGCTATTGATGGTGTCACAAAGCCTTTCCGATTCCCAACAGGTTTACTTTACCATGAGCCACAGAGTTTGTAGACTTTTAATTCTCTCCGCGTCGATCAGAACCCATAAACATGCCAAAAGCATGCTCGATTACACGTCAAACAAACAAACGGACGACCTGTTATTAACAACTACGATAAATACCACAACGCTTAGGTATTTTCAAAGAAAAATATATTAAAGAAAACGTTCCTAAACATAAGATGCTTTGGAACAATGAACATAAAAAGAAAGACGCCCGAACGAAGTATAATATAATTGGGAACAAACACGCAAACTCACTTACATACCACACACATAGTAAATCTCCTCTCTGAAAACCCAGACCCGAGCCATCAAGATACAGACTAACTGTCTAGTTTTTTTGGGTTCCACACCTCCTCCTCCTCCTCCTCTTTTCCTGTATAGAAAACGGAATCCTTAAAGGATCACTTGGTTGTCTGTCTGTCGGTCTGAGCGTCCGTCTGTCACAGTCGATTTTCTCCGAATCTACTACGACCGATTAAGTTGAAATTTGATATACATATAATCTTATGTAATCCAAACACGTAACAAACTAAAAAAATAAAACAAAACGTTTTCCAACTAGACCGTGTGACATATCAAATGAAAGGGCTCCTGTAAGGGTCCTAAAAGTATTTTTTTCATAATATTAAAATATTCCATTCCGAAGTTATTAAAGAAAATATTATGAAAATTGACCATTCTCCCCCCCCTTATCTCCGAAAATACGTGTAGTCGCTTCGTTTGTAAGTTTTTATAAGCCCTGGCTGGAGGCATTCATATTATATTAAGACCACCACAGGCAAGCCCGGTTAAGCAGTCTACAACCTCATAGGTTGAACTGCGAGACGCTTTAAAAAAAAAATGTTCTTGACCTAGAGATTACAGAAAAACAAGTTAGTAGGTATATGGTAGAAAGCCATCCGCTTATAAATGAGAAGAATGTCATAATTTAATTATGCATTTAACGCTATGATTTGTTCGGAATTTTGACTAGTGGAAAGCCTACTTTCGTTTGCAATATTCATGAGTCGTTGAATTCAACACACATACCTACCATACATACATAACTCCACGCTTGTGCTCCCGAGAGGGTTAGGCTGAGGCCTTTTCTTTTTTTTTTAAGGATGGGAAATCATCAAATGACTTCTTCCGCTCTGGGTGGAGCGGAAGGGCGTGTCAGACTCTTGCTGACTAAAACCCATCCGTGATCCTTCTTAAGCCCTATGCGTTCCAGGGCCGCGGTGACTCTTTCGAACAAATTCCGCAACCCTGGCAGGCTCTGGCCCTAGCGGGCCCCGTCTTTTATGCTGACATCTCTTTGAGGCGCGCGTGAAACACAACGCGCCATCGACCCGGGCCTGGTGGTGATCGGACAGCGAGCCACCCAACGCTCGCCGTCCGCAGGCCCGCGCCTACGGTGGCCGGGGATCAAAAGTCAAAAGTCAAAAACGTTTATTTCAATTAGGCCATTAAACGGCACTTTTGAACGTCAGCATTTACAGTTCAGTAAAATATATTAATAAAGTGACTCTACTGTCCATTCGGAAAGGTAGATTCTTATGGAGAAGAACGGACAAGAAACTCCATAGTTCGCCCTGCGACTCCCGACGCCCGGGGCGTCTTCTCCTGTAGCGGCGGTTGGGACGAAGGCCTTGCCTTTCCCTCGCGCGGCCCGCCTCCTCCTTCGCTAGCATTACTGCTTCGCAGAAGGAGGTGACCGCTTCCCAAGCCTCCTCGCTCCGGACCATGGATTCAACCAGGGCCGGACGCGAGAGGTTGTCGCCGCCGATCGCCTCGACGAGGACACGGCGGTGCTCAGCCCAAGCAGGGCAGACCTCCATCGTATGCTCCACCGTGTCCTCCGGGCGATCCTCACAGTGCTGACACCCGGGCGTGTCTTCCCGCTTAATCCGAAACAGGTACCTCCCGAGACCGCCGCAATTGTGGCGTGCCCATTCACCCACATGCTTACCGGATGAAAATTACATTTTATCAAATAAAATATGTTTTTGAATATATGGCAAAAGGGTTCCCGTAAAAAATATGTCATGACTATATAAAAAAATAAAAATAAACTAAATATATATATAACCCGACAAAATGTACTGAAATTTTTTTTCCCACAGCCTGGGATAGACGATAAAAAAGGGTACCTAGTATTTAAACGAGCGAAAATAAAATAAAATTAAAGGTGTCAAAAATACTGAATTCGCTACTGTCATACTCAGTGGGCGACAAACAGTGAGCGAATACAATAATTGATTAAAACGACGACTTGAAAAAAAAATGAGTTAGTAGTTATTCAATACGATCCGTATTACAATTCTTGAGCGATCTTTTTTAGGGTTCCGTACCTAAAGGGTAACCAACGGAACGTCCGTCTGTCTGTCTGCGGATTGTATCTCAAGAACCGTAGTAGGTAGTCAGCTGAAATTTTCAGTGTGTATTTCTATTGCTTCTCTTACTTACCTATTAAGTTTCTTGTAATTTATAAAAAATGCTTGTTGTTTCATTTCTTATTGCATGATTGACCAGACCAGAGTACGAATATCTATGTATTTCATACATGTTTCACTACCTACGTAGTGTTTTTGAAAACATTGTAAAGCTGCATGGTTTTGATCTCAAGTGTTAATAGCGCCATCTGTTGGTTATGTGACGAATGTAGTTAGATCAGAGATGCAGTCAATGACTCACAGGTATGAGGTCAATATCTCGTGAGTAAGTCTAAGTGGATCATACAGAGTCCATAACTAAGAAGTATTTAAATTTTCCGGTAGATGGCGTTAGTTGTACTGACTTGGGCCTTCGGCCTCTGTTGACGATGATTCTTTGTAGTTTTTTGGTTAAGTATAAGAGATCTTAAGTTTTTGTGAACTCACATTAAGTAATTTTTGGAAGATTATTAGGTCATTAAACCTAATGATCTTTTTTAGTACCTATGGCTTGGTCAGGCAAGTTCAAAAAACCCCCAACTACCTAACCCTACAAACTACAAATCAGAACTTTTCAGTTTTAAATACGAAAAATTCGCTATATATTATTTTTTTATTGTAGGTGTATGCAAAACTTACATATAAGCATGATTAATAACTTTGGACTATTTTCGAAAAAAGTTGTTTATCATGGTCAATTGGGCATGTCACTATAAATTTTATTAAAGTTGTTAATTTTTTTAAAACATACTTAGTTTTTTTTCACTCATAGCTCAAGTAGCTCTTTCTAGTTTTATTTGCATTGCGTTTTAGAGCCAGATTTTCAATAGTCATGCAGATAGGTAACTTTTAGCTGAGGTACTAAAGTGGGGATTTGACAGCTTTTGTATAAAAAATATGTCAAACAGCCATATTTATTCTAAATTTCCTATAGAATGTTAACCACCGTAGTTTTATTTCATTCACGTTGGAATAACGATTTTATGCGAATATGAAACAAAAAAGATGCATATATTTTTTTATAAGGAATCTATACTAATTTAATAAAGCTGAAGAGTTTGTTTGTTTGTTTGTTTATTTGAACGCGCTAATTTCTGGAACTAAAAGTCGGATTTGGAAAATTATTTTTGCATATGAATGTGACATTCATCGAGAAAGGCTAAGCTATATGGGAACGGGATATTCCTACGGGAACGGGAAAACGTACGAAGTCGCGGGCAACAGTTTTATATTATATTGATAAAGATGAAGCTGACAAAAAATTCTAAGTCTGAGGAGTCCAGAATCATGGTCTGAATCCATGATATTATATGTCTTACGCCCTGTATATGTCACCGGGAAATTGCAGACTTCGTAAGATTGTAATAATTATTTATAAGATTATAATTTTACGATATATTATGAAAAAATCGTTTAGTACCTATACAATAAATCCCATCCAAATTCAATAGTTTCCAATATATCCGTGTCTTACTAAAAAAAAATAGTTTACAATTTCACGCGATACTTTACAAGCTTACAGAGTTTGCAGTTTTCCGGTGACATAAATATTTAAATACTTATTTCAGAATGTCAAATGACGCTATTTATATACTTACCTATTTCTCTTTGTTTACAGAACCATGCAGCTCCGAGCACTATTAGCAGTTGTAACAGTCACAGCATTACTTACATCTTGCGACGCTTTTCAACATTGGTTCCAAAGGAGATCAAGCGAAGCCCATGAGGGACGGAGTATGGCTTCCGCACTTATGGACTTCTTAGACCTGGTGTTCCCGAAAGATGACTACGAATCCAGAACACTGAAGTGGGTATTCAATGCTCTGACGGACAATGAAAGTCTTTTGGGTGGAATGACGGAATTGATGACGTAGTCGTCATAAGTGCAACGACGCGTTGTTTTGTACCAACTTCGACGGTTGGATGTAGTTTGAAAAGAAGTAGTAGTGCAGTGTTTAGAGTGTTTGGTTACTGCACTATTGGACGTGGGGTCATACCCCGCGCGAAACAAACCGTTCATTTGGTGTCACAGAGGGTTCATGTAACATGTAATTGGCGTGTTACCGCACATATGTACGATACAAATAAAGAGTTTTATTAACAATTACAAAATACTGACAAGTTAAAACTTTATAAATGGCGGTAACAATAATTTTATCATCTGTGAGATCCGGTGAGATCAGTGACACATCATTTACTCTTTTTATTACAGTGTATGTGACTTAAAATCTATTTTATATAGTAGTACTTGGTAATGGGTACACATATTAAAATAACACACCATATTTAATATTATTCGCAATTATGATCGTCTTTCTATGTTTCTCGTATTAGTTTGCCTAAAATATGAGTGTATCTGTGTTATTTTGTTTTAAGTGACTATATTTTTGAAGCGAAAACTTCTTTAGCAGCGTTGTGCACTTTTTGGGTTGGGTAAAAATGTTAAACTCGCGTCAGGACACGTGACCTGATCGAAAATTCGTAAGACGGACGGAAAGTTCTGAAGTGTTCAATTTTTAATGTAATATAAATTGTCATGTTTGTGTACGATAGCGCAATAAATGAATATTGTATTTTACCACATAAATTATAGTACTTTTATACTGAAATTAAAGCAATTCGTGCGAAATTTTTCCCTAACCATTCCAAAATATCAAAAATGCACAACGTTAATGTTCAAGTTTTCACTTCTGCTGGCACTCCCGGATTGCAACCCGTTGTTTTTTTTTATTTACTTACTATTTCAATTATTTTTACAGTTTTACTACTTTTCGGCATAGTTTACTAGTGTGTTTATAATTTATTGTAAAATAAGTAACTAATCCGTGTTGCATTGTGGCGTTATGTTTAATTCAATTAATGTTTATGTCATCTTACAAACTCAACAACAAAGAAACATTTTAATTAATTTGCAGTGTTAATGTACAAAAACCGACAGTTATTATAATGCATAGTAAAATGAATGTGTGATGTGTAATTGTGCATGAGAGCAAAGTAGGTAGGTACCTAATAAGATAACAATTATATATTTATATGTGTTGAAATAACATACACCAGTAAGAAATACCTAAACGATTCGAGATAATTGTGATATACGTTTAACAAAATAACATTGAATTATTTAAAAACTGCACCTCAAGTGGCCAAATAGTTGAACCAAGGAGCCAAGGAGTGGAACTCTCTGCCTGCGTCTCCGAACGCATACAACCCTTATCTCTTCAAAATTAGAGTGAACAGGCTTCTTCTGGGTAAGCTCGCTCGATCGTCGACTTTTTCTCTGTCATAGACCTAGACTAGACTCAAGAGTAAACCCACATTAAAATTTAAAAAATAGTTATGTAACTAACTAAACACATCAAATAACACACGACACATTAAATAACGTTCAGTAATTAAAATACCTTCTTGGACCTATCTACCTGGGAGGGTCCTGGGGTAGGCCTATGTCTAGTAGTGGGACAACGTAGGCTAAACAAAAAAACAATATTTAGTATAATTATGTCACCGGAAATCTGCAAACGCCGTAAGATTGTAAAATATCGCGTGAAATTCTGAACAATTTTTCTTAGTAAGACATGTACCTATATATTGGAAAATATTGATTTTAGGTGGGATAAATTGTATACAAAACGATTTTTTCATAATATTCCAAGAAATTATAATCTAATAAAGACTAAGCAAATCTTACGGTCTACAATTCTCCGATGACATATACAAGCCGTAGATACATAGCAGCTGTATTAGTTTTATGTCTTCGATTCGCAGCAAATGTATAAAAATAGATACGTAATTTAAGTTTTGAAGTGAAAACTTCTTTAGCGGCGTTGTGCACTTTTTGGGATAGGTAAAAAATATTAAACTCGCGTCAGGACACGTGACCTGAGCGAAAATGCGTAAGACGGAGGGAGAGTAGACCGCCAGCGCGGCGTAGGAGAGGAAGTAATATCCCCCTCTCTTTCTATCGCGCAGCGAAAATGCATCCCTCAATGCATCCCTCAATGCATGCATATGCAATTCGTGCGAAATTATTCCCTAACCATTCCAAAACATCAAAAATGCACAACGTTAATGTTCAAGTTTTCACTTCTGCCGGCACTCCCGGAGTGCAATCCGTTGTTTTTTTTTTTAAGCAAACAATATTCGTCAGGGCTTAGTAGCAAAGCAGGGTCTATGAAAATGACTCTTTTACTGCGAGTCAACATTTTTTTTAAAATTTGAATTATCTACTAACGTAGTTTTAAGCACTACTAGCAAATAATATTGTGGACCAAAGATGTCTGAATAAATATTGATTTATTTATTATAGTTTTATATTATTTTAACAGACACATCATCGAAATAAATAGAATTTTATCAGGTAAAAACGTATTATTGAAGATAGCTCAAAAGTATTGAAGCAAAGTTTAAATATGTTCCGCTAAATCAATATTAACGTGCTTTTTCTAGTGATTGGTACACACATGTTTGTCTTGAATACAGCTCAAGCGATTTTAGTGAACTTGCACGTTCCCTAATCTGTAAGAAAGATACTAAATCCAATGAAAATGATTGTAAAAGTTAACCAAAAGGATTTTAACTCCTTCATTGGTTAACTGTGAAGTTCCGTGCTTGACCGATGGAGGGAACGCCTGGAAAGTGAATTGCCCGGACACGGCGTTTCCCGAGAACCCATTCTCCCAGAGACAATGAGACGAGCCGCTCTGCAGGTTGGTACGAAATAACCTAATAAATACTACCACCAATACTGCGGAGCGTTCCCGCCTGCTGGCTGTGGGTGAATGAGAGTCGGGTCTTTGGCTACAGGCAACACCGTCACCCAATAAAGGTACTTTGCTGAGTGACAGTTTTTTCCGGATCGAGAGCTCCTAGCGGACCACCCAAACGCAGACATGTAGCTCTACATCGGAGTCAATGCAGTGAAGCAGTCGACCGGCTCGGACCATGGCCTGTCCTGCAGTAGGAGCGCTGATCGTATAGCACGGCACTCCAGTATTAATGACATGATCTGTCGGGCTCTTGTCAATCCGGAGTGCCAGCTGTTTCAAACCCAGTGGCTTAGCACGTGACGATGGGAAGAGGCCAGATGGGATGACCTTAATGCCTTGGAAGGTGGGTAACCTTTGGTGTGGAATGCAAAATGTGTCGACACCCTTGCGCCATACTATCTTCTTAGCACGGCGGGTTGCGCTGGGGCGGCTGTTGCAGGTGAAAAATCTCAAACGGCGCAAATATAACAACCTTATTGTGAGTTGTATATATTTGAGCCGTTTGGGGTTGAAACATTAGGCCATGGGGTCGGAGTGCTCATCGAGTCTTTCGAAACATCAGCAAGCAACGGGTGAAATAGGGGTGGAAGTTTGGAATATGAAAAAGCGGGCGGCCCAGTGAAGCGGACGGATACGGCTAGTAATATTATATGAGTGAATAAAACACCTTGCATTCCGATTTCTAGGTTCTGAGAAATACAAGGACATACATCAATCATGTAACTTTGCATGAAATTTTGCACACCTATTTGGAAGCCTACATAGACTAGCATACCTACATTTACGAATATATTGCAATATTGAAACAATATTTCGCACAATATGATTGATCGAATTGATAACTTCCTTTTTTGAAGTCGGTATATTGTTGGTAATATTGTTTCGCACACGATTTTTATGAAACCAAATTTACATTTTTTGATGGGGTTCATGACAACTTCTGCATCTCAACTTCTAGGTATAACTCGTAAATAACACCACTTTTTATGCTTAATTAGTATAATTTACCTAGATTTTAAAGATATCATCACAGATGTCAATACCAAATATTGATCATTGACTAATCAACGTCATCAACGTCCCCAGCCGCCGCCGCCACCGTAACCGAATCCTCCTCCGAAACCGTAGCCTCCTCCGCCGCCGCCGCCGCCGCCGCCACCGCCTCCTCCGTAGCCGCCGCCGTAGCCGCCACCGTAGCCGCCACCGTAGCCGCCGCCGTAGCCGCCACCGTGGCCATAGCCGCGTCCGCCACCCCATCCGCGCCCGCCGCCCCAGCCGCGTCGCTTGTAGCCGCCATGTCTAGGATAGCGGGACTCCTCGGGCAGCAGAGTCCCTTCAGCTTCTACCACTGCTACTGGCGAAAGCGCCGCGTCATTAGACAACGCGGCTAGCTCGACAGGGATGGCCCATGCGTACGCCACGCATGCGGTCACCAGCAAACCAGTGCACAGTAACTGAAATAGAGAACAAAACAGTTAAACACTCGACAAATTTTTAGTAAAATTATACGGCTGGAATTCGGGAAGTTTATGGGAGTTCCCAGACAAATATTCATTTTATGAATTTTCCATCGTAGTCAAAACACCAGGTTACCGGGGTGGAACATTTTTGGTATTTGATTTCTAAACCATGTAAAACATAACATGACTTCAGTCCTTTATTCCCCGAAGGAATCCCCCTTCGGGGAAAAAGGACTGATGCAACTGGACGAATCTCAATCCTCTGGTATCCACCAGAGGATTGAGATTCTTCTAGTTATGTTTAAGTCCCATGTAATAAGGAGGATAACAAATCCAGACTCCCGAAAAATTACAAATGGAAAAACCACAATAACACTTTGCACAACCCGAAAGTCGAACCGGGGCTCTCAAACTAGCTCTTGCGACCACTAGACCAAAGAGGCAGTCACTGCACTTGGCAACGAAGAACTATAATAAAACAACGTAATATATTATTAAGATTTATGATGTGATCGTAATTACTCACAGTCTTCATTGTCGCGTATTCTGTGTGGCAATGTTGGTGGTGCTCGCTTGTACACAATATATATGCGCGCGGGAGTAGCGCGCTACTCCTCTGACTCAGAACGGGTAAATAACCGCAAAACCTAACTCATTAATAAGTAAATCTACGAATAGATGCTATTTCCAAATTAACCACTACACTTTTTGTAATAGATAAACCAACTTTAATGTCGATAATCATTGATTGAATGTGCTCTTCACAATTTTGACAGGTTTAAAACGTAATTTACGACACCGAATCTAATTGTGTTTCTATAGCCGGATGTACGCTTTAGTTTCATAGATTTCAGAATAGGGATGCAATGGAGGACATCTTAACAAAGGCGGAGGTGGGCAAAGAAACAATTAACCTTTAACCAAAAATATAAATCGACGGCTATCAATAGGAAGATGAAACTAAACTTCCTGGGTGGTTTTTGAAGCGAGACTGTTGAGGAAATTTGTCCTTCCTCGAGACGAGAAAAAGATTTCAGAGAATCGAGTTATCCCTTCAAGATGATAAACACAGTCCTGAGTCGTCCTAATACAATACCAGACAACGTGACTCGTATGTCAGAGGTAACGTTTACCAAACATTTGAACCTTTGGCAATTGTTATCATCACTGACATGTATACTTAGAGCTCGAGGACTATCGAGTACCGAGACCACAGCTACAATAACCTGAACAATTTTAACTCTTTGCGGCAACTTCAAACCAAACCAACGTTTAAAACATCGCAGCCATCTAATGCGATGGGTTGTCTTGGTTTTTTGGACACTGTATCTGCAGTGAGCAACTGATTTTATCATATAATTGTGAGAACAAAAGGTTAGCCGTTCAACCGGTTTCCAGTGTTTTGATAAAACAAAAATATAGTCTATCTTCTCTCCTTGTTTTTAGGGTTCCGTACGTTCTACTGAAAAACGGAATTTTCACTTATGTGGCTGTCTAAAAAAGTATGCTTGATATGTAGGTAACCCTTTGCGCGCGAGCCCGACTCACACTTAACCGGTTTTTTGTCGTTACTTCCCAGACTTTAGGGACTCTTATATTTTATAGAAATAATGTTATAAATAAAAGAAATAATAAACAACACCAAGCCAGTATAAAATAAATAAAAGTGCCCAAATTTAATTTGCATTGAATTAGGTAGGTAGGTTCTAGTTTTACATTTTTATTTTGTTAAGTTTAGTTTTATTCTCAAATAGTCGAGAATACCGGGAAAATCCGAGATATCGGAAACCTTTGGAAAGTATAAAAAAGATTTCACAAAAAAAAACAATAATCCGGTCTGGACGATATTTTAGCGACGGCGACAGTTATCGCTAGCAGCAACAGTGACATGGGGGCAAGGAGTAAAACAACAACAACACAACGCAACTTTGACATACAACATGTCCACCACATTATAGGGTTCGCTTATTTCAAATCAATTTTGTTTATGGAACACGATTTCTTGCGGAATATCCGCATTTGTGATTGCAGAGGCAAAGTTCCATTACAACCCTATTTCAGACTTTAGTACAGGTTTGTTTATATTTTGACATTGTACTCTAGAAAGTACTGGTTGGCCCTAAGGAACTACTTTTTGAATGAAGCTGACCCTAACCTTGATATAAAGGACAAAAATAAGTAATTAACACAGCGGCACGTGTAAACAAATAATGATCGAAGATTCCGCGGAACGGCTAGATCTATTATGAACATTATTAAATTCCACACAATATTTGTCATTAAACTATTTGTGTAAAAGGGTATTTACTTTGCTTGACGCTACCTCATTTATCGATACGGAAATACCTACTAGGTTTATAAGTTGGTTTATTTAGTATATCTAATCAGCAGAGGTCGGAATCAGGTAGAGTTATTTATGTACTTGCATCGAAATGTTGATATGAATATAGATCTTCCCGATTTCTAATAGACAATCCCGTGTAGCCAACAATATTACAAATAAATAATAATATTTTTTCTTTTGTTCTCACAAGCTATGTTGTGCGAACTACAAATTTGGCAGCATCGCGTTCGAACACCGAAGTCGTTGATGTAAATTTAGCAACGTCGCGCGTGCAGTGGTTTAAATTCTGTAAAAGTAAATAACTTTATTATTTAATAAATCACGGGATTTTTGTGCTCTTTGAAATTAATCTCGGGATTTAAGGTATATCCACTTTATTCTTTCGTTGTATGAAATCAGTGTAAGTACATAAATAACTCTTCCTGATTCCGACCTCTGCTAATCAGTGATGATGACGCCAATGTTTTTGATTTATTTATTTTATACTTTACTGTACACCAAAAGTAAAACAAAAATAAAACTTAAATACACATACAATGGGCGGCCTTATCGCATTGCGCGATCTCTTCTAGACAACCTGGGATAGACAGTAATTGTCTGGACATGAAATAGGGCTGTCATTGGTGGCAAGATAGCTGGCATCAGCATAATCAAGGATGCGAAGAAGAAGTGATTGAGCAAGCGCAATCTTGGTGACAATAGGAAGAAAATAACGCAGTCTCCTCAACGATGCAACAGATGCAAATAGCTTTTTTTTTTCGGCTAATTTCCTGCAGCTGGGCAGTCCAAGAGAAGCTTGTTTCAATGCATATCCCCAAGTTTTTAACATTTTCGGAGAAAGGAATAGCTGAGTTATCGAAGAAAACTATAATTTATTTTCCATGGGTTTACTACTGGAAGTCTTTTGTTTATACTTGTTTTCTAAGATAAGTGAGCTATAGTAGGCGCCAGATAATCGTGGAATAATAATAATAATATAATAAATAATATTTAAAATTGTCATCGATATGGTTGATTCGACTACACGGTCATAGGCAAAGGTGTGGCTACGCGGAATATCATTGTTTATGTCAATTCAAACTTAATGACGTCTGTGAAGGTCGCTTCCATATTCAATGTACTCTGTGGTCGCTTCTTTAACCCCCGCTGTCCTATGAATTTGCTTCTGCACCTCGCGGAGTCCAAGCCGCCAATAGGATTGATTCTACCTTATATGGGTGTGCCACATAGAATGTAAATTATCTATCCGCTAGTTGAGTTTCAGTAAATGATACATAAGTCCCATTCAAAAGAAACAAGTCAAGTATATACGGTTTGGAGCACGCACAGTTAAGAGTTTACTCGTGTACAATATTCACTTTATCGACTGCAAAAAGAAATCTGGGTTGACCTCCGACGACCTCCCTTAAAAAAACATCGAAATAATGCGATTTCCTAATGGAAAATCCAATTATTCTTTGACGAATCCACGGCCATAACGCGCGTCCGATTGACAAACACGTAGTTTTTTAAACAGATCTTTTCTATTAACTAATTGGGAAAAACACACATTGAGTATATGACGATATATTAATATGCACAATAAGCATGATGACAAACAGTCATCACGAGTAGGTACGTAGGTATATCTATACGAACCAAGGTAAACTACACAAGCGCGGATATTTTAGTGTTTACGTGTTGGTGAAATACAGGGTGATTGGTAGGTACCTTAGAACGGGGTAACATTGAGAACTGGGGCAACTTTGATGATAACTTTTTTTTTAAGTTTTAAAGATAACTCTGTAAAAACGGGACGCACCTCTCAAGCTAGCTCTTTTTTTCTCCCAAAGTTTGAAAAATAATATTACTCAAAGTTTTATAAATTCTCTTATAGATAGATACACAGCCTTTTTCTCATATTTTGCAAAATCGAATTGAAGTAGTTATGTCAATTTTAATTTAAAAAATAATAAATGTAACCTCGTTTTACGGTACTTCAGTGAGTGCGTTGCTTAAAATGCGATGTTCAAGAGATAACTTTGCAACGATTTTGTCACCGATAAATCATCAAATGACTTCCGCTCTGGGTGGAGTGGAACGGCGTTCCTCCTAAAACCCTTTGCGTTCCAGGGCCGCGGTGATTCTTTTGAACAGATTCTGCAAGCCTGGCAGGGTCACCGATAACTTGGTGACTCAATTGAGTTTAGTAATCGACTTTTCAAGTTTTTTCGCAAATTGTCTGCCTCACGACCAAAACTTGCTAATTGAGAGTTCCCCCACTTTGGAGAATAAAGAAAACTAATAATTTTCTAATAGGTCATGAACGAAAAAATCCCTCGAATAACAATGTATCAAAAACTACGCATTACTTTGGAAATTAAGCGTCGTAAAGTTCAAGTTATGAGTATAAACAAGAGTTCGTTCAAAACAAACCAATTTGGCTGCCAAGTTACCGGGGTCAAAACTGTTGCATATCAGCTCAAGCACATCCTATTTGAAGGAACGCACTCAATTAACCATCACGCTGTATACAAAGCTAATCTTAAATCATCTTGAGGATCCATCTAGTTTTTATAGCATCGTTCTTATTCTTTATGGTGCACAAAAAGTTAAATTACAAGGTAACAGGACCGGTCAGGACGGGTAATAGGGCAGCTTATGTACAAAGGCGAGCTTAACCAAGAATTTTGACCTTCTTCAAGGCCTTCCACAACTCAACATAATTAGGCGAGCTCCAATTTCCAACAGGAACACAAAATACTTTTGATGGACTAAGTTCGATATGAGTCTGGTAGAACTGATCTCTTGGGAGTCTTGAGGTTGAACCGACTAGATAGTGTTGCTTAAAAAAGCCAACAAGCCACGCGTATGTGTAAAATTACTAAAATATTTAAGTATTCCATAGAATTCTGTCTTGGTTAAGATATACATATATTATATATTATAGTGATGATGCGAAAAGTCCGTTCAAGTTAGTATGTAACATATTTAGGGTAAAATAGGGCTGTCTTACATATTGCTGTTATAAAACTCACTTAATTACCATCATCTGCCTGCCCTTACCCCATGTTACTTGGGGTCGGCGCAACATTTTTTTTTTCTTCCATTCTGTCCTGTCAGCCGTCACGATATTACAAACTCCCTTTTTTTCATATCACTCCTAACACAATCCATGCATCATTTTGTTGGCCTCCACCTCTTCATTCATCCACATTTGTATTCATAACTCTTTTAGTTACATGCATTTCATCCCTCCTCTTCACATGACTATACCAGGATAAATTTTAAACTACCTCTAATTTAGTCATTCGTCACTTTATCCATTCTCGTTACTCCACACATCCATCTCAACATTCTCATCTCCGCTACATGCAATCTTTTCTCATCCGTCTTTTTCACAGCCCAACATTCTGATCCATACAGTACGACAGGTCTTATCACGGACTTATATTAGATTTTCCGCTTTAACTTGAGGGGCATCCGTGGGTCGCAAGGTGCAGGATTTGTCGCAATTTCATCCATCTTGAGTTGATCCGGTCCGTTACGTCGCGGTCTTTATCGCCATCCCCCTGGACAAGCGAACCGAGGTACCGAAATTCGGAGTAGATCGGTATATCTGTTCTGGTGAGAGCTATAGGTATAGGACTGGAGAGACCGCCGAAATCGCAGAACAGGTATTTTGTTGTCAATCTGCTCTGGACCTCTAGGCCGCTTTCATATTATATAAAACACATAAAACTCACAGATAAGCAAAAAAAAACTGAGAATTCGGCTTTTTCGTAGCAAACCTCAGTACAATAAATATTTGCAAAATAGGATAGTAAATCTATTCGCATTTATAATATAACATTAATTATAAATGCGAAAGTTTGTATAGATGGATCTTGGTTACTCAATCACGTCAGAACGGCCGAACAGATCTTGATTAAATTTGGCACAGAGGTAGATTATAGTCTGGAATAACACATAGGATACTTTTTTATCCCGGAAATATGTTCCCTTGGTATAATTTTTGACATTCACGAGGGCGGTGCCGCGGGCGACAGCTAGTAATAATAAGTTAATATGTGTGAGTATTTTCTAAGGTTCATTGGGATATTATTACGAACATCTACTGTAAATAGTTCAACCTAACACCAATATTGCCAAAAAAGTAGCTTTTCGTGGAGGTCACATAAGCAGTCACTCCACGTAAAATATAGTTAAGCAAAAGCTAGGCAGATGTTAATGATGTACTGTTAATAGATTTTCCATTTTTCTTCTGAAAACTTTTTCCTTAATTTTCTAGCGTCGAGTTTTCCTATTGCATAATATGTCGTAAATGACTAACGTTCTGCCATCATCTTTTTATAACATGTCTAGTCATCTGATTTGAAGAATACCGATATTAATAATGAACGTTTTTGTTGATGTAACGTTACGTTGCTTATTACTCTTAGTACAGAGTTTGTATGAATGATCATTAAAAGTCTTTGACCTCTGATTTTGTTTCGGTATTTATTTTCTTCTCAGAGTAGTCGATGAGGAAACACCGATCTCATCAGTGTGGTTTAAATAAAAACTGACGTGTTATTAAGTGTTATTTAACCAATTTACTTAGTAATTAAGAGTAGACTTCCAAAATGTGTTGTCTTTTCAAACCCGTATGTCAAGTCGGCCGTATGCTTGATGAATGACAGAGGGTAGCGCTCATTCTGTTTGGTGTTTGGGTAAATAGGAAGTTGCTCAGTTGAAATCAATTTTACCAGAAAAAACAGGCCAAGTGCGAGTCGAACTCGCGTGCGTAGAGTTCCGAAGAGTTAAAATTACAAAAATGTAATTTTAATACAATAGACTTTTTATAGGTTTTCGTGTAATCTATATATATATATAGGTAAAATCTATATCTAATTTAAAAAATTTGGGCCCAGTATTTTCGAAGTTACCGCCTCCCCCCCCCCCCCCCGGTAACTTCGAAAAACAGGTAATTTTTCGTCTAATTTCTTGCACAACTTCAAAACTGTATTTTAAAATTATAAAAAATAAATAAAATTATAACCCTCACAATCAGCCCTTGAATTTGATATTTCACACGGTACGATTTGAAAAACTTTTTTAAATATTCTATTTTTTCCCCGAAATGTGACCCAAAATTTGTTTATTTACGTAACGCGTCTGTGTTGTAGACACAGAAGTTCATATGTGTACGAAATTTCGACAGAATCGGTCTAGTAGATTCGGAGAAAATTGGCTGTGACAGACGGATAGACAGACAGACGCCCGAGTGATCCTATAAAGGTCCGTTTCTTAAGTTTGGAACCCTAAAACAATTAATTGAAACCTAAATATTTTTGTAATGTTCCACATTGGGACCGCTCGCCTCGATAAGCAGTAAAGTACTGGTATTCAAGCGGGTAGACCCAAAGCCAATCCTAACGTTGGGTATACACTAGGCGGATTGATTGCTTGATTTTTACTTGTGTTGCAGTTTCTAAGTATGTTACTAAAGTTAAATTTGATAAGTGCTTTTCGCAAATTCTTTCAACAAAACAACGCCATTTGCATTCCGTGTTACCACACAATGAAAAAGCGATGGCTGTTTGATATTGAATTAAAATTGATTTCTGGTATTTATCGGTTTTTTTTCGTGTCTAATATGACTGATTCAGAACAGGTTCTATACTAATTTCGTATCTACTTCTTATTTGATTAAAATCAACTCAAACAAGTAACATACTTCATAATTTTTATCTAGGTACCAAAAAAAACCTTTTATTCCGAATTGCTAATGATTATTATAACGATTTGTAGTATTTATTTACAAATACATAAAAACTTATAAGATAGTAGCAAGTTAACAAGCAAGTAGAAAATATGTATAAATGTAAAAGCGGAATAAATAGGGGCAGAGAAGAACCCATAGGGCATCGAAATTCGTCCACAGCGCTGTCAACGAGATTTAGAAAGCCTTCTGCACATTATAAGCGGTTAAAGCAAAATAAAACAATCAAAAGACAATCTTCTCCATCACTCAAACGGGATAAATTTATTACCTCGCTAGACTAAATTATCAATACAATTACTAAATACCCAACAATTATTGTAACTGTAAATAATAACATCAATCTTTTGGCAGCATTTTGACGAACGAAATCGTCAAGACTGTTGAACTGTTGAAAATATTTAGTGACCTTAGTGCGAGTTTTTTAACGTTCTCGATCGTGTTAGCGTAAACGTCAATTTGTATTGAAACTGAATTAGCGGCGTCTGGTGACAAAAACGGAAAGCCTTTATTTTTCCATACAATTTGACATAAGCGGATGTTAACGTTAACGCGATCGAGTACGTTAAAAACTCGCACTACGCCCTCAGAACACATTTTCGTTTAGTCAGAGTAAACTTACGCAATTATGTACCAACATTTTAGCGGTGGGTGACGTGCAGTGCTCGACCGTCACGTAAACGGAGGTTACTGAGGCGGAGTTCCATTACAATTAACCCTATATGAAACAGCGTAAGTTCTAGTTTGCGATGTCGACATCAACTTTAAATGTGTGATGGACATAGGGTACAATATACTCGTTCCTACTGGCACAAAACATCAACAACGTAAAATAAACGCAGGAAAGTTAATTTTAACTTTCCTGCATTGACAGAAGATCTTAAAAATGAACTGGATACTGGAGTGGTATTAAAGAAGGATAAAAATAATGCAACAAATGTATTACACAACATTTTAATGAGTATAGTAAGAAAACTATACTACTTATAGAAAAAATGAATAAGACGATAGGTTCGTAAGGAGCAGAATAGTGACTTTCAACACCATTATTTATGTTGGTATATAAACGAATTAAATAATTTTATATAAAGACTATGTACATAGAATAAAATTACTAGACTACAATAGGAACAACGTATTACAATACCAGCAATGACAGGTCGATTCATTATGTTGATAGATAGGTATGTACTATACATGCATGGTACTTACTCACACATTTACAAATATAATATCGCAGATTTATATCATGCTTAGCAGTTTTACAAATAACGAATCAGATGAATTAAAGTAACAACAGTAAGTATGTAGAAGTAGAAATTCGCGAATTCTTGAGATATTTCTTGCAATAGCTAATGATCTGTGACTACGAGAAGATACCAACGAAATGTCAGAAGGTCCGAAATTAACATTTACTCACTCACTCATTCACTCAATCACTGCACCCATTCGCCGAATAGTTTATATTATGTTAAGGCCCATTCTGTTAGTACTTAAGCTATGTTAGTAAATACAAATATTAAGATTAACATTTAACTGGACCCAAAAGTAAGAAATAGGAAGGTACAGAAACTGAGCAGATGCATGTCGTGTCTATGACAACAAGGCTCCTACTCAAGATAATGCTATGCCATGGGTTTGGCTGATTTTCAGTAGTCGCCTAAAAATATTATTGATTCGCAAAGTGGTCGTCAAAATGTAAATTATTGTGTGTCAAACTGTCAACGCTTATGACGTTGGAACTTACACTGTGAGATATAAAACAAGTCGTAGGAATGTTTACTTAAAAGTGCAAAAAGAAATATGTATTTTAACACATCAAGAAGTTTTAGATCACTTCTAGTTAGACACGCGGCAGCGTGTCCAGCCAAGTTCAAAGATAAAGGAACTGGCGACGCGACGCAGCAGTCGCGAGCCGTGTGTAATATTTAACACCATTTCGAGCTACTTTTGACCCCTTCACAACTCGAAACCTAATTACCTAACCTTTTTTTTTTTTAAAGGATGGGAAATCATGAAATGACTTCTTCCGCTCTGGGTGGAACGGAAGGGCGTGTCAGAGTCTTACTGACTAAAACCCATCCGTGTACCTTCTAAAGCCCTTTGCGTTCCAGGGCCGCGGTGACTCTTTCGAACAAATTCCGCAACCCTGGCAGGTCCTAACCTACAAACACGACATTGGCACATTTATTAAAACCCTTTAGCTTGTCTAGAAGCTCAAATAGTATATTGATATATTAACGTTTTAAAAATACTGATGAATTATTTATATAACTTAGACCATCGATCCAAATCTAAATTTTTAGAAGAGTAAGATAAAGGTCAACATACCTTTCAATAAAAAAACTGTAACTTGCGTATTGACATTGATATCATAAGTTAAGCCTAATATAAGATAACATGTACAATTGTACATATGTGAAAACAATCCAAGTCGAAATATGAGCCTTAATTTATCTTATTTCAGGATTATCTACAGAACTTTCACATTCATCTTTCAACTTTCAACCCATTTTCACATTCATGTTTTGATGGGATATATTTTATGTCACCGGAAACTAGCAAACTCCGTAAGATTATAAAATAAATTGATAGATTGTTAACTCTTGGTAAATTGTCAACTAACATTTGGAATACTTTTTTTCGCATCACAATTTGAAAGTCTATAAGATCTCCGTGCCTATCAAATTGTGATGCGTAAAAAAGTATTCCAAATGTTCATTTGACAACTTATCGAGAATTTACAATCTCTAAAGTTATTTTATAATCTTACGGAGTTTGCCATTTTCCGGTGACATATATAGTTTTTGTAAAGAAACTATTATTATTAAATATTCGAACATCAAGTGGGTTTTCTAACGTTTATTTATTTAGCACGCAAAAGCCATTTAAATTAATTACTTACGTACTCTTCAACTAAAATACGTATTTTATAAGCATTTAAGTTTTTTTTGGTATTTTCCGAATATTTGTTTATTGTTTACCTGACTTTGCTACAGACATAACATGCGTCACATTTTTTCTTATTAGGGTTCCGTAGCAAAAAACTTACGGTAAGTGAAAGAATTACAAAAATATGGCCCACTCGCGTTAATATAGATTTTGCAAAAAAAGTATCTAGCCTACAAGTTACAACTGTCTCCAAAATTCCATCTATCTCTGTACCAAAGTCGGTTCTGCGATTTAGGAGTGAAATCGTAACAAACAAACAAATCCACTTTCGCATTAATTATATTAGTTGTAATTAGGATTATATTACAATAGGAAGCGAAATGAAGGGCTGAAATATTAAAGTGTGGTTTTATATAGTAGGTTTACTTTTGAATACTATAAATCACATTGATTTAAGAAACGTTTTTCACTAAACAAGAAAATTATCCACAAAGACATCATTTCTGAGAGGGAAACGATATGGTTATGGAAATTTTATCCTGAGTCTCCGAAGTTTGCAAATTCGTTTCAATTCAATTCAATTTATTCATTAACAATTCACATTGTGTTTGAAATAATTCTATAAAATAAACATTAAAAATACTCCTATATACACGTACAATTACACTTCGAAACATCTAAAATAAATGTAGTTGATTGTGGTTCATATAAGAGAAAAAACCGGCCAAGTGTGAGACTCACACGAAGGGTTCCACACCACAAACCGAAAAAAACACGTTTTTTGTATGGGAGCCCCCTTTAATTTTTAATAAATTTATTTTTTTGTTATAGCGGAAACAGAAATACATCATCTGTGAAAATTTCAACTGTCTAGCTATCACGGATCATGAGATACAGCTTGGTGACAGACAGACAGACGGACAGTGGAATCTTAGTAATAGGGTCTTGTTTTTACCCTTTGGGTACGGAACCCTAAAAATCAAATAATGTCTAGCACAGTTTTTATAAATCAACAAATATCTTTTACATTTAATAAACCCAGTTTCATGGTCGCACAGAAATAAAACCCCAACTTTGAAAAAAACCTGCGAAGGTACGGAACCCATGCTTTGAGCCCGATTCGCTCTTTACCAGTTTGTTTTTTTAGTGAGCCATTAAACTTTGAGAAACAGGAAATAAGTTTTTCCCCTAAGATACCTCTAAACCAGCAATTATAGGTGTGTCGTTGTAAATTGCGCTTGCACATTATAAACTGGACATGTAAAGACAAGTTTAACAACATAACATTCTTGATCAACCAGTTGTTGGATGCGTATGTTATTCTATGACTAAGTTCAAGTTTAAGACTGTTAGATGAACAAGTTTTTACGTAAACATGCGTCATTGACTGATGACTTTTGAGTTTTTGACCATTCACGTTATTTACATAAAGATATTTACACGTCATTAAAACAATCAACCTGCCTAGTTTTTCCCAACATCATATATATTGGGGCCGTTTCTAGTCAAACCGGATGCCAATAAAATAACAGTATTTTGCATGGACAACTAGTCCAGTCATTTTAGTAAGTTCACCTCGGAATTTGAGATACCCAGCTATAAACTCGTATAAACTTGTATTTTGACATCCTAAAAGTTGTCTCAAAACCTACATATGGTAGTGTACGCGACTATTACAATCGAAGGTCACAAAAATCGTTCTTTTGCATATTTTTACAAATATCTCTTTTCCTATGGGTTTTTCGCTATTTGTATAAATATCAATATTGTAGAGGATTAAATTCCCTACGACTTTTGTTTAATTTTTTTTTTTTATGCTTTGAATCGTTTTCGAGATAGAGGGCGGAGAGCGCGCGGTAAGAGCATCAACAACCTATTTTTGACCAAGATGACTGGTCTAAACCCAGTTACTAGGTAACACGATACGGACAAGTCTGGTGTCAAATTTTATGGCGTCGGCCTACCCGTAACGATAGTGAAAGATCTATAAATGACAGCCGTGACCGGGGGTAAGGCACGGAGGAGTCGCGGTATGTAAGGCATATGGTCTCCCATCCACGGGCCGCCTTCGGCAAGCCTTGTTTATATTTCTCATTAGAGTGAAACCCATTTATGAAGATTTTAAAGGGACCCAGACAAAAACGCGTCTTAAGCGGGATAGGGGAAAATAAAACGTATTATATATCTATAAGTACTTATTATGTATTAAGAAAGTTATTATAATGTTACTTTTAATCTGGAAGTGATTGTCTAAAGCTTTTGATCAGTCGATGAAAAGAAGCCTGTCGTTCTTACGTTTTTGTAGCAACGTGGGTTTTTCGCCTTACCAATACCAATCAAGCGTAACTTTTCCGTCCTATCAGAATTCAGAATTGGCACAAGCCAGGATAGTCTCAGTCAGTATCTCTATACTTGCTTGCCACGTATGCTGCTGCGGCATGCTGTGTAAGATAACATGCGTTTGCGGATGACGTATTCAACGGGATGACGAAACGTATTAAGCGTGATAAAATGTATGAATACATGCCTAAAGGTGCAAAGACTGACATGCTCGTATTAAGCGGGTTTTATTGTATTTTTATTTTCAGTTAACATTGGGCTGTTAAATTAAAAGATATGAGTTTTGTTAATGGGAAAACTATTTTCTTCTTTTAAAACTTTACAAGTGGCCAATCCACGGTTTGCTCTTTCATTTTAACAGGCGTTTTGAATTAAAAGAAATAGAAAACAATCATCCAGTGACCTCGGACGGAAGTGAAGACGTAGGCAAAGGAAACGGTAAGATATTTCAGAAAAAAGTAAACATGACGTTTCATCTACTGTTGGTAACTAATTTGACAGACCGGCCGTTAATGGGTTGTGGAGGGCAGATAGGCAGCCGCTCCATGTAAAATACTGGTATTCAGCTGCATCCGGTAAGACCGGAAACCGTTGGGGAAAGGCTAAGCAGATTGATTCAAGTTGAGAATAGTTAAATTCTACTATAGCGACTGTAATTTGTTTTATCGAATTGGTGTCTAAATATGCAATTATTGGGCACACAGGCCCCAAAATCGTCTCAGCCATAGTCGTTTCATATTTCATTTAACATTTTAACATTAAGAACAGTTTGAGAGTGACTCAATAACTAGTGTTCAACATAAACATTTGTTTCTCCTTAAAATCACCGACACCTAGCTACGTACCCCGACTTCCATATTTGACCCTTTTGAAAATCCTTTTAGAGTTCATAGGGCTAGTTTCTGTAGTAAATTTGGAGTTAAAAGTGACTCACATCCTACTTGGATGCCAAGATTTGGACTGGTTTTCAAGTTGAAGTACTCGTACAGTTTGACAAATGAGCAACTTCATATTTCTTAATTCAGAACGACTTGACAAATTAGGAAGTTTTGGGGATTTGTATTTTTTAACAAATCTCAGATGACCGTTACTTATTTTTAATTTTATTTAAAACTAGTGGACCGGCCCGGCTTCGCCCGCATATAAATGTTTAAAAAAAAATATTTCATAATAACCTTCTCCTGGCAATAACAAACACAACAAAAAAAGAATTAGCGAAATTGGTCCAGCCGTTCTCGAGTTTTGCGCTTTTAGCGATTCATTTTTATATATAGACTAGCAGTCCCGACAGTTGTTGTCCTGTCCGAACGTTTGCTTTGTATATGACGAAAAATTATCGAAATCGATTTCAGCGCCACCTATCGGATCCAATTGTGAATCTAAACCATTCTCGAATCCCCTTGAACACACACAAAAAAATTTCATCAACATCGGTCCAGCCGTTTAGGAGGAGTTCAGTAACATACACAAGAAATATATATATTACTAGCTGTCCCAAGCAACTTCGTCTGCGCCACATTTTTCATGAATGCTCGGCTCCTATTGGCCGTAGCGTGATGTTATACATATAGCCTAAAGCCTCCCTCAATAAACTAATATCGCTATTAAAAAATAGGGGTTGGTGATGGAAAGGGTGAAAATTTAGAGTTAGATGTATTTTTACATGCCACATTATAAAAAAATAAAAAATAAAAATGTTGTCCAAACAATAAAAAATTAATCTTAGGGGTGGACAACCCTTATCACTTAGGGGTATGACAAATAGATAGTAGCCGATTCTCAGACCTACTGAATATGCATATAAAATTTCATAAACATCGGTCAAGCCGTTTCGGAGGAGTATGGTAACTAACATTGTGACACGAGAATTTTATATATAAGAAGATAGATAGATTAAGTAGGTACAGACATTTAGAACACATGATGTAATGTGTGTGAATATGGCTGTCTGGACAATAAATATGTAGCGCAGAGCATTCTCGTACACAATTTACTAGTTGTAATGACATGTGGAGCTCGTGGCTAAATAACAACAGCCGCACGGGTTGATCTTCAAATATTAAAAATTTTGAAAATTGAAATAATAATAAAAAAATACGCGTGTGGGTTTGGGCCACAGAAATACATACCTTTTTCACATACATGCCTTCGCTAACTGGTCTCTTTTACAACTTTATTATTGTAATAGAGTGTAAAATCTGGTGGTACATTAGAAAATTCTTTACTGTTTACAAAAATAATAAAGAAATCTCCCACTAAAGAGTGATGTACCTCGGAAACCTTTTCCTCATCCTCAAAATAATTCGCAATTACTTACCTCTTACTTCTATTGGCAGAAGAGACTAACTTCAGGCCGTGCTCTTCTAGAGTTCACGAGATCCGACAGGTAACCAGATGTTGCTGGATCCGCCGGAATGTACCGCAATAGGGATTGCGCCATAATGGTCCCAGATACAGGACCTTTTTATTAATGTTTCTGTCGATTTCGATAAAGATAGCTTAATACCTATTTTCCTGATCCGCGCTTTGCAATTTTATAAGAACTTCTAGTACACTTGCGTCCACATATCATTAAGATACCTACTTAAATTAAAAAAAAGCCTCCGTATCAAAACGTCCTATTCTCAAAATGGGATTTTAGTAAATCGTCCTATTCGCAAAATAACCTATTAGCAGAACGTCCTATTGTCAAAGTACAGTCATGCTGAAAAATTTGTACGTATCGATTTTTCGTCATGGCTCCTTGTTTAATTTATTTTAAAATTTAAATTTAAACGAAAAGAAGATATTATACGTCTGGTGTGGACACAACCGCATTATACAATCTCATGTTTCAAGTACAAGGCTTACTTACGGAGACTGGTAGAAGCAGAAGTTCGGACACGGGCTGAAATCTAGAGCAGCAAAGGCAAAGACCCACAAACTACAGGAGCCCAGGAATCATGAACAAGTATTTCCGGAGCTGGAATCATCATATTCATGAGTGGTAGACTCAAAAACCACCACGAGATCAGAATCATGGAAAAGAATTTCCGGTTGGAGCCGCTGGCAAGATAATATATATTTTTAGTGTTCCGTAGTCAACAAGGCCTTGTAGTTTGGCCATGTTGGTCCGTTCGTCTAACCGCGGTTTAGCTCAGAGAGATAAGTTGTAGAAAAAAAAAAGACAAAAAACACATTTTTGAAACCATAAATAATACCATAGATTTAAACCAAAGCAGTGACTTCCGTAATTCAAGTTATACTACAATTTATAGTGTTTTGTTTTGGAAGTTCGTTGTGTTTTTTTGTCTCCGTTTAAATTTTATAAGTAAATACCGACGGCTTTTGTCCGCGATCATATAGGGAAGTTGTTCAATACTAGCTTTTGCCCGCGACTTCACCTGAATGGGGTTTAGAGTGAAATTAAAAAAACAAATCGGCCAAGTGTCGGGCCACGCGCAGCGTAGGGTTCCGTAGTTGCACGTCACAATTGCCGACTGAGAATGGTACATATTGTTTGATTCTAAGAATAAATTAATTGAGTTTAGGGTTTAACGTTTCAAAACGTCTATAAATGGCCCACATTGGAATTTGTACAAAATATTCCTTCTCCAAGTACATTTTATAGGTTGGTCGACTATTACTCGTTAACTTCTCAAGCACCATTACTACTACCATTATTTTTTTTCACGTCTCCAATAGCTACCATTTAGCCAGCTAAATGTTAGCTCTAATTTTTGTTACAGTCAGGTGTCCCCACCTCTGCCAGCAGGCAGAGCAGGGGGGGACACCTGACTGTAACAAAAATTAGAACTTTGAAGCTTAATAATTCGCAAACGTATCCTTGGATGGAAAAATGGTTTTCGTACACCCTCAATATTTATTTTTACCGACCTATCCAACGATACCATGGGATAGACGATTAATAAAAAAAAACTTCCTTTGTCGGCGTGATTAATATATATTTGGTACCCATACCAAATTCCAACTTTCTAGTGCTAAGCGTCTCTGAGTTAAACCGAAAAAATCGAGTCGCAATAGGAATTGTTTTTCACAAGTTGAAAAAAGCCACTCTAATCGCGGAACATCCCAATTTTAATTAAAAGTTGTGCCATAGTGCATCTCTTCGTTTTCTTTTATGGACCAAAAGCTCGGTCACTATCGAACTGCATATGCAGTTGCAGTAGTAAACCGAGATTTTGGTCTGGTCAGCGTCTTAACATAATGTCACTCTAATATTCCTCAAAGAATTAAAATAATACATGAACTTACGCTTATTTTCCAAGGCGACAATTACATAGGCGTGCTGTAACGACAAATTATCCAGCACAGTAACAGTGAAATACAATGTTTATTCAACACTCAAGCTCTTGTGCAGGGGTGTCATTTACCCTCGACATGCATCTGTTAAACATTTGTTTACTCATTATTAAAACTAAAATAATAAAGACAGCTAACCGCAAACTTAAGTGATTTTCTCGGTAAACGTTAAAGTACTTAAGTAAGCCATAGTAATTGAGTAAAACAATTGACATAAAACGCAATATTAGATGCCCTCATCGACCTCATAAGTGTATATAAGTATGTCCCATCTGGTGCAAGCCACATAGTACTGCTAGAACAGCCACAATGAACACCGTAAGTACATACATTTACTCATCCAATATCTTTCTTTGCCTCTTTAATTAATATACAGTCGATTCTAGCAAACTAATGTCAAAGCCTCTCTTCACTTATAGTAAGAGTCCCTTTTGATGTAATGAAAGTTGAACGGTAACCTCCAATACAAATGTTGCTGGGATTGCCTCCTCATGAGGGCACTCATCAACGTTAAGTAACACGAATACGAAAATTTGCTTCAACATTAAATAACTTTGCTCCACACTAGGAATTTCTCCTGTATCGTGGGTGCGTTTATAAACATACAAATTCACATACACAAACAGCCAGACTCGGAACAACTATCTGTAGGCCATACAAATGTTTGTTCCGTGCGGGCACCGAACCCACGACACGCAGCACAGCAGCCAATCATTCAACCACTGCGCCAATCGTTTTTTTTAAGGATGACAAATCATCAGATGACTTCTTCCGCTCTGGGTGGAGTGGAAGGGCGTGTCAGACTCTTACTGACTAAAACCCATCCGTGTTCCTTCTAAAGCCCTTTGCGTTCCAGGGCCGCGGTGACTCTTTCGAACTAATTTCGCAACCCTGGCAGGCTCTGGCCCTAGCAGGCCCCGTCTTCTATGCTGACATCTCTTTGAGGCTATTGTCCGTATGCCTGGCTTTTGGCTTTGTAGGCCAACTAATGATTAGTGTTGATTTTGTGCCTCCCAAATTAGTTAGGGTGATTTCATGCCTTCATTTTAAGAGAAAATAAAATTATGAAACTTGACTTGACTTGACCCCTGTCATATCTATCCCAAAACAATATTCATGCTTTTGTTATCGTTTTCTTTTTGAACTCCCATAGAAGCCCTTTTTTGCTTGTTAATTTGAAGTTTTATGCGCGCTAACCCTTATCCAATTATAAAAAGATAAAATACTTATAGTACGCGTCAAGCAACTTTGCCGCTCTGAAGTTAGGTTTTGGTGACGACCGCGCAGGTGCAATCGCGTAAAAAAGTGTTACGTTCCTAAAAGCAGTTAGCGATTGTAAGATAAGTAGGTAGACATAAGAAGATAATGAGTAGGTACTACTAGGTAATTGAAAGTGAGGGACTGTGTTCACACGGAATAAATGAAAGCTAAATTTTAAAGGTACAAAAAAAAATGTATAATTTATTGTATTTTTGTGAAACGATATTCCGTTAGGCATATCGCACAAAAAACTCACACAAAACCAAGCAACAAATACAACAAGTAACAATAATAAGATAACAAAACAATAGTAAACTAATTCAATAAAAATAAAAACATAATAACAACGTGTAACACTTGTGGCATCAACAGTCGTATTGCATTGAGCAAGCGGGACACGACTAAGCATCGAACGTATAGGAGCGACTGAGACGCCATTACTCGCGCCATCTTCCGCGAGACAGCGCATGCGCGGTGTCATGATTGATTATAAAATCGACTACTGCGCTGAGAATTGTGAAGAACTTCAGAGGGGCAAAGTTGTTTGACGCGTATTGTATTTAGTTTTAAGTATATCTTGCTATTCCTGCTTGCGCTCAATAAGAGTTAATCTCAAAATCTTTAGTCGATATTTTGATAGGAACAAGTTTAAATGAATTAAAAGTACGAAATAAAATTAACCATAAACGTAAACTTAGCACTAGGTATAAATAATATTTATATACTTAACAAAATAAAAACTAACTTCAAAATAAACCCTAACGAAGTGACTAGTAATTTCAGTTTTGGAAGTCTTCAGTTTGATTTAATTCTTACACCGACTTCCGAATCAAAAGATTTTGTTTATTTCAATTATTTTTTTATTTTTGTTCCAGTTCACTATTTTCGCCCTGGTGATCTCTGCCATCTTCGCTATGGTGAGCGCTGCGCCTAACCTGATGGCGCCAGCTGAGATAGCAGTGGATGGCCTGGCCCCAGAAGCCATCCCTATAGATGACATGCTGGAGGGGGCGGAGTCCCGGGGCTACGGCTACAACAGGGGTCGCGGTGGCGGGCGCGGGCACTATGGACACGGTCACTATGGACACGATCACTATGGACACGGTCACTATGGACACGGCCACTACCATCATGGATACGGTCGCTGAAATTGACTGAAATTTCGACCAGAGCTTTCCGATGAAACAATGTATAATCAATTAAATTAATATTGGATTTAACGTTATGGTAATTTTTTTAAACCCATATTTCACCGAGTACTTTGCTAGCTGTTGTTCGTGACTACGTCCGCGTGTGGTACCTACTCCTTTTTCTATATAAGTAGTCTAAGTTACTCCCTATAACATTAATATTCTGCCAGCGAAAGTCCAGCCGTTTCGGAGTTTAGCCGAAACAAACAGACAGTGTCGTATACACTTTAATTTGGTAAAAAGCTGTTATTTTGATATAACGAATACTTGAATTTAATTTACTTGCATAGACTTGATTTTTCCCGCGGCGTTACTTGTTTTGTATCTATTTCTAAGAAAGACAAAGATTCTGGCGAACATGATAAGATAACCTGTTAGTTTAAACTCCTACGTACCTAAGGTTGCAGACCCAAGGTCTTGGTAAAGCACAAACAAGTAATGGCTGCTGTCAATATTTTTTGCAATAAAGGATTGAGATCCATATCCTCAAAAAAACTTATAAAAAACTTACCATTACTTAAAACACGTATTACATTAGTTGTATAGGGAAAGATCAACTTTAAATTATTTCCACCCAATTTGATTTTCGGGGTCAAAATCGTTGCAAATGCGAATGTTTGGATGGGTGGATGTTCGGATGGATGTTTGTTACTCAATCACGTCAGAATTACTGAACGGATCTTAATGAAATTTGGCACAGAGGTAGATTATAATCTGGAATAACACATAGGATACTTTATATTCCGGGAGTATGTACCCTTGGGATAATTTTCGACATTCACGCGGGCGGAGCTGAGGGCAGCAGCTAGTGATTTAAACATTTCAATAATAGTGAACTCATTATCAAAACGGCATATTCTCCACACGATCCAGACTTTTGCCTTTAGCTTCGGGCTTATTCAGAGCTTCGGGTAACTAACGGTTCCGTAGTTACCCGTCTCCTAAACCATGCCAGAAAAATAGTAATAAGTACTAAACTATTATTACACTACAAAGTTAGAAATGCACTTGGTTTTAAGTAATTTTCTATGGAATTATTAGGAAGTTGTACTTACCCACTTCCATTTTATAAGTTGGTCGACTATTACTCAATAACTCGTTAAGCCTAGGTAGTGGTGATATTTTACTTGATTTCTACTATTATGATTTCACGACTCCAAAAATTACCGTTTAGCTGGCAGAGAGGTGTAACACTTGACTCTAACAAAAATTAGCACTTTAAAGCTTAATATTTCGCAAACGGATCCTTGGATGAAAAAACGGTCTGAGCAAACCCTCAATATTTTTACACGACCTATGTAACGACAGCTTTACATGTAGGGGGCCACCCTAAAATCCTTTGTCTACGTGTAATATGCATACCCATACCAAATTCCAACTTTCTAGCGCTAAGCGTCTCTGAGCTAAACCGCGGACGGACAGACAGACGGACATTGCGAAACTATAAGGGTTCCTAGTTGACTATGAAACCCTAAAAAGTACACACAACTTAAAATAAACTCACACCCACATTTCTCCAAAAAACTATAGAAATTTATGGAAGTCTGTATGGAATCAGTAACGCGTGAACTCACTATTACTGAAATTGGCGATTTTAATTAATTATTGAATTAACAACGAAATGACATGGTGCATAATTAACCCAATCCGGATTCGAATCTATGGTCTTGGACTCAGTTTAAGTTGATCTTGAGATTTTTTTTGTTGTTCTTTTAAAACTGATATTTTTTTCTTGATAGTGTTTATTAGAATACCTGGACCTACAGTTTACATCTTTACTAATATTATAAATGCGAAAGTTTGGATATATGGATGTTTGTAACTCAACCACGCCCGAACGACTCAACGGATCTGGATGATATATGGCACCGCATGATCCCAAAATGGGTATTTGTGATGATCGCCTAAGAGATTTCTCTCAGTAAAAAAAAAACATGTTAGCCACTCAACAGGGCGGAGGAGAGGGTATATTTTAGTACTACTCTCCAATCTGAGACAGATACATTAGCGCCGGAGCCCAGTTAATTTTCTAGGAATACTGAATCGTCTCCTTTTGATATATTCATGAAAAAAGTAACATATAGACAACTTCAGTTTCACAGTTTCCATGTTTCAATGCCGAACTTTACATTTTTAGCCCGATTTATACAAAAATAGTATAATTTAAGATTATGCTATTTTTGTATAAATCGGGCCTTTCTGGACTTGCTTTCTGTACTTTTCGGATTACCAATGGGATAGCATAGAATAGAATAGAATAGTATTTATTTGCAAGAATACGAGTACAACAAGCTGACAAATTTACATGAGCGATTCCGTCGTATTTTACCAGGTCACTGGTGTCCAAATATTGAATGTAGGTTGTTACTTAAAATAAACCTAATAAAAAACCCAGTGGGCTTTGAAAAATTACAAATAATGTTAAACTTATAGTAAAAACAAAGTTTAAACTTAAAGTACATAGTAAAAACAAGCTGTTCAGCATAATGCCATTAATAAACATAATAAAATTAAACAATCTGAATCAAAGAAATGAATGAATGGTGAAAGTGGTGATTAAATATTATTGATGCCACGCAGAACACGCTCTTATGCATAAGTGATGTATTATACATAATCTATTAGTATCCTGTCGACTTCGGGTATTATTTTCTCATCATCTGCCTAGCCTTTTCCCAATTATATTGGGGTCGGCTTCCAATTCAAACCGGATTCAGCTGAATACCAGTATTTTACGTGGAGCGGCTGCCTACCAGACCTCCACAACCCATTGACTGGGTAACACGGTAGTTCTTGGCTAGACTGGAGTCAGATTAACTGGCTTCTGACAATCCGTAACGACTGCCATAGATCTACAAATGACAGCCGGGACCAGCGGCTTAGCGTGCTTTCCGAGGCACGGAGGAAACCCGATATGTTAAGATGCTCACCCATCCACAGACCAACCTTGGCAAGCGTAGCTTAACCTTGATCGACCCGTGCGGCTGATAATCTTTAGCTTTTTTTATTATATGATAGGTAAATAAAACGATTATTGAGATTTATTTTTATGAAATGCTGCAACCTCATTGTGTAAAGACGGGAGCGTTAGTATTTTACATTTAATAAAAACAACCCGTATTCACATGTACCAGTACTTTGTCGTCCAAACCTAGCTCTGTCACACCTTTTTGTAGCTTAAATATTAATTCGTTGCACGAGTTACCATAATAGGTTACGCCGTACCTCAGAATTGAAGCCGCGATGCCATGGTATGCAGAAAGTAAAGCGTCTGCACCTAGGACTGTTTATACAGAGCATAGGCCGACTTCCTTATTTTTTACTTAATTCATCTGTGTGTAATCTTATCCTAATAATTTGGTTACACCTACGTTTGACATAATTTTGCTATCGTGTTTAATTAACATATTAAATCTGCCAATATTTATCCTGTTATTAACGTCTAGCCATATGATCATTGGTTGGATAGGTTTGTAAATTTCATTTTCAAAATATAAATGTTATGTTGTGTTATGTTATACTATTACGCACCTATTACGTATTACTAATTGTTACGGTACCTACTATCATCGCCAAATGTGTTAAAAGTGTTATGTTTAACCTTCTTACAAAATAAATATCATTTAATATTTATCATTTAATAATGAAATTTGATCGAAGGCTATTTTGGCAGATCATTGTTGTAGATTAAGTTAGTGAGAAGTAAGAGGCGGATAAGCGAGGGGGAATTAGAATTAATATTATAATTTTGATACAAGTGATCGAAGTTTGTCATTGCAGGCGAGGTGGCATCGTTGCCCGAGCCGAAGGAAATGGGATGTTATGGAGCCTAAACTGTAATAACAAATGCTCATAACAATGTATGATTTGGTGAAGACGGTGCCAATATTGTGTAAGTACCTATAGTATACCGCAGGAAACAAACTTGCGTCATGTAAAAGGGTCTTACTACCTGCTTACTAGTTTTAAAAACGTTTAAATCATATTTCTTAACCTTAATTATATTTACGATAAAAAAATATACAACCTGAACGTCAAGCCTTTAAGGCTTACTTAAGGGGTATGCAAAGATCTACCCAGATGTTACCATTGCTTGAGATTGTGGGTTCCAATCCAAAGTGTGTATGAAGTACTATAATTTGACTTTTGTTTGGTATGTTTAAGGGGTCATTAATAAATCACTAATATTTACAAGATATAACAACTGAATCTATATATTATTTGATATAATGAGCAGTTAATATAATAAACGATTGATACAATTTTAAAATAACTATTTTTTATAAGCATAACATATATATATTGAATATAAAATCGTTCAATATATCTTTGAAGTGGTATGTGCCACTCAAAAGATAGTAGATATACCTAGTCACTGATTACCACTTGCCTTTTTGGTGCTATCTTAGCACCAACAACAAAGGAGATCTGGTGTTAAAGGCCACTGTTCTAACCTAACCTAGCAAAATTCTATCAAATAATTTTATAAAATATGAGGCGCATCCAACGCACTGTTCTTGACAAAAACAAATTATTGCAACCTAACCTCAAAACACAAAAACTTGCTTCTGCATCGTCTCCGGCACTACAGGAAGTGCAACCCCTTCGTCCTTACGTAACCCGGGATAAGCACCCAGGGTCACCGTGGATCAGGATAGTGACGGAATATTATTTTTTAAATTTGTGTTAAATTGAGTGCAATAAAAATTATTTAATAACGTTTATCGAATGTGCATTATTTTGATTTAGCAGTTTTAAGACTATAACCCGACATTGGTAACTGCGCACCTGGAGCTGTTTAAGTCGTGTCGGTTGGCAGTACTTGAATTCACCCGCTCGCGTTCCTCCTCAGCATCCCGCCGCCGCCGACCAAGTACTGCCAACTTTTGGATATTTTGACGTTGACAGGTGCATGGTTAGCAGTATCGGGCCTTACCTACCTATCTTGTACCTAAGTTGTAAAAATAATCTAGAAACTAGATTATTCCCTAAAAAAGGAATTAACTTTATTGTGAACGGTATATCTAATTTTAGAAGTCAGTAGGAGCGGCAAAAATTGTTTAGCTCGGCAAATGTGTAAATCCAGCACTGGCAGGGTGCTTAGGCTTTGTTACAGCGGGCGGGGGTTGTTCTCCCTTCGAGCCTCCGGTTTTATATATACTCTATCTAGGGGTAGCAGCCAAAAGACTACGTGAAATCGGAGTGCCCCGATTTGGTTTTGGAACAGTTCCAACCTCGAATTGAAATGTGCATTATAGAAAATTTTATGGTATCAATATAGATTTTAAACGATAGACCAAATGTTTAAGAAGTAAGTTTTAGAGTATGTAAATGATATATAGAAAGAAATTATATCAACAGTTGGTATATCTCACGTTTATTAGGTACATCATGTGAACGTTATCGAAATGAAAATATACAAATTAACTTTATGTGATACGAGACGCACCCATTTTTAAGTGTGTTCAAGCTATCAAGAATGGTTGGCTTTGGCACATAAAACAATAATAAATCCTTAGGAAAATCAAACCGGTAATTTTATTAAATATTTTGAGTAACCTGCTAAAAGAAGATTATTGACCTTTCGACCAACAGCGTCCGTATTGTTTTTATATTTATTTTCCCGTTGTGTGTCACCCGATTTGTATAAAAGATCGTACCGGGTCTAATACGACATTGTACAAAATTAGCTGTTGCAATGAAAACCGTGAGTAGTCTCTGTTTTTATTAGAAGATAAATCAGAAAATATTTTATTTTTTAAATTGTTTTCAACACAGCGCTACAAGGATCATTTGACGCGTGGCCAAAATCGAAACTAGCGCCACGAGTGGTTTTTTAAATACCATTTTCAAAACCATCACGTGCTATACAAGACGCATAGGACTGTGCCTTTTTTCTGTCAACAGAATCATGATGGAATTGCCACGCCATAGTTCGCCCTAGTTCTCACGATAATTCTTCAAATGCTTACCAACAACGCCCTGTAAATGTCATTCAAGGGCCAAAAGTTCCTTGTGTAGCTGTTCCCAGTTTTAAAGCGAGTCTTTCCTGAAAATCTTCGTTCGTATTTTATTTATAGATAGTTCATTCGTTTTTAATCTCTACATAGTATAAAACAAAGTCGCTTCCCGCCGTCTGTCCTGTCTTGGATTATAATGCGTTAATTTACAGAATTTCGTCCGATTGATGTGTATGTCACCGGATAATTGCAAACAACGTTAGATTACAGAATATCTTAAGAGATTGTAAACTCTCGATAAACTGTCAAATGAACGTATTTTGTTCTAAAATTATACAAAGTAAATTCTATAATATCTCCGTGTCGGTACGAGAAATTGTAGACTGACATAAATTGGCGATCAATCAGCACTCTGGTCTACAATTTATCTGTTTTGGTGTGATAGTTAAATTGGAAACTGGGTTTTTTCATTGGTCTTTGTTGGTGTGAGCTCACATCTGAACAGACCAATGAGCCTTGTTTCCAGGTTTTACTATCACACAAAAATGAATAAATTATGCCATTTTATGTCAGTATTTTGTGATTATCAAATTTTGTTGCGTAAAAACGTATTCCAAATGTTCAGTTAACAATTTATCGAGATTTTACAAGCTCTCAAGTTATTATAATCTTACGGAGTTTGGCATTTTCCGGTGACATGTATAATTAAAATTATAAATATTGTAGAAAAGTCAATGTTTTTCCAAGTGTCCAAAAAGTTATTTTCGGGTGCACATCAGTAAATATTACCCGTGGGAAGCCAAGTGGGTAGTTAGTAAATGACATTTCTCTCTTTGCTCTAGATAAGGATTTCAGCAGTGAGATAAACGATTAATTTATTAGTACCTATTTAAATCATACATCCAATAAGTATCTAAGAAGTGATAAATAAATTATTTTATACGAATAATCCTACACGTGCGCGGCATGCGTCTCCTGTGCATCGTAACTTTAGATGTAATGCAATTACTCGCCTGGGGACGCACGTTAAACCGTTGATCCCGGCTATCATTTTGTAGATCTCTGTCAGTTGCTATAGGCCGTCAGAAGCTAAAAGTCTGACACCTAGTTTTTCCAAAAGATGTGTTATGTATAACTCTGTTGTGAAATATGTAGTATCCTTAGAGCGGTTGCGCACTACGTCCGGTCCGATCAGTATCCGTGAAAAGACGGTCCGGCGTAGTCGTAGGACAATTTGAACGGTAGCTTACGCTCTACACCCGATTTCCGTCTTCCGATTTGTCTCCGTCATCCGAGAATCTCCATTTCGGATAAGATTATTGACGGACCGAAGTAGCCATAGTATTATTTGTATGAACAGTTGCGCACTACGTCCGAACCGAATTCGAACAGCGTCCGAATAACCGTCCGAAACAGAAAAAAGGCAGAGGGGCCAGGGGTAGGGGGTGACGTGACTCGGCCCTGTTAGTACTTAGTTAGATTTACTGCAAAAATCTTATAACAACTGAATTGGACAAGGATAAGGAATCATGGCTGGGATCGATGGCAATTTCAATATTGTTCCTAAGACTCGCATACAAGGGGTTGCAAATTATTGAGAGACTTAGCTTCATATTTCTTGGTCACCTGCAAGTATGTCGATTACATTCTTAAAACTTATAGAGAACTAAAGCCTTTTTTTTCATTCCAGTTCGCATTCTTCGCGCTGTTGGTGTGCGCCATCTTGGCACTGATGTCGTCAGTGCAGGGTGCGCCTTCGGCTGACCTCGACACGGCCGAGAGCGCGCACGGATACAAAGGATACGGACACGGTGGACACCACGGACACTATGGCGGACACCACGGACACTATGGCGGACACCATGGCGGACACCATGGCGGACACCATGGCGGACACGGACATCATTGGGGATAGGCCAAACAGATCAATATTTAACACTTAGGATTAAACGTATGAAATTATACAGACTTTAGACATATCAGCAGTGCCATTCTATAAACATCTCACAGTGAGAATACAGGTGAAGTTACCATGACGTGAGCTGTCAATCCATCCAAGCAAGGTGGAATGGGGTCTCACTTCGAGCTCACTTCACCAAAGTTTTCACGGTGATACGTTTAAAGAATAGACCATCAGTTTAAAATGTTGGGACGAACACTCGACATTTGCAGATAGGACTGAACCACACTCCCAAAACCGGGAGGAACAGAAAGAAGAAGCTCTGCTGTGGGACAACACAGGCTGGAAATGATTCTGTCGCTATTCGTGTCTGTCTGTCGCGCTGTATTGTTCTTCTCAACTACGCATCAAATTGTGATGCTGGTTTCAAAGGTTTCATTCAGTACATTCATAATCTTCCATGAATCAAAGATGTCTCGGTTATTTGTCAAGTTGCGAAAAGCACCGGGCGGATAGCCAGTATTTATATAATAAATAATAATATTGATACAAACTGTTTTTTCTTTTGCATTCATGTTCACTCACGGTAAGAAGTGCGCAGTCTCAATCTTACAAAACTATAGCTTAGCAAAGCACTCGCACTTAAGACCTTCTTCTATAGCCACATCACACTCATTCGAACCCCCATATATAGCGATACTATCGTAAGCATACCCACTCCAGCGATATTCCGACCTTCCCCGGGACGCACTTAGCCCTGTTCGCCGACGACACGGCCATATACCGCTCCGGCAGAAGCGAACAGTGCCTAGCTCGAGTCCTCCAACAATCGGCCGACGCCCTAGGTGTCTGGTTCCGAAAGTGGAGGATCGAAGTTAACCCCGAGAAAAGCCAAGCGGTTTTGTTTGACAAAACGCGAGGCCGATTTTCCAGACCCACTCCCAGCCCGATCACCATGTTTGGTAAGCCGATCCCTTGGGAGAAGCGAGCCAAATATCTAGGCGTGATCCTCGACCGACAACTTACGTTCGGTGAGCACATAAAGAAGGTACGTTCGCATGCCTCTTTCGCTCTCGGTAAGCTCCACTCCATGCTGAATGCATGCAGCAAGCTGTCCCTAAGATGTAAACTGCGCATCTTCACGACGTGCATACGCCCCATTATGACGTATGCGTGCGCCACCTTCGCGCACGCAAAGTCGCACCACATCCATAGGATGCAAGTAGTTCAAAATCGATATCTCCAGGCCACGGGAGCCCCGTGGTCCATTAGGAACGAACGACTCCATGTCGACCTCAAAATCCCGACAGTGAAGCAGTTCATGAAACGACTATCGCAGCGTTTCATCGAAACTGCTTCAAAACACCAAAATCCCCTTATCGCATCGGCTACCCGATACACTCCCTCACAGATCAGTAGGACTCGTCGAACCCGACGACCCCATCACCCAGATTCAAGAGAGCCGTAGGGAAACCAGCATTCTTCGAAAGACACACGACACAGACCGCGTTCCGTTTTCCGCCGCCGGGGCCCGTCGCGACATCCCAGTAATAACCCTCCCCGACCTTTGATTACCGAGCCAGCCCGCGTTGCTGAGCCAGTAGTTTTAAATCCCCTAAATAATAACGTTATGACCCAGCCTGTCGCTTGTTGTCCTCCCGAAATTACGCCGCTAAGCCGAGGTCCGTATCCCCTAGCGAGCGATCATTTAGTATAGTTTAGCTAGTTTGTAAGCCCTGGCTGGGGGCCTTAAAATTCATTTGAAGCCACCACAGGATAGTCCGGTTAAGCAGTAACCAGCCCTAGCGTGCTGAACTGAGAGTGGTCCCCGTAAAAAAAAAAAAAAGCATACCCAGCCGGTCGTGTGTAATCTTCCAACTTATTATGCTTGCCTGCCTTCTATTTTGTAGCTTTAGTTTTGTATTAAACGAACACAGCGTTTTATACCTACTTGAAAATTGTAGTTAAAATTTAGTTGTAGTACTTCATATGTGGGAGGGTATTTAATTGTAACATTTGAAACAGTACCCATTGAAAGATTCTAGAGAGCTTGAGCTTGAGCTAGTCTAAAACCTGATTGATATTAATTGGTCCGTCTTTCCAGTATTATAATTGTGTCTGTCACCTCTTTTACTAAAAGCATGTGGATTTTTATCTGAAGTAGGTACCTACATGATGTTTAAAATAGGTTAAAATAGCTTTAATATTTATGCATTAACTTTGCATATGACATTGAAGCTCAAAACTGGAAAGAAATAAAAGTGAGTTGACAAAATATCAGAACGTTACCTACCTTTAAATTTCGTAATTCCGATTAGAATTCAACAAAAACCAACTATTATTTATTTAAATACACTAGAGATAAAATAAAAACTCGTAACTAAATTAATCCTAAAATATGGGGTCAAAAAATTCATCCGCATCGCTGTCGACTTACAGGAGAAGACGCCCCGGGCGTCGCGAGTCGCAGGGCGATCCCCGGCCACCGTAGGTGCGGGCCTGCGGACGGCGAGCGTTGGGTGGCTCGCTGTCCGATCACCACCAGGCCCGGGTCGATGGCGCGTTGTGTTTCACGCGCGCCTCAAAGAGATGTCAGCATAGTGGACGGGGCCCAATAGGGCCAGAGCCTGCCAGGGTTGCGGAATTTGTTCGAAAGAGTCACCGCGGCCCTGGAACGCAAAGGGCTTTAGAAGGAACACGGATGGGTTTTAGTCAGTAAGAGTCTGACACGCCCTTCCGCTCCACCCAGAGCGGAAGAAGTCATTTGATGATTTCGCATCATCGACTAGAAGTGTACCAAAAAGACTGGCGGCATTGCCACGTTGTATGGCAATGCTTATTCTTTCACCAAGGTAAAAGCCAGCCTTTGGGACACGCGAGTGTCAACTAAGCGTCTTGAGAGGTCTTTAAACAAGATATACGCACGCGGACCCCACGACCCGAGAGTTACAACCCCAAACGGCTCGAAAATATAACTAACATCAAGTTTGTTATATTCAAAGTCAAAGCATTTATTTCAAATAAACCATTAATAGTTACAAACCATTAATTAATACTTTTGAATTGTCAAAGTCAGTCCGTCAAAAACATGAAGCTATTTCCGCCGCTTGAGGTACTCTGCAGCCGCAGCGGTAGCGCCAGCACAGCATGAAGAGCTAGGAAGATGGGATAACGCAAGAGTAGCGAAACAAATATTTAAATAGTAAATTGGTTACTTTTTAACCCTCGACCAAAAAAAGGGGTGTTTTAAGTTTAACGTGTATGTGTGTGTGCGCTGGTGTGTGTATCGGTGGCATCGTAGCTCTTTAACGGATGATTTATTTTGTTTGAAAGATGACTTGATCGAGAGTGTTTTTAGTTACCTATGCTTCAAAAAAATCTGTTCGGGGTCTGATGATAAAACAGAAAAGATAAATGAGATTAAATTGATGAACGATCCCAAGCTTTTATACTTGTTCAATCGATGAGGTAGGTATTTTTTCACTGTTGTGTGTCGGTGATAGACCTATTTAGACTAAGTACAATTTCAGTTAAAACCCCCGGGTAAAAAAAATTACTTTTAACATTTTTTTTCGGGGGTTTTAACTTAAATTGTAATGTTAAAATCTTCTAAGTAGTTATAAGTTTAAAATAAGTAATAATATTTGATCCAAACGTCGTCGCGTCGGGGAACCGCTAAGTAAATAAAATAAAACTTACTAAGTAATGAAACCAAGAGGTACAACTGACAAAGATGCTGCTTCAAGTACTACCTTCAAACAACCATAATTATTTTTCGAAAATGCTAACTTTTTAAATTGATTTCGAAAGCTCATGAATTTATGATAGACCATTTGAAATAGAATTGTCACTAAATAAGTGATTGATAGCCTTGAAAGGGAAAGTTACGCAAAATCTTAGCTTTAGTCTAAGACTGCTTTCGCCAGCGGCTCCGCCTGCGTGAAAGTAGAAAATTATCCCTGGGTACCATACTACCGGCATGAAAAGTATTATTTGTCCTTTTTAGAGCATAGTCTACCATAGCACCAAGTTTCATCCCAATCCGTTCAACCGTTAAGCCGTGAAGAGGTAACAATCAAACTCACATTCATATTTATAATATAACTAGTTGCTGCCCGCGGCTCCGCCCGCGCGATTGTCGAAAATTATCTCAAGGGAACATACTCCCGGGATGAAAACTATCCTATATCCTTTCGCGGGACTCAAACAATCTACATACCAAATTTCATCTAAATCGGTCCAGCCGTTTACGCGTGAAGAAGTGACAAACATACACACACACTCACAAACTTTCGCCTTTATAACATTAGTGTAATATAAAGCTTAGGATTATGCGTAACTTTCCCTTTAAAGGAAAATTGCGTTGCATTAGGGCAGTGATAATACCCTAATGCAATGGATCACAATGTATTAGAGTAGTCGCATTGCATAAGGGTAGTTTTTAGTTTCAAATTAATTGTTTCCAATTAATCATTCTTCTATCACAACCAATTGGACTATTAACAATTGAATGACAATATTTTATTCGTTATTTTAATAACAGACTAGCAAATGGTCCAAAATTCTAAACTTCAATGTGGCGTTCGATATGAGAAATTTTGTGCCTGCGTCGTGAGTTATTGAAGGTCCGTTTTTCGTGATTATCTCGGTTTCTGTAGCTCCACTGATGTTAACATTTTTGGTGAAAATTGTAGAACGTAACATTTGCAAAAATTTTTGCTATTAACATTTTTTCATGCGCTCAACCGTTTTCGAGACAGAGGGCGGAGAGCGCGCAGCGCTGAGCCATACTTTAATAAAATATGGTATATACCTTCAATAACTTACGACGCAGGCACGAGATTTTTTGAGACTATTGACACAACATTTAGAACGCCAAAATGAAGGTGTGTACGAGTTTCCAGCTTGTAATCTCTGATTCAGAGGTTGCCCCATTTTTATGCTAAAATGACTGGACTATATCCCTAATAAACTCAATAGCTTTGTCTCCAGTTTTCTGGAGGTAGGTATGTACCTAATAGAACAGAATTTTCTTTAATCGAGTATCCAAGACTCATAAACGGATAGTTAAACTTACGACTATGTTAGTAAGCACTGACACTACATCAACTACAATAATTGCTTCTTGTTTTTGGCCCTCCTGATTCCAAACTGAAAAGATCCAGGTTCAACAGCAGCAAAGAAGAGAACTGGTTTAAGGAAATATCGATTAACTTTGAACAATAATAAAATAATTCAGAACGGTTAATAATTCCCTAAAAAGTTTCTTTAATAAAATCGATTATTGTATCCAATTTGTGGTTTTCATACAAATTCTAATTAATAAGGAAGCAAATAACCTGTTTGGCAGGAGAATAAAACTACCACGATATTGTAGGTTTTATAATTTAATGGGTAAACTAGAATGTTGACCTCCATCTTGCCTTCTATAAATGTTCACGATGGACCAAAATTAACGTATTCAACTTGAAACGGACACAATGAAAACTGTGAGTTCCGCTGTTTTTTATTAATTTAGTAAATAAAAAAAAATATTTTATCAATGTTAAAATTAAAAAAAATTACTTGCTTTGTTAACTACCAATGGTTAAACAAGTATCGATTAGTTAATAACTAATCGATACTTGTTCGACCTCGACAACTCAACCAATGTTTAGAAATGTTGAGTTAATTGTAACTCAACATTTCAAAAGGTTGAGTTGACTACGGAACAAAAATCTCGCCCTTATCGGGAAAAATATGTGGGCTTGATTGAAAACCTAAGCCGGCAGTGTGCCTTTTGACATCACCTAATTCAGCGATTTCTGTCAAGAGAGATCGAGGAAAAGAGCGAACCGACGCTAATGTTCTTATTTTTCATTTCCAGTTCGTATTGTTCACCCTAGTAGCGAGCGCCGTCCTTGCGCTGGCGCACGCCCACGGCGGCTACGAAGTATATGGCGCCCATGATTACCATGGACATGGTCATGGCAGCGACCACGGACATGGAGGCGACTACGGACATGGAGGCGGCTACGGACATGGAGGTGGCTACGGACATGGCGGCTACGGTGATCATGGACATGGTGGGCATGGACATGGTGGGCATTATCATGGTGGGCATGAACATGGTGAGCATGGCGGCGGGTACGGACATGGCGGCCACGGTGATCACGGACATGGTTGGCAATTCGGCTTCCATTAATGAGACCACTGTCACCTGACAGTGAGTTCAGAAAAATAAAAGTTAGGTGAAAATATTACATTGATATTAAATTATTAGTTTAAAATAAATAATTGTTTGTTAGTTTTCTTGTATTTTTTTACATTATCATCTATTTGAGACATTCATGATCATAACATTCATGCATTCAGTTAATTTTGTTTGACTCGTCAAAACATTTAGGTTTCTTGAATCTTGCAGTCCTTAGGACGATTTAAATATCGGGTATTGTAGCGACAAAAAATAAAGTAGAACACAGTATTTCTCCACATAATACGTTTAATTTTGATCGTCAAAAAATACATCGACAAAAATATAAAAATCTTTAAAAAACCAAATTATAAAAAAAAAATAATTGAAGGTCGGTGGATAATCAGAGTTGGACGCAGAAATACTTAGGCACGGATAAAGGAAACGTATAGAATCTAAGAGTAAAGTCTCCACTTAGCGCTTAAAAGACACGGCACTAAGTGATTTCGCAGCTCCCTAGACACAAAGAAAGAAGAAAGAAAATCAGTTTATTCTGCCGGAAAAATCGCACAGAAACACTAAAAACTTATCAACTACAATAATTATAACAAAAATAAATGTAAACTTAAAAAAAGCATCACTGTCAGCCCATGTCAGGACCGGACATTGATAAAAACGTGTCTCTGGTCACACAACAGACAAAACAGAACACAGTTCAGCAGTTGTCTATGGCATGACGCCCGACTGACTGACAACGACAACATGGAAACAAAACAATAATAAACATTTTAGACAATGAAAGTAATTGTAGAAAATATACATAAATTCAAGTTGTGCGTCGTATCCGAGCAAGAATCGGTCATTTGCTCAGCATAAATGCCGTGCCGTGAAATTTATCGAGAGTTTACAATCTCTCAAGTTATTTTAAATGTTACGTAGTTTGCTATTTTCCGGTGACATATATAAACCTTATCGTACCATCAATCAAAAGTATATGAAATTTAGTACCTACGCGAGATTACAAGTAGGTACCTAACTACAAAGAAAAAAAGGTATCAATATGGGAAGTGACGTTACAAGCCCACACCTTATCTTTGCTGCGTTTTATCTTCGTATTTTTTTATTAATTTGATTAAATAAAAAATACGTCTCCAATATTTCGATTGTCTAACTGACGGACTAAAATAGAATCATATTTTTTTAACCCAGGCAACATCTTTATTGAATAAAATATCGAAGACCAACCAAAAATTATTTCCTTATCCAAAAGAATAAAACTAGAAATACGTACCATGGACAAAACCAACACAACACAAAAGAATCACTGATATCTTCAATACCCACTGGGTAATTTGGAAAAGTAATCCCAAAAATAAATGTGTACGACCTCACATTTCTTCATCAAGTGACATTTTTTCTCGAAGATTTTCCATTTAAAAGAAAATCTTTGACCCAGACAAAATAAGGCCCAAATTATTTTTGACACATTTGCTCAAAAAATTGTACGAAAGTTAAAAATTACGCACTATACTATACAGTGGAACGTGCGGTAAAAAAGGTAATCTCATGTAAGTACCTATTTTACCGCACTCCTCGATGTATAGCACCGTGCGTATTCTTTACGGTTTTTTTTTTATTACCATTAAAAATATAACAATTCCACGAGTTTCACATTACTAGAAAAAATAAGCTGAATGTTTGAACCTCATGGACTCGTTTTTGCTGTAGGTATACGATTGTCTTATTTTAATAATAAAGAGAAAATGAAGTTTGCAAATTCGCGCTATTTTCATATAAGGAACGTCAAAGATTGGTGCGACTTTCCGACTGATATCTAAAAACAAAAAGTTTGTTTCATTGTCTGTAATGTAGGTACATTGTTTTCTAGCAAATGTGATGAATAACTTTGTTATTATGACACACGTGTGGAAATTGGTTTTTACAAACTCGTGACTATGGTAAGCCCTCGACTTCATCTCGGGCTTAGAGTCGTCTACTCGTTTATAAAAACCAACTTACCGCACTAGTATCATAAATAACTATTTCAAATCCGACTGGTAGTTTCAGAGATAAGCACGTTCAATCAAATAAACTCTTTAGCTTTTTAGTATAAAAACATTAAAACCCTTGAAAGTGTGACGAGATGAGACACAGTCGACGTCGCGGGCACCAGCAGTTAGTCGTCTAATAAAACGAGCTACTTTTATCCCATTTAGGATTCTTACAGACGAACGGCATAGCGACGGCTGCCGTCGACGCGTTGACGCCTGCTGCCGTCGACGCTTTGACGCCTGCTGCCGACAGGTGACAACGCTTGCAGTTTTGGCGTCGACGCGTCGGCGGCAAAAACCAAACGTCGACGGCAAGTAACCTTAGCGCCCAACAAACTTCATGTCAATTCGAAATCTGCCACAAGATCCTTTAATTCGTCACTTTTAGTCATTGATTCCTAAACCTCTATGATTTTTAAATTAAACTTGTTAGACTACTGATACATAATTTAATACCTATTGACGAACGTGGGATAAGCTTAAAAAAAAAACAATGTCCTCATCTAAAACGAAGTATTCGGAAAAGCAACTTATGGAGATGTTAGACTGGTTTTCGAAAGTCAGGTTCTGAAGAGGATGCGAGTACATACAGTACAAGGTTCTTTAGGCACGTGACCTAAATCTCGTTTTTCAAAAAAAAAACACGAACATTTATTTATTAAAATTGTATGCACAACTAAAACACACTATAGGTACAAAGACGGACTCAATGCCTTAGGCATTTTGTACCAATCGCTTGCCAGAGCTAGAGGAGTCATTTGATGATTTCCCATAAACAAGTACCCTCTGGTAGGTTTCCTTACAATTTCACAAACCATTTATACGACCCCCTGTCAATGTGATCCAAGTGCTAGTTTGACGCCTGAGTGTACTTTGTTTTTGTATATGTAGATACATACTTAGGATTAGTAGATGTAAATAGTTTTAAGATAGTTATGTACATTAAATAAACTATGAACTTGTTTATTAATATACCTACGGGTAGTTTGAGCCAGTGCTAGTGGATCCTTGTAGCACTTTGTCACGTCAGATACCTAGCGTGAGCCATGTGTCAAATTAAAAGCACGAGCCCCAAAATGTCGGGGTGGCCTTGGAGAGGACAATTGGACATACTAGTATGTTATTAATTTTGACATATTGCGCAATCAGGGTATTGCATAATATTTGACAAAAACAGGTATTCTTCTTTATTAATTTGCTCATTCAAAATCGAACAGTAGGTGCACAGGATTTCAATTGTATTTGTCAGATTTTCATTCTTGAAACAGTACAACGACTTCAAAATAAGAAAAAGAGAGGCAATATGTCATTCAATCAGAGGTAACGATTTTCAAAGGGTCCAAAATGTATGGGATAAGACTTGCACGGCCTAACAAAATGTCCTTAGATACATTTAGGCATGTGAACAATCGCTGCCACTTTGCTTTATAGTATTTATGACCCACCAGTTTGCTAGGCCACCAGCCCTCATATCCATTCAGCTCAGCAATGGTTTAATATTGCAAGCAAGAACTTCACTTTGCAGCAATGGCTTAATATTTAACGTGAATAACAACACGAATAAGGTAGGTATTTCCGAAGAATACTTTAACATATTTCAGAAAATATGTACCTACCTAAATATAATTATGTACCTCAAAATTGATGAATGCAGACAAGCACTCAAGCGCAAAAATTAACGATCCGAACTCTCGACTGGTGTTAATTCCAACAATGGCAAATTACTATGGAGCATGTAATTTTTGGTATAAGTATTTTTAATATTACAAGAATTGTATACTACTAACATAAACTTAAACTAATGATTAAAAGTTATAGTGTTCATCAATCAATAAATATTATGTTAAGGTGTTAAAATGTTCGAAAAAAAGCGACTTGAAACATCAACGAAAAACACCGTAAAGAGAGACCTAAGCCCTCATATACTACTTATACTTTTAATTCCGCCGGTCAGCTGTATTGCCGTAGCTGTGATCGGGTATTTCAAACCAAATGGGGTCGCCGATGTCGAAATCGGCAAGGAGAACTACATATATGTATATGTTATAGGAAAAAGGCAAACGCCGTAAAATTTTAAAATATCGCATAAAATTTAAAAAAAAAGTAAGAAATTAATCACATTTATCGGTGATTATTAATGACTATAATTCTCTATAAAAACGAAACTCTCTCATTGTACAAATCTTTCAATTGTTTCCCATACTTGCTCTTTCTTGAAGGACAATACTGATTGCTCATGTCTCACTCTTCAGAAAGCAGACGCTATCAAATATTTAGGTGTTCAGATTGACAGTTCGCTTATTTTTCAGCCACATATGTATAGACGCCCTTACAGCCAGATCGCGAAAATTAATCTTCGTCTTCTAAAGTTTAAGTGGCGGAAACTAAGACCATTGACACAATTTACTTCACTTTAGTGCAATAAATTCTATCATATTGCATAACGGCATGGGGTGGAGTCCCAAAAACTTCTTTGCTCAAGTTGGACAGAGCTCAGAAGGCTATCTTAAAAATTTGCCGTAAGCGTTCCTTTTTCTTCCCAACGAAAGAACTTTATCAGCAGTGCAAATTTCTGACAGTTCGCCCATTATTGATCTTGAATACAATTATTCGTAAACATACTCGCGTTCCATATAATCCGGATAACATTCTGAACAAGAGACGCAAACACACCGTTTGTAAATCTACTTCTTTTAAAACTAGGTTCAGCCGTAGATCCTTTTGTTTCCTTATCGATTATCTCCACAATAAAATTAATAAAGCCATTTCCATCTAAACTTAGCAAAGGAGTGGAACTCTCTGCCTGCGTCTGTATTTCCCTACCTTCTTTCTAATTAGTTAAGCAAATATGCCTTTAAATTGTAAATTTATTTTTCCATCAAGTCTAAAAATATCGCTCTTTGTAAATTTTTGTACTGTAGCAACTAATCTGGGTACAAGCTCCAGTCTCCTCAACATCAATGTTATAATACCGATTGTAAGCATGTACTGTATTTTTTAAACAGATTTTTATTCCATTATGTGGTTGAGATAAATAAACGCTATTTATAATAATTATTATTATCTTTTATGTATTTGACAATGTCGGGACCTTGGGGGATCCCGATCCTGTGGTAGGCGGTACGAGGGTCCGAAGCCAACTCGCAAAGGCCCCGTTAGACATTTCAAATGGAATGGGGCACCAGTAGGTGTGTATTGGGGTACCTGGATCAAGAGATCCAGGTACCCCAATACACAATTCAAAATGATTGTTGTATTCAGAATCCTCTATTCAGAATCCTCTATTCAAATCGAGTGTTGTATTCAGAATCCTCCTTTCAAAATGAAGGTTGTATTCAGAATCCTCTATTCAAAATGAGTGTTGTGTTCAAATTGAGTGTTATATTCAGAATCCTCTATTCAGAATCGATATTCACAACGAATGCTGTATTCGAGTAGAGTTATAAGATATGTGTATTTAATAAATATCGATGTTGTCTCTGAGGAAATACACCCAATTTACATCATCATTTTATATATTACGAAATCTTGTTTGATGCATTGATGGTCTACTATTAGAATTTAGAATAGGTATGCTGTTTATTGGATCGAAAAACAGATTCTGATCTTATACATTACATTCTAAATGGATAGTGATCCAAGGTACAAAACTGTGTGATTGATCTTAACGGTGTCATAAGTTTTTTATTAAATAAAACTACAAATAATGTTAATTTAAAAATACTATACATATATTTGTGTTCTGAAACAATGGATGGGACAAAAATTTCATCTTCAGACAGATGTTTCGTCCTCCGCATTAGAACCATTATATATGTTTGTTATAAATTGATTTTTGAGTTTATCTTAGGGTTCTGGATTACTTTCTCTCGCTTCAGTGATCCTCACACAATTTATATGAAACAAATTTCATTTCCTGGCAGTATCTGGTAGCAATCAATATCTTCTAATGCAGGTAAAACTAACTCATGTGCTGTATCACTCTCCTGATGGAATAAATCTGTTGTTGCTATCGATATATTACTCCCACTATTCTTTGACGAACTCTCAATCGATTTTTTATGATCAGCTTGTTTGTTGCCAACTTTGACGAATGTATGAAGATTCTCACCAGGTTCGCTTTTGAGTATAAGGTGATGAGTATTTTTCAAGTTAGATTTCACTGAATCTTCCACCTTCTGGTAAAATAAATCTTCTGTTAGGGTTATATCATTATCCTGATGTTTTAATTCACCAGTGCTCAATTTATTTTTTCTAGGATGCATATCTTGAATATAAATTGTCTCACCCCTAGCATTCTTGCAAATTATTTTACGAATTCCATCTAAATTTGATTTCACTGAGTGAAACATTATATAAATAAATTTAGTAATTTATTTAGAAGATAATTTAAAATTGAACCTTTCCACTGCAATGTTCAGAGTTGAATTGCTGTGATGCACGACGCTTCTATACTATATACACAAATTTGACTCATTTTAAGTGCAATGTGGCATCATGTAGGTACTCAAACATTCTAATAGGATACATATTAATCGACTCATTTTGGAGCACGATACAATGTCGCATATTCTAATAGAGTAACTGTTTCAGACAGTTATTAATGTAATATTTTCCTCTCACAGCGTTCAAATTAAAACATTGAGGAAAATGTATAGCATGTTGCAACCGGGGATCATCGTAAATCTCTCAATCTTCTATAACACCTCCACATGAGACACATGCTGCTTTATCATTTACACCATTTCCACAATAAAAAAATCCAGCGTCAGCCATTTCCATCACCAATCTTCTTCTTGAATCAGCCATTGCCCAATAATAACCAAATGAAAATTCACGCATTTTATATGTATTATACATATCATATCGAGTGTTGTATTCAGAATCCTCTATTCAAAATGAGTGCTGATATTCAGAACGAATGCTGTACTCAGAATTCTTTATTCTGAGTGAATGCTGTATTCGAGTAGAGTTAGAAATGAAACTTGTATTAATTTCGAATACTTGTTTCTTTTAAAAATGTAAATCTTGATCAGTACACAGTATCATGATACATGGTGTTTGTATGAAATATATATGTATGTGTGTGTGTGTGTGTGTGTTTGTGTGAATGGGGGCGAGCATACAAACAGCATTCGTTTAATTAAATATTATGTGCTGTTCATACTAGAATTTAAATGCTGTTCCATAGATGAGTGAGCCGTTACCTCTGTTTTATATTAAAGCCCTTATAATGTGACGAAGACAGGTGTTAAAAAAATAAAACTAAAATGTTGGTTATATCAATATTTATATTGCTGCTTAATTTAAAACGTTATTTTCAACACACCACTTATTTAAACAAAATACATTTTTTAAGGCACAAATATTCGTATGATTGATACAACTTATAATATCAGGTGAAGTAGAATATTTTTTATACAACGTTACTAGACTTGGACACTGCTTACTTTCTAAATTATATACATTATCAATTTCGAATATATCTTTTAACCATAACACTTTTTCGTTACCTTTTGTAAATACAGTCTTATTTAAAAAAAAAAAATCAAAGTTAGCCTTATAGTTAAAATATGGTACAAAACCTTCATTCCAATGTATCCCTCTGTTTTTTTCAATCCAAGCTACTTGCAACCGTTCTTTTTTCGTCAAGTCATAAAATGGTCGTGGTGGTTTTATCAACAGTACTTGTATCCGTCCTTCATACATCATTGCTATTTCTTTTGGAATAAATTTGTTTTCTTCATTCTTAAACCCTTGCACATCCACAATAACATTCATGATAATTTTCTGACAATATTACTCAAAGGTTTGTATTCGAAAAGTCGATCGTTTATTATTAAACAATAAGCAGAAGTATTATCTGGAATATCTTCTGAACATTCGATTTCTAATCGCACGTCGACCGGTCCAGTTTTAAGCGTTTCGTTTTGTCTTGAACAATCAATCACAAAAAGTGGAGCAATTTCTTTAAATTGATTTAAGCTAAGCAACGGATCTATGCCCAAGTTGTAATACGACTGACGAAAGTTAGCATACATTTCGTATAATATACTGTATTTGTTTTCATCAAATTTGAGATTAAGTGAGTCGTATGGATAATATTGCGAATTTAAAAATAACTTAATATTGCTTACATCACAATGATCGAATAAGGAAGAACTTTTAGTTTTATTAGTTTTTCGGTTAGTTTGCAAACCAAATATAACAAACCTTGGTTTCTCTAATTGTGAAGTTGTCTTTATCGACCATGAATGCTTTGTTGTTTTTGGTAATAGCGGATATTCATACAAATCCCAATTTCTAAACGCTAACTGTATGGACCGGTCTCTCTCCAAACTTTTAAGCAATGATAACTTGTTACGATCAGAGACTTTGATATGCGGTACACGCCACTGTATTTTTTGTATATCTATTTCTAGGATATCATTTTTCTCCATAAGCACACTGTTCAATGTCGAGCTGCTTCTTTGTAAAATTAGTTCATGTTTACAATTAATTATTATTTTGTTATAATCTTCTGCAAATCCTAATATTCTATTCAGTGGCACAATAACGCTAAAATGTCCTTTTTCTATTTTGGTACCATTTAAGTTCCACCCCCAAATTGCTGCAGCTTTACTTTCACCTTCGTTCATGGAGATATACGATTTTAAAGTTGTTGTGATACCAGCATTTTTAATGCGGTCGATTTCAACACCATTTATTTCGTATCTAATATCTTGAAACAAATATAAGATTGGGTTGTTTATGAAATCAACATCTTTTTTTATTATTTTTCCTGATGGATCTTTACTAGATACACTTGCATACCCTTCTATAAAAATGGAACTGCTGCAGGGCAACACATACAAATCTTGATGATGAATGGGTATCCTGATTTCATCATTTTCTTTAAAACTAGAATTATACGGATTGTAGCTATGAATCTCATAACTTTCGATAGAGTTGTCATGTTGCGCTAAATCTGTTATTTGAAGCATGTTTTTATTATTTTAATTTTAATCCAATATCTCTGAGAAATCTTTTATTCTCTTCAGTAATTTTAATTTGTCTTTTAAAGTTTATAGTGTTGATACGTCTGACTTCTTTGGAAACAGGGAGTGAAATATTACATCTTCTTCTCACGGTAGGCGTTTTATTAAAAACAAGCATGTTGTTTTTATGCATAAACAAAATAGGTAGTATCACTATTATCAAATTTAGCTCAATTAGTCTTTACAATGTGAGTAGTGATTATCATCACATACAATCTAAGAATGTGAGTAGTGTATCAGAATATAAACTTTTATAACTATTTTTATTTACGCTACAAGTACACCTGTCTGTATTAATAAAAAAAAAAACAATATGTTATGCTACTTTATTATCTTTCCAAAATGACTTAAGAAATTTTAAACATAAATGTCCACAATTGTACAAATGATCACGCTGCACGTTTTCATAATTATACTGAATGTTATTTCCTACATATTTCAAAAATTCTTTTGGAGGTTTTAAGTTACCATAACTGTCAAAATATTCAATGTATTCATTTATTTTACCATAGGCTACCCAATGAGTACCAGAGTTTTCAAAAGAGTCGAGATTGATCACTCCACATTCTATTGGTAAAACTTTGGCTGGTAATTTATCTCTCATAAACACACCTCGGAAGAATGGCACATTATTCGAGTGTTTGACTATGTCAATATTGGTTAAAGCTCTATTAGGTAGCCGAGATTTCAGTTTTTTTTCTCTGTTAAGTAAATGCCTAAACCATCTTTGTAATGCTTGAGATGTAATCCTTTTCCAATGAATAACGCCTCCATTTCCTTGTTGTGTCGTTCTGCTTCACACAATTGCTTCTTAGCTGTTTTATATGCGTTAATTGCTTTTGCAATACCAGCAGCACCTCCTGCTAAACTGCCAGCGGCAGATAATCCAGCAAATATTGGTACTAAAGGAAGAAATCCTCCAGTTTTTGGTATTGGTATAATCCTAGGTAATTTGATTGGTGTATCTGATACAAATTCTTTTGCTGCTGTGTATGCTAATTCCATCAATGCTTTCTTACATAATGGTTTTAATTTTGTAATGCGCTTTTTAGTGTGGCTAACAATCTTTCTAAGAGTTTTGTTAAAACCAGCTCCTGTTTTTACTTTATTGATGTTTTTGTTGAATGCTGGTGAAACTGTTTTTTTGTTGTCTAGAATAGCTTGTATGGGTTTCATTTCTATTCCTTTATTTTTCTTCAGATTAAATGAAACGTATTTAATAGATACAAATACAAGTCTTTTTTGTTTTAAGAACAAATACGTAATGAAATGAAAAAATATGTGCGTTTGCTTAAATACATATTAGAACAAATTTTTGTTTGCCCACTTAAAATACATTTGTTTTATCTATCCAGCTGTTGTCGCTAGTAGGAAGTCCGAGCCACTTTACGTATACTTGATTCCCTTTTCTTTTCAATACTTTTTCAACTAAGTACAAATCAGGATGGTTGGTTTTTTGAAGTTCTTGAGCATAAAACGCTCCTAGTATTGGTCGACATCTTGCATCTTCTATTAAGTAAGTTATTGGATTCGTTTCTTGTATTGTTTTTATCTTAAATATTTCTGTTGACCAATTAGGGTAATAGCCTTTATCAAAACATCCTTTGTATTTACTTATTCTTACAAAATCACCAACTTTAAGTTTCCTACACTTCTCGCTTTTCTTACATTTAGCCATTTGAATATATCTTTGCATTATGCTTGTTTTATTTTTATGATTTATAGAAGCAGGAGATTTTCCCACAGTTCTGTGAGTAGTATTATTGTATTCATTTACAATTTTGTTGAGCGTTCCATTCATCCACTTGTAATTACCATTAAGACTAAACTCTTTGTATAATTTATTTTTTAATGTCCTTATTAATCTTTCTACAATAGAGGCTTTTTTAGTAGAATACGTTGAATAATGATTAATTTTATACTTTGTAACAATATTTTTGAATTTCTCATTATAAAACTCTTTTCCCAGATCAGTTTGCAAATTTCTTGGAACACGTCCTTTAAGCAATAGACTTTCAAATGCTTTTGACACCTGTTGCTTATTTTTTTGTTTTAAAGGAACTGTCCAAGCATATTTTGAAAAAGTGTCTATGATTGCTAGTATATATTTGTAACCACCATTCACTTTTGAAATTGATTGCATGTCCATTAAATCTGCTTGCCAGAGATCGTCGATATCTTTGAGTATGACTTGTCTTCTTGGAAAGTTAACTCTAGCACATTTATGAATTTCATTTATGACATCTACTTTGCTCATAATGCTTATTTAATTTTCCAGCAATTTCTTTCAATGCAATATTTTTTTCAAGATTTCTTATTCTTTCATTTAAAATTGAAATCAGTTTATTCAGTTGCTCTATTTGCATACAAAAATTAACTTTATGTTTTTCGATACGCTGTTCAGTAATATTTTTACCAGATTCAGTTTCTGTTATTGTATTTTTTATCTCAACACGGTCTACTCTTATGTTACTTTCAGTAATGACTGATGTTTTATTTGTACGAACACAATTAATATTTTTATGTTCATTCATGTTTTAAAATACTTTAATAACTGAGAGCATTTCAAAGATTTTAGTCTTTTATAACATCAGCTTCTTTTAACTCTTCTATAATTGATATAATTTCATTATCGTGATTGGTATTACCAGCATTTTTTGAGGCAATTAGAAGTTTCAACCTTTCAATTAGTTCATTAGGGTCATCCCAGTAAACATAATCGGTATTACTTTTATATTTTTTCAATTTAGGCAAAAAACCACCGCTTTTTGTTCTCATCATCTGTCCTTCATCTTGAACATAACTATTTTGCGAAAATAAGGGTTTAATAATTTGCCGATATTTTAAACTTTTATCACCTTTTATCTGACCATTAGGATGAAAGTCTCTTTTGTGTGCGTGCGTATTATGAAGCATATCTTTATAGACAATTTTATCTAGTTCGGTAACCAAACTAAGGTCAGGTTTACTGCGTACCAAAAGTTCCTTTAGGCCTGGTGTTAATTCATAGGGCCTTTTATCAATAGTGACTATATTGGTTTTGGGTGAATTACTGCTCTTATTTGCAATAGAAAACGAAACCTTGCTATTGCCCATCATCAGCTTTTTATCTTCACTACGTATCCCAAATGGGACATTCATATTATCATAGATTTCCATCATATCTTCTTTATTTAATGAAATCAGTGTATCATCAGAATCTTTAAAAGGATTTCTTGTAAGAACGTCTTTATAACACTTAGAATCTTCATTTGAATCTATTTTTATACATTCTTTAAAATTTTCATAATCTGGAGCATAATCTGTTGATGAGCTGAATCTTCGAAGCGTTTCATCTCTTGAAATGTCTAATATTGGTTTAATTTTATCATTTGCCTTAATCAATGTTTCTAGTGGATCTGTTATTGGTTTGAACACCTTTTTAAATTTTAAATGAGCTGTTTCTTCTTCATTTTGTATTGTTTTAATTTTATTTTTTATACTATCAACTGACTTTATCAATTGTTCTTTAATATTAACCTGCATAATGTTGTTTAATTATAACCCATCCGTTATTTACTGATATCAGATTTCGATTGATATATTTTCTGTAATGAGGTGATATATATGTACTTTTTAGAAGTATATAAATATATCAAAGCCTTGCCTGTATCTACCTTCATTTAGAGGACAATCTTTATTAATTAATAAAAAGTCAAAGCGGTCTTTCCAAATAGCAGAGCAAAGTTTTTTAAATTGATTCCATTCGATATCTGTATTCACGTGCTCATTATATATATGTTTTAAGTTTACCTGGTCTTGTTTGAAGATAATCAAAAGATTGACATTATCTCGTATAAGTTGTTTAGGTATTTTAGAATAGGTTTGTGATAAGTAAAAACAATCTATCTGTTTATGTCTCCCCATTGCAAAGTAATTACGGATATTGATTTGATTTTCGCATGCTACATCATCAAAAATCATTACTGCATTAGTTAAAGCATCGTTAGGGTGTATGACTTCTTTATTATCACTGAAGACAAAAAAGTTGGCACCTGGTATGTAGCTCATAACTTGTTTTAAAAAACAATATTTTGGCTGGAAAGCCGTCTTCGAGTATAAGTATATATGCTTAAACTTGAGACCATTTTCATGTAAAATTAAATTAAGCATTATGTTAGTTTTTCCACAGTTAGATGGACCGCATATAATACATCTAATAGTATTGGGTAAAAGTGCACTATGTTTCACTTTGCATGATTGATTTTCTAATTTTATATTATTAACTTCTAAAGTGTGTGGTTGCTTGATGAACTTCATTATGAAATGTAAGATAAATGTAAATGACCTCTGTTTATATAGGTATCAATAAATAAAACAATGTTCAATGCCATTACATATCCGTTTATTAACATATATCAATCATAGTACTTAATGCTATACATTAATAGCTTAGGTAAATATAAGTTATAATACAACGTTATAGTGACCCCAAGGTAATGTTTCGATCTGATTTGGAAGTATATATCTTTTATCGTCATTTCTATTCATCACCAGTTTATTTACTTGTTGCGAATACAAAACATGTTTGATTGACTTAATCATATTCATCGTACATGATCTACTTTCATCATCAAACAATGATTTATTGTAATGCATCATCTTTAGCCTGTTAGTTACAGAGTTTGAAATACCTTTTGCTTTTTTTATTTCAGTTTTAGAGGCCGATAAACAGTAAAGTTTTGCTCTTAAACCAGTAAATTCGTTGATCACGTCTCCACCTAGTTCATCTTTAAATAGACCAGGTACTTTGGCATTTACTCGAGGTATTGAATATGGGTTATCTAAATCAAAATTACTTGTATCAAATTTCTTTATATTATTTTTTATATCATGGTAAATATCTTCTGTGTAAAATAAATAAAGAAGACTGTCGGTGTCTGTGTAACATAGCCTGACATTATTCTTATATATTTTTTTAATATTATAATGGTATTGATAAAGGTGTAACTTAGCATATTCTAAAACAGTAAAACCTATATAAATCGGTCTGTCTAAAACAATTCTCTCGGGTTTTAGTTGCACAGCTACAAAGTTTTCCGAAAATATCGATACACATTTTAAATTAGGTTTACAAATTAGTTTTTCAGCACAGAGTTGCTTATTTGTCACATTTTCTTTGTCCATCCATTTTGTTGCTAGTTTAATATCTACCTGTTTACGTTTGTTTTCTATCGTTTTACCAAAAATTGAATTATTTAAAAGCTTGAAAAAGTCTTTCTCAAATGCAGTTGTAGATGCTTGACGCAGGGTAGTATTTAAATCAATATATTTTTTTAAATATTCTTGTTGTTTGAAAGCAAGAATTCGATGAATTTTTCTTAGAACTAGCCCGGATTTTAAACATTTCTTTAAGTGAATATAATGAATTACATAGTTAAATTTATCATATAAATTAGCGATGAGTTTAGCTGTCTTTCCTCCAGGGGGTATGAATTTCTCTGGAGCAAAAGGCAAATCACTATGAAAATCATGTACTGATTCAGGATATTCGAGATCTACTTCTAAAATGAAGCCATATTCACTGTCATCAGATACGCTCATAATATCGAAACAGTTAATTTCCTTCTGATTTAAAAGTCTAAATTCTGAAATGGGGATTTTTTTTGTCATTGCATATCCGTACAAATTGTTGCAATCGAGATAAATCAAATAGCTAGACGGTTCTTGATCATTGTATTCTGATAGATAAGGATTATTTGCTTTTGCATGACGTAGTGAGCACTGAGCCAGACCACCACGTATGCCCTTTTCTAACATTTGATATATTTCTAAGTCATCAATCAAGTCTAGCTCAACACGCGTATAAAGCAACATAGCATCCCAGCTTAAACTAGGTGCCGTTACATAGTACCCAGGGTCTAACTTATAATATTTTAAGCTTATTTTACGAAAATTTTCAAATATATCACACAGTAATAAAACATCACATTTTAAATATAAATCAGTATACTCGCCAATAGTATTGATATTAAACGCGTTCCACACAGTTTTTGCGTGTTCATATTCTTTATCGCTAATGTGTTGCATTTTCAAAGTGTTATAAAAGTATTTTTTTTGAGGGAGTGTTGTTTCTTCGTACTTGTCCCAAGTGTTAATATAATCATAAGGATAAATACCTTTCTTTTTTAACAAGTTTAAGTTTTCATCATTGAATTCTGCTGATAAATGAATAAAGTCGCGATCTAATAGACTTTTACTTAGTGCATCTAAACTAGAGCTTAAAAATTGAAACGAATCTATGAATTTTATTTGAATAGAACGGCCCCTTTTCTCGCTATGTATATATTTTGTAATAGTTAAATACTTTTCCTTAGTCTTAGGTATAATTTTGATATCACCTTCATGTCTCACTAATTCTTGTATAAAGAGATGGGAGTCGTAATTCGATAAATTATGAAAAAATACTGGTATGAATGGACATACTCTAAACATTAAGTTACATTGAACATGTGCAGGTCCCCTATACTTTCCTGTCACATGATCGTGGTCACGCACCTTATCATGAAATAATAACTGATCACAAATATGACAAATACTAGCATTGTTATAACTGATTTGCTCTTTTTTTGTTAAAGGTAACATTGGTTTTATTATTGATAATATTTCAGTTATTTTCTTGACATCTTCTATTAATCTAGTAACAAATACTTCAACACAGTCAGGACCTCTATATGTAACATATTTATTTTGACTTGAATCGTGTGAACAACATATATAGTATCCAAAACAAGACGCCTGATGTTTTTTGAAATTATGTGTTTTTTCAGATTTTGTTTCGAAACAACTCTGCAATAGGCTTTCAAAGTCTGCATAAATGACATAATTAATTATTTGTTTTCTTTCAAAATTCTTAAAACCGAGTTTACTATTCTTTTCGGGTAAAATTGATAAAACCTTTGAACAGATATGAGATCTATATTTATTTTCACTGCTATAGAATTGTAAACATGATTCACAGAGTAAAAAAATACCTTTATGACATGTCACTTGTCGTCTTACTAATCGTATCAGATTTTTAATAAGACAGTAATGACTCAATCCTTTTCTTTCTAAATATAGCAAATTTACATGTACAGATTTTCTGTTATTTGTCAAATACAGAGGACCAGTCACGTTTTCGGTCTTATTATCTACTCCATAAATATTAATACTAATGTCGTTGTTTATTTCAAATAGTTTTATATCTTGATATGAGACAGGAAAAGACATTCCATCAATATTGAATACAGAACTGTAGTGTGGGTACGAATGAGTCCTGCTTACGTTCATCTTAGCAGGAAACAAAGCAGCTACCACACTCCATAAAAAGCAATGATTGTCATTATTTTGTATATTAATACAACTTTTAGAATTCTTAATTTTTGTGGGCAAATCTAGATATGTACCACCTCTCATTGGACAATATTTATTAACATTGATTTCTAGATGACTTACAGAATGATAAGACCAACCAGAGTCTTTGTGCTCGAATTCAGACATTTTACATTTTAAAAGTTCTGTTACTTTCGAATACAATTCATCAATATCCGTGTTATTACAAATAATTTCATATTTCGTATTAAATGATTTGAGTTGTTGCTCACTCGTTTTTGGTAAGATAAAGTGGGCAAACAATTCAAAATTAATCTTGAGACAAGTATTTTTCATTAAAGATGTATGAATAAGTTTCAGGATATCATTTTTATTCTGACACAGGAATGCCTCCGGCGTGAGGTATTCAGCATCTTGTGCAGGATTTAAACGATATGTTATGATTCTGTTTTTGAAAGCACTTGCAATTATATAAATATTTTCAAATTCGCTTTGCAATAAACTATTAGACTTGTGAATATTGGTTCTCAAATGATATTTGAATTCATTCATTGGTAATTTCATAAAGCATGTTTTACATTCTATATATTCTGGATTATTTGTATATTGCATTCGGTGAGTAGACGGGGTTTTTACTGTAAATTAAACAAAAAGATAATATTATAGTTACATTACATTTAATTATATGACGATTCCATTTATCACCCTATGAATATTTTATGTATGCAAATACCCTTTAACTATTATATTAGATTCTAAAATTAAAGTGATTAGGTAAATGATTAAAAACAATTAAGTGAATAAGTAACATTGCATAACTGAGACTGATATATATCTACTAAAAATAACTGCTGACATAATCTATGGGACAATGCTTGAACTCTTTTTGGGTTTCTTTTAAAAAATCTTTTAAATGCTTCCATGCGGGCGTGTCATCATTAGTACGATTTTTAACACTAATGATTGCGTGCCTCCATCGATTTATAGGCGATATACGCTCTACCTCGCTGTGATCGTAGATCTTTAATTCTATAAAAAATCTACCCTTTTTGTTTTCATAAGACTGTTTACTGATACCCTTGGCTACTCTACGGGTATAATACGAATGCAATGGCGCTATTTTGTTACCCAAGGTGCTTCCAGCGGTCTCCTCTTCCTCTTCGTCGCTGTCGGTCCCGAATAGATCGTGCGATGTGGGTCTCATGCTGGCGCTGATGGACTTGATTGTGGTCTTATTCTGTTTCTTCTTCTTCTTTTTCATCTCGGTGTTCGACGATTCTTCCTCCGCCAACCTCTTGCCAGACAGTGACGAAGATGACGCTCTGGAATCCTTCGGTTTTTTCAACTGCTGCTCGGCTTCATCATCGGAAGAGAAAAGATGTGTAGCTGTTTGTTTCGACCTGCAACAATATGTATTAGACAATGTATTAGACAACAAAGAAAAACATTGCACAAGGCACAGTTCAGTACATGTTTGAATTGTATTGCTTTAATTGAAAGAATAAGATTAAATGCATAAAAGGTAGATTCATTATTTGAATAAAATAGATTAATCGATTATTAAATAATTTGAAAGATAAAGAATAAATGAAATGAGTAAAGGGATAAAATGATTGAATCGTTGAATAAATGAAACGGTTGAATAGTTAAAATGTGTGAATAGATGAAATTATTCATTAGAGAATTTATTGAAAAAATAATAAATTACTTACATTTCAAAGTCTGCTGAGTTTTTCTTGATGTACTAATGTTCTGTTGATGTAGCAAAGGGGCACCGAGTCCTTCCGTTGATGGTTTGTGTCGAGCAGTAGCCCTCAACCCGTTTATATAGGTGAAAAAACGCGTCACGCATAACCAAATTTGTAAAAATGCATAAATGCAAAAATAAGTTCATCATAAAGATTGCAAGCACAGCATTTATGTATGCATAGACAAAAATCTGTAGACGAGCGTTATAAACGCAGAGTTTTAAACGCTCAATTCATTTGTCATCGCTGATGCCGCTAACAATACCTAGAATATCAATTGTGTCTCATAAGCAACTCTTTAGAGATTAAATGAAAACGTCCTTATTTAATTATTTTAAAGTGCAATTTTAATATTGATATGTTAGAGGGACAAACGTTGCGGTTATAACGCTCATCTATAGATTGCAGTGCATCTTTGCGCATGTGGCACAAATTCCTACCCATATAGAGAGCCTTATGTTTTGAATTACATTACATACATAAAACGAAATTAAATTGAACCTTAATGACAATAAAAAATAGGTTTTGTACCTATATAAGCCAGTCAAGATATCAAAAAAACATTCAAGTGGACTTGCCTGCTCCACGATGTCGGTAAGTAAACATTATTATCAAAAAGTATTTTAAATTATTAATAGAAATATTAATAAGTAATGTATATTATAATTTAATTTTCGATATTTACAGTAGGATCACTAGGATAGTTCATTGTCTTCATCAACTTGTAATTGTAGTCTTATTTAACTAATAATATGTACCTCTTTGTTTCAGATTTCCAGCGACATTTTCCCCACTAATTCTTCATACTCACCAATTCCTGCTGACCAAACCCTACGTCAAAAAGTGGTTAACTATTTGGAGAGAGAAAGACCATTTCAACCATTCGAATTTGAAGACACACCACCATGCAGCAATAGTAACAACAGTAACAATAATAATAAAAGACGAAGAACTGATGTTGTATACTCATACATACAGAAACCATCAACGGGTCATCGCAGTAAAATAATACGAATACAAGTTTTTGACGCCGATGAATTTACAAATTCGCCATGTGATTGTAGTGCCAATATCTGTGTCCAACATGTTGTAGGGAATGTATTTAATGACGATATCTATAAATGTGTTAGGGATATTGTAAGCAAATTGCATAAAAAGATGTGAATAAACCAGCAATCCCATTTCAGTTGTTTTATTTCTATAAGTTCCGCTAAAAAGTGGCCACCTACACATCATACACAGAGTTACATTATTTTAACAAACATACAACTTTGCATACACTAAGAGTCAAATTATATTCATTTACCTAATTAAAATGAGTTATTATAGGGGAACATTCACATTTTTATGCATATACTTCATTCTATTCATGTCAGTACTCATAATGTTACCTATTTATTTATCATAGGTATACATTTGGCATGTGTTTTAATAGTAATACCACATGCTGATTTCTGGCGTAAATTAATAATTAAAGCTTAGGAGCTGTGAGGCACTATATGGGTAGAAAAGAATGCGATCAGTTTCCTTTACGGGAATGGCAAAGTATTCGTTATGTAAACAAGCAGTCGTGCCTAACAACTGATTCTAGATGCGATTTCAAACGATATGGATATTCAGTATTTCCTCAGAGACAACATCGATATTTATTAAATACACATATCTTATAACTCTACTCGAATACAGCATTCGTTGTGAATATCGATTCTGAATAGAGGATTCTGAATATAACACTCAATTTGAACACAACACTCATTTTGAATAGAGGATTCTGAATACAACCTTCATTTTGAAAGGAGGATTCTGAATACAACACTCGATTTGAATAGAGGATTCTGAATAGAGGATTCTGAATACAACAATCATTTTGAAAGGAGGATTCTGAATACAACACTCGATTTGAATAGAGGATTCTGAATAGAGGATTCTGAATACAACAATCATTTTGAATTGTGTATTGGGGTACCTGGATCTCTTGATCCAGGTACCCCAATACACACCTACTGGCACCAACCGACGATTATCCCAGCACTATTAAAGTATAGCTAAGGAGGACATGTGCAAGACTATTGTAGAATATGGAAACATAAGATGAGAGGGTATGGGTTTGGGTGGATTAATGGACTGATTATTGTATAGTATGGAGGAAATATTGGCCCCTGCCTGACCACTGACAATATACACGGCGGAAAAATGTTAGGGATTGACTTACACACACAATAAATGGGCCCCCGTAATCGGTCGCTGAGCACTAAGAGAGGATTTCCCGAAATTCCTACGGGTTATGGTATATTATTTCAGTGCTCTTTTTACTGTATTAGGTATATGAGATATGAAACGTTTGCGCCTGAACTGGGGTTTTCTAGGCACCTTGAATCGTCTCCTTTTCAACTTCCGTTCGCCGTTCTTGTTAATGTAAGCAACACACCTGTGGTACACACCTTAAATAAGGATAAGTAAATAAACTTTTGCTCGCGGCTCTGCTCCTGTTCAAGATTGTTTTCGCAAAAAGAAGCGAAGTTTATAACCGTCTCCAGGGGACCCTGGGGAGGGGGGCGGGGGCTTTGTCTCTGTACCAAAATTAATCAACATCGCTTTCAATTTTTAATATAGAGGTATGTTAGGATTAGGATTTAACTAATTTCTTTCTTCTTTCTTGAGGGTAAAAGTGAAAAATAATAGATCGTCCTTACCCTGTCAAATATCGTAAAGGAAGTCGGAATTAAACTGGCACTGTCTTCTTTTCGATTCGATAGTCAACTTTCTAGATAATAGGGTCACTCAGTAGGTGGTACGTCATAACGGTGTCAGTGGCTTTCATTAAAATAGTTTTGAAACAAAGATACACCTGTTCACTGCGCACATTTCTGGAGGTGTTTACAAATTACTTCACATCCATCTGTCTGTCTAATGATAATACTTAGGACACGGATAGACCAAGTCCTGGAAGGACATTGGATACTTCTTATCCTGGGAGTTTAATCCCGCGGGTTTTTTTTTTGGAAATTGAGGCGATTGCGAAACCGCTGATAGAAAGGTCAACTTGATAGTGCCCGGAAACTACTTAGTAGGCTGTAGAACCGCGGTAAAAAAACCAGTAAAAGCTAGCTTCTTATTCTATTCAAATTCCGAATAGACTACGTGATCAACTCAAGGTCAAAGTGTTACCACTTACCACCGACCTACCAGTACCAGCCCTAACAGGTTTATATAAGTGGGTTTTGTTTTGTTTGTTAGTTCCACACAAAACAACACCTGACATTATGATCAGCATCACCCTATTGACACAATGTTGTTTTTTTAGTCCAGTCATCTGTCAGTTGAGACCTGTAACTTTTTCGGTTGTTTTAGAATAAGGCACTGCGAACGGCCGTACAAAAACCTTTCCGGGAAACTTTCCAATTTTTTATTCGTTAAGAATCTTATTTTGTACAATCCTTTTTAAACAAAAACAAATTTGTCCAGCAGATCTCAAGCGATGGTTTTAATAACGAACAGAATATATTTTTTAGGGTTCCGCACCATGGTATAATAGAAAACTTAATAAATGCTATCGTCTTGATAATTGCATTTTTAGGGTTCCGAACGTCCGTATGGTAAAACAAAAACCATATAGGATCCCTCTTGTGTCGGCCTTTAACAGCCCATTTGCTTCGACTCTACTGGATTGATTCAGTTCCAATTTGGTGCATTAATAAAATACTGTGACCCAGTTATAATAAATTTTGAAAATGTGCTCACTTTTAGGATAAAAGCTAGAGATATAAAAAAACTATTTCATATTTCAAATGAAAAGCTTAACGTGAGGGTTTCAAGTATGTATTTTTTGGAAATAATCTTATCCAGTTAAATAGTAAGAAATACAAAACTGTTATGCTTTTAGGGTTCCGAACTTCCATAAGAAATGGAAACCTTATATTACTCGGGTATCTGTCTGTCTGTCTGTGTGTTCGTCTATCACAGCTAATTTCCTCCGAATCTACAGGACCGATACTGTTGAAATTTGGTGCATATGTGAACTTCTGTCACTCAAATTCGGACGTGTTACGTAAATAAATAAATTTTGAGTATGGGGGTCACTTTTGGGGGACAACCTAGAAAATTTCAAAAAATAGTTTTTCGAACTGTACTGTGTGTGAGGGTTTCAATTACATTATTTTAAAAATAAATAGTTTTAAAGTTATTCAATAAATGAGACAAAAAAATTGACAAAAAAATACCATTAAAAACTAAGGGTACTTTTAATCTTCGAAACTACACTTCTCATCAAAAAAATCGAAACACCTCGCAGTTTATGATTTGATAAGGATTATCAGAAAAATGTGTATATTTAGGAATAAATGTAAAATGTCATTTAATAGTGAGTAGTATGAGGTTTTTAAATCCTAATGTTAATGTTCTAAATTCAAATTAAGTCTTCATAGGTTTCGTATTTTGTATAATGAGTAATTTTTACCCTGTATGGAATATGAAGGAAATGGGTAAAACAACACGCGTAAATGAAAAAAAATGTAAGAAACGTTTATTTAATAACTTGTATTCCCTCCGCGAGCTCTTATTACTGCTTCCATACGGTTCTTCATCGATCGGATGAGAGTCACGATCACATGTTGTGGTATATTATCCCATTCCTCTTGGATTGCATTTTGCAGCTGGCTAAGTGTTTCTGGGGCTGGATCTCTTGCTCGAATTCGTCTCTTTAATTCATCCCATAGATGTTCAATGGGATTCATGTCCGGGCTTCTTGCTGGCCATACCATAATGGAGATACCGACTTCGGTAAGATAATCTCGTACGACGCCCGCGGTGTGAGCTCTAGCATTGTCGTGCATGAATATGAAGTCGTTGCCAATAAAATGTGCATAGGGCATCACATGAGGTTCAAGACACTGTTCGATGTACCGATGAGAGTTTAGTGCAGGCAGCCGTGGCCCAGATACAAAGGCAAGTTCTGTCTTACCGTCGGCGCTGATTCCTCCCCAAACCGTCCACGAACCGCCACCATAGCTGACCTTTTCTTCAATGCAGCATTGTGCAAAGCGTTCTCCATCTCTTCTGTAGACCTTGTTCCTTCCGTCGTTACCATACAGCATAATTTTACACTCATCAGAAAACAGTACTTTGCTCCACTGAAGGTATGACCAAGTTAGGTGCTCGCGTGCAAAGTTAAGGCGCGCTCTTCGATGGTCTGCAGTTAATTTCGGCCCATTCGCTGGCTTATGCGGTGCCAATCCGCGTTCCTTCAACCTTCTTCTTATTGTAGAGTCACTTACAGCTACTCTTCGCACAACGCGAAGCTGCTGCTGCAGTTGAAAAGCGTTAAGGCGTCGATTTCGTAAAGAGGTTGTTACAATAAATCGATCATCTCGCTCAGAAGTGACCCGATTCCTGCCAGATCCTGAACGGCGCGTGAACGAACCAGTCTCCCGATAGCGTTTGTAGACTCTATGAACAGATGATAAGCTTAGATGCAATCTTGCAGCCACAACACGCTGACTAAGTCCAGAATCCAGCAATGCCACCACTTGGGCGGCTTCTGCGGGCGAAGTATCCATATGTTTTAGAAAAAAAAGTTTTTTCAGACGTCCCAAAGTCACAGTAAATGAAATAAGAAACAAAAAGTTTAAAGACAAGCGCTAATTTTAGTTTTTAAACGAGAAACGTACTCCAACCCTAAATACACATTTGTCTCAAAACAGTGATTAATTTCATTTATAGGATAAACAAATGAAATTCTAATTTCGAATTTTGATTTTTTTCTTCTTACTGTAATGACCAAACTGCCAGCTACACAATAATGTTTTTTTTTCATGGAATTAATTCTCTTTTGTAAAAAATTAGGACAAAAACAATAAAAACGAAAGTGTTTCGATTTTTTTGATGAGAAGTATATTAGGCTTAAAATAAAAAATATGCAGATAATAATTCTTTACCTATAGATAGCCGGAAAACCTAAAAGAAGTCCACAATGTTATAATAACATGTTAAAAATATTAAATGCATTCGGCACCCTTTGCACGCAAGTCCGACTCACACGTGGCCAGTTTTTTTTGCACGTGCTAAAACCTGATTTTTAACAAGTTTCGGAGATACAACACCTGTTTCATTATAAAGTTGAATAGCTGATTATTGGAATTACCATATTTCGATGATGCGTAAAAGTTTTTGCAAGGACTGGTTTAGCTAGTTTAACGTCATTGAGGTTCCGCACTAAAATGGTAAAATTATGGTTGATACGGCTTAGGGGTTATGCGAAACAAGATGTAAAGTCCCGCAAACTTCCATTGAAATGGGAGAATCCTTCGACCAGACGGGGGTTAAGTCGGGGGGCAACTAGCCCGTCTGGCCGGAGGGCCAACACGGCTTTCTCTGTCTATAATTCTGTATGTCTGTCATAGCTGCATATTTCATGATATACTAATGCCATTGAGTTGAAATTTGGAAAAAGAAAGTAGCTATAAACGACGCTGGTGGAAATGAAGCCTTTTCACGTTATTTAACCTTATTAATTTTTAATCGCCTCGTATCGCAATGAAAATAACAACGTGTTTTTTTCCCACACTAAGTAAGTGTTCAAGTCTGCTCAGCATTGCACCTGAAGTAAACAGCTGTGATAAATGAACAGCGTCATACACATTCACACACTCAAATATACAATACATATAGACAAACAGATCCGGACCATAATTTCTCATCATTTTGTTGCGGAACTCCAAAAATATCAAACTAGATACTAGCTACACAAATCCTTGAAATGATTTATTGTTACGGATCATCAGAATATGCTAATTTCAATCAACACGTATTCAACTAGGAAATGCAATGTTTCTTTCACCGAAACTTGTTGGAGATCAGGTTCCCGCACGTGCAAAAAATAACATATCCTATGTTTTCAAAAGAAACTGAGAATCTATTTAGTTGAAGAAATTAAGTAAAGAAAATCCTCTGTATTTTCGAGTTCAATGTCAATACTGTGTCGAATCTATTAATTTATGGGGACAATCAGCGAACTGGTTCTCCATATTTATCAAAATTATATATAAGACACGCATAGGAGCTTGTGGTTATATAATAAAAGCAGGACAAGTCGATCTTGAAGGAAGCAATCTTTGTCGAGGATGATCCATGGATGAGTGACCATTAAAAATATACCGAGACTCGTATCTAGGAAAGCACATGTGTCTCGGCTGTCATTTGTAGATCTTTGGCAGTCGTTATCTGTAGTGAGAAGCTAGAAAATCGACTACTAGCTTTGTCAAGGGGTACCACCTGTTGCGGAATTTGTTCGAAAGAGTCACCGCGGAGTCAACGCAAAGGGCTTTAGAAGGAACACGGATGGGTTTTAGTCAGTAAGAGTCTGACACGCCCTTCCGCTCAAAAAAGAAAAAGGATACCACCTATATGACCTCCACAATCTAGATACCTCTGGGTATAAAATACTTGTATTCGGCTAAATCCGGTCAGACTAGAAGCTGACATCAATCGTCAACATAGTTGAGGAAAGGCTCTGCAGATTTAGTCAGTCAGTCTGTCTAGCCTATTGCCAACCCTGTAGGGCTCGACTTCGTTGCGGAATTTGTTCGAAAGAGTTACCGCAACCCTGGAACGCAAAGGGCAGAAGGAACGAGGATGGGTTTTAGTCAGTAAGAGTCTGACACGCCCTTCCGCTCCGCCCAGAGCGGAAAAAGTCATTTTAGGATTTCGAATCCATAAACAAAAAAATAAGGGCTCGACTTCCAGATAGATTGATGCTTGGAAAACAATTTCTAACTAATCTTTTCCTTAAGTATCATTTTATTATTTCAGACAAATACCTATTCAAATAAAATAATAATATTTATATTAATATTAATATTTGTAAAAGTAGCGCAAAATCTAATTGAAAAAGGTCTGGCCATATAAATAATGATTAAGGTATCTGATGTATTGTATTATAATTATGTAGTTATTCTATTATATCTAGTTAAAAGATGGCCTTGGATGTATCTGTGAAGGTGTTATAATAATTAATGAATAAATAAATAAAATGTTTATCAAAGTCATTAAACACATACAAAAAATATGGACTTTCTAAATAATTAAATGTAACTAGGTAAACATCGAACAACACATTATACACGAAGTGATTAACCAATAAAGGTAACTCAAGCACAATTTAAAAAAATGATACCACATCCCAAGCTTACTCTTCATTATAACTACATATATTAATAAGTCCCCCGGCCATGTATGTCTGTCTGTTCGCGACAAACGCAAAAACTACTGAACGGATTTTCATGCGATTTTCAACAATGGATGGGGTTATTCATGAGGAAGGTTTAGGTGTATAAATCATCCCGAAATTCCTACAGGAACGAACCAACGAAAATGGGATATGCGTGTACGAAGTCACAGGCAAAAGCTAGTTCAACATAATTTTGAATTGATGTATCTTTGGAATTACAGTGACGTCCATTCGATAAACGTGTTTGTATTTAAGTTACACAATACACAAGTTTCATTCATACCTGAAGGAAACTCCGTAAAAAATGCACCAGGGAATTATTATGCCGATTTTCTAGATTCACCATATTCTATGAGACCATTTAACAACCTTTATGAACATTTTGATGAAATACAAGTAACGGAATACTAAAAAACTTGACATTTATTTTCTATAAATGTCAAGTTATCAAAACTGACCGACAGATCAATTCCACAATTTTCGAATCTACTGAGACTACCATAAAAATAACAAATGATGTGATGTTAGTACCTAGTTACAATTTATAAAAGAAAGATTTAAAAAAATAAAATTTAATATTCACTGACATGCGACAGTTTTCGGCAATGGTCCAACCGTAACTTCTAACAATTAAAGGCACATTTTCAAAATATATTTTCTATAGGCATTTTTATTAATGTTTTCCTCAAGAACCAGTTATTATGGTGCGTAATAGGTAATTTATAATTAAGACCATGTTTTCAATTTTCACTTGAAAAAAAACACCGGTTCTCTTGACCTTTTAATTTCCGGTAGATATATAAAGGCTCACTGGGTACACCAAACAAATATTGTTCTACGGGAACTCACAAAATCAACTCACAATGAAATACGTAAGTAAAAATAAAATAAACATGTATATTTGTATTCGTGTTTCTTTTTAATATCATTTCAAAGTAAGTACCTAAATATAACAATTTAAGATAAAGTTCCTCGATGGTGAAAAAGTATTTTGATTCTAACTTTTACTTCTGTACCAGAATTTTCCCGAACAATATTTACGATAAGTTTATTTTTTCATTTCATTATAATAGATTTTCTACGGGATCCTTTTTTTTTATCTCTCAAAATGTTTTTTTTTTTTTGGGTTTCTGGCATCAATTTTGGTTTACATGTTTTATGTTAATTATTGTTCCGTTTTAATTTTATAATATTTGCGTATGTAAATAATATTTGTGTTTTCGAAGTAATTGTTAAATTAATGCCATTGTTTTATAATATTTCACGGAATTATTCAGAATATTTACTAGGTATTTATTTAATTGTATTGTACCTAGCTCATTCTACAGTTCTCAACTTCACTTTGTTTTTACTTTGTATAAGTATATGGTTAAAGTACCACTTCCGTACCTACCACTTACTTTTTTAATTTTTTTATTTGTATTACTCTTTCAAGAAAGTACCGGGAAAAGGTCAATAATATACAAAATGTTAGTTATTCTTCCAAATTTATTTTATCGCCTTCGCCAACGAATAATCAAATCAACGAAAAAAAATTTTACGCTTTTTCCGGAATTGAGTTCTGTTCTCGCCGCGAGTTCCCTTTTATATCTTCTATCGAATGAAAACGGGTGCCACAAAGTGGTAATTTGAGTTTAGGAAAAATGAAGAAGCATGTCTTCAGCGACTGGTATGCGATTGAGTTTTGGAGCAAATTCAGGTCTTTTGGGACTAGTCAAGTGGCAACATGTTCCATACCCAAGTGATTGTTTAAAGTGGTACGGATCGACTCGTGAGATACAGAAAATTCAACAGCTATCTCTTTCAAACTTGAATGAGGATTTTCAGTCACTATTTCTTCACTCTTGCGATGTTCACTTCAGTTGAAGATATTGATGGCCTACCAGAGTAAGGCAAATCTTTCATCACATCTCGACCGCTTTTAAACGCAGTGTACCACTCATAAGAACGTGTTAGTGATAAATTCGATTCACCTGTAAATTTCAGTGACTCCAAACGCGAAATTCCATTTGCGATACAAAATTTGAGATAAACTCTTTGTTCGATGTTTTTGCCCATTATAAAATTCGCAACACACACTAGAGATGATCCAACAAAAAACGGCACTGTATTTAATCTAAATGAAAGATGCAAGCGCCGAACTGGAACACAGTTGTGCCATACTAATATGAATTTGAATTTGGAACCATAAACAAATTAATGATCAAATTCCCGATACTTTTTGAAAGAATGTATGTCTACTGCGCGTTCGAGCGTATAGGGAACCTACCTAGGGCTACAGCTGAAAATCAGCGTAAGGTGGTAAAACCTAGTGTTGCCATCTGACATTATGCTGAGCTAAGGCCTTTTTGACACAATATTGTATTACATAATTATTATACTCTCTATTTGTAAGGTTTTTTTTTATTGTGCCAATAAATGCAATTTTCTTTCTTTCTTTCTTTCTTATGAATTTTAAATTATTAGCTTTTGCCCCCGACATCGTACGTGCATATTCCGTTTTTTCCCGTTGCAATACAAAATAATATACAAAAAGAATTTTCCAAATCCGACTGGTAGTTCCAGAGAGCGCGTTCAAACAAATAAACAGACAAACCCTTCAGCTTTATTATATTTGTATATGTCGCATTTGATATAAAAACTAGAAGTGAACATTCAAATTTTGAATTTTGTGTTGCAATATTTCGATTAGCTTTCGCAAAAACGTGATATAATACAAAGTTAATAAATATTTTCCTTACAGTTCGCATTCTTTGCTCTGATTGCCTGCGCCATCTTGGCGATGGTTGGCGCGACATCATTCGACGAGACGGGTGCTCCTGGCAACGGCGGCCTCCTGAGGGCGGTCCGCAGCCCCGGCTACTACAAGCAGAAGAAGCACGGCCACGGACACGGCCACGGGCACGGATACGGGCACGGATACGGGCATCACCACTAAATTATATTTGATGAACGGATTTAGAATTACGGAATACGGATTACGGTTACGATAAGGTGCAATTTTGTTCTAGTAAAAATAAAGTTACTTAAGTTATTTTGTTTTTGATTAATTTGTAATTTTCCTTAAAGTGAAGAATCATGGCCAACTGGCTAATCGTCAAGTTTATGGCTAAAATTAACGTCAGGGTAAATGATGATATCGACAATATGTGTATACAAGGTGGAGACGACGATACGACATTAATCAAAACCCTGGTAATACTAGTTCATACGAATATATTGTCTTTTATCACAGATTTATTGATGTCACTTACTGCAACTTGCTTGTAATATTTCGTCAGAATATTAGTCACTATTCTAGACTAGTTTCAGTTTTTTGACGTTTTATCCTATTGGAAAGTTCATTTTTAATTTTGGTGACAGGATTTATAATGCAGTTCCAAAATATTCCTATGAACCAGTATTGCCAGTGTTTGTCACACAGCCAATCACAGCCAAAAGACTGTCCTCCGTTATGCTTTTTTATCATTTTACGGCACCACTGGACACGCACTTGTTAAGTCACGCGGTATCCGTCGAGTGCAAAACTTCCGAACCTTCAGATGCACATGTAAAATGTTTTGTACTTGGCTTATTCCAATGCCTGACAAATATTTTTTTTGTCAGTTTCAATAAGTTGTCGTACGGTATCAACATTAGATTCTGTAACCGCAGTCGCCGACCTTCACGTATCTCGTCATGGAGATGATCATGTCCACGTCTAAATTCTCCAAACTACTAATACATAGAGCTGCAACATGGTGCTTCATCACCATGAGCACCATGAGCACCCTCTGAAAACCGCTTTGCCGGCGGGCAAAGCGGTTTTCAGAGGGGTGCATCTTCAAAACCCCGCCTCATTTAGGACAGGTTTTCTTTTGCCCATTCATACAGATATAGAACTAAAGGAGACAGGTTCAAGGCCGAGCGAAGGAAGCTCGGCGTACCTAGGGAAAAAGGATGATAAAGATTTAGGGAGAACTTTATTACTTACTTCAATTTACGTGGAAATTGTAATGAACAAACTAAAAGTGGGATATTTAAAACAGATCTAACAATTTTACATAATCAACCCCTGACGGGGTGAACGGCGGACATCGTAGTGCTTAATTTTCCAAAACTTTCCAAAAAGGGTTAGAGGGGGCGTTGAAGTATATGGAGTACCAACTAAGTCCGCGCGGGCGAAGTCGCGGGCGAAGTGCTTGTAGACAATAAAAGCCTAAATCAATGTTAACATGTTATGATACATTTTATGGCGTTCAATAAATTTATAATTAAATTACACGAAACAAAGTGCGAAACACGAAATTCAACTTAGATTTCCATCGTAGGAAATCAATGAGGAATGTTAATCTTTGGGGACTGTCGGTAACTAAAAATCTACATAAACACTATCTATACACCTATTTTGAAATTGTCAACTATATTTTGGATGTAGCTAAAAGAAAGATTAATCAAAAACATTTCCGTTTTAAAAATAAGAGTTTAACAAAAAGTTTGTAAACAACATTAAACATGGGTTTAATTTCTATCAATAAATCTTTCAGTGTTTTTGTTTTTACTTGGTAATTATTAAGTACTAGCTTTATCTAGGGTTGCCAGATGGCCGGATAGACCCTGAGGCTTTTTGGATGCGTATCCGGCTTTTGTTAGGCTTTTTCAGTCGTTTTGTTTTTCACTGAGATTTGCATAAATCACGATCACGATTCTTAAAATTCTGGATTAAACGTCTGGATTTAGATACAAACACGATTATTAATCATTTTACAAACAACCCCCGTTACCTTTTTTTTAAGGATGCGAAATCATCAAATGACTCGTGTCAGACTCTAACTGACTAAAACCCATCCGTGTTCCTCCTCACCCTTTGCGTTCCAGGGCCGCGGTGACTCTTTCGAACAAATTCCATAACCCTGGCAACAAATTCCGTAACCCCTAGCAACCTGCTACCTGGAAATAAATAAAATAAATAGATTACTTTTCAAGCACTAAAGTAAATGCCACCAACTGTAACAGACTGCTTGAAAAGTAAGTTATTCAAAACATTGCAGTCGTTTATTGTGGTCGATTTTTTTGCTCTGTTTTCCTTAATGTATATGAACTACCCAACATCACCCTTAAATATAACCACGCACTTAAAATGTTGTTAGATGAAGTAACCGTTATAGCTTTTTAAAATAGAGCAAATATTCTTACACTACATAAGCGGCACCCGGCTCAGGCATCACTTGAATTGCGTTTAATCTGTGACGCGCGTCAATAAACTGCGCCTTTAACCAAAATCCTAGTTAAGGTGTCCAACCTTTTTATAAAAATTCTCGCCAAAACTGGCCAGGGCTTTAATACGGAGAAATCTTCATAGCACCCCCAGTCTATTGAGATTGGAAATTTATTTCGAACTCCCACTGACTAAAACCCCAGTTCCTACCTACCGCTATCTTAAGTGCTTGGGGAAAGGGGCCCAGGCCCTGAAGTCTCGACATACTTACCGATCGCCTACCGACCAAGTTCGGTCGATAAGTCCTACCTACCGATTTAAAATACCGATATTTGGTAGTCTCTTCATTCAAAGCTAACGAATGTCATCGCTAGCAAATGTCAAATTACTGAAATATCTCGTAAACTTTTGCGGAATTTTGACAGCCTGCTAAGCATATCGATATTATTCGGTAGGCATGACAACAATATTAATTGGTAGAAATTACCGAAATCGTTCCATTGTCGAGACTTTAGGCCCAGGATACAATTCGCGCGTGGCAACCCTAGATCCATTGACCTTGACAGTGTATCTTAAATACACGTCCATCAGACCGCGTCCCGCATCATTCTTCTGGAACTGCTTACTAAACTCAACATGAAACTGGTAAGTCAATATCTTAACTTTATTGTATCTACTTTTAGTGTTATTTTACAATTTAAAATTAAAAAAAACAATTTAAAAAATAATTATGTGCTTGTCCAGCATTGGATAGGACATAAGTTATTTATTTACACTTAAAATTAGGTTTAATAGGCCCAAAAATAATAGGGATTAAATACATACTAGGCATCGATGAGTACAAGTTATGCAATCGGTAACGTACAAAGGACAACGCCCACATTGATAGTATTATAACCATGGCTTACGATACTATCGTGATCTTCCTGTGTTATCTTCGATTTAAGAACAATCTTGTTTTAATTAGGTACTTACTACAAGGGACCGTTATGGTTAACCATTTAAAGAGTTACAAAACGTATAGTTACTTGTCAATTCGTTTCCAATGAGCCCAAACACGATGGTGCTATGTTTTTTGGTTGAGGAGTTCCTAAGGTCTCCTTCCGGCTACATCGTGATACCAGCTCCGAAGTACCATATTATTGCATTGTCTCCACAGCTTCAGAAGTATACCAAGTGCAAAGCCAATCGGATGCTAAGAAGTGTTTAAAAATGGATTACGAATTTGTAACCGGACTCACGTATGAACAGAGCATGTTAATGAAAAGCTTGTAAAAACCCTTACAATAAATGTAACACCAACATTGTGAATGGATTCGTAGACCTCCATTAAATTAACAATTATTTTATAACCCTAAGGTTAACTTTTTTTTGTCTTTACTTTAAGCGAGGATCGAAATAACTTGTCTTTGAAAGCAATCGGTTTTAAAACTAAAAAGGTCAAAATTATAGAAGAACGAAGCCATGAGTAAATATCATAATAATAAAATCTATTTCAACAAGTTGTTCTTACCTAGGTACGCATGTAAGTATTAATACCTAAGTTACCTCTGAAATAGATATTAACATTATTAGTTTAACAAAAAGTTTGGTGGTTGGCTACGCGAAAGGGTGCATTTGATAGAATATTATCATAATCTTCTTTCAGTCTTATTCATAAAAAGTTAGAAGACGTTTATAAGCTTGTGATAAACCTCTTCTAACTATCCGAAAAGAAAAAAAGATATATCTAATAACGTCAACTAACCTAGTTTATTGAACAATTACGAACAAAGAATTTATAATACGTTTATTAGTAGGTAACTAAGAGCATTTTAACGAATGAACGTTATAAAACTACATATTTGAAGGCATTTTTATGAATAAGACTGTCTTTAATCTGAGATACAAAACAATTGCAACGGGCTCGGGTTTACTATTCTAATGGAATCTGAATCGACTCATTGTTTTTTCCAGTTGGCATTGTTCGCTCTATTGGTATGTGCCGTGGGCCTTGCTAGCGCGAGCCCCGTGGGTGCTGAGCTTGGCGGCGCTCAGCCAACGCTTACCGAGCTTGACAGCGCTCCGCCTGTGATGAGGGAGCCTCGCAGCGCACCCAAGAAGAAACATCAAAGACGTAAAGGCTACTATTAAATTAATTCGTCTTTGAGCGGTGAAGGATGGTTTTGGGGAATCGGTTTATGTCAATCTTATGATCATGTTACCGAATAAATTAACATTTTGATGTATCAAAATTCTGTGATAATTACTTTTTTTTCGAATAAAGTTTTAGGGTAGAAACTGAATTTCATTTATATTATCAAAAATCCACAACTGATGTGTATCGCCAAAGAAGCCTTCATGCAATTGTTTAATATTAGCCTCTTTCCTCTGGCAATTTTGTGCCAGTGTATTACTTCGATGTACCCTGACTTAATACATTGTTGAATCATATTTTTATAACAGGAGGATCTGATTTTATGATCAGCCTGTTGATCCGTACAAGTGACACGTACCTATACCTTAGCACTACATAAATGCATACCTTCTATGCATTTATCAATTACTTTTTATCAATATTTTTTATTACTCATGCTATTTCTAAACGCATCGTAACCTGAGACTTGAAGGTGAAACTATAAAGGTGGATACTGACCGGTGTTACGGGGCGTAATGTATGATGTTACAAAGCGAGCATTCGTGCAGTCAGTACGTGGAAACGAACACAAACATGATGCGTATGTGTTTTGTTTTACACGGATTTAAGGACACGGCGAATCATAACATACTCGCTCTGTACCTTTTTTTTATGATCGGGGGAAATCATCATGGATGTCCTCCGCCCTGGGGCGGGCGGAGGGGTCTGTCAGACTCTTACTGACTAAAACCACCCCGGTGTTCCATCTTCCACGCACGCCGGGGATCGCGGGAACAAATGCGACTTCCATAATCGCCGGCTGGTGCCGGCCTGCCTCTGAGGGCCACCTCGCGTCAGCGGGGGTAGTGAGGTGTTTGACTCCCCCCGCTACGTCAAAGAAGGGCGCACGGGAACACCACGCGCCGCCACCTCGGGTCCGGATGAATGGAGGGCGACAGACATCCCCAAGTCCGCCGCCCCTGGACCCAGTTAGGGGGGCCGGAAGAGGGCAGCGTATACCCTCCTCCGACGCCCGATGCGCCTGCTGCGGGCCGGGAAAGTGGTCGAGATCTCCCTCTCCCTTTCCGCAGCCTCCTTATGCGCGATAACTGTCTCGCAGAAGGAGACCACCGCGTCTCAGGTCTCCTCACCGCCGACCATAGCATGAACTACGACCGGCAGCGAGAGGTCTCTGCCTACCACAGAGATGAGGGCACGGCGCGGCTCCTCCCAAGCGGCACACTCTGCCAGCGTATGCCGCGCCGTGTCCTCCCGACAGTCAACGCAGTGGTGACATCGAGCGTCCGGCTCCCTGCCTATGCGACACAGGAACCTCCCGAAGCAGCCATGCCCCGAGGGGACCTGCGTCGCACGAAACGACAGGGAGCCGTGCCTTCTCCCGAGCCAGAGGTCGAGCACTGGCCGGATGGCCTCGATGGTGATGAGGCCGGCGGAAGGGCTCGAAAGCCTGTCCCGTCATTCCGCCACCAGGACCTCGCGCAGCTGCGTCCAACGCAGCTCCAAGCTGCGCCTCGCCCCACCCGTGCAGTGAAGAGCACTTTCGCCTCCAGGTCTCAGGGCGGAGATCCGGCCAGTGCGCATCCGGCCAGTGCGCAAGCCGCCTCGTAGGAGATCTCACCTTCTGCGGTTTCGCAGAACGGTGATGGTGCTGGCCGTCAGGTAATCCGCCCAGATCGGGGCCACACTCGCTCTGTACCTAGCTTAACATAATTACAAAACTGATTCAAAACCAGTTTAAAAACTTTTAAAGGATAAAGGTACTCGTAGTTCGACTTTCGTTTGATCCCTAGAATAATGATGCTTGAAGATTTTTGATTATCTTGCTGCAAGTGACGTTATAGATTTTGGACAAAAAACATATCCTCGACGCACTTGTACTATAGTAGGCGCCAGATAAATGTGGAATAAAGTACATTGACCTTTCCCTAATAACTGTTCATAGGTACCTGAACAATTAAATATGAATCGTTTTTCATTATTAGACAATGTTAAGGATCACGAGAGATGATGATTCGGGACAGTTTTGTGTCATTAATTCCGTTTTTCAAATTAAAAATGTCAATAATTGTAGGTGGGTCAATGACCGTTATTCCACGATTATCTGGCGCCTACTATAGTGACCTCCAGATTTAGTATATGAATATATCTGAATTATCCAATCTAATAGTAAACAACTATCATAATGAGTTATATGGTTATATGTCATAATGAGTTATATGGTTTATATCTATATGAGTTATATGGTTTAAAAAAATATAAGTTTGATGCTCCTTTTCTAGAGTATGTTAGAAATTATTCTAAATTATTTAAAAAGATTTGTGCTACTGCTAAATCTAAATTTTTAAGTGACACAATTAAAAATTCTAAAAATAAAGTAAAAGCGACTTGGAAAATTATTAACAATGAAACGGGCAAGTCGGTTAAACAAGAAAATCAAGTAGAGATTATTGTTGACAACAAATTAATAAGTAAAGCAACTGACGTAGCTGAGGCATTTAATGATTTTTTTGCTAATATACCTATAACTACGACTCGCTCATTAAGTTCGTCCTCGTCTAATGCTGAAAACCTTTTACATAGTAGTGTGCCTAAATGTAGTCAATTATTTAGTTTCGAGCACGTAACACCAAGTGATGTAGTTAATGTTTTCAACACACTTAAGTCAAAAAACACAGGTGATTATTGGGGCATTTCCATTAAACTTTTGAGTAACATAATAGACATCGTAGCCCCTTACCTTGCTGTTACTTTTAATAAATGCGTGGATTTAGGAACTTTTCCTGATCTCATGAAAAGTAGTAAAGTCATATCTCTCATACCTTTATTTAAATCTGGTAATAAAAATGATATAGGAAACTTCCGGCCTATTTCTATCTTACCTGCATTTAGCAAAATATTTGAAAAGTTAATACTCAAGCAATTGCTAAGACATTTTAATCTAAATAGCCTCCTCCATAATGAACAGTATGGATTTACAAAAGGTCGTTCAACCACAGATGCAGGTGTTGCTCTCCTGAAACACATATTTAACGCATGGGAGAACTCGCAAAATGCAATTGGAGTTTTCTGTGATCTCTCCAAGGCCTTTGATTGCGTACACCATGATACGCTTTTGCGTAAACTGCGTCATTATGGTCTCCAAAAGGAAGCTCTTAACGTAGTTGATTCATATTTGCATAATAGGTTTCAATGTGTAGATATCAATGGTGTGAAGTCCTCCGGGCTACCAGTTCATTTAGGGGTGCCTCAAGGTTCTATACTGGGTCCATTCTTGTTTCTGGTGTATATAAATGATTTACCATTTTTCTTAAAGGGTATCTGTGATGTAGTTCTCTTTGCAGATGATACCTCTCTTGTCTTTAAAGTAGATAGAAATAGACAAGATTTTGATGACGTAAACAGTGCTCTCTCCATGGTTACGGATTGGTTTACGACAAATAACCTAGTTCTCAATGCTAAGAAAACAAAATGTATCAAGTTTGCCTTACCTAATGTTAATAATCTAGGACCGAATATCGTCTTAAACAAAGAGATGCTTGAAACTGTGGACTCAGCAGTATTCTTGGGAATAACTGTTGATTCCAAACTACAATGGGGCCCGCATATATCAAGCCTGTCAGGAAGGCTCAGCTCGGCTGCCTACGCCGTCAGGAAAGTAAGACAATACACTGACGTTTACACAGCTCGGTTAGTCTATTTTAGTTATTTCCATAGCGTTATGTCTTACGGTATCCTATTATGGGGAAGAGCTGCAGACATACAAAATATATTTGTGTTACAAAAACGCGCTGTTCGAGCAATATATCAGCTGGGGTCAAGAGTTTCCTTAAGAGAACTTTTCAAAGATATTGGAATTCTCACGGTAGCATCTCAATTTATTTTTGCAAACATATTATATATTAGGCAAAATATACATTTATACACTAAAACCAGTGATATCCATAACTTTAACACTAGAAACAAGCACAAATTACATGCACCATCCCATCGTCTTCGAAGGGTCCAAGGCTCATTTGTGGGGCTCGGTATCCGTTTTTACAATAAGCTACCTCTTTCTTATCTTGAGCTGCCTTTTAACTCGTTTAAAGCTAAAGTTAAATCTAACCTTTGTTCGAAGGCATACTATTCAATCAATGATTATTTAGACGATGATAATAGTTGGTCGCAGTGTTGAACGCAAGACATACTTCGTTTTTAATGTTCTTTCATAGTTAGCTTATGACATATGAGTTCATATATTTGTTAATTTATATGTCCGTAGAGGTCAATTATTTGTTATTTTTTTTTTTTTTTGTATTCACTTAATACTCTAATAACAATGTTTTATAATGAGTGTATTGCAACATGTGATTAACTAGTGACTTCGACAGTTGTATGATTTTATTCTATCCTGAGCAACCGGCAGCAAGTTCGTCATGCTCCCTTAGATTTTACTGCTTGCGGTAGCGTCGGGGGTCGGGTTACCTCTTTCCCTCAAATATGGCGAGGGGGGTAATGGCTGATCTTTGCGTTATGCTCGTGAACGGGTGCTGCTTGTGGTGAAAGGTCGTCTTGTTAGCCATGGATTTTACTATTGTTATAACGATTATATGCTTAATGTTTAATTTGGATGGCCCTGGTTTATCACTTGTGGCGTCGAGTCACAGATCTTTTTATTAAATTCTACCCTCTGCACGTGTAAGCGGGCACACCCTTCATGTCTGGAGGCTTATTTAGTTTGATTTGATATTGTTTTTATGCTTGAGTTTGTCTGTTTATGCTGGCATAATGGAGTGTGCTAGCTTACAAGTAGCGAATTATTAAGTTTTATGTTTTTACGTGTTACCTTTGTTGTATTGTTTTCTTTGTAAGAATACTGACTACTCACATACCTTTGTATAAGTGATAGTTCTTATAACTCAACAGACAGATGTGTTGCTGGGGAGTTTGTTGCGCCACTTCTTCTTCCCAGCTAAAACACTAGGAAGTGGTGACGGGCGGGCGTTTTGGGGGACTGTCTTTATGTAGAACTTTGACGTTCAAAAAGTGCTGGCACTCAGCCTAATTTGAATAAATGACTTTTGAATTTTTTTTTGAATTTTGAATGAAATATGTGAGTAATAGTTTTCTATAATAAGCTCGCTCCATGTGAAATAAGTGGGTACTGGTATTCAACTGTATCCGGTAAGGCTGAAAGCAGACCTCAACATACGAGTAGCTGGATACTTAACAACAACCATATTGGGAGTTATACATATCCCTGGAAAATGGCAAACGCCGTAAGATTGCAAAATATCATGTGAAATTGTAAACTATTCCTTCTAAATAAGACACGAATATATTGGAAACTATTGAAATTGATTTACATATTGTATACAAAACGATTTATTAATAATATATCGAATAAAGATTTGTTACAATCTCACAGAGTCTGTAATTTTTCGGTGACATATAATACTTTATAGCTTTTGCCCGCGACTTCGTACGCGCATATCCCGTTTTTTTCCCGTTTCCGTATAGCCTATAGGCTAGGCCTTCCTCATGAATATGGCTATCATATACAAAAATAATTTTCCAAATTCGACTGGTGGTTTCAGAGATTAGCGCGTTCAAACAAACAAACTCTTCCGCTTTATTATATTAGTATAGATTTAAGCCGTTTGGGGTTGAAACATTAGGCCCATGGGGTCCGAGTGCTCATCGAATCTTTCGAGACATCACCAAACAACTTGTCCCGACGTGACCCGAGGGCTTTTTTTTTTTCTTTTAAGGATGGTAAATCATCAAATGACTTCTTCCGCTCTGGGTGGAGCGGAAGGGCGTGTTAGACTCTTACTGACTAAAACCCATCCGTGTTCCTTCTAAAGCCCTTTGCGTTCCAGGGCCGCGGTGACTCTTTCGAACAAATTCCGCAACCCTGGCAGTGACCAGAGGGCTTGGCTTTTTTTCGTCCAAAGAATAAACATATCTTACATTACGCGGCAATTCTGGGCACTTTTCCATTGACAGCGATGAGGATGATTTTTTTGTTGATTACTTATGTTTTTATACGCGTTTGTATATAATTTCGCGAATTTATTAGTCTAGTTGTTCAAAAGTATGTAGTTACTTTAGGTTACTGGTACAATATATTCAACAGATTCATTTATATACGACACATATGTAGTTTTACGACTACTGCAGAGTGCTAAGTGATAGTGATCGTTTATATTATGTTGATGAGATCCAGTCATAGATACTACAGTACAAAGCTGTTAGCAAGTTATAAAACCGGTAGAACCAGCTTGGGCTGATAATAACGTCAAGTAAATAGTTGAAAAAAATAATAAGAAACCTTGTATTAAGTGTTTATTATGAAAAAGGCATGTTTTTTAAAACGCTCTGCATTGTTTTCAGGAATGTGAGAGGATAGTCCGCTAACTTCATTTTTTGTTTTTTTTGCTATTCTGCTCTTTAGAAAAACGTATCTTAGTATAAGTTTGTATAAATAAATATGACTACTGACAACTAGATTTTTAAATACATTTAAAAAAAAAATCAGCCAGCCAGTCTTTTGGGCTCACTTCCAGTCGACAGCGATGTGAATGAATTTTTTGACGCCATCGCCGTATTTTAGTTAGGAGTTTTTTTTAAGTGTGTAGAGTTAGATTAGTATTTAAAATATTAAATGTTTAAAAATATATTTCTTTAAGAAGAGATATAAAATACAGTAAGAAAAGACTTCCAAGTTACTCTATGTCCATCTCCGCTTAGTATGCTCACAATACAACGTCTACAGGTCTTATTCATACTTTCATTTCAGCTAGCTTTCTTCACTATGTTGGTGTGCGCCATCTTGGCAATGGCAAGCACGGGTTTGACTGCGGGTGTGCCCGATGCCAGAACAAGTGGCAATGTGAGGGGGACTCGCGCCGTACCTGGACAAAATCACCGGCACGGATACGGCTACAGCGGTGGAAACAGAGAGAGGGACGGCACGATAACGACTTGGGGCAGAAACACACCGAAACCAACCTAACTAGCTTGTTAGTTTACATCGAAATTCGTTTTAATTAATTACAAAATTACTTGATACAGTTGTTTCATTGAAACACCCATAAGTATTTTGTATATTTCATTCCAAACTGATTACATCGTTGGTCAAAAAGTTTCAAGCAACGATTTATTAGGAACGAATGAAACTACACGTAACTAGAATTAGGTGCAGTAGCGTATGAACTTGCAGATAAATGGCTTAACATAATAGGCAGGTAAAGGAAGTAAGAAAAATATTTATTTGGGACGCATATTTATTTGGTCGGGTTTCTATTCCCGTTCTGTTGCGCAAACTCGAAACCTTGGGTATATACCGCAGTGCTCTGAAATGAGGGTTCATTAAGATACAGTAATATACCGGTCCGTCCGGTCCGTACGCGACCCTCTCCGGGTAGAGCCATACGGGCTCGTACGGACCAATCCGCGTTGCTGTAAAACAATGTTCTAGCGCCTCACGTGTGTCTCCATACGGGCGGCCCGTATGGGTCTCCCGGACAGCTGTGAAACCAGCCTAAAAGGCATGTAGCTGAAAGTCTCCAAAAGTTAACCAGAAGACCGTATGCAATGCGTAAAGGTAGACAATGTTTCAGAAACTAATAAAAAGCGCGTCCTTTGTAGTTCCCCAGGTAGTATTTAAGAGCCCACTTTGTTTTAATAAACCATCTGAACAATTGGAACAAAACAAAAACTCCAAAAAGGAGACAAAAACATAATTTTAAAATTTACAAAACAAAACCCAAACTACATGCAAAACAAAAAATTATTAAGTATCAAATATTCGTTACGTTTATGTGAAAATTCTATAGACACCTCAGCCGCGGTGGCGGCTGTACCCGCTGCCGTACCAAGTAGTCGCTTCTGTTCGACGACGGTAACCGTGGCCGTTGTGGCGGTCATCATGATAATGACCGTGATCGTGGTAGTGGTCATCATGATGATGATAGTGGTCATCACGATCATGATAGTGGTCATCACGATCATGATAACGCCGGCGATGATGGCCGCCTGGTCCTGGGTCTGCGGTGGCTACGGGACTGCGCTGCACTCTACCCCGAGGCTCAGCTCCCGCCAGGGTGAGGAAAGCGCACATGAATAAGGCGATGTAGGCAAACTGCAAAAGTAAAACTTGCGTTTATAAGCGATACGTGATTTTTGTATGTTGGGTATGGACTGAAATCAAATAGATTGGGAATATACATAAAAAAGGCATTTTTTACCAGCTGCCGCCCGCAGCTTCGCCCGCGTCAATGTCGAAAATGATCCCAAGAGAACATACTCCTGGGATAAAAAAGTCTATGTGTTGATTCAGACTATAATCTACCTCCGTGCCAAATTTCTTCAAGATCTCTAAGCAGTTCTGACGTAATTGAGTAACAAACATCCATTCATCCATCCAAACATTCTCATTTATAATATTAGTAAGTAAGTATAGATTCGATTTTGTTTCGCTCAAAGACCGAAAACGCTCATTGATTTACGGCCGTATTTCGTAACGTCATATTTAAAAAAGGTAAACATGACGTTTCAGCTACTGTTGGTAGCTAATTTGACAGTTGGTTAAATGAGCTTGGCGAATAGCTATGAGGCACTGCCACTGTATAGTAGTAACGTAATTATGCGCTGCAACTTTAAAATGACCATGCCAGCTTCCACAGAAAGAAAATAACCTATTTTACCAATAGCAACCTAAGCACAATTTGATTCCTCAAAGGAGCAATTCCCTCAATATTTAAAGAGCGTTCGCATTCGCAAACTGTCAAAAACACCTCTAATATATTTTTTCAAAATCGCGGCGCTCTATGTAACATGTATATTTGCGTAGAGGACAATTAAACAAATAAAAAATGTTATCAACATGGTGGCCTAAATGTCACGTTACCGAGATATTTGGAGGTAAAGTTACCATGTGAGAATAAAAATTAAATTAAAAATTTAAAAAACCCCGACAAAAAATCTTTAAAAAGCAAAAAATAAAATGTATTGACCCTTTTAGTTTAATATGGTTATTTTAAATTTGCGGTCTCCCGAGGCGAAGACGCTTGGCCCAAAGAATTATACCTATATTAAACTAAAAGGATCAATACATTTTATTTTTTGCTTTTTAAAGTTCTTTTGTCGGGAATTTTTCAAGTTTTAATTTAATTTTTATTTTATGCTTTTTAAATTTAATTTATTTAACGTACAAAAAGCTTAAAAAAAAATATGGAAAAAAAAATTATAAAGGTCCTAGGACCTAACGATTTATTTTTTATGTAGCTTTTTGATTTTTCAAAATAAATTTAGATACATTCTAGGAGAAATACTCACGAAATTCATTGTTGCAATTTTCAAAGTAGTTACACTGACAAAATCTATTGCTTTATGCACCTTTATATACTAAATATTTGAGGACGATGGATTATCTAGGTCACCTCAATCATGGAACTAATTAAAAATCAATCCAATCAAGAATGAAAAAACAAGTGTTACTGAACTTCTCCAATCATGAGGGTGGAGAACCTTCTAGTAGGTTAACTATTTTGTAAACATGTTTAATGTCCTCTCTGTCATCTTAAAAGTTTCGTTGATACAAATTTTGTCGAGTTCAGTATTTTGAATAAATACCTCTTGGTGGAATCAGGCAACGCGTTTACGATGCTTCTGAGATTCCAGAAGTCTCATGAATTATGAAGGGTGGCTTTTGACGGGTTTGGTGGGTTGAAACGCAAGGGTAAGTTAACCCTTGTTGCGGAATTTGATCGAAAGAATCACCGCGGCCCTGGAACGCAAAGGGCATTAGGAGGAAAATGGATGGATTTCAGTCACTACGAGTCTGACACTCCCTTCCGCTCCGCCCAGAACGGAAGGAGTTATTTGATGATTTCCCGACCTTAAAAAAAACCGGCCAAGTGCGTGTCAGACCACGCACAGTGTAGGATTCCGTAGTTACCAGTCTCCTAAACCATGCCAGAAAAATAGTAAAATGTACTTCACTATAAAAGAGGTTCCTTTCATTTCCACACCCTTCCAAATCACAAAACAGACAAACATACATAATAAACCTACACACATTCACATATCCACTCACGCGCATACACATACATACACTAAACTTACATGCACGCAAATATTAATATTTTATTCTCCTAAATCTAAAACACATATATTTTGTTTTTATATTTTTTATTTTCCTGTGTATATGCCTGGAACGCTGTCGTCTCCCCTCTTGGAGGTGGGCGCTAATGGCTGCGACACAGTATTCCTTACTAATGCGGTTGTTAACGAACACAATTTTTTGTAAACTGTTTTTTTTTGTTCCAATAACTATTTTTGTATTTTGTACTATTGTTAGATTACAAAGTTACAAAGGCACTTGGTTTTAAGTCATTTTCTATGGAATAATTAGCATTTTTTTACTTACCGAGTTCCAGTTTTTAAGTTGGTCAAACTATTACTCGTTAACTTGTAAAGCCTACTTAGCTGTGATACTTTTCCTTTTAAATTCGTTACAATACTCGTATAACGAACTTATATGATTACTATGATTTTTTAGATAATGGACATCTAATCACAGGTATGTTAAAAAGTACACATAAAATAGCTTAGTGTCTAACCTATAGAAATATCTTGTTTATTATATCTATGGTCTAACCTATCCAACTTATTGAAATAAATAAAACAAGAAACATCATTACAATTTAGTACAAGTTATTTAAGGAAACTCCTCTGTATGTTCATATAGGACATATACTTTGACCAATGGAGCAGTCAAGGGGGGGGAGGCCTTGACTGCTCCATTGGTCTCGCGGTCGCAAACGCGACTGCCGAGCGTGGAGTCCTGGGTTGGATTCCCAGGTCGGGCAAAACAGAGTTATTGGGTTTTGACAGCCCCGTGTTTCGGAAAGCACGTTAAGCCGTTTGTCTTACGCCAGATCTCTGTCCGGTCGTGTTGTTTGTTTTTTCGAGGAGTTCGTTCAGCAATGCTTGCCGAGACCGATCTGTGGATGGGTGACCATCTTAATATACCAACCGGACCCAACTCAGAAAGGACGTTGATCCCGGCTGTCATTTGTAGATCTAAGCCAAGAAATCTGACACAAGTCTTGCCAAGGGGTAAGGTTTTACTCAGTTACCTACTGAGTTGGTTCTGTATGGTGTCGGACGTAAAAGAATAGCACCATCCCATCACTTCCCGTGGGTGTCGTAAGGCGACTAAGAGACTCACCAAAGAATGGGCAGCAGCATTCTCTATGCATTGCAACAGCTACACTGCGATCGCCAACCCGCCTGCCAAGCGGTGGATGTTATTCGGCTGATAATGATGATGATGACCCACTAAGTAGTGGAGGTATGATAAGCAGGCGCTCCATATAAAATACTCAGATGCATCCGGTTACATTGGAAGCCGGTTCCAATTAAGAGGGGAAAAGACTAATCACATTCTTTTTTTTTTGACGATGACCACTCGCAGTTCAGCACTCTAAGGCTGGTTACTGCTTAACCAGACTATCCTGTGGTGGCCTCAAATGAATTTAAGGCCCCCAGCCAGGGCTTACAAACTAAACTTAATGACCGCTCGCTAGGGCATCCCCTGTGGGATACGGACCTCGGCTTAGCGGCGTCATTTCGGGAGGACAGCAAGGGACAAGCTGGGTCTTAACATTATTATTTGGGGGCCAATCACATTTATTGCATTCACCCTGTTATTAGAGCCAGCGGTTAGAGGTCCATGTTTTCTGCATTTTAGGACAAACTGTTTCTTCTTTTTATAGATAACTACGTAACTCTACTAAATTGATATCATCGATAAAATTCGTCAGATGAGGGCATTACGCGTGTTTACTAATAAGTATCACCTTCGTGGTTAGGTGAGTTCAAGAACACTTATTTTGTTTTCTTTCATGTTTCCATTGATCCTTTAATCATTTTTGTATTTTTTCCGAGATTGAGGTGACGTAGCGACTCCATTGCCCTCAAATATGTAGTATATAAAGGTGCGTAAAGGAACACGTTCATCAGTGTAATTTGGAAATTGGAACAATGAAATACGTGAGTACCTTATCTTTCTTGACTTTTGTATAGTTTTTTAAATATTCATTTTGTTTTTTTTTTTATATTTTGTTTGCCATATTGTGTGGAAAAGGGAGAGGCAGGCTTTTGCCCAGCAGTAGGACAATATAGGCTAGATAGATAGATTTTTGTTTGTTCATCATTTACATGTTTAAGGGTTTTTTCGAGTAATCAATCTTTTCTGTTTTTTGGAAACTTCTACCTTACGACTAAATATTGCTGACTTTGACAAATCTCCTACACTCTGCATAGTAAACTGATACTTTTCTGGAAGTTCTAAAACGAATGAATCCCTTGAATAATCAATGTATCAATAAAAATACCCATATTGCTTTAGAAAGTTAAGCTATGAAAATTTATTGAAACATCTCTTGTATTTTAACCTTTTGAACGCCACTGTCACGTATAGGTGACAAGCAATCGCGTGCCCTGTAAGCCAAACGTCACAAATACGTGACAAAAAGTACGGTAAATTTGTGGCTTGGCGTTAAACAACTATCGGTCTAATTTGGATCGATTAGGCCCCCAAGTAACAGCTCTAGTACATCCCATTTGAAAGAACGCACTCAATTACCAGCATTGGTGGATCCAGGGGGGAGGGGGCTAAGGGGTTCAAGCCCGCCCCCCCCCCCCCTCCCAAAGGACCCAGATATTTTTGGTAGTCTGCAACCTAACGAAGTCATTGCGAAATTTACGAATAGTAAATCCAAGGAGGCTTGTTATGCGTTTAACAAAATAAATAGTCATTTTTTTTATTCTTTTCTTTGCTAAAACCCACCCTCAGTGGGGTCAAGTCTCCCAAACGGTAATCCTGGATCCACCCCTGATCACTAGTTACCCTGTATGGTATAAGCATATCCAAATGTGTTTATTCGCTTTTACACAATTTTGCACACATTTTTCTCATATAACTTTTGACTCACCAATAGTAAACTTTATTATTTAACTAGCTCCTGCCAGCAACTTCAACATAGTGCCGGGACAAAAAGTATCCTGTGGTCTCCCACTGTACCAAGTTTCATACAAAATTGTCCAGCCAATAGACAAGCAGTTACTTTCGCATTGATATAATATTAGTGTGAATAGTTTTGATGACATCATTGACATCATCATGCTGCTCTGTTTTGTGATCAGTTGGGACAACGGCTTGCTTGCACGATGTTTCACAGCTCTAATCCTTGGAAGCCTTTGTTTTGATAAAAATAGTACCTACACCGTCTCTATTTTAGTCCAGTCCATATCCAACACTGGAGTTTGGAAATTGGTAGTGTGCCCGCGCCAGATCTCTCTCCGGTCGGTTCGGATTGCCTTCCCATCGGACTATGAAAGTTGCGCATACATTTGTAGGTGCGCTAAAATATGTACCTCGCCAATGGCTAGTCTCCGTTGAGATTGGTCGTCATAGTCGATCGGTCGGAGGACTGTTTATATCCAATCCAATAAAAACATGTTTTATTTTTCCAGTGTGCCTACATCGCCGTGTTGGCATGCGCCATCCTCGCCCTGACTGCTGCCGAGCCCCTGGACAGAGTGCAGCGCAGTCCTGCACCCATCGCAGCTCCGGAACCTGATCCCCATCATCATGGCCATTATAGACGCTACTACGGCCACGGCCGAGGCTACGGCCACGGCCACGGCCATTACCACGGCTACAGGAGCGGCTACGGTCACGGACATTACGGTTGGGGCTTCTGGGGCTGAAGAATATTCAATAAACTTTGTTTTCTAAGTTAATGGGTTTTGTTTTGCAAATATTAAAATTATGTTTGATCTTTTATTTTGGCGGTTTTATTTTGTTGTGATCGTATTGTCATTTCGCGGCCATAGTGTGAAGCACTGATAAGCATGCCATCTGCCATCTCGAAGTCCCGTCGTGATATCTTCACTAACCCGCTCTTATCAGAGCGAACTAACGAGCGCGTGTGACGCGATGTACGCGCCACGTCGATGCTGACCTGTTTCTTTGGCAGAGTTGTTCGTCTTTTTCAAGACGGTTTTCTTCCCTGTTTCATGAACAGATTCGTCGTAAACGTGGTACAGGTTTCATGTGGTAACTGGTAATGGTTCTGAAGGAGGTACGGTAAAACTGGTAAAGGTTCTATGTTGGCAACGGTTGTGAAGGATAGGTAAGGTAAGATAATGTGTGAGAATACTGTGTCACTACACTGTTTTATTTAATTCCCAAGATCTGTCTCATTCCCAATAATTAACCGACTTCAAGCAGGAGGTTTTGTATTTGACCCGTATGTATGTATGTGCGCCGCAATCATTCGTCTGTTTAGTTTCAAACGTGTTCAATTCCCAGTGAGCCCATGATACGTCATGATCAGCCCAGGTCAGATATCAACCGCAACCCCGGATCTACGATTTTTCCGAGCCGGGGCAGAAACTTATTATTGGCGCCCCCCTCTTTTCCACGTTTGTAATTAATTTTATTAAGTACTGGGTGTAAAAACCCTTAACGAAAATGCAGATCCATTGTACCCACAGATGTAATGAACAAGATGTTTTTTTTATATTTCTATGATTGTACCCATCATTGGCATCAATTTTTTTTCTAGACCATTTTTGGGAAGCCTTTGGTTCTGGAGATAGATCAAACTAACTTATTATTTTTTGTTTTTTTTTTTTACAAAAACTACTTTGACTTTGATTACAGAGTGCGTAGCTTTCGGCTATGTGATGGGTCTTTTCACACCCTTTACCTTTTGTACAAAAAAACTCATAATTAATACACGGAATAAACGTAATGCAGGGAAAGTGCGAAATATACGAGTAGGAAATAATAGGTAAAAATCATCTGCTTGGTTGATTGTATCAACCAAGCAAATGATTTTTTGAAACATACAAAGCAATGGATTAATTATAAGATTTATAAAATGGAGTTACGAAATCAGGGTGCTGGGTGGGATTTAAGTGACAATAAGAACCTTTATTTTAATAACGCTGATCACTTTCACACCCAATCTTTAGATTTTAGGTAGGAGTTTAGGTAGGTCTCCGCCTCAAAACAGGAATAACAAAACCTTACTAAGTAACGGCAACAGCTAGTCTATATTAATATTATAAAAAAGGAACGATTAATATTTTTGTATGTAACGAATAAACTTAAAAACTACTGGACCAATTTGAAAAATTCTTTCAGCAATAGATAACTACATTATCAGCGAGTAACATAGGCTATATTTTATTCCTGTACTCCCACGAACGAGAACTACGCGGGTGAAACCGCGTGACGTCCGCTAGTACACTATAAAACTGGTGTAGTTATATGCCACTCTTCGTCCAACAACGACATTAATTTATCCCCACGTCCCAGAGATGGTGTTAAGGAGCTTGCTGGGTTCCATATGCACTCGATAGATGGCACTAGTGTGGATGGTCACTTTTTCAAATAAAATTCAAAGTTAAGCGTTAAGAAATAATATCTTGATTTAAATACTTCTGATTAAGTTCACACACGATTTTCGTTTAAAAAGTATTTTAAATCAAGTTATTACTTCTTAACGCTGAATTGATATAAATAACAAACGCAAAACATTATTTTTCAAAATTTATTTATTAAAGTATTCAAATGCTTGAAACTTAATTGGGTCATTCCTATCAAAATTTTAAATCTTTCCATTTAATAATCTATTTACCCCAAGACACCAACTGTGTACAATAAATTTTATAGAGAGATCACAAATAAATTTAACTAAAAACCGACTTCCATTTAAAAAACACTACAAAGTATAAAATAACTTTAATTTCGGCAGTCGGTGTTTTTGGTTGTTTTTTAGTTTTTTGACACCGACTTCCGAAATTAAAGTTATTTTATTCTTCGTAGTGTTTTTTATATGGAAGTCGGTTTTTTTTTTATAAAAAGTTTTTACTTTCCACTTTTTAGTGGTGATACCCCACAACTAAGTGACATTATTCCCATAATGAGTGGTTAAGGAGTATCTTTGTGTGCCTTCGCAGCCCAAATCCACACCAGCTCATAGTTTAATATCTACTTTGCTTTGGTACTATTTTTTACTAATTTTAAGGTGAGGAGGTCACTGGTTTATCTTTGAAGTTCCCAGTACAGTGCAAATGCTATATAGCTATAACTAAACCCAATGCAAAAAGAATCATTAAGATCGGTTAATGAACAATAAAGTTATGCCCGAATAGATAATCCCAAACATGTTAAGTCAGGTTGACTTGTTTGCATCTGCCTTCCACCGCTTCAAAGCCTACCGGCGTGATGTTATGTTATGAACTGGTGTAATCAATAAACAGACATGCAATTTCAGCAATCCCGGGAGATTTGCTATCATTTATTGAAGAGTTCCGTTGCCCACCTCCGAAATCCTTCATCAGATTTTCACCGAATTGCAATGGAGCCAGTTTGGAAAAATACTCTTCCAAACAAAAATAGAATCATCCAAATCGGTTCACAATTGGAGAAAATATCGCTGATCTAACAAATGTCCTGGGATCCCAGCATCAGATCCTAACTTATACCTTCTATCATCAGCTCAGCAAGATGAGATGTTGATTACCAGGCACAATTATCTGAATTGCGTAAGAAAATATATGAAAAACAATGTATGTGCCTTTAAAATGTGAGGGTTGCCCTCGATTTCCCTAGGATCCCATCATCAGATTCTGACTTGGTGCCAATGGGACCACCTCAGGAGTATAGGCTTTCGAATAAAAAAAGAATCATCAAAATCCACTCATAATTGACGGAATGATCGCATAACAAACATACAAAAAAAAAAAAAACAACATACAGTCGAATTGATAACCTCCTTCTTTTGGAAGTCGGTTGAAAACACATTTGTCTATTACATGTATATTATATAAGTATATTAAATTCACACGCACAATCAATGAAAAAGCGAATTCTATGATTCATTGCATTTTGATTGAGGATTATCACGAAGGCATGCAACAAAAATACATATAATAAATGCCATTCATTAAATTAATTAACCTATCATTTGGATGAAATAATGATTTCTTTGTATAATCAACTTTATAATTAAACGAATCTAAATCAATTTCTGATTTACACAAATCATTTAAACAAATATTACAATTCTTGAAAATTTTAGACTTTGATTTTTTAATCACATATCCCGTAACATATTTTTTTGATTCGGCATGCAATAATGAATCATTAATTTTATTTTCGTGCATTACATTAAGCAAAGAATCAACGTTACATGAAAAATCAGAGATTTTAGAATCATGGCGATTGGTTATAATCAAGTGTGATAATGATTGCATACATTCACAAATTGCACCTGCAGAATGGGGTGAATTATAATTATTAAAATCAACGTTTTAAATGCATGATTAACATTTCGAAATCCATTACTTCTAATACAACTAATGAATTTTTCTTGAGGATCTTGATTGAAGTTTCTGGTTAGTTGTTATTTAATCATAAATACTGCCACATTTCCTTAAAAGTCGTTATATTGTGGATCCAATTTCTAATTGAAGGAATCGACTCATATTTTATCTGATCTATGTTATTTCTACAATAAATTGATTTAAAATTGATTGAGTCTACAATTGGGAGCAAATCAGCCCACAGTTGGAAGTGAGGGGAACCCTTTTAACACAGCATTTATATATTTTTGAATCACCTGGATAGGAATGACCATTGAAAGAATCAAATAATTTATCAAATATTAATAAAAGTCAGCAGTATCTTGAAACTCCCTTGGTAAAATTCCATGTCCTGTAAACAAAAAAAAATTCAATTAATTATTTTTTACGGGATGCTTTTAAATTCTTAGTCTTTTTTTTCGGGAAAACACACATGATAGGGCACTGTTTTACGCAGACTACTCGATCGCCGAAACTTTATATTAGTAACCCCTTTGGTATTTAGTATGCATGTAAGTGAAATGAATAAAGAGAATGTAGATAATAAATATAATAGTTTGCTTGATCTTGCAGGTATTCAAACCATTTAACCTCTAATATGAACATTGAAAGCTCACACTTGTACAAACAGTATGGTAAATTTTCCGCATGTCTCATCTTAGAAACTGTAGTGAGTAATTTTATCAAAAACTACCCTATGTCGTAAGACCGACATAGGGTAGTTTTTCATAAAATTAAGTTCATTTTTTTTCTACTTCATGCAATTTAGTGTGTCTTTATCTAATCTAATAAAAGAACACCAGTCAAATTAAAGTATAACCTACCATTCAAAAGGAAATCTATTCACACTTACTTGATAAAAATCTCATTGCAGAAGACACTCTTTGGCCACACCTGAGCAGCAAACTTAACTTTCATTTTTTTAATTTTCTCTTTATGAATATGTCTCTCAGTCAATTTATTTACGAGACGAATTTCATCATCGCCTACGTCCACAGCTATTACCTTTTCTAAATGTTCCCATTTGGCCCACTTCTCCACCTCATCTTGTGTAAATTTTGCATCTTTCATTAATAAATTATTCCTCACATTTTTAAGTAGATGGGGTGAATCAAATATGGGAACACTTTAATGTTGTTTACCTCAAAACTTGTTTTATATTCCATAGGCTTCCCTTCAATGGCATATTTTTTAGCTAATTCTTGTATTAAATCTTTTATGTTGAAATATTTGTGGGACATTGGTCGCATATTGTGGCAACAATGCGTAGCCCTGTGTTGTTTATTTCTTCAATAATTTTTAATAAAAGTGCTTTCAAATCACTTTTTTTGTGCCGTTTTTGTAAAATTTAAAGCATATGGGTTGTTTTGTTTTACTTTTTATGCCTTTAATCATAAAGATACTTCGTCAAATAATAAATTCACGAGCCTCTTTTGTTCTGGCATGCGCTGAACCACATCATGTCTCATCCTGGTCTCATCCTAAATGCCCCAAGTATTTTTTGTAAACAACGTTTTGAAGGTAATACAAACATTTTTTGTTAATGTTTATAGGCTTCTGGACTCTGCTTCATAATCATTAAGGCCATATATTTTTCTTCAGTAGTATATCGTCTCCCTCTTGGTTTCTTTTTCCATATCATTTGCATTTTCATAAAAGTTTGTGCCGCATCAGGGAGTTTTTCAATATATTTCAAAAAATTATTGGACATGGCCATTTTTTTAGCTACACGTATTTTTCTTGATTCATCCTTTTCCCAATTATATTGGGGTCGGCTTCCAGTCAAACCGGATTCAGCTAAATACCAATATTTTACGTGGAGCGGCTGCCTACCAGACCTTCACAACCCATTAACTGGGTTACACGGTAGTTCTTGGCAAGACTGGAGTCAGATTAACTGGCTTCTGACAATCCGTAACGACTGCCAAAGATCTACAAATGACAGCCGGGACAAACTGCTTAACGTGCTTTCCGAGACACGGAGGAAACTCAGTATGTTAAGATGGTCACCCATCCACAGACCAAACTTGGCAAGCGTAGCTTAACGTATTTTTCTTGATTGCAATTTGTATTTTTCCCGTAATTTCTGTAACTTCTCTTTTAGTCTTACAATGGCCTTGGCCGTTGGTTTCGCACAACATGCTCTCTTAGGGCCTATAATAAAAAATAATTCAGTTGTATCATCAACATCAGCCGAAAGACGTCCACTGCTGGACGGCACGGGGGGGGGGGGGGTGGTTGCCATAATGTCCACGCAGGCGGGTTGTAAGTCCGACACCATACAGAACAAGATCCAATGGTTAGTACCTACAATTATTATTTATGACAATATTAAATGCATGGCCTCATAAATAATTCGAATAATGTAAATCCTTGCTGAAAAGGCAATATTGGGAGTTTTTATGAAGAAATCTACACGAACATTTCGCAAACTATGTTTTAGGTCCCGCTTAATAGGGGGCGAGCCTAATGCTCTCTAACGATCGAGAGGTCTCGGGAATCGAACCCGAGACCTCTTGATCGTACGCGCCTATTTATGCAGCGAGACCAACGAGGCAGTCGTTTTATTACTTGTTCTGTATAACTAATTATCATCATACTAGCTAGGGCTAAAAATACTACTACTACTAGCTAAGCATAAAATTTGAGAACAAATAGGTTTATTCCCAAATTTTATGCAGTGATTATTAGTTATAGCTAGCCAAGTAATAACTCACATGGAGGTACTGTGCGCGTTACATTCGAGGAATCATCACCGGCTATTGTTGGCATTCTTTCTTCATTTTACAGTGCAGTTGATGTTTAAGCTTGTGCACTACTTCCACACAAAGCTGTAAAAATATATGAGACAATTGATTTAATTTGTACAATAATTATACAGGGTGTTTGGTGCATCGTGTGCCAAATTGAAATGGTGACTGAAGGGGTCATCCGCTAGCCTTTCAGACCCCTTAACACCCCTCATGCTCTGTGGAATTTTTTTTTATCGACTTTTTATTGTTTTCCAAAAAAAAAACCCAAATTTTACATTCACATACAGATTTTTAAAAAAATATAAGGCGTAGACTCTGAATTTTAATTTTATTTCGATGTGTATTGTTTAAGAATACTTTTAAATACAAAATTAGTGATATTAGTCACCTAGTTTTTTTTTAATTCACTCGCAAAGGTAAAACTTAAATTAAAGCTGTACATGTTACAGCTATTTATAAGGCTACAAAAAAAAACCAAAAGCGACCGGGATCTTCCAATTCCCTCATTAATTCTCCAGTCTATCCTCGTGCCACATGCCATAAAAGTATTCTTAAACAATACACATCGAAATAAAATTAAAATTCAGTCTACGCCTTATATTTTTTTTAAAATCTGTATTTGAATGTAAAATTTGGGTCTTTTTTTTGGAAAACAATAAAAAGTCGAAAAAAAAATCCACAGAGCATGAGGGGTGTTAAAGGGACTGAAAGGCTAGCGGATGACTCCTTCAGTCGACCATTTCAATTTGGCACACGATGCACCAAACGCCCTGTATATCATCACACGTAGCAGAGACATTAGATGCATAATTCTCAGTAGTGACAACCTAGTGGTCATTACAATGCCAAACTCGAGGTCTCCATTTCATGAACTCATGGTACGAATTTCATTCAAACTTATTCTAATAGAAAACATAAAAAAATCTTAAAAAAATATCTTAAACTGTTTAAATAATTAAATATGTGCATAACATCATAAGAAAGCAGTCTATGTTTTTCTTTAAGTAGTTATCTAGCAAACAAATGCTAATATCTGAAGTGGTCTTTTGAGGAAAACACCACACAGATGTGAGTGGACCTGTTCAGACAGTGCAAGCATTTGTCAGTTATCATGTAGCTCAAACTTAAATCATTAAGGAGCTCAATGATTTGACAAACAATACCAAATTAAGGACATTTGGGTAGGCCGCATAAAGAACTCAAACTGTCATACTAACATGAAATGAACCCTTAATATTGCAAACTACATAATAATATGAATGTATAACTTACTTGGAAAAATTACATTTATGAATTCTAGAAAGTCAATTTCAGACGTTGCTGGCAACCTCCCTTCATATACATATATCTAATGCAGCTGATGTTGAGGGTTGTTCTTCACTTTGACTCAAAGCTGTGAATATAAATGAGAAATGTTTAATTATTTAAAAATATAATATACTAAATTATATAGACGCAGTTAATTTAGTGAGCAAAAACACATTTCTTTTCTATAACATAAATAATGAAATGCTGTTCGCTGGTACATCACTCAAGAATTACTGGACCAATCAATGTAAAAGTTCCTAAATGTTTCTATATGGAAAAGGTTTTCATGGATAAAATGCTTCTTCTCATAGATAAGGTGACTACATGCAGATAAAAATATGTTACATGTACTTATATAAATAGCAAAACTTTATTATAAAATTTAGTTTAAATAAAACTTACCATCAACAACACATCCAAAATAACACTTTAATTCTTTTGCTTTAGGCATTGTAAGAAGTTCAAGTCCCAGGTCGCAAAACAAAAACAAAGTCCGTGTAATGAAAAGCCAACTTATCAGGTTTGCAAGTAATCGGTGTCACAGTAACATGCCAGGCCGTATCGTAAGCAGAGGTCACAGAATCCATTATCACGCCAAGTACCCAGGATTTGAGCTAAGGAGCTCATACCTGTCTCGCTGGTTGTTGTGCTTCATGGCCGACGACTGTGCACTGAGCCGTCAATGAGTGCGGGTGCCGGCTGGGCGTTTGTTCGCGCCCATCCCAAATATTCCTAGTCGCCCTGGATTGCCACATTCTCGAAGTTGTCACCGGGTGGCGACTGGGAAGTTATTGCTCCCTCTTCAAATCGCTGTACCTATACTGCGGCGTGGATCGCCAACCCCCTTATCGCTGTCTATCTTAAGGCCGCGATGAGGAGGATGGCGGTTAGACTTTTCAATTTGGTTTTATTAATAAACTAGCTATTGCCCGCGACTTCGTACGCGCATATCCCGTTTTTTTCGCGTTCCCGCATAGCTAGCAAAAAAAAAACAAATCCGACTGGTAGTTCCAAAGACAAGAGCGTTGAAACAAACAAATAAACTCTTCAGCTTTATTATATTAGTATGATGATAAGTCTGCAATGTCTGAAGTCCCGCCTCTATAACCAGTGTGTTTTGCCCACAATGACTAACGGTGCTGAAACATGGATGCTTACACAGGAGGCTGTGTACAGACTGAGAGTTGCACAGAGAGCCATGGAGCGTTCCATGCTTGGCATATGTCTAATAGATCGAGTTCCAAACGTCGAGATCCGAAGACGTACGAAGGTTTTCGACATCGGAAAACGAATTGCGGAACTAAAATGGGGCTGGGCAGGACACCTGGCTAGGCGCGGTGATGATAGGTGGAGTAAGGCAGTGACCGAGTGGCGCCCGAGGACTGGAAGAAGAAGTGTTGGTCGGCCGGCGGCGAGAAGGGCGGACGACATTGTTGCCATCGCGGGAAGAACCTGGATGAGGCTGGCACAGGAACGTTGGGAATGGAACAAGAAAAGAGAGGCCTATGCTCAGCAGCGTAGTCAGGCTGTGGATGTTTTCTTTTTTTTTAAGGATATGATATCATCAAATGAGTTCTTCCGCTCTGGGTGGAGCGTGTCAGACTCTTACTGACTAAAACCCATCCGTGTTCCTTCTAAAGGCCTTTGCGTTCCAGGGCCGCGGTGACTCTTTCGAACAAATTCCGTAGCCCTGGCAGGCTCTGGCCCTAGCGGGCCCCGTCTTCTATGCTGACATCTCTTTGAGGCGCGCGTGAAACAGAATGCGCCATCGACCCGAGCCTGGTGGTGATCGGACAGCGAGCCACCCAACGCTTGCCGTCCGCTGGCCCGCGCATACGGTGGCCGGGGATCGATGATGATGATATTACGAGGGATATACAATAGTACATTGTTCACCGAGAGGAGAAAGTGACCGATTACCGTCGAGGGTGTCGTTTGAAGCCCGAGCCGTAGGCGAGGGCTTTAAAACACCCAAGATCGGTAATCGCAGTTTCTCTCGAGTGATACATAGTGCTTTATACTACACCTAGAAGGAAAATAAAAAACGAAATCTTTACTAATTGAAATTTATATTGAAATTGTTGCAGTTAAAACTGAATCCTCAAACAACACACAAATTGGAAATGGCGCCAATGGCGTCTGCAATTTTCACATGTTCTTTTTTCAAATTGTTTATCCTGCCGCCGCAGGGTCGCACTGCCAGCCCGACACCATCCAACACACAGCTAGTGGCCAGTGTCATTTTGCGAACTTGGAGATAAAAACTCACTGTAAAAACTTTTTGGCTTTTGATATTTAGGTTACCGGCGCATAGTCTTACCCAAAATTAAAAAAGAAAAACCACGTAAGAAATGGATTTTCATACACTTTTCTCTCCCGCTCAGATGCGTTTTCTCCCCGCATATTTGTTCGATATGCAATGACGTACTTTCTACCGTAAATTTGATAAAGTATCAAGGTACTTTCCAAGCAGGTGTAGTATAAACAAATTTTTCTTCATCATAATTGCTTTTAATCACTTATTATTTTCTAAACGAATAAAAACAGGAAAGTTTTGTTTGTTACGATTTAGCTCAAAAAGTACTCAAACGTTTTTAAAACTTCTTTCGCCATTAGGTTGCTACATTGTTAACTTAAAACACAGGCTATATTTTACTTTCGAACAGTAATAATCCCCACGAAAATTGCAATAATGTAACCCAAAGTAGTCGTAAATAAATTCATTATTTGGCGTGCGCTTGGAAAACTATTGATGATACATAAAAATAATGTACTACATCATTAAAGTACAGACGCCAGCACAACAAGCTACCCAAAACTTTCCCAATCAACCTTGAACCTAATACTTAAGCGATAAAGTTGAAAATCTATTAATGAAATTTGACAGATTGTTGTAGCTTGATGTGCTGGCGTCTCTACGTCTACTAGGCAATAGATGGACGGCCCTAGAATGCCCTTGATATGCACGATGGAATTCTATACTATATCGAATCGAATGCCGTGAAATATTCTAGATTAAATAATGTAATAAAAATAAATACCAAATAAAAAATAAAAATAATTAATGAGTGGACAGATGTTAATTTTCCAACACTTCATTTTGCATAGAGAAACACGTTTTAAATTCTCATGTTCTAGTTTCCAATAATAGAAATTGCCAAGAAAATTAAAGTTTATTTTTCTCTTTTAGGCGGGGGTCAGCTCCAGGTCCCCCCCCCCCCCCTACCCCTGGCTGGGTACGCCCTTGAACACAATAAACAAACGCAGAGAAAACTTGAAGAAAACCGAAAAATTTAAAAAGGCCGCCTTCAAAAAGGTTTCCAGAGTTTCGGAAGTACCTAGAGAAAGTTGCCAACGTTGCTAAGATAAAAACATTTTCATTTCATATTACTAATAGATGGTGCACTATAAACTAGCTTGCCCGGCTTGCGTTCTCTTAGCTCGCAGACACCGACGGCTAAACTTCTCCTTCATCTCATTTCGTACCACATGTGTGTTTTTAATTCACTGATTTTCTGAGCTGAACGAAAATACACTAAAAATGTTAGCAATTTATTATTTTAGGTCAAAATAAAATCAGTTTGTTTTTTTGCTTGGATATCTTTGGTTAGCCATACTGAACGCTGTGCTAAAATTTGTCCATCTATTTTAATGGAACCTTATATACTCCGTTCCATCCATCTTTGTAGCATATCGGATCCCTAACCGGATCTCTAACAGGGATTATTCGCACCGTTGCACCTTGCGGCGCTGTAACCTACAACGATTCCGTAATCAAGGATAGGAAACGTGTCAATGTCAAGTATGCAAAAAGTTAAAGTTTCGAATTTACGACGACAGATGGTATTGTAACACTAGTGGGTTCACGCTAGTGCTACTTACTATTATTAAGATATATAAAACTATATTTGAGAATTAAACTTCATAATATATTTCGCTTCCACGAGCGCTGGCCCCGGAGTCCCATATAAAAACAAAACATATTTTCATATTATTAATTCAAATTCTCTTTTTCTTTTTGCCAGACGCTTCCAAAGGGCTACCTGCCAGAGACCTGGAGCCAAAAAGATCCTCTCCTGACATGGGCTACGCCCCTACGAATGGAGGATAAGAGAAAATGCCTCGCAATCATCTATTCCAAATCTTTGGAAGGGTCGAGCGTAACCTACCTACCTAATAAGACGTCCCTACCTATAAGCGGATGTGGACAAACAGGGGTGCGTATGCTTCTAAAGAAGCAGCTTAGGCCATGGCCAATATAAGCTGAACCAATAGTGACAACCAGACATCCTCTGCGAAGTCCATAAGCAGAGTCGGTATCAATCTACATTGGTTGATACCAAGTAATACCAACTCCGCTTATGGGGCATAGTCTAGCTAGGTCGTGCTCGTGCACGTTCGGGAGTCGCAGGGCGATTCCCGGCCACCGTAGGCGCGAGCCTGCGGACGGCAAGCGTTGGGTGGCTCGCTGTCCGATCACAACCCAGGCCCGGGTCGATGGCGCGTTGTTTTTCATGCGCGCCTCAAAGAAATGTCAGCATAGAAGACTGCCAGTATGAGTTGTATTGCAACATGTGATGAAGTACTGTTGTCCTATAGCAGTTTCATATTATTTTTGCCTGAACAACCGACAGCAAGTTCATCATGCTCCCCTAGACGTCACTGCTGCGGTAGCATCGGGGTTCGGGTTACCTCCTTCCCTCAAATATGGCGAGAGCGGTAATGGCTGAAGAGAATCTGTTGCCCGTGCCCCACTCTGAAGTAAATCCTGACTATACGATAAGAATATTTTCTTACCACAAACGTTGAGACACCGTTATCCATAAGGTTTAATTTGAATTAATAAATAGAAAGTACCTATAGTAAAAGTATCTTTATCCACGCGAAAAGTTGTTTAAGGATGTTCAAGATTGATTTACCAACAGTTGTTATAATTGATCAAGTTTGTAGAAATAGGTTGAATGTCACAACATTACGTGTTCACAAACCAAAAAAAAAACAAGTTAATAAAACTAAAATTTATTCTGCATTTCAAAACGAACTATACGAACGTTGAGTGTTGGTACTCGGTATTGAAGCTTTCTGTCTTTTGTTATTCGTATCCGCAGTAGTGGTGGGGTGTTATTGTGGGAGTTGTGGGAGTTGCGGGGGTGCGTATGGTGCACCACCTCCGCCGCCACCGCCGCCGCCGCCGCCACCACCGCCACCGCCGCCGCCACCACCGCCTGGCACCCACAGTTGCCCGCTAGCCAACGTCACGAAGGCGCACACCAACATGGCAATGAATGCGAACTGAAAGAAACAAATAATTTTGAAGGTTTTTTTTTTCTTCGTGATAGTGAATTAAGTTGATTCCTAATTCTTTGTTGTACAGGTTGTATCAACATCTTATCCTACTTGTATTTTAAATTCAATTCAATTCTTCTAGTTAGGAACACAGTGCTGCGTTTCAAAACAAAAATCGCCGACGTCACACAAAAAGCAGCCAATCTAAAGTGGGACTGGGCCGGCCACGTCTGCCGTATGTCGAACGGTTCATGGGCTAAAGCAACCACAATGTGGGTCACAGAAAATGCCCGACGACATCGCAGGAAACACAGGCGAAGATGGCGGGACGAGCTTGACGCCTATCGGCCAGATTGGTCCACACTTGCCCAAAGCCGGGAGGAATGGAAGGAAGAAAGGGAGGCCTTTGCCTTGCAGTGGGACACAATTGGCTAAAATATAATATAATATAAATATATTCTAAATTCGGAAGTTCAGAGGGCTATCCATCCAAACTTTCACACAATGACATCGCTGTTCCGGCGTAAAAATAAAAATAAAATGGTGGTCATGGCGTTTTGGTGCCTCGTCCGTCTGTCATTCATAGCTGCTTATTTATGGAATTACTATTTCAATCGGAGTACTTGAAATTTTACATACCGATGACTAACATATTATTTAAAGAAGGTACGAAGTTAGATTAACTTCGCTAAATTGCGACTTAAAACAACAAGGCATAGAAAAACTTTTGACACTTACGTATTTCATTTTGGTTCCAATTTCTTGGTGTCTCAAAGGACTATAAGTGACATGCTACACTGCAAAGCTTTATATACCAAGACCCAAACAACTAAACCAGTTGTATTTTATTTTACGATAAAATCAAAATTATTTATCAGGATTAGAAAAAAACACACAGGAAAAAAATATCACCAGAACACGGTAAAGCCGAGACGCTATAAATCGAGTTGACCCGTATGTTTACAAATAAATAAGTAAATGACTGTAATTTGACAGTGACTATGGCAAATTTGATGTAGCGGGACGAGATTGTCTCCCACCGAAAGCACTGGTCTGCATGCAATCGCAGAAAATAGAATATTTACTGTGCGGAAAAAGGAGCGGGAGGCTTTTACCAAGTAGTAAGCTGGTTGATAATCTGACTAGCTTAATTGCTTGGCCCTACCATCGGTTACCTTAGATTATCTCTTTATTTTCTCCCTATACAAGACACTGAATGTATTCGTCCTTTTGGATTGAACGTGAAATGTGTACCGAAAAGTTTATAAAATAGCTTTTATAAACTTTTTGGTACTAACATGCGTAAAGCACACTCGGTTTGCTTAGTCTCCACTATACTGTATGTGATTTTTATGTTAGTTTTACTTAACTAATTTAGTATTTTACTGAAATATTTATCTGCCTAAATAGGGACAAATTTAATTACACCTTTGTTTCGCACCACATAGCAAGCACCTACTTACCAATGAATATTATGGATACAGCATGCAGTGCCATATATTAAATATGATATGTGTAATTTACGTGTTTTATACATGTAAATTACACATTAAATTATTAAAATCGGACCTTTTGTTTCAAAGTTACGACGGATAAAAAATGCTTTAAGTAAGAAAAATGTTTTTTGAACGGACTGGGGAGAATTGGTCCCATGAAGTTGAAACAGCATTAATGATTTCGATAAAAAAAATAAGAATAAAAATTGTTTGGATTTTCCGAAAATAAACCCCTAAAGGGGCAAAAAGGGGTCATGAAGTTTTAGGGAAGGACATTATTGCTTACTTCAGTTTACGTGGAAATTGGTATAAACAAACTAAAAGTTGGATAATTGAAACAGATCCATATTTAACACAGACAAACAGATACAATTTTGCATAATCAACCCCTCACGGGGTGAACGGGGTGAGCAGTTGCGCTGATCCTGAGACCACAGAAGCACAGCAGAAATGACTGAGTAAATAATGAAAATCGTTGTGCTTAATTTTCCAAAACTAACCTTTAAAAGGGGGTAGAGGGGGCGTTGGAGTTTGTGGAGTACCTACTAAATCCGCGCGGACGAAATCGCGGGCAAAGTGCTAGTATTAAAAAGGATTCCGTTTCACGGAATCCTAAAACAAGTTTAATTGACTGGAGGTATTATTCTAAATTTAAGATGTCACTGTTGCGAAATTCTTTTGAGTAGGTAGAAACTTAATATCATTGTGGGTTATTTTTTTTATTACTTTTACTTACACAATAAGATATCGAGACGATCGAGCGCTTATTATGTAAATGATAATAACAATAGCTCTCGTAAAAACTGCATTTCAAACGCTTGAAAAAGCGTCGTCTACAAAATCATGGTGATGTGTGCGTCACCTAGTTTGACTTTTCTAATCTTCTATACATATTTTATTTTATTTTATTTTGACAAGTAGGTACAGTGACAGACTACAGAATAAAAACAATTCATCATAGCCATGACAACATACATTATGTGAATCTGGGGTCCAATTATAACTGTACACAGCGTTCAACATTTAATAAGCTTCATCATTAGTGACATTTTACAAATGTTTAACATAATATGAAAAAAAAAATACACTTCTAACTACAATTTATAAATTCGTTGCATTTCTAAATTCGTTGAAACTGTTCAAAAATAAGTCTACCTTATATTGCATTATATTGACTGCACATTCTGGACAACGGGTTATTTTCAGAAAAAATATTATTACTAGCCAGAATACTGAATAATTGTGGAGTGCGCACAGATCTAGTTGGTATTTTAAAGTTTATCTGGTCAAGTAATTGAATGTCAAAAGAACCATCAGCAATTTTATGCAATGTACTTTGATCAATAACCCATCTACAACCCTATACAACCCTATTATATGCGTTCGGAAACAGAGACGCAGGCAGAGAGTTCCACTCCTTTGCTGTGCGCATTATAAAAGACGTTTGGAAACGTTAAGTGCGAATTGGTAGAATAGCAACAAAATAGGGGTGGAAACTTGCTGTGCGCCTAGATGTCCGATGGTAGAAGGGAGCCGGTAGGATGAGGTCGTGGAGTTCCTGGACACTCTCCCCGAAGTACAATCTGTAGAAGACCGACAAGCAGGCAACCTTGCGGCGATGAGCCAAGCTGTGAAGCTTGGTATCCACCAGTTTTACGTCACCAATGAGCCTTTTAGCTCTGCGTTCCACCGAGTCAAGCGCGGCAAGTTGGTATTTAGCTGAGCCATTCCAAAGGTGGCGGCAATACTCCATACAGGATCGGACTTGTGCTTTGTAAAGGGTTAAATGCTGTCCAGGCGTGAAGTATCGCTTCACTCTATTTAGGATGACCAGCTTTTTGGACGCTGTTTGGGCTTTTTGCTCAATGGTGACACCGAAGTTGAGACGGGGTATCAAATCCATGCCTAGGAGCTCGAGCAAATTGGTTACAGCGACAGATGTTCCCCGAAAAGTAGGATTTAGGTCGGAACGACTCCTTTTTGCGGTTAAAAGACAAGCTTGTGTTTTGGTGCCGTTAAAAGAGACCAGATTGTCATCACCCCACTGGGAGACAAGACTTAAGGTCAAATTTGTCCGCTCTACCATGGCCTCTCTCAAGGAACGAACTGCTTCCCCGCTGGTTTTTGCGCGGGAGATGTATCTTTCTGAAACCGAACTGTCATCTGCATACCCAACAATACCAGGCTGAAGCAGGTCATTGATGTGCAGCAGGAACAGAGTTGCAGAGAGAACAGACCCCTGAGAAACTCCGTCAAATCGATAGCCATGAGGTCAATGACTACTCGGATCGACCGTTCACTAAGGAAGTCTGCCGGTCGATTCTGTATCTTGATTATATGGATTGACAGCTCACTTCGTCATCACTTCACCCAATCCTTCACTTCGACATGTTTACAGAATCAACCGGTTGATATCCAGCTACAAAAATCAGCTGGGATGCCATAAGCAAGTTGATCGTCCCCGGCGAAAGCCATATTGACGGTCACTGAGGAGATCATTGTCTTCAAGGTAGGTCAGAAACTTACTGTTCAGTACCTTTTCCATAACCTTGTACAGAATGGAGGTAATGGCGATCGGTCGACAATGAGCAGGGTCTGCACAGTCGCCCTTTTTTGGTACAGGTTGTACATTCGCAAGCTTCCAGGATTTTGGCACCGTTCTTTTTTCAAGAGAGAGGCGGAACAAGCGTGTCAACACAGGAGACAGTTCAGGCGCACACTGCCTCAACACTCGCTGAAATACCGTCAGGCCCGCTGGCCTTGTTCACGTCTAGACTGCACAATACTCTTCGGACATCATTAATGTGATCTGCAATCTCCAGCATCGAAGAGTCACAACGAGGTTACAGCTGGAGGTTGTTTAGAGCCAGCGTCCAGAAGTGAATTGCTTGAAAAGAGAGATGCAAATAAATTTGCTTTCTCACTTGCAGAGTGAGCCAGTGACCCATCAGGTTTCAGCATTGGTGGTAAAGTGGGTCGACAAAAGTTCGTTTCAACCGCTTTCGAAAGGGACCAGAACCGTTTACTACCCGGAGTTTGCGATGCTTGTTTGGCCCCGATTTCTGACATGGTCAAAACGTGCTGCACGTAGAACCCGCTTGCAGTTCTGCAAGCGGGCGGCAGAATTAAAAGCTCTTTTCCTCGCGCGAACCCTGCGTGCCCTAACTTTTCAGTCGCGGGCATTAATCGAGGCTTGGTAGGCAGACTCTTTTCGGGCCTCAGCGTGGGCGTATTCAGCACTGCATACCAAGGCCGGGATTTGTGACCTAGCGGGGTGTCGGAGAATGGGATAAAATATTCCATCCCCTGCCGAATCACGTCCGCAATCACTTCAGCACAACACGACGGGTCACCCGAGGAGAAGCACACTTGCCGCCATAGATAAGACGCACAAAAGTGCCGCATCTCATCCCAATCCGCTGACTCGTATCGCCATACTCGACTCGTGCCTCTAGTGTTCTCATCTGGAGGAGAGCAGGTCGACACGGATTTCACCAGGTAGTGGTCAGACGTTCCCAGCGGGGCTGAGACCGATACTGAATGACTGTCCGGATCAGTTGTCAGCAGAAGGTCCAAGCAATTGGGTGTATGGTCGTCAACATCCGGTACCCGCGTTGCCACATTCACTATCTGGGTTAGATCTAGCGTTTTCTTCACATTCTTTGAGGTGGGCGGTGAAGCCCCTCAGAAAAATGAGCTTCGCTGTTGGTTACCGTTGCTGGGCTACGTCAGTCGACTCCACCAGGAAATTGGACAGTGCAGTATCTCCTGGTCAAAACTGTGCTGTGTGAGGTATTGACAGTTAGTTTATCTTATTTTAGTGACAGCTTTTTAGTTTCTAACATACACGCGAATGAAGGCGCGGGCAACAGCTAGTTTAGTAAATAAAGGAAACAAAAATCCCTCTCCCCACGGGCTTCCCAAAACACCCCATCTACGTTCAGCGATTCTTTTGTTAAGGAGCTAAATGATTTTTCTGGGAAAGTTTCATCTCACTTTCTGTAACGTCAATATTTTTATAAACACATACTTTTAATATTGTATTTTATTGTATTGTATTGTATTTGTGTAGTGTATTGTATTGGGTTTGTTAGCATATCTAACTTGGATAAAATTTTACTAGATTCAATTCGTTCCTGGTGTACAGTCACAAAAAAAAGGCTGATAAATCTGAAAGTAGTTGTTCAAACTTCCATGGACCCCCAACTTTTCAAAATAATATAGAACATGTTACAGGTACTTTTCCGGACATGGGCAATCGACGTTCCAACATGATCAGAAAGGCGAGGAACACTACCTATATTTTCATACTTGGTAGTACTAAACACTTTGCAAACACACGTTCTATCAACCAATTCAGCTGAAAGTCATACATCTATCATGAAAGTCACACAGTCATACATTAGTTATGTTACTTTGATAACAATACATCAATGCAATATTTTTGGCTTCGCACATGACGTATTAAATTCATGCTGTTCTTTGAGTCTGAATGAATGAAGTCCCTCGTCATCTACATTAGTAATCCCAAATTAAAAGATGTCAAATTTTTGTGCGGTTTATTGATAAAATTACCTAATTGGTTTGGTCACAATTTTTGCCAGTTTACAATGTATGGTTGGGCGACATGCAAAATTAATTGTTAAACCTATGTTAGTAAACATCCTAGTAATGATAGAATTCAGTGTCCTTATCCATATCCATAGTGGTGGTGTGTCTTGTGGTATGTAGGAGTATCTGTGTACTATCCACATACACAAGCTGGAGCAGCTGGGCCAGCAGCACCGCCAGGCCCACCAGCGCCCCCAGCTCCGCCGGGCCCGCCCCACTGGGGGGCGGGGCGTGGGAGCGGGTGGGGAATAGGTTCCGCTGAAGCGTTGCCGAGCACTGCCATGATGACGCACACCACCAGAGCGAAGACTGCGAACTGAAAGTCTCATTATTATTTCTCAGAGCTGTGAAATTGTTAGGTCGGGTTATTTTAAATCTTAACCTATGAATCTCTCCGATGAATTCGTTTCCGAATTTCTTCTTAGTTAGTAATAGGTTGTTTCAAAAATAACCGTTGGAAAAATAGCGGGTTACACCGGCCAAACGTGCTCATGCAGATGACGGCTCCCTACCGGCCGTGTCGAAAACAAGTGCTATCTGCATAATATCTCCTATAATACGTTACATGGCTCGGCAGCATCGTAAGTTTCGCGAGCTCTAAGTACAAACACATGTAAGTTTTCTCAACTCTATCGGAGTGGTAGACCCTAGACCGAATACTGTCGACTGTCCCGTTTTTTTGTTAAATGTGGACTTTAAAGAATGAATTTGTGTTGCTGCATAACTATTCGCCTTATTCGCGACGCTCCATCGCCCTTTGGAAAAACTTTATATTGGACTTTGGAAACTGAACTAGAGCAAGTTTCAGCATCGTAGGTTACGGTGGGCACAATGAGCTTGCACTTCAGGGATTAAGCTCAGCTCCTGATGCTCAACCACGATACGCTCCAAAACAAGAATACTTAAGTTAAGTGGGTAGAAAGTTTATTAGGCCTGGAGTACACAAAAAAGATGGGGCAAAGACGTCACGCTGCCGCTGTGGGAGTCAGACGACAGAAGTCGTCGCCAAGGGAACACTGGCGTGAAGATTGGCCAGAGAAGGCCAACCTTCACGCCAGCGTCACCGGGAAGAGTAGAAGACTACGAGGAGACTTTTGCCTAGCAGTGGGACGAAATAGTTTTTTTAAATGAAGTGGTAGGGAAGGAATCTATAATCCTACTGAACCTAGAGTATGCCATAAAAATAGGCATAAAAACTTTAGACACTTACGTATTTCATCTTGGCTTTGATTTCTCGGTCTCTCGTAGAATTTTCTGTGACATGCTACATGGCAAAGCTTTATATACCAAGATCAAAGCAATAAAAGTGGTGGTTTTACCTGACTGCGATGGTGCCAATAAGGAAGGTAATATGTTTTTTTTGTTATGTATGTATGTGTCGTTGAATTGGTCAATTATTTTTTTTTGTCTGTGATCGTCAAACGATCTTCATTTAAATTGATTTGATCAAGCTAATTGCATCGACATGTCCAGTAATAATCCAATATTGAATTAAACGGCACAGTCCCACTCGACCTACGTCCCCGTTGCCACCTCATAAAATGGTAAAATTTACTCTCAGAAATGATGACTACCCACCGGTTAAACTTGGCAACTACACACTTCCATCCGGGACAACAGCTAAATACCTAGGCATACATCTAGACAGGAAACCGACAGACACCAAATAGAGAAAAAACGTGACGAACTTAACATCCTTCTCCGAAAACTGAACTGGTTCTTAGGAAGAACATCAAACGTATCACTAGAAAACCGAGTACTCATCTACAAAGCAATATTAAAGCCTGTCTAGATAAACGGAATCGAGTTGTCACAACAGTGAGTTAGCCTCGGGAGACCGCAAATTTTTGTAATTACATAGGTAATTAGTATAGGGTAAAAGCCGGATAGTTGCCACACTTTTTATAAAAATATATAATTATTATATATTTAGTTAGTTGTCACTTTATTCATAAAACGGGTAGGTACTTTGGTTTATTATCTTCAAATTTGTGAAAGTAAAGAACATTATTTTTGATATTTCCAGAATATTGGCGATTTTTGTCGACCTCTAAATTTTGTGACATCTATCCCATATGGGAGTTAGTTGCCTAATCCAGGTAAATTACGATCAGGACAGGTGCCCCGCCGAGAAAGAAGATTTTTATCGCGCAAAAACTTTGATCGCACCTTGCCTTCCCATGCAATCGCACAGACACATGCAACACGGTCTACTTAGTTGTCGTTGTAAAGTCTCTCGATTGATAAATAAAATAACATGTGATTCATCCGCGAAGCTAGAGTAATTAAAATCGAGGCAACTATACCCCTGGGGCAACTATCCTGGTTTTACCCTAGTAGCGGTCCCCCGACACGATGACGCTTGGCCCAAAGAATCGTACCTATATTAAACTAAAAGGATCAATACATTTTATTTTTTACTTTTTAATTTTTTTTTTTTTAATTTCATGCTTTTTAAACTTAATTTACCTATTAAGTACTAAAAGCTAAATAAAAAATAATTCGTTAGGTCCTAGGTACCAGTCATCACTACACTTTCCTCATCAATCTAGGTCATTGATCAGACAAATAATATTAGTAAGTATAGACATACATTACATACATACATAACATACATGCATACATACATATCTTTTTAGTTTTAGTTAGTTAATATTCGTCATTCCCTATCAATATAGTGTACATTATTCTACTAGTCAAGCCCTTTTATTTGATACCCATATTGAGGTAGTTGTGAGAAAAATATAGGTAATTCGCCCTTTTTTTGGTGGCGGACATCTTGGTTTTGAAATGTATCATAGTATATAGTATTCTACTACTCAAGCCCTTTCATTTGATACCCATATTTAGGGAGTTGTGAAAAAATATGTAATCCGCCATTTTGTGTCGGCGGCCATCTTTGACCGATTTTAATCAAACATAGCTAAGAACACTCCTGACTAAACACCTTTCAAACAAAAAAAACAAAATCAAAATCGGTTCATCCATTCGAGACTTACGATGCCACAGACAGACACACACACACAGACACCTCAAACTTATAACACCCCGTCGTTTTTGCGTCGTTAAAAAGAGGAAATAGAACACAGGATTCGGTACCTAATACAAACTGGGAATAACGTCACATCACATACACACCTTAGCTATATCCCTATGTGAACCAATAACATGAAAAGGCATAAACGCCACCACATATGGGACTTTACTGAATAAAGCCCAAACCATTTTGAGAGACAGATTCTTCGGTGGGAGTATGGACCTCTGCAGGCAATATCCGCACAAAAGATCTGCTAAAGGTTACAACCAATGGGAAATGTCTCGGGAGCGAACTCGCGAGTTAGAGTAGCATAAGCCCAGGTTTCCTCACGTTGTGTTGTTTCCCAAAGACGTATAACTTAACTAACTAATATTACGAATTCTTTTTTTAAGTACTGTTTATGGTAAATCATTTCACAACAAGGTATTTTACTGATAAAATCTAATTAGTCCATCGGATAGATTTCCAAAAAATTTTGGACACGTAATTTTTTCTTTTTCTTTCGAACATTTGACAATTTTGTCGAGAGTTTACAATCTCTCAAGATATTTTGTAATAAAATACATAATAACATACATATATATATATATATATGTATTAGACAGCTGAATGTAGTAAAAGAGAACCCAGTAAATCCAGGGCGAGGTAGGTATTTCGAGCTCCCTGCACTTCTCTAGTTGTTTCTCTGTGTGAATGGGCAAAAATCCTATCTTATTTGAGGCGTGGTTTTGAGGATACCCTTCACCAACCCTCCCTTCGCACCCCTCTGAAAATAGCCCTGCCGGCGTCCACAAATCGCTGTATGGATCAGAGTGTTGGGCTGTGAAAAAGACGGATGAGAAAAGATTGCATGTAGTGGAGATGAGAATGTTGAAATGGATGTATGGAGTAACTGATAAAGTGAAGGAATGAGTAGGTACATTAGAGGTAGTTTAAACGTGGTGCCAGTGACGGAAAAGTTGAAAGGGAACCGCTTATCTTGGTATGGTCATGTGAAGAGGAGTGATGAAATGCATGTAAAAAAGAGTTATGAATATTAATGTGGATCGATGGACAGGGAGAGGGAGGCTAAAGAAAAGATGGATGGATTGTATGAGGAGTGATATGAAAGAATAGGGAGAAATTGATAGTGTGTAGGATGACAGGACAGACTGGAAGAAAAAAAAAAGGGGTTGTGCCGACCCCAAGTAACATGGGATAAGGGCAGGAAGATGAGAATGACAGCCTGTACCAATGTCTTACTGTACTTTTCTTAGCCACGGAGGAGTCTCGGTATGTTGTAAATGGGCATCCATCTGCGGCTATTATCCGCACGAGATGGGTGACCACTAACGTGATGGGTATATTACCAAGAGCTCCTATGCGTTTCTAAAATAATCTTAATAAAAAATGGAATCACAATAACCAGTTTGCTGATAGTTCCCGACGTGGATCTCGCTGTATTCTTGATACTTTTTACACGATCGCGTTTTATTACATAATGGACTCGACATAATATTGACATTGAACTCGAAAATCCAGTTGAATTTGTTTACAAAATCTGCATATTTTCCTTCACCTAAAAATTGATAGGTAAGTAGAGGTCTTTTTATAACTTGGCATATTTTTATTTCTGATTATATCTAGTCGTATTTGAATTCGCAAGACAAAAAAATATGTATATTTGGTTTTCAATTTTTCTTCTCTTTTTGATAAGGCGCATAATTTGACTAGGTCGAGCCGCGAACGTTTAGGCATGCACGAAGCCAAGGGCCACAGTGAGCTGGCCATAAATAGATTGGAAGGATATTGTCTGTACGTTGCGGTCAAGGAGATTCGTTTTGACCACAAAGGTCAGACAATGCATTTACATTAATTAATGACTAGAAAATACCTGGTCAGGTACCTACATACTTCAACCCGCATTAGGTAAGAAATAGAGCCTGTATTTCTATTAACAATAGAATTATGTTACAAATTTATGAGCATGAATTCCGGCTTAGGCTCCGCTCGCTCCTTGGATCTGGCCCCTTTCGATTAAAGTGTTCCAACTCACCCCGTTTTTTATTATTTTTGTGTATCGATTCGCCCCATGAAATATAACCAAAGAAGGTACAGTTAGACAAAAAAAACGCACATTAATAACGCCATGTTTGATCACTTTAATAACTTTATCTGTAATCTCACTAACTCGTGACACTTGTGATAGTTTTTGCTACCTGTCTTACCTATTGTAACAACAGGAACCTTTTTTATGGGTGCAACAAAGATTAGATTAAATTAAATTGTTTAAATGGTATTAAATTAAATTAGATTGAATTAAATTTGGTTATTTTGGATTGTTGAATTAGTTTTAATTTTAAATTGATTTTTAATAATATAATTTTAATAATAATTAAAACTGTTTTCTCGTAAAGTCGTACTAACATAGCTTCTAAGTACTCGCTACATAGCTTCTAAGTACTCGCTACTAACTCATATGGACTAATGTTCGAAATAAAGTTTTTGATTGATTGATTGAATAAACAAAAGTTTTTTAAAATATGTTACCCGTTGAGAGAGTCGTATATGCTTTCTCTTTCTAAATTTGCATTATAATGGGAATAGGATGCATTTTGAGATATTTGCTGATTAGTTTAGCGCTTACCTCCAAGTGTAACTAAGTAGGTGAAATATTCCTTTGTATTGTGAGTGAAATTCCTGATTGGAAATGAAGGTTAAGTTTTGATTACAATCGAATGTCCATTTTTTGTTAATTTAAATTTGTAAATTAGGTATTAAGCTGACGCTTTATATTCTAATATTTGTGTTTGGCTACTAATTCTGTTTAATTACAGTTTTATTACATCGCTACAAATACATAAAACAATTTTGCTACTCTTGCCTTGTACGCTATATTCACAAAATAAACATTGAGTTTTTGAGTAAAATAAATTCTAATAGAATTATAAGCAGTATAATTTTAATCATAACAATTACGATGATACCTTACCTTTGAAAAGATGGATAGAGAATTAGTGACGCTTATATCGAAGCCATTTTGTGAACTTATTACCAACAAGTTCATGACAACGAGACCGATAGAGAAATTAGTCTAAGTCTATGTTTAGAAAAACTGTGTACGTACATTATGCTTTATATTTAAGGATAATCGGCCATGCTGTGATTTTGACATTTAATTTCCTAATTTTTTTATTTTTGTTTATTTTGATATATATTACAAACAAGCTGTGCCCGTGGCTTCGCTCCCGTCAACTGTTACTACCCTACAATACCTACCTACCTGCCTACCCTCCCTACCCTACACTACCCTATCTACCCTACCTTACCCTACCTACCCCCTATTTCCTACCTCCCCTACCCTACCTACCTCTTCGTCTTCCGTTCTGAAGTTATGTACACAATGTTGAATCGCATTTTTTTGACATCGTAGTTATCAGCTATGCGTGCTGTAACCATCGGCGTCATGATGATTGGCCTAAAAATTGTATTGGGAATCGTGAATGGTAGGTAGGTACCTCTATCTCTGTACCGGTTTTTCGATGGATATTTTAGACTATTATTTTCCTTAAAAAAACCCAGTCGATTGTAGCGCTAGAAAAAAAAAACAAATTAGTTTTTGAATTTTAATAAAGTTTTGAGCTTATCGTTTTGTAAGTAGGTTCCAAAAAAGATATCAAAGTAATAAATCTTGAAAACTGGTTTATCCCAACATAATTATCAACATACAATTACCTAAAAAACGTAAAGAACATTGTTGAACATGTTCTTTTATATTTTTATGAAACACGTTTAAATGATAATTTATTTAAACGTTTTTGTTCATATTGCGTGATAGGATGGGTCACTGACTTAGCTCTCACTTTCCTAGAAGACGACCTTGACCAGGGCCATTACATTTGGAGGCCAAGAGAGTGGGAGAAAGCCCCCTCGGTTACATAACCCTCCGTGCCCTTCAAAGAGGTCAGTCCGGTGCATTTCTTTGAGTGGTGCAGTTAAAAACCTTTAAAAGTCTTCGGAAGACGTCATGGCTATTATTGTGAGTAATTTTGAACATTTTTCCTCCAAAATTTAAATAAGACCCGCTGAACTTTCAAGGTTTCGTGATAATTCAAAACAATGTTAATTTGGGATAAAACCAAAACTTATTTTGATACGAATTCCGGACCTACTGTACTCAATTAAGATTTAAGTTGAGTAGTTATTTATCAAAATTTTATCCTTAAAACTTGTCAATATTTAAATAGGGTTTAATTAGATACGTTCTTAGTTCCAAACACTTCATAAAATTATCAACGTCTAGAGTAAGGAAAACGCGGTTTTAATCAAACCCGTTTACTTAGGTACCTACCTACTAGTTATATTCATATTTTTATTGATACCTAAGTGTTTTGTAAACATAAAAATGATCAAGTCAATAAAATAAGTAATGATATGGTGTATGAAGCGTTCCATTGGTATAATTGCGATCAGATCACCTTATGCAATGTAATGCACGAGTAGGAACTCAATTACAAAGATATAATAATAGTAATAATATCTTGGGACAACTCACACACGGTCATCCGATCCCAAACTAGGCAGAGCCTGTACTATGGCAACCAGACAACTGATAAACATACTTATATATCTCTAAATACATACATATTATAGAGAAATTACACCCAGACACAGAACAAATGATCATGCTCATCTCACAAAGATTTGTCCAGGGTGGGAATCGAACCCACGACCTCCGGGTTTAGCAGTCAGGGTCACTAACCACTCGACCAACAGGCCAGTCAAAATAAAAATATGCAACAATGGTTTATGGTACCTACAATAATCATTGTCTCTGTTAAGGCGCTCACTGCTCAGTAGTTAGGTTAAATTCGAGCACTTCATTTAGTACAAACAATGTTCTTCCTTAAGGTTCAGTTCAAACAGCGTCAGGCAACTACTAGTTGTCTGGCATTTTTCTGAACTCGACCTTTTTGGTACAGTCGCGGGGCACACGATGTTATTGTTTAAAATTAATTAATTTCCTTTTATTTGTAGATACCAACATTGTGTGTATCTATGTGTGTCAAATAAACTAGTTTTCTTTCTTTCTTTCTCCCCTTTGTCTCCCTAATAGGTTGAATTCCCAAAACTCTCTTCTAAGTGCTCGCCTACATCATAAAAGGAAGCCTTGTGAAAAATGTCATGTTCCTAGTCGTAGTAGTTTGGCTGTGATTACTTAAACCTCAGGCTGACGTCTGGGATGGACATTTATCCGAATGGCAATGGAGATGAGAAAGTTCCATCAAAGGCCGTCACCTCTACCAGTTCTTCCCATCCGTTCGTGAGCGGCTGGATAGGACATAGCTGGAGATAGATTACTGTGTTGCCCAATTTCTCACAGGTGATGGTAACTTTAAAAGAAAATGATTTTCTTTTAAATTTGTGGCTCCGCCTTTTTGTCAATGTTCTACATCTGAGATTGAATACGTACAATCCGCTCATCACATCTTATGGGAGTATATCCTTTGGCAAACTTAACGCAATATTATGTTAAATAGTATTCAGGTTACATCTGGAGTCGTTTACTATACGGAACTTGTAGAAACCAGAACAAATTTCCTTGCATTCAAGCGATTTTGCCATACCTATTACTGGAATCAAAAATAGCTGACAATTTAGTATCCATAGGTATAAGTGTTAATATATAATCCGTGGTGCTTGGCAACTGGGCTTAACCAGTTGTATATGTCCCTTGGTGCCTATTGGCCTAGCTCAATATTGACTCCTGCTTGAATGGTTTTACTTTTCTGTATATATTTCGTTGCGGGATCTAAGACAGTTAAATCGTTTCTCCGGGATGCGTCGAGCTTCATTGACTCGGTGTATTTTCTGATGTTTGTCACTGTTGATTCTGGCTTTTAGGAGTTGCAGTGGTTGGGAATGTGTGGCGAGAATGTCAAAAAATAAAAAAATGGCCTTAGGCTATAATTGAAAGAAAAAAAAACTGAAAAATGCATATTTTTCAGTTAAAAGGTTGAATTCAGGGTCCGTCCTCATGAGTTAATAATTTTATTTTATTTGTTTCTCACAACAGTAAAAACTTAAAATTTGGAATGCTTGGCATTATTACCTATCATTCCAATCATTTACTGGGAAAAAGATATGATTCCCCCAAAAAACTCGTCATTAAATTAATTTTAAAATCGACATTGTAGAAAAAAACTTCACACGTTGACAATAGGGTCATATTTTTAAGAAAACGAGTTTTCGAGTGTTTCATCATTTTTATACGGTCAGTAAAGATCTCTCTGTGGACTGGTATTCTCAAAAGACACACGAAATGCTTCATAGGCCGAACTTAGTAGTAAGTAGGTGCTTGCCTTTAAATAAAGCAAACCCAGGTTACCGTATTAGGGCTTATATATTTATTTAAACTTAATGTAGGTACGCTAGCGGTAGATAGGCGGGCTTAATGCAATAAGGCATTCTCTAACAGTCAACCTGTGGATTAAAACGACTACACTGTGGTAGATGTATGACAAATAAATCATAAGTATTTAAAATAGAAACCCCTTTGTTATATCAATGAGAAATCCCGTGTATTGTAAAGCAACTTCTACGGGTTCTAAATAATTGAAGTAGTCGGCAGCGCTAAAGATCCTGTATACATCGTGTAACAGAATAAACGCAATACCTGAAAAGGGGTCACTGTACTCATCATTATGAACAACTTTAACTATGGGACGAACATTCAAATCACGAAAACAAAATCGACTGCCCCATACATTTTTCTTTATTTTTTTATTAACAGCTAATTTTTTCACGATTTCGGGCTTGGTCCCATAGTAAAAGTTGTCCATAATGATGAGTATCATGACATGATGAGTCACATGTATTGCGTTTATTCTGTTACACGTTGTATTATGTTGTTTCACAAACCCAGAATCAATAACGCGGGGAACTCATTTTTATTTTACCTGAATACTTCAAAAAAACAGGTACACTCCAGTTACTTACTAATTCATCTACCTTAGAAAATCTGACACCAGTCTTACCAAGGGATCATGTCCCCAGTTGCTACGTGGTGCAGGTCAGGGTAGACTGGAAGCCAATCAACATAATTGGGAAATGGCTGGGCAGATTTGATTTGATTTGACTCATCTACAAACCTTTACGAATTCATTTATTTCAGATCGCATCACTGTGGTGCCTCTCCATCTGGTTGGTAGAGAGCGCCGTCCTGGACCCGTCCCTGTACCTGTCACCAAGCCCTCCTCTGACAGACACGAGGGACAGCATTTCTGCAGCTGACCTGTGGGCAATGCCTGTGGACAGCAGGATGGCTCGCGATGCACGCGATGGGGACGCTTTGCCTCAATTCATTGGAGAAAGTAAGTGCTTGACCTTATAACCATGACACAAATTTGAGTCAGAACGATCTATTGTGCTACCAAAAGCTTTCAGGGCTTCAAGCTTTAATAGATGTTTGAACTAAACACACGGTTCGATTTAAAGATCGAACTAAATGGTGGCGTTCGTTTCGATTTGAGCGCATGGCTCAAATCGAAACCACCGCCAAAATATCCTTGAGCAGTCTTCTTACTTTTATTTTTGAAATACTTACTTAGATCTGAAACGATTTTAATGCTTTTATTTAAATTTAAACATAGAACATTAAATAAAAATATCGTTTTAACTCCCAAAAAGTATGTGGAAAAATAAAAAAATAACAATCATAGATACATACCTCTTGTTGCACCAGTTTAAATTTATGGAGGGAATGCAAATCATTTACTTGATTCATAATAAAAATAGTTACAAAAACATGTCCAACAACAATATCACTTAAAAGAGATTTTTACCTGTTCGTTGTTTTTACAAATAATTCAATTTTGTTTTTACGACGCCAAATCTAGAGGTACATATTGTACCTCTAGACTCGGCATCGTAAAATCATATTTTATGATGTTAAGCTCCTTAGCAGGAATTATTACCTACGCTTTATAATTCAGCCTCAGGATGGCTGAATTATACAGAATCTTAAAAGCGATTACATTTTTATCGAGATGCATGTATATGAAAAAAAAACCTCTCATCTACACAAGTCATACGACTTATATAGATACCTTAGCACTTGTCTAACAACTAATTCTATTAAGTACTTTAGATCAGTTAACATTCACTGAATTAGTCAGTAGGTATCTTAGAATCCCTAGATTTTTAAATCCATGTTTCCAACTCATTTTGTGAAATCCGTTGTTAAAACTGTGTTTAATTGAGAGTCGATCCACCCTATTCCTTTCAGCTAGCGTCCAATAATCCAATTTAACCAATTTCCATTGCTCAGGACCAGCAACAAAGAGAAAACCACAGCCAATGGAAAAGGCGAAATTTTTCTGGCCATCCCTCCGTTCTTCGCACTACAGCGTTGGCACAGGCAGCGTCCAGGTTCCTTTGACATTCAGCCTAACTGGGATGTACGGGAAACATTCTCCTGGGGCGATGGGGACATCTGGAGTGATTGGCAGCACTTATGGGACGGTGTCAGAGATTGGGGGTACTGTAGTCTCAAGCCTGGCTGGATCCGGTTATGGGAAATATCGAACGTATTCTGGATTGCGGATCTATGGCGGGGAGAATGGACCAGCTTGGAGCGGCTGGGGCAATGGCAAGTGGGGACATTATGGTAAAGGTTAAGCCCAATGGTTGAATGTGGTGAAACTGAGTATTTATTAATTAAATATAGAAATTTTATTTATATCCTTGTACTTATTATTATTTGTGTTAAACACAGTTCCCACACAGACACAACCCATAAGTTTATTTTAAGTAATATAATAGGCATGTATGGTAATATTTGTATGGTTAAGTATGAAATGGAAAAAATGGGGAAACTTTTGCCCTACACAAAAAAGAAAGTATGAAATGAAACTAAGTTTTATGTTCATCATATTATAAGTACCTAAGTAGGTACGTAACGAAGAAAGGCATATGATGTCAACGAAAAACAAGAACAACATATTTGATGCATAGGTACCTACTACCTACCTACTACACGCGCGGATTAAACATTTAACATAAAAGGTATCTAACTAACAAGTTATTTACATAGACAACATTGGTTTTACCCAAGCTATTAGTGTCTACTTAGTAAGTACTTAGGTAATGTTAGAATCATACCTACATAAAAAATACATGATGATTTTGATGAGACAGGCATCAGTTGTAGGAAGTAGTTGCATATGCCGCATTGTCATCAATGTCCAAATTGTTGCAATGAAAAGAGTTCACAGAAATATCACAACTGCTGACAGCCACTTGTCAACGATAATGACCGAGTTTCCTGTACAGTTCCTATTTATACATGCACGGCTGTGATGGGAACTTTTATTCCGTATACAATGGTGGTCGTGTTAGTACCCGTGATACTCCTCGCGCTCCTGCCAGCCTGGGTAGCGACCTCCGGAGAAGGAAACATCAAGTTACTAGAAGATGAAGTAGCTGTAGCTTTGAAATCATGCACGTACCCAGAAGACACTGTTATATCTAAAGAGCCTGCAAGCAAGGAACGCCAGCGTCGTTCCGATGACTACGATGGATCTCCTCGAATTGATAACAACATGAAGGAAGGGAACCGATACAGCCATGAGAGAAGGAACACCACCGACAGTAGTGACCAGATCATGGTTATGAATGGTACGGATTATGATTACGAAGGCTATGGTACCGGGAACATGGGAGAAAAGCTACTGACATCAGCCCCACGCCCAGTTTATAATACAAGTCGTACAAGAAGAAGCGAACCTCTTCTGAACAAACCAGATTCGGATCAGGTAAAATAAAATTATGTCATTGAATTTTAAACAGGACACAAAAAACCTGTTGCGCTTGGTTATCAAATGATCCTCTTAAAAACTTGAATACCTACATCAACTTCAATTAGTCGAGTAAATCCCCGGATGAGGCGCAAATACGTCAACATGAGCACCTAGCTATTAACAATGATAAATTACTAACTTAAAAAAACTTGCCAATATATACGAGTCGGACCCTCGCGCAGAGGGTTCCGAACGAACCATGTTTTTTAACAAGCTACTTTAAAAGTATCGTAGAGACTTTCCTGTTGAAATTAATGTGACCGAAATATCAACTGAATCGGTCCAGTAATTCGGGTCATATATTACTTTACTAAGAAATATCAACGATCAACTTATTACTCACGGTACGATGTCGTGTCGCATCGTGAAAATCTACGTGACTCACAAAAGTCGACAACACGACATCTTGTCGTGAAACACATTTGAGGGCTTAATAACACACGAAATTGATGTAGATCAATTATTAGTATTCCTAGTGGAAGAGGATCCCGTGTTACGGGACTAAACAGAAGAAGTTATCAAGGATAAAAATATGAAAACGGCTGCATAACAAAGTCGTGCTGTAGGTAGTGACACGATGGGACGTCCGTCGTCTCGGCGTTGTACTTTTTTTGTACCTTAGTTGGATTATCGGACAATCTAAACAGACGGACGATAAAACATTAATTTTCCTACAAGATTCATTCTTGTTATGCCGATTCGACATACAGTTTGGCGGATCAATAATCATCTCAACTCATCGTCACAAAAACACAAATGCAAAGGCCAAGTTCGCGCCTAACGCACGCAGTGTGTTTGTAACACGAAACTTTTCGAACTGTTTTTACCCCCTTCATAACTTTCCTTGTAGTGATCACAACTTGGACCATTTATAACTATTCCCCAGTTGAAGATTACTGGAAAGTCTGAAAATATTAGGTTAAACCGTTGAGGAGATACAGGGAACCAAAAAGTGAAGATTTTCCTACTTACTCACTGACTCATCAAAATTATGGGGCGCTTCCAGTCATGCTAGAAACTTCAAATTTGTTGTGGAGATAGGTTTTAGGCTACAATTGAAGGAAAAAATCGGATTTTTTTTTTAAAAGTTAAAAGGTTGTAATCACGGTCGGTCCTCATGAGCAAAAACTTTAAATTTGGTATGCAAGCAACTCTTTTAACTCATTCCTATCATTTATTTGGAAGAAAGACATGATATCCTCCAAAACACTAAAATGTGATAAAAGGCCAAGTTCCTATGCCCAAAAATTCGGTCTATAAAAATAGTGAGATCAATTAAAGGCCAAGCATTTCAGAACTACAGAATAGTCCATGACTCTAACATGTGTCTTTTGAGAACACCAGTGAAAAAAATCTTTTCTTAAAAATATGACCCTAGCAAAATCGACGTTGTAAAAAAAAATTGCCAAGTTGATATAATTTATATTTTTAAGAAAACAATTTTTCGTGTTTCATCATTTTTATACGGTCAGGTCAGGAAAGATCCAAGCTCTCTGTTCATTCACACTCCCGCTTTCCCCTCGCTCAGCTAAAAGGTTGTATATGCTACTACCATGAATTTTTCACGTCTTCAAGACGTGAAAAATTCATGGTAGTAGCATATATAACAAATTTAAAAGGAAAACTATCACAGCTAATTAGGCTTTACAAATTAACGAGTAATAGTCGACCAACCTATAAAATGTACTTGGTTATTGTGACATACAACTACGGAACCCTACACTGCGCGTAGCGCGACATACACTTGGCCGGTTTTTTTTTATATTAATTAAATAAACAATATTTTTGCAGTGCCTCAGCCAATGTGTGTTCGCCAATTTACAAGTGGTGAGTACCTGTACCTACTCGTATCATTAGTCTTATGTCAGATACCTACTTAAGTCATTGATGTGTCACCTTTATCTCTTAGGTCGACACCCGGGGAATACCTCGCGAGGCTGAGTTTTGGAATAAAGTGCAGTCCTCTGTGACATCACAGCAATCTCGCTCAGCACTGCACGATCAGATACGAGCATGCTTTCAGGAGTTGGAGTCAGGTAACTATTCGATTTTTGCAGCAGTGCTATTTTATACTCACATTTTACAGCTCATCGTGAACACTTAGGTAAAGTGATCGTGAAGTGAACTGTCACTTCACCTGAAGCTATTCAGCATTCACGTTTTCGCAGTGATATTTTAACAGAATAGAGTGACTGTAGTGCGCAGACTTGCGTGCCAGACCCTGTCAAAGGCCTTCGAGATATCAAGCGATATAGCAAGTGCTTCGCCGTGTTTCTCGATGGCTTCGCCCCAGCAGTGCGTGACATACACAAGAAGATCGCCAGTTCGCGAGCATAGCGGAGTCTGCTCGGTCGCCCTTTTTCGGCATAGGTTGTACATTCGCAAGCTTCCAGGATTTTGGCACCGTTCTTTTTTCAAGAGAGAGGCGGAACAAGCGTGTCAACACAGGAGACAGTTCAGGCGCACACTGCCTCAACACTCTCGCTGGAATGCCGTCAGGCCCGCTGGCCTTGTTCACGTCTAGACTGCACAATACTCTTCGGACCTCTTTAACGTGAACTGCAATCGAAGAGTCCCAACGAGGTAGTTGGTGATTGTTTAAAGCCAGCGTCTAGACTTGAATTGCTAGAAAAGAGAGATGCAAATATATTTGCAATAGGTTTCAGCATTGGTGGTAAAGTGGGCCGACAAAAGTTCGTTTCAACCGCTTTCGAAAGGGACCAGAACCGTTTACTACTCGGAGTGTGCGATGCTTGTTTGGCCCCGATTTCTGTCATGGTCAAAACGTGCCCCACGTAGAACTCGTTTGCAGAACTCGGCGGCAGAATTAAAAGCTCTTTTCCTCGCGTGAACCCTGCGTGCCCTAACTTTTCGGTCGCGGGCCTTAATCGAGGCTTGGTAGGCAGACTCTTTTCGGGCCTCAGCGTGGGCGCATTCTGCATTATACCAAGGCCTAACAATACCTACACACTACATTTGTGACCGAGCGGGATGTCGGAGAATGGGATAAAATTTTCCATCCCCTGCCGAATCACGTCCGCAACCACTTCAGTACAACACAACGGGTCACCCGAGGAGAAGCTCACTTGCCGCCATAGATAAGACGCAAAAAAGTGCCGCATCTCATCCCCAATCTGCTGACTCGTATCGCCATACTCGTCTCGTGCCTCTAGGGCTCTCATCTGGAGGAGAGCAGGTCGACACGGATTTCACCAGGTAGTGGTCAGACGTTCCGAGCGGGGCTGAGACCGATACTGAATAACTGTCCGGATCAGTTCTTAGCAGGTCTAAGCAATTGGGTGTATGGTCGTCAACATCCGGTACCCGCGTTGCCACATTCACCATCTAGGTTAAATCTAGCGTTAAAGCAAACTTGCGCGCCTCTAACCCGGCATGGTCAGCTTTCTGGTACGGGAACAACTATTCTTTTGAGGTGGGCGGTGAAGCCCCCCAGAAAAATGAGTTTCGCTGTTGGGTACCGTTGCTGGGCTACGTCAGTCGACTCCACAAGGAAATTGAACAGTGCTGTTGTCTCCTGGTCACCACTGTGCGATCGGTAAACGCCGATGTACAGAAATTTATCCACGCCAGTGTCCACCAGTATAGCCACATGGCAGAAAAACCCGATTTCTCAAAGCAACGGAGACGACGACAGCAAATGTCATCGCGGACGTACACACAGACCCCAGCCTGCTTCTTGAACTTGTGTTCAAGAGTAGTTGAGGTACGCCACGTACAACGGAGTTGTTATCTTCGTCTCCGTCAGGAAAAACAGGTGCAGCTATTCGGCCTCAAGGTGATGATGGACCGGATCGAGATAGGAGTGCTGCCCCCTGATGTTAGTGAGGTGCACATTAAGTGGGAGGAAGTGCAGCCGTTGTTTAACCTTATTCTTCTTTTTTGCTTTGGTCATTTTTGTTATTATGAGTAGTTGGGGGAAAAAGTTGAACTGTTGAGGCGTTGCTCAGTGAACCAAGTGGAGCACTAGAGCTAATCCAACCTATGGGGAACTCATTTGGAGACTGCGGGGACGCCCGAACCACCCCGGATATGGCCACCGGGTCCTCCCATCCAGTCGCCGGCTGGCACGGTGCAGCATACCGGGATTTTTCGCGAGTTGGTGGGGCAGCCTTTGGCACGTGGCTGGCGTGCTACTTGGGCCCCCTACTGACTGCGGCCAACGGCTGGCACCGTGCTTCGGATCCCGCTACCCTCCAAAATGAATTACCCAGCGAGACTTGCCCAGAGACCAGGACCAGTTCTGAACAGTGCAACTGACAATTTCCTTCTCCCCCAAGGCACTGGCAGTCCCACACACCGACGGAACACAGGAAGCTGCTTGGCGCCGGACTCCGGTGGGATGGTGGTCGCGAACCAGGGGGCTCCTTGCGGAGCCTACCACCGCTTGAGTAGGATCGTTCAGCCGTACCACAGGCAAGCCTGTGGTGCCGTTTCCCGGGGTAGATCACTTGGAAAAAAATTCTTGCAGTCAGAGATGCCTTTTTTTATAGCCCACTCTCGCGCACTACTATTATGATATGAAGTGAAAGGTATAATGGTATAATGTTGCATAGTCAGAAAGGCTTGTGTTCTAGTTTGAGGGCTAAAAAGCAACGGTAAACCCCTTATTGGTTTACAATAAGTAAGTACCTCTCTTAATAGAGAGGTAGGTACCTACCTAATTGTAAAAAAGGTAATCCTTAAGCTTGTAGCAGCTAGCTTTTTAATAACTACCAGTAGCCTTGTAGAAGCAAACTACAGGCCAAATTCCAAAAGGTGTAGGTAGGTACGTATATAAGGTCCCATTAAAAAAGGTGGACAAATTTAAACGAGTTTAGTACGTCTAACCAAAGATATTCAAGTAAAACCAAACACTGATTAGGTATATGTATTTATTTTATTTTGATCTGAAATATATTTTTTTTTCGACACACTAGACTAAAAAAACATTTATTATGGGTAGATAATGTATGTAAAGTATCAGATTTAGAAAATAACAAAGAGTTTATGTATTGGGTAACCAACAATTTTAGTGTATTTTCGTTAGCTCTTTTTTTTCGTGTAACCTTTTTTTACCATTATATTGGTGGTCTGAAAGATGTCTAAAAATTTGACAATCTATTTTAATGGGACCTTATTTAATATAGGTGCCTTTTACCTAAACCTAGGTGACTTTCCCCTTTTCCAAACACAGTAGAGACTCAAATAACCCAATCAATATTGTTGGCGTGAGTCAGTCAGCTAATCGAAAATTCGGATAATTGACTGTATTTACATGTTGAGCTGTCTATAAAGATAACGTAGGTATGCCGCCCGCGTATGATTTACCTTTAAAACTACAAAGATATTTGATTGCGGTTGGCAATCCAACTATACAATACTTACCATAAAATACCAATACGTTTTCATGTACCGTTTTTTCACAGAGGCTGAAGACAACGGATGCTCTTACTCTAATAAGTTGGAACGATGCTTGATGCTCCGCTTCTCCGATCGTAAGGTCGACGGCAAAGCAACTACTCAGAAACCAGCCTCTACGGAGCAGTCATGAACCAAGCGGTTAGTACCTTCCGAAGAACTTACGAAAAATAGACACCCCGCCTTAAATAATTTCTTTGAGCATTCAAAGAGTAGATTATGCACCGAGGGGATAAAGCAGTGTCTTATGTCACGGGCGTCATATTGAATCCCGAACGGCGAGGGAGTTAATACAAGAATCCTGAATGCACCGTGGCATTTAAGCTAGCCTAGAGCAAAGACACCTTTATCCCTGAGAAGCATACTCTACTTTTCACACCTACGAGAAATTTGTGCTCAAGCCATGAAGAGAGGTGGCTGTTTACTGCGAGTGGCGTCGGCAGACGGTGTGAAAAATTTATTCCGCGCAAGTGTTACAGGTCCTGATATTAAATTTATTCATATCTGACGGGAAGATGAAGCCTTTTGCAAAATATGTCGAAATTTTTATGTTTTAGAAAAGTACCCAAAACACTTAAGAGGAGTTTTCAAAGATTTCTCATTTGAGCCCACCATTTCTTCGTCAGATTTGTCTTTTAAAGTCATTTTGCGTCAAACCGCACCTAATCAAATCAAGATGCACGCTCTGAAGGCCAGTTCGATCCAGCCCGTCCCTAGCTGTTCTCTCCCCAGCGACGCCCTAAGCCGAGGCCCGTACCCCACAGGGGGTGCCCTTAGCGTGTAGTCGCTTAGTTTGTAAGTTTTTTATAAGCCCTGGCAGGAGGCCTTAATATTATATTAAGGCCACCACAGGCAAGCCCGGTTAAGCAGTCGACAACCTTATAGGTTGAACTGCGAGAAGCCAAGAACTCTGAAGACCACGTTAAAATGTGTCTTGGATCCGAAAATAAAAAAAAATTCTCTCAGCAAGCCAACCTTCTCAGTTTTCCGCCTTGTATAAGGGTTGCTCGAGAACCGTGCAAACTCTCTGTAAGTCAGAGAAGTTTTAATTTCATATTTTCGTTTACATTAGGTATAGGTTTTAGGGTAGAGCCCTTACTAAAATTTGCTACAGGCCCCACGCTGGCTTAATCCGGCACTGGTTACGCCATTGAAAATCTATTTACACTATGATAATAACTGAAATAGGTAGAAACGTATTTAATAAATATTTGATGACAGGTAAATGTATTAAAATCAATTTACAGACAAACACAAGCAACGACCGCAGCATCGCATAAGGAACCCAAGGATTAAAATCTATTTTACCTACTTACTTTCTATTTAAATAATTGCAATTCAGAATAAAGTCTGACCAAAACTCAAATGTATTTTATTGTTAGAACGTTTTTTTCTATTTATAGGACGTGAATAACTGGTAGGTAGTACCTACAGTACTTTTTGACAAAAAATAATCCTATCTAAACTAATGCATGGTGTTCCTTGGTGACGTCGTCACAGTGTTGCCCGAAGCCATTCAAGCGGTGCCCTATTCGTGTTACCGGCTTTATCGCAAATAGACGATGACAGGGTAGCCGGGATGTGAAAATGGCTGTGGGTGATACAGGATAGGTTTATTCAAATTCATAGACTTCAATTCATGTGGCAGGATCTGTTTTGGGAGCGAAGGCAGCGTTGGTGAACTCTGAAATGAAATAAATGCTTACCATTAGGGAAACATGAACCTAATGAATACTCTACCTGCATGATAAAAAATTTGATACGTATGCAAAGATTGAGGATTGCAGCCCGAGCCGAAAGTGCAATAACAAATACAAACAAGTAATAAGCGACGTTTTTCAACCCACTTCCAAGGAATTATGAATAAATATCACACCTACACATACCTACATAAATAAAATAGTCATTTGCGAAAAATAGATAGACCTCCCTCAAATGTCACCAAATCGTCCGGTCATGCGGCGCCTCGCATTCAGCGGATTCCCGCGGCCTTCACCAGGTCATCAGCAGACCTTGCGGGAGGCCTTCCAACTCTGAGTCTTTCGGTACGCGGTCGCCACTCCAGAGCATTTCGACCACACCAACTATCTATTCTACTCACTGCCACTAATTAAGATTGGCGAATCTTCGGGCTATGTCGGTGTAACCTTGGTTCTCCTGTGGATATCTTCATTCCTGATTCGATCTCGCAAGGAAACTCTAAGCATAGCCCTTTCCATTGCTCTTTAGTTGCCTTCTGATGAAGCTGGGGAAGCTTCCAGCTTCATCAGAAGAAGAATGAGATAATTATAGCATTTCACTAAAGAAACCCATAAATGGCGCCATCTGTCTTCATCAATGTGAACTGCTAACTACTGTACTATAGCGAAGCGACCCACGAGGTCCGACTTAGTTTTTACTTGCCTGGTCGAGTAGGTAGTACCTCCACTTGTTTGTCATTAGGTTAATACAGTTTATTTTCGTGAGTATTATCGTAAAACTGACACTAAGGCAACGAGTCAGTTCTTTTTTATTTTCCGAAAACTGCGTTAACGAATCTACGCACTGAGTGTACATGTTAATAGGGATTTCATTTAAGTTGCTATAAATATGATACTAACAAAAATAAAACAGCAAAATAAGGTATCATTAAAATTGTATTACAATTGCAAAATAAAACACAAATACCTTTACTTACACTAGTCATGGTAAAATAATTTGCAATATAAATAATAATTAATATTTCCAACTTGAACACAATCATAACGAAGGTTTTCCAACCACTTTAATACTTTCACAGTCTTAACTTTTTTATTGTTGGCAATTAATGTTCAATTAGAAGTTTTATTGTTTTTGTGTTAGGGTCAGCTCACAACGAAAAGCGACGCGACACGATGCTGCGCGCACTTTTTAACATAAAACGATACAATGCGATGCAATATAGAACTTTATTTCCTATACAGAAGGTACATACTTCAGTGAGAGACGCGCAGCGCCCGAAGCAACGAAACTTCGCAATTAGACTCTACATAGAAAAGCCCGCTAAGCTCTTTCAAGCCGCTGCGCTGAGCAGATCAACTGGCCTCTTCAACCATACTTATGCAACGTCCCGCATCGTCTTTTTATATGAGCTGATCCTTAGTTTTCTCAAATGCTTCTTTAATGTACTGCAGGGGCTAATATTGAGAGATTCAGGGTGTTCAGTGTAAGGGGGGGCTGGCTTGTGCAAACTCTTGGCTGTGCTTGAATATGCTTTGTCCACCTGCTCACATGCATCAGGGATTCTAGTTCTGTGACTGACAGCTTCTTCTGAAAAAAGATAGATAAAATGTTGCTCAAATAATTATGACAAAAAAGTAGGTGTTGTGAACACCTTTAAATTGACCATTGAATATTTTACCCGACAATGGCAAGGCCAAAAGGAAGGATTTTGATTTTTAGGTTATACCTATTTATCAAGTGGAGTTATCTATTAGTTCATAAAAATTGATTCCATTAATTCTGATCAATCTTTTTCCTTTGCTTTTTCGTTTATTAATTAACCTTTTGCCCACCACAGTCTGCTATAGTCGACAAATGAAAAAGTGCCCAACACAGTTTGTTCTATAGCCTGCTCAGTGTAAGTGGGTTCTTTCTTATGTTTGTGAGCTGATTTACTCTTGGCTACTTTTTTTTCTACTGTTGTTCAATAAATTCTTCAACAGTTATGGAACAGGGTGGCAGAAGCCAACTTTACTTACAATAATAGGGTACAGCACATAAAATGCTGCTATATCTGTCACATTTAAGCTCTGTCCAGTTAGGTAGGTATTCTTTTCTAATGCCTTGTTTATATCCTGAAACATTACAAAAATAGCTCATGTTAGAAATAGTCTATAGTCCAAAATGATAAAATAATTAGGTGAACTGGTGCAATCAAAGGGACCTGCCTTTTGATTGGTTTGGTATAAAGAAGAGGGAAATAACAATAAAAGGTAATTTACCCCATGTTTCGTAGCATTCTGGGTAAAGATTGGCATCACTCAACTCTTGCACAGGTGCCAAAGAGTACAGAAAAAGTAAATGCCTTGGCCAGTACTTAAGACAGCATTGTCAAACCTCCATACAAACTATGCGTGTCAGTGTCACCATATACTCATAGAAATTGATGTTCCATGACAATGTTTATGGCTAAGACAGCTGATACTTGTGCCCTGGGCAATTGTGTGGCCAAATATTCCATAAGCACATACACACACACACACACACACACACACACACACGCGCGCACACACACACACGCGCGCACTCACACACGCACACCCATACTCTGGCAGAGAGAACATTTATTTTTATTAAACATGCAATTACCCTTAAAAATCCCTGTGCGAAGGAGGGGCTAGCCGCAGCCTGGTTTGCATACATAGCTATGTGCTCCAGCCACTGGTAGCTGAGAAGCATCAGCTCCTGATTCTGTTTAACTCCTGCACTCGATGCTAATTTTAATACTATGGTAGCGAAGCCTTCTATGCTCTGCTTATTTAAGACAGTTGTAAGAACCTAAAAATTATAAAAACGATTCATGTTTTATTATGAAGTATGTAAGTATATAAGTGTGTTATTGATTAAGGGGACATCTTAGTGCGAGTTTAAGTGTATTTTATAAAGGTATTCTATCTATCTTAAAAGTAATAACCTTATCTGTATTGTAACATACGGTCCCCACCGGTACATTGTAATATCTACCAACTTGTTTAATTACTTCAACGTTACAGGCGCTCATTGTTATATCTTCAGTATCTGTTTTAAAATGTGACCGTGTAACGATTTCCAGGTTCGGAATATATTCACAGCTGCAATTTATTCTGATGTACCACAGCTGGAGCTGGAAAACTCCAACATGACACCATAGGCTAATGAGTATGACACAGTTTTAATGTCAATTGTCAAATTCTAAAACAACGTCTAATGTCTATGGTAAACTAGAGGAGTCCTGAAATCGGCACTTCCATTTTAACAGAAGCACTGTTTCTGGGTGAGATCGAGAACTGGAAACGACGTTGTCAGTGTTGTTACACACTATAATTTTATAAACTAGCAACATTGGTTAATCACTAATCAGCCATTGAAATGGTTGTTGATTTGTTGATACTGGGACTGGATTGATTGTTCGTTCGATCTTCATATTTCAAGTTGTATTGGAGTTTAACTGACAAAAATCAGATATAAAGCTTGTCCAAAAAAGCATACATTCACCAAGCACTTCTGGGATCGGTAACTCTACTCTTTAAGGACGAAAATGCTACCGTAAACATACATGTGAAAATATGATCCTGAGCAATTTAGTGTAATATCGCAAATAATTTACTTTCTTACCGAATTTCTTTATTTGTCTTCATGTTGACTTTGTGCCACAATTATTTTCGAGTAACAAACAACAACAAAAATAACAAAGATGTGCCCCAGCGCTTTAACAAGAGGAAGTTTGCGTTCGGCGTTTTCATTCTGTTATTGGTCGTTGTACTGTGGGTGGTATCTTCGGAGATGACAAAAGTAAGTCATAAAACTCATTAACCAGATCTTTCAAACGTGCTTGTATTTTTTTATCAAGTTTAAATACCGGTGTTGTTTTTGTTGACAGTATTTGTACATAGAGAAACATATAGAGAGACCATTCCTTGTGACCTATGTGAGGAGTTCACTGCTGTTTATTTACCTTTTAGTACTATGTTTTACACCTCCTGCGAGGGACCCATGTCAACCTGCTGATTACACGGTGAGTTTATTATAATAAAATCAAACCCATCATGTGAGTTTTATCAAAACTTCTGTAAACTTGTTCTCCAAAGGATAAAGTAAACTGTCTAGGTAACATTTTATATACCTTAAGATAAAGAAAAATATTTTTCAATACTTGATTGAATTTTTGGTTCACTGATATGATGTAACTAGCTTTTACTCCAATTTCGTACGCGCATATCCCATTTTTTCCCAATCCTGTAGGAATTTCCTTTTCCCGTATAGCATTCTTCTTGAATATGGCAATTATACACAAAAAGAAATTTCCCAATCTGACTGGTAGTTCCAAAGATTAGCACATTCAAACAAAAAAACAAACTCTTCAGCTTTATTATATTAGAAGCAGTAAAACTAGTTTAGTATTGGTTCTTATAAGAAAAAAAATGTTTCATTTTCCATAAATTTTATGTGCATTCGGAATCTGCACAAATTATATTAAAATGCACAAAATGTTGCATTTACAAGATCAGTTCAGTCATCAGTCAGCACAAGTTGTGCAATTAGTTTTACACCAGCCATATCATCCATCTTTTAGTATTCTCTGTAATAATAATTTTTTTCCTGGATATATCCAAATAATTTGTTTAAACTACCTCTGAATATATGCTCAACAGCTATTAGAAATAAATTTAGATTAGACAATATTATTAACACAAAATTGAATACTCCATAACAAATTTAAATTTATTTTTAAAACAAAAATATATTTTTCAGCAACTATTGGAACAAACAGGAGAAACGGATGATGAAAGTTATTTCAATGAATCTACAAACAGTTTGGTGAGTATTTTATTAACAAAAAGTAAAAAAAAAACTGACATCCCCTTACTCAGACTTCCTCCTAATCTTTGCTAACCCAGGATGTATTTTTAAACCTTTGCAATATTAAAAAAATTAATTGACCTTGAACTTGATAATGTTAAATTAGACCTTGACATTGAATATATGTCATGTTTGCTTTCCTTCACCTTGTGGTTATTCAAGACTAGTGTTGGTTTCATTTATGCATGTCATTGTTGGTGCAGTCCACTTCCATATTGACCATTAAGCATGCAAAAATGAAACAAATCTGTAGTCCTTGACTGATATTTTCTTTCAAGGGTAAGATGTTTTATTAAAACAACCTTTTTGTATTGTTTTAGGTTCAGAATCAGGTAAACAAACAACATTTTACAATATTGCTTGGGATAAAAAAATACAACCTGTATTTTTCAAGGCTTGGAAATATTATATGGACAAAATGTACTGTATAACAAAATATTTTGCTTTACGACTTTTGGAAATAAGTAATAGGCAATTAGGAAGGGATTATAATATTTCCAGAAGTCTTGGCATTAAAGTGGTTGAAATTGTAATAGGTTTATGGAATTAATAAAGTTTCTTAGCCTTCTAAAGGCATGGTTTATGAAAAGTGAATTTTATTGCTTGATAATATTTTAGGGAGACTCGACGTTTGTTCCTGTACGGGCAGGAGAGACTACTGACAGCGACGATGCTGCTCCAAGAGCTGTGCGATTCAATAAAGTGGCTGAGGTAAGTGTTCTTTTGCTTTCTTCCCATAAGCATATGTATAGTAGGTAATAAATAAGTTGAGACGCATGACTTAATTAATTATTTAATATAGGGTTGTCTGAGCCATGGGAAAGCTATTGGAAATACCCTCAGTGTTTCTGGAAAAAAGTTATTGTTCCATCACAAATAAAATGCAATTCAAGTGATGCGATTGCCTGTTGAAACCTCATGCAACCAATCATGGACAGTGACAATTTGGCACAATCATTTAGTGATAATTTGTGTTTTTTAAAACTAGGCCTGAAACAAACATAACTGGGGAAAGATTAAAATAGGTCCACTTGGCGATTCTATGGTCTTATTAAGGGTTTGTACTAGTCTTACTCATACATTTTGTACAAATTGACATAAAATCGGCCAAGTGCGTGTCGGGCCAAACGCAGTGAACGGTTCCGTAGTTGCTCGTCCCGCAAACCATGGCCAAATAATCAGTACGAATTTCACTGTAAGAATACAAAGTTACAAGTGCATTTAGTTTTAGGTCATTTTCTATGGAATTATTACGAAGTTTTTACTTATCCTGTTACATTTTATACGTCGGTCAAGTATATTACCCATTAACTTTTTGAGCCTAGTTAGCTGTGATAATTTCCCTTTTAAATTCGTTTTTCTACCATGAATTTTTACACTTGACTCTAACAAAAATTAGGATTTTAAAGCTTAATATTTCGCAAACGTATCCTTGGACGGAGAAATAGTTTTCGCACACCCTCAATATTTTTAAGCGACCTATCCAACGACACAATAGACGATTAAAAAAACATTGCCAGTTTTAGCAGCCCAAATTTTTTTTATCACATATTTTACCAATTTGTCAGCGTGATTAATACCAAAATGTACCAAATTCCTACTTTTTAGTGCTAAGTGTCTCTGAGCTAAACCGCGGACACACAGACAGACATGGCAAAACTATAAGGGTTCCTTGTTGACTACGGAACCCTAAAAAACTGGAACACAAAAATAGCATGTCTAGCTTTTGGCACAACCGGAACCGCAAAAAACCGTGCTCCTGTGTCTAATTTTGCTGGGGAGTTTGTTGCTCCACTTCTTCCCAGCTACAACACAAGGAAGTGGTGACGGGCGGGCGTTTTGGGGGACTGTCTTTATGTAGAACTTTGACGTTCAAAAAGTGCTGGCACTCAGCCTAATTTGCATAAATGACTTTTGAATTTTGAATTTTAATCAATCGGGGAGTACACTTGTGAAGTTGTGATGTATGTGGTCAGGTGCGCGTGATGTCGGCGGCGATGGCGAGCGAGGCGCTGCTGGCGCGGCTGTCGTGGGCGGCGTCGGTGCGCGCCAGCGAGCACGCGCAGCGCCGCGCCGCCGCCGCCGCCACGCGCCGACACCTGCGTCTTGCACTGCTCTTCTGTGTACCAGTGAGTTTACCATTCTCATCTTTTATTTTGCTGGCCTATTTTGTGTACCACTGCTGGGCAAAGACCTCCCCTTCCTCTTGCCATACCTCTCTATCCTGACCAAGTTTGACCCGCAAATGTCATCAGATCGTCACACCATCTTCGCCGCGGCCGGCCTCGACGGCGACGTGCCCCTCTCCGCGTTCAGTGAGTGATGTTCTTTGCCCATCTCTCATTTAAACTTTTCAAAATTCTCATCTAAACTTTTTTTTTTATTAACCTTCCTACATTCCCTGGGCATTCCACTCTTCCCGGTTTTTGCCTTCTCCTAACAATAGGTAGTCATGAACGCCTCTCAGTCGTCACGCCATCTAGGCCTTCGGTGAGGAACGAAGCCCGTCCTGTTTCCCATTGCGTAACGACTCTGGCCCATCTGTCCCGATGCATTATGAGTTTATGACTAACATTTTTCATTCGTTTTTTTTCCAAGCCCAACATTCTGATCCATACAGTACGACAGGTCATATCACGGACTTATAGATTTTCTCCTTTAACATGAGGGGCTTCCGCTTAAGAAGGGGAACTTTATGTTCCTAAAAAAACAGAAATACATCTTCTGTGAAAATTTCAACTGTCTGGCTATCGCGGTTCATGAGATGCAGCCTGGCCTAGTAATAGGGTCCCGTTTTAACCCTTTGGGTACGGAACCCTAAAAAAAAGACCGGTTCCTGTTGAATACGAAGCGCAACCGCGGGAAATAGCCCTAGAATAAACTCAAAAATTATGCTGTTGGTCTCGATGCTTTTTAAGTCAAAAAGCATCGAGACCAACAGCATCGCGTCCCTTTTCGCTGCTTGACGATATTAACACACTATTTACTAGACCCTGTATCGTTTCAGTGGTTCATATCAAACTACCTGTATCGACTGAGCCTGCTGCATACGACGACGGGCTCGGCCACGATATACACGTCGACGGCGGGCGCACTAGCGTTGTCGTTCGGCGCCATCTTCGCGCAGGTGCCCAACGACAGGTTTACTCTGTCCAAGTTCATTGCTGTGCTACTCACTGCTGGTGGACTGGTAAGTGTGATCTAGGGTTTATAACATCCACACTTCACTGTACAGACCAGTCATCACTCGAAGAGTAAATAAAGTAAGGAAAGACGCACAAAACAAATAACATACTGACCTTAACTTATAACGTTATGTTATCTATGTACCTGTGTTCATATTTCTTTGTGTTTTTGTCTTATAAAATAAATCAATTCAATCAATCAGTTGATCCGTTGATATTGTATAAATTAAATTAAAAAATGTCATGGCGATGTACATAAACAGTGTTATTGTTATTTGTACAACACTTTTCCGGGTGTTAAAGTACCCATGAGATCATGATTATAAACAACTTGTATACTGAGACCCACCCTGAAAAAGCAGCTCTTTCATACATTTTATCTGATAAATAATATTGCACTTTGTATTAATAAGCTGATATTTTTTTAATAATGCAGGGCAGGACTCATAGTTTAAGTCCCTGAAAGTGTTATAATACTAAACAGATGGTATATTTTTCAATCTTAATTCTTTTTCAGGTGGTTTTGGGTATAGCAGAAAGTCATCAAACGAATTGGATAGCAGTATTAGCTGCACTGGGCTCAGCATTATGTTATGCAGTACATTTACTTTTATTTAGACAAGCTTTAAGAAATGGGGACGATATCAACTCGTCCTTACTTGTAGGTTAGTAAAACGAATTTCATGTTTATTTTCATTACAAAATTGAAAACAATTTCAATTCAAATCCATCCTTCAAATTCTCGCTTATTTCTTGTCTTTTTTTTTCTCATACAAAAATAAAACTACTTCCACTTTAATCAGAGTTGAATGTTTTCCGTAGTCCGATATGAAGTGGATACTAGCAGAATAGTGTGTATGGCCAGTAGCTGTCTTTGTGGGCCACGTGAATCGCAAATGAGTTCTGCTTATAGATATTTCAAATGTCAAAAAAGAGATGTATTGGCGGCACGTCTCTGTAGTAAATTTTGTGAGGGTATTGCTTCGTCCATTCTCCATGTTTATGTAAGACTAGCACTTCGCCCGCAACTTCGTCTGCGCAGATTCAGTACAAACGTACTGAGTCTGCGCAGACGAAGTTGGGGATTTTCAATTCATAGTGGCAGCAACGTTTAAAAAAAAAGGTTCATTGCCTTATAGGTTAAATTTCCATAAATTCCTTCCTAGTGCTCACCTACATAATAAAAGGAATCAAAAAAAAAGGGAAAAAGAGGGAAATAAAAAGGGGATAAATTACAATAAGATGGAATGCTATAGTTAAGCCATACATAGGAAGGCTTAGTAAAGATCTGTCAACATGTTGGATAGATTACAAGAAGGCCTATGTTTCTGTGCCACATACATGGCGCATGAAGGTGTTAGAGTTGTACAAAATACATAGATGCAATTCTACGCACCTTCCTTGAGCCATGTATGAGGTAATGGAAAACAGTCCTTCGCTATCCAGGTGTCGCCCAATTCAAGGGAATGATGAACGTATAATTATGGATTAAACGGGGAAGCCTTCCTAGTCCCAGTAGTTTCGGCTGTGCGTAGATATGTCAGGCAGTTTCTCTTGTAAGCATATAAATTCCATCTAGGAAATGAATGAATGAGTTTTGAATGTGTCAGGTCTCGTGGGCTGCGCATGTGGCTGCTTGACGTGGGTGGTGGGCGGTCTGCTGGCGGCCTGGGGCGTCGAGCGAGCTGAGCTGCCGCCACCGCGCCAGTGGAGCTGGCTGCTGCTGGACGCGGCGCTCGGGCCCCTGCTCATCGACTCGCTGTGGCTCTGGTAACTATCACTCTCCTAGCTCGATGAGCTGCCGCCACCGCGCCAGTGGAGCTGGCTGCTGCTGGACGCGGCGCTCGGGCCCCTGCTCATCGACTCGCTGTGGCTCTGGTAACTATCACTCTCCTAGCTCGATGAGCTGCCGCCACCGCGCCAGTGGAGCTGGCTGCTGCTGGACGCGGCGCTCGGGCCCCTGCTCATCGACTCGCTGTGGCTCTGGTAACTATCACTCTCCTAGCTCGATGAGCTGCCACCACCGCGCCAGTGGAGCTGGCTGCTGCTGGACGCGGCGCTCGGGCCCCTGCTCATCGACTCGCTGTGGCTCTGGTAACTATCACTCTCCTAGCTCGATGAGCTGCCGCCACCGCGCCAGTGGAGCTGGCTGCTGCTGGACGCGGCGCTCGGGCCCCTGCTCATCGACTCGCTGTGGCTCTGGTAACTATCACTCTCCTAGCTCGATGAGCTGCCGCCACCGCGCCAGTGGAGCTGGCTGCTGCTGGACGCGGCGCTCGGGCCCCTGCTCATCGACTCGCTGTGGCTCTGGTAACTATCACTCTCCTAGCTCGATGAGCTGCCGCCACCGCGCCAGTGGAGCTGGCTGCTGCTGGACGCGGCGCTCGGGCCCCTGCTCATCGACTCGCTGTGGCTCTGGTAACTATCACTCTCCTAGCTCGATGAGCTGCCACCACCGCGCCAGTGGAGCTGGCTGCTGCTGGACGCGGCGCTCGGGCCCCTGCTCATCGACTCGCTGTGGCTCTGGTAACTATCACTCTCCTAGCTCGATGAGCTGCCGCCACCGCGCCAGTGGAGCTGGCTGCTGCTGGACGCGGCGCTCGGGCCCCTGCTCATCGACTCGCTGTGGCTCTGGTAACTATCACTCTCCTAGCTCGACGAGCTGCCGCCACCGCGCCAGTGGAGCTGGCTGCTGCTGGACGCGGCGCTCGGGCCCCTGCTCATCGACTCGCTGTGGCTCTGGTAACTATCACTCTCCTAGCTCGATGAGCTGCCGCCACCGCGCCAGTGGAGCTGGCTGCTGCTGGACGCGGCGCTCGGGCCCCTGCTCATCGACTCGCTGTGGCTCTGGTAACTATCACTCTCCTAGCTCGACGAGCTGCCGCCACCGCGCCAGTGGAGCTGGCTGCTGCTGGACGCGGCGCTCGGGCCCCTGCTCATCGACTCGCTGTGGCTCTGGTAACTATCACTCTCATCACTGGAATATCTATAAGAACGGGGATAGATCATGCTTAGGACCAATGGCCTAATGTGCTTTCCAGTGGTACAGGAATGTCACACCACCAATTTCCTAACCCCGGGTCGTGCCAGACTATCAGACTATGAGAGTTATGAAAAGCAACGAACACACACACCACAGCGAGCGGGTATCCCTTCTCCTGTAAGAATATTGTCCCGTCCGCAGGGGCAGGTCGCTGACATCCCCTCAAGCGGCGAGCAGCACGCTGGGGCTGGCCGTGCCGCTGTCGCTGTGCGTGGAGGCGTGGCGCGGCGGCGCAGGCTCGTGGGGTGCGTGGCGCGCGCTGGCGGCGGCGCTGGCGGGTGCGGGCTGGGCCGTGGCCGCCGCGCAGCTGCCCCGGGACACCTCGCTGTTCACGTGCCTCACCGACCGACTCAGGGCCGCTGAGGGATTCACGTGAGTACATTCAACTGTTTTAAAGCATATAAAATTAATCAAAATAATACAGCCTTTTTATTTTTTCTGATTTTTTTGTTATTAATGATGATGCAATCTTGCCCATTTCGGCCACAGCGACCACATTCCATGTTAATATTTAACTAAAAAAACAATGTTTCATCGCCAACCATACTAATCGCTGACCCACATTACCAGGGTGATAAGAAACATTCCGGACCTGGACGAACAGTCGGAAGCGCTGATGTCGTCGGACGAGCCCACGTAGCGCACCCCGCACGACTCCTGCCACGAGAGGATCCACTGCAAAGTATGAGCCGCCCCCAATCACCGACATGTCGCGGCTGTTACTTTGCCACTTTAACTAGACATAAGTAAGTATAATCCATTTGCATAGAGAATGGACTGAGTGTTCTTAACCGGCTGTCAAGCGAATACCGTCTTACAACTGTGAGAGAGACAAAGAAAGTGATCCTTTTTTCCGTAGATCGCTCTGGGCGGTGCAGGAAGGAGTGTTAGGTTTGTACTGACAAAACCCACCCGCGTTCCTTCAAACGCCCTCTGCGTTTCGGGGCCTCAGTAACTCTTTCAAACAATTCCGCAGCAAAAAAAGTGATCCTGCGACCAGTCTTTGTTTTTTTACTAGTTTTTCGAATTGTCTGGCTGTCAGTGTCACCTTCGTCACTATGACTTACAAAAAACAGGAAAGTATTAGCCGCACAGTAGCTCTGTCTCTTTTTACAGTCTAGTAAATTGTATGACAGTATTGTTCAGTCCATTCCTCTATGAGTATGGTATAGTCCATCCGCTTAAATAATGTCGATGAACGAGCAGCGTGCAAGAAATTAAAAAAAAAAGACATTTTGAACAACAATTTCGTGCGAATATGTGAAATCAAAGGTCAAAAGTGTGGTTCGAATCACCCAAAGTGCCTATAATTTCTTTGTAGAAGTTCAATGGTCCACAACTTATTTAATCTATAGTATAGAATCTAAAGCGTACCATTGACCTCTTCTACAAATAAATTTTAGGCTCTTTAGCTTTGGGTGAATGCGTCTCCACTTTTAACTCTTGACTGCACATTTGCAGCGGTAATTGTCCTCGTAGGTATTTTCAAATTATTGCAGCTGCACTATTTGAGCGGATAGACTTCACACGACTTTTTCAACGACACTCGTGACTTCATTCATTCCGTATAGGATACGCAACTATTTATTTTAAGAGCATCACGTCTTATGAAACCCCTCGGCCCCAGGGCCTTCAAAAGCCTGTGATCTAGATCAATTATAAATATGTAGATTTTCAGAGCTTGACTTACCATGAATTATATTGTAGTGTGCAAAGCGATTATGCCAGATTGTATTATAATATCTCTTACGGTGATATTAAAGCTGTATTCTGGCACTGCATATAATTTTATGCTTGAGTTTTTGGTGTGTAGCTAGTCTGGTGTTAACTTTATATAATAAACGCACCTAGATTGAAGTATTTGTGTGGTCACACCTTGTTTTGACTAGTCTTATTTATATCTAAACTTCTTGACGAATAATATAAAGTTCGTTTGTTTGTGTTTGTAAAATACTATCTCTGGAAGTAGTGATTTGATTTCGAAAATAATTCATTGATAGAAATCTACACTATCTCTGACTGCCATCTTTATTCCTGTAAAGTCACGGTTCCTGTGGGATATGACACAGGAGCGAAGAGCGGTGAAAAGTTAGTTAAAACTAAAAAAAAAACTATTAGGTGTGGTAACCATTAACTTTGTAAAATTTCCTAATTTATATTCTTATGAAAATGATGTAATAAAAGTTATGAAAATAGAAATTAATAATTAAATCATATTTTATTATAATAAAAGATCCTAAAACTTTAAAATCTATACAGAAAACGTTGTAAATTGTAAATTTAAACTAAGCTATCTGTAGTTTAATTGTGATTAAATTCTTGTATATCTGAAAAACTATATTAGATTCTGAAATAAAATCAACTATTAGATAATTACACAAGTCGTAAAGACTTACCTGATATAAAGCGATCATCGTGCTAAACCGCAATCGTCGCCTTCATTACTACGACAAAATTGCAAACGACTTCGACACTCTCGTGTTTGCGAACCAATATACGCTACGATCGCGTATTCGCGCGATAATCGTTTTCTATGTGTATTACGCCTTATGTAATATACTTAATAGTTGAGTACCACTGAGTCCATTTAATTCCTACAAAGTAACTAGTAAGTGATATGTTTCTATTTATTCACTAGCTGTGCCTTTGATCTCTATGTTACTAGGGGTAAAATCAATTAAGGCTTAATTCACCGAATAATTGGTTTGAAAACTATGTTTGTATTTTTAGTACTTAATTGAAATTGGTGTGTAGCTATATTTGCATTTATATGACGTTCAAATTATTCATTGGAATTAATATATTTGTTGTTCGTGTTTTGTCCTGTTAAAAATCGTCCTGTTGTTTTTACTCGATTCAAAATTGTATCGTCTTGTTTTCTTGTTGATTTATCTACCTTTTTTATTAGACTATTTTTCAAAGCTAAAGACAATTTTCTATGTTTCTACAATGATTATGACTGTTTAATTGAACTTTGTAAATAGATAATATCAACTACTGTATGTAATTATAAATGTATACTATCTACCTGTTGTATATTGTGTTCTAATTATAATTGACACAGTATTATGTAAGTGAATTATTTTGTGTTATGAAAGTAGTAGCAATAGATTTTATATACATATTACAATAAGTTTTATTAAACCGAAACTAAAATTGAAACTGGTTAATACGAGCGGAACTCTCCAAGGGCGTACACAGGATTTGAGCTAGGGGGGGGGGCAGCTCATACCTGTTTTGCAGTTTGTTGTGCTCCAAGATCGACGACTATACACTGAGCCGTCAAGGTGTTTCGGGTGCGGGCGGGGCATTCGTTCGCGCCCATCCCGAATATTCCCAGTATGGAGTGCCACCAGATGGCAATCGGGAATAAAATTTTGTCAGTTGCCACCAGGTGGCGCCTGGCAATTTATTGCCCCCTCTTCAAATTGTCGCTGTCGGTCTTACGGCCGCAATGAAGGGGTTGACGGTCAGACTTTTCCAACTTGGTTTTATTATCTAGTAGATAAGTGATATTATTAGGAACATACAAACAAAATTGTCTTCATCGTAGACTCTGCTTTTAATCACTTTTTATTGTTAATCATAAAACCTGGTGTAAATTCGTATCGCAGATATAATCAAAGTATTTACAATAATTAAAATACCTCACAAAAGCTAGTCATCACTCACAGATTATTAATTTACATATTTACAATAAAGTAACTTATGTCTTAACAATAACATTACTAAATAAAAATGATACAACCCTACGCACCTTCCTGATGTCGTGTATGGGACAATGGAGGACAGTCCTTCGCTATCCAGGATGTCGAAATTTCCAGAAAAACAGCGAACCGGTAAGGATCGAGCGGGGTATATTTCAGGGCGATAGTTTGAGTCCGCTTTGGTTTTGCCTAGCCTTGAATCCTCTAAGCACACTGCTGGAGAATTCAGGGCTAGGCTATCGGTTGAAGAGAGGTGTTCAAGTTATATATATCTCACCTCCTTTAGGTACATAGATGATTTGAAACTCTGCCCCCAGTAATCTGCAACTGATGGAGCTACTGAAGGTACTAAAACTTTCAGTAGCGTCATCAGGATGGAGTCTGGTGTGAAAATATGTGCGGTCATGCATGTAAAGCGTGGGGAGATTATGGAATCCGTGGGAACTCAACTCTCGGATTCCATAAATCTCAGATCCCTCTCTTGAACTGAAACTTCGCCTAAAGAAGGCATTCAATAGCCTTCTATCGGGCGGAAACAAGGTGCGCTCCTTCAACGGTAGGATCATACCGGTATTGATTTACTCTTTCGGCGTACTCAAATGGACTCAATCGGAACTTAACGCCCTGGATAGGCGAGTCCGTCAAAGTCAAAACGTTTATTTCAATTAGGCCATTAAACGGCACTTTTGAACGTCATCGTTTACAGTTCACTAAAATAATAATGTTACATTAATAAAGTGACTCTACTGTCCATTCGGAAAGGTAGATTCTTATGGAGAAGAACGGACAAGAAGCTCCATAGTTACTCTTTTCAAATAATGATTTAACAAAATTTGGTATACAAAAATTAATTTAATATTATGTGAGGACGATGCACCCAGAGTATGCTACTTAAAGAACGAAGTATCACCAGCAGAGGTAAACTTATTAATTTCCTAAAGAAATGTAGGTAAATGGTACTCACATATTTACAAACATTGGAACCATCAATTAAACAACAGTGTGTGAGTCAACAGAAAAATAAAAACACAAAAAAAGAAACAGTATATCTATAAAGTTAATACATTAATCAACCAGTTTGACCTTCACCCTTGATTGTACTATGGAGCAGGACCAGCATGTTTCCAAGCATTCTTATCCTGAATGTAATCTTCTAATTCGTAATATGCTTGTTCACAAAGTGTACTTTTAACATGAGTTTTAAATTTTCTTTCATTTAGTTCTAATATGTCAGAAGGTATTTTGTTGTAACATTTAACACAATACGCCATGAAAGAAGTGTGGACTGGGGACGGGGGTGCAATATGTCGGGCATGACACCGTCCGGGAGAATCGATTCACCACATTATCTCTGGTTGTTCTCGTCTAGCTTACGGATAATACTTGCATAGGCACAACCTTGTAGCCAATATTATCCATTAGCAACTTGCTCTGAAATACTCTCTTGGGCTAAAAGTGGAATAAGTGAAACAGATCTAACAATTTTCGCATAATCAACCGCGGACGAGGTGAACAGGGTGAGTGGTTGCGCTGATCCTGAGACCACAGAACCCGCAGCAGAAATGCTTAGCCTTTAAAAGGGGGTAGACCTACTAAATCCGCGCGGGCGAAGTGCTAGTTCTAGATAAAATAATGTGATAAATTTCAAATACAATAGGTATACTTAACGACTGAAAAGCGATTTTTTCAACACTTCATTTTTAATTTTCACGTTCTAGTTTCCAGTACGTAATAGAAATTGCCAAGAAAATTTAAGGATATTTATTCTTCTAGGGGGAGGTAGCTGCCCCGCCCCCCCCTGCCCCTAGCTGGGTACGCCGATGGAACTCTCTCTCTGTCGTCTTCACACGAACACGGCGGCGCGGCGTCGCTATGCTTTTAAGGATTTCAGGCGTGGTTTCTTTGATTTATAGGGTGTATGAAGAAGCCTCGTCTAGCAGAAATTGGTCCACAGGTCTCCGAACCCAACCTTTAAAAATGGAAAAATAATATTCTTTAGGGTCAATTCATAGTAGCGCAGAGTCGAATCGCATCGAAGCGTCAATCTGAAACTTAACATAGCAAATTGCCCTTATCTCCACAACGTAATGCACATATTTCTTCTGAGAGAAATAGAAGACGCGCAAATGCTCGTCTGAATGGATTGCCAGTCCCAGTAAGACGCGCTCAGTCGTTACCTGCTTTTAAAAGACTTGTAACATTACCTGTTGCTGTGATTATCGATAGTCATCATTTTTTTTTTTGCCTGCATACTAGGTATTGTATGTATGTATCTATTATAGAGCTTATTATGTATGTATCTGTGTATGTTTTATGTTATATTATAATTAAATTGGGTTTTGTCACACCAATGACAGCCCTTTTTCATGTCCAGAAAATTACTGTCTATCCCAGGTTGTTTAGAAGAGATAGCGGAATGCGATAAGGCCGGTCCATTGCATGTGTTTTAGTTTTAAGTTTCCTTTCTGTTTTACTTTTAGTGTACAATAAAGTATTAAATAAATAAATTCGCCCGCATTCGACGGAATTTACGCGTCTGAGCGCGACCAACGCTGATTGGTGCGTGCAACTTCGCTTTCTAATGGTGAAGATTTATTGACGCTTTGATGCGCTTCGACTCTACGCTAGTATGAATTGACCCTTACTTTGCCGTCATTCGCGAAATTGTTTCTATGCCAAGTGTAGGTACCTACTGGATCCAATTTTACGCACATGGAGTCGCAATGGGCTTTTCAGACACAAAAACAATCAGAAATTAAAAAATATAAAATACAAGACAAAAACAGTGTTATTGGACATAACTAAATGACGCACGATGTGTGGTGGGATGCAATTTTTTAACCCCCGACCCGGTAACAAGTTTGACCGCTGTGTGTCTGTCTGTGGCACCATAGCTCTTAGACGGATGAACCACGGATACGGTTTTTTTATGTGATTATTTCTAGGCGCTCAGTCGACGCAGTTGACGCAGGAGTCTAAGGATTTTTCTTTTACGTCTCATGACTTCGCACATATTGAACGTCTCTTCCAAGTCCATGTTGAAATGCACCTAGAATTGAAAAAAAAAATGTTTACTTCATCTTTCATGAGGCCTCTGGCGACAGGCACTACCGTCACCCTACATAATTATGTATTATGCTAAGTAAGTCCGCATCGTTACATGTCTGCGTAAAGATGCTCCTAGCGAAGCTCCACATTGTGGTCAATGTGGTGAAACAGACGACCTCCTCGGACAAAATGGCCTATCCTGCAATAGGAGCGCTCGTCGGATAGCACAGCTCACCATAATTTAATAACATCATCCCTTCTGCTTTTGTCACCGCTGGGGTGCCAGCTATTTTAGAACACGATTACAATCGTCACCCAACAGCTTGGCGTGACGATAGTAAGAGGCCATATTATGCCGCAGTAAACCTTACACCCTCCCATCTTCATCACCACGGCGGGCTGTGCTGAGGCGGCTGCTGCAGATGCAGAAAATCTCAACCGGATATTGTAACAACCTTATTGATAGTTCGTTTGAGGGTGAAACCTTACATTTAGTCGACTCTTCACGTGACCAGAGGGCTGATCTTTTCTTCGGTCAAAGAATCGCATGACCATTCAACGAGGCGTTGTTGCCTGTGTTTTCGCCCGTGGCACACCGTGCAGGCTGGACGTGCCAACACTACTTACTGAATTTGGTTGTTTAACTTAAAACCCTAAGCCCTAAACTAGTGATCATAGTGAACACTACATTTGGCTGGCTTCTCACGGCGCGTGATATCACGAGTCGCGCCGTGCCGAGCTGGTTAGTCGAGCGACCACACGCCATGGCGAGCCCGCGTCACCAGTTTTCAATGGCGCGCGACACGGCGCGCATGACCCTGCCGCCTGCACAGCCGCCTCATCAAAGTGCTAAAGCATCCCTTTTCTTTTATATATCACTAGCTTTTGCCCGCATTTTAATGCTTTGCTCTTTTCGAGTTCCGCAAAGATATTTCGTTTTCGTATAAAATAACAAAATCGGGAATTGTGTCATTCGACCACTCCATGTTTACGCACGCGTGAGTACATACCTACCTCACGGTCGAACGCATCGAGATGAAATGAACGTGTTCAACCGCGCAAGCCCCAGCCACCCCTTGCGCGCCCTGGCCTCCACGCGCCTTTTGTGTATTGTAAAATGCAATTGAAGTTACCGACATTTAGCGGATCGGACGCACCAGCTCGATTCGCGCCGAGTCATTGCCTTCAAACGGCATATTGTGCGAGCGGGATTGTAATATTACGCGCTGTGTGAAGCCAGCTTTAAATATTATCGACAACTAAAACCTGTCTATGCATTCTATGGCGCATTTCCCACCACAGATCATTCCACTTTGACGTAACGTGACAATGACAGGAGAGTTTTTGGCGGATTTTATCGAGTGAAGTTTAGCGGCTGTTTTACGGACTAAAGACTATAACCTACCCTTCGGGGTAAATTAAAAAAAAAAGTGACAGTGACAGAAACTAATTGTCAGAATGTCAGTTGTTCGTTTAGGTGGTTAGGTTATAATTCCATCAACGCCTTTTAGGAATAGGATCTGTGGATAAGCTACATATTTACTGTAAAATTTGGTAATAAGATGAGAAGATAATATATGAAATGTATTATAATAGTATAAAAATGTCTCATGTAATTATAAAACAACTTCTTCCTCACACAAAATCCTTTTGTGTCAAGCTTAGAAATCCGATTGTGTGTAATGTTTTTAATTATAGCACAAAAGTAACAACTACAAATTCCGACAATGCCCTTAACAACTTAACCGATTGGGAAACTTTAAGCAAGAAAAAGAAGATCAGTAAAGCCATGAAAGCTTACTTGGAAAGATCTCAAGAGCATGACGAATTCATGAAAAGACAGCAATTCGAATATAATATTGGCAAGCGACATCTCGCTAATATGATGGGTGAAGATCCTGAGACATTTACGCAAAAGGATGTTGATCGCGCTATCGAATATTTGTTCCCCAGTGGCATTTATGATCCAGCAGCACGACCCCTTATGAAACCACCAGAAGAAGTATTCCCTGCACGCAAAGCAGCTGAATTCGATGAAGCAGGCAGACCCCATCATTTCTTGTTTTATACTGGAAAGCCCAGTTACTTTAAACTTATGTATGATGCTGCTGAAAATATTCAACACTTGTACAATTTTCAAGATAAAATAATCAGGAAAAAAGCGACACCTGATCCCAATGGAAGTCTGAATTTGAGCACTAGTGTTTGGTTGACAAAGGATCAACTAGAACAAGTGTTAGTGGAAACTATAACAGATTTAGAGTATGATAACTTCAAACTAGTTATGCAGAGGCTGGTTTCATTGCCACATTCTTACAAAGTAAAGGAATTTTTTGAGAAATATAGGAAACCACTTGCTTCACAAAAATTCGCCCTAGAAATTCCCAAGCCCAGTTATGATGCTGAAGGACGGGCTTTTATTACGACATATGAATGTTTGAGGAAGAAAGCTCGAGGTGATGTCACAGTCAGAGCCCCTGGCACTGGCAAGATTACTATCAATGGTAAAGACTTGACTTACTTCGAGGATGTTCAGTCAAGAGAACAAGTCATGTTCCCATTGATATTCACTGGAATGCAAGACCGTGTGGATATTGAATGTAACATTGAAGGGGGTGGCCCTTCTGGACAATCAGGAGCTATAAGATGGGGCATTGCTTGGGGTTTACGCAGTTTCGTAGATGCAGACACATTACAGAAGATGCAAGTAGCAGGTTTACTGACTAGAGATTTTAGGAGACGTGAACGTAAGAAGCCTGGTCAACCTGGAGCTAGGAAGAAGCCAACATGGAAGAAACGTTAGATTGTAAAAAAGTTTTAAATTTGAATAAAAATGTTACTAGCCAGTATTTTTTTACTTTATTTGAATGTGAAAAAAAAAAGATAATCTTTTTTTTTTCACATTTTCAAAAGTTTCATAAAAGTAGCTTATGTTACTCCTGATGACCATACATGACCTATTTGCCAGTGCAAGTCCCATTATAATCGGTCCAACTTTATATATTAGCAGCAACTAACATCATAACAGGCAAAAAAATACCTATCTAAAATATGGCAAAAATAATTTTTATAATCGTTTTTAGGGTTCCGTAGCCAAAGGGTAAAAACGAAACCCAATTACTAATCCACTGTCCGTGTCTGTCAACTGTCTAGCTATCATGGTTCATGAGATACAGCTGTATCTCTAGCTAGACAGTTGAAATTTCTACAGATGATGTATTTCTGATGCTGCTATAACAACACATAATAAAAATGAAAGAGGGCGTCATACAAAAAACATTTTTTTCGGCTAATAGTACGGAACCCTTTGTGGGCAAGTCCAACTTGTACTTGGCCAGTTTTTTTGTCTGATTTTTGATTTTATTGTAAAATCAAGTCATTTATTCAAACGAGGCTGAAAATCAGCACTTTTCTAACGCCGAAAATTTACAAGTAGGTACTCCCCCAAAATATGCCCCTTTTTATTGTTTTAGCTGTGACGAAGAAGTGACGCAATAACAAACTCCCCAGCAATTGTTTTTTACCGCTAGATCACATAATTACCGTCACTTTTTGCGAGATGATGCATGCAATGAACTAGGGAGGGAGAGAAAGCATGGCTCCCACCACACCCACGCCAGGAGAGCAACTGGTCGTCGAATAGCGCTCAATATGAAACACGCATTAGTTAATAAACTGCTATAGCAAATTAATAAAAATAAACACATTCTCCGGCCACCGTACGGAGGGGCCTGCGAGCAGTGAACGGGGCTGCTCGACCACTCAGGCCCAAATAGACTAAGCGCAGTTGTTCCATGCTCGCCCTTTTAGGAGAAAGAGCGTTTCTTCACCGACAGTACTAAGAATAAGCTGCTTGCAGTATCCTACATACATGGCATCATTCTATACTAGGAAAAAATACAAAATTAAAACAAACTTGTAGGTACAGAAATAAATGTATTTGTTCAATTTCTTTAGGGACAAACACAGGACAATATTTTTTTTAAACTTTTGCTATCATTATTTTCTAACTTTTATTTTTATATGTTTTTTTCATTGATTTCTTCTTGCCTCCTATTTTCTTTTTGAACATCTGATTCTTTCTGTCCTTGTTATAAATTCGTTTCTTCATTAAAGACTTCAATTCTCTTCTTTCTTTTTGTTGATCGTTCTCTGGTGCTTTACTGAAGAAAGCTAAGCCCTCTAAAAGCAAAATTCATATTATAGAAACATTTATGCAAGTAGCAACCTTTATCATTGCATCCGAGGCGGAATAGATGCCCGAGTCGCAAGCAAAAGCAGCAGCAGGAGCCGAGAGACGCCAATGACAAAAAATATCTACGTGTATAATAGCAAATTTTACTTCGACATTACAAAGTTACAAATACACTTAGTTTTAAGTCATTTTCTATGGGGTTTCTACGAAATTTTTACCTTTTCAGTTACATTGTCTCCTAGGAACAGTTTCTTGTAACTATAACGGTTAAGGTACCCTCCTTGTCCCGTCTCAAAAATCCACCCTGTTTATGCTATACCATCATTTTTTTCACATCTCTAAACACAACCGTTTAGCTGGCAGGGAGGAGGGACTTTATTCTAACAAAAATAAGCACTATTTCGCAAACGGATCCTTGGATGGAAAAATGGTTTTAGCACCCCCTCAATATTTTTTAAATTAAGTGCCTATCCAACGATACCCCACACTATAGTATAGATAGACGATAAAAAAAACATCGCCACTTTACGTGTGAAGGAGCTACCCTAAAAAATTTTTTACAAGATATAAAATCTTGTAAAAAATTTTTTTTATGTATAACCATACCAAATTCAAACTTTCGAGTGCTAAGCGTCTCTGAGCTAAATCGCGGACAGACAGACGGACATATCAAAACTATAATGGTTCCTTGTTGAATACGGAACCCTAAAAAATAATGGCGCACAGCAATCCGGACTACTTCACCTGTCGATGTCGGTCGGATATCACCTATATATATCTACGTATGATCTAATAATGGTAATGGTCGGAAAATTGTGTGTTTCCTGGTGCAGTTGAATGGTACTATACTCTAGCTATATCGCTCACAGATCTCCTTGACATCAATTGCATTTACGTCCTCATGACATGCAATATTGCATAATATCGAAGTTCGATTTCAGTTGCATAACAACATAATCAGTTCAACCAGGGTCATTTTTCAATATAAGCTTGTAAAAGAGAAAACATTTTTGCTGTGAGTTTGGCACAACTTGCAAGTCCTTCTTCGAAACAAATTTCCCGATTTCAAATTTACCAAGAATAAAGACTTGCGAGTTTTAAAAGAAATAGCAAGAGGAGTAAACTCTTAGACAACTACTAGGAATTGACATATTCACTAAAAATCCTCACAAAATACTATACCTTTGAGTCGTGAATCAAACTTGGCGAAGAACAAGTTCTCTTTCCACACCGCTTTAGCTTCAGTGGCTGGTAGCTGCTCTGGTTTATCCTCTACATCTGCTTCCTCAGCTTCCGAATCAGATGAATCATACACAAATGGATTCTTTTCTTTAAGGTCTAGAGGATTCTTCACTTTCTTTGCTGGTGCTTCCAGAGGTATGTAGTCAGTTTCTTGTTCCTGGGGACCTTTAAATTTAATTAAAAATATTATCTGGATGCTTTTAGTGCCTTCAAAGTGGTTTCTGAAATAAAATACAGTCTACAAACCATCATCTACATTTTCTTTGTTTCCAAACAAACTTCTTAAACTAAAGCTACTAGGTTGTGCAATAGCTTCTTTCAATGCATCACTGACTTTATAAAATTGCTCTTTTGATACTTCAATTTTCGGTCCTTCAGGTTCTGGTTGCACTTCTTTTACTTCTTGCTTTTCTTTAGCTTTCTTCTTAGACTTCTTTGTTGGTTCTGGTTTGGGTCCAACTGGCGCCAAAAATTTTGCATGGTCTGGTTGTAAGGGGTCAAACCGTAGCATACCTAGTTTTGGTCTAAAAGATAAAAATTGAAGAATGTTAAGTTTTAGCTTAAAACATCCTTGTTGCGAAAAGCTTACATTTAAAAAACTAAAAAATGGATAGCAATATAATTATGTATTACAATGGTCACTGTATTTTTTTTAAATGACCATAAAACTTCCACGATTTCGAAGGTGGTAAAAAATTCACTTTAAAAAGTTATAGGTAAATATTTTTCAACTTACTTGCTTTTTTTACTATCATTATCCATGTACTTTTGTTTGATAGTAACTCCAAGTACATCTTGCAGTATATTCATTTGCTTAGCCTTCTCATCTGCAGTTCCTAACTCAACTTCTTCATTGTCGTAACGTTCCTCATGATTTGTTTTTTCTTCTTCATCATTGTCATCAATGAACCTTTCATCTAAGGTGAAACGTTTATCAGATTTGTATCTTGATTGCAAATCTAAAACCTAATATTTTAAACTTTCATATAATGCTACAAATAAATCATATTAGGTATTATATAACCCTTTCGCAAGCCAATTTTATAATGTACCTTAAATCAATCAGATGATGAAGCATATTGCCATGGCCCCTTATACTGATTTTGGGCATCATTAAGCATTGGAAATAACTATTTGTATTTGAATCTCCAATGGTTTAAGCAATGCTTAGAACAGTAAAAACCAAAATAAGCTGTGTAATTAGTGCTGCCAGCGAAAGGGTTTAAAGTCATTGAAATGAGTAGTTTACCTTCTGGCCTTTCTTGCCCTCGTATTGTTTTTTAATTTCAAAGTTTAGTTCATCATCAGATTCCTCAGCGTCATCATCAAAAAGACTGTTTTGGTTGTTTTGCCTTTTAGCTTTATTATTATTATTGAATGCTACTTTTGGTGCATAATCTTCTGAATCTGAAAATATTACCTTTTTATTTTGTACTTTGTCCTGTAACAATTGAAAAAAAAAATGTATTAATTAATGTTTTCTTGCCATTTGAAATATGAAGCTCCCAGCTGATGTCAGTTGCTAAAATATGTCTAAAAATTTTAATTAATATCAAACTATACCTACAACTCCAGTTAAACCAGATTTGATAATCATTTTCTTTTCTTTGAATTCCTGTCTTTTCTTTTTCATAGACTCTAATCTCTTCATTTCTGCTTCATGCTTCTTTTTATCTGCTTCAGTTACAATAGACAAGTTGTTGCTATTAGTAGCATCACCAGCATGATAGTAACTGGATCCTTCCGAGTTTTTTTTGTCATCTCTGAAAGGCTGTTTAGTTTTTTGCTTGTGATTATTTGTGAAACTAGAGCCCTCCTCTATGATATTTTCTTCCTTGAAATGTTTCCCTGCTCTATGGTTATGGACACTAACATGGTCCTGCTGTTCAATTTGCCTTTTCCTTGGGTTCAACTTGTCCCATAATTTTATGGATGGAGCTTTTGTGGGTAATTTTTCAACTTGACTATTCTGGAAATTATTATAGTATCATTATTTAATGTAAATCAAGTTGAAAACAATGTCATGAAATAAGATTATAAAAATATTTTACTTTATTAGCTTCTTTTATATGTGCCAGTTCTCGTTCCCTTTGCAACCGCTCCAAGAAGCTCTCTCTAGCTCTGGTTACATACAGTCTACTGCCTTTAAAATCTTCATTAGTGAAATGTTTAATGCCTGAAACATCATGAAATAAGACATAGATGATGCTGGCTTATCACATTTCTCATGCTGCAACATCAATGTCAAACAATACAGCGCAAGGATAGGCAATGTTTTTTTGGGAAAGCAGCGCAAAATTAGGTTGGTTCTGGGGATGTCTTTTTTTTGAAGATGATGGATGATGATGAGAAGTTTATCAGGAGTTTCTGCAGTAACTAAAGAGTAAATCACACTTACATGATTCGACGCTCGGATTATCAGCAGAGAGTGATACGAAGGCAAACTTTTTACTTTCATTACCATCTCCAGGCTTAGATTTTAGGTCCAAATTTGTTATTTCACCGAAAATAGAAAAAGCTGAGTGTAGATCATTTACTTCAGTATTTTCTGGGAGATTCCCCACAAATAAACGAGTTGCAGAAATCATGATATTCTTTTAAATATTTCTTGTGGATAATTTTTTTGTATTATTCAAGCATTTTGAATTTTTGACATTAAAAGTAAGGTTATATCGACGTCAAACGGAAAGCTACAGTCTTTTGACCATATTGCCTAGTCTTACGCCTCAATTTCTTGTGTTTTGCGGTGTTACACATTCTAATTATTTATGGAGATCTGTTAACAAATATATCGATTCGGACTTTTCGGCAAGTTTCGAGTGAGGTAGTCAACACTACAATAAAATTCTCAGCTACATTTAACGAGATGGCGCCTGTTTCAAATATTCGACATATTTTCCAGGTGCGTGGACAATTGAGACACAAAACTACACCAATTTACATCACAATATCCACTAAGAATCAATTTACGAATAATTAAAACAGCCGCTAAACTTCACTCAACAAAATCCCGCCAAAAACTTTCAAAATATCGTGTTTATCTGCTGCTTTTTTTTTTAATCACTTGACCATGGATACAGACTTCTCTAGTCGTCATCTTTATTACGTTGCGGGATGAGGCGAATATTTCGCCGGATGTATGTACAATTACATCTGTTCTGTTGACGGTTTGTGGACAGTAAAAAACGGAAGCTTGGAATAATGTTTAGGTCTAGATCCAATCAGACGTGTACAGACGCCAGCGTATAAAGCTACCCGAAACTGTCAAATTTTCCCAATCAACCTTGAACCTAATGCTTCAGCGATAAAGTGAAAAATCAATCAAAGAAATTTGACAGATTGTTGTAGCTTGATGTGCTGGCGTCTGTACATCTCAGCATAAGTAATTAGGTACCGTTGAACACAGGTAAAAATGATAGTTTGAATAATTCTTACAAACGGTGTGTTTGTTTACGTTCGTACAGCAGATCTCGAACAATGCCTCCACATGCTGGTTTTCTATCACTGCGTTCAATTCATAAATTAAAAAAGCTTCTTGGTACTATGGAACAACGATTTAGCTCCTTGGTACTTTGGGGACATCTTTTCGCTAAATCATAGAGTTAATTTAGAGATATTTTCTTTTATGAAAGAAAAACCTTTTTAAATTGTCTGTGGTTCTACTTTGTCTATGATAACACGGAAAGAACACGGCTAGCTAGCGTTTTTGGACAAAAATCTAACGTTTTTGATTGCTTTGCTTGATCATATAAGATAAATTGAAGAATATTTAAGTCCAAGACCTCGTTTATTAAAGGTAAGTTGTATAATTAACAATATAATTGCAGAAAAGGGTGTGCCGAAAACTTTCATCATGCGGCGCTACAGATTTTTGATGAGTCGTCTCGTCCCCTGTCATATTATTATCACCACATCCGTTGTAGCGGACGTTTACTGTTATTTTCTACATTTAAAGTTCGTAAGCATTTTGGAATTACTTTAACAGGTGTTTAGTAAGTGTTTTGATAGATCTTGGGGTGATTTGTCGGGAAATCGTCACGGATATACCGCGACCTATTTTTAGATCGGCTTTCTTTTTTCTGAAATGCATTGCTGACGATTTAAAGCCGGTCTTGGGCATTCTATAATGTTTGTTGATGTTACATTTTAGACGAAAATATTGGAGTAAGATGGCAGTGAACGTGTATTCAACGAACGTGACTTCTGAGAATTTGTCTCGACATGATATGTTGGCGTGGGTGAACGACTGCCTGCAGTCAAACTTCGCAAAGATCGAGGAGCTGTGCACAGGCGCCGCGTATTGTCAGTTCATGGACATGTTGTTCCCAAACAGTGTGCCCATGAAAAGAATTAAGTTCAAAACAAATCTAGAACATGAATACATACAAAATTTCAAAATTCTACAAGCTGGTTTCAAAAAAATGGGAGTTGATAAGGTAATTTTTGACACTTTTTTTTGTGTAACTGAAAATATTGCTCTTTTCAGTAATTTATTAGCTAAGCATAGTAGAAAGTGTTGTTTTTTTTTGTTTTATTATCTAAAATTATTTTTTACTTATGAGCTAAATCTAGCTGAAAGAGGCACTTTGTACTATTTGAGTGTGCTTGCACAATTTAAAGTCACTAGTAGTAATAATTAAATAAGTTTTAAGAATATCCTATTCCTGGGTACAAGATCTGTATTGAGGAGGTATATTATAGGATATCCTTTGTTAAAACTAATGCTAAAAGCAGCAAAAATACCAGATATTTAAATGACCGAACAACCTATAACTATGAACAAATGACTCAAAAAATTGTTTTCCTGTTTAAAAATGTTAAATGTTACACCTAAGTAGCTGTAATGTTACAATTTACGTCACACCAATCATACAGGATCAAATTAAATTAGTTATTGGTTTAAAACACTGCAGATGTGAAGAATAATCTAATGACAATAAAACAAAAACAAACTAACTTTATCATGACCCCATATGCAGCAGTATTAACTCAAAATGAAGACATAATTTTCAGTTTTGTCATCTTTAGATATTAATAACCATCATGTCAGCTGAGTTTCACAAAGTAATTTAATTCGACCCTGTATACTTTATAGGTAATACCAGTGGACAAGCTGATAAAAGGAAGGTTCCAAGACAATTTTGAGTTCTTACAGTGGTTTAAAAAGTTTTTTGATGCCAATTATGATGGGAGGGAATATGACGCTTTCGATGCGCGTGGCGGCATCACAATTGGGTCGGGGGCATGTGAATCCGGAGTGCCTTTATGTGGCGCAGTACAGGTGGCGCCGCCGCCGCCCCGGGCTGCTCGTCGTCCTGCTCCCATGCACCACTCCGGCAGTATGCATCAGCCGATCAAATAATGCACCCCACTTACTAAACCACACTTAGCAACACAACTTGTGGCTTGTAATTGTAACAAACCAACATAATGATGCTAAGTATACACCATATCACCACATTAGTGTTTCCATGTGTGGTTGTCTGTACATGTTTTGTTATTCTTTAGGCAGGTAGCGGCACCATTCGTAGCATTGTGATTCTTTTTATTTTACCTTCACTTTTTTCTTTTGTAGATAGTACCCATTGACAGACTGGTGAAGGGTCGTTTCCAAGACAATTTTGAATTTTTGCAATGGTTCAAGAAATTCTTTGATGCCAACTATGGAGGCACGGAATATGACGCGGTGGCGCAACGTGAGGGTCTGCCCATGGGGCATGGGGGCGCCGCAGCCCCGCGGGTGGCGGCCGCCGTCCCCAAGAAACCGACGGCGCCTGTCGCCAAAGTCGCAGCTAGACCCCAATCCAGTACTATTTTGTTTTCTTTATAGATTGTTTTTTGTTATTAACTTGGCTTTTTAATGATTTGCATAGAGGATAAAAGATCCCAATTCAAACAGTGATATCAATTATGTAGTTATATTTAATTAACATAAATATTGGAAGCATTTCCCTATATAAGTAAATTATATTGCGCCACTATTATGTCCCTAGGTATATGTCTGGAATAAATTAAAAACAATTAATCAAATATAAATGTTGGTATATCAAATTAAATTTAATAAAACAAATTCTCTATCACACATGACTAGTATCATATTATTATGCAGTCTAATATTTCTCATATAATCATGCATGTTATCAATAATAATTTATTATCATTCATCATTATGTGCACCGCAATTCTAATCATAATAAGCTATATATACAATACAATCATATTGCTTGTGTTATGTTTATTCCTCATCATATCTATAGTATATTACAATTATGTCAGTACAGGAACATAGCCTATTAAATTTATACATTTATCTCCATCTGGTTTTTGCTTATAAAAATGCTTCTAAAATATATATAATTATTTTCATTGCTTGATATTTTTACAGCTGTTTAAATATATAAATGGAAGATATATTCAAATTAAGTTACAAAGAAAATTTTCTTTAATAGCAGTTCAATGTAGTTGTTTCATAGACTTATATTTATGTATTTTAATGTTTTTTTATTACATTTTACAGTTGGAAAAGCAAACAGCACAGTCAGGTCTCCCCCAGTTAATTTATCCAGAATAAATCAAAGTGCTAAGGGGGATTCTAAAGTTATTGACGAGTTAAATCATCAGGTATATTTACTGTTAATTTTTTTGTAACCTTGTTTAATCATTGTAAGATTAAGCTTGACTTTGAATTTGACCTTGAATTTTATGTTCACACAGATAAATGAATTAAAAGCAACAGTTGATGGCCTTGAGAAAGAAAGAGACTTCTATTTTGGCAAGCTCCGGGATATAGAGGTGATCTGTCAAGAGATGGAAGAACAGCAGAATGCTCCAATTGTTCAGAAGATTTTGGATATCTTATATGCAACTGAGGTCAGTAGTCATGAGGAAACTGTTTAAAATAGCTTTTTGACAAATCTTTCCTCCAAAACTGACTCATTAAATGTGTCATGTAACTAACTATAATTAATCATTTGCCAAGTTCTAAGGGTGGGGCCAGACTAACATAAGCTTAGAGTCGATTTGAGCAGAGTAGTGCAAATATTAACTGTTAAAAATCCTAAATATTCAAGTAACATGATTTATTAACATTGTTTACTAATATTTTCCTTCTCCGCTCTAATAGACAGGCAGCCAAACTCGGCGTGATTTGCGTCACGCGAAGTGAGGCGGAAAAATTTTCATTGGGTGTGGTCAAACAGCAGCATTTTATGAACCTTATTTCTGTGATAAGTCTGGCCCATCCCAAGTTGTTACAAATTTCAATATTTATTCTTTTGTCTATTTACTATTTGCTTTAATATCTGAACATAATATGGATTAAATTTGCCGAATTCTTGGCTGGGTGGACTGATTATTGTCCTTTTATTTCCATACTTAGTTAGAGCCGGACCATGAACAACTCGGCCCATCGCAGTCCACTGAACAATGAGAAAACTTGGTTAGAGCTTGCTAAACGTAAAGTAAGAAGCGAGTGAACTTGGCATTAATGTCTGTTTTGTTCTTCAGGATGGATTCGCGCCTCCCGAGGAAATAGATGGCGACAACCCACACCCGCCGGAAGAAGACGAATATTGAAATATCAATGTATCTACGCGTATCATAAATGCTCTTTGTATATTACATATATCAAATCGAAATTATCTCGCTTTACAATCATCGACAGTATCGAGTGCTTAGTATTTCACAGCCAATGAGTCGTAATTGAATCATGTAGGTTAAATGTTCGTAAATAGTGGCCCTTGGCTTAATGTGGCTAATGCTAGCAAATACCTACACACTAGATGTAAAATGTATAATAAATATGTTACAGTTACTAACAAAGCTTGTACATTATTACAACTTCATGATGTAAACATGCAATATTATATTGTAGGTTATTATTTTTCGAGATTAGTTGAATACACAATATGTAACACTCCTTCACGTGTGTGATCCTATAGAATGTTTTATCAAGTATTTATTGTGTGTATTTGCGTTTTACCCTGTCTCGCATCTTTATAAGATTTCGTCGTCATGTACACGCTCTGCAATTCATTATTATACATATTCACGTGGCTGTGTCATATCTAAGTGCATTCCTTAACACTGGGAGCATAGTTTCTTGACGGAATTTTTATTTCTAATTCGGTATGCTCTTCCTATGAAGTTCTCTGTTCATTATGTAACTTTTAAAGCTGTATGGTATGTAATTTGACTGTGGAATATAAGGAAAGCTGTCCTCGACATCATTTTTGGGCCACTGGTGCCTATATAAATGTGCATTTAATAGGTTGTTAAATTATTGGAAGAGATTTACTGTTAATTGTTTAATTCTGTTATAGTAATGACGCAGTTGAGTAAAATTATAATATTCGGTTCTAAATTATATCATTTTTATACAATTTGATGAATAACAAGTGAATAAGTATTAGATCTGAAAGAAACTCACAAAATTAAACTCGTGATTATCATAATATGGTTTAAATTGATAATCATTAATCTGTTCCAGGTATAGTATGATTCAAACTTAATGGCGGCTCGAAAACACGAAGCAATTCGCTGCGCAGTAGCACATCATGTGACTGCTGGGGTGGGGTACTACGCAGCGAGCTGCGAACTTAACAGCCGCCAAAAAGTTTGACGCTTACTGTAGTGTGATATTTACATGACCATGATTTAGTTTAGGTTAATGAAAATACAAGACTTGAACTTGAATTTTGCTCTATTATAACTAACTATAAGAAGTATACTAATACATTATAACTCAACATATTTTTGTTTAGAAGATTGTTACATCATTAAGACGCGTCGAGGAAACTAACGACTTGTTGGCGTAAAAAAGATGTTATTCGCTGGTTAAGATAAATAGATAATTAATTTATTTACTTTAGCATTCATAAATTGCCTTAACAGCAGATTATTAATTGCCTCTGGTTTTCAGATTGTGAATGTCTTATCGAATAAAATAATAACTTTATTAAAACATACGTTTTGTCATTACGACTGTCCTCTATATTCCTTTTTTCTATTTGAAAAGCGACGTTCGTACAATGGCACATTGATCTTGTTAACAATGACTTAACTATTTTCATAATGAATACTAAAGTACCTTTCTATATGGAAGAATGGCTGATTCAGACCTGCTCAGCCTATTCCAGTATTTTTAAAGTTTTTCCGAAGCAGTTTTAAAACCGGCCGAGCCAGTTAAACTCGCCCACTAAGGATCTTAAAAATAATATTTTTGTTTATCTAATAACTAAGTTCGTAAAGGATTTTTCGATTCAATGTTCATCCTGATAAATATTATCAGCAATGGTGGAACAACCTTTGATACGCCACTAAAATTTTACAACTACTGCAAGATTTAATGTGAGTGCCAACACCAAGTTAAGGTAATAATTGTAACAATGGCTCAATAAACTTATTATATTATCCCAATTCAGTCAGAAAACAAACACTCAATGGGAACCTTTGTAATCTGCAATGAAAGATTCCTTAGGCTTTGTAGAATGCTAGTGGAGAATAGACCTAAAATTAATGCAAAGGTCTTCAAATCGACGGGTGATGTAAAAGTTGAAACAAATCAGCAGAAGTTATGAAGACAACTTCTTGATAGTGGCGATCAGGGCAACGCCCGGGGTCTCGCGCAACCAGAAACACATTTTAAAAAGAACAAAGGCATCGCAAAGATCTACCGCCAGGGGCCTCGCAAAGGTAAAGGCCGCGCCACTGCTTCATGGTACTGATACATAGTACTAAAACATGTGGAGATCCATGCGAATAATTTCAAGCCTCTACAAAAAGTTTGACAGCCTACTGTTGAAGCAAAAAGTTTGTTACCTACTTGAATACAAGGACGGATCACGGAAAACGAGTAGAAAACTTGTCTCCAAGATTGAGAAAGTGGCTGATAGATTACGTCAGTACTGCAGGCCTCTCCGATGGACCAAAGTGTGAAGCATAGGCAAGTCCGTATTTTTTTTTGCTTGAAATTTTAATACCCCCACAAACCGACACTCACCATGTAAACGCTCCTGTCCCCGCCTTTCCCCTTAGATCGCCAGTGACTTGTACAGACGCCAGCACATCAAGCTACCCGAAACTGTCAAATATTCCAAATCAACCTTGAACCTTTAACTTTAGCGATAAAGTTGAAAATCTATTTAAGACTGGCAGACAGATTAGTTGCGAGAGAAATATATAGGGACTTGCCGAAATGGAATATCATCGGCTGGACACCCGTTAACATACAAAGGAGGACCGGTAATTCAGCCCAATTGCACAGTGTTTTATGAAGCCCATTTTTCGAACATCACATTTTTATTAGAAAAACTTATAGAAATAATCATTTAAATGCGAGATTTAGTATCACCATTTAGCTACCAAGACTATAGTAGGCGCCAGATAAATGTGGAATAAAGTACATTGACCTTTCCCTAATAACTGCTCATAGGTACCTGAACAATTAAATATGAATCGTTTTTCATTATAAGACCATGTTAAGGATCACGAGAGATGATGATTCGGGACAGTTTTGTGTCATTAATTCCGTTTTTCAAATTAACAATGTCAATAAATGTAGGTGGGTCAATGACCGATATTCCACGATTATCTGGCGCCTACTATAGTTTTTGAGTAATATTTTTTTGAAAATCGTCCTTCCATCCGGTAAAAAAATATTACGCATACGAAATAATGATGGTAGGTACATTGATGGCGTCTCAATGCTGAGTATTTTATAGCACAAATGAACCTCGTAACTTTGTTAGATCCGGATATATACGAGTTTTTGGTTTTTACTTTTTTTTTCGAAAATTCCGCCTAATTGGGAAAAGTTATTACCTACCGAAATAATTCTGTTTTAACTTGCTCAACACACCACATAAATATGACATCCCAAATCCATGGAACTTAGAAGTTGTTCCAAATTAACTATTTTTGTGAGGGTTGTTAAATTTTTATCCGGATTTTGTTGATCAAATTTTTATTGATATATATTGATCGTAACCGGAAAATTAAAGATTCCGTTAGATTGTTATAAATCTTGATTAGATTAAAATTTCTCGATAAATTATGAAAAAATCGTTTTGTATATCTACAATAAATCCCATCCAAATTCAATGGTGTTCAATATATCCGTGATTAGACAAAATAGTTAAAAATTTCAAGCGATATTTTACAATCTTACGGCGTTTGCCATTTTCCGCTGACATATACTCATAATACATAAAAGGCGACTGGTGACTGATGTATAAACAAGCTTCATAATAAAAAATACTAATTAAAACATCAGTAAGTCATCATCATCATCATCATATCAGCCGAAAGATGTCCACTGCTGGACATAGGCCTTCCCCTAAAGGGGGCGTTTCCATAATCACCACGCTGGGCATGCGGGTTGGCGATCGCAGTGTAGCTGTTGCAATACACAGAGAATGCTGCTGCCCATTCTCTGGTAAGTCCATTAGTCGCCTCTTACGACACCCACGGGAAGTGATGGGATGGTGCTATTCTGTCATCAGCACATCAAGCTACAACAATCTGTCAAATTTGTTTAAAAGATTTTCTACTTTATTCCTAGGTCATTAAGGCTAGGTTATTTAGGTTCAAGGTTGATTGGGAAAATTTCTCAAAAGGCTCTCAGCTACAGACGCTAGCACATGCTACCCGAAACTGTAAAATTTTCCCAATCAACCTTGAACCTTTTGCTTTAGCAATAAAGTTGATTCAAGAAATTTGACATATTGTTGTAGCTTGATGTGCTGCCTGCTTAAGGGTGATTGGGAAAATTGGACAGTTTCGGGTAGCTTGATGTTCTGGTGTCTATACTAGACCACAGAACATAATTATATTTCACCGGAAAATTGCAGATTCCGTACGATTGTAATATTAATCTTTCTTAGATTATAATTTCTCGGTATATTACGAAAAAATCGTTTAGTATAAAATAAATCCCATCCAAATTCAATAGTTTCCAATATATCCGTTACCAACATCGCGTGAAATTGTTAACAAATTGTTTAAAATTACACGCGATATTTTACAATCTTTTGGCGTTTGCAATTTTACGGTGACATATTATTATAAACTCTATAGTTTGTAACACCACAGAGTGCTACAAGGATCTTTGGACGTTTGAAATGCATTGTCAGAGGGGCGCTGTTGGTGAACATTATGTGAAGTGCGAAATAAAAAAAGTATTGAGCAAACATGACAGGAGCATTAGTTCCGATTTTGGGCACCGCCACCGGCCAAAAGATTCGAGTACAGCTTTATATAATCTGTGATTTGACATATGACATTGCAACCGCGAAACGACGAACGAAATCAAACAAAACTTTGTGTGGCTTCGAGTGAGCCAAGTTTGGACGTATGTTTAGTAAAGTTTAAATTAGCACATTATTTCTACAAGGATTGTACGCAATTGCTCTTAATATAAATGTAAGATTATAAACTATGTTTTAGTATTCGCTAGTTCTGTCCGAACTAATAATTTTACGATTATTGCCCTATTGCTCTGTTCTATAAATAATTTCGGCAAATAGTTAGTAATTTCGACAGTGCGTAATCAGTTGTTTGGGTGGATATTATTATTACAGTAAAATGGCTCAAGAACAAGATGAAGAACGGCTCACTGAAAGTAACTCTAATGTTAACACAATTAGCGAATTACCGGCAAAACGATTTGCCATTACGATGGAGTTCCCTTTGTTTGTTGTGATGATGGGAATGTCTCTCTGCGGTAAGTCTATTATTATCTTAAATCTATTGATATACGAGTAAAAGTCAGTGTACGAAAATATTCTTCTTTTAATAAATCACCTGGGTATCATAACAGATATTTGTTTACTTATATTATAATATTTTAATTGCAAGTCTGATTAAAATTACGCTATCGTATGCGGAAATTGCAGCAAACAATGTATGTGCTGACTAATAAAACATACTAATAACTATTTACATTATTTTCAATGTCAAATCTGTTTTGCTCTGCAAGTTTTTGTTCAAACTTACATAATTCAAATGTTTTCAATGAAAAGTTAGAAAATAATTTTGTTAAAAGTGTTTACTTAAATCTTAGGAATTATTCTTATAGGCACTTAAGTAGTTGTAGTAGTGGTTTTCGTAGATTTTGGATCATAATAAATCTTATTAATTTTTAATTCCATAATCAGTAATTAAAAACTTAGTAAGTACTAACTTTGAAACAAAGTATAATTAAGTTGAATCTGAATGTCAACATTGATTAACATAACCCAAAAACATTCCTTATCTTTTCATTTGGTTATCTAAACCCATGCAAATGTGTGTGCCAAGTTGAACTGGTAATTATACAGTCAAACATTAGTATCAGTATTGAAATACGAGTTTTAATTAATTATTGTCTTTCCATATTGAAGCCAATCAATCTCTGGGTGTCTTTTGAGGAATTTTTCATTTTATGCTATCCATCCTCCTGCGCTAATACCAATTTATTTTTGATTGGCACATAGCTTCTTCTTTCTGTATACTTCTCTATTTGCCATCATCTCAATTTAGACCCTGTCCTTCTTTTTAGCCATTTTATAATTTTTCATCATTACTAAATCCATATCCACATTGGTACTCAAATTTTCTTGAAAAAATGTTCCTATATCACATAGCCAGTCAAACCACGCACAACGGACCAAATGCGAGTCTTAAGTGTGGAAATCGGAGTCCTTACTGTGAACCAGTGAAACAGTCACTAACTGAAAAGAACAATGTATCTAAACAAGTTTTGGTTAAAATTTCCATTATGGACCGTCGATTTATGGGGCGGAGGGGGGAGGGAGGGGAGGGGGGCTACCCCCCTGTACCATCCCCACCCCGCGGAACCCCATGGTTATGGAGATATCCATGGTTAAAGTTTCTAGGTTAGAATCGAAAATATCCACAAATTCTTCTGGGTAAGCTCGCTCCATCGTCGACTTTGTCTCTGTCATCTATGACCTAGACTAGAGTCAAGAGCAAACCCATATTAAATAAAAAAAAAACCATCGATTTGTGGGGCGGTGAGGGGGGGGAGGAAGGGGGCTACTCCCCTGTACCATTCCCACCCCGCAGAACCCCATGGTTATGAAGATATCCATGGTTAAAGTTTTTAGGTAAGAATAAAAATTTCCATAAATGTCCATTGATTTATGGATAGCTTCCCTCTCCCCCCCCTTGTTTGACTCCGCCTTATCTCCGGCGCTGCGGGAAGTGCAGCCCTTCCGCCCTTGCGTGCCGAAGTACGCCCTCCCTCTGCACCTCCGGTTTTTTATATACACTCTAGGGGTAGGGCAGACAAGAACACGTGGAAAGGAAAGTGGGGTGCCCCGATTCGGTTTTGGGTAATTTTCGGATATTCATATTCGCGTTCCGTTCCATAGTGTACACAAAAATTGTTATTTTTTTTTTGTAAAAGATTCAATGTAATTGCATAAAACAGCATGGTTATTGTGACCATTAATTACACACCAAATTTAATGTGTGAGTATGTGAAAATAAAATTATATGTAAGTAAAAATACGACATAAAACTAAATAAAATACACCTCTACCGTCAACGGAACGTGAAATGTCAACTTTGACGTCTACCGTGACAATTTATCCAACCTAAAAATTTGAAAATGGCGTGCTATTTTCATATATGTATGGAAACTTTAAAAAATTATATCTCGTAAACTGTGAATTTCCGCAACTTCAAAATACGTATAAAGCTTTATATTTATGAGTACTATCTACAAAAAAAATATGAACTTCCAAATCGACGGTCCATAATGGAAATTTTATCCCAAGTTTTATTTTTGTGTTATTATCTTACAATCAGTCAATCCAGACTATAAGCAGATGATGTGGGTGCTTTTTGTCCTTTAGGGCGCTACTCTCATTAGATCCAGCCTTTCCTCGTCATTATTTGAATCTCAGACCCTCTTTTTCGTTTTATTTGAACATGTTTTTTCTATGTTAGTCAACAGTCCAGGTCCGGAAGTCAATCCTCCATGTGGCTAGCCATTTTTCAATTTCGTTTAGACTATTTTGCAAGACGGCAAACGTTGGAACTGTTACTCCTGAACTTAGGTGTAAGTCATAAGTGTACAAAAAGTGTTTAAGATAGGTCCCAGCACAGATCCCTGTGGCACTCCTGCTGATATTCCATAGAAGTTGGAGGTACAGGCGTTTTCGCTCACTTGAAAAATTCTACCGGACAAATAGGATTTCAGGATTTCGTAGAATGTGTGTGGTAATGTAGATTTTATTTTGTACAGTAGACCTTTGTGCCACACTCTGTCGAAGACTTGTTGGAGGATATCCAGTAAAACTGATGAACAGTATTTTTTTTTTCTAGTGACATTTTAATTTTTCACACACTATGCAACTTGTTCAACAGTGGGGTGTTCTTTCCTAAACCCAAATGGGTGTTCCTGAATTGTGGATTTTTCTTTTATGAATTTTTCATTCTGTGAAGTAGTGACTTTTCAAAAATCTTTGAAATTATGGGCAGGAGGCTGATAGGCCTGTATGATGTGATTCCGTGAATGGGTTCCCAGGTTTGTGAATTATTATGATATTTGATACTTTCCACAGGTCTGGAAAGTATCCAACTCGCATTATTGCATTAAATGCCTTTGTTAGGTATACAGCTACTTTTCGAGGTGACTCTTTGAGAACCTTTTTGTCAATAAGGTCATACCCCAGAGCTTTATTGTTTTTAAGGGACTTAAGGTTTCTGTATATTTCTTTTGGTGTCACTAATTCGAGGGGTATGTCAAGTTGAAAGTCTTTGTTTAGAGTCATTGTCCGTTTCGTCCGCATTCAGTGCGGTGTTGTTTGGAGTGAATACTTGGCTGATATCCTTTGCGAAGGTTTCAGCTTTGTCAAGAGTGCTTCTAATCCACTGGCCATCATGTGTACGTAGAGGTGGTTTTTGATGTAATGGTCTGGAAGGTTTTTGCAGGCTTTCCATAGTGAATAATTGGTTGGTTTTGTGGCTGATAAACTTTCCAGGTAAGCATCCAAGGAAGTGTCGTTAGCGTCCTTAATAAGGGTTTTCAATTCCCTTATAGCTTTGTTCAATTACCTTTTGTCACTCGGGCGTATACTTATGAGCCACATTTGACGTAGCCTCCTTTTTCGAGTATCTTTTGTCATATTATGGCATCAGAGTATGTTTTACTCGGAGGGGGACGATCGCTGACTTCAGGCGTGGAAATTCAACAACTTTCTTGGATGACCGATGTTAATTGACGTACGGCGTTGTCGATGTCTGATTTGGTTTTTAGATTTACTTTCATTTCCAATCTCTCATGAACCAATTTATTATTAGTATATGAATACTACTGTTGTCAGTCAGGTGAGAATCAGACACTAGTTATATGTCTATGTTGTTTGAATGTGAAAAGACTACTATAGTAGGCGCCAGATAATCGTGGAATAACGGTCATTGACCCACCTACAATTATTGACATTTTTAATTTGAAAAACGGAATTAATGACACAAAGCTGTCCCGAATCATCATCTCTCGTGATCCTTAACATTGTCTAATAATGAAAAACGATTCATATTTAATTGTTCAGGTACCTATGAACAGTTATTAGGGAAAGGTCAATATACTTTATTCCACATTTATCTGGCGCCTACTATACCTCTTCCACGTTTGGAGATAACCCGTCTAGGTTCCACGTTGCTATCTTTAGGGAAGTCATTACGATATTTTAACTACCAAAGTTGCTATGAGGGTAATCAAGGTGCTCATTTGTTGTAAGATGAGATCAAACTTTCTGCTTGTTTGAGAAGCATTTTTTCTATTTTAGATGATGTGTAGTTGTTTCCACATTCGTGGTGTTTTGATTGGTTCTCGAAATATTAGCGTAGCTTGCTCTCTTTTTGGTGTTTGGGTCCGTTTTTCCTTAATTACTGACTAATTGTTGAAGTTGTGTTGGTGGCTGGCTAGCATTGTTTTCAAAATACTAATATAATAAAGCTGAAGAGTTTGTTTGTTTGAACGCGGTAGTCTCTGGAACTCCCAGTCAGATTTGGAAAATTATTTTTGTATATGATAGCCACATTCATGAGGAAGGAAGCCCTTTGATTTTCATTGCAGTCTCTGGGCTCCATAACTTCCTTTCGGGCTCGAGCTCGAGCGTCTACAATATATTCCGCCTCGGCTGCAATGACAAAGTCCACTTGTGTCAAAATGTACCTACTATTTTCCTCTTATCTATCTCATAAGCACAAAAATAACGTTTTAATGACTTTAATTTATTTGTAGGAGCGGCCTTAAGCAACATATTACTTTACCGAACATGCGTCCATTCACTACACTACTCCGTGGACGAATGCAGGCCATTCCTATCCATGGACAAGAGCAACGAGACCCGTCACCTTGAAGCCGAGGTACAGCGGTATGCGACCTCTGTGGGCACCATCAGGGGCATGATAGAGGCGGTGGTGCCCGCCGTATTGTCCTTCTTCTTGGGAGTCTGGTCTGACACTCATGGGCGGAAGCCGCTGATTGTGTGGCCGCTTTTCGGTAAGTCGTTTTTGAAGTAGTGTTAAAATAGTAAACATCTATCCACAGCTGATTAATAACTAGGTCATTGAGACGATGAACTGGGTATTGTTATTGATATTTTCACCAAAATTAGAAAACGTTAAAGTATAACGAAAACCAACAAAATAAAACCGCCGAAGTGCTTGTCGACCCACGAAGGTACCATAGTTGAATAAGTAATTACACGTGCATAACATTGGTTTATCGTTAGAAAAATATGTTAATATTTCTATGAAAAACAACGATTGTGACTCAAGCGCATATCTTACCAATTTAAAATGTTACTGAGAAACATAAAAACGAGATTTCACTACACCATTGTTTAGCGCAGTGCAGAATAAATGTCCCATTCAACCATCCAAATAAAAGCCAACTAGCATCTGGGTAAAATGGCTGGGAAATATCCCAGCTGGACAAATTATAAGCGTTTTCCTATTCGGCTACGGATCCCTAAGGCTGACTGTCCGCTGGAGCGCGTCAGCCACTATGGTTTTTTTTTTTTTCAAGTAAATTACAGCCAACTAAAACAAGCTATAAGTATTCGTATTATAGATCTTTTTTCCCATTTGTTTCTTAAACCTCTGTTGTATTTTTAAAACCACTTAAAAGTTCAAATACAAATTTATTGTTTGTATTCAATCGGAATGCTACGTAAAAGCTTTTTGTAGATCAATAAATAAGTAAATCCTTAAATGGGACATAATTTTTCCCAAAACTGGTGCTTAAATTATATGCTTTTTTAGGGTTCTGTAGTCAATAAGGAACCCATATAGTTTCGCCATGTCCGTCTGTCTGTCCGTCCGCGGTTTAGCTCAGAGACGCTTAGCGCTAGAAAATGAAATTCGGTAACTACAGAAGTACAGACCCCTAAAGTAGTGATGATTTTTTTTATTGTGACCCCATTATGTGGTGTGTCGTTGGATAGGTCGTTTAAAAATATTGAGGGTTTGATAAAACATTTTTCCATCCAAAGATCAGTTTGCGAAATATTAAGCTTTAAATGGCTAATTTTTGTTAAAGTCAAGTCTCGTCGTCGTCCTCCTCTGCAAGCTAAGCAACTATCACAGCTAAGAAGGCAATTTAATGAGTAATAGTCGACCAACTTATAAAATGGAACTGGGTAAATAAAAAAATCCTAATAATTCCATAGAAAATTAGGTACTTAAAACCAAGTGCATTTGTAACTTTGTGATGTAATTGTATTTTACTTTTTCTGGCATGGTTTAGGAGGCGGGTAACTACGGAACCCTACACTGTGCGTGGTCCGACTCGCACTTGACCGGTTTTTTCTTTTTTAGTTTTTGCCCTTTCATGATCAGGTTTTAAGTTCTTGCTTGAGGAGCGCTACAAATAAAACCAGTTTGCCCTAACTTTTTTTATTGGTAATTCAAACCTTTTAATGGACGGGCAAATACCTACCACCTATCAGTCCCAAAGCTGGTATGGCTAGACTACTAAAACCTAATGCCAATTTGATATCAAATTATTGAATCAAAACATTAATATATATTGTAGTGTATAGTAGGTATTGCATTATCTTTGAATGCCTTTGCTAATCTCGGAACCCTGAGGTCCCGGTTCTTTAGTAGGCGTACGAGGGGCCGAAGCCAACTCGTAGAAGCCCCGTTAGACATAGCAATTGGGATGAGGCACCAACCGACGATTATCCCCGTATGCACTGTGAAAGTATCGCCAAGGACAATCCCTGGTTGGTGCAGGACTATTTAATAATATGGAAACAAAACTCCGACTCCGACTCCGGCTCCGACCATTTTTAATAAATTGCCCAAATCATGGAAAACATTAAATATATCTGCTCTTAAAAGTAGATTGAAGAGCTTACTAACTGAAAGAGCATATTACAGTATAGCAGAGTTCATGAAAGAGGACAATTTACTTCGTTTTTGAGATGACAGTGTTAAATATTTTTGACATGTTATTTTATTTTTTATTTTTGTAATTGTAATTTGTAATAATTGAATTTTAATAATAGGAATAATTGTAATGTGGAATTGAAATATTAATGATAATAATTCATATTTTATTGACCAATTTATTTAATGACTACTTTGACATTGAATTGCATCTAAGGAATATGTTTATTGAATTGCAATGATAAATAATGATGAAATGTAATTTTGATGAATAGTATCACGGTTTATGCACCATCTCTTCCTACCAATTTGTACGCCACGATGTGCGGCTGAACATGTTAGAACTTTTCCTTACCACATTTTTATCTTGCATGCAATGTATCATGTACACCATGTTTAAACAAATAAAATTTACTTAAAAAAAAAAAAAAAAAAAAAAAAAAAATTAGACTATGGGTTTGGGTGGTTTAGTGAACCGATTACCGTATACTATGTAAGAACTATTGGCCCCTGCCTGACGACTGACAATAATATTATCTTGTTCGTTTTATAAACTGCGTAAAATTATCTGTTTCCGTAACACACATGACTGACATTACATATCACAGTAATAAATATGCAGAATAATTAGAAAATAAATGATAATGATAAATGATATTTAATATAACTAGGTTAAACATAACAATTTTACACGTCAATCTTTTTTGGTCATTTTTAAACTAGATGAGGCTGGTGTTTCCTAGCTGACTATCCTGAGAAGAAACACCGAAACAAGCTCAGAGGTCAATCTCTTTTAAAGTCCATACAATCTTACTGGTCAAATCATATGAGAACCATGTCTGAAGTGGTCTTTTGAGGAAAGTACCACAAAGATTTGAGTGGACCTGTCCAGAAAGTGCAAGCATTTGTCAGTTATCGTGTAGCTCAAACTTAGAACTTGAATAGGTTTTTTCTTTTCGAGCATTGATGATTTCACTGCTTATACCTTAACATTAACCTACCTCTTCTTATTTGGGTTAATACTTTCCTTTGTTTCGTGGCTATTTTTTTTGTTGTTGTTAACAGTTCATACAGTCTCAAACTCGGCTACTTATAAGAAAATAATAAGAAAATTTGTAATTTAACGGGCCACATGAGCATGTCGAGCTAAACAGACTGATTTGAAAAAATTCTGATACCTTCAGCCTGTTCGAACAAAACGAAAAACTATTTTTCCATTTTTCCCCGCCAATCTGCGACATATGTCCGTCTATCTCAACAAGTTTTACTACTAAGTACTTAAAATATTTAATTTATGCAACGAGTAATTTTCCTCGATGAATCGTCCTATTTTTTGTAGTTATGACCTAGGTGAGTATTTCCATCTATAGGGTTCCGTACCAAAGATTTCTAAAAACCGTGCTCTAAAAAATGTTGGTTGCTTAGCCAAATGCTTTATATAAAGATAAATAATACGTTGCTATTCAAATATTTCGGAAAAATTATCACCTTTTACCTTTTTTGTTATATTCGCATATTACACTTATTTGCATTTACCTTGTATTAAATTAACACACATTTGCATTTTATTTTACAACACTTATTTGCATTTTATTTTACATAGTACCTGTCACCGGAAAATGGCAAACGCCGTAAGATTGTGAAATTGAAAACTCTTTTTTCTAAATAAGACACGGATATATTGGAAACTATTGAATTTGCATGGATTTATTGTATACAAAACGATTCTTTCATATATCGAGAAATTATAATCTAATAATGATTTATTACAATTTTACGGAGTCTTCAATTTTCCGGTGACATACCTAATGGTAAAAATCCGTAGTTCCCATTCCCATTTTTACCGAAGATTGCACAAGCGAAAAAGCTGAAATAAATCAAGTCGATCGAGATTACAGCAAAAATAATACGATGTGTCTAGTTAGGCACAGGTTTTTAGTCAGCAATAAATAGTTAAAAAACAATAATACTGAGGTCGCAAACAATATTAGTTTGGTATAATGAACCTTCGGTCGGCGAGTCCAGCACGCGCTTTGCCGATATTTTATTGGATTCTAGACCTAGCTGACCTTGTGCGCTCCCCTCTACCAACATCAATGCATTCTGCAATCTATAAACACAGACACCACATTTTATAACTACTTTTTTATAATCTTAAGGTAGCCTACAACGAATCTCTAATTTTAGATTTTGTTTTCGCATTGTAAAACAAAATACTGCTAGAATAACAAAACAATTGAATTATAATTTATTGTGGTTTAATTAATTCTATTGTTCTGATATCTAACCAAATACCTAATAACGTATAAATTGTAGTTGTGGTACCTAATTCTATCTGTTACTCTGTCTCCAATCTAACCTAAATACGCAACGAAATCATGTAACTAAAACAAAACGATACTAAAATAAAACCGTGCTTTGTGATTGGCCGCAGTTTAAAGTTAATTGATGATTTGTAATTACTAATTACATTGGTTCGTTCGACGCACCATATTATTCCCGCCTGTTATAATTTTTAGGTATAACGATGTCTGCAGGGCTGATGGTCGTCTACAGTATGATGGACAGTTTGGGTCCCTGGTGGTTCATTTTGACTGCTATACCTTACTCCCTAACTGGGGGTTTCACGATATTTTTTACTGGTGCATTTTGTTACTTGAGTGACATCACCTCGTCTGAGGATAGATCTATTAGGTAATATAAATGTAACTAAGCAGTAATTGACTGTGGGAGCGTTATATTTAATTTTGCTTATGTTCCAGGATGACCATAATGGAAGCTTCCGTGGGGTTGGGAAGTGTTATAGGATCTCTGCTGAGCTCTCACGTCCTCAGGCTGGTCGGAAATGTGTATCTACTGTTGATCGCCACGACGTTGAACGTAATAGCATACGCATTCACTAACGTATATTTAAGGGAATCGCTGACTGGGGCAATTGAGGTAGGTCATTTACCCCGAAGTCTTTTTATTAGTCTCACCTAACAGAATTATCAGTTCATTAAGAGCTAACTCACACAGGCGAATTTTCGCCACGACGAAGAAGTTTCTGTCGCTAGTAGTCACCTCAAAGTGGAGTGTGTGTACGGTACGAGAAGCGACAAAAATGTCATCCGTTTTTCGCGTCGTTCCCTGGGCGCATTTCCATGCTAGCGAAAGCTGCTGTCAAATAGAGAAAAAAACTAATATTTACAGTGAACAACAAGGGGGCTTAATTTTTATCTTGTTTCTTGCTTTTCAAATAATAAAAAATCTAGCTTTGTCTCAGTCTCACATAGGGTAGACGTAATTTTCATCAAATATTTGTGACTGCAACAACGATTAAGTATGATTCATTTGACTTTGAATTTTTGTACCGAATAAAAATACATTCAAATAAACTTTGTTCGTCTAGCTAGACATTCATAATGGGATGCAAATAAGATGCATGTCACATCGCCGCGCCTAATTCGATCACTTAAATGAGAAGTCACCTTATACGACTTTGTATTGTCCTCATGGGCAATCGTAAATAATTCCTGTGGGCCCCAATACTCCCGGAGACGGCGACTATCGCGACCTAGCGCTGGGCACGCCACAATTGTGCCGGAAAGGCCCCTCTTTGGGGAGTAGCTGGAGAGGCGCCACGGCGTCCTCACCTTCCGCCTGACACAGGTACTTACCGGACACGGTTGTTTCGGGAAGTACCTGTTTCGGATTCAGCTGGACAATTCGCCCGGGTGTCAGCACTGTGAGGATCGCCCGGAGGATACGGTGGAGGTCTGCTCTGCTTGGGCTGAGCACCGCCGTGTCCTCGTCGAGGCGATTGGTGGCGGCGACCTCTCGCGTCCGGCCCTGGTTAAATCCATGGTCCGGAGCGAGGAGGTTTGGGAAGCGGTCACCTCCTGCGAAGCAGTAATGCTAGCGAAGGAGGAGGCGGGCCGCGTGCGAGAAAGGCAAGGCTTCGCCCCAACCGCCGCTACAAGAGAAAACGTCCCGGGCGTCAGGAGTCGCAGGGCAATCCCCGGCCACCGTAGGCGCGGGCCTGCGGATGGCGAGCGTTGGGTGGCTCGCTGTCCGAACACCACCAGGCCCGGGTCGATGGCGCGTTGTGTTTCACGCGCGCCTCAAAGAGATGGCAGCATAGAAGACGGGGCCCGCCAGGGTCCCAGCATGCCAGGGTTGCGGAATTTGTTCGAAAGAGTCACCGCGGCCCTGGGACGCAAAGGGCTTTAGAAGAAACACGGATTGGTTTTAGTCAGTAAGAGTCTGCCCGCACACGCCCTTCCGCTCCACCCAGAGCGGAAGAAGTCGTTTGATGATTGCCCATCCTTGTCTTAAGCAACAGTTTTTCAATAAGTCTTTCAGCTGACTAAGGGTTCTGTTCCGTAGCCAAATGAAAAAAGCGGAACCCTTATAATTTCGCTCTAAGATAAAGCTGTACGTACACCTATTCTATACACCACGCGAAACAATGCTGTATTCAATTTCCGAAAGAGACTGTATGATATGAAGCTGTGCGAGGTTAGCGTGTGTTACTGCGGCGAGGATTCGATGAATGCCTGCTCCACGCTCTGTGTCGATACCCCTTGTACCAGTACCAGCGCCGAAAGATGGATGGGATCACGCGCTTGGAGGAGGGACCGGTCTACTACGGCGACGTCGTCGCCTCAGAGGCCAACTTCCGGCGGCTGAAAGACTTTTCGCACCAGTGGTATAAGATCAAGAGCGGGCTAGAATAGCAGGAGTGAAGGATTGAACGCAAAACGTGAAAAGTAGTTCATTATGATGATTAAAAGTGATCGCTTTTAAAAATACTATGAAAAACAATATTTACATTCATAAATATCAATAGATATTGTGAATGCCAAATTTTATCCTCCTTAGGTATACCTAACCATCGGATTAATAAATACTTATTTAACAGTTAAAAAGTGAGTAGTGATATAATACATATGAATCACACAAAAAAAAGTACAGAGTAATAATACTTTGCAATGAAATCATCGTTGTTATCAGGCGATGTCTCATGTGTAATCAGCAGTGCAGCTGTTTTATTTGGTATTATCTCTATCCTTGATAAGCACTTGTATTACTGAACGACGTCGATGATATTGTTTGTTTGGTTTCGCATCAGAAGTCCCCTAATAAACTGACAGACAATAGGGAATATGCATGAAAAAAATATTTATCTTTACAGTTTATCAAAAAAATAACAGTGAAAATATAATCAAAATTGATCGAAAAACAAACGAGATTAACTAAGTATACTATTACAAATATATCTGTCTCTACGAACAATTGATGTAATTTAAGGTCAATTAGTTGTGCTATTGGGCTAATAACCGTCAATACCGGTTTCTTCCCAGCTGAGCCACTAGGAATTGCTTGTGCTTGTAATTTGTGATCACTAAATATCGTTTAATAAATAAGTTATTAAAAACAATGCAGTCTGAAAAATTAGCATCATAACTAACAGCAAAAACGTTTTCTTTACTTTCAAAATGTACCTTCCTTAATCTTAAAAGGAGTACTTAACCAATTTTTCCTCATTGTTCCAGGGTAGTATCACTTCAGTATTAGACTTCTTATTAGTCAAAGAGATGTTCCGTGAATGCTTCAAACGACGACCTAACAACGGAAGAGCGCAATTACTCCTCCTGACAATAGCCAACAGCCTGTCGATATTCATACTCTATGGACTGATTAACTTGGAGTATATGTTCACAAGGAAACAGCTCCACTGGGCTATGACGGAGTTCACGCAATTCTCAGCCTTAAGCACGACAATAGGCTTCCTCGGTTCTTTTATGGGCATCGTGGTTCTACAAAAACTGCTAAGAAGAAGTGACTTAGTCGTTGCTAACTTGGCATTTATAACAAACATTATAGATTATTTTATCAGAACCTTTGCTACTGAGTCCTGGCATATGTATTTGGGTAAGTTGTTATAATACTAGTACTTGTGTTGGTAGAATATAATATAACAATAGAAATTAATCATGTTTGCAAATGAAGAGAATTAATGTTAATTATTATTCGTTCTTGTGGTTAGCTCATACCTACCTTTAATAACGTTAATTATTTACTATGTTCGCTCGTGAATCGTACGATACTGGGCTGCTTTGTGTGGCAATAGGTTTTATCCACTAGGATACCTAATTGCGGTTATAAACAAACTTAAACAAAATTATCATAACATTTTGTTATTGTGAAATTCGCGACTTGTTTGCCACCAAAAAATGAATTGTAATGGTGACGCATCATAATATTATCAGATATTCTAGCATTTTTCCTGTATTGCCAAAAAGATAAGAATAAAAGTTGCATGTTTCTAGTGTATGATGATTTGATGACTAATATTAATTTTATTTTGGAAATTTTAATTTAATGTAGGTGGATCCAGATATATACCTTTTTTTTTTAATTTTCAGGAGCTTCCGTGGGGTCGTTGAGGGGGCTATCTGCGCCTTTAATCCGATCATTTTTGACAAAAATTCTACCAGTTGTGGACATAGCTAAAGTGTTTGCGTTGATGTCAGCTATCGAAGGCCTGTGCCCACTAGTCGCACCTTTGATATACAACTCGCTATATCAGGTTACCGTGGCTGTATTCCCAGGATCGGTATATATGCTCAGCAGTGCAATAACTGGAATATGTTTCGTGTGTTTAACGTAAGTAAAAAATGCATTAGTCCCGCTATTACGATTTCATTAATGGACCATGAACCCATTGTCCTAAACGTAAATTTTCTGGTCCAGCTAACTTAATCAGTCGCTGTCCAAATAATTTAAAAGATTTATTTGGATCGATTCTATACCTTCACAAAATGTATCGGAACGATCCCGATGACACAACATTTACCCTACATCGTTTGGTACAAAAATCTTAAAAGAGGATTAAAGTGTTTAATGGTGCAAATATTCAATACAAAATAAAACCAAGTGGTTATGATTGTAATGCGGCAAACCCGACAAACATAACCACTAGGTATTATTTAATGGAAGTTTTTCGAAGTGAAATCGAGACCAGATTTCTGTCCTTTAACAGAAAAAAAAACCTACAACACCAGTTCGGTGTCCTTTTTGTTTTGCAACATCGTGCATCGCTATAAAAATAAACATCCAAGAGCCCGTTGTTTGCGTCGTAACTTGTAAGGAATCGTGGTAGTTATATTTTGTACCTGACACTAACAGTCATGGTCGTAACATAAGATGCCTTTGTTAAAAAAAACTACATAGGTGCATCAATTAAGAGTGATTGATTGGATGTTCTTATTCGTTTTCTCGAAAACTACAAAAAATAATTTTAAAAAATTGTGCAAGTTGGACTTGCACACGAAGGGTTACGTATCATAAGCCAAAAAAAACATGTTTCTTGTATTTTATTTTCATTTCATTTTAAATATTTGTTGTATTACCGGCAACAGAAATACCTACATCATCTGTGAAAATTTCAACTGTCTAGCTGACACGGTTAATGAGATACAGCCTGGTGACAGACGGACAGCGGAGTCTTAGAAATAGGGTCCCATTTTACCCTTTGGGTACGGAACCCTAAAAAAGAAACGCTTCCGTATCATATCGTCCTATTAGCAAATGACCTAATCGCAAATCGTCCTATTAGCAGAATGTCACGTAGACGTACTTACAAGTTACATGCGATCTTACTATAAGTACCCGTGGGATATTTTTTGGGTGAAGCCGCTGGCAAAGTTCCTAAAATACTTACGTATCAATCCTTGATGGTAGTCAAATAGGTACTCTATAAACGTTTGATCACGATGGAATAGAAATTCTATTACATTGTTTTGTCTTTTGTTTCAGATTCGTTCAATATTACAGATGGAACGTAGCATCACCGTACGAGCCTTTGGCTTCAGCTTAGTAAATTATATTTATGTATTTCTGAATAAGCAGTCTTTAGCTCTGTGGTAAAAGAAAAGTAAGAAAGAAAAAAACGTGATAATCACACAAAATGTAGGAACAAATTTAAGGAAACTTAATTTTAAAACAAAAACATTTTTAGGCCCACGGCTGCGCTAGATAGGTCCAGATCAGAAAATTGCCAGAGAGCCAAAGATGCTTGACGCTGGTTTTCAACAGAACTTACCGTACGTTAAATTGGGTAGGGCTGGGGCACGTTGAGTCCCGAATCCGTTATACCTAGCTAACTCATTTAATATGTATAATATTTACTGTCGTGTGCCTTATACTTGGACTACTGAACTGCTTTCGAAGTCTCTGGTATGTGTAGGTAAAGGTGTACCATAAGAGTATAAGACTAGAATATACATATCTACTATAAGTTAATGCCTAAGGGTCGGCTCACACTGTGACGCGAGGCTGTGTTGTAATAGCGTAAGAATAATTACAGAACTTTATTTACTAGAGAAAAAGGTATACATTACAGTAAACTAAGACAGTATAATTAAAGTAACACCGCGGCGTCGCGCTGAACCTGGAGGCAGGTCATGGCATAGCGACGCTTTACCAGTAGACCGAGCCAAGCTTGAACTACGCTCCGCAACTGTCTTCCTTCAAGCAAGTGTCTCCGTGTGAGCTGAAACTAAATATGTAATAGGGTATTCCACGAAAAAAAAATAACAAATTAGTCCATCAGACAGATTTCCGAAAAAAATTGGATACAAATTTTTCTTTTTCACATTAACAAAATATGAAGACGATACAGTGCGTTGGACATTCTTTTTTTTGTTTGAAATGGTATACCTACTTCCCAGGCGGTCCCATGTCCCCCAGGTCAGTACCTGATGATGGGATCCTGGAGAAATCGAGGGAACTCTTCAAATGCCATTTGGGCATTTTTTCTATTACTATAATCTGGGCTGGATTTGGTTTGCGAAGGCGCGCAACGGAACTTCTTAACGGTAAACAGCGCGAATGTGTAGATAAACTCATTAAGGGTACAATTTCAATCCTTAAGGTACCTTACCACAGTATTTTCTTACTATTAAGTTTTAATTTTTGGGGTGTACCAGCACTAGATATGAAAAATAAAAAACTTTTTACTATTGATAGGCACGCGTTTGACCACCATCTCACCTGATGGTAAGCGATGATGTGGTCAAAGCTGCAGCACGCTTGCCTAGAAGTAACCTATTCACTATTGACTTAAAAACTCCCAGGTTGTAGCTATCAGTAAACACAGACTCTGGTAGGGAATTCATCTCCTTAGCTAAGCAGCTAAGGAGCCAAATGCGAATTCAAATGTAAAAAAAACGAAGAGACCACACCAAAAACACCGACTTCTACAATTAAAGTTATTTTGTTCTTTGTGGTGGTTTTTATTTGGAAGTCGGTTGTATTTTTTTGTAAAAAAGTTTTTTATATCGATTCGAAATGGCAAAAAATACATGTCCAATAGTTTTTGAAAATCTAACGGACGGACTAAATAGAATTATTATTTTTCTATCTAAAATACCCTATTGAGTCGCCTATATTTGACGAAGATGGCCATCCGTGTGTTGGAGTTCCTTCCTATCTTCGTAGGCGCCCCACGTTCCTTCCCATGGTCTACAAATAAAGCTACGAAAGCTGTCCTGAATCGACATCTATCGAGATCATTTACATTTTCTAGTAATGAAAAATTGGTAGGAACCTTCAGAGATATCAGGGAAAAGTCAATTTACTTAAGGTATTGCAAATTTATCTGGCGCCTACCTACTGCTTTCACGAAACGTAGTTTCAATCAAAGTAATGTGATACGTAGTTTTAAGTTCTTCGTAGTTACCAGCAACGTAATATTTAAAGATTCCGAAACTTGTACCTATTGTTAATAAAATATAAGAAAATTAAGAAGTATTTTATCGATGGAATATATTGCTTAGGAATATAATTACCAGTAAGGTATTGAGATAACAGTGTAACTGATGAACCAGTTTGTATGGAGTACAAAATGGTATATAGGTAGGTACTTACTTAGTTTTATTTTGACATAAAGGTGCTCCCACACTTAGAGCATTCGCCTGTAATGTAACGTTACAGAGTCGAGCATTACATTGGTGAGGAAAGAGAACCGAGCATTACAGTGTGCAACTTAATGATACAATGTGTAATATATAATCCCCAACACTTTAATAAGATAATAAAACAACGACCGCTTCGTCTGCTCTGCGTAATGCTCAAAATCGAATTTGAAATGTTACATTACACGCAAACGCTCCTGGTGAGGGAGCACCTTAATTATAAAGAGTGACGTCAGATTACCTATACATGTACCTACTTCTTAATCCAATTTATCATTTTTTAATCTTAACTTCAGTTTAAAATTATGTTAATTCATTTTTGACATGAAAATGGTTAATCGAGTAGGAATGCGAGCAATCAACAATTTTACCTTTAATCTATCGAATGACGAAATATGCTTCGTCGCTCGATAGATTGAAGGTTAAAAAAAATGCTGTATCGCCATGCCCCATAAAATCATTTAGGGTATTTACGAGGTTAAAATTGACTGCCAATGTTTTTAATCTTTAACAATTTTGGAACATTGAAAACTGAAATTAGCTGCGCAGTTAGTACTGCCCCGAAATGGTTAATCGTTAATAATAGCAAGTAAGTTGATTATTTTAATAGTATTTTCTGATTTACCTATTACCTATGTATTCTCAATTATGTGTTAACTGTAATTGGGTGTGCATCACAGGACAATAATATGTATTTTGTGCAAGTTATTACTTGAAGAAGATATTGCAATGTCACTCTTGGAATCCTTAACCTTTTGAACGCTATTGTCACATTTATAATATGCAAACGAAACTTTACCCTCTACGCCAAACGTCACAAATATGTGACAAAAATCGAGTCATTCCCGCTCGTCCACACTGCGGACGACTGGTAATGTTGCGTTCTGTTCGTCTACACTGTGGACGAACAGAACGCATTATTCCCAGTCCGCACCCCGTCATCTCACGTCTAGTCTAAGAGTTAATAAAAAGAAAATATGATGATAGTATTTCCTTATATAATAAAAATACTTTTAAAATATTATGTACTTAGCTTTATTACTTTAGTAAGGCAAATACTTTATTACCTAGTAAATCTAAAGCTTTTTTGCGTATTTTAAACTTAATGTATAGCATAAGAATGTTTCACATTTTAATTTTACACATTGGGTATTGTATCACTATCAGTTTAAATGCAATTAATATGTAAAAAGTTTTAAACTAGACATGAAACGAGGTGCGGACGACTGGGAATGTTGCGTTCTGTTCGTCTACACTGTGAACGAATAGAACGCATCTTTCCCAGTCGTCCGCAGTGTGGACGACGGGGTGTGGACGAACGGGAACAACCCCAAAAATCCGCAGAATTTGTGGCTTGGCATCAGGTGTACGCCGATGCATTTATGTTCTGGCGTTCAAAAGGTTGAATAAATGAACTTTTAACCAGTGAATAGTACATAGACAAACCATTTTACCTATGGGTATTGCTAAAACATTCCGTATTCTACATTTTTTTTACAAATTTGTGGATTTGTAAGCAAACTGAGCCGTACACACCTTTAACTGCAAAACATGCAAATAAAGGTGTTTACGACTCGGTTTGTGTCAACTTTTTTATGAAAATAGAGACAACCGGAAATTACAAATAACCCAAGAAATTTTAGATTTTACGGGTTACCCTAGTGCCTTAATGATTGTAGTGATCAATTAATATTCCTAGTTCTGGTAAACAAACATCATGTTTGATGTGTTAATGAGTTTGTAATTTTGTATGATTAAAGTAAGGTTAACATTATATATATAAACTTTTATTTAATTACATCCAATCCTTGTCTTTGTAAGGGTCAACTCACACGGAGACCAGACGCTGCGCGCACCTTATAGATTTTATGGTGTTGCGATCAATTTGCCATAGTCTCTTTTCCTATGTTGGGGTCGGTCGGCTTCCAGTCTTAACGAATTGCAGCGCAGCAGTGTACCAGTATTTTACTCCGCAACTCTTAAGTAACTGGATAATACGGTATTCCATAACAAGACTGGTAACAGATTTTCTGACTCTATCCGTAACGATTGTAAGCAACGGTAAACACCTCACCTTGAAGAGTAAATAATCGATATGCAACCGAAACTCTCCTTATTCTCCAGTGGATCAAGGGGCACTGTATCCCTAGGCAATGACGCTGCAGACGAACTTGCGAAGAGAAGTTCTGAGATGCCAGTACTAGGCCCGTACCCTAGGGTTGCCAACATTTCTTCGACGAAATATAGTATTTTTCAAATTAAGCTATAAAAAAAATAGTACACTTCTTATAGAAAAAGCAATAAATAGCCAAAGATATATTTCTTACTTATTTATTTCTATAAAAACTATATTTGTTTAGGACTTCATATTCTCAAAAAAAGAACAATGTCTGATTGGAACTAATTATCAAAACAAAAATAAAGCAGACCAATGAACAAACATACGTTTGACATTGACAAGTTCGGAATGCAGTGCGTCGGAGAGACGTTCGGTTCGGATACACTAGATGACTAGAGTCAAACCAGAGAAATAGTCGTTTTCTATCGAGTGGTGGGGACTATGTTCCCCACCACTCACACCGTTGTTATAGGAAATCTACGTGGTGGGACGACGACTCTTCCTCCGGTTCGACTATACATGCTACCGCATCAGTCAGAAGGTAATGTAAAGTTAGGTTGATTGTTAGATTTCGGTGTTGAAAATATAGTATTTTTGCGTACTATATATTTCTTCAACAGTATACAGTACGCAGACCCGAAATACAGTACAATACTATATTTTATAGTACGGTTGGCAACCCTACCGTACCCACTTCTCAGTTGATATGAACTTGACACGTCGCGATGCGTTTTACGACGCTGAATTCCTTGGTGTGGATGCCAGCTTGACGTAAGCGAAATTTTGCACAACAATAGGGACAATTCCAGAGGAAAAAAAATATGATTCAATTTAGTCCATCAGATATCGAAAAATATTGTATACAATACAGAAAAATAATTATTAGAGTACTACCGACCTACGTCATTAACAAAGGTATCACAGGACGTGGGTAACGATTGGTTATTTTTTTCATATAGGTACCTAGGTACACAGTTTGTTTAAAATTATAAATATTGAACTGTTTTTTACTATTCCGATATCCATAAATTTATGTGCACGAGTGAACATCTACTTAACAGTTCAATGCCATTGACAACTTAATTTGGTCGGGTTATCCGCGGAAATTTAGTACCTATGGAAAGTAGGTAGGTAATGAAAGCTAATTTCTCTTAAAATACAACACTTAGGAATCTGAACTTTCGGCCACTATACCTTCTTTATGGCATGGGTAGGATACTACTACTGTTGGTAGGTTACTAATTTTTGTATAAATTTGGGAAAAAATCACGGGAGATTTTAATAGGGAAATCTTGAAATGAAAATTTAACACCGTGACTACCGCCAGCCCACCAATGGCATGGTACCTATATCTCGTAAACTACTGGCGTACTAATTTAAAATTTTGTGTACTAATTTTATCTTGCTGGGTACTAATTTTCTGTGTAGATTTGAGGAAAGCGACAAGCTCCTCAAACTTGGAATCAACATTGAAAGTCGTGGTCCTGCTGAACGAGCACGCGAAAGTAATCATCGTTGATTTCTCGGTAAATACAAATGTTTCAGTTCTGATTTTTTTACGAAATGAATCACATAATATAAGGGTACTTACTAATTATTTGTATACTAGAGTACCTGTACCATGCCCCCTTTTTCGGGGCTCATGGTGGTCCTGCTGAACGGAGCGTGACTACCGCCGACCACCTTCAAAGTCGAAAACTACTAAGGTACCAAATTTTGTCCGAGTACTTATTAGTACCTACTAATTATTTACCAAATATGGAAGCGATTGGCGTTGGTGGTCCTGCGGTAGTCACGGAGGACGTTAAGAGCTTCTCGTGTATGTTTATTTTAACCTCGTAAGGCCCAATGTACAATGTATTGAACAAAGTAACATGTAGCATTCCGGACCAGATCTAAAAACAAAATCTTCTCCTAAACGCCCAATGTACATTTAGTTTTAATGCATGTTTCTTTTGAATTTTCACGCCAACTTTAATTTGGCCTGAATAATATGATTGGTTGTTACCTACTTTGAGAGGAATTTTAACCGCTGGCATTTGGGAGAAATTCTTCAGCAATTTGTCAAAATCTGCCATTTTTGCCACTTAGCCGCCGATTCAGGAAACACGTGAGTAAAATATCTTTATCTTATTATCTTAGCTGATTTTGTTCAGAAAATTAGATAAAATTAATGATAAACATATTTTAACTGGAATAATTGTTATTTTAGTTCGATAACACTTTTTTGTATTATTTATACTTCGTCGTAAAGTTATGTTCATTGTGTTGCACATTGGACGTTAATGATTAGTAATACGAAACTAAGAATTTTTAAATTTTAGGTCTCAGGAGTGATCAAATTGAGGATTTGCTTAACGATTCCGTATTGAAGACTTCTAGCCTTCAGATGAAGATATTGGGAACCCAGAGTACTGAAGTAAACTGTCACTTTTTATTGATATTATGAAGAATACTCATGTTTATTTCTAGAATTTGATTTGTTTTTGTAGTCTACTCATTTGTCTTTAATATTTAATTTTTATTTATGGACGACTGTCTATTAAATTTTTAGTATTTTATAGTTCATATTTTGAGAAAGAATCTACTAAAATGGTAAATAATTGAGAGTTCCTATTAATTGATTTTTCTTTTATGTGAAAATTTTAATATTAATATTAAAACTAGTTTGTGAAAAAACTAAACCCAAAACTTTGTTATTATTGTTTTTTTTTCTGTTTTAAATAAATAAACACTCAATAAAATAACTTCTTTTATTAAAAATCAAAGATCAATTAAACACCCAATGTGCATTTAAATGAACACGAGATATCAACTTAAAATTGGCTGTAATATATTCCTTTCCTACCTAGAGTACGCAGAAAAACCTTTAAAAAAATCTTGGTTGAGTTTTTCCTAAAGAAAACTAATTGAATATGCTTGGGCCGGAACCATGTTAGGCGATATTGTTCATTGGGCGTTTAGCTCTTGTGAAATTATATTATAATTATATCTTGGGCCTTATGAGGCTATAGGCGCACATTCAAAATGGTTTAGAGACAAACGATGCTGCAAAACGTTACTCCAGCAGGAAATGCAACATCTCGAAAACCTGAAGACGCACAAATTATATTTTCGGCGCACATTTTTGCACAAATATAAGCTCTCTGCCTATGCACAATATTTCTCCCTCCGATCATTCGTTTAGAATTTTCCTGCTGGAACAACGTTACTCCAGCAGGAATCGTTTTTTCCCAAAACGACAACACGCACAATTTTCACATTTACAGCAGATTACGCACTAATCATATCACTCTAGGAGCTATTTTCTTGCCGGGGTAAACGCACACTATAAAGAGACAAATTAAACCAGTTTGTTGACTGTTATTTTTTTATTTTATAGGTCTTATCTCTAATGAGAAACACTCCCCTTGCACACAATGCACCTATGTGATATTAATGAGGCAGAAAGTACAGGGTACGAAAGATAATACGAGTTATTCAATTTCGTGCGTACTTGTTGGTTAACAAAAGGGTTTCATGTTTGAACTGAAATGTTCTTATGGCATTGGATGTATGAAAGTGAGAAACTATTCTACTTATAATAATAATCATCACAGATTATAAATTTACCTTTCTAAGTAATAACTTCGTTCTTTGTACAGAAAATAAAGTTTTTGAGGCAAATGACTCGCGTAAACACTTAGTGTATTATACAATGATTTCTAAATTAAGTTTTTTTTTGCCTTTTGTACACTTATACGAGATTCTAGAATTGTATACAATTCCTTCAACTACGTCCAATTGCAATAAAACTCTTGTGGAGTCATGAATCTCGAAATTACATAAACTGAAAGTTGTCTTATATAATATTTAGATATAACTATGCAATTGTATTATATTTACTTTAAAATTTAAAGTGAGCAACTTTACATATAACATCACAGATTTGCCAGTTACAGGGGTAATTTTGTTCATATATTTCAACTTTGTAGCTACCTAAAAGTAGGTATGGAAGCAGTACACAAACAAAAACATAAAACAAGTACTACAAATCTAAAAAATAGTAATGAAAACAAACTTAGTTGCTAAAAAAATAAATGAGGGTCATAACATAAGTACAACAAGATGATGAATGTGTTAATAGCAATGGAACTTATGCAAAATGTTAAGTTACAATTCAGGGTAAACTTAAAAATAATCGTACACTTAAAATACTTGTCAAGTAGTTTACAGTCTTATAATATTGAGGTATGCTAAACTAAGAAGTGTTACTATTAATAGCACAGGGAACAAATTCGGTTTAACCCCACGTTTGGAGTTTTAATGGGATTGTCGCATAAGCACCACTGACAACATACATGCACCACCAGTTGCACAAAAAAAATAGAACACACTTTCACTGTGCTTTACTCGCGAACTGGCGAGGATAATATCAAGAAGTCTCTTAAATCTACCATTCTTCCTCAGGCTCCACTCCTTGATCAGCCCCAGCTGATGCACTGTTGAAATCCTGATAAAAAAAAGGGTTTTGTTATTATTTATTGTAATTGAGACAACAAAGGTGGCTGCTATATTAGAGTAATATACAACCACCTTTTTTGCAGTATTAGTATTAGAGCAATTTCATTCTGCCTTTTACGTTGGGTTGGCTTCCAGTCTTAACAGATGTAAGGTTTTCTGTTTTCTGACTATCCATAATAAATGTCAAAGATGTACAAAATTAAATGATAGTCAGGAGACTTAACATGCTTTCCTAGGCACGGAAGATTCTCGGTATGTAATGGACGGTCATTCATACACGGACCGACCTCGGCAAGCGTTGCTTACCTAGGAGAGCGATCCGTGCAACTGTTATTATGTAGCTTCGGGATGTACGAGAGGTGTTAGAACACCACAAGATAAAATTCCTAATCAATTTTACGTTACGTCAGTGTAATTTTCGACTACTTACATTTTCATCTCTCTTTTGTTTGCGTGAACAATAAAAGAAAGTTTTAAGTAACCACATAAAAAAAAAACCAAAGAATTAAAGATTAAAGAAAAATTAAAGATTGTTCAAACATACAATTGTGATAAGAAGTTATCTCCAATTTGTGAATCTGAATCGTCACTTACTCTTATATCACTACCGCCGTATTTGTTGCCCTTGTATGAGGCGGTACCACCTCCTTGCAAGAAGTCGGGAACAGGCTGATCCGCCTGTTTTAGGATCTTCGCCAGATCAGCTACGAGCCCCATGTCCTGCACGATAACGTAAGTGTTAAAGGTACTATGGAAAAAATCAAAGCCCGCTGTCGATTTTACAATCCTGTTTTAAAATCATGGTGATGACAACATTACCTAACGCAAATGGCATTAAATTAATTGAGACACACACAAAAACATTATATCAGGACTTACTTGGTCAGCATCAAAGAATGATACGGCCTTTCCTCTGTTGCCTACACGACCGGTTCTACCGATCCGGTGCACATACTCGTCTATACTCTTTGGCAAATCGTAGTTGACCACTATGTCGACATTCTTTATATCTGTAATCAAAATAAAATATGAGACTGACGTAACGCGCGTTAGTAAATAATTTCTTAATTGTGGAGAATTATCTTTGAAATTATCTGTTCACAACATATCCTAATTTAATCATTATAAACAAATTAAAATTGATTACAAACTTACAATATTTTCAATACCTGGTGACATACTTTGCATTCATTCTAAGACATTACTACAGACTAATATTGGTAATGAATGAAACATGTTAGGTAAAATTTCCTGCTTTCCATCAATTCAAACCACATACATACGTATTTGTGTATGCCATCAATGATTAGATCAATTTGCCTAGCCTTTTTCTCAACTATATTGGGTCCAGCTTCCAGTTAAAATGGAACAAATGTCCATCTGACCTCACCAAACCTGCAGTGCAATTCTGTAAACATGTTGAAGTGGCTTGGGTGAAGTGATCACAAAGTGAGCTGACAATCCATGTAATTGAGATGGAATTACAGCTTCACTTCACCCAAAGCCACTTCAACATGTTTACAGAATCAACCGGCTGATAAAATGGGTAGCACAATATCCCCAAATTACAACCTCTTTGACCCGATGCATCAATGATTACAACTCGTAAATCAACTGACCTAATCCTCTGGCGGCTACAGCGGTGGCCACGAGGATGCAATGCCGGCCACTCTTGAAGTTGTCGAGGGCCTCTTCACGCTCGCGCTGCATGCGGTCACCATGGATTGATGACGTCATCATCTGCTGCTCGGACAACATTGCCGCGATGAAGTCGGCGTTGCGCTTCGTCTCCACAAACACCAACACACGCTTACGATCTGAAATTGTTACGATTACGAATCTTTTAGCCATGTTATTGTGATGTTTGCTTTCTAACCATGGTAATGATGGATGTACATACAAAGATGGTAAAGAGCCTGCATAGAAGAGGATGGGACCGTAACTCATCTTCATCTGCTCCTAAGCTGCCCAGTGGTCACTGGATACAGGGCAAAGTACTTCAGAAACCTAGGTGCACTCTGCGAGATACTAACACCAGGGCGATGCTGTTCTTTCTTGAGAAATTGGGGTGGAGCAAATGACATCATGTATTTGTCCCAGCCATACGCAAAATACGTACTTGGACTAGAGTTGCAGGTCGACACCAATTTGATTTACATACATTGTAAAGCTAGTGCATAAGTTGTCATCAGCCACAAAATTATAGTAATTTTTACGAAAACTTGTTACGAAAGTAATATATAATTTTAAAATATAGTTCTATTGGAATACGTCTCAAAGTTCTTACATGGTATACAGTCTTAGTTGTTAATGCCTGTCAGTTTTTCAGCAGGCTAGTGCATAGAAAATTTAAAAAAAATACTGCGAGGTCCAGTTGGGTGGATCTCACAACCACTTTTTACTGTACTACAACTTGTGAAAAACGCATGAGCATGACTCACCATTCTCTTCAATCAAATTCTTCAGTGTCTGTTGCTTCTCATACTTTGTAACTTGGTGGAATATTTGCTCTACATCCTGGCTGGCGCCTCCCACGATACCAACGGCGACAAACAAGTAGTTGTTGAGGAACCTGCCCGCGAGGTGTTGGATGTCTTCCGGGAACGTCGCCGAAAACATAAGAGTTTGACGTTCTTTCTGTAGACGAGATTACAATATTCATTTTATTTTAAGTAATAGATTGTCTCCAAAAGTGTTTGATTTTTGTGTTGGGTTTTTGCAGTAAGCTGGTAAATGCAGAAAAGTACTTTATTCTCCTGCAACTAAATATCACTTTTGCTGGCTACTTACTTATTATGAGTTATTTAAACAAAATCGTGATGATTGCAATATTTTTCCTCTCCGATCATCATGATTTTGGGATGTTTGATTTCAGTAATAAAGTAAATACAGATACAAATTCAGCTGAATCTGGTTAACTGGAAGTCAAACCCAATATGGTAGGGAAAAAGCTAGCCAGATGATCTGGGTATTACTTAAAGTTGTCTGCATGATGAAGAAATTGCATGTCCCTACAGTGCTATTTATGCTCAAACCAAGCATCTCAAAGGAAAATAATATTATCTTAAGAATTTCCGATAGCACGTCAACTTTGTTGACGATTTTAATATAATATACAAAACACAACTTACAAGAGGCACCATGGTAGGGTGTTCCATCATCTTTTCGACGCTGGGAATGAAACCCATGTCCAGCATGCGGTCAGCCTCGTCCAGCACCACGAACCGGATGCTGTCGAACGACACGCGGCTGCGGTCCACGAAGTCATGTAGGCGACCCGGCGTCGCCACCAGGATATGACACCCTCTCTAAAACATACAATAGTAATTTCAGATTCAAATTATTACTGTCTTGTGAAATTGTTAGAACTGGCATATATGTATATAAGATAGACTTATTACAGAATAGGGATTTATATAAATTTCTATTTAGATAATATTTACCTACACACAATCAATTAAAATGTTAATAAGTTAGAAAGTAACTCTTGCCCACAGTTTCGCCAGCGTTAATATACATTTCTGCCCGCAACTTCGCCAGCGTTAATATAAATTACCCTCTTCAAGGTTTCATGTGTATAGTCTGTACAGAAATTCATCAAAATCGGTTTAGCAATTTAGTTGTGAAAGCATAAACTAAATCACTTTCGCATTTACAATATAAGTTAGAATATAACTAAAGTAAATGTAATCAACTTTTGCATACCCAAGTGACCAAAGAAAAAAAACATGTTTATAAACACATACATACAATCAATGTAGGAAAAATAAATGTAAACTTAACTGTCAAATATGTAACCATCTACGAGCCCAACAACAAACATTAATTATTTAATCTGAATAACTCTCTTACACATACATATCTGGTTAACACAATGCTTCTTTTTTGGGCAAATGGAAAAATACATAATATAGTTAATAGTTTTGAATACCTACACAATTTCACAGCATATTTTTTATAAGTTATCGATTTTGGATCCGAAACACGCGAATTTCGGCCCAACTCACCTCAACAGAGAAAGCATTTAGAAATATACTTACAGAAATATTATCGCCCTGATGGCGAACGGCTGTCCCTCCGTAAGCGACTGCAATCTTCAAAACGGAACCATACGAGAACTTCCGAGCTTCATTAAATATTTGCAGCGTCAGTTCACGGGTTGGTGCAACTATAATAACCTGAAAACAAGTATTTTTGAATCAACTATACACCCTATCAAAAGTACTGAGACTATAAATGATGATGTCTGAATAAACACACTTTTACTGGTGAAATTTATACAAGGTGTGAATTATACAATTTAATGGTGCATTAGTTTGGACTAACTTTTATGAACACAGGCTTGTAAACGGCCATCGCAAATGAGACTATGACGACGGAGACAGTGCCAGGAGCCGATGACCCGCGTTCAAGTTCAGACGTTTTCATGGTATAAGGACCATGCAGATTGGTGTTGTGTTAAATTGTAATGAAAAGTTATTTACTTGTGGTTGAGCACAGCCAGATCCTCCAACGATAAGTTCACGTGGGTCTTGCAGCAGCGTGTTTATGATCGGCAGCAGGAATGCAGCCTAGAATTAAATAAATATTTATAAGTATTCTGTACTAAAAACATCACAGAAGCATTATTTCAGCATAACCAAATTGTACAACAAGTCTACTCAGGGAGGAAAGTTGAGGCGGACAGCGGTTTTTAATAAAGGGTACCGAAATATTAATGTCACACTTTTTTGCAAATTGGTATAAAAACATTTTTTCAAAATTACAGTTTGAAGATCTCATATAGGATAATACTTCTTAAATGCCGGAATAAAACACGTGACGAAGTAATTCCAGGATTGAGAAATTACATAGGTAAAAAGGACCTTGAAAACGATATAGTATAAAACATGGTTACAAAATTAACTAAATGTTAAAGCTTAATATTTATTTACCGTTTTCCCGGAGCCAGTCTGTGCGCAGCCCATGAGATCGCGGCCGCCCATGATGATCGGAATGGCGTGCTTCTGGATGGGCGTCGGCTTCTTGTACCCAGCCTTCAGTATGTTGTCCAGCACATACTTCCGTAAATTAGCGGTCTCAAAGCTTTCAATTGCACGAGGCGGATTTTCACCACTGACCTGTGAATATTATTAAAATACCCATTTATTTGTGAGATGAATAAAGGAATGAAAAATTAATTTGGTTTGTATTTTATCAGATATAAATCTGCCTCTTCGCTCTGCAGAGTGTGGGTTAGCTCCAACTCCCTCCTGAAGACCATAGCAGGGAGGTATGATTCTCCTTTGTCTTTCCAACAACAGCCTACTTTCTAAATAGATTATAAGTTTACTAACATAGGTATAAGTTATATTTTTGTTAACTAACCCATATGGATGTTGATGATCTGAATTATAGATTATTTTATATAGCATAATATTTTCTCATTGTTTTCAAAGAGAATGGTTGACCTAAGACACCTTTTTTTGGATACTTTATCTACTTAAATTGGAATCAACACTAATAAAAGTGTAAACATTGTCTAAAATATCACTTTCAGCATTAAGACCGCCCTATTCTTTTTTGAAGAAAAGAAAGAGAAGTAAATTTATTTTTTAAAGTTCCTATTGTACAATGGTGCAATAAAGATTACTTCTATTTTAGTCAATGTAATAAAACAATCACGATTATTATTGCGCCTGTTTGGGAAAAAATAAAACATCGGGTACGTTTTATTTCCTCCCAAACAAGCCCAAGAATAACCTAATTTCAATGTCTATTTTTGTTATTTGCACATCTTTCGATGGTCCACAAACTATTAGTTAACTCGCAATTCCGGTTGGGCCCCTTTTGTCAAGGTTACAAATTATACTACAAGACAATGCGACCTTGAAGTTAAAGGTCCATGTTTGTGTTTCGAGTTTTTATTATTATTATGTATTATCTATAATCTGTAGAGTAACTACAATGTAAGGATACTGTTCCTTGTTCTTTTTAGTATAGTGAAAAGTTTAGCCCACTCACTTTAACAGCAATACAGTCGAACTTGTCAAAGTTGATGCCAGAGCTAATGGTGCTGCTGAAGATCTCTTGCTCGTCTTCAGTGGGCGCGGGCGGCACGTAGGTGACCGGGGGCTTCTTAGGCTCGCCGTCCTCGCCTATCTCTAGCGGCGGATCATCTCCGCAGACACTCCCCCCGCCGCCGCCCCCGCGCCCACCACCGCGGCCTCCGCGCCCGCGACCACGTCCACGCTCGCCACGGTCTCGCCTATCTTCACCATCGCCTAATGTAATAAGGAAATGGTAGTGTAATACTGAATTGCACATTATTTTCCTTGTCCTGATTTATGAATTTGAAGTTGAGTATTTGTGAAATCTACTTCAGACTAAAGTGGAGTTTGACAAATTCTGACTCGCAATTCCATTTTTTCTGCTTTGGAAGAGGTACTGATTCTCAACACAATTTGAATAAATGATTACAAATTTTCACTAAACCCGTCATCTCCTTCAAACAGAAAATTTATTTTCGCCTGTTCCCAATCGCGGTTTTGGGACCTGAGGCACTGCCAATTTTAGATGCATGTAATGGTAAAGAAGTTTAGTTGGCAGATAAAATTGGCCAAGTGCAAGTTGGACTTGCACACGAGGGGATTCCGTACCATAACCCGAAAAAAACATGTTTCGTGTATGGGGTTCCTTTTTTTTAATCTTTGTTGTTATAGCGGCAACAGAAATAAATCATCTGTGAAAATTCTAACTGTCTAGCTATCACGGTTCAGAGAAACAGCCTGTTGGGAGTCATAGTAATAGGTTTTAACCCTTTGTGTACGGAACCCTACAATGCAGTTTCTGCTGCGAGCACCATGCACCATGTAGTGTCGACGACGCAGGCAAAAAAAAATGGATCAAATAAATGCCCGACATAGTTTTGTGGGCTTACTAATTGTATTTATTTGTTTGTAAAAAAAAAAAATACACATCGAATTGATGTGGTGTACCTGAACTGATTGATGGTCCAGCTGATGGCATTAGGCACTTTATTACATGCATTGGCGGAACCAGGGGAGGGGGGGGAGACTAAGGTGCTGAAGCCCCCAAAAGACCCGAGATAATAAGTTATCCAAGTAAGCTTGTTATGTGTTAAACTTAATATTTAATTTGTGCTTGTATAGTGTTGCTTCTTTGTTAAAACCTACCCTCAGCGGGGTCAAGCTCCCAAACGACAATCCTGGATCCGCCGCTGTTTATATGGGACTTTTAAACATAACAGACGAAATGTGGCTGTACTCTGCTCAACACTTCGGGGTATACAGGCGTGATGTTATGTAATAATAACTGTCGCAGCATTGGAATGTTGGCGTGCTTTCACTAAAAGTGCATAATTTTTGAATGCTGACTTCCGGCCGCAACAGTGATTGACACGCAACTCGTATTTTGCTTGGGTTTTAATGGCTATTAAGTGATTTTTGATGCAAGCAGACCAAAAATCACTTGATAGTTTCGATTCATTGAGCATTAAACATATTTGCATCAGCATCTTATTTATGTTAATCGTGAGATGACAGGGACGGAGGTATATATTGTACTTTATTACATTAGGGTACCCTATAGTGCCAATATTGTAAGTTGAATAAAATAAATAATTTGCTGGATTCTGCCAGCAGCTTCATAACTCCAGTGGGATAATTCTATGTCCAAATCAATTCAGCCATAAAGGCATAATTAATTAACAAACATCCTGTCTTTCACATGAGTAATACCAGCTAAATTAAAAATAGCCGAAGTTTAGGAAGAAGTCTTACCATTTTCATAATCCCGTTGCTCCCTGGGAGGCCCGCCGCCGCGGCCGCCCCGGCCCCCCCTCCCGCGGCCTCCTCCTCTCCCACCGCGCCCGCGCCGTTCGCCGTACCCATTACTGCCCTTATCATCATCAAGTTCTATAAAAAAACACTTGTATGTTAAATTCTTTGCCTACGCAATGTTTCAAGTGGTGACAGTAATATAACACCTTTTTGAGGATCAATTGCCTCATCATAACTCATTCGTAAGCAGCATGCAACTTTATAAACATAACAAGACTGTTTATGAAGCAGGGTTTTATCAACAATTTATTCTTTAAACCTGACACTTTAAACCTCTGATATCAATAATCCAATGCTTGTGGAAAAAACTGGATCCACTTAATGATTTTTTTAGTGGTAACTTTCAACCAACACCTCAGTATGACCAAGAAGAAAAATAAGATCAATTAACCTTCATAATTTAACTGTGAGTCCCTCAGTGTCAGGGGTGGTGGTAAGTCTCAATTATCTCAACTCTGACACTCCATAGAATCTTACACAAAAATGTTAATACACCCAGTAATCAGCAATGTATTTGGCAATAGATAGTACAATTAAAAAAAAAAAAACACATCATACAGCAGGGGTTCCCAATCTTTTTGGGGTTCCGTACCTCAAAAGGTAAAAAAGGAACCCTTATAAGATCACTCTCTTGTTTATAGTGTGACTCCCTTTGAATGTTTTTATTATTTGCGACACCCTTGTAAAAGAATTTATGGTAGCTTTATTTGGGAAACTAGTAAGAAGTTGCTTTTCTGATTAAGACTCACTGTGTTAATATTTATGAAATTGTGTGCTAGTGTTCAATCAATATTAATTTATTGCAAGTACAAAGAAATTCCAAATAAAAAAAACTACATAGTATGAAATAAATTAAATTATGGAGATTTTTTTTGGAAGTTTGTTGCATTTTTCTTATTATTTGCCAATTGCAGCATAATTTGTTGTTTCATTCCCGTGGCGGTATGCGTCGCCCCAGGAAGTCGCGAAGCACAGTTTGGGAACCCCTGCTGTATAGCATAGGATAAAATGACTTAGCAGGATTGTACCATGTGTAAAAAATATGTTTCACAGTGCTGTTAGCTTAGCATGTTAACATTAGTATTTACAAAAATTCTCTCACTATAAGTTTAATATTTAAAGAAATGGCGCCAATTATCGTCATTACTACCCACTTTATGACAGTGCTGCTTTAATGATCTGGTTATGATATGCACTTTTTATGTCTTGCTCATCATAGCCAGATCAGAGAAGAGACCAAAATGCTTAATTACCATTGTCATTAAATGACTGGAATCCTCTTCCTCTGGAAAGGCTGTGGCCTTCATCAACACTTGAGTAGTTGTTGGATTGCACCCCCTATAAAAAATTGTAGAGATAAGATATTGTAACTGCGGGTCATGCTACAGGAGAATTATCACATCTTGGGATATAATGTTGTTTGTTTGTATTGTTGTTTTATATGACCTTGAAATATTAATAGGTACCAGTAAATCTGATAATGTATTAATGCAAGTACCAATGAGTTATTAATAAAAAAATCTTACCGTATCTACCACACAGTCATCCCACTCATCATCCATTGTTCTGGAACAAAGAAAACAAAATTACGTTAAATAAAAGTTATCTTTTAAATAATTATTATGGTAGGCTGCAATCAAAGTTGCGGACATACTGGTTTATTGTTGTTCCAGGCAATTAAATTAAGTACACACTGAAAACTTTATTTTAGTAAGTAGGCACCTACTTACTTACCTGAGTTTATGAATTGTCTACCAAACCTGACGTTAAGTACTACCTAGGATGATAGGTATTAGAAACGATTCGATTGCAATTGAATCTTAATCGTTACCAACCTACCTACCTTTTATCGAAAAAGTATCTTTAAACTCAAAGGGAGGTAAAAAGGTAGGTATGTACTTGAACTATTTTTTAAAATACCTACCTGAAAAAAAATCTTTGAAGTGCTTTACAAAATTGTTTGAATAGCGCTGGCTGATTTCGTCTACAAACTAGGAACTGATACAAAAATAACAGGATGGTACTAAAACTACTGTTTGTTGTTAAAAATCTATTTCTTAAAAAAAATGCTACAACCGGCACCGGCTTTTGTCTACCAATCGCACACGTGCATCTAACATTCCAATTAGACATGTTGTTATTGGTATACAGATCATAGAAAATGAAAATCTTACCGATAAAAAGCTTAAATTATTGCTACTAGCGTAGTTTTTAAAATTGAACAATTTCAATTTTAACAATACAACGAAGACAGCAGCCGCCAATATCACGAAACGACAGCAATGGCGACGAAAGAAGATAAAGGTTGCCAACTTGCCAAGCCAAATATATTATTTAAAAAGTTGTTAGTTGATAGTATTTTCAGCCATAAAAAACAAAATCACATCAATGTTGGCAGAACATAAAAAATAACATAGGCAAAGGCAGGGTTAGATTTCTGTCAGGACGTGATAGTGAGTGTGGTTAAATTTCCGGAAGTCAATCTAATCGGTTTTGAAACGAGTGTTTTGTTAAACGTGTAACATCCGCGAATTGCATTTCAGCTACACGGATCACAACCAAGTTTACTATGAATCGTACTCGCGTAGAAATTAAAGTGTCCATTTTCTTTTTGACATTTGCTTCGTTACCATTTTAGCCCAACTCTTTGTATGTAGCTTGATGTGCTGGCGTCTGTACTTTTGGATTAATATCTCCCAAGCGGTTTTCTTTTGATGAGCATCTTAAAAAGTTCCAGACGTAATATCCCATATAGGCGTGGAAAATCTTCATAGTGATCGATCAATAAAAAGATAATTTCGCGTTCGCGTCGCTGGTCCGTGGATGATATTTTGCACCCGCATACGTGCATACCCGCTGCCTATCGCAGCACAAAAAAGATGTTATCCGCCGGCTACACGGATGTATATGTCCACGTACTCCAACTGCGGATGATAGCGCACACCCGTCGTCCAAGGACCTTGAAAGTCAAATAAAAATTTGGATTACATCTGCCGTCTAGATGGATGGGAACAAGCAAGGTCACCTCTGTTGGGACGCTGGATTACATCCGTCTGGAACATGCTTAACTTCAAGTTGAAGTTCAACAAACCCACTTATCATTAGTTGAAGACTTCAACTAATGATAAGTGGGTTTGTTGAATTCCTAACTCTGTAATCGGCATGAATCTTTTGACACTGGTATGACATCGCCAGGGTGTCTTTTGTTTTTTTTAACCAAAAAAGTAACACAGTTGCACAACCTTTTCGCGAGTAGGGTTGCCACCCATATTTATAATATATTGTACTAGTTGCCGCCCGTGGCTCCGTCCACGGGACTGTACATACTCCCAGGATAAAAAGTATTCTATGTGTTATTCCAGACTATAATCTACCTCTGTACCAAATTTCATCAAGATCCATTTAGCTGTTCTGACGTGATTTAGTAACAAACATCCATCTATCCAAAGTTTCGCATATATAATACTATCGACCCGCCCCGGCTTCGCACGGATGCAATGCTGATACTAAATATACTACAGAATGTCTTTATATACAACGTTCACAGCTTTTTGGCCGGTTCCGCCGCATCCGCTATGTCCCTGCATTTAATCTGTATTATCTTCGAAAATATTAATTTAAATTATATTGATCTATATTAAATGCACAATGTATTTAAGGTACTTAATTGGATAAGGATTATGCTGTATTGCTTAAAATCGCTTCGTAAATAAGCTATTATTTCTCGTTAAAAGTAAAGGATAAAAAATGGTTATTGTGGGTTATCCCAAAGAGATAGAAATATACCATCGCGGACTTTTTTGTAGACCTTTTTAAGTACAATACTGTAGTACATTATTTTGATCTATCTCGTAGGGTTCAGCCAGCGTTTGCAATGTAAGCGCAAAAACATGTGTTTATTTGTGACATCACATTAGAAACCTCTAAAATTATCAGTAATACTCTATTATATTATGCATGTATTATACATATAAACCTTCTTCTTGAATCACTCTTTCTATTTTCAAAAAAACGAATAAAAATCCGTTGTGTAGTTTTAAAGATATAAGTATAATTCACTTATAGTCTAATTGACTTTCAAGCTGTACTATTATCATTGTACTATATTATGGAAAAATAATATAGTCCGAAAAATTTTATATCTTTAACGCTTATTTTAATTTAAGAATTAAATGCCAAACTGGGTTTAAAGCGCAGTTTAGCTGGTTAAGACTCTGGGACTCAAAAAGTTTTAGTTCGCACTAGCATCCCAGAAACTCGTATTTCTCAAAATTTTCTGCATGATATGAAACGTCAAAGAATCTAACCATACAAATAAGTAACGAAAAATAAAAAAAAAGGTTGTCTGTAAAGTCGGTTTACGGACGATAGTTTAACGTGACAACGTCGTAACAAAACATTGATGAAATGATCGTAACTTTACAATGAGTCATCCTTTTTCGTGCGTGCAGCCGGCGTTCATCGATTTATTAGACGTTGTCACGTCAAAAGGCAAAAAATAAAGTTGTACTGTTTTTTTTAGAATTTTATTAGGAATGATTTATTTGTTTGTTACAATTTAGCTAAAAACTGCACAATTGGTTTAAAAAAAACTTTAATAAAATTAAAATTAAATTAAAGTTTTTTAGGGGCCTTTTTTTTCGAAAATAAATAAATAATGTAGAAAGAATTCTACATTATTTATTTATTTTCGAAAAAAAATAGACCCCTACAAGTAACGAATGTGCATGTAATTTGTCCTTTTTATCATCAATTTATCAATATGATAATTAACCAAAAATTGTACGGGGTAAGGCACTTTCTACTGGGATTGCCTTGCAGCATTATTTGTCCACATGACTATATCCTTCCCCGAAGCTAGAGCTTTATCTATGACTGTTAGCAAGTAGAACAATAATATGCTATATAACAATATGCTGGACCTGATTCAGGTTCTTACTGACTGATGGTGAGTGTTACGGTAGTTAGAGGTGCGAGGTGCGTTACAGAGTAGGTAGGTACGGGAGAGGAATCACAGTGACACGAAATACTTAACTGAACTATCAGTTATCACGCAAACACAAGTTATGAAGATACTTCGGTACAAAATACGACTTATAACAATACTTTCTGTCTTAATCTGACTTTTAACAGGTATAATATAATTACAACACTTCAGGCTCTATTTCAGAGCAGAACGGTAAGCTGACTTTGCGGCGACTAATAAAATTTACAACAAATATCAACTCAAGTGGAACTGTAGGAACAAGACATTTTATGAAATGAGCTTATATAGTGTTTACTAATGCTATAGCCAGAATTTTAGTTCCTACGAGTAATACTAATGCCATGGTCAAACCATTGAAAATATAGTCAGTGCTGTTAGATGTCATTGCGTCAAAGTTTTTGGCGGGATTTTGTCGAGTGAAGTTTAGCGGTTGTTTTAAATATTCGTAAATTGATTCCTCGTGGATATGGTGATGTAAATTGGTGTAGTTTTGTATCTCAAGTGTCCACGCACCTGGAAAATATGTGGAATAATTTTATTGAAACAGGCGCGATCTCGGTTAAATGAAGCTGAGAATTTTATTATAGTATTGACTACCTCACTCGAAACTTGCCGAGAATGCTGAATCGATATATTTGTTATAAGGTTCTCCAAAAACCATTAGAATGCGTTACATTCGTATTTGCAAAACACATGAAATTAAGGACAAAGACTATACTGTGTGGTCAAAAGACAATAGCTTCCTATTCAGGCAAACTAAAAAAAAAAAAGTCATTGCTTCTAGGTGTCAAGATTATTGAAGAGCATTACGGGAAAATATAACAAGTGACCGAAAATATTCGGAAAAAAATACTACGCCGAATGAAGAGTTTTGCTAACGTTTCTAATAAACATCTTTTCATTTATGAATTCAGCGTTTATTGGGTGTTTAGCAAGATGTGGTAGTGACGGGAAAATATTTTTCTCGGAAAAAATTGTGTTAATGTAATGATGCATTTATCAAAGTGGGTTTAAGTGTTATCTCTGTTGGCGTCCTCTTGTTTTTTATGGTTCAAGTTCACAATGGCAACAGTCGAAGAGACAGTTAAAGTGTCGGTGGTGACTGACCGTACTCCTAACATTATACGATGCTCTAGTACGATAACAGCGGAGGAGTTGTGCGTTATTTTGTGTAAAAAATATAAAATTCCTCCCCTCACTCGGACGCTATTCGCGTTACGAGTCAAAGGCAGAGATTATTTTCTCAAAGATAACGCGAAAGTTCTGTCCAGCACCAGGGATTATGAGCTCAGAATACGTTTTAAGGTAAAGTATTAGTTAAAACAGTGAAAGATGTTTCATAATCATGTATTTTGCAGTGCTAAGAAACACAGTTAAATGAATGAATATTAATAAAGTAATGAAACAGTGAAGGAAGATCTTGGTGGCTCGTTAATTAATATTGTGAATGTAATTTATTTATGATAACAAACACATTTAACTTTGTGTTTCTTGGAATGTTTGACAATTTTTTTTTTGTTTGTTTTGTTTTTTATTGATAACACATTCTTGGTGTATTTGGTACAATACTTTTCAGCATCCTAATAACATGTATTTAAATAAATATTATTTAGATTTTTGGCAATAGTCTCCAAATAAATTGGCTTTGTAACATTCTAATGGACAGGACTCATATGGGTTTAATTTTGCCATTTGGCTATAAAATACTCTAAAAGTTGTTTTACAAAAAAAAAAATAGTGTAAACAGTGTGTTATCATGATTCATAGTGTTTACATTAAAGGCTCCTGCCTGTCCTTACTGAACTCTTTATATCATACTAGTAATCATAATCTTTTTACTACAAAATTTGAATCATAAAAGGTGTACAGAGTATATTTTGTCATATTTTATTATTTTTAAAGTTATCAATGATATTAATTAACCTTTTGAGTGCCAGAGCATAAATGCCCCAAAGCCAAGCTAAAAATTCGCCATACTTTTTGTCACATATTTGTGAAATTTGGCATACAGGGCATGCGCTTGCTTGTCATGTATATTCACCAATAGCATTCTAAAGGTTAACCACATTGATGAATTTCAGCATGAATGTAAACATTGAGTAAGACTAGCTTTCCCATGACTCTGCTCCATAGCCTGGCCTACCCCACAGGAACCATGCTATTTTCTTTGACAAAGAGAAGCCTGTGACACTTAGAAATCCTTACTAGTATTATAAATGTGGAAGTAATGTTGTCTGTCTGTTTGTTACTTTGTTCAATCTTAAGACACTTTTCTCACCGCCAACAAAGAAGTGATTAGCTATTCTCGCTAAGAAAACTGACAAAAGATATCCATCCATGTGATCCCATAAGAGACACATACATTTATAGTCAATAGATGCCTGTTCACACTGTCCACGAAAACTCTCTTACCACTAGTTTTTCCCAGCCACAAGAGCTATCAAAGACATTACACGTTCAATGATGCTCGCTTGGTGGTTAGATCTCACGACAAGAGACCAACCATCATCAGCAGTGAGACAAATGCCTTAAGGCAGAATGGATTCAATGAAAATAGATCATGGGACAGTGCTGACAGAAGCTAGTTAGCTTTTTATCTTTTCTTTCAATTTTGGTAGCAATCAGTTCCAGTAAATCTCATAACAAACAAACAAAATTTTTAATTTTAGTCTTAAAAGTTTAGATTATATAAGACTAGGCAAACCAAGGTGAGACCATACAAATACATATGTCAAGGTGCCTTTATTTAACAACTTGACATCTGAAACTCAGGCTTTAATATCTATTAATTATTCATATTTATTATGAAGTTTGGACATTATAGCTACTATTGTTATTAAAGCTGTGATACTTGTACATCTAAACTTAAAAACAAGACCTTTCTATGGTATAAGTTTAGATATTCTAGATCACTGATACTGATGATTTTTTTTAGGCTCAGTATTATCAGATATAATGTTAAGCAATTATGTGGCCACAATATACCCTATTTACAGTGTGATTACACTATCGTCTTACTTGTGACTGGTAACTTAGGGTGTTACCACACCAATCAATCGATGATGGAATGGATTAGTTGACGTCCATCTATAATTTCTACTACACCAATCGATCGATCATCGATCGATGGTAGAATGAATTAGTCAACGTAGATTGATAGTTTCTACTTCTTTCTTCGATCAGCCAAAGATACCACACCAATCGATCAACGTCGATCGATGGCATCAAGCAGGGCGGTCAATCAATTGTTTATCGCCCGGTATCCGTTGATCAGCCAAAGCTACCACACCAAACGATCAACGTGGATTGATGGCATCGATAGATTGGTGTAGTAACACCATGAGATTTGTTAACCCTTTTCCTTGTTTATTTCCTATTATGGAGTTCTTCATAATCGTGTTGAACTGACTATGTATGTAACATAGTAATCAAAACCACTAGAATTGTTTTCTATTAATTGATCAGCTATGACTTATTTAGTTATGCTTAATTTTAAACATTCAATTATGATCATGTCTAAATCTCTAGTCATCTATATTGGTCCCATAGTAAAAGTTCTTCATAATGATGAGTACAATGAACCCTTAAGAGGTATTGCGTTAATTCTGTTACATGTTTTATATAAAAGCAAAAGGTATTCATTCATTCACTCACTGATTAAACACAATGCCAAGAAAACTACTAGTGTAGATTATGAGTAGGAGATATCAGCTAAGAAAGGATTTTAGAAAACCCCTGGTAAAGGGGTTACATAAGGGGTGGAAGTTTTTATGAACAATCTTATTTCTTGGGCCATTTTACTTTTAATTTGAGACAAATACTGTCCTATGTGAATTATAAAGGTTGTCGTTATTTGTTTTTCAGAATTACCCCCAAACACGATTTAGGGGGTGTTAAAGTTTTTACGGTAGACTCTTATTTTTTAGGTTTATAAACTTAAAACTTGGTACAAATACTGTGCTAAATAAATAATAAATAATCGCAGTATTTATTTTTCACAACTACCCCTTAATGGGGGTTTAGGGGGTGTTAAAGCTTGTATGGAAAAATCTTTACACTTAGTCCGATGAAGTTGAAACTTAGAATTAACAATATTGATTTAAAAAAATAAGATCTACTTACTTGTATTTGGGATTTTCTAAAATCAAACCTTGAGAGGGTGTAAAGGGATTATGAAGTTTTTAGAGGAGGATATTACTACTTGCTTCAATTTACTTAAAAACTGGTATAAACAATCTAAAAGTGAAAAATTGAAATGAATCTAACGAATTTTTCGTGATCATACCCCGTCGGGGTGAAGGGCGCAATACTTGCGCTGATCCTGTGATCTCAGCAGCAGAAATGGTTGAGTAATAATTAAAAATCGTTATGATTAATTTTACAAAACTACCCTTGACGGAAATAGAGGGGGCTTGAAGTTCGAGGAGTACCTAATAAATACGCGCGGACGAAGTCGCGGGCATAGTTCTAGTTATAAATAAAGTTAAGATTATTGGCAAACCTACACATGCAGAAGTAAGTAGATGGCCAAAAATGGAGCACTGTACTCCCAAAAGATTATTTGAAATTCTCATGACAATATGAAGATAGTTGCGGCATAAAAAGCTAGGTTGAATGGGCTCTTTTATCTTTTAGTAGCTTCTGATTATTAGTACTTCCCTCTTTTATAAATTATAGTTGACTAGCTTTTGCCCGCGACTTCGTACGCGTGGAATACTTACTTTGGGCAGCCATTTTTTATTTTTTAGAGCCAATTTTTTCAAAGACGGGTGATCATAGGTTTATTTATTTGTTATCAAGTATCTTTAATACAAAGGTTCATGGTTTTATCTTCAATAATGACGGACTCCCATACAAAATTTCAACCCCTCAAGCCAAGCCAAGTCCTTTTCTCGCGACAAAATGTAGCCTATGTCCTTCTCCAAGATCTAATCTATCGTACCAAATTTCATCTAAATCGGTTCAGCGGTATAATCGTGAAGAGGTAACAGACAGACAGACACACTTCGCATTTATATTATTTGTATGTCACTATTTCTTTTTCAGGTCCCAAGATTAGAACTGTTAATAACCCTCGATGAAACCACTTATGACTACTACTTCCTTCAAGCGAGGAGCGATGTTTACGAGAACAGGATCCCGGAGATTAAGTACCCTGATCATAAGAAAGAAATGCTTGGTCTTGGGATTGCTGACATGTAAGTTATATGCTAAAAATGAAGAGTTGTTTATTTTATTATTTTGTAATAAATAAAAAACTGCCAATTACGAGTCGGATACGAAGGGTCTAGCCAGTCTATTCTGTCGACATCTCACCGTGTACACTTAGGTGGAGTGAACAACAAGTAAGCTGTCATTCCATCTTGTTTGTATGGTTTGACAGCTCACTTCGCGTAAGTTTTCACTTCGACATTTTTACAGCCGGGATCACGAGGTGAGCTGTCAATCCATATACCTAATCAAGATGGAATGACTGACAGCTCACTTCGTGATCACGATCTTGATTATAATTGCAGAATTGACCGGCAGAATCACCCGTGCTACGGTTTATTATTTGAACTACTATTTTGATGAAACACCGTATAAAGACTGACCCATACACCGAAACAATCAGGGTTTTTCCCTCAGGCCCTTTTTAAGGATGGGAAAAAATCAAAAGATTTCATCCGCTCTGGGTGGAGCGGAAGGGCGTGTCAGACTCTTACTGACTAAAACCAATCCGTTTTCCTTCTTAAGCCTTTTGCGTTCCGGGGTCGTGGTGACTCTTTCGAACAAATTCCGCAACCCTGGCAGGCTCTGGCTCTAGCGAACCCTGTCTCCTATGCTGATATCTGTTTGAGGCGCGCGCGGAACACAACGCGCCGTCGACCCGGGCCTGGTGGTGATCGGACAACAAGCCACCCAATGCTCGCTGTCCGCAGGCCCGCGCTTACGGTGGCCGGGGATCGCCCTGCGACTCCCGACGCCCGGGGCGACTTCTTCTGTAGCGGCGGTTAGGGCGAAAGCCTTGTCTTTCCCTCGCGCGGCCCGCCTCCTCCTTCGCTAGCTACTTCGGAGAATAAGGAGACCGCTTCCCAAGCCTCCTCGCTCCTGACCATGGATTTAACCAGGGCCGGACGCGAGAAGTCGCCGCCGCCGCCTCTGGTATGTGTAAGGTTGATCTAACCTTAAGACATTACTTTTGTATTATGTGGTCAAAACTAATAGTCCTGCAAGTAACACATTACTAATAATTATTACGATTTTTGAGATAATTTCAATTTCGTTGATTTGAACTATCAAGTTCACAGGTCAAGTTTCTTAATACGACTAAAAATCGAAACCTTACGTCATTAGGTCCTATCATGGCGGGTTGGTATTTCCGAAGGCAGCCGATGATTCCCGAAGCGCATACTTTTCCGGGGATATCTGCATTTATAAAATTCTCTACGTCATAATATCGCAACAATTTCTCATTATCTATTTAGCACACAGTGTCAGTCAGAGCATGATATATTCCTACATTATTTAGTGTTAGAACATGAATTGTCAAGTATGATTGTATCTTACGTTGACTGAACAATGGACTATAAACATCCAATTACTGTGTCTCAACACTGAGACAATAGCCCTCTAGTATAACAGCACAATTAACAAGTGATCTCTTTAATTTACATGTTTAAATATCTTGTAATTAATCTTAACACATGTTTAAGTCCTTCTCCGTTATAGACAGAAATGTTAAGGAGCTTTCCCCTTTTTTGTGGCAAAACCCTCAAACGACACTCCGTCTGGGGAGAATGGAGAGTTATGTCGGTCTTCTACCGTCTAAACCCCACGGTTCCTACCGCTTCCATGAGTCGGGGGCCCGGGATACAATAGGGATGTTGCCTGGATATAAAATTTGATTCTATTTAGTCCATCAGTTAGATAATCGAAAAATATTGGATACGATTTCTTTATTTTATCAAATCAATATAAAATACGAAGATAAAATGCATCATAGATTAGGAGTGGGGGGGCTTGTAACGTCACTTTCTAGTAAAAAGTGTACTGGTAAGTGACGTCACACGAGTTTTCAACGCACTGTATCGTCTTCATTTTTTGTTTAAAAAAAAAACGAAAGAAAAAATAGTGTACAATATTTTTTGAAAATCTAATACTTTTTTAGTCAAATATCCTATTGAATACACGCGTACCCTCGATTTGAAATAGTTTTCCCCTGCCACAAACACTTTATTATTTCATTAAAAGTCAGTAAATTCAAAAGGATATCCACTATATCTGTCGAGCAATATGTGGTTATCAACATCAAGATTCTGTGTCATGTTATTATAATTAGCGTCCAGACTGAGAACAAATATCTTTATTTGTGCCATACAAATATTGTATACTGCAATCGAACCCGCGACCCTGAACACGGAAAGCGACTACCTCGCCGCCACGCAACACTACTCAGAGCTACTGTTCATATTTCCCTTACTTTCTATGCATATCCCTTTGTGCTTATTGGCCTAGTTCTTTTCTGTCTCCTGCTTGATATGGAGGAAAGTGGAAATTATGTTTTTCTCACATCTCTGGCCACTGTTGATTCTTGCTTTCAGGAGTTGTAGTGATTGAGAATAATGTGGCTCGCTCTTCCTAATACTAAAGTCTGTCATTCAGTATATTCTACCCTCTTATTCAGTTGAACCCCTGTACTGTGCTACGGCAGCTCAAGGTCAAAGTGTGACCACCGATTTGCTGTCGTCTACACCCACTTGCAAACCTGATACAAACTAATCTAAAATTTAAATGCCACAAGCTTTAAAGTAGGTACAGAGGTATCTCTCATTTACAAGATTGCAATATTAAGTTATAATATGATCACGAAAATTCATGGGGGACGACCTGAGTAATTATAGAAACATAACTAAGCGTCGTTATATAGGGTTGCGAGGGGCGCAACTGTCTGTCTGGGGCCTAGGCGAGGCGGCGCGGCCACGAGCCCATGTATTATGTACCAGGTTTTAACTACTGACAATTGGATACGATGCGCGACGCTTTGTCGTCGCCTTACATAAACCAATTTATTGTGTCTGTGAAGAGGATATTCTCACTTACTATTGAATTTATTTCCCTTACATTAAAGTGGATCTTGATCCCGACTTGATAAACCTAGATCGTGCTGTAATATATTCATTATTCACGTCTCGATTCTCCAAAAAATGGCTAGTTTTTGCGTGACAAATTGCGAGTACATGTTTTTAATTCAGGACACGCGCCACCGCCGAGGAAAAATTGTCGGTAAACGATGTGGTGAGGGATTACAAAAAATATATACCGAAAGTAATTGTAAGAAGACACGGTCACGTAGCGAAGAAGCATGCCCACGACCAACTTCCCAAACTCTGCTCCGTCGGCCACAATGTGAAGTAAGTATACCGATTGAAATAGCTAACAATTTACAGCAATGTGCTGTTGCCTTTATTATTTTTTGTGCCTTGTTTCTGCTCCTACACAATGCAAACAAAAGCTGGTTTGATTGTATCACTAGTCAGATGTTTGTGTCTGTCTGCATTCAAGCGTCACCCTCCTTTTTTAGTATATTATTAACGTCGAGAACTATCTATAGTTATTTGACGACAAAGATTAAACTATCTAGTTAAAATATTTAAAATTCATGTGAGATAGTAGTCAAATGTGAAACTAATAAAAAACAAAAAAAATATAATTTAATCGCTACGAAATAGAGTCATGACCTGATTCCCATGGCTGCAGTTACTCACTCGGCCAGATTATGTAAATCGAGAAACTTTTATGTGACCCCTTGTCATCAATGGTATACTCCAGATCTGTGGGAGAAGGTATTAGTGGTATACCGATGACGTGTTACGGCCGGTCTCAATAACGTATCTACCTTAAACCAACTGTCAAATTGGCTTCCAACAGTAGCCGAAACGTCATGTTACAAAAGGCAAACATGACGTTTCAGCTACTGTTGGTAGCTAATTTGACAGCCGATTTCAATAACGTATCTACCTGTAACGTTGATTAAAAGTAGGTACGTTATTGAAACCGGCCGTTAAAGACCTATTCGATCGACACTGACTTCTAGGCCGAATTAAGACCAAAACTTCTACAGTCATGCATGACACTTTTGCTATAATACTTCACTTTGTTTCCAAATGAGTGTCTAAAACTCTCGTTTTTTAAATTTCCGGATATTAAAACATAAAACAACATTGCAGCTACATAAAGAACTTATACCTCCAACAACTGTACATAATGGCCCCAAACTACTTGGCTGAGGAGTATGACAATGTCCTGTGGCAGAACGGCAGCGATGTGACTCCGGTGACCGTAGTGGTCGCGCCCTTTCATCCACACCAGGCTGGCTTGAGGGTCTATAATACTGTCAAACGAGAGGTAAGTCATCAGTGTGATCACTTGTGAGAATACTTTATTGTACACAAAAGTTGCAACTCTTCTTCTATCAGCATATCTAAACCGCGTACAAGAACTGACAGTATTAACATTCCTTAAGAATTATACATAACTTTGGCAGCTTTTGAACGCCGTTAGAGTATTACCCTCGAGGATAAAGGCGTCTTAATCGTTGGCGAGCTTAGCTTACACTCTCGCTTCTAGCTACTCAGGGTTTGAGATGTCAGCCCCTTGATTCGCTCGGGAGTCACCCGGGTATCTTGTAACTCTAAAGATTTAATATAGCGCCCTTATGAATGGCACCCAAATCGCAAACATGTTAACAAATCATAAATCGCTAAACCGTCACGTCATTTCAGTGGACCCATGTTTGCAAAATAGAAGAACTAATTTATATAACAAGGAACGGAGAACACTCGTTAGAAATATCAAGGAGAGGAACCCCACTTTTCTTTAAGTTTAAATCGGAGGAGCATCTGTCATCGTTTATATCAGTTTGTGATGGATATTACAGGTTTGTGGAACTTTATTTTAACCTGCTACTATTTTTTTTTTGTTTTACGCACCAAAAGTCTCAGTGTTTCATTTAGTTTTGTCTTATTTTTTCACTGTAAAACCATCAACATTATGTTTCTCTTGTCCTAATCTTAATTTATTTGTGATCGGCGCAACATGTATTCATCGCTCAAGTCACTGCTCACCCTCTTTCTAGCATATTATCATCCTTGTGTGCAAGACATATTATTGTCTTTGCAACATTTTTTGGTCTTCCCCTATTCTTATAGCCATCCTCATTCATACTCAAAACGTAAAAGCTTATCTTTAAAGAAGTTCCACCCCTTAAAGATACTGCCCCATTTACCGTGAATGTGTTTATTATCAAGCGATAATAAACACACTCACGTCAAGTATCCCTTTGCGATGTCCGTTATAATTGTACAATTGAATAACACTGTAATTATCTGAAACAGATTAATGGTTAAATGGACATTTAACTTGTCTAAAGACGACGAAACACCGTCGCTGAAGGAGCTACAAAGAATAAAATGTCACGGCCCTGTCGGGTAAGTGCCAGTAAAAGGGGTACATATTTAATGTAATTGCTTCGGAGAATCTTGTTTAAAAAAAACTTTTAATTTTGTAGGGGCGCATTCTCGTATCGAAAGTTGGAAGAAAAACGTGCTAAGAAACACGGCTGTTATATATTAAGGCAGTGCCAAGATGACTACAATGTTTATTATTTGGACGTATGTACTAAAAACAGGTAGGTGATTGGATTATATTCTTTATTTAATTATACATTTTTTCAATTGCGACAAAGTTGAAGGTGGTTTGGCTGGTTAAAGCTGGCTTGGCTGGTTAAATCTGCCTTGGTCGCCATTTGAATAGTGAGAGATAGAATAAATAGAATAGTTTGTTGTCTTGTGAATTAGAAAACGATAAAGTTGAAATAAGTTAATTTAGACTGTATTATACATAGTGACAACACAAAGGAAATAAACAAATAAAGGTCACGAGGACCTCGTGTCTGCAGAAGTTATTGATTAAAGTTTTTATTCATTGCCGTTTTTAGCTTGTAGGTACAAAGTGGTGGCTTGTAGCTAAATAGTGTACTTACAAGTACACTATTTCGAGATGCTTTCTCTTTTCCATCTCTTTTTCACCGTAATTAAAATAATTTATAGCAAGGTGCTATCTGTTTTGGTCGCCACTTGTTATGGCTTTTTTAAGTTATAAATATTAATGAAGAGCTCGTGGATACATAAAAACAGCTACACGGGTCAACCTCTAAGGTAGAGCAACGCTTGCTGAGGCCGATCCGTGGATGAGTGACCTTCTTAAGACTTCTCCTTGCCTAGGAGAGAACGCTAAACCAGGGACAAATCTGACATCAGTCTTGTCAAAGGCGATAGCCAGTTACTGGGTTGTGGTCAGATAATAGGCAGTCGCTTTTTATGTAAAATATTGGTGTCCAGCTGCATCCTCTTATATTGGAGGTTGACCCTATCATAGTTGGTAATGGTTCTTCGCCGTAGTGGGGTAAACTCACCAGAGAATGGGCAACAGCATTCTCTGCATTGCAACAGCTACACTGCGGTCGCCAACCCGTCTCCCAAGCGTGGAGATTATGGCAAATACCTCCCCTTTGGGGGCCTATGTCCAGCAGTTAACGTCTTACTGCTGATATATGGATGAAAAGGCTAACTAAGCTGATTGGTTGATTGTAAGAAATAATTATGTTTTTTTGCAGTACAACAGAGACATATAGGATAGAGTTCAAGGGTCACTGTTACGTGGTCAATAACGAGGAGTACTACAGCATCGAGAGGCTAGTCGGATGTCACCAGAACCCGGAAGGAAGGATATTTCTGAACGAATGCATACCGCCTTCAGAATATGGTGAGTATTTTTATTTTGTGACTTTTATATCATCATCATCTCAGCAGAAGTACTTTCCAATGCTGGAAATAGATTTCACCCAAGTTCTATCGCAGCAGAGCTAGAACTTGGGACTGCCAGCGGATAATAGCCATCATCGGCTAATCTTTATGTATGGTGTTTCTTGCATAAATGAATATGTATGTACGACGTTAGTATACCTCGTTAAGGCTACTTTCTAATATACTTATTAGCTCTTTAACACATTTAAAATAGTGTATGACTTAAAAAATAAAACCCACAGAAACAAAACAATATATGATGATTTCGTAAAATAAATAATTTTAAGATATAAACTCTATTTCAATTTAAAATTCCAGGTTCAACTGACGTAATCGTTGGGCAAAGTGCCCCAAAAAAAAGGCAACTTCATAGATAAATTTGAGTAAAGCTGATTTTTGTAAATTATGTGACATACAAAACTCAGCACTTCCTGAAAAATCATATTATGACCTTAATTTTTTATTATACATTTTTTAACCGACTGCTTCAAGAAGGAGGTTCATCTATTATTTTATGTAATCATGTTCGTGTAAAAGATGGTGGTGCTAAAGATGTTGTATATTAATCTCTGATGTGTAGATATAATCCGTTGTTGAATCGAATTATCTTTAACGGAATTGTTCACCCGTGTCTGCGATCGCTCGAAAATGCTTATTATTCGATTTGTGTGATATTAATGTTGTGCCATACAGTATTATTTTCAGTATTTTGTTTAGTTAGTAAAAAAAACTTGAACACCAAATAATACTTAAATACCTACAAATAACCTCGGTGTTGAAAAAATAAAGACCGCGATTGGCTGCTAAAAACTCACTAAACCAATCGCAGCTAGCGCGCGTTTGACAATTTTTACACAATCTTTTTTTGAGATTTTTCGTTCAGGATACCGGGTAATAATTTGTCACAAGAAATATTGACTTGTAATATCAATGTCGACTTCTTTTTATAAAACATATTTTTTTCTGAATTAAATTAACAATCAGATGTTTATTTTTTTTTCATTGAATTTTAATCACAAAATTTCTGAGAAAATTGCAAAAATTCTAATAAAACTGAGGGAGTTCAATATTCTTCCACGAAAACTCTCCTTATTCGAGTAAACTGTAAAGTTAATAAGCTTTTTGCTTCACATAATTTATCATAATTTATTGGCGTTTTCCTTATAAGTAGGTGTTTCATTAATTATGTTTCGAAGGGGATTAATTAAGGTTACTATGATCTTCGTCGTTAATGTTGAGGTATTTATTGTAGACAAGTCGCAATTACTGTTGTGTGGCGAGCCAGTGAAAAGAGGCGTTCGCATCGACCAAGCAGAACTGCAGGACATACTAAAGGACAACCGGAGTCCTCGATGCCTGCCCAATAAGGACATACTACTTTACACTGGTAAGAAAAACTTCTAATTTTTAACACTCTTATAAATATTGCCACACTTTTGTCGTGTAGTAATTAAATTAGTCTAGGAGTGTTTTCATTTGTGTTCTTTCTAAATAGAAAATACAAAGTTGATCTTATTTATTTATTTAAGCATTATGAACGAGTGATGTACAACATTAATCTATTGTCTATTATAAAATTGGTGCACCACACATTATTCTACCACCCACTTGTATCAACATGTATTACGTATTTGCACATGTTAACGCGAATGACTTTTCACACAATATTTGTAATGCTTGACTAGATAAACCGGGTGAGAAATCCTCACTAGGATTTTTTTTGCAGATAATTCTTTTTAGGGTTCCGTACTTCAAAAGGAAAAAGTAACGAAACCCTTATACTTATAGGATCAATTCGATATATGTAGGGGATAACATTTTGTCAACTACAAAGTTAAATTTGTCGTTCAATCCTACTTATCTTTTTGTCAGAGTAATGTTCGGTGCTTTCGTACTTTATTAACTTTAGTAGGTAATGTGTACTAAAAAAAAATCGAGACTCGATTCCCGTTATAGACGAAACCTCGCACGAGTTAGACTAGCACTCGTCCATTAAAATGAGTATCTGGTAGGTATTGTAATGTTTATGCTAATTCGTTTTTTATAGGAATTTTAACTAAAAGACGTCTTTGTTTTAATTGACCAATTCTTGGGTTTACTCATCTGCTTACCTACGCGGTTGCTGACGTAGTTTGCGGCGCGAATATTACGTCAAGTCTTGGTACCTATACAACGTGTAACAGAATCGCGTAAATAAAATCAGCTGTTCAGTACATTTTGTCGAGTTATGCTCACAGAAATGTATGGGGGAGTTAATTTCGCGATTTCGGGGTCGGTCCCATCGTAAAAGTTGTTCATAATGATGAGTACAATGACCCATTGAGAGGTATTGCGTTTATTCTGTTACACGTTGTATATTGCTAAGTAAACTTACCACAAGGTACCACAGCTATTTATTTACTTCTATATGACTAGAAGTTATGAAAAGACAGATATTTATTTCTTCGTTATTCTTTTTAAATTACCCAATGTACTAATCCTAACTTAGACTAACATTTATAAATAATTATAAACAATAGGTACGTTTTGTCGCTGACGATATTCTAGATAGAATAGGTTAGTTTATGTTTATTATTTAATCACGTCTCAAAATATCAATGGATTTGGATGATTTTTTAAACGCGGGTTGGCAATTGTCTGGATTAGGACATTTTATCCCTATAGTACATTTCTCTGTGATAATTTTCAACATTCACACACATAAAGTTAAAAGTATTCCTTTTTCCTCTCTCAGGTTCCGAAAAGATCGGTTCAGAAAACATAACAGCGACGTATAAAGCGCTGTGGAGGCTCGACGAAACTAAGAAACTGTTGGTCGCCTTCAAGACGTTACAGAGAGAAAAGGCCAATGATCATTTAAAGGTAAGACAGTGTTTAGTCAAGAACCGCCAGCTGGTATACTCTTAAGACCTGAATCATATTTTGTCAGCCTCGATTCACATTCTATGTATTGAAAATAGGTATTATGTATGAAGATACGTCCGCATTTAAATTTTGTAAAGATCTGATGAAGAACTTCGGAGGGTACTTTTGGGGGTACCAGCACTCATCATCCGCCTAGCCTTTTCCCAACTTTATTGGGGTCGGATTCCAGTTAAACCGGATTCAGCTGAATACTGGTATTTTAAGTGGCGCGGCTGCCTACCAGACCACCACAACCCATTAACTGGGTAACATGGTAATTCTTGGCAAAATTGGAGTCAGATTTACCTACTGGCTTCTGACAATCAAGGGTGTAGACAAAATCCAACTGGTTGATTTATGTATTAACTTTATAGATAATATACTGTTTCTTTTTTTGTGTTTCTATTTTTCTGTTGACTCACACACTGTTTAATTAATGGTTCCAATGTTTTTAAATATGTGAGTACCATTTACCTAAATTTCTTTAGAAAATGAATAAGTTTACCTCTGCTGGTGATACTTTGTTCTTATAAGTAGCATACTCTGGGTGCATCCTCCTCACATAATATTTAATTAATTTTTGTATACCAAATTTTGTAAATCATTATTTGAAAAGAGTAACTATGGAGTTTCTTGTCCGTTCTTCTCCATAAGAATCTACCTTTCCGAATGGACAGTAGAGTCACTTTATTAATGTAATTCTATTATTTTTACTGAACTGTAAACAATGACGTTCAAAAGTGCCGTTTAATGGCCTAGGTAATTGAAATAAACGTTTTGACTTTGACTTTTACTTTGACAATCCGTAACGACGGCCAAGATCCACAAATGACAGCCGGGACCAACGGCTTAACGTGCTTTTCGAGTCACGAAGGAAACTCGGTATATTGAAATGGTCACCCATCTACAGACCAACCTTGGCAAGCGCACTAGCTGATCTTCAAGGTTATGCGAACCTTGAAGATCAGCTAGTGCGGCTGTTATTCTTTAGCCACGAGCGAGTAACAGCACTAAAAAGGGAAAAATAAAAAACTTTTTATAAAAAAAAAACAACCGACTTTCAAATAAAAACTTTAATTTTTTAAATCCATATCTATTTTCAACCGATAAAATCCGTAGCCATTTCTATAAATATTACTCAGGTTCAAATCGTGATTCTCCAATAGATAAAATACTCTTTTTTGTACAACATAAAAAATACACTTAAAAGCCCTTCAGACTTTATAAGCGTGTTTTCGTTTATTTTTTTTTATCTGCCCGATAAAACTATTGTATACTTTGAGATTGTATCCGCTGGATACCTGTCAAAATAGGTATCAGTAGATATTTTTTCATTACTTAAATGGTGAATTTGTTTCAATTTGGGAAAATGATTCCCCTGTCTCATTCAAATCATCTCAAATTTTCTGTATGTGTTGCAATTTCTGGTCTGACTATGAACTATGCCGACTATGTGACTACTCGACCAATTACACGGCCATTCTCTAAAACAAAGTACTATTGACTAGGAATTCGTGGAGCTAGCTAGCAAGTGGGCGTGCGTGCAGTCCAGCGCGATGGTGCGGCTGTACGGGGTGACGCTCAGCTCGCCCAGCGCTCTCGTGCTGGAGTACCTGCCCTACGGGCCCTTCGACGACTATCTCAGGTAACTTACCTAAATTTTTATAGACAGAAACTTTTGTGGGGTTTTATTATAGTCCTGACCGATTTCGGCCATGGCGGCCAATCTCAACCGAGACTAGCCATCGGCGCATCGGACATATTATAGTGCACAAGTGTGTGCGCATCACAGATACATTCCCTGCCATGTTCCGATGGGATGGCAACCTGAAACGACTGGAGAGAGATCTGGAAGGATCAAACCCTGTACATTTTTACCCAATGTCACCCATTTATCACAGAATATCCACAACCTACTCTAATCTGATCCCATATTTGCAGAGAAAACGAAGACCGCATAAAGCCTATCCACCTGAAGAAGGTAGCAGCTGGCCTGGCCCGCGCGTTGTGGGACCTGTCGGAAGCTGGTGTGGTGCACGGCTACATCCGCTGCCGCCGCCTGCTGCTGGCCGCGCACGACGGTGACCGCATGCTAGTAAAGCTGTCCGGGCCCACGCTGCGCCACTACACTCATCTGGAGTAAGTGACATATTATTTACAGCCGGTCTATTCTGACAATATCTCACCGTATGGAGTTTGCATTCTATCTTCCCCGAGTCTTTCTATTGAGTCCCCGCTTCCCGCTGCTTCGCTTCCGCCGTAACTTATCCCATAGGAAACGTGCACATTTCGTGCGGTGATTGCGGGACTCCCACGGAAAATCTGGTTCGAAGGTAAAGGCTGTAAAAAGTGTCTGGAAAGATATGGCTGACGTCTTTTCCCAGCGGAGGGACAACTGACCAAGAACGAAAACCATTTTTGTAACATATATGTTACTTTGACACTATAGACTTCTTATAGTAAAGAATAGTTTTTTTTATTATTTGCATTGTTTTTTCAAAATTTCGGGCTCAGTAGTTTCAGAAATAAGGCCTTTCCTTTGATATGTCACACGGTAGTTTGAAAACCTATTTTTTTGAAATTTTCTAGTTTGTCCCTCAAAAGTGATCCTCATTCCCAAAATGTATTTATTTTCGTAACGCGTCCGTGTTTGGGTCACAGAAGTTCATATGTGTACGAAATTTCAACAGAACGGACAGACAGCCACCCGAGTGATCATATAAGGGTTCCGTTTTTTACGGATGTTCGCAACCCTAAAAAGGTGCCTGTTTGGGGCCAAAAGCTTAAGTCGAGGCGGTGGCGAACATGGGCCAATTTGTCAATCATCAGAGAACTTGTGACTGCGCCAACTCCAGAGCACAGGCCTCTCTTTTCTTCTGCCAATCACCAACATCCTATGCCAGCCCCATGCCGGTTCATCCCGCAATGACAAAGATGTCATGTCCTCCGCCCATCTCACCGCCGGATGACCGGAGCTTCTTCTAAGAAATAATACCTTGCATTTGCAGCGTGCACTGGATGCCGGTGGAGTTCTTCTCCGACATGAGCCTGGCGAAGCGCTCGGTGATGGCCGACATCTGGGCGTTCGCGACCACGCTGTGGGAGGTGTTCTCCTACGGACAGTCGCCCACTGAAACTAACCCTGTCTTGACTGCGAGGGTGAGTGATATTTTTGAAAGAAAATTGCGTTTATTGATACGAAATTAAATAAATCGAACAACACTTTACAAAAGTTAAGGAACAAAATAATATTATTGTACCAAAAAAGCCTCAGCTCAGCATGGCAACCCTTGATATTCGTTGAGCTCGAATGAATTTGAAGGTATAATGAATGAATGAATTTGAAGATATAAGATATTTTCGAACCGATGATATTTCTATACATTCCGATCATTGAGCAATGTTTGCACGTTCTTCGGTTTGAACGAAAAATTAAATTAAAAATTTAAATAACCTTCGACAGAAGTAAAAAATAAAATGTAATCTAGGTACGATTCTTTCGGCCAAGCAAGCGTCTTCACCCTGGGAGACCGCAAATTTTTGTAATTAAATACTTAGTATAGTAGCGGTCCCCCGACACCATGACGCTATGCTAAAGACGTGTTCATTCTAAATTTGTAAATAGTAGTTTGTATATATTGCATAGCCTTGAAAGATGAGAAGCACATTAGTGAGTAGGTGAGCGGCGACGCATCTAGGTAGAGCATTCGAAGGAACTAACGAACTAAAAAGCAGCGGATCTGAGTAGTAGTTTGCCTGTAGGAGCACTTAGTCTTGTGTAGTTCTCTTACGAACTAGTTTGTAAGAGAACTTGTGTAGTTCTACTACTAAGACTACACAAGACTAACAGTTTGCTTTTTAGAGTTTTCCTCACTTTAGCTGTGCGCATAAAATAAACTAACTTTACTAACTTGGTATTCCTATAACAAGTGCGGATGGTACGGTCAGCTGCAAAAATCGACAAGAGTGACATCAAATAATGTCAACGATATTTACATAAACTAATTCGATATTTGCTTTTTTGCATTGAAAGATATTTTTTTAAAGTTACTAATGTACCGATTTTAACTAAATACTTTACTCAATATATAGATTTAGTATACCAAAGTGTTAATTCTGGCTACTGCATGTACCCTAGAGTATGTATGTCTAGTTATAATGTCGGTCCTTCCACGCTTGCATCAGAGCTACGAGATGGGCGACCGCCTGCTGCGGCCGGCGCGCTGCCCGGGCGAGGTGTGGACGCTCATGCGCCAGTGCTGGCAGCCCGACCCGCTGCGCCCGCAGGAGATCATGCGGGACATGAACCACATGCTGCACAGAGGTACAGGCCCGGCACGACTATATTCTGTACACTTATGGTAAAATTATGATAAACCGGTGATCATGAATAAAACCGCTCGTGTTGAGTGTGATCGCGCGTATGTAATAAGCTGATGTTGCTTAACCTTATATAATTGTATGTGCGGGTTCGCCGTTCAGTCTAACAGCGTCGAAATTATATTTTAATTCCTATCTGTTTTCCATTGAAATATTTCACAACCAGGAGTGATTTTACAGGGGTGCTTATATCCCGAGTGGAGAGACATTTTCGTTTCTTTACGATGTTTTCCTTCACTGTTTGTTAAGGTACAATTCCGTGCATCGCGGCTGGTGCGACAATAGTCAGAGTATGAAAATGTATGACACCACTTCCGAAGTCGGGCCCGCGCGTCTGTCGCAGTCCTCGGAGACGGCGCCATACATTCTCATACTCCGACTATTGTCGCACGCGATAGATCGTGCGCGGCTGCGATCGGCCGCGATGCACGGAATTGTACCTTTAGACCCGCGTACAAATACTACAAGACAGTTGAAAAAACGTTGTAACGTGAAATAAACTAATCATATAATCGGGCGCTAATATACATAAACTTTAGTTTTATTCCCACGAAAGTATAATACGGACATGCTTTTCAGAATCTCCGGGATTCTGAAAAGCATGTCCGTCCCGGAATCGTTCTAAATTCCTGAGATTGCAAAGAATACAAAGATAATTAGAACTCGTTGTGAACTCTCATTGAATTTTTGTTTTTATTTTAAATCCGATTTTAATGGAACTTTTAATTTACAATGAAAGTTTTTATGAGAACTGGTTTAGTAACAGGCCAGCAGCCTTGACTACTTAGGGAATTGAAACAATTTTATTGTAATTTTTTTGTGTAGGCAGCTCCATTTATTGTTCAATCCCGGGAACCCGAGATTACTTATTTATTCAGAAAGGAATGTCCATATTATTCCTTTACGGGAAGAAGTTTAGGTATATAAGCGCCCGATTATCCGATCACTGGTCATCATCCTACCCGGCTATCAGATTATATGTAGGTATGCTAATCATTTTGCTTTTATCAAATATGTTACATTCTTTCTTTTCCAGAATACGTACCGATTCACGAATACGAAGAACCAAAAATATCCCTTGAACATATGGAACACACGGAGACTGTATCAAGTAAGTATATTGAATAAACTTATCAAAAAATTGTGATAACATTGTCATATGTGCGCCGAGGGTGAAAATTGCAGAAGTAGAGGGTTCTCTGCATTATTATTGCTATACTTTCGAGTGGAATACGAAATGAAAGAGCAGAGATTTATTCTGAGTTGACTTTATTTCAGCGTTTATGAATTCTGCTAATGCTATCCATTAATCGCGGATTTTTAAAAAATACCGTGTGTGTTAGAAATAAAATTATAGATAGAGCTTTGAGTTTTTAACTGTGTTACTTCAACGTGTGTTTTCTTCTTAATTTTACTGAATCTATTTATTATTTCCTTCCTTCAGGTGACAGGTTTATTCCGAGCGAGCTGAGTGACGCCGGCAGCAACAAGTCGTTAATATCAGACAGCAGCGTGCTCTCCATGAATGGGACCATGTCTGACCAATACGATAACCCGGTGAGTACCTCACATAATATGCCTCGTTGGTTTCGCGGTCACAAGCGCGACTGTTGAACATGGAGTCCTCGGGTACAATTCACAGGTCGGGCGAAGTGTTATTAAATTTTTCAATTAAGAATTTCTCAGTGAAAGCCGGGAGTTTGGAAGTCGGAGGTGAGACACCACAGTGCCTAGGACTGGACGTAAAGCCGGTCTTGCGATTGATCTCTCTCCTCGGATGTTGTTTCGCCCTTCCATCGTGCTTATGCCCCATATAGACAAACTCTGCAGCATATTTCGTTAGAATATGACTGACTATTCTGACTTAACTGATTAAGAGACAGCCCGTTAAGTATACTTTAGTTATTTTCATAGAGTGATGTCATACGGCATACTGTTGTAGGGAAATACCGCCGATATTCAGTCTGTGTTTGTTTTACAAACAAAAAGGGCTATTCGTACGATTTATAAATTAAGTCCTAGACACGCCCTCAGAAACAAAATTAAAGAAATTAATATACTGTGCCCTCCCAGAATATTTATGAGAATAATAATCTATTTAAAAACAATCTATTCCGTCAAAACAAAGAAAAAACACAATTTTATAGTTCCGTTTTAAACCAGGCTCGTTTCGATGCCAATGTATAAGTTTTTATAATAAACTTCCTAGCCACATTCAAGAACCAAGCATTAATAAATTCAAATCAATGTATAAAACACTCATGCGTTACTGAGTGATTGAGTGACTGACAGGCAACACGCAGCCGAAACGAATGGTCGTAGTAAGCTGAAATTTATCATGTAAGTTCCTGGGGAGTACAGGGGAGCACTAAGAGAAGATTTCCCGAAATTCCTACGGGAACAGGAAAAACGGGCTATGCGCGTACGAAGTCGCGGGCAAAAGCTAGTTATTTATAAAACGTTAACTCTGCCAGAAAGCTTTTTAAACAGTAAAAGAACATTTTGAGAATAAAAACATTTTTTACAAAAAAAAACAACCGACTTCCACTACAAAGTATAAAATAACTTTAATTTCGGTAGTCGGTGTCAAAAAACGAAAAAACAACCAAAACATCGACTTCCGAAATTAAAGTTATTTTATGTAGTGTTTTTTATTTGGAAGTCGGTTGTTTTTTTTTGTAAAAAAGTTTTTTATTTTCCAATTTTTGGTGGTGATACCCCACAACTAAGTGACATTATTCCCATAATGAGTGGTTGTACTATTTGCCGTTAAGGAGTTACTTTGTGTGCCTTCGCAGTCGAAGTCCAGACCAGCTCATAGTTATTACTAGTTTTTACTGATTTTAAGGTGACGAGGTCACTGGTTTATCTTTGAAGTTCACAGTACAGTACAAATGTAATATAGCTATAACTAAACCCAATGCCAAAAGAATCCAAAAAGAATCATCAAAATCGGTTAATTAATAAACAATAAAGTTATGCCCGATTATATAACCCCAAAATCATGTTAATTCAGGTTGAATTGCATCTGCGTACCCCTTCACAGCTTACCGGCGTGATGTTATGTACTCAATAAACAGACATGCAATTTTAGCAATCTTGGGAGATTTGCCATCATTTATTGAAGAGTTCCGTTGTCTACCTCCGAAATTCTTCATCAGATCTTCACCAAATTAAAATGGGGCCAGTTGAGAAAAATACTCTTCCAAACAAAAATGAATCATCCAAATTGGATCACAATTGGCGAAAATTCGTTGAACAAAAATTTTTCTGGGATCCCAGCATCAGATCCTAGCTTATACCTTCCATCATCAGTTCAGCAAGATGAGATGCTAACTACCAGGCAGAGTTATCTGTATTGCGTTAGAAAGTATATGAAAAACATTGTATGTGCCATCAAATTTGATGGTTGCCCTCGATTTCCCTAGGATCCCATCATCAGATTTTGACTTGGTGCCAATGGGACCACCTCAGGAGTATAGGCTTTCGAATAAAAAAATAATCATCAAAATCAATTCATAATTAACCTATGATCCACAATAAAGATATTGAATTGAATTGAATTGAACGATCGCAAAACAAACACACAAAAAAAAAAAACATACAGTCGAATTGAGAATCTCCTTTCCTTCTTTTTCATTTCAACCGACTTACAAAAAGGAAGTCCGTTGAAAAGGCTGGGATTGAGCTGCTTCAATGATGAACATACATAGGCCAGGTCAACATATCGTTTAAACTTTGACGGTTTGATGATGTTTCAATCCACGTTTGGCCAGATCATGAAATTGACAATTTCGAACCTAACTTCGTCGATGGCTCCTATTTCTGTCTGCAGGGTTTAAAGGCACCTAGCATGAATGGTATGACGAAAGATAAGTTCGCTCGCTTCGCTCGCTCATTCTAGCTCCCGCCATCCCATTCGAACCCAACCTATCCGTGTCGGGGTGTCCTAAGTTCCCTCAAACTTAACCTGAATTGCAACCATTTCATGAAATGGTCTGCCAAATTATCAAATGACCAATTCTACGATATGGCCACGACATACATGATATTTTAGTATTCTGCTAACTATTCACATTTTGACACCATACTTACTTTGTTAAGTATTATATTTATTTTATTTATATTTTATTTTGACTTGAATACAAACTTTATTCATTTTAAGCCTGTTTTTAACTTGGATCCTGGTTTTGGCCCCATATTCTTTACTGGCGACCCTGTAAGCCTTGAAATTACAGCCATGACGATATCTTAGTACATTTTCGTCAGCGTCTAGTTTAGTACATATTCTTATTACCAGAGGTCGGAATTGGGTAGAGTTATTTATGTACTTACACTGATTTCATACAGCGAAAGAATAAAGTGGATATGCCTCAAATCCCGAGGTTAATTTTAAAGACCAGAAAAATCCCGTGATTTATTAAATAAAAAAGTTATTCACTTTTACACAATTTAAACCACTGCACGCGCGACGTTGCCAAATTTACATCAAAGACATCGGATGTCCGAAGTTGCAAAATTCCAATGCGCACACGCGCAATGTTGCGACATTTGTATTTCGAACAACATAGCTTGTGAGAACAACAGAAAAATTATTATTATTTATTTGTACTATTGTTGGCCACACGGGATTGTCTATTAGAAATCCCAGGAAGATCCATATTAATATCAACATTTCGAAGCAAGTACATAAATAACTCTACCAAGTCCGTCCTCTGGTTGTAACCGACACTAAAACCATGAAAAAAAGTTTTTATTAATATTGTTTTCTAGTCTCTAGTCTCCGCTGGGATCGGGCACTGTGGCCGAAATTTTAACCATTGTTTTTTCCCCTCAGTTCGCCGACAACAAAAGCTCTAACTCCCTCGAAAGCATGAACGGTCTGCCATACGCTCTACAGCGCGAGCTGCGCTCCCGCAACAGTAGCAGTCTGGGCGGCGCCGCGCGTGCCATCGACGACGACGACGAGCTGGCCGCGCCCGCGCCGCGCCTCATGGAGTCCATCGTGTCGCAGGGCAAGACCTACCTCGTCACGCTCACCAAGAAGATCGGCAGCGTGAGTACTCTAACTATAACAACGCGTGCCATCGACGACGACGACGAGCTGGCCGCGCCCGCGCCGCGCCTCATGGAGTCCATCGTGTCGCAGGGCAAGACCTACCTCGTCACGCTCACCAAGAAGATCGGCAGCGTGAGTACTCTAACTATAACAACGCGTGCCATCGACGACGACGACGAGCTGGCCGCGCCCGCGCCGCGCCTCATGGAGTCCATCGTGTCGCAGGGCAAGACCTACCTCGTCACGCTCACCAAGAAGATCGGCAGCGTGAGTACTCTAACTATAACAACGCGTGCCATCGACGACGACGACGAGCTGGCCGCGCCCGCGCCGCGCCTCATGGAGTCCATCGTGTCGCAGGGCAAGACCTACCTCGTCACGCTCACCAAGAAGATCGGCAGCGTGAGTACTCTAACTATAACAACGCGTGCCATCGACGACGACGACGAGCTGGCCGCGCCCGCAAAAACACGTATACGGAATGAAAAGCAACCTATGTCCAAGACATGGTCTACCCGTGTACCAAATTTCCTCCAAATACGTTCTGCCTTCACTTCACTTCAGTTTTTCTTAAAATATTCAATCGTAGGTTTTAATTCATCGAAATCGAACATAGGCCAATAAATAACATTATAAGATAACAGATGAAATAACTGTTCATGTCAAAAACAGGGCAACTACGGCCACGTGTTCAAAGGCTGGATGGAGCGTGACAACCAAGAATCTCAACGAAGGGAGGTAGCAGTGAAGAAACTAACGAGGCAGGCCTCCGAGAGGAACGGAACGCTGTATGAAGACTTCAAGAATGAATTGGAGATTATGAAGGTAAATATGAAATGTAGAATAATACTATCCTTTTCCCGCGGTCATCGTTTTCGTGAACAAACCCACAGGAACCATTCATTTTTAGTTCAGATTAAGAACATTCTGAAAAGTTTGCATTTAGATTAATGATTTGATTAGTTGATGTATCTACACAACTATATTTATATACACCTTGGTGTTTCCAGATAAAGAGCCTTATTGTACTTGTACAGTAACTAGGCTCTTTCAAATCATCAGACACTGTTATGAATAGCATAAATAAGTCAATAAAATAAATTACTTAAATATTTATCTAAAACATTTCTCGATCTTTTAAATGCCAGATAGATAAAGATGGTACCTCCGTTGATTAACTCTGAAGACTGCTTAGAGGTCTAATGTTTTTTGAGCATGCTGTGGTCTTCTGAAAGTAAAAGGGTACACCAAAAAATACCTAAATATGTATAAATAATTTGAAGTATTCTATACCTTTGTTGAAGATCTTAAATAATAAAAACTTGATTCATAAGACTGCACTAAATATTTTCTTCCAGTCCCTACAACACATCAACATAGTAGAGATCCTCGGCTACTCTTGGGACCACGGCTCCGACGTGCTCATCGTGATGGAGTACCTGGAGGAAGGCTCTCTCAACTACTACCTCAAGTTCCAGGGGGACAAGCTCAGGATCTCACACTTGCTCAAGTACTCGAGAGATATTGCTACGGTATGTACCTTATATTTTTGCGTTTTATGTAGATTTTGGTTTGACTGCTTTGTTAATCAAGTGCTAGCAAGTGCGACTGCTGATCATGGACGTGCTCAGCGTGATGGATTACCTGGAGGAAGGCTCTATCAACTACTACCTCAAGTTCCCGGGCGACAAGCTTAGGATCTCACATCTGTTCAAGTATTCCAAGGGTTTTAATTATATTTTTAAAATAAATAGTTTTGAAGTTGTTCCAGAAATTAGACGAAAAATTACCATTCCACCCCCCGTTATATAAGTAACTACTGGACCCTAAAATTTGAAAAAAAATCAGATAATATTTCTTTACCTATAGATTACAGGAAGACCTGTAAGAATATAATGTTAAAATAAAATGTTACAAATATGAAATTCGTTCGGAACCCTTTGCACGCTACTCCGACTCGCACTTGGCCAGTATATTTTTATATATTTGAATTAAGAATTCTAAGTATAGCCGTGGCTTTCAGCTCTAAAAAAAATGTATCTGTCGCATTCAGCTCAAAAAAAAAAATACCGTCGCTATGTAAATTGGTCAGTCTAATAATACAACGACCGATGAAAATATACGGCTACATATTGGCGACCATATCATATTGGCGTGATATTATGTTTAAAGTTTTAAACTATAATGTTTTATCTTCCTCAGGGCATGGACCACGTATCAGCCAAGAACGTGGTTCACCGCGACCTAGCAACAAGGAACATTCTCGTCGTGAACAAGTACCATGTCAAGATATCGGACTTCGGCCTAGCGAGGATTATCCCGAAAGAGGAGAACGCCTACAGACTTAAGACTGAGCGGCTTTTGCCGATTAACTGGTGAGTATTCATATTGTATTTATTAAGGATATATCTAAACATATAACAAAATAGGTAGTGATTAATCTTTAATTCTCTGCAAAGACATCACTGATACGAATGCACATTCGTATTGTAATATAAAAAAATACCACATTCATAATTAAAATTAAATTTTTAATTCATAATAAAATAAGATTATATACGTTATATATATTTTTTTAAATTATTTTTGACGTGACAACGTCTAATAAATCGATGAACGCCGGCTGCACACACGCAAAAGGATGACTCATTGTAACGTTACGCTCATTGTAACGTTACGATCATTTCATCAATGTTTTGTTATGACGTTGTCACGTTAGACTATCGTCCGTAAATCGATTTTACAGACAACCAATTTATTTTTATTGAAGCATCTTGTTCTCGTCATAGGGCAACTCTATAATGTCACTAGGTAATTTCAAACACCGACAGTTTGAAATAAAAGAAACGTAATTGGCTGATTATGCTGACGCTCCGATTGCCCTGTGCAGGTACGCGCCGGAGTCGGCGGTGGAGCCGTGGCACTTCTCCACGAAGAGCGACGTGTGGTCGTACGGCGTCACGGCGTGGGAGATCTTCACGCGCGCGCGCCAGGAGGTGCCCAAGTTCAACCCCGAGCGGCCCCGCGAGCGCGCCTCCTGGTCAGTCATCAGATCATTTATATCTAATCCGTTAAATGATGTCGTGTGTGCTCATTTTGTGCTTACGAAACTTGACTCTTAATCAAAATCCAAGATACGCTAGTGAAACTTTGCTTGTTTCCTTATGGAGACATTTTCATGATTTTCGATGTCGCTCATACCCAAAATGAGCTCAAAATTAAATAACCAATAGAACCCTATTACTAAGCCTCCGCTGTCCGTAAATCCGTCCGTCCGTCTGTATGTCAACGGGTTGTAACTCAAGAACCGTTATAGGTAGACCGTTCAAATTTTCAGTGTATATTTCTATTGCTGCTTTAACAACAAACATCAAAAATTCAATTAAATTAAAATTATTATTACTTAAGATATAAGTTTAGCTCTTTAAAGCTTCCTCTATATATTTATTTTTTGCTGTGCCCGACAGGGTCCATAATGATCACAATTTTTTTTTTAATTTACCAATTCAGTAAACATTGTGGAATGCAAATAAAGTTTGAATATTTGAGTAAAAACTAAAGGGGGCGGCGTACAGAACCCTTCGTGTGAGAGTCCGGCTCGCACTTGGCCGGTTTTGTTTGTAATGGGTTATTATTTTCCGAAGTTCGTAGTGGCCCGCCTCGAGCGGGCCACTACGAAAGCACCCCTGACACACACATCACCAGTTTTTCGATACATGAATTCAATGGATCGGAAACTTAAATTAAATGAAATATTTTTGTTATAGCTTTCAAATACCAGAAGGCTGTCCCTCGGAGATATTCAGACACCTGATGAAAGACTGTTGGAACCTCGACCCGAACCTGCGGCCCAAGTTCATTGACCTTGTGCACATGTGCAAACGATTTATGGACGAATATAAGTAGAGCTTCTTTTTTTACATGTTTTTCTTCAATAATGCACTGTTCTTGAATTGTATGAGTTATATTCTGGACAAAGACTGTTTGCATGAATTATGCCGAAATAATTTTGCACGATATGTGCAAAATAGACACTGGCGCCACTTTCATACTAAATTCTTATTCCATCCATTCTTCATAGAACACCACACATCCCTTATAGCTTCTTCCGCAGTCGAGAATGTTATTAAGCATTTTATTATCTTATGATGCCGAGTTGAAGTGTTTATTATGATGCCGAGTTGAACTTGGTGACCAATCGGAACTATGACTCATAATAACTTTCGCCTGGTGGAATGAATTTCATGAAAAAAAAATTTTTTTGAAAGACATTTCGAGACATTGAAGCCAACGCTGTTATATGGCGCATAAATATATTCGTGCTTCTTTAATGCTCTTCTTTAATTTAATTGTGACGAAAATTCGTGATTTATTGAAGAAATATGTAACAATTCTGTCACAAAGCTACGAGAGAAGAAATACTTATTTTTACGTAAAAGTAGAAGTTTCTAATTAGTAATGTTTTGTGTGGAAGTACCACTCTGGTACGATTTCTATTGAATCTATTATTTTGGATGTTTATATAATAGTGTAGTTGGAGGCCATATTTCACGCATTATGTTTGTTATAACCGCGCTATAGTGGAACAAACAGTACTAGCTAATCAATCGTTTAAATAAGTATGTGTTTTTGTGGTTCCTCGAAGCATTTGCCCTAGTTCTGTATAGTTAATAGTTGTTTGTACATATTTATATACACGTTATTTCCTGTGGAATCTATTAGTGTTTTTGTTCAGTGCAATCATGTGAATGGACTATTGTTTTCTGTCAATATGTTTTTTTATTATTGTTTTTGTCCCAGCGTTTGTATATTTCATTTGACCTGACTATGAATTTGTAAACTTGAATTTTGACGTAATGAATACTTGCCGTGTATAATTGTGACTAAGTGACGAGTCAATTTTAGTGTAAGCAAAGTTTATATTGTGTAAGCTATCAGTGTATAAGTTTTGCTAGTCTTACCGTTCTGAGCTCCTGCTGGCACAAATGTGAACGTGGTCGAGAACCTATTGGAGATTGATTCAGGAATTTTTGAATGAGCTGCATCAAGGAAATAAGGAGAGACTACTTTACTACAGGACAAACGCACACCTTACGTAGAATAGTCGCTTAGATCGATATACTATGAAACCAAAGATGATATTAAAAATATGAACATAAAATCTAGAGAACAATTTATTTTAGATTTATCGTGTACATTTTTTTATTAATTTTACGCCTTATAGTAAGTTTTTGCAATTCACTGTTGTGACAAATGAACCTAGTTATAAAATTTTAGTTAGATACAAAAAAAATATAATCGGGTAATGAGAACTTACATTATAATTATTTTATAAATTTATTATTGTTTAGATATGATTGGGAAATATTTTATAAAATTGTTTTTAGTTATTATTTTTCGCAACATCGCGTGACGATGTGGAGAGGAATTTGGAATGTGATGACTTAGACTGACAAAAGGAGTATCGGTGCTAAAGGTTGAAATTAGGCCTTATATTTTATATGAGTGCGTCCGGGTAGCGAGATGGTAAAGATCTAGACGTCGATAGTTGTAGAAAACCTAGTTCCTGCTGAACTATTGTAGAATATAGTGCGAGCGCGAAGTGAGCATCTTGTGTACCTAGCTGTCTGTACTCGAAATTAAGCCTAAAATTATTTTATTTGATTCTGTATTATAAATTCTATGTATATTTTAAATACGAGTATACTTACCCATTACTATAGACTCATGAATAAGCTCAACTTTTTATCAGAATTAGTTACAGGGTGTTTTTTCTAACTGGGACAGTGTCTATCGGGATATCCATATCTATACAGGGACACTGTCTTGAAAACAGGTAAGTGACAATATTACCTCAAACAATGAATAGATCCTTACATGAAATTAAGCCGATTGGCGTATAAAACTACGTAATGTTTTTATGGGCTACATAAAGAAAATAACATCAATTTGGTTTTCATGAAAGAGTTCAGGTTTAAAAAAAACCCAGTTAAAAAAAACACATTGTATATTATTTTGCTCTACGATTGAAGTTTTTTAACGCTCACCGTCCCATAGTGGAAAAATAGGCAGTTATTGTTATTTTTTATACAAATAAAATAAGTATATGTTTTTTTTTGTTTATTTGCTATCCGTACATATTTTGAGATCAGTTACAAAACTTTACCTTGTTCTGACATGAAATGTAAATATGGCGTCACCAATTGAAATCAGGCGATAAAAGTACTTTAAAAAATAAAGTTGATGTCTTCAATACGTCATGGAGCTTTTGATTTGCACGACATTAAATTGCGGACTTCTCAAACTTCAAGCATTTATTTCAATTAAACCATTAACTGACATAAAACAAATCGGTTTAATGTAAATCAATAGAAAATAATTAGGAGTTGAAATATATCAATCTGTTATAAATGAATACACATAGTGTCAATTAAGATGTCCGTGTGTTTGTGAATATTTTAACTGTAAGTACTAAGTCCTAGTAGATTCGTTGTATAGCTAACTGGGCCGTGCTCTATGTGTAAAAACAATTATAATAAATAGTATACTATTTTAGCGCCATATTCTAAATGGGCGCTTCTGGCCAACACAAAACGGAGAAAAAAGATCTGAAAATTTCAATAATTGTTCTTTAAAAATCATAAAAAGTTTGCGTCTTGGTATCCGATTCGGAGTAATAAATAACTAAATTTTGCATTTAAGGACAGATGCGCCACTTTTTCTTTGTACGGCAGTATTTTTCTCGAAAACCTTTAAATGTAAAAGACAGAACATGATCGCGATGTGTGCTAACTATAATTAATTGCGCAAGTTTTACCGCAACGACCGTATAAACACTAACTGTAAGTTTTTAAAGTTTCTGACAGTGAATGTATCATTAATTTTAAGTCTTCTTGCAGTTAATGTCGCACAGTTTTTATTTGTTTTTTTTTTTTTCAACTGTGTAGTCTGTGAAGAAATAACTTGGAAGTGGACACCGTGTTTTACAAATATTATGATATCTCGCTTTATGAGTTCAAAATTAATTTATGTACGAAATACTGCCTTTAGCCTTCATTTGTTGTGTTGTGCGTGACGTCATCATTCAAGGGTTAGCAAAGCAAATAACACGAATAGCATGCTTACAATGTTGCTGTAAATATTAGTTACATTTTATAAATTAAGTCAATTTTGTTTAATTATAATTTAAGACTCGATGTGTAGCTGTTTCGTACAATCACAATCAAATTTACATATTATTAATATGATTGTGTGGTTTTTTCAATAGACAGATAAATTTTAATAACAGTATGTCAAACTGCCATAGTTATTAAAATATCTGACTATTGAAAAAAAATCCCTCAATCAACTCAAGTTAATCGCTTGATATAGCGTAACCTTAAATGAATAAATACAGATTGTTTTACCTTGTCCCTGACATCAGCGGGATTGGACAATACCCAATGATTTATTACAATGTAGTGGGATTATCTTGCCATTCTTCCTACAAATAAAACACATCCGTTTGTCATGGTTACAATAAATCATTATAATGCTTTAAGGAGTAGGTAATTCGAGTACGAACGTCCTATGACCATACGGTTGGTCGGTGCTACTGGCGCATGATTGTATGCAAGAATGCAACAATGCAGTGCATTCGATGCAAAGTTCTTGAATCTGTTAACAAAATTGGAATATTCAACGACACTGACGTGAATACAAAAAGAGTCATCAAGAATTGCTAACACATGTATTACAAAACTCTCCCTTACTGCTACAAATAAAGATATTCTTTTTAACCCCTGTATAATCATGAATTTTTTAAGTGTTACGATTAAATAACAAGACCACTGTGTGACTCGAGTACTTTATTTATTTTTACGGTCACCAGTTTTTGTTACGCAATTTCCTGATTTACCTACATATTTTATCAAGCTACTAAAAGCCTGTAAAAAGATGCAATACTTTAATCGAAAGAATTGTGCGAAACAGCGACACGTCAATGTTATTTTTGCCATGAAAATTAAAATAAATTATTGGTACGTGAAAATGCATTTTATTTTTTTCCCGTATAAATTATTCTACAAGTATCTCTTGGTTAGTATTGTTGTAATTTTGTATTAGTAAATAAGAAAAGACGTGTCCATACTAGTTTGTTTGTTTTTGAACTAATAGGTAACCTGGTTGCATAGAATGTTTAGAAGAATTTTGAATATTTAAGAGCAATAGCAAAGCCAGTATTATTATAACAGTTATAAACAAAAGCTGCTTGGATCGAATGAAGGTTATCCTACCGTAGGCGAGGATGGTATCTACATGTACCTACTTATAGGTGACCGTGCGTTACCCACATATCGAGATCCCTTCGTCATCGCAAAGCACGTAGGTACATAAATATACATTGGTCCTCTCATGGACTGTGATTACGGGTAATCAAGAAACCCAAAAGTATGATAAACAGTTTTAACAAGTATTACCTAGAAACCGCATTTTGTAGGTCATAGTCGTTCCAACCATCCCCAACATCAACATATTATGTAAAACTCTTCCGTGACTGAGTGACTGACACAACGCACAGCCGAAACTAGGTACTGGTCGTAGAAAGCTGAAATTTGGCATGTGGGTAGGTTCTTTGGGGAGTGCAGGGGAGCACAAAGAGAGGATTTCCCAAAATTCCTACGGGAACGGGAAAAAACGGGATATTCGTGTACGAAGTCGCGGGCAAAAGCTATATCTAGTAGTTGATAAAAGATTAGATATATAGATAGGTACTTACATCGTGAAAGGTGCTGCAAAAGTGCAGAGACTCACAATACAACACACGAGCGACTCCCCTGGTGTGTCTGATTATGGCCAATGGCACAATGAGCCCTTTTCAGGTTTTACGTTATATAAGATGCACCTTATACTTATATCAACAGGCTGCAGGTCTTGCCAGGGTCTTTGGCATCATTACAGGATCTGCCTGCATGAAACTCACCCGTACCTAAATAACGTAAAAGGCGAAGTTTCAGCAATTTGTGCAAATGAAGGCACCACCATAAAGTTGCTACGCAGCGGCGGCTTTAATCATTGTGAGGCCCCGGGCGGCAGTCCTTTGCGAGGCCCTGGGCGATAAATATTTGCGAAGCCCTTGTTCTCTTTGAAAATATGAAAGTAGGTAGGTATTTCTATTTGCGGTGTTTCCTAAGACTAAAATTTAAAATAATATCACAATGAGAAATTTTACAATAAAAAAATTGCAAAACTAAAAACCCTTCTCGTGTCATCGACTTCCTCAAATTCGATAGCACTTATTACTATTAATATTATTAAATAATTAACTGTGAAATAACTTAATTTTATTGGTAAAAGTATAAAACATTTCTAATGTAAGGTTTTTTGAACTCGGGTAGCGCGAGGCCCCGGGCGGTTGCCCCGCTCGCTACCCCCTTAAGCCGCCACTGGTGCTACGTCTAGATAAAACGTAGGTAGGCGTGGGCCGAAAGATAAAAATATTCATTACGAGGTAATCCTTTACGCTCATTAGGTAGAAAGCGTTTAGGATCTCTTTGAACAAACAGTAGAATGTGCAGACCATAGAAATATATCTATGGTGCAGACAGCACAGTTTATAAAACTAGCTGCAGATAAAACCAATATTTAATTGAGTTGTTAAACCCGCTTTTGAAAGCTACAAACTTTTGATTGATTCCGTTTGAAAAGCTACTGTAATACCGTTTTTCAGAGCTACCAGCTCCTCCTACAAACGATATCACTGTGTTACTAATGCACGAAGCCTCTTTAGGGTTCCGTAACCAAAAGCCAACGGAACTCTACATACATATTACTAAGCCTCCTCTATCTGACCGTCTGTCTGTCAGCGGGAAATGTCAAACGCCGAAAGACTGTAAAATATCGCGTGAAATTGTTAAATATCGCGTGAAATTGTGAACATTTTTTTCTAAATAAGACACGCATATATTGGAAAGTGAATTTGGATGGGATTAATCGTATTCAAAAGGATTTTTTCATAATATATCGAGAAATTACAATTTAATCAATATTTATTACAATCTTACGGAGTCTGCATTTTTCCGGTGACATTTTATATTAAATCTTGTACGATGATACGGAACCCTTCATGCCATGTTTATATAAATATTTATAAGTTAAGTATATATGTTTATAAAAAAACCGGCCAATAGCAAGTCGGACACGCGTCCGACTTGCTATTGGCCGGTTTTTTTATTAACTTGTTTTTGTGCAAAAAAAAGGGTTCTGGTATTTTTATGCATCTACTTTTCTAATAGTTAAACGAAGATATTAGATGACTTATGACTTTCGTAACCACATGGGAACAGGAACCGATGACATAACACACTCCGTAGATAACTGAGGGTCATGAATTCACGGTGTTTAAATAGCCATCAGTCATCTCACCAATCTTAGCGGATGATGGATCAGACGCCGCGGCTGTCATTTTGTCACGAGTATAAGCTACTCTTATACCTAAGTATACAAGGTGGAAGGTCAAAGTGGGCCCTCGAGGGAAAATAAATAAATATTGATGATATAGTAGGCGCCAGATAATCGTGGACCCACCTACAATTATTGACATTTTTAATTTGAAAAACGGAATTAATGACACAAAGCTGTCCCGAATCATCATCTCTCGTGATCCTTAACATTGTCTAATAATGAAAAACGATTCATATTTAATTGTTCAGGTACCTATGAACAGTTATTAGGGAAAGGTCAATATACTTTATTCCACATTTATCTGGCGGCTACTATAGGTATAAAATTTTACCCAAAGGAAACGTAATCTTAAGATTAGGAATAAATTTATTAAAAAGAAAATACAGCTTACAAATTGTGTGTTACAAGATCGTTTAGTTTCTTTAAAAATTAAGCATAAATGAATTTTCAAAGACTTCCTGCACTAGGCTAGGCCTGTCCCGCAGGAAGCTTTAAGGATTCCTATTCAGTTACAAATTAATAAGCATATACAGAATAACAAGAATTAAGTACAACATTACTAGAAAATATACAAATATGGGTTTGCTCTTGACTCTAGTCTAGGTCATAGATGACAGAGACAAAGACGACGATGGAGCGAGCTTACCCAGAAGAAGCCTGTTCACTCTAATTTTGAAGAGATTTGGGACAACCCAAATCGCACGCATACAAATGCGTTCGGAAACACAGACGCAGGCAGAAAGTTCCACTCCAATTATGTTTAATTATGTTTTCACATTTAACTTTTACAATATCAATAAAAATTAAAATACAATCAATTTCAACAAAAATGTCAAATAGATTATGTTATGTCATATTAATGTTAATTTAAAAAAAAAATCAAGATTGTCAAAATAAGTGAGGTGATGTTCAATTTATCCGATAAATTCGAGTTCTGACTTATCTTTATCGCGTAATTTTCTGTAGTAACTTTTAGTAGATATTTTGTATAATGAGATGTTAGATTTGACAAACACATTTGTTTCGTAAATGTACAATGATGGCAAGGTAAACATTTTTAGTCGTATAAATAACGGTTGACAACTGTCTGTGCGTCAACGTGCTGTGTGGGCTATGCGTGGCCTTTTAAGGCCACGCATAGCTCTGACACATCTATTTTGGGCTCTAAATACCTACGAGTTTCTGTGTACTGAATTGCCCCAGTATATTACGCCATATCTGAGGGTTGATGTATCATAGCCGTGATAGGCTGTTAGCACGGATTCTAGGCTCAACATTGTTTTATGGAATATGTATAAGTGCGGTTACCTTCGCCCTTATAGAACCAATGTTTCCATTGGATTCATTGGTTCATTTTTCATTACGGACCCTTCAAATTCCACCTTCCAGCACAAAAGCTTTTTGCTGCAATATCCGTGACATTGACACAAGTCCAGTTTCGCTAACATACGAGGTATCGTAGGTGCATCGTGAACGTGTTTGACGTGATGCATGGCAGGCGCAGCGTGTTCCGACGTCCCGCCTGTCGGAGTCACGTTGCATCGTCATCAAAGCGACTTCTCATGGTACACCGAGCTACCGACGGCAATTGATTGATGGAGCGGGACCGGCGGCGCGATGTCCGCTTTGGACCTATTAATCCTGTCGTGAACAGTTACAGATTTTCTAACACATTGACACATTGTAGACAAATGTTTGTTCGGTGTGGAAGCGAGTATGGAATGCTTAGTGTTTACAGGTGCGAGGGACAGGTGATTCTTTATTTTTGTTGGTTAGTTGCAGCCGTTGCAGGGTCTACAAATATTAGGTAGGTACCTATATTAGATAATACATCGAGTGGAATCGACCGTAATGAGGGATGCCTGAGTTGACTCCCGATCGCGGCAACGGGCGAAGATCGCTTCGATCGTGAGTTAAATTCTAAACTGCATTCAGGATTCTTGTATTAATTCCATCGAGAGTTAATACTAGAATCCTAAATGCAGCGGGGGCAAAGACATCTTTATTCCTTCGTGCAGGTGGTGCAAAAACATAGATCTATACGTATAGGTACCTAACGACCTTCGATTACACGAAGTACCTACATACGAACACCGAACAAATAACACGGACCTTACCTAACCAGGTAATGCTGTAACACAATGCTGCAAGACACGGTCGGTGAGGCGGTAGTAATTTTGAAATCCAGTCTGGCTATGCTACCTAAGCTGTGAAGCAATTCTGTGATAATTTAATTGTGTGCTTAGCTCCCCAGTCTCTGGGTGTCGCTCCAGAACCGAAGGCCTCACAATAGGTGTGGGAGGCGATTAATTCTATTTTCATTAAGCGTCTTATTTTTAGATAGGTTATTTGTAGAACATCGTTCTATGTTGGTAGGATTTGCGGAGACCTGGGTTTGAAGTAGATCCTTCTAAAATAAACTGTTTGTAAATAAATTGCTATCAGATAATCTAAAAGTTTTGATTATAACATTTTGTATTCCAAACTTGCCAAGCTTGGAAATTCTGTGCTGATTCTATGTGCATTGCCATCTGCATATCTTGTACAGGCTACGAAAAAGATGATATCTGCTTTAATCAAAGGCTACTGCTGCACATATATTTATTTCGTGTTTTTTTGTTTTCATTTCCTACAAAATAACTCGACAAAGTCACGATTATTCACATAAAACACCCTTATGTGGAATATGAAAACCTCACATTTTCTTAGGTTAAAATATGAATAATTGATTTGATTGAAAATTATTTACCTAGGTACTCGTTCTTTTCAACGAAACTTAAATACACATCGAGAGTCTAGTGTTAGTACTATCTTCGAAACTATGTATTTTTGGAACACTTGTTCTAGGACATTTTGTATCTGGGGGCACGGCAGTGCGCCCGCCAAGTCGAGCAAAATAGCCGCACGGCCTTATCATCCTTTTCTCGAAACAGGTCAGGCTATTTTCGATTACTTTTACATATAATAATAATAATATCTCTTGGGACAACTCACACACGGTCACCCGATCCCAAACGAGCCTGTGCTATGGCAACCAGACAACTGATAAACATACTTATATATTTCTAAATATTTTATATATACATATTATAGACACGTTACACCCAGACACAGAACAAATAATCATGCTCATCACACAAAGATTTGTCCTGGTGGGAATCGAACCCACGACCTCCGGTTTAGCAGTCAGGCTCACTAACCACTCGACCAAGAGGCCAGTCAAGGATAGTCAAGTCATATAGGTAGATATAACCTTAAAGTAATGGGATATCAAAAGGAACACGTAGGTATATACTTACTGGTCTAGCAGTCAAGTTAACATAGAATGAATCGAGGGATGAACATGAACCCATTGGATGAAACCTTGTTTGTAAGTCGTTTTGATACTAGTACCGAAACTCAGTCATAGGGAGCACGAGGTTGTTGCGGAATTTGTTCCTCCTAATGCCCTTTGCGTTCCAACGCAGCAATTAGGAGGAACGCGGACGGGTTTTAGTCAGTAAGACTCGGACACTCCCTTCCGCTCCGCTCAGAGCGGAAGGAGCCATTTGATGATATCCAAAGCTTGAGGAGCACGAGGTAATAGGTGCACATCATAACAGCCAAAAGACATCTACTGCTGGACATAGGCTTCCCCCCCATCAAGTTTGCCATAATCGCCACGCGTGGCAGGCGGGTTGGCGATCGCAGTGTAGCTGGTGCAATGCACGGAGAATGCTGCTGCCTATGCTCTGGTGAGTCTCTTAGTCGCCTCTTACGACACCCGCGGGAAGTGATGGGATGTTGCTATTCTTTTAAGTCCGACACCATACAGAAGGTAGGAAGGTGCACATAACAATACATAAACTCACACTTTTTCTAAATCTAGGCCTAAACTAAAGAAATTAAGAAAGCCATCTGCTACGATCCCTATGCAATCCCTTGCTTCGTGTTTGTCGTCATACCCGCACGCCTGTTGTGAGTTACCTACATAGGTATTACGCAGCAGGCCTTACAGAAGAACATCAATACTGTCTGTTTACAGACGCCAGCACATCAAGCTACAATAATATGTCAAATTTCTTTAATTCATTTTCAACTTTATCGCCAAGGCATTAGGTAAATTCAAGGTTGATTGGGAAAATTTGACAGTTTCGGGTAGCCGTCTGTACCTGTAAGCTAATGTTATTAATTAAGCTCATGTATTGAGTAGCGTGTGAGTCTTTTCACCGTGCTTAGAAGTAAACATTAAAACGGAACGAAGCTCTGCATAAATATCTACCAAAAACTAACATTTTGACTTTCACTACGCTACAAGAATGTCCCGCAACTAGAGCTCCAAGTTCAATAACCCGGTCCTGTCAAGAGGAAAATTCAATGAAACCGTTCTATTAGTTATCACGTGAGATTGAAAAATCCGTGTTCTATATTTGAGTCACGTGCGCGACACAATCGCTCACTCTGGATCACTATCACAGATAGATTTCCCTGTAACGTGGAGATTAGGTCCACGAGTTCCTATAAATAGACTTATTGATTAGGATTTAGATAGTACCTACGTTCAGACCAGTTTAGCATTTAAAAGGGCTTCAATAGTGTAATGTGTGTGTGTCTTCAGTAATGGGTTTGTGGAAGTCAGCTAGCATTAGAAAGAAAGAAAAGAAAGAAAAAATGTTTATTTGGGACTCGAACAAGACAAACAAAATAGTAAAATAAAATTAATAACTATACGGTAATATAATGTAACAAACATGGATAATTATAAGTATAGTAAAATAAGCTAACCTGTTGACTAACTACGGCTTTAGTTTAATTACATGTAACTGTAAGATCTTTTACAAGAATTCTATAACGTTAATATTACCTACCCAAAGGTTGATTGGTAGATAATGCCTCGTTGCATGAAGTCCGTACATGTACCCCTATTGTACATAAAGTTTAAATAAATAAATATTAACGCAAACGTATTTTATCACTAAGTATAAATAGTAGGTATTTAATTTTTAACGGAGTTTAAAATGTTCTAGTTGTACAGGAATGGGCGCGCTGAATTGAAGGTAGTTCGTGTAATCGTGTTATTGCCGATCTATTCTGACAACGTTTTAACGTGTACACTTAGTAGGAGTGTGAATGAAGTGAACTGTCATTCCATTTTGTTTGTATGGATTGACGGTCTTGTTTCCCGGTTTATCGAAACCGGGAACCAAGGCTCTCATGTGACATGTATAATCAATTTACCTTCCTAGCTATAAGTTAGGGTCGGCTTCCAGTCCAATCGGATGCGGCTGAGTAGGTACCAGCATTTTATATGGAACTACTGCCTAACCGACCTTCAAGGCTCGACAAACCAGTAAATGGGTAACACGATACCCCTTGGCAAGACTGTTATATTTATTTCAACACATTTGCTCAAAAAATGCATTTACGAAGCCTGTACTTATACATTGTTCGGAAGTTAAAAATTACGCACCATACAATGGAACGTGCAATAAAATAGGTACTCTCATCTAAGTACCTATTTTACCGCAATCCTCGTTGTATACTTAGCGCCGTGCGTTTGCTTTGCTTTCCACCAAGGAATATCACATTACAAGAATAAATAAGCTGAATGATCGAACCTCCTTGGAAGCGCTTTTGCTCAAGTACGTTTGTCTTACTTTAATAATAAATAGAAAATGATACGAAATATGTAGTTCTAATTTTCACCACGAGCACGTGGCGCCATTTGCTAATTCGCGCTATTTTCATAAAAGGAACGTCTAAGATTGTTGCGATTTTCCGAATGATATCTAAAAACAAAAAGTTTGTTTCATTACCTATAATATACATATCATTACCTATACCTAATGTTTTCTCACAAAAGTGTTGAAAAACGTTGTATGACACACGTGTGGAAATAGGTTTTTATAAACTCGTGACTATGGTAAGCCCTCGACTAACCAACTTACCGCACTAGAATCATAAATAATTATTAGCTTCTTAAATTTGGCAGTGCTCTGGTGACCTGAGGACCTTTTTTAACCGTTTGATCCTAAAACTGGATAACAAACACCTTACCTAACATGCCAGTTAATTCAAATACTTATTAAGCTTTGCTTAACTCTAAACTAAACGCAAACTCCAACGTTTACTTAAACCAATTGCGGCGGACCCACGTACAAGAACAGCATACTCTGGGAGGACGCAATCCATCTCACACTACGTTTTAAGGGAAACAGGAATGTACAAAGTTCTCTCTCGATGTTCACTGGCACAACGCAGTGTAGACAAAAGGCTGCAGAATTACTTCAATTACTGAAACATCATTGTACTCGCTTCTCGAATAGTTTGGGAAATATAGGTGAGTTGAGTTGTTGAGTCAAAAACTGTCGTGTACTTTCAGCAATTTAAGCATTCAATTGTTTTAATGTAGTGTGGAGAATTATTCACATTTTTATGAAGAGTCGTTATTTTCTTAATGTTCGGTACCTAGTCTTTGAGCTCGAGCTCACAGAGGAACGAAAAGCATTGTCTGTATCTAATATAAACCTAAATCTAAACTAATATTATAAAGAGGAAAGATTTATTTATTTGTTTCTTTGTTTGTTACGATATGGCTCAAAACATACTCAACCGATTTTAAACATTCTTCTTTCGCTTTTAGATATCTACATTATTAATTAAAAACATACGATATATTTTAAATTATTCAAATCGGACCTTTCGTTTAAAAGTTACGACGTATAAAAATGCTCTACCTAAGTAAGAAAAATGCTGCGGTTTGAACGAACTGCCCTACGTTTAGTCTATTAATAAGTACTTTAGGTACACATTTACGTTTTTGTAAACTAATAAAAATAATTGAATTAAGAAGAATAATGTTTGTTCATTAAGGAAGCCACGGGAGCGGGGCAGTAACGGAAAACGCGGGTGAATAAGCTATTTGTAAAGCTCCACACGGACGAAGTCGCGGGCGCCTGTATCCTATAGAGAGGGTAGAGGGGAGATGAAGTATTAATAGTAGGTATTATTTTTTCAAACATTAATTGCATACTTTTTGCTGTGCTATACAGGGTCCGTTATTGTACCTTAGCTTTAAGCCCTTTGTAAGATCTTTACACATCATGGAATGCAAATAAAGATATGAATATGAGGTTCGTGGAGTACCTACTAAACCCGCACGAACGAAGTCGCGGGCAAGTTGCTAGTATTGAATAATAATAATATAGCCTTTTTATTCCTAAACATAGGGTTACAAGAGGTCCCTAAGTTCGGTGTGCCTTTTGGCATAGGCCTCCTCCAATTCCTTCCAATGGGTCCTGTCCCTTGCTACTCTCAACCAGAATGAAAACCAACCAGAATAATTTAGGGACCAAATAAAAATGATGTAGATAGAATGAATAGTATATAATTAATGATGTAGATGTAGATAAAATGAATAGTAGAGAAAAATGAAGTAATAACAGCGACAGTGTGGGTGGATCTGACCGAACAAATCCGTCTATGGGTGGCCACTGACCATTCATTACAGACACCTCCGTGCTTTAGAAAGAACATTATCTAAGCCGTTGTATTGTACCGACAGTTATTTGGAGATCTTAGAAAATGTTTACGGGTAGTTCGAAAATCTGATACCCGTCCTACCATGCCTAGAAGTATCGCGTTACCCTGTTGCTGGGTGGTGCAAATCTGAAATCAGACAGGCAGTCGCTCTACATTGTATGATAGTGGTATACAATTGCATCCGGTTAGACAGAAAGCCGATTTCAACATGAATTTGGAAGAAGGCTAGACAGTATAGGCAGATTATAATTTAGATTTTGTATATACGTCTTAATATAGTATAAAATGAAGTCGCTTTTGCTGTCTGTTCTCTTAGATCTTTTCAACTGCTCAACGGATTTAAATGCAGTTTTCAGCAAAAGATAGATGATTCAAGAGAAAGGTTTATATGTATCATTCGAAATTCCTAAGGGAACAGGAAAAATGGGATATGCGCGTACGAAATCGCGGGCAAAAGCTGGTTAACAATAACTCCACAATTACCATACAATTACCACGACAACCATTAGGACCATTAGGTATACAATTTACGTGACGTAGTTAGACAAGACGTGCTCTCAGATTCCTTTGTGTCTTTTCATTTGATTTCGTCTATAACTGAAATACTTTTATTCCTGAATTAGGACGAGAAAATTCATAGAAAAGGTATAATTTTCTTTTGTTCATAACAAACGAAATCAGTAATATCTTGTTACTGTGAGGCCCTTTAAGAAACTGGAGACGACGTGTTACTAAATCTACGAAGTAACTTGGCCGTTTTGTTTGTGAAAACTTTTTATTTTGGCTGAAACGTGAATTGTGTTAAGTTAGGAAGTATTTTGTATATACTTAACAACATTGGGTACACATAAATAAGAGTATGCTTAGGTGGTCGTATTCTATTATTTTAATGTTAATCCCTTATGTGGCTATACAACGTGTAACAGAATAAACGCAAGGTTAAAGGGAATCGCTAAAAAAAAATCGGCTGTTCAGAACATTTTGTCGAGTTATGCGTACAAAAATGTATAGAGAAGCTGATTTTTTTTGTGATTTCAGTGTTGGTCCTATAGTAAACGTTGTTCGTAATGATGAGTACAATGACCCCTTAATAGGTATTGCGTTTATTCTGTAACACGTTGTATAAGCTACCAAAATGTTACTGTGATCCATATTTAGCATCCATGGTTCGTATTAAAAGCCTGGTGGTCTATTGTAAACTATTTCTTTCCTAAACTTCTTTTTTTAACGTTTTCAAAATATATGTATGTAATTATGTATCTATGTATTAGTAAGTAGTATTTTGTATTTTTTTTTGTTGATTGCATAGCTTTTATCGCGGGCTTTGAGCGCGGCGACCGAATAAAGAAATTAACGAAAATAAACCTAACACCCCCCACTCCGTAACGAAAATAAACCTAACACCCCCCACTCCGACCGGCACAGCGGTGCGGCGTTGAAAGCCGTGCATCGTCCAACGTCGTTTCAGTTCGACAGACTTCGGCACGGTGTTTGTGTGCGTGCGACTAGACGAGTGAGTTCGAGCCTACGACTAGTTGAACCTTAACGTGCATGTCGAGATCGAGACGAGCTGCTCCGAAATCGGACGATTTATTTAATAAAAGAAAAAAACCACCACGCTCAAAAAGTGTAACTTGAATTAATATCAAAGAAAAAAAAATACTGCATAAATAAAATAAATAAATAATTAGAATTGCATAAGTTGATAAAAAATGCTATGAGCTTTACCGCGGCAGTCCCCGAGTGCCACACGTATTATTTTATTTAACTTTGTTTCGATTGAGCCTATGACAAATTACAAATTAGTTTGCTTCTAAATTCTGAGTTTTTTATAAAGTCGATATGACGGTTCATAATCCAGGGGCCGACTTCGTCAAGCGTTGCTTAACCGACCTACGCGGCTATGTTATTTAGCTACGAGATGAGTTAGCAAATTAATTGTTTCCAATGGACGGAAAAACCAGAGCTGCCAAATTTATAAGCGCATACAATGCTTGGCATGAATATTTGGAGAGCAATGTTCATACATTTTAAAACATGATACCTAATTACCAGCTGTCTCATAACTCAGGCGGGATGACATTAATAATTATTTAATTCGGGCAATTAAACTGTAAAGATATTCCATGAACGGACGATGTTATGGCTAATATGATCGTGAGTACCTGGATTTGAGAAATGAAACCACATGGACTATTGAATCTGTTGTTTTTGCTTCGACAACTGCAAGAAGAGTTCTAAGTAAAGTACATTCAGGACTAAAAGTACTCGAGTAGTAGAACAGTTGCGGTAGCGATACCTTTGTTTTTTCATCACACCACCTTCCTACTAAGCGTTAATATTGTGTTTTTCCAGGTTTGTCCATAATTTATTTTATTTTTTTATTTGGTATGCGTCATGATTGTCGCAAATAAACTCTTTTTCTTTCTTTCTTTCTATTTTCTATTTATGTCTAATTAACCTTTTAAACGCCGTTGTTACATATAGGTAATTAGGTATTTTGTTTCAAACGAAGGCTTACCCTGAATGCCAACGTCACGAATAAGTCGGCGTGGGGGTACGACGATGCCTTTTTGTTCTGGACTGTGGCGTTCAAAAGGTTGAGGACAGTCCCGGTGTGAAATTTAACTAGATACTATATTTTTCGATGGCCAATTTTTTATTTTCCTGAACTGTAGGAAAGTACCTACTGCTTTTTTTTTGGATAGGACATCATCAAATGAGTTCTCCCGCTTTGGGAAGAGCAGGAGGGATCATACTCTTACTGAATAAAACCGTTCTTGGGCCGCGGTAGCTCTTTCGAAAAATCCCGCAACCCTGGCAGGGATACCTGCTGCTATTGTGCAAAACATTATTTGTATAGAATACTCTTAAATTTGGAAGGTACCCAAATAAGCCCATCCTGTCTCACAGCGGGCCAAAGTTCCATAGAGCTTAGAGTACCAAATCTATTATTAGACACTTTACTATTTTAGAGGCATTATGTGCTTAGTAGTTCGTGTGTCCATGTTTGGACATTAAAGGCTTTACATTTCAGCCGTCCGCTGCTGCCCAGACGAAGGTAAACAGTACTTCCCTAAAACTATTAACCGCTACGGATTATTTAGACTGTAGGAACTATAGCCAAACATAACATTACTTAGTGCGTAAAGTTCTATTACTCAGTTTTATTAAGGGTCATTCTTGAACTTCACAGGGTATTGTCTGCCTGTCAGCCTTACCTTTTCACATGTTATCGGTCGTTAACGGCCCGTTTCAATTACATATCTACCTTTAACCAACTGTCAAATTAGCTACCAACAGTAGTTGAAACGTCATTTTTGCTTTTGTAGCATGACGTTTCAGCTACTGTAAGACGTGAATGAGCGGGGACAGATTCGTATACATCTTGGCACTCGTGTGCACCATGACCTGAGTTAGGCCATGGCACACTTTGTAACCCGGCAGTATGATCCAACGAGGCCGGCCTTCTTTTCTTTTTTGGATAGGAAATCATCAAATTACTAACTCCGTTCTGGGCGGAGCAGAAGGGGGTGTCAGACTCTTACTGACTAAAATCCCCACCCGTGTTCTTCCAAATTCCCTTTGCGTTCCAGGGCCGCGGTAACTCTTTCGATCAATTCCGCCACACCGAGGCCGGCCCTAAGACGACGTCCTGGGGGCGAGACGACTATTTGGTTCGGGGAGGCTTGCGAAAAGAATACCTAGATGGATTTGGGGGAGGCCTTTGACCAGCAGTGGGACTGTTTAGACTGACAAAAAAACCGGCCAAGTGTGTATCAGGCCACGTGCAGTGAAGGGTTCTATAGTTACCCGTGTCGTAAACCATGACAAAAAATAAATTGCTAATTTTACTACAACATTGCAAAGTTACAAACGCGTCTTTAGTAATTTTCTATGGAATTAATACGAATTTTGTTGTTATCCAGTTACATTTTATAGGTTGGTCGACTATTAGTCGTTCACTTGTATAAAACCTACTTAGCTGTGACAGTTTTCCTTTTAAATTCGTTATAAATGCTACTAACAAGATTTTTTTCACGTCTCCAGAACAACCCTTTAGCGGCTTAAGCGGGCGGGGGGAAATTTGCCAGACACAAAGATTAATATTTCGCAAACGGGATGGAAAAATGGTTTTCCCACACCCTCAATATTTTAAACCAACGACACACCACACCACGGGATAGACAATTTTTTTTTCAAGATTTTATATTACCACTTTGTCGGCGTGATTATTATGTACCTATAGGTTACCCTTACCAAATTCCAACTTTCTTGTACTCAGCGTCTCTGACCTAAACCGCGGACAGACAGACGGACGGACAGACGAACATGGCGAAACTATAAGGGTTCCTTGTTGACTACGGATCCCTTAAAAAAATGATCCGTTAGGCCATTGGGCTAATGAAACACTAATTACGCGGGCGTAGCCGACGGATGGACGTAGTATTATTATAATAATTGGAATCTTCTGAATATCTGGTCTTAATATCGCTGGCCTAGGGCTACACTCATCGCATGGAGAATGTCGGTTAATATTTGACAATGTGGGCCAGCTCGGATGTTAGCCAAAGGCTTTAATATAAGCCTTTTGGTCAGAGGATTTTTATTGAGGAAAAATAAGTTTGTAATTAATAATATATAGGTATATTATTATAGACTATACATATCTAACTGTTTATACAAGACGAGAAAACTAAATGATACATAAATTTACAATGAAGATGAGATGAAGAAAGGATAAGGGGGTTAAGAAGACTCTATATTATCCAAAACAACATTATTTATATTAGTTATTTGATGAAGCATTGTTGTCATCTTTAGGGTTATCCACCTGTTTACAGGTCATGGTCCATCAGTTTTTTCTGCTCGTACTACATACTTCGGGACAATGACGGCCTAGATGCACTTGAAATGGAACTGTGTTATTTTAAGTATACAGTAATGTATGGAATAAAGGCGTTTTTTTTGCCCCACAGTAGGAAAACTATGGTTTGATTCGTAAGCTCGCTCCATCGTCGACTTTGTCTCTGTCATCTATGACTTAGACCTAGACTATATCTACAGTTTGTAGGTACACATTGGGGCTGGAAGTTATTGGCTGAAAAAACGCGGAAAATACGATTTGAGAGAAAAAGAAAAGTTGTTATGTCATGACGTATATTAGACCTTCATTGCGTGTTAACTCAACTGGAGGAACCAACGTTTGGTGAAACACGTAGAAAGGTTTATTTATATCTTGCCGTTCGTATCCAAAGTGTTCAACAAACATCGCTATCAAAGGGCAATGTAATGGATGTTGTTTGTGTTTGTATTGGACTTCATCAGTATCTAAAAGGCCTTTTTTTCAGGCCAATAACCAATAAGTTCTAAACTACATGGCCTAGAGAGTAGAATGGAGACAGATGTATAATGATTTTATTGTGAAGCATGGCAGAATAACTTCTACACTACATGAGTGTATGTGGCCAAGACGGTACTGCTTTAGTAGTTATTCGTACTAAACTAGCGGCTGATTTTGTTCAGATAAACTCTCAAAAGTTATTAAAGAAAAAGGTTAAAAGGTTTCACTTATTCGGGAAAATACCGTGTAAAGGTGCGCACGACACGGTATTTTTGGTTGAATAAATATTCCGCACCACCGTAAGGAAAATAACAAAGCATGGGATAGCTGAGCACAAGTTTCGGCTGTCATAGCTTCATCAGAAAGGTTGACTGTCAATGTCAATGAGTAAATGGTGACATTCACTGACACGCTTGGTTTGTATGGAAATGACAAAGTTGTTTCTAGCAGTGGCCATTGTGGTGTCTCGGTGTACCGTGGTTGACGTGGAGTGGAACAATAAGGAAAGAAAGAAAGCGCATATTTGTTTGGCACACTCAGATACACACATTGCAGGAATAAAGATAAAGAGAACAACAACAAACGTTATTCTATGCCATACATTTGTCCCAAATAAAACTAACGCTTCGGTGCTTCGGTAAATTATTAGAAGCGCCCATTAGCACTACTGACTCACGATAAGCTTATAGAAGCTCAGCATTAGCCTATGGAAGCACCACGATTAGCTTATGAGCAACTGAGCACTGTTCATCTAACTAATGCATGCATAGCCTAAGCTCCATGAGTATATAATGTAGATATAGGTAAGTAAATGAACCTAATACCTACTGCGTTGGTATTGCTTCAATTGGAAGTAGCCTTAGGTAGGTTAGGTAGATTCAAATGGATCGTTATGACGAAGGCAATCTATAGTTCTGTCATCTTGGACCTACCAAAATATTAAACTACATCTAGTCCAATAATTTTCTGCATTGGTCATAATAATATAAGTAAGTCATCCATAAACACATATTTCGACTATCGGCATAATTACTTCAGTCTTTTTGAGGATGGGTAATCATCAAATGACTTCTTCGCTACGCTCTGGGTGGAGCGAAAGGGCGTGTCAGACTCTTACTGACTAAAATCCATCCGTGTTTCTTCTAAAGCCCTTTGCGTTCCAGGGCCGCGGTGACTCTTTCGGACAAATTCCACAAACCTGGCAGGCTCTGCCCTAGGCCTGGCTGGGCTCTGGCCCTAGCGTGCCCCGTCTCCTATGCTGACATCTCTTTGAGGCGCGCGTGGAACACAACGCGCCATCGACTTGGGCCTGGTGATGATCGGACAGCGATACACCCAACGCTCGCTGTCTGCGGCATACCTACTTCAGTCTTACAGATTCAATATAGTTTATCCACAACTAAAAGTGAGAAAGTTAGGTATTTTGTTTGTTACCTCTGCACGTTTTAACGGCAGAACGAAAAACGAAATTTGACACGCGGATAAAACATGTCCTGGAATAGGACATATAATACTTTTCATCCCGGGAGTAAGTTCCCTTGGAATAATTTCCGAATTAAAAGAAAATAAGAAAAAAATACCGCTGGCAGAAGCTAGTCATCTATAAAACATATATTTTGGTTATCGCCATACATCAGTCTTAGTATGGTCTAAATCGAAAAACAATTACTTAAGTTAATAAACTTACTAACAGTATCTAAGTCAGTTGTTATTTATTGTTTTACTTTTACAGTATTCCTTTTATTGCGCTACGGAAAGAATATAATTTCAGTGCCTTGTGAAAACCCACGCGTTATACGCACCTACCTACTAAGTTACCGCGTAGGTTACTTACATTAAATTCTAAGAACGTGCAATGGTTCTGAGAAACGGACGAGATGAGCTGCCTTGGTTCTGGTTTCAAATGAAGAATTGCACCAAACGGCAAATATAATAATAATAATCATATGAAAATAATAATATATTCAAATAAAAACGTTTACAAAAAGTGTACATTTAGCCAACAGTATCTAATAACATTGTCCATACAAGTATAGTGCCTAAAAATAAACTAAAACTAAGATATTTTTATTATAGGTGCAATTAATGGTTATTTTACTTGTACGAAGTATTTTTATTAACGGTGGTTTGCGATCCGCCCGATCTAGGTTACTTTAAACCTGTGTGGACCGTAAAATTTAAAGTTAAACCATGAATATATAAAAATAAATAATCTATAAGCAACTACGAGAAAAAGCTTAATGGTACATTAATACCTAAAATAAGCCTATACAAAAGTAAACACTTACGAGGGGATCAAATATCATCTTCCAATATTTCTAGAAGTTGTTCTATAGTGTGCCAGGAGAATCTACGATGGTCCCAGTAACTAAACATTGAATATCTGGGTTGTGAGTTAATAATAATAAATATAAAATAAAATATTAGTTCATAACACATTGTACAATAAATAGACAGTTATGCGATAAATATGAGCCTTTTTCAAATTCCCTGGATCACACACTAGGATTCCCTGATTGATTAAAGACCATGCATGACACCATATAAACTTAGCAGTGTATAACCAACACATCGTTATTTGTTATCTAGTGATATCTATAGTAGGCGCCAGATAATCGTGGAATAACGGTCATTGACCCACCTACAATTATTGACATTTTTAATTTGAAAAACGGAATTAATGACACAAAGCTGTCCCGAATCATCATCTCTCGTGATCCTTAACATTGTCTAATAATGAAAAACGATTCATATTTAATTGTTCAGGTACCTATGAACAGTTATTAGGGAAAGGTCAATGTACTTTATTCCACATTTATCTGGCGCCTACTATAGTCCTCAGTTATTGAACTAACATGTGAATGCAAAAAAGATAATATTTTTGCAGATATATTGTTCGCAATCGAATCCCAATTTTTGAATAAATATAAAAGTTCTTTTCTAGTTTTTCCCTAGAAATGGTTCGGATATTTCAATTGAATTTCTGATGTTTCGACCGAGCAATTCCGGTGTATACTTCCTGTACAAACGGTTTAAACAAAGGACTCACGCCAGTAAAATGATGTTAATATATTCGAAAAGTGATATGACATGTTGTGAAAATAAAGCAAAAAACCTGCCAAGTGTGAGTCGGACTCTCACACGAAGGGTTCCGTACCATAAACCAAAAAAAAACACATTTCTTCCATGAGAGCCTCCTTTTATTTTTAAGTTAATTATTTTTATTATTAGTTGTTATAGCTGCAACAGAAATACATCATCTTTGAAAATTTCAATTGTCTAGCTATCACGGTCCATGAGATACAGCCTGGTGACAGACAAACAGACGGACAGTGGAGTCTTAGTAATAGGGTCCCGTTTTTACCCTTTGGGTACGGAACCCTTAAAAACACTAAAAGCGTTAAAACGGCTGAAGCGTGTGTTTGGAAATTTCGATTGAGCTTGAATTTCGATTGAGCTTCCGATATTTCGACCGCGCTATTCCAGTGTGTATTTCCTGTACAAACGGTTTATTCAAAGGACACACGCCGGTAAAATGATGTAAATATATTCGTAAACCGACATGACATGTCGTGAGCACATAGCCCACGGTAGTGTCGCAGCGCGCTGATATAAATTGTGGGCGACAGTATTACCATAGCGTTCGGGAACATCGATATAATCTCACAATCGTATTTGGTGTCTTTGTAAGTGTACCTATTGTATTATAGGAGAGCTTATTCTGTTAGTACTTTGTAGGTATGGACATTTTCACCTCCTTCTGCGAAGCAGTAATGCTAGCGAAGGAGGAGGCGGGCTGCGCGAGGGAAAGGCAAGGCCTTCGCCCCAACCGCCGCTACAGGAGAAGACGCCCCGGGCGTCGGGAGTCGCAGGGCGATCCCCGGCCACAGTAGTCGCGGGCCTGCGGACGGCGAGCGTTGGATGGCTCGCTGTCCGATCACCACCAGGCCCGGGTCGATGGCGCGTTGTGTTTCAGGCGCGCCTCAACGAGATGTCAGCATAGAATACGGGGCCCGCTAGGGCCAGAGTCTGCCAGGGTTGCGGAATTTGTTCGAAAGAGTCACCGCGGCCCTGGAACGCAAAGGGCTTTAGAAGGAACATGGATGGGCTTTAGTCAGTAAGAGTCTGACAAGCCCTTCCGCTCCATCCAGAGCGGAAGAAATCATTTGATGATTTCCCATCACTAAAAAAAAAAACAAAAGGTATGGACATTTCCACGTGCAATACAGGTACAAAGCACAAGATTAATTTGTAGTTATAACTAAATGAGGTTTGTTATTGCCATTCCTTGGTCTTTTTAAAGCAGTATTTTGCTCAATATTGCGACTGGCAAAGCGAAACTCATACAAGGATCGGGCTACGCACTTACTCGCGACTACTTGTCTCTGGTGCACTAGTCAAAGCACCAAAGCAGCCTTTTGTGGTTCAATTTTTCAGGCTCTGTTTATCAATGCTGCTCTTCCCGTAAGGAACATACTTAGGAATTTATCGAGGAGATGGGAGACTCTCATAGGATTATTAATTTACCGCGTACACCTGTAGCGCAGTGTATCTTCAGATACTCTGGTGATGTTTGTTATTATGTAATCCATTTGTAACACATACAACACAGCGACTTGGCTAGTAATGTAGTGTGTGTGTTGTGGGTAGTTTCCTTTTATTTGTACCTACATTGGGTCTATCTGTGTGTGCCAAATAAACAAGCTTTCTTTCTTTAATGGCTGTCTATTGACAAGTTTATGTACACCCATATTATTTATAAACAGGCAACACTAACTGGCACAAACAAATTTTCATTACCTTCAGGGTATACATTTTCAAAAATCCTTCCTTTAATTTATGGCCGTGTGTTGTGAGTCAGTAAATGAACGAATTTAATATTTTATAAATTAGATTTACTTATTTGAACGGCTCACAGTCACTGGCCAGTTGCACTAACTCATGACGACGCAATTATCACACAGACTTCTCAGAACATTCTCGCCTACGATCCGAACGGGGAACGTAACATAATTATAACAACCTGCCAAGTGCAATTACTACGTTAATATAACGCGTAACGGACTATAAAGCTCGTGTTCTACACTTACACCCACTTTCGTTGCTAAAACCGTAACTGCCGTTTCATTGTTGACGTCGCCATTGAACAAGCAAATTCGGTTATAGAGGTCTGAGCTACCCAAAGATGATAAAGACCAAATAGTACGATTTGTGAAAAAAAGCGACGGAAAAGTTTTTATGTTATTTATTATTGAAGTGAAAACTTCTTCAGCGGCGTTGTGCATTTTTTGGGATGGGTAAAAATGTTAAACTCGCGTCAGGACACGTGACCTGATCGAAAATTCGTAAGACGGAGGGAAAGTTCAGAAGTGTTAAATTTTAAATGTAATATAAATTGTCATGTTTGTGTACGATAGCGCAATAAATGAATATTGTATTTTACCACATAAATGATAATAATTTCATACTGATAATTGAAGCAAATCATGCGAAATTATTCCCTAACCATTCCAAAATATCAAAAATGCACAACGTTAATGTTCAAGTTTTCATTTCTGCCGGTACTCCCGGAGTGCAACCCGTTGTTTTTTATTCTATATCCTTGTCTTGCATAACGTCGTATGTTCTGGATGGCGCAAACTCACTATGGAGTGCGTGACAGCGAGACTTGCGAGCGACCGACGACGTCACGCGCAATTAGTGCTATCTCTGTTTATCATTTATTTCAACAGAAGCGTCTTGACTTTTCCTTGGGTTTGAGAGACATAATAAAAATCCCAGTCAAATAAAAGTAAAAAAGAAAGAATAATATTTATTTAGCACTTACATGAAACACGCACGGTACATAGAAATAAAAAAAGAAATGTAGGTATGCTCAGAACCTAGCACAACCAACCAAACTAACCAAATACTCTGAAATGGTTTGACTCTGTCGGTTGAATCGTCGTCGTTTGTTCTGATTCCACCCCACAATAGTTTATAATTTTATTGTACCCTACTCCAAAGCCACTAGAATTGACCACATAGAAAAAGTAATTTAAGGGAAGACGCATTATTTTTTACGGGGTGAATAACTTTAAATTTTTAGGGGATGAAATAACTAATACGAACGGTTAGTAAAAGTAGGTATTAGTAACACAGAGAAAAGCCGTTTTTTTCAGATAGTTATCTGAGCTCTAAGCGTATCGATGGGAAATATGTTTTTTTGTAAATCCTAGTATTCAGCCAAGGTAATACACTTTTTCAGGGTTTATCACATAGTTACAATAAATTATTCTGTGGACTTACCTATTGTATATCGACGTCAGCCGGCTGATTCTCTAAACATGTCGGAGTGAAGGCTTGGGTGAAGTGATTACGAAGTGAGCTGTCATTTCATCTTGATAAAAGAAAGGTGAACGTTCATATTTGCAAGTCCTTCTTAGTAAATTATCTCAATTCAAGTCCGAAGAAAATCAAAAGCAAATAAATCTGAGGAATACTTATCTATGTTTAGCCTTGCATGTTTCTTGTTAAAATAAATGTACTTAGGCGAATCTTGTTAAAGTTTGTTTGAGAAATGCTGAGATCTGGTATGAAAGAATGAAAATAGATATGAACTACGAAGAAAAACTAAAATAGAACATTGCATTAAGGTTTGCAATAGTTCATAGCAGCCGAGGCGATATCGATGTCCGAGCCAAAAGCGAGACCGTTATGGAGTCGAGAGACTGCAATGAAAAAGTTAGTCCACTTGCACCAAAATGTACTATTAAAAATAGCCCGAGATCTGAACCTAGACCGTCCCGTTCAGCGGAATGCTGAATGAATGAAAGAAATGCATTTTGTGAAAGTCACAACACTTTAATAAAACGGGAACGCTACAGTGGTTATCTTGACATAACTTCAATGCATGAGGACCATTTTCACGATTTCCCTCGCGATCGCTTGCGGGTAAAATACTATTTGTGGCATTGCACAATGCGATCTTTGTCTGCAGCAGGATGCGATGCAACTACAATTATAGGTTACAAGATCTCGTCACGCAATTGTTTTCATACGAATCTCGAATATTATCCAATGTGATGTAGCGTACTGGAGCCAAGAGTGCGATGAAAAATGGTCACGCATTTCATAACATAACCACATTTTTCAACTCGAAGAATTAATTAATAAACTTTAACAACATAATTTTGCGACGAACCACCACCAATTGCGCGAGAAAATATGATTATAGTCGCATGCGGGCACGGGAAAATATAAATTTAATTTTGAGGTGTAATTAAATAAATAAAGTCCTGCTGACCGATTTCGGCCATGGCGGCCAATCTCAACCGAGACTAGCCATCGGCGCGGGACATATTATAGTGCATATGTGTGTGCGCAAACACAGGTGCACTCCTTCTTCCATCACTCTTACTGGAGAGAGATCTGGCGCAGGACCAACGGCTTAACGTTCTTTCCGAGGCACGGGGGTGTCACACCACAAACTTGCAAACTCCGGGCTGTCTATGTGTGTGGGAAATTCCTATTGGAAAAACTCAATAATACTTTTACCCGATCTGGGGATCGAACTCACGCTCTCCTCCACGCTCGGCAGTCGCGCTTACGATCGCAGGCCAACGGACTGGTTGTAGTTAATTAAGACGCAACGAGACTACTACCTTCAAACTCGTAAAAGTATCAACAGTGCTGAAACAAGGGCATTTTTTATCAATTTCAGCAAACTTTTATAGGGACGAGTTACGTTTTATGCCAAGCAGTTAAAGTCTAGCTCGAGGCCTTCACGGAAGCAGTTTTTGCTGGTTATAACCTGTTTATAGCTTCAATATCACTTTAAGTTTATGACGCAAAGATTAAAGTCATTACTTAAAATAGTTTGCTCAAGCTTTCTACTAAATTGATAAGAGTAAAAGCCACTTTCCGAACGAGTGTGTTGAAAAACTAAACGTGTTCTGGTTAACAATTTTGGTAACTAAAAGTACGTACACGTCGTACACAGAGGACAGGAATCAGAGTGTAAAGCATACATTGCTGCTTTTTTTTATTTCATTAAGTAAGAAACATGAATTCATACTTCATGAAGTTTTCTTTAAATATTAAGTAATTTTATGTTTTTGCTGTAAATTTGGATCAAGGTGAAACCGCGAAATTCTGAATTTCATACGTTTTTTGCATTTTGCAGGACAGTGTCAGGTTGTATGTTGATAAAACTACGATTGGCGACCGTTACAAATATGGCTTTACTGAGTTATAATAATTAAAATCATCAATACAGGTTGTATCATTCATGTAACTCGATTGAATGATTTTTTTATAAATTAACCATTCAATCGAGTTAAATGAACTTATAGGGTTGTATTGATGATTACGTGTTACGGTCGCGAATCATATTTTGTTCAGCCTGACACTGACTTGTAAATTGCAAAAAACTTAAGAAAATTTGAATTTCGCGGTCTACCTTGGCGCTTCCACCTTAAGGTACTGTCCTAGTTTGCAAATTCCTCTATCGCACTGAGGTTTGCGTTAAGAGAACCCAATTCTGGTTTTTATTTTATTTAAAAGGGAAAATAAACGGTAACACATTGTATTATTACATACAATTTGAGTAAGAGAGCGAAACAAATGTGAAACCAACAATATTTTCCACATCATATAAAAATATTTTACAAAGCAATGGACTAAGCAATATGTTTTAAAAAATATATACATCAAGTGTAATTTTTTCTCTAACCAGGCATGCAAAGAGAGAACATTAGGAAATTATCCCTACATAAAAAAGACAAACGAAAATAAGAAAAAATGGGTAAGCTCGCTCCATCGTCTACTTTGTCTCTGTCATCTATGACCTAGACTAGAGTCAAGAGCAAACCCATATTAAATAAAAAAAATAAAAAAATTGTCTACGAATTACGGTTACGGTTAAGCTTCTTCTAGTATTTTTGTATCTGTTTGTTTTTGTGTGCAATTAAGAATAAAATAAGATAAGCTAGGAGATTTATCTTATCACTATCCCAATTAATTTGGGGTCGCATTTGTAGTCCATATCTAGGATGTCATCTCAATATAGGTACAGACACCTCCAAGATTCAAGATACAAAGCATTTGTTTCAAATAAACCATTTACAGGCACTTTTGAATTGTGTTGTTAGGATGTTGCAGTTATCTATGGAGTCCCACAGGGTAGCATTCTCGGTCCCAGTCTCTTCCTGATTTATATAAACGACTAATGTCAAATGTCACTGAATAAAGGCGAAATATTTACCGATGCCTATGACACAGCCTTGGTGTTTCAGGGAGAGACTTGGGATGTAGTCCAACAAAATGCAGAGATAGGGCTCCATAAAGTCTGCTTGTGGCTGAGGCATAACCTGTTGACGCTTAATATATCAAAAACCTCATTTGAACAGTTCACTAACGCTCGCATAAAACAGCCCAATGCGGCTATCCGGATTCACACATGCCTCAATTACCTTTCACTAAACAGTGCTCGTATACTACTCTGCGCAAATCTAAGACGGTCAGATACGTTGGGGTTCTCTTAGACGAGAAAATATCCTGGCAACCACATATCGAGATGGTTTCGTCACGAGTCAGGATACTTACATGGGTCTTTAAAAATCTGAGGCATGTAGCTGACAGCGATCTCCTCCGTACAGTTTATTATGCATTGGCACAATCGGTTATTAGTTTCCTACTGTATGGGGTTTGGGGAGAGCACAACGGTCCTTGCTTAAAACAATGACATTTAAACCATACAGATTTCCCACGAAGACATACGAGTTGTGTCGGGTAGTTACTGTAAGACAACTTTTTATTTTCCAGATAATTACTAAAAAACACGTTTCTACCCCATATGATCCAGGTAAACTTCGAAATAGGCGAACAACTCCAAACATAATCGAATCTGTTAAGTGTTCGGCTTTTGCAAGATGGCAATAGGACAACAAAGTTAATAGACTCTTAATTTTTTATCCGCTAACACTACACGAATGTAAACATACATTAAAGAACTGGCTCTTTACTCTTGATTATGAGGATGTAGAGAAAATATTAAATAATTATATTAAGTAATTTTAATATTATTAATTCATTCTAAAAAGGAACACATATATAAAACATACCTTTCTTACATACACCCAGTCATACTCAAACACGAACGGGATCCCACCCACACGCACACGTACACACGTCCCACACACACGCACACGTACACACGTCCCACACACACATCACGATATAATAATTTAATAATAAAATATATATTCATATTTTCTCATAATTTTCATTTCTTTTATTTTATTTTGTTTTAACTTTTTTTTAAATTGTATTTTCTAGCGTTTGTCTATTCCTATGTTGACATTAGTATCTAAGACAAATATATAGAAGAGGACGCTGGCTTCTGACATACAGGTACACCTAGTTCAGGAGTCAGAAGCTTCAAACAAGTTTATATATTCTATTATGTCAATAAAGAATTGTTATTATTATTATAGGTCGGTCAGTCAAAAACATGAAGCTATTTGCACGTTCGAAAGCGTAGAAAGAAGAAGAACGTGCAAGAAACTCCACGGACACTCTTTTAAATCATGTTAAAAAAGATCTTGGTTACATTATCCTTTTTGCTTCTTCATGTGAGGACAAAATGAGGAAAAAATAAACTTTATTAAACAATTCAAAATATAAAGATAAAAATAAGCCAGTGGCAGTTAAGAGATGACCAGTCTCAACCGACGGCACTTGTTCACGAACCTTTTAATCGTCCAAATTCATGCTCAAAACGTTCTTCCCACCACGTTCACACACACACCTTGAACTTCCAAACACAAAAACTTTATTTATTTACTAGTACCGCCCCTATAAGTCGATAAGTCGTAAATTATCCCAAGGGAACATACTCCCGGGATAAAATGTTTCCTATGTTCTATTCCAGACCATAATCTATCTACCTCTGTGTCAAATTTGACCAAGATCCGTTCAGCCGTTCTGACGTGTTTGAGTTACAAACATCCAAACTTTCGCATATATAATATTACTAGATGCCGCCCGCAGCTCCGCTCGCGTGAATGTCGAAAATTATACGAAGGGAACATACTCCCGCGATATAAAGTATCGTATGTGTTATTCCAGACCATAATCTACCTCTGTGCCAAATTTCATCAAGATCCGTCCAGCCGTTTGCGCGTGAAGAAGTAACAAACAAACACACACTCACAAACCTTCGCCTTTATAATATTAGTGTGATTATTATATTAGTGTGATAAGTGTAGAAGTATAGATAGTAAGAAGTACGAGTGTACCACGGCGGGTTTTCCTAGCTCATCGGGAGTAATGTCCTCTGTTTCAGCGTGTCATTAAACAAAACTAACATAACATAATAATATTATTGTAATTATTGTTGTGGTTTTCCTATATTCCCTGGCCAACCGCAATTAATGAATTAAGTTTTGGAACAGGGAAAATTACGTGACTGTACATTTTTAATTGCATTTAAATGAGGTTTACCTGTGTTGTAATATGGTAAGCGGAACCGACACAGCGGCTGTCAAAATATTATGAAAAAGATCCTGTTCTATTTTGCATTCACATGGAATGTTACAGTATGAATTAAGGTATCGTATTTGAATGTATAATTAGGTTCAAATTCCGTTACCTACTTTTTTCGATTTTTTTTTCTGTTAAAACAAATGGCCATTTAAAATTCAATTTAAATACAGTACTCTAAAGTCGATACTCGGAATGGTGATGAAGGATAAAAATTATCTCGAATTATAAGTTCAACACTAGAAACATAAAAAATATTGACTAAAAAGTTTGACTATAAAATTAAAATTCATAACAGCCATTGTTCCAGGTAATTGTTAGGTGTACTAGACATGATTTACCCCCTCGTATCTTGTTGCTCTAAAGGTTTTCTGAAACATTCGTTTCTAGGAACGCATCGCAGTCGACTCCCAAAGTTGCAGTAGATATTGTGTTTTCCCTGGAACCATGTGTATCTAAACGAAGTTAGGTCTTTCAGTAACTTCTATTTTGTTTTGTATTACGGAACCCTGAAGAATTCTTTACTAAATTTGTAACAGTTTGACATCGTCATTTGTATCGTGATGTATCGAGATCTTTAGGTTAGTTAGGTTTCCCTCAACATACTTCTTTATTTAATACTTATTTATGCCCGCGGATTCGCTCGCGTTTATATATTCTATAAATTTATCAGGATCAGTTTGGCGGTGTAGGCGTGAAAGCGTAACAAACTAACAAATTTACTTTCCCTTTTTTATTATAAAATGAAAATTATAGTATCCATATTATTATATTAACTCTTGCCAGATGCTTCGCCTTAATGATAGGCGAAAATAATGCCACGGGATTAACCTAATTCAGGTCGCGGTCTAGTTGTGTTCAAAGTTAAAACGAAACCTGATTAGCCGTTGAGCCGCTGAGTGCCGCTTTATTGGTTGATACATAACCAAACACTCAAACTACCCCCGATTTCTGAATCAGTCAGCTCGTCGAAACACCTAATCTAAATACGACACCTTTAAAGGGTAGTTTTGGAAAATTAATCATCACAATCTTTATTATTTACCGAGACAAGAATTTGCTCTACTTTTAAGGTTCCGAACCTCCGTATGGAAGAACGGAACCGTTATAGGATTACTCGGTAATCTGTCTGTCCGTTTGTCACAGCTGAATTTCTTGTCCGTCGGTACACATTTATAATCTTCTGTGATCCAAACATGGACGCGTAACAAAAAATTAATAAGTTTTCAAAATAGGGTCACTTTTTATGTACATTAAAAAAAGTCTTTCTAACTGAGCGTGGGACATATAAAATGAAAGGGCTCATCGTATTTTTTCTTAATAATAATATATTGCATTCCAGAGTTATTTAGGACAATAGAAGAAAATTGACCATTGGGCCTTATCTCCGAAACTACTGAGCTTAATATTTTGAAAAATAAATACAGATCTTTACCTATTGCATACTACTTAAGTGCCTGGTAATAATAACAGAATACAAATAGCGATACTTCGACGGTGGAATTAAATGAAAATACTATTAATCGTCTTCCTAAAAATAATGATGTTGGAATAAATAAAAAGTTTGGTAAAATTAATTTTAACTGAGCATCTTGTACATAATCCTCTAAATATTCCAGTTTGACTGAGTCCTAAATGCTCAATCCGCCCTTTGATTTAGGATTTGAAATTGATAGCAAAATCAAGAACTTTCTTCTTATTTTGCTTCAATGGCGGATTTTCAAATTGTGCAAACTGTAGTGTTTTTAGTTTTATTGTTGCTAATTCATAAATAATTCTGGGTCGCTTATAAATACATTTTAGTTCGAAAAAATATGATTATATTATTAGTGTCAAGATAAACGATTAACAGAAATTAAATTATGTTTTACTATGTGTAGACCTCTACGTATGGAGTGAGCTGTCGGTTTAGTGGACCTAGGTTAAAATTGGCGATATAGCCCGCCTGAAAATGAATAAATCGACCAATCGAACCTGTGGAGTTTTTAGACATAAATGTAGGCCAGCGTGCTATTTTTTTATCTTGAAAATAGACCTATTGCTACGAATAGAATGCCGCGAAGTGGAGCACCACATTGGTATGCGCACAAAATGTAGACTTCAAAATTTGACGTCGGGCTTGCATAGTGCAGGTTTGCAAACGAAACTGTGGGTGGTTCAAGGGGAAATTGTACTATTAAATATTCTGTCAAATGTTTACCCGACTGAGCAGAAACCCAAAGGAGGTTGGCTAAATGAATGTTTGTACATTAACTTGATCGTGTTTTGCAGAAGTTATTCTCCAGTGTACTTATCTATACTATACCTATTATTACTAATAATACTACTAATAATATAATAAAGCTGAAGAGTGTATTTGTTTGTTTGAACGCGCTAATCTCTAGACTGTTAGTCGGATTTGGAAAATATTTTTGTGTATGATAGCCATATTCATGAGGAACGCTAAAGGGTTACGGGAAAAACGGGATATGCGCGTACGAATTCGCGGGCAAAAGCTAGTTGTAAAATATTTGTGTTGACTTTTATACACAACGTGTGCTGATGTTAATAGATTAGTCTCATCAAACCTTTGACCTTTTGAACGCCAGAGCAAGGCATCGGCCGGCGTACTCCCCACGCTAAACCACAAATTCACAGTATTTTTGGTCTCATTTTTGTGACGCTGGCGTACCGGGTAATCTTTTGTTAAATATTTCTTTTCTTTTCCTTTCTTTTCTTTTCTTTCTTTCTTTCTTTTATTAATTATAAATGCGAAAGTTTGCATGGATAGATGTTTGTAACTCAAACAGCCGGAACACCTAAACGGGTCTGGATGAAATTTGGCAATATTTAAACGTAGTTTTTATCCCATATGTATAGTAGTATGTTCCCTTGGGAAAATTTCAGACATACACGGGGCCGAAGCCGCGGGCATAAGCAGTTTAACTTAATTCAAGATAATCTTCAGGTTGATGAGCAGTGACTTTCGAGGTTTCTGTCCCGACTCGACACCCTTCTCAAACTTTCCCGAGCGAAAAGTTACATTAATTTGCGGACAATTAATTTTATAACTTTGTGAATTTTCATTATTAGAAATCATTGGATCTATAGTTAACAGTGTAGTTTAGTTAATTATAGTCTATTGGTATACATGTCGCACCCAAATAGCTTCATCAGCCGTTTAATTGGTGACCTAGCCTTTTCAGTTAACTGCGACTGGCCTGTTGGTCGAGTGGTTAGTGACCCTGACTGCTAAACCGGAGGTCTTGGGTTCGATTCCCACCCAGGACAAATCTTTGTGTGATGAGCATGATCATTTGTTCTGTGTCTGGGTGTAATATGTCTATAATATGTATGTATTTAGAAATATATAAGTATGTTTATCAGTTGTCTGGTTGCCATAGCACAGGCTCTGCCTAGTTTGGGATCAGATGACCGTGTGTGAGTTGTCCCAAGATATTATATTATATTATATTATATTCAGCGACCTAAGTGACATACTTGGTTCAATATCGTTTAATGACTTGCCCATTCCACTTATGTCGCTGATTAAACGGTGCAGTTCAATGAAAAGGCTTAATGAAACTGATTAAGTTTGTTGGCTGCGAAATACATATAGTATTGTATTGTGTTGTGTTGTATTGTGTTGTATTGTGTTGTGTTGTATTGTGTTGTGTTGTATTGTGTGTTGTGTTTTCAATTAAAGTGGTGAAACCTAAATTAATGCTATGTGTTTTTTTAAGTAGTGAGTGTAGATTTGTTTTTAAGGAGCAATTTCGGGTGGTGTCGTGAAATTACGGGATATTTTACTTTATCGCGTTTGAGTTGTTTCCATTTCCGGTTCTGAGAAGACACTTTTTGAAAATATTTGAATGTAGATATACATATCTAGTTTTGCATAAATATTTAGGGCAGGTCTAAATCTTTCGTTCCAGGCCCGCGGCCACTTTTGAAAATAATAAGGCGTTTAATAAATGAAAAGTTACTTGCGAGTATATTAAACATTAATATAATTAACCTAGTAACATGTTGGAAGGACATGCAAATAAGTGACGACGACCATCAAAATCAGAACTTCGAGGCGACTGGTTGTCTAGAAATAAAATATTACTAAAAATAGTATCTAGAATAAAATAGCATCTGGAAAAGGAAACGTACAGTCTAGTCGTTTAAACCTTCGTCAATTTTCAAACTATTTCCTTTGTCGAGCCAGGACACATAACACCTTTTAAGCTACGGCAATATATTGACTACTGCAAAGAAAGTTAAATTCAATCAATTGACTGCAAAGGTGAAAATAGCGGAAACTTTTGTCAACTTGGTATCAAAATATAGCCTTTCTAATGGACGAGCCGTTCTATTTGAACTATCAAATCAGTTTTAAGTAATTTTCAGAGACTCATTTTAATTCACGACTGTAGGCAAATTCGATGCAAAAAAATTGACCTTAAATGACGAACCTCTTTATATTGCCATTGTTATAGACTAACATGCCATATAGGTTCATAAAATATGTTCAATACAATATATGATAAACGAAGATGATATAATTAAGCGGTCTTGGTAAACATGGTGATCATTTATGGTGGTTATATGATCATCAACGGTTTTTTCACAATTTTCTGTAAGGAAAATTGCACTACATTGTTTGGTTTACAGCTTATCGCACCTACGCTAAAAAGTGTTAGCTCCGATTGCTCTGAAAATAGCGAGGCGAAGAGCGATTGATTCTTCTGCTCTGCATTACTAGATCAGAGGAAACTAAATTGAGTTCGAAAATAAAAATAATTCAACAATTAGCTGGCATGCGAGGCGGCGAGACTAAACACTACTAAACAGGAAGATTCCGACGTTGCGGGAATTTACCTGAAAGTAAATAAAAGTGAGTATTGGTGTTCGGGTTAAATGATGAGGTAATGATGTGTATGGTGGTCATTGCAGGGTGACTGTGCCACTCCAATGAGCAGTGTGTCTTCTGCCGTATGTCGCGGACCGGCCCGGCCCTTTGCCGTCACCGCTGTCAGTTGAGTTCGCAGACGCGGCCGAGAGAGTCGCCCTAGACTCGTCCGTCTACCGATAACATCGACATCGATACAACGTTTTCACATCTCTTAAACTTAAACATTATTTGTTACGATTACATTTTATTGTTTCTTGAATAAATTATTTATTCGATAAAGAACTTGGCAGTAGTGAGTGAGTTTGTGAACAATCTTTTGAATAAGTTGTGCGAGTTTCTCTAAACTTTTCTGATTTGTTTCACGTGGTAATTTGTGGTTTTGGTAAGTATTAAATATTTTTTTAATATATTTCCTTCTTTATTGCTTAGTAGTTTCAGAACCTACCTAAAATTTTTATGGAAAAAATAGCAATTCTAAAGTTGTAGATATGTTATTTTATTACTGGATTTTAGAATTAACCAAACATCGCAGAATTTTGTTTCATAATATAATTATTTAAGAGTATTTTTTATTAAACGTTATATAAATATGTAGGGTCAATAGAACTAAGGACAGTCAATAGAAATAAGGACCTGTTTATCCCAATGAAATATTAAGAATTTTCATACTTAAATATTTTCTCAGCAGAAAAAGTAAAACACTTTGATCACATAAAAGTTTTCACATGAACTAATATTGAAACGATAGCATAAATAAAGGTGTTGCGTCACGTCTAATGCTCTTTGGAAATCCTACATCACATTTATTAGCCATGGAATGTAATTGATGGTCTTTGAGAATAAAAAAATCTCTATGGTCGCCAATGCGATTGCGATTCGCAAATGATGTGATAAACTTTGTAATCTATTTGATTATCCTGTTTTTACGATAAATCAATCTTAGGAATTCAATTTTTTTTCTGTTTAGTTTGTCTTTTTACCGGAATATATTTTAGCATTTTTTTTTCTAGTTTTATTTTAGCTAATGTACATAGTTGATTATTTTTCATAATATACATATGAAACGTGTTATTAGGTTGGCCGGAGAAGGCAAGATATATAAGAAGAACAATATGGGGAAAGTTTTGCCTAGTAGCGGGACAACATAAAAAAAATGTCTGGTTCTTTGATTCTGCATTTTATCTACTATATCGTGGCAGGTGAGATGGCAGAATATGCAACACTTATGCACTTCAAATTTCTTTTTCCCCCATTTTTTATTACCCTTTTCTATTGTGCGTAGGTTACGCACAATATAAAAGGGTAATAAAAAATATTTAATATTTTAAAATTATATACTACTAACTTACTTAACTATTATTAGATTACAAAGTTACAAATGCACTTGGTTTTAAGTAATTTTTACTAACCCAGTTCCATTTTATTAGTTGGTCGACTATTACTCATTAAGCCTAGATAGCAGTGATAGTTTTCCTTCTAAATTCATTATATATGCTACTACCATGAATTTTTTCACGTCTCCAAAAACAACCGTTTAGCTGGCAGGGGGGGGAGACACTTGAATCTGACAAAATTTAGCTCCTCCAATTTAGATCTTGGATGAAAAATGGTTTTAGGCCACCCTCAATATTTTTTAATTACCTAACCAACGACACCCTACACTAGATTTTTCTAGATTTTATTTTACCACTTTGTCGACGTGTTTAATATGTACCTATATAGAGTATATACACAATTCCAACTTTCTAGTGCTAAGCGTCTCTGAGCTAAACCGCGGCGAACAGACAGACGGACATGGTGAAACTAAAGGGTTCCTTGTTGACTACGGACCCCTAAAAAACTCTTAACAAAGGATGAATTCGCCATTAAAAATTTAAATAAGAATTTAATTTTAATATCTTCTTCCTCCTGAAATGAGGAAGGTGTTAAGATTCCCCGAATTTTTCATTAAACAACAAATTTCTTACGGCATTTTTTGGAATTTAAGGTGTTGGTAATTTGAAAAACTTGAACGATTTCTCAATAAGTAAGATATCTTTTATCTACCTTTAGTCAAGCGTTTTTTAGGAAATAAAACGAAATTAAGAGAAAAGGAATGATTGAATCGCTGGTATTTTAATTTATAAAAGATAAGATGAAGTTAAAGGGAACCGCTTTTCTTGGTATGGTCATGTGAAGAGGAGGGATGAAATGCACGTAATTAAAAGAGTTATGACTATAAATGTGGATAGATGGACAGGGAGACGGAGGCCAAAGAAAAGATGGATGGATTGTGTAAGAAGTGATATGAAAGAAAAGAGAGTTAGTGATAGCGTGACGGTTGACAGGATGGAAGAAAAAAACGTGTTGCGCCGACCCCAAGTAACATGGGATTAGGGCAGGAAAATGATGATGAAAAGAAAAGATGAAGTTATTTTCAAAATGTGTTTCGTCCACTATTAGTAGCTACCAAGGAGCTATAAAAGCGTCGGCAGTACCAATCAGTAAAATGTTAGCTCTGTAACAAAGAAGGATTGAGGAAAATCTGAGCAGGCAGGTCAGTTCTTGACATTAAACTAGCATCTCTATTTTATCAATTATGTAAAAATCTTCCGTTACTAGTGACTGAGTGACTGACAGACAACACACAGCCAAAACAACTGGTTGTAGAAAGCTGAAATTTGGCATTTAGGTTCCTTTGGGAGTGTAGGAGAACACTAAGAAGATTTCTCGAAACTCCCACGGGAACGAGGAAAAACGGGATATGCAAGAACGAAGTCGTGGGCAAAAGTTAGTTTATTATATATTTTGTGGATAGGTGTATTTCTATTGAATAATCTATCTGCCTGGCTTTTCCTACCTATGTAAGGGGTTTTCAGTCTGACCAGAGGCAGACGGATGCTAAATACCCGAATTTTACATGGAACAACTACTACTATTACTATCTGACCTTCACAATTCAGTTGTTGGATGAGTAGATATGCCAGAGCCTGCCAGGGTTGCGGAATTTGTTCGAAAGAGTCACCGCGGCCCTGGAACGCAAAGGGCTTTACAAGGAACACGGATGGGTTTAGTCAGTAAGAGCCTGACACGCTCTTCCACTCCACCCAGAGCGGAAGAAGTCATTTGATGATTTCCCATACTTAAAAAAAAAAATGAAATCTACCTAAACAAAGTTTCGAAAATAATCCCGAGGCAACGTGTTTTCAATAAGGAAATTCAATTCAGCAAGTTTTAATTTCCGCTTAGCAATACAATCTGTAGATATAAATATAAATAATCCAAAAGGAATATTGTGTTGTGCTTAATAATTGTTTCCAGTATAAATAGGATTATGTTGAAACAAGTTAACAATGAAGACCCTCTTCAAGATAAGCCTGGCTCGAACTTGGCCCGTATTTTTAACCGACAATAAAAAAGGAGCTTCCTACGTCGCCGCGTTTTAACCTAAATATTGTTAGACCACGCATAATTTTTTGCAATGTAGTCCGATTTAGATAATTTTTATTCTTAATTAGGGTGCTTTGAAACCAAAGATGTGTAAGGTAGCGAGGCGATGCGAGGATGCGTGGCGGCGCTCTGAAATTGTGTGACTGTTTCCACCAAAACTAGTGAGGTAAGTCAGGCTTCGCGAGTACGAGTAGCGGTATTTTTTTAACACGCTTTTATTAGCTTCACCTGTATGTTTGTATGTCTGTCTGTAACCGACCCTTTTGAGCTCGATTTTGCATAGTGTCAATAGTTATAAACATTTTATTGACAGATAATGAGTAGAAGAATCATCACTTTGATAATATCTTAAAACGCACTTTAAATGCACCCAACGCTTTTTAACAATAATGTACATTCATTTCTTTTTTACACTATTTTTAATCAAATTTATTAAATTTTATTTTCTGTTTTTTAGTTGGATTTTTCTATAAAAGCGTTTTTTTTTAGTTTTTTTAAACTATTATTTAGCTGTACGCTCCGCATTCCTCGCACACATCTCTCGCTTTTCGTATGTAAGAAAACGCTCAGCTCTGATAGCCTTTCTCCACCAGAACTGCTCTAAGCCTGGCTGGGAACATGAAGTGATAACATTAGTAGATTGTATCCTTGCGTACGGCCTCGTTACCGCTCAGATCTTTGTTGGAAAACCACCTAATAATTACGAACTTGATCCCATTTCCCAGGGTAGAAAATGAGATGATTGTATTACTTTTGTCACCTAATAAAATCAATAAAACTTTTAACGCTTTAGGTGCGTCAATAATTATCTAGTTTGTTTGGCGCAGACACAAAATAATTTAGTTAGGTAAGTCTGGGAGCTTTCCTATTAAGGTTAAGGTTTATGTAATTTCTGGTCACTAAGAATTCATGTCCAATCCTGTTACAATATAAAAAACATCACGCGTGTTAAACGACGGTTTTCAATAAACTTGCATAAAAACAATAAAAGAAAGATTTGTAGTATGTCAGTATGACCGCAGCGAGTCACCACAAATTCAGAACTTTTATTTCGGCTCACTCACCATTTCCACGAAAAAAATAATACTTCAATCATTCACCCAAAAATTCGGGAATTTTTGGAACAACGCTTTTATTTGGAGTTATTTAAACTTTGTACAATAAAACAACGGTTTTTTTTTGGAATATTGTTATAAGTTATGCTTTAAAAGGTTACAAAGTTTTCGATTAGGTATAAACTAGTTTATGGTTTTTCCATTTGTTAATAACTCAAGAAGAAGTTTAAGCAAGTTCAGTTTATTTGAATAAATTAAACATGCTTAAACTTCTTTTTTGAGAAACAGTTTGAACCTGTACATACTCGTACTACGAGTAGTTAAACGGTAATTGTCAATTTTTCAAAAACCGGTGTTGATAAATATGGTGAAATTGTCAATGGAAATTGTATTAAAAAACAAGAAGTCCTTGTACAGCCTATACCTAGGTGTTTTAGTTCATTCATAATTCCCCTGTCGTGTCTTGACAGCAAACAGGGTGCGACAGGGTAGTGCATAGTTTATTCCTTCTTTCGTAGTTGAGTCCGCAGGCGGCAATAAATCTTAGGAACTTTTAAATGGAAATGCATTGCAAAGTTGTCGTCGACCTCTAATGTAATGGAGTGCATAAAGTCTACAACGTACCATAGATATAGAAAATGGGCTGAGTTTTTATTTCTTTTTAACTTTATTGTTGACTAGCGGACGTCACGCGGTTTCACCCGCGTAGTTCCCGTTCCCGTAGGAATACGGGGATAAAATATAGCCTATGTTACTCGCTGATAATGTAGCTTTCCAATGGTGAAAGAATTTTTGAAATCGGCACAGTATTTTTTGAGTTTATTCATTACAAACAAACACACACACAAAAATACATTTTACATTTTTTCCTCTTTATAATATTAGTGTAGACTAGCTTTTGGGCAGCCGAAAATGGCTGCCCTGCCCAAAGTAACTATTCCATGCCATTTTTATATTTGTTTATTTTTATCAAATGCCTAAATACAAAGGTTCATGGTTTTATCTTCAATAATGACACATGTTAGAAAATTCTTTACACCCCCTTAAAAGATGATTTCTGGGATATAAACTAAGCGTGAAGAGGACAGACTCACTTTCGCATTTATAATAATTAGTATGGATAGATTCATGTTTGAATAGAATACAATAGAAATATCTTTATTATGTACACCATATAAGTTACAGTAAAACATTACATAGGGTGACACAATGGGCGACCTTATCGCTAAAAGCGATCTTTTCAAGACAACCTTTGGATGGATTTTACAGAGAAAAAGAAAGACTACTGTAGGTATACCATTTATATATACAATAAATACATAATAGATTTATATATACCACACCCACCACCACCACAACCACGACACAACCACAATCTCACCTGATGGTATGTGGGTGACGATGGAGCGCGCTTGCCGAGAAGTGACTCATTCACTTTTGACTTTATAAAGAGATCTTAGTGCCAGAAGCTGTCTGTTCTATAATTATGATCGGGCCACATCAACGACCTAAAAAAATAGAGACAAGTTTTATCCGCACAGTTGCTTTGTTTCTTTTTACATAGTAACTATTTTTTAGAGGGTATATAGCTCAGTTCAGTTTTTATGTTTTTGGTAAATTTTGTTTTAGTTTTTGCTTAATCAGCCGTTTAATTGGTTGCCTAGCCTTTTCATTTAACTGCGCCGATTTTTCAGAGACCACAGTGACATCTTTGAAAAAAAAAAGTTTAATGACTTGCCCATGTCACTTATGTCGCCGTGTAAACAGCGCAGTTCAATGAAAAGGTCAGGCTTTTAATGAATAGGCTGATTAAGATAGTTAGCTGCGACATATCTACAACAACAGCTGTTAATGAAATTTGGTTAACACAGTTATAGTACAACGTATTTCGGTAACAATTTTACACTTTACATTGACAGTTAGTAATGTTTCGTGTTGCAAACAAAGGCTTGAGCCCAGAGGTATCATATCACTAGGTACTGTGCTGTACTTACGTAGAGATGCATTCAAACGTAGTCTGAACAGAATACTATTATGTATAATACTGGTGTAGTCTGTTCTATGTAGTGAAGACACAACTAGGTACTAGAAACACAATTTAATGTTGCACCCTGTTTATCACAGAGTGATAAAATCCATCCCCGGTACAAATTCCCACATTCATCCCTCCTCTGGGGGTCTAGACAAAGTGATATTCCAACAGCAATAAAAAAAAATTAAAATACATAAGGGTGAGAAGTCCAAAATGTTTGAAATGGGGTGTTTGACGGGTATTTCCAAAAAATTGCAAACTTGCACATTAGAAGGATTTCAATTGTAAAAAAATAGTGTGTTATTTCCAAAAGCACACTTTATATTTTTAATAAAATTTTGTTGTTTTGTACTGTTGATCACGTGCCCAAAAAGATTTTGTTACATCACTGCTGTGTAACTGTTTTTAGGCGAACTTAGATTATTTTTGGAATATTCACGCCACTTAACATTTGCCACGTGACCTAAGCGTTTTTGAGGACAGACGTCAAATAACTTTTTTATTTCATTCTTTTTAGGAGTTATATTTCAACCGTAAATTTTCTAGTATATTTCCGAAAAATAAGTAAAACCTCACCTATATTTCGGTAGCGCAAGTCATTCCCCTGTAATTTTGTTAATCGATAATCGTTATCTCTGTTATAATAGAGATCCTTTGGTAGGGCTGCCTATTAAAACCCTACTATACTAATATTTTAATGTGAAATTCTGGATGTTTGTTAATCAATCACGTCTCAACGGCTGGCTGGCTTTAGATGAAACATGACACATGGGTAGACCAAGCCTCTTTTTAATTCCAGGAGATAAATTCGACTGTTTACGCGGGCGACATCGCTGGCAAAAGCTAGTCAAATCCAACCCGTTGATTCAAATTAAATTACTCTGTAATAAAGTGCGCCTCAGCGACCCTGCTTTCTGTTGGATGCTAATGAAGTAAAGGTGACAGGGAGGCGCGGCAAAAACATCCGACGCCGAGTTATGAGGCCGCACTAACAACAATTTAGTGCTAAATGTTTTTACCTCGTTTGATACTTAACGGACAGTCGGAAACATCACTTAGAAAGAGAAATATGGGCCTTCGTTGCTGAAGCTTTTCAAGACCCTCAAGTGGAACTTGAGGGTCTTGAAAAGCTTGAAAAGCTTGAAAAGCTTTAAGGGATATAGTTGGTATTTTGTGAATTAGATCGAAACTAATATTGTAAAGAATTTCACAAGAAACGTGTAGCACTATTCTATAAAGTGAAGTGGCTTTTCGTGTTTGTGGCCGCGTTGTTCGTCTAGACTACGCAACGGATTCTGTTGCGATTTTCATTTCTTTTTCGAATTTTAAATACCAAACCTACATTTTCATAGTCTGACTTTTGCCGCATCAGCCGCGCGCGACACGCATGCACGGAATTGTACCTTTAGGGACTTGATGTACAAAGCGGCCAGGGCGCTGACAAGATAAAATGTATGGCGTCAAAGGAACGAAATATACTCAGCGTCGCGGGCGCGCGGAGAGACGCCATACATTTTCGTCACAGCGCTCTGGCCGCGCGCCCGTAGCGCGAAGTTCTTGAGTTTTTTTTGAGTAAGACCAATGGTTAATGAAAAAAATTCAAGGTTTACTTCCATTGTTCGTCCTTATATGTCGATAAATATTTGTTCTACTTATTGCCTACTCATTTTTTCACATCTCATTGCCCACTGAAATTGTTTGAACGCAAACATTAACTTGGATTGACATCTCTGTCACAATCAGTGCCATCCGATCCGACATAACCTCCCATTGTCCTTATCAAGTACTCGTAGACCCTCCATTCTTTTATACCGAGGGTCATTAAAAGAACAAAGGTAAATAAGAACAACTGTATAAACCACTAATGTTCCCTAAAGTATGGCTTTCAGTTTCGTCGTGGGTGTTAGGGCAACAAACACTGGAGTTGATAGTATGTGGCATATGACGTGGTAGGTATGGATTTATGTTTAGGGAGGGGACGCTGTATCGAATGAACAGTATCGATGTATTGGAAGACAAGAACTGATGTTAGTTGCTTTTCCACAGGAATAGTGCGTCCGTTTTTCCGGAAAAAATAGCCTTTGACATTCAGCGATAGTATAGGTTTAACCCAGTGAAAGATTTTTTTTCAGTAATGGTTGCAGTCCTTCTAGAGATTACTTTTTAAAAAACCCATACTAATATTATAAATGTGAAAGTAACTTTGTCTGTTACGCTTTTACGCCTAAACCGCTGAACCGATTTCGGTGAAATTTAGTACAGAGATAGAATATACCTTGGAGAAGGATGGGCTACCTTTAGAGAAAAGGGCTTCAAGGGGTTGAAATAGGGGATGAAAGTTTGTATGGGAGTCCGTCATTATTGAAGATAAAACCATGAATGAACCTTTGTATTTAGGCACTTGATAAAAATAAATAAGAAATTCTGTTAAAGCGTTTTAAAAAAAATGTATTTTAAAAATAAAAATGTCTGCCAAAAGTTCGCGGACGAAGTCGCGGGCTAAAGGAAATAATAAAGGAACAAATAAATCACATCGTCTTTAAACCTATATTTAATACTAGCTTTTTCCCGCGGCTTCGCTTGCGTTATAGTTTATAACCGTCTCCAGGGTCCAGTTTCTCTGTGTCAAAATTAATCGCAACCACGCGTACCGAACAAACTTGGTTTCGTATTCATAATACCAAGCTTTCGCCTGCGGTTTGGTGCATTTCCCGTTTTTCCCGTACCCGTATGAATTTTTGGAAAATCCTCTCTTAATGCTCCCCTACACTCCCCAGGATACTACTTATCAAATTTTAGCTTTCTATGACCAGTAGTTTCGTTGTCTGTCAGTCAGTCACCAGTAACGGAAGAATTTCATACATATTTATTTTTTATTTATAAATATATCTCTGTCATCATCTGCCTAGCCTTTTCCCAACTATATTGGGGTCGGCTTCCAGTCAAAATGGATTCAACTGAGCACCAGTATTTTTTAAAAATATCTCTGTAATTAAGACAAAAAAACAACCAGTTATTAATTTCTCTCCCAGTTATAGTCAGTCTGTTCTACGAAACTTCTTTTTTCTAATTAAAACAACAGTAAATGAGAAAGGGCGGGCGTTTTAGGGCTGTCGTTTGTATTTCTCAACGTTCAAAAATGGTGTGGATTTCACGCCTTATAAAAGATTTTTGTTTTGTTGTGGTTTACTTCCCCGTCGCCATCATATTTACGATACTTACCGAAGTAACCCCTGCTTCGAAAATTTTGAGCATCAGTGAAGGTGCTTCTCGACGTAATGTAATAAAATGTCGACGATACCACATAAGTTTAAAAAGTATCGATCACGATATTGCTGTAGAAATATCGATATCGATTCAAATCATTATTTGTTCTGGCACTTCCCTTGAATTACGTATTACGATCACACAAATTATGTTATAGTGTTATTGCTTAGTATGAGGATTATGTCAAAAGTAGTACCATTCTTCGTGATGAGCAGTAATCTCAGGAAGTGTCGGAATTGGTTCGGGAGATTTTCTGTGAAATTACCTTATGCTACGTGGCTGAAAATAGTTTAAATTCTTAGTAGCCGCAAGCTCTCCAAGAAGCGGAGTAATAAGAAAATGCCATACTGTCCATTCAGTACGTATGTCTATGAAGGGTTTTCTTTTAAATTCTAGTTTTTCCAACTTATAATTTTATTTTTTAAATATAGCTTACTATTTATACTAAACTTAAGTAACTACACAAGTACATATATGTTAAAACAAAATACATACACAATACGGAAACAGGCCCAGAAGACTGGCAGCATTCCCACGTTGAATTACAATGCTTATTCTTTGGGTAAGGAACGAGGCAGCCCTCTGGTCACGCAGTGTTGATCAGTGGGCAAGAAATATTCTTGAAAAGAAAACGCGCACTCAGACCCAAGACCAAATGAACTTTCGAACGGCTTAAAACCAATAATATTGATATAGAAAATAGTAGTTTTTGGTTCTTTCTTTTTGAACCTTTGTCATCAAGGTTGTCCTCTGTGTTAAAGGAATTCAGGCATTCCTACTGTCAACTTAAGAACTGCCTACCTTAATTAATTATATTATTGTCGAGGTATGTGGATAAAGGTGGACGGCAGCCCCACAGTCCACTTAAGAACCCTGCTACTAGATACCCAGATACCACAGAATCTAGTCCAATACAAAACTAGCGGCAATGGGACGAATGCCACTATCCCTTTAGCGCAGGGCATATAGGTTAGCCCCGTATAAAATATCAATAATATTTCACATTGCCGGGGCATGGGCCGCCTATGCTCATTACGTCCTTTAAATGCTGAGGTATCAGGCCGTCGAGACCGCCGGCGGAGCCATTCCGCAAGAAGAAAACGGCACAAACTTGTTGGGCTGTAACTTGGAAAGAGTTGGACGGTCAGGGAATATGAGATCAACTGCTGGAGCGAGGTGTTTGCTCTCTCCAGAACATGTGTCTCTGGAGAGTACGGCGCAACCACATCGCTGCAATAGATGATCTTAGACCTCTGATATCACCCTCGCCTAGTTTAAGATTCCACATGATGCAATAAGCCCCTTTCGGAGAGGTGTGATGATGATTTATGTTCGAAACTTTGGCTAAAAATATTGCAGTTATCTTTGATTTGAGCTGTTAGTGTTTTTCAGTTGTAATTTTTTTGCACATGTAGAATTCTAAACGGGAACTACTCCATGTACATAATCCCTAAAAATGTTAATCAATATGAGGGGGTCATGAAATCGCGAACCATCTTAACACCGCGATTCAGCGGAGTGACGTAATTGTTCAACACCATGTATCGAGGTGGAGCGGACTAAATAATACAAAAAAGTGACAATTCGAATGTTGAATCTGAACAATCCACCCACCATGAACAATGTGACCATATATTAACTCTTTAAAGACTTACAAAAATAATTGATCCACATTTCTTACAGAGTTTGTAAGTTCAATTCATATAATATTTTGACAACTGGTAGTAATGGTATACGTTTACACAGGCAATCAAAATTGATCCATTATAATCAATACTGGTCGATTGTGACGTCATGAAATATCAAGCAATTTACGGCAACGGCAGCACGCGCCAATTTGGCGAAATGTTTTGTAATGACAACAATGAGCGATATGGAGAAACTCCAAGAAACTAGGCAATACGCGAGTAATTTAGTTGAAAAATAAAACAAAACAAAGAGAGCAATATGGAATATATGGAGCAATTAGAAACAATATTGCCGAAACAATTGCCGTATTTTATTGAAGTTGCTCCACATTACTCCACTAGTTGCTCCAGATTGATTCATGCGTTTTGCCGAGCAATCATTGCTCAAAAATTGCCCGTGCAAACGCACCTTAAGAGTTTACGTGGGCCATATTTGGCACGAATATAATGTAGGTCGGACTTCGAAAAAGACAACAAGTATTTTAGTAGATGTTTACTATAGGTACGGTTTCAGTTTCCTTGAATAAAAATTAACGAGAGTAATATGTTTGACAAAACCTATAAGTATCGCTAGCTGCAAGTGAATGTCATAGTTTGCAAGCTTACATAAGAATATAAATGAAAATCTGCATAGCCAAACATACCTTGAGACTTTAGCATGTTAAATTAGTAGGAGAGTGTTTCTTCAAGTCGTGCGAAGCAGGTACGGGTCGTTATAGTAGGCGCCAGATAAATGTGGAATAAAGTATATTGACCTTTCCCTAATAACTGCTCATAGGTACCTGAACAATTAAATATGAATCTTTTTTCATTATTAGACAATGTTAAGGATCACGAGAGATGATGATTCGGGACAGTTTTGTGTCATTAATTCCGTTTTTCAAATTAACAATGTCAATAAATGTAGGTGGGTCAATGACCGATATTCCACGATTATCTGGCGCCTACTATAGTAAGTAATTTTAATAATAGTAGGTACCTACGGTGAGGGTACTTAGACTGATGGATAAGAAATCAAAGAAAGTGTTCCCAAGTAATATTTTATTTAACGATCTATGAAATTCTCAGCGAAATGTCAACAATAAGATTCTCCAGTATTTATTAATTGCCGATAAAATTGCTTTCCAGGAAATTTTGAAATTGTTTTTATTGTTTGTCATTAAAGTTTTAATGTTTCGAGGTACTGTTTGCCCATTATCGTTATGAATAATTTTAAGGGTGCCTTAAAAAGGACTTAAATAAAATAAAGAAGTTACGGTGCTCCGTAACTAAATTCATGGTTTTTAGGTCCCGCTCTGGGAAGGGGGTGTCAGACTCTTACTGACTAAAACCCATCCGTGTTCCTCCTAATGTCCTTTGCGTTCCAGGGCCCAGGTGACTCTTTCTGGCAGGCAAATATTACACCTTGGTTTGGTGAAGTGTGCTCTCGGTATGGCTGACGCTTAAGATATACCTACACCCAAGTTTGCACGTTGAGAATTTTGCTGAATAGCACTACTGGTATTCAACTGCATCCGATAAGACTGAAACCGACATAAGCATAGTTTCCCTTCAGCTAGTCTGCTTGTTTCTCTATTGTTTTTTTTCTCAAATATTTTTAATGTCGACTTAAATGACAGATTGCCATAAATTATGCATTTTTAATTTTTTTTTTAAATTTTTGTCTGTTTTCGTATAAGTATTTTCTAGTATTCTGATTTGTGTAATTGTGCTTTTGTGTGTTGTGTTTTTTGTAGGTACCAAATAAATGTTTTATCTATCTATCTTTCTATGTATAACATAAAAACTAAAATGTTCGCTTGTGTCAAGGTGAACTGTCCAAATGTTGTTATTTCTCGTTTCCCCGAAGAAATATTGACAGCATATAAATTACTATGTGCCTCTTGAGACGATGTGTTCGTACCAAAGTCGTATATAATGTTTTTGACAATTGGCAGTAGGTTAGTTTAGGTAGGCCACATATTATGGCACAAATATTGGTCGGACTTTAAGAAAGCTACCAAGTATTTTATTCTTATTCTTTACTAGGTTTTGCACAGGCAAAACTTAAGTAGCCTATAACCTTTCTCTACACCAAAATTCATCAAAATCGGTACAGCGATTTAGGTGTGAAAGCAGGTTATGAACAAAGGCGAGTTTAACCCAAAATTGGGTTCACTTACTTGTTCCTTAGTGCAACAGGTAGATATGCAAATGAGTCTCAATATTCATAAGTGCACAACAAAAGTTAAAATTTCTTAAGATTTAAATAGTTACTTCAATAAGCAACCTAAATGGTGTATTTCGTGTGTCTCGATGGAGATTAGTTAAAAGGTTTTTTTACAAACAGCTCTTCAATGAAATGCTACGTGAACTACAAAGAATGGAGATGTTATTTTGATACATACCTTGCCTAAATCTAAGTATACTTATACCTACCTACCTCCGGTTTCTTAATAAAGACTTCGAAGATGAGACCTTGTCAAACTACACTTTAGTATGAGAATTTGTCATTGAAATCGAGTTTCACAAGTTTAAAACTACAAATTCTAATTTCTTAAATTTCGTATTTCCATTAACAGGACCTGTAAAGAGTTGTGAACATGCAGTATAAAGTATCGGTGCCATAAACTTTATTTTTTCATCATCGGACTTGAGAATGGACTGAGCGTTTCCTATTCAACTTTTCTCTCCGTAATTAACGGAGAGAAAAGAAAGAAATAAAGCAATCGTGCGGAAAGAATTGCACTTATTTAAAATTTGATTGGGCACGTTACAGGCTTGAACTGTCACTGTAACTATACAAAAGGTCGCTTAGCAAACAAAAATGTACATAGGTTGAAATTGAGGGTTTTTACTTTGAATGTCATTGGATAGAACTCTTTTAACTAACCAAGCTCAATATTACAATGGTAGTCACAGCGCCCCAGTAAAATGCTTACAATAAATTATTTAGATTTTTTGCTCTACTGTTAATTCAAAATGACTTGAGCAAAGTTGTTTGCCGCGCAGTCGCTTTGTCTCTTTCTACTGAGTGGTCAATTTTGAGAAGCTATTGCTCAGTCCATTCTCTTTGCTTCTGTCCGCTGTGACACTCTGACAGTTCGTCCTCCGCATGGTTCACGGCACTTTATATCATACTATTCTCGTAAACTGTGCACAGACACAACCGTTAACCGCATGATGGAAGAGTCTGTTGTCTGATAACGTTTACTGTAAAAATATAAAGCTGCTGCCTGTAAAAGCTATATAGCCCAACAGTTAAACGATTAAGGCGCGAACTAGCGATGCTGTTATCGTAGATTAATTTTAAGCATTAAATACATAAGTGCCTATATAAAAACATATCATTAAGTAGGTACTCCATTCATTAATACTTTACTGACAATTCTTTATTAATGAGATTCACTTTCCTTTCAAATAAACTTAAATATTTGTATGATTGTTGGAAGCTGAAGTACTAAAATCATTTTAATTTATTTCTCACGTTATTTTCGATACGAGATTTATTATTATCAAAATATAATACCAAGTAAGGATGCATCCACATTTCAAGTTTTCCAACTGTGGCAGACCCCTACATGGTTACCCAACAACGTCGAAAATCAGGGAGATTTGCTACAGCAAAAGTTTCACACTTTGACCACAAAAACATACCTCTGTCTAGTTTATTGTAGTTGATGGAACTTCTTTCTTGTTACCAGTATCGAGTATTCGATTGTGACTTCGTAAGTGAGAAGATTACGAAACTTACTTGATTGATCTGCTATCTCGGAATCACTCGCGAACTTTAGATAGTTAGGTACATAGATAGGTGCTCAGTGATCAGAGTAGGTACATCTGAATTCAAAACAATATACTTACTGATACATGTGTATGGCATGTCTCGGGTTTATGTCACACGCAATTAATATTTAATATACAGCTTTGAAGCAAAACAAAAAATTTAAAATTTCAACTGTATACCTATTACGGTTCATGAGATACAGCCCGCTGACAGACAAGCGGGTGCTGACAGGCTTACTGATAAGGTTCCGTTGGTTACTTTCGGGTACGGAACCCTAAAAATAAAAGCTGTTCTGTTCTATCAAATCTAGCCGTGAAACCAAATATGAAGTAAGTTGTCAATGCTTGGGGCAGTCATGTCAGTTTTCGCGATGAATAATTCATCGACAAATTATATTTGATGCAGAATAGCACTACAGTAAACATTTTTTATCTATAGACTCTGTAGAAACGAAATAATAATATATCGTTTATTTCTCTCATAAAGGCACACTGATACAGTAATTTATTTATCTTATTCTGCCTTATGCTAGAACCTTTGTGAGAGCTGGAGTCTGAACTAGGTTCGGGACCTGTATGACAGATCTCCAGGCTCACACCCATAATTGAACATGATCATATTTTACGGCATCTTAATTCCGATTAACATAATCCTGTTAGCTTAATAACAATTTTGATAGAGAAATAAATCTATAATAAAGGTATGGGTTATATTTTTGAAGTGACATTATTGTAGGCTTGTGTGTGTAGTGTGTGAATGTGTGAGGTATTTGTGTTAGTGCGTGTAAGTCCTGTGCAAATTTGTGCTTATTAGTAAAACTAAGTGGGAGCTATATTAAAAAAAAAAACTATTTAATAGTTTGGATGATACTTTCTGTACCTTCATAGTCCAAATCCAGCAGCCAGTTCCTTACAGTAATTTTTAAATTTTGATTTGACCATTGAGTGCATATGTAAGATTGTATTAACTTGGAATGTAACCTAACCTAACCGCATGAGAAATCAATTATTGAGATATGTTTGGTTTGTTATGTAAGGGACTTAATTATTGTTAGCCGTTTGGCAAAATGTGTTACATTCCATATTATGTTTGCAGCTGCTCGCAAATATAATCGGTATTAAATAATGGGCTAGCAATAAAATAATAAAATTCGTTACTGATCGTGTATTTTAACGCCATGGTTTCAAGCATAGATATAATAAAGAAGGTTTCAAGGGATGTTTACTTCAATGATTTTCTTCAGTTTCTCTAAAAAGAGTTGACACGTAGTCGCCTCGTGCCCGTCTGAGACCATTAAATCGTGTTCTGATGCGAATTGAAAGAAAAATTGTTTTTAATTTTCAAACGGAGTTTAGTTTCAAAATAAAGAAGTTAGACAACTGTTAGATATTTGATAGATGTTATACAAAGCCATTATTTAATTTGATAGTAATCATATAAAATCTTTTGTTTTGTCTATTTTAATTTGTTAGTTGTCCTGTGCGAGTTCCAAATTAACACATTTTCTTTCTTCGTTCTTTCTATTACTTTTACTTACTTATTGTATTTGCAAGAACGTAATTAATGGTAATATCTAAATATTACCATTAATTACGTTCTTGCAAATACAATGTACTATGTTCAATACTATGTACTATGTGTGTTTGATTGAACGCACTAATCTCTGGAACTACCAGTTGGATTTAGAAAATTATTTTTGTATATGATAGCCACATTCATGAGGAATGCCATAGGCTATACGGAAACGGGAAATTCTAACGGGAACGGTAAAAAAATGGGATATGCGCGTACGAAATCGCGGGCAAAAGCATGGTTATATAATAAACCCAGTTTGGTGCGAGTACCTACTCTCCAGGAAATCGGAGACAATCACCTATTTTGGGGCAAAATACTTCGGAAAAAAACTAATCAAAATAATAAAAAAATCCTTTTGAACTTCTGGAAGTCCAAAAGGATTTTTTTTTATTATTTCATTCACGTAAATCTCAAAATTAAGGGTTTAATGAGAAATGAAGATAAACACAGCGAAGATACAACAACGCCGAAGGACAGAACATTTAAGTTTAAACATTTCGAGGATTTAAATACGACTAAGTAAGCCTTGTTACAATCAGCTTCCAAATTACTTTTGGAGACAAATAATTACTGAGGACAATTTTAGACTTGATGACGTAAACGCCTTTTGCACTCGTACAGACGCCAGCACGGCAAGCTACCCGAAACTGTCAAATTTTACCAATTAACGTTGAACCTAACGGTATAGTTATAAAGTTGAAAATCTATCGAAGAAATTTGACAGATTGTTTGTAGCTTGGTGTGCTGGCGTTTGTACATACCTTTTTGACCTTTTAAAAGATCGAAAGAAGTTTTAGAGTGTAAATTGATAACAGGCATTTTTAATGTCTAAATAAACAAATCTCCTTATAAAATACACTAAAAATCACAGCTTGATTGATTGACTTATTAGTTTGAAAAAAATATTATAATCTCAAAAACAAAATTAATGAAGTGCACCTTTTTACAATAAAACTCAAAATATTGAGGTTTTCCCCCATTGCAGCGGCAGTGCCAGCACAGCACGAAGAGATAGGAAGATGGGATGGCGCAAAAGTATCGACACTAGCAGCGTCCCATACTAATGACCTACCCATCTTCCATGGATATAACGACATGCCGTCCGGTCCCTTGCCATCGTCGCGTGCCAGGCCATTGGGTTCTAATACAGCCGTAACCCCGACGCTGACAAGAGCTCGGCGGATGATGTCGTTAAAAGTCGCGTGCGGCGCTAAGCGACCCGCGCTGCGGCTGCATGACAGGCCGTGACGTCTGAGGCTGTTGACAGCTTCGCCACAGTGGCAGCGATGAGGAGAACATAAGGAGCGCCAAGACGCAGGGAGGCAGCGAGGCGGAAAGTAGTACGGGTGTCGAACGGGTGCAGTAGGTGCCTCTATATTTGACGACGGTAGTGCGTGAAGCCAGAGTCCCGACTCCCATTGACCCACAACCAGCAGGCGCGCATCACGCTCAGCAGATGTGGCTAGAAGGTTATTTTGAGCTACTCTGCAGAGTGGCTTGTCCTACCGTCTCTGGGATGATGGGTAGTCTAGCGGATTTAGATTTGGGCAAGCGAGTCTCCAGGCATCTATTGCCTCAGTGAAGCACGGCACGTCAAAACCACAGGAAGCTAGGATATTCCTGACTAATTTCTCAGTGCCATGAACCGACGATATAAATGCCTGGTAAACTAATATTAGTAATTTTGCGGACCCCGAGGCCTCCCATACGGGTGGGCAGAGTAGCTTGAGCCCAAGCTCGGTCGTCCAAGGTCACATTTAAATGTGAAGTGAGTGATTGATGGATGATTTGGTGCATTTTTTCTAAAAGGTGAGGGTGTTTTCCTAAATGGGAAGCACAAAGAAAGTATGTTAATTTAGGGACAAAACAACAGTTAAGAATTATGGTGTTTGCCGAATGCATGTTAATTTTGTGTAAACTTTCTGAAATGTCATTAAAATTTTGTATTTTTTCCTCAACAAAATTGGGAAAGGATTGCTCAAAAATTGGAGATCCAATGAGGCGAAGAGAGTTTAGACTTTAAATAGGTACAAATAAACAGTTTGGCCTACAACTCCAAAAATATTTTGACTAATTATCCTGTGGTTCCTAACACAGGCTTTATAGTCTTTATATTTTAAACTGGCTCCTATCCTCCTGGGTAGCCAGAATTAGAAAGAGTGTGTTGAAAAATAAAATCCATGGTCTTTCTCGATAAACGCAAGCAGGCAATTAGGTACATAGGTACCGACGATACAAAAAAAAAATACATGAATACCAGAGAGCTTATTTATTATTTTTCCACGTATAGCATGAAATATATGATACATACATACATATATGATACTAGCTGTGGCCCGCGGCTCCGCAGCGTGAATCTCGAAAATTATACTAAGGGAACATACTCCCGGGATGAAAAGTATCCTATGTGTCATTCCAAACTTTCAATACTCAATACTCAATACTTTATTGCATTCCATAATGTAATGTACAACAGTTGGTAAGTCTTAAAGTAGGACCAATTATGGACCCTGTCGGGCACATCAAAGTTATAGTTTATATAGAGGAGAGGATGAAGAGCACTTATTGAAATAAGGGAAAGAAAACCTCAAAAATTAGGTATATAAGTAGGTATTAATTACATGTTCATATATATTCCTTTTCTAAAAAGTTATTTATTATTTATCTAGATATAAAGCTTCATTTTAAATTAACATATACTGAAGGCGAACTTTAATCTACCTCTGTCCCAAATTTCGTCAAGATCCGTTCAGCTGTTCTGACGTGATTGAGTAACAAACATTTATCCATCCATCCATCCAACTTTTGCATTTATCGTATTAGTATTGATTAGTATAGATTCAGGCATCGAATTCTGTATAACTTTCAAGATCAAAAATTTAAAGATGTATAGATTCTAGTGTACCTAAAATTCGTAAGTTATTTTACTCTGTAACATAAGCATGGTTATAAAATAGATGGTACAAACAACTAAAACCCGACGCCAAATTACACTTAATATTATAGTTCCAATCAAGTCACTATTCAAGCAGTTAGATTGCGGTTGGTGGCAACAAATCTTCTTCTGGTGTAGCTGGGTAATAAAAACTTTAAAGATTCCAAACTACAGTAAATTTACAGTTAAAACTGTGCGGTTCGCCACCCTGGGTAGAAGTGGCAGTGTTTACCCAGTTTTTTCTCAAACACGATACGTGTCGTAATACGGTCGGCAAAGCTCTTTGAGTAAACACTCAAGAAATACTCAGTTCAAATAAAGTTACTCGGCAATAGAGAAGAAAATTGAACCGATTCAAGTTACTTATACGGTATACTTGTGGAGTTGTTCAACTTAAAGTGGGTTCTATACAAAGTGTCGTTAAACCTTCAGTGCTTGCAGGTGTGAACGTGGCTTATCAATTAGCAGAAACCTTGAATCTTGTCGAGTTTTAATGAGGTATATCGAGGTTTTGAAATAGCGCAGTTTTTAGAGCGTTGTTTGTCGCTGAAAACTCATTGAATACCTGGGTGGACTGACTCTTTCTAAGGTCCGGACTAGGTCAGGCAGACTCGGGAGGAAATGAGATGTGTTGTAAACAAATACATTTTCATTATTTACACATCTAGTCTACGCTTAGCTTTAGTGAATATGATTGAGCTGAGAGGAGATGGGATGCCTCTTATACAGGATGCTTCAGAAATTCGTGGTCATATTTAAGGGTGATTTTCTGTATTCGATATACAGTGCAGTGCATGTTGTTAGTGTTAACAAATCGGTGATAGAAGTCAAATAAATACCACCAACTGCAACAGTCTCTTTGCAAAGTAAAGCAAAATATTTTTGGCGGTTAGGTTTTTGATGCATTTATTTCTTTAGGTACTGTGTATCAGACACACTACATTATCCTTTTTTATGACCACGCAATTTTGAACGACCCTCTGTTTATGCGATAAAGGGAATTGGAACTTTGTGAACCTTTAGTGTGTGTACAGTATTGGACAACTACAGCAAAATGTGGCAACACCATGAAACGCACATCTCCGCTTTGTCGGAATCCGGGCCTAAAACTCATGTTAAGTTAAGAACATCCATCACAGCGCCCGTGTACATCGTACCAACACCAGCGTTAATATGACACATTGAGTTTCAAACTTATACTCAATTTGATAATGTTATTATCATAATTTTATTTGCTTTCATAACTTTGGGCTCCTACCATCTTCTAACGATGGGTACAAAAAAGTTTGAGAACTTGCTGGAGAGATTTTATTAAACTTTTCTAGATTATGGATGTGAAAAGAGTAACTTTCTGGTACAAACGATCAGAATTCCAATAGTTATCTGTTTTGGTTTTACCTACTTATTCTTACTTTTATTTATATTCTTATTTTTTTCGAAAGCACTAGGTGAACTCTGACAGTTTTAATCCTAATACGAAAAATCTTTTACTGATTGAGAGTTACATTATAAAAAAACTAAGTACTCGTATGTTAACGGTAGGAGGGGTTCACATCGGCGTCGGGTCGACGATCAGGTACCTGGGGCTCGTTCTCGACAGCCGATGGAACTTCGAGGAGCACTTCCGACGTTTGGCTCCAAGACTGGAGCGGGCCGGGGCTGCCTTCAAGCGGCTCCTGCCCAATCTAGGGGGTCCAAATGCCTCCTGCCGGAGGCTCTATGCGGGGATCGTGCGGTCCATGGCCCTTTATGGGGCCCCAGTGTGTGCACTGACGTTGAAGGGGCGACCTGCCCGCCAGCTCAACGCATCCCAAAGGGTCATGGCCATCCGGCTGGCCCGGGGATACCGCACGGTCTCCGGCGAGGCGTTGAGCCTCCTTGCCGGATTAACGCCATGGGATCTGGAGGCGAGAGCCCTCGCGCACGTTTACACGTGGCGCTTGGAGGCGCTTCGCCGGGGCGAAACTCCGCTGCCACGGCAAATTGCTACGCGGCGGACGGAGCTCCGACAGGATACCATGGCGATATGGAAACGGCGACTGTTGCAACCCAGCGCTGGGCACGCCACTATTGCGGCGATAAGACCCCTCTTTGTGGAGTGGCTGGAGAGGCGCTACGGCGTCCTCACTTTCCGCCTGACGCAGGTACTTACCGGACACGGCTGTTTCGGGAGGTACCTGTTTCGGATTAGGCGGGAGGACACGCCCGGGTGTCAGCACTGTGAGGATCGCCCGGAGGACACGGTGGAGCATACGGTGGAGGTCTGCCCTGCTTGGGCTGAGCACCGCCGTGTCCTCGTCGAGGCGATCGGCGGCGGCGACCTCTCGCGTCTGGCCCTGGTTGAATCCATGGTCCGGAGCGAGGAGGCTTGGGAAGCGGTCATTTCCTTCTGCGAAGCAGTAATGCTAGCAAAGGAGGAGGAGGGCCGCGCGAGGGAAAGGCAAGGCCTTCGCCCCAACCGCCGCAACAGGAGAAGACGCCCCGGGCGTCGGGAGTCGCAGGGCGATCCCCGGCCACCGTAGGCGCGGGCCTGCGGACGGCGAGCATTGGGTGGCTCGCTGTCCGATCACCACCAGGCCCGGGTCGATGGCGCGTTGTGTTTCACGCGCGCCTCAAAGAGATGTCAGCATAAAAGACGGGGCCCGCTAGGGCCAAAGCCTGCCAGGGTTGCGGAATCTGTTCGAAAGAGTCACCGCGGCCCTGGAACGCAAAGGGCTTTAGAAGGAACACGGATGGGTTTTAGTCAGTAAGAGTCTGACACGCCCTTCCGCTCCACCCAGAGCGGAAGAAGTCATTTGATGATTTCCCATCCTTAAAAAAAAAAAAAAAGTACTCGTATGTAGTTAAATAAAGCTCAGAAAATAAAAGAATCTATACTAGTTACTTATTTACCAATCCATTCAAGCTAAATTTCAGCGGACGGAATTTCATTGGAGTTTTGCAGTCAGGATTCTATTGTATTGCTGGATTGAATTTTATTTTGGAATTCCAAAACCAATATGCAATAGACGTTTTAGTGGTGTAAGTTGGATATTGAGCCCTGTATTGAGGCGTTATGGTTTTAAACGGAAGAGATTGGCTTGATACGGTTATGTAAAATTGGGTAAAACTGCCAATAACCTCAAAATGTTGTAGTCTACCTGAATATCGCAAGAATTTTTCCGTGGCTTTATAAGCTTTTATTTTTACGCTGGCTTTCAGCCCGCGATAAGGTCATCAACTTTTTTAATATCTCATTTTGGAGATAGTTAATGAAGAGTTATTTTTAAAACAGAACCGTTTGCGAAACGAGACTGACATTCTTTTCATGAAATTTTTTGCGTCCCAATTATGAACGAAAAGACTAAAACTGTCTCGGTGAAATGACAAGAATTACTTCATTAAATTCAGAATCTGAGTCAATAGACAGAGTATTTTTGCAAACTACTATTGCTTCTTGATTATGACGTATGTTTCAGCGAAATAGGGTACTATTGTACTCTATTTACAATAATTACAAACAAATATTAGGTACAATATTTCCATTTATAATATTTTCTATATTACAATATGTTTGAAAACCGACTGTTTCTGCGTCGACTTCCAGATCAGAATCTCCAGAGATTACCTTTGACAAAAAAAGAAACAAATTCATAATATTATCTTTTTATCATATGGCTTTGGTTTTCCTTGAACTAATTAAAATAACACACAACAAAAACTTTTGTGTAGTTAAATTTATTAAAGCTCAAGAAAGAAAGGAATCCATACAGGTGACTGATTCACAGATCCATCAAGGCGAATTTCAATGGAGTTTTATAATGAAAACATTATTTGTTCTTAATGTAAATTTATATAGCACACCATAAACATTATAAAAAAATTGGTTGTCTGTAAAGTCGGTTTACGGACGATAGTTTAACGTGACAAAGTCATAACAAAACATTGATGAAATGATCGTAACGTTACAATGAGCGTAACGTTACAATGAGTCATCCTTTTTCGTGCGTGCAGCCGGCGTTCATCGATTTAGTAGACGTTGTCCCGTCAAAATCTTCTTAGGTCTACGCAGTCTTCAAGTTACACATTCTTTCAAAACAAAGCAGTAGCAAGTATTTGATGTAGGAGTATAAATGAGTTGAACTCAAACGTGAGTGCGGATCAATCTGAACATACTTCGAGTTACAATCTCGTGCCGGTTCGATTTTCAATAGTATGTGGGTCAGTATTTATGTTAGGTATGTTTATCTAGCTCTAGTTTCTATGTTTTAGTATCATATGTATTCTCATGGCGTTGGTAATTGGTTTTAGGATGATTTTACTATTTAAACATTTCATTTCATTCCAGCAACCTTACGTGGTAATTATAATATAAGTAATTAATTTTTATTTTAAATCAATCAGAGAATATGTTATTTCAATGTATGTAAGTATATTTCTTTAAAAATTTTATCGTGTTTCCATAGCTTTAGCTGGTTATATTTCTCAACTTAAATCCATTCCTTTTCCTGCCTCTCCACTTCACACATCATCTAGAATCACTACACAATAAACTAATACCGCTATCTTGTACTCAATACAATTTCCGCAGCCAATTTCACATACGTTTACCACAACTCTCCGTGGCAATGCCATTCGAGCCCCATCGGGTCTTTGCGGCATTATATCTACATTATGTACAAATACACAAGTTACATAGATATTCGGTAGTCGGCCATCGTTACCAAACTTCTCAAATCACTTGTCAAGATTAAGCACCCATGTCATTAATGACTGAAACTACTAAGTGATGTCACGGGATCCGGTGCTCAATGGGATGTTTTGGTATCAAGGTTAAAGACTTAGATAGCATATAACTTCCCTGTTGTTATTTGGACAGTTTTACCTATAAGGGAATGCGGCAGAGTAACTTGCAAAATGCAATTTCCGGTTTTTGTTTTGTCAATCTTCAGTACTCTCATTAAAGTCATCTTATTTATTCGTCACCATACAAAAATATGTGATTTTGCAATGACATTTAAACAAACTAATAAACATTTTCATCAACTATTTCTCAGTTAGAATTATTTTCAAATGGCGTGATTTCACGAAAAATCCATTAAAACGGGTAATTTAAGTTGTGCTGATGCTTTTAATGATTCAAAATATATTTTGTCAACATTCTATAAACCTAAAACGTAGCTAAAACGTGCAATAAAGTAAGAAACTTTATATTTCGAATCCTCATGAGCGCATCCCTCTTAAAAAGAAAATAAAACCAAGTAGGTATTCGTACGAGGGAAAAGACCAATTCTTTTGAAGGTAATCGTAAAGATCAAATTCTTGCATTCCGATCTAGATGGTTGATTGATAAAAGAACCGAGTCAAGTTGGGAATTTCCTTGAAAGTTTTATATTTCAGTCAAGGCTCGGTTTTGTAAATTGAGGAGGTAGTTTTCCAATATGTGACAGAATTTCCTCCCCTTTGGCCTTCTTAAAGTGCCTTGGTTTGATTTCGTTTTATTCCACTAGCAATTTTTATTAGCTCGATGTATTTAAGGTGAATGATAATGTATGAAGAAAGCATACTTCCTGATGTTTGTTAGGCATTAGGTAGGTATTATAATGAAAGGTATGCAAAGTGACGATTTATGACAACTTTTAAAAATAAATAATCGGATCCCGCAAACCTGTAATATAATAATAATATAATATGTGGGGACATTTCACACTCGGTTATCTGATCTCAAATTAAGCTTGTAGTAAATTTGTGCTATGACCAGCTGATATATTTACAAATATAAACACATACCTTAATAGATAAATTACATCCAGACACATGGTAAACACAAATGCTCATCACATTAATGTTTGCCCTGGGTGGGACTCGAACCCACAACCCCAAGTTCGCAGGCAGGTGCATTACCCACTAGGCTGCGGAGCCGACAAACTGTGAATTTATACTGTTCTGTTTTACTTATTTTCTAATATTGTGTCCAGTAAGAATTTATCAATCTATCCATTAAAAAAAAAAATAATAATAATGTTTATTTTAATATTAATTGAATTTACCTATCGCTCATGGTCACTCACTTGCCGGTTCTGCATGACGACAGCACATAGATACTTGATACATGTTTAGAACCATTGGCATCGGATTATTCCGTCGGCCATAATTGATTTTGCCACAGAATCAATCAGACACAGAATTAAAGAAGAAATAAGTACACTTTGAGTCGACTTAGTTACTGAACATTGTGATAGCTTTACAAAATCAATTAAGTTGAAATCAAAACAAAATAAATACATGTTTTAGCAATAATTATTGCATCCTAAAATAAATATTATATCTAAATAATTTAAATTCTCTAATCAGCAACAATGACACCTACGAAATATTAATTTTTCTTTTCACAAAATTAACAAAAAAGTAAATGTTTTACTTTACTTCTTTATAAATCGCCGGCGCCTTTATTATTTGAAATTATCTTCCAAATTCCCTCGACAAACGAACTTGCGCATTTTGTAAATATCTATAATGAATTTAAAACTTACTTTAACATACAATGAATAATTATAATAACTGATAATGGCTGATGATGACACTGCCATAAAAGTTAAATGGATGTCAGATTAAAGTTGCATTAAACGTTCATTCATTCGATTATCGTTCATTCAAAACTGTAACAATCCGTTACTATAATTTTACGAAACATCTTTTCTAAAATGTAACCATGTTTCTTAAATTCCCCACTTTTTGTCGAGGTGTCAAAATTCAAAATTCAAAAGTCACTTATTCAAATTAGGCTGACTGCCAGCACATTTTGAACGTCAAAGTTCTACATAAAGACAGTCCCCCAAAACGCCCGCCCGTCACCACTTCCTAGTGTTTTAGCTGGGAAGAAGAAGTCTAAACTAGGTACCTACTATAGCTACTATATTTATTACCTGTGCAATAATATGATATTGATTAAGTAACAGCTTCTACACTACAACCGAAATAGTTGTATGGGTAGACTTTCATTTAATTGTACATGTTGAATTTCAACGCTCGGCTTAATGTAGACAATGTAAATCCAACAGAGCAATGTGACAACATTTGAAGTTCTACGGCGGTATTTGATCACAGCAGACATAAGATCCTTTAAAAATGAGTTGTAATCAATTTCTAAAACCCTTTTGATGACGAAGAAAGCCTGATACTACTCTAGTTTTCTTATTGAACGTAGGTAGGTACATACATATACATATAAAAGTTTTTTTTATGCATGGAGTTTCTTGTCCGTTCTTCTCCATAAGAATCTACCTTTCCGAATGGACAGTAGAGTCACTTTATTGATGTAATATTATTATTTTACTGAACTGTAAATGCTGATGTTCAAAAGTGCCGTTTAATGGCCTAATTGAAATAAACGTTTTGACTTTGATGGAAATCATCAAATGACTCCTTCTGGGCGGAGCATAAAGGAGTGTCAGACTCTTACTGACTTAAACCCATCCGTGTTCCTCCTAATGCCCTTTGCGTTCCAGGGCCGCGGTGACTCTTTCGAACAAATTCCTCAAAACTGGCAGATGTACATAGGTAAGATAAAGTTATAACATCTCTTGTGGGTCAGTGAATCGTTAGCAGGCTCACCACAGGAGGGTTACATCATGCGGGCTTAGAGCACACACGTCGACCTCACGGGATCACACGAAGCTATTGCTAGTAGTAGTGTCGTACATATAGGACAATATTGTCTCGTCTTGATGCTGAGTTTGCCGAGATTAATATCGAAACGACACTGATGCCAAAGATATATAAACTACTATCTTTTCCCGTAGGAATTTCAGGAAGTCCTCTCTTAGTGCTCCCCTACGGAGTGTAGGGAAGCTACATGCCAAATTTCAGCTAACTACAAGCAGTAGTTTCAGTTGTGCGTTGTCTGTCAGTCACTCAGTAAGTCAGTAACGAAAGAATTTTATACATATTGATAGAATGATGTGTTGCCCGCACTCTGAATTGGTAACTTATAAAGAAGTTTTACCGTGAACCTAACAAAAGCTCGACAAGTTGAACTCTAAAAACAAGACTCAAACTTAAGTCTAAACTTATCGTGTTTTTGCCTTAGACTAAGGTTTTTGCTGTAACTGCACGTAAATTCAGATATCTTGCTAATGCTAATAAGTACCGATAGTATTTGCTCCCTTTTTTAGAGCTGTGATGTTGGTGTAAGTCGCGTCTATATACCTAATAATTCGTCTCTGATACAGACGATCAATTTCTGCAACGAACATAAAAAGTGTGAAATTAAAAAGTAAACATTTCCACTATAGGTGTTTTGACTGGATTTTTTTATTACATTTCTCAAAACAGAGAGCAGTCAAACACAATCATAAAATATTTCTTAAAAGTCTCAAAAACTGTGTTAACTACGCTTTTCGTTAAAAATATTAGTATCTTGTGTATTACATGCTTTTTTATAATTTATAGTTGTATTGACTGAAATATAGTACGATACTATAAAGAATAGTTTGGGTGGTAAGCCCTTGCGCAGCACATGTGATGCGGACTTAGGGCACACTCGACGACCGCACGGGATCCATCACTAGAGCTATACCTAGTCGGCAGCGTACATACACTATCGACTAAACTAGTAAACTACAGAAACAATATTGTCGTCAACATAATTATCTATACTATCCATACTACTATTACAAAGCTACAGCTTGTTTGTTTGAAAGCGCTAATCTCTGGAACTACCAGTCGGATTTGGAAAAATTATGAGGCGGAGGAGGAAAAATTATATACTTCTGGACACATCTATTGGCCCAGTTTCGTTTGGTCCTAGCTAAAATTTTATATTAGGTCGAGCAAAAAGTTTTTATGCAGTTTTGAACCTGGCACATTCACAATTTCATTCAATAGTCTTTTTTTGAATTTCGAACACAGAATTTAAAGAAACAAAAGACAATTTGGAGCCTGTTTGTTGATATCAAACAATCGAATACTAAGAAAACTTGGTTTTATTGGTTTACTTGGATTTAATTCTTGAAAAAGTGATTGATATCTTTGGTTTTGCAACAAACATTACTTATTCTTAACATTAAGGTGAGGTTCTATCAATAATCTATGGATACTTCACCTGAAGTCGCCGCCCAAGCTGTGGCACTTATTCAGGCCGGACACAGCCAAAGAAACGTGAGTGCTCAACTTAATTTAAGTCGATCTGCGGTCCGAAATGTTTATCGGAGGTACCTAGAGACTGGCGGCTTTGTTCGTCGCCAAGGAAGGCCACGATCTCGGGTCACAACTGAAAGGCAGGATCGATTCATCGTGACGACCAGCTTGAGAAATCGTCACCTTACCTCCATTGAGATACAAAACCAACTTCGCGACTTCCACGGAGTATCTGTGAGCGCTCGAACTGTTCGGAGAAGGTTAAAAGAACGCGATATGGTACCACACAAGCCAGCTAATGGGCCCAAACTAACGCGAGCCCACCGAACAGCGCGCCTTCATTTCGCACGCAGTCATTTAAATTGGCAAGATTGGAGCCGTGTACTCTTTTCTGATGAGTCTAAAATTGTGTTACATGGCAATGATGGAAGGAAGAAGGTCTACAGACGTAAGGGAGAGCGTTTCGCACAATGCTGCTTTGAAGAGAGGGTTGCTTATGGCGGTGGCTCGTGGACTGTCTGGGGCGGTATATCCGCGAGCGGCAAAACTCAACTTGAGGTTGTTACAGGACCACGGCTGCCAACATTAAATGCTGAAAGGTACATTCGTGAGTGCTTAGAACCTCACGTGATACCATACGCGGACTATGTGGGCCCAAATTTCCTTTTTATGCATGAAATAATGCAAGAGCCCATGCGGCCGGCATCGTCAGGGAATATCTTCGGGATGTGAACATCACAGTTATGGACTGGCCAGCCAGAAGCCCAGACATGAACCCCATTGAGCACATGTGAGACGAGCTAAAAAGACGTGTTAGGGCTCGTCAGCCAGTTGCCCAGACGATGCAGGAGTTGAAAACTGCCATAGAAGAGGAATGGGAGATGATCCTTCAAAATTGCATAGAGCGGTTGATAAACTCTATGCCTAATCGTATGAGAGCTGTGGTAGATGCCCATGGAGGCAACACGCGTTATTAAATTAAACCTTTATTTGATAAAACATGTTTTTTATTCAAAAATCAATTGCCTTTAACAAGGCGCATATCCGACTTGTTAGCGTAGCTCGTCGTCGCATGTCGTATGGTATTCTGAATTCAAATTTAAAACAATACGATCGAAAAAGATGGTAAAATGTATCAGGTTTAAAACTGCATCAACAGTTTTTGTTCAATCTAGCAATCATATTTCGGTAGGGGCCATCGAAACCTAAACTCTAAGGTGGGCCAATAGATGTGTCCAGAAGTGTATGTATATAGGCTATACGGGAATGGGGAAAAACGGGATTGCGCGTGCGAAGTCGCGGGCAAAAGTTAGTGTACAATAAAAATCCTTCAAGGAAGAAAACTTCCTCCTCTCTAGTCGACTTATTGTTAGTGACTATGACAACTGAAAAAACCAGCCAAGTGCGAGTCGGACTCTCACACGAAGGGTTCTGTAGCATAAACAAAACAACAACTTGTATGTGCTTGGAGCCCGCTTGTTTCTATAATTTTTATTATTTGTTGTTATAATTGGAATAGAAATTCTGCACTCTGAAATTTCAACTGAAGAAATCGTATTTTTTTTTTTAATTCAAGACCCGTACTAGGTAGACTATTACGGTTCTTGAGGTACAGCCGACTGACGGACAGACGGACGGACGGAAAGCGGAGGCTTAGTAATAGGGTTCCGTTGGTTACCCTTCGGGTACGGAGGTTGAGCCGGGCTGCCACTTCCTGGACACCTGGATCGCTTGTGTGAATGAATCAACTTTAATTTCGGTATAAATAGCTTTCGGCAGTCGGTGTCAAAATCGAAAAAACAATCTAAAACACCGACTGCCGAAATTAAAGTTATTTTATACTTTTTAGTGTAGGTATTTATTTGGAAGTCGGTTGTATTTTTTTGTAAAAAGTTTTTATAATTTCAAAATACATTCCAGTACCCACACCTACCCTTATCTCTTATGCGCTATTAAATAAATGGAACCATTTATTATCTGTTTGGCGTGTATCCGGAGAAGAGAGCGGAAGCGCGAAATCCAATTATAAAGCACCACGGTTTTACTCTAAATCTCTTTGGTTTAAAGATTTAGGCCCTCCACAGACGGAGCAAATTTGATGTCCGAGTTGCGGCAACAGACAACTCGCAATTAGCTGTTAACGACGGTTTTGACCTTTAAAAAAATGCGCAGACCTACGAAGGGTTCTGAATAGAGTATTTTGAGATGAGAACATTTTAAACCTTATTTTTTTAACACGTTTTCAGGCTGATGTAGTGTTTCAGAAATACTCCAATTCAAAAGCTTATAGGGGATAGTAATTAATTTTGCGAGTTTTGGAAGCGACAACAGTTTTCATCAATACCAAACTGTCCCATCTGGCAACTGATTTTGTAAAACTTGTAACAGGGTTGTTGATTCTTGTAACCGGTAATCTCACCGCATTGAGCTATTTTACTTCTTCTCCGTCCCCGTAAACTTGCACTTTTGTCGCTGTAACTAGCAACCGTTACCGAAACTTTTAAAAGTTAATCATAGCATCAACTAAAGTTGCTTGGTCTGTGGTACGCCTTAACTTTTAAATGGATGAAGCTATTTTTTAATTCTCATTTTCACGGAAATGTCATACCAGTTTAATTTATTTTTACGAGATACTCGGATGTGCGGAGTGTTAATTACAAGTTAATCTCTCATAACAACCGAGCTCGGCTCGACAATGCGGATAATAAACCAATATTCAAGTATTTTTGAGCCTCAAATTAATGCAAAGCTTATAAAAGGATAAATTTAGTAAATATCTCAACTTCAATATCAATTCGGCTATGGTAAACCATTTTGAAAGGGCAGCACTTAACGAATTTGATACTGTGATATAAAAAGGTCCGCGAACTGCAAATACTTTAAGGCCCCAGACAGGTTGAGGAGCTAGCGCGGATGGCAATTCGGGTGCAGTAACGCTCAGACTCTTACTAACTAAAACCCATTCGTGTTCCTTCTAAAGCCCTTTGCGTTCCAGGGCCGTGGTGACTCGTTCGAACAAATTCCGCAGCCCTGGCTCCACTGCTCACTACAACGACTCGCGATGCATTGTGGCTCCATATACAGATGAGTTGAATACCATGATACGCGAGTGGCTTATACATATATATGTATAGTGCTATTCCCGGGATGAGTGACCGTTATCTTAACATGAATACCTATGCCTTCTGAATCCAGTGATCAGTAAGTAATATGGAAAACAACACCGTGCGGGACCAGCTTATACCGGAAAGAGTATTTTGATATGTTGTTATGCGTAGGTACTCGTGATATCTTAAGTAGTTTAACTTCATTAAATACATCGAAATTCAGCAAAATATTCCGGTGAATCCCTGGCCATGAACATATTAACATTATTTTTCAGGTCTACGATATATATATACATATTTATAATATGCTGAGACTGTACTCACCTAATCGCGCCCGCCGCCGCCTTAGCCACCGCACGTTTACTCTGGACAAGGCCTTACGTTACTCTGCGTTACGATGGGAATTGAAAAGTTTTTTCATATACTACACGTTGGCATGCGGTACGGTGTGGTCCCCTGAAACTGTGCACCGGTAGGATATTGGATCCACATTTTTATACTCTATTCTTACGATATCGTAAAATACCTTTTTTGTAACAAGAAAGTTATCCCTTAAAGTTTATTGTGATGTGACATGGCTGGCAGTAAATTGTTGGGAAAACTTGTGAAAGTGCCATGAGCGATGATTTATTACGTTATAATCTTTTTTCAATAAAAAATAATGGTACGTTCCAAGGCATGTACCGAGACTTGTTGTCGTGATTTTCAAAGCAAGTAATAAGCTCTCCTTAAATGTGCCGTCCACTAAGATTTCTGGTATCGCCCTTGTAAGGGTACCCATTATGTATGGCTACTGGCCAAGTGATCATCTGCATGGGAATTTGTGTTGAGTAAATAGGTAGTTGTAAGATCCTTAGTCTATTTAAACAAAAATGAATCGCATAATGTTGCTAAGCGCATAACTTGAGAACGACTTGAACGATATAAAAAATTTTTTTTTGTTGTGTTCGTAATTATCAGGGCGAGGTTAGTATGAAAAAAAAAACATTACATCCGGGCGAAGCCATGGCGGGTCGCTATAGTAGGCGCCAGATAATCGTGGAATAACGGTCATTGACCCACCTACAATTATTGACATTTTTAATTTGAAAAACGGAATTAATGACACAAAGCTGTCCCGAATCATCATCTCTCGTGATCCTTAACATTGTCTAATAATGAAAAACGATTCATATTTAATTGTTCAGGTACCTATGAACAGTTATTAGGGAAAGGTCAATATACTTTATTCCACATTTATCTGGCGCCTACTATAGTTTTAAATAATAACAAACTACTTAAACCATTTTACTTTTGCAATTCGTGTTTCTTTTTTGCTACTAACAACCTTTTTTTTACCGATGGGAAATCATCAAATGACTCCTTCCACTCTGGGCAGAGCGGAAGGGAGTGTCACGACTCTTACTGACATTCTGACACTAACAGATTTTGCACTTATACATTTATTTTTAAGTTTTTGAAATAAAGATACAAGTCTAACGCCAATAATGATCTGAAAAATGATTTATTATTTCTATTAGAAGAAGTACCTTGTAATAATGAAAAAACCATGATCAGGATGATGTTTGGCGTATCACTGTTATGAGATTGTGGTCCTGATCTTTTACTTGAGGTTCCCGATATAGTTGCCTTGGTTTATTCAGAAATGTTCCACATCCATATGTTATCATTTATTAACTTCGACGTATCGAGTTGTTTCTCTTAGCTAGTTGGCTGATCACACAAGGTTCAATGTCGTTCTACTTGTATGTTATTGTTTCATTTTCTCCGCAAACAATAATTCTCGGAAGTACTTTCACTGGGATAAAACAATGTTTCATGTTTAGAAACATTAATTGACTCTAACTGAAGTGAAGGTATTTTCTAAGACAAATAAAAGAGAGAAAAAATAATGAAAAAGTGTCGTAATTGACTGCAAGGAATTGACGTTAGACTTTTATTGCTCTGTAAATAAAGTTTTTGATCGAGACTTCCAGGTGCGGTTAGTGAATATAAATAAACGCGATTTCAGTGACTTTTACTTAAAAGTATAGTTCATTAAATAGGTTTTTATTTGCCAGTAGTTTCCTAAATAGGTTCTTTCTACATTTCGTGGCAGCTCACACTGAGACGCGGCGTGTCGCGATAATCGCGCATTTTTAAGAAGATGATTAAAACAAAAGAAAACGAAGACCACGGCGGCGTTGCGCTGCACACCGAAGCACAGATCGGCGCAGCGTGACGCAGTGATGCTTGGCCCATTCCGTGCCTCGCGAATTAGAATTCGTCCTATATCGGCTACGCGTATGTGGCGTCACGCTGCGCCCGCCCGTATTTTTCAATCTCGAACGCGATCCACGATGAAAATCAATTTTCACGGAATACCGTGGATCGCGTTCGAGATTATAATAGCCGTTTATAATCTGCGTCGCCGTGATTCTCTTAGGGAACTTTTTAAAAAGATTAATATTATGACAGTCCCTTGCCAATTCATTTATGAAAATATTATGTATGTGCGGAAAAACCGTCATCTTTTTAGTAAAATTAGTGATAGACATAATTTTAATACTAGAAATAAAGACAAATTAGATCAACCATTTTTTAGATTAGCTACCACACTTCTTTCATGGGGTATTGTGTTAAATGTTACAACAAAATACCTTCTGACATATTAGAATTAAATGAAAGAAAATTTAAAACTCACGTTAAAAGTACACTTTGTGAACAAGCATATTACAAATTAGAAGATTACATTCAGGATAAGAATGCTTGGAAACATGCTGGTCCTGCTCCATAGGACAATCAAGGGTGAAGGTCAAACTGGTTGATTTATGTATTAACTTTATAGATATACTGTTTCTTTTTTTGTGTTTTTATTTTTCTGTCGACTCACACACTCTTGTTTAATTAATGGTTCCAATGTTTGTAAATATGTGGGTACCATTTACCTAAATTTCTTTAGGAAATTAATAAGTTTACCTCTGCTGGTTATACTTTGTTCTTATAAGCAGCATACTCTGGGTGCATCGTCCTCACATAATATTAAATTAATTTTTGTATACCAAATTTTGTAAAATCATTATTTGAAAAGAGTAACTATGGAGTTTCTTGTCCGTTCTTCTCCATAAGAATCTACCTTTCCGAATGGACAGTAGAGTCACTTTATTAATGTAACATTATTATTTTACTGAACTGTAAACGATGACGTTCAAAAGTGCCGTTTAATGGCCTAATTGAAATAAACGTTTTGACTTTGACTTTTGACTTTGATTGACTGTGTACAGGCGGCCTTAGGACTTTATGGAACGAAGTTCCTTAACGCGGCTTAAGGGTAGTGCGAGTACGAATGCCGTATGTTGTGTGTGTATGCGTGTGTATCGAGCCTACTACAAGCAAATGAGCACACGAGCAAGTGACTCGCGCAGCCGGGTGCGCAACTATCTCTCTCCGTCCTCGATCGACGTTGATCGATTGGTGTGTTATCATATAACCCTAACACACGTTTGTACAGACACGTGTAAATTTCGTGAAAACGTATTTGTTATGGAACTTTGTTCCTGACGGGGGAACCGCACATTTTTTTTAAGGATGGGGAGTCATCAAATGACTTCTTCCGCTCTGGGTGGAGCGGAAGGGCGTGTCAGACTCTTACTGACTAAAACCCAGCCGTGTTCCTAAAGCCCTTTGCGTTCCAAGGCGACGGTGACTTTTTCCGACCGAATTCGGTCGGTAGGCAATCGGTAACAATGTCGAGCGTTCCCGCCCTAGCCTCTTCATACTTCGTCACGTCGTACGATAATCGCACGAATACGCGATCGTCGCGAAATGTTGTTGTGCAAAACTAGAAAGCGCCCCCTGTCAATACAACGAGGCATTTTGGATATGCTCGCGTATTCGCGCGACGGTCGCTTTCAAAATCTGGGGCCCGCATTAATTAATTACACTCGTAATGAGAGCTCCGAAGTTCTGTTCTTTCACTTAAACTTCAACTTTTGATTGGTGGCTTTTCTGGAGCAAGCCACGGCGCTGATATCACGTACTACTCGTAATATGAACCATCAAAAGTTGTGTCTTACGGGTCTTTTGTTTAAATGAACGTGGATTAAATTAAGTGAGCTTTTAAGTCAGAGCTATTTGTTCTAGTTATTTTGTATTTTATTTTTTCTGAAAAAGTGTTAATTCATCGTCTAGATACCATTATACAGAGTGACTGGTGATTTAAAGCATTCTTGCAAATGGGATATGGAGAGCTAATTTGCAAAAATTATGACCCATTAAATAGTTAACGGGTCATAATTCTTACTTACGGCTTACGGGGTTTTACGGGTTGTTTACGAGTAATCGAACTTTTAAAGTTTTTATGGAAATGTTCTTTCCATAACCTCACGACAAAAACTGATATTTGTAATAAATCTTCTCTACTCTGGATAATAAACTGACACTTAGCTGATCGCATAAACGAATAAATCCCTAAAATAACATTTAAAAAAATGCGTAAAAACCTGAATCTTTGAAAATTTCTTGAAGCTTTCCTTTTTTATTAAGTCCTCATCGTCTATAGATATATCCGAGTCAGGAATCTATCCCATTCCCAATTACCAGCAGTAATCCTAATTATGCTGGCTTTCCCATAGAAATTTCCTCCAGAATTGTGATTTTTTTGCCAGAGTCGTTCGTTCCATTCTACATCTTAACCCGCCAGCCATTAGAACAAGCGTGAACAGGCATCTTGCGCATTGAGCTCATTGAACGGTCATTCTCTATTAGACCTCATCCATCGGTTTCCATTAAGCGAGATCGAACGCAAGGCGAAAAAAAAAACAAATGAAAATCTTTCTGTATTTTGTTATTAATGCAACCGGATAGCATTGGCTGAATGATGTCGTGTCTTCAACTAATAAACCTCGTAACCTTGAAATAAAAAAAACGGGTCAAGTCTATTAGAATCATAAAGTGAGAAATATTCCTTAAGATCATGACGTCATCTCTTGCATTAGCGGACTAAGGGCGGGACGCGGGCCCCTTGTATTGGGACCCCGAAATCTCGCAAGTATTTTTTATGAAATTCCCAAATAAGGTCAAAATCAAAAGTCATTTATTCCAATTATGCTGAGAATCACTAGTTTTTGAACGTCAAAATTTACATTAAGCTAAGAGCGGTTGCAGACCCTGTTAGCACACCAAACGTATTGTGCTTAAGTTAAATACAAAAATCAAAACATAAATTAAATTAAAGTTTAATAAAAGTGAAATTATGTAATAGTAAAACATATGATTAGTAAGTAGTGAGTTTGTGGTAGGAGCCAAAATATAAATGTAGCCTGTACAATTTTTAGCTTGCTATAGCATCTCAACTTCACCTACTTCTCAAGATTTTCTGCTTACGGAGGCGGGACCCCATTTAGCTTTGGTACCCTGGGCCTCCGACTGACTTAGTGCGCCACTGTACACTAGTTATGATCTACTCATAAAATGGATACTACACTAATTTGATGGTATCTAGTCAAATCTTTTGTTACATCGCATCGCCCCTAGGTAAATCATAAACCGACCGACATTAAGTTGGGATAGTGCTTTTATAGAAGTGTTATGTTTTATTTTAGTCTTAACTCTGCCTGTTTGGTAGAGTACCGCAGCGTATTTACTCACCGTACGTTCCTAAGTACGGTACTCACCTGCTGAGTAAATATTTAGGCATAGAGTTAATAGACACAATGCATAAATAAGTTCTTTTTCCTATCAACTGAGCCAATATCTCTGAAATTACTTTTTTTGTTGTTGTTGTTTTGTATAATTCGTAGATCATGTTTGATCGCAATCTCACCGGATGTAAATCGATAATGTGGTCGATGATAGAGCACGCTTGCCCAGAAGTAAGCTATTCACTCTAGATTTAAAGACCCTCAGGTTGTAGCTATCAGAAAATACAGACAGGGAATTTCACTCCTTAGCTGTCAATACAATAAATGCATTCCCAAAACGTGAGTGGGTGCATTATTGCCGATGAGCTACTTTGCTCATTTCTCAATCGTCTTAAGCGCATCAAACTCGTAACTGACTGAAAGAAAGGCAATAGATATTATTATACTTTTGTAAAATTGTACCACGAGTTCATTTAGGAATTCTAATAAAATTTATTCGTTTCACCAGTCGAAACTGTGATGATCATCATTACGAGTTTTTGTAGGATCTAAAATACAGTGATCGTATTACCATTTTTTTTTATTTAATAGATTTGCCCCTCACTTTAAATAAGATGTTACACCTTAACTTGGCAACTGTTTTATGTAAAGTTGAGGCCCATGTCTCAGAGAGAGAAAAGTCATTTAAATAATCTTCAGTAAAACTATTTGTTCTGCTTTTACGCAGTCTATAAAATAGTTGAAATACCCAAGGGATCTCAGTAATCCTGTTTAGTAAGAGGCAACTTAGTTGGAGTTTAAGGCATTTAACAATAGGGATGTTGCCTGGGTTAAAAAAATATGATTCTATTTAGTCCGTCAGTTAGATTTCGAAAAATATTGGATAAGTATTTTTTATTTTATCAAATCAATAAAAACATACGAAGATAAAACGCATCCAAGATAAGGAGTGCACTTTCTAGTAAAAAGTGTAGGTACTGGTAAGTGACGTCACACGAGTTTTCAACGCACTGTATCCACTTAATTTTTTGTTTACATGACAAAAAAAATACGTGTCTAATTTTTTTTGGAAATTTATCTGACGGACAAATTAGATTTTTTTAGTCAAATAGACTATTGTTTCAGTCAAATAGAATTCTATTTTGCTTAAACTTGATTCTCTTTACATACATAAACTTACGCATTTTTCCCATGGGGCGGTAGATGCTACAGAGTCAAAGTCAAAGTCAAAGTCAATTCATTTATTTCAACTAGACCATTAAAAGGCACTTTTGAACGTCAAATTTACAGTTTAAAATTAAAATATAAGTGACTCTAGTTGTCCATTCGCAAAAAGTAGATTCTTATGGAGAAGAACGGACAAGAAACTCCATAGTTACTCTTTTCAATATTTGTTTTACAATATTTTGTATACATAGGTACATTGATCAATTGATTATATTATGTGAGCACAATGCATCCAACATTACACTAATATACAGCACACCCTTATATACTATAGGTACAACAAAGCAATACCAGCAGAGATAAAATTAAGTTTGCTAGTAAGGGACATGGTACTCACATATTTACAATATAATTAAAAACAATGGATCAGTGTGTGAGTTAAATTACATATTAAAAACCTGAAAGTACACCAGTAAATAAAACAAGTTTGACTTTTTCTACTATACCCTCGATTGTCCTATAGAGCAGGACCAGCATGTTTCCAAGCATTCTTATCTTTAGTATAATCATCTAGTTTGTAATATGCTTGTTTACAAAGTGTGGTTTTAATGTAAGTTTTAAATTTTCTTTCATTTAGTTCTAATATGTCACAAGGTATTTTGTTGTAACATTTAACATAGTACCCCATGAAAGATGTTCGTACTTTGGCTAATCTATAAAATGTTTGATCTAAATTATTTTTATTTCTAGTATTAATATGATGTCTATCACTAATTTTGTCAAAGAGATGTCGATTTTTTCTTACATACATAATAATAATAATAAATAATAATAAAATATTTTATTGACAGAGAAAAACGTTTTACAATCCAATAGAAACCCTGACTCCTGTGCTAGGTAAGACCTGTGTTACAGAAGTCAGTGTCTTCACCCGGTTTTGGTACTAGGGTTCACATCATTTAGCATCAGAAATTTAAAAAAAAAAATACAAAAACTAAGCTAATGCATGCATGCTCTTCAGTGGTGTGTGTTGTGTGTAGTGTATGTTGTGTGGTGTATGTTGTGTGGTGTGTGAGTGTGGCGCGTCTATGTGTGTGTGAGTGTGTGTGCGTGTATGTTTGAGTGTGAGTGTGATTGTGTATGTGTTTGGCATGTGGTGTAAGTAATCACGGTGGTGGCTGAACTTGGGTTATGAATAGGTATATGTTTGCTGACCTAACAATTAGTCTATCAAGTATTGTCTTTAATTAAGTTTTCCGTCTGTTGGTAATCCAGTGTTTGAAGCCAAGAATTTAGTTTCATCTTTGTTTTATGTTTTGTAAGTGGGTTGAAGTTGAGGATGATATTAGTCTTATTATATAAATAGGAAGATAAATAGAGACTTTGTCGCCGAGCGGATGCGGTCTTACATTTGACTGTGCTACATACGTTGCCGATAGTTCTCTTTGGTTTGGTTGCGAGATTTTTCGGTGTCTTTTCGTGCTGCTTCAATATAACATTGAGCAGGTATAGTTGTCTCACTGTAAGCACTTGGCAACATTCATACAGGGGTCTTGTGGGGGACCGGTATGTCTTGAAGGTCATGACTTTTAACAGGGAACGCTGGGCTCTCTCGAGGCGTATCATGTAGGTTTTACAAGCACCTCCCCAAGCCGTAATGCAGTACCCTATGATTGATTGTGCTAGTGCCAGATAAACCGTGCGGAGAAGTTGGAACTCAGCTACTTGTCGTAGTTTTTTAAATGCCCATATAAGTTTCCTAACTCGGGAGGTGGTCTGTTCAATGTGGGGACGCCAGTTTAGTCCCTCATCCAGAATCACACCCAGGTACTTCATTGTTTTTTGTTGTGTGATTGGAAGACACGTGCATGTAGTTCTGCTGTTTGCGCCGTCACAGGAATGTGCTTTGAGGCTTATTGCTGTTGGTTGGGTTTTGGCGAAATGAAATTGCAAAAATGAGGTTTTCAAGATGTTAAGGGTAAGTAAGTTGGCTTCCAGCCAGTGGATTACTTTACGTAAGCCTGTTTCAGCAGCTTTCCGTGCCGCGTCCCAACACTCACCGTGGAATACAAGTACGGTATCATCTGCATAACTGAAGATTTTTCCATAACTAAGAGACTGCTGGCATAGGTCATTCACATAGACCAGGAAAAGACTAGGGGATAGGCAGCTACCTTGAGGCACACCGTAATCAACCCTGGACTCGCTGCTAATGACATCCCCTATCTTTACATTTTGTGCCCGGTCATTGAGAAAGTCTGTAAAAATTCCCAGAGCCCTTCCCCGGATTCCGGCATGCTCTAACTTGGTGACAAGGGTTGGAATACAGACTGTGTCGAACGCCTTGGCTAGGTCCAGGAAAACACCAAGACATTTCTGCTTTGCGTCGAGTTTCCCAGTCACGTAATCAACGAGCTGATTGACTGCATCTGCGGTGCTTTTCCCGGGCCTAAATCCAAATTGGGAATCCGAAATAATTTTGCTGTGCTCTAAGTATTTCATGAGCCTACGATTCAATAATTTTTCCAATATTTTTGATAGAGTTGACAGAACTGAGATGGGTCTATTATTTTTTATATCGTCCTGGTTTAACCCCTTGTGAACAGGTGTGATTACAGATTTTTTAAAGATACGAGGAAAAACACCTTGTTCAAAGCAGGCTTCTATGAGTTTTGTGATAGCTGGAACTAGAACTTCTTTTCCCAGCTTGAGGAGTTTAGCCGGAATAGAGTCCCATCCTGTGGCACAATCATTTTTTAAATTAATAATGACTGCCTCTACTTCAGCCTCGTCCGGAGCAAGTAGGACCATTGAGTCTCGTGCAGGGGATGTATTAATGGCGTATGGGGGCAGAGAGGATTTTTTTTTTCCCTTAATAGTGTTGGCCAATAGCTTGCCAATGTTCGAGAAATAATGATTTACTTGCTCAATGGCATTAGGTGTATCCGCAGTTTCAGTGGGAGGTAGAAGATTGGCAGCTGATTTTTGTTTCCAGGTTTGATTAGTTATGGATTTTATAATATTCCATGTTTCTTTACTATCCTTTGCAGATTTTAAAGCGGAGCTTTCGTGGGCGTTCCTTAGTTTCCTGAGTAGCAGATTACAGTGATTACGATATCGTTTGTATGATAGCTCGATAATTGCGTTTTTTGGTTCTGCTAGGGATTTTCTATGGAGGTTATCCCTGTGTCGAATACACCGTAAGAGGCCAGGAGTGATCCAAGGCTTAAGGACTACTTTACGGTTAGGAGCATTCGCTACTGTTGAGTGTTGGGAGACTGTGGACATAAGACATTCGACAAACCTTGTTGCGGCTTCATTTGCGTCACAATTTTGTGTAATAAAAGTAAAGTCTGTAGTTTTTAGTTGTTCAACAGCACTCTCATAGTTTACTATTGTAATTTTTTTTGGAATTTTGTTTTTAGAGGGAACTCTACCTAAACATATCATTACGGAGGCGTGGTCACTGACTGTGGAATCCATAACTATAATTGTTGCAGAGGTAGTGGTTTTAATCATCATGTGATCGAGGCAATTATGCAGTCTAGTAGGAAATGTATGTCCCGGTAAAAGGCCCATTTCTGCAGTTAGATTAAGATAGGGCGAACTATTTCTATCTGTGTTATTAGGTTTTATGTCTATATTAATATCTCCCTCCAGCATTATGTTATTCGCTTTTAGTTTACTTAAAATGTTTTCTAGGGAGTTAAGGAAGCTGTCAATGCAATAGATTGAAGGTGATCTATAGGAAGCTAGAATACAAGTATCGGAGTCGATTTTCAACAAGAGAAAGTTAGCCCCTAACGGGTCTGGTTCTTCAACCGTACATTTGATATTACTTTTAACATATATTACAATACCGTCGTTTTGGTTAAGGCATTTTTTGCTAGAATATGTCACGTAATTTTCCATAGTCGGTATCGGTTTGTCAACATTTAACCAGCACTCTGTCAAGATTATGATGTCGATCTCAAACGATAACCTAGCCAATTGAGCCTGAAGACCATCTAAATTTTTATAAATACTTCGGATGTTTTGTGTGATAATTTTTAGAGAAAAATTGGAGCTTTTCATGATTTCGTGACAGGCGTCCGTATCACACTTATGAGAGGATGCCACAGTAAAGTTATCTATCATAGTTGGAATGTTAATGTCTATGTTAGCCATTGGATACACGCATATATTTTGTGGTGCATTTTGGGGAGCAAATTATATTGATAGACGTGGTGAGAGTTAGTGCTGGATACATTATGCTAGGCGTACCCACACGAAAACAATTTATATTATGTCTGTAAGTGATTATGTAAGTGATTTCCTTGTTTGTTTGTATTGTGTTAAGTGGTATAGGTTGAGTGTGTTTGATTAGTTTTTGTTTATGTGTTTTACAGAAAGAGAGCATTTGCAAATTAATAAATAATAACAGAGTAACAACAAGCAGTACATGAGCAATACGTGAAAGTTCTCTATACAGTCAAAGTGGTAATTTGGATTTCAGATCAGATTCGTCTTTTACATGAATGTATTGCTCTCCTTCTTTTTGTCGAAGAAAGACTTTTCCCAGTGATGTCCAGCAAAACTTAAACCCATTTTCGGTTGCAAATTTCCTCGCCAGATAGAATAATCGTTGTGCCTTCATAGTCAAGTTCTCAGATAGAAATATTGGTTTTATTTCCCCTGGTAAATTTATATGGGACGTGTTAAGCTTAGCTTGGGCGTTATTACGATTGAAATTACGGACCTTGTGCAGTATATTTTCCTTTGTGGTTACCGAGACAAAGTCGACTATTATAGATGATCCTCCACCTTTTTTATTAATGCGAAATATATCCTTTATATCCTGTCGTTCGACAGGCATATCCAGAACTTTGGCTGTTTCGGAAATTACTCTATGCAGATCCTCTTTATTTTCACCATCCTTCTTTGGTATATTTCTCACCTCAATCTTTGTAAGACATAAAGTACGTTCTAAATTCTCGACTTTACTTTCTAGGTGGTCAATATAGGCATGATCGGCTTTTCGTTGTTTGTCAATTTCCTCAATTTTTATTATTATGTCATCGTATTGTTTTGTGACGAAGGCTAGGGATGCTTTCATTTCCGAGTTTTGTGCTATAATTTCGCGCATTGACTCTTGCAGTAATTTAAACTTGTTTTCTGATTGGGCGGTAGCCGTTTGCAGTAAATCTCGTATCTCTTGCATGAAAGCAACCATATCATCCTCACGTCTACGTTTGTTGCATACATAATATTCTCATAAATGAATTGACAAGGTACTGTCATAATATTAATCTTTTTAAAAATTTCCCTAAGAGAATCGCGGCGACGAAGATTATAAATGGCTCTAACAGCACGCTTTTGCAAAATAAATACAGATTCAATGTCAGCAGCACGACCCCACAGCAAAATACCGTACGACATAATGCTGTGAAAGTAACTAAAATAGACCAAGCGCGCGGTTTCTACATCTGTTAACTGTCTTATCTTTCTAACAGCATAAGCGGCTGAGCTTAGCCGCCCCGCAAGAGATGTTATGTGAGGTCCCCATTGCAATTTCTCGTCTAAAGTGATTCCCAGGAAAACCGTCTGATCAATAAATTCCAGTTTTTGTCCATTCAATACGATGTCACATTCGGTGCTTCTAACATTTGGTAAAGTAAATTTAATACATTTGGTCTTTTTTTCATTTGTACAGTTGTTTGCCGTAAACCAAAGTTGGACCTGATGAATAGAGTTATTGACATCATCAAGACTTTGTGACCGTCGGTCTATCCTAAATATCAATGATGTGTCATCAGCAAATAATACCATCTTTGGTTGATTTTGAAGCAATTCGGGCAAATCGTTTATATATACTAAAAAGAGGAATGGACCCAATATTGAACCTTGCGGAACGCCCATTGTCATTTCAGACCCTAGTGAGTTTACACCGTTTACCTGGACTTTAACCTGTCTGTCTTTCAAGTATGATCTAATCAAATCAAGGGATGTATTCCTAATCCCATAATGCTCGAGTTTCAACAAAAGCGTCTCATGGTTAACGCAATCGAACGCCTTCGAGAGGTCGCAAAAGATTCCAATGGCGTCCTTTGAATCTTCCCAGGCGTTAAAGATGTTCTTTATTAGGGTGACACCGGCGTCAGTTGTACAACGCCCTTTGGTGAAACCGTACTGTTGTTCATGAAATATGGAATTTTTATTAAAGTGAAGTAACATCTGATTAAGCATTAACTTTTCGAACACCTTACTGAGAACCGGCAGGATTGACACCGGCCTATAATTGTTGGGTTCATGACTATCACCCGATTTAAACAGTGGAACGACTTTACTGTGTTTCATGAGATCAGGAAATACTCCTTGATCCACACTAGAGTTAAATATGAGAGCTAAGTAGGGAGCAATAGTTTCAATTATAGATCTACAGACTTTTACAGACATTCCCCAAAGATCTTCTGTTGATTTAATTTTAAGATCTTTAAAAGCTTTTATAATGGCCTGGGGGTTTGTATGTTGAAACTTGAACTCTGATGGACATACCTTGACGTTCTTCCGAAGTAAGGCAGCAGAGAGCGCGGGTGACGAGTTAAGAGCCTCTGTCGTTTTACGAGGAATATCAGCCAAGAAGTTTTCAAATTCCTGAGCTACCTCTGCATCTGAGTTTATGGGGCCATGTACAGTATTTAAATTAAGTTCAGTTTCACGCTTTTTCTTACTACCAGTTTCATTATTTATTATTTTCCAGGTAGTTTTTATTTTGTCATCTGATGATTTTATTTTATTGCTAATAAACAGAGCTTTAGCTGTTTTGCATATATTTTTAAATGTTTTTGAGTATTTCGCAACATACTTATGAAAGCTTATATTATTCACATGTTCAGAATACCACCTGCTATGTTCCATCGGTTTCGTTTACGTTACTGTATCAGCGGAGTAACTGAATAAAACACAAATCCACACAGGAATTGTCTTTATTTTGAAAATTCGACAGTATTCATTGCGTTCTCGAGCAGACAAATTTTTAAATATGAAGCATAAATATGGTTCAGGAATTTCATTCGGTTTTGATTGAAAGTGTGATTAATATGTAAAGCCGGGTACTCACTAGCGAGCCGTAACCGTTACCGTTGCATGTAATATTACAATAAACATAGTGTGTATATATATACGAGAGATATTACGAGGTACTCATTCTGTAATCGTAACGTTGCACGTAACCTTTACTGTTACCAAAATCATAGTGTGTATACGTGGTTCATGAGCCTGCAACGAACGCTACACGAGCAGCTCACAGCGAACCGACTATTGTAGGCTTTTGCCGCGAATCAAAGGGCGCTCGCAGTGCGCTCGTGGACGTCAAGGGTGAAGGTTGTTACACGCTGTTGCGAACCATAAATTCATAATGTCTTCTACTAATAGGAAAACAGTGTACTATGACATTTTATCCCGATATATTAATCATGGAATATATCGGGAAAAAATATAATAATATCCTCTGACCATCTTCGTCGTCGTTTATGATCATCGAGTAAAGCATCTACAAGATATGCTGCACAAGCGAGAGACACTTGTTCCGACATCGTGCAGTTGCAAACCAAAATTGCTGATAGATCCGGCTTGTCGAGGTCACAGTAATATGGAGTTCTCGTATAAACTAGAACCTCGTTTCTGTATCGGTTTGGTTGCAGTTCGCTAAATGCTCAGTGGAAGCGTTCGGGCGGTGTCATGAGCCTAAACTGTAACACACGTACACACTAGAACCTCGTTACTGTATCTCGCAATTTACAGCTCGCCAGCGAGTACCCAGATATACGCAATTAGGGTGCTGGTCATACAAGCACGCCACCGGTTGCGACTACTATACATGACTGTAGGAGAGTTTGTCCTTCAGGGCGTCCTCTCCCTCCTACTTCCACGCCATCTGCTTTGTTAATAGGTACTTTTATTATTTCTATTCTAAGCCCACAATGTGATAGACAAAAGTATTCTTTATCATCGACATATTTATAACAAGTCTATTTCGTTCGGGATTATAATTAATCCAGTAGATATAAGGAGTACCTACATCAGTATAATCCCGCTTATTACCTACATATTTATCTCATTGGTCTTAACTTGGCATTTAGGCTTTACGCTCATGTAGGAACGCGTATTATGGCTGATTTCCTCACAAATCCCTTCGTAATTGGTATTGTATGTTAACTGTCATAAGATATGTAACGTAACATCACGCCTGTAGGTATTTTCCAAAGGGGTGTGGCAGAAGTATAGCTATATTTCGTCAGTTAGATAAGTTAAAGTTCAATGTGTTGGATAGTCTCATGGACGAAAGTAACTGATGAGGGTTCAATCCGGGGGCAACCAATTCTGAGAGCAATTCTCATATTTTAAAAGGACGTTCGCACTCTAATCTTAGGCTACGTCTCCACTTGCAAACCACCTCGCATGCAAGTTGAATTATATTGCGGGCTACCGAGATATAAAGTCATAAATCGTTCGATCATACCCCGCAATGCAATCAAACTTGCATGCAAGTTGCATGGTGGTAGAAACGCGGCCTTAGTCTGGTGGTAGGTAAAAACGCTGTCACCAGACTAATGACAAAACCTCTTAGCGTAGGGACATTTTGATAAGTATTTCACAATGATTGTCGGCAATATTGGCTTGCGACTTGAATTTAGATTTTTTAAGTGCCCACCGGTCTTCAGACCTCTAATTCAGATTTTAGTTTATACACAAGTAAGAAGTTTCATAGAAGCCAGCTTGAGCAAGATAGGTTATATACCTATTTTATTTTTACCAGTGTTCCAAATGCTCTAGTGGCTGATAAATATTCATTCAAGTAAGACATACTATTAATGCAAGGATTCTACAAACATCTCGTTAGCAGACCTATTCACAGAATTTCAAGATATTTCTGCGTGTAAGATAACTTTAAGTTCAGATATCTTGTTGTAATATTCATGAGGGCTGAAGCCTAGGCTAGTCTAGGTAACAGATAAAATTATTGTACTCATCTTCATTCCATTGTTATTCAGGAAAAGTAGGTAATTATAAATTATAGGTGTTTGATCGTTCTCAAATTCGGGTACTCGATGAATTAGTTAACTGATCATCGCACTGGAACACGGGTTTACGACTACGAATAGTTTGAATGAAGTCGAGTATCTGAAACTGGACTAGACTGTCCGATGGCGGGCGTACTCGACCCCGTTCACACTTGGTTGTTAGCCCGAATTCCGTAGGCAATCAAATTTGGGAGAACGACCAAGAGTAATTGCGCCTTTATCTTATCCTTATACCGATTCAATTAACGTTAGCGCAACATGTTTCTTCTTCCATACTTCTTTATAAGTCGTCACATCAGTCTAACCCTCTTTCTAGATATACTATACTCGTATCAGCTGCCAAAGGCCTTAGTGCGAGTTTTTGACGTGACAACGTCTAATAAATCTATGAACGCCGGCTGCACGCACGAAAAAGGATGACTCATTGTAACGTTACGCTTATTGTAACGTTACGATCATTTTATCAATGTTTTGTTATGACGTTGTCACGTTAAACTATCGTCCGTAAACCGACTTTACAGACAACCAATTTTTTAACATTCTCTATTGCGTTAAAGTAAACGACAATTTTACTAGTAGGTACTTAAACTGAATAAGTGCCGTCTAGTGACAATTACGAATAACCTCTTTTTTCCATACGATTTGACAGAAGCGAACGTGTACATTAACGCGATCGAGTGCGTTTCCAAAATCGCCCTAAATCCTCAGCATCAAACACATACATTACAAAAAAAAAAAACTAAACTTCGTCAGGATACACCCCCAGGAGTGAATGCTAAGACATTAAATGATTGAAAAAATCAATTTTCAGGTAGAATATACCACCCGGTTTATTCCTGGCGAAAGGGAGAAAATGGGAAGGTACCTACTTTTTCATAAAATGAGGCAGGAAAGTCTATAAGCTTTTTCCTCGCACACTATTTGTATATACATATATTTATATAATACGTGAATTGCCGATATATTTATGCTAATATGGTCCCGTAAGACGTCAAACACAAGGACTTCTGAATACCCCATTTAGGGAAATTGTTGGGAATGTTGTTAAAGAGGTGAAGGGGGAATTTTATTGGTTAAAGGTAAAAGTTATGTGAAGGTATTTCATATGAGACGAGCACCTGCTGGAGTATATTGTGTAATTAAGTTTGTGTTCGACTTCGACTCACGATAAATGAGTAGTTGATCTGAAGTACAAATCTCGTCCTTCAAATGCGTTCAAATAGGTTATTTGAATACTATGAATTGTCTCTATCAATCTATATACCTTATTTGATAGATGATATTTATTAATAATTAAGATTTGCAAAAAACATAAAAATGGTCGAAAAATAGAGACGTTATTACACTTTTAAAGTTATTTTTCTATCCTTGTCACACAAAATGTCGTTTGTACTGGATGGCTTCAGTTCAATATGGCAGGACTTGTGAGTGTTGTCACACGCAATTAGTGTTGTCTCTATTTATCACAGATTTTAAAACGCCGACAACAACGCAATTTTTTGAGATTATTAAGCAAATTTTTTGAACTGCGTTAGTCTGCTCTTTATAAAAACAGTCAAAAACCCAACTCAATTCACAATATCATCTCAGCGATAATCAATGTCAAAAACTTGTCAAACTGGAAATGAGAGGTATTTTGACAGTTTGCGTCTGAAAACTAACGCGAAGTTAGCCTAAAGTGAACTGTAATTTCAACTGATGTAAGGGACTGACGGCTAACTTAAAAATCATTTTAGCCAATAGGGTATTCTATTAGTTAGAAAAAATATAATTCTATTTAGTGCGTCCGTTAGATTTTCTAAAAATATTGTACCTTTTTTCCAAATTGTATTTTTTTCCATTTCAAATCGCTAAAAAATTATAAAGATAAAGCGCATCAAAGTTCAAGAGAGGGGTCACGTCACGTCACTAGTAAAATTGTACTATCGTCGTGACGTCACTCGAGTTTTAAACGCACTGTTTCTTCGTTATTTTTTGTTCACGTGAAAAAAGAAAAATACCGACTCCAATATTTTTTGGAAATCTTTCTGACGGACTAATTACATTTTGTCAGTAGAATACCCTATCAGTGTTCTTTTGAATTCGGTTGTTATTTTATTTGTGAAATTATATAAAAAATGTCTAAGATAACATTGTTTAGTTGATTAACATTAATCCTCAACCAATAGTCTAGAACTTTGACTAATAAGTACGTAATTTTAACCAAAAACACAAAACTATATTTAAATCGATGAAATTTCCCGGGCAGAATGCTCCAAATTGTGCAGGAGTTAGAATTAATTCAAATCAGATGCAGCACATTTTATCTGTCATGCCGAGATAATATAATACGTGCCAATTAGATGATAGATAGTGCACTACTGAACTTAATCAAGTCGTATTATTACAAAATAATTGCAGGGAACACAAGCATTCATTATGAACTCAGCTCACCAGTAGTAGTACAGTCACGGTATAAATAGGTTCGTCACCGCAAGAAATATTTCTGTTTGTACCATGCTTGATAGAATCTGCAAATTAGCAACTGAGTACCACAAAATGACACTTAGTAAAAATAAACCAGGAAGGCTTTTTATTTCATAAACTGGCCACACGCGGTGACTCTTTCGAACAAATTCCGCAACCCTGGTAGGCTCTGGCCCTAGTGGGCCCACGGAGATGTGTATCTACACGACAAATAACACTATCCCTTTTGTACAGCGGAATCATTATAGCAATGACACGTCATATAATGGGGGCTAGTCAGTGCCGTAGCTTTCAAAGGTAATATGAGTTCCGACTGAATGAAAACTTTGACGAAGATATTATCGACTCGACTGTACCTAGTTTACAGGCTGACATTACGCCAGCAAAGCCAAGCAAGCGCATTGAATTCATTGAATAGATAATCTACATCTGAAACAAAGCGCAAATTCTATTATTAGCTAGTTATTGTTAATAGGTATTATCCGACACGTTTTCAGTTCCGAGGAGTGTGCGCTCTCTATCAGGGTTTATTAAATTTATTTAGAGAAACTCAATGTTTATCAAATTAATGACCCATGTAGGTAGAGTATAATAGCTTGTGGCTAAGTAATAACAGCCGCTCGGGTAGATCTTCAAGGTTAAGCAACGCTTGCCGAGATCGGTCTATGGATGGGTGACCATCATAACATATCGAGATTCCTCCATGTCTCGGAAAGTACGCTAATCCGTTGGTCCCGGCTGTCCTTTGTAGATCTTGGCAGTCGTCACGGATTGTCAGAAGCCAGAAAATCTGATACCAGTCTTGCCAAGAAGTACCGTGTTACGCAGTTAATGGGTTGTGGAGGTCTGGTAGGCAGCCGCTCCACGTTAAATCTATAGTAATATATTGGACGCCGACCCTAATGTATTGGGAACAGGTTAGGCAGATGGTGTAGGTAGCGTAAAATATCTTTAGCACTTACGAATTTTGATAAAGTCTAGAACATGGATAGACCGTTATGGTCTGGACAAGAAAATGGGAACTCCTTTTTTGTTCCATTATACATTTTTCTGGGTTTTACTGTCGACTATCACGCCGGTGAACCGCTGGTAAAAAAATTAAATAATCGAAAAAAAACATATTATTATCAGCCAGCGCTGTTCCACTGCTGGGAGAGGGTCTCCCTGATATCTTTCCAGCTCAATTTATATCACATCTTTTCCGGTCACAGTAAAGTGGCAAAAAAAACAATGGGTTGCACTCCGGGAGTGCCGGCAGTAGTGAAAACTTGAACATTAACGTTGTGCATTTTTGATATTTTGGAATATTTAGGGAATAATTTCGCACGAAATGCTTTAATTATCAGTATAAAAGTACTATCATTTATGTGGCAAATACAATAATCATCAAAAGTCAACATTTTTATTGCTATTCACGCAGTCATAAAACTGCATGCACTCGTTATGAATTTTCTACTGTTTCTATTTAAAATGAAGGTTCAAATTTTATGAAGTGAAAACTTCTTTAGCGGCGTTTTGCACTTTTTGGGATGGGTAAAAGATGTTAAACTCGCGTCAGGAAACGTGACCTGATCACGTGAATTGTCATGTCTATGTAGCGCTATCGTACATAGACATGACAATTTATATTACATTTAAAATTTAGCACTTCAGAACTTTCCCTCCGTCTTACGAATTTTCGATCAGGTCACGTTTCCTGACGCGAGTTTAACATCTTTTACCCATCCCAAAAAGTGCACAACGCCGCTAAAGAAGTTTTCACTTCATAAAATTTGAACCTTCATTAAATAGAAACAGTAGAAAATTCATAACGAGTGCATGCAGTTTTATGACTGCGTGAATAGCAATAAAAATGTTGACTTTAAGATCGTTATCCGACTCCGCAAAGCTGGAACGTAGCCAGTAAGGAAGGAATAATAAAATTAATATTTGCCAGCTGTCATATTGCTTGGATATTAATGTATGAGAAGTTAAATTAATAACAGGAAAAGAAAAACAAGTGACCTCTAAACTGAGTTTTGCCAAGTGTTGCAACGTTTTATCGTCATCATGATCATCCCCGACCCTGCCCTGCCTTCTGCGGAGCTCGTGACTAAACAATAGTAGCCGCGCGGGTCGATCATCAGGGTGTAATTTGTGTATAATATGTATGTATTTAGAAATATATAAGTATGTTTATCAGTTGTCTGGTTGCCATAGTACAGGCTCTGCCTAGTTTGGGATCGGATGACCGTGTGTGAGTTGTCCCAGGATATATTATATTATATTATCAAGGTTACGCAACACATGCTGAGGTTGATCTGTGGATGGTTGACCATCCAATACATACCAAGACACCGCCGTGCCTCAAAATGCACGTTAAGCCGTGGTCCCCTGCCAGGGTTGCGAAATTTGTTCGAAAGAGTCACCGCGGCACTGGTACGCAAAGGGCTTTAGAAGGAACACGGCTGGGTTTTAGTCAGTAAGAGTCTGACACGGCTACAGGAGAGTTTGACAAATACTCAATTTTAAATGCTTTATACAGAAATCAGGGGTTAGTCCGGCCCTACAAGGTGCGTATTTGTAGTTGCAACAAACAAAAACGGTATTTATTCAAGTTTATTCGAAGTCTTTTATTTTTAATTTCATCTGACGCTTGTCTTATCAAATAAAAAAAGATCATTAGGACGCAAACCACCATCCCGCCCGCTGTAAGCAAATCCGTAATTAGTATCCCTCGGGCGGTTGTTACGATAAAATATGACAATGTTCGAGAAAAATGATTTACTTTAATCCCAGCGGAAATAAAAATTGCTGCTAACGCGAAGATTTATCTTGTTTCAGGTTGCAAACGGAGCGGGGAGAAAAGGGGAAGTATGATTGAAGAGTTGGCAGTACTGAAAGAGTTGTAAAGATCAGGGAAACTGTTAAGATGACTAACAAATCGCATACGCTTTTGGAGATATTCCAAGAGATTTTAGCTGCATCTGGGAATGCGTCGGACAGCGGCATCAATGAGACGCAGATCGTGTCGGTGTTGCGCGAGCAGGCCAGCCGGGGGGGCAGGGGGGATGGAGAGATGGAGTCACTGCTCGTGCGCATGATGAAGGACGCCAAGAGCAGGCTCAACCTCACCCTGAAGCCCGACACGTGCGGCTACTGCGAGGGCGACTTCAGAGATGTTATTATGGCGTATAATGGAATCCATGGCTACGTTAGCTTACTGGTAAGAACTTACATATTTTATTTTTATTTGGATGGCCTATTAGAGCGATTTCTGTTACAATCTTTCAAAATTCATACGCCCTAGACAAATTCTTAATTCTCCATAAAAGACGATATTGTATAATTACAAAATTTATTGAATTAACATGCGCTATCCCAAATTTTTTAGAATTTTGAGACGTGGAACTATCGTTGAGAGTATCACCTTGTCCCTACGTATCATGCTAAGTTATGCTGGGTCAAATTAATAAAGTCTACTTTCTAACCGACTTCAAAAAAAGGAGGAACTCCTCAATAAATGATGGCAAATGGACTGGGATTGCTGAAATCTCATGTCTGTCTATTGTTAACACCAGTTCATAACATAACATCACGCCGGTACGCTGTGAAGGGGTAAACACATAAAAAGTGAAAAAAAAACTTTTTACAAAAAAATATAACCGACTTATAAAAACACGTCTTGTAAGGAAACCATACAAAATTCGCATGGAGTTAGTTATTTTTGCCATACGGTACCAAAGAAAATCTTATACTCTTTTCCTCAACTCACTTTTGCTATTAAAGTAAATCTGTTTAGTCATAAAGTTCCTGTGAGGATTCCGGCATTTTTCTCTTATCTACAAATTCTTTGCATTCTACTTGTGTAAAGAATATTTCGCCACAGAAATGAAAGTATTTTCCTTCTTGTAATAAAACTGATGTTGTTTTATACCTTTGTGCTAAGTTATAAGTAGCTCTGTGGTAAAAGTTTACCTTTATTATTTTTATGCTCGCTCACAAATTGTTCTGACATCTACGTTCCTTTGATCTAGATACATAGGCTTCACATATCTGAAAGTTCTGAAGATCAAGAAAAAGATACGTAGGGGTACAAAGAAAAGCAAAAAAAAAAACCTCTCTCTGACTCTTTCGTTGACCTTGTTCCAGTTCCAATTTTTGAAGATCATTTTAAAATTGCTTTCGAATATGCAAGCATATCATTTGAATATTGTTTTAAGACTACGCTGCCCGGGCTTGTACGTATTTGTAAGCTCCCCTCCGCCGTGACCCTTCATTAATTCACCGAAGAAGTTATCCCCCCCACCCTCCCGTCCGATCACCTTGTATGACAAGTCGATCTCTTAGGAGAAGCGAGCCAAATACGTTGGGGTCAAACTGGACGACCACCTCACCTTCGCTAAGCACATAAGGCAGGCATGTTCGCGCGCCATCTTCGCTCTTCACCGCGGTCATCCATCCCATCATGACGTACGCTTGCGCTGTCTTAGCACACGCAAAGCCCCGTCTCCTCCATAGAATGCAGACGCTCCAAAACCGTTTACTCCGTAAAATCACGGGAGCCCCCTACTAGACCTCAAATTGTCCACCATTCAGCAGTTCATTCCAAGCGTTTCCTCGACACTGTTGTCCAACACCGCAACTCCCTTATCGCATTGCCCGCTTCATACGAACCCTCCCGCATCTCCCAGATTGACCGAGCTGACCGAGGCACATCCTTGTCACTTCCGATGCCTCCACGACCCTCCTCCAAGAGGAGTGTTCTCTCGTGTTCTACACGCACACTTCGGAAACCACGTCCTTCCGTCCTCGCCGCCGCTCGAGCCATCCCGCGCCGCTGAACCTGTAGTCGTAAATTCGCCCCGTGTAGTCTTAGTTCAGTTAGCTTAGTTTGAAAGTTTTTGTGATAATCCCGAGCTGGAGGCGTTATTTCTATATTAAGCCCGCCACAGGCAAGTCCAGTTAAGCGGTTTCACAGGCAAACCTCCTAGGTTGGCCTGCAAAAGGCAAATCATAAAGTCAAAATCAAAACGTTTATTTCAATTAGGCCATTAAAAGGCACTTTTGAACGTCACGTAGAATCTGTATAAAATAAAGTGACTTAACTGTCCATTCACAAAGGTAGATTCTTATGGAGAAGAACGGACAAGAACTCCATAGTTACTCTTTTCAAATAAAAGTTTTACAATATTTGGTATACATCAATTAATTTATTATATGTGAGGACGTAGCACCTAGAGTACTATGCAGAAGTTTTTTTTAAATAATAAGGACACGGTACTCAAATGTTTTCAAATATTGCAAACAATTGATTTGAGTTATTTAATAGAAAAATAGAAATAAAAAAATACAAAAAAAGTGCATAAAAAAAGAAGTAGTCTATCTTTTGTTTTTGAAGTTTTCCGGCTCACAAAGATTTGTAAATATTGACGGCTACGTATAAAATTGTTGTAATTTCTGTGGGATGATTTCCGAATTTTTGCGGGCGAAGCCGCTGGCATAAGCTAGTTACTTATAAATGATAAATGTTATTTATTTTGTAAGTAGGTTAAATATAACACTTTTACACGTAGGTACATACGTACATTATGTGCCTATTTCATTGAAGGACGTACACGTGGTATCGGTACTTGTCGTTAAACAAGTACACCTGCCTGACCCAGAAACTTGGAGCAACGCCCACGACAAGATGTATTCTAATTATACGAAGCTTGCATAATAATTCGTCTGGAATAGTGCATCTAACTTTGTTAGAGATTGTAGCTCTGATTTTCCTATTAAGAACTTGTGTGTAGACGTGGCTGACATCAATAAAACTTCTCTTAATATTGTCTCTTATAAGAAACATAAACACTCCATCTAACAACACCACTGGAAAGTCACAGGAAGCAAAACACGCAATTTCTTTAACTTGTATGATATATTTTCTATTTCCTCCAGCTATTTTGATTTAAAAACCAAAGTACTGAACCGATTTTGATTAAATTTCTATGGGACCAATCGGAACGTAGGTATATAAGATTTTTTTCAAATCGGTTCATAAATGACGGAGTTATGAGGTAACAAACATAAAAAAAATGATATATACGAATTGAGAACCTTTTCCTTTTTTGAAGTCGGTTTAAAATGAAGTTCAAAAATAAAGTTACAATAAAATTGAAGTTCAAAAATAAAGTTACAATAAAATTGATGTTCAAGAATAAAGTTACAATAAAATTAAAGTTTCATATGATATTTCTTTTTCTTTTTGTATTTTCTGAGGGTTTATGAATTCGTGGAAAAAAGGATATTTAATTCTACTTTCTAAATCTTGGATAATATTGATCATCGATATTGTCCATTGACGAAATAAATATTCACTCGTGCCTTCCAAATATTTACCCTCGGTCTCATGCATTCGTTTGATCACTCGAACGCAAAGTATCCCCAGGACAATTTGCAATATTTATTTGGGGCAATCCATCTGTGCCGCACAATTTTGTCAAGTTGTTGGGTGTTTTTGGCGAAATGAAAACATAAAAAACATAAATGTACCAACATAAATATTTCTATGAATGAGATCCAAAAATGAATATTTGCTGGTTTTAAGGGTTTAGAAAGAAGTCAATTTTGTTTGACAGGTCTGAGGGAATATTATGAGACCTTCTTGTCTTCGCCATTATGAATCCGTTGCGAAAAAAGGATAGTGCTATTCGTCCTATATCTCCGTCTCTCTCTCATAATGGAATTATGATGGCATTGGCACGATCTGATGAAATCTGTATGAGATCTGAGAACTATCCCAGCACTATGGTTGTCAGATCTGTAGTTTTACATTTCGAAGTAAAATTGTAATCATAATCATTATTATTTTTATTTGTGTAACATAGGTAGTGAATACAGTTCTTAAATTAAAGTTATTAGGTCGCTATGTTATGCCAAGAAGCGTACAAATATGGTTGAGAGGTAAACACAAATTATTTGGTAGACATGTATGTCTAAATTAATAAAATTAAATAAAAATGTCAATCATAATTTAACTAAAAAAAATTTAGGGATGTCAAAATTAATTAATTATCTAAAATACAAAAAATAAAAAAAATAATGATGATAAATTAATAAATACCAAAATTATAAATGTCACAATATGGAGTAATTTCTACAGTCAATGCATAAATATATAATCATAAATTACCATTAGTCATAATGTAACTTTTGGTACCAACTCTTCTGAGTGAAATATCGGCTTGAAGTTTTAATCGTTTTGACGGAATGTGTTTGATTTGGTGGTAGTTTCTTCCTTATCCAAACTTTTCCGGTATTTAGGTAAGCAGCTTAGTGGATTTATAAAGTTTTTGAAGTGAGACTTTGAAACTTCTATGCTACCAGTAAGATATACCTTTTTTAAGGATGGGAAATCATCAAATGACTTCTTCCGCTCTGTGTGGAGCGGAAGGGCGTGTCAGACTCTTACTGAATAAAACCCATCCGTGTTCCTGCCCTTTGCGTTCCAGGGCCGCGGTGACTCTTTCGAACAAATTCCGCAACCACGGCAGGAGTAAGATATACCTAACAAGATAATTATTTCCATGTACGTAATTTTGGTTTCTATAAGTAAAGCTGTCCGGGAACAAAACTTGTCTCTAGTCAGTACTGGCGACTTATTTCCTGTTGCCTTGTAGCTCACAAAGTGCCGACTAGATGATCCATCTCTCATATTTATCTTACATCACATCTTCAATAGTTCGTTCAGCTGCTTTAGAGATGATTGTTCAAAACCTCACCCCGTATGTAGATCTAAGTTCAGTGAGATCAAAATATCGGGAGGACAGTTTAGTGACCCGATGTCTGTCGCTATTAGTTCAACGGGCCTCTATTGTTCACTCGAGTAACAGCCTGCCAAGGTTGTTCTCATCACGATTTCGGATGAAGGTGCTAAAACGTAACATTTGCGAAATAGGATGTAAGTTTAAAATAAATTTTGTATTTTGTTGGGGTTTATTTCTGTAAATTTATCATATGACTACAAATTAGTGTTTGGGATGATATAGAGATAGATAAATAGATTAATTATAAAATAAATTTATTTCATGCAACAACAAAAACAAAATATATCTAGAGAACACAAAAGTACCTACAATAAAATTAAAATATAAAAAGCTGAGCACCTAAACAAAAAAAAAACAATTATGAAAATAATTACAATAGTGTTTTCTAAGTGGTGCTAACATTGCGTTTTGTATAGCGTTTCATACAAAATCGGAGGAACGGTCATAAAACATCAAAAAAAAGTAAATACACAGTCTGCCACACCGCACTGTTCTTAAGTTTTAATATTTATTCCATCGCGTTAAAGTATACTTCGGGGAGTTTGTTGCGCCACTTCTTCTTCACCGCTAAAACACTAGGAAGTGGTGACGGGTGGGCGTTTTGTAGGACTGTCTTTATGTAGAACTTTGTCGTTCAAAAAGTGCTGGCACTCAGCCTAATTTGAATAAATGACTTTTGACTTTGACTTCGATTTATACAGAAACTGAAGAAGCTCCGTCTGAAGACAATTATGGAAGTTATAATTATTCGATACAAATTCACGTAACTGAACGTTAACGCGCTTGCGTGAGTATAAAACTCAAACTAGGTACCTATGGTTTCCAGTTCGTAATCTTAAGTAAAATATCAGAATTAAAGTTCAACCTCAGTGTTAATATATCAAGTTTAACGTCTACAGCAAACAAAATATATGTATTCCACCTATAATTTCATTTTACATTTTTTCTTGTCTCACGACGTGCTAACAAGATAAATGTCCCAAGTTGTTAATTGAACCTGACAACAGCTTTTTTATTGAACTTACACAAACCAGACCCTCGTTCAATTAATGACAGGCTTCTAAAACTCAATTAGTGGCCTAATCCCTGAAGCCAGTGGAAGTGTATTTAGGTAACATTTTACCGGAAAATATTTTCTCAAAAACAGAACTGGTCAAGTTTTTCTCAAATATTTCGGGGTCGGCTTCAGCACCCCTTTCGGGGTCGGATGCAGCTGAACACCAGTATTATACTTAGGGACCAACATCTTTACTGTCCTATCTAAGGCACGGAAAAGTTTCGTTGTACCATGATGGTCACCCATCCACGGACCGACCTCGGCAAGTGTTGCTTACCCTGGATGATCGCCCCGTGCTGATCTGTCATTATTTAGCCACGAGTTCCTCAAAATATTTCGTAAAAAATCTCAGCTAAATTCTTTGCATCGTGCTTGCGTAATACACGTACTTGTTTATTTGTGCACTGACAGTTTGTTTACGTCGCAGTCAGTCGTTTGTTTCGCATTAGCGTAGGTTTGAATATTTCTTGTTCAATCAGTGAGAGGTGTTCCGACTATCTAAATATTAAGATGAACAGGATTGAAGAAATGCAAAATGAGAATTGGGGAAGTGTACTTCGATTCAGTAGAAAATTGAAAATTTCCGGGATCAGACTCGATTCAATAGAAAATTGTCTCGGGTCATAGTCGTTTCAGTAGAAAGTTGTCTTGGGACGTAGTTGTTTTAACCAAAAAAATATCTTTAGTACTCTACGTAGAAAATAGTCGGTCGCACTCGGTCTACTATAAAATGACTGGGCAGAATCGGTCCAGTAGGAAATTTTCATCGGGCAGACTCGGTCTAGTTGAAAATTCAGCTGAACAAATGGATCGGTATTTTTCGGCATCGATCGCAAATTCAAGCACGTTTACAACCAACGGTTCTCAGAACCGAGTCCCAGCTATTGAATCGTTCTACAATCACTTAGCTACTCTCTACTCCATGAATTATGTAGTGAGTCCTAATAAAAGTCAAATAAAGGTTAAACTCAATCATGAATTTATTTATACTCCTGTGGAATTAGGTTTTATTCTACTGGAATTGCTTCTATTTACCTAAGACGTATTTAATCAAACCGATAAATGTCATGTTCTATCTTTATAAAATACAAGCTTTTGTCTTTCACTTCGTTCGCGTTCATATAGGTTTTTGGAAAAATATGGGAGCCTATTACCGTCTCTAGGGTCCAATCTATCTCTGTACCAAAATTCTTCAAAATCAGTTCAGCGATTTAGGAGTGAAAGCGTTACGAACAAACAAACTCACTTTCGAATTTGTATTACTAGTTATGATCTTTGCTCTGCATAGTAACAAGCTACTTTTTCATCTCAAGGAACGAGACATCGTTTCTTTTAACTTTAAAATATCTTCATTTTACGTCTGTTGAAGATACCGAAAGTGCTTGTAGTTGTGGAAATCTTAAATATTATTGACATTGTCTAGACGGTCGTGTTATGAGAAATTGTAAATGTACGGAGTTTTTGAGGAAAAATATTGCTTATTGGAAAATTGGCTCCTGGTTTATTAAACTACTACGCTTGTACACTATCACTATTTGTAGACGTTGGGTCCACAAACATTTTAGCGCATTTTTCTCCATTGATTTGTATACGTTTTGAACGTGCAACCTCCCTCACCTTCACCTTTCTGTTTTACTGACTTTTCAAAGACAGACATTTCAAAAGTACCTGTAATGATTAACGGTTTTATGGAAAAATGTTTTGTTAGAGTATGAGTGTCGTGGATAAATAAACGAATGCTTGTTCTTCACAACATTGCGGTTTATTGTAAAGGTAAATATATTGTGACACGTATTCAGATTGAATACAGATGTATCTCCAATTCGTTAGTATTTGAAACTTTTCATATTGAAGCAGAATAAATACTCAATCAAGATTTAGAACTTTTTGTACTCAAATATGAGCGACGTGCCAGAATTATTGGTCTCGTCTCAATAGTACTGAAATGTTGAGTTTTGAAAAAGTTCCAAGTTGGATAGCAATACCGCAATGAGAAAGAGGTTTGACACCAATTGCTTAACCTTTTGAACGCCATTGTCACGTATACACGACAAGCAAACCCGTGCCACCAAACGTCACAAATATATGACAAAAAGTACGGCGAATTTGTGGCTTGGCGTCAGGGGTACGACGCGCCGATGCGTTTGTGCTCTGACGTTCAAAAGGTTAATCAAAGTCTACAAGCATTGCAGCAAAGCAAATATGAGATAAAATGTCGGATGAAATCTCCTTTATTTTCCAACTACCTACTTTTCAATCGGATTAAAAAGTAGGAGGTTCTGTTTTCGTTTGTATGTTTTAACATATGTACACTTGTACAGCCATAACTTCGTTGTTTACGAACAGATTATTTTAGTAGGAATGAAACAGTCGAGGAATAATAAGGTTAAGCATCTTAAAGACCGTTTTACGGAGTAATTCGGACTAAACAAAGTTTAATTTTTTCTACGTGCTAAGTTCATGTTGCCAACATTTTCAAAGCGAACGACATAGACAGTTTGAAACGGCGAGAAAGAGAAAATTAAATTGTTTAACCTTTACATTTCTCTTCTATTCATAGCTTACATGAGGAAAAAGTAATCTAATACTTAGAGAGTGTCTGTATAAAAAGGAATCTGAATTTACATCTCTCACAGGAAAACACGGTATTTCGAAGTGTATTACTTTAATCCGACGTAAAATGTACACACACAACATTTGGCCTTGTCGTAAAACACAGATTTGATTTTGACGAGTGTAAGCCAAACATATAAACATATTTTTTTGTAAATCCTCCCTGTAGATAATTATTGATTTTTATATCCTATTTTTATTTTTAGCCTTAAATATCAAAATCAATAATTACTTTTTTGTGTAAATCCTGGGGTTTTCAAAGGACGGGATTATTATATATATGTCACCGGTAAATTGCAGAGTCCGTAAGATTGTAATAAATCTTCATTATATTATAATTTCTTTATATACTATGTAAAAATCGTTTTGTTTACATTAAATCCCATCCAAATTCAATAGTTCCCAATATATCCATGGCTTATTAAGAAAAAGCAGTTTACAATTTCACGCGATATTTTACAATCTTACGGCGTTAGCCATTTTTCGGTGACAAATATACAGGAACCTACGAAAGATTTTCATAATAATACGTAGAGAGCCCGACTGATAAGTTTTGGTGTAAATAAAATAGATGTAGGTACTAACTTGCAAACTTTTAGAAAACAAAAGTTAAAAGACGATAAAGTTTAAAAAATAAAACACAGCAATGTTATTTTTGAAGCCTGTGTTGGTAGATTTGTAGCGGCATCAATGCCGCCACATGAAAAACTAAGAAGCGAAATTTGTACGGCAACAAAAAGAACCGCAGCGCCATCTACGACGAACTAATAACGAAATCCTGTATCGCGCAAGCAAAGTTCTCCGTGCGATTTGAACAAATACAACAGTCCGTTATCCATATCATCTATCGGGCAGTTGCCCACTAGACACAACAACCGTTTGGTTCGGGAGATCCTCCCCTTTTCAGTGGAGGTGTGTGGGAGTTTACTCTCTGTACCGCATACCTCTATAGGTTACTATAGACACTTTCTCCAGTTTCCTACTTCCGAAATGGGATCATGATTCAGAGTTTTTCTTTATAAACTTAAAAAATCACACAGTGTTCATTTATCCTCAACTAAGCACTTACGCATTAAAAGTTAATGAAATAAGTTTTCTAAGGGCGAACTTTTAATTAAAATAAGTAATCAGAACCCAAAAGAACTTGTAATAACAATCTTTATGTCGAAAACACAGCGATATCCTTGAAAACAGTTTCCATTTAACTAATAGTAGCAGAAACATGAAAACTGTGTCCAAAGAAATCGCTAAACAATAAAATTACCGTGAAATTGCATTGCCTAAGTTTTAAAGTTTCTGACTGAACAGTGACTCCTGGGAATCGAACCGTACTTCTAGAATTCATATCTACTTATTTTCATTACCTGTGTGTTTTGAAGTTTTTTTTTATTTTTTACTTTATCACGGAGACAAAATTTCCTGTGAGCGTCAAATGATGAAAAATTTCGCGCATTTCTCTTAAAGTGGCGTTAGGTACGCGTTCTATTTTAAGAAGAAAAAATAAACTGAAAAAAGACGAATCCTTACATAATTACATACCCTTAGCGGAATATAAATGACTTCAAAAATATCTGCTGCTAAAAATGTTAATGGAAAAATCCATAGGGACTCATGAAACGTTCATATTTTCTTGTAATCCTTCATTTCTTTTGATGTATGAGTTGTTTTTCGATTCATCAAAGGCGTAAAATAGCGTAGGTTGCATACGAAATAAGGTTTGAATATTTTCGTCGGTTCTCGGTTAGTTAACTTTCTCACCCTAACGTCTCTTTCAAAAGGTATATAGATGGTACTGAATAAATTAATTGTTGAAAATTTTCGGGTTGTTATCAAATTAATACAAAGACCTTTATTCCGGTTCCTTGACGAGAAGACATGAAAATTATTTCTGTTTCAGTCAATATTGATTTTGGCAGCTTCTGATTTAATTAGGAGCATCATCATTGTAGATGGGTCCACTTTGGCGAGAAGTAATAATAATAATGGCTTTTATATTCCTTTATCCTACCTTCCTCTCTGTCGTTTCGCACTTGGCAGAGCGGTTGACTTGCTACGTCGAGGCGTTCACGTCAGTTGTAGAGGCCGACTTAGTTCTCCACACGATCTTACGCCATCTGTCTCCATTGGCAGACTATCTGGCACAGTCAGATACACGGATTCCTACTGCGGATTTCACTTGATCAGTCCAGCGATATGAACTGCCCCGCGATCTGGTTCCCTCTACATTTTTCCTGCTCGACCAGTCGCTCTATTGACCATAATGCAACAAACTCCACCAGATAATGCAACAAAAACGTATTAATAAAACACAGTATATGCTTACAATCGGTAACATTGACATTGTGGAGACTGGTGCCTGTACTAGGAATACTTTACGCTCTAGGCCTCCCAAACTATAGGATACGTTACAGCTGTTCAAAAACATTTAGAAAAATTGATTATGGGAAAATAAAATTACCGAATGTATATAATTATATGGTGCAGGTTAGGAGGTAATGTGCTTAGTCTGCAATGACGTATTATGTACCAACATCCCAGCTCTAGAAAACAGTGCAAGCACAATCGGTATTAATCTGTAAATGCCCCACGACATCGCGGGAGACCCAGGAGAAGATGGCGAGACGAGCTTGACGTATATCGGCAGGATTGGTCCACACTTGCCCAAAGCCGGGAGGAATGGAAGGAAGGAAGGGACGCCTTTGCCCTGCAGTGGGACATAATTGGCTAAAAATAAAATAAGATAACATAGCTACGTGTTTGCGTGCAGGGTATAGGATCGTGGCAGTTGCCTTCATCTTTTGTTGCCATTTTAGAGTGCGGGTAGCTCTTCTATAGTTAATATATCATTGGCTACACGTGTCCGTTTTTCCCGTTGCCCCGTCCCTGTCACGGTAGCAGTTGAAAGGGCATTGTTATCATTCCGCTTGTTAAGGCCACTTGTAGGTGACTTGAATGTTCAACAAAACGTCGTTTAATTAATTTATTGTATTCTTTGAACCATTGTGTTTTCATTCAAATATGTAACACATGTTTTAGAAATATGAGCCTTGTTATGAGAATTTCAAGTCTTCAACCGCATTTTTTTGCAGTAGGTTTAGTAGTATCGTATGTACGTAGTCAATTATTTACTAAAGAAGTTATGAGTAATTTTACCAAGTGGAAGAGTGGACGCCTTGCTGCAAACGGCGAGTTACCAATCGTTTATAACGCGTATAAAGATGAGATAGGTATGTATATCTATACTAATATAATGAAGCTGAAGAGTTTGTTTGTTTGTTTGAACGGGCTAATGTCTAGAACCATCAGTCGGATTTGGAAAATTATTTTTGTATATAATAGCAACATTCTTGAGGAAGGCTTTATATACGGGAACGGGGACAAACGGGCAATTTGTAGAAATGTTTTAAGCTGTAAAATCAAAAACTAAACACGTTTATGAAAACACTGGCTTAGGGCAGCCAGTGACGGTGTGGCAATTCCTTAACGGTCAAAATTTTCAGTTACTAATACCCGTACTTTAAAATCTTATGTTGCGGTTACATCACTCTAAATTACACTAAATTTAAAAAAATATATATTCATAGAGTTACATGAGTACCTGTCAACGATTTTATTATAAATTTCCTACAGTTTTGCGCATTTCTGATGAAGCACTAACATAAATATTACTTTTAGGTGTTGATTTAAAGATATACTTTTAAACAGCATTCAAAAACATCTGTCACATTAGTCTAGTAAAAATCTAAAATAAGGAAAACCAAAGCCAACAGAATTTTATAAAAATGCTTTAAAATGAACTAAACTTGCAGTTCCATGTTGAGGTTTTTGTTTGACAAATGTTTTATTTATATTTCCAGACCGGGCTTGTGCGTGCACCAGACTATTTTTCGAAAGAAAGAAAAAAGAATTCGCCACATTGAACACGTATAATTTTGAATTGAATAAAAATACGCCGAATATATAAAAGTAGATCTCCGTTAAAAAATCACATGAAAAAAAACTCTGCGGATTTTTGTGCAGATGTGCGGAGAGAGATTTTTTTGGGCACAAATTAATAGTAACCGTATAGAAACTTAAAAGTAACCGAGCTTTACTTTAGAACCTAAATGTAGTTGCAATGACTGAAATGATTTGAAAAAGCGAAAAATGAAAAAAAAAAGTGAAAAATATGTATGTATGAAAAGAAACGAGTACAATTACAGATCAATTGCGTGAAAAAAATAATAAAATGTTCATAAATATTTGTAAATTTCTTTGCGGTGCTTTCTGACCGTGGGTCTGGTTCTGCCCCACCGTGGCTCTGCCTGCCTGATACAGCGCCGCCTATAGCGGGCTGCGGACAAACGGCGGTATTTGGACTGGCAGCACGGTTCAGCGGCTACCTCAGCTCTTGAAGTAAGGGGGAGAACCGATTCTCCAATAATGTATGGTGATGAAAATATTTAGTATGAACACCATAGCTTTCCAGCAGAATTTTTATATAAAGAAAGTAAAGATAATTACAAACCGGTTATCCAAGGGGTCACCGGTTCGTAAGCTAGCAGCTCGGACCGAAATAAGATGCTTGTTCCGTGGGTAATATGCACACATCCTCGGATAGGATCGACTCGCTGACTAATTAAATATTCCAGCTATATTGCGGTCGGCTTCCAGTCAAACTGAATTCAGCTGAATACCAGGATTTTACGATCGACATTATAAATAGTTAGTTAAATATATATATATATATTTTTATGAAATAATATATCATGTATTAAAATAAAAAATATGTTTAATCAACTCTTCGAAATTGAAAAACTTATTTATCCGATTTTCATAATTGGCCGGTAAATCACACTAGCTCAGACAAATCTATTATTAAAAGTCTTTATATTATTTATAAGATGACGCGGGAAATAAATAGTTATGTACTTAGTTAACTAAGGAACATAATTTTTCCTAGTGACCAAACGCCTCTAAATGGTTCAACGCGCAGCAAATTACCACTCGGCTCATAGATGGCGTTGTACTGTTTCACGATATGCTAGATAGCGCTATGGTTTCTTTACATCTGCAGACATAATAACGCTCTCTTGAAAGTGGGTTTTTATTGACCTATACATATATCTACAAAATCAATAATCCAGCCAAAACGATGTCTTAAGAAATCAATAACTTAAATAAATCCTAAGATCATCGTTTCTTACAGCTGAGTTAATCTACAAATTATGTATTATAAAAAAGTACTTTGGGCTGATCCAAAAATTGTCAGTGAAAAGAAAAATACGAAAAAAGTTTATTCAAAGCTTTCAAAATGCTCCCCTCCAACCCCAATGCACTTATACATGCGGGTGAACCAGCTTTCAAAACATTTAAAAAATATATTTTGCGGGAGGTCGAAATTTTTTGACGGCCTCGTCTGCAGTGGTAAATTTTCGGCCACGAAGCATTTTTTATCGTGGGAAATAAAACAATCGCATGGAGCTAAATCTGGGCTGTACTGGGTATTCAAATAGTCCATGATTCTAGCAGCTGAGTGAGCGGGCGCGTTTTCTTGGTGAAAAAGAATGCCACGGACGCCGCTCCTTGGTCGTTCGCTATTGAACTCCTCAAAAGCTTGAGGCAGATAAACTTGGCAATACCATTCACTAGTACAAAACTTTTCTACATTCCTCCAGCGAAATGACTGCTACTGGTCCACTGCGTCGAAAAAAATCTTTGTGGGCAACTCGTCTTCTTTAAACACCTATTGCGTGGATTGTTGCTTCGTCAGAGGATCGTAGTTGTAAATCCAAGATTAGTCAGTTATAGGGATGTAGGATACGTTTTGCGAAGTTCCTCCTTCAAACTTTTCTTACATAAAGCTCTTTCGTAAGAAAATGAGGTATTCATCGCGAAGCAAGCTTCAAGCTTCAAGCTTTAACTTTAAGGTATTCAGTTCAGCCTGAATCTCTTGATATTGCCACTCTACCCTGATGACATTTACATGAGTTACTGCAGTTGTAGATCTGCCGGGTCTGGGGTTATCGTTTAGATTCTCTTTATCACGTTTAAATTCACGAAACCAATAAGTAACTGTTGCTAACGCAGGAGCAGACTCCCCAAATACAGTTTGTAAAATTTCGTGAGTTTCTTTGTAGGTTAACCTGCAACAAAAGTAGAGTGACAGATAATCTTTAAAAATATTTAAAAAAAAAACAACACATAGGTGGGCAATGATTTTCACCAAGGAGATTTGTATTGCAAGTAGCCATCAATACAAAATAGTTTCAGAAAAAAAAAGACTGTATTTATTCTGTGGCTAACAATATTCGGAAAAACCAAGGTATTATAGATGTAGAAGTCTGTATTTAAGTTTGTTAATTAATCATGCTGCAACGGTTTAACGGATTTGTATACATTTGGAACATGAGTAGACCGTAGCCTTGCTTAGGTCATAGAATAGGACTGCAATAGACAAGCGATCCTGGCAGGGTTGCGGAATTTGTTTGAAAGAGTCACCGCGGCCCTGGAACGCAAAAGGCTTTCGAAGGATCACGGATAGCTTTTAGTTAGTAAGAGTTTGACACGCCCTTCCGCTCCACCCAGAGCGGAAGACATCATTTGATGATGCTGATGATGATAAAAAAAAAACATAACCAGGCCAACGATATGGGTGTGGACTTTATTAACCTGGCTTCTGTCAGCGGCTTCGCCACCGTGAAACTTTGAAAATCATCCCAAGGGAAAATACACTCAAGATGAAACTGTTCTACACGCGTGCCAAGTTTCATCCAAAGCTGTGAAGACGTGATCAACAGATAGACAGAGTTACTTTCGCATTTCTAATATCAGTGTGGAAATAAGAAATGTTGCTGGTACCCGGGTTTACCTAAATGTATTCGTATTTGAATAGGATAACTTTTGGATTCCTTGGCTGGCAAGGAAGTGGTTCTAGAGGGTTCTTCCTTAAATAGATTGGATATTGAATAGTGAGACCCTAAACTTTCGTAATATTCAAAGTTATTTGACGCCACGTTATTGATTTCTCTAGGTAGATATTATGTATCCAATACGTACCCAAATTTTATTTTTGAATGTCTTTGCTCCTCTGAACTTCCTTTTTCCTGTGACTACGCTCTTGTGACCAAAGGATCCGTCCATTTGTCAGGAAAAAGTATTACCAATGGTACTCAGCCATACTGTAGCACTCTATAACTAAGAATTTTCTAAATCGGATCAGGGGCTCAACTATGACGTCTTAAAACCATCACGATTCTGGTGTGAGAGGAAGACGAAGCTATACAAGATGCATATCACTATCCCTTTTTTATAACGGAATCTTGACGGCATTGACACGCCAAAATACTACCAGAGCTTACTTGCGACATACAAACAATTTTACATTTACTTTACTGAAACTATTTTTTTATTGGCTTCTAAAGTGACCAAACCATGCCACGCACCTTAGGGGGAAAATAACACTCAGATACACACAATGACCCACCAAATCTTAGTCCGCATTGCACCTGGTTTCATGGATTTCTTGCCTGTTTTGTATAAATCAAATTGAATGGAGTAAGTACTTAAGATGTGTCCTGATATTTATCCCGATTTAAAAAGATTTACAGAAATTAATAATTGCTTCAATAAAATATTCCCTGAGATAATTCCCATATTGAGTTAAACAGAGCATCGAGATGCCTTTCCGGCCACTACTAGCGACGGTACTGCCAAAACTTGGGATGCATATCAAGCGTGGCAGTAAGTGTCATAGTTTACTCATTGAAATTGACGGCCCGTGACAGTTAAGGTTATGGTTAAGGCAGCCGAAAATTGTGCTGACATTAATTAATGTTGATCGACGTCGGTCGATTGATCGACGTCGACCGTGTAATTCTTCCGTCGATGGCATCGATCGATGCTGATGGATTGGTAAACACCATTAATAGCAATGGAAGCCTCATGGAGGTATGCGGAACAAGGTTGAAGGTCCCGCAAATCTCTACTAAAAAGGGAGGATCCCTCGGCCAGACGGGTGTTGTGTCTGGTGGCCAACTTATCTTTTGGTTTTAGTTGGGCGGTTGTAAAGGTTTTTTTTTTATTTTGTTTTTTATTCATCTCCACAAATAACATCCTTATGTTAGACATATAAGTTGAAAAGAAAAGATGGATGGATTGTGTTAGGAGTGATATTTATGAAGGCTGAGTGTCGGCACTTTTTGAACGTCAAAGTTCTACATAAAGACAGTCCCCCAGAACGCCCACCCATCAGGTGCGATGTGTGATTTGGGTGACGTCAGGTGTTCTTGTAGTTCGTATTTGGCGGTACAGAAGCCGCTACAGCCACTAACCGCTACAAGCGTGGCGTTCCGTGCTCTGTGGATTTAACAAAGAGGATTTCAATTTATGCGATACACCGAACGCTGAACCTGTTTTTCTTTTAATTTCAGCACGCTTTTAAAGTGTTTAAAAATATTATAACCATAGAACGGGTAAAAATAAAGAGCCATTTTGAAAAGCATTTCGTTACGTAATAATTTCTGAAATATTATTAATTTCCCTGTGTATTTTACTTTGGCTGTTTTATCATTATTTTCATTACAAAGAGATGACATTAAGATTTCATGGGAGCGATGTTGTAGGTATAGTTTGTAAATTACCGATAGTTTGTTAGTAGATATGTTATTTGTTATTATTATTAATAATGTTCGGTAATTATTAATATTTTTTTCAATTAATCACATTTACCGTAATAGATATACTAGATTTAGTTTATGTAAAATTTATATTTATAATATATTAAACATATTATGGCAATACCTACATTATTACATCTGGCGAAACCATAAGCCATAGTCGTAAATACATTTTACATTATTACTAACTGCATATAACGAACTATTTGATTTGAACTGCATTTGAGGAGCTCGTGGCGAAATAATATCAGCCGCACGGCACGATCTTTCTTGCCGAGGTCGGTATGTGGATGGGTGACCATCTTAACATACTGAGACTTCTCCATGCCTCGGAAAGGACGTTAAGCCGTTGGTACCGGCTGTCATTTGTAGATATTATGTTATTATTTGTAGTCGTTACGGAATGTCAGAAGCCAGAAAATCTGACATCAGTCTTGCCAAGAAGTACCTTGTTGCCAGTTAGGCAGATAGGCAGCCGCTCCACGTAAAATACCGGAATTTAGGTGAATCCAGTTTGACTGGAAGCCAAACTCAATATAGTTACGAAAAGCTAGGCAGATGATATGATTTGATCTACATGGATCGGGAAGAATATTAGAGAGGTGTAAGGTAGGTAGGCTATAAGGTTGTTTCCACCCATGAACATCGGATATGTACATTATTATGTTTCCACCACATACAAATATTTTTTTGGAAGGTTTGTAAAGCCTTTTAAGTATTTTCACATAGTTAAGCCCTTTCTTGAAATAAACAATATTTTTTTATAAAATATAAGTAGATTATATGCGTGGGATGAAATCACAGTGGGTGTAATCTTTAGGACGTAGAAAAATAAAACTGTCATTTTCGCACGAAATAGGTATTGAAAAAATATCGTATTACGTTCGAGGTTGAAATCGGTGCGGTCGTCTGTGTAGGAATGCGAAAAGGCGCCACATTCACAACTCCATTGAAAACTTCAATCCAACACAAGTATGGCAATTTTTAAAGTCTCTTGGTATTGGTAAAACAACTAGCAAGAGTTCTCCAGATAAGATGGACCTCAATGCACTTAATGCACATTTTTCAAAATCTCCAATTGTACTCGATACTCTTGTTAAATCGTCAACTCTCCATGATCTTTCTACTCTTCCTTTGCCTAAAAATACTTCTTTCTCTTTCCACCCAATTACTGAACTGGATATTAGGAAATGTATCCTATCAATCTCCACTAAAGCGGTAGGTGATGATGGCCTTCAACTGCAAATGTTCCTACCCATTATAAGTGAAATTGTTCCCGTCATAACTCATATAATAAATTTTTCTCTCTACACTAACTCTTTCCCTTCAGCATGGAAGAGGGCTCATGTCCTACCGCTACCTAAAGTTTCAAATCCCTCCACACCATCCCAGTTCCGTCCGATATCCATCCTCCCAGTCCTCTCCAAAGTCCTCGAGAGTGTCGTACAAAGGCAACTGTCTTATTATCTTTCCTCTAATGGCCTGTTGAGTCCTTACCAATCTGGCTTCAGACCTGGCCATAGCACTGTGACAACTCTTGTCAAAATTACTGACGACATAAGGCTGGCTATGGAGAACAAATGTCTAACAGTATTGGTTCTACTGGACTTCAGCAGTGCTTTTAATTCAGTTGACTTTGACATTCTTCTGGGAATCCTTTCCTCTCTTAATGTTTCTGCAACGGTAATTGAGTGGTTCAAATCCTATCTTCAGGGCCGCTCGCAGTCTGTTCGATCTGATGAAGTTTCCTCTGAATGGTGTGATTTGGCTGCGGGCTGGTGTTCCACAAGGTGGCGTCCTCTCACCTCTTCTCTTCTCAGTTTTTATAAACGTTATCGCAAAGGTCCTTACTTCAAACTATCATCTCTATGCAGACGACCTGCAGCTATATCGTCACTTTAAAGTGGATGAACTGGCTGGAGCGGTAGCTGCCATCAATGATGACCTTGCAAGTATCAACACGTGGGCTATATCCTTTGGACTTTTGCTGAACCCAACTAAATCTCAAGCGCTCATTATTGGTGGTAGATACATGCTCAGCCAATTAGATCACCGGGCTCTGCCGCCAGTAGTTTATGACTCAGTGCCTATAGCATACTCTAAAAGCGCTAAAAATCTCGGCGTATATATGGACACTAACCTCTCTTGGGAAGTTCATGTTGCTCATGTTAGTAAGAGGGTATTCTACACTTTCCAGTCTCTCAAACGTCTCCAAAAATTCTTACCATTTCGCACTAAGGTCAGTCTTGCTCAATCTCTTCTTCTTCCACTTATAGATTATGCGGATGTCTGTTTTCTAGATGCAACGGAGGTGCTCCTAGATAAACTTGAACGACTGCAGAACTTGTGCATTCGCTTTATTTTTGGCCTCCGGAAATATGACCACGTGTCGGAGTTCCGGACCAAACTGGAGTGGCTGCCAATTCGGCGTCGGCGAGATACTCACATCCTATCCCTTCTCTTTACTATCCTGCACACTCCTAATTCTCCTCAATACCTTCGTGAACGTTTTGAGTACCTCGTCCCGAGAGGTAAACCATGTCGTACTGCCACTTCTCTTCTCCTTCGTACTCCGCGTCACACTTCCAGCCGCTATGGTGGATCCTTCTCTGTTACTGCAGTGCGTCTCTGGAACTCTCTCCCACACTCCTTACGCGACAGCCCTTCTCTTGACATCTTCAAGAGGAAAGTTAAAGAGCATTTCCTTTTGCAAATGACATAATATTTATAGATATGTATGTATATATTTATATGTTTATGTATGTAAGTATATTTATGTATGATACAGAATGTAGTATTGTAAAATGTGTGCACTGGATCCTACCCTCTATTGTGATCTCTCTCTATCACTCAAAGGTTTGCTGGTAGAAAACTCATTTTTGAGTTAAGCTCGCCTTTGTACATGAACTATTTAAATCACTGTGAATTAATATAAGCTGTTATGGTGTACAATAAAGAATTAAAGAATTAAAGAGGTTGGTGACAGTAAAAATGGGTTCGTCACCATAAGGTTTGTTTTTGCTTGCTGCGTTCACGATAAAATGTACTTTACCAAATTAATAGTGTCAAAATGTCAATGTCGGCAAATCGCCGTTGCTAATGAAAAGTGACACTTCTTTTTTATTCGAGATGGGTTTGCTCTTGTCAAAGTCATATGAGATGACAGAGACAAAGTCGACGATGAAGCGAGCTTACTCAGAAGAAGCCTGTTCACTCTAATTTTGAAGAGATTAGGATTGTATGCGTTCGGAAACACAGACGCAGGCAGAGAATTCCACTCCTTTGCTGTGCGTATTATAAAAGACGTTTGGAAACGTTTAGTGCAAATTAGTGGAATAGCAACAAGGTAGGGATAGTAACTTGCAGTGCGTCTAGATGTCCGATGGTAGAAGGGGGCCGGTGGGATGAGGTCGTGGAGTTCCTGGACACCCTTCCCTAAGTAAAATCTGTAGAAGACCGACAAGCAGGCAACTTTGCGGCCGACGCTTATAATTAAATTAAGCAGAGAGGTGATTGTCGTATTTTTAAGAAATCTTCGTATTTGCATCGCTGAAAGCAATCTGTGGGTCCGTTAGTGCGCCTGCCAGAGTTGCGGCATTTGTTCGAGAGACTCACCGCGGCTCTGGAACACAAAGGACATTAGAAGGAACACGGGTGGGGTGTAGTCAGTAAGAGTATGCCACTCCCTTCCGCTCCGCCCAGAGCGGAAGAAGTCATTTTTGATAAAAATACGTAGCAATCTGTCAAAAATACTTCAAAATGTTGGGAAGGTATCACAATATTTAACAAGTTTTTGACTATGATTGTGTCCGAGATGATATTGCGAATTGAATATTCAAAGATTTTCAAGTACAAGAATGCGCTGTCAATAGTGATTGAAAATATTTTTCTAGGCGGTCTGCTCATTGCCGTAATTTCAAAAGGTATTAAGTGCCTAGACTTGACAGAGGAAAGGATTTGAAAAATGACGAAATTATGAAGGACTCGACAGCACCTCCGTTTATTTTGACCTAATTCCGTCCCTACAGGTTATCTAATAACAAGGCGTGAACTTTAATTGTTATCGATTGTTCTAGGTGTGCACAATAGGGGTGTTGGCCAACACGATGAACATAGCCGTTCTGACGCGGCGGGACATGGCCGCCGCCCCTATCAACAGGCTCCTCAAGTGGCTGGCTGTGGCAGACGTCTTCGTCATGATTGAATACGTGCCCTTCGTTATTTATAGGCATTTGGTGAGTTTATTATATTTTATTAGAAAGAAAAATTATTATTAGCTTACGTACTTACTCGATATTGTACAACGTGTAACAGAAATTAACGCAATACCTACCAATAAACCAGCTGTTCAGTACATTTTGTCGAGTCATGCGCACAAAAATGTATGAGGCAGTCGATTATTTTTCCCGATTTCAATGTTTGTCCCATAGTAATAGTTGTTCATAATTGGGAATATGCATGCAATTTTTTTATTTGCAACATAAAATACTTATTGGCTCTAGTAAACAATTATGTTTTTTTTTTTAAATACCTTCAACAACGAGAAAGTTATATAGCTTCAAAGATGCCAATTAGAAAGAGAAGTCCGATACGAACTCTGACGTCAAATACCATGTCGCCTATACCGCTGCCATAGAGAACAGCGTCTTCGCGAGAGGGAAAGATATATTTGTTTAAAACAGTTATATCTCGATTTTCACTGTTAGTATTATATTTTTAGATAAACTGTATAGATACTAAATATTTTTTTCATGCATATTCCCTATTATGAGTCTAATGATCCCTTTTCAAGCATTGCATTTATTCTGTTACACGTTGTATATTAGAAGATGGGTGATTCAAAATGCGTATCAGTGGTCAGTACTTAAATTGGATCGGTAAAAACCAAATAGAAAAAAAACCTATTGGGTAATTCACATAATATGAAATTGCCGTTTTATAACACAGGCCACTTTGAAGTACGACAAGTATCAAAAAATGGTTTCGACATTAAAATTCCAAAAATTGATCTCACTGTAATTTAGAAAATGCCGTCAAATCTGTGATTGAACTCAAATAAATGTCAACAACTTCATCAGACAGCGTGAAAGTGATGTGATGGAACTTTTATTTTTTTGCGGTTGAAAGTAATTACGTAACGCTCGCGCCCTGTCAATAGCTTTTATATCAAAACCAATCGACCATCGATCCATTTCGGGAAATTTTAAAATCCGTTGGAATTCACGATAACTTGTCAAAATGAAAACGATTACGCGCAATAATTCTGCAGATATATCTGATAGCAAATAAACAACAAGTAAGTCGGCTACGAAAAAAATTAAAATGGAAGGCGTCAAATAAACTTGCAATAGCCCACATACATTTTTAACATGAATAATTCCTAAATCGGAAAAATGAATCTTTATCTATCGAGATCCTTTACATTTTCTAGTAATGAACAACTATTCACAATTTATTTTTCGGGTAACTATGAAGAGACTTAAGGGAAAGGTCAACGTCCTTTATTGCAAATTTATCTGGCCCCTAGCATAAATACCTACACAAAAATATAAATTAAATTTAAAAAAAAGAAAAAAAAATGCCGCGGTCTTGTGAGTGAATAAATAAGTTGCAAGTGTGAATTAAAAAAAAGGCTTATTAAGCGAGACGGCCACGGCGGCGTTGACGCGATGTGTTCCATATTAAATTAAAATAGACTACATAATTTGGCAGGATTTTTACTCTGTAAGCTTTACCGAAATTCAAAATTTCGGTTTTATAGACCCACTAGCTACTGCCCGCGGCTCCGTCCGCGTTATTGTCGAAAATGATCCCACATCAACATACTCCCGGGAAGAAAAGTACCCTATGTGTTATTCCAGACTATAATCTGCCCCTCTGCCAAAATTCATCAAGATCCGTTCAGCCATTCTGACGTGAAAGAGTAACAAACATACATCCATACTCACAAACTTTCACATTTATAATTTTAGTTGGATATTTGATTAAAAACGAGTCCAAGCGATTCTGAAATGTTGCCCCAGATTCAGTTAAAGACGAGGCGAAATTGTAAATCTTTTGCCAAAAATTTCAAAGGAAATATACTTAAATACATAGGTACAATGATTGTATAAAGTGGCGAGCAGACAAGAAAATAAAACTACTATTTTTTACATTTCTTATATTCGAAATGAAAAGTAGAGTGTTTAACACGGGTGAAAGTCATCAATTCTTGCTCGGACTGTAGAGACTCGTATGGGAATGGATTCCTTTCGGCCCTTGTGTAACAATCTAGATACTGTTTCCTCCTTTCATCCTCGTAGTTGATGAAGATAGTAGTATCAAATCCATTTCTGCATCCAAGCAATATGGCCGTGTTACCATACCGTACTATATACTTTGTGACGAGAGAATCCACGAGTAGTTTCCATTGACAAAGAGGAATAGACTGAGCGTTCTCTATTCAGCTGTAAAGTGGTCAGAAAACTGCGAGAGTGGCAAAGTGACCATGCGACCTATTTCTGTAGGTTTTTTTTTCTATTATTATATTTGGGTTTTATATTACTACGGCTCTGTAGGTAAGATTGACGTAAGTAACACTGACTTATGTCACTATGACCTACAGAAAAGAGTACAGGTATTAGTCGCTTACTAGATTTTTCTCTTTTTAGCCTTGACTGGTGACTTTAATTTATTAAGGCTACAGAAAAATCTGGTGAAACAGAAGACAAAATCAATGGTTGCTCTGTTTTAGTCCACTCACAAAAAAAATATCTTTTTTAACCGCCTTCCCCAGAAGGAGAGTGGAAGATGATTTTTACAGTAGTAAATTTTGTGTTAGTTTGTGATAATATTGCTCAGTCCATTCCTCTAAGAGTCCGATGGTTTCCATGAGCGACGAATTTATGAAGTTTCGATCAACTGGACGGCCTGTTACACAAAAAGAAGGTAACTTTTCAAACAATATTGAATGCTACGAGCGCCGTACAATCAAAGGCCTTAATTTGGTGCCTTTGATATTCATTTTTTAAAAGGGACTTGAATTTTTCATAGTGCCGATATATCTGTGTTTGTGGATTTTTCGTAAGGTTGTATATATTTTTTTTGGAACAGAATTTTGCTACCATGCATTTTTTTCATAATCTCTGTGTGTAGTGCAAGTAAAATTGTAGAGGTATGTATGGTAAGGTAGACTCTGGAAGTAGTGAACAGATTACGGAATTCAATTACTGATAGAGAAGCTATAGGTACTTGTCACTGAGTGTCAAAGACTATTCTATCCCGGATAAAAAACTCGTTTGTACTGAATGGGCGGAAATCACGGTGAAACGATCGCAAGCAACATCAAAAAGTTAAGGCCAGTCTTCATACAAGCTGACTTGGAATTTTTCATCAGGTAAGACTACTCAACTGTGCGGAGATAAAATAGCTGTCGGAAAGCAATTTACTCACAGGAAATACCAAGTTTATGAAGAATAGAAAAGTTATCGATAGATGACGTGACATAATTGACCAAATCATCATCCTATTTCCACTATTACATGTAATGTTTGTGAGTGTCAAAACAATAGGGATGTTGCTGTGTTAAAAAAATATGGTTCTCTATTTAGTCCGTCAGTTATGTTATCGAACAATATTGAATACTTACGTTTTTTTAATTTTAACAAATCAATAAAAAATAACGAATAAGGAGTGGGGCTTCTAACGTCACTTTCCAGTAAAAAGAGTACTGGTAAGTGACGTCACACATTTTAAATAAATATAAATTAATAAATAATAAACCTTTATTCAAAATTCAAATTGTTATAATAGAATAATAAATCTTAGATAATAATATAGGTGAACAATGTAAGATGCATGTACTGGCGGCAAGAGCTCAACAATGTACCTACTAAGAATCATATAAAAATGTTTACAATATTTACTTAATATTAAAATAGTAACTAAGTTATATTAATTTACTTGATTATCCAAATTTACTTAATTAAACATAGGTCACATAAAATTAATAATAAAAATCATAAATGGATGTGGCCACGAAATTTCATTTTTTGTTTACGTGACGAAAGAAAAAATTACGTGTCCAATATTTTTTGGAAATCTATCTGACGGACTAATAAGATTTTTTTTTTGTCAAATACCCTATTATTTATAGTAGGACATTTCGCCTGTGTAATGAAATCCCATTCAATGCGGGTCGACACTATTGCCATCCATCATCATTATCATCATCAGCGTATAGCAGTCCACTGCTGGTCATAGGCCTTTCCTAGTGCACGCCATTCAACTCGATTTCCGGCAACTCTCATTCAGCTGCTACCAGCCACCCTTCGAAGATCGTCGGTCCACCTAGCCTGAGGCCGTCCTACTTATATGGCCGACCCATTGCCACTTCAGCTTATTCTGTGAACTTTGTCGACAACTTTGGTTCTCTGTCGGAACACTTCGTTGCGGATTCAATCCCTCAAAGAGACTCCATGCATAGCCCGTTCCATAGATTGCTGAGCGACCTTGAAATTATGGACCAGCCGTACCATGAGTGTCCACGTTTCGGCTCCGTAAGTCATCATTGCCATCCACCAGGCACAAAATCTAGATTTCGGGCATTGTCCGATCCAGAAATTAATCCCAGGACCTCATGCTTGGCAGTTGTGCAATCACTAGACGGATAACACTCGAACACTTTTTATTTTAGTTCGCACTCAAACCTTTTTCTAACCTCTGCAACTAAGATCATACATCTTTTAGATTCCTTAAGAGGCTTTACTTTGTGCTCCAAATTGGACTGAAGGAATTTTCAAGTTTCAGTTAGCCGACCAGCAATCAAACGATCGTGGGGTCAGGTATGCCGCTACTAAATCTTGGGTCAGATTTCCAATTGAACCTTAAATACCTACCGCAAAAATTTCCCGAGCCTGACCCTTGTCTCGGATTACGAACGTACATAAACCAGCAGGAACTTTGTTTTCTCTGAAAACTTTTGTTTAATTTAAATGAAGCCTAATTCATCATCATTTTCATTTATTTGTACCAACTCACGTTGGCACCTAATGTCCAGATATGTAGTTCATACAATCCCATTGAAAAAGCACTTTAAGTTTTTACAAAATTTTCCAATATTTCTATTTGTTGTGGAATGTTATGAATATTATACCGTTCTCAAGTTATGCGCTTACTAACATACTATACTTATTTAATGTTTAAATACATAGAAGTGAATATAGTATAAGTAATAGTAGAATGGTGTAAAATAAAAATATTCCATCCATTTATCTAACTAGCTCTGCTCGCAACCAACGAATCAGAATTACGTCCGGTTTGAGTTAAGTATCGGCATTGTGACAGAATTTCTCGAGCAATAAACGCTCTAACGATATCCAGATTATTTCAGACTAGCAGACGTCACGCGGTCTCACTCGCGTAGTTCCCGTTCCCGTAGGAGTACGAGGATAAAATTAATATAGCCTATGTTACTCGCTGAATATGTAGCTTTCCAATGGTGAAAGAATTTTTGAAATCGGCACAGTAGTTTTTGAGTTTATTCATTACAAACAAAGACACACACAAAAATACAAATTTTTCCTCTTTACAATATTAGTGTAGATATGAAGACATTGTGAATTATAGAGTAGAGTAGAGTAAAACATTATTTATTAGGTACTCCAAAATAGTAAAACAATTTTAAGGGGACAATCACGGTCTTATCGCTGATAGCGATATCTGCGATGTAGTAAGTAATCATTTACTTTAAAAAGATGAGCCTGCAGTGAACTGATGAACTACAGAGTTGTTACTTTAAAAATGGAATGTAAGAAATCTAAAATCCCTTTTGTCTCTCGGACCAATAAAAGCCAAGCGGTTTACCTAGGAAATTCCTCTCAAAAACAATGATAGATCAGCTGCAACGTTAAAACGAGAGAATTATATATAATGGCCGCTCGATGATTGCATCCGATTCTTCTATTGTGCTTGTTGATTTACTGGCACTATGGCGCAGCTGGAAGCTATTGTTGAAAGATAGGTAAAATAAAACTGCGATATTGATATTTTCCTTGGAAACGTGAAAGAGAATATGATGTTTAACGTTTTAATAATAAAACGCTCATGTTACATGATACAATACAAGTAGTCTTAGTTGACATTTTTCTAGAAATCATTCACATATAAATAGATATAGAAAGTATATAAAAATTGACAAAGATACGAAATTGACAAAGAAACTCACCAAAGCACAGGAGTGGGAGCTTCTTACGTCACTTACAAGTAGATACACTTGTTTCGTAGTATGTCTTTCAAATTTCACGAAACGTATCGTCTCCATTTTTTTGTTTATGTGACAACAGAATAAATAGGTAAATGTAAATGACGGATCAAATTTTTAAGGAATCTCAATCCTTTTAAAGCAAACTTCATTTACCAAACTTGAATAAGTCACTACGACAGTGGAAAATCTTTCGATTTATAAAAATCAATATCATCAATATACATATATAAGGTCCCATTAAAATAGATGGAAAAAATTAACACAGTGTTTCAGTACGCCTAACAAAAGATATCAAAGCAAAAAATATTGGTTGTCTGTAAAGTCGGTTTACGGACGATAGTTTAACGTGACAACGTCATAACAAAACCTTGATGAAATGATCCTAACGTTACAATGAGCGTAACGTTACAATGAGTCATCCTTTTTCGTGCGTGCAGCCTGCGTTTATCGATTTATTAGACGTTGTCACGTCAAAAACACTGATTATAGTGATTTTATTTTGACCTAAAGTAATAAATTGCCAGCACACTAGAATAAACACATCCGTATGGGTAGGTACTTGGACTCGTGCCCCGCCGCGCTGCGCCGGCCGCGACGCGCGAGTGCAAGTACCTACCTATCCGGGTATCCGAATTATGAGATAACAAAGACATGGGTGTGTTTATGCATTGGGTAACCAACATTTTTTTTAGCTGATTTTTTTTCTTGAAAGTATCTAAGACGTTTTTCTTAGTTTTTTTTTCCATTGTCCTTATTTTGGTGATGATTTCTAAAAGTTTGTCTGTCTATTTTAATAGTACCTTGTTTAAAATTCTTCCGTTACTGACTTGAGAAAGCTGAAATTTGGCATGTAGGTTCCTTGGAGAGTGTAGGGAAAAGCATTTCCCGGAATTCCTACGGGAACGGGAAAAAAAGTGTACGGATCCCTCCGTACCCGTTTTTTCTTTGACAAATTTCTAAAAATATAAATCGAGTACTACTCTAAAATCGTATTAGTAGTTAATAGCTTGCAAAATAAAATTAAATAAGAAAGAATCGCCTACGTTTTCTAAATTATTGGACCGTATGACGGTAAATGAGGTGTTTATCAATTTCTTTTAGCGACAGGAGCATAATGGTCCTAAGTCGAAAACCACTCTCTTCAGTCACTTTTATTGAAAATAAATGGGTCAATGGATTTTCCTCAATTTGCTCCACGTTTCGACCCAGATAAGCTGGACAAGAGTGTAAATGACATAAAAAGTAGTATATAAAAGATTTAATTATGTGGAGTTTTCTTCTTTAAAGCTTACAAACGTTGTATCGCAGCTTATAGAAATGAATGTTGCTCGTCGCTACTCAAACCAAATGGCAGTCCAGAAACATGTCACATATAATGTAGTCAAAATATAGTGTAAAAGTAACTTTGAGAGTAAACACTTTTCCGGCATAAAATTTAGAGATATTGTTGACAGCTTTTTATCCGCGAAAGAATTTTTGATATCAGATCAGTAGATACTTCCATGCAGACATCATCTATTAACCTTCGGCATACAAGGTGAAAACAACTCCTCACCTATACAACGTGGGGTTAAACTAACCCCACTAGAGATTGTCTCTACTTTGTGTGTGCATCATGTGCAATAAGTTTGAATGGGTTTTTCTGTTACGTACATTAATAAGCTAATGAATAAAATACAAAAAGTATCAAATTAAATATTTATTATAAAAAAACTTAAAAATCACGTAACCTTTCCGTGAATTCAACAAAATGTTATTAAATCGAAATAAAAAATCAACAAAAATATTTCTTCTTTTTTAAAAACAAATCATTTTTACCTGTAAAATATAACGGCACAAAGGCAAATTGTTTTCCCTTTCAAAAGAAACAAACGCACTTCTATGCACCTATTGATTTATATAGTAAGGTCACAAATTGTCCCGACATTGGCCCAACTAGATCGAAGCGAACTCGCCACATGGTGGTCGCCGATCTTTGGGAGAGTTCGGCGATCTTGTGCGCGAGACATTAAAAAATGCGTTGTTCCTTGTATGATGAACGTATTCAAACCAACATTCGGAAGGCCCTATCTTTAGTATTTAAACCTTTACCAATGTAGGTATGTCATGGCTTTTTAGTTTTTAATTAACATTATTATTTTGTGCGTCGTTTCAGGCGGAATAAACAGTTTTGTCTTTATTTTCTTACTATCTTTCTAATACATTTTAGAGCGACCAATTCGCACCAGTGTTTCAACAACTATTTTATTTCGCAGGTCCTTCCAGAGAAATTGGACTTCCCGTACTCGTGGGCCATGTACCTGCTGTTTCATATGCACTTTGCTCAAATACTGCACACTGCGTCTATCTGCCTCACTCTTTCTTTGGCCATTTGGAGATATTTGGCGATAAAGTAAGTATACCTACAGCTATAGTAGTATTTTAGTATGTAAATGTTTGTTTGTTGAGCAAATACGATTTCCAAGGCCGCGTTTTCACCTGCCAACAAAACTCACCATTGCGGAGCGCGATCGAGTGATTGATCACATTATAATTCGGTAGTCCGAAATGTAATGCAACTTGTATGCGAGCTGGTTGAAGGTGGAGACGTGGCCTTTGACTAAGTGATATTCTAATTAGCGATAACGATTGTCAAAAAACTCAAATGAATGGGATTGACAGGCGCTACCAAAATGACACGTGGTCAATAGGTACCAAATAATCTTTGTCTAGTGTCACTTTTTATTTGTTATTTTGTACTTAGGTCGACTCAATGCTTTCTACTAGTTAATCTCTGGGTCCGGTTTCAGTCCGCCCCACCAGTGAACACCAATAGCCTCATTTATTTTAATTAAAATGCAAATGCATGTGAAAAATAAGCGGATTAAAGTTCAAATTCTCAATAGAAAATCATCAATTCATTAAAAACTCTCCCGTTACTGAGTGACTGACAGACAACGCACAGCCGAAACAACTGGTCGTAGAAAGCTGAAATTTGGCATGTAGGTTTCTGGGGAGCGTAGGGGAGCTAAGAGTGGTTTTCCCGAAATTCCGACGGGAACGTGAAAAAACGAGATATGCGCATGCGAAGTCGCGGGTAAAAGCTAGTTTGAAATAAAGTATTTAAACTAAGATTTGTTTTGTAAATCAGACCTTTGAAATAAATATTTAAACAATCTAAGATCGAATTTTATTTTTACGCTTTGCTGTAAAAATCAAGACTGCAAGACCACAAAAAGGTCCACCTCCTAACAAGGCAAAATCAGCTTCCAATCTATTATACGTGTACTAAACGAGGCTTAAAGCTTCTAAAATTATGAGCAAACTTAAATGTCATCAAAATTCTTGACCTTTTGGTTTTGAGAGAGGTTCTTCGCAGTTTTAAAAGGTATCAAAGGTCGAGTTCATAAGGTGCTGCCGCGGCAGTATAGTACTTATTTCAGAGCAAACGTTCCCGCGATTGACTTCTGCATTTTAATCAAATCTTTGCTCGTGTGTATCAATTATACCGTGCAAGTCTGTAACTTGCACATGTATAGTGGACATGTCACCTAGAAAAGTACCCTTAAGCCCTAATTTATATACTTCCTACTAATATTATAAACGCGAAAGTTTTTGAGTATGCATGGATGGATGGATGTTTGTTACTCTTTCACGTAAAAACTACTGAACGGATTTTAATGAAATTTGGTACAAAGGTAGATTATAGTCCGGAATAACACATAGGATACTTTTTATCCCGGGTATATGTTCCCTTGGGATAATTTTCGACTATCACGTGGGCGGAGCCGCGGGCGGCAACTAGTTAAATATACTTAATTAACAATTCCTGCTAATTCAATGTGTTTATTTTTATAGCTGATTCAAATGTTAAGATACCAATGGTCCACCTCGTATACAGCGTATTTTATAAGTGAGTAGTCATATTTCAGGGTTACGTTCTGTATTTAAAATAAAAGAAACAATAGCAGAATTTTTGTTTTTTTGTTTTTCAAAAAATCCGAATTCAAAATACGGATAAAAAGTTCTAAACAAATCACATTTCAAGCAGACTGGTGCTGCTGGAATGGTATGGTGGTAGCAAATCTGTTATTGGACTATTTTTTTTTTGTGATCGGTTGTTTTAATAATAGTCGGTTTTTAGGATTCCGAACATCCGTAAAGCACGGAACCCTTATAGGATCACTCGGGCGGGTGTCTGTCTGTCCGTCTGTCACAGCTAATGTCCTCCGAATCTACTGGACCGATTCTGTTTAAATTTCATACACATATGAACTTCTGTGACTCAAACACGGACGCGTAAATAAATAAATTTTGAGTACGGGGGTCACTTTTGGAAGACAAACTAGACAATTAAAGGGATTATTGAGAAGGTTTTAATTATATTTTATTTCATAATTTTTAAATAAACAGTTTTGAAGTTATTATCTCCGAAACTACTGGACCTAAAATTTTGAAAAAATGCAGATACTAGTCCTTTACATCAAAATTACAGGAGAAGCTATAAGAAGTCTATACTGTTAAAATAACATGTTACAATAATGAAATTTGTTCGGAACCCTTTGCACGCGAGCCCTACTCGCACTCCGCCATTTTTTTTATAAATGCTTTATTTTCCTAACTGTATATTAGATACAAACGGCACCCTTAAATATGGCCACGCACTTCTGAGACACCCTCCAGGAGCTCGTGGTTTAATAATAACAGCCGCATGGGTCGATCTTCAAGGTTAAGCAACGCTTGCCGAGGTCGGTCTGTGGATAGGTGACCATCTTAACATATCGAGATTCTTCCGTGTCTTGGAAAGCACGTTAAGCCGTTGGTCCCGGCTGCCATTTGTAGATCTCTGGCAGTCGTTACGGATTGTCACAAGCCAGAAAATGTGACACCAGTCTAGCTAAGAAGTACCGTGTAACCCAATCAATGGTTTGTGGAGGTCTGGTAGGCAGCCGCTCCACCAAAAACACAGGTATTCAGCTAAATCCGGTTTGACTGGGAGCCGACCCCAATATAGTTGGGAAAAGGCTTGGCAGATGATGACTTCTGAAACACCCTGTATAACTCCCTTAATTTTCTGCTAGCCTAGTACCTGCTTACTTAGGTACATTTAATATTCAAGCTACTGCGGACAAAGGCCTCCCCCTTTTTCGTTCTTATCTCGGATAAAATCCAATGAAACTACTAAATAATGTTGCGAACTCCATATTGTACATAATCTGATACATAACCAGAGATCGGGATAGGTAGACTATATTAACCTTATGTTCGTGGAAGTAAGTACCATAGAGTTTATAATACCTCCTCTCAAATCTTCTTTCATAAACAAGACGATTGTATCCCGGGATTTAAGAAATTGCAAATTACATATTGCGGTTTAAATACATTTGAACAAAATTATTATATCGCAGAATCTTATTATGGTTTAGAGTTCCGTACCCTACTAAAACTGTTAAATTAAATAGCTTTGTTTTCGCACATCTCTTTCTTCTTTTAGTTCTTCAAATGTAATTTTAACTATACTCAAAGTCCAGTTCATGTTTTTATAATCCCGGGTTTTTATTGTCATGATTCCATTTATGATTCCGGGATTTCACAGGCTGTATTATCAATTCTATATTACTTACTTCCACGAACATTAGGTAAATATTGTCTACCTATTCCGATCTCTGTACATAACACACGGATAAGTAAACTTTTCGATTTAGTGTTTTGTTTTACAGCCATTATTATGTGTTAAGTTCCAAAGAGTTGTTCCTCGAATTTACCTTAACTTCTTAGTTGATTCAAATCAGAAACAAACTCAACACATTATAGTGCTTTCATCTGACTTTAGCAAAGTTAAATTAAGTACATTATATGCGGCACTTACCACAAATTTATGCAAATAAAGATACTTAATAAATAATTTTATTTAATATTTCTCAAAGATAGATAGAAATAAAAAAATACTTTGTATATTAGCCGTCACCGCAATTAATTGTCACCGCCTTTCTACTTAGCCATTTATCATCTTTGACAGGAATTTTGGTCCACTTCTACTATAACCATTCCCATTCATACTCTGAACCATTGTACAGGCTCAAAATTCAAATTTCATTTATTTGTCCGAATATGGTACATTAATGGTCTTAAATTAAATAAATAATCTCATCACATTCTGCCACGTAGGGCGCGCAAATATTAGGTACATTGCATAAAATAATTATTTTACAAGATAAAAACAATGTTAGGCTAGTATTTGATTAATAATTACGAATTAATATTACATTATGAGGCATGTCAGTTAAAAATATCATCTAGGTTAATGTCAAAATAATATTCAATGTCAAACTAACAAAGTATAAAAAAATTACAATTAAATTAGGATGTCAATGTATCATTAAAAAAGTCGTTTAAATTATAATGACATTTTTTACTTGGTTATTCCTTAAGTTCCTTTTTTCAATCTCGTTTGCATGGTATATGTAATTTCATGCGTCAATATTTCAAAACGAATGTAACCATGAGTTTGTATACACTTAGGTATTTAAAAGTGTCCATGGAGTTTCTTGCTCGTTCTTTTCCATAGGATCTACTCTTTGGAACAACTTGCTGCTCTTGTCGCTAGTGCAGAAGAACTAGCTTCATATATTTAACTTACAGACCTTAACAATTCAAAAGTTTTGATTGGTTTTTGAAGTTAAACTTTTCTCACGAATTGTTCCTCATTCTGCCTCATTACGAGTACTTGCCCATACAATGAAATCCGATTTACACTCGGCGTTTTGGTCACCGGCGACTTCATCTACACTCATTTTTTAGTCTATCCATTTGCGTGACGATACACGTCTTTGTTGCATGATCAGCCTTTCTCATTCCTCTTTTGGCTAACGATCTGAAAAAAGGCCAAGTGTAGGTCGGACTCGCACACAAAGGGTTCCGTAGATACAATAAACCGAAAAATCACGTTGATTGTGAACGTGATTTTTCGGTTCCTTAATTAAATTTAACTTTTTACCCGACAACGGCGAAGCAAAAGGAGTATTAATTTTTGTTAAAGTGGCAATAGAAATACACACTCTGAAAATTCCAAATGACTACCTATTACAGTTCATGAGATACATACTGCTGACAGATTGACGACCGGACCTCCCAATGACGGAGGGATCCATTGGTTGTCATCCGGGTACGGAATCCTAAATTAATTATTCACTTTGCATTTTGTGTTGAAGTTTCAGCAGACAGTTCAAAGCGATACTTTAACGTTGTGATTTCATTTGAAGGAGATTGCACGATGAGCTAATGGCCTTAAAGTACATTGCCTGCAGACATCATTATCTCTCCATTTCTTTCAGCCGCTATTATCACTTTGTGTTGGAAGATATGCAGACTTCTTAATTCACAATTTATTCATTTTGTCTCGACTTTTGACGTGTGAAAAGAAATTGAGTACGTGTTGATACTTACAATCGAATCGTTAAACATTATATTCGCAGACAGACAACAAAATATTTATGTATTTTTTTATTTGAAATGCGTACTGTTTGGTAACGGCTTTATTTTTAGGTAATACACGATGACAGATCCTGTGGGAATTGGCTGAAAGAAAGACAAATAAAAATCACCAGTTAGGTTGATAGGTCTTCGCAATATAAATTGTTTGGAGGGCAACATTGAATCAACGCCCGTATTCCTGCACTACAATGAGCCTATTTTTAACACGCTTTTATTAGCTTCACCTTGTATGTTTGTATGTCTGTCTGTAACCGACCCTTTTGAGCTCAATTTTGCCCTACTGTGAACGATCAGATTTAGTTCAAACTTTGCACACCTGTCAAGGATCGATGACAATGCAAGAATTCAATTAAAATATCCGATTATCCTAATTAGATTCGCCAGGATTAATTAATTAAAATTAAAAAATATTCTAACAAAGCAAAAAATTATCCATAAATACACACTTTTTTATTGTTCACAAAAATACACATATTCTATTTAACTAACCTTTAACAAAAAATAAAAAAAATGTACATTCATTTCTTTTTTACACTATTCTTAATCAAATATATTAAAATTTATTTTCTGTTTTTTAGTTGGATTTTTCTGTAAAAGCGTGTTTTTTTAAACTACTTACTACTACTTTACTACTTTTATATTATTTATTTAAATATAGTTAGGTACTGGATGTAGGTATGACTTTACAAGCTGATCTTCCTTTACTGAACCCATATTGATTTACGGAATATATTTTTTTGTAGTAAGTTGTTTGTGTGTAAGTTTCTCGGGAATCATAGACAACTAGGTGATGTAACAATCCCCGCCACCACGTTTGTTGATTGGGTTAACTAGGTTTTTTTGAGTACAGAGGGATTAGACAATTGAATGTGTCAAGCCCTGCTTCAATGCCAAAGTTTGACTGGTTTACATCAACTTCAAATTCTCAATTAAGAAATGGGAGGCAGGACCTTATCGAACAAAGAAAATCCAGTTACTTTTCTAGCCTGGCTAGCTGCGTGATGAACCTACCTGTCTGTTAATCTATCTCCAAGATAAAGGCGTGATTAAAGGGCAGCACTGCTCTCTCATCCGATAGTTAGACTATAATGAAGGTGAGATCAACACGGCCCGTGATTAATTAAATTGGGCTAGAGCACCCCATTAATTAATTAACCAAATACTTAATCCTTAAGGAACTGGTTTCTCATTTGTTTTTGCTGAGAAACCTATTAATTTTCCGTTCTGCTTGGGTAAATATCGCCTTGTTATACATTTAATGTAGAAATCTCTCGAGGACTTCTGAAAATATCTATCTTATTAGATTCGTTACATTATGAATAGGATTTTTTTTCCAAGAGATCAATTTATTAATGTTATGAAAATTTTATTATTAAAGGAGCAATTTGACACGGTCTGTGTACGGTTGTAACAATGTCGTTTGCAAAAACGTCTTTAATACTTCAGGGGTCGTATTACGATTGATGATTTGTGCGTAACTGAAATTACGTCCGTCCATCTGGCAGCCTAACCGAAATTCAGTTGAACGTAAATTGCGCAGCTCAAAATAAGCGACTCACGTCTCACAAAATTACGCTCGTTTGTCCTCGATCTTACTGGTGACTGACTCAGTGACTGATAGACAACGCACATCCGAAACTACAGCCGGTCGATGCCGTAAACATGTCGTGGCTTGGATGAAGTGATCACGAGGTGAGCTGTCAATCCATATAATCAAGATGGAATGACAGCTCACTTCGTGATCACGTGACATCTTGATTATATGGATTGACAGCTCACCTTTGAGTGTAGGGGAGCATTAAGAAAGGATGCCTCGAAATTCTTACGGGTTCCGGAAAAACGGGATATGCGCGTACGAAGTCTTGAGCAAAGCTAGTCCAGTATAAAACTTCCCTCTACTTTACGCAAACGCTCTGCCTGGTTTGTACCAATGCCATCATGATTCTGCTGCGAGAGTGAGACAGAATCATAATGCTATGGCATGTCATAGTAGAGCAGAAGATCTTAATTGATATTGTTAATATCTCCAAAATTCTGTAGGTACACATAGTTTGCAATAAAGAATTTAAATTGAATTGAATCTATTTAAGTTTCCGATTCCAATAAATTGTCAATAGTAGTACGAGGAGCATTTCTTAGTGTGCTTGTTGCACACGTTACAAAGGTGAACGTATGCCGTTCTCCAAATGAAATACTTTGAACTATATCTGAGTAGGAACTGCTATTTCACATTAAGATAGGTTCTCGTACGATTTAATTCCATTCTGTTCCAGGTATTCGGATAAAAGTCACATACTCTGCACGGAGCGGAGATGCAGCATCGCGATACTGACAAGCTTTATATTACCGCCTATTTTGTGTGCGCCTACTTTTATGGTAAGTCCATTTTTATGCTTTTGCATACATATATTTAAGTAAATATTGATTTATGAATAACATAAGGCGGTTGTTTTAAAAAACCTGTCAAATCTACTTTAATGCTTGACAGGTTTTCAGGCTTACGTAGAGTTAGTGAAAAACTCGTCTTGAAATGCTTATTTCAGAAATCCGAAGTATGTAAGAAGCTAATAATAATGATGTACAAATAAGGAGGGGGAAGGACTCATTGGGCATCAAAAATTCGTCCGCCTAGCCGAAAATGGGAAATTTCCCAAAAACCTGGCAGTATTGCCACGTAATTAACGTGGCAATACTGCCAAATAAAAAATAAACAAAATACGTTTATTCCTTGGCTGATAATGGCCAAGCCACTAGAATCATTTTTTACAAACACGTTAGTTGATCTATCCTTTTTTTCGTGTGAAAAATTTCTTCTCTGGGGTAGGTTAGGTCTGGGGTGCTAGGGCACTCTTAGGTACTCTTAGGTCCTCTCAGAGTGCTAGGGCACTCTTAGGTACTAACCAAACCACACCATGTTGTTTCAACTAACCCTGGAAAGGAGGAAAGATCTCACACATTCGTTCTCTAGACAAAATTAAATTCTATCGGCGATAACGATTGTCAAAAAACCAAAAAAATTGATCTTAATTAATTAGCCACATTCACCTTGCCTAATCCTCTCGTCACCCTCTGGGCTCATTATCCTGTGATTGCCCACATTTCCACGCATTCAAAAACATAATTAATTAAGAGTCATCCCTTCTAATGAATATTATTACTAAGCAAAAAACTGAGCGTACAATTTAATATTAAATTGTGGACTTATTAAGATATCCTTTTCTATAGTGCTTAACTCGTGCAAAATTTAATTGGAATAGCTAAAAACTGGACGATGATATCTGGCAGCGATTTAGGTACTAGCCTGCCATTTTCATTTAATGTTTAGGTTGATTTACCTACAAGTGCATTCGTACCTACCAGACTTAATGGTCCTTCACCCTCTCAACAGAATAACGACGTCGTTTGGGAACATTAGATTTAAATTAAGCTCTTTTAAACAACAAAGATTATTTATTATATTTTTTTGGCAGCAAACATTACAAAGAGTATCATTTGATATCACAACTGTCATAGTGAAATATTTTGTTGAGTTAAATAAATACAATTTGAGTTCATTCACTTACTAACAATGCACCTCTACCATAATATTTTTTAACATCCTCGGTTAGGCATTCTCTTCCAGCGGAAGTCAAAGTCAAAGTCATTTATTTGCGTATATAAGGTTCACAAAAATTTTAAGCAAAATAATTACAGATTAGTCATAGAAATTATTAGATAATTTCAAGTCAAAATTCATGCAAGCACTCAAAGTTAATTAAAATTAATTGACGTAAATTAAAAATACCTACATAATTTAAGTATCACTATTATCCTCTACCGGTTTACAACTTATAATCTAAAAACTCAAGTACACTGTAAAAGCAAGAAGGGAATGCCTTAAGGCTCGCCTTTGTACTGTAACACCAGGGACTCCGCTAGTGTTACTTATTGTGATTATTATAAATGAAACTACATCGGAGATTTAAAACTTTAAATATATTTTGGCATCTGCCTTTAGTGAACGTTGGAACCAGAGTCTTCCCATAAAAAACAAAACATATTTTCACATTCGTATTTCAAATTCTTTTAATTTTCACCTGACGCTTCCAAAGGCTATCTTGTCTGCCAGAGACCTGCAGACAAGGATATCCTCCTTACATGAGCTACGCCCCTACGAATAGAGGATAAGAGGAAATGCCTCGCAATCATCTATTCCAAATCTTTGGAAGGGTCAAGTGTAACCTACCTATACCTAAAAAGATGTCCCTACCTATAAGCGGATGTGGACGAACAGGGGTGCGTATGCTTCTATAGAAGCAGCTTACACTATGACCTGCGATCAATAATCTTATTAAAATTTACCATGCACCACTTGTGCTTATCAACAACGCAGTCATACCGAAGCCCTGCCGGGGCAAAACCGCTTGAAAAGCTCCGGCACATCGCGATTGCTTTAACAAATAATGTGAAAACTCACATTCATCCAGATGGGATTTATTTCTATAATTTATAATATTATAACTTTAAATTCCTCGGACGCTATCGAGTCAGAGAAAAAGAAGGTCATACTAATATAAATATACCTAACTCTTGAACCTACTCCAGCGATCCGCACATAACGAAGAAAATCAAATATACATTAATTGACATTAACTAAGAACTGTGGGTCACCAATATCAGTTGAACCAATGGTGACAACTAGTCACCCTCTGCGAAAGGCTATGCCCCGTAAGCAGAGTTGGCATCAACCTCCATGGCGCCCTCTTACTCCCCTCTCTTCAGGATGGGCCATAGTTCCCTATAGTTAACTTATATTTTTCAAACTGGAGTAACTTCAACCTATCTGACCATAACATTCTGTCTTCATCTTTGAACAAGTGACCTTCTCTTCCTCGGCCGGCTGCGTCCCTCACGCACGTACGAGTCCATTTTCAGTATCCACATGAAAAAGAATAAACTGATTAATAAACTATTTAACAAAAAACACTAAAATAATGGTTTGTTTACATTAATCAATGTCAATGCAATTGACATTTCCCTTTTGTCATCGCATTTTTCTAATATGAAACCTATTTACATGAACTTGAAACTCATCCGATGATAGTTTCGGATACCTACAAACAAATATTTTTTTAAAAAGGCCCATATACAACCTACGTAGTTTGATACTCCTAACTGTCTGTCGCCTAGAAGTATAAATCATCACTTCCATACATGGACTTCTGTTCAACCTGTGCTTATTATATTAACTATAGCACAACATGACAGATTTTTCATATTATGACAACCTATGAATGCAAGAAAATAAAATTATTTGTAAATCGATAATGTTCGAACTTGATAAAGTATAATGCTAAGAGATCAGCAGAAATCTGGAAAAATATCTAACATACCAAATCTACCTAGTATAAAAAGTGGAAACTCAAATAGTTATAAAATTCTCAAAACGTTACGTTTCCTGACTTTATAATTGTATACAATTGTTTCGAATTTCTTTCTAAAACATTTCCAAAATTTACATTTATATATAAGTGACTGTTTTATCAAATCATCCGTGGAATATTTTGTATGATTTGAAGAAAATGACTTTAGTTTATATGTATAAATATGTGTGGAATACTTCCGTGTCTTTCTTCTTACCCTTATCTTATATATTTTAGCTCGGGCATTAAGAGAAAATTTGATATTAGTATTCAAAGACATATTTGTTTGCGTGGTATGGGTGTTCGTGCTGTCCCCATCGAATAAAATCAAATTACTCGAAATTATTGTTTTACAACCATTTGCCTCAACGGCTGAGTCTACTAAAATGACCAATTCATCCAAATCCATGGACACCATGGGGAATTGAACCTCGTATTGGACCATCTCCTTCGGTTCGGTCTGCAATACAACGGATTCTTCGACTACCTTATCCTCAAACACGCGATCCACTTCAATGCAAGCATTGGTGTTGTTGTCGGGATTACGTAGAGGTTCCGACAACAGTTTCTCTTGCTTCTCTGGAATCAGATTATAATTAAATATTGGAATGGACACACCCGCTCCTTTATCTTCATCCGTCAAATCATCTTCATCCGTCAAATGTACATTATCATGGAGTAGGCTGCTTTCTCCACAGCTCTGCTCATCATCGTCACAATTGTCATCATGGTCATCATGGTGTGGTTCCTCAATTTCAATTTGTGAGACGTTCGTCATCACGCTAGAATGTAAGAGTGTATTATTATCGACATTAATAAAATCTGGCTGTTCGCACTCGTCGGACACATCCTGAGCGATCGTTTCCTCAATATAATAAGATTTTTGTGCATGTTGTTTGCATGACATGCATTTACACGGGAATTCGTTTCTAATTTTATCGCATAGCGACTCAAAATCAATACCGTCGTGGTATGTATAATTATAAAAATGTCTTGCTGCACTTTGCAAGAATGCGCCTAATATGAGCGCGTAATCGCTCTCTCGCCATTCACCGTCGGTGGCGATGAATCTAAACTCTACTAAAAAATCTTCAAAACAAACTCGGTCTATGCCGGTAAACATTAACATTTTCACGTTTTCATTCAATAAAATCTTTTCACACTTAAATCATCATTTTATTCAAAACCACTTAGCTTTATTTTCCTGGCGTTGGTCTCGCCTGATCATCAAAACATACAGCAATCCTCTGAGATGCTTTTATTATATGGGGGGTTTCTTCATGCAATGTCACGCCTTGCACACGCGGGTTCGGCCCTCCACCATTTGTAACACCAGGGACTCCGCTAGTGTTACTTATTGTGATTATTATAAATGAAACTACATCGGAGATTTAAAACTTTAAATATATTTTGGCATCTGCCTTTAGTGAACGTTGGAACCAGAGTCTTCCCATAAAAAACAAAACATATTTTCACATTCGTATTTCAAATTCTTTTAATTTTCACCTGACGCTTCCAAAGGCTATCTTGTCTGCCAGAGACCTGCAGACAAGGATATCCTCCTTACAGTACCCTTATGTTGCCTAAATTTAATTAACGAATATTTACCTGGTTACAGGAATGTAATTATTCATGAATATGATCGAATAAACGGTAACAGATTTCCTCTCAAGAAATAATTTTACCGAAGTGATTTTAAAGCAATAAAGTGTAAACAGTTAGGTCAATGAAGCTCAAACTTCGCAAATGAAGCCAATTTAATTTAAAATCAACTTCATCTCCAAATTGGATTTGTATTTAATATTTATTATTAACAGTTTACATTTTAACGGCAACAGCAATTAAGTCAACATTGTTTTTTGACGAATTGAACTTAATTTCGAACGCTGTGCTAATATATGTATTCGCTATATTCCATACAATGTTCATTACCATCGATTGTGTTCATTGTTCAAGGCATTAGCATTATCATTCGACATGGAATGTTGTCAATCAGCCGGTCACGTTACTTGGTGATAGCGATTAGAAGCAGTGTATGGATGCGCAGTTGGTTTAGATAATTTATTTATGTAGATATTAAATAAAATGTCTGAAATACACGAGTATGCTCCGAAATACTGTGCTAATTGCAAAAATAGGAAGATTATTATTTTTCTTATGAATCGCTTGTACCTAACAAGCGATTCATACGAACAATAATAATCTCGGAAAACTTGAAAATAATAATAAAAAAACTTTTTTTTAATGTAGGTACTGTACGGAGGTCCGTATAGTAGCAACAAAACGTTTTCCTAGTTCTAAAAAATGCACTTATCAACGCTCAAGTAGTTAAATTAAAATATTTCTTCATCAGGTTTTCGACATACACACGAAAAACGTGACGGACAGGTTCGGTAACCCAGGCATCGCATACCACGTGGACTCGGATTACGAAGGAACACTCTACCAAGCCAACTTCTGGGTGCACGGCGTGGTCATCAAACTGCTTCCCTGCTCCATCCTCACGGTCATAAGCGTCTGGCTCATCCGCGCGCTCTACAATGCCAACCAACACCAGAAGAAACTTAGGAACTATAACGCATGCCCTGCAGCTGAGAAAATGGTCAAGAGACAGAACAAGGCAGACAAAAGAACCGACAGGACAACGAAGATGCTACTTGCAGTATTACTACTGTTCTTAGTAACAGAACTGCCGCAAGGAATCATGGGTCTCATGAGCGGCCTCTTGGGTTGGTGCTTCTTCAAGCGCTGCTATGATCTCTTCGGGGAGCTCATGGACTTTCTGGCACTGCTGAACGGGGCCATCAACTTCGTGCTTTACTGCACCATGTCTCGCCAGTTCCGCCAGACCTTCAGGCAGTTGCTGCTGCAGCCACATCTGGCGCGGTGGCTGCCACCGACGGCTTCACATTCCGACTCGCACAACCAGAATACGTAAGTTGCTTTAATACCTTCTGAATTCTGCACTTTGTTTGCTTTGGTATTGTTTGTGCTAATTTTATTCAGTTCTTTGCTAACTGCATGTCCAGTGAAACAATTGAAAACTATGTTTATGAGCCATGAAATTGTTTCCTCCCTACAGGTGCACAGAAAAGGTAAAAAGGTAACTGCAGCCGAGCTTCAGTATAAATATGGAAATGTGAGTAACGATTGCTTTGCATATAATATTACAGATTTTGCATATTCGCAGTGTTCCTCAAACTGCATAAGGAACATTGTTTGCCTTAAATAAAATAGTATGTATGTATATGTATGCATTTGACTCGGGGTTCGCATGATGAACGTAATAACATTTTCCTCTATAAAATGCCCGCTACTTTTGTTTGTGCTATTGCGAAGAATTTTACTGTCGGGAACTACAAAGAATAAGAAATTCTTTAAAATAGACAATATATTATTAACTTTTTGATTCGACTCTTATATTCTAAAACGTTATTTTCAGTGGAAACTGCACAGACACGAGAGACGCTACGAATAGAGAGAGTTACTACGTATTCTTTCATTAAATCAAAGAATGATAGCGTTAAAAAAAATGGTTATTCGTAGCTCTTGATTTATTTAAATGTAAAATGAATGTTAACGAGGTCACACGTAGTCAAAACTGTGGAAAGTATTCGTTTGGCAGCTTCCGACACGCATCAATTGCTCGCGTACAGGTCATTTCTCCCACATGTTGTCTTTCTATTAGGTTTATTTTGCTTTTTATTCCTAGTCGTCTATTCGAATGAATGGCACAGATATTATTCTATCGCAGTTATTGCTTTCATTTCCGTCTCCTGTTTTATTATCTTAGACACCTCTCTACATCTTTCTAGATTCAACAAAAAAATGTTTATTTGTTTCTATTTTATAGTAAGTTAATATAAATGTTGTGATAACAACGATGGTCAAGAAAATACCGCAGGTAAGACCACAGGTATCCAATAAAAAGGGATTAGGTGGATTCTCTCCTGTTTTGATTATCATTATTTTGTGAGTCGTAAATCTGACCTAATTGCGGTAGCTTTTCCGACTGTATTGCTCGTAAAGCTAGAGATTTGAAAATAGGAGTTTCTTATTAGGCGGTTGCTTTTATGCGACCATACTCTGTGAAAATTGACTGTTTTAAAGTTGAAATCTAGAAAGAAGATGTCGATGCCGGAAAATTGCAAACGCCGTAAGCTTGTAAAAAATCGTGTGAAATTAAAAAAAATAAATATCTAAATTAGACACGGATATATCGGGAATTTGGACGGAATTGATTGTACACAGAACGATTTTTTCATAGTATATCGAGGATTAATTATGAAATAAACGTTTATTAAAATCTTACGGAGTCTACTATTTTCCGGTGCCATCGATAAGAATGATGGCGAATAGGGATACTTATATGGAAGAAGAAAAAATGATTTTTTGATCATAACCGACAGAGACGCCTTTACTTACATGTAATTTTCGTGCATGTGCAATGTACGCTGAGCACAATTTACGACTGTCAAAGGGTAGTACCCCCTTGGCATAAAATTTTATGGCATAATATTATTTGGCATAAAGTTTTCGCATAACTTTTATTAGCATTATAATACTGCTGCATAATAATGCTTTGGCATAATGCAAAGTTTAGCATAACTATCATTTAGTCTAATATTTTTGGCATAAGTTGGAGTTGCATAAATGTTAAAGGCATATTGAACATAGGTTAGCCGCTATGTCCAAGTCGCTCGCAGATTTTATTTCACAATTTTTTAATGGTAGTTCCATTATGCGTTTATAACATTATGCTCTATAAAACTATACTTCATTATTATTATGGTAGCAGTATTTATGGCAACAAGCATTATGGCAAAACATTTATGCCTAATAATATTATGCGGAATGATCATTATGCTGAATTACGTTATGCCAATGTAAAATGTGCCAATATATTTTATGCTTATCATTAGTAAACCCTGTCAAAGCTATAGTCAGGATCATCATGACCTGTGAATTTGTATGAGTCGGTTATACTAGCACAAAAACCGTGCAAGGTTTTGAAGATGACCTCTCTTTTCATTTATGAAGTAGTTTCTTATTGTACTTACAATTTAACTTTAGCAGTGGTTTTCAAGGCGTCTTGTACACCACATAATAAAATATTGTATTGCACGATTATTTTTAAGTCATGCCTGCAGAGCTGCCGAGAATTTGAGCCAGAAAATTTAAGCCAGAAAATATTTCAAATTTTAGCCAGAAAATGGTTCAGATTTCAGACTTGAACGTGTACTTATCGTACTTAGTAACGTGAAAATTTAAGATAAGCACGGTTCTTTGAATTCTTCAATCTAAGGCAGTGTTAAATTCAGCTCAGGTTTTAGCCTTGTCAGACACTTAGCAAGAAAAATTTGCAAAATAGTCTTCTTTTGGCAAATTGATGCCTTTACGTGCGAATTTTAAACGAAATTACGAAAGACGTGAAGAAATTCAGAAAGAAAATCATTACAGATGTAATATGGAGGTTCTTATAATGTCAAAGAATGGTAATCTTACCCTCGAAATGGGGAATGGTGTCGTAATTCTGTTTATATGGAATGAGCATATAACCGTTTGGCTTAATGGTGCCGTCCTCAGTATTTGAGATGAAGCAAATATTGGAAGATCAGTATGTGTCGTACGAATTAAGCTGTGTTTATCTGTGCTATACTGCCTCATTTAAGGCACTAGTTTTTCTATAAGGATGTACGGTTGTGGAGGTCAGAATAATCATCCTCACGCCCTTATCCTCATTTATTTTTCGGTAGCTATATCTTCTCCTTACATTCGCTGTTAGGGGTCGTCCATTAATTACGTAAAGATTTTTAAGCAAATGTTTAGCCCCCCTACCCCCTGGTGTTACATGATGAGATTTATACTAAAGCACCCCCTACTCAAAATCACATGTTTTTTTATTACAAAGTATTTTAATAAATTAAAGTAAGTTATCTTTAAATACAGGGATAATCTAATTTAATTAAGGAAAATACGCATTCAACGAAAAAATTAATACACCTGATATCTCACTACACCCCTCCCTCTTTGTGATGTTTAGTAATTTTTTCTCAATCATTTCCGTAATCTCCAGATGGATCGATGTGTAAAGGGCGATATATCTCCCTTTGCACATTGAACCATCATTTGTTTGAACTTCCCATCCACAATCATATTCAAAACTTTTCTCATGACATTTGCTTCGTGAGATAGCAGTCACTTTATGTTAAATATTGCATCTTGTTAGATTGGACACCTCACTTACACCTCACTGTAAGTGTTTCCCAGTCCTTTTGATTTTATAGGTTCGCCGTTTTAAGAATGTTGACGTACGAAGTTTGTTATAAATGTTTCAGGGAGTACCGTAAAACGGGGTGGATAGAAATGCAGGGGTGAATAAAAACGAAACTTTTATTGGGTTTTTCACATAAATACCATATTAATGGTTTCTCACAAAACGTCCATTTAAAAATAAAATAATTGATTCAACAATTGGAGTTCTTCATTGCTGCAAACAATATTTAAATACCGTGAAAATTCCAATCAAAATTTCGTTTTTATTCACCCCATAATTTCTATCCACCCCGTTTTATCCGGTACTAATAGTTTCGGATATGGATATCCTGTAGGGCAATTGTCGTATTTTTGACGAAAGCTCGATCGATTAGTACGAACTCCACCATTTATCTCTCATTTGGGGACAGCACGGTTGGCGCAGTGGTGGAGCGATTGACTGCTGCGCTGCGTGTCGCGGGTTCGATTCCCGCACGGAACAATTACTTGTATGGCCTACAGATAGTTGATCCGGGTTGTATGTCTGTAAACGCACCTACGATACAGGAGAAATTCCTAATGTGGGGCACCGTTTAAAAAAAAGATTTATGAACATGAACTTCATAACGAAAGTTTATAGTCCAAACCCACATAAAATAATAAATCCAAAGAAAATTCCTTCGGGGTTACCTGGATTTTAAATTTTCATCTTTGTGTTATTAGTATTCTGTCCAACACACTTTTAATTAAAATATCAAGCGATAAATTTTATATAGTCCAAACTGACGTCAGTAGTTTAAAACTGCAACTTTTGCCTCGACCATAGAGTAAGGATAGCGACGAAAGACGCTAGGACTAAAGAATATTAGTAGCCGCGCTTGTGCTAAGCACAAGTTTCGGCTGTTATACTCTTAGTCAGAATAGGACGTTTGTCGATCAAAAATTTAAATGATTTAATACTTATTTAAAAAGATGTAGTGGCACCTATACCGCCACATACGAACTGGAGATTTGACGTCACACAAATTCTACATCGCGGTATCAAAATTCTCTGCACGATTTGAACATACATAATTATAATATTGGGTAGTTGCCCACGGGACACAAGAACCGTCTGGTCTGAGGATGCTCCCTTTTTAACGGCGGTTTGCGGGACATTTCACCCTGTAAAATAGTTACAGCACAGCTTTTGAAGTTATTCTTCTATCCAAGTTGCGCGATTCGTGGTTTGTACTGAATGGCAGAAATTCACTGTGGCGGGATTTGCGAGTGACGTCACCCGCGATTTGTGTCATCTTTCCTTACGTAGATTTTAAAACGCTCTCAACTCCGTATTTAGATGAAAGCAAATATAAAATAGCAATTACAGCGTCTTATCCTTTCTCCAGGTTTAAAAACAGGCCGTGACAATACGGTATTTACCCTATTGTCATGAGTAAGCGCAGTGGCCACTAAGGCGACTCGCTGCTCTGTGGTGCAAACTTGCCTCCATTTCTTTTTCTTTTAGCTTTTAAATATTTAATTAATTTTATATTTTTTCTAGTGCCAAGACGTCCGTGCCGTGAGGACGGGTCAAGCACGGGAACGTCCCAGTGGTACGTGAACATTTCCTATAGTGAACTGATAGTGACCATCCAGTGCTCTAGAAAGTAATCAGTGTTCAGTGTTACAGAGTAAGCTATCGTCCAACGTTATTGGACAATAACGAAGTACTTTAACGAGGATCTATCAATGAAACCCGCGAAATTCATTTTTTTTTGCTGTTTAGGACGATTGGATACTTGAATGCTGATTGGATATAATATAATCTAAGGGCCAAGTTTATGTCCAATGGCTGGTCAGACCGTGGCTCGAATGTAGCTGTTACCCAATCAGCGCTTCTGTAGTGACAGAAGCATAGATCGTTCATATCATCTAGTAAGCGTTCATATTCATTGTCATTGATTGCGATTATTCTGTGACAAGCTGTTTTTTGCAAAAAGCCTGATGTTGACTCGTGTGATTATGAACTTCGTTCTTAGTTGCATAAAAACGGTTTCTTGCAAACATCCAAAGATTTTCGTGAAACAAGATTTTTTGCAATCGTCCTGCGATAGAAGTGACGTGTCAGATTGCCGTCCCGTCGGATTATGAGCGTGATGGAATAGAGAGTACATCTGTGTTTGCGCTCACACTTGTGCATTATATTATCTGCCGCGTCGATGGCTGGTCTCCGTTGAGATTGAGTGTCAACTATTCGCAAAAAACGTATGAAATGTTGAATTTCACGGGCTTCATTGAAAGTGTTACTTTAAGAGTTTATTGAATGTTTTGCTAATGTAATGTTGTCGTGTCAGACCCAGTCTGGGAGTGTTTGTATTTTCGTTGAGACTGTAAATAGTTTTAGATATACCAAAGAAACACATTGATTGTTCCAAATACATACAAATTATAGTGCTGAGGAATACATTATTGTTCGTTAAATATATCTTTCATACCTCTCATACTCCAGAGATTTTCTTGTGAAACTCTCGTGTAAACTTAGGAATATTATTTTTTGTTGACGCTCAAATTGAATTTTATGACGTTATTTGTAATAGGATTACGAGAATATTTTATTTGGATTTAGATAACAAGATTAGATTATAAGATTGGCATGTTGTCTGTTGTTGTTTAGTGTAAAAAGTACGTAATTACACAAAACGAAGTAAACGATTTCCAACATTAAGATAATGACTTAAGGTCGGAAATCGGTTACTTCGTTTGGTGTAATTACGTCCTGTTTTGTTGTGAACACTGCCGAGTGTTGTTCCAAAGTGGAAAATAAATCTGCTATTTTTATGATTATTTGTATTAACTTAAGTATTAATTTTAAATAAGTCCATGAATAAGAAATTTTCTTTACGAACTAAAAACGCTAAAATAAATAGAAATGTGCTCCTATAATGATGTACTTTCCAACGAATCTTGATATGAACTTAATTGTGTGAGATTGATCTTAAACGAAACCAGACGGAATGCGAATCAAATGTACAGGACCAGTTATCTGGGGTCGTACTATTCAATGCCAAGATTCTATTCTGAAAAAGAGATAGTGCTATTTGTGTTGTATAGCTCCGTTTCTTGCTCACATTGGAATAACGATGATTTTAACACCTCCTAGTTCGACCTCTGTTGGTTGTAGGTATATGTGGACTGGGTTACTGCAAATACTGTAAGTTTATAATAAATCGCGTAATTTTATAATAAACTCTTTATTCTCAATAAGACATGCATATAATAGTGCAAACTGTCGAATTTGAATGGAATTTATTGTCTTCACACATTACATTTATTGTTTTTAATCTGTTCACATTATAACGAGAGGTTATAATTTTGCAAAAATATCGTAAACTAACGGTGTTTGCAATAATCCGGTTGCGTCGTACTTGGTTACTGAAAGTGAATCTCATTGCCATTGTTCCGAGATGCCACGAGGCATATTACCATTATATGGAAGTGGGATTCTGCTATACCTACCGTCATACGTCTCTTGAATGTTAACTAGAGGACTAATTGTCATCTCTACACGTGTACATGTTAAGAATCAAAACGATGTGGAGCTTCGGTCTAGCAGAAATCTAAGCGAGATGATTCTCCAGAATATCTTTAAAACTATGTTTATATAGGCTGCCATTTTGGGTCGCTATCGTAGTACCTAACCGTGAAATTATTAATATTCTTATCTTGTTTGTTTGTAGATGGTTACTACTTAAAACACATTTTTAAATTAAGGTTTAATTGCTTGCTTTTGCCAGCGCTTGCGCCAATGCGGAAGTCAACGTTTATTCCACGGGAAGGTACTGACGTTAACAGCCTATCTCCTAATCCAGGCCATGGCCATATTTCATCCGAGAGTAGAGGTTTGATTATCTTACAAACATTAAGACTTTCACATGTTCAAAATTAAAAGGACTGCTTTATACAACGTGTAACAGAATAAACGCAATACCTCTAAAAGAGTCATTGTACTCATCATTATGAACAACTTTTACTATGGGACCAACTCAGAAATCGCGAAATAAAATCTGCTGTTTGGTAGGTACATTTTGTGTTCGGTGAGTTATGCGCACAGAAATGTATGGGGGAGTCGATTTTTTTTCGCTATTTCCGTGTTGGTTCGATAGTAAAAGTTGTTCTTAATAATGAGGACAATGACCCCTTAAGAGGTATTGTGTTTATTCTGTTACACGTTGTATAAGTACATACCTAATACGTCACCTGAGTATGCTAACACCGTAAGTTTATAATAAATCGCCCGAGATTTTGAACTCTTTCTTCTGGATTAGACACGGATATATTGTAAACTATCTAATTTGGATGGAATTTGTTATTACTTCTTAACAATAAATATCAAGAGTTTATATTCTCGCACAAACTTACGATGTTTGCAATAATTCAGTGACATATTTTTAAGATTTTCTGAAGAATCACCCATTACCTGGCTACCTTGGTACTTTATCAACACTTAGCACATTCTATGTGAATATTTGTGATATGAGACGTCTTTTGAATTGAGTTTGCCTTCAATTATCGAAATTGTACTAACAATATTTGGTTTCGATAACTCGTGTAGAGGCTTTGAAGATTTCTAAGAAAATAAATTATATAAGTATTTGTATTGAATGTTTTATTTTCGTTAAGGCAATTTTCTTGGAATAAAACAACTTTTTGACTTAATCAAATAGGTGTTTTGCCTATGTTTACCTATGTTTCTTTCGTATTTTTTTAGAAAGTGAGCAATATATAACTAAATCGGATTGCGAAAAGTGCTGAAAATACTCGGCAAAATCTACAAAGTCGCAAGAATATTCATAGACTCTTCGTAGAAAACATATTATTTTCAAAGGAGCAAACCTCTTTAGTTCAATATTATTTTAAATCTTCACATGTTTTCGTATTCTAACCAGCCTGTATAAATGTAGTGGACAAGAGAAATATACCAATTTGTATGAAACCTCCTCCGCAGATCTTATAGAAAAAAATATTTATTACTATGGGAACACGGGAAGACAAATTGCAAGTTTCGTCCAAAGATGGTGAGGGGACGGAGAAATGTCCAGGTTATTAATCAAGCCCTCCTGGGCCCGCTAAGGCACTCTGGTTGTACGATACAGAAAAGCTGTAATAAATGGTCATAGTAGGGTCATTAACATGCTTTTAACTAAGGATGAAGCGGAGGCCATCTTGGCGGAGGCAGAAAAATAACATTGAAAAAAAAAAAAAACCGACCTAGCGCGCCCGCCGCTCCGCTCGCGTGAAAGTAGTAAGTATTTCCCTCTTTATAATTTACTAGTTTCCGCCAGTGAAAATTATCCCATAGGAACGTATGTTTCCTTCGGGAGTATTCCCGGGATGAAAACTATTTATTTATTTATACTTTATGTTCAATAGTGGTAAATTGGCGGACTTAATGCAACAAGGCATTATCAAGTCAACCTTTGGGTTAAAATAATTACACAGGTGTACAAAAAAAAAACATTTAAAATAACATTTGATTTCGGAAAATAAATATACAAATAATGTATATTAACTAATAAAATACATATATAATGCTAACTAATAAATTTGATGGTCCTATGTCCTATTGCAGGACATGGTCTACCTATGTGACAATTTTCATCTAAATCCGTCCAGCCGTTTCGACGTGAAGATGTTACAAATAGATTTAACAAGCGCATTTATAATATTAGGTTTGTTTGATTTACGATTTAAGAAGGAGTTAACTATATTTTACAAATTAACAGTTTTGCGGATTTGTCCATCACTCAGATTCAAGAAAGCTGTAGGGAAACCAGCACGCTTCGTAAACACATAAACAGACCGCGTTCCCTTTCCGGCTTCGCCGCCGAGGCCCATCGCGACGTCACTGTAAAAACCCTGCCCGACCTTTGATTACCGATCCAAAATAATGTTATGACCCAGCCTGTCCCTTGCTGTATTCCCGAAATGACGCCGCTAAGCCGAGGTCCGTATCCCACAGTGGTTGCCCTAGCGAGCGGTCATTTAGTTTAATTTAACTTAGTTTGTAAGCCCTGGCTGGCCTTAAATTCATTTGAGGCCACCACAGGATAGTCCGGTTAAGCAGTAACCAGCCTTACTGAAATGTGAGTGGCCACGTCCAAAAAAAAAATTGCGGACTTGTCTTTTCTTTTTTAGTATTTTCATAAAATAAACCAACTCCACTAAAAACTTACAGTACCTCTCCCGAAATGAACGGGTATTGTAGCAAAAAATTAAGTTATGGGTAACAGAGTTTAAATTTACACCACTGATTTAGTTTTTAAGATTTCTTTTTAAAACATTTTTTAAACTTGCATGGAAGTTTTGCATTTTCCCGGCGGAAACGGCTTTCTTACAACCCTACTTCTAACCTATATTTTGATAAGCTGGGCATTAGCAGTATAAGTAATTAATTATCTCAGTCTGAAACAGAAAAACGAATTAATAATAAGTTAACAATTAATAACCAGTTGAATACAATTGAATAATCAGACTAATTTGTGCAAGTAATGTACTAGAGAGCATTCGCAATTCCACATACTTCATTGAATTGAATTCTAAACAGGTGATACACCTAGTTAGCTAGTATCCTATGCTTGTTTATTGACGGTTTCCAAATATTTCGACTCAAATGCTGTCCCAAGCAAATATGTGTTTAATGCAATGCATGTTACTGAGTGGAAATTGCGAATTGATTAATGCAAGCGGTTGTTTACCTTAATGTACTGTTGTTTAACGATTTAGTAATTGAGTTTGGCAAGTTAAATCAAAAGCCCATTTTTATTTGATTACTCTACTTTGTTCACTATAATTTGCCAGTTCGCTTCATGTTTTTCCGTTAGCGGCTAATCTGTTCAGAAGTGGGTCCAAATAATCATGGCAGTGTTCTTTTAGACCAGCCTCTTAGCACGTTCCGTCTTGAGGAATCCACTGCGTGATGATCCAACTCCAGCTGCTTCACCATGGCATCAGCAGAGTATGGCTCTGACATGAAAAACAAAACGGAAAGGTGAACATAAAATTATGCCTCCATTAAGTTATTAATGAGATAATGGATTTTACCTTTCTATTATTTCTATAAAAGTGCTCCGTTATTTCACGGTTATCATAAAGTTATTTAGTCAATGTAATATTTAAATTAATGAAATATCTCTAGAATGCAGAATTTCAATATTAAAATCCACACAGAACTCTAGTTATTTTACGTTGTTTTTTATGCCATTAAACGAATGTTATAAAAACAGGTATGTAGGTACCTACATCTTTTCTGTTTGATCCAGAATCAAACTGAGCCCAGAATGTCATTAAGAAAAGTTTTATAGAAAGTCGTGTGTCAAGTGCAATGTCTTTTTTTTTAAGGATGGTATATCGTCAAATGACTTCTGCCGCTCTGGGTGGAGCGAAAGGGCGTGTCAGACTCTTACTGACTAAATCCCATCCGTGTTCCTTCTTAAGCCCTTTGCGTTCCAGGGCCGCGGTGACTCTTTCGAACAAATTCCGGAACCAGGTGCAATGTCAGCCGAAAGATCTTACAAAATTCAACTCGACTAACTGTTCATTTATTCGAACACACCGTATTCCTGTTAGAATGTAGTTCCCATTTCCAGTTAGTATTTATTTTTCTTTTCCGAATGCCGTAGCAAGACGACACGTTTGCCACGGTAGGTACTAATCGGTATTGGTAATTGGTTCGACATGTGTTATTATGGTGACTCAGCGAATTAGAGGTGGAAGGATGGTAGTTCTATTACGGCGAGGCTGCAGAGATTGACCTTCGCGGAAAAAAGGCGAAAGCGAATATTGTCAAAATAATAAATAGATAAATTAACCATTTGGTCTATCAAACCAGCAAAGGTACTATGAATAACGATTTCTTAAAGGTGCTTTAATCAAACTAGCTCCATTAAAGAATTTACTTACTAGATAATGAACTGGTGGCGGTGACTTGGAAGAGAAAATCTAGATGCTTCGAGTCTGTTATGTCTCCTCCAAATAAAAGAGTCTTTCTTCGCCCATGTAAATGTTGGATAGTACAAAAATGGATCTCGGGGTGAAAATCATATTCTTCCCCGAGATCCAATCTATCTGTATTCCAGAATTCATCGAAATTGGTTCGGTGGTTTAGGCGCAAAAGGTGAAAAAAAAACACGGACATAGTTACTTTTGAATATAATATTATATAGTATGGTACGGAAGAATGAATTTCGTAATAGACCCGTTCATGAACCCGACCTCTAAAGAAACAAAAACATGTTTATTTAACGAGATGGTATTACATAATAAAATACAACAATATGCCTAATTATACAGCTTACAAGTGGAATTTTTTGGCGGGGTCTGTGATTTTTGTGTTATTCAGGTGGTACACCTGTGGGATCTTCATGTCCAGAGTGAATGGGTAACATTGGCACACGGATTAGGAACTAGGTTAGAACAGTCTGGCATAGACTGGCCTGTTGGTCGAGTGGTTAGTGACCCTGACTGCTAAACCGGAGGTCGTGGGTTCGATTCCCACTCAGGACAAATCTTTGTGTGATGAGCATGAGACAAATTACACCCAGACACAGAAAAAATGATTTGTTTTGTGTCTGGGTGTAATTTGTATATAATATGTATGTATTTAGAAATATATAAGTATGTTTATCAGTTGTCTGGTTGCCATAGCACAGGCTCTGCCTAGTTTGGGATCAGATGACCGTGTGTGAGTTGTCCCAAGATATTATTATTATAGTATTTTTACCCTGGTTGTATGGTCCTTTGGGATAACAAAGCACACTTCACGCGGGCAAAGCCGCGGGCAGAAACTAAGCTGGTAAGTAATACAAGGACAATAAACACAGTTTACTGATTTCTTCATCTGGAAGAGGCAGACATTATATTAGATTCTAGTCACATCCGACCTGAAGCGGCAGGTGTCATCAACAATTGAGAGTAATCTAACGAAGATCCGTTCTGATTTCTGCTACTCTGGTACCTCGTTCTACTCATACATAGATACTTACAGGTTTATTAGGTAGTGAAAATTTTTGTACGGACTTCCATAAGGATTTCCACACTTAAAAGAACTGTACCGTACCTGATTAACAAAACTAAGAACATGCGAAAATTAATCATACTCCTCTTATCTCCGAAACTTAATCTAATGAAATCCATTTTACTCACTATCTTTATTGTATCTTTGCTGTTTTTATTAAAAGAATGAAATACATTCGATCTTCTTTCTGATTGGCTAATCTAAGAGGGAATCCATAACATTTTTACTGTTTTGAGTCAGAACATGACTCAAACGTGAACTAAACAACGCATCCGCCAGTTGATATCAGCCGATTAGCGTTCATATTCACCATCGTTATTGGCGATTAACCTAAGGAAAACTTTTTTTACAAGAAAAGTATTACAAGCTCAAAATCTTTAATTCCTTAAATCCAGCTCGAAAGCTTTCACATCCTAGGATAATTAAAAAACAGATCAAACGATTAGTCCCATTATCCTGCGACTAGTCTCTTTGAATCTCGACAGTCGAGAGATTTCAATTCAAGAATGCAGCGAAGAGGTTGGACACGTATTACTAATAGTTCGAATCCTAGTATTTTTGTAGAAGATATTATGTACCACATACGAGTATGTCGGTATGACTTTGGAACATTAGGATTTATCAAAGTAGGTATGTACTATGAAAGATAAAAGAATAAATAGGATCCTTATCCATCAATCAAACCAACCTGTACGGTCTAAATCGGTAAACATTATTTACATTCTTGAAATCGTTGATTTTATGATACTTTATTATTTGCTCAATAACAACGATTAATATAATATAAATATATAATACCATTAGATTAAAACAGCCCCAGCAACAGCCAAAATAAATTAAACAATTTTCCTGAAGATAACTAGAACACCTTTTTCACAGCTAATATATTTCGTAACAAACATTAAAGAGCCTTTAATGTAGCAGTCACTTATGAGTGAGAAGAAAATATGTAATTGACTTAAAGGATCCTCGTGTTACCTCCAGCATCTAAAACATAATTTATGATAAACATAAAAAACGAAACGCGTCTCATATATTTTCATCTTAAAAATCTACATGTACAACACTAGCTGACCCGCGCAACTTCGTCTGCGTCACATTTTTCATTAATGCTCTGTCCATGTCCAGAGCATTAATGAAAAACGTTATGTTATATAGCCTTTCTCGATAAATGGGCTATCCAACACTAAAAGATTTTTTCAATTCGAATCCTGAGATAAATGCGTTCTTGAACGCGCTTATCAAAAAAAAAGTTTGTTTGTTTGCTTGCAACCAAACAAACAAACTTTCAGCTTTATTATTTTAGAAAATTTATTACATTTATCTGTACTAAGGTAACATTGTTAATAATCACCGATAAAACTGATTAATTTCTTACATTTTCCTGGACTTTCGGTAATTATTAATAATTTTTAATTAATCACACATATCGTAACATAGATTTAAAGAATGTATCATGAAAACTAACAAAGTTATATGTCATACTTGTTATGTTTTCTCGACCTCTAGCGTCTGAGTGACTAAAGGCGAATGGTGTGCGAGTTGTGTGAACTCCAGTCACGCTCGGACGATAGCGACATCTGATTTGCAGTGAGTGGCCAACTTATTTTTTTTTTTTCAAACTATATCTTGTATAAAATTATTGCTGTTAATTCTGTTACTGATTTTAAACGAACTGTTTTCAGGTTTGTATACTAAAAATAAGCCTGTATGTCCATACTTGCTTGTATAGTGACAACACGAAAAATTGCCAATATTAAGTAGAAGTGGGCAAGGGCACATTGCTCGGAGAACGGATAGTCGAGAGTATGGGGTCGAAAGGTTCTGAAGTGGCGACCGCGTACTGGAAAACGCAGCATTCGTAGGCCTTGCACAACGTGGACTCATGACCTAGTAAGCGCCGTGGGAATCCGCTGGATGCGCTCAGGACGTATATATGTGCAACACTTGGGGAAGGCCTATGTCCAGCATTGGACGTCTTTTGGCTGAAATGATGATTATGTTGATTATAATGATAACATTATTCTCAAAATTATTGCTTTATTTTCTGCATTTCTCCTTATCATATGCCCATACCATGACAGACGATTTCCATACCTTTTTTTTAAGGATGGAAAATCATCATACGACTCCTTCCGATCTGGGCGGAGCGAAAGGGAGTGTAAGGGACTTGATATACAAAGCGGACAGGGCGCTTTGTAATCAAGTCCCTTAGACTTTTACTGAATAAAACCCATCCGTGTTCCTTCTAATGATTCACAGACCCTACGAGTATATAATGATATGTGACATAAAACAACCCTATTCAAAGAAAACAAATAATTTTCTACTCAATGAATCCTACTTCAAATGTCTGCCATTCTCCAATACTTATGTGGTTAATTAGAGACTTAGATGCGACCTATATGCTAATAGTCTGAAAGCTTATCCAACATCAGAGGGTGCAAGCAAAAACTATCGGATTTTCACGGCTTATTAACTTTACTCGAGAACGTTTCTATCGGAATAGGGATCGATTCTGTGCACGATAGGTAAAACTTGGCTGAAGATCGCAGTTTTTCTAACAATGCTTTTTTCGATGAGTAAGTCAGCGTCAAAAATATTGGCGCTTCTTTTGAGCAGTGGGGTAAAATGATTGTCCACAATATCACAAGGAGTGGTTAAGATTAACTCAGTACTTCTGAAAATCCTGATCGTTCGATTTTTTTTACGCTGACTGTGTTGCTGACGAGAAAGTTTGTGCTTTCAAGGAAATGAACGCCCGCAATTTTTGTTATATGTGAAAGAAAATCGGAACCAACTTTTGGTTCGTGTAAGTTCGACAAACTTTGGGTTTTAGACTGTTGGAACATGAGTAGAGTAGAGTAGAATATTATAATATTGTACACCAAAAATATTTCACTAGAAATCTTTTTTTAAGGGCGGTCTTATTGCTGACAGCTCCCGGGAAACATTTGGATAGACTAAAACCTTTTTGTTAATACAAATTGGATATTAATTAACTTCAACAGTGGCACACTAAACAGTTTACATTCTCCGGATTAATAAATTAGATTTTAATAAGATACTAATATTGATTTCGGTCGGTGCCCCAGCCACCGCAACAGAAGAAGATGCCCTGGTCGTCGGGTTGCAGGGTGATTCCCGGCTACCGTAGACGCGGGCGTGCGGACGGTGAGAGTTGGGTGCATAGAAATTTTAATTATATCTATGGTTGGGTGGCTTGCCGTCCGATCAGAACCGGGCCCGGGTCGATGGCTCGTTATTTCACGAGCGCCTCAAAGAGATGTCAGCATAGGAAACGGGCCCACTATGGCCAGTGCCTGCCAGGGTTGCGGAATTTGTTCGAAAGATTCACCGCAGACCTTGGAACGCAAAATGCATTAGGAGGAACACGGATGGGTTTTAGTCGGTAAAAGTCTGACACTCCCTTCCGCTGCCCCCAGAGCGGAAGAAGTCATTTGATGATTTCTCATCCATAAAAAAGGGGTAAGGAATGATTAATCTTATTCAGCGGAATGGAGGAGATTTCATCCTGCAAGCTGTTCAATTTCAGTATTTGACACGGAGTGACTGACTATCTGACCTCAGTTACTGAGTACGGCTTTAGTAAGTCTGGTTGTCCGGAATTCGGGCTTTTAGCTATCCGTAAAGTCAGTCAAAGATCAAATGACAGTCGGGGCCAACATCTTAATATGAAATGAATGGTCACCAGTCTACGAACCGACCTTGGTATACGTAGCTTAATTGTTGAGCGGGTGTATTTTTATCTCTTATCACAATAAAAACAAACTTCAGAACACTGAATTAATCGTCAAACAAAAACGCCAAAACTGAAGGAAGTCAAATAACTTTTACCATTTGTCTTCAGTCTTAAAAAAACTTTTTCTTAAACGATTTTCTTTCGTAGTTTGAGGAATAATAATGTTCTTGGAAAGATAATATTGTTTTTTATTTAACCTTTTTATTCAGGTCAGCTTTACAGTGTCCGTCGAAAGACGCAATCCTACAAAAAAAACAATCGCATGAGTTCCTGCTCCTTTTTTTAAGATGTTTAAATAAAAATCCAATAATCATATTTTTTTGATTATCTGTCAGTTTATTTTTTAACCGATAAAAAATAGAAAGCAGTGTTGCTCTAGTGTTTATTCTTATCATACCGGCAAAACGATAGACACAGCATGCATAGGTTTACTATAATTTTGGTACAAACATGAATATGTCATACAAAACCTATCATGTTTATGATAAACACAAAAAACGAAACGCGTCTCATATATTTTCATCTTAAAAATCTACATGTACAACACTAGCTGACCCGCGCAACTTCGTCTGCGTCACATTTTTCATTAATGCTCTGTCCATGTCCAGAGCCTTAATGAAAAACGTTATGTTATATAGCCTTCCTCGATAAATGGGCTATCCAACACTACCTAAAAGATTTTTTCAATTCGAATCCAGTAGTTCCTGAGATAAATGCGTTCTTGAACGCGCTTATCAAAAAAAAAGTTTGTTTGTTTGCTTGCAACCAAACAAACAAACTTTCAGCTTTATTATTTTAGAAAATTTATTACATTTATCGGTACTAAGGTAACATTGTTAATAATCACCGATAAAAGTGATCAATTTCTTACTTTTTCCTGGACTTTCGGTAATTATTAATAATTTTTAATTAATCACACATATCGTAACATAGATTTAAAGAATGTATCATGAAAACTAACAAAGTTATATGTCATACTTTTTATGTTTTCTCGACCTCTAGCGTCTGAGTGACTAAAGGATGGCGAACGGTGTGTGAGTTGTGTGAACTCCAGTCACGCTCGGACGATAGCGACATCTGATTTTCAGTGAGTGGCCAAATCCAATAATCATATTTTTTTGATTATCTGTCAGTTTATTTTTTAACCGATAAAAAATAGAAAGCAGTGTTGCTCTAGTGTTTATTCTTATCATACCGGCAAAACGATAGACACAGCATGCATAGGTTTACTATAATTTTGGTACAAACATGAATATGTCATACAAAACCTGTCATGTTTTCCAATCACACTGGCGTGCAAAATATTAAACAATAGTAACTAAAAGACTAACCAACTTTTCAGTCGTTAGTGCGACTAGCCAATATTCCAGATCGGAAGAAATCCTCAATCCTTTGAGGATTGCTGAAATAAGTCAGAATAAAGCCAATATTTCTTTGGCTTCAAGAGATTGAAGCCAATCGAAATGTTTGCTAAAGCTGAGTCGCTTTGGCAAACTTTCACCAAAGAGATTCTTGGTACTGTCAAAGTAACAAGTTTGAAGCCAACTAAGAGCGCATTCGAAGAACAAAGATATAGAGGTATGATGGTGTCGCAACAACAAAGGACACACCAAAAAAGCTTTGGCAACTGATGGCTTGGAAATTGAAGCGTTTAATAGGTGTATCATCTGGAGCTGAAATTCAAGGAATATTATGAATGAAAACTAGATAATTAATTATTTCCAATATATTGAAACTTTATGAACCACTCAGGTACAAAGGCGGACTTTATACCTTCTCTATTCTCCACCAGTCAACCAACTGTGGTGGAGAGACCACAATATGGCCGGTGCATAAAATTAGTATAATATTTGAAATACGTAGGCAAGACGATACGTACACGTACGTGCAGATATAATGGGCACCATATAGTGCAGGGGGTTGGGAAGGCGGAAGTGCGGAGTTTGATCTCAGTGCATGCAGAAGTTAACCGGGCGCCAGGTGCACGTGACAAAATAAGAAGGCATCCAATGCGTGTCGGACTCGTAGTAATCACGGGGCACACTATATAATTTTGACAAGTAGGGTAGAGCGGAGCTAAACGTGCCGCGGGCAAGTTGTTCCGATGTAATTTATCAATGTACCGGACGTTACTGGCCTAACTAAGATAGTTGCCATCGGTGCGCTACAGCGTTCCGTTTTATTACGAATTTACTTGATATGTTTATCTCTTTTAATCATAATGCCTATTTCAATCGGACCAACTTCCCCGTGGCACGATAAGCCCCGCTCTCCCCTACAGTTTTTCCGTTTTTTCACCTTCTAGATATATTTTTTATTTATTCAATAATATACTCACTCCTCTATGCTCTCAGGTGGTCACTGTAGCGTTTGAAAGATAAAATTAAGAGTTCAGAGGGAAAGAGAGAGTGTATTTTCACTTTCTATAGACAACCTAAAATTGCTCTCTCTTTTCTTGAAAGTTTGTATGTGAGGTGTAAGCGCTCTTAACTCGGGCCAAATATATCGATTACCTAATTAGTCGTAAGAAGTATTTCGCTTGATACTTATACCTAGCTAGTGCTAAGAACCAATCAATTTGCGGTGACGGTGTGTTGCGGTGTACTCTTGTGTGTAGCCGCTTGTTTGAAGTCCGGGGGGCACGGGGCGGTCGCTCGTTCAAGAGGTTTCGGGTTCCACGCGTCAATGGTACGTATACAATGAATCATCTATTTAACCTCTTCATAAGTTATGTTTCTATGTACATAGTTTAATAATGGGGATTTACGTTAAAATAAAAATATAAGTCGCTAGCGGACGTCACGCGGTTTCACCCGCGTAGTTCCCGTTCCCGTGGGAGTACGGGGATAAAATATAGCCTATGTTACTCGCTGATAATGTAGTTATCCATTGCTGAAAGATTTTTTCAAATCAGTTACATATAAGTACAAATACAAATCTTTCCTCTTTATAATATTAGTATAGATATAGATTAATTGCAACATCCTTTTACCCAAATTTTTCTCAAATAAAAACTTACTTACTACGTTGCAATAGTTTTTTTTTTCATAAAGACAAACATTAAATACTCAACTATTTGGTATAATGTGCCACAAAACTGTGTTTATTTTAAAATATAGAGCGATAACCATTTTAATTTATTGATCTAATGTTAATGATGTAAAACAAAAACTAGCGTCGTCACCTCGTGATAATTTTGGTATTTACTTAGTATTATTTTATTTATTAACGGTCTCCCGATCCGATGACGCTTGGGCCAAAATATTCGTTCGTAAACTAAATATATGTATATTATGTTTTTATTTTTTTTGTCGGGGTTTTTAATATTTAATTTTTATTTCATGCTTTTTAAACTAATTTACCTTATAGGTACTAAACTCACCTAAACAGTACTACATCGTATACCAAAATATCATATCGGTAGAACGAGTGAAAGTAGCTTAGCATCTCTCACCAATGTCTCTCACGAATTTCTCTTTTCAGCTGCATCATCAGCCTGATCACAATCTAGAAAGAAAGAAAGAGTTTATTTGCGACAATATGTTCATAATCTATTCATTGCGACCATTTAGATAAATACAAACACGAAAGGTATGCTGTAAATAAGTGAGGAGTTGGGTATCCTGCAGATTTCAGGTCATGCTGCAGCAATAGAATTCTGTTCATTGAAACCATTCCAGTGAACATCGTTCATATCACAAAAGACTATACTTCTGCTGTAACTTAGTGAACAGTTGGGTATATTGCAGGCCTCAGTCACGCTGCAGTATTAGGTCTATGTTACCATGTTCTTGCCATATACACGAAGTAACAGAATACCAAATTTCGAATCGATCAAACCTAAGAAGTTGCTCACATCCCTTCATCAACTAGAAAAGAGCTAATGGTCTTCAAACGGCTGAACCAATTTTCCTGTATTGTAGCTAAGAAACACTCTCTATTAATTACCTTTCAAATAAAAAAAACTACATACAAATCGGTTCGCCTGTTTAAGAGCTACGGTGCCGCAGACAGACACACATAGCGATCAAACTTATAACACCCGTCATTTTTGGTCGGGGGTTAAAAAAAAACAGGATCAAACTAAGTGCAAAGCGAAACAACAGTTTTGGAAATCGTGTAATCACGGAGTAATTGGTGCAAATCATTTGGAAAATAAATCGCCGTATGAATAACCTCCTCCTATTTTGAAAGCAAGTTAAACATTAGGCCCATGGGGTCCGAGTGCTCACCGAGTCTTTCGGGACATCAGCAAACAACTCGTCGACTGTTCACGTGACCAGAGTGCTGGGCTTTTCTTCGGCCAAAGAATCAGCATTGCCATTCAACGTGGCAATGCTGCCAGTGTTCTGGGCACTTTTGCCATTGACAGCGATGTGGATGATTTTTTTATGCCCAATGATTTTTATGTTTGTATACGCGTTTGTACATAATTTCGCGATTATTAGTCTAGTTGTATTTAGTTGTTACTTGTACAGTTAAAATAATAAACACCATTAAACTACGCAGTCTCCTTATTTACGTAGTTGAAAGATCTGTTCTTTATTGTCTGTCATCCTTTTTTGTTGACTGCACGTGTATAAACATGAATGTTATCATCAACTCAGCATATTTTTCCTCTAAGTTTATGCAACGAATGTTGTGAAAAGATTTTATTTTAATCTACAAACGAGCGGATAGAGAGAGGAAATGATGGAAGTTTAGGTACGTGGGTGTAGCAGTAGGTGTACGGTGAGCGGTGAAAAGAATAAAAGTCTTGCTACTCACAGTTTATATTATTGGACGTACACAACACGATACACAGTTCACATACAGTACAATTTGTTAGAAGGAGTACGGACGGAAGACACACACAATAACAGTTAAATTACATAAAACACGCGGTCGCGAGGTTAAGCAAATAACTCGGACAATTATGCAAATCATGCGCGGCGCAGGCGATAAGCGGCGGGAGCTATGACCGACCTCGAATCACCAGATGAAATTTTTACAGAAAATAAAGATGAGTCTGAGTGATTCGAGGCTACTGAAAACAGGTTTGTGCTACTATCGACTAGTCGTTGATTACGACAGTCAACGACTAGCGAGTAAAAACATAAAAAGTCCACACCGATAATTGGTTTGGTAACCTCGGCAACCACAAAACGCCACTTAAAGTCTCTACGGAGTCCTAAATTTAAACTTAAATCTATAAAGCCGAAAGTTTTATGGGGGTGCCATTCGCGGCCACTAGATCATAGTTTGTGCACACGCGACGGTCACTGAGTAGACGGCGGGGGTAGACGCAGAGGTCGCTACCCGTGTCGACGAGGAACTGCGTCCTGGTGCTCTGGTCCGTGACGAACAGGCGACCGGTCGAGCGAGGGCAATCGTCCGTCGCCATCACCGACTGCCCGCGGCGTTTCCCTGCCGGTAGTCGCAGGGCTTGGTGCAGCGCTTCGCCTTCTCACCATGCGTCGCGTGGTACCAGCACACCGGATGCTGCCGGTAGCTGGAGTCCGAGCGGTGTGACGAGTGGTGTCGTGAGTGCCGTCGCGCGTCTCGACCACGGTTGTGGGAGTTGTTCCGCGAACGGCTGTCGGAGCGATTCCGTGATCGGTTGTCGCGCAGCTGCAGCGATAAGCCTCTCACCACCTGCTTCAGCTCGGCGATCTCGGCTGCCAACTCGCTGACCGAGGGCCCTGCCGACGTGGTCGCCGCGACGGTGCTTGCAGGCACGACGATGTCCTGGACGCGGTCTGCCAGCTCGGCTAGCGCTTCCAGGGTGCTGTGGGGCTGTGATGCCAGGAGGGGCTGGATGCTGGTGGGGAGTCGGCTGCACCAGATGGTGCGCACGAAGTCCTCGGGCACGGTCGGGCCTGCCAACCCCTGCAGGTGGCGCAGGAACTGCGATGGCTTCCTGTCTCCCAGCTCTTCGTGCATCAGCAGCTGCTTGACCTTCCGCTCCTGGGAGGCCGATAGCCTTCGCACCAATTCGGTCTTCAGCTTCTCGTACCGGTTGCTGGCGGGGGGGTTCAGGATAATGTCCTTGACTTCCTTTGAATGCTGGGGGTCGAGGTGTCCAAGGACGTAATTATATTTCGTGACGTCATTCGTCACCCCAGCATTTTCAAACTGCCCCTCTATTTGTTTGAACCAGATCTCGGGTTCCTCTGGCCAAAACGGCGGTAGGCGTAAAGCGACGCGGTACATTTCGGCCGCCTCGACCTTTGGACCCGACATGCGCTTGGCTCTGCGCGCGCGGTGCGTAACGTGGTCGGCGGGTTGCGACGACGCGGTGTGCTCCGATTCACTGTCCGTCATTTCGTGTTCCTCTCGGGGTCACCAGTTTAGGTACGTGGGTGTAGCAGTAGGTGTACGGTGAGCGGTGAAAAGAATAAAAGTCTTGCTACTCACAGTTTATATTATTGGACGTACACAACACGATACACAGTTCACATACAGTACAATTTGTTAGAAGGAGTACGGACGGAAGACACACACAATAACAGTTAAATTACATAAAACACGCGGTCGCGAGGTTAAGCAAATAACTCGGACAATTATGCAAATCATGCGCGGCGCAGGCGATAAGCGGCGGGAGCTATGACCGACTGACCTCAAAAGTGAAAGGGCTCAGCGGCCGGCCGGCGCGAGCGACGTCACATGCATCACGCTGCCGTAATAGATGCGCATGAGCAGGCCGCCGACACCATCCGACATTATAATGTAAACATTATAAATGCCGTGAATGATTTGAGTAGTGCTATGTATATACGTACATGATAATAATAATGTTGTTGTGTTTATGCTTGTGTTATTGTTGTGTTGTAATGTGTGTATATATTATAAACGTAAATAAACTATGTGTTAGGGGTGAACCCTACAGAAGTTTTCAGCTTTAGATAGTTTACAAGTACATTATTTTTATGTACAGTATATTGGAACTTATGAGGAGCTATTTACTCGCGGCTAATAACAGCCGCTCGGAACGATCATCAAGGTTAAGCAACGCTCGTCGAGGTCAGCTTGTGGATGGGTGACCATCTAAACATACCTACCTAGACTCCTCCGTTTCTCGGAAAGCACGTTAAGCCGTTGGTGCCCGCTGTTATTTGGGAGTCGTTACGGATTGTCAGAAGCCAAAATCTGACATCAGTCTTCCCAAGAAGTATCGTGTAGCCCAGTTACTGGGTTGTAGAGGCCAGATAGGCAGTCGCTTCACGTAAGATACTGGGATCCAGCTGGGTTTGACTGAAAGCCGATCCCAATATAGTTGGGAAAAGTCTAGGTAGATGAGAATATGAAATCCATGTATGAGTAGAGTAGAGTAGGGACTCCATTTTCCGCACTTAGACTCCCATTCGGTCCGTTGTGCGTAAGTGTCCTGGCTAGCTTAGCCAGCTTAGCTCCGCCCAGAAGCACAGAAGCTTCCTGGGAGCCTCACGGGCTTCAGACCTCACTGTTCCGAGGATTTGTTCACGTTAGGTAGCCACGGCCTCGCATTCCAGGATCCATGTATGAATAACATCGACAAAGTAACTCATACGTAGATTAGACATAGTAGACTGCGACTTGTACCTATAGGAATTATTCGCAAAACCCAAAAGGTGGTGCAATGTACAACTTTTACTGTGTGCAATTAAAATCGACAAACCAATACATTTATGTTTTCACGACTCGACAAAATGTACTGAATAGCTGTTTTTTTTTTTTGGAGCGTTTTGAGTGTTGGTTTCACTGTAGTACCTATTATACAATGTGTAGCAGAATAAACGCCATACCTGAAAAGGGGTCTTGTACTCATCATTAAAAACAACTTTTACTATGGGACTAACCCCGAAAAGACGAAAAAAAAATCGAGTTATGTGCACAGAAATGTATGGGGCAGTCGATTTTTTTTTCGCGATTTCAATGTTGTTCCCATAGTAAAAGTTGTTCATAATGATGAGTACAATGACCCCATTTCAGGTATTGCGTTTAATCTGTTACACGTTGTATTACAATGGCCCCTTTTCAGGTTTTGAGTTTAATATGTTACACTGTGTAATGGATGATTCTTTTATTTCATCATGATGATCAAATTCACGTAAATCGCGAACTTTACTAAGTAAAATTAAGTTAATTATATTACTGTACGATCTGTGAATTATTAATTTCTGTATGTTGAAATGTGAATGAGAAACGAACAAGTGCAGCAAGCGAATCAGAGTAACTGCAGACTCAAAGCAGCGTCGCCACTTGTGAACAGTCTCTCTACTCAGACGTGTCAATGCCATCATGATTCCGTTGTGAGAGGGAGTTAGAGTAGAGTAGATAATGTATTCATGATACGATGACAGTAAGGCTGCCATCAGACGGACTGCGCCGCAGCAACCGCAAGTAGTCGATATATTCTAGTAAGGGCTTACCCTTACTCCCCTTTAGGTTGCCATCAGACGCAAATCATCTACAGAGCCCTTAGGCTGATCTGTAGATGATTTCAAGATGTGAATTATATTTTAGTTATAACATTTTACTGTTTTATGTCAAGGACAGAACACTTTCCTACGACGAAAACTTAGGTGTTGCAATGAATATTCAATTAACTGTTTTAAAGAAAAACACATGGATTTAATCGAAACTTGGATTTTCACCTAAAGTAATTACACTATCACGTTCTCCTGGGAATACTCTTTACGTGAATATAAGCAATATTGAATTTTATAGATTTCGGTGAGTTGCTAAACACTTGGATGGAGTACAATACTGCTTTGGAAAGAGATTAGATGGTAAGACGACAGTTTGTACATAGGAAATGGAGGCACATAGCTTACTTGTTACGAGCGAAGCCTGAAGTGACCATACGTTTGCAATCAAATCACGGGTTTTCTCCGGTTCTTCGATTTTTGAACACAGAGAGATGCACGCACGACGCGATCCGAAATCACAAGGGGCGCCATCTTGTAGTCTTTTAACGGTGATGGAAGCTTTATTGGTTGAGCTAAATGGTGTAGCCGTAGCCTTACACGAGAACGAAAGACCATGTGCAGAAGTGGGATAAAACACAGGAAATTTGCAAATCAACTCAATCTATCAATATATTTGCTAACGTACAAAAAAAGAAAGAAAATGTACAAAAGCCAGCACATCAAGCTACCCGAAACTGTCAAATTTTCCCAATCAACCTAAAACTTTGGCGATAAAGTTGAAAATCTCTTAAAGAAATTTGACAGATTATTGTAGCTTGATAATCTATCTATATATATAAAAATCAATTGCTGTTCGTTAGTCTCGCTAAAACTCGAGAACGGCTTGACCGATTTGGCTAATTCTTTTTTTGTTTTGGTCGCCAGATTACAGGGAAGGTTTTAAAACAAAAAAAAAGGGAAGTAGGGTAGGTAGAGTAGGGTAGGTATGTAGGGTAGGTAGAGTAGGGTAGGTATGTAGGGTAAGTATGTAGGGTAGGTATGTAGGGTAGGTATGTAGGGTAGGTATGTAGGGTAGGTATGTAGGGTAGGTATGTAGGGTAGGTATGTAGGGTAGGTATGTAGGGTAGGTATGTAGGGTAGGTATGTAGGGTAGGTATGTAGGGTAGATATGTAGGGTAGGTATGTAGGGTAGGTATGTACGGTACGTATGTAGGATAGGTATGTAGGGTAGGTATGTAGGGTAGGTATGTAGGGTAGGTATGTAGGGTAGGTATGTAGGGTAGGTATGTAGGGTAGGTATGTAGGGTAGGTATGTAGGGTAGGTATGTAGGGTAGGTATGTAGGGTAGGTATGTAGGGTAGGTATGTAGGGTAGGTATGTAGGGTAGGTATGTAGGGTAGGTATGTAGGGTAGGTATGTAGGGTAGGTAGAGTAGGGTAGGTAACGGTAACGGTTGACGGTTGTTGGTGAAGGGAGCGAAGCCGCGGGCACAGCTTGTAATATAATAATATCTTCGGACAACTCACACACGGTCATCCGATCCCAAACTAGGCAGAGCCTGTGCTAAGGCAAACAGACAACTGATAAACATACTTATATATTTCTAAATACATACACATTATAGACAAATTAAACCCAGACACAGAACAAATGATCATGCTCATCACACAAAGATTTGTCGTGGGTGGGAATCGAACCCACGACCTCCGGTTTAGCAGTCAGGTTCACTAACCACTCGACTAACAGGCCAGTCTATGATGTTGATGTGCTGGTAACTGTACAATATTGTAAGACTTGTGTTACCAGTAGCCCTGTAGGTATATTGCTACGGTTCAGTTACTGGAGATATCTGTGGTTGCCGCGTAATTGAGTAGCCACTTACTTTTGGTTACCAGATAGCGCTATCTATAGCAATGTCAAACGAGGCAAAATAATTTGATTGTTCCATGTTCTGATTAATTAGGCCGTTTTATTCCATTGGTTTTCGCGCTCAGCGGTCGCATGCTCGACTGCTGGGCGTGGACTCCTGGGTTCGACTCCCAGGTTGGGCAAAGGTGTTATTTCTTATGAACAAGCTATGCCCGTGGCTTCGTTCCCGTCACCTCCCGTTAACCGTTACCTACCCTACTTTCCTACCCTACCTACGTACCTACCATACCACCTACCTACATACATACATACCTACCATGCCCTATCTACCTACCTATTTTTTTTCCCGGCAATCGGCATGACACGTTTCTACCATAATTCAAGTAAATAGTAAAGTGTGTGGTATTGAAAAATGAATAAAAAATAATAATAAGCTTGTTATAAATGCGAAAGTAAACTTTATTTGTTTTCCAAAAAAATGAGAGCCTGATTGCAAAGCATTTTAAACCTTTGTGCATGTTAAATTTTTATTTAATTTTATAAATGTTCAAAATATATATAGCAGAGTATCAAAAATATATGCTAAAAACCACAGAAGCCTTTGAAGGCTTATTAGCTAGTGAGTTCGGAATAATTATTTCTAAGACTATTAATTAATACTAAGATATGTACAGATGATAAATTTGTGAGTTTTACATTCTTTTAATGCTTCAAAGTACTTAATATAGCGCAATTAAAGATGGAAGTGAGTATATCCAACTAAAGTGTATACTCATAATGTGTAATTATTACTAAGATACAGATGATAAATTTGTGAGTTTTACATTCTTTTAATGCTTTAAAGTACTTAATATAGCACAATTAAAGATGAGATGAGTATATCAAACTAAAGTGTATACTCATAATGTGTAATTTGCATGAAATGCTTTCTAATTCACTTTTTGCTATTTTAGGGTTCCAGAGGTATTTATTTTGTATATCCGCAGGATCCAAGGAATTGAATGAAGCGTTCAATGAAAAATCATTTATCTGACGTGTTGTTTGTTAACACTTGCTACGGCTACGGCGTAGCCTCGTAGCACAAGTTCTACGAAGCTACGAAGCTCCACAAATGGCTATATTTTCCATATTGCTTCGAAATCCTGGAAATCATACTGTCTCTTTAAAACACTGGCTAATGAATTTTAACTTTAAAAACCGGCCAAGTGCGTGTCGGGCAACGCGCAGTGTAAGGTTCCGTAGTTGCACTTCATAACTGCCGACTTAGAGTGGTGCTTTTTGTTTGATTCTATTTTCAATAGAATTTGTACGAACTTTTCCTTCTCCAAGTACATTTCATAGGTTGTTCGACTATTACTCGTTAACTTGTAAAGCCTACTTAGCTGTGATATTTTTCTTTTCAAATTCGTTATATATGCTACTACCATGATGGGAAAATGGTTTTCGCACACCCTCAATTATCGTCACTTTACGTGTAGCGGCGGGCTACAACAAAAATATATTTTTCAACGTTTTATTTTACCACTTTGTCGGCGTGATTAAGTTGTATACCCATACAAAATTCCAGCTTTATAGTGCTAAGCGTCTCTGAGTTAAACCACGGACAGCCAGACAGATGGACATGGCGAAACTATAAGGGTTCCTTATTGACTACGGAACCCTAAAAATATTTTTGTTGTTTCCCGGCGACAATGTAAGCTTTACACTGTAAATAAACATTGTTTTCGTAGCACAGTAGTATTTATCATACTTAATCCAAATTCGTACAAACTAAGGTTTTTCTGCGATTTCCGTCATCACAATAAAACCAAGCCTTAGGTAGGTTGTCGTAACTCAACTAGCGCTGTCGCGACAAAATATAATCAACACTTTTAATTTACGAGTAGCAAAATACGGTCCGCCGGGCGTCACACTATGCTAATTTTACGAGGCTATATTTTGTTTCATAATTTTGAGTGTCAACCCGTCCTGTACATGAAAAAACGTAAATATTCATGTAATAAAATCCTCTGAATAAATCCGGAAAACGATGCTCGTTTAAACGAACATAAGCTCTGTGTCGCAATAAAAATGATCCGAAAGGTCAACGGCACAAGCAATCCAGTTTTATTGCCATAATCTGTTTTCAATATGATCGGGCAATTTGGGACGCTAATTGTTATTCCGAATGAGTTTTATTTGTCGCTATTGAAATTATTGTAATGAAGATAGAACAGTATAATTTTTAGTAAGGTAAGTTGGTTAGAATTTTGCTTTATAACCGATTTTTTTTTAAGTCTAATCGAATGTAAGTGCAGATGATGACGATGGATGACATCATCTATCAGTCAGCAGTAGAATGAATGGAAGGAGGTCTTTGCCCGAGGACTGCAAGGGAAGTAACCATAAATTTGGTTGGTTTTTCATATTTTTTATTTATTTTATAACTAGCTGCGCCCCGCGGTGTTACCCGTGCAGCTAGTAAATATATAACCTATGTGTTAATTCAGGGTGTCAGCTTCCTGCATGCCAAATTTTATCATCGGTCATTGGTCCAGCCGTTTGCGCGTGAAGATGTAACAAACGTTCACACGCACACTCACAAACTTTCGCTTTTATAATATAAGTATGATTTATCCAACTACCAAGCTTATCTAACAAGTCAATATTTCATTGCTAATGGCTTTTGACCGATGTCAGAATTGAGTGTCATACTGAAATTCGACCGTAATCAGTTCGACACGGTCCCAATTTCGAAAAACAATACTTCGACTGCTCATTCCTTCGACAGAACATATATTTAGCATTAGTCCGACAGAATATACTTCGACAACACACCTTTGAAAAACACTTCTTCGACAGAACCCTTCTTAGATATGCACTTGTTCGGAAGATCTCTATTTCGACGGAACATACCTTCGACATAATACTGCTCTAAAATGTGTCAATAATAATTGAATTTCGCTGTATGGTTTTAGGTACAGAAAGAACATAAATCATCATCATCAGCCTAGCCTTTTCCCAACTATATTGGGGTCGGCTTCTATTCAAACCACATTCAGCTGAACACCAGAATAAAAACATAAATGATAATCAATTATGTTTAATTATAACCAGTTACAAATCATTGCACAGTTTAATCATTTCTTTAAATAATTAAAATCATAACATAATATGAATAAGTCTTCTTGATTTAATTTAAAGTTGAGTTTTTCTCAAAATCTACTTTAGGCCGAATGAAAGACAGTTTACGTTCCAACTTTTTTTTTGGGTTCCGAATATCTGTAAGAAGCGGAACCCTTATAAGATCACTCGGGTATCTGTCCGTCTGTCACAGCCATTTTTCTCCGAATCTACTGGACCGATTCTGTTGAAATACACATATGAACTTCTGTGACCCAAACACGGACGCGTTACGAAAATAAATAAATTTTGAGTATGGGGGTCATTGTTGTGGGACAAACTAGAAAGAAACTAAGTAGAAAGTTTCAAAATTCGGACTGTGCCATGTGACATATCAAATCAAAGGGCTTATTGTGAGAGTTTAATTTTTTTTTCATAATTTTAAAATAAACAGTTTTGAAGTTATTCAAGAAATTAGACGGAAAATGACAATTTCCCCAAATTATCTCCGAAACGACAGTGCGTAAAATTTTGAAAAAAAAATGCAGACAATAGTTCTTTATCTATAGATTATAAGAAAACCTATAGCCAATAGTATTAACATCACATGTTAAAAAAATGAAATTCGTTTGGAACCCTTTGCACGCGAGTCCGACTCGCAATTGGAAAGTTTTCTATTTGATATGTTGCCCACACTAAAATGAGGTACGTCCTTGTTCACAATCGTGTTCAAACAATATATTTATGTGGCACCCAATAGTTGACCACAAGGTTGTGGACAACCGATACATATACGTATATGTAGATATAGTCAGAGACGCCAAAACCGCAGGAGTCGTAAACCGTGGGAGTTGAGAGTGGAGCCTAGCGGTTAATATGCAAACCTAGTTCGCTTCATAGATGCCATACTTTTTATATATTCTTAAATAACATAGATAACATCACCAAATAATATGCAATCAAATTAGAACTCATAACAACCCTTGATCCCTTTCATTTTCAAATTTCATCTAAATCGGTCCAGCCGTTTGCGCGTGAAGAAGTAACAAACATACGCACACACTAACTCACAAACTTTCGCCTTTATAATATTAGTGTGAAGTGTGATTTCAGTACGGATCCCGTAGTCAAAAACAACGTTTTACTGAATAGTGCAATAGTAATAAAACATTTAAAACAGCTCAAAAGGAGACGATATAATGTTTTGCGATCCAATTTGTTTACATTTCCTGCGAAATAAATTTTCAACAGTTTCAACTTTCAAACAACTTTAACCCCATCTCAACTGCGTAGAACCGAAACCTTTATTAATTTCTGGAACTGACCTCATTTCCCATTCCAATCGACACGACGATAAACGTAGTATCCCGGCATAATAGCATTACCGAACTCCTTTGGGGATAATACCGACAGATTCAAAATGGCGCCCAGATAGCATTCGATAATATTGACTATTGAAGTATTGAGTATGTAGAGCCTACGCGGTAGGTACTTACTAGGGTTATAGCGAGACGTCGCCTCCGGCTTACGAAAGCGTCACTTCTGCAAGAATTCGTACCTCCGTGTCCGCCTCCGTAAGTCTCTCGCGGAGTTCCACTACGCTACAACTAAGCGAAGACCAATGTGTAGAATATAGAAAAAGTAATGGTTTGGTTTGCCAAGTTCAGTACCAAGTGAACAACTATTTATTTTATTGACCACTAGGAAGTCCAGTCTTGCCAAGGAATACCATGTTACCCAGTTAATAGGTAGCCGCTCCACGTAAAATACTGGTATTCAGCGGAATCCGGTTTGACTGGAAGCCGACCCCAATATAGTTGGGAAAAGGCTAGGCAGATCTTGAAGTCCTAGAAGGTAACAAATCCGCAAAACTATTTGTTGTGAATATGGTTCTCCTGAAGCGATAAACCATTGCCTCCGCGTCTGCTAAAACATATGAACGCGTATGAAACATCCGAAACTTTAGGTAGCCTAAAACCCGAATCTTAGTCTTCTTAAGAGCCGAAGTCGTATTTGAATTTAATTTTTAATTTTGAAATAATTATATTGACTATTACTATATTTAAACTTTTATTAATAAAAAATGAGAACTCTTAACTAATTACAACTGAGCGTAATCTAAAATTTTGAAAGAAAACTAATAAATGCTGGTAGTGTGTTTATCTTCTTTATTGAGTTTACTTTTATTTAATGAAGACCGTTTTTCCGATCCGTTTTTCTCATTAACCGTTGCAGTTTCGCATCTAAATTTTAAATTTAAATGTAATTTTTTTTTCAAGTTTCAGTTTTTCTTTTTAGTTGATCAAAAAATCATTTCTGCGAAGCTCCGATTTATATGTTTCAGAATCGTTTCTCTTTATTTAGGTCATCAACATCAATCAGCCCAAAGACGTCCACTGCTGGACAAAGGCCTCCCCAAAGGGGGGGGGGGGGGGGAGGGTTGGCGATAGCCGTGTCGCTGTTGCAATGTACAAAGAATGCTGCTGCCCATTCTCTGGTGAGTCCCTTAGTCGCCACTTACGACACCCACGGGATGTGATGGAATGGTGCTATTCTATTCTATGTCGATGTAAAGAATGCTGTGGTTTTGAATGACAAACTAAAATATCAGAGGAGGTCGATAGGTTCTAGGATTTATGCATAGAAGCCTTTTGGCTAGGTTTAAATTACCGGGAATCGTCGCAGTTTTCCTAGAAAAATTCTAATATTATAGGGGTTGAATTAAACCAGCATTCGAGCCGGATTTCAGATTTTTATCATTGAATAAATACACTTCTGGACACATCTATTGGCCCACCTTAGAGTTTAGGTTTCGATGGCCCCTACCGAAATATGATTGCTAGATTGAACAAAAACTGTTGATGCAGTTTTAAACCTGATACATTTTACCATCTTTTTCGATCGTATTGTTTTAAATTTGAATTCAGAATACCATCGACATGGAGCTACGCCTAACAAGTCGGATATGCGCCTTGTTAAAGGCAATTGATTTTTGAATAAAAAACATGTTTTATCAAATAAAGGTTTAATTTAATAACGCGTGTTGCCTCCATGGGCATCTACCACAGCTCTCATACGATTAGGCATAGAGTTTATCAACCGCTCTATGCAATTTTGAGGGATCATCTCCCATTCCTCTTCTATGGCAGTTTTCAACTCCTGCATCGTCTGGGCAACTGGGGCAAATGGGGTTCATGTCTGGGCTTCTGGCTGGCCAGTCCATAACTGTGATGTTCACATCCCGAAGATATTCCCTGACGATGCCGGCCGCATGGGCTCTTGCATTATCACGCATAAAAAGGAAATTTGGGCCCACATAGTCCGCGTATGGTATCACGTGAGGTTCTAAGCACTCACGAATGTACCTTTCAGCATTTAATGTTGGCAGCCGTGGTCCTGTAACAACCTCAAGTTGAGTTTTGCCGCTCGCGGATATACCGCCCCAGACAGTCCATGAGCCACCGCCATAAGCAACCCTCACTTCAAAGCAGCATTGTACGAAACGCTCTCCCTTACATCGGTAGACCTTCTTCCTTCCATCATTGCCATGTAACACAATTTTAGACTCATCAGAAAAGAGTACACGGCTCCAATCTTGCCAATTTAAATGACTGCGTGCGAAATGAAGGCGCGCTGTTCGGTGGGCTCGCGTTAGTTTGGGCCCATTAGCTAGCTTGTGTGGTACCATATCGCGTTCTTTTAACCTTCTCCAAACAGTTCGAGTGCTCACAGATACTCCGTGGAAGTCGCGAAGTTGGTTTTGTAATCTCAATGGAGGTAAGGTGACGATTTCTCAAGCTGGTCGTCACGATGAATCGATCCTGCCTTTCAGTTGTGATGAGTTGTGACCCGAGATCGTGGCCTTCCTTGGCGACGAACAAAGCCGCCAGTCTCTAGGTACCTCCGATAAACATTTCGGACCGCAGATCGACTTAAATTAAGTTGAGCACTCACGTTTCTTTGGCTGTGTCCGGCCTGAATAAGTGCCACAGCTTGGGCGGCGACTTCAGGTGAAGTATCCATAGATTATTGATAGAACCTCACCTTAATGTTAAGAATAAGTAATGTTTGTTGCAAAACCAAAGATATCAATCACTTTTTCAAGAATTAAATCCAAGTAAACCAATAAAACCAAGTTTTCTTAGTACCTATTCGATTGTTTGATTTCAACAAACAGGCTCCAAATTGTCTTTTGTTTCTTTAAATTGTGTGTTCGAAATTCAAAAAAAGACTATTGAATGAAATTGTGAATGTGCCAGGTTCAAAACTGCATAAAAACTTTTTGCTCGACCTAATATAAAATTTTAGCTAGGACCAAACGAAACTGAAAATACAAGGTGGGCCAATAGATGTGTCCAGAAGTGTATAAGTGACCAGTTTTAACTCATGAGCGTCAAAATTGGCTCTAATATTATTAATTAATGGGTAATGCTTTTAGCTAATGAGGAACATGACGTTAGGTTCACGCATGCATCGTTGAATATTATAGGTACAGTCTGCACAACAGACCATTTAAACTACGTATGAAATTATTTTTTACTTAAACAGGTATCACATAATAGAACTACTGTAAGTAAAAACTTTATCTTTCGTGGGTAGCTAAATAATAATCTATAAAAATTTGTCAAATCAGTTGTCATTTTTATTTCGTTTGTATCTACAAAATGTGTGAAAAATGTTGATACAGGGTTACGAGAGGAAGGTTTTCATGTTGAATATTTATACAATAAAATGTATAAAAGTGTTTACAGAACGCTCTGAAAGCTCTATGCTGAACACAGAAGTTAAGTCTTGGGTACTGTCAAGTAATAGTTATTTATGATACTAGTGCGGTAAGTTGGTTTTACAAACGAGTAGACGGATGTAAGGTAAACAGGCTTACCATAGTCACGAGTTTGTAAAAACCAATTTCCACACGTGTGTCATTCAACGTTTTTCAACACATTTGCGAGAAAACAATAGTATAGGTCGGGGTTTTCCAGTCTTTTTTTATACTGCGAGTCCCTTTACATGTTATATTTTTTTGCGACGCCCTTGCTGTACAAGTAACAAAGGTAAGTGTAGCTCCATTTGGGGATACGAGAAGGAACATATACGTACAATCAATAAGACGGATGAACTTGCTTTTCTGATTAAGATTTACTGAAGTGCGACAAAATATCTATTGGAAACGTAGCATCAAATCTTGATCAGATTTTTTTTGCAGAAAGCCTTTCAAAACAGAAAAACTCAGTATTTATTAAATTTTTCGGAAATGAATTTTATTCGCCAGTTGCAGCATATGCGTTTCATTTCCGTGGCGGTTTGCGACGCCTCTAGGAAAGCACCGCGACTCACCGGGTCGTCAAACAAACAGTTTGTTTCATTACCTATAGCAGGGGTTCCTGCTTTAGGTAATGAAACAAACTTTTTGTTTTTAGATATCAGTTGGATAGTCGCAACAAACTTTGACTTTCCTTTTATGAAAAATAGCGAGAATTTGCAAATGGCGCTACGTGCGCGTGGTGAAAATTAGAACTATATATTTCATTTCATTTTCTATTTATTATTAAAGCGCTAGAGCAAAAGCGCGTCCAAGGAGGTTTGATCATTCAGCTTATTTAGTCTAATAATGTGAAACTTCTAGGTGGGTTTCTATAAAAATCTCTTAATTTTTTTATGGAAATTAAAAAATATACGCACGGCGCTAGACAACGAGTAGTGCAGTAAAATAGGTACTTAGATCAGAGTACCTATTTTACCGCACGTTCGATCGTATAGTGCGTAATTTTTAACTTTCGAATAATGTTGAACAAGCTTCGTAAATGCATTTTTGAGCAAATGTGTTAAAAATATATTGAATGTTTTTCTATGTACATAATATGTTTACTAACATAGCTGTAAAATCTTAATATCAACAATTACATAGAAGTTTTTTTCTCGCATATCATTTGGCTTTTCTATTTCTTGTAGATATTGACATTCCTACATCCCATCGCTATTAAATCGTCATGTGTTTGCCATGAAAATCAGAAACATCAAGACCAAGAGATTTCATTACGGTAATAAATTATATGACGAGAAGACAATATTTTCCAGCACCAAACTGTTTTGCTAACGGTGCATTCGTTCACATGGCGAACAGTATAGTCAGGTACGACCAAGTAAGGAGCTATAATACTGCTCGGAGGTGTTCGTAACTTCATTACCCCAACTTGAACATTTTGTTGTACCCAGTTATTTGCTACTCAAGTGAACTTGGTAATTTTACTATCAGTTTAAATGCAGCCTTGACACAGCGAAAATAACATACAGCAAAATAACATTTCGCGGCCTTGTAAGTTAATTCACATTTTAGCTATTAATGTAATCATAGTAGTAGCAGTGGGTTGTCACAGTTGTTTAATTTTTTCATGTCAATATCGGTTATTGACACGGTATCAGAGTTTTCCGGTGGGATTTGTACAACAGTCCGAATATCAACTATCGGGCAGTTGCCGACCGGGCACAACAACTGTCCGGTCGGAGGATTCTCCCTTTTCTATGGAGGTGAAGGACAGGGTGCCATTTTAACCTCGGCAGCCCACTCCATCTATCCAATGACTACTACACATTCATAAAACAGAATATTTATGAACATTTGAATTATTCAAAATAAAAAGAATATTTTATTCATTGTCATGACGCATGACGTAGTTTAAAACATGCTGTAGCGAGCGCAGTCCGAGCCTTGTGTTCCAAGGACGGCGTGGAATGGAATGGCGATATTGTTTTGATACGTAAAAATTATGAACAGGGTGTTTCATAATTTCAATACTTTTTTCATTGTACCTATTATGTTAATGAATTATTAAAAAAAATATAATCGCGCCTAGAGGTAATTTGTGTCGGGTACACTAAGTGGGCCGCCTTTGTAAGACTACTATTCTGTATTCTGGTGACCTTGAACGTCAGTGCAGCCTTCGTGCAGGGCTACTTCAACATGACGTCATCATCACTTCTCCTCATCGTGACCTAAAGCTCTAAAGCAGCGAGTCATACAGCCTGACCACCAACATGCAGCAAACGCACATTTTTGGTCAGCAACCTCAGCCTCTATCATCACCCTCAACATCATCAGCGACCTTGGCAAGCACACTGCACCTTCGGCCAGTCAGTCAGTTTTCTGGTCGACGTTGGCAGTCAAGTCACTACGTCGCACAGCACCGCTCCGACCCACTGGAGCCAGCAGCACCACTCCCACTAAACCAAGTACCTACTAATTGTTTTTGATTAGATAATAAAAATGTTGAGGAACGTTGGCACAAAATTCAGGATGACTTGCTTTTGCACGCGACCTCGTAAGTGCGTATAATTAAAGCCCATAATTAAATCACAGCATGATGTAATAACGGGGTAATTTATGGCCTATCGCGCACAAAAAAAAAACTTGATTTGGATCATTAGGTAATTCCGTAGATTACCCCCTACATAACATTCTATAACCAAATTTTACCCCTTTATAATATTGGTATATATACATAGATAGACGAAAAAAAGGTAATGCCAATATTTCAACTTACTTTTTCCAGGAGAAACTCAAGTCTAGATCGTAAAGAAGGTTGTCAAAACAGTGCGTGCGTCTAAATCTCAAGTGGCACTAATGTGTTGGATACCTGCCAGTCGCTGCCAGTCGCCTGCTTATTGCACCTCGTACGTTATACAAACGGGGCAATACAATACATATTGCTTCAGGAACCTGCCAAGTAAAGCTTGATTTATGGGCAGTAGTTTCGAAGGAAGAAGGCTTGAGAATTAAAATGAAATATATGTAGGTGTCTGGTTATTGAGCGCGTACCTTCAAGTGGAGTGTTCTACAAATCTACAGTTTATTTGCAACGATTTTGATAACGATAATTTGGGGCCAAATAATTACCACTCACCCAGTTTAAATAAAAACCGGCCAAGTACGAGATGGACTCGCTCATCAAGGGTTCTTTTTAAATACTGTATTTTTTGTTATAGCGGCAACAGAAATACAGACAGAATGTTCTAGCATAGAAAATACAAGAAGGTACATGACTGCTTCTGCTCCTCGATACTAGATGGCGCTAGTAGTAACTAATGTCTTTATGTACCCGGCATTAATTCTGGCGCGTAACAATATCTATTTCAAGGGCCTTTAAAAAAAATAAAAGGGTGATGGGTAACTCTGCCAATTCTGTACAATGCGTTTACTATGAAAATACGAGTAGTTCATACAGCATAACGTTAAGTAAATAAACGTGATTCTCGTTACTACATCGCAGGATCCAATTAGATAAGCAAAAACCAGCTTCAGTGTGATGCAGCATAGATAGAGCTTTGAAACGTTTCAGTTTATTTTGTAACGAGTCTATCACGAAATGGAGTTTATACTGCCATGAGGTAGCAATGAAACTTGTCTTACTCATAAAGTTTGTCGCTTCAAGTTATAATGTTATATTCGTGTTAATCAATTCGAAATGAACTTTGTTAGGCATTGTTCTAACTGCTTCGAAAAGTTTTGTTTACGCTTAGATCTACTAAGTAGGTCGACTAGGTCATTTCGTCAAAAATAACAAGATTTAATCGAATATTCAAAGAACCGGTAATGAGCGAGTCGGTCTCGCATAATAAAAATAATCATATTTGTTGTTATAGCGGTAATAGAAATAAATCTAGACTCGTTAACACTTCAACCGTCTTCATTTTGCAGTTCACGAGATACAACCCGCTGACAGACAGACTGACGGACAGCGGATTACTAATAGTAGGGTGCTGCTGGTTCCCCTTCGGGTATGGAACTTTAAAAACACTTAATAGAAAAGGAAATCGTGACACCTCGTACAGTAGGCTGCAATCGTAAAGCCACTTCAGTTCTTAAATAGACAAAAAAAAAACTTTGTGATCACTACACCAACTAGCAGCTCTATAGTAATACTAAGCCCAAGGTACGAAAATTGTGTTCCACGCGTTCTCAAAGATATGTCAGTATAATTGACGGGTGACGGGGTCTGCTAGGGCCCACTGGCCCTGGCGCCAGGATTGCGGGATTGATCGATAGAGTTACTGCGGACCTAGAACGCAATGGCAATTGAAGGAACACAGACGGCCAGTACGAGTCTGAAACTCTTCCCCACTCCGTCTTAGAATAAAGTTTACAAAAATATACTAAGTTTAACACACTACATTCTGTTGCAAACTTGAAAAGCTACTTGCGTGACTCGTGTTGCAAGACAAGGCGTGCACAAAGTTGTAGCACCGTGACAAAGGTGTTTGTACACTACCTGCGACGCGACGTGAGAGCGTGACAAATGGCGCGGAGATGCTAATGGAGTGAGACCGATGACGTGCCGACGAGAATAAATGTAGCTTAGAATATTTTATAGTAGGGCAAGGGTTTTTTCCTGGCGTTCTAAGGCCGTAGGTGTTTTAAAAAAAAAATACTATTGAAAGGTTAGTGTCGGACGCAAAAGAATAGCACCATCCCATCTCTTCCCGTGGGTGTCGTAAGAGGCGACTAAGGGACTCACCAGATACTGGGCAGCAGCATTCTCACCATTCTTTCGGCTGATATGAGGTTAGTGTGCGATTTTTGTCTCACCTGATGGTAAGCAATGATGTGGTTGGCGATGGAGCACGCTTGCCTAGAAGTAATTAATTACCTTAACCTCTAGACAAGACCTTCTGTCAGCCGCAAAGTGGTCAAGTTGATTGTAAAAACGTCAAAAATGTGTGTGAGATTAACAAAGGCTGTCGAAATATCACGTGATCAATCAATTATTCATATCACACTAATATTATGAAGGCGAAAATTTATGAGTATGTGTGTGTGTATGTTTGTTACTTCTTCACGCACAAATGGCTGAACCAATTTTGATGAAATTTGGTATGCAGGAAGCTGACACAGTATCTGATAAACCGCGGGTAACACCGCGGGGCGCAGCTAGTAATAATATTAAAAATGCGAAAGTATGTCTGTCTGTCTGTTACCTATTCACGCTTAAACCACTGAACCGATTCAGATGAAATTTGTCTACACAAATTTCATCTGAATCGGTTCAGTGGTTTAAGTTAGTTTGAGTCCCGGGAAATGACATAGGATAGTTTATATCCCAGAAATCATCCTTTAAGTGGTGAAAAGGGGGGATGGAAGTTTGAATGGGGAATCATTAACCGCTGAACCGATTTAGATGAAATTTGGTATGGAGATAGATTAAACCTTGGAGAAGGACATAGGCATACCTTTTGTCGCGAGAAAAGGGCTTCAAGCGTTTGATATAGGGGATGAAAGTTTGTATGGGAGCCCATCATTATTGAAGCTTTATATTTAGGCACCTGATAAAAAATAAATAAAAATAGGTTCAAGCGTTTTCGAAAAATTAGTATCTTAAAAATATATTCCAAACTTGTCTTAAAGAGCACTATCTTTCCTCTTTGTATATATATATATATATATCGATTATAGTATTAGGAATGCTTTTATATTTGTGATCATAAATTAATACCTAATAACAATATTTATGTAGGTTTATTTGATACTTTAATTGAAGGCTTCACAAACCCCTTTTCTTGTTCTTTCTTACACACTATTGTCTACATTTCTTTTTCATTTCTCCTTTAGCAGGTCTGCTGGAAGAAATTTCTTTAAAAATAAGCAGTACCTTTGTACTAATAATTATAATGTTATATCTGATACTTTCTCTGTAAATGTTAATTTCTAAAATAATGGCTGCCCAAACTAACTATTCCACGCGGACGAAGTCGCGGGAAGAAGCTAGTCTAATATTTTTTAGCACTTCAACAATCGCTATTGTTAGTAAAATAGCACATTGTTAGGCCTTCTTGACTTAAAGACCCCCAGGTTATTGCTATCAGGAAACACAAGGAATTCCACTCCTAAAGCCGTGTTAACATGACTGTGTTGTGTGCCTTCTGATAAACTTGATTGTCTACAAAATTGCTACAAAACTTGTTGTTTTACGTAGGATTGAACAGATTCGTTTAATTGTTGTATTCCGCACATCCTGCCATAGTAATATGGATCTAGCTTAAGCTGTGCGCACAGTCAAAGTATTATCAAAAAAACACAGCCACTAGAGTGCTTGGACAGTGACGAAAGTAAAGTTATTGAAAATATAATTAAACGAAATTGACTTTGTCAATAAACCCGACCGCTTAATACGACGTGTTTGGAACAAAGTCAAATATTTTATTCCTACATTTTAGTGAGTCACATTTTTGGAATCGTCTCCTCGAGCCCTTTATCTTCAGAAATGATAACTCGATAGGTTTTGAGAAAAAAAATGCTGAAGACTTGATATGGCGCCAAAAATCGGTAATTTTAATCAATCAATCAATTAATCTTTAAATCCATCAAGCCGTTTAGGCTACAGAGCGTGCCAAAGAAATTTACATACAAACATAGGTACATACATACATACACTCAAAAATCATAACCCTCCTTGTGGTGCAGTCGGGTAATTACATTATTTATTCTCTTTATTTTCCTTCCTTAAAGAAAACCAAATCATTTGGGAAATAAAGTTTATGGTGAAAATATGTTCTCATCCCTTCCATAATCAATAAGGCTTAAGATGGATATTGCTTCCACGGCTATTGAAATGTAACGATAGCCCATTTTAAAGAAATTTACCATCACGATCGTTCCCATGAAAAGTATTCATAAAAAGTGTACAATATTTAAGAGGTGTGACCTTTACTTTTATTTTTAAAGAATGGGAAATCATCAAATTACTTCTTCCGCTCTGGGTAGAGCGAAAGGGTGTGTCAGACTCTTACTGACTAAAATCCATCCGTGTTCCTTCTGAAGCCCTTTGCGTTTCAGGGCTCCGGTGACTTTTTCGAACCAATTCCGCAACCCTGGCAGGCTCTGGCCCTAGCGGGCCCCTTCTCCTATGCTGACATCTATTTGAGGTGCGCGTGGAACACGACGAGCTATCGACCCGGACCTGGACGGACATCGGACAGCGAGCCGCCCAACGCTTGCTGTCCGCCCGCGCCTACGGTGGCTGGGGATCGCTACGCGACTCCCGACCCCCGGGGCGTCTTCTTCTGTAGCGGCGGTTGGGGCCAAGGCCTTGTCTTTCTCTCGTGCGGCTCACCTCCTTCGCTAGCGTTACTGCTTCGCAGAAGAAGGTGACCGCTTCCCAAGCCTCCTCGCTCCGGACCATGGATTTAACCAGAGCCGGACGCGAGAGGTCGCCGCCACCGATCATCTCGACGAGGACACAGTGGAAGAAGTGTGACTTGGATCACGAATTAGGAGAGATATGATTTAGGTTAGAATGCAGTTTCAGGATAATAGAGTATAACCAAATACTAAATAGAAAAACAATAATTGTATTCAGTCCGTCCGTTAGATTTTCAAAAATATTGGACACGTCGTATTTTTGCCATTTGAAATCAATAATTTTTTTTTATAAATATGTACATATGTCGGTGATGTCACGTTTTAGTAAAAGTGTACTATCGCGTGACGTCACGCGAGCTTTCAAAGCACTGCATTGTCTTCGTTTTTTCTTTTACGCGAGAAATGAACGTGTCCAATCATTTTTTGGATAAATATTTCACGACTAATAAGATTTTTTCAGTAAAATATTCTATTACCTAGACTAGTCTTGTCACAAGAAGTATCTATCGTGTTACGGTATAACCCAGATACTAGGTTGTTGTCTATGTAAAATAGTGGTATTCAGCTAAATCCGGTTAGACTGCAAGCCGACCCCAGCATAGTTGGAAAAAGGCTAGGCAGATTAATTTGCCTTTTCCAGGTTCTTCAATCAAAAGATATGTTGATAAATCAAAACCAAAGCTTCGATACCGACACAAACGCACCATCACACACTGACATCTGTGGCTAGCCGCAATCAGTTCGGTTAACCAATGAAAACCATTTGCGGCCAGCTGAAAATTCTAACAGCATTTGCGGTTGAAACCAAATCGATTTAGTGTCTGCACGTTTAACATCCGTAAAATCGACTTGTTTGTCATTTACCAGGCAAGTGGTACTTGAGTTTTTAATCGGTCATATATAACTACCGAGGAAAGGAGCTCGTGGCTAAATAATAACACCCGCACGGGTAGATCTTCAAGGTTAAGCAACGCTTGCCAAGGTTGGTCTCTGGATGGGTGACCATCTTTGCATACCGAGACTCCTCCGTGCCTCGGAAAGCACGTTAATGTAGTATAGGATAGTCAGAAGCCAGATAATCTGACACCAGTCTTGCCAAGGAGTACCGTGTTACCCAGTTAATGGGTTGTGGAGGTCTGGTAGGCAGCCGCTCCACGTAAAATACTGGTATTCAGCTGAATCCGGTTTGACTGGAAGCCGACCCCAATAGGTATAGTTGGGAAAAGGCTAGGCAGATGATATAACTACCGAGGAACTCTCTCTCTTCAGTCGTGCACTCTTGACAGAGTGGTCGTGGCTTATGATGATGTCGGATTGATAAATGATATTATATTTATTTTGTAAGTAGGTTAAACATAACACTTTTACACGTCAATCTTTTTTGGTCATTTTTAAACTAGATGAAGCCGGTGTTTCGTATGCCTAGCTGACGACCCTGAGAAGAAACACCGAAACAAACTCAGAGGTCAAAGTCTTTTTTAAAGTCCATACAATCGTACTGGTCAAATCATATGAGAACCATGTAGGTTAATGTCTGAAGTGGTCCTTTGAGGAAAGTACAACACAGATTTGAGTGGACCTGTCCAGACAGTGCAAGCATTTGTCAGTAATCGTGTAGCTCAAACTTAGAACCAATAAGGAGCTCAACGAATCGACGAATAATGCCAATGAAAGGACATTTGAGTAGGCCTCAAAAGTACTCAATCTCGTCGTCAAAAAGTATACAAAAATACGAATATAAAAAAGTCAATGTGTAAAAATAAAAGAATAAGGTACAGAAAAGCAAATATAAACATTGGGCCATGTGAGTACGGCAGCCATCGCAATGCGTTTCCAACGGTTTCTGTTGTAGGTGTCGCGAGTCGCATCGCACAGTACTGAGTACAGAGTAAGAAAGAAAGAAAGAATAATATTTATTTAGCACTTACATAAAACACGCACGGTACATAGAAATAAAAAATTAAAAAAAGAAATGTAGGTATGCTAAGAACCAAGTGTGTGTCTCACGGCTGCACTAAAAAGGTCCATTTCAGCGATATGTCAGAATGACTGATGCTGTCTGACGCTGGTTTGCTAATGAACCTTTGAATGGACGAGTGGCGGTTCATTTGAATCAATCTAATATAGTAATATTCTTACAAATATATACATATAGCATCTAAATAAAGAAACTAGTTTTCACTAAACAGGGTGGAGTGTTTTTGGTAAGATTAATAAAATGAGTGCAATAATAATTAATAATGGGTTTGGGTGACCTTTTAGACAGCTTTTTTTATATTTCACCGATAATCGCCAAGCTATGGGAGCCACAGGATGAGAAAGAAAAGGCGTGGGAAACGTTGGATTGTTGGATTCGAGGCAACTACAAAAGATTGGTCGGAGAAGCTTCGGGAGTACTCGAAGGCTTTGTGGGCAATCTTTGCCCAACCGTGGGATAATTTAGGTTGAAAAAGCAATTGCACCCATGGAACTGAACGCATACAGCACAGCTTAAGACCGTTGAAAAGCTGTCAGTCTCAATATTCCAAATCATTAAGCTAATCGCGTTTCATTGGTGGGTTATAAACAAGAATTCCCCCCTACTCCTTACATTAGTATCATAACAAACTCCCACAGGTTGTAATCAACAGGCTAGTAATAACTCCGCCGTCAGAATACGCAAGCCTATTGCGTAAACCTATAAATAGTCGTTAATGTTACGAATAGCGTATTTATTCCCCAAAGTTATGGTCCATGAGAAAACACGATACTGTTTTATTAGGGAGTCAATACCGACGGGCTTTGTTCTTACAGTATGAATGTTATAGAGCGCCTGATATAAACGCTGGGCAACTAGAATCTATACTAATAATAAAGCTGAATAGTTTGTTTGTTTTCTTGTTTGAACGCGCTAATCGGATTGGATCGTATAGGGAACTACCAGTCGGATTTGGAAAATTCTTTTTGTATATGATAGCCACATGTATGAGGAAGGCTATATGTAGGCTAAAGGGGAACGGGGAAAACGGGATATGCGCGTACGCGCGTACGAAGTTGCAGGCAAAAGCTAATTTTAGATAAAAATATGTGATCGATATCTTGGACAGTGTCCTCTTATTTCAATGTAAAATGTAAAAAAAAAACTAAGTAACTTGTGAATTGTATCGTCGAGCTATTAGATTATCATTTTTGAATTTGAAAAGCGTTCGGTGACGATGACGCGAGTTCCATGATTTTTGTTCACCCAAAAAGTGCTCAACGCACCTAAAGAAGTTTTCACTTCAAACATAAACAGAATATGAAAATCGTATTGGAATTGAATTATGCTACTAGCTTCTGTCATTGAAAGACGGGAAAAAATAAAGAATGATAACTAAATACACATAAATAAAAGTTTGCAGTTCAGTAATTGTATCTACTCCACCTTGCTTTAAATTCTAAATGTTAGAAACAATCAGAAACAGTGCTGAGGACAACTTTCGCTTAGCTATCTTCTACAATGTTTCAGATTCCTGGGACCTGATGCGACGGAGATAGAAGAGTCTGCCACTTACAGTAGCTTGGTCACTCCTAAGGCATAGAACAAGTCGACAATACTATAAGCTTTACTAGCGGCTTGGCCCGTGTGACATCTATCTATATACTAATAAAATAAAGCTGAAGAGTTTGTTTGTTTCTTTGAACGCGCTTATCTCTGGAACTGCCAGTCGGATTTGGAAAATTAATTTGTATATGAAAGCCACATTTATAAGTAAGGCTATACGGGAACGAAGAAAAACGGGATATGCGTGTACGATGTCGCGGGCAAAAGCTAGTTTAATAAGAAATCATTTCAGGTGTATTAAATATCCAGGCACATTAGCCTACCAGCCTGCCTAAAAAATTTCATCCAAATCATCACCAATTTCATTCACCTAATAAGGCCATACAGCCAGTAACTCTATGGCTAAATTCATACTCTTAGACCTCGTAATTCTGAACATAAGTCAGTAATTACAAGGCTATTAATTGATAGGCTTGTTGGGCTATTTTTGCCCCCCAAGTTAAGACGAAATCTCGTAAACAGAATGGGTGTTTTCATTGCGAGCTGTAAGAAGAACTTCTGGGGGGAAAGCTGAAAACGTCAGTACAGGGTATGTACTTGGAGTTTACGCTAGCTGTTTGGATTGATGCTTGGAAGTGAATTCCAGCTATGTTAATGAATTTAATGAATATATGCCAGCTTAGTATTATTCTTTATAGATATATACAATCATCTCCAGGGTCTTATCTATTTCCGTACCAAAATTCATGAAAATTGGTTTGGCAATCAATTTTTTTTTTTTATGTTGACGATGACCACTCGCAGTTCAGCACACTAAAGCTGGTTACTGCTTAACCGGACTATCCTGTGGTGGCCTCAAATGAATTTAAGAGCTTTTTTTGGATCGAACAAATTGTATTAAAAACGCGGTAAAGCGCCACCTCCACTAGCGAGAGAATCGCCGCAAGTCCGCCCTATTATCGCTGCTATCGTCGCGAAGTCACCACGATTAATCTTCCTTCAGCTAATCGTAGCACTCGCGACGGATTACAACTTGAATGCAACGACTCGTCGCAAGTCGCGACGGATTTCCACATCTCCACAAGAAATCTTTGCACATTTGTTTTTTTGAAACATTTTGAGGCCAGAGCGCTGTGACTAGTTGGAGTCTAGTGAGCGCACTGCAAGTACGTAGCGTGTCGTTTACGTTTTGTTTGCCGTGCCGTTTGTCACTCGTCGATTCGCTGCAATGATATCGCCGTGTAGACACGTTCATCGGAGTTGTTATAGAATGAAGTGGCAGGACGATAGAATCGCCGATAAACACTCGCTCATGGAACTAGTGCCTAAGAAATTGCGAGAGCACATACTTTCATACCTACCATACCTACTAGGTCCTATAGTAGGTATATAGGTAAGTGATGTGCAATGCCTTCTTAAAGGTATTGACTTAAAAATTCAGAGCAGTGCCGTTATCTACGATCAAGCAAGTCCTGCCTGCAGCTTTGCCCCCGTGATAAGTTTTATATTTTCTCAAACTACTGCGGGGTATTCTCTGTAGACGGACTTGCTCTGTAGTCTGCTTAGTGTGTGGTTTTGCTGATATAGGCCACCAACATCTATGTATAAATAGGTAGTAGTAGTGAAATCTGACGGACATAGCTCTCAGGCTAAATTGCCTGGTACTAAAACCGGAAAGCTTATTTGTCGTTAGTAACAGCTGTTACTAACGACTTACTCGATTTCCGGCTTTTTACTTACGTAGCTACGTAAGTAAAAAGCCGGAAATCGAGTAATTTGACCGGACACGCGTTTTAAAAGCCTATATCCAGCTTTATCCGGATGCTGGTTTTATTTTCCCAGGCGAACGTAATACCGAATAAAAGTAACCTTAGTTCTAATCCAGGCCCTGGTCCAGAGGTTAGAGCAGTAATTCAAAGTCAAAGTCAAAGTGTTTATTTTAATTAGGCCATTAAACGGCACTTTTGAACGTCAGCATTTACAGTACAGTAAAATAATAATATTACATTAATAAAGTGACTCTACTGTCCATTCGGAAAGGTAGATTCTTATGGAGAAGAACGGACAAGAAACTCCATAGTTACTCTTTTCAAATAATGATTTTACAAAATTTGGTATACAAAAATTAATTTAATATTATGTGAGGACGATACACCTAGAGTACAGAGTATTACCAGCAAAGGTAAACTTATTCATTTTCTAAAAAATAATTAGGTAAATGGTACTCACATATTTACAGATAATCTTAATAACCATTAATTAAACAGAAAATAAAAACACAAAAAAAAGAAAGAAAAGAAAATTTTTTCACATCTAAACTCTATCCAGTTTATTGATAATTACAAACAAACTCTTCAATTTAATTTGTATATTACAAATAAAATTGAAGAGTTTGTTTGTAATTATCAATAAACTTTTACCAAAAAAATACAACCGACTTCCAAATAAAAAGCACTACAAAGTGATAACTTTAATTTCGGTACTCGGTGTTTTTGGTTGTTTTTTAGTTTTTTGACACCGACTTCCGACATTAAAGTTATTTTATATTTTGTTGTGTTTTTTATTTGGAAGACGGTTGTATTTTTTTTGCAAAAAGTTTTTTACTTTCCACTTTTTAGTGGTGATACCCCACAACTGAATTATTGGCATTAATCCCATAATGATTGGTTGCGCTATTTACCGTTAAGGAGTTATTTGTGTGCCTTCATCGTTTTCAGTCCACGTCCAGACTAGCTCATAGTTAAATATCTACTTAGCTTTGGGATTGACTTAAGCCTAACAATATATTACTTTACTAGATTTGATTGATTTTAAGTTGAGGATGTCACAGGTTTATCTTTGAAGTTCACCGTACAATACAAATGCAATATAGCTATAACTAAACCCAACGCAAAATGTATCATCAAGATCGGTTAATAAACAATAAAGTTATGCCCGAATAGATAACCCCAAAAACATGTTAATTCAGGTAGACTTGTTTTCGGGAGGACACGGCACGGCATACGCTGGCAGAGTGTGCAGCTTGGGAGGTCAAAAAAAGTCAAAAGTCAAAACGTTTATTTCAATTAGGCCATTAAACGGCACTTTTGAACGTCATCGTTTACAGTTCAGTAAAAATAATAGAATTACATTAATAAAGTGACTCTACTGTCCATTCGGAAAGGTAGATTCTTATGGAGAAGAACGGACAAGAAACTCCATAGTTACTCTTTTCAAATAATGATTTTACAAAATTTGGTATACAAAAATTAATTTAATATTATGTGAGGACGATACACCTAGAGTACAGAGTATTACCAGCAAAGGTAAACTTATTCATTTTCTAAAAAATAATTAGGTAAATGGTACTCACATATTTACAGATAATCTTAATAACCATTAATTAAACAGAAAATAAAAACACAAAAAAAAGAAAGAAAAGAAAATTTTTTCACATCTAAACTCTATCCAGTTTATTGATAATTACAAACAAACTCTTCAATTTAATTTGTATATTACAAATAAAATTGAAGAGTTTGTTTGTAATTATCAATAAACTTTTACCAAAAAAATACAACCGACTTCCAAATAAAAAGCACTACAAAGTGATAACTTTAATTTCGGTCACCAGCAGAGGTAAACTTATTAATTTCCTAAAGAAATTTAGGTAAATGGTACTCACATATTTACAAACATTGGAACCATTAATTAAACAACAGTGTGTGAGTCAACAGAAAAATAAAAACACAAAAAAAGAAACAGTATATCTATAAAGTTAATACATAAATCAACCAGTTTGACCTTCACCCTTGATCGTCCTATGGAGCAGGACCAGCATGTTTCCAAGCATTCTTATCCTGAATGTAATCTTCTAATTTGTAATATGCTTGTTCACAAAGTGTACTTTTAACATGAGTTTTAAATTTTCTTTCATTTAGTTCTAATATGTCAGAAGGTATTTTGTTGTAACATTTAACACAATACCCCATGAAAGAAGTGTGGACTTTAGCTAATCTAAAAAATGGTTGATCTAATTTGTCTTTATTTCTAGTATTAAAATTATGTCTATCACTAATTTTACTAAAAAGATGTCGGTTTTTCCGCACATACATAATATTTTCATAAATGAATTGGAGGAGCCGCGCTGTGCCCTCATCTCTGTTGTAGACAGAGACCTCTCGCTGCCGGCCGTAGTTCATGCTATGGTCGGCAGTGAGGAGTCCTGGGACGCGGTGGTCTCCTTCTGCGAGACAGTTATCGCGCAGAAGGAGGCTGCGGAAAGGGAGAGGGAGATCACAACCGCTCTCCCTGCCCGCAGCAGGCGCATCGGGCGTTGGAGGAGGGCATACGCTGCCCTCTTCCGGCCCCCCTAACTGGGTCCAGGGGCGACGGACTTGGGGATGTTCGTCGCCCCCCATTCATCCGGACCCGAGGTGGCGGCGCGTGGTGTTCCCATGCGCCCCTCTTTGACGTAGCGAGGGGAGTCAAACACCTCACTCCCCTCGCCGACGCGAGGTGGCCCGCAGCGGCGGGCCGGCACCAGCCGGGGATTGCGGAAGTCGCATACGTTCCCGCGATCCCCGGCGTAGGTGGAAGATGGAACACCGGGGTGGTTTTAGTCAGTAAGAGTCTGACAGACCCCTCCACCCGCCCCAGGGTGGAGGATTTCCATGAGGATTTCCCCCCGACATCAAAAAAAAAAGGTAGACTTGTTTGCATTTGCGTACCCCTTCACAGCTTATCGGCGTAATGTTATGTTATGAACTGATGTATTCAATTAACAGACATGCGATTTCAGCAATCCCGGGAGATTTGCTATTATTTATTGTAGAGTTCCGTTGCCTACCTCCGAAATCCTGCATCAGATCTATATTAAATTGAAATAGAGCCAGTTTGGAAAAATACTCTTCCAAAAAAAAAAGAACCATCCAAATTGGTTGACAATTGGCGAAAATATCACTGAACAAACAGTTTTCCTGGTATCCCAGTATAAGATCCTGACTTATACCTTCCATCATCAGCTCAGCAAGATGAGATGTTTATCACCAGGCACAATTATCTGAATTGTTTTAGAAAGTACCTATATTTAAAACATTGTATGTGACTTTTAAATTTGAAGGTTGCCCTCGATTTCCCTGGGATCCCATCATCAGATTCTGACTTGGTGCCAATGGGTGGTCCCTCGGGAGTATAGGCATATAAAAGAATCATCAAAATCAATTCAAAATTGACGGAATGATCGCATAACAAACGCACAAAAAAACAACATACAGTAGAATTGAGAACCTCCTCCATTTTTGAAGTCGGTCAAAAATACCAGCTTTTACTAAGTGCATACGTTTTTTTGACGGGGACCACTCGCAGTTCAGCACACTAAGGCTGGTTACTGCTTAACCGGACTATGCTGTGGTGGCCTCAAATGAATTTAAGGCCCCCAGCCAGGGCTTACAAACTAGCTAAATTATACTAAATTACCGCTCGCTAGGGCATCCCCTGCGGGATACGGACCTCGGCTTAGCGGCGTCATTTCGGGTAAGTGCATACGAAAGCATATACCATATTTATAATAAAAAATCTTTTTTTTTTGTTTGTCTGTTCCGGCAAATCTCTAAAACGGCTGCATCGATTTTGACGAGACTTTCAATGACAGCTAGCTGATGTTATTAGGAGTAACTTAATTTTATTTGAGAAAAACGGAACCCTAATGGTTCCGTGCAAAAAAAAAGGAAACCCATGAAAAGATCTACTTTACTCGGAGAAGTTAGTATTATTATAAGTAGCAGTACGAAGTGGGATAGAATTGGAAGTTTCCAAACTCCCCGGCTACTACTGAGAAATTTCTAATGAAAACCGGCCAAGTGCGAGTCAGACTCTCACATGAAGGGGTCAGTACCATAAACCGAAAAAAAAACACGTTTTTTGTATATGAGCCCCCTTTAATTTTTTATTTAATGTAATTTATTATTTGTTGTTATAGTGGCAATAGAAATACACACTCTGTTTAAATTTCAACTGTCTACCTATTACGGTTCTTGAGATACAGCCCGCTGATAGACAGGCGGACGACAAACAGACGGACGGACGGACGGACGGTCAGCGGAGGCTTAGTCAGTTAGGGTTCCGTTACCTTTCTGGTACGGAACCCTGAAATGGCCTTACTATGGCGTCTTAAAATCATCATGATTCAGGAGTGAGAGACAGACGAAGCTATACAGCAGTTGCGCTGGTCTTGTGTTATTATAAAAGAAAAATGTTCGTCCCGTCAATATTCTTGTTTATTACTTTTTTAGGGTTTCGAACATCCGTAAGATACGGAACTCTTATAGGATCACTGGAATGTCGGTCTGTCTGTCCGTCTGTTACAGCCAATTTTGGCCGAATCTACTGAACCGATGTGACCCAAACACAGACGCGTGTGGGGACACGTTTGGGGGACAAACTATCAAAAATTTGCAAAAGTTGTTCTAACTGTACCGTGTGACATATCAAATGAAAAAACTTATTATGAGGGTTTCAATTTTTAAAAATCATGATTTTGTAGTATTTAAGAAATTAGACGAAAAATGACCACTCAATAAAACTGTGCCCAAAATTTTGAAAAAAAATAAAAAAATTACCTTAAGATTACAGGAAAAACTATAAAAAGTGTTAAAATAATGTTACAAAAATGAAATTCGTTCGGAATCCTTTGCTCGCGAGTCCAACTCGCACTAAGCCAATTTTTACTTTATTTTACACCTCATGATAAGCATTGGAAGTACACAACCCGAAAAAACCCAATGTAATAAAACCTAGGACACACGTCTATGATGTAATTCATCACAAGTATGTACAGTACGTAACTACGTACCTATGTACTCTAATTGTGCACGCTCGTGTAAGCCAGCATAAAACAACCGCTCTGCACTACAGCTTTTCAGAGAACGCCTTTATTTGACAAACTGAAGAAGCATTTATTTCTTATTAGAGCTCCTGCATTCTGAATTCCTCGAATCAAACAATGGATGCAATTTTTGTAGGGTTCCGTACCCGAAGGGTACCAAAGGGACCCTTTTACTAAGCTTTCGCTGTCCATTCTTCCTTGTCGTCCATCCATCTGTCTGTCACTGGGCTGTACCTCATGAACTGTAATCGGTAGAGATTTGAAATGTCTGTTACTCATCACGTAGGAACGGCTGATTGGATCTGGATGAAATTTGGAACAGAGATAGATTATAGTCTGGAAAAGCACAAAGGCTTTATATCTCGGGAGAAAGTTCGGGATAAATCGGAAACGTGTTTTTTTTTGTAAATAGGTACGGAACGCTTTGTGTGCGAGTTCGAATCGCTCTTGACCGCTTTTATGTTAATATTAAGAATACAAACACAGGTAGGACTTAGTTTATAGAACCATCCTACTCATTCGTTTCCAAACTAACGGTGGGTATTGTCCCGTTGATCAAATAGCGTTTCTCTAGGTACTATCGGCATAATTGATTCCTGAAAATAGAAAACCTTGCCAATAAACTAGTTATCGATTTAATATCAGTACTCATCTCGCTGTCATTCATTCATCATGCCCAAAACTGTAAAATTTTCCCAATCATCCTTGAACCGAATGCTTTGGCAATAAAATTGAAAATCTATTAAAGAAATTTGAGATTGTTGTAGCTTGATATGTCGTTTTTTTTTCTTTTGTTCCTTCACTATATGTGTCCTTATTAGATTTGCAAAATTATTTTATGTTCGAAATAGGTTTATTCCGAAATGTTCCCATTTAAATTTCATACAGATCTGATGAAGAACTTCGGAGATAGACAGTTAGATAGATAAAGACAGGTCGGAATTTTTGGGGGTATCTGTCCCAAAAACTACAAAATAAAAAAAGAATGATACAACCGACTTTTAAATAAAAACACAAATTAGGAAGTTGGTGTCAAAAAACGAAGTAACAACACCAGAAACACCGACTTCCAAAATTCAAGTTATTGATCGGTTGTTGTATTTTTTTGAAAAAAGGTTTTTTATATTTACGAGTAGATATGATGGTAGAATAAACCTTTGAAGTGGCAAAATTTTGTAGACTCAATTCCGTGACAATTCTCGTTTATTACCGTCCTTTCAAAACTTCAACAAAGCCGTAATGAGCCTGGATGCTCATAAAAATACGAGTTCCTGTTTCATTTGGAAACGCCTGAATTGAGAAATTAATCCTCACCAGAAACAAAATACAAAAGTAATATTATATTTTATTTTGGGACGAACATAATATTTCGCTGTCCAGGAAATCAAGGCAATGTTCTGCTGGAAGAAAAACTAATTTTCTATTTAATAAAAAGTTGTAGATATTACAGGGTGAACTTTCCAAGTGGGCGTGGATGGCCAAATTTAAAACTATGAGGAATAGAGAAAAATACTCATAGGAACCTCGGGCCCGATTTTGATGACAAATAAAACTGTATCATTATGTTTTTAAATATATAGTAAAGGATATACATAACAGGGAAACTGTCTGACTGACATTTCAATGTACAGTCGAAACTACTGGGACAAGGAACAAGGAATTTTCAAGGCTTCGCACTAAGATGGAATTTTAGGAAATTCAAGCTCGAAGGGGTGAAAAAGGAGAAAATTGGTTGTAGGTACAAACAATTTTCATCTTTTTCACCCCTACTCTGCGCTCACTAAATTTGCGGAGACGAAGACGCGCGTCAAGCGCCGTGTCTATATACTATGAATGCTTAAATTAAATTGAATAATAATTGAAACCAATAGCGTGGGTTTAGCACAACTCTCCTAAGCAAATTCAAGGTATTCTATTATTAATTTGTGATGTTTCTGCAAATCTGTCCGTAACTAAATATGTACATTTAGTAGAAAAGGGTTAGGATTTGACTTGAAACTATTTTACAAATGAATCAAGTTATTTTTAGAAAACGCTTAGCTTATATTTTAGCTTGTATTTTACCGCAAAAAAGGAAGAATGTTTGGAAGAAAAAGATACACTTTGCTGACCCCGAATTAATTACGAAAAGAACGGGGGATATAGTTAGCTTGCGGAATTATCGTGAGGTCAGAACATGTTAAAAGCATTTAGATAGATGGTTTTTGTAGATAGTACTAACTTACTACTTACTTGTACTTTTATTACATCATTGATCATCACGCTTGCTCAAGATGGGTTGGCGTAGTGGCCAGGCTATTAAAGCCTTACGTCGCTCCCCTTGGCTTGAGCTCATCAACATCATTGCAGCCGAAAGAAGTCCACCGTTGGAAATAGACTACCCAAGAGTCACAAACTCGATGCATCTCGCTTCCAACGGATGCCCACAGCCTTTTATGGAGGTTCGGGCTAGTTTCCCAGATCGCGTATACCTAATAGTAGTCGAGTTTTCCACAAACAAAGCACACACTGGAATCTCTAATAGGACTCGCCACACTATACAACTTGCGAAATTGTTCTGGTAAGCGCAAATTCAGGTCAGGCGTCGGGAAATTTGTAATCCGTAGGTTACAACTACATTTCCCGATGCTGGTAAAACCGAATATCTCACAGGAAATTTGACCCGTTGTTACAACTACATACCTACACCAACGAGGAAATTCGCTCGGCAAAATCTGTTCATAATATTCAAACTAACACATACATATAGCTTGGAACTGTGCCCTGGCCGGGCAGCAGCTTCTTCTTGTATAAGATGGCACAAGCATTAATCATCACGCTTGCTTAGAGCGGGTTGGCGTAGTGGCCAGGTGATTAAGGCCTCACGCCACTCGCCTCCCCGCTCCCCTCGGCTTGAGCTCATCATCATCATTTCAGCTGAAAGCTCTCCAACTTGCTTTTACCAAGTCATCGGTCCACCTTGAGGAAGCCTTCTTACGTTACGTCTTCCAGGAAACGGTCTGCTTTCCGGAACTTTTTGACCCCATGGATCATCTGTTCTGCCAGCAATGTGGGCTACCCACTGCCACTGTTTGGCTTCTTCTGCTTGATGTTGTGAGTTCAGAACCATGCAAGTACCAATGTCAATTTTACATATAGTAACCAAAGCTCAACCTTTTGAACGCTAGATCATAAACGCATTGGCTTGCGCCCGACGCCAAACCACAAATTCGCCGCACTTTTTGTCACGTATTTGTGACGTTTGGCGTACAGGGCACGCGCTTGCTTATCATGTATATGTGACAATGACGTTCACCAACACAGTGTAAAACTCAATTGGCCGCAGGCTTTTCCCAACTATGCGGAGCGACTGCCCATCTAACCTTTACAACCGATTAATTGGATAATACGATACCCTTAGCAAGACTGGTGTATTTCAAGCGTTTGATTAGGTACCTGTAAAAGCTTTACAAAATCTGCCTGACCTGATCAACCGGGACCAAAGTTTAAAGTGATTTCCGTGGCACGATTTCAGTATTTAATTGACTGTCACCGATCCACAGATTATGGAGTTTCATTATGGAGCTAAGGTTCATCGTCTCTCATCTTCTTCATCAAATCCCAATCAGCCGCCTCTTGTCGTAAACACAGTGTAATTGAATAAAAAAACTCAGTCGCACGCATCGTCTTGTAAAGCAGAGATCAATAAGTAATTCTAGCCGTTGTGCAGTAAATTGAAGAAAATGTAAATTGCTCCGGCGTGTCCGTGCCTGGGGTGCTGATACGGGCCGTGATAAGAATGTTGTCAGTGTTGTCACCCTAGGGCACCACTACCACGGGGTGCAGTGTATTGGAAGATTTTGTAAAAACTCTGCTTTAGTATGTACCAACAAGCGGCTTCGCCCGCTTGCAAACGGTAATAATCCCTCGGGAACGAATTGTTGAGCTGTCGTGCATGATTGAACAAACATAAAGGGTGGATTTCTGAATTGAGAATTTAGAATTATGGACAGAGGAGACTTATACCCTACCCCTACCTTCCCTACGTTAGTGCCAAGTTTTGACAGGTTTTCAGGTTAATTTACTTCAAATGCTATATTCAGAAATCGGAAGTATGATGTTCACATCTAAATTCACGATTTTAACAAACCTGGCAATCTGGCATTAATGAAATCTTACACTAGTTGCTTTTTACAATCTTAACTTTGTAATTATTCTATGTGGCTGTTATTTACTCTCAGCAACACAATCACAATATCAACACACACATTAAATTATTTTTAACCGGCTTCTGAATTCAGAATTTTTGTATTCAATTCCATTTTAACGTACCTATCTTCAAATTTTCAATACATAATTCGGTGTAACAATGTCACAACCAAGTAATTAATTAAATCTAAGAAAGCTACCGATGCGAAATTCATACTATAATCCACAATATTGTTCAAATGATTCAGAGTGTGAAACTTCTAGAAGCGTGAGACAATATTTGAGAACAGGGAGAACAGTGGTGCGATTCTGTAAAAATCCCCGTGGGAACAATGGGGAATTGAACAGTAAGTGAACTGTTAATCCATATGAACAAGTCGAAATGACAGCTCTCTTCAAGCTCACTCCACCTAAGTTTATTCGGTGAGAACAAGTGTTAAGGGGCGTATTAACGGGTCTCTTGGGCACATTTATTGACAACAATCTGTACTTGCCAGGCGTTTACCGACAGTTTATTAAATGCAGTGCGACATTGGATTATTACTTAATGTTTGGAGTCGTTAGAATGTGCTTGTACTTTAGAACGATGGACTAAGATTCAAATAGAAATGGAAATAAAAGAAATAATTACGCATTCGTTTTATTATGCACGTATTATTTTTAACAGTGGCCGTAAGATGAGCTAAAATACTAGTACTCAGCAGTATGCGGTAAACCTGAAGCCGAACCCAGTGTAGTTGGAAAAAGGCTTGGAAATTTAGGATTGATTAAGTTGAGCAGCATAGTCTATGAGAAGGAGCTGTCATGAGAGCTTGACTAAAAATATATATATATAAATAATACATTTAGGTACGGCACACAATTACATTATTTTAAAATTCAGTTTCCTTATGTCTGTTTCTACATTATGTATCAGTGCATGCCAAATAAAGAGGATTTCTTTTTTTAGGGTTCCGTACCCAAAGGGTTACACCAACGGAAACCTATTACTACGCCTCTGCTATCCGTCCGTCCATCCGTCTGTCTGTCAGCGGGCTGTTTCTCAAGAACCGTAATAGGTATACATATGAAATTTTCACAAAGTGTGTATTTCTATTGCCGCTATAACAGCATATAAATATTCAATGACATCAAAAACGGTTTTTTTCGGTTTAAGGTAGGTTTGCCCTTTTTTTTGGTAGGTTTGGTTTGTTCCCTTCGTGTGAGAGTCCAAATCGCACCTGGCCGGTTTTTTTTATCTGACCTACATAGAAAAAATCTGAGCATGGCGTAGTTTTTGTTTAGCAGCAAGGCCCATAGGAGTATTAGAGCAAGTCAAAGTTAACAAAATGTGATTATATTTTTTCCTGCTTGTAAAGAAAGGTATGTACTACAACATATTTTTTTGTATTATACACAAAAACGGAAACACGTGTCACATTTTTCATCTGAAGAACCTTGTGTATAAATAAGTCAGAAAATATATAAATCTGTAATACGAGGATTACACACTTGAGCAAAGTATTTATTGTTTTATTATGATTTATTATAAGTATATAGGTACCTTCTTCCTGCTAAAGACTTATACGATATCCTAGAGTTGGTTCTAAGAATTTGATATGATCAAAGACTTATAAAAACGTTGATTGTTAAAGTTATGGTAGAGTAATTTAATCCTTGTAATTAGCAGCATTTCCACTGCAAAAATGAATACTTATTATTCATTTTGATGGTATCAGCAAACGTCATGGTTACCGGCTTTATAAACGGCGACGTGGATTTGATTGTTAAAATGAATCGAGAATTAAATCTTTGTTTGTCTTGTTATTTAGCTCTAGCTGGTAATACTCTCAAATCTGATTCTTGGTGTACTCTCTGAAATATAATTTCTTTATATTTTGCTTCAGTTGGTATGCTAAGGTTTGGGATTTATTAATAACCATTAATAATTGTATTATAGTATACCTAACGTTAGACAACGTAACACGTTCATTCAAGTTCATTTCGTTCTAAATTTTAACTTATTTTTATTATTTATTGTTATTTGTGTATTATTATTTGGATATTAATCTGGCAATAAAACAATTTCATTTCATTTTTCATTTCATTTCATAGCGTCAAAAAAAGTCAAAATGTACCTAAGTTATGACCATATGACATTTCAGTAGCGTCTTTTTATCTTTCGGAAATCGTTGTTGTTGATACAATAGAAGTCGATCTTCAAGATTTAGGCTGCGTTTCCACCAGAGATGTGCGAGGATGCGGAGCGAGGGATGTGTTGTGATGTGGGGTGTAAATAAATACATATACCGTTTATTTTATAAAGTGACATTCTATCAGCGATAATGATTGACGAATATTAAAATAAGTCTAATCTCTTACTTATTTGACTTTCCGGTGGCCTGTAAATTTTATATATTATTTTTACTTTATATCTTATTAGCTTTTGCCACGACTTCGTACCAAACAAAACAAACTATTTAGCTTTATTATATTAGTATATAGATTAATCATTGCTTGTAGGATATCACTTAACCTAGAACGCCTTCATACTCGAACATAGTTACATTATAGTTTCATAAGCACCATATAGGGCTAGCAACTCAAAGTGTTTTAAGGTCCCTTGGTCATAATTCGCACTTGTTCTCTTTAAGATCAGAAACAATGGTGCCCACTTTGACCGACGCGTTTAGGAGCTACAATGCCACAGAGATACACACGTCAAACTTACAACACATCTCTTTTGGGTCGGGGGTTAAAAAGTGTGTAGTGTGCGCTTAGTTGACCTCCATTGCAACGCCGCTAAAAACTTGCAGAGGCTAATCAAAAGATAAGTAGAAGTACGAGTATAAAGAATGAGTCTAATATTCTTGCGAAGGAGAAAGACCGCTACAACCCTAACACATACGAACATAATTCCCAGACATAACGTTTTCAATTGGATTACTAAAACTGAACATCGCGATGAAATTGAAGATACAAAGCCGTCTTCAGAAACGTTAACTAGTTTCCTTTGACTTAGTATATTAGCACAGATTAGATTGGCCTTGTAGTAAATTAGAAATCGGTGACGTAACCCCCAAATCCGTTGAGTAAGTAGGTCATAAAAGTAACACGAAGATGTTACATCTGAAAGCATTCACAAGGAAAATAGGGAACCAGGCTAAGAAGAAAAAAAATCGTCTTCAAACGTCTTGGTAAAATATCCTACTACTATTATAAAGGCGAAAGTTTGTAAGTATGGATGTATGTATGGATGTTTGTTACTCTTTCACGTAAAAACTACTGAACGGATTTTGATGAAATTTGGCACAGAGGTAGATTATAGTCTGGAATAACATATAGGGTACTTTTTATCCCGGGAATATGTTCCCTTGGGATAATTTTCGACAATCACGCGGGCGGAGCCGCGGGCGGCAACTAGTTACCTATAAAGTTAAAATGAAACAGATTCTGGTGGATGTATTTATTGATGAGTGAAAATCATTTTAAGGTTTAGCTTGATTCAAACTAAACCTTGTTTACGATTCCTAAGAGCGGTGGAGCGACGGGTGAGAAGTGCTCTTTACTCCCGCCATTAGCTTTGAATCAAACTATATTATAACTAAAAAAAACTGTCTTTTTGGTTGTTTCTTCGTATTTTAACACCGACTTCGGAAATTAAAGTTATTTTATACTTTGTGTGTGTTTTTTTTTATTTGGAAGTTGAATGTTTTTTTTTGTAAAAATGTATTTTATTTTTACTTTGTAGTGGTACCCCACACCTAACAACACCACTGGAAAGTCACAGAAAAGCAAAACACGCAATTTCGTCTACTTACTTTACTTGGATGATATATTTTATATTTCCTCCAGCTATTTTGATTTAAAAACCAAACCACTAAACCGAATTTGATGAATAGCTATCGGACCAATTGGAACGTATATCCTTTCACATGATAAAATATTTTTTCAAATCGGTTCATAAATGACGGAGTAACGAGGTAACAAATGTATTCAACTTGGTATATCGAAGTGAAACAAGATGTATTCACACACAGCTTGGGGGCTATAACCGATAACAGAGGTGAATTCAAACGACGTACGACTGTATTGCATTGCATTGCCAGCGACGGGTACCAACCTGCGGATAATATCTGCCAATGTAAAACACCTACATAGCAGCTGAGCTGAGCCATTAATGTGCCGGACATTAATGGCTACCTTGTTTTTTCAGGCTTTTACTCAGTTTTACTGCCGGCCTGAAAAATAAATTTGTGAAACGTAGTATTTACTACTTATTCTATTCTATTCTCTTTTTTATTCTATTCTGTTTACTTATTTAGTATTTATTTCTCTAAGTATTCATTACAAAGACATTCATAAACAATAATACACATTGTTAAATTTTTTCATTTTTATTTGAGATGAGTTTGCTCTTGACTCTAGTCTAGGTCATAGATGACAGAGATAAAGTCGACGATGGAGCGAGCTTACCCAGAAGAAGCCTGTTCACTGTAATTTTGAAGAAATTAGGGTTGTATGCGTTCGGAAACACAGCCGCAGGCAGAGAGTTCCACTCCTTTGTTATAATATCTTCCAGACTTTGTTTTTATTTTTCAGTTCAAATTTGATTCACGTTTCAATTATATCTGTTTATTCTTTGATTTACTTTATTTAGATGATATATGTATATGTGTATAAATACTTATATTAGATTGATTCAAATGAACCGCCACTCGCCCATTGAAAGGTTCATTAGAAAACCAGCGCCAGACAGCATCAGTCTGTCTGACATATCGCTGCAATGAACCTTTTTAGTGCAGCCCTGAGACACACTTAGTTCTTAGCATATCTACGTTTTTATTTATTTCTATGTACCTATCGTGCGTGTTTCTTGTAAGTGGTAAGTAAATATTATTCTTTCATTCTTTTCTTTAAACACAATAATCTGCAGTGTTCGGGTCCAGTCTAATCGGATTTAGCTGAATACCAGTATTTTACATGGGTGATTCGATGCCAAGACTGTTGTCAGGTCTTCTGACTTTGACTTTGACTCAAATGACAGCCGGGGCAAAGGACTTTGACGTGATTTTCGAGGCACGGAAGAAACTCATTAAGTAATGGATGATCACTTATCCACGGACCGACCTCGGCAAGTGTAGCTTAACCTCAAAGTTCGATCCGTTCGGCTTTTATTATTTTGCCTCAAGTTTAAGCATAGCATGAAAAATAAATTCATAATGCTGAGGAAAATTCAGAGAGACCTCGCAGAAATTAATATCGAAAAATATTTTTACATTTAAAACTGGAAAGTAGAATCGGTACAATTACTACGAATATTAAAAGCCAACATGGCGCCGGATTTGTTGGGAAATATACATAGTAAATGCTTTGTGGCCATTATCATTAATATTTTCTTTTCATACGCTATACTCATCAATCATGTCGTATCAGCGACATTTTTAGCAACATTTAATCATTTTCGTATTATTTTTTCGTTATTATTTTTTGCGATGGCAACATTATTTCAATTGGGGGTTATACCCTAGTCGATGATATTTTTTTTTGATTTTTGAGACTTAAATAATTTGGAAAGGGGTTCCATGCAATTGACCGTCGACGGTCTATTGTAGACACAAACATTCTCATTTCATTTTGAGTTTTAACATGATTGATTAATTTTGTGTATCACCCAAAATGGGATACCAAAACACATAAAAACGATTATTTTTCCACTCAATTAGCTAAAGTACTCCCTTGCCACAACTCTTCCTTACAAAGACTTATAGATTACATTTCTAATTACCTACCCACAAGAACTACCGTAATTGCAAGTTATAGCACTCCGTCTCTGTTCAACTGGTCAGCACTAATGCAGATAGCTGTAATCAGCCTCCTTCATCAGGGGTGGGCAATTGCTCGGAAAACTGCGGTCACGCAATGCTCACATATCTTAAGACCCATCGTGGCTTTCGTGACTACCTTAATTAAACGATCCTTGGCAGTCAATGTCTGTGATTGCTGGTGGGACCTTCGGAAGGACGCCCTTGAGTAACGGCAATCTTCATAGACTATTCATGTTGTAAATGCGAAGATCCGTTAGCATGTTTATGAAGGTTATTGAAGATGATTGGGTATTTTGGTTACTTACGGCCGGTTTCAATAACGTATCTACCTTTGGCCAACTGTCAAATTAGCTACCAGTAGTAGCTGTAACGTCATGTTTGCGTTTCAAACATGACCTTTCAGCTTCTGTTTGTAGCTAATTTGACAGTTGGCTGGCTGTCTTTGTAAGACGACTAAAATGGCACCGTGTATTAGTATGTTGGTAGGTTCTTGTGAGATAATTTTTCACGAGCGAAGCAGCTGAAATAAGTTGTATTATTGTATCCGGTCGATTCTGTAAACATGTCGATATGAAGGCTTGGGTGGAGTGATCACGAGGTGAGGTGTCAATCCACACAATAAAAAATTAGTGGCAGACTCACCTATCTCAGTTCAAGTTAATTATCTTCAATATCAAGAAAAGGAGTTGACACCTTTGGCGTTAAGGAATAGGGGACGTATGTTAAGTATTCTGAAATTAGGTCATGTCATATTGAAAATGAAAGATGGGGAAAATGTTAAAGATCAAAAGGTCTGTGAATATTATAAAATACAATATACGCAATATACGCATGTAGGCAAGGGCCACGAAGTGGGGTGCAAGGGGGGTTTAATACCCCCCTAAAATTAAACGGGGGGTCTGAGCCCCTCCTATATAACTACTTGAGAAAGGTTTCTCTGCGTACAAATAAAGTCAACAAATATGTCGAGCAAATTAAAATATAAATGAAGTTTAGCCTTAAGCCACATGTGGGTGCTGTCAGGGTCAGACTGGTCATACATCCGAATTTTGAAGTGGCGTTTGCCCGCCGGACCCTTCCTGCGCGGGCCGCCCTGTTATTTTTTCTATTTTACTTTATAAGATTTTAAAAAAAACTTTTGGATTTTCCAAATTTTTTTTTTCACATCTTTGTTATACCTGTGTAGTATACATGTTTTTTTATTTGACTGAAGAAGTTTGTCCCCCCCATCATGGAGTACTTCCGCGGTCCCTGTATGTAGGTACATAAAATTATGTGTATTTATACTTTTTATGTGCTATAGATTTTGTCAGCGGCTTCAATCGGTGACTAGTGTTTTACTGTCCCAAAGGAACGTATTATCGTGACAAAAAGTTTCTTAAGTCCTATTCCATGCCATGGTCTAACCGTGTGCCAAGTTTTGACCAAATCCATTCAACTGATGAGACCATACCATACCTACATTATCATCTTCAGGCGAATGACGTCCACTGCTGGACATAGGCCTCCCCCAAACGGGGTTTGCCATAATCACCACGCTTTTTTTTTTTTTTTTTTTTTTTTTTTTTTTTTTTTTTTTATTTTTTAAAAAAAACGTTGCCCCACACTAGGAATTTCTCCTGTATTGTGGGTGCGTTTACAAACATACAAAGTCACATACACAAACAGCCAGACCCGGAACAACTATCTGTAGGCCATACAAATATCTGTTCCGTGCGGGAATCGAACCCACGACACGCAGCGCAGCAGTCAATCGCTCAACCACTGCGCCAACCGTGTCTCAACCACTGCGCCAACCGTGTCGCTTGGCAGGCGGGTTGGCGATCGCAGTATAGCTGTTGCAATGCACAGATAATGTTGCTGCCCATTCTCCGGTGAGTCTCTTAGTCGCCTCTTACGACACCCACGGGAAGTGACGGGATGGTGCTATTCTTTTACGTCCGGCACCATACAATCGAACATGAAGAAATTTAAAACATTGAACTAGACCTATTTGGCGCAGTCGTGTAGAACACAATTATATCGTTTTAAAATTAAGTCTCCTTATGTTTGTTCCGATACCGTTGTTCTAAACAAACATATTTTCTTTCTTTTCTTAAGTAGAGTTACAGGAAAATATACAACAACTAGCTTTTGCCCGCGAATTCGTTCGTACGCGCATATCCCATTTTTTCCCGTTCCCGTATAGCGTTCCTCGTGAAGTGGCTATCATATACAAAAATATTTTTACAAATCCGACTGGTAGTTACAGAGATTAGCGCGTTTAAATAAACAAACAAACTCTTCAGTTTTAATTTATGTTCTTTAATTAGTAAGTTTTAATTAATGAAACTGTTTCAGACTAATTGAATATATTATTGAAGAATTTTAAAACTTGTTGTGATTGACAATTTCTTAAACATTCAAGCAAACTCGACGGGAACTTTCACAAGGAACGATTTAGGTAACCTTGAAAAAATGTGAATCCTTTAATTCTAAGTTCTTTCATACTATCGAATTTCAACTTTCTAGCGCTAATCGTCTCTGAGCTAAACCGCGGACGGACAGACAGCCAGACAGACCGAGGACATGGCGAAACTATGAGGGTTCCTTGTTGACTACGTAACCCTAAAAACCATGAAATTGTGAACATGCGACTGCATGTGTAGTGTTTTACATGTCTGACTAGCGGACGAAGTCTCTATTTAAAACTGATTAACAGAATAGTAAAACATTTTGCGTTTGCACATGAAAAATGTTTATTTTTGACCGACAGTTGGCATAGGCCTCCTCAAAGTCCTTCCATATAATCTTCTCCCGGACCGCCTCGAAGCAGTCACGGCACCGACTTACAGAAATGTACCTGTTATAACCAAAATGTTTAAAAACATATTTCAGTATCATAATGAGAATTTATTACTAAAACAAATATGTCCAATCACTAGCACTTTTCATCCAAAGAGTCAATTTAAGGCACTAACGTGTAACCTAGAATTTTTATTGTAATTTAGAGTACCATGTAAATATGTGTGCATATGTAAATCAGGCTGGTTTCCGCAACTCCACGACTAAGCGCGTATTTTGCTAAATATATGGCGTTTTTCGATAAACTGCACGAGTTTAAAATAACATAAAAACATTCTGATTACCCCCACATAATTTTGTAATCTAAATACGTGTTCTCACACACAGATTCTCAGCTAAAGTGGAAACATTTACAATAAACTATACATCATAAATTATGCAAACAATTACCAAGAATAATTAACTGCTCATTGTCTAATATAAACTTCTTAAATAATATTTTATTTTTTTAATTTTTGTTTGTTTGTAGGGTGTTAAATGATAACTGATATTTATTTTGTAAGTAGGTTAAACATAACACTTTTACACGTCAATCTTTTTTGGTCATTTTTAAACTAAATGAGGCCGGTGTTTCTTAGCTACTACCCTGCAAAGAAACACCGAAACAAACTCACAGGTCAGTCTCTTTTAAAGTCCATACAATAGTACTGGTCAAATCATACAAGAACCATGTAGGTTAATGTCCAAAGTGGTGTTTTGAGGAAAGTACCACACAGATTAGAGTGGACCTGTCGTGACCTGATCGTGTAGCTCAAACTTAGAAGTTTAAGGAGCTCAACGATTTGACGAACAATACCAAAGTAAGGACATTTGGGTAGGTCGCACAAAGAACTCAAACTGCCAGACTAACATGAAATGAACCCCTAGTATATCTACATGGTCCTCACTTTCACAATACGTTATGCGTGCAGATCACTGTCTGAAATGATCTTTTGAGGAAAGAACCACACAGATTTGTGTGGACCTGTCCAGTCAGTGCAAGCCTTGGTCAGTAGTCGAGTAGCTCAACTTAGAACCAATAAGGAGCTCAACGAATCGATATCGATCGATAATCGATCGTTAAGTAATCTCCCCCCCTTACTAAGCTTCTACTTTCATCACAAGGAAGTGTCTCCTGTAATTTATACGTCAAGTAATATACATTTATATACTGTAAACTGCCTCAATAACCAAGAGATGTTTCAAGAAAATTTCATAGCTTGAACTTTACGACGCATCTTTCCAAAGAAATGAATATTTTGTAAATTGTTCTTTGATACATTCATTTGTTTAGAAGCTATCCGAAAAGTATCAGTTGGCTATCCAAAGTGGAATAGATTTCTCACCATTTGCAGTTTTTAGTCATGGGACTAAAATTCTCTAAAAGAACCTTAAATCTTCGAAAACTCGAAAACAATCCGATACCCTAACTTTTTGGGGTCAAAATAAGGACGCACTTCATAAACAGTCACCCTGTACATTTTTTCGGTTTTCCTTTTGTGTGCGAGTCCGACTCGTACTTGGCCAGTTTAAAATTTAAATAAAAGGTTTCTATCCTTGTTTAACCGTTTAGGTACCAACCTAATGATAAATTGTTTAAGGACTTAATGCGGGCGTGAACTGCCTTATTGCAGATCAAAGGGAGTGATCGTTTATTTTAGCTTGAGAGCAAAAACAATCAATCGGAACACTTTTTGTTTGGGAAATTCCCATCAAAGTTGTATTTCTTTATTGGACTGGCCTGTTGGTCGAGTGGTTAGTGACCCTGACTGCTAAACCGGAGGTCGTGGGTTCGATTCCCACCCAGGACAAATCTTTGTGTGATGAGCGTGATCATTTGTTCTGTGTCTGGGTGTAATTTGTCTATAATATGCATGTATTAGAAATATATAAGTATGTTTATCAGTTGTCTGGTTGCCATAGCACAGGCTCTGCCTAGTATATTATTATAGATATTATTATTATTTTAAATGTAAATCCTGTCACTGATCGTTCGCCAATATGTCGCCAGTTTACGTCGGTTCACAATTTCTCAGAATGACTTCGAGAGATTATAGACTATCAAATTTTGACGCGTAAAAAGTATTTCAAATGTTCTGTTGACAATTTATCGAGATTTTACAATCTCCATGATATTTTATAATCTTACGGAGTTTGCAATTATCCGACTTATATATCTCGCAAATCTATGTATTAGATATGCGCTCTGAATTTCAGCTCTAACAATTTCGAAATATTCCAATTCATGATTATCTACTACTAAATTCGCTTTTAATCATCAATATATCAAAGATGGATGGGCAATAATCCCGTTTGATGTATGTAATTAATGTTAAGCTAATTATTAACCGAATGAGAAGTTACGAGAAAATAATATTTTGATGCATTTCGAACTGTGGAGTTTTCATGAACTGGCGGATTAGTTCAACATTTATTTTCATTCACATGCAGAAGGCCGATGCCTTCTTACTAATGAAAAACATTTGTAAGAAGGCATAATTTTCACAAAAAATAATGAAAAACATTTAGCCATGAATGAGCTCCTATCGAGGAGCTCATGGCTAAATGTTTTTCATTATTTTTTTATGTAATTAAGTTGTTAAATAATTAATAATTAAAATTGCAGTGAAGTCTTATTTGTTTATTGTACACCGAAACAACTTAGAATACAGGGAAAATAAAGTTCATGTACAAAGGCGAGTTTAAACTTGTTTTTTTTTTAAACTTTTTACAATAAACTCTTCTTCCAAAGGAGAGTACTTTTTCCTGAATTAATTAGTTTCCATTACTACCTACTTATAAGAACGGACAAAGCAGAAAAATAGAGTACTTTATTAAGTTTCAACACGGTTTATTAGAATGTTAATTGTGAACATTCAACGGAAGATATGAATTACCTTAGGTATGAAAATTCCTGAAAATCCTGAAAAAAATTATCATCCAGCCAACCATCCATTAATGTTTGCATAACTCGTCCATATATACTGTTGTAAACTTGTACCGTATGTGGTACAAGTTTTTTAAAATTTCCCAAGATGTGCGTTAGTTTTAGTTACACCTTGTATTAAAATAAAAAATAAATGCCGTTCGTTAGAAAGCATTTGAAGTTGCAGCGTTAGTAGGACTTCCTGGATAGTGCTATTCTGCAAAACATCTCGCTGTGAAAACGAATTGTTTACAGAATAGACCACCTGGTAAGGTTTTTGGGGTAAAGTATTATTTTTTCCACGGGATTTCTGCATCTGAACTATTCGGACGGGACTGCATCGTCAGCAAGTATTTAAATAAAATGTCTGGTGAGTTTCCACGATGTTTTATTCATTTGATTCAGACAAAGACCAAATTAAGTCGACAGTACTTATAGTTTTTACAAACACTAATTTAACAATTATCCGACATTCTTGTGTTTTTTCCTCCATATTATTAAATAAATTAGTTCTTAGCAGAATAAAAATAGGTGGGGAAGATTACTCATTGGATATCAAACAATATTCGTCCACATCGCTGTCAACGGGTTTAGTACCCAGTGCCCACACATTTTGTTGTTTGTATTATTCAACACTAATAATATATACAGTATCTAGTTTTACATTCAACCATTACATTTGAGTATCGCAAGTAATTAGTAACCATTAGGCATTAAAATGCCACAAACCACTAAAACCAGAAATTCGATCTCATAGGTTTATTTATTTTCCTATTCCCAAATAAAATTAACAACAAACAATTTGTTTAGGCAAAGCGTCAGGTGCGGGCTTGTAAGTTGATTGTACTGAAATTCAATTCAATTCCATTCGATGGCGCTGAGTGTGATTGCATTATGAATGTTCGTGTTCGTAATATAGTGTTCATGTACGAGGTGTTATTGAGTGTTGAATTATTGTGTAACGGGTTGAGTATTTTAGTTTCAGTTCGAATCGATCAAAACCCACACTAGTTGCCAACATCCCTTCATCAACTAGAAGAAAACGGTGGTACAGCTTCGGACGTGCGATCTGCTCCTAGCAGTGGTGGCTGACGCGCGCCGCTCGCGGTAAACAGTCGCCTCTCTTCATGGCTAGAGCACAATTTTCTCGCAGTAGGAATGAAAAGTAGAGTATGCTCTTCAAGGATAAAGGTGTCATCCAAATAGAAAGGTTAAGCAAACACGAAGCAAAGACTAAGTTGAAAGACATGTTGTTCCTTTTAGACTACGCTCAAACTGAGGAACTATTAATTACTCAAACATAATTCACAATATTCCATACAAAACGCATAACACAGTCTGTACACCAAGTAAACAAGCAAACACAGTCTTACACCCGACTCCACCTTATTCACATACTTAGGCCCCTAGTCAAACACACACACACACACGCACACACAGAGACACGTACACGCACCCACACAATGCAAACAAATCATACTTAGACTTTCAGGCACACCTACAGAATCTACCACACAGTCATTTTCACTTTTGAATTTTAAATGTAACACTAAATTTAAGTTTCGAATTTAATTTTTTTTTAACTCTTGTTTTAGTTTTCAAATATATGTAGTTTCTTTCAAAAACACTACATAATAATATACTCTTTTGAATAATATCAGCTTACCAGCTCTCAATTTCCACAAGGTATATAGTGTCCAAGTGGCAGTAGAACACTGACTCCTAAGTCACAGGTATTCCTAGTTTAGGGGTCAGGGTTTCAGCTTTTGTACGCCTTAACTATTGTGAACTTTGCTAGATATTAAGCATAATTGTAAGGATTTGTATCAATAAAGTATTATTATTATTATTATTTCGTTTATTCATTTTTTTTTTTCTTATTTATACATTTTTAAATATTTCTTAAAAATACAAAAAAAAGAAACATTTAAAAATATAAAAATAGTAGCCCACCGGTATCGGGAACAGGGTCCAAGCTACCGGCGGTCAGGGCTCAAGAGAGAGGAACCTCCTAACAATACGAGCCGTGTCCAGAAGTACCTCTTTCTGAATCAGGCCCTTGATCCAGCTGCCCAACGAGAGCCTCCTGAGGTGCTGGTCGAGGCTCGTGGCTATTAAGCCATTGGCTGACACAACTATCGGTACAATGATTGCTGAGTCCACATCCCACATGTCGACAACCTCGCGAGCCAAGTCAATATATTTGATTTGTTTATCTTTCTCGGCTTTCACGAGATTCTCGTCATGCGGAACGGTTATGTCTACAATCATTGCACGCCTCTCGATTCGGTCCACCACCACTATATCAGGCTTATTGGCAACAATAGTCCTGTCAGTGATGATGGACCGATCCCAGTACAATGTGATATTGCCATTATCGAGAACTGGGTCGGGCGCATACCTGTAGTACCTGTAGTACGGCACCTCCGATTCCACAAGAGAGTATTTCAGAGCAAGTTGCTGATGGATAATCCTGGCTACAAGGTTGTGCCTATGCAAGTATTCTCCGTTAGCTAGACGAGAACAACCAGAGACAATGTGGCGGATCGATTCTCCCGGACGGTGACATGCCCGACATATGTCAACCGTGCCGTCCTTCACAATAAATCTCCGGTAGTTATTCGTCATGATAACTTCGTCCATAATTGCACAGACAAAACCTTCGGTTTCTCCAAAGAGATCACCGAATCGCAACCAGGCTACGGACGCTAATTGATCTACGTCGGGCCCATGTAGGGCCCGGAAATAATAATAATAATAATAATAATAAATTGTTTATTCATAATAACAGCATTGTAGTACATAGTAGTTTATAGGGTTGACAAATTGTTAAGTGTACTAAAATTACAATTGAAATGGTGGTGAAGTGCTGCATTCCCAGCTAGGTTACAGAATAACCTGTATAAGGGAGTACAGTGCCAGTCCCCATTGGGTATTACAATAAAATTGTACACAGTATGTGGCAACACTAGTCTTCGACTACAATTTTATTATTATTAGTGACGTAGTGTAACTGAAGGTAAAAAAATAAAAAAATAATAATAAAATACATTAGACAAAAGGAGAAAAAAAAAAAAAAAAAAACATCTTCAAAAAGTTCAACAAAAACAATTTCTGTACGTTAGTGAAGTTATGTGAGTGTGTGTGTGTTCGCGTGTGTGTGTGTGTGTGCGTGTGTGTGTTCGCGTGTGTGTGTGTGCGTGTGTGTGTTCGTGTGTGTGTGTGTGTCTGTAATGGTAAGTTGGCGCGTCTGTGCGTGTGAATGTGGGTTTGCTTCTGTGAGAGTGATGTTATGATTTTGCTGTTTTTTTATTTATGCAATTAGAAATTTTTCCGTCTCATCGTAGGTTTTATTTTGTAGAAATGAGTAAATTGCTTTTTTGCATTTATGGAACGTCATACCGTAGATTGGACAGTGTTTATTTATTTTATTGTATAAATTCGGGCTTTGATAGTAGCAGAATCTTTTAATGTAGGATGATCGTGTTTGTGGTATTGTGCATACTAGATCTTTTCGTCGTTTTGTGATTTTTTTGAATGGGGTTTTGCGATGTTGTAGTAAGACGGCTTGTAAGATATAGTGTTGTCTTACGTTAAGAATTTTCCAATCTTTGTACAACTCGCTGGTAGGATATAAAATAGGACGAAAAGTAGCAACTTTTAAAACAGCTCTATGGGCTATTTCCAGGGGCTTCAGAGTCGTTTTAGCCGCACCACCCCAACAAGAAATACAATATGTAACAATAGAGGAGCATAAGGCATAATAGACGGTTCGTATAGTAATTAAATTTGCTACATGTCGGAGGTTTTTAAAAATATATATTAGTTTACGGACTCTTGTAGTGAGCAGGTTTATATGTGCCTTAAAGTTTAGGTGTTTATCTAACACTACGCCCAAATATTTTGCATGGTCTACAGATTCTATAGATGAACAGTTACAGGAGGTTTTAGTTTGACAAAGATGTGCTTTTATTGTGATTGGGGTGTGTGGTTGTGTGATTGGGCTGATTGAGTAAGTAAGAAAGTTTGTTTTGTTAGTGTTTAGTGTAAGAGTGTGTGAGATGAGCCATTCCAGAGCTGTGTTGAAACCATATTGAGCTGCATGTTCAAGCTCTGACCAACTATCGGCTGTAAAAGTGATGGCAGTGTCATCTGCGAATGCAATAATTTTGCCATTAGGGATATTAAGATTGCACAAATCATTTATAAATATCAAGAAGAGGGTGGGGCCTAATATGCTACCTTGGGGGACCCCATAGCAGATGGGGAGCTCGTTACTGTTATGATTATCAATCCTAACAATCTGTGTGCGGTTGGTTAGGTAGCTCCGGAAAAGCTCTAGTTGTGTTCCTCTAACACCCATAGTTTCAAGCTTTAGCAGAAGGGTCGAGATGGGAACGGTGTCAAAAGCTTTTGTGAGATCCAAGAACAGAGTAAGAACTTTTTTATTTTTGTTTAACTGCTGTATTACATGACAAGTTATATCTTGAACAGCATCGCAAGTAGATTTATTTTTACGAAAGCCATACTGTTGTGGGGATAGAAGGTTATTACGTTCGAGGTAGTGTACAAGTCTTTTGTTTATTAGACGTTCTAGTAGTTTCGACAAAGTACTTAGAACCGCAATTGGACGGTAGTTATTTGGTAGATTCCCATCTCCACCCTTGAAGATTGGATGTATTATTGCCTTTTTCATAGAAGAGGGAAAAACGGCAGTTTCAAAACAGAGGTTAAATATATGGCATAGTATGGGTGCCAGGGTACTTGCATATTTCTTTAAGAAAAGTGGCGAAATGGTATCCCAACCAGTGGCTGCGTTTGGTCGCAGCGATCCTATGGCCGATATAATTTCACCGGTATCTGTTGGTTCTAGGACAAAGGATGTTGCTGGAGTGTATTTTGTTTGGGTTTGTGAGTGTGTTGCTGGCTGTGAGGATGTGTGGTATGTAAGATTTACTGCTAGTGTTCTACCAATGTTGGCAAAAAAGGAATTTACTTCGTTGCATGATTGTATAGGTGTTGATGAGTATTTGAGAAGTTGTGCGGAAGATGTTTTAGTATTATTTGTAGCGTCCGTGAAGTTCCTTACTCTGCCATACAGCCCTGCGATCGTTAGTGTCTAGCACCGCAGGTTTGCGCCAGTTCTCATTTGCCAAAGAGAGCGGGGTGAGTCCCTTGTCCACCGCCACTACATCTCGATGCATACCCACGTCGACAGCTAGGAAATATTCCCTGAGACTGCATATCTCGCGATTGTGGAGAGTCTTAGCATTTAAGAAGCCTCGACCTCCATACTTTCGCGGGATATACAGTCTCATTACCGACGACCGTGGGTGATGCATTCGATATGCAGTAAGCAGTGTACGGACCCGCCTATCCAGGGCGTCAAGTTCCGTTTGAGTCCATTTGAGTACGCCGAAAGAGTGCATCAATACCGGCATGACCCAACCGTTGAAGGCGCGCACCTTGTTTCCGCCTGATAGAAGGCTATTGAATACCTTCTTCAGGCGGCCAAAGAAGCGCTCCTTCAACGATTGCTTCATGTCAGTAACATTGATACCTAACGCTTCCGACATACCCAAATACTTGTAAGTTTCTGTTGAAGAGAGGGATCTGAGGTTTATGGAATCCGAGAGTTGAGTTCCCACGGATTCCATAATCTCCCCACGCTTTACATGCATGACCGCACATTTGTCCACACCAAACTCCATCCTGATGGCACTACTGAAAGTTTCAGTTACTTTCAGTAGCTCCATCAGTTGCAGATTACTGGGGGCAAAGAGTTTCAAATCATCCATGTAAAGGAGGTGAGATATAACCTGACCTCCTCTCTTCAACCGATAGCCCAGCCCTGAATTCTCCAGCAGTGTGCTTAGAGGGTTCAAGGCTAGGCAAAACCAAAGCGGACTCAAACTATCGCCCTGGAATATACCCCGCTCGATCCTTACCGGTTCGCTGTTCTTCTGGATATTTCGACATCCTGGATAGCGAAGAACTGTCCTCCATTGCCCCATACACGACATCAGGAAGGTGCGTAGCATTGTATCAATTTTATACAATTCTAGCACCCTCATGAGCCATGTATGAGGCACCGAGTCATAGGCCTTCTTATAGTCTATCCAACATGTCGACAGATCCTTTCGGGAACGCCGAACCTGTTGGCTAATGGCCATATCAATGAGGAGTAGCTCCTTAGTACCGCGGGACCCATTCCTACATCCATTTTGAGAGACAGACATGATGTTGTTGCTGTTAATATGATTATTAATTTTAGCTCTCAAAATAGATGTAAGAACCTTATAGACCGTCGGTAGACACGTGATCGGTCTATAATTTTTGGGTTCCGCGGTGTAAGTTCAGGTGGGTAACTCCTGTCGTAAGAAATTCGGGTAGCGAGCCGGACTCTAAGGCAGTTTGGTACTGAGATGCCAAACGAGCGTGCGACCTTTGTAGCCACTTAATCCAAAAATTGTGCAGTCCGTCCGGCCCTGGAGATTTCCAATTAGGCAACGGACGGACTGCACGGGCTACATCTTGGGGGCTGATTGTGATTGCCCCCATTTCTGGCAATGGATCGCACGCTCGCTCGACCTCTCGAATCCAACCACCTTCGGTGTGACTGACAGGCACCGACCAGATGTTGCGCCAGAACGAACACATGGCGTCATCATCCGGCAGGCGCGTGTCAGTCACACCCTGGTCCGGTTGCTCCCAAACCCTATATACCCACCTTTCATTACTTCGGATTGTGCGATTCTGGGTGTATCGCTCCACTCGCCGCCTATACCTACGAATACGGTTTGCCCATGCATACACTTTCTGCTTCAGGAAGTCGATGCGCTCTGTGACACGTGACATATAATCTCGGGGGCTGATATCAGTCCCCGAAAATGCCCGTCTCACAAAACGCATCACTCTAGGGCGAGTGTTGCCCTCCCTGAAGCAGATTAGTTTGCCAATTAGCGCTCTGGCCCCACCGATACGACGCTCGATCCTGCACTGCCAAGCCGGTACGGCTGGTTTTGGTCGTGTAACTCTGTCGTTAGTCATTTTGACATGAGCTACACGACATGCCGCTACAGCCGCGCAGTACATAATCGAGTGTGTATCAGTGAGGTCTTCGCAGTCATCAAAATAATTTGACAACTGCGAATCCAGAGCAGCTACCAGCGCCCTATTTTTGTTATGCATGGGCAAACGAGGTAAGCGTGGTCTTAGTTCAGGCGGTACGTAGCGATATTCCCGAATAGCACACTCTAAAGCACTCCTCAATTCCTCATTGCACTGGGTACTTACGTTTGTAACCCTGTCATTACTCTCCTCGTCAGCGTGGCTGGATATTTGCGACTGCGGTGGTGCCACAGTCTGCGACGGAGGAGTAATGACATGGCCACACATTTCCATTCGGAGGCGATCAAGCACACTGTCATCCAACATACGGTTACGTTGGATGACGCGCACCTGATCCGACAGTCGTTGGGCCGAAACGTTGACAGCTGGTTCAAGTACCTGAAACAGAGAGAGCATCCGACCACGGTACGCAGTCAGGTTAGTTCCCCCCTCTGTAGCCCCAAAGTATGAGCGCATGACATTTTCATTGATGGATTGTGTCCATCGCATGCGCTGCACACTTCCGCCGGGAGCTGGGACCCTATCAGAGGCCGGTGGGCCTCGAGGTCCTAAGCCGTCCGGCGGCCGGCGTACTCTTCGCCGACGTGCAGGTGGTGGCGTCGTGGGCGGTGAGAAGTACTCGTCGCTCGAGCTCGACGCAACTGCCACGGCCGGTGTCACAGCACTCACAGTGGGGCTGGGTTCCGGCGGCGGCGAGGCGGAGCTGAGCGACGAGGCCGAAGGTGATGGGTGTGTGGCTAGGTGACGTGCCCGGCTTCTCGTCAGCATGTCATCAATATCACAGTTTCTGCGCCATATGTTAATTGTTTTTCAGTTCTATTGTTGTACTATTGATTTTTTTTTAGTGGTTTTCGGGTTCGAGTTCATTTTGATAGTTTTTGATTGTTTGGTTTAAATAAATCACAATAAAAATCGGCGAGAAAAAATTTCTTGACTGTCTTCTTGACAGCCGGGCCACAGATTTATTATTATTATTATTATTATTACCTTGGGCTAGCTTAGATCCCTCGCTGCCTTCAGGATTCTTGTATTAACACCCTTGCTTCGCTCTTGAGTTAGACTCGAAACTCCCTCGCTACGGTCGGGAGTTAACTCTCGGCTCCTTCATTGCGTTCGAGATGCAATATGACGCCCGCGATATAAGACACTGCTTTATCCCCTCGGCGCATAATCTACTATATTAACCATCGACCAAAACGAGTGGATCTTTTTGGTCGAGGGTTAAAAATAAATTTATACGCACAGAACCGTGCGAGTGAATAAAGATATTGAGATGTGACTGGAATTCAGACCCCTTTATGTACATATGCACTCCGTACGTGCAGCGCCGGCCTTAGCCTTTGATCAGGGTAGAGCGAGATTGCTTTTCAGCGCCCTTTAGTCTACGCTTCACTTCACGTTGATTCTACTTCGGTTTTATGTCAAATAAATGGACCTGGCAACACAACACTGCTCCCGCGCCTCTCAAAAGGCGCCGTCGAAATTTTATTTTGCGGTGGAAATCATTTTTCGCATTTGGCTTTTTGGCGCCCCTTGCCATCTGGCGTATAGAGCGACCGCTCCTCTCGCTCTACTCCAGGGCCGGCACTGCATACATGTATATGTAGGTACGTATTTTAACAATGTAGTTGTCTCGGCATGTCCACTTACTATTGACAAAGTGAGTGGGATACTTAACTGTGATAAGGGCAACTAACTCAATAAGTTCTGGACCGGAGAAAATTGGAAACGGATAATTTAGATTAGAAAGGGATTCAAAGTACCCGTCTTTGTAATCGTTGTCCATGTAATTGAACATCTAGCATACGAAAGTACTTTTATGTAACAACTGTATTTTATTATTAGTTACCTATCTTTTAGAGGAAAATCTTGCCCTGTTATTGTCTCTAAGGGCGAGTTGTTTTTTATCCTTAAGCCAATGGTTAAAAATTATGGGCACCTAAATTTCAGTATCAATTTATTGGTTGAAAAATAGTCACTAAAATAACTCATTGGTTAAAAACTAACAATTGATCAAAAAACGCATTTAAACGAATTTTGAATCACAATTTTAACCATTGGAACAAAAACTCGCCCTAAGTACATATATGGATTCGTATCTAGGTACATAATTATCATGTAAGAGTAGATGAATGATGATGATAATTTGAAGTGCTCCTGTTATTATAAACGAGGAACCTTAATTAGAAAGGTTAGTAGGCAATTATATAGTCATAATAATATAATAAATTATTCACGCAATTATTACTGTTTTGGAGCCTTATTAAGACACCTTCTCTATGTCATTCTTGGAAACTATTTTTAAAGAAATAAATTAGTAGTACCAATTTTCGAAGGCGGATGAAAAAACATACTATGATTTCCTCGAACGAATATTTAATTGCCCTCAAAAACACAAAAACGGGCAGGTACATAAAATATGTATCTCATAATTCCCTTTAACCTTTAAACCATTCGGGTCTCACTTTGACATTTCGAAATGCTCAAGATACGTTAAGCTGGCAATTAGGTAATGTCCAAGCTAGCAATTAGGTAATATCCTTCAGAGTTAATGTTTGCACCCTAATACACTACGTATCACACTAAATTAATAATAAATCAGTACCGGTGTAATGAATACTGTTAAATGCACAAAATTAAAGAAATTGTGATAACTTTCGTAAGTACCTAATTGGATGTTACGAAATTACCCCGCCGCTGGTCACTGCGGCCACTAACAACGGAGGTAAACCAACTGCGCAGAAGATAACATCGTGCAAATGGTGATCATGACACAATTTAAACGCATCGGCGTACACTCGACACCAAGCCACAAATTCGCCGTACTTTTTGTCTCATATTTGTGACGTTTGGCGTACAGGACACGCGCTTGTCACGTATATGTGAAATAACGTTCAAAAGGTTGAAACTCGGTAAAAGTCACTAATAACCTAGTTACTGTTGACATGTGAATTGTAAGTAACACTGTTGTTGTCCAATGTAGTGGGTAGTAATCCGTCGCAGATAACATAATAACGACAGATTTTAAAACTTCTGAGTAAGGAATCGTTTCGGGGATAAATGACCAACTGCGAACGGTATACGGAGAGTTAAATGAAACTGAATACTAACTAGCACAATGCATTCTGACAGATAGATGCGACTCTTTTCCCCGAAGGTAGTTAAAAATATATGTTCTTGGAGTTTACTAGTTAGGTTAGGAGGGTGTATACACCATCGAGGCCATCCGGCCAGTGCTCGACCTTTGGCTCGGGAGAAGGCACGGCTCCCTGTCGTTTCGTGCGACGCAGGTCCTCTCGGGGCATGGCTGCTTCGGGAGGTTCCTGTGTCGCATAGGCAGGGAGCCGGACGCTCGATGTCACCACTGCGTCGACTGTCGGGAGGACACGGCGCGGCATACGCTGGCAGAGTGTGCCGCTTGGGAGGAGCCGCGCTGCGCCCTCATCTCTGTGGTAGGCGGTGACCTCTCGCTGCCGGCCGTAGTCCATGCTATGGTCGGCGGTGAGGAGTCCTGGGACGCGGTGGTCTCCTTCTGCGAGACAGTTATCGCGCAGAAGGAGGCTGCGGAAAGGGAGAGGGAGATCACAACCGCTCTCCCTGCCCGCAGCAGGCGCATCGGGCGTCGGAGGAGGGCATACGCTGCCCTCTTCCGGCCCCCCTAACTGGGTCCAGGGACGGCGGACTTGGGGATGTCCGTCGCCCCCCATTCATCCGGACCCGAGGTGGCGGCGCGTGGTGTTCCCGTGCGCCCCTCTTTGACGTAGCGAGGGGAGTCAAACACCTCACTCCCCTCGCCGACGCGAGGTGGCCCGCAGAGGCGGGCCAGCACCAGTCGGGGATTGCGGAAGTCGCATACGTTCCCGCGATCCCCGGTCTAGGTGGCAGATGGAACACCGGGGTGGTTTTAGTCAGTAAGAGTCTGACAGACCCCTCCACCCGCCCCAGGGTGGAGGATTTCCATGAGGATTTCCCCCCGAGATCAAAAAAAAAAAAAAAAAAAAGGAGGGTGTATATAGTCTAATATAAATATTTTTCTTAAAATTTCACTGACTATACAGTAGTATTTATTGTGAATACAGTAGTCACAATAAAATTGCCTTCATTTTGATATAATTTTCAAGTGATAAGCATATGAATGCAACTTCTATCTACTATTTGAACTACTTACCTTTTTGTACACAGCAACCAATGTAATAGGAACAAAAAAGGTAGACAACCTAGCTGTTACATATTCTGTAAGTTGTAAGCTTTCTATTGGAATTTTGTTCGTTTGGCAAAAAAGTCATTTTTTTCTTTTCAGTCTTTTCAAAAATTACTTTTGGCCATGACCATATTTTTTACGGCAGCCCTATTGGTATCATATGTTCAGAAACATATTTTATATAATAAAATATAATTTTCATCTGGTAAGCAAGTGGGTGAAACCTCTACTAATAGTTTACATTTGATAGACAATGTATTGTATGTATTATGACATGTCTGTCTATTGTCAAAAACGGACACAAATTCAAACTCCGTGCTACTAATGAACTGCACTTTGGAGGTCCACCCACGACCTCACGCTCACCCATGCATGTGAGAAAATCAACATAATTATCTTGAATAAAAGATTTGGTATTTCATATGGTGACTGTTGATTAATACAAAAAAAAACCGTTCAAGTGCGAGTCGAACTCGTGCGCCGAAGGTTCCGTACCTAACCATCATACCGCCATAATAAAATTGGTACCACTTTTATTGGTGGCAGGCGTCAACTATGTATGTATGGGGACACCCTTTAATTTTCAATCTTTTTAATTTTTTGAATTTTTCCTTTATTTGTGCTGTAAGACCTTGCTTTTTGCCAAATTTCGTGATTCTAGGTCAACGGGAACTACCATATACGTTATCGACCCAAAACCTACAGGCTACTTTCGGTTGACCTAGAATTGTCAATTTTGGGTAAGAGCAAGGTCTTACAGCACTAATAAAGGCAAAATTCCGAAAAATTAAAAAAGTTGAAAATTAAGGTAAATTTTGGTACATACAAGTTCAAAATCTAAATTTGTTCATATATTTTATCGTGTTGACTCAAGACCTTGATTTTTATACACGACATAGGGACTATACCTCAGTATCTGGTATAAATTTCAACTTGCTAGGTCCACCCGTTCCTGAGAAAATCGGTGGTGACACAGGGACAGACAGACAGACGGACAAAGAGTGATCTTATAAGGGTTCTTTTTTTACCTTTTGAGGTAGGTACGGAAACCTAAAAAAACGGCTAAAGCATTGCCATGCTCAGTGGCAATCTGAATGCAATGTTGGCAGACCTTTGGTCATTTTTCCATAATCATTAACGGTAGTGCGAAAGAATTTTTTTGCCTTGTGCGTCCTCTCATTTCTACCTGAATTTCCATAGCTGTTAGCTTGGATATACTTCATAATACCGTATTAAAAACTGAATATCTCTATAAAATTGTAACAAAAACGTCAACTGCCTCAAAATATTAGAAACAAAATATCGATACCAACTAGTCATACTTCTCAATCATTCAATATTGCAAATATAACCCATGTCACATACATAGGTATTCCAATACAGTTATAGGGCTTGAATGCCTAGCCTACAGCCAAGTTATAAGTCTCAAAGGAATCTTGCAGATTTGATCGTTCCCCGAGCCGTGAAATAAACTTCAACTACAACTTGAAACTTCATGTCAGAATATAACGAGTTTGAACAACTCGGTGACAGGGAAATAGTGCTGACGTACCTAAATGTCATTGTAGAACAGTTTCATTAAAGATGTAGATATGAGAAAGGGTAATTAACCTAGATGTAGATAGGTATATAAATGGAAAATGTGATAATATTGAGCTAGATAAAGGAAAATGTGGGACATTTACGTTTCATTATATTATGAAGTACTTACTGTTTCCTTGTGTCCCACTTTTTTTTCTGTACAGTATTTGTTCTTGATTGGATGTCTTTATTCTTGGTGATAAATAAGCCGAATTTAATGACGCTTGATACGTATACGCAAGATGTCTATGCCTAAAAAGTTTGTTAAGATTTTTTCCGAAAAAAAGTTCAGAGAGATAGTGAGAGTTCAAAATCACCATCTCTGTGACAAACACATGCTAACAAGCAACTCCTCCTAAGCAACTCAGAATGTGCGTTGTTATCATGTGTATGGTACTAATACGTTCACAGCTTCCACAGGCCTTTCCCAAGAATCGTCACAACGACCGGTCCTGTGCGTCTTGTATCTGTCACGGAAAATTGTAAACAATTTTTTCTTAATAAGACACGGATATACATATGTATTGGTAACTATTGAATTTGGATGGGATTTATTGAATACAAAACGATTTTTTCATAATAAATCGAGAAATTATAATCTAATCAAGATTTATTACAATTTTACGGAGTCTCCAATTTTCCAGTGACATATCCATCGGATTCCTGCCGTCATCGGTCCGCCTTTCGACGCTGCGTTTTCCAGTAGGTACGCGGTTGTCACTCAGGAAAATTTCGACTTCATCGACAATCTGTCAAAAATGTATGGAAATGTATGTATAGTAGGCGCCAGATAAATGTGGAATAAAGTACATTGACCTTTCCGTAATAACTGTTCATAGGTACCTGAACAATTAAATATGAATCGTTTTTCATTATTAGACAATGTTAAGGATCACGAGAGATGATGATTCGGGACAGCTTTGTGTCATTAATTCCGTTTTTCAAATTAAAAATGTCAATAATTGTAGGTGGGTCAATGACCATTATTCCACGATTATCTGGCGCCTACTATAGTTATTATTCTTTTGACAGATTGCGACTGAGATGCGAATGCAAACGTTCCTTAAAAAATAATAGAATTGGAACTCAGTTCCGTGAGTAATGTTGTCACTACCACTTAAGTTTGGCGATTCTTCAGGCTGTGTCGGTAGAACTGGCTCTCCTGTTATGTTCATTTCTGATTCGATCACGCAAGAAAACTGATGAGGCCTATTTTGAACCACCACGTTTCAGTTCTGGTTATTGACGCGGATTAGTTTTTAACTCTAAAAAAGTACATGAGTCATAAGTTAGTAACCGTGCATGGATTTAATAAGTTACACCTCCATGACTTTATTAAGTTATTAACGTAAGTAAAAAACGAGTGCCAATTTATCTCAGTAAAGGCACATGAACCCTTTCAACACCTCTGACGCAATCACAGTAAGGGTAATTAACCGACGAAAAAACTGGTTTTCAGCTATTATTAGAAATCCTTTGCAATAAAGCAAACATTAAAAACATATTTTTCAACTGAAATTAGCAAAGGTATTTTTTTTTCTGTTTGGTTACAAACAAAGAATCATTTACGTGATAATAGTGGCTTCTGTTTTTATCAAAGAAGAAACAATTACTGATGTTTCTATAGAGCGAAGTTATTTTTATATCAATTTGTTTAGTTGTGGCACCTTCCTACAATAATTAGTTATTGTGCCATGGAGAACGAAATCCTGTGTAGAGACATAAATAGAATTCGTCGTACTGAAAGTGTGACGTAATTGTATGCACTTAAAGTGATTGAAAAAGAAATCAGCTGTTCAGTACATATCTGTTTGCATTAACTCGACAAAATGTGGGGAATAACTATTTATTTTTCTTTTTTTTTCCATGACGTTGTATCATAGTAAATAGATTGCCTTGTATAAAATGATGGTACTAATTTGTCTTGGTGTTGGATAAATCGTGTCTTTGACTCATCAAAGACACGATTTATCCAAAAATTCAAAAATGGCAGTAGGTATCACTTTTACGTCTAGTAGTGCGCAGAAACGGTGACACGCTTGGTTTGTATCGAATATGTGGGCAATAATGCCGCCTCGGCAGCGGTCGTGAAGGCATGTCGACATGCTCCGTGGCACAAATTTAGTTAAATCGAGCAACTGGTTTATGGGAAATAGTATAATAGAATAATACCTACTCATCACCTGCCTAGTCTTCCCAACTATATTGGGGTCGGCTTCCTGTCAAACCGGATTCAGCTGAACATCAGTATTTTACGTGGAGCGACTGCTTACCAGACCACAACCCATTAACTGGGTAGCACGGTACTCCTTGGCAAGACTGGTGTCAGATTTTCTGGCTTCTAACAATCCGTAACGACTGCCAAAGAGCTAAATTACAGCTGAGACCAACAGCTTAACGTACTTTCCGAGGCACGGAGGAGTCTCGGTATGTTAAGATGGTCACCCATCAACAGACCAATCTCGGCAAGCGTTGCTTAACCTTGATGATCGACCAGTGCGGCTGTTATTATTTAGGTACGAGCTCCTAGAATAATACCTACTAAATCTAAAATTATTATTATTCGAACATGCAACTAGCTGTATCTATTTTACCTGATATCTACAGTTCAAAAGTGACTCTAAATGGTTTCATTGAAATTAATAACTCACTTTGTGTTTTTGAGTTTCAGTGGACGGGGTTTATTCTACATTGCTAAGCACATTTGACATCTGACTGACTGCTCTGATAGCTCGCTCCGCTTCCTGCACAAGCTGTCAAAGTCAGATATCAATGCCTAATGAAGTAATTACAGATGTTCATTAAATCAGTTACGAGTAAGTACCGCTGGTGCTCATATTGTTACGCCTAAGGCTATTCATTAGATGTTGCTGTCCGAAACCTGTATCATAATTATGAAGTATTTAGTAATATTTAGATAAAATTACAACGAACCAAAACACAAGTTAGTTTATAGAACAAACAACAATGTTTGCGGAAAAGTGAAAACAATGGACCATCAAAATAATGGGAAGTTAAACATGAACAATAATACTAGCTATTCAAATAAGTTATTGTTATATAAACATATCCTATACCTACTTACCTACAGTATTTGGTCATCAGCCAAACCTTTTCTCAACTACTCGTATATTGGGGTCGGCTTCCAATCAAACCGGATTCAGCTGAATACCAGCATTTTACGAGGAGCGGCTGCCTACCAGACCTCCACAACCCAAGAACTGGGTAACACGGCACTCTGGCAAGACTGGTGTCAGATTTTTTGGCTTCTGACAATCCGTAACGACTGCCAAAGGTCTACAAATGACAGCCGGGACCAACGGCTTAACGTGCTTTCCGATGCACGGAGGAGTCTCCGTATGTTAAGGTGGTCACCTATCCACAGACCAACCTCGGCAAGCGTTGCTTAACCTTGATGATCGACCAGTGCGGCTGTTATTTTTTAGCCCCGAGCTCCTCACCTATAGTATTTTGTGTTATTAAAAAATCTGGGTGGAGCGGAAGCGTGTCTAAAGCCCATCCGTGTTCCTTCTAAAGTCCTTTGCGTCCACAAGTGACTGGAAAATGAAAAGATGTTATTAATTTTATGTTACCTGTTACACAAAATAATAATAATTACTTATTTTCATCTATGCTAAAAGAAAAGTCGAACTTTGCTCGCGAAGTGCAGCCTCCCCATTCGATCCACCGCCACTCATCATCATCATCATATCAGCCGAAAGACGTCCACTGCTAGACATAGGCCTCCCCCAAATATATGGGGCGTTTGCCATAATAGCCATGCTTGCCACGCGGGTTGGCGATCGCAGTATAGCTGTTGCAATGAACACAGAATGCTGTTGCTTATTCTTTGGTGAAAATGGGCAGAGCCACAATATCAGCCTTATCAGCCTGTCAGTGATGATGCTCCCAGTACAATGTGATAATGCCTTTGTAGAGAACTGGGTTCTGGCACATACCTGTGGTACGGCACATCCGATTCCACAAGAGAGATTTCTGATCAAGTTGCTGACTACAAGGTTGTGTCTGTGCAAGTACTCTTTCCGTTAGCTAGACGAGAATAACCGGAGATAATGTGGCGGATTAATTCTCCCTGAAACACGCCATCAGAACTTACTTACGAAAAAATACGAAACTAAGAATTTTAAAACACCTTTTTTTAAAACACTGAAACCCTTTTTTTAAGGGTGGGAAATCATCAAATGACTTCTTCCGCTCTGAGTCAGTAAGAGTCTGACACGCCCTTCCGCTCTGGAAGGGCGTGTCAGACTCTTACTGAGTAGAACCCATCCGTGTTTCTTCTAAAGCCCTTTGCGTTCCAGGGCAGCGGTGACTCTTTCGAACAAATTCCGCAACCCTGGCAGAAAACACTGATACCTACACATTAAACATGGTACTAATATTTTTTTAACTTTTAAAAGTCACACCGATCATTTGTACTAAGCTTATTAAGACGCCACCACTGAACAGAAACCTCTTTCAAGTTAAGCGACCAAGTGACATAACATTTTTAGTTTACTAATTAGAAATCTTATTAGAATGGGTTTTTACAGTGACGATCGAGGATATAAAAAATCTATCATGTTTGAGTCTGACTATTGCATTATAAGGTTCCGCATCAAAAATATCTGACATAAACTGAATAACAGAATTTCTTATTAATTGTTGAGTCGGATGAAGTTTGACGTGATTGTGTGTTGAATTATAACAAAAAATCTACACAACCGGGATGGCAGCGCACGACCAACGCAAACGAATATAGAACACACCATCCTAAATCCCCGATTTAAAAAAATACTGCAAAACAAACAACTTTATTTTCGGTAGGGAATAATTCTAGTTTTTGTTTCTTCGTTTTTTGACATCGAATTCTGAAATTGGAGTTATTTGTGGTAGCTCCAAAACAGTGTTTTTGAAGCTACCACAACTAATAAAATAGCCGTAATGATTACCAATCACTTTAAAAAAAAAAAACAAAACGTTTCACGAACATATAATTTTAAAAATTGCGGAAAAATATTCTTCCAACTAAAAATAATCATAAAAGTGGCGACTATATTTATTTACAATAAACTTTAAATTCTCAACTAGCTTTTACTATGTATTCACAAAAACGAAAAGCTCGTAACTAACTAAAATTAAAAATAATCTCAGCATCAAAGTATGATGAAGATATCACTGGAGAAACTTGCAAAAATCTCTAACACTGAAAAAAGCAGGCTATTGAAAACCCGCTCCTTTCTTAGAAATCCGTTAACTTTGGACTTTCTATTACATATTTACATACTCGTATTTGCAATCTTATCGGCCACAGTTACACTTATTTAGGAAAATTTTAAATGGCTAGTTCCTTCGTGCGGATCCCTAATTTTGAAGCCACATCTAAAACAATACATTTTTTGCATGCAGACGTCATCATAAAAGTTTACGTACAGAGTAATTCAAGGATAAGTTTTAAATAGCAGTATATAAAGACACGGCTAATGAAATATAATGTAAATTCACTCAAGACTTTACTGTAAGTACCTACCCACTACCAAATATTAATATTAATTCTATATACCAAACTAAGTGTGCCCGCAACTTCGTACCAAATTATTACGATATTAAGGGCAAAGCCCAAACGATAAACTGGGATGTGTTTTTAAGTGTTTATAAACCGACACTTTTGGTGTAAAATTTGTGTAATTTTCTCTAGTTTTTTAGCACTAGAATTAACAAAGTGGCATTTTATTAGCGAAATCGATTCTCAACATTTAAAAATGTTAGTATGGGATTGCAATGCACTACTCAAATGACACGTGGTCCATTACCTTCATTTTGATTATTTGAAAATCGCCACGCCTGATCGATAGGCATTTTGAGATTATTTGCCACTCTACTAGACCCTTCGTGTAAGATGACTCACCCGACTTTTTTATATTATCGATGGGCTTAGGTTTGTTTAGGCAAATCTTGCCGAGGCACCATCTTAACATACCTAATTTCGATGTCGTTTTGACTGGATACGACCCTAATATAGTAGGGTAAATTAATCTCAATGGACAATGTGGCCGATTTCCTCATCATTTGTATTTCTCGACAGCATCATCATGAAACTGTTGATCGTTCTTGCGCTCGTGGCCGTAGCCCTCGCTCGTCCTGACGGCGAACACTACAGTGAGAAGTACGACAACTTCGACGTTGACGAGCTCATCGGAAACGAGCGTCTGCTGAAGTCCTACGCGCACTGTTTTATCGGGGACGGCAAGTGCACTCCTGAAGGAAATGAAATTAAGAGTGAGTTATTTATTTTAATATATTTAACTTCTTGCTTTTTCGGTGCAAGATTATTGTGGATCATTTATCATAAATCTACCTCCCTTACGCTACCTAAGTTACCTGATTGGCAGTGTCCATAAAGTGCTTATTTTGGCACATAGCTCATTGGGCAGTCGTGGCCAGTCCTACTTCTGCCACAGGAAGCTTTTTCCCAGCTGTGGTACGACAAAAACTGGTTCAGCCCGTCGTTTGAGACACCTATGTCCTTCAGTTTTTCGTCTTTCGGCAGAAGTGGAACAGGATGATAATGCTATCATCTAATGGTATGCGAGGATGTAGTTTACAATAATGCTGCTCGAGATGGAACTTGATAACCTGAGTGCTGGTTAGTTCCATAAGTTCCTCTAGTTGTAGCTATCTAGCTATCTATCTAGGTCTAATTTGTGTTTCCTGATACCTATAAGTTGAACGCCAATTTTACTAAATTTCAAGCAACGTCAAAAATGCATAAAAAAATAGTTTTTTTACAGATTGCTACTGAGATGCGAATGCGAACGTTGCTTAAAATTTTTAGAATTGGTACTCAGTTTATGGGAAACACTAATTTATATACCAGCTACAACTAGAGGAACTTATAGAACTACCCTGTGTGAGGGATGTACATACAACAATTTGTCAAATTTCTTTAACAGATTTTCAACTTTATCGCTAGAGTGTTAGGTTCAAGGTTGATTGGGAAAATTTGACAGTTTTGGGTAGCCTGATGTGCATAATAAATAAGAAGGGAAAAATATGAGTAAGGGGCTAGGACCATCAGAATGAAAGTGACAAACATTTTGCGCCAGAATTAGAATTTAAATAATTAATTTTGTTTATGCGAAGAATCTACAAAGAGAACTACATATTTGTAATTAAATAATACATAGGTGTACTTGAGTGACGAAAGCCTGGAAAATTTTCTTCTCAATGAAACCAGTCGCGAACTTAAAGCATTTATTTCAATTAGATAATTTCAAGGCAGTTTTAATTGTCAGAAAGTTAGTTTGTCCGTTCTGAAGCGTAGTTTCCTTCAAAGTTTAGATTGGTTTTTAAGGTTAAATACAATTAATTGGTAAAAATTTTATATTTGTTTTTTTTGCTAAAAAGTAGTACGCTGCTATTGTGGTGTATGGAGACCACAATTGCAGCGTACTACTTTTTGGCAATGATTGCAGTCATACATTACCAATTTAGGATAATATCTAATACATTTTAATATGGAATGCATTGATTTGCATTTTAAAACGAATATGGATTCGCATCATCTAATGGCAGTAATTTTATTGGGGACTAAAGTCGTCTTAAATGAATAAAATGTATTGGAAATTATTATAAATTGGTCTTGGATTATATTTTTTCTCGGTACTTTATTAAGAAACCTAACATTTTTCTAATTGAATCTTTACAAATTGGAGCGTACGGATCTAGGTTATCTTCTCTAGGTAATCGAAAGTTTTAATGTTATCGAACTTATGAACATTGACAATATATTTTTATGCCTTTTACTTATGTGTTTCATGCTTGTTCAGCATTCTCCGATTATATAGCAGCTTTCCTATCGGTTTGCGTTCCATAAATATGATTTCTTACAAACTCCATCAAACAGAACGATATGAATGAAACGTGTCATCACATTCACGTCAACTTTGAGCCGAAAACTTACTTGATACCAAACCAATAGTAAATGACTACTACATAAAGTAAGTTTTCGGCTTATACTATTCATATTTTAAAAGCCCAAAATATACATCGCACGAACGACAACCTTACATTTTGATCTAAATGGCGGTTAATTCCGTACCTATTTTAGGCATGTAAATGATAAATGATATTTATTTTGTAAGTAGGTTAAACATAGCACTTTTGCACGTCTTATAAATTGTAACTTATTGTACTTATACAAAGTTACCGTGATCAATATTTTACCTAAAAATAATTTTCTCCAAGAAAATACCCCATCAACAGACGTGTAGTGCATTTAATTCGTGTACAAGCTATTTCCCGCGGCTTCCCTCCAAGATAAACCGTGCAATTTGCCAGGATACATTCTAATATTTACTCTACGGATACAAGTGCGAGATATTTCTAAATCAGATAACTTTCTCCAAACAATACTCTTTAAGATTAGTTTTATTTTAAATCTACATTTTGCTGATACCTAAAAGTCAGTAGGTAGACTCTACAATAAGGTTTCTTACTACTAAATACATTTATATACCACAAAGAAACTCTGCTTGTTTGATTGGTTTAAAAACCACCGGGAATATCACAAGGAGTTAATTTTATTACTTATTCACAAAATGAATATTTATACAGAAGTTGTTAATCAACGAAAGCCCTTAGGAAATCACTGTACAATCCCCATATTTGATCATGTTGCCCATATTTTTGCTAGAATATTCGGTAACCAAATCTAAAAATCGTCGATGAAGTTTTCATAACCAAGGAGTTTTTTCTCCCTTTACATACCTCCTTTTGTTGTTTGTTGTTTGTTGTTGTGTTGGACGTAAAAGAATAGCACCATTTACCATCACCACTAGCCCACTTCCCGTGTGTGTCGTAAGAGGCGACTAAGGGACTCACCAGAGAATGGGCAGCGATCACCAACCCGTCTGCCAAGAGTGGCAACACCCTCCCCCCTTCCAGCCTTTGTCCAGCAGTGGACGTCTTTGATGACACACCTGCTTGTACATTAATGATGATTATTATTTCTCGGGGCCCTGGGGTGCCGGACCTTTGGAAGGCGTACTAGGGGCCGAAACCAACTCGCGAAGGCCCTTTTATACGATTTCAATGTTATGAGGCACCGACTGACGTATCATCTCTGCTTGGCAAGCACGCCCAAGAAGAACCCTCGGTTGGTGCAAAATACGAGACAAGACAAAAAACGAGAGGCTTGAGTGGTTTAGTGAACTGATTATGTGTACTATGGAAGAAGTATTGGCCTCTGCCTGACCACCATGAATATTCCGTTTATTCATTAAAACATACATACAATTATATTTTTAAATACACTTCTGGACACATCTATTGGCCCACCTCAGAGTTTAGGTTTCGATGGCCCCTACCGAAATATGATTGCTAGATTGAACAAAAACTGTTGATGCAGTTTTAAACCTGATACATTTTACCATCTTTATCGATCGTATTGTTTTAAATTTGAATTCAGAATACCATACGACATAGAGCTACGCCTAACAAGTCGGATATGCGCCTTGTTAAAGGCAATTGATTTTTGAATAAAAAACATGTTTTATCAAATAAAGGTTTAATTTAATAACGCGTGTTGCCTCCATGGGCATCTACCACAGCTCTCATACGATTAGGCATAGAGTTTATCAACCGCTCTATGCAATTTTGAGGGTTCATCTCCGATTCCTCTTCTATGGCAGTTTTCAACTCCTGCATCGTCTGGGCAACTGGCTGACGAGCCCTAACACGTCTTTTTAGCTCGTCCCACATGTGCTCAATGGGGTTCATGTCTGGGCTTCTGGCTGGCCAGTCCATAACTGTGATTTTCACATCCCGAAGATATTCCCTGACGATGCCGGCCGCATGGGCTCTTGCATTATCATGCATAAAAAGGAAATTTGGGCCCACATAGTCCGCGTATGGTATCACGTGAGGTTCTAAGCACTCACGAATGTACCTTTCAGCATTTAATGTTGGCAGCCGTGGTCCTGTAACAACCTCAAGTTGAGTTTTGCCGCTCACGGATATACCGCCCCAGACAGTCCATGAGACACCGCCATAAGCAACCCTCTCTTCAAAGCAGCATTGTGCGAAACGCTCTTCCTTACGTCGGTAGACCTTCTTCCTTCCATCATTGCCATGTAACACAATTTTAGTCTCATCAGAAAAGAGTACACGGCTCCAATCTTGCTGTGTCCAATTTAAATGACTGCGTGCGAAATGAAGGCGCGCTGTTCGGTGGGCTCGCGTTAGTTTGGGCCCATTAGCTGGCTTGTAACAGTTCGAGCGCTCACAGATACTCCGTGGAAGTCGCGAAGTTGGTTTTGTATCTCAATGGAGGTAAGGTGACGATTTCTCAAGCTGGTCGTCACGATGAATCGATCCTGCCTTTCAGTTGTGACCCGAGATCGTGGCCTTCCTTGGCGACGAACAAAGCCGCCAGTCTCTAGGTACCTCCGATAAACATTTCGGACCGCAGATCGACTTAAATTAAGTTGAGCACTCACGTTTCTTTGGCTGTGTCCGGCCTGAATAAGTGCCACAGCTTGAGCGGCGACTTCAGGTGAAGTATCCATAGATTATTGATAGAACCTCACCTTAATGTTAAGAATAAGTAATGTTTGTTGCAAAACCAAAGATATCAATCACTTTTTCAAGAATTAAATCCAAGTAAACCAATGAAACCAAGTTTTCTTAGTATTCGATTGTTTGATATCAACAAACAGGCTCCAAATTGTCTTTTGTTTCTTTAAATTCTTTGTTCGAAATTCAAAAAAAGACTATTGAATGAAATTGTGAATGTGCCAGGTTCAAAATTGCATAAAAACTTTTTGCTCGACCTAATATAAAATTTTTGCTAGGACCAAACGAAACTGAAAATACAAGGTGGGCCAATAGATGTGTCCAGAAGTATATTTCAATGTATTGTTATTTCATTTAAAAATATAAAATAGTAGCCCACCGTTACTGGATCAGAGTTCAAGCTGCTGGCGATCAGGGCTCCAGAGAGAAGAACCTCCTAACAACGCGAGCCGTGTCCAGAAATACCGTTTTCTGAATTGATTCAGAAAACGGTCAAAGTCAAAGTCAAAGTCAAAGCATTTATTTCAAATAAACCATTATCAGGTACTTTTGAATTGTCAAAGTCAGTCCATCAAAAACATGAAGCTATTTGGAACCCTGGAACCCTGGATCCAGCTGCATAAATAGAGTCTCCTGAGGTATTGGTCAAGGCTTGTGGCTATTAAGCCTTTGGCTGATCCCACATGTCGACACCTCGCGAGCCAAGTCAAGACATCTGGATTGCTTATCTTTCTCGGTTTCCACGAGGTTCTCGTCATGCGGAACGGTGATGTCTTTAATCATTGCACGCCTCTCGATTCGGTACACTACCACTATATCAGGCTTATTGGTAAAAATAGTCCTGTCAGTGATGATGGACCGATCCCAGTGCAATGTGATATTGCCATTATGGAGAACTGGGTCGGGCGCATACCTGTAGTACGGCACTTCCAAGAACACATAAGAGTAATTCAGTTTATAATATAATTATAAATTTATTTAAACTGCATAAACATATCATGTACCAAAAACGTCACATAACGAAGCTCCGTTCAGTAGTACCAAGTTATGATGAAGATAAACAATCCACAATAGCAGTAAATAAAATGGCTTTAAAACCCTTGAAGTGGTAAACTTCACAACGTAATTACTCTATAAAATTGGTAGACGTGTTATTAGCAATTAAAAAACGAAGCCCGTCTTTATGTGACACCCTAACGTCAAAATTAAAAAGTACCAATTTATCAAATTGTCATCTAAACATTTAGTAACGTCTGCCATTTCTTTCGTTGAAAATATTGTTTTTATCAATCCCGCCTGCCATCATTCCCGTCTTATCCTAAAGGTATATTTCAAACATAATCAAAAAGTTCTTACACAATCTTACATTATGATTGATTGTATGATTGTAGCTTGAAGTGATCTCTCTCTCTCTTGAGAGTGTGTGAGTGTCAATTCCAGCAAAAGCTGGAATGACAGCTTACTTTATTCAAGTTGTCTCTGTGACATTTGTACATAATAGACGGCTGAACCCTTTTAACAGTTTGTTAGCAAAGTTATTCTAAACCACTTCTTTTTTCAACAGCCTGGATCCCCGAAGCCTCAAAGACGTCCTGCGCAAAATGCACAGAAAAGCAAAAGACACTCGTAGCTAAATGTATCAAGGCAATCAAGGAGAAGCTGCCAGAAGAATACGAGGCTCTGTTGAAGAAGAACGATCCTGAGGGCAAGTATTCCGAAGACCTGAAGAAATACCTCGAGAAGTACGCTCCTTAAGCAATTCAATGGCTAACAGGCTGACTATGACACAATACTTCACTTAAAAAAAAACAACAAATCTCTGAAATAAAAAAAAGTTTATAGTACCTACAAGGATTTTTTGGCGCGTGGCCCAAACTAAGATGGCGGTGGAACCAGCGCCGCCATTTTGTTTTTTTCAATAGTGCTCTTGACTATTTTACGTATGATTAAAACCAAAAGATTTTTGTAGAAATGTAAACAAATTATCTGACAGTCTATCTATTGAGCCCTGCCACCAATTTAAAAATGTATTCTTCATATTGTTTATTTCTTTTCATGAAACTTTTACTGGCACAATGAAACTGACTGACAATGGTATGAGCTATGTTTTAATTTTTTAAGTGTTTTAAATTCGTGTCAGCTATTAAAACCAAATTGTTTTAGGAAATGTTTTCTGTCTAATGAAAATATGTTTGTTGTGGCTATTAAGATAAAACAATAAAAAATTGTTTGTTTCTTAACATGTTTTGTTTCACTACAATCACTCTAGCTTCTTTATTTGTGTTAATTACGAGTATTTATAAAAGATAAGTGATTAGAAAATAAGAGGAGCTCGTGGCTAATTAATAAAAGCCGTACGGGTCGATCTTCAAGGTTAAGCAACGCTTACCATCTTAACATAACGATATTCCCCCGTGCCTTGGAAAGCACGTGAAGCCGTTGGTACCGGCTGTCATTTGTAGATCTTTGGCAGTCGTTACGGACTGTCAGAAGCCAGAAAATCTGACTCCAGTCTTGCCAAGAAGTACAGCGTTACCCAGTTACTGGTTGTGTAGGTCTGGTAGGCTGCCGCTCCACGTAAAATATTGGTATGTAGCTGAATCTGGTTTGACTGGAAGCCAAACTAGATATAGTTGCTAGAAAACGGCTAGGTAGATGATGAAGTAATTGAAAAATAAAAATTAATAAACATAACATCACGCCTGTATTTCCAAAGTAGAGCCAGTTAAGACTCGTGTTCTATAACAAGGGACGCTTTGTGGTAATAGGCAAAAATCCACTCCGGCCTGCTATTGAGAAATTCCAGACTGAGAACTCAATGACACTTTACCCGACCCGGGATTCAATACCGACATTGTTCTAGTGAATACTAGACAATCAAGTATAAGTACGTACACACAAACAAGGGCCTGTCATAAATGAATCCACTATCAATTGATTGGATTCGACGACCCTTTCGTCATCATCAAAAATCATAAATATGTCAAGATAAGTCACTATTAATATAAATTCATCCAAGCTCACGAAATAGCAAGAAAATGCAGTATCAACGTTACAAAACATTTATTTATTGCTCAAAAGATTTTTCCCACGGCTTTGACTGAGTGAAAATTGGAATTTATCCCAAGAGAACGTACTACTGGGATTAAAAAATATCCTCTGTCCTATTAGCTGTGCTAAGTCTTTTCCGAATCCGTCAGCCGTCAACTGAGACATGAGTGTGTCTTTTTGTGTTAAAGTGTTTTTTTGGAGTTAACTCATTAAGAAACGTTTTTCATATTTTTAGCGCGCAGTATGAAAATTTTTTGAGGAGTAAAATCGAGCGTTAACCAAAAGTGAGGCGTTACGTTCCTTTGCGCAACGTACTTTGCGCACCTTTCACTTCGAGATTATGTATGTGTTTACAAAGTATACTAAGCTTATTTAAGATGCTTTCATTTTCTTTTTACATAATCTACACAATAAAAGTTCTTAAGGAGTAAACTCCAGTCGTGCGTCGTAGCTGACACACACACACATTTGTTTAATTTTATTTTTTAATTTGACATAGAAGGAGCTCGTGGCTAAATAATAACAGCCGCACGGATCGATCTTCATGGTTAAGCAATAGTTGTCACGGTTGGTCTGTGGATGGATGACCATCTTAACATACTGAGATTCCTCCGTGCCTCGGAAAGCATGTTAAGCCGTTGGTCCTGGCTGTCATTTGTAGATTTTTGGCAGTCGTTATGGATAGTCAGAAGCCAGAAAATCTAACTGCAGTCTTGCCAAGAAGTTGTTACTCAGTTATTGGGTTGTGGAGGTCTGGTAGGCAGCCGCTCCATGTAAAATACTGGTATTCACCTGAATTCGGTTTGGCTGGAAGCCGACCCCAAAATAGAAGGGAAAAGGCTTGACAAATGCTAGTTTTTAATTAAACACCATATCACTGGGTCACAGAGGGCCAAATACTAATAAAAGAATAGCCAAGTGGGTGCAACCGGTTTCGAACGAATCATGGTTTTTTTTTAAGTTTCTTCGTAGTGATCCTATAAGGGTTCCCCTTCCCCTAAATGTCCCCTCTAAGAAATATACCGTCGTCAAGTGCTTCAGTTAACGACAAGCCCATTGTCAGCAAATAACATCCGTAATATTCCAATACTCTCTGGATGGCTCTTGACATCTCTTTTGACGCGCATTCATCTCCACGGAGACGAGAGTATCTCTTTTGACATTGAAATTGACACTTGTTTTGATATTAAGTACCTACCACTTTTTCTTTGCATACTTATTTATCACTAGCTTTTGCCAACCACCCGCGTAAATTTCAGAAAATGTTCCACGCGAAAATACACGATATAAAACGCCTTGTGCTATTCCTGATCTATCTCTGTGCCAAAATTTCATCCAGATCCGCCAGCTCTTCAGGCGTGATTGAGTAACAAACATCCATCCATCTATAGTAGGTTTTTGTATATCAAACTAGCTGCCACCCGCGGCTCCGCCCGCATCAATATTTTCGAAATTATCCCAAGGGAACATACTCCCGGGATAAAAACTATTCTATGTGTTAATCCAGGCAGCTTGTCAGCTACCTGCATACCAAATTTTATCAAAATTGGTCCAGTCTTTTGCGCGTGAAGATGTAACATACATACACACACACACACACACACTCACAAACTTTCGCCTTTATAACAGTAGTGTGATAATAATAAACTATAATTTAGACACCTCAAAGTAAAGTTTAACTATTTTATTTAACGATGTACTCTTAGCCTGAATCTCCTTTCATGGTGGAACAAGCTTTCCCAAAATAAAAATACGGCATTCATTGTTGCTTTGAAGGCTGTGGCGTCTTTAGCAAAACTTTCCAAAAACATCATTAGTGACTACGGAATACATGTAGTGGGCATATAAAAAGAACTAAAAATAAAATGTTTGCAGAAGAAAACGAAGAAACGTTTAAAATAGTGACAAAACTCTCTCCCACGTTATTTTATTCTGAAAGGTACTTTGACTTGTATAAAAATAAGTATGACGTAGCTAGACATTCGGGGCGTTTCAACTTCAACTGTTTTTTTTCTCCTGAATACACTTCCAGGTAAGAAAAAGCTTCTATGTTATACGGGAGGTCGGATTTTTTTTTATCTCATAAAATTACGGTGTTGTATGCATTTTAAACCTTATAATAGGGACAACACTAGTTACGTGTGAACTCACACGCAAGCCACACCATGGTAAATTTGCGATATCGAGTAGAAAGTTTTATTTATTTATTATGTACTTAATTTTACACCCAGAATAAAAAAAAACAAAAAACGTTCGAGGTTTTGCGTGACAAGGACAGAAGAATAACTTCAGAAGCATGTAACTTCTCTATTTTTCCATTGGTTTTATTTATTTTTCCACTGATCACACCATTTCAGTAAGATTTTCAAATAAGTGTTAGTCAATCTAGGTTTTTTATAGTAGTAAAATACTCACTCATTTTTTTTGTTATAAACGTTGTCCACACTAGGAATTTCTCCTGTATCGTAGGTGCGTTTTAATAATAATAATAATTTATTCCTCAGTATATGGTAGGTACATTGAGATCTTACATTAAACATCGTTTCACACATACTACCATTGCTGGTGTAGAAATATTAAATAATACGTGCAAATTAAAACTACACATAACATTATAAGATTATTACATGAAGTTATAAAATTATTTCGTTTTCATTATAAGATTACGTTTACAAACATACAAATTCACATACACAAACAGCCAGACCCGGAACAACTATCTGTAGGCCAAACAAATATGTGCCGTGCGGAAACCGATTACCCGCGACACGCAGCGCTGAAGCCAATCCCTCAACCACTGCGCCAAACGTGTCTTCAAAATGTTCATCATCCACAGCCCGACTTTGCCCACTCCTGAACAAAGGTCTCTCTTTTCCGACTTCTCTATCCAGTTCACGGACGCCAATCGATCACCGTCTTACTCCACCAATCATCACCGCACCTTGCCAGGTGTACCGACCAGCTCGATATCGAAACTAGTCAATCGACAACAAAGTAATTATCGATGACAAACCAGAGGTAATAAATAGACTCTTTGTTTCTTCTTATCTTTTTAATTAAAATCTTGAAAACCGTGGGACAACCGCGTATTGTCATTGTGAACAAACAAGTCTTAATTTATATTGATATTATGTTCGCGGTGTATAACATTTCCGTGCTTGGTAACAAAAAGGTATGACGGGAACTCCGAAACCAATTTGATATAGTGAAAAATCAACATATATATGAAATTCTTCCGTTACTGACTGACTGACAGGCAACGCACAGCCGAAACTACTGGTTCTGGAAAGCTGAAATTTGGCATGTAGCTTCCCTACACTCCGTATGGGAGCACTAAAAATTACTTTAACGGAGAAAAACGGGATATGCAAAGCCGCGGGCAAAAGCGAGTCTAACAATAAAACAAAAATGTTGATGTATCTTTAATTTAAGTATCTATTGGAATGGTAATGGGTACCATTAAGTACCTCAAATCAAATCTCAAATATATCATTGCAATCCATAATGTACACTACAGGTGGTGAATCGAAAATAATCGGAAACAATTATGGACCCTGTCAGGCACAGCAAATTTTTAAATAAGTAGAGAGAGGATGAGCGCTTTAATATTAATTTTCCAATTTAGTAAATTGGAAAAGGGGAATGCCGATTTTAGGCCTTGCGATGTCCAAGAAATTTAATTTTGTAAAAAAAAATATGTAAATTTTACGTAATTAACTCTTCTATTCACGACGCGAGTAACATTTTTTAATAAATATTGAAACGCTACAACGAAATAAACAGACATTTGCTAGGTTGCCAATTTAAAATCCGGGAAAAAATAAAGATTTGTTGCAAAACACCTAAATCACTATGGCGGCTTGCCCCCCCTAATTTAGGTAGGCAATAAAGCAAAGGGGGGGGGGGGGCTTTGCTTTATTGCCTACCTAAATTAATATTATAAAGTTTTTAGTTAGCAGGAAGTGCTACAATTATTGTTATATTATTGCATTAAGAGCCAATTGGTATATCAAATAAAATAATAGAGCACCTTTTTCAAATGATAAAAGTTGGAAAAACAATGAAACTAAAATTTTTACGACTGTATTAAATAGATTACACTCAAACTACCACAGATTTATTTCGTTAATAGCCATTTATTCATAATAAAAATAGTTCTGCGATCGTAAAAAAATCTTGATAGGGAAAAAGAGTCAGTCTCGTTGCAGGAGTTTGACTCGCTTAAGGCCGATTTTTTTATTTAGATACGAAATAATAAACATCAAATAAGAATGTGTATTTTTCAGCTTATCTACTTTGTGTTTTGCTTATTTCATTACCTTTTCCTTCCTCAGGCAGAAAACGCCTCGTAACAGGAAAATGCGTGGCTGATTCTTTTAGCACGTCATTTTTATTGAGGGCGATTTAATTTGGAGACTCGGAATTAAGTGAGTATCTAGGTGTCTCGCTTTTAATATTTTGTTTTGTCAAGATCCTTTCAGAGTCGTTTGTACGACTAAATCGACGAAGTATCAAAAATAACTCATCTAGCCGGTATGGTTTGGCTTTTACCTCGTACAGAGGATAAGTATTGCCATACAACGTGGCAAGGCCGCCAGTCTTTTGCTCACTTCCAGCCGATAGCGATGCGGACGAATTTTTTGAAGCCATATTTCAGTTAGGACTTTTTATTATTATTTTAAGTGACATACATAATAAAAAATTGCATGATTATAATTTTTATTTAGATGTATTTAATCCATCTGATGTATTTATAGGTAAAACCAGAATTTTCTCGTTTTTATTTAATTAACTTTTCTGAACAGGTTGTTAGTGTTTTTTTATGTTTACTTTTTTTTTGTTCGCTCCAAATAATACAGGGTTTTATAGATTATCTTATGATTGACTAGCTGTGGTCCGCAACATCATCCGCATCAAAGTTCTCAAGTAGCACACGTTCGCAATTACAAGGATTTTTCTCTTTCTTCAAGGATGTTTTTGAAAATGAAAGTAGACTTTAAGTTACTCCTTATAATATCAAATATCTGTCAGTGAAAGTCCCTTCAAAATAGATCCAGCTGTTTCGGAGAATAGCCGGAACAAAACAAACAGACATACTGACAAAAATAAATGTTGATTGGGAACAAAATCATTTAATTACGATATATGCAATTGTTTTTAATCATAATAATAATATCTTGGGACAACTCACACACAGTCATCCGATCCCAAACTAGGCAGAGCCTGTGCTATGGCAACCAGACAACTGATAAACATACTTATAGATTTCTAAATACATACATGTTATAGACAAATTACACCTAAACACAGAACAAATGATCATGCTCATCACACAAAGATTTGTCCTGGGTGGGAATCGAACCCACGACCTCCGGTTTAGCAGCCAGGGTCACTAACCACTCGACCAACAGGCCAGTCGTTCATTTCAATTTTATTTATTTGTAATTAGGGAGTGACTTAGATACACCATAAAAAAAAACTTTTTTATTAACTTATTTATGCACACAATATACCTATTTAAAAATAAGTACATTTTATACAGAGAAAAGAGCACAAAAGTACTGCTTATTTTATTTTGTTGAAAACGAAAAAAACACCGACTGCCGAAATTAAAGTTATTTTATACTTGTGTTTTTTATTTGGAAGTCGATTGTATTTTTTTGTAAAAAGTTGTAATAAGCGGTCTATGATTCGGATGGTTTCGATCAATACTCACGTTCTATTCCGTTCATTTATAGAACCTATATCTAAGAGGTTGGTTATATAAAACACTGTAGGCTTATTTCTGTAACGGCCTAGTTCTACCGTCTACAAAACTACGCTGACTGCGTATTAGGTTAATAAAATAGTTGCTTATTGGTTTTGCTTGTTTGAGAGTCTATGTTCAGGCGTTGGGCATGGCAGTGCCAATAGTAATAGTGGATATTTTTTTTTATTTAAAAAAAAAAATATTTAGAAATCTATGTGACGGACGAGGATTAGCCACAAGTTTTTTTCGTTTTTCACGTAAACAAAAAATGAAGACGTTATGCAAATACCCAATTACCCCGCTGCATAGTTTGTAATGGCGGCAAATTCATTTGACAGCAGGAGTATTGCGCAGCGCATAAGCGGATTTCCAAGCCGTCGCCGCCGCGCCGCGCCGTACGGCGGCTGGGAAGTCCGCTTTGAAAATTGGTGTCAAACAACGAAAAACACCGACCGACAAAATTTTAAGATATTTTATACTTTGTTATGTTTTTTATTTGGAAGTAGGTTGTATACATTACAAAAAAGTTTTTTATTTTCTACTTTTTGGTGGTCATAATTCCCCATAATGAGTGATTGTACTATTGGCCCTTAAAGAGTTACTTTGTGTGCCTTTTCAGTTCAAGTCCAGACCAGTTCATAGTTTTATATGTATATCTACTATCTTTGGTACTAGATTTGATTGATTTTAAGTTATGGATGTCACTGGTTTTAGTTTTGAAGTTCACCGTACAATGCAAATGCGAAAAAGAAACATTTTTCCTGGGATCTCAGCATCGGATCCTGCCTTATACCTTCCATCATCAGCTCAGCAAGATGAGATGTTGATTACCAGGCACAATTATCTGAATTGCGTTCGAAAGAATATGAAAAACACTGTACGTCCCTTTAAAATCTGAGGATTGCCCTCAATTTCCCTGGGATCCGATTATCAAATTCTGGCTTGGTGCCAATGGGAAAAATAATCATCAAAATCCATTCATAATTGACGGAATGATCGCATAAAAAACATGCAAAAAAAAAAACACACAGTCGAATTGAGAACCTCCTCCTGAACTCGGTTAAAAAAGAAATCATAATACATAATTAAAGGGAATGAAAAAGATCATTTACATAATAAATTTAACAAAGGTCTAAACACCCTGAAAAGGAAAAAACACCTACATCAAAAATTTAATACGTTATTATATTTATGAATCATTAAAAACCTACCTATATCCATTAAAATATCATAAATGAAATTAGTTAACAAATATACCGACATTTTTTTTAAGTCCTTAAAACTTAATAATCATTTGTCTTCATTTTTAGGTTTCGTACCCAAAGGGTTAAAACAGGACCCTATTACTAAGACTCCACTGTCCGTCTGTCTGTCTGTCACCAGGTTGTATCTCATGAACCGTGATAGCTAGACAGTTGAAATTTTCATAGATGATGTATTTCTGTTGCCGCTATAACAGCAAATAATAAAAATTAAATTAAATTAGAAACTGAAACTAAAGGGGGCTCCCTTACAAGATACGTATTTTGTTTGGTTTAGAAATGGAACCCTTCGTGTGAGAGTCCAACTCGCACGTGGCCAGTTTAATTTTTAGTATTTATTTACAGTTTGCAATTACGTAAATAGTGTTTAGTAACCAACATTGGAACATTAATTGTGTTAAAAAATAAAGCGGCATGTATAATGAAGTAGAGTTGTAATAAATCACAATTTCGCCTATGGAAATATAATTGCGGAAGTTCCGTAAGAAATCATACCTCCGTATCCGCAATTCTTGGGTGAGTTGTAACGGTGGTCTTATAACCACCGTATATCTCCACCGTCCGTATATCACCATATATCTCCAATTCATAAGAATTGGAAATATACACATAATTTTGTATGCTTCTAACTTGAAGTTTCAAGTTTTTGCTCCTATGTTATGTTCAGTATCATGCTTGCCTAGAAGTAGTAGATCTACTACTACTTCAAGGCAAGCGTGCTCCATCTTCGACCACATCATCGCTTACCATCAGGTCAAATAGTGGTCAAACGCGTGCCACCATTAGTAAAAAAAAAGGTACAGTAGACTCGTGTAATGGTGCAACTCATGCGGAGCTTCTGTAATTTACTAATTAAAAATTATCTGAAAGGTTTTAAAACCATAAAACTGTTTTTAGGTTAACAATTATGATTTGCTCAATATTATTACCAGATTTTTTTCTGTGATGTTAAAGTCAAAATACTTTTTTCTTTATTTTTGTTACCCCGTGGATGTAAAGCGATGACATATTTTTCGCTCCAATAACTTTCAAACTTGATGAAAAAATAAACGAAAAAACAAAATAAATTTCCGGCTTCTAAATTTTTTAAGTACACAATAGTACCTCCACTGTCATGTCTTGTAAGAAATAAGATTTAGTTAAAAACTTGTTATCGGAGACCGTATTAATTAATTAACAAACTTAATTTTCGATGTAGGTCCTAGACTAATTAGCTGAAGGCCAGTCCATTCCAAGGCTCTCATTAGGTGAAAAAATTAATTATCAATTTGTAAGGAATAAATAGCCTAAATTGCCAAAAAGCCGATGGTCACTAACGATGTTGGGACAATGTAGCTATTATTACCGCACATCAGCAATTGAACTTTGTTTTATGCACTAACCACGTAATAAACGCTTATTTTGCAAAACGTGCTTTAAATTAAAGACAACGATTTAAACTCAGCACAAAACTATACAATTACATTGTGCAACTACGTGGTTGACAACTTAGCTCTACAGTTTGTAATGTAGAACATAGTGCACGGAACGCCGAGGACAGAAACTAAAGTCACCATTGCCTTTAACATACGTGGCCCCAAAAAAATTGCGCTGAGTACAAGTTATTGCTGTCAAAGCCGTAGTCGAAATTCTCATGGATTAATACCGCCACACTATTTCCTACCACTGCAACTCCTGTTAGCCAGAATCAACCATAGCGAGTATGGCGACAACAAGCAGTGCCGAGACATTCAGCGACAAATAGACGATTCAAAAGTCTATAGATTCCACAACGAAAAGAAAAAAAAATGATATTGACTGCTACCAAAAATCTATATGAAAGAATAATTATTTGAAAGATGTTACGTAAATAAATCGATTTGTGAAAAAAAGTTTCGGTTGAAAAAGGGACCCCTGGACTTCGAAAAATGTACCTAATAAAAATAAGTATTGCCACGGGCCGTCAATTTGTATCAGAAAACGGTGACACTCACTAACACGCACATGGAAAAATTTTGACAATACAGTCTCTGGTTGTGGCGCCGAAGTATCTCCTAGCTCTGTGAAGTGGAAGGTTTAGGCTCACCAGCAAATCCATTCATGGAACGAGTCCAATGGAATTTTGGCTCTGTACTAACTTAGTTCAAAAACTACGAATAGATTATGTAAATACAGTGTAATAAAGTGTAACAGTGTAATACAGTATAATAAAGAGTAATATGTGAATATTATGTGTTCTACAGTTAGGTACACAAATATTTCAGTTCTAGTTTTGTGTCGTGCCTTGGAAAGCACGTTAAGCTGTTGGTCCCGGCTGTTATAATGGTGGTCTTTGATAGACGTTACGGATAGTAAGAAGCCATAAAGTTGGACACCAGTCTTGCCACTGGGTACCGTATTAAACAGTTGAGGATTGGCAGTCGCTCCATGTTTAATACTGGTACTTTGTACCAGTATTAAAAGGCTAGGCAAATTGATTATTATTTTAAGGGTCAGGGAATCTTCCCTGGATACCACTTTCTTGATTAGACTTCCGTTACAACTCCACTCATAACTTGCAGGGGCAGACGGCCAGCCGCAGAGATCATAGTGCAGAAATGCAGAGGTACGATTTCTTGAGGAAGTTCCGCATTTGCTGACGCAGAGGCGAAGATCCGCTACAACCCAACTATCTATATTCCGCTGTCATATTTAGAGAAAACCTAAGAATAATTAATGGAAGGTATTTTGAAAACCCACATAGAAACTCGTAGACTCACAATACTTACTCATAGACATAATATTATACTCTTAGGCATAATTAACTGGGATAACGCATTGCCCTATATCTAGATATACATCAGTATGGCCGCAGTCTGTATGCCACATGGCATTATATATTATCTGTGATATGACGCTATCATAGATAAGCACTGTCCAGGCCACGTAATCGTTGACGTGTAATATCACATCAAATAAACTAAATGTGAACGTGATATGAAATTAAATTTATTGCCAGATTAACATCCAAATAGATACTACAAACATCATCATCATCATCTTCCTGCCCTTATCCCATGTTACTTGGGGTCGGCACAACACGTTTTTTTCTTCCATTCTGTCCTGTCAACCGTCACGCTATCACTAACTCCCTTTTCTTTCATATCACTCCTAATACAATCCATCCATCTTTTCTTTGGCCTCCCTCTCCCTGTCCATCCATCCACATTTATATTCAATATTTTATATAGATACTACAAACATAAATAAGAATAAATAATAATGGTACAATTCAACATTAAGATTGCATGACAAATGCAAACTTAGACACCGCGAATTATGTTATCGGCGTATGGTCTGGGACTGCCACATATAATGAAGATGGCTGTTGTCTCAGTCTCACACCGCGGCCATCAAGGAGTTAGTGGAGCAATGTATGGCGGAGCGTGTGGCAGCCGAGCGGCTCAGAACATGGCGCTCGTACTGCACCACCGAGACAGTCGGAACATGGCGCGCCACGCGTCACTGTACTCCACTCGCAGGTCGCTAAGTGCAGCCTTGGTGAAGTTAACCCACAACTCGACTGTGTAGACGCTTGTGCAGTAACTAATGAAGAGATGCGATTTCACGGCTTCGCTACAGTGGCTAAACCGCTTTGCTAGCATGTTGCCACGCACTGAGATGGCTCGTCTATCTATATCCGCATGATCAGACAGGTTGGCTGACCTCGAACACCGAGCAAATCTGCGGGCTATCATATTCGCACGAACAGACAGCGTTCTACGTTCCCTTTCAATGTCTGCATCGTCTTTCAGGTCAGAGGTTAATAAATGTCCAAGCTACTTAAACGTATCAACTATATTAAGTGGGTATCCATTGAGCTTAATTGTCGGTAAGTAATCTGGACACCTCTTCTTGGCCCAAAATACCATGCACTCGTTCTTTTCGTGTTTTACAACAAACCATATTCTTCAGCATATTTTTCACAGATGCCAATCAGCCTTGACACACCAAAGGCAGCGGCGCTTAGCAGCACCATCTCATCAGCGTAACTGATATTGTTTGGGCACACACCTCCAATATGGCAACCGACATGCATGTTGCTGAGCCTCTTTATCAGCGCATTAACATACAGGTTGTTTATGTTTTTAAACTCTTTCCGAGAAGAGGCCTGAGCCGCAGCCGCAGTGGAAACATTAAGTATAGTTACTAAAGCTGCAATAAGTAACCCCAAAAATGGTCTCCACGTTTCCACAAGTGCCTCAGAAATTGGTATATTCCGTATTTCGGAAAGAAACCTTTTAAACATTGCCTGATTAAAAGAATAAACAAACAAAACGATTTCATAAACGGCAGTTCCGTATTCAAAATTCAAGTGATACGGAATTGCTTTCACTCTTAAAGCACTTATAAAGTGTGCGTTCCAACTGAAAGTGGTGAATTTCAATTTAAAATAAACTCTACGACTCTACGAACCTATTCAGAACAAATACAATTGGAATAAAAGTTGCATTAAGATTTTAATTTTGTCAATTTTATTTATTTTGAGGCTACGGAAAAATGTTTTTATGCTATGTGGCAAGCATTGTATCATCGCGCATCTCATTTTTTTTTCTTTACACTTATGCACTTAAATAGTGACTGCGCTTTAGGTCATATCAAGGCCTAAAGTAGCAGGACGTAGTTAAATTAAAAAAGGGCCGAAGCAAAATTTTAACCGTTTTCTTGATTTAAATAATTTCAAGCTACTTTGTAGTAAACATAATCTACTAGGTACCAATTGCTGCCTGCCAGGATTGCGGAGTTGTTTGAAAGAGTTTCCGCGGCCCTGAAGCACAAAGGGCATTTGTAAGAACACGGGTGGGTTTTGGTCAGTAAGAGTCTGACACTCCCTCCCACTCCGCCCAGAGCAGAAGAAGTCCTTTAATGAATTCCCTTAAATAAAGCCCGTTCATTTAAATATTTTTTAGTGTTAGTCAAAATGGACATTCATATTTTATTTAAATTGTTTTGCTTTCAGAATTGTGTTCCAGTTTGTATTTATGCATCTCGTTGTCCGACTTTTTTGGCACATACAACAGCGTGTTGTACTGTTTTCGAGAGCAATCTTTAGAATCATATTTTTAGTATAACTAATCTGTGTTGTTTAGAATCAGTAAGAGAAAGGCTTGTAATAATTTTACACCATGTCATATTTATCCTAACCACGTCACGTCATTTCACACAAACTCGGAAGTCCTTAATCTTGGAAATGAATGAACCACTTTTAATTAAACGCATACGCAATATAAATTAATCGCTCATTTTAATACCATCTTCATCAGTTTAACCTCTCACATAGCTACTCCCTGAAAGTTAACGACGTTGAGTCGACCCCATTACATATTTTTAGCGTAATCAAGTCTTCCCACTTACCTATTGGTGCTTGAGATTTCGCTTCGATGCCCAAAAGCTCGCGTTTTGAGTGATACCGGTTTATGGGTTTACGTGTACGACTTGGGTCACTGGTTTGTAAGAAGATTCCTTAGAAAAAAAAACAGTGGCCCAAGTCGCACGCGGATGATAGCAACAGCTGATTTGCATCATAGGTATCTACGAGTAAGTAGAAGTGAAAACTTGAACATTAACGTTGTGCATTTTAATATTTTGGAATGGTTAGGGAATCATGCATTGAGGCATACACTTTCGCCGCGCGGTAGAAAGAGAGGGGGATATTACTTCCTCTCCTACGCCGCGCCGGCAGTCTACTCTCCCTCCGTTTTACGAATTTTCGATCAGGTCACGTGTCCTGACGCGAATTTAAAATTTTTTACCCATCCCAAAAAGTGCACAACGCCGCTAAAGAAATTTTCACTTCAAAAAATTGACGTGTGTCGCGTTGGGTACTATTTTACCTTCCTCAAAAATTCGCCGAAAGCGAGAATTTGTGAGGTCAAAAAACTATTCCGCTCGTCGTTCAATTTTAGTGAGAAAACATACGAAATATTTTCAGTTTGTGTTTGCACAATCTCCAATATCTAGCTAGAGTTGGCTATTCGCCTGAGCGAACAACCCATTATTAAATCACGAGCTTTTTTTTTTTTTTTTTTTTTTTTTTTTATGAGTGGCTTCTCGCAGTTCAACCTATAAGGTTGTCGACTGCTTAACCGGGCTTGCCTGTGGTGGCCTTAATATAATATTAAAGCCTCCAGCCAGGGCAAATCACGAGCACAAAAGAGATTCCTTTTATACTTTTTCTTTAACATTCCCGAAAATAAAATTGGTTTGAATGAAAAACATTCTACTCGACTAGATAGAACACACTAATTAAGAATCGTGAATGGTTTTTGTTAAAAAGAACCAGTTTTTAATTAAAAGAAAGTTAATAACAGACAGAGTACCTACAATCAAATATATCTCGAAAATAACTTGTTTTATTAAGTTTCGGCCAAAGTTTAAAAAATGTAACACTTATTAATTTAGATCGTTTTGGTATAATGAGGGAAATATTTCTTAGTTCTCTTTCTTAGATCTCTTTCTTAGTTCTCTTTCTTCGTTTTTTTTTTAGTTCTCTTTCTTCGTTCTCTTTCTTAGTTCTCTTTCTTAATCATCTGCCTAGCCTTTTCCCAACTATATTGGGGTCGGCTTCCAGTCAAACCGGATTCACCTGAATACCAGTATTTTACGTGGAGTGGCTGCCTACCAGACCTCCACAACCTATTAACTGGGTAACAGTTCTCCTTCTTATTACTCTTGATTATTTAAGAGTCAGTCACCTTCAGTGCCTACACATGGGGGAGAGGAAAGGCAGATGCCTTTCGAATGTAATGATGTCCCCTTTAAAACATTAATCCTTGCTCATTTGCTCATCCTGTTGATGCCCCATTAAGATCTTGCTTTAGACATCATCGTATCTTCCCATCCCATAAAACTCATTTGTATAGTTGTATAGAGTACATTGTATAGAGGTTAAACATTGGGATTTACCCAGTAAAAAAGAACTACAAATCTGATATTAATCAGGCATTATTGTTACCATGCCATAGAATAGATACTTCATAACGCTGATAAATGGTACACTTTACCGGAAAGAAGCCCTAACTTAACGAGATACTGAACCAGAGATGAGTATCTAATTAAAACAGGTATTATGTTACATATTAATTACGAAATCTCAAGGTTGTAATGCGAGTACAAAAGCGTTGTTTATAACTGTAACAAACAAATCTATGGGATTAGTAGTTCCTGACATAAGCGGCTGTGGTAAACGGACGCATAGACAGACAAAGTTGCACTATAGGAGTTCATAATTTTCGATTCTCTTTTTTGGACACTCGTAAATCAGCACGCTAGGGATTTTTTTTTTTTTAATGATGGGAAATCATCAAATGACTTCTTCCGCTCTGGGTGGAGCAGAAGGGCGTGTCAGACTCTTACTGACTAAAACCCATCCGTGTTCCTTCTAAAGCCCGTTGCGTTCCAGGGCCGCGGTGACTCTTTCGAACAAATTCCGCAACCCTGGCAGGCTCTGGCCCTAGCGGGCCCCGTCTTTTATGCTGACATCTATTTGAGGCGCGCGTGAAACACAACGCACCATCGACCCGGGCCTGGTGGTGACCGGACAGCGAGCCACCCAACGCTCGCCGTCCGCAGGCCCGCAGCACGCTAGGGCTGGTAACTGCTTAACCGGACTACCCTGTGGTGGCCTTAAATGAATCTAAGGCCCCCAGCCAGGGCTTACAAACTAAGTTAAATTAAAGCTAAATGACCGCTTGCTAGGGCATCCCCTGTGGGATACGGACCTCGGCTAGCGGGGTCATTTTGGGAGGAACAGCAAGGGACAGCTAGGTCATAACATTATTTGGGGAGTTAACTACTTACTGGCTCAGCGACGCATCGTTTTCGAACGGAACCCTAAACGGCTTCCAGTTCGGTTGGTCAACGTTCGCATTCGCAACACAATTGCAATCTGTTATAATGCCCTTACATTATAACAGATTGCAATTGTGTTGCGAAAAAAAATTAAAAGATAAAGAATAAAGTAGAATAATTTGTGAAAAGAAATAGAGATGTTGGAAGCTTTTAAAGTTATTCTTTTATCTTTGTCACCCACAGCGTCGTTTATACTGTATGTTGTAAATTCACTATGGCGTCTCTTGCGAGTGACGTCACCTAGATTAGTTTTAATACGCTCACAACTCCGTATTTTGTTTTAGATTTTCAACAACGTTGTTTTACTGCGTCTAGTCTTTTTTCTAGGTTTCGAGAAATATAATGAAAACAAACCAGTTAAATATACTATTTAGTAGCTGGAAAACGTGATACTCTTTAGCAAGGTGAGTGAGAGAATACATTTTCTAACTCACGCGGCTTTAAGTATGTGCAAAAGTGGTACAAAGGCGGATTTAATAATTATAAAGCATTTTTTTTCAGGTTACAAAGACCTATAGATAAATACCTTAACCTAAGTACACATATAACAACAATTGTGTTGGTTAATAAAACTATGTTAGTATCACTTAGTTGCACTAAGTCTTTGTGCGTTCCGATGGCACTTGGCCGTGAAAGCGGCGGAATACAACATCCTGTGGCCGAAAGCTTTCTTCCATCACCAGGTGCAAGTAGCATGTTGGTGTGCGCACCACAAACGCCTTAAAGTTGACATTCTTTACCAGTCAACCTTTGGGTTAGAAACACTACAATGCGTAGGTACGGTTTCCAAGAATAAAACTAGCTTCTCCAAGAATACTTATATTTCAGTCTGGTATCAACGGGAGCTATTACAAGTCTCCGGACTAAAACAATCATTTACTTTCCTATTCTCATTTGAATGTGTTCTATATTTGTTAGGCAGTTGATATTATTAATAGCATATCTCAGCGGACACATTGTTTCCTGCTCATTGGCGGAATTCCAGAGAGTTACAGTTAGTGTATTATCCTCTATGTAACTTGTACCGGAGCCGTTACTTGGGACTGGTCAATCATGGACGCGAATAGGTGTGTGATCAGTTTTTGAAGGGCGTCTCTGGGTGTCGCATTCTATGACTACTTTTATTACCTTGGGTTCTGCCTGTAAAAATAATTGTATGTGTAAATAAATAAATAAATAAAATTAAGTTTTTTGCACGCCCGCCCCTTGTAAAGTTCCATCGAATAATTACATGCCAGCAAATAAATAAATAAATAGATAATTATACATCCTCAGTCACTACATAAACACACACTCAACCTACACTACACTCTCCTTCATCCCCACACTATACTAACCATACTAACACTATATAGATATTATAGAAATTAATCTAAAGTTATTGTTACATTATTCGCGACCACTGTCTGCTAAATAAATAGACAAGAAAAATATTATGTATGTCCTAAAGGGTGGAGACCTGGTGTTCTGAAATATAGGCCCCAAGCCTAGTTTAGGCACCAGTCTCCCACAATATACTTTTTGTATACTATAGTTTCTTGGAAAACCTGTATAATCTAATGTGTATTGTGGCGAGAAATAAATAAAATATATATATATAATGCTATATACAACCACTCAGGTTTTACCCGTCACATTATTTACTATTGCGTTCTGATATCTTGTCGCCTCGAATCATGTACCCACACAATTGAATTAAGCTTCGATCAGGCTTAGTGTCGATTCGATATAACTGGTCCTAATTGGCAGTTAGTTACCGTAATTGATTGCCTAGTTAATTAATCAAAGTTGTCTTTCCCTTCAATTATGAGCTGTGACATTGTAAGTTATTGAATAAAACTTCCATTTCGGTTAAAATTTCTTTCATTGTTTCAAAAACTAGCTTTTGCCAGCGCCTTGCCCGTACGAAAGCCTGATATAATCCCAACTAAGCCCGAAACTACGGACTTCGGGTTTAGAGAGCAGCCCCCCTGACTCGCGCACCGAGGGTTCCGATCGAGTCTTGATTTTTTTCCGAGTATACATTACCTACGGAAGTTTATAAACTATGAAAGCAATAAATAGCAGGTAAAATCGAAGGACAAACTTAACTTTGTTGGTAAAAAAAATGTTTTCCCATACATCACAGTACGTCACGGTCAATTATTCAACCGAAAATATAAGTTTAACATTCGTAGAAAATTATTTTTTATATGATAAAACTATAAATTCCCAATATTCTGTACTTTAACTATAAGATCTATCTTCTTGCCAAATTTCATGAACCCTAGGTTCATGAAATTTGGCAAGAAGATAGATCTCAACGGGAAGTACCCTATAAATTTTGATTCCCTTGAGAGTGTCGAAATATACGCTTTTTGCGGCATAAACGGCCTTATCTTTTTTTTACGTTTAACTTGATTCCTTCACGCGTTCCCGAAATAAAGGGTCTTGACAGACAGACAAACGGACGGACGGACGAACAGTGTGCTAAATTAAAATAAAAAAACAACCGGTCAGCCTTTAAGACGTGAAGAGGTAACCAACAGACGGACAGCTTAATGTCGCATTTATAATATTGATATGGATGAAATGAATGTTTGTTAATGAGGCACCTACGTTTTTACGGCTGGCCACTGACCAGGTTTAGACGAAAAAGGTGCACGGGTATACCATTGCCTGATTTAAAGAGATAGAATACAATATTATGTATTCCCGGCGTGTGAGTGAAACCATAAACCGGTATCACTCAAAACGCGAGCTTTTGGGCATCGAAGCGAAATCTCAAGCACCAATAGGTAAGTGGGATAACTTGATGACGCTAAAAGTTACGCGGTATTTTTAGCGTCGTTCGTATCGTAGGTAGCGTACGCTAACTACGATACGTTGCAAATTAAATACATTGTAGCGTAAGGCTTATTACACACGTACCACAACCACAACACGTGGGCGGGCGCTAATTTGTATGAAAATAAATAGTTAATTTCACACGGACCACATTTTGCCGTCATTATCGTCAACGTGTGTGATACCGACCACATCGCAGCCACGTCGCAACCACAACGCAACCACCAGCGACACCGCTTGTCCACAGCTTGTCCACCTTTTGTCGCGACGGTGTGGTGTGGTTATGGACATGGTACGTGTGAAACAAGCCTTAAGCTAAATGCTAACTTATCTTGCTGTCTTAAAACTTTCGTTGTAAATATCACGACTGTATTCGCCGGGCAGGTCTACCCAAATTCGCCAGTAAAACTGTCATTGCATAATAATAAAGCTATAACGTCCTCACTGCTGGGATACAAGCCCACTCTCTGGGAGTGAGTCTGGTCGTAATTCACTAAGCAGGCCCAGTGCCAATTGGTGGATGTCAGTCTTGTCTTCCAATTTTTTGTTCCAGAACATGCCGGTTTCCTCACGATGTTGATGATCCTTCACCGTCTTGGGAGAAGTGGTGGATAGTAAAATGACGTAAAGTAAAGCGTCTGTCCCTATTACCACTGGCCACTCCAGGCATCGCCAGAGTATGGGCAGCAGCATTCTCTGTGCATTGCAACAGCTACACTGCGATCGCCAACCCGCCTGCCAAGCGTAGCGATTATGGGAGAGGCCTGTGTCCAGCAGTGGACGTCTTTCGGCTGATATGATGATGATGATGATAATGACTCCAGTTATGCTTAAGTCCCGTGTAATAGAAGCTATTGCCACGAACAGAGCACAAATTCATAATCCGGGCAGTAGCTGAGGAATTCCAGATGAAAATCCCAATAACACTTTGCCCAACTCAGGCATCGCGCCTCATGCTCACTCAGCATGAGACAAGCAGATAAGTTATGAAGTAGGTAGGTCACAAAACTATCTCTAGCTTTCTGTAACCTCAAACCAAGCCTCGGATATAACTGACGTAAAATCTCACTTAAGCTGCTGAGATTGGATGACCAAAATAACAATCGAGTTGACATGAGTTTTGTGATCGGATTAAATTGAATGGGCTCAAAGATTCCCAGACCTTCTGTTTCGTTGAATTTGGCACATATTCCTCATTGTGTAGAAAAATAAAGCGTGTAGTTTATAGAAAATACTGGGTTTTTGTGAATTTTTGGAACGTTTGTTTAACATTTTCGATGTCACAAGCAATTTAAGTACCTATACCTAGTCTATTTTATGTTTGCCGAGGCCCATTAAAGGCAAAAATTGGCATAGAAAAGCAGGGCTATAAAAACTAGAACATAAACTATTTATTTTCCAAACAAAAACAGAACAGTTCAACAAACAAACAAATTCAATTTTGAATCTTATTTTTATTTATTGTACACCTACCACAGTATAGTCTTTATAACCCAAAGGTTGACTGGTAGAGAATGCCTTGATGCATTAAGTCCGCCCATGTACCACTATTGTACATAAAGTTTAAATAAATAAATAATAAATAAACAGTTTTTGTCTGTTACCCATTTAAGTGTCAATTTACTTTTAGTTTGCGCTTTGCGAATTAGCAAAATCACCTAATACTTCACAGGGCTACAATACAGCCTTTATGGTATAGCTCTCATTGAGCGTTTGTTTTCATTTGTTAAAACTTGCACGGCACAAATTATACATCATTTGTCACTGTTTTTTTTTATAGCATAGTGTTGTTTATCTATTACTCTTTAAATCAAGGGAATATACAATAGCCAAGACAAGTTCTTTTCCCGCTAGGGCTAGAGCCATCCAGGGTTGCGGAATTTGTTTGAAAGAGTCACCGTGGCAATGGAACGCAAAGGACATTTCGAGGAACATGGATGGGTTTTAGTCAGTAAGAGTCTGACACGCCCTTCCGCTCCACCCAGAGCGGAAGAAGTCATTTGATGATTTCCCATCATAAAAAAAGCCGTATGTAGATACCTATCTATACCTAAATCAAAAATACTTGTGCTGTTACAAAATCATCACACTCTTTCTTTTGTCAGAATAGATAGGACCGAAATGTTCTGCGAATCCTAAACAGTTTAAATATAGTTATGTCAATTTATTTTATTTAAGTTAATCTCCAGCCAGGTTTTTTGTAGATAGGTATTCTTTGAATGTTTTTGAGACACCTCCCAAGACCGGATCGAAGGGTCTTCAACAAAATAGAAACGCCCGACGGAGTTAGAATATTTGTTCGAATTACGTCTTTACATTTAATCAAATCTGCTCCTATGATATTATTATTATTATGATTGTAAATAATCGCCAGTTTCTACTATTTGAAACTAATTTCGGATCGAATCAAGTACAGTATCATTCTTAGGTACTACTACTATTATAAAATAATGTGAGGGTTTGGATGGCTGTTTGTTACTAAATCCAGAACGGCTGAACGGATCTGGATGAAATTTGGCACATAAATAGATTATAGTCTGGAATGTCCTATTCCAGACTATATAGGCTAAAATTCACGCGGGTAAAGCCGCTGGCAGAAGCTAGTCCAACATAAATATGATAACCTTCGCTGGATGACCCACATCTGATCCGACAGTCGATCAACAAAAAAAGTATCCGAACACCGTACGCAGTCAGGTTACCCTCTGCAGGTAACCTCAAAGAATAAGCGTATGACGTTACTGGCTTGCGTCCATCGCATGCGCTGCACATTTCCAAATGTAGCGGGTTTTCTATTCTTTCGGGCCTCGAGGTCCCGAGCTGGTCGAAGGTCGACCTCCTTGGCATCGACGCGCATTTGGTGGTGTCGTCGGCGGCGAGAAGTATTCGTCGCTAGAGTTCGACCCCACTACAGTGACTGGTACTCTGCACTCACAGCTAGAGTAGTAGAGCAATTCTATAAACACTCACCGTAAGAAGAAAGCGTTAGATGGAGTAGGTTTTATTTTTTGGGACAAGGCCGCCACACATTCCCAACCACTGCAACTCCTGAAAGCCAGAATCAACAGTAGCGACCACGAGAAAAAACGCCGAGTCAGTGAAGCTCGACGCGTCATGGAGAAACGATATAACTGTCTTGGATTCCGCAACGAAATTAATCAGAAGAGCAAAGTAGGAAAAAAAATAATTTATGAAGTCTTAAAACGATCATGATTCCGCTCTAAGAGAGAGACGGAGCTATACATAGCGAATAGCACTATGCCTTTACATCATCGAAATTGGATGGCATTAGCACGTCATAGTAGGCCAGCAGTACGCACAAACTGTAATAAGTTTTAGTTATTCCTACCATATTACGGTTATATCACTCCAGTCACCAAGCTGTTCGTTTATTTTAACAGTAAATATCAACTTTCCATTTGATGCCAGCGCGTGTATTTCAGGATTCATAAGCACAGTGTAAAACCAAACTTTTCTTTGCTTTGCTCGCTCGTGTGCCGGTTCTACCACTGGATCCTTTGAGTTCTCTGACCTACCTGGCGACTATGTTAAAATATCTCTCGAAGATCGCTAGAGTATAGGTAGCAGCATTATCTGTGCATTGCAACAACTACACTACGATCACCAACCCGCCTTCGAAGCGTGGCGATTATGGCAAATCTCCTTCTTTGGGGGAGGACTATATCCAGCAGTGGACATTTTTCGGATATTATGATGATGATGAGTCGGTGATTGAAAATACGAGTCGAATTCATTATGATTTTCTTTTTTCCGTTTTCTTTATTGGATTCGAAAAACGAATGCAATTTCATAGGTTAAAGGGAAACGGGAGATAGGGCCTTGTTTCCATTGGCTTCTTTGGCTTGTCTTTGCGGGGACACTATGGTGAGTTGGGGACACTATGTGTGATGTTAATACATCTCATTAGAAATATCACACTGTAGTGCCCCGCCAAGACGAGTCAGCGGAAGCAGTACACTAGCTACTTTTTCTCGTTTCGTTTACAAATCCTTTACCTTGGATAAAAGTATGGCTTGACTGTTAAATGTCCTTAATTTTTGTGAAAGTAGTGCATTTTAATAATAATCATCATTCATTTCAAGTAACACACCTCAAAGTGTTAGTAAATATTTATGTATATCTAACTTTAAATTTATATTTGTATAAATTGATGTAGTTAATATAAAACTTCCAAATAAAATTGAAGTAGGTATCGTAGTGGAAAGTTGAGATTAATTAATCTATTATAGTGTTTTTGCAGAAAATTTTCATCGTGTCATTAAACTGACTTTAAATGAAACGTCTAGAAGTATTTATTTAAATAGTTTTAATAATTTGCGAAAAGTATTTGACTTTGAACTATTCAGTTTAATTTGATGCTAAGTTTTGAATCAAAAATTAATTTAACAGTACTGAGTACATCGTATCTCAATGAAAGAATTTTCTAAAATTTTTTCACACTATCTCATCTGCACGAAAACGTCAAATTATGTTTACTTCATGTAAACCTTAAAGTGCGATTACACGGGCAATTGAAATTTGCAATTTTTGAAAGCTTCAATACTATCTTAATAATAAATGAACATAATAAAATTTATTCAGCCAATAAAATCACAATGTTATCATAAATAAAAACATAAATATTAGTTTGTAGATTACATTTTAAAATAACAAAAGCAGGTAGGTGTTGAGGGCCTAGCAGGAATGTTTTGACGTATATTAACGCTACAATATCGTTAACGTAAGTGAATAAGCCCGCGGCTTATCGTCGCAGATGGTTTTAATGCTCACCACCGCAGCTTCGGCTTGCTGGCCGGTTAAGCCGGGCAGCCTCAGCCGCGGCGGCGCCGGCGGGCGTTAAAGAGACCTGCTCTTCAGCTCGCGGGCCACCTCGCCCCTCCGCGCCTACGCGGGCTTAAATTACACTCTAGTTGTAGGGTAAACAAGACTACGTGGAGTCGGTTTTGCAGCGATTCGTTTCTGTCACTAACTTTTGTAGCACAACATTATTGACTTTTTAAATCATTTGCATTTGCAACTTGGAAGAAAACAAATATGTCGGCAAAAGAATACTCTGCAGGTCGCTTAGCCCCTCGATGCATAATCTACTATTTAACGCTACGACTGAGTAAATTAATTCTTTGACGCGCCGATAAGTATTATTTTTCAAGCAACCGTGGATTACTGAATGATTTGATAAAAACCTTTGTTTTTATTACAAACATAATTGTAAACTACAGCAACGAGTTTCAGTTTTAAAATAATCTTTAATCATTCATGTTTTTCCTGATCTTAATCTGGAAAAACATGAATGATTAAAGATTATTATCGTGGATGCCCATAAAAATGAAGACGCTAATAAGTCTGACTAATTGGATGAATGTATTATAAACAAACCCAACGGAAAACACCAAAAAAAAAGAAACACGAACATTTATTTAGGCCTATTTAATTATACCCGGCGTACTTCATTTATTTTTTCATAGCGCTCGTTACCTGATGAGGTATTCTTTTTTTGGCTGTTGTTATTAATGTTTATTGAAATAATTAAGGCTGGCCGCGTACGTACGATTTCCTGAAAAGGAATTCAGAATGCTTGTCTTACATACAAAATGTTCAACTAGGCGCACACGTTTGTTTATTTACCGAATGCGAAAAACCTTACGTTCCTTTCGACAACAAGCCATGAGTTCGGGCCAAAGGCCTAACGTGCTTTTTGAGGTACGGAGGAAACCCGGTATGGTAACATAGTCACTCATCCACTGAACGACCGCGACAAGCGTTGCGTAATGACGACCAATATAGAAATATGGAGGAAGACATGTTGTGCTGACTCCAAAATAAGTTTAAAAGGGTTAAGGGCAAATAAGTGTGGTTGAGCAGCATTTAATAATAATACCTATGTGCTCATTCAAAATAAAAATAAAAAGTATTTTTTTTTTTCAAAATAAAAAGTCATTATTGAAATTAGGTTGAGTGCCAGCACTTTTTGAACGTCAAAGTTCTACATAAAGACAGTCCCCCAAAACGCCCGCCCGTCACCACTTCCTAGTGTTGGGAAGAAGAAGTGGCATTTATACAAAGGTACGCAAAGTATTCTTACAAAGAAAACAATACAACAAAGGTAACACGTAAAACCCGAAAACTAAATAATTCGCTACTTGTAAGCTAGCACACTCCATTATGCCAGCACAATCAGACAAACTCAGGCATAAAAACAATATTAAATCAAACTAAATAAGCCTCCAGACATAAAGGGCGTGCCCGTTTACACGTGCAGAGGGTAGAATTTAATAATAGATCTGTGACTCGACGCCACAAGTGATAAACCAGGGCCATCAAAATTAAACAATTAACAGATAATCGCTATAACAATAATAAAAACTATGGCTAACAAGACGACCATTTACACAGCATAACGAAAAGATCAGCCATTACCCCCGTTACCATATTAGAGAGAAAGAGGTAACCCGACCCCCGACGCTACCGCAAGCAGTAAAATCTAAGGGAGCATGACGAACTTGCTGCCGGTTGCTCAGGATAGAATAAAATTAAAACAACTGTCGAAGTCACTAGTTAATCACATGTTGCAATTCACTCATTATAAAAACATTGTTTTGAGAGTATTAAGTCAATACAAAAAAAAAAAACAAATAATTGACCTCTACGGACATAAAGTCAAAAGTCACTAAGAACAGTTTATGACAAAAAAATGTTTTAAGTACCCTCAAATGCACTAAGATTTATGGTACCCATATGTCAAACATCTTATCTGACCCTAGAAATAAATAGAACAGTTCGAAACCTGTTATTTATGAACCCATAACAAGTAATAGTGCAAAAACAGGGTGGGCCGATTTTTGTGATGATCAGTGTATATGAACTCATATAAATTGTCATAAGCTAACTATGAAAGAACATTAAAACGAAGTATTTCTTGCGTTCAACACTGCGACCAACTATTGTTATCGTCTAAATAATCATTGATTGAATAGTATGCCTTCGAACAAAGCTTAGATTTAACTTTAGCTTTAAACGAGTTAAAAGGCAGCTCAAGATAAGAAAGACTATTATAGCTTATTGTAAAAACGGATACCGAGCCCCACAAATGAGCCGACCTTTCGAAGACGATGGGATGGTGCATGTAATTTGTGCTTGTTTCTAGTGTTAAAGTTATGGATATCACTGGTTTTAGGTAGTGTATAAATGTATATTTTGCCTTATCTATACATATATCTAATAAAAATGTAAAGGATCGCTGTCTGTACATGGCAACATATCATATCATCAAAGCAAATAGCACCCAAAACAATGATTGTAAGAATTTTTGTCTCACTTCCGACGTTTGGCTCCCAGACTGGAGCGGGCCGGAGCTGCCTTCAAGCGGCTCCTGCCCAATCTAGGGGGTCCAAACGCCTCCTGCCGGAGGCTCTATGCGGGGATCGTGCGGTCCATGGCCCTTTATGGGGCCCCTGTGTGGGCCCTAACGCTGAAGGGGCGACCAGCCCGCCAGCTCAACGCGTCCGAAAGGGTCATGGCCATCCGGCTGGCTCGGGGATACCGCACGGTCTCCGGCATGGCGGCGAGCCTCCTTGCCGGATTACCACCTTGGGACCTGGAGGCGAGAGCCCTCGCGCACGTCTACGCGTGGTGCGTGGAGGCGCTTCGCCGGGGCGAAACTGCCGCGGCAAATTGCATCGCGGCGGACGAAGCTACGGCAGGATACCATGGCGGTATGGAGACAGCGACTATCGCGGCCCAGCGCTGGGCACGCCACAATTGCGGCGGTAAGGCTCCTCTTTGGGGAGTGGCCGGACACGGCTGTTTCGGGAGGTACCTATTTCGGATTAAACGGGAGGACACGCCCGGGTGTCAGCACTGTGAGGATCGCCCGGAGGACACGGTGGAGCATACGGTGGAGGTCTGCCCTGCTTGGGCAGAGCAACGCCGTGTCATCGTCGAGGCGATCGGCGGCAGTGACCTCTCGCGTCCGGCCCTGGTTGAATCCATGGTCCGGAGCGAGGAGGCTTGGGGAGCGGTCACCTCCTTCTGCGAAGCAGTAATGCTAGCGAAGGAGGAGGCAGGCCGCGCGAGGGAAAGGCAAGGCCTTCGCCCCAACCGCCGCTACAGGAGAAGACGCCCCGGGCGTCGGGAGTCGCAGGGCGATCCCCGGCCGATGCGATGGCGATGGGGTCCGCTAGGGCCAGAGCCTGCCAGGGTTGCGGAATTTGTTCGAAAGAGTCACTGCGGCCCTGGAACGCAAAGGGCTTTAGAAGGAACACGGATGGGCTTTAGTCAGTAAGAGTCTGACACGCCCTTCCGCTCCACCCGGGCGGAAGAAGTCATTTGATGATTTCACATCCATAAAAATAAAAGATTTGTTGTCTGTCTGTTTATTTGTTTGTCTGTGCGTCTGTGCACGCTAATATCAGAAACGGCTTGATGATGATAGATGTGGGGTTTCACTGGCACATTGTGGTAAGCTTCACTCATTTAGTGTTTGATTCATGTCAATCGGTTCATAAATGAAAAACTTATTCCAATTTAAAGCATCACGTTAAACATTTATTAAACTATCTATACCTATCTATTCTTTCTCTGTTCAGTAGCATTAACTGAAACTTTACTAAACTTCATAATAATCAGTATAATGTATATAAAATTCTTGCGTTACTGAGTGACTGACTGAGTGAATGACAGACAACGCACAGCCGAAACTACTGGTCGTAGAAAGCTGATTGGCATGTAGCTTCCTTGGGGAGTGTAGGAGAGCACTAAGAGAGGATATCCCGAAATTCCTACGGGAATGGGAAAAAACGGGATATGCGCGCATGAAGTCGCGGGCAAAAGCTAGTATATTGTAACACCAGCGGACTCACGCTAGTGCTAGTTATGATATTATTATCAAATACCTGGAGCCAAGGATAACCTCGTCACAATATAATATGTTTGCAAAAATAAATTGAATTGATATCTGAATGATATTGATATTGATTCATATTGAATTCCAATATCTTTGAAAAGTTCTCTTAAGGAAACTAGACCCCAGCATTATAATTAAACAATCATAAACGATCGACATGACCGTCAACGAATCGAGTGTTGGTAGACGTAGGTACAAGACAGGCATTTGTCTGATGAAAATTCGTAGATATGTCGCAGCCATATCGTATAAACACTACGTGTTAGAAGTAGACGCGCCGTAATGTAATGCGGCTACCTCACTTTCAGCCGGATTGTGGTGGCGATACGTTTTATAAAGCGGCGTCCAACGTTTAGTTGTTGTACAATATATACAACATCTACATTTATTTATTTGCGTCTAATCCAACATTTAATGAAAGGGCTGGCAGATGTTTAGGCCGTTTTTAAAATAGGATGTAGCTGCATCAATGCCGCCACAAGAAAAAGTAACGAAGTCAAATTTGTACGACATCAAAAAGAACCGCAACCGCCCGCGACTTACTCATTTGTGATATTAGAGTATTCCGTGCGATTTGAACATATACAACAATCCGAAAATCAACCATCGGGCAGTTGCCCACCAGACACAACAACCGTCTAGTCGGAGGATGCTCCCTTTTCAATGGAAGTTTGCGGGACTTTACTTTCTGTTCCGCATGCCTCTATAAGGGTAAACATGTGGCGGAAATATATGAAATATTAAGTTTTTGAGCTCTTATTCCAAACAACAATCAATTTATTACGGCGTACTTTATTTCAGTCGAATTGAAATCCGGCTGAACGTGAGGTAGCCGCATTGTATTACAGCGGCGTTTTTCATTCCGGCGCGCCTACTTGTAATACGATATGGCTGCGACAGATATACACACAAAACATTGCGACAGATTTGCACGCTGTTAATGTACATAAAATTATCAAAACATCTGCATGTGTATTTAACCTCACAGGGTTTTAATCAAACTTGTTTATTATCTTTCTATCACAATCTGGCCAAAAAGCACTTGAAGCAGATCTTTGTGAACTTATTTTAAACTGCTCAACTCATTTGTTTACAACGAGTTCGTTTAATTCTTCTCATTTCAAACTCAAATGGGGTATCATAGACTCATCACAATCGGTATGAAGACCCTTAGCAGGATCTGCCCCACTCAATTCCCTGCCCTTTATGCCCAACCACCGGCTCCTTCCAGAATCTAAAACGTGGCCAATGACAAAGCGGCCCAAGTGGACACATACTGGCCGTCTGTTCGCCTGTCAAGACCCTCTTTCTCAGGAAAGCGTGGAGGAATCAAACTGAAATTTATATTAAATACTGCCTTTTAAGTTTATTTTAAAGATAAAACCGGTTTATGCTCCGTTTATGGTGCATGTTTTGACGCTCGCAAGGGAGTCAAAACCTATAGGGTACTTCCCGTTGATGTGAGTCATGAAATATGGCAAGATAGATCTTACGGTACAAATATATGTTTTCAAACTTTTTTGAGTAATTGACCGTGGCGTACATTCATGCACCTACGGGAGAACATTTTTTCAACAACAAAGTTAAGTCTCTTCAATCTTTGCTCTTACATTTTTGTCCGAGTAATGAGAGGGGTTTCATAGCTTATAAACTTTCGCAAGTAATGTATACTTACTCGGAAAAAATCAAGTCTAGATCAAACCTTCGGGCCTCGGTGCGCGAGTCTGACTCGAACTTGTCCAGTTTTTATTTACATGGAGCAAGTACTTAAATAACCTTTACAATCCAGTAACTGTATAGCACGATACACCTTAGCAAGACTGGAGTCAGATTTTCTGGCTTCTGATTTTTCGTAATGACTCGTTATGTAATAGGTGTTGTAGTGTTATTATTAAGTCACAAACCCACACATACATAATAGGTTACAAATCTCGTTGATTGACTATAATGGGTATTCGCTGACATCTATCTAAATCATGTTACATCATATCTAGAACAATGTATTAGTTTGATCTATTTAAACACGATAAGGTGTCTAAACTAATATTAAAAGAAAGTAAAATGGTTTGTTTATAATATGTATGTTTGTCTAATCTGATGTTACCTGTAATCCTGCCAGGGTTGCGCAATTTGTTCGAAAGAGTCACCGCGGCCCTGGAACGCAAAGGGCATCAGGAGGAACGCGGATGGGTTTTAGTCAGTAAGAGTCTCTCCCTTCTGCCTAGCCCAGAGCGAAAGGAGTAATTTGATAATTTCCCATTCATAAATAAACCTAATGTAACCATAATTATCTATGCCTACTATCTATCTATATTATTTAATATATAATAATATATATCTACAGTAATAATAATACAATAAAGCTGAAGAGTTTTTTTGTTTGTTTGAACGAGCTTATCTGTGGAACTACCAGTCGGTTTTGGAAAAATATTTTTGTAAATGATAGCCGCATTCATAAGGAAGGCTGGCTATACCGCAAACGGAAATAACGGGATATGCACGGACGAAGTTGCGGGCAAAAGCTAGTATTTATGTCACCGGAAAAATGAAAAATATCGTGTGAAATTTCAAACAATTTTTTCTAAATAAGACACGGATATATTGAAAACTACTGAATTTGGATGGGATTTATTTTATACAAAACGATTTTTATCGAAAACTTATAATCTGATTAAGATTTGTTACAAACTTGACTTAGAATTTTTTGACGTAACAACGTCTAATAAATCGATGAACGCTGGCTGCACGCACGAAAAAGGATGACTTATTGTAACGTTACTCTCATTGTAACGTAACGCTCATTGTAACGTTACGATCATTTCATCAATGTTTTTTTATGACGTTGTCACGTTAAACTATCGTCTATAAACCGACTTTACAGACAACCAATTTTTTTTGTGGGTACAAAGATGTAAAATAGTTAGGAAACATCTGAAAGTATTGATTTTACTGTCATCTTTTTTTATATTGGTGCGCTCGCGTTTGTCTATTATATCACCGATTATGTGCACGATTGCCGAGACGTAACCAGCAACATGAACAGAACACGATGGCTAGGAGTTGTTTGAAGGACCAGAATTGAACTGCACTGCACAGGGAGTGCAGTGCTCTCCTAGGATAGGACGGTTTGGAAGGCTAAAGTGGCGGCACTGAACTTATACTACGACTAACCTTAGAGGTGGGATTCTCAAGCTCGTTCTTTCTTGTTTGGCAGCACTTCTCCTCAGCTCCCAGTCGCATTAGCTCACTAGGCACACTTAAGTTTTGCAGCGGTTAACTACGTGGCGGGTGCGGTTCGATATAACGGTCAGAGGACACCACTACACACACAAACACACGCACAGCGGCGACGAGAGTCAATCGCAGGCGAGCGGTTAGCGGCAGGATTTGCAGCGCGTGGCAATTTCCAGGAATGTGGAAGATCAGACTGTCTCAGTGGCAAACGGTACATTCAGTGCAGCGGGAAGGAGTTAGGAATAGTTTTAATCACGGAAAAGAAAAAAAAACGGAAAATAACCAATAAACATTTTACAAAAAAAAAATTTGGAAGTCGGTTGTATTTTTTTGTAAAAAAAGTTTTGTATTTTCCACTTCTTAGTGGTGATTCTTCACAACTAAATTAACATTATTCCCAGAATGAGTGGTTGCGCTATTTGCCATTAAGGAGTTACTTTGTGTGCCTTCGTCGTTCAGTCCAAGTCCAGACCAGCTCCTAGTTATATCTACTTTGTTTTGCGATTGACATAAACTTAACAATATGTCACTTTACTAGATTTGATTGATTTTACTGTACACATCTGCGTACCCGTTCACAGCGTACCGGCATGATCATGATGTTATGTTATGAACTGGTGTAATCAATAAACAGACATGCAATTTCAGCAATTCCGGGAGATTTGCTATCATTTATTGAAGAGTTCCGTTGCCTACCTCCGAAATCCTTCATCAGATCTTCACCAAATTGAAATGGGGCCAGTTTTTTTTTTTATTTTATCCAAATCGGTTGGCGATTGGCGAAAATATCGCTGAAAAAACATTTTTCCTGGGATCCTAGCATCAGATCCTGACTTATACCTTCCATCATCAACTCAGCAAAAAAACGATCAGAAATCACTTATCAAGCAGTCTGATGTAATTGGTGACATCAAATCTGTGATTGAACTAAAGTAGGTACATGCCAGCCACCAACTGTAAAAAATTGCTTGAAAAGTCATTTCTTCGGAACTTTTTAGTAATTTTTTCTGGTCGAATTTTTTGAAAAACGTCACGTAATTTTTTTGTATGCTGTTTTTTCCTTAATGTATATCAGCTACCCAACATCACCCTTAAATATGACCATGCACTTCTGGAACACCCTGTATAGGCAGTTCGTAATCACGAAGCATGTGTATGTTAATTGGACAAATCCCCAACATGTGTTGTAAATAAATCAACACTAATTTGATACACGTGCCGCTTTTTGTATGACGTCAATAAACACAGTGATAAACTAAATGAATCCTGGAATTCATGTATCTGTTAAACATAGGGAATTAATTGTAAAATATTGATTCAATTAACTGTTAGTAGGCTAGGTAAACCAGTCAGAGCCTGTTCACTCTATTGAGTGGCCATATTTTATTTAATATTCTAACGGCTCGGTATCGTTAACGAAGTATGTAGATAGGTACCAGTATCCGAATCATGGCTCGAGCGGTTGTATGGGGATCTTTTACACCAGCAAAGCTCAACGTGGGCCAGCCAAGCTTTTCTTTTCGGCATAACCTAAACAAACCCTAAACATTACATTATATATTATAGTACTAAACTATGAAGATTTATCAATCCTTGACGTTGTGCTGACATGCTGAGACTATTCATTCTTGGAAATTTTATTGAAAACCGTCACTTATATGTGATGCATGCACCCAGGATGATAAAAGATGAGAATTAATAGTTTATGGCATGCCCCTACAAGCAGTTCTGCTGTGTTCCTTGTTTGAAGGGTACCGGTGTTATCCAAGGCAAACAGACTTGACAAGTTAACTGCGGTATAAAAACTGGACTGCATGGCTGGCGCAGTGGTTGAGCGATTTACTGCTGCGCTGCGTGTCGCGAGTTCGATTCCCGCACGGAACAAATATTAGTAGGGCCTCCAGATAGTTGTTCCGAGTCTGGCTGTTTGTGTATGTCAGTTTATATGTTTGTAAACGCACCCACGATACAGGAGAAATTCCTAGAGTGGAGTGTGGCAAAGTTTTGTTAAAAAAATGTTAATAATATACATTTAAAATCATTTGTTGAATATATTGAACATTAATATGATATTCCCTAAAAACGCCAGCCCGTCATAACTTCCTAGCGTTTAAGTTGGCAAGAAGAGGAGAACTCTCCACCAACAAATCTGTCTGTATAGTTTAAATAAATATTATCTAATGGCAATGCACCTCCGATGTTTTTGGTAATGAAAATATCCAGAGTCGCTCCCCCTCCTACTTATTTGCAACATAATAGGTTTAAAATAATAAAAATAACAGCTTCTAAAGGTAACTTACGTAACTCCAGTGTTCGATAGATGGCAGGACAAGCGTTGGCTGTGGTAACTTTATAATGTGGATCTGAATAGAGCAAGCCGGTATTAACTTTGCAATCAGTTTTACCTTCAAATCGTATTAGCAATCCAAACACCGGCCAAAATTTCGGTCCCAGTTTCCAATCACAAAGTAGATTACTGCTCAAGTTTGTTCATGTACACAAGTGCACTTTGTGTTCTTTTACTGACTCTCATAGTTCCATGACACCGCAATCCAACATGTCCGGGGAAAAATCAGGCACAAGACCCAATAGCTTTACACGTGTTTTCCGGAGGAATACCGTGTTTCGTCATACTGTCAATTTCAAACTCCAAACTGCAGAAATGAAAATATCTATGGTAAGCGCCAGATAAGCTTGCAATAAAACACATTGACCTTTCCCTAATATACTTCGTAAGTACTCTAAAAATAAATTATTTACCGTTTTTCATTACTAAGTGTAAAGGATCTCGACAAATGACGAATCAGGATGACCGTTGATGAGGAATGACCGTTATTGCAAAGTTATTTGGCGCCTACCATTTTACTCATCCTGGGAATCGAGCCCAGGACCTGTGTTTTCACAACTGACAATGTGTATTTGATATTACTCTTAGGCTGTCTGCCTAGCCTTTTCCCAACAATATTAGGGAAGGTTTCCAGCTAAACCGGATTCAACTGAATACCGTATTTTACGTGGAGCGGTTGCCTACCAGACCTCCACAACCCATTTACTGGGTAACACGGGCATTCTTGATATTACTATTAGCATCACTGCAATATTTGTGATGAAAGCAATTTTATATGGTCAGTGATGCCAAGATGAGGCTGTCACAGGTATGTGGGGATTGGCAAAAGAAAAGAGAGGCCTATGCTCAGTAGTGGGCGAAGTCTGGCTGTGAATGATGAATGAATGCATAGAACTGAGTTCGGATTCACCCGTCTTTTATTTGAACTGCTTTCACAGTCACTTAGCCCTATTGTGCTTTCTTGTCGGAACATTCCATTTAAGAATTTAAAAAAGAGAACATAAAATACCAACACTCACATTAAAACTTTATTTATAAAAGGATATGTACAAATTTTACTTTATGAGCATAACTAATGGCAAATTCTTGAATAGCGTAGTTAACAAGTTATATAATATTTATTAGACAAGTTTTATTTCCATGTACAAGAGAAACGCATTTATATATTTTTACTTATAACAATATATAAATATTAAATGCTATGGTATTTTAATTTTATGTACAGTGACTAGAATAATTTTCGTAATTTAATTTTATGTTTCAATATTTTTTTGGCTGCATTCTTACACTAGGTTTTAAATTTAGGCCATTTTATACAAATACTTAATATTTTTTACGAACACCTTTTAATATATATCTAATCTTATAAAAAAATATACAAAGACGTTGCATATTTAAATACCTATACGAAAATACGCAAGTAGAATAAATGCAATCAATACAGAGTGAATAAAGAAAACGTTTCAATACTATATACATACAAAAATATCAGAGCAACGAATTTTTGGTAAAATTAAATGATGAAACATGACCTTTTGTATGATAGCGCCATCTCTTGTTAGACTTTGGAACTAAGCGATGGTACGTTATTCCCTACGGTACGCTGTATGGATAAAGTGGCGCCCAACAAAGAACTCGTTGTGCCAACTGGGCGCCACTAAAATAATGAGCGCGGACAGACTGATATCAAGTATTTATCAGTAGGTTCCAAATCAAAATGAATGTGGTATAAGTCACGCAAAGTACATCCCCTCGGGAGCCTTAGTTTAATGATAAATGCTTCGTTCTGACCACTATTATATACATCGGCAAAGTTTACTTTCAAAATCTCGCAAAAGGCTGCAACGCCTAATCGTGAGATATGCAACAAATTGAAAATTTGCAACATTTGCTGATGGTTTCTGCTAAAAACAAAGACGAAAGGTATTTTTACTATTACTCGGATTGTACGTGGTTTGATTCAATAGCGTAGTCAGTAATTCCCTTTCCTATTTCATTCACACAAGTAGTATGTAGTTGTGGAACTACAGTATAAGGTACAATGGGGTTGTCGTATCCATGTGGATAAACCTTTTATTAACAAACAAAAAATCTTTTATATTTCTACTATCAGAGTGTGATCGTTTAGTTTTTGATTGGTAACAATATGATCAACGTTTTAACTAAGAGAAGATACTAATATAATACCTCAATTCTTGTACCAAAAGGGAAAACACATTTAATTACTTACAAGAGTTTCTGGGTTAATCAGAATCCTTTGTGTACGTGTTTTTAATATATTGTACACTAGCTGCCGCCCGCTGCTACGCCCGTGTGAATGTCGAAAATTATCCCAAGGGAACATATTCCCGGGATTAAAAGTATCTTATGTGTTATTCCAGACTATAATCTACCTCTGCGCTAAATTTCATTAAGATTCATTCAGCCGTTCTGACGTGATTGAGTAACAAACATCCATACAATATTAGTAAGGATTTAGCATGCAATTAAGGTACTAATAGGCATAAAGTATCTTTTCCTTCGTATGTCTACCACTCTCGCTAACATCGCGTAACTTAACTAAGTTAGCAATGTAGTGATGGATGGAAGGATGAAAGGTATGGGTATGGTATATCTATCTAATTAGTTCGGTGTAGTACCTTCATGTCGTAAGTAAGTGAACAATAGTTAACACAGCGTGTTTGAAATGGCATTATGAACTCGAAATTGTTAGAGTACAGATGGAATTGAATGAGTCCACCAGTTGAAAACCAATAATACATATCATGTGTGCTGCGTTGATACTCTTATTTATTTGAGCACGAACAAGCATTGAATTTTCGTGCCAATTGCCTAGGTCGGAAGCAATCCGATATTAGGAAAGTTGTCACGTATTTGACAGGGTGAAAGAAGGCCTCATCATAATAGTATTGTTCTTTCTAGCTACTAAATTAATCAACACATTTGATTTGATTTGGTTGATGATGAATTTATATTTTGTATATGTTCACCGATTTTATTTAGTACCTTTGAGGTTAAATCAACATACTAGGCACAATTTAACATACACATGAACCTTATAAAGCTTTACACCCTTTTTAGCACAAATATTTACTTACAAAAACTTAAAAAAGCTCTTAGAATATACAAAAGATTATTCAAATTTGAATGACATTGCTAAGAGTTTTTAGAATTTGTGCTCGGACTTTGAACTCTGACTTCAAAGTCCGAGCACAAATTCGTGTTGGACTTCTCTTTCTAATAGCTGACAATTGAAGTTTTATAACTTCATCGCTGATGAAGATAAAAAAAAATACATGCTAATTCCATATTGCCTGTTGTAATTGTTTTGAAAAAACAAGTCGGAATCGATCTGATTTAACCTTGCAAAAATCCTTGCATAGCGTTACCCACAGGCATGGAGAATGAACTGAGTAGTATCCTTATCATAGTGACCATTCTATAGAGACAGGTCGTAATGACGAAGATAACATAACAAGCCTGTGAGATGATACAATCAGAATTCTAGAAAATACAACTACTGGCCACTCGCTTTTCCTCTCTCACACTTTTCTGCCCGTATTCACTATACACTTGGATAAGGAAAACTCTATACTCTAATGGATTAGTGGACACATTTTATTTACTAACTTAAATAAAACTTTGAGGTATTGACTTAAATAGTGAAATTGGGAACAAGACTAGAATCGTTATTTTTTAAATAATCATTAAATACACAATATATCGATAACATTGTGCATTTCAAATTACATATAAAAATTATATTCTGTTCTCTTTACATCAACATTTTATAACTTTCTTATATTTACAAAAACACACACCTATTGACATACTTAGCCATAATTAAGTACTAAATGTAACTTTAACAACAATAAAAAGTACCTAATAGATAAACTGAAATGATTTAAGCTAAAATTACAAAATAGATCTCGTTTCTATTTGACACTTAAACTAAATTACAAAATTATTCGCTGTAAGAAATCAGTCTGAATAAAATAACTAAATTTCAGATATAAACGTAATAAACATTCTCATATTTTCGTTTAGGTTAACAAAACCAAACTGGGACTAAATAAAGTGACATCAACAGCGATAGCTACTTTGCAAAAGACAAAACATGGATTGACGACCAAAGTTCAATCAATTCATATATATATTTATGGTGATCGATACCGCTGATAGAATATCAATTTGTTTAGTCTTCCTGAACAAATAACTTTTTAAGCATACACACAATTGCCAGAACCTGCCAGGGTTGCGGAATTTGTTCGAAAGAGTCACCGTGGCCCTGGAACGCAAAGGGCTTTAGAAGGAACACGGATGGGTTTAGTCAGTAAGAGTCTGACACGCCCTTCCGCTCCACCCAGAGCAGAAGAAGTCATTTGATGATTTCCCATCCTTAAAAAAAAAAGCCTACACACAATAGGAGAAACACAATAGCATACACCCAATAGGAATTTTGGTACACACCAAAACATATTAAACCAAAAAAATATATATTTTAATGTTACCTTACTTTACAACATTTAGGACAAAATTCGTAGTACTAGTATCATAGCTGTATCCTAACACTTGTATTTACAGGAAATGCTGCAAAACATTGGCATGTTTCTCTTGTACAAACCTTCCTCAGGGTATCGACGACTTCGCCCTGAAAAGTAAAAAAAATAAGAATCAACATTACGGTAAAAATTGGTTGTCTGTAAAGTCGGTTTACGGACAATAGTTTAACGTGACAACGTCATAACAAAACATTGATGAAATGATCGTAACGTTACAATGAGCGTAACGTTACAATGAGTCATCCTTTGTCGTGCGTGCAGTCGGCGTTCATCGATTTATTAGACGTTGTCACGTCAAAAATAACATCAACCCTAGGCGTGCCTCCTTCGAAGGATTAGGATAGTACTAAAGTTTGTTTTTTAATCCCAGAGACTAATTTGACAGGTTCAAATGTCAACCTCCTAATTGAAAAAAACAAACAACAATCACTTGAGATGTCAAATTAGTCTTTGGGATTAAAAAACGAACTTTACGTAAAATGTACCTATTAATAAACCTATATTTTGACAGGAATTATGGTAAAGTCTCATGAATATGAGGCGGGCCTTTTGTGAATTGATATTGTCATACCAGTGACAGCCTGTCCAGGGTTTCCATTCCAGATCGTCTGGAAGGGATCTCGAAATATGATAAGGCCAACCATTGTATGTGCTTTAGTTTCCTTTTTAATGTGTAAAATGATTTACAATACAGAATTTAGTAAATAAATTGTCAAAAAACCGGATTCAAACCCAGACTCCAGACTGCACTGACAAATCAGGTAGAAAAAGCCAATGGCACTTTTCTCGGTCCGAGAATTGAACCCAGCCAGAGACCGCTATACTGGTAGGTGGTCATCGTGTGATCTTTACGACGTCGCGTCTTAAAGATCGTATGGCGCAACTCACACTATAAAAAATGCGGACGCACTATTCTGTAAATATATCACCTTGAAAACTAGGGTGAAGTCATCTTGAAGTGAACTGTCACTACGTCGAAACAGTTGGATTGACAGCTCACTTCACTTAATGGTCACAGTGAGAATTTTACAGAATCGACCGGCAGTACCCTCTTGACAGTTAATACGAACACCATTAATTTTTATTTTTAAAAAGTCGGCGAAGAATGATTAATGTCTGTTGTTACGTTTAAAAAAGAAGGTAAACAAAGTTGTAGGTACAATTAAATCAACATGTCTAATTCATATGACAAATTCCGTAATTTCATTAGCTCGAATCACTTTGTCGAACATCAATCATCTTCATGAACCTAATAGCGTCGTTATTCAGGCGGTGACATGTAAGTTATTCACCAGCTCCATCATTATTACTGAGAACATGATATTTTCACTCATTCTCAGTATTAATATCGAGTAAGTATATTAACAAATGAAATATACATTAGACAGCATATTTGTAACAGAAACCACTTCGACTAAATCGATCTTGAAACTTCGCACCACTGTAAATATCTGTCTAGCCAATATTTTTGTTTCTACAAATACTTTGCTCTCGCAATGTTTATTAAACAGAATATTTTTGTGTTACTTACGTGTTTTGTCCGTCTGATTGCGAGCCGGTCGGTGGGGGCCATCGGTGTAGGTGGGCTCGCCACATCATCTGCCCGAACGTCATTCGGAATTGTCTCGACATGGAGCAATATAGCACGAAGTTGATCGCCCCGTTCAACAGTGCTAACGCGTCCATCAGTTCTCCAAAGAGATCGTAGCAGCGTTTGAAGAAGCATCTTCCTAATAACCCACTCAGCAATCCTAATATTCCTTGGGGTAGTTCTGTGACGAGAAAGAGAAGTAGGACTGCTACTAACATCTTTGTCGTTCTATTCGTTCTTCTGTCTGCTTTGTACTGTCTTTTTACTGCTTTATTATTCGTTGGACATTTGTTATAGACTCTTATCTTCTTCTGATGCTGGTTCGCGCTGTATACTTCTCGGATCAGCCACAAGCTTATGACCGTGAGGATGAGACACGGGAGCAACTTGATGACGACTGCGTGAACCCAGAAGTTGATCTGGTATAGCTGGCCCTCTTCATCAGAGTCCACGTGGTAGAGTATCATAGGTCCTGATGGTTCCAGTACAACTGCCGTGTGGATGTCAAATACCTGCGGGTTAAAAAAAATGAAAATGTGAAGACAGAATTGTTATGCTGATGGATAATGTAATACGTGACAGTAGCACTTGTAGTATGATTAGTTATTATTCGTATTGTTCCTGGTTAACTCAAATCATTTAATGGTAATTTCTTGAAAATAACCATCGACAATGTTTTTGAAACTAATATTATATCTGATCTTTAAAGGGACCTTGATCCCTGAATTTATTTGGCCTTTTCTTCTCAGGGATATGATACTCGTGGGAAATGACGACTCCAGATATGTGTTAGACAACATGACGTAACTGATTTTGATAGGCTGTTTACATAAATATATAATTTCGTTGAATTTCTCCTTACGATAAGATTCAAGCAGGCTTAAATAGAATAATTGTGTCCTCAATATTTCAATTCTGCGAAAATGTAGCGACGTAGGTCCACCTACGTCTCATTGTACTTTTCGCAGAATTATAATTTGTATCACTGTATCGTCTACGTCAACTGATATCTAAATAAATTGAGAACAGTCTCAAAAAAATTAACGAAGTTGATCTAAAAATATCTGAGAATCCTAATGAAACTCGATAGCCTAAATTATCATAGTAAGTCTACAGTCTATACCGTGTTCGTCCCAATGAATTAAATATTTCTTTTGACAAGTGGAAAGAAAACTAACCTTTTTTTGGTCAATTCCATCTGAAAAATTCAGGTCGGGTTTCTGAATGTTTGATTAGATGATTCGAAAATTGGATATAGTACGTAGGTACTTTCGATAGGTAACTTGAGCGTTTCTCATTATTTATTTCGCTTTCAAGTCGTCGAATAAAACAAACGCTTACTTAATGATGATTCTACAAGCGAAGTGTTTACTTTTTCTTATCGTGACCTAATTTTATCGTGGAATGTTCCTTCAGTCGGAGATATAAATGAAATTCCAACTTGCCAAATTAATGTAAATAATAAATAATCCATACTATGTCGTAATCTCGTGAGTGCTGTAACGTACGAAGATGTGAATAAATCTTATTTACAAACATCCGGACTTGTCGTAAATACTTGTCCGGATAAGATTAAGACCTGCACAATGCAGGTTAAGATCTGCATTGTAATTCTGCACGGATGAACAGCATTGCATATCCGGAATGTAGGAAATCACTTTTTAAAACGAAACGAAAAGACACATAGTTAATATTTATTTAACAGTTAATATATCCCATATTAACTGTTAAATAAATATTAACTATGTGTCTTTTCGTTTCGTTTAATAATAAACAGACAAGAAAAAGTGGCAGAAAATCAGTACAACGGTGAAGGAACGTAAAAATAATGCAACAAAAAGAAAGAGTTAGGTATTATTGAATTTCGAGGCCATCGGTAACTGGTAAAAAAAAATGTGCGGCCAGTTGAACTCGCAGCTTACGGTAATCACTAATCGTCGAGTACAGGCGACCACTAATCGCCGAGTAGAGGCGACCACTAATCGCCGAGTAGAGGCGACCACTAACCGCCGAGTAGAGGCGACCAGTTATCGCCGAGTAGAGACGACCACTAATCGCCGAGTAGAGGCGAAAACTATTCGCCGGGTAGAGGCGACCACTAATAACTTAGTCACTAAATTTCTTGGTAGGTACTACAATACACTAGGACCTAGTGACCGAAGAACGAAGACCAGTGTCGGATATGATGCCGCGTTATTGTATTTTAAACTCTCAGTAGAAAATCCAACACTGCTTAAATATTTAGGCATTCATAACAGTCACATATAACAAGTCAGGTCAGGATCCAAATCAGGTAATCTTTACGAAAGAAATTTCGATTGTAAATATTATTTATTAATTGTACACCTACAACGGTGCAGTCTTTTTAACCCAAAGGTTGACTGGTAAAGAAAACCTTGAGTCCGCCTACGTACCAGTACTGTACATAAAGTTTAAATCTGTACATATAATACATCTGTAACTTAGTATCTAAAATTAGAGTGCGATAACGCACATAAGCGTTATCGCACTCTAATTTTAAAAGCGTCTGAACAAATTTAGATTAAATTTGGCACACAGATAGGTCATAACCTGGGTTAACACATAGGCTCTTTGACCCGATAGATGGCTTAGCGGAGACTGAGGAGGTAGTGGAAATTCAGGGCCGCTGCTGGCTGAGTGCTGTAGATTTACAAGTGCCTGGAGTCCAGAAACATGTCGAAGTATTTCCGGGGTTGAAAGTCTCGCCAATTACCAAGATATCAAAATCATGAAGATGTTTTTCTTTAGGGTACTACTACTTTCACATTTATAGTATTAATAGGATAAGGTACTCAATTTTAATTTACCTCTGGAGCCAGTTCTAAATTTTACGCAAGCAAAGTCGTGGGCAGAAGCTAGTAAATAATAAAACGGGAAAAATCCTGACAAAACTGCAAAAGAGAATGCTCAAACAAATACACCTCGTGACTGAAGTTATTCGCTGATTTGAAGCTATCAAACGCCAGAGCTTAACAAAAAAACCCAGTCACGAAAACAAATCCTACAAACATTGAACATTTTTAAATCTAACGTCAAAAGCACTCGTGCGTTTGACGCAATATATTGTCAAATCACGATACAATAAAACCGACAAAGCAATCATTCTGTGTACATTTATTGTTGTACTGGCTATACTGTTACACGTGCAATATATCGGCACGTGTCTCTGTAAATGTTGAAATAAAATTCGCAATATGCCTTAAATTACATACCACGATTGGTTTAAGTGAATAATCTATTCGTTGAAATGAAATTGCAGAGGAAAATGAAACCTTATTTGTAAACTGTAATCTTATACCCTGGTAGATTGTTGGAAATTGTTTTACAACTAGCTGCCGCTAGCGGCTCCGCCCGCGTGAATGTCGAAAATTATACCAAAGGAACATACTCCCGGGATAAAAACTATCCTATGTCTTTTCCCGGGACTCAAACAATATACCAATTTTCATCTAAATCGCTCCAGGGGTGAAGAAGTAACAAACATACACACACACTCACAAACTTTCGCCTTTATATTATTAGTGTCATACGTTCTTTTAATCAACAAAATAGATAGTAAAAGTCAGCATTTATTTCAAATAAACCATTAACAGGTACTTTTGAATTGTCAAAGTCAGTCCGTCAAAAACATGAAGCTATTTGCACGTTCCAAAGCGAAGATCTCTATGGAGAAGAACGTGCAAGAAACTCCACGGACACTCTTTTAAACCATTTTAGGTTTACAAAAATCCTGGTTACATTAACCTTGATGCTTCTATATGTGAACAATGTAAAGAAAGAAAACACAATAATCAGTATCAAATATTAAAATGAGTGACTGGCAACTAAGGGATGACCAGTCTTCACCGACGGCGCCCGTTCACGAACATGACGCGTGCATCAGCACCATTCAGCTCAACCATTTTGAAGGGAACTGAATGATCTGATACACGATATTGTAAAATATGTTTCTAAAATAATCATTTTGTAAAAGAAAGCTACGGAAAATTACTTGGATTACACGTACCCACTCTGTTGAGCATATTTTCATTTTCAATAGGGTATTTTACTGAAACAATCTAGTTACTCTCGGGTCGTGGGGTCCGAGTGCGCATAACTTGTTTAAAGATCTCTCAAGACGCTTAGTTGACACTTCGCGTGATACAAGGGCTGGCTTTTGTCTTGGTCAAAGAATAAGCATTGCCATACAACGTGGCAATGCCGCCAGTCTTTTGGGTACACTTCCATTCGATAGCGATGCGGGTGAATTTTTTGAGTTAATTTAGTAAGGAGTTTTTATTTTTATTCCAAGCCTATATCGTTGGTTATGTATTTATTTAAACAGTTGTTAATACCTATGTAAATAAAGATAAGTGTTTTGTTAGGCCGTCAGATAGATTTCAACAAAATATTGGACAAGTATTTTTACTTTTTTAACGTATTAAAAAATTAAGACGAAAAAAAAATTACGACAGTGTTCAAAACTTAGACTACTATCGTACACTTTTTACTAAAACGTTACGTCACCAGCTCCATCTTTGGACCTTGATGCGCTTTATCTTTATCGATTTGAAATGGCAAAAAATAAGTGTTTGTAACTTAGGTACCTAGGTACCTAATAGGATTTAAAATTGCTTTTTTTTGTTATTTTTATGTGTAACTAGGTTTTCAAAATTATATATGAAGATCGAGAAATGGAAGTTACTTTATTTTAATAATGATGGTAAAACACTGCGTGTGTCGGCTTTTTAAATTAAAAAAAATAACAATGAGAGTTCACAACGAGTTCTAACTATATTTTGTATGCGGGTATTTTAGCAATCTCGGGAATTTCGAACGATTCCGGGATCCGGAATTCTGAAAAGCATGTCCGTATTATACTTTCGTAGGAATAAAAGTGAAGTTTAGGTATAAAAGCGCCCGATTATCCGATCACTGGTTATTCAACCAATATTTATACTAATATAACAAAGCTGAAGAGTTTGTTTGTTTTAACGCGCTAATCTCTGGAACTGCCAGACAGATTTGGAAAATTCTTTTTGTATATGACAGCCACATTTATGAGGAAGGCTATACGGGAACGAGAAAAAACGGGAAATGCGCTTACGAAGTCGCGGGCAAAAACTAGTATCATATAAAACTCTTCCGTTACTGAGTGACTGACAGACAACGCACAGCCGAAACTGCTTGTCGTAAAAAGTTGAAATTAGGCATATAGGTTCCTTGGGGAGTATAGGAGAGCACTAAGAGGACCCAAAGTTCCTACGGGAACGGGACAGGTACGTACGAAGTCGCGGGCAAAAGCTAGTAGTGTATAATTATATTTTACAAAGGATTCTATGCGTTTACTTTTTGTTTTCTTCTGGGAAAAATTGTTTCAACGAATTGCCGGGTTCTGTTATGCGAGCCGATAGCTGAAAATTATTGGCCTTCCAAGAAAATATATTATTTAACCATTTGGAAGGTTTCTTATGATATCTTTCCATGAAACGCACACACTCCATTGGCTTTCCTCAATGCTAAACGGACTACTTTTATCCTATAAATGGCTTAGCTTGGTCCATATATCATTCACAAATAGTTGTGAAGGATGTGCAGCCGCTACATTTTTCTTATCTCCCCATATTTATACGGAACCTTCAGGTTAGCTTAAAGGGTTTTCTTTTATGTATAAAAACGGGTCCGAAAATGCTAAGTGGATAACTTATGAATTTCTTAAAGATGGGTGTTGAATCGGGAATTGGAGAGTAGATACTTGGATAAGGCTGTTAAAAGTCGCTACTCCATCACCTGTTATTTTAGTAGAACCTCAAACAGTTTAGAGTGAAAATTTGATGTGATGTGCTACATGAGGCTATAGTTTTACAGCACGATGTTACAAATATGAATTGTTCGGACCTTTTGCGCGCGAATCCGACACAAACTTAGCACGTCGCCGTCACTTCGTCGATTCGTGCGCAAAAGGTCCGAACGATTCATATTTTTAACATCGTGCTTTAAAACTGTAGCGGCATCAATGCCGTCACATGAAAAACTAAGAAGCAAAATTGGTAGGTACGGCAACAAAAAGAATCGCAACGCCATCTATCCTGTCAGTCCTCCGTGCGATTTGATATACAACAGTCCAAATAGCAGCTATCGGGCAGTTGCCCACCAGACACAACAACCGTCTGGTGGGAGGATCCTCCCATGTTCAGTGAAGGTTTGCGGGGCTTTTCTCTCTGACCGCATACCTATTTAAAACCATTCGCTTCTTATAGGTTTTTCTGTAATCGAATGATTAATTAATTAATTAACTGCATTTATTTAAAAATTGTTCGCTATGCCTAAGTAGTTGGGGGGCAATGGTCAAATGTCGTCTATTCTCTTTGATAAATTGAAAAGTAAATCTTTTTAATTACTAAAATAATATTATTGGTTAATTAATTTAAACTTTACGTACAATAATGGAACAAGGGCGGAATAGAGACCCTCATAATTCATAAGTCTTTTCATTTGATATGCCTTACGGCACAGTTCGAAAAACTAATTTTACAATTTTTTCTCTCTAAAGTAACCCCGTATTCAAAAAACGGAGTAAATTGGCCGTGACAGACAAACACACGATTGAATCTATAAAGGTTCCATGTTTTCATTCAGACCCTAAAAAGACAGTGAAAACATAGTTATATGAATACGTTCAGGCATTAAAAAACAATGGTAATTTTAACGATGGAACGGCATTACACAATGAAGCACAAATAGCTCTAATTCTCGCTCACAAAACGACGCCCAAATAGCTGGAAATCATGCTCGCAAATGGTGGTATAGGTTATTAAAGTGTCGCTTGTATAGCATGAATTTAAAATTATCGATCATAAATTCGTAGAACACAGAAGTATGCTGGCTTTTAGGAAACTAATTTCGAATTATTAATGCCGTGGTTTTAGCTATTTTGCACCGCCTAGTGAAACCTGCCTTTTGCTAGAAACTAATTAGGTATGATCATTTACTACTCGCGGTATTTCAAATAAAATGGATACTGAAATAGGGTACTCGACTGGATTTTGTATTACATTCCTCAAAACCTAGAGACAAGTCGCAGTTAAATGACATTGCTTGAAAATCTTAAAAAATGTCGGTGTTGTCCTTGTCAGCTTTATAAAATCTGTAATAAACAGAGACAGCACTAACTGCGTGTGACGTCACTTACAAATCCCGCCATCATATTGAATTGAAGCCACTCAGTAAAAAATACAGTTTGTGTGACAAGGATAGAAGAATAACTTCAAAAGTACCTATACACTTTTGAAGTATCCACTTTTAACTTTAAAAGTATACACTTTTGAAGTATATACTTTTAACTTTAAAAGTATACACTTTTGAAGTTATTCTTTTATCCTTTACCTATGTACGTATTCTACTTCGAATTTTTTTAAGTGTTTTTTTTTCACAAATGGTATTGTTCTAATATCATCTATCAAAATAAGTATTTATTACTTTCGATTTTTCATACTAGTCAAATACCCAATTGGAAACGGTTATTTCTTGGAAACAAATGAACCGATTTAAATGAAACTCGATTCGCATACGCAATATTTCTAGGTTTAGTTTGGAGAGGAAGGTAGTGTAACTTTTCGCTACCTATAGAAAAATAAAATTGCTTTCTCTTCCTCTCTGAACTTTTTTCATCACGGGTAGTCAGAAGCCAGGAAATCTGACACCAGATTTGGCACGAGGTATCGTTTTTCCCAGTAACTGGGTTGTGGAAAAATTCTGACATTCCGAATTCTCCATGTTAAATTCTGGTACGTACTCCGCTGTATTTGGTTAGACTGAAAGGGAATTCAACCCCAACATAGTTGATTGAGTATCACGTACATTATAGAATATCGTGTGCTCTACTTTCAAAAAAGGAGGATGTTCTCAATTCGGTTGGTATTTGTTTTTTATGTATGTACACCGATTACTCCGAGGTTTCTGATCTGATTTCTGTGATTCTTTTTTATTTGGGTTAGGTTAGTTCGATGATGTATACTTGGCGTTTGATCCTTTAAAAAAATTAGTCAGTTTCGCTCAGCAGTTTTTATTTTATGAGCATTTTTATGAGATAAGATTATTTGTACCCTACTTACTTTATAAGCAAAATTGTTCCTTCACTACTTATATTACAGCCCCTCAAAGTCACGTAAAACTCATTAGTTCGACTCGACATAAGATAACTCACTTTACGCAGTAGACTGTCACTAGCGCCAGACAGTAAACAGCTCACCCTAAATAATTTCTAAATAAAAAACCTAATGTTATACCAACTAAAATTTTGATAATTTTAGTCGTTGGCACGAACTGCCGAAACAACAATTATTGATGAATCAATCGTATAAAATTAATTTAAAATCGGTTATTTCAGTATTAGTTAGATGAGGCCAGTGTTTCCTAGCTGACTACCCTGAGAAAAAACATCGAAACAAGCCCAGTGGTCAAAGTCTCTGTTACAGTCCGTACAATCCGTACGTACTATCGTATTATATCTAATTAGTATTATTTAAAACGTTTGTACACTGACAGCCCTAAATCTATCTCCCTTCGTTCAATTCATTCAAAGGTTGTCTAGAAGAGATTGCCTTGGGCGATAAGACCACCCATTGTACACTTATTTTATGTTTGATTGTCCTGTTCTTATTATGGGGTGTACAATAAAGTATATAACAAATAAATAAATAAATCCGTAGTGGTCAAATCATATAAGCACCATGAAGGTTAATGTCTGAAATGGTCTTTTGAGAAAAGCACAGGCTTGAGTGAACCTGTCCAGAGAAGTTAAGCATTTATCAGTTTACTCAGAACTTTAAGGAGCTCCACGATTCGACGAACAATACATACCAATCATATTCTATGTGAGCTACACCTCTCTGTAACTTAATTTCTTACCATAGGTCTATGGAAGTGACTGCACTTTCTAATTTAAGCTACTGATGCAATAGTTATTTTATTTCTGGTCTCTTTCGTGTTAGCCAGAGCTCGAAAATACGAAGAAACGCTTCGGAAAAAGGTATAAATAGGTAGTGCCCCGCCTCCTTTGGCTCGTCTTGGCGGGGGCACCCCTGATATACTTGACATAAACATAAAATAAGTCTTATTCTACACATTGCGTAATATCTTCTTCTCAAGGACTTAAGCAATCCCGTCCAACTGACGGTTAACTACCAAGGGCACTCTCTTTTAGAATCACTTCTACTAGTAGTAGAAAGGCCTATGTTTGTAAATGTTACTACCTACTACTAATCGTTATTTATTTCTCTACTTAAACTTTTTTGGCATGTTTCTTTACTAAGTTCGCCAGTTCCACTAAAAAGTTGGTTCATTGCTTTCCAAGCAGTTTGAGCAGAATAGGGACCAAAGAAAACTGATGTTTTTACTGAGACCCGCTTTAACTGCAAAACACTTAATATATTTAGTGCTTAACATTTATTTGAAACAGCATTATGTGTCTGCGAACTTCTAAGTATTAAGAGAAATATCGAGATTGGAATTCCTTTAGCGCTAAGCGTATTGAGTAATTTGTAGTTCAAGCAGGCAATATTCAACAATTTGTTCGTAAAAATGATTGCTGTAGACTTTATAAGTGTGATAACTGCGAGTGTGTGAGTTTTTAACATACTCGATTGCGTTAACGTAAGTGTTTCCTTATGTCATTTTTTATGGAAACAAGAAGTTTTCCGTTATAAAATAAAATAAAGTTCTTTATTTCAGACCATGATTAGTCCATTATATTGTTAGTGAGTTAGTTCTTAATTTATTTACCTCCACCCAGTGCCTTTGAATGAGCCAGTCCGGTCTTCCAACAAACGGCGCTTATTCGGTTTTAGTACACTATACATTTAAGAAATATTGTAGTTCATGGAAACGCGACTGGGTACGTTAAAAACTCGCAATAAACGCCACTGACATCTCAAGACAAAGGGGTTCGACTCTTTTTTTGTATGGGAGCTGCTTAGAGTATATAATTACACTACTGGAATTATATATATATTTTTTTTATTTATTTATTTCCAAAATTCTTAATTTATTTAACATTGGTTTGCCACACAACGAAAACCTCGTAGGGTTTATCTGTGTGCTGGCGAGCCGTACATTTTATTTCTACATGTTGTGTTACAGTAGAACTTGCCTGATAGTGGTTATACAGTAGCTTTATGTGTAAAGAAATATTTTGACTTTCACTTGTAGCTTTTCGAACTCGTTTTGTATAATGTTTGTAAGTCTTCAGGTAGTTTTTAAGAAAGTAAGGTACTAAATATTCTGCAACCCTCATTCCGTACACATTGTTGGTTTTCGGTAGATGGTATTTATTTTTTTGTGTTATGGATCTCATAAAGTCAGGTCTTGCTTTTTCGGTAAGTAAGTCAGACCTATTGACTTCAGCAAGAGTGAAAAATTCAACTTTATTGAACACATTCATAACATTACAGTATTTAAACAGATCATCATCGTTGTTTTTAAGTTTATTTTTTATATGTTTCGGTGTAATGACTTTTAATATTCTTAATTGTAATTTATAAATATCTGATAAGTATGTATGGTAAGTTCTCCCAAAGCTGCTGAGACCGTAGTTGATAACCGAGTCTGCCAAGGCCATATATAACATTCTTAGTGTTTTATAAGGCAATTTATACTTCAAGATGCTAAGTTTACCTATAATAGACCTCAGTTTGTTGCAAACGTACATATTCTTTGTGGGGACCCCAACAGAATCGGCTATCCACTAATAGACCGATGTACATGTGTTTATCGACTACTTCCAGTATTGGGCATTTGCAAGCCTTTGACACGCTATGGAGGCAAGAATGTTCATGAGCTATAATTGTCGGTGTAGTGGTACATTTATTGTGTGATGAACGTATGTGAACAATTTTTGTTTTAGATGCGTTTATTATTAATCCTACGTCATGAGCCCATTTACACATTTGATCGAAGTTAATTTGTAGGGATTTTTGAGCATCGGAGATGTTTTTACTGGCGACTAAAATACATGTGTCATCTGCAAACTGGTATACGGATCCCGAGTTAATAGCGTTACTCATATCGTTTACACAAATCAAGTACTCTGTTGGTCCTATTATTGATCCCTGGGCTGTTCCTTGCATGGTTGGAACCATTGTACTAAGCTCATTTTCTATTTTAACAGTGGTGTATCTATTTGTATGATATTTTTTTAATAATTCCAATAGGGGTCCTTGAATTCCATTTCGTGACAACTTATCATAAAGTATATCGCAACGGAGCATATCAAACGCTTTGCTAAAGTCTATAAAGAGTGCCAATACATGTTTTTTTTCATTAAGGTGTTTATTAACTTCATCTGTAAATTCTCGCAATAATTGTGTCGTGCTCCTATTTTTCTGAAATCCATATTGTTTATTGTTGATTACGCCGTGTGTTTGTAAAAAGTGATTTATGTCATTACCAATGTATCGTTCTATGATCTTATCAATACAAGACAATATGGTGATTGGACGATAGTTATTGACGTCATCACGTGGACCCTTTTTGTGAATTGGACGTATTACTCCAATCTTTAAAAGATCGGGATACGTACCCGTCCGCAAGCAACAATTAATTAAATGTGTAATAACTGGAACTAATTTATCTGAAATATACTTAATATCTTTAGCTCGTATGCCGTCATATCCCGGGCTTTTTCGATCGTTAATTTGTTTGGTAATTCGTTCAACTATATCTTCCCGCGCTGGTTTGACTCTTATCGATCTATCTGGTCTGGTGGGGTTTGTCTAGAAGAGGTACATCGCATGAATTGCTTAAGTTCTTAATATTACTATTAAATTCTGTCACGAAAGTGTTAGCTAATGTTAATGGATTCGTTCGGAAAGCTACAAGTAATAAGTGTTCAATACTTTGCATAATTTTGCCGGTTAGACTATTTACAATGCTCCAAATTTTTTTGCTGTTTTTAAAATTTTCAGAAACTTCCATCATTATATGTTTATTTTTTATATATTTTGTGTATTTGTTAGTTTTATTTCTATATCTATTATATAACAATCTTTTTTGGGGGTTATTTTCATCTTTGAGCCAAATATTAAATAGTGTAATATACTTGCTTTTATTTTTCAAAATAGCGCAGCACGTATGAACAATGAACATGTTACATATTTATGGGTGGAGGACACTTAACAAAAAACAAAAAATGTTAGCTATTGTCACGTTGTCGAGATATTTGGAGGTAAAGTCGCCATGTGAGAACAATAAAAATCATTAATAATAAATAAATTACGTGCTGCATAGTTCCCAACTTGATTTAACCAAATTTATATAGTAACACAATTATTTTACGAAGTTCTTAATAAAGTGGTTTCCACGAGTTCTTGTTCTAAATACTGACTGAATTTAATTTATAATATATAAGCACGTCATTGGTTGCTATGCCACAAAGGTTCTAACTCCTTTCAACAAGGCAACGTGATGAGCACGTCGAAGCGCTTTTAAGCTGTCAGTGTCAATTTTCCACAACAAAGATAATTCTGACAGCTGTTGCACACGGTTTACAAGATATGATCGCGTTCAATTTATTGGTAAATTTTGTTTTTTGGGCAAAATCATAAATTATTAAAAAGTTACTTATATAGTTAACCCGGAAAAAAACAAGATTAATGATAAACGGAAAGCAAAATACCATAAATTTAGGAAACATCGAAATTTATCACACCGATTTACTTTGTACAGCTTATGACAAAAAAAATCCTGTACGCAAAGAAGTCGAGAGAAGAATAACCAATGGCTGGAGGAGAAATTGGGGCTTGAGAGAGACAATACAATATAAAAAGCTCCACATAAATGTAAAAAGTAAGATATTCTACACATGCATACCTACAACCTGTCCTTATGTGTGACAGCGAAACATGGGCTTAAACACAGAACATGGCAAGAAACTCACTACCTGCCAGTACGCAATTGAAAGAAGTATGTTGAATGTGCAGAAGTCAGAAAGATTGAAAAACCGTGTTATCAGAAGCAAAACAAAGGTTATGGACATATAACATACAAAATTAGAAGGCTCAAATGGCGATGAGCAGGGCACATGATGAGAGGAAAAGATAAAATGAGTAAAGTTGTGACACGGTCGTACCCTAGAGAAGGCAAAAGGAAAAGAGGTAGACCACAGAAAAGGTAGAATGACGACATCAAACAAGTGAAGTGGAGAAGATCGGGGACTCTATCGTCTACGCTGCACGGTCCCTGGAGTTGTGGTGATATCCCAGTGCACCCCGATATCGCTGAAGGAGGAGGGAGCCCGGAGGCGGGTAAAGAAGAGGGAGCCCAGAAGTGGGCCACCCTGAATGGTCGCGAATGTCATGCGTAGCAGTTCTCGCGGCCCAACCATCAAGGTGAAAGTAGGTGCACAGGCGAAGTTTTAGTGGGTGCAAGCCCCACATAATCACATCTTCTCCCCGGACGGCGTGGAAGGCGTAAGGCATTTTCTTATCAAAACCTATAAAAAAAAAGAACTCATTTTTCATTAATTTTTGACTGAGATGCGAATGCAAAAGTTGTTTGAAAATTAGTAGAATTGGCACTCAGATCTATAGTTGGTATCAAAGAAGCAAATTCTAGAACGCTAGACTTTCAATTTGTATCTGTAACAGTTATGTAGTAGTAATTAGACTAGCTTTTGCCCGCGACTTCGTACGCGCATATCCTGTTTTTTCCCGGTCCCGTAAGAATTTCAGGAAATCCTCTCTTAGAGCTTCTATACGTAGGGTAGGAAAGACTCATGCCAAATTTCAGCTTTTACGACCAGTGGTTTCGGCTGTGCATTGTCTGTCAGTCGCTCAATCAGTCACACAAGATTTTTATTAAATTGATTATGTAGTCAACAACTCAAAAAGTCGAATCTAATAAGCATACGTTATTTTATGGGTTACATTATAGTAGTCGTCTCTTTATTTCCATAATCTCGTTAATATTTTTATTTTCAACGAATTTACTGTACCTTTACGAATTGCCACTTTCGATTTTTAATCCATTTGGTTTTATGTGAAAAAAATTATAATAATCCCTCGTTTTGGAGGTCTTCGGGATGATGATGATGATGATGATAAAAATAGTCAAGAAAAGTCTTACCATGTAGGTGGGTATGCAGAGAATAGGCGGTAATATAAAGCTGCTGAGAATTGCAGTGCTGCATCGCCTCTCTGTACACAGGATGTGGTTTTTATCCGAGTATCTGCAACAATAATAATTACAATCGGTCAGGACAGGTAATGGTCAGGTGAGTAATGTTATAAAAATTGCAAGAAGCAATAAAAAGAAGAACTCAGTCAATGGTAAACATTGACAGCACTACTAACATGATACTTGCGAGTAACGCTATAGCCAATTCGCGCCATGGGGTACCTAACAAACTACTTACAAAGCGTGTTACTTCTCTATATTTTTATCAATAATAATGTATTGTTTTACAATTTGTAGAAATTATTTTCATACAACTTCAAAATAAGTTAATTCATGTAGAGTTTTGAAAGAAGTCAAACACCTTATTAATTGGTAAGGGTTTCGACGTAAATTTTGCCTTTAATACATTTTTATTCTCCCCTATTTTAGACAACTAACTAAAAATAAGCAACAGCTCGGTGGGTTTTCATTTTCATGAAAATTTCCTTTCTTTTTTCATTTTCCGATATACTCTTTCCACAGTGTCTAAGAAACCAATCAGAACTACGAGTACCGTCAAATTAAACTTTTTGTTCGACGCAAGCTCGCATTTTCATTTATAGGACCTCAATTAATGTTGTTTTTCGTTGAGTTTTGGTGGAAGAGGGATGAAAATGTGGATAACAGTCTTGTCTCTGTCTGTAGCACCGAGACGATGCCAGTAGCTATAGCTAGCCATACACGCCCGGAATAACACGACAGAACTGTCTGACAGTTGTGGCTGGCGGGCAAAACTGTTATTGTATGGCTGTTATGACCCGACTGTCTCGCATCTACTCTGAGACTTTTGAAAATGTTGATATATTTAATTTATCCAAGCAATAATTTCGGAGACAAGTCAAGCAAATACTGTTTAGTGTATAATTTGTGCCATCACTCATTATCTTACGTTGTAATTGTTTTGATATTATTTTTAATTATGTCAACAATTCCACATTATTTTTCACTTTTATAATTTCTTTTCTTTTTTTCTTTTCGCCACTTTCTAGATAACCTATAGCTTTGTCAATGCCGTGAAACTCTATTATTGGCTTAAGAGATAATTGTTATCATCTCGCCATCAATGTTCAGTGTGTGCAGGCTCTAAGATGCCAGTAACTGTGTTGCAAATGCATTTGGCTGTTCATTGATGGGGAGGTGAACTGAACATTCATAACTCATGTATGTTAATAATAAGCTGTTGAGTTTCCAAATAAATAAATAAATAAAGAACAGGCACAGATATGTCTGCCTGTTGCCTGCCTGCCTGATTCTCAGTGGCTATTTCTTTCCATTCCCAGCCTTTCGTAGTGGGCAAACCCCGTAATTCAAACTGCCTCTTGTTCAAAGTGTTGAAATAATAATTTTCGATTCGCGTGCTTCACTGAAATGAAAATAGTTCGTGAGAAATTTTGAAGTTTCGATTAGCTTTACGCTTTTGAAGTTCAAAGTTTCTCAGTCTTCAAGTAGGTACCTAGAGTAAGATGAGAATTGGATTCTTGCAGTAAATTGATCGCTACATTCTAAATGCAGCCTTGCTAAAATTCTATATCTGAATTCAGAAACTATTTCTATAATTTTAAAAATACCTGCGTCAGCTTAAAACCAATTCAGTCAAAACAGCGTATTCAATTTTCTGTGCGCAAAATTAAAAACCTGTTACAGAAAATCCAATAAACCATAAACGAAAAAATTGTGTCACCGTCTTCAAACTTTTTCCGATTTAAAATATCCGAACCTAGTTGTTAACAGTTACAACTCGAGCAAAAACCCGTTCCCACAAGTTTCTAGGATAAACGAAATAACTCGTTTAAAAATATTCAAATAGTTTTGCTATTTGCGTAATTTATTTTGCTCACATATTGACAACTTTCCTCAGCTGTGGAATAGTGGTGGCGTTCACGTTTTTACTTTATTTACATTCTTCTATTTTTTGGCTAAGTGGGGGTTTTTATGTAAGCGTAGTTTGATCATTTTCGTTCTTAAAATTTAGGACCTATTCGTTGTATTTGGAGACAAATTGCTTGGGTTTGGTGACAATTGGTTTGGTGATAACTTTTTAAGTCTGTTCTAAAATCGGTAACAGACCACTTGTCTACGATAACTTTGGTTTGAATTATAAATTAAAATAAACTTTATATTTATGCAATGTCTTTTCTTATATATTTATTTATATCTTTGTATCTGTGGGTTTGATTAATTGAATACAATCGAATGCATTTACGCACGTAAATAGTTTATTTTTAATGCTGCATCGTTTTTACATGGTAATTTTTATCTCTAAATATCTCGGCAACGTGACAGTTAAGGCCCCCATATTGCAAACATTATTGTTGGTTAATGTGTACTCTGCCCATATATGCAAGTTTGATCATGCGCCGCACCTTTGAAAAAAGAAACAAAATTTCGGCAGGGGACTATGCCACAAAGGTTCTATCCCCTTTAAAAATACTAGTCCTACATTTGACAAGGTATCACAGTTCAAAATAGCACTAAAAAACGGCAATTTCATACGTAAAGACCCAATACCTAAAACCTAGCTTAGCTTTTAGTTTAGTCATTTTTAGGCTGCGTTTCCACCAGAGATGCGTACCGAGGGGTGTTTTTAAGAAACAATAAAATCGTTTCAGTTACCTAACCTGTAGCGGGGCTACATAAATGAAGTGATTCTATTGGTTGACTCAAACAAATACCTCGCTACGAATCCTCGCACATCTATGTTGGAAACGCAGGCTCATTGTTCTTATCTAACTAAAGATCAAAGACTTGTATTTGTCTTTGATACCGAGGTGAATCTTATAAGTTCAAAATTTGACAGACGTTAACAAACCTTGTATTATGTATTATAAATCCAACTGGAATACCTACAAACCATGTTGAACTGGTTTTACGTTTATCATATTTCATGCAATAATTTCCGGACAGCCGCTTTGGAAGCGAGTGAAGGAAGGATCTAAATCATAAGCTTTGTGTGATCCCCACCAGGCAACCTGAGTACCTCCGGGCTGTGGTTAGCGCCGGAAATGACGTGGTTTATATCGGACTTTTACAACGATATGAAAAGATACGGTTAACCTAGATGGCCAATAATTTTTTTTCAGACATTAGGGTCTCTATAAGGGTAGCAAAAAATACTGGATAACACAAAACTGGCCAAGTGCGAGTCGGCGTTGCACACGGCGTTCCTCAATAACCGAAAAAATCACGTTTTTTGCTCCTTTAATTTTTAAAGAATGGTGCAGTAGCGGCTATACACACACTGAAAATTTAAACTATCTACATATATGTTCAGGTTAAATAACACGCTGATAGACAAATGGACAGAAGGCGAAGTAATTGTTCATGAACCTCAAAGTAAAATTAAAATTAACACAAGCATTCCGCCCCTGTTACGTTACGCATAATTAGTTTTAACCATATGTCAATACATCGTGATTTCTGTATTATCTGCATGTCATTTTTAATTTGTGAATTTATACATTAACTTTCCGATTTCTTTTTCTAAACATTGGTTAAAACTAATTATGATGCAATCTTATTAAGTATTTAGAAATTAAAATAGAGTAGAGTAGTTTAAAACGACACGACGCAGACATACACATACAATAAGCGTCTGCATTTTTTAATAAGACAAGTTATTAAGTTATTATGATGTGAATATCGTAGGTGGAAACGACCCTAAGATAATACCACGAACTGCAGATAAGCATAGTCTATGCCAGGAATGAAAAAATATTTCGAGAGCGAAATGAATAGGCTAAATATACACTTCCAAGAATTTTATTAGACCTTTACAAATTAAATGTCCATGGGCGCTACAGGTTGTGCTCAAAATAGCTTATTATTAAACCAGATATTTTATAAAAATATGGTAGGTAGTAGCTATAGATATGTTATAATGTTTATACCATTGTATAAAATTCAACTTTACAGACCGACAGTGTTACTGAGGTAAACAAACGGTTTTGTTTGTTGCTCCACTTCTTCTCAGCTAAAACACTAGGAAGTGGTGACGCCAGGACATGTAAATTTCTAACGTTCAAAAAGTGGTCATTTTCGGCCTAGTTTGAATAAATGACTTTTTATTTGATTTGATTGGTATAGGACATACCAAAATATGAATAGGCGAAATTAAGATATTTTAGTAGGTACCCTATTTGTGACTAGATTTCGTTAGCGCTTTTGCCTGTGGTGCCTAATGTAAAAAATTGCGTCGGGATATCCTACCTGGACGAAAGTGTATATTTTGTTTTAATCCAGGCCAAGTGTATAATTTGGTGTTTACCCTTTTTATCCCCTCATGTACCCGAGTTTGTTCGTCCTGGGCATGTTCGGGAACAACAGGCTGGCTGTAAGAAGAGACGTCGCGCTGGTCAAGTATGTGGCTAGCGTATGGCTAGATTTGCTGCACCACTCAGAGGTGCTAGAAGCGCCCCGCTCTGTTAGACGTACCATTGGCTAGGAAAAATCTACTCAAGTTTACCCCTATGTCGCGAGCCATACGTTTGATAAATCTTATAGTGTTATCGGAAGATATATTTTGCCAAAACTTGCCGAGATTTGTAAAAGTAGCGCAAAATCTAATTATTGAAAAAGGGCTGGCCATATAAATAATGATTGAGGTATCTGATGTATTGTATTATATGTTCTATATGTACCTAAGTTATAACATCGCCTTGGATGTATCTGTGAAGGTGTTATAATAATGAATGAATAAATAAAAAAGTAAAAAAAACAAATTTAACCTCAACGAAGCTTAAACAAGTGCGTAGGAGATTTATAGTGCACTAGTGTGGGCGCACACTCAGGTGAACTCTGTTCCGACACGTCGTAGTGTCGAAAAGCACTTTCAATCGTTGGTCCTAACCCTGATCACTACCAGGGTCAGGATGATTGAAAGTGATTTTATTGGCATGCGGCACTAAATTCCGAACTCCGTGCTGTTACTGAGACATTCCTAATCTTGAAATCCAGTACTCATGCTTGGCAGTCGCGTTTTCGACCACGAGGCAATAGATAAATATTGAATAAAGTACTCAGAAAACATAACAACTCCAAACATCTTTTGTTTTCAGCCTCATTTCATTGTTGGCTCAGAGTTCCGGGATTATAGTAATCATGAAAAGGATTTCCCAAAAACATCTGAAACAAGTATTGTAAGGCTCAATGTTTCATTCAAAGCTTTTTGAAACATTTAAACACGGTTCTCTGGCATAATAATAAAAGTATTTTTAAAGAGAATTTACGAAAGTATTATGACGAAAAATATCTGAGATTTTTTTTTAAGACTTAATAGTGGTACAGACTAAGCGACCGAAGGAACGAATGCTAACGAGTGGGAAATATAATAACAGCACGTTCGCCTTCAATCACTCATTGCGTAACATTTATTCAAACTGCGTTGGGAGGCTTCCGACAAGATGGACTGATGACTTAGTGAAGGCCGCGGGAATCCGCTGGATGCACGGGACCGATGGATGTGGCGCTCTTGGGGAGGCCTATGTCAGCAGAGGACGTCTTTCGGCTGAAATGATGATGATGAATCCAGCATGACAGGTGGCAAGGCCTTTCATCATCATCGTCACCATACGAATTTTCCAAACATATAGACACACATCATTCAAAAATGGACAAATTCAATGACGTTATTTCTTCAAATTAATAGCTTTGGTGATAGAAAGTGTACCTACATGCAATCAGGGTGGCGTTTGTTTTCATTCACCATCTTTCGCTTGGCCTATATTCACTGACGACGGCGACGGCGTGGGCGGAGTACATCGGCGTCTCCCATAATCAGAGTTCGTTCGTTTGGTCTGTACCCCGCATAAAAGATTCAAGACCGCTTTGAGCCTTCATGTTTTTAGAAATCTGCTCAGAAAGCCTGTTTATCAACTTTGCGTGTAAATAGAAATTATTACGCTCTGTTACTTGTTCATAATGTTTCGAAGAAATTTCATGATGAAGTTTTATAACGTATTAGGCAAAACACAGTAACTTAGTGCTTTAACTTTTGAACGATAGACTTTAAATACATTTTAATTTTAATATAAATTGGCTTCTGATACCTTGAAAAGTGTTTATTATCTCAAGGGAACGAACTTTCGGGATTCAAATATTCAAATGGATTATAAGTTCGAAGGTTTGATTCCCTTTACGGCCATCATTTGGAACCGGTACCATACACCTGTTTTCCAGTGTAACAGGTTTTACATAAACAGCATGGTTTTCACACCATCCTTTGTTTCAGGCAACATGAATCAATCAAAGACTCGATTTACGGTTAACTCCGTCAGATAGCTTGAAAACTGATTTGTTTGAATCTTTTTATTACCTCTTTGCGTTCGAGTTTTATGATACATTTTTTTTTGCAATTGTATATCAGATACATAACACTATTAGATTTTTGATTTGACCACGCACTTCTGATACACTACACCCTGTATAAAAATATCAATACACGAAAAAATACCGTTTTGGTTTTGTCCGAAACTTGTCCAGAGCAAGAATCTATAATCAAATCTCGTCACAATGATGCTACCAGAGTTTAGTTTACAAGTTTATCTGAATTCCCTTGATATAATACTACTAACATTATAAACGCGAAAGTTTGTAAGTATGGATGGATGGATGGATTTTCGTTACTCTTTCACGCAAAAACTATTATAAACGCAAAAATGGATTTTGATGAAATTTGGCACAGTGGTAGATTATAGTCTGGAATAACACATAGAATACTTTTATCCCGGGAATATGTTCCCTTGGGATAATTTTCGATAATCACGCGGGCGGAACCGAGGGTGGCAACTAGTGAAGTATATATGTATATTTGTATGTCTACAGGGTTGAACAAACCTTCGACGTGATCTCTAACCCCAGAGGACGTGATTGATTACCAAACCAACAGACAAACAGACCTAATCCGACGCTAATCCTAGGATTAGTGGAGTCTATCCTATGAAATTTGTTCGAGTAATTACATCCTGGTGACAATCAGAAAATCTGTATGGTGTCGGACGTCATTCTAACTGCTGTTGTTTCACCACACCAGGTGTTCTGCACCATCCCATCTCTTCCCGTGGGTATCGTAAGACGCGACTAAGGATGGATGAGTAGCAGCAGTCTCTGTACATTGCAACAGCTACACTGCGATCGCCAACCCGCCTGCCAAGTGTCTGCTGGAAATAGGTCTCTGGGGAAGGCCTATGTCCAGTATGTCCGGCTGGTATGATGAAGATCAGAAGGCCAATAAAATTCCCCTAGTAAAAAACATTCACAATGCTGTCGCAATTTCATCTCAACAATGAAAATCAATTTAAACCTTGAAAAGGCAAGTACCTACTAGAGACAATTGATTCAATTGCGACTGAGATGGAAATACGAACTTTCTCTTTCCTTGAAATTAATTAATATATCGTATTACAATAGTTTGTCATTACAAGTATTCAAATAATTAAGATTCATAATTTGATTGTCCAATAATTCATTCGGGCATTCACGCTTGAGCCGCTGGACAGTACGGACCTTTCTGTGATGTCGTTACGCTGTTCGTTGAATAAACAAGTTTTGAAGTTTTCTTTGAAAAACCAAAAATGAGTGATCATGATGACATTTGTGACGTCAGCTATGATAACATCACACTTTTTAAAAAACACTATGGAGATACTTTCTCCGTTATGTATTAGAATGCTATTTGTAATAGGCAATTATCTCTTTGTAGTCTATTTGGCCATCTTGGAAAGCGTCTGTCTATGTATTTAGTCCAAAATAAAGCATATTCCTTGTACCCATTTTTTTTTTTTTTTTTTTTTAAGGATGGGGAATCATCAAATGACTTCTTCCGCTCTGGGTGGAGCGGAAGGGCGTGTCAGACTCTTACTGACTAAAACCCATCCGTGTTCCTTCTAAAGCCCTTTGCTTTCCAGGGCCGCGGTGACTCTTTCGATCAAATTCCGCAACCCTGGCAGGATTCCTTGTACCCTACAAATACAAGGAGGAAGCGACAACGCACAATCTAGACAAATTCATTCATTGCCATTGTTGGGGGGGATGTGCGATGGAATTACACAACTTAATTCCGCCTTTTATAATCGGATTATACTTGTACAAGCTACCGCCCGTGGCTCCACCCGCGTTTATGTCGAAAATAATCCCAAGGGAACATATTCCCGGGATGAAAAGTATCCTATGTGTTATTCCAGACTATAATCTACCTCTGTGCCAAATTTCATCGAGATCCGTTCAGCCGTTCTGACGTGAAAGTGTAACAAACATCCATCCATCCTTACAAACTTTCGCGTTTATAATATTAGTAGGATAGTCTGATCAATGAAATCAATCTCACCGAATGGGAATCGACGTAGGTACGGTGGCGGCCACTGGAACTTGGTGGCTATCCCACCTATACGTGCTAAATGGTTTGGGGATACTTTCATTGTGCATACAGCTAAAGAGTGGAATTTGCTTCCGGAGTCAGTGTTTCTTTATAACCTAGGGGTATTTATGTCAAAAGTGACTAGGTTAGTTTCAAGCAAGCCTGCTCCATCATCGACCACATAATCGCTTTCCATTCGCTGAAATCGTTAAGTCAAAGTCGAAGTCAAACATATTGTGGTCAAACGCGAGCGTACCTATACAATAGTAATAGTTTAAAAAAACAAAGGTACTTACTTGATAGCGACATATCTCCAAACAGCCAGCGATAACGTGAGACATATCGATGCCGTGTGGAAGATCTGTGCGAAGTGCATGTGGAACAGCAAGTAGGCTGCCCACTTGTATGGCATCTCGCGTTGTCCCGGTAATATCTAGGCAAAAGAAAAGGCAAGAATTAAAAAAGATAGATTAATTATTAAAAAGATACATCCAAACGCCTAATTTAGAGTTTACGTAATAGAAGGGCTTGCTGTTACTTTCACAATGCTGCCAGTCTTTTGGGTACACTTCCAGTCGACAGCGATGCAGAAGAATTTTTAGACGCCAAATTTTTCACGGTTTAGGCCACCATAATTATTCAAGGAGATTATTTCAAGTGTACCTATATAGTTAGGAAAGTTAAAAAAAAGTACTTAAAAAATAAAATAAAACGATATCATCCCGATGTCGCTGCGAGATTGCCAAGCTTACGTGACCGTGGGCACATGTGCCTCCGGCCCAATGCCCTGAGCCTCTAGACAAATGCAATTCTATTAGTGACTACGAAGATCAAATTGTCAAACTATAAGGGATTGGTCATGAGTCATTTTGACAGCGTTTGTCAATTCCATAATTTTTTGACGTTTTGACAGTCGTCTCCGCCACGCTACCGCTAACAGAATGTCTCTTGTCTTGAGTATCTGGTCTATAGCCCCTGAAAGCTTCTGTGACCTCAGTGTAATTTTATACGTACTCGATTGCGTTACCGTAAACATTAATTTGTATTAAAACTGGATATACACCGTTTGATGATAATAACGGACCTCTTTTTTGTCTAAGCAAATTGAGATAAGTGAACATTTCATTGTCATCATCATATCAGCCGAGGGTCAAGGGTGGATTTGCCATAATCGCCACGCTTGGCAGGCGGGTTAGCGATTGCAGTGTAACTGTTGCAATGCACAGAACCATAGAGAACGCTGCTGCCCATTCTCTGGTGAGTCCCTTAGTTGCCTCTTCCGACACCCACGAGAAGTGGGTGGTGGTGCTATTCTTTTACGTCCGGCACCATACAGAACAATGTGAACGTTTACGTTAACGCAATCAAGTAGGTACATTTAATAACTCGCACTAAGGCCTCTGAAGTGGCGATAGCGTTCCGGAAGACAAGTAACGTTGGAACTTGGAATTATTTGGAACGTGGGAGTCCGCTAGATGCGAGAATGACAGAACCAGTTGGAGCGGCGAAGCTTGGTAGGGGCCAATTCTAGAAGTGAATGACTTTCGACTGAATGATGGTGATGATTTTATAATTGGTGTAATTCGAACTTAGAACAAAGGTCAACTAACGGCCCGTTTCAATAACGTATGTACCTTTAACCAACTGTCAAATTAACTACCAACAGTAGCTGAAACGTCATGTTAAAAAGGCCAAAATGGCGTTTCAGCTAGTGTTGGTAACTAATTTGACAGTTGGTTAAAAAAAAAAAAATTGTTTATTGTTTCGAAATCAGTACATAAGTGTATTATGAGGCAACCCCATTAAGTAATTTACAATACTTGTGTTGGGGCCGACTCGCTACTTCCCCTATTTTACATTTACATAATTGAAACAAATGCAAATTAAAAACTATAATAGATTTATAATAGATAAATCAGTGCTCTTAAGATAGTTGCTCAACTGTGTATGTATGTGTGTGTGAGTGGTTGTGTGCGTGTGGGTAGTAAAGTGCGTGTGTGGGTGGGCGTGTACGTGTGTTGCGTGTATGTGTTTGTGTGCATGGTCTCTTATTATGTGTTACGTATAACTTTTTAGCATGATCTACTCAGAATTAGTTCAATTTCCTCGTATGTCAATGTTTTTAACCATTCAGTTATTATATTCTTGCATTTATATTGAGAATCTGGATGGAATTTTAATTTTGAATTTATTTTATTGTAGACATAGGCAGACTGACAAACATACTGTCTCTTTGCAAAAGCGGTGCGAACCCGCGATGAGTGAACAACCCTATTATTGCCTCTTTTTCCTGGCATGTTGTGTTAAGTGGGGTAGATTTATGCAGGTATAAAGTCATGTTTAATAGGTAGAGCTATCTTACTGTTAACAAACCACACAAACTATATAGTCTGTTAGTGGAATATCTGTATGGTTTAAAATACATGACTTTTAAAAGTGACCTCTGGGCTCTTTCGAGCTCAAGTAATTTAGGTATAAGGTAGATACGTTATTGAGACCGACCGCTAGTAATTCAAAAGTAGCTACCGATATTATTTTGTCATACTGGATCTCGAATCTGAACGAACATATTTTGAAGTCGATTATATTTACGGTCTTTTTTCAAGATTTCAAGCTTAAAAATATTATATTCAACGGTTGATATTTTTTTCGTATCTAGTTTACCTTCTTGTCATTTCATATATTCTAGTTCATATAATATTCATCATATTGAAGCTAAGATCAAAGCAAAATATCCACGTACCGATTTACCCATTGCTTTACATGAGAAAATTTGATTTGTAGTTACTAGCTATGTTTTTATATTTGTACCAATAACAGTAATGAAGAAAAGGGTACATAGGAACTAGGTCGTAGTACGAAAGTACGCAATTTATAAAGGATTTGAAACAAAATAGAGCCCGACAATCGCCAGCCATGCGGACGATCCCTCGACTGGTATATTTCACTTTATTTTTCACACTAACGTTACGCTAGCATTCAGCGTAGCGGTCAGTAGTTTGCACTACTGTTGGTTCCAATACCGTTAGTAAGGAAATGGGTAGGTATTATTTTTTAAGGTGTGTGGCAAATAGCAATATGTTTTCGTATTTAGAAAATTAGAAGTAAAAAAAAGCTTTTATTTAAATGCACTAAATTACAGTTCTAAAGCACAGATCCTATTACAGTTCTTGAGAAACCGCCCGCTGATAGACAAACGGACGGACCGACGGATAGCGGAGGCTAAATAAAAAGGTCCCGTTGGTTACCCTTCGGGTACGGAACCCTAAAAAGTATCTCCACATTTTTCAAACTCGGACTTATAACTTAGCATTTCAGAATTACCTTTCTCTGAAAACCTATTTAAAACAACCCAGCAGTTCTTTAGTGATGCGCTTATACAACTTGTAGCAGAATAAACGCAATACCTCTTATTGTTCTCATTATTATGAACAACTTTCACTATGAAACCAACACTGAAATGCTATATTAAATCGCGAAAAGAAAAGAAATCGCGAATTCAGTGTCGGTATGGAACCAACACTGAATTCGCGATTTCTTTTCTTTGGTTTGTCCCATAGTAAAAGTTGTTCATAATGATGAGTACAACGACCCCTTAAAAGTTATTGCGTTTATTCTGTTACACGTTGTATGGACAAATGCAAAAAACTTTTCAATTTCCTTATAAAGCTTTCATTTTTGGCCTTTTGGTAAGGCATAAATTTAATAACACCTCAAGGTAAGTGAGTGATAAATAGCGACTTATTAAATTCAATGCCATCTGTTTCGTGTTAAATAAAGAAAAAGAAATGACTTTGAAAATGTCTCGAAAGTTAATACTTTGCAGACTCCGCCGTCGCCAGCGAAATAAACTTCTCAAACGTAATAAAAAGTTCATTTTCTTCACAGTTTAGATAGGTACCACAGGTAGGTGTTATGATGTTTGAAAACTACTGAAACTTCGGGATTCTATTGATTAATATGTCTGAGTTGAAGATTAAACTGTTTCTTCGGTTACTTTTTGGATCCTGAGGTCACCTGAGTGAAAACCGACCAACAAAACAGTTTTTGAAGTGAAAACATCTTCAGGCGCGTTAAGCTCTTTTTGGGTGAATAAAATCATGGAACTCGCGTCATCATTACCGAACGCTTTCCATTAGCTATATGCATACTGTGTATAAATATGTGTACTTTTTGGGTGAACAAAAATCATGTAACTCGCGTCATCGTCACCGAACGCTTTGGGTTGACAAAAATCGTGGAACTCGCGTCATCGTCACCGAACGCTTTAGCTTTCGCTTAGTTTTCACTTCTATCGGCAGTCCCAAAAGACTGTCCCTCATGTTTTTTTTTTCTTATCATAGACTAGTCACGTATCGTAGGAGCTCGTGGCCAAATAACAACAGCCACACGGGTCGATCTTCAAGGTTAAGCTACGCTTGCCAAGGTTGGTCTGTGGATAGATGACCATCTTAACATACCGAGTTTCCTCCGTGCTTCGGAAAGCACGTTAAGCTTTTGGTCCCGGCTGTCATTTGTAGATCTTTGGCAGTCGTTACGGATTGTCAGAAGCCAATAAATCTGACTCGTCTTGCCATGAACTACCGTGTTACCCAGTTAAAGGGTTGTGGAGGTCTGGTAGGCAGCCGCTCCACGTAAATTACTGGTATTCAGCTGAATCCGGTTTGACTGGAACCCGAACTCAATATAGTTGAGAAAAGGCTAGGCAGATGATGATGAGACTAGTCACGTATAGGCAAGTAAAATAGATTAGTCTCATATACTTATTTTGGAGCTATAAGCTCACCAACGTATAGACTAGGAGACGTTGCCTCTAACAGAACTGGAGCTAGACCTGCGCCCGTTATCTATTTATTTTTAATGTAAACCTACATATTTGGAACTCTCATTACGTATGTATGTAAAACGGGCTGGTTTCCGCAACTCCACGACTAAGCGCGTATTTTGCGTGCAGGAACTCTTAATATATGATGTTTTAATTTTAATTGTTTGTTCCGGACAACATGATCTGTAATGTTCTTGTTAGTAAAAATAACAATGATTGGTAAGTTATGCTCTCAATTTTTCATGGATAATACACCGGAAATTAAATTGAACCCTTGAAAAGCCGGGCCGGTTCGCTAGTCTACTCATATTATAAGGAAAAATATCAGTACTTCTGTTAGAGGTACATAAACTTTAGCTTTGTACGCTCCTTCTCCATATGCACTTGAATCATGCCAAATAGGTACAAAGTTTTTTTTCACATTATAATATAAATGTAATACATGCAATATTATATTTAAAGCAAACCTTTGAACTCCACACAGGAACGTTGTCTCAGGCAAAGGCGGTAAGGAACCTTTTATAAAGGACTATTCCATAGAACTATTTTCAGAGTAAATCCATCAGCGTCTTTGCAAGTCCAACATTATATCCCTGCGTAGGAGTTCAAAGATTTGCTTCCTTTGAACTACTACGCAGAAACAGCGCTTGAGCCCAAGGGATACGTGTAAGACGACTACCTACCTATGATATGCACAAATGTATCCCTTGAGATCAACAGACGCTGTGAACACTTGTGTGGGTGTGTGTTCATGTATTTCAAGTTACTTTACATGTTGCAACTTGATAAGCTGCGCTAATTAGGATAATAGGAAAGACTGAAGAGGGAAATCTTACTCGAGATGTACAGTATTATTACATTTAGTTTTCCGTGTTTTCAACTAGCATGTTGATATTTAGTAGAACGGCGCTGCTACTGCAGCTGCTGAGGCCCTCAAGCGGCGCAAAAACTGTTACCTTTACCTTATGGGAATTACAGTTTTGAGCCGTTTGGGGTCGAAACGCTTGGGTCATGGGGTCTGGACGTATCTCGCCGACTGATCAACACTTTGCGTGACCAGAGGGCTAGCTCGTTCTTTACTCAAAGAATTAGCATTGCCACGTTGAATATGGCAATGCTAATTCTTTGAGCAAAGAACGAGCCAGCCTTCTGGCCACATTTCCGGATGACCGCGATGCGGAAGAATACTTCGACGCCTGAGTGCACCTTGTTTTTATATATGTACATACTTAGGTTTAGTAGATGTAAAATAGTTTAAGTAAATAGTTTTAAGATAGTTATGTACACACACATTCATGGTATTATGGAAATAAAACACATATAGAACCTTAGATGTATTTCATTAATGTAATAATATTGGTATCTAGGTACTTACTGATGTAAAGGAATTTCATTTTACTTTTTTTTGTTATTAGTTTTTTGCCTCATCTAGTTTAAAATTACCAAAAAGATTCATTGATTTAAATCTATTTACAAAATGAAAATAATGTATAGTTTTATGTACAACCAAAATGGGTTCTATTAAAGGCCAGAAGACAACGCGACTGACTAAAGAGACGAGCTAGATTTCTACCGAAAATACTGGTCCAACCTAGCAAAGGACAGAGTTGTGTAGACACGGGTGAGGGAGGTATTTGCCCAGCAGTGGGACAAAATATGCTAGATAAATTAGATAGATAGCTAAATCCCATTGAAATTTCTTAAAATATTTTTATTGCACAAGCTAAGGTGGGTGTTCTGAGCATCAAAACCATTCAAAATCTGTTTCTATTGACAACTGTATTAATTGATTTGTGCGTCTTACCATATTTTATTTTAGGTTGGTACTTTGTTACCTTATAAAGCTGAAAATTTTCATATGAAATGAAACTGTGGTACCTAACGATAATCTGATAAGCTCGATCATTCCGTTTTAGAAAATCTTTCATAGAAATTCAATTTTCAGTTCAGGCTTCTGGGAATTCACAATACAAGTGATCCATTTGCATTTTAAAGAATTTGAAGTAAATAAGTTAGGTACTGCTTTTCTTCTTTTTTATTGGACATTTTATTTTAAATACAAATAAATAGGAAGAACTTGCTTCAGTTTAGCAGTTGCACTACTGACCAATCCTGGCAGGATGCGGAATTTGTTCGAAAGAGTCACCGCGGCCCTGGAACGCAAAGGGCATTAGAAGGAACATGGATGGGATTTAGTTAGTAAGAGTCTAACACGCCCTTCCGCTCCACCCAGAGCGGAAGAAGTCATTTGAAGATTTCCCATCCTTAAAAAAAAAAAAAAACTACTGACCTTTAGATCAGTGAAACAGACCTTGCAAACAGGCCTTGAACAACTGACATTCTATCAACAAAAACGTTAATCGAAAAGTCCTGTAAATATGGGATCGACATATTGTGCTTTTAACAGGTTCACTGTTCGCACAGCAGACGACACAATAGTTTAACAATCAGCGAAAACCACATGGGGCTCATAGGCCTGTTAACCGGTTAAAACATCACGCAATCAAACCCATTTGGAACTTTGAATTACGTTTTTCGCTGAAAAAATTTTGTCTCGACTCGGGTCTGCACTGAAATTTCATCAACGTACTACAAATAATTCCAGAGCTCTTCCACTTAGACATTAGGTGTCGTAAAATAACATGCACCTCGTTAAAACATCATTAGCCACGTGTCTATTAACATGGTCACAATCGCTAAACCAACAAATGGATGCCGATAAATGCATCATTAGGTAACACAGGTACAAACGGCAAAAGCACAACGTTATTAAAAACAAAATAGACCGCGAACAAAGTATAATGCACAGCTAAAAATGACGAGCAAACAGATATTATCTGTGGATAATACTTATGTTTTAGCAGCAAAACATGAAAAACCAAGAAATAAAATTTGTACGGCAACAAAAAGAACCGCAGCGCCATCTACGACGAACTAATCATGAAATCCTGCATCGCGCAAGCAAAGTTCTCCGTGCAATAACATATATACAACAGTCCGAACATCAACTATCGGGCAGTTGCTCACCAGGTTCGGAGGATCCTCCCATTTCCAGTGGAGGTATGCAGGAATTTACTCTCTGTACCGAATACATCTATACTGGTGACCCTCGACATTGAACGTCAGCGCAGCCTTCGTGCAACCACTTCTGCGTGACGTCATCATCATCACTCCTCATCCTGACCTCAAGCTCTCGAGGAGCGAGTCTTACAGCCAGCCAGTACCCGTACCGCATACCTCTATAATGTCAGATTCAAGTATCGAATGCATCCCGAGCACTACTATCGATGATTAAAAACACGTTTATAAATTAAAACTATTAAAATTCGAATGTAGGTAACATGGAAATGGGTAACATGGTTGATAAAATTCAAATGCTGAAATACGATTTCTCTTATTCTAAACATTTAGGTACCTTTGCCATATTACTTTTTTATATAACATGGTAGAGCGGAGATAATTGATTTGCGATGGCGTGAACTTGTGTACCTACCTATTACTTAAAGTTGTTTCGATGTGTAGAAACGTCAATTGAGGAGCGATGGGCAAAGATAATATGATATTCTATTGGCGGTGGCGGTTGTCGAAATGCCAACAGGGGAAATGTCACGTGGTCCTTACATTTCGGTAGCGTTCGTCAATTCATTTTTTACTTTTTGGCAATAGAGTATTTGACTAAACAAATCTTATTAGTCCGTCAGATACTTACTCGTAGATTTCCAATAAATATTGGACACGTATTTTTTCTTTTGTCACGTAAAAAAAAAAATTAAGACCATACAATGCGTTGAAAACTCGTGTGACGTCACTTACCAGTACACTTTTGACTGGAAAGTGACTTTACGAGCCGTCACTCCTTATCTTTGTTGCGTATCTTCGTTAATTTTTTATTGATTTGATAAAATAAAAATACGTATCCAATATTTTTCGATACGGACTTCATTTTACTGATGGACTAAATACAATCATTTTTTTTTAACCCAGGAACATCTGTATTGTTATGCCGCTGATAGAACCTCACTTGGTCAACAGTTCCTGATAAGCAAGTGAGTTATTATAAATACCCACACTTAAGTACTTATTTGTTTTGCTCACTGTACTTAAATATAGCATCAAAGCTAGCACACCCTGGAGTAGTGTTTGCATTCGCTACAATCTATCTGATAGCAGTTATTATCCGTTATAATGCACGTTATTTTTAACGTTATCGGTATCGCACGACTGCGGCGCGATGTTTACGTCACATGCTTGATAAGCTTTAAAATGCACTTCAGTAAACACTTCTAGGTATATAAACTTTATTTGAACACTAGCTGTGACCACGACTCCGTTCGCTGTTTTCTCCCAACTAAAACTTAACTAGACGGTTTCTGAAAGATAAAAAGTTCATCAATATCTAGCTGGAATTTCTGTTGCAATAAAAACCAGACTAAACGTTGATATTAAATTCATTTTCTTCCACGATGCCATTAGTGATGTTATTAAATAATAATATAATTCATAAAGGAAGGTTTAATGAAAACCTCAATTAAATTTCCTTAATTTAAAAAAGTATTGACCTACTTGCTTGTAAGTACCTACTCGTATATGTTAAAGATTACTAACTTAGTGTCCTGATGCTTTTGTAATAGCAATTAGTTAGAACGACTACAATCTAGTTTATATTCGAGGCTAAAATCGTCTTTTATCGTAAATCTCCTTTGTCTCGTAGTTTTAAATCTCCAAGTTTAAATAAAGGAATAAGTTCATCTTTATCGTTAGAGTCGCTTTAAAGAAAATATTGTTCATTTTCGACTTCCCAATACTTGGAAGAAACATTTAACAACAGTCATTACGCAAACATTGTAACAGCAAAATGTCTTTGGGATTCCATTAAACGGGATAACTGTGAAGTTATTCGGTAATGGAGGTACTAAAATATTATGGTGAACAAGAGATAAAACGTTCAGAGTACTTCCGCGCAATTTCGATACATGCTTGGGTCTTAGGTTAGTACTACTAAAGCTAGACAATGCAGATTGTAAATGGAGTGCCAAGCAAGGTTAGATAGTGGTCAGAAGCGAGCTTAGAAATAAAAAACTTCTTATAGGTTTTCCGGCTTTAATCTATAGGTAAAGGACTATTATTTGCATTTTATTCATTCGATGATCATTTTTCGTCTAATTTCTTGAGTAGGTAAGTAATTTCAAATCTATTTATTTTTAAATTATGAGAAAAATATATTTAGCCCCTCACAATAAGCCCTTTCATTTGATATGCCTCTGCTGCATATACATTTTCTAGTTTGTCCCTCATACTCAAAATTTATTTATTTGCGTAACACGTTCGTGTATGGTCACAGAAGTTCATATGTGTACCAAATTACAACAGAATCGGTCCAGTAGATTCGGAGAAAATTGACTGTGATAGACCGGATGATCCTATAAGGGTTTCGTTTCTTATGGATGTTCGGAACCCTAATCAAAAAAGTTTGAGTAATTTTGAAAAAACAATACATGCCAAATTAATGGTTACGTTTTAGAAATTACAATCTAAAATATGGGAGCAAGTATCAGAGCTTTTGCATAACAACCGGCCGAATTGCTGTCGGGCTACTCAGTCTAGGATTCCGTAGCCGTTGCCTCCACAACTATGAAATAAAACCTATCTCTTGACCATGAGTATGGTAGACCTTGATAATAGAGTTTCTTGTCCGTTCTTCTCCATAAGAATCTACCTTTCCGAATGGACAGTAGAGTCACTTTACTAATGTAATATTATTATTTTTACCGAACTGTAAACGATGACGTTCAAAAGTACCGTTTAATGGCCTAATTGAAATAAACGTTTTGACTTTGACTTTGACTTTGACATGAACCATGAAATTAATCCCATGGCAAGAAATATGCATCACTGGTGCCAGCTTAAAATTTGTTTACGAACATTTTCGTGATGGCGAACCCGAAAGCTATCAAAATACCCACAACAAAAATAAAAAAATCGTTCATCATGTAATTAATTTTGAGTCTGTTGGTAGTAGTACCTAAACTATGTTTTAGCGTCAGCTGCCACCGATCCCTGCCCGTTAGCACTCCATTTCCTTCCTATTCTATGTCCGTAAACGTACGGAACCGCACATAACACGATGTTATGTAGTGAAAGGTTCACACTTACGCGCAGTTCAGCTAACGGTATGTGTCTCCAAGAAATAGCTCTGTTTGGACAACCTTGTCTGAAGAGGTTTACTGAGACCTTTGAAGCGTAGTGGGAATTCAGTGGGATAGTTCCGCTCTATTGCATAGAGATCAAGTTATTCGTAGAAATAGGAAGGCAGGTTACTGGTAGTTAAGGTCGTATTTGATCTTAAGACACTTGTTTTCTGAGTAACAGAAGGTGTGATATAGAGTAATATGAGTATGTACTTAGAACGCATACATACGTCTATATATTTTTGACATATTTCTAGTATTTTTGTAAAAAGCAACTACAATTTATTTGAAAGTAACACTGACAGGCCAAATAACCGAACTCGGCATAAAGATAGACTTCGGCTGCCACCAATAAAACTAAAATTATTTAAGAAAAATGTAAACTGCATGTCGATTATTATTTACAATCATCTACCAAATAGTTTTCAAGACCTACCACTGACAATGTTTAAAAAAATATTTTTCAAATTATTATTTTTTAAAAGATATTACACCATTAATTTAGAAGACAAGTCAATAGAGTCTGCAATTTATAAGTTAAATTAATAAATTGACATCGATTATTGTGAATACATTTGCACGCCATGTTATGGCAGGATGTGCTGAAACAAATTTACTGTAACACCATATTGTTCCATATTCTAGCAAATTAAATATTTTGATTGATTGATTGATAGGTTAAATTAACTATGCTCAAATTTAAACCTTGTGGCTAGGTTACTTCTTAGACTATTATAAGGACTGTGTTAAAATATTGTTTTATTATTAAATATTTATAAAACTTTGTTTTTTGAAACATATAAGCAAAACCAGCAAACAGACTTTAAAAAAAGTGCGTAATAAAATTGGCCGTCGGCCCAACTAGCAGGGATGTTGAGTAGTGTTAGTATGTGTACGTTCAAAATAGAATACTAACACTACGCAATCGACATTAATTATCTTCTGAGTAACATAATGTGTAGACATGTTGTTACTCAAAAGATAAGTAACGTCTGAGGGCATTAGGATCTTGCTTCATTACATAAAATATATACCTACTAGCACTAGCTTCCTACTACACCTATCGTTTAATGGAATGACTGACTCAATGACTGGCCTGTTGGTCGAATGGTTAGTGACCCTGACTGCTAAACCGGAGGTCGTGGGTTCGATTCCCACTCAGGACAAATCTTTGTGTGATGAGTATGATCATTTGTTCTGTGTCTGGGTGTCATTTGTCTAAAATATGTATGTATTTAGAAATATACAGGGTGTCCCAAAACTCAACGTCAAGCCGAAACGGGGTGACAGGATTGATCATAACCATCACGAGAAAAATCTGAAAAAAAATCTATCCCATGCAGTTTAAAATTAATGGGCATTTTAAGAAAAACCTAGAAATTTGATCAAACTGTACCATTTTTCGGTTATTGTGGTTATTCTTTTTTATTTTTGTTCATTTGAACTTTGGAAACGTAATCCTAAATAACATTTCTAGAATCCCAATAAAAAATAATGACACAATTGCCTCAAGTTTCCGAGAATTGAGACTATTTGTTAAACTACGAATTTAAAATTTTCAAGATTCGTCGACTTTGACAGGCCCTCCTATAAAAAAAATGTACTAGAGTGCCTTGGCAAGTGGCATTAAAAGTTGGCGCATTTAATCAGAATTCTAAAATGGTACAATACTTGTTAGTTCCATACAATAGAAAAGAGTAAAAAAATTAAAACCTCAAGTAACCCGATTTTTGCTATCTCATTTTACTCAGTTAAAATGTTTTTAATTCACACAAGCTCTAGGTAGGTTCTTAATTTTAAGACAAAATGATGAGAGAGATGGATAATGGGTATGTTCGCCATGAGTGAGCGAGACAGATAGTGACGCCACTTTTACCAAAGTGAAAAAAAGTTAGTAAAATTAGTAAAATAATTAATACGAATACGAACGTGCGCAGTAGACGAATGAGCGAAACGTACTAACTGGTTGGTGTCGGACTGGTAGCGTAGCCATTTGTTTGGCTGAAACTAGTGCGAATGAAACAGATAGATGCCATAGCATCTATCTGTTTCATTCGCACTCGTTTAAACGACGCATCTCCGTCTCAATGCGTGGCGTCACTATCTGTCTCGCTCACTCATGGCAAACATACCCATTATCCATCTCTCTCATCATTTTGCCTTAAAATTAAGAACCTACCTAGAGCTTGTGCGAATTAAAAACATTTTAACTGAGTAAAATCTGATAGCAAAAATCGGGTTACTTGAGGTTTTAATTTTTTTACTCTTTTCTATTGTATGGAACTAACAAGTATTGTACCATTTTAGAATTCTGATTAAATGCGCCAACTTTTAATGCTACTTGCCAAGGCACTCTAGTACATTTTTTTTATAGGAGGGCCTGTCAAAGTCGACGAATCTTGAAAATTTTAAATTCGTAGTTTAACAAATAGTCTCAATTCTCGGGAACTTGAGGCAATTGTGTCATTATTTTTTATTGGGATTCTAGAAATGTTATTTAGGATTACGTTTCTAAAGTTCAAATGAACAAAAATAAAAAATAATAACCACAATAACCGAAAAATGGTACAGTTTGATCAAATTTCTAGGTTTTTCTTAAAATGCCCATAATTTTCAAACTGCATGGGATAGATTTTTTTTCAGATTTTTCTCGTGATGGTTATGATCAATCCTGTCACCCCGTTTCGGCTTGGCGTTGAGTTTTGGGACACCCTGTATAAGTATGTTTATCAGTTGTCTGGTTGCCATAGCACAGGCTCTGCCTAGTTTGGGATCGGATGACCGTGTGTGAGTTGTCCCAAGATATATTATTATATTATATTATATTATTATAATTTATTTGTATTAATGATTGCACATTTATACAAATATGTAACAGGAAGATTACTTTTCGAATTTCATGATTGGTCATTGTATTCTACATATCCGACCTTCCACGGTATCCTGTGACAAACACAAATGATTTAAAGCAGATAGTGTTACGTGTATTTCAAAGTTCACGAGAAAATTGCCGGAAAACCATTATTCAACACTAAATGAGGCGTGAAATATTCCTTTTTCAAATAACTAGTTCCATAAATCATTGCCAAGCTATTTCGAGTGGCTGCGAACAATTTTCAGTCCTGCCGGATTCTGGTTGAACTTGTGACACAATGCGGTGGCCGGAAACGGAAGGGCGACCGCAAAGTCGAAAACGGTTAACGGAATTTCACTTTTTGAGTTCTCACGGTCCTATATTTTATCTGGCTTGTGATAAAATACAGTATTATTTAAGTAGGTAATCTAGAGGTTCATGCATTTAAGCTTATGTCGTAGCATAACTTTTATCGATAAAATATTGAAAATGAATTAAATGTTGTTCGCCAATTAGTACACAAAAACAATGCAATTACTAACTTCGATTCTCAACTATATTTTTTTTGTTTTCCTGTTTTCACATTTACTTGAGTGCATTAATGCCGAGACATCTTCTATATCGTTCGTATTGTTTCGTCGGAAAGCACGTCACTTGAGAACGGCAGGACCGATTTGCAAATTTTTTGCTAAAAAAATAGAACCGCATCAAGTAAATTAAAAAAATCGGGCAGAATAAAAAGATAACCTTACCGGTTAAAGGGTTAAATTGCCAGACCTTAATCTAGAACTTGTCAACGCCACAAGTCCCAAAAGAATTGGAAGGGTACAGTGACAGGTTATTAACTTTTATGAGCTTTTATATCAACTTTAAAATACAATATCGTCCGTCTACATGCAAAACGACAGAATAATATTATGATAGTATATATGATTCAAGGGTTCATCATAAGTACAAGTCGAGCATTATTATTTATTGTTCAGGAGTGTAACTATTGCAGTATCAGACGTAGGTACGAATGAAGGCTCCCGAAAACAGGAATTATTCTATAATTTATTCGCGTCAGTTTGATATGCCCACCGAGCTACAGAATCCCCACGAATTTTGGAATAGCCATTTTAACTCAATAAGATGGCCTGAAGTCTCCCTGAAGCGCAAACTCGACATGTGAATTCTTCTATTCACAAAGATTCCGCCTTGGAGTTGCCAAAGAGCGATGGAACGCAGCATTCTTGGCGTAAAAAGACAGGACAGAATTGGAAACACCACGCTGCGTTCCAAAACGGGAATTATAGACGTGGGTAAGAAGGCTGCCAGGCTTCAATGGGGTTGGACAGGTCACGTGAGCCACATGCATTGTTACCGTTGGGCAAAAGTCTCCACAAAATGGGTGGTGCCCGAAGATGGACGGCGCCGCCGAGGGCGGCCCAGTAAGAGGTGGCGAGACGACCTGGACGCGTATTATGAGAGATGGCGCGAGGCGCAGGAAAAAAACTTGGAAGGACTTGGGGGAGGCCTTTGTCCAGCAGTGGGACAGCGTAGGATAAAACAAAAGAAAAAAGTTGGCCTAGACTTTTCCAAACTTTTTAGTCAGCTTCTAGTCCAACCAGATGCAGCTTAATACCAGTGTTTCACAAGGAGCGGCTGCCTACCAGACCTCCATAACCCAGAAGGGGTAACACGATGACCCTTGGCAAGACTGGTGTCAGATTTTCTGGCTTCTGACTATCCGTGACGACTGTCAAATGTCTACAAATGCCCGGACTAGCAGCTTGAAGTGCTTTCCGAGGCACGGAGGATTTTAGTTTCGATTTTCTCAGAAAAACCACTGATCCAATTTGGATGGGGTTTTTTCGATGCTCGTTTCGCAAGTATGCTGAAAGAGATTGCTTTAAAAATGAGAATCACTTTTGTACCTTTTTTCTGTTCCATCTTATCCTTATTACATCTGTTTGCTATATAGGCCTACATTATGGTTAAACAAAAAAGACTTATTCTCAAACTGTATTCGTCGTATCCTCGGAATCTACCTACTAATCCGAGATCATTTTTAACGTAAAGCTGGAGGAAGGATTCCGATCACATACCCAAGCAAGCTTTGGATTCGCATCCCCTAGCAAAAGAAAGCTTGGTCATCCCTGTCAAACCGGTCGACGCACCGTGTTCGCATAAACGACGAGCATCTTAATGCCGTGGAGCGAGGCGAAGCGTGAAACTCAAGACCTGCGATGTAAGAATACTGTGAACGCCCTCAGCCCCATTGACGGGTGTTCTTATAAACGATTTATTATTAGGACGTTTATTTGAAAATATGTTGACTATACGAGTGTGTCCTCGGCCAGAAAGTGTCTGAGCCTTAGCTTTTTTAAATAAGATTTTGGTTGTTCGGGTTTCTATTCTTGTATTGAATATGACATGTGAATTTAGTTTAAGGTTGAATGTTTTACTGTTTTTCCTTTTTTGGTACCTGTGTTGTGTTTTTCACACTCTTTCTTTCCAATCTGTTTTATAGAAGTGATGACTTTTAATTGGCTGTCAGCATAGATATAATATAATATTTGTGTGGCTGTCAGTCTCACATGCTATTTTTTTTATTCTGTTTGTTTTAGCTGTAAGTCATCCATAGTTGGTAAATTAAATTAAATAGCTAGTAGAATTAAGTATGGCGAATCTATTTTAAATTTGTCTTAACAAGGGGTCATAGGAAATTCAGTTAACTAAGTAAACAAGACTCATTGATGTTAGTAAATACTTTGTTTTAATACTCAAAAACATAGAGCTGTAACAAAAATATAAAATTGAGCTCGCACTGGGCGTATGTATACAGCCTGCTACAAGGCACAATTTCTTTAATTCTTTCATCAGTGTATGATTTGTTTTTTATTTTATTAAGGACTGAATAAATGGAAGTCCAAGCTGAAATAGATTGGGCACGCCACCATTGCGGCGATAAGATCCCTCTTTGAGGAGTGGCTGGAGAGGCGCTACGGCGTCCTCACTTTCCGCCTGACGCAGGTACTAACCGGACACGGCTGTTTCGGGAGGTACCTGTTTCGGATTAAGCGGGAGGACACGCCCGGGTGTCAGCACTGTGAGGATCGCCCGGAGGACACGGTGGAGCATACGGTGGAGGTCTGCCCTGCTTGGGCTGAGCACCGCCGTGTCCTCGTCGAGGCGATCGGCGGCGGCGACCTCTCGCGTCCGGCCCTGGTTGAATCCATGGTCCGGAGCGAGGAGGCTTGGGAAGCGGTCACCTCCTTCTGCGAAGCAGTAATGCTAGCAAAGGAGGAGGAGGGCCGCGCGAGGGAAAAGCAAGGCCTTCGCCCCAACCGCCGCAACAGGAGAAGACGCCCCGGGCGTCGGGAATCGCAGGGTGATCCCCGGCCACCGTAGGCGCGGGCCTGCGGACGGTGAGCATTGGGTGGCTCGCTGTCCGATCACCACCAGGCCCGGGTCGATGGCGCGTTGTGTTTCACGCGCGCCTCAAAGAGATGTCAGCATAAAAGACGGGGCCCGCTAGGGCCAAAGCCTGCCAGGGTTGCGGAATCTGTTCGAAAGAGTCACCGCGGCCCTGGAACGCAAAGGGCTTTAGAAGGAACACGGATGGGTTTTAGTCAGTAAGAGTCTGACACGCCCTTCCGCTCCACCCAGAGCGGAAGAAGTCATTTGATGATTTCCCATCCTTAAAAAAAAAAAAAAAGCTGAAATAGATATGTTTTTATAAAGAAATGTAATGTGTACCATCTACGAAACTTCCTGGAATTTCTGAATTTAGTTTTCCTGCAATTAAGTAGAATTTAGTTTGCGTCAATCACACTACATTAGTTCATTTATGATTAATTAATTACTTTAACGATAGGTATGTGTTATCAATATTATCGTCTATGTATTCCTAATTAGCTGTCAGATGCATCACTGATTCGTTGAACAAGTAATACAGATATTACAATCAGTACAAGTAGTTACGGATATTTGACTAGTATGAAAAATGATATTAAAACATTACGATTTGTCAAAAAACAAATAAAAATTGTTGAAAAACAGAAGTTATATTTTTTGAAGTAATAATCCTTGTCACGCAAAATGTTATTTTTGCTGGCTCAATTCAATATGACGGGACTTCTGAGTGACGTCACACGCAATTAACAACGGTATAGTTGAAAAAACTGCTTTTAAAGTTTTCTCATTAAAACCCCAGAAAGTGAAACCAAGTTTTTAAAAAATATTTATTGTGGGACATTCGTATTTGGGTCACAGAAATACATATGTGTTCCAAATTTCAACTGAATCCGTCCATTACATTCGGAGAAAATCGGCTGTGACAGACGGAGAGAAAGACAAACAACCAAGAAATCCTATAAGGGTTCCGTTTGTTCATACAGAGGTTCGAAACCCTACAAATTCATTTACGCATGTATACTAATAAATTAATAAATGAGTTTCAATTAATGAGATTCATCATTTATAAAGAAGTAAAGTTTTTGATAAAGGGGCACCGAAACAGTCTCTATCTCCAACATTTATTGCTGCTTATTCGACATAAATTCACTATGTTACTAACTATACCTTCAGGGTTGCGGATTTTGTTCGGAAGTGTCACCGTGGCTCTGGAACGCAAAGGGCTTTAGACGGAACACGGATGGGTTTTAGTCAGTAAGAGTCTGTCACGCCCTCCCGCTCCACCAAGAGCGGAAGAAGTCATTTGATGAATTCCCGTCCTTAAAAAAAAAGTAACTATACTTACCTATTATGAATTTACTTGATATAGAAAATTTTATAATATTAACATAATAACATTTTAAGCTTTCGAAATTCTCAAAGGCTCAGACAGAAACAAAAAAAAACTAGATAGTCAAAACAATTCTATTTACTCTAAGCGCCTATTATATTTAAGCTCTTATAAAAACGTGTAGGTGTCAGATATCCTTACTAATATTATAAATGCGAAAGTTTGTATGTATGGATGTTTATTACTCTTTAACGCAAAAACTACAAAACGGATCTTGATGAAATTTTCTGCAATAACACAGAATTTTTAACCCGGGAGTATGTTCCCTTGGGATAATTTTCAACTTTCACGCGGGCGGATCCGCGGGTGGCAGCTAGTCTTTATATAAACGTAAGTAGATTGAAATGTGTTTATTTATTTAAATAAAGAGTCTCGTCGTTTCTTTATTGTGCTTTTTTTCGCCGGTAAGAAATATGCATGTAATATGTATTATTATAAATGCAAAAGTTTGGATGTTTGAATGGATGGATGGATGGATGTTTGTTACTCAATCACGTCAAAACAGCTGTACAGATCTTGATGAAATTTCTATGGGACAAATCGGAACGTATATTCTTTCACATGAAACGATTTTTTTAAATCGGTTCATAAATGACGGAGTTATGAAGTAACGAACATTAAAGAAAATACAACCGAATTGAGAACCTCCTTCTTTTTTTGAAGTTGGTTAAAAAGTTCTCATTTTTGACAGATTGCGACTGAGATGCAAATGCGAACGTTGCTTGAAAATTTGTAGAATAAGCACTATGGTTAGGTTGCGGATATTGTTCGAAAGAGTCACCGCGACCCTGAAACGCAAAGGGCTTTAGAAGGAACACGGATGGGTTTTAGTCAGTAAGAGTCTGACACGCCCTTCATTCCCACGATCACGCCCACGCCAAGTCATTTGATGATTTCTCATCCTTAAAAAAAAAAAGAAGCACTATGGTTACAAAACATTTTTTATCCATATTCCCTATGAGAGGTATTAGGAATGAGAGACGACTTCATAATGGTGACTGAGTGCGATTGGTGTTGTTGTTATTGTCGTAGACTTGCTTTTGCCTTGGTTTCGTTCCAGTGATCTACCCCACAAGAACCGACCATTTGTTCATAGTCTATGAGCTTTCCATCAGTGAAAAAATAATTGGATCAGGAGTAAACTTAGGCGGAGTGATCGTGAAGTGAACTGTCATTCCATCTTGTTGGTAGGGATTGACAGCTCACTTCATCTTCACTTCACTCGGTGAGAGGTTTACAGAATCGCACTGCAGTACCTGCTACCACATATAAATAAACAAACAAACATTTTAAGCTCTTTACTACGTTACTTTTTACAAATCATGTTGATTTTGAATTCGTATAAAACATGAACTGACAACTTTTTAACAGTGTTAAAAATGAACAAAGGTTTTAATTAAGGTCCTATTCTTTTCAGAAAATATTATTATATTCAGTAATTTCAGCAGTGTTAACGAAAAAATATTTTTAACATAGCACCTGAAAGAGTGTTTCTAAAAAGAGCTATCAAAATTTTAATAATATTTTTACACATTTAACAAAATGAGTTAATTTAAAAGTGCCTACAGATTTGATCTTTTTTTATTTTACACGTTACGCGTTATGTTATGTGCAGACAAGAAGCTCTAGCTAGATAAACTCGCATTTTCTCAGCGAGAACAATGACCAAAAAGACTATAATGTAGGAGGTTGGCCATGTTATATTATATTTTAGACTTTCTACGACCGCTACCTATTTCGTGAAAATAGTATTTCTAATTTAAGAATAGAATACTCTTTATGTGCGTACTCTATGAAGTTACAGAAGAGATAGATGGAGGACTTATCGCTAAAAGGTATATTTTAAAGAAGTTTGGTTAACTTTAGTCAACGCGATAGCTCCAACAGCTTGGTGGCAATTGTGGCCTGAGATGTGGAACGGGATGACGACTCATCGTACCTCATTTAGTTACGTCCAAAACACAGTTTTAATTTATTTTTGTGTTTAATTTCTGATATGGTGTGTGTAAGTAACTTAATTTGTAACGTTTTTAAACTAAGGACTCTGAGCTGAAATATTTTTTTTACTATAGTACCTACCTACATTTATTATTGTGTTATAGCAGGTATGTTCTTGTTTTTCCGTCAAAGTTGTAAGTAAATTGTTGTTATCACTATGATTCTTATAACATCAAAGTAAATGATTTTTAGTATAATATTGTGATTACCGGTTCATCTTTGACTAGTTATTGTCCGCAACTTCGCACGCGCATAATATCCCGTTTTTCCTGTTCCCGTTCCGGTGTAGCCTATAGCATTCCTCATGAATGTGGCTATCATATACAAAAATAATTTTCCAAATGTGACTGGTAGTTCCAGAGATTAACGCGTTCAAACAAACAAACTCTTCAGCTTTATTATATTAGTTTAGATTTTCCTATGCTATTTGTAGAAGCTCTATTAAGCTTAGCCGAATAGTCCATATAAACCCACGTAATGTTTTCAATTAAACTCCAACGCAAATCCAGACTATTTTTGTCGGTTATTTACTTTAGATTCTGAGCGTCTTATCATCTTATATTAAACAGTATGAGATCAAATTAATAATTTCAATAACTTATCGAAGAATCGTTACATAGGTATTTGTAATTAATTACATTTAGTCTCTCAGAACTTTGCGTCTCATTAAGTTTGTAAGTATAAATCAATCTTTGTATTTAATTTACCAAGATTTCTACCTTCGTATACCTATTTATCAACTCCTTACGTCATTTTTAAGAGATAATATAGATTTTGAATGTTTTTCTTATTTAGCGAGGTACCGAGTAAAATATTTTATTAAAGATGACAAACCCAAGATATTGATTTCAGACTGCTTAGAAAATAAAGAGATGTTCGATGATGAACTTATTGATTTATTCAAAACTATATTGAGTTATCGAAAAAAATAAAATAACAAACAAGTTCCACATTCGACATGATTTTATTAATTTTACTAAAGTGGCATTTGAAGATCAATTTTAGTGGTAATTTTATAGTACATTTGGATTGAGTTCTTTTCAAATATCTTTTTAGAAACCACTTCAAGATTAACATTGTAAATGCAACTAATTTTGCAGAGTAGAAAAAGTTCTTATGAAATCAAGCCTGCTAAAAGCGTTTGTTCTTTCAGTCGCCTCCACTATAAAGGTACCCAAGATTTTTCATGATTTTCGGTAGCAGGTCTACTTGATGGCGGATAGGGCTATCGTCCTATCCGCCATATGTTAGCATCAAAGGCAACTGTAAACCCGGTGGATAGGTAGCACTCTCAAAGTATAAATTGATACGGTTGAAACAGCTTAAACCTATAGTTTCCCAACAACGCTCCTGGATCCAAAGATAATACTTTGACGTGTTGTATAAAAAGACGTTCACTTTCACGAAATAATACCAAAGGGCGTTGACTTTTCCGTGTTCGGTTCCGCGGTGACCTGCAAGGAGGACTGATGACCTGGTGACTGTTCTAGATTTCAAATAGCACTTATGAAAACATACTGATGAATTGCTAAGTATTTAGCTACGTCTTTCAATCAGGGTGGTTTTAAGTCGTAATAGCACCTGGGGCCCTAGAGCTTGGTGGTAGTATCAGAGATTAACAATTACGACTATTTCAATGTGACAGCGATAAAGACAACAATTAATTAGGAAGGTGCTACTAAATTAGAACGATTTGTGAAAAAATACCTAAATAACATCGGTGGCATACGTTTGAAGTTATTGTATCATTGTCACGCAAAACTTCGTTATACTGGTTTGACAAAAATTCACTATAACGTAACATGTTAGTCGACGTCACAAGCAATTAGTGCTGTAACACTCACAACTTCGTATATATTTACTGCGTCATGTCTTTTCAAAATCCAGTCAAATACACTATTATTTCCCTGATAAGAGATGGCAGTGTTAGCCACACTACCACCTAGTGTGGCTAACACTGCCATCTATCTACAAGTACGATGTCTCATTAGCAGAGGTCGGAATTAGGTAGAGTTATTTATGTACTTGCATCGAAATGTTGATATTAATATGGATCTTCCCGGGATTTCTAATAGACAATCCCGTGTGGCCAACAATATTACAAATAAATAATAAAATATATCTTTTGTTCTCACAAACTATGGTGTGCGAACTACAAATGTGGCAACATCGCGCGTGTGAGCATTGGAATTTTGCAACTTCGGACATCCGATGTCGTTGATGTAAATTTGGCAACGTCGCGCGCGCTGTGGTTTAAATGGTGTAAAAGTAAATAACTTTTTATTTAATAAATCACTGGATTTTTCTGCTCTTTCAAATGAATCGTGGGATTTGAGGTATATCCACTTTATTCCTTCGCTGTATGAGTTCAGTGTAAGTACATCAATAAATCTACCTAATTCCGACCTCTACTCATTAGATTTACTAAAACAAACAACTTGTAAACATAGTCGTGGGCAGAAATTAGTCATTAATAAACATGAAATATACTGCCAAGGTTTTGTGTCAGAAGTGGCAAGGGAATATAGATGGAAAATAAATAGACTATCAGACATGAGAAGCTTTGAATAAATTCAACACACGGACAAACAACGGATGACCTTCAAAGGAATTTCTTCTTGTTATGAAATTTTCGGTAGGAATTAATACCTAGATGTTTGCTATTCATCATCTGCCTAGGCCTTTTCCCAACTATATTGGAACTATATTGGGGTCGGCTTCCAGTCAAACCAGATTCAGCTGAATACCAGTATTTTACGTAGAGCGGCTGCCTGCCAGACCTCCATAACCCATTAACTGGGTAACACGGTACTCCTTGGCAAGACTGGTGTCAGATTATCCGTAACGACTGCCAAAGATCTACAAATGACAGTCGGGACCAACGGCTTAACGTGCTTTCCAAAAAGGCACGGAGGAGTCTCGGTATATAAAGATGGTCACCCATCCATAGACCAACCTCGGCAAGCATTGCTTAACCTTGAAGATCGACCTGTGCGGCTGTTATTATTTAGCCTCGAGATGTTTGCTGTTATAGAAGATTTATTACGGACCGCAAGTAACTAGTAACTCTAGGTTATTTTTACATAAACTGTCCTATTCTAACTTCATCATATGTTGTTGTTGTATGGTATGTGTTTAGTTTAATAAAGATTACGTATAAAAATGAGACGTAATTCATTATTGGAACATAAACAAAACACTTTTCATAAAAAAAAATCGCAAATTCCATCATTATTCAGTCTTTCTCGGCAATAATAACATTCTCATTAAATATTTACATCGTTTATTCTTAGAAGGTAAAGTACTTACTGCTTAAGAACCAAGTTTATCAAACATAATTTTGTTTTGTTTTCTTAGTAGGTAAAACTGATTTATTAGTTGTTGTTAGACAAACAAATACAAAATAGGTATATTAGCATAACGAATTAGTGTAGCATTTAGACAAAGAGGTTTGACAGCCGGCTAATAGCGAGTACTGTGACGTGAGAGCCACCGCAGTTGCAGTGACAGAGAGAGACGACGCTGTAATAAAGGATTAATAGTAGTACCCTTTTCTCACAATGAATTATAATTACATAGTGTGAAACTTGTAAATCTAAACCGCAATCATTAAATGTCAGTGTCACATTATATACGTGGAATATTGACATTACACCAATAACCCTTGAAAATCTCAAACGGCGATAATATAACCTTATTGGGAGCTATATATTAGAGCCTTTAGAGAGTTTGGGGTTGAAACATTAGGCCTCGACCCATGGGGTCCAAGTGCTCACCGAGTCTTTCGGGACATCAGTAAACAACTCTTCGACTGTTCACGTGACCAGATGGCTGGGCTTTTCTTAGGCCAAAGAATCAACATTGCCATTCAACGCGGCAATGCTGCCAGTGACCCGGGCACTTTTACAATTGACAGCGATGTGGATGAATTTTTTGATGCCCAATGATTTATTTTGTTTTTATACGCATTTGTACATAATTTCGCGATTATTAGTCTAGTTGTTTAAGTATTTAGTTGTTACTTATACTTATTAAAGTTCGTTAAGTGAACCCTTGAAAGTATCTACTAACAGAAATAAATATTGGCTATTTATTAATGCTAGTGAGGAGAGCTATCTTGTACGATGTCTTTTACACATACTCAGCGGGATACCCGAACTGGTCCTTCGAGCCGGATTAGTAGTATTTCAAATTGTAAAATTAAATAATTTTCTGAAGAGAAAAACCCAAATCTACAATGTTAACGTTCTTGACTGTCGTAGTTTTCATTGTCATCATCATTTCAGCCGGTCATCATATCTAGCTTAAAAAAGCTACTACTGTTGTAGTCGTCGCAGTTCCGATCTAGGTACTGACCTAGATCGGAACTGCGACGACTACATCAGTAACTAAGACAACTATCAAACATACACATTGCATATTTATGAAAAAACTTTAAGATTTTACAAAAAAAAATAGATTAAAAAAATGGACTTGTTTCTCGCTTCAATGTATTATCTTAAAGGAAAGCGTCGATTATTTCAGTATGAACGACGTTTTCCGGCTCTATTTTTAGAACGATTATATATATTCGTATATTTGTGTTACATGTATTTCTATACATTTTTCACTAAGGCCATTTTCTGCTATGATGTCATTTAATTAATTGCATTGCTGTCTCTGTTTATTTTAAGAGATATTTTATTTCTTATATATATATACTTAACTGTACACTTAATAATAAGAACAGGACAATCAAACATAAAATAAGTGTACAATGGGCGGTCTTATCAACCTTTGGATGGATTAAACGAAAGGAGATACATAGATTTAGGGCTGTCAGTGTACAAACGTTATAAACAATACTAATTAGAAAAAATGATATAAAATACATAAATACAGTACCAATTAATATACTAATAAATATCAAATATTTTATTAAGACAGGAGCGGAAAAATTAAGTTACGTTATTAATTATTATTAATATTTTAGTTAATTTTAAACTGTGACCTATCTTTATCTCGATTTTGAGAAATTATAAAAACGTATTTGATAGGTTCCACTTACCAGATATCTGTAGATCGCGAAGGGCACATACTCCAGCATGACGAAGACATCAGCTACCGCCAGCCACTTCAGCAGCCGGTTGATAGGCGCCGCAGCTAGGTCACGCCGGGTCAAAACTGCTACGTTCAGCGCATTTGCTAAGCTTCCGAAGAAACATACCTGGGATAAAAATATAAAACATTGAATTAGCGTCACAATCTATCTGCCTAGCCTTTTCCCAACTAGTTATGCTGGATACCTACGCAACCCAGTAACTGGGAAACGCGATACCCTTTAGCAAGACTGGTTCCAGATTTAACTAGCGTCACATTTACGAAATATTAAAATTTATAAAGGACGGTTCCGGACTCGAAACCTTAATAATAATGACTGTGCAATAACTGCCTGCTATTAATCCGAAGTATTTTAATAATATTGATAAGCCAGGCAAGATCCATAGTGCCATGGTATTAGGTAATCAGTCCACTATACCGCCCAAACGGATAATCTTACAAATTTTGTTTCTATATCTAATAACAGTCCAGCACCAATCGTGGGTGGTCACTGAGTGCACTTGCGTAGTGTACATATATGTATTAATCATTGGCACCAAGTATCTCACGGGGTCTGTGCGAGTGGGCGTCAGCCTTTCAGCATTCCAAATGTAATAATAATTTTAATTATTATAATTTTTTATAATAATAATTTTAATTATTATAATTTTTTATCATAATAATTTTCATGATTAACAAGATTAATTTCGTTAACAACAACAAATATTAGTATAATTCAAATGTATGTTTATACATAACCAATTAACAGATGAAATAACAAGTAGAATTACTAATTAGCAAACACAATAGTAAAACAATGGCGACTTGTCTTTTTTTGACAAGTCGTCAGCTGAGTGCGGGTTGAATGATCAAGCAGTAAACAATATCCACTGGCAACAATGTAGTCATGAGGGTTAAAAATTTAACAAGGAATTTCAATAATTTCTACAAACTACAAACAAATTCTATCCTCCCGGAAATATCCGTTTTTCTGACTTATCCAATAGGTAGAACTGAAGGTATATTGTACAGCAAAGCCGTTTGAGATGCGTCGTTTTATTGTGCCTTTTAGGCAATTGATATCAAACTTCAATACAACAAAACTCAAAAAACATGCGCCCGATTTCAAAATGGCGGGAATAAAGCCATTACGGACAGAAGCTATAGCCGCATTCTGTAACTTATGGCTCAATTAGATAACAAAAGTTGGCGCTTAAAGCTCTTTCCGACCGAATGTACTTTTGGCAATCTAAAATGCGTTTGCAGCACATCTAAGAGATGGCAGTCCGGTTTTTAACTGGAATAAAAAAATAATCGCTGGTTCTTTCAAACGCCAAACGACCCTTGTTTGGCGTATGAATGGAATTGTCTGGGGGCGCTGTTGGTAATAATTGTGAGATTGTCTGTGGAAATGATATTGAAAAAACTGGCCAAGTGTGAGTTAGAATCGCACACGATGGGTTGCGTATCATAAATCAAATAAATCACATTAGTAACTCGCTGTGTCTCAAATTTAAACTGTCTATCAGATAGGCGGACGGACAGACAGTGGTTAAGTACTAGGTTTCTTTTGGTTATCCTTCGGAGAATGGACTTGGATATTAAGAAACAACGTATAGATGGATATGTAAGAAATAACGGGACTATGCGGCCAATAGGTTCCTGTAATTTTTCATATTATTGATGTCTCTGTGTAGAACTCTTCTACATCTGCAAAAGATTGCAGGAGCGGAAGAGTAGTAGGATCTTTTTCAAAAAATCTAGTCTCTATCACAAGAGTGATAGAAACTAGATTTCTAGAAAAAGGTAACATCTGGCAGAATGATCTATTTACCTCTGTCATACCTTTCTGCCCGTATACACTCCATTTTTTCTGTCACTTTTTTTTTGTTTTATATAGTATCGAGGATAACGCTCAGTCCATTATATTCTATGATTCCGATTTGGGAAAATAATCCTTGTACTGCTGCTTTAAGGTTGTTAGGTAGACTTATCTGCAGTAAATGGATTTATTTGACAAAAAAATATAAAGGCCATTGACGAACTGACTCAAAAGGCTCGCCTCGTCCTTACTTAAGGAAAAAGTAAAATATTTCATCGTAATCGAAACCACTTCCGTGACCCGTCTACATACTGGCCCACATCTTCCAATTGTGATATTTATGTCTCAGGGCCCCATAAATATAGAGGTGGTTAGCAATCAGTCGGCTTTAGATTCTTAGATTATTTTGGAGTGAAGCCAATTTTGATTTTTACGATTGTTTACAGGAAACATCAATAGTTTTTTATGAATGAGCAGTATTTTTGTGGAAAATATATCTTTATTTATAAAAGAAGGAGAACATGATTTTGTTGATAAGGTGCCGCGACAGATCCGTTTTATAGTTATTCCTGTTTTTCTAAGTACTTTGATTCTAATCGGGCTTCTGAAAAAACCTTTTGTACCTATTTTTTTCTGGCCTCTGTTCTGCTGTTTCTTAAAGTAAATATTATTTTATTTATTTATTTATTTAACAGTATACAGACAGTCAGTGCAGACTCCGTATAATTGTAGTTAATCTTTATTAGATTATAATTTCTCGATATATGATGAAAAAATCGTGTGGCATACAATAAATCCCATTCATATTCAATAGGTTCCAATACATCCGTGTCTTATTAAGAAAAAATAGTTTACAATTTCACGTAATATTTTTTTACAATCTTACGGCGTTTGCAATTTTCCGGTGACATATACCAACTGCCCTCTCACTTCACTATTCAGTATTAAGAAAACTCAAACATGTCTTGACATGTAATTGATTGATAGATTAGTTAATACATGGACTCTTCAAAAATTAAAAATTAACTCCAATTTTTATTTGAAGATGATGTTTTAAAGAGACTGAACGAATAGTTTAAATTAACCTTTCTGTGTTTTAACCTTTTTGAAAGCTGCTCATAAAAGGAATTAATTTAAACTAGTCGTTTGAGACGTCCAGCTAACTTGCTTTGATGTTTATTTAAGTATTTTCTTGTAGAACCACAAGCACAGTTGCGAAAGTATCTATCGACTAGACAGATGACAATAATTTTATATAATAACTAGCTTTTGCCCACGACTTCGTACGCGAATATCCCGTTTTTTTCCCGTTTCCGTAGGAAATTCCCGTTCCCTTAGAGCCTATAGCATTCCTCATGAATGTGGTTATCATATACCATTTTGGCCTTACACAGATAATTATTTTATTATACTGTTTAGTTATTAATTTTATTTTACTGGTTTGCTTGTCTTGTGCGAGTCCCAAATAAACATTTTTCTTTCTTTCTTTTCTTTCCATATTCAAAAATATTTTTTAATTCTATATCCGACTGGTAGTTCCAGAGATTAGCGCGTTCAAACAAACAAACTCTACAGCTTTATTATATTAAGTATTAGTATTGATTTATTATTATCTCCGAAGACCGACTATTAACTACTGGTTTGAGATTTCTCATTATTTTGGTATCTGAGTTTGATCTTAAATCGATAGGTACTTATAAAGTTTTGCCAGTAAATTCACTTTCTCATTTGATATTCAATGAAACCATTAACTGCTATTTTGTACTAGGTCCTTATTTCTGAATTTAAAACTGAATTAAATTTTATGTATTTGTTTTTTTATTTTGGTATTCTTTCTATCTATGTAGCCTCTTTTGACCCACTGATGAGAAAGACCTCGGTCTCTTTTTAACCGACTTCAAAAAAAGGAGGAGGTTCTCAATTCGGTTGTATTTTTTTAATGTTTGTTACCTCATAAATCAGTAATTTATGAACCGATTCAAAAAATAAAATCATGTAAAAGAATATACGTTCCGATTAGTCTTATAAATTCATCAAAATCGGTTCACTAGTTTGGTTTTTAAATCAAAATAGCTAGAAGCAATAGAAAATATATATCCAAGTTAGTGAACAAAATTGCGTGTTTTGCTTTCCTACGACTATCCAGTGGTGTTGTTGTGTGTGGGGTACAACTAAAAAGTGAACAATATTTTTTTTATTAAATACAACCGACTTCGGAAGTCGGTGTTTGTTTATTCGTATTTAACTCCGACTTCCGAAATTAAAGTTATTTTAATACTTTGTAGTATTTTAGTCGGTTGTATTTTTTTCCAAAAAAGTTTTTTTTTGCACACAACTCTAGTCGGTATTCTTTCGATTTTTATTTATTTTAGTTTCAAATAATTGTGCACGATATTTTCTTTAGTTCTACACAACACTAATAACGGTACCCATTATCAGGAAAACGTGTCCATTTCAAGCAACTAAGTTATGTTAAAACCAAAATAAATAAACAACATGTTTAACAGCTCATAAATCAAAGATACTCACGATAATCCGCAAAAACAAAATACTCGAGTTCGTCTATCAAAAACCCATCAATTCAAAGTAAATATCCCTTAATTCATTCACGTGACCTTAATTATGGTAAATCTGATACCCTAGGTTATGTTTGCGAATCATTATGGGCCGATGATCAAGCCAAATGGGCCAATAATGTCCGTTAATTGACGGATTTACGGTTTTTTACAACGGTTTTATGTTAATACTTCTTTATTTATGTTTATGAAAATGTTGACTGCGGTGAAAAATAATGATCGTGATGTATGATGATTCTATTTCAATTAATTTAAAAAAAACGTCCACGTGCGAGTCGAATTCTTACACGAAGGGTGCCATAAACCGAAAAAACACGTTTCTTGTATGGGTTTCTTTAAATTTTAATTTTTATGATTTGCTGTTATAGCGGCAATATACTCAGTAAAAATTTCAACCGTGTAGGTACCTATTACGGTTTTTAAGACATGGCCCGCTGACAGATATACGGACGGACGGACAGCGTAGGCTTAATAATAGGGTTCCGTTTTGGTTACTTTTTGGATACGGAACCCTAAAAACCGAACGCTAAAAACAACTAACTGCATCAGACTGCTTGAAAAGTCACTTGTTCGGGAGCTTTTAGTCGTTTTTTGCGGTCGGGTTTATTGACACAAGTATTTTTTATTTCCTGCATTTTAGTGATTTACATTTTTAGAAGCTTCTCCGCATGCCATTAACTTTGAGCCCGCACATTAAAGCTCATAAAATTTGCCATTAAGATTTTTTAAGAACATTATGTAGCAAGTGACACTCGCGCCGTTAAGTCGAATCTAATGACGTATATTTATCAAAATCTGTGGAGTCGTTGATTAGTTACGAGTGGACATAGTAACGGAAATTAATACATACATGCCTATAGGTTAAAACACATAACCCTCTCTTTGGGCTTCGACGCAGTCGGGTAAAAATTAACCTACCTAAATGCTATAGTAGGCGCCAGATAAATGTGGAATAAAGTATATTGACCTTTCCCTAATAACTGCTCATAGGTACCTGAACAATTAAATATGAATCGTTTTTCATTATTAGAAAATGTTAAGGATCACGAGAGATGATGATTCGGGACAGTTTTGTGTCATTAATTCCGTTTTTCAAATTAACAATGTCAATAAATGTAGGTGGGTCAATGACCGATATTCCACGATTATCTGGCGCCTACTATAGTACCTACTTAATAGAATAAAGCTGATGAGTTTGTTTGATCGAACGCGCTAATCTCTGGAATAACCAGTCGAATTTGGAAAATTCCTATTTAATATCTATTTGTATATGATAGCCACATTCATGAGGAAAGCTATAGGCTATAGGGGAACGGGAATCTCCTACGGGAATCGCAAAAAACGGGATATGCGCGTACGAATTCACGAGCAAAAGCTAGTTATCCAAATAAATATGTAGGTACTTACAAATTTGCGATTTACCTATATCTAATCGATCATATAATCAAATAGATTGAAATAAATGATTATTATTTATTAAAAATAACATACCTTTTAAAAACCTAAAAGGTACTACTGATCGGCTGGCTTAACCACAATTCCACCTGAAGGAAAGCCATGATGTGGTCGACGATGGGTCACGCTTGCCTAAAAGTAATTTATTCGCCCTTGACTTACGGCTGGTCTCAAAAACGTATCTAACTTTGACCAACTGTCAAATTAGCTACCAACAGTGACTGAAACATAATGTTTGCCTTTCCAACATGACATTTCAGCTACTGTTGGTAGCAAATTTTACAGTTGGTTTGACGTAGATACGTTATTGAAACCGGCCGTTAAACACGGGTTGTAGCTATCAGGAAATACAGCACTGATCCTATTACAGAAATTCTTTTTCTGATTGAAAGCAACACTTACCTACGCCGAGTGCTTTGGATTTTTATCCTTAAAAAATACACAGCTCCTTTGGGGTAGACTACGGGAGCTAAGTCGCGCGGAAACACATTTATGTAGTTTCCGATTAATATCAACTAAACTCTATATTATATTACATACAAATTGACATACCTAAGTGAACGTTCACGTTAACGCGATTGGGTATATTAAATATTCGGCCTTTTAAAAGGTCAAACAAGCATTGTTAAGTAGTGTAGCGGCATCAATGCCGTCACATGAAAAACAAAGAAGCGAAATTTGTACGGCAACAAAAAGAACCGCAGCGCCATCTACGACGAACCTATATCGAAATCCTGCATCGCGCAAGCAAAGTTCTCCGTGCGATTTGAACATATACAACAGTACGAATAACAACTATCGGGAAGTTGCCCACTAGACACAACAACAACTACCGTCTGGTCAGGAGGATCCTCCCATTTCCAGTGGAGGTATTCGTGACTTTACTCTTTGTACCGCATACCTTAGTTATACCTATTAGTTGCGAAAACGTTGATCATTCCATAAGTGTCTTCATAGTTATAAGCTTGTTTTCATGAAACTCGGGAACAATATCGACTTCAATCATAACTTCAGCATTGTGGTCAAAAGTTATGGAGAACGGTTAATGTATTAATTAATCGTGTTAAAAAGTTGTCGAAAAGTGAACTATTCGACCTAGTTCTCAAGAAGAGCAAGGAATAGTATCTGCAGAAGGCTCGCTCAACTGAAAGAAAGAAAGAAAAAGAGTTTATTTGCCACAACCATGACGCATACCAAAAAATAAATAAATAAAATTACAAAAGTTATGCAAGTTGGGAAGATATGCGTCACATTCGCGCAAAACGGCCATCGCCAATTCAACGAGTGAAAATAAAAGCGTCTATAATGTGGCCCCAAACGGAATAAGGCGCAATCGTTATCCGTATCACTGATAGGATATTATTTTTTCAAGAGTCCATAGACGCGTTCGTACAGCACAATCGAGTGCTATTCGCTAGTGAACAAGGGGGTTGAAAATCAATCATCCCTTAATTTCCCATTTAAAAGGCGGTAGCATTTCATTTTCAAATTTTCCACCTTTGAGGCCTAATTTTTTTTAAATTTAATTCCAATTAAACTATATTTTTTTAAATCGAACTAGGTACTCTGTAAAAAATTATGCGGTCATACGAAGAAATAAATACGTAAAAAATATATATATATATATGTTTAAGATGCACGTCGACTTGAGAATCTTCTCTTCCTTTAGTCGTCGGTTAAAAAATGTCAGGTCATCAATCCCACCCTAAATGATTAATTTTTGAACTCTTTCTACAGCTTACTTTTCTGTATTGACCTACCCAGCTTATAATAATGGATAGCAGTCACCACATAAACTAATAAAATGATCTAGAAAGGAACAATAACGTCTTTACTTTGTAGGAATCGTGTGTATTAGAAGCTTTCTTTCGTTTAATTGAATCGTGATCGGGTAGCAACAGCCGGTCGATTCTGTAAACATGTCGAAGTGAAGGCTTGGGTGAAGAGATCACGAAGTGGGCTGTCATTCCATCTTGATTATATGGACTGACAGCTCACTTCGTGATCACTTCACCCTAGCGTTCACTTCAGACATGTTTACAGAATCGCACTGCAGTTCTAGAATTAAACTATGTTCTATTGGTATGACCTCTCCCCGACTTTAAACCGCGTCAACCGTTACAAAATGTTTTTATTTAAGCCAGTCCACCTAAGGTCCGTGAAGTTTCTTGCACAAATTATTAAAAAAAAGAGTGTCCGTGGATTTTCTTGCACGTTCTTGTCCATAGAGATTTACGCTTTGGAACGTGTTATTAGCTTCATCTCTTTGGACAGACCGACCTTGACTATTCAAAAGTGCCCGTAATGGTTTAATTGAAATAAATGCTATGAGTTTGAGTTTGAGTTTTGAGGTCGGCTTTATTACTATTGTAAACCTTGCGTTTGACCACAATATTTCACATTATGGAAAGCGTAGATGTGGTCAACGATGGAGCACAGTTGCCTAGAAGTACATTACTTGCCTATTCACTCTTGACTTATATACCAAGTTGTAGTTAACAGGAAACAAAAACTCCAGCAGGGAACTTCACTCCTTAGCTGTACGCACACAGAAAGTATTCCTAGAACATTTTAAAGCTAAGCTGAACTTGCTTAATATTAACTTCGTCGACTGAGTTGAATGGACTAGGAGAAGTTTGCTTCAAATAACTTAGAATGGGAGTCTTAGAATATAAGTTCTTCTTACGTATCACTCTACTTTTCTCGAACAGTCTGTTAAAAAATATAAAAAATATCGTATTTATGTATTTTTATGAGCAAGAGAAACAGCGCGCCGCCATATATAAAAATGCTCTCCTTTTCCCGTTCAATGTTAACGTTTACAGAAAAGTTTATTTAACCCAGGTTCTTGAAAAGGATCGCAGTTCGGATAGCCGTGCTAATGCGACTAAGTAAATAAGACTATTTTCCCGAACAAGTTTGTGGGAATCAAAATATTACCGACAATATGGGATCCCTTTTACGCTTGACATCACAATCTGGGATCGTACCAAATATTCGAAAAACAAGCCCAAAATAATATTTATACATAGCCAACGCTTGTACTTACCGAAAGGGTACCTACTGTTTAATAGGTAGCCTCAGTTCACCAGCTATGTTTAAGTTTCATATAATAGTATAATGCTTTTAACTGAATACTTATCTAGACTTCGGGTTGTTATTGTAAAATTAAACGTTATGGAAAAACTCGATAATACTTTACTCGACTAGGATCAAATTACTTCTTCCAGAGACGAGACCCTTCCAGAAAAAAAACCGGTCAATTGCTAGTCGAACTCGTGCGCCGAGAGTTCCGTACCTACCCATTATACCGCCATAATAAAATTGGTATCATTTTTATTGGTAGCAGGCATCAAGTATGTATGTATGGGGACACCCTTTAATTTTCAACATTTTTTTATTTTTTGGAATTTTACGTTTATTGGTGCAGTAACACCTTGCTTTTTGCTTGCTTTTTAAAAGCTCTTACAGCACAAGAAAGGGAAAATTCCGAAAAATAAAAAAGTTGAACATTTTTCGCGAAAATCTAAATTTGCCCATATCTTTTTATCGTGTTAACTCGGGACCTTCATTTGTATGCACATAATAGGGACTATAGACCAATATCTGGTAAAAAATTCAACTTGCTAGGTCCTGAGAAAACCGGTGGTGATACACGGACAGACAAACGGACAGACGGAAAAGAGAGTGATCTTATATGGGTTCCTTTTTTTACCTTTTGAGGTACGGAAGTATGGGGTCATGCCCTAAGCATTGAGGCATTTCGACATAAAATTAAATTTAAACGCTGCAATAATTTACTTACAATGAGGCTGAGGTATCCGTGAATGCTGTTGTAAGCAAGGATGATATCTCTGAAGTTTCCATCACAATACGTGCAGGCGGGTTCACTGGATCGCGTCAAGTTCAGTTGGCTCCTCAATCCATCAAAAAGCTTCAATAGAGCTCCATAATCTGGAGGCTCGTGGGAACTGTTCTTAGTAGTTTGCACTCTCAACGATAAGAGGAAATGGGTGAGATCCACGTTCGTCCTATTCTCACCCGACATATCGGTTTCTATTAACATTTCTTCAAATAGATTCGTTAGTGTCTGTGTTATGTTCGAAGTGTCATCTCCACTCATTTTTTTATCACCCCAATAACATCATTATTCGTGGCCGTTCTGTTGTTCACTCTTCGATGTCCTGTAACAAACATTGAACAAATTGAATGCTTCGAAACGATAAGACGTTTTTTTGATTTCATGTCTTGTTCAAAAAGGATCCCTGTCTTTATACATATTATGAGAATTCATCTGTTTTTTTAAAGGTAGCAATATATTTCAAACAGTATGTATAAAATGTATCTTTTAAATGTATAGCCTTATTCCTTGGTACCTGTGATAACAATAGCAATAACGTGGCTCATAACAGTCATAACGCAAGTTAATACCACAGCTACGTTACAATATTACCGCGGTTAACTTTTATTACTTTAAAACAAGGTTAAGGTAGCATTTCTTCATTTCACCATTATCGTTGCTGGCCATTAAATTCATGGGAAAATTAAAATTCCGCCACATTGTACGTAATTATATTTTTTGACAAGAGACAATATTGGAACCTAATATAAGCAGCCTTGTCGAAATTAATCCAAACTCCATTAAGTTTGGATTAATCACGTCACATCACGGCTACATCTGAAAAAATCTATTACACTGTAATTAACAAACCTACTGAACGCGGGATCTATCCACCGAAACATAAAGGGACTGTTTTTAAGACCCAAAGATAATACTGTGGCAACGTCAAATAGAAGAGTATATCTAGTTCTTGGGAGCAAACCTTGAGGTCAAGAGAACAAGAGCTGGATAAAAAACAATATTATTACGTCAGCCATAAAACTGAGTGGATCTGTAGATAAAACAGACGCGCGGGAAAAGATTCTGCCAAAAATATATGGAATAGACCACGAAAATGGGAAACACGACGAACATGAATTAATTTTTACGCTCCATTCCTTCGTGATGTGATAAAACGTTTTCTCTTGAATTGTGCAATATTTGTCGCGACAACACTGACGACTATTATTTTTCTGCTCAAGTAAACCCGTGAGTAAACGAAAGAAATATATAAAAAGAATAGTATAGATTGCCATGGCATGATTGACAATAATAATCAATCAAAGATCAGTGATGAAGATCAAAGATGAAGTATGGCTACGAATACAGTGTGTGAACAGAATAGAGATTGAAAATCTTTTATCAATATTTCCGCAGTTAGATACCATATTATTATCTACAAGATACAGTTCTCTTGTAGCCACCTGTGGCTAACGCCTGCCTCATAAATATCTCGTTGGCTCGCGATAAAAGTATCTAAATCCAGTTCATAGTTTCGCTGAAATATCCACTTAGCTAGCGTATGCTTGCGTATGTATGAGTTTTAGCTCAGAACACTTTGTATATTATAAAATTTTGCATCTCTTGAAAGTAAAACTTGATCGGATTTTCCTTTAGACCATTTTCGTTTACTTTTCACGGTATTTTATACCAACTCGCAAAATCTCTTTATTCCAACTTTTGAGCCCAGGTATCTTACTTATTAAGTTTTATTAAAATCGGTTCATTCAGTATTAAGAATAAGAACTTGTAAGTGTGAAAGAAATACCGTAAGAAGTAAATGACCGCTCTTAATCAAAAAAATCAAGAGCTTCTCTTTCATTTAATCTTGCTCAAGGCCCTCAGTTACTGTATAACTTGGTGGATTTTATGTACCTACATTAAAAGTATTTATTTTACTGATTTGACTAATCTATCTTCTCTTGCTTTTCCATCAGTAATCTCCCAAAAAAAGCCCATTTACCATAATTTAAGGCAGAAACAGTGTGGCAGGTTCCCCATTCATTTGTTTTCATAAACTCCCGATCGAAGTCGTAAACAAGAATACAGTTTAGTCTCGGTATTTACCATAGTGTACTTCAATACTGCTGCGTACACAACCAACTCAATTTAACCGTTGTTTTGTCCACAAATAACAGTTTGGGAACTATACTCGTCTGTTTCATTACCACAAATAACAGTAGTGTACTGCAATATCAAATTACTTCTCGCTTCTTTCTGTGTTGACTGCCGGATTTTAGTCACCTTCCAAGTTCTACCACAGTCCAAAGATGAGTCTCAAGTTTACTTTAATAAACTAAGTTCACGAGACTGTAGAGGTGGCCAATAAAAATGGAACAACCACTAATAGGTGACATTCTCATTACAATGAGCAACTTTTACTGCGGGATGAGACTAATTGACTTTGACCTCTGAATTTGTTTCAGTGTTTCTTCTCAGGGTAGCCAGCTAGGGAGACACTGGTCTCTTATTTATGTAGTTGCATTTGCCAAACAAGATTGTCGTGTAAAATAGTTATTTGTAAACAATTCGTAAAAACCTATATTATTAATCATCTTTTATATATTTTTTTAACTGCTTTTAATAATCATATTATAAGAAAAAATATCAAAAAACGCTAAGCAACTTTGTTATACTAGCCATTTAAAAAATAACTGATTTACGTTTAGACACTTTAACACTCTAGTCTCCTTTGATATGTAGCGAAACCTAAATCCTATCCTAGATAGTTTATTCGGCCCAATTATTTGGTTTATTTTTCTTGGATTGTGAAAGGACACTTAATCGGCAGCCTATTATTGCGAACCACTTCACTTTGTTCCGTAAATTCATGTCGAACGTGAGAGCGAAACCACTTGTCAAGTTGTCCCTGACCACGCCATTATACGTACATATACCTACGTTTGGTTCTTCTTTCTGTTTTCCTTAGCAACGAGAACATTGTGGAATAATAGTTGGTTAATTTAGTATGAGTTTTATTCATACTAACAAATTCGAGCACTTGGAACCTCAAATTAATTTCAAGTTCTATCAGAAAATTTTAAGATGCCTTCGGGAAAATAAGTATAGGTGTACCTAAAGTATTGTAATACGCAATATCATGTATTACAGAAAACATTATTGCCAAAGGTTCTGTTCGAGGGCAATTAACAAGGCCACTACCTATTCCGTAATTAAAATAGTTCACTAAACTCATACCTTGAAGTACATGGTAATCTTACTTGAGATACTCGTACGCGGGAAGCTTTCACGTGATGTTATTTTACATGACCGGACTAATGACCCTACGAGTATAACGGCAGACGCTCCCTTAAACGTGGGAGGTACCTTATACCTACAATAAACGAATAAAGCTAAAAATAGTTATGAAAATATTAATCATAAGAGTGAAAACCGGATAGATATATAACATACGAGATTGATAGATAACAAAGGAGTGTATCGTATGACGTATGAAACTAGTAAAATCATGTCCATAATGAAGTACTCGCATCGTTAATCAAAAGCACGCTTGCACGCATGGTAGTACGACAAATGCATGAATATTTCGGATAGCTGTTTTTGGTTCCAACTGGGCGCCAACAAGCCACCAAGTGACTAATGGCGCCCAGTTGAGACCATATGCTTCTGCATATGGTCCCAACTGGGCGCAAAAGCAGGTTATAAACGTTTATCTGGTTTTACATAATTTCTCATTCCTTCGAATGATGGACTAATAATGTTCTCAATGAAAGATTTAAGGTTTTAGTAGATACTGTAAACTTCCATTGTCATTTCGATGAGGTTGACATGAGTACCTTCCTACTTACCTACTTTCTTTGAGGAAAAGGTTGAGTGTATCAGATAAGTAGGCTTTCACTCTGTTCTCTAAAATATCTCGCAACGTAATTTTTGTTTCCATAGTAAATTAAGTATGCACCTGTTCTCCCTTTTTCTCTATGTCTCTATTTCTCCACCAGAGTATATTTATAATATATTTTCGAGCGCAGCAATTAGATTGTGCTACAAAAAATCTCGGTAGTGTGCAGAATAAAGTGATGCAAATGCTCTCGGTGAGTCCGTTTAAACAGGTGTATAAATAGATCATTTCTACACAAAACATGGAAACGCTTCTTTACAAAATCAGGGTTATTTTGTAAAGAAGCGTTTCATATACGCATCCTACAATAGTCTCTCAAAACCAGGTCCATGTAACAGAAAACTGCATTTCAGTATTTTTATTATAACTTCATAAAGGATCCTGTGTCAAGGATACAAATTTTATTTCTAGATTGCAGGGTACCTTTAGATCGAATAAAATTCCTAGAAAATGGAACAACGTTGTGGTTGGTTATGACATTGCCCGTACGCAGTTAATATTGAATATTTCATTGTAATTCATAAGTTACTACATAATTCATGTATTTACTTAAGTTATTTATATATTTAAGTGGGGACATTGGCACATATGGGTTGGGTAATCTTTATTTGTTACAAAAAAGACTAATTGCTCTAACGTGGCCTTTCTCGTACCATTATTATGTCACTCAGACGCACCACCGACCGAATGGGAGTCTAAAGTGCTGAAAACGGAGTCCCTAATCTGTGTCACTTATCAGTAGTGTAGTTTAATATCAATGTAAAAAGTTCGTTTTTGAATCAGTACTTCATTATCAATTAAATAAACAATCATATTAAAAAAAACAACAACAAACAATATTACTTCCTTATACATTGCTTTGGATGGGTCGCAAACCATATTCATTCCGCATTTGCTTGTGTTTCCAACTTTATATTCATGAAGACCGTTTCCCAATGCCGCTGTAGGTGCAATTTTCAGGCAATAAACACACGCTATACCTACTTACTAGTTATTGCCCGTGGCCCTGTTCTCATGAAAATAGCTATCCGTCCTTGCTCTTTGCAAATTCGAAGTTAGAACCTTTTTGCTTCACTTACAAGCTACAATTTCAAGAGATGTATCGCGTTCTTTGCATGCACTGAACTTATTCTTCTTTGATTTACCGAAACAGTTTTGGATTTGGCAGAAGAAAATTCTGATTGATCTACCAAGTTAAGCGATGCTAACCGAGATCGGTCCATGGATGGGTGACCATCCATTACATACCGAGATTCCAGCTCGTCTCGGCTATCATTTTTACATCTTTGACAGTCGTTGCCGATAGCCGGAAACCAGAAAATCTAACGCCAGTCTTGCCAAGAGATATCGTGTTACCACACTGGGTTTTGTAAAATACTTGCTCCGTGCAAAATACTGGTACACAGTTGCATCCGATGGGACTGGGATGGGATGGAAGCCACCCCAATATAGTTAAGTAAAGGTTAGGCAGGTTAATTGATTTTAATAAACGTTGGGTCGGTCTATTAACTAGCTTCAAAACGGACCAGCTGCTCAATTCGTCGGAATATTTTTTTAAGAAAAGATCCCATTTAAAGGTCAAGGAATAATAATATGGTGAGTGGGTTTTAAGGAAGCTCCAAAACTACGTATTTTATCTACTTCGTTTATGTTAAGGATGTCATAATACAACTATTACTTATGTAACAGAAGTAAATACATAGGTATATTAGAAGTACACAATCAATTAAGTATTCTACGTAGCTCGTGATTTTGACTTCTTTGGTTGAAATTAATTACTCTATTAATGAACCTAAGCATGTGAATTATAAAGTAGATAGGTATTTTTCAATAGAACTTTATTTCATAGAGCTGGCTCATTTTGATTCATTCATAGATACAAATTTGTACGCATGAAAAAAGGTATTCCAATTAGGTATATGAAAGTATGTTTGTCTTTGTTCTATATAAGTATCCAGATACTCTCAATGATTTTTTATTTTTTTATTAGGTATTGCTGTTATAACGTTAAACTTATTTTTAGTATTATGTTGGCTTTAGTTCATCACTTGTGGCTCCAGTCACAAACCTATTGTTAGACTTTACTATTGCACGTGTAAGCGGGCACACACAATGTTTGAATTTGTCTATTTCTGATGGCTTAATAGAGTGTGCTAGCTACCAAGTGTCAATTAATTTCATTTAATTTGATTTACAGTTTGAATATTTTATTTTCTGTGTCATGTATTGTAAAATACTTTGCATACTACTGTATAAACTCAAGTTTTTAAAACTTAACAGACAGTTGTGTTGCTGGGGAGTTTGTTGCGCCACTTCTTCTTCCCAGCTGTAACACTAGGAAATGGTGACGGGTGGGCGTTTTGGGGGACTGTCTTTATGTAGAACTTTGACGTTCAAAAAGTGCTGGCTTAGACTGAGTTAATTTGAATAAATGACTTTTGATTGATTTTGATTTGATTGATTGATCATCTCAGACGCCATTATTATGTCTATACAAGTATTTTAGACACTAAACCAAAATATTTTGTTAAGCACCCCAGTTTGGCGATTAAATACTGATCGTTAGCAAGTTTATTGGCTATTAACGGGAACATCTGTTCCCATCGATTTTCTGCGAGCCATCACTCCTACGCACTAGACGAAAATTCTTGTAAAATTTCTATTCATCGATATCTTCATTCACAGACAAATTATTTGCTTCCGATTCTTAGGCTCGCTTGCACCACTGACTGGTGTAAGTTATCTTATTAACTCCGAGTAAGTTGGTAATAATAATTGATGCGATTTGCGATTGAAGCTGGTGAGAGAAAAGAGAGGCTTATCCCTCAGCAGAGGGGCTAAGCCGGACTGTGTATGATGATGATGACTTGTTATACGGGCCTATTATGTATGAAATACAGGGTGTTCCATAAATGGTCATACTTAAATTTAATAAATATCATTAAAAAAAATACTGACATTTTCCAAAAACCCCGACCGCAAAATACTACTAAAAATATAAGAAAAAATCACTTTTCTAGCTGTCTGATGCTATTACTGGTGTTATCGACGAACCCGGAATTAATAAGATAACTGGCTGGTGCAAACGATTTAGGTTTTCGGCGCAATCGGGCGGTAAATGCCTGGATTTTTCTATTTCGATATTACAGTGGTACAAAGATCTTTTGTTTTGGTGGTAGCTTTTGGGAAAGATTTGTGTTTGTGAAATTGTCTGTGGAATTTGTATTGAAAAAGGGGATGGTGGTATTAGTTCCGATTTTGGCAACGTGCCAAACGATCCTTGTTGAGCTATATTTACTGATCAAGGGGCTGTAGACAAAGTGTCACTATATTTCAGCGATAAAAATATTGTTCAGCATAACCATGTGACGTTGTGGTAATGTCTCTCTCCTATACATTACGAATGTTTTGGCAATCGTTTTCGATGCTGGAATGTCACTTTGTTTAGAAAACATTCTAATAAAGAAGTTCTATACACTTAGCTAATTTATCTAGGCTTTCACATATCTATACCTACATAACAGTTCTATGTTAATACTTGATTCATTGACAAACATGCTAATTTGCTGCGATGCACATGTAAGTAATGATCTTAAAGCAAACATACCCACAGTCTTCCACATTCACAACAATAAAATATCAGAGTAGGAACCCACCCTGCTGTCACCATCCATACATTTTGTTGGCAACCCTACTAAAGGGAACGTGCACGAACTATAGGTGGCAGCACAGAAGTGTCAGGGAACCGGTCACCTCCTTCTGCGAAGCTGTAATGCTAGCGAAGGAGGAGGTGGGCGTGGAGGGAGAGACAAGGCCTTCGCCCCAATCGACGTAACAGAAGAAGACACCCCGGGCGTTGGGAGTCACAGAGCAATCTCTGGCCATCGTAGGCGCGGGCCTGCGGACGGCGAGCGTTGGGTGGCTCGCTGTCCGGTCACAACCCAGCCCGGGTCGATGGCGCGTAGTGTTCCACGCGCACCTCAAAGAGATGTCAGCATAGGACGTCTCCTGTGCTGACATCTCTTTGACCCTGACCCTGGCGGGACCGACCGCGCCTGCCAGGATTGCTTTTGATTGCTCAGGGTTGGTTGATTTGTTCGAAAGAGTCAACGCGGCCTGGAACACAAAGGGCTTTAGAAGGAACACGGATGGGTTTTTAGTTAGAAAGAGTCTGACACGCCCTTCCGCTCCACCCAGGGCGGAAGAAGTCATTTGATGATTTCCTACCCTTAAAAAAAAGCACAGATGACAAAATAATATAAATATCGTTATAGCTTGTATTTCCAACAATAGATGGTATATCTACGCCGAGCACGATCCTTCTACTCGCAGTTGCCCTACCATGTTATCCCAGCTTAATTTTGCACAAATAGTTTCATTTGTTTTTCGTTTTATACTTTGTTTTAATAAATTAAACTCATTTGTTTTTTTACGTCATGCAACGACCCTTTGCAAACAACCGTTTTATCAACGTCAAAGGAGAAATGCAAAGTGTGGGTGGTTATCATACTGCAGTCTAGCCTGAATAGATAAAAATCCCAGACAAAGGAGTTCTTATTCCAGGTAGAAACATTTTGTTTACGACTAAGAAAAATGCTGTTATCGTACAATTCGTATATCGTAAATCTGAATCGTATGCGGGTCTGGGAGAGTGTCGTGAAATGTGGGTATCTTCTTTGTTTGTCAATGTGCTTAATACAAGGTGGGTGTTAATTCCATTAATATAATGTCATTGTTCTTCCGATATATCTCATTGGTGTTTTCCTTCTTGATTGTTATTAACATACATACACTTATTATGTAAGTATGTATAACGTTTTTGTAGGAAGATACCCATAAAGCATTTTTAGGCAACAAAAATGTGGAAAAAACTGTGTCTTTTTTAAAGTTTATTAAATAATAAAATGTTTGCAAGCATATTTTGATCTTATAAAACATTCCAACACAAACCATCGCGGGTTTAACAGCGGGTTGGCCAGACATGGCAACTTGCTGCTACAACATATTTTAAAATGAACAGTTAGGTTCGTAGGTACGTTTATATAACTCGTTACTTAAAGAAGCACTTTCTAGGTCGTCTTTTTTTTTAAATTTTGGGAAATCACCAAATGTCTTCTTTCGCTCTGGGTGGAGCGGAAGGGCGTGTCAGACTCGTACTGACTAAAACCCATCCGTGTTCCTTCTAAAGCCCTTTGCGTTCCAGGGCCGCGGTGACTCTTTCGAACAAAATATCTCTTTACCAGGGGTAAGTCATTCATATAAGATGGTAGCATGCATTTCCACGTCCGCGCTCCTTAAACATTATTAGATTTTGGTACGATAAATGTGGATAAATAATATAATTATGTATGTTGTCGAAGCTTGCTAAGTAGTACTCGTATGTATTGTCAAGAAAACTGTCACTGTCGGCTTGAAATTTCTCTGGAACGTTCATAGAATGACAAATCAATGTCAAGAGAAGTGTGTGACAAAAATTTTAAATGGTCAATTGAAATGGTCAAAGAGAATGGTGACAGTTTCAACCTTACTATGTTTCAATTGAATGGGAATAGCTGTTGTCAAAAGTGTTTTATTTTAAGTTACCAGTCTGCATTATGCAATGAATTATTGTGTCTTTACTCATGAATTTGCCGTTTTTAAAAAGCTACTTTGAACTATGAAAACTTTGTTCGGACTTAAATTCTAATAAACTCTATATCCAAGGCACGTTATTTCCTAACCTATGAGGTTGTCGATGGCTTAACCGGACTTGCCTGTGGCGGCCTTAATATTAATATTAAAACCTCCAGCCATTATTTTTAAAAATTACAAACTAAGCGACTACACGCTAAGGGCACCCCCTATGGGGTAAGGACTTCGGCTTAAGGCATCGCTGGGGAAGACAGTTAGGGAGGGCTGGATCGAACTAGGATTATTATTTAGGGATGAATTTAAAAACTACAAGCTCAGCAGCGCGGAGATTGACGGGGACGTCGCGACGTACCTCACAGCCGTCACCGTCACCAGATTCAGTACCAATTGAGCAACTGTTTGGGGGATAAGGGGGAAGGTGACAAAGTTACAAAACCGATTTTAAGAAATAAAGTTTGCAACTTTTAAAAGTCAATATATATTTGTCTTTTTTTAAGACTAAGGCGACTAAGGGACTCACCAGAGAATGGGCAGCAGCATTCTCTGTACATTGCAACAGATACACTGCGATCGCAAACCCGCCTGCCAAGCGTGGCTCCCATTTAGGGGAGGCCTATGTCCAGCAGTGGACGTTTTTCGGCTGATGTGATGATGATGCAATATGCTTTACTTGCTAATAAAAAGGAGAGTTCGGTGTTTTTTATCATGCTTCTACCAGTTACTTCACCGCTGGCATGAATGTCGAAAAATTATCCCAAGGGAAATATTCCCGAGATAAGAAATAAAAATGTTTTATTCCAGGACATGATCTACCCGTGTGCTAAGTTTTATTCAAATCCGTTTAGCCGCTAAGATGTGAAGAGGTAACAAAAAGTCGGGAGGACGAAAACAGTTACTTTAGGAAATCCTAAAGTAACTGTTTTTGTCTGCCCGACTTTTTCTTTTACATTATAAATATAATGTTTGTAAATATGGATGGACAGATATATTGTGTAAATAAGAAATCTAATACAAAGTGATACCTACCTGCCTTCTATGAAGTTACAAGAAAATTGAATTGAAACCCGACCTCTCCAGAAGTGTTTAGTGTCTTACAAAGTTTCTTTGCAACTATTGTATTCTTTGAATTCTTTCATGGAGAAGGAGAAAATATTACGAAGAGGGTTTCTTTCAGCGATACCTATTTCTACTTTGAATTTAATAATAATTCGAGATAAAATCTATCTCGGCACCAACTGACGTATATCTATAGCATTAATAGCATTGTGTATCTATTTAAAAACATAGTTCTATTGCTGCTGTTGCAAAAACTAATAATCCATACGCATACATCCACGAAATTTTTCGTACGCGAACGCCAGCCCGACTCGCACTGGGCCAGTTTTTTGACTAGGTTTGAAAGACATATTATAACACAAGGGAACAAATTTTAAGCTTTTTAAACAATTGCTTGACATAACTTACTAAAAACTGGAAGAGAATTTACTTAAATGAAAAAAGAACAAAAAAGTCTGACTCAATCAACTGACAAATTTTAACAGAATGTGTTTAACTTGGCATTCTGTTTAATTTTTCCACTATTATAGAGTATTTTGAGATAACTTATTTCGTTACTTTTCTTTTACCTTTTGTGCGATATTGAATCTTCTTTTTGAGGAACCAAATAAAATCTGCTATCATAGCTGAATCCCACCATCCTTGGTATCTTATTTCTATTATTCGCACATGATGATGGAACCTCTCTCCTTATTCATCACTCACCGCACAAAGATTATCAGGAAAAATCTAAATGAGAGTGTTGAAAATGGATATCGTGCGACATTCCGCATCCAAAGTTTTGGTACGACTGAAGCGGTTCATTTACTTAAAGTTGATCGTTTTCTGATTTTTTATTGTCTAGAAAACTTTACAGACTGAAACAAAATACTTTTCGTGCAAAAATAGCAATAATTTACATGATTCGAAGGCTCTCGCCACGACATAGGATCTGCAAAAGGCATTTTCTTTTGTTTACCTTTCATCCACTTCGAAAGTTCCATGTGACAAGGAATACAACACATTTGAAGTTACAACACATTTCAAGATCTCCAATTCTAAATCCAAAATACGAGCATTAAGCTGCTTTTATTTCTTTCGAATTTTGTTTTAGATTCGGCATACGTAAAAAAAAAAATTTGGTGGATTTTACAACAATTTCTTTGAACACTAGACATATTTTTAAACATAAAAGTCTGTATAAATAACTTGATATAATAACAAAAATCTTGTTGATTCATAATATTTTAGATAATTAATCTTTTGTGAGGACTTGTGTACAGTAGGCTGACTCTTGCGAAATTATGAAACTCTAAATAAAACTGATAATAGACCTGTCACAACACAACACAACACTGATGACTTCATGTGTGAAAGGTGAGGGTAGTGCAACAAAAATATATGATTACTGTTCTGGTTGTCAAACCCTTGTTCCCTTCGATCCGAAAATTTCTTATCATTTCGTTCCAAGATTGAACGTAGTAGGTATACGTTAGTTTCTGTTAAAGGCTTATTTGGGTCCCATTTTAGCGCAATTTTCACGTTCCAAAAGTGCTGACTATTGGCCAATTTTGGATAAATCTTTTTGATTTACTACCGTTCAAAAAACCCAGTAGGTACCTACCTTTCTACCTTTGTAGCTGACGTAGGTACACACCTTTTCTAATATGACGCATGATTTGCGGAATTCGAAATTACGAAACGCACCTTTGCGTAGGAATGTAGTTTTAAAACAGTTGAAAAACGCAAAGTGAACATTAGGCTAGAATTAAAAACTGAGTTCTGCAATCTTTAGGATTAATGACTAGTTGTCATGGTAGGCTTGTTATATTTTGAAAGGCCCCATTTAAAACTACATGTGGTTGGTAGTTATTACCGTGTTTGAATAGGTAATAAATTTGTTTGTGTTTTGTGGTTTGATGTTATTAAATAGGATTGTAGAATGGCTATTTGTCAGTTCCCAGAAGTTAAATCGATGGAAATAAATTAGACAGGAGTTGGCTGTAACAAAGGTAAGTTAACATTAAATTGTGTCTGTGGTGTAGAAAAAATGAAACTTTTTAAATATTAGTTTTGTTAGAGATCAGTTTCTTAACGTTTTGATGTTTTCAGGTCTTATATGGAAGATTCGGCGGTTTTAAGGTTTATAAGCATTGACTCTCAGTCAACATAAATCCACCACAGCAACTACAAAAAAACATATTTTCCCTATTGAAAGTACCTACATCATACATAGTATATTCCCACAGTACACAATTTCTCGCGTATTGACGACTTTAAAAGCAACATTTATAAAGGTCACCTCTTCACCTTTCGTCTGTCCCAAATAAAGTCGCGATGTCACTCACGCATATTGCATTTGCAAAAAAAGGTTTCAAACTCCGTATTACATTCTACTTACTAAGCCCCAGAGATGGCGACCCTACAGCATTAAGATATTGGGTGTAAATGTTCGGTACCAAGAAAACGGTCTTAAACCATCGTTTACAAGCCGTCAAGCACCATTAAGTTACCCTTTTCTTACTTTTCGATCTTGTTTACTTAGCGACTTTTTTTTTATGGTTACCTTTTTTTTTCTGTCGGTACCTTACCTCATGATTTGCTGAATCATTCTGTAAGAGCCCAGGAATCTCGTCATTAGATGCAAACGTGATTTCAATAGGATTCGAATGGTTACTAAGATAATTTTATTTTTGAAAGCTTATTAATAAATACATATATTTCTCCTTGGGGAGTGTAGGGGAGCACTAAGAGAGGATTCCTCGAAATTCTTACGGGAACGGGAAAAAATTCCTGGGCAAAAGCTGGTAATCATCATCAATATAATACTCTTCGGTTTCTGAGTGACTGAGTGAGTATCGGACAACCCCTATATGCTATTTTTTTCACATGAAACCTCCACGGTCCACACTCAATGACTTATTTGCCAACGCGACGTCCACACGCGAATAAATTTTCATTGAATTTTTAATTGGAGTGCCAATTCCTGGCCTTCAACGAAATAAATAAACGAAAATTATAGCTCTGAATCTTTGAAAAAGGTCCCCAGTTATTTAAAATCTTTTTAATATTAAATTGGGCGATAAGTGACGAAAATGAAGTCTTGTTAATTCTCGCCATATTTTTTTATATTTTCCTTAATGAAAGAAAGTACATTCGAGATGTCCGCCATCTTTTCCGTGTTATTTATGTCAACAAAATTAAAACCATTTTGCTGAAAAGGTAATGATCACCAACGACAGAAATGGTTCGACCACTGAATAAACGGATAATTTAAATAACTGACGGCACATTCACGAACATGACGTATATTTCACTATACAGCTCAACCATTTTGAAAGGAATCATCCAATACATGCGCCACTATTATTAGTCCATTTTAATACCGGTCAGTATATTAAAAACTTGACTCCGCTACTGAATGTCGAAGTTTGAAATGTCGACGTATGTTAGTTCTAAAGTACAGGATCTCGATGTACGCCAGTTCGAAAGTTCACTGGAGCGAAGTATGCAAGGCCGACGTTTCGTTAGTTAGATTATCCTAATTAGATTCGTCAGGAGGTCAGAGTGTGGTCTTGGGGCACTATGAAAAAAATACTTAAAAAAATTTCGCGACCAATTTCGAAGTAGCGCTCGCCGGCCGCTGCCGCGGCACCGCTCGCTGCGCTCGCTCGGCTCGCTCGCAGTTGGTCACAGTTCTAACCTAACCTAACCAGGGTAATTTCGAACTTCGCGACCAATTTCGAGGTAGCGCTCGCCAGCCGCTGCCGCGGCACCGCTCGCTTCGCTCGCTCGGCTCGCGCGTAGTTAGTCACAGTTCTAACCTAACCTAACCAGGGTAATTTCGAACTGGCGTACATCGCACTCGTATGCTTTCTAAATAACGATTCGCATACTTCGCTCCAGTGAACTTTCGAACTGGCGTACATCGAGATCCTGTACTTTAGAATTAACATACGTCGACATTTCAAACTTCGACATTCAGTAGCGGAGTGTAATAACTCATACTATATGTACTCGTATACTATATGTGGGTAGTGATGATAAATTGGCATTGAGAGCAACAGCAATCAAGTCAAGTAAGTAGTATCAAGTATTTATGTTCATCTCTAATATAAGTCGTAAAATCTACTCCAAGTTTTTTTTACACTGAATAGGTACCTACTCATTCGGTTCATTGACTCCTGAAAGTTTCGTCACTATAAAGCACACTGTGTTTATCAAAGGCATATCCTTTATTCCCTTTTAGTCCCCTTTGTTTTAAAACTAATAGCTTGATAGGTATTTGCGGAAAAGGGAGCCACTGTACAATGTTTGGTCAAGCGAGATGCGAGACGCACAGAACCGGTGGATGTGGTGACACTTTCAGCTATAGCCCTATGGCCCTATGTACTGCAGTTTTAATAAAAGAACTGAGTTATGTGCTGATTTTGACATCCTCGATGTTGCAACAACAATGATGTCATAGTCGAATAAATGCCCACTTAAGTGGCAGTGGTGGGCAGCACTCAGTAGCACTCAGTAACATTGCTTGCAGAACTGAGCAAACAGGCCACGACCGCGTACCGCGGTGGACGGAGCGTTTGAAGTCCTCTCACAGACAAGGGGTGATGTGGACTGAGGAGGCCTAATATCCAGCAGTGGACGTCCGACATCTAAAATGAAAATGACGACGATAATAAGTCATAAATCCTCTATGCGAAGGTTTAATGTTGTTTGATATTTATGTATGTAGATACCTATATTACCCCCAACTCATGTTAGCCTGTTATGTAATCAAATATGTAGGATCAATCAAAACCATGTTATGGCATCGGTATGCAAACGACTGACACATTAACATTATCGTTACCAATATTGGCTTTCACGTTAAACACAATGTTAACAATTCATTGATGTATACGATTTATAGGACTCACGAGTGATTGTTATCGATATCAGGTCATCAAATATGTACCCATTCGTGTTGTTCCCAGCTGCTATTATATTTATATTTTAGCCAATTTTGTCCCACAGCAGGGTAAAGACCTCCCTTTCTTCCTTCCATTCCTCCCGGCTTTGGGCAAGTGTGGACCAATCCTGCCGATAGGCGTCAAGCTCGTCCCGCCATCTTTGCCAGGTCTCCCGCGATGTCGTCGGGTATTTTCTGGGACCCACATTGTGGTTGCTTTGCCCATGAACCGTTCGACATACGGTAGACGTGGCCGGCCCAGTCTTTAGTTTGGATGCTTTTTGTGTGTCGTCGGCGATTTTTGTTGAAGCTCAGTTTTCGATATCCAGTCATCACGGGTTATCGTGTTACCCAGTAATTGGGTTCTGAACATCGGTATAAGCTGTCCGTTGTTAGTTTAGATTTAAAGTCGACCACAAGTTAGCTGTGTAAATATTTAACAGATGATTTTGTAACGTTGTTGAGTGTGTTGCTCTATCTATTTCGCCATTATTTGAAGTACAAAAAGACCTGACGTTCCTAACACTATCCCTACATTGCGCTTTAAAAGTTGTCTGCGCGATTTGAACATACAGCAACCATAGGGCAGGTGCTTAATCACATGACACAAAATCGGAGAATCGAGTGTTGCCACTCTGCTCCGAATATCGAAAAATGAAAATGCCTTAATAGGAGCTCTTTGTTAGGAAATACGATTCCGAACAGAACAGATAGGTATTTTACAACAATTCTGAGCTTGATTTACCTACTTGAAATAAAGTTCGATGAATAATTAATTAAGCAAGCTTACAGAATAACATTGTGAAAATGTGAATTACTGGACAGATTCTTGAATAGCGATTCACAGTATTTTCATTTCATTCGGTTTGGTCCGTCCGGTATTTTATTGGAGAAACACAAATTATTCAGGTATTCAGATGATGTTTTCGACCAGAATTTTACTCTGCGCTACATTTAATGGATTGTATTAATGGCGAATGCATTAAAATTTGTTGTAATGCAGAGTTTATACTTCGGCAAAGAAATTATGAGATGGTCATTATATTTTTTGCTGCAAACAGGTGCAATGCATCAACAATATGACGACAGTTTTATGGAAATTGTTCAACGGAGACAATTTCAATAAAAAAATGGTCGTCGCAGAGTTTTCGCATTGTCGCATGTCGCGTTGAGTCTGTCTCCCACAGACAGACCTTAAAACCTTGTGAAATGGTTGTTGTTCTTATTTTACTTATACTTCTCCTCAGAATTAGACAGGCGTTCAACAATGTACGTATTTGGTAGTAATCCTACTAATATTATAAACGCTAAAGTTTGTAAGTATGGATGGATGGATGTTTGTTACTCTTTCACGCAAAAACTACTGAATGGATTATTATGAAATTTGGCATTATAAAAAAGTGGTAGATTATAGTCTGGAATAACACATAGGATACTTTTTATCCCGGGAATATATTCCCTTGGGATAATTTTCGACAATCACGTGGGCGGCAACTAGTTTTAAATAATTCGTAATTACGAATTTATCAGCCTGTTGACAAGGTACTTACACGGATCATGTAAACAACCTAGCTCTAAAAGTTTAATAAAAAACACCCTATGCCTAAATTCCTTACAAATCAAGCTTTCAAACATGCATTCACAAACATTAACACAAAATTACTTAGCCGAAGCTTATCCGTTTCCAATTAGGGCGTTAATTGTTCTTCACATTAAAATTCCATTATAATAATATTTACAAAAGCTGTTGCTGTGTTGACTTCTAAGAACAAAATATTTAACTTAATTTGAACTCTTCTGTGAAGTTAGTTACTTAGAAAATTTTCGAGAAAATAGTTCAATAAAATACTCGAAGAGCAAATGAAATTAACGACTGGAAGGACGTTAATTGTTAGAATGAAATAAATAAGGATACGCTTGTCTGAAAACATTTGAATACAAAACAATATAAAAGAACATCCCCACGAAGGTAAATTGTGTTCCTCACATATTGAATAATATTGTACCTCATATGTACTGACATATGAGGTCATATGAGGACCTTGGTGTCAAATTGGCCAGCTGTAGTAACTTGTTTTATATGTAACTACCGACACTTTTGTTTTGTTTATTATTGATCTCATACCTTGTTATTGTAATTTTACTTATTCTACATCTGCATGCTTCGTCATTAGACGACGATGAATTAATGTTAAAATTTAAATTTCATATTAGTGAACTGTATCATGTTCTTATGAGAAATAAAGATTCTTTAAACCTAAACCAAGCTCACGCCGTTTTCTCATCGGGGTAGGCAGAAACTACACAACACGACAGCTATTAAGTCGTAATCAGGATGGTCACCAACCGAATAACCTTCAAAATTAAAGTTCGCGAACACTTTCGTAAGAAGTTAGCACTAATATATTTTCTAATTGTTTAAGTATTTAGTGTATTTATCTTGTTAATTTGAGTATTTACTACATATATATTTAAATTGTATGTATAGTGTATAATATTAGTTGTCTAAAGGCTTGTATGTAATTAAATATCAATCGCTTTTTATTCTCCATATCGCACCTACCACCATTCTCTGCATCACCCAAAGGTTGACTGGTAGAGAATGCCTTTGGCATTAAGTCCGCATCTGTACATTTGTGTGCGTAAAGTGTTAATAAATAAAATAATAAATAAATATTACGATTCCTACAAAACTAGACACTAACACAATTCAATAAGTTACGATTCAAAAGGACGGTTATGTGTTTATCAGTGTATGCATGTTCGTATGTTTGTTCCTTTGTGGCGCTCTAGGGATCAAACGCGTGGGCCGATTTTGATCAAAGCTGTGATTGAACTACTGCATGTGACTGTTTGAAAAGTAACAAGTTTGGAACTTTTCATTCGATTTTTGCGGCCGAGTTTTTTGATACCAATATTTTATCCCCCACTTTATGTACCTAGCAGACGTTGTTAAATACCTACGTATTTTCTAAATGGGCCAACCTAAATTAATAACTAAATTACGCGTCATCTAAACTAATATTCTGACGACGTAAAATTATATGTAAATAGTTGGAACCACTGGAAGTGCTATGTTGTTATCGGTCAGTCGATGAGATGAAGCTAGTTGCACGTTCCAAAGCGTAGACTTCAATGCAAGAACGTGCAAGAAATCCTCACCTTTTACGTTAATAAAAGAACAAGAAGAAAGTGAAGTATGCCCAATCCCTATAGAATAGACCATGGCCCAAGCAAAAGTTCAAAAAAAATCAAAGGAGTGGAACTTTCTGCCTGCGTCTGTGTTTCCGAACGCATTCAACCCTAATATCTTCAAAATAAGAGTGAACAGGCTTTTTTTGGGTTAGCTCACTCCATCGTCGACTTTGTCTCTGTCATCTATGACCTAGACTAGAGTCAAGAGCAAACTCATCTCAAATAAAAAAAACGACCTAATTTAATGTTTTGCGGCGACACTTGGGGGAGGCCTATGTCCAGCAGTGGACGTCTTTCAGCTGATATGATGATGATGATAAGAACAAAAACATTGATGGAAAACTGGAGATAGTTAATACTAATAGTACCCGATGGTTCTTTTCTATCGATCAGACCAAGCGAGGACTCCAAGAACATTAATATCTGACTATGGAGAGTAGCGCCCTTCATTAACCATCGACTAAGTGGTGGATATCGTAACCCTACCATCAATCTGTAAGTGTCATTAGGTTGCATTGATTACTTGCTTTTTTCCAGCGGCTTTGCTCATGTAGCTTATCCAACAGTAATAATGCATTTTGCGGGATAAAGCAAGTACATACATGTGCTACTTTTTAAGTAGCATATGGCACTTGCACTTAGCAATAATCTAGGTGGCTTTCATCTGTGAAAAAACTTTCGTAATCTATTCAGAGGCCACACCAAACTTTATTTTATCAGCGATAACGATTGTCGAAAGAACAAAAAGTGAGAGATTGCGCATGTAGCATTTCGACAGCGTGCAATAAGCCTTTTTTTTAAGGATGGGAAATCATAAAATGACTTCTTCCGCTCTGGGTGGAACGGAAGGGCTTGTCAGACTCTTACTGACTAAAACCCATCCGTGTTCCTTCTAAAGCCCTTTGCTTTACAGGACGACTCTTACGAACAAATTCCGCAACCCTGGCAGGCACTGGCCCTAGTGGGCCCCGTCTCCTATGTTGACATCTCTTTGAGGCGCGCGTGGAGCACAACGCGCCATCGACTCGGGCCTGGTGGTGATCGGACAGCGAGCCACCCAACGCTCGCCGTCCGCAGGCAGCGGGCAATACGCCTACAGCGGAAAAATCTACCCTCCAAAATTACGAACATTAGACCTTTTTTTAATAGGTGTATTACTCAAAAGATATTATGTTTTCTTGATCTAAGAATACTCAAATTAATATTCAATTGTCTATTATATGTATGTATTTAGAAATATATAAGTATGTTTATCAGTTGTCTGGTTGCCATAGCACAGGCTCTGCCTAGTTTAGGATCGGGTGACCGTGTGTGAGTTGTCCCAAGATATTATTTTTTTATTAATTGATATAATTTTAATATCTTATATATAAAATTCTCGTGTCACAATGTTAGTTACCATACTCCTCAAATTTTATATGCATATTCAGTAGCTCTGAGAATCGGCTACTATCTATTTTTCATACCCCTAAGTAACTAAAAATAAAATGTCAGGGGTGGACAATCCTTATCGGATTGTCCACCCCTGACATTTTATTTTTAATTTTTTGGACAAAATCTTTTCTTTTCATTTTTTTAGAACGTGGCATAAAAAAATACATACAACCCTAAATTTTCACCTTTCTATCACCAACCCCTATTTTTTAATAGCGATATTAGTTTATTGAGGGAGGCTTTAGGCTATATAACATCACGCTACGGCCAATAGGAGCCGAGCATTCATGAAAAATGTGGCGCAGACGAAGTTGCGTGGGACAGCTAGTAAGATATATATATAACATAATTAAAATAAATGCTTACAGATACTATTTGATGTTTACCTAACCTTAACCTTTTGTATGCTCGCTTGAATCTCCTAGGATTCTAGGACAGGTTAAGTTTTTTTTTTACCTAAGGAGAATTTTCATCCAAAAGTAAATTATAATAACTGTCCACCACAGTTTAGGCTGAGCATTGCCTGCAACCGCCAGTTTCAATAACGTATCTACCTTTAACCAACTGCTAAATTAGCTACCAACAGTATTTGCCATATTTGCCTTACAAACATGACGCTTCAGCTACTCTTGGTAACTAATTTGACAGTTAGTCAAAGGTAGATACGTTATTGAGACCGGTCGTAAGTCAACTACTCAGTTCTCAACTGTTTAATGTCTATAATATACTATAGATAGGGTAGTCAAAGCCTATCGTAATTCCCTGCAAGCCATAATTTCCCCTCCTATTCATAGACATGTTATTATTATAATTGCTCGTCACTAAACTCACGCCTATTGATCAATAGGTATTGGAGATGACAAATACGTATTATTCAACATAACATAACAGCAGTATTTTCGACAAGTTCCAAGTATATGGTATATGTTGATTTCTTTGGCAAAACAACATATTATGTGTATTGTTGGATAAGCTTTTGGATTTAGTTTAAGATTATATCATCCTCTTCACTTCACATGCCTCAACATATTATATATATATATAGATACCTATATATATTCATATTATATATTTAATAAATAAAAGGATGAGTTTCCGCAGACAATATCTTTAACTGCCGAAACTCGTCCATCGCTCGACTTTAATACTTAAACAAGATATTGGATATGAATATGTATCTGAAGCCGGGAAACCGGTACAAAGAGAAAATTACTTCAATTTCAGAAATCAGTGTTAAGTTTTATTTTTTATTCTCTGACGAAAAAACGATGTTAAGTTTGACGTATCTGTGTGTCTGTCTGTGGCATGGTAGCTCCCGAACGGATGAACCAATTTTGGTTTTGTTTTTTTTTTTTGTGACAGCCTTTCCGTAACTAAAGTTAAACTTTGTTATAGTTTTTTTGAGGTGGATGTTCTTTTTTTTTGTTAAAAGTTTTGTTATTTGTTCAGTGTGGTTTCTCACCCAAACCAATAAAGGTATATGTACCTTTATACGTGACATACTTATTCGTGCTATGTAAATATTAAAATATCATCATCTTGCCAAGAGGTTAAGCTGAATTTAGCTCGAAAAGTTCTCATCTAATTTTAGCAAAAGTAGGGTGAGCTTCCAACAAAAAACAATTACGTACGTTAATTAAGTATCGGGAAACGCCACAATCAATTTTTGTGTTGATTTACCTTTTACCTAAACTCATAAAAAAATTAAGTGTTTCCTTTACCTAAAATTCGAATTCTGCGTAGTTTTTTAACCAAAATTATTTTTCCTTCCTTCGCAATTCTAGGCGTATTGTTGTCACTACGTTATAACTTAAGTGACTGCTCTGAAGTTTATTGCTATAAGACGATACAAATGGCCGCATAGATCATGATTTTACTCGCTACTAAATATAAGCATTAATATTATTTTTAGTTAACCAAGAAAAATTGCCACAGAAGACGTAACTGCACTACGGGATCTGGCACAGTTTCTAAGCACTACACTATCTGCGTTAAATCGCTAGTTGGCGTCTTTTGCCAAGTGCGTGACGTATACATACCTATATGTACCGGAATCTATACCACCACATACAAAAAGACCTTACGTCACATAAATCCTACATCGCGCTATCAAAGTTCTACACGCGATGTCAACAACTGTGTGTGCCCAACAATAAAATATCAACCATCCATCGCGCAGTTGCCCACCAGTCACAACAACCGTAACAAAGGAAGCGGGTCTGTACAGGTACACCCTGTTCTATATACCTACCTCTATAATTATAACTAATTAATATGTCATCATCATCATCATCAGCCGACAGACGTCCACAGACTGCTGGAGACAGGCCTCCCCCAAAGCGGAAGGGGTTGCAATAATCGTCACGCTTGGCAGACGGGTTGTCGATCGCAGTGTAGCTGTTGCAATGCACTATAATCAGAGAACGGAATAGGTAGACTATATTTACCTAAAGTTCGAGGAAGTAAGTACATAGAGTAGATAATACCTCCTCTAAAATCCAGGAATCGTAAACATGACGATTAAATCCCGGGATTTAAGAAATTGCAAATTACTTATTGCGCTTTGAAAACACTAAATTATTATATTGAAGTGTCTTAGTTGTTAGAGTTGAGAAAGAACTGTTAAATTAAAAAACTTCGTTTTACTTACAAAATTAAGTTTTGAAATTTCTGCTATTTACCTATATTGTAATCTAAATATTTTTTGTTTATAATCCCGGTTTTAATTGACATGTTTTAGAGGAGGTTTTATAGATCTACTAAAAATAGTCTACTTATTCCGATATTTGACAATAACATATGTCTGTGCACATAAACCTATAACTTTACTTACTTGTACATTGGTCTGGAACCTACACTGTTCTCGGAAATCATGTGAGGTCTTTGATAGTTTTCACGGATGGGTCAGAGCCCGAAAGACGTTACGATAGGGAACGCAGTAACCTGGGTTCTCGAGGTTCTCAGATATGTTAAATGCTGGTTGAATTCTTATGAACCTTCATTCAGATGATAAGATAACATTATCTAGTTGGGTTCATAGGTCTTAGCAGTCTTGAAATGCCTGGTAAATAGCAATAAACGCAAGCCAAGTTGCATGCCAGGGTTGCGGAATTTGTTCGAAAGAGTCACCGCGGCCCTGGAACGCAAAGGGCTTTACAAGGAACACGGATGGGTTTTAGTCAGTAAGAGTCTGACACGCCCTTCCGCTCCACCCAGAGCGGAAGAAGTCATATGATGATTTCCCATCCTTAAATAAAATTAAAATAATAAAACCAAGTTGCATAGCACTTAGGCTTACTATAAAAACATGCCAGCCAACGAACTCATCGCTTATTTAAAATCAAATAAATCACAAGTATGTAAGTTTAAGCAGATATGTACCACAATACGGCGTCGTGATCAAACCATGGATGTAGCAAATATTGGGCAAACTCGTCCAACAAAATTGTGTACACGAAGAACCCATACTAATGCTCTCGAAAAACTTTTTCGGTCTGTCTGTTTGTTAAATTTTACGGCTGAACGTATTCGTACTTGTTCCGGCTATTAAGAGGAGTGATTACTAATTCAGAAATCATCACACATTATCACACCCTATCGCCTTTATAATATTACACTAATATTATAAAGGCGAAAGTTTGTGAGTGTGTGTGTATGTTTGTTACTTCTTCGCGCAAGCGGCTGGACCGATTTAGATGAAATTTGGTATAGAGATTGTTTGAGTCCCGGGAAAGGACATAGGATAGTTTTTATCCCGGGAGTATGGTCCCTTGGGGTAATTATCGACATTCACGTGATCTCAGTAGGCATGTATTCACTTGCTATCATATTAGGGCAACCTGTAAAGATAGTTTTAAGATGTTAAATAAAAAAAGAAACAAAATAAAGAAATGACCCAGAACTGGACATAGAATACTTTTCATGCCGGAAGCATGTTCCTTGGGTCAATTTTCGACTATCACGTGGTGCACCCGCTGCCGCCGGCAGAAGTAATAATATAAAAAGAAAACGTGATTCTAGTAAAAAAATACCCCAAGCTCTCATTAATTAATAACAATTCCAATTCAAACTTCTCAGATACAATTCCAATTCCGGTTCGTTATTTTAATTTCCCGACCAGAAGCCCAAATGATTTATTTCAGAAAGATAAAAGTTTCAAAGCTACGAGTAACAGCAACGTAATCGGATCACAGTATATACCTATGTACAGCAGATTAACGCCTGATCAACCTTGATTACAAAGTAATTTATCCTTTCCACCAAGCTTCAAAGGGTGTTCACACAAAATATCCTCTTTTGTAGTATTAGCCGTCAATAAAAGTCGACGAATTGGGTGTTTTTGCTGGAGCAAATCAGCCAGACCATTTAATACAATCCTTAAATTCTTTCATTTATTGTCAGACAACACACAGAGTCAGCCGCTCGGTTTAGAATCATAGAGGCTTGTTCGTAAAAATATTTTATTCTATATAGAGAGAATTTTAATTGTAGATCTTACGCAGTCGCAGTCGTTACGGATTGTCAGAGGCCAGTAAATCTGACTCCAGTCTTGCTAAGAACTACCGCGTTACCCAGTTAATGGGTGTTGGAGGGCTGGTAGGCAGCCGCTCCACGTAAAATATTGGTATTCAGCTGAATCCGGTTTGATTGGAAGCCGACCCGAATATAGGTGGGAAAAGGCTAGGCAGATGATGATAGAGAGAATTTTAATTTAAAATCCGCTAATTAGTACTTATTTAAACTTATCATATGGTTAGATTTTTCTGAATTATCCTCAAAATTTTCAATAAGATTTCCTTTTTGAAGCGAGATGAGCGCTAAGCTACAATTTTTTAGGCATAAAGTCTGAATATCGAAATTTCACCAAATTTTTCATATCGATGAAGTAATCATTGAGATCGTTTGCTCTCTGGAGAAGTTAAATTTAGGATAAACAAACAGTAATTATAACATAAAAACGCAATGAACGTTGTTTTAATGTTAAACTTAAGAAGATGAAGATCAGAAAATCGTTTGCTCTCTGGAGAAGTTAAATTCAGGGTAAATAAACAGTCAATCCCATTATAACATAAAAACGCAATGAACGTGGTTTTAATGTCAAACTTATATACCTACATTAACCATTGATTGTGTGTTACTCAATTAGGGCTTCAACTAACGTCATGCTGGGTGCCGGATGTAAACAGACTATAGTAGGCGCCAGATAATCGTGGAATAACGGTCATTGACCCACCTACAATTATTGACATTTTTAATTTGAAAAACGGAATTAATGACACAAAGCTGTCCCGAATCATCATCTCTCGTGATCCTTAACATTGTCTAATAATGAAAAACGATTCATATTTAATTGTTCAGGTACCTATGAACAGTTATTAGGGAAAGGTCAATATACTTTATTCCACATTTATCTGGCGCCTACTATAAGTAATTTCCTCTGCATAATTTATACACCAGACTAACCTAACCTAACCATGATTAATTTAAATACTGATTAGTCGGTTCTTAATTCTCTATAGGCAGAGAAATTAAGGTTTGTTCTGGATTCACCCACAAAGCTCGCAAAATTTTTATTTTTCCTTGTTCGTCCCACTTTTCGTTCCTTTTTCGCCGCATTCATAAATACAGAATCTTTAAATTAATTATAAGTTAAACGTTATGTATATTGTTGTATTATACCTATATCAAACGTTTTGGGAACACATTCATTGTGCGTACAGCTATGGAGTGGAATTCCCTGCCAGAGTCTGTGTTTCCTGGTAGCTACAACCTGGGAGTCTTTAAGTTAAGAGTGAATAGGTTACTTCTAGGCAAGCGTCCTCCATCTGCGACCACACCATCGCTCATCAGGTGAGATAGTGATCAAACGAGTGTCTATCAATAGTATGTATTAGCAGATTCTTATTTTTTTTAATAAAGCTAAATAAAACATTTTAGTTAATTTTTACATTAATAAAATATATTTAAAAAAAATATTTTTAAATATTAATCGTACCTACCTAATTAGTTATTATCTATCAATACTTATTCATATCTGAATGAATAGGTTTTAACAATAGAATTGTTAAGCTTTTGCCTGCATACAATATGTTATCGGAAATGTTTTTAATATAGCAGATAACTTGATATTAACATTGTTTTACAACAGATTAAAAAACTTTATCTCATCATCTGCGTAGTCTTTGTCCAAGTGTATCCAACTACGTCAGCTCCTGTGTAACCAGATGCAGCTGTATTCCAGTATTTTACATGAAGCGATTGTCTTTCGGACCTCTACAACCCATATTATTACACCAGCCGGTTGATTCTGTAAACATGTATAAGTGTAGGCTTGGGTGAAGTGATCACAAGGTGAGCTGTCAATCCATATAATCATGATGTCACGTGATCACGAAGTGAGCTGTCATTCCATCTTGATTTTATAGATTGACAGCTCACCTCGTGATCACTTCACCCAAGTCTTCACTTCGAAATGTTTACAGAATCGAATGGCTGATTATAGTGGTATTCTGTGCTTTCTGAGTCCCAGCCGCCACGAAATCTGTCAAAGATGTCTAGATAAAAACGTATTTATACAGGCAATTAAATGTACCTACTGCAGGTAAATGAATTACTAGTGAGCGAGGTGAGTAGCGATCTTTTTTAAGTCTATGATAAACGAAGACAACACTAATTGTGTGTGACGTCACTCGCAAGGCATCCTACAAAAATGACGTTTGCGTGACAAAACTAGAAGAATAACTTCAAACAACTAATTACATATGTTTCCACCGATTACCGAAACTAATTTTGTGACATAATTTAAAATAAGTCTTCAATCGTGTATATTTTTAAAGTAGTCAAATACCCTATTTCAGGATATTATGGCGTTTCAGCAACAGCGATTAATTTACGGCAATATCAGGATTGTATTGAAAATCAAAATTGCACTATTTGAGAAGTTCGTGTATACGAGTACAAACCTTAACATGCTTTCCGAGGCACGGAGCGCTATCGGTATGCAATGAGCCTCGTACATCGATGAGCTTTACTTAATACTGAGAACATATTATGAAATAAGCCTACGAACGGGAAATATGTGGGTATGTATAAAAGAACCAATAGGTAATCGGGCGTCATTATTCAAGTTATTATATTAAAATGATAGAACTAAAGGCACATAGTTACCTGCATATCTAATAGTTAAAACATCTTTAACCAGTAACAATGTTGATAGGTTATTTACAGTAATTACAATTATCCAAATGCGTAATAAGTAGCGTTACTTAATATAACTCAAGCTCTTAAAGAGGTTTAATATGAAATAAACTTATTCGAGAACATATGCCTTAAGTAAATACTAATAAAATAGACTTATAAATTCACGAAAATATGAACTTATTATTTATAATTTATAACTATATATGTAAAAATACATAACTCAACAAGTTAAGTCTCTATATAGTGTTTATTTAAACTGCAGGGGGACACCTTCCTACACCATATTATATTCTGCTACTGTTTACACATTTAAAAATGAATATTTAATTACTACTCAATATATAAATATTAAAACCGTATGTAGTGAATCTTTATATAAATTATTAAATTATTTTAAAAGTCAATTCACAAACATTTCCAGACATTCCAAATACAAAACTTTAAAAAATAACAACATCCACTTACCTCCACAAAAAAAACGCACAAAAAAAAAAGAAAACACGAAATTCAAAAAACGAACTACGTTATGCCATAAACAAAATCACTTGCATTTATTCGTGCCACCATTGTTTATAAGTTGCGATCATATCCAAACGCATCCAAAGCCAAGCGTCCGAAATAGCGACTCGGATACAGTCGTTGTGTACGCGTGCCGACAACCAACTGAAATTCGTCGTACATTCTCCCCGATTCTATGGTGATATTATTGATAAGTGAAAAACAGGGATGTTTTATGGATTTTATTACACCTTGCCTGGGTATGTTCTACTTACATAATTGTGCAGTGAGAGTGAATTGGTGAATCTATTTTTAGAGGTAATTTTAAATTCAATGTGTTTTGTGATAAACAGGAATATCTTCGGTTTGTTGCGTGAGAAGTTTTGTATCTGTTTGATCTAAATCTTAACTTATAAAGGCTTATTACTAAGCATATGGTTAGTTTAAATATACGTAATGATTAGCGGATTATAAATTTAAATTTTAATATAAGTTTGTAGGTAAGTATGCATAATCTGCCAGGTAATTAGTATTAGAAACTAAAAATGTGTTTTTTTTTTAATATGGCTAGATAAAAAATAATAATAATAAAATTAATTGGTAAAATTGTTTGTTTTTTTACATATTTGTCAATACTCTGGAAGTTTTGATAATAATAATAAAAAGCTAGTTATGCATACATACATATATTGGCTGTTGATTACGTAGGTCTAGTATCTATATAATCTGTTGCGCAATTTGTTCGAAAAATTCACCGCGTTCCTGGAACGAAAAGGGTATTTGGAGGAACACAACCACACAACGCCAAGATGGGTTTAGTCAGTCAGTGTCCGACACTCCCTTCCACTCCGCCCAAGCGAAGGAGTTGTTGATGATTTCCCATCATTATTTAAAAAAAACTATAAAATCTACAACTACTCAGCTATGATGTTGCTTCATTTATTACACGTTCAGTTCAAAGAAAGTCTCATGTGGATCTTTAATTGTAACATATGGACTTTCCATTGATGGATTAGAATAGGAGTACCAAAACTTTATTAGAACTGTATTTATTAAAGTTTTTATTTGGGCCTGTTTATTTAATCCATTGCCAGTCTTTAATGGGGTGAAATTACTCATGAATTACTTTATATTTATGAGTATGTCAATAATTTTTGTATGTCAACAATCCATTAATCGCGGAAAAGAATTCAGCCGTTTCTTACATTTTAAAGAGTTATGCAAACATAACATTAAATTTACCTAGTAAGGGGCTGATTTATTTCTTCGCTAGAAACCTGCCCCGGCTTCGCAGTGCATATGTCACCGGGAAATTGCAGACTCTGTAAGATTGTAATAAATCTGTAAAATTGTATTACATTATAATTTCTCGATATTTTACGAAAAAATCGTTTTGTATACAATCAATCCCATCCCAATTTAATAGTTTCCAATATATTCATGTCATAATAAGAATACATTGGTTACAATTTCATGCGACATTTTCAATCTTATGGCGTTTGCAATTTTTCGGTGACAATTATAATGCATATTACCTATGTCTCTAAGATCCTTAGAAATCAGCGTCATATTTCAACCAATTTACTCAAACCTTCCTCATGAATCACTCCATCCATTGGTGATGATAACCGAATGCAAATCAGATAGTTTTTGAGTTCGGTAGTTTTTGAGTTTATTGCGTTCAGTCATCTATGTAATGTTATAAGTACTGTAATTACACAGTTAATCCCAAAGAAGTAGTTTTTTTTTATATTCTAAGATCACTTTCACCACCCGAAGTATTAATTGTCAACGAATAAAAGTCACACAGTATTTCCATTTTTACTGTCGGTATTCTTCAGTTAAGGTTCGGCCACACGTTCAATCTTGCTTGCGCAAGCAGTTTGTCCAAACCAAAGAGTGTAATAACTAATAAAGGTGCATACATTAGCGCAAAAACTGCATGGCGTGCTAGCCATCGGTATACTGTTTTGCCGTCTTAACGCACGTTTGCTTGCACAAACAAGAATTGATGCAAATAAGATTGAGCGTGTAGCCACGGCTTTACGTTCTTAGCGTTAAAGTCAACCTTCATATTGTAAGAACTGTAAAAAAACAAAGAAATAAATGGTTTCCCAGTTGCCAATGAACGAATCGACAGTCATGAGTTTCATTGCAAAGCTTTTTACTTAATCAGGAAGCTTAAAGCTTTCTCTTTGTAAAAGAGAATTCTTTCTTTTCTTTACTTTCAAATAATGGGTGTGTAATACCGGTTCTGTGTTAAGTCAAAAAATAATGTTTCCTTTAATCTGTCGAAGTGGATTTATGTAATTATTTTTATTTAGTGACTAGTCTGAGACAGCGGCTTCGCTCGTGTGAAAGTCAAAAGGGAACATGATCCCAGGACAAAATAAAATCTTTGTCCTATTCCAGGACTTTTATCATCAGTGTGCCTGTTTCGTCTTAATTCGTTATGACCTTAAAAGGTTACAAACAGACAGACAGAATTACTGTCGCTTTTATAATATTAGTATGAATGGAAATTTTAATAATTTGGATTTGTTCGCACGTAATAATTCAGTAAGATTCAATGAATAATTTAATGAATTCTAGTACATAATAATCGAGAAAATACGAACTGTTTTTCTCATTTCACATGTTTTACGTAAAATTCGTAGAATTGGCACTCTGCTTAAAATTTTAAACTAGAGTGAGTTTCTAAAGAAATATCTGTTTGATTTTTCCAATGTTATTAGGACCGAAATTAATTAATACTTATTTAGGATAAAATGAAAGGTTTTTATTTATTTATTATTTTAACGTGTTAGAATTTTAAAATTCTCTTGTGATTATTAATGACAAAAATAAATGTAAAAAAAAATCCAAGAGTTAGCAAACTCAATTCAAATATATAAAAAAAACTAAACGTGAAAATTCGGCGCAAATTGGATCAACATTTTCCAACATGAAATCTTGGACATATTTCTACAGATACTTAACATGTTACGGCCAAACTTATGCTGGTTCATATAACATAACATCTGGTAATTTTCCCGAAACTTCTGAAGAAAATATGGCTACTTGCGAAGTTTGGTAACTATCCGAATATTTTAACTACCTCTCCGTTTACCATAAGTATATAAACAAAGGCTTTAATAAAAAGAAAACAGAACAATTTTTCATCGCAGCTTTTGGTGTAGAAGTACATTTAAATGTCAGTGTCGTATTGTGACGGGTATTTAAAAAAATAAGTTGTTTCGTTTTATCTTCATTGTTCAGCGTTTTTCATTTTCTCGCTGGCTCGTTGAAAATTTGCACTAAAAGCTAACAATTTACCTGCCTATGTTAAACGAGACCCGAAAGTTTAATTAATAGGTACTAATTAAAATATTATAGAGCATGCAGAGCATTCTTTATTTTACACCAAACAAACAATACATTACCAGCTTAAAAGTAGAAAGGTGTATGTAACAATAGGCGGTCTTACCGCTAGTGTTACTTCGACGGCAGACGTTGAAAAAACTCATTAATCATCTCTTAGAGAATTCATTCCGGAAAGTTATTTAATGCCATCTTCATTACCATTTCAGAGGAAAGACTACCTCAGATAGACATAGCAACCCAGGCTTCTTGCATCCAACAGAATCCCGCGGCCCTCACTAGGTCATCGGTCCACCTTGGCCTTCCAAAATTGACCTTCATAATAAGTAGCTACACACACCTTCATTCTGGTTAGTCGCCAAGCCAGAACCTTGCAGCATTACCTGCCATACATTCAACGAACAGTGTGCCCTCTGTGGTGCCTTTACCGTCACCATTAGTCAGTACTATCAATTAGTCCTTCGTTAATTTATCATAAAGCTAAGAAACGAGGAAGTTGCCTACGCTGTAAATCATGGAGTTTCTAAGGGTTCCCACAGAGCATGGAATCGCAGTGACTTGAGACGCAATTACTAAGATAAGCCGCTGCCCGCGGTTCCACCCTCGTGTTATTACTACTTCTCCCCTTTGTAAATTATAACCTATGTTAACACATAGGTTATAATTTACAAATACCATACGTCAGAATAACTTCTGATGTATATTATTATATTAAAGTACGTCGTCACGTAAAACAGTTTTTGCGTTTAATAATAACAAACATGCATTCATCTTACTTATATAAAAATGAATCCCTATTTCCCTTTGTCAGAGCATCACGCGTGAACGGCTGGACCAATTTCCTAATTATTTTTTTGTTGTTTGTTATTTTCAGGAGTAGGTTCTTAGGGAAGAAAATTTTGATAAACATCCGGGCGAAGCCGGGGCGGCCACTAGTCACAAATGTAAACAAAATTTTAGGATAGCATATTTTATAGAATATATAAAAATATAACACTTGTGGAATAAGACAGAATTAGTAGAATAGAAAAATTATATAAACGAATTTATATATCGTTGATTTTAAGTTTCGGCTGCCATAGCCATGGCAGAAATTGTCATGGTCCAAAAAAAGCTGCTAGAGATGGAAAAGTTCCGACAATGCTAGCAGCGTCCGCTGAGGGGTTTCGGTACTCTGTGGTCGATCCAAAGGGAAACGTGGGATTTCAAGTGTTTCAGAACTGCTGTTGTGTTTCAAACTGTAGGGACTTTTGTTTGTTCATCTTAATTGCAACAAAGTTGTACAGTTGCCAGTCGTTCGGATAAAGCAGGATAAAGTTAAACTTCATGGTCGCGTGTCCGGCTAAATAGACGATGTCTGGCCTTTACAATTTAAGGATTCATCACACTTAATATCATCACACTAAACACACTAATATTATAAAGGCTGTAAGTTGTTGAGTGTGTGTGTGTATGTTTGTTACTTCATCACGCGCAAACGGCTGTACCGATTTAAATGAAATTTGGTATAGAGATTGTTTGAGTCCCGGGATAGGACATAGGATAGTTTCTCGTAGTAGTAATCTCGGGACTATGTTCCTTTGGGATAATTTTCGACGTTCACGCGGGCGGTTCCGCGGGCGGCAGCTAGTCTGAAATATAAAGTTAAATCAGCTTTTCAGTAGATTTATATTTACAAAACTCAACAAATACACTGCCCAAAAATTGGTTATGTGTAAAAAAATACTCTGCACAATACAGTTGTTATAGTTTTGCGAGTAATTTTCTAACCCCTAGTTTTAAAAGATTCGACAGTGATTTACTGACGACCTTGGACTAAAATCCTTTCGACAGTTAAATCTATTTCAAGCACAAGACGGTAACATAATGGCTCTGCTTCTTCAATTACATGAAAAGTCGTTAACAAGCCCGTTTCCTAAATGACAGACCGAATTCCATTACAAATAATACGAAGCAGTGTTTTTGACATATCCGGAGAAACAATAAATTTTCTTGGAATCCAGGCAACTCGATCGGACGAAAATTGAGGATCAACAAATGCGAGCTTCTGATTTGGGTCGTCAAGGCTAGACATTTGACGTGTTATTTCAGAACAAGAAAACACAATACATTTACACGTGTTTCAGTTCGTAGTACTTAACATTATCATTATTTATTAGATACTTAGTTACTTCTGAAGTGCTAATTAATAGCAGTAACTACGGATACAAATCCGTATAGATCGCCTTACTATGGTAACCAATATTAAGACTTGCGTTCTCTCACGAAAATCACGATTGTGATTTTATAATTAGTTTGAATACAAACAAATAGGAGTTCGAAATAAAACATTTAAGAGATGTTTTAAATTATTTTTTATTTTTATAAAAACACTAGCTGTTGCCCGCGACTTCATACGCGCATATCCTGTGTTTTCCCCGTTCCCGTAGGAATTTCCCGTATAGCCTGATATACAGGGTGTTTGGTGCATCGTGTGCCAAATTGAAATGGTCGACTGAAGGAGTCATCCGCTAGCCTTTCAGACCCTTTAACACCTCATGCTCTGTGGATTTCTTTTACAAAAAAAAACCAAAAGCGACCGGGATCTTCCAACTCCCTCATTAATTCTCCAGTCTATCCTCTTTCTAATGATGTGCCACATGCCATAAAAGTATTTTAACAACTTTGTGAATGCGCTAGAATTGTGAATCGAGTCACCTAAGGCTAATATTCAAAATTATGATTCAGTCTGTATATATATCCTTATGAATGTGGCTATCGTATACAAAAAGAATTTTCAAAATCGGTATAGTAGTTCCAGAGATTACCCCCTACATACAAACTTACAAACTTTACCTCTTCATAATATTAGTATAGATGGACTAGAGAAATATTATTTCAAGAAGTTATCTTACCTACTTGTACATGTTTTCGTGCCTAGAAAAACCGGATAGTTACTAATCTTGCTGAATGGCAAATCCTTCTACCGCAGAACTTTTACTGTTCTCTAGAATAGGATATCTAAAAAAAGTACATTTCTTTTGTTTATCCACTCGAAACAAATTGGTAAACAACGTAAAACTTTCCTGAAACAGTAAAAAACCTCAGAAGAAACGAGCCCAAAACCTTTTTATTTGAAATTTTATCGTTAAGGTGTTTATTAAGTTTAAGTTTGAATCGAGTTTCCTTAAGTACTTTGGTAACGCAGCGGAATGATCCGCGTTAACAAGAGGTCCCAAAGACTTTGGTAGGTAACTCAGTAGACTTGGAATGTCTTTGGAGGACAGGTATTGTTTTGATGTAAGATAAGTGTTCTTCTTTGTTATTTGTAGAACAGTATCGTACACTGTTCTGAACGGAAAGTTTTATCAGGTTAGGTAAACAATCTGTTTAACAAACAACTTGCAGATGAGACTGTGGCTCGGTATTGTCATCAATTTGCCCTTATTAGAGTGGGCCTAGGTTGAGGAGCTCGTGGCTAAATAATAACAGCCGTACGGGTCGATCTTCAAGGTTAAGCAACGCTTGCCGAGGTTTGGTCTGTGTCTCTGGGTGACCATCTTAACATACCGAGATTCCTCCGTGCCACGGAAAGCACGTTAAGCCGTTGGTCCCGGCTGTCATCTTTGGCAGTCGTTACGGATAGTCAGAAGCCAGATAATCTGACACCAGTCTTGCCAAGGAGTACCGTGTTACCTAGTTGATGGGTTGTGGAGTCTGGTAGGCAGCCGCACCACGTAAAATACTGGTATTCAGCTGAATCCGGTTTGACTGGAAGCCGACCCCAATATAATTGGGAAAAGGCTAGGCAGACGATGAGAGTGGGCCTAGGTAGGTCAACCGGATCAAATATCTGGTCGTAGAAAAGTTAATTGGTGAAACTTCATAGACCTGGTGGTGATCGTTATCATCATTATTTAAATTAATATCTCAGAATTATGCTGAAATCCTTACTTTAATATTATAAATGTGAAAGTAACTCTGTCTCTCTCCGTCGCGCTTTCACGCCAAAACTATTAAAAATGCTACCCAAAGCTGCATTTCACGCGGATGATGTCGGGCACAGCTAGTTGTTTATAATTTCAGTGCGAGTCACACATAATATTTTTTATGTGAAACATATTGACAGTAAAACCGACTCGTATGCCACTACGCAGCCGCTCCCATTTCTTTATTTATTCCATCTTTCGTAACAGATTTTTATTAATTATGAATTGTAATATTAACATTGGAGTTTCACATCTGCCGGGCGTTCGGTGACGGCCAAGCTTACCTATCGATATTAAATTGCTATAAACAAATAATATAAAGAAAACAATATAACTATATGTATGGATTGAGCTGCCACCATCAAAGTATTGTTTTTATCTCAAAGTCTAGAGCATCAAATCCACTATTTTCATACAACATTTTCGAAAACACCCATTGGTTAGCTTTCGAGCTGGTAACTCCTCAATTTAACTGTTTGTTGTTTCTTCTCTATTTATTTGGCTATAAATTTATTAACACAAAATTAGCGTTTCAATCCCTAGTCATATAAGCCTTCCAATAAAATTGTCAAATCATACAAACTAATCATTGATACTGAAACAAACCACATTTTTAAAACTATGTGGAAATGAAACTTTTCAATCGTCCTGCTGCGAGTCCGCAGTTAGAGTGATGAGGAATTCAATACTGAGAGGGTTCCTGATAGTGGCCACTATAGTACGGTTAAAACCACTTAACTCTACTTAACCTGATTTCCTTTCACTCCTATGTTTTCTGGGAATTGAACTAGTCCGCAAATAGATTTTGCTGTTTTTTTTTGACTTTGCTATGATACAGATGGAAATAATATGGATTACATATTATTTTATATACTCTGATTGTATATATAAAAGTAGGTATGTAATTGTGGAGCATAAACATGTTGTATCAGTACCTAAGCCTACTGACAACACTGTCACATAAAAAATAATATTATTTAAAACATTAAGGCATTGTGTTTTTCTTTTTTGAAAATTCGTTTTCGTAATTTAAAAAAGTGTCTTTTCCGCGTTCTGATTGTACAAAAGACTTTTCAATTTATATTTCGACATAAAAATAACAAACAAAGAAAAATGAAAAGGAGTGACCGCAATTGTATTCCTCCTTTTTTTGTAATGAGAAAACAGGAAACCAACTGAGCTATATAATTTAACAAATACTACTTAATTATTATTATTTCATTATTATTAAGGGACAACTCACACACGTTTATCCAATAACTAACTAGGCAGAGCCTGTACTATGGCAACCAGACAACTGATAAACATACTTATATATTTCTAAATAGATACATATTATAGACAAATTACACCCAGACACAGATCAAATGATCATGCTCATCACACAAAGATTTGCCCTGGGTGGGAATCGAACCCACGAACTCCGGTTAAGCAGTCAGGGTCACTAACCACTCGACCAACAGGCCAGTCGTTTAATGAAATAATAAAGTAGGATTTTATTCCGCTCCACTTAATCGCCTTTGTTTCAAACATATGACGAGGTCAAACATAAAATCAGTACCGAATTAACGGATTGATGAAAGAGAGAAATTCTCCCGTTTGATGATATTTCGGTTCAATTTAACTACTGACCCAATAATTCTGCCACAAGGACAGCATCACAAAAACGCGTTTTAATTACTTCAAATTGTTTAATTATACTCGCCAAAAGGGTCGTACCTACTAAAGCTATGAGTACATAACTCACATCGATATTAAAATTGAGTAATTCTAAAAGTAAAATACTCCATCTCAGTAGCTACCAATAAATTGATGAAGTAATAGTACCAAAACTTGAAACCTACTCGTAAAAAATCAACTGTTTAAAACCAAATATAAAGAATATTTCTAAAACAAGTTCTACTAAAAATTTCCAATCTATACATGTAGATATCAATTGCTGTTTGTTAGTCTCGCTAGAACTCAAAAAATGGCTTGGCCGATTAAATTTTTTTCTTTGCTTTGTTCACGTCAATAATGCGGAGGTTTTGGGAAAAAAAAGTATTTAAAACTTTCAATCACACCATTTTTAAGAGGTTCAAAGTTCACCGAGTCGACTAGTCAGGAATATAACTGCTAATTAAAGGGAAACACACACCAAAAAACAAACGAAACACTGAAAAGAATTGCTAAAACGTTAACATGCAACGACCAACTACAAATTAAAAGTTGTTTATTTCAAACGAAACTATTTTAAAACGACACACATCTCTTTTGACATTCACAAAGTTCAAAGTGATCAAACTAATACCACGAAATAACACGGACTAACCTTGATCCGCGTTAAGGAAAAACTGTGTTTTGCTATTCACTTGTAAACACAAAGAAATATTGGTAGTCTGTGGTGTAAGTTTACAGACGCGTGTGTAAACACAGACACATAGAAGAGCGGGCTTAGAGTATGAATCAGACGAGTTATAGAGTACACTATACGGGGAGTTTATCGTTTTTACATGGCATTCGCCGTCCTTGCACATTCCTAAGTAACCCGTATTTCTTAAATGAACTTGAAACTTGACACGAATACTGAACTAAACGAATAATGTCATAATTCATTTTTCAAAACTACACCCAATGAGTTTTTAAGGGGTGTTAAAGTTTGTTTGTAAAATCTTAACGCTTGGTCCGATAAAGTTAAAAACTCGGTATTAATAATCTTGACAAAAAATTAGAAATACGACAATTTTAATTTTTCTTAAATCAACCACTGAAGGAGTGTAAAGGGCTGAAATGGACGTAACGATTTTTCATATTTAACTCGCAACGGGATGAAGGGCGCAACAGTTGCTCTGATCATGTTGGCATCAGCAGCAAAGGACCCCGGGTAATTAATGAAAATCGTTGCCCTTTAAAGTGGTCAAAGGAGGCGTTGAAATTCGTGATAAATTCTATATCCACGCAGACGAAGTCGCGGGCGAAGTGTTAGTAAGTATACTGTAAAGCCTTATTTACGCCGGGACAACACCGTGCGTTCTTGTGGCATGCCGCAATGCCACACAGTGTTGCAAAAGAAGACTTTAGAGGTTCAATGAACCTGTTAAAACTCAAGTGTGCATAATGTCAGCTGATTAACAAAACACCAATCAACTGAAAGAGATTTTTCCTCCTTTAAAACGGTACCGGAAATGAACCGATTATGTCAAGATAAATTATTAACGTCCTAAGTAAACGTTAACTGTTAAAAAGGATCCTCTTCGCAGCTTTACATTCTCAAGAAACGGCTATGATAAAAAATATTTGCCAGAACTTTGTGAGAAACTTCGCAAATTGCTGCGCAGTTTTCCGTTGTATGTTGAAAATTTCCCGAGCTTCTTCCTACTTAATATTTATTACTTGCAATACTTATCCTTAAAAAATCTCTTATTCTGACTGACAAGACTACGTCGACTTGGAGTACAAGTTTATTTTATAATATACGAGTATGTTATATTATTCATACTCGTATAAAACTCTGACCATTATCCGCTAAGAAAGAAGTTTTCGAAGTTGGAACTTTAAGGGGGAAAGTGGAAGGGCGATCTTTGTATCATGTTGACTGACATTTTAGCGGATAAAGTCGCGGACAGCGCGCATAAGCTAGTGTCTTATTAGCATTAAAATAATGCTCTCTTAACACTCGTCTGGCCGACCGCTTACTAAATTAATGTATTCTATAAAATCATGATGAATCAATCATCTGAAGATAAAAAAAGCGCTCCATATCCTTTCTATTTATAGCTACTTCAAGGTGTACACTTGTATTACCTATTACTTTGTGGATCGTAAATAAAGCCAGTTGGCTCGGAGAAGCTGTTTCCTAGCGGGCAAAATCTTTTGAGTACCGCACGGATGTCGAGATAACAAAGGATGTTTTCACACCTTTTATAAAATACTTTTTTTCTCAGCTGGGAAGAAGATTTTATTAAATCTCACTAAGCTCGACTTGATGGAAAACAGATAATTATATTAAACTAGCTGCGCCCCGTGGTGTTACCCGCAGTTTATCAGATACTCCGCGTGAATGTCGAAAATTATCCGAACACACCCCCGGTATAAAAAGTAGCCTATGTGTTAATCTAGGGTGTCAGCTTCCTGCATACCAAATGTTATAAAAATTGGTCCAGCCGTTTGCACGTGAAGAAGTAACAAACATACACACACACCCACTCACAAACTTTCGCCTTTATATTAATAGTTTGATTTATTTCGCTTGTAAAAAGATAATTTTATTCCGCTTCAAGAGAAGTGTTTACCATACTTCTCTAGAACGGAATGACAAATAAGTAAAATAATAAATTTAAATTCCTTATGTGTGGCAAATAAACAATATTTCATTCTTAATTTTAATTTCATGACCCTAACCTTTTACGAGCACTAAAACATCTATTTGATGAAAGACTGGCTAGCATCTGCCGCTAAATAGAGGAGCAGTTGTCAAAATCAGTGAATCCCAAACGCCAAGAAACGACAACGGCATCCTTGGAAAGAGTGCCCCGCCATCACTACAGCTAAAGTTTTCTGAAAAAAGAAAAGATGACCTTTGCAGTAGGACAGCACGTGCTTAGAGAATAATAATAATAGGGTATTTGACGAGTGTGAAAAATCTAAATAAATGAATACTCATTTCTTAGATGATATTAAAACATTACGATTTGTAAAACAAAAAAAAACTAGTCGAAAAACAAAGAAGCTAAACACTTTTTTAAGTTATTCTTCTATCCTTGCCACACAAAATGTAATTTGTACTGGATGGCTTCAATTCATTAAGGCGGAACTTGTGAGTGACGACACACGCAATTAGCGCTGTCTCTGTTAACTACAGATTTTGAAACGCTGACAAAACCACCATTTTTTGAGATTTTTGAGCACTAGTTTGTTTCTTCTAAGACGCTGTTAAAAATATTGCGGTTTTATCACATTCCTCATGTAATAAATCCAGTAAATAAATTGCAGTATTGTCACCAATTTTCTTCCAAGAACTATAGCAATCCTCTACATGTTTTTCAACCCTAATCATTTGAAAATGCTGTAAATATTCATACTATACACATAACAAATGAAAAACTTCGAAGGGTAGCTAATAAATGTGTTGTAGCATTGGGTCAGACGGTCGGTAGTGATAGATGTTAACACGTTATCACCTCACTAAAACGAACGTGATTTAATCTAACAAAGTGTGTGGGATGAAAGCAACCACACATGATGTTAAAAAATAAGAGCTATTTAAGGACCTATTTATTTTATTGTCCAAAAACCGAAAAATTTCTCGTTCTTAGGGTTCCGTACCCAAAGGGTAAAACGGGACCTTATTACTAAGACTCCGCTGTCCGTCCGTCTGTCTGTCTGTCCGTCTGTCACCAGGCTATATCTCATGAACCGTGATAGTTAGACAGTTGAAATTTTCACAGATGATGTATTTCTGTTGCCGCTACAACAAAAAATCTAAAAAACAGAATAAAATAAATATTTAAGGGGGCTCCCATACAACCAACGTATTTTTTTGCCGTTTTTATCGATAATGGTACGGAACCCTTCGTGCTCGAGTCGGACTCGCACTTGGCCGGTTTTTATTCTATAACTACTAAACAGAAAAATGTAAGCAGGACAGGTACCTTGCTAATTTTAACAGCTTCAATCAATGGGTTGAATTGCTCTTCGGGAATCATATTTTCGGAAATACAAACGCGATGATGAGATTCAATACACAGCTGTTAGTTTGTTGCTACCATCATAGCAGCCACTAGCCTATTTTGTATCAACATGATTCATCATCATCAACATTATCATGGCAGGCGAAAGGCGTCTATAATAGGGATGTTGCCTGGGTTCAAAAAAAATATTATTCTATTTAGTCCGTCAGCTAGATTGTCGAAAAATATTGGATAAGTACGTATTTTTATTTTATTAAAACAATAAAAAAAATTAAGATAAAAAGCATCAACGATAAGGAGTGGGGGCTTGTAACGTCACTTTCCAGTAAAAATTGTACTGGTAAATGGCGTCACACGAGTTATCAACGCACTGTATCGTCTTATTTTTTTATTAACGTGAAAGAAAGAAAAAATACGTGTCCAATATTTTTTGGAAATATATCTGACGGACTAATTCGATTTTTTTAGTCAAATTCCCTATTGCTGGACATAGGCGTTCCCAAAGTGTCGCCATGTCGACCGGTACCTCCCGCATCCAGCGGATTCCCGCGGCCTTCAACCTTCCTTGTGGGGGGGGCCTCCTAACGTTGCGACTTTCGGTACGTGATCGCCAATTCAGAACCTTTCAACTCCATTGCCTATTTATTCTTCGAGTCATGTGTCCTGTCCTGTCCCCCCTGCCAGCCACTGCCACTTAAGTTTAACATGATTCCAAAAATTTTATTAACATCAACTTCGGATCATTGACCGTGCGTTTATAGGTACTTTTTTCACCCACCTATTGCGCATTTCATATGCCAAACTCACTCGTGGGAACAATCACTTGTGGGCGAAAATTAAATGCATGCATAAAACAAGACGAACCTAATAATCAAAATCTTTGACAATAGATCAGTTAATCCAGCAGTCCAAGATCCACTGTTAGTTAAGCAAAGCTCAGGGGAAATCCAATTAAAATCAAAACAATGTTTTAAACCAACTCAATGGATGAACAGATTAAATACTTTGTTCCTGCAATGTTTATCCATTAAGCGATACGAGAATCAACAATCCGAAAACTCTCGAAAATGAAAACTATTTATACCAGCCCGTACCACTTCCTATTTCAAATTGAACAACATTTCAAATTACAGCCCTGTTTATTCAAGAGGAGATCTCGAATAACTTAATTCAGATGGAAAACTGACACTATTGATATCATGAGGGCGTTCCTTTTTTTAGAGATATTTCCGGAAGCCCTTGTGGATTCATTTCAAAGCGAAGGTTTTTTAGCGAGCATTTGATGTAAAGTAATTAGTGAAGATTCGGAAGATTGTTCTCTGGAGCCCTTACCATCATGATTCTGGTGTGAGAGAGTCAAAGTTATACTGGATGATGAGCACTGTCCTTTTCCTACGACGGAATCATTATGGCATATGCACTTCGTAGTGCGGCCCCGATAGAGAATATTATGAAATATTTGTTTTGTTGTTTATTGTAAAATAATATAATTGAATCAAAGTAGTAGTAGATAATGGATGATCGATTTAAAAACAAAATTAGTTGTGTTGTGGAGTAGATTATTTTGACGTAGGCTGATAGGCTTCGTAAAACCTTCAGATGGGCTCAAAACTATCTTCTCTTTCAAAGAACCGGGAACTTAACAGCAAAGTCGTTGTTAGTTGAATATTCTCGGAAATTCACAATTTATTCAAGAACGGATATTAGACTCGTACATACGCTTAGTTGATCTGCAATTCAATGTGTACACAGTGGTTTCATTAGTATGTAATTTTAAATTTTGATTATTAATTACGAACATGAAGCTCGCGGCTCAATAATAACAGCTGCACGGGTCGAATATCGAGGTTAAGCTGCGCTTGTCGAGGTCGATCCGTGGATGGGTGACCATTCCTTCATTGCATATGAGGATTTCCCCATGCCTCGAAAAACACGTTTAGTCGTTAGTCCCGGTTGTCATTTTACCATCTTTGGCAGTCGTTAGGGGTTGACAGAATCCAGAAAATCTGACACCAGTCTTGCCAAGGTGTATCGTATTGTTGCGGAATTTGTTCGAAAGAGTCACTACGGCCCTGGAACGCCTAGGCCCTAAATTTAACAACAATCAACTGAGTGTGGCTGTTCTCAGAAAATTCAGAGAAACTACATCTATTAACCCTAGCATACCACAACCACGCTCAATAACAATTTCATAAGGTTCTAGGTAAGTAATGCGAACTAGGACTTACTACAATCAATTAACTGTCAAAGTATTTACTCGAAATTTATTGCGCAACAACTAAGGCAGTCAAAGTCTTCAGGGTAGGCCAATAATCCTAGAAAACAGCAAAACGAGATACTAAAATGCAATAAGTGCTTTTTGATGTGACTGTGAAGGTCAGGAGCCGTACTACGTGGTGCCAATGTTATCATGATTCTGTCGTGGAAAAGGGATAGTGATTCATCAAATATAGCTCAGAGACGACGCTATACTCTTCCAGATGGAATCATGTTTTTTTTTTTGTGTTTATTGGCATTGTAATAGAAACATAAAATTAAACAAAAAAAAAATAATGAAAACCAACAATGCCAAAGGGCCTCAGCTCAGCATAATGCCAGATGGCAACACAAGGTATACCACCTGACGCTGATTTTCAGCTGCAGCCCACGAGTGCCATACCTACGCTCGAAAACATAGACACACATAAATTATACATAAACTAAAATATTCAAGTCAGACAGAAACTAAAATATTTTGTACAAAAAGTAACTAAAATAAAATGTTGCGACTCTTAATTTTAAAACAAAAAGATAAATAAAAATTTATGTGCTCAAAAATAAATAGAAATAACAGTTATTATTGTAAAAATTAAAATAAATGTTAAATTATCAAATCGAAAATAGTATAATTTTTACGAATATTGTTTAAAATTTATGATGGTTTTAAGACGTCACAGAATCCCCCAGAGGGCCTAACATGGATTTTTTGACGTACAGCAACGTTACAGCATCGCTAACGTAAGTGAATTTTGAGTATAAAAAAACTACAACCCCATAGTATTTTGGTTCAATTTTACGCGACATACATAATTTATATCATACAAAAATATGAATATCCAATTCAAATAAATATTATGTTCGAAACGAGTATTATAGTTATGGTAAAATTTTATGTTAAGTTATAAATACCCTATGTTACCTATACGTCAAAAACATTGTTCTGATCACAACAACCTGCGACACGATGTAACGATGCTTGTCGAAGAACCTTGAGGTTCAGTGCAAACGCGAGGTGCGTTTCCTTATGTCTTAATAGGGCATTCTACTAAAAAAAAAATAATCCGTCAGATAGATTTCCAAAAATATTGGACACGTATTTTTTCTTTTGTCACATAAACAAAAAATTAAGACGCTACAGTGCGTTGAAAACTCGCGTGACGCCACTTACCAGCTCACTTTTTACTGGAAAGTGACGTTACAAGCCCCCACTCCTTATCTTTCATGCATTTTATCTTTTGTAATTATTATTTATTTTCAAAAAATATATCAAACTACATGTAACTTTCTGGAAAAGGTGGTGTCAAACGCCTTTTCCAGAAATTTATATCTAGTTGGGTTTTTTTAATTAGATTTGATAAAATTAAAAATACGAATCAGATATTTTTCGATAATCTAACTGACGGACTAAATAGAATCATATTTTTTTTTAAGCCAAGCAACATCCCTTTTCTATCACTGAAATGTGATATTTTTTGCGTAGTTAATAAAGTTCCATATTAAATCGCTATCTTAAAAAGTACACGTAGCGTTGCCCCTCGGTGTGTACCGACCATGAAACACAAATTTTATGTTGCAAGCTTTATCGGCCATCAGATCTGAAGTACCTTAGCGGTCAATACTCTCATTATTAGGTATTTTTTATCGAAAACCTATAATGATTTATGGTGTTATTGTTATAAATGATACAAAAGCACAAAAGTTGTTATTTGAAATAAATGTTGGGCACAATGGGTATTTTTCTAACAATGTTTTGATGAAAATATCGGTTCGTGTTATAGAATATTTTTAGGGGCAACAGCTTAGTTAGAAAAAGAGAGTTTTTCGTCATGTCATCCTGTAAAAGCGTTTTCCAGTGGTCTAATAACCATGGGATAAAGGAACATCGACAATGCCCACTATCCTTTTCTTTTATTTATTTACGGAAATTATCCCACGAACGGGAACGTACTTTCGAGATAAATAAGTAAGTATCCCATTTCGTAATCCAGCCTGTACCATGAAGTTTTATTTCCATCATGATTCTGTTGTGGAAAAGAGGTGCTTCCAGCTGAAATTCAGATGATACATTTTGCGCACATTATCTTTTCCGAAGGCCTAAAATAGTAAACATTCGTAAGGAGTATTTAAGCGAAATTTTGTCGCACGTCTTGTCAATAACACACAGCTTCCAGCTTTGGAAAAACGAGGTCAGGAATATTGTAATACTTTATGTAATAATATTGTAATACTTTCATCTTAGCATTGCTCGTCACGCTACGGTAACATTACTAGTAGGTAGGAGCTGCGATGAAATATTAAGCCGAAATGGATATAACATTGGTCTTTATATTCGTACTTATGAACTTAGTTATATCAAACTAAATCTACTACTTATAAGTGTAGTATTATTTCCTTAATCCATAGTATATATATCACCGGCAAATGGCAAACTCCGTAAGATTATAAAATAACTTGAGAGATTAAAAACTCTCGATAAATTGTCAACTGACATTTGGAATATTTTTAACGCATCAAAATTTGATAGGCTACAATATCTCCGTGTCGGTTCGAGAAAATGTGGACTGACATGAACTGGCGACCAATCAGCACACTGGTCTACAATTTATCTGTTTTGGTGTGATAGTTAAATTGGAAACATGGCCCCTAATTGGTCTTTGTTGCTCTTGAGAGAGGAACCTCCTAACTATAAGCGCCGTGTCCAGGAGTACTGCTTTCTGGATCAGGCTCTTGATCCAGCTGCTCAACGAGAGCCTATTGGGATGTCGGTAGAGGCTCTTGGCAATTATACCATTGGCCGCCACGATTATCGGCACAACGACTGCACATCTCACATGTCGACAACCTCGCGAACCAAGTCATGAAACTTCGTTTGTTTATTTTTCTCAGCCTTCACGAGGTTCTTGTCATGAGGGACTGCTATATCAACAATCATTGCGCGACGCTCTAGTCGGTCTATCACCACTATGTCAGGCTTATAAGCAACAATAGTCCTGTCAGTGTTAATATACCGATCCCAATACAAAGTCCAATTGCCATTTTCGAGAACTGGGTCGGGCATATACCTAAAGTACGATACTTCCTGCTTAAGTGTAGCTTTTGTTATGCAACGATGAATAGCGAATACATTATGTACCTATGTACTAAGTAATACCTAGGTAAACAATTTATTAAGTCATTAATTCACTGACAACATTATACATTTTCCACAGTAGTTTCTTCTAACTTGCACTCGTTTCAATAAGGAAGTATTTTTAATATATCCCCAAAGGGGTTAAATTGAGAATGAAACTAAAATGAACTTCGACATTTCTGCCGCCGGGATTCCCGATGGGCACTTGGTTTGTAACTTCATCAAACCCGAAGAAGTTTACAGCATAAGCCTCAATGCGAGTTTTTAAAAATGTTCGATCGCTGCAGTAGTAATTTAAAGTTTGTCTATGGTTTAAGAAGAACGTAAAGAGTATGTGGTAAGCCCGCTCTCTCAAAGTCAATTCATTTATTTCAACTAGACCATTAAAAGACACTTTTGAACGTCATATTTACAGTTTAAAATTAAAATATAATAGACTCTAGTTGTCCATTCGCAAAAAGTAAATTCTTATGGAGAGTTCTTCTCCATAAAAATAAACTTTTTGCGAATGGACAAGAAACTCCATAGTTACTCTTTTCAAATATAAGTTTTACAATATTTTGTATACATATGTACATTGATCAATTGATTTTATTATGTGAGCACAATGTATCCAACATTACACTAATATACAGCACACACTTATATACTAATAGGTGCAACAAAGCAATACCAGCAGAGATAAAATTAAGTTTGCTAGTAAGGGACTCGGTACTCTTCATCCTGGAAGCAATGTCGTAGCTTGAATAATTAAAAATATAAAGTAATAAACACAATGAGAAGTCCTTTTATTAAATCATATTTACAATCGTGTTAACATAATCGTTGATTTATGTTAGCTAGTATGCAAAAAAAAGTTGTAAATTAAAGTACATTTTAGTACTTACAAGTATTCGCGAAAAATTTGAATTTGCCCATATTAGTATTGACCCAGGACCTTGATTTTATACACCTAATAGGGACTATAGACCTCTGTATCTGGTATTCAAATTGCTAGGTCCACCCGTTCCTGAGAAAATCGGTGGTGACACATGGACAGAAATACAGACAGACAACAGAGTAATCTTATAAGGTTTCCTGTTTTTACCTTTTGAGGTACGGAACCCTAAAAACAAAAGGCGCTTATCCAGTTTCAATACAAATTCAAACTCTCAGTAGTATGTATCATATACCTATACAGGGTGTTTCAGAAGTACGTAGTCATATTTCAAGGTTACATTCTGTATCTAATACAAAGTAAAGAAACAATAGGTATAAAAAAGCGACTTTAAAAAAAAACTGACCGCAAAAAAAGTTCCAAACAATTTTCAAGCAGTCAGATGCAGTCGGTGGCATCAAATATGTCATCATCGTCATCATATCAGCCGAAAGACCACTGCTGGACATGGCCTCTTCGAAATGTCGCCACAACAACCGGTCCTGTGCGTCTCGCATCCATCGGCTAGCCGCGACCCTCACCAGGCCATCGGTCCACCATGTGAGAGGCCTTCTAACGCTGCGTCTTCCGGTTCGCGGTCGCCACTCCAGAACTTTTCGGCCCCATCGACCATCGTTCTGCGAGCAATGTGCACTGCCCACTGCCACTTTAGTTTGGCAATCCTTCGGGCTATGCTAAAGGATAGCTTCGGGCTATGTGTGTTTCAACTAAAATAAATGCCAACAACTGCATGTGATTTCTTGAAAAGTGATTTGTTAGAACTTTTTTTTGTCTGTTAATAGGCAGTTGATTTTTTTAAAGTCGATTTTTTTTTTGGTATTGTTTCCTTACTGTATAGGTACCTATCAGATACAGAACGTCATACTTAAATATGACCGCGCACTTCTTAAACAACCTGTATACGTAAGTAGATGCTACGTAGGTGTACCATAATGTGGGTGGTTAATATTTAATTTAAATTTTCATGTGTTTCATTCATCCTTTAAATGATTGAGAATGAACTCAGATCAAGTCCGTACACTCTTAATATTTTTTCTCCTACCATCCATACCACTTAGATAAACATTACCCCAATTTATTTTCGTGATGTTTTGTTTGAAGCAATGGGAACTGAAGGATAAATTGATTTCCTTATCCATTTACTTCATCTTTAGTTGGTAAGTTTATTGAACGCTTTATATACTTTTGAAAATTCTATCTGGGAATACCAAACCTTGTATAAATCGTTTAGCGTCTGCTCGCAACTTCGCCCTCGTAAATAATGTTTTACTATTGTGACATACTATCGGGATAAAGAAAAGTATCTATGACCATATATAGTCTTCTTGACCGATTTCGGCCATGGCGGCCAATCTCAACCGAGACTAGCCTTCGGCGCGGGACATATTATAGTGCACAAACACAGGTATAGTCCCTCTTCCATCACTTTCATATTCCAATGGGACGGCCGACACGACCGGTGGGAGATCTGGGGCAGGACCAACGGCTTATCGTGCTTTCCGAGGCACGGGGGTGTCACACCAGCAACTTCCAAACTCCGAGCTGTCACTGAGAAATTCCTATAAGTGTCATTGGACTTTTCTATGACCATATCTAGGTAAGGTCAGGTGGGGTAAGAGGGACACTGGGGGAAGAGGGACTAGGGACCATAACTAGTAAACCGAAGCGTTTATGACTATGAACTTTCCGTCGATAAAACACTGAAGGCGGAAATAGTTTGAACGGTTTTCAATAGATGTCGCTACGTAACTCAGACGCCACAAAAAATGAAGACACATTTGACAGTTGTGAATTCGACTAGCACAAAGTTAGCGCGTTTTTTTGCGGACCCATATTTTGGTGAAAAAAGAGTGCTGGAAATATTTTAAATGTAATGATACACGAAGAAAACTGTAAGTATTTCTTTTATTAATCATTTTAGTTAAAAAACAACTAATAATATGAGTTTATTTCGTTTGAAAATCCTAATCTCCAAAAACAATAGCTGGGGTAAGAGGCTCACTATTCACGGTGAAAGAGGAACATATGTTTCTCTTACCCCATGTCAGGGGTGACCAATATTTTGAAATTTATAATTATAGGTAGATAAAATGAAAAGAAGTTCTGTACCTACTACAATTTTAAATTATAACTAGAAACTTCCCGCGATTTCGTCCGCGTGTAACTTAACTTTCCCGTAAATTGCCATTTTATAGTATAATTTATAGCCTGTGTTACCTAGGGACAATGCAGCATTCTATGTGACAAAGATTTTTTTAAATCGTTCTTTTAGTTTTTGAGTTAAATCATGTCAAACAAATAAAATTTTGTTTTTATTATATTATACCTAATAGTTTACATAAATAAAATTTCATGCGTTTTGTATACGTCCCTTTCTCTTTAATTGTAATATTTTGTTGTTGTTTGACTGTTGCAAGAATGAATGAAAATCTGATAGAAGCAGATATGATAATGATAAATTAAGTGAGGCTGTCAATGCAGTAAAAAATGGAACAATATCTGCATACGCCGCATCAAAACTTTATAATATACCAAGAACATAGTGAACATAGTTCCATTGTTATTTTTAAAGAGTAACTGACTAGGGAAAACTAGTAAGGGAGAGACTGTTTATTATTACTGTTTGTATGATTAAATAAAAATAGAAATATAACTGGTCGACTTCTTTTTAGTTTTCCACCCCTGATCGAACCTGTATGTCCCTCTTACCCCGAATTGGTGTATTCTTCTTTTTCATTCCAAATGATACCTTATTTCATCGAAATTAAGATCTAATATTGACCGAAGCCATTCGACCTTCAAATTAACGAACATTTAGTAACGAATATTTTAATTCAAACTCCAATCTTAGGAAATACTATGACTGTCCCTCCTACCCCATGTGAGGGTTACTTATCTTATATCACTTTCGCATTTATAATATTCGTTAAGATTATAATACGAATATACCGACAGTAAAACATTATTCAAATTTACGTAAAGTAAGTACGTCGCGCGTGTTTCCAGGGCCTCTGAGTTCCTTGTAGATGTAAAAATAATTGTATTATGGAACATATGACAATTTAAAACCGCATGAGAAGGGCTTAGGTTTGTACAAATACAAGGATGAAATTAATTAATTAACCTTTTCGTTTTCAGTAATAAAATAAATAACAAAAGGATTGGCGGTTAAAGGACCCGACATAAACTTTTCATACTTTCTCTTTAATACGTGAGGTATTGTTTTCAATTCTAATTAGAATTTCACACGTTATAAATAGTATCTGGATGACCGAGCTTTGCTCATTGTTTTTTTGGTAAATGTTTTCTAAAAATGAAACCTAGCTAGATCGATTTATCGCCCCCTGCATACTAAATTTCATGAAAATCGTTGGCGCCGTTTCCGAGATTCAGATTATACATATTTAAATGTCACCGGAAAATTGCACACTCCGTAAGATTGTAATAAATCTTTATTAGATTATGATTTCTCGATATATTATGAAAAAATCGTTTCGCACAAAATAAATTCCACCCATATTCAATAGTTTCCAATATTTCCGTGTCTTATTAAGAAAAAATAGTTTACAATTTCACGCGTTATTTTACAACCTAAGGCTTTGGCAATTTCCCGGTGACATTTACAAGAATTGCTCGTTTAAAGGTATTATATATAGTCTATGACTCTATGTGTTATTCTGATGTATAACCTACATAAATGTAAAGTTTCATCAAAATCCCTTCAGTAGTTTTTGCGTGAAAGAGTAACCATCCTAAACAAGCTCACATTTGAAATATTAGTAGGATGTAGTTCAAAATAAACATTGCTGAAAGAAAGCAATGCCCAGGTACCCGAACTACTAACACCAATTTTCGGAATTGAATATTTGAAGTCCTGTCCTGTCAAACTCTAGGTACTTTACTCAGAAACTCGCTGATGGTGGCGCGTGTATCGGATCATTCAGTTCCCTTCAAAATGGCTGAGCTGAATGGTGCTGATGCACGCGTCATGTTCGTGAACGGGCGCCGTCAGTGGAGACTGGTCATTCCTTAGTTGCCCACTGCCTCATTTTAATTTTTGATACTATAAATTGTTTTTTCTTTCTTTACATTGTTCTCATATATAGAAGCAACAAGGTTAATGTAACCAGGATTTTTGTAAACATAAAATGATTTAAAAGAGTGTCCGTGGAGTTTCTTGCACGTTCTTCTCCATAGAGATCTACGCTTTGGAACGTGCAAATAGCTTCATGTTTTTGCCAGACTGACTTTGACAATTCAAAAGTACCAGATAATGGTTTATTTGAAATAAATGCTTTGACTCTGATTTTGACAATTCATTTTGACAAGTTTCCATGCTGAAATAATGTTTGACAAGAGGGTCGTTGCTTACTGAACGTTGCTTAAATATTAGTAGAATTGGTTAGTTACCAATTGCGAATCCTTAATTCAGAGTGCCAATTGTACTAATTATTAAACAACGGCGCGCATCTCAGTCACAATCAGTCAAAATATAAAGAAGTTCGAGGTGTTAAAATATGATATGCGAATGGGAAAGATGCTTAAAAATGAGTAAAATTGGCCCTCAAATGATAGTAAATACCTAAATCCTTTCGAAGTTCAGAAGAAAATTTATTTTTCTATAAACCTTAACTAAACAATATTAACTTTGCAAGTCTTTTCATTACACATAAGATTAATTTGCAGTCGTACAAAATAAAGTCTGTTAAAATAAAGTCGAGAAATAAATAAGAACTCAAAGTTTTTATCATCTCAAGGACCTTGTCTTCGAATAAATTGAGGAGCTTAAAGTAGGTCTCTTTCTTGTGTTCAAAAAATATGAATAAGGCTTCAAAAAGGTTCTCAATTCGGTATTATTTTGTTTTTTTGTGTGTTTGTTACCTCATTACTCCGTCATTTATAAACCAATTTGAAAAAATCATTTTTTTCCTTCCCATTGGTCCCATAGAAATTTCATCAAAATCGGTTCAGTAGTTTGGTCATCCAAGTAAACAAAATTGCGTATTTTGCTTCCCTGTGACTTTTCAGTGGTGTTGTTAGGTGTGAGGTACCACTAAAAAGTGAAAAATAAAAAACTTTCTACAAAAAAAAAACAACGAATTCCAAATTTAAAAAAAAAACAAAGTATAAAATAACTTTAATTTAATTTCGTAAGTCGGTGTTAAAATACGAAGAAACAACCGAAAAGACCGACTTCCGAAATTACACTTATTTTATACCTTGTTGTGTTTTTCATTAAATCACTTGGTCACAGACCCCTGTTTAAAAAAAAAAGAATACATATTCATCTGGGACAAACAACATCAAATAAATAAATTGATAACGAACAGTAATAACTAAGTAATGTAAGATAACAACATACATGACATACAACATACGAATACGATGTCCCTCACACCGCTCTGGATTCATCCACTTCTCTTTTCTTTGTCCAGGCGATCGTCCTTTGGAATGCGCTCCCTTTGAACATCAGGACGGCAACAAGTCGGTTGTCCTTTAAGGTGAAGGCACGTGCGTACATTCGCAAGAAGTTGGTAGAATTATCACAGCGTTAATTCGTTGCATTCGTTTTTTCTTAATAACGTTGTTAATATTTGGTTGTGTGTATTCATAAATGTATTATTTTCTCTCTGTTTGTTTTTCCTCTAAGTTGCACCTTTTTTTTTAATGATAGGATATCATCAAATGACTCCTTCCGCTCTTGGTGGAGCGGAAGGGCGTGTCAGACTCTTACTGATTAAATCCTAAGTTAAGTCTAAGTTATACCTGCCATGTTGTCTCTGCCTCTCTCCCTTAGGTCGAAGGGTAAAAAGGCATTATGTCCGCCTTTGTGCAGTGTTTTTACATGCGCATAAAGTTTAATAAATAATTAAAATACCTGTGCAAGACCTTTACGACTAGTTGTGTACTTCATAATATAACTAGCTTATGACTTCGCAGATTTTCGCCGGTCCTATAAAAATTGACAAACCAAACAAACTCTTTAAAATATAATATTACTTTTGAAGTCCGAATATTCATTTTATCTTATTATATAATGAGTTACCCACATAGTACACAATACAACATTTGGTGGGTTACCCAGTTTGATTAATAGTTCTGATAAACCCTACTTAATTAAAAATAAACATTCACGACAATCTAAATTCGAGAATTTTAAAAATGTTTTGCCGTTGGTCCTGGCTGTCATTTGTAGATCTTTGACGGTCAGAAGCCAAAGAATCTGACACCAGTCTGGTCAAGGGTTGTGAAGGCTGTAGGCCCAAGTTAAATACTGTTACTTAGCAGACTGGAAGCCAACCCCAATAAAGTTGGGAAAAGGCTAGGCTTGAAAATCTCATAGTAGTAGGTAGGTGTACGGACATTGATAGAGCTGTTAAACCTAGTAGTCAACCAGCAAATTACCTAAATACGACAGGTGCGCCTTGGCGGCAACCCAGTTAATGGTCTACAATAAAATCAATTTTATTAAGGCCACCGACGAATTCAGTGGGAACATTTCCCCACAGTAAAGGGCCTATAAACTTCTTATAGACATTAATTAAGTAAAAATTGGATATCGAACCGTTTTATAACGATGTAATTAAAAGAAAACCACTTTATTATTGAACCGTGAAGTTCCGTGGTTCTAATTTTTTTTCCTGCTAACTTATACGTACAAATATTTATTTATTTAAACTTTATGCACTAGTAAAAGACAATATTTAACGGCCGACTTAATGCGTTAGACATTTTTTTAACCAGTCGATCATAGGGTGGTGCAGAGACAGCATTATGCTGAGCGATGGCCGTTTTGCGCGAATGTGACGCATATCTTCCCAACTTGCATAACTTTTGTAATTTAGGTTTTCTTTTTTTTGTATATGACGCATACAAAAAAAAGAAAACTTGTCGCAAATAAACTCTTTTTCTTTCTTTCAGACATAAACGGTAAAGTCTCCGTCTGTCCAGATGTCTTACTGCTTGTTACGTCTTAACGTCCAAACGGATTTGCACAAGGGTAGACCATGCACGGGATTATAGATATATATGTGGAACAGGGTGTAAAGTCCCGCAAACTTCCATAGAAAAGGGAGGATCCTCCGACCAGATTGTTGTATATGACACCGAATAATTGCAAACTACGTGACATTACAAAATGTCTTGAAAGATTATTTGTTCTACAATTTTACGAATCAAAATCTTGTATTCTATAATATTTCCGTGCCGGTCCGAAACATTGTGGACTGACATAAACTGGCGACCAATCAGCACTCTAGATTACAATTTATCTGTTTTGTTGTGATAGTTAAATTGGAATTACAATCCTATATTCTAATCTAGGAGATGGTCTAGCCGTGTGCTGAGTTTCAATGAAATGTAGCAAAAGTAGTTCCTTTTAATTTATTTTCTGACCGTGGAAGAAACCTGATGACTATTTTGAGACAAAAATACGTCTATTTTACATTACATCCATAAACAGAAACAGTTTTGTTTTGTATACGCAGAAGTTCAATTTCCTCATAATAAAAAATAAAACACGACAATACACTTAAGAACTGCTATTGAACTTGCCCTTTCCTTATTTATGAAAAGAAAGTCAAAAACAAACAATGGATATAATAAGTGTTTCGATCAAAATCAAAGTAAATACCTAACAATAGTCGGCAATAATAATACGCTAATACCTTTGATCGTAGCATTGACAAAGATTAATTACTGTTTAAGGTTGTTATGGAACTTCGCAATCGCCTGGGAAATGCAGAACTTCTGCAAGGAATCTTGCCTGCGTATGTGTGACCGTCTCCGCGAGGTTTAACGAAAATAGAAGCAAAAAAAAAGTTGCGGCAAAATAAGTCGAAGTTTCAAGTCAATTCTCTTATTTAAAAAGCGTTCAAAGTAAGGTTAATTTGACTACTAACGAATACTTATTTGATATATGGTATTAAAACAGACCCTACGATTGGTGTAAAAATAAATAAAATTGGTGAAAAAACAGAGAAGTCATACGTTTTTGAAGTGATTCTGCTATCCTTGTCACACCAAAATGTCGTTTGTACCTATCGGATGGCTTCGATTCAATTTGGCGGTGAGTGCGGCAACTTGTGAGTGATGTCACACGCAATTAGTGCTGTTTCTGTCTATCACAGATTTTAAAACGCTGACAACACCGCAATTTTCAACCTTGAAAATTTTCAAAAATTGGTTGTCTGTAAAGTCGGTTTACGGACGATCGTTTAACGTGACAAGGTCATAACAAAACATTGATGAAATGATCGTAACTTTACAATGAGTCATCCTTTTTCGTGCGTGCAGCTGGCGTCCATCGATTTATTAGACGTTGTCACGTCAAAAAAAATAACTGCGTCTTGTCTGTTCTCTATGTTTTATGGTAACATCCCTATTACAGTTCACTAAACACAATTTTATGCTCTTTCAAAGGGTCGTAAGATGAATCATTAATTAATATGTCGTAAATGTCACTGAGGGTTGACTAATATCCTTAGGAACTATTATCTAAGATACGTAGTAAACGACTCGGTGACGAGAATGCTTAAATATGATGAGGGCTCCCCGCAGACAGGCGACTCTACAATGCAACAACATGTTTCATATATTTTTATTTTTTATTTATTTTTTTTATTTTTAGCCAATTGTGTCCCACTGCAGGGCAAAGGCCTCCCTTTCTTCCTTCCATTCCTCCCGGCTTTGGGCAAGTCTGGACCAATCTGGCCGATAGGCGTCAAGTTCGTCCCGCCATCTTCGCCTGGGTCTCCCGCGATGTCGTCGGGCATTTTCTGGGACCCACATTGTGGTTGCTTTAGCCCATGAACCGTTCGACATCCGGCAAACGTGGCCGGCCCAATCCCACTTTAGTTTGGCTGCTTTTAGTGTGACGTCGGCGATTTTTGTTTTGGAACGCAGCACTGTGTTCCTAACGTGGTCCATTAATCGGACTCCCAGAATGCTGCGCTCCATTGCTCGCTGACAAACCTCAAGCTTGAACCTCTGCTGAACTGTCAAAGACCAGGTTTGAGCACCGTATGTAAGGATAGGGAGAATGCACATGTCCATCAATTTGCGCTTATGACAAATTGGAAGGCCTCCTTTCATGAGAGCCTTCATCGACCAATAGCTCTTCCAGGCGTTGTCGGTGCGGCGAGCAACTTCTTTTTCTTGTCTCGTCTGGAATGAGACTATTTGGCCGAGGTATATGTATTCTGGTACATATGCAATCTCCACGCCTTCTAAATACAGTTTTTGTTGGGCGCTGTTTGTCATGAGTTTGGTCTTTGACATGTTCATCCGAAGTCCAATCTCGAGGCTTGCCTTATTTAAGTCACTCAGCATTTCACCTAGTTCAGCTGCCGAAGATGAAAACAGGACAATATCGTCGGCGAAACGCAGGTTGGTCAACCTTTTTTCGCCGACGACAATGCCTTTATCAGACCAGGTTAACTTTTTAAAAACCTCTTCAAGGGTGGCAGTGAACAGCTTGGGGGACAGCGGGTCGCCTTGTTTGACACCTCTTTCAATAGGAAAGGAAGGTCCGGTGGTAGTAATTTTATAGCTGCTGTACTATTACGGTATATAGTTTTTAATAAGTTGACGTAGGTGGTATCTATATTTTGGTTGCGGAGGGCATTGAATAGTGAATCGTGGTGGATGCTGTCGAACGCTTTGGCGTAGTCGACGAACGCTAGATAGAGGGGGATTTTGAACTCGGTGTACTTCTCTATTATTTGATTGAGGGATTGTAGGTGATCGGTAGTGGAGAGGCCTCGGCGAAACCCTGCTTGCTCAGGTGGTTGTTGAGCGTCAAGTTGATTTGATATTCAGTTCTCGATCACTTTTATAAATGTCTTATATAAATGCGAAACTAAATTGATGGGGCGATAGTTTCCGATTTCTGATTTGTCACCCTTCTTATGTAGCAGAATAATTGTAGAATGGCAAAATTGAGAAGGAAAGGAACCGGTTTGCAAAATTGAGATAAATAGATTTGTGATATGTGGAAGTAGTACGGGCTCTCCTATTTTAAGAGCTTCAGTAGAGATGCCATCTTCTCCCGGACTTTTATTATATTTCAGACTGCGCAGAGCACAATGGACTTCAAAACCTGTTATGTGGGGTAATGTCTGTGGTGATAGTTGTAAAGTATCGTTGTGTGACTGGGAGGAGGAGGTCGTGTCTGCGGTAGAGTACAGAGTTTTGTAGAAATCTGAACAGACGTTCAGAACTTTGTCTTTTTCAGTACAGATGTTACCTGCATGGTCTTTGATTTTGGTAATGGTAGATCGGCCTTTCTCTGCTGTACCTCTTAGAGCTAGTTTCAGAGATCTATTGCTTTCTACAGCAACTTGCACTAGCTTGTCATTATAGAGCCGCACGTCATTTCGGATGCACCTTTTAACCCTTCTATCCACTTGTTTAAACTCTGGGGTGTTGAAAGTAAGATCTTGTCTCTCTTCTATTAATTTAAGAGTTGTTTCGCTCAGTTTAAGGAACTTACTCTTCAGGGGTTTAACTTTAGTAATTGCGTTTTTAATACTAATCTTGATATTTTCGTACTGTTGTTCAATGTCGTCTAAATCTATGTTTTTTAGGGAATTAAAAGTGTTTTTGAGAGCTAAATTAAAATTTTCACTACTAATGATTATTTAAGTTTTATCTATTTTTTTAATGCTGTTTCTAATTATTTGTGTTCTAGTAATCTTGTGGTCAAAAGTTGCCACCACCCGTCTTTGCCTCGTTAGTAAGCAGCAGGGTGCACCACGTGCAGGTGAGGTTGACTTTTGAGGAGTCCAGATATTGTGTGCTCCCCCTTACACTCCCTGTGTATCATATAGAAACCCATGTTTCATATAGAAAGAAAAAAAAGATTGTTAAAGAGTTTATTTGCGCCAAGCATGACGCAATCAAAAAAAAAATTACAAAACTTTTGCAAGTTTCCCAACTTGCTTAACTTTTGTAATTTTATTTTTTTTATTTTTCGTGTGTCACATTCGCGCAAAACGGCCATCGCTCAACATAATGCTGGGACTCGTGTGTAAGACAGATAACTTCCCATCCTTAAAAAAAATGCCAGATGGGAGCTCCATCATTTGGTATGTAACTGATATTACATACCAAAACTCCTCCGAGCTTCGAAAAGCACGTTAAGCCTTTGTGTACAATAGTTGATTAATATGTTTGTGTTTTTTAATAATATGTATGATAGTCTGTAAGGTATATATGTTATAGATCTTTGTTACCTGAATGAAATGATATATTATTTATTATAAACTACTGGTATTTAGCTGCATAAATACCAGTACTTTATATGCCTATATCCAGCAGTGGCTGAACTTATATGATGATGGCTTATATGATGATTTAGCTGCATCGTTTTAGACTGATAGCCCAATTAAATTTTCAATTATGTTAGGGTCCTAACATAATTGGAAAAAGTCTAGGCAATTTGATTGTGTAAATAATCAGCAAGTCTATAAGTAACTAGATTGATCGTTAAATAATATCATAATTTATTATGCTTATAAAAATCTGTAACTCGTCCAATTGGCGTCCGGAAAAACACAATTCCTTCATTTTGCCTACATAAATGTGGTTTCCACGGCCGTGTTTATAAAATTGTTAATGGACGTCCGTTAACATCCCTCTGTTCCTTATTGCAAGGCCATTAAAATGTTTTAAAAGCATTGTAAATCAAAAATATGTTGACAGTTTATAAAATATGTTGAAAGTTTGAAATTGTTTTTTTTTTTTATTTACACAGGCACACCATCGACTTACTTACGAATCAGTATTGATTGTGTGTGTGGCAATATTTAACAGAAGACCGTGTAAACAAGTCACTTACAGGCATGCACGCCATTCACAGTGTTCGTCCAATGAATTATATAACAATGAGTATAAAGTTAATACTTTGCTACTTTGCTTTGTTACTTTTAATCCTTATTGTACTCAATAAGGATTCTGTATAGTGTCGGACGTAAAAGAATAGCACCCTTACATCATTTTCCGTGGGTGTCGTAAGACGCGACTAAGGGACTCACCAGAGAATGGGCAGCAGAATTCTCTATGCATCAACAGCAGCATTTTCTGAGTTCTGTGCATTGCAACAGCTACACTGCGATCACCAACCCGCCTGCAAACGTGGCGATCATGGCAACCGCCCCCCCTCCTTTGGGGGAGGCCTATGTCCAGCAGTGGACGTCTTTCCGCTGATGTTGATGTATAAACATTTGAAACAATTTTTTTTTTAATTATATTAAAAAGCAAAATTAAGTTAAAATCACATTATTAACTTTAAATTAAATAATTAATAAAATTACATTATTAAAACATGGTTTTTGCCATATCTAGGGAATGAAGCCCAAATTAATTATGATATATCTAATCTAAACAAATAAAAGATGTATGGGTAATTTCTAGGTCCTGCCAGGGTTGCAGAATATGTTCGAAAGAGTCACCGCGGCCATGGAATGCAAAGGGCTTTAGAAGGAATACGGATGGGTTTTAGTCAGTAAGAGTCTCCACCCAGAGCGGAAGAAGTAATTTGATGATTTCACATCTTTAAAAAACTGGTAGAACTGAACCAATTGATTTATTAACACCCGGCTACCATTTTATTTCGCAGAAATAAACACACAGTTACTGTGAGATAGGCCAACGAAGCCATTTCGCGAAAAAAACCTATTTACAGAAGTGAAAAATCAATGTTTCGCTGTGACCAATGCATAACGTAATTTTAACCAACGACCACAATACCATTACAATTATACCATTCGAATTCAATTCGAAAAAGGAAATTAACATACCCGTAATGAGACCCAAACGTATGTAAATGTGATTCAAAATTTGTTGTACGAATTAATAATTGTGCTTAATTATTTATTAAATATACTTGCGGTTACAATGTGTAGGTGTACCTATACAACATTATGAATACACCAATACACAACGTATAAATAAACAAATAAGCCTGACTAATTTATTAATGCATGCACATGCACTAATAAATGCTAATATTATGTCAGAGGAACCACATTATATAAGGTTCTTTTTCATTAGATAATAAGGTGGCCACTTTTTTTGTGGCCAAAGGCCTCCCGCATGTCACTCCAGCTAGCTTTATCTGCTGCTTTCTACGGCCAATCCGTCAAGCCTGTAGTGAGTAGCGGCTCGGTAGCGAGGTCCATCTTCAGGCACCCACCGCGTCCTGGTCCATCTGTCCTCGTGCGTTCTGTAAATGTGGCCAGCCCAATCTTAATTTAGCCTCGCAGATTTTAATTATATATATAGTACTAGCTTTTGCCCGCGACTTCGTACGCGCATATCCCGTTTTGTTCCCGTTGCCGTATAGCCTTACTCATGAATGTGGCTATCATATACAAAAATAATTTTATAAATCCGACTGGTTCTTCCAGAGATTAGCGTGTTTAAACAATCAAACAAACAAACTTAGCTTTATTATATTAAGTAGATAGTAGTATTATTTTAAATTACCTCGGTTGTCAGTAGTTGTGGAGTATTTTTGCGAAGTATTTTTCATTTACTTCAGCAGCTCTGAAAAATATGGCCAAACTAAACAATATTAAAGCCTTGAACTGTTTTAGCTTTTGCGTTGCGTACTGGATGTCAGCAAATCGAATGTTGTTTTTGATTAATTTATTTTCAATATATTCAGAACAGAACATAATGTTCTGAGAAATATATAATAAAAATAATAAGGAGGAGGGCCCTTTCTCTGGAGCCCCAACCACTCTTAGTAGCTTGGACCCTGCTCCCGACACCGGCGGACTACTATTTTTTTATTGTTTTTTTTTTCTTCATGGGTATAAGACAAATATTTCTTAAAAAAAAAGAAATATTTAAAAATATAAATTCATATGTATAGAAAATTGAATAAACGGAATAATGAAAACTGTTTTGTTTTCGTATTATATTCTATTATTACGCTAATCTCTGGAACTACCAGTCGGATTTGGAAAATCCTTTTTAATGATATGATAGTCACATTCATGAGGAAGGCTATACGGGAACGGGAAATACGGGATATGGGCGCACGAAGTCGCGGGCAAAAGATAGTAATATTATAAATGCGAAAGTTTGGATGTTTAGATGTCTGATTGTTTGTTACTCAACGGCTGAACGAATCTTGATAAAATTTGGCACAAAGGTAGGTTGTAGTCCGGAATAACACAGAGGATACTTTTTATCCCGAGAGTATGTTCCGTTGGGATAATTTTCGAGTAATAATTTAAATATAAATTATTTACATATAGAAACTAAGAACCTTAATCAATCAATCAAATATTTTATTTGCAAATTTTAAGTTACTGTAATGTAATTTTTTTATTGTCTTGTGATTTTTAGTGTGATTTTTTTAATGAAATTTTGCTTTCCAACTTTTAGTTGATTGTTAACTACTTTTTATTGTGATTAAACGTTGAAATACCTACTTAGTAGATTTTTGACATCTTTTTATTTTGATTTAACTGCTAAATGGTTGATTACCGTTAAGTTTTGATGATCAAAACATAATAGATAGGTACGTAAAAAAATAAGATAGTTAATTGTTATTTCACTGTTGAGTAATTGATTGTAGTAAATTCTTGACTATCAGATAGAATAGTAAAAAAAACAAGAATACCTAACTGTGTTTTTTTTGGGTTTCTTTAAGTTCCATTTTGATGTTATACGAATAAAATTAATAATTTATTAATGAGTTCTTTCACTCTCTAAAACATTGACTGAAATTAAAAGGCACCCTGTATGAGGAATCACTCCTAGTTTTTCTCTCTATGAAAAGCAATATACGTACAAGAAACGGTGCCAAGTTATAACACCGTATCTTCTGCACGGCTGGGCAGTCGAGTACCTACTTAAGCGCACTCTCTTCCACCCGAGTGGTGCTACTAGCATCTGGGAAGTAATCTAGCTTCTGAAAAGGACTTTTAATAAAGCTTGCATCTACCAACAATAGTTGTAAAAACTATTTAGGTGAAATTAGCATTTAAAAGACAGATTGCCGATATTTAATACATACCTACACAATACCTGTAACTACGATCAACGCGATCAACGAGGCAGTTAAACGTTATCGTTCAATTGCCTCGTTGATCTGAGTTTGATTTCCAAGTCAGCTTTAAGTGTAACTTGAAAGTCAATAGTCATTTACCTATTTAAATTAGGCTGAGAAGTGCCAGCACTTTTTGAACGTCAAAATTCTACATAAAGACAGTCCCCCAAAACGCCCGCCCGTCACCACTTCTTAGTATTTTAGCTGGGAAGAAGAAGTGGGGCAACAAACTCCCCAGCACTTGATTTTCCCATAAGAATTTTTCAGGAGCAGCCCAGAGTTAGGCGTTTGAAACCCCCTACTTGAAAAACAAGTAAAGCCGGTCGTGTTGGATTGGGGTCTCATCCAAGTATGAGAGTAATGAAACAGACACTACACCTGTATCTGCGCTCGCACTTGTGCATCACAATATCTTCTTCGTACTTGAAATCTATATCTTTAAACATCTTTGTTGAAATTGGCCATCGTGGCTATTAATGAATTTCCACACTATACACTATTACTCATTATCATCAAAATTCAGCCATAAGTTGTCTACTACGGTAAAAAAGAAGAAAGTTGAACAGATAAGGGACTTGGGAGTTCCGTTTGATAGACAATTTTATTGACATTTGTACCCACATTGAAAATGTATTTAAGAAAGCCTCAAGAATGCTTGGGTTTGTCATAAGAAATGTTGCTGTCATCGCAATAAGACTAAAATTCTGCTTTATAACTGTTTGGTCCGTAGCTCGTTAGAATATTGCAGCACTGTGTGGAGACCTCACTATGCCATCCACACACTAAGATTGGAAAGGGTTCAAAAACGTTTTCTGTGGCATTTAGCATACTCTGCGGGTTAGCTAAAAAGATAAAATCGTATAAAGAGAGACTCTCGCATTTCATGATGATATCCCTACAGAAGTGGAGGGATTTACTGGATTTACTATTAATATTTAAGATTTTGAGATATAAAATTGACTGTCCCATATGATTGAGCAGGATCAAAATCCGTGTGCCCATAAAAAGCCCACGAGCTCCTATAACCCCCTTACATCCTACGTTTCGCAGAACCGTCCTCGGTGCTAATTCACCTATTCCCCGACTATGTAAATTATTGAACAGCTGCAGTGATCTTGTCGATATGCACTCTGACTCACTTGGTAAGTTTACAAGTATTATTTATAAAAACTTGTAAAATTATTTTAGTGTTAAGGCTTGCATGTTTTATTTAATTTAATTTTTAAATAATCTGGTTATAGGTATAATAATGTTCGGTGAGTAACCAGAACTCACCAATATTAAGTGTTGTGCAAATTATTCAGCATCAATCAACAATAATGTAACGCATGATGTGCTTACCTGTAAGAAATTACTGAAAGACACTGGTCAATCAGTTTATTTGACGTATCTCATCCTTGTACACGTGTATACAATTGTTGGTGAGCCAAATAAATAAAATAAAAATAAAAAAGCCTCGTCCAAACCAAACCTGTTTATTTACCTATCTACCTTATCAACTAATTTGAAACACCAAAGGGGACCACTGACCTCCAGCAGAGATCACTGCGGTGACGATAAACAAACGTTACTGTCTGTTTTTCTTCAATTTCCACATTTACATAGAAATTGGGGACCGGGACACTTCAAACGAAATAATATTGGGTACACTTCACCCTTGCTTATATTATCTGCGCGTGACACGGATTTATTAACCGTAATTTTTACCACAATCATGTAAAACATGTGTTTTAAAGTGGCTTAATTAGATATTTTATTTATCCTTTACAAAAATAAAACATAACTCTCATAAGAGCATATTTTCTTTTTACTCTTCTTTGCTTTGTATAGGTTGAAAACATTTATTTTATGTCAACCTTCCAAAGCATACAGCCTCGGAAAGTTGGACAGAAGTGTACATCCCCATTTCAGCAAGCCCGTAAAACTATCCACCGAGTTATTGAAGGTCGACGAGTCGATTTCTTTTTCTATTATTTTTTTTTATTTAATATTGGTACGTAATCGAATACTGCTGAGCGTGCACGTCTGCTGGCTGTGGGAGAATGGGAGTCGGGTTTGTGGCTACAAGCACTTCCGTCTTTCACCATAGGCACTATGATGGATGACGCATCATTTCGGCTCGCTATCTGTTTGCGCTTAGGCGCACATTGTGTTGCTCCGCATCGGTGTCACTGCGGAGTAGCTGTCGACAGCCTCGGGCACCATGGTCTTTCCTGCTGCAAGAGCGCAGGCCGCATAGCACGCCATGCCAGCATCAACGATATTATTCGTCGGGCTTTTGTCACCGCCGGCGTACCTGCGGTATTAGAACCTGGCGGCTTGGTACGGGACGATGGGAAAAGACCAGATGGTATGACGTTGGTGCCGTGGAAGGTGGGTAGGCCTCTGGTGTGGGACGCAACGTGTGTCGACACTCTTGCGCCATAGCATGTTCCAAGTACGGCAGGCTGTGCCGGCGCTGCCGCTGCGGCTGCCGAGGCCCTCAAGCGGCGCAAATATTGTAACCTTATTGGGAATTACAGTTTTGAGCCGTTTGGGGTCGAAACGCTTGGATCATGGGGTCCGAGTGCGCGTCTTCTTTTCAAGGACATATCTCGCCGACTGATCGACACTTTGCGTGACCAGAGGGCTGGCTCGTTCTTTGCTCAAAGAATTAGCATTGCCATTCAACGTGGCAATGCTGCCAGTCTTCTGGGCACGTTTCCGGATGACAGCGATGCGGAGGAATACTTTGACGCCTGAGTTTACTTTGTTTTTGTATATGTACATACTTAGGTTTAGTAGATGTAAATAGTTTTAAGATAGTATATAGTTATATTATGTTTGTCTGATTGTAATAAATATGATATATTGGTTTGCTCTTGACTTTAGTCTAGGTCATAGATGACAGAGACAAAGTCGACGATGGAGCGAGCTTACCCAGAAGAAGCCTGTTCACTCTAATTTTGAAGAGATTAGGGTTGTATGCGTTCGGAAACACAGACGCAGGCAGAGAGTTCCACTCCTTTGCTGTGCGCATTATAAAAGACGTTTGGAAACGTTTAGTGCGAATTGGTGTATTGGGTAGTTACATGTAAGTCCTATATAAGAAAAACGAATCGATCTTATTATATTCCAATCAACTGAGCTGAAGCCATCTAGGCTTGAGCCCAGTTGATGCAAAGGAAAGGAAGGCTGCTACTAATAATTTGCTTTAAAACCCAGTAATACTTTGCAAGATCTGAGGCTCAAGACAAAGGGCCGTTTTATTATTTTATTATAACTCGTAAGATACGTCTATACTATGCTTGTTCCTGCACTGCAAACACTCGGCAAGATTACTACAAATAATACTTTTACACGTAAATTTTTGTCTTAGTCATTTTAAATGAGGCCGGTATTATAAACCCAACTCCACTTTGTTATTCGTGTTTGCATAATAATATATAGTCGATTTATTTATGCAGAGCGACATGCGTCCATATTTGCTTGCACAATCAATTTGAAAATAAAGCAAACAGCTATCAAACACTACTGCTCAAAGAGTTATTTGACTGGATTTTTTTATAAAATATTTCAACGGGGTGATGAAGTTTTTTTCCCCTTATAGGTTTTTTTCCGAAAAATCCAAACATTTGTTATTCTTATTTTTACCGAAATCATTAATGCCGTTTCAACTTCATCGGAATAAACATTAAGATTCTCCCTAGTTCACTCAAAACGCAACACTTTTCTTACTTACAGCATTTTAAATAAATATTTTGTTTATCTTGTTTTGGTTTTGTATATTTTATTGAATTTTACTTCGTCCGTATGTCACTGCAGGGTGCCACATCGTTACATGTACGTAATCAACCTTTATTATCAAACCATTGATAAGTATTAATGTCACGATGTCAAAATCACCACTTTTCCATTCCGACCGGGCTTTGATTGAATAGTTTTAACAAAACGTGGTCATAGTGTCTGGTTGGCAATCGCAGTGTAGCTGTTGCAATGCACAGAGAATGCTGCTGCCCATTCTCTGGTGAGTCCCTTAGTCGCCTCTTACGACACCCACGGAATTAAATTGATGGGATGGTGTTATTCTTTTACATCCGTCACCATACAGTACACTGTGCTCTATATTACTCGAATGTCAAAAATCGTCCAAGTAAGGCCTTGTTTACGGATACACCCCCCATTGCGCGTCCCGTTCGGCGACGCGGCCTGCAATAAATTGAATCATTATGGCGTTGTATAAGAGCGTTTACGGAGAAGCTTTTACATGCGTTCACTTGAAATGTAGTTGGAGCCCGCGGATGGCATTGCCGCGTTGCAAGCAACTTTTCCTGCAATTCTCCGTTCACGGTAAAACGTAGCGACGTCTGCGGCGGGGCCCGCGGCGTGCATTGCCATATGTTTGTGTTTGCGCGTGTGATGATGCGGGCCGCTGCACGCGCCGCCTGTCTGTAAAAGGAAAATACGTACGACGCGCCGCGAGACGCCACACCGGCCGCCGCACGCAACGTGCGACGCCCCGCGTCTCCGTAAACGTGGCCTTAAATGGATGGATATCTAAAGGGCACTTCGTAGGCAGTCAGCCCGCTTTCACTTTGCTAATTGGGTACTACCTAATATTTTGCCTTTCTTCTCGAGGTCGCAAGAGCGACTGCAGAGCGTGGGTTCCTAAATTTGATTCCCATGTCAGGCATAAAGTGTTTTTGGGTTTTTGGTAGTTTCTCAATAGCAGCCCGGAGTTTGAAAGTTGTGCCTGATCTCTCCCGGATCATGTCACATTGCTGTCTCATCGAACTATGAGAGTGAAGGAACAAAGATTGAGATAATAAACGTGTACCATTATAATATTGTCCTACATACTTAAGATAATATCCGTTGAGATTTACCATCGTGACCAAAGGTCGATAGGATAATTATTATTACTTTTACCAAACGGCATTGACATAATCTATTTATTCCCTTCCGTAAAATTCAGGAATCACAATAGGCCAGCGCGTGTGATACGAACGGCTTATTCCACTAAACCCCAAAGCCATTGTTCTCAAAACTCTACGGTCCGTACATTCATTCCACCTTAAACCCCAAAATATTTCTATAATTCAATTCCACTTAAACACCATAACAGTTTTGGTAGAGTCAACAGCAAAATTGCTGGATTCATAAATAAAACACATGAGTTTTAGGGGCTAACAAGATACATAATATAATCATTGATATATCACAACGATTCAGTATAAAAATAACATACATTCATTCCACCTCGGCTTTCGTGGTTTAGAGGAATGAGCCAAATAAATACGACTGAACGGTATTTTACACTCAGGTAGCATGTCAGTATGCAACCTCTTAGGCAACTAGTCATCGTATTATTTATTTGTGTTATTTCTCTTTATCACTCAAGAGTTTTCTCCAACTCAACTTTGTGTGAAGCTCGCCATTGCACTTGAACTTTATATTTACCGCATTTCCTTACCGCATGTTTTACTGTGCAATGTAGGTACAATTAAGATCCCGCACAACTTATTCTGACATTAAAATTTGCTGTTACTAGGTACAAAATCTCAGTGTTCTCAAGAATTGTTTCATAAACGTCCTAGGCTAACGAGGATTTATGTTGGAGATTACCGTCGTCTTTATGGCCCATGAATCTTGTACAACAATGTGCATCGTCGGTCCACTGCATCACACTTGAGAACTCTTGCAAAGTGAATTGTTGTCTTATAACTTTATACTTGATACAAGAGCTTGACGCAAGAGTTCTTCAAGTCCAGTATAATAATGCATTCAGGGTGTTGTTGGGGTTGCCGCACTACTTTAGTGCATCCGGATGTTTACGAAGGCGGTGATTGATCGTTTTCATGCCATCATACGCAAGCGCTGCGCCTCCGCCATGCGTCGAGTACGCGCCAGCCACAACAGCATCCTTGGAGCTATAGCGGATAGATGGGACAGTCCCATACTGGGGCATTGTATAAGCCTGCATGTGAGTTTAGTGTAGGTATATAATTGTATTTTTTTTCCCGGTAGTTATAAGTACTAACACTAGTTTCTAAGTTTTTGTATACTAACCAATTAATGGACTCTGCCTTATTTAAAAGATTTTTTTATTACACTAACAAAAAAACATTACACTAAGAAATGAACTCATAAACAACGGAACAAAAAATAATACATTTTTGTATTAGGAATTTACGCAATTTGTAACGATTCGCTGTCAACTGGAAATGTGCCCAAAAGACTGGCGACATTGCGACTTTGTATGGCAATGCCAAAGAGTATAGTAAGTAATAGGGGCAATGCTTACCCTCTGTTCAAGGCAAAAGTCAGGATCACACGAAGTTTCAACTAGGCGTTTGGATAGATCTTTAATAAAAAGTGCTTTAGCAGTTGAACCCTACGATCCAAGAGTTTCAGCCCCAAACGGCTCAAAAATGTAACTGCAAATTAGGCTGTTGTATTTTCGCCATTTGGAAAAAAAATAAGAAAAGAATTAAGGCATTTTATTATAGAAAAACTTTTATTTGCAGTCTTTCATCGATCTTGCTTAAACTTTGCTCTCCTGTTGGTGTGCATTGAGAGACGCATAATCCTCTTCACCACTGATGCACAGCGCGACGGAACAAAAGACCATACTAGACGATTTACATACGACAAAGTCTTCGGCAACGCATACTTCCTTCATAACACAGTGTTGTGTCTCGATCAAGACCCGAAGCTTTAAATTCAATAGATGGTATTGTTATCTTCTAATAACTTACTTTCTATCAACCTTTTTGGTATAAAATATTATTTTATCGTCGAAAACTTGCAAATAGGTGTCAATTTCCTACCCTCATAAAAAATGTAAAGCTTCAAGAATTCCTCATCATCTGCCTAGCCTCTTCCCAACTATAATGGGGTCCGCTTCCAGTCAAACCGGATTCAGCTGAATACCAGTATTTTACGTGGAGCGGCTGCCTACCAGACCTCCACAACCCATTAACTGGGTAACACGTAGTTCTTGGCAAGACTGGAATCAGATTTACTGGCTTCTAACAATCCGTAACGACTCAGCGATGCTTAACCTTGATCGACCCGTACAGCTGTAATTCTTTAAGCTTCAAGGTTTCCTAAAACTGTTTAGTTCTGCACAAAATACGCTTCTATTTTAACTGACTGTAACTGTGTCTATCTAACCCCTGCATGTACCCAACACTTACCTTTGTTGTCGCTTTATTTTTCTCGCTAAAACCTAACCTCAGGCGAGGACAAATTGCACATTACACTAACATGTCTGGAAATGTCATAAAAGCTAACATTTTACTAACAAAACTAAAATATCAAGGAGTTTCTCTTTGTTGTCTCAATGTGCGGGAAATTGTGGTGTTTCTGTTATAATATCTCTAGTTGTTTATTTCATGTTACTCATTTTACATGATGGTATGGCTAAAAGTTATATTCAGATTTAGTAAAAGAGACAAAAATATTACTAAATACTCTTGCAGGCATAAATCAGATTTTTACGTTATACTAATTAGATACAATCTTATATTAAACTCGTCAATCCACTTCAGCCAAAAGGCGTCCACTGGCTTCCACCAAGTGTCACCACATCGACGTATCATGTGCGTCTCTCATCCACTTCAGTCTCGCGGCCTTCAGCTGGTCATCGGTGTACCTTGTTTTTTTCCGATGCTGCGTCTGCGTCGGTACGCGGTTGCCACTTCGGACCATTTCGGCCCCATCTACCATCTGTCTGCGAGCAATATGCCCTGCCCACTGCCACTTAAGTGTAACGATCCTTCGGGCTGAGGCATGTGGAAACCGAAAACTTACTCGGATCCTGAGGAGAATAAAGTTTATCATCATTCCAGTCTCAGACGACCGTCCGTTATCATCATTACAGTCTCAGACGACTGCCCGTTGTCCTTCTGTCTGTAAGTGGTTTGTATCTCATAAACCGTAATAGGTAGAATAAACTTTTTTTCACACATACTGTACCTTACAGCATCCTTTGTGCGCGAGTCTGGCACGTGTCAGGTTTTTAATACTATTACAGGACCATGCATTTTTATCGAATTTTGGTACCCGCGGCAGGATACAAATCAAACCTTTTGTTATGTGAACGCAGTTCAGTGTGCGTCTCGTTTAGATGGGGTCACTGTTCGAACGAGCTTTGATCCTATTTTTAGCGCGTTGGTGTATTGTGAAAAAAGACAAACGTTCCAAATTGTATTTTGGCGGTCGAGTCACCCTCGTCCATAGGAAAATACACGTAGTCCCAGTAGTGCTAATCAGGTGACACTAACTGGTGGTAGGTTCGGCCGGTGGCCACTGGGCAAAGGCGAACCGCCAAGCGGCTTAGCCGCGTTGCTCAGTGTTGCCAAGTCGCGGAGTCCTCTCGTGGTTCTCTCGTCTGGTCGCCAACCAGCACGATGGTGCAGCATAAAATCGACCGGTCTTGTTTGTTTTTCACCTCCAGCAGATTCCCTCGTCCTTCATCAGGTCATCGGTTCACCTTGTGGGAGGCCTTCCAACGCTGCGTCTTTCAGTATGCGGTCGCTATTCCAGAACCTTTCGACCACCTGTTTATCACCAATGTGCACTGCCCATTGCCACTTAAGTTTGGCGATTACAAGCTTAATAGTTCAACCAATCTACCAACGAGGCGGAATCCAATACAATAAATAATTTAATCCTTATTTCACAGGTTAAGCAGCTCATCATCATCATCATCATACCAGCTGAAACGTCCACTGCTGAACAACATAGGCCGCTAAGGGGTGCCAACCCACCAGCGTGGCGGTTCTCCCCGGTTTGCTATAATCGTCACGCTCTGGCGGGTTGGCAATCGCAGTGTAGCTGTTGCAATTTAGTGAGTCCCTTAGTCTTGCGACACCCACGGAAAAAGATATGTTGGTACTATTATTTTACAACCGACACCATACAGAACAGCAGAAGCAGGCAGCTCAAAAAAGTATAAGTGTAACATTAGGCATGCCTGATGACGTCATTTATGATTAATGCTTAGGAACAAAAGCTTGTTAAAATGGCCGTACCGTACCTACTCGTCGAAAAAAGCATCACATTAAAAAACTTATTTCAAGGATAATAAAAATACTGTACTACGTGATTCTATTACAAACTTGAAGATTCTCAACAGTTGACGCAAATAAATTGTATGAGTAATACTAGTACAGTTAACAAAATAGAAAAGTCACACTTCCAGCCGCTATGGTGGATCCTTCTCTGTACGCAACAGCCCTTCTCTTGATTATCTTCAATAGGAAAGTCAAAGAGCTTTTCCTTTCGCAATCTGTGCACTGGATCAAACCCTCTATTGTGATCTCTCTCGTATCACTCAAAGCTATGTTGGTAGAAAACTAATTTTTGAGTTAAGTTCGCCTTTGTACATGAACTATTTAAATCAGTGTGAATAAGCTGTTATGGTGTACAATAACGAATTAAATTAAGTAAACATGGAGCTTGTTTCTGTCTAACGTTTAATAGAATTCTAGCTTCTGCTTACGGCTTCGCCCTCCTGAAAATTATCAAAAGGGATTATACTCCCAGGATTACGAGTATCCTATGTTCTATTCTAAGACATGGTTTTCCCGTGTGCCAAGTTTCATACAAAGCCGGTCAACCATTAAGATTTTAAGAGGTACAAACAGACACATAGTTTCGCATTTATAACATTGTTACGAGCTTGGGGTTCGTGACAATAAAAAGAGCCAATTAAATAAACAAAATGACACTTTAATTTAAACACACTAATAACTCACTAATTACTACTACGACTATGCTGGCCTTATGTAGGTCAAATAATTCCAGAAACTTCTACTGTAGAAGCATCTGGAAAGTACTCGTAACTACCAGTGCCGACTGACCAGATATCGAGAAGTGTAGAATGTTCTGGCATAGAAATGTCTAAAAGGTACTTGACTCTACTAGTTCTACTACTCGATACTAGATGGCGCTAGTAGTAACTAATGTACCCGGCAATAATTCTGGCGAGTAACAATATTTAAACGGATTTCACGTGTATTAAGTAGTCAAGTACTCGACTAGCTTTGCTGTTTCTTGAGTTCAGTATATTACTGGATAAGGTATGTTATAAAGTTATACCTAATAGGTACTCAATTGCCATAAATTACAACATAGGTGCAAGAGGTTTATTCTCCCATCTTGACAACATAACAAAAACTTTCGTTGACTGTACTTACTGTGATGTCCACATGGAATATATTTTGACTTACATAAAGTGAAAACAATAACTTTCTGGTTGTACTGTAACTTAAGAGCATCCTGCCCTAAAACTGACATATTCAGGATGTTAGAAAATAATTTCTAGTAGGTACCAAAATGTTTTCTACATTAGCACAAAAAAGAATAAAAGCTGCATTGCATTATTTGCCGTCCACAATGTATATTAATAATAATAATCTTTATTTTCTTTTTTTTCTTTTATCCATTATGAAAAAGTTACACAAATTACTTAACCTAATTTACTTAAATCTAGCTATATTGCGCCTTGTACTACCCCTATCCAATTATTCTGGAAAGGGCAGTCATATCGTGCAGAAATTACGTTAAGAATGCTGTTGCCGTTGTTCTGGAGGAACTACATCAGGGAGGCTGTTTTTTGCGAATAGTGGCTTGAAGACCGTCCACGTGTGGAGGCAAACTTGCCTGAGGCACTGCAGCACCACGGCATCTCCAACAGTATTCTGAAGGCATTATTATACTGGGTGCGCAGGGTTCTATAGGCTCGCTGCGTATATTTCACCCACAGGCCACTCGAGTAAAAAGATTGGCAGAATGCCTTAAAAAGAATAATCTTGACTCGTGCAACGAGTGAACCTGCGGGCAAGCATGGTGTCCTTTACTTATCGTTTCTCGGATTATAGATAAAAATGTAAAAAAATAATCCAAACGTAGGTTTATTTACTTATTTTTCCTTTTCTATACTTTTGGAAAGGTAAACAGATACAAATAAATTAAGATACAGTACGAAGCATACCTGAATATTTAGTACAGTCAAATTGTTTGTAAATGTGATTGTAAAAGGTTATTTATGTCTAGAATAGTGATCCGATAATCTAAATCCTGACACCGAAATTAAAAATTCCAATTTCATAAAACGTTAAAAAAGCTCAAGCTAGTCCAGAATAGTGACTACTATTCTGACGAAATATTCCAAGCAGTCTGTTGCTGTTAGTGACGTCAAATCTGTGATAAAAAACTACATATTCGTATGAACTAGTATTACCAGTATTTTGATTTTATTGTCGTATCGTCGTCTCCACCTTGTATTTTTTCAATGGCAACAAACAGTAATTTAAAAAAAACCCAAATAGGTAACTGTATTGATAAATATCAGTATTAGTACAAATGTATTAATAGGTTGTTTAGTTCAGCCAATATTCTCTTTGTTCTTTCTCCGGCTCAGTTTTATGGCACGGTTATTAAAAATAAACGCTAATTTTACGACTAAGTCTAAAATAAGCATCAATTCGCGGTTTCATGTTGAAAAATAAACAGCATTTTAATGGCTTTAAATCTAAAAATATGCCTCAATTTCGGAGTTAAATGTTTTAATGATTCGCGCTCGTGTTTTACACCCTGTATATACAGACCACAAAGTACGTGTGAGAATGCAGACATCCGTTTCCGAATTTATAGTTATTCGCATCAACTGCTTGTAAACATGCGAATGAATTATTACGTTCTGACTGTCTGCAAAATTAAAATCAAAATATTATGAACTAGCTTTTGCCCGCGACTTCGCCCGCGAGGAATTGTTACTTTAGACAGCCAATTTTATTTTTAAGGTCCTATTTTTCCAACAACGCTTGAGTATATTATCTTTATTTATTTTTTATCAAATGCCTAAATAAAAAGGTTCATGATTGTATCTTTAATAATGACGGGCTCCCATACAAACTTTCATCCCCTATTAGCCTAGCCCTATTGGCCTATTATTTTTAAGCCCTTTACTCGCGACAAAAGGTAGCCCATGTCCTTTCCCGTGACTCAAATTATCTCTAGGTATACTTACCTACCAAATTTCATCTCAATCAGTTCAGCACTTTAAGCGTGAAGAGGTAACAGATACCCGTAACAACGTAATATGAAAAGCATTTTCGCATTGTCGCGTTACGGAAGTCACAAGTCGTTGTGGCATAAATATTTGTCATCACGAGTGTTTAATAAATGTGTGTTTACTATTGGTCTATATTCAACATGCAAAAGATAGAAATCTTCAACGTCAAACTGCAAATTTGTGTCTTTTTATTTTTTGCCACAAAATAACACCATAACATTCCCCTTAAAATTATTCAGTTAGTATACTTGACTGTCATACGCATGGCAGTTACGGTTCTTAACGCCAATTCACTAAGAAGGTGTCCTGCCATCTTCTCTTCGGTATGCCGCGACTCCATCTAGCTGTGGCATTGCTCCAGTCTTGCGTTATACGGGCGAATAGCTTTGACGGCATCCGGCAGACATGGCCTGCCCGGATTTAGTCTTGCAGTTTTTTGAGCTATATCATCGAATCATCAAATAAAAACACTACAAAGTCTAAAATAACTTTAAATTTCGGAAGTCGGTGTTTTTAGATTTGTTTCTTTATTTTTGACAACTTCCGAAATTAAAGTTATTTTAGACTTTGCAGTATTTTTATTTAGAAGTGTACTTTTTCGTAAAAAGTTTTGTTTCACTTTTTAATGATGATACCGGACAATAGGGATGTTGCCTGGGTTAAAAAAATATGATTATATTTAGTCCTTGAATTACGAAAGGAGTTAGGAGACCAAGGGGGTCATAAACGCACATTAAATCATCGACGTCCTGTTCCGTTCCCATGTAACACCCATCCTAAAACTGTGCGGTGAGCTTTAGGTTGATTTTTAGAACCCACTCTCACATCACGACTAACTGTCAAATACCAATGTTCAGCACCAAGACAAATTTTGGGTGTCGCATCTACGAGTGTGAGCTGATCAATTAAATCAGTTAAATTGAGAACACTGATATAAATCGTCTCGGGTAATAGTTTGCGTGGTGAACAAGGATAGTGTATCCATTGGTTTAGCGTTATTGATGGAAAATGCATCACTACAATTTGTACCTTTGATAGAAAAGCTAACATGTTGGATAGGTTTGTGCGTTGACATTCTAGCAACACCGTCGACTTTGATTGATTAGAAAAGTATTTTGCAATAAATGACACAGACAAATGAAATATTCAAACTGTAAATCAAATTAAATTATATTAATTGACAATTGGTAGCTAGCACACTCCATTAAGCCATCAGAAATAGACAAACTCAAGCATTAACAAGTAAACGGTATGGAATATTTCAATAGAACACAGATATTCTTTTTGATTCTTTTGTTTATTTTAATTGCATTAATTCTATATATTCATGAGAAAACCTGTGTGAGTTTATGTTTGTAGGATTTATTAAAACGTCAGGTCTTGTCAATTTTTGGTGTGACGTTTCAACGGGCCTAATTGTTGTATGAAGATCATGATTCGGTTCCATGAAATTTGGTTTCTCCGGTCAAAATATGGTGATAGCGGGATATCAACATGTCTTTTCGCGGTGGGTCATTATGTGGGAATTGACGACTGTCGTGAATCTACGATTGCGTACGGGATTGATTCACCGAACGAATTGACTTTTCATCAGCTTCCTGCGACACTAGGTTCGCTAACAACTCGAGTTCTTCCACTCGTGTTACTTGCTGGAAGAGTTACGGTCGCGGGTCACGGGTTAGCCGCTATTCGGCGAGCTGCTGCTCACGTAGCAGCAGTTGTTGTTCCCTTACCAGCTATCTTCGAGCCAAAAGTGCCTCTGCGGTCAACTTACGTACCTTGGTAGTGGCTGATGACCGTGAGGAACCTGACAGACCAGATCTAGATATTGATTTAGAAGGTTCAGTGCTAATAGTGGGACTTTGGTGAGATGCTTCGGGGATCGGATTGACGGCCGCAGGCGTATTCGTGGCTACTGTATGTCGCAAAAGGGGTCCGCCCGAACCCACCCACGACGGGCGCATCCGACTTGGAATGCATTTCGCCAGTATCCCGGAACTGTTCCAGCTGCTTCGTTTTAGATTTCGTGTTCATCTTACGGCGAGATAGGACCAAAAACTGTACACAAAATGTAAGATAAAATACAGTCCTACCTATATATACAGTGTGACATTTTAATGATTGTTTTCCCGCAGCGAAATGAGTTTGTCTTGGTAACACAATCGATTATGAAAAATAAAAAAGTTAAAATCAAGAAATGGCAGAATAACAATTGTGAGAAACAAAACTCGAAAGCGACTTCGAACCAATAGTTACCAATAGAATAAATACATCGCGATAGTTTCGCGCAAAGCGGCCGCGGTCGTTGCCCTTCGCGTATCAACCAGCTGACCAGACACGTGTTTTTGGATTTCTCTAAAATCAACCCCTGAAGGGATAGGGGTAAATGGGTGATGACATTTTTGTGAAGCATACTACTGCTTTCCTCAATTTATCTGGAAATTATCTTACCATTTCGTCGTAATCAGGGGTTGATTACGAAAAAAACGGTAAATCCGTTCATCGGAGTAAAAAGGGTAGAAATTACCCTTTACCCTTCAAAAGGGTGGGGGGTGTCGAAGTTTCCAGAGGAAAGTATTAAGTCTGCGCGGACGAAGTCGCGGGAGACGTGCTAGTTGATTAATAGAAGTAGGATATGATTGAAAGACAAAATTAAACTCTTCTACATAATTAATATTTTATAAACAGCATGTACAGGATGTAATTAGATTATTTTTTGCCGTAAAAATACGAGATGAAAGTGCTCCACCATCCTTTCTGGGGGGGAGGGGTTTGGAGGTGGTGATGATGTTCATGTTTGTGCAAATGCTGATGCTTATGGCTCTTCCTTTTTTTTTTAACTTTCTTTGTTGTAGTTTTCCAAGTAGTTGAAGTTGTAGTAGTTTCCATTCTGTTGCGTTTCTGGGTTGTGGGCCAATCGTATTCAAATAAATCCTTTTCAAGAGAAACCAGTTCCTGTTCTGTTTTTAAATATTCAAAATACATATATTCCGGATACGGATGTCTATAACAACGATTTTTCATTAAGCAACAATAATCACCTGATCTGAATTCTTTGTTACAGCTATAAATACGTTTCCCATGGAAGTAATCATAGTAAATATCGTTACCAGAGTGATCCTTTTTAGCTGATTTACGTTTATAAGAAGTTGGAGGATCGCTTAAATGAGAACACCGCCTTTCCAGTTTGCAACAAGCAGGAGGATTAACGATTTCAAAGTCACATTCATTGTGTTCATTACCTCTTCTAAGTCCAGGACTCCTTGATAGGTCAGATGCCTTATCCGGTGCATTTGTATTTAGGTTGGAAAAAGTGTGTTTGGGTACAAAATCACCGGGTACGTTTATAGGAGGATGCACCATCATTAACCAGCAAATATCTGCAACAGAGCAGAACACACCGGTCAACTTATCGCTGGACATGATACTCAAGTACACAACAAAGGTTTGAACGTGGCATATGTCAAACAACTATAAAACCCAGTGCCTTTATCAAGGGATATTTGCAAATTTCGTAAGATTATGAAATATCTTGAGTGATTGTAAACTTTCGATAAATTGCCAACTTAACATTTCTTTCACAGTGATACGAATCAAAATCTTATATTTTTAAATCTGAATAGAATATAAAACAATTATTCGACACAGACAAAACACAACAGCAACAAGGACGTAGTAAAAAACAAGAAAACATAATGAAACATAACAATGATACAGTAAAAATTGTGCTGAGTGTGCACAAACCGAAAGGGTTACCATTTCAGCATTTGCTGGGTGTCAGACACCCAGCGCTGGTTTTCAGTTGACACCCCGCAGTGACACACGGACGTGGGTTTATAAAATAGATACATACCTACTTATATTTAGGCAATGAATAATGTTCTAGAATAGGTACACAGATAAATAACGAAAATTTGTTTTTTTGTTGAATGGATTTCAGCGACAGTTTTCCGGTTTTATGTAAGTGCTACGTGTTTTCTTTGAGAAAGCATTCACTTTTGTTTCCGACATCTTCTTTCTCCTTGTGATTAATAATTTTACTTGTTAACTACTTTGTACGTACAGGGTCTGTGCGTACAAAGTCGCGGGCAAAAGCTATTTTATTTTATACTAGCACTTCGCCCGCCAATTCTTACGAGCATATCCCGTTTTTCCCGTTCCCGTCTTCGATCATAGGCAAAAATAATTTTACAAATCCAACGGGTAGTTCCAGAGATTTGCGCGTTCAAACACACAGACAAACACTCTTCAGCTTTATTATTAGTCGGCAATGATTCGTTGTCGTTCGGCGGCCGCGACTCGTGCACCATCACACCGCCCGCGCCGCACCGGCAGACCAACACTTCTTCTTCCAGTTCTCGGGCGCCACTCGGTCACTCCCTTACTGCACCCATCATAACCGCACCTTGCCAGGTGCCCTGCCCAGCCCCATTTTAGTTCCGCAATTCGTTTTCCGATGTCGAAAACCTTCGTAAGTCTTCGGATCTCGACGTTTGGAACTCGATCTATTAGACGTATGCCAAGCATGGAACGCTCCATGGCTCTCTGTGCAACTCTCAGTCTGTACACAGCCTCCTGTGTAAGCGTCCATTTCTCAGCACCGTAAGTCATGGTGGGCAAAACACACTGGTTATAGAGGCGGGACTTCAGACATTGCGGAATTTTGACAGACTTCAGAATGCCATACAATTTGCTAAATTGGTACATAGTACTTACTTATAATAATTAGCCTTTACCCCAGTGCACCCCGGTAAAGCAGTTTGATAGCGCTTTTTCTTGCGACTTACTTTAAATAAAATATCAATATTTAGGACTAACCAAGCACTTTAGAGATTCATGAGAAAGGCTATTGCGTTTCTCATGAATGTGGCTATCATATAAAAAATTGTCTAATTCTACGAGTAGCTGCAGAGATTAGCGCGTTCAAACAAACAAACAAACAACCAAGCTCTACAGCTTTATTATTAGATAAATTTTCCTATGTTCTTGAACACAACTGGTTACATAATTCAAGTTTTAGTAGGGATCCCTAATTATTTCTGGAATTAAATACAGCTTATGTAACTCGGTGAAAATGTAGCTTTCTAACGGGGTAAGAATTTTTTAAATCGGTTCATTAGTTTTTGAGCCAAAACGTAACAAACAAACAAATCTTTCCTCTTTATAATGTTAATTCCATAAATACTTAACTAACTATATACACTAGAAATAAAAATAAAATCTCCTTAGGAGATTTTATCTTTATAATGTTGGCTTACAAGTTTAGATTGTGCACTGGATCCTACCCTATATTCTGATGTGTCTCTACCACGAAAAGGTTTGCCGGGAGAAAACTGAACTTTGAATTGAGCTTGTCTTCGTACATGAATTGACTATAAGTTGTTTAGTATAATAAAGATTTAAAAAGAAAATAAGAATACTTACATACAAAATAATTCATTTTTCAGCTTATTTTTCCCAACATTGATACTTTAGGAGCGATCAAGCGACTGCTGACAAGCTCAAGCCAGGGAATCTACTTGCTATTTATTAATTATCTAATTTTCACTGCTTGTACCTTAATTTACCATGAATAAGTTAATCATAAATTCTTGTATTTAATCCTTTCACTGTAATTTCGGAAAATGTATTAACAGCTACGATGCACGATGTTAAGGGGCACATACGCGACTTTTAATAATTTTTACCTGTAAGGAGATGCCTTGAAATAAAGATTTAAAAAAAAATATTTTACAACTTTGTCAGCGTGATAATCTATATACCCATGCCAAATTACAGATTTGTAGCATCAACAGTGTCCGAGTAACACCGTGGACGGAAAACCTAAAAATGGTATGCCAAAAACTAAGTGTCTGTCTCACGGCTGTGCTATTAAGGCCCTGTTCCAAAGCTGTTCAAAGCCAAACTTTAGAGGAGTATTAGCACTGATTTGCATGCAAAAAAAATACAAGTTTTCAGGGGGCTTTGTCCCCATAACCTACTGCGTTATCCGGGATCAAAAAAAGACTGACACTCAGCGAACGTCCAGTTTTCTATCAGTTAAGTACATTTTGAAGGATCACAGCTGCACTTCCCGAGCATTCCGTAAACATACTAGCACTTCACCCGCAACTTCGTCCGCGTGGAATAGTTACTTTGGCCAGAATTTATTATGTATTTTGCAAATAATACACATACAAACTGCTTTGGTTTACTGTAAATAGCTTATTTTAAAACATTTTTATAAACTAAGTACGATTTTAGGGTTCCGTAGCCAAATACTACAGGAGAAGACGCGGGCGTCGGGAGTCGCTGGGCGATCCCCGGGCACTGGAGGCGCGGGCATGCGGACAGCGAGTGTAGGGTGGCTCGCTGTCCGATCACCACCAGGCCCGGGTCGATGGCGCGTTGTGTTTCACGCGCGCCTTAAAGAGATGTCAGAATAGAAGACGGGGCCCGCTAGGGCCGGAGCCTGCCAGGGTTGCGGAATTTGTTCGAAAGAGTCACCGCGACCCTGGAACGCAAAGGGCTTTAGAAGGAACACGGATGGGTTTTAGTCAGTAAGAGTCTGGCACGCCCTTTCGCTCCACCCAGAGCGGAAGAAGTCATTTGATGATTTCCCATCCTTAAAAAAAAGGCAATGCTTCTTATTTATGTAATTTTCTTAAAAAAAAGCATCATTTATTATAAAAAACGTACTTATTTTTTTTGCTATGTCGAATCAAAGAAATAGAGTTCTTGAGTGGTTTCGACGCTGGGTTCGATAAAGTTAAAACTCGGCATAAAGAAGTTATTTTTTTGGGGTTATCTATTCGGGCATAATTTTGTTGTGTATGAGCCGATCTCGATTATTCTTTTTGTTTTGGGTTCAGTTATAGCTAATTGATTTGTATAAATTGATCTGCGATGGCAGACGGACATAGGAACTCCTTAGCGGCAAACAGGGCAAACGTGTAAACTGCAGATTATGGGTATAATGTAGGGTTGCCAACTTTTTTAGGAGAAAGAGTATTTTTGATTTTAGAAAGGATAAATGAAGAGTACAGTCTAAAAAAAGAGTACCTTTTATTATATTACTCATTGTTAAACCAAAATGTTGTCGTTTTTATAATAATTGTTCGACAACTAGAAAATTCCAATGAAGCCATGGATTTCTTTTCATCTTTTATCATCAATTTTCAATTATGACTGAAAAGATAAAAACTTCTTCAGTGGAATACTGAAATGGCAGGATTTCATTCAGCTTAATTAAAATACAGAGTAAAATAAATAGAGTATTTTTTTATAAATAAAGTACGTCTACGCGAAATAAAGTACAATACTCTATTTTAGAGTACAGTTGGCAACCCTAGCATAATGTCAATTTAGATATGCGGAAAAGTCAAAAATGAAAAAAAAACGTTAGGTACCTACTACAAAAAATACAACCGACTTCCAAATAAAAACACTACAAAGTGTTAAGTAACTTACAATATCGGAAGTGGGTGTCAAACGACAAAGAAATAAAACCAAAACCACCGACTTCCGATCCTTCGGTTATGTTTTTTTGTTGTGAAAAATTTTTGTTCATCAACTATCTACCCTATAAAGGAATTGGTTTGTGAAGAAAAGTACTAAATTCTCGCGGACGAAGTCGCGTGCGAAGTGCTAGTAACGTATATGTAACAAGAAAGAGCATCGTACAATCAGTTTTAATATTAAAGTCATTGTCTACTTAAATAGTTTCCTATGTCGCGGGCCGTATGCAGCCATGTGATTTAAATAATTGTTATCTGCCATAGCGAATCAGCCCATGGCCAATAACTTTATCTTAATCAGCCATCGAAAAAATAAAGCAGGACATAGAATTTAAATTGAATAATGATTTTAATAGTTCTTTTATAATTTACGATTCAATTATTGATGGGTTTATTATTAATTTCTGGAGAAGGAGAGGAAGGCCACAGAAAAGATGGATGGATTATGTGAGGAGTGATATGAAATAAAAGGGAGTTAGTGATAGCGTGACGACTGAGAGGACAGAATGGAAGAAAAAACGTGTTGCGCCGACCCCAAGTAAGGCAGGAAGGTGACGATGATGATGATTATTAATTTATGCCTAGAGGCAAAACCTGCTCCCGTAGCAAAAGAATTGGTTCGGTATAACATAGACATAGCTTTTTTACAGAAGGGCGTGTCAGACTCTTACTGACTAAAACCCATCCGTGTTCCTTCTAAAGCCCTTTGCGTTCCAGGGTCGCGGTGACTCTTTCGAACAAATTCCGCAACCCTGGCAGGCTCCGGCCCTAGCGGGCCGGAGCCCGTCTACTATGATGACATCTCTTTGAAGCGCGCGCGGAACACAATGCGGCATCGACCCGGGCCTGGTTCTACGGCGAGTCACCCAAACATAGATATAGCTGCAATTAGCGACATCTACGTGAGTGACAGACGACCAATGGTCTCTTATATTTTGCACTATCATATAAATGAAAATTGACAAAGATGAACTGCATCGAAATTTAGGGCTTGTGACATCAAATCTAGGTAAAAAGTGTACCAAAGCGTGAGGTTTTAATATTTCACAAAAGAAAAAATCGTGTCGACGGACTCATTTTCCGTAAATTAAAAACTTGAAAACAATGGGTCATCCAGTAACCTTCACCAGCGTCGCGTGCTGGATTAGGTACAGCCTACTCCTTCTCAAAGAGTGGACTTTTGTGACCCAGCAGTGGAACAGCAGCTGATTCCAATGAGGCCAATCAGTTTCTGGTGTCCCCGTTTGTCTCATCACAACATCGTCTTGTGTCACGGTGACGCCAACCTGAAACATTGACCTTTAACTTTATTAATTACAAAGGGCACTAATTAGGCTGTAATGAGCACAACGCGAAACGAAAATAGAACTAAGTCAAAGTTAAAATTATATGAAAATCCAATCAACCAAGAGTTTTAATTTTAAGGACAAAACTAATGGTCTTTTAAAACGTTGTTCTTTTAAATTAAAGGAACAGGATTTTGGAACTAATCTCTATATTCTAATACACCTCCACTCCGCTCCAGCTCCGTTCAACCTCAAATTTATCAAATTGACGGTTTTTTTTTCAGCCCACTCTGGGTAAACGCCTCCTGTACTCCTTCCAGATATTTTTTCCCGAGCCACCTTGCACCAACCCTGTCTGGTGTTGGGTTTTTCTTTTGCGTGCTTTTTTTAAAAATAATTTACTTTAGAACCTCCTGCCAGGGTTGCGGAATTTGTTCGAAAGAGTCACCGCGGCCCTGGAACGCGAAGGAGGAGGAACACGGATGGGTTTTAGTCAGTAAGAGTCTGACACTCCTTTCCGCTCCGCCTAGAGCGGAAGGGAGTGTCATCCCATCCTTAAAAAAGGCATCTAGGTCGGCTCCCCACCTCTTCCTAGTCTTGACAAAGTGGGTGCCTGAGAATGACGTTTTTAAGAAGGTAAAAGAAATTGACGATTAAAGCATATTATTTACTAGCTGATCCCGCGCAACTTCGTCTGCGTCACATTTTTCATTAATGCTCCGCTGCTATTGGTCGTAGCCTGATATAATGCCTTTCCCAATAAATGGGCTACCCAACACTAGAAGAATTCTTCAATTCGAAGCAGCAGTTCCTGAGATTAGTGCGTTCAACCAAACAAACAAACTCTTCAGCTTCATAATATTAGTATAGATTGACTTTCGTCGAGGGTTTTTCTCGCTGTCCTATCGACTGTATCGAGAGATTTCCTTCAAAAAGACTTAGAATATGGCCCGGAGACGGATGTGTAATGTTACGAGAACGAATAAAATGTGCAATGAGTAAAATTTTAAGAAGACGTTTGAAAGTGGCACCGGTGGCTGAAAATTTGTGTAAATTATTTGAGGATAAATAAATTCATGGATTTATGTGATGCGAAGGAATGTTTGTGAAAGTTTTGTGTATAATGCTTAAACAACTACAAGAATTGCTCGTGAAAAAATGATTTCAAAGAGTAATTTTAAATTTACAAATTCCTCTGTTTATTTATTTATTTAAGTTAAGTACAGCCACAATACATACATTGCACAATTTAAAACAAGCTCGAAAACAATGTAACTAAGGCACATGACAATAAAGGTGTACATAGCGCTTACCAGAACAACAGTGCTGCCTTGAAATAATAATTAAATCTAATTTTGAGCATTAAAATTGCAAATAAAGAATAAATAGAACACTTTAAGAAAATTAAAAAAGAGTGTGTGTACTTATGTACACGCGTTAGAAGTTATACTTCTTCGGTGTATGGAAAAAAAAACATTCACAACTAAAAAAATATAAAAGTTTTAAAATATTTGTATTGTTTTCAGCTTCAATTTGTTGCGTTCGTACGATCGCCAATTAAGTCTATTACGCTAAATAACTGATACGTTTCATAGTTTTAAAACTGTTTGTTCATAAAATAGGGCAGATATCACGCAATTTTTTTTTTTTGATTCGAATGTTTTTTAGTAGTATTTGAAATTAATACCAACTTTCTATTCTGGATGGTGTGTACCTGAGAAGTTTATGGGTACCTACTTACAATGACATATAAGTTACGAGACTCCTTTTTTCAAAATAGTCAATACTAATAATTATTATAAACGGTAAAATTCTTTGTTCCGTTCTACTGTAAGTAGATACAAAACCGATTAAGAAAACTCATTCATCAAGAGGCTGTTTTTTGTCTTCGAAAAATCATCATATTCCAATAAAATCTTCTAGGATAGAATAAAAGGAGCTGAGCCGCGGTAAAAATTAGTGTAGACACTAATTTTTCCTGCGGCTCAGCTCCTTTTATTCTATCCTAGAAGATTCAATTATCAATTACTTTTATCAAAATATTTGTACCTTATATTTTGGCGCTTTATTTCAAAATTAAAACCACATTCTTCTTCGAAATTCAAACATAAAAGAAACAAAAGACAATCAAAAAATACTAGAATTGAACATAGTTATCGATTTTCATGCCACCTAGAACTAACTTCAAGAATTCAGGTGTCGGTGTGCGCGCGCATCGTAAAAATTCACTCTCATCAGTTTTCTCCATCGCGCCAAAAGAAGTATAAAATAATAAAAAATAATAATAATAAAATAAAAAGTATAGTAATTATTAAAAATGTGTATTAAAAAATCGATGTCAATTTCCCGGCAAGCCGCATTAAAAGCACGACTCGCTCTAATAAGATAAGAATTTCGTGTGTAGGAAGTTCTCACCACCAGTGTTGTCAGTTAGGTAGAGTAGGAGGTCCTACCCACCTCCTACTTCTTGGCAAGACTGTAAATCAAAAGTATTAATACTATTGATTAAATAAATAAAATTAAAACAATTATATTTACCGAAAATCTTAACATATTTATTAACTTGTCGCATGTGCTTTCCAGTTCCCAAATATATTTAGTATCATTAATCAAGCCCTCTGTAAACATTTTGACATTCATTATCCAGACCATTTCTACTTAAAAAAGAAATCGCCTTCATATCTGAATGGGAATATTAAAAAACTACTTATGTTTACCCAAATATGTATCATATTATTTACTCGTTTGCATGAGTATGTTTGTTTAAGTACCTAATTGAGTTAAGCGCCCGAAGAGGCTGATTGGAAATTCAAAATATGTTATTTCACATACAACCGAGCTTAGAGCTAGAGAACATATTATTATAACAATAGTTAGAAAATTACAATCGGGACGAAACGACATAGACTCCTTGGTTCCTCAGTCTTTTTACAATATTATAATCGATGAATCCCGTCCTTGAATTACCAAGTAGCCAGAAATAACTGCCTTAAACATGCATGTTATAAACCTGTCTAACATTTAACTTTCGCAAACTGCACACAACTTCACGGATTTAAGTTGCATGTTCAACATCCACAGATGCCAACCTAACGGTTCAAACTTTTGGTACTTAGGTGCATTCAAATAAATTGGGTTGTGCAGGAGAATGTTACGTTCTCAGTTCGGCTTAAAGTACCTTGCTGAATGTTTAGGTATTAGCAGAAAGTTTGTTGAATGGATATTCTCATTTTTTTCTTTGATATTCCGTTGGTACTCTTTGAAAATAAATAGTCAGTAAGCTACACAACCATTTCCAATTGCAAACTATTGCTACGTTTTACAAAGAAAAAAGTTTATCAGCGTCAAATACCTATGAAACATATAAATAAACTGGCCAAGTGTGAATCAAACGGGAAATATAACGTTTCACCAAAATTGGGAGATAAGCATAAATTCAAATTGAAATTTATAGCGGTGTCTTTAATTGAACTTTTTTTATATCAAATATCAATCAAAAGTCATTTATTCAAATTAGGCTGAGTGCACTTTTTGAACGTCAAAGTTCTACATAAAGACAGTCCCCCAAAACGCCCGCCCGTCACCACTTCCTTGTGTTTTAGCTGGGAAGAAGAAGTGGCGCAACAAACTCCCCAGCAATATAGCAGCACTAGTAAAAAAAATGGTGAAAATTACAGCTATCTATCTATTACGGTTCATGAGATATACATGTAGACGGGCGAACAGACAGCGGAGACTTAATAATAGGGGTCCCTTGAATATCCTTCGGGTACGGGCCCCCAAAAAGTACGTAGGTACTATAAGCAGATAACGATCTTGTATGTGCTCCTTGGGCAGGAGGAAGTCGGAATCTGGGTCGGGTCGATTAATTTGGCATCGAATTCGACCCTATTAGCTTAACTTCATTACCTACTTAGGCTACCCCGCATTTCTGTGCCGAAATCCTGGTCGCTAAGCATTTTCTTCTCGCTTAAATAGGATGTACTTTTGCTTACCACTACTGGGCAATGGCCTCCCTCAAACCTTGCCAGGTATTTGGTCCTTGAGCCACCTTGAACATTACGTACTTAAGGTGCAAGGGTAGCCCCTGAAATTCTAATTTTCTTATGTTTTTTGCAATTTGCCGGTCAGTGTCAGGCTGCATGTTGAATAAAATATGATTCGCGACTATAACACGAATTTATTTAGAGATTTATAATCACTAAAATCAATAAAGTATTCTATGTCCTTTTCCAAGGTATCTGTATCAAATATCATCAAAATCGATTAAGTGGTTTAGACGTGAAAGTGAAACAAACAGACAGAGTTACTTTTGCATCTATAATATTAGTATGGATTAATAAAATATAGTCAAAATATCCAGTAAAACAGAGGTCAGCGCCATCTATCATCGTGAACGTGAATGACACGAACAAGAGCTTTACCAACGCTTGAGGGACCTGTTGCTGAAACAATGTTACCATCGAGATGCTAACAGATACCGTTAGTCGCTTTCCATTTGTTTTATTGTACGTTATCAACTACAGAATTTTATGTCTTTCAAGACGTTGCCCACAACGTTTTATAATACTTCGGGTTTGGGTTTAAAGATTCTTTATTTATTAAAAGAACATATTGTTTACTTAGCGAATAAATAAATAACTAAGGTAAGTGTAGTCCAGTAGCTAATACGATGTCGACATATTATTGTGTGTAAGACTAGCATATATGGTTAACATAATAGTTTTGTGTTGTCCCATGTGACGTACTGCTTGAGTTTAGCTTAAATGTGTTGAAAATGATGCGCTCCTTATATCTGCCGGTAGATTATTATAAAGTTGAACGCCTTCATACTTTATATTTTTCCTGCCATATTGCGTTCGCGGGGGACGCGTCTGTATTTGGTTAGGGTTTCTTTGGCTGTACTTGGATGTTTTTCTGTTGAAGGATAATTGTGTGTGAGTGGTTTTGTTAAGATTTTTTCTATGAGAACGCAGGAATTGAATGTGTAAAGTTCATGAAAGCTCATTAGCTTTGTGTTTATGTATAATTCAGATGTAGTTGTGTGATAATCGTATTGAATAAAAGTTTAGTCATTTTATTTTATGCTATTTGTAGATCTTTAAATGTAGATTGTGTAGCGCATCACCAGATTAGATAATTAATTTATGTGTGAGCGAATTAATGAGTTGTACCTAAATGTTGAAGCGGATATTTTTTGGAATGTTACTTATGTAACCGCGCTTTTATCCCATTAATTATATTATCTTAGATTTTATGTAATCAGTGTGCGCTTGCCAGGTAAGTTTGTTGTCTAACCTAAGTAGGAGGTATTTTTCACAATTAGTTTTGATAATTTTAGTGTTGTCTATGTGTAGAGCTGGGTCAGATATTTTTTTATTAAGATGTTTTTGATGCATGTATATGAAGTAAATTGGAGCTTAACCAGTTATACAATATGTCCAAGTATTTTTGAGTGTCTGGCAACAATGGCGTTTATGTTGTTACCGAAGTAGAAAATGCAGGTGTCATCGGCGTACAGAGTCAGTTGTCCAATTAAACTTAAATCTTTAATGTTATTTATATAAATAGCAATTAGGAAGGGGAATAGCAGAGATCCTTAGGGAACACCAAATTCTATGGCAGATTAATACTCCTCGCATTTCCGATTTTAACTATTTGTTTCCTATTGTGTAGGAATGAGGAAAGGATATTATACATTTCTCCGGTGATGCCAGTGCTTTTTAGCTTTAATAATAGTATTTTAAGAGACACCGTGTCAAATGCCTTTCTTAGGTCAATAAAAATCGCGAGTGCAATATATTTTTGTCAATATTTGTTTTAAGGGTGGTGACTAAGGTGTTAGATTTGAGTCGGAAACCGAACTGCCGGTCATAAATATAATTGATGTCGTTTATGTATTTTTCTAGTCTTGTGTAAATCAATCGTTAAAAAATTTTTGATAGTACCGGTAATACCGAAATGGGTCGATAATTCCCGGGATCTGACTTTGTGCCGGATTTGTATATAGGATTGACTTTTGCAATTTTGAAGGTATTTGGGAATGTCATCAATAACTCTTGAAACAGTTATTGATGCAATTTGTAATATTGACCGCCATTAGGTTTTTATGCATACTATGCAATAGTTTTAGTGGTGATGCCATAGAAATATATCTATGGGTGATGCTATCAACTCCTGAGCTACAACACGGGTCTAAATTATCAATAATACAAGGCGTGAGGGTATCTAATTGATTTGTATTAGGGTAACTGTTTATGTACGTTGTATGTTAAGTTATTGTGACATTTTTTTGGTAATTGAGTGGAGCTTCCTTACGGACGCAAAAAAGTTTTTGAAAGTTTCGCATACCTCGATAGGATCGTTAATGGTTTTGTTGTTGACATTAAGCTGAGGTATGTTGCAATTAAGGACCACATCTTCTTTGGTTTTGATTTGCATTTAGAGAATTTATTTAAAAAATATTGTCGTTTTACTTTCTTCATAAGGTGTTGCAAATCGGTTTTAAAGTCGTTATTGTTTGGAGTTGTTTTGGTCCTTTCAGTGTGTGAAAAGCATATGAGTGCAATTGGCTGACGGAGTCTGTGTTTCCTGATGGCTACAATCTTGGGCTCTTTAAGTCAAGAGTGTTAAATATGTCACCGGAAAATTGCAAACGCCGTAAGATTGTAAAATATCGCGTGAAATTGTAAACTATTTTTTTCTTAATACACGGATATATGTATTGGAAACTATTGAATATGGATGAGATTTATTGGATACAAAAAGATTTTTTATAATATAACGAGAAATTATAATCTAATAAAATTTATTATAAGACTCCGTAAGGAGTTTGCAATTTTCCGGTGTCAGATAAAGTGGGGCACTTCTAGGCAGTGGTGCTCCACGGTCGACCACATCATCAGACAACGCAAACCTAAACGGCTGAAGGCTCTAGAAACTTGAAATTCTGCACAGATCTTTTTTATTATGAAACTAAGCTAGGATATTTGAAGATGCATCTGAGCAAAATTCAATTTGAATGGAAGTTTGCCATTTTTGCCTAATGGAAATCTTTTGAGGCGCTGGGCCCAGCTTGTACAGGGTGTATCAGAAATGCGTAGTCATATTGCTGAGCGATGGCCGTTTTGCGCGAATGTGACACGTCTTCCCAACTTGCATTTGTTTTGTAATTTAGTTAATTTTATTTTTTGGTATACGTCATGCTTGGCACAAATAAACTCTTTTTCTTTCTTTCATATTTAAGGGTGATTTTGAGTAGCTGATGAGTAGTAAAAAAAAACAAAAAAAACGACTTTAAAAAAACGGACCACAACAAACGAAATAAAAGTTCCGAACGAATCATTTTTCAAGCAGTCTGATGCGAATGGAACCAGTTCAATCACAGATTTGATACCACTTACTACATCAATTTTTTATATTTTTTTTATATGTTAATATTTCTTTAATGTAGGTACAATTATCAGTTACCCCCGCACTTCTGAAACAACCTGTATACTTATAACCTCCTTTTTTTGGAGGTCGGTTGAAAATTGATACTTATATACAAAAGATATTTCGAAACTCGTAGACAAATAACTAGTAGCAGGTCAAACGGTGAGTTTCAGAGTTTTCTATGCGAACGAAGCCTAACTTTCTGTCAGGCAACAGCTATTCAATAAAAACTTTGGCACAGAAAAAATTTAAAACAGAGGCGTCTGAACGATTCACGGCGCTTATAAACGTTTTGAAACCTTAAGCTTATACATTGACAGGATATCACCAAAATATCATAAAGGTTAATATTTGTTCAAGTCGCCGTCGGCGTACCAGCCATTTTAGATCCCAATGGCCTGGTACGCAACGATGGCAAGCAACCGGACGGTATCCTATGTCTTTATTCCCATGGAAGTTGGGTAGGCCTTTAGTGTGGGATGCTACTTGTGTTGATACTCTTACGCCATCCCATTTGCCTAGCTCGTCGTGCTGTGCTGGTGCTGCCGCTGCGGCTGCGGAGAACCTCAAGCGGCGGAAATATAATAACCAAGTTGGCAATTATATTTTCGAGCCGTTTGGGGTTGAAAGTCTTGGGCCTTGGGGACCGAGCGCTCATGCGATATATAAAGAACTTGCTAAACGCTTAGTTGACACTTCGCGTGACCCAAGGGCTTTTACCTCGGACAGAGGACAAGCATTGTCATAGGTACAACGTGGCAATGCCGCCAGTCTTTTGGACTCACTTCCAGTCGATAGCGATGTAGACGAATTTTTTGACGCCATATTTTAGTAAGGACTTTTTATTTTTATTTTAAGAGTATGTAGTTAGATTAGTATTTAAAATATGGAATCTTCAAGTCAATAATTTGTGTCAATTCGAGGTTAGAATGTTGAAATTGATTGTTGTTTGAACTTAGCATTCCCAAAATTAAGTACTTCATATATGTTCGTTCCACGGTTAACCCTATTCTATGAACAGCCTGCATCTGCCAAGCCCGTTCAATAAAATGTTGTGTTAGACGCGTTCACTGGATGTCATTTAGGCCGCTGACTAAACGGTGCCGTTCAATGAAAAGGCTAGACAACTAATGAAAAGGCTGATGAAGCTAGTTGCGACAATTACGTCATAGTCTGAAGGTATTTTTAGATGTCTGTGAATCGATCACGCTAAACGGATTATACTGAATTTATAATTCGATATAATTTGAATCCATTAACTCAAGTACCTATTTCAGTGTTTTGTATTTATTAGATTGAATTTTAAGTGACCATTAAAAATTAGTATAGAGAGGCCCAAAAAATAAACGTGTGGGTTACAATGGAATTTGAACTTTGTTTTGTAGAACATATAGATTGTTGTTAAAAATTTATATTTTCTATAGGTAAAAACTTGGCACACGGATAGTCCATATACCTGAAGGACTACTTACTAATACTGAACTACTTACCACATTAACTTACTACTTTATACCCTGATAGAAAGTTCCCTTGGGATAATAAACAGTAATCTGATAAGTAAAAAGATAAGAACAACTCGACAAACTTGAGCGGCTTCAAAATTTTTGTATAAGGTTCATATTTGGTTTACGTAAATATGACCATGTTTCCGAATTCCGTGTGAAGCTCAATTGCCAATTTGCCTTAGCCGGAATGCTCATATTCTTTCTCTTTTATACATTGTGCTCTTTTCCCCTTTTACCCCTCTTTATCTTAATTGAGGTTTTCAGTTTCCTTGTGATTCCCACACTAAACTTCTGAGGTCTTCAGATAATTTACGACTTAAAATGCCAATGCATTCCACAACTTTCTTGGATAAATCCTTAACTGTTCAAGTCGTTCGTTTGTGGAATGCATTGCCAGTCCCAGTAGACGCGCTCAATCGTTACCCATGTTCAAAAAGCTCGTGAAGGGACATTACCTGTCGCTATGATATCGATGTTCGTCATTTATTAAATGCCTATATATAGTTAGTATATATGAATCTATTGATAAAAATATATAATGTTAGTCTTCCATATATTGAATCGAATATTTTATTGCATGCCTACAATTTCTGTAGTCTGTAGTGCGACATATCTGAATGGATAATGTAATCACAGTCATGAATTCCATAAAATATGAATGATATTGCTACATGAAAATTCGTTAATATTTTTATTGCAATCCAAAAGGTATTCTTACAGAAGAAACATGAGCACTGATTTAACTGGATGATAGTCCTTATTTATAACCGACTTCATAAAAAGGAGGAGGTTCTCAATTCGTCAAAACCATTTTTTTTTCTTATGTTCCCCGATTACTCGAAGATTTTTTTTTGTTTGTAAGGGTAAACGTCCCAGGTGGTCCCATGATCATCAAGTCAGGATCTGATAATGGGATCCTGGAGAAAAAGAGAGATTTTATAGGCATATTTGGGTAGTTTTTGGAAAAGTACTTCCTCGGAGTGGTTCCATTTCAATATGGTGATCATCTGATGAAGAACTTCGGAGATAGGCAACGGAACTCCTCAATAAATGATAGCAAATGGACTGGGATTGCTGAAATTTCATGTCTTTCTATTGTTTACAGTTCATAACATAACGTCACGCCGGTACGCTGTGAAAATGTAAAGTAACATGGGAACCACTCAAAACTGAAAATAAAAACTTTGGAAGTCGATTGTATTTTTTATAAAAAGTTTTTTTATTAGGCAGTTTCATAGAAACGATCGTTCTGAAAATATTGAAGACTAGTGTTAATAATTGTTTTAAAACTAGGCAAAATTATTTCCTTTCCCTGAATCATTTAATAACCAACGGTACTTTTAGATGAAATTATTTTATAAAGCCCCAAATCTAATATCGATGGAAATTTTCGTTACAATATAAAATAATAAAATAGGAAAATATTTTATTTCATATAAAAAAGGTCGCGCCTCTGTTTTCTAATAACGATTAATTTAAATTCCCTTCACAAAGACCGACTAAATATCACTTTGTTTTGAATCTGTTCTGAATCAAATTAAGTCCCTGTGTTTGAGAGAATCGCACTTATCTTGTTAAATATTCTTAGCTGAATACGTGAAGATGTACCTAATTTAATTATTCATTTGTCTGAAGACGTTCAAATGTGTGTCAGTTCAGATCAGTTCTGGTTTGCGTTATTTTAATTTTATTACTACCTACCTATTTATTTATTTTTTTATTTATTTATTTGGTTATCCAACAATTGTGTACACATAAAATCACAAGTTACATTGTATATTCTTTAACAAGTGCAACAATTAATTAAAGGTTAACACCTCATGCATAATTTGTGGTTTTTCACATTGTTAAATCTAAAAATTTATAAAATATTAGCTTATTACTTAATGTTTAAAAACAATTTTAGACAAAAATAATGAATTAAAAAAAAAGTTTGGTCAGTAAAAATTTTAAAACAACACAATTTAAATAAATGATTAATTTAAGTTAAAATTAAAACTAAACAAGACAATCAATAAATTACAAAAAAATATTACAGCACATCATTTATACATTTAATTATAATAAAATAAAATTAATATTAATAATTAATAAAAATTAAATCAATTCATACAATAATGTTCTCTAATTATATTGCAAAATTTGCTCAATTTGTCATGGTCAATTAAATCACTGCAACTGTTAACTATTTTACACAAGCGTGGAATCGGAGAATTTGCACCCAGAACCGTTCTGCGTAGCGGTGGGAGTAATGGAGTGATGGGGTTTCGCGGATTTCGTACCTATCTATCTAATACATCCTAATAATATTATTAACACGAAAGTTTGTAAGTATGGATGGATGGATGGATGTTTGTTACTCTTTCACGCAAAAACTACTGAATGGATTTTGATCCCGGGAATATGTTCGCTTGGGATAATTTTCGACAATCACGCGGGCGGAGCCGCGGGCGGCAACTAGTACTTGAATATATTGGACCTAGTACTTGGTGACGCCAATCACGGCACAATGGTGTTTTGAGATTCTCAGAGGTGAATGGACACTTCAGACCCTCCAACACATGTCATGGACCATTGCTTAGAAAATAAACTAAAATAGGAAATTATAATAATCTATTTATGGTTTGTTGAGAGGCATGCTAGAACTTATATACATCTAATATTCGAACAAACCATATACTCTGTTCTGTTTACTATTGATAGGGTCGTTACCATTTTTTAAGCGATGAAGTGGTCGAAGATGGAGCACACTTACCAAGAAGTACCCTATTCACTTCTTTAAGTTGCAGGTTGTAGCCGTCAGGAAACTCAAACTCTGGCAGGGAATTTCACTCCTCAGCGTACAATGAAAGTATCTCAAAACTTTATATCTGTTTGAGTGGAATATCCATCGCGTACCGGAGGCGCGTCGCCGTACGTCTTGTATTCCGATGATAAAACGTGGTAGAACATGGTGGTCTCCTTTTGTCGTTGTGTGTTGTTCAAGATGTATTAGAGCGAGTAGGTTAGACCCTTCTTTCTCCCCAAGGATTACAACACAAAAGGTTTGTTTACTTGTACGCCTCATAGAGTTTTTAATCAATGACTCAGCCTTTTTCAATCCACTTTCAGATTTATACTTTTTCGACTCTGATAGATAGGTCATTGGCACCTAGACTTTACTTTATTATTATAATCTCAGATGAGCACATGAATATTTTCCATAAATATGTAAAGCGTTCTACGGATCATTCTATGCACTTGAGCGTAGACTTCTATGCATAGGAAATGTAAGGAAATAAGCTTTTCTGTTTTCAATATTCACACCCAAAGTAACCTATATTTTTATACATAATAACTGGAAATATGAACTCGACGATGCAAGGAACGTAATTAACATAAGCTACATGCATACATAAAATCACGGCATTTTCCCGTGAGGGTCAGTCACTAGACAACGCCACCTGTTATAATATAATTTTCAGACCACCGGCACGAAAACGTCAAATTATATGGTATGCAAACCTAACATAAAGTACGCCATTATAATCCGCGAGCGGCGCCCGTCGGCCTCGCTGCTAGCTGCAGGTCGCGCGGTCAAAATGAGGTTCCAAATTCAAATCACATATGGCGGGTTATAATGAAATTCAGTACAATATTTTTGCTCGGCGGCTGACGGGGGCACACGCGTGCCCCTCGCTCTGAACTGCCACCTCCCTTCGTGGTGCGAGCACAATTTTCTCGCAGTATGTGTGAAAAGTAGAGTATGCTCCCCAATAAAGGTGTCGTGCCTTGGGCTAGCTTAAATCACTCGCTGCATTCAGGATTATTGTATTAACTCCTTCGCTTCGCTCGTAAGTTAAACTCAAAACTCCATCGCTACGCTCGGGAGTTAACTCTCGAAGTCTTCATAGCGTTCGGGATTCAATATGACGCCCGCGACATAAGACACTGCTTAATCCCCTTCAGTTACGCTAGTATAATATTATCTGTGCTTCGGTGCATTATCTACTATTACACAAGTACTTCTTTTGGATTTACGTCTGTTACCCTTAACGCGATTGAAGCCGTGGACAAAAGCTAGTATTAGGTATATAATACTGAAAAGTCCCGAAAACCTACTTTAAATACGCCACCTGCAAAAGAGACAATAATTTTACCCTTATCATGAAAGGTATTAGGGTTGTGGTGAAATAACACAAATTTTGGGAAATCTCCCATCTTTAGCGGTACCTATATTAATTAATTCTGATGTCCCCGTGTTATCTTTCCACTGCTGGCAACATTCAGAAAATTTCTGGAAATGGAGTCGTAAATACCAAAAAATGGATTCAAATAGCAAAGTTATGTTTCTTAAGTATTGCCGCAGATAATAGAAATTATAAGGTGCAATAAAATAGTTTTACCAGCCGTCTACAACGAAGCTGGAAAGAGGTAAGTTAAATTAAATTTTCGCCCAGAAAGAGGGTAATGGTTTTTTCGAGAGTATGTTTTACGTCTATATTTTGGCATATTATGCTGGCACTTCACTTATTGTATTTGGCCAAACATTCGCGTCATTCGTGCAATACAAAATTAACTTTATTTCAAAACGTATATTATAAATTGAAAATTCTCTTCACATATTCCTTACTTTCATGCATGACTATTAAAAACGAAAAGTTGGCTCAAGTGTACCCTCAAAAAGTCACACAATAGAATTCTATACATATAACGTAGTTTGAAACTCCAAGCCAAGTGGTTGGAAACTTGGTCTCCACTGGCATTAAGATTCATGTTGTTCGGATTAGGCCAAGTACCTATTTTTTTTTTTCAAATCTGACGTGATGAGTAATAAAGCATAGAACATTTATAATAAAGTCTAGATATTTTTTCATGCATACTTCCCATTTGGGGTGACCATCAAGTGCACCTTTCAGGACTTGAACGTGGCAAACGATACAGTGGTGATCATAAACATACTTCTCGGGTAACATTTTAAAGTTGAGTGAATCGATACGAAAAAAAGAAGTTGTTTCTTTCCTAAAAATTCGGGAACATCAGTAAGATATTCTTTCCTTTTCCTGGTAAGAAAAAACCAATATCACTTACAATAATATAAATAAAAATAATAATACCTTACTTGGGAGTTAAACTCGATAATTGACCCAACCAAACCGAATTACATAGACATACGTACATATAAGCCTCTCCTACGAGTAAGTTCCGCCATACAATACGGAGATCAATTTAACTATTAGTCTAACTTATTTACTCATATTGTACGAGGGAGGTTACCAACTAAGTTTGAACTTTTGCAATCAACTTGATTGATTCCCGTTTGTATTACTAAAATAATAAACGGAAATCCATGATTTGATTCTACGGTTTTTTTGTACTGAATTTATTATTTAAAAGCAATATTTATTTTACTAAACCATTGGTGCCTCATTAACAGAGATCGGAATAGGTAGATTATGTTTACCTAATGTTCGTGGAAGTAAGAAACAGAGTTGATAATCGCGGAATAATAAACATGAAGATTGTATCCCGGGATTTAAGAAATTGCAAATTATTTATTGCGCATTTGAACAAAATTATTAAATTGAAAAATCTTATGATGTTTTTAGAGTTCCGTACCTACTAAACTGTTAAATTAAATAGCTTTGTTTTCGCACAACTCTTTCTTCTTTGGATTCTTCAAATCAATAATTTGTAACTCTTACACTTAATACTTAAAGTCCAGTTTATGTTTTTATAATCCCGGGTTTTTATTGTCAAGATTGCACTTATGATTCCGGGATTTTACAGGAGGTATTATCAACTCTATGCTACTTACTTCCACGAATATTAGGTAAATATAGTCTACCTATTCCGATCTCTGCTCATTAATCAACTCTATTCGAGCCCATCATTTCTACGTCAGATTTGTCTTTATTAGAAGTTTTGCGACGGACTCCATACTTTGAGAAAAAATTTAACTGTCCTGAAAATCACAGTTCTTTTTCGTCATCTAAAAACTGGGCCCTGCGCGCATGGCTTCTTTGTGAAACAACACATTTTCACCGTTCTAGCAACACACCCTCACCTACTCAGCTTTGATAGCTTGCTAAAAATACATCTCTTCAAGCCAGTCTACAGGTGCTTCAAAGGCTATTAAAAATTCCGTAGCTAGGGTAAGACGGATAAATTGGTAGCACAATGACCTCTTTGAAGACTCGTGGCAAAATAATAACAGCCGCACGGGTCAATATTCCTGGTTAAGCAACGCTTTCCGAAGTCGGTCTGTGGATGGGTGACCATCTTAACATTCCGAGACTCCTTCGTGCCTCGAAAAGCACGCTAAGCCATTGGTGTCGGCTGTCATTTGTAGATGTTTGGCAGTCATTACTGATTGTCAGAAGCCAGAAAAACTGACACCAGTCTTGCCAAGAAGTACCGTGTTACCCAGTTACTGGGTTGTGGAGGTTACATAGGATATCACTCGACGTAAAATACTGGTATTTAGCTGAATCCGTATTGACTGGAAGCCGACCCCAATATAGTTGGAAAAAGGCTATGCAGATTATGACGTAATAACCTATTTCTCCCCAACTTTATGCCATAAGTAGGTACCTTCGTAAGCTGATATCTTCAAGATATACCTGAATGTGAATTGCTGCTATTAAGATAATGGGATAATTAAGGTAATCTCGGCAAGGTACCTACCTACTTGGAATGAAAGGACTCGATGAAGCGCGGTCTCGTAATTGTTCAGTAGCGACGAGTGATGTTCGCTCCATTGGGACTAGCTACAATTTTGTGCATTTGTGTTAAGGTGGGTACCGTCGAGTAAATCAAATCAAACCTCTTTTAACCCCCACTAGGTATTTGGCATTTTGCTGAACTGGACCTTATTGACGTAGTCGTGACTTGGTCTACAGTTAGGGTAGGTCAGCCCATACATAAGGCCCGAAAAAAAGTTTTAAAATGAATTCTCCTTATTTTTGTTCCTGCATTGTTTGTGCCAAAAAAAATGTTGTCTTTCTTTCATTAGGTTCCAACTTATACCAGATAAATCCTTTTTTTTAGGATGAGAAATCATCAAATGGCTTTCGCTCTGGGTGGAGCGAAAGGGCGTGTCAGACTCTTACTGAATGAAACCCATCCGTGTTCCTTCTAAAGCCCTTTGCATCCCAGGGCCGCGGTGACTCTTTCGAACTGATTCCGCAACCCTGGCAGGCTCTGGCCCTAGCGGGCCCCGTCCTCTATGCTGACATCTCTTTGAGGCGCGCGTGAAACACAACGCGCCATCGACCCGGGCCTGGTGGTGATCGGACAGCGAGCCACTTAACTCCCCCCTGGATCCACCAATGAGTTTTTCTATCAAGCCTTTCTCAGAAACAGCCCGCAATTTGTATTTTCGCCCATTGGAAAGCAATAGGTTCACCCCTTATTATATGGGACTAAAACTGAACGAAATGTAAATCTACCGGAGGAACACCTTTGCTTGAACGTTTGGGTAATAATGAAATTATGTCAGGGAACGTACTCAAGGGATAAAAAGCCCATGTGCTATTCCAGACAATAATCTATCTGTGGGTAAAATTTCATCTAGATCCTTTTAGCAGTGTGATTGAGTAAAATACATTCATCCATCTATCAAAACTTTCGCATTTATATTAGTAGATAGTAAGATGGCTTATGAAACGAAGTCTTTCATGATACTTTGTCAAACTCATACGCAAAATTACCAATCCACTCTATGCACCCCCCCTTATCCCCCACTTATGTATTCAAACTTTTTCTCGTAGTTCAATCTGGATTAGCCCAGTTCCTTGACCGACATTATAGGAGCACGTTTCGGTACACTAACCTACACTAATAGTGTAATACTGCCAGTATTTCCCCAAGGAATACACCGAGCTGTGTGTGTACCTATCTGCGCTTAAGACCAACGTGATATCACTGATTAGACTAACTGAAGTCATTTGATGATAAATCATCAATAATACTTACCACTTTAAATTCTCTTAGCAACGCCTTCCCTGAGTATTCTCGTGACGAGAGTGATCTTCATAAATTCTCCTAATTTCAGTGTCTCTGGCGGCTCCTTCAAAATATGGAGCCATCATCTCGAGCATAAAAATGAGATTAAAAGATGTTGAGACTCATTTAAACTTATTCTTACATTAATAAGAGCCGCCAAAAGTGTCAAAAAAACTTTTCTACATTTTTATTTGGTCGGACTCGAGTTTATCTATATATATCACAATACATATTTGTCGCAGCCAAATTGCTTAATCAGCAGTTTAATTGGTTGCCTAGCCTTTTCATTTCACTGCGCCAATTTTCAACGACCTAAGTGACATGTTTGGTTCAATGTCGATTAATGATTTACCCATGTCACTTATGTCGCTGATGATTTTGTAGTGTTTTTTTTATTGATTTAAAAACAAAACAACTGAACCGATTTTGATGAAATTTCTGTGGGACCAACTAGAAAGTATATCCCTTTACAAATCGGTGTATAAATGACGGAGTTATGAGGTAAGAACAGACACATAAAAAAAGTATAGCCATAAAACATAACTCCGTCATTTATGAACCTATTTGAAAAAAAAAAAAAATTAAAAGGATAAACTTTCCGATTGGTCCCATGGAAATTTCATCAATATCGGTTCAGTAGTTTGGTTTTTAAATCAATACAGCTGAAGAATGTCATCCAAGTAAACGAAATAGCGTATTTCACTTTCCTGTGACTTTCCAGTGGTGTTGTTAGGTGTGGGGTATCACTAAAAAGTTACAGTCTTTTTATTTGGAAGTCGGTTGTTTTGTTTGTAAAAAGTTACTTTTTAAATTTGTCGCTTTTTTTCTTTTACTTTGACTAAATCTAGATATATTTTCCTTGGAAAATTGCGTCTTAGTAACGACTGCGCATTTCTTGCCTTAAATTTTAACAATACGAAGTCAAACCTGGCGAACCTTGGTATTTCGTGTTCACTTGTAATTGGCTAGACGAGCTAACAATACATGCATTTACCAGCAGATACGTAGTTAGTTTAACATAGTGATAGACGACTCTGGAAGGGCAAGAAAATGAATGAGCAATTTTCGTATTTTAAAGAGCATTTGCATTTGTAACGCAATCACTTACTGACAAAAAAAAATGTACTAACTTTTAAGCATCGTTCGCATTTGCATGTCATTTGCAATGTGTCAAAAAAACCTAATTTTTCATACATTGTTACAGACTGAGATGCAAATGCGAAAATTGCTTGAAAATTTGAAGTGGTATTTCTTAGTATTGGTCTTACAAAAATATGATATAGAATATATAAAGAATGTAATCGTTACGCTGTCCAATCATTTTTGGTAACACCAAACGCAACACTTTAAAAAAAAAATCTTAACTTCATACTTGTTTTGCACGACGGGTTTATGAAAATCCATACCTTGAACCAAAGGGTTTAAATAATAGGATATGGCAGATTGTATGGAAGTTCGTCAAGTTTTAGCTCGGCTTGACAACGATAATTCAGACCCGTAAAAGACAACATTTTTAATCTGCAGGCCGATTCTTGTGCTTGAAAAGAGTGCAAATTCAAATCGCAATAGCATCTCAGCGATAAAATCAGTGGAAAAAAAATCTAAATGTAGGAAAATTATTGTTGTTTTACAGGTTGTGACTGCAATGCGAATCCTCCTTAAAAATACTAAAATTGCCTCTCTTAGTGTCGATGTGTTACCGCCATACCTAGTCAAATGACCAAGGAGGTAGCACTGACGTAGACAGCTCCACAGTGTTGTTGTACTAGTCGACACGAGCCAAGTCGCCGTCAGCCAACAGACACCCATTAAATTGATTACTTGATTACACTCGCCATTAATCTCCGTCGGTTTAATTAATTAATTCTATCGACAGGAAAGACCAAGGAATCAATTTGTGGTACCTACTTTGAAAAATTATATACGGGTGTTCGGGTATTTGTTTATCAAGGAGGAAGTTTGATTGTGGCTCCAGAGATGGGGAAGTTGAAAGAGAATCGTTTGTCTTGGAAACCTATGGATGGGTGATGAGGAGGGACGCATGTGATTAAGGGAGTGATGAATATTAATGAGGATGGATGGAGAGGGAGAGGGAAACCAAAGAGATGGATGGAGAGAAGAGGGAAGCCAAAGAGATGAATGGGTGTATGTATGAGTTATAAAGGAACGGAACAGGCTATAAAGTATACTTAAAAATTATTTGGATGATGCTTCGAAGCAATGAATTGCCCAAATCATGGAAAATATTAAATATATCTGCTCTTAAAAGTAGATTGAAGAGCTTACTGCTTTCGCTTCATGAAAGAGGACAATTTTTCTTCGTTTTTGAGATGACAGTGTTGTATTTTTGACATGTTATTGTATTTTTTTGTTTAATTGTAATTTGTAATAAATACATTTTTCTAATTGGAATGAATGTAAAGTTGAATTGAAATATTAATGACAGTAATTCAAATTTTATTGACCAATTTATTTAATGATCATTTTGAGATTGAATTGTATCTAAAAATATGCTTATTGAATTGTAGCGATATGATAAATATTATTATGGTTTATGCACCACCTCTTCCTACCAATTTGTACGCCACGATGTGCGGTTGAACATGTTAGAACTTTTCTTTGTCACATTATTATCTTGCATGCAATGTATCATGTACATGCAATGTATGTTTAATCAAATAAAATTTACTTACTTACAATCACTTTATTATTACTGAAACTCAAATGAATAAATCGCTTACAATTTGTGCTTCTCGAAGCAGTTAAACGTGACGTAATTATATATATATATATATATATATATTTCTTTCAAACTGTTATAAGGATGGAAACACAGGAGGAGGAAGGTCAAATAACAGATGGATGGATTTTATGAGAAAGGACATGAAAGAACAAGATGTTTATGACACTTCGTCGTTGACATGGAATTATAGGTTTAAAATAAAAATAACAAACGCTGATAATGGTTTATGTTTTCCTTTTGTTTTTTCTCAAAAGCCATTTGATTTATATTTTTATTTCAATATAAACAACGTTTAACAAGGAAGTACCGTACAGTAAGAGAACAAACGTATCTACTGGCGTAATTTTAGCCTCTCTAAGGGACTGCTTAATTTTCCTTTGAATCAGTTTGACACAATATTGCGTGTGTGGACTTATGAGGATCACAAAGCATGTCCTCGTTAATTTAACACATCAATTACAACATTCATTCATTCATCGACATGATTTGTGCTAATCAAAAATGCGGTGAGTAGCAAAATACTCGTCCGACCACACCCTGAATGAAGACGAACGCGACGAGACCAACTGTACGGAAATATTACCCGAACATTCATTCTGCACCCTAGAACCATTTCTATCAAAAATGGCCGTCGCATTGACGCGTCGCGACTGTCTGCAAGAGCTTCATACTATCTATAACATCTCCCGTCCCTCGATTCCTTGTAACGTAATCCTTTTAAATTTCATAAGGTTGATTTTGCACTTAAATACATGAGAAATCATAGACAAAATTGACTCACACACATTGACTCTTAAATAATTCTGATTTACCAATTTGGCATCAACCGTACCTATATCACAAACAGAAATACAAAGCTACACACAGTAAATTTTAATTGGATAATTTTACAATTTAATCTTAAAGTTTATTTACATTAGTAATAACCGCTTACAACTACACTACACTAGCATTTAATTCGTGAATTTAAATTCTATGACACAAGTCATTTAATTTCACGATTATTACACTTTGGCATTACAAGTTACGATACCTACAGGGCGACCTTGAAAAAATTCCAGTGCATAAAAATTCATCCTGTATGCAGAAATATAGTTTTCCTAATAGTTTATAACTTACACCATTCCTGAAACTTGAAACATAGACATTCACTGCGTGGAAATTGTGAAATCACAATCTATTGTCAAAATGTTTTCAATGCAATCACAGCTTTTTACAAAAATAAATTGAATAACGTTGATTCTTTCATTGAAATTTTTTTTTTTATAATTTATAGTTGTGTTGTAACAGCATTGTGTTGCAATTCTGTTTAAAAAAGTATATTTGTTATCATAATTCTGCTTGTAAAGAAGCTTGTAAAGAATCAATAAATTAACTCTTAGTTTGATAGAAGATATAAGTAATGAAATAAATAGTTCATTCATTCTTATTTCCTAGCTTAAAGTCAAAACTGGACATCATCTAGTTAATAATCCAAAAGGATTAGGTCAAATTAGTTATTTTTTGTAAGAACTTCATTCTGCTATCGTATTCATCACATAAAAGTCACGAACAAAACATTTTTGGGATACTAAAAACGACACTTTCTGACTCGACACAAAAACACTTATTTCGCTAACGATGCCTCCATGATCAAACATGCCTTCTGCTCTATTTTCGTCTTGTTATGCATACACATTTAACATAGTAAGTTGTTTTATAGTACCACTAAGAGTCCTTGAATATTCTAATTCGATTTAGTACTTAGTAAGTTTTGATCAGTAGAACGGAAGTCTAGTTTTCAAGGTCTTTCAATCATTTAGAACTATTTGATCTGTTTGTATTTGACCCGGAAATTTTGGAGGTGGAAACCTTGAGAACCTTCATCCTATCACAATAAACTTAACAATGCCATTTATCGTCTACAGAACTTTTGGAATTAAACAGTTTGAAACGTCAAAATCAACATCGTTCACTTGACAGAGCAACGAGCACCACTGGTAAGGACGGACGGTATTGTCAAAACTTTCAATGTAAACCAAGAGGATAAATTCTCGTATTTTATGAAGCGTTCGCATACGCATTGCAGTCACAAACTGTCAAAACAGCTCTAATTTCCCTATATTTTGACTATAGTAGGCGCCAGATAAATGTGGAATAAAGTATATTGACCTTTCCCTAATAACTGCTCATAGGTACCTGAACAATTAAATATGAATCGTTTTTCATTATTAGACAATGTTAAGGATCACGAGAGATGATGATTCGGGACAGTTTTGTGTCATTAATTCCGTTTTTCAAATTAACAATGTCAATAAATGTAGGTGGGTCAATGACCGATATTCCACGATTATCTGGCGCCTACTATAGTTTTTGACATGAACTGTCGTTGAGATAATATTGCAACTTGATATTGCGCTTTTTAACTATGAGAATAGGGGCAGCCTACGAATGATGGCGGGGACCAGCAGCGGACACACTGCTCACTGGTCAGTCCTCTGTGCAGAGCATGCATGGAGGAGGAGGAGACGGTATCGCACGTGCTCCTTGAGTACACAGGCGTCGCCGAAATACGGAGGCAAACAATAGGGAAACCGAATTCGCTTACAGAGATCCTGAACACACTGAGAAGACCGATCAGTTTCTGGAGGGAAGCTGGCTGGTTGGAATGACGGCCGCCATGACTCACGCACACTGATCCAACATCAGAACTAAGTGCGGAAACCAAAACCCTAATAGATAGATAGAAGTACGAGAATTGGCATTCGAGTGGGTCAGTGTCAGTGAGTGTCATTTAAACCCTACCATTAATTGACATGCTTGGTTTACTCATAGAAAGTGACAGCTCGGGACTATGTTGACTAGGTCTATGAATTTCTGTAAATAGTGATCAAGCAACCCGCCCCGGTTTCGAACGGGTGCAAATGATGTGCTCGTTGATGAAATCGTAAGAAAATCCATTAAATGATAAATGATTTTTTTTTGCAAATAGGTTACAAATAACTCTTTTACACGTCAAACTATTTTTTGGTTATTATACTCTAGATGAAGCCGGCTGACAAGCTTACTACCCTGAGAAGAAACACCGAAACAAACTCAGAGGTCATAGTCTCGTTTGAAGTCCATACAATGATCAAAAACATTTAAAAACAATGTAGGTTAACGTCTGAGGTGGCCTTTTGAGAAAAGCAACACGCAGGTTGGATTGGACCTGTCCAGCCAGTGCAATTCATTGCACTGGCACAACAATTCATTCATGGTTAAGAAAAAATAACTTTATTAATTAATGAATTCACAACAATTCATTGCATGGTTAAGAAAAAATAAGTGGAGGAACAGACAGAGATAGATACATAGATAGAATATATTTTATTCTACACCAAAATAGTTACACAGCTCTCACACACAAGCTCAATTATATGGGCACAATAGATTATCAATCATGCTATGAGCAGACCATAGACAGCGATAACTTGTGGCTAGTGCGAAAATTATTATTAGTGGCGTCTCTAGTTGCTGCCGTTTTCCGTGACAACGTTTGAAATCTAAACCCTTTGTTGTGCTTACGTCTGTCAGCATCTTTGGTCCGTGTTAAATTGGAGGAAAAGTTGAAATGAATGAAGGTGTAATGAAGGATGATTTGTGTTAGACTGAGCAAGTTCAGAGCGGAGCGGAGGTGCATTGTACGCGCCGCGCGCCGTTGTAAACGGTTCACCGTTCAGAATGAATGAACAACACAATAATAATTCATTCAGAATGTTCAGACTCGACTTGGTCTAGCCTGAATCACGCTATGCGCCCATTAAACATAGGTGCATTGGGAAATTCGAATATCAACGCTAACCTACGGTATAAATCGGCAGTTGGTCGCTTTGATTACGCCAAACGATATTATTTACATCAAACACATATTTATAGTTGCTGGCTACTGGTTCAACTAGTTCCATTGGTAATTAAATCGGAACGTGATAACAGTTCCCAGTATTGGTTAGAACTTGCCATTACTTTAATTTACCGCCAATTGAGGACCTGCGACTGAACCCGCAAAGCACTGAGTCACCTAGGCATCGACTGCTTGAGACAGCGTTGTCTTAACTTTCCTTACAAACCAAGCGTGTCAGTGATGGTCACCGTTTACTCACAGACATTTTAGATTTATTCCGAAAAATTTCGAAAATCGTCTTTTGAAAATCGAACAGTTTCGGATACGTTTCACTGCGAATTGAAAGTATTCCCTGCTTCAGCTTTAATAACGCACGCCATCTTTTTACTCATTAAATGCATCAGATTTCTTATTATTGACTGTGGTATATTGTCCCACTCCTCGGCAAAAGCTGTTTTCAACTGCGCCAAATTTGCGTAACAAAAAAAATATACCAACCGAATTGAGAACCTCCTTTGCTTGAAGTCGCTTAAAAAAACACTGTAATGTTGTGTTCTTTACTTTCGTATTAGTGTAAATAAAAATCGATATAATAAAAATTAATCGCTAAATGTGTTTCTAAGCGCAAAACTCGAAAACGGCTGGACCAATTTCGCTAATTCTTTTTTTGTTGTGTTTATTATTATCAGGAGAAGGTTCTTATGAAAGAAAATGATGAAAAAACATTAATATCCGGGCGAAGCCGGGGCGGTCCACTAGTAACTAAATAAACAAGGGTGGTCTAATATTTATGAACGCCAATTTATATTAGAAATGTCATCTCGTGACGCTGTCGGCATGGTGATACAATATAATCTGTGGCATAACTTCACTGAAAGTTTGGGGAAAGTTCGCCTAGCAACTGATATCGCCAATTCGCTGTTGCCAACTGGACATGATTACGCAATTTCCTATTTTATAGACCCCAAAAACAATGCGCAATGGTTGACAGACTTCACAGTCTATTGATGGATTGGAAACTTCCCATAAACAGTGACCAATGGTGACCACAATGTTGCCACACTTCGCTTATTGATTGATCGGTCACTTTGATATATTGTTACATGGAACTGTGCCTAATCTTGACCAAACTGTGCCTGTTTTTGGAATATCAGATATCCATACTAGTGTTATAAATGCGGAAGTAATTCCGACTGTCTGTCTGGTCTTAACGACTGACGGAATTTGGATGAATCTTGGTACATTTGACATCGGAATAGAATAGTTTTTGACCGGATAGTATGTTACTTTGGGGAAATCTTTCACTTTCAGGCGGGTGACGCCACAGACAGAAACTAGTTTCAGATAAATTACAAGGAAATTACAAGTATAAAAAACGTTTCCTCTCCGCTTTTCCGCAGTCAAATAGAATCTCTTTAAGTTCGCTGACATTTTTAAGAGTCGTGACATATTTGCATGACTTTAGTACAGACGCCAGCATATCAAGCTACAACAATCTTTCAATTTCTTTATTACATTTTCAACTTTATTGCTAAAGCATTGGGATCAAGGTTGATTCTGAAAATTTAACAGTTTTGGGTACCTTTATGTGCTGGCGCCTGTACTTACTGTTTTTTTTTTATTTTTTTTGCTTACATTAAGTATCTAAAATTCCACAGGCAGGTTGATGATAACAGTATTATTATGGCCTGTGTGACCCTTATAATACCACAATATAACTTTAATAATCCTATCTCCGCTTTTCATATTTCCAGAGCTAATAACTTATACAAAAGTCCTTCACCTATTTATATTCATTCTCATATGTTTCGTTTCGTTCGTGTCCTATTTTAAGGAAAAGTGCCTAATATATCATGACGATGAATCCTGTGATCTGCATAACAATTGGTGCCCAAAAGCACAATATTGTACTAACAATAGTAGGTATGCTAATTCTATTGTGGGTACAACCTATTTTCGTAAGCTACTTTTGCTGGGAGAATTTAGATGATGGTTCTATGTGTAGTCTTAAGTAGGTAGTCGTAAGGGCGCAGCCACTGGATAAGTTTTTTTCCGTGGCAATACATCTCTTGACTTCGATCACGCCTGATGGGTGAGGTCTACGATAGAGCGAAGTAAAAAGATGCCAGTTCACAGTGTTCACAGTGCCAGGGTTTGATAAATTCTCCCGACTGAATATCGTCTACGGAGGCCAACCCTAACGGAGATTAGCCAAATACGCTGCAGATATTAAAATGTACAAGTGTGAGCGCAAACTCAGGTGCTAAGGCAATCGCAGCGCCGTTTTCAGCCGATCACCGAGCATTGAAATATTTGCCTTATTTCGATTGGATAACTATTAAATTCAGTTGATAAATTAAAAATCCTCTGCCGTTAAGTCCGCCAGTCTGCGCAGGCCATTACTCTCATAGTCCGATGGGAGGGCAATCCGACACGACTTGGAAGACATCAGGCGCAGAACAAACGGCTCTCTTTCCGAAGCACGGGGCTGTCACACCACCGACTTTTAAACTCCGAGCTTGCACTGAGATATTCCTAATGAAAAAAATCCAATAACACTGGCCAACCCGGGAATCGAACCCAGGTCCGCAAGCTCAACAGTGGTGGTATGAGACCTTTAGCATCGAAGCAGTTAAAATTGCAGGTTGTCGGGTTAAAGATGGTAGGGAACACGCTCACAATGTATATGTTCCCATCTTTAGATCGACAGGTCCCAATTTTAGAAAGAAGCGCTTGATACGACTAGTTCCCGACTATCAACAAATTTCGGATCGTACTTAAGTGGCGGAGAAGCTGATGAAATAAATTTAAAGATGTCGCTGAAATTATTCAATGGATATCGTAATTGTTTATAAAAATGTATGCAATTCAAACATAAATTCAGAAAGAATTAAAACTTGAAACAAAAAGATTTTTCTTGCAAATTGTGTGTGAATACAGTGTGTGGTGTTGTTGCATTCTACTGGTTAAATGTATCCAGCCAGCAAAGATGTGCTGAGAAGCTAAGGCTGCCTTTCTATTGACACGGAGCAAGGCAGTAGAGCGGAGCGGCCGACTAATGCGGAGCGAAGTTGCGGCCTGTGTCCGTCCATTGATGCTGAGCGAGGCAGTGCGGAGCGAAGTTGCGGACTGTGCGGAGCTAATCCGAGTTAACGCGACGAGTACTTTGAGTGGGCAGCATGCAGTTTTTTTCGCTTTCCCGCTCCACTTCCTCACTCTGCTTTCCCGCTCCGCTGCCTCGCTCCGCTTTCCGGTTTTGTATGAATGTTTAAACTAGTTCACAAATCCATGTCCGCTGAAGCGAATCGGATATTTTATGCAATTCCATTGGTTGTCCATTGTCAATATTCGCATAAGGAGGTATGCTCCGCTCCTCTTTTGTCTGCTTCGGTGGACAGTCAGCCTAAGGATGGTAATTTATTTTGGGCATGGACGCAAATGTTACTACAGTAAATTTGTCTTATTTAATCGAATGTGTCACCCAGTCAGAAAGCCGACGACGACGCAACGTGGCTGATCCTGTCAACTTGTAGAAATAAGTTTGATGTAAGAGAGTAATGGTCTTTCCTTCATTTTATGTACTGAAACTGAAATAAACGAGAAAAAGATTATTTTAGAACTATTTACTTATTAAGACCACTATTTCTGCAAATGAATCTAGAAAGAACTTGTATTGCAAATACTTTAAGACCGACAAACAATTTTCGGTTAAATATCCGTTTTTATTAAAACGCGTTGTCGCTTCGTTGTCGTATTGTCACATCGCGCTTCTTCGCAGTTTTTTCGGTATAATAATAACAATTTCCCTTAAGTTTGCTAAGAATTATTGTTTTCTAGAACTATGCTTTTCCATAACAGTTTTTCTTGGTAACTTATTTTCATGGGATTCTAGTTAAATCGTAAAACGTACGTACCAATATTACCTAAGAATATTTTACGTAAGCAATCATAGTTCACATTATTCACGTTCTAAATTCAAACGTTTAAAAAGTTTCTGTGCTGCCAATATTCCCGGGGCCAAATGGTTCTGTCAGCCGTTAAAGACCAATAAAACCTCATATCCAGTATTTAAAGCCTGGATATTCTCGCCTATTTTATAGCTTAGTTTTATGCGCATTCCTGTTGGGTTATAAAGGTAACTTCCTCCATAATGAGGGAACTGAATACTCTGTTTTATAGAGGTGGGAACTGTTTGGGAGAGATTTTATACGAAATAAAGTGAAGCTGGATTGTTCTTTACGATATTTGTATGTTTATTTTATTTTCCGTTTGAGGGACAGGCTTTTGGTACTTGACTACTTTTTATATGGATTGGGGGATATAGGCAAGATATAAGTTAAAGTTATTTAGAAAAAAACAGAACATGTTGTTCCAGAATGATATACAAATTATTGTAACCCTATCAACAGACTTATTCACGGCTGAACTTTTATTTATAAACGTAACTGATCAAAAGTGGATGTTGTATGTATCGCGCATTAAATGATGGATACAAAGAAGAGTTTGTGTACATCTCAAACGTTTATATTAGCGGTCGTCGGCCAAATTTTATACTAACGTATTTCTCTCTTCACTCGCAAAAACATAAAAATCATAAAATATGGGTAAAGTAGACTTGGCCTATCTCTACTTGGCCTTGTAATACAAGATGTGATGCCAGTGTGTTCTGGTCAGTGTACAAATAAAGGCACTTGCAGACAGGTGCAATGCGACATTGCGACAGGAACGAATATACTGAAAGTTTTCAGTGTCTGCCTGCAATAGCTTTAAAGCAGGATAAAAAGGTATCTGAATATTGGACGTAAAGTATCATTGGAAAAGTCCAGCAATTATGAACCATGTGTGGTACAACCTTAACCTGCATTGCACTGAAGCCCTGCAGGGCTATTAATAAACATTTAATAAACTCGTTAAGCTCTGCCAATTATACATGCTTGTTATTACCCGAATACGCAGAACCCGAAGAAAAAAATCTTAGAATTTTTATTAGGTATTCTACTCATTCTAGGAGATACTTTAACTCTGGATCGTAGAAATCCAGGAAATAACTGTGCTAATTTTCAAAGAATTTGATGATTGGGTACTTTCTTAATAGAACCGCAGTCCCACAAAAATCTGTTTTGTGGATCTTTTTATTTATTTGCCTTGAAGCTACCGTAATAAAATGACCCGCCAAAGCTCGGCGTTTTATTACGAGTACATCAAAAGGAGTCACGACAGCTTTAACTCGACAACGAGAGAGAAGCCCTCGAGCCATTACATACCGAGATGTATTATCCTTGATAAATATAAGTTCCATTCATGCAATAGTGCCCGTAAAATTTTCTATCGATATTTTACCCGTAGTGGTTATGGACGTCGCATCGATGTCGCATTGTCGCTTAGCGTTTGTCCATGGGAGCCTTAATATGAAATTATTGTAACCCCGCTATTTGCACGATCCGCAGAGATTCCGCACGAACGCAGATTTTGTTGCAAACGTGCAAAATGTATGAGAATATTATACATTGGGCCCTATGCAAATCATAGGAGTCCGTAAAACAGTTACCCTCAATTGTGACTTATGTAGGTAAGAATTTACATTTAGTTTTCTGCTGAGTAGGCAGAAACCTTGTTCATAAATCTTTGCAAAGATACTCCCCTTTGTTTAGGCAATGAGAGTCGTATAAAAAGGTCTCTAATTCTTTTTAAAGTGTGCCTATAAAGAAAGAAAATTAACCTACGGATGCTTTAATGAATGGTCCCTAAACAGGGTGTATTTAGCTTCGCGTTTGAGTTTATGCTTCTTTATTTTATTAGGACGAGTCGTGCCTACAATTAATCAGCGTAAGCCAGTAAAGTATAGAGAAAGGATCGTGATTTTTATGAATTTATTTGTTTAGGTAGAATAAACGCATACCTCTTAAGGGGTCATTGTACTCATGATTAAAAACAACTTTTACTATGGGACCAACACTGAAAACGCGAAAAAAAATCGACTGGCCCATACATTTATGTGCGCATAACTCGACAAAATGTACTGAACAGCAATTTTTTTTTCGCGTTTTCGGGTATAGAATGATACCCGAAAACGCGAAAGCTAGTGTAAACCGTAGCACAATTTGGCACGTGGTTTAGAAAAAGAAAGTGAAGAAATAGAGAGAGGCAGAGAGCGACTTTGTTTTATACTAGATAATTAGACTTGCGAGAAATAAAACGAAACAAATTTAATGAATTGAAAATATATAATTGAAAATATGAAAGTTCAGTAAAAAATACTTTGATTCAGAAATGTACTCTGTTTCTGTAGCGGCCATATTTGATAGACAACGGAATAGAGTTTCAATCACTGTCTTGAATATTTACGATTCGATTTGTCTCTGTCCCGGTCAGTTCGTGACCAAAACAGATAGCGCTATCTGTCACCCTTTTTTACAAGAGAAAGGGAAAATATTCTTCATAAAATTACGACTTCAGTTGGCAACATTTTTTTTTTTTATTATTGGAACGTAATCTAACATTAGTCTTTTTAGCATCATTCATAAATATCTTATAATTAAAATTGTGTGTCATGTTTTCATTATACATAACAAGGAATAAAGGTACAAATTATAAACGGTTAAAAGCAAGCAGACGCGAAACGACAATGCGACAACGATTTGGCAACTTTTTTTCATAGAAGTTGTTCTACGGATGTATTATTGTCTTTAAGACTTTGTAGCATTGTCACAAAGCGCCTGTTTACGCTCTTTATTATTTCCAAGAAACGTGTCAACAAAATAATAACTCTTCCTTACCAACACGAGTTTCGTATTACTTTACAATAAAGGTATTATTTGAAAAAGGAGACTTGACATGTTCCTTTTGTTAAAAATAAAGTATGTTGAACAACCCTAACACTCCCTTTCATAGACACCCCCAAGATACCTTAACAGGGAATAGAGGTATTTAATTCACGCTCACAACTTCACTTGTTTTAATAACATGTTGCAAATTGTAATTTCCTTTGAGAAGCACACAAAGCTTCCGATCCACAATGTACGATATTAGAAATGTCTATAATTAAACATTAGCTTGTTTTCGAAGTTCACGTCTTACATACTATGTTATAACATAACATACACATGAACGCTCAGTAGTTTTCATTTTCAATAACTAATCAACAACATCCATAACTCCAAAGCTTTGAAAATAAGTATTATCAACACTTCAACAATATTATAAATTTCTTTACAAAAAGAAGCTTTTTCATACGTCAAAATAGCAGAGCTATGAATATCTTACATGTTCAATTAACACTTTAAATCGTTTAAAACTATGCCATAGTCCGTTCACTTCACACTTTAGTCCAACACAAAAAATATTCAGGAACATCCCCATCTTTTTCTTTTATAAAAAAGCTCTTTTAAAAGTATAAATTACACAACTCTACAAATCTTACTTGTCCATATAACACTTTGAATCACCCATAGTACCTATATTAAGTTCACATTTTACCGAAAATCACCGCGTTAATTGAGGAGCATGCTATTCTGATCATGGGTTCTATTAAATCCACAACTATTGAAGCTGTACCGAAAGAACCCATAAAGGCCGCACTCGCAAATGATCACTCACAAATATGATACACAACGAACAAGTTTTCTTTCTTAACGAACTAAACTCAAACATACGTAGTCTGTAGTTCAGTATGAGAGTTTGCTCTCTGTGCCGTAGCACATCGGTTCCTAATCATCTGCCCGAAGGTGGTCCGGAACTGGCGGGACATGGAGCAGTACAGCACGAAGTTGATAGCCCCGTTCAGCAGGGCCAGGGCATCCATCAGTTCCCCGAAGAGGTCGTAACACTGCTTGAAGAAGCATCTACCTAGGACACCGCTTAGAAGACCTGGGAACAAAAAGATTTCTTAATTATTTTTTAATATAATTTAAAAAATATTATATTTTAAAAGTATTATATATTTATAAAATATAATATTAAAATAATACATAATTAAAAAAAGTATTGTTAAGTTAGGGATTTTCTTTTGAAGGTAGCAATAAATTCCTTTAAGTTTCGCTTTATTTCCAGACAGGAATTTAACATATTTAAAAGATCTCTTCTTTATTAAAAGATACCCAAAACCTGTCAGAGAAAAAGTTTTCGTGAGTGTTTTTCATGTACGACATGTTTCAGGGTTTACTGACAAAAATAAAACCATACATATTTAATCGAATCCAAAATCTCTAACAGAAAATGGCAACAACAAAAAACGATATGGTTTTTTGTTTACATACAATGTCCTCGTTCTGATGCTGCTACCAAAATATAACACTCGTTAATTAGGACCACAGGAAAACTGAAGATGTAAACAAAGATATCGTTTTACAAAAGCACGGCCAACGTAATTATAAATAGGTACTCGATAGCTAATGTTATCACAAACACACCCACATGATTTTATTAGAGTCGGTCACTATTATTATTGGCTGTTTCCTGTCTGAAACATTAACTTAAGTATTTTCAGATTCTAAACTCAAATTCTGAAAATCTTCTAATCTCTGTTAAAACTAATCATATGGGATTCTTTTTATAAATAAGGCCCTTTGTCTTGCTTTTTTCAACATTCATGGAACCGATGTGACTCGGGGTGTCAATGACGACTCTAATGATACCTCATTAGTTAAAATCCATCGTTTAAGTTACATGACATGCAGAAAACATAAACATACACTAATACAGAGAATAATTGCCTTCCTTCTGGGCCAGTCAGGTAAAAAGAAGTATTTTAAAGTCAGAGTGTGTAAATACATCAAAATGTTTAGTTACTAGAAGAAAAGATGAAATGATTTATTACTCCAAAAAAAAGCCATAGAACCTAGTGACTGACGATGTTTATAATGTATGCTCAACATTATAAAATACAGATTTATTAACTACCGCAATGATGTTTACTAAACAACGCTTTAAATATGGAACAGGATAAAGGCACAGACAGACAGACAACGCGACGTGGGAAAGGAGCAACGATGCGCGAAGCTTTTTATAGAAATCGTTCTAATCATAGAACAATTTCTGTGTTAACTTGTCGTCGCATCGTTGTCGTACCTGTCTGTGCAAGCCTTAAGCAATCAAATAAAATACTGACCTAGTATTCCCTGAGGGAACTCCGTGAGTAAGAACAGTAGTAGCACAGCGACCAACATCTTCGTCGTCCGGTCGGTCCGTCGCTCGGCTTTTGATCGCTTCGTCGACTTTCTTGTAAACACATTCCCGTTGCCATTGACAACCGCATTCGCAGGACAAGCACTGTATCCTTTGAGAGCTTTCTTCCTACTGTTTGCTCTGTATAAGGCTCTGATCAACCAAGCGCTGATCACAGTCAGAATCACACAAGGTAATAGCTTTATCAGTACTGCGTGAACCCAGAAGTTAATCTGGTATAAACTGCCGTCGTAGTTCGAATCGACAAAGTAGACTTTAGTCAGCATGTTTCCACTTTTGTCGAACGCGAAGTCTTTGTGTATTGTGAACACCTGAAAGAGAAATTAATTTTGTTAGTTCTTGAATACTTCTTTTGATGTCCAGTTCAACGTGATTGAATTGAGAAGTTAAAGCTATTTCTCCCTTTCATTTATTTAAATTAGACTGCCCGTGTATTGGGTAACAATTTTCTTTGTGTTTCATAATATTATTTCTCATAGTAAACAAGGTTTCAAAGGGCGATTTTAAAAGCAATTTCTTGTAAGAAGTTTTCGATAATAGCGTTTCGCCACCTCGAAATGTTGAATTTTTGAAACTTTTGCCTTATTTTATTGATTCCCTACATCAATCATGTCCTGTAACAATTTAGCAGAAAACGTTGATATTGATAAGATAATGGCCTGTTATCTCGCTTTTTGCCTGACCGAACGCATAATTGGCAATCCGACTGGACAATCGTGTGATAAAACTTGCAATTGATGACTTAATGTTGCATCTAAATAAATATAAATAGGTATTTTATTTTTCTTTTGGTTATGGCATGCATCATCTCAGAAAATACTGAAGAGTATTAAAGTATTAATTTTTTTCTTTTAATTTTGCATGATCTCAGATAACAATTAAGTGTAATTATAGTTTTAAAAATGATCTCTGCACCACGTTATAATAGTTGTTATTTTAATTTTAAGTTATTTTTTTTTGCATGCTGAAAATGAGTAAGCAAAATATGTAGAACGATTTTAACTTAAGAGCATAATGTACCATATTTTACCCAAAATAAATATTCTATTCTGGTTTTAGTAGAGCATTCAAAAGCTTACCTTTAAAACGGTAAAAATAACTTTAAGAAATAATATATTTACATAAATTCAGTGTCTCAAAAAAACACAAATCGTAATATATAAAATCCTTCCATTACTGACTGACTGAGTGACTTTGAGTGACTGATAGACAATGTATAGCCAAAACTTCTGATCGTAGAAAGTTGAAATTTGGCATGTAGCTCACTCAGTCACTCAGTCAGTCAGTGACGGAAGAATTTTATATAGAAGGATTTGTGTTTTTTTCAATAATTTTACCTGAGCTACTGAATTCATGTTAATATAATTGTTCTAAAAGTTATTTTTACCTTTACAAAGGTGGAAATAACTTTTGATACCCAAATTCATCAAATATGAACAGATAAACAAAGAGAGTCACTTTCGTGGATAATCCATGTGTCGCTGTAATTTTTAGTGTATGAGTTTGCACGTTAACATAGAGCAGCCCTAGGCGTAGCATGGCTTTACACCTACTACGTTTGACCTCCTCAAAATAATCCCCTGCCGGAGTTTCACTACCCACACTGGCCTACACATTTCATTTATGTTAGTAAATAAAGATATATTCGATGTGTTGCTGCCTAGAGCAACACAACGCATTTATCTTTATTTATTTAGTATTATGTATGACGTATGTTCATTTGCCTTTTTAAATCGTAGTGACCTAGCAGCGATATTTAGAAACATGACTTGCATACTATTTGCTGCATACAATACAGGCTGTTACAGAAGTAACCCAATTTTGAAACGAACAGGGCTCATTGTACTCATCGTTATGAACAACTTTTACAATGGACTAAATCCCAAAATCGCGAAAAAAATATCGACATATATGTACAGGTCGTTGATATTTTTTCGACGATATGTTTTCATAACTATAATTTAATAGTTATGAAAACATATTATCTGAACAGCTGATTGTTTTATCGCGATCGTAGGGTTAATTCTGTAGTAAAAGTTGTTCATGAAATCACAATTATGAGTACATAATTGCATTATTTTAGTTACACCTGTAAAACGGACAACAATCCTAAACACGGAGAGCCCAAAAGCAAAAATATCTTAGATGATATTCACAAAACAGCGATTCCCTATTCTCACTCCAAAATTAACAACGAAAAGACATCCAAATAGACTCAAGTAGAACATAATAGCTCACAAACTCGGACACGTAAGAGAAATCAATTAATAAAGGCGAGGCTAACCTCGCTTCCGATAACGGCATAGTTTCACGCTATTTGAGCCAACATCAATGGCTATTTCAGTTGAGAAACAGACGAATATCGCTATTCATTGTGAAGGAAATAACACTTCAATCAAGCGGAAATTGTAGGCGATATTGTTTGATATGGGGTCTATGTTTGCGGTAACATCGAAGCTACCGGTTCCTTTACAGTAACGATTATATGTAGGTTCCCCAGAAACTATGTATCTACTGTGTTGCATCTATGAAATAGGTCATGTCGAAGCTAGAACACGGCCCAGGGTTTGAACACGTGTTTGAATCATCGCAGGCACGATGACACACGATACGACAACTTTTTTTACCCAAATGCACAAGAAGGATGATTATGATTTTTTAAAGATTTTTATACCTCTATTATCTCGTGGGTATGTCACCGAGAAATGGCAAACATGGAGAGATTGTTAACTCTCAATAAATAGGGAATATGCATGCATTTTTTTATTTTATTTGCAAAATGAAATACTTATTGGCTGTAGTCAGCATATCAGCGATGAAGTTATAAAGCTTCAAAGATGACAATTACAAAGAGAAGTCCGACACGAACTCTGACGTCAAATACTATGTCGCCTATACAGCTGCCATAGAAAACGGCGTCTCCGCGGGAGAGACAGATATATTTGTTTAAAATAGTCATATCTTGTTTTTTTTTCGATCAATTTTGATTCTAATTTCACTGTTAGCATTACATTTTTGTTTATTTTCAGATAAAGTATATAAATAATAAATATTTTTATTATGCATATTCCCTATTGTCAACTGAACATTTGGAACACTTTTAACGCAACAAATTTGAAAATCTATAATCTCTCGAAGTCATTTTCGAAATAGCGGAAGGTTTAGTTGACAATTTGTCGAGAGTTTACAATCTCTCACGATATTTTATTAGCTTACGGAGTTTGCAATTATCCGGTGACAGGTATACAAGGTCTAATAAATTAATCGCAATACCCACCCATTATTATGAACAACTCTTACTACAGGATCTACCACGAATTGCGAAAAATAAACTAACACCATACATTTATGTTTGTAGTAGAGGCCCCGGCTTCGCCCGGATGTATATTTTTTTTGCCAAATTTTCTAATAAGAAACACAACAAACAAAGAACTAGCCAAATCGGTCCAGCCGTTCTCGAGTTTTGCGCTTAGCAACACATTTGGCAATTCATTTTGATTTATATAGATCTCTCTCGACAAAATGTACACACTGTATAGTACATTTTCTATAAAGAATGGCCATCGTCGCATCGTTGTCGCTTCGCAGTTGTCAGTGAGAGCATTTATTCGTTTGTATGAACATTGGTAAATAGGCAACCAGCAATGAACTATTTGAATCCCTGAACACCTCTGCCATTCCATGGATCGCACGTAATTACAGACTTCAATACAATGACGCAGGCAAATTACAAAGCTGAAACACGTGCGCGCGCAATTTATTTAAATTCGGCTGATGACAGGTTTATATTCCCCTTTTACAAAATCCAGCTTAAACGTAATATTTAGCTCAATCTAGATTTAACAATATTTAAAAAGAATTAAATTGTTTAAACGAAAATCTTCTTTTTTTTTCTTTGCTTGCATAAGGGTGCTACCTACTTTACCACAGAAGCAAAATAGTATCCTATGTCCTATTACAGCCCATAGTCTACCTGTGTTCTAAATTCCATCCTAATACGTTTAACCGTTGAGGCAAGATTAACTAACTAAAAAACAGACTAACACATTGTATCCTATATCTATCCTAATATTATTGTTACGGAATTTGTTCGAAAGAGTCACCGCGGCCCTGGAACGCAAAGGGCTTTAGGAAGCACACGGATGGGTTTAAAAACCTAATATTACTACGATAAACTTTGTAAGGACGGATGGATTTTTTTTGCTCTTTCACGCAAAAACTACTATACTGATTTAGATGACAAATTTCAGAGGTAATACAGCTAAACCACATTACTGTAAATACATAGGCTGCGATTTATAAAAGGGAGAAGAACTAATTCCACGTGTTACGGTTTATAATATACCTACTAACTTTGCCCGCGACTTCGTACGCGGCTATCCCATTTTTCCCGTTCCCGTAGGAATTTCGTTCCCTCATGAATAACCCCATCCATTGGTGAAAACTGCAAGAAAATCGGTGCAGAATTTTTGTGTTTATCGCAACAGCCAGACAGACGCGGCGGGGGACTTTGTTTTATAATATGTAGTGATGTAGAATAGTATACCTACCTACTAAATGTAAACCTTTAAGTCTAGACCACCAACATCCTATTAGTTTTCATGACTTTATGTACTTTGCCATGAGATTATATCGAGAGCGCTCGAATGAACAGCATCGACTCAGACTAAGTAGTACTTAGATGTTACATTATCATGTTTGGTAGATATGGAAATTATGTACAGTCAACAAAGCTATTTGGTATACAGGCAAAAATATTGTTTTTTCCACTGCACTGCCAATATTATTTCTATTGTGTGCATTATAATATTATGACATACTTACGAGTGTGGTGTACAATAATTGTCTACTCAGCACACTCACAACATTGTTTAAAAGTAGTTGCAAGTTAGCTGCCTGCATACCAAATAGCTTTGTTGACTGTACATAGACATTGACATGGAGAATGAACTGAGTGCACATTTAACCACTCTTCAGCGTGTAACGTAAAGGTATAGTTATAATTTAAAAACTTCTTCTGACCATGTATTAACAACTTTCTTCAAGAAAATAATAGTCGATTTCCAAAAATTACAATCATAACATCTATCAGCTGATGGTGACTTTGTAAAGTCATCATCATCATCTGCCTAGCCTTTTCCCAATTATATTGGGGTCGGCTTCCAGTCAAACCGGGTTCAGCTGAATGCCAGTATTTTACGTGGAGCGGCTCCCTACCAGACCTCCACAACCCATTAACTGGGTAACACGGTCCTCATTGTAGGTAAGACTGGTGTCAGATTTTCTGACTATCCGTAACGACTGCCAAAGATTTACAAATGAAAGCCGGAACCAACGGCTTAACGTGCTTTCCGAGGCACGGAGGAGTCTTGATATGTTAAGATGGCTGGATGATGACTTTTAAAGTAAAACCATTTATATAGAATAACGTGAATATTATCGTCCTGCCACTTAATAATAATCGTTTTGTGGAGTAAACCCGACGATAGCAGGGCGGTCTCGCGGCAATTCACTCGCGCTTTGTGGTGGCGCCTTAAAGTGAATGAGTAATTGGATCGTTACGTCCAGGAGTCATCTAACAAACAAAAACAAGAAAAGTCCCACTTCATATTAGATATCGGTTTGTTTTTAGACAACATACGGTGATGGCCATAAATCGTAATACACATTAATCTACTATTTCTTCTTAAAAAAAAACTTTTCAGGAAATGTGCATGTGTTGTATCAATCATATGAACGTAATACACGGTACGGACAGTGTTTAGACCTATCAATTTACATAATATTCGATAATAACAACGGAAATGGAGGTCTGACAGGGTGTAGCACACCCTTTTTGAAGTTTAATATCAAAAACACGTTGAACGAAGGTTTGACAGTACATAAATAATTTAATATTGAAAATCATCCTATATCACTGACATCCCTTATAGACAGATTCCTTAGCTGCCAGATATTTTCTCACTTACACAATATGTGTTATAGAGTACTGTTAGTTTTTACTTTTAACATACGCATACCTGCTAGCTTGAGACGACGGCCAATTTTTTTTTTGTTATAGAGGTATGCAAAGAGTTAAGTCCCGCATACCTCCACTGAAAAAGGGAGGATCCTCCGAACCAGACGGTTGTTGTGTCTGGTGCGCAACTGCCCAACAGTTGATACTCGGACCGTTGCATAGTATATGTTCAAATAGCACGGAGTTCCCCGCCCGCGCGATGCAGGACTTCGTTGCTAGTTCGTCGCAGACGGCGCAGCGGTTCCTCCTGCTGCTATACAAATCTCGCCTCCCAGTCCCTCATGTGGTGGCATTGATGCCGCTACATTATCATTTATCAATAGTATTTCAGTAGTCAAGGAGGTAGTTTTGTGTCCCCCCAATACTGGCAGACTTAAGCTTTCGTTATTTACACCTACTAAATAAACTGTTATACTACGATTTAATATAAGCGAACGTTTAAGTTAAAAAAACACGGTAGGTTAAAAAGCCCCTTGTAGGCCTTTTTTTCTGCCTAGATGTCACCTAGCGTTCAAAAGGACACACAGTCCATTTGGTACACATGTTATTGGCTTGTCCGGCCCAATCCCATTTAAGCTAAGCGGCTTTCGATGAAGTTCACTGCTCAACATAAAGTACCACTAGGCTTAATTTCGGTAATGAGGTTACCGAATAATCTCTTCGTTTGGTCACCCTGATTGGTTATCGTACAAATGATCCACAATTATCTTGTAACAATTCCCTTGTCGCCTTTCACGAGCAAAAGAAACTTCGTACGTTCACAATAGTCTTGACATGTTTGTTAATTCTTATGAAAAGTATGTTAACCTAATATCTCTAGAAATGTTTCTCACGTTTAGCCGTCGTGAAAAGTTAAAGGTAGTATCTACAGGTAGGTACGTCAAGTTTTTATGATGATAAAGCATTGTGAAATATAATGACGACGCAATGTGGGTTGTCCTTTATTGCGAATAAAGTTAACTAACTTGGTTTAGTCTTACGTCTGTCTCACTCCTAACGGTATACGGTAAAGGCTTCCTCAGACTTGTGTGACAAGACAACCCATTTTATGTAGTATTGATCTATAGAATTATTATGCGTAAAACAATTGCTGTGAAAAATAGTCATCGCATTATTGCATCGCGACTGTCTGTAGTTGCATTTAAGGCATATTGTAGGTACTTGATTTGGCCGAAATTTACTATTTCAGGACTATCAAACCGATTAAGCTTTTCCTATTTCATAGACTTCTTTAACGAAATTTTTATTTTCGTTATGGCATTTGATTTTCCTATTATCAGGTTCTTACAGCCAGCTAGTTATTTAATTAAACAACCAGCGAAGACCATATGGTTAAATATAGAATCTTCTCCAGATTTAGGATCACAAAGTGCAGCGAATCATTAATTAGGTTGTGTAGTGTTTTATGTTAAACAACCAAATCCAGTAAGTACGCTCTATACTCAATGCTGGCGCGTTCAGCGGCCACTTGCGGTGACACGATAATCATCACTTAGCTGAGTCATACATTTATTTGTATATCACAGGTTGTGTTCTTGGAAAAACTCCTCAGATAGTATGCCATTTCTTTTTGAAGACATTATCAGAATGCATTTGGTATTGTACAAAGCGAATTTTATTTTTGATAGCCAAGCTAAAAGCTTTCAAAACATTTGAAATGCGCATTATGAAAAATCAATCTTTTCCATATTTCTTTGTTGGAATGTTTTCTGCAATTCCCAAACATAAAAGTAATTTATTCACGGAAAAACGAGTAATTTTTCGAAGTGGAAACCTTTACATAAAGGATACGGGTTTGACAGACTGATTTGTTTACCAATCACAATAAATGATATGTCAAAAAGCCTGATGACGTAATCGTAATTCAAAATGGCGCCGGAGTATTGAGATGAGGGTAAAAGGTTTACATACGCCTTGAAACGTGACTCGCTACGAATTGTTTAATATTAGCAATTTGTCACAAATGTTTGTTTTGCTTTTTGATTCGAGATGGCTTTCTACTTTGTACTCGTCAAACACGTTAATTTAGCTGCTTTAGTTACTTAGCAAAGGCCTACATAATTATGTGTCATTTATTTTAGGGCCGTATTTGCAATTATAAGTTGACATAAAAAAATAGGTTCGACAGCTTATAAAAAATTTGTTTTAGATCGCGTATTCGTGCGATGATCGCGTATTCGTAAGATGATCGCGAGGTCGTGCGATGATCGCTTTATATTAGATCGACGCCTGAACGTGGTTCAAAAAATGTCAAAAGTCACGATTAATGCTTTTTTATTACTAAACATGAACGATTTGTATGCAATGAAACAACCCGTTCCAACAACAGACACATCAAGCTACAACAATTTGTCAAATTTCTTTAATAGATTTTCAACTTTATCGCAATAACTTTAGGTTCACAGTTTCGGGTCTGTATATCAAGAATGTTTAATATCCTAATTAATTGTTATTGTTTAACGTACTTATGTAATGTTTTATGGTCTGGTTTAAGTTACCCGCCCTAAGGCTACCCCAAACAATGAGACCACACGTGTTCATAGTTGTTTTAAACTTGTACTTGAAATAGAAAGTTTTCTATGAAAACACGTCGTCGCATCGTGGAAATCTGTGGGAGTCTTTATGTTAGTACTAGCTTTTGCCCGTGACTTCGTACACGCATATCCCGTTTTTTCCGTTCCCGTATAGCCGTATTCCTTATGAACATTCATGATTTTTCTCTTCTTTCTCATGAACATTAAATTAATGAGAATTCTTTTTGTATATCATAAACAAAAAGAATTTTATCAATCAAACATGTCAACATCAACAAATCAAAATGTCAAAAATGATTTTCCAAATCCCAGAGATAATAATAGTACCTAGTTCCAGTGATAAGCGCGTTCAAACAAACAAACAAACTCTTCAACTTTATTATAAATATAAGTAAAGATTAAACAGTGCTGCTGGTGACAATCATCGAAGAACAAATCAAATCAAATGACTGGTGGATACTTACAAAATACGAAGGTATGCAGAGTATTGGCGGTAACACGAAGCTGAGCAAAATGGCGATCGTGCATCTTCTATCCGTGCACAGTGTCGGGCTGTACGTGGGATACCTGCCGAGAAAAAATTACTGTTAATCCATGGTAAAAAATATTTAATATCTAACCAGTTGATCGAAAAATGGCATTAGAGATTGGGCAGCAGCATTTGGGGGAGGCCTATTTCAGGGGACTTCTTTCGGCTAATATGATGATGATCGAAAAATATACAAAAATATAATACTAACAGTGAAAACAGAATGATAATTGATCGGGAAATCTAACGAGATGTAACAATTAAACGAATATGTCTGTCCCTTTCGTCGAAACGTCCTTTTCTATGACACGGAGTTTCACGTTCGCGTTTTCAGAAACCACGCCGGTCTCTTCTTTCTAATGACCAACTTCAAAACTTTTATTACTTTATAACCTCGTCGCTGATAACGATTTTTAAATTCTGTTTAACCTAACATAACAAGTATATTATTTAGCAGATAAAAATGGCATATATGTTCCCTATTCTAAGTCAAGCACGCAGGACAAATTAAAGTTCACAAGTGTGTACTCGAAGAAGAGATCAAGCGCGCGACCCATAAGTCCAACGCTTTATGCGTGTGTCGGAATACACGTAAAGCCGTTGCTTTACGTGCATTCCGACACATTTCACACCAACAAGTCCCTAACTCAGTCTCAATTGTAGATTGTCAAAGTCTCAATTTGTTAATGTTAATTATTTTTTACTATTTTTGTTTAAACCATTTTTAATAATTACAATGAACCACTCGCTCTAAGAAAGTTGTGCATGCCTGTAAGTGGCTTATTTACACAGGACCCTCGATGCCATAACTTATGTGATTAATTTTGTAAATAAGCTGTTGGTGTGCCTTATTAAATTAAATAAACTCAGACAGCTGCAGAAAAAATGCTGTTGGAAAAACCCTATAACAATTTAACCAGCCTGGGAATGAAATTCTGGACCCTAGGCTCAGCAGTCGCAATTGTGAACGCAAGACCTTTTTTTTTTAAAGAAATGAAATCATCAAATGACTTCTTCCGCTCTGAGTACAGCGGAAGGGCATGTCAGACCCTTACTTACTAAAACCGGTCCGTGTTCCTTCTAAAGCCCTTTGCATTCCAGGGTCGCGGTGACATTATAAATAGAAAACACTAATTTGAATCGTAAGGCCGGCCGCATACGTCTGATTTCCAGATTAGGTTTCCTGATAAAAGAAAATGCTTCACAAAATGTTCAACTAGGCGCACATGTTTGTTTATTTTCCGAATGGAAAAAATAGCTGAAGTTCCTTTTCGAAAACAAGGAAAATCGTACGTCTGACGGAATTCGGAATCTGAATTCCTAATCGGAAAACTGTACGTATGCGGCCAGGCTAAGAAAGGAGCCGCCTATGGCACTGATAGATAATGCCAAAGTCGGATCGAATGTTGATGTAAATGTAGGCAATATGAAATCTAAAATATATTTTTATGTAATGGTATGTCGCTACGCCCCAACAGTACCTACACCCATGTTTCGTCAATTAAACTCGTATTCACTAGGGGATAAAAGTCGCGACAAACGTCATGTCGACTCGTCAGTGCTTAGTCGAGCGATGTCGTCCGTTATTCGTGGCCTGCTTATCATTTTGTAAGTTGGGAAAATTTCTTCCAACATTTATTTATTCCCTAAGGGAATGTCTGGGGAATGTTTTCAGGTGTTATTTGAAACATTTAGCAAGTTTTCTGGAGTTTTATTTAGTAATGCGATACCTCTTGCCAAGTCGGGTGTCACATATTCTGGCTTCTGACAGTTAGTAACGACTGACAAAGATCTATAAATGATAGCTGGGAACAACGTCTTAATGTGCTTTGCGAGTAGTGGAAGAGTCTCGGTAAGTAATAGATGGTCTCCCATCTACAGACCGACCTCGGCAAGCGTTGCTTAACTTTGAAGTTCGACCCGTGCTGCTATTATTATTTAGCCACGAGCTCTTGGGTCGTAATGATAACGGATATTTTAAATTAAGTTAGTGGTAAGGCAACAGGAACATAAAAGTGTCAATTTCAGTATCTAATAAAGGTCTACAGTATCGCATCAACGTAAAATAAATATTAAATGAGAACATTAATTTACATCGCTAGAAAGCACAAAAATAAATCATATTTTTCACAGAAAGCGCTCGTAATTTACAAGTTTAAATTAAACAAAATCAGAGTTCAGCATCCAGAGTTTTTATGTAAAATCCTGGCGTAATTTCTCGCCATTTATTTACTTTAACCCTTATGTACCTACGTTGTGACTGACTCGTATGCTAAAATGGACCTTCTGTTGACACAAAAGATTGTATTCCGACCAAAAATGGTAGAAACCACAATCTGTGTACCGAAATGTTTCTGCGGCCACTGATAGTCAACATTTTCCAAACTTTTTTCTTTTTTCTGTGTGTCTCAGTCAGTAGGTACCACTAGTTAGATACTCATAGAAACTGATGGTCCGTAACTATTTTACTGTGGCTATAACAACCTCCACTTGCGTTTATCAGGGACCGCTGAGGACTCAGAAATTTAGGTCCGTATGTCTTGACCCTAGGGAGTTCCAGTGAAACAGTTCTGTAGCTGTTAACACACATAATATTAAATTGGATCACGGACAATCACAGTATATGTACTTTGTGGACTCGGGAGTTCGGGCAAAAAGTGTTATTGGGTTATTCCAATAGCAATTTCAAGAAGTTGGTGGTGTGACACCTCCGTGTCTCGGAAAGCACGTCAAGCCGTTTGTCTTGCGCCATATCTCTCTCCGGTCGTGTCGGGTTATCGTCCCAGCGGAATATGAGAGTAATGGAAGAGGGAGTACATCTTGGTTTTGCGCACACACTTGTGCACTATAATATGTCCCGCGCCAATGGCTAATCTCTATAGTAACGCCTAGTTTGGTAATTTCTACCACTCCTGTTGCACCTTTATTTAGTTGGCAATCCCTACCTACCTACTAGATTTTTGACACCGAAATATCTATAATTTTGGGTAAATGTGCCTTATGTTAACTTGTCATAAGGGACAATCTGGCAAATTAGATGATGTTAATCGATTCTTCTGGTATCGACTTGACTATGGTTTTTTAAATCACGGTCGTCGACTTTCAATCTCGCTATTACTTATTTATTGCAAGGCATCGTGTAGAGTGACTTAAGAATTTAGTATCGGAGAATCGGTGCCTCGGTGAAATGTTTTAGTGAATGCTCATTGCCGTATTGAGCGTTTCTAAACTTACTAAATCGCGTTAAAGTTAACGTTAATTTGTACTTAAATTGAATAAGCGCCGTCTGGTGACAATGATGGAATAGTAGATTGTTATACAAGGGTCGAAAGTAATCAATTTCCATACCAGGTATTTAGACGCCCGAAGGGAAGCAATTACTATGAGTTTTTCCCGCCCTAAGGTGGGAAGCAGCGACTTCCACCCGCTACTCGGATCAAACTAACACTACTTTCCGTGTATGAGATATGAAAAACTATTTTTATACGATTTGACATAATCGAAGGAATGTATAAGTTTATGTACTGAACTCGAACTTGGTTATCTCTCTGTAAACATCTCATCGCTAAAATTTTGGTGGAGTGAACTTCAAGTGAACTGTCACTCCAACTTGATTGGATGGCACACTTCATCTTAGTTTTGATTGACACGTTGAGATTTTGACAGAATATGATTATCGCTTACACATTTTATAAAATGTCGCGTTCAATTGTGTCTAAAGGTATATGTTGACCTAATTTAAATGATTGTAGTTCATGAGTCAACTTTGTAGTCAGTCTCACGCTGAACAATTCGATCTACATACAAGTTAATGCGGTTAAAACGATTAGCTTGACTAACTTAAATAGATTGGTTCAACATTATTACTTTAGTTATTAAGAAAGTAGAAGGTATCTCTTTGAATTTATCTTCTGTGATAAATTCAAAGGGATTCCTTCACCATAATTTCTAGGTAAAACAGAAATGAACTATCTTTTATCTTCTCGTTCTGTTAAAGAGTTTTTATATAATCTCATAGGCCGCTATTTGAATTATAGAATAGAATAGAATACTATTTATTATGTACACCATATAAGTTACAGAAAATATAGACGAGGAAAACATTACATAGGGTGACACAATGGACGGCCTTATCGCTAAAAGCGATCTTTTAAAGACAACCTTTGAATGGATTTTAGAGAGAAAAGGAAAGACAGTACTGTAGGTAGTATTAGGTGTACCATTTATACATATAATAAATACATCATAGATTAAATATTTACAATAATTATTATTTAAATTAGGAGGCCTCATTTTGTCACTCGTTTGCTTGTTGATTTTGACGGCTGTCATCAAACAAATGAATTTTACAATGTGCAATTATTTGTATATCGTGTTATTAGAAGTTCCCTCACGTTTCTGAATTGCCTACCTAGCCTTTTCTCAACTATATTGGGGTCAGCTTCCAGTCAAACCGGACTCAGCTGAATACTAGTATTTTACGTGAAGCGGCTGCCTACCAGACCTCCACAACCCATTAACTGAGTAACAGGGTACTCCTTGGCAAGACTGGTGTCAGATTTACTGGCTTCTGACTATCCGTAACGACAGCCAAAGATCTACAAATGACAGCCGGGACCAACGGCTTAACGTGCTTTCCGAGGCACGGAGGAGTCTCGGGATGTCAAGATGGCCAACCCATCCACGGACCAACCTCGGCAAGGATTGCTTAACCATGAAGATCGACCCGTGCGGCTGTTATTATTTAAAGTAAATCAGAATTATGTAAGTGAAATATTTATACAGAACAAAAAGAGTAGTGTAGGTACCTACTGTTAAATGTAAAATCTTGACTATATATTTATCAAAACATAAAATATAACATATGTATAAGAAAGCTGTAACCCTTTGAACTGGTTTCTGTCTTTGCCTATAGATAGTGGCGAGTCAATAGTAATTAAACGTTTTGGTAATACTCTGATTATGCGTTCAGGTACGGAGTGGAATTCTCTACCGGAGTCTGTGTTTCTAAGAAGCTAAAACCTGGGGTCTTTAAGACAAGAGTGAATAGGTTACTTCTAGGCAAGCGTGCTCCATCGTCGACCACATCATCCCTTTACATCATATGAGATTGTGGACTAACGAGAGCCAAACAATAATAACGAAATAAGCCTAGACTTCGGGCTTTACTGAAAAATATACTGTTGGAAAAATCCTTTCAAATAAATACACAAAACAAACTTTAGGTCCATTTTCACAAAAACACGTGAACGAACCGAAACTGATCGGAAACAAAACTTTTTCATACACCAACAAACACAAAACAGCTTATGTTTTTATTACAATACGTTATTTGTTTGCTGAAAACTGAGACCGTACCTACTGTTGTTAGGCCGTTCAAACAACGTATCTATGTAAATTGATTTACTGTACTGAATACGTAATTCGCTTGAAAGACAAATAAATGTCCTTTCAGACGTTGTGAAAATAATCCGAATTTATCCATAAAACCGATGCAATTTTCGTAGATCCGAATCTGTGAAAATACGGATATAAATAATTCAAACCGAATTCGGATATTGCTTTTCGCACAACATCGCATCTAGAGTCTAAAAAACTCGGATCGAATTCGGATATTGCTTACGCACTCATCCAATCTTTGATCCAAATCCCAGCTATTCAGGGGCCATCTTTGGATCTATCCGATTTGAATCCGAGGTAATGCGAAAGCGTTCATACAAACAGTACCTACTACGGCTTCTTCGGTCCGTCAATATTTCTTCCGAATTGTAGACTCACGGATGACGGAGAGAAATCGAATGTTGGAAATCGGATCTAGTGCGTAGACTACCATACAAATAGTTCCATGACTACTTCGAAACGTATTTTCACGGATTCGGGTCGAATGCAGTGCGTAACAGCTCTTAAAACGGCTGCAAATTGTGTTGTTTTCGCATAATCTATTTGATATCTGACACTAGTCTTGCCAAGGAGTATCTTGTTTACTCAGTATTCAGTTACTAAAAAAAAAAGCTACTTTTAACCATCAACGAAAAACGGCAAATACGTAAAAAAAGATACAACCTCAATACTTTTAATTCCGCCGGTCAGCTGTAATGCCTTAGCTGTGATCGGGTAACTAAAACCAAATTCGGTTTAGCGAGCACACTCCAGGAAGTAGTGTCATGGGGTGGCCGTTGTTAAAATCGGCAAGGAGGACTATATATATATATATATGTTGAGGGGGAACCGGTTAGGCTGATTGATGTAGGTAAACCACAAACACAAATAAATGCTCAGTATACTTGACTAGCTATATGCAACTAGAAACACAAATGAAACTCAACACTTACTTGATAGCAATATATCGCCAGACCGCTAGCGATAACGTGAGCAGAATGGATGCAGTGTGCAGTATCTGGGTGAAGTGACTGTGGAACAGCATGTATACCGCCCAGGAGTATGGCCGCTCCTCTTGATCCGGGAATAGCTAGTGGAAGAAAAGAAGTTGAATTGGGAATCTTTTTTTTTTATTTATTTACACACAAAACCGTAAAAAGAAAACACAATATACAGGTAGAAGAGTGATGTTTATTGCAAAAGAAATTGCTTTTAGTCAACCGGCGACAGGAGAGTTGGGTGCTTCTGAGCTAGAACTGCTTTTAAATCCCCATCATCATTTTCCAATTTATGTGGAGTCTGTCGTCAGGTCTACTGCTTCTATTGTTCTCTACAGGGTATTCCAGACGTGTGTGCTCCTATTCAAGGGTAATGTTGGGTAGCTGGTACACATCCAGTTCTATCCAGCCCGTCCCTAGCTGTCCTCCCCCCAGCGACGCCCTAAGCCGAGGCCCGTACCCCACAGGGGGTGCCCTTAGCGTGTAGTCGCTTAGTTTGTAAGTTTTTTATAAGCCCTGGCTGGAGGCTTAAATATTATATTAAGGCCACCACAGGCAAGCCCGGTTAAGCAGTCGACAACCTTATAGGTTGAACAGCGAGAAGCCACTCACAAAAAAAAGCTGGTACACATTAAGGAAACAATAGCAGAACAAAAAAAAAACGAAACTTTATGAAAAATCGACTAAAGAGTTCCAAAGTGATAACTTTTCAAACACTGATGCAATTGGTTACATCAAATCGGTGATAGAACTAAATTAAATGCCACCAACTGTAACAAACTGCTTGAAGTTATTTGTCGTTCTTTGAAATAGTTTTTTTGTAAAAGTCACTTAATGTATACAGCTACCCTTAAATATGACCACACTTCTGGAACACCCTGTATAAGTTGACATCTCAAAAGAGAAAAATGAAAATATGACTAGAACATTTTTTACTCAGGCCATCCATCATTACTATGAACTAAGACTTTCCCCACTACATTTTTCTCAGTGTTCATCATCACGAGTCCTCATCATTCAGCCAAACGATGGAAGACCTGTCCAATGCAGTGCAATAAACGACCCTAACATTTCGTTTAAAAAAAACAAGTGACAATTACCTAAACCATAGATCAAATTGAATAGTCTTCAAAGTATTAAATTAAAGATCATAATAAAGTATAGAAATTGGAGCTACAAATTCTAGACCAGACTTTACTAAGTCGATCTTGGAAAGCGTAATCTAGTTACTTCAAAAATTCAACGTGACCAAAATAAGTGCTAGACTAGTATAACCCAATAATATCGGTGGGTTCGAGATTTGATTAGGATCAAATTGAATACTATGTTAGCTGTAGAACATCTTATAGACGAGGAGAATTCCTAAACCAAGGTAAGCAATTATTATTAACGTGAAATTAATTTAACTAAGTGACGACTCTGTAATTAACACTGCTTGGTACAGGTACATAATTTGAATTAGTGAAAGCTGCTCTATGTGAAATTACTTGAAATTAGTCCCTATCCGAAGCGCTTAATTGAAACCGTTTCGCATCTTGTCTTTACAAGAAAATGAGATATTCATTTGTTTCTAAAACATAACTGCTTTAATAAGAACGGAAAGATTGACTAGAGATGGCATCATTTTTTTTTTTTTGGTAGGTTCAATGGTGACCACAGCCTCACCTGATGGTAAGCGATGATGTGGTTGATGATGGAACATGTTTGCCTTTTTTTTAAGGATGGGAAATCATCAAATGACTTCTTCCGCTCTGGGTGGAGCGGAAGAGCGTGTCAGACTCTTACTAACTAAAACCCATTCGTGTTCCTTCTAAAGCCCTTTGCGTTCCAGGGCCGCGCTGACTCTTTTCGGCCCCGTCTTGGAACATGTTTGCCTAGAAGTAACTATTCACTGTTGACTTAAGGGGGTCTTTAAGTCAAGGTTTAAAGTCCCCCATGTTGTAGCCATAAGGACACGCACGCTCTAACAGGTAATTCCACTCCATAGGTGTACGCACTATGAAAGTATTACCAAAAAGTTTTTAACTGGGCTGTCCACTTGTCCAGCAAGTACCGGTGGCGCCATATGTCTTGCAGTCCGGAAATGGAACGGGCTAGGGATTTTTTTTAATAAAATTTAGAATTAGTTTAATTTTTCCTGGTGCTAGAGTGCTTGGGGCGCCGAAAAGTTCTGGAGTGGGGACCGCGTACCGGAAGACGTTAACAGCGTTAGAAGGCCTCCCACAAGGTGGACCGATGACCTGGTGAGGATCGCGGGTAGCCGATGGATGCGAAACGCACAGGACCGGTTGTTATGGCGACACTTGGGGGAGGCCTATGTCCAGCAGTAACGTACGTCTTTCGGCTGATATGATAAGAGTGCATTGAGCAAAATCTTTCTGTCATCTTCTCCATTCAACTTGACAATCGCGTCCCTAGGAGTCAGCCGCTTGCCGCCGCAAGACGGGGCCCGCTAGGGCCAGAGCCTGCCAGGTTTGCTGAATTTGTTCGAAAGAGTCACCGGGGCCCTGGAACGCAAAGAGTTTTGGAAGGAACACGGATGGGTTTTAGTCAGTAAGAGCCCTTCCGCTCCACCCAGAGCGGAAAAACTCATTTGAGGATTTCCAACCATTAAAAAAAAAATGAGTCAGCCGCTGAGGCATCTCCAAGCTCTGTAGCACTATAATATCTACAATAATCTATTTTCGTCTTTCCATAAAACAGAAACCAAAGAACATAATCAAGTTTTTTATTACTTCTTTTGTGTTCCATTACATTTATACAGCTTGTTATTGAAACTTTAGAAATAACAGACGTTCGGAAAGCAGATAGATTATTTATTACTTCGGGTGTTTTATTACAAATAGTCTTTTATAACAAACACATGAAATATTGTTCAGTATTACTTTTTGGTTATGAAACAAAATAAACATGATCTACAATTGGAATTGTGACAATTAATTGCTGCCTTCTCTTGTTGAAAGTAATATCACCACTCCAGCAATACACAACATTGATTTGGCAGGTGCAAAGACGAGAAGAAGTAATGTTAGTGAAGGAGAAGGCGCACCGCGTGAAGGAGAAGCAAACCCCACGCCCCAGCCGCCGCATCAGAAAAAGACGCCCGGGCGTCGGGAGTTGCAGGGCGATTCCCGGCCACCGTAGGGCGAGCCTGGGGACGGTGAGTGTTGTGATTAGAACCAGGCCCGGGTCGACGGCGCGTTGTGTTCCACGCGCGTCTCAAAGAGATGTCATCATAATAGTCAGGGCCAGAGCCTACCAGTATTGCGGAATTTGTTCGGAAGAGTCACCGGTCAAATATGGAGGAACACGGATGGGTTTTAAGTCAGTAAGAGTCTGACACTCCTTTCCGCTCCACCCAGAGTGAAAGGAGTCATTTGATGATTAGCCATCGTTAAAAAAAAAGGTGCAAAGACGTTCATTTTAACACCAAATTATAGAAATCTCTAGCCATCTGTATTGTTTATGTTTGTGAATATTCAAATGTGGATCACAATATAGATCTACATTTGAATATTTACAAACATAAACTGTATCTGTTACAATTTACCCAAAGCTCAGGGGATGGCAACAGTTAAATATCGAAGGGAACATAACTCAGAGGCCTTGAAATCACAAATAACCTTCACCATAACAATAATAAATATAAACTTACAACCATTTCGGTCGCCCTAGTACCTTTTAATAGCACTTACAGCAAGGTTCCCAAAGCTTGTGAATAAACACAAACAAGATTTAGTAATATTCGATCTAGCTATGACTCACTGTACGCCCGAATATCGTGGAGAGGCCACGCTTTGACATCACTATGATATCACCGATCTTCAATTGTTTCAGCTATTGGTTTATGGGAATATCCACTCTATCCTTCATGCCTACCAGATGTCAATATTCACTAAATCCATTCATTTCTTTCATCTTCATCATCATTCAGTCGAAATCAACAGGAATCCTTGCGATACAAGAAGTATAGGAGACTATACTTCTTGTATCGCAAGGATTCCTGTCATCGCAAGTATATTTTTTCACAGTTTTTTTCTAGAATCTTAAGACAAAGACCAGGCTATCTCGATCAAGATCGCGAAAGATAAGATAAGGTAAGATGAGGCCGCCAATTATATGTTTTTAGGGTTCCAAACCTCTGTATGGAAAAACGGAACCCTTATTGGTTCACTTTGTTGTTCGTATGTCTGTCCTGTTACAGCCGATTTTCTGCGAATCAAACTGAACCGATTCAGTTGAAATTTGATATGCATATAATCTTCTGTGACCCAAATATGGACGTGTACCAAAAATAAATAAATATTATAAATGGGGTCACATTTTGCGGGAAGACGAGAAAATTTAAAAAAAGTTTTTTCAAATGTACCGTGTGATGTATCAAATGAATGGTCTCATCATAAGGACCACAACTTTTTTTAAATATAAAATTGATCAATCCCTTATCTCTGATACAACTGACCCTAAAACTTTGAAAAATATATATAATAGGATACCTCTAGATTACAGAAAAACCTATAAGAAGACAATTTTAACGTAAAATATTTCAAAAAAAACGTTCGGAACCCTTTGCTAGCGAGTCTGTTTTCTTCATAATTACGTTTTCTCTTGGTGTATAATAAAGTATAAATAAATAAAGACTATATACTTTTAAATGACGTAGCTTAGACTCACCAGGTACCTGTAGATAGCGAAGGGCACATACTCCAGCATGACGAAGACATCAGCCACTGCCAGCCACTTCAGCAACCGGTTAATAGGGGTCACTGCTAGGTCCCGACGGGTCAGGACCGCTACGTTTAGCGCATTGGCTAGACTGCCGAAGAGACAGACCTGGAGAGGGCAAAATATTGAAATAAAGATAGAGGGAAAATAACTGATGGTGACATTAAAAAAACACAAGTACACAGTTAGAAAAGTATCCTATCATAAACACTTATAAGAAAACTAAAACGTAAACTTTGAGTATCAAGCTGATTTATTATTTCTTGATTATTGAATAGGCAAATAATAGCAATTTAAATATGTCGACAATTAATAGCAATTTAAAGAGGTAGGAAGTGCCTATCTTCGGAATTCCTAAAATGCTCAAACGAAGTAAAACGCAAATTTTATCAACGCCATTATTTTTATTAACTGGGCTGTGGTAAATTGGATGTTGTTATGCGAGACAAATCTTCACTAATTGAATAGATCAGTCCCAAAATTCATTACTTGCTAAATAAGTGTCCAAATATTATTGGTGTCGTAGAAACAAGCCAGGAGTAAACTATATTTCTCTGTAGTTAATTTTAATAGTGTAATAATATTTCGAAAACAAACAATTTTCCAAATACAATGGGTCTTCGCCTACGACGTCTACGTGATCAGAATAATTTGTAACAAATAATAAAATTTCTAATATTATAACATCATTAGTATCATCATCTGCCTAGCCTTTTCCCAACTATATTGGGGTCGGCTTCCAGTCAAACCGGATTCAGCTGAATACCAGTATTTTACGTGGAGCGGCTGTCTTCCAGACCTCCAAACCCATTAACCGGGTAACACGGTACTCCTTGGCAAGACTGGTGTCAGATTATCTGGCTTCTGACTATCCGTAACGACTGCCAAAGTTCTACAAATGACAGCCGGGACCAACGGCTTAACGTGCTTTCCGAGGCACGGAGGAGTCTCGGTATGTTAAGATGGTCACCCATCCACAGACCAACCTCGGCAAGCGTTGCTTAACCTTGAAGATCGACCCGTGCGGCTGTTATTATTTAGCCACGAGCTCCTTATCATTAGTATACAAACTAATTTAAATCAATAGCAAAAATTTGGTTCCTGAAAATCAAAGTTTTAAATATGAAGTTAATTCATAGAAGCATAACAAATGAAAGCCTACGAAATATAATGTAAAAAAAAACTTTGAAACTTACCAGTAGGCTAACGTATCCGTGTATACTGTTGTAAGCGAGAATCAAATCTCGAAATTCCCCGGAGCAATACTCCGACTTCTCACATTCTTTTACAACAGATATATTGTATTTATTTCTCCAGTCTTCTAACACTTTAATAACATCGCCAATATTGCTTGTATGGTTGGACCCTCTATGTTTGAGTATCGATATGAATCGTGGGTCTTCAAAGAAGAAGTTGTATGAGCCATTCGATCCAGCGGCGTACCCGTGGGTGTCATTGTCCGCAAGCATTGTGACGCCCCTTTGTTCATCACTTAAGGCAACACGTACTATTTCTATTCTTCCGATCTCCGACCAATTTTCTCGTTGTTGGCTTCCTCAAACCACTGAATAGCTTTCTCATGTCGTACAGTTTTCTTTCTGAAACAAACAAAATTAAATGCTATAGTTTTCGAGCAAAAATTTGTGTATTATCAGACCATAAATTTTAATCTGTTATCATTTTAACAGGCAAAATATTCCTAGATAGTTTATCTGTCGGGAAATCTATAGTTAAATAATAGCCAGACGGTACATGAGACTTTTCCAATGCAGGTAAACTTTAAACAAATACCAAAGTACTTAGGGTAATACTTTGGCATCTGATAGTGTTTGGCGACAATTACGTAAAAGAATTCTACGAATCTGTTTGAAAATATTTTAAAATGTACTGAACTTCAGTTTCAGCAATTTTAGTTGAATTTTTAAAACGGAAGCAGAAAATTTATTATGTCAGAGCTTATCCGAAAATATATTCTAAACATAATAAAGGCCGCCGTTCCGAGCGCTGTCGTTTAAGATTATACGTATACGAATCCGGTAAGTATGTCTAAATAAGCGTTAGTGGTATCTCCGTATACAGGAATGTAGGAAATTCAGAGACTTTTATAATCAAGTAGGTGCTAGGCGAATTCTAGCAACATTTTCTTTATAAAATCAAATAATTATGTCATGTGTGATGAATTGATGATGAAGGCAGAGTTATATTATCGCCAAGACTGGGACAGGTAAATAGTAAAACACATGAAGAAGTCTGAATGATGCAACAGTTGTGGAGGTATTCACTCATTGTTCGTTTTCACTATCAATTTCCTTGTCGTGTTCCCTTTATATATTGCTTCAACAAAAAATGTGATAGCCTTGTGAATGCTCAGTACTGAAATAGAACTGGAAACATCATTTCAAATCCATCTTGGTTTTATTTTTCCTAGCACGTGCGAACAATCACGTACGAAATCATAATCCGGTAACAATGTAATAATTGTGTAATTCTTACATAACATTTAAAATCGTTCATATCCCACTTCACCTAAATATTATTGTTCTACTCAAACTAGGTAAAAGAAATAAAAACACAGAAAAGATTTGGCATATAATCCTACAAAAGAATAATAACCACTTGACGAACACAAAGGAACTCGTAACATTTAACAAAATATCAAAAGACTACTTTAGCGTAATCACTTAAGGCCGCAATAACATCGTAGCTCGTTTATAAAATACCGACTGAAAATTCAACGTCAAATCATCTTTAGGACGTGCTCAAAATAGAATTATTAATTATGGTGCGAGTTTGTAAACGGCTTATTCTACGTTAGGGTTACCAACGGTATTCTCATATAGAGTAGTTTACTCTATACCACGATGCAAACCTACTTAATAATCTACTATAAAAGCAATAGAGAACTCTAAAATACTGTATTTTATTGACTTTAAATTAAATTTATGGAATTCCTGTCACTTCAGCATTCACTGAGAGACTGTCTGTCGAGACAATTGTATGCCTTCAAATCCTACCAGTTTTCTACGACGGGCATCACTTAGAGAGTGTTCTTTACGCTTTTTTGGAGCAATTTGTCAATATTTGACCAAACTGTTCCATTTTGTTTCTGGCAACTGGCAATGATGTCGACCCAGTACTTTTTTTATAAGTCTATACTCTTGATTGACTAGGTCTCAAACCAGGTAATAAGTTATATGTACCATACCTAATCTAGAAAAGTTGGCAACCTTATCCTATTCTGTACAGTACCGGCTATATTGTAAATCTCTCAACGTCAGTCAGCTTCGAACGATGGCGACGTATAATTCCTAATTTATAGTCTGCCTGGATTCATTACCCACGTCTGTGGTGGCCATCCCTTTCCTAGATACCAATTCAGCATTAATATTAGCTACGGTTGCAATTTCTAAGGTGAAGATAGATTTATGATTAAAGAAGACGTTAAAAGATTGTATCTATATAATAAAACTCTTGCGTTACGGAGTGATTGAGTGACTGACAGTCAACGCACAGCCGAAACTACTGGTCGTAGAAGACTTAAATTGGGCATGTAGGGTCCTTAGGGATACAGGAGAAGACGCCCCGGGCGTCGGGAGTCGCAGGGCGATCCCCGGCCACCGTAGGCGCGGGCCTGCGGACGGCGAGCGTTGGGTGGCTCGCTGTCCGATTACCACCAGGCCCGGGTCAATAGCGCGTTGTGTTTCACGCGCGCCTCAAAGAGATGTCAGCAGAGAAGACGGGGCCCGCTAGGGTCAAAGCCTGCCAGGGTTGCGGAATTTGCTCGAAAGAGTCACCGCGGCCCTGGAACGCAAAGGGCTGTAGAAGGAACACGGATGGGTTTTAGTCAGTAAAAGTCTGACACGCCCTTCCACTCCACCCAGAGTTGAAGAAGTTATTTGATGATTTCCCATCCTTTAAAAAAAAAAAAAAAGGGTCCTTAGGAAGTGTAGGGGAGCACTAAGAGAGGATTTCCAGAAATTCCTACGGGAACGGGATATGCGCGTACGAAGTCGCGGGCAAAAGTAGTTTTTCAAAAAAGAGTTTCGTCTAAAAACGCAACATCTAAATTGCCGAAACATTTTGTGGAAAAACTATACGCACTCAAGTAAAATTATCGGCATCTAGAATTCTAGAACAATGCAGTATATTGTTTACGCTCAAACAATAACAAGCTATAAATTTTAAAATATTTTCCTTATGAATGGATACCACTTACTTGTGCAATATATTCCTTGCTACCGTTTACAAAACTTGTACACAAAATTATTAAATAGAAACACAAATAAATCATATGAATTACACCAAGCAACTAAGCTGGCAAACTACTTAATTCACGCTTCTACTCTACTTAATAAAGCAAATAACATCAAGTCATATACTTTAAAGAAATTCGCCCAGAAATATTCTGGAATTGGCATTTGTCACGAATGGGTTTTTCATTTTCACTATTGCCCCGAATTGACTTGTAACATTAATTATTTCGCGCCATATTGAACCAATAACAACATCGTCATTGCTTTACCTGAAACATGACTAACCTATTTCTTGTACAAAGTCATATTTTTCATACTATGGTCGGTCGACAGGTGTATTTATCATCGCAACGTGTTCACTTAATTCGTCAATTTATCACGGGGCTATATTTTTCCATTGGTTTCCATGCTCTAGCAACTTTTTCAACTTTACCGTCCTCGTCATTCTCGATTGTTTTTATATCGTCGCTCGTTCGTGTGAAGTGACGATCGGCAATAAACTCGTATCTAAACTCAAGAGCAGAACACTTTTGTCGTTCATAAAATAAGGGATACTACGATCTCTGATACGACAAGACCGGTTAATTCTAGTTCAACAGTTTATTGTGTAAGTTCCATCGACACTGCCGTACATAGATCGTTCACCTCATGGTTTAGTAAACAACATTACTTATTTTCTAGAGGATTTTCTAAAAAAATAGACTTTTTACGTCAAGATAAAGCTGCTTCAATATTTATGAGGTCCTTCATTAAACCGACCAGTGGGGTAAATTCCTTTTTGGCAGCGGTCGGCTATGGGATGCCATGTGGTGTGACGTTGGTAAACAGGAAAACGGATTAAAACCTTCCTCAGCGTTTGATCGAAATTCACAGTTTTGTTTGGAGCCGGAATAAAGTCCCTAAGTTGACATTTAGTTACATTGACTATATCAAAAACATTAAAATGGGATTCAATATTGCGGTTTCTACTATACTTTTTCCTGTATGCAGGTATGTTCTGTTTTCTTTTCCTTCGCTCATTCATTATCCTCATTGGTTAAATACATGTGAATGAGCTATTTTGGTTTAACATGCGAATCAAAACACTTACTATGCTTTTATTTTTCGTAAAGGATTCGATTGAATTGATACAGCAAAACTGTCGCAATTTTATATTTATATCATCCAGATTTTTTTTATTTTTATTATCTTGTATTTCTCATAAGAACATGATACAGTACACATAAATGTGATTTAATCTATAAATACATATAATAAAAATGTAACGGATCGCTGTCTATACATGGAAGATATATGAGTAAAAATATTATTGGGACCCTTATCAATGCAAATCGCACCCAAAACAATGATTATTAGAATTTTTGTCTGTTTGTTTGTTTGTTTGCACGCTAATCTCAGAAGCGGCTTATCCGCTTTAGATGTGGTTTTCACTAAAACATTATGGTAAGCTTCACTTAAGATTTAGTGTTTGTTTCATGTCAATCGGTTCACAAAAAAAAGGTCATGACAATTTAAAGAATCGCGTCACATTTGTTAAACTATCTATTCTTTCTCTGTTCAGTAGCATTGACTGAAACTTTACTAAACTTCATAATTTTATTATAAAAATGTCTGCCCCAAGTAACTATGCCACGCGGACCTAAGTTGCGGGCAAAAGCTAGTTTTAACATAAATTTATGATGTTTTCTATTTCCTCATTTCAGCACAGAAAAAGAACCATATTACTGTTTGGCTGGATAAGTTGCTATGTTTACAAAGTAGCTAAATACATATTTATGTAGATATATCGCCAGCAAAGATGGGATATACAAATTAACAATTGATTTCACAAACGGGTTAAAGAATAAATTATGATATATGTAAATAAAGCATAACAATATTATATCACAACTGATTGCGGTTCGGCTGGCCGGCGCCGTCCTCTTTGAATATTCATTATTATGACATTTCACTGATAATTTCCATTCGGTTTAATGTCAGAATTGAAATCTTCCATGGTCACTATGTAGGTACTGGTACTATCAGGTAAAGGGAATTTCAGATGCTTTAGTGTCTTGCTACATCTATTCCTTAAGACTGAGAGAAACAGTAACCTTTTTCTTTGTAACTAGTGAGTGACCACGTGTATTTTAAAATATAAATAGATAACATTTCGACACGGGCACAACACTACTGCAACTCACACTAAATTGCACAATCACTAAATTAAAGAAAACAAGAGAAGACAACATATTATATGAGAAATACATAATTACTGTCAATGACGTTCTATTTTCTCTTCTAGTTACAGTTACTTAACTGTAACGGTGCAGAACTATTTCCATTATAACTATTTCATCAGACTTGATAAAAAAAGAAAGAAAGAAAATCAGTTTATTCTGCCGGATAAAACGTACAGAAACACTTAAAACTAAAAAACTTATCAACTACAATAATTATAACAAAAATAAATAAAAACTAAAAAAAAACCCATCACTGTCAGCCCATGTCAGGACCGGACATTAATTAAAAAGTGTCTCTGGTCACACCACAGGCAAAACAGAACACAGTTCAGCAGTTGTCTATGGCATGACGCCCGACTGACTGACAGCGACAACATGGAAACAAAACTAACTAACTAATAAACATTTTAGACAGTGAAAGTAATTGTAGAAAATATACATAAAATCAAGTTATGTGTCGTATCCGAGCAAGAATCGGTCATTTGCTCAGCATAAATGAAAAGAAAGAGAAAGAGTTATAATGGAAATAGTTTGAACAAAAATATCAAATAAAAGCCTAAAATAATTCCTTAATTTCAAAACCCTGAATATGTAAAACTCTTCACGTTTGAACCATTTACGAATCTTAAAAAAATAAGTGTAATTTCAAATACATACTTTTATTTATTTGCAAAGAGTTGAATAAATATATTATATAAAATGGCGGACTGCTCCAAAAATACAATTTCCTATGTAAAGAGTTCTCTTTTTCTTTCATACGTCGGGTCTGTTAACATTCTGCTAGGGGCAGCTATCCCAAATCTCGGCTTCGTCTCTAAATCTGCAAACATCGCTATAATATAACCTCTCTTTGCCGAGCAAACACATTCTTCGACGTTATTAAAGTTCCTTTTCAAACAACATTGAAGAATTTACATTTTATATGCCAGTATCTATTAAGTATGTAGGTACTGCTATTGTTACCCTGTGTACATTGTAAGCGCACGCGAGCCAGCGTTTTATGTCCCTTGCTCCATTACTAACGACTTTGATGGACCCATTGTGTTCGTGGACGGCAATGGATGTAATCCTAGACGCCATTGTGAAAGAAGAGATAGGTTTTACAGTGCATGGGATAGTTTTAAACCTAACTGGCCACTAAAGAACGTCAGTGATGCCATAAAAAAAGAAAAATAGCTTACCTTTGACAGAATTACAAACATGGAACGAATGTTGATTTTGTTTTGAGAATTTACTGCCAAAAACGACTTTGTTTTCAAAATGTTGTAGATACAATACCCGAAATAGATGAACACTTGGTACAGGAGTTCTCTTTGCAACTCAGACGACCTCCATAAAATTTGTTTGGAACACCTTACCTTGTTTCCGTAGGTAAACGAACTGCAAATGGTATCAACAAGAGATGCGTAGGTACCTACCTACTATGCTATTTTGTTATAGTAAACATAGAAATAGCAACAGGTCAAGTCCGTCATAAGGAAATTCATAGCCCAAATGTAAAAACAAGGAAAGAAAAATATCTTTATAGTAGTTTCATCTGACCTTTTCAACGTTTATTCATAGTTTAAATTTAAGAAAAATATTGTATCAGTGGGTTGTTTATCGATGAAATATTGATCCCGCACTCACTAGATTAAGGTCAAAGTCAAGTCAAAGTCAAAGCATTTATTTCAAATAAACCATTATCAGGTACTTTTGAATTGTCAAAGTCAGTCCGTCAAAAACATGAAGCTATTTGCACGTTCGCAAGCGTAGATCTCTATGGAGAAGAACGTGCAAGAAACTCCACGGACACTCTTTTAAATCATTTTATGTTTACAAAAATCCTGGTTACATACACCTTGTTGCTTCTATATATGAGAAAAATGTAAAGAAAGAAAAAAAACAATTTATAGTATGAAATATTAAAATGCGGCAGTGGCAACCAAGGGATGACCAGTCTCCACTGACGGCGCCCGTTCACGAACATGACGCGTGCATCAGCACCATTCAGCTCAACTATTTTGAAGGGAACTGAATGATCCGATACACGCGCCACCATCAGCGAGACATTGGAGTGAGCATGACACACCCTCAACTGCCCCTGCTATTTCATGTCAAACAAGGAAACTATCTGTTAACATAATGGTCCAGGGTTCTCACATTTACAGAACTTGAAATAAAAATTGCTTCTAAATTATATAAAACTATGAATATCAATCTGAAAAGACAGAAAAAGAAAAGTTTATTCCAAACATAATATAAGATAATGCGGAATAGTATTATTATTAGACATAAAAGAGGGTGAGCATCTCTTCCAAATATAAAACCTAACTAGTGGAACCAAGCGGCTGAGGCTGTGGAGCAGGACCGGCATTTAGCCAAGCATTTTTATCAAGGATATAATCTTCCAGTTTATAATATGCCTGTCTACATAGAGTGCGTTTTATGCATGTTTTAAATTTTTTCTCATTCAGTTCGAGAATCTCACGTGGTATTTTATTATAAAACTTAATACAATATCCCATAAAAGAAGTGTGTACTTTAGCCACTCTGAATCGGGGTTGATCTAATTTATTCCTATTTCTAGTATTAAAATTATGCCTATCACTAATCTTATTAAAAAGATGAATATTTTTCCGAACATACATAATGTTTTCGTATATGTATTGACAAGGTACCGTCATGATGTTAAGGGCCACTTAAACCTTCAATATGATTATATCCAAAATCTATCTCACAGGGAAGCCTATATTTTAATCGAATAAGCTATTTTACGTAAATCCCTACTCAAACAAACTTTCATCTTTGTTTTATTAATCTTATATACGGAGGCTTATATTATGAGCTTCAAGTAAAACAAGGAGGGTGAAATAATCGTACCAGTAAATTTATTTTTCCTACTAAATTCCTGATAGCTACAACCTGGGAGTCTTTTAAGTCAAGAGTGAATAGGTTACTTCTAGACAAGCGTACTCCATCTTCGACCACATCATCGCTTACCATCAGGTGAGATGGTATGTTTACTCGCCGTTCAGGATCTGGTCGAAATCGAGTTACGTCTGAGCAACATGACTGGTATGAGCGATTCTACCATTAGTAGGAGATTAGCGGAGCGTGGTCTGAAACCTCATAAATTAGCTAATGGCCCAAAACGCGCCTTAACTTTGCACTTGAGCGCTTAAATTGGTCATACATACCTTCAACGGATCAAAGTTCTCTTTTCTGACCAGAGTAAGATCATGCTGTATGGTAACGACGGAAGAAAGAAGGTGTATCGAAGAGAGGGAGAGCGTTTTGCACTGTGCTGCATTGAAGAAAGAGTCAGTTATGGTGGCGGTTCATGAATGGTTTGGGGAGGCATAGCGCCGATGGAAAAACTGAACTTGCTTTTGTATCTCGAACATACCGCAGGCATTGTAAATGAATATTTGAGCGAAGTCGATATTACGGTTACGGGCTGGCCAGCAAGAAGCCCGGATAAGAGCCCGGGGAGGAAATACGAGATACAGAATAAATTTTAATAAATATTTTTTTGTATTACGTCTTTGTTTTTAACATTTCACAAATTCTTCTTAAAGGGTAAAACATAGCTGTTGAACAAAACAGGATATATGCGTACGAAAACGCGGAAAAAAGCTTGTGATATAAATTTATCTACTCAAATCGTTACCCATTCTCCACCAATACATTTATTATTCCCGCCCAATAATATGGTTCAAATACAAATCTATGAACAATAACACGAAACGCAATTAGAACAATCATGGCTGTCGGTATCGGGCCCGTGATCAATCATGTAGCCGTTATAATATTCAGCATATTGGTGACGCTGCCGTTTATTGATATGTTAGGCCTTTGTTTAACTTTTGTTTGGTGCAGTTTGGATATCATTATTATTTAGGTGAAAGGGAAGAAAAACATTGGAAATTTTGTGGAAAATTTCCGATTAATTAAGTGATGACTGAAAATTCAATCCAGGCACTCAAAGTCAAATTCAGTCAACGTATACCATATATAGTAGGCGCCAGATAATCGTGGAATAACGGTTATTGACCCACCTACAATTATTGACATTTTTAATTTGAAAAACGGAATTAATGACACAAAGCTGTCCCGAATCATCATCTCTCGTGATCCTTAACATTGTCTAATAATGAAAAACGATTCATATTTAATTGTTCAGGTACCTATGAACAGTTATTAGGGAAAGGTCAATATACTTTATTCCACATTTATCTGGCGCCTACTATAGTATAAGCAAACAGGGCGGCACATAACAAGGACAGGGCGGTTCGCATGTTTTTATGACGCCACAAATTGGTGCGTAATTAACCCGTGCAGGCCGAAGCAGACTTACTCTCTCTCAAAATCTTCGGGAGCGATCCCGTGCGCGAGATTTAAAATGCCGTGTTCTTTGAACGGTGACCGCGCTAAACAATAGTACGTTTGGCCAAATCTTTAGTATTTCAATCTATAGGGTGGTAATATTTTTTTAATGGAAAAAGTAAACGTATTGCACGAACTCCTAGCAACATGGAGCAAGAGCTGCATGATGATGATTTACTTAAAAATATGAAGAAGTTTTACTATGACAATATAAAAAAATCAGGAAGAAAATTTACACTCGCACAACTCGACAAACTCGAACGATAATATCTTGGGAACAGCTCCTTATTGTTCGCGATTTCTGTGTTGGCCCTATACTGAAAGTTGTTCATTGAATATTGAGGACCTTCACACAGTAAAAGATTACCAACGCATTATCAGTCACCCTGTACATTATACGAAACATTTTCAGTTTTATTATAAAACAGATTTTGTATGAGAAACCTGCCGTCGAAACCACCCACTAAGGAGGACCTTGTCCAACAAAATACTAGAATTGAATGTTTGGGAGAAAACGAACACAAATTTCTCTTTTTGCTTTGATAAATTCATAACATTTGTATTTTCATTGTCCATTTCGTTAATGCTTGTTAAAATCTGGTCATATTGTACGAGGTAATAGGGAGGTACACCATAAAACAACAATGGAGAATAACAACGACGTTGTAGCCGACACACAATGACGAACAATTAAGGTTCTTCCATAACAATTACTGACAGTGTAAGGTTCTAACTGAACTGAAGAAGGTATTCAACGAAACAAGTACGGTACAATGTTTATCAAACCGTAAAAATATGTTCTTGGAATAGGTACCTACTGAATGTGGAAATATATCAACTGCAAATGGGAAACTAAAGATAAATGGAAAGAGCACTGAAAACGTAGCGAATACACATGTTTCTCACAGCCAACGAGTTTGAATTCGCCAATAGACTATCACCAGGTTTCTGAATTGAGATATTGAAGTTAAAAACGTGTCAAAGTCTAAATAAGAGTCTTGATAAATTTTCAACATTGGATTATTCATTAAGAATGTTATGGCTGCTATCTAAGCATCAATTCAAAACTCAAAACTCAAAAAAACTTAAAGCATTTATTTCAATTAAACCATTACAGGCACTTTTGAATAGTCAAGGTCGGTCTGTTCAAAGAGATGAAGGCACGACACGTTCACAAAAGTAGATCTCTATGGAGAAGAACGTGCAAGAAACTCCACGGACACTCTTTTAAATCAATGTTTTTTACAATGATATGGTTACATCATTCGTGTGAAAATTATACAAACATACAAATATGTGAAAACGATGTAGAAAGACTTGCACGATCAAGCGTCCGAAGTAAAAAAAAAGCAGCAATTCAAGGAACAAATCATTGAAATAAGCCGTGGCAACTGAGGCATGACCTAGCTGACGGCGCTCGCTCAGCAATATGACGCCTGCGCTAGCACCATTCGGCTCAACCACTTTGAAGAGTGCCAAATGATCCAACAGGATAAGTAACTACTTACTTGTTAGTCAATTACAAGCAGAATCGTTACAAGACCGCTAGTTGTAAATATTCTCTCAACTTACACAAATATCATCGTAAACCATTAATTAAAATTTTAATTTTCCCATTTGGCCTTCGAAGTATTAATCAATTTATAACTTGCTACTTTTGTCAACGAAGCCTTTCCATGAACATGTGAGAATTAATACATTTACGACGATGGTTGCTTCTAAAAGTAGGTAAGTAGGTTCCTCAAGGTCCTTATCTTAGTTCGCTAATATTTCATAACTGTTGCATTTAAAAAAGTCGTTGATTAATGAATTTGTTTGGCACAATAATATCGACTTAATTCATTAAACCACAAAACGAAGCTTGATATGGAAACATAAAAGTAGTTTAACAGACAAACCTATCAAATAATAAGTACCAGTTTGTAACCACAGATTAAACTGTTGAGTTATTATCTGTTTTCCATTATTCATAAAACAATTTACATGTATTAACCATTATCGTAATAAATATGATATGTTTGCGAATACACAATATATATACATACTGATTATTAATATGTAGATAATGTGTACTGCCCGATTGGCCGTTCGTTAATCTCGCGACTACTTTATTTTAAGACTTGGGTACAATTTCAGGCAAACAATGTTTTGAAAGGTTAACTAGAAATTTATCAGCTGTGGGGATTACGTTACGTGTGAAAATAGCAATAGACTCGCCCACATCGGCGGCCTCTGGTAACTTTACCTGTAAAGCCAGTTTATACAAATGACATTTATAAATATTCAGAGCCGGATGTGGGATCCGTAAAGTCGGACCACTTGCGGACGGAAGCTTTGCTGCTACACCTTTCCAAAAGATTTGCTAACATTTTCAAATCCTACTTATATTATGAATGTGTAAGTTTGTCTTTTTTGTTGTTAATCACACTCATACATCGAAGGCTGAACAGCTTTGGTTAAAATAAGTCCATGTTTAGATTAAGATTATTTGTTTCCCGGTACCTAGTACGTTCATGTGTGATAATTTTTGATTTTCGAACTGGCGAAGACGCTGGCATGAGCTAGTAACAGATAATCAAAGAACACACACTAAAAATAGTAGAACAAAGTATTTCAAGAACTGATGAACCATTATCTTCACGGCACTAACTAAAAAACATTTTTAGATCTCAATCGTAACTTTTGTAAGAGAAAACATCTGTATGAATTGAGTTAAATTTTATCCTAGAAATACGCGAGTGCGTAGCTTCATTCAATTCTGCTCTTTTATTTATTTAGGTATTCATTCCAATGGAAGCTAACGATGTGAGCACGTTATTAAAACAGATGCCGCTAATTAGCTGGTGGCAGGTAAATAAAGCTTTATTCTAGACTTCGTAAAAAACTAGTTGGCAATGGCAGTGTTTTACTATTCGAATAAAGGAATTCGGAGTTTCGTATTTTCCGGTTACACAGGAAATTGCAACAATATGCCTGATCAAGTTTACGACAGGGCTTGCAATCAAATCTCAATTGACTGTTGTGATTTGACGACCATCATAACAGTCAATCTCCTTGAATGACGTAACTTTTGGCAGCTGATTAAATTATCGTGGTAACGATATCTTTGGCAACATTTTCAGGTCACACATTTGATAACACAATCACTGATTTGCTAATAAAGCCTAAAGCGTAGGTAAGCGTAATTTTTTCGCGTTTTATCATCATTATACGCGCCATCAATGATAATTTTACACAAATCCCTTTTCTGTATGGCAACAAATTACGAGTAGGCGGGAACAAACGTATGGGTTCATTTGTTTAATGTGAGCAAAGGTGATTGACCAAAACCAAAAATATACAATCATACCTTATTGAATACTTACTACATGCTCTCAAAACACGCGACTTACTGTCGACCGTACAATTTCTATAAAATGCTGACAGTAAACTTATCTTTGGTGCTCCCATACATCTATAAATAATCCCATAGAGCAATACAAAGTCACTTTTCATGTCTGTCAATGTAACCGCTTAGTTTTCCTTAACCAGGCATCAGCTTTTGATGTGGTTTTCACCATAATTACGAGAAAGTGTGCATTAACTTTCAACTTAGGTTATATATGTAGCACAGAAATTGCAAGGATCTATAAATTTATATACATACTAGCTTTTGCCCGCGAATTCGTACGCGCATATCCAGTTTTTTCCCGTTCCTGTAGGAATTTCGGGAAATCCTCTCTTAACGCTCCCCTACACTCCCCAAGAAGCCTACATGCCAAATTCAGCTTCAGCTTTCTATAGTTTAGGCTGTGCGTTGTCTGTCAGTCATTCAGTCACTCAATCACTCAGTCATTCAATAACGGAAAAAATTTATATAAATATGGATTAATGATTAATACGTGAAGCAAAAATTTTGTAACTTCCCTATTTACGAAAATTACGCGGATGGAGGAGTATGAAATTTGGCACAGTTTATGTGGAGAAGGAGTGAAGAAAGCTAAATTTTTTTATACCTAATCATGCTTAAAAATATATTAAATTAATAAAACAAAACATTACACAAACTACCATGTGTTTAACATACACACATAGGTATATATACAAATTAAAATTTAAATGAATTATGGTCGAATTTCGACCACCGGGCGACCATTATTCCACATAAAAATTCATCACGCTACACGATAGGTACCTATATTGATTTACTTTTCATTGCAAAAACGTGTTAGATTATTACAAGCGGACGAGCTTTATCTATGTATGATGTAGGTTTCATTATGTAATCTCCTACGTAACATGTAGTTTGAAGTTAACTTTACTGCAAATTATTAGTCTGATAGAACAAGTTTCATATCAGTCGGATAAAACTGTTTGTAAAGCTCTCGTGAGCACATAGTGACTCTTTAATCTTTTAATATAAATATTTTATGTTTTATTTCGGTAACCTTCGAAAACGTTGAGATTATGTTTGGTAGAAAATTAAGTAATGATGTTTCAAAAGATTATGCAATCATTCGTTTACGAGTGCTTACATTCATGGTATACTGAAAGATCTATTCCCCTACAGACCACATTCTGCAACTGGAAATTGGCGTTTTAAAAAATGGGCCACTTTGAGCTATGATAACTTCAGTTTGACTTAGAAATAAATTATAATAAACTTACATTTTAAACCTTATGCAATTTCATGGATAAAAAAACCAATACTTTAAATTACTACATTTTTTTTAAATTATGATGACTGGTGGTCAGCGGTCTCATACTTTTGTCTTTTATCACACCCACAAATGGAGAAAAGACAAGAGATGAAAGACTAATGATCTGGTTTGGTCCGAAGCAACACAAAAATGTAAAAAAGAATATAGATATGCGTCACAACATTACACATGCACATTGGATTTAAATGGCGTCGTTATTCGCAAGTAGTTTAGAGTCAGACTATTGTCTCCAAGCACCATTAAATGGACCGACTCGCTTCACTTGCTACATTCGCATGAAAAGATAAACACCTGATGCACTCAGCGCTGTTTTCCTCTTTTTGGACAACAATGAAAATACTATAGACATTTTGTCTAAAAACAGGTGGAATATTCTATTATTATGAGCCTGTGTTGTCGCACTGCAGGGCAAAGGCCTCCCTTCCCTCCTTACACTTTCCCGATCTTCTGCAATTTTGGGCCAGTCCTTTGAGAAGGAGTCCAGCTCATCCCGCCATCTCTTTTTGAGCCTGCCCCGTTGTCGTTAAAAGTTGGGATAATAGTATTTAAATTAAAGGCGATGACAATAAGCCTGCAGAGGACAATACTTATGGTTTAAATCTCCCTGTTTTGGGCATTATTTGATACCTACTTTAAAACCTCGAAAACTGTAAACCTGATATTGCAGTTAATTGATTAGCACACCTACTATTAGAATTGATGTTGTATATCTATGTATACAGAATATAGGTAAATAAAAGCTAGATTACAATCCAACATAACAATGAAAAGAGCCAACAAAAGTCGAGACAAATAATATTTTGTTGGCGATTTTTGTGTCAGTTTATGCGTACAATTCCATTGATGAAACGCATCGTGACAAAGCCATAGAACCTGTAAGTAATGAAGAATACATCGAAGCAGTTAAAAACACAATTGTAATAGAAATTACATTGAATCGTGACCCACCGACCACGCACTAAGGCGTGACTCGGAAAAAGTCAACTGCTCATGCATCAATCATAATAAAGGATGAGTAAACTGCCGAGAGACGGCTTGAATAATTCAATACTTGCAACTTAAATCTACTACAGGGGACAATAAATGACTGCTCTATTAAATTTTCTCTGTTTTTATTTGAACACGTGTGCGGGATTGTGTTACGATAGTGTTTTATTTTTAGTTTTGGTATATGCATAATTAATTTTAAGGTAATCGTCCACCTATATCGTTGTGATTTCAACCTGTGATATAACTACTGCAAGGCAAAGATCTATTCCTACGCTGGCTGATTGCGTGCTAGCTACGAGTATTTCAGATATTATTAAATCAAGTTTCCATCAAGATGTTCCCATCCGCATTAAATCAAATAAATACCTTTGCTGCAATTTAATCCCTCTGGACCAGTGTGCCTAGTTACAAACCACCAAGATTGGATATCAGGAAATTTGCAAAGTGCAAGCAGAATATGACATCTATAAAACATCTGTCTTGACGCAAAATGGTCTCTCAACACCAGAAAGCTCATTTTAATAAGACTTGACGTCTTCAACAAACCGAAATGTGATGCATCTCATTTCTTAGTTCTAACGTTTATTTGCAGTGCAGGTGTACAAACAGCTTTCTTCAAGGAAGGAAGCTTTACGGAAATAAGTTGGTTGTACTGTCTCGAATAGCTTGAACGTGAAGGACGTGAAGGAAATAAACTAACAGACAGTCTTCATACAGGTAGGTATAAGTAAAGCACCGTTTATACCACCACTCCAGTATAAACGGTGTTTTACTTATCATAGTCCGTCTATCTAGACTTTGACCTTTGAGTTGGTATCGGTGTTTCTTTTCATGATAGTCAAAGTTGTTAAAGTGTTATTTTTCCTATTCATAAAAATAAGTACTATTAATCAAACCAGCACCAAATAACTTACTTATTTATCACAGAAGTCATCCATAAATGTCCAATGCTAGTAGGCTAGTCAGTCGACGCTACTAAACATTCATAAGCTTGCCAGACGGGTGATCGCACACGATACTCAATAGGAGTAGGTGTATTATTAGAAACACATAAATAACACCATGGCATCGATCGACAATACGCCCTCTTATAAAAGAGAACGCCACCCGGAACAAAACACGATAGCCGAAAACAAAACAAATGGAGATTTTCCTTTCCTTTCTTTAACACCGTCATTAATTCAGTCTCACACGAACAAATATGTTTTAAAAATGTGTGCACAAATTTAAATTTATCACCAGACCCATCTCTGAAGGAAACATGCGAGGAAATCCGCACATTTACAATTAAAATTCTAGACGTATATGTATATTGCTTTATGAAGCTTTACCTGTCGAGGAACGCCGCCATGTTTTAATGTTTACACCTTCCGATTTATTGCCGGCGGCAACTTGACATGGATCGTAGGAAAAATCCTGACAATCCAATTCGCATTCGTAAAGTGCACGTAATATCGAAACGAGTCTTGTATTATGGTAAATTCTGAAATATCAGCGACGTATTTCGTAGAGGCAGGGTGTTATGGAAGGCGCAGTGTTCGATTTCGAGAAGGGGAAAAGTTTAATTGGATTTATTGTCAGACATAATCTCTCTATATCACGAAGTGTAAGCTGCTTTCGACACGTGAAGATAGGTTGCTCCGAAGGGAATTTACTCTATGGTCAATAAATTGTGGATATACGAATGTAGGTCAGAATCTATTCGCCTGCCATGCCGTGTATGTCTTCTGAATATAAATGCGTAACGTTATTTCTATCAACTAAACCTAAGCCGTGTGTATCTTGGAAAAGAATGGGTTATCCTCTTCTTACAAAAACGGTTTTGGAATAGATGACCCATAGTACCTATACATCAGCAATAAGTGGGAAAGCAACGGCTAGATAAAAAATATGGAAACAATGAATTATCAATCTTCGAAAGGTAGATGAGAGTAACCAACGATGACGTGCGATTTTAGAGTCCTAAATCCAGCAGGCAATTACATTCTGATGATTAGTACAGTCTGAGTTACTTACTCAGATACGTAGGAATATAATGAAGGCAAAGATATTTATTGCCCAGTGGACGATGAACTTTATAATGCTAATACTAGCAATATTACATTAATTTTAATAGCGCTAATGGATACATTTACATAATATGAATATATTTTTCGAATATTGACCAACGTAATCATACACCTGGCGCCGGACAATAAATGTAGTGTCGGACGACTGAGGTCAATATGACGACAAAATAACTGACTAATTTAGTGTATTTAATATATTGTCGGGCTTGATGTCTCCTAGTTAAAAATCTCTTAAAATACGTTATTTAGTGGAAAGTAATGCAGGCCTATGTGACACAAATGAATGGCCGGTCGGTCGGGCCCTAGTTATCTGATATTTAAATTGAACTGGACTTATTTGGCGCAGCCGTGAGCCACACGTTTTCTTTTGTTTTGTTTACTTCACTTTTGCTCTGTGCCACACATTTAATAGCAAAGATTGAAATGTTTGCTTCCTCTCTTTGTTAGATAACAACTGTTACTGTCAGGTCGGTATTTCTCTACGATATATAATTTTACATTCTATCGCAACGGGCGTCAAACTGCAGCCCGCGACGTAGCAAACAATTTTAGTAGACAATGACAATATCAAAATTGATTTTGCATGTAATTGAGGTAACTAAATACAATAGCGCGGAGCGGAAACATGAGTATACTCTTTCCGGATTGTGGAAATTTATTGGTCAAATTGCGTTTTCACAGCTCATAACAGTATGTCAATTGATTAGTGGTGTCCTATGGCCCTAGATCAGTGTGACGCCCGCCGTTCTAGTGTGTTTTATGTTTGTGTGTATTTTACAAAGGTTTTCGAAATAGGAAAACAAATTATGGAACTCAAATGGAACTGGGATACCTAGCAAGTCTCGGTGATTGTAGGTGGAGTAAGGCGAAGAACCAGTGGTGATCAAGGCCTAGAAGACGAAAAGTTGGTTATGGGCAAACGACATTAGTGCCATCGCCAGAAGAACCTGGTGGTGAAAAACATGAGGGTGGGATTGGAATAAGAAAAGGGAGGCCTATGCTCAACAGTGGGCGAAGTCGGGCTGTAGATGATGAGGATGATGATTTTAATTATAATGCTGGGTCATCATGAATACTTTCACCCCCTGACAGATTTATTTTGAACGACTTAAACGCCACTCTTTACATTAATGAGCAGGAAATGTTTTTATTCAATAACATTCCTCTAAGTCATTATGCAAGATCACAGCATTTGCCTACAATGCTACAGCGCGCTCGCGGCATATATCAAGAAACCAAAGCACTAATAGGTACTCTCTTGATACCATAACAATGAACACATATGTAAATGTTAATTATTCGAAACGATTGCTCTAATGGATTAATCTTCCTTCACATCGGAAAGATGAATCCATTATTTAGAGCAACCGTTTCGAAGACTTTCGCTGCTGAGGACATAGGATGCCCAGAAATTGCTACAACGGCCTTTTCCTAACCTAAAAACCATTATCTATCTGTCTAGCCTTTTCCAAGTTGTCAAATATATATTTTATGTTTCTTTCTTTCATAAAAATTTGTTCGGCGTTATTGATTAACAAACCTCTAAAACATCTTTACTAATCCATTAATATTATAAATGCGAAAGTGTGTCTGTCTGTCTGTTACCTCTTCTCGCTTAAACCGCTGAACCGATTTAGATGAAATTTAGTATAAAGATAGTTTGAGTCGCGGGAAAGGACAAAGAATTTTTTATCCTAGAAATCATCCTGGGGGTGAAAAGAGGGGTGGAAGTTTGTATGGGGAATCAATAACCACTGAACCGATTTAGATGAAATCTGGTACGGAGATAGATTCGACCTTGCAGAAGGACATAGGCTGCCTGCCTTCTGTCACGAGAAAAGGGCTTGAAGGGGTTAAACGTTTGTATGGGAGTACTGAGTTATTATTGAAGAAAACCATGAACCTTTATATTTCGGAACTTGGTATATATTTTTTTTTACATATTCAAGCATTTTTGAAAAATTAGTATCTTCAAAATAAAAATGGCTGCCCAAAGTAATTATTCCACGCGAACGAAGTCGCGGGCAAAAGCTAGTAATATTATAAATGCGAAAGTTTGGATGTTTGGATGGATGGATATTTGTTACTAAATCAAGACAGAACGGCTGAACGGATCTTGATGAAATTTGGCACAGAGGTAGATTACAGTCTGGGATAACACATGGGATCTTTTCATCCCGGGAGTATATATCCCTTGAGATAATTTTCGATATTCACGCGGCCGGCAACTAGTGCATAATATTATAAAATAGGATAGAAGTACGTACCTGTGTCTTTCTACAATATTATGCTAAAAAGAAATTCCCGTTCAAATATTTTCTACCATCAACCTGCTGAGTACCCTGTTCGTCATTTTCTTCAAAGGACCGTCGCTAAAAGTTACGCAGACACTCTTCACATCTACACCTTCGCGAGTCATTATACTTTCTACTTGAATGCAATTAATTTACCTAATTATGAAGGTGTAACAGTTACTTAGACGCTCTTAATATGCCGATACAGTGTAATTAAAAGGAAGAATGTTAAAGCTGTGCTTCAAAAGTCAATATTATAATTATTTTCTTCTTGATTGCAAATTCATATCCTGTGATGGTAATGTTAGGTTAGATGGGATAATCTATATACTAATCTATACCAATAAAATAAAGCTGAAGAGCTTGATTGTTTGTTTGAACGCGCAAAAAAAAATCCGGGGAAGACTGGTAGTTCCTGAGATTACTCTGGAACTACCAGTCTTTCCCGGTTTTTTTTTGTATTTGATAGCCTCATTCATGAGAAACTATGGCTATACTGGAACGGGAAAAAACGGTACCTACATGCGCGTATGAAGCCGTGGGCAAAAGCTAGGACCTAATATGAAAATCTCTGGAATCTATGGACACCATGTTTACGCAAATAAATATTATTATTAATAGAGACGATCTACCTAGTAAATACAGGGCTATTTTAGTACTTACCGCACGGTAAGTTTTTCCTGTGTGATGTGCAATAAAGAATACAATAAATATGGAAAAGACATGTCCGATGGAATAATGTGAAGTTTTTAATGTAACAAACACAAAAGGCTGTTGAATCACCTCTCCAACATCTTCGCATCGAACAGAATCCGCAGATGGTTCGTGTTATTTAAACAAGTTTTTTATCACGATTGTCTAAGCGGGAATCCATCTTACTGGAACTACTGACACTCACAAAACACAGCAATTTGTAGGATTATGATTTGTTAGCGTAGAAGGAAATTTGAGTTAACTTTTATTAAGAACTACATGTATGTACTTTTGCCCGCGACTTCGTATGCGCAGATACCGTTTTTCCCCGTTTTCGTATAGCCTTCCTCATGAACGTGGCTTTCATATACAAAAAGAATTTTCCGAATTCGAGTCGTAGTTCCATTAGCGCGTTCAAACAAACAAACATATACACTCTTCAGCTTTATTATTTTAGTATAATTTTTTCGTTTTGTTGTTTTCCAGGTGCTTACCATACTACAGACCCCCTATCCCCCCCTAACCCTAGACCGTACTATGAGGTGTCATTGCCATGTTGAATCCATTGTGAAAAAGGGATAGTGCTATTCGTCCTGACAAGTTCTGTCTCCCTCTTTCACACAGGAATCAGGATGACGTTGCAAGTTGTAACGTCATAGTAGGGGGAAGTAGGTTATATAGTTTCCTTTCTCCAAAACATGGTTGACAACAATGACTATCTGGGAATCCTTCAAAACAGTACATTTTCGGAATAAAAAGTAGTCTATGTATCCCGGGTTGCGTAATTTGTTCGAGAGAGTCACTGCGGCCCTGGAACGCAAAGGGCATTAGGAGGAACACAGATGGGTTTTTGTCAATAAGAGTCTGACACTCCCTTCCGCTAACTAACCTAAACCAAATTAATTAATCACAGTAGCAAAGTTTCATTACTTTACATTGCAAATTAAAATTTGAATATTGAGTGGCGTTTCCTCGCGCTCATAACCAATAGAATCAAATACAGAGGAAAAATATAGACAGAAAATAACTTTAACTTTATATACACTTAATGAAAAACTCCTCTGTATTACATATGTATATCCTCCAGAATTTGGGAATAGATATTCCAATTGATAAGTACTCATTGGAATGTCTAATAAAGTCTCAATAGTAGATTGATATTACACCCTAATGAGATATGAAACAAACTACGAGTACCTATAACGAGTAGGGAGTCTCGATTGTCAATTGTCATGTATCAAACTATCAATACTATGTTCATAACATAACATCTAGTTGATATGTACCTGGCGGCATTTCGGAAGCCATAATATCGGAAATTGAACACCAATATAATATTGTGTAAGGGATCGGAACTAAAATAGAATAGTTGAGGTGATATGAATGCCAATGAAGACTCTGTTCCCAGATAAGGCGAAGATTTTCTCCAGTCCTTATACGTCTGATCCGGAAGATCCGGAATTTCCAGAAACTGAGAATTATGCTAATTTCAGTACCCATCATAAAGAGTAACTTCTACATTCCAAGTCATGTCCACTCGACTCCACTTCGACTCATCAGATTGACATAGCATAGCACATAGCTGGTTATTTATTGATTAATCGACAGTTTTTTACGACTCAGTCACCATGACAACGGAAAGAAGAACCTTATCTTCATCCCCAATACTTAAAAAATATGGTTCTAAATATAACAATAATTCTTTAAATGATCGGTCACATTTCCCATACAAAATATTATGTCGATCGTCAACGGGATTACGATGATAATATATTTTATATGATCTTATTTTTAGGGTAGTACAGAAATGGTCTGTATTTCCGCCAAATCATGTTATCGGGGGAAGTCTTTTGTCATCCCCTGGGACTCTGGGAGCAATATCACAGCTGGGACTGTTCTGTCGTTAGTAATAAAATGCTTCATCCTAAATTAAAGGTTATATAAATTTTGTTTGTATATGAACGGAAACAGTCAAATGGCTATCGGTACTTGGCCTTGGTTATATTTATTTACACAGCTAGATTTATTTATATTTCGCTCTCGTAATTATAAATGCAAATAGCCACTGAAATATAGTTTGAGTAGTGGAATAATTATATCGGTATTTCCAGATATCGAAGTGCGAAAACGATTAAAGACCGAATATATATCTTCGGTAATTCATCACAATCACAAAGTTTTGACAGCTTCCCGATTAATATCGACTAAAACTACCTGAAAGTTCCAAACATCTACAGTCCGAAGTTTCTTTAATTAATTACTGAAGAATAAATAGGCACACCGTAGTCAGGTGCAACGCGACAAAGCGACACTAATGCAACGAACATAGTGCATACAAATTGTTTAATTTTAGAACAATCTCTATGAAATTGGGTCGTCGCATCGCTGTCGCGTTGTCGTATAGCACTTGTCTGAGGGACCTTTACTTCTATAATCATCGAAGAGGTTGGCAGAGTTTGCTGTCCGTCACGTTATGTGATTGAGGACATTCGAGCTAAGTTAAATCCATTAAGCATAATTGCAAAGGAAAAACAAACATACAAGTTTCTATACACTAACAAAAGGCCTGTTTAACATGTAAAGCACCCAAGTGTAACATCCACAGTGATGTTAAGCATCCATGTTGATTTTACTAATTGTTAGAAAAACAGACGAGCCTGCTGAATTTCCCGCTTAGAACATTGGAGTCGAGTTACTTGTTTTTAAAGCAAAACTATCCGTAGGTTTATAGTTTCGTTTGCATACTCGTACGTGTACATTGCACTAGCTGTCGCCCGCGGCTCCACCCGCGTGAATGTCGAAAATTATCCCAATCCCGGGATAAAAGTATCATATGTGTTATTCCAGACTATAACCTACCTTTGTGCCAAATTTGATCAAGACAAGTTCAGCCGTTCTGACGTGATTGAACAACAAACATCCATCCAGCCGAACGTTCAAATTTTCGCATTTACTTCTATAATATAGAAGTAAATGTTAGATTATTTGATGTTTTGTTGGATTTCAGGGTGAAAACTTATTATCAACGGTACAGTATGCGGTAACGGTACAGTGCAGTATCATCATCAATCATCCACAGCCTGACTTCGCCCACTGCTGAGCATAGGACTCTCTTCTCTTGTGCCAATCCCCACGTTCCTGTGCCAGCCTCATTCAGGTTCTTCCCGCGATGGCAACAATGTCGTCCGCCCATCTCGCTACCGGCCGACCAACACTTCTTCTTCCAGTCCTCGGGCGCCACTCGGTCACTGCCTTACTCCACCTATCATCACTGCGCCTTGCCAGGTGTCCTGCCCAGCCCCAGTTTAGTTCCGCAATTCGTTTTCCGATGTCTAAAACCTTCGTACGTCTTCGGATCTCGACGTTTGGAATCAGTACAGTATACAGTAACGGTAATAAAATCGTATATTTACGGTGGAAGTTTACGGTAAAGACTGACAGTGCCTTTTAGAGACATTAAGATCGCGCTACGAATGTACCCACCTATAAAAGCATGTTTAGCAGGACTACCGTACAAACATGAAACGAAAGGCAAAATTGCTGATCTTAGAAACAATTTGATGGCACTATTTCAAAATGAACATAACGATAATACCACGTTGAATAAGAAGAGATAATTATGAATATGTGTATAGTGTTCGTAAAATGAAGATGATGTACATATGTCACCGGAACATGGCAAACGTAAGATTGTAAAATACCGAGTGGAATTGTAAACTGTTTTTTCTAAATAAGACACGGATATATTGGAAACTATTAAATTTGGATGGGATGTATTATGTACAAAACTATTTTTTCATCAAATATCGAGAAATTATAATCTAATCAAGATTTAATACAATTTTACGTAATTTTCCCGTGAGCCCTGAACCGCGGGTGACAGCTAGTGTACACATACGAGTATGCAAACGACATTCTACCGGCGACAACGACATACAGTCAGAAGTCCAAAATATTTGGGATTGGCCACGTGACATTTCAGTAGCACAAGTCATGTTCTTCTAAGCCCTCTTGTCCCATGTCACGCGGGGTGAGCGCCACACATTTTCCGCTACCTTTATTGAACTATATCGCTCATAGTATGTGACTACACACTACAACCTACTGTTAAAGTTACATCATCATATTAAATGTTTCATTGATTACTATATACAATGATTATTATATTAACAGACTTCTAATCCGGCGCAATATTTGTTATGATAACCTATTCCTATCAAATGACTCTAAACTCTAACTCAGTCTAAGTATCAATGTTTAGGTATTCAAAAGACAAAATGACATCATCATCATCTTTATGCCCTTGTCCCAGGTTACTTGGAGCCGGCGCTTTACCTTTTCTTCTTGGATTCTATCCTGTCACTCCCTTTTCTTCTATCTCATTCGTCACACAAGTCTCCTTCTCTTCTTTGCATTCCTCTCCCTCTCTATCCATCAAAATATCACACACTCAATTTAAACTTTCGTAACACAAAATAAAGTGCTTAGGAAGCCCTTTCAGAAAGTGATAGCTGCGTTACTGTTGGTTACGTGGTCCAAGTCATATTAAACTGGTAGGTACGTTTACCTCTATTTATCAAATCCGGGACACAATTTTATTGACCTTTGCTTTCATAACATGAAATGGGGTGCTGAAGAAGCCCTTTCAGAAAATATAAACCACATTGTTAACATAATGGTTACTTGGACCTGTTTCTCTTTTTATGCATTCATCACTATTAGTCACATATGTGTCTCAAAAACAAAAATCAAAAGTGATTAATTCTAATGTGACGCACTTAATAAAGCGCTTTTTGAACGTCAAAATTTACATGAAGACAGTTCACCAAAACCGCATGTCATCACTTCCTAGTATGGTGGAAGCTAGAAGACACAATTACTCAATATCCTTATGTAATATCAAACTGGAATACCAATGAAAGCTTGCAGTTCAACTTGGCTATTTTTATTTTCTTCCATGCATTTAAAGTGCTGTCATAAGCGGCAATACTTAAGTAGCTACGTCCGGCACACCCCTGGCAGTAAGCCGCGCTAGCAGCTTATCTGCAAAAAGCTATTTTTGTATACCCCGTGCCGTCTATTCCTTTATTTATTTCGACTTTAGTAAAGGTTGTAGTGAATTATTCAAGGTTGTCTACGAAAGAAGTCCATTAATTCCGTCCATTCAAGTTTGGGTTAAATAGGTAATATAATCAATGATTCTGTACGAGTTTTTTGCCAGTGACAATGATAGTCGAAAATTATATCACGGGAACGTACTACTGTGTTCCCTGTCTCGGATATCACGCTAGGCTGCTGGTCCCGGCTATCAATTGTAGATCCTGGGTTATTGAGGTAAGATAGACAGGCGCTCGACATAAAATACTGGTATAGACGGGAAGCCGATTCCAACATGCTTGGAAAAAATTTAGGCTGGTTGATTGAACGTACTATTGTATTAAAAAGGTTTTTATTGTTCTGGTCCAAGCCATGGTCCAGCTGTGGTCTAGATTATATCCAAATCCGATTAGCTTACTATGCCGTGCCAACATCATCATGATTCGTGATGGAAAGGGATAGTGCTATGCATCTTGTATAGCTACGTCTCTCTCCTACACCGGAATCATGGTGGTGTTAAGATGTCATAGTAAGGCACCAGCTGCTGAGACGTGATTGATTAACCAACGTCCAAACATTTAAGTAGGATTAGTAGGATTCTGTATTCCGGAATTGTTGCAAAGCTGAATATTATTTATTAAGATTACTTTTTTTTGTTTTTGCGAAGACAATGCCTAACGCATGCCATGCCGTCCGGGGAGACGATGTGGTTATGTGGGGCTTGCACCCCCTACTTTCGCCTTGACGGGTGGGCCGCGAGAACTGCTACGTATGGCATTTACGACCCATCCAACGTAGCCCACTTCTGGGCTCCCTCTACTTTGCTCGCCTCTGAGCTCCCTCCTCCTTCAGCGATATCTGGGTGCACTGGGATATCACCACAACTCCAGAGACTGTGCAGCGTAGAAGATAGAGTCCATTTCACCGCCTGCGCCGTCCTACCCTCCTGCGACGAATTGGGTCAGCGAGAGAGTCTGCCTCCCTGACCCACTCCGCCGCTTCCTTCCGCGAGATTACGTCCTCGCAAAAAGACGCAACCGCCTCCCATACCCTTTCACTGCCAATCATAAGGTCTAGCGTACCTTACTCAACTCAGGACCACATGCCTTTGTGTTAACTTGATGCTTATTTAATTAGCGAAACCCCAATTAAAGTTGATATCTTCGATTGGCCTTAATCAAGCTTTTAACAGCGAGTACCGCATGTTCCTACATTGGACTCTAGAGACGTTGAAAGTTGCGGTGTCGGTGCGACCGAATTCGTTATCAGAGACACGGCAGCTATTTGCTCTCCCTAGGGCTGTCCAGTTTCTGTGCCAAGTTATTTAAATATGTAGTTTAATTATACCTTATATAGAAGGGCAAAGAACCAAGAATGATGATAGGACTAAGGAAGCACATTATAATGGAGTCTGATTAAATTAATTAGGAAGACTCCTCAATCTTGATGAGTATCATTATTTAATGAAACCCAGTTTTTTTTATGTAACTGCAGACTACGGAGGCAATGGTAATGCAGTAAATCGAAATTAAAAGCTATGATTAGATATCGGTACCCATCACATCAGCGGGGTTTAAATGATGAGCTATGAATGGAGGCAAATCACTCTTATGTATACATAGAAGAAGTTGAATTGTTTATTGTAGAAAAAACTGATGTTATAGGGAGTAACTTATGCCACTTTTATTAAAGTATTTCCATATTTTTGCACGGAACCCTAAAACTATTTCTAAAAAATAGTTTTAGGGTTCCGTGCAAAAATATGGAAATACTTTTCACGCGGACTACGCCGCGGGTAGAAGCTAGTGGTAAATAAATCAATAGAGTATGACCTAGAATATGTTAGAAACAGTATACAGGTATACCTAAGTCGCTTTGAAGAAACGACGGTAAGAGGATTAGTGAACGCGCCCGGTTGAAAATTTGAGTGATTGTGCGACTACCGGACGTACCACAGTGTATACAGCCCATTATATCGCGTGTGGGACTCCGTCCACAGGGTGACTGATAATAATGATGTGCGAACCTTGAGCTGATTTGCAATGATGTTGACGCCGAAAACTTGGGATCCAAATTGGGTTGTTTTCGATCCGAGTTATCGTAGTTTTTACGGTTTTTAGAATAAACCTGCAGGATTTCCATTGCTTTTGTTGTTGAATGGAGTTTTTTGTCTGAAAATGGATTCATTGCTTCTATTATGTTTCCTTTTTAACCAACTTCAAAAAAGGAGGAGGTTCTCCAATTATGTTTGCTACCTCATAACTCCATCATTTGTGAACTGATTTGAAATTTTTTTTTTTTTTCATGTGAATGGATATTGTACGTTCCGATTGGTCCCATAGAAATTTCAACAAAATCGGTTCAGTAGTTTGGTTTTTAAATCAAAATTGCTGGAGAAAATAGAAAATATATCATCCAAGTAAACGAAATTGCGTGTTTTGCTTTCCTGTGACTTTCCAGTGGTGTTGTTAGGTGTGTTGGGTTACCACTAAAAAGTGAAATATAAAAAACCTTTTTACAAAAAAAATGCAACCGGAATAGGTTAGGCAAATAAAATAACTTTGATTTCGGTAGTCGGCCTCCGCTGTCCGTCTGTCCGTCCTTCTGTCAGCGGGCTATATATCTCAAGAACCGTAATAGGTAGACAGTTGAAATTTTCACAAAGTGTGTATTTCTATTGCCACTATTACAAAAAATAATAAAAATGAAATAAAATTAGAAATTCAATGGGGCTCACATACAACAAACGTGATTTTTGCTACGGAACCCTTCGTGTGAGAGTCCGACTCGCACTTGGCCGGTTTTTTAAACATAAAAACAAAGAAAATGTACCGTAAAAACATCGAATATGTCCGAAACCGGTCGTTTTCCCTTACACGCAATGATACCTACCTTTATTTATTTGAGCGGTTCATTCCATGAACTGTACTGAAACTAAAACTGTAACTGTACCTTTTCAATGTTTAATATTTTTTTTATTCACTTGAAACTTTTTTTATTACTCAAAAATTTATTAAATACCTTCTTAATTAACTATATTACACTATAAATAAATAAATAGTTTGACTTTTACTTTACTTTTTAGCATTTCAGTAATTATATTGCTTCAACTTCACATCTGTTAGTTAGATCCTATCCTATCTGCTAAACCTGCTAATATTATCAATATGCAAATCTGCACGTTTGTTAAACAACCAAGCATCACTTCAACAACACAATGGATTTGGTAGAAAAAGGATAAACTTTCACATGAGCAAAGGCGTGGATAAAAGCTTATATATGCGAACGACATAGCTTTTGCCCGCGACTTCGTACGCGCATATCCCGTTTTTTCCCGTTACCGTAGGCATTTCGGGAAATCCTCTCATAGTGCTCCCTCCCCTACACTCCCCAAGGAACCTACATGCCAGATTCAGCCTTTATTTATTTATTTATTATATACTTTATTGTACACTCATAATAAGAACAGGACAATCAAACATAAATAAGTGTACAATGGGCGGTCTTATCGCACAAGGCAATCTCTTCCATACAACCTTTGGATGGAGCCTTTCTACGACCAGTAGTTTCAGCTGTGCGTCACTCAATAACGTAAGAGTTTCATATAATACTAGCTTTTGCCCGCGAGTCTACTTGAATGACCCCTTAAGAGGTATTGCGTTTATTTTTACAAGTTGTATAGTTAGATATGACTGGAAAATTGGCTAGTTAGCCAAGAATTCAAGGCTCTAAACTAAGAAAAACACACCATAATAGAGTTATCTATTGCCTAGCCAACAATAATAAAGATGTCTTGTAGAGACAGACGGCAATTTCCAATTTGTGAACTTTTAACGATGAAAATCTTCCGTATCTATCTTTGGTTATGCATTACAGAACGTTTGACATAAAAATGGTCACCCATCCACAGACCGACCTCAGCAAGCGTTGCTTAACCTTGTACTTCGACACGTGCGATTGTTATTATTTAACCACGAGCATATGGACGTCATAGATAATTATGTACCATCTTATATACCATTGATCAATTTCCTTCGGGAAAAGCGGTAAACGATAGGAAAACAGAAATCCTTATCAGTGCTGCTTTATTTTAGACTTAATTAAAATTACTCGTAAAACTCTCTCGAGGGAAATCTGTAGAATGCGACCTAAAGCCGTAAAGGCATTCATTATATACCTGTACAAATGTAGACTTGTATGTATGTGTTTATTTGTACAAACATCTTCACGTTGATCTCCTTAGGGACAATTCCAACTGATTAAAATTGTTGCTCGCTGATTATATCGGGAAATTGTGGGTAAGAACTTTTAAACAAATTTTCCTATTCAACGTGAAGACTATCCTACTAATATTATAAATGCGAAAGTTTGTGAGGGTGGATGGATGGATGAATGTTTGTTACTCTTTCACGTCAGAACGGCTGAACGGATCTTGATGAAATTTGGCACAGAGGTAGATTATAGTCTGGAATAACACATAGAATACTTTTTTTTTTCGGATAATTTCCGACAGTGACGCGGGCGGAGCCGCGGGCGGCAGCTAGTCTAGAATATTTTGAAAAAGTTTTAACAGTTCTCAAGTCACTATTGAAGCAGTCTTATGCAGTTAGTGACTATTTTTTTGGTTCAATCACAGATTTGGGTCAAGTTTTCATTTAGGTCGTCGCCTACGTTTCCATTTTCCCGCGTCTTCATTAACGTGACTTATCTCCAAGCAACCCAGCATTTTTCCAGCATAAAAAGTATATATGTATGTGTATGTCATTGGAAAATGACATACGCCGTAAGATTGTAAAATGTCAAAATAATTGTAACTTTTTTTTTAAATAAGACACGGATATGACAGAAACTATTGAATTTGGATGGGATTTATTTTATAAAAATCGTTTTATTAATAATATATCAAGAAATTATAATCTAATAAAGATTTATTACAATCTTACGGAGTCTGCAATTTTACGGTGACATATATACGACTAGCTTTTGCCTGTGACTTCGTCCGCGTGGAATTTATACTTTATGCAGCCATTTTTATTTTTAGAATTCTAATTTTATAAGTTTAGGTTTTTATTTTTTATCAAGTACCTAAACACTTTGTTTTATCTTCAATAATGACGAAAAGTGACTCCCATACAAACTTTCATCCCCTACTAGCTGCGCTCCGCAGTGTTACCCGCGATTTATCAGATACTCCGCGTGAATGTCGAAAATTATCCCGAGGGAACATACTCCCGGGATAAAAAATCCTTTGTCCTTTCCCGGGACTCAAACGATCTCTGTATCAAATTCCATCTAAATCGGTCCAGCCGTTTTCTTCCAAAGAAACACACACACTCACAAACTTTCGCCTTTATAATATTAATGTGATGTGATAGTGTGAAGTGTGATATATAAGTGTGAGTGTGATTTCGACCCCTTTTCTCGCTACAAGGAAGCTTATGTCCTTCTTCAAGGTGTAATGTATCTCTGTACCAAATTTCATCAAAATCGGTTCAGCGGTTTATGCGTAAAGAGGTAACAGATAGACACACTTTTGCATTTATAATATTAGTATGGATACTTTAGCTTGCAATCAAACGATTGCAAGCTCATCGTTTACTGAACACACACATTCCCATAGAAAAATACACAGATCCATGAGAATTTGTAATTTTCTCCAGAAATGCCTGTTGCGTAGTACTGCGTTGTATACAAAGCGAGTATGTAAGGTTCGTAGCACCCCAGGTAACGTTCTCTAGTTTCTGCCCCCAAGGGGAAAAGGCATAAGTTTATGTATGTTGTGTGTGTGTAAATAAACAATCAATTTCATGCTTTTCATAATACCTATTGATTTAGATATTTTAGATATTTAAGATACGGTTTTGCGAAGTTAGCTTATACGTAAATTGCAGCCAAAAACCAGTACATCTTAAATATAAACTGGAAATTGAAAGTCAACTGACATTACTAGTCAACTTGAAAATAAAAGCGGTAACTGAAAAGGAAGCCGCATATTTTCCCTCGCGAAGGAACTCCGGAATTCTTTAAAACAATATTATGGAATGTCGTGAACTCGTGATATGATTTTTGAATAGGAAATCTGTATAATAATATTCTATTTCGAATACCGTTATATTAAGATTTACAGGAAACGTAGATACACGTAACTTTTGTTTGATAGAAATGTAGATATAATAACGAAATACATAATTTTGGACAAAGAAACTGATTTGTTAACAGGTTTTAATCTTAAGTGTTATTGTAAATATATAGTTAAAAAACGTTAATATTATTACAAAGCCACTTCCCTATAAGTCCATCGAAGTCCATGACAGTAAAATAACGTTAGGAGTACCAATAAGCGACTTGTAAGTTGTTCCAGATTCTTTTGAGGAAGATTCCGCATTCGCATGTCAGTTGTCATCTGTCATAAAAATCTGATTTACTTTATCTTGTTTTTTTAAGGATAGGAAATCATCAAATGACTTCTTCCGCTCTGGGTGGAGCGGAAGGGCGTGTTAGACTCTTACTGAATAAAACCCATCCGTGTTCATCGTAAAGCGCTTTGCGTTTTAGGGCCGTGGTGACTCTTTCGAACAGATTCCGCAACCCTGGCAGGTAGTTTATGTACCTATGTGTATACTACTGACTTCAATCGTACTATATTATAGAATTATGTGAATGTTTGTGCGGATGAGTGGATTTTTGTTACTCTTTCACGCAAAAACTACTAAACGGATTGGGATGAAATTTGCCACATAACCTGGATTAACACATATGGATATTACTTTTATATCGGGAATACGGTCCCTTAGGATGATTTTCGACTGTCACGCTAGTGAAGCCGCTGTCTGGAAAAAGTTAGTAGGTATACTCATAGAGGGTGTTCCAGAAGTAACATTTAAGGGTGTGGTTCTGTATCTGCTGCAATTAGGAAAAAATATCAAATTGCAAAATATTGTAAGTATTTTTTTTATTCAAAAATCCGTCCGCAAAAAAAAAGCGACAAAAAAGTTGAAAAAATATCACTCTTCAAGTTCAATCACAGATTCGATGCAACCAACTGCACCAGACTGCTTGGAAATGGTTTTATTTTGAACTTTTTAGTCGTTTTTTAAAGAAAACAATTTTTTTTTTATTTTGATATTGTTTCTTTACTCTCTAGCAGCTATAAACAACCTTAAAAATTTGGCCACGCACTTCTGAACACCCTGTTAAGCTTTGTAAACACACAACACACACACACATGCAACATTGCATAATTCAAATACTAACAAGTTCAAGGCTGTTGTAAGTAATGATTTGTTTGTACTAGTATAATGGATTGTTGGGGATATACCGTTTTTATTGCGGTCTACCAATCGTTATTGGTTTTACTGACGTTTCGTATCTTTAGCAATTGAATAGAATTAAATTTCAAATTTAGTTAAAAGGTTTTTGAAGCGCCCAAACTATATTTAAATGTCGGTTAGTAAATATATAAATCCTGATATATCACCGTTTTTCTCCATAAGAATTTACCTTACAACTAAAATCATTTGATTTTTTTTCTATTGTAAATGTTGAAATTCAAAAGTTAAAAAAAAAGAAAAATTTCAAGAAAACAAAAAATATTAAACAATGAAGAGGTCATTGTTTAATATTTTTTATTTTCTTGAAATTTTTCTTTTTTTTTATTAGTCAATAATTAAATACACTAGAAATAAATAAAATGTTTAATAAAATAAATTCTTGACTTTACTTTTTAGCGTTTTTAATTATTTTGCTTCACCTTCAACTCTGTTAGATCCTATCCCATTTCCAATACCTGTTAATATTATCAACGTGCAAATGCACGTTTGTTAAACAATCAGGCTTCACTTCAGCAACACAATGGATTTCGTTGAAAAGGATCGACTTTCACATGAGATAAGCCGTGGATAGAAGCTTATATAATTATGAAAACTAGCTTTTGCCCGCGACTTCGTACGCGCATATCACTTTTTTTCCCGTTCCCGCTAGGAATTTAGCAAAATCCACTCATAGTGCTCCCCTACACTCCCCAAGGAACCTACATGCCAACAGCTTTCTACGACCAGTAGTTTCGGCTGTGCGTTGCCTGTCAGTCACTCAGTAGGTAAAGGAAGAATTGTATATATTTATGTTTATATATATTTTGATATTGATTGATGATTAAAAAAAAACAACAAAAAAATACCAACAAATATTTTATATTTTAGACATTATAAATCTTGAATTAAAATCACTGGATACGAGTTCGCAAGTTCTAAATGAAACTTTTTTTTAACAGAGGGCGTTGTTTATTCTAAGTCGTGGATTTGAGATCAGTTTGTTTATTCTACAAAGTGTTGATCATTACATTTTCTTCATATTCGCAATCGGTTAGTACTTGACGAATGATTTCTATCAGTTTTAAATAAAACAAGAACTATTGTATGCAAATGTTATGTAGATATTTCCTATAGAAAGAATTTTAGTACCTAGTTATTTGTAAAACCATTTGCAGGCGGAAAAAAAAATAAAGGTATACCTAAAGTGTATGTTATCTACTATTCCTACTACTAACTTCCTACTAAACGCAACCTTTAGATTTCTTCATCTAAGAATATTAAATAAGTTCAATAAGAAGATAAATAAGTTATACATTCTGTCAAATGGTTTTTTGTTTTTTAATAGATACATAGTTTTTTTTTAATGTTTTATATCTACTAACAAAGCCAACTCGTTAACATTAATTTACTGAAACTTTCAACACCCATTCAAAAACTTTTCCACTAGTTTTTCAACGCGAAAATTTCACTAACAAACGCTCCATTAATGCCGCCGGCGCTTCATAAAAAAAAAACATTTGTTTAGCAAAACGAGAACCGCGAAATTCAATGTTTACAAAACAAATAATAGAACAAGATAAAAAAAAATATAGTACTTACAATGTTAACAAACAGTGGTTATCAGAGTAAACTGGCAGATTATTGTATTTGTGAACAGATTGGGGACGTGAAAATTAAATACTTTTCTTTGGTAGCGCGCTCGTTCGCGGGTTCGCGGTCGTTCCGCGCGACGCGTCACTGTGTACTGACTCAGTGCTCCGGCTCCCTAGCACCTAGCCACACGAACTCGTAACTTGAAACTATCTTTATCGTACTTTATCTTCGATAGCTTTGCAACAAGCTAAAATGAAAGCCTATCAACCGATAACATTGACATAATGAATAGCTTTTACTAGGAAAATGGATCAGAGCGGTTCTTCGAACGATTATTCAATTTTGATTGCACTTTGTGGCGATAATTAGTTTGTATGTTTCTGATTGCGGTCAATGCGTTATTAATTAATAATATTGGGTAATGAGCAGGATATTTAATTAAATTAAAACTATGTCACGTGCAATTTTGCATAATAGGGCAAACAAAAAACCAAAGTGTAATTAATAGGTTTAAAATGACAACGAAAGTTTTATTTCGTAACGTGTTAAATGGATACTTTACTATATTATAATTTGTTTTATTTGACACTAGCGGACGTCACGCGGTTTCACCCGCGTAGTTCCCGTTCCCGTGGCAGTACGGGGAAAAAATATAGCCTATATTACTCGCTGATAATGTAGCTATCCATTGCTGAAAGAATTTTTCTAATCGGTCTAGTAGTTTTTGAGTTTATTCATTACAAACATACACTCTCACAAAAATACAATGTTTTTCTCTTTATAATATTAGTGTAGAGAGGTACAGGAAACCACTAGTCGTATATTTCCATACACAATACACTGCATACAAAACCATTTTTCCGAACCATCGCATGTCCGGGCTACATTCTTTCACTCGACGTGAAACGGCACTAACCCAATTAACAGATTTCATTAAGAGTTCTCTGTTTATTCAAGCCAAAGAAACAGGGAAGTTGGATTTTGATTGAAAATGATTAATTACCTAATGTGTAAGCAAACACCGAAGCCGGCCGGTGCTACAACAATACTTTAGGAGCGATACGAAAGAGCGGAGCGGAGCTGTGTGAGCGAGGGAGCATCATCAGCATCATTTCATCCACAAGATGTCCACTGCTCGACATGGGCAATGCACGACCAGTCCAGTGCGTCACGCCCCATAAAGCTGATTGATTGATCACTGAAAAATGTTTATCGTAAAATCCTAATGGCGAGCCTAAAATAAAACAATTCGAACCAGTTTAAATACTGTATGGCAGATTCCAAATTCAAATTCTTCAAAAAAAAATATTAAGATCTTAAGCTAAACCTTTTATGTGAAATTTGGCATAGTTAAAATGTAAAATGGAGAAACAGTACGACCCTTTTCCATTTTTTTTTTTATATCGAAACGCCGCAGTTGACCTACCTTTTCGGCCTCGTCTATACCTACCAACAAATACATATATAAAACCTTAAACACCCACAGTAGTGTTATTTAAACAATTCAAACCAAACACGGGTAGTTTTACGTCATTATAATTCTGAAATACGACAAGCTGAAAACCAACTAAGTCAAAACATTTTCAGTGTCAAGTGATAACTATAACGTTGACGGGGTAAATACTTACAATGAATTATTGCTGACAATGATAGTGACACTTAATGTTGGTATACGATGACGTCACGCGTTTATTTTGGACGATAAGCGGTGTACACATAAGCGTGCCTTTTCTTTTGGTAGTTTTAGTTAGACAGTGCGTGAGGAACTGCCGTAAATGTGCCTAAGCAATTGCACGTGATCTCCAGGGTTAAGCAACGTTTTCTGAGGTTAGACTGTGGAAGGGTTTTATTACTGGATTAATAACATACTGAAACTCCGCCGTACCTCGGAAAGCACGCTAAGCAGTTCTCCTGGCTGCTCCTGGTTCTCCTGGATCTATACTAATTTAATAAAGCTGAAGAGTTTGTTGGTTTGAACGAGATAATCAGTCGGATTTAGAAAATTATTTTTGTATACGATAGCCACATTTATTAGGAAGGCTATACGGGAAAGGGGAATTCTTACGGGGGGAAATCCGGCGTCAGTAACCAGTACTAGTAGCTAGTACTAGTCTAGCAACTAGATTGTGGAGGTCAGAAAGGCAGTCACTCCACATAAAATGATGGTACTCAGCTTCATCTGGCACACTGGAAGTCGACTCCAACAAAGTTCGGGAAAGGCTATGCAAATTAAGTTAGCCAATGCGTCAAGAAGTGCACCAAAGTAAGAACAATTTTGTGTAACAGCATTCTGGCTAGTGTTTGCAGATCTTTTTAGACGTTTTCCACATTGGGCGCCCGCTTAAATGGCACCTGAGTGAATGATACCTGAGGTAGAAGAGGAAGAGAGGAGATTACACGATATTTTTCGCAGGTGCCATTAGTGGAATAATTTATAAAGTATTTAAAATTTTATTCTACAAATGGCACCTACGGATCAGTAGGTACTAGTGTTGGGACGTTTATTTTTTTGACATCAAAATTAAAAATTCGATTAAAATCAATAGAGAGTTCCTAATGTGGAATAGGTACGTCTCTTTTTAGGGTTACGAACGGCCGTATGAAAAACCGGAACCCGTATAGGATCACTCGAGTGTCTATCTGACCATCTGTCTGCCTGTCCGTCTACTGGACCGATTCAGTTGCGGTACGGTATACAAATGAACTTTTGTGACCCAAACACGCGTAACGTAAATAAATAAATTTAAAGTATGGGGTCACTTTTGGGGGACAAATTAGGAGGAAATTTAAAACCGTTGGGTTTATTTATTGCTATCCTTCACTATTGCAGACACTACAGTGCTGAACCTAAAAAAAAAAAAAGCTCGAGTTTTTTTTTAAGGATGGGAAATCATCGAATGACTTCTTCCGCTCTGGGTGGAGCGGAAGGGCGTGTCAGACTCTTACTGACTAAAACCCATCCATGTTCCTTCTAAAGTCCTTTGCGTTCCAGGGCCGCGGTGACTCTTTCGAACAAATTCCGCAACCCTGGCAGAACCTCTGGAGCTACAGTTAGGTTTTTTTGTAAGCTGACACAAATACCATTCTACAATGCCTTTTTTCTTTTTTTTTTATTAAGGGTATCATTATAAATCATCAAATGACTTCTTCCTCTCTGGGTGGAGCGGAAGGGCGTCTCAGACTCTTACTGACTTAAACCTATCCGTGTTCCTCCTAAAGCCCTTTGCGTTCCAGGGCCGCGGTGACTTTTTCGAACAAATTCCGCAACATCCTACCATGACCCTAGTAAACTTACTTCAATGTGTTTTAATCATTGTTGCAGACACCACAGTTCCGTACCAGCTACAGTTAGTTTTTAGAGTTCCGTACCTCAAATGGTAAAAAGGAAACCCTTCTAAGTTCACTCTCTTGTCCGTCTGTTTTATGCAAATGTCACAAATACCATCCTACAATGCCCGTAGTATAGGTGGTTCGATGTGTTTTAATCAGTGGGGATCAGCTTTGTTTATCTTGTACGTAAAAGATAAAAAAACATGAATGATCGGATTGGACATTTGCTGTGGGCGCGTTACAATTACCATACTGTCCTTGTCTTTTTATAGATTGTGGCTGCTCTGCTGTTTATGATAACGCGACGATCTATCAACTCATAGTCCAGTAAGTCCACTGCTGGATGTAGGCCCTTTCGAAGTGATGCTTCGATGTATGTGATGATTACGGTAGAAAATAACAATGAATCGCCGAAATGCATGTTTGTACGCGCGTAACTTCGTAACTGCAGACCCAAATTGGATAATTATTTTTTATTGTGTTCGTTATTGTCAGAAAAAGGTTTGTATTAAAATGAAAAAAGATACGAAATAAATTACGCTACGAACCTTAGGAGCCGAGCAAAAACAAAAATCCGAAAACGGCGGGTAAAACCGCGAGACACGGTTAGTGGTAGATAAAATAGGCGAATATTTTTTACCGAGGAAACACAATACCAAAAGCAGTAATACTGTACAACATGACAATGCGGAACTTTTCTTTAAAGAAATTGAGCTACGGTTATGTTACGATGGCCGAGGTCGGTCCGTGGATCTTAACATACCGAGATTTCTTCTGGCACGTCCCGGATATCATTTTATGATATTCGACAATTGCAGGAAATGTAGCACCAGCGCTGGCAAGAGGTAGAAGCCGGAGAGACTGGAAATCAACACCAACATAGTTGAGGAAAGGCTATAAAGAAGATTAGAAACTATTCCAATGAAAATGCTTTAGCGCAATGTCGTGTCGCACCTATCTGCGAGACCCTCAAGCTTTCGTCACATTCATATTTTCTATCTAATCCTATTTGACATCGAAAAATAAAATTGAGAGCCACTTGGGCACTTTAACAAAAAGAGCCTTGATCAAACTGTCTCCTCAATTAGGTTTATCAAACAGCGAAGAATCCAATTTATTGATATATTCCAATTTATTTTGAAGCTCTGCCACATTATTATTCAAGTAATGTTATTCAATTTATCCGATGTTTAACTGTTTTTATTAAAACTGTACCTTTTCCACAGTACTGTTGCCAATCGATCACAGCAATGGTTTTCAAGTTTAAAATTATATAGTCCTCCTCCTGACCGATTTCGGCCAGGCAGCCACTCTCAAAATCAAAATAAAAAAAAATCAAATCAAAATCAAAAGTAATTTATTCAAATTAGGCTGAGTGCCAGCACTTTTTGAACGTCAAAGTTCTACATAAAGACAGTCTCCCAAAACGCCCGCCCGTCACCACTTCCTAGTGTTTTAGCTGGGAAGAAGAAGTGGCGCAACAAACTCCCCTCAAACGAGACTAACCATCGGCGCGGGACATATTATAGTGCACAAGTTTGTGTGCAAACAGAGGTGCACTCCCTCTTCCATCACTCTCATATTCCGATGGGACGACAACCGACACGACCGGAGAGAGATCTGGCGCACCTAGTATACCTATTAACATAATGAAGAAAAAAAATAGTAATAGTATTAATAGGTAGAAAGCTAGAGTTTTTTATCAGTTGATTTTTTAAATGTTGTTTTTTTTTTCTTTCAAATATTTTCGCTCTCCGGGGTTTTATTTTATTTAAATTGCTTTGCTTTTTATTTGAGTTGCTTTTGTTGAAATAATAACAGCCGCATGAAATAACTGTAAGGCGGATAAGCAATGCTTGAGTGTTACCTAGTTACTGGGTTGAGGCCTTGTGGAGATCAGATATAATCACAAGCTCCATGTAAAATCAGGTGAGACTGGAAACCAAACCCAACGTAGGAAAACGGCAAGGCAGATAGATTGCTTTTCTTTTCAAATAAACTCTACCGTGGCTGAAAAGTGACAGTGACAGTGTTCTGCATGGTGTCGGACGTAAAAGAATAGCACCATCCCATCACTTCCCGTGGGTGTCGTAAGAGGCGACTAAACTCACCAGAGTAAGGGCAGCAGCATTTTCTGTGCATTGCAACAGCTACACTGCGATCGCCAACCCACCTGCCAAGCGTGGCGATTATGACAACCCCAACCCCCCCTTTGTCTATGTCCAGCAGTAGACGCCTTTCGGCTGATATTATAATGATGATGAAAAGTGACAAACCTTTTTAGTGCTCGTCATTAATTTTTTAGGCCTATGGTCTTACAAGTTACAGCACCAACGACGCATACCCATCACCTAATCGTGTACCAGTACCAACCATGGTGATTATAGAATTATCCACACACCAATAATACATTGCCCAACTTGGTGATTAGAGCAATATCTATTATCATAATAAGTGTTAGTACGGACCACAACCATTCATTGTAGAAGCACCAGCTAGTAACGATGCCCAAAATATCAGTAATGAGCATTTGTATTCAAAAATCTATTGATTAATTTCCGTTGAAACACATTTGTGTGACATATGATCTGATGCCCCACAACAGTAAACAATACATAATTATGACACTTCTACATTTCCATTGAAATAATTTATGTTCTCGAAAATGATTGTACTCGAGCTCCGAGGTCTTCTCTTCAGACAAACTGACAGCGGAGGCGGTTCCTTTGGTTACCTTTCGGGTATGGAACCCCAAAAAATTATTATTTTTAAGACAGATTTTTTATAGCTGCGTTAAGTATTGATTGAAATAAAATGTTAATACCAAGGGTTGAGTCGTTTCAATATAAGTCGAAAGGATCCCACCTTCGTGGGCTGGAGGAATTCAAATTCACACAAACGACAACAATGAATCGCCTGCGGTTGGTGACACAACAATAAAACCTCTAAATTGTTTGAGCTCTGAATTTAAAAGCACTGGTATATGTCAGGTGAATATTGAAGGGCACATGTCATCATTTTCCAAGTACCGTACTATTTTGAATGACTCATTCTAGCTGTCAAGCTTGCAACGTGTCGAAATAGACTTTCTAGCAAACAAAACTTTTTGCTGAGAACGAATATGTTTATAGAAATTTATTCTTCAGCACTTTGGGTCGAGTTATCCAAACATAGGATGAGGTAATTAATTATTTTGATCATGCGTACAATGACCCCTTTTCAACGTTTGCGTATATCCGTCATTTTGGTAAATTGCTAATTTATGTTCTGTGGTATTTTTATAAACTGGTACTGTCATGGTATGGTCATGTGAAGAGGAGGAAAATGCACGTAACTAAAACAGTTATGAATATAAGTGTACCGTAGATGGATGGACAGGGAGAGGAAGGCCAAAGAAAAGATGGATGGATTGTGTTAGCAGTGATATGAAAGAAAAGGGAGTTAGTGATAGCGTGATGGCTGACAGGACAGAATGGAAGAAAACAACGTGTTGCGCCGAACCAAAGTAACATGGGATAAGGGCAGGAAGATGATAACGGTATTTTTATAAACATAAGCCAAATTATGTCTTTCGCAAAATACGCGGACACCAGCCTTATATTTAAAACGATACAAGTTCATTATGTATTTTCCCAATGCGGCAATTAAGTGTTGGGCAAATGGAAATATATCGTTAATTTTCCTAAATGACTATCGATTTAGCTCAAAGACTAGGCATACTCGTTTCAAATGCCTATGACACATACATGTAAATGATCCCCAATTACAGTTTAACGTATCAACAAATGTGTCTACAGTCTAGACATCGGTTACCATGTTAATCTGGGGATAAGCGCTAAATATAAAATACAGATAGGTACAGTCAAGAGACAACAATATCATATCATTTTTGGCCACTTTTGTCAAAAACAGTGAATTGAAACTCCGCTATGAAGGCCAATTCCACTATTTTTTAACCTCTTGAACGCCATTGTCACGTATACATGACAAGCAAGCGCGTGCCCTGTACGCCAAACGTCACAAATATGTGACACAAAGTACGGCTAATTTGTGGCTTGGCGTCAGGGGCACGCCGATGCGTTTATGCTCTGGCGTTCAAAATCACCTTTAATTTTCCTACATTTTTGACACATTGCGACAGAGAGCCGAAAGTGTACGTTGCTTAAAAAATTGTAGAATTTGCCCTAAGGTCCAACTACACCAAAAACATAACTCAGAGTAAGTTGCTTATAGCTAACGCCCGCGTTAACAACTAACTCGCAGTTAATAACTGACTGGTGCAAGCGGGCTTAAGGTTAATTTTATCTTAAAGTACGAGTTCGTAGCCGACTGCAGACAGCATCAGACGCCGTGTCGCTGCGACACTATTGGTTTCCATATATTTATATGAAATGCCTTTCGTAGCTAGCGACACGTCGCATGCATGTCACTTTTTCATAGAAATACAAAGAACCAGTGCTGCGCGACGACTCGGCTACGAATTCGTACCTTTACTGTTACAGAATAGACTATATCCTCTAGATGAGAGAAAGTAACATGCTATTGTGGACAGCATCTTTCGAAAAGTCAAAACTACGCCGAAATTCACGTGGTCAATCCCAATAATTTCGGTATTCGCTATATGGGATCCAAAATTAGAGTGAACAGGTTTCTTCTGGTTAAGCTCGCTCCATCGTCGACTTTGTCTCCGTCATCTATGACCTAGACTAGAGTCAAGAGCAAACTCATCTCAGATAAAAAAATGTAACTTTCTCCAGAGCCCTTAATTGTATACGACCATATTATGATAAGCAATTTATGTTTCTGACTGTACACTAGGCTACTACATTAGTCATTTAGCTATATTCCTGAGTTTGTTGTGAAAATAAACTTCGAAGAGAATAGTTTATGACGGTGCATTGATCTCCAACGTGTACGTCATGTAATTTATAGTGGACAGCCGTATCACAGATGTCTAATTTAATGCTGTTCAAATCTCTCCTACAACACTTTCATTAGATTGATACCATAATCTTTGTCAATAGGAACAAAATAGAATATATATTGAGTCTTTCAGACTCCCACAATCTGCCTTCATATTTTGGCACGCACACAATATCTTGCTTTTTTAAATATATTTAGCTGCAATGCAACCTTAGTCAACCGTTTGGCTACACATTCACTACCTACCGAACCAGTCTCCAGAGTTGGATATACTTATAATAGTAAGAACAATTCACTCACCTATTCCTAACTACTGGAACTTCTGAGAGTCAGAATTAACAGTGGCGACCGCAATTGCTAAGACAATGGAACTCGACAAGTCCCAGAGAAACTATTCAACTGTCCTAGATCCTGCAATGAAATTAATCCTTAAAGAACAATGGAGGAGAAAGAATATTTTCCACTAACCTTCTTATCAAGCAGGACCCGACGTCTTTATCACGTCTTAAAGCAAAGCATCATGACATCCACACAAGACACATATGGTAGGCGCCAGATAAATTTGTAATAAAGTACCAATGTACTTTATTATTTATTGATCTCTTAATTTTAGGGAAAGGTCAATACCTTTCCCTAAAATTAAGAGATCAATAAATGTATGTATGTCAATGTGTCCGTTATGATGCTTGTACACGGTGCAAGTACAGGCGTGGGTTATTTGCGCGAGCAGTATACATGCACAACTTATTCGCTTGTGCTTGTACACAGTGTAAGTAGCCGGAGCAAGCAGGGCGCGGGCTACTTGCGTCTCTCTTCAAAAATACAAAATCGACACAAAACAAAAATTAAACTTATGCGAGTAAACCGCGCGCGTCGCAGATCGCGCGTGTTATTTGCGCAGGGAGCTCGCGTTGGTACATGCTCGAATCGCTGGACCCGCTCACCACCTTTCCACGAAGCATATAACCTGCACAAGTGCCTCAACATGCGCAAGCTACATGCACCGAGTACAAGCACCATTATTGCACATTAATCTGGTGTCACATACCTTTTTCACAACGGAATCATGGCAGCATGGCGGCATTGGCACGTTATAGTAGGGGGGACAGAGACATGGAGTTGGTGGTATATCAAACAGACTGCAAAATACTAGATTATACAAATTGTGGTCTCTTCTACTAAAACCAGAATTAAAAGCTGAGTTTGGATTTCCCCAACAATTTGAAATTCGTGTACTTGTTATAACTCTACTATACCTGACGGTTCGATCAAACAATCAACTCGGACATCTAATGACAACTTAACTGTACTTGCCACGATCGCGCGGGTAGCGAAATTCATCATCTACAATTATCTGTAATTTAACTGTTAATTATCTTATATTTTTAGTATCTATTTTCACATGCACAACAGACTTAGTTTCCGTACATCATGTCTTAGGCGACCACTGAAAATCAGCGCCGTGCTGTGGGTGGGTCCCCCACGGCACAGCATTATGCTGAGTGGTGGCCCTTTTGCCACAACCGCGACTCTTGCATTTGCTTTATTTATACTCATACTTTTGTTATTATTTTCTCATTTAGTTATTTTACGAATATAATTTAAGAACTACTAACACTATCGCTTATGGTTTAGTTTAAGCAAAATAAACTTATGTATGTATGTCGTTTTGTGGCAATTAAATACTTTTCCTTTCTTTTTTTCATCTGAGACTCACAGGATCTCTTCAGACTATTCCTCACGATACTGCAGCCAGCTTAGTCTTAACTTAGCCGCCATTTTAAACTTACCAGTTAGGTACCGCACGTGTTTCGAAACACCAACACAAAGTTTATTTGTGTTGGAAACTAACGTAAACCATAACAGAAAACTATGTACCTACGTATAATGTGTAAGAAGAATAGAATAGAAATACTCTCTCAACACACTCGAAACTAGCTCTTACTTGCAAAATTTATCTTTTAGGAAATTAAGTTTTCACGACTTGAAGTGTATTTCCTACTAGTGTGGAAAACTCGCCTATTCATTTGATTATATTTTTTATGCCAGGCTAGTCTCCGGGCAGCTCCCAATGGTAGCCCGTCAACCTCCGCAAAAACCGACATCCCGGCGTACGCGAGCCATTTTTCATAACAATTTGTTACTAAATATTTTGTTAATATGATTTTTAGTTTAGTTTTTCGAGTTACCGTGATTAAAAACATAATTCGAGCGTCTATTCCGCAATGACTTACTTTCCCCACTTGCACCAAAATGTTTTGAATTCACTATTATTGTATACCACACCAAATTACATTAGGAGCTTAAAAATGGTACCTATAGTGTAATAATGGCCAGTCTTAACGCTAAATGCGATCTTCTACAGACCACCTTTGGATGGAATTGCTTTAGAAGGAGAAAAGATACAAAGGTAGTCCGTAGGCGTCCGTGTATGTATTTACATATTACAGAAATATACTAGATATATACTTAATGACATAAAGCGACAAGGAGAGAAGTAAGTAGGTAGTTATGGCCGTTAAAAAGCCATTAATGTTTGTATAACCTACTTAAAATGTTGTCAACCTACTTTTACAAATCCCATCGGGTTCCTGATGAATGAATATACATATATAATTTAATACCTTTATGTTCTACGTTTTTCAGTAGCGTGTAGTAGGTATGTAAGTACTAAGAACAGCCGTAGTACGATTCAAACTTCAAGATGTTTAGCAACGCCAATCCCTGGAGGAATATTTTTATCTTCTCTTCCGCGACATCCATTTTTTTGTACTAGGACTGTATCTCATGAACCGTTTTAGGTAGACAGTTGAAATATTCACAGAGTGTGTATTTCTATTGCCACTATAAGTCTAGTTACTAGTCAGGGTCACTAACCATAACTCGTGTTACTCCCGACCAAAATTCTAAATACCCCTTCAGTCTTCCTGTTCCACACCAGGTACGCCACTTTCATTTCATGCACATGTAAGTATGTCAGATACCTGCTCACTATTTATATCATGCACCAATTCCTTCAAACGCGTACCAAGGCAATAAAATGCAATACATCAATACACGTGAATATTCTATGCGATGCATGCGAACTAGCGACAGCGTGATATTACTTTAAAAATTGGAAATTGGACATAAATTTCGACATATTATTATATGAGTGAGCACGATATTTTAAGGCTAAACTACTCAAGTCCGTAGCTAGCTTTGCACGGGTGCAAATAATAACACCGTCCATAGTTCAGCCATTTCGTACCAAATAGTCCCAAATTATAAAAACAAACCTTCCTCGCTTATCGCTCTTTCCATTAGCGAAAACCGCATCAAAATCTATAATATATAATAAAATAAATAAACGGACAAACGGACACAGGCAGACTGCTATTTTGTTTTATACTATTTAGAGAAGAGATTAGAAATAATTAAGAAACTCATGCAAATTCGATCGCGTGAGTGACTCCTGCCGACAACTCAATTAAATTTATCGATTGATCGTCGGTTCGGTCCGGAATTGATGTTGTAGCATTTGCTGTAGGTCGTAGGAACTGTTCATCTACTTGGACTTATCCATTCTATCATCCATCGATGTGTAACTGTTCACTAAAAATGTACATCACTGTACTGCTGCAAACTTGTTATCCCGTATCTTCTTTGAAATTAACCAGTGTTCTTCTTGTTTCTTCAAAGATACTTTCCGATCCACCCAATATCCCGCTGAACAATACCACTAATTAACGAAATGTCAACTACGAATTTAATTCATCTAATTATCATTCTCATTTAATGAAATTTTCTTCGATTACTACCGATTTGTTTAATAATGAACTGGTAGTATTAATTAACAAACTCGCAAATGTATTATAAAATAACATATAAATAGGTACAGCGCCACTTAATATCACAAAGTTAACGCTAATAATACACGCACGTGCGGTTCACGTGTTTTCTGACGTGTTCGCTCAGCGTGCAACTTGCTTTAATTTCTATTTAAATAACAAGAAAGACGTATTTATTATGTCATTAAGGTTCTAACTTTATGTTACTTGTAATGTTTTTGTCGGTGAGTACGTGTCTAGGATGCCTTCATTTCTGGCGTTGGTTAACGGCGCGTAGACGCGCGCTTTCTGGCGCAGTCGCATTTTTAACGTCGGGCGTTGGGGAGCCGATGTGCTGGCGCGTCGGTTAAACGCTGTGCAAGACGTCGTGTAGACGCTTGCTGGCGCAGGGCGTCGCGCAGACTCATTTTTAGCATAGACGATGTGCTGGCATGTCGGTTAAACGCTGTGCTGGTGCAAGACGTCGAGTAGACTCTTGCTGGGCGTCGCATAGACTCATTTATAGCGTCGGGCGTAGCGTAGACGATGTGCTAGCGCGTCGGTTAAACGCTGTGCTGACGAGACGAGATTACGCGATGTGGATTCCGGTGCCCGCATCGCGTAGTCGTGTGCACATTTGCGTCACATTTACGCAGGCTGAGCCAAGCTTTCCATTACATTTTTTTTTAAATCGGATCTGTACTTCCAGAGATTAGTTATTTAAAAAAATACCTCTTTATATATACTGGTTTGGATTATCTAGATGTGGGTTGAAGAAACTTGGGCCCAAGTCAAAAGTCAATTTCAGCATACGCCACTCCGTGGCACAATGTGTGTTAATCCCATAATTGTTCGAATTTAAACCAACAGAAGTAGAACTAATTGCTTTTGTTCGAACAATGCCGGGTTTCTATGGAATAAACGAACTAATATGGAGCACTTCTATCTAGAAAGTAGCTACTTAATAATTTACTGACTTGCTCCAGCACAATTTATCCTCTACTCCTTAGCAGTAACAAAGCAAACAACTACATTTTAAAAGAACTCGCAAGACAATATACCTCGTTTATTTGATTTATTTCAAAACAGTGTTGTAGGAAATTGTGAACCGACCAAAGTATTAAAAAGTATATCATCCATTTCATGATATTGCTGGTCTTTCTGAAAGAATATAAATACAGACGATATATGTTACGTGATCGTTGGAAAATATGACCTATAGATTTGTGCATTGCAGCAATTTTACCCGTGGTTTATACTGCTGTAGCCAAAACCGCTGCTTATAAATTCTAGTCGCAATATTTAATCTCGACGAAAATCAACGTCAAATGGTTCGGAAATTAAGCATGTTTTTGTCCGATACCTGATTAACCCCCGATATCTAAATTAAAAGCATTTGAAGTTGAGTATATCTTGAAATCTAAAAAAAGAACATTGCAGTATGGATTGACACGTTCTTGGCTCAAAATAATCAATTCGGAATCCCGCCCTGAGATTGAGATTAGAACACAAACGTAAGCTAACTTTGCACGTTAAGTTTCAAAAGTCTCATCAAAATACAACACGCTATACCGCTGCAACCATTTGAAGATATTCAATTAAAATACCTCTAAAAATAATCCCAGCTTCTGTTCTAAAATTACCTGTGACATACAGACAGACGGAAGAGGACGGCGAGTGATATATTACCGTAAAGATGTCTATCGTAACTACATTGGTATGGGTCCTTCATAATTTATGGCTTAAAAGCTTTTGTCCGTCGCCTATTTCGTTTAAAATAACTTATCTATGACAAAGCCAGAAGTCGTCGCGGTAGACCACGGAGAAGATAGCAGTATAAACTAGCCATAAGAATAACCATCAAGTGTCACATTAGCCCTAGGGCAAAACAGCTGAAAATTTTGAGGTCGACTTTTGTGGCCAGCAGTGGAACAACACAGGCTAAAAGTAACTGGTAATCAGTATTCTGTTTTTTATTCCTAAGTAGTTATCATAAGACGGGGCCCGCTAGGGCCAGAGCCTGCCAGGGTTGCGGAATTTGTTCGAAAGAGTCACCGCGGCCCTGGAATACAAATGGCTTTAGAAGGAACACGGATGGGTTTTAGTCAGTAAGAGTCTGACACGCCCTTCCGCTCCACCCAGAGTGGAAGAAGTCATTTGAGGATTTCCCATACTTAAAAAAAAAAAAAAAGTAGCTAGCATATTGTTAAAAGAAAGTCAAGAGTGATTAGGTACTTTAGGCAGACGAGTTACATCGTCAACCAAATCATCACTTTCTATCAGGTGAGATTGTGCTCAAACACGAGCCTGTCAATATTAATATAAATCATCAAGGAAAAAACATGGAAATTAAATTACTGATCAGAAAAATATAAGCTCTATAATAGATACCTATGTATACTTACATCATTATTTTGCATCCGATTATATGATTATGATTATCATCATACCAGACTAATTGCAATCGTAAAATGTTGATAATAACTATTCTAGAATATGATTCCCACGATTGTTCTAGTACTTGGGTAATAACACGATTGTTCTATAATAGAGTACTTTTATTTAAGTGCCAGAACTGTTGAGTTGATTTGTTCCGGATTCGCCCACAAAGTTCGCCGAATTTTTATTTTTCCGGGTTCGCCCCACTTTTCGTTTCTTGTTCGAGGTGGACTGTAGAGGTTGTGTTTTTATGGCTAAACAACTGAACCGCTTTTGATGGATATTTTGGTGGTCAATAGATTAGATGATGAAAAACACAACCTCTACAGTCCACTTGAAACAAACGATTGAAGGAGAAGTAGGCTTCTCCTTCAGTCGTTTGCCCACTACAGAGAGTCGTGATAATCTTGACTCAAGTTTGACGATTTCTTTACATTTGAAACGTTAAGTCTTAGGACTGTTGTAGTGCGTCGGAGTTCTTGGCGCCCAAATGCCCGCTTCACTTGGTCAGACCATCGTATTGATCTTTCCCTGAGTTATTCCATGTATTTTTCGGCAACCTTCTTTTTCCTAAGTGTCGGATGACTTTTGAGTGATATGACCGACATATTGCAGCACTGAAAAATAACTATAATATATAAATAGTACCATTATTACATATAAAATCAACTTTTAATTTCCACACACAGTGCCGCAATTTATAATCCGCATTTAAATTTGCTTCATTAGTGAATGTGGCGGGTTTTGTAGCTGAGCGTGAAATTCTGTGTTTATATTTCACAATTCAGGATAACTATTGCGTTTGTAAAATCATTTATCATTCTTACATATCTATTATATTGAATTCGGTTGGAATTAGGGTAGTATGGGCTACCGGGCCTCTCCCAAAGTTACACTATATCCGAAAATAATATTAAAGGGCTGTTTTTTTTTTAATTCAGATAACTTTTACGTGAGGAATAAAAATTGCGGTTTAACGACTTTTGTATAGATATATGACATACAGCCATATTTATTCTTCAGTAAATAAATATCTGACAATCGAAAAATCTCATCCCATCACTTCCCGTGGGTGTCGTAAGAGGCGACTAAGTGACAGACCAGAGTTTGAGCAGCAGCATTCTCTATGCATTGCAACAGCTTTACTGCGATCGCCAACTAGCCTGCATGGCGATTATGGCAACCCCCCCCTCCCTTTGGGGGAGGCCTATGTCCAGCAGTGGACGTCTTTCGGCTGATATGACGAACCGAAAATCAACCTAAAAATCCAAAATGTATGGGATTGACATACGCTACCTAGCGAAATGTTACGTGGTGAATAAGTGTCTAAGTGTGTGTGTTAAAGTCGGCACAACATATTTTTTTCTTCCACTGTCCCTTGTCTGTCAAAACGCTATTATTCAGTGCTGCATTAAGTCTAGTATAGGATTTCTACCTGCAACCAACTCGCATGCAATATTAATTGAATCGGTCATTTAAAAAACCACATAAGCCACATTTTTTTGCCGTAAACGCTTCCTTAAATTGAGATGCGTATTCAAGGTATAAATCACGTAAGTGGAGTGACTTACGTGATTTATACCGTTTCTTTCTTCAAACAAAATTAAAGTCCTTAAAACTTCTGTTTAACATCCATCAGAGGGTTATGATTTGAGGGTGCCCATTAATAGTAAAAAAAAAGAAGGATGATATTCTGGATGACCATATTATTATGTCATTTTATCAGAACTTAAGTAGCTGGCGAGTTTTAAACGTTAAAGGTAATACAGATGAGTATGATGGAGAATATGATTATATATACCTTAAAGATATATATAATCATAAATCATTAAAACATGTTAATAAAGTAATGTTTGAGAGTAATTTTCAATAATACGCTAAGTAATATTAATAATTAAACCTATTTCTTGCAAAAACAACATAAGTCAAGAACATTTGTTCAGGTTTCTTTCATTATTAATAACCTATTGATAAATTGTTAAGGTTATTCAACATTTCAATCTTTTAAAACTCAAATACACGATTGAGCCCAAAAAAGTTCTTTATTAAAACTCGTTTATCTGTGAATGACACATTTTTTGTTGCGTCCTGAAAAATTCTAAAGGTATGACTTAAGTATGTGATTTGAAATTACCGATTCAATTACATTGCAGTTTAGGGCACGAGTGAGCGATGGATCACATTATGCCTTGGTAGACCGCAATGTATTGCAACTTTCACGCGAACGGGTTACAAGTGGAATCGTGGAAATTACTTACTTTAAAGACAGGGCTACACACTTTACTTTTTTCCGCTTGAAAACAAATTGGTATTATGGAAATGTCTGCGACGAACAATTGCCGTTAGCTCCTAAAAAAGTCAAATTTTAACTTAGTATTTTGACGTCAGTTATGCCGCAGACACTCACATAACAAAAATAAACTACTAAATCTAACTAATCACGTCGTTACGGCTTTGCACCTGTATGTTAATTAAATTATGTAAATATGTTTTAAACTGTTGAAGTCTTTAGCGCCAAACTAGATTAACATAATTATAATAAGCTTGACTGCACACAGAACATACATAAATAGAAATCATGAATGTTCAAAAGTATATAACAGCAATTGAGATACCCAGAATAAAGGAATAGGTCAAGGGTAGCGTTGACTTTTCTAATCTTTCATGCTTAGAAAATGGAAGAATTCATAATTGTCCTCAATCAATCTGCTTAGACTTCCAGTCAAACCGGATGCTGCTATGTCATCATATTAGCCGAAAGACGTCTATGCTGGACAAAGGCCTCCTCCAAGTATCGCCAACCAGTCCTGTGCGTCTCGCATCCATCGACTACCCGCGACCCTCACCAGGTCATCGGTTTACCTTGTGGGAGGCCTTCCAACGTCTACTAGGTACTACGTCTTCCGGTACGCGGTCGCCACTCCAGAACTTTTCGGCCCCATCGACCATCTGTTCTGCGAGCAATGTGCCCTGCCCAATGCCACTTCAGTTTGGCGATCCTTCGGGCTACGTCGGTAACCTTAGTGCTTTTGCGGATATCATCATTCCTGACTCGATCACGCAAATAAACTCCGAACATTGCCCATTGGGTGACTTTAAGCCCTCTGATAAGGCCCATTGTAAACGACCACATTTCGTCTGAGGTCCTCCATAATCTCAGCCATGATGACTATATCGTCGGCCATGTCAATGACGTACCATGAACTATAGTGCTGAGATCCTGAGATATGGACGCTCACGAAGGAGGCTATGTACAGACTGAGACAAGGCTCAACATAAGGCTACTAGACCGAGTTCCAAACGTCGAGATCCGAAAACGTAAAAATCTTTTTGATATTGGGAAACGAGTTATGGAACACAAATGGAATTGAGTAGAATACATAGCAAAGCGTAGTGATGACAGGTGGAGTAAGGCAGTGACTGATGGTCGTCCAAGGACTGGAAGAAGAAATGTTTGTCGTCGTCGTCTGGCAGCGAGAAAGGTAGACGGCTTCGTTCTAAAGCAGGTGGAACTTTAATAAGGGTAAATAACTTTAATAAGAGATTTACGCTTTGGAACGTGCAAAGAGTTTCATCTTTTTGACCGACCGACCTTGACAATTCCAAAATTGCCTGTAAATGGTCAAATTGAAATAAATGCTTTGAGTCTAGAGTCTTAAGGGTTTTATTTATTTATTTATTTGGATCTCCAACAAAAGATTCACACATCTAACATAAAACACAGTGATACAGTGGTTCACTCAAGTGTGCTCCTTCAGTTATAGGAGACCACAGCATGCACATATAACTAGGTTTACATACCTACAAAATAGAAATAAAATAATCACAAAATTCAATTAAAATTAAAATTAGATAATAATTAGATTAAAATTATTAGAGTAAATTACATTCAATTAAATTAGATAAAATTATTCCAATACAATAAAATTATTCAAGTAAATTAAATTAAATTGGTCCAATAAATAAAAATTAAAATTTGCCTTTTCATTAGATTACAATTACATTTTTAAAATGTCAATTTTAAAATTCAAATACAAATTTAAACTGAGAAGGTTATTAAGTCAAATTACAAATTACAAGAAGGTACAAAACAAAAAAAAATAAAATAATAAAAAAAACAAAAAGGTAAAAGTACATTATTCATTATATTACAGCGGTGACATTACTCTTATACTTTGAAATTGAGAGGGTTATGTCCAAGTTTAAACGTTTGGACAGTTCGTTGTATTGCCTACAGAGTCTTGGGAGAGTGGCGAAATGTCCTAGATTAGTTTTAGACCCTGGGACATAAAATAAATTGTAGTTGCTCTTCCGCGGCAGACGAGATGGCGCGTTGATGTTAAGTTTTTCTAGAAGCTCGCTGCAGTCTATGTCTCCACTGAAAATTTTATGGAGAAGTACCAGGTCTGCCGTTTTTCGTCTGTCAGCGAGAGGGACCATGTTGTAGTGTTTTAACCTATCCTTGTAGCTAGCAATTGTTTTGGCTAATCGATCCTTGTAACACAGATGGTATAGAAAACGCCTTTGAACACTTTCCAGGTGTTTGCCATAAATGTCGTAGTGAGGATTCCAAACTGGGCTGCTATATTCAAGTATCGGACGTACTAATGAGTTAAACAATTTTATTCTTGTGGAGGCTTTTTTAAAATCCTTGCTGTTCCGTAGAATAAATCCAAGGATTTTAAAACCCTTCGATGACACTTGGAGGATGTGTTTGTCAAATTTTAATTGCTTGTCTAATATAACTCCTAGATCACGTATTTGGTCTACTTGTTCCAATTTTTGATGACCTATCGTGTAAAGGTTAGGTTTGACTATTTTGTTACGGCTGAATTGCATGGAGTAACACTTTGACACGTTAAGAAGCATATTATTATTTGTACACCAGTTAGTCAGTCTATTTAGGTCCTCCTGTAATAAGGCAGAGTCAAATTTAGTTTCTATTGGTTTCATTATTTTCATGTCATCAGCAAAAAGATAGAATTTTGAATGGATAAAGCAGTATATTATGTCATTAATAAATATATTAAAAAGAATTGGACCTAAGTGTGAACCTTGCGGAACACCGGATGAAGCTTTGAAAGGCTTGGAATTATGACCACCCATGACAACTTTTGAGGACCTGTCTCTAAGGTAAGACCGAAACCACTCAAGCAATGATCCTCCTATACCCACATGCTGAAGTTTGGTTATAAGAAGGGAATGATCCACTTTATCGAATGCTTTACTGAAGTCCGTATATATGGTGTCCACAGGAATACGTTTATCCACCGATTCTGATAGGGACGTCACGTAGCACATGAGATTAGTGGTAGTAGACCTGGATTTAATAAAGCCGTGTTGGTGGGCGGAAATCAAGTGTTTGACGTGCGATGAGAGACGTTCAGTTATTAGCTTTTCAAATACTTTGCCAAAGATGACTAAGATAGAAATAGGTCTGTAGTTCGACACTAATTTTCTATCTCCTGCTTTGAAAATAGGCACCACTAGTGCCTTTTTCCATTGCTCTGGGAAGATGCCATCTTGGACTTATTAAATATAATCGTGAGGGGCAAAGCCAGCGCTTTTGCACATCTTTTTATAAACACGGGTGGTATACCGTCGTCTCCTACACTTTTGCGTTCATCCAATGATGTGAGGGCTCGGAATATTTTTACCAGCGTTTAGTTCTAGCCTACAGAGAGTTGGCAGGTTATTATTTATGTTAAGGTTTGATAGCTGCGGTGACGTTGTATTGTTATAGACATCTGCGAAGTTTTCAGCAAACAAGTTACATATGTCGTGGCCCGTTGACGCAGTTTTGTCTTTATAAATCATAACTGCAGGGTAAGCATTGCTGGATTTCCTTTTACTTTTTATAAAAGACCAGAAAATTTTCTAAATCCGCGGTTTCTAATCTTTCCATATATCTTCTGTAGCAACATATTCTCAGCTTACTACAGTTGGCACGCAGAGTTTCGAAATATACGACGTCAAGAGGGTTATTGTATTTTTTCAGGGTTGCACAGGAAAGGAGAAGCCTAGCCTAGCAGTGGACGAAATCGGACTATGGATGATGATGATGATGATCGTTTGTAAATAAAAAAAAGAAAATAAATTTTTCTAATTTCGATATTGGATCATTCAGTATCGGATTTGTAATATCGGATTTTTTGTTCCTAGATTTCGGTATCCCGAGATGACATACTTATTTTTTTTTTGTAGCATTAGAAATACAATATCTATTACAGTTCGGAGGCTGACTAATAGACTGCCGTCGGACGGTTACTCTTTGGGTACGGAACCCTAAAAATTATACTTACAGATACAAAAATAAAGAAAACCTTCGCTGTGCCAATGGTGTCGTTCACACGTAGGTTCATCCTTAAACTAAAAGCCAAAAGAGTGTAAGTGACACTAACGTTGCTGCGTCTTAAGACCTTCTATTTCGCTCATATTAAAATGCAATAAACATGCATATATGTATGACACACGATATTCTTTACGGCTATATAAAGATTATTTGGCTCAAGCTCTGCATTCTATGTAAATGTGGAGCTCTAGTGATGCTCAGATATTATGCTAATGGATGCTACATAAGTGGTGTTGAGCATAAATTAATACCGGGTTACTCGTGTAAATTCGTGATACATCGGTGTTTCAGTGATTGGACTATACTTAGCTTCTTAATAATTTTATAGCTTCTGATTGATAAAAGAGTAGTTAAATTTAGGGTTTTAAGGTCAGTCTTCCTTATTCAAATCATGACTGCCTCACGCTACAACGCCCCATGGAGTGCGTTTTATTTTATTGAATTCTTTCACTGAAATGTGTACCTCTTTAAATTAATTAAGGTCTATGTCGGGTCGCTATCTTAAAAAGTGTGGGCAGCGTTGAGTCGCGTCGCGTCTCGGTGTGAACTGACCCTAATACTATTCCTTGATCATTCAAACGCAATGTTCAATCGCATCAGGATGTCAGGAATCAATCGTGTAGCTCTGCTATCTTCTTGAAAGGAATTTGTTATGGGTAATGAATGAATGCTAGGTCCTTTTACTAATACTGTCGACACAAAAACACGGATACACTTAAACACATGAATATTTAACCGTTTGTACATATCATTAAAGATAAATATTTTTATGATAATGATAATAATAATATAGGGCCCGACTCGCTTTCAAGAACACACACAACAAAAAAACTAACATTGAAATAAAAATTAAAAAAAAAAACAATTATTTAGATTAGAATATATTCCCTGTTTTCATTAAACGTCAAAAGTCAAATCCTTATTTATTTATTTATTTATGACACCACTCAAAGCTAAACTCCTCTCAAAAGAAACGTCATTTATTAACATAACACCTATGAATATTAATCTCGAAAATACCAGATATACTTCTACTACACAAATACTTCGTGATATCAAAGAGAAAGTAGCTTTCATATTAATTGTGCAGATTACGGAAAATCCAGCGGTGTCTAGCACGGTAGCATTTACCTTGTCAAATGTACGGAAACATGTACCTTAAGTAAAGAAAGAAAGAATAATATTTATTTAGCACTTACATGAAACACGCACGGTACATAGAAATAATAAAATTTTAAAAAGAAATGTAGGTATGCTAAGAACCAAGTGTGTGTCTCACGGCTGCACTAAAAAGGTCCATTTCAGCGATATGTCAGACAGACTGATGCTGTCTGACGCTGGTTTTCTAATGAACCTTTCAATGGACGAGTGGCGGTTCATTTGAATCAATCTAATATAATCAGAAGTAAGTGAGACAAGTCCCTACGACTGTTGGGTGGAGTTCTATCTACGAGTTACAAATTTGCTCCTCGAAAGGCCGAATCCTCTTGAGCGAATCCCGGCTTCATGGGAAACAAAAGTTGGAAAACAGTTGCTAAACATTATTTTCCGCAATATAATTTTATTTATCACGACTGAGAAAGTTTCAATCTCTCTTGGATAAAAAGGATATTACATTATTTTGAAAGAAACAAGAACTATTTATTCTACACAAACAAAACGCAGATTGCAAATATAATCATCACGCCTTTATTTCCCGAAATGTTAAGCAGAGGTGTACTTAACAGTACCTAACCCTACATTTCGCCAGGTACGTTTACGTCACATTTAATAGGGGGCAATACTTTTTCACTATTTGAGACATCAACCGGGTACAAATACGGACTCCGAACAGTTGCACAGAAAGTCTAGATTCAAGATTCAAAGCATTTTAATTACAAATAAACCATTTACAGACACTTTTAAATTGTCAATGTCGGTCAGCCAAAATCATGAAGCTATTTGCACGTTCGAAAGCGTAAATCTCTATGGAGAAGAACTCCACGGACACTCTTTTAAATCATGTTATGTATTACAAAGATCTTAGTTACATTATCCTTGTTGCTTCTTTATGTGAGGACAAAAACAAAAAGAAACTATATACTTAAAACAATTCGAAATATAAAGATTAAAATAAAACCAGTGGCAATTAAGAGATGACTAGTCTCGAATGACGGCGCCCTTTCACGAACATGACGCTTTGAAGGGACAGCGCGTGTATTGGACACGCGCTGCCATCAGTGACACATTTTTGTCATGCACTTGTTTGACATGAACGAGCATGGCAGTAGAGAGCACTCAAAACACACTACGCCATGCTTGTTCAAGTCAAACAAGTTAACTGTAACTAAAACCTTAAAAGTAAATGGCTTCGTGGCACTCACATTTACAAAATTTGAAAAAAAAAATGCTTCTACATTATACAATACTATGATTTTCACTGACCAAGTAATTAAACAAAAAAATGGTGTATTATGTAGGTGGATGTTACCCCAATACCAATTTAGTCGACCCGCGAATCGTATCCAGGAATTCATGATCAATAGCGCTAACGACCTCTCGATCAACGAGGAAGATTACGGAACCATTCTAGGATATAATTATACCAATATGCAAAATTAAAATTAGCGAAGAAAAGTGTCGAGCTCGCACGCGAAGGGTTCTGAACGAATAATATTTTTTTGACATGGTACGTCAAAACCATTGACTTCTTATGGTTGAAGATTTTCCTGATAAGTAAAGAACCAAGTTTTTTTTTCGAAATTTTAAGCTCAGTAGTTTCGAGGAAAAAGATTATTGTTTATTTTAAAATTAAGGTAAATATATATTTGACACTGTCGCAATATGTCATTTCATTTGATAAATCACAGGGCACAGTTTGAGGAACTTTTTTCTTTGCTAATTTGTCTCCTAAAAATGAGCCTATACTCAAAATAATATTAGGTACTCTCTCTCTCTCTCTGATAATAAAAGATTTGAAAGTAAATAAACATTCAACGTGGCTACAGCCTTTTTAAAACACTGAAACTTCATATTTAAGTTAAAACCATTGAAAGTAATGAATCACGAATTTCCAAAAATGAGAGGCTTTCTAACACTTGACAGACGTGATTAAATCCGATTTTCGTAAAGGACACCTTTACGAAAATCGTCTCGTCGATTGTCTTGTTGAATTAATGTCAAAAGATTAATTGCTCCACTACGTATTTATTCATCATACATTGTTAAGTAAATCTCAGATTATATATTGTATTAATTACAGTAGGTCCCTTTCCCTTATCGTTTTTTTTTTAAATGTTACTCATCATAGGCCAATATAATATGTTTTTTTTTTACAATTTGTGCATGTTACAGTGCTGATAAGTATGAGGGGACTGTGTAAACCAGTCAAAAAAATTATCGAGTAAGTACTAACAAAAGCGTGGATCGAAATGGAAAGGAATCTATGAGTCTTCGGAGTCTACAGTGTTCTCACATTCACATTATCATTGTTGAAAGGCGTCCATTGAAAATTGACCCAAGTCACAACAACCAGCGGGCCATTCTACTCATTTTTTCATAAATTCTTGAAAATTAGTAATAAGTAGCTGATACGGTGTATACGCTACCCAGTGCGGTAGCGAAACATTTCGTTTGGTTTAGCGTCGTATTTGTCGTTCGTATTTTCTGCGGAGTTCCGTGGTAAAAGCGAATAGGTCTAAACAGGCCTTAAATCAATAAATAGAGACGCTCTCTTTACAATCCTAGCATGGCAACAACATAATCGGTCATCTAGGACAAAATATGTGCCTATATCAAGATATAGGCACATATTTTGTAAAAGGCACATATTTTGTGTCAGGGCATTTAGGACTTGTCCTAAATGCCCTGACACCTGTACGAAAGCCTTGTCTGTTAACATACAGAGTTAAGACCTCGTCAACCAGAAAGTAGGAGAATATTTTAAACGCCTAAACTAATTTTCTTTTACCAAGGACGAAAAACAGTTACATTTTTTTCTACATTTGATCTGTCTGTCAACAGTCCCTTTATGTGGAACTATGTTTATTTATATGTCAGTCAAGATTATGTTTTGAACATTTATAAATGGGATATATCATTTGGTTATATCGTGATGATTCATGAGGTATATCTTAAAAATGAGCACAAGATCTTACTATTGAGACTGTTTTTCCCTTTTGCCTTCAATTTCAATCAAAACTTAGCTCCGAAGCAATTCCCACGTAATTAATTATGTTTGTAGAAGTAAATAATTAAAATAAACATTTAAATCTACTTTTGGGGTTTGGTATTTCAAGAATCTGTTTTAGTAGGTATTAAAAATAAATTAATCCCTCCAGAAGTTCTCGAAAGTTTGTGTAATTATACAGGGTAACTTGTAATTAATTTGCAATTTTTCGGGGAACGTACTGATAAATCTAAAAATAAATAGATTTCTGGTTTGATCACAAATAATAAAAAAAAAATGTTCTCTGAAAGATTGCCAAACCCCTGCTGGCCTATAGTAGGCGCCAGATAAATGTGGAATAAAGTACATTGACCTTTCCCTAATAACTGTTCATAGGTACCTGAACAATTAAATATGAATCGTTTTTCATTATTAGACAATGTTAAGGATCACGAGAGATGATGATTCGGGACAGCTTTGTGTCATTAATTCCGTTTTTCAAATTAAAAATGTCAATAATTGTAGGTGGGTCAATGACCGTTATTCCACGATTATCTGGCGCCTACTATAGTAGGTAATATAGACTCGAAAAAAAAGAAAAAAACTTCCAAACGAGCCACTTTTCAAGTAGTTTGATGAAGTTGATGGCATTTGTTTCAGTTCAGCCGAGTTTTTTTGACGTGACAACGTCTAATAAATCGCTGCATGCACGAAAAAAGATGACTCATTGTAAAGTTACGCTCACTGTAACGTTACGCTCATTGTAACGTTACGATCATTTCATCAATGTTTTGTTATGACGTTGTCACGTTAAACTATCGTCCGTAAACCGACTTTACAGACAACCAATTTTTTTACAAGTTTTGTTCCCTATATTTTATAGCGAGTTACATTGTTTGTAATCGTCTTCTCGAGCCCTTTGTTTAGAAACCCCACATGACTCTGTCACGAAAAAATACGACTTCACTAACCTAACGCCATTTTTTTAAATTAAAAAATCATATAGCTTTTGCCACTTGAGCACTTAACACAAAGCTAAAGGAACCCCATTTGCTATCCCGCTATTAAGGCTTCAGGGTGAGCCAAATAACATACACTCGAAAAACATGTTAAAAATAACAGATGTTAATGTACTTGTTTGGATATTTTGTTAGTCAATTAAACCATTCACACCATAGCAGCTAAACGGATTCATAAGTGGAACATAGGTAGATCAAAGGATTAAGACATGGTATACCTACTTTTTTACCCGGCTGCGGCAAAGCCAAAAGGAAGGGTTATGATTTAAGCAGTCTATGTATGTATGTATGTATGTTCCCCTGTAGCGCCTAAACTACTGAATTGATTTTGATGAATGGGGTATCATTACTACAAAACAAAAAAAAGGTTTAAATAACTGTAACCTGACTACAGAAAAATAAAAGTGATCTAAAAAGTATGAAACAAGAAAAATATTACAGAAAGAAATCAAGACAGATACAAAAATGCTCAAGTTGACGCCGTGGTCGCATGCCATTATAAATTCTAGGTGTGCCCGACACCCACATGCCATGCCATGCATGCCATGCCACGTCATGCATGCCAGTATGCCTGCATGCATGGCATACAGGCATGCATGGCATACAGGCATGCATGGCATTTTAAAGTATTTTTTTTGTAGCAATTTTCGACAACCATGCGGGTAAAGCCATTGACAAAATTACAACTCATCCTATATACCGATTCCGAAAAGGTTTTTCACTTGATGTAGATATATTTTCCGGGAAGGATCGTTGGTTTAATCGCCCTCCGATCTATCATAGTGACTGTTTGACACCCTACACATACACATCCCTCTTGTGTCGGATGTTTTTGTTTGAAGTTTTAGAACCGAGGGTACTCCGTGACTAGCGCAAATTATATTATTTTACATTGTTTACAGACAAGTGTACGGTTTTTCGCTGGAAAAACTTATGTACTTGACTGTACCTCTAATTATTTTCTGAAGGAGTTTGAAGTGGTTATAGGCAGACAAGTGCGACGCGATAATGCGACAGCGCATTTTCGTAGAAATTGTTCCACGTAACGAAGAATTTTAGGTCGCTGAAAAACCGGTGTCGCATTGTCGCATCGTGCCTGTTGTGGAAGCCTTTTCATACCATACTTTGAATCCGTCTGAGCTGAATCTGGTTGACTGGGAGCCGACCCTAATATAGTTGGGAAAAGGCTAGACAGATGATGATGATGAATTTAAATTCTTAGCCCCCGCCCCCCCTCGTCTGTCCTTAATAGCTACTTGTCCAGACCTGATTATTTTCGAAGAGCTAGAACTACTTCGATCAAAACTAAAATAAAACTAGCCTTGCAATTTGGACCGCATCTGACGTTAGTTCGACAACTAAAATGAAAGAAAACCTTAGTTTGTAAAGAGTCCTATCTCAATCGCAAAGTATTTATACCTACTTTAACCATTCATTTTCTACAACAACTGTAACAAATTACTCATTGTCAACATAATTACCGGATGAGACTACCAATTACTCCACATTATAATTTATTACAAAAATTACTAAAACAAACACATAAAGTACCTAATTAACTCGCACCGCTCGTTCGATATTTAAAATAATGCGCTGGCGCCGGCGTTGTGTGGAAATAGTTAAATAATTCAACGCACTGTGGCGCCACCATCTATATAAATATTGGCAGCAGGCCTAAAAAACTATTATGTTATTCCTTTGACGCCAAATGCGGTCAGATTCGATGTCGTTGTGCTAATAATAAAGAATGTAAAACGGTGTCACTACTTACCAGAACCGCATAATCAGCCTGTAATGTTCCCACTGCTGGGACACAGGCCTTCTTTCTATGGGAGGAAGTGGGCTAACATAATCCACCACGCAGGCCAAATGCGTGTTCCCCACCGAAGGTGTCCCCACGTTGCCGTCGTGGTGGGGCTTGTGCGTCTCAGTGATCTTGGAGCTCTGCCGGTAGAGTTACTCATGCCGGAAAGGTCCAAGTGAGAGACTAGACAAAGAGGGACACACACACACGCGAGGGGCACACCGTTCGAAAACTTGAACATTTTTCAGGTTTTCGGACGGTGTGCGTTTCAGAAGGAATCTTGCTCACTGCCCTCTGGTACGCGTCTGATCATCAGACGTGACTGTGAGTGCAGTGAGCAAGCAGAGGGAGAGAGGGACCCTGTGAAAGGGTGGAGGAGATAGGGACCGCACCCTTAAAAGGAACAACATGAAGAAGACAAACGCAAAAATATTACCCCAGGGTGGTACCAGCTGCTCAGCAGCTGGAGAATCCACCACGCTCCCTTCGGGAGCGTCATGCCCCTCGTATTCTGGGGAGGGCAACGAATGTCTTGATCCGCTTGCCAGTGGCAACAAGAGCCGAGGAGGCTCCCGATCCAAAACGTCTTTTGAGGACTTGATCGGCTTCAGTTTTAATACGCCTGACAAGGTGTTGGGCGGGCGTGGTGCGAAAGCTCCCGCCAAACTGTGGAGGAAGAGCCCGCTGACGTGTCGGGGGGATGTAGGGTCAGACTCTGACTCCGCATCTGGCGTCAGCGTCAGCTCACCGAGCTCGGAGCGAGAGGGAGGAGAGGCTGTTGCGGGTGGCTCGGTGTTATTCCGCAAGCGCCCTAGATCGGAGGATGACCGAGGGTCGTCCTCCAACGGTGAGATGGCCTCGGCCCGGAAAATCCCCACCAGCAGGCGGGGTAAGGGCCGAGACGGAGGCAAGGGGAGGGGTCTCGCATCCCAGGAGGCTGCCCAGCGAGCCACGAAGCTCGCCGAGGAGAGGCACCACCCTGGAGCGTCAGGTCGGAGGGCTTTCCCTTTGGAGTCATCCAGCGGTGAGCCGGACACGGCTGGCGGCCCCGATAAGGAGTGCCAAGCCAGGTTTGCGGAGGTCGTGGGGGCCGCAGTCCGCGATGTGGCTTTGAAGAGGACCCAGGCCTCTAAAAACAAGGCCATAAGCGCGGCGTCGGCCTCCATTCTGGCGGCAGCGGAGGCTAGCTACAGCTACAGCGGTCCTCCGTCAACGGACGAGATGTCCAAGCTGCGGGCGGAGGTCGCCCGCCTAGCGGCCGCCACGGACCTTCTCCAAAAGGAGAATGCAAAGCTCCGAGCAGACCTAGCCGGGCTCCGTGGAGCCGGCACAGAGGAGGCGCTTCAAGGGGGGCGCAAGCAAGGGCAAAGCACGTCCGCGCCGGAGGGGAGCCAGGTTCTGAACCAGGTTCTGAATCTGGTGCGACAGGAGTTGGCTCCCTTCCGGGAACGGTTCTCCACGCTTGAAAAGATTTTGTTGCGTCCCCAACTAACAGCGAGCCAGAAGGCCTCAGGCAAGACGACGGCTTCGTACGCGGCCGCCGTGGCTGCCAAACCGAGGCCGATCGGTCAGGCTAACAGTGCGGCCGAGCCGGCACCAGGAAAACCAGCACCGGCTAAGAAGAAGAAAGGAGGGGCGGCTGCACAGGTGGCGAAGGCTCCAGCGCCAGCGGTGCAACAGTCGGCCCCGGTTACAAACTCTCCTGCGGCCGAAGCCGGATGGCAAGTGGCCGGGGAGAAGAAGAAGGCGGGCAAGGCAGCCAGGGCGGCCAAAAAACGCGAGCGGAGGCGGCGGCGCAAAGCGCAAAGTGTAGCGGCTAGGCTCCGCGCCCCGAAGACCGCAGCTGTAGTGGTAACACTACAGCCAGATGCGGTGAAGAGGGGCGTGACGTACGGCGACGTGCTCTCCAAAGCGAAGCAGGAGGTGAACCTTGGGGAGCTCGGCATCGTCGGGGGCCTCCGGTTAAGGGTTACCATGACTGGGGCCCGAATGCTGGAGATCCCCGGGGCAGCCAGCGGCCCAACCGCCGACGCTCTGGCCGAAAGGCTGCGAGCGTCCTTGAATGCGGACGATGCCCGAGTATCCAGGCCCACCAAGTGCATAGATATGCGCATTTTGGGCCTGGACGACTCCGTCACGGAGGAGGAGGTGGTGGCCGCTGTCGTCAGGACAGGGGGGTGCTCTGTCGAGCAAGTGAAGGCAGGCATCATACGTCCTGACCACACGGGCATGCGAACCGTTGTGGTAAGCTGCCCCGTAACAGCGGCCAAGATAATTTCGGAGGGCCGAAGGCTTCTGGTGGGCTGGGTTTCTGCGCAGGTCAAACTGCTAGAGCCCAGGCCTCTGAGGTGCTTCCGCTGCCTAGTGGGCAATCATGCGGGAGCCCTCTGCACCTCGGAGGTGGACCGCAGCGATCTTTGTTTCCGCTGTGGTCAGCCCAGTCACAAGGCCGGCTCGTGTAACGCCACGCCGCACTGCGTTGTATGTGCGGCAGCTGGCAAGCCGGCCGATCACTGCGCTGGGGGCAAGGCCTGCGCCCCACCCGCCAAAGCCGGGGGCAAGAGGAAGCCCTCCGCCACCGCCGTCTCTGCCGTAGCAAACGCCACCGCCATCGCCGCCGCCGCCGCCGCCGCCACAACTGCGAATGCCGCGGTGGAGCCCTCACAAGGGGCTCGGGAGGAGGCCGTAATGGAATGCCAATAACGGCCCCATTACGCCTCCTCCAGGCGAACATCAACCACTGCGCCGCCGCTCAGCACCTGTTGCTCCAGAGCATGGCGCAGTGGTCGATCAACATCGCCGTGGTCGCTGAGCCGTACTTTGTCCCGCCCAGGGATGACTGGGTGGAGGACCTCAACGGCTCAGTGGCCATAATTTCGTCGGCCGCCGCCGGTACCCCGTCCCTCGAGAGTGTCAGGAGAGGACAGGGGTGCGTAGCAGCACGGTTTGGGGAGATTGTGGTAGTGGGGGTCTACTTCTCTCCAAACCGATCTCTCGCCGAGTTCCACAACTCCCTTAGGGAGATGGTTGTTGTCGTCGCCGGGTATCGTACCCTCCCCGTGCTCGTTCTCGGGGACTTCAATGCCAAGCACTTGGCTTGGGGTTCCCTATATACGGACACGAGGGGCAGGATGGTGGAGGACTGGGCTCTGGAGACAGGCCTAATCGTCCTCAACCGGGGTTCTGTCCCCACGTGTGTGCGGATGCAGGGTGAGTCCGTGGTGGATATTTCGTTCGCAAGCCCTGCTCTGTCACCGCGTGTCGTCGACTGGCGCGTCATGGAGGAGGTGGAGACGTATTCGGACCACCGGTACATCCGGTTTGACGTCTCCGCCCAGACCTCAACCGCGCCAGTCCGAGAGGCCCCGAGTGGTCCGCGGTGGGCGCTGAAGCAGCTGGACCGGGAGCTCCTCCTGGAAGCTTCGATCGTGCAGGCCTGGGTGTTACCACCGGACAGGCCTGCTGACATCAACGACGAGGCGGAGTGGTTCCGGGAGACCATGTCAGATATATGTGACGTGGCAATGCCCCGGGTCCGGCCAGGACGCGCCCGCCGCCAGGTGTACTGGTGGTCGCGGGAGCTGGCTTCGCTGCGCAAGGCATGCGTTGCTGCACGGCGCCTGTACACCAGGCATCGCAGGCTCCGCATCCGGCCTCCGGATGCTCAGGCCAGGGAGGTGGAGCTGTACGAGGAATACAGAGTGGCGAAGGCCGCCCTTCAAGCGGGAATCCTGCGGGCCAGGAATCTGGCTCGTAAGGAGATGCTGGAGTCTCTGAACGGGGACCCGTGGGGACGCCCTTACAAAATGGTGCGGGATAAACTCCGCACATGGGCCCCCCCGTTGACGCAGAGTCTCCGGCCCCAGCTGGTGGAGGACGTGGTGAGCACTCTGTTTCCTTCGCAAGGGGAGCATACTCCCCCGCCTATGGCTCCGCCACCTGCGGTGCCCGATGCGGACCACGACGACGGCGACGACGATGACAACGCTCCAGAGGTGACTGAGGTAGACCTGAGAGTGGCGGTAAACAGGCTGAAGGCCAAAAATACCGCCCCAGGACCCGACGGCTTACCTGGGAAAGCCTGGGTCCTGGCCTTGGAGGCTCTCGGGCCTCGACTAAGGGGGTTCTTAAGCGCATGCTTGGAGAGAGGCCAGTTCCCACTTCGCTGGAAGACGGGGAAACTGGTTCTCATTAAGAAGCCAGGGCGCCCTGCGGACTCTCCGTCCGCTTACCGGCCCATCGTGCTGCTCGACGAGTTGGGCAAGCTCTTTGAAAGAGTAATTGCAAACCGCCTCGTCGGGCACCTGGTGAGGGTGGGGCCGAATCTGGCGGAGAACCAGTTCGGTTTCCGCACGGGGCGCTCAACGGTGGATGCCATCATGCGCGTGAGAGCCCTCACGACGGGGGAAGCTGTGTCCCGGGGCAGGGTCGTCTTGGCGGTGTCTCTTGACATCGCCAATGCCTTTAACTCCCTGCCCTGGAGTTGCATTAGAGAGGCACTCCGGTACCACCGGATGCCGACCTACCTCCGTCGCGTGGTCGAGGCCTATTTGACGGACAGGGCCGTCATCTACCCCGGTCACCGGGGAGAGTGGAACCGGCGAGAGATGTCGTGCGGTGTTCCACAGGGTTCGGTTCTGGGGCCGCTCCTGTGGGACATCGGCTACGACTGGGTGCTGCGTGCCGACCTCCCTAGCGGCGTCAGCGTAGTCTGCTACGCTGACGACACGCTGGTTCTGGCACAGGGGGGGTCGCACCAGGCCGCGGCCGAATTAATGACACGCGGGGTCGCGATAGTCGTTGGAAGGATCCGGCAATTGGGTCTCGAGGTGGCCCTGCACAAGTCCGAGGCCATGTGCTTTCATGGTTCTCGGAACAGGCCACCAGCGGGATCCCAAATAACGGTAGGAGGGGTTCACATCGGCGTCGGGTCGACGATCAGGTATCTGGGGCTCGTTCTCGACAGCCGGTGGAACTTCGAGGAGCACTTCCGACGTTTGGCTCCCAGACTGGAGCGGGCTGGGGCTGCCTTCAAGCGGCTCCTGCCCAATCTAGGGGGTCCAAACGCCTCCTGCCGGAGGCTCTATGCGGGGATCGTGCGGTCCATGGCCCTTTATGGGGCCCCTGTGTGGGCCCTAACGCTGAAGGGGCGACCAGCTCGCCAACTCAACGCGGCCCAAAGGGTCATGGCCATCCGGCTGACTCGGGGATACCGCACGGTCTCCGGCGAGGCGGCGAGCCTCCTTGGATTACCGCCATGGGATCTGGAAGCGAGAGCCCTCGCGCACGTTTACGCGTGGCGCGTGGAGGCGCTTTGCCGGGGCGAAACTCCGCTGCCACGGCAAATTGCATCGCGGCGGACGGAGCTCCTGCAGGATACTATGGCGGTATGGAGACTGAGACTATCGCGGCCCAGCGCTGGGCACGCCACAATTGCGGCGGTAAGGCCCCTCTTTGAGGAGTGGCTGGAGAGGCGCCACGGCGTCCTCACCTTCCGCCTGACGCAGGTACTTACCGGACACGGCTGTTTCGGGAGGTACCTGTTTCGGATTAAGCGGGAAGACACGCCCGGGTGTCAGCAGTGTGAGGATCGCCCGGAGGACACGGTGGAGCATACGGTGGAGGTCTGCCCTGCTTGGGCTGAGCACCGCCGTGTCCTCATCGCGGCGATCGGTGGCGGCGACCTCTCGCGTCCGGCCCTGGTTGAATCCATGGTCCGGAGCGAGGAGGCTTGGGAAGCGGTCACCTCCTTCTGCGAAGCAGTAATGCTAGCGAAGGAGGAGGCGGGCCGCGCGAGGGAAAGGCAAGGCCTTCGCCCCAACCGCCGCAACAGGAGAAGACGCCCCGGGCGTCGGGAGTCGCAGGGCGATCCCCGGCCACCGTAGGCGCGGGCCTGCGGACGGCGAGCATTGGGTGGCTCGCCGTCCGATCACCACCAGGCCCGGGTCGATGGCGCGTTGTGTTTCACGCGCGCCTCAAAGAGATGTCAGCATAAAAGACGGGGTCCGCTAGGGCCAGAGCCTGCCAGGGTTGCGGAATTTGTTCGAAAGAGTCACCGCGGCCCTGGAACGCAAAGGGCTTCAGAAGGAACACGGATGGGTTTTAGTCAGTAAGAGTCTGACACGCCCTTCCACTCCACCCAGAGCGGAAGAAGTCATTTGATGATTTCCCATCCTTAAAAAAAAAAAAAAAAAAAAAAAAAAAAAGGCCAAATGCGTGTTGCGGAATTTGTTCGTAAGATTCACCGCGGCCCTGGAGCACAAAGGGCATTTGAAGGAAGACGGAGTCAGTAAGAGCCTGACACTCTCTTCCGTTGCGCCCAGAGTGGAAGGTGTCATTTGATAATTTCCCATCGTAAAAAAAGCCTGATGCACTTGGTCACACATACCTACTATTTTTTACTATTTTTTTACTCTTTCATTAGAACTTTCACTTTGGCCTTAGCATTTATTTATTAATTTATCATCTATGAATGACTTACAGCTAAAACAAACAGAATAAAAAATAGCATGTGAGACTGACAGCCACACAAATATTATATTATATCCATGCTGACAGCCAATTAAAAGTCATCACTTCTATAAAACAGATTGGAAAGAAAGAGTGTGAAAAACACAACACAGTTAACAAAAAAGGAAAAACAGTAAAACGTTCAACCTTAAACTAAATTCACATGTCATATTCAATACAAGAATGTAAACCCGAACAACCAAAATCTTATTTGAAAAAAAATATCCAAATCGGTCCAGCCATCTTCGAGTAATCGGGGAACATACATAAAAAAAAATAAAAGATAAAAAAAAGGTTCCGACGAATTAAGAACCTCCTCCTTTGTTTGAAGTCGGTTAAAAAGCTAAGGCTCAGACACTTTCATGCCGAGAACACACCCGTTAAGAAAAGATCAAAATCATGCTGTTTACACTTTTATCCCTCATCTCCAAATGGAGACTCCCATCGAACAGGAATCCTCCGATGGGATGAACTTAAGCGTAGATAAACGAACTTTACAAGGTTCGGTATCTAGTTAATTGACAATCGCTGGTTGGAGAAGACACATTTGCATGCACCTGACAATTTATAGTGACAATTTCCTTATGTGACAAGAATATGCGATATACCAGCTTGTAAGTGGGAAAAAATCCATAGACGAGGAAACATATTCTCCTTGGGCCTGTGTGCCAAGTTCCACGACGTGAAAGGTAACAAACAGACAGACAGACAGTGTTACTTTCGCATTTATAATTTTAGTTTAGTTTAGATGGATACATAAACTGCAAATAACTGCTTTAAAATGCTTTCCTTTCCACGGGTGCAAGCTCTACATTAATTTATTAAGCTCGTCACCCCTTTTGTTCATCAAAGTGAGGACCAATTTTATTTTTATTTTTGCGCTTAAAAACAGTTGAGAGACCTTACTAAAAGAAGAGCCAGACATATTTCTATCAAATACCATTAACTTGTCCATTGTGGAAGACTGAACACCGTTGTAAAATGAAAAGAGAACAATATCAAACAGAAATGCGATATCGTAAGATCGCACGGTCGTCAAATGCAGTCTGGGACACGTCAAAGGAAAACAGTTTTCTTACACAAGGCAATAATATTCTTAAAATAGATTTATTGTTGGCATTCTTCAGAAAATATAGGTACGAGTATAAACACATGTTCATGGTAAAACAGCTTTTACCCACTTTTTTGTGTATTAATTGAATAAGTAAATAGTTCGCTTAAGACTTCCTATAGTACTGTCTTTCCTTCTCTCTGTTAAATAATGTGTGCTAAGACCGCCCCTTGTGTCACCCTATGCAATGTTTTTCTCATCTTTATTTTCTGTGACTTATGGTGTACATAATAAAGAGTATTCTATTAAATTCTGTAACCAAAATATACTCATAAGTTGAGGCCTTCTAATCATTGAAGGAATGCACTAATTTAAAACTCTCCTTATCACACATTTTAATATTTTGAATGTATCTTTTATTCTCAATAATTGAATAATACCTAAAATCTGGGAAAAAGCAGTGAGGACAATCCCTCGCCACGCATCCTCGCACATCTCAGGTGTAAACGCAGCCTTAAATCGAACTTCATTCATTCAGAGAATTGTTGGAGCATCCGTTTTCTATCAACATTAAAACGTGAGTTTTATTTCCTAAAAATAGAAAGTAGCCGTGAGTTATAAAATTAACGAGTTGTTGTCCTGACAGGAAATGTTTCCTGTCAGTTAGAACAATGGACACCGGCATTTTTACATTCCTGTATTTTATTTTTAGATTCATAATAAAACTATTCAAGCGCCGCGTAATAGGGAAACTGGTATTAATGTGCTTTATTTTTAAACTAGAAGGTATTTAAGTGAGGTGAGGTGTAAAATTATTATTTTTAAAAGAGTGTCCGTGGAGTTTCTTGCTCGTTGTCCATAGAGCTTTGGAAAGTGCAAATAACTTCATGTTTTTGACCGACCGACCTTGACAATTCAAAAGTGTCTGTAAATGGTCTAATTGAAATAAATGCTTTGAGTCTTTGAGGTTATTTGTACATTTAGGTGCGACACTTTTTTCGGCATTTGTATGGGTTAAGTGCTAGATGATACGGCTAGGAAGAAAAGGATGACGGTAAGTGGAAAAAGAACGGAAGAACAAAACATGCTGCGCCTCATCTCTTGGGTTATTCTTATTACTGGCGAAATCTCGGGGTCAATCCCTAACTTCAACTTTATACTATAATGATAGTCGTTATCTGAATGTCAAGTGGTCTAGAACCGAAGATTATCTCCCTGAACCGCATATTACCACATCCATAATGCCAGGTGATTAGATTAGACTGCTTATTGAATCGGGCATTCAGGAACGCGAGATCAATAACGGACATTATTGGCTTCATACAATAATGAAACTAAAGCAATATTGGAGGAACAGAACCTATACATTTTGGTGAGCTCAAGGAGATTATTGTTAACCAATTTTAGAAACTAATCAGAGTAATATAAAACTTCACTAAAGTTGAAAAACTGTCAATGGTCTGGTGTGTGTGAAGTTGCTGTATAGTCTGTCAAGTATGTCTACTATGTTGTTACAGAACGTGCAAGTGACATTAGCCTCTCAGTAAGAATTTCCTATTTTAAACTAGCTTTTGCTCGCGACTTCGTACACGCATATACCGTTTTTTCCCGTTCCCGCAGGATTTTTTGGAAATCCTCTCTTAGTCCCCTACACTCCTCAAGCCACCTACATGCCAAATTTCAGCTTGCTACGACCAGTAGTTTCGGCTGTGCGTTGTCTGTCAGTTACTCACTCATATATTGATACTTATCTAACTAAATACACCTAAAATATTTCGACTGTCGACTGGAAGTGAGTCCAGACTGGCGGCATTGCCACGTTATATAGCAATGCATATCCCCTGTCCAAGATAAAAGCCAGCCCTTAGGTCACGTGAAGTGTCACCTAAGCGTTTAGCAAGTTCTTTAAATAACGCATGAGCACTCGGACCTCTCGGTCCAAGAGTTTCAACCCCAAACGGCTCGAAAATATCATTGCCAACTAGGTTCAGTAAGAAACAATTAATTTCCCGGACTATACGCTCAAGTATAGTACAATCCATTCGTTTACAAAAAACTGAACGGAAATTCGTCACGTTTTAGAAGCTGAACTCTGATCTCTGCCATCGCATCTGACCTTAATACTTACACTGCTGGTTGCACTCGTTAATCGAACTCCATTACTTTCCATCAGACGAAATCGAGGTCAAGAGCAGACCAATTAATTAAAAAACCACTCAATAAAACGTCTGAGTCTTAGTTCACCGTATCCCACAATAAACTTTACCGTTCGTAAGACCTTCAAATCTTAATTAAAGAAACCGAATGAAGGACTAAAGACAATGTGTAGATTGTAGATTCGGCTCTTTGATAAGAACGCTTCGCAAGTCGGTCAGACGAGATCGCAAGTTGGGAACTTCTCAGATAATCCGTTGCTGCTGACTTGAAGTAATCCAATCTAGATTTCCCGAATAGCTTTTTCAGCTGCATTCTTACGTAAGGAAGTTGCTGAGATTTCGTCTTTGTTCTGTTGGATGTTTGTGTGTGTTCCTCAATTTTCTGTCATCAAACACGTGTGGTAGCTTTTTAACTGTTTGTTTTTTATTTTATTTTTTCAACTTTCCGTTTTGATGGATTTTTATTGGGGAAGTAGGTACTACGTTTGTATTTGCTTAGTCATAAATATTGTATTCGCAATGTCTTACAACTAAAAACTTTACATAACTTAGTTGTTTTTTTGAAAGAAAGTCCTTAAAACGTTTTGAAGAACCACTAGATACCTATTGGATTTATATATACTATTGAAACTGCCTACCTATGAGATAGCCTTTCATATTTTTCTAATAAAACGTATTCCTATTTTGTTTAAAACTCTCAAAGCAATCTAAAAGTATAAAATTAGTTCCAAGACTAACTTTTAAGCTGCTGGAAATGCAATTAAGCACCTGAACCATTCAATTTAAATAAAAACGGATGCTTTTTGCACTAAGCAAAACGCATCCGTTGAAATGGAATGAAAATAATGAAAACATTATTCAAGAGTTCCCAAACAACTGCAGACAAATAAAAGAACGTGGTTTAACTTTCAGCTTTATACTACAACCATTTTAAACTACAAAATGGATACCTAAATACAGTATACATTTTCCTCTCAGACTGCAACCGCTCATCATGTAAGATATCCTTTTATATTTTAACAAGTAAGTTTGCTACAAAGCTTTACTGTTAACAACAGAAAATAAATATGAACTTAACAAAAGAGTTTCATAAGAAAAGTTAACGAACTTCTCTGCAACGAACTACGGACTCTTTCAATAAAAATTCCTAATTAAATATTTCTTTTTTTCTGAAAGATGATGCTCTTCAGTACATGATACACGCTCTTAAAAGAAATATAAAAGTATTTATGATATTTCCAAGTGACTTGATATTAATAATGTTTTCGAAGTCTGGAAAAAGTTGGTACCTACATTGAAAAGCTTACAGTTACAAAACTAATGAAAGTTTTATTTCGTTAAGGCAGTAAGTAGCAGTAAGTATAGTAGGAGCTCATGGCTTAATAATAACAGCCGCAAGGGTCGATCTTCAAGGTTAAGCAACGCTTTTCGGGGTCGGTCTGTGGATGGGTGACCATCTTAACATACCGAGATTCCTCCATGCCTCGGAAAATACGTTAAGCCGTTGCTTCCGGCAGTCCTTTGTAGATCTTTGGCAGTCGGTACGGATTGTGAGAAGCCAGAAAATCTGACTCCAGTCTTGCCAAGAAGTATCGTGTTACCCAGTTAATGGGTTGTGGAGGTCTGGTAGGCAGCCGCTCCACTTAAAATACTGGTAGTTAGCTGAATCCGGTTTGACTAGAAGCCGACCCCAATATAGATGGAAAAAGGATGATGATGAGTAAGTAGAAGTAGGTATACACTAATACAACCTACAACCTGGGGGCCTTTGATTAAGTCAAGAGTGAATAGGTTAGTTCTTGCAAGCGTGCTCCATACTCCATCGTCCACCACATCGCTTTCCATCAGGTGAGATTGTTGGCACATGGCACACGAGGGTACCCTCCATTATAATAATCATTTAAAAAAGTCTACACTACCTACACATAGAATGGTATATCGCGTCGGTCTTCGTTTCCATTCAAAATTGTTTAATAATGAATATTTTTATGGGTTTTCTATTTTTGTATGTCCCTGCGAAGTTGTTCGAAGTAATTAGGTTGACGGTCGACGCTTTACTGAATTCTTATTAAAAGTGAATTTATTATTATTTCCTAGAAAAAGCCGATGTACCTAAGTTAATATTATTTTTAATAACGTAGTCAAATGCTATTTTACTCTGGTATTTGATTTCTATAGTCAGGCTCGCAATATGAAGAAGAGCGAAACTAATTTTATTTCTCATTATGAATCCGAAAATAGAACAGCAAAGTTATTTATAGATCTCATAGCTATTAATTTACACACATCAAAAGTGTCTAGGAATCAAGTATGTTCTAGAGTATCGCCACAATAGAGGATTATTATTTTATATTTATTTGGATCGTCATTGATTCTTTTTAGTGAAACTCGCTATTTGAATTAAGAAAATTCTTTAAATTTTGTTTAAAAATAGAAAATCAACATTGACAGTTGATTTTCTATAAAACTGGATTCCTATAAAACTGTGTTATAGCGTTTTTACAAAACATGCTATCGTATCAAGGGCAGTGTGGCCGAGCGACATGGAGGACGATCTCGCATGACCACTCGCAGACAGGACCGGTACAATACTGCTCGACGGAATCGTTCTATGACTGCCATGATGTTGGCTACGAGGCTCCAGCACTTTAGGCTTGCTGATAAGCACCCAAACCATCCGATATCGTCACCATATGAATCTCGTTATTTTTTTATCTTTACAATAAAAATGTTAAAAATCCTCATTTTTGGCTTTTTCGCCATTTAATTGGCGACATTAACTTAGGTTAATTTCCTACAATTTGCAATTTACAAATTTTTACAAATTTATCTTAATTTTTAGAAAATATAAGGATAACTTGTTAACTTAAACATAGGAATTAAAGTAAGAGGCCAGTCTGGAAGACTAGATTTCTTAAATATTAATTGGATAACTTTAAACTAAAAAAAATACTTTTGACGTGTTTATATTTTCATTCGTATTTCCATTACCTTCAACCAAGCGAATACATGTGACTTTACCTTCCGCCAAAGTTGTTAGAATCAACAAGGGAAGTGGATTACTAATGGTATCCGTTTGTCGCTGCGGTGAAGGGCTGGCAATATGTCACGATATGAGGACATACATCCTTATATTATAGATGGCACGATCGAATAAAACCATTGACGTATAAAACTGGACTGAGCATTATGTCACAAAATTGACTTACTGTAGAAAAAGTAAAGCAAATATGCAGTCAATAACTGTATCTTATTTAGATCGTAGTGGCTAATATTGACGAAGGTGAAAACTGCCATCCTGTAATGCGAATCAAACAGATGGAGAGAACAGGGCGATCCCCGGCCATCGTAGGCACGGGCCTGCGGACAGCGAGCGTTGGGTGGCTCGCTGTCCGATTACCACCAGGCCCGGGTCGATGGCGCGTTGTGTTTCACGCGCGCCTCAAAGAGATGTCAGCACAGAAGACGGGGTCCGCTAGGGCCAGAGCCTGCCAGGGTTGCGGAATTTGTTCGAAAGAGTCACCGCGGCCCGGGAACGCAAAGGGCTTTAGTAGGAACACGGATGGGTTTTAGTCAGTAACAGTCTGACACGCCCTTCCGCTCCACCCAGAGCGGAAGAAGTCATTTGATGATTTCCCATCCATAAAAAAAAAAGAAAAAAGTCTCTCTTACAGTTTTCTAACTGTTTTCACTTGACAGCCAGACAGGGCTTCAACCAACGTTTCTTTGGTGTTCGCCTACTCTTAAAACCATCCAAAGACACACAGAAATATGTCGTATGGAAGGCACACGACATGTTTCTCATTTCTTCGGAAATCGGATGTCACGGTTAGCGCATATGAATATATGTACCACAACCGCTTTCCACACTAGTTTAGTCAACAGTTTTCAGCCATCACACTCCTTACTCCCCTAACTTTCAGACGGATTTCTTACTGTTCTGTTGTTCATCGCTTCGACGCTTCGAAGCCCGTTGACACTTTGAAAGACCATTTTTTTAGACGAGAAAAAGTTTGCTCGATAAATAGGTTCATTCAGACATGAAAAACGCCTATTGTAACGAAAAAGGTTTCACAGCAACGATTTTATGACTCTCGTGGTCGGAGATGACGTCTTTTACAAAATGGATACCTACTAATCCTCCATTTACATAGTTATAAGAAAGATAAGGTTCTTACATAATATTTATGAATAGGCGAAGTAGAAAAGCAAACCTTATAAGGGACCGCCTTATTATGCTTTTAATTAATAAATTTCTTTGAAATCAAAGATTTTTTAATAACTCCTCCCTATATATCTTTAGTGTAATGTTAATTAACCATCAACTAAAATAATTCAGACAGGAGATATTAAGACATCTACTAAGCTAAGGGCGAGTTTTTGACCCATAGTTAACTCAGCAAATAGTAAGAAATTGTGGTTTTTAGGGTTCCGTAGTCAACAAGGAACCCTTATAGTTTCGCCATGTTGAAATTTGGTATGGGTATACATACATATTAATCATGCCTACAAAGTGGTAGAATAAAATCTTGAAATATATTTTTTTAGGGTGGCCCCCTTACATTTAAAGGGGCGATGATTTTTTATCGTCTACCCCATGGTGTCGTTGGATAGGTTGTTTAAAAATATTGAGGGTTTGCTCAAACCATTTTTCCATCCAAGGATTCGTTTGCGAAATATTAAGCTTTAAAGTGCTAATTTTTGTTAGAGTCAAGTGTCCCCTCTGGGAAACTAAACCAGCTAAACGGTTATTTTTGGAGACGAAAAAATGTATGGTACTAGCATATTATAATGAATTTAGAAGGAAAACTATTACAGCTAAGTACCTAGGCTTACAAGTTAACGAGTAATAGTCGACCAACTTAAAAATGGAACTGGGGAAGTAAAAAACTTCCATAGAAAATTACTTAAAACCAAGTGAATTTGTGACGTTGTAATCTAATAGTGAGGTACATTTTACTATTTTTCTGGCATGGTTTGGGAGACGGGTAACCCTACACTATGCGTGGTCCGACACGCTCTTAGCCGGTTTTTAAAATGCGCTTTTCGATAAATTGTTAACATGACGAATGGCCACATCAGTAAGTATTAGTTAAAAACTTTCTTTTTTGTGGTAAAAAACACGCTTGTGTTTTGGTGGCGTTAAAAGAGATCAGATTGTTATCACCGCACTGGGACACGAGACTTAAGGTCAAATTTGTCCTCTCTACCATGACCTCTCTCAAGGAACGAACTGCTTCCCCGCTGGTTTTTGCACTGGACAAATATCTCTCTAAAACAGAACTGTCATCTGCGTATCTAACAATACCAGGCTGAAGCAGGTCATTGATGTGAAGAGAGTAACCCGGGTAGTTGAGGTACGCCACGTCCAACGGGGTTGTTATCTTCGTCTCCATCAGGAAAAACAGGTGCGGCTTCTCCGCCTCGAGGTGATGATGGACCGGATCGAGATTGGAGTGCAACCCCCTGATGTTATTTAAACCACTGCCAGTGTATCTTGTCTGTTGCGGAATTTGTGCGAAATAGTCACCGCGGCCCTGGAATGCAAAGGGCTTTAGAAGGAACACGGATGGGTTTTAGTCAGCAAGAGTCTAACATGCCCTTCCGCTCCACCCAGAGCGGAAGAAGTCATTTGATGATCTTTAAAAAAAAAGTGGATCTTGTCAGATTTTTCTTTTAATTTTCTCCAAGCTCTCCAAGTAAGTATTTAAAAACCTGAACGACTCAAAGAATTTTTAATCCGACTCGAAGTGTCTCTCAAAAACAACTTCTAAAATTAATTACACAAGTTTCCCAGAACTTGATCTCATTGATTAAAATATACTTTGTTAACGACAGTTTTCCTTGTTTTCATTATGGCAGAGTGAGGCTCGATGTCTTGGGAAATCACATTGACAATGTTGGCTTGCTATTTCTTGTATCATTCCTTGTATTTGTTTGTGAGCTGTGTGTGAAGATGAATCTGTTATGTTCAGATTGGAAAAGCATTGAGGTTGTTGGTCTAGTTAGAATCTGAATTAAAGATATCTTTTCAGAGTGTCTTTTTTGTTTTTATTTCAACTGATTAAACTATGCGCTTTCCATGTTATCTCTGGCTGGTAGAGAATACCAAATGCATTAAATCCACCTTTTTACAGACGCCAGGACATTAGGCTACAACAATCTGTCAAATTTCTTAAATAGATTTTCAACTTTATCGTTAAATCATTACGTTCAAGGTTGATTAGGAAAATTTGACAGTTTCGGGTAGCTTGATGTGCTGGTGTCTGTACTTATGAAATAAAAGAAATACAAGGTGAAGACGACGATACGACAATAAATCAAAACACTGGCAATACTAGTTCATGTGAATATGTTGTTTTTTATCACAGATTTGATGTCACTAACTGCAACAGACTTCTTTGAAAATTTCGTCAGAATAGTAGTCATTATCTTTGACTAGTTTAAGTTTTTTTAACGTTTTATAAAATTGGAAAGTTTATTTTTAATTTTGGTGACAGAATTTATAATAGTTTCAAAATATTCCTATGAACCAGTATTGTCACTGTTTTCATTTATTATCATATTATCGTCGTCTCCACCCTGTATAATACGAACGCAAATAGTAGTGGCAATTTAAAAATTACCAAACATTTTTTATATTACCTACGTTAATGTTGAGGTCGTCTAAACGAAAGTCCAGTACCTACAGGTTGAGAGTTGGCTCTCAAACAAAAGATCTAAGAGGATTGCTGAATCGGTTGCGATAGGGCAATACGAAAAAAAGTTTAAAAGTCAAGAACTTAAGCTTATATTTTTATGAGTTGAAGAAAGTTGCAAGATCATCCTATCCGCCACCGAAATAACTCCAACCCAAAAAAAAATGGAATTATGAGAAAAGGTTCCAAATTACAAAAACAAGAAGGACATATTTTTCAATTATAATTTAGGTAATTGGCATGGCTTACTGACTTTAATTAAATTACGTTTAAGCCTTGATCCACTTCAAAACTCCGAAGTACAACAAAGTCTGTTTGAAACAGAGTACACCGAGTCAGTACTGTCAACTGCATGTTGGTTCTTGTTGCTGTCAATGTCAATCAGTTACCATGGGAGTGCGGTTGACTGTAGATGTATAAATGTGATTTATGTCCAACTTCGGGATTAAATACATAAAACGCTAATTAGGTACCTACATTAAACATATTAAAGAAGAAAGAAGCCTAAACAAACAAAGTCCCCAACAGGGACTACCTGTTATTAACTTTCGTGTTTAAATTTTATTTTATTCTGCAGCACAGCAAAAATAAAATTAAAGTCACTTGAAATTAGTAAATTTAAAATGCTGAATTGAAAAGCCCTTTTAGATCCAGATTCAAAAAATTTAGAAGTGCTACATAAAGCTGCTCGTCCATTGGAGCAAAGCGAGCAAGCTGGAAAATGAGAGCACGCAAAAAGCGAGAGATCTTCTCGGAAAGAGCAGTATACCGTCAGTTTCAGCCTTGTCCACTGCAGCAGAGCGGTACAAAGGTATGGAGATTAAATTCCCTCCACTTCTCTCCCAACGGTATGGCAACCTTAACTTAACATCCACTTTTTCAACCGTAGAGTACACTTTCGAATAGTCGTACTTAGACGTATGAAACCTAACATTATTCTAGAGATATTCCACATGATGGAAAGGTAATAAAGATCGTTTACCTACAAGTCAAGATCGCAACGGAGTCATTTTCTTCCATGTTTGGTAGAAAATGCAGTCTCTTAAGGGTTTAGGTGACGCGGCAGTTCACAACGAAATTAACAGATATCTACTTTTAAAGTAATTTGAAAGCTAAATTAAAGAAAAAAACTTATCCGAAACATAGATTTTACGACGAAAATGTAAAACTAAAATCGTAGAAAGTCACAACAGATTATATTCTGCAACTTTTTCAGAGAATATAGTATTTGAAACGGTAATGTTTGAAGAAAAAAACAGATCGGAAAATCAAACTTGAGGTACCATAACGCCGGGGACGAGGGACTTGTAAATAATAGGCTTATTTCGCGTATTATATAGGTAAGACATGTATAATCTTATATATAAAATACTCGTGTCACAATGTTAGTTACCATACTCCTCCGAAACGGCTTGACCGATTTTTATTAAATTTTATATGCATATTCCGTCGGTCTGAGAATCGGCTACTATCTATTTTTCATACCCCTAAGTGATAAGGGTTGTCCAACCCTTACATTTATTTTTTATTTTTTGGACAACATTTTAATTTTTTATTTTTTTATAATGTGGCATTACAAATACATACAACCCTAAATTTTCAGTCTTCAATCACCAACACCTATTTTTTAATAGCGACATTAGTACTTTAATTATTTTCTACTCGCGGCGCTCGATAATTGATCATTTACCACTCGATCAGTTATTCTTGACTATTTATTAGAAAAATAAATAGAATTGTAAAAATGTTTTAGTGTTGGGAAGCCTATTTATCGAGGGAGGCTTTAGGCTATATAACATCACACTACGGCCAATAGGAGCCGAGCATTCATGACAAATGTGGCGCAGACGAAATTGCGTGGGACAGCTAGTGTATCTATAAAATTACTACTTGCTTCCATATTATTATCAATATGTCTGTGGCGTGAAGGACAATCTCCGTACTTTCGGCCGTCTGACAAACATCGTATGACAACTATCTTTTAAAATTTAAATGAGTATTTATATCTTTTCATTCATAACATGCCATTAAGTTCCTAAACTTCAAAAGAGGCCTTGATGATATAGAATCTCTACAAAACAAATTAAAAACGCATCTTCATTGGTGCTCATTTCTCTAACAAGTTTAACTCCTCTAAGGATAAAGAAAAACACAATCGCTTTAGAAAGCTCCACAGTGACATGAAGCTATAATGCGCTAAGTTCCACGGCAAGATTACTTAAGTTATCAGATTAAAGTATAAGAAACTTCAACTAATTTTCTTTGCAGTGTTTCAATTTGCGTTAAATTTGTTAAGACTCTTTAAGACATTCTTTGAAGTAGTTTATTATGTAGCGTAAAAGAAATATATATATAGATAGAAAACAGTTTATTAAGGTATACCAATCTAAACTACTAAACTAATATTAAGAGGTGAAATTATGTATTTGTGTTCCAGGGTCGAACAGGCCATATATTCGAAGTGTCGTTTGCAAACGGCAGGTAGACCACGCAGCCTAGGGCCCGGCTCTTACCAAAGACTCTCACTTACGACCTACATAAAAATGAGATACGAGTAGTTCATCCAGCCAGGGTGCAACAAATTCGAGCACGTTTCCATCGCTCTTGCATTCTGCACTTTCTGAGTTCTTGAGCTTTCCTGCATCAGTCAGTCAGTTACTTCTCTTTAAGAATATAAAAATATAAATCCGAGCTGGGGTGCAAACATTTATTTTCTCTCTAAAAAAGTGGCAACCTACTTACTACCAATATCATTAATTATTTGTATAATCATCATACCGTCCCGGGCCCCGGACGTGTGAGCCACCCGGGCCCTCCCAGCCCAGTCAGATCCTGATGTTTATAATGGGGTAATCTCTAATAGTAGGTTATGTTACTTCGGGTGCGTTACAACTCCAGTATTTATAGAAAAACTCGATGAACTGATAATAATTAAGTATATTTTTCATCAGGCTGATCAGATTGTTTGAGCTTGCATTGGCAAGCTAATAAAGATCTGACAGCCGGGCCTAAATCATTTTTTTTTAAATCAAATACAAAACCTATTTTAAATTTGCCCGACCCTTTCAAACCAGATAGAAGCATTTCCCGTCATCATGTAAGGTTTCAACACAACCTCCTGCGTCACAATACCTACAGCCGATCTATTCTGTCAACATCTCACCGTGTTAACTAAGGAGGGAGTGACCATAAAGTGAACTGTCATTCTATCTTGTTTGTATGGATTGACAGCTCACGTCATGTTCACCTCACCTAAGCTTACACGGTGAGAGATTTACAGAATTGCACTGCAGCTGTTCTCATTCCGAAAATTCAAAAAGCTCTACTAATATCAAAACCTATAAGTACAGACGCCGCCAGCACATCAAACTACAACAATCTGTCAAATTTCTTTAAAAGATTTTCAACTTTAACGCTAAACCATTAGGTTCAAGGTTGTTTGGGTAAATTTGACAGTTTCGGATAGCTTGATGTGGTGGCGTCTGTAGCATAGCTGAAAATCACAGGAGCGGTTACTTATTATACAGACACACAAAAGACAGGGGTTCCTGTGGTGCAGGAGCGAAGCTGCAGGAATAAGCTAGTCTTTTCTATAAAATTCAGAGCAACTCTAACCAAGAGTGAGCGAATTTAAAATTCTCCGCATAGAAGATATTTAAATCGAGGAGCTCGTGGCTAAATAATAACAGCTGCACGGGTCGATCTTCAAGGTTAAGCAACGCTTGCCACGGTCGGTATGTGGATGGGTAGCAATCTTAGCATACCGAAATTCCTCCGTGCTTTGGAAAGCACGTTAAGCCGTTGGTCTCGGCCGTCATTTGTGGACCTTTGGCTGTCGTAAAGGATTATCAGAAGCCAGAAAATGACTCTAGTCTTGCCAAGAAGTACCGTGTTATATACCCAGTTAATTGGTTGTGGAGGTCTGGTATGCATCCGCTCCACTTAAAATACTGGTATTCAATATAGTTGGGTAAAGGCTAGGCAGATGATGATGAGAAGATATTTGAATGAAATACCTAGTTCCCGTACTTGGCCTTCGTCCTTACCCATAGGTACTCTCTGAACAAATAATGCAGAAGCAAAAACTGAAATAAGCTCCAAACTTCAGGTGGCTTGGTTAATATGGAACATTTTGTCCTTTCAATAATCGTTGACGCCTGATATAACTCCACTTTGTTTAGCCCCAAGACGGCAATGATGATAACGCACCATCGCGTTCTGGTGAACACTATTTTTTTTTCAAATCAGACAAGAGTAAAGGATAAACATTTATCCACTGTCTTCTACATTCTTTGCAAAATTTAACTTTAAGTTTTTAGGCCTTTAAGGTTAGGTAATTTATTAAACAAAATAAAACGACCTAGGTAGTTCATTATAAAAGTTTAAAGTGAGCCGTGCCGTTTAGGGCGCTCTAAATATTAGGGTCGAAAATAATCTGACTCAAGTTTAGTTCATAAAATTAAATAGGTACGAGGATATAAACTCCACTTGAAACAACAAACGAACGTCAGAGTTCCTACTGACTTAAATTGTGATTGAGTGAGTCTTAGCTGCTTCTTAGATTAATTGAATTCGATGCCGCCATTCAAAAAAACTTTGTAATTAAATATCTACTCGTAAGTTCATATGAAAACAAAAAATGTTAACAATTATTTGATGTTTTTTTTTAATTATTTTACATCGTGTTAATTTATTGTGTTTCTGTTAAGTGTTTAAGTATAAGGATTTAATTAATATTGCAATTTGTTGTTGAACTTTAAAGATTTAATTTGAGAGGTTCCTTTTTACTTATTTTAAATAATATATAATTATAGCACCCGATTGTGTTGAAATAAAAACTATTTCGACAGCGGCCGTTCTATTTATTTATTTTAAATATTTCTCTACCTACTAATACCTCCCTATATTGTTCATTCGGCAATAATTTGCTTGAATTTGAAAGGTTGTTTGCTAAACGTGCGCTTGCTTAAAAAAATACTATTTCCTACGCACTCATAAGTATACACAGCCATGTGTAAACAACTGTAACAAATCCATTGCGCTTACATTGGAGACCGTAGCAGCAATCCAGTTAGATCCTTGTTTAATTGAAGTCGTCGTGATAAGCACAGCTTACAGAATGAAGCAATCCTTACGACGGATTACAGCCCAGGGATTACGATACGAAGATGCAATGTTAACTATGTACATAGTTACCTAAATAGGTAATTCCCTGCATACCGATTGAAAGCCTTTTTATGGGAAGTCATCAAACGATTTCTCCCGCTGCGCCTGTGTCAGCCCTTTACTGACTACAACCCACCCGTGTTCCTTTAAATTCCCTTTATGTTCCAGAGCCGCGGTAGCTCTATCGAACATTCTGCAACACCCATTTAAACCTACTCTACTAATTCTTTATTAGGATTAAGCTAAGTAGAGCAGGTTTCAAGTCCTGTAACAATCTAAGTCAACTCAAATTTTGGCTACTGCAAGAAGATAGTCAGCTGATCACGCGAATAATAGGGCGCCCTCCTCTCCCGGAATTCCGGGAGTTTCTAAGAATTGAGCCCTGAAACTCCTGGAAGGGATTTAAAATAAACCGCAACTTTTCAAATTCGCAAGGTTTTGCCAGTGATTACAAAATATTTTTTGATAAAATTAATAAACTTAAAGATGATTTCAGAGTGCCAATTCTTCTAATTTTCAAGCAACGTTCGCATTCGCATCTCAGTCGCAATCTGTCAAAAATGTATGAAAAATTAGGCTTCTTTTAAAGCTTTCGACTGTTATGCGAATGCGAAAATTGTAAAAAATACCAAAGTACCAATTTAAAATGGAAGGCAATGTTTTTGTGCGTTACAACCAGATATTTTTTTAAATCTGTACAAAATCTCTTTTACATTTACACAGCCAACCTGCCAAAAGATGACAACCCTAGCTATCAGCCAGCTGTTTAATTTGATTCAAAACGTGTATCGTAGCGACATCTAATCGCGGTAGTTAATAATAAAAATATCTAGTTTTACGTTACTTCGGCAGATGGCGGGGCTGGCGCTGGTAGTTATAGTTTTAAGACTATACAACAGATGTCGCTATGATTAGTATATCATAATTTATTTTTGAACATTTGGTATTTCTGTACACATCACAGTAACACAATAAAATTAGTCATTGTATAACCTGCTACTACCATCACGTGCATGGCACATTCCAATAAATTTTATCTAATCGCTCTCGCAATGTCTATTGTTACTGTGCATTACCTGTGTATATTTTTATAAATTGTCTATGGCGCATCAAAATGGCCGTCTGTGGTGATGTCCGATCGGAGTTTTATGTTCTTTGTTTACGATAAAAACATATTAATTGTTTCAAATTTCTGACTTTAATGTGACAAAATAAAATGTTTAGAGGTATAGAAACTTTGGACAATAGTTTGGGTTCATACAAGTGTGTGATTTGACATAAAACGAGTGGTACCAGACTCACCTTGTAAAGAGAAAATGGGGAACTGTTTTAGTAGTACAGGAGAAAAGGATTCTAAAAGCAAAAATGAAAGGGCTAACCCGCACGAAGAAGACCCTAGACAGTTTCAGACTCCAGTGCCGACCCCTCCGCCTGATCCAATTAGATCCACGGTAAATCAAGGTACAGATACGAGCGAGGTCCCTCCCACCCGAATATTCGTAGCACTGTACGATTACGATGCCCGTACCGATGAGGACCTTAGTTTTAGAAAAGGGGAACATTTAGAAATCTTAAATGATACACAAGGTGACTGGTGGTTAGCTAGAAGCAAGAAGACTAAACAAGAAGGCTACATTCCATCGAATTATGTCGCTCGCCTGCAGTCCATAGAGGCCGAACCGTGAGTAATCATATCTGTTTTTTTATGCAATCATTTCAATAGTGAGCGGTTCCTGCGCGATTTCTTTTCCTTTACGTGCACTAACCAGTCATACATGTTAAATGTTGTACATGAACTCTGCCTGTAATTACCAGGGCAATAGCTTTAACTTACAAATTTGTTTTTAACAAACCCAAGTAATCAGTAACTTAAAGAATACACCTCTATAATGACCAAATAAATAGCAGTTTAGTTATCAGCAACTATCACTGAACAATATAAACAATTATTATTTTAGCAAAATCTTATATTGACGGGTTTATTTTTCCTCACTGAACAGAATCTAAATATAAACAGTAATAGTATTATTGTTCAGTTATAAATATAAATAACTATAGCACCATTCTATCCTGTTTAGTAATGGATTTCATTGTTTTTATAAATTCTTTGGGATTGAACTACGGGTACGTACTACTTAAAAAGAGATGACCTACATTATTTTCACAAATGAAAAAATGGACAGTTTGCAAAGCATATTATGAAAGATAATAATATGTGTAACATATTGTTCCTAACTTGTTTTGGCATGAAGCATGTTTCATCAGAATCCAAAGTGAAAGCATTACTGGTATGCTCACATTATCACAAGCACTTACACTAATAGGCTGTGAACATGACATAGAAAGGTTATTGTTTAAGCTAAAATCACACCTATTCTCTTTACCTACAGCCTATTCAATATTATGTGCTTCATGCATGCAAATGTACTAGGAATTCATGAATTACTGGAGCAAGCAACAATACTTCCACATGCTTAGTTTATGACTAATACTAAAACCAGACTAATTTAATGATAAGGTGATATTAGAAATCTTGTTTTCTACCATTACTGTGGAATTTCCAAAGCAATGTCTTGTTCAGCTTTTACTTTCACATGGTATTACCGTTATCATGTAACATTTTTTTTTACCATTACCTATTCTGCCTACTCTTGCAGAGTAAAACTACAATCCTTTTTATTTTGAGCCTTTTTTAATGAAGTCAGTTCTGTTGGCTAGCTGTCTGATGTTATGAAGTAAAAGTAGGATGTAATGGTACTAAATGGTGCAACCAGAAGTGATTAAAAGTCAATTGTGGTGGCTAAATCTTGGCACTGGACATATCCTTGTTGTGACATATAGGTTGTGATAGTAGATAGTAGTACGGTGACACCCGTCACTGCCCTCATTTTAAACTATTAACATCTAGGGCTTGTCGCTCATTTGAATTGTTTGTTTTGTTACACAGTTGTTGTGCATAGTTTAGTAGATTACGAAAGTTTATTTTCCTCATTTCATATGAATCTTCTAGTAAAATCTTATTCAATGTGACTCATATACCACTGAGAGCTGTATCATCTGTTTAGTACAAATAAAGGTAAATTTTTTTATCTTTCTTTGCATCTGCTGTCTTTTCCTGAGAAACATAAGCAATTATTCTTAACACTAACCAGAAACTGGAAGAAACAAAGTGTTAAAGGTACAATAGAAAACAAAAGTAAATAAACAACACACTCTTTATTTACACAATAAGTACTTTGTAAAATAGATAAACCACTCTACCTTTATCACTTCTGGGCAAAATAAAAAACATTGTGTGAGCATTCTATTAACACAATTTGTCACTGTAAAAGTAGGTCACATTTCAGTGTTTCACACATGCACAACACTTTCATAGTTGACTATGCGAGGGCATTGACCTGTAGTTGAGCACTGGTGCACTATGGTGATTATTCTACCCCTTATTCATGCGTCTTACTAAAACTGAGTGCTTTAACAGATCCCTCCCTAAAGCACTTTTAATTTATTTGAGATGGGTATATGAAAAATTCATACTTCCAGACCATAAAGCATATATGAATGGAACTGAGAAAGCCGATACAGATTAATGGATGTCCACAGCTTATCAGTTGAGCTGTGGACTAATATAACCACGAAAGGCAAGCGAAACTGCAACAGACCAATTTTTTTAAAAGTTTCACTGTGGAGTTTTTTACCGGTACTTCCGGTGGGAAAGGGAGAGGTAGGTAGGGACGTCCAAGGTTGCGGAATTTGTTCGAAAGAGTCACTGCAGCCCTGGAACGCGAAGGGCATTAGGAGGAACACGGATGGGGTTTTAGTCAGTAAAAGTCTGACACTCCATTCCGCTCCACCCAGAGCAGAAGGATTTCATTTGACGATGGCCAATTCAAAAAAAAAAAGTGGAGATGGCCTACATATAGCCTGTTATGGGACAATATCACAATAGAGGCTAGATAGATCAGTTGTAAAAATCTTGGCTTTGCCCGCATCGTTTTCGTTTTAACATTATCCATTGGACCAATTGTTTTCAAAAGCTCACATTTGATTCTGTAGGTTCAAAATTAGGCATTTGATTCTATGTTTTCTCCAAATACGAAGCCAGACTCTCATGCTCTGCGCCCTAGGCTTGGGCATTTCTTTAATTGATGTTTTTTTATTTACTTCTTTTTCTCAACTTCGTGTTTCCATTCTCGAGGTTTAGAAATATGCTATTCTGATCAACTGAGCAGTTAACATAAATAAGAACGAATGTTTTGGTCCGAAAATTTCGTTTTGCCACAAACGCCTGCAAAACTTCTTTGAGCAAGTAAAACATGTTAGGCGACTGATAGAGCTATAGTGTATTATTACTCTACAATCTAAGATAGACATCTTGACCTGCCTCTTTTACTTCAAGGATTTCCGTAGCAAATTTATACTTAGCTTTATTTATTTAGAGTTTCACTCTTAACTCTCCAATGTCTAGTATCGACCGGAAATATTAAAAAAACGGACATATTTTCTGTAACATACCAATTTTGAACTAGTTTATTTTGACTTAATTTGATTAGAATAATGACTGAATTAATAAAACATTTATCTGTTAACACTTTCTACCAATATCTCGCGCTGTCAGCGCCCCCCATATTGTAGGAGATATTAATTGACCTTAATTATGTAGATCGAGTTGTTAGGAGTGATAAATTGTGTTTGGTTAAGCATTATCCATAGTCATTCATAAAATGCTTGATTTATTTCACAATTTATTTTGAATAAAAGTGTAACATATCAACATTTAATTTTTATCATTTAAATTCCAGGCTGAAAAATCCCAATTATCGCGACCCATATATTATGAAACCAAGACTCCCAAACCAGGCTGTATATTTTCAGTTTCAGTAAAAGTGGTTTTTTTTTGTCCCAGTTGGACAAATAGGGTAGAGAATACAATCCCGGGATCCCGGACATTATTTGATCCTGAAAATCCCAGGACTGTACTTGGCTATTTCGGGATTTCCGGCATTGCCACAAACAGGTCTAGTTTGCATTCTGGGTAATGTAATTTAAGGAAATATCATATTTTCCGTACGAAAGTATTGTGCTGATTAGGTTCTTTTAAATTTATTATTCAAATTTAAGTCCATTTAAAAAAAAAAAGGCTTGGTAGGTGATGATAAAAGTTATTTAAAAATAATGGGAGACTTTGTCACACACATTCTGATTCTAATATGTCGGTGTGGACTTGTGGAGTATTTTTTTTTTGCGAAATACGGTATTAGAACTAAATGTAAGCGTTGCTGAGCCATTCTCAAGATTACGGTTGGATCGACTAATGGATTACATACACAATAAACATCAAAACATAACAAAGAATTTTGCTGACGTTATTCGTTTATCAACTACAACAGGTCAAGATCTCTCGCGTGACCTAACTCAAAGGGACCGTGCATTTTCGGGATTAAAAGTACCTTATCTTAGGGATATAGTGTAAGCTATATAAGCGCTGAAATTAGCTGGAGAATTTCTAGCAGTGAAAGAGTTTACCTTTTACAAACAAATATAGTTTTTTTTTTTTACTAAAATGCAGTAGAGTGGTACTGTGGCAGTGACATGGCGATTGTCGTTAAATGCAATTGACGGCTGCCGAAAACGCCGATTGACGTTTGCAATTCTGTCCGGCGCAGAAAGTAATTATTTCCGTCGGTTCAGTTTTGGGTGAGGTTTCATTATCCCCAACTGAACGGTGTCGCATGTCGCACCTCTTCTGTATTCCCACAAGCCCAACCCACTGAATGACTAATCAAAGGCAAATCAGAACGTATGACGTGTCTGCTTTCTGGAATACTGCGGGTATGTTTTTGTTTCACTCCCAGTTCAGTGAACACTCCCAAGCAATTGGTGTGTGTATCCCGATTTTCAATTGTTGAATATGAATCTAACGATTTGAACGCAGTTATAGTGTCCATGAATAAGGAATTGAGGAACATGGTATCAGGAGTTTTACATTTTTGTGTTCGGGAAGACGACAGTGCGCGACACTCGACGATATCTCATAGTTCATAGTTGAAAATCTGTCTGACGGACTAATTAGATCATCATCTGCCTAGCCTCTTCCCAATTATATTGGGGTCGGCTTCCAGTCAGACCAGATTCAGCTGAATACCAGTATTTTACGTGGAGCGGCTGCCTACCAGACCTCTACAACCCATTAACTGGGTAACACAGTACACCTTGGCAAGACTTAGCAACACAACTGATCCCACCATCCTCTTTTCAGCACCGGACGTCCCGTCCTGGGAAGGTCGTTCCGTTCCTTAGGTTTCAAACAAGAACCATTATATGTAAAAATACTAATTTTGCTAGTCACCGTCACAGTGATACATGCAATGTCACCCCGAAGAAGATAGATACTTAAATGAAAACAATAGTACACAGTAAACAAAATTAATTATACGCCCTCGCCTTGTAGGTGTAATAAAAGACGACTAAGGACTTATGGCTGAAGGCTGGGAAGTAGCATTTTCCTAAACGCTAATAAAAACGTACGTCAACTATTCTAGAATCAGTTCTGAGCTAGATTTACGTGACTAATAAAATATTATTTTGAGATCCTGGAAAATTCGGAAAATATTGCGATAGTAAGTAAACAAATGGTAAACACTCTAATGGATTATTTTCTAGACTGGAATTGGATAGAGGTATTATTAGCTGTTATTCATATAATATCAGTATCTCTGAATACCACAGGAACTCACTTCCTCCGGTTGTGGTTACCACACGATTAGACATGCAGCGAATCGTAAAGGTAGGATTTGGTACTAATAAAAACGTTATATCACATTCTAGTTCAAAATTATAAAGCTCAACTTAATTTTGAAGTTGCTAGTCCATTGCATATTCTAATTTTATAAATGCAACAATGACCGGATAAACCCCTTCCTGCGCTGAAGCTGGTGATGTATTGCCTTTTTTTCTTGGACTCTAAAACTGTGGGAAAAAGAACCTTAAACTATGATTTCTATCGTCATTTTTTTGCCAGCAGATTCATCGGAAATATTGTTATATTATTGTGAACATCAATATCGTTTGGTAGATTCAGCATCAATTCGACCGAAACACTTCCAAAGATGGGCCATCCCCAGGCATCACCAAATCGACCTATTTTTTTTTAATACTTTCTCATCTACATCTGCCTAGCCTTTTTCCCAACTATGTTGGGGTCGGCTTCCAGTCAAACCGGATTCAGCTGAATACTAGTATTTTACGTGGATCGGCTGCCTACCAGACCTCCAAAACCTATTAATTGGGCAACACGATGGTTCTTGGCAAGACTGGAGTCAGATTTACTTTCTAATTATTTTAATTCCATTGCTTAAACACTGCAGCCTAGTCTTTGACTAGCATTTTTCTGTTCACGACACCAAATAATATCTAGCAATAGCAGTCTACTTACAACTCGATTACGATATTTTTACATCTTGCATTGCATCACCGATTCTCGCAACCCATAGAATCCAGATGGATGACCTACTATTCGGGAAATTACTTCTATTCCTCGTTTTTATTTAGGCTAAGTAGCGTTTATTTTTTGTACTGATCACCACAATAAACAAAGAATACCAGATTTATGTTTCTTTTCCATAAGTTTCTAGGTATTGAGAAATGGGAACGAATAATTAATTACACGGCCTTAGCGATTAGTTACTATTCGCGTGATAAGTATTATATATAATACTGTTCACTGTGTAAAGATCGTAGAAGTTATTCGAATGAAAATCAAGATTTATTAATAACATTTTGCACCTCACATATCACCCGGAAAAGAATTGGTTAGTTTACACAAATATCGTGTTGAGTGTAGAGTTAGGGCGCATTCCCACTATGTCGTGACGATTTTATCACTGGACGACTGTTACATACATTTTGTATGTAAAAAGTCGTGGACGACGGTTAATCGCGTCGTCCTATATGTGAACACCTCCATTTAAATACACAAGCCACGACGCTTTAAACGACACGATAATCTGTCGTCACGACATAGTGGGAACGCGCCCTTACCAGCAAAAAAAAATCTACCCTACTGTAAAGCAGTAGAATTACTTTATCCGGAATTTCCATGCCCCATAACAATTGGTTTTAAGTGTCCATTCTATTGTCAACACACTGTACCCAGTTCTACTACAGAGATGGGTCGTTAAAGCGCTTTCTCGCCACGCCCAGGCCCCTTGCACCTCGTTTAGATTAGAACGCTATTACAATAATAATTACAAGTGTTTACCACGCTTCTGACTATTGCGCAACTAGCCAGTGGACTCGGCGTTGTACTAGAAAATTTGCAAGCGAAAGTAGGTACCTCACTGACGTACAACACTGTGACAGATCATACTTATTTCACATCACTGTAATGATTGATTGTTGCTCACGTAAATATTTGTTTTTATTTTTTACGTCACGACCATATTATGTTACATCCGTCGATATTTATTAGCCACATTTGTCATAAACATGCACTTCTTAGTTAACTTGTTAATAAATCAAAGTAAACGTTTGACTGTACTGCCTCGTTATTAATTTGACTATCTCTCATTTATCATCTCTCAATTACATAACAAGCTATGTGTTTGCAAGAAGTACCAACTACGAATGAATTTAATAATCAATATGGTATGCTAACAAGACAACACACAATTAATTAATATTGACGAGAAGAGAGGAATTTTAATGATATGCAAAATATTTTAACTTGGCCACCTGTACAACTCGATTCACAACATTCATTGGATAAATATCGAGACAATTTTTTAGTCTGCCTCTTGACTTTTCATTGAAGAAAATTTATCGGATTCAGTGACTTTTTGGCCGAACAATTTGATAAAACGCCATAGACAGTTGATCTCACGTTTATCACGATATTGCAAAACCACAGAGTAGATATTGACGTCACGAACCTTTGTGTCGCGTTGTCATTATTTGTTTGCTTGCTCCATCCGATACCCCTTTAGCTGAGGTAGTGACTCGTGAAGGACAAACATCAATCACCGTGGAGCACACTATACTATAATAATGCTACTAACAAATAGCTTTCATAAAATTAAACTCAAGGCATTTATTTTAACTAAACCATTTGCACCTTTAAACTGTCAGAAAGTTGAAGCTATTAGCACGTTCCAAAACAAGTATCTCTATGGAGAAGAATGTCCAAGGTACTCCATATGAATAGTATCGGGAAACAATTATGGAGTACCTACTCAACTCATTCATTTTAAAAGATGCAGTGCAACATACATATTGCTACACCTATCATAAATTCTCAGATAATTACCTGACGTCACCACACAGTCAATAACTATTTCTTAAGTATTTAAAAAAAAAAAAAATTCGCCATTCAACGAAATCAACGTCAGTATGCGTCTTGGAAATTCTGTTAGTTCGTCATATAACTTGCAATTGCTAGTTGTGCCTGGGGGTTTTCACCTCGGACTTTAGTTATAGCGAATGAAATTTAAAAATTCAAAATGGAATGGTTATATTTATAAAAAAGTTTACCTATTAAAAAATTGTGCTTTAGATTTGAAAAAAAAAAAAGATTTTTCAATAATTCAAATGGTAGATACTTATTATAAGGCTGTAGAATATATTTGTATATCAAAATTCAGGCAGCGTTTATTTATATAGACAAGTAAACAGAAACAGGCCAAGGGCGTGTCGAGCCACGCGCAGTGTAAGGTTCCAAAGTTTTCTGTCTCTAAACCATGACAGAAAAATGAATAATTTCGAGCTCATTTTCGTTATGATGAATACACCGATACCGAGAAATTATTAACATTACTTACTAAAATTATGAAAGCTCTGGACAATTGGACAATACTCTGACGAAGATAAACAGGACTAAAGGACAAACTTAACTTTTCTAGTTGAAAAAAAATGTTCTCCCAGACATCGATATACGTCACGGTTTTCTCTTTCTCCCACTAAATTCCAAATTAATATGAATGTGGCAATGTTAGGTATATTTGTGGAATGAGTTTTTTATGTGATACCTACTGATAAAACTACAAATGATCAATTTTCTGACTTTTTCCTTTACTTGAGCTGTAGAACTTTGCTTCTTACCAATTTTTTATGATTCTGGGTTAACGGGAAGTACCCTGCAGGTTTTGATTTACTTGCGATTATTAAAATATGTTGCAAAAATGATCATAAATATCCTTATTTTTATTGCGTTGATTTAGAAGCTATTTTTTTACGTATTTGATTAAAATTTCAACAGGATACCTTCACGCGTTCTTGAGAAAAAGGACGTGACAGACCGACAGACGGACAACGAAGTGATCCTATAAGGGTGGCGTTTTTTTCTTTTGAGGTACGGATCCCTAAAAAGTGTGACGGAGGCGTATTTCGGCCACTATGTCGCCCGAATATATTTAATTTTCCGTCATAGTTTAGAGAAAAAAAACTTCGAAACCCTACAGTGTACGTGGCCCGACACGCACTTGGTCTGTATTTTTTTCTGATTTCTTCTGGCTATGTAAATAATACGCTACCGTAATTTTGATAAACAAAGATATTCTAAAGCCTTTATTAGGCTTTTCAATATCTTTAGTAGTAGTATTTCCTATTTGTATTATTGTAACCATATTTTTTTTTTATCAAATCCTTTGCACAAAATTTGAATAGGTAAACTTTTTATACTTATTCTTAATTAGCTAAACATTACATTATAATTTTTTAAATTTAATTCACTGTAACCAAAATCTGAGGTTTTCACGTTTTTAACGCCCCAGACACTCCACTATACGGACACAAGAAACGGAACTCCAATTGTTAGACGTTAATTTTTATGGGGACGAAATGTCACCTTCAGTCGGTACGACAATCAAAGTTGCAAGAAAAACGAACGGCCTCGGTCATTAAAACTGCATCGCGTTGCGCATGAACTGAACGCTGGCTTCACAAACGAGGTCAGCTGCAACAAGCACCACCAGGACTGTTAATTACTGCTGAATTTTAAACGGTCCTTGAGTACCCTTGAGACTTGAGACAATACGAGATGCGTTACTTGACTTGCTTGTTTGCACTAAAGTCCGCTGAATCGTTGTTACGTACACAAAAATAAACAATAGTTAATGCGTCCGAGTAAACGCGGGGGGCTTACCGGAAAACGTTTCCTAGTCAAACATGCAAATTGTATGGCAAATATTAAAATGGCGAGGTTCCTACGCTTTGTATGTGGCTGTCGTACCGCTAACACACCGACGACCAACTAATAGCTATTCCCTAGCTGCAGCTTACTTAACGGTATGCTTGATGACTTGAATAAAACCATTGGAGCCAACAAAACAAACATTTTATCGCTCCTAAGTATTTGAGAACACCGAGACTTCCGACGTGCAGTATACGTTTTCGATGTACGCGATTATTGTTTTATGAGAGTGAACTTGGAGAATATCGCTTATCAAAGCAGTCATTCTCGCAATCAAAGAGTCGAACTAATATGAATATTGGTGACGGGCGTATTGGAAGATGTGTTTATTCATGGCACATGCCTGTGCTGCAGGAAGTTAGCCGGTTCGGTGAATCGAGCGCCTGTGCGACGGCAACCGACATACGACACTGCGCCAGCGCATTCTGATCGACCATTATCAATAAACATTTTACATTTACGCGGACAATAACCACTATCGACACATATTTCTGTGTAAATTATTCTATTTATCGATCCTGCAATTCCTAGTTTTGCATATTATTGCGTATTTAGGTCCTTTTGAGATGGAAGATGATTGTAGATTCAGTGTCCTCGTAATGCAGTACAAATGTCATGTGGGTATATGTAAGGTTTATTAGTTATTACCCGTATATTATGTTAATTTAATGAATGCTTATCGCCTATACTTAATGTAAACATTGCTGCAAAATTTTGAAATAGCTATGTAAAATATTATCCGTTCATACAGAACGAGGAGGTATGTAATTATTTTTAGAACAAGGCTCACTTTAGTTGACGTGCAGGTAATAGAGTAAAGAAATGGAACTGTAGAAAGACACAAAGCGACCAATTAACCTACCAAGAAGATGTGTGAGCCGGGGTGTGCTACTAACACTGGCTTCTAAAAACCCACATTTCCTAGTAAAGATAGTTAGTTGGCCGACATCACCGACTTCGGATACAGGATGCATTTGAGTTCACCGCCCTGCTCCCGTCCCTCAAGCGACGCTCACAACGTTGTAAACCTACACTAGAGGAACATTAATGTGGTTTTAAATGGATACTTGGGGCGCGTCTCTCTCTGGCACGCCTAAATACTTAACTTTAATGGACGTTTTTCTCATTAAAGTTTATAAATATTACCTTTCGCGCGTCCTCTTTAATTCAATAATTTGGAAACGTTGAATCTTACATCATACGACAAACGCGTAGTCAAAACATCGCCTTTCAGAAAGCATACGATCACTATTAACAGTATAAGAAATTAGCGTGTCCCTCGTCACGAAATCCTATCATTGAATGAAATACATCACAAACAAGACGAAGAGGTCAGTGACTGGTTGCATAAGGTACGCGAGTAACGTTCACGTGCAGGGCGGATCATCCAATGCTGATAAGTGGGGATCTAGGGCTCTCAAGTTTGATTTAAGAGAGAGCAGTGCCCCAGATCATACGTGCAATTAAGGTCGGTGCAGACGATGTGTCGCGTGTACCTTGCCCTTCATTTTCACGTTGAACTACTAGACACCCTGCACCTTAAATCATGGTATTGTGCACCTTAACGCGCACGAATAAGAAAGCTCCAAAATGAATTTTGCTAATGATAAGTATGTGATAAAGATTAATAACGCAATGAAATTAAAATGCAATTTACACGTGAGAATTAAAATGTCAAGTCGTAGCCGGTTGTAACGGGTGATCAGCCCTGTCGCCGCGGTAATGACAGCTTCCCTAATGGTACGACTGCTGGGGAAAATTCGCATCGCACCGTCGTCGTCGCACGCGCAGACGAACGATTAACCGGCGCCACTGATGTATTAGTCCACCTCACGGATATACTTAACCACTGTAAAGTATTAGTGTCACCTCCCTACAAAATATTATATATACAGTTAGCTCTTGAAAAAACCCAGCAATTATCATTAGTGTTGCACATTTCTGGATAGATTCTGCAGTTTTTATCGTGCTTTTTATTTTCTGCTCATCAGCATGGTTTGAAACATAATGGTCGCAAGTTTTTAAAATTTCATTGTAACTCTTGCTTATATCTGAGTATTCCTCTCTACATAGTCAAATAGATAATGGTTTTGAATGGGTGTTATACGGTTATTTGTTTGTGGTTTGTCAAAGTAAACAAAACTATTCAAGAATTACAATTGCTTATCAATTCAACTTTGTTGTCCGTATGATATGAGAAATAATTGTCTTTACTTTCTCGTACGATCCCAGTGGCGCCGATGTCTGCAAAGCCTACGATTATTTTTAGATTAGAAATGGCTCAACCGCTTTACGTAATTGCACTAGTCGCATGCGCAGCTAGTTCCAGAGCGAATGCTGCTAAATATAGTCACAGAGGTGGTGTGCAATTACACCTTATTATCGCATGTTTCCACTGGAAGCTAGGCTGCGTCTTGTCTGCCACAGATATTACTTACATGTTGCAGTTTCTTTAGAAAGTGTCCAGATATGACGAAATTGAAATGACCATGTTGGGCAGATTACAGAATGGTCGCAAAGTAGTTTCCCTTGCTTTCGAGTTATGCGTAATGCTGCGTGCGTGCCTTAGGTACCTCCCCATAGTGCACCAACACTCCTCAACGTAAATTACCACAAATTAGGGCAAAACACCGTTTGAAATACTTTACCGAGTTAACCAGTAAGTTCCTGGTACGCTTGCATAGTGGTTTGCGTGTTAAGTTTTTTTCTTGAAATCCCTATGTTTTAAAAACAAAAACAAGGGCTAAATTTCACCCCATTAGTGAAAACAATTACAAATCAAACCACTGATCATAATAGGTAATGATAATTTATCTTAAGCGGATGTTGTTCGAAGACACCCACGCAAGCGCGACATGCGCCCATCCCAAGTCATGGTCAATTTTGTGTAGAACATCGACAAGACCGTGAAAACGACTTGACACAGATTCTATCTGGTACAGAGTGCCTGCAAGAGATGGCACTTTCAATTATCACTGCACTGATGTACGCCCACACTTGATTATTGATCATTTCTGATGCAGTGTTTCACTGTCTTATTTTACGAATACTTTCTCTTGTTCCCAGATTTTTTTCTCTTGCATACCTATCTAATGATCTCGAATGCGCCTGTCATTCATTACATTTTCACTGTCTCCTAATAAGTCTCGATGTCGTCGTTGTTAATCTGAATTAATAATTTAAATCAAATAGAATGTGACGTTGCATTACAAATTAATATTTAAATGATCTTCAATCGGTAATTTGATTTTAGTTAGCGAGTCACGTCCAAAAAAACATCCTACCAATTAGCGTGCATGCTACGCCTCATGCAGATCGGATCCTGGTAGTACCAGGTGTCCGTCGTCGAGATGTGATGTAAAAGGCTTTCAGTAAATCGTTCGCGTCGTAAATTTCCGTTGACCCAGATTTGATGTGATTAGAAACGTATGTACGTCAACGTACAGCGAAAATGATATTTTTTGCTAGTGCCAATTTATCGGTAATGGAGCGTCGTGCACACGAGATGCGATGCGACATCCGCAAGTGAGAGTTCTGCGACTTGTCACCGAAACTGGTATGTGTACCGTGGACCACTCTAACGCGAATGTAATTTAATTATTATTGCCTAGAGAGTATTGATATGTCCGGTACGGCATGTCAGCAAAAGTGTAAGTGAGGTCGTTCATTAAACCCTCAGATATAAACATCATAACTGCTTACGCCATAAACTGAATATACCTATAACTGAATATTACGTAGACATCAATATGGTTTTTTGCCAATGTTTTATGCTCATAACATACATAACACTTCTTCGGAATAAGTATTCATTAAATACGATAGAAGTTTAAACAATGTTATAATCTTGACACCAACGAAGATGACGTAATACGATGACTCTTGCAACGTAAAATTATTTGAGAAAAAATAATTTCAGTTAAGCACAGTTTGGTTCTGAATCGTTTTAAATTAAGCTCACAGTAGCTAAGATCCAATACATAGTTTGAGTGTGACAATGGAATGACGGCAAAACCAAGAAAGTATACTCAATAAAATTAATTCGCGAAACACACATAAATTCACACGTCTGCCGAGCAAAGTATGCAAAAAAAAATGTCGTTATTTTAATATTGTTTAATATTTTAGCTGTTTATTGTGGTGTGGCAGACGGAACGGGGGCGGGTCCGCTCCGCAGCCGAGGAAACAGCCTCACACTGAGCTAGGTCGTTCATCGACCCGCCGCCGCCGAGCCGCGCCGCGCGCACCGACCGCAGATGCGATTGTTTATACACCACCATTATCTAAACACTGTTTTGCTGCTCACTTCGTGACATTCCATTGTAATCATTCTGTAATGTAGGTTAAGGCTTACCTTTCAAGAAATCGAGAGACTTTTCACTTCACTATTGTCCTTTGTCAAAGTGCAATACCTAGCCTTTGTTGTATTTTCCGTTAAATCGACAATTCAACAGCCGATCGATGGCATTACATAATTTTCAGAGGTCTGACCAGAACGACTTCACAGTTATGCTTTCATAAGGAAAAAAATGATACGTAATTCCCTTTACAAAGAAAGATTGGATCCTCGACAGGAGGATCGCAAGATTAATGACACAAGATGAGTGTGCAGTTAGCTTTTAAATAAAATATGTTCTGATACGGTATCGAAAATTAAAGAAATCGAATATTTATTCATTCATAATAATAAGATTCATAACCTTACGGATTGCGGTAGCGTTAGTTCTATCTAAATAATGTCTTACGGCCGGTCTCAATAACGTATCCACTTTTGACCAACTGTCAAATTAGCTACCAACAGTAGATGAAACGTCATATTTGCCTTTCAAACATGACGTTTCAGCTACTGCAAGTAGCTAATTTGACAGTTGGTTAAAGGCAGATACGTTTTGGAACCGGCCGTAAGTAAGCCTACAAAATGTAGACAAAGGTTTTAAACGCGTACTAGAACTGGCTACAGTAGTGAATACTACCTTAGGCTAACTCCGTTTTGTTTCGAAATACAATGTCATTGTGCGTAAAAATATTTTAGTAGGTATTAAGAGCCGTATCTAATGAAACTCTGTAAGATTTTACTCGTAATGTCCTCTGGCGTTGCGAAGTCGTCTTCAGAGACTTGTTTTATTTTATTCGAGCCACGGCCTTCTCTATTCCCTACTTAATCTTCTAAAGTCATTACTCCGCGATACACTGTATTTTACGATGTTGCTTTTATTTTTTAGTTTTATTTTAAAGCTTGGTAGGGAGAATGCGGATCGCAGGACATGCGCGGGCGCCGCAGAGTCGCGCCGCGAGCAACTTTCTACAGCCGCGTCTAGAACGCTTTAAACCGTAATCTGCAGATTGACGTACCTTCGAGATGGTTACGACAGGCAAATTAAATTGCACATTAGTGATAAAAATGTGCAACTATCTTTGAAAATCTTCCTCCTAAAATAAGAATATATTTATAGGAGTCGTAACGGAGCTGTAAATCTGCTGTTATTTATTGTCTAGTAATAATCATATTGCACATAATCTGTATAATATTATGACTTCCATCTTTAAAATTTACATACTTAAGTAGATGATTCAGTCGAGTTTACAATTGATTTTCTTCAAACTTCTCAGTTTGGCAGAGACAAAAGAAAATAAAATCTTTTCCATTTAAAACCCTTTCAGAACAAACTGAGGTACTACCTTAGCGTTTTGCAGAACATAAAGAGCCTTTTCAGGGAAAATATCGTAAGCGACCATTTGAATTTTCTAGAGGCAAGGTGCATTTTCCTTTATTAATTAAAAAGTATATACCCTTTCCGGTAAAAAATGCAAATGATCGCTTACGATGTTTTCTTCTGAAAAGGCTCGATAAATCAGTGAAGCACATAATCAATTCTGACAAGGTACTGCTGGTTTTCCGGAAATATCTGAAATACGCGAAAATTCTGTATTTACCTTGTTTAAATATTCATTATGCATGTCTGCTACTTTGTTCATCTTATCATCACTGACTTTAAAGTAACGATCTCTGCTCACTAATTGTAATATTATACTTTGACAAGGTTGGAAAAACAGCTCACTCATGAATATATATATACTAATAAAGGTAGATAACAACAATAACATAAATACGAGCAGAACGTATGTGAAATCTTCATAATTAGTTACGGTCAAGTCATTGTCGGTTTTTGTTGTTTGCATATACTTAACTTTAACTACCTAAAGTGGCGTTACGTTCCATTAGGCGCTGAATTGTTCACTACACTGCTACACTTATCTAACTTGAAGAGTGATCAAACAAAACAAAGAACAAAATTTGCCAGATAAATAGATATCACGTAATTAAATATTGCTCATTTAATAGCACAAGACAAGATATACTTACAATAGATTTATCTTATGATAGTCTAGCTATTAAATGCACGTGTTCACGCACACGTTAACTTGGCTACTGTTGAAAATATATTACCTACCTATTAAATCTCCTACAGCTTTAATAATCACAAGCATGTGTCCGAACACGAGTGTATCACTCCTCATGTGTGATTAAGTTACATTTCAATGGATAATAAACAATAGGCTTGATTTGTTACCCATTAATTAGCTGCGTGTAAACGTCATTTCATATTTTTTGTTCCCCTTTATCAACGCTATGAGTAATCAAACGGTAGCATATGAGTTAACACGGGGGTACGGTTAATATTTTATGATGTCGAGAAAAAATCGCGCGTCGCGAATTGCTCGGGCGGGCGCCAAGCTGTGGCGCCACAGCCGCGCCGCCGTCGCCGCTGACCGCTTGCTTCCTCGAACCGAGCTATCACTGGCCGACATTATACAATAAGTAACAAATTCGACAACCTTCACGTCATTAAAGCACCTCATTAATACACACACCAACAGAGAAATCTTCATTTGTATGTATGTCATCCTTGTTTATAGACATCTTGAATTTATAAGATGATTTATTTTACACATCATATATTTTTTAGGTTAATGCAGATCAAAGCTTCATAATGAGCGATAATGAAGCGTTTGTAATTAAATAAGAAGTATGTAATATTTATATTAGGATTTCATTTGGTTTCTATATAGATTAAGCAAATAGTTCGCATTAACTTGTCATTTTGCGTAGCAACCAAGTTACTTAACACGCTGGGGTGAATGAATTTTCATTTTGCATTAAAATACAAATAGTGTTTCGGATTCTGCACGACGTTGTACGTGAGACCTAGATTTCAGATGTAATAAATACGCATCTGTATCTTTTACGTATATGAATGACCCAATGATACTGCATGCTCTAGTTCTTTGCAATTGATTGTAATCTTTTTTCTAGCTTTTCCTTCTTGGTTCCTTCTTTCAGTCCAAAGCTCGTGTGAGTACGTACATTTAAATAACGCTTCACGCCTCAGTTTTGAAATGCAATGAAAATATGCAAATGACTTTGATACTTTTGCAAAAAACCCAACCGATACAGTGAATTAAATGTGACACACAAGCGCTTTCGTCCTTGCCCTCGATAAAGACACAAGTTAAAAACGAATTTTATTTATTTTCCTGAAGTATTAAATACAATATTTCCATTTAAATGCAAACACTGTCAATGTCATGTATTAATATAGTATGGCTTTTCAATTGATAAGAAAACGTTCAAGTAGGAAGTATTTCCGTGTTTCCGAATTGACCTGGCCCGGATATCCCACTTCACGGCTGCATCACACAAATACTAAAATATGTTTGTCTAATTATAAGTAGGAACTAACCTAAAAACAAACTACTACAGTTTACGTTGACAAATTCCGACAAGCTTGTGCTTATAAAACAAAATGAAGAAACACCGGATCCAATAAGCCCACCGGCAATAACCTTTGCCCAGAAAAATTTAACGTCACGTCTTTTATGATGTATCGAAACAAAAAACCCTATTGAAATCAATTCGTACGTCGTAAACCAGAAGACAAATCGATACTTCCGTTTATATAACGCCTACTTATAAAACAGCTTCATTTAAAATGTTCTACGGTAGTAATAAATAAACTTCTTCCCTTTTAGTCAATTCTAATTCATAGAAGCGGGCAGTGTCTGCAATGTGGTACGCGGCACCAAGGTCTGTTGTTTGTCTATTGTTCGGTGCATCCGATCGATGTTCTTTATCGAATGAATAAATAATACTTTTTTCCTGTAGCCGATCGTTGGACTTCCCCAAATCGACCGTTCCATTGAACGGAAAGTGATTCTTCGAAACTTAACGCGAGAGTTTGTTTGCTATCAGCATCTGAGAGGTCGTTCATAATCATTCGTGCATACACCTACGCACAAAAACGTCACAACCTTAGAATGCGGTTTCGGTTAGTAATCCGTCTAGTTGCATCTCGTCTATGCCAACCTTTTTATGGAGCAATATTCAATAAAAAAAAGCGATTCTACCTTGACTCTGGCGCCAATTTCCTTGTTCCCAAACTAATAAGAAAATTGTCGTCTCTTACCTATAGACGGACATAAATGGCGGTCGTTGCTGATCATGGGCTCCGGGAGGAAGGTGCAAGGGAGTACTTACCTTAAAATACACCGTACAAAAACGTTCAATGGATAATAAATATTATTACAAAGCTTATAAAATAAATAACCAAGCTGCCCCAGACGGGTTGCTATTTATCAAGCTTTTATACATAAGTCCACAAAGTTAGTACTATTTCTGTATGAATAGACAAAAAAAAACTATGTTATTGGAACCAGGATGCAACAATTTTCAACCTCGCTTTTTGTAGCCTACATTATCTTACTTAGACTTTTCTGCATAATTTGACAAAGCTACTCCTATATGGACTTCAGTAGAACAGACAAAAGAAAAATCTTACCTATCCCACCCTGATGGTGTTACATTGTTCACGTCACTCACTATAACATCTTAGACTCTTCAATTTCTTAATTAACAAAACGGGTACTTAATCGCCCTTTTAGCGTGAAAATTAAAAATAAAACCAACATATTGTTTGACATCTTCAAGTACATTCATTTTAAAGGAATGTTTAATTGTCTTCCACGTTTAACTATAAGGGGTTCATTAAGCGTCGTATGGGTAATTAATACTTGATTTGCCCGTCCCAGATACGGGTGGTGCATCGCAAGCTGCGCTGGCGCCGAGCCTAACTGTCCACTGGCATTTGCGCATGACGACGTTACATGTGTATACTCGTAGCCACTATCTATGCGCATTTACTTTATTTATCTAGCAACTATTAATTACCTTATTGCTTTCTTAATGCCTTTAGAAGACAGCCTTAGCAAAGCCATGAAGGCTCTTTACGCGTTTTAAAATAAAATTCCGTAGCTGTTTAATAGTAATAGTAGTAAAAAGTAATAATTGTATATCGTGACTAAAATCTAGGAAAACAATGCTAAATGTAAAATAATTACCGAAGAAGGTCTGCTGGCACTCAGAGAATATTACAAACAAGAAGGTGGGCTTGCATAAAGCTTGCGGTATTGCATCGGCCGGCGACGACTGAGTGATGGACCGTCCTGACACGAATAGGGCCAACACAAAGCGGCCTAACTGTACTCGACAGGATGACCCGACATCAGATGGGGTGACTTACGACTCTCTGCTCTCGATTGCCTACTTAACTTGCAACAATGAAAACCGATTCCATTTACAATATTGAAAACAGTATAAGTTATTAATCACCAAGAATCTAAATTGTTGATAATGACTATAAACGACGTCCGCGGTCGACGAATGTTTTACTAATTTTGGTACGTATTCGTTACGTCACCGTAGCAAACCTACTTGAATTCCAGTCCTTGCATATTTTATGCAAATAAAATGAAGATTGCAAGACAAGAAACAATTGGCATCGGTCTTGGTCTAGACTTGAAAAAAAAGGACATTTGCTCAGCTTGTTATAAGCACGTTTTGATCTAGTTGACCTGGCACGATCATCATATTGTGAACTATGATATCTAGTGTTGGAGCAACTAGCCGTCTTCGAAAACGCCAAATATTTTGAACCGCCTAATCATGGTTCGACTAGGTTGGTTAACGGTTAAAATGGGTTATCCATACCGTTACATAATTCCCCTGAGGAGTGCATCGGATGAAAATTGATGTATGATCGAAGGTGATGGTGCGGTAGCGTGGCGGGGCGTGCGGCGGGCGGCAGTGGTGCGCGTGCGACTCTCACCGCCTTATCTCTCGCGACCTCCGCCGGACGCGCACGCACGCCGCGCTCCACCACCCGTTACCGCGCCGCGTTCGCGCTATGCCGTCTCTTCGACAACAAATCTATGTGCACACTTACTTGTACTTTTTTCAATCTCGAAGTGTAGGACGTAGCCCGGAAATGCACCAGTGAATCAAAACATACTTGAACTTAAGTGACAAATAGTTTTTTTTTAAATTGTATTTATAACAATACTAGGGTGTAGAGACAATATCGAAACGAACTCTGGAACGTAACGACGATGGTGTCTGAAGGGGCTTTGCCCGTAGTATGGTGTATACGCGATAATCAACTTGTGCCTCACCAAGTATCCGGTGTTAAGTTACAAGGAGCTGTAACAGGAGCGCATATAGCCGCTGTTACTGATTTTTTGCGTATGGTAGCAGGGACCCCGATTGTCCTTCCGCATACTGCGGTTCCTGAAGATGTCGATAATGACATTAATCAAGAAAAAGAAAACTCAACCAGAAGACGAAAAATGTCAATGCAAGTGGAAGTGCCTTGCGTTTTCCTCACTGAAAGCGCCTTGCAAAAAGCTAAGAGCCGCAGTAATTCTAGAGAAGAAAAGGTAACAATTGAAAGATGTAATATTACAACAACACAAATGTTCGACAGTCAATCATCTTTTCTAAGTTCTTCTGATATTTTAGAAATGAAAGAGTTTGAAGATAATCACAGAGAAATGATAAAAGATAATTGTAAATCAAATACTTCGGAGTCATCAGTATCAATGACTGAAAACAATTATCCTCAAAGAATAACGAGAATTATAGAATTAGACGACTTGAGCCCAACCTCAGTAAATATAGAATCGGAAAGAGAACACCCTCAAAGGATAACTCGAATTATAGAATTTCAAAATGACAAGGCACCTTCACCGGTATGTACTGATGGAGAAAATGAGACATTACAGAGAATTACCAGAATAATAGAATTGAATGAGGACAATTCATTTTCAACCATTACGAATAGTACAGAATCATTGGACAAAGAATGTCCTCAAAGATTAACTAGAATAATGGAAGTTGAAAAAGAGAACACCTTTCCGAGCATGACTAAAATAATTGAAATGGAAAACGACATATCAAATGAACGAAGAATTTCTTTGACGAATGAACGCGAAACTGGTGGCGGACATATTGAAATTTGCAATGAGGAAGTGACTGTTAGGTCTAAGTTTGTGCATCGAAGTACCCCTAGGTTTAGTCTTGACTCTTCGTGCTCCGAAAACTCTTATGTTAATATTGAGTGTATAAAGAGTTTGCAGGATGTTAGAAAAGAGGAAAACACTGAAAGCGGTGTGAATCCTGAAATATCTCCCGCTGGTAGATCTATCCGTTCTCGATTTCCGAGGAAAAAGACGTCGGTATGTTCGATTGGCTCTTCGGACTGCGACGATGAGGTAGATGTAATTTTCAAATCCAAGCCTAAATCTAGTCAATGGGTCAGTTTGGATTGGATACCACCGCCTCCCAAAGAAGAGCCAATGACTATGCAAGTCTGTGATAAAAATGATTTCATAACAAAATGGATAGCAGAACAAAATTCTCAAGACGTAATTATTGCCGACGAGAGGCGAAAGAGCCTTCCGCCGAAATCCAACGAAGTATATCTTCAAAATATGAGAAGATTTAGTGACAGTTTACAAATATGCAAGGAAGATGCCGCTAGTGATTCTCCAGCTACAGTGAAATGGAAGTGGCATGATATAGTGAAACGCCACCTCCAATTATTGAAAAGCGAGAAAGGCTTTAGACGACAAAAAGGAAGCTGGATGCGCACGGCGAGACGTCTTTCAGGAACTAATGTAAACCACAAAGACTTGGAGTCTTTGCCGTTGGATACATATATGAAACTTCAGACTATGCCGTAAGTTTTCATTGCCATTTTCTTTTACATTTGCAGTACTCGTTTATTCATGTATTTTTTTTAAGCCAAATCACTCTTACCATTTACATCAAATGCAACACAGCGTCTGTTGCGTTTGCTGCAATTTAATTCATAAATACATATTTACGAAATCAGTACATCTGACATTTCGAATTTAATATTTCATGTTGTCATACAATTTTGATGCTCATTCAGTCTACATCCCATTACGATACAAACTTATACACTGCATTCCAATATTGCTCAACTAATCGATTGTATTAGGAAATGTCAATAACAAAGTTGTATTGTTTTGATACAGCGCTAGTTTGTACTGCAAAACGACTTCCCGGTATTTTCTTACAATTTCTTATTTAACAAATTCTCAAAAATAGATTAATGAATGAGTTGTAATACAGGCATTAATTATTAACCTAAGCTAAGATAAAACAGGTTCTGGTGGTCTTATACACCAGGGTCAAGCAGCAGGGATACAAAACAAACAAGTTATTAGGTGATAGTCACATGTACCTATCTGATTTGAGATGTCTACTCATTACAGAATTATCTTTCTCATAGTTTTGGACACGGCCATCCGTGCCAGCCACGTCGGTCTACTTACCAAAGTCGACCCGTTCAGCGGGTGGAACTGGTTACCACCTCACGAACGGCCCGCAGTCGTCCACATCTTTGTGCTAATCATTTACAATGACTTATGTAGACTTACGCTGTAACTCTTTCTTTTGACCACACGAACGTACGTACTTGGTGTTCAACGTTCGGCCCGCTACCAAGAATCGTGGCAATAAATTGATCGTTCGCGTTAAAAGGAACTCGTGGTTTTCCTTTTATTCCAACACGTTGTGATAAAGATAAGGTGGTATCTGTCAATGTAGTGATTTGTCGAGTCTGTTGATAAGGAGCCATGTTACGAGAGCGGGTTCGAGGCACGCGCTTCCGCAAGGCCGCTCGATTAGAATGCAGGGAGCTCGCGTCCAAGGCTACGGTTGCGCGGCCGGTCGGTGCACCGGTGGCCGCTGTCTTCCTCCCCGTAGTTCGGCAATTGGAAGCAGGCTCAGGAAGTAAGCTCTGAAGGTGACGCTCACAAAACTTAACTGCCTGCTCATCGGAAGCGACTGTGCTTTGAATTTTTGACGTACCTTTTGTTGTTCGGAAATTTATGCGCTTCCTCAATCATCTTGAATAATTAGGACACACAAATTATTCATTCAATTGGTTTGAATTCGGAACAACTACATGTTTTGCCTAAGTTTTAATAATCTTAGAGATTAGTCATCTATAAGGAATGTTTCGATTCCGCAATAAATCAAGAAGTTGGTACAAACAAATTCTAAGTACGAATAGGGAAACAACAATTTTTATGCTGAAGCGAGGTAAGCGGATGAGCCGAAGTTAGTTTCACTGACGAGCCTTGAGTATTACTCCACTTGTTCAACAGCAAACCGCTTATCATAATAAATTAAAACTTGAAGAACCTCTACATTAGTTAGGTATTTTTCGACAACAGTTTATATTTATGCAAAACTGTATGATCTCGAATCAACGTAATGCGTTAGGATTTTCGTTTAACAACGCTCTACATCAGTAAGCTTTTGTTTGTGCGGCTACCGTTCTGAAAACATGAATGTTGTTCTCAAAGTGCATCAACATAGCTATTGTACCAAATGGCCATACGCGTTCTTTGACGGAAACAAACGCATTCACATCGAAATATTTGCTTGTTTTTCAGTTTCTCACAGTTTCTTGTTACTTTTCAGGAAAATCATGATTAATTCGATACGCGCACATACCTTTTTATATTAAAAATCTTTCTTGTAAATTCTCGTTTTCAATTATTGACGGCGAAACGGCGACTTTTAAGTAGTGTACCTTGTAGGTGTATTTTATATCTCTTATCAATCTTCAGGAAATCATATTTATCTAATTATGTAGTAATACTGAGATTGAAAATTGATATGAATTTGTAAATGATTAAATTTTTAAATGATTTCTTATCGTCATTAGTGTTTGTTTCGCAGACGCACATGACGTCGACGGTTGTATTTGAGATATTTATTTCTGAATTTTGTTCTAAATAGTGGTTCCTTGTCCAAGTGAGACTCATAGTTTGTGCAGTTCCAAATGGAACAAAGTTTATTGAATCGTGTTATAATATCTTCTGTAACATCTCTTGGGAGTGGCTGGGAATCGTGATGCCGCCTCGACAGCTATCATTTGTGCAACAAATCATGCAAGCTGATTTGACCTTCGAAAACGAAACAGAACACATCTGGAATCAAAAGTAACTGCATTTTCCTCATGAACTTTAATATAAACAACATTTCGCCTGCCTTGGGCTACTACTATCTTTTCGCTAACACTACAATGTATTGCGTTTGCGTACTTCCAAACATCTCGTAATATATTGATAAAAAATTAAAACAGACTAAAATTTGTTTTGTAACATGAATTGCTTCTTACTCACTTTCACTATGTCGAACATTTAGGTTCCGTTTCGTGACGTCTCACTTAGTAGTCTCCGTAGCGTCAAAAATTAACTTGCTTCTTTTTTTCAATATCTTACATCTCGCTTTCTATTCAAATCGTGAATGATGTCGTTTATTATATTTTGTCAATGACACTCGCACTGAATGCTCCACAGTAATCGTTTAAGTCTGGCTGCGTACCTACGACAAACGCTCTGTTTATCGAACAATAACTTTGCATTGCAAATGTTTCTTTGTTATACAAACTAGACACGTGTTAGAAAATCGATGAAAATGACTCGTTTCTTATCAAAAGGCCTGAGGTCGTCTTTTGCGAAAGAACAATACAACTGGTTTTATGATTTGTTTTTACTTTTTACGGCCGCTGTGCGCACCGTTTGCGCCGGCGCACACCGACCTCCGCCGATAATTGTTGCTGCTGCGGATGTTTTCGTGCAAGCCATTTTCGAATGCCGAGTAACTATAACAGCAATCCAATCGTATAGCATAATATTTGTACTGTTAGCTTGTTGTTAAATCCGTGCGCTAATCACATTTACAATGAACTTTATCGAACTGTGTAACTTAGCAGTGTGTTCGGTTAATACTTCCTTAGAAGATATAATTAGACATTTAAATACAATCGTTTGTAGAAGTACGTCTACCTTAAACAGAGTCGCGTCATCACCTACTGAATCCGATGAACGATGGCTGTCGACAAAGGCTTTAGTTCTATTAGCAATTCGCAGTACTTATCATTGCTTGTTTGACGTTTCGCATCATGCCCTTACCTGATTAACAGAAGGCAGTAATACTTAACGACTCATTGTGAAGTTCGCTAATAGTTCTCGCTACGCCAACAGATTTCTAAATGTTTTATATCTTAAATAACAGTTCCATTTTGATTGTTTTAACGTCGTTCAAATGACTTGTTTACTACTGGCCGTCATAACCGATATGACGATTTCTATCGTGCATGGAAACTTGTCAGGTTATCGTGACTAGGTTTCGTGTACCGTATTATCTGTGTCACAATTCTTAGCACCTAGCAAACAAGCAAGGTATCGGAGAAGTCTTATTGTGAATTCAATCGTTGTCGCCATTTGTATGACTGATATCCTTATCTGTCACTTGCCTGAACAAGTAACGGGCAAACCCATATTGCCCGCGAAATATACCGTTCAAAATACAATTATCCCAAATGGGGTTTGTAGTTCATGCATCTCAACTTTTTCCTCCGTTAATTTTGTTTTTCACAAATTCGAAGTTTGTATTGTCATTTCTTCAAAGTCACTGCTGTAAGAAGTTGGCAATAAAGAGATGCCCTGACTGTTTCATCAACACAGCATAAACCAACAACTGAAGCCCACATGTTTAGTTTGGACAGTAGCGTCCTTTTTTGTCACTCCATCCATAAACGGGGGATAAGAAGAAGTACATACTTTTTAAGAAAAATCAAGGAAAATGGTCGTTGTGCTTTCGGTAAAAAATATGATAAAGGGTTTCAAGATTTTTGAAAAATCACTCCCATGGGGAATAACATTGGCGATGTAAGTTTTTATCAAATATACGCGGACGAAGTCGCTGGCAAAATGCTTGTCAATAATGAGGGAGTTACATTTACATCCTTCTCTAACAAACGAATCTCCCACGGTAGGTATTAAAGTCTTTCTTTACAATGCTAGTTGATGCTGATGCGGAATAAATCCAATTTACTCGGTTCTTAAGACCTGTATGCACACGCACATGCAATTATAGGCCACTTCAACTAAACGGTTTGTCACACGTGTACCTTCTTGTTTTCTTCATCCCACCTACCTGCAATTTACTAATCAACTTGTCAACGTTACATTTACTTGTCTATAACTAATCAATACACGACAATATAGCCTTTTTCAAATAGCTTGTCCTGTCACTTCTCGACATCCTATAAAAAGATCTCGATGAAACGGTATCGCTCTATCCCCTGAAAAAAGCAACTAGCATAAAAGTTTAAGGCAAACTTACTTGTCCATCCCGAGAGGGAGACCCTATAATTAGATTACCCATCTAGCGAGCAACCCGGAGCCGGGCGAGACTGGCTTAGCAAAAAAGTTGTGGCTACATCGGCACGCGAAGTTCGATGACCGACGCCTCTGCTTAACTCGCTATATTATAAAACTCTGAGCGAAAGTCACGTAATTAATTCCCCTTGATTCCACCACTTTACGTCTCCGTGTCAAAGGGTTTAGGCCAAATTTTCTTGACACTAAGATCCAAATCCACTTACATAATAGGTACCTATAGGCTGCTTTTATTGATGATGCGATAGCGATAGTAAAATTTATTTTTTCTTATCACAACAAAAGTATTATGATGCTATGTTTATGTTATCGAATTATTCATCAATTTTGGCACGTGGTTCTCTATAATATTATAGTCGGTCATTCAACATGAAGGCAATTATCGTAAATAAAATTTGCATTTCAAGTTTTAATAATTTATCTTCGAGTTATCAATACTATAGGATTATTCTAATTGAGATGTTTGCAAACCGGAAACTCTGTTATATAACGAACCAAAAAATGATATTTATTAGGAATTTCCGTCCCCCACCTTGACTGCTAGCAACCTGCCTATGACATTCTATTTCGTAGTATTCACTGCTTTGACAGATTCATTACGTAAGAGATTCTTATTAGCTATCTTCGTGACAAACTAATGATAACCTGAAATAATGTCAACTTTTGACACACATTGGAAACGTATGCAAAATTACACTTAATATTGACAAACTAACACTTTTACTAAACTTTTTCCGGAGTCTAGACAAAGAAGCTAGTCAAATTTGCACAATGCTATTTGCACTTTCGAAAATCTGCAATTGAAACGTATCTACTAGAATAAATATAGCGGCAAACTAGCCTGTTTAAATAAGCTTTATTCAAATCGGGAACATGCTTGTGTACTGTCGCTCGACATTTTGTACAAATATCATTTGTTTGTTAAACATTTTAGAACAAATCAATGATCGCAAACAGTGCTAATCTTCTAATTTAAACTTAATTTCCTCTTCAAAAAGATGGTTAAATAATTTTATTCTCAGTAAACGTTACGCAAGTTACCTTAACTTAAATCGAAAAATGATATCATCTGTGCAAAATTCTCTGTAGAGAGAAGGTCTAATAATATGTGGGCATGATTCATGATACAGATGACGATTTCTCTTCGCCTATAGGGGGTCAAGGTCGCTCCATCTGTCTGGCACATTGATATACTTGTGTTGTTGACAGGGTTACCAGTTCAAACTTTATTTTGGGGCTCTCGAATCGCACCAAAAACTCCTAGCGACACTGGTTGTAAAAAAAAAGAAATTAATGATAGGGCAAACAACTCTTCCAAATGTTCTGTTGATGTAAGCTTGATCCTTAATTACAACTTGCATAGAATTTATGAATTGACTTTCTAGATCTTTTACGCTTAGATAATTTCTTATCGTATGAGCGGAGTTCAGTTGTTACACCTCTTCTCAATGAAGCTTACTTTCTGTCTAGTCATGATTACATCGGTTTGAACACTTTCTATTTCTCATTATTGAGGAAATTAATTAACTTAATAAACATGTGCATTATTAATCTATTCTGTCTGCGTGCGTTTTCCACGTTAAAACCTTCGACGCTATCTGCTAGTTACCGATCTATGACCCTAAGTATGCCCTTAGTGCGTGCCGAGGTCTCATCGAAGGCATTCTTAGTTACATCCCGTGGCGCCCTTTTCATGCCTCATTTTTATAGCGCATGCGACATTGTTCATATTAATTTTCCTCCATAATATCATCTGAAATTGTTATTGGCTTGATAGCCTGTTTGACGATTATAGAATTTTAACTAGATCCAGATGCAGCTGGGCTATTGAAATAGCTACGAGGCTGCAAGCTGCAAGTTATTTGCCGGGTGCAGGCTTCTGATGGCTCCTTGGCTTGCAGGATAAATATAAACTGACGTTTGTTAACATACAATATGATCGTTTCGTAACACTACGTGGTTTTAATGTGTTTTTTGTGAAAAGTAGGTCGCAGGTCGACCTTTGTGATGTGCATTTCGGAATTGCATAAATTCACATTATTCTGCGATTGCTCTTAGATATTGCCACGTACCTAAGTTTATTCTTGTAAAACAGTTAGCGAGTTGTTGTGTAAAAGATATACTTGAAAGTATCAAGTTTGTTTTAGTTAAGTTGCTATACTCAACAGAAAGATAAAACCAACAAAATTTTTTTTGTTGGTTTTACCAACAAAAAATTTAGTAGCTGTGATATAACTTTGGGGAATTTCAAATGACTAAAAAGAACGTAAACTTACTTGTTGTGAATTTCGTTACGAAACTAGATTTTGTAAAATCCGCTAGGCATGTTGTCTTTAGTATGCTAAATGTACCTACAGAGATAGGTATCAGGCTTCTGGTAGCTATCGTGCTCTGAGTCGTCCATTTAATTACAGTGCAAAGGTCCATCCGTGATTCTCAGGCGGAACAATCTTTTGAACAATAGTAATCATCACAGATCAATCAGTTTTTCCAGTCACGAACAAGATGAAATTATTGTTCAGACATAGACGATGTTATCTTTGCTGCAGCTTCTGAAAATCAAGTCGTCAGAAATAACCTGCCCAAGGTTCATTCTAGGAAAAATAACAATGTCTTGTTCAGTTAATTGAATGGTACTTTATCAATCAGCTTTACGCTGCCAATTATTTCCGGTTAGCCATTGAGACAAAAACATAATGAAACAAAAATAACCCAAATCCAATTTCGTGTGTCGATTTCACGTAAATAGATTAGTAATTGACGTAGGTAATTGTTTCTAAACTTTTCGCTCACTAAAACACAAGGCTGCTATACTAAGTTGCAGCAATTCTAAAAATATGATCGTTGAGAGTAATCGTGGCTCTTTTTACAGCTCGCAGTTTACCGTTTTACAGCTGTACTAGTTAGATACTATTTTCATATCAAGAGCCCGACGACCTCGGCTGTCTGTCGCGCAGGATTTGATGCAACACTATTGTCAGACCCCTACAGCTTCGTGTTGCAATCATTCAATGAGAAATGAACCTGATTTATGCTCCTATTAGTATGACCATCAAAATTGAAATTTTCTCTAGACATCATGTGCTCAGAATTCGTCCCGCTGTTACTGTACAAACTCTGTTATTTGTATAAGGTGACAAGTTATGATTCATTGTTAGCAGCGGTTACTACAATAAGTTTGTCTCCGGCGCGGACGCAGTGAGTGTACGTCAATTGAATGCAGAATACTATTCATTCGTGCTCGTTGAGTCACCGACATGCCGCTTTCTGAACACCCTACGAGAGCGATACCGGTCCTTTATACGCTCATATTGTCATTACAATGATAATCACAATGTACAACATATTGAGACACTCCTCAGATGGACAATTCATTCGCTTGTCAGCAACTAGATGTGTAGTATTAATTACATTGTAACAATTTGTATTAACTCTTTTGTTGCTACTTGTATTAACTTTAATAGCGTCTTAATAGACTTTTTAAATGCGATTAACTTTTGTGTTGTTGTCTATGAATCATACATTTACCTTCAATTTTGTTTAAATCGTATGTAAACACGTAATTTAACACTACAATGCGTTTGTGATTATCAACCTTCAGTTATATTGATCGTTAATACATAATTAGCATATTTCTAAGTTTTTCAATGTTGTTACAGATGGTACTTCCGCAAAATAAAACGAATCGAAGCGGAGAAGAAATTGCTCCTTCCCGAGAACGAACATGGCGCTTTCCTCATCCGAGACTCCGAGAGCCGCCATAATGACTTCTCGCTATCAGGTAACATTCTCGTCATAAAATAATTCATTTTCTATCGATAATTTCCTAATAGGAAATCGTTTAGTTAATATACACAGCAGTACACAGCAATTATAATCATCTTGTTAGCTCGGAAAATAGAAGAATATTTATGTTATGTGGTACTGGTTGGGTTGGCGATGGCGATGATTCATCGTACGTCCTGTGGCACGCAGCCTAGTGCTAAGTGCTATCCTGTTACAAACGCATCCAGTGGTTCTGGGCGATTTGATCACGACGCCAAACCGGTTGAAAGTTTTTCTAAGGCCCCTAGCGCAGGCGCCGTGGGAACACCGAACAACTGAATGACTGCCTCGATATCTGCTAATTAGTATTGTTTATAAATGCAAGGCTTCAGCTACAACTTTTTAACTATTTTTGAATTGCTCGAAGCTATCTTATTGCATTCCAAACAAAATGCAGAGACGTGACAGCGGTCATCTATAAGAGCGTATTAACGCAGACTCATGCACTGCAACCCAGATATTTAAATTATATTTATTTAGCATTTGCATAAAATACGGTTTAGTGTTTGACTAGTTAATTTCATTATAAATCATACCGCTGTGCATAAAATATATTTGGTTTTTTATAAAACTATAAGCGTACGTCAATATGCAAATAGCAATACTGTATTAACGTTAATTGAATGCATATTTTATATTATACTAGCGGACGTCACGCGGTTTCACCCGCGTAGTTCCCGTTCCCGTGGGAGTACGGGGATAAAATATAGCCTGTGTTACTCGCTGATAATGTAGCTTTCTAATGGTGAAAGAATTTTTGAAATCGGCATAGTAGTTTTTGAGTTTATTCATTACAAACATACACACACACACAAAAATACAAATTTTTCCTCTTTATAATATTACTGTAAATTGCTATTCGCTTATATCTTTCTTGTAAGTGCAGTGCATAGATTACTGTAATACAAAAACGACTCATATATGAAGGTATGTTAAAGATTCACACCGAAAAACAATCATTGTTGTTTTCAGTAAAATATAATTTTTTGAAGGAGTGTTATTGTTACAAAATGTAAAGATTAGCCGTGAAGGTAATGAGCAGCAAACGTACCGAAACTTCGATGCACTTTGGTTTTTCCTCACAGTTGTTAGTGTTTTTGTGATTTCCATGAGAACTGGTGGAATTTCGACTGACATTGTTTAGTAAAAAATAGCATCCGTCATACCAAAAAACTTCGTGAAAATTCAGACGTCTCTCGAAAAAATAAAAAATCACGTTTTATTTTAAATTTTTCACAAATAAATTACGTTAGATTTTTAGGATTCTTCAGAGAAATAAATACTCTTACAATCGATAAGTCTGCTACATACAGTTCACAATTCCAGCAAATACATTAAAAATTAACTTGCAGGAAAAAAGACAGACGTGATCAGAAAAAAAAACTATTTCTTAATTGATGCAGGAAAAAATAAAAAGAATAAATCAAAATATTCCTAAGACGTCTGCGCTAAAGGAATCTTTTAATTTATAAATTGAATTTTCTAATAGGTGTTATTGCGCGTTGGTATAATGTAGAGCAGAAGTCGCGTGACAACGTTACATCATATTATTGTAACACCAAGGACGTTTATCTGCTTTTTATTATTCTAGCGGTTTCTTAGAACATAATTTATGTAATAACTAACAAATACCTATGTTGGATACCAACATTGCCAACTAATCGCTGTAAATAACAATACCTATTTCTAAAGAACATACTTCGTAGTGTCCTTTTTTTAGAACGTAGATTTTAACCGCAGTCTCGTTAAAGTGAACACTATAATTAAGAGCTCTCTTATTTCTGCAGTCAATCTTCATTAGGTCCGGTTTATGCCTGTTAGCTCGTGTCATTGGTTGAATAAGTAATTCAAGCAATGTTTAATTATACCCAATGTGATACACTACACTAAATACGATCGAGATGGCCACGATAAAGGTCGATAAAAGTATTATTAACATGCCTAATCCGTTTAAAATTATTGTTAGACTCATGTTGACGAGTTTCCCGGAAAAATGTCTTATCTTTACCTTATGCGTCGTTCATTACAATTTGAAGGTGAAAGCTGTTTCAAGATTTACATATTCGTTGAATTTAAATTATTATGATTTTTTTAACATAATAGTTCCGAACGAAACTGCTGTCTCGTCAATGGCCTATGTTTACATATTCTCGTTTTATCCATTGTTTTTCGAAGCAGAACCTTTCCACTCGGATGCTTGCTCATATTTGGGACAAACGAGTATGGCCCACATTCCGAGAATCTGTTCTATATTTAACTTCAATCGATACCTGGCTAACATGGGGAAGTGTGCTAATACTGTCTCTAATATTTACAGCGGAAAGCCATGAATATGCGATTATTAATTAAGTACAGCGGAAAATAGAATAAGGTCAAATGTAAATACGAAAATAGAAACAATTTTCATTTTATATTTCAAACAAAGAATTGTGTGCGTGGTTTTGGAATCACTTTCCTACGAGTGTGCTGTTCGAATAAACTTTCACAATGCAACGTCGGGAGATGCATTTATATTTAAGTTTTAGAACGAGCTGTTACCTATCATTAGGGTAGGTATATCACTGATATTTTATATCTGCATGTTGAATTAGCTTCACGAGAGCCTTCTAAATTGCTCCCTCATAAAAACCTGTTGTTAGTACGCCAAACCTATAATAAAATAATATTTCTATGTTACAATGGGTGTCGCATAAATTTTCCGGCTGCTTTCTCGATCAATGAAAGTTAAGTTTCGATTCTTTCACTTCAGCGATTTAAAATTTCACGTAGAACGATGTGGTACGTACTTGCTAACGTGCGAATTCAGATATTGTTGACAGTGCTTAGTTTGTCTACTAATCTTCGCAGAACTGTGCAGTATAGTTTTCTATATTTCTCACTTTAAGTGCTAGGACTCGTTTATTTGAACGTGACTCAGATTCACTGTTAGCACTTTACCGACGCTGTTGGCAAAACTAAAATAGAACTATTTAATGGTCCGTTTAGATCAGCCGATATGAATCGTAGTGCAAATCTCCAGAGAGGCTTGTGGCCCAACTGCGAATTGCGTATACACTATACAGTCACCAATACAAAGGATACATTCGGAGCGTTCGCGTGTATGATCTTCACAATGAGCACTTATTTTGTGCCAGTTCTTCGAAATGTTGACACAAACCGCATTCGAAGCCCTTGCACATGTGGTTTAAAACTATATTTACTATTTGTCATTCACTGTAGGTAGTATAGCTAATTAGGTACCCCGGATTAATGAGATTCTTCACGTTCTAAAGCATAATGCGAATTATCGGCTTACGCAAATAAGCCATAAGTTTCATCACAAATCTTTAAACAATATTTTCCAATGTAGTATTAACGTGATTTTTATAATTTAAAAACATTTTGTGTGCTTAACATAATATCACCGATGTTAATTCGAGTTTTTATCTTTAAAATGTCACGTTTTCATTAATTATTTAAAGAATGTACAAATAAAACTGGTTATGATAATCTGCTCTCATTTTCATATTTCCAACTTTTTCTCCTGGGTTCATAATCTTCGTAGAATAATTTATTTTTTATCCAGTAGCATTCATTTTTAATAGTTATGGCACGCTAGTTTTCATTATCTTTGCCGTTGACGCCAATGAAGATATTATGAGTATGGTCTGGAGCGTACGGAGTGCATTTAAGTAAATCCAGAAAAACTACTTTGTAAGGTAAAAGTGAGTTGAAAATCGTCTCAAAAATTCTTCTTTAATATTCCTCGCTCTTTGTTATGGTTTCGGATACCAGAGCTAGAACATATAAATTCGTGAAAAAGGGCCTAATTTTCCATATGCTCCGGCTCTACTTCCAAACACTCCAAACCGACTCTACTTTAAAGAAAAATAACATTCCAATGAAAAATAAAATGGCCGATCTCAAACTATGGTAGGCAAACACTCAAACATTGACTTTGCCAATTCCATACTTGATCTTACTAGTTTGTTCATTTTGCGATAATGTGGGCAAAGAAATGTTATAGCAGAATGAGACCTAGAGGAGAGAGTGCAAGGTTCATTAAGCAAATTAATCTTGCACACAATCATGCAAGTACAAAAAGCTTGTAATAATATGTGATTAAAACTCAATCAAATCACGTTAAGATGCGGACGTTACACGGCTTTCTAGATTTCTGATTCATCACGTACTTATCGTAGAATTACTTCAGCAAAACGGATAAAACTGTAGTAATATACATTCGCGTTTATTTCTTTCGTTTTTTTTAGCGATATAAAGTTTTATTTACGTTTAAAATCGTAATGTTTGCATAACAACCGTAAGAAACTACAACAATATAAATAAAATAGAAGAGTACAAAATTCTAAGCTTGCAGATTTTAATGGAAACGTGATTAAACGTCAGTCGAAGATTACCTTCATCAACTGAATCGAACTGTCAAATTCTGACGCGATCATTCTGAGAACTTTGCCCATTAATTATACGGCATCTGTATTCTTGTGGTATTAGCAAGGTCGAGAGATGCAAGTCGTACGACCTAAGATAAGTATGACAGACCCAAAAACCTCAGATCTGTGTCCTGATAAAGAATAAGTTAGTCTCTCTTTGCGACTTCCTAGAATGAACTTTCTTTTTGAGACATTTTGATGGATATACTGTTCTTGTTTCTGTTGAACTCGTTGGTTGGCCACTGTGGTGCTAGATGACTGGCTCCATATTTCATTTGTGACTTAACACAGCTTTTCGAGCGTTTTTAAACATAACATAGTCTGTATTTTTTGTTGCGGTACAACGCACTACAGTGCTTTACAAACCTTGTTATTGTTTTAAGTAAGTTAATTACGGTTGATTAAAATCATCAAAATTATTGATCGAGCTCGTCTTAATTAATTCTACACATTATAACATTACAACAAACTTACAAAACATTTAATTCACTATTAGCATTCGTACTCCAATTTTACGAAATTTGTATTGCAATAAAATGCAAATTAATGAATAATTGTTGTTCACAGTGCGAGACGGAGATACGGTGAAGCATTACCGCATCAGGCAGTTGGACGAGGGCGGTTTCTTCATCGCGCGGCGCACCACCTTCCGTACCCTGCAAGAACTGGTGGAACACTACAGCAAGGACGCTGACGGCCTCTGTGTCTCACTCAACAAGCCCTGCGTACAGGTACGTCACTGCTTCCTACCACCTTCGTCCGCATCTTGAACCACGATTAACATAAGCATAGGATGTTCAGGTATCCGGTAATGTCATTCCCATTTCGTCCGTTTCCATTCCCTGGTAATAGTAGATTGAATGCACATCGTAAATTTAAATCTAATTCAATTCCCGTTTCCTATCCATAGTCAACAGTTATTGCTAGAAGCCTTATTAAAATTGTAAAACAGTTATTCTACCAAGTGATGATCTGATATTCTGTCCGAATGCATAATGCCACGTACATAACACTTGAGCTTGACCCGACCTTCCACTGCGGTGCTATAATAAATGGTTGAACTCAGCATTTTTGACAGTGAATAACGCACAATCATGGAATCATAGTTCCAGTCAAGGTCACGTGACCGAAATAAATAACAAATCGTATGAAGAATATTTATTTATTATAACGGAGCCGCATAAATTGCAAAATTCAATATCGGGACGACTATAAAATTTATGGTTTTCGCCGGGTCAACCTTTGTGCGGCGCGTGAGAAATATTACAAGGCATTGAACGAGCTCGAGGATACTTTAAATTCACCGAAGGACTCTGCTTTTCTCGGACAAAGAGCATCGTCATATATAAGTTATTTAAACCGAGTATGTTCGCCTTACGGCCCAGTAAGGGCCATTAACATTTTCAAACTTTTATTTATTATTTTCCGGCATGCACTCGTGTATTTCACAATGAAATAAGGAAAGCATTTTATACCTCAAGTACTATTTTCTTAAGCTATCTACGTCTCATATTTTAATGGCTCGTGTCGAAGCGAATTATAATTTAGCTTTGCGTCAGTCGCGTATTTAAAATTAACAATGCTCCGCTCATTGCAACACGTGTAAATTCCATTTTGATTATAATTGTATAGATATAGCGCACCATCACGTAATTAAATGCGAGCTTTATGGATTCTTTTTTAATGAGTGTTTGCGAGACGTGCTCGTTTGTCACCGCTTCGTTGTTTGTTTATCCGTATGATTGCTGTTATGTTACGACAAGCTTGCAATTTATGTTTTTATAATGATGGTGGAATTCGATTACGTTAATAATTAGCATTTAAAGCGTCAAAAATTCAAAATTGCTGTTCCAGTTTCGCGATCGACCTACCACCAAGGCCGTGAAGGCACTTTCGTTACGGACAATGCGTACATAACACAACACATCCCACTTGACGACAATGCTTTGTTTCCAATGTTTTCCTCCGTTACAATGGAATCACATAAACATAGTTTTTTTTTTCCTGTTTTCTTGTACCTTGGCGCGATATCTGTTAATCCAAAAGGTAAATCTAAATAAAATAAGTCACTACATAATTTGTCCTTCTAACTGTGGTCGCAAATCATTAAAATCAGTTTTGACGATCACGAGTTATCTCATCGGCAACGATGAACGTGTGGGAACATCACTAAGGATTTACCAATATTTTGACACAAAATGGAATGAAACTTTGTGTTACTTCACTGTTTACTAGTTTGCATATACACATAATAAATATTTCATATTAAAAACGCTAACTACTGTAGGTTTGCAGATATCACCATACCATTGATGCTTGATACCATTCCGATGGGAATTATATTTTGCTGAAACAGTTCTTGAGTAATTACCTAATTACTAAGATATTATTATAAAAGTTTTCAGACCGAAAAACGTGAAGTAATAATTACTCAATTATTACCAAAAAGTTCGAATGATCTTTTTATCATTATATCATACAATTTTCTAAGGAACTACAGTATGTCTGCTATTATTTCTAACTCAGAAACGAGTTTATAATCCCGACATTATCAAAGAGGGTTTAGTAAAAAACAAAAATACCAGACTTCGACGAAAAGATGGTAATTTCGACCTTGCGAGGTCGGTAAAGCCTAAGCCCGATTACTGGAACCTTCAATGATGAATTGTTTTTCACACACATTTATTTTATGGAGGTTATTTATACCGTTCATACCCCAAAAAACCGCGCTGGAAATGCAGGCTTCACGCTATAAGAATGGTCATGCAATTATTTAATCAAAAAACGTATAAAATAAAGCAACGTGACGTCATCCAATTATAACGAGGGCTATTGTTCGTTTTGTGTCTCATTTCAACAATCGTGTTGACTTTTCTAATGAGCGACTTGTTCCTTATCGATACATTGAGTTCACATTGTGCGGATTGAGGTATCGACACATTTACCGTACGAACATCGATACACATGCACTTTTAATAAAATAGTCGAATCAATTAATTTACTCGCATTACCAGTTGTTTCCAAATGTCATTAAAATAGAAAGTTATATAAAGTGCGGTAGCGTAGGTTTCAAATTAAATTGTAAGTTTATTGTTTTTGTATCAACCGTTGTATTGTACTGAAAGTTGTATGAAAATAAAGATACCTTGTGCATCGAGACAGTCGCTGCCGCAAGTTTAAAGTTCAAGGTCGTACTCATGAACTTTAATTCTACAAAGACAAACCAAACGACTAGATAATACAAGTTAAGCCATTTATTGTATTGTTAATTAGCCTCATTTGCTCGAGCCTTTGTATACCTGATACCTGTCACAGGTATGTTAAAACACCTTCGGCGATTAATTGAGCCTTAATAATGAACTCAAGTACGTTAACTAGCTATTTGTGTAATAATATGTAATGTTTGACCTACGCAAAGTGACGTAATGAAAATCGCTCGTATGTAGCAGTGCCCCCTTCACTCTCTACCTTATCGGTGTACTGTTAGCATTTGCGGAATTTCATTGTTTCCATACGTTTATTTATACTCACCATTTCTCGGCGAGCATGCGGTTTAGTACCTCGTTTCAGTCCCCAAGTACATACGACACCTCAATACTTAAATCTCTCAATTCTAAGTCTAACTTACAGTTGATTTTAGGTTGTAATAGTCACTAGATGCGTATGCGCATGATTAAGCCAATAATATATTTTTACTGCAGCTCACGATTATCCTCTTAAATATGAGAAAATATCCGCATTCGACTCGAAGAACCAACCACATCTACTCCTTCTCAGAAAACCAATCATCTTAATACCTAAGCGTTAAACGACCTAATAATTTTGAATCATTTACTTTTTTCATAAAAAATAATGGTATTAATTTATTATAACTTGTTTTGACGTTTATTCCTTGTTACGAGAGCGATTATTCAGTTGTGATTTCACTTCTAACTCTGTACAAAATGATTGATTGTGTAATAGCATATAGCACTTTCTGCAATCAGTTTATCTTACTTATTACATCAACTTCAAATACATAATATGAAATTGTAGTCCGTTGAACGCTTGAACCTGTGTATTCAGTTTTTGCAGTTGTTTCCCTATGATGACAAAGCGGAAGAGCTATCAATTTAGCAGTTAGAATTTGCATTTATATTACAGGACGGATTATTTCAAATAAGGCATCATGATGTTAGTAACGCGCCTTTAATCGTATGCGTAATCGGGGTTTTAGTTTAGCGATAAAGGTACTACAACATTGTTATAGATCTTATGACGTGTTTCGGTGTACGTTAATATGCTTGTAATGACGTTGATGAACTATTTCACGCCCATCTTCAGATTGTCAACAACTAGCTCGCGGATTTGCTGGTGGTCTCTATTTTTATCTTAAATTCCATATGCCCAGCATTCTTTGAATATTTTTAGAGCAATAACACCATGTAATATTCAAGACAATCAGATTTATTTTCAAGAGTAACGAAGAGGTTTTTGCGTAAGGGTGTAGTAATAAATGCAGCTAATCTTTAAATTGGTTTTACAATTTAGTTCCCTAATTTCAATTAAATACTATAACAATAATTTCATACGTACGATCGTAAAATATAATTCATTTTAAGATATTGGTTCTACACTGACGCCATCACCAGCCATCGTTGGCCGTTAAAATGTCGTCGTTATAATTTGCAATTAACGATTTTAATGAACGTAACGATTTTAATTTGCGGATGACATAAACTTACAAGGCTGCATTAACGTCATCAATAGTAATGAAACGTAAAACACGTAAGGATTTCAATTTACTAGAAAAACGAACGTAGCGTAATTAAAACTTTTATTACCGTTTTTTATTGGTAGAAACGGTAGGACCCCTCTTTCTTGTATGCTCGATTAGGTATTTAGCGTCGGTCTCCTCCGCAACATGGCTTAACAATGCATTGCCACATCAGCTATTCTTTTCGACATTGTCAATGAGGTTGCCAGTTTAGCATGCGGTAATACCCCTCAGCCTTGAAGTGGTGCTAACGCAACACCACTTCTAGCTCAGTCACCCCTTGATGAAGGCGGTGTATCTGAAGTACATACATCTCGAGTATGTATTGTATAAGGGTCGCAAGTATTTACCGAGCATGTATTGTATAAGCGATGGAGTGGAGCGTGACAGGCACACCAGACCGACGGTCGCGCTCCGTGGACAGCACCAAAGTCTCATGTTACAAACGCACAACGCGGTGTGAATTAAAAATGACAACACTACATAATATAACACACGGATTTAATGCCTTTTGGAACTGAGCGGCACATTGTCTTCGTTGTAGAGTCGACAAAACAGCACGAGATTAAAAGTATATCGGAGCTTATCTTGAAAAAGTTTTCATTTCCGTTTTCAACAATAAAAAGTCGTTATGAATCCTTTGTCAGATGATTACCTATGCTATGGTTTTTTTCAAATTGAGCTAGAAAAACCTAAATATTTCAAAAGCAAGTAGTAATCTGCTACGTCAATTTCAGTAAATTGCACGTATTTTTCAGCCGCTAACCGACCTGAAGGTAATTTTCCGACAGATGATCACTGTCAATAATTGCATACTAATAACCCTGAGAAGCCCTGTAATTTTCTGTAACTCTATACGACAGTATACCATTATTTATGTACCTATTGTAGCTGGGTACCCCACAGTGGGCGCGTGCAGTAAACCTTGAAGCCTCGTGTCGCCTCACAGTCTGTCTGACTAACTCCTGTCACTCCGTAGACAATACTACGTTTTAAACAGATCAACTTACATAACGTTACAGCACCTTTACACATAAACATTTCCAGCAATCAAAAATATTATGTATTGTTAGTATTACAGAAGAAAACAGTTACTAATAATTACACTTAGCCTCGTTTTCTGCTAATTTTATTAGTTTTCATTTTTACCTGACAATAACTTACGCTAGAAATGAAGCTATTCTATTGTTTTGTTGAAAATTAAAACAGTTACTGCAATGTACCCACACGTTTAGGATAAAGAGTGTGCCTGTCAATTTCACCGTAATAAAATCTACAGATTATAGTCGGAATGATATAACTTTCTCAGCTGCTTGTTCCACGAATAACGTTTAAAGGAGTCGCATAAGGATAATTCTTGATTTTAAATCTTAACGTTAAACTATGTGTCCTGCTAATAATAATGCGGTCTATTTCTCCGAAGGCTCTTATAAACTTGCGTTCAGGAGCTATCGACCGAAAACAGAGGACAATGACTCTTGGAGTGCCTCAAGGGACAATACTGTCTCCTGTCTAGACGGGATTTTCGAAGTATGCTCGTAACAAAGAGAAACACAAATAATACGTATTTATTCAAATCCTAGTTCACTTATAAAACTAATTGGAAGTTTGAAGATTATATAACAAACTTTTTTGCTGTCGGTACGGATTACTCATTCATGTCAATATTGTATTCAGATCTTGATCGAACGCGAATAATCTATGTGTGACTTCTGTCTAATTTGCTTCGGGTATCCTGACACTGGATTCTTGTTTGTTTTATTTGAATATGGCTTCTCTTTATAGTTTCCTTTCCACGAATACCTTTAAATCATGTTATTTCTAGTTATTACCCCAAGAAATTATCTCTGAAAGCAAACAAATAACACGCGTTCTGCCTTTTAATCTGAAGTAGTTACGTAAAACGTAATAAGGATCTAAACGCTAGTGAGAAACGAACTAACAACTAAAACGTCGATCAGAATAATTACATGAAACTACTTTAATTGGATGACAATCGACATTGTTACATTTACGATCCATTGTTTGAGACAAAAAAAGCTTATTAATAGGCGATATAATCACATCATTCAGCTTTGTTGTAAAAATTCCATTATCATAAATCTAGTTAAAATTCAAGTCCTGAAAACTAAACAAACGCAATTTTGTATATAATAATTTTCAAGAAAAATTAACTACAATTTTATTGTAATCAGATTCACTTGTTGACGTATACACCGACACTGTTGTTCGTTGTCACAATGCAATACGAAGAAACAGCATCATTATAGTTGCATTTATGAATTTTATGAATGCTTTTGGAATCGGATGGAAGTCTCGTATAAGTACCTAGCACTTGAACAAAACGGAAATCCCGTTCTCTTAATCAGTTGCACACATTTTGCAGATAAAGACGTCATTATTACATCAACAAGTAAAGTTGGCTACGAATAGATTTTATTTTTCTTATTTTGTTCACAGATCGAGAAGCCTGTCACGGAAGGCCTGTCACACAGAACGCGCGATCAATGGGAAATCGATCGATCATCGCTCAAGTTCGTTAGAAAACTGGGCCATGGCCAGTTTGGCGAAGTATGGGAAGGTCTATGGAACAACACGACTCCAGTAGCCGTGAAGACACTCAAGTCCGGCACTATGGATCCGAAAGACTTCCTCGCCGAAGCTCAGATCATGAAGAAACTGAGACACAACAAACTCATCCAGTTGTACGCAGTGTGCACGCTTGAGGAACCAATCTACATCATCACTGAACTGATGAAGAATGGATCTCTATTGGATTACCTACAAGGTAAAACTAAAATAACATTCAGTATGATCATCAACAAAATATAAACATAAATGGCAAAAACCAATTACTAGAGACCTATTGATAGATTGATGTAATTTTAAATTACGTTTTGACAACATGGCAGTAAAATTTAATTATACTTATCGATTTGTATTTTTTTTTTTGTTATCCAGGCAAAGGTCGTTGTCTGAAGCTGCAGCAGCTTATCGACATGGCAGCGCAGATAGCCGCCGGCATGGCGTATCTCGAATCACAGAATTACATACATCGCGATTTGGCCGCGAGAAATGTTCTCGTTGCCGACGCTAACATCGTGAAGATTGCTGACTTTGGCCTCGCTAGGCTTATCAAAGTAAGTTCTGCCATTGTTAGCTTTTTATTTTTATCTATTGTAGTGTGACGAGATTGTTTAGTTCAATTACCTGTTAGGTTTCCTGTATATATTCCTGTTACCGTAAATGTAGGTAATATTTTTGTTTAATAGTTGTGGTTTTCCATGAGTCACATTCTGCTGTCTTTTCCTTATCTAGAAAAATCATAAATGAATTGAATGTGTTTGATTAGAACAATGAGTAATAAATAATGTTAAAGTGCTTGCGGTTGGCGAAAACTACTTCACATCACTCAAGTCTCGTGACAACTTTTACTTTGTGTCCGCTATTATTTTTTGTAATGCTTTCTTTTTAAATATATTTTCATAAATTAATACAGACTTCTTAATTTTCTTTGGAAGACCTGCCTTATTCATTAGACTTGAGTATCTACAAAAGAAAAAGATATCAGATACCACAGACCTGCATGACGAAACTTCTGTAATGTTGTGTTTAGCTGACTACATTGATTCAAATACGAATGTTATTCCGTAAAACTAAATGCCGTGTGTTCCGTTAACAGGAAGACGAGTACGAGGCCCGCGTGGGCGCCCGCTTTCCCATTAAATGGACGGCGCCCGAGGCGGCCAACTACAGTAAATTCTCCATTAAGTCCGACGTGTGGTCGTTCGGCATCCTCTTGACTGAGCTCGTCACCTACGGACGAATACCTTATCCAGGTGAGTGCTCAGACTTTCGAATTACACCCAGTTTTTGCAACGTGGTATGAAGTTGCATTTTTCATGTTTACTTTTATTTATTGTCTCTTTATTGAGTGATGCTTCGAGATGAACGGTTTTGGAACCCTTATGTGAGTGAAATTGTGGGTGAAGGATTTCTTGATATTTTTTTAGCTTTCATCTTTGAATCTTTATGAGTATCCTTTTGAGGTGCAGTTATACAAAAACATGATTTCTTGAATCTTTGCTGACAGAAATGCTAAGATTGCTGGAAAGTTTTTTGAAGTGGATTCCTTTTTTTGGCGTCTATATGTGAATTTTGTCATCCAAGAAGTGCTCATTCTCAGCCTAATTTGAACAACGACAGGTTTTGATTTGTTTGATTTTCCGTTAACAGGAATGACAAACGCCGAAGTGCTACACCAAGTCGAGCACGGCTACCGCATGCCGTGCCCGCAGAACTGCCCCGCGCCGTTATACGAGATCATGCTGGAGTGCTGGCACAAGGACCCGCTCAAGCGACCCACCTTCGAGACCCTGCAGTGGAAGCTGGAGGACTTCTTCACCATGGACAACTCCGAGTACAAGGAGGCGTCCGCCTACTGAGCCCGGCCATCCCTGCCGCCCCACCGACACGCACACTCGCATCATGTAAGTTCACTACTCAACTCGCACCCGCCATGTTGTCTCTGCACCACCCTAAAGGCGACTGGTAGAGAATGCCTAGTATGCATATCGTTTTGATAAATAAAAACAATATTTACAAATAAGGACCAGGCTGCTGGTTTATGTTTGGTTAACTGAAAAAAAAATTTGTAATTGTGACAGATTTTTTTTCGCTAGTTCGGGTTTGTTTCCATAGTGAAAGTTGTTCATTCCTAAAACATTGACCTCTTATAGGTTTCCGGCTGTTAATTGTACCTTGTATAAAATTTAGTGCTCGCTTGTCTACAGACTCCAGGCCTGTATCACATGCCGCCGGAACTGCAGATGCTGCACAACAGTACGTCGATGCAGTATCTACAGATGCACCCCATGGCGCAGACGAGCATCGGACAGATGCAGGCGGCGCACCAGGCGAGTATACAGCTGCAGGCCGCACACCAGGCCAGTCTGCAAGCCGCGCACCAGGCGAGCTTGCAGGCGCACCAGGCCAGCTTGCAGGCGGCGCACCAGGCCAGCCTGCAGGCCGCGCACCAGGCCAGCCTGCAGGCCGCACACCAGCAGCTGTCGGCGCGGCCGCTGTGCGCGCACCACGCGCGCCACAAGCCGCCGCCGGCCGCCTACCGCGCGCCCTGAGCGCCGCCCGCTCGCACGCACTGTCCTCTGGCCCCACAGGGACGAGCAGGGATCGCCGGCCGTAAGCGAGTGATGACGACGACTTGACGTTTGAACACACGAGCAGCGATGTGCAGGACACGCGCCTTCCTTTACATTCCCGTTTATATATAACGGAGCACCGAGCTCCCGTTTGTAAACCCTTCCAGGAAAGTCAGTTCGCTGACGAATGATTACTTTGAACCCCTCACGAGAGAGGTCATGATTTTATTATTGCAAGACGAAGCGAGTACGAGATATTGCGAATTTGAAATGGCGACGTAGACGTAATTTTATTACTCCTCGATCGGTAATAAGTTTAGTTAGACTGCCTACGATTTCTAAATGTATTTAGCCATAGGTTAACTTCTCTTCAAGTATTAAATAAGCCTCTTTAGGGTTATCACTTACGATATTATTCGAAATTATGAGGTAATCTATTAGGAGAGTACACTGAGTACGACGTCCTAATATTTTCTCTAATACGGCAATAATATGAGTGACATATCAGCGCTTTATTCATTTTCTCGACGCTTCAGAACATCGATATAACATTGAGCTATTTATTGGCGCCGCGTGGATCGCTTCTTACGTCATTTCTCTTGCAATCAAATAAAATGTGTTCTCTGCTTCGCTGCATTTGAATCGATTTATAAATATTAAGGATACATTTCAGGCTCTCAGAAAAATCCAACATAGTGAATATGTTCAAGTAGGTAAGAGGCTATATCGTGTAAAATAAGCTACGACAATTGGTTTCGTCTTCATGATTACATTGGTACGCTTGTGGCGCCGGTGAGCAGTAGCGTGGGCAGCTGTAGCGACGGTAGCGATAGCGATAGCGACGCAGCGAGTGTGTCACAGGAGGAACTCTAGGCTCGGCAGGGAATTAAATTATCGAGCGTCTAGTACGCGTTTTGTAAGGATTTATGTTATGAAGAGGCGCATTAACAGATTAGGTATTTTCACCTTCGTATACCATGTTTAGTAGAATAACGATGTTGGTGATAGATGCCAAATAATCCTAATAAAGAACTGAATTTTATATACATAATTAATTGTTCTGAGGGTATTTAGACGTTAGGATTTTATTTAATTTAAGCTGTTCTAAAACATAATTAATGGAACGCTATTCTTAACTATTTATATAATTGTAACAATGACATTTATACACTTCTTATCTCGCGAAGTTTACTTTTCTCGTAATCATTTTAATATTTGTCATGCTCAAGAACTTAGTAATTTTATTTGATTGTATCAAAATATTCATCCAAAACTGATATTTTATTTGTGCCAAGACTTTTAGTTTTAGTTGAAAGTGGCCACATTGTAATCTAAATTGTATCGACACAAACTAATTACGTATTTAACCATTTACTTTAAAGCTAAGATATAATTGGCCTAAGTAAATAAGTATTTTTGAATGTGTAAGTTTTGTATCCTAACTTATTAGACTAACTTAGTATATATTAGATATTTTCAATTATATTACTGAATGTCAGGCGTAAATATTCTCATTCGTTAAAACTGCACATTTTTATTGAAAATGTCACAGTTATGTGCAATATTTATTATTTCAACCCCGGTGCTTAGTGTTTGTATGCTACGAAGATTATATTGTGAACTTACATCCTCAGAACATTTAAAGCAACTGTCGATGTAAGCTTGAAACGTTGATTGTATAATTTGATGTTAAATTACTAATACAACAGTACAACAATTAATTTGTTGTCGTGTACATTGAACTTTCCACAATTTTTAACTTGTAAATAGTTCCAAGATTAGTATTGGTTATAATGGTAGTAAGTGATATTAGAATGTTGGTATTACGTGTAACTGTGTGCTGCTTTCTCAGGTCCGCTAACTCGATCATTCCAATTGGATCAAGGCAATATACTAAAATCAACAAATAAACAAATTTAGGCATTACAAAGATGATATTCTTTCTATCACGATAAAATATTAAATATAAATACAACTATATCGCACAAATACACATTCGTAACCTATTTGTAAGGTGCCTGAAATAATTGCATTTGTATGTCACAAATATCGTATAGTTGGTGACGAGTGGCTGTCACATGATTGTGCGGAACTGGCCTCATTCATTGTTGGCATGTTTGCTTGTCAATATCATTTTCTAGTGGTCAGTTTCCCACCCTTATCAAATTCGCGCATCATTCGTTGCCAGACTGTATTTTCTCACTACACTGTGGATAGAGCACGATTATCTAGAATTGCAAAAATTATATTCAATTTTGACTTAATTGTAAAAACACAATCAGTGTTCACGATCAAGGCTACGGAAACGTGTCCGCCAAGTATTAATATTAACAAGTCGTACGATCTTAATTCACATAATTAATTCCAACGTTATTTTTGTTTATTCTCGTGTATTATTTCTATAATTTATTTCTTCGTAATATGTTAAGTTTTAGCTGTATGATATGCTTTAGGCTTTATGCTTTATTGAATGGCTACGTCCGCTACGTCTATCCCATTATGTATGTACATGTACGGCAATATTATCAATGTATTCAATAACTTTAAATATTAGTTAGCCAATTTTAAGTATTTTCTTAAAAGTTTCGCCATCACAATTATGAAGAGATCAATAGAACGAATAGGGTTAAGCTATGTGAATGATGTATGTTAGATAAAAATATTTAACTAGAATTTATTTAGTAACTGTTGCTGTGTTACATGACATTTATACTTCGGTCTACGGTATTGTACAACTGTACCAAGTGTAAATGTATCGGCGATTTAGGGTGGAGTCATAAATTTCAAGTGCGACTGATGATAGTTGATACTATTTGACATGTGAACTAAGGTCTTATTACCTCCGAGTATCAATTAAATCTATTTTAGTTTATTCTCGTGTTCCAGTATTGTTACACTGCCATAACTATAAATTGCAAGGTCGTTGTACTCTCGGCCGCTGTTAAATGTTATCCCCTTTAGATGTTTGATGTCCGAATCTTTATAGTGAAGATCTTATATGACAGTGTAATCATAATACTGGTTTTAAGTACGGTTATTATAATGATTACTATATTTCACTTATTTGTAAAGATTTTTTTTAACACAACAATAAATATAAATGTGAAATACTTTTTGTTTTATTTCTTGACTTGCAAATGAAACAAAGCATGAGCTCAATCAAGTATATTGTTCAACTTATTGCATACAATTTTAATTCTATTCAAGTATTCAGTGGTAAAAATGTTTTCTTTTATTTGACAAAGTGCAGATGAGTCAGATTCCAGCCTGCTTATAATTTGTTCTACTTCATTGCTGTTCAGTTTAGCTTTTTTACACGCAGGCTCCGCGTCGCTCTCGGCGTCAAACAGCGAATCGATATCAACAAAATCGAAATTATTACTCAATGATTTCTGTATCTTTACGGAGTCTGAATCTACGAACTCATCGACATCTTGTAGACATTTGTGACAATATTTGTAATCTGTCGTGCATTGTAAATGTTCCTTCAAGTTGAAATCCTCTCTTTTCAATCGTCCATGTCTTATTAAACAACTCCATTTTTCTCGCAATGAATCATCCTCATTGACGATCTTGGGCACTATTCGATCTAAAGTACGATGCTTCCTCAGCATATCATATAATTTATTCTGAACAGTCAAATCCGTGTCTTGAAATAATTCGCTGAATGCTCGCGTGAGTATGGACTCCACGAGATGTTTATTCATATCATATGTTTCCAAGTTCGCTAATTTACATAGAATATTAATCAATAATAATTTCAGTTCTCTACACCCCGATTGGACGATTTCCGAAATAATGTGTAGAACCTAAAATCGTAATATTAATTAGTTGGAGAACACATTGAATAGAAAGTGTAAAATGTTTGAAAGGGCCATTACTGATACGCCTTAACTAATTCGAATCACAGAACAAAACACTAGGGGCCTTCAAATTTTAGTTACTTCTTAAGATCGCAGCGGCAAAAAGCTGAGAAAAATCGAGCCATCAAACTCCGCTTCAGCTACTCCCGGATAAGAGCTTCTCAACAAAAAGTTGATTGAAATATCTGTTTAGATAAAAGCCCCAAAACGAATAAAGAGAAAAATAACGTCCCTAAAGAGACAAGTTATGCTTTAGTCTAATTATTTTCTGTAGTAGCCAAATAAAAGGCAGATTTTACTCTGCATTGCAATGAAGCGGGTGTCGCAATATGCGGGCCTTGTGAGATTTTTCCAATCTTACTAAATAAGTGAAGTAAAACCGATTTTCTGAAGACTTTGTAGTGATGTTTTATTTATGAACGAATGATGGATGAGTTAAGCGTAAGTAACACGTATTCCTTCACGCCATTATTCGCAATGTTTACCACTGACGTCGTTCTCAACGCACAATAGTATATTCTATTTTAACCTTTCTATTTACTTGCCTTTTAAACATGACGTTTCAGCTACTGTTGGTATCTAACTAATTTGACAGTTTGTTAAAGGTACGCTATTGAAACCGGCCGTTAGTAATTCAATAGTCAAATCCTATTTTAAATATTCAAACGTGACTGAATTAATGGCTAAAACTAATTACCTTCACTAAATGAGCGCTGCTCCCGTGAAATATATGTTCCGTTGAGTTAGTTAGGGTCACTAGTGCTTCTATATATCTGTAGTACCATAGTGTGCCCTTATTTATTTCCTTGACTATGTGTGGGATGTTTTTAGGGCAAGCCTTCATCCAAGCTTGTATTAATAAGGTTTCCATTTCGTCTTCTCTGTTTATTATTGAACAAGTGCTTGCTAGGTTTATTACTTTTATCTGAAAACAAATAATAAATATATTTAATTTGGAAATATAGGTTTCAAATAACTCTTTTACACATCAAAAAAAAATTGCCAAATTAAATTAGATGAGAATAGTTTTAAATCCAATTAATCCAGTGTACTGTTGAGCTTAAGGTCTTGGGTTCGATCCCCGGGCCCGTCAAAGTGCTATTGGGTTTTTCCATCTCGGATTTTGCAGTGTCAGCCCAGAGCCTGGTTTTGTGCTCAGTTAATGGCTATAGGCTCGCCCAGTATTAGGCATGGGGTTTTGAACACAACTGTCGAATGTGGGTATATTATAGGCACATCTCTACCTAACCCATTTAGTGTGAATTCTTAAAGTGTGCGTGGATGGCCAAATCCGAAACTATGAGGAATATCGAAAAACACTGAAAGGAGTCTCAAGCCCGATTTTTATGAAAACTAAAACTGCATCGTTAGATTGTATAAAAAACGGTATTCCTATGCCGGTGGAAATTGTTCATCATCACCATCATCATTATTTCAGTCGGATGATGTCCATATCTGAACATAGGCCTCCCCCAAGCGTCGCCAGCCAGGCCCTGCTGTGCTTCGCGCTTCCAGTTCCCGTGACCTTGACGAACTGAAATTGTTACTAATCGGTGGCTTCAAATGGGAATACCCGTAATAATATTACTTAGTAGTAAAGAAGTTGCGCCGCCCCATTTTATGTCCAGGCAATTACTGTCCATTCCAGGTTGCCTGTGAGAGATCGCGGAATGCGATAAGGCCGCCTATTGTACATGTGTTTTAGTTTGTAATTCTCGGTGTACAAATTAAGTATATAATAAATAAATAAATTTTCGTGAAGGTAGGTAGCAAATTATTTTAGATACTTATACTAAGCCAAATAGGTACATCAATGTTGTTGTGCATACATTATATTGCTTCTCACGATTTTGAGTCAAAACGCTTAATCATTTTACTCAGAAAATGTTGACGACGTTGATTGCCACTTCTTTGTTAGTTCTATGAAACCGACGATAAGATTCAAATTGTAATAATTCAGAACAGTCATTTTGGGACTTTCCAGAGCTACTTTAGTAACAAGATTCTAACCAGCAGAATTTTAGAAGTACCTACCTACTATAAACAGGCCCTCACAAATGCAATCATGAACACATTTTAGTATTTCAAGTATCAAAATCAAAAGTCACTTATTCAAATTAGGCTGAGTGCCAGCACTTTTTGAACGTCAAAGTTCTACATAAAGACAGTCCCCCAAAACGCCCGCCCGTCACCACTTCCTAGTGTTGTAGCTGAGAAGAAGAAGTGGCGCAACAAACTCCCCAGCAAACAAGTTATCAAGTTTTGAAGTAGAAGGACATAAGTTTAACGTACCAGTTCATCAATATCCACAGCACTTTCAGTACACATAACACCCTGCATTTTAAACTTTAACTTTTCCATAACAACCATTTCGCCGTCGAGCTGTATTTCATTGGGTAAATTACACAGTTTTAGACAACTCCATAAACTTATATTTTTATCTTCACTTATAGAAAACATATTGTACACTTTGGTTTGATCGTCATCATGCATTACTTCAAATAACCCAGTAATAGTATGTGTCAAGTGCACTTTTTGAGGTGAATTGGCGAATAAGTGATTATTTTCTAGTTTTTGGTATATTTTACTCAATGATATGACTTGTGTAAGTAGGAATTGTCGGCTTGACGTTCTGAAACAAGTATTTTTTTTACTATTAATATGCACGCGTTTGACCACTATCTCATCTGGTGGTAAGCGATGATGTGGTCGAAGATGGAGCACGCTTGTCTAGAAGTAACCTATTCACTCTGGGCTTAAAGACTCCCAGTCCCAGTAAATATTCAAACACACTAGCATTTTTGTAGAAGGTATAACAGAAATACGACGACAAAACGACTTTTTTTTTAGTGCAGTTTTTCAACAATCGAGGATGTGTTCGTTAGAAAACAACTGTATTTATCTATAAAAGTGTTTTTTCTCAAACAGAAAAATTTCACGGGAATACGTTTAACTGTATAAAAACTTCATAATGAGAGTTTATTGACCTTTTAAGCGCAGCTGTGATGAACACACTATTTTTCAAATATAGAGACTTTTTAGTTTATTTTAATTCAATTTGATTATTCTCTGGGTCATACTTGTTATAGAAACATAGTAAATCAAGCAAGTAATCATAAAATCATCATATTATTTCCATACCTGGCCAATAGCACCCACAAGTTAGCAGAGAACATCGCGCTCCAGCAATCAGTGCTGAGCACAGCTTCCACCATCCTCTTCTCCAAAACATTTACTTCTTCGTTGTTCATGGTAGCTGCCAACGTGAACGTCGGCGCCAGTAAGTGTTCGTACAATCCGTATGTTTGGATCTCGCGACTTAACTGCTCACACTTGAATGTTAGGCCCATATTGAACCAGACGTGACCTGAAATTATTCATGTTATTTGTATATAGGTTTTGGTGTGGGCGATGTGGCGTCTGAGCTAAAATTCTTGTTCCCAATGAAGAAGGAGATAATTGAGTTTTTAAGTAAGGCCAATACAGCTCTCTACGTATCGAAGGCATAGTTTATATTACCCGGTTTACAAACGGGTCCAATAGATGGTCCCGTTTGTGGAACGTCAAGACTTCAGAGAATGGACATTTGGGACACTTCAGAAATTGAGACTACAGAAGCACTACAATCGCAGTGGTTGATGGATGCATCGATAAACATCCAATTCGTCAGATTATGATTGCAACGGCCTACTTGGGTATGCAATCGATTCAGTACTTTCCAAGTAAGCCACTGAAGTCTACGACCGGTAAGCAAGAGCTAAGTACGTAAATTAGATTTTTTAAGCTTAAAAATTACTACCAGAGCTGGAAGATGACTGATGGGTAATTAGTCGGTAGTTAGGTGCTCCAATCATTACGCACTTAAATGATGGCGTTTAACTGTCGAGTGACGTCTTTAAAGCGATTTATACACTAATAACTATTCAAATAAAAGTTATAATTACTTACAATGTGGCAATAAGTTGTAAACAACATCGATCAACTTATACTTCGATACTTTTAATGACTGGTCACCACTTTTTTGTATTAATGTTTTGATTATCGATATTACTAGAAGTATCAAGCCAAGCAACTTATCATCTTTGCTTATTTCATTTATATCGTAGTTGCAGATATACTGAAAATAAAATATTAGGTCATTGAACCATGCACCCATCACCCATGACATAAAAAAACTCCACCAACATCGAAAAAAGGGAAGAAGAAGAGGGGTGAAGTGATCACGAGGTGAGCTGTCAATCCACATAATCAAGAGGGATTGACAGCTCCACCCAAGCCTTCACTTCGACATGTTTACAGAATCGACCAGCAGTACCTCCTATCGAGAGTTTATAATCTCTCAAGATATTTTATAATCTTACTGAGTTTTGAATTATCCGGTACCATTGCTATTCATGAACGCATTTCATTGACTCATATGTCGTTGTTACACGGTTCAAATTGCAATTTAATAGAATTCTCTTACTATTTGCCAAATCCTAATGAGATATCTTTTATTAACGAAGATAAGTAGGCTCATTCCATCGTTGACTTTGTCTCTGTCATCTATGACCTAGACTAGAGTGAAGAGCAAATCCATATTAAATAAATAAAAAGATAATACTACAAAACTGAATTATGTCCAGTTTACCTCACTTTGTTTTTCTTCAATAATTTTACTTATTAGTATGCACATCAGATTAACTAAGAATTCTATTGACTTGTTTTTGCACACAAATTCCATATCATATTTCCAGAAACACAATTATTGCAAAGAAAAACAAGTAATTTTAAATGCAAAACTTAAAATAGGTGTTGTCAAGAATATGAAGTGTTGATATAAAACAATGACTATGATTATAGGTTTATTATTCTGTTCATTTATTTTTCATAGGAGGGAACTAAATTCGCCCCGCCTTTTAGCTACGCCCAACAATAACTGACATTTCTAAAACTGAATTCTGAACAAAAAAGACAATATTTTGCATTTATAAAATTCCACCAAAAATCTACAACAGAATCATGTGAGAAACTTGTTGTGATGTAAATTTTAAGAATATGCAAAGATTTTATCAAGAGATGGGGAGACAGTGTAATTGTTCTGAAATTGACTCTTTGACAACTCAAAAGAAAATAAATTACGTGACTTGAATATACTGGGTTTACTTTGTGTGCATTTAAACATGCACAAGCAATCATTGTGGCCACGTAAGTAATCATTAGTCGTTTGGACTAACTTAGTCTACCAGTATAATATATGTATATCAGATCATAAGGTTGAAAAAAGGTCGTTCGTGAAATCTTTTCACGAACGACCTCTTTTCAACCTTATTTGTAAGCATTCGTGTCCAGGCTATCCCTTTCTTTTCCAGGATGCCCTGGGAGATTTCGCGGAAAGCGATAAGGTCGTCAATTGTATATTTTTTAAGGTTCCGAACCTATATGGAAAAACGGAACCCTTATAAATATGATCACTCGGTTGTCTGTCTGTCTATCCGTCTGTCACAGCCGATTTTCCGAATCTACTGGACGTATGCAGTTTAAATTTGGTACATATTTCAATCTTCTGTGACCAAAACAAGGACGTGTAACGAAAAATTATTATTTTAGCCACAAGCTCTTCTGTACAATACATTATTTATAAATAAAAAGGTCGAAAAACACTCGACCAGGATTTTTTGCAGTACCTAACTTACTTACCTCCCGAACTAAACTTTTCTACAAAAGATCGATAATGTAACTCCTGTTTCAGTAGGAAAGCTCAAAATAAAACTTAAAATTCCCTGGGAATTATCTCAAGCTTTGGGTACCTGGTCTAGAGTCCATCTTGCTGCAAAAGGCTTAGTCTGCCACTGCTTTACAGCCTATAATACTTACAAGTAAAAAGTTGTCATCCATTATCAGTTCACTTAGAAGTAGGTAGACTGGACCAGTAACATTGTTATTGACAAGATTTATAAACTGCGGCGATTTCCCACGCATTGTGTGCAGATAAGCTTCATTATTTCTGAAACCAATCAAATGATTATTCACAAACCTGTTTAAGACTGTTTTTCTTATGAACGTGCATGTTTCGGGATTGCCCGACTTGTTTACTACTTTTAATTTATCTTTAATATTTAGTTAAAAATTAATTATAAGTAACCTACCTACCGTAGTACCTACTGCTTTCTAGTGGCAAATTATTTCAAATTCCACAAATGTGATTGGTATCGACTATAGAAAAACTAATGTAATTACATTCAAAATATTCTTCTTTACGTGTCGGTTTACCCATTTTAAAGTTTGTCTGACCAGTACCTACCTTTAAGAATATTGTTACGTGCCAGAATTAATGCCAGGTACATGACGAAATTAGTTATTACTAGTGCCATCTAGTATCGAGTAGCAGAAGTAGTAGAGTCAAGAACCTTGTAGTATTTTCTACGCTAGAACCTATCAGGGTTCTCGACATCTGGTCAGTCGGGACCGGTATTTAGGCGAAGTTTCCAGATGTTTCGACACTAGAAGGTTCTGGAATTAATTGATCTATATAAGGCCAGCCCAGCCCGCGACCGAGTCAGTATTGGATTTGCGATACAAGCGTATACTTCGGAAGCGATCTTCAAGTGCGATACAAGCGTATACTTCGGAAGCGATCTTCAAGTGCGATACAAGCGTATACTTCGGAAGCGATCTTCAAGTGTTCAATTAAAGTGATCAGTAGTGAAGTTGTGGTTTATAATTAGTGAGTTTAAAGTTGTAATTAGTGAGTTTAAAGTTGTAATAAGTGTTGTTAAATTAAAGTGTCATTTTGGTTATTTAATCAACTATTTTTTTTGTCACGAACCCCAAGCTTGTAACAATATGTTGCAGAAAAGGCTGGTATTGAGCTCCTGTGAAGGGGCTTCACACTGGCACTCTGTGCGGGATGGGTCTCATGATGCTACTCTATTTGGCGCGCAATTGGGACAAACAGGAATAAAAATATTTAACTTTATGTTTTTCCTGTGCTTGTTATGGGTGAAGGTGAAGGTACAATAAAGTGTAATAAATAAACTTTAAAATTCTAGTAAATATAGTACCAGCGGCAATAGAAGTTGTAATTGGCTGTAGGTAGTTAAGTTTTAGATTTTATTTGTTTTTTTTATCTTCATTAGATAATATTCATTATTGATTTGTGCCTGTGGCATTATATGGTAATGGTGCGCTTCTATTCTCGGTAGGATACTTGCTAGCTCCCACAGCATCCTGAATGTATTGTGTGATAGGTGGGGCAGCCCCATGCTGGTTCACTGGATACGGCTGCACACATAGGTACTGATACCTAATACCGTTTCAATTTTGTATAGATTGTCATTTTTTTACTAACATTAGGTTAAGACTTTTACTAACAACTTGTAATTAATTTGGCCTGAAATAAAATATTTATTATTAATATAAAGTCCTCCCTTGTACTGTGTTTTACAATTGCTTAAAGTTTTATAAATAAATTACCATCATGTCTGTGGAGTTTTTGTGAGAGAACTAATTAAATTTGGCCCAATCAATTGATTGATACAAAATTTTAGAAAAAGAAAACAAACCATTAAAACACTTACAAATGAATATAAAGTAGAAGTTCCACAATAGATGTATGATCTTTCGTTACTGCATGTTTGAAAGTGTTACATACTCTCAACAATATTTTTAAAGTGAAACTGCTCACTTTTAGTGACCTCAACACTACTTTCTCTTCTTGATTTTCCTGTAAATAAAAAGCGCCTATTTTGATTTTATTATAATCATTATTTCATATTTCAGCCAAAAAACGTATTAATATTATCTAAATACTAGCTTTTGTCCCCGACATCGTACCTACGCGTATATCCCGTTTTACCCGTTCCCGTAGGAATTTCCTGTTCCTGTGTTATAGCCTATAGCATTCCTCATGAATGTGGCTATCATATCATATACAAAAAGAATTATCCAAATCCGACAGGTAGTTCCAGAGATAAGCGAGTTTAAACAAACTCTTCAACTTTATTATTAGTATAGATATTGTGACTCGCGTCTAAGTCGGACTCCGAACGAAAAATATATTTTTAACGCGTTTCTTTAAAATCATAGCTTTCTTTTAAGTTTTCCGGTAATCTAGAAGTCCCATTATTTTGGCTCAGTATTTTCGGGATAAGTGCGCGAGAATAATCTATTATTTTCTTTAATAACTTGGGAATTGATATTTTAAAATTATGAAAAAAATACTTTTGAGACCCTTTCATTTGATATGTCACACGGCACAGATAGAAAAAGTTTTATCTTTAATTTTCTAATTTGACCTCATTTCCCAAAACTTATTTATATTAGCTACGCGTCCGTGATTGGGTCACAAAAGATTATATGTAGGTACCCAATTCTAACTGAATCAGTCGTCCAACATGCCGAATACTGAGCGCGACGATGACTGCATCCATGTTGCTGGTTTGCAGCAGTGTCTTTTCATGAAACTAGTTAGTACCGTCATTATATAGCCTAGCTTTTGATTAATTCATGTAGCTGTTTTTGCTTAGCCAGGGCTGTCTTCTTGTGTATGTCTCAATAGCTGTCTAAGTAGAGTGGGCCCAAAATGGGGCTAAAGTTTGACAGCTATGAGTCTGATCCATCATTTATCATAATTCCTGCTGAAGAACATCCACTGCTGGACATAGGGAAAGCCTATATCCATCAGCCCAAGCATCATCACATTTGATTGACACCATGGTTGTTATTCAAATAATATCAACATTACCTCCAATACAGTTCTTATATTATCAGTAATCATAGAACCCAGGATCCTAGCACAATCACTGTAGATCTTCTTATCCATGAGACAGATGGAGTATTTCTCACATATCACTGTGTATGCCTTCCATTGCTCTGCCATAGTCTTTACATCTAAACTCTGAACTATTTCGCCTATCTTTAAGTTGATGTCTAAAACTGAAATATTAAAATAGTTTTTGTTATGATTCATAGGAAGTAGATCTCTATTTGAATGTGTACAGATTTAGTCTAGCTAAATTAATACAAAATTATAGATTTTATTTCATTTATTATTGTACCTTCAATGAGAATATCCTGCTCTTCTCTTTCAGTTAAATCAAAAATGAAATGTTTTTCTAAAATCATCAAGTATGTCAACTGAAGTTCATGGCAAGTCCTGAATAGGTCCTTCAATTGTTGTGCTACACAGTTTAAACGGCTTCCATACAGGGATTCACTGTAAAAATTTAATACAATTTGTTTGGTTAGCATTCAGTTAAGACTAATTTCTAGAAGTTAATCAATAAACTGACATTTTCTAATGGTTAGATTATCAATCTTAGGTCTCTTAAGATTTTAATTTACTTTGCTCATGTTACTGAAGATACTAGTGGCGGTAGGACAATGCTCATTTTCCATTATTAACCCAATTTGTTAGGAGTCCGTGTATCATGTCTTCTTTGTCCACATCAGATATTGATGTCATATCAATAGTAACCTCTTTGATGTAGGTATTTAAACTTTAGAAACAGTAGTGGTACAGAGGCGAATTTAATGCTACAAAGCATTCTCTACCACGCAACCTTTGGCTGTTAACTCTTTCTTCAAATTCAAAGTCAAAGTCAATTCATTTATTTCAACTAGACCATTAAAAGGCACTTTTGAACGTCAAATTTACAGTTTAAAATTAAAATTTAAGTGACTCTAGTTGTCCATTCGCAAAAAGTAGATTCTTATGGAGAAGAACGGACAAGAAACTCCATAGTTACTCTTTTCAAATATAAGTTTTACAACATTTTGTATACATAGGTACATTGATCAATTGATTATATTATGTGAGCACAATGCATCCAACATTACACTAATATACAGCACACACTTATATACTATTATAGGTACAACAAAGCAATACAAGCAGAGATAAAATTAAGTTTGCTAGTAAGGGACATGGTACTCACATATTTACAATATAATTAAAAACAATGGATCAGTGTGTGAGTTAAATTACATATTGAAAACCTGAAAGTACACCAGTAAATAAAACAAGTTTGACTTTTTCTACTATACCCTCGATTGTCCTATGGAGCAGGACCAGCATGTTTCCAAGCATTCTTATCTTTAATATAATCATCTAGTTTGTAATATGCTTGTTTACAAAGTGTGGTTTTAATGTAAGTTTTAAATTTTCTTTCATTTAGTTCTAATATGTCACAAGGTATTTTGTTGTAACATTTAACACAGTAGGTACCCCATGAAAGATGTTCGTACTTTGGCTAATCTATAAAATGTTTGATCTAAATTATTTTTATTTCTAGTATTAAAATGATGTCTATCACTAATTTTGTTAGAGATGTCGATTTTTTCTTACATACATAATATTCTCATAAATGAATTGACAAGGTACTGTCATAATATTAATCTTTTTAAAAATTTCCCTAAGAGAATCGCGACGACGAAGATTATAAATGGATCTAACAGCACCCTTTTGCAAAATAAATACAGATTCAATGTCAGCAGCACGACCCCACAGCAAAATACCGTACGACATAATGCTGTGAAAGTAACTAAAATAGACCAAGCGCGCGGTTTCTACATCTGTTAACTGTCTTATCTTTCTAACAGCATAAGCGGCTAAGCTTAGCCGCCCCGCAAGAGATGTTATGTGAGGTCCCCATTGCAATTTCTCGTCTAAAGTGATTCCCAGGAAAACCGTCTGATCAATAAATTCCAGTTTTTGTCCATTCAATACGATGTCACATTCGGTGCGTCTAACATTTGGTAAAGTAAATTTAATACATTCTTTTTTTCATTTAGTACTAAGTTGTTTGCCGTAAACCAAAGTTGGACCTGATGAATAGAGTTATTGACATCATCAAGACTTTGTGACCGTCGGTCTATCCTAAATATCAATGATGTGTCATCAGCAAATAATACCATCTTTGGTTGATTTTGAAGCAATTCGGGCAAATCGTTTATATATACTAAAAAGAGGAATGGACCCAATATTGAACCTTGCGGAACGCCCATTGTCATTTCAGACCCTAGTGAGTTTACACCGTTTACCTGGACTTTAACCTGTCTGTCTTTCAAGTATGATCTAATCAAATCAAGGGATGTATTCCTAATCCCATAATGCTCGAGTTTCAACAAAAGCGTCTCATGGTTAACGCAATCGAACGCCTTCGAGAGGTCGCAAAAGATTCCAATGGCGTCCTTTGAATCTTCCCAGGCGTTAAAGATGTTCTTTATTAGGGTGACACCGGCGTCAGTTGTACAACGCCCTTTGGTGAAACCGTACTGTTCATGAAAGATGGAATTTTTATTAAAGTGAAGTAACATCTGATTAAGCATTAACTTTTCGAACACCTTACTGAGAACCGGCAGGATTGACACCGGCCTATAATTGTTGGGTTCATGACTATCACCCGATTTAAACAGTGGAACGACTTTACTGTGTTTCATGAGATCAGGAAATACTCCTTTATCCACACTAGAGTTAAATATGCGAGCTAAGTAGGGAGCAATAGTTTCAATTATAGATCTACAGACTTTTACAGACATTCCCCAAAGATCTTCTGTTGATTTAATTTTAAGATCTTTAAAAGCTTTTATAATGGCCTGGGGGTTTGTATGTTGAAACTTGAACTCTGATGGACATACCTTGACGTTCTTCCGAAGTAAGGCAGCAGAGAGCGCGGGTGACGAGTTAAGAGCCTCTGTCGTTTTACGAGGAATATCAGCAAAGAAGTTTTCAAATTCCTGAGCTACCTCTGCATCTGAGTTTATGGGGCCATGTACAGTATTTAAACTTAGTTCAGTTTCACGCTTTTTCTTACTACCAGTTTCATTATTTATTATTTTCCAGGCAGTTTTTATTTTGTCATCTGCTGATTTTATTTTATTGCTAATAAACAGAGCTTGAGCTGTTTTGCATACATTTTTAAATGTTTTTGAGTATTTCGCAACATACTTATGAAAGCTTATATTATTCACATGTTGCTTTAGGCCATATAGTTCGTATAGCTTTTCCCTACTTATGCGAATGCCTGGAATTGCCCAATCACTAAATATAAACTTAGTGTAAATACTTTTAGACTTAATTGGAAAAGTGTCATTAAATTCAGTGTTTAGTAATGAAAAAAACTCGGCGTAAAACTCATTTGGGTCATCTATGTTATTAAAACTTTGGACACATAGTTTACTGGATAAAGTATTATTAAGTTTTTCTAAATTTTTAACTGTTATCGGTCTAAATTTAATTTGAATTTTTTGTAAAGGAATGTAGGTGCAAAACGTTGTTGGTTGTCCACTGTGATCAGAGGGCAGCTTATTTACAATTTCTTTATGTAAGTAATCACAATTACAAAATATGTTGTCTATGCAAGTCGCAGAAGTAGCTGTAACTCGAGTAGGTTCAATAAAAACATTTAACAAATTAAATGATTTAAATAGACTCAATAATCTGATACTATTTGAGTTTGTCTCTAGTAAGTTAATGTTAAAGTCGCCACATATAATTATTGATTTATTGCTAGTACTAACTTTTTTTAACACATCTTCCATTACAGAATCAAACACAGATAGATTCTGGTAACTTGGAGGTCTGTAGACACATACTACAACATGCTTATCTAGCTCAACACAGGACAATTCAATGGTGTGTTCAACCGATAGTTTAACAATGTCTTTTCTTTCTTTAGACTTAATATAACTTTTAATTAAAATTAATGATCCTCCATGTATCATACATTGTCGGCTGAAATGGCTAACTACACAATAATTTTCAAAATTAATGGATTCTACTCGGTAATCTTTTAACCAATGTTCAGTTAAGCAAACTACATCAAACATGGTTTTTTCTAAAAACATTTCCACTTCAAGTAATTTGGAAGCGCAACCTTGAATATTTTGATTAAATAATTTTAAAGTGTGTTGCCCTCCCTTAGCATTTTTACCATGAACTAAATCGCCAGAAGATACCTTGTTATTATTCACTAATAATAATTGGTTATTAAAAGTGGTAACTTCTGTTGTCTTGCAGTTCAGTTTAAAGAGTTATCCGGAGTAATCTCCACAGCTACAATTGAGGAGTCTAAAATGCCTGTATGGGTTCCATCAGGAAGAGAATACTCGATCTGATTAGAAATGTTGATATTTTAGGTGGGTCCTCCTTCGTACAACACAAGGAATCAGAATAATAAGTCCCAATGTTGTTAGTGCAACTAGACAACACAGGCTCGTCACTTAACCTAATATTTGTTATATTAGCTATAACTATAACTATAACAAAACTAACCGATTACATAACCGAAGCATATCACACGTGCTGTAAACTAACAGCATCACACACCAAGGGTAAGGGTAACCCCTGGTGGAACACAGAACTTAAAAAACTCAGAAGTACACTTCGCAAACAGTTCAATAGAGCAAAGAACACTAGACTCCCTGTAGACTGGGAAACGTACAAAAAAACCCAACACACATTTAAGAAACAAATCAGAATCGCCAGGAAAACTGCTTGGCGGAAATTCTGTGAATCCATAGAATCAAACAACGAAGCCGCCCGAGTAAGGAAAATCCTATCAACTGAACAGGACCGCACCCTCGGCGCACTAAAGAAACCAGATAACTCATACACACAAACAGACCAAGAAACCAGCAGAGTTCTTCTGGAAACGCACTTCCCAGACTGTAATCTTCTTGAGGACAGAGTGTGGGCAGGTGAATCAGGACGAACCCCTACTGACCAAGACTGGTCTACAGCCCGAAATGTAGTAACAGAAGATCGAATAGCATGGGCTATAAAGACCTTTCAACCATATAAATCCGCAGGACTAGATGGCATCTTCCCAGCCCTGCTACAATGGGGGGAGAGCATCATAACACCATGGCTGCTAGCAATCTACCAAGCCTGTATAGCACACAGATACGTACCCCTAGCATGGCGCGAAGTGAAAGTCATTTTCATTCCCAAACCGGGAAAAACAGACTACACACAACCCAAAGCATACAGACCAATAAGCCTGACATCCTTTTTACTGAAAACCCTGGAGAGGCTCTGTGACAGATATATTCGGGATGGACCCCTACGTCAATACCCACTCCACAGACAACAACACGCCTACTCCGCGGGGAAATCAACAGATTCTGCGCTGCACAGCGTGGTCTCAAAGATCGAAAGCGCTATAAACCATAAATGCTCCTCACTGGCTGTCTTCATTGATATCGAGGGCGCCTTTGACAAAACCATGTTTCAGAGTATTAGCAAAGCCCTCGTAAAGCACGGTGTGGACACGACACTGAGTGGCTGGATCACAAACATGCTCAAGCAAAGAGCTGTACAAGTCACAATAAATAACACAACAAGGGCCATTGTGGCGAAGGGCTGCCCCCAAGGGGGGGTCCTTTCACCGTTACTATGGAACCTCGTCGCAGATAATCTAGTTAAAAGACTCAATGATAAAGGATACTTTACCGTTGGCTACGCAGATGACATAACCATAATAATAAACGGAAAACACGAAAACACGATATGCAACCTCATTCATGCGCCAAGCCTTGAAAATAGTAGAGGACTGGTGCAAAGAATATCAGCTAGCAGTGAACCCTGCCAAAACCGAACTAGTCCTCTTCACCAAGAAGAGGAAGTTACCAACACTAGAATTACCACGGTTCTTCGGAACCACCCTCAGCCTTTCGACTGAAACCAAATACCTGGGTATATATCTGGACAAGCAGTTGAATTGGGCGAAGCACACTGAACACACCACCACAAAAGCCAGTATATGCATGTGGCAATGCAAACGCATGCTAGGTAGGAACTGGGGTATTAGCCCCAATACAACCCACTGGTTATACACCACAGTTATCAGACCGATAATCACGTATGGTGCCTTAGTCTGGTGGCCCAGGACCGACTTGAGCACAGCACAGAAAGACCTTGAGAAGCTGCAACGGCTTGCCTGTGTGGCAATCACTGGCAGTATGAGGACGGCACCCACTGCGGCCCTGCAGGCTATGCTGGGACTGCCACCACTGCACCTTATAGTGCAGGAGGAAGCGGCCCAAGCGGCCTTCAGGCTCAGCACAGCTGGCACTTTAGGTAAAGACTCTAGAATCAAACATACACGCATCATGGAAGATGCCGTAAAACGACAACCCATGATGTCATCACCCAATGACAAAGCTCAAAAGATGCACCATTTCCAAAAGCACTATAACATAGTGCTAACACAAGAATTGGATGACCACTCAGGTCCTAAAGAGCTGAGAATCTACACTGATGGATCAAAGACAAGTACCGGAACCGGAGTTGGAGTTTACTCCAGCGACCTCAACATTAAAATATCCAGACCACTAGGAAAGCTCAACACCGTTTACCAGGCGGAATGCATGGGCATTATCCTAGCGATCCATGCCATAGAAGCCAGGGGAGTCACGGACACTCATATTCGTATACTCTCCGACAGCGCCTCAGTTCTCCAATCCCTAAATAGAAACTACACCACCTCGAAACAAATACAAGAATGCCACAATGCACTAGAACGCGTCACGGTGACAAACCGCAACACCATAACGCTGCAGTGGATAAAAGGTCACAGCGGATCACTAGGAAATGACGCGGCCGATGAACTGGCCAGGAGGGGGTCTGGTACGATGGCGGTTGGACCCGAACCCATAGTGCCACTCCCTTTCACCCAGCTACGCACGTGGCTACGAGAACATACCCACACACAAGCAGAACGCTGGTGGACCTCGGCACCAGGCTGCAGGCAGTCCAAGGAGGCTATACCACTCCTAGACAATAAACTCACCAAGCGCCTTCTGCAACTGGATAAGAGCAGCCTGCGAATGGTGGCGGGGACCATCACCGGGCACTGCTCACTGAATAAGCATTTCCACACACTAGGTATAACAGACAGTCCTCTGTGCAGAGCATGCATGGAGGAGGAGGAAACGGTGTCGCACATGCTCCTTGAGTGCACAGGCGTCGCCGATATACGTAGACAAACGATAGGAACACCAAATTCACTCACAGACACCCTGAACTCTTTAGGAGGACTGATCTGCTTCTGGAGGGAGGTCGGCTGGTTGGAATGACGGCCGCCATGGCCCACGCACAATGGTCCAACATCAGGACTAAGTGCGGAAACCATACCCCAATAGATAGATAGATAGATAGACTATAACCTCGTTAATATTATATGCTATCAACATAGCCATCATATGTCTACATTTACCGGACAGAGATAAAGCTCCCTGAGTTAATTTAAAACCACTAACAAACTTATTAGTGTCAAAATATAGTAATTTGTCACTATGACAACATGTCAGCAAGTGAATAGTATTATTCAACTTTAGAATATTATCGTTTTGATCAACTGATAAGCTATCAGAATAAGGAAAAGCACATAACATCAGCTTTCCTATGTTTAATTTTAATAAGGATTCAACACCATCCATTATGTCCTTTCTGGTAATACCAGAACTATTACCTAACAGAAGAACCATTGATGAATAATCATCAATATTTAAATTTATAATTCTTTTAACCATTTCTAGAGGTATCATCTTTTTACACTAACAATCCATTGTTTCTTTAGACTTCCTCTATGAGCTTTCACATTCATTTACACGGAACTTCTTTCACAACATTGTTCCACAGTTGTTTTCATTCTATTCACTTTTAAAGGTGACAAAGCGTTTAAAAGGCCCATTAAATTATACCATTCATTGAACAATTTGATTTGCATTTATTGACTGATTTTTAAAGCCACATTGCAGTTTCCAGGTTTATAATCAAGTTGATATTTACCTATCTTTACAGTGTCCAAACACCAACATAATAATGCGGCCAGTTACAGTTGGAAATACTTTCATAGAACAACATGACATTGCCATTGTTTCTATAACTTGTTTGATTAAATCAGATAGTAACTGTAGAAGGCAAACTGGATCATTTATATATTCCTTCAGTTTATTCTGTTTCAAACTCGTTTCAGCCAGTAAGTCTGTAATGAGGTCCAAGCTCTGAAAAGATAAACATTCATGACTTTTTAAAACAGCTTCAAAATCAATAATGAAAGCTTAGGCCTTTTTTCTAAGTTATTAATCATTTTCCCAAGATTGTTTACCTGAGAAATGCAAGTACAGCAGTCATTTAGAAGAGTTGAAAAGTAAACAGAAAATGTTGACTTCTTTATTTCGTTTTTTATACCTGAAAACGCTGATTTCGTATTCAATACCAAAGACTCGTATGTTACAGTGTCCATCTGATAGCTTGTTCAAGAAAATAAATTGTTTGAAGAACGTAACAGAACTGAAAGTAGGTTGCAAATACAAATTGACAAAAGGATACAGTCACTGGATACGTTGGGCTATTGTAAAATATGTCTGTGCTTTCTGATAAGAAGTCGGAGCTCTGAGAATTGTCCATATTTAATTTGAGTCTACTTAAAATCAGAAGACATTTAAAAATTAAAACTGCAAAAAACTAACAAAAACACAGTCGTCGTCCCGCTCAAAATTCATGTCATTAAATTTCATGTTTTCATGTCAGGAGTTTTTTTTTTACCCCATGGGAAGGCTATAGTCTTTTGACCAAATTGCAATGGTATGCGGATGTAACACATTTTAATGGTTTTTGGAGTATCTGGTTACAAATATATCGATTCAGCCTTCTCGGCAAGTTTCGAGTGAGGTAATCAATACTACAATAAAATTCTCAGCTTCACTTCATAATTCCACATATTTTCCAGGTGCACTTGTAACAAAAAACTACACCAATTTACATCACAATATCCATTAGGAATCAATTTACGAATAAAAACAGCCACAAAACTTCACTCGATAAAATCCCGCCAAAAACACTGACAGGCAATGTCAGTCAAATCAAAGGTTAAATAAGTGTATCATTAAAATATTGCACACTTGCTTCTCCAATTTACTTGGGACATTGGCAGAATAGTCGACATCGGCTTTGTTTGCCATGTATTAAAAATAGAATAGAATAGAAGTGTATTTTTATTTGGAACTCGGCCACAGATTACAATAACTCAGCTCCATGCGGTCACGGACTTATATATATTGTATTATAACTAAGTCCATGCTCAGCCCCAGCCCATGCCCATGGTGAATGGAGTAGGTACATATTTGAAGATTTGTTTTTGTAGACAATTGGCACTAGGTATTTTGAATTATTCTCTTTCTCCGTAATTAATTAAGGAGATCATAAAGGACAGGCATTGAGAATAAGATAGACATCAAACAAACTGACTCATTTAGGCAGAAAATCGTAGTTTGCATTTTTAACAATTATTGTTCCAAAGCTGGATCAAGACCACTTCTAATTCAGTAGAGGTACAGACGCCAACACATCAAGCTACCCGAAACTGTCAAATTTTCCCAATGAACCTTGCACCTAATACTTTAGCGACAAAGTTGAAAATCTATTTAAAAAAATTGACCGATTGTTGTAGCTTGATGTGCTGGCGTTGTACAAACATGCTTATTAGGTGTACCTATATGTAGCTATAGTATAGCCGTAATGCAGCCGTATCAATGATACGGAGCCCACGGACTAAAGGATTCCAGCGTATGGAAGCAAATAATCATGAAATACTGACCATATCCAGAAATAATTTGGGATCCCTGTAAATAATTAATTATGATAGAGTTCTCTAATTTACTAGCTTGCTGAGCTCGTTCGAACAACGTAAAACCTTTATTTACTTAGGTAGGTAACCAAGTCCAGAATGCGTCCAGTAAATGGATTCGTCTTCAAGAAGACTAGACCTACGAAGACTGAGGTACGCTATCCCAGTCGGGATTCTCCCATTTTCCAGTTGGCTCTTTCAGTTACTTCAATCATAATAAAAAGACGATTCCATTGTTCGCGAGCGCGCGCGTCCTACTGCCAGTATGGAGGGAACGTTATTATTCTAAGGGAGGGAACCTAAACATTTAGTCCCACGATCTCCTTTGTGACCTACCGTGAGTTTTGTGCCAGTAAGGCCTATTTTGTAAAAAAAATCAGAACCCCAGAAAAAGATTTGGTCATAGTCGGATAAAATGGAGGCCACTATTTTTTAATAGGTAGGTACACATCGCCTTTCCACTGAATGACTTATCCAAGGCGGATTGACGATTTCAATGTCCGTGACTCCGGCGGCAGGACAACCAACGCCAATCGCTTCCATATTTGGTAAATAACTCAATTGGTATTAATTAGTACTCGAACAACAGAATTGGTACCTTAGTAGTTCTACGAGAAAATCGACTTTGAAATGTAGTCACGCTCCGTTCAGCAGGACCACCATGAGCGCCGAAAAAGGGGGCAAAGCGTGCAAAAAGCAAAGGTGGCGAAAAAAGCTTCAAAGTCGATTTTCTCGAAAACTACTAAAGTACCAATTCTGTTGTTCGGGTACTAATTAGTACCAATTGAGTACTAATTGTTTACCAAATATGGAAGCGATTGGCGTTGGTGGACCTGCGGTTGTCATGGACATCGATTTCAGACTTACTTAAGTTTTCTTTTAAGCTATATAGGCATTGCCTTCCTGCAGCTACTAGACTGTCCTCCAGATATTCCTTTTTCTAGAAATCAACTTATACTGTCCGACAGCTCTGGAAAGGTGTGTCTCATGATAACAAGATATGTCATAGATTGTACTGTGAATATGAAGAAATTACTTCTGTGATGTGATGGAAGATTTAAGTTAGTACATAATTTGTCTAATCCTATTTCTGGTAACCTGACCATGTGAACTTGAGCAAGTAATTATTTAGAAAGTAAAAGGAATGTGCAGTTTAATAAAAATCTTTATTGAGTATTTCTTAAAGAATATCACATAACAATAAAATTATTATTTATTATACATCAGTAACAGGAACATTAAAACTTAAATTACTGACAAGGGTTTTTCTGCATCCCAATCAACAAGCTTGCTGTTAGACCATACAAATTTGCCTTTAATGGTGTCTGGGGCATCCAACGCTAAGTACAGTGGTGCACTGGCCCCCTGATCAATTGTAAGCGGTCCTTTGTGGGAAGTCATGTCTGTATCGACATAGCCAGGATGTACAGCATTCACTTTTATATCTGGAAAATAATATAATGAACTGTTTTAATAACAAATTTAAAAAAATAAAATAACTGGGTTATTTTTATAAAATGGGTTTATCTATCTATCTATCTATTGGGGTATGGTTTCCGCACTTAGTCCTGATGTTGGACCATTGTGCGTGGGCCATGGCGGCCGTCATTCCAACCAGCCGACCTCCCTCCAGAAGCAGATCAGTCCTCCTAAAGAGTTCAGGGTGTCTGTGAGTGAATTTGGTGTTCCTATCGTTTGTCTACGTATATCGGCGACGCCTGTGCACTCAAGGAGCACGTGCGACACCGTTTCCTCCTCCTCCATGCATGCTCTGCACAGAGGACTGTCTGTTATACCTAGTGTGTGGAAATGCTTATTCAGTGAGCAGTGTCCGGTGATGGTCCCTGCCACCATTCGCAGGCTGCCCCTATCCAGTCGCAGAAGGCGCTTGGTGAGTTTATTGTTTAGGAGTGGCATAGCCTCCTTGGACTGCCTGCAGCCTGGTGCCGAGGTCCACCAGCGTTCTGCTTGTGTGTGGGTATGTTCTTGTAGCCACGTGCGTAGCTGGGTGAAAGGGAGTGGCACTATGGGTTTATTTCTACTATTAGATTTACTTAATAGGAAAATTCTTCTAGTTAAATCTTCAATAAAAAGAAAAAGTGATATCATAATAGTAGTTAAATATAGTGGTGTAATATTTGCTTATCTTACTTCTGTCATCCAGCTCTCTCTGTTGAATAACACTCAATGCAGACACACCCACTTTAGAGACCACATATGAGGAATCACCCCACTCTGGAACATGTGTCCCTTGCTTAGCAGCATCCACATACTGCTGCATCAGCTTCGAAAGCTCCGGAACTGTCAACTTCTCATCTTTAAGGCGTTGTCTCAAACCTTGACTGGGGATGAGACCCAATTGGCCACAGGAACTGGACATGTTGACCACTCGAGCTCCATTATTGAGGATCGGGAAGAGTGTTTCACATGTAGATATCAAAGAAAAGTAGTTTACGAATAACGTCTGCTCCGCTTGCACAGAGGCCGGCTCCGTTGCGTTGTGTTTAAAAGCAATTGCTGCGTTGTTCACCAAAATATCAATACCACCGTGTGTATTCTTGATGTAATCCCTGAAAACTTCAAGGCTTTGCTTATCCGTCACATCCAGCTGGTGATATTTAGGATTAAGGCCTTCTTTCTCTAGGTCAGCGACAGCTTTTTTTCCGCGCTCTATATCTCGAGAAGTCAAGTAGACTATGCCATCATATCGCTTACAAAGGCCGCGAACTATAGCGAAACCAATGCCCTTATTTGATCCAGTTACTACAGCGACTTTGGAAACCATAATTAGTCAAAAATTCTAGTTTAGTTGAAAACGATACACTGTTGTGTGTTAGACCATACGTCTATGCAAAGAGTATAGTAAGTAATCGTCTATGGTTAGACCGACCGGGTAGGTAGATTCAGGACGACACTTGACAGGTTGAATTATTCGAAAACCTTCGAATTTGAAAAAAAAACGAGAAGTAAATAAGAATGTATTGCGTCGTCTCATTCCTTCTGATTTAAATTTCTACTATAGTAGGCGCCAGATAAATGTGGAATAAAGTACATTGACCTTTCCCTAATAACTGTTCATAGGTACCTGAACAATTAAATATGAATCGTTTTTCATTATTATTAAGGATCACGAGAGATGATGATTCGGGACAGCTTTGTGTCATTAATTCCGTTTTTCAAATTAAAAATGTCAATAATTGTTTTTTTTCACAAAGCTCTCTTCAACAGCAAACCACGTTCACAAAGCCTTACTTCTACACCTCCGCAAAGTACTACTAACATAGACCTTACTGATGAAAGCAGCTCAAAACCAGAAGAAAATGAAGGTGGTTTTAAAGAAGTCTCTTACTCAAAAAAGAGACAGAGAGAAAGTCCAGAGATACAGGAACGAAAAACAAACCAAACTTAATAACTACTGGTTAAGCAAACCAATTGAGACGTCAAACAGCTTTGCCAACCTTGAGGAAGATGTCCTTACTTCAAATACCCAGCCGAAAGAAACAACGAAGCCTCCACCAATCTACGTTGATAAGGTCAGCAATATCCAGCCTCTTATTAAACTGCTTGATGAACATGCCAATTGTAGCTATGAAATAAAAGTTCTTCGTGATGAACAGGTAAAAATTCAACCAAAGTCTTCTGAGACATATTCACAAATCGTAAAACAACTGGAAATTAAACAAACAGAGTTTTACACATACAAACCTAAACAAGACAGGAGCTTCAAAGTGGTTTTAAAAAATATTCATCCTTCCACTGATATAAATGAAATATCAGATGAACTCCTTAGTCTAGGTCACATAGTAATAAATATTTGGAATATTAAGCAGAGAATTACCAAAAAACCTTTACCAATATTTATTGTAGAATTACAACCAAAAAGCAATAATAAGTTAATCTATGAAGTTGTAAGTCTACTACATTGCCGTTGTTCCTTCGAGCCTCCTCGGCCAAAACGCGAGATTCCACAATGTGCTAATTGTCAACAGTATGGGCATACTAAAAGATACTGCCATAGAAAACCCAAAAGCATTAAATGTGCTGGTGACCATTCCTCTATTAGCTGCGAAAGAAAGGGAAGATCGGATAACGTAAAATGTGTTCTGTGTGAGGGAAATCATCCCGCAAACTACAAATGCTGTGTTGTTTACCAAGAGCTTCAGAAAGTCAAATACCCGCCTTTAAAAACAAAGATATCTTCAGATTCCAAAGCACCCAAACTTGTAACACACCAAAATGTCCCACCCAGCAATACTCCTTTCCGTATGACTTTTAGTCAAGCAGCTCAAATAAACAGGAGTGAACAGTTACTCCCAACAACTCAAACCAGTCAAAATACAAGCGAAACAGAACTCATGCTAAACATGTTAAAACAACTAATGCAGCAAATGACAACGATGACAAGCCTTCTTATCAACTTCATGACTAAAATTACTCAAAATTCGATAAATTAAACATGGCCCTATGGAATGCTAACGGCTTGTCACAACATATTCTAGAACTGAAACCGTTCTTAGAAATTAACAAAATAGACTTACTACTTATCTCAGAAACACATTTTACTGATAAGAGCTATTTATCAATACCTCAATATACACTTTATCACACAATGCACCCAGATGGAAAAGCCCATGGTGGTTCTGCAATTCTGATAAAATCAAACATCAAGCATTATGAAAAGAATCCCTACTGCACACAAGAAATACAGGCAACTAGTGTCACAATTGAAGACTGGATAGGGCCACTGGTCATATCGGCTGTTTATAGCCCACCCAAACACAATATTAAGACAGAAGATTATCAAAAATACTTTAGTACACTGGGTTATAGATTCCGGGCTGGGGGCGACTATAACGCCAAACACACAATGGGGATCCCGGATAATTACAACTAAAGGACGTCAACTATATCAAGCACTTCAAGCACAGAATCTTGATGTAATATCGACAGGAGAACCAACATACTGGCCAACAGATGTGAATAAAGTACCGGATCTAATCGATTTTTGTATCATAAAAGGCATTACTAAAAAGTATATTACTTGTACCTCCAGTCAAGATTTGTCATCAGACCACTCGCCAGTATTCATCAAACTGAGCCGCAAAATACTAGAAAAACCAAAGCCTTGCAAACTACACAGCCGAAAAACCAAGTGGCCACTGTTTAGACAGCTTGTTGAGGCTTCTATAAACAATAGACTCCCGCTGCACACTGAAGATGATATTAGTCAGGCAGTTGAGCATTTTAATTATTGCATTCAACAATCCGCATGGAGTGCCACACCTCCATCATTAACAAAATCTACAGATATACTGTGGTCTGAAACAGTCAGAGACTTGCTAGATGAGAAGCGCAAAGCAAGAAAACGCTGGCAAACGACGAGATACCCTGCTGACAAGAAACATCTTAACTATGTCACAACTCGTCTTAAATTAGCACTCAGTGAAGATCAAAATCGAGACATGGAGGAATATACCAAAAACCTAGATGCAACAGCATGTTCAAATTATTCTCTCTGGCGAGCAACAAAAAAGCTTAAAAGACCTGTAGCAAGTCAAGCCCCAATACGCAAAAGCGATAACACATGGGCTAAAAGTGACCTCGAAAAGGCACAAAGTTTCGCCGAACACCTAAGTAAAGTATTTACACCCATTTATGCTCAAGGACCACAAACACTGCATAGTGAAATAACATCATATTTACAGCAAACATACCAGCTCGACTTGCCTCTGGAAAAAGTTACGAAAAGTGAAGTAAGAACTGCCATCAATAAACTAAAAGAACACAAAGCACCAGGATATGATTTAATTACAGCAAAAACATTGAAGGAACTTCCTGAAGCAGGCATTACTTTCCTCACCGCTTTATACAACGCAATTCTGTTAAAGGGGTACGTACCCTCTTAATGGAAAGTAGCTCAAATTATTATGATAGCTAAGCCTGGAAAGTGCCCTGGCGACGTGAAGTCCTACCGGCCCATTAGCTTGTTGTCTATTCCTTCAAAACTACTTGAGACATTGTTCATGAAAAGACTAAGACCACTGATAGACCCATTGTTACCCGACCACCAATTCGGGTTTAGACAAAGTCACGGAACCATAGAACAAATACATCGGTTGGTCGAAAAAAATCATATAACATACGAAGAAAAAAAATACTGCTTGGCTGCTTTTCTAGACATATCACAAGCTTTCGATCGAGTTTGGCACGAAGGCCTTTTATATAAAATTAAAAAAACACTTCCAATAAATTACTACATTTTTATTAAATCTTACTTAGAAAAGAGATACTACCTTGTAAAACAAGGCAATGAAATAACTGGATTGCACGAAATTCGGGCAGGAGTCCCTCAAGGCAGTGTGATGGGTCCCACTCTTTATCTTCTTTATACAGCTGATCTTCCCGCGTCAGAAGGAGTAGTCTTAGGCACATTTGCCGATGACACTGCCACATTAGCTGTGCATGAAGATGCCGCCCAGTCATCTAAGATACTACAAACAAGCTTAGATGAAATTTCGAAGTGGCTAAAAGAATGGAGAATAAAGGCAAATGAAACCAAATCTGTGCATGTGACGTTCACAACAAGAAGAGAAACATGCCCACCTGTACGACTAAATTTTAATAATGTTGTGATTCCCCAAGCGGAAGAAGCTAAATACCTTGGAATGCACTTGGACCGGCGACTAACCTGGCGAAAACATATATTCACGAAGCGTAAAGCACTGAGCCTACAACTAAGAAAACACTATTGGCTACTATCAAAAAAATCCAAGCTCTCCCTGGAAAATAAGCTCAGGATTTATAAATGTATCTTAATGCCTATCTGGACATACGGAATACAGCTGTGGGGCACGGCAGCCAACTCAAACATTGAAATACTCCAAAGGTTTCAATCAAAAATGCTTAGGATTATAACTAATGCACCATGGTACATGACTAATGATAGCTTACATCGGGACCTAAAAATACCAAAGGTGAAAGAACAGATCACGCAAGCAGTCAGCGCCTACAAGAATAGGATTAATACTCATCCTAATAAACTGGCATCAAACTTGATGAAAACCAAGACATTCAAGAGGCTTAAAAGACAAACCCCACAAGACCTGATACTATGACAGCTGACACCATAAAACGGATTGATGTGGATGCACCACTGGGCGCATACCAAGGATGATAAACAAAAGCTTAGAAAAAAAGATGCTGAATGTTGGTAATGGACAGATTGCATCATAAAAAAAAAAAAAAAAAAAAAAAAAAAAAAAATTGTAGGTGGGTCAATGACCGTTATTCCACGATTATCTGGCGCCTACTATAGTTTATATATTCGAATATTCGTAACCTCATCTAAAAGTAAACTCAATATGCTGGGAAATAATACTCAATTAGTGTGGTAAATTGAATCATTAAACCATCGATTAACGAACATTACTAGTTTGTATTCGAATTTTCGTAATTAATAATCTTATTATAGCTGTCTGTGTTGTGACAACGTTGGCAAAATTTTCGACATTTCGGAACAACTCGAAAATTAGTGACTAATATTGCTATCAAGAGTAATCTTTACCCTACGAGAAATAAAGCTCATTTTTGTATGGCAAAGTAGAATGAACTTGCGGTTTTATTCGATTTGCGAACTAGCAATTGGTTGTTTTTGTATTCGACTGTTAATGTTAGTAGGTAGTATGAAACCATTCGATTATTGGAACATTATCAATTGCCCATCTCTGGTTGAATGGATGTCTTATCAATCTTATCCTTAGATTATATATCTTATCATATCGTAGGACACATCATAGACCAATATAAATGTTAGGACATAGACACATTGACACTGTGCCGAGCATAGAGTTGAATAGAGTCACAGTCGATTCAAGTTAGAGCGTACTTGGGTGTTTCCGGGTCGTTGCAATCGTCACAACGCAATGATTTCGATACACAGGGTGCCAGACAAATAGATACAGTGGTGTAAAAAAAAAAATAGATCGCCTCCGTATCGTCACGCCGCGCCGTCAAGTAGGCGTCAACCTAAGGCGTTCGTTACACGCTCATACAATCAATTCCAAAAGTCATGATTGATGAATGATAATTCTATGACGACGATAATTATTATGGGCGGGGTGCGAGGCCTGCAGGATTCGAAAAAAGACAAGGAGCCATTGCATAAACATATAATAAATAGACCCACTCACATAAAAGTCGTGACTAAACAAAATATCCAGATTTCCGTCAGTTAATTTCTTAATACAACCATCAGTCACTGCATTAGACGATAGGTTATCCGTCAATCACAGCCTTAACTGGCGCCTAACGTAAGCACGAAATCAAAGTGAATTTGCAGCTCCGGTACGTCGACTTGGCTACGGTCGGCTGGTTGATCTAACTGGTACCCAGATCAGTAATAAGATAAACCTTTAGAATATTATTATTATTAACTTGAAAGTTTTTATAAAAAAATAGACGAAAGGCAATTTGATAAAATATGAGACCAGAGACCAAGAGTTTGAAGGGTATACCATATTCTTCCGACCGAAACAACGTAAACTCCAAACCGAACAGGTGGTCTGCGTTCCCTTGTTGAACGCCGGGCTCTGAGCGTGGTATAGTATCCTGTGTATTATCTTGCGTACTACTTGTCCTTGGGATGGCAATACAGTTAAGAGTGGCACCTCGTTATCTTGGACAGGACCGTCATTTTGTGGACAACGCCAATCGCTTCCATATATTTTGGTAAACAATTAGAACTCAATTGGTACTAATTAGTACTCGAACAACAGAATTGGTACCTTAGTAGTTTTTGAGAAAATCATGGCCAGGCTCCGTTCAGCAGGACCACCATGAGCGCCGAAAAAGGGGGCATGCTACAGGTATTCTAAGTATACAAATAATTAGTTAAGGGAACTTAGAATAACTGACCAATGGCCGCTAACTCGTATAAAAATTTAGTACTCATAAATGTGATTCATTTCGTAAAAAAATCATTGTACGATAACCGTTCTGGAAAAAATAAAATAAAAAAAGATGACTCGTATATCAAAACCTAAGTGCTCAAAGACTTTTTTAAAACTATAAAATAATCAATAAATCAAAATCAATGAAAATAATGTCACTGTCATATGACAGCAAAATGGACATTAATTTCACGTGTTGCTGTGCTTTGTAAATTCACAACACGCGGCCGGTTATTGGTTTTATTTCTATTTAAGCCAATTTTTGTCTTAAAACTTTTATTTTTTGTTTTACGGAATGTTAAAATGTCGGTGTGCAATATGTTGATGGCACTCAAAGCTGTAGGCGTTGAAACTAAAACCACTGAATTAACTAAAACATGTGAAGAACTTCAGGTTAGTATTAAATTCATAGTTTTTGAAGTAAATAAATTATGTTAGTGTAACAGAAATTTCATAGAATTAATGCAGTTTGAATATACGAACTCCGGTAGTACAGGCATCGCCTAGTTTGGGGACTACCATAGATGAATGAAAAATGCTATAGGCCGTGAGTTTATATTGTTTAAATTAAACGTGGTGGTTCTACAGACCTTGGGCAATATGCTTATTCCCATTTTTAATATTGCTTAGGGGTGGATATTGTATATATCTTTTTGTTGCTTCCTGTTGTGTAATATCTATTTCTTGTAATAAATCATTCCAACCTGGCCCAAACATTTTATTCTGTGGCACTTACCATGACAATTTGCACTCTTCATATCCAATCATAGTTTGTGATTGGTTGTCGAGAAAACAAAAAAAAGTAAACTCAGGTGTTGGCCCACCGGCCCAACAGTGGAACAGCTAACTGGATTGAATGTCTATTTACTTAACGCGAATTCATACCTAAATTATAATCAGTGTTCCTAGAACTGTTTCATTTTCAACCAAAGATCATGCCTTAATTTATTAAGATCAATCTCCATATTTGTTCTACAAGACATGCGCCTTGTATCAGAATCTTTTTATAAGTAGTGACGTGATTATGTACCCTTGGTATCTTTAGGTGTGAATTTGTTTGTCTAAGCTGTTTACCATCTTCGATGCAAGTTACGTGATGTTATTATTACCTGTGTTATATTTACTTCTTAATATACTTCAAATTTTCTTGTTTTTAAACTAAAGCCAGGAATATCTTAGGGCCGGTTTTTTAATTGTAACATAGTAAAAGTCATTTGACTGAAGAATCAGCTCTAAAAAAAACAATAGACGTTGTGAATTTATGTTGTGCAAGTGAGATTTAAATAAGGGTCAGCCTACACTGAGATGCAATGTAATTATTGAAAAAATCACACAGTAATGTGTACCCTTTTGGTGTGGAAATAAATTTCTATATAGTATTGCCGAATAAAAAAGTATACGCTGACTGACCCGAAGGTTATATTAAGTTAGTTTCTTCAAACATACCTACATAATTTTTATTTTTCAGGATTCAATAAACACCAACACTTTTGACATTCAAAATGCTGTCAAGCAGTTATCAGAATTTATACTCAAAATTGAAGATGCGAAACTATTCAAGAAATATCTATCAAATATACTTCTTGCCTTGGTGTCAGCTAAGATACCATTAAAACCAGTATTTTCTTATAAGGACCATGAAACATGCAGTGATTCGGAAAAGACTTGTCACTTGGAGTTTTCTATAATACTAGCTGCTTTGAGTGACCACCCAGATGTATTACAGTAAGTGTTTTATGGTGCATATTCAATTGTGCCCTTGCGATTATTTAAATCAATACAGGTACTTTTCCAAGTGTATGTGGATGGCCAAATTTTACACATGTAATAATCACATTTCAAATGGTTAACAGAAATATGTTTTTGTTTTATACTGTGATAATTGTTATAGCGAATGGTCGAATACCTATTAATCACCATTCCCTATGGCGAATAGTTAAATATTTTTAATATATTATTTTTTATGTTGAATAAAAATTTTTACTCAACATAAAAAAAAGGATGTTATTATTATTGAATTATTATTATTTATTATTATTATTATTATTATTATTATCAGAATGTTACACTTGTAGAGAACAACTCCTGAACAGAACTTGGTGCAGTAAGCACCACAATCTGCCCCTTTTGGACTTTAAATATAAAATTATTAATTAAAAAACCTAAAACAATGGGATGTATAATTATGTCACCGGAAAATTGCAAACGCCGTAAGATTGTAAAGTATCGTGTGAAATTGTAAACTATTTTTTTCCCAATAAGACATGATTTTTTCATAATATATCGAAAAATTATAATCTAATAAATATTTATTACAATCTTAGGGAGTCTGCTATATTCCGGTGACATATTTACAACTTTGTTTTGCCATCGTTTCAATATAATATGCCAAATTTTGCAGATTTTTGGTGTCCTTTTTAGTTAAAGAGCTGTGATTTTGTTTTGGATAGTTTTTAAGGAGAGTACTACAGAATTAATTTCAGTAATGTAATTCGAAAGTTCCTAAGCAGATTGAAAACAACCACATTTTTTTCAAAAAAAATTTTTTGGGTAACCAATCCCATATCAGTGATCGAAATGACATAGGAAAACCACTGTTCGGGAACAAGAGTCTGCTGATCCACACAAGGTCCCTTGATCCACTTCGACTGACTAATTAGGTGGAGTCATTTCACTATTCTTCTTTATAGAGCCCACATAGCATGTGCTGCTGTTACTGTGGCTGGTGATTGCTATTTGAGATCGAATTTTGTGAAATCCAATTTTTGACTTCATCAAATCAATCTGGTTGAGCTAAGAAACCACTGTTTCTAATAAGACGGCAATGCAATCTATGCTGCATGATATTTATGAGTGGTAGTTTGCGATGAACGTTTCCTAGGCATTTTAATTGCAAGCAATAATCTAAAAGGACGTGTTGTGGAGTATTTTAAAGACTCAAAACAGAATTGAATTGGCAATTCATGAAGTGGCCACCCTGTATTAGTGATAATAATGTTTTGTTTTAAAAGATTAATAATAGTTGTAGGTAACTATTTTTTTTAAGTCTAGTTTTTCTGTTTATTCAAAGTTTATTTTTATTTAGACAACTATTCGCCGAATGTCAAATAATAGCGAGTATTCGCAGCATCCCTAATTATGATGTAGATTTGTATTTTTGGAACAAGTCAACAACATAAGTAAACACATTTTTTTTTTAAATAGGAATTATTTTTTTAACTATCTTTCATCATGATTTTTAATTTATTAGTCTAATACACATTCTAAGCCACACATCCATTTTAGATATGCACTAAAATACTTCGAAGTTAATCCCGTGGCTCCATTCGAAGTATTTTGCCATCATGACGACTCCTACAATGTTGCACCAAAGAAGCGAAGACTGCTTGATTGTGGTCAGAGGATTACAGAAAAACAGGTGGTATCATGCTGCCATATATTGCTCAGCAAGCTACCCAATGAAATGTCTGCTAAATGGAACTGGACCAAGTTTATTGGCATTTATGGGAACCATGGGATGGCAGATGTGAGATGGTATGTGATTTTTTATTGTTCTTAAATCTCTATTCTTACTTCTAAAGATAGTAAAAACAAGCATATCTGACATTGGTAAGGTTATCAGGTTCAATTGTGAAAGGGCGCGTAACATTAGCCTCATGCACAATAACATCTGGGCAGAACCTGAAGATTGAAGGCGGAAAAGATAACGAGACGATTTATAGACGACGCATACTGCGAGGTAGAGTACCTGGTACTCTTCTCCTAGCAAGAGAAGAGTACCTGGAAGTAGGTACTGCGGGAGACATTTGCCTAACAGTGGGATAGTATTGACTGAAATAAAAAGAGATTCTTTAGTGAAGGTACCAAACCATAAGCCCTGTTTGATTTTACTTACAGTCGTTTACCTTACCTTTTCTAAAAAACTATGCTTCACGTGCTTTGCTAATTGTTTTTTAAATTTATTTTTTACTTTCAACAGGATGATAAGAGAATGCATGGTCCTTCTATCAAATATGCATGACACACAGTCTATGATACTATCAGTCAGAATGCTCCTACAAGAGCACGAAACTCATGAAATTATGGAGCGAAGTCAAACTGAACCTGTTCACACAATGAGTGAAGTAATCAAGGACAATCTTAGCCCTAACGTAGTCAACATTGATGGTATACTGCTACCTATATTTAAGAAGGATAATGTTCAGAATGGCAATTTAGTACCAGTGAAATCTACCATTAATAATCTCAGAAGTTTGGCTTTAGCAGTGGCCTCAGGTAAGATGATGTTTTGTAAACCTAAGTGAAGTTTTAAATGCTAATATTTATTTATAATTTTGTAGGAGATTTGCAGTTGTAATTTTTGTTTTATTAAAATAATGTAAGTTAACTGAAATTCTCAACCTACTTCTTGTAATAATACAAACTGTCCTTAATGGTGCTTGGGTTGTCACAATTTCGTACAGTTAACTTGTTCATAATGTGTGTCAGAAGTTTGTATTCTATTTTATGTAAAGTTAAACTATTTATTGTCCCATCCCACTTTGTATGTATGTAACCCCCTCTAAATACTTCGGGTGTATCGAATGGCTTGCTCCGATATATGTATGTTGCAGAGTTTTCTATTACCAATACTACAGTGAATCCAACTCTTTCTCAGGTCAGGCCCTCAGTCTAATGGGCCCTGTAGGTTCGGGGAAGACTTCCCTAGTGGAGTATTTGGCTGCTATTACTGGCCGCAAAGGTGAGGCGTTCAAGAAAGTGCAGCTAGGAGACCAAACGGATTCCCGTATGTTGCTGGGCTCACATCAATGTACTGACATCCCTGGAGAGTTTGTGTGGAGGCCTGGTGTTTTGACTGAGGTTTGTCTACAATTTTTGAACGATTTTATACCCTTTCTTTAACTGCTTGGGGTCTTAATTTTCCATTCAAGGGCAATACATTCTAATACATGGAAATTAATCATAACTCTGCCTTTGTGTTTGAAAACACAATAACTTATTTTTCAACTGAAGGTACTATGTTTTCAATAATGAGGACGGAATTGGGTGATAAATGGGTTAACTTCTGGGTTCTAATAAACCAACTACATATTTGGGTCACAGTTGGGTTTATATTGTTAAGAAAATTTCCGTTACAAAGTAATAGGAACAGAACTGTTGACTTCTGTAAATTCCTTTAAATATAAAATAACTTGTTTAAACAGATGTTAGTTTGCTTATCTTGTGTAAGTGCAAATATAGTACTTATGTTTGCATTTACTATGTGCTAAAAAGGTTTTTAAGTGGCATTGAAAAAAATTATAATATGTAGACGTAACTTATTTGCTGCATTGAGTCTACAAACGGAGAAAGGATTTGAACTTATAACTTTAAGAGATTATTTTCTTTCTTCTGTAGATATCTCTGCACCTCTTATCAATAAACTATTTCCCGTGGCTGTCCTACAAAGACCGAGCAAAAAGCGGCCATTCAGGAATAGCTTTCTATCACTGAAAGAATTTTCGTAATTGAATCAGCATTTCCAGAGATTGTCTTTTGCAAATACACAAACAAAGCAATTTTACCTCTTAATAATTTTAGTTAAGATGTTGGCTTTTCTTCTGTATCTCTATCGATTTATGACGATATCAAGTCTTTCTGTAATGTAATAATACACAGTTGGTTTATGTGCCATGTATCTACATTGACATCCATTGACTTATGTAGTAAGGACAGGGACCGCGTATTTTCTTTATAATCGAACCATTTCGACCGAAAACGACACGTCACGCGGTCGGATATCTTCGAGAAAGGTTGTGTACCTAAGTCATTAAAGAGGCCCTGTTTTATTGTATGATGAACGCCTATAAACAAACGATAGGAAGGCCCTATTTTTAACAATTTGCATTTATGTTGACTCCATATTTTTAGGCCGTACAAAAAGGTCACTGGCTGCTATTAGAGGACATAGACTGCGCAGCACTGGATGTGGCATCCACCCTCAGTTCTCTACTAGAAAGGAACTCACTGTGCGTGCCTGGCTATCGAGATTCCCTGCCAGTCACTCCCGGTTTCCAACTCTTCGTCACACAACGGTGAGTTAAGACATAGATAATGAAACTTTATGCTCATAAAGATAAAGTAAATTTTTCATAATCCGATGTTTTTTTTTAGAACTTTGACAACAAATTATGGCTTTCAAAAGAAAATGTCCAGCAGCAGTACACTGCTTCAAAAGCATTTAACACAAATAAACGTAGAACCTTTATCAAGGTCTGAACTCGCAGAGATCATACAAACTCTGTACCCGGCTCTTACAACCATATGCTCTAGAATTATTGAAGTGTTCATGATGTTCTCAGTAGGAAGTCACGACACATCCCTGCAAGCTACCGAAGCAATAGATAGCGAAAAAGAAAAGAATTTAATTCTTATACGAGGATCAAGACTGATCTCAACCAGAGATTTGTTGAAATGGTGTTCTAGATCCGTAGTTGGCTTTGACGTCACAAGTCCTGAGTCTGCACTAAAAGTCCTTCAGGACGCTCTGGATATATTTACTTGCTCAGTCTCCTCTCCTGAACATAGACTGGAACTGGCCAAAAAAGTTGGTCTATGCCTCGGAATAGTAGAAACCAAATCAGAAAACTATATTAAACAGCACAAGCCAAATGTATCACTAACTGCCACCTTCCTAGAAGTCGGTAGGTCTAAGGTTCCAAGGGTGGAAAAAAGTTTGGAAACGATAGATTTTGATAGTAAGCAGGCGGTGTTTTCGTTTACGAGACAGTCCGCCTGTTTGCTTGAGAGGATTGCTTGCTGCGTCACTTCAAATGAGCCTGTACTGCTGGTTGGTGAAACTGGTACTGGCAAAACATCTTCAGTTCAATACATAGCAAAGCAGACGGGACACAAACTGGTGGTCATCAACATGAACCAGCAGTCTGACTCAGCTGACCTTCTCGGAGGATACAAACCTGTTGACCTAAAATACGTAATCCGGTCCATAAGACTCCAATTTGAAGAACTCTTCCGAAATTTCTACAACACTGACAAAAATCAAAAGTTTTTGGGCCACATCGAAAACTGTTTTGAAACGGAAAATTGGACTGCCTTACTGGCTTTGATGAAACAGAGTCACAGAGCGGCTATAATAAGGCTGACTATAGAACAATCTACAATTAAACTGAAGAAATGGGTAGCCTTTGGGTTTAAACTGGCGAAATTGGAACAGCATGTAAAGGCCGCTTCGAAGTTGACCTTTGCGTTTGTTGAAGGGTCTCTAGTCAAAGCCATGCAAGAAGGCCATTGGGTGTTGCTAGACGAAATAAACTTGGCATCCGCTGAAATTTTGGAGTGTTTAGCAGGGTTGCTAGAAGACAAAAATGAGGCCATAGACTTGTTGGAAAAAGGCGATAAAGTTCCTATAAAAAGGCATCCAGATTTCACACTATTTGCTTGCATGAATCCAGCTACAGACGTGGGGAAAAAAGACCTTCCTGCTGGTCTCAGGAATCGTTTCACAGAGTTCTTTATCGATGAGTTGACTGAACGCAATGATTTGATGTTGCTCATTGGGGACTATTTGTACCACATGAACCTTGGAGGTGCCGTTTTGGAGGCCATCTACAGTTTCTATGCCAATATTAAGAAAGAAGCGAAGTTGAATCTTGTGGATGGATCAGGTGAGACAATAACTATTTTTCTTCTCTTATGGGTGAAATCGCATTTAATCTCTATCACTTTGTTGCGTCATTTGCCTGAGAAGTAAACGCGTATTCAAAATGCTCACGAGTGCGTATAACAACGTATGACGCCTCTAAGTGTCAAAAAAAAAAATAGAGATATAGAAAAGTGATGACCCGCACGTGCAAGTTTAATCTCACCCTTAAACATAGCCTTCATAATCATGTTAATGTAATGTTTTTTTATGATTTTTAGGAAACACACCACATTATTCTCTCAGAACGTTATGCAGAGCACTAACAGCTGCTGCCAAAGCTAAATGTGGAACAATATCAAGATCTTTGTACGAAGCATTTTGCTTATCCTTCCTTACGCAGTTGGACAGCTCATCTCATCCGAAAGTTGAGGCCATGATTGCCAAGTACGTATACAGTTGAATGAGCTAATAATAAGGATTTGAAAATAAATAGAGTAAACAGGCTTCTTCTGGGTAAGCTCGCTCCATCGTTGACTTTGTCTCTGTCATATTACGACCTAGACTAGAGTCAAGAGCAAACCCATATTAAATAAAAAAAATGTTTTATTAACTCTTTTTAATTTATTTCTTAGGGCAGTCATCGGAAAGAAGAATGTAAAATCAATAAAAAACCAACTAATCCCAGAACCACAAGTTTTGGGCCAAACATACCTACTCTTCGAAGGCCACTGGATACCTCAAGGCAAACTAGAAATAGACATCCCAGAAGGCTATATCCTAACTCCCACAGTAAAAAAGAATCTTCGTGACATTGCACGAATCATATCTCTAGGTAGATTGCCTATATTGTTGCAAGGAGACACGTCCGTAGGCAAAACATCCCTCATAACATACATAGCCAAAGCTTCTGGTAACTATTGCGTCAGGATAAATAATCACGAACATACAGACCTTCAAGAGTACATAGGGTCTTACGCTACCGACTCCAGCGGGAAATTAGTCTTTAAAGAAGGGGTTCTAGTTGAAGCCATGAGGAAAGGCTACTGGATTATACTTGACGAGCTTAATTTAGCTCCAAGTGATGTATTAGAGGCCCTAAACCGTGTCTTAGATGACAATCGAGAACTCTTCATACCTGAAACTCAACAAGTCGTCAAAGCGGATCCTAATTTCATGCTATTCGCTACTCAAAATCCGCCAGGCTTATACGGTGGTAGAAAAATGCTGTCCAGAGCGTTTAGAAACAGATTCGTTGAGCTACATTTTGATGAGATACCAAAGAACGAACTTGAGACAATATTGCACCAAAGATGCCATGTACCGCCGGCCTATAGTAAGAAAATGATAGCGGTCATGGCCGATCTGCAAATAAGACGACGTGGTTCCGCTGCTGTTCAGGGCAAAGACGGGTTTATTACTTTGCGAGACTTGTTCAGATGGGGTCAGAGGTACAAGTGTACTTCAAAGGATTCTTTGACTGATGATAAGTTTTACGACTGGGATCAGCATATTGCTGATGAAGGATATCTTATACTTGCTGGAAAAGTACGACAAACTGACGAGAGATCTATAATCGAAGAAGTTATAGAAAAACATATAAAAAGGAAGGTCAATCCTGATAACCTTTTTAGTCTTCATGCAGCTACGTCTCCCGTTACCAAGTCTATATTAGAGACAATATTGAACAACCAACTTGAAGAGTTCAACCACGTTGTTTGGACTTACAACATGAGAAGACTTGCAGTATTGATAGCCAAGTCTTTCACTTTTGACGAACCAGTCTTGCTGGTTGGAGAAACTGGTTGCGGGAAGACAACCATCTGTCAAGTACTGGCAGCTTTAAAGAAACGGCAGCTCCTGTCAGTCAATTGTCACATGCACACTGAAAGTTCAGACTTCCTTGGAGGGCTTCGCCCAGTGCGTCAATACAAAAATGATGGCAGACTCTTTGAATGGGTCGATGGACCCTTGATAAAGGCTATGGAGACAGGAAATATGTTCTTAGCTGATGAAATATCTTTGGCTGACGATAGCGTTTTGGAACGCATGAATTCTTTACTCGAACCTGAGAGGCAGCTTGTGCTGGCCGAAAGGGGGAGCGACGAAAATTCGGATGTCGTAGTAATAACAGCAAATAAAGATTTCCACTTCATCGGAACCATGAATCCTGGTGGAGATTTCGGAAAAAAAGAGCTTTCTCCTGCTCTGCGTAATAGATTCACAGAAATATGGTGTGACAGTGTCACATCTAGAGAAGACCTACTGAAGGTTCTCGAAAAAAGCGTCAGCAAAGGTGTGGCGCTAGGAAACCAAGAAGACGGTAGTTCAGGAATCGGAACCTCCATCTTGAACTTCACCGATTTGTTGAAAAATTCAGAAGTGACAAACAAATTCCCGTTCAGCATCCGTGATTTATTGTCATGGGTTCACTTCATAAATATCACAGTTGCAAAAGGTCTTTTGGACACCCCTGAAGCATACGTACACGGGGCTTGTATGACGTTCCTGGACTGCTTTGGTACGGCACTTACGGGCCATATCGATACCGAGACTTTGGTTTTACTACGAAAAAATGCTATCAACTTCTTGTTGGATCAAATAAAATCAGTTGGCAGCGAGTATGTGGAGACTTTAAAACAGATGTTGAGTAGTAAACAGACCCAATTTGTAGCCGAAAGTGGTTCCGAAAAGTTCGGTATAAAACCTTTTTACATTGAGGTTGCACAGAAAGATGGCTACACTGACGAAGAACAAAAGTTCACATTCACGGCGCCAACGACCGGTGCTAATACTTTGAGGCTGTTGCGTGGCTTGCAGCTGAATAAGGCAATTCTTTTGGAAGGTAATCCTGGCGTTGGAAAGACGAGCTTAGTAACTGCGCTCGCCAAATCTTCTGGTCACAAGGTTGTCCGAATCAATTTGAGTGACCAAACGGTAAGTGTTGCCATGAGTAATAATATTTTATGTCATTTTCGTTGTGTGATTCTAATTTGCATTTATTTTCACAGGATATAACAGACTTATTCGGAACAGACCTACCAACAGAAGATGGGTCTTTCACATTCAAAGAAGGCGCGTTCTTGAGCGCTCTTCAAAATGGCGACTGGATTCTTTTAGACGAATTGAATTTGGCACCTCAACCAGTTCTTGAAGGACTTAACGCATGTTTGGATCATAGAGGAGAAGTGTTTATTCCTGAACTGGGAAGGAGTTTTAAGGTTAAAGAGCAGACTAGATTATTTGCCTGCCAGAACCCTTTGAAACAAGGCGGTGCCCGTAGAGGTCTGCCAATATCATTCCTGAACAGATTCACCCAAGTATACATTGACACACTAACTAAAGAAGACTTGATATACATTTTAGAGGCCCAGTATCGTACTATTCCCAAAGAAATTTTACACAAGATAGTCGAATTCAATTGCAAAGTAGCCCATGAAGTTACTGAGATACAGTCTTGGGGCCACAAAGGATCTCCTTGGGAAATGAATCTAAGAGACATACAGAGATGGTGCGAGGCTCTCATTCTAGACAAGATGGAAGATAATCCTCTATCACCTGGAAAATATGTCGATATGCTGTATGTTAACCGTATGAGGACAGGGGAAGACAAGCAGAAAATGATCGAAACGTACGATAAAATATTCCTTCCCGTCTACCCAAGGAGCGATAGTAACCCTACATTCCATATGACGCACACACATGTCATAGTAGGCGACGTTCAACTACTCCGAAATGAACAAAAACAATTCAAAAATCGAAGATCTGCTGAAACGAATTTACTTGTACTGAGAAACCAACTGCCGACTTTGAAAGCAGTGGTTCAGAGTATCAAGATGAATTGGCTGACCATACTAGTCGGTCCTACCGCTACTGGCAAGAGTTCTGTAGTACAAGTTCTTGCTGACCTGGTCGGCACCGAACTGCAAGTCATACCTGTGACGTCAGCAATGGACGTCTCAGACTTACTAGGTGGTTTCGAGCAAGTCGATTTCAACAGAAATCTTGAAAGCTTGTATGACAAAATTGAGACTTTGACGATACAAACAGTTAGGAACATATGGTTTTTGACAAGACCCTTCGAATGGAACATGAATATGCTACTAAGTGAGCTGTATAAATACAAATCTCTGCAGAACTCTTCAGACATTCACATGTCAGATGATAACTTGGACCTATTCAAACAAAAAATTGAGTTCTTGAATACTCACTGTGAGAAATTAATTGAAAAAAACGAGTACCACCCAGATATCTTGTCGAAAGTAGAAGAAGTTGTAAAACTATTGAACAAGTTACAGACCAAAGTGTCGCAAGTGTCCTCAGTTAATGCCGGAGGGAAGTTCGAATTTGTGGACTCTTTACTTGTAAAAACTATGGTCGAAGGCTCGTGGTTACTCCTGGACAATGTCAACCTCACTTCTGCAGCCGTTCTTGACAGACTGAATGGTTTGTTGGAACCCAACGGCGTTTTAAGCATTCCCGAAAGAGGTGATATCAGTGACATAAAACCTCATCCGAACTTCAGAGTTTTCTTTACTATGGATCCGAAGTACGGAGAGATTTCAAGGGCTATGAGGAACAGAGGTGTGGAGATATCTTTACTGAGGCCTGATGATTGGCAGATAACGTACGTGTCGGAAACGGAGAATTTGTTCGACTTGACGGCTTTGCTGTCGTCGTGTGGCTTGCCAAGCAAATATCATGAATTGTGTATCCAATGTCACGAGTTGATGCAGTCTTTTGTAGAAGGTATGTCAATTGATTTGTAACTAAATAATCACACATTAAGTGTGAACCAAGTATAACAGGATATTTGCATTCACTTTCATAACAAAACAGGCCCGAATGAAAGTTCACAAAAATTATACGCGTACGAAGTCGCGGTCAAAAACCTTAGCTTTTTCCCTCGACTTCGTACGCGCATAATTATCCCGTTTTTTCCCGTTCCTGTAGGAATTTTAGGAAATCCTCTTTTAGTGCTTCTCTCCTACACTCCCCAAGGAACCTACATGCCAAATTTCAGCTTTCTACGACCAGAAGTTTCGGCTGTGCGTTGCCTGTCAGTCACTCAGTCAGTAACGAAAAAATTTAAATATTAGAATTGAGGAAACATTTTTTTTTTCAGGTCTTGATCGTCCGACTATCTCACATTTACTGCAAGCGGCTCACTTGACCTGGCAACAGTTACTCCGTGGTATTTCCACCACCACTGCTTTCGTCAGTAGCTTCTCTGACGTCTACATCAAGCCGAGGAGCGGCGCAGACTTTGCCTCAAGCGTAAACTCCTCACTCGCTGAAATGAAGAACTCCATGTTAAAGGCCCTCGAAGAACTAATCGAAGGAGACGAACAGAATGAAAAGGACCCCCTCCCCGCAAGTAACAATCACACGCTCACAGTAAAAGGTTTGTGCTCCAATTCCACAATGGAAATAGCTAAACAACTCGCATATACAGCAGTCCAAGAAACAAAAGACGGCACCATAGAATCATACCTACACGTCATCTTCGGCTTGTTCTCCGCCTACCAAAGAGCTCACCCAGAAGTGTTGACAACCATCTATTCTGTCATTAATTACATCATAAGGAAGCAATGCCGTGAATCCAGCATACAGTATGTTGAGATCCTCAATGATACTGCTTACGAAACCTACAAATATCACACTGGCGATATGCAGTCGTACAAAAAGTACTATCCAGAATTATTCATTTTGGACGAAAGACAAACACGTTTGGGCAACAAGGAAGGACTCATAATGTTCAATAACCTAGTAAAGTACTATTTGTCTAATCTCGCCCCTAAAACTACGTTTTCTGTAGTAAATTATTCTGAAGCAGTCTTATCGGGCAATTTGACTGATGATTTTGCCGAATATCCGATATTGAAATACTGTCTGAGATACCTGACTGTTATTGACGAGTTTATTCTCAATAGTATTGAGCGATGTACTAACAATTTGGATAACAGAACAGCTTGTAAAATGTTCCAACTTCTGAGCTGGCGGGACAGATTCCTGAAGTTGGCCAACGAACCTATATTTGTTGACAACAAAGCCAGCCGGTGCAAAATTTTAAGGGAAGACATCGTTCCTCTTCTTTATACACACAGTAAATGGTTACAGAAACATTTGATGGTACCAATAACGGGACTTGCGCGAGAAAGCGATACTTTAATAACTAACTTCTATTACGCCGCCGAAAATATAATGATGAAAGCTGAGAACGATAACTCAACACTTACGAAACTGAGCAAGAAGATCCGCAAAATGAATGGTCAACCGAAGTTATTACTTGACCAAGAAGAATTCAAGAAATGTAGCGAGAAGTCTAAAGTTTACAACAAAATGACTTTGGACCTGAACCAGCCTTTATCTAAGCAACTCAACCGCTTGTCCGTTGACAACTATGCCGTGACTGACATGCATTTAGCGCTGGATGTGCCGAATAAAGATAAATTAGAACTGGCACTGCAGAATATCACCAAATTGGTTGATACTCAGGTGGTTGTCAAACCAGGTTCTGAAGTCAAACTTCTCCCAATAGTCTCTTACATAATTCAGAGAATATTGACAATCCTGCAGAGAGATTTCCTTGAAGTAGTTTCCCAGTTATCTAAGAACGACGACAAAGTAATTGTGAGGATCGAATCTGCAGAAGTTTTGGTGTCGTTGGTACACTTGGGAAAAGTGACCAAAGGGTTTCCTCCAGCTTTGTTGAACCTTTTCGAAGTTTTGGTCAAATTGCAAGACAATATCCAAGATATAAGTGACAGGTAAGATTTTCATATTTTTTTAATAAACCAGTTTCTCACACATTGAGAGAATACTACAGCAAGAATTTTTCTTTCAGAATATCGTCTCTTCCTGTCAAATTCTGGGACGAATTTTACAAAGCGGTGGTATATTCACCTGCCTTCTATCCTTCACCATTTTTGAATCCGCACAATGGCGAAAGCTCGGAAGATATAATCGAGGAAATACCGATCAACAGCAAGAGATTGTCCCAGAATGTTCCCTTGTTGCCTTATTATCTGCAAAAGTTTACTGTGTCTGCTGATAATCCGGGTATGTTGAAATTTGACATTTATTTTAGGTGATAATACTGATGTTTTAAGTCGTATCTATCACTGCTTGGCATAGTAAGTTTTGGTTGCGGAGTCCGTTTCTACGCTCTCGGGTGTGGTTCTTTCCTGAATCTACCCCACAGTCGACACAACCCAGTTGAGTTAATATACAGGTCTCGTATTTTTTGGTGGCTCATGTTGGCTACTACAGTGCATCAGATATGCCTGTTATCACATTTTTGAAGCTTGCGGGCGCCAAGGAACAACATTTTTTTTTACTAAAAATAAAGTATTAGTCCAAAGAAAATGTTCCTTCCAAACTAAGACTTGCCTAGCATCTAGCAAAAATACCAAGACTTGGTCTTTTGCTAGACGCTAGGCAAGTCTTGGTAGACTAAATTCTGAATGGCTATGGATCATAGGACTAATCTCATAATGGCGTGTTGGTGCCAGATATGGCGCTGCCTTGCCACCGTCCACCATGTATCAAAGGACCAAAATTATGATGAATACTTATTTCGTTTATTATTTTTTTATATTTCAGAGTCCCGTCACTTACTAGCTTATGAAGCAGTATCGATGGAAGACAGGACTGATTATTCCGTGCAGTTAGGAACAATCTTGAATATACTGTGGAAGAATATTGCTACATTGGATTCTGCAGTTTCTTTGAAAATGTAAGTTTTTTATTATATTTGACTAGCTTTTTACCGCAGCTTTGCTCCCGTGACCTACCCCACAGGAACTGTGTATTTTCCTAGGATAAAAAAGATTAGATTCGTCATCAAATTTGGACTTCCAGTAATTGCCACGACAAACATCCAAATAATTATACCTCTTTATAATAAAAGTTTAAGTTTATCGTAGCAAATAAGGTTAATAAGGTTACATATTCTAAATTCAAGTGTACAAACTTAAATCTAGTTTACTTATTATATTTCAGAATATCGGATGCCAAATTCGAAATGAAGAAATACGAGCAACTTATTAACTACTTATACTCAGCTCTCGAACTCGAAAACGACAAGACATTTGACGAGTTTTGCACACACACCATTGAAATGTTCCGCATTTGCTACAAAGACACCTTATTCGATGACATTTTAGCCGAAGCGAACGATGCTTACCAAAAATTAAGAACTTCATTAGAAACAAAAGAAGATGACATGAAAACAAAGATTTTCACTGCTCAGTTATCATTACAAACAAGTATTTTGATTACCAAAGTATTGTCCGAAATTAACCCTATGGACCATGTGGCGAAATATCGTCTTAAAGTTCAGTATATCGAAGAAGATGTGAAGATGTTTGATGCTTTACTAGGTACCTACTACTTCCATGGTATTGTGTATGGCAACATTCCTTACTATGGCAGCATTGAGAAGCCTTCACAGGTTACTTTTAGTAGGTTGGAAAAGGATGAAGGCCTCTTGAGGGTACATCCCCATTGCAGTATACTTATGGACCTGAGACGAAGTACTGCTGAAAGAGTCAGCAAGTACAAGCTAGGAAATACTTTTAGACCTGAGGAACCGACTTATAACAGTTTTGCTAACGTAAGTAGAATGAGAAGTAAGATAAGTAAATATTGTTTGAATGTGCCAATAATCGCTTTTATTTTGACATCAATACATAAATATAACGTCAAAACTATCTTTTCAGGACTGCAGACACTTCACAAAATCAGTACTATCAGCAAAAACAACACACGACATAACTACCAACCTAATAACAGCTTGCAAAAACTTATACAAGAACCTCCTTACCAACACTGTAAACAAAACGGCCCTCCTAACCGGCCACACTGTGGTCAAAGAAACATCATCCTGGCTGTATTCAGTCAACGCCTTTTATAAGAAAATTGAGACCTATTCTGAAGCATTGCCCGACTTAGCAAAACCTCTACAGAGTTCTATATCCCAACTTGTCTATAGCGTGACCTCTCTGAACGACTTGACCAAAGAGATCATAGTCAAGATAGAACAGGGACCGGTTCTAAAGGAGGTCGTAACCGATTTAATGGTATTCCCCAATGGTATTCCTAATAGGAAGAGCAAAGAGGATTATTTGAATAGATTTGTGTCGCCCAAGTTTGTGCAGTTGTTGAATAGGAATTTGGTCGCTGGGAATAGTGACACGTTTGCTGCTGAGTTGGAGGGTATTCAGTAAGTGCTTATGTTACAACTTTTATATAGTGCTATAAAAATTCGTATGCTTGAGTTCCTTGGTTCTTCGATTCACTATCCCTCGTCCATCGGTTTTATGGAAATATTTGAGTAACATCCATCCACCTTATTATTAAACTCTAAATTTCTTAAAAATTGTACTTACTTTTCGAGTCCCGATGCCGGCAAAACTATAAAGCGGCTCCGCACTATCCGAATCGAATCCGAGAAATATCGGTCCGAATTAGCCGTTGTATACTTGAAGAAAGGGTCGCGCACTAGATCCGATATCCGCCAATCCTCCTCCAAAACTCGGAACGCGAATTCCGATTCAAATCTGAGGCAGTGCGGAACCGCTTATTATAGCAAGAGTCATAGATAAATGATAATCAATGGAAGTGATATTTTGCAGGGTTCTAAAAATGAATCTATCAGAGCTACGCATGTACAGCACAGCGCTGGACAAATTAGACAGAAACACGATGCAGTCCGTGCTGACGACGTTGAACTCTCTTGTGAAGGCGTGGGAGCAACAGCAGAGAGATATCGAGAAGAAGAAACAGGATGATGAGGCGTTATACGTTACAAAGTAAGTAGTTTACGTCGTTTAGTAATCAATCGGATCTATCTGTGACATAAAACTTTGCAAGCGAATTTAGACCTTAAATCGCTATCAGTAGAGTTAGAAACAGCAAACTTCGGGGTTGTGTTAACTGGCGCCAGCGTGCCTTGACCGGTTTCGTGTGTCATAAATAGTTATAATACTTTCTAATGTCTGTAACTTTAAAATATCTTTTATGGTACTTGCAAGATCACTCCAATCGACCTATACATGAAGTTTGTATCGAATTTGTTAGTATACGTTTGTCGTTGTCTTGTGTAGGGTATTCAAAAAGTTAACTGTCAGTTTTAGACAGTCTTTTCATTAAACCTATTAAAAAAAATCATGTGATTTATGGTATTGGTATTGGTTAATCAAAACTTGCATCACCCATCAAAAAGTTGATCGCAGATCAAATTGAGTACAGCTTGCGATTCTTTATCCGCCGTCAAAAATGTAAAAACCCTAAAGATAAACAACATTTCCTTCTTTCAGATCAAAATGCGAAGATGAAGACGAAGACGCAATGGCTCTCAAAGAAATGCTAGAAATGTTCCCATCATACTCCGATCAAGACTTTGCCGAATTCAAACCACCAACACTGGAACGAGTTCCAGTTAAAACACAGAACAACACTGAAAATCCCAAACAAAAACACTTAATATCACCCGAAGACGTATCTTTAGTGTACAAATGGCATTCAAGCATCGTTCGGAATATGACGTCAGCAGAATGGTTACCCGCCCGAAAGAAGTTGGTCGGCAATGACGTGACCAGTGCGTTCTTGCAGAGGTATCCTACATTTAGTCGGGTTATAAATAATGTGTGGGAGGCTTTGGACGCAGAGTTCGAAGGAAATATTTCGCCGAGTTTGATGGTCCTTATTTCGCAGATCAAGGCTAAAGTTGATGGGCAAGGTAATTTGTAGTATTATTTTGACATTAAAAAAAAAAACAACAAAAATGAATTAATAACATAAAGTTCAAATATTTTTTCATGTCTGCAATACTGACGTGTTTATTACATTTTATTTTAGAGTCTTCAAGCAAAGTCGACTTCTATAGATCTGCTTGGGTCTCAGAAACAAAACAGTGTGTGCCGTTACTTCATAGAGTAAAGGAGAAGACCAATGAGTTGCTTGATCAATGGCCAGATTTCCCTACTTTGAAAGAGGTAAGCGAATGGTCCTCTGTACATAGAAATCATGCCGGTAAAGTTTCAAAAGTTGAAGCTGCAAGAAAACATTAAGCGTTTCATACGAATATAAACGTTGTTTTTATTCGAATACGGTTGATATTCGTTTGAAATATATACTGTACTTAGCTTGAATAAACCCTAAGTTTGCGATATACAGGGTCAATTAGTAAAAAGGAGCGCAACTGTGCAAAATGATGTAAGAGAAAAAAAAAATGTTTTATACCCATACTAGCACTTCGCCTGTGACCTCGTACGCACACATCCCGTTTTTTCCCGTTCCCGTATTTTTATATATAGCCTTCCTCATGAATCTATCCAAAGCCCACTAGTTTCAGAGATTACAGATTAAACAAACAAATAAACTCTTCAGCTTTATTATATTAGTATAGATAAGTTTTGATATTAAACAGATGAGCTGAATCGCATTACATTTCCTTATTCTTAATAATTTCATGTCTTCGTCACATCTCTATAACCCATTTCAGATAATAGTAATAGTAAACAGAATCCTAAGCTTCCCAGTAACAAGCCCCGTGAGTCGTTTCCTCACTGGCCTGGAGTTACTCAGAGACAAGATAGAGGAGTGGAACAAGAACGCGCACAAAGGCAACAATATGATCGACGTGTCTCTGGCTGTCGGGCAACAGATTATAAACTGGAGGAAGCTGGAGATGGCACACTGGAAGGAGTGTCTTAATAATTTGTATAATAGGTAAGTTTTAAGTGTTTATGGTGTCATTTTGAAAAGGGTTTTCTTGCAAATAAATATTGTACATTCATGCAGCAGACAGTCAAGTTGGTTAAATTCGTCAATAAGGCCCGAAAAACAGTGTAAATTTTTGCGCCAATGGTTTTTGACAAGTCAAATTGCATAGACTTGCATGTATGTTGATATTTAGATAATAATGTGATTTGTATATTCATATATAATAGGCATGTATTATATTATATAAGCAGATTTATTTATGACTACAGAAATTTTACTGGAACTTATTTTTAGCAATTTTCATCGTAAAACATTGACATGCAAAGTTCTCAGCTAATCAAATCAAATTTTACTGTATTTTTTTTTTCATTGAAAGAGATGTAGACGAATTTTGATTCTCCCCTAATTTTTGCTCACTTATCATTCTTTTTCAAATATTTACAGAAAACAATCCGAAGCCCACAAGTACTGGTTCTACCTATACTCCGTCATCAATTCCTACTTGGACTCCGCTTCAGACCCGGTCCAAGCCGACAGGGTCATATCTGTGCTCAAAGATTTCATGGAAAAGTCGAACTTAGCAGAGTACGAAATAAGGTTGGATATCATATTCGTGTACCACTGTCATTTGGTGCATTTGGAGCCTTCTGAGAAGAGAGGTAAGGCTTATTTTTTATTATTATTTTCCTAACTTTTCGTTTGGTTGTGGATAGTAAAGATTTGATTGACTATTTCCATTGGCAGAAGTTTGGCTTATAAGCCTTACAATGATAAGTAAATCGACACAAATAAACTCTTTTCCTTTCTTTTTTTTTTCTTGTACGATGCTGTGGATACCCTAGCTAAAGCAAAATACTGGAGTCACTGGTTTATTGTTTCAGACGAACTCCTCTCAATCCTATGGAACACATACAACTACTACGCCCAGTTCAGCGCTCAAGTGGCGTCTCACATCAAAGAGAAGCGCGCCCCCATAGAGAAGAAACTGCGCGACTTCGTCAAGATATGCACGTGGGACAGGGACCTGAGCTACTGGAGTGTTAAGGATACTGTGGAAAAGGCGCATAAAGCGCTGCATAAACATACTAAGGAGTTTGAGGTTTGTTGCTTGTGAATTAACTTTCCAGATAAAGTGTTCTTATGAGCCGGTTAAGTTGTAAAAGACGAATGTTAATCTTCGTGAAACACTTATTATCAGATTTTTTATGTTACAAAATAAACCTTATGATCAGTTTGGTAAGGTGCAAACAAAACACTCAAAAGCGCCATCAAATATTTTGTGACATTTCATTTGTTTGCACAACTTTGCACTTTGATGTTGCTAGAAATAAAGTGTAATTGTTAGTGATGCAACGGAACTGGCATAACGGAAGCAGAAACGGAAACAGATGTCAAAAGTAAATCTTAACGGAAGCGGAAACGGAAACGGAAGCGGAAACGGAAGCGTTAACTAACACTATGAAAAAAAAGCACAATTTTACATTTATTTAAAAAAAAAAAAAAATGTACTTTAGTAGTAGTCAAAATTAAACAGCGGCAAGTTATATTTAAAGCTGTAGTTGTGCGGCCTTTTCGCCAATACACTTTTTCGCAAAGTTTGAATTTGGCACTCGAGTCGCCGATTTCATCAAAATAGTTCCAAATGGTTGATGCTTGTTTTTGGTTTCATAATTGCACTGTTATTGCACTAAATACAACTAGGTATTAAGCAAACAATAACAGAAGAAAAAACAACTGAAAATGCAACTACTCAAAGTCACGGAGCGAGGAGATGCGCATAGTGAACTAAAACCAATAATTAAATAAACCAACTCGTCGTGACACGTTTGTCGTTTGATTACCGCGTGCCCCTCCCTCGCAAAATACGCGGAAGGGATTCGGTAATTATCGGCAGCACGCGCGCCTGGACGCTCGACGCTCATGTACATTCGTCCACGCGTGGCCCCTGCAACCGTCCGCGCCGTGCCGCCGTCGCGTCTGCTGCACCGCTCCTCATCGCTCTCTCCCCGCTTCCGTTAAGAGTTCTGTTATAAAGTTTGCGGAACCAGAAGCAGAAACAGAAGTGAAAAAACATGCGGAACTTCTGCAGTTGCGGAAGCGGAAGCAGAGTTCTGTTGCAACACTAGTAATTGTCAATGTTTTCGTATTATGCTCTTCGTATATATTCGCAAATTGTCATTCTAGAAATACAGAATATTAAGTTTTTTTTTCATTTAAATTGTAGAACGTGCTCAAAGAGAGCGTGACTAGCTGCCTAGTAGACAACTCGACCGAGGTGGTCGGCGACCACGTGGGCATATGGGACCGGCCCAAGCGCACCACCACCGCTAACGCGCCCACTGGAGGCGCCTATATGATCGACGTGCAGAACCATATCGTGCTCGCTAGGAATATCAAGGTATGTTTGATTTATAATGGCGAAATTATCTGTGATATTCTCCTCGCTACTGAGGGTCGTTATTCCCCTTACGTGATTCTTGCCTTGACGATGCTTATCGCCATCTTTGCCTATCCATAACATTAGAAGCGCATCGTAGAGGTTTTTCTCCATGGATGAGCGAATTATCATTTATTATTTACAGTATGTTGTAGTCTACACTCGTGGAATGAAAAAGTTAGGCAACTGCAAAAATATATAAAATTGATTTATAATTTTACCTTTTCATTTCGCGAGTGTATGTGTCACCGGAAAATTGCAAACGCCGTAGGATTGTAAAATATCGCTTGTAAATTCACACTATTTTTCTTAATTCATTGTATGCAAAAGGATTAATTCATAAAATATCGAGAAATTACAATGTAAAAAAGAATTACAATCTTGAGTCTGCAATTTTCCGGTGACATAATATGCATCACGTTTCTTCTAGCTGTAATTTGGACATATTTTATGGCGACTAACCTAGTACAAAGTAGATAAAAGTAAATATTAGAATGAGAACTATCTGGGATTCTAGTTGCAGTTATACAAAGTTTAACCGAGTCCTTATTATGTAGTGCTTCACTTTTTATATTAACTCTAATAGAAATCTAGACAGTAAATAGTTAAAACATGTACGGATTTCCTTGTTTAGAGAATACTTACTAATACCACTATTGACTGTATGGGTTTAATTAGATACAGACTGCGGTTTGCGATATAATGAGAGCTGGGCAGAATATGTAAAAAGTTAGACCATGGCCATAGTCTATTTGATTTGCCTTTTGCATCGCTATCTCTATAGACTGCTTTCTCTCTTTCGCAGGCCGCAGTCACGTTTATAAATTGTATCTTAGAATTAAATAATAGTTGATTGCATTGTTCTTACTGCACAAAAATACAGATTTTAATTCAGAATCTTAGATAAATTAACGAATATTCGGACCGATTTTTGAATAGTCTGATAACTTTTACCTGGGGAATAATAAAGATGGCGGTTTCTCAGCTTTTTTATAGAAAATATGTCAAACAGCCGCCTTATACATTATCTGTCTACTAAAAAAATTGCCGTAAGAATAACAAATACAATTTATTTCATCAAATTCCACTATTACACACTTATTAAAAAATTGTAATAAAAAGTCCACACAAAAACCAACTTAAAACACTACGTTTAAGTAGATAGTATATGGTTAAGTAAGGACAATTTAAATGTCAATATTACCTATGATTTTGAATTCAAGTTATATGTGATACCAGAAAATTGCAGATTCCGTAAGATTGTAATTAATCTTGATAAGATTATAATTTTTCGATATATTATGGAAAAATCGTTTTGCTTACAATCAATCCCATTCAAATTCAATAGTTTCCAATATATCTGTGTCTTATTTAGAAAAAATAGTTTACAATTTCACGCGATATTCTACAATCTAACGGCGTTTGCCATTTTCCAGTGACATATGCACATCACACACTTCACACTTGAGTTTTTTTTTTTGGTTTTTGTTCTGTTTCTTCATGACACTGTAATATACACAAACTAATTTTCCTTTTCTGTTTTAATTCGCAGCCAATTCAGGTAGTACTGATTAAATTAAAATATTATTGTTTTTAAAGTTTTGAATCTTCTGTACACAATTGTTTTATCTTCTGTTTAAATCTGTTAAATGTTCTTGTGAAAATAAAAAAATAACGTTCAAATACACTATTGTTGAGTTCCGATTGGTGGTAAAGAACTGTGTGTGACTGATCTACAAAATTAACTTTAATTAAACGTATTATTTATCAATCAAAGGATCTATTGTGTACAGAAGTAATGAGACTGACTGGTGTTTGTTCAGTAGCTAATTAGTAGCGGTTGCGGGGTAGATATCTGTAGAATAACCATAGATTTGTTTGTTTTCACATAGCTAACACAACCACACATTCGTCTTCATCAAAACTTATTCCCCATTATTCTTCTTTTCTATAGAAATACTTGGATGAGTTGAACCAGCCGTGCCAGGGGATATCAGAGGGTAGTCTATTGTCTAAAGTGTCGAGTTTGCTGAACAAGGCTAAGTCGTTGTGTAAGGATACCATTACGAATACTCAGTACCCGTCGTTGGTGCAATCTTTGGATGATTTCGTGACGGTGGTCATTGAGACAAGCACGCATTTAGGATCTTTGGAGGTAAGATGTTACGACATTATAATATGTATTTTTGTAATTATTTGAATTAAGTGTAATATGTTTTATCATCAGTCAGTAAGAAATAATAAGCAATATTATTTCAAATAAACTACAGATATAATAAATAATGATAATAACAAAATGATAAAAATATATTTAAACAAGAACTATGTCATATTTATATACAGTGAAACATTGCATTATGCAGAGTTACTTCAGAGACAGTGCGCATTTTTCTTCCTTGCAATCAGTGTCGTTAATCTATATCTATACTAATACGCGCGCGCGCCTTATTACGCGATAATCTCTGGAACTACCAGTCGGATTTGGAAAAAAACGGGATAATGCGCGTACGATGTCGCGGGCAAAAGCTAGTAGAACACATTTCACGAAAAATTATGATATTATTATTTTTTATTTTTGAAGAATTAGCATTATTTATCAGTTCAGTAGTCATTAGTTATTCAGTATCGAAAACATGACTATGTTTACTTTACTTTTGATTTTTTTGTTTGAAACATGAGAAACCAAAAAATCTGTCTATTTTTTTTCAATGATCGTTTTATACATATTATTATGTAAAATTTTCGCACTGTTTCCGAAATAACCCTATGTAATTTATTAATATTCTAATATAGTAGGAATTAATAAGCTTTTCTTATATTAAAAATCGACATTAACTTCAAAACACCTTCCATAGGTTGACAGTTCCCTCCCAAAAGAGAAGCAGACATCGCAAGCGAAGAACTTCGTGCAACAAAAGCGCAAAGCCTTAGCTGACCTGTTCAAGTATTTGACTAAGCTTGGTCTGAACTATCGCACCGGCCTAGTTATACTGAGCGCGAGTGACCAGGAACTGTATGACTTTACCATACCACCCGTTGATTTGGAAGCGGCAGTCAGTTATTTGAAGAGCAGGTCGGTACTTTTATTTATTACCTTCACCTCACGCTTACCGGCAAGCGTCGACACATTGACCGGTCTTGGGCTTCACCTATCCAGTTGACTCGTTCGGTCCTCCCCACATCGTCGGTCCACGCTTAGGGATTGGAAGGGCTATGTCCTACAGTAAAGGTCTTTCGGCTGTAACGTTGAAAATGATAACCCACGCGTCCACTTGCCCTGAGATTCACACAGGAATCGAGAATTTTAGGATACATTAGAAATTGCTCGATGATGCAAATAGTGTTCAAAATCTGATCAGTATTTTCATCAGACATTGCTTTTTACAAAAATTCACGTGTTATCACACAATAAAAATACTTGTGAATTAACATGTATTGTTCAATAAAAACTGACATAAGTTAACAGTTTCAACATTTTTAGACGTTGCGACGCCTCCTTGGCCCTACTCTGGTCTGGTTGTGAGAAATACTTTCAGAAGAACATTGCTCGCCATAGGATCCTAACCTTGGCGTTACAATCACCTCACCAGGATCTGGGTATACAGAATATTGAACGGTGCAAAGGATTCGCGGCGCAGTTATTGGTAAGATTATAATGTTATAGTTATCTTATGCAAATTATCTAATAACTTTCGCTCTTGGTTCTGATTTGATTAAGCAAAAGCCGTTGAACAACCAACATTTTTCTAAGATAATGAAATGTTAACCATACAATAACAAAAATGTCTACAACCGTTCTTTAAATGGCAATCTAAATAAGCCTATATCTAGCCCTATAGTTTCTCAATAAGATAAATAAACACATCTTAATCCTATTTCCAGAAAATAACTAACACTCAGAAGAAATCTATTTCCAAATACTCGCGATACCTCTTCGACCTTCGTACTCTCACTACTAACTTAATGAACGCTCTCGACGTCGACAACACTGACACAAACATATCCACGTTAAAAACAAAGATAGACCTCCTCACAGAATGTTATGCCAACACAAGCATAGTTCTAGAACAGTTCAAAGTAGTACTAAATTCTTGCCCAGAAAAAGGTCTAAACGCAGAAGCTGAACCAGATTTTGACAATGTTCTATCAGACTCCAAAATCGTACGTTGTTACCAATACAGCGATGAATGGAAAGATCTTAATAAGAGAGTAAACGCACTTATAACTAAAGTTAATAAACAGAAGAATGCATTGCATAAAGTTTCAAGTAACATGCCCAAAGAAATTGGCCAAGATGATACTAAGATACCAGTAGTATCTCAAGCTCATGTTGAAATAGCAAACGATGGGAAGACTCAATTGAATAATATGCTAAATGATATTGATGGTATACTGCAAGACTATCAAATTAAATTCAAGTTATCTTCCTTTGAGCTCGTACCAAACCACCCACTACTGAAGAGCATAGTAAACCTATCTAAATACTTGAAAGAAACGGTCAATGGGCTTATCAGATTAGATGAAAATGCTGATGTGTCCATGGATGGAGTAACGAGCGATCAACTTATAAATCAAACTGAAGATCTGATAGCCACGATGCTACTTATAATTCAGTCTGTATACAAGAAACATTTACCACGCGATACTACGGAAAACGCTGATGTAATAAATGCTATTGACGAAATAATCAAGAGTGGTCAAGAAGAATCCACTGACATAGTTGAGGACAAACATTTGAAAGAACAATTGCAAGATAAATTGACAAACGATTCTAGACTGCTGCAACTAGAAACTCTGATACATAAGACACAAACATTGTTTGGCAAGTATGTCGAATTTCTGGCCAATGGTAATGTTGTGAATGAAGTTAGGAGTGTGGTAATGAGATCGGTTCCAATATTGGAGCAAATGGTGCTGTTTGTCCAATACTTTATAACGCAGAAAGTGTCTGTGCATAGAGTATCGTGTAAGATGCTCTCTGTGCTGCTGAAGATATTCTCGGATTTGGCATCTAAAGGGTAAGTGCATTACATCATTAAGTATCCGAATGTCTATCTGCATTTTGGATTTGTCTCACTTTTCCTCTGCTACAAGTGTTTGCTTTAGCATGACGAACTTGACGACAGCATTCAAAATGAGCCCAATATAGAGAGGAATGGATAGGCGGAAGAAAGTCCTTGATCCTTGTTGCTCTAAGCTTCTAAGTTTATACGACACCGCTATCTGGCACCAACGTTCTACTGCTAAAAAGATGAGTTACAACAAAGTTGAATTTCTACTTCTTCGACCGGTGGATACTGATGATTTTCCTTAGATACTTCCCATATTTCTTACATTTTCTTAGTTCTCCCTACGTGGTCTTTAATTTTCTTTTCGTATACAGCTTCTGCAAACCATCTGACCTTGATATGGAAGAAGGAGAGGGCGAGGGAGGTCCCGGCAAGCTAACGGGAGGAACAGGGCTTGGTGAAGGCGAGGGACAAAAAGATGTGTCGGATAGGATTGAGAATCAGGTAAAGAAGAAACATTGTTATTGTTAACCCGCTTTATCCCATAGAGCTACACAATTAAGTTTACTTTTTGGAACTAAACACACTCTGAATGGGATTATTTATATCTCTCAATGGATTTAAGGATGGAACAACGATTTTTCTTCAAAAACAATGTAAATTACACCATTGATAAAATATAAAAAAAATTGTAGGTATCTTGGATATTGGATTTCGACTCCATTATCATTTTAAACGACCCCGTGAAGAAAATTGTGTAATTTATTAAGTTTGATATTAAATCAGTTTCAGTTATCTATTACTTTGTGAGTGAATATTGCTGTAATAGAAATTTATTTTCGTAGGATCAACTAGACGATGCGCGTCGTCCTGGTGAAGAAAAGGAGGAAGAAAATAGAGATTGTAAGGAAGAAGAGAAGGGAGTCAACATGACTGACGACTTTGATTCGCATCTGCAGGATGTAGAGAAAAAAGGTATGTATTGTATTTACTCAATGTATGTGAGAGTAGTTGGTAGTCACGAAATAAGTTCCTAGGTTCGAATTATTTGAAAAAAAAATTTAAAGGAATCCAAAAACTCATCCTTTTTGAAGTCGGTTAAAATTTGGTAATTAACTCTGAGAATATTGTAACTATTACTTATCGATTCAAACTTAAAGGCGGTTTAGAACACTCCGCAAATCATGATACTTGTGTACTGCGCACTGAGTAGCGCACTTCAAAGCCGCCATTAGGTTTGGATCTAAATTAAGTTTTTAATAAATGAGAGCCTCTTTTTTAATTATTATTTGTATTGTAGAAGGTGAACAATCAGAACAGGAGGACGATGACGATGACGCGGATAAGCAAATGGGTGACATTGACCATGCTGCTGAAAAGTAAGTGCTTACACCTTTATTAACTAGCTACTGCCCGCAGCTTCGCCCGAGTGAAATTTGAGAATATTCCACGGAAACAAACAGGGATAAAACATTTCTGACGTCTTAATTAATTTCATGTTCTACACTTGTTCCAAATTTCGCCAAAACTGTTAGGCGTGATTATTTGTTTAATTTATTTATTTATTTATTAAAACTTTATGCACAAGTAAAATCACTGTACAAAGGCGGACTTAATGCCTTAGGCATTTTCTACCAGTCGACCTTAGGGTGGTGCAGAGACAACATGGCAGGTGCAATTTAAAAAAAAAATAACTAAAAATAGAGAGAAGTAAAATAAAATAAAATTATAAATACATAGATACATACATACACTTAAACAAAGTTATTAAGAAAAACGAATCCAACGAATTAGCGCTGTGATGATTCTACCAACTTCTTGCGAATGTGCTCACGTGCCTTCACCTTAAAAGACAACCGACTTAATTAACAAGAACTCAACAAAGTCATGCATGTAATATACTTGTAGAAATGTAAATACAAATTGAAATCTTCTAACTTCCTCGACAGACTAGACCAACAAATCTGGGGTTCAGAAGACGAAGAAGAGTTAGAAGAAGAACAAGGCCAGAAGAAAGATAAAGAAGAGAAAGGTAAAGGCGAGAGTACAGGAGAGAAAGAAATGGCGGCAAAAGACAAAGATCAGGAACAGGGCGCTGATGATGGAGCCGAAGGGAAAGATAAGAAACAGAAGAAAGATATCAATGAGATGGAGGAGCCTGAAGTTGATGATGATCATGTAAGTATTGATTTTCAAAATTATATATGGAAAGACGAGATCGAAGTAGTACGCTTGCGTTTATATGACCAATCGACTATGGAAAGAGTCTGGCTAAAGGCAAGAGAGACAGAGACAACAATGTAGAACTTTTCGTAATAGGGTATTTTCCTCAAAAAAACTATTTGGTCCGTCACTTAGATTACCAAAAAATATTGATTCTTTTGTCACGTAAACAAAAAACTAAGACCACAGTGCGTTGTATGGAAAAACTCTTGGTTTGTCTTTTCAAGTTATCTCAAGTTCAACTTGAGGTTGAGGTAGATGCTAATGAATGTCTTTTTATTATTTCTCGCAGACGGATCCTTACCACGGCAACCAGCAACCACTTCCCGAGCCCGAAGACTTCGAACTGCCTGATAATATGGACGTGGATGGTGAAGAACCTGGTGATGAAAATGTAAGGCGTTTTTACATATTTATTTTTAATTACTAGCTGCCGCCCGCGTTAATGTCGAAAATTATCCCAAGGGAACATACTCCCGAGATGAAAGTATCCTATGTGTTATTCCAGACTATAATTCACCTCTGTGCCAAATTTCATCAAGATCCGTTCAGCCGCTTTGACGTGAAAGAGTAACATACATACATACATACAAACTTTCGTCTTTATAATGTTCTTAAGGATCCATATTCTTATTTTGTCATAAGGTAACAACCTTCTTTTCTGTTCTGTTGTGGTTCTTTTACTTCTGATAACAGTCAGAAGTAAAAGAACTGTAAGACACTGCTAGCTGCCACATGACAGCAGCTGTCATGTAATGGCAACACAGCTTGATGACTTGGCTGTCATTTTCATGACCACCGTTTTTAACTTTTGTAGTATTTATAGTGGTTATGTGGCGGTGATGCTTTCGAAAGGAATCCAAGCTTTAGTGGCTTGAATATTTTCCACCAAAATATCCTTGTGATAAAAAGAAGGGAAAGAAGAAACGAATTATTTCCGCTAGGAAATAATTATTTCCCTTCTTTTTTCATTTCTTATTTTTAATTTAAAAAAAACGGTCTAACACAAAACTTACACTCTAACAGGAAGGTGAAACAGAAACAGACAACCCCTTCGACATCGACGTTATGAAGGAGAACATACCAGAGGAGCCTGAGAAGGATGGCGATGACAAAGGAGAAGAAGGAAAAGACGCTCACAACGGTCTCGACTTGTCCAGTGATGAGGAAGATGGGGATAAAGAAGGAGACGAAAAGGAGGGGCAGGAAGGAGGTGATGAGGATAAGGTATGTATTGGTGTTGGGGGACTTTATAGCCTGAGAAGGAAGGTGGTGACAAAGGAGAAGAAGGAAAGGACGCTCGCAATGGCCTCGACGTGTCTAGTGATGAGGAAGGTGCGGATAAAGAGGGAGAAAAAAAGGAGGTGATGAGGATAAGGTATGTATTGTTGTATAATCCTTGTAATATACGAGCGCGAGTCATCATGACAAGGAGAAGAAGGTAAGGACCCTAACAACGGACTCGACGTGTCCAGTGATGAGGAAGGTGCGGATAAAGAGGGAGAGGAAAAGGTGATGAGGATAAGGTATGTATTGTTGTATAACTCTTGTAATTTACGAGCGCGAGTCATCATGACAAGGAGAAGAAGGTAAGGACCCTAACAACGGACTCGACGTGTCCAGTGATGAGAAAGGTGCGGATAAAGAGGGAGAGTAAAAGGAGGTGAAGAGGATAAGGTATGTATTGTTGTATAACTCTTGTTATTTACGAGCGCAAGTCACAAATAAAGAAAACATGTTCATTTGGCACACGGAACACATAAAGTAGGAATAAACAATAAAATACTTATATTTTTAAAACCATAAAATTGTGTGCCGCGGCGGTGCCGCGGCACACAATTTTATAGGTCTAGTTTAGCAAAATGCCCGACAACTATTAGTAGGCGTTTATTTTAGTTCAATCACAGATTCGATGTCACTAACTGCATCAGACTTTTAAGTCGTTTTTTGGGTTCGAGTTTTTAATAAAAAGTCAATAATTTCTTATTTTGATATCGATTCGCTATTTTATAGTAGATATCACCATTACCACTAACTTCTGAAATACCCTGTATAGTGTGACATGACTTTTGAAACTTTTATGCTCAAATAGTATAAAACAAAGTCATGGTTTGCCTCGTATTTGTTTCTTCGCTTACTTCTTGTAAACCCTGCAACGGATTTTGTTACTGTTTTCACTAATAGAAAGAGCGTTAAACGCGGAAGACTGGGGCATATTTGTACCCATATGAAGCTGGGCGAGTCCAGTAAGATGTAAATTGCTTGCGTGGCGGCGGTCGGTGCTGCAGATTTACTCTAGATTCAGTCGTGCTACTGTCCGTGATAGTGAACCTCCTCCTGTGAGAAAGTGAGGCTCGCAGAGGACGCGGCGGCTTGCACGCGCTGCGCTAACTTCGCACGTCACAATTGAGCCGGAAAGGGACCGGGAGGCCGCGCATCGCATTGATTCACTTTCATGAAAAGTAACAATATAGCATGTCATAATATAGTAGTCGATATTCAGGTCAAAATTCCTTTAAAATATTCAAAGACTAAACCTAGTTTTAAAATTGTTAATGTCTAATCGATTAATTAAAACAGCTACTTCAATAAAACTACAATCACAACTACAATAAGCGCCATTATTCTTCAGCAGGACAAAGAAGACTCCGAAAAACCAGGACCTGAAGACGCTCAAGAAGAAGAAGAAGATGGCGGCCAAGAAATAGACACAGAAGAACCAACTCTCGACCAACTAGAAACAGAAGCACCGGAAATACCCGAAAAAGAAGACAAAGAGGATCTTCCAAAGAACCCAGAGGATATAAACGAAGAAGATGAAGTAGAACAAAAGAATCACGATGCTAATCCTCAGGCGAATCCGTCGAACAATGATCCTACGGCTGAAGACAAGGCGGAGAATGCTGAAATGGATAGAGGCACGGATGATAATGTGGAGACTAATGCTGAGCAGGAGAAGGATGAGGATGCTGCTCCTTTTGTAAGTGATTCATGTTATTTTCGGTTAAAAAACTTCTAATTTAGTTTAGTTATTTTAGGTGAGTTTGAGGTTGCTGAGGAGTTTGTAGCGCCACTTCTTCTTCCCAGTTAAAACACAAGGTGGTCATGGGCGATTTGGGAGACCGTCTTTTGTAATTTTTGACCGTCTAAAAGTGCTGGTTCTTAGGTTGATTGATTGACATGGAAATATTGTTACCATAAGCACAAATAATGCTATCTTGGCTCAACCTTTTTCAACGTTCACCTTTATTCCTAGACAAAAATGAAGCCAAACATGAATACAAATATTCTTAATATGATATGCTTAATGTAATGAAACATTTTATAACATAATTTAAAAAAAGATGTGTGCTTTGAAGGTGACTGAAACTTTAAATGCCTCTAATTCTTAGTGAACCATTAATAATGTTTTCTTGCACTTATCTCAACAGGAACAAGCCCAAGAGCAAGTTGGTGAAGAGAAACAATCTACAGGTCGTTCAGAACTAGATAAGAGTGATAAGGGACACCGCGGAGAGAAACAAGCCGCGAGTCGCGCGGATCGGTCGCAGGCACAACGGCAGAAACACGAGAACAAACCCGGCAAGACTGATCAAGAGCGAACACTTGGTGAGTTTGTATAAACGGTTAGCTAGCAAATGCGCCCTAAAATAAACTATGGTATTTTAAATTACTTATTAACTGACTTCTTCCGGGAAAAGCTGGAGCTTTTGATACATTTAGAAGAAGATATCACTCAAGATACTGCTTTTATGAAAAAAATAAAAAGTTCTGACATCAAACAGACATCATTATAGGGATTTGAAAAGAGTTGCAAAATGCCTTCCTATTTGTAAATAGCTTTCAATAAAGTACATCATTGATACAGATGGATCTATATTTGCCAGTGTAACAACCTGGTTGTCCATTCCCATCTTTGTCCCATGTTACTTGGAACCGATGCAACACATTTGCTCCGTCCATTCTCCCCTGTAAACCGTCACGCTATGATTCAAACCCGCACTTCAGGGCACCAGATTGTCTCAAACTATGAGGTCGTCGTTTAAACAGCATTTTACAAACTGTAAGATCATATCAGGTTTATATAAAGGTTGTGTGTAAAAGATAGCTTTTAGCGACAAGACTGCCCATTGTTACACCGATTTTTAAGGTGGTGTACTATTAAGAGTATTTCTATTCTATCATTCACAGGTGACGTAAATGAGAAGAAACACAAGCAGTCTAAAACCCTGAACGTGGAGCGTGAGGACGACGCAGAAGAAGGCGGTGATAACGATGATGACGCCGAGAAGGAGGCCGACGCATACCAGCATGTGAAGCAGGCCAAGAAGGATGACTTGCAGGTAAAGTGTTGCCTTTAGAATGTACTAGCGTCTGCCCACGACTTCAGGCTGCTAGGACTTCAGCTCGGGATAATTTCTATATGTTTGACACAGCAGCGGTCGTCGCGGTCCTGACATGGGCTGAGAGTGATGCGTTTTTTACATTTAGTTTGTAAGCTAGTTGATAAGTTATTTATCTTAAAGTGATTCTGTGCGTCTTTTCCGGCAGAATAAACTGATTTTCTTTCTTTTTTTTTCTTTCTTTACCGTAGCGAGGCCCTGGGCGGTTAGCTGAAAATCGATCTTGTGCCAGCGAATTCCTCATATTCATGACTTTTATAACCATTCATATAAATATATTAACATACATTTAAAAGATTCAAATGTAAGATTTTATGAACTCTGGTTGTGCGAGGACCCAGCAAGAGCGAGGCCCCGGGCGATTGCCCTGCTCGACACCCGCTAAGGCCGTCACTGGTTTGACAAGTTATAAACTATATGTGAACGACTACGGCTATCCTCTAAACACCAGTGATTTTTTTCTTGTCTTATACTTTTTAGAGTGTGATTATTGCTGTAGTTGAGTTTTAGTTTTGAAATTATTTTTTGAGCTTTAAGTTTGGCATTACTCTTCGTGTTAATAATGAAGGGATGAGACACTGCATTTTGATTTCTAATTTTATTAGAAACTAATTTATTTTTCTACATTAGGTACCACTAGATTTCGAAATATCGAATAGACAAGGGACTTAAAAATACAATTACTATAATTAACTGATCAAGCATTTTTTCTAATCTTTCAGGCAGTAGATGCAGCTACAAAAGAGCAAGCAGAGGAACAACCAACCTTGCAGAAGGAAGAAGACGAAGACGCCGAGAAACTCAAAGAAGATGAAGAGGTACACATGGACGTCGATGAAGATGACTTACAGGTTAGTTCAATATTAAATAGAAAAGTTGTATTAGATTATCTGGAAATAAATGAATCGGCTCATTTGATTGGATTTTACCTTGTTTATTCCACAAGAGTCCCCGTGGAGTTTCAACTTTCTGAATAACTGATCAACTCCTTGACAGTTTAAAAGTAAAATGTTACGTTCAAGGATTTTGGATTTTTTTAAAATTAATTTTGTTATATACAAGTTCAAAGCACAGAAGTAATACTAAAAACAATTATAAACTCAGCCAAAACCCCGGTATCCAATGTTGCTTGGTTAAGTTACCTACAGAAACAAAATATCATTTTAAAAGTTATAATAACCCAATTTTGCACAACATTCTAACAACTTTCACAAAACATAACAGGTGGAGAAATCAGAAGAATTAAAACCAGAGAAGATGAAAGACGGCAAAGAGAAGGAGAACGAGAAGTCTGGCAACAAGAAGGAAGGGGGGGAGGAGCCCACGGGAGACACGGGTATAGAAGTGGAGGGGGACGCGGTTGTCACTGCGCACGTGCCCAGAGGCGCCGATACTACGTATCATACAAAGTAAGATATTGAATACTAGGTTTTTCCCGCAAGTTCGCTCTCTTGTCCTTTCAGCAGAACAGGCTATAAGATACAACGATAGTGTAGCTTTATGTCCGTGAAAGAATTATTGAAATCAGATGAGCAGTTTCGGAGAATACCTCTTACAAACAAACATTTTTTTTACCACTATAAATTACGAGCTTTTTTTCACGACTTCGCTTAAGTAGCCTATAATATCCGTCTTCAGGGTCCTATTTATCGTTGTACCAAAATTGGTTCGGCGATTTATGCGTGAAAGCGTAACAAATAAACTCACTTTTGCATTGTAATATTAGTTAGGAAGTTTATAAAAAAAAAACTTTGGTTGCAATTGCTAAGATATATTTTTTTTTTTTTTTTGTTGTGTACAGAGTTAACCCTAACAGTATGTCTTTGACAATGTCGGGTTTCTGGAGACCCGGTATTTTGTTCTAGAGTACGAGGGGCTGAAGCCAACTCGCAGAGGCCCCGTTAGACATTTCAAATTGATGTTATTATTGTGTTTTCTATGTTGGCCTCGTGCTAAAAAGCAATAGAATGTGCCAGATTTATCTTCGTAGACTTATGTAGAATCCTTGCTAGCAAAGAACTAAAGTGATATCGCGGAATGAGGATTTAATTTTCAACAAAGCTAATGATAGTCCTTTGGTCCAGTAAGCTCTAATAAACCTTCCACAGGCTAAACGAGAACCAAGCTCACTCCGAAGACTTATCAGTAGAGCAGTACATGAGCATCCGTCAGTGGTTGAACAGCGGGCCGGCGCCGAGCCAGGCAGAGCGCGCCGTGTGCGTGTGGCGCGCGCTGTGGAGGGACTCGGGCGCCAGTGCGCGCGCGCTGTGCGAGGCGCTGCGCCTCGTGCTGGAGCCCACCGGACGCTCTCGGAGAGCTGGTGAGTGCCTGGGGAAACTGTGTCTAAACGACCTTGTTTTTTGCGTCAATACTTTGTACTCAGCGCGACTTTCAGACAAACAACAACAACAATCTAAACTTAAAAAACAGAGATAGATATTATATTTCTATAGAAAATTAATCACTCAGCTATATCTCGTATAAACTCTTTTTGGAAAAGTTCTCAATTAACTTTTTAGAATTACATAATTATATATCTTGGATAGGCGTATTAAGTTTAATTAAAATCGGTATCAAAATATAAAAAAATAAACGCATTACCTATGTATATTAATAAACCTCATTTCGAGAAATATTGTAATTGTGGATAAGCTAAGACTAAAAAAAGATTAAAAGCCAAAGGGTTCACGTCATGTGCCCGAGATTTTTTTTACCAAATAATTGATCTGTTACTAGAAGTGACATGATCACACTAGCGCAGTAACTTTTCATGTCAACCATGTCGTCGCTCCACCCAGGTGACTTCCGCTCGGGGCGCGCTATAAACATGCGGCGCGTGATCCCGTACATCGCGTCGCACTTCCGTAAGGACCGCATCTGGCTGCGCCGCACCAAGCCCGCCAAGCGCGAGTACAAGATCGCTATCGCCGTAGACGACTCCAGCTCTATGTCCGATAACAGGAGCAAGGAGCTGGCGTTTGAGAGTCTGGCGCTGGTGTCGCAGGTATGTGTGACTCTATTTATTCTATAAATCGAATAAAGAAAAACATCTTTCAGTTTTCCCGTTTCACTTTTTTTATTTTCTCTAGCACTTACTAACAAAATTAACGAAGTCGGTAAAAATGTTCTCAAGTGGTGCGTTTACCAACAAAATAGGTGAAATAGTTGTAGGAAAAACACTTTATCCACAGAGAAGATTTTTCTCATTAGTCGAGAAATAATATAGTTCTTGTCTCAGAGCTTTTTAGCTGGCACTCATGATTTGCAAGAGACTAATCACCGCTTCAGTCATGTTTTATACGACGAATGCGAAATACAATGAATGACTTGTTGAATAAACTGTTCAACACTGAAGCTGGTCTTCGCTGAAAAAACACAGCCCATATAGGATCACTCGGTTGTTTTGATGGCTGTCTGTCTGTCCGTCCGTCCGTCCGTCTGTCTGTCACAGCCAATTTTCTCCAAATCTACTGGACCGATTCTGTTTAAATTTGGAACACATTTAACTGTCTGTGACCCAACACGGACGCGTAACCTAAATAAATATTTTTTTAAGCAAGTAGGTCACTTTTGGGGGGAAACTAAAAAAAAAAAACAAAAAAAGTTTTTCAAACTGCAAAATGTGACTCTGTGACATATCAAATGAAAAAGCTTATAGCGAGGGTTTGATTTATATATTTTTTAATAGTTTTGAAGTTATTCAAGAAATTAGATGAAAAATTACCTTATCTCCGAAACTGCTGAACCTACAATTTTGAAAAAAATGCGGATAATAGATCTTTACATAAAGATATCAGGAAAACCGATTAGAAGTTTATAGTGTTAACGAATGTTATGAACATGAAATTTGTTCGGAACCCTTTGCACACGAGTCTGACTCACATTTGGCCAGTTTGTTTATATTGTATGTGCAGTGGACTTAAATTTCATACGTTATCGTTCTATTTCAGGCGTTGAACCTCCTCGAATCCGGCGATCTAGCCGTGCTCAGCTTCGGCGAGAAACCGAACCTCCTCCACCCGTTTACCGAGCAATTCTCCGAACATTCCGGCTCGAAGATACTAGAACAACTCCGCTTTGAGCAAACGAAGACCAAGATAGCACAACTGCTTGACTTCTGTACCGTTCTGTTTGAAGAACAGACGATGAGAAGCGACGCGGTGAACGCTAAGCTATTGGTGGTAGTGAGTGACGGCCGCGGGATATTTTCGGAGGGAGAGACCAGAGTGTTACAAGCCGTGAGGCGGGCACGCCAGCAGGGAATATTCCTTGTCTATGTTATCATCGATAATCCTGATAATAAGGTTGGTTTCTTATTCTGAAGCTTGTTATCGTTAATTTTATTATTGATCACTTCCTGGTTGATCAATATCGTATCTACTAGTTATCTTTAGTTAGTCGTAATGTATTTTCCTTTACCAAATCAATAAAAATTGATAAAAATAAAGCTCATCAAAGTTCAGAAGTCCCGGCTTGTAACGTCACTCGAAATTTCATTGCATTGTATCGGCTTCTTTGTTTACGTGAAAAAAAAAAATACTTGACCAATTTTTTTCTTATTGGTAATATTTATCCACCCTATTATGTTTCTACTAATAGGCTCATCATATATCTGAATCACGAATTCTCATGTAAGGTTTCGTTTTGAGCTACCTAACATGATATTTTCTGATCATCTATTAGACGGAGTCTTAAGAAACCGAAGTAGATATTGTAGTACTAACCTGTTCCATTTAATTCCAGGATTCCATCATGGACATCAGACGCCCTCTACTGGATCCGACCACAAACGCGCTCACAGGCTTCGTATCCTACTTAGACACATTCCCGTTCCCCTTCTATCTGATACTGCGTGATATGTCGGCGTTGCCTACAGTACTGGGAGACGCTCTTAGGCAATGGTTCGAACTGGCCGCTAATACTGCTAACTAAAGGAGAGCGCACACATCGTACACGACGCGGAATGTGAGGTTGCCACTCTGAAGTATGCTACAAATGCGTAGTAGTAAATCTTAAACTGCCGCGTCACTTGTTCAATACAAAATATACCTTACGCAATTCGAAAAAGGGTTAATTTTGTATTGCATAAGTGACGCGAATATTTGGCCACATACGCCAACCGAAATGCCAGCGTTATACTGAACCAGCAGCGCGCTATGCGCATCGGAAAGCCTGATTTCAGACCGGTAAACTTATGTGACGCGAACTATAACAAGTTGGTCAAAAATCGGTCGCCTATGTTTTCGAATTTCAGTAAACGTGTAATAGTCATTTAGGTGTAAGAATATACGTATACAATTAACTCCTTTATCCCTTTGGATAGGCGGTTTAGGAAATAGGTGTCTATTTAACCAATGGCAGAAATTGCTCAATGTTCAATATTGATTAATCTCTCCATAGGTATCATGTTTTTAATGTGTCAAATCAGTGTCATATTCAAGTATCAATATAAAAGATACATTTTTGTCTCTAAATAAAATAGTTCCAATTTTGTGTCTTTGCATAATCGAAGTAGTAATTTCAGTTTAATCAATACATTTTGTGATTTCTCTATTCAAAATCAGTCAAACTATGTCGTAAGTGTATTGTAGGATAAGTTTAACCTTTTGCGTGTCTTAAGTTACACAGTTCGACATAAGAAAAAATGCTCCAAATGTCTTAAGTCGGACAATTACACATAAGGGCTTGGTCAGGATTGGACGATAAAAATCTGTTAAGACACGCAAAAGGTTAAGTGATATTATTGTAAGTCAGAGAAGACTTGAAAAAATTCAAAATTGAGTGCTAGATGGTATTGAACTGTGATTGGGATAGGACTGGAAAATGATTGCTGTAAGCGAAATTACTTAACATACGTATTGTATGTCTTTTTGGAAGAATAAAGCTTTGTCTGACAGATATGCTGTTTATTTCACTCCCTTGGACATTTTGCCTGTATACAAGGTGGAGACAAAGATATGACAGATGTAGGTACAACGGCCGGCTCTTTTTTGTTGACTGGTCTGAAGTGGTGCGATTTGCCAAGGTCGCTGATGAGGCTGAGGGTAAGGCATACTGATCAGGATACCCGTTGGAAGCCGGGGGTACTAGCTTGCTGTACGAGTGCTTGAGGGGTCTAATAGACCCCTCCTTTCTCCTATTTCTCATTATAATGTGGGAATTAGCGTAAATAAAAGACGATCTTTTTAAAAAATATTATATTTGTCAACTGAAAATTAAACAATATCTTATTAACATATTTCTTCACTTACCAGTATTACGGGAATTAACACAACTTGTGTGTAAATCTTTAACATTTAGGCCTATGTTAAATTAATAAATAATTTCTTTACGAACTTTCTACATTACAGATGGTGTTGCAAGCTTCGTATTAAATACCTAAACTTAAAAATCGTGTTTCAAACTGAAACAAACTTAATGCACCTCTTATTATCTAAAACTCTAATATACATACAAACCTAAAATTAGTTTGGATTGTATACAATTTAATGAAATGTGATGCTACTTAGAAATGTAATAGCAGCAAATATGTTATTGAACATTTTGCTTAGTAGGTATGCGTGGACATCACACGACAGTTGATTTCGAGTATAATTGTATGTCTTTTTAATCTGTACGCACTAGTACAATCCTTGCAAACAGCAAAACAGGCATAAGTTAAAAATATTTTCAATAAACAACAAATACATACGAAAATAATTACTTCCCATTTTCCCTTTAGTTAATATAATTTTAGGCCTTTTGTTTTTGTCTCTTACAAACCGTAATGCCATGGAATGTGGGCCGCACACACATGCGAGCACATTCTAAACTAGTTTGTGTACCAAAGGAAATGCAGATGTTACAAAGTGGTGTTATGGAGACAACAGGTTAATATTTTTGTACCATATTACATTTCCAAGGTGCGGCTAAGTATTACAACATTTGATATAACTTATCCAACCTCTGTCGCTAAGATAAAAGGAAGCAAGCCTATTGGAAATTCAACGAGTTTTAATATCTGTGCACACATTTTTAAAAGATTTTTTAGAATCATGGAATGATTTTCTAAAGTGCTTTGAGACTGGATGTAACTCATACTAGAATAGAAAGCAGGACGGTTTCTAGTTGCGAAAACAATTTGCTATTTGCGTTTTGTACTAAAATGTGGTCGTCAGATATTAATTAACATAACATAGACTAATAATTATGTGATTACTATGTTGAAACGGAAAACATCACTCTAAAAGAGACTTACAAAGCAAGCACCAGAGTTCTTATGTAAATATAATTATAAATACATATTTAACGAAGTAGAGAATTCAATCACTTCGACTTGCTTCCTTTTCGTCAAAGCCGGCGACATTCGAAAAAGCAAAATAAAGATCATAATAAAGTTTACAATAAAATAAGCTTAAGATAACATATGTATAATATTAATATGTTGACATAACATGACTAAGCCTAAAATATTGTTAAAAACGTCTTATAATCATGATGTCTTACTACCAATAATAAATATGATTTAATCCTAACAAAACTCCATCTCAGTTCACTTTTGAGCGGTTTAAAGCTGTTTAAAGTCCAGCAAAAATCTAGCAATTTTTATTCGTTATCAAATCATATTCCACTGACCACAAGTCAGTTTAGTTGTATAAAAGTTTACGATTTTCTAAAGTAATCCACTATAAAGGATTTTTATCTAGCAAATTCTTCCTAGTGTAAAAAAATTTCGAAGGCCATTGTGGTAAACTCGGAGACCGTCCATTTTAAACAAATATTGGGTTTTTATCACGTGTATGTCTGAACCATGACATCGTCACATGAATAAGATAATCTGTTTTAGTATCTACCTCATACAGTGGTCCATTTTATTTGAAATGACTGGTTCTAAATATATTTACAAGATCTTATTTGAATTCAGGGCGTCGACTTGAGTGGTATCATGTCCAGGAGTTGCAGTAAGGCAACTTGGGACATGAGCATCACCTCTATTAATTGACCAACTGTATGTAGTTAAATAGACAACGTTACAAGACACGGGCTGCATGGATACAGAAGCAATTCTAAAAAGATCACAGTATTCACAAGTCTAGTAAAAATTGATCCCGTTAACAAAGTGACAACTAGAAATAGATACATAAGGATGTTTATATGAAACTGAATGCACGCAGTCCAGTCTTTGAATTCGGCGAAAGGGTCTATTCATACACATCTGGGTTAGACGCTTTCAGGGCAGTGTCCCGTAAGGGAGGTATAAGTATTGCTTGCATACATTTTGTATGATTTTTATCTTTGAATTACTTATATAAATACAGATCCCGAAAGATCCTAAACAAGAGGTTAAGGCAGAGCCTAATATTATAAACGCTTCTATTATTAAAATATTGTATAATTATAAAGTTTAACCTGTGATGGACAGTGGTCTCTTGAATAAGATTTTCACTTAGCGGAATCCTTGGACGAATGATTGTTGGTCTCTTCAGTCTTATCACTGTCACCATAGAACTTTGGCTGGAAATTATAAAGAAATATTAAATCAGAACGTCCAAATAAATAACTTTAAGTTATATTGAATAACGATTGTGAATAATACGGGGTAACATGGAAATTATGATCATTTTGATAAATTGTAATTTCGGTGCTAGCGATTACGAAATATGGGAATGACATTGTGTTATTAATCTTTTAAAAACAATTATCGGAGTAAAGGTAAGGTGTGCTAGTGCGGTTCAAAATCTCAAATGACTTATTATCTCACATAACATTATTTTTTACCAAAAAGTAAATATTCATTTAGCTGGCAAAAAATAAAAACGATCATGACAAACACAATGGATGAGTAGAAAAAAAACCAACACGACAAACGAATTAGTTGAACTCTATGGACAAAGACAAAAAAACCAAACAAACTCAAACGTAACGAAGAAACACACAGACAGAACATAAAGAAGTAAATATTTGAAAATATTTTTTTTGTGTGCTTTTAAATGAAAAAAAGAAAAAAAATAAGCTAATTAATCTGTTGTTCAGATGTATGTTAAACCGGATTTTTTTAAACATTTCTCGTGTGTTTCTTTACAATGCATTTCCTTGATCAATGCAAAACTGCCAATTCATGTTAGAAAACGTTTTTGATTGACCAAGCAAACAATAATATCATAGGACTAATATTCTGCTGTGTTTACTTGATAATATATAAATGTTAAGGTTTCTAGCAAATCTCTAGACTAACTTCAAATGGATGACGAGTACAAAAGAGTACAAAAGTGATGTAGGAAAGAACAAACACATCAAAAATCAACCAGTATGTTTTGTAAAAGCATGATTGAATGCCTATAACACTTTTCTAGACTTACACAATTTCATTTTGTACTATACTGTGGTGACTTTATTTCCATATCCGTTTTTGACACCGTTATAACTTGTAAAACCCTAGAAATAAACAATATCTGTTGGTACTGTGTTTTTAGAACTGTCATAGAATAAACTACTGACTTATAAGTAGTCTTCTAAAACTAAAATGATTTCAGAGCTACATTCGATCAATACCCATTATTGCTAAACCAACAATATATTGATCACAGGCCGCATAATATGCGTTCTTACATAAAGGGCCTTATTATTCGCAGCCGAATAACAAGCTCGATAGTACAAGAACAGAGCCACATTTCAACAAGCCGCAAAAGACGAGGCTTTGAATATCTCAAAGGCTGCACAGGTCCGCTCACCGCATATAGCATATTTTTCAGCACCCTATCCAGAACATAGTATGTCTAATAATAAGCATGTAATCATAGAGCATTAAGATAGCCCGCGCAGCTACTAGAGATGCTTTCACTAATTATATTGGAGACTGCACAATGTGCGCTGAGGGCAAGTTTCGGCTGTCATGAATAGGGTGGCTCCTAAAAAAAACTATTTTAGTGCGTCAGTAAAGAATACTAAAATATAGACACGTACTTTTTTCAATTTTCAAGTAAACAAAAAATGAAGACGATACATTTTGTTGAAATTTCGCGTGACACGTCTACGCAACAAGTTCTTTGTCACGAAAAATACGCGCTTGGATGTGGAGTTGCAGAAACCAGCCCGACTTACATATCTTTGTCAATTCTTATTGATTTGATAAAGCAAACAATACGTGACATATATTTGTTGAAGTCTAACTGACGGACTACTTAATATATGTAGAATCATAATTTTTATACAGGAAACCTCCTTATTGTCACGGGTTATCAAATTCTATGAGTAAACGGCTACACGCCTGGGGGGCTACTCTCTAAACCCGAGGTCCGTAGTTTCGGGGTTAGTTGAGGGCGTATTCTACTCCGTATCAACTACGGACTTACGATTAGTTCCGAACCCGAACTAGTGGTTAGGTGATACGGACTAGAATACGCCCGCAACTAAGCCCGAAACTACGGGACTTCGAGCTTAGAGAGTAGACCCCCTGGTTCGTACAGAAGGTTTTGAAATAGCCGTCTCTAGTAGTGGCCGCTGAGGCGTCTCGATGCTCTGTGCATGTAATATTTACAAATATTGTATATCTTACCTCATCGTGTTTCTCCTCGGCGGTGACGCGGTCATCATCGTCGTCGCTGTCTTCGTCAGCAGACGAGTCGCCGCCTGAACCGGCCGTGTCTTTCACTGGAAATGGAAAAAAAAAAAAATAGTGATAAATTACATTTATAGTGAGGAGTATGTTCACTATTCAGAATATTAATTACCTAAATAACTGTATACACTTCATATGCAAATAAAAACTCATAAGAAAACCCTAAATCATGGTGACAACAAATTTGTCTGCATTTCAGTAAATTGGTTTTATCTTCAAGCGGTCGCGCGGCGTCGAAAACTTTTGGACAGTTTTTTCTATATGACTGCTCTGAGAAGAAACATCGAAAAAAACTCAAAGGAAAAAGTCTCGTTTTAGATACCAACATTACTTGGTCACGTCATACGGGGACTTTTGGAGGAAAGTAACACAAACATTTGAAATTTGCTGGTTTTCCTGATAATACCTGAGGAAAGTTCCTTACCTGATGAAAGTACCTTTGTCTTACTGTAATGCAACCTCCTCTAGAACCAAGGTAAGTATTGTGAAGAAGGAATGGCCTTCAATAACCGACGGGAATATGCAAGCACGGTGATTAATCCTAATAGTCGTAACTTTTCTTTTCAGCCGGTTTGTCTTTTGTGTTCTGTTCCAGTAGTTCTAGTAAAACCAATAAATATTATTTTATAGGTAAATTGTTTGATATCTTTGGTTTGCGGTGCTGCGTGTAGTTTTATTTGTATTCAATTCTGATACTTTGAACTCTTCCTGTAACCTAAATACAAAGAACTTGCACACTATCTACTAATGACTACCAGTCCGCTCCTGGTTCATGACTCATTCAATCAATTAGATAAATCGTTTTTTGTTTAAATGCTAAAACCACACAGGAAATGTCCTATAACATTTTTCTTTTTAAATAAAACAAAAATGATAAGCGTCGTATAGAACCTATACCAATAATATGATTACAGTGAATCATGACGTTATTGCATTGATAACAAATTGGCTCAATTTTATATCTCAGTAATTTTTGACAGCAATTTCATGTGGCGATGAGGAAAATTCAATTTCATTCAATCAATGGATTTGCATGCTAATTGCGTCTTTGGTCTACTGGTTGCATCACTACTGCTGAGGACCAGATCTTGGGCTCGGTTCCGGGGTAGCGCCGTATTAGGCTGGCCACAAGTTGCCTGATACAGTTTGATCTTTTCTGAATGCTTGCTTTACATAGAAAATATTCAACTCGTTTATTATTCGAATGAAAAAAAGCTGACGTTCCTTTCGAAAACAAGCCGTATGTTCGCCGTTCGGGTCATAAAATCGGAAAATCGAATGTCTCACGGAATTCGGATTTGGTAAACCTAATTAGGAAACCATACATTTGCGGTCGGCCTTATTTGATTTTCCTATTCGAAATTTATCAGTGGCTCGATGTCCGGATTTGTGCTCGGTAGTGTAGACTGGCAACAGGTTTGCGTCACCATTACATAACGAATTAAAAATGGGGGTACTATCTCATCGAAAATATTCACCATGGTTTAAAACATAATGGTGTACCTACTTACAGATAAGTTATCATAAAGTTTATCTAATCGACAGTTATATTGGAGTTAATAAAGCTTTAAATTGAATACTGATAACTATTTTGGTCAATGACGATAGTTTGTGTGGTTTGTAGTTTTAGGCTGAAGGAAGGAAGAAATATTAACGAATGGAATTGCATAAAATCTCAGTGACTGACGAGGTGCGGACATTTAATGCAATACATTGGTTATTATCTTTCCGCTCCAGTGGACAGTCAGCCTTAGAGGTGCGTGTGGGGATCGGGGCCATGCTGCTGCTATCCACGCCCTCTAGTGTGTGGGATTGAAAAATTCGTTACGTGAAACGATTCCCTCCGACTTTCTTCGCGAGTATTTCGATTCGATCGAGAATCTCGCACACTATGGCCTACGACCAGTGGTCGCAAAGAGAAACACATTGCACGACGAGCCCGACCAGGCAAACTTTGTATGCTTCGGTATAAAAGCCCGCATTTTGGTCGAAGTAACCAGTTTACAACCACGAGCACGGCCAGCCTCAATCATTGCGTCAATTTTCCCCTCACCGCGCGAGAATCTTCGAGTCTTCTCGCGCGTCAAGATCTTTTACTTTCCAGTTCTCGCAGATTCTACAAACGGCAACGACAGTAGCTACGGGAATCCTCGAGAATTCCTTAGACGACACGAGACCTCTCTTGTGGGTTGTATCTAGTTTGAACGTTACACAATTACCATAAAACTCATTATGCCATGTATAATTTGCTCTTGCAGAAATTCGTTTCCATTGCGTTCCGCGGCATTGTAAATTGAGCCTTATGCGCGAAGTCCCTTATCGACAACTATCTATAAAAATAAATAAAAATGTCTGTTTGTTGAATCAAAATAAGTATACGATATTTTTTTGTCTGTCTGTTTGTTCCGCCTAATATCCGAAACAGCCGATTTTGACGGGACTCACTCCTTAGGCTACTTTATTTTTATTTTAGAAAAAGGATTAGGGTTCCTTGAAGTGAAAAAAAGTGTTAACTGACAATATAACACAGCTGCACTAACTGGGAAGAAGAGTGGGTTGTCCGGAAGCGAGATGGGCGGACGACATAGTTGCCATCGCGGGTAGAACCTGCATGAGGCTGGCACAGGAACGTGGGGATTGGCACAAGAAACGAGTGGCCAATGCTTAGCAGTGGGCGAGTCAGGATGCGGGTGATAAACTAACCGGGCGTCATGTTGGCGGCCTGCGCCTGCGTGGGCGGGCGCGCACGCTCCCGGTTGAGCTCGTCGAAGCACTGCAGGCACACGCGCAGCGGCTTGTCGCTCTGTCCGCGCAGGATGTAGCGCTTGGACGAGCATGGCCCGCACACTACCGAGCCGCACTTGCGGCAGTGATGCTGGGAATAAAACATTATATTAGTTGAGACCTGAAAATAATAGCTTTCAGAACAGTATTGCGTTATAGCTAAGCGATAGTGGCAATGGGTATCCTAGCAAAAACCCCGCGCCACCGCGCTCGGGGATCCCCGGGAAATCTTTTGCAAAACTGTACCAAGTATTTTTGGTGCGGAAGGATGATAAATTAACCCGAGAATAAATATGTATTCCATCACAATTGAATTACCTATTGTCTGACGTCAGAGGATGTCATGAATGGATAAGGGCAGGCAAATACTTAACATGAAACGCCACGCTACGTCACTGAAACGTGCACAACTACACGTTTACACATGAAGCTACTCTTCGTCATTTAGGCAATGCGCGTGTGTGGCTGATGGCGACGAGTCTTACCAGTGTCCTACGGTCTTAATTCTCGAGCATTTGACGATAGCCATACCGGTACAATGGACCTTTTTTATATCCTCAAATGACTTCTTCCGCTCTGGGTGGAGCGGAAGGGCGTGTCAGACTCTTACTGACTGAAACCCATCCGTGTTCCAGGGCCGCGGTGACTCTTTCGAACAAATTCCGCAAACTTGGCAGGGTACAATGGACCTGCGGTCGACTGTCAAGTGTCCTTATTATAAATATGGAATTCAGTGTGTTCGGATGTTTATTGATCAATCACAGTTGAATGGAATAGTATAAAACTTGGATCACATGTACACCGAGACCTGGCTTAGGACATAGGGTATTTTCACTCCACTAGTACATTCCGATACAAGCAGGATAAAATCAATTGGGATAATTTCCGACCCTTACGTGGGCGAAGACAGTGGGAGAAGTATTTAATAAAAATATCTTACCCTCCTATTAAGGACAGTGAACTGTGTCTTTTTGCAGTGCATGCAGATCGATGCTTCATTGTCTGGGACCCATACAGCGGCATGCTCTGACGGCGGTTGTTTGCCACCTGAAAAATAATACCAAGATTAAATTAACATAACATCCTGCCTGTATTAGAAGTTAGGCAGCGCTGTACCAATAATAAGGTACCTATTACCATGAACACAGACACAAACGCAGACTCGGTGCAGCTATTGCTATTAAAATTTAATATGCAAGTTATGTGAAATTATAAAGCAGATAAAAAAAAATATAAAATGTGTGGGTCCCTGGCAAACTTAAATTTAACTGGCCCTGATATTATTTGCTGCATATCAGAGAAACCAGAACAAGTCAACTCAGCAGATTGAGCGACAAACCGAAATAGGCAACCCTATTTTGGTTTGATCAATGTTTTTAACCAATGCGGATACTAGAGGCTACTAATATCTCGAGCAAAGATTCGAAGAAATCCCGATTTAGTACTTGCTTATACGATATCTTTTGTTGCATATCTCAGTGAATATTGTAATTTATTAGAGACATATATTCTTACAATCGAACTGCTATTTTTTCAGCTATGTTTTCAATTGAGAGGCTCGCGTTTGGCCACTGTCTGACCCTTCACTCTACATCTCGATAACTAGCTTCAAGTTCCGAACGCCAGAGCATAAACCCATCGGCGTACCCCCACGCCAAGTTACACCGCCACATAAATGTGACAATGGCGTTCAAAAACTAAATATAATTAAATTTAGTACTTACTTTTCCTTAGCAAATCTTCTATACATTTTTCTATGTGCGCCATCCATTCTTCTTTCTCAGTGGCTGTCGCGGCATAAACGGCAAAGGATTTAGAGGCAGTGCGGATTAGCCAGCCATTGCGGTATTCTGTAAAAAGGAGATTACACCATGTGCAGCTGTTTATGGGGATAAAAAGTAGCTTGAAACTCAGCGACAGTAGGGTATTCATTCAATAATTCAAAAAAGTATAGCCTTTTTCAACTTTGTTGTGGTCGGCTTCCAGTATGGGAGTTTCTTGTCCGTCATGGAGTTTCTTGTCCATTCTTCTCCATAAGAATCTACCTTTCCGAATGGACAGTACAGTCACTTTATTAATTTTATCTTCTATACATATAATAAAAATGTAACAGATAGCTGTCTGTACATGGAAGATATATGAGAAAAAAATATTATTGGGACCTTTATCAACGCAAATAGCACCCAAAACAATTATTGTTAGAATTTTGTATGTTTATCTGTGCATTTGTGCACGCTAATCTCAGAAACGGCTTATCAGATTTAGATGCGATATAGATGTTCACTAATACATTGTGGTAAGCTTAAAATTTATTGTTTGTTTCATGTCAATCGGTTCAGAAATAAAAAAGTTATGCCAATTTAAAGAATCACATTGAGCATTTGTTAAACTATCTATATTTATCTATTCTTTCTCTGTTCAGTAGCATTGACTGAAACTTTACTAAACTTCGTAATCTTAAAATAAAAATGTCTGCCCCAAGTAACTATTCCACGCGGACGAAGTCGCGGGCAAAAGCTAGTACCTACTTACTATTATTTTAATTGTAAATGATGACGTTCAAAAGTGCCGTTTTATGGCCTAATTGAAATAAACGCTTTGAATTTGACTTAAGTATAACTGGATTCAGCCGAGTACATGAAGCGACTGCCTATCTGACCGCAACTCAGTAACTGGGTAGTATGGTACCCCTTGGCAGGATAGGTGCATGATTTTCTGTAATCTCACTATACATAACGACTGTCAGATGTACAAATGACAGCCGGGACTAACGGCTTAACGTGCTTTCATAAGAAGTCTCGATAATTATGTAATCCCCATAAGGACCAAACTCAAGACCACAAGTCTTGCTTAAACACGAAGATCGACTCGTGCGCTCAGATGAAGTAAACATTTTTTCATTTCACTATTCACTATGTCACTATTATTATTAAGCCGCGTTTATTATATGAATAAAGGAATTTTCAAAGATTGCCTCCAACAAACGAAGCAATAAACCATTTATCAAGTTTTATTTCTTTATGAGTTAAGTTAAAATTGAATGACACAAATCGGAAAAACTGAAAATTTAATTGTATTATATATAAACACATTTTATGTGTATTTTTCCGTGGTTTTGGTGTTTTGTGGTAAAGGTTTGTCATCTTATAAAGTCCAATAACATAATTTAACATGGATTATTTAAAGTAGCTGCAAACATTAATTTTTGTGATGTCATAAAACGCATGAATCATTGTTCTATAATATTAATGCATTCATTGATGAGATTGATTGGGTCTACCTTTACTTAAATATTTCTCAAGAAAAAAAATCGTATTTGTTAAAATTGGTGACATTGATTTAGTAAATAAATACTATATAATACTATAAATGCGAAAGTAACTTTGTGTATCTGTTTGTTTAATTTTCATGCCTTAACCGCTGAACCAATTTATTGCATTAAGGGCTTTCTTTGGCTTAAACATAAATGTATAAAAAAAAAAAAATAACTGGCTTCAAAACTGTAATTATTTAATTAAGAACTAAAATCGGAGAAATAGAAAATGTATCTTTCAAAATCTAAAGTAAATATGCCAATAGTTTTTTTGAGGTTGCTGCGAGCATGTTGTATTTGTTGAATAATGAAATGTTTTAGAATTACACTGTTAAGCCAAAGATACGTTTTCCTAGTGACTGACACACGTAACTCGATCTCAAAAACGACTGAACCGATTTTGATGAACCTTGCAGTTTTCTAAATTGGACTATACTTAGTCCAACTAAAAAAGATTTTTGGCAATCCTACATACTATACATACACTTATGAAATTTAGCACACATGTTTAGAAGCTGGTATAGCATAACATCTATAAAAATAATGCAATTCTAACAATATTACATACATATGGATCAAATTGATAAATAACCTCCTTTTTTGAAGCTGGTTAAGTAGGAAAAAAATAAACATTGTTTTTGACGCTTTCAGCCCTTATAAAGATTGTAAGGTTTTATCATTAAACTAAATAATTTATTTATTATACAATACAATATTTGCATAGGAGAGTTGAGTCACACAAGCTTTCAAAGATCAATGTCAACATGCACATATTTAACTGATATAATAAAGATGAGTCACTGGCCATTCAAATGAATGACTCATTTATGAACTAATAAAATAGTTTATATTGGTAAATACTTTCCAGGAAAGTAAGCAGTATTTTTATTTACTTAAACTTGGTGCACAAAGGTACAAAGGCAGACTTTACTATTCTCTATGGCTATGCCAATCAGGGGTGGTAAAGAGATAGCATGGCAGGTGCTTTGTTTTATGTGTGGAAAGCAAATAAATTATAATATATGCTTCTTCTATACTAATATTATAAATGCGAAAGTTTGGATGGTTGTTACTCAATCACGTCAGAATGGCTGAACGGATCTTGAAATTTTAGCTCAGAGGTAGATTATAGTCTGGAATAACACATGGGATACTTTTTTTTTGGGAGTGTGTTCCCTTGGGATAATTTTCGACATAGATATAGACGGAGCTGCGGGTGGCAGCTTGTTATTGCCCAGTTTAAAACAGGTATAAACATACATTATATACTCAAACATAACAACAAAATCATTTTATCTATTTTTAGGTTCATGACTATTGTATAATAAAATTTATTTTTTTAAATTATAGTCAAATATTCAAATTAGGCAGAGTGCCAGCACTTTTTGAATGTCAAAGTTCTACATAAAGACAGTCCCCCAAAACGCCCGCCTGTCACACTAAACACTAACTTACATACTAGAAAAACAAACCATTTTTAGAAATACAAAATTATGAACAAACTGATACACACAACTGTTTGTTTATAATTTTAGAACTTTGTTGTTATTATCATGACCTTTTTTGACACAAATGTTGAGATTAATAACAAGTTACTAATGGAGTACAAAGTTATTCCTTAATTTGATTACTATTATCAGTCACTGTTACTATGAATACATCACTTAAAATTTCGTTCCAACAGAACAGTTTCAAAGAAACAAAATAAAAATACAATCCACCAAATGCATAACCTCCATATGTCTTTGAAGTTGATAACTTTAGTTATCAACTAAAAGGCCTAAAAATATGCTAAAAAGTGAAACTTACGTCCTTCATCCTTCAGGGACTCCAGTTTGACTTCCTCAAGAGGTATAACATGTTGTTTGTTATATTTCTTCTTGTTTATAACAATATTTCCATACACAAGTATGTCGTTGAACAGGAAAAACTGTCTAGCTTTTGGTTTTTTGCGGCACATTTTTGTCAGGACACCCTCCCCCACAAGGACCCTGCCTTGCTCTGCCAGAGGCTAAAAAAAGTAAAGTTTACTTTTTAATATCTACAGGACACATTTGTGTAGGCTATCAGCTTGATAACAAATAGTTTTTATTACAATGTCAATATCATTTTCTGTTTACACAGCTTTGAGGCTGAAAGATAAAAAAGCTGAGATATGAGTTTAAGTGTAACAAACAGAAGTAAAAATTAACATTCTAAGTCCTGAACTGGTTCTTATTCATCAGACTATGTTTGTAATTTGAAACCTTACAATAGATAATACTAATGAACTAATTACATGTTTCTCTAATTAGGATTTGTAGTAGGAATCTTTGTGTTGGCAAAAAACAGTTCAAAACTTGAATTGACAATGAAATGATGCAAATTGAGAAATGATGAAGGCCATGAGTAAAAATTTACAAAACCTCAGTACATCATTGATAAGAAATTTATGCTTTCATGACTCATTTATTTAAAAATTGAAACGACTTTCAAGTTATATTTCAGAAATTAAAACTCGCACCACCTTGGATTTGGTAGTAACTTGATAGGTGTTCATGGCATATCAATTTAATCATGGAATGGCAAAATACAATCTAACTGATAATGAATAGGCTAATCAATCTCTAATCTATGTAATTCAATTATACCTAATGATCTGCTTTAATTACAAAGTTGAATGAAAGTTAATACAAGAAAGTTTATAACTTGTCCATGAATATCATAATAATGAAAAACGGCGCTGATTAATACTTGATATCTTCAGTCAGCACAATCCCACCGAGCGATGTATCAAAGATTTTATCTTGCCCGAGTTTGTCGGTTGATAATACGATGGCATTCGACAACTTCTAAACTTAGAAAAAACTTATATTTTGCAACAACAGAGACTCACCTGTCCAGAACTGCCGAAGCAGCTCTCAACCATAGCAATCCTTCGAGCATTGGCCTCACTGTTCACTGAAAAGAAGAAAATTACCTACTTAAAAATTGCAGTACGGTATAAAAGTTTGACGTCAAAGGAAAGTGAGCGACAAGCAAACAATGACAGTGATCTCCCACGTAACTATTTTCCATGATTGCACACAAATAACACCACTGTTTTCAAACTAGTTTGTCTTTCTTACTCGGATTTAAATAAATATTTGCCTACCTAAACGGTCCACCATTATCGAAATTTATTTTCTCGTAGATACGACCGAGAAAAATGTGTCATTCATAGAATATATTGCCAGCTACATAACATAAACTTCTGCTATATTTACATTTATTGTGTTTTCCATCAGGGTAAATATTTTCAATTTTGCCCAAAAATTGTAATGAAATAATGATTTACTGACTACTTTCAGCAAATTTGAAGTAACTCTAAACATTAATGTTTGGTAGATGACTCGTGAAAAAGAGATAAATCAAATATAGCTTGTTCCAAAGGTATTTTTTAAATCCTTGTTTAGTAAGTTTTATCAGATGTTTGCAATACTGCAATAACGTTCCGGTTTACGGAAATGAGATTTCGGTATCAAAAACAATATTTTTAAACCGAAATTTTAAGTAATCTGGCTCTTGTAAACCAATATTTATGTATTTAAAATAATTATTCTCATTTATCTTATCCAAAAATTATGGTGAAGATTGCTAAAAAAATATTGAAAACTTGAAAAAACATAGTTACACAATATCCATAGACAATCACAAAGCAAAGATCATGTGAGGAGTATCCATCTTTTGACACCAGCTGACAGCTAGTGGTCGATACAGTCTGATTTTGTGTTCGTAATTCTGATAAATAAACCAGAGAAATGGCCTGCAAATTTTGTGGCCCTAAGCTGTCGCTGTGCGGGCTCGTGCTGAGCGTCTGGGGAATCATACAATTGGTGAGCAGAAACTGTGTAACTTGCGTTTCAAGCCAGGGTACTTCAATGCCATGCTAACACTCATGAACTCTTTCAGACTTTGATGGGCGTCTTCTACTATATCAGAGCTGTAGCTTTGTTGGAAGATCTTCCTCTAGAATCAGAATCTGGCCACCATACTATCGAAGGTTTTATTGCTACCGTTGAAGCTGGATACACTCAGGTGAGTCACAATCTATCTCACAAATTGATTTGATGCGTGTCTAAGGGCTGAAGTACTAGAACGTGATTATTTTCCTTGTTGAATTCCTTTTTTATGGTTTTCCCTTCTCTAATTACTTGTGTAGCGGAAAAACCATTTTGCACTGTAACTTTATTATCTCACATATTTGTATATTTGATATTCAAAGCCAAGGCAAAACTGTCATAGTTATTACGTGCATGCCCAATGAATTAAGATAATCTGTTAAGGCAATCAGAAAAATTGTTAAATCATTGTTAATTGGCAGTAAAGCATCTTTACTCGAAAGAAAGAAAATTTCAGTTCCAGTCCATGACAAAAGTTAACCTCATTAATAAAATACACTGGAACTATTTAATTTAAAATCCACTAAGCAACAAATTATGAGCAGTCAGTTGTTTGTTGATGTGTGCAAAATCCTTGACTTACAAAAAGATTTGCAAACAATTTATCAAATTAAAATCTTCAATCTATTTCTTCCTTTTACTATCACATAGATCAACAAAAACATTTTATCTTGATATTCTTATTTGATGATTTTCTTCAAAGATGTTTTTTTTTCTTCATTCTGTTCAATCATAACTTTAACATATTCCCAAGAAGATCAAGAAGTCAACAGGAATTCTTGTTTTTACATAATTTACATTGAGGCAGAAACTAAAGAACATTTGACTAATTACATTTCTGTATACATTTCAGAATGCTTACAACTGCTGGATTGCTGCACTGCTATATGTGATCACTCTGGTGGTGTCCGGTCACCAGTTTTGGATGAACAACCGTTCTTCAGTTAGTATGTAAAGTGGTATTATCAACGTAATGATGGGTACTGACCCTGGGGTACAAGTTGTTATGTTACTGTTGAATAACTCCATTCCATTAATAATTTATTTATAAGCTCCTGAGTCAGAGTTTTACTAAAACATTTTGATATTGTTCCTCTAGTTCCAACTGCCTTCATTGTACCATCCAAAGTTTGAATATGGCCGCATTGTTCTTGTACTCTCAACTGTAAACCCTGGTTTCTAAAATCCTGGTCAAATCAGCTTATCTACTGTTAAATCTCATGTTATAGCTGTAACAATCAGGTGACCAAAATGACAGCCAATCAAATCTCTTGACATGATGTACAACCACCACATATATAATCACAGTTAAAATATTTTTGGAAACCATGGATTTAAGTTAGAACTAAAGTATACAACAGTTTACAGCATGTGAAGGTCGTAATAAATTAGCATTTAATTGACCAACAAAAAATGGTTACATTTGAAGGTGATTTACCAATGTTCATAAATCATTCAGCTCATAATATCATTATAAAAGCTGTTCTAAGTATATAAAAAACCACCCAATGTATGTTTTTCAATGTTCTTTACCTACCTGAATTTATGTTATGCTCTAAAATTGTTAAGATTTAACCTGTTGTAAACCTGCATTGCTTCTAAACGAGAATGGTTTATATTTAAGTTTCAAGTGGTTCCGACTTAAAAACCAATGTATCAAATTGAGTTACAGAAATTATTGTGAATAAGTATTACTTACATAAATATATGAATGAATGCTATAAAATTGTACATAATATATCTATTATTGTAGGCACTACATTGTAAAATGCTTAGTTTTTCTTGAAGTAAAGGTATTGATGTTAAAAATTGTTTTATTATCGATTAAAATAACAAGAACGCAGAAAAGGAACTTCCGCGAACGAACGAACTTTTCTGTTAGCCCATTCCGGCCTGTGTTGAGGCTTGGTCTCTTGTGGTTGGAGCTTTAAGAAACAGCGAACTGCAAAAGAAGAATTTTACGTCGATAAGATCTAAAAAAGAAACCTATCGTCATTTTCTTTCGGGAAAAATGCCTGTTGAAAAGTTAACGCCAACTTGGGTAGGACAGCAACCCGAGATGAAACCCAATGAAATTCTCAGAGGGCGCTGTTGGTAAATAATGAAAGTACAATTTATTATTGTCATTTCTGACCCAGAGTCTGACAAAATTAAGAACTATCGTAGTTTTTTGTCATCTGAAGTAGAGCAAGAATACCTATTATGTATTTTTTTTCGATTTCGATTACCTATGTCCGTGATTACCGCGGCCGGACCACCAACGCCAATCGCTTCCATATTTGGTAAATAATTAGTACTCAATTGGTATTAATTAGTATTCTTTCAAACAAAATTGGTTAGTACCTTAGTAGTTTTCGAGAAAATCGACTTTGTGGTGGTACGGAGGTAGTCACGCTCCCTTCAGCAGGACCACCATGAGCGCCGAAAAAAGGGGTACCTATTTGAAATTACTAAGGTAGCAATTTTGTTGTTCGAGTACTAATTAGTACCACATATTTCGATGGCTAGCGGATAAATATATGACTTTGAACATGTCTTCAAACGAAGAATCGAAAAGTTATTTTTATCCATTCTTACAAGTATGCCGGTCGTGTTTGAGGTCATTTGAATCGTCCCGATGGGTACCTATTATGCAGTTGGTAACAAGGGTCCGATGATGAAGAGCAGAAAGGTGGATAGCGGTCAAACGTGTTTGTCGCCATTTCTGACCCGAGAGCCTGACAGAATTGAGACCTATCGTATTTTTTTGTCATTTGAAGTACCTACTTAGAGCATATGTATTTTTTTTTGAGATATCGATGGCTAACGCATAGATACTTAGTTATTATTATGAGAGCTTGAGTATTTCTTCAGTCAATGTCAAAGTATAGAAAAGTACTTAATTCTTCATCCACTCTTACAAGTACCTATTTATGCCTGTGCTGTTTGCGCTCATTTGTATCGTACTGATGGGTCCCATTCACTGTAGTAGAACAAGGGTCTGATGATGGAAACCATAAAGGAGAGTAGTGGCTCTCTTCGTTGACTACTATTGTACCCATCGTGTTTGGGCTCATATGAGTTGTATGGGGTTGTACCTAGGTAGGTACTATACGGATGGGTTCTATTCATTGTAGCTGTTACCAACAATAAATAGTGCCTTAGGGTAGGTAGGTAGGTATGTGTGATTTCAGTGGAAGTTGGGTCAATTTTTTATGGTTCTTCTTTATTGGAAAAACGAAATGGCAGAATTCGTCCACATTTTGACCTCGCGCCGAAGGGACCTTGTACAGCTAACCGCTGTACCTACATGCAGTATTGCTCCAACACTTTTATGACAGACAGGAAAAAATAAAGTATTTATGCAGTTACACTTGCTTTGGATATAAACTGAATCGTCTACCTGCCTACCACACCTTTCAATCTCACACGAGCTCTTTTCATAAACGGACTGCATATTTATTATAGGTAGTTATTTTTCCCACTTGGCGCATAAAGCATCTGGTCTATAATGCACAAATAAGACTACAGGCCAGGCTGATACAGAGAAGTCTTATACGAGTTAAACGAGTAAACACGGCGTCTTCGCTAACCGCCAAGCTATTATAGACAGAGGGGTAGGTATGTAGTTATGTACCTACACTCCCCTCTGCCTAGCTTGGCGACCTTCAGGGAATAAAAACATGATATTATTTTGATTATGTCTCAGGCCCTTTAACATCCTGTTCCTGTGAGATTACAGTCTTTTGACATGCATGACCGATGATCTTCGACTGACAATAGGTACTGTGTCGGGATATCCAACGTGCGTTTATGATGATCTCCGACTGAAAATGCTATGTCGGCCTGCACATGGTAGGTATAGCCAAATAATTTCGTTTATGGAGCTGGGAGTTATGTAGCAGTTCTTAAGCGTACCTTAGGACAGGTGCCTGGACCTGGTAAGGGCCTACTACGGCTGTAATAACTTAATGGAGCCTACCTACAGTGGACAAAGTATCAGATTCGAGGTTAACATATTTGCACAGCTTCCCCTCATTAAAGGTTTTTGTTTGACCACAGTCAACCTCTTCAGGAAATCTTAATTAAGAATAATAATATTGTTCATGAAACGTCACTAAAATTATTCTATTTATTTATTATAATAGTCTTTGAATTATTTTGAAAGTTGTGACATTTGCAATATTGTATGTTGACTAGAATTTATTGATAAGGCTGGAAATACGCTGCTTCCGCGATGAGCGCATTATTTAGCTGTGGGATGTGCTGTTTCCTCATCAGCATATGGGGTACTATACAGTTGGTAAGATTTTGATGTTGGAGTTATGGACACATAGGTACCTAGTTAGGCCAATTCTACAAATTTAAATGCAACGTTTGCATTCGCATCGCAGTCGCAATCTTTCAAAAAAGCCTCATTTTCCATGTTGCTTAAAAATTGACAAAATTGGCACTCTGATGTATTAAGCCTAAAATTAAATATCTTAACTGGATCTTGATTTCTAAAATTCAAAAAGTCACTGATCTTTTATTTGTCCAAAGTTATTTTACCTGCCTGATAAAAAACTGATATGATTCTGAGGGTTGAGTTAATGACATAGCTTGCAGTGCTGAAGTAGCAGTGTTACAGACCATGCCACCCATGTCTGTCGAAGGAAAGGACTAAAAGCCATTGGAGCCTTGGAGCTTTATGATCACCTTTTTTTGGATTGGATATCGACATCATCCAATTACTTCTCCCGCTCTGGGCGGAGCGGGAGGGTGTTAGATTCTTACTGACAAAAATCCACCCGTGTTTCTTCAAATGCCTTTTACGTTCCATGGCCGCGGTAACAATTCCGCAACCCTACCCTACCCTGCTACTTGAGTGGCGATCGTCACCACCAATCGACAATTGGTGATAGACATTAAATAGGCTCCCGGAATCTAAGACATCGGTACTAGATGATCAGGCTAGGACGGGTTTTGTTGAAAATTGGGAGTCTTGGATGGGTAGATCTCTGTCCCCACTAGCTGTAGTAAGCACCCATAGACTGCGATAACAATAACTTGATTAAATTAGAACATTCCTTTCTGAATAAATAAGTACCTAAGTAATCCCGAGTTCCCGGGATTTAAAAATGTTGTAATAACAACTATTACAAACTTAATGAAATTATAGCAGTGGTTATTTTGATTTAGTATCTTTATTTTACTTAAAACAAATGGAAAATCATAAAAACATTCATTGTAAAAAGTTCCAATAGAATCGACTTTAATTTAAAAAAATTACAATGAGAGTTCACAACGAGTTCTAACTATATTTTGTATGCGGGTATTTTTAGCAATCTTAGGAATTTCGAACTATTCCGGGATCCGGGATTCTGAAAAGCATGTCCGTATACTACTTTCGTGGGAATTAAAGTGAAGTTTAGGTATATTAGCACCCGATTATCTGATCACTGCTTATGAGAGTTACAAAAAATCCTTTTGACTTTAGCCTGCTGTAAGTATGATTAACGATTTTATATTAATAATTCCAGTTCGTCATGGCCTTATGTTATAAGTTTGAAGTAGTTACGCTCATAGAGGATTGCGAAGCAGAGGACTATGATGATTATTATGATTTTATTAGCAAGACTAAACATAATTATGCCATAGTAAGTCATATACTTATTTATATATTGATTAATGATCGATGTCATCGTCCGATGGTATAATGGATCAGTCGATGTCGATCAACAGCCGGTCGATTCTGTAAACATGTCGAAGTGAAGTGATCACGAGGTGAGCTGTCAATCCATATAGACAAGATGGATGACAGCTTACTTCGTGATCACGTGACATCTTGATTATATGGATTGACAGCTCACCTCGTGATCATTTCACCCAAGCCTTCACTTCAACATGTTAACAGAATAGACTGGCAGTTCCTGCTACAGCCAAAGCGAAAGTCACCACACTATTCGATCGACATCGATCAATCACAAGTCCTACATACCATTTCTCCTTCACATATACTTATGCACCCTACCCTATCACATACACACCCATCACAAGGCCCTAAGATTTTTCACACACAGACACTTCCTGAACGCTTCTGTAGATAGTGCGATTCTGTAAACATCTCATCGTGTAAACTTGGGTGAACTGAACATCAAGTGAGCTGTCAAACCATATAAAGAAGATGTAATGACAGTTCGCTACATACTCACTCGGTACTCCACCTAAGTTTACACGGTGAGATGTTGTCAGAATAGAACGGCTGATCCAAATCTATTTTCTTTAAGGTAGCACGTAACTGCTTTATTGCCGGCATCATTTATTTGGTCTTGATCTTCGTTTCCTACGGATGTATTATCAAAGCAAGAGCGGATATGAAGCTGGAAGCCCTACTATTGGAAGACGATGATCTCTTCTGTACGCCTAAGAAAGCTCCACCGAGAAATGAGAAGAAAATAGCGTAAACTGCGTTTAGGTTAGAACCGTTTCAAATTGCGCGTCTCTCCACAAGATTGTGTATTAGGTACCTAAGTATAGGTACATACCTACACGGCGACGTAATAAGTTCCACATTTTCAGTGTGCGTTCACATTGTATTGTAGCTTAAGCTATGTATGTATGTACCTATGTAGATTCACCACAGACCACGGGGACCACGACGGTCTCGGCGGATGCTGCGGCAGTCACACGTTCCATTTACAAACCAAGCGTGTCATCGTTCACTCACACTGACACCAATGACGTATAAAATCTAACGTCTCCGAATGGTGAAGATTAAGTTGTGCTCAACACACCTTCGCCGTCACGAATTTGATTAGGTACTACTGTACCTAATCAATACAATGCTGTACCTAATTAATAAATTCAATACCTACCTACTGGTAGGTATTGAATTTACCTATAATTCGAGTTAATTTCAATCCAGCGCCACCAACTCAGGGTTGCAATGGAATTTGAACTTTGTCTTGTATGAAATAGAGTTTATTGTTTTAAAATTTGATAATTATCTCGAATTCTTAATTAAAATACAGACAATGTGACGCTGTCGCTCTGCGCTTATGCACATCACACTGAAAGAACAACCAGCATATCTACTCACAACTGTTGGATTCCATCCCGAAACGAACGGTTGTGGTTTTGTAAGGTTCGTTAAGGGAGAATGCACTACACATTTCTAAAAGAAAGTGTTCGAACAAAAACATGACTGTGTTCTATTTTTATTAGGCATATTATTATCTATGCAGTTTATATTAAAAATCATCATCTGCTTAGCCTTTTCCCAACTATATTGGGGTCGGCTTCCAGTCAAACCGGATTCAGCTGAATCCAGTATTTTACGTGGAGCGGCTGCCTACCAGACCTCCACAACCCATTAACTGGGTAACACGGTACTCATTGGTAAGACGTGTCAGATTTTCTGGCTTCTGACTATCCGTAACGACTGCCAAAGATCTACAAATGACAGCCGGGACCAACGGCTTAACGTGCTTTCCGAGGCACGGAGGAGTCTCGGTATGTTAAGATGGTCACCCATCCAACCTTAAGTTTATATTAGAAATAAGTACATTTATTATATTGCTTGATATTGGCAGTGTTATTATAATAATTAGAATATCCAGTGTATGTGAAGGTACTTAATACCTAAGTAGTGAAAGGGATGCGCAAAATAACAGCAGAAGAACCTCACGCACTTCTTTTTAAGAATTTGTTGCATATGTCCAATAAAATATTAAGATTGTAACTTGTTGTAGTATCATTTCCCGTATATTTCATTAACTAGATCTATCCTTAGTTCTTTGAAATTCTGAAGCAGTGTCTAGAAGAAGCTGCACTTGTGCAACGAAATCACCTGTACCTATGTATGAAGCTTCTTACTTAATAAAAGCAAACCCTCTCGAGCTCTGGGCTACCTGGGAGTCCAATTCGTTTGCTAGTAGTGATTATCCTTTATGCCAATGTTTGTAGCTGTTCAAGCTCTCGGGACCAACTAGGTCTGCAAGCAATACATTACTTATAATATATGTAACTTTGTAGCAAACGCCTAGCCATGAAAGTCGAAGGGCCGATACGATAGCTTATTGAAAAAGCCATAATCTTAGACTGAAAAAGAAAGTGTATATAGGTAAGTCAGCACTTAGAAGTAGCCTGAAAAGATAGTCGGCGATAGGCTGGATGCGGAAGGTGGGAGGATCAGGTGGAATTTTCTATCCTATTCTTATTCTTAGAAAGACAACTTTGAATAACATTTTTAGGGTTACTAGCCAACAAGGAACCCTTATAGTTTCGCCATGTCCGCCTGTCTGTCCGTCGCGTCGACAGTTAAGCTCATTAAAAAAAAAAAATCATCGCCATTTTACGTGTGGGCTGGGGGCGGCCTACTTGTAAAGTGGCGATGATTTTTTTTATCGTCTATTCTATGGTGTGGGGTGTCGTTGGATAGGTGGTTTAAAAATATTTTGGGGGTGTGCGAAAACCATTTTTCCATCCAAGGATCCGTTTGCAAAATATTTAGCTTTAAAGTGCAAATTTTTATTAGAGTCAAGTCGTCCCGCCCCCCTCTGCCAGGTACACGGTTGTCTTTGGAGACGTGAAAAAAATCATGGTATATAACGAATTTAAAAGGAAAACTATCACAGTTAAGGAGGTTTTACAAGTTAACGAGTAATATTCGACCAACTTATAAAATGTAATTGATAAGGTAAAAATTTCGTAGTAACCCCATGCAAAATGGCTTAAAATTAACTGTACTTGTAACTTTGTGATGTCATAGTAAAATTTTCTATTTTTTGCTATGGCTTACGGGACGGGTAACTGCAGAACCCTACACTGCGTGGCCCGACACGAACTTGGCCGGTTGTCAGTAAAGATAACGGTGGTCAGAGCTTATAATTGAGTTTCATTCTACATATGCATATCGAATGATTTAAAATGAGTTTTAGTAGAGAAAATGTGGTCGTGACTTTCCGTATTATACAGATCCGTAATAAAATATTTTTCTATAGGTACATGTGTTGATTATATTTTAAATATTACTGTACGTGTTTATCTATAAAATAAGCGAGTTTTTTTTGAAGCAGTACGCCATTGTCGCTTTCAGGCGACCAGGGGGGCTACTCTCGAAGCCCGAAGCCCGTAGTTTTGGATTTCGCTGCGGGCGTTTCTACTCCGTGTCACCTACGGACTTACGATTAGTTCCGAACCCGAACTACGATTTGACAGTAACTTTCAAATCGTGTTGTCATTCATTCTCAGTGGTTAGGTGATACGGACTAGAATACGCCCGCAACTAAGCCCGAAACTACGGACTTCGGGCTTACAGAGTAGCTCCCCAGTAGTGACATCAATCTCATTTAAAGGATGCGCTTTGTTCGATAAAAACTTGTTTCAGTGGAACTGTGATACTAGTTTGTTAATTCGTGTATTTCATGAATAAAAGGTAATTAATGCTACTATTGAAACATTTATTTGATAAATTGAATACTTTTTTTATATATGGAGAATCGATTACAGTAACAGTGAAAAGTTTAATCGATATTTCGTATTACCCCATCACTAGGATTCTGTAGGTATTTAACAGTTAATAAATGGCTTGGCGTAGAGAGCATGCTTTCGATGCGCTGCTTGGCGTTGAAAGGGTTAAAGGATAATACTCTGTAGGTACTTCGATATTTAGGTCTTTCGATGTCACTTGTAGATACCTAATAATATTTTAAGATAGGTTAGGGTATTTTAAGATAGGTCGTAGGTTATATTATTATAACGACAATATAAACATTCGTTATTTTAATTTTCCGTTTTATGGTCCTTCGACATTTGAGTTTACGGTGTTCAAATATGTACCTGCCCGTTGGTTTCTGATCGCGGTTTATTCCAGTAGGTACACTGTTGGATCTCCCAATTCGGGGGTTAAAACCCGCAGGTTTCCTTTTGTGTCTAGTCTTTTGTGTCCAATTTGCTGAATCATCATCTTCCAGCCCTTATCCCATGTTACTTGGGGTCGGCGCAACACGTTTTTTTCTTCCATTCTGTCCTGTCAACCGTCACGCCATCACTAACTCCCTTTTCTTTCATATCACTGCTAACACAATCCATCCATCTTTTCTCTGGCCTCTCTCTCCCTGTCCATCCATCCACATTTATATTCATAACTCTTTTAGTTACGTGCATTTCATCCCTCCTCTTCACGTGACCATACCAATTTGCTGAATGAGAAAGAATACATATTTACGTAACATATGAAGTAAATAAAAAAAAAACATGTAAAGCATAATTTGTTTATTTAATTTATTCCGTTTCTTCTTTTTTGTTGCTTTATTTCACTTCCTCTAATTTTCTGTCGAAAGTTACGGTGCCAATGTTCACGCTTTTTATTTCTTCTTTGCTGATTTGCGGGTTTTCCTGAAAAATGATTCGTTTTTAACGTAAAGTGCATGACTGCTATCCTGGTAGCTCTAAGTAAAGGAACTTTGACAGAAACCTGTTCTGGTTAAGACCTCGACAGAAAGGCAGTCTACAACAAATAGCGTTGCTTAACACGCTCCAACTTAATTTGGTTTAATTGGCACTTTGGGGTCCATTTTCTGGGTCCTGTTGAATAAGTTTTATGGTTATGGTCGGTAATGGTCAAAAGAGAATCAATTAGATTATCACGATAAGGGGAGACATGGCGACTCAAACCTCCCCCTTCGGTCATTTAGAATTTGGTTCAACTGGATCCATGGATCGCTAATTCCCTAATTTTATATGAAATTAAAAAAATGGGAAAGACGATAAGGTCATGAAGACTGAAATAGTCGTTTAGCGGTTGAATTTAAAAAATCAAATAGAGAGCAAGGAGCTGGAACTTCTCAATTGAGTCCAATTTAGTCATTGAGAAGTGAAGGCAGACGTATATTAGAATATACTCCCCTTTGCTTTCAGTTTAGTGACTCCTATGTACCTATTATGTACATGTTTTTTACAAAGTCTGACGACAAGGGACAGAAGTAGGTACAGGAACTCTTCAATGGCTACAAACCGTGGATTCATGCCTTACTTTGTGGCAAAGCTTGGACCCGAACTCTTAAAAAAATAAAATAATCAGTTATCGTATTTAACTACAGGTTGTGCTAATAGGGCTAAAATTAACCATGGACCTCCAATTTCTAGATCGAAAAGAAAATGCAATGCATTTGTGAAAAGTTTGTCAAGGCAGTTCATTCGTTTCAAAAGACAATTTTCAACGCACTTTCTCGAATAGGGGCGTGTGTTTTACTTTGGAAAATGTGGGAATGAATAGTAAAAAGCACGCGTTTGAAATGGAAAAACAAAGTGATGCAATAAAAGCCAGTATTCGAACAAGTTCGTTGAAAAGAAAGACCCACTAGTGGATCAACGAGGTCATAATCCATGGATCCAGGGAGTTTAGTTGGAACCTACAAGGTTTTCTATCAGTGTTTTATACAGGCTGACTTTAATTCATTGGCTTTATTTCAGGAATGAAAAACTCATAAATGTCAAAGTTAACCATAGTATAAATTTTTGAAATATTAAATGAAATATCCTGTTCAATACATCTATGTTTGCATAAGTCTACAAAATGAAGTATATATGTGTATGTTACAGGGTTGGGTCTCATAGTGAAAACTATTCATTTTATCAAGTACCTATTTGACCTCATAAAAGTATGGCAACGAATTAAGAGTCACAAATAACGATATATGGATGTGGTCACCTGTGTTGTGTCCACCTCTTCGTCTTTGGGTGGTTGGTTTGGATTGATCCACGCGTCTGCCAGGATCTGGGGTATTTTGACGCGCACCTTGAGTGGTGACAGGATTTTAGTGATCAGCTTGCGACAGTCGGTTGATACCTTCGGCTCTCGAGGAAACGACACTTTGTTTTGTACTTGCTGTAGATAAACATAAAGTTATTCGATGCCTTGCGAAAGCAATTTAAAAATATTATTCCAAGGCAAGGGCTGACTGGCGACATTTAGGTCTATATTACAGAACCTCGCTTAAGACTTACAACATTTCTTAAAACTGTTTTCAATCAATCAAACGTCTTTGAAGTAGTTAAATGATATTTATTTTGTAAGTAGGTTAAACATAACAGTTTTACACGACATTTTTTTTTGGTTATTTTTAAACTAGATGAAGCCGGTGTTTCCTAGCTGACTACCCTGAGAAGAATCACCGCACTGCACAAGAAACAACTCATAGGTTATATATAGTAATACTGAACTATTACCTCTGATACACTCAGAGGTAATTATAAATATAGTTTAAGAAATTCAGATGACAGGATATGCTCGTCACCGACAGATAGGACTGGTCCACACTTGCCTAAAAGGATGGAAGAAAGGGACGCCTTGCAGTGGGACAACACAGGCTGAAAATAAATAAAACAGTACCTTTAGCAACTGAGTGTAGTTCGTATCGTCGAAGGGTAGCCTTCCATACACAATAGCGTACAGCACCACTCCCATACTCCATATGTCAGAGTCCTGTGGCCTATAGGGAACCCCCTTCAGGATTTCAGGTGAAGCATATGCGTAACTTCCGCAGAAAGTCTCACTCAGCGCAAAGACACCGTTCTTCGGCTTCATGTGACCCCGTGCAAATCCAAAATCCGACAGTTTTATATTTAAGCCATGGTCCATGAGCAAGTTCTCACATTTTATGTCCCTGAAATAAAACACAATTTCGGCTTGTTTCTAAAAATAATAAGTATTAAATGTACATGTAAAAATAGGGAAAAAGGTAGAAAGTGCTCATAGTAGCGGATCCCAAGTAAAATCCACCCTCTTTCACCCACTTGCTTACCGGATGAAAATTATATTTTATCAAATAAAATATGTTTCTGAACATATACCGTAAAAAATATAGTTTGGCAGTAATTTTATAAGGTTTAAAAAAAACACTGACTTGCTTGCCAAACGAACGAAATTCCAGCTCAACATACAGAATATGTAACAGCTAGATTGCCTATCTTTTTTGTTCCTGTTACTGATCGCTGTGTACAAACAGGTAAGTAGTTCAAGTAGTAGATAGTAGTTGCATTCATATGCTTTTTTTTTTTTTTTTTTTTTTTTTTTTTTTTTTTTTTTTTTTTTTTTTTTTTTTTTAAGGATGGGAAATCATCAAATGACTTCTTCCGCTCTGGGTGGAGCGGAAGGGCGTGTCAGACTCTTACTGACTAAAACCCATCCGTGTTCCTTCTAAAACCCTTTGCGTTCCAGGGCCGCGGTGACTCTTTCGAACAGATTCCGCAACCCTGGCAGGCTTTGGCCCTAGCGGGCCCCGTCTTTTATGCTGACATCTCTTTGAGGCGCGCGTGAAACACAACGCGCCATCGACCCGGGCCTGGTGGTGATCGGACGGCGAGCCACCCAATGCTCGCCGTCCGCAGGCCCGCGCCTACGGTGGCCGGGGATCGCCCTGCGACTCCCGACGCCCGGGGCGTCTTCTCCTGTTGCGGCGGTTGGGGCGAAGGCCTTGCCTTTCCCTCGCGCGGCCCGCCTCCTCCTTCGCTAGCATTACTGCTTCGCAGAAGGAGGTGACCGCTTCCCAAGCCTCCTCGCTCCGGACCATGGATTCAACCAGGGCCGGACGCGAGAGGTCGCCGCCACCGATCGCCGCGATGAGGACACGGCGGTGCTCAGCCCAAGCAGGGCAGACCTCCACCGTATGCTCCACCGTGTCCTCCGGGCGATCCTCACAGTGCTGACACCCGGGCGTGTCCTCCCGCTTAATCCGAAACAGGTACCTCCCGAAACAGCCGTGTCCGGTTAGTACCTGCGTCAGGCGGAAGGTGAGGACGCCGTAGCGCCTCTCCAGCCACTCCTCAAAGAGGGGTCTTATCGCCGCAATTGTGGCGTGCCCAGCGCTGGGTTGCGACAGTCGCCGTTTCCATATCGCCATGGTATCCTGCCGGAGCTCCGTCCGCCGCGTAGCAATTTGCCGTGGCAGCGGAGTTTCGCCCCGGCGAAGCGCCTCCAAGCGCCACGCGTAAACGTGCGCGAGGGCTCTCGCCTCCAGATCCCATGGCGTTAATCCGGCAAGGAGGCTCGCCGCCTCGCCGGAGACCGTGCGGTATCCCCGGGCCAGCCGGATGGCCATGACCCTTTGGGATGCGTTGAGCTGGCGGGCAGGTCGCCCCTTCAACGTCAGTGCCCACACTGGGGCCCCATAAAGGGCCATGGACCGCACGATCCCCGCATAGAGCCTCCGGCAGGAGGCGTTTGGACCCCCTAGATTGGGCAGGAGCCGCTTGAAGGCAGCCCCGGCCCGCTCCAGTCTTGGAGCCAAACGTCGGAAGTGTTCCTCGAAGTTCCATCGGCTGTCGAGAACGAGCCCCAGGTACCTGATCGTCGACCCGACGCCGATGTGAACCCCTCCTACCGTTATTTGGGATCCCATTGGTGGCCTGTTCCGAGAACCATAAAAACACATGGCTTCGGACTTGTGCAGGGCCACCTCGAGACCCAGTTGCCGGATCCTCTCAACGACTGTCGCAACCCCGCGTGTCATCACTTCGGCCGCCGCCTGGTGCGACCCCCCCTGTGCCAAGACTAGCGTGTCGTCAGCGTAGCAGACTACGTTGACGCCGCTAGGGAGGTCGGCGCGCAGCACCCAGTCGTAGCCGATGTCCCACAGGAGCGGCCCCAGAACCGAACCCTGTGGAACACCGCACGACATCTCTCGCCGGTTCCATTCTCCCCGGTGACCGGGGTAGATGACGGCCCTGTCCGTCAGATAGGCCTCAACCACGCGACGGAGGTAGGTTGGCATCCGGTGATACCGGAGTGCCTCCCTGATGCAACTCCAGGGCAGGGAGTTGAAGGCATTGGCGATGTCAAGAGACACCGCCAAGACGACCCTGCCCCGGGACACCGCATCCCCCGTCGTGAGGGCTCTCACGCGCATGATGGCATCCACCGTTGAGCGCCCCGTGCGGAAACCGAACTGGTTCTCCGCCAGATTCGGCCCCACCCTCACAAGGTGCCCGACGAGGCGGTTTGCTATGACTCTTTCAAAGAGCTTGCCCACCTCGTCGAGCAGCACGATGGGCCGGTAAGCGGACGGAGAGTCCGCAGGGCGCCCAGGCTTCTTAATGAGGACCAGTTTCCCCGTCTTCCAACGAAGTGGGAACTGGCCTCTCTCCAAGCATGCGCTTAAGAACCCCCTTAGTCGAGGCCCGAGAGCCTCCAAGGCCAGGACCCAGGCTTTCCCAGGTAAGCCGTCGGGTCCTGGGGCGGTATTTTTGGCCTTCAGCCTGTTTACCGCCACTCTCAGGTCTGCCTCAGTCACCTCCAGAGCGTCGTCATCGTCGTCGCCGACGTCGGTGTGGTCTGCATCGGGCACCGCAGGTGGCGGAGCCATATGCGAAGGGAACAGAGCGCTCACCACGTCCTTCACCAGCTGGGGCCGGAGACTCTGCGTCAACGGGGGGGTGCATTCATATGCTTACCACTTGAAAAATATAGGTATCAAAATGGAGGCCGTTTTATTGTGAATACAGTAGTACTGTAGTACACAGTCAGTGAAGTTTTATTTAAGATATAAATATTTTTTTTTAATTATAGTCATGACCATATTTTTTACGGCAACCCTGTTGGTATCAGAAACATATTTTATTTGATAAAATATAATTTTATTAATTATTTTTTTTTTAAATTTATTTGTTGAAATATAATTTTCATCTGGTAAGCAGGTGGGTAAAGGTCGATCTTACTTCGGATCTTAGACTATCATAGGGCATCAACAAATTTGCCCCCGTCGCTGTCAATGGGAAAAGTGCTCAAAAGATTGGTTGCTTTGCCAGGTTGAATGGCAATGCTGATTTGGTAAAAAAATGCTAGCCGCTTGAAGAGTCGACCAACTGCATAGCGATGTCTTGAAAAACTAGGTGATCACTCAGCCCTAGTGTATCAATAACAAACGGCTCAAATACACAACTCCTGAAACTATGTGTCAAATTTTTAGAATTGTCAAAACAAATCAAAATGAGTAGAGACTCAGGTCTTCTTGCATCACTTCACCAAATGCATTGAGAACCAAAAACATTTTAAATAAAATCATTTTATTCGCGTCAATCGTTTGAAAATTAAAGAGACAGCGTTTTTTCCATTTGGCGGTTTGTGGTGGTCGTGGACCTCAGTTTACCTATGAACCACTCCTCGCTCATGGCAGTAGTCGACGGCCTCCACAAGTTGGCGGAACCAGCGACGCCCTCGAATCTCATCGATATGTTGATCCTTGCGTATTATGTCCAAGAGACTGCCGTTTTCGGCATATTCCATCACAATATAGACCCTGGAATGTGTGAAAGGAGAGGAAAAAGAGTAAATTCTGTTTTAGTAAGTTTTTTTGCCGATCACACTCAATACGAAAAAGATTTGAGTATGAATGTGTATGGCTATGTCACCGGAAAATTGCAGACTATGTAAGATTGTAATAAATCTATATAAGATCTTAATTTCTCGATATATTATGAAAAAATCGTTTTGTTTACAATAAATCCCATCCAAATTCACTATATATCCATCCGGGTCTTATTAAGAAAAAATAGTTTACAATTTCACTCGATATTTTACAATCTTACGGCGTTTGCAAATTTCCGGTGACAGAGATAACATTAGGGGCAGATCAAAGAAAGGATGGATAGGCTGTGAATAAGAAAGGGGATGATTACTGATATGATAATAGAGAAGAATGGAAAAAGAAGAATAGGTGCGGAGACAGTTATGAAGAATGATAATACTAAACACTGAGATTAAGATTGCCTAGTGTGATGAGTGTAGATTAGTATAAATTTCTTTCAGGGAGTGAGCGTGAGAGGAGGTGTGAGTGAGACAAATATATTTTAGTCATTATTGTGTGCTTACCGTGCTTACCGCCTGAAAGTCTAGTTAAGGCGCCATACAGACCTGGGTTTGGTTTGGTTGTCATAGAAAAACTATCGTTCCATGATAAGATACAAATAGACTGAGATTCCAGGACTGCCAGACCTCCCTCATTTTCTCACTAACAAAATATGTGGGATAGAGTAGTGTCAGTATGTACTTTTAACATAAGTATAGCTGCTAGCTTGGGCGGACGGCCATATATATTTTTTGTGATGTATTAATAGTATTTCAGTAGTAAAGGATATAGTTTCGCATCCTCCCAAATCTTGGCATTATTTAACGTTTGTTACTTGCACTTATTAAATAAACTATGTCCAAATTTCAGCCTTGTGAATAGAAATCCACTCGAGGATGCAACCAGCTCTTTGACTGTCAGTCGTTAAAATATTATTAAATTATTATTAATTATTTAAAAATATTTTGTAAAACATAAATAAAAATCAGCACCCAGACTAAAAAAAAGTGATTTAGCACCTGGTACCTGGAAATCGGCCGTGGGTCCAAGCTAGCAGGTTTGCGTGTGTTAAAAGTGCATACTAAGACTACTCGAAAATAAGAGGTCTGGCAGTTCTGGGATCTTAGTCCAAATAGGATATATCTTGCCAGTAAAGTTCCATTGCAGGGTTTACCCAGGGACAAGCAAGGGAGGAAGGGAATAGGTTCTATTCCACACATGTCTGTCCAGTCCACAACTACTGAGGATAGGAACAGTGGGATTCAAGAATATACAAGAAAATTCGCCTTGATTCGAACGTTTTAGCTAAGGATGTGGTCGTATACCTGTGTGTGGTTTCTATTGCTTGTAGAAACCGTATCAAGTTCTCATGTTTGAGACCTTTTACGACTTCGATTTCTCTAGGAAGAAACTTTTTCAAATAATCGCCTGGTGCTTGAAACTTGCTTATTATTTTGATTGCCACTTGACAGTTATGTCTGTCGCTGGTTGCTACCTATAACAGAATTTTGAAATATTTATTGTGACAAGATGGGTATCCCTTTTTGGGTTGTGGAGATCAGATAAGCAAGCTCTCCATGTGAAATATTCGTATTCAGCTGCATTTGGTTTGCTGGAAGTTTGGCAGATAACATGATTGGTGAGGTTGAGGTAGCTATATGGAATCTAGAAAATATCTCCAAAGGACGGCAGATTTAATAAAAATATTTCTTTTGGAAATAAACACAGCATTGGTTTTCGGAACTTGGCAGGTTTGCAATATTTTTTTACTCTGTATTTGCTGAATTTTACACAACGATAATGTTTTGCAACAGTTCATATACCTTGACTGTGGCATAAGAACCAGACCCTATGGTACGTCCAAGTACATAGCCGTGAGATTCGAGGACAGTTAGTTTTCTTTCACATTTCGCTTCTACACCACTATGCACAGTCGCTGTGGGCTCAGTCGACATCTCGCCGCGGACATTTTCATTGGCTCTAACATCAGGTCCAGGCATATCACAGTAATGAACGTATATATAAAATTGAAGTTTAGTAAAAGTCACATTATATTGAATTTTGCCTCATTTTATTTTTCACATGATGATTTTTATTATATTGTACATGCTGTCATTTTTGTCAAAACCGATGATTTTTGATGTCACGAGAACGTTTTTTCAAAAACAAGTCTTTCCATAGATTATTTTTATAGTGCCAGTACGTTATGTCGGTCGTTGTGAAATTATTAAGCTCAGGTGTGTGTATCCGAACGTCAGTGTAGATACCTGTATATTGTCATTTGATTTTTTTCTCGCCTTATATAAAGTCAGTTGCTTATTCTAATAATATTATTTAACTTTATTTTTAAACCTTTGAAGTTTGGTTTGAATAAATTATAGGTGTTATTTAGGTTTTATCAATCGGAAAATATTAAGATGGACCTGTAAAAATGCACTGTTCGATTATTTTTCGATCTTTTAAAAATGTTGAGCTCTCGTATGATGATCGCTTTTCATTAATTAGAGTCTATTCTAAAAAAAAACCGTTTGGCTTTTTTAAATTGGCCTCGGTTATGTTAAACCATCCGCGAGCTGAGCGAGCGAAGCGGTTGGTGCCTCCAGGCCACAACTAAAATAGGACCCAGGGAAAAGAAGTAAGTATTCTTCTTCTTCTTCTTTCTTCAACACTAAATACATAAATAGTAGCTTCTGCCAAAGGCTTCGCACGCGTGAAAGTCGAAAATTATCCCAACGAAACATAGGATTTTTCATCACGTTAGTAAGTGATGAAAAATCCTATGTTTCGTTGGGATAATAATAATAGTCCTATTCCAGGACATAGTCTACCCGTGTGTCAAGTTTCATCCAAATCCGATCAGTCGTTAGGACGTGAATAGGTAACAAACAGACAAACAAACAGATTTAGTTTTTGTATATATAATGCTAGCTGCCACCCGCGGCACTGCTCGCATGAATGTCGAAAATTTTCCCGGGATAAAAACTATCCTATGTCCTTACCCGGGACTACAACTATCGCTATACCAAATTTCATCTTAACCATTTTAGTGGTTTAAGCATGAAGAAGTAACAGACAGACAGACACACAAGACTTTCGCATTTATAATATTAGTATGGATATGGATTTTCATAGATTTCATTTCCAGGTAAGTTTGTCATGTTAACAACGAACGCCCTGCACATTGGTAGGTCCAAGGCTCTGCGGGTATCAGTGACATTAAAATGAATTTCACGACACGAAAACCAACACAGTCGAATTCCTAGTTAAAACACTGTCGGTCCATCAACATTCAGTACAAAGAAAACAATTGGCGCGATTGGACCGTCGGCACTGGTTGGTCGAATTGTGTCGTGTGCGTTCAATTTCATCTACCTTTACATCACCACCAATCACCTTGGAGCCTCATACTCCATTCAGAACCTCTCTTACAAGCCAACCTCGCTGAAATCTCGAGTGTCTACATACAGTGGTCGGTTGAAATATTTCATTCGATGACCCATTTTCGTACATCCACGTTTTTTGTTTATTTTCATTCATAAAGCTTTTTTCAGTAGATATTCTCCTGTCCCCCGTCTTTTGTTACCTTAATTGCGTATTCTGTTTGCTTGCGTATTGCTGTCTGAATAAACCATTGTTACTTATTGACCTAAGGAGGACGAAAATAGCTACTTTTATAATAGTGGTTTTGAGTTATAATATTGCGGTTCATTGAACCTTGTGTGAGAATTCTTAAGTCAAGATGGAAAGTTTTTCCTAAAAGAATTAATGAAATTGTATCATCTGTCTATTATGTTCTCGTAGCAAATTCTTTAAAAAGTTGAAATTTGTTCGCAAACAAGATAAAAGGTAAGGAGACTTCCCAGCGTCTCTGCGTCTCCGCGTCTCCGCGTCTCCGCGAGGCGTCACATCAAACAATTAAGAGTTATCTCGGGAGTTAGAAGTGCGACACGATATATCGCAGACTTGATTACTTTTTCTCCTCGGCGAACTAATAAAAGTTGACCAGCAGACCGGGAACTAACAAGTCTCGTTTTTAATTGAAACACTGTACTTTAATGGAGAATTGATTCATGGTTTAAACAGAGTTTGTTTTTAAGGGCATCAAATAATTAAATATCTCTAACTCTTTTACAAAGTACCTAAATACGAAGGCATAGTCTAAATTCAAAGTATTTTTTTCCAAGTCAAATAATTTATTTCAACTAGACGTAGAACGTCAAATTATAGTTTCAAAATAAAATATTATGTCTGACTCTAGTTGTCCATTCGCAAGAAGTAGATTCCTATGGAGAAGAATGGACAAGAAGCTCCATAGTTACTCTTTTCAAATAAAAGTTTTAAAATATTTTGTATACATTAATTAAACATTAAACTCACAGATTTTTCACTTTTACATCCACATTTGCATGTATATGTACAATGTTACACATGTTTACAAACAAATAAATATATCTTAATATCTTAATCAATCTACATCTACACTAATATTATAAAGAGGAAAACTTTGTATTTTTGTGTGTGTGTGTATGTTTGTAATGAATAAACTCAATAACTACTGTGCCGATTTAAAAAAATATTTCACCATTGGAAAGCTACATTATCAGCGAGTAACATAGGTATGGAGGTATGCGGTACAGAGAGTAAAGTCCCGCACACCTCCACTGAAAAATGGGAGGATCCTCCGAACCATACGGTTGTTGTGTCTGGTGGGCAACTGCCCGATAGTTGATATTCGGACTGTTGTATATGTTCAAATCGCACGGAGAACTTTGCTAGCGCGATGCAGGATTTCTATGTTAGTTCGTCGTAGATGGCGCTGCGGTTCTTTTTGTTGCCGTACAAATTTCGCTTCTTAGTTTTTCATGTGGCGGCATTGATGCCGCTACATAGGCTATATTTTATCCCCGTATTCCCACGGGCACGGGAACTACGCAGGTGAAACCGCGTGACATCCGCTAGTTGATTATATGTGAGGACGACGCATCCAAAATTACAATACAAACACAACAATTACATAAGATATAAAGGAATACCAGCAGAGGTAAAATTAATAAGTTTTCTTGTAATGGTCATAGTACTCACAATTTATAAATTTTGCAACTATTGATTTATATAAATAACTACAATGGATCAGTGTGTAAGTTAAATTAAATTTAAAAAAAAACAGTAATTACATCCGCATATATAGTAAATATATCGACACATCAACAAGTTTGACTTTATCTACCCTAGATTATCCTATGGAGCAGGACCAGCATGTTTTCAAGCATTCTTATCTTTACTATAAAAAAAACATGTAAAAGGTGCTGTGAATGAGAAAAAAAGGTTGAAAATCGGTCTAAACTTTCTTGGTCAGCAAAACCCATTAAATTAGCTGGAAAAGGCGAAAATATCCGCAGAATGAAACGTTAAAAATATCGCTGAGCGCTCGTTCCCTTCGATCTTAGACGTCAATAATGGACTGGAAGCAAAAAGTTTAGCTCCGGGCAAGTTATCAATTGTATCTACCAAGTTGGAGCAGAGTTTTTCATTCATTTATTGCACGCAGAGCACAAGGAAATGCTTAATGGTTATTCTCTTGGTCGCATTTGATATAAAAGCTGAACTTTGTCGCTATCAGAGAATCTTTGTGGCTTTTTATTTGTTCTATAAAGTGCAATTTTTACTAAGTTTGAAGTCTGGGACGATGTAAATGGATTTGTGGAGTAATTCAAATGGAAATGTCTTTTGTCTGTTACAAAATGGATCAACATTCTGTTTATTCTAGACTTAGTTATTGTGTTCTAAAATGCGCAAAGATAAGTGCTTTTTGCTTTATTGGACATCTGTTTCATTATTCCCATTAATCGTCTGCACTAAATGTGCTTTATAAAAGTCTATTGCGTTTTCATTAAAGTGAGAGGCAAGAGCATTCTATTAATATTAACGTACACTTATAATTTCAGCGCTAGATTTATCTTAATTACGTCAGTTTGCGCTGACGTCGCAAAATGAACAATTAAATCCATTGTTATTAAAGTTGAGCTGCATTCGTGTTGGGTGCAGGCGGGACGCCGTCCCGGAACTCAGTTGTGCCATTGTTTCTCTAAACGGTCCTCCACAAGCGTCCGTCGCAACTCACCCAGTTAGTTTTACGAGTTTTCACCTGTTGGGGGTCGGTCAATGAAACTGTTGTTTGGTTTCGACTGTTATTATGGTTTTCGTAGAGTTATAGTTTGGGGGAAAACATGGAACTTGTACAATAAAGGCTTACGTTGGTTGAATTTAAATGCAGCATTCGAATTGCTTTTGACTTGAAGTGCTTCTAATATGGAACACTTTTAACCAGACATTAGGAGAAAATTCCTAAAATAACCAAGACTATATCGTTTGTGAATAAAATCCCAAATACGTTTGGACTACGAGAATAAAAAATATTTTGAGATTTCACATCGTGCGACATAAACTCGAAACGGTGATGTAAATGTGAATAATGAAAATAACTGGGGGTTGTATTACATTCCTTTTTAAACACGGGGCAGGTAAACAGACAGGGGCCGGTAACACCTCGTCCCTTTTGTTATTTGTAGAATTTTAATAGAAAGGTCCGCGTTGGGAACCCGCGCACGGAAAGCATTCGTTCATTTGTTTTGTCAAAATCATAGAACACAGCGCCTACCACGAATATTTGACCTACGTAAGTGAATACCTATAAAAAACTTCAACCCCATAATAGATTGGTTTAATTTTATGCGACAATAAGTATCATACAAAAATATGAATATAGTATCCAATTTAAATAAATATTATGTGCGAAACGAGTATTATAATTATAGTAAAATTAATAACATTACTATAAGAACTTCAAAACATTCGTGATAGGCCCCCAAAATAGACTAGAAATCATTTATTCGGCACAAACACAACAGCAACAAATACAAAGTAAAAGAAATAATGGAAAATATGATTTTATTGCCCTAAGCGTGCTTCGCAGCACTTGCTGGGCGTCAGACACCCAGCGCTGGTGAACAGCCGCGCCGACAGCGAATAGAGACGAACGTACTCGAATGAACGTAACGAATCATATTCGTGACCACTTAGTAAGTGCTGAGCACAAATTATAGCTGTCATATCCAGAATTGCCACGACCACCGTCTATGATATCGGCTAAATCACCATATGTAGAGCAGGGATTGGTGACACTTACTGACACGCTTGGTTTGTACAGAAAGTTGACAATGGTTCCGTCTCTAGATATGGCCGCTGTGGCGTTTCCGAGCTCTGTGTATGTCAAAATCATACATACAATCACAATAATAACGGGTAAAACTGACAAAATCCGGGTTCTGTATGACACGTTTTGTCACAATTACCGTGTAAATGTGCGTTATTACAAAATTGACGGCTTATCCGGATTACCCGGTTCATAAATTAAAGTTATTGCGTTTCTGTTGAAGTTATGGCGGATAGTTTAGGGACGTCCAATTTATTTTGTGACCGAAAATTTTCGAGTGAATGGTATTTTGGTGCTTGACCTCAATTCGGTACCTTCATCAGTTGGGTTAATTGCTAAGCATTGACCTCCTCGTAGATCACTGGAATGAGGTTGTGATTCTGCCAGGTCATGACGACCCAATCACCATGCCAGTCCAGGGATTGGTGGTCACTACTGTAAATCATATTATTTAAAAACACATTCCTTAATAAACTTGTATTGTTGTTTTTTGCTTCGACAAAATACTGAATAGAGACGTAAAATAAGAACAAAAAAAAAATTTAATCGTTTTACCACGAAGTTTTTGAGACTAGCCTGTTACGATATAACCAACGTCTGCAACTCCTGAAAGCCAGAATAACACGGGTGCCCAACAATTAACGTCTAATAATCGCCTATCATTATCAATTAGCTGCCGCCCGCGGCTCCGCCCGCGTAGTATAGTGCTGCGCTCTATATCTTTATAAACTGTAGGCTTCTTTTTATTTTAGAATGGGAATTCATCAAATGACTCCTTCCGCTCTGGGCGGAGCGGAAGGGAGTGTCAGACTCTTACTAGCTAAAACGGTTGATGACCTGGTGAAGGCCACTGGAATCCGCTGGAATTCGCTGGAATCCACTGGTATAAGACCCGTCCATGTGACGACTCTTGGAAAATTAGCCGAAAGACATCCACTGCTAGGCAAAGACCCTCCGTCTTTCAAAATCACAATCAAAAGTCATTTATTCAAATTAGGCTGAGTGCCAGCACTTTTTGAACGTCAAATTTCTACATAAAGACAGTCCCCCAAAACGCCCGCCCGTCACCACTTCCTAGCAGTGGACGTCTTTCGGCTAATTTAATGATTATGATGAGTATGTTCAAGCAAATATTCTTTGCAAGGTACTTGTTGTACATGTTCGTAGTTCCTACATTGGAAACCGCTATGGTAACCCATCATTAATTGTTCGTTATAAAGTGTTTATTGGTAAGCTCTTAATATGCTGCGGTCGCTAATGCACAATAACAAGCTCCGAGTTAAATAAACGTTGATTGTAATCGACAGTGTTTTTAAACACAAGGGTTTTAATTTAAGAGTTAATACGGTGAACCAATGTTGCTGCTGTGATATTTTATTGAAATAACTTACTATTCAACTACTTTTACCCGACTGTGCGGCGCCAAGGAGGGTAATGTGTTTATCAGCCTATATGTACAACGTGTAACAGACTAAACGCAATATCTCTTAAGGGATCCTGCCAGGGTTGTGGAATTTGTTCGAAAGAGTCACCGCGGCCCTGGAACTCAAAGGGCTTTAGAAGGAACACGGATGGGTTTTAGTCAGTAAGAATCTGATACGCCCTTCCGCTCCACCCAGAGCGGAAGAAGTCATTTGATGATTTCTCATCCTTAAAAAAAGGGATCATTGTATCATTATGAACAACTTTTAGAATGGTACAGGGTACAGGTACAGAGTACAGTCCCTACAGGTAAAAAGGTACTCATAATTATGAACATCTACTACTGTGGGACCAACAATGAAATCACGAATAAAGATCGACTGCCCCATACAGTTATGTGCGCTGTTTAGTTTTTAACGCGTTAGTAGGTTAAACGCTTATATTGTATGAATCGATGAAACCGCCAGTTTCAATCCAATGCATCACAGACACTGTAATGGCAATTTTCAAATAAAAGTGGCATGAACGTCTTACGTTTTAAAGTATCTAGTTTACTTACATGAAAAATTCGCTGCTACGAATTTCAGAGTTCGTAGCGCGGTTACGTTGGTTCGTAGCGGCTACGTGAAGTGCTACGGTTATAGTTTGCTCCGAACTGTTTTTGTGGCGACATGAGAAAAATATATTGTACTGACTTTTGCCCGCGGCTTCGCTCGCTTCATATACATTTTTACAAAACAAGTAGCCCATAATTGTTTCCAGGGTATCTATGTCTGCACCAAAATTTATCAAAATTGGTTCAGCGATTTAGGTGTGAAAGCGTAACAAACAAACTCACTATCGCATTATAAATATCAACTTCTTAGTTAGGATTGTATACAGCTTCCTAAAGGTGTGATTTCAATAGTTTAGATAATTATTCCGTGGCCTACGAATGTCATACATGACTTTTTTTAACCGACTTCAAAAAAAGAGGAGGTTCTCAATTCGACTGTATGTTTTTTTTAGTGTGTTTGTTATGCGATCATTTCGCCAATTATTAATGGATTTTTATTTATAACAATTATATTTTATTTAGGTACCTAGCTCCTACCTCTACCTATATAAAATTATTTAAAATACTAGAACACGTTCAATTGTCCATTTTAGCATCTATCTCTGAAACGTCTAGTACAGCAAACATCCATTTGCGCTTAGCGTGGTCAGACAGGTCGGAAAATTAACATGTATACAGGGTGGCATTTTACGACAGTGAAACCGAAAAATTGTTATTTTTTTGGGGTGATAATTTGAAACCTCAGAATCTGTAACGAAGTGAATCACATGACATATAAATTTGAAATATCTTGGCCTGGCTTTATTTAGAATTGCCTGAATATTTAATACAAATTATGTGCGGAATTATGCAATTATACAACTGTTAAGGTACGTTGGGAACCAAAATATAACAATAGTGAAAACGTATTGAATATCTCTTAGTATCTATGCATTTAGAACTAATTGAGTTTCAGGAACACCCTACATTCCAACAGTTGTCAAAATAAACAAAGCAGGCAACACTAAAGGTACAATTTATCTCCATTTATTATTGGAACGTAATATTTCTGTTTCAATTAGTGGCACGCTTCCGTCAATATTGCAAACGTAGCTAATTGTCTGTGACTATTTTAATTAGTTTCTGTCGGACATATGAATGGTAATGACCGAATGTATGTAGCGTTGGCTTACCTGCTAATGTTGCAATGTTTGTTAAAATTATGCTGTTTGATGCCTGGATGTTTGTTTGTGAAATTTAATTTGATAATGGGTTGTAATTGTGAGCGAAATGTTGCCATTTTAAATATTACGTATATTTATAAATAATTTTTCATGCTGCGACGTCGGATGTCACCCAGGCACAGCTAGCTGTCGCTGAAAAACAGCGCTGGCTGCGGCTCCCAAACGGGTTCCAGCATTATTATAAGGCGTTACGCAGTTGGTTAAAGGACCTGATACTGAAGGCAGTACTCCTCGATACGGCTCGGATTGTGAGGAGGTTCCTTTCTCTGGAGCCCTAACCATCGGTAGCTTGGGCTCTGCTCCCGACACCGGCGGACTACTACTTTTTATATTTTGAAATGTGTTTTTTTATTTAAAAATGCAAATTACTATTTAAGGAAAATAAATACAGAGAATAATAATAAGGCTTGTGTTTAAACACCGCCCAAAAAAGTACCTATTTCGCAACCAAAAAAATTCTAAACGGTTACCAAAATGGATTAATGGTCACCAAATAACGTTTCCTAAAATATTATGAAATAAATCCATTTTTCCTATTATTGTCTGTCATAAAAATATATGGACGCCTTAAAAATACACTTTAGACTAAATATTATATATTGTCACTACTTAGCTGTTACCAATTATGTAATACCATGAGTTCTAATTTGAACAATCTCTTTTTTCTATTAATGCAAGTCGTTTCTAGCACTCGCCGGCCGCTGCCGCGGCACCGCTCGCTTCGCTCGCTCGGCTCGTGCGTAGGAGGTCACAGTTTTAACCTAACCTAACCTACACATTTTGTTTAAAGAAGAAATTAACCTATACTAATCTTTGAGTTGGATAGAATTTGGTGTCCATTTTAGGAACCAAAAATAATATTTGTGCAAGGTTTGTGATTTTTCTGATGTTATTTCATTTATTTTGGATCATAATATTATATAGTTTAGGGCCCTCATAATAAAGTCAATTGATTTTTTTTGGAGTTGTTTATTTTATTTGGTGGCTAGGCTTAGAGTCTTAAAAATATTTTTGGTGGCCGTCTAAATTATACCCTAATAATAATAATCATTTAGTTATCAGGCTACTGAAGCCCATAGACACAATGCAAAATAATATTAAAAAATAATAAACTAATGCATATTAATAAACCTTATTAAACTATTGCACACGAAGTGACGGCGTCGTGTTTCGCTGACTGGTGTAGCGCAGCTGGCCGCGGAAACGTCGATACACGACACCCTTCGGCCAAAACTCTTCTTTGAGGAACATCTCGAGCTGATGAGTTGGAACCCGCACCACAAACGACTTGAAGTTTGTGTTGCTATGCAATGTGATGGTGGATGTTTGTTTGTGAAATGTGCTCTTGTGATTGCTATTCGTGTTTCATAAGTACTCATGGAATCATTTCTTTCTCATTTTTTGTACAACTGCGTACAGGTTACTTAACTTTTTTTAGAGTAGCTCATGCCACTTCTACTTCCACGTTCGTGGAAGAAGAAGTCGTATTCAGGACTTCATTCTTGGCTGTAGCACTAGCTAGGCAAACGCTACAGAAGAATGCAAAATAAATATGTAAAGAAAATTTGCATTTCATTATTTTGCTTTTAAACCTTATTTTGGGCCAAGCTCAAATAGTAATTTATATCTCCCGGACAAAAATAAATAACCACCACCACCACAGAAGTCAAAACATTGCATCAAGCCATTTATTATTACCATCTATCACTTAGGTTAGTATTTCCAGGATAACACTTAGCTTTAAACCGTTAAACCCAATAAAACCGGCAAAACATTGCCAAGATACAAAAACATAATTTACAAACAAATAACAAGACTATTTTTAACATTTTAAAACACGACCACCCCACACAGCAACAATTCTATTGCAATTAAAGATTGCATCAATGTTTCGAGAGAGCTCTCAAGAGGGGTTCTGCCCACCCCGCTGTAACAGAGTTAAGTAGCGTGAAGTTTGTGTGATGATCTCTTCATATCAATTTAAATCGCTTTCTCAAGTACTGTGTAAATTTTCGCTTTGATATCCTTTATAAATGCTTTTGCTTTTAGTCGATATTTTTGTAGCGTCATCCGTCGAATGGTAGAAAACTTGAACTTTTCTAAAAAGCAAACTTCTATTATAATCTGTACTATCTATTATCCTTAACATTAACTTTTTAATTATTCGAATCATTTTTCGATTTACTCCTTTGTGTTTGTGAGTTTTTTTTTCTGTAAAGTCGACTGTCCACTGATACGTAGGATGTACACGTGGAAGTTGGAGACGTTAGCTGCGCGATTTCTTTGTTTGTAACAACCACGCCTTTGTCTCAGTGGACGACCCCTCTTTCATCTCTTCTCTAAAGGCAAACAAAACGTTTCAGGTACGTTATTGAAACCGGCCATAAATAATACAAAACAAAGTCACTGTATGCCTCTGTATGGCGCGTTGTGTTCAACGCGCGCCTCAAAGAGATGTCCGCATAGGAGACGGGGCCCGCTAGGGCCAGAGCCTGCCAGGGTTGCGGAATTTGTTGCAAATGACGATGGATGGTGAGGAAGAAGATAACAAAAGAAAAGTTCAATGAATTGCTTGAGCAATGCCTTAAAAGAAAAAGAGTGACTGATAGCGTGACGGTTCCTGCCAGGGTTTCGGAATTTGTTCGAAATAGTCACCGCGGCCCTGGAACGCAGAGGGCTTTAGAAGGAACACGGATAGGGTTTAGTCAGTAAGAGTCTGACACAACATTCCGCTCTACTCAGAGCGGAAGAAATCATTTGATGATTTCCCATCCTTAAAAAACAAGCCGTGTGTTAGTGTAGAGCCGTTAAAAAGGATTCTCGAAAAGATTCCAAAAATATTTACAAACAAAATACATATTAATATCTATTTCACTATTTGTACGTACAGCTTAATTAATACATAATCTCTAACAGTATAGGTACAGTTACATACAATATATGTATATCAAGTATTGTTTACAGCGGACTGTTCCTAGAATCAGAACGTTTTGTGTCATTTAATTAATTAGCTCGTTAATAACGTTGTTAGTAACATTTGCGGCAAACACGTCTATGTATCAAACTAAGTATTGATTTATAAACGGCTATATGTTGCACTTATGGTCAGATTTTATGATTTGTGACGGTATCAGTCATGGTTTAGTCGCCCTAGTGATATCTAATGGGTAAACGTACTTCAGGGGTTTTATGCAAACAATAACAAAATGTTATTATAAAACTTTAGAATTCTAATGGCTTTTCCTGTTATCTGTTAGTAATAGATAAACAGTAAAACAATACTGTATTTTTTTTATTTTTTTTTCGGAGATAAGTGGGGTAATAGTTAATGTGAGAGAAAGAAAGAAAATACGTTTATTCCGTCAGAAATGACGCACAAAAACGCATAATTAACATTTGCATCTATATCCTTAATAACATTGAAACTGCATCACGGCTTTAATATCATGAAGAAACAGAATACGCTCACAGTAAGCCCTTTCATTTGATATCACACGGTACAGTTTGGTTTAAAATATTGGCAAATGCACATTTTGGCATACCTAACGTGCGTGTTTCATGTATGTGCTAAAAAAATATTATTCTTTCTTTCTTCTTGTTTGCGTACCTCACCAAATGTCTCGCTACGCGCGTCCTACGCTCCGTGCTACGGCGTAGCAGCCTCATCGGTCGGATTTTAAAAGAGGCCAAAACTTTTGAATATACAGGGTGTTCTAGAAGTACGTGGTCATATTTTAGGGTAATATTGGGTAGCTGATATAAACCAACGAAAAAAAACAAAACGAAAAAAGGGACTTTTTTCAAAAAAGTCGACCACAAATATCGACTAAAATGTTACAGTTGCTGGCATTCACTTGACAGCCGGGACCAACGGCTTAACGTGTTTTCCGGGGCAAGGAGGAAACTCGGTATGTTAAGATGGTCATCCATCCAAAGACCAACCTGGGCAAGCGTTGCTTAACCTTGATCGGCCCGTGCGGCTGTAATTCTTTAGCCACGAGCTCCACCAACATCTTCCTTAAATATGACCACAAACTTCTGTTACACCCATAGAGATTGTAATAATTAGAGAAGTATATTAACGTAATCATGAAAATAAATGTTATTGATAAAACACTTTTCAGGAATTTTTGATATTGGGTAACTTTTCTTTTCATTTAATTCTGATGACTGGTTAGTTTTATCATATTTATGACTTACCTCATTTATTTAGGTTTACTTTTGCAGCTGTAAGTCTATCTTTGAAACCTTATTTTAAAACCTAGGAAATGCCACCACATGCCTTTTCAATTTTCTGTTTCATTCAAAATACAATAGTCGTAAGTACAGATATCAAACGCGCGATTACAAAGTGATCAGTTATTAAGACAATAGTCCGACTTCAGAAGTGGAAGTCGATCGCACTTAGAATTAGTTGAATTGATGTGGTGAATCCTCTGGCAGTGCTAGTGTAAGCACATTAAGCTGGAGTTGAGTGACGATAGTTTGTCGTTCTTGTAGATTAGTGACTTGTTGAACTAACTGCATTAGTACGAATATTAGGTGTCTAAGGCGCCCATTACACGCTCATGCACGTGGCACTCAAACTTTCCAAAAGTCATTAATGACGAATGAGTGACGGTGAGTGATGGAATTCAATCGACATTAGACGCTCGTCCTTAAATACGCTACGATATATTATTGGCTGATATATGAGATTCAAAAAAGGACAAGGACTGAACCCATTCCATAAACATTTAAAACAGACCTATTCACTTCAAAGTAACTAATGAAATATCCACATTTTCATCAATCAATTGTATGCAACCATCAGTCCCTGCATTCCATGATAGATTATCCGTCAGTCAAAGCATTGACTGTAGTAAAACTGATAGCAAAACCTATCGTGTAACCTATCGTGTAATGGGCGCCTTACAAGAGTTTAGGTCGGAATACTGCAAGTATTTGCACTGTACCTACAGGTCGGTATTTTACTTATTTATTTCGTTTATTGTAGATTAGTGACTTGTTAAAGTACAGTATCACAGTATTCCTACCTCACCTTGAGGTAGGAATACTGCAGGTACCAGTTCAGTACCTATAGGTCGATATTTTCGTACCTACTTGTGACCGTAAATTGTTTTACTTAAATAGGTTTGTGGTCTTAGAAATAAGATGATTAACGTAGAACATAACAAGTATCCTTAAACAAGGTGAATAGAAATGTAGGAATTAATTGAATCAAAACTTTGAAGAAGATTTTCACGTTTTTTTTAGTTACTTGAAATTAAAATGTTAGATACCAATAATGTGGAATTCAAATAAAAATCCGAATCGAATTTTGTTTCGATTTAACCTTGTGTTCTTTTCACCCCGTTCTACCGGTACATAGATATAACAGAAGCTATTGTGTTAAAGTCTTAATAAATTCATACAATTGAAATTATTCCTCATTCTCGTCTCTGAGTCTCCAGCCTTTTTTCAAGCGACGCGCCACCACATCAGACGGTTCTGTTCTACTTATATCTAGTGTATTCTCGGTCTAAAATCTTCCAAAACAAATATTTGTACAGTATTTTTACACCAAAACGTTCACCCTGTCTCTCGCGACACATCCACTAATTAACCGTAATACTTTAAAAGAAACTGTTGGAGTATTTCGCCGTTGACGATCCTCCAGTAGTTGTTGTAGGTTGTAAAGGATAAACACCAAACCACTAAGTAACACTTTAAAATGTTTATTTGTAAATATAGAAAGTTATGTTTAGTTATCTGAGCCGCACTTATTATTTACTGACACAATACCGCGTGACGGAGGTGTAGTTACGACTAATTAAAATGTAGAGTTTATTATGCAAAATGTATTTCGCTGTATGAGCATTATTGGCTCGTACATGCTCCCGAGGGAAAGATAATAGGCGTACTCAGATTGCTAAAATTGCGTTACAAGTTAAAAGAGTACAAAGTAAAAAATAAAAACAATAAAATAATAAGTAAAAACAAAGTTTAAATTACAAATGACTATAGTTTGAATCTAGTTCCCATTGGGTACTTCGAATGACCATCATCTGTTTCAGATTTGTTTGCAAATTCCTTCAGTTCTATACTTTCTAACTTCTTTTCTGGAGGTGTTGACGAAAGTATCTGTTGAGTCTTAGTGTTGGTGGAGATGTTGCTTTTCTTGCACGACGGAAGATATCTTCTTATGAGCCATACTATAATAGCAACGACGATTCCTCCCACCAGCAAAGAACTTATAGTATAGTTGCCGATGTCATGGATACTCAGTTCGCTGGGCAGATTTTCTCGTGCCTTTTGTGCAGTTATCTTGTTGTCCAGTTGTTTGTGCTCATCAGATAAGTTTAGTTTCGGTAGCACAATCTTCGTATTCTTTAGAGTTTTCCAGATGTCATTTGGTGGATCAATAGTTGGTACCTCTAAAGTCATTCCAATATTTGTATGGCTACTAAAAACGTTGTGTGAGTATATAGTAGCGTCTTTGTGTTGTAGTACACAATCCTGACCTAGGGCCATGAGTCCTGACTTAGCAATCGTTAGCGTTGTAATACGATTCTCGCACACCATTCGTGGCGCACACTCCTTGATACAGTTATACAGCCATATGTTTGGTCTCTAAAGTTTTATCCATTGGTCAGAGCATTGCTGTGGTATCCAATCGCATGTGATGTTGTTTACATTTTGACTAAGCATTTTTGCTTCACAAGATGCTGTGGCTCCATGTAAGTTGCTAATAGCTGTGTAGGCGTGGCAGATGTAGTTGTCCGCCCCCATTGTCGTACATTGTTGAAGATCAGCCTCTTCCATCTGTATATAGGTATTTTTTACGAAGTTCACTCCGATGTACTTTGTTGTTATCGCTATCACTTGACATTGGTTATTTGCGTGCTGTGTAGGTATAGGTATGTTGCGATATAATGTGTATTCGTCATCGCTTAGTAGTGGGATGTGTAGTTCGAATAGTAGGTATTGTTCTGTGAGCCGTGCTTTGACGTAAATGATCTTGTAGATATCTTTAATATTTGCTCCATTTCTGTTTGTAATGGGTAGCGTTAATCTTTTCGATATAATTCCAGCAATGAAGTGGAGTTGTTCAGACAGTTGTGCCGGTGTGAATAGTTCCATATCCAAATTGCCTCTGTAGATATCTGTCAATGCGTTTAGCAGCATTTGTTGGTTTCTTCTCAATACTGTCAGTAGTAAGCTGGCAGTCAGGGCTCCAGCGTTGAGGTCATTCATTGTTTTCATGATTTGAAATCTGTTTTCTATCACTGCTGTATTGTATCTTGTTTCGTTCATAAATTGCTGAATTACTTCTAGTTGCGTTTTCACAAAGTCTTCATTTTTCTTTATGATGTTGTTTTCTGCTTCGATGATCAATGTTTGATTTCTTATCAGCTCCAACAAATATTGTTCGTTTGTTTGGATTTTTTGAATGTCTTGAGAGTATTTTTCGGCGAAATCGCTATCAAGGACTCCAAACAGGGCTCGTGCAATGTTTCCTACGCCGTTGACGTAGCCGCGACGCCTTCGTTGTTGATGTTGAGAACGTAACAATACGTTATATTCGTTCAACTGGTTCAGTTCGTACTGAAGTTGTTTTGTCGTCGAGTGACATGGCTCGTTGGGCATTGTGTCGCATAGTTGAGCTAGACGATTCACAAATTTCTCGACCTTTGTTGTACTTTGCCAGAATGTTGTCAGATTGTAGTATACTAGTAGTTTCCATTCATCGTGTATAAGTTGAATATTTCCAGCAGGATCGAAGTAAATGGGTTGATTTTCAACTAACTGTGTTATTTTGAAATGTTGCAGGGGGGTTGTTTGTCCGCATGATAGCATTGTAAACAGTACTAGTAATGCCATGAGCAAGCTGTTAGCCCCTCTCTGGGTTTTACTGGCCCCTTTAGTTTTATTGCATTGCTTCGATTCAGGAATCTCTTTCTGTGAATCCATGCCCTCACATGCCTCGTTGATAGGTAGTGGGGCTAGTTTGACAATAGGTCTTTTTAGTATTCCACTTTGTGTCTTGAGCGTTACTACACGCACTAGGTTATCGCTGCCTGGGTGCAGTTCTACGACGCGGCCCATAGCCCACCTGCACGGAGGTAGATTATTTTCCTTGACGAGAACTAGTTGCCCCTTTTGTATATTTTCTCTGGTTCGTTGCCATTTGTTTCGGTTTTGAAGTAAATGAAGGTATTCTTTCGACCAGCGATCCCAGTAGTGGCGGCGCATAAGCTCTATGAGTTTCCAATTGTTCCTGATGTCTATTGATTTCATTTCTTCAGGTTCATTAAGTGGTAGTGTGAGCGTCGGACTTCCCGTGAGTAGGTGCCCAGGAGTGAGATAGTCCAGATCTTCTACATCCTCAGATAACGGACTCAGCGGTCTGCTATTCATGCCCGCTTCGATTTGTGTAAGAAGAGTTGCAAATTGTTCGTAGGTTAGCTTCTGTTGTCCGATTACGCGTTTCAGGTGTGTTTTCATTGAGCGTACTGCAGCTTCCCATAATCCACCTGCCGATGGCCAGGATGGAGCGTTGAAATGCCACTCGATTTCTAGGTCATTGATCTCTTTAAAGAACTCTGAAGATAGCATTGTTCTGTATGTTTGGAACTCCTCATATAATACCTTTGCTGCTCCTACAAAGTTGGTTCCGTTGTCGGAATACATATGCTTTGGGGTGCCTCTTCTGGCACACATCCGTTTTAGTGCAGCGATGAAAGTTTGCGTTGATAGGTCCGAAACAAGTTCTATATGTACTGCTTTCGTCCACATACATATAAATATGGCTATATAGCCCTTACAAGTTTTTATTCCGCGACCTTTGTTTATCTTCACATCCACGTGACCTGTAAAGTCCACGCCAGTATGTGAAAACGGTCTCGACGGTGTGATCCTTTCTTTAGGAAGGTTACCCATCAGCTGTTCAGTTGGAGTTGTTGCGTATCGACGGCACCGGATGCATTGCCGCAGTCTCTTCTTGACAGTTCGATTACCACCGATGATCCAGTATTTATTTCTAGTGTAAGCTAGCGTTAATCTTGCTCCACCATGTAGTGTCCGTTGATGTGCCTTTTCAATTAGTAGTTGAGTGAGTCTTCCGTCTCCCGGGATGAGGATGGGATGTTTAGTGTCTACTGGCAAGTTTGAGTGATTTAGACGACCACCGACGCGTAAAACGCCAGCAGAGTCCAAAAATGGGTTGAGTTTCAAAATGGTGCTTTTGGTAGGAAGTTTTCCCCCAACGTTGAGAGATTTTATTTCTTTTTCAAAATAATTCCCTTGTATTGACTTGATGATTACTTCTGTAGCGTTATTTATTTCATTCAAGTTTAGTTCATTCCACTCATTTGACCTCCTTTTGTTTCGTAATACATCAGCGAAACGTATTATCCAAGCGAGTATTCTTGTAATACGATCTATGTTGCTATGCCGCTCAAGTAATGAATCGATTAATTCATTTTTAATTGGCATGGGTTCCGTACTATTTGTCGCGTAACAGTTTTTTAGAAAACCCTCAGTTGTAGTATAAGATTCTTTTAAGTTATTGTCCTGTTTTTCTTGTTCCTTAAGCCATTTAGGACCCTCCCACCACAGGGAAAAGTTCACCAGTTTTGATGGTGGAAGTCCTCTTGTCGCACAGTCGGCAGGGTTTTCGTTCGTTTTTACGTAACTCCAGTTTATCGCAGGTACGATGTTTGTTATTTGTGTCGTTCTGTTTGTGATATATTTTTCATATTTTGATTGACTTCCTTGAAGCCATGCTAAGACTACTTTAGAGTCGGTCCAGCAGTGTATCCTTAGATCGTAATCTGCTAGGATCTTAGTTATCTTTTCTAGTAGCTTCGCAAGCAGAACTGCGGCGCATAATTCCAACCTCGGTATTGTAGTTTTTTTTTTGAGTGGTGCCACCTTAGTCTTTGCTGCGAGTAGAGTGGTTACGTAGTGGCCTGTAGGTGACGTAGTTCGGCTGTAGATAACGCATGCGTAGGCTTTCTCGCTCGCGTCACAGAAGGCTTGCAATTCGATCGTTTTGTTTACGTTCTTCAACCATCTTGGTAAAGTGATTTTGTTTATATTTGGTAGATCGGAAATAATTTTCAGCCATTCTTTTTCGATGATATCGGGTACGTTTTCATCCCAGCCAATATTTTGACAGTCGTCACTCCACAATTTTTGAAATAAGAGTTTAGCTTGGATGGTCATTGGAGCCAACCATCCTAGCGGATCGTAGATCTTGCTTATCTCTGACAAAAGCCTGCGTTTAGTGTATGGTGTAGTTTTGTTATTGGCAGGCACTTCGCTAATAAAATGGAATGTGTCGCTTGAGTCATTCCATGTGAGTCCGAGTGTTTTGCTGAACTCTTGCTGCTTGAAATTAAAATCATTGTTGTGACTTTTCTCTTCCCCCTGTAGTTCTTTAAGAATAGATGGTTCATTCGTGGACCATTTCCGTAAAACAAAACCACCTTTCTTTAATAGTTCGCTAAGCTGTTTTTGCAGCAACTTTGTTGTTTCTATGGTATGGTGTCCAGTGATGGCGTCATCCATATAGAATTCGTTTTGCAGCGCCTTTTGGGCCAAAGGGAAAGCGTCGCCTTCATCTTCAGCTAGTTGTTGGAGAGTGCGCATCGCAATGAATGGTGCGACTTTGGTACCGTAAGTAAGAGTACACAGCTGCATCTCTCTGAGGGGTTCTCTGCAGGATTCTCTCCAGATTATCCTTTGCAGATGTTGTTGATCTTGATGAATAAGGATTTGACGATACATTTTTTCGATGTCCGCCGTTAGAACATATTTATAGCTCCGCCATTTTATGATCAGAGATAAAATGTCCTTTTGAAGGTTGGGCCCTTTTTCCATCAGATCGTTAAGACTGTAGCCGGAGTCTGTCTTCATGGATGCATTGAATACAGCTCGCAGTTTAGTCGTTGTAGAGCAAGCCCTTACCACGCCGTGGTGTGGAAGGTAGGCTTGTACTCGACTCTCGGATTCTGTCACTGGTTTCATGTGACCTAATTCGATGTAGTTTCGGATGAACTGTTTGTAAAGTGTAGCGAAGTGTTCTTGTTTCGCCATTTTCTTTTCTAAATGAAGAAATTGTGCTATAGCTTGAGGCTTGGATTTTCCAAGGTTTTGTTCATAGTTGGTGTTCATCGGCATCTTCACGACATAACGCCCGTTGCTTAATCGCTCTGTTGTTTCTGTGTAATGTTTTTCACAGACTTCGTCTTTTGTTGTTGTTTCAGGTTCTGAAGGAATGTCTTCTATCTCCCAAAAGGTTGTTATTTTATCTAGCTCCGTTAGAGTAACTAGACAGTTAAATTGCTTTGTAGCACCGCACAGTATCCAGCCTAACTTCGTCTGTTGCGCTACAGGAGAGTTAATGTTAGGTTTTAGTACTCCTTCTAAGATCACCTCAGAGTAAATATCTGCTCCTAGAAGTAAATCGATGGGCCCTGAGATGTTAAAGTCTGGATCGGCTAACTTAATATTGTGTAGATGTGTCCAGTTCGATGTGTCGATTGAAGAGTTCGGCAGATTGTTGATGAGTTTACTCATCACTAATGCCTCCGTTTGGAATGTATACTCAGAGTGGATGGATTTACATTCCAATTTAATCATCCCTTTACTGGAACCCATTATAGTGCCCACGCCAGTGATAGCCGCGTGCATTTTGTTTCGGGGTAAGTTCAGTCGTTGAGCAGCGTTTTCTGTAATCAAGGTTACTTGAGAGCCTTGATCCAGTAATGCTCGAAGGATGACGTAATCTCCTTCTTTGTTTTTGACCTTGAGTTGAAGAGTCGTTAAGAGTATCTCTTGTTCACCGTTGATGTGATTAGATGTTCGCTCAGCCGCCGTTGAGGTGGTTGGCTTTGATTGTTGCCCTTTCAGATTGTCATCATGAAGAAGGGAATGGTGTTTAAAATTACACGTGCGGCATCTTTTCGTTGAGTTGCATTTGTTGTCGCCGTGACTGAATAAACAATTTTTGCAAAGGTTCAGTTTACTTGTTGTTTGGTTTCGCGTTGCAATATCCATGTTCAGGAATGTCGAACATTACCTTAGCGCGTGATCATTTTTGCAGAGTGGACATTTCCGTAGCGATGCATGGTAGGTTTTCGTCCATTTTTCTGAGTCTTTAAAGTTCGTTGACTTATTGTTATTATAATTTTTATGTTGGTTATTTGATGAATTATTTTGTTTTACACCGTTTTTCTTAGTTCGCGATGTTTCCAGCGTCATAAATTGTAATTCCAGGAACTCCATAAACTCATCTAAGTCTGGAAGCTCTCTTGAATGCTTCATGTTTTTAATGTAGTCTCCGTAAGTGACATCATCCAGTTTGGAAGACAGTAAGTGCACGATAAGTGGACCCCATACTGGAACATTGATGTCAATGTTCTCTAGGCCATTCAGACACTCTTTGGTTGTGTCGTATAGCTTTTTCAAGTTAGTCGAGCTCGGTTTGTCGATAGATGATTGATTGAGAAGTGTGTCCACGTATGTTACGAAAAGTAGTCGCTTATTGTCGTAGCGATGCTGGATTATATTGAGGCATGAGTCGTAGTTCTCAGCACTCACAGGTAGATGTTTAATTAACTTTTCGGCTTCACCTTTCAATTTAGATTTTAGGAACTTCATCTTCTGCGTTTTGTTTAGCGTTGGATTGTTATGAATCATCTCAATAAATAAATCTCTGAAAGAGATCCAGTTGCTGAAAGCGCCATTGAACTCCGGCAATTCCATCCGTGGTGTTGTTTTTTCGTAATGAGATGTTTCAAAGATTCTTCTATTCAAATCTGCCTTTAGGTCGTCGTAGACTTGTTCCCAATGGTCATATTCTGCTTCATAGTCCTTGTCGTTTCCTTGCAGTAAGTAGCTTAATTCCCAATGTATTTTGTCAATGGATTCCCACTTAGCGCTTAGTACGTTTAGGTGATCTTGAAGTTGCCACTTCTCTTTCATATCATCCAGATTCATTTTGGAGACTGCTCGCTTAAAGGCGTTGAAGTTACATGTTTGGTTACGTAACAGCATTGATACGCGTTGGTTCATCTCGATTTGTTGGTTTACACCAGCTGTATCGAATAGCGGGGTTTCTTGTGGTTGTGGGGTTCTCGGTTTTGAGAAACCCGAAAATCCCGGTTCGTTTAGTAAGTTATCTCGTAGTTGATTCATCGATTGCATTGTTTCATTGAACATGCTTCTTGTTATTTCGAAAATGTTCTTCTCAAAGTAGTCATGGTCGCTCTTAACTGGCTCATACTTCTTCAAGACCTCATGATTTGTCCGAAATTCATCCCAGAGGGATTGCAAAGCTTCGATCCGTTTGTTGAGGTAATCTATGGACTTTCTCGTCGCAGAATCCTTTTTGTAGTTAGTTTGCAGAGCCTTGATGTTCTCGTAGCTGCTTTGTTGCTTGGTTATAAGTTCTACAAACTCGACGTAGTCTTCTTTCGACATTGTTACTAGATAGTAGTTGGTTATAGGTGTTGTGTAGTTTCAATCGCAGTGGACGTTATCCCCGCAGATTATTCCTTGTTTACGGTTTTGTAGCGGCAGACGTAATCCCCGCAGGTTTGTAGCAGTAGACGTAATCTCTGCCGGTTCGTAACTTCGATGATTCAAATATTGATTCGACTCACCTTTGTTTGTTGCTCGATGGATCGAAAGGACCAGTGAGGACCAAATGACCCAATCCGGCTCGAAGGACCAAAAAGATGTTGGAGTATTTCGCCGTTGACGATCCTCCAGTAGTTGTTGTAGGTTGTAAAGGATAAACACCAAACCACTAAGTAACACTTTAAAATGTTTATTTGTAAATATAGAAAGTTATGTTTAGTTATCTGAGCCGCACTTATTATTTACTGACACAATACCGCGTGACGGAGGTGTAGTTACGACTAATTAAAATGTAGAGTTTATTATGCAAAATGTATTTCGCTGTATGAGCATTATTGGCTCGTACAGAAACAATTAATAAAATGAAAAGCTAATCAAGAACTATTAAAGTGCGCTCAGCGGCGCACCTGTACAAATTTGTGTTTCACATTAGCGACGTATGGCGGCCATTAGTGAGTGAATATTAAATGGCTTTTAACTTTTTTTATTCCTGTTACTTTTTTTCTTAGTACTATATTCGACCTGAGGGCCAATCATACTAATTCTTAAGCAACGAACACATTCACATCTCAGTCGCAATCTGTCATAAAAGTCTCAATTTCGATAAATTGAAATTTTAGCACATTGGGGAAGAAATTGCCAAGTTTAGCCGCTAGTAGCGCTGATATCGCTTGACTCGTAACAACGTTCAAGTTACGTCAAATACCATACTTACCAACATTTTACATCGATGTGAATTTATATATTTTTTATTACAAAAATGCCTCGTTTTGCTGTTATTGGGTGCAATAATAATGTGAACCATTATTTTCCTAAGAATTTGCGAATGAGGTGAAAATTGATATTAAAAAAATAATTTAATTGTTACTTGTTTTGTTGTAATTATGGTAAAAAAGTCAATAATAATAATAAATAATAATAATAATAATAATAATGTTAAGCAATGTGAAAACTAAAATATTCCATTGTGTTACCTGCTGAGGAGATCTGCTTTTCTTTCTTTTAAAGAACCTCCTCGAGTCTTTACCTCAGCTTCCAAATGCGACACATACCATGTTGAATAGGTACATAGTTATTCACAATTTGTCACAAAGCGCGGTAATGTGGTAATTTAGGGAAGACTAAGCAAAACTACTACTACTTAGTACTATTACTTGAGTCAAGCGAGCGCAGAGATATCTGCAATTAGCTTTGCGTTTTGTTCCCTATTGGTTCTCTGAGGTGCTAGACGACGGCAACGTATTCGCTAAGAGACTGGCAGATAATGCGATTGCCGAAATGCCAAAATAATGGGATGATGTGACATTTCGACAGTGTAGTCAATCCTATACATTTTTGACGTTTTGTCGATCGGCTTCGCCGCGCTTCCGCTGATAGAATGTCACTTCACTCTGGGGCCTCTGGGTGATCTTAGCTAGAAATGGACCTGCTAGTCGGTGCTAAATGACACGACTCTAAAGAAGAGATAATAAAATCAATAAAATCTATGGACCAATCAGCAAATTAGTCAAAAAACGGCGAGTCGGACATGAAGGGTTCCGTACCATAATCCGAAAAAAACACTTTTGTTGTATGGGAGCCCCCTGTTATTTTTAATTAAATATAATTTTTATAATTTGTTGTTTTAGCGGCAATAGAAATACACAATTTGTGAAAATTTGAACAGTCTACCTTTTACGGTTCTTGACATGGTTCCGCTGACAGACAAACGGTCGGACGGACAGATGGATGGACGGACGGACGGACGGACGGATGGAGGGACGGACGGACGGACGGAATGTTATGTGTTTTTTTAGTGTTTACTTTGTTTAAAACCTACCCTCATCGGGGTCAAGCCAAACGATAATCCTGGTTCTGCCCCTGCTTCTTATCATTAAAAGAATGTTTGTATTAAGATCAGTATTTCCAGAGATTATGTTTTAAAATTAAATGAACAATCAAACAATTTTACTATTAGTAAAGTATAGATTTTGTAACGCCGAAGGCAATTTCATTTCATGACACGAAAATCACCTTTAAGCAATGTGTAGCGAAATGTTTTGTAGGCTTCTTCAGATTGCGATCTTTTTATAGACATTTTCTTAACTTTTAGGGTGCGCTACCACTGGAGATGTTCGAGGTAGCTGAGTGGCGCGAGGATGCGTAGCGACGCTGTGAAACAGTTCGCAGATGACTGATGGGAGGATGTGTAGCACACATCCCTCGTACATATCTCTCGCACACATTCCTCGCACACATCCCTCGCACCCATCGTTAACTTGTTTTGTACGGACAAAAACCGTGCGCCGCCAAGCCGTTTCCACCGGAGCTGCGAAGACCAAGGCTAGGTAAATGAAGTGATTCAATTGATTCTTAACAAACACATTTCTCGCTACGTATCCTCGCACATATCTGATGGAAACGCACCCTTGCTGTCCCGCTGCTGGGCTAAGGTCACCCCTGTTTGTCTTAGACGTTTACAGACTGATATTATGACCAAGCTAAATGACACATAAAAAGTTAAGAAACTCCGCTGTTCTTTTACTTTCCGATACTAAAGCCAAATAGAGCCATAATGTATTAAGTTGGAAAGTTTCTCCACTACTTAAGTTAGTGACAAGGTGTTAATCCGGTTCTTACGAGAATTATTTTGACCTACTTCCTTCACTTAACTGGTCAAAGTTGCTCGGCTGTAACTCCAATACGCTGTGTTTTTCTTGCAGACTGTTACAGACTATGACAGCTTAGCGGGTGGAAAACATAGAATCGTTAAAAGGGACTTGATGTAAAGGGTCTATCTATGAATATCTATCTTGTCTGGCTGTGTAATGCATCTACCTTGATTGGTTTATTGTTTAAAACTGAAAAAAAACGAACAAAAATTGATTGCAGAACGAAGTATACCTACACTTCTGAAAACTCTTCATCATCTTCCTGTTCCAGTCCCATGTGACTTGGGATCCGCGCAAAACGTTTTCTTTCAAAGGGATCGCAAAAAAAAACGCGAAAACAAATTCTGCTGTTTAGTACATTTTGTCGACTTGTGCGCACAGAAATGTTTTTTTTTTTTTCGCGATTACAGTCTTGCTCCCGTTTTAAAAGTTGTTCATATTGATGAGTACAATACAACGACCCCTTTTCAGGTTTTCGTTTATTCTGTTACACGGTGTTGTTTAGTTCATTATGAATACTTAAACATTAGAGCAACCAAAAGACCCTCACTCATTCTGTAAACAGAACAGCGTTAAAAATAAGCGACAGCGAAAAATATAAATAAGCTGGCGTTAGCAGAAAAACTATTAGCTATTAAAAGTCGTCTAGCTTTTAAAATATAAAATACGGCACTTTGGACACCGTACCGAAACTAATTTATAAACACGTAGGAGTTTGGACCCTCACTATTTTTAACTACGTAGAAAACTCATTTTATGGTGCGTGGACAAAAAGTCTTTCAATTAAGTTGCTTTCGAAGGGATATAACTGAATTTGTTGGTAGGTCTTAAGTCACACTAGCGAATATTTATTGTATTACATTAACCTTTTTATTCGAGGCAAGTCCAAAAAGTCTATTTCAAAGTATTCGAGTTATAATAAGCCTTTATTTAATACAATTTAACCGTTACACAAAGTTTTATACAAATACATAAACATTCAACATAAGTTGCCTAAAAAAAGCTATCATAAATTCATAATGCACGTATGAGCCGTGCCAAGAATAGCTAACAACTTACAGGATAAAATGAAACACATAATGTTTTAAAAATAATTTTTAGATCCAGACAGTATCTCCCAATTTATTTACAATTCTGTGTAAGATTGCGTTGTGTAAGCGAACGTTAATTTTTAAGCGGCATTGTGTCCACGTCCATCGCCCAGGCGAGTTATTATGATTGTAGTGGTTTTTTATGACTCCTACTTTATTAGGGAAAGTGGTGGGGGTATGACTTCTCCGCCATTTTGTCGTGATGCGAGCTGTATCTTTTATAAGAACGCGGACATTCGTGGACAGGTTTATTACTTGTCCTTTTGTAAAACGAGGGTTATGGCCCAGCTTGGGTTAAACAAAAAAGTTTTTACAGTTATTCTGTTAGGAAATGGCTTTTCTTGCTGTCTAGACATGTTTCATATAGTGATGGGTATGACACATTTTTTTAATGGCCTAAGCCGTAAAGGCTTTTGACATCAATAGGTACATTGTGCTCTGATACTTTCATGTGTGCTCGTATCTCCATCGAATCTTAAACCCGCGGGACATATTGACCAAGATCACAAATACAGAAGAAAAGCTTGTTCAAACAGGCCCTCCAAGAAAGTACAGAGACGAGCAAAATATCAACAGCGATCCTATTAGTACGAGGTTTGTCAAACACAGATAACAGTGTCAATCCGCTGCGGACCACCAATCGAATGTAAAAGGGATGTTTGAACAGTATAATAATAGAGAGAGTTCAAGGACGGGCGCCGGGCGCCAATTTCAATATAAATATTATTGCAGTAGCAGGCTAAACGCAGGATAATATTTGCATATTTATAAGAGAGCAAGCCCTTGGCAAACATAGAGGGAATTGGTTACGAGGCTGGGTTTGTTTTTGACATAATGGGCCCTTTGTCGATGTAGCCTGCTCCTTACAGTCATTACTCAGGCCGTATGAGTTAGCATATTGAGGGTATGCTCGGTACATAAGGCGTAGTAAATTGAAATTAATTGAAATCGAATGTAGCGGTGGATGGTTCGCGATTGTGTTGAGCTTGTATAGAATTACAATGGAGAATTCTAATAAAGGGTCCAATTTTTGCAGACTTTGTGTTTGCGTATTCAAATTGAATTTAGCAAAGGGTATGAGAAAGGTAAAGTAACTATACTTTATGGCATTTTCTATTAAAAATCGCTCATAGAAATATCATTTAGAAAAAATATTTGATTTACGTGCCCGCCGAAACTTTTCAAAAACTCATATTTTATTTTAGGCTCTGAATCACAAACTAGTTTTGCCTCGAGTTTAGGGTCATCGCTACGTTGGCCATCCTTGTGAAAGGCACTTTAATTCTAAATTAGACTTATTTGCAAATTATTAAGTAATTATAATTTTATAGGGATTCACACGCTCAATTTAGTTTCGCTTGGTTTTAACCACGAGATTGAATCAAGTGAAGTTTTCACTCAATCAGAGTTTTAGTTACCTACACTGTCTGTAAAATTTAGAATAGTTTAATCTATGTTTTTGCACGATGTAATTTATTATGATATGTACCTAGCTAGGTGCATGTTACCCTATGTTATGTTTTCTTTATCTATCATTTCTGTAACTTATATGGTGTACATAATTAAGAGTATTCTATTCTATTCTAGGTAGGTATACTAGTAAAAAACTAGCGAATGTTTATCTTTTGTCCAGCAGTGGACTGCCAGGGCAACGATTTTACTGACTGTTATGCGGTTGTCAGTTTTTAGGAGGTTTATACGAGTACCTACTGAGCGATTCTAACTAAGCTATATTCGTCCTACACTCAGCCAGCATCACCACCAGCCTTTTTAGGGTTCCGTAGTCAACAAGGTTCCCTTATAGTTTCACCATGTCCGTCTGTCCGCGGTTTAGCTCAGAGACGCTTAGCATTAGAAAGTTGGAATTTTGGTTTGGGTATACAGATTAATCACGCCGACAAAGTGGTAAAATAAAATCATGAAAAAAAAATGTACCTTCACATAAATTGCCGATGTTTTTTTGATCGTCAATCCCATGGTGTGCGAAAACCATTTTTCCATCCAAGGATCCGTTTTCGAAATATTAAGCTTTAAAGTAAGAACTAATTTTTGTTACAGTCAAGTGACTGAATAAAAAAATTTGAAGCAGCTTGATGCAGTTGGTGACATCAAATCTGTGATTGAAATGCCACCAACTGTAAAATTGATTCAAAATTCATTTCTTCGGAACTTTCTAGTCGCTTTTTCTGGTCGATTTTTTGAAAAACGTCACATTATTTATATTTATTATTTTTCCTTAATGTGTATCAGCATGCTGTGTATCAGCTACCCAACATCACCCTTAAATATGACTACACACTTCTGGAACACCCTTTATGACGAATTTAAAAGGAAAACTTACTTACTTATGACTAAGTGCGTTTGTAACATTTTTTTTTATGTGTAACATCTTCCTTTCCTCTCGCTTTCTTGCAATTTGCTAGAGTGATTTCGTGAAATGGGACGGAAGTGTGTAACAGGAAGCCGAGGAAGCGCGCGCTATTTGGTTTGACCAATAAGCGCACACTATTCGATTTGACCAATCAGCGCACGCAGTGGTCGAGTTGGCTGTCAGTTGGTACTTTTAATGTTAATGTTGCTTTTTACCAAGGTGAGACGTCAGATGTTACACATCCTATGCGACTACTGTAAAACTCGTTGTTTTGGTCATGGTTTACGACACGGGTAACTACGGAACCCTTCACTGTGCGTGGCCCGACACGCACATGACGAAATGGACAAGAAGAAGACACATTACATCAAATCAATATCGTAAATTGATCGTCTTTTGTCTACGCGAGCTTTTTTCTATTATCGGGGCATAGAGCTTGAAACAGCCGCGTTCGGCGGACTAAAGACGCCATTACCAACAATATTAGTGCACCATAATGTGCGCTGGGCACAAGTTTTGACTGATGCCGCTGCACTACATAAAGTCAGGCACTTAACCTTCACCAAGACAGGCAATTCCCGCAAACTACAACCTCATAGGGTGACCTGCGAGACGCTTCACCTTCTCATTTATTATGCGTACAGCCTGGTGAGGGACTATCAATAGCTGTATTATACCAAATAGGATTCTTCAGTTTTATGGAAACGGTCTCCAGCAGTTGTCGCCAAGGTTTCTTCATACTCTGTCACTCGAACTTACATACACAACTGTAGACTCACACATGCACAAGCTTTTTACATAAATATACACCTATATATCTGTGTATATATAGAATAATATGGAACAATATGTCTGTATGTACGTGATACGCCGCGACGCTGCGTCAGTCAGGTCATTTATCTTAACGTTTTTATTAAATGAATTATTCAAGCTGTTTCTACGAGTGCGAATTTATTATTCCATACTTTTGTTTGCACACAATTAGAGGGTAATGTGAAAGTCTTGTTAGGACTCACTTCATTCTATTTTATACTTGCTTTTAATGCGTGTCTGTGAGTACTGAATTGTGTCAGAGATGTCCTGATAATATTAAATTCAAAATAACGAGAAAATGATCTCGTGGCTATATAATTTCAGCCGTACGGGTCGGTCGTCAAGGTTAAGCAACGCTTGCCGAGGTCGGTCCATGGATAGGGGTGGCTACCCATTTCTTTACATATAAAATTTCCTCCGTGCCTCGGAAAGCACGTTAAGCTGTTGGTACTGGCTGCCATTTGTAGATCTTTGACAGTCGTTCCGAAACCATAGTCAACCACTTCCTGTCAAGGGCTACTTATCCTGTTACCCAGTTACTAGGTTGTGGAGTCAGATAGGCAGTCGCTACACGTAAAATACTGGTACTCAGCTGCATGTGGTTACTCTGAAAACCAACCCCAACATAGATGAGAAATGTCTAGCAGATCCATTGATTTAGTTTGAAACAAGTAGGTAAGTATTGTCACAGTGTGTCATTGACAGTATGTCAATAAATGAAGGTGGGTCAACTGTTATTAAAATGTATCTGGCGTCGACCAGTTGCATTAATTTTAGTCATACATAGCACCTTTTCTTTCAACACCAGAATCATGAAGATTTTAAGACGTCATAGTAGGGGTCGAGAGGTTGTGCTATAAGGTTTATGTGTCAACGTGGCGATTATAGCAAATCCCACCTTTTTGGGGGAGGCCTATGTCCAGCAGTGGAAGTCTTTCGGCTGATATAATGATGATGATGAATGTCGATGGAACCTTTTCAAAATGACATATTATGCCAATTAAGATGCACTCAATCTCGAGAAAAAAACCGCGACTGCATCCTTCACGAATACATTATAATTAATGTATGATAATGACGATTTAATACGAAAGCATCGTACCAAACTGACTGCACTCTCATCGTTCATCCTTTATTAAAACAAATGGCCAGAATTTATCATAATTTATGTTAAAAGGCGTGAATTTAAAACAACAGTGTGATAGCTACACTAAGATACATTGCGACCAATTTGAAAAAGAACGAGCCATGACATTTGTTGAGTGTAAAATTCATGTTTTGCATTCTTGAAATAAATTCCGTCGCTCCCGCCAAACGTTGGAGTGTCACAAGTGGAATTATTCGTGAAATTCAACACTACATTTACACCTGGCATGGCTGTTTATGGCTGATCTTCCACCCCTCTCTCTCGTACGTAACACTCAGTACTGACGTTGGGTGTTGGTATGTGATGTGAGAGGTCTTGAGGTGTTGGTCGTGTTGTTCAGTTAACGTTGGTGGCTAAGGACGTGGCATTCGACGACGTCACCCAGAGGTGGCTCAGCTCGAATTCTAGAGACGTCTGTTGCATTCTCAACGTCTATTTATGTGATTACTGTCAAATACATATTAGAGTACACTTTGATAATGTTTCTGTTCTATCATTATTCTATAACAATTTGAACTTTGGCTCAGACTTTCAGAGGATACTATTAAATTTAATATAATCAAAGAAAAACTTGTGACAAACTCTAATACTTTAAGTTTTGTTTCACAAGAATATAAGTGTTCTTCATATTTTCATATGCTTGCCGCAAATAGACTTTTTTCTTTTCTTTCTAAGTACTTACTCTTCTTCTCTTACAGAACTACACACGTTGCTTTATAGTGACGTTGCATTTCGTTTACGAAATAGCATCCACTTTTTTTTAAGTGAAAACTTCTTTAGCGGCGTTGTGCACTTTTTGGGATGGGTAAAAATGTTAAACACGCGTCAGGACACGTGACCTTATCGAAAATTCGAAAGACGGAGGGAAAGTTCTGAAGTGTTAAATTTATAATGTAACTAAATTGTCATGTTTGTGTACTATAGCGCAATAAATGAATATTGTATTTTACAACATAAATGATAGTACTTTTATACTGATAATTAAAGCAATTCGAGCGAAATTATTCCCTTACCATTCCAAAATATCAAAAATCATCATCATCTGCCTAGCCTTTTCCCAACTATTGGCTTCCAGTCAAACCGGATTCCACAATATCAAAAATGCACAACGTTGATGTTTAAGTTTTCACTTTTGCCGGCACTCCCGGAGTGCAACCCGTTGTTTTTTTTTCTCCAGCGTTGTTCGATCATAAACTCAATCATATGAAGTCCAACCATCCAAACTGTTAAGGATCGTCCATCACCAATTAACATCCGCCACACATTGTAACTTTAAATATATTACTAGTTACAGCCGTTATTAGCCTCGCCGGTCCCTACATTTCCACTAATAAAAAGCAACAGCATACCGGAACGAATCGTCGAATCCCCTGCGATTTAGGGCGTGCAAAATTTAACATAATAATTTATTTTTATGTCTCAGCCAGACGATCCCTTAGCTGCACCTCGTCCCGGGAATTGGGGATTAAATAATCACATAACTGGCAACACTGTTTATCTCTGTTGGCACAGATATTGTTAAAATCGTGGCTTAAAATGTGATTCTTTTGTTTTATGTTTATTATGAGTTTACCGTAGAGCAAAGAGGAGTATTTAGTTTTGAGTTGGGTGTCACTGTCAACTTGTACTTTGAGAAATTGTATGTAATATTTGGGATAAGAGTAAATTGCAACCTGAATGAACAGAGTTTTTAAATATTTTGACAGGAATCGGCTAAGGAAATAGGACCAAAAACAGGAGTTTTTACTGACTTAAAAAAGGTTCACATCTGGCATGAATAGTGACTTTAAACAATGTAGGTAAGCTACAAATATCAAGGGACCATCTATAGGCAAATTAGGTGAGAGTATTTTTATCACATAACTAAGTCGTCGTCGTTTTTATCATTTATAGTTTAATTCTTACTGGATGTTCATCGTCTAGCCGTGGACGTTTTTCAGCCCATAATGATACAGAATCTCCCATACTTTATGATAATCTTTAACATTTATCGCGATCTACAAGAGGCCCAAAAGTAGTCACCTACGCGTAATAATTCATCTCCAGATAGCCTTATTTGTTACCCTAATAATTCCTTTCTTTTCAGCAAGGTTTAAAAAGTTATCATAAAAAAGGTCCATTGAATATCGCTTATAGGTCAGCACATTTTATAGGACTAAAGCGATAACTTTCTCTCATTTTCACAAAAGGAGAGGGACTTAAGAAAATATTTTATGCTTTCAAGGTGTCACTATTACAGTGCCTTATCGAAGATAACAGATTAAAACTATTTAAGAGGAGGGAAGCGGATCCGAAGTTCTCGATATTATGGTATCAATTTCTTCAGCAACTTATGATAATATTTGAAGGAGCCCTTCAGAAAACCACTAGACGAACGAAGGTTCATTCGATAATAAAGTTTTGACACTCGAAACCTCGCGGGAAATTATGACGCGTTAAAATATTTTTATTGACTTAAGTTCATTTGGAAAGGATAACCCGTTTAGTGAGCATTATGTTGCAGGTTTCTCTTGGTATTTTTGGATAATTGTGTATTCATATTTTTCTTTGTTTGGACATGCGATTTTCTAAATTAATTCTTAGACTTCGGCATAAAATGTTGAATAAGAACGGTTACGCACCGCATCCGATCTGAATCCGTGAAAATACGTTCCGAAGTAGTCATAGCCTATTTGTATGGTAGTTTACACACTAAATTCGGCTTCCGTCATCTGATTTCTCTCCGTCATCCGTGAGTCTCCAATTCGGAAGAATATTGATTGACGGACCGAAGTCACCGTAGTACTGTTTGTATGAACGCTTTCGCATTACCTCGGATTTAAATCGGACATATTCGCGCGGTTCGACAGCGGGCGGGGCGTGGGGTGGGTTTGGATCAGAGTTCGGATTAGTGCGTAAGCAATATCCGTATTCGGTCTGAGTTTTTTAGACTCTAGATCCGTATTTTCACGAATACGAAACGGATGCAGTGCGAAAAGTATTCTAATTCGGTCCGAGTAACAGTATCCTAATTCGGTCCAAGTTTTTTTATATGCGTATTTTCACGGATTCGAATCGGATGCAGTGCGTAACCGCTCTTACTGTTCTAAAAGTTATGTGATATTATCAACTCAGCGAGCAAAATTTACCTACCTACTAGATCCGCAATTTTTGTTGTCCCTGAGATTTACAGCATTAAACCAATACAATTCCGGTGCAATCTGTGTCCATTTTTACTTCATGGCGTTTATTTTTGAGCATTCCTTCATGTTTGCCGAATATAAATTAACCCGTATAATATTTCGATAAAACGTTAACTGCCAACATTTATTATTTACGGTTGAATTTTATCATCAATCCAGCCCATGGTAGGGTTATCAAGGCTGCCATGTACAGATATTTTATACCTTTAGAGCTCATATTTTAAATATGGCTGCGTTTTGATTTACAGTTCACGCGGATAGCAATGTTCAGGGATGATGGTTGGTGTGAAATAAATGGCAGCGATTGGTTTTTTATCTGTTTCGGTTACATTTTAATGTTTAGTCAATTTCTAGGTAACTTTTACTTATTTAAGATCTCTTGTTATTTTATTAGAAAATAGAAAGGTATTTCAGAAAAGAGTTTGGACCATGTTACGAAACGAACTTAAGTTTATTATATTGCCCAGTGGTTGACCCCCAGTATAGGTACAACGATTAACCATCTTGCCCAAGTTAAGCACTTCTTTGCATCTACTCCAGTCCAGCTGGAACAAGGATATAGAGGTATGCGGTACAGAGAGTAAAGTCCTGCGTACCTCCACTGGAAATGGGAGGATTTTCCGAACCAGACGCTTGTTGTGTCTGGTGGGCAACTGCCCGGTCGTTGATATTCGGACTGGATTTCGTTGGAATCGCAGGATTTCGTTGCTAGTTCGTCGTAGATGGCGCTGTGGTTCTTTTTTATTGCCGTACAAATTTCGCTTCTTTGTTTTTCATACGGTGGCATTGGACAACAAGGATTAATAGTTATTCAAGTACGTCATTGTTAATTTTTTTTTTAGGATGGGAAATCATCAAATGACTCGCGGAAGGGAGAATCAGACTCTTATTGACTAAAACACATCCGTGTTCCTCCAAATGCCCTTTGCGTTGCAGGGCCGTGGTAACTCTTTCGAATAAATTTACTATAAATCCTTGTTCAGTTTAAACGAGATTCCTGTTCCTTTTACTTTTCTCTGAACATTATTTTAGTAACAACCTGCTTTCTACTAATATTATGACACTTTTTATGCCGGGGGTACCTACGTTAGCATGGGATTATTTTTTATTTCCTCGCGGATAAAACCGCGGACTAAGAGCGAGTTTTTAGAGTCGTAGTAAGCTCATCCAATGGTTAAAATTATTGTGATGAAAATACGTTTTCTGAACAGTTGTTAGTCAAGGATACACAATGTGAGTGTGGTGCTCCTGTTCAGAAGATGAGTCACACATTGGAGTGCCCCACGTCAAAGTCAAAGTCAAAACGTTTATTACAATTAGGCCATTAAACGACACTTTTAAACGTCATCATTTACAGTTCAGTAAAATAATAGTATAAAATTAATAAAGTGACTCTACTATCCATTCAGAAAGGTAGATTCTTATGGAGAAGAACGGACAAGAAACTTCATAGTTACTCTTTTCAAATAATGGTTTTACAAAATTTGGTATACAAAAATTAATTTAATATTATGTGAGGACGATGCACCCGGAGTATGCTACTATAGGAACAAAGTATTACCAGCAGAGGTAAACTTATTCATTTTCTAAATAAATTTAGGTGCCCATGCATTGATGAATGCCACCGACGCTGCCATTGAAATGGCCACCTACTGGGCTCAAAAATCTGAGGAGTCGAAAAGAAGAAGAACTAATAGTTATTTATTTGACCGTTGGCCAAGCTAAATATTGTTCGACAAACGCATATTAACGAAATATAGGTAAATGAACATTATTTTGAACCAGTTCGTAACTACGAATCAGAAAAATCTCTTTGAGTAGCTGAGTAAAATATAGAAGAACACTATTACTTTACAAAATATAGACTACGTAGTTTAATGAAAATCCATTAACTGACTGCAACCCATGGAGCTGGTAGCCCTACTCGATCCGTACACATTTTAAAATCAATGTGTTCAGGCCTTTGTGCCACTGAATGCTCCTGAATTTCTATTCTATTAACGTCCAAGTGAACAACCAACCCTATTACATTTTATTTACTCACTCCTAACTCGATTTATTGTTTTCAAATCAACTCACATATCCACTATATTTAGTTTTGGTTTACCAATCCACTCTAATTGTGTTCAACATTTAGTATGAACGCTTTGCACTCGATATAAAATTAAATTTAGACAATGGACGCTGAATAATTTAGTTTTATTTTGTAGCGGATAAATATTTAATGTTGCGTCTTAAGTTATAGACCTTTTTTGAAATAGATACTGAAATAGAAGGTATCATTTGTTTTCGTATTGTGTCGACGTCACACCTTATAGATGTGCTTGTTTCTTTTTGTAAATGCTTTTTCCATATGATTTCTTTAAACACTGATGTTATCAGATTCTTAATCCACTGTGGAGAATTTGTAGCGGCATCAATGCCGTCACATGAAAAACTAAGAAGCGATATTTGTACGGCAACAAAAAGAACCGCAACGCCATCTATCCTGTCAGCGACGAACTAACAACGAAATCCTGCATCGCTCAAGTAAAGTTTTCCGTGCGATTTGAACATGTACAACATGTAGTCCGAATATCAACTATCGGGCAGTTGCCCACCAGACACAAAAACCGTCTGATCGGAGGATCCTCCCATTACAGTGGTGGTGTGCGGGACTTTACTCTCTGTTCCGCATACCTATATAAATTTAAATTTAGGTATTCTATAAATAAGGCAGTTGGTGTTTTAGCACTAATATGAGCATATGAGTGCCATAGGCAACTACGGATCAAAATTTATATGAGTTTGACAATGTCAACTTTGATAATACCATTGCAGTTGCGAAGCTGTCCTTGAGGAATGGTAATTGCGGCCATAATCCGCAAGATTTGCAGACCTTGAGCAGGTTTGAATCAGGAATGTTAATAAAAAGTAATCTTAAAAAAATGCATGTTTATCATGTGGTAATGTCTGTTCAAAAGAAAAGAACAGCACCTTCCCACCTCTTGGTTGGGCAGTAGCATTCTCTGTACACTGCGATCGCCAACCCGCCTGCCAAGCGTGGCGATTATGGCAACCCCTTTGGGGGAGGCCTATGTCCAGCAGTCTCTGGTATGATAATGATGAATGTCTGTTCCTTGTATAAAAGCTCTTTTACTGATAAAAAGCTACACTATAGTCAACCAAAGGTAAAGGTTCAGTTTCTATGGGCGCGGGTAAAACCCATTATTGTCAAACAATCCTTTCCCAACTATGTTGGGGTCGGGTTCCAGTCCAAGCGGGTGCAGCTGAGCATCAGTATATTCCAAGAAGTGACTGTCTATCTGACCTCCAAAACCCAGTAACTGTGCAACGCGGTACTTCTTTGCAAGACTTACATTAGACTTTCTGGCTTCTGATAATGCGTAACAACTCCCAAAGATTTTCAAATGACAGCCAGGTCCAACGGCTTAACGTGCTTTCCGAGGCACCGAGGAGTCTCGGCATGCAAATGATAATCACCCATAGGCTCAGTAGGAAAGTAATAGATGATCTACAATCCACGGGTTGACCTCGGCAAGCGTGTTAACACTTTCGGTCCCCAGAATTCAGCATATGGGACGAACAATAATTTGCTCGTGTGCCCTCTAGTCGTCGCTACATATAACGATGACCCGGCTGCCGAGTTGTCGAACAAAATTATTGTTCGACCCATATGCTGAATTCTGGGCACCGAAAGTGTCCTCGAAATCGACCCGTGGCGTAGTTATTAGGGTTGCGCACCCGGACGGTAACCAACGGAACCCTATTACTAAGCCTCCGCTGTCCGTTCGTCCGTCTGTCAGCAAGCTGTATCTCATGGACCGTAATAGGTAAACTGTTGAAATTTTCACAGATTGTGTATTTCTGCTGCCGTGTTTTTTTGGCGTTTTTTGCTCGAAAAGCTCGAGACGCTTGAAATGTTTGCAGAGATTGTTTTGCTATACGATGTTACGGAACCCTTTGTGCGCGAGTCCGACTCGCAATTGGCCGGTTTTTATTTAGCCATAATTTCATCGAGGTAGAATTGTAGTCAAGTTAATAAAACTGTAAATAAATACGGTAATAATTTTCGTAGTTTCAGCGTTACGATATTAAGGTGTGTAATGGGGGTTAATAAACCAATTTTACCCACTTAGACTACAAATTGGCTATAAAATTTTAGCTTAAAATAACTTTTTCTTAATTACCCATTTGTTTCAAGAGTGTTTAAGCTAATTTTATCGCAGATTTACAAAAACTTGACTATTTTTTTCGAGGTCGATGGTTATTTTAGATTAAAGTACGTAGTAAACCTGGAGTAGATTATTTTATAAGCTGTTATAAAAATAGGTATTTTGGGTACTTTAGGTTTTTATGAGTTTCAGTTTTAAAATATAAAATAGTACATTCAAAATAATGTTAGTTTCACTACTTAATCTCTCTAACAACTTAAATATATTTTTATTATATTTTCGGTATATTTAAACTGAGTTTTGGTTGTGGTTCATCTAAGGTTTTGTCCTGACTCAAAATCAAAATTGTAAGCTTGATTGTTCAGAGTGATTTGGACTAGACCTTCACTGTGGAGTGAAGGTCTAGTCCAAATCACTCTTATCCCATAACTAGCTTTTGCCCGCGACTTCGTACGCACATATGTCGTTTTTCCCGTTCCCGTATAGTCTATAGCCTTACACACAAATGTGGCTATCATTTACAAAAAATATTTTCCAAATCTGGCAGCTAGTTCCAGAGATTAGCGCGATCAAACAAACAATTTCTTCAAACAAGTATATTCCAACATGTAACATTAATAACAACACAACGAGAACTCAGAACTCTGCAGTAGCATTTGCAATCAGACCAACGAAACATATTCAATTGAAAAATTTGTTTGACAGCAAAGTAGCAAACATACCCCCCATTTCTTAATTAAGAATTTGAAGTTGAGTATTTGTTAAATTCTACTTGAATTTGAAAACCATTTTAATAGGTTTTGACACGTACGTTCTTTACCCCAAATACCTACACAATTAAAAAACCGGCACGTACAGTCGCAACATTTTCCAACATAGCCTCTTTTTTCGTGCCTCCAGTGTACAGCTCCAGTAATCAGAACCAGCTCTCCTTGCAGCCATGCCCCGTTTAATTGAAGCAAGCTAATGAGTAACCATTATGGCTGCATATCCTTATAATATACATATACTGTCAAACCCTATGACACTGCCTGATCCGTTGATCGTAAGACCTGAACTTGTAATCAACCGGCAATTTGAAGTTGAATATTTTCTACTTAAGTCAAATCTGACAATGTCTGCTCCTGAATACTCAATTCCAAAACGTCCTTACAGACGCAAGCCACATTTTCCTACAATTGGCCTCTTTTTTCGTGCCTCCAGTGTACAGCTCCAGTAATCTGAGCCAGCTCTCCTTTCAGCCATGCCCCATTTAATTGAAGCAAGCTAATGAGTAACCATTATGGCTGCGTGTCCTTAGATACTGTTTGCCGCTTAATAAATCACTTTGAAGTCCTTTCGAGGACGCCACGTCGTTCGCACTTGGAATTCGTGTTCATTGACCTGTTGTTATGCGTAGAATGATAATGTCTTAGTTAAGGTTTTGGTTCGATGTTGGAGGTATCTAGGGATATAATCGATACGAAATATGTACCTATCTTCTCACCACTGTCTGAGGTCTCGAGTAAATAGGCTTATGCGTTGTTAAGAAGCCTCTTATATGAATTAACTAGCCTTTTCCCGCCACTGTATTTTTGGGGCGCATTTTCTCAAACGATGTTTTTTGTGACGAATTGTCAAACGCGCGTTATCAAGCTGTGATTGGTTGAATGAAATTTCAACAGTCAATCTCATCACTAGACTCGGATCAAATTGATTACAGCTCCGGATCTTTTTTCAGAAACCCGGGGGTTAGCCATTCACCGATAGTGTTGCTTTCTATCATTGACAGGATGTTAGCAGTTCCAATGATATCTTGTCGGAGTCAAGAAAACTAACAATCTACTTCTTTATGTTTTTTCATTGAGCATTGACATACCGAGACCAACACTTAAGAGGAATGAGTGAGTCAAGTTCTAAAAACCGGACTTCCTAAAACTCCAAGGGCCGTACTGTGACGTGTCAATGAGTCTGTCACACTAGAACTATGATGGCAATATTATTTTTTGTTTTATTTATGTATAGGCTCGCGTTTGGCCACACTCTTATTTGACGGAAAGGGATGATGTGGCCTACGCGCCTGGCGCCTGGTTACCTAGTACAACTGTAACTAATCTATGAAGCTTTTAACAGAATGATAAACTATCAAGGGTTCCCAAACTGTGTGTCGCGACTCCCTGTGGCGTCGCGGTGCTTTCCCCAGAGGCGTCGTAAACAATAGAAATGGTGTAAAGAAATGCAGTATTTTCCTAGTTTTAAAGGTTTTATGCAAAAAAAATGCTAAGTTTACTTATTTGTTTATTTTATAAATATTGTTCAGTGTGCATATCCGCATCAGAAAAGCAAGTTCATCCGTGTCATCGATTCTACGTACCTTCTTCGAGAATTGTTTGCGACGCCCTTGTTAATTGCCCTCGAATTTTACAAGAGCGTCGCAAAAAATGAGAACACGTAAGGGAGTCACAGTATTAAAAGTTTGGGAACCCCTAAGATTATTTCTATATGCTAAAAAAAACCTTAAAAATGTATTAATTTAGCTATCACAATCTTGTAAAAGCTAAGCCCCAAATAGATAATATCTCCGTAACCTACATATGGAGAATAAAACCGGAATTCTAGGGAAACGCTAATTAAAAAGCAACAAGATAATACAATGAAATATCGAAAATACGCTCTCACTTTGTTTAGGTTTTTGCTGTTAATTAGGTTAAGTAGTTGGCTCCTCGGCACGGAGGAGTGAGCAAATGGAGTGATAATGAGCGGACAAAATGGGGATGGGAGGTTAGAGGGAGGACAAGGACAGAAATGTGGTCGCGTGAGAGACGTTTTCATCCGAGTGCCTCAGAAGGAGTGCAATGTTTTTCGAAAGTACCAATGTATGTATGTATGTATGTATGTATGCCTAAATCTTCGGCACGCCCTGTAACATATACGGCAGGATAGATATGGTGGCATACCATCCATGATTGAGCTAAAATAAATACCTTGGTGGTATTTATTTTAGCATCTGCGTCAGACTAGTTGACAAATAACTGGTGTGGAACTTTTTAGTCGAATTTTGCGGTTGATGTTTTACTAACAATACATGTACATGCTAATTGGCTTTGGCAGACTAAACAAGAGAACGTATTGTGCCGATCACAAATAACATGGGTCAAGAGCAGAAATATGATGGCGTTGATGATGATTGCACTATTATGGCAATCGTTAGAGACTTGTATTTTTCCTCTTGTGTTCTTCATTCATATTGTCCTATATATTTAAAGAAGTCTCCTGTATAGCACATGGAAAGACGCCTTTCTAAGCCCATAAAATCGAGACAACTACTCCCCCCTCCCCACTTACTCTTACTGAAGATTTAGGTGTAAATAGCAATAATTGGTTTCGTATGTAGATTTTTATGTAAATTTGAAGCTGAATATTTCGCAAACGGATCATTGAATCTGAAAATGGTGGTGCCTTAGTTATGTCAATGCCTACAACAAGCATCATTGGTCGCTCAGTTCAACCGCGAACGGATTGACGGACGGACTTGGCGAAACTATAAAGGTTCCTTCTTGTCTTAGTACGGAACCCAAAAGAAATGACTACATTTACTCTTTGCCTTGATACATTTTAAAGCAATAAAGTTAAGTCTCCGCTCACTTACTTCTCCGTGGTGTTATTTAACGCAGGTTAATTCCGTGAGGTTTCTGTAATTCGACGCGGCATTGCAGGGAAGCTTCTGTAAGCGCTTAATACCACCCTCTGTTAACCCTTCCGTGCTTTGAACTACGTTTGCGTAATCGTTTCACAGCTTTAATGATTTTCTGATTTTATTAGACTTGTTTAGTGTTAAGCTAGGTTTATACAACGAGTAACAGAGTGAACGCAATGCCTGAAAAGGGGTCACTGTACTCATCATTATGAACAACTTTTACTATGGGGTCAACACACGAACACAAATCGCGAAAAAAATCGACTGCTCCTATATTTACGTTTGCATAACTGGACAAAATGTACGTTACAGCTGATTTGTTTTCGCGATTTCGTCTTTCGGCTTAGTCCAATTTTTATTTTTACTATTGATAGGCACGCGTTTGACCACTGTCTCGCCTGATGGTAAGCGATAACGTGGTCTAAGATAGAGCACGCTTGCCTAGAAGTAACCTATTCAAGCTTGACTTAAAGACACCCAGTCCCATAGTAAAAGTAGTTTATAATGATGAGTATAATACCAGGACTACGAGAATAGGTATTGCGTTCCTTCTGTTACACGATGTATTGCTGTGTCGGGGAAGCGCCAGACACTCAAACAAACGCATCGCCACTCAAACGAATCTCTTCATGCTTAAGTCATATCACAACGAGTTTTGTTGTCAACCAACTGCGTAAGAAGGCGCCACCGTAAGACATCTATAGTATAATATATTAATATGATAAAGCTGAAGAGGATGTACATGTAAGAGTTTGTTTGTTTGCTTGAACGCGCTTATCTCTGGAACTACCAGTCGGATTTGGAAAATTCTTGTTTATAAATTATAGCCACATTCATGAGGAAGGCTATAGGATATACACGGGAAGGGAAAAAAAAGGGATATGCCCGTACGAAGTCGCGGGCAAAAGCTAGTACATAACAAAATAAATCCGGCTTTAAATAAACTTTTATCGATTAGCCGTGAAGTTATTCGTGAAAAGGTCAAAGAGCATGATGCAATGTTGAGCTGCTATTAGTGCAGATCTTTACCGGATTTTGGTCTTTGTACGCGAGAGAAAAGGCTAAAATAGTGCCACAATCCTTTCCAACCAATGTTATGAATATGAAAGTCTTGATGTTCGTTAATCAAAAGATATCGATGAAACTTGGCACACGGATGGAAGCCATGTTCTAATACAGGTTATGGCCTATAAGTATGTACGTTCTCTTAGAATAATTTTCGACTTTCTATTTTAAAAGCTGGAATTTTAATCCACCTACGTTTGCTTTATTCTCAACTATTTCTAGACTGGATTCCACTCTTATCTAACAAATTCGCCTCAATGATCACACACCGGGGGTTAATTCTAAAATCTTCAGCTTCCTAAAATGGTAAACTTCAGTATGAACCAGTGGATTACATAAGCAAAGTACCTTCTACAAGATTTTACTTATTTAAAACTCAAGCGTCGTCACAGAGTAGTAAAATACAGAAGTTCGGATCTATACAATGTGCTAAAACGCACCCACACATAGACACGCTTCACGTACAGCGAGTGCAAGCGCATTCACGTACGGCATTTGTTTGAGATCGCTGTACGTACGCGTCTATGTGTGCGTGCGCCTGTTTTCTTTTCGTTATGTGGAGTAAGCTTTCTGTACCGATCGCTTCGAGTATCTTCGGTCACATTCGATAATGGTCGGTCAAAGGTGCGTTGATTGTTAGTAAAATGTCCCAAGAAAGTGGTGCTTGCGATAAAGCTATCTTTATTGTTCTCAGAGCTTGACATTATTATTTATAATAAGATGAGCTATTTTTGTTGCTTAGTAATGGGAATTATTTGTAGGATATTTTATTTACACCAAATAATTGGGTTTACGATAGTATCTGCGAAGCATGTTGGTTTGGTTTTCAGTATAACTAGGTTCATTTGAATACCAGTATTTTACATAGAGCGACTGATAAAACAATATTTTTTTGTTCTTATAAACATTCATCTTCGGCAGATAGTAAATATGTTACAGCAGGTTGTAAGTTACTGATTGGTAAAATAATATAAAACAAACTGTCTCGACCAATAAATAAGTTCGGGGTTTATCGAGATATACACTTGACTTATTTACGTATCAGTTCATTCAGTTAATCTTAGTTGGAACAAGCCTAAGGTCAGTCAAAAGGTTGCGGAATAATTTAAGTTTGTATTTTTGTATCAGCTCATTATTATTTAGTAAAACAATGTTGAATCAAATTAACTAACGAAAAGATAAAAAGATTTGTTAAAAGATCTCTCAAGACGTTTAATTGACACTTCGCATGCCCAAGGGTTGGCAAAAGCATTCTTTGACCAAGGTAAAAACCTTGGTCAAAGAATAAGCGTTGCCATACAAGTGGCAATGCTGCCAGTCTTTTGGGTAGGTATACTTCCAGTCGACAGCGTTACGGATTTATTTTTTGACGCCATATTTTAGGGTTAATTTAGTTAGGGGTTTTTATTTTTATTTCTTGTGTTATATGTCACCGGAAAATTGCAGACTCCATAAGATTCTAATAATTTGTCCACATGTTATTAATTAATCGTTTTGTATACAATAAATCCATCCAAATTCAATAGTTTCCAATATATCCGTGTCTTATTTAGAAAAAATAGTTAACAATTTTACGCGATATTTTACAATCTTATGGCGTTTGCCATTTTCTTGTGACATATATAGTTACTTAGGTATTTATTAAAACGGTTGTAAATATCTATGTAAATAACGAACGAAACAACACAAATCAGTGCCAAATAAAGACGCAACAAGAAAAGCAAGATTTTCTACTCCATCTTACATTTTCAATATACTCAAAGAAAGTATAATCCCAATCAGGTGGCCAAGTCGTCTAGGGAGAAAAAATGTAAAATTTAATTAACAAAGTTATCTTGGAGCTAAAACACAAGTTTGTGAAGAAAAACGAGCGAAATAACACGTTAATTTGATCCTCAGAATTACGGATGGTTGTGTGAAGATCGTGGCGGGAATGTTAAGACGCAATTGGGATACTATTAAGTAATGTTGGAGTACTTTGCCGCAAACAGCAGTGTTGGTTCAGCTGGTTCTGTTCGTGGATTTGTGTGTTTAAACTGTAATTAGGAGATCTAATGAAAACTATAAGAGAGAATAGGGAGACTGCAACGCTATAATTTTTAGTTGGTATCGCAGTAAGTAATTTTTGTTGTTTGTGTTATAAGTTTGTAAGTAATCGGTGGTGAACTGTATTCACAGCCCTATTCATAAAAAGTTTTAACCATATGCTTAGCAGAAGTTATATTCTGACTAGCAGATTCTTAATTAAAATCCACACTTATATAAAGGGGAAAGTAACTTTGACTGTCTGTTACCACATCACGTCTTAACGGCTGAACGGATTAGGTTGATATTTGGTACAAATACAGATTAGACCTTGGAGAAGGACATAGGCTTTTTTTATTTTAGAATATTCTGACATTCACGCGGGTGAAGCTGCTGGCTGAAGCTAGTTTTCTATATACACAGAATTTGAATCTTCTAAAAAAAGTCGACTTGTTGTACTTGTTCCAAGTCTATTGAGAATTATAAGATTGACGATTTTGCCCAAAAAATTGTCTCAAAACTAGAAAGGAATGTGTATAGATTTGTAAGTACTAACTAATTGCGAATAATAAAACTGTATTGTTCCATTATATGATAACACTACAATCACCTTTTCATTTAATGTGACAGTCAAATTAATCTAGAACTTTATTTGTTTGCCTGTTTTAGCAAAATAGTCTTCAGACAAAGTCATAGGGGCCCCAGTATCCTAGTGTGCTGGTCTCTCAAAAAATAGTTCAGAATACTGCTTTTTTTCCGCTATAACGCTAGCAACTGCCAGAATAGGCCTGATCAGATTAGACCTCTTTCGCTATAACGTCTGGCCAAAGTCTAGGCAAGTAATACTAAACCGACTGCAGACGTAGGTACCTAGTAACGTCTCGATTTCTTGGCATGGGTTGTCACCCAAGCTAGTCAATTGATTAACGAGCTAGACTCGTCTTCGTGTTAAGTGTACATCTAGCGTGCCTCCTTTGCCAGGATTGCGGAATTTGTTCGAAAGAGTCACCGCGGCCCTGGAACGCAAAGGGCTTTAGAAGGAACACGGATGGGTTTTAGTCAGTAAGAGTCTGACACGCCCTTCCGATGATTTCCCATCCTTAAAAAAAAAAAAAAAAGCGTGCCTCCTTACCTTTGTTCTGACAGTTAGGTTCTAAATGGATGGTCTTATGCCGTGTGTTTTAGTATAAAATTCATTTTTATGATGCTGTTTTTATGTGGATTATAATATCAGTCCTTCTGACAGATTTCGGCCATGGCGGCCATGGCATCAAATCATCGGCGTGGGACATATTTTAGTGCACAAGTGTGTGCGCAAACATAGATGCACTCCTCACTCTTATTTCTCGATGGGAGCATCCGGCACGACCAGAGAGAGATCTGGCATAGGACTAACGGCTTAATGTGCTTTCCGAGGCATGGAAATGGGTGTCATATCACGTTCTTAAAAACTCCAGGCTGTCGCTGAGAAATTCCTAATGGAAAAATCCAACAACAATTTTTTGTCGGTAAAGTCAAAGTCTAAGTCAAAACGTTTATTTCAATTAGGCCATTAAACGGCACTTTTGAACGTCATCGTTTACAGTTCAGTAAAAGTAATAGAATTACATTAATAAAGTGACTCTACTGTCCTTTCGGAAAGGTAGATTCTTATGGAGAAGAACGGACAAGAAACTCTATATTCAATTAGGTATTCGAACCCAGGAACCCACGCTCAGACCGCGAGACCAACGGCAATCAAGTAATGGCAGGATTTCACATTTTTCGCTGTGCAGTCCCGAATTTGTTATTGAGGAGAATTATCGTTTTCAATTTCTAGCTCACACTTACTCCCACACAACGTTAAGCCATTGGTCCCGGCTGTCATTTGTAGATCTTTGACAGTCGTTACGGATTGTCAGAGGCCAGTAAATCTGACATCCCACACGATGATGTCTCGGGCAGAAGCTATAAGTAAATATATGTAACGAAACGATTGTCCCTTTAAAAGGACGACTGCCCCTCAGTTTTGTTGGGTGAAAACAAAAACGCCGGTGTCGGCAAAGGTATTTTAATACGGGCACAAGCTTAAGTAATTAAGCAATGATATCAAGATTACGACGGATGGTTTAGACTTTACGACCTCGAGGCTATAACCATTCAATTTATAATGAGAGTAAAACAGTAAATATCTACTTAAGCCTCACAAACCTCAGGCTTACTGATTTACAATACTAATTATATTTCTATGAGGCTAATGCTAGGTTAATAGATGGATGAGAGTGGCCGACGAACGAGCTTAATGGTGTGCAATATTGTACCATTTATAAACTTGGAAAGGTATTTGGACTATACCACTGATGAGCAGAGATCGGAATAGGCAAATATAGTCTATATTTGCCTAATGTTGTTCGTGGAAGTAAGTAACATAGAGTTGATTATACCTCCAGTAAAATCCCGGAATCATAAATGGAATCATGACAATTAAGACCCGGGATTATGAAAACATGAACTGGCCTTTACGTATAGTTACAAATTTTGATTTGATGAATCAAAAAAAGAAAGAGTTTTGCGAAAACAGAGCTATTTAATTTAACAGTTTTAGTAGGTACGGTACTCTAAAAACATAATAAGACTCTTCAATGTAATGATTTTGTTCAAATGTATTTAAAGCGCAATAAGTAATTTGCAATTTCTTAAATCCCGGGATACAATCGTCATGTTTATGACTCCGGGATTTTAGAGGAGGTATTATCAACTCTGGGTTACTTACTTCCACGAACATTAGGTAAATATAGTCTGCCTATTCCGATATCTGCTGATGAGGCAAATAAATTAAACAAAAATGCCATGGGGTATCGTATTAACCAGTTACTGCAGTTTGGAGAGTTTCCAGTTATGAAGGTCAGTAGGCAGTCGCTACATGTAAAATAATAGTATTCATTTGCATTTGGTTAGACTGTAAGCGCCCAGCATAGTTGGGAAAAGGCTAGGCAGATAGAATTTGAGCCATGAGGATTCAAGGAACATCAAAATATTCCCCTGTTGGATGAGTTCTACGATAGACCGATTGAGCCAACTTTGACTTTTTAAATGATTTCGTGTCATCATGATGGATACGGAGAGGCGCAGGAGCTAAACAGAACCAACATCACTATTAATTTTTCTCCACGGAATCATGATGACATTGGCGTCGTAGTACGTCGTAGCCAGTTCATTCTTGCTTTGAAGGCTGATGGGTCGTATTTCCATACCAGGAACTCAGATGCTGGCAGAGAGTTCCACCCTTTAGCTGTGTCCATATAAATGTGGAGGGGACAGCGCTTACTACGACTATTCGGAATTTCAGTTCGAATACCCCGTAGTACGGTTCCCATACTTCGGTCTAAGCAAAAATACACTTGAGAGATACCTTTTTTTTTTTTTTTAAGGATGGGAAATCATCAAATGTCTTCTTCCGCTCTGGGTGGAGAGGAAGGACGTGTCAGACTCTTACTGACTAAAACCCATCCGTGTTCCTTCTAAAACTTTTCGTTCTAGGGCCGCGGTGACTCTTTCGAATAAATTCCGCAACCCTGGCAGACTTGAAAGATACCTACCCACTGATATTTGTAACGAACTCAGTTGTTATTGAGAAGAATATTGTTACCTTTAATAACTGTTAGCTGACTGGCACTGACTGGCGTTTTCACTCAATTTGCTGCTCATGAGATTGCACTTTCTACTGCATTAGAATTTTAAAGCCGGGCTTCAACTATGAAGTGGAACTAACTTTTATTGGTTTATAAGGGGCTTAAGCAGTTTAGTAGGAGAATTTGAATGAAGGAATTATAGATGAAGTTCTGATATGAGTTCCTATGTTGACATTCCTAATTTTTTTAAGAACAATTTAACTGACATTTTCAGAATAGATACGTTAAAAAGGGTAACTTCATTTCTTGCGTTACACGTTTGTCTATGTACGGCAATACAGCCACCTCTCGCGTCCGGCCCTGGTTGAATCCATGGTCCGGAGCGAGGAGGCTTGGGAAGCGGTCACCTCCTTCTGCGAAGCAGTAATGCTAGCGAAGGAGGTGGCGGACCGCGCGAGGGAAAGGCAAGGCCTTCGCTCCAACCGCCGCTACAGAAGAAGACGCCCCGGGCGTCGGGAGTCGCAGGTCGATCCCCGGCCATCGTAGGCGCGGGCATGCGGACGGCGACCGTTGAGTGGCTCGCTGTCCGATCACCGCCAAGCCCGGGTCAATGGCACGTTGTATTTCACGCGCGCCTCAAAGAGATGTCAGCATAGAAGACGGGGCCCGCCAGGGCCAGAGCTTGCCAGGGTTGCGGAATTTGTTCGAAAGAGTCACCGCGGCCCTGGAATGCAAAGGGCTTTAGAAGGAACACGGATGGGTTTTAGTCAGTAAGAATCTGACACGCCCTTCCGCTCCACCCAGAGCGGAAGAAGTCATTTGATGATTACCCATCCTTAAAAAAAAAAGGCAATACAGCCAAACAGTTCCAACTCATGTGGGTTACCCAATAATATGAATTACTTAAATAATCATTAACAAAAAAAAAACGGAACATTCACCAAGTACCAAATCAACACACGAGTCACCTACGACAGCCACGATCCTCCACAAGTACATTATCTTTATGAAGTGGGTCGATCGATCTCGGCTAGGTTACTAAGGATCGTCGGCACTTAATCTGCGATGTTGCACTTGATAATTTCACGCCAGCCGACGGCATCGACGGAGGCTTCCCTGCCATCAATTCAATTTCATACCTATAAATTTTATCGGAAACTATCTTCGTCCTACGATGAGTTGGTGCTAAGTTATTAGGGAGTATGGTGCGGAGTTAGTGATTTGAATATTACAAAATACTTTGAAGGTAAATTCTCAGGAGCTCGTGGCTAAAGAATATCAGCCGCATGGGTCGATTAAGGTTAAGCAACGCTTGCCAAGGTTGGTCTGTGGATGGGTAACCATCTTAACTTACTGAGTTTCATCCGTGCTTCGGAAAGCACGCTAAGCCGTTGGTCCCGGATGTCATTTGTAGATCTTTGGCAGTCGTTATGGATTGTCAGAAGCCAGTAAATCTGACACCAGTCTTGCCAAGGAGTACCGTGTTACCCAGTTTAATGGATTGTGGAGGTCTGGTAGGCAGCCGCTCTACGTAAAATACAGGTATTCAGCTGAACCCGGTTTGACTGGAAGCCGACCCCATTACATTTGGGAAAAAAGGCTAGGCAGATGATGACTTTGAAGGTAAATTCTCAAAATTTTATTTATTTTTATTTATTTAATATGGGTTTGCTCTTGACTCTAGTCTAGGTCATAAATGACAGAGACAAAGTCGTCGATGGAGCGAGCTTACCCAGAAGAAGCCTGTTTACTCTAATTTTGAAAAAATTAGGGTGGTATGCGTTCGGAAACACAGACGCAGGCAGAGAGTTCAACTCCTTTGCTGTGCGCATTATAAAAGACGTTTAGAAACGTTTAGTGCGAATTGGTGGAATAGCAACACGGTAGGGATGGTAACTTGCAGTGCGTCTAGATGTCCGATGGTAGAAGGGGGCCGGTGGGATGAGATCGTGGAGTTCCTGGGCACTCTCCCCGAAGTACAATCTGTAGAAAGCCGATAAGCAGGCAAACTTGCGGCGATGAGCCAAGCTGTGAAGCTTGTCATCCACCAGTTTTACGTCGCCAATGAGCCTTTTATTATTTATTTATTGTTTACTTTATTGTACACCTCATAATAAGAACAGGACAATCATACATAAAATAAGTGCACAATGGGCGGTCTTATCGCACAAGGCAATCTCTTTTAGCTCTGCGTTCCACCGAGTCAAGCGCGGCAAGTTGGTATTTAGCTGAGCCATCCCAAAGGTGGCTGCAATACTCCATGCAGGATCGGACTTGTGCTTTGTAAAGGGTTAAAAGCTGTCCAGGTGTGAAGTATCGCTTCACTCTATTTAGGATTCCTAAATTTATAGTTTCAGCCGAAACATGTCCTCTGCATTTAAAATATTTATATTTTCAACCGAAAGATTTCCTGTTCTGGACGTGTGTTGCCATATCGAAGTGTCAAATAAAATAATTGAATCAGCTGTAGGTTTTTTGTTTGTTTGAAGCAGGTAATCTCTGGAAGTTTTCCTGATTACGAAAATTCTTTTACTAGTAGAACTCAACAATAACGCAAAGAATACACGGAATACCTGGGGCTTAAGGGAGCAAAGTTATGAATACAAAGCTACTTGTTTAGTGAAGCTTCAAAAATCTTTATTCCCAGCTGTAGTGTCTTAAAATTAAAGTTTTTTTAATTATATACTTGCATTGAATGTATCTATTATGTGTGATAAATAAATATGTTTTCTGTTTTTCTTCTTCTTTGGTGTCAAAATCAGAAATCTTGAAAGCCAACTGCTAACCTCCAATGCTCTGGCAAACTCAAACTCAAATTATTTATTTCAATTAAATCATTTACAGGGTTTTTATTTACTTTTGAATTGTCAAGGTTGGTCAGTCAAAGGAGATGAAGCTATTTGCACGTTCCAAAGCGTAGATCTCTATGGAGAAGAACGTGCAAGAAACTCCACGGACACTCGTTTAAATCATTTTTGTTTTACAATGTTTTGGTTACATCATCCTTGTTGAAATTAAACATACATAATTATATGTGAGAACGATGTAGAAAAAAATATGCACGATAAAGGTATATAGGATAAGTAGATATATAACAAATCATTAAAATAAAACATGGTAACTGAGAGATGACCAGCCTCAACTGACGGCGTCCGTTCACGAACATGACGCAATTGACAGTAGCACATGCCAACCACACAATTTGTAAGATGCAATTGGTTCGGTGGTCACCAAGCAAGCTACTGTCCAACATTTCGATGATGCGTAAGACTTACAGTGCAGGAGGCTATTACGAAACGAATGAGCTCGATTTTAAACACAAAAGAGACTGACGAAGGAACTACAAAATGTTACCACGAAAATCTAAAATTAGCTTTTACATAAAGGCTGGTAGCTCATAAAGATATTTTTAAAGTTTATTTATAGGATGTTGGTAGAACCCAAAGAAGGTTGGTATTCTGAAGATTCATTTGACCTTTCCTCGTTATATTTACCCAGTCAATCTAGCAAAGAGCAAGTTAAGAAAAAAATAATTGAGTAATGAAGGAACTTTATAAAATTATTTATGAGGAAGTATTTCCAGATAGTCGCAGTATATCGTTCTGAATTTGTGTTCCAGGAATGCATGAAAAACTCCGGATCTACGAAATCTACTAACAGTGGCTCAAGAAGACGAAAATCTCTCCGTTTTTCTCCACTAAGCCTTTATGTTCTATATAATCATAAATTTCTGGAAAAGTTTATATGTATTTTCCTTTGTGCAATTAGAACTAAAGAATAATTTCTTGGAAGGCTTGACCGTTGTCTGCCTTCATAACCATCATAATAGATATCGCCTGGAAAGCTTAGTTGTATGTAAACTAAAAGTGCATTTTCTCAAATTCGATCATTTGTTTCTGAATTGCATTATTAAACAGCGTATGTATCTCATAATATTTACTAGCACAAATTATTATAAGAACATTTTCTAGCGATATTTATTTTACTGGTGGATAAATAAAAAGCAGACAACATGGAATATGAAACTTTTCACTTTGAAATATTTATTGCCACGATCAATTTTATAGTGCCGTCTGTGGTACGTTTTAAATTGAATCAAATCACTTTTATATCGAGGATTTATTGAATTACATTATTTAGAAAATAACTAGATAAAAACGTCAATAAATTTATTTATATCAATAGAGAAGGGTGGCTCGCGACGAATTCGTTTTCGTTCTATCCGATATTGGAGTTACCCTCTGCATACATCAAATGAAGTCTTTTCTAAACTATTCGTCAGAGCAACGATTCGATTGACGAACGGTATATGCTAGTTGAGTCATCTTGATCGTTGGAAGTTTTATGTAAATTGCTGAATAACTGAAGCATTATACATTTTGTCTTATTACGAGACCTTAAAAGTGTTACCGGACAGCTGTTTTTTTCGCAGTTCTGTTTAGGTCTCATTGTAAAAATGTTTGTAATTATTAGTAAGTATAATACTCGTTTTCAGATTGCTTTTTAACCTATTTAAGTTCATTTAATTTGATTGTTGGTGTCTTAACATTATTGACACTAATGGCCTACCAGAACTATAAATAATAACTATATATATCTATATGTTTAAATACATTTACATATTTCTAAAAAAAAAACACCGATAATCGTGGGGTAAAATGCTATCAATATGAACAATATCCAACCATCCAACTGGTAAAAGGAGACAAAATATCAAAACCTCTTAGCAGCCCTACATCCCAGATCGATACTCATATGATTGTAAATGTAGATTGATTGGCTGCATCTCGCGTTTCTTTTTCACGTCGAGTCCCTGGCCGGTCCATTACGACGCTATTCTATGCGATTTAGCGTCGAGCCAACGAAGATTTTCAACCCGGTTTGATTGTTCAACTAGTGATGTAATAATGTTTGTGAATTTGTATTGACAGGGTTCATATTAAGGTCAAAAGTTTCGAGTGCTGTATGGGTAAAATGCTGTATGGGGAAAGTTTCTATAATAATGCATAACTTGTTATTTGTTGAGTGAAACCTTCTTTGTCTCTAATTTAATTTTTCACATCGAATCCATGGCCTGTCCATTATTGTGACTTAGCGACGAGCCATGGAAGCTTTTCAACCCGGTTTGATTGTTCAACTAGTTATGTGATAATGTTTGTGAATTTGTATTGACAGGGTTCATATTAAGGTCATAAGTTTCGAGTGCTAAATGCTGTATGTAGAAAGTTTCTGTAATAATCCATAACTTGTTATTTGTTGAGTGAAACCTTTTTTGTCTCTAATTTAATTTTTCACATCGAATCCATGGCCGGTCCATTACGACGCGATTTAGCGACGAGACGACGAAGCTTTTATAAATCTATTTGATTGTTCAACTAGTGATGTAATAGTGTATATTGTTTGTGAATATATATTGAGACCATGAGTTTATAGTGAGGCCAAAGTTTCAAGATGAATGCTGTATGGATAAATGGTAGGTAGTTTTAATTTAACGCATTTCTTGTTATTTATTGAGTGAAGCCTCTTCTTTGTGTCTAATTTTACTATTTCACATCTAGTCTCTGGCCTGTCAATTATTATGATTTAGCGACGAGCCAATGAAGCTTTTCAACCCGGTTTGATTGTTCAAAAAGTGATGTAATAATGTAATATTGTTTGCGGATTTGTATTGAGACCATAGGTTCATATTAAGACCAAAAGGTTCGAATGCTGAATACTCTATGGATAATTAATAGTTTCTTTACTTGTATTGTATTGCTTGGTATTCACTTTTGACATTGCCATCTTTGTCTCTGTTTTATTTTGGTCTGCAATACATAGTATATTGTTTTGTTTTTTATTAAAGCCTTTCTGAGTTTAGTAAGTAGGTGACGCTGTCAACCAATACATAACGAGTAACAGAATAAACGCAATACCTCTTAAGGGGTAATTGTACTCATCATTATGAACAACTTTTACTATGGGACCAACCCCAAAATCGCGAAAAAAAATCAGCTGTTCAGTACATTTTGTCGAGTTATGCGCACAGAAATATATGGGGGAGTCGATATTTTTTTCGTGATTTCGGTTATGGTTCCATCGTAAAAGTTGTTCATGATGAGTACAATGACCCCTTAAGAGATATTGCGTTTATTCTGTAACGCATTATATAGAGATAAAACTCTTCCGTTACTGAGTGATTGAGTGACTGAGTACGCACAGCCGAAACGAATGGTCGTAGAAAGCTGAAATTTGGCATGTTTTGGATTTTCCGAAATTCCTATTAAAACGGGATATACGCGTACGAAGTCGCGGGCAAAAGCAGTTTATGTATAAGAAGCTAACTAAAACAACCTGAAAACAGAAAGTTTTCTAATATGAACATATTATTTAATATTTATATTTTCTTCTGCTAAACTAAACATATTTCTCTTCTATACATATTTCTCTTCTATACATATTTCCAACAATTTCTGCAAGTGTAAGCGAGCGACTTTTTATTTAATTTTCGACTTGCAAAACTTAGGACGGCCAAGAAGTTTTTAATTCACTTTTTGTAACAGTAAACAGAAAATTCAATTTTATTTTCAGTCTGTAAATCTAATTCTGCGAAATAATTTTTCATTTTCAAAATCTTCTTGTATATTTTTTATTGCCTGGGTACTTCGATTTGTTATGCTGGTTATGTACTGAAAACTTGTTTGAATATTTTAGAGCAGATTTATTTTATCGAAATAGGTACTTATGTCGAAAGAAAATTCTCCCACTGAAAAAGAGGACAGTAAAAAAATCAAACTTATTTACAGGACTATGCTATGCTATACCATATTATTTTAGTGTTTCGTCATACATATGTTTCACATTAGGATAGATATACATAAGTGAAGGAATTTGCATATTATAGGCCTAGCATGCAATGAGCATAAACTGGCTTTTGCCTATGTCTTCACTCGTGTCGTTAGGGTAGCTGAGGTTATGACCGTCTTCGTCACAAACCATTCATGTGTTAGATTTCACGAGTATCTACTGAGGTGTGAAACTGTGACAGCAGATAACTCACAAGCTTACTCAAACGTACAATATTAATAGAGACAAAGGTAAGGAGAAGGTGATTGACAGGAAGACGCAAGATAATTTAATTTATTTTACCTCGTTTTGTCTGGTACCTGCTTTCCTCCGTTCCTTTTATCGGTCCTAATTCTGAGCTACTTCTTTCCAATGAATCAAAGACATTCACCCGTCCCGCCATCTTCTTCTTAGTCTACTGCGGCCTCAAGGTGCTGTTATAGCACACCAATTCCGTCATTTTAACAAGGCCATCAAAAAAACAGTAGAAAAATTAAACAAAGACACACGCCGCCAAAGTTTAACTTAAAACGAAAAAATGAAGACACTTGCACATTTAACGAAACACGCCAGCAAAACGCACACTCAACAAGGTTTAAAAAAGGATCGCACAGAACCTCAATACGAGTGTCGAACGGAATTAATCCGAGATCAAAAGTTCCCTGTCCACCATCCGAGTTGAACGCATATTTGCGTTTAGGTTTGCCGGACTCATAAAGGCGTCTTTTTGTGACCGCAGCAAACTTCCAGGCAGGGATTCGTAAACACTATGTGAAATAATATTTGGTTGTTGTCATTCCCTAGAATTACATTTCCGTGGAACTGTTTTGCTGTGTTTGGTTATTGAAGTTCGGAAATAGAATGTTTGCGCTTTGATTTACGTTTCGTTGAAAAGAAGACTTTCCAAAATTTCCTCTTAAAAGCAATTTTGGATATAAATAGATCAAAACCGATCAAGTGGAGTGTGGGAGGCATAGTTAAAGTAACAAACAGTACTTACTCTTCGATAAGATTTGGTATCTAGATACCATTTGGCGATTAGAAACTAAGCAAAAAATAAGACCTGAAAACTAAAGGCCAACTAGATAACGACTAAACTATCTGCCTAAAAAACTTTCCAAATAGGTCCGACGGCTCTTACAGAAGGACTTACATCGCCTTGATATTTTCACTAAAATGACGGATGAGTCCTGAGATCCACATTACTCTGGCGCGTAGAAATGACCCTTTTAAGCTTATCAGAGAAACTTGAACGTTTTTATCGATCTGCCATTCCTCACAACAAACAGTTGACCGTAACCTGTGAGGAAATCCCAAAATGTTTTCTTTGACCCAAAATGAACAAAGGGACTCCAATCTGCAATCAGAATTGGTGGTTCTGTTAAAAAAAGAATCTGGTCGCTCGGGACTGGAGGCGGTATAGATATTCATCAACAATTCATCCAGAGCAAGCAAAAATATGTCAAGGGTCCTCGTATTTTTGCTCAGAGAATGAACTCTAGATGTTGGCTTTGCCACAAATCAAGAGGACTGACGTAACACGATGGAACGTAAACGGCTGAGGCTTTGTCCTGTCACACTAACTCTTTGTATTATTCCTGTTGAATAGGATTTTTGTGTCAGTACACGGGGATTTATTCTGGATCTTAAAACAAACATTTTTGAGAATGGCCGGCGACTGGAGAAGCCTTTTGTTTGGCTTTGCGCCTGCTATTTAATATCAAGGCCTTAGAGATCATTATGCTTAGCTGTACAGAACCATAGACATGAATTGTTAAATTATATCTGGAGCTTTTGTGTCGCCATCTGATTGGCATATTTAGGTAAGCACGTTTTGTGCTCAGCCGCCCGTACTAAGTATTGTGACCTATTTCTTTGTTTATAATTACGTAGTTTGTAACGGAAGCAGTCCTTTTACGTGGCTCAGAATTATAATAATTGTTTTTATGTTCATTTTTTCTCTATTTTGTTACGTGATAAAGATTGATCAAGTTCTCGTAGTTTAAGACGTCACTGTGTCACAACCACTATTATCCACCATGACTATAATTCTGTACAACATTTCAAAGCCTACATACCTACAAAACACCACAAAACTGACACCCCACTCACATTGCTTGTTAAGCATACCCGCTAAAACAAAACAGAAATACAAAACACCCTTGTTTTCGAACTCAACAGCACAATATCCCAATAAACCCTTTGAATACAATACAAATACGTACTCAGATATGACAGTTACAGAAAAACATAAAGTGTATCAGCTGGTTATCGTTCCGGACGAGTTGTGGAGTCAATTGGGGGAATTGGGTCAGAATGGCCCAGTGGGCCAGGCCACAGTGGCGCGATGGTGGTCAGTGGTCGATGTGGCCGAGGGACGAGCATTCGTTTTGTAGCTTTTAAGAGCTTTGCTTTGTTTTGCAATGGCAAGCATGAGCTGCGGATACGAGATAGATGGTTTTCTATTGTAGATAATGTGGGTAAGTGGGTTTAAAGTTGGAATAAATGAGAACAAACTGGGATTAAGTAGATACTGTTTGGGGTATAAGTAGTTGACTAGATGCATCGAGCCGTGCTTGTTCCTATTTTGAATGTTTTAAGACATTTGCCATACAGTGAAGCAACTTACTCATTCGTCTCTTCTGGTTGGAATTATATTATGATGAAATAAAACATTCATCTTATCAAAAACTATCTGATCTTTAGCAAACATAAACTTTTCGCTTCTTTTACATGTTGAAAATCTTAGCCGATTATATGTAAAGTTCTCACCTGATAGTAGGTAGATACTATAATTTGTTCAAATTTATTTGTTAGTAAATAATGTCTTTAAATGTATTTTTATGGTAACAAAAGATAAGTAAACTCTAAAAGTTCTTTTACTGCAGAAATCTTGACTATCGCTAGGTGCCGTATTATAATGATAATCCTGGATGCGTGACTCCTCGGATAGGTCACCGGAATGAACTCGAGAAAAAAGCTAGTTTTTAACATAATGCAAGAAAATCTTGAGACTTGACTCGCATTTGGAATCAGCTGTTGTACACCAAAACGTCTTTCCCAGAAAAAAACCGACAAAACTTAAATTTCCATCTCCCTCATTCCGGTCCAAAAGAAGCAGATATATTTAAACAGCCATTCAATGCTTTCTAAAACGTAATTAAGAAAATGATACGTCAACCAACCTATTAAATTCTTAATTAAAGTGATGTCGCACCGTTTCTTTTGACTCTCAAAGACGAAAAAAGGACAGTATAAGTTAATTGCTTGGCATCAATAAAAAAATGAATTATGTGTAAGTTCAGGAATTGTTGGCTTGGAGTAGGGGACGACCCTTCGGCCTAAGATTTGGGTCCGAGTCGCGTGCGATTGTCGGGGGAGACTGCGACAGACGACAGTAGCCAAGCACGCACTGAATGGTTTTGACGTGACGTTGTTGATCGCAAAACGATGCGGATTTTTGTAGCGGTTTTAAAAAGCTCTACATGTTTATATATATATTGTATATTTTAGCCAATTGTGTCCCACTGCAGGGCAAAGGCCTCCCTTTCTTCCTTCCATCCCTCCCGGTTTTGGGCAAGTGTGGACCAATCTGGCCGATAGGCGTCAATAAGCTCGTCACATGTTTATAAATTGTTAATTTATTATGCTTTTTATTTACAGATACATACAAACTTATAATAGAGTATGTAAAAGCCAATAAAAAATAAAAAGCGTAGGAGGAGAAATCATCGAAAAATTCGTCGACAACGCTGTCAACGAGGAAGGTGCCCAAAAAAGAACTGGCCATTGCTTGCCACGTTGAATGGCAGTACTGATTCTTTGACCGAAGGGCTAGTGATTGCCAAGGCTTCAAAGTACAGTAAAGAATACCTACGAACGCTTTGTCGGTGTCAACAGCAGGCACATTATAAACAAAACCGGAATACGATGACTTCGAGCTTCGAGGAAACACTTTTATACGCTAATAAAACGCTGCGTCATTCCGACGTAGTGCGTCCGAAACAAGTATATCTCAAGGAGGGGAAACGACTCGTTATTTATAATTTATTTCCTTAATTAATATAAAGATCCAATTCCTATATTCCTTGTCTATACAGCGAACGGTAAAAGTTTAAAGGAACAGATGGTAAGATTCGTTAGTTCGCGGATTCCTTTTTGATTTCCGAACTATCCGTGCGAATGTAGAAATCGAACATAGAGCACGGAGTCGCTTTAGCGACCGACGAAAGAATGGGTTACAAGAAGCTTTCATAACATTCAATTGTGCGTTGTGCGTACATCTAAGGCAGGATAGACAGAATGTATTTCATTCATGTTAAGAAGTGGGTGATCGAATTCACTGTCGGAGTCTGTTTCCCAATACCTACAACCTGTGGGGTGTTCAAGTCAAGAGTGAAAAGGTAACGTCTTGGCAAGCGTGCTCCATCCTCGACCGCATCATCGCTTGTCATCAGGTAAAGTATAGGTCAAATGCGAGCCCATCAATAAAAAAATATCTTTTATCAGTATTTTTTCTAAAATTTTAGGTTAATTTTAGGTTGTTTTAGGTTGACTAGTTTCCGAGATATGGGGGAGAATGGTCAATTTTGCACTCAACGCTCTTCCTAATTCAAATTTCGAAACTAAATAAGTCTAATGGTTATTTATTATCGAAATTGGAATGCCTAAGAGGACAAACGTTAAGTGTTTAACGCACTTCCAAATTCAAAATTTCCGGACTATATAGGTCCAATCAAGTAGGTACAACGCCTATGTAATTATTAAAACGAGAACTTCTTGTGCGGTCTCTAGTCGCTACAATTCCGTGCTCTATGAATTCGAATGATTCCGTTGTTTGAAAGCTTTTGTAGCACCTGCTTTAGTAAAAACTCTATTGAATTAGTTTCTACGGCTTTGGCAGAGATATTTGGTGGAATAAACGGTTGTTCGTTTGTGTTTTTTTTATCAGGCTGGTTAAAATATACAGAGGTGATGACTATAATATGAATTATAAACACAAACTGCTTTTTGTGGTAAGAGAATTGATTATTCTCTAGGATTTTTTCACATTAACGTTCCATTATTATAATAAACTGGATTATGCTTGCGACTTCGTACGCGCATTACCCGCTTTTGAATTTCGGGAAATCCTTTCTTAGTGCTCCCCTTCGGAGCATAGGCAAGCATAGTATGACCATTAGTTTCGGTTGTGTGTGTTCTGTCAGTCACTCAGTCACTCAGCAACGGAAGAGTTTTATATATATCACCAGAAAATTGCAGACTCCGTAAGATTGCAATAAATCTTAAGTAGATTATGATTTCTCCATGTATAAAACGATGTTTTCTTAAACATCGTTTTATATAAAACATTAGTTTTGGATGGGATTTATTTTATAGCTATTGCTTCCGATATCTCCGTTTCATAATAAGAAAAAATAGTTTACAATTTCACGCGATATTTTACAATCTTCGTTTTAAATTTTCCGGTGACATTTATATTAATTAACTTAGGTACTTTTACTGAGCACTTATGGTTCAAAACGCGTCGTTCAGTTGCGACCATTCAAATGTTTAAAAAAAATTCACGAGTAACTATGTATGTAGTTCGATTTTCAATAATCATTTGTTTTTCTTTATTCGTATACTATGTTCTTGACATTCTAAATTCAACTTTTCGAATCGAACATTTTTTTTTAGGTCAATCCAGACAAACAACCAGTAGGTAGTTAAGTATCATGAATTAGTGAGCTACCGCGAGATTCGCCACAACCATAACGGGAACAAACCTTTGGTTATCACATTATCCCCCGACGCCTTCCAGGAAGCTTTAAATTCCTTACTAATTGGATTATTATACAGAAACGATGGACCCGTGTGTCTATCCGGAGCAAGCTGTATCGAAAAGTCTCCCAGAACTCGGGACTTGCTAACTTTCCTTATTTTAAAAGTCTTACTTTAATGCAGTTTAAGGTTGGAGTTAGGAAGTTAGTGTCTTAACAATTTTATTAAATTTCTATGGCTGTGCTGCGGTGCCGGGGTAGTGAGAATTCTCAGTTTAATTCTTATGAGCTTGTTCTACTCTGCAGCTGATAGTAACGGTAATAGAGACAACGGTGCTGTTGACTGTGCATTAGTGTTATTAAGATTTATAATAGTAAAGTGAGATACTTTACTATTATAAATCTTACTACTTGTATGATTGTTATTTGTGGATGTATGTTTGTTACTCAATATCGGCAGAACGGCTGAACGGATCTGGCTGATAACTGACACAGTGATAGATTATGGTCTGGAATAGCACATTGGCTACTTTTTATCCCAAAAATATGAGTACGCGGGCGAAGCCGCCGGCAGAAGCTAATAACTTTAAAACGCACGCGACATGGAGAACATGCGTATGAATACAGATTAGTTGATTGATCAGCTTCTAATTTGAATATATCTTCATTCATAATTTCGATACAAGTACTAAAGTAACCGGACGTGAAGCTAAGCACGTTAAAGTAAACATCTGCGTTCCACGTTCGTACGAATGCACACAGAGTATAGACCGGTGGACCGGCGCAGGAGTCGCACAATAAATGTTTATTTTATCGATTTTCACACGGGCCCACTACAATGCATCCCGCTGGTACTAACGCCGTACTTGTATTACTTCGACAGAGTTCTAAACTGTTCGAATAAAATTACTGGGGAACAACTTTGTCCAATTAATAATAATGAATGCGCCAGGGAGCCCTACTGTTGTACAAAAAGTTTTTATTTCGATAAAGTTGTACCGCTCTTATGTGATACGGATATTAGGACCTTTTGGAACTAAGCTGCTTTTTTGTAGCCACGGTTTTACTTGTTATTTGAGTCGGTTTAGTAACAATTCATTAATTTTACGATGCGTGTAATTAAAATATATGATTTGATAGTTGTAACAAAGTTTTATTTAATTTTATGAAGGGATTCAACGTTATTATTGTTTGAACTTTAACGGAGCTTTCGTTTGTTGAGGAAAAGACCCTGAAGAATTTAACAAGACAAATAATGGATTTAAGTACAGGTTGTCGACTCCGTCATTAGGAATGTTCCTTCGTACCTCAATTAGTGAAAAAAGCACGAGTTGAGATTTTTTCCCGGATGGGGAAAGTAATAGGAGCTTTCGACCCCACATCCCTGTTGTTAACCATCAAAGTTGTAATTGCGACCTTACGATTCGCTGAACTGTCACGCCCTCAACATACCCCTAACGAATTTTTAATACAGCTAAAAACGCTTATAAACAAAATGCGAGCCTCTGGCGGCGCTCTGTCGGGTTTAATTGCAGGTTTAGTGCCGGCGTTCATTAGGATATGCAGGCGCTTTTTTAACGCGATTATGACGTCGCAGGGTCGCGATCGCCGGCAGGGCGCGCTGGGGGAGGAGGGCTGCGTCACGTGCGAGGTCCGCACTCCGCAGCCCCACGCATGCGAGACCGCGGGGCGCCGGCCGCGCAGGCGCGCCCTGTCACCCCCCGCGCGCCCCGCCGCGCCCCCGGCGCCAGTCGTCCGCCGGCCGCCGCGCGCCCCGCCCGCCTGTCCGTGTCGCGCCGCGAGTGTCAAGTGATGTCGACTTGTGACTAGTGTGCGCTGCCATGCTCGTGCTGCGTTGTGTCCTGCTGGCGGCACTCGTCGCTGCCGCCGCCGCTGCTTGGCAGGAGAACGTCAGGCCCAAGGTCTTCGCGCAATTAGGTGAGTCCACCGACAATCGGCATAGAAACATGTCGGTGTTAGTGAACTCGTACAACAATAGACTTAATAGCCCTCGAAGCCGATCACGACAGGGACCCCACAAAGTTCGGCACCGCGCCGCGCCGAGCATCCAATGTTTATGTTGTTTTGTTTGACGACAGCGCGCGAACAAACACTCCATTCAAAAGTTCTCGTGTTTGTGTCAAAAGTGTCACGAGTGACTGCTGCGAGAATCATAATACCTGTTAGATGAAGATCATTAGAAACGTGAAGAAACTGTTCAAATAACTCGACAACTTGAGTTCAACACAAGAAACATACGTAAAATTGAAAGTTTTTATCCAATTGGAGTTAACGGAAATATAACACTAATATAAGTTCCAGTCAATACTTTTTAATGTAAACATGTAAACGATGAAGTTGCAAACATAGCTGAACCAGATGCAGACGGTAATGTTTTGAACATAACCAATTCAGCAGTGTGCACTGTAGTAAGCGTCATATCAATGAATGAAACTGAATGAATCAGCTTTCTGTTTAGCTTCAGCAGATAAGAGTGTGTTAGAGTGAATACATGATGAATTTAGTGAGTGAAGCTTTCAAAGCTTAAACATAAACTTAATTCTAAACAGTTTCTGTCAAATTCAAATGAACAAAAGTCATAAAGGGACAATATTGTGCTTCAAAACTGCAACAAAAAGTGATATGACCAACAATGTTGGTAACATTCGCCGGCACTCACATTCTAAATAGAATAAACAGAAATGCCTGTAGGAGCGCGCCTTGCGGTACACCCATAACGAGTCGCAGTCACGCGACAGTTAGTCCTGCAGGAATAAAGCCAGAATGCACAACTGTAGCGGCATTGTTTTATTGTGCAGTCTGCATTGCGGGGGACGGCCACGTGGCTCTCATTAGTGCAACACAAAGCGAAGCAGTTTGTTCTGCGTTTTGCAATGTTACGCTCGGATTAGCGATCCACGCGATGTTTAATGTAGCGGACAGAACTTTGTCTGCGCTATTGTATGCCTTTCGTAATGTATTTCCCCTTTTGAAGCCGAATGCTCCTTTACGAATAGTATCATCGATTAATTACCGATAAACCTTGAATTAGAATAGCCGACATCGAACGTCGAGACGCAAATGTGTCGGGAACGTATCCTGCCACCGTCGCATATCCGGCTATTGTTTAAGTCGCATCAGGCTTAATGCATCGCAATGTTAATGAACTTGACTGAACGGTAATGCGATGGGAAGTGAGATCATTCTGAAGTGAATCAGGTCAAGTGTGTGAGCACTGCAACATGGGATATCGATAGCATGTAATAGAGTAAACAACTCTCAGATCGTGGAGGAGACGGGTTAATTAGAATACTATAGTTACCGTGTTTGATGTGGGGCCACTCATAGCGAGCGTGTCAACACCTCTCCGTAATATGATCCACCAATCGAAATTAGAAGGGTCAAACTGACCGCAGTGTGCGGTTTAATATACGATCTTCGGTCAATATGCTTTGGGTGTACGGAATGACGCTCTCTGTTATAAGGTTTTTATGGGATTCCCTCGCGTTATATTTCGGTCGTTATTAGTGTCACATTTAAGATCATCTCAGAAATATGATATTTTATCGATATTGAGTTTCATGTAGCTATTATTAATTTCATAAGTACTCAGTTGGGAGTATTTCAACTTTCAAAATAATTTATGGTTTTTATAAAACATGATACATACAGACTTACATAGACTTAAAGATAATAATAATTAAATGTAAAATTAGGTACGTATCGATGGCATATGTACAGAAAATATTATATCTGGACATGCGAGATTCAGATAAAATCGTCGTCTGGGAAATAAACCGACTTCACAAACTAAATTCTCGAAATGCATCAAACGACTCTGATTCATCTGATGAAACCAAAGTTTTATTAAGTAGTGTCTCGTAACAGCATCAGTGACTAAGGCCTGATTTTTACAATAGTAAGATAACTTTGATCGGAAGAGAAAGATCTTTAAAAAAAAGATGGATCATGGTGGTTTGACAAAAGTATTCAGCCTTATTTATAAAAAATTTTACCACATGATTCGTTTTCGTTTTAGCACTCTGCATTCATTTGTAGAGAACTTGGAATCTATGGATATTATGAGTTTGCCTGATTCATCGTGTATAAACTGCCAATTCTACATTTTATTCCTCCGACAAAAGTCATCTTACAGTAGGTAAATTGAAAAATCGGCCTACTTAGTAAAACAAGTAAGCTTCGCAATCAACCAGCACATTGGAGCACAAGTAAACCATGCCTTGGAAGATAAGTATACACAATCTAACTAACCTAATTTGTGGGTAATGTTACTGCACTCGCGTCCGCTAGACACCGATATCGCTATTATTTCCAAAGTATACCAGTAGAGTACTGGGAGGTGCACTTTAAATTGTAACGGGTACTCCAACTCCAATACATTTCTAATGTAAAATTTACTTGTAAACGGATGTTTGCAAACTAAATACAGGGCTTTGGCCGACTCTGATGACTCAATGTTTCATTACTGTAAATATTATGTATGAAGAATTATTGAAGGATGTTACAATGTCAATTCATAAATGGTATGCCGTTCGAATGGTCAGTAACGTTGAATAATGAATTAAAGAATTGCATTGTGTCCTAAACGATGAATTGAGCCACGCATGTCACCTTGACCAAAGTCAGTCAAGCTTGAATACGTCATTGAACCCAGAAAAGTAGTTAAACCTGCCATTGGAGAAATCATGCAAATCAAGCGTTGTCACGAAATATTTAAAACAGGAAGATCAAGTGCCGTTACAAACAGGAATGCCCGCGGTGAACAATAAAATCAGGTATAGAAATCTGAGTATATAAAAGAAGGTTTCCAGTTTAAGTTCATCTAGACCGGTTCCTTAAGTGTGGGTAGTTGGTGAAGCATGCGGGGAATGGGCTGGGATGAAATCTCTGACTCACAACACGGTGACTCAGTAAGAACCAAGATTATCACAGGTCAGGTTTGAAAGCTTTCTTCCTTTTAATAAACCGATCATAAAAGCGAAGGAAATTAAATTTCGTAATACGATGGCTTCCTTTATAAATTACAAGAAAAAATACCAAAACGAAATAGAATAATGGAGATAATAAATTCTTAATTAAATATTAAAACGTGATACTCTACATCAAAGACTCTAAAAAGAGAGGAAAAGTAAATAAAATAAGTTTATTTACTTACGATATTAAACCAGCGTACAATATGGGTTCGTAAAATCCATAGACACAGTATACTTTGCTTAGAGCGCCTTAAAAAAGTAGGAGATTTATGGTCCAAGGTTGTGGAACAGGTGACGTAAGTATTTAGTTCAATTCTTTACCGTTTATGGTGTTGCGTTATGGGTTCCGACACCCTCCTTTATGCTTTAACTGCTAGGATTATAGAACGTTTAAGTGGTCCCATAAAATAACCGTTCAGTTACAACCTGAAGAAGAAATAAATTACTTTACAGGATAATGCTTTTATGTCCCAAGAATATTTTGTACGTGTCGCTTGGTTCCTTATGGGTATTTATTGGGTTATTCGTCAGGAGCCAATACTTTGGGGGGCTGTTATTGTGGTTGGGGTGCATAATACCGCTATGACGGAGCGTTGTTTATGATTCCAGTGTATGGCTTACAATTTATTAAGTCTCTGTGAGGTCTCCGGAGTCGGGAGTGGAGCTATTAATTTTTTCTCAATAGGTTTCTGTTTTAGAGCTTGGGAGGGTCTTTTTGTGGTGACTTCATATCTGCACCTTTTGTCTTGTTATAATGGTATTGCGTAATGGAGGGATGGGTGACAGACAGCAGTAAAATTTTGGTTTTCCAATGACTTCTTCAACTAAATCGTTCTTCCGACTCAAATCTGCAATTTTCCAGATAATATTCTGAATTTTCTCAGCCCTATCTGTTTAGTGGCAAATCAAATTATACATGTCTTTGTATCTGTAGTATATGAGTTAAGATATCACTCGAAATAAATCGACTTTTGATAAGAGTTCCGGTCTGAGAACCAATCAATTTCCGTTGCTCCAGTTACGTGCGTTCAAATAATTTAAAACGTCAATATTAATAAAAATCGTACGCCACCGATAAAAGTCAATCAAAAAAGGACAAAAGTTCAAACATGCTGCAGCACAATTGGTTTTAGAACAGAGGAATGCGGTTATAGAGGAAAACAAAAATGTGTTTAATGGTAACGTGATACGGTGACTAATAGACTGTGCAGCGTCTTCTGCGGTTCGGTAATGCGCGTGAGGGAAATTGTGATTTAGGGTAAGGGATTAGGGTTTTGTTTTGGTTGCGAGGGGTTGTGAATGGCGGAGACAAGTAGCACGCACGTGCGTACGGCGTCGCGGCGGTGCGGGTCGAAGGAGGGGGGGCGGTGCCGCCATGGCGCCGCCTGGCGGGAGAGACACAACTTTATGACGACGCGATGTATTGTCTTCCCAGTGTGGGATTTACCGTTCCTTTTGTTTTTATTTTTTCGGACACGCCGATTAATTTCTTTTAGTGGTCTGTTTGGGGTCGCCGCTTCTGCTTGTACAATCAAATTTTCCTCTTTTGTTTTTGAGGCTTTACTTAAGTGCTTTCGCATTTGCGACTCCTCACTTCGCTATTCACAACTGCGAATACGCTATATGTACTTACGTAGTGCTATAAATAAGGCTCACCGCATGTGCATGCCATTTGTTTCAGTGTGTGTTTCCTTTGCGGGAGTTCGAAAGTGCTTTTCCAACTTTGTGAATGCGTTTTGAAGATCTTCTACAAGTTGAATTGGCGATTAGAAAACACTCGCACGTTTGCTTGCTTTAGATATTCAGTGTTCGCTTTGAAAGATCGAATTTGAATGCTATAAAATAAAGTTTCATTTCAACATTTAAATTCAATTCATTATTCATATTGTTGAACTTTGCTATCATCATTTTCTTTTGTAACTATCAAATGTTTGCATTCAAGTATGTATCTCTTCATTTGCGATTACATATACAAAAAATTTTGCACAATTCTAGTTTTTCTAAACCATCAAAAAGGCTATTATTACAAATTCATACCAAACAGGGTAAGAAAAGTGCCAGCAATCGATCGTACCAGCTGTTCTATTCATATTCGCATGAAAAATGGGTTAGAAACGGAATCAAAGAAAGATGGCGGATTGAATGGTGTTTTTATCCCAACCCTTGCTGACGAGGGCTGCGCAAACATTGGTTTAGTAATAAAAATATTTGTCGAAATCCTCAACGGGAAAGGAAACTGTATGAACGGTAGACGATTCTTTACAAAATACAGAGAGAGTGCGCCTATTCCATTGTCATGCAGTTTTTAAACCGGGATTAAAATGAACTAATCATGAGCATGGAAGGGGACGACAATCAGCTCCGGTTTTGTATCTACTATAGAAACTTTTTTTTCCTTTTTATTCGGTCCAAACATAATTAGAAACATTTATTCAAGAGACCCTCATTTTATATCCCAGGTTAAAGGGGACAATTAACTAAGTGTTTTCTTGTGTCATGCATTTGATATTGTACCGTTTAGTTTACTCAAACGTTTACAGCTTTCTATCAATTTAATACCATCATCTGAAATTCCGATATCTCTTTAATTACTTTGCCATATTAAACACGTGATTAATTCAATTTGACAAATCTTGTTTCTATGTAAATCAACTTATTTGTAGCAATTAGTATTCTGTTCGAGAATGGTAATTAGAAGTTCTGGCATATTTTCATGTTTGTTTTGTTCTACGTACTCAACTTGTTGACTGGTCTCCATTCGAGTTTTCTGAGAAATTATCTCATGAATTTTATTATCTTCTTCGTAACTTGGACGTTTTTGTTCTGATTCTCATTAAGGTTAGTGTATGTCGTCGTTTTCATTACGTAAACTATCCATTACTCCATAACAATATGTATGTGCGATAAATCTTCATATACGTTCTCATTTGCACTGAGTCGCATTTAAAACCCTTCTCATTTGAAAAGGCACCGATGAATGGCTCGGAGTCAATGGATCGTAAGAAATGGGCCAGTGACGTGGAGTAAGGCAAGTGAAACGTGTTCCGCGACCATTTTATAAGGGTCTCTCAGAGCTTAGTGGATGCCTCTTGTGTGTACGCGTGCGATAAGTCGTGGCAATGTGCGATTTTTTCTCGTGATAACATGATTTAGTAGTCGTGTTGCGTTGAGATATGAATGTGCTCGTTATTGGGTTATGGTTAGGATTTCTGAGTGGTTCTGTGCAATCGAATGATTTTTTTTGTGTCACTCAAATTTTTTTGGGCGCTCTTAACACGCTGATTGGGCAAAGCTTTCATATAACTTGAGCATCTTTGTAACGGTTAGTTCTGAAGTTGATTACGTACATATCTTTGCATTAATATAGCAATAACTGCATTTACATTTACTGAAATACTATAATTAAATTTTACATACTTTCAATTTTCAAATACATATAAGTACACAAAATATCTCAGGTGTTATCGCGTCTGCGTAGACCTGAGGGGTCTGCTAAAGCTGGTGTTGATTACAGCCCCGCTAATGAGCCAGGTGGTTCCTGCACAATGTGGACCGTAACAATAGGAATGTAGCCGCTAAGGGTGGCTCGCACCCCCTATGTACACTTTATGAATTTTAAAATGGCGATATTATTCCGATTTTAGTTTTGTAAACCAAAATGGATAAGCTTTTGTTGATGGATAACGATTTATTAAATATTGGTTGAAATAATAAAACGGTTCTCATTGTTGATAAGTTTAATAAAGTCGCTTTTAAAGTCAAAGCGAACATATTGATAAAAATTGAACTTGACATAAAGTAAGGATTATGAATCTTTTCAAAGTGGGTCTTGAAGCTCCGTTCTTTTCTAAGAGTTTTCTACAGATTCTTTTAGCACGTGCTAAGGTTTAAAATGATGCTACTTTTGTGAAAGAAAACGTTGAATCCGATTTGCTATGAATGATAAAAATAAAGTTAGCATTTCAGGTTCTACAACTAGGGCAAATCGGTAGAAATTGTTTGCAAACCAAGTGAGTGTACTCACAATAGAAATATTTCAAAAACTTACATGTTCAACATGTAAGATTTTGTAATATTTCTATTTGTAGACAAGATTTTCTTTGTGTAGAAGACATTGTTCGACTTTTGCTATGAATTTAAGCCATGTTTTACTATAATTATGATTTTCAATTATGTTCTGTATGGTGTCGGACTTAAAAGAATAGCACCATCCTATCACATCCCGTGAGTGTCGTAAAAGGCGACTAAGGGACTTACCAGAGAATGGGCAGCAGCATTATTTGTGGTTCTGTGCATTTCAACAGCTACACAGCTATCGCCAACTCGCCTGCCAAGCGTGGCGATTATGGCAAACTCGCCCCCTTGGGGGAGGCCTAAGTCTAGCAATGGACGTCTTTCGGCTGATATGATGATGATGATGATGCTCATGTATAAGGTACACTAAAATTTGTCAATTTTATCCAGGCACTTAATATGCCTGTGCCTTGATGCTGACATTTTTTTTTGTTAGTTACATGACGTACATCACAGCAAAGAAATAAATATCATCGACCTACATTGAATCGTTAAGAATGTATAACATTCTAGAGTGGAATTCTCTCATAAACCTGATAAAATTACTCAATGCTCGTCTTTGTCTTTCTATATAGTCCCTTATGCTAGATTGGAAGTGGGTGTATATTTGATTATTTATTGAATCTTAAAGTGGATGACATCAATTCTAACTGCACGACCTCACATGAGACTAAGTGCCTCTCTCATTTCGAGCTCCGTTTCAGTTACTTGATATGACACAAATAAATTTAAATCAGAATTTAAAGTTTCTATTTGATACAAGTAATGGTCGACTATATTGAATTGCTTAATTTGGTGATTATGAAAGATGGGAGCTCTGTTTTACTGTTTAGTCGAAAGATGTATCCATCGTCTTCTTATTGTGTGAAAGGAATAGTTTCAAAACTTCGATCGATCACGTCCAAAGCAATATCTTATGAGAAATTAATGTTGCTGTTCCTTTAAACTATTGCACTAACGGCCCAACTTAAACCCATAAGCTACTTAAGCATCATAATTCAAACTTAAGACAGCGTCACTTTATCTTTGATCTTAGCGAACATTTTCGCAAGTGTTTAGTCGACGTTAGCCAATCAACGGGCGCAGGAAACATAACTTGAAAGTCTCGAAACAGTGAACGGGTTCAGTATATTTAGAGCCCTAAAAATAAAACGGATCGTGCGGCCCTTCTACACTTGAACTTGAGTCGAGTTCATTGACCGAGCTGAATGATAACTGTGCACTACTTTCTACTGTTCCGCTTCTTTTACTTTTTGAGGTATTTGAGAGATCATTCATCATGTTATATGAAGCACTTTGATTTATTTACGCTTACTCACTTTTGAGTGGAAGCTTTAGTTAACAATGGTAGGCACTATACTACGCAAAGCTACAAAAGGGAAAGTTTTGGTTCAAATATTAATATTCGATTTGTATTATACTTAAGTGATGGCAGCTTCCTACAAGGGACCATCCTACTCTTGAAGAAGTTAAACAATAAATTCTACACAGTGTACAATAGAGTCTAAAATTCAATAAACAGTTTATTACAATTGGTGTCGAGCGACTAAATCCCAGTGCTGTCTATTCAAATTATCGAAGATCGAGCCGGAAGCCAGAGTCTAGGGATTGTCGAGTTTCATCATAGCAGACTACAACACCAATGCATTTAATAGAAATGATTGGAAGCAACCCAACCACTTTGAAGTAATTCTTTTTACCACCGCAATTTTCTTGCTTCTTCTAAAACATACGTTGACAATGTGGCCGAAACCGGCGTTGCGCGAGAAACAGATGTTCAAAGTAGAATATAGAATGTAGCTTAGGACGGAGGATACGTTCTCACTGTTATATAAAAAAAACTATAATTTCACATATTCGCATGATTTGCAAGACCAACAACACACCATTGGGGAGTAAAATTAAGCTATTTTCTCAATACATTTTGGTCTTTTTCTCATACAATCTTAGCAATCACATAGAAGCTGGTTTTGAAAGACCTGTCCTAAAGACTTTGAATGAGCTGTTTATTGAGATATTTTTAATCGACCTGTTACACGATATTTGCTACATGTCAGTTAATGCCAATTTTACACTGGAAACCATGCCTTTCTGTGTGTGTAACAATTCTACGAAGAATGGATAAACAAACCTTCTCATTTGTGGCAGTGTTGTGCATAATACAGTCTCACAGAATATCGTGTTGACTATCGATTACTCTATATTCGGAAACATGTCTGCGATGCCTCGTTGCCGGCCGGAATAATGTCTTCCGCGGCTTTCATTTATGTTTTATTCCACTCCTTTGATATTCTCCTTTTATGAAGCTAAATTGTTAGTTGGTGTTATAATGTTTGAATTAAATTGTTTCTCATTTATTGTGTGTAATAAAGTTGTCTTGTTATTCCTTGTTGAGTTATTTTTAACCTTTTTATGCTATTGTTATGTAAAAGCTGTGTGTCTTTTATATTCTTATTATGCACAGTTTATGTTTTGTTACTTTACGCGCCTTTAGCTTTGTTAACATTTTTATCTCGTTGTACATTACTTTTGTTTTCTTGATTAGCAGTAACCTTTTATGCATGGTAATTTAGAAGAATTTCATAAGGTTTTTCGCGGTTAAATGGTTAATGTCTATCTTTCCTCAAGCATTATCGTGTGAGTTAGTGTGCACAAGCTTTTCATAACCCAGATTTCTACTAGGCTTGTATTACAAAAGATTAAGTCAGATTTTGAAATCGTTCTGTTCTACAGTTAACTCGTTCAATACACAGCCCAAATTGAAGCAATTCGATCTGTTTCGAAATGCTGTGTTTTAAGAAAGTGCATCAGCCGTTTATTTTCATAGAAACGTGAGAACTTTCGTAATCAGAGTTCGAGCGATTGATAATAACGTTAAAAGTTTAAACGTAAATAGATGTTTCTAAAAGTTGATCTTACAATGTGCATGTTACATTGGAACTTTTAGAATTCACAATTTCACAATTGAATACGATTTTTAGGCAAGTAGATTGTTGGTGAAGTCAAACTGTTTCAATGCTTGGTTAATGCTCCTTTATTGGCAGTTTTATCTTTTCATTAGCGCTATTGGTTCGATAACTGTTGAAATGCGTTTCCGAACATTGCAATGTAAGATAAACTCCGTTTGACCTAAGATTGACTTAACTCACCATCATGCGGCGTTTATCGGTTCAATAACTTTGTTGTTTTTCGTGGCAAACATCCTCAACTTTTAGTTTATTTCTTGTTGTTTTGGTGTTTCATTTCTTTTCAACCAGGTTAGTGCATAACATGCATTCTACCCCGATGATCTCAGGTTTTACTACGAAACGAAGGCGACTTACAAAATACCATGGCCTTACAGACTAGCTCCCAATGCAGAAGTCAATAGGCATATAACTAAGCAAGCGAGCTTCATGGAAATAAATCCATTTTTGCGGAGTATTACGCGGTTAAACTCTTGCCTCGAACACTGAGCGGTGCTCGAGACGTCTGCAACTGTTAAAAGTTAAATAAACTGCGAATTTATTTGTTAAAGGGTTTAATAATAGGTTCCGAGCTTGCGTTGTTGACTGTGTAGCTTTTGTCTTTTTGTGCTTTTTGGGAAGAACTTTTGAAATTTTTTTCTTGTTTCTGCCGCAGAGGACTGATTTTGACATATTATGTGAGGATTATTACTATTATTTATTTATTAAATACTTTATTGTACCTGTCATAATAAGCTCAGGATTATTATATAAACATTAATATGAAGTGTATCTATCACAATCTCTAACAGTACAGTTCAGTTGTAAGTAGTTATAAATAGTCATTTAAGTTGGGCTATCAGACAGGCTGATATGAGAAAACCCTTTAAGATATTTGAATCCTTCCTAAACAGCTACTGACATCTCGTATCAGATACCAAATGGTTCCTTGATATTCACCAAAGTGTTCTGGGTACTTTCTGGAGCAGGTCAAAAAGATATATTAATTAAATAATTAACTTAGTTTTTTCGACTCTAGATCCGTATTTTAACGGATTCGGATCGGATGCAGTGCGTAACCACTCTTAGTGCTTGTCAACTTTCTATGGCCAACCATTTGGCCAAGGTATTGAGATTTTAGCCAGTCTTTGAGTCAGTTCCCTTTTATTTTAAATACACAATTATATTCAGAACCATTTACAGACCCAACAACCGTTCCAGTGTAATTCATTCCTTTACTTATTGAAGTGGAAAGAACTAGTGAGGGCTAGTAAGGTGGCATGAAGCGTGAATGAAAGAGGGCTGTGTGAAGGATGTAAGGGATCTGTCGGGCTCGGAACTAGGGATTACGCACGATGACGGTTGTTTCCCTTCGACTGCTACATGTGTACTCGGCTAGGTAGGTTATGTGTTTTGGATGGATGGAGACGTGTGCTCAGCTAGTGTTCTACTTTTGCATGTTAGATTTTTATTTTTTCCCAAGTTTTTACTTTTTTTTTATTTAATATTGGTTTGCTCTTGACTCTAGTCTAGGTCATAGATGACAGAGATAAAGTGAAGACAAGACTTGAAATTGCATTGAGGTTGTTATTTCACAGTTAACTGTACCTACTCGTAGCTATGTTTGAATTCGGAATTCGAGATACATAGTTATTAAATATAGGAATGATAACACACAACATAAAAACAAACACTTTGTGATACATGACAAAGTTCTGAGTCAAAGACAAAGTCAGAAGATTCCATTGCATCCCGTCCGTTTAGGGCCTTATTGATAGAAATGGTCACTTAAAAATGAACATAAAATTCACAACGTCAAAGTCAATATTCGAGTTGGTACCGATGGAAACAAATTATGAATTTATCTCGAATTATAAAGATTCAAACATAGTTATGTTGTTATTTGTATGAATCGGTAAATGACTCACGATTATGGGAGACACTTATGTATGATACGTTCATGGTTCTGGGTATTTGCTTGGTATTAATCATTTCTACTTATCGGCTAAAAAGTAATTTGATTCAAAGTGAGATTGTGTTAATTATTCAGTTCCTGTTTTGCTTCATTGCATGAGTTTGATAATACACACTCGCGATACTCAAATTGCTTCAAATTTTTCATCGTCAATATCGTCTTTAAGGTCCAGTAATTTATTAATTTCTTTGATTTAGCTTTTTTAATTTATTATAGTCTGCATTTATCTCAAAATTTACAATCTTAAAAAAAATCTTTCAAAGTTTTATCCAACATTTATTTTTACTATAAGATACACATTAGGTATCAATATTTATAAGACAACCAGCGCCGTCACAACCTGTACTTACAATTGTTCCCTGTCATATACTCTATAATAACTACCATTAAACACCATACATTACATTCCTTTTACTTCATATTTCTATCTTACATTCAAAGGGATATCAAATTGCATATCGCGCAGAGCCTCAATGACTAATAAATTCGAATCCCCTGTGGCGCCCCCGCGTGTGATATTTATGCATGATAATAATTAATGAACTTATGCACAGAATATGGGAATAAGCTTCCTTTATTTGAAGCATTGGATTCGGTTTATTTAGCAGGATATAGCTGGTAACCTACCTATCGTGATGATCGGTACTCTAATGGGTTACTCATAAAATTGCTTATTCTTCATATGTTTGAAAATTCGTCTGATTCGTTTTACGTTGTAGTAAAACACGCAATGAATTGATGTTTGACCATTGTTATGTCAAAATGAAAGCATATGCAACCAATTGCATTCATTTTTGTATTAGATACGCAATTAGATAAGACTGTTTTGATCAAAATCTAAATAAAATGGCGGTCGATAAGGGTACCACAATAAGACGGGATTTAAAAGTTTTATTCATGTAAAGTTGTTGGTATGCAGTGTTTTGAACATTACCAGATACAATTCATTGTTTAACCTTTGAACGACATTGTCACGTATACATGACAATCAAACGCGTGCCCTGTACGCCAAACGTCACAAATATGTGACAAAAAGTACGGCGAATTTGTGACTTTGCGTCGGGGGCACGCCGATGCGTTTATGCTCTGACGTTCAAAAGTAAAAGTGTAAAGTTTATGTACCTTTAGTAATTGAAATAATTAGGCCAAATAAACAAATTGTCAAAGTAATTTATTGGTTTATTCGTTTCACTTTTATCGATAAGGCTATCTTCTCTTTATACTACTACAACTAACAAGCGATGGAACCCGATAATAATGCCATAAAGAGCCTAGGAAGTTCATAAATGCAAATTTTTAAATTACATCAGTGTATTTTATTCAGATGCGTATCTGTATCTTCTACCATAAATTGTGAACTGTGGGATACCTGTACCAAATATATTCTCGGGCTAAAGAATAACTTATTTTTCATCTTTATTATATTACTACTCGTTTCTGCCAGCGGCTTCGCTCGCGTGAAGGACGAGAATTATCACAAGGGGACATCAGCCTGTTCCCAACTATATTGGGATCGGCTCCCAGTCAACCAGAGTCAGCTGAATACCAGTGTTTTACGTGGAGTTGCCGCCTACCAGAACTCCACAACCCATTAATTTGGTAACACGGTACTTGGCAAGACTGGTGATAGATTTTCCGGCTTTTGACAATCGATAACGACTGCCAAAGATCTACAAACGACAGCCGGGACCAACGGCTTAACGTGCTCTTCGAGGCACAGAGGAATCTCGATATGTTAAGACGGTCACCCATCTACAAACCGACCTCGGCAAGCGTGGTTTAACCTTGAAGATCGACCCATGTGGCTGTTATTATTTAGCCACATGCATACTCCCAGGATAAAAAGTTCTTTGTCCTATTCTAGGTCACGGTCTACCCGTCTGCCAAGTTTAGCCATTTAAGGCCGGTTTACCTTTAACCAACTGTCAAATTAGCTACCAACAGTAGCCTTTCAAACATGACGTTTCAGCTACTGTTGGTAGCTAATTTGACCGTTGGTTAAAGTTATATACGTTACTGAGACCGGCCGTAAGACGTGAAGACGAAACAAACAGACAGATACTTCTATCTGTCTGTATTTTTTATTAGATTATTATTTTTATGAATGTTTATTTACTATTGATATTAATAAGAAGGCCTCCACCATTCTTGTATATACCGTGAGGGGTTGGGCTGTGGTATACAGTTTCATAACATGTATAATTATTTCTATAGTTCCTGATTCGCCATCTGCTGGAAGTAAGCAGATGTTTTGGTATAATTGAAGTACCTATAAACATTTATAGCATAATTTTGAAGTTATGTTGTAACATTTTTTCAGTACAAACATACCGTATATGTATGTCACCAGAAAATGGCAAACGCCGTAAGATTGTAAAATATCGCGTTAAAATTGTAAACTATTTTTTTTCTAAATAAGACACAGGTATATTGGAAACTATTGCATTTGGATGGGATTTATTGTATACAAAACAATTTTTTTATAATATATCGAGAAATTATAATATATTCAAGATTCATATCTTACGGAATCTGCAATTTTCCGGTGACAGGTGACATCATCATCATCATTTCACCTGCATGACTTCCACTGCTGGACATATCAAGGGGACCAAGTGTCGTCACATCGACAGTCATGATTGACCGGTCCTGTGCGACGCGCTGCATTTACCAAGTCATAGTTCCACCTTCAAGAAGCCCTTCCAACGCTACGTCTTCCGGTACGCGGTCGCCACTCCAAAAACTTTTCACAAAAACATTTTCCCGGAAAATATTGTTAGGATACCGAAACGTTCGCGCTATTACGATTTCGCATTATGTTTTCCAGTACAAAATACCACAGCAAAAACCGCCTATATCGCCTTTATTAAACTTATTGTGTGCCCCCGCTGGCGTATCGCTACTTATATGACTTTTACGACACATGTCATCGTAATTGCTTAGGCACTGCTGAATCCCCCCGGGCTCCTTACGAAAAACTCCGCCAAGCGATTATAACCTCTATGGGTGGTACAAACATCCCTATACGTATAATTTAATATTGTTTATAAGTGCCCATAGCGGTAGAACTGTAAACCTGACTCGGAAGATCCTGTTTGGCGCTTGCATTTTGATCTGAAGAAACAAGTTTTGAATTAAGAACATTTTGGAGTTAACTTTTGTTTATACATGCTTTATATTTGTCACCGGAAAATTGCAAACTCCTTAAGATTGTAAAATATCGCGTGATATTGTAAACTAAGTTTTTTTAATAAGACACGGATATATTGGAAATTGGATGGGATTGATTGTATACAAAACGTTTTTTTCAAAATATATCAGGAAATTATAATCTAATAAAGATTTATTACAATCTGACGGAGTCTGCAATTTTCAGGTGACATATTCATACAAAGATAATTCGAGAGATATCCTATTTGTAGTTGTCATGGATTATACTGTGAAAAATAAAGGTCATTACAAACACGTGTGCAAGAACTGGGTTTATTTTGTCATTCATATCACGCTAAATGTGTCTTTCGTATGGTTTGGTCTTGCTATTCCGTTAATGGTTTCGAAGATTTATGTCAGTACGTTTATTGCGGGGAGGGGTGACTTTATATAATTCTTACTATCAATTACAGTAAGTGAAGAAGGGACATCTCATCGGATCAGAGGCGACTTCGACCGGAGCCACAATAACAGACATGATTAAGCAGAGAGTCATCAAGAATCATGAGATTAGTAACTAAATGTAAAATACTGCAAAAAGTATCAAAAGTCAAAGTCAAAACGTTTATTTCAATTAGGCCATTAAACGGCACTTTTGAACGTCATCATTTACAGTTTAGTAAAATAATATTATTACATTAATAAAGTGACTCTACTGTCCATTCGGAAAGGTATAGGCTTATGGAGAAGAAACTCCATGGTTACTCTTTTCAAAAAATGGTTTTACAGAATTTGGTATACAAAAGTTAATTTAATATTATGTGAGGACGGTGCACGGTACCGGTATCCTATCAAAGGTTCGAGTAAGAGATTTCAGCAACGATAATTATAATCAGCGTAGCGTCTTGATAGAAACATCATCCGTCAAACAGTTCCAGTTAGCTTGAACATTAATGCTTCACATTCAATTGACTTCAATTAAGAATGACTTCCTTACTAATCGAGAGTAGGAACTAACAAAGATAAGTTCACACTTACTTGTGCGCGGAAATTTCATACTTATGTATGACTTCACGAATAATTGTATGGTAGAAATAGTGCCGCCATGTATGGTACTGGTTGGACAGAATTTGAGTAGCTACGTTGTCAATCGACACGAAAAGAATTAAACCTACAGCATCTTCTTGTCTGCTAAAATATAATGCTGTCACCACAGTCAAACCAAAGAGAGGATTAATCTATCAATAAAGTAATACCATCCAAAAATATTATTGACAGAAGTACACGGCAGAGGTAATAATTTTACATCGTAGCTAGGTTCCCAACTTTTTGTGCTAGAAAAAAAGTATACTACGGTCGGAGAAATAAAATTAGCAGTATTTTAGAAAAGTTAACAGTATTTGATTTTTTGACGTTTTAAAAACATATTTTTTTGGAGCTTCTTGAACAATTTGTTATCGTTTTTCAAATATTCATAAGTGTCTTGACTATTTAACTTCATATTAATATGAATTAGGGGCTCAATCAATAGGTTTAAGTTTTATTTTGGCTGGCGAATACCAGCTTCATAAAAACAGTATTTTGTATACTTTTTTATAGAATATTAAAAAGTATTAACGGGCGAATAAAAGTATAACACTGTTATTAACAGTATGGTTGACAACCCTAATCTTAGCAATTAGCACCATTGCACTATTAACGATACCATACTATTATGCTGATGACTGTAAGTACCGATAACCTATCGGTACCCAGTAATTCTTCTTTTCTCTTGTCGAACGAATTAGCAAGTCAGTGGCGTTTAAACCTTCTTTCTATCAAGTAATAGTGTAAAAACAGCTTCTGTAAGAAAGTTATCAAAGCTCCACATAATCCATTTATGCGATGGATTACACTTCAGTAATCCGTGTTCCATTAGCTATGTTCTACGATTGATGTGTGTCATTAAGAGCGACAATTGTTTGCTTATTGCCTGCCTTATGACGTCATACCACAACTGACTGAAGCTGGCTGGTACGGGCAGATGATTCATACCTACTTTCATGCTGAGAGACATTTTTCTCTTCTCAAGTTATCTGGTGTGGGAGGTTGATGATTAATTAAAAGAGGGAGTGTTACAATTTAGGGGAATGTAAGTATAGGTTACTGACTGCAATTTAAATATCGCCTTGGGCTAGATTGCGACCCTTTCAAAATCATGAAATGATGATTTTGTATACCAGAGGTTTTACCATTATTTTTCTGACTGAAATCAATTCCATTTTTTTACCATAGAATTGTGTTTCAAAAACTCTCATCTATCGAGTAATGATAGCCATCAAAGTGTTCTCACTGACCTACTCAGTAACTGAGCGCATCAGGAAAAATATCGGACAGAAAAGAAATGAGACTGCCGACTTTTTCCTTTTATTAAACGTTATTCCATAGGAGCGCCAGTCGCCATGTGCCAAACATCTGCGCCAACCGATTTTTTACCAACTTCAACTTTTGACCCCACTTCGGTACGATCATTCATGTGGGAATAGGATTTTTCACGAAGCAATTTGTAACATAACATTCACAAATTACGGTTTCTTTTTGCTTGGGCCTCTTTTCAAGTGGGTGCTATTCTTGTTACAGTATTAATTGCTTTGAATTATTAACGAAATTAAATTGTACATTCCGAAAATAAAGTTTTCAGTTGAGTTCATAAACTCGGCTTATGAATTTAGTCGTAAAGTATATTTTATTTGATGCATTTGTCATCTAAGATGGATTGGATCGCTACATAAGCTTTACGACTTAGAAACAGTACTAAAACGTGAATAAGTATCAACTTTTAATATCTAAGATGTTTTTCTTGCGTGTCTATGAAAGCTAAAGAAGGTCGTTCAATGAAGTTATGGCATTGAATGTTTAACTTTTGGTTTATAATTAATTTCTCTTCGTGATTAATATGATTTAAGGATCTTAAGAAATGCTTTCAAAATATCATAAAACTTAAAATCACTGGAAATAATATGTAATACAAAAAAACAAAGCTTTTAAACTTTCGTATGATATCTCTGGTACGGCCTTATTTCGGAAGCTATAATCAAGTCGATTTGGCGACATATTCTCATTTATTGCATGACACGAAGCGCTAATGTTTCTCGTTCACAAATATGGCGACAGATGTCAGTAACACGTCGCTGTCATTTCCGACTTTTTTCCCACGAAAGAAGTGCTCTGCTATTCAAGTTTATTTAGTAAAAAAAAAAAATACGCGTCATCTGGTCTTCTTGTTATGTTTTTTCGCGAACTATGAGTAAGATAAACAAATATCTTTTCTTATCTTTTTACTCATGAGGTATTAAGTGTAGATCCCTCGAGTGTTATGTTTAGGTACAGATTCGTAAATTCATTTTGCACAGAATCGCGAGCTTGATAAATTGAGGTCATTGCCTTGAGGTGGGTAGCGTCGAAAAAGTTCAGGAATTGTTTTTAAACCGTCCCTTTTATAATTCGGATATCGTGTTTCGGCGTTCTTACGGTTTAGCCTCAATTCTAAAAATATGGCCTAGATAATTTTAGAAGTTCACGAAAAAGTTTTTCATAAACAAGTTTGGTAACTCGCGGAAAGGTTTCCGAACGGAATCGGTAATTAGGTACACAAGTTCAGTTTTATTTGCTTTCACGGGGAAAATTTTACAACTTTTATCGAGTAGTTTATCAATTACTCCGGCTCTTATTTACTTAGTTTTTTTATTCAATATTTTCCGAATATTCTGTTCGAAGTTTTCGTCGTATTTATTGAGGGAGTACAGAAAATTTCGATCATTAATATTGTTAGGTCGAGAATTTGCTTTAAATGACTATGAATTTTGATGTTACCCTTTAACCTTATAACCGAATAACGTTGTCCTCGGGCCGGCCGATGTGTACAAATTGGTTGACAATGGAACAAGATCCACAAACAGAATCAATCTCGTTGAGTCGTCACCAGGCAATGGAACGATATAATAGAGGTTTGCACGTTTGCTGGCGCTATTTGTCTCGTTCTAATTACTTGAGAGCAGATCTTAATTACGGGCATCCGGGCCGTTTGATTGGTCCCCGCATTGTTTGTGTTCTCGGCTAACAGAACAATTGCAACTGCACTTGGTGGCCGAAGTCGCGGGGTTAATAATACTACCCCGGCAGCGCTCGGCCAGGCCGTTGAACTGAACACGTGGCTCCTGAACTAAGCGTGGCGTTGTTTTGTTAGGGTTACATTAAACACGTAATTTTGTTTTTGTTTTATTGTAATTAATTGGTGAAGTACATATGTGGCGTTGAACGTTTTTATTTATTCCGAATTAATTTGTCGTCATTAACTCAAAAATATGCTACAAATGTGTTTTATTCGGTTACAAGTTTGAATGAAATTCCTGAGCCTTGCATTTTCTGTACAATGTTAATAATTGTACAGAAAATGCAAGGCTCGGGAATTTCATTATTGAGGTAGCAACGAAATTGAACCTTAAAAATTCCAGTAGCCCAATAATACAGTTACCTTTTGCTTTAACCATTTTTTTTACCAAAAATCTGTTTCCACTCCTTTTACCCTTGGTTTTTAACAGCATGCCGTGTGAAATCCCAACAGGATTACAGTTTGCGCCTACATGCATCGTATTGGTCGATATCATACATGCACACCCATAGTGCACACACTCATATAGGTATATAAGAGGTTACGGCACTGCATAAAACGGTTTCATTGAGAAAGTGCGGGTAGGTTTCTAATTTCACTCGTTATCCGCTATCGACCACCATTCGACTTAATGCAGTCGTGAGTCGAGCGTTGAGCGTAATAGTCCCCTATTACACTGCCATTACGACTAACCAACCTATCATTGAGTAATTCATAGTCACACAAAACATAGGATTATAAACCGAACTTCTGAATTATAAATCGAATAGCTTATGCCACAGACTTCGTCGACGATGTCGGAAATTATACCAAGGGGACGTATTACTGGAATAAAATTATCAATGTCCTTCTCCAAGGTTCAATCTATCTCTATACCAAAATTTATCAAAGTTGATTTAGCGGTTGAGACGTAAAATCGTATCAAACACACAGACAAAGTTACTTTCGCATAATATGAGTTCAATTCGAAATATCAATAAAGGTAAATTAAATGCATTTTTTGTCGAATAAAGTCTGATTACGTTAGGGAAGTTGCGTCGTTTTCGTTTTATTAATGGAATAAAAGCTGGATGGAGTTTGTTTCTATTAGTGATGTTTGGTAGAAAGTTTATTGTTTTGTGTTTTAGATTGGTCCTTTATTTTCAGGTAGTGGTCCAGATAAACCAGAGTTTTATTTCTGTCCAGGGGGCGTTCAATTATTACGTAACGCAATTTGGGGGGACGATGCGTTACAGGGGTGGAAGGGGTGTTCGAACAACGCGTTACGTAACATTGTTTTTTATATTTAACGCTAGCTCACTAAACATATTTTCGAGTTACACAGTCACTAAAAAGTAGTCAACAGTAGTAGACATAATTGTGACTTAGGTAAAAATTGTCACTTGGATGATACGTAACGTTTAGGGAGGGGGAGAGGGGTACAGATATACGTTACGGCGCGTTACATGGGGGGGAAAGAGGGTCAAGAATTTAAAAAATTGCGTTACGTAATACTTGAACGCTCCCCCAATTGTCTATTAAATTATTCTATGATATCTGGAAAGCTCAGTACAAAAGATTCGGTACGGCTGCTATGTCAGCAACTATTAATGTTTACGATAGATGTCGATTCTAGACAGACATATTTCATTTTTGGTTTTTGAAATTAAGAATGTTAAATAAATGTAGGTGGCTCAAACGCAAACCACAATTAGGAAGATAGAATAATTAATCTTGCAGCTATATTTTTCGTGTCTGTGCTTTTTGGGTTGCGAATAAATTGTCAATTAAATTTCACTCGTATACTTGTGACGTTCCGACGTTTGGCTCCAAGACTGGAGCGGGCCGGGGCTGCCTTCAAGCGGCTCCTGCCCAATCTAGGGGGTCCAAACGCCTCCTGCCGGAGGCTCTATGCGGGGATCGTGCGGTCCATGGCCCTTTATGGGGCCCCAGTGTGGGCACTGACGTTGAAAGGGCGACCTGCCCGCCAGCTCAACGCATCCCAAAGGGTCATGGCCATCCGGCTGGCCCGGGGATACCGCACGGTCTCCGGCGAGGCGGCGAGCCTCCTTGCCGGATTAACGCCATGGGATCTGGAGGCGAGAGCCCTCGCGCACGTTTACGCGTGGCGCTTGGAGGCGCTTCGCCGGGGCGAAACTCCGCTGCCACGGCAAATTGCTACGCGGCGGACGGAGCTCCGGCAGGATACCATGGCGATATGGAAACGGCGACTGTCGCAACCCAGCGCTGGGCACGCCACAATTGCGGTGATAAGACCCCTCTTTGAGGAGTGGCTGGAGAGGCGCTACGGCGTCCTCACCTTCCGCCTGACGCAGGTACTAACCGGACACGGCTGTTTCGGGAGGTACCTGTTTCGGATTAAGCGGGAGGACACGCCCGGGTGTCAGCACTGTGAGGATCGCCCGGAGGACACGGTGGAGCATACGGTGGAGGTCTGCCCTGCTTGGGCGGAGCACCGCCGTGTCCTCGTCGAGGCGATCGACGGCGGCGACCTCTCGCGTCCGGCCCTGGTTGAATCCATGGTCCGGAGCGAGGAGGCTTGGGAAGCGGTCACCTCCTTCTGCGAAGCAGTAATGCTAGCAAAGGAGGAGGAGGGCCGCGCGAGGGAAAGGCAAGGCCTTCGCCCCAACCGCCGCAACAGGAGAAGACGCCCCGGGCGTCGGGAGTCGCAGGGCGATCCCCGGCCACCGTAGGCGCGGGCCTGCGGACGGCGAGCATTGGGTGGCTCGCTGTCCGATCACCACCAGGCCCGGGTCGATGGCGCGTTGTGTTTCACGCGCGCCTCAAAGAGATGTCAGCATAAAAGACGGGGCCCGCTAGGGCCAAAGCCTGCCAGGGTTGCGGAATCTGTTCGAAAGACTCACCGCGGCCCTGGAACGCAAAGGGCTTTAGAAGGAACACGGATGGGTTTTAGTCAGTAAGAGTCTGACACGCCCTTCCGCTCCACCCAGAGCGGATGAAGTCATTTGATGATTTCCCATCCTTAAAAAAAAAAAAAAAATACTTGTGACGTCATGAACACAGCATAGAAGTCTATATTATTTCCAGATATTCTCAACTAGCTTTTGCCCCCGACTTCGTACGCGCATATCCCGTTCCCCTCATATATGTGGCTATAATATACAAAAAGAATTTTCTAAATCCGACTGGTAGTTCCAGAGATGAGCGCGTTTAAACAAACAAACTCTTTAGCTTTATTGTATTAGTATAGTATTTAGACAGACATCAAACTAGATCCAGACTGCAAGATAAAGGTTTGTGTCTGAAGTCTAGGTCATAGGTCAATAGCTGCACAACTTTCAAACTGAACTAGAGTTCACTTCTTAGAAAATAGCACAGAAAAGAAAGACATTTGAATTGGAAAACAAAAGGTTTAGAGGTACGTCTTCATGTATATTTCTTGGCATTTTCCATTCTTTTCTTTGTTTTCAAACACGATTTTCTTTGTATTTGATGGTCATATTCAAGGTTGCAGACAACGAGAATAATATGTTGTGGGTGTCACAAAGGGTAGGTACGTATTTTATTTGAAAGGATCAAAAACAATTAAGACTAGGTCTCCAATCTAATGTTTTAAATATAAAATACATCACAAATGGCATAACAGTAGACTATAGTAACTTGAAATTAAAAGATTCTTTTTTTATTTTGCTGACATGATCTGTGGCGTTAACACAGTATTTTATTCATGGAATATAACTTCGACAGTTATTTTGCCGGAGCTATTTTCCGCTTCCAAAAACCTCAGCCTGTCTACAGTCTGTATTCATCTGTAAATTTCATAGTATATAAGAGCACATGGAGTGTGTCTCACTATCACATACAAAATGCATGATTACCGATACTATCTGATACGTTTCCGACGCCTCACGTTCGTTCAATACGTGAGACATGTGGTACTATATCACATTCGTATTATATTCATACGTTTTTTGTTCTGTGTACGATATCATCAATACTTTTGTCTAGTGTATTTTATACAAGCATTGTACGTCTAGACGAGGTTTCAATACTTATGTTATTAAAACAGCCTTTACGTTTAAAAACATCACACTTATACAAAACGACGGAAAAACAATATTAATCCGCCTATTGTCCTGTTGTAACATAACATAACACATACGTGTATTCCTTATGCAAGGGTGAACCTATAAAATCCGTTTATACGGCCATGAGTTGTGACCCATGACATAGGGGGCGAGCCGGTTGCGATGGCAACAGGCTTGGTTGATGAACCGGGTACTACTGAGAAATCCCAGGTGAGGAAGATCCAAGGATCATACTTTACCCGACTCGGGAATCGAAACCAGGACCTAATGCTTAGCAATACTTAGTGATTGCTGTCACCGCTATCACGGCAGACTGAAACAAATTTCAAATCAAAATAAAATCTTCCTTACTGGCTTACAAAATCCACAAAGTAGCTAAATCCACCATAATACTTGCACAAACAAACAGTATGCTCACGACAGCCAACAAATTAAAAAGTAACAATACGAACAGCGTACATATTTAATATACACGCGTATACATTTCATTCGATCCCAATATCCCCCAGGATGCCGAGCACAAAGGCCTTAGAAACGTTTTTCGTGGAAAAGTGCTGAGTCACCATGAAAAAAATCACAATGGCCGCGGGCCCACAATACATCCCTAGGAAACTGATCATTGCGGTCCCGAAATAACAAATGAATTGAGAAAATCCTACCGTGCACTGATATACCAGAGTAATATGATCTCTCTTGTAACTGGTCGCGAGTGTGCTGCCAATGTCGTGATGCATTATGATCGAAATTGTCATGTGCAGTCACTGGAACTTGTTCAATATGGCTGCTTGGTTATGTGTGGCCTTGAATTGCAATTTTTTTTTTTCACTAGGCTCTGTTGCAAAGTATAGATTCTTAAACCCTTTGGGTATACAGCAGTGATGTAATATAATTTGCCGAAATATGATTTCAATTCTAATAGTGTCGAATGAGTTTTTGATCAGCAGGCTTTTCAATTACATTCGAACCAATCATTAATGTAAGCATGACAGATCAGTCAAAGGTTCCAATTTAAACTTTAAAAAATAGATTCGTAAACAAAATTTAATTGAAAGATTATTTGGAAAACTATTTTCTTTTAACGAAACATCAACCGAGATTGCTCAGCTGGGTGAGAGGGGTCCAGTACGACTGGCCATACTTCTGCTTTCTCTATCGACTCACGAAGGGGTATTCAGAAAATTTAATTTCCGTAGACAGATCGAACAATTTCGCTTCAATGTGGTGTTCACGGATTGTAATTGGGTCAACCCGACGGACAATAGACTCTGACAATGTTATTATTAGTAACTAGATTTCTTATTCACTCACTACATTATTATACGACGTTCCAACCGGTCGGTAAGTTGAAGAAAATGATCGTTTTGTGATCGTGGAAAATGAGTTTTCAAATTGAATTCGCAATTCAACAAATCTGATTTTCCGTTTTGATAATAACGGTGTTTTAGTTGAACCACGGTGATGTTCGTTTATTACTGGTAGGCATGTTTTTGGAGCCTAAAGACTGCCAAGATGATGTAAATAGTTGAAATGATGATAGACATGTCTACGGGTTTTGTGTAACAAAAACAATGTTACAACAGCTCGATTCTTAGACATAACGTAACTGACATCATCGTAATTGTTATGATTGTCAATTATTCCGAAGTTCTTAAGCGGTATTTATAAATAAGCCAACGATTTTCAAATCACCCTAAACTTAGCCGATCACGATCCAACTCTAAATAAATCCTTGATCGTAGCCAGACAAAACAAGACAATTAATCACGAATACATCTTACTTTTAGCGAGTAATGAATCGAAAAGATTAAGACGCCCGAGCTTCGAGGGAGGAATCTAATCAGCACTCCAATTTACACAAATCGTTCTCACCACTCAAATGTGTGAAGTAAGAATGTCTTCGTTAATCTAAACCAATCGATTATTCTGGCGGGTTAATAAAGACTGGCAGACCTTTCGGCCAGTGGACACAGAGGCACACGGCGTCCTCACAGAGAAACGAATTATTTACTCTCAATATAAATCTTTGCGCTGTGTTTGTAGTTGGAAAACGAGTCCTTTGAGATTTGTTAGAGCCGTACTAAATTCGATTACAAAGGTGACATGGACGTCAATTTTGGATGTAATGTTGGTCAACCGCAGGACAGGTTTCAAACCTCGTTTCGAATTTCAATTAGGTCAAACCCAAACTGAGGGTATTTTCATACTGTCTCTTTGTAGTGTATTAACGCGTTTACGTACCAGGTGGTATTCGAATTGAATTAATTGTCATCATTGGTTTTTGTGAGTTGTTAAACGTCAGTAAGCGCCGTCTGGTGACAATAACGGAAAACCTGTTTTCTTTACAATTTGAATCTGTATAAAACTCGCACTAGGCCTTCAGAAACTACAATGATATGAAAGATTGCCTTGTCATTGTACATTTTAGGAATAAATACTATAAAACTAAGCTAACTAAAAGCTCTATCAACAATGTATTATCCATCGATAAACAATATTACACAAGCCTATCACGATCAATTCACAGTTTTATAAAGTTTAATGTTGTTAAAGCTGAGTTAAGAGCCAATAAATCGAAGGAGATTAAAGGATTGAATCCGTTACAAGGTTCGCAGCAGATTACGGGGCAGACCTGAGGTGAACTATCATACGTTATGTTGGAGCAGTAAGCTTGTGTACGCCTTGTACGGCTGCACTAATGAATCGTACGGATTCTTCACTTGATATGTATTGAATAACAATTCGATACGTTGTGTGTTAACTGCTAAGCTTCTTTTACATAAGGATGTTTAGGGAATAAATTGATGTGAGTCAGTGGGTGTACCTTTTGTATTTTAATCGGATAAGAACCTATTTAAATTCCGAAAAAGCTTAACGGGGATACTTACCGATAATTGAATTTTATTTAATTGAAATAATGGTTTTGGTAAAATATGAGATATTTCTAAAGACGAGACAGGGACCGGGTAAGTCTTTTCTTCACATTTTTTTTACAAAAAGCCCATTTTGAGTCATCAATATATATAAAATTCTTCCGTTACTGACTGACTGAATGAGTGACTGACCGACAACGCACAGCCGAAAATACTGGTCGTAGAAAGCTGAAATTTGGCATGAAAGGGAGCACTAAGAGAGGATTTCCCGAAATTCTCACAGGAACGGGAAAAAACGGGATATTTGCGGGCTAAAGCTAGTAAACAATAAAGCTCAAATACTCGACGCTATATCTCAGTTTCCTAGCAATAACCCCTTACAATGTGAAAAGTTAGTCATACAATAGAGTTATTGTGGATCTGGTAAACACAGGGCCGTCGGGCCGGCTTGCAGACGGGCACTGTACGGTTGGCCGGTTCCCCTCCGACTTCCCCCCGGCTTGAATAGTGACACACGGCCCAGGGAATGGCACGAGCCCGCGAATCTTTTTGTTGATATTCTTCCTATTATTATTTTTGTTAGTTTTTTTTGTTGTGGATTGTCTGGGGCTTCGTTTTGATTGGGTCGGTCGAGATTTGATCAGTGTGGAGTGAAATGAACAGCTGGGCATTCGGATGTGCTTGTGCGTAATGGCTGAAGTGAATTGAAAAGTCTTGTCGACGTACCATTGTAACGATGTTGTTGAACTTAATATTGATGAATATCACGTGAATGTAACGTTAGTAAGAACGTCAAGGGAGAGAAAAAATCGTGGAATCAGTACAGTCTAGAAAACTTACCAGATACCATTTGTTTTACATAAGATATTGAAGAAAATTGCGAAAATATGTCAGGCCAATTTCCAAATTGTATTTCTTTTATCATAATAACGTTTGTTTGAAACTTCTATCTCCATATTCTCTTAAAAAGTTACCAAGAAAACAGCCAGAAAAATTACTTACGTGTTCTCATCAGTCGATTTACGCCGGCGGCGTATGTAGCAATTTTAAGTTGTGTATCTCCCAACCCTTGTTTGGTATAAACGCCGCTTTGGCAAATATCCACAACAGAACGACGGTTTTGCTTTTAAAAATTGTGCCATACTTGCAGAATAGACATAATCGGATCATGAGATTGTATGTAGGAAAATGAAGGCTTGATCTGCTTACGTGCATACCTCTTATCTGTTGCCGAGCTTAATTCATAGCAGATACACTGATCTAAAACACAAAAGATTACTTTAAGAGGCAAGATTGTTACAGTGTTTGGCGAAATGGCGTTTCTGGTACACGATATCTTTGGCAAATTGATCGCAGATACAAAGGAGTTCCATCACGAATCCTTTTTCAGTCGGCTGACCTGTCAAGTCCAACACAATGCCGCCCGAGAAGCCTACCAGCCCTTTGAATTTTTCCTCTACTGACGTATTTGAAGCCCAGTAACAAATGGCAGCGATCACCGATACGCTCCCGAAAAGTAAAGAAATAAAAAGAGTTTAGTCAAAGTTTAATTTCCGCTACGTTGCCGACTGTACGAAGGAAAAAAAAATGGGTAATATTCTTACAAAGACGGAACTTTTTAATTGAGTCTCAAGAAATGAAGACTTACAGATCCGTTATTGAAAAGCCTACACTTTTGGGGTGTCTCGTTTTGATTCGGTGTCTTTGTGTTTACGGCGTGGTGTGGGTGAGCTTCAGACAAAGAAGTGTAAATATGTCGGGAGTGTGAGGGAAGGTTGGGAGGTCACGTCCGGCACTCGGCGACAGAGGACTGGCTTCATGCCTCGCTGCCTCCGCCGCTGACGTTGGCAGCCTTCTCCACTGAAGAATATTCAGACGCGCTAATCCTGTTTACTTATTCTTAGACGTACCAACTTCGAATATATTATCCACACATGTCTGTACATATTTATTTTTGGAATCAATAAATTCTTCTCTGTCATCATCTTTATTAATCGTGTAAAGAATTCTTCTTCTTGGAATAAAGGTCGGAATGATACGATACCCTTTGAGCGTTCTAGAACGACTTTGATCTAAAATTAATCAAAAACGAATCCCTTATTCTAAAGTGGTTGAGTACTCAGACTTGTGAAATATATCTAGAGTACATTTACATAATTTCTGCATGTCTAAGACAAAATGTATACTTTTACAACAATAAATTTATTTTTGACTGACGTTAATTTGATTCAAGTAATTTAAAAAGTCGATAAACTATGTAAATAACATTCAAAAGAAAGAACTTAGTTTAGGTAAATGAACGGTGAATGTAAAACGATCAAACCGTTTTTATTTGTATACCGAACCGTAAAATTACTTTTTTATACCGTGGCCGTATATCACGAAGGGAATTCACAAAGTTTCAAGGTTTGCGGTTTTCTGTGTTCACGAAGTTCTAACTTCCATTTTTTATTTGCATGGAAGTTTACATATTTTGTATGGATCTTTTTGTGTTTCAAGTATTGGATTGAAATATTTGCTACTGACGGCAATCTGGTTTTTTTTTCGCAAATATTATCAGTTATTTTTCTTGTTTTGATTTTTTAGGGTTCCGTACCCAATGAGTAAAACGGGACCCTATCATTTAGACTCCGCTGTCCGTCTGTCTGTCCGTTTGTCACCAGGCTGTATCTCATGAACCGTGATAGTTAGACAGTTGAAATTTTCACAGATGTAGAGAGATGTGTGTGTGTGAGATGTATTTCTGTTGCCGCTATAACAATACTAAAAAATAGAATAAAATAAATATTTAAGGGGCTCCCATACAACAGACATGATTTTTTGCCATCTAGTAATGGTACGGAACCCTTTGTGCGCGAGTCCGACTCGCACTTGGCCGGTATTTTTTTTCATTTTGGCGAGTGAAATCACCCTTTATCATATTTCGAGTATAAATGTACCTGCATGGTTGGATATTTTTCAGTTTTATAATATTCAACAGAACACTAAATGTATCGATGGTATTATTGGTATGTAATTTAAAATCGATTAGACGATAATGATGAAGTCATTATTTTTGACAGGTTTTGTCCGTCATTATTTGTTCTTTTTGTACGACATCATTATTAGATATTTTTTCAAAATAACTTTCTTCGAAAACCAAGTTTATGCCTGTAAAAAGGGCGTAAAAGTACACATTAGCAGGACACCTGTTTAAAGTTACAGTACTGATCTTAGTATATTCCCCGAGGGTTACTAACATGGTACTAACATTAGGACTTTGGACACGCTCTGTTGCTAACACATGGTACTGACAGGTAGTTAGGGCAACTACCTGTTTACGAGTACTATGTCCTTTAGGTACTTGCATATCAGCTGACTTAAACAAATACGATATGACGGGAAACAGCTGACGCTTTCCAAAAAATTTGGAATATACCTTTTTGAAAATGTATCAAATAAATGAAACGTTAAATTTAGTTAATAAAGTAGTTCTATCGTGCTTGTTAGTGATCCTAAGTTTTCTACTACTTTTTCTGTTTTTACACATAAGAACCTGTAATTGGCTCTATCGTCTCATCTACAATTATTGTTATCTATCTGTTATAGCCGTTTGTTCTCCTACGATTAAATAAATAAATATTCATTCATATTCAGCTTTAATAAGTTTTATATCTACATTGATCACAGTTTAAAATAGTCATTAGTCAGCGTGTGGTAATTTTATATTGTTTTTAGGGTTCCCATTCCGACCTCATATGAAAAACGGAACAAGAGAGAATCGCTTTTTGTGCATCTGTCACAGAGGTATTTTGGAGAACACCCCTCCTTTATCCGCTCAAGGGATCATAAGTGAGATATTATATGTTTGAATAGTGTTTTAACTATGAATAACCCGCTGCGGTTTCTCGAAGACGAAAGATAACATTTAAATAATATCTATTCGTTGTAAGGACCGGAAACCGCTAGTCATATCCGGAATATCTCTGGCTGTTATTGTATGAATACTGATTAAGCCATAGCTAACTATGATACCTTTGTTTTTTTGTGCCTTCAAACGTTCGTGATTTGGAAAATTATTCTATGAATCGCATGTTACTAATAGTATTGTTATTACTCTGTGTGATGAGAATATTCAATTACATTGTGATAAAAACTGTTTCGTACAAAAACTTTGTTGTAATAACATTATTACAACAAAGTTTTTGTATCTACAATTCTTTGCTCATCTCGCGTATTTCAATATTTATGCCCAACTTTTCTGACAAGACGAATGGCAACACGTAATTCTTTATAACAGTGAAATATTTCACTGGCAATTTCGCTACCATCCAAATAAAAAATATTCAACACGTTTCATATTGCATTTTTGTTTAGACGAACCTATATCAAACATTTGGAGGGACTGAACAGTTATCTATGTATAATTTATAAATCCATACGTCAAAAAAGTATCAAATCCCTCTACCAATTTTCAAATAAAGTGCGAGGATACGGAACCAGCATATTTATTCAAAGTCCATTTGGTGTGGGATGCAAATCCGTTAGGTTCGCAGCTGCTAAGTAAAAAAGTCACGCTCCGCTAGTAAAAACTATGGGAGACGGAGATGTCACCAGTTGTGAGTTGCATTGCATCTGAACGCCTTTTTGTGTGACCAGTTTTATTTTCTGTTTGCCTTGAACTTTGAGAATATTGATGTGGGTTTATTATTTAATTATTATTGATTTGAATATTGGTTTGTTCAGTTAATGAATGGTGTATATGGCGTTTGATCAGAATGAAAGATGGTTGCGTGAAACTTTATTTCAATGTTTTGCTTCAAATTTCTTATTATTTAAAAGATAATTATAATTTGGTAAAAGCGCGGTGCATTGATTTGTTGTAAATAATTTAATGTATCTGAAGTTCTTGAGTTGTCCACAAAATCGGATTCACACTAGAAAACTTGCTATTGACACAGTTCACCAACTTGAAACGAAGGTAGACATAAAAAGAAATTAAAGACAGACACATTTCCTGTAAAAGAACGAAACCGATTGTCCGACTTCATAGCTTGTCGTCGCCATCGATTTAATTTTTTCGCAGCATCAAGTTATCTGGAGAACGGCTCGATGGCAACTGGGACGAGAATTACGTGACTCTTTGTAAGAGAATGTCTTATAAATCTCGCTCCGCAGCATTCGGAGCAATTGAAAAAATCAGTGAAGTAATAAATCCACGACGGTCCTTTCTATGTTACATAGGAAACGATCCAATTGATAAGGATGCAGTGACGTTTTACGCCTCTCAATAGAACTGTGAGCAAATAACTTTTATAAGAGTGTTCAAAGTTTACGTCTCCAACGAAATGTATTTACAGTTTTTGTTGTTCTTGCAGACTTCAGTGTTTGAAGTTCTCACTCCACAGGTTAGTGACTTGCAGACCTGAATATTTGTTGATGAAGTTTGTGCGGTTCTCGGAAATAATTAGTGGAGGATATACGGTAGGGAACTTGGCTTCCGAAGAAAGTTCGTTAGTAATAGGGAAGGAAACGAACTTCCTATATAGACGTTTACGAGTTTATTTATGCATATCTTTGGAGTTAAGGAAAATGCGCTTGCTACAAATAAAGATTCTACGCTAAACAAACAATATGCCTTAGTGAATAATGTAAAAGCATGTTGTTCCATTTTCCGGATCGGGACAGAGAGCCTACCAAAAAAAGAAAGTTTCGATTAAAAATACGAATTGATATCGTTAACGATAAAATTCTGCGCGATACGAAGACGTCTTTCGCTATCGGAAACTTGACAGTGACTGATCGCCGGCTGGCCTCGACACCCCCCCACTCTCTGCCACCCCTCCCATTCCCCCACACTCTTGATCCGCCGTCACTTCGATATTCACTTTGTTAAAAGAACATACGTATTCTTCAGGAATATTTTATGTTTTAGCTGGAATATTTTGACGTCTATAAACGTTCTTGCTAGCTTTACACTTAATCGAGGTATGAATTTTATTATACATAAAACTATATTATCACGTAATATTAAATGTATTCGAATATATTGCTACATTTGAATATCTTTTTCTGCGAAATTACGACAATATAGACTTGACTTTGTGCCCGAGCCTTTTCGACTTTGCGAATTCTTATTATTCATACTTTTTTCTTTGTTTCGAAGATTTTCCTCTTCAAGTTGTCCTCAACTGGTCACGTGTAATCAACTCGTGATAAAGGGTGTTATTAAATACGAATAAGCCCTTTCAGATTCTATTTAACGTTTTTTGTTCGTCGCTTCGTTTCGCCTTTGGGTTTCTCGTAGAAGATTAAAAGGATTAAAGTAGCTGAGGATCTAGACTGCTAGACTGGAAAGACTGATTCCGCAGACATTTATGTTTATGTTGAAGTTGAGTAGATAGTTAAACCGTATCCATTATACTTGCGTTTTACTATTATTTACGATCAGATCTACCTTAACGAATGCGTGTATGTACTGCGTGATGCCTAATGTTCGCTTCTGTTTTTTAGTTTTATAATTAATTTTATTAACGTTTTCTAGTACCCCACATAAAATTACCTCATTCTCAATCAACTCTTTGTATAGGCAAACTGTTAAAACGCAAGTAACTTATATAACACACCCAGATTTGATCTAGCCAGAACTTGCTCAAACCCCTAACTAGGAAACTATCATATCGTTAGAAGCATCGCTTATCGACGCAGGCAAGTACTTAGCGTTGCACACCAATCACTACAAGTTTATGTTTAGTTCTCATGTTGGTACTTCGGGCTTTACTTAATTGTTAGTGAGTGTAAGCTTAAGTTATTACGTCATAACGATGTTTACTTCAAGCCAAGTGGAGGGTGGAGAATATGTTATGTTGTTTTTTTAAGTTTTGTTTGTAGAGAAATAAAAGAGAATGAGCTACTTTCGCTGTTTTGCTGTCTGAGTACGAGTACAGTTCATGTTGCTATTATTTTTGAGTAACACAAAACGTCGTCCATATAATATACCGATTCAAATTATTTGGCGGTAGTAGATGTAAAGTTTTTGAAGGAGTTTCTAAATTAGAGACAGCCTACTATTTTGGGATGATATTTTAGTGGATTTAATGATTCAGTTTCACATTAAAGTTGCTAAATGTGTCTGCTTCTGGAATTTGATATAATCCGGGTGTTAACACCAATCAAATTACTTTTCTACACTGAGAATATCATACAGTTTTTCATGTATTGTTCGTGCTAATTAACTTGAATAATTTTGTTTCTACGTAAATTCATCGAACATTATCACAATGTTGAACATTTTTAACTTTAAAAGCATTGTATTGTAAGTCTTGTGGTCTGTTATGTTATTAATGAAAGAACCATTGTTTCAGGTAACATGCAAATAATTAACCCAGTACCGGCCTTCATTAAGAAGTAAGCGTTTGTTGATTTTATTATTCAACGACTTTAATTGGATAAGTTGATGGGCTGAAAATAAAATTAACCGTTGAACCTGGAGTTTTGTGCGTTAGTAAGTATCTTAAATAATTATGAGCCATTAAGGATTGATGATGGATTTTTGATTGTGAGAGTTAAGGATTTAAATTGTTGGAAGTTTAGTCTGGCGATTAGAAGAGGATATTTTGTTGATTTTGTTTTGTCTATAAAGTTTGAGCGAGGCCTGTTTTACTTTGACGTAATTTTACGTCTAATTCAATTTACAGTGCTACCAGTATTTATGTTTAATGATGATTCACACATTATAATCAAGTCAATAGCATGAAAACTTCAAGTCAACATACTGTCTCTATTGTTCAAGATTTTAGTATTTAATGTACCATTGTAAAAGTGTCAATAATGTCCTTTCAACTCAGAGATCCATTAAAGTACTTAGTCAATTCCATACTTTTTATACGAAAACGACTTTTAAGATGTGAAGCCAAGACGTTTCTAAAACCCTCCTCAAATTTTACAGCCAGTTTTAAAAATCGAAACAAAGAGAAATAAAGCATAGATACCTAGTTATGTAAATACGTAGGAGGTATTATTTCTAGCCCAGGCCACTAAACCGCAGCGAATGTCTGTCAGACAAAGGCCTCTCGCGGGCTTAGACCGAAAGCTTACCGACTCCTTGCATAATGTCAATAGTCTGGGCCCTAAGGACGAAGCCTTCGTTGTAGGAATGCCACAAGTTCGGCTTTTGTAGGACATGTATCTTTAGGACGAGGTGTATAAGGTCATGGGTCATAGACGAGTGGGACGAAAAAGGTTTGTTTGAAGTTCACTTTAGAGGCTAAGAATTATGTATACTACTATTATATGACTTAGTTAACCTCAATTTCGTGGTAGACTGTTATGAAGACTGTCGAAAATTAAAAAAAATGAATGCAAAAATCGGAATGGTAGACTTATTTTGAAAAAAAAAACAAAAAAATGGGAGCCGTTTTTTGGAATTAACCTAATTCTTTGCAAAAAATGTCACAGTATTCATTTATTGTGTAAATTGTTATATATGTACGCTATATCAAGTAAGTAAGCAACAAAATCCGAACTGCCAAATGAATTTACGATTTATTTTCTCTCTTATCCTGCTTTTACAGCATCTAACATGGCGGTCCGGGGTTGAAGCCCTCTGAGGCGGGACGTCTTTCTCTGGTAGCGTCTAATTTGACGCCTAATGTTCGCTTAGTTAATTATTGAGGTGTTTGGGAGTGAACGGGATTTAGGTCTCTTCGTCGTGTGAACCTGCCGAAATTAGGACCGTGTTAAGTAATTTTCTGTGTTTATAAGTGATGAGAGAGAGTTTAAGTGAAATTGTTTTAGGATTGAGTTGATTAAAGTGTCTCTTTTAGTTGTTTTAATAAACAGTTTTGTTACTAAAACGGGTTAAACGACACTTTAATGTCAATGAGATCTTAATCTTCAGGTTGTAGCTAAAACAATAATTGTTCTAATAAAAAGTTACAAGCTTCAAACAAAGACTCGAGCAATTCCATGAAAAACGATACTAATATAAAAGTTATATAGGCTCTTCAAGTTTTTTCATTGTTTAATTAAATACAGTAACTAAAATATACTGACTTTGCTGGTAGACAATCTTGGTTTTGTCAGAGTGGAAATACCATTGAATAATCTTGTGAAAATAGTAACTTGAACTTTATTTTCTCTTTGCCGATATTGAACGTTTCTAAATCGTTGCTAATGGCCTAATTCTAAATACGAGGCAAAATATAAATAAATAATGAAAAATAGTTATTAGCCGAAAAGCAATAAATTAGAGTCAAAAAACTAAATCATAAATACTTCTGACTGTAACAATTATTCAAATGAAAAACGTAGTTTAATCTCGCAGTTTGAAATATTCAGCAATCATGATTAAAGTGCCCTCTACTTGTAATGAAAAGAGTCGTAAATTATTCAGTTTTATGAATAAAATAGTCATTTTAAAGCGAGTACCTACTAGAGTCAGAGCGTCTTCACTAGACGAAAAATGTTGGATTAAGAGTTGAGTGCAATATCTTAAAGGTATCGCCTCAGACTATAAGATATACTTAGCAAATAGCTTCAACAGACACATAGTTTATCTCAAAAGAAAAAAAGTAAAGTAAAGACTGTTTAGAAAGAAACGCTTTTATAACTAAAATACTCAAATGTTAATAAAATTAATGCAGGATTGTTTAATGAACACTAACCCAGCTGCCAATTTATACCTGACGAATTAAATTTACATTAATACCTGGTATACTCGACTTACATATGTTTCAACCCCAATTTATAATTGGCTTAACGCCACACTTGGCGCCCGCGATCACATCTGTACTAACATTACTAAAATCCTGTTCTACACATCCAAAGTAATTAATATTATTAGTGTGGCAACACTTTACGTATAGTGTTGTACCCAAGTCACGCTATAGCGTGTCGAGCTAAAAGTTTATCGTATTTTTAGCGAAAATAATCGCAAACATGGAACGCGTGTAAATTTTAGTTGGAAAAAGTAGTTTTTCAGCTCATTCGTTGACCTGAATTAGCTGTTCTTCTTTAAGTAAAACGGGACAGGGAAATAAGAAGGTCAAGTTTCTTGCGATTACGTGTAAAATATCAGAAGGCATGGCAAGTTTTTGGAATAAGATTATGTGTTCCAGAAAGCAGTCTTGAATAATATCTAATTATTTACAGAAATAAGTGAAGTCGGACTATACCTACAATCTACATACTTAAACTACTACCTACAAATTACTGTTTTTTGTCTGCATGTCTTATCTAATACGACTGATAACTGATAACTGTCATTATAATCTCCAGACAAAACACAACATTTATCTACTACTCTTGATACAAATGCTGCACTGTGACGTCACGTGATCGTGACGGATACGGCTCATTAAACGGCGGAACAACTTGCATACAACAGCACCCTCTATTTCCACTGACACATATTTTCTAAAACGGAAAACTTGTAATAAAGCTGCGTCTACATTGTACAATCCGTGTTTTGAAGTTAAACATATTACGTTTTTGCTACTTCTCACAGAAAAATGTGCAGTAAGAATTTACGAAGTTTATAAAACTCAAGTAGCAGATTTCCCTTGAAAAGTCAGCTGCAGAAATGCTATGAAAATAAAAAGTTAAAATGGCAAAGTCTGTGTGTAAATGGCATGTATTTTTTGTTTTAGAAAATTAAATATTTACTGTAAATCCAAATCCATTATTAGCATTTTGTTAAGATTTATTTAACAAAAAAAAAAAAAACTGCAAAAGTCTTGATTCAAATGTTGTCTATTACTTGAAATATTGTATGAATGTTATTAAAAACATTCATTCTTCACGGCTCATATTTTATACGAGTACAAACTCGCGTCTTAATTCTTGGAAATGATTCTTTCAGGGTGTGTTATGGTTGGTATAAGTAATTATTATAAACCAACGAATTTTATAATTTCGATAAATTTTTATTTATCATAATCATCTATGTATTGTTATAACATCTAATGATATGTATAATTTACCTCGCCTTAACTTTTACTCTTTACTTCACCTGATATTTAATTGGCCTCGGAGCATCGCAGCGCAGTTTTCGGCCGAGCACCGAGCATTGAAATATATGCCATATTTAGATTGGACAACTATTCAATTCAATTGATAAATTAAAAATCTTCTGCCGTCCCGTCCGGCAGTTTGCGCAGGGCATAAAGACTTGCGACTTTGTATGAAATACCGAAGGCTGTATAGTCTCTTCAGCAGCGTGGCTAAAAAGTAATACTCATATATTATTTGCCTTTAAATATCAATAATAATTAAATTTATCACTAAATGTCATTCTGAACACCAAGACGAATTATTAATTAAATCAATAATGGCAAATACAGTGAGATAGTGCTGTAATCATCTACTATGCCAATCATTTCTTACGTCAACTCTATTGAGTTGAGATATATTATTATTGTTGTCAGTGATAAATTGACATTGACAGTGACATTGTGCTTATTGCAATTAAGTATAAAGATAATTATTGTGAATTCGTGGTATTGTTTTATCGGATTTTTGTTTATTATTGAGTATCGACTTCATTTGTAAAAATAGAAATGAAATCAAATGTTTTTCTTGACAGTGTTGTTTTAAGGACAAGTTCGCCACACTATTACCAACCACTGCAACTTCTGAAAACTAGAATTGACTGAGTTATAAAAATTATTAGAATTTGACATGTAAGCGATTAATATGAAAATGGAAACATCCACAAAATTATTGTTATTACTAAATGTAAAACAGCTTAATGAACAATGGTTCTACGAAACTCATATTCATAAATGAAACGCAGATTCAAATTCATTCCTTCATTCATTGTAATTCCCACCTACTTACTCATTCCCCCGTTATCACGCTCAAATCTTGTCCCATAAACATCAATCATTTACACCGCCTGTCCCCGAAACTCGCACGCAAATAAGGTGTAACAGTGTTGTGTGCAAAATACACGTTTGGCTCAGTAAACCCGTACAATATTCACTTGCTGCGCCATTTCCCCGTATCAATTAACATGATCATTCACAGGTATGAGCCCGGATATCGATAAACAGTGTTTGTTACTCTGTACATTAATAAAGGCGGGCCGGTACACTAATTAAGGCCTGTTCAGGATGTGCGAGTGTTTTAACTATGATCATGCAGTGTAGGTTTCTAGATAAAAACGCAATTCAAGTGATGCGATAGGATGTTGAAAACTAATTAAAAAATTGCACGAAAATGCGCGTTTGACAATCTAACATATTATTTTCGTTTAAATTCGAATTCTAGGTAAGCAATCTTTGACCATAATAATTATCATGCTTGATTAAAAAATGTGTTAATAAAAAGGTTAAGTAAAATAACCTTCTCAATCATCCAGTCACGCCAAATCACCCAGTGGACCGCATTAACAGTTTTACAATTTGCAAAAAACCGATGTCTAATGAAAAGATTATAAAATTGTCAGACAGCCAGGTAGATATCACGGCTGACTGCCCATTAGTGCCCAATGAGAGCTTAACGAGTACCTAACCTAACTCAAAGAGGCTCTTTTAATGCACCCTAAATATTTAAAGTACGCTTTAACCGTAAAAGCTACTACTTACCATCCTAAAATTTTCATAAGAAACATGAAACCTAAGCAAGAAAAGTATTGTTTTCAACCATCTTGCAGTCAGTACTCAAAGTATTTTTTTCACTAATGATAAAATCTATGTCTAAAGGTCAGACATTAACGACTGGTGTTAGTTACCAATACTTTGATGTTCAGATGAAAAAACTGTCTGTAGTACCTAGACCTCTATTGGGGCCAAGTTAGTATTAATCAAAGTCTGAATTATTGGTAATTAAGGATCTCCTAATGATTGGTTTACGTTACATTTTGATTGCCGAAAAAATATTTAGTGTTTTTGGTTGAAACGTAAAGTTGATTGAAACAGCTTTTCTACAATATTTTTTACATTAATTACCTACAGGGAGAGGCCAAAGAAAAGATGGATGGATGGTGTTAGGAGTGACATGAAAGAAAAGGGAGTTAGTGATAGCATGACGGGTGACAGGACAGAATGGAAGACAAAAGCGTGTTGCGCGGACCCTAAGCAACATGGGATAAGGGCAGGAAGATGATGATGACCTACTAGCATTTGCTTCACTTGCATTAAAGTAGCCTATAACAAACTCTAGGTCTCTCTCATCTACATTTGTACTAAGATTCGTCAAAATCGTTCCAGCAATTAATATCGTGAAAGGATAAACACGAAACTCAGTTTCACATTTAAATATTAATTAGGGTCTGCCTCTCAGAATGGATGTAGGAATGGGTCCCGCGATACTAAGGAGCTGCTCCTCATAGATATGGCCATTAGCCAACAGGTTCGGCGTTCCCGAAAAATCTATCGACGTGTTGGATAGACCATAAGAAGGCCTATGACTCGGTGCCTCATATATACAAGGCTAATGAGGGTGCCAGAATTGTATAAAATTGATGCAAAGCTACGCACCTTCCTGATGTCGTGTATGAGGCAATGGAGAACAGTCCATCCCGTCATCCAGGATTTCAAAATATCCAGAGGACTAGCGAACCGGTATGGATTGAGCGGGTATATTTCAGGGCGATAGTTTGAGTTCACTTTGGTTTTGTCTAGCCTTGAATGCTCTAAGCACTCTGCTGGAGAATTCAGGGCTAGGCTATCCTACGCTATGTGTCCAAAAAGTCATGTTCAGCGAGCTAAGTCAAATAAAGCTAAGGCTTTAAAAACCAAGTCAGTTTTTGTTTCTATTTATTTAGATTCCTAGGCATTGGATTTGAATAAAATAAAGAGCTTATTTATGAGTCTTATCTGTCCTATGATAATGCTGGGCTTAGACTAGACTTAAAATACAAGCTTACATTTCAGATCGAAACATATTTTAAAGTCTGTGAACTTAGGACTTATATATAACGTAGATCTAGGACATCTAGCTCTTAGATAAATTAGACCATGATAGTTTTTCTGTTTTTTTGAGTTAATGATAGTTTTTCTGTTTTGTAGAATTTTTGCTACATAATAATATGATATCACTGAGATTGTAAAATATCGGTAAGGTGAAAACTAATGAATGATTAAAACACAAGACCGTCTATAGGCTAAAATACCTAAAGATTATTGCAAAAAGATTATTTTCTGTAGCTTTTAATACCTAGTTAGAATCCAATGCTCTTGGTACGGCACTACTTTAGGCAACATAGATAGGCATCATACGATCATGTAAAATTAAAGTTATTCATCAATTCTTAAAACTGCTATTGTATTCGAAGTTGAAATCTAATCCTCTCAGTGGTCACGCCACAAAAGTGTATTAGAATAAAATTAACAATAATAATGTTATTATTAAAGTTTTGATAGTTCAGCATAATGCTGATGGGGTTCGTTGACCGGGTAGCGTCGCGCCCATGCTCTGGCCGCCCCTATCTCGCACTATACAATAATATTAAAGTTGCATGCTTTGTGCAATTCAGAACGCACCTTTGTTTGAATAACTATGTGTGTTTGGACGATGTTTGGACGTTCCTAATGGCTGATAGTAGTCGTTATGAAATGTTTGTCGTTTGTATACATGTGTCTTTTAACGTGTAAGTAGATATTATGTTTCTAAAAGAACTTTTTTAATGAGGTACTTAATATGATTCATTTTAGTTTCGCTATTAAGTGTCAAAGACATTAATGAACTTTATGTTTCGTGATTCACAAAAAGTAACAATAAATCATTTATTAAAAAAATATTTGACTAATTATTTAAATTTGGAAATCCTTTTAATGTAAGTAATTAAAACATAATTTTGTCGGATTGCGTGTTATTAAGGGCAACTTATAAAATAAAACATCATGCGTCATGGTTGACGACTTGACTGGTGACCATGTGTGAAATTAAAATATGATAATGTACAGCAAAAACGCGTGTGAATAATTAAAGATTGATACAGCGTGTTTTTAAGTACCTAGTATGTATCTAGTTTTGCGAAACAATATTAACGTAGGCCCATATTTAAGCTTAATCTATTGCAGGTTCGATTCATAATTAATTGTTTGTTTACGTTAAAATTGTTTGCTAAAAACTGTTTAATTCCAGGTAGACATTGAATAGAAAAGTAGATAAAACTACAGTTTCTCTAAAACCACATAAATTCCACTTAGCTTGCTCCCTGGGAGTAATAATTAGGTATCTTATTAAGTACTTAACCGTAGTTACCTCTGTCTCCTTAATAGAAACTCATAATGAAATAACTTTCCCGTGACTAATATTGGTGCACGCGACTGTACTACAGAATTAATAAGCTTTAAAAATAATATGAAAAATTGCACTGTGGAATTATATAATCTTATCTGTTAAGGAATAGATAAGTGGTATCTTGCATAGTAAATTTAAAAGAGTATCTATGATATATATGTGAAGCTAAAGTTTACAATGTACAGTAACTAAGAAAACAGTAAGTTGACTGCTTGGTTTATACTAAACTGCTATAAAATAAATTTCATACCTTTAATTTATCATCAGTTCTTTCGGCTGAACTGATGATAATGAAAGGTATGGAATTTCTTTCACTTCCTAAGCTTCTCACATTCAGCAGTGGCCTTAAGCTGCCTGTCCATTGACGTGGAGCGAGGCATCGGAGCGGAGCAAAGGAGTAATGCGGAGCGGAGTTACGGACTGTGCCTGTCTCTTGATGCGGAGCGAGGTAGTGTGGAGTGGAGTTGCGGACTGTGCGGAGCTCCTAGGCCGAGTTTACGCAACGAGTAAATTAAGCGGGCGGCCGGTTTTTTGACCGCTTCCCCGCTCCGCTTGCTCACTCCGTTTCCCCGCATCGCTGCCTCGCTCCGCTTCCTGTATTTGTATTAATTTTTAATCTTGTTTGCAAAGTAGAGATGAGGTTTTATGCAATTCCATTGGTTAATATTGGCACAGCTCCGCTCTGCTCCTCTCCTCTTCGCTTCAGTGGACAGGCAGGCTTAATGTGAGTTTACCAAAATTGAATAAGCGCCGCCCGGTGATAATTACGGAAAACTTCTTTATTAATAATATAAAATAGTTTATTTATTCCCAAATAATAATATTACACTTGTAGTCAGTCTCTTGATGTTACTGCACCACAATCTGCCCCTTTCGAACTTTTAATATTAAATTACTAATTAAAAAGCCTAACTAACTAACTAACATCATCTCAACTTATTTTTGGTTACTTTTATATTTTGTTTTTAAAGATGAATTAATTATTAAATGTAAACTAAAAAAAGTTTATTTTTATTTAGATAACTATTCACCGAATGTGGAATAATAGACACTATTATTCGGAATTGGAGGAGTAACAAAAAAAAAACCAAGTAATTCCGAATACCGAATAATAGCGAGTATTCGCAGCATCCCTATCTACACTAAACTCTGTGAACCCACTGACCTTTAAAAATCTCTCTAGAATCAGAAAAAGCACCCCATCCAGCGTTCCCCAATCTGAATAAAGCCTCGTCATAATTGATTATCGTCCTATCTTATCCAGAATGCTAATTTCGTATCTTTTCTTTTTTGAACAACAAATTATCAGTTAAGAAAAATCGCGTGCAATTTCGTCAGGCTAATAACTCTTGGGAGACGGTATCTTGTACTAGATGGCAGTAAAATAAGCCAAATTGGACCATCCCTTCAACGGACGCTCGTTTTTATGGCATCTTATATCTTCTAGGCTTTTTACTTGCCTACTGATAACATCGATTCTTAATTATGCAGTTGTAATAAATAAAATACATAAAAATGCTAAAATAATAAACTAATAAATATGATGTTTTATAATAATCTTTCTGATTAAGAGAACTCATACTAATCATGACGAAGAACCTAATAACTACGAAGGACAGGCTCTAAGCCTTTTTTTAAATTTTGGTATAGAGATAGATTCCAAGGTCACTAAGACTCGGGTTGCGAACACTCGTATTCCCCATACGTCGCGGAGACGTGGATGCTTCGAGAGATAGAAAGTAAGAAGATAGACGCTCTGGAAATTTGGTGCTGGAGAATGATGCTCGGAGTGTCATGGACCGAGTTCAGCACAAATCCATCCATACTCGAAGAATTAGCCATCAGCGCCTATCAGCTCAAATTCTTCGGACATGTCTCTAGGCGGGAAAGTGACTCCATCGAACGCCTCGTTGTGCAAGGCAGAGTCGAAAGCACCAGGCCGCGCGGTAGATCACCCATGCGATGGACCGACCAAATCAAGTCTGCTGTATAAGTATGCAAAACAAGTGTGCAAGGCCCATTGCATGAGTCTGCCAGGATGACCGCTAATAGGCAAAAATGGCGAGAAATTGTGAAGCAGGTCGTACCTGCTCGGAACACTACATGACGACCAACGCTCTGGCAAGAGCATACCGACATAGAAGGAGAGATAGAGATAGATGGGACTTTGAAGACAGTTTCTTTAACACACGCGAAACCGCAGGCAAAAGAAAGTTCCGTATTAATATTTCTGTTACAGTTACAAGGCAGCATGTTATTTGTAATATACGGCCACGTTTCATACTTGGTACTGGTTTTGCATTGTCATGTCAGTCTCATTTTCCATATAAAGTACGTACTAAGTTCTCAATCACGTTTCTCTCCATATAAGGCTCTGTACTGATTGCATTGTGGTACCTTTTTGTAAGAGTGGGTGGAGGATTGTGACGATTTTGATATGATATACAAGGCTCTTATCTCGGAGATGCAAATTGAGCACCACAGATAATCAAGTAATATCCCCATGGTGGTCATTATTTATCTTCATTTACTCCATAATGTTTGCTGTTGCGTCAATCCCGCCTCAACTGCGATAAAATATAAAAGTTTTTCTTTCTTTTAAAATGTATTTCATATTTAAACATTCGTGCACCCAAAATTATCACACACCGTTTCCCATGGGATTGGCAGAAAAACATTCAAATAGGGCAAAACATAAAAAAAATCAAATTCGTCCGTCAGATGGATTTCCAAAAGATGTTGGGCACGTATTTTTTCTTTTTCCACGTTAACAAAGAATGAAGACTATTAACAGTACATTTTTTACTGGAAAGTGACGTTACAAGCCCCCACTCCTTATCTTTGATGCGTTTTATCTTTGTATTTTTTTTATTTATTTGATAAAACAAAGTTACAAAACTGACGCACTAAATAGAATCATATTTTTTTAACCAAGGCAAACGTCCATATTGAGTAGGAATTCAAAAGTGTTACTTATGACTAATTGTGTCAGTTGAAGGATAAAATAAACTATAACACGCCTTTAAATTACCAGTCTAGTAAACTGAAGTAGTGTTAAGAATTTCAAGGTGGGTGTTGGGACTAGGGTCCAAGCCTTAATTTTAATATTCTTCCCTGTGAAGAATTTTAATCCCCTTCGTAAGCAATGTAAAGGTTTTTACTAAGATTTTTACTTTCTACTTACCTAGATTGATTGGCACTTAAGTAACACTTATCTAAACTAGATTCTATTAATTAGCATTTATTTTCATGCAAACCATAACTTTTAATTAGCGATATCTAGACAGAAGGTCTTCAGGTTATTGTTAATGGAAAATAAGCGGCAATTTGTTAATTCGTACTCGAAGGAGGTAGGTATCTTCACATACCCACACAGGAATATACGCAGGTACAGAGAATGTACATTTAGCTATTTAATCTAGTAAATTAAGAGAGAGAAAAATAGACATGTCGCAGCAAACTGGCTTAATCAGCAATTTAATTGGCCGCCTAGCCTATTCATTGAACGGCACCGTTTAACCAGCAACGTTTAATGAACAGGCTGGCAGATGCTTAGGCCGACCATAAAACAGGGGAAAGTTACTGTGTGATGAAAATAATTAAACAATTTTAATATTGACTAGCTGTTGCCCGCGACTTCGTACGCGCATATACCGTTTTTTAACGTTCCCCATGAATCTGTACTTCGTACTTCAAACCAAAGACAAACTTTCGAATGAATGACACTATTCAAACAACGAAGAAAATAAAACATTTTTTTTATCAACCTATATTGTCCCACTGCTGGGCAAAGATCTCCCCCATAAATAAAACTACTTGATCCAAATTCAGGTGGAATATATGTATACTTCGTACTTCAAACCAAAGATAGAACCAACACCAATTTAATCAAACAAAACGACTTTTTTCCATCTGTTTGAACGACAGTACCAATAAAATTAATTAATCATTTTAAGACACAATTTCAATTTTCGTCAAATGCACAACGCCATCTATCGAGTGCAACTGTCAACAGTAGTTCTATTTTTAGCTTTCAGATGGCTTTGCGAGTATGTGAATTGCGTGTTCCTGATATTTTACTTCTTGAACACTTTAAATAAAACGATGAAACAAGAACTAAATAATACGTCAGATTTACGCACAATTTTTATGTATAAACGTTATCTTAATTGGTTTCGTACATTTTACGTGATGCATGCACATCAAAACTGACAAAAAATCCAAAAATGCTGCAAATGGGTTTTGTTGGTTATTCTTTAACGCCCTGACTATTTTTTTTTCGCAATATTTTCGATGTTAAAAACGATTTTTCTACAGATTTATTATATGTTTCGAATATATATTGATTTATTTACTTATAAAAACCGTATGCACTAGAAGAAACACTGTACAAAGGCGGACTTAATGCCTTAGGCATTTTCCACCAGTCGACTTTAGGGTGGTGCAGAGACAACATGGCAGGTGCAACTGAAAGAAAAACTAAAAATAGAGAGAAGAAAAGAAATAAAAAACATTTATAAATACATACATACATACACATAAACAAAGTTATTAAGAATAAACGAATCCAACGAATTAACGCTGTCATGATTCTACCAACTAAAAAAATATATATATAGAAGATTGGCTCGCACCACAATCTCACCTGGTGGTGAGCGATTGTAATTTAACACTCCTTGGACCAAACAACCTCTTCTGAAGGGATGAGCACATAATCCAATACAGACAGAAGTTAATAGGAATATGCCAGGTATTTCTCATCTAAAACAGAAAATAAAGCACTAGCTGATCTTGTCACTTTTCCGGGTGAAAGTAATGTCAATGTATACCATCGTAATCCAATAAAGTCTTAGAATTTACACGTGCCGTCTGAAGTCATGGATATATTATGTACTTACGTATTAAGACTAGACCCTGTTTAGATATTCACCTACCAGCTACCACAGAGTAGGTCCTACAATTGCGGTGGCACGATAGTGCCGCGGTCGGCAGTATACACCGCTGGTTATACAAGTAGTTACGTATCTATGAGGCCAACATTCCTAGCTATGTACTGCGCAGGCCACAATTGAGTCGCTCTCAAACGAAATTCGGCCTCGAGTCGTAAGGGCCTCGACGAGACGGAATGTGTACACAATTCTGGGTAGACTTGTAATATTTTATTTCATTAGTTTAAATGTAATTCGTTTCTTCACCTTTGCGTAAATATTGAGCTTTTCATATTTATTACTTACTCCTGTTTGCATAGCCTTTTTGGTGTAGTTGTCGCATAAACGTCTCCTGAGCATGGGGTCTTGCAGGTCCTGGATTCAATCCCAAGGTCGAGCAAGTTGCTATTGTGCATGTCCTTACGAACTTCACAGCGGTTCGGAGGTTGGTTTTGTAACCATTTCAAAGCAATATCCTCCGCCTTCTAACACATGAGACTATAAGTCCTCCTATAAATAGTGAAATATAAGCGTGATAACAGTTTTTGTATAACTCTAATAAATTAAGCAGCTAATCAGATACTCCTATTTTCAATTTTATAGTCATACGAATTACACCGCGGTTTTAAAACCAGGTCCCCAAGCTCATCCTATCAGCGTAGTAATGTAGTCGCGTAAAATCGTCCCCGGAGTTAACAAGCCCGCCCTACTGGCCGCAGGCGGATCGCGAATGAAGATATTGTGCGTTTTCGTCACCTTACCCCCATTCCCCCAATCCTTAACCCCCCCTCCTCCGTCGTTTGCTCGCAATGACGTAATCTTTAAAGGCGATAACTAATCTTCTTAATTGATCTTTTCCTTGATGAGTTAAACAAATGAGAGAGTACGCGATAATGGGTATGAATTTCTCTTGTGTTCGTTGTCGATTTTTGAGTGTTAATTTCTATTGAGTACTTTATTGGGTTTTATTGAGTTTTGATTACCTATGGTAATTTTCGGTAAAAGAGTGCTAAAGCTGTCACAACATATTTTCTTCAAGCTAGTATTTCTCTTCGAGGTAGTACAAAATCGTTGCAGTATACAACCAGTATCGAACCCCAATCAACTAAAGTTTACCACCTTGCAAAATCTAAGAACATTAACCTAATCGACAGCCATAACAGTAAATCGGAACTGCTGAGTTCAAAGCTGCAGCCTCGTCAATATTTAAGCCGGCTATTGTTAAACAAACATATCCAAACTACCATTGGATTATATGCAAGAACGGCCAAATACAGACCTCGGACCGGCCTGAGATGCCTTCAAAAGCTATGGAACTTCGGACTTAGAACTTTGCCGTCTCCGAAACAAGCAAGTAACTCTGAAATGGGAAGTAACTGTAAACTTTCACTACGTAAATTTCGTGAAGCTGGGCGCACTGAATAGATTCATTCTAGATTTTATAGCCTCCGACGTGCCACCAGGAGACTATGCATGAAATAAACATATCTCTGATCAAATGTAGTGCTCCGTTCTGAATATTATGTGGGGGAACGGCGCTGTTACCGGGGAATGTCGGATTTTATTGTTCCCTTTTTTATTACTATACTTTTTCAGCTGAGTCGACAGTAAAGTGGGAGCTAAATAACAAATTTCTGGTGTTGTCTTTGAGATTAGTCATAAGATAAACAAAGTACTGTAGGATTCTGTTTTAATTAACGTGCTTGCCGAAAACTTTGCCAGATTTTTTTAATTTATTTGTGCAAACGTTCCTACATACGATCTATTAGTTTTCCGGCCAAAATGCTTTGAGCAAAACAAAGTACTGGCACGAACAACAACAAAAAGTTCCGAATCAGTTCACTGCTTACGAAAGAAATCGCGCTCAAACGTGCCAATAGGAAGCCAGAACAGTTTATAAAGCATCAGTTTATTCGATTGTGTAGTTTTCCAACAAATTTCATCGTTTTCGGATAGAGAAATAACTGACCCGCATAATTGGTTATCGTGTTGTATAATTTAAAAATTTTCGCTGGAGTAATAATTTGGAGGAAGTCGAGCGGTGTTTCATATCGCATGATTTCTCTTCATTTATAATGGGCGGCCTTTTGCTTTTTCGTGCAACCGTCTGTCCGCGCAACTTATGAATAAACTAGCTTGTGCCCCGACTTTGTTTGCGTGGTTTACGTGATTTACAAAGGCTTTCCGTGATGAATAGTATGCTGAGCTTTACCGGGTAACTTTATTTAGGGAATAAATTCTACAAGTGCATTTTTCTGTGTATTTTCTAAGACTATTATAAGGCGTTTTTCACGGTTCTCAGTGTCTACATAACGATGACACTGAGAACGCCTACACAAAAAATAATGCTGAGTTTGCAGGTCGTATAGTAAACGTACTATACGACCAAACTCAGTATTATTTTTTGTGTAATTTCCACTTGGTATAAAACTACAACCACAACTAAATCACTAACATTGGTGTTAAGCACCTACAATTATTATCTTCGAATTAAAATTACCAAAATTATCCTAAAGCCCGTGGTCCACTAACTCACATATACCATTTAATCTACCCAAATCTAACCACTTGAATACCGCGGTCGGTAAACTCGTCGATAATATGATGGAATCGAAATAATTTTAGCGTGTTTTAATTAAGCTTATTTATTACTTCGTCGCTGTAAGCTCGTTAATGTGGCCGCCGAAATAAATCGTCATTATTTGCATTGTCGGTGTTTTAATTGACTATTGAGGTGTATTTATTGACTGATTGATGGGACTGAGGTGATTTTATGTGCTCTACCCCCGTAATCATAAATGTAGAATGACGTTTTATTTTGTTGTTAATTTTGATACTGACAGTGTTTTCGTTTTAGTATGACAAAAGCTTATTGTAAATACCCGAACACTAAAATGTGTCTGTGCTCGTCTATTTTCGTTAAAAAAAATGAGGATGAAGAAAGAGAGAAAGATTTCGGACAATTAATATTATGTATCTTTATTCACTTTGTTTTATTAAGAATGAAAAACATGTAGGTATAACAACGGTATATCAACCATTTTTGATAGTTATTGTAGAACTTAGGTCCTTTTTTAGAATATGTTAAGGCATTTTGGGCATCAATTTATTAATAAAACAATATTAGTTTTGATTAACTAAGCCGGTATATCCTATAGGATCATAACAATTCCATGTCTTACAGCATTCCATTGTACCAAATGTAAAATAGGCTGTTCCTCACAAGATAATGACATCTCATCATACACAAAACTCCAATTAACAACCAGCACAACACAGCAATCTTCTCAATCCCAAAAAACAACGAATTATATTTAAAAAAATCCCATTAACTGGCAACATTAACGTCATTGTTCAGCGAATTGCCATTTAAATAAAATTGGCATCTCAATTTGAGCTGTCAGGTTATCATTGTAGTCAAGGGCTGTGTTCACGAGCGAAATAATTATCAGAAACAAGTACATGAGTTCGCGAAAAGAATTAATTTGGCGTGAAACAATAAGTGGGTGTGTTAATGCAGTGTGTTGCGGGCTTTACAACTGTGTTTTTGTTTTTTTTAAATGGAAGGATTATGGTTCATATTTTTATGGGATAACGTTTATCTTTGTGTTGGTGGCATCAGCAGTTTCAATAGAATATATTTCTGCATAAAATGCGTAACTAATAAATGTATGAGTAAAAAGGTGGCATTTTCAAAATCTGTTTTGATGAAACTCGTCCATTGATGAAACTACCTAGGATAAAGAAGTACTAGTCTGAAATCACTGACGCACCGTGAATGGGTACCTAGTAGGTATCTTCTAAAGATGTATTGGTTGTGTTTGTGTAATATATTCTATCTATTTAATGATTAATTATAGTATCCTGTAACCAAACGCCCTGTGTTTTATTTCACCACGCACTAAACGCATAATTTCCAACCCGCTGGCAATAAGCCGAGTTAAAATATAGCTGTAAAATCTAATATCATTGCCGCAGCCAGCCACAAACACAGTACTTACTCTAATACACTAATCGCTACACAATCAACTGTTAACTAACTCAGTAACCCCTAACTGAACCAGTAAAGTTAACTGTTCTGACCATTTGCGAGTATTTGCGAAGCATTTATTCCCATTGGTGTAAACCTGGGCGCATTATGACTCTTACAAATTCGTAAACTGTGTTCATTAAGGGAATGGCTCCGAGTCTAGGTCGCGCGATCGTGACGACTGTCACGAATTTGGTTGTAGCTTGAATTTTGTATCATTAGTCTTGTTATTGGGTCGTTAGTACCCATTGCTGATGTAGAGGCTTTCGCTGACCAGTAATTGGCATTCATGATCAGGGGAAAAATCAAACGCACAAAAGCCATTGAACAGATAAAGAAAAACTTTTTACAATTATAAAGTATATCCTTTCACATAACATAATCATTTTTCAAATCGTTTCATAAATGAAACAAAAAAATACAGCCGAATTGAGCACCTTCTTTTTTTTGAAGTCGGTTTAAAGGTTTGCTTTATGTCGTATGACCTACCATATTAGTAAAAATGTCGGTCAGTAAGATAAAGAGCGGAGCTGACCACCCAGAGCATGCTTAACGTAGGCATCTTTAAGCTTCAGCTTAGGTCAGATCTTAATGCAACTTAGGAATTAATCAACATTCGCTCAATCACACAGATTTGTAAGTAATCTTCAGTACGTATTTAATTACCAGTATGATATAGTAATTTTACAGCAGAAACAAGATCGCTACTCTCACGCCTCTACGCCGTAATCTCTCAATATTCAAAATTCGACAAAAGCTGACACATGTCTTGTGAGATAGTGCGCGGTAGGCATCTAGTCTGACAACGACTGACAAGACCACAATAGGCCGACATGCCGATAGTCTGCGAGCCGCGATAACGCGTTTAAACAATGAGCCTTACATGTCATGGAGTAGTTAGTATAATGGAGTACTCAACCAATACATTAGAATGTGAGGAAATAAAAAGGTTAATGATTGACTGTCCTATGTACAAAATGTGGCGAAACTTAAGCCGCTTTTTCTGTGATTTCAGAATACTGCGATTATCATTTACCAAGTGAGGTACCTAAAGAAAATCTCAAGTGATGAGATCGTTTCAATTGCTTACATGAGGCGTGTTTTGTAGTGGAAATGGTCAAATCAATATATATGCAATATCCAAAGTATACGACCCTTCCTTTTTAGGCACGTACTGAAAATTATTGCAAAGGCCAGAAAAATCACATCATCACATCTCTCATAATGCAGCACATACAACATAAGCACACGCTTGAGGCAGGAACTACAAAACGCCTCTACGATATCACATAAGACAATGGACAAAACGACAATTGTATGAAGATTACAGTGACACGAGGAAAATGAGTGACAGTTGTCTCAGCGGTACCCTGTACCTATATGTTCGGTTTTTATATCCACAGATGATACCAGCCATCTCACGTAATGATCACTCCATCTGCTTACGCCTCCGCAATGTAAAACAAACACTCGTATATATTTATGTGCAGCTCGCAGTTAAGCTTGAACTCATCCTGTGGGACTGAAATGACTTTTTGCGTTTGTTCTGATGCTGTTTTGTGCTTAAAATTTGTTTTAACGTGTAATAATGGTAACTGAAGTTGTGTTGTTTTTTGGGTGCGCCTGGTGTAAGTGAGTTTTATATGGTTCTGTGTTTGTAGTGTAGTACGTTCACTTGGGAGTAAATTGAGACTGTCGAGTTGATGGTGTCAGCCGGTCGATATTGGAAGAAAACTCATCGTGAAAAGTAAGGTGAAGTGAGCTGTCATTTCAATGAATCCTAGGGATTGGCGGCTCACTTCGCCTGAAAGTTATCACGGTGAGATTATTACAGAATTGCACTGGTTGATAGACATGATTTGATACTTTTTACACGGCTGCCCCAGAAGCGGGGTAATGTTTTTGTTATTCTCTCGTTTCTATGCTCGCATTTGACCTCTTTATTAGAAAATAAACAATAATGAAAGCCTGTTACTTTGAAAGCCAAGTACTTACTATTTCAAAAAATACATTGCTATGATTCTATATTAATTAAAGTTAGAATGTTTATGACAAGGAAAGGAATGGGCAACTAAAAGATTTAAAAAATCGACAAAGCTTTACACTGTAATAACATATCACAGAAGAACGGTGTATCATCTCATTGTGTGAATAATAAGATTGTTTACGAGTATTTACAACGAACTTAAAAGTAATTGGTTACATTGGTAGTTGTAGAAATAATGGCGACAATGCATTATAAAAAATTTCACAGTGCTATAAAATCATACTAAATTGGCTGTGACAATATCCTTTATAATAGTTTACATCGACTAGAAAAAGACAAAATAATAAATGTTACAACAGCGACATGCATACTTGAGTTTCCAAAATAAGGATGTGTATTTAATTCACCAACAAATTTATATTAACAAAATCAAAAATATTATAATTATTTGTTCTGAATAAATTCAGAACAAGTAATTTGAATAATCGAACAAACAAGCGAACAATCGCTAATACTTACATTATTTACGTATGTAATAATTTCGATAGTTCACTCGTACACTCGTTCATTCGTTCAATTAAAATGGTGGTTAACAGTAGCAAGTAACGCGGCCGGTTAATTAAGCTCATTTGTTATCCGACATTTTTAATGTTGTTACACACTAGTGCTCTTTGTTAACAACCCTTATTTTAATCCATTATAATAGCATGAGTTACATTTTGGCGGGATTACTTTTTGAAATAATATTCTAGCATTATTGACAGATGTGTTTTTCAGAATGACAGTTTTTAGTTAATAATATTTTTTTTGGTTTACACTGTCTACTTAACAATGTTACGTATTAAGTTCAACTTTTAACATTTCTTCAAGAACTTAAAGCATTCTTACACATCTAATCTTATTGTATGGTAACTAGAACATGACTATACGGTTTCAAACTAGAAAATATTACTCTAGAGTCCACTGACATTCAAAATAAATGTCAACGGAACTTTATTACCGTTATGATTAATATTTGAGAATTATTTTAAATGTCAGTTTACTCTAGAAGTACAAGAAAGGTATAATATGACTAATAATTACATTAGTTTTATTCTCTCTATTTACAATATTTTAATAACTTGCTAGTCAAGGATAAGTGCTGATTTTTGACAGCCAAAACAGAGTTTGCAGCCATTATTTCTAAAACCAAAGGAAGAAGTTACTTCAATATCAATCAATGCCAAGAAGAGAAGGAGACGTGTTCTTTATATGGGACAAAGACAGGCTTCTCGACATGTACAGTGTGGTGCACAGGAACATGCACAGTTTGTACCACCGGCAAGGTCTTGATGATCGGGACCTCTTTGATGATGGGTACCGTCTTGATGATGGGGACCTCCTTTATCACAGGAACTGTCTGCACATGGTGGTGGTTTATGGTGTGTACTTCATACGGCACGTGAATTCTCACGCTGGAAACAAAAAAAAAAATACAAGAACCTGTAGAAATTAAATATGAATTTGGTATAATTTAAGATATATTAATTACAAAACACTCCGTTTGACAAGCAATGTCACAATACAAAGAAAAACAAAATCATAGAAAAGGTTGTCAATACAGAAGGCGAAAATTTATTTATTTATTTATTTAAACTTTATGTACAATAGTGGTACATGGGCGGACTTAATGCATCAAGGCATTCTCTACCAGTCAACCTTTGGGTTATAAAGACTATATTGTGGTAGGTGTACAATAAATAAAAATAAGATTCAAAATTGAATTTTAACAATTCGGAAAGAATATACAGATAATATATATAATACTAATAAAATACATATATATGCTAAAATAATAAACTTTTAAATATGATATATAATAATCATACCGATTAAGAGAATTCATAGAAATCATGACGAAGAACAACTAAGAATGACAAGCTTTTAAGTAGTGTTTTCGGATTTTACGCTTAAAGGAAAATTTTGACTCCGCCTTCTTGATGTCAAGGGGTAGCATATTCCAGAGTTTAATTGTAGAAATAGCTCAGTCATTGCAGCAACCGTGCTTGCAACCATTGCTTCACTTTGATCAACAATGTTTTTGCCAATTATTGTATAATGTGCTTTAATTACTCTGTATGCAACAATACATGTGTCTTCTGATCGTGTGTCAACAGAAAACAAAAGTTTGAAGTCGAATATTACAAGTATGTTAGAAAGTTTCTTATTGTTGTACCTACTTTTGAGCTAATTAAGACATTTATTCACGTGTTTAGAGTCATTTTCTGAAATAATGTCTTTCGTACAACAACACATTTTCAGAGGCAAGATAAAAAAATAGATACTTAAATGTATTTTAAAAGTAAAGTTTTAGGTTTGTGAGACATCATTTAAAATTTGACTAGCTTTTTCCGAACTCAACTAGTCATTCTTATCTTGCCCTCATCACAATTTACCTTTAGTCGGTACACCATGTTTATTATACAAGGTGGATACGAGCAACGATACGACAATAAATCGAAACATTGTTAATACTAGTTCATACGAATGTTTTGTCTTTTATCACAGATTTCATGTCACTAACTGCAACAGACTAGTATACGGAATATTTCGTCAGAATAGTAGTCACTATCCTTGACTAGTTTGAGTTTTTTTGACGTTTCGTGCAATTGGAAAGTTTATTTTTAATTTCGGTGACTGGATTTTTAATTGTTTCAAAATATTCCTATGAACCAGTATTGCCAGTGTTTTCATTTATTTTCGTATCAATGTCTCCACATTGTATACTTAATCATGACGTCACCACTTAGCCTATACATATTAGCTGTACATAATATACATTAGCGAGACCACCAGTACATAACTCATGTCGCAGCTGCCATTAACAGTTATGTTAGCAATAAATCTGATGTATAGACAGCGTTAGATGTTATCTGCGTTATCAGGAAGATACCGAATCTACGCGGGGAGAATAATGACGGGGAAATGAGAAATGTAGAGGAAATGACGCAAATTGCGCTGTTAGTTAGGCTTTATTTTGCTAAGGGTCTCGAAAATTATATTATATATTATTATAGAAACTAAGCTTTTGTCCACGACTTTGCTCTCGTGGCCACATAACCGTGCATTTTTCAAGGATGATGTTGAAAAATGCATTTTGGGAATTAGATCAGACTTTCCAGAGATTATCTTTTACAAACATATAAATGAACAAAAAGTAGCTTTTGTTACATTTATTCGTGTTAGTTGTTTCTATTTCTTTAAGGTTTTTTGTAGGATTTTGCAGTAGAATATAAATAATAATTTTGCCAAATGCTAATTAAAAATAGCTAAATAATTAGTTAATGACAAATAATATAGTTATTTTTATTAAGCGTGCAAATTATTGTTTGAAGTCTTTTTCAGATCACTTGTAATAATTATAATAAACATTTATTTTGAAATAGATTAACACTGCTCATTTCCAAGATATTTGATGTATGTGAAATACTCGTAATAATAAATATTCGATGTATACTTACTGTGTTCTGTGAACAGGGTCTGGTTCGGGTACAGGGTTCGCTAAGCACATATGGCTTGCAACCACTACGGCCAGGGTCAACTGAAAACAGAAAGATTTTTTTGAAAATTGGCACTTTGATATTTCATAAAACACTTATACACTCATAAAACACTTATAGTAGTGCTAATTTCGTATAGGTACGTCATTAATATTGTGCTGTTTGTGGTGCATGGTTACCACGTAAGAACTCTGGTTACTCTGGAACTCTGGTTGGTCTGGAACTGGTTATAGTCTACCCATTTCGCGCAAGTTCCATGTAATGCTTAAGTATATAATGAAACTAAGCATGCTGCTAGATTTAAAGCTGCCACTAAGAATGTTATTATGGAAGAATCCTTAATACTTTGCCAACCCCACGAGCAAATTTAGGATAGACTAAAAATAAAGTAATAATATAAAGTACCACAAAAAAAAATTGGGAAATGATAAATTATATTTATTTTGCCAACTGTTTATATATAACACTTCTAGTCGTCAATTCTCGACGATTTAAACTAGATGAGGCCGGCCGATTCTATACTCGCATTGTAGTACATTTTTATCGAAAATCGGACAAAAAAATAACGTACCGCGATACCACTCGGATATTCTCGGAAAATTACTATTTTTTTTAACAAAAATAGAGTTTTCCAGGTAGGCTCATAGAATTTTTGGGATATTGTTATAGTAGGCGCCAGATAAATGTGGAATAAAGTATATTGACCTTTCCCTAATAACTGTTCATAGGTACCTGAACAATTAAATATGAATCGTTTTTCATTATTAGACAATGTTAAGGATCACGAGAGATGATGATTCGGGACAGCTTTGTGTCATTAATTCCGTTTTTCAAATTAAAAATGTCAATAATTGTAGGTGGGTCAATGACCGTTATTCCACGATTATCTGGCGCCTACTATAGTCTATTTCTATTTTAACAATACGAAAATACGCAAAATTGGTTTCATTTTGTGGTTACAGGCATTTCTGCTCAACAATGAATAAAGATTTCGATTCGAATTTCCTTCCAAGTAAAAGAAGCCCTTTTGACGGTTTTATTTTCATCAGAAATAGGTTCTGGTTTTATGGTTTGTTCCAAGAAATAATTATTCAGATTTTTGAATCAATTGATTTTTTTTTTTCAAAAAAGGTTAAGATGAAGTTATTTTTTAATACTTCCAGATGTACTGCAAAGGTGGACTTAACGTCTTATAAAGTTATTAGAAAAATAGACCGTACATTTTTAGAACGAAATATTTATTATGACGGGTCGTGTGGAAATTCGACCATAATTCAACTTACAAAAAACATGATTTTTTATAAACTTTAACTACGCCTAATCTCAAACCCCCATGGGCCAAAGTTTTCTCTTCCAGTATTAATTTATTTAAAAAAATAATAATAATAATAAAATGCCAGCAAATACTCACAGCAATGTTGCGAATCATGTTGGTTTAGCGTGTGGCGTGTCACTGTGTTGGATGCGCGGGCGCAGGCGTTAATATGCAGCGCGGTTGTGCAAGCTCCTGCCACCGTTACGGTTCCTGATTCACTAGTGTACTCGCATGTAACTTGTGGGTGGACGAGATTGACCCTAGGAATTGCGATACAGGGTTAATTTAGGTAAGTTTTAGGTAAGGGTTGATTTTGATAAAAGCGACCATTAAAAAAAACACGAAAATAATAAAATTAAAACTATAATATCGATTGAAAACGCAATTTTGTAATGTTTGAGGTTTTATGGAAATTAAAAATAAATTAACGCAAAAATCTCTAAAAATCGTCAGCAGACAGACAAACAAACACACGAGTGATCCTATAAGGGTTTTGTTTTTTCGTACGGACGTTCGGAACCCTAAAAGAGGAAGTAAAATAATCAAAAAGTAATAAAAAATTGTGTCATCGTAAGAGAGCGATAAATTGACCAATAAGTAGTAAAGACGTCAAACACAACCAACAGCATGCAAAGTAGCGGTTAACTAACATTTACGTAAGACAAAAACCCTTGAAAAATTATGCATCGCGCGTAAACTCACACGCATGCACACATTCACAGTTTTTTTGAAACATTTATCATTCACATTCAATAGGTCAACCCGTTAATGCCTTATTTGTCGTAAAACTCGTATAACTGCTTTTTATTATTTCAATTTGAAAATTCAACGCGTATAACTGCAGCGGCCATTTGTTATTTCAATTTAAATATCGAATGCAATCATTTCATTAATTGTAAAGTCGTTATGAAATCCCCTGGCGTATTGATGTACCCTGGTATTCACGCTCGATCGGCCATACATTAGTAATCCTTAGTTATTGTTGATGAGTTTCACTAGTGTGTAAATGTATAAGATGTCAAGGACTTTTCTGTAATTAGCAAGAAAGTTTTTCATTATCTGTAACGATTGTTTCAAACGCAATGTCTTGCTTGATCGACGAGCGCGGGTGTTGAAAAGTGTGGCCAGGACGATTATAATATTGTGTGTTGTGTTTATAATAATTATATAAGTGTACGTAGTACGTCTGTTATTTAATATTTATCAAGTGAGTACACAAGTAATGCTAATTACGTTTGAAACTATTGTTAATAACGTTTTGAAGAAATATTTTGCTTAATTTTGACCCCTACGCATTATCTTACCCAAAGGTCAAATTTATATTATAATTAAACTTTTATTTTCCTTTAAAAAGAGCTCATGGTTTTATCTGATCGTTATACAGGGTGTCCCAAAACTCAACGTCAAGCCGAAACGGGGTGACAGGATTGATCATAACCATCACGAGAAAAATCTGAAAAAAAATCTATCCCATGCAGTTTGAAAATTATGGGCATTTTAAGAAAAACCTAGAAATTTGATCAAACTGTACCATTTTTCGGTTATTGTGGTTATTATTTTTTATTTTTGTTCATTTGAACTTTAGAAACGTAATCCTAAATAACATTTCTAGAATCCCAATAAAAAATAATGACACAATTGCCTCAAGTTCCCGAGAATTGAGACTATTTGTTAAACTACGAATTTAAAATTTTCAAGATTCGTCGACTTTGACAGGCCCTCCTATAAAAAAAATGTACTAGAGTGCCTTGGCAAGTAGCATTAAAAGTTGGCGCATTTAATCAGAATTCTAAAATGGTACAATACTTGTTAGTTCCATACAATAGAAAAGAGTAAAAAAATTAAAACCTCAAGTAACCCGATTTTTGCTATCAGATTTTACTCAGTTAAAATGTTTTTAATTCGCACAAGCTCTAGGTAGGTTCTTAATTTTAAGGCAAAATGATGAGAGAGATGGATAATGGGTATGTTTGCCATGAGTGAGCGAGACAGATAGTGACGCCACGCATTGAGACGGAGATGCGTCGTTTAAACGAGTGCGAATGAAACAGATAGATGCTATGGCATCTATCTGTTTCATTCGCACTAGTTTCAGCCAAGCAAATGGCTACGCTACCAGTCCGACACCAACCAGTTAGTACGTTTCGCTCATTCGTCTACTGCGCACGTTCGTATTCGTATTATTTATTTTACTAATTTTACTAACTTTTTTTCACTTTGGTAAAAGTGGCGTCACTATCTGTCTCGCTCACTCATGGCGAACATACCCATTATCCATCTCTCTCATCATTTTGTCTTAAAATTAAGAACCTACCTAGAGCTTGTGTGAATTAAAAACATTTTAACTGAGTAAAATGAGATAGCAAAAATCGGGTTACTTGAGGTTTTAATTTTTTTACTCTTTTCTATTGTATGGAACTAACAAGTATTGTACCATTTTAGAATTCTGATTAAATGCGCCAACTTTTAATGCCACTTGCCAAGGCACTCTAGTACATTTTTTTTATAGGAGGGCCTGTCAAAGTCGACGAATCTTGAAAATTTTAAATTCGTAGTTTAACAAATAGTCTCAATTCTCGGAAACTTGAGGCAATTGTGTCATTATTTTTTATTGGGATTCTAGAAATGTTATTTAGGATTACGTTTCCAAAGTTCAAATGAACAAAAATAAAAAAGAATAACCACAATAACCGAAAAATGGTACAGTTTGATCAAATTTCTAGGTTTTTCTTAAAATGCCCATAATTTTTAAACTGCATGGGATAGACTTTTTTTCAGATTTTTCTCGTGATGGTTATGATCAATCCTGTCACCCCGTTTCGGCTTGACGTTGAGTTTTGGGACACCCTGTATATAGAAAAATGTTGTTTGGGTATCTACGTAGAGATATTAGAGAAAAGTCATTGTATGTATTTTACCGCAAATCTACCTGCTAATTATTACTATTTTACCTACTCAAACAAAAAAAAGCATATGGGTATTAGGTAGGCCATATTTGGTGTATTTTTAAAAGAAAATCCTTATTTTTCGAACTATACTGAGTAAAAAACCTGTCTTACTATACTGAGTTCCAACAAATAAGAAGTGGGTAAAAATCAAAATGCATCGTGTGTGGAACGCGAACGGGTGCAATCAAGTGTATTTCCCCTGGCACCTCACCTCGCCTGCACAGAGGCACTGCGCTCCACAGTTTTGACTCTGTTGTTTTTCAAAGAGACTCGCTTTGTGCCACAATGGGTTTAAAATATCACAACCTACCTATGTAAATGATAAAAGTTATTGCGACGTTCCATTTGGGATGTGAATATTACTAAATTGACTGACAGAAGACTGACACGAATCTACATCTACGTATTTCTTAATGTATTTTAGTGCCTTTTGACAACTATAATTGGTAAATGAATGATACAGTGCAGTACTTATCGGAATAAATCTGTAGTTAATATTGAAAATATACATCATAAATAACTGCAAAATGTATTATTATTTTAAAAATAACGCCCAAAGAAAAAAAAAGCGGTTTTGCACTAATAAGTACACAAAATCACTAAACTAGATGTGAATACAAACCATACCTTTGAATAACACGTCCTAATCCTACACATTAGTAAGTTTCCCCTTAAAATAATGCTATACTAATTATATGGACTATCTGTAGAGCTCATAAAACCTCCACAGAGGTCCATAAGTCCTCGCTTTGAAGCCGCGATACTTGAGAGGCTTACAGGTGTAATCCCCTCACAGGTCACTCACAACGTCACCTCACGGATTTTCTTTTTTTATACAACGTCATATGGTGTGTTTGTACGAACAGGGGAAAACAATTTTATGGGTAAAGGGAAAAGGAAAATGTCTGATCTTTTTGCTGTCAGCTTTTCGGGATCGAGGTTAAACTGTATCGCTTCCTTATTTTTAATGCTGGCAATCTAATACCTATTCTTTTTGTTTTTAATAATGTAAAATAAAAACATGTGCGATTTCTTTGCTATCAGAATTTAAACTAAGAATGACTAAATTGTGTCCTTCAACCGTATACAGCTTCATAATTTGAGTTTGTTAACAAGTTCAGTCATATTGAACAAACATTTTCATCTAGACATAATTTGAGCAGACACCCTCAAGCTGAAGTGAGGGTTAAAATCTTCAGAAATTATGCCTGTCTACGTCTTAACTCTATTATATAATAATGTTACTTGGAGATTATTTGCAAAATGTTTTGATTGTAGTAGGTTTCCAAGCAAAAAAAAAACACAAAACTTTTCTCAATTTGCCTCATCATCCACGACATGAATGACGTTGAGCACTGGATTTTATTTTGTATATGAAAATGCTGAATAGGCCGAAAATAAATCAATATTTTTAGCACGGCCGCGCTCATATTTGGCGAGTACGCCACAAATCATTCGCGGCACATGCCATGTATCGGCGGGTTTTCATCTCGCGCGCTTTTTGACAGTTCACTGCAGCTGCCATATTGTTGTGACAGGAACGCGAAATTCAAAATTCGGTGTTGCAATATAAAAATATTGGAAAGGCTTTTATTCCTTACGGGATACAATTTTGTATATGGAATGTTGATTACCTATTGTGTTAATTACTTATTATAAATTATTCTTATTTAAAAATCGTGATAGATTTACTAATTTTATTCAAATGATCAACACTAAACTCTTCATTTATCTAAAGTCTTTATCTCACCATTGGCCAAAAAGCAACTTGTTTTGTTCATCATATACCTTACCGAAGCTTTCAAGGAAAAATATTTGTGAATACAATATTTACTCAAGTTAGTTCCCCGTATTATACTAACGTCAATCAACTTGATGAACGCTTGACATTCTGAATACATATTTTTATTATGTTTATCCTCGAACCTCGAAATAAAGCCTTTGCAGGGGAAATGTAACATTTTACAGTTCAGACAGTGTTGTGTGGTTTTATTTTAGGATGGCGTGTTATTTGGAATATAATTTCCGTTCTGCCATCTAACTTAAATAACCATTGGTTTATTATATTGTTTGTATTTATAAGTAAAGTTAATAATAACGTTTTAGACATGAACTCACTTTTTATAATCAACTGTCTGACAGTTCTAAATCCAACAATTATGACCTGCGTGTCTTTGGTTTACTACTTAGATCTATATTTATGTATTTAAATTAGATAGACACGCCTGTTAACATTTTTCTGTTTTCAATCATCTTCACTTTGAGACTTTATTTGCTTGTAGTCTAACATCTGTCCTGTTCTCATAGCCCATAACGAGTAGTTCACAGATAATAACAGACTTCGACTGAGGTTTAGTTTTAAACGCAGTTATTTGTTTAACTGCCTACCTATTTGGTTTGGCTGATAAGGATATTCGCAGTTTCGAATTAGGAAGAATTTGATAAGTGAGTGGATGTGTAGATTTTGATTATTTGAACTTTTAACAGATTCGGCTTTGGATAGGGATCTTATTTAGAGATATTTATTTATTTGGTGTTATAGACGGTATGTTGATGTCCTTTTTATATTTTTCCTTTTTATTTATTTTCCTTGGTCACGGCATCACGCGTGAACGGCTGAACCAATTTCGCTAATTCTTTTTTGTTGTGTTTGTTATTGTCAGGAGAAGGTTCTTATGAAAGAAAATTTGGAAATAAATGCATCCAGGCGAAGCCGGGGCAGGCCACTAGTTATAAATAAAATTAGTTACTAAAACTTTTGAACGCCAGAGCATAAACGCATCGGGCGTACCCCCGACGCCAAACCACAAATTCACCGTACCTTTTGTCACATTTCTGTGACGTTTGGCGTACAGGGTACGCTTTTGCTTGTCACATATATGTAACAATTGCGTTCAAAAGATTAATCAAATATTGTCGGATACCTTTTGTCTGATTCTTTTCTTTTTGTTTTTTTATTGATAGACTCGTGTATGACCACAAAAACGCGATTGCCTAGTAGTTGCCTAGAAGACTCCTAGGTTGTCGTTATTCAATAAATCATTATTATTTTAGGTAAGTATTATTTCTTGACTGGACAGCTTTTGGCTTCGATCTCGCCTGATAGAAAGCGACTAATGAGACCTGGAATCAGCGTGCCCAGAAGAGACCTAAATTGCAACATGCATTTACCATGCGATCGAAGTTTACTGAAAGACGTCTATTGCTGGAAATAGGTCTCACCAAGAAATCACAACGACCGGTCATGCGAAGCCCGCATCAAGTAGATTCCCGCGACATTCACTAGATCGTTTTTCCCCCTTTTTAGGACCTACCCAAGTTGCGCCTTCCGGTGTGCGGTTGCCACTCGATAAGACACTCGAGATTGGCAACATCAGGTCCCCATTTTACCAGCTATATTAAATTCCTATGGCATAGGACCTTTTACCATCCACCACAATCCACAGACCCCGGGACTTGTACGCCACCAACCATAATCCACAGTCTCAGGAATTTGTAGATGAAAAAGCAAAAAAAAGGCTGTCCCATAGATTTTTGTGTGCATAACTTGCGAAAATGTACTGAACAGCTGTTTTTTTTCTTATTTCGGGGTTGGTTCCAAAGTAAAAGTTGTTCATAATGATGAGTACAATGATCCCTTGCACATTGTCTGCTCATCTGTTAAAACTACGTCTCTGGATACGAAAACGGCAAAAAGGCTCCTATCCCAGCATAATGCTGCTGAAATTTGAAAATCGAATGAATAAATTCCGCGCTGGCAACATTACCCTTACTTCTACAACTATGTACTAACGTGTTACAAACAGTATAACGTACACAATATTACTAACTACTGCAATTAATTCACAGTATCGGCATAGTTTCCGACTACCTATTACTAAACGTGACATCCACGGACTCAATAATAAGTTATTGCTTCCAAGCATGTGTTGATTCCTATTGAAATTGAAAATTGTACTTTAGCACAATGGTCCAAGGTTTAATCTGCAGAGGGAAGGAGTTTGCAAATCATTCAATTGTTTAGCGACATTCTTGAGTCAATAAACGGATGATACGGTTGATTTAGCCTCAATTTAGTAATTAAAGTCGTTTAGATTGATTACTTTGGTTTTTTATGAGATGATTCAGTCATGTATTTCGTAGGTGTCCAGAGAAAAAACGTATGGAACTCACGCGTTACTGATATAACGTTCTGCTTAGTACTCAGATTAGAGGTATGAAAGGGATATAAGTTGGTAAAAATTCTTTCACTGTTAGAAAAGTATACCACCTAAATGTCATAAGCTTATTATCCCGGAAATGTAAGGTATCTGTCAGGTAAATCTATACTATATAAAGTAGGTACACTGTATGATATATCCCGGAGTTGCCACGCTAAAAATCTTGTGTGCACAATCATTGAATGTTTGTTGCACACTATGCCTATTTTAAAATTTATTTACGTACTGCTATCGCAGACACCAGATATACGACCAATAGTTAAGTTGGATTACGGCTAGTGATATATTGGAACGCGCGTTTGTCGATGCCAAATGTCACGCAGTAGATAGCACAAACAAGGCTTTACGGCTTTGGATTGTAGGTACTATCGAATAACCAATAGGTAAATGAAAACAGGAAACATGGTGGGTGATTTACAAACCTGCAAAAAATACCGTTTGTTTGGAACTTACTAAATGAAATTGTAAATAAAAAACTTTAAAAGAACTTTCACAACATTAATAAAAAGGCTAGTCTAACGCATAAAAGCCTAATTTACAGTGAAAAAGCTAAACCGAGATCCCGCTTTCTATACAAGTTAATTGCACAAAACGCCACTGCAATGGTATAACCCGACGAAATACAAGAGCGACCTCTTTACTTGATCACCCTGCATAATAGAGTCGTTCTCCACACGATAGGGTTACTGCATTCTAGATGGTTCTTAAAGTATCGAATGATGTCGTTAAATGGAATTTTCCCTGTAACTCAGTCCGAGTGTTAGTATTCGATTACTTTCATCACCTTGTTTGTTAGGTGAAAAGCGACAATTCCTTTATTTGGTAATACATGTCTTTGGCGAGCCATCTGTCTTCCCTCTGCATTTGAGTTCGAAACTTTATTCCTTTACGATAGGATTTAAAATTCTATAGCAATGATCGAGGTGTAATGACTAAGGTTGGTCGACTGTGTACTAGGATTGTATAAGCGACTGGTGCCTTAAAAAGATACGCATCAACAACTGTTTTTAGTAGTAAGTACAACTGTTACGGAATAGTTACATAATTAATGTACCAGGGCAACAAGGGTGTGGTGGAAATATTCCAAGTAATTGAATCGCTAATTTCCTTGTTTTCACTTTCAATAGCCATTTGTAGAAATGTAGACTTGGTACAGATCGTGGCTCTGTTCCTTCGATTTATTAATGTTTCTTCAGTGTATAATGTTCAATTATTTTATTGAGAGGTTTAACCTACTTGTACGAATATATGTAACATACTTACTTGTAGATTTCAAGAATGTCGAAAGGCCAAATTCACGAATTAAAAAGTGTTCAAGTGTTCGACTATTCAAGTGGCAATATTATCTAATGTAGCGATATTCGAGGTATTTATGACAGTTTGAAACTGCAAAGCGCATGCAAACGCTACTGAAAAATACGACAATTGTCCCTTATTGATACCAGCTCCGATTGTCTTGCATTGCAAACCAACATACAAGTCCCATATGAAACGTTAGCTCCCCAATTCCTACAACCTGTCTGCCTCACTATCTCAAAGTGGATTTCCAAGAACATCTGAAGTCAGTTCAATGAGCAATAGTTGTCTTAGAACTGCGCGGAACATTTGAATCGAATCGTGTGGCTGGATGATCTTTGAGATGCCTTTGATCAAGAAAGTTTGGCTTTTGGGGATGTGTATTTCTGTTGTTATACATTTTCTTAACTTTAAATGATTGCTGAGCGGATTGCTCCTTTATTCTGGATGATTGTCTCTCGAGACCAAATTTTCTAGAACCAATTTTTATATCCAGATCCGTAGTAAGAAAATGGCAACAAGATTTCTGATTGGAAACTATGACAAGTTATAAAAAAATGGTTTAAATTAACCCACAGATGTTATCTACTCGAATGTGTGTGCTAATTTTAACCGGCTTTAATAGTGTTGTATTTGCTTGTAGGTAACTGAAATGACGAAATTGTAGAGAATGCTGGACATGACTGGGTTCTTACCGCTTCAGATAGAGAAACGTGGAATTCTTTAGAGGAGGCTTTTACCCGATTAATCAATATTAATTGGGAAATATTACATGAATAATTACATTAAGAAAATATTTTTTATTTTTTATATTCTGTTCAATAATTATCGCATCAATTCCAAACATTATTTTTATTATTAATCAATTATTTTATGTAGCTCAATTATTTTTATTTTTAATAATTGTGAGAGTCTAATTTAATAATGCATGTAATTTTAATCGTTTTTCTAATTCAATTTTTATTTTATAATAAAACTTTATTATTATTATATCTGAATTGTGGTAGTCACTGTGAAGCCAGTCATTGTGGAGCCCACTGGATTGTGGGTGCTTGTAGTTGATCCATGTAATATGCTGGTAGACGAGGTCACCGTAGGTGGAAAATTGCTTGGCAGATCGTGGAGAAAAGGCTAGGCAAATAATTACCAAAATGATGTACAATTTCATAGTTCAGAAACGCACAGACCCAATTGCTCATCCATTACGCCAGTTTCAGACAAATATTACATTGTAATTAAAAGTATTCAAGCACCACTGTACCAAGTTAAATTAACAAGCCGTAATGAACAATTATTTTGACAAAAATTCGGTCCCGCTTGCTGCTTTTGGCTTTAATCCAAATTCGCTTCTTAGTGTAAGTACAGGATAACAATTGTCGTACGAACTGTGTTATTACCGTATTACAACTCGGTAGAATTACTATTGCACACTAGGTGTGTATATGTTTTATGTTTAATTTAGGCTAGTTTTTCTCGCGGTTTGCTCTCGTCGCCTGTCCCACGGGAATTGCTTATGGCGAATTAAAGTACCATTTATGGCATTTTGCGGTCGATGGTATTGCTTCCTATTTTGTTGTATTTGAATCACGTCGTTCAGAGAATAACTCTTAAAACCGTTTTACCTAATTATAATATTATAAATTACATTTCAATTTTTTTTCTGGAAGTACGCTTGTTATATCTCGAAGATTCTGTCTGTTTTCAGCTGAATTCATCTACAAGTCTATTGCTAATATAACCCCTTACCTTAAAAACGAAGCCTTCATATCCAACTCAAATCCAACCTTCTTTCTAAGTTTCAAGACACACACCTTTCTTCTTCAAACCATTTTTCCTCCACCTACTCGTAATTTTACTCCAACCAGCAATTCCACCAACCCATTACCCAGAGCTTTATCCTAAAGTTAAGCCAGTTACGGCATGCATTATACCGAAGTACCGTAGTACCGGAGAACCGAAGTACCGGAGTACGGTAGTACCGATCTCGGTATCTCGCCATTATCATATTATAATTTGGTGGGAGCTGCTAGGCGCGGTAATATGATATTAAACACGCTCCTGACATGACGTGACTGCATCCCGCGTTCATTATGGTTATTAAGGGTGAGCAACTTACTGATGTCACTTGCTCTTCATAATCACTGGTATCGGATTTGTGACGTCATATGACGTGAGCGTGATAACGGCGATGATGCGACCTACGGCATTTTATGATCTGAACTCGGAATTATTCTATAAATAAGTCTAGCCGTTTAAACGTCGAAATGACTCGGACCTCGCTCACTAGTCCCGTCATCCCCTTCTAGCCTTACCCATGATGTAATTAATAAAGAAGACGAGAATAATAAATGAACGCTTGTAATTCATAAATGATATAAACATGCTTGTTTCAAGACATGACTACATATCACATTTGCTATTGTTATTATAGTTAAACAACTAACTGATGTCACTTGCTTTTCATAAATATATTATATGAGTAGGAGATATGACATCATTTTGAGCGTGTTTGGTTTCAGTGGAGGTTTAAATTGTTCTTTATGGCTATTTTATAGTGGCCCAGCGGTACCTATATAGAGATATGCGGTACAGAGAGTGAAGTCCCGCACACCTCCACTGAAATGGGAGGATCCTCCGACCAGATGGTTGTTTTGTCTGATGGGCAACTGCCTGATAGTTGATATTCGGACTGTTGTATATGTTCAAATCGAACGGAGAACTTTGCTTGCACGATGCAGGATTTCGTTGTTAGTTCGTTGCTGACAGGATAGATGGTGTTGTGGTGCTTTTTGTTGTCGTAAAAATTTCGCTTCTTAGTTTTTCATTGATGCCGTAACACCTACACATGTTCAATCTATCAAGAGAATGCATATGTGTACTGACCACATCATCTTCTGTGGTGATAAAACATTTAATTAGAGGGTTCATGCTAAGGGCAGGTGATATCCTTTCATAAACAGTGGTGATTGTATAATAATATTTTGCTTTGTAGGTGACTGGCCAGGTACATCCTAACTAATATTATAAAACTACCATACTATTCTAAAGTGAGTATGTTTTGTTTTTACGCGGTCACGCCTAAATTGGTGAACCGAATTTGATGAATTTTAGTACAGAGTTCCTGCCCGGCCTGGACACGGTTACTGGCAACTGTTTGCGAAAATCCGCGAGTGAAGCCGCGGGCATAAGCTAGTTCGCAATTAAAATCATAATCTGATATTTTATTAAAGGAGATTAATATTCTAACTTGGATAATGTAGTTGTTCACAGAAAAAAGTCATAATAGAAGAAAATATAAAATTTCTGCTTCCCATAGGAAGCTTGAGTTTCTCACAACTGCATTTTCGCTTAACAGAATTTTTAAAGAACGAACGAAAGATAAGTAAGAAACACAATTCGTGCGTTTTTTTTTCTAATTACGTATTCTCCTTGGTTTGTTTGTTAATGAAATGCATTGGATCGTCAACTTTCGTTCTAAGATAATAAAACTTTTAGGATCAAACATCGTAATAATGGTTTATCCTGTTTTAATGAGTTTTTGTTGGGTGACAATTTTTTCAGGCGGAGGAACGACCTAAATGTTTCATGTCGTCGTGGATCGGATCGTGTGGTCAGTGAATGTATTTAATACTGGATTATTTGTTTGAGGATTTCAATTAGTAGCTTTTAAGCAATTGATAACGCTCTAAATGAGTGAATCTTAATTTTTAGGGTTCCGAACACCCGAAAGCAACGGAACCCTTATACCCGGGTGTCTAGCTACGTCGGTACGTCTGTCACAGTCAATTTGAATCTACTGGGCTGATTCTGTTGAAATTTGGTACACATGTGGTCTTCTATGACGATGAATAAATACAATTTCAGTATGGGGTTTGAAAATCATTTTTTTCAAACCCCATACTGAATCACCGTGTGTTAGATCAAGTGAAAAGGCTTATTGTGATAGTTTTAATTATATTGTTTTTTATTATTTTAAAATAAATATTTTTGAAGTTATTCGAGAAATTAGACGAAAAATTACCATTCCCCCCTTATCTTCGAAAGCTTACAATTTCGATAAAAATGCAAATAATAGTTCTTTACCTATAGATTACGGGAAAATCTATAAAAAGTCCATGTTGTTGTAATAACATGGTACAAAATTTCAATTCGTAGGCCAGTTTTTTAGGATAGAGTAAAACCAGTGACTGTGTCTACGCATTAAAATTCTAAAAAAAGCCTTACTCACTTAAAGAAACCCTTTGGGCAAAGAAATACTAATTTACTTACTAAAAACTAAAAAGAGAAAGAAAAAAATAATACGACAACAATCGCTGCGCCGCTCCTAAATAATGTACTATATATTTAGCTCAATTATCTAGTACATTATTTAGGTTTTAGACTGAGCCAGGCGTCGGGTAATTCGATATTAAACACGCGGTTGACAGTGACGTGACTAGAGGCTTTGTCACGCCACTAGTGTCGATGGAGCCTTAGAGCAGGTTCACATGGAGCGAGTGCGCTGGCGCTAGTACTACGGACTTGCCAACGCTGGTCTTGCTTGTGTTGTATACACAAAGTCAGTCATTTTCTCGTGCGGCATGCAGGCGGAGGAAGAGGAAAGGTCACTGGCTTAAAAAAATATACGACCATTCTACTCCTCTACTACGTTAGCTGCCAGTGCTGCCCATTTTTTATAGATAGGAAATCATCAGATGACTCCTCCGACTCTGGGCGGAGCAGGCGAGAGTGTCAGACTCTTACCGATCCACCTGTTGTCTTTCAAATGCCCTTTGCGTTCCAGGGCCGCAGTAACTCGCCTACGGTGGCTGGGAATCACCCTGTGACTCGCGTCGCCCTGGGCGTCTTATTTTGCTGCGGCGGCTGGGGCGTGAGGTTTGCCTCTCCCTCACGCATCCCACCTCCTCCTTCGCTTGCATAACTGCTTCGAAGGAAGTGACTGCTTCCCATGACAGCTCACTCCGGACCATGGATTGAACCAGGGCCGGACGCGAGTTTCGCTGCCACTGATTATTCCGCAACCCTGGAATAGCTAAAAATTGTTCACACGGGGCCAATACTAAGCCAGTAGTGACTGCCAGTCTAGTCTAACTGGCAGCCAGCGCTGGCTCCATGTGAACCTGCCTTTAGGTCTGCTATTGTCTAGTGTGGACAAAGAATGGAACTGATGGTCCTAATGATAATGGTTTTGCGCCAGAAATGGCACGGCTTTGTGCTGGAATTGGTTTTGATATTTCTGATAGATGCATCAAATAGATTACGATTATGAAACAAGCTAAAATAATGAGGTGGCGTTTTGGATGACCAAATAATGACATTGTTAATATTATGTTCATTTAGAAAATCGTGCCGGCCCCGTAGAATATAGTGGTTAACCTGAATATGTCACCGGAAATTTGCCAAGTCCGTAAGATTTTAATAAATCTTTATTAGATTATAATTTCTCGATGTATTGTGATCAGATTTTTAATAAGTAAAATAAATCCTATTTCAATTCAATAGTTTCCAATTTATCCGTATATTTTTAAGAAAAATGAGTTTACACGCGATATTTTACAATCTTCACTAACCCGGTGACAAATACATACATCCTAACAGATATTATATGCGAAATTGGGTTTGTTTGTTACGCTACGCTTTCACGCCTTATTGCCGAACCAACTTTGATAAACTTTGGTACAGAGATAGATTGGTCACTGGAAACGGTTACATGCTACTTTGACGGGAACAAAGCCGCGGGCAAAACCCAGTGTTTCTATATATATCTCGTCATACTGTTTTATTGCAAGAAAAAGATTCATTAGCATTCTTCTCATTCACAGAAAACAAAGGAGAGGTATTGAAAGAGAGGGATAAAAACATTAATAAAATACACAAATACAACAGTTTATACTGACAGGAGCTTGTAGGCGGTTGTATGAGATCATCTCAAGAACGTATTTCCCTAAGGCGACCCTTTAAACTTGTCCTGAATGCTAAGTAGCCGATACGATTCCTATTTTTAATACCAATATCAAATAAAAATGGAAATAATCGACTCTATGGATTTTTTCTTCCGTTCTGCGTTGGTTTACTTTTTACATTCAAATAAGTTTTTACTATGAACAACAGAAAGAGGTTCGTGAATACACCGCGCTGCAGATTTGTGGTTATTGCACGGGATATTTCCTTTGCTGTGGTGTTTAAAACTTTTTAAAAGACTTAAGGAGAATATATTAAAATAAAACATTGGTGTTAATGCACGGTCGTATTTCAGGGTTGCCTGTCTTGTTCTGAAATGAAAAAGGTTTTAATAATGGGTTTTCTGTGCGGTTTTGTTTTCGAAATAGTGGAAGCCCTAAATTAAAAGCACGCGAGAAACCGTGTAACTTACACTCAAAAACATTCTTTTTTTTTTAATTTGGATTGGTTATAGTAATTAGTGTTTGAAGCATAGATACGCTAGGAACTTCCTTGAGTCTCTTTGAAATACATGACACGCACCTATACTCGTCTGATAAGAGCTGTGTGCAAGAAGTAGAACTGATTTATTCATAAAAAATTTCTGTGGCATCATGCTAATGTCCTTGCCTAAGTCACAATACCAATGGAGCCGTAGAACCAGTTTTACCGACTTCAAAACAGGACGACATGTTCAATATGAGTATGTGTTTTGTACAGGGATTTCTTTTCTCCGTAAAATGCAATTTTATAGTCCCACATTACAAAGATATTTTTCAAATCAGTCTACTCGTAGGCTTAAACTTCCTTTGGGTGTCACCCTCAGGACTTCCTTCAGTCAGAGATTTTTCTGTCCCTTTCGACGATTTTTGTATGCCAAGGCAAACAAATTATTAAATACTAGTTGCCGCCCGCGGCTCCGCCCGCGTGATTGTCGAAAACTATCCTAAGGGAACATATTCCCGGGATAAAAAGTCCTATGTGTTATTCCAGACTATAATCTACCTCTGTGCCAAATTTCATCAAAATCCATTCAGTAGTTTTTACGTGAAAGAGTAACAAACATCCATACATACATCCATACTTACAAACTTTCGCCTTTATAATAGTAGTAGGATTAATTCCTAAAAATTGTTGTACTAAGCATGTATATCAATCACCTAGTTTGTGAAACTTATAAAATTATAAATGTTTTTTTTTTCAATTTTGAAACTTTACTTACTTTTTTTTTTCTTTAGTTTGATATACTCACTACCATCTTTATTTGTGCTATATAAACGAACTTAAAAGCATTAATAGAATGTAAAACCCACAAATTTATCATCTGTTTCTTAGTATTAATTAATAGTCTTAAAAATAATTATTCCGAACTCACTAGCCTTCAAAGGCTTCTGTGGTTTTTAGCATGTATATTTGACACTCTGCGATATATTTTGAACATTAATTAAAAAAAAAAACAAACCAAGTTTAACAAAAATAAATACCTAATACTAGACAGCCAGTTTATTTCGGTTGACGTGGCTTGTAAAGTAGATCTAGGCTGGCTAGATAGTGATGACCCTATGCATCGCGTGCACCTACCGATGTTTAGTGCAGATTTGCGCCCCGCGAGCTGGCACCCACCTACCTAAGTTTTAGTGCTTGAAAAACACAAGTTATATGTTAAAGATAAAGAGGATTAAATGTTAAATGTTATAAACTTGCTTATGAAAACGACGGTTATCCTTTTTCTTATTAATGTTGCTATATTCCTTTAGTGTTATCCTTCCTTTATAGTGCATTTTTGTTTGGATTACGAGTGATTTTTTTTTAAATAAAATGGCGGGATTGCCTATCAGATGTTCAGGAGGTTCATTGAGTAGTGTTCCTTCTTTTTCTTACTTAGTCATAACCGTTTATTGTGTTTTAGGGTGGGCGCACACGTATCCGATTGTCTGATCCGATTCGGGTTGCCATATGCTGGATGTTATACAACCGTACAAAAATAAAAATTCACATAATCCGTGGCTCACATTTGAAAGACAGCGTCATAGAAAATATGTCATAATGTCTATTCTATACAATTTTTTAAACGTTGCCCACGATACAGGAAAAAATTTCTAGTGTGGGGACACAAGAATTTTTTTCTTATATCGTGGGTGATAAACTCACATACACAAACAGCCAGACCCGAAACAACTATCTGTAGGCCATACAAATGTTTTTTCCGTGCGGGGATCAAACCCGCGACACGCAGCGCAGCAGTCAATCGCTCAACCACTGCACCAACCGTGTCGTCAAAATCAGGTAGACAAAATTATACTTAACTTGTATGAATCATCCACATCTGACCTCAGAGGCAAAGGTCAGATTTTTTCTCGATCTCTCAGAATCACATAATGCTAAATCACGTACGCGCACTAGATTTCTCGTACGTCTGACAGCCCTGATCCGACTATCGGAAGAGAAACCGGAGCGCCTGTTTTCCAGCCTAAGGGCGTGTAAAAAACGTGTCAAATCCTACTTTAACGCCAAACTTTGTCAGGTTTGAGAAATACTCAACTTAAAACCTTGATTAAAAAATCGGAAGTCATCATCTCATAATCTGCCCAGCCTTTTCCCAATTATATTGGGGTCGGCTTCCAGTCAAACCGGATTCAGCTAAATACCAGAATTTTACGTGGAGCGGGTGCCTACCAGACCTCCACAACCCATTAACTGGGTAACACGGTACTCCTTGGCAAGACTGGTGTCAGATTATCTGGCTTCTGACTATCCGTAACAACTGCCAAAGATCTACAAATGATAGCCGGGACCAACGGCTTAACGTGCTTTCCAAGGCACGGAGGAGTCTCGGTATTTTAAGATGGTCACCCATCCACAGACCAACCTCGGCAAGCGTTGCTTAACCTTAAACATCGATTCGCTGTTATTATTTAGCCACGAGCCTCCTCATAAAAAAATCGGAAGTAAGAAAATTATGTGTTTGTTTTTGTTAAACAATTGCTTTAGCGGTAAAACCTGCATTTTAAACACAGTTGTGTTTTCAATATCGTGCAATATATCAAACGGTAGCAACAAATAAACAGTTCACACGCGACCGGCTGTACCAGGACTTTATAAAGTGTCAGGATATCACGTCGTGTGGTTATTACCTAAGTCGCAGTAGTCTGGCACCTGAGGAAATGTGGGAATAGAAGAACCATTGTAGTAATTGTTTGACTTTATGTGACCCTGATAGTACAAGAAAATTGTTGAGGTTTGTTTCATGAATGTAAATTAATACCATTATTTTGTGAAAAACTGAATCTCGAATGCTTGAAAACAATGATGGATGTTGTCACTGAACTCAAAAACCACTAAAATTCAGTGTTTAAATTGTTTATCACATCTCAAGTCAAGTGCTTTGACTAGCTTTCGTATTTGTTACCCGACTTCGTACGCGCATATCTCGTTTTTACCCGTCCCGTAGGAATTTCGGGAAATCCTCTCTTTAGTGCTTCTTTACACTGCCTAAGAAACCTACATGCCAAATTTCAGTTTTCTACGACCAGTAGTTTTGGCTGTGCGTTGTCTGTCAGTCACTCACTCAGTCAGTCACCAGTAACACAAGAGTTTTATTTAAATAGATAGTTTAAGTTTTGATAATAATTGGCTGATCAACTTGTCTTTCATAATCCAGATTTTCTCGGTACGTGAAATCGAAATGGGTTTGTCTGACACATAGGCTTTAAATTTCCGGGTATCGTCCATGAATAGTTCAAGGCAGCTGCTCTATAAAATCACAGTCGGTATGAAAAAATCAGTGTGGATACCTATTGAATGATGTTTGGCATTTGTAGGCGGATCTGGGAGGGTAAAGATCAGAATGAAAACAAAGAAAATATGTTTTTACGACCTGATAAATTGTGAAGGTATACTTTTTCCCGTCCGTCCGTCTGTCTTTCAGCGGGCTGTATTTCAAGAACCGTTATAGGTAGAAAGTTGAAACTTTTACTGAGTTGGTATTTCTATTGCCGCTACAACAACAAATAATAAAAATTAAATTAAATGTTAAAGGGGGCTCCCATACTAGAAACATGTTTTCGGTTTATGGTACGGAACCCATAGTGTGATGGTTCGACTCGCATTTGGCCGGTTTTTTTTATTTGTGAACATTGCTTTTCATGAGTTAGAACCCGATCCAGAATCAACTAAGCTGCTACACGCCGAAACATAAACGGCTCTGCGCCACAGATGCAGAGGACGAGGGAGGAACGTCAGATTTAAGCCAGCTGGTACTTAGGACCAGCAAGTTGACTCTTGAGAAATAGTGTAAAACAACAAGAGATGTTGAAAAGAAAACATTCTATCCATATTTTATACGAAGGCCCATAATCTAATCAAGTCAACGACTCTACTCGACAATCCCATGAACCCTTCCACTCATAATATAATATTCAAATAACAAACCAGCGCGGTCTAGTGCATCCTCGTTCCATAATGACCTCAATTAACGTTCTCGTTCGTTCACTGGCTCATTCACTCGTTCGTTCACTTGAATTTTTCTTCGCCATCTTAATTTGTACGTGACGCCGGCAGTTAATTAGTGCAATTAAAAGATCCTGGCGTTTTTGTTTTAGTACTCACACTGCGAGCCATTGTTGGAAATTAAATTAGTCTTGAAATTGTTTTGCGTCATTAGGATAATATGTGCTGTTTGGGTGCCGACTTGCCGAGTAATGGGCGAATGAGAATGGAGTGTGACGTTTGCGACACGTTCATTCGTATGCTTTTGAATTTAGAAGGCGTTTGTAGGTACGTCAGGCTTTCAGTTAAAAGAAGATTACGTAGGAAGACTGAACTTAAGCTAGGTTTGTTTTTCTATACGGGGTGATCTTCTAAAAGGACATGAGGTCTCTCCATGTGTTTGATGGTGACTGGTACAATGTGAAGAATTCCACGATCCCTGGTCTAATGCCTTGTTCTGGCGTCCTTTGCAGGTTCCACTATAAAAAAGATTTATTAAAAGCTACTTAAAATTTGTCAGGCCTTGCATGCATTAGACAGTTTCAATTACAATTTTCCAATATTAATGATTTCACGCTATATGTAGGTACACGTATGGCTATTCAAAATGACCTAATGATTGAGATTGATAAGGCAATTGATCACAATCAGTCTAATAGATTAATGATGAAAATATTACCGATCACATTACATGTACAGGGTGTGGATTAGAATCCACTGCTAATATATCATTTTAGATAGCTACCTACCTAGTAAACGCTATGTGATTGTAGCACAGGGAAGATTCTTCACATAATGTTAACAGTCTTGGAAAGTATTATGAACTTTGATCAAAGATTATGAATCACCTTACAGTGCTTATATTAGAATAATAATAAGGAAGTACGAATTCGATGCCCAATGAGTTCTTCCCCTCCCTCATTTCAACTTGCTTGTATATCTTAAAATCTTCATATTATACGCTTTTACATATTTGTTTATTATTTTAATTTTAAGTCATCAAAGTTTATAAGGAAGTTCAATTAAAAGATAACAAACGAACAGTTTTCTTTACTACGAAAAAGGTGGCTTTTTCTCGCAACTATATGGCAGCAACAGTTAGAAATTGTTCCAATGGAACACCCTATATAACTAAGTAATTACAAAAAATATGTTCATACATTTAGGTAATTTAAATTAATGTTAATGATAGCTTATTTGATTGGCATGTTTGCGGTGAGCTCTTCATTTGTTAATGGAAAAGTTATTGATAGTTTTGGCCTAATGTAATACAAATTGTGTTTATATTTTTTTTTTAATATTTTTAGTCTGTTTTGTCCCACTTCTCGGGAAAGACTTCCTCCATTAAAATGCTCTCTGTTTTGAGCTAGTGTGAACCAATCATGCCTTGTCTCGCTATATAAAATAATGCATTCTATTTGTATGACGCCATATTTGTATTATTGAACGTCAGTAGTACAACGGTACAGTTTTATACTCACAGCTTCTTCGTTTATCGTTATTTCTATGAGTGATAACCGTATCAACATCTGTTGCGTGGTATATAATAATATCCACGTAGGCAAGCAGCGCCCTTGTTATATACTATTTAGAGATTTTCTTTTAAATCTGTGTTATAAAAACAAAAATGATATGTCTCAATATTTTGTAAAATCTAATCTATCGACATTTCCAAACCAAAAGCGAATACAAGTCTTACGTACCATGAACGTACCTACCACTAAAGTTACATAATACTCCTTTTCACATATTTCCTGACAGAAATAAAAGTTTCCCACCTCGCGTGCAATGCAACACTCCACCACTTGGCTACTTGCAGTATTAAGGTTAATTTCCATCCTTTTGAAGTTAACGCTGTTCTGCCACGGCCAGGAGTATTGAATTTTCTTGTGAAGACGTTACCTGCATGGAAGTGACACCTAAATGCTTTAAGTGTAGTGTGTCGGTATGAGAAGAGTTGGTTAGGGCTGTCTTGAATTTGTTTTCTTTTTTCTGTGTTAGAGGGTTGTGCAGGTTTATAAGGTTTTATAGTGTGGGCCGCTACTACATTTTATAAGGAAAGTTGGGCGTTTTTTTTTTATTTTTTACTTGAGACTAGTTTGCTCTTGACTCTAGTCTGGGTCATAGATGATAGAGACAAAGTCGACGATGGAGCGAGCTTACGCAGAAGAAACCTGTTCACTCTAATTTTGAAGAGATTAGGGTTGTATGCGTTCGGAAACACAGACGTAGGCAGAGAGTTCCACTCCTTTGCTATTAAAGACCTTGATTTGGTCAATGTTATATATTTGAAAAATATCATCTACTTACTTCATTGAACTGGGTTGTTAACGCGCCACTTATATGCGTAGAAGTGTGATCTAAACAAGAATGCAGGCTATTATAGTCGTGATGGGATGTTATATGTAATAACGGTAAAAAAAACTTTTCATTTTGAAAAAAAGAAAGAAAATCTGTTTATTTCGCCCAAGAAGACTCACAAAACGCGCAAAATTTCTATTAGGTAACCGCAGCTGACTAATAGAAGTTTCGCTGATTTATTTAATTTTTAAATTAGTGTTTTTCAACTTAAAGTAATTTGTCTATGGAAACACGATCTCGTTACAATTCAAGTCACACCTAAAATCAACAAACGCAACTTTAATTCAGTGACCTCGTTTCCACAAAAATGATTACAATCCACTCGAGTACAATCTAACGTTCCTTCTCTCTGTTTCAGGTACAAACAGTTTCTAACTTCCATGTGGATCTCAGGCGAAACAAAAGAGAAGCGAGTCTTTCTTTTGTGAAATTCTTCCGCGCCCCGCTTTTTCACACACTATTGTGCAGGACTGGAGTTTTAGGCAAAGTTTCAACGTGCCCTATAATCTTGCTTTTACGTTTTCTTTTGAGGTAAGTAACGTGTCTATTGACGTGGAAAATTGTATCTTATTGAGCACTGAAATGAGTTTTTCCCAAAAAAGTTGGATAGGTACTTTTTTTTTGCTGGCAGTAGACAGCAATGATGGCAGTGATGTCTGCATCCATAGGTTAATTGTTTGGACTAGGTTCGCTCTAAGAATAAGTGACTACTAATTTCACAGTTCGAAATGTCGAAAACTTCTGAAGCAGCGTTGGAAGGCCTCCCACAAGGTGGACCGATGATTTGGTGGAGGCCTCTGGAATTCGCTGTATGCAAGACGTACAGAACCGATTGAAAAAGCGATACTTGGGGGATGCCTTTGTTCATCATTGGACGATATAAATAAATATAATATATTGTATTTATATATAGAACTTTTAAATGAATAGCCCATCTTATGAGCATCTCTTAGTGACCTATTGATCTGAATTGGTTCATCAGCATGAATAAGCAATTGATCGTATTATTGTGACTAATGTCTCCTAATAAGTATCGTGAATCTAAACCAGTTCAATTGAAGCCCTTCTTATAGAGCTGTGTCTTTATTACTGCTAGGAGTCTGCGACGGACAATCCATCTTTGATGGTCTCTAATGGTGATGGCGTAGTGACATACTGACGACGTTATTTTTTGTTTCCACCACCCACTTGTAAACTTTAAGGCTAGTTTTTTATCATAATCAAGAATAATGTTTTTTTTTTAGAATAAATTATCATATTTACTTTAAGAAATCTGTCAACACGCCTTTTTAATTCCTTAGATGAAAGTTATTTGTATATTTTCAGTAGACAAATAAATTCGCCCTAAGATAACCAGCTGCTACTGAAACATCAGTCAAACCTTAAATTTATCATTCCCCTTGCTAATTCTGCAGCATGTTATAATTATACATTAATTATGTCAACTAAGCACACATTATATGTCCCCATAATAAATCGAAAGGCATCTCATACAAACACGTGCGTTACGTTACAGCACGACATTTAAGATAAGGCTATAAAGTTTATTGGCTTTATTACGCCTAAGGTTTCGCGCAAAAACCCGCGCTAACCCCTTATAAAACAACCCTCACGACGACAACGACACATGTCTCACTACACGTTTCAAAGAAATTTGTATCATATTGTATGGAGGTAAAGTTTGAATTTGTTTGAAGAAAGTTAACCCTACAGCGGCTTTGCGATGACATCTTTGATGTGCACCCTCTCGCCTCGAGCATTCAAAGTCTTTCATAGATAAAGTGCATTTCGATATTAGAAGTTTCAAACATAGTTTTAAAGTGAAATTTGCGGTATGAAATTGTTTTCTTCGTTCAAAGAAATACGTGTCGTAACTCTACGGAATGGGTGCAGGGTATATAATAATGCTACTGGTTTTTATTTGACATTAGAATGGAATTTCTTTGTGTTATTGGGATTATGAATGGCTTTTGATTTGATTGCAGTATTTCGTCCCTGTTTGAAGTTGGCTTGTAATTGGGGGAAAATTAAATTAAAACCAGATTCTTTGGATTATTCGGGAGCATTTATTTCTAACAATTAATCAAATGGTTTTACTAAAGCAACTTCACATGACTTTACTTCAGGTGTTATTAAACTTTCTAAGATTATACCTGAATAGGTATGAATACAATTCAAACACTTATATCCTCAATATTAACAAACCGATACATTCGAACAATCACAATTTACATTACAAAATTAGTTTAACTTTAAACAATGCCATATAAACTTTGCAAGATGGCCGCCAAATTATACAGCACTTAGAAACTGATTCGAACAATAGGATACCCACTTAGAAATTACTATAGGAATGTTTTAACAAGAAAATTGACCTGTAAACTATGTAGAGGGCCCTGTAAGGGTTTGGACACAAACTACGGAACTAGTTTACCATATTGTGATTACCCCTGGGACTAAGTTCGGCCGTACGAATGTTAAAATGGATTCCAGTATAACATTGGAAAGTTATTGATTTGTTGTGTTCGAGATTATGACTTATTGCCCAATTCCCATTCTCGCATAGGTATGATTACTTGTTTAATGGTTTGAGAGTGACAGGAATATAGGTAGTGAGGTCAGTAACCTGGAATTAGTTAACTGAAGAAGGACAAAGGTAGGTAGGACAAAAACAAACGGCTACCAGAAACTTGTCAACAATAAGATAAGGAAGAAAAGAGCTCTTTAGGGCTTAACTAACTTTTCTTATTCAGTCTGTCAATCAGTAATCAAAACTTTTTATATTAGATGAAGTTACGTTGCTTCTTTTGTTTTGTAACAACCAAAGTCTTTGAAAGTTTTCCTAATTTTTTCATCAATTTAAGGTTCCTAATAAGACAATGTTATGTCATGGCAAAAAAATCTGTTGTATTTTTAAAGGTTTTGCACGTAAATAATAAAGACTATTCTGGAAAACTCAAAGCATCAGCTGAATTCTTTCCCGGGTAAATTAATGTCAATTACAAGCAATGGCTTCCATAACAGTCGTAATGGCGCATAAGTAATGACACGGCCGATTATTACATTTGAATTCTTAAGTAACAAGAGTCGAACCGAGGTTTAGCAATTTAGGTCAATAGGGATAGCTAATATAAGTGAAATTGGTATACCATTTTACTTTTATAAAGTTTACTAATTTCGTTTTATGTGTTTTCTATAAGTACCAATTTTATGGTTAAATTAATTGGTATTGTGATTGGAAGTGAGACATACAGTCAGATGTTTAATGGACCAAGTGTTAGTTGATGACGATATTTCTATTATTCGTAGTGTTTATTTATTTAAACAAGGTGTACCTGAAAGGTTTAGTCAATTTTGAAAACTGCTTCTGCCTTGTAGATGAACAAGTTCAAAACAATCATCAGCTGCTCAAAATTAAACCAGCAACTTGTTTTAGTTTTGTAAAGTTTACAATAGGATCAATATTTTCAAGTAAATAATCATGAATTTACGCCGATTCATCTTTGCCTAATCCTTGCGAAATCGGAACCGCGTGAATCTACGTCTATGCAGCTAAAAAACGTTGTCTAAATCGTCAGCCGTTGAGACCAGCACCATATGTGTATTTATAACATTAAGAAGTTCCATCTGATCCTATCACAGTCGTTTCTAAGCGATGCATAATATCCTTATTCCATTGTGTATATTAAATGTAGCGAGCATCGAGAACTCGATTCCTTACGGGAATCGGATTATCCGATTATTTGTAAACGCAGATTCGAGAATGAATCCGATCCGTTGAGCTTACTCGTTACCTGTTCTTGTTACTCGACATATTTTATATTTGCATAATAAAGGATTTGATAAGTAAATATTGGGAATAAGGACGTGTGTTTTGTTTGTGAAATTGCTCAGTCATTTCTTGTTTGATGTCTGTTATATTGTTAGTTGTTTGAATAATATGATTCTGTTGCATAAGGCAAGATTCTCAAACATGACCAATTGACATGTTTACGTTGTTTAAAAAAAAACATGGTTTGCACTCCGGGAGTGTCGGCAGAAGTGAAAACTTGAACATAGACGTTGTGCATTTTTGATATTTTGGAATGGTTAGGGAATAATTTCGCTCGAATTGCTTTACTTATCAGTATAAAAGTACTATCATTTATGTGGTAAAATACAATATTCATCTATTGCGTTATCGTACACAAACATGACAATTCATATTACATTAAAAATTTAATACTTCAGAACTTTCCCTCCATCTTACGCATTTTCGATCAGGTCACGTGTCCTGATGCGAGTTTAACATTTTTTACCCATCCCAAAAAGTGCACAACGCCGCTAAAGAAGGTTTCACTTAAAAAAAAACATTTGCACCAAAAACGAAGGCTACTATACTCAAGAAACTATTTTCACGTCACTAAGCAAATCATGCACATGTATTATTCCAACAACGCGGAAAAAAACATATAAATATCTCTCGTCTGTTGTCGTAAAAATTTAATAACACCAACTTTGGTAACGCTTTGGCAAACAAGAATCGTATTCTGGAAAAACCTTCTCTTTACAAAATGTACTTTAATCGTATATATACGTGAATAAACAGAGTAATTCAGGAACGCATATATAAAGATGATGTTCTGTATTTAATATACAATAAAGAAACAGTGGCAAATGATAACAAACTTGTGTCAAAAAAAAACCGCATAAAACGGCTAAAAAGTTCCAAACAAATCAATTTTCAAGCAGACTGATGCATTTATTTTAGGTTTTTACTGTGTATCAGATACATAACATTTGCTTTAAATATTTGAAACCTCCTGTATATACTTGAATATATAAGTATATATACATATCAAAACAATTTTTATTTTCGAGCTGTTCCGATGAAACTCTAACTCGCTTAATGTAGGGAGTTGTAACGAGTTGCGGGTTCACTCGCTTCACATCGAAATTGGTTCCGTATTCGATTGAATCGATTTGCGAACAACTCTTATCGTTTTTTATTTCATGACTTTTTAATATATTACTGTATTTTTATGTTGATTTGGTTTTAAAGAAGAATTTCATGTAAAAATTGATGTGGGATATAAAAACGTAGTAGCTTTTCAACTTTTTATATGCGTATTCGATTTTACCTTTGTCTGGGTAGTTGGTTAAAAAGACCAAGTTAAAAACTACCAATTTCATTATTGTGTGTGTTAATGAAAGCGCGGTAGGAGTTGGAATTAATAAACCCATACCTATTTGTTGACTTATATTTCCCTAAAACAATAATCCCATAATATATAATTTACCGAGATTCGTATCTGCGCCCACCCTCAGCTGCTTATCTTTTAATTTCCCCTTGCTTCAGTATCAAATCACACACGCAACGATCTGTGTTATGCAAACGTATAAACAGATTACATAGTTTTCTTCTGATGGGCTTACTTTAATGGATTCGCGTGTTTGCCGAGCAAGTTTCGTACGAATCACTTAATCTGCCACTCTGCGATATATTTTTATGTGATTTATGAACGAGTGCCGCCATCTTGGCTAGACGAAAACATTTATTTTGGATTTTCTCAAGTATTTTATGGGAAGTGGAGCTGGCTGAACTTACGTTATCGTCCGTAACATGAGTTTTCCTCAGTCGAGATCTCGTATCTCCATATTTACATGTCCTGATGGTAGTACTTATGTGTTGTCATACTGTTACACGGGTTTGTTGTGTACCTTTGTTATTTGTTGTTCCTTCCTCTCGTCGGGATTGTTATGGAGGTCAATGAACTACTTCATGGGGATTTGTGGAAGAGAAAAACATACATATATTTGCGTAGTAATATTCTGTTACGGAGCAAAGGTTATCAAAACTTGACCAGCTCTGTCCACATCCTACTAATATTATAAACGCGAAAGTTTGTAAGTACGGTTTGTTTGTTACTCTTTCACGTAAAAACTACTGAACGGATTTTGATCAAATTTGGCACAGAGGTAGATTATAGTCTGGAATAACACATAGGATTTTTTATCACGGGAATATGTTCCCCTGAGATAATTTTCGACATTAACGCGGTTGGAGCCGCGGGCGATAGCTTGTGAATAAATAAAATAATGAACTTTTACAGATATTATTAATAATATTCTAAGCATTTAATTAGTTTAAATACGGTTTAGCGCATTCTAAATTCAGATTCTCTACAAATTTTAATAAAGATCCTGTAATTAGTTACTACAACTAAGAATGCGGTTGACAATAAGCCTGTTAAATTCTTACAAATTGTTTCTATGAACAACGAAAACGTTTAATTGCGACGAGAAGAAAACCATTCAAATCACATCAACATTTAGGCATGCACACATAACTTGTTATATTTAACGAATACCCCGAAAACTATATAAAAGTAAGTATATTATGATATTATACTACATATAATTCTCCTCCAATAAATACAAATTCATTTAAGACCACGACAGACAGGTTCGGTACAGTCGAACGAACTGAATCCTATTCTAATGCAGCTGACGCGCGCTTCTGCCGTATTGGCTTAACGCTTCTTCGGTTTGACAGCACAGAAATTAGGGAGCTGAGCAGTTTGGGACAGCTGAATAGCATTATTGTACCAAATTGTATTTTGTTGTGTACCTGGGTTAATATTCAAGGTGTCTCGGATTGGTAATATGTTTTGATAGTGATTTCGTTGGTTTATAATAGGAGGTAACCTTGACATTGTTTAAGATTACTTAACGGGAGAGTAACTAGTTACTGTCAGCCTGTATCATCTGCTTGGAAAAAATCTCTGTTCTTTCCATGAACATACGACCAGGGAGACCCCTGATCTAAATGATGGTGATTTTAAGACGCTACAGACAAACTTATATCTCGGCGTCAATTATTATGCTACTGCGTATACTATTTATCATTGAATTAACAAGTTTTTTGTGTTACTACTACATTGTGTGTGCCACTCTTAGTTAGTTTTAAAGCACACAAGAATAACCCGCCATGAAATAAAAAAATATCAAATAAAATAGAAATATTTATCGAGAATTTTGAAAAAACAATATCAACACAGATGTTCCGGACATCGAAAAATCCTCCATCAATGTATGACCAACATTTATAAAACAACTATACATAATGTACATACAAGAATGTATGTATATTAAAGCACGAGTGCATTACATCAATATTGTTGCTGTTAACTCTGACAACTTACACAAACATGCTAGCACTAGAAGTGTGTTAAGTTAACAAGAGTTCAGCGTGTCTTGTGTCTATCGTTAGCTGTCAGAATATATAGGTAGATGCATCGGTATAGCATACAAACCAAACAGCTCATTTTATGTACACACGGAAGAAAATGTAGGTACTCAGACATGCAAGAAAAGATTTGACCAGTGACACGCAGGTCAATTTGATGCATTGCTGTCCGTTTGTTCTACTGTACTTGGTTAAGAACATCTAAAGTCCAATATGGCGTTCTCATAACTTTCTTCTAAATAATTATTGTGGAGCCTTGACATAGCCAGATGGCGTCGCGGCAGACCATGCAGAAGATGGCGGAATGATCTAGATCAAATTAATAATTAGTTTTTTTAAGCATTCAGCCTATAAACCAATGCGTTACAGCTACGTTATCTCTTCACAGCTCTTGGATGACTGGTAGACAATATATAATACCTTTATGAAGCATGTAAGCAAGCAAGCAAGTTTAAATAAAAAAATTGGTTGTCTGTAAAGTCGGTTTACGGACGATAGTTTAACGTGACAAAGTCATAACAAAACGTTGATGAAATTATCGTAACGTTACAATGAGCGTAACTTTACAATAAGTCATCCTTTTTCGTGCGTGCAGCCGGCGTCCATCGATTTATTAGACGTTGTCACGTCAAAAAGAACGATAATTCCCAGTCTAGAATTCTCTTATACCACATATTGTCGTTAGAAATAAGCAAATGTACCATTAAAACTATGAGCGGGCTAATTCAGCAATAAGTCCAGATAGAAACGCGTCCATCTGAACAGGCATGGCTAATTTGGCCTAATGCCTACCCTCGTCTACATTAACCATTAAACATTAACTTGTGACATGCTTAATTCGCTAAGTGCCGCGGTCAGTCCTCAGGCGGCGGTCACATGGGGAGCGGACCGCGGAAAATAAATTACTTTTAAATGTGTTGTAAATTACCTACGCTGTTTTAAGGGCCCCTGGTTTTACAGGTGGTGTAAACTTTAACTAAATACTTAAAATAGGTAATGATTTTAATTTTATGTTTAAGGTAAATGGTTAAGTGAGGAGTTTACGAGGAATTGGTTTTGTAAGTTTTCTGCATAATGTGATTCGGAGAATACGATTTACGGTGTGTTTTATTTTTAAACGTTACTACAGAAATTTAGTTGAGTGTGCCTCTTTTAACAGGAAATATCTAACTGCAGTGCAGTGGTGCATATACATTCTGCCATAATATTGCTTAGGTCAGAGATCACTAGATCCTTTAGACCAAATGACGTTCTATGAACGATAACGATCGTCGAAAAGTCAAAAATGTATGGAATTTATATGGGCTACAAAATTTTCTCGTGGTCTATCCCAAAATCTCATTTTAGCATATCGAAAATCGCTATCCCCAATTGAAGTCATTTGTCTAGAAACCCAAGGAGTTAATTCCCTAAACATGTTTGTGTTTTTATTTTGCCGTTTATTTCTGGCAGCCTTAGTGATCCAACTAAATACTTTGTCTATAACAGTTCGTCAACATCAAGAAAGTTTCAACATTAATTTAAACACACTCAATTAGTTTTCCGCTCCCAAAGTAGCCTGGCCCTCTAACGGATTGTAGAAATGACCAAAATGTATTACCCTATTAACTGGACCACCTTTGTTTAACTAAATCTCGGGGTTCGAGTCGAGTTTAAATTATTTATTCAGCCGTAAAGGTCAGCAACAAATGGAAGTCTTCGGAAGTCGGGCTTCGTGAGCCGTTGTGGTTAACAATGACAATGTCGGAATTTTAAATGTGATGAGAAGCCGATGGGGTCCTGATTGAATTTAGTGATTTGTGTGGGAGTTTGGTATTGTTTTGAATTTATGGGTTTAGTGAAAGGAAAGATTTCAATATTTATTTATATAATTTTAAGCACTGCAAATTATGAAGGTGAATCAAACAAATGCAAGTGAATCGAATTTTGTTGCGGAATTTGTTCGAAAGAGTCACTGCGGCCCTGGAACGTAAAGGGCTTTAGAAGGAACACGGATGGGTTTTAGTCAGTAAGAGTCTGACACGCCCTCCCGCTCCACCCAGAGCGGAAAAAGTCATTTGATGATTTCCAATCCTTAAAAAAGAAAAGTGAATCGAATTTTAGATATGTATCCCTAAAGGATAGTTTATTATTAAAATTAGCTGCCAGCACCGTCTCCGCCCACGTGAAAGTCAAAATCAAAAATCATCTTAAGGGAACATTCTCCCGGGATAAACAGCATTCTATGTGTTTATACAGGGTATAAACTATTTTTGTGCCTAATTACTCTCAAATCCATTTAGTACTTTTTGCGTGAAAGATGAACGCATCCATACTTCCAACCATAGTAACAAACTTTCACATTTGCAATATTAGTAGCAAGGATTCGGTTGCTCTTGCATCAATTCTGTGGTATATGGACCACTTCTCCCTCGAGAGTTTTCAAGTCTGCCTATAATGTCTCGTTGGGATAACTCTCAGGAAGCATGCAGCTTCCGCTTATGCTTATGCACTTATACCTAATGGTCACTTTGAGCTAAGTAATAATTCATTTGTCATGTTTATTAAGGCACCAAGATTTGGTTTGATCACCAAAACTGAAATGACTCATGATATTTCCAAAGGCGTAGTCCAAAACTTTATCTGCTCTTATAAAAGAATATTTAGATGACTGTAGCTGTGTCATGACAAACTGTGATCAATCATCGACTCATCTTTACTGATATTATAAAGAAGAAAGATTTGTATTTTTGTATGTAACGAATAAATTTAAAACTACTGACCGATTTCAAAAATTCTTTCAGCAATGGATAGCTACATTATCAGCGAGTATCATAGACTATATTCTATCCCCGTACTCCCACGGGAACGGGAACTACGCTGGTGAAGCCACATGACGTCCGCTAGTCAAGTATAATTCACATTCAGCTCCAATGATTCAGCACCAAACCAACCATTGCAGTAGACATTCTTCTGTAACCGTTAATAATATGAGGTTCCGACGTTACATCTACAACTACAAAATATCATACCAAGTACCTGTCATTAAGGGGTAGTCTCCACTCATGAGCTACATGATAGCCTTTGTTCGCGACCATGCACGCCACTATTTTTGGCATGAGTACGTTTAAGGGCCGTCGATAATTCTCAGGCCTTCTCTTTAGAGGGGAAAGCCGTGCGACAATATACGTATAGGTAAGTACGACAGTGAATGAAGGGAGATAATTGCTGATAGACGCTGTTAGGGAAGAAAGGATTTTTTATGCGGAGTATCAAAAGAAGTAGAAACTTTTTAGGTTTTGATAATTATCGTAGTCTGACTGACTTTTCGACAATTCAAGATGTAAATGAGTTAAATGAAATAAACGTTTTGTAATAAAGATTAAGGAGGCAGCAGCGGTGGTACCTACAGAGTAGTCTTCATAAAAATCCATAAGCACTGGTACAGTGTTAAGATAAATAAAACGCGAATCTTTTTTTTAATAAAGTCATAAAATCATGTTGTTCTCGATATCTGAAAATACTGGATTAAGTTGCGACTGCAAAAAAAACTTCAGTAAACTTTTAAATTTAAAAAAATTGCTTAGGTATCCTGCTATAGTATGCTTCGTGCCCTAGTTTACGATACTTTTAATTAATTACCCAGTCTGAAAACGTCATTAACAATTTTTGTATTAAAGTTAGCTTGCCTTGCCCTAATTGAAAAAGTTTACAAGGTCAAAAAACAATATTGATGGACGCTGTTAAAAAGTTACGTTAAAGTAATTTGCTGGAAAAATCGCCATGTTGTGTTACTAAGCAAGCATAATAATTTGGTTTTCAATTAAAACAGCTGTTTTTAAATATGTATGGAATTTCATAAAGGAAAAGGATGTCATAAAAAACAAAACAACTGATTCAAATTGGAGAAAAAGGTTTAACTGCTTGTTTTTGTGCACCTGTGGAATGTAACTCTTTTGTTTTCGTGAGGATTTCAAAAGGCACCAGGGCTTTTAAGGATAAGAGACCAGGGAGTGTAAAACTTTTAGGTCGCTTAATCACCATATGTAATATGCCATGGGCGTGCAGTAGGCTACAGCAAGGGTAGGCCTGCCCAAAAAAAACTCACCACATTGTTCAGGGTTGAAATCACGATACAGACGATGAAAATTTTTTTTTTGGGAATTATGTATGGGCTGGCCTACCATATTTTTTTTTTTTTTATTAAGGATGGGAAATCATCAAATGACTTCTTCCGCTCTGGGTGGCCTACCCTTACTGTAAGCCTACTGCACGCGCATGATATGCGCTGGCGGTAACTAACAAGGGCATGGAATATTAAGTACCTACTTTCCGATTTTATGGTGGAAAGTATCAGAACACACGTGATAACCTAAACACACTAACACCCAGGCTTTTCTTCTCTATTATTCACGGCAGCTACAGAAGAGGCGGGATCCGCAAACTAGATAAGTTTTAAAAGGACTAAGTTAGATGAATCTTGACTGCATAATGACGTAGATTAAAAGTTGTTGATTGTGAAAATTCAAAGAGTTTTGGTTCGGACTACGGTAGCTATTAATATAATCTCTGTTACGAAGTTAAGGTACACTTCATAAATAAGGATTACGCTGATATAAGCCCTTTTAAGTGTTCGATAAGCTTAGCTTGTAAGAAGGAACGATTATTATTTAAATTTGGACACGATTTCGGAAATGGGACTAATAGTGCTGTCGACAGTTTGAATAATATTTGTTTTGGCTTATTTTGAGGTGTTATTTATAGTTGTTTTCGTTATTAACTTTCCATTAGGTACCTATAAACAGATAGAACGAACACCAGAGTCATAACAATTTTATCTGCTGTAGACAAAACAGTTTGATCTATGTCAAAACAGTTTTTACTTTCATTATAAGACTGTTTTGTTGCGATTGGAATTGTAATAAACCTAAGGTTTACCAATCAGTGAGTAATTTATTACTTAATTTTTCATGTCTTCCCGAACACGAGGCATTTGGTTCTAGTACCTATTAACATCATTAGTTTTTAGTATATAATGTGCGTTTTGTTTGAGCGGCATTAACATTTTTTTCTTTCTTTAAATAGTCCGTTGTCACTTAGTCTGTATACGTCTTAATGTCTGTCAAAAATTTCACAAGCGTCACGTTTCAAAATAAATATTTTTCCTTTTTCAAATAGTTTTTGTTCGAAACTTCAAAAAACTGGGCCACTTGCAAAACAGCTAGGAAATTGGGTCAGGACTACTTTTATTGTCCTGAGTGTCACACACACACAGGCCCACGGGCCGAACCAAGGGGCGTTATTAACACGGCCTGCCCTCTATCAATAACAGATTAGCATGTAAAAGCGAATGGCCTAATGGCTGGTGTGTGCCGGTAATTGGCCCATAAATTCAGTCTGAACAAGCCTTTATATTTGTTGTCTTTGTAAAATTTTTTGACAATAGATCGTTTGTTGAGATTTTTGTTGATTGGTGTAACCTAGCCTAGGTTGTCTGGATTGACCAGTGCATTAAACTTTGACTTTGAAATGAAAGGATTTTATTTGTAAAAAAAACCCTAAGGACTCAATTGAGTTAAGCTCGCCTAATAGCAGTGTACTATGTCATGTTTGAGATACAATAAAAAAATAAGTGGATGATGTGGTTTCTTTTTACTTCAGGTCGCAGTAATAGAATCAATCGATGATAATTTAAAGCGCATTTCGATTCTTTAAAGTTTGTTATGTTGAATTGTGGATATTATGTTAACTTTCATTTATTACCTAATAGGTACTATTCCGTATACGACATTTTATAACTAAACCAACAAAATTAAATTAAACTAACATTAATCGTACTAAAACCTACTTTATTGACTAACATATTTACAAGATATAAATTATATTTAAACTTGCTAACCTCGTATTACCTAAGGTACAACATTCCATATTGCCTAAGTCTAGCTAGTAAATATTGATCAAGAAAATAAATAATCTCACAATATTTGATTACTAATTATCTCCCGCGGCTCCGGCCGCGTGAAAAGCGGATATCATTTCAAGGTAACATACTTCGGCAATATATGTTAAAATGTTATTTTTAAATAATTCTTTTGTTAATCCAAGTTATAAACTACATGTGTGCCAAAGTTTATCCAAATCTGTTCGGTAGTTTTGCATGAAAGAGTAACAAATATGTATTCATCCCAACTAACTTCTACATACAGACACAGAACAAAATTTGTTCTGTGTCTGGGTAGATATTATTATATTATAAGAGGACAGTCAAAAAAAAAAATTGAGATGAGTTTGCTCCTGAGTTTAGTCTAGGTCATAGATGACAGAGATAAGTCGATAGAGCGAGCTTACCCAGAAGAAGCCTGTTCACTCTATTATGTGCGAAACAAATGTTATTGTTCTAGAAATTTTACGTTGCATCACTTTACGTAAATCAAGCATCTATATATAACTCGACGACGACTCCATTAGTACCCCTGCATGCAGCAAGTATATTAGCCAGGTGTTCTCAAAGGAGTTCCCAAGTCGACTGCAACTTCATTGGGCCAGTCAATGGACCAAATTGCGGGGTAATGTAGGCAGGGCACGTTCAAGACAGTCACTGATTAAACTGGCTTACTTATTGATAAATTATGAGTTGGTGCTGATTTAGATGGAGTCATGTTAAGTTGTTTGGTTTGATTAGTTTTAGTATCAACCTAGGTAGGTAGCATATACCTTTATCCACACAAAAACAAATTATTTGCAATTACAAAATAAAAGTGGTCTACACTAAAAAAATATGTCGATTTGCAATTTTTTTTCTTTCTTCCTGTTGTTTTATTTTCATATGTTTTCGAACTGCAACCGTGGTGATGGACATGAAAGTGAAATCTAAAAAAAACTTGTTAATATTTAACTTTAAGGCCTTCAAATAAAAGCTAATGAAATTAAAAAAAAGTTTAATGAAATCTAATTATGACACAACAACAAGTTAAAATAAAAAGAGAAGAGAAAAAAAAAGCAATATTTTACAGAAAAGTAGCACAACATCTAAAAAGTCTATATCGTGGAAACATACCAAAGACACAAGTGTAAATGCTAACCTAATTTCCCTTTGTCAGTCAATATAGGAAAACTACCCAAAGAAACTTCACGGTCACTGTAGATACCCATACCCGCTTCTATCGATTCAGTGGCGTAACTGGGTACCTAATAGATACCCAAAATTTATTTGGTTACCAACGAACCCGGTTCTCGTATCCTTTGTAAACGTTATTTACTCAATAAACCGAGCTTCAATGTTTAATAAGTAAGTTACAAAATTCGGCTACAAAATATAATCCTTGAATATTTTGTCTCTGGTTGGAGAGTTTAGTTGTTTGCCTTTAAAGTCGAATTTATTTTTAACTGTTGATTCAGCGTTCTAAAAAATGGAATTCAAAAAATCGAAATTACTATTAAATGTAAAATAGATTGTTACCTTACCTTTTAGTTCGAGATTTTTTTTTTATTGGCTCGCATTAGACCATAATTTCAAAGGCGATGATGTGGTCAAAGATGGAGCATATTGTCTAGAAGTAACTATAGAGGTATGCGGAACAGAGAGTAAAGTCCCGCAAACCTCCATTGAAAAGGGAGTGAGTCGGAGTGGTGCTGCTGGCTCCAGTGGGTCGGAGCTGTGAGACTTAGCGACGGGACTGCTTGGGATAGACCAGAAGAAGTTCTTCATGGCTCTTCATGTGACTGGCCGAAGGTGCAGTGTGCTTGCCAAGGTCGCTGATGAGGCTGAGGATGCTGACCAGGAATGCGCGTCAACTGCATGCTGGTGGTCAGGATACCCGTAGAAGCCGTGGGTACTGGCTGGCTGTATGACTTACTGCTCAAGAGCTTGAGGTCAGGATGAGGAGTGATGATGACGTCACGAAGTAGTTGCTCTGAGGTTGCGCTGACATTCAATGTCGAGGGTCACCAGTATCTAGAGGGTATGCGGAACAGAGTGTAAAGTCCCGCAGACCTCCATTGAAAAGGGAGGATCCTCCGACCAGACGCTTGTTGTGTCTGGTGGGCAATTGCTCGATGGTTGTTATTTGGACTGTTGTATAGGTTCAAATCGCACAGAGAACTTTGGTTGCGCTTCGATTTCGTTGGTAGTTCGTCGCTGACAGGATAGATTTTCATGTGGCGGCATTGATGTCGCTACATAACCTATTCACTTTTGACTTAAAGACCCCTCAGGTTGTAGCTACCAAGAAACCCAGACTCCGGCAGAGAATTCCACTCCTTAGGTCCTTATTTTTTACGGAATGGAAACATGGACAAATGATATGAAGGCGACAAGTCCTATGAGCAAGCGTGGTGATTACTGTTAAGACTGATAATAAATTCACACAGCATTTAGGCTGACTTTACTCTATCTTATCATAGTTTTGAAGGACAAATTAACTAAAACCTTAATTACTAATATAATTACGCGCAATATCAGCTAGCAACAATAGGTGTATAAGCCGAGTATATTGTTACCAAGGAAACAATGGAGAAAGGTAGAGTTTCATTATTAAATTAGTTTAATACTCGTACCAGCTTCACATGTTAGGTGTCTGGCGAAAATGTTGAGAACATAATAAACTAGGCTGAATAAATATTGTCTTACTAGTTGGAGCTAAGTGTAAGGTACAGCGTGACCTTGCTATTAGTTCAGACTTAGAATCGATAGTGGTTCACATAGTAACAGTTTATTTGGCATTGTGAGATGATGACTGATTTAAAAGAGCGTCCGTGGAGTTTCTTGCACGTTCTACTGAATTGAGATCTAAGCTCTAGGACGTGTCACTAGCTTCATATTTTTGATTGACCGACCTTGACAATTCAAAAGTGCCTCTTAATGGTATTATTGAAATAAATGATTTTGAGACGATTTAACCATTTTCAAATTCTGAAAAATTTTAGGCTCATCCTAAAATTTTATTTCCGGTCGAGGGACGGGCCGGGTCGTGTAAATCGGCTGTGAGATTGCCAAAAAGTCAGTACGATTTTAACATAAACCGTTCCAAAAAAGGATAGCACAAAAAAGAGGCTAAACGCCTCCTTACACGGCGTTCACACGGCAAATAATTTAACCAAGAACATAAATAAAGAGAGGAAAAGAAATTATGAAGCCGACAAAATTCGAAGAAAATAAAAACAAATAAGGGGTTCCTTAGTCGGCCATTTAATTTCATGAGAGCAGACGCGTATTCTAATAAGCTGGGGAACATTACTTGGTTTTATTGCGCATTTTCACTTAACTTCGAGTCGGTATTTCTCTTTGGTAGTCATTTCGAGCTATAGTCTGGCCAGTGTGAATTATTTAGAATACGCTTTCCGAAGATACGGCATTAAAGATTCAGAGGCAGACCTTACGCTTTTGAGTATACGTTCGAGGAAACTAACACGGAGCGGGCACAACTACACGTCATCGAGTTCTCGGCAAGCAATCGATAGGGTCTGTTGTTTGATTGAATTTAAATAAATAAACTTGGTCTGTTGCTTTGTGTTCGAACTACGTATATTGTATGTTTTTGGACAAATTGAGGAGATCTCATAACTTAATTACAGTTCTCGACATCTTATTGTTCTCCATCAATAAAATTATATGCTTGTGTTTTATGTAATTGCCCCTTAATAACTAAAATCTCTTTGAATTGACTCTCCTCAAACAGAAGAAGTGTCTACTTTAGAGTAGACCGAGTCTATTGTTCGCCAAATAGTGAACAATTCAAATACCAATAATATACATATTGTAGCTATGAACAATAGTTACCCTCCTACACACAAAGATAACTCAGCAATACACACTGAATCAACTCGAAATTCAATTCTACTGTGGCCTTTATACATAATGCCTAAAACCAATTTGTAGTACCTATCCCAGACTATTGTCCCTAGTCTATCCCAATATGTTAGAGCCATATTTAACTTTATATCGGGGATTAACTTCGGTCATTATCCCTGGGATAATTTTAAGGGACTGTCTGTGAACCTTTATAATCAAATTAACTTTATTGGACGGTAGCTCGCGTTAAATAAAAGTGGATTACTAATTAATTGTCGTATAACAGATATTAATCGTGTGAGACAATTTTCGAGGAATAAAAAAAGAAGGTAATTTTCTTTTGGGGCTATTTGTGTTACCTTTGTTTGAACGTTATTGAAAAGGTCACGGTGTTTTTCTTTTCAAGTGTTTTATAAGTCAAGTAGATTGATGTAATTACTATTAGCTATTAAGTCTGTACGTAACTGAAGTAATAATGTCCTCTTTCAAAACCTTGTCAAACCTTAAACTTAATCAATAAAGGTTGGAAAACCAGCAGCAGTCTAACTATTCGAAGGAATGGGTACACTTTGAGTGGAAAACACATGTACAATGGGTGGCGGATGTGAGTTTTTAATCGAAAATTAAAGTTTTCTCACCTCCATCCCACCCAAAAGTACAAAGCGTATTGAGAATACTTTCGAGGAGTGAAATTCTCTGCCGGTCTATGTTTCCTGATAGCTAGGAAAAACCTGGGGAAGGGGGTTATTTAAGTCAAAATTGAATACTCAGGTTATTTTTGTATATTCTTTGTGGATCCCATCATCTTGCCAAGAACTACCGTGTTACCCAATAAATGGATTGTGGAGGTCTGGTAGGCAGCCGCTCCACGTAAAATGTTCGTATTCAGCTGAATCTGGTTTGACTGGAAGCCGACCCCAATATAGTTGGGAAAAGGCTAGGCAGATGCTTTGTCGATCCCATTATCACTCATCCTCGAGTCAGATTATAGGCAAAAACGAGTACGCGACTATATAAAAATTAAAAAAAAAACACGAAAAGGGTATAGTTGCTGAAAAATGCGAGTTACGAACAGTTTATACATAGCTACATATATTTGGAAGAAAAATAAACGCTTATCCGTCGTCCAATTGGCAGTGTAAGGAAAGTCAGCCTGTTTAACCTTTGTCACGGCAGCGTGACAGCTCGATACAAAAGATACCGATACATTACTTAAACGATTACCGGGAACTTGTTTCAAGTATCGATTCTACTTTTACCCGACTGCAGCAAAGCCAGAAGGAAGGGTAATGATGTTATCAGTCTAGTATTTGGTATGGTGGTGTAGCATGGTAGTACTATGACGTGCCGATGCCATCATGATTACGTTGTGAAAAAAAATTTTTACTTCAAAAGTGACTTCCAAATAAAAACACTACATACGTATAAAATAACTATTAATTGGGAAGTCGATTGTATTTTTTTGTGAAAAAGTTTTTTATTTTTCACTTTTTAGTGGTACTCGACACTTAACAAACACCACTGGAAAGTCACAGGAAAGCAAAATATACAATTTCGTTTAGTTGGATGACATTTTTTTCCTGCTATTTTGATTTCAAAACCAACTTGTCCTTTTTTATAAAATGTCTATGGGACCAATCGGAAAGTATATCCCTTCACATAAAATAGTTTTGTTCAAATCGGTTCATAAATGACGGAGTTATGAGTTAACAAAAAAAAAATACAACCGAATTGAGAACCTCCTTTTTTTTTTGAAGTCGTTCAAAAAGGGATAGTGCTCTTCGTCCTGGTTAGGCCTGTCTCCCTCACAGCCATGAAACTTAAAACAAACAAGTCTAAAAATACAGCAGTCCATTTCTAGACTTTTTGTTAACAGTTTCACTGTATTGTTCCCATCATACTTTTACAACAAACTACCAAAAATAGCATATTTTTTCCGGTGGTAGTTTTTTGTTTTAACTGGCAACACATAACTGGCACGGCCTGCCAGTTATGACATCGACTTGGCAGCGCCACTATGTATGTAATGTACCTATGGCATGAATTCAATGTGCTATGTTACTGTTATACATGGCTTGTTCTGGCAAGGAGTTGACGTTTATTTTGGCATTTAAAAATGTTGCGTTGACGTCTTTTGGGTGTTTCATGAAAATGCTTTTTAACGTAGACTGAGACAAATAAACCTAAAGGTAAACCAAATAAAATATAAATATTATAGCTATTAAATAAAAACATCAAGTATTACCTATACCCTATATTTTTAGGTGGAGAAGATTCTGTGTTTCAACCTTTTTCAATCTGGGAGACTTTCAAGTCAAGGGTGAATAAGATACTTCTAGGAAAGCGTGCTCCATCGTCAACCACATCATCTCTTTCCGTCAGAAGTTTAAGTCAAACGCAAGCATATCAATATGAAAAAAGAAAAACTCATGTAACGGAAATGGCCCATTTCGTAGCCTCTAAATGCATTTCAAACCAACATTTTATCAACAATCTTCATGAAAACCACAAATAAACAAGCAAATTCCGACAAGCAAAACAACGTCTTAAGGAATCCTTATTCTATTTGGCTTAAAATCGAAAGCGCAGGCGTAACCCGGACGCGAATCGAGATTATCCATTTCCTTTCGATAAGTGAGAAGTTTTCCTCTACAAGATTAAATATTGCAGCCCCTTGGTACCCCTGTGGCGTGAGTAATGTACTGTCAGAATCTAGACGTGTATGGAAAAAAGCCGAGGAAACTTGGATCCGTTTTTAAGTAGAACTAGGAGAAACCAATTTGTAATGTAAGTTCTGATTTACAAAGAATACGGTTTGTTTGTTTAAATTGTGTTAGTCTTGTTCGGAGATTGGTTTTGTAGTTTCTTTGGTCGTTGTGGCGTTTTGGGTGTTTTATAGTATGGAGAAAGTACAATGAGAGCATTTGGTGGAAATCTTGAGGCTCACTAGTTTCGCTTGTAAATTATATTATTTTTTCCTTTACTGAATTATCAGTAAAGTTATTATATACTTATTCCTATTATATGCCTTAGTTTTTCACTGCAAGGCCACCTGCCCACTCTTTTTTCAATCCTCTCTATTTAAAGGTGCTAAGAAGCAGTTCTTATTGAAAGAGTCCAGTTCATAGTCTGTCTAGCCTTTTCTTAACTACGCTCGGCTACCAGTCCGACCTGTTGAACTCCACAACCCAGTTCCTGAGTAACACAGACTGGTGTCCGATTCTTTAACTCCTGACTACTTGCAAAAAATAAATCTTCATTCCACAACACCCAAATCTGCATATCCATGTAGAAAAGCATTCAATATATCCAGCAGCCCTCGTAGAGATCAATTTTCACGGTGGAGCAGCGACTCCAATGATCTCGGGCCATTACTTCCCTCCTATGTGTCGACATCCCGCCGATTTGTACCACAATATTCAATTATTTTTACATTTCGATACGATTCGGTTGGTACTCTAAGTTTTGGTTGATCGAGCAGAATATGGCATTGTTGGCATTAAAGTAACAGTTATGGAACGATGGGTGGATTGTGAGAAAAAATGTATGGCTGTAGGACGTTACTCTTGAGATGATAGAAAGAAGCGATGTAAGAAGAAAACATGTTGCGCCGATCTCGAACGAGTTGTGATGATGGATGATGAATAGCAATTATGAAAAAAAACTGGTTACATTCTTCAAGTCAGTAAAAACAGAACAACGCCAGTATTTTCGAAAGGTTTTGCTGAGTTTAACAGAAATCAGAAGAAAAGTGTCATAAAATAAATGTAACGCAGTGTACGTTTTTCCCAGAGTACAAACCCACCTCAAATATTTACTGATCTAGATTAAGTTTGACTTATTGGCCAACAATTTTCGAACTGATACCATACCATACCAACACACATTCATAGACAAGCAGAAACCATCTTGTAATCCGGCCGCAGAGCATAACAAAATTCATAAGACAAGGCCCAGGACTGGTGCTATTTGTTACCAAAATGCCAGAAGCCGATATATGGCACGGCCATAGACGATATTATGGATGCTTGGCTGGCACCACGAGGCAGCCTGGCAGCCTGGCAGACTGCCACGCGGCTGTTACACCATGCTCGGGGCTATAAACCGCTCCCAAGTTTGGATTAAGAAAGATTAATTGAACCATGTGAGGAATTTTACTTTAGCAGTTTCGGGTTGCGATTTCCAGAATAGCTTAGTGTTTGTTGCAAATACTGAGCTAGGAAGCTAAAAAGATTATAGTATTACTGAGGATAAGCAAAATTGTTGTATAATTACTATATTTGACAACGGTTTCGTCCTTGTGATAGTTGAATCCCACAGGAACCAACTACCGAAATAAAAGGTATGTCCCATACCAGGCCAGGATCTTAATGTGTTCAAGATCTCACCGATATCCATTTTATAACATGTTAAGATATTGAACAGTTCTAGAGGTAAATTCTGCCAGGTCTTGGCCCTTAATAGTCATCCTTGGTTGACTGGTAAAGAATGCCTTAGCCATTAAGTCTGCCATTGTACCTTTGTGCATGAGGTTAAATATATAATTAAATTCTGATTAGCCTAAAAAAAATAACGTTCGAAATTCGAAATGAACGAATTTGTTTCTCGTTTCAATACTGAAAATGTTAAAAACATACTTTTTACAAAGCACAACACAAGACTGGCACAAAACAAAATAAAAAACAAAAATATATGCCGGTCATTTCCATTGGATTCAACGTAAGTTGGGTATACGGCCTTTAATCCAAATAGTTGGCCTAGTCGAAATAGTTTTACAGGCAAATCTTTATTGCACCCGCTTAATTTCGCTAAAGTATGCCGGACGGCGCTAAATGAATTTATTATACTGCACTCCGTAAACGAAGCTGGATTTTTGGCGCCTTTCGCTCCTCGTCAGAGTTCAAAGGGAATATTCTGGGAATATCTCTGTTTGTTATTGAATTACGCCTTGAAGTTGTGTTCCTATCTTTGTGAAGTTTGAATGTACTTGTTGGTATTGGATGTTGTTCGTGTTGTTTTCCTTTTTGAGTTAATTTGAATTTGGAATGCCAACAGATGTTTCTTGAAGTGCTTTCTTAATTTGAAGGTTTTGGTCATGTTTACTTAGGTCGAATTTTACTTAGACTTAAATCTGATCGTCACGTACGTATAAGAACTATCAGTGTCAGTATTGTTGTGAAGTTTTGGCACTGACAGCATTTGAATTAGATGTATCAATCGCATTCATTGGCGACTGTTTTCTCAGAGCCATGAATAAGTAAACATTTTTTGGTAGTTATGTTTTTTATAATGATTTAGTCAGCTGTAGGTATTGTAATAAGTATATTATAATAATGCCCAGGCATAAATAACTTTGATTGACTCCTCGATTAAAATTAACACGTAAACCCCGTATCGTTCATAATTGCAGGATATAAATCGTAAAGTACACGGGGTAATTAAAACATACTTATGAAAGCGATTCGTTGAAAAAGTTACATGTTACTTACCAATATCCTGTGGCAAGGCCGAGCCTCGTTATTTTATTTATAGTCGAGCGTAATCGACCTCGTTTCTCTACTATAAATTATGTATGTCAATTAAGTAGAATGTCAGGAGACTTCAAAATTCTATACGAGCTGTTGGACGCAGGTTTTGTGGTTGACCTTTTTTGAAGTCGGTTAAATAGCGGCTGCTGCGTGTCAGGTCCTAGGCTAGATTACCGATTACGGGGCCCGCTAGGGCCAGAGTCTGCCAGGGTTGCGGAATTTGTTCGAAAGAGTCACCGCAGCCCTGGAACGCAAAGGGATTTACAAGGAACACGGATGGGTTTCAGTCAGTAAGAGTCTGACACGCCCTTCCGCTTCACCCAGACCGGAAGAAGTCATTTGAAGATTTTCCATCCGTAAAAAAAAAGGTTAGATTACCGAGACAAACAAATCAGACAACTTCCAGTGAATAATGTCAATGCGCTGTCTGATGTCACACTTTTTTGCTCACTTCATACTTATATTCTGTTATCTCTTTCTAAAATACAAGCAAAGACGGATTAGTAAATGCCCACCAACATTTTGACTCTTGACCCAAACATAGACCAACAAAACACATCGAGTTACCGCTCAAATATGCTCAACTATTTGAACCCGATCATGCATAAGGTCCCACAACCAACATATTCCAAGACAAACGTACCAAGTGCATTCGCCACGTCGAATATAGAACTGTGGCGTTCGATATTGTACGTCGTCACCGTCTCAGCTATGAAATATTCAAACTGCCATACATATGCTGCTGCCTTAGTACCTACCTATAAATATCGAAGAGGTTTATGTACCTATATGCTGTGGCATTTTGGTCATTGTTAAAGGCAGAAATCCAATCCTACTAATATTATGAACGCGAAAGTTTGTAAGTATGGATGGATGTTTGTTACTCTTTCACGCGAAAACTACTGAATGGATTTTGATGAAATTTGGCACAGTGGTAGATTATTGTCTGGAATAACACAGGGAATACATTATCCCGGAAATATGTTCCCTTGGTATAATTTGGCGGCAACTAGTACTAAATATATACAATTTTCAGAGCTCGTATCATCGAAAAAATATTTCCACGTATCGTTTGCATACGTTAACAACTATTTGTCTGTACACGTCCTAACAAAGCAAATATATTTCTAACACCATTTGTTTCCGACTAACGCTCGATTCACTCACAAAGCGAATCAATCCAAAACTGAAAGCCGTTAAACACGCATGACTACCGCCATAGTTCTCAATTTGACGCGTACCGAGCTGTCCTAAGACCCAACACGTCTGACAGAGCCCAGATACTGACTAGTCACGGCTCCGAGTGGACGTGTAGACATCCATTCAATAAAGTCGGGCACAATGCACTGGGTTTATCCAATACCGATAAGCTTGAATGAGATTGCATGGGTGTAATCTTGTATGGACTAGAAACATCTTCGTTTGAAATTCTGAATGGATTTGATGCGAGTGTGTTTGTAACGGTTTTCTGTTCCGTGTCTGTTTTGTTTTTATGTTGGAAGTGGGGCGAACATTAGCATAGGTGATAGGAATATAGGTGTGTTTTGTTTGTATACGATTTATTTTTGTTTGCTTGTTGTTTTGGAAATTGCGCTTGCAATGTAATTCCCAAGAACTTCGATTATGTTTCGTGGAAATTCAGTATTACAAAATTCAGAGCTAAATGTTGTTTTTGTCTTTGTTTTATGTCCTTCATTACACAATATACAGCTAGCTTAGTTTATATAATAGCAAAAATAAAAGAAAATTCCTTTCTAAAGACAGAAACAAACATAACAGGATTAATTAAGGACTTCTAGCTAATATAAAAATATTTGTCCTCCTCTTGTTTCCTTTGTAACATTTTAATCAAATCTAGTGTTGTGTGGAAACGTAAATGTATTACAGTAATTACTTGTGTGCCAGTGGTTGGCAAGCTGGTGTGGCCAGATGCCAGTAACGGTCTTCGTAACAGCTTATCTTAGCTCAGCTACTTTATGTAGGCCGTGCTTTGTTCTAGCTAGCTTTATTTTTACGAGTATGTGCGTCGTTTGGGCAAGCTGTGGACTTTACCTACCGACTGCCTTCTGTTATCAGGAATGGTTATAGTGTATGGCTTTTGGTGAGGAATAGTCTCTGGCTTTAGTTTGCTCCTTGTGATTGTTATTTTGCGTTTTTATGTAATTTCATGAATTTATTTAGTCTTGTTGTTTATTAGCATTTAGTAGTTACTTTAGGTTACCTCTGTACATAATATAATGTATATGTATTGTTCATTTCGAAGTTAATAAATAAACACATTGTCATTCTTTTATCTGCTTTACCTAGGTAGCTACACCAATCTGTCAAAATTACAAATTATATCGCCATATTAGGGGCTTACTTATTTTTATGACATATTCCTCTTACTTTTTATTTAAAAAAAACCTAAAAAAATCCCCTTGCCGAACTTTATCCAGAAAAGGTTTAAGGTATAGATATGCTACTTTAGTCTAATTGTCACAAAATCATCAACAAACAGTACCTATCTACACTAAAAACTTAACCAAAACAAAACAGCTCCCACAACCGCACAAAACCTTACAAAAAGTAAAGGAAAGCAGCGCTGAAGATAGTGCGACATGTCTTAGCGAACTTCAAGGTTCGCTAAATTATTCACACACAAGTAGGTGTAGCAAAAACGGAGACAAAGTGAGTCTCCGGGCGTTCATTACGGGCTCTGCCACTGGCACGCCCTCTGAGAGAGGACTGAAGAACTTGTCTGAATTTTGACTAGAGGAGGATTGATGAAATATGTAGCGCGATTTTTGAGGTTACTTTTTAAGTTTTGTTTTCAAGGATGAGTTTTCAAAAGTAGGTCATCTTCGTAAATCTGGTTGCTTTTATGTTTTCAGGCAGATTTTGGATGTAAAGAGGAAATATAGTAAAAAATATGTTTTGCGATTTTAAGGTTGCGTTTTAAATTTTGTTTCGTTTTATTTTCAATAAGGATGGGTTTTCAAAAGTAGGTCATCTACTGGTAGGGACTTGTAAATCTGTTCGCTATAAGTGCCATTTTCGGGCAGACTTTGGATACATAGGGACGAAATATGTAGCACGATTTTGAGGTTATTTTTCAGAACATTTTGTTAGGCATCCTACTTATAACTCTGTTTGCTATTTTATTGGTGGTTTTCGAGCTGCTTTTCAGAAGAAAAGAAGAGGGAAGAAGGTTAGCTGAATTTAAATAAGTTTGAACGCAAAATACTAGCTTGATGTAAAAAGTGTAGCTAAAGATTCTTTTGTCATCGACGTTTTTCGTCATTCGTCATTCGATGTTGTGTGATCGAATACAACTATCATTCTTTAAGTCCATGTTAATGTTTACAGGCGGGACGATATCCTTTACAAATTGTTGTTAATCATCTGTAATTTGTACGTAAACTTGAAAAATATGATAATGAATACCAATTCGTTTGCCGAGCCTGGTGATTACGGCATTATCACCCCACGATCGTTGGGTGCAACGTTTTTGGGGGGGAACCAAAATACGTCATTTACGGGCTGGTAATGTAATAGTACAATCAAATCAGATAGGTACGTAAAAACATCATGTGCGTGCAGTAGACTACAGTAAGGGCCAGCCCATACATAATGCCCAAAAAATTATTCGAAATTTCGCATCGTGAGTATCGTGATTTCAACCTTGAATAATGTGGTGAGTTTTTTGTTTTTGGGTATTATCTATGGGCTGGCCTACCCTTACTGTAGCGTACTGCACGCCCATGAAAAACATATATATGTATGTATACTGAAATCGTTTTAGAATCGCAGTACAGGTCATTGACCAAAAATCAATACCTAAATGACAATCATAATTTCAAAAACAGAAATAAAAACATCAAGCCGATCAGAATCTAAGTATTCATGGTTGGTTATTATTAACATTTGTTGTATTAATGAAAATGAATATGTAGTTTAGTTTTCTGGGGAGTTTGTTGCGCAGCTAAAACACTAGGAAGTGGTGACGGGCGAGCGTTCTGGAGGACTGTCTTAATGTACAACTTTGACGTCCAAAAAGTACTGGCACTCAGCCTAATTTGAATAAATGACTTTTGATTTTGAGTTTTCGACTACAGAGACATATAAGGGAAGTAGCAATGAACGCTTTTACCATACAGAAACGAAACAAAATAAATGTTAAAAGCAACTTTTGTCTTTAAATGAACCGTTAAAGCAATTGCACAACACTATACGCATTACTTTTTAATTAATAAGCTCAAGCATTTAAAATTAATTCGAAATCAAGTATTAATAGGTACTGGGCGGAACAAATTCGCATGAAATACGGAAAAAGTGGTTTGCATTGCCCGGAAATGTGGGACACAATGTGGAGTGTCAGCAAAACAATCCAGTAGAGTACCTCTCACTGTACGTTGTCAACTCGTTATTATTACTTCGACAAAAACATGCAGTCTTCTGTAGTTTAAAATAGTTTTCGAATTAATATTAGATGGTAGGTGGATAAGAAGAAATTGTGATGGTGGTGAAAAAATATTTCGTAACTTTTTATAATTTTGTTTTAAAATGTACCCCTGTTTTAAGGGTGGGTAATCATCAAATGACTTCCGATGAATGGAGTAGAAGGGCATGTCAGACTCTTACTGCCTTAACCCCATACGTGTTGTACCCACGTAATTTAATTTAACATCGAAATATTATTTTAGATTTCTACCCCTTATCTAAAATAATATTTCGATGTTAAATTAAATTAGTTTATTTTGTATCGTCAAAAACTAGGTCTGTCTCCGAATTTCCGAGAAATATCTCTATTTTCGATCCAGTTAACATTTACTCGTGATATCCCTTAATCCCGGATTCCTCATCTTTTACACCCTAAAGATCCGGACGGTTGTTATCTCAAAATCTTTTGTTCTTGTCACGGACACCCGCATACATATTCCGACTCCCCGCCGTCGCCTATTTCCATATCCCTCAAATATATCATTGCGCTGGGAATATTTTATGCTGTCGGTATCTAACCGGCGTTTTGTGGTAATGTCTTCGTTTGATGTATAGCAGTCAAGAACACTCGTGGTCTAAATATCTTGCCATTATGTATATTGTGGCCACATTAAGATGTAACGTCGCAGAAGGGAGCCTCTTAGCGTTTTTTACCGCGTAATCACGACCCAGATTGCTCTGTCGCGAAACATAATGCCGCATCGGGCAGGAAATTTGTTAAAATTATAGACGAACATTTATTTCTCCAGTCGAAATATCGAATATGGGTCCGACTTCCTTTTACTAAAAGTCCGATGGAATTACTGGGAAAATAGCGCCTCGTTTGTGCTTAATTCGTACATTTGTTGTGCAATCTCTTTTCGACGAGATACGACGGCAAAAAATAATTGAAACAACAATTTCTCTCGGTACGGGAAATTAGTGCCGAGATTGTTCTTTGTTGAATTTAATTGGATCAGATTATAGACAATGAGTGACGTTTTGCGACGCACGTATGTTCGTAATAACCGGATGGCGGGGGAAAAGTGAAATATAAAAGCGTAATAAAGTAGGGGAACGAAGTGCAAAGAATTTTGTATGAATTACAAATGAATTTTGTGGAGTCGTTCAAAAACTCGCACAGCGAAATCTCCTTCCGCGGCTACTTCGTTAAATAATGTAAGGAACTGTGGAGGTGCGCGAATTGCGGAGCCGACTCGAACAAAACGCGCTGGAGCCGCTTGAATTTGCAATTTCAAGGCGTTTCGTTCTCTCACAATTTGCTTATACCGAGCCCGCGTTGGGCGCCATTCCATGTAATTCGGTCCGTAGCCGCACTAAAGTTAAGTAATCGCACACCGTCTCGCTCCCAGGACCTCCTTATTTTTTTGGCATCGTTTCAAATTAAAAACGATAAGAGTGAGCCTGCTCCTGTAACAGACCCCCTGGCAGCCCGGCAGCACTGGCACGTCGAAACAAAGCTTTCTACTTACACCATACACAATTTATCACCCTTTGTTATAAGAGCGTCAGAACTGTCGGCTGTAACTATACAATGAAATTAACAACTAATGACGTTTGCCGCTTTCCCTCTCTTTATAACGTTCCAATACAATTTCGGTTCACTTCACAAGCGAATTTGAACACATCCGCGCATAATGCGACATGGGCGTTGAAACTAAATTAATATACAAAATTTTATGAGCAATAATACAAACTAAACCGGGATCCTCGATAGAGGATGGAGGTCGGGCTCGCCTTTCATTTTCTCTTCAATAATGAACAAGTACTGACCCCGCAAGCTGCGCGAAATTTAATTTTAATACGGGACTGGCCACTATCTCGGCGACGGCGCCTAACAAAACATGGCTGGCTCGCGTAGATTAGAACTCGCTTACAACATGTTTGTTCACGGCTAATGTTTTTGACGCCATTATACGTGTAAGGACACATTCATCTTAATTGTATACATTACTAACTTCAAATTCTCAGATAAAGGAGGTCGGATGGCGAGCCATTACTAACGAAATTATAATGGAACATCCAACATTCTTCGGCTTGTACAATTGGGGCGAATTTCGCTGCAATTTCATGAATTGTCGTCGGCAGTTATTATTCGGCGTGTAAGCGGGAATTTGTCTCTCCAGGACATGGCTGGTTTTGTCCTGGAGTTTCCCGTAAATTCGCATGGTTCGCTGGTCCCTTTGAAAAGTCGCGGTTGGTTTTACGGCGGTATTGTTCGTGGCGTTTTGACTTTGAATTTTAACCATCCTTGTTCAGAAATTGCGGCGAGATGAATAATGTTTTGCTGTGCAGTTTGCGCTTGAGTAGTAATTGTGCATTTTGGTTGGAGTTAGTTTCGATTTGCGTGTGATCTCATCTGTCTTGAGCAGATCTTGGATCAAAGAGGGTAACTTAGCTAAGTTTTCGTTTTCACATTAAGTTATGATGATAATTTACTCTGCGAGCATCGGAACGTTTAATTTAAAAGTAATTTAGTGACTTAATTCTCACGTAGTAAAAAGCTTGTATAAATCAAGTTGTACTCTGACTAGAATAAAAAAAAGATCCGAGGAATTCGTCCCATTTTTCTGCGGCGAGCATGTCTTGAGTGGAAATAACTATGTACGGATGCATTCGACGTGCCTAATCTCTTAAATCCTTTGGAGATCTCTTCCCCATTGCTCGCTCAGCTCACTGGAATGCAGGGCAAACCGTTTTGAAACAAAAATATAAAAAGAATCTTCTTTACTAGGTGGATTGCGTAATATTGACTTTAACGTTTAGATATTTAGTCCGAAACTAAAATTCAGAAGTGGCTATTGACTTTCATTTTCTATTTAAGTAGGTATCTCTCGTCTGATATTTTATTAAGGTATCATATTTATAGTATTTTTGTATGCCAATAGGTACTCTATTCTATCTAGTAATTTTTCAAGGTTTTCAATTAATTTTAAAGTATCTCAGCCTCTCTTATTTCATTGATATTCTACTGTCTATTTTATAACTCTACAACTGCTTACGAAACAACAATGTGTAACTGCATCTTACTCGTTCTAACAAATGCAAAAGAAAGGGACAAAAAAAATTAAATGTTTCAGCTGTTTGTGTAATAAAACTGGCTAAAGGAATCGGGTTACAGCTCGCAGCGGAGCTAACGACCTCAGAATGATATTAAACTTGACAATTTATTTCTAAGCGTGTGAAGTAGTCGCGACATCATATTGGTGCTTTAGAAAGCCTGTTCTCAACTTGAATAAGTATCTTCTATAACTTTCTAGACCTACCAATATTTATTCACCATAAATTAGTATTTGTTTATGTACTACTAACTTTTACTATAAATACACTTAAATAAAAAACTCTTTAACTAAGTAAAAAATATGACGTCACAAAATTCCTCCGCGTCTCTGGTCACTGATAATGTACCCAAAAGGCTGGCAGCATTGCCATTCTATAACTTGATACATAAAAAAGATTTTCAAATACAAAATATCTATTTTATGAAAATAGGTTTCTATGTATGTCCAACAAAAGACGATGAACTTTAGTACAAAAGCATAGTTTTTACAAGTTTCTTATTAACTTGCCCTCTTTGTGTGTGTCTTTAAATAAAAAAAAACTATTTTTCAAGCACTTGTTGGCATCTGTTTACAATTAAACTAGGTACGCATATAAAACTTCGGAGATAATATTTTTTGTAGTTTATATAAGCTAAATACAGAAAAATGTACTCACATTGCATATATGACCACCCTTAAGGTCACAAGTACACTATTATATGTTAACTCAAGTTAGTATAAATGTACGACAATGATGTGAAAGGGCGGAGCCTTCTAATACGGGCATTGTTTGCTTAAAAGGAGGCTCCAAACGCGATGAAATGTAATGTATTTTTTTATTTTTCACAATAAACTATTTTGTATTTTATTTTGTAATACAATATGGTCTGATGATGCAGCCGGAAAGTGGTCTATACTTATTTAAACTGCACATGGAAAACCCTCTATTCCTAGCTCGGTATCGTTCTATGGAGCTGCTAAAAAATTCTCAATCATTTGTTTTAAAAAGGAATCACAAAGCTTATCGTATGAAACTGCAATGGTACCGATAGACAAATGAGACAGACTTCTTTCTGTTGCTAATCAGTACATTTTCCATTTATGCTCATTGGGTCTATGAGCTTTTAAAGCTGGAAAGAGGCTCTGCTACTATTGTATTCGTTTGGTCTTTTAGTACCTCAAGCCGACTACATTTCTCAGAAATGGTTACGTCAATCAAATACCAACCCGTGCTCATTAAATCCCGAGTATTAGAAGGACTATTTTCGTTTGACATTAAGAAATCTGATTGTATCGTCTTTGTACTGAAGACTGCCATGTCGACTGTAACAAATTGAACTTAATCAAAGAGCTAGTTCGAGAATTCAGTCTAGTCTTCTAGATAGTGTAATTGCTTTGTCTGACTATTTTATCTGAGCTCCCCATCAGTATTGGCCAGTTCTTTGTTAATGTTACGCGCCAGGATTAATGTCGGGTACATTAAGTTACTACTAGCGCCATCTAGTATCGAGTAGCAGAACTAGTAGGGTCAAGTACCTTCTAGATATTTCTTTGCCAGAACATTCCACACTTCTCGGTATCTGGTCAGTCGGCAGCGGTAGTTACGAGTACTTTCCAGATGTTTCGAGAATGGAAGTTTCTAGAATAAACTGACCTATAAAAGGAGCGCGTATTCCGCGACCGAGTCAGTATTGGATTAGCGATACAAGCGAATACTTCGAAAGCGAACTTCAAGTGCGAATAAAGTGATCAGTGGTGAAGTTGTGTGTTATAATTAGTGAGTTTAAAGTTGTAATTAGTGTTTTTAAATTAAAGTGTCATTTTGGTTATTTAATCGGCTGTTTTTATTGTCACGAACCTCAAGCTCGTAACAATTGGTGTCAGAAGAGTGGATATTTAAACCATGCCGATTCTACCAAAGGACGACACGGAGGGTATCCGTACCCGGAGTCAACGTCAGCAGGAGACGGACCAGAGGCGTTTTGGAGGTACAACACCGCAGACGTCGGAGGGCCAGTTGCCGATTATGGAGGCCGGTCCATCCACAGCAGCTCCAGCATCTGCAGCACCAGACTTTGCTGCTCTGATGCTGATGCTGCAGGAACAGGCCCGCCGTCAGGAGGAGCAGGCCCGCCGGTTAGAAGAACAGCTGCAGCGTGACAAAGAGGAACAGGCTCGCCGGCAGGAGGAACAGGTGCTCCTTATGAAGGACCTTCACGCTACCTTTGGAAAAGACATGAAGGAGGTGAAGGATAAGGTTGCTCAGCATGACAACCGCCTGTCAAAAGCTGAAACCCAGATCAGCAAGTTTAATTACGTCATTGCTGATGTTAAGAAAGAGTTGGGCAACCTTAAGGTTGGAGATGGGATGGCAGTTTCCGTAGCTACTACACCTTCTCAACGTGGATTCAAAGTGCCGCCGTTCGATGGGACATCTTCCTGGTCAGCCTACAAAAGACAGTTTGAAGCTGTTATGAAGGCGAATGGGTGGAGTAAAAATCAGGCCATGACTGCTCTCACCCTAGGCCTGCGCGACCAGGCCTTAACTGTCCTAGAAGCTCTCGATAAGGAAGTGACTTATGAGCAGCTTCTTGAGGCGTTGGAAGCTAGATATGGCGACGCTCATCTGGAACACGTGTTTCGTGCGCAGCTCAAGGATCGCGTGCAACGCAGCGGTGAAAACCTGCAGCAGTGGGCCCTTGAAGTGGAGAAGCTGGTTCGAAAAGCTTACCAGTCCGTACCTGCGCTCATCGAAGGGAACCTGGTGCAGGCATTCACCGATGGAATCCGCGATCTTGAAGTTAGAGCTGCTGTGAGGCTCGGGCACCACGGGACGCTTAAGGACGCTTTGGCTCATGCACTGGAGGTGGAAGCTGTACGGCAGGATCATCGTTCCCATCGCGTCAGGGAGGTTGCAGCGGCTTCAGTTCGCGACCGTTTAAAAGGATACAGCCCTAGGTGCTACGGCTGTGGGGAAACGGGCCACCTTCGATCCAGTTGCCCAAAGAGAACAATAGACAGGGAAGCTGTGTGTCAGGATAGTCGTTCCCACCGCGGCAGGGAGGTTGCAACAGCTGCAGTTCGCGACCGATTTATAAGGTACCGTCCCAGATGCTACGGTTGTGGTGAAAGGGGCCACCTTCGATCCAGTTGCCCTAAGCGAACTGCGGACAGGAAAGATAGCCGATTTCCAGAAGGTAGAGCGGCTAACAACAGCGCTAAGCGGCCGCAGGAATACGACTTGGTGGCGGAACATCGCAGCGGAAGATCTCATGGTAACTCAGACGCATTGTCAAGAAGACCTTGCTCCGAAGACTGCAAGCATTGTACTAGGCAAGAGGGTAAAGAAGTCGTACCTGTGAGGATGCTCAAGACAGACCTCAGCAGCGAGTGGAAGGAAAGCCTACAATGTGCACAGCAGGAAGATTCGGACATCAAGCCGATTCTGGAGTGGATGAAGGCCAGTGCTCCTAAGCCCACGTGGAGTGACGTCTCAGCGATGAGTTCGATCACAAAAAGTTATTGGGCCCAATGGGACAGCTTAGTGATTCAGGATGGAGTCCTGTGCCGTAAATGGGAAAATGCTCGGGGAGACAGCTGTCATTTGCAAATGGTTGTCCCTAAAGCAAAAGTACCGAATGTCCTACAGCTGTACCATAATGGTTCTTCAGGAGGCCATATGGGAGTAAAACGGACTCTACTGAAGATAAGAGAACGGTTTTACTGGGTCCACTGTCGTGACGATGTCGAGGACTGGTGTCGCAAATGTACAAGTTGTGCGGCTGTAAAAGGACCTCAGACTCGCAGTAGAGGTGCATTAAAATTGTACAACGTCGGTGCACCATGGGAAAGGATAGCCCTAGATGTTGCGGGACCTTTTCCGGAAAGTGAAAGTGGTAACAAGTATTTCATGGTTGTAATGGATTACTTCACTAAGTGGCCGGAAGTCTTCGCCATTCCAAATCAAGAAGCCTCAACAGTTGCAGATAAACTAGTTCATGAAGTCTTCTGTCGTTTTGGAGTACCCTTGGAGATTCACAGCGATCAAGGAAGGAATTTTGAGTCCCAAATATTCCAGGAAACTTGTCGAGTTATGGGTACTCATAAAACGAGAACAACTTCTTACCACCCACAATCGGATGGAATGGTGGAACGATTTAATCAGACATTGGAGAGATACCTGGCAAAAGTCGTGGAAAACCGGCAACGCGATTGGGACAAGCATATACAACCGTTTTTGCTGTCATACCGAAGTGCTGTTCACGAAAGTACATCGGTGACACCAGCCTTCGCCAACTTCGGAAGAGAATTGCGGCTGCCTGCAGATCTGATCACCGGAATACCACCTGATGCCCCACGCAGTATAACCGATTATGCGAATGACTTGCGGAACAAAATGAATGATATTTATGAGCACGTCAGACAATCGGGCCAGCAAATGTCTGAAAAGATGAAAACCCGTTATGACCGCAAAATTAACAATAAAGGGTTCGACGAAGGTTCACTAGTGTGGTTGCACAATCCAGTTCGCAGTAAAGGGAAATCTCCTAAGCTTCAAGCTAAATGGGACGGGCCGTACCGGATTGTGACAAAAATTAACGACGTGACCTATCGTATACAGAAAGGTACAAGAAGTGCTCCTAAGATCGTCCATGTGGATCGACTGGCGCGTTATTATGGGACCGATGATGCTCGGGACGAGCATGTCTTAGGAGGGGGCAGTGTTACGCGCCAGGATTAATGTCGGGTACATTAAGTTACTACTAGCGCCATCTAGTATCGAGTAGCAGAACTAGTAGGGTCAAGTACCTTCTAGATATTTCTTTGCCAGAACATTCCACACTTCTCGGTATCTGGTCAGTCGGCAGCGGTAGTTACGAGTACTTTCCAGATGTTTCGAGAATGGAAGTTTCTAGAATAAACTGACCTATAAAAGGAGCGCGTATTCCGCGACCGAGTCAGTATTGGATTAGCGATACAAGCGAATACTTCGAAAGCGAACTTCAAGTGCGAATAAAGTGATCAGTGGTGAAGTTGTGTGTTATAATTAGTGAGTTTAAAGTTGTAATTAGTGTTTTTAAATTAAAGTGTCATTTTGGTTATTTAATCGGCTGTTTTTATTGTCACGAACCTCAAGCTCGTAACATTAAGTTCGTTAGTCAAACGAGGTCAGTTTAATTGTGTTAGTAAATTAAAATATGGGTTTATAGAGTGTTTAAATTACGTCTAAAAATAATAAACGAAATTATAAAATCACTACTATGACAAATAGATAAGATGTCATGAATGATGAAGTGCTTTATGTACAATATCGATATATTCATAGGCTTGTTCTAACTACATATGTATATATCGGTAGATTATTTACAACGAGTACGATCCATTGTAAGTAAACCGAATATAAAAAAGTGTACTGAGAGAATTTCACTTATCGAAGTTTGCGAGGAAAAACACACAAAAAGTTAATATTTTAGTAGTCGCCTTAATTATTTTTTTGCACTGGTCCCATGTTACTTGGGGTTTCCGTCCTGTCAATTGTCACGCTATCACTCCTTTGTTTTTCAATATAAATAGTAAGTAGGTAATAACGAAATTAAGAAACGACATTTATTTTCGTCCAAATATAGAATGCTCCTAAGTGCTTTTTTATTTTTTTGTGAGTGGCGTCTCGCAGTTCAACCTATGAGGTTGTCGACTGCTTAACCGGGCTTCCCTATGGTGGCCTTAATATAATATTAGGGCCAGGGCTTATAAAAAACTTTGCTCCTAAGTGCGTGGTCATATTTAAGGGTGGTGTTCTGTAGCTGCTAAACAGTAAACACACAATATCAAAATAAAAAAATATTGACTTTTTTCAAAAAAAAACGTGACTACGTAAAACGTCAAGAAAGTTCCACAAAAACACCTTTCAAGTATCCTGATGCAGTCGGTAGCAACAAATCTTTAATTGAACTGCAAATAAACACCACTAACTGCATCAGACAGCTTCAAAACTTTTTTTCTTAACTGTTCAGTAGATTTTTTGCACTCGGGTTTTAAAAAAAAGTCATATTTAAAAAAAAATATTTTTTCCTTATTGTATAGCAGATACAGAACACCACCCTTAAATATGACCACGCTCTTCTTGAACATCCTGTATAATGGAAAACAGATGTTTTCCACTAGTTCTAACTCGGACACTCGTAGTCTCCAAGCAAACAATGATATATAAACAAGTAACCGTCTTCATTTCCTGCGTTATATGGAAAATTCTATTGAAAACATTTCCATTGTGGAGGACACAACGGTTATGTTAAAATTCACCTTTAAATCCGAATAAAGTAAAATTACATTGGTATTTAATGTGATGATATGTACTATTTAATTTATTTCGTTAATGTTCGTTGCTGAAGCGTTTTAAGCTGTTATAAAATAGCTAATATTATTATTACCCCTCATACCATACAAGCAGGAGGATTCTTATACAAGTTTGGATCAGACATAGATACCATTATTTTCTTCTTCCATACTTTGAATTCTGACGTTCAATCAATATTCATCTACTCTCCAGTCGTAATACTCGTATCTCAACGCATATGGAAAAAATATTTCCTACATTTTACTGAGTCACATGTTTGGGATTGTCTCCTTGTCTTATTTGTTTTTATACGACACATGACTACGTCCCGAAAGACGACTTCACTCACATACCTAACGGTGGCTATAATCATGTTCCAATTTCAAAATTCATATAGTCTATGTCATTTAAGCTTATTTTTTTATTTTTATTTATTAAAGGCATACATACAGCTATCATTACAGATTTAGATGAATCTAATGATTTGACCTCATTGCTTAAAATATGTCCAGTCTAGGCTTTACGGTGTGCTAAAGAAAAATACACTCATAAATTCTCTTGAAAAGCTTTACCCTCCTTCTACGACAGTCAAGTAAAAAAGTAAACTTACGAGAAAATATGAATCAGTACGAATTTGTGTACAAACGCCCAAACGCAAAATACCACCATCAAAGATTAGAAAAGCCCAAGTAAAATTCGATTATGGAACGACAATATTTTTTAAATATTCTGTAGAGCGAAGGCAGGCAAAGGAAGCACATTTAAAATGCCACTTGGACTCAGAATCCCTGATTCTGCTTCGTTGACGCAATTAATTTTATATTAACGCCAGGAGACATCTGGATCTGGAGTCTTTTAAAGGGAGTTGAAATTTTATGTTTATTTTAGTTATTAATGTGAAACCATAGCCCACAATCAGGTTACGTACGAAGAAGCAAGCGATGATAAGAGTAGAGTAGAATATATCTACTTTATAGATACCTATAAATAGTAATACATATGTTTTACAAGAAATTTTAATTTAAAAGGGTTCAATGGCGGTCTTATCGCTGACTACGATTTCTGTGCGACAAACTTTGGAGGGATGTACTGATAGAACCTTAAAATAAATGATGAAGGAACGATATGATGAAGCCTAAACTTAGCATACGGGTATAGACCATGTCTTGAATAATACATTGGATACTTTTAATGCGCGGGCGAAGCGGCTGACGGTAGCTAGTGATAATAAATAAATAATAAATAAATAATAATAAATAATAATTATTGATAATAAACTTTAACTATATATAGGCTGTTCCAGAAGTGCGTGGTTATATTTAAGGGTGGTGTTCTGTATCTGCTATACCTACAGATTCAGAAAAAAAACAATATCGAAATATATCCTTTACTCTATTATTATATTACACACTTACGGAACGTCCTGTATACTATTATACTCAAAAAAATCTCGTTACTGAAAATTGCATGACACACTGAAATATTCCTCGAAATACAAGCCAGACTGAGTACATAAGTAAATGAAGTGTCCACAGAGGCTGTTTGAAGAGGTAGCCATAAAAAAGGTTTCAGACGAGAGTAAATAATGACTCTGTAATTAATGAACAATAAAATTAACTTTTTTGGATCATTTCACGTGTACTTTTTCTGTTTTTAATATTTGATGTAGCTTTTGTTTTATGTTAAAATGTTCTTACAAATGAAATTCATGAAGGGCTTGTTTTCTTTAGGTACATATTTTATTTACATAAGGCTCTCCATTGGTAGTCTACCAACGTAGTGATATAAGCCTTATATACTCGTAAAAGTCACCTGTAAAATAGACTTTCTTCAAAGCTCTTAGCATAGGCACCGACTACGCTTTAGAAAATTAGTGACGATAATAAAATTTCATAAAAGAAAATCTTCTACGCAGCAACCTCTAAATGAACCTCTATTATTCATGTGTGCAAAATTTCGTTCGGTCACTGCCCTTAAATAAATTAAACCTTTTAAGCCTATAAATAATCGCATTTTCATTACTTTTCATCTCTTTTCATGTGACATTGGGCCGACTTTTTGACTGCCAATGACATTGTCAGGTATTCAATTTGGGCATTCGGGCATTTGGTTTGCCCACAATCTGCCCGGCCGATCTCCTAATTTCCGCTGTATTATAATTCGATTACTGAACAGGACGTGGGCGCAATTTATGTACTTACTTGTGAAATTATGTATTACTGAAATGTAGATCAACCTTTCCATGTAGGTACATATATAAATCATTCATGTAGGCCCGGGCGAAGCCGCTGGCTTATGTAGGAGAAAACGTTTGAGATTAGTTTTGTATTGTTGTAAAAGTTAAAAGGTCATTGTGTTACTAGGTACCGCCATGATTGAATTGTTCTACGGACAATTTCGCTAAAAATGGCGGGCGCAATATCGCGTCTCGCGGTCGCACCTTTCTGCGTGAGCTTTAAAGAGGTTGGTCATCACCGTGACCTTGTATCAACGATCGCTTTCCTGTCTCCATAAACTAAGATTTCTCTTTTGCCAACATGTAACCAAAGGTTTCAGGCCCCTACTATGACGTCAAACGCCATCAAGATTCCGTTGTGAGAGCGACACGGAGCTATACAGGGACTAATAACACTATCCTTTTTTCATTACAGATATAGTAGGGGCCTGAAAACTTTAGTTGCTAGTATGCCTCTTTTTTATGGATGGGAAATCAATAAATAACTCCTTGTGTATCAGACTCTTACTGACTAAAACCCATCCATGTTCCTCCTAATGCCCTTTGCTTTCCAGGGCCGCGTTGAATCTTTCGAACAAATTCCGCAACCCTGGCAGGCTCTGGCCCTAGTGGGCCTCGTCTCCTTGCTAGTATGCCCCGCGCGTAATTTTCACTAGCAAAGTTGGTTGTTGCTAGGCATCAAACGATACCTTGAATACTAATTATCAAGTGTTTGTAATTTGCCGACACAACTAACATATCAAGTTGCCTCGTATGGGCAAACGGATGCAAACGGGAATGGAAGTAAAGAAAACAATAAGGCATTGAAAACCGTTAGCTAGTTTCTATTCTATTCGTATAAATGCTTTAAAGATACCGGTGTCTATTCGAGCAGAAGTTATTTTTGGATCTTGGCCTAGGATTTTCTGGAGGCTATATTGTATCATCATCCTGTGAATTTGAAGAGTTTCAAACGTCCGTATAGATAATCGAAACTCTTATAGGATCACTTGGGTGTCTGTCTGTCCGTCTATCACAGTCAATGTAGGTACTCTAAATCTATTGAGTCGATTCAGTTCCAATGTGGGAGGGAGTCGGACGCATAGCGCTATCCCTTATTCACATCGGGATCTTGGCATTTCAGTGTTCTATTATATAGGTCCTGCATATCGTCTGTATTTCAAATAATTTCAATCCAATCCAAAGGACCAAATCGCAGAAGCCTTTTTTATCCCAACTGCTAATGACTCACAATCAGTCACTGTTGAAGAAATGCTAACACAGTCCCGATTCAAGCATCAATTTATGGGTTGTGGAAGTGTATGTAACTGGCAAGTGTAATTAATTACCATCGACTCAGCAGATGGGCGTCACTTGCGAGACTTCGCCATTATAAACGGTTCGCTTCATTTTGTATGTATATATCTATATGTGCATGTATGTTTGTGTGTGGAGCTATAGCAATGCTTGATGAACTGTGAATGCCAAAGCCAGGGTGTTGTCGTGAGGTTGGCTTATTTTGAAGCATGTTTTGGCTGAGGAATTCAGTGTTATTTTGTGCTGCATGGTACTAAAGTCAATTTAATAAGTCGGTGTGTTTTTTTGAAAATGAATTCACCTTTTGAACACTTGTACATAAGTTTATCATCTGCCTAGCCTGTTCGCTTTTGATTTCCACGACCCAGGAATGAGTACCACAATGTAGTATTGTATGTTATGCTAGATTATTTCTTGTCAAAAATTATGATAAAACGATAGAACCGAAAAACCATTTTGGACTTTAAACTCGTATATACGAACTACGAAAGAAGCGCCACATTTTTCGTCCAGATGTTTCAATGACATTCGAAATGCGATCAACCACATTGTTTACAAAGCTCCTATATACATGGCTACCACCATTCTTGGTGCATGTTATTGAGACAGCGTCGATCTGGCTTTACCTTTTAAGGCAACAAAATGTATGTTAGTAAAAGTGATTCTCTTCAACGCCTTCCCGACAACCGCATTGCAATGTTAATCTTTATATTTCTCATATGGAGTCGGTATGTAGGTACTTGTAGTTTGTTTCATGGAAGAACTCAATTTAATTTCTGGATATTTTTTCTTTCATGACCTAGATCGCCTTCTTCAAATAATTGTTTATACGTTTCCGAAGAACGTTCAGAGTAGTGGACATGTGTTCAACAACACAAGTATTATTAACAGTCTACTGCTGGACACTGGCATCTGCAATCGCACGCCATTCATTTTGATTCTTAGTAACTCTAATTTAGCTACTATCATTACCGTTGCTGATTCATGGTCTCCTCTCAAAAACATTCATGACATTTCATGGCTTCGAACATTTTTAATCCAAATTGAGTTTACTAACAGCGGTAGGTTCATGAGTATGTGAAACGAGGCGAAAGATAGGTAATTTACTACTGAATTCAGTTCCAATCTATTCGTTAAACCCGGATTTGTACTAACTCAGGAATTAAACCCATCGTACCCAAAACACGTGTAAAACATTAAAGAGGAATTAAAACATATTAACGATTTCCTCAACTTTATTCCACAATGATTCGCGTCCCAATTTTATTATGATTTAAAACGTAACACATGTAGAAACTTCTGTTTTAATGATTAGAGTATCAGGACATTTGGTTGGCTTACAAACAACAAAGTAATCTCGGGCACCCCTCCATACATCACTACTTGTGACAATCCAGGGTAATAATTCAACTCAGACGATGTTGGCGAAATAGTGTAATTAGCCACGACCAACCAAACTCAACCCCACACGCAACACAAAGCAAACTAACAGAGAGACCAACACAAACTAGCCACAACTCCATAATTGGTCAGATTACAATGATTTAAATGAACTTTTGTTTCACACTTCCCTTATGATTCCGCTTAAATTCTGTAACATATTGCTAAATGCTCCTCTAAATCTTTTTCCTTAAACCTTAATATGCTAACCGCGTTTCTCTTTTCTATTAAAATGTATATTTATGTGGGTACATTTTGCTTGGAGCACTTAGGAAAATTTCGCCTCTCTTGTGAACTCACCAAGGCGTGAGAGTATGTAAACTGTACTTTTCAGCCCAAATTAAGTCTTGAAATGTACCTGCAAACAGAAATATGAAGGAAGTCGTTGATACGGCAGATGGTTATGTATTTAAGTACTTAAGCGTCTTAAATGTACCGTCAAGAGTATGAAATGTGTTCTTCATTCAATTTTGTTTACTGAATAATGTCTTGTAAATGAAGGTATTTTATTTCTGTGTTCCTATTTGTTTATCGTTCTCATACGTAGTCAAAGTCAAAGTCAATTCATTTATTTCAACTAGACCATTAAAAGGCACTTTTGAACGTCAAATTTACAGTTTAAAATTAAAACATAAGTGACTCTAGTTGTCCATTCGCAAAAAGTAGATTCTTATGGAGAACTCTTTTCAAATATAAGTTTTACAATATTTTGTATACATTGATCAATTGATTATATTATGTGAGCACAATGCATCCAACATTACACTAATATACAGCACACACTTATATACTATTATAGGTACAACAAAGCAATACAAGCAGAGATAAAATTAAGTTTGCTAGTAAGGGACATGGTACTCACATATTTACAATATAATTAAAAACAATGGATCAGTGTGTGAGTTAAATTACATATTAAAAACCTGAAAGTACACCAGTAAATAAAACAAGTTTGACTTTTTCTACTATACCCTCGATTGTCCTATGGAGCAGGACCAGCATGTTTCCAAGCATTCTTATCTTTAATATAATCATCTAGTTTGTAATATGCTTGTTTGCAAAGTGTGGTTTTAATGTAAGTTTTAAATTTTCTTTCATTTAGTTCTAATATGTCACAAGGTATTTTGTTGTAACATTTAACACAGTACCCCATGAAAGATGTTCGTACTTTGGCTAATCTATAAAATGTTTGATCTAAATTATTTTTATTTCTAGTATTAAAATGATGTCTATCACTAATTTTGTTAAAGAGATGTCGATTTTTTCTTACATACATAATATTCTCATAAATGAATTGACAAGGTACTGTCATAATATTAATCTTTTTAAAATGAATACGTATGAGGAATAACCCAAAATGGTTACAGAATAAATATATGACTGTAGTTAAAGTTCGTGGACTTGGTGTAGGTAATCCATCTCTATTGACGCAAATCGTCGAGACTGTCGCTGATAGTGATACCTACGAATGCATTGAAATATCCCCCGCTGTTATTTTCTGATTAATTTCGTTGCGGGATCTTAGACACTTGAATCGCTTCTCCAGGACTTGTCGACCTTAATAGGGAATATGCATAAAAAAAATATTTATTATCTACTAGTGGACCGCCCCGGCTTCGCCCGGATATCAATGATTTTTTCAAAATTTTCTTTCATAAGAACCTTCTCCTGACAATTACAAACACAACAAAAAAAGAATTAGCGAAATTGGTCCAGCCGTTCTCGAGTTTTGCGCTTAGCAACACATTTAGCGATTCATTTTTATTATATAGAATTCACTTTATCTGAAAATATACATAAATATAATACTTACAGTGAAATTAGAATCAAAATTGATCGAAAAACAAACGAGATATAACTATTTTAAACAAATATATCTGTCTCTCTCGCGGAGACGCCGTTTTCTGTGGCAGCCGTATAGGCGACATAGTATTTGACGTCAGAGTTCGTATCGGACTTCTTTCTAATTGTCATCTATGAAGCTTTATAACTTCATCGCTGATGTAGGTATTTAAAAAAATATTTCATAATTGTTTACTAGAGCCAATAAGTATTTCATTTTGCAAATAAAAAAAATGCATGCAGATTCCCTATTGCCTCGATTTTTACTGATGGTCGACACTTTTTATAATGGCTTTCAGGAGTTGTTAGGAATAGTGTGGCGAGCGTTACCCAAAACATAAAATGCATTGAAAACTTTACGGCAAGCCCTAAAAATAACAAAGTAACAAAAGAATTTTTCCCCAAACATAACCAAAAATTACTTCTACTTAAACACAATGCATCTAAAAACGCACGCAACAAAGGCGTTTTTAAACAATGAAAACGAGGTTTTATTCTACCATAACAATAAAAACGCACCTCGTTCCTTTCCTTTTTTCTTTAAAAATGCAAGCATTAATCTGTACTGCCTGGCCCCTTAGACAGAAAGGATCCGTAATGGTTGCATGCCTAATGATTCCCGAAGGCGAATTAGATTTAATTTTTGATTCTCTTTGTTTAACGGTAGTTGTGAAATATTCAAGTGTTACTTGAAGCTAGCTTACGAGGCTAAAGAATATCAACCGCACGGGTCGATCAAGGTTAAGCAACGCTTGCCAAGGTTGGTCTGTGGATGGACCATCTTAACATACAGAGTTTCCTCCGTGCCTCGGAAAGCACGTTAAGCCGTTGGTCCCGCCTGCCATTTGTATATCTTTGGCAGTCGTTACAGATTGTCAGAAGCCAGTAAATCTGACTCCAGTCTAGCCAAGAACCACCGTGTACCCAGTTAATGGGTTTTGGAGGTGGTAGGCAGCCGTTCCACGTAAAATACTGGTATTCAGCTGAATCCGGTTTTTTTTTTAGTTAACATAAATGACTTGCCCCAATTACTTAAAAATCAACCAAAGATGGTATTATTTGCGGATGACACATCACTAATATTTAAAATAGACCGACGTTCACAAAATCTTGACGACGTCAATAGTTCTATTCATCAGGTCCAAAATTGGTTTACGGTAAACAACTTGGCCCTAAATAAAAAAAAAACTAAATGTATTAGATTTTCTTTACCAAATGTTAAAAGTAGCGAATGTGACATCATGTTGAATGGAGAAAAACTGAAGTTCATTAATCAAACGGTTTTCCTAGGTATCACATTGGACGAGAAATTACAATGGGGGCCTCATATAACATATCTTGCGGGTCGTTTAAGCTCAGCCGCGTATGCTGTTAGAAAGATAAGACAGTTAACAGACGTAGAAACCGCACGTTTGGTCTACTTTAGTTACTTTCACAGCATTATGTCGTACGGTATTTTGCTGTGTGGTCGGGCTACTGACATTGAATCCATATTTATTTTACAAAAGAGAGCTATCAGAGCCCTTTATAACCTGCGTCGCCGTGATTCTCTTAGGGAACTTTTTAAAAAGATTAATATTATGACAGTCCCTTGCCAATTCATTTATGAAAATATTATGTATGTGCAGAAAAATCGACATTGTTTTAGTAAAATTAGTGATAGACATAATTTTAATACTAGAAATAGAGACAAATTAGATCAACCATTTTTTAGATTAGCTAAAGTCCACACTTCTTTCATGGGGTATTGTGTTAAATGTTACAACAAAATACCTTCTGACATATTAGAACTAAATGAAAGAAAATTTAAAACTTATGTTAAAAGTACACTTTGTAAACAAGCATATTACAAATTAGAAGATTACATTCAGGATAAGAATGCTTGGAAACATGCTGGTCCTGCTCCATAGGACAATCAAGGGTGTAGACAAAATCAAACTGGTTGATTTATGAATTAACTTTATAGATAGGTATACTGTTTCTTTTTTGTGTTTTTATTTTCTGTTTAATTAATGGTTATTAAGATTATCTGTAAATATGTGAGTACCATTTACCTATTTTTTTTTTAGAAAAGGAATAAGTACCTCTGCTGGTTATACTTTGTTCTTATAAGTAGCATACTCTGGGTGTATCGTCCCCACATAATATTAAATTAGTTTTTGTATACCAAATTTAGTAAAATCATTATTTGAAAAGAGTAACTATGGAGTTTCTTGTCCGTTCTTCTCCATAAGAATCTACTTTTCCGAATGGACAGTAGAGTCACTTTATTAATGTAATATTATTATTTTACTGAACTGTAAATGCTGACGTTCAAAAGTGCCGTTTAATGGCCTAATTGAAATAAACGTTTTTGACTTTTTGACTTTTGACTTTTGACTGGAAGCCGATCCCAATATGATGATGATGACTTGAAGGTATGCCTACAGGGTGATTGGTTATTGAGTGGGTTCCTTGAAATGGGATGTTGTAGGGCGAATTTGCAACGATTTTGATCCGATAACTGTGGGGCAAAATGGGTTGTTTTCAAGTAATCGAACTCTTGTCAAGAGATTTTTTAAGAAATTCTCAGAGCTTGGGTACTTATTAGTGGGATTTGTTCGTTCATGAGCTTTCAGAAAAGTATGAGATAACACAAATTGCAATTTTTGGTCGTAAGATGGAAAATTTTCAAAAAAAAATTATTAGGGATCCAAGTTACCGATAACTGGAACTTGGATTCCCCCGAGTATATAAATGTAGGTATAAATTGTTAGGAATATTGTGCTTGAAGAACAGTCTTGTACTTAGAGAAAGCAATTTGTATATGAACAATGGTTCGTACGTGTTGATGAAATAGGTTGGTTAGAATTTAGTTTGATTTATATTACTGAATAAGGTTATGTATGGTCTGAAGTTAACATGTTAATTCGAATGTGACCTTCGCTTTGACAAATGTTTTGATAGAGCTTGTCTGCTGAAAATTTAAATAGGTAGGTACCTAATACAGTTACTTATGGCATTTGCATGAAATCATTTTAAAATAACAGGAAAAGAAAAACGTATAAAATGTGGTGATCTATAAACTTACTTCACATCACAAGCAGTTTTTCAATACGCCTACATACTGAAAAACTGCTGAAGAAAAAGTTCTGAGGTTGACTGCTTTTATTATTATTATTCTCTTTTTTCATTTTCCTTACATATTAATTTAAATTTTTAAATATTTCTTAAAAAAACACCCTTTAAAAAAAAGCCAAATTAAACATTTTGAAAAAACCCACGACGCTTAAAACGTAATTGGAAAAGGATAAAATAATTTTAAAACCCCCGACTTAGTAAAAAACCCAAGAATATCCGTCCGGAGCTGCCATTTAATGAACTAGTTTCTTTGCAGTGTTATAATAACGTGAATAATTGGAGATATTTTATCCATCCATTCCTTCTATTGGTCACGGTGTTGTGCCTCCTCCTTCCAATTCAACTCGTCTCGCTGTTTAACTGCTTTTAAACAGCCATTAATCGTGTAGGTTTCCTAATACCTTTTCAGTAGCCACTGAAATAGTTCAAGAATAAAAAACATGAAAGCTCATAAAATACTCAGAGATATCATTAAGTGTTCCACTTAAAAAGTGCTGTTTACTAAAGCATTCTGTTTACTAGATAGCTTTGATCAAGTATTGAAAGCCAGGCTTTTCATTAATCGCCTTGTACCCACTTAGTGCACACGGAAACCAGCTACTATTCTTAGAATCTAAAAAGTAGAGCGAAACGGGTTTTCTACATTTTTTTTTTGTTTAGTTAGATTTTCAAGTATCCCTTTGGTTTGTTGTAATTAATAGTATGAAGTATCTAATAGACATATACGTAACCACAATAATTGTGGTTCTATATTTAAATATTGATAGATAGGTAGTAAAGAGCCGAATTTATTGTGCCATAAACTAGAATTTATCTTTTTTTGACTATGTAGGCAGGTTAAACTAAAGAACGCCACCTGCCTCATGCTTTAACTTATAACGTATACATATTTATTTATATCTCGACAAACATTCTAAAGTTATATTTTATGCTCACAAAACCTAAACATCCTGCTATCCTCCCGCTAAAACTACATCGTAAAGCAAGTCCCTACAACTTTGTTGACACACTTCCTTCAAAGTCCGTTCTAAAATTATCGAGCACTTTACTCGGTAAACGTACTTAAAATATCGTGTGTTTCAGGAATAGGTACGTTACATAGAACTTGGAAGCCCTGGGCCAGCAGGGACTAGAGAAGTCACTAATATAATGTTAGAGCCCGCGCAATGTGTGCTGAGCACAAGTTTCAGATGTCATAACCAAAGTCAGAATTGACGTCATCGTCACAGATTCTACATTCGATGTCAACGATGTTATCATAACTTGCTACCGGACTCCGTTCAATCCTTGGACGCCACTCGGTCACTGCATTAATCCATCTGTGCTCACCGCGCCTTATCAGGTGTCCTAAAACTCTAGTGAGACAACCAACACTCCTTTTTCCAACCCTTGAAAGCCGGTTATTCACTACATTACCGAATTGTCATCACCGCATCTTGCCAGGTGTCCTACCCATCTCCAAACGAGTTACGGAAACTCGATTTTAGAATTGTTATGGATCTTCACACTTATCTAAAGTCGGGAGGAATAGAAGGAGGAAAGAGTGGCCTCTGCCCCACAATGAGAAGGTTGAAAAATAAATATAATAATTATAAATGGGCCTACTAAGTATTTCTATGAATAAACACTCACTATCAGTATTGGTTTGTATGGAAAGTTTTGATGATGCCGTCTCCAGAAGTGGCCGCTGAGGCGTTTCCTTGTTCTATGGCACGTTAGTTCTTACAGTGAACTGTTTTCATTACTGGAACACGCGACGTCCGAAGGCAATTTCCTTTAATTCGCTTTATCCATCATTGATTCACTCCTGACGTTTGACGGCTGAAGAAATTACTTTAGGCTCGTTTAATATTAGGTATATAGTGTACCTGTGTTGTTTGTGTTTTTAGGTAAATAGCGGTGTGCTTTTGTTTGCATTTTGTGTTTGGTACAAGTTGGAAATTCAGCTGGAAAAAGTTAGGGGAAAATATTTTCGTGTTCCGCCGTTTTTTACTTTACCCCACGGTAAAAGAAGTTAGTTATGTTTTTAAATTATTTTATTGTAAAATTTTTGGTGATTAATTTGCTGCTCAAGCATTATTTTTGTTAAAACATTCTCAACGGTATTCGTACTTAAGTTCTAGGTCTAAGTGTGCGTGTAAATATAATGTTATTGTAGAGAATAAAAAATACTAAAATAGTTACAGCAGATATCAACAAAGGCTATCTACATTGAAACCCAATATTATACAACGTATAAAATCTGACCAGGTAGTAGCACCACTAGTCGTTACTATGTTATTCATTTTAACCGTATTTCCTACTACATTAATCTCTGTAAATGCCGGATATGCTGAAAATTATAACGCCCACCTTCCGGGATGTTCCCTGCCTATACGCAATATATAAAGGGGATATATAATATACTTTACTATAGGATTAATTGTGTTAAGTCGAACGGCTTATATGTAGACTTGGGTGTATGAAACGGTTGAAAGGGTACATTTTATTTGAAATATGTAACTTGAAATTCCCCTTTGCAAAGAACTTCGTATGTTTCATGTTCTATGTTTGATTCATTAATAGGACTCAAGAGGAAGAAGTTTTAAAGTATTAGAAGTTACATAGACTAGACATTTTCTAAATGGGCTAAGTTTTGTACTGCATTTAAGTTAATATTGAAAACTTAGGCATATAAGTTTAAAGCAATCCTCAAGTAATATAAGGAGTTTCAAAAGAAAATTGTCTTACGAATAATCGTAAAAGCAAGATTTGAATAAAAGACCCAAAACAGAAAAACCTTTTGGGGAGAACTAAAAAAGTAGGGATATAGGTATCATAAATTTATTATTACTGAAGATGAAAAGTTATATAAGGCTATATTCGCGTGTAGCTGGCCTTATTAAAGATTCATTTGTAGCGGATCAAGGTGGGCAGGCGCCTGCCGGCACACTCTCATCCCACTTTCAAATGAAGTGCGAAAGGTTTTTTTCCACGAAAATCTATTATTGTATCATTGCTTTTAGGATTAAAATGTATGGCATGAATAGTTTATACGATTCCTGGTATTTTTCACGTCATAACGTATTTCTGTCCAGGCTTCACTTTCACGATATGTGAAGAAAACGCTTTGGTAGATTTCAATATAATATCGAGGACTGATGTCCCAAGCAAAAATATCACACTGAAACAACACACTGCTCCTACCAAAATAAAGATCGCCGAACAGCAAATAACGAAAGCGCCAGAATACATATTAAAGTTCGCCAAAAACCAATATCTTCGTCGATATTTGCAGCCGCTCTCATATGGGTTCTATTCATCGGGCTTGCAATAGAGGCCTAGATCCCAATAGGAATTGCAATTAGGCCTCAATTTACGCATAGTTTGGAGTGGAATTTCATTCGTGGGGCCACCTCAGTCTTCCCGAGGAATTCCTTGACTTTCCTTTACGGGCTCACCGAGATGTTGGGATGCCCGTTACCGCGGCGAGGCATCCCTTGACACTTGTATTTGTATTACCATTGCTTAGGAATGGCTATTGTTTGAGCAATATCGATGGTGTTGTTCTGTGTCTGTGTGTTTAGTGGGGAGAGTTGTAAAGCTTTCTGTTAATAGTGTCAAAATAGTTCCCCTCTATGTTAAAATGTTTCTTTTGTCGGTGACATAGGAATGGTGACAATTAGTAGAAGTAGTAGGTACGTGAAAAACTAGAGACCAGTTGGTTTTAACGCTCAAATAAACCAAAAAATGTGCTGGCACATTATTTGCACACATTTGGTCAAAAAGGTGCGGCAGAATACGGTATTTCATGAATTACAAAAGCGTGCGCGTAAAATTCTGGATTTCAATCGCTGCGAAAAGTTTCAAACAAAAATGTTCCATTCATGTTGTATAAAACAAAAAAAAAAACCGCGCCATTATTTATGCACAGAAAAGTAAGAAACAAAACGGTTACCGCTTTCCTATACATAATACAAGTAGGCTTGAAAAACTTTCGGTGTCTGATAGAACTCATAAATTTTAATAAAGAAGTTCGTATCTTGTTTGCGTCATGTCCCACGCGCGGTGTTTATGTAAAAGTTGTAACACACAGCAATACAAGCCGGCAATAAATGTCTCGGCCAAGTAATAAGTTTATTTTTCTATTTAGGTCATCGAACACACCAAGTTTTGGAACTCGTAACGTGCCCGATATATTCGAGTCACTCGTAAGTTGTAGCGTTTATGCGTCATCGACGATGGGGCGTGGACGCGGTATATCGATATCCTTTATTTAATGAGGGCCGAGTGAGTTTTTCTCCAAATTGAATGGTCCCGCGACAATCAGAGTTCCGTCCGCAGATCATATTTCAGCGAACGAGATAAACTTGGACAAAAGAAAGGAATCCCCGTTTACCCAATTGGGTAATGGCCCAGCTCTGTCGTTATCTCTTCCCATTATTTCTGTTTGAAGGAGGCTGTGGTGTTCTACTTAATACTAAGGGTGAAATCTTTACAAAGATCTTTGATAAAGTTCCCCGGTACTTGATCTTGTTGTGAGGAGTAATGCTCGGATAAATTGCTTTTGCGGTCGCTCAATAGGTTTATGTTACATGCAGGCTACCTTGTAAAGAGGGAAAATATATTAAAAAGAAAAACTTTTATACCAGCTATTTTAAAATTTTGTAACACAAGGTATTTTGATCCTTTTTGTATTTGAGTTTCGTATTGTTCGTTTAATATTTCAAAGCTTACATAGTTAATATTAAGACCTGTTTCTAAGTATTGATCAAAGTAATAAATTACTTTGACTAATTACTTACTCGAGTGTTAAGTCAATCAAAGACAACGAGTGTGGCAAAATTTCTGAACAAGTATTTTAGATAGACGATCAGCCTTAATTAGATCAGCAAACTCCGTGTGAGTAGTTCCAGATTTCAAAATCTCCCTTTTGGGTAGGTCCATAATTAGTTTAATTTTCGTCCGCTTGGACATCAAAGGCGCCAAGTCAGCGTACAAATCGAAAACAAGAAAACGTTGAGAGCTAATATTTATTTGTTTTTCCACTGAAGTTGTGAAAGTCAGTGACCGAAGTTCAAGTATCTGTTCTCACTTATGAAGTTGCGAGACTTGAGCTTTCGAGTTCTAAGGTCCGCGTATCGATGAAAGTTAGTCACTAACTAAACCCGATTATAACCGTAATTCAGGCCAGCTACAGGGACTTGGGAATGTAGGTCGGATTACATCAGATCTGGGCGGCTGAAGACGAAAAGCCTCAGTCAAAGGGAGGCGAAGTTCGCAAACAACTTGAGCTTGATAACCGATGGCGTTTGGCGAGGCGCGTTTTGATGTTAATGACTTTTTGGAACATTCGCCAGATGTTGGCCTGTTAATATTGTGTAGGAGGTTCCAAGGTCTCGGGATTTTAGTAGTGTTTTTGCTGAAATTGGAATATTTTGGATACTAAATTGAGCTCAAAGGTCCTGTTTTAGATTTCAGTCTTCAGCCTGCAGGAATAGTGAGAAGAAAGGCCTTTGACCTGAAGCGGGTACATAAAGACTGAAAAAAAAATGGTTAACGATGAGACGATATTTTTTAGACAGGTTCTTACGAGGAATTTTCAACCACATTTCTCTACTACGAAGTGAATAGTTAAGATAATTTTCTAGACAAGTACCGACAAAAATAACTAGGTATTCTTGGAAAGTGGCACAAAATATAATGCTCCACCATTTTAAAAGAAAAGCTGAAAACACTTGTTTGCTTTTAGAACACTTTAAACTGCTCAAGAACATCCTTGAAAGTTTTTCCCTCCCATATTTCCTGGCGACGCTTATATTTTAAAATGTCCGTTGCCCAACTTTGCTCTTATTTGTTACACCGTGCATTCGGCCATAATTCACTTCTATTTAACGCGGTAACTCGAAGACATTTTTAAAAACTGCAGTTAACGGTGATTTACCTTTTTAGCTAATTATTTTGGTGATATTTTAGAAGGAGTTTAATTTAATTAAGTTAATCTGTGCGCTTGGCTTTTCTTTAAACCCTTTGTATGCCGTTTAACTTGTACAGTTTTTTGGCTTGGTGTTTTATATGACAGATCTACAATACTCTATAGTTACATATACATTTGAGGTTATTTACTTAATTATTATGCCTCAGGTTACAGTAGCACTATAAAACAACTAAAAAACATCAAACCTTTTAAAAAAATTGACCCAAACAAAAAGTTTTCAACCCTAAAATGACGGATGCTTTTTCGCCGAACTTCACGACGGCATATCGAGCGGCGCGAGTATTATGAACCGTATTCATATCAAACGCTAAGTTCCCGCGAAAACATCCTCCTTTGCAATTGACGAAAGCCACATTACTTTTTAATTTGAACCGTTGGCTCTCGGCAAAAGAGAGACTTTATTACACTCAGAGGTATCTCTCTTTTGACCCGTACGTCCTTTGTGCGAGCTATTTTTTATTCATTTCAACGGATTCATACGGGAGTTAGAGCCCTTCTACCGACTTCCCTTTTCGATGTTATGTGTTTCGACTCTCGTTTTTAGTCTAGGAAAAAATGATCGCGGTATTTATTTTCTTCACACTGTTGCTGTCTCTCTTCAGCTGTTTTACTCTGCAACGATTACGAGCTGCCATTTGAAGGGTTAAACACTTTTAACTTAGACTGCAGAAAAGTTAAACAAAACCACCACTTACAATTTTCGTATTGTTTTTGTTCTTTTCTATAGTAACTGAATATTAATTAAATTCCCGTTTGTTTCAGGTATACAACGTTACTCCAAGGAGCAACTCTAGAAATAAGTATTCAGCTTACTACTAAGCGAAGAAAGAAACTGGTTATCATTCCCATTAACTTTAATATGCATGTAAAAACTTTTTGTTTCTGTGTTGCGAAGTGCTCTTGAGAGTCCTTTAGATAGATACTGGATACTATAAATAAAGGATTACGAGTCTCCGCTGTGAGAATGAGAATCGAGAGAGCTAATGCAATATTTACAGTTAGAATAAGATTGTTTGTGTCTAGTTTTACAGTGACTGTAAGATGACCGGTTGTTATTGTATTTTTATTCTCATTACTTTACTTCAAAGCATCGACTTAGTAGATATCTACTTCATCGCTTTCTCAAAACTCATAGTTTACCCTGACGTCTGTGACAAGACATCAAGTATACAATATCAACCATACATGGTAGGTACTTGTTGTACCCACAAAACAGTGGCAACGTGGTTAATATAAATGTGAAAGTAGATAGATATAATATAGACATCATAAAACTACATAATTCTTTTAGAAAATTCTTAATCTACAATGGCCATTGTATGTATTTTAGTTTAAGTTTCCTTTTTGTTTTGACTTTTGGTGCAGAATCCTACTAATATTATAAACGCGAAAGTTTGTAAGTATGGATGGATGGATGGATGTTTGTTACTCTTTCACGCAAAAACTACTAAATGGATCTTGATGAAATTTGGCACAGAGGTAGATTATAGTCTGGAATAACACATAGGATACTTTTCATCTCGGGAATATGTTCCCTTGGGATAAATTTCGACATTAACGCGGGCGGGCATCTAGTGAAGTATATGTTAAATAAATAAATGGTAATTTAGCCATGTCATTCATTAATAAGTCAGTCTCCCTAATATTTCAATTTTGTCACTTTAAAAATTACAATGTTTCGTAGTTTCAATTAAATTGCTTGTAAAACTAGATCAATGCACTAATTGAAGTGTTGTCAAAGGACTCCTATCAATAATGCTAAGTTACCTATAATTTTCCACAAGAATTACCTTCAAACAATGGGTATGAGAATTGGCACACGTTCGCAATCATATCGGTCACATTATATTATATGCTGGGACTAAATAATTAGATAATCACGTATGGATTGACCAATGCATACTTAATGACTGACTTCTTCGCTCGACTGGTTGCATTTGAAATTTTAATTTTGCACTTTGGATACTAGTTTTTTTTCTTGTTATCTTCTTATGATTATAAGACCTAGTATGGTGTGATACCATTAGATGCCTATATTCCTAATCTCTTTATTATTTTTATCGATTTCTGATGGCAAAAAATACGGGCCCCAATATTTTTTGAGAAAATGTCAGACGGACTAAACATAATTATTATTTTTCTTTCTAGGATACCCCAATTTAAAAGCTTGGCAGATCTTCTTGAAAACAGTAGATTTTTTAACACATTTGCTCAAAAAATGTATTTACGAAGCCTGTATACATTGTTAGAAAGTTAAAAATTACGAACCATGGAACGTGCGGTAAAATAGTTACTTTCATCTAAGTACCTATTTTACCGCACTCCTCTTTGTACAGCGCCGTGCGCATCCTTTACGGTTTTTTTTATACATTACAATAAAAATATAAATGCTAAAAGTTTTCTAAAAATGAAACCTAGCTAGATCAATTTATCGCCCCCGAAACTCCCTGCATACTAAATGTCATGAAAATCGTTGGAGCCGTTTCTGAGATTCAGATTATATATATATAAAGATATTAAAACAAGAATTGCTCGTTTAAAGGTATTAGATATATACTCTTTAATAAAATTTCCCAGCTACATAAATAACTCAATGATGTGGAATTGGCATAATCTCTTGGGTATTCATGATTGCCTAGTAAGCGTGGTGCATTTTAACATAGTTGTTAACTAATCCAGTTCATGTAAATTTGATTGTGAATAGTTAGTGATTATCGGGATATCGCTCTGTGAATCTGTAATATGTTTTGAGTTGTTAATATTGTTTGACTGCTCGTTTTGTTGGGACATATTAGTAAAAGCGTTAATATTCTGTATACACTTCAATATGTGGTAAAATACTAATAAGTGCGTCTTTATTTCTCATACACGGATGGATAGTAGGTGTCTAACGTGATTAAACAAAGTAACATTTTTTTTTTTTAATACCATCATCATCCGATCCCAAACTAAGCAGAGCCTGTGCTATGGCAACCAAACAACTGATAAACATACTTATATATTTCTAAATACATACATATTATAGACAAATTACACCCAGACACAGAACAAATAATCATGCTCATCACACAAAGATTTGTCCTCGGTGGGAATCGAACCCACGACCTCCGATTTAATAGTCAGGGTCACAAACCACTCGACCAACAGGCCAGTCAAAATAATGAGGAAAGGGCCCGAAAAACAGGCGAGATCCGACAACACGACAACGCTTTTTAATTCCGCTGAAACTGTTCTGTGTTTAGTACATTTTCTGTGTTTTTTTTATGTAAAATTGCCCTTAGAAAAAAGTTTATAAAAAAAAATATTTTTCATCTTATAACAATGTTGATTAATAAATCGATTCCATAGAAATACGAGAAAGATTTCTAATGTATTTGAATAATTAATCTTGCCCTAATAAATCTCATTGACTCAATAATTGAATAAAGATAAGTGTTTACTTTATACCTTCAGGAAAAGTAAATATTATTTTTTTGTGCCTACTTTTACAAGTTATTGAAAATGTTTGGAAAGATTTTCTTAAAATTGAGATCGTATTGTCTTCTTTTTTGTACTTATTATTTTTATGAGGTGTACAGTACACCATGTAGTTATTTTGTTTAAATTTTCTAAGAAATTTTGATTAAAGAATCGCGTAATCAGTATTTAAACCAATCACGTGGTTATTTTTTTATGAATAAGGCTGTATGCGATAAAGAAAATGGCGTCTAATCAAACACCATTTCGTTTTCCAAGTATCTAACTGTTAAGGGCAGCCCAAAAAAAAGGTTACAAGACTACCTTTCTTGCCAGTTACCATACCTACATAATCCCCTGCAAACCCTTTGACAAGAAAGTACTAGTATTATACGTATCTTATTACTCGATATTTTCTTCCTTCAAGTATATCCCCGGTTGCTAGGTGGCGTTTTTCGTCTGCTCATTAGCAACCGTATGACCTAGTTGAAATGTCCCTGACATTGTGATATTTCGGTTTCGTTTTTTGTCGCGAAGACTATAATAGGTATCCATGTATTGTTATATTCGTGGATTTTAACGATTTGTGAGGGATTTTAGAATGGCAAGAAACGTATGTTCAAGTCAGAACTAAATTGAGTTAGTTAATTGATAATCTTAGTATCACTACAGATGGCTACAAAATGTTTCTAAATTGTATAGTGGCATTGAATATAGAAATACATAATTATGTTAGTTAGTAAATAGAGTCCAGCTACGCCCTAAGAGGAGGTCCATACCCCATAGGGCGTGCCTTTAGCGTAAGTTTTTAATAAGACCTGGCTAAGGCCGCCACAGACAAGTCCGTTAAGCCACGGATAGAGTACTTCATCCACTGAAAAATAAGGCACAGTTGAATTAATACATTTTAAGCACTGTATTCACTATTTCTAGGCCCTACCATGACGTTATGATTCCGGTATGAGAGGGAGACGGAACAACACAAGACGCATAGCACTATCTCTTTTTGATAACGGAATCATGTTGGCAAAGGCACGTCATAGTAGGCGTCATATTCTCAGCTTACAAAGCCGCTAGTTTCGTTCAAAAACCATTAATCAAAAGTTTAGTGCTAGTCAGTAGTTTAGTTGCATAAAAGCCCATACCTAACCTACGAAGTCCACACCAGTTCTATTAAAAAAAAAAAGCATGCGGGGCAGTCTTTGAGGACTGGCGATAGAAGTGAAAACTATCTGTGAATTGTATCGTCGAGCAATTAGATTATTATTTTTTAATTTAGAAAGCGTTCGGTGACGATGACGCGAGTTCCATGATTTTTGTTTACCCAAAAAGCGCTTAACGCGCCTAAAGAAGTTTTCACTTCAAAAATTAGTCGAATAAACATCGCTCAGCGGTTTAGTCGGACGTATGGTCGGACGTGCGGCAACTAAGCCTTCCTCAACTATGTTGGTTCTAACCAGATGCGGCAAAATGTTGATATTTTATACCGAAGCGTAAACAAACTTTTAATTAGAACTGGGTTAATCAAGTCCAATAGAAAGTAGTGCACTTAATTCCATACATTATTTAATACCCCAGCGATATGGTAATTGAAGTAATCTATTTCGCTGCATTTCAATTAATCAATGCATTTGTGCCAGCTAGTTGAATGCAGAAGACTTTAAACAAAGGCTTGTTATGCCTTGTTCGAACCAGGACCTACTTTATTGGCGTGGATTGGGACATCGAACTGCAGGAAGGAACCGGAATGTGCCTTACTTGAGGCCTGAAATAGATAGTATCTAACATGTGCTTTAGTAGCGATATAATAAATCAAAAGCATATTCGATATACTAAAATACGCAATTGTATTATTTTCCTAAATAAAGAAAGAGAAATTGTGGTGCTAGATAATGTGCACTCAATTAGACACTTCTAAATCAAAATCACAATTTTTGTTATTACAACGACTTACGTGGCGAGGCATCGAAATATAAACATGCACAATGTATATTCACACTAATGATTGCTAAACGAACGAACGTGAATGATAACTTGATTGATGTCACGGAAGAAAAGAAAGACACTGAGTGCCAAACCTAAAAAGCATTAAAAAAAATATGAGACAAAGGCAAGGAGTATGATAATTAATTATTGCAAAATTGAAGATTGAAACGGGTCTACAAAATTTTTATTGACGTATTTTGTATTAAACGATCACATAAAACAGGTCAGAGGTGCAATGCTCGTATTTTTAAGCTTTCAAATTCGCATCGCAGTCACTCTGTCAAAAACACCTACATGATACAAGATGATATTGCGACTTGAATGTGAACACTTTCTTGATCTTCTAATAGAAGGTACATGTCTCTAACGCCAATTAATTCCACGCACAACGAACAAAAACAATCTTCTCTAATCTCAAAACATTATTACCGCTAGAAAATCGTATCCGAACCGCATTATTCCGCAAGGAATCGCTACCAATCCGGCGACAATGCAAGAAAGTCGTGTGATTGTGTGGCATGCGGGTCAGCGGCAGCGTCTGGCTTCTCGCTTTAATTTTCCGCTTCTTTAGCTACGGACGCAAGTCACAGTCGGTCTTGTTATACTCGCGATCTTGCGCTTAGGGTGCGTTTGGATTTGGAAGCGCTAGTGTAGTGGGAGAGTTTTGGATTGATTACTGGCTTGAATGTAGTGAAAGTTGAAAATAATGTTTTTGACGTGACAACGTCTAATAAATCGATGAACGCCGGCTGCACGCTCGAAAAATTGTCCCGTTACGCTCATTGTCTCGTTACAATGTTTTGTTATGACGTTGTCACGTTAAACTATCGTCCGTAAACCGACTTTACAGACAACCAATTTTTTTTTGTATTTCTGAAAATGAACAATTTCACTTTTTATATTATTTATGTACACTTTTAAAACTTGGAAGAGAAAATATAAACAGAAGAGCACAATTAAATATTGCTGCTCATTTAAAAATAAATTTCTTTCAGCAGACCTGTGACAGGAGAGTTCGATGAGAGATGTAAACAGTGTGTATAATTATGGAAACATGAAATATACTACTTACCTAATTATCACTTACCTAATTCACACGTATGATATCTAAGCTTTTAAACATGAGTGCATTTTTTTATATTATTTTGTGACTCCCACTGCCCATTTTAGAATTGGCTAGCAATAATGTTAATTTGGCAGTCTATTATGACTGCAACGACGAAATGTTTATATCAAATAATATAATTTCTTATTCGCTGTATATAATTTTATTGTTGATTGTAAATTACATAGATTCACGTTTATACAGCACCATTGTGAATATTTAATCAAATTAAGTAAAAGCGCCATTTTAGTAACACACAGAGAATTATTTATCATGGACGCGAGCATGAAAAATTCACTTAATTAATATGGTACATTTCCCTCTTAGGTTATTAGCCTCATTTCCAAATCAGAAACATTACAATTCAGGTCAAATCCACAAATACTTAACATTCATAAGAAAATTGTATCAATGAATAAACTGCCTAATAAATAATCCTGTATAACCTTAGTGAGGTCGTTAGCTAAAAATAAAAACTCATGAATATCAATGAACTAGCTATGTTCTACGATTTCGCCCGTCGATGTTTATTTTTTTATGTGTTATCAAATTACTCCTTCCGCTCTGGGCGGAGTTCTGCTCTGCCCAGCTTCTGTTCGCTGCTGAGAGTCTCTTACTGATTTAAACCCATCCGTGTTCCTCCTAATGCCCGGTGCGCTCCAGGGCCGCGGTAACTCTTTCGAACAAATTCCGCAACCCTGGCCCGTCCATGCTATTGCTGCGTTTTCGACTTTGTTTCTTTGCTCGGCTCCTAATGATCGTAGCAGGATGTTAAATACCCTAGATTCATATCTTAAGAATAACAGGCTATTTAACACTATAGAATATTTAATTGCTAGGGCTCCGTACGTCCGAAAGGAAAAACGGAACCAAGGCATAAGATCAGTTGTGTTCATAAGATTGCTGGGTAGTTTGTTTGCTGGGGAGTTTGTTGTGCCACTTCTTTTTCCCAGCTAAAACACTAGGAAGTGGTGACGGGCGGGTGTTTTGGGGGACTGTCTTTATGTAGAACTTTGACGTTCAAAAAGTGCTGGCACTCAGCCTTATTTGAATAAATGACTTTTGATTTTGATTTAGATTGTCAGTTCTTTAATCCGAGTGGTCGGTAGTACTACAGATTAACTCGTTAAAATAAACTTTTCTGCTTGATTACTTTGGTTTTAGTATAGATGTTCACATACGAGTATTATTTGCCAATCTATTTTGTAGAGGGTGTAAATCACACTGCAGATAAATATCGATATAGGTCTGGGTATTAATATCGACAAAGCATTATATCGATACATTAACTGATGTCCATAACCGTAAACAAAGGTGTTAAATCGGCCGTAAAATGTTAGGTATGTTTATCTATAGGAAAATGGTTCAATGTTGCTTTGTTAGGCCGTTTAGTTCGGTTTACGAGTTAACTGTAGTTTCGACTGACCAGATTGTCAGTGTATTACCTAGGAGTACTACAAAATCTGGTTTATATTGCTGGCTAGACTTTGGATGGCAATTCCGTGTTTATCTGTGGAGCCAGTCGTGTTTGCCTACTTGTGTACTGAAAAGAGTACTGCTACAGCCAATAGTTTATAGATTTTATTAGAGGCCTACTGCCCCTACTACATTTATTGATTGTTTAATAATTTATAAACCTCACAATGTCCGACTTTGTGTAGAAAAATATCCTATTAATAGACTAACCGTCCGTTAGATTTTCAAAAAATATTGGACACGTATTTTATGCCATTTCAAATTGCTTAAAACTCATAAAGATAATGCGTGGCAAAGTTCTAGAGAGGGGGTGGTGACGTCACGTCGCTAGTAAAATTGTACCATCGTCGTGACGTCATGCGAGTTTTCAACGCACTGTATCTTCGTCATTTTTTGTTTACATGAAAAAATACGTGTACAATATTTTATGGAAATCTACCTGACGGGCTAATTAGATTTTATCACTCCTATTTGCAACTGCATGCATTTAATAAATTACCATTCTCAGAAAATAAACCAACTAATTTAGAAGTCCAGTCTAATGAAATTGGAGTCCAAAACTAGGATGTTCCACTTCACTAGTAAACTTTTGACGTGGCCGTTTACGGTAACATTTATTCCACGTATACTAACACTAATTATATGGTTTTTGCGGCCAACAAATTAGGCAACGAATACTTATAATTACTTACCTAAAACTGTATGTGTTGCCTTAATTTCTTATGCTCCTGAAATTGCTCGAAGGAAATTAATACTAAAAAGAATAATGTACCTAATTACTTCATATAGCTGATTATATTATTTCCACAGTAATGTGGAAAATATTCAGATTAACGACAAGTTTCCATAATAACTAGCTATAAGAGTCCAACCCAATACCCTTCGGAAAATTGGGTTTATTAAAGCAATAACAAAATGGGGGAATAATACACATTAACGTAGGTAATTACTGTATTATCAAGAACTACGATAATTTCTATATTACTCCGGTAACTCCGGTTTCGATAATGTCTGCACCAATTACAAAAGACATGAATATTATGCTTTTCAATTCATTTGTCCGACATAATATCGTGTTGCACTTACGCGGAAAACATGAATTTTCGGCATTATTTATTTAGTGTTGGAGCGAGTAAGTGTATGGGGTAGTGGTGTGTGTGAGAGGGATGGCTAGAAGAATTTCTAATGAACGTAACATGAGTACGAGTCGGGTGAAGGGTCAACGACCTTTTCTTTAGGGTGGATCCCCTCGGACTAGGCTCGGGAAGCGCGACGGGCGGTTTATTTTGATGCATTTTCTAATTGAAACGTTCATTTGGCTATTTTACTAGTGTAAGCAAAGTTCGTTTTCTGTTTTTGTTGCTGAATACACCCTTCTAAGTACCTGAGTGATGTCTCAGTTAACGATTGTAAATATTTTGATAGATATGAGTGTATTTGAAGTCTGAATGGCGGTGGATGTAAATGTTTGGGATTATTTGAAATGTTTGGTAATATTCTACGTCCTAATGGCTTTCTTTGATCTTATAGAAATGCATACTGCTTGTGCAAATATGGATGTAAGCATTCAAAAATATTTTGCAGATGTTGCTCGTAAATAAAATAACATTTTGATGATATTTTATTGAAAACGTTTAGAAATGAGATTAGATTTACGACTAAGACGAGTCTGAAATATTAAAAAGCCATCCTATGGCTTTCTGTAATAAGTATATTTATTAAATTTGAGAAAACTGTTCTGATTATGGTTTAGCGTTCTATTACGACGTGCCATAATTATTCCGTTGTCCTTTTTTCACAACGTATTATGGTATGTCACCATGGACATGTCATAGAAGGGGTAAGAACTAAGACTTAAGAAACACGTGTTAAGAAAACAAAAAATCTTGATAACTGGCTTCTGCTATTGGCTTCTCCGTTTGATAGTCGAAAATTATTCCAAGGATATTTACTGGGAAAAATCTAGATGTACTAACACAGGCCATGATCTACCCTTCTTCCAAATTTCGCTAAAACCCGTTCACTTGTCTTTTATATGAATAATATTGGTAGCATTAGTAGAATTTATTCACATACCTACCACTACACGTGTAAAACAGAATCACTCTTAATTTCCGCCACCATATTTTTCCCATCCAGTGTACACAAGTTACCGTGGCAAACATTGCTTGTTTATCCAATTGGTTCGAATGCAGGCCCTTTATGTGGCAGGTTCCAGTCCAGTCCAGTCCCGGCTGGGGCCCATTGGGGCGTGAAAAACGCGCGCAATCGCCACTGACATGCCGCATGCGGGTCTAGGCTTTTTTTAAATTTAAAATACTGGACGAAAATAAAGTTTGGTATCCAATTAGGGTTTATTTGTTTTCTTTTTTTTTAGTTTGAATTCTGTTTGGTAATGGAATGGAAACTTGTGTGGTTGTATTATTTATTTATAATACTTTATCAAGCCGGGAAGAATGGAAGGAAGAAAGGGAGGCCCTGCAGTGAATCGCAATAGGCTTAAAATTAATAAAAATACTTCATTGTACACCTCATGGTAAACGCAGGACATACATTTATAAAAACAAGTGTACAAAGGGTGAACTTATTGCACAGAGCAATCTCTTACCGACAACCGTTGAATGCAACTAATTGAAAGGAGATATATTTAGGGATGTATTAGTTGACTATTAATAATAAATCATCAATCTTTAATAATAATATCTTGAGACAACTCACACACGCTCATCCGATCCCAAACTAGGCAGAGCCTGTGCTATGGCAACCAGACAACTGATAAACATTCTTATATATTTCTAAATACATACATATTATAGACAAATTACACCTAGGCACAGAACAAATGATCATGCTCATCACACACAGATTTGTCCTGGGTGGGAATCGAACACACGACCTCTGGTTTAGCAGTCAGGGTCACTAACCACTCGACCAACAGGCCAGTCTGTATAAAATTCTTCCGTTACTGACTCACTGAGTGACTGACATACAACGCACAGCCAAAACTGCTGGTCATAGAAAGTTGAAGTTTGGCATGTAGCTTCCCTACACTCCGTAGGAGCGCACCAAGACAGGATTTCCCAAAATTCCAACGGGAACAGGAAAAATTGAGATATACGCGTACAAAGTATCGGCTGAAAGCTAGTTACAATGTAAATTATTTGACTTTATACATGCAAAACATGCGAATGCATGTTGTGCGCCGAGTCGGGCAGGATATGTTCAATTGCATCTTTCTGTGTTTGTGCAGTTTGTATTACTCTTTGGCGGATGGTAACACTAAGCGTGTTGTTTTCTATATAACTGGTACCGGTTGTCTGAGGCTTTGCTTGGGTGGTTGTTGGGTTGGTGGTTCTTGGTCAACCTTGGGCTTTCATATGTGTGTGATCGGTTTTTGGGTAGAGTCGTTGAGTGTGGCGATCTGTGCCACTTTTGTAAGCGTTACCCTACCTGTAAAAACAATTGAATGTGGGAATAAAAAAGTCTTAATATTTTTACTGCTTACTCATTATAATTAATGCTAAAATCTCTGCCTCTACACTACAGTAATATAAACTCCCAACGCAAGGTATTAAATTCATAACTGGCTACATTACACTACAAAATCAAGTTACGAAAACCAAGCAACTGGACACTGTGGCTACCCAAAGCACTATCACCAAAACTATGCAAAACACAACTAAGTTACAAAACTGTACACGAATAAATAAACTATGTTCAGTTTTACACATAACAATAAAACTGCCAACTTTGTTAAAACAACACAGAAAATATATCCCACAGAAATTCCAATTTTAAACGCTACACTCGAATTTTTCATTGTGATTTTAGCGTTAACACAATTTCCTTTAAAATATTTGAAATAAAATTAAAAGCTGGCAGCGTGGTCAGTGGATCGCGATCATAGCAATCAACGAGTCAAAGTAGTGAATGAGTGAATGGAATGAATGGGTGAACGTGAACGGTTTTCTTCTGTCGTGTGAATAAGCTATTGGAGAACGGATTATGCTTTGGTGTGAAAATTAACTGGTACACCTAGACAAGATTTTCGATAGCTTTCCAATTTTCACTATCACTAGGTGACAACTAAATGAGTTCTTAAGTAAAAACGTAGGTACTGTTGAATTTTCAACGCTCAACTCAGCGCTGAGAGTTGAAAGTCCAACAGCGCTATAATATTTACGCATTCTTGTGTGTGCTGGTAAAAACAGGCATTAGTAAAAAGTTATTATAACTCGTAGATAAGGAAAACTAAAAGCTACCCTGATAAAAAAATTAAAGTTCCAACTGCGAGATTGGTGTTAGCTTTAACATTTTATTTATGCTATGACTATATCAATCAATAAACTGTTTTTAATGATTCATTTGAACTAATGACCGCACGACTACGGTGTAGCAGACGTGATGACATTTTCACCGGAAAATAGCAAACTCCGTAAGATTATAAAATAACTTGAGAGATTGTAAACTCTCGATAAATTGTCAACTGAACATTTGGAATACTTTTTTACGCATCAAAATTTGATAGTCTATAATCTCTCGAAGTCATTCCGAGAAATTCTGGATTGACATAAACTGGCAACCAATCAGCTGTCTGGTGTACAATTTATCAGTTTTGGTGTGATAGTTAAATTGGAAATTTGGCCTCTCATTGGTCTTTGATTTCTCTGAAAACACCAATGAGAGCTTTGTTTTCTGGTTTATTATCACATGAAAACAGATAAATTGTAGACTTGTGCTCTGATTGGTCGCCATTTTATTATAATCCACAATTTCTCGGAATGACTTCGCGAGATCATAGATTATCAAATGTTGATGCGTTAAAAGTATTCCAAATGTTCAGTTGACAATTTATCGAGAGTTTACAATCTCTCAAATTATTTTATAATCTTACGGAGTTTGCTATTTGCCGGTGACAACATCATTGCTACGCCGCCTACGCCGTAGCCCGCTGCTGCGCGTGGAATCCATTTAACTTTTGAACTTGACTTTGTGGAACACGTGTATCGGCGATATTTAGAAAGATTATAATTAATCTTAGAAGTAAGCCACTATTTTATTGTATTTGCTAAATAGAACATTGTTGTGACTCCCTTAAGTCATGATTAGAATAAGTCAATGATTAAGGAGACACCGCAAAAAAATATATAAATTAATGTGAAACTGAGAATCAAATATACCTTAGCAGGTGTGTGCATTAAAATGGCTCACCTATTTAGAATATTCTTGACTACCCAGTCGCTCTCACTGGAATTGAATTTGTGTGTGAATGAAGACGTGAGAATCCTAAATAATACAACGTCCATAAAAAGTAAAAAAAAATATTTGCAACTTTTCGGTTCTCCATAGGCATTTATTGTGTTACTGTATCCCGGCTTACAGGATTTAGTTGGGGGTGTTAGTGAGCCAACCTTAAGAAATAGATGGCCCACGAAACTAGGCCAGCGAATATTTTTAGATAGCCGCCCACGTAAAAAATGTGGCCCATAAACAAGGTTATAATGAGGGACCAAGATGCGACGCAATACTCTGCCGCGCAGTTTTGAGAGAGTTGTACAATATGTAACTATATTTTACTACACATAAGACCCGACCACATAAAACGTTTAAATTGTTCCTAACAAATCAATTTTCAAGCAGTTAGGATGCAGATGGTGGTATTTATTTTAGTTCAATCAAAGATATTTGCTTCACTTCGGCACTTAAGACGAATCTAATAATGCCTTATTTGTTATAATTTATCCAGACGTTGCTGCCACGGTTGCAAAATATACCAGTGTTGCGGAATTTGTCCAAAAGAGTCACCGCGGCCCTGAAACGCAAAGGGCTTTAAAAGGAACACGGATGGATTTTAGTCAGTAAGAGTCTGACACGCCCTTCCGCTCCAACCAGAGCGGAAGAAGTCATTTGATGATTTCCTATCCTTAAAAAAAAAAAAAAAAAAGAGTCTGACACGCCCTTCCGCTCCACCCAGAGCAGAAGAAGTTATTTGATGATTTGCAATCTTAAAAAAAACAAAACGTTACATGGCGGGCCAAAGTTACGTATAATCATGATTCCAGAGTGGAGAGAGACGGAGCGATACAAAACGAACACCTTTCTCATAATGGTATCACGATGACATTGGTATTCCGTAGACCCAGGCCTCTTCAAGAATCGTCGCGTCGTGTCCTTGTGTGAGGTGACCCTCTAGCCTATTTACGTCTGACAGTAATTTAGGACATCAACGAGTCGTTAGACTAAGAAATTTTGAGAATTAATTGTTGAAAGTGATTGTTAATTACGAACATCTTAGTTCTTGTCAAGAGGCTTGAAATTGTGTTCATTAGTAAGTAAAATCATAGACTTGCTTGTTTTAGTTACTTTGTCTTTGGGACTGAAAGTATCTGTTATTTGTAATAGTGTTTTGAACGAAAATTGTAAAGGCGCCGTCTCCTGCCCGCCGTCCCCTTTTACCTCTTACTCCTGAACCTTAAATCGCAATTAACTGTAGAAGTTTTTACGTATTTTTGTTGCTACAATTATTAATCACATGATTAGGCGAAACGACGGGCGAAATATGAAATTGTTACTAGATTTTAAATATAGTAACAATTTCATATTTCGCCCGTCGTTTTATTCGGTTAAGCAGTTACCAGCCCTAGCGTGCTGAAATGCGTGTGGTCAAGTCCAAAAAAAAAAACGTCGTTTTATTCCCTAACTGACTTTTTTTTTTCCACCATATGACAGTTTCTTTTCCCCAAAAAAGAACACAATCTCATCGTAAGTACCATGCCATCATGACCTAATTCAGCCCTTTCAACCAAAAAGAGGTTTCATATATCCCAAAATGTAGTTCGATAACAGTGAAGAGTCTGCTTCAAACTCGATATCGTTAAAGGGCGCTTCACACGGATGAAGGCCACAGCGAAGTAATTTTGTTAGATCAATTGCTAAACTTTGTGGCCGTTTACACAACATGGCGGCCATAGTTTGAGGATACCGGGCCGTAAGCTCGCGTTCACGTGGACTAGGGTTACCAACCAGGTTTTAGAAGAAATAGAATATATCTGGGTAACAGAAGACACACTGATAAACAGAGAAAGTATCTACATTTTGATGCTATTTTGGGGTTTTTTTTTTGGGAAATAATAAAAACTTTTTCGTTTTAAATAATTATTAAAGTCCTGGTTTTTAAAAACCAAATACTGGCTCAGTGAAATGGAATTCATTTAATTAAATTCAAAATCAGAATTAAATAAAAAAAGTATTTTGGTGTACGATATAGCTTTTATTGAATACTAGCTGCGCCCGAGGCTCCGCCCACGTGAATGTCGAAAATTATCCCAAGGGAACATACTCCCGGGATAAAAACTATCCTTTGTTTTATTCCAGACTATAATCTATCTCTGTGTCAAATTTCATCAAGATTCGTTAAGCCGTTCTGACGTGATTGAGTAACAAACATCCATCCATCCATCCATTCATACTTACAATGTGGCTCTCCATGTTTTACTATAAATAGCCCAAGAGGAAGCGTTTTAATACTAATTGTACCGGATTTTTGCAAGACAATATGGTTTTAATACTTTATATATATTAAAGGGATGTATAATTAAAGATTTGTCATTATTTTAGTAACGGAATTCAGCAGATCAGCTCCCAAAGTAAATATAGCCATTTATATCAAGGCCTTGATATAAATGGCTATCTTTATCGACTTTGGCAAAAATAACTCTTTTTCGAACGCATCGTTACCCATTTGAACACTCAATGAACATCTAAGATACCTAATAACTAGCTAAGTCCATATTCCGAAACAGAGTCCAGCCTACCCACATCCTTACCGGACCATAAACAACACACAAACATGGCCTAACTCGGCCCACACGTAATTTGCCATAAACTTTATTACCTTTATAAGTTTCTAAATATAATTATCTCCCCTTGAACGTCATCAAGTCACCTGCCCACTTGACGGGATTTCGGTAATAACTCGCTAAAGGTACACACATAGCCATAGGCTGTTAAGCCTGCTCGAACAATTATTTTGGACAAGCTTGCAAAACTTCCCATTAAACTGAATAGCAATTATTGTCTGCAGTACTGCATACATACTTTCATTTAATAATATGTTTGTCCCTTACATTTTCTTAGTTATTAAACAAAAATGTGTTGAAGAATTAGCAACGTCTGTCATGTCTTTTATTGATATCTGAATAAAAATGGATGCTGTTAAAAAACTCAGGTTATACAAAAAATTACTTGTCAAACAGCAAAAAGTAAAATTTCATGAGTCTTCATGTAGCATGCACCGAAAAGGTGTCTGCACAAAATCAAAAAGCATAGTGACGCTCAAACGTGCTTGCACAAAATGATTGTTCATATAGATTTGTCAACCTTCCAGTAATGAGTGAAGTCAACTTAACTCACACGTCGGCGCCATGTTTGTCGAGCATTTATTATGATTAACGTGGAGTTTGAGAAAGATTTGTTAGCTTCCGAATTAATTTTGGTGGTTATGGTGTTAAAATATTGGAGTTGTTGTTTTAAGATGTTTGTTTGTTGGTTTGGTTTTCTTAAAGTTTCCGACAGAAAAATTACTTGAAAGTGGCTGATTATTATTATACTTTACTAAGAAGAAACTTTTGCTAAAACATTCAGCGGTCTAAACTCACTTTAAATGTTTAAATCTAGATGCAATGTCATCTCAGCGATTATAAAAATTAATATAAAAACTTTCTAAGTTTTTAGTTTTTGACATTGATTAAATATAATTAGAAACTTTTAGACCGATTGAGACCAAGACTTGAATTTAAACGTCCAAAAAATACGGGTATTATCCCTGAGGTTTTTTTCTGTCCGATATACAACGTGTAACAGAATAAACGCAATACCTCTTAAGGGGTCATTGTACTCATCATTATGAACTACTTTCTCTATGGGACTAACACCGAAACCGCGAAAGAAAAATCGACTCCCTCTTCCTTTATGTGCGCATAACTCGACAAAATGTACTGAACAGCAGATTTTTTTGCGCGATTTCGGGCTTGGTCCCATAGTAAAAGTTGTTCATAATGATGAGTACAATGACCCCTTCAGAGGTATTGCGTTTATTCTGTTACACGTTGTATAAACCTGGCAGAAATAATAAACAATAATGGTTATGATAAAAGTTAACTCTCTGAAAGCTGACGCTGTCTCAATATTGAAATATCATACACGTTAACATAAAATAACAACGAAAACACGCTAATACCGCTCCATTTACAACACAAAAAGCTACACAAAAAGACAATCACGATCCCGTTAAAAGTTCGTCCTGTACGCCGAACAAATTGTACCACTTACGAGCCCGTGTGTATCATTATAACACCTCTGATCATGTTTTGTAAACAAAGTTGAAAGAGCTACATATTAAATAGCGTTACACTAAAAGCGTAGCCGTGTTCGCCAAATTGATTCAATTTGCAAATAATCCGCCAATATTGTTGCCGCCTATCGGATCCGTTGGATCCGTTCGGAATGCTACCGGTCCGTAATTGATGCGTGAATCAGCGTTACCGAACGTTTTCTTGATTTGTATTGAGTGCGAATCGGTGATCATTGAGGTGATTTATTGTTCATTACAATGAAATATTCTATTGAGTTGAGAGTGATTCGGTGTCGTTCAGACGAAAAATTTGGGGAGTAACCGCTGGGGCGGCTGATTCTTAATATGGGAGAATCGTTCAACAGTGTCGAATCAAACGTCTTTTTTTTTCATCCAGTACGAGTTAAAACAACTAGTTTTCATTTTGATTATAAATCGTGTTCCAGTTTTGTCTACCAGTGTTTTACCAGTCTTTAACTAAAGTTTCGACTAATTCTCCATCTATTCACTCTTTATTTTCTGTTAATTAATGTTACTTACCTACTCAAACTAGACGCAGACTAATTGAATATGTATTTTCAATTAGGCCAACTCTGTTCTCACAGCCTATTTTCCACTTAAAAAAAAACTAGCAAACTCACTTGTCACTACGTAAAAGTACTGCAATTAATTCTAAATAACCTCTACGCTGCGAACTTATTAAAAAAGTGATGAGTCAAACGGTTGCTTCGCTTGATATTATAATAAACGCCCTAAGACGGTAGGCCAGTGAATTTCGCATGACAAAGGACCTGTCAATCATTCTATTTCGAGCAATATTTGCTGAGCCATTGTACACGTAAGTCACGGCTTTGCTTGTGCGATCATTTGGCTTGTTCTGTGTTAGTTATTTTATTATAACATAGTTATAAATGTGCATTGTTCATTACCGTAACTCTACTGAAGTAACTGCAAAAAACACAAAGAATTTAATATTAAAACTTCTCACACAGTTAAATTTACCACAAAATAGCTTTGTCGACATATAAATCCCCACAAAGAATGCTACAAAATATGAAAACTCAGGAAACAAAGAAATAAATGTGTTTGTATGTACAAACACGTGTGTTCACTAGCTGTAAGACTTTCGTTTGTCACAATATGAAGACGTGTTCCAGGAAAAATCTTTATAAAAATGACAATCTGTTGGAAGCCGGCGAGCGCTCCGCATACAAAACTGAGCAAATCGCTATCGGAAAATACCGAAATATGATAGAAATGCAGCACAATGCAGGACGTTGTCACTACGCCGGGTATCTCCCTCGCTGGCCAAAGCCGATTATAATCGCGATATAAATGCCGAGAGCGCCCCCTCGCCGCTCGGAGACCACCCCAGCCTTATCCGATCTGCTGTCAAAAGTCTTTCCAATTTATGTATTGCAGCCGACACCCCGCGGTATTATTTATGGCTACGTAGACTCCGTACAAACTTTTCTTTTTACCCACGATCGCCACTCGAATCAAGATGTATGGCTTTCGATTCGATACGCTATCGCGGCAGAATAACGATGGATAGTTTTAAAAATTTTTGGTAGCACAAAGAGCACTCACATTTGTATAATATTTGAGGATGGAAACCGCTTAGCTTTTAGCGGTAACTCGGTACAACAAACAAAAAATTCCGCGGCCGTGTCATTTAGACGCGACAGGTCGCAATCAAAAAAACAATTTAGTTTTTACGTGGAAACTAAAACCATTGGTACAGAAGGGAGATAAATGAATAACACCGGTTTTTATTTCTGTTGAATGCGTCCATCGCTCTTGTGTGTAGCAAAGAGTACTTCGCACTCGTTGCTTTTCGTTGCAATATCATTTGATAATCGAATGTGGTTGCAGTTTTAGCTGTCAAATATTCAAGTTTATCTTTGTGAGTCTGCGCATTAAACAGGATGATTGGTAATTAGGTGCGTTCCTTGAAATAGGTTATACTAGAGCTGATTTGCAACGATTTCGACACCGAAAACATGGGGTCCATATTGGGTGGTTTTCAAGTTATCGATGTTTTTAAGATTTTTAGAAATTTTCAACATCGCGACCAAAAACTGCAAATGGTGAGAAATCTGTTGCCGCCCTGGATAGTCAATTGATATTTTTCGGTGAGCTCTTGAACGAACGAATGTCTCAAATAACAATTTATAAAAAAATGGTCATATTTTCAATTTCGAGTATTCCAAATTGTCTGTGGTTTTCTAAATATGCTGCCTTTCCTATACTTAAGAATACAATACTTTTCAAAACTACAAAGGTACAGAGCAGTTACTGCTACATGTTCTAGAACTAATCGCAAAACTTCTTTCATAAGCGCACGAGTACCTTTTTCCTTTACAACATTGTAGAAACGGGCTCCAACGGCCACACTAACTATTCTCCAACTTATCACATTCTCCTAGTTTTCTCCATGCACATACCACTTAATAGCCAGAGATTATGAAACCACGCTCTGGATATTTATAACTAACATTATAAACTTTAGTATACAGACCAAGTTCTTTGACTGAATTTAATTCTCACGAGACAAGTGGCGTTGACATCGCAAATAAACTGAACGCAACAACAGAGTAAACTTTTAATTATATAAAGGGATTCTGTTTGGTGCTGGATTATGATTTATTGGAGATGTTTGCGATGTGTTTTGTATATCATCGATGTTTTTGTTTGCGGTGAGAATTTGGTGTCTGAACAAAGTGTGTGTTTTTCTGTCAATGGTCACTGTCATGACTAGCATTTCGTTTTATAACTGGGTAGTATTTCGCTTTAGTATATACTGCACAAACTTCAACGCCCCCTCTATCTCCTTTCAAAGGTTAGTTTTGGAAAATTAAGCAAAACGTTTTTCACTACCCAGCCATTTCTGCTGTGACTCTGTGGTCTCAGGATCAGCGCAACTATTTACCCCGTTCACGCCATCAGGGGTTCATTTTGCAAAAATTGTAAGATATGTTTCAATTATCCCACTTTTAGTTTGTTCAGAATACCAATTCCACGTAAATGAAAGGAAGCAATATTTCGGTGTGTATTTTCGAAAAATCTATACACTAGTTATTCTTATTTTTTTATCAAAATCATTAATGCAGTGTTTCGATTTCATCGGACCAAACATTAAGATTCTCCCCAGTTCGCTCAAACCGCAACATTTTTCTTACTTAGTGCATTTTTTTACTTTTCGCATCTTTTAAATGAAAGGCCAGGTTTGAAAAATTTAAATGTAATTTACATGTATATAATCGGCCTTAATTAGCAAACCACTTAAATGGATGAGGATTAATAATTATCATGATACCAAAATTACCACTATTCCATTCCACCTGGGTTTTGATTGAATAATTTTAACAAAAACCGGTCATTGCGACTTAACCACAATAGTTAGACCTATACCCTTGCGGACTTTAATAATAAGTATTGTAATCATGCAGTACATTATTTTTGTGCATCACTAATAGTTTTTGCAACCCACGCCAAATAATTAATTTTGGATTAGGAAAAAAATTGCCACTTTGGGTTACATTATTGCAATTTTTGTACGGATCTCTATTTTTCTCGAAAATAAAATGTAGCCTATGTTTAAAGTTAATAATCTAGCTTTCTAATGGCGAAAGAATTTTTTTAAATCGGTTCAGTAGGGTTTGAACCAAATCGAAAACAAATAAATCTTTCCTCTTAATAATATTAAATATTATATAATAATTATAGTTAAGCTATTATTTTAGATTTAGATTATAGTTTAGATTATATGTGGAGAGGTTCCCTGAAGACCTAGCTTAGATAGAATAGTAACGTTAGGTTCTAAACTTTATTATTAACGTCACCTAGCTCTGAGAGTACTCTTTACGGTGGACATGCTTTAACAACCTAATAATCGTAACATTTTACACTAACCTCATAGAAACCAGTATCGTCTTTAGATACACCCCGGACTGTAAAATCACAGTGTAGCTAGAGAAGCAGTTGAATACTACTTTTGCCAGTAGCTACGCCCGCGAGGTATTCGAAAGCCAAAAAATATTGGTCTACTAGTCCAAATCCGTTCAGCGGTGGCGATGTGATTGTTAACAAACATTTAAATATACAGACTTTTACATATGATTATGGTAGGACGTCGCATAAAAGAAAATTCTACCACTCAAACATAACTTCTGTGCGTAAAAGCGTTGTTAAACAAGTACTAACGGGAAAGAAATAAATATAAATTGGAAAAACGCATTTTATTAAGTGCTTCCCGTAGAGACCATCATAGCTCATAAGTACCCACCCACGGAGACAAGGGTGGCTGATATTTATTACGAAGATTAATGATAGAGACGTAAGAAGTACATAAACAGATTTATATGGTTCTTTCTGTGTATTGCATGTGTAGTTATTGAGGTTGTACAGTCATTTTCTTTTTTAAGGACGAGAAATCATCAAATGACTTCTTCCGCTCTGGTTGGAGCGGAAGGGCGTGTCAGACTCTTACTGACTAAAACCCACCCGTGTTCCTCCTAATGCCCTTTGCGTTCTAGGGCCGCGGTCACTCTTTCGAACAAATTCCGCAACCCTGGGAGGCTTTGGCCCTAGCGGGCCCCGTCTACTATGCTGACATCTCTTTGAGGCGTGCTTGGAACACAACGCGCCGTCGATCCGGGTCTGGTCTGATCGGACGGCGAGCCACCCAACGCTCACCGACCGCAGGGCCGCGCTTACGGTGGCAAGGAATAGCCCTGCGACTCCCAGCGCCCGGCGCGTCTCCTTCTGTTGTTGCACAGTCATGGAGATTGCAGATGATACATGTTTTACAAGCTTTTATTTAACTTGCCTTATTAGTTAGTATGTATGGGTCAAATCTTGCAAATGAATTTTTGAACAGTTGTCCCCGACCAATAGAACTAAAAATTTTGGAAGTTCGTTTGGTTTGGCTGACAATGCATGATAAGCTAAGTGATATCATTCTAATCCAATATGACGGTCTCCCAAAGGAGGCAGGCCAATCATTTTTATGCAGCCCTATGATGGAACTGTATTCCGAGTTTAATACTTAGGTAGTAGTATTAATAAACAGTAGATACAAAGAATTTTTATAACAATTTTTATAGTTAAACGTCATGAGTATGTGTAACAAAATAGCTTTTAGGATAATTACAAAGATGTCCCTACAGTTTGATTGTGATTCATTTTAGGTACCCCACAAAGAAAAGACAAGACCAAGATACAAACAATACAACCGTTCAAGTATTTCAGTCCACGAGGTCAGGAGGTTAACTGTCGTTTTATTTTCCATTATATTTCTTTCTTTCTTGTAAATGGAATCCTATCTCTTAGGGCGTGGTCAGACGGTAATTCCACAAGATTGACACCGCGACAAAGTCGTGTCGTATCCGTGGCAGGTGGAGCAATAGGGACGTTGAGGTTTATTTTTTCGGCCAGTATCTTTTCTTGTAATTGTAATTGAAGACTGTCTTTTGATTTTTCATGTTCCTGTTTTTGGGATTGCGCACTGCATATAGGTATACCCAGCCTTTCACCTTTTGAACCAGAGCATAAACGTATCGGCGTGCCCCCGACGCCAAGCCGCAAATGCGCCACATTTTTTGTAACATATTTGTGACGTTTAACGTACAGGGCACACGCTTGCCTGTCATGTATACGTGACAATGGTGGTCAATAGGTTAATTTCCCCACTGCTGGGGCATAAGCCACCTCTCTGTGATAAGTGGTGGGCTGTACAGTACGTCGCATTGGGTCTGCATAGTGGATTACAATCCAAAATGCAGTACTAATGCGGAAAGTTAGATGTCACAATGTTCTCGAATTTTTGATTTCCTGAACATGATTTTGTTTAACATCTTAAAAGGAGAATAATAACGCAAAGTAAAGTGCATATCGGAATCAAATCTATGACCTACCGATGTCTCGTATATTGGAGTCGGTACCTCCGGTCTCCTCTATAGCACGATGTATTCTAATCCTAATTCTATTTAAGTCCTATCGTGGTAATTTATAATTTAGTTCATATTGCTTCTGTCTTCAGGGGCTAGTATAAGTTTTGCCCCAAATACCTACCAAAGTTACGCCCCATTTCCCAAGAGAGGCGGAAAGGTCTTCCTGTCGACCTGAATTCGTGTTTGAAATATGAGAGATGATACAGATACTGATAAATGATCCGTGTCAATCCATATCGATAGTTAGGGATTGACATACTAAGGTATTATTCGATTGACATGATACCTATCTTTAGTGGTTCTAGATAGAGCAATCAATCAATCTGCCTTGTTTATCAACTATGATGGTTCGCTTCCAGTCTGACCAGATGCTGCTGGTACCATTTCCATGTTTCTTATTAGAAGGCCCAGTTTATTGTTCAAAGTTTATTACGAATTCACTTCACAGTTTTTGTATGAAATCCGTGGATAATAACACTGTCACTTATGCATTAGGTGATGTTTTATTGGTTCACTTATCAGCACTAATACTATTTTTATTTTGTTTTAATAACAGAGCGTTTGTTTTTACTTTAGGCTAGACGCAGCGCCATCTAGCGGAGGCATCAAGGGGTAAACACGATACCCCTTGGTAATACTGGTGTCAGATTTTGGGGTGATTCTCTAGACTTATACGCATAAGCGAAACATTACGTGAACGCGATCGAGTGCGTTTAAGAACGTACTGAGGCTTCAGAGGCCTTAGTGCAAGTTTTTTAACGTTCTCGATCGCGTTAACGTAAACGATTGCTTATGTCAAATGAAAACAAAATAGTTTTCTGTGATCGTCAAAAGACAGCGCTTATTTAGTTTCAATACAAATTAACGTTAACACTAACGCAATCGAGGACGTTAAAAAACTCGCACTAAGCAGACAGGTAGTTGTTTATGACGGACATCCAGCGTCTTTCACACTATTTCGTACCAGATTTAAATGTAGTTCATGTAAGTGTACTAAAAATAGAAACTCCACGTACAAACTTCAACCCCACAAGTTGACCTAAAAGCAAGATACTGAAAAATGTAAGCTACATTTTATCAGCTGCTTACCATCGGCAAGTTGTAAACCCAAGTTCCTCTCAGTTAACTTTTACTTGCAACAGTAACGTTTAAGCGTTCGGTTACTGCCGACTAACTGTGAGTTCAACCGTTGCGCTAACTACTTATCTCTTTGCACCATTGATCTTTAAGCCAGTAGTTAAAGGTTTATACGCATCGGTTCGTGAAGGTATAAATAAACAGGGTAATTTATTACCCGCTTCCGGGTCTGGGAAAAGGAAAAATTGGCATACATCTTGTTTCTTATGGTGGTTGTAAAATTGAAGGGTTTACTGTTCAGCTTGGAGCTGTTTTCTTTATGTTTTGACACACAGTTCAGTCATTTTTCGTCCATATCCAGGACATTCTTTGTTCATGTACAAGCTACAAGTAAGCCAGAAGTTTTCATACGTAGGCAACCTATTTCTGTAGCTCACCAACGTATGTTTACCATTTAGTAAAACAGGCTAAGGTTACCTGATATATCTTTGAAACCTAATATTCAGCCTAATATTTGTGTATCGACGAACTAAATATTAAGTTACGCCTACCCTGAAATATAGATTTACAACGTTTTAGATAGTAACTAGCTTTCTGGCAATATTGGGACTGCCAAAGCATTCAATATCACAAGTTTATATATCACAACGGCTTAAACTCTTTTAACGATAGTCCCAAAAACATTGCAAATGTACTCCAAAACTACGTCCATAACATGGTCATTGTAGATCACCACAAATCTGTGAAGCTTGGCAAAATATGTCGCATTGAATCCGAAGCAGCAAAGGCACGAGGTGCGCTGTAAAACACAAATATTCCGTCGAGAAGGGAAACTTCCACGGAATTTGTTCGCAGAATGAACTCGATCGGATAATATAGCTATTTATGGAATTTCGCTCGCCTTTTTTTCTATATCGACAGATTTGCCGGCGCGATGCCGTTCGATAGCGGAAAAGTCGGTTTAGTCGCAATAAATTAGGGTTGTTGCGTTACTATCGTAATGTATAGTGTCAACAACACTCTTGCCCTAAGAACGTTCCGCCAATATTTATTCTGTTCGATAGTACCTAACTATTCTGAGTTTATGTTAGACGGTGGCGGTTCTTTTTTGGTTTTGATAGGGTAGGTTGGGTCTTGTGTGTTCGGGACTCAAATAGTTATCTTGTAAGATATCAGACACGGTTTTAAAAGCTCTTTCAAATAAGGTTTTCAGTTTTGAAATTATTTTTGTCGTTTCATTCATTTGTACCTCATTTGTAACTTAATGAAAAGTAGTAAAGAAGATAAGTGCTTTAGTAAAATTTTCTCACATTGTCTTTTAAACCCCATAAAAATGGGCACGTAAACTTCTGACACCACTTCCAAATCAATCAACAAATCCTCGAGACACGAACTAATGACCCGCACCAATAACTGCATGGACACGTCCAAACAAATCGACCTACCTATAGCAGTATTTGCGCGATTCTGTTGCGGTAGAGGTCGGGGTAATGAATAGCCCAATTTTCCGCATTTTCCCCCATTAACAACATCCGGCCGCCACGGGTGACGCGGCCGCAAATAATGGACGCCCGTATAACCGTTCGTTTGTTTGATATGAGAGCCTTTTTATGAAATAGGGGCTGTAGGCTTCGACCACGTGGCCTTTGGTTTCCCATTTTTTATGGCATGAAGTGCTTGGAGTGGTTCTGCATTCGGTTTTTTTTTGCGTTGTATGAATATATTTATGTGGTTTTAATAGAGTGACGATGTAGATTTTGCCTGCAATTTTATGAGCGATTTGTGACTAAGATATGTCAAACTAATGAATAAATGAAGCAATGAAAATAATCAAGATAGCGTTTCTGTGAAATATCCCGGCTTTAGGCTATGGACGACTGCGCGGCCTTTAGTTTCTCATTTTTTTATGGCATGAAGTGGTTGGAGTGGAATATAATTTTTTGTGTTTTTTTTAGTTTTATCAAAATTTATATGTAAATTTTAAAGTAGATTTTGTTGTGCTTGGAATTCTTTGTTCCGAATACTATTTTTGCATTCGTGTGAGATTTTTTTGAGCTATATGAATATTTGTATGTAGATTTTGCCTGCAATTTAACAGCGTGTTGTGGTAAAACTAAGCAAAAACAATGAAAAGTAAGCGAAAAGTTTAGATAAGAATCAAGATAAATATGTCAAACATGATGCAATTAATGTTCAAACCACTTTTCATACTTGGTGCTCCATACCATACCATGAATTATGATAATATCTAGTAGTTCTGTTAGTTTATTTGATATGAGATCCTTTTTATGAAATACCCCGGCTTTAGGCTTCGCAGCGGATGGATGCGGACCGCTCAGGACCGGGATGGCGATCTTTGGGGGAGGCTTACGTTCAGCAGTGGACGGCAATTGGCTGATATGATGAGGCTTCGGACGACCCACAGCCCTTTGTTTCCCATTTTATATGGCGTGAAGTGCTAAGATTGGTTCTGCGTTCCAAATGCAATTTTTGCATTTTGTGTGATATGAATATTTTTGTGCGGTTTTAATTGTATAATGCGTGCAGATTTTGACGGGCTTGCTATTTGATAAGAATGTTGTTTGAAATCGATGTAAAATATTATAATAGCAATATGTTAAGCGTTAATAATAAAAATATGCAGTGTCGCAGTCCCGTAATAGTCTACTACATGACTATTATAAAAACAATGAATTATTGCAATTGCAAATCCGATGATTTTGGAAAATTTTGCCAACATCTTCACAGCCGTTATTTGAAACTTTGTATAATAAACCCAATGCATTCTTTAGTTACATTTTGTATGAGGTAAGTCAGCTAAAACACCCTAAAAAACGTCTAAAACTTCCAATTACAACAAAACCGTCAACACTTCGCGATATTTACCGTATTTAGTTAGCTTTATAGTCTCTTAAAGCTCACTTAATATCTGCAATAAAAGCTTAACCGCCAACTTGAATAAAATAGCGCACATTGTCTCAGGCTCATAAACTGCGCGGTTCTTAGGGCGGGGTTACACTGAGCCCGCCAAATCCCTCGTATGTACTAATAACCCGTAAACTCGAATTAGTAGTGTGGAATTGTTGTATTTTCTATTCTAGGCTTAGTGTGTTCTGTGCTTAAGGCTGGGATGCACGGATTTTCGAATGTCGATGATTTCGTATGTAAATAGGTGTAGCCTATTTAAAGTGTGCATACACCTACATAACTCCTTGGAATAGTGACCTAGTTCTCTTTGTAAAGGTATCCATGATACTTGGGTATGACCAAAGGGGCAATGGTAGTATTTGAAGGAGCGTTCGCATTCACATCGCAATCGTAAAGTGACAAAAAGTCCTTTCTCAAATTTCTCTACATTTTGACATTGATTATCGCTGATATGATATTGCGACTTCAATTTAAACGCTTTTTAAGTACGAAAGTTGGTCTTAAGTTTTTTTACTATGGATAACCACGCATTTGACGACTATCTCAACTGATGGTAAGCGGTGATGTGATCGAAGATTTGGCATGTTTGCTTAGAAGTAACTTTTTCACTCTTGACTTAAAAATTCCCAGGCAGGTAGCTATCAGGAAACACAGACTCTGCCAGGGAATTCCGCTCCTTAGTAGGTGTACTGTACTGTACGCACAATGAATGTGTTCCCGAAACGTTCTTAAGTTGCCATACAATGACGTGCCAACCGTCAAGCGTCAAACATAGAACAATGATGGCTTTAACACCCATTTTGATCGCTGACTCGTAAGAAACCAAACCATCGCCAATTTTCCTGGTTGAAAAATGATCACAAAGAAAAACAAAGATGACCTCAACATCTCATCAAGCACTCTGATAAGATCATCCATCACATCACATCACTACACCCTTACAATATCTTCACTTTTATCTCCCGACCTTAAAGCTGGCGAACCACCAATCATAGCGAGGCGAGGCTAACGATTTCCGATATAAACGGTAACCGTTAACGACAGCAGTTACCGCGAAAACGGGTCGCGATACACAGGCGACGCCGCGGTATCGCCACAGTAATGAATTTCCTCTTTTCATTTAGTATCGTCCGGGCTTACCTTTGGCTCGTTTGGCGAGGCACTTTTGCAGGATTTTGTTGTTGAAATCAGTGGAGGACAGGCATAAAAGTAGATACGGTGAATTAAACGGCTGTAGTTGATACGATTGGCCTTGTTGGGCTGTTGAGTTTTATTGGAGACAAATGTGAGGAGTTATCTTTTTTTTAGGTGAGGTCGTAATGTCATCTTGTAAGTAGATCATTAAGTCCTCGTGATAATATAGTGAGAAAATAATATTTAACTGTAAAATGTTTTTTTTTATAATTATTAATTAATTTTTTGGTGAAAACAAAAACATTTCAGCCCGGATTCAGCCACTGCTGGGTATCATCATTCAGCCGAAAAACGTCCACTGCTGCACCTGGACCGGCCCACGTGCCACCACATCTACCAGTTCTATGGGTCTAGCATCAACTGTATTCCCGCGGCCTTCACTAGGTCATCAGTCCTGAAATTTCACACAGTCGCGTTACGTAAATAAATACATTTTGAGTGCGGGGGTCACTTTTGCAACATTTAAAATTAATGGGCTTGTTGTGAGGATTTAAATTATATGATTTTTCCAATTTTAAAATAAATAGTTCTGAAGTTATTCAAGAAATTACATGAAAAATTATCATTACCCCCCCTTATCTCCAAAATTACTGGGCCTAAATAGATCTTTACCTAGATTACAAGAAGCTTATAAGAAATCTATAGTGTTAAAATAACATGTTACAAAATGAAATTCGTTCGGAACCTTTTGCACGCAAGTCCGCCTCGCACGTGGCGCAGCTTTTTTTTGTATTATTTTTAATTATATCCTTTGATAAATCTTAGTAGTCTTTAACTAAGGTCAGGTATTAACAAAAAAAAACGAAAAAAAAAACTTTTAAAAAGTAATAAAAAATTGTAATCTAAAAGTGTGTTCCTATCTTTACAATGTTTGTCAGGGCCTGCGTTTTAACGAGTAGGTAATAAAGATTTGATTGTCTCTTAGTGGTTTGCCTTATTTGATCGTCCCTAAGTACTCATTGATAGCTAGTGATTAAGACGTTATGGCAAAAGTTACTAACTTAAACCCGAAACGATAAAAAATAATCGGAGTTTTTGTCGAGAGAGATAGGTAGATATAGCTATCCGTTTCTTAAAGTCCAACCCATTTTCATTTTATTGACAGCCTCGCGTTTGACCACTATAATACAAACTCCGTTTCTTCACCTCCGTTAAGACTCCCATTCGGTCCGTTGTGCGTTTTTGTCCTGTCTAAGTTAACCAGCCTGGCTCCGCCCAGAAACACAGAAGTTTCCTAGGGGCTACACAGGCTGCGTTGAGTGACCTCACAGTTCCGAGGATTTAATCACGTTTGCGAACCACGGAAAAATACGGCCTCGCGATACCTGATGACGTCAGCGACGTTTGACCACGCCATCGCCGGTGGAGCACGCTTGACTTAAAAAACCCCATTTGATACTTGATTTAAAGATCCCCGCATCCAAATATTTAGGCTATTACGTTTTATTTTAAAATACTCGTACCTAAGTATTCTGTTACCTCATAATTTAGTTTCGAGATAGTTAATCAAAAATGTATTAAACAGTGTTCACAAAATTAAATGCCAATCAACTGTCAATGTTTGGTGCGTTATTAAAAACTGTTAAATTAAAACTTTATAATTACATTCTGAGAATATCTGAACAATTAATAAATTAGAACAATGACGATGTATTTGTTCGTTACGGTGGGTAAGCATAATTATTACTATATTTTGCCTGCGGCTTCGCTTTAAGCCTTTAACGGTCTCCGGGGACCCATCCTGCTGCACTTATGATACTTACAGTAAGCCACATTTTTGAAAATTATAATTACAGAAAGTCACATTTTTGTCGATATTCGGCTAAGTACATATTTGGAAAGAAAGAATTGAGATCTACATTTCTGTGTTTTTAAAATTAAAAAATGTGGCGTAGAAAGTCAAATAAGATTTAGTATAGTAGTAGTAAGATATAGATTCGACCTAACAAAAGCTCACAAATATGAAACTTCGTGGTTTGTCAAACGAAAAAAGCAACCAAATGGGGTAATGTTTGTATCCATCAGTTCAACCCGCCACTGCTCGCTTTGATTTTCCACTGGTCCGGCCACGGGGTATTGATTCGCATTGATTTTGGGGGACGCTGCTCTTTACGTTTTCATCGGAAGGGTTATTATTTTCGAAGGGGGACTAGGGTCAGACTTTATACGGAAATGTCGAATTAATATAAGTATATGGGTGTAGCAGGAATATGCGGGAAGCCCTCAAATGCAAAAAAAAACAACAAAACATAAAGGAGACAATTCTTTTCAGGAAATTAAATACCTGCTGCAATTCTACTTAAATGGCTTATCTGTTATCGCAAATCTCTAGACGTGCAAAGTTGCATTTATGTTATGTCAAAAATAATTCAACAACCTTTTTTAGGGTTCCGTACCTGAAGGGTAACCAACGGAACCCTATTACTAAGCCTCCGCTGTCCACCCGCCCGTCCGTCTGTCCGTCTGTCTGTCAGCGGGCTGTATCTCAAGAACCGTAATATTAGACAGTTGAAATTTTCACAGAATGTGTATTGTAATGCCGCTATAACAACAAATAATAAAAATTTAATTTAATAAAAATTAAAGGGTGCTCCCATACAAGAAATGTGTTTTTTTTTTCGGTTTATGGTACGGAACCCTTCGTGTGAGAGTTCGACTTGTACTTGGTCGGTTTTTTTTAAATAATTTATAGCAACACGTTCCCAAAAGATACACAATTAATCTAAACATTCATATGGGTACACATAAAAATAAGCTGCTATTTTGATTGGCTAGATAAGCCAACTGTAACGCATAGTGCTCATTTGATATTATTTCAATGAGGGCTAATAATGAAAACCACAGTAATTATGTTAACTACTGTTTTGAATTGGACTGTTTCAGTTCAATTCAGGCCTATTAGGACTATGGATGTTTCATGATATTATTTAGATCGCGTGATATGTTTGTATAATTGACGTTAAATAATTAATAATCAACGAATACCAATGTCTAATAGCTTTGATAAAATTGACTACTTAGATATGTAACAGACCGACAAACAGGTAGATATTTCCACGCGCGCTTCAAAGATATGTCAGCATAGTAGACGGGGCCCGCTACAGCCAGAGCCTGCCAGGGTTGCAAAATTTGTTCGAAAGAGTCACCGCGGCTCTGGAACTGGTTTTAGTTAGTAAGAGTCTGAAACGCCCTTTCGCTCCACGCGGAGCAGAAGAAGTCATTTGCTGATGTCACATCCTTAGAACAAAAGAAAATGATCTTTTTTCACACGTTCAGTTTAGCGTAAGGCATTCGAAAATATCGTAGTACATTTGGTTTTATGTGAAGAACTATGAACACTAACTTTCCTGAAATTATCAGTCAATTCAAAACAAGTTCTGTGGTGTTACTGTGAACACCTTAGAAGCTACACCACACTACTTCTTAGCTTTGAAAGGTAAACCTAAGTGACTGTTTATGGTTAAGCTCTTTTTTGGACCCAAAAGAACGTAACCAACGGAACCCTATTAATAAGTGGAGGCTTATTAATAGGTCCATCCGTTCGTCCGTCCGTCTGTCTGTCAGCGGACTGTATCTCAAGAACCTATGTATTTCTAAGTATGTATTTCTATTGCCGCCATCACAACAAATAATAAAAATAAAATAACAAAAAGGGGGCTCCCATACAAGAAACCCTTCATTGGAGAGTCTGACTCGCACTTGACCGGTTTTATATTGTTCTTTTCCTAAAAATGTTTGGTTGGCTACCTACTACTTCTTAGGAGCGACATGGTGGTATCTTCGGACCATGAGTATTCTATCAAGATGTCAAAACCTAAATTGTTATTATCATTCTCGAGCCATGTACAAGCCTAAGCCCAATGCCATAAAACCAAGATACCGTCGACCGTATTTCCATTTTAGGCTGCAAGTACCGCAATAAACGGAATCACTCAATGAAAAGTGATCCTACACTTTACATGCCCACTAAATATTCCAAGATACATTTTTCAGCATTTGAGTCCATAACATTTTTATGTGATGTTCTTTTGACTAGGCTATTTATGATACCACTTTAACTTTTAATATGCTTTGAATATAAATTGGATTGACTGGCCTTTTTAACCGACTTCAAAAAAAAGGAGAAGGTTCTGAATTCGGTTGTATTTTTTATTTTATTTTTGTTACCTCATAACTCCGTCATTTATGAATCGATTTGATAAAATATTTTTTCCCATAGTAATTACATCAAAATCAGTTCAGAAGTTTGGTTTTTAAATCAAAATAGCTTAAGGAAATAGAAAATATATCATCCAAGTAAGTGAACATCAAAACGTTGTTCGAAATTGCGTGTTTTAACTTTAGTTTCGGAAGTCAGTATTTTCTAAACCGATTATGATGAATTTTTTATTGGACCAATCGGAAAGTATATCCTTTCACTACAAAAAATTATCAAGACAAATCGGTTAATAAATGACGGAGTTTTGAGGTAACAAAAATAAAAAAATAAAAAATACAACCGAATTGAGAACTTCCTCCTTTTTTTGAAGTCGGTTAAAATTCTGAGAAAATTATGCAGAATACTTACCACAAAGACGTATTAAATATTCTGCGTATATTACACAGAAAACAAAATATAATACCGCTGTATCCAAAAGCTGCATACAAAATATAATCCCCCTTGAAGAGCGCGCGTCGCAAAGTATCATGATCGACTTAGTCCGCCTTAGTTGCAAATAAATCCTCTTTGCAATGAACACAGGCGTAATAAAACTATTTGCATAATAACTCATGTCGTAAAAGTAGCAAGTGTTTCAGAAAAACGTCGTCGGAAAATGAATTTTTCCTCCCGACTTCGCTTTTTAAACTTTTTAAAGTGTCGCTACCCTTGCGGTGTCTGACGGTAGGTACATTTTTTTTGTTTCTTTTTTTGTAGATGGCACTTTTTTTTGTTTACAAGAAGATGTTGCCAGTTAGCTTATTCGTTTTATAAAGGAGGTTGATTTTACTTTTTATGCTGTTCGTGAACGGGGGTCTTTCTGGGTGGGGTGTAAAGAAATAAAGAAAAAATATTTATTTGGGTCTCGCACAAGACAAAAAAACCAGTAAAATAAAATTAATAACTAAACAGTATAATCAAATAATTATCTGTGCGAGGCCAAAATGGTCCCTATCTCAGCTTATGCTGCGATATCTTAAAATATAAATAACGCAGCGCTGGTATTCTGATAGGGCCAGTCAGTGGTGCCACGGATACACTCACGGAGCATATATAAAAGAAATATAAGTGTATATGTATTCTAGACAAGATGCAAAAGAAATTCCTTACGTGGGGCAAAAACGTTTGTTTGTTGTGTTGTTTGTAAAACAAAAGAATAACTCACCGCTAAAACACTCAAAAACATTCCCCCGACTTAAAACTACATAGGTAACTAAATTCCTTATTAATTAATCAAAATAATCCTTAAAACAAGTTTGGTCGTAATTAAAGTAATCGGAGAGCGGGCCTTTGTGATAACTTTCGAACATTTTCCACAGAATGAAATCGTCATTTTGGATCGTCGACGTTTTTTGCTCCTTGAATACAAGATGAAGGGTAGACCAGGAGACAGGGACATCGTATCACCCGTATCATACAGGGTGTTTCAAAAGTGCGTGGCCATATTTAAGGGTGATGTTGTGTATCTGATAGACACTAAAGAAAATATAGCAAACATAATAAAAAACTCGACTTTTGGCAATAAATCCGATCCTAAAATTTAAAAAAGAAAAAAACCCTTGCAGTGTGATGCAGTTAGTGGCGTTTATTTTAATTCAAACAGATTTCATGCCAAACACCTTTATAATAGAATACTTTTACGTTTAAAATAGAACATCAGTTTGAAATATGACCATGCATTTCTGTACACCCTGTATATCTATAGATACATCTATATAATGGCTAGATAAAGTTAATTGTTCGTATCATAATACTCCTCTTTTAAAATTTTCTTTCGCAGCGAAAGTTTCTGTTATCTTTAGCCGTTTCCCCTCGGTTATTGGAAGTTCCCCCTCGGAAGTTATTGAATCATATTAAGTACTATTCTTTGGCTTAATGATTTGAATAGAAGAAACTTTTGAATTCATACTTAATTTATACTTGTAAAACTACTACGCTTGTATTTTTAATGTGGTGGGTCGGGCTGGATAATTAAAATGGTGGGTAGGAGTATTTAAAATTATGTTCACCCATTATGTAAAAATTACGCTGTTTTATGTATTGTAAGGAATAGCCTACTGATATAGCTAGACGCAGGAACTAAGTTGATTCAAAAATATTCTAACAGTTCAAACTTTCAAGCCTAAATTGACTATTTGAGCTGGGGCATCGCTCCCCAAAAATGCAGTAGAGCTCGAACGATGAAAGAACTATTCTTTGGCTAAACGAATCTAATGCTGAATTTAAAATTTTCGGTCTAAAAAAGTTGAAAATTTAAAGTTCCGCTCTCGGGCTATAAATCCATCATTCTAACCCTCTGTGTCGAAGTCGCCCGGCTAATTGGATTGGATCAAAGCAGTTGCACTTTCCGTTTTTTCCTGGCTAGTGTCCGGTAAAAACTGCATTTTACTCCGAAAAGTTTCCCGGCGTAGTTTTTCGGCGATCAATCGTAAATGCTCCGTTATATAAATGACTGCTGTAGAAAGAAAAATGCTGTAATTAAACTGAACTTATTTAAGTTTTTGTTTTTCATTTATCAAAATAACGTAACGTCAAGTTAAAGTTATCATTAACAACGAAACAATAACTTTCCGAACGTCTCATCAAAACTTCTTTATCATAATCAAACGAATAAAAAATCAACACCTTTTCCTTGTTTTCAAAACAAAAAACAATCCGGCACGCGATGCAGAAAAATAAGGGCGAGACCACATCAATCTTCGTCGGCCAACGGCGACTCATCGGCTACGTACGAAAAAAAAAATCAAAAAGCTAACCGGTCGACGACCGCCGAATACAGATGCCTTTTTTAAGATTCCCGCCGAAAAGACGCGCCATTATCGACTCATCCTTAGAAGGGAGGGACGAATACCGACAAACTCGCAATAGTGCAAAACTCTGACGTCATCGCATGTTTGCGGCATTTGAGTGTTGAATTCGTAAATATTGACTCGTTTTTGAGGGACGATAGTGAAACGATTCTTCTAAATAGAGTCATTTGTACTGTAAGGGGTGGGTTGAGTTACATAGTTGTAAGTGTGGCGTTTATTGACCACTTTGTGAGCAACGTGTGGGTTAGCGATTGCTTTGTCAGCTCGATGTGCTCCGAATACAAATTCGTTCTTTCTGAGTGTTATGGCTCGGTTCTGGTCAAAGTGTAAAGGTTGAACGGTTCTTTTACAATTATTGTCATCTTTTAGTTTTGAATGGTTAAGCGGAGAAGCAAGCTTTTTTCACAGGATTTGTTTGATTTACAAAATATTTTGATATTATTTCTGAGTGTCGACTGTTTATCTTGTCATATTTTTGTCAATATGTACTGAAGACACTATCTAATCAACGTTCTCAACAAGAAACATATTTCTTAATACAAAACAGAGCATTAATCATGTCTACGCCACATCTCAAGTAGATGATGTAGGGAACTCCCTAGATACATCAAAAATTCTATCCGTCGGTTGTTTTCAGGTCTCTCCCATACACACAGATGTAATATATCAAGATAATTTCCTTTTTGATGTAAACAGAATTCTGACAAGAACTATTTTGTCAAATAAAAATCAAAATAGGTATCATTCTCTTTACGGAGAGTAGTTGGAGTATCTATAAGTATTCTTAAATTAAAATAAAATACTAAATACTACCTATATATTATATTAAAAGTAGTAAAGAAGTTGCGCCGATGGCAGCCCCATTTTATATCCAGGCAATTACAGTCCATTCCAGGTTGCCTGGAAGAGATCGCGGAATGCGATAAGGCCGCCCATTGTACATGTGTTTTAGTTTGTAGTTTTCTTTTTATGTTATTCTCGGTATACCATTAAATATAATAAATAAATAAAAAATACCGGATAATTTTCCCTCTAATTAAAAAATATATCATCAAGAGAGCTAGATGGTATATTTGGTCACATTTGTTGTCTTGCGGCACCTTCGTGCTACCCTTGTATCACTACAGATTTAGGACACCAGCAATAAATATCTAGAAACTACAAGAGCGCAAGTAATAAAGCTTTGTTATAATTTTGCTTACAAAGGGAACAATAACCAAAACATACTGAAACCTACGAACCACACCAGAAAATAAACTAATATAAGTACTCCATTCCTCTTTTGTTCCCCGACTTTCTTTTCACTAAAAACATCTGTAGTTCTAAATCATGTCAAGCACACAGAAATCTAATGAATAGTGTATATTCGTCTTATTTTTTGTGTGTAGGTCACATCGTAATTTATATTTTTTTCTCTTGTCTTTTACATTAATACTCGAGGTCGACATCTGCAAATAATGGCGTCTCCAAGTCGTATATTATTATCTTTTTATTGAATTTATCAGACCACAAAATACTTCTGTGAAAAATATACAGCTACTGCGGATAATTGTAGGGTTTTCCGAATCAAATTCTATTTTTAAGACACCGCAACAAAGTACTTCATAAAACATAACGTAAAAACAAAACAGAAAATGTATAATTAACGTTGTCTCTCTTCACTTATTAAAACAATGGTACGTAGGTACTGTAATATTACACTGATAAAACTCCCCGAACGACGTGAAAGCATCCCACATAATTAATTTTAATTGGAAATAGCACCGACCGTCAAAAACCATATTCAGAACAAAAACTAAAATAACGTTACTTTCAAAATTACATTTATATTCCGGTGACCACAATTCTCTACAGGCGCTGCCGGAAAAGATCATTTTGCAGAAAGCAATTAAACTTTAACTTCATTAATGAAAACACCTTATTTTCTTTCGTTCAAATAATAGGTCGGCCATATTGTTCGAGGGCAAGTCGGGGTCTCTATTGTGTCTTGAACAATAAAAGGCGTATTTCACTCTTCGGGGCAATTGTACGGGGGTCGCGTCACAGTTTTTTTTTTACTTTTAATTGGAGCACGTCACAAATATTAAGTGCCTGTGAGGCTATGAAAACAGCGAAAAAAATGGTTTATTTAGGTGTCTTTATATTAAACTCGTACCTCTAATAACCGTTATAATATGTTACGACGAGTACAAAAATATATGGTTACACTGACAACAATAAAAAAAGCCAAAAAGGAGAACTTTACAAAACAGACGACACAATTTAAATTGATCTAGCGAGTAACAGTCCTAACGTTTCACTGTTTCTAAATAAAACCTGGTATTTTTTCGCCTGTGACACTGATTCGGTTACTTCAAAAAAGGGGTGTCCGCACCCTTTTTTCATTTGGAGTACCTAGTCATTGAGCTGAAAGAACCAACCAACTCGATTCTCTTTTTCGCGTGGAAGCGTGGACTTTCAATCAAGCAGAGCTGTGAGGTTTTTGACACATGCAAAACTGTTTGAAATTTTATGAAACACTGCATGGGAAACTAAGTAACGCGAAAGATATTTTTGACATTTAAAATTGATTATATTTCGTGAAATGAGCAGTTTATTTCCGAAATAGGATAGTTTCAGACAAGCTAATTCACCAGACATAATATTTCATGACTTGGATCGACGCTCTCTTTATTGTTTTAAAGTTATTCTGACATGAAAAGTATTCATTAAAATAAAGTGTTAGTACATTATTTCCACAGCCAACAGTTCACCTTTCACTATCGGGTATTTTCAAATATTTAAAGAAGCCAACTTAAGTTTTCTCGAGCGGAAAAAAGCCGTAACAACTTAGATGATACACACGTGATCCCTATACACTTTTAAGGGGGGGAAGGGAATGCGCTAGCGTAACCCACGAAAATCAAATTTTATTACGTTTATGGCATTTTAGGTAAAACATAAAGATTAGACTGTTAGGTGAGTAACATGAGTTTTAATAAAAAAAACATCAAATCCAAATCCCCCAATATTCGATCGGGTTATTTGAACTTAGAAAGGTAAATTGTTGATTTTTTACATGATGGTGATGTCTAACAATATTTTTACTTTAGTAAATACAATATTGCACTATAGTAGGCGCCAGATAATCGTGGAATAACGGTCATTGATCCACCTACAATTATTGACATTTTTAATTTGAAAAACGGAATTAATGACACAAAGCTGTCCCGAATCATCATCTCTCGTGATCCTTAACATTGTCTAATAATGAAAAACGATTCATATTTAATTGTTCAGGTACCTATGAACAGTTATTAGGGAAAGGTCAATGTACTTTATTCCACATTTATCTGGCGCCTACTATAGTAGCAATAGTGACAAATAGCTTTTTACTCACAACCTGATACTGAGCTGCAAAACAAAACGTCAAAACATTTGAATTCTTCGGGCTACCCTAGCGTCATCGCCTTAAATGACACACAGGGTCCCCATACACTTTTGTTTTAAACATTCCGTCGTTTTTTCTTTTTCCAAGTCCCCACCCCATATCCTATTACGTTTTATAGCACAGTTGTAAGACGAATAAGATCTTAGTTTTTCCATTAATTTTATTGCTTTTCAGCGTGTCTTCATAATCACTTGAGACAGTAATTAGAATCAGGGTTAACGGTTTAAACTAGCCTCATTAACCGTTTAGAGAGTGGAAACTAAATTAGATTTAATAGTCAGGTGCGTCTTTTGTTTTACTAGTGTAGTAATATGGAGTTTACTTTGCTTTTTGTGTTCATCAATGAAAAATTGTGTGCATTTTTTTGTTGGTTTTGTGTGGATGGTTTCTTGCAACCTCATTTAAGTAATGCATCTTTGATGGATAGATGGATAAATTAATGATATACCCAATCTCTTGGTTAGATTTCGGTTTAATTTCAGTCAGTTTAATTTAACCCACGATGGAACCCAGGACGTCATGCTCAGCAACACAGAGCTCAGTCAATACAAACGGCAACTAACTAATAACAATAGTGAATGACGATAGTATACAATACCTCAACTACTAAAAAAAAAAAAAACAAAAAAGACGTCCCGACGACACACGAATGTAATTTCATACCAAACGTAGACAACCAGGTGCAACCACAGAATATTTACTCTCACAACATGCCAGCAGTCACCAGATGTATTGCTTGTATGAATTCAAATATACCTGCAAGTTGTGCTATCATATTTTGACGTCAAGTAACTGCGCCCGTATTCTGGAGGGAGGCGTAAACGTCAGCCACGTTGGAGTTATGGCCTTGAGGCCGTGTACACAGTGGGAGGTGCTGGCGGGAGAGCTGTTGTTACTGTGGCACTGAGGTTTCGTGTTTTGACAGTGATGGTTGCTGTTTAGAATTCGTTTTAGATAGTTCTCGACTAATTCAAGGCAACTGGATACACAGCGGATCAAAACAACTGGGTGGGTACACATGAATTATAAACATTTTTTTACTGGCATGAAGTTAAAATATCGCAAAGTGCCATATGCAGAAAAAATGCACCGATTCCTGTGGGCAGGCCACGGAAATGAAGCCGAGGGATAAAGTAAGCGATAAAAGGACACGGGATTGACAACAGAGTCTACAACTCAAAAATATCTTCACAATAGGCAGCAATAAATCAGAAACATTGTCCAAAAATATTGGCGCATTTCGACTCAGTCAACACAGCATAGTCCACCACAAAACAAGCCGAATATATGACTCGATATTTTATTAAGACATACAGCATTTCTGATTTCCGTTTTTTCGGCAACGTAATTTATCTAAAAGCCGTAAAACTAGACGGTTGCAGGCAGACACGTCCGTCTCCGTATAAGTACCCTGGCGAAATGCCAAGGGTGAGGGAATGGCCTTCAGGTCATTGTCGTAAGCACCCATCAAACTATAAATAGAAATCTACCTTAGTGCCTCCTAATAACGCTCAATTTCCTCTGACACGATGTTACTTTTGAAACCATTTGGAATCACCTAAAGTCACCTCAGGCTATCGGCACATCTGGACTGAAATGGGGGTTTGGGATTAGGCTTTATTAGGGGGAAAATAAGGTCCAGATTTGATTGTGCTCTACCTGATATTGCATCAAACGGTTAGTCTGCTGTGTTCTCATTTTTGACGTTATTATACGTAGATGGCGTTCGCATCAATTTTAGCACTCTTTTACCCCATTGCGGTATTTTGTTTCACTTTGTTTATAATAAACAGTGATTTTTGTTAGGGTTAGAAGTCATTTTGGTTTTGTTTATGCTAACAATCCCGAGTAACGTAGTAGTTCTGTATTTGTTTGGGACTATTTAATATGTGAACAGTAGAGAAAATATTGTTTATAGATTTAGTCAATGTAAATATGGCCCATGAATGAATATTCGGTTGAAACCTATTTTATATATCCAATCAATTTGTCTTCTCTTGGATTTGGGTGTTAGAGTTTGGCACAAAGTCAATTATACAAAAGCAGGACAGTAGGTATTGCATCATGTGATATTGACAACGCTAATACATGTAAGTATCTCCATTTAAAATTAGAAGACCACAAAGATTAAAAAAAAACCCTCACTTAGCACATATAGGAAATTTATACACAAGCAAAAACCAGCCAGTAACATTAAAAAAAAAACCTTACCACGGTAATGACTTTACGAGACTTTCTCGGCACACACAACTAGTTCCCGCTTAAAAACTCGCCTAGGATAGTTAAAAGTCTTTAGTAATTTCGCACCAGGCAACCATAGCCTTTGAGCACAAACTCTTTGTAAGGCCAGCGGTAATTAGAACGAGGGAACCAAAGACTTTCGTTGGGAAAGGTCTTTTCTTAAAACCGGACACCCTCGATTTGCACCCTTTATGTCGTATTGTTTGGGGTCAACGGACGGGGCTTGCTTGGTCTTGAGTCAGCGGATTTAAATGTTGTGGATTTGATGTTGTGGAAATAGCTTTGGTTGTAGGGTTCCGAATGTCCGTATGAAAATACGGAACCCTTATTGGATTACTCGTATGTCTGGCTGTCCGTCTGTCACAGCCAATTTGCTACGAACCTAAAAGAACGATTCAGAGTACACGAACTCTGTGACTCGAACACGGAGTCGTAAAATACATTTTGAGTGTGGGTCACTTTTGAAGCATAAACAAAATTTCAAACAAGATTTTGAACGGTTCCGTGCGAAAGGGTTTTGTCAGTGTTACCAGTATGTATATAGGGGGTGACGAGAAAACTCCACTCCACCAGTATTTGAAATCTTTTTTGTACATAAATAAATGTGTCAAATTGTCAATCGTAGTAAAACAGCTGTGATTGGTTGCATGAATCATCACAGCTGTTTACGCGTGCTTTACAATTTGCCACATCAATTTTGCATATTATATTAGACTAGTTATGTCAACGAAAATTGGAATGAGTTGATAGTATCTATGTATAGTAATGATCCTTTAAGAGCGCAAAGACACGCTTGAAGGAAACACAGATTTCATGACCTACCTACATAATAAAATATCTAACTGAATTTTATACCAAAACGCCGTTACGTACAAAGTCCCTACCTACAATAATGCTGACTTCATGAATTCCACATGTAATGGCGTCACACGAGCTCGCCCAAACTGCAAACGACTTTTCAATATTAAAATGTTTTACCTTCAAACAATTTACCGGGCCTCATTGAATCTAAATTGTTATTAGAGGTTAATGGAAACAATCTGAAACTCTTGCGCGTCCTAAGCAAATATGTTCAGAGAGCTTATGTAAAAACATTGTGTTGGTACACCTGCATGGTCATCATACACTGGTATTCTGGAAAATCGGGCTTATTTCGTTCAGACCATTCCACTTTATTGATATAGAATATTGGAAACACAGCGGCATCAGCGACACATTTGAATTCGAAATGTTTTCTGTTACAAGATGTTGGGTGAATAAATTTGAGCTCTATTGCTTTTGTGTTGGGTTTAAATTCATGTGGGGTTGGGGGGTGAGAGACCAGACGTCGATTTGTGAGGCTGGTCTGGTAGTTGGAGCTTTGCCAAGGGGCAGACTGGTGCACTGTGGGCCCGGTGCTTCGCCCGCAACGTTTTATCTATTCAGAATTGAAAGCGTTGATAATAAAATTGTCTGGACACGTTTACAACGCCTGCAAACCGTAACTACATAACGCTAATTGTTTTTCTAACTGTTTAGTTTGTTTCTCTTTGTTGGCCGCTAATAAAGAAAATGTTGAATGGATTTGTTGCCTGATAGAACTGAGTTTGTACTTGTTTTTGAACTTTGTTGGCAAGTAAAGTTAGTACTTAATGCTATTAGCTTTGTAACTACAGTGGCAAACTCGAAACTGAAAGATTCAAATTGAGAATGCGAATAAATACTTATTTCGTAGGTATATCCCGTATCTCTTCACAGGCAATCTGCAAAACTAATATCACAGGCTAAACGTTACCAGCCCATTCCTATCACACTTAATTTAGAACACCCTGTAATAGAAGCAAACTGCGAAACTACGACATAGACAGAAATGGCACATGAACAAAAAAAAAAGATATCTAAGTGATACAGCATTTTTCCTATTACGAAGCGCTATACAGCGGGAACATTTATGAAAGTAGGGCCAAGTCCCGTTTGTAGCATAATCTAATCAGCTAAAAGGTTCTGTGAGAGTTCTGATTTATACTGTAATCAATCCTGATATTAGTAAACGGATGTGGACGCTTTTAACATTTATGAGTTTACTACGTCTAGTTTTGCTTATTGGCAACATTAAGCTGCGAAAGTAGTTCGAGAAAAACGAATTTTTGCATGTGATTGTGGTAAGCGAAAATAGGGTTGAATTTATTTTTAATTATGGGTTGTTATGTAGCCTGAACTAAAAGTTGCCTTTGCTATAGGTACGTCACCTATCAAAACATTTGACATTCAGGCTGTTTTGTTCTGCTTCAAGACCTTTGCCTACTTATTTGATTCTAAGAAATTAAGCAATTATTTTAAATTAATTTTTGACAAAGAAAATCTTACTTTACTCGACTTCAATTAAGAATACGTAACTAAATTCTTCTAATCCAATTCTCTGTACAAATTCAAGAATATTATAAGATTAAATTCAGTTTTAATCTTCTAGGTGCATTGCTTAATATTTTATTAAAGCGAGCAGTATTCTAGAGCTATGGTTATATTTCAATGACCCGCATTGCACCTCTGAGAGTAACTGGGTCGGCTTTGAATGTAAGAATAATTTGGGTCTTACTCGTGTTTCAAAACTTGCTGGAACTTGCTGAAATATTCAACTTTTCTTAAAAATGTGTAAATGTTATAAATATATTTTTTGAATATATGAAGACGATGCTTTTGTGCAAGTTTTAGTTCAAATGCTTTAAAAGAATGAACATTAATATAAAAACTTTTTGTCGATAGAAAACTATGAGTATATCTACGCGCTAAAAACTGCAGAAATCAATTCAATAGCCGTAACAAAGTTCTTGAAATTACAGTGGTGTAAACCATTCATTTATTTTACAATATTTTATTAATTCAAAAATACTGCGTCTAAAATATGCCTTACAGGACACAAAGGCACCCCAAAAATAGACTCGCCAAAATATGTTCCAACTCACCACAAAAGCAATCCATCGGACGGCCACATTGTTTGACATAAATACCACTTTAGAATACCAAAAAAAGGTTTAATATGAATGAGCTCATTACCACAGGCCACAAATTGCACCTCACATAATTTGCTGGAATGCACGTTTACCATTATTAATGCACCCCCAGGGACGAGGGTGCCTACACTTATTACGTGTCCCGTATTTTAATTCGGACAAAACACGCACTGAAATTTAATTTCCGTAGTACAATTATTTTTGTGGTCACTCTATCGGTGGGCAGTCCACGATATTGGATTTCGTATTATGTGTTGAACGAAATTGGTGCTCTGCATACGTAATTTCTTTATTTATTAAAAAATAAACTATAGAGACAGGGTGTTTTTGAATAGTAGCAGTTATATGAATTATGTTGTGTGGCTATATTTTAACAAACATAATTTGAAGCCGGTTCTTTATACTTATAATATTTCAAATTATGTTTGTTGTACTTACTAACTTATACAAATGCAAAATAGTCCTAACCCTAATATACTACATAGTATTTGGCTTTACTGACATCATTTAAGTTCTGCCCTAGTTATGATTTTTAAAGTGCATGTATGTCAGTTCTATAACTTTCTTCTTTTTTTCCAACTTTAAATATCTCTAAGTCCAAAATTCCCTCAAAGTAAAAGTACAAAACTATCAAACTACCGAAGCGGCAAAATAAATATAATTTTAAAGCTACAATGTCAAGGGAAAACAATCAATGTGTATCGAATCAATTTGCAGTGGAGTCGGGTCTGGGCACTGGGCACTGGGCACTGAGCAGGGGCACTGGGCAGCCCGGCCCGAGATAACCGGATTATGTCAGCCGCTGTCAACCCCGATGGGTGACCCGCTGAGACAAAATGGATTAGGAATGGAAAGAATTTGTTTTGTTTCACTGTTTAATCGTTATAACGTTATTTGTTTCAAAATGTATTAAAATGAAGTAAGTCATGGAATCAGTGACAGTAATTGTCAGTTGCACCTTACTGGGCGTCTAATTTGTTTAATTCGTGCGTGCAAAATAATAAAATTTATTATATTTTTATGTTTAGTATTTATTCCCGAAGTCTCGAAAATTGGGATGTTTTTTTAATACACGCGGGATTTGCTGTATGTAAAAAAGAACATTCTAGCTAAGAGGTTAAGTTCGGATTTAAAATGGACCATTACAAGATAACCGCGCTTTATAAAAGTTTTATTTGTGACTCATTTATTTTAATTGCATTAGGAAATAGGATACCTTTTTTCACATGTTTCTATCTCTACACGTAATTAAACAAACAAACACGTAGTTTACGTTTCAGTTTCAGAGTTGCTTCAATTAAAAACACAAACGGATTTTCCCTCCATAAATAACGGATCGGCTGCTTGAATAAATTCACAACTCCCGCAAAGTATTTTAGAATATAAACAAAATTTTATTTGAAAACTTGATGTATGCTGAACGTTAGAAATAGCTGAACATTGCATAAAATGCTGGGAGAATGCATTGTATTATGCTAAACTCTGTCTGAGGTGTTAAGAAGAATAAACTAGGGATCACTTTAATGCCCAAAGATTTTGAAGAAGAATGGCTGTCAAGCTAGTTCCGACTAGAGTGCATTCTTTCAATCTTTGTAATTTAATTTACGAAATGGAAAAACTAGAATGAAGGGGAGGTGGGATATTCTGCAAGATTTGCTAGTAGTATTTATCAAGATTTCCGTTTATAAAAGAATTGTTACGAAGAAAGTACAATGTTGGGATTTTAAGACGTACGCCCCGTTTTCTTGGAAACTAAACGAGATATTGCTTTTGTTTATTTATATCGTTTAGCTCTGCTAAGCTGGGAGATGTTTTGAGAATAGGATCTTAGTAAACACTGGAAGATTCGTTAGGAATTTAAAATAAAACCAGTGAATTGTTATGATGATGAATTACCTACAGTTGAAGTGCGCCACTCGTCCTATGAAAGGTTCATTAGAAAACCAGCGTCAGACAGCATCAGTCTGTCTGACATATCGCTGAAATTGACCTTTTTAGTGCAGCCGTGAGAAACACACTTAGTTTTCGACATACCTACTTTTTTGATATTTGTACCGTGCGTGTTTCATGTATGTGTTAAATAAATTTTATTCTTTCTTTTTTCTGTTATGTTGATTTAAGAAAAAAAAAAACAAACACATGATACTTGGCACCAGCAAACCAAAATAATTTAACCAAAACAGTTAATAAAAAGGCCCACATTTACTTGGGACCTCAAGACCTTTAAAAAGCATCGCGGAAGTCGTTTAATCCTACCCAGAGTAAAGTATGCACGGGACAAAAGAAAACAAAAACCTGCGAAATACATTAGAGAGCGTGGTCTTAAGTTCAGTTCCGGGGTAGGCCGCAATAATGCAACGCCCATTTGTCAGGATAAACACCGACGAGAGAAAAACTGGCTTCGTTACCCGCAAATATTTTGGCAAACTTGTTTGTTTGAGAAAAGTGTTTTCTTCTGAAATTTAATTTACGTAGTGGTGGAGTGACGCTCTGGTGTGGAGTGACGCTCTGGTGGAGTGACGCTCTGGTGGAGTGACGGTCTGTTGTAGTGACGCTCTGGTGGAGTGACGCACTAGTGGAGCGATTCTCTGGTGGAGTGACGCTCGGTGGAGCGACGCTCTGGTGGAGCGACGCTCTGGTGGAGTGACGCTCCGGTGGAGTGACGCTCTAGTGGAGCGATGCTCTGGTGGAGTGACGCTCTAGTGGATTTTTTATATTATGTAATTTTACTCACACACTGATCCATTGTTGTTCATTTCAAAAATCAGTCGTTGCAATATTTGTAAAATGTGAGTAGGTACTATGTCCCTTACCAGCAAACTTATTAATTTGTACATAACTCGAAAAATCTCGTTCTTCGTCGTGCTGGTCTGGCTGGACTGTCAAAATGTAAGTAAAATAATAAAATAAATAAAAATAAAAATGTCTTTATTGTCGCCAGTTAATACATTCATCATAGGGTAATCTAACATATGCATCGTATTAATGTATTGCACAAAAGGTACTGCTACTGATTCCCAAGCTGTTATGTCTGTGCGTGAGTAGGTACCTACCGGGCTCTATTAGGTTTTTGATCTTGAGAAAATTGCTGAACCTTTTACGCATACTAACACGAACTATACCAGCTTATATAAATGAGGTTTTTTATGTCCAAGATCTTTTCAGAATACTCTGCCCAGAACCATTTTATGTGCCATTATTTTCTTGTTAATTAGTAAATCATTGTGGTGGCACAATAAACCAAACACTTGAAACTGAAATTCATGAACCATTTCTGAAAAGAAAATTAATGAAAAAAATTCCAAACATTCATTCTGTAATGAAGTCATTTAAAGTTAGCATTTACTTCACAAAGCAATGCACAAATTATACCATAATATATGCATAACAGTGCCGGCGAACTGCACTTTTTGCTTCCATTGCACACCAGTCAAAATGGCGGCAAACTTTTAAATTTCCCATTATTGCTGTAAAAGGACGAAGCCTCAGTTTTTTAGAAAACTGACACGACCATTTGGCGTAAATTGCACGCTATAGTTCTAAAGTTGATCGGACGGGGGTGCCGAAATGCGAAAATTTTCGACCACTTTTAAACTACGAATACTATTTTCGAAGTAGGCATTACCTTGTTGTTTTATCAACTTGGAACAAATGAATATAAATAACGCCACTGTTATAAAATACGGATTATTAATTAAGGAATAAATATTCGCATTAAAATTTTAATTCTTTAATTATATTAAAACAGTGAGCGCGACTCGTACGAAATCCACCCGTAATCCGTTTACAATAATAAGAATTTCGCGCCACTCAAATGTTTTTGCACTTATCATTTAAGTGGTAAGCCTTTTAATGCATAATATTCGTCGTATCTCGACCATTCAAGCCAATAACAGTTGAGATTACAATAAAATACGAATTTTCTCTCGATATTTTTGGATTGGGAGGAAATGTATTCATTGTGTATGGGAAAGCGAGCATTTATTTCCTTTTATGGGATGGGAAATATAGAATTACGGGTTGCTCTTCGTTGCCTGGCAACTGGGAACTTTTTGCGTGATGACATGTTCGGGGGTGTGCACAGAAATCACGTTGATGAAGTCCTCTGGTAGACAGAACATGTGCCAATTAATACATTATACAACAATAACTTTCGAACAAAGGCTGTGCCGGTGTCAAATAAATGCTACCCTAATACATTAGGTATATTGTATAATTTAGTTCACAGTCTGCGTTCGTTCAGACCTAAATATGTATGTCATTTGCTTAACAATGGCGACCCAATTTCAAGCTATTTGTACATGTGAAAAGAGTACATTCTTTGTAACAAAATTTGTAAGAAAGAAAATTCATGAAATTATAAGCTTACACGCTTACTTGGTCACGCAAGACGTGTGACGAATTAATGGTCTCAAAAGGCCCTATTTTTTAAAACCCTAGGTGAATTGGAGGTCTACTTTAACAGATGAATTTTTTATCTTCTATTCCAATCTTAAACATTCACTTTTCAAACCGCGAAACTTTTTGATTTGCAGCTACCGATTTGATTTTTTTTTGGTGTGTTCGTAATTGTCACAAACAAGGTTTTATGGAATAAAACTTTTGAAAAAAAAATAACTGCTGTGCAAAGCCGGGGCGGGTCGCTAGTAACAAATATTAAAATAACGCTTAGCAAATACAGTTGATTATTTATGATTGATATTTCAAAATCAACTTTTCAGGTACGAAGAATGGGCAAAATCATCTAAAAAATTTGAATTTTTGAGATCCACGAAATATTTTTCTGTACCTAATCTTATAAAAAGGATGTTTTCAATAAATTCCGGAGACCGTTTAATCATTGTCTAAGCCGTTAAGCTTTTGAGTAATCAATTAGGTATCTGGAAGAAGGATTCTCTTGATTTTTATTGCTTAGTGTTAAATATCTTTTGTTTTGAAATATCTACTGACCCTTTTATTAAAAAAAGTATTAATAAACATTGAAGTCACAAGGAGAATTTATTTTACTGGTTTAATTAATTACTAGTTTTTCTACAGCTTCTTTCCCAAAGCTTAAAACAAAAAACTGACTTCTCTTATCTTTACTTGAAAGTTCTAACAAAAGTCCGTTGTCCAGAGTCTGCATACTTTTATAACTTCTCTTTTATAGTTTTAGTTTCCAGTGAATACTTCTAGTATCTGTAGCGTAGTATATATAAAACTCATTTTAGTGTTAAGGCTTTCATGTTAATTTAATTTGATTTTTAAATAATCTAGTTATAAGTCATAATAATGTTCGGCGAGTAACTTAGAACTCAGCTAATTTTAAGTGTTGTGCAAATTGTTCAGCATCAATCGACAATATTGCAATGCATGATGTGCTTACCTGTAAGAAATTGGTACACTGGTCTATCAGTTTATTTGATGTATCTCATCCTTGTACACGTGTATTAAATTGTTGGTGAGCCAAATAAATAAAATAAAATAAAAATAGTAAAGAATCGATATCGGCTTTATAGTTTTTCAAATCTGTCTTCATATGCCTTTTTCACTTCAGATGTCTTTCGATATTCATTCACATAGATATCACCGAATTATCGAAAACACCGTCGGGTCAGATTGTAATAAATCTTGATTATTATAAATCCCTTATTGTACATACTCAAATTGATCTGTTTACAGAGAGAGTTAATCCAAATTCGATACAGAATAGTTTATACATTATCGAGAAGAGTGAGTTTACAATCTTACGCGATATATTATAAACTTACGGAATCCGGTGACATAGACAGTTTTCATGTCCTTGTGACCTCCACGTATCGAATTTCTTCAACAGGAAAGGTATTGTCAGGATCTCCTTGGCTCCAGGTCTCTGGCAGACAAGATGGATCTTTGGAAGCGTCTGGTAGAAAGTAAAAGAGAATTTGAATTAGGAATGTGAAAATATGTTTTGTTTTTATATGGGACTCCGATGCCAGCGCTCGTTGAGGCTGACGTAAAATATAATTATTATGAAGTTTAAATCCCAAATATAGTTTTATTTTATAATAATATCAGTAAGTAGCACTAGCGTGAGTTCACTAGTGTTACAGTTTGTACAGTCTTTACTTTACATATGTTGTTGAAGAACGTCGTGTGGTTTCCACACATCCATTCATATTACAGTAAAGCAACACATATGTCTTGATCTACTGATTTGCTCCTTAATTGTGTTTGTTTTCCTTCTTACTTCACCTGTGTTTACGTACGTAGCTAATCATATTATCTACTGAATGCTTGCCAGTGTTAGTCATTGTTGTATTTACTGGGTTATTTTAGTGTTTGGCGTCTTGTTTCGTACCTAGGCTTTAACTGATAAAATTTCCAGCCTATCTCAATGCCTAGTTTCATCAGAATCGGTTTAGTGGTTTAGGCGTGAAAGCATAAGAAACAGATAGACAGGCAGACAGAGTTACTTTCAAATTTATTATATTATAATATTAATTAAGTATGGATCTAAAAAAAAAAAAAACCACACGTTGGAGTGCCCCAAGTGCCCATGCACCTGTACTTTGGGGGATTTTATGAATGCCATCGATGCTGCAATTGACGTGGCCACCTACTGGGCCCAAAAAATCTAAGGAGCTAACCGTCGACTCGAAAAGAAGAAAAAGTACCTTGACTACAGAACACAATTGACATTCCACACCTCTACACAGTATGTTTGCAACTGAGACTTGAATAACATATTTATATTAACTCAGTAGTATTAAGTATAGATCAGTACCTTGACTACAGAACATACAATAGACATATTAACTAACCTGCCCTCACGTCACAAACACACACAACCTCTACACAGTACGTGTCACAATCCTAAACGAATTTCTACAAAACACGTGTTATTTAGATGAATCCGTGATAATTATGTTTGTAACTGAGTCTCGCATTATTTATTCAGATCGTGTCGGATACGCGCGTAAGAGATTTTAATGCTACTAATTAATTTCGTTAACTGTTTCGGGAACGTGCGTGATGATAGCTATCGCGTCTCGTGATTTTGTCACGTCAATTTGTGGCTTGAATTACATATGACTTATTGGAGAATTAGAGGGAGAGAAGGAGATGTAAATAAACATAAAATGGTTGTTAAAATTGTCTACAAGAAGCACGGTCTGGAACTGTGACTGATGAAACATGATAGCATACTAGGAGCATGATTTATTTAATGATAAATACAGACTATTCAAGTACATAGTAAATACAAGCTAATAGAATATATAAACATGTATAAGCGGATAAAAAGGGAAGGGGAATAACTCATTGACTAGCGAAAAAGTCACCTACGTCGCTGACAACGGGAAACGTACCCAAAAGACTGGCACTATTGCCACTTTGAATGGCACTGTCATATTCCCCAGTGAAAATCATTTAAAAATTTTCACTACCGTCACGAATTCTGATATAATAAGTTATTTTCAGTACGATTTTAAGCCTTATAAATAAAATTCTTTTATCTCATAAACTCATTTTAGCTCACTGAAAGATCGATCTCAATTCAAAAAAGGGTAAAAGCCACGGCAAATAATCATATACATATTTAACCACTATCATAACCAATAACAAAAAAGCACACTCTAAAAGAACAAACACAAAAAAATCTGCCAGTAACGTGGCCCATTAAAATACTATCTCGTATCAAACACGTTCGAAATTTCGTCGAAAATTTCACCCTATCCGATACTGGATTCGATTTTCGTACAAATTAAACGATTGGTTTACCAGAAAACAGGTTTACATTGATAGGAAGGCTCGAGCGTTGTGTGAAAGCCTTTATAACCCAATTCCTATACTAATTCGGTGAGCCCCGATGACCCAGTTCCGGCACAACACGTGGCAAGCTATATGTTCTTAGAAATGTATGATAACGTTCGCTTTTTTATCTTTTTCAGGTAATTTATTGTCTTGTATGCTGTTAGAATTAGCTTTGGTGATACAAAGAATGAAGAGAAGATTTGAACTGGATCGTGAGTGTTCTTTTTATATTTTCATTCCATACACATTATTTGACACTGCATGAAACGATTTTAAAATCGTTTTATTTAAACTATTCGTTTTTTTTTGCGTAAATGTTAGACAGTATTCGAAAACACTACCCATTTCCGAACAAAAACTTATTTTTTCTGTCTCTCTTAACACTTTTACTACCAAAAAAGCTGTAACCACACATACATATAGAAACCAACTGATAAAAGCCCCACTCCGTTCCCAAGAAACAAAAACGACCCAACTCCATCATCAAAGCTCGTAAGCCTCCGTCAAAGAATAAATTAAACTCAGAAGCGACAAACCGGTCAAATGGATAACACAGCCAAAGGGCGATCACTGACGAGGCAAATTTAATGAAACGGAAAACTGAATAAAAAGGTAAAAAAGGACAGGAGAGACTCCTTGACCCACGATAAAGGAAAATTACTTAAGTTATTTTTCTTTAATTATTACGAACTTGAGGTATTGAGTATCGCCAATTACAGTTGGCCTTTAATTACGTATCTGAACGATGAATGGAAATGGGAAGCAATTAGAAATTTCGTCGGTATTTAATGTAGTGGCTTGTAAATGGTTGGTTAATGGCCGTTTGTTTAACTGTTTACTTGGCCTTAAAGTTTGAGTTATTAATTGTACTGTAGCAATAAAATGTTTGTTTGATTTTTAATACGATTTCTTCGTACTAAATATATAAAATGGCTTGTTGAGAGTCATATTATTTATTTATTAAGGATATCCAAAGAGCTACACATACAATTATAGTATAGAATTACCTTAGTGCACATCTTGGAAAATAGGAGCAAGCTTTTACAACTACGTTAGCGAGAAAGTAATCTACAAACTCTAGCAAATCTATCTCTCAGTTCTAATGCAGACATGGCAAATTTTTTTTTTAGCTATCGTTGAAAATAGGTAACAAATGTGATAGTTACAAATTAAACTTTTCTAAAAATACGCGTAAAATTCTTTGTCAAACTCAACGCCTGATAAAACCAAAATATTCCTACAAAACAACGCCAGTCAACAGTCAGGTATCAAAATCGTGATTCCCTTAAGTCATAGGTGCAAATCTTATTGCGTAAACTTATCACCGCTGCCTACGCGCTTTTTCTAGTTAGATATATTTGAGAATAGGTTACAAATGTGATAGTTGCAAATAAAACTTTCCTAAAAATACGTGTAAAAACCTTTGTCAAACTCAACGCTAGATAAAACCAAAATAGTCCTACAAAACAACGCTAGTCAACAGTCAGGTATCAAAATCGTGATTCCCTTAAGTCATAGGTGCAAATCTTATTGCGTAACATCTTATCACCGCTGCCGGCGCGGTTATCTTGACAAATGTGGCCGGCATTACACTCAGGCGCTACAAACAACAATAAGACATTTGTTTAGACAATTCGTTACAGTTTTATTTGTGTCTTGGCACTAGATTTTGCAAGGGTGACGGTTGGAGATTTAGGGCTCGTATACATACAATATTTATGTACATAGGCAGGTTTAACTGGGTGTTTCATAAGTCTTTCTTTTGCCTCTTGTAAGGTTTCAAAGTTGTTTGTACAAAAATTGGATTGGCTAAATATTTTATGACGATTTGTGGTGCTTTTACAGAGGCGCAAAAAAGTCTAAATAGACAGATAGATTTGCAGGTTGACTCATCGAAAAGGCAAAGAGGTTTACCAAAAAAAAGTGAAATCTCTACAATGGTTAACATAGATGTTCATCGATCCCGATATCTTGTACTAACACTCTTGTGTTATTGGATTTTTCTGATAAGAATTTCTCTGTGACAGCCCGGAGTTTGGAAGTTGGTGGTGTAACACCCCCGTGCCTCGGAAAACAGGTTAAGCCGTTAGTCCTGCGCCAGGTCTCTCTCCGGTCGTGTCAGGTTGCCGTCCCATCAGAATATGAGTGAAGAAAAAGGGAGTGCACCTGTGTTTACGCACACACTTGTGCACTATAATATGTCCCGCGCCGATGGCTGGTTTCCGTTGAGATTGGCCGCCATGGTCGAAATCGGTCAGGAGGACTATACTAACACTCCTTATGGTCTACCAGAATCAAACAAAATACAAAAATAAAAGCCATGAATTGAAGAAATACACCATGAAACTATAAAACAACTTTCACTATGTGAACAATACGACATTATCCGAAAGAAACTCAACGCACATACAAAAGGCACTAACATTTCTACTGTAGAGGATTTAGGAAATACGACAACAATATTATGCCTACGGGGCTCCTCTGTTATAGGCATAATCATTTTGATAGACGTTATTCTGTTTTTGTCAGTCACGCACGCATATTGCGTTTTTGTTGCTTCAGGAAAATGGAAAGTCGGATCGATTTGACCTTGGTTATGATGGAAACTAAATCTTGTTTTTTGTTGACGGGGTGACTCGTGTAAACGGTTTTGTTTACGTTATGATAGTATTATTAAAGGACTAGTTTTTTGACTTTGCTCGAGTTAAAGTGTGGAATTTGTTCGAAAGAGTCACCCTAATGTCTCCTAATGCCCTTTGCATTCCAGGGCCGCCCTGGAATGCGAAGGGCATTAGGAGGAACACGGATGGGTTTTTTAGTCAGTAAGAGTCTGGTACTTCCCCTTCCACTCTACCCAGACTGGAAGAAGTCATTTGATGATTACCCAATCCAAAAAAAACCTTAAATCGTTTCCAAGTACATCTTTCTCTGTTACAAAAATCATCAAAATCGTTTCAGTAATTTAGGCTTGAAAGCGAAACAAAGAAACTAACTTTCGCAATTACAATATTGGAATTGGAAGTATGGATAATACAGCCTTATGACTGCTTGGTCTAGTGGTTGCGAGCGCACCTGCTATGCATAGGTCTTGGGTCTGCTTACCAGGTCAGGAAAAGGGTTATAAATTTTCCACCTGGATTTTCACAGCAGCAGCCCAAAATCTGGATTTGTGCCTGGTTGATGGAGATAGATTCGGCTTCCATTACATGGAACCTAAACATTACTGGCGACACGTTTGTATACTAGGTTCATCTCTGCCTAACCCTTTGGTTTGGGTAACGAGTAGCGTTATGTTACGTTTTTGTTTTAGGAATAAACTGTGCTTTTAAGACCGTAAAACAATTGATTTGAAAATAATTACAATAGGGAATAAAATAGCTTGAATTCGTGAAGCTAAAGGATGTGAAGACCTGGTCTCCAGAAGTTATTATAACCTGAAAAATAGCAGTTAACCGCTGTTATACATCAAATTACTCTATCAACAGTAATCAGAGTCTCCCAATAAGCACCTAATGAAGACTCCTCCCATAATTGCTTAACGTCAAACGCATATTGACTTAACAACATATTCATATTTATGCACAGATGATTGGGTCGTCATTACTATGCATTTACACCTACAACATGTAACATACTGGATGTTTCAGTAGTGCGCATCTCAGGCTTACGTTTTGTATCTTAATAAAGTCAAAAAACAAATGCAAAAATATAATATGTAGAGATGTTCTTTAAAAAATCCGACCGCAAAAACGACTAAAATGTTCCAATTAATCACTTTTCAAGCAGGTTGATCAATCTGGTGGTATGAAATCTATGATCGAACTGAAATAAATACCACCAACTGCACGATACTGATTAAAGGTGATTTGCTTGGAATCTTTTAGTATTTTTTTGCAATGAGACTTTCAAAAATTTTTTTTTTTTTTTAAGATTATATTTTTACCTTAAGTACCTTGTTTTCCTTGCCTTACATCAAATTTAGAACGTCACCCATAGATATGACCACACACTTCTGAAACTACATACATACATACACACAAGCTAGCTTCATGTGTATAATTTATGGGTGGCAACATTGCGTGTGTTGCCTGATAGCACAGAATTACTGTTGCCCATTGATTGATGCAGACAAATATCTTCGGATTAATTAGTGGTACTGCGCTTAATATTGGCTAATTAACTGAGTAAATTTAGTGTGGATAGAATGGTGTGTGGTCGGATAGATGGCCGCCATTATTCGGGCAATTAAGCTGTGTTGTAAAGGTAGAAATTTTGTAATGAAAATACATAGTCAGTTATAAAGTTTTGAAATCAAAAGGGTTTAGTTTAGCTTATTTATGAATTAGTTCTTTTCAGGTGACTTCCCTCCGGTCTATGCCACGAGAACTGTGTATTTTAAAGATATTTAGTAGTAGGTAGCTTATGGCGGCTATGGCGGATAGTTTTTCTGCAGCTTTTATGTAGTCAAATAATTATTGTAATCGGAAAAGGAATTTTACAGATTATCTCCTACCAATAAAGTAATAATTTACCACTTTGTAATAACAACAACTGAGTTTTAAATTTATTGCCTCCCTCTTAAGTACCTTTTATAAAGAGAAAATATTTCCACTGTTGCCAAAGCTCAAGGATCGGGTTCCAAGAATCTTAAGCACTATTAATAGGAGAGATCTTCAGTCAACAATAAGATTAAAAATCCCGGCCCTGAAAACGATATCAACATTTTTCCAAAAAAAAGAATGTTTTTTAACAGGAGCTGACTAGTCAATACAATTAGTTTGCACGTGGAAGCTCGCCACCTACGCAGGTAGCCGTATAGGAAAGTTCTCCGAAGAATCCCATCGGAGTAATACAAGTGGTGAAGTGTTATTCAAAAAGTTCGTTCAGGGTGAACGAGCGATGACTAGGGCGGTAGCGGGCGCGGAACAAATGCGAGTAGGTGGGCACGAGCTTCGTGAGTTGTTGTAGCGGACAGAGGGCCTAGCACGAATGTTTTTAACTGACTTCCAAAAAAGGAGGAGGTTCTCGGTGTTTTTTTTTTATGTATGCACACCGATTACTCCGGGGTTTCCCGACCGATTTATTTGATTATTTTTTCCGATGCGGTATACTTGCGATGTGGTCCCGTAAAAATTGTATTGAGTTTGGCTCAGCAATTTTTATTTTATGAGCATTTTTCTTACTTGTTGCTTACTTGGATGAATTAGGTAATTACGTCGTCCAAGTAAGCGTCGGTAATTAGTATTACAACTAAAAAGTGCCCAAAAAATATATTTTTTACAAAAAAAATACAACCGACTTCCAAATAAAAACACTACAAAGTGTTAAATAACTTTAATTACGGAAGTCGGTGACAAAAACGAAGAAACAAAACTAAAAACACCGACTTCCGAATATAAAAATATTCGGAAGTCGGTGTTTATAGCTGTAATTCTCGTTTCGCACATAATATTTGACTGAATTGAATACTATACTTATATTTTGTATGATACAAACTGCATGTCGTATAAAATTAAACCAAATACATACAATGGGGTTGTAGTTTTTTATAATCAAAATAATAATAATATAATATAATATATCCTGGGACAACTCACACACGGTCATCCGATCCCAAACTAGGCAGAGCCTGTGCTATGGCAACCAGACAACTGATAAACATACTTATATATTTCTAAATACATACATATTATAGATAAATTACACCCAGACACAGAACAAATGATCATGCTCATCACACAAAGATTTGTCCTGAGTGGGAATCGAACCCACGACCTCCGGTTAAGCAATCAGGGTCACTAACCACTCGACCAACAGGCCAGTCAGGCCACTTACGTTTGCCAAACTGTAACGTTACATACATCAAAATATTCGTTATAGGCCCCCAGTAACAGACGTATTACCACAGGAAAAACAATAGATGATCGCAGCCTAGGTCACTCATTTTCACTTGTGGCACAAGCAAGGGATGAAGCATAGTAAGGTGACATCTAATTTATTCAAAAGCAGAATTATGAGCTACCACTTTCGTACGTGTTGGTACTTTACTGTAAGTGCAGAGAGTAATTAAAGCTAAATAAATAAATAATTTGTTTCTCATTAGGTACTTGTTAGATTCTAAATCTACCTACATTTTTGTTACATGTCCGTGATTTTTTTGGTGTAACCTGAAAAAGTTTTTAAGCATTGATCATTGTTTACGCTTAGTAACCCGCGGCCGCTTCAGCAGCCGCTCAGGCTCCTCACCCTGGTCGAGGCTTTATTAGTGGGTATAGCTCCGAGCACTACGTTCATGAAACTGATGCTAACAGTCTCATAACACATTATGTATTTACTAAAAATACAGTTTATCTTCTCTTCATAAAATATTTTTCTTTATAAACGAGGTCATGGTTCTTACTAGATTTCAATTACCCTAGTCTAGTTTCGGTTTGCGTCTCACAGTCTCATAATGTTAAAATAATAACATCAATAAACTCAGACTATAATAAAGACCTTAAAAATAATAAATTACAGATTCGAAACGGATTTTGGGTCATGGTACTTTAACTCTTCATAATGGTCAAAATAATGAATTTAGAACACCATTTACTTTTTTTTTTAAGGATGGGAAATCATCAAATGACTTCTTCTGCTCTGGGTGGAGCGGAGGGGCGTGTCAGACTCTTACTGACTAAAACCCAACCGTGTTCCTTCTAAAGCCCTTTGCGTTCCAGGGCCGCGGTGCCTCTTTCGAACAAATTCCGCAACCCTGGCAGGCTCAGGCCCTAGCGGGCCCCGTCGTCTATGCTGACATCTCTTTGAGGCGCGCGTGAAATACAACGCGCCATCGACCCGGGCCTGGTGGTGACCGGACAGCGAGCCACCCAACGCTCGCCGTCCGCAGGCTTACGCCTACGGTGGCCGGGGATCGCCCTGCAACTCCCCGGGGCCCGGGGCGTCTTCTTCTGTAGCGGCGGTTGGGGCGAAGGCCTTGCCTTTCCCTCGCGCGGCCCACCTCCTCCTTCGCTAGCATTACTGCTTCGCAGAAGGAGGTGACCGCACCCCAAGCCTCCTCGCTCCGAGAACACCATTTACTTACGACCCAAATCAGAAAGAAGGAAACCTGAATTTGCCTAACCGCGAAATCACGAAAGTTGTAGTGTTTGCCAAAAAACCTTCAACGAAACATATGAAAAGAGGTCTATCAATGTTGACCAAAAACAAATTTTCGGAAATCATGTCCTTATGTTATATTTTATTTAATATGGGTTTGCTCTAGTCTAGGTCATAGATGACAGAGGCAAAGTTGACGATGGAGCGAGCTTACCCAGAAGAAGCCTTTTCACTTTAATTTTGAAGAGATTAGGGTATATTAACGACCTCCCGTGACAACATGAATTAATACAAATATCAGAAATAATCCCAACTAGATATTAGTTCCGGGTAACAAAATTACACAGACCTAACATAATTTCAGAAATTCACGGTTAACTCGTTTTAGGACAAAATGTGTTGTTTTGTCCTTGGTCACGATTTACGACGGTCGCGCCTGAAGGCTTTGTAAAAACTGCATTCGAAAATCAATCTAAGGGTTAGAGAGCAAGGTTGAAATTTGAATACGTTTCAACCAGAAGTTATTGTCACATTTTATAACTTAGTTTCAGTTATAATGTTTGGTCAATACAGATACGGATATGAACGAATATTAAAGGTGCCCGTATTTTGAATAGAAAGGGTCTATTAATAACAGCTGGAAAATGGAATTTCCTTATACACACCTACCCACTTTTGTTTGATCCTCGAAAATAAGCTTAACTAAATTAATTTGTTGAGTTATTTTTAAGTCGTTTCAATATGATGTTTTGTAAGGAAACAGGAGATAATTATTTGAGTCAGATTAGATCGGTTTATAAGGTTATTTTGTTTGCTTTCCAAAGCTTAATATAACTAAGATTACAAAAAATATTAGCCATTCAATTTCCCTGCGTTTTTCCAACTAACTGAGTACTAGTGTTTTATAACCCAGTAACTGGGCAACACGATACTCCTTGGCTTGACTGGTTCCAATTTGTTGGCTTCTGACCACCGTATCGACTGTCAAAGATCTAGAAATGATAACCAGGACCGTCGGCTTAACGTGCTCTTCGAGGCACAGAGGACTTTCGGTATGATATGGTCGGTCACCAATCCACAGACCGACCTCGGCAAGCGTTGCTTAACCTTAAAGGTCGGCCCATGCGCCTGACATAACTGAGCCACAAATTTCTCACTAACAATACAACAAAAAAATATTAATCAATCTTATTTTATATGTCAAGGCTACACAAAAAATCGAAGTCTCTATAACGCAAAATGTTTTCAACGTAAAATAAATTGATCACTTCAATCAGTTGGAACATTGGGTAACTTGATGAATTACTACAGTCCCACGGGACTTCATTCACAAAAGCAAAATCTTCACGAAACTTGAAAAATTCATGATTTATTTTCCTCACATAAATTCCTATGGGAACTTTGATACGAAAATCGGATTTGTTACCAATGTACATTTTGATTATTTGATTAAAAACTAAGAAGTTTGTTTTGATATACTATGACAAAACTTTGATGATTGAAAAGTAGACAATACTTATGCTATAATAATTCTAGTTTTCAATTCAATTTGGCTTCAATTTGACTTCTTGACAGCTAATTTCATAGAAATTACAAAATTTTATTTAAATACCTATAATTTTGATATTAAAGACCATAGCAACATTAAAATGAAAAGACTCGTTTATTTTTCTTCTTAACTTGACTTATCGAAATAAAAATAACTAGGTACATAATATTTGATTAGATTCTTTTCAGTTTTATAATTGAACCAGCGGTCCCGACAAACGTTCACCTGTCCGAACGTTTGCTTTGTGAATGACAAAAAATTATAGAAATCGATTGCCGCGCCACCTACTTTATCCAATTGTGAATCTAAACCGTTCTCGAATCCCCTTGAACACACTCAAAAAATTCATCAAAATTGGTCCAGCCGTTTAGGAGAAGTTCAGTGACATGCACTTGCACACGTACACATGAAATATATATATTAAGATTAAGCACAAATATACTCACTAGTCAACCAACAAAATTAAAAATTAATAAACTCCATTGAGTACTTACTAAAAGTAATTTTCGATCTACACTTCGGAACGCTTTTCACAGAATACTCTATTTAGAATTCCTAGAAGTACTTTTACAATTCTTCACACATCCACGCAATAAATATAATGTTGTTCCATCCCCTTTTTCTTCCAAAAACCTTAAGAAGACAGACTACAAACTCCAGACATAAATAATAGCCTGAAAGCCACAAGGCCTTCGCCCTTGAGACCTAAGTGGGGTATTAAGTATCACTTTTGTCCAAATTATATATTTTTCACTCGTCGTCGCCCCGACAATGAGGGACTCTTAATGTTATAAATTACCTAATTAAGACGTAAAATGGAAATAGAAGAGAAACTAAGAACCTTACTGTAGTTTACAAAAAAAATTCAGGCTTCACTGAAATTTTCTTGCGAACAAAAATGTTTTATTATTAAATTTCGTTGTGTAGGTTGTTGGTAGGGGATTTGATGGAACTTTAATAATTCAATTTGAATAAACAGTCAACGCGTTACGTTTACGTGACTTAAAACCTTGAAAAAAGTTTTCATTGCGTGATGAAATCCTTAAAGCTCTCCTACTGGCGTCACAAGCCATTTTTCAAGCTTTCTCAGCCTAGATTATAAAATACTCTCTACAGTTTTCACTATAAACTTGGACACCGTCATACAAACAGAAGCCAGCAATCGTAGCACAAGTCTTTAATTTTCTTAGTTGACTCCAACCCACTCGACTAAGACTCCCACAAATTACTGGAACAAGCACAATTCAACCCTGCGAATGTCTGCAGAAAACACTTGGGCCACATATCACTTGAAAAGTGGCGGTATTCGCCGTATCGGCCGTATCTAGCACTGCTAGGCACTAGCCGTGCACCAATTCGAACAAGCCAAGGCCGACTTTGAATAATTTCGGTGTAACCATGTCGCCCGTGCCAGGCTGGGCCGACCACCGCTTGGCAGAGTCGCCCCTGTAATAAATCTACATGTTGGGCCGAGATTGGCTGCAGACATGCTAGGGTTAATCTCGTATGTCACATGTTCAGGTTTATTATGTAAGCGAAATGGGGTTTGCGAAAAAATCTGGTGATTTTGTTATATTTGGTTTTGACATGCGATGTATCCGCCTTAGTTGAACAAAGAAGAGACTAATACAGAAGGCAGGTCTCAGCCTATATTCCAGCTGTGGGAAAATTAAGGGCTAAGTATGCCTTTGAGAAACGGACCTGTTTCTTATGACTGTATGCAAACATTTTACCCACATACGTAGTTCTAGCATTTTATTATCTCATAGTCTAATGTGTTTTTACGTTTTAACCACCTACTTACATAGTAGATAGGCAGGACCTTCCTGGATAACCATTTTGGTCACCAATCACTCCTACTCTTGTTAACCATTGTGGTAATCCCTTGCGAATGCTAAACTACCACCTGTTTAACGTGGGCGTGCAGTAGGCTACAGTAAGGGTAGGCCAGCCCAAACATAATACCCAAAAAAAAACTCATCACATTATTCAGGATTGAAATCACGATACTGGCGACGCAAATTTTTTTTTGCCTACTGCACACGCATGCTTTTTAGAGACCACAGCAATGCATGCAGGAGACTTCCATTAGCTGATGAAATAATGAGGAAGGCGAATGGCCGACCATATTTTATGGAAAAAGGAAACCCATATCCTTAAGAGCCGAGAAAACTAGCATTTGAAAGTCTGTACAAGGTGTTAATATTTCCGCCACGTATGGTAATAAATTAAATAGATAAGTTCGTAGTTAATGTAACAATAATTCATGTAATTATTGTCCGTTTTTAAGGTGTTGAAACTACCGCCATGCTTCGCTTGCTCGCTTGTTTTACAATGTCTTAGTTAGTCCATTATAAACTCAAAATTAGAGTGAACAGGCTTCTTCTGGGTAAGCTCGCTCCATCGTCGACTTTGTCTCTGTCATCTATGACCTAGACTAGAGTCAAGAGCAAAACCATATTAAATAAAAATAATAAAAATTAACTATAGGTACACAATTATTTGTTTTTCTTTCTCAGCACCTGGCTACCGCATTTTTTCAGTAAAAAATTGTTTAGGAATGTAGGGAAAACAGATTCAACATTCTAGCTTAAATCTCAAATACCTAAATCCATTTCAAGCCCTATTTTAATACACACAATCAAATAAAAATCCTAAATTAATCCCGAAAATCGCTTCATCCGCATCATTTACGTATTGTAAGGGTCTTCGGTCATTAAAACGGTCGGGTATAAGGGTCGGTGCACACGATGCCGAATCATGAATACAATTACACGGGCCGACCGTTCGACTCGGATTAAATTCTCTCGACCGATGAATCTCAAATTCTCGACCTTCGGGTGTATGGAGTCCAATTTAATGATAATAAACTGTTTCTATTGGGTTCGGATTGCTTGTTGTAGTAATAACGGTATTCAGGAGGGATTCATTATGACAATTAAGTGTCGTCAACAATTTAAAGCAATTTTTGTCTGAATTAATTCATGTTCAGAGGCAACTTACCACAGCGCCGTACAAAACAAATAACCTTCGTACGCGATTTAGTTTCCAAACATGTTAAAATGTTTAGGAAATTACTTTAAAACCTACATAAGTATAAAGTTCAGTTTGCACTTCAACTTATTTTTTCCATGATTACAAAATTACTATAATGTAATTCTGAAATAAACCTTTTGAACGCCACTGTCACGTATACATGACAAGCAACCGCCAAACGTCACAAATATGTGTGTCAAAAAGTAAGGCAAATTTGTGGCTTGGCGTCGTCGGGGTCATTTTTTTTTTTAAGGATGGGAAGTCATCAAATGACTTCTTCCGCTCTGGGTGGAGCAGAAGGGCGTGTCAGACTCTTACTGACTAAAACCCATCCGTGTTCCTTCTAAAGCCCTTTGCGTTCCAAATTGCAAATGCGACAAATTGCATGGGGCATGCCCATGCGTTTATGTTCTGGCGTTCAAAAGATTAAATTAATTTACACAATTTGAAAGCTGTTAGTTTAACAAGGATGGAATAAAAATACATCTTACAATTTGCCTTAGACCATAATTAAGCATAGATTTGACCATCTTTTCTCAGGTGTGGTAGGCCACACCTCAGATCACCTCTACATATTGAGTAAACATCTTAAACCCTTAGTACGTGAGAGTATCGGTCTCGGCTAATATATTTCTGGCACGGCTTATTGACTGACAAGGGATAGCTGTAACAAAAGGTGCTGTTTAAGAAAACCTGTAGACATGTGTCTATATTGAATACTGGCCTCAGAAAATGGCTCCAAAATAAATGGTTTGGTTTACATTTTATCTGAAGAGTAATTTAACATTCATATTCGGATAAGTTCCACCTTGAGGTATGCCAAAAAGTAATGGAGCGCAGTATTCTGAGGTTGAATAGAATAGACAGAGTACGGAACACCACGTTGTGCTCCAAAACAGGAATCATAGACGTGGTCAAAAAGGCTGCCAGGCTCAAATTGGACTGGGCGGGTCACGTTGGCCGCATGCATGATGACCGCTGGGCAAAATGGCGATTTACCTATATTTTTTTCACAACTGCCTCAATATGGGTATCAAATGAAAGGGCTTGACTAGTAGAATAATTTACACTATATTGAAAGGGAATGAGGAATATTAACTAACGAAATGAAAATAAAAAGATTTGTATGTTGTGTATGTCTACTATGTATACTTATATTATTTGTCTGATCAATGCCCTAGATTGATGAAGAAGGTGTAGTGATGACTGGTACCTAGGACCTAACGAATTATGTTTTATTTAGCTTTTAGTACATTATAGGTAAATTAAGTTTAAAAAGTATGAAATGATTCTTTGGGCCAAGCGTCATCGTGTCGGGGGACCGCTACTATACTAAGTAGGTATACAAAAATTTGCGGTCTCCCGAGGCACTTAAGGCGCCACTCCACAGTAGCCCCGGTTATCTTACGTACGTGTACTTAGCTTCACGTTGTATAATAATAATGTAGCTGGGATCCTCGACTATGACCCACGGCCACGCTACGCACGAATGACTAGTGGGTAAACACATGCAACGCGCCGCTGCGCTGACGAGGCAAAGCTCTCCGTGCTCATCTTACATAGCAGTGGACGGTGGACTTTATAGGTAGAAGTTAAACCCCCTTTATGCGATTTGGTTAGGTTGCAAGAAGAAATAAATAAAATTACAAGAAATACACACGGTTTATTCTACAGGAAAAGACGCAAAAAGTGAACTAATATTACAATATGGTAAAATTGTTTGTAGGAGTATAGTCTGGAAGTAAATTAATAGTTTCTTTGAATTGTTCTTTTTACTCCGGACGCGTTTATCCCGCACGTCTTTTACATGTTCTCACATATATGTATAACTCAACATGAAAGATTCAACATAACTTTGTAAAAAAATATTATTTTCAAAAGAGTGTCCGTGGAGTTTCTTGCACGTTCTTCTCCTTAGAGATCTACGCCTTGGAACGTGCAAATAACTTCATCTTTTTGACCGACTGATCTTGACAATTCAAAAATGCCTGTAAATGGTCTATTTGAAATAAATTCTTTGAGTCTTTGAGTAATTCCACTGAAGGACAACTAAACTGTCGCTGGAAAAGATGCTGGCGATTGATAGTTTTCAATAATTTAACCTACATACAAGTTAAATTATTGAAGACTATTTCCTTACTGCCAGTCATTCAGTTCAGTTCACCCGGTTTTTATTATAAATTTAAAGACACCATTCCAGAAAACCAAGCCACCACAAAATATGATAAACGCTCCGTACAGTTGAACCACAAATCAGAAAAAAAGTAAATGACTGTAAAACGTTTTTAACGATAGCAATCGACTCCAAATGGCCAGCACTTTGCTATCGGAGGCCACATTAGCCAAGCTATGCTTATTTATGGTGGCAGTCACTGCCAAGAGTTCTCTACTGTAATGAATATTTGGCATGCTTGTTATTGGTGATTATTGTGCAAGGAAAATTATAATAAGTTGATAAAGTTTAAACATCAAAACATCACGTCTGTTCTCTGTGATAGGGTTGGCAAATATGTATAATGCACATACATTTCATTTCGTTTGAAAATGGCGTTAGTTTATTTATGTACCTTTTTTTATGAAATTGATCAGTTATTAAATGCTATACTGTATATTTTTTTTGTGTGAAAGTATGGAATATCCGAATGAAGATTGTTTTGATTAAAAATACACCCTGTACATAAGTCCCATGTTAAAGGGGGCGAAACTCTTACCATTAAGTTAATGGGAAAAAACCAACAATATTTCGTCCGGCGCTGGAAATCGAGCCTATAGATAACACAATCGCACTTGAGATCATCTAACCTACAAGGCAGTTATTAATTTATTATTTTATTCAAATATTGTCTTCTTTAATAGGCTAACAAAGACTTTCAATGTTTACTACATATTAATAAGACCTTCGTTTCTACATTTACCTACACAAACATATTTCAATCTGCAGATTGGTACCTACAGAGAATTTCTTTACGTGGGTAAGGCTTCACAGTTCCTATTCAAGATAGGACACGATTCCAAACTTTCTGACCCTTCCGAGACTGGGGCTTCCTTGCCTACGCTTTATAGCAGAGCATTTTCCTGAGAAATTCATCATAGTATACAATTTCAGCAAGTATGTAGGAAGAAGGAAGAATCTCTTCCAATTGAAACACATTTGAAGCTCTGTCTCCATCATCATCTTATCATTATCATCTTCCTGCCCTTATCCCATGGTACTTGGGGTCGGCAAAACACGTTTTTTTCTCTTACATTCTGTCCTACATTATTAAACAAAAAAACTTTTTTTAGCTACTTCAATTTTGGTCTCAGAATACTTGTGTTTCATAATTATGAGCAGGTACATTAACATGCATTCCGGTTTTAAAAAAAAAATCAGAGTTGGAATCAAGCTAGGGTTTCAGTGTCTGTATATTTATGGAAATTATCTACACTAATATTATAAAGAGGAAAAAATTGCACTTTTGTGTGTCTATGTTTGTAATGAATAAACTCAAAAACAACTGTGCCAATTTAAAAAATTCTTTCACCATTGGAAAGCTATCAGCGAGTAACATAGGCTATACATATTTTATCCCCGTATTCCCATGGGAACGGGAACTACACGGGTGAAACCGCGTGACGTCCGCTAGTATACTTATATTTTTCTTCTACAAAGATAGGATTGACTGGCTTGTTGGTCGAGTGGTTAGTGACCCTGACTGCTAAACCGGAGGTCGTGGGTTCGATTCCCACCCAGGACAAATCTTTGTGTGATGAGCATGATCATTTAATTTTGTTCTGTATCTGGGTGTAATTTGTCTATAATATGTATGTATTTAGAAATATATAAGTATGTTTATCAGTTGTCTGGTTGCCATAGCACAGGCTCTGCCTAGTTTGGGAACGGATGACGGTGTGTAAGTTGTCCCAAGATATTATTATATTATTATTATAGTTTGTCATTGCGAAACAATCTCCCAAACACATCCACTAACCTAAAGACCAGGAACCAAATATTCTTACAACTTTTTCACAACAATAACTGTACAATCGTCCTAAAACAGTCGCCGTACTCATATTCTTGAACAGCTAAGTCGCACATGACTGGCTAGCTCCCATTGTGCCTTTGTTCTTCGCAAATCAAACATGGCTGCTCTTATACACCACCAATAGGGTTGAACGGAAGTATTATGTTCTTTAGATTTGGTTTTTTAGTGATCTCGGAAACTGTTTTGGGTAAATGCCTATATTTATATATTATGCAGCGTTGCTATAATAAGTTTTAAATAGCTTTTTACTGTAGGTAACAGGACTATATAAAGAACCAGCTTTTAACCCCGGTTTCGCTCGAGTTTATATAGATTTTCGCAAAAGTAGCCTATAACTATTTACAGGGTCCCATCTATTCCTGTACCAAAATTCATCAAAATCTGTTTAGCGATTTAGATGTGGCAACCAAACAAACAAACTCACATTCGCTTTTAAAATATTAGTTAGGATAATTATACAATTCTTCCACAAGATGATACATATGTCAATACAATGTATCAAAGTATAGCTATAGCCTAAAATATCCCAGTTGACGATAGTTGATTTTATGACAGAGGTAGATATTATATAACGGGTACACTTCTTCCGGAATGCTGGAACGGTTTCCATGGAGGTCCGCTGCGACTAAATTCGTGTGCGACTGTGGCCGACCATTGTACCTTTGTTCTTTGGAAATCAAACATGGCTGGCATTGTTACCCCCCCCCCCTCCCCATGGTTAGGGTTGTAAAGTTTCACAAAGAGAAAACGCTGTATTGTTTCATATTTTTGTAAGGCATCCCAATTTGGAATTGGAGTGCCTAACATTTAATTTTCCCGAAAAATTCTATCGTTATTGAATCATGATTTTCCTTTTTACGTGAACACGTGACTGATGTTTCACGTGCCACTTAAATCCTTTATTTTGTTTTTTTCTTTACTAAAACAGCATTTATTTATTTCCACCATTAAAGAAAGAAAGAAAAGTTTTTACATCACATAACTGACATGCCATCATCCATCCATCTATCTATCTAGCCTATTCCCCCCATCGCTGGGCAAAAGGCCCTCTCCCTTTTCCACAATTTAACTAAAAATACAAAATATGTATGGTATTAGTAGGTAGTCAATTATGTTTGTGTAACACATTAAAAAAAAAAAGACGCTAAAATCAAGTTCATTGTTGGGGTGTGCTTGCCAGCCCTAGTTCTAGCGGTTCTTAAAGCGAAACTTTAGCATTTCGGGTAGGTATGCCTCTTTGTGTTTTTCGTACTCAACGCGGGTATAAAATGACTCAGTAATTAACGCGGAAGTGTGCATTCCGCGGATAACCGCCTAACAAAGTGTGTGTACATTTTTGTTCATGAATTTATTATTATGATATACTTATGTGCGTTTTTGGTACGGGGACTTTGAAATTTTATTTATAACCAACTCAAATTTGAGGGTTCAAATGGAAGACTTGTGCTATCAGCGCAGCAAACATAGATCTTTTATCGTTTACTAATTGTTTGCAAAACAGAATCGCATGTTTTTGTTACTTTGAAGTACCTATTTATAATAATAAATTAGAGGCACGTTCATTACATTTTATTGCAACAATCACAATTACAGCCATCTAACATTATTCTGAGCTGTGGCCCTTTTGGCCATGTTGGTTTTGATTATTTATTTTGTTTCTGTTTTTTTTACAATGCCAAAAACACAATTTTCTTTCTTTTCTTTCTAATTTCCTCAATCTTACCGTAACCTTAACATGTTTAAACCACAAGTAAGTACCAAAATTAAATTACAGACAAAACAATCCTTCCACAGCGTCTCAATCCAATTAGAAACATTACAGCTACCTACAGTTATCCGAAGAAATTCAGCAGAGTGCTGCAATCTCAGCTGAGATCGCACCGAGCTCATTTACACTACTGTACTAATTCACTAAGGATAGGTACGCAATTTTTCGCCCGTTAAACCCCCTCCACTACCCCCTTGCACCCCATTCACCCCCCCTAAGGCGCCCCAACGGACGTGATTTGAAAACAAATACGTACATTCGCAGAATACAACATTTGTTGGTGCTAACTTGCCCGTTGTTCCGTCTTGAATACTACGGACAACGTTATTTCCAATGGAATCTTGTTACATTATAATAAATGTGTCGGTTCACTCTAGTTTTAGTAATGCAGTACCGGCGATATTATGACATATAGTCGTAGAAAAAGAACAACTTTTTTTAGTAGTATCCTATGTGCAACAGTATCTTTCCAAAGCTCAATCTATACTAATATTATAAAGAGTTAAGTTTGGTTCATAATATAATCCAGATCTAGGTACTAAGGTTGCGGAATTTGTTCGAAATAGTCACCGCGGCCCTGGAACGCAAAGGGCATTTAGAGGAACACGGATGGGTTTTAGTCAGTAAGAGTCTGACACTCCCTTCCGCACCGCCCAGAGCGGAAGGAGCCCTTACTATGACGTGCCAAAGCCGTTTCCGTTTGATTCAGTTGTGCGAGAGAGAGATGGATGTATACAAAACTAATAGCACTATTCCTATCCCTGTTACACAACGGATTAACGGTGGCAATAGCACGACATAGCATTGATGCTTATCCGATTACCATCATTGTTTTACTGATAGAAAGCTACATTATCACGGAGAAGTCAATACACCAGGAAGAGTGTTTGTGTCGGCCACGGGTTAAAAGCTATGGGAAAAGCTTCTACCAGAGTTATATTTAAGTCAGGGTATTCTAGTTTAGTTTTGATCAAGGAATATTTTCCTTGTAGGTAGTGGTGGAGCACTTAGTTATCCGCCTGCTTACTTTGTCACTATGTAATATTAATAAAGTTTTGCGGCAAAGGTCGCTGGAGTTTGTCTTTTATTTTTAGGAACTAAAACAGGAACTTTGGCGTGGTCGCTTTATTATTTCTAGTTTTTTTTTAATTGGAAACAGTTTGCGATATAATAAATTGAATTTTTCATTTCGTGGAATAGATTTTCGGCTAAAAAGCTTTGTAGGGAAGGTACGATTAAGGTATTAAAATGAAGGAGGCTGTATTTTAGTCACGAAGTATGTTCACGTAGAATAGAAATCGACTTCCAAGGTCGCCCTCCGCTAGATACATGCAAAACAGAACTATCAAATCATTCTGGGCCCAACATAAACCCGCCTACGTTATGGCCTCGAAGTAGTTTATATCACATCCTCTCACACAAAATCAAGCACATCCCATCCTAGTAATCCAATTACTAAGCAAGTTACTCGACGTTTTCGCCATTTTCCTACCGAGACCCCATTTCATATCTGTATGGAGTAATTATTATTACTATGGCCATTGTTTCGGTAGTAACAGTAAACAAGGGACCAAGTGAAATATGCGTTTACTGCCCACCTTCCCAGATAATATCGAATTACATTGCAATATCAACTATATCTTCCGCAACATAAGGTTCTTAGTCACTTGCCTTGTCGGCCGTCTTTCATATCTCTTGGCTGTGTATGTCACCCTAATTTGAACTCTAATTTGTAAGTGATAAGGTCGGTGGTGTATGCAGCTGTCTGATTCAAGATGTTAAGATCCCCCTACTCAGATTCGTGTCAAATCTTCATCTCGAAGACGACTTGGAGGTACGGAATAGATGACATATCCAATTTAGATGTCTGGCAGTAACTTATTCATGGAGATTCAAGATAATTGTATTATAATTAGACAGCCTATATTTTCATGACACTTATACTTTGGATACCTATATTAATTTCTTCGTATTACTGACATGTCGGAGAGTCTAACGTTTATTTAATAGATACGACTTATAATAAGCGACTTAAAATAACTTTTACACACGATGTCTATATCTTTTTCATTCGACTCTCCTTGCGCAGGTATGCTGGAAGTGGTTTCTTTAGAAATAAGCATCACCTTTGTACCTATTTTTCTGTTCCCTTCTTCTTATCTATTTGTTAAATGTGTGTACATAAACGGTTAAATAAAAATAAATAAATAAGCCTGCTCACAGTTTAACAGCAATGTTACGTAATAATTAGAAACTGCGTAAAAAGTGTTTAATTTTATTTCGCCATTGCAAAACTGTCATCAAATTCGAAAAACCAATCAAACTATGTTGACATTTCGCATACTCGATTTCCTATGCCTCGGCTTCCAATTAGTACTGTTATTTACAACAGGCGTTATTCCCCGTGATATATACCTAATTTATTCCATCTATATGGGCCGAAAAACGAATAAAACATCTCCCTTGGTCTGATCAAAAATTTACACTATCCTACCGTAGCAAATTGTGAGAACAAATAGTGAGGGTTCTGTACTCAAGATGTATAGTTAGGGGTCAATAAAATAACGAACTGCCGAAACCCAATACTAGCTTGAGGATTTATTAGTTCTAATTCAAAATACAGAGGCGGAACCCATTTGTCAGGGGTCTCCTTATACGTCGTAATTGTATGGAGAAACAAGAAAATTTTGCTCGTTAAAACATTGCTGGGTATCTTGTTGGCTATGGTTAAATTAATGGGCAGTGCAAGTGTGGAATTTCTTGTTGTTAGATTGTTTTAGGGGTGAATTTAAAGAGTCGATAGTTATTTAAATGGTACGACGCACTATGACCGGTCAGTTTCATACTTTCAACCTTCCTAAATAAAAATAATTAAAAGTTTCCACTTGTGGCTTTTATTGTTTATTAATGGATCTACCATTAATAGCATATTTATAGGTGGCCAGAAATATTGATTTTTCAAAAATCGAATGATGCAGTTTTAGTTTTCATCATAATAAGGCTCAAGACTCCTTTCAGCGTTTTTCGTCATTCCATATAGTTTCGGATTCCGCATAGATTTGGTCATCCACGCAGACTTAAAAAAATAATAAAAGCTCAACAAGCTGATACCTGGACAGAAGAAAATAAATGATGTTTTGTGATTGCCACCTGTTACCTGTTACATCACATGGTTGCGACAGGTGCCTCAAAATTACAGTTAAATGGAGATTTTCTCATGTCTTCAATCTCAAGTTGGTACCAAAAGATTAAAATTACAATTAAGGACTGTGTTTCATTGAAACAAACTGCAAGAGGCACTGACGGCACTAGTCTCTGGACTCAGCAAAACAAAAACAGTTCAAAATCTTCATCAAGTCCTCGAAGAAAAAATAAAATAAACAAGCCAAATCAAACGCAACAAGGAATCTCTCAACCCGTCTCTCAGATACATAAACAAAACAAGATCCCGCATAACATCCAAACATCCTCAACATCCAAACATCTACTAAATTCGGCGAATGTTTAACGCGTGATAAACCAACAGAAAATTAAAGTTAGTGGCAAGTTTACTGGAAGTGCCACAACTGTCTGCTAAGTTTATATGCTGACAGGACAGGTAAGGCCGACATTAAGATTATATCAAAGAGCATTTGTGGAAGCAAACATGTTTGCTACCCGGCCAATGAGTACACTTCATAGTAGTGCTAGATGGGGCTTGAGCGTGGTTCGATAGATGTACAGCTGGCAAAAGTAGGTACTACTAAATTAAAATCGACGCAGAAGAAGTGTTGATTTTGGTAACAAACTTGTTAGTGGCACTTCATAAAAAACATGAAAACATATTCCTGTTACGTTATTTAAATATGATCTTTTGGGTGAAATTTGAATACCAACATGAATGGAATTTTTAAAGGTTTTTTCATTTATCAAAAGAATATATTTTCATTGTTTTTTTCGTTTATATCGAGCATTTTCAGTTGCCAACCTGTTCTGTTATTAATATAAAACCGTAAAGTATTATACGTAAGGCAACCGCAAATACCAGTTTATAAAATATTTTTTTAAATATTATTCTGTGCCAATAAACCTTCCAGTATTTCATTCTTTAGTTCTGGGGCCAGATTTTAAATACGCATTTCTAATTAATGCGATAATATCGTTTTTTATCTGCATACGTGTTTTTATTTCGAATTATAGCTGCTGCATATTCTATACCTATATAAAAGAAACGAGAGTCAAAGTATATGTATATATAGGATAAATATGCACAGACTGACGTTTTTGTTAATTTAAACTAAAAAAATGCCAATATTCTTAAACACCCTGGCTATGTTTTTTTTTCGGAAATATTTCAATGAACAGAAATGGCTGGTCTAAAGATTTATTATAAGTATGTATTCTATAACAATAATTATGTAAGAAATACTTCGTCATAATCCACTTATAACGCAGTGGGAGACACACTGAGAGACGGGTACCAGTGTGGGTTGTTGTGTTACGTTGGTCGCAATTGTGTACAAATTTCTGTTTCGATTTTATTCTTCGCTATTTTGAGAAAAATCTAATAATGTGTAATTTCTATTGTTCCAGGTACGTTACAACATTTGAGTATCTACACAACAACATTGGACACTAGTAAGTTGAACCTTTTGAACGCCAGAGCATAAACGCATCGGCGTACCCCCGACGCCACGCCACTAATTCGCCGTATTTTTTGTCACATATTTGTGACGTGACCATGGCGTTCAAAAGGTAAATTAACCTTAATAAGGCGCCGTCTGTAACTTCGCAAAAGTTTTTTTTTTAAGTGTAGGAGCAACTTTTTAGGTGTACTCAATAAAAATAAACGTTAATCATACGAATTTGGCTTTATTTTGTATGCACGTTTAAAAGTTAAGATTGTACAGTCGTGTCGTTTTAAGACTTTGTAGGATCTCGAACAATAAACGTTGCATCATAAGTAATAGTCGATGATAACGATACGTATCGATTCAGAACGTCTTTATACCATTTCCAAATAATGTTAATTAATGTATAGGTCAATGACGGCAATAGCTATGCTAAAACAAAACTTGTCCGGTACACTATTCTATTACGGCCTCTTGGTAATGACGTAACCATGTAGTCGATTAGGTACAACCGCCATTTTGATATTAATGCTGAGTATCGTAGCAGTGCTACGAGTCTACGTGCTACGAGTATTGCTTCATTTGCTACGAGCTACAATGTTTAGTAACATATAGTAGGCGCCAGATAAATGTGGAATAAAGTATATTGACCTTTCCCTAATAACTGTTCATAGGTACCTGAACAATTAAATATGAATCGTTTTTCATTATTAGACAATGTTAAGGATCACGAGAGATGATGATTCGGGACAGCTTTGTGTCATTAATTCCGTTTTTCAAATTAAAAATGTCAATAATTGTAGGTGGGTCAATGACCGTTATTCCACGATTATCTGGCGCCTACTATAGTCATTAAAACACGCATTAATAAATAAATAAGTCAGAGAATCTAGTAGATAAAACTCATCTTAATATTGTGTGACATTGAAAACAAGTCTTGGCTTTCATTAATTACCTCAAGGACACATCAACAATACGAAAAACCTAAACCAAATTAAACATACTCAACTCGAAATCAAGATAAATACTCAACAAAGAGCATCCAATGGAGACACCTAGCAAATTCTCTCGGCAAACACACCGGGGGTGTGACACTCGCACTGAGTGCGACTCTGCGATCACTCACACTTTCGACCCCAGACACAAATTAACGAATGTCTCCAATTAGGAGAGACACTTGAAAATGACTCGAGCTTTAATATTTTAAGGACCTCATTTAATGAGATTTAATATTGTTGTTCTCACACTCTCACCCTAAATGTGATTTAAGCACGTTTCTTTAATTATTTGATCAGTGTTGTCTGCACCTTAACAATGTGTTCACTGTGTGTGTGTTCGTATTTAAATATTTAGCGTTTCAGTTTGTAGAGTAAGCAAAACTTGGGTAATGCAAATATTGTAGTTGTTTGCGAGTAGTTTTATTAAACAGCGGCTCTTTGCGTATTCAAGTGTTTGTACAACTTTTTGGTGCTCATATTTTGTTATTAAATAAGCCTGCTGAAATAGATGGTTATTTCAGTAGGCTTATTTACTAACTGAATAAGGTTTTCCACCTATTTCTATATCTCTAATCTATTCCATTCATTTCTTTTCTATTGTCTTGTCAATTTCGTTACAACAACTTATACCTATCTCAGTAGACTTTTGGACGTTTAATTTTAAAATACCTATTATTATATTAGTTGCAATAATTACCTTTATAAGTCAAACTTATCCCGCGAATGTGACTTCTTGCCAAGATGATGTGACTTCTTGGCAAAACTGGTTTGCTCAGGAGTACTTATGGTGGTCCGCAGTAACTGGGTTTGTAGAGGTCAGATATGGATATATATAAAAAAATCTGGTGTTTGACTGCACCTGGAAGATCTAGAAGCTAACACAATTCCATTTGGAAAAAGGCTAAATAGATTGATTCATTATCAAGTATATCTTGGCCAAATAACTCGCTTAGAATAATGGCTCCCTGTGAGTTTAAAAACCAATCCACATGTCATAAGATTTATTTTTATCGCTTCTTGCTATTTAAAATACTTTAACAATACACTAAGCTCTTACGTTTATCATTTTGGTATATCTAGATTACCATGAATTTCAAATAAAACTGCGTGGATATGAGTTTTGTTTATTTAATAAAATACAGAATCAACGTGCCGTCCATTGTTACGGTAGTGTAAATAACGTTGTAAGTATCTACACAGTATAACGAGGAAACAAAATGGCTGATCATAATATCATTTGTTTGTTTTGTACGATATAATTTGCCTAGTTTATGCGTGGAATATATTAATCATACTGTTGTGTATTTCGTTGTATGAATATCGTACTAGTAATTTAATAAACTATGGTTGTTTGTTAGTAAAGGTTAAAATAACAGTCAAACTTAACTAGCTACTCCCATGGCCGATACCGCAATAACGGTGCATTTTTCTAAGATAAAAAGTAGCCAGAATGATATTCAATTATTTTTGTAAAAGCCCGTCACACTAAGAAAGAAAGAAAAACAGCTTATTTGCACCAAGCATGACGCATACCAAAAACAAAATTACAAAAGTTATGCAAGGAAGATATGCGTTACATTCGCGCGAAACGACCATCGCTCGACATAATAATAAATAATAATATCTTGGGACAACTCACACAAGGTCATCCGATCCAACCATGGCAACCAGACAACTGATAAACATACTTATATATTTCTAAATACATACATATTATATACAAATTACACCCAGACACAACAAATGATCATGCTCGTCACACAAAGATTTGTCCTGGGTGGGAATCGAACCCACGACCTCCGGTTTAGCAGTCAGGGTCACTTACCACTCGACCAACAGGCCAGTCAAATAATGCTGGGATAGAGTGCAAGACAGAACCACAGCGCTGGTTTTCAGCGACCGCGGGCGTTGACAGAATGACGTCGATCGGAGCAACATACAAAGTAATTAAAACGAAATAAATATACAAAAAATAAATAAAATTACTGCATATTCCCAACCATAGCAATCGTAAAACCCAGAATCAGCTGTGGTGTTCAAAAGAGAAACGCCGAGTCAATGAAGCTCGCCGAGTCCCGGAGAAACGATTAAACTGACTCTGATCCCGCAACGAAATTAATAAGAAAAGAACATACAATTTCCCCCCTTTATAATAATTATAAGTTTAGACCAGTTTACCCAATAAGAGGTACGATTTAAACTACACATCAATTAGTCCAGGGTTCCTGGTCGCCAGTTCTACTCTTAAACAAATATTTGTAGGTCCCGCAATTCTAACTTTGAATATTTGTGAATGCGAGGTTTGAGTACACCCACCAACACTCTACTACTATTTGTAACTGATTCTAAAACATATGTTTGTAAGAAATATAAGCCAAAAACAAAATAAACCTCACAAAGTTTTGTGTGCCATTAAACAGCTTAGAATGTCTAGATCCTACTAAGTGCCACCAGCTCCATTACATATTTTAATCTATTCAGCATTTTAGTTTCAAAACTCACATTTTTGCGTTCGCAACATAATTTTCATTTAATATCGCTACAACTATAGCTATTTCAATTTAATCGCGCCCCGAAGAAGCACACTTAGAACATGTTCAGAACTACAATCTGTTCTCCAACTTGTTCGAGCTTACGAACGATATTAAATAGAGACAAAGTACAGTCATCAAAAAATATCGCCGGCACAACACAACTTTATTTGGTCCCAGATAAACGCGATCTTACTTCAACATTTTTTCTTACTTTTTACGTTCATCCAAACGAAGTCCTGATTTATATTCAGAGCCAATTTGCTGGTGCTTCGTCTTTTTATACCACTACGCTGAATAGTCTAGATAATGTTGATAGTGATATAGACATGAGTTTAAACTAAGAGAAACTGACAATCCAGTCAAACTAACAGAATTATGTTGAAATTAGTATCAACATTCACAAAATCGATTAATAAATCTATACTAAAAAGTAGGTAAGAATATTAAGCAACGCTTGCCGAGGTTGGTCTGTGGATGGGTGACCATCTTAACACACCGAGACTCTTCCGTGCCACGGAAAGCACGTTAAGCCGTTGCTCCCGGCTGTTATTTGTAGATCGTTTACAGTCGTCACGGATAGTCAGAAGCCAGAAAATCTGACACTAGTCTTACCAACGAGTACCGTGTTACCCAGTTAATGGGTTGTGGAGGTCTGGTAGGCAGCCGCACCACGTAAAATACTGGTATTCAGCAGAATCCGGTTTGACTGGAAACCGACCCCAATATAATTGGAAAAAGGCTAGGCAGATGAAGTAGTAAGGATACAGATTTATTGATTCGCGATCTTTTCGCATAATTTAATCAGAATTTGTATTCATAGTTTATATGTTTTATTTTTGCATTTTAAATGAATAATAATCACGTTTGGTTCTCAATATAACCGACCACTCTAACATGATATCTGAGTATATTAGGTAATATTTTGGCTATAACTTGATCTCTGCTATAACTGTTTAAATTTTGTAATTTATTTGTATTTTGTTTCTATGTTTACATGCCGTAAGGTAAAATAATTATGGTGATACAAACTGTAATATATCACTTTTACATAATTGTACAACATCCACATGTGCTTACCTACTTATATTTTCCAATAAATGTCTTTGTCTACCACTATTTGTGTCTGCATCACCCAAAGATAGATTGAAAGAAAAGCCTAAAGCATATAGGCCGCCACTGTACGTTCGTGTGTTAAGTAAATTATCAAAATAAGTAATAGAAGCTCAAGAGTTAAAATATTGCCCGCTTACAAATGGGTGTTCCTTGCGCAGCATCAGGCAATTATCTAGCGTTATTCAAGCATTGCCATCAATACAATTCTCCTCACATTGCAGAGTAATTTACGACTTTGTCACAAAATGGAGGACGCACATAAATAAAATGAAAAAAAATCCCCGCTAACACATGATCCTTAAAGCTAGCGCGGAAATAATCGTTCGATATTCAAAACGAAGGGCTTCGCTTTTCGCGCAATTAACCGCCGAGTTTAGTCCCTCTGCTTCCGGTCGGGTACTTCCGGTTCGCCCCCTAGCATGGCTGATGACTCGCAGTTTATTGATTAATGAAAAAAAGTATTCTAGAATATTCGTTGAGAAGTTGAAGTGCCGAGTCATTAAATTGACAAGTTTTTGAGTATATTTTGATGCAAGTGGGAAACTTTGTCATTGCAGCCTATTCTTTATAAAATATTTTTTTAACACACTTACTGAACAAAATAATCATAACCATAAACGTTTGCGTCTTAAGATATTCAAGGTCCGAAGGTCCTCCTAGAGTTGCGGAATTGATCGAACGAGTTACCGCAGCCCCTGGAACGCAAAGGGCATTAGGAAGAAAACGGGTGGGTTTTAGCCAGTAAGAGTCTGACACTCCCTTTCGCTCCGCCCATAGCGGAATGAATCATTTGTTGATGAAAATTTTTCAGCATAAAAATATACAGATTTTGTTCCAAGCATTATTCTAAACGCTTAACTGTTATTACTGACGACTGCAGCCGAGTATACTCGACTCAGCGTCACCAACCAACTGCAGCCAAGTTACAGTTGATTTTTACATTAATCGCGTCTTTGATTGATTCCTACTGCATGAAAAAACTAAAATGGTAATAAAATCGGACCACCTATGGCCAAAAAGGTACACCAAACGGTAGCTCCGCTTGTACGAATAAACCGCAACAAAATAGAAGGAACCAGGTGCAACCAGGCCAACGAATTACACACTTCAGCTCCCTACCACACTATGCGAAAATAAGAGAGGAAAAAAAAACTTTTAAATTTCTTGAAAAAATACCCAGGCATTTCATGCAGAATTGTATTGTTTCCCAACACCCTGGATACCGGCGCTACTGCGGAAAACGATAATGAGGGAAGCACTTTTTCCCTCTACCCTCTCTCTCCTTGAAATGAGGTTGAATTACGAATTGTGTGCTCACTCATAAAAAAAATTACTCCGCCACGATTGTGCCGCGGCAACTTAACGATACAGGTATTTTTGTACAATGAAATGTGTATTGTTGTTTTTTTTTTTGTATTGTGAGAGAAGTTTCATAAACACGATTAAGGGCCGGTTTTACCGGGGGATAAAAATGGTTAATTTATTCCACTTCAGTAACAAATTATTGTCTGATCAATTAAAAATTAGCCCTTAATCTTTATATAACCAACTCAATTCTATGAATTTTCATTTTTTATCCTGTTGACTGAAAAAAGGATAGTACCAATGAGTATCAAGCATTATATAGACAAAATATATGATTTTACAATTGGAAATGTCATGGTCTTTATTCCACAATTTTATTATTATTCTAAATCGAACGATATAATTGTTGCACTTATCTAGCATTCTGGTTGTGTACTTTCTGGCCTTCAACAACATTTAATCTGACTCTCCAACTTTACACAACTAAAATTCATATATTTCGCCTTAACCAGCCCTTTCAACCCCATACAAAAAGAGTTCATAGCAAAAGGTAAAGCCTCCACGTCTCCTGAAAAAAAATCCTCTGCAAATAATACAGAGACCAAAATAATCACCTAAACACAGTTCAAAGTACCTGATCCCGAACGTTTTGTGCCTCCGATAGAAAAGGGCTCCATCGGCAGGCACGCTTTATGTTCACATAAAAAAATTATGGCGGTCCCTGAAAACGCCAAATTGAATATGAAATCAGCACGATGAACTTTCAGTTCTAAATTTAATGAAGTCAAGTCGGCACGTGTTCCGGGATGGCAGCCATTTTGAATGACTTTTTATTTAAATGTTTACTTTGAAAATATTTGGAGCAATATTTGTAAACTGAGCTAGACATTGCTCAGTTTACAAATATTGCTTAGGTTGATGCAAGGACGTTGACACTGGATATGTTTTAAGGGTCGAAGCTAGAAACCGAGGTTAACTAATATCGATAAAGTCAATAATGATAACAAAGCAGAGTAACTGTTTTTTATTTTAATTTTTTAATGATACGCAAACTCCATCCTTTTTTTATTATACGTTACTTCAGTCCATCCAAAAGTTGTCTGGCAGATATCGCTGTTAGGCTTGTCGAATTTTTTCAAAGGAGTCACCGCGGCCCTGGAACGCAAAGGGCATTAGGAGGAACACCGATGGGTTTTAGTCAGTAAGAGTCTGACACTCCCTTCCGCTCCGCCCAGAGCGGAAGGAGTCATTTGATGATTTCCCAACCATAAAAAAAAAAAACATAAAAAAGATATCGCTGTCATCAATGCAATTGAACTCATAGAATGAAGATTGTGCAAAAAAAAAGATGTACAACTATTTTTAGGGTACAATTAAGTATTTTCTTCTTAACTTTTCTTTCAACGTAACTGGTAACCCCCAACTAACACGTTACATTCTCTTAGTCCCTGTTTTTTAGTGTTTATTTTGCAACAATATCTTACCATCGCTACACAAATGGCTTGGGCAGTTATTTGGCCACTTTTCATCCTATCGAATGCAAACGTTGTTAATGCTTGTAAACAAAGAAATGATCTTTGAATGAGATTTGTCTATAATATGCATGTATTTAGAAATATGTAAGTATGACACAGTATCACAGGCTCTGGCTAGTTTGGGATCAGATGACCATGTGTGAGTTGTCCTAAGATATTATATTATTATTATTACCTGTCTTAAACTTGCAAACCACGTTTTTATTTTAATGAACTAAATACCTCGTCCCCTCAGCTATCACAAAACCCAAGTTTAATGAATCTTAATATCTGTGAGGGATATATTTCAAGATGTTAGAGGTTTCGGACTTAATGTAGCGTCGTAAGATGAACGGCGCGATTATAGCGCAGATCGCGAGATTCTCCTTATTTATGATCGTTTAACCCTTCAAAAGTAATGTGAGGTTTTTTTGTGTTCTTGAAACTTAATTTTTGATAAAACTTTTGCGTGAACAGAATTGTTTCTCTCTAGACCTAGCGGTCTGAAGTTTTGAACCCAAGACGCATTTTAGTTGCCGCCGAAAATATAGGTAGGTAATGTTGGTTGTGCGTTGCGTGCAGTCATTTCAAACGAGTATATTATGAGTATTGATTAACATTTGATCACCTATGTATGGTTCTGATCATATTTATATTATCAGTTACTATGTCTGTAACATTCAGACGATTAGACTCAATAAATACACGATTTAAAAATATATATAATCGCTGAAATGTTTTCACTTCATTAAATTTAGTTAATTAAGTCCCTCCGGTGTTTGGCTATGAAAAATAATTGCGAAATATTTCATTTACCTTTGACTGTGTGCTTTTTAATTCGTTTTCGGTGAAAGTAATATTTTTACTTCAGTACCGTGTTTATTTCTCTGGTGGAGAACAATTTATTGCTTTAAAAAATATATGTGTAGGTACCTACTGTTACACCATGCAACCGTGCTTGCTGACTTAAAATAGTTTGTTGGTTTTTCAAAGCGTAAATATAGAAGGGTAAATATAGGGCAAATATAGAATAGGTGTGAATTTTCATTTATCAGCTACGTGTCTTTTATTGTAATGAACATAAAGAGTCACACAGAGCTGCTCAAGTGCACATTATATAATTCCTCCATTAATAATTTACTAATGCTCATCTGGACAAAAACACGATACGATAGATTTACTGACAACTTACGAAAGCAACTTTACCTTACCCTCTTAATCATAAATATCATAACAAAAATGATTTTACGATCTCATCCCACTAAGGTTTTACGGCTTAGGCTTATATTACACACATATAAAATACCTAAACTCCTAAACACTATGCCAGTTCATTTTACATACACCATAATCGTATAGAATATTCCTCTCTTAACCTAGCCATCAAACAATTTTCAGCGCATATTCATTCTGAGTACGAATGTAGTCATTATCTCGACATGCATTAACATAGTACCAGGGATGTAGCGGAGGTGTATTATAGGAACCAAAGTCGAAGTCGGAGTTTTGACATTTGGTTTGCCGAAGTTCGAACCGGAGTTGGAGACGGAGTCGGAGATGGCAGAAAAGAGATGTGCATTAACATAGTACCAGGGATGTTACGGACCAGGGTTGCAGAATTGTTCGAAAGAGTCACCGCGGCCCTGGAAAGCAAAGGTAATTTTGGTGGAGCACCAGTGGGTTTTAGTTAGTAAGAGTCTGACACTCACTCCCGCTTCGCCAGACCAGTAGAAGCCATTTAAAGATTTCCGTCCAAAAAATAGAGGTATTTTATCGGAACAGAAGTCGAACCGGAACCAGAGTTGAGAGATGGTGGCCGAAAAGAAATGTGTTAAGGCAGGCCTAATAAAATAAAATAGTACAGAAAATAATAAACCAACCTGACATAGGCCTTGAAAATAAAAATGATCGAGATTTCAACAATGGTAATTTTGAATATAAAAAACTAACCTACTTTGGTTTAATTTTATGCGACATACACAATTTGTATCAAGCAAAAATATGAATATAGTATCCAATTCAAATAAATATTATGTGCGAAACGAGTATTTTAATTATAGTAAAGTTTTACGTTACGTTATACGGTAAAAACATTCGTGCTAGTAGGCCCTCTGAAGTAACGAATTATGCTTCGACTCCCAATTAAAACCTCCGATTAAAAAGTGTCGGAGCCGAATTCGGAACCGGAGTTGTGATATCAATCGGAAGTTCCGACTTATGGGAATCGGAGTCGAAGCTCCGTAACATCCCTACACAGTAGGTACCCAGGGCATCATCGCAGGGTTAATTCTACTTCGAGGGAATCTGCTGAAATGTATGTAATAAAGCCAGCTTACGACCCAACACTGCGGCAGTATGAAGCACAATTCCAAAATAATATGAAATTATTATCATTTCGCCTCTAGTTCGCTTCGCTTCTGTCTGGATTTTCACGACACAGTAAACACGGTTGCGCAAACAATCTTTTACTCTATTTCTTGGGGACAGGATTGGTTTTCGTTTGTGGTTGAAGGAAGTGTTTGGATTATAAAAATGTAACAACTCGTCCTTTTGATCAACGATTGGTACGATTTTAACCAAGCGTGGTATTCGACTGATTGTTGTGATAGCTTTTGTTTATCACTTTAGAATTTTCTCTGTAGGTTCAAGAGGGTTAATAGACGTAGATATTGGATTTTCTTACAGGATTACTTTCATGACGTTTGGTTTAAAGGTTTGTGGAATAAAATACTGGGTACGGACCCGTGCTTCACCTAGGTTCTCCACCTGGGTGAAGCACGGGACCTTATGGTCCCCCTATGGTCCCGTGCTCCAACTGATGATGAGTACAGTCAAGTAGTAAAGAAAAATATATATCAAAAAGTGATTTCAAAAGGAGGAAATATTAGTTTTAGTTCTAAGTGCAAATCTTTACTTATATACAACAGAATGAACGCAATACCTCTTAAGGGGTCATTATACTCATCATTATGAACAACTTTTAGTATGGGAACAACCCCATAATCGCGAAAATAAATCTGCTGTTCAGTACATTTTGTCGAGTTATGCTCACATAAATGTATGGGGCAGTCGATTTTTTTCGCTATTTCTTTGTTGGTCCCATAGTAAAAGTTATTCATAATGTCAAAGTCAAAGTCAAAACGTTTATTTCAATTAGGCCATTAAATTTTGAACGTCATCGTTTATAGTTCAGTAAAATAATAATGTTACATTAATAAAGTGACTCTACTGTCCATTCGGAAAGGTAGATTCTTGTGGAGAAGAACGGACATGAAACTCCATAGTTAGTCTTTTCAAATAATGATTTTACAAAATTTGATATACAAAAATTAATTTAATATTATGTGAGGACGATGCACCCAGAGTATGCTACTTATAAGAACAAAGTATCACCAGCAGAGGTAAACTTATTAATTTCCTAAAGAAATTTGGGTAAATGGTACTCACATATTTACAAACATTGGAACCATTAATTAAACAACAGTGTGTGAGTCAACAGAAAAATAAAAACACAAAAAAAGAAACAGTATATCTATAAAGTTAATACCTAAATCAACCAGTTTGACCTTCACCCTTGATTGTCCCATGGAGCAGGACCAGCATGTTTCCAAGCATTCTTATCCTGAATGCAATCTTCTAATTTGTAATATGCTTGTTCACAAAGTGTACTGTGTATGATGAGTACAATGACGTCTTAAGAGGTAGTGCGTTTATTCTGTTACACGTTGCATATTATATTTATTTTTCTCCTGTATCGTGAGTGCGTTTACAAACATACAAAGTCACATACACAAACAGTCAGACCCGGAACAACTATCTATAAGCCATACAAATATATGTTCCGTGCGGGAATCGAACCCGCGATAGGCAGTGCAGCAGTCAATCGCTCAACAACTGCGCCAACCGTGCCTGTTAATATATAGTTATCGTTTACCCTGCATGTAGCATCAAGTTATTACAACTGCTGAATGCCAGTTAAAATGTCCAGTCCCATCTGTCCTGTCATGGAGTGGCTAATTCAGAGGTGAAGCTACAAAAAGTTAAAAAAAGTCCATTAAAAAACAGGAAGAGACTGACCAAAACGATGATAGAGGGAACAATACCATACATAAATTATCTACATTGCCCATCAAAAAACTCATAAACAAGCAAAATATACTATTGAAGCTACCTCCAGTTAATTCAGCCCTTTTATAGCCATAAATAATGTTAAAACCTCATTAATCTTTGAATATTCAAGCGAGCCATCGGCGTGGCTACCTAACTTCGTTACTATGACAATCTAGACACGAATATACTGGACAAAATACGCTTATTAAACACTAACTGCCACCCGCGGCTCCACCCACGTGAATGTCGAAAATAATCCCAAGGGAACATACTCCCGATATAAAAAGTATCCTATGTGTTATTCGAGACAATAGTCTACCTCTGTGCTAAATTTCATCAAGATCCGTTTAGCCATTCTGACGTGATTGAGTGACAAACATCCAGCATCCATTAAAACTTTCGCATTTCTAATATTAGTATTAGATATAGACACAAGGGTCATAGGTTGACAAAGAATTGAATATGTGCTGGCTTGACAAGACATAGCTTATGATCTAAAAATAAACTGAAATTTCAACTTATGCCCTAGGATGGAGATTCCTGCACTTCTCAATCTCTGAGAGAGATCTTTTTTTAGGGATGGGAAATCATCAAATGACTACTTCCGCTCTGAGTGTAGCGGAAGGGCATGTCAGACTCTCACTGACTGAAACCCATCCTTGTTCCTTCTAAAGCCCTTTGCGTTCTAGGGTCGCGGTGACTCTTTCGAACAAATTCCGCAACCCTGGCAGGCTTTGGCCCTAGCGGGCCCCGTCTACTATGCTGACATCTCTTTGAGGCGTGCGTGGAACACAACGGGCCTGGTGGTGATCGGACAGCTAGCCTCCCAACGCTCGCCGTCCGCAGGCCCGCGCCTACGGTGGCCAGGGATCGCCCTGCGACTCCCGATGGGGCATCTACTTCTGTAGCGACGGTTGGGGTGAAAGCCTTGGCATTCCCTCGCGCGGCCCGCCACCGCAGTCGCTAGTATTACTGCTTCGCAGAAGGAGGTGACCGCTTCCCAAGCTTCCTCGCTCCGGACCATGGATTTAACCAGGGCCGGACGCGATAGGTCGCCGCCGTCAATAGAGATCTACGCTTGGGAACCTGCAACTAGCTTCATATTTTCGACAGTAAATGGTTTTAATGAAATATTTTTAGTTTTAATAAAGGCTTATCCATACTTTTCGAAATAATTTCATTTATCTACTCTGTACTGTACCAGGGAACCATATCAATAACATTTCACATACTCATACAACTGTGCAGTAATCGGGTAAAAAAGAGTGACTTTCAAAGCTCCAGTTCACTGAAAAGGCAACAGTACACTGTAACGCTGATAGATATAAAACGGCTATCGTGGCAATCCAAACAGAATGCAGTCAGACGTACAGTGACAGTCGACGTCGTGTCGCGCCGTCGACGTCTGCACGAGAGCGCGTCATCGCAACACTCATGCTCCTAGTACTTTTGTTGCCTGCCACTTGACCCACATCCTCACAACATGTCTCCTGTAACAGGAAACTCACCCCTCCCTAACAAACTCCACACAAATATCAACCTTACTCTACAAAACATAGATCCTAAACTCCTCCATCACACCACCAACTCAAAGGCGACTCCCCACGCAATTTAACACTTTGTTTTTCCTTCAAACATGGCAGAATATTCAATGTCGGCGGAAAATGAGTTGGATGTTCCTATTTAGCGATTTGCCACTCAACAGCTCAAGTAATAAGTTTCATATTGAAACGGCAAGGAGGTGCGTTCTAATGAATTTTTTATCCAGTTTCGGCCTCCACTAGCTGCAATAATACATGTAATCCGAGCCTTACTGCCATCGCGATCTGTATATTCACAAACGAAATGTTTTAAAAATTCATAAAAGGGTTATGGCCATACCTATTTTTTATTTGAGAAATAGGATGAAAGCGAAAACTCGTTACAAATATTGTTTCGGAACACAGTACCTGTGTTATACGTTTATGCTGACTAAATGTAAGATTCGTTATAACTTGTTGCTTTAGATAGGAGGGAGAGAGAGGGAGTAACTTGTTTAATAAATAATCAATTTATTTTTCCAAAACAGGCACGTAACTTAGTTTAATTTAAAGCTTTTTCCCTAAATAAATTATATTATTTGTAACGTGATTTGCCTTCCAAAGCAAATCTTAAAAGGGAACATAAAAATCGTTTTCTACCTGTTTCCGTCCCTATTCTTTTTATTCGTAATCAAAACTTTACGGCAATTTTATACGTATCGAAAAGGGTCCATATCAAATAAAATCGGGACTAAAGGCTGGCAACTTCTGTGCGAATTTGTTGTGCGTTGAATCAGTTAATGTTGCTAAGTTTTAATTGGTTTAATAATTCGCGTTTTCTGATCTCTGCGTAGGTATAAAGTTTTAACTTTTTCAATTACCGGTAGTGAAGTTTCCTATGCTATGATTGACGCTAACTCCAGCTTAGCCGATCTTTCTATTAATTAACATTTATCATTTTGATTTGAATGTTTCAATGGATTAAAAGCTGTTGGGGTATGTCAATTAAAATGTTGACATTTGGCTCAGAAATTGGCAAAAAAAACCAGCGGCACAGAAGTAATCTTTTGAAAGATACTTATTTAGATCTTAATAAATCAGTAGCTATGAAACAAACACACATTAAAAAACAAAACACAAAAACATGTAAACAACACAAATCCTCAGTGAAATAGAGGAAAAAACATACAAAAGTAAAAATAGTTGCTCCCCGACGTTGGCACTAAGGCGTATAATCCCCTGCTTATACCCAATTTATATGAAAAACGACATCGAAAGAAACAAAGGTTATTCTGACCTAAGAAATTCAACCATCATCTACAAACTGCTCGATATTATATACTAGTGTTATATTATATGTTGTGTGTTTGTTATTCGATTTAATGTGTGTGTATTTTGTGACTTATGGAGTAATGGCCGTTTTGTGTTTGTGTCTTAGAGTATTTTTAAGGATGAAGCTGTCAGAGTTGGTTTGCCACTTTACACACATTTCGTTGCGTAGTGATGTAGCAATAACAGACATTAATGGTTGTGTTTCAATAAACATTGTCATTTTATAATATTAACTAAATAATTATGGAAAAGGAAGTAGATGCATGTAATTTTTAGCTCACAGCACGTCATTAATAGGTATTACTGTTTTATTATTAAAATAGATTTCAACATACTCCGCCATGGTATGTAAAATAACTACTTCTAGAAAATATTATAAGAAACAATCACTATACACGTGCAAGACGACGGAACGACGAAGACAATAAATAAAAACGATCAAGTGCGAGTCGGACTCGCGTGCAAAGGGTTCCGAAAGAATTATTTTTTTTTAACAACGTATTATAACATTGTGGAATTCAAATATGTTTTCTTGTATTTTTAAACATGCAGATAATAGTTATTTACCTATACATTAGGAGATAAGGGGGATTGATAAATTTTCGTCTAATTTCTTGAATAACTTCAAAACCATTTATTTTAAAATAAGGAAAACAATACAATTACTCTCACAATGAGCCCTTTAATTTTATATGTCACACGGTATCTACCATTTGAAAAACTTATTTTTTATTTTTTTTATTTTTCCTTCAAAAGTGACTCCCATACTCAAAATTTATTTATTTACGTAACGTGTCCGTATTTGGATCACAGAAATTCATATGTGTACCTTTTAACAGAATCGGTTCAGTAGGTTCTGAGAAAATTGGCTATGGCAGACGGGCAGACAGACATCCGAGTGATCCTATAGGAGTTCCATCTCTTACAGAGGTTCGGAACCTTAAAAACAGTCACATTTGCCACAAAAATACAGTACTCTCCCGAAGAACAAAGAATTATCCCATAGCCCGCATATTCGTAACTGAAAGCGATAACTCCCCACCCTATTATTCCAGTTTGGTCACTTCTCGTTAGGCGGCACACATGTTAGAGATTTATCAAGCAACTTCGCTAGTGTGGCCCTTTGTTGGTCTAAATTAAACCGTAATTAGTCAGGGCTGGCGCGCCAGTGATTTATACCGGTTTTTACGGAAAACCGGCAAACTAATGTTATCATCCACGCAACGGACCTTGTAATAACTGCGGCCAACGTAGGCCGAATGTTGGCCCAATGTTTGCTGTGATTTGTTGGCTGTTAGTTGTTCGTGTGTGTTTGATTTAGGTGCTGTGTTGTTGTTTGTTTTTGTTGGCACTTCGAGAAGAATTGTTTTCCAATAGCGTGGAATTTTGGTAATAATTGATTGGAATTTCCTTTTCTAGTCTTTGAGCTGAATAACATTTGTTTGACCTGAATAACATTTGTTTAAGCTTAAAGTAGAATAATATCTAAGTAGATAAAAAATTACTTTTAAGAGTACTCGAGAAAGAAAAAGAGTTTTTCCACAAAAATAAATAGCGTCTGTATTTTCATTCCTTTTCAATTTTGATGATTAATGAGAAAACGAAACATGATTCCCCCAATACAACCAAACTTCGAGTATCGAATAAAAAAAAACCGATACAAATATAATACATTAGAGTTGCCCCTAACGTAATCTGACTAAACGTCAACAGGCTATTACCCCCAGTGACCGATCGGGTCCGACAGCGTTCAATATGAACCGTTCAGTATGACCCGTTCATATTGAACGATTCATTCGCGAAATTAAACTGTCAGCTGACGTTGTGTTGTTTGTTTGTTATTAAGTAATGCACACAAGGGAATTGTTTGACCTTTTATAGAACATTGATTTGAACCGACTGGTGTGATGGTTCGGAAATGTTTTATTGGATATGTGGAAAGATATAAAAATGATAACGTTTATTCTGGATCAGTTTCTAAATTTTGTTTCTTGATGTTTTCTTTGATAAAGTTATAAAAATATTTTGTATGGTGTTCGGTTTTTGCGCCTGTCGAAGCTGCTTTAAAATAATATTATAAATTAGTCCGCGAGTTTGTATGCGCAAATCCCGATTTTTTCCCGTTCTTGTGGGTATTTCAGTAAATCCTTTTTTAGTGCGCCAAGGAACTTCTTCTACGACCATTAGGTTTGACTGTGCGTTGTTTATCAGTCACTCAGTCAGTCACCAGTAATGGAAGAGTTTTGTATATATTAATGAGTAATATTGTTATTTGTTTATAATGTTTGTAATGGAAGTACAGTACCAATAACAAAAAATATCCATTGATCGAAAGCTACACTTCTTAAGTAGGCTACTCTTTTTGTCGTAAAAATTACGCTTCTAATGGCACGTGAGTGAAGCCGCGGAAAACAACTATTATTTTATAAAATTTTCATTTAAATTACATTATATAAAATAAAAGAAACATAACAGATTCAAAGAAACAGTTCATTCGATCGTTATAATGTAATCGTAGATGCGGCGTAGCATCTCGTAGACGTTCGTAGCTCGTAGCGCGGCGTAGACATTTCGTAGAACCCGGCGTAGCATCCATGTTGATGGTATTTAATTTATTTACAAGAGCTACTTTTAGCTTTTACACTAGTTGAAACTGTATTTTGTGTTTAACACTGTCTGCTTTACACAATTTTTATTTTGTATAAGTAAATATTTTATGAAATAGAACATTCTGGATGGAATTAAAGTCTAAATGCTAGATTTCTCTAACTTATCTTTAGTTTTTCAGAATTTTATAACGGGGCACAAAAATTGTCACGTGTTTATTTTTCAAAGCAAAACAAGGCCCTTTGATTCAAAGAAAAACTATAACTTTGTTTATGTATGTATTTATAAATGTTTTTTATTAGTTTTTTCTTCTCTCTATTTTTAGTTTTACTTTAAGTTGCACCTGCAATGTTGTCTCTGCACCACCCTAAGGTCGACTGGTAGAAAATGGCAAAGGCATTAAGTCCGCCTTTGTACAGTGATTTTACGAGTGCATATAGTTTTAATAAATAAATACCAAGACAAAGAAACAAACAACAATAAAACCAGAATAGCGTCTACTATCCAACATATTATGAACAAAGCCAAATTCCCTTCGCATAAAATTTCAAACCACCATATTTCACAAAATCCCTTCTCATTTCCGAACTAGCAACACAAACTAATTAACCCTCAAACAAACACAAATTAATCTACATTTGCAATTTCTATACACTGTCTACGTATATAAATCACACAGAACCAAAAGGTTCTAAGTGAAAATTAAAATTTCCTCCATTAATACTGTACAGGTCATTAGGGGCACGTGAGCGGACTAGTATACAGGGTGTTTATTAAGCGATACAATCTCCGGTGCGCTATGAATATTCAGCGGGCGTAACGCCTCGCCCTAGTGTGTGTACTTTTTTAAATGTAGAACGTTTTGTGTATGTGTTGTGTGTTCTTTTTAATTGTAGATTTTTTGGAGAGTATTTTTAAGTGTTTGTTTTTTGTGATTGGATCATCCTGTATAATTTTTTTTTGTAATTTGATTGGTTATTAAGGTTAATTACTGGTATAGGATAAAAACGTTTGATTGTCTGATGAACATAAAACACATTTTTATTTTGAAGCAACTACTACAACTAGTCGTAAATTACAGTAAATTAAAGAAACCCAGCCCAAACAACAGCCATTTCACTACATATTAGTTTCAATTTAACATGGCCGAGACTCCACTCTACTGAGAAAACCAATGTATTGTGGTTATTAACGATTGAAACCCGTATTCGGTAATATTCGAACCAACATTTACGGTAACAACAATCCTATAATAATTATAATGCGAAAATAACTCTATCTGTTAATCCATACTATAATAATATTAATAATGCGAAAATAGCTCGAACTGTCCATGTATTTGTAACCTCTTCACATTTTAACGGTTGAACGAATTTGGATGAAACTTGACACACGGGTAGACTATGTCTTGAAATAGAACAAAGGATACTTTTCATTCCGGGAGTATGTTTCTTTGGATCTGTATAATAATTGACTTTAATGTGGGCGAAGCCGCTGGTAGAAGATAGTATATAATTTATCCTAAGACAGAAGCTCAAAATAATGTTCAATCCACTCTCTACAAGTTTCTTCCACCACGACATGAGGCAGGTCCCTCTTCTAGCACCTATTAGTTGTTTGAGCCGGTTAGTCTCAACACTTAAAACATAACTCGAATTAAAAGCCTGAGAAACCCAAGATAATACTTTCACAGTTATTTGCTGTTTGATTAATTTAAAAGTTTATCAAAACCAATGGGTTTATTGCTAGAGGTTTTTTTTAGAAGATAATGTGTGAACAGGCAGCCAACCAAGTCTAAACTCATAAAATTTTACTCGCATCTTTACTACATTTGGGTCAAAACAGACGGTCAAAATAATGGCCAGTGACAAGCAAGTTCCTCTATGACACTGCTCATAAGCCACTTCACTGGTAGGCACGATTCATTGCAACAGCGAGTACCTAAGGCTTGCCTTATTGTCTTAGAACATTAACCGCACGCAATTAGGTCTTAAATTACCAACTTATGGTGACCATGCATCAACCATGATGCCGTTTTGGATACACCGTAAGCAAACGTAAAGAAAATTATTAGTTGCAGGAATACATTTTAAACTGTATTTGGAGGTTGTTTTATATGAGAACTTGTGTTGAACAGATTAAATAAAAAATAATATATTTGTTTCTTTACACGCACACAAACGTATACTGTGTAAAGTTAACGTATACTACGTTAGAAAACAGACGGTCAAAATAAATGTCCAGTGACTCAGCTAGCACGTCTATGACACTGCACAGAAACCACTTCACTAAAAGGCACTATTCATTGCACCAACGAGTACCTAAACCTACCTTGTCTAAGTATCTTAAAACATAAACCTCGCATGAAGCAAAATGGGGCTAGTGGAAGCAAAATCCATACAAAATCTGGACCCCAAAAAGGTCTTAAATCATCATCTCATAGTGATCAAACATGCCTTGAAGATGTTTGTTTTTAACACATTGTATAATCTTTCCATATTATTTTATATTGTCTTACCCAATATCAATATGTAATGAGGTACCTACATATTTATTTGATTTAGCCTTGACCGAGTATCGCTGTGGTTTGCCAGCTGAACACCAGCGTTGAGTATCTGGCGCCAAATGCTGACATGGTAACCCGTTCCGTATGGGTAGGCTCAACTCAATTATTATTTTCAATTATTTATTTTACTTTAGTTTATTGTTGTGTATGTGTTTAATAATATATTATATTCTATAAGAGAGCTTGAGGGATCACTAGATCTTAATAGAAAGTATCATATTTGTTCCTTTACGGTACAGAATAGAAAACTGTCGGTCAAAATAATGTCCAGTGGCAAGCTAGGTCCTGTATGACACTGCACAGAAGCCACTTCACTAATAGATACTATTCATTGCACCAGTTTCCATGACATAGCGCAGACGTCTGCAAGAAACATACAACTTTGTTAATTACTTTACTTCGTTGTTTTGTGCAGAAATAACGATGCATGATAGTTTGTATGTTGTATGTTATACTGGCGGTAGGGAGCAATCTGGGTTGAAAAATCTGATGCGTCAACATTTGGGATAAGGCTGAAATGTTGACTTTTTATATACCTATTCTGTTTTATAACATGCGTATGAGTAGAATGTCCACCATGTACGTACCGGTAGCGCATCGCCGTACGTCTTACAGCGTTGTTGCGTTACATCATAGTGCGTTGGCTAGGTCGCATTAAATAGCACAAAATTATGAAGCATTAATGTGGAATTAATTTCGATTGTGAAAAAACATGCAATTTTATGAGTCCATCAACTGATTCAGTGGGGGCTTTTATAGATTGCAATAAGACTGCGTCGTCTATTAACATTACACATGTCTCGTCTAAGATGACCTAATGTTTAATGCAACTTAATATCTGTTAATATTTAATATGAATTCTTGTATCATACCATGTAGTTCAACTAGATCGTGTCCTACATTTAATTGCATTGCGATGTCTCTCTGTGATGACGAGCGGTGGTAATTTCATCGTTTCAACTGTAACTGGTGACACTACTGCCTTAACCTACTCTGAAGATTAATGGATATTTGTTACCCTTTCATGCAAAAACGGATTTAGATGAAACTTTATAATAATGTAGCTTATATGTCAGAATAAAACATGCTTTACTCGCAGGCAAAGTCGCGGGTGGCAGCTAGTACTAATTATAAACAGAGCGCCTACTTTCCGAAACAGTTTCTTCACTCCAGTACATTTAGTAAGAAGTTATCGGTTTATTTGCCTACCTTCAACCAAATCTTGGGCTACTAATTTTCCATTTATGAGAAAGTTTACTCAGAGCTCGTCCTTGGTTAAATGTAAGCAGACCTCGAAATCTCTTGTGAGGCACTTTGAAACCATTTGTTGTTCCTTTTAACTTAGAAATAACCGCTTTACTTACTATACATACATTACAATAAATATATATGACAGTCTGTAAGGTATATATGTTACTGGTCTTTGTTACCTGAATTAAATGATATATTATGATATTCCTTTATATTCAGTGTATAAACATATAATATACATTTTTAAATATTAAAATACCAAGACTTTAGCCTTGGTATTTTAATATTTAAAAATGTATATTTAAAAATATAAAAATAGGAGCACACCGGTATCGGAAACAGGGTCCAAGCTACCGGTGGTCAGGGCTTCTGAGAGAGGAACCTCCAAACTATGCGCGCCGTGTCCAGGAGTACTGCTTTTTGGATCAAGCCCTTGAGCCAGCAGCCCAACGAGAGCCTCTTAAGATGTTGGTCGAGGCTCTTGGCAATTATGCCATTGGCCGTCACGACTATCGGCACAATGACTGCTGTGTTCTCATCCCACATGTCGACAACCTCGCGAACCATGTCAAGATACTTCGTTTATTTATCTTTCTCAGTCTTCACGAGGTTCAATATTATTATTATTACTACAATTTTCCAGCGGCTTCTGGCCGCGTCTTAAATGAACCCACGGAAAACTACTTCTGGAATAAAAAGTATACTATGTTTATTCAAACCGTGGTTCCTTTGTTTAAGGAGTACAAACATACATACAAACTTTCAGATTTATAATATTAGTAGGATTGTTTTGTTAGTATCTTGCCTAGACTGTTAATATACTATATTATTGGTTCTATTTATCCTAATATCTTGCCACCCAGCCTTCTAAGATTTTAATTATAGATAAAACTTAAGATTTAATACCTTATTGTAGTTTGTATGAATTTTCAGAAATAAAATTAAAATGATAAATGTTTTGGAGAAATGTTTTTAATCAAAAGTGAGTTTTAATAACTGTGATGGATTAATAGTTGTTTATTTGAGAATGTAATGAGTTTCATTTTGTTTGAAAGCAAATATTTTCTTTGACAGAATTAATAATGGAGTTCATTAAGTACATATTTAATTTTTTTTTAATATTCTGACTAGTTTTTGCTCACGTCATTGCTCGCGCTTTAGTTTTATTTTTTCCAAAAAAGCAACTTTTAGGCTTTTGTCGTCACCATCTATCTATCTTTGCGCCAAAATAAATCAAAATCGGTTCAACTATTCTGCATGAAAGCGAAACGGACAAACTCACTTCCGCATTTATAACATTAGTTAGGATTACAAATTATTTCACTGTATTGCAATTGGACTTTCCAACAAAATACAATTCGAACCACAAAAATATCCCAAAATAAAAATCCAACTACCGTCATATTTACCATAACACTTAAGGTCACAAAAAGGCTGTAAAGTTTACTCTGCGGTCAGTAAATAACCGATAGGCACTGTTATCAGTGGTAGGCAGCGACGGGCGGCTTTTAAAATATGACCCTCTAGCCCAGGGCGGGTAAAAATGACCCCGGTTTATGTACTGTAAAGATAAACACCTACATTGTTCGTGAAAACGTGAAATATGTGAAAATAACTTTTGTACCACATTTTTGGGTTTTTTTTGTAGTTTATGGTTTTGATGGTTCCTGGTTCGTGGTGCCACAGTTTTTTGTTTGACGTCACTAATACTTATCTCCTCAAGTTATGCTTTACAATAGTAAGCACTAAAATACCTCTACTAGAGGTCTCACACCATGGTAAATGTCCTCCAACCTCACAGTCTCTATGTGTTTTATGTGGAACTAGCTTCTACCAGCGACTGTGCCCAAGTGAAAGTCGAATATTATCCAAAAGACATCCTTTGTCCTAATCTAGGACATGAGCTAACTTGTGTGCCAAATTTCATCCAAAGCCGTGAAAGACGAGAAGAGGGAACAAACAAACAGACATAGTTACTTTTGTATTTATAATATTGATAGCATGGAATGTTGAAGCATGGCCCTCATAAGGTTCCGCCATATTCGGAAAACTTTTCACTGAAGATACCAGGCAACGTCTTCTATAAAGGTTTCTTCTTCACTTACCTACACTTCCAAACATGAAAAACAACAAAAAAAACTCAATAACATGTTTAACTTTTCTAATAACACCACACTCACTGAGATTAGTATAAGATTTACAAGCAAATTGATCCCCGATGCGATTGAGTATAATAAGAATAAGAATGTACCATTCCACATCTCTTGGGACTTACCTCAACTTGGCCGAGATAAAAATAGCAATGATTTCCGTGACATAAACCTGATACGTCCGGTAAATGGCTGCCCGATACTCGATATGTGATTGAACCGATACACTAATAAATAATGACGTGTGTTTTTGTAGGACAGGTGACTGACGACTGAGTGTGACTGTATACTAAAGTGTAGCAGTTGTCTTACATTTGTGGTAAATTAAAAGAACATAGATAGCATTTTTTATACAAAGTGGAGGCGACGATACGACAATAAATCAAAACAGTGTTTTACATTACACACGTCTTTTATCACAGATTTGATGTCACTGTCTGCAACAAACTGTTTGGAATACCATTCTTGACTAATTTGAGTTTTATTGACGTTTTATACAATTGGCAAGGGTATTTTTATTTTTGGTGACAGTATTTATAATAATTTCAAAATATTCCTGTGAACTATTATTTCCAGTGTTTTCATTTATTGTCATATCGATGTCTCTGCATTATTTATAAATATGGCTATGGCTCTAAACGGAATCTTATGACCAAATTCAAAACATTTATTGCAAATAAATCATTTACATGAACTTTCAAATTGTCAAGGAATTGTCAAGGCTTAAAAGATGAAGCTAGTTGCAAGTGTGTACAAAAAAACCAAAAGCGAATTTCATAAAATAACCTTTTTTTAAAGTCGGTTAAAAAACACTCAAAAACATTTTCACATTTCAACAATTTATGTAGACCTAAAAATCGCGAAAAACCATTTCAAAACCAATAAACTAAAACGAACACCATATGGAAGGAACAGTCCCAGTAAAACCGGTACTTTTCCCGGTATCGTTGGGATAGTACCACTGTACCGGCTCAGTAATTGAATCTGCATCCGCAAGTATACCAGCTCCTTTAATTTGAGTAAGTGTTGCGGTACCGTCCGCAAACACCGCAACGAACCGCATCTAACCGGTTATAACTCGATGTAACTGGTGTAGGGAAGTTTGAAGTGGTTTTTGGGAATAAAATTAGGCTGTAGAGTAATATTGACTAGTACAGATGACTGAGAAGGATATTTTTCATGTTATTTGTGTTGCTGCAGAAAGGGGCTGACTTAAGCGTCACGCGTCGCGGTGGTTTAGCGTTTAGGTACGTCGTGATTTTGTGATTATGGTAAAGAAGTAAACCAACAAAAAAAAACTTAATACAAATTGTCACTAAAAAATCAACATAATTATAATCCAATTATAAATTTAAGTATAGTATAAAATTCTCCACTTTTCAGCAACAAAAAAACCCATTTCATGAAAAAGACATATTTATCACGCATCACAACACAACGTATTCGTCGAAAGACATCAATAAGACAAAACGTCTACTAAACATCGACGGACAAAAATAAGACACTTGACTTTCCTCAATCGAACGTCTTATTTTGCTGACCGTAAATAAATTTCGGAGGCCCAGCACGTTTCTTCGGACCGTACTTCAGATAGATTATGCTCCCTTTGTCGTAAATTTTACGACTTCAAAAATTAGTCGCCGTGCCCTGACTAGACCGGTTGAACACGTAACACCAAATTGTTTTACGTTGGTTTTGTGGCCGCACCGGATAATTCTACTGGTGTTCTGACGATTTTCGATTACAGCGTTTTTGTGTGTCGTGAATTTTGTGGTAGTATCTAGAAATATGTGAGGGAAATATTTCGGAGATTTGAGCGAAAGATTTTCTGTGGTGTTACATATGTATATTAAATTTTGATTTATCTATCAAATGTTAATTTACAAAAGGGCGCTTTGAAAATAAAAATATCTATACAAAATAGTTTTTGAAAAATATTAAAAACATCTATCAAAAATACTGAAAAGTTGCCTAAATCGCTATAATTATAACATAAAAGTAGACGACTATTATATTAAACTGCACGTATTTCACATACACTACTAAATCACCAACATTTATCCACCGTGTAAAAACTGTAGCAGGCTAATCAGCATGTTGTTTACAGTACATATAGTTTGTAAATTCTTATTTATGACCAATTTTTGCCGTTGCTTAATAATGCAGTAGTAAATTAAGGCTTTAATATAACGCGGAGCCGACGCGGTGGACTGTTCGCTTAGCTTCAGTTCGGTCGGCGCGTGGGGCAAGGTGTGAGCGGAGCGGGCAAGGGGTAGAGTAGCAATGTCGTGACGGAATAAGAAATATAAGTAAATCAATAATATTATTAACACATGTATGTAAACTGATTTGAAAGTGTTAAGTCGCTTTATTAAAACGGCGGCCATAATTTCTTATATAGAAAGACTGAACTTATATTCTTTCACATGATTTTTTCAAATCGGTTCATAAATGACGGAGTTATGAGGCCACAAACAAAAAAAAATACAACCGAATTGAGAACCTCCTCCTTTTTTTGAAGTCTGTTAAAAACATTAACATATTGCAAAAAAGTAATAAATTTCGTAGCATTCGAGTAGCATTTTATTTTAATTATATTTTCCTTTCACGTAGAAGTATCATTATTAAACAAATATAGTCGTTGCATACGACTGTTCTAGATAATATCGCATTAAATACGAAGACCAGTCTCATTACAAGTAGAGGTATAATAGCACCTCCGCACCGACGCTCTCCTATTTTAAAACTTAACTATTACTCCATTACGGGTCTTATTCTCATAATTACTTGTTATTATAACTTTTACGGCGCAATATTCCATTTAGAAAGGTTTATTATGGACACTTTAATTACCTATATGATATAAGTATTGGTAATGAAATGTGAGCAGAAAGTTCATTAATTTATAATTTTAAGGTTTATAGCGTAGGACACATTCAGTTAAATTATTTTTACGTTAAGTAATTTTGACATAAAATTTGAATTCGGTAAATAATAACTTAATGATTTAAGGAAAACCTAAAAGAGCAAACATTTTTTGAAGTGCTTTGATTCTACCTACTACTCTACTATTCTACTATTTAATTACCTAGATTTTAACTAAGCAAAATTAATATTTTTTTTGCTTATAAAAAAATTCTGGGCTGCGGTGACAATAACGCCAAGGAGGAAAACACAAAAATTCAAAATTAAAAAGCTTCGAAGAAATAAAACGTTTATTTCTTCGAAGCTTTTTACTGCTGTTGCAATGAGCACACGATACCGATACATCAAAAAAAAAATTATTAAAAATAACAAAATACAACAAGGTAGACTGAATTTTTTTCGACTGCCCCAGAAGGAGAATAATGTATTTTACGTCAGTGACAGCCACCTCTCACCAGCCGCTCATAGCTTACACTTCGGGCCACAAGTACCAGTTACATCGCTACGTGATTTATCGTCCGCTACACCACGCTAACTTATTACCAACGTTTATGTTGAGCGAATATGTACGAGATCGTGTATTTTGTATATACCGAGTATATGTGTACAGATATATAATATGTACACATATATGTGGCCACCATTACTTTTATCGTGACTCGTTAGCTGTGAGCCGATTTTTTCTGAGATTAGATATTACGTAGTAAGTAATATATTTATTTCACTTGAGCAGTTGTAATATTTTTGTGTCTTTTTTTAACTTCACTTTCAGCTACCACAACTATGTCTGGATTAACTCTAGCCATTATACTTTTTAAATGCCGCAAAGTAAAAAAATATTACAGGAAAAAATAACTAAGCGCATAAAAGATACGGATACAGGGTGGAAAATGGTTAGGATTATTTCAGGAGTTTATTATTCTGCTGTCCCAGAAGTAGGGTAATGTTTTTAGTATCACCTTGTTCGGGGATAATGAGATGGGGTAACGTGTGTAGATCGAATGTTTCACGTATTTGATACATTTGAAAACAGCAAGATCAAGCTTTATAATACTAAAAAACATTACCATCCTTTTAGTGCAGCCGGGTTATAAACTCCTAAAATAAGCCTAACCATTTTCCCAGCTTGTAACCATATGATTTTATTATAGATACCTAGCTACCGCCCGCAGCTCCACCCGCGTTAATGTCGAAAATTATCCCAAGGGAACATGCTCCCGGTATGAAAATATATCCTATGTGTTATTCCAGACTATAATCTACATCTGTGCCGAATTTCATCAAGATCCGTTCAGCCATTCTGACGTGACGAAGAGTAACAAACATACATCCATACTCACAAACTTTCACATTTATTATATTAGTAGGAAGCACCCATAACAGGGTATTTGACTAAAAAAATATAATTAGTCCGTCAGATAGATTTCCAAATAGTATTGAGTACGTATTTTTTATTTAATTAAATCAATAAAATTTACGAAGATAAAACGCATCATAGATAAGGCCCCACTCCTTATCTTTGATGCGTTTTATCTTCGTAACGTCACTTTACAGTAAAAGGTGTACTGGTAAGTGAGGTCACACGTGTCCAATATGTTTTGGAAAACTATCTGACGCACTTATTAGATTTTTAGTTTTTTTGTCAAATACCCTATCCACAGTTAAAAGTAAACCAGGAAATAATAAACAGAAAAAGAATCCTGATTACTCTGAAAGAAAAAAAGGCATGGGTAAGGTATGTTTAGAGCATCAAATAAAAAGATAAAGGTCAACATACACTTCTCCATTTCAATTTGTGTGCACAACGCCGATGATTAAAGAGCCTTTTTCGACGATTCCTTTCATCATAGTTTGTGAGGTTTGAAAAAAAAATACATTGAATAGGTTCAACTTGTAAAGGGCTGTGTGTGTTACTGTTTGTAGATTCAGTTATGTCAGAAGGTTTCATGATAGAGGCCGTGATTTAAACCTGTAGTTCCGTATTGTAGTGCGCCATATTTGGATTGATGATAGTGCCTTTTTGAGGAATACAATGTCGTTTTTACTCATACTAAGTTTAAAGTTTTTTTTAATTGGTTTACGGTGTTGTGCTATGAATTTTTGTATGCTTTTGCATTTATTAAACTAATTATCTATTTTCTTCTTTTCAGGTAACTTTCTTAGCTATCTAAGTCTACAACAAATAATCCTGAAAAGGCGCGAAGGATGGGTAAGGTTCCAATGCCTGATTAATATTTTTAAGAAAAAACAACTATGAGCTGCACTCGGTTACAAAACCGAATCTGTCAATATTTAGGAGTCGAAGATTGTCAAGTGTAACCATGCCCTAAGGAGAATATTTAATATTCATTTATTTTATGCATACAACAGCGACATCTGTCGGAGAACAAAGAAGCTATTATCTTCAGTACAAATAGCTTCCTAGGAGTTATAAATATGTACCCAAGATTTAAATAATTGTTATAGTTATAAGTAAAGTCAACCGAATACAACAGTAAATTATAAATTGTGGGAAAGAGTGAACTAAGACATTTTGTTTATTTTTCTTTTCATCCTTTCTGTCAAAAGTCCTTTTGACACAGTAATAAGGACCAAATGTAAAGATATTTTCAAAGTTATAAGCAAAGTTCAGTTTAGGTTCAGATTATAATGGAGCAAAAAACTTTTAAAACATACCACCACATTTGATGACTCCTCAATTTGACTCTTTGTAACGCTCACACGTTCTCCAACACATACAAAGAGTAATAACGTATTCTCTAAACTGAAAGCTTTACGAATAAGCGTTACTATAAGCAGTTATCCATAAAACCCCGGATGTACGTACTGGCAGTTTGACGGGAGCCACCCCTAAATAATGGGCGGAATTTCGCACCATAGACCAGAGCATAAACTATTAAAGAGATGCCAACAACCGGCTATGTACGATTTTATGACCCGCTTTTGCATATTGAACGGTGCGAAGGCACTTCAGTTTGGCAAATAACCGGTTTTTTTCGGTTTCAGATATAAACGTGTTTATGCTTTAAAACTTTTGCCAAGAATTCTAACGGCCATCCCAATGACGTATCTACCTTTAACTAACAGTCAAATTAGCTACCAAGAGTAGCTGAAACGTCATATTAGCCTTTCATCTATGACCTAGACTAGAGTCAAGAGCAAACCTATATTAAATAAAATAAAATAAAAAATATGATAGATACTTTATTGAAACCGGCAGTTCGATTTAGACGTGATAACTTACTCGTACTTTTTTGATTAGTTGCAACTCTGAAAGTAGTTTATCTATCTGTTGAGTTATGTTAGTGATCGTGATGATTGCAGGCCCACCTACTTGCCTAGTACTCAACTCTATTGACATGATCATTGCAACAGTAAAATATGTGTATTTTGATTTTACCTGCTACCGATCCGCATCGGAACTAACAGTTTTGAAGAGGCAATGATTGACAGAGTGAATTTTAAAGTGTGCGTGGATGGCCAAATCTGAAACTATGAGGAATATCGAAAAACGCTGAAAGGACGACTTTGATGAAAACTAAAACTGTTTCATAGGATTTTTGACAATCGGTATTCCTAGCCAGGAATCGAACCGCTTAATTTCGAAACAAAAAAACACCCTGTATTATTACGCCATTTGAAAATGTCGGTACTAAGGATGAAATTCTGTTCCTTAATAGCGAAACTTTCGGATAGTGTAATACAATTACTTTTTTATTTTGAATTAGGCAATATACAGGTATATTGCCTAATTCTGGTATTCAGCTGCATCCAATGTGACTGGAAGCTGACCTAGTAAGGAAAAGGCTCGTGTGCCAAATAAGTAATTTACACATTGAACTGCTTGAGATACCAATCCATTTTGTTTCTATTGTAAAAGATTATTCTAGACAATCCAGTGCGAAAATGGGAACAAAAAATAACGAGCAGGCATTTAATCTCCTACATAATATAATCTATATTATATTATTAACTATCGAAACAAATAATATTATATTAATAACCAAATGTAAGTACACAATACCATCAACGATGTCTATAAATTGTTAGAATGCAAATAATAAACGAACGTATACCAATCAAAAATCTTATTGCAACGTATTTTATCTTCCTTCCTTATTATTAGCCTTCTACCGCGACTGGTTCAGCTTCTGCGGCTTCAGCTGGTGCTTCACCCTCAGGAGCAACTTCCGCTGCAGCTGGCTCTGTGCCCTCAGCAGGTACATCGCCATCGGCTGGTGATTCACCCTCGGCAGGTGCTACGCCCTCGGCTGGCGATTCGGCATCAGCCGGTGTTTCGCCCTCAGTGGGTGCTTGGCCCTCAGCTTCAGGGGCCCGAGTATCTTCTCCAGGTGTTTCGCCTTCCGCAGCCGCATGTTTTTCTCCGGCCTCTGCTACTGCTTCAGTCGGAGCAACTTCCTCAGCGGCTGGTGCTTCTATCTTCTCAGGCTCAGCTGGCGCTACAATACTCTTCTTTTTCGGTGGCTCGACCGGCGGCGTTGGCGCTGCTTCTGCAGGCGGAGCCCCCGCAGCTGGAGGTTTAGCTTCCTTTTTGACTTTCTTCTGCTTTCGCTCCAGTGGCAAATAAAGTTTGTATTCTTGTGGCAGCTCTTCTTCAGTATATAGTCTTTCGCTAAAGTAAATTCGTCTTAATCTTGCATTAGCATGTACTTGTACTCGTAAAGTTTCTATAAATTGTGTCCCGTACGCCCTTCTCGTGAAATCAGAGAGATTAAATTGTATCTGGTTCCAGCCACCTGCTAGGCCGATAGGCATACTTGTACAAAATGGTTTGATTTTCGTAGTCGATTGGAAATTCGAAATTCTGAAGCGCCTCCTTAAATTTTTATCATCAAGAATGGTTATCTCGAAGGAGAAATAACGCTTCAAGTTCTTGACAATCATGACTAGAAAGGGTAGTTTTATGCCCAACACTTGATTGTTCTTCGGGCATGTGATATACGTAGTTGCAACGTTTGTGCTCACGATTTCGAGGACTATAGAATTGACTTCATTGTCAGTAAGTCGCTTTATGTGTCCATTTTTAACTTCCATGTCCCATATAGCCAGAGGGTTGGACCCACAACTGTAGAATATGGACAGCAATCCATTTTGGTATGTGTTTTTGAACATCGTTTATGGACTAGTCGATCAATATATATAAATGTCAATAATTAACTGGAATTACCAGTTTTATACACGGGCGCTGTTATTGTATACTACGAATATTTATCATTTCTAATAATCTTTGACGTTTACCTTTTTGACATGCATTGACAGATTTCAATTCATAAAAAGTAATCAATGATCTAATATAAAATAAGGTTTTTACAATGAGTTTAACACCTATTTCAACTTGATTAGAAAACTAATTCATTGAATATAATAACAATTATTGAAGTGCAGCAATCGCTTTAAGACTTGTGCCATCTATTATAGTATTGCAATTCTGATTTTTAACCGTTATTAAAATACTGCTCTTTGCATTGACGCTTCTACATTACTCTTCTTTATTATTATTTATTTACTTACATTAAGATGTCTATTGCCTGTATATTTAACCCCTTTTTAATGGATTGGAAATCATCAAAAAACTTCTTCCGCTCTGGGTGGAGCGAAAGGGCGTGTCAAACTCTTACTGACAAAAATCCATCCGTGTTTCGTCTAAAGCCCTTTGTATTCCAGGGCCACGGTGACTCTTTCGAACAAATTCCGCAACTCTGGCAGGCTCTAGCCCTAGCGGGCCCCGTCTTCTATGCTGACATCTCTTTGAAGCGCGCGTGGAACACAACGCGCCATCGTCCCGGGCCTGGTGGTGATCGGACAGCGAGCCACCCAACGCTCGCCGTCCGCAGGCCCGCGCCTACGGTGGCCGGGGATCGCCCTGCGACTCCAGACGCCCAGGGCGTCTTCTTTTGTAGCGGCGGTTGGGGCGAAGGGCTTGTCTTTCCCATATTTAACCTCCTTACAAAGCTGATTTCATCCGTACACTTCAACGTAAGGTTCAGATGAAAACCAGCGTCAGTCAATTATTTGGCGCAGCTGTGGGGTACACAATGTTATTGTTTTATTTAAATTAAACTTTCTAATGTTTCAAATTGTATTTACCTTTGGGTGCCAAATAAACAAGTTTTCTTTATCTCTGTTCTAAAAAGTAAAAATTAAAAACAGTGGTTTTAAAAAAATAATTTAATCAACATAGCTAGCCATATTTAATAATCTACATAATTATAGTACCTATTTATATATTATAATTAGGCTGAAAAGTTTTTATTTTGTTTCAACGCGCTTATTTCTAGAACATCCAATCGGAAATTGAAAAAAATCTAAGGTTTTTAACACCACGCTATATACCACCCTTACGAGTCGAGGAAAAAGAGAATTCAGAAAGAACGCTAAGCAAAAACGAACAGTAGCGCGAGCAGATGAAACTGAGGAGTACAGCAAGTTTATTAAACTATATGTATTAATTTAATCTTATAGAACCAAGTGGAACCGTAACTACATATATCTATCAATTTTTTTTTCGTTTTGTAATCAAACCTTTCAAATTACTAAGTATTTAACTGTAAACACTTATACAGAATAAGTAAGTTTAGTAATTATCTAATTGTTTCATACAATAACGAATCAAATCATATTACATTCTAAAACCAGATGATGATGGTGCAAACCACCTGCATATTAAGTATACCGATACTATTAACATTAATTGTTCTATTCCGGAATTCTTTCTAAATTAGAGCCACTCTTAGTCAGGTAATCCTTTTTTATATCAGGAGTCTCGCCAGGTTCGTCTGGTATGCTCTCCGTTTGTGTTTGCGCTTCTGCCGATTTTTGTCTTTCTGGGACAGCCTCTTCTGTAGCAACCGTGTTTGTTGACGCATCACTCCGCTCAGGACCAGCTTCTGCCACAGCAACCGGCTCTTGATCTTGTGCAACCAGTTCTTCAGCTTGAGCAACCGGCTGTTCAGCTTGAGCAGCTGGCTCCTCAGCTTGAGCAGCTGGCTCCTCAGCTTCAGCAACCGACTCCTCAGCCGCCACACTACTTTGATCAGGACCACCTTCTGATGTTTCTTCAGTCACTGGTTTAATCGTAACAGCATCCCCTTCTAAAATTTTAGACGATGCTTTTTCAAATTCATGAACTTGAGATAATGCTTTAACAAACGAAGCAGGTTTAATAACTCTTGTAGCTGAAATTAATTTAGAGTCTCTCTTTTTCACCCCTGCATTTTCTAGTTCTGGTGCTCCACCCGCTTCGTCTGTTTTGGGTTTATCTTTAGCACCATTTTTAGATCTTTGTTTTATGGGGATAAACAGCTTGTATTCTGCGGGCAGTTGATCTTCTGGGAAGATTCTGTCTGCGAAGTATATACGCCTTATTCTTATATTGGCGTTTATCTTAAACTTCTGAACTTCTACGAATTGATTTTTGTACGCCCGTCTACAAAAATCGGACATATTGAACTGGATTTGGTTCCAGCCCTCAGAAAGAGCAATTGGCATTACGGTGCACAACGGTAAGATCTGCGTAGTGCTCTGAAAGTTCGATACGCGAAATCTTCTTCTAGTTCCGGTATCATCCAATATAGTAACTTCGAATGAAAAATATTTCTTTAAGTTTTTGACAATCATGACCAAAAACGGCATTGTTATTCCCAGTACCGTTTTGCCTTTAGGACATACCATGTATGTTGTACTTACATTAGTTCCTCCTATCTCTAATATCGTGGACCTGATGTCCTCGTCCAACAACTTAGTAATGTACCCATCCTGGGTGAATGTGTCCCAAATATTGAGAGGCTTCGAACCGCAGCTATAGAATATAGTAAGCAAACCGCGTTGATAAGAATCTCTATACATATTTGCAAAATAATTTTATTTTAATATTCTGTAATAGTAAAAATTACGAATCACTCTTAAAATCTGTCTGTCGTTTATTCTGTCAAACACAATCATGTCAAACCAAGCAAACGAATTGTTTTTTTTTCTGTAAGAAGGATTAATTCTTTATAATTTTACCACTAAAAACACTAAAAGAGAAAATAAATAAAGTTTATACTTGTTGATACTCGCCGCTTCAACCAATCTTGTGGGAGACATTTTAGTATTGTTACGAAGAGGTGAAAAACCAAATTCAAAGTCTAAAGTACTTTAGAAGCGGCGCCGGCGGAAATTAGCGTTTTTGCCAACCCTAGGTACATTGGCACCCTTTTATTATGATTCGTCTATAGGAGTATTTATCGTGAATTCGCCCCAAAACGCTGTCGTATTATCAGAACGATTTGAAGACCGATCTAGATAGAAACAGAATAAAACCTTATATGTTCGTAGGTGGACACAGGGCCAGAAGGGAAATTCATTGTGAATAAAATATTTTTATATTCCCACGCAAATAACACTCAATTGCATGAAATAGGTTACCCTTTGCTATGGGCGACGATTGTCAATTTGTCGCCACTTATGCATTATACCAATCTTGACATCCAATACAGCCAATCACGAATTGAAGCGACTAAATCGGCTGGAGTTGACATCGTTTCCTATAAGTTCATTCTTAAAAAAAATTCCTTCACTAACTTTGGTACTTATAGCTAGTTTGTTTTCTCTTAAATAATATGGGTTTGATCGTAGCATAAAGGTTTTCTAGGGTTGATTTGGTTCAGCCCCTGTGGCATTCTATGACGTTCCAATGCCACCATGATTCTGTTGTGAGAAAGGGATAGTGCTATGCGTCTTGTATAGCTCCGTCTCTCTCCCACACCGGAATCATGACGGTTTTAAGACGTCATAGTAGGTAGGTATTCATTGTCTACTTAATTAATAGTTTTAACTGGAACACTGACGACTGCAAAGTTTATAACGTCTACCAAAATTATAATAAGAACATGTTGTTATCAAAACTTTCAACATCAGAAACGTTAAATAAAGCGTCATAATAAATGAGGCGTTCAGACGTAAACACAAAAACTTGTAACGTATACGAAGAAATAAAAGTTTTAAAAGAAAAGCTCGCTCTCTGTGATTTATCTAGCCATTTGTCATCCTCGACACTAAGAAAATATGTCACGCAAAGCCACAAGTAACGCACACAGGCGCACTCTGTAACGAATATAACATTTTTGTCGTCTCTAAATCACATGACTTTTCCACTATGTCGGCTGCCCTTAGAGACAGCAGCACACTAACAAAAAACACGAGTAGCGGGAACAAAAGAAAAATGAAAAAGTGCCTTTCTACTGTCATGATAAGGAGTGCATGCGTGTTCCCGTTGTTATTGTGACTACACTGATGCTACACGGCTTTGCTGCTTTTTGCCCCCGGATAACGCGCTTGGAACACTGTGCTTCATGTTACCCCAACCCAGTTAAGATATCATACCGTTTTTTTTTTTCGAAATTAATGGCGCAGAAAACGTGAAGCCGATAGCGTTAACGGATGTCGGAGAGAAATAAATGAATTAGATTTGTTTACGTATTTTCTTTGGGAGAAAACGATTTAATGTGGATCAGGACGTGATAGATGGTATTCTAATCGATATTTAACGTTCGTGATATAATTCGATGGTTGATTCGGCTCCAATAAGGCCGGGGAAGCCTGTGTGTATGTATATTATATTGTAATAATATTACTTACTCATCTTCATTTGTCTGTAGCGTTACAGGCTCGAATCGAGAAACATAGGTAGTAGCGTTGCTCTGACCTTTATAATGTTATTAAACTACGTGTTATGAATAACTTAAATCGAAATTATGTATATATTTAATAACAAAACTAATTTAAAACATGCCGTATTTATTTTTCTCTCAAATATAGTTCAGCTTATTTTCTTATTAAGGAGACTGCGTAACGCAGTTTCCAAAGCGATCTAAAATGGTGCACAATTCCAAAATAAATACAGAAAAAATATCCAATAGACGACTTTTTAACTGCACAATGCCGAGAAAATTCTAAATTAGAATATCGAAAACTACAAAAAAGGAAATAGAAACAAAAAAGCAACGATTCAGATGTGCCTGGTATATTTACAAAGCTCATTGCGCCGCGCAACGGAGCGTGGTCTGCATAATGTATCGAACGGTGCGCGATTCCGGCAAAGCTTTGTCTGCGTTATTTACAACCGACCCGTGTATTCACGCGGAAATTGGATTTGTAAAATAAGACACTGTATAAATAATCTTTATCTAAAACATATCTCAGTGGAGCCGTTCGCCGCCCAAGTTTCGCACCGTGAGCTCTGATTCCCAGCGCCCGTTTGTCAGATTACGCAACGGAAATATCTGTGACGCTAATAGAGAGAATAAACGCTTCTTTATGTGCGAACTTGTTCTATGCTAAATCCTGCCCCGTACCATGAAATATGCTGCGATTTTTTGCTGTGTTACCGACGGTATCGTTACTTCAGGCTAGCCTCTCGTTTGGAAATAATCGCTGTCGCTTCAGTGCCCTGGTAGGGACAATGTATCGAAATTAATATCCGGGGACGAAGCGGGCGAACAATTTGTCCACCCGGAATGCGGATAATTAAACCGGCCTGCAGCCGTTTCCTAGCTTATATGAAGCTGAAAATATATGACGCCGTCTACTTGGAATTTAGTTTGTCTGGAACAGTGGACAGATGTCAGCCAGAAAAACGAAACAGAGTTACATTTAATATTCGGTTTGATGACTATTGCAGGCCATTGTGTTTTACTGGGACCACTTTAACAAAACACGTAATGGTAGATCAATTACGCATTATAGGCCATCTGATATCCGCATTTAAAATTAAAATAATAGACCAGGTAACATTATTAACCTCTGCCCTGAAATAAATACAGCGCCAAATGTCAGTGAAACCCATTTATTTAAATGAGAGTACTTAACTTTTATGCTGATAGCTGTAAAAGGCAGTTAGTTCTATTCAGCATATACCCAGCTATTAGTGGAGCTGGACCCATACTTAATAGTAGGTTTATAAGTACTATCGTAACTATACTGATCACTTACTAGAACTAAAAAATCAAAACTTGTTGGCCTGAAAAACGTAGAAGATGTTTACATTAGCTCTACAGTGAAAAAAGTCGGGCTAATGGCCAACAGTAATCTTAGTCTCAAACTGAGCATTTATCACGATTCCTAATTTGCCAAACATACAAATACTTAGCTCTCTGCTTTGTAAAAGAGCGCATCACATACATTTTCCGGGCGGCCATTTTAATCCGTCGTCCGGAATCGCATCGTAAATCTGTAACGTCGATTAGGCCACCGTTTGTCAGAGCGAAGGCGAATAAATAGCAATAGACATCTTGACTGTACATCGTTGTGCGCGACGATACAATAATGCGATATAAGCCGCGATTTGCGATCCGTAATAAGCTTAATTTTTTATTAGTGAAGCACTTTTGTTGGCGATAGTAACTGATGATCGATCGACAAAATCCGGCGCTTGGAGTTTGTTTTTTTTTCTTGATCTAGTTTGTCGTGACATCGAAAAGTTGGTCTTAGTTTCTGACTTGGACTGGCTTTATTTGTTTTGGTTCTGGAAAAACTGTGTTTTAAATCAGAGTGGCCACAGAAACAGCTATTTTTTGTGAGCTTGCAGATTGAAATAAAGGTCCTTATTAATATTCATAAGTTAGCAAAAAATAGGTATGTTTTGTTCACTAAACTTTTAATTTTATCTGCCTTAATATTTTTTGTAGACGAAAAAAGTTTTATAGTAAGTACTTCATTTCTTTTTCAGACATTAAAACAGTACCTACTAGTGGTCGCCCAGTAGCTGAAATTCGACCGTATTTTTTATTAATTGTACAAGCAATATTATTAAAAAAAAATAACCTTCCCCATATAAACTTAAGTTGTGCCAAATTTCATACGTTCTGTATGGTGTCGGGCGTAAAAGAATAGTACCATCCCATCACTTCCCCTAGGTGTTGTAAGAGGCGACTAAGGGACTCACCAGAGAATGGGCAGCAGCATTCTCTGTACATTGTAACAGCTACACTGCGATCGTCAACCCGCCTGCCAAGCGTGGCGATTATGGCCTATGTCCAACAGTGGACGTCTTTCGACTGATATTATGATGATGAAATTTCACACTCCTCCGTCCGCGTAATTTTCGCAAAAAGGGTACCCCTTTTGTTTCACGTAGATATATAGATTATCCTATCTTACATAGATGATATTATATGACTATAAAATCAGTTTTCATATTTACAACAATGAATTTGGTCCACGTACCAGATATTTTATGCAGTGTAAATAAAGATTCTGCCAAGAGGCGCTGCCAAGACTTGCCAGCTAGGCTCTATCGTGTGCCAATGCCAGATATAAACTAAGTACCTCAAAAATATTGCCAAGTTTTAAATTACATTTCAGAATTAAATAGCTTTGCAATTTTTTCTTTTTATTTTCCAAATAGGTCTTGTTCTGACATGAAGATTGATGAAAAATAAGTTTCTTCAGTGACATTTTGCATGTCTGGCGGTAGCTAAATTACTTACGAATGCTCAACTTTTCCTTTTCTTTTGTGAACCAATTTGTCACCGAATAACCCTTTCATTCTCCAAGTGTACAAAAGAAAACCACTGACCTACCCTTAATCCGAAGCGTCCATCATTTGCCAGTGTAAAACAAATTTGTTAGGCGCGTCGCACTGTAAAAAGTTAATGATATGTGAAGAACCCTAGGAAATCCTTCGTTTAATTGTAAGTAAATTAAATGGCTCGTGGAGGGGTCGGCTGCGAAATGAGATAGGACAAATTTTGATGCGATCCGCACCAGTACATTCTCGGGTAGATATATTGAGGGTTGAGTTCCTTCAGATATTAATTTCGGATTAGGATACAGTTGATTTTGAAAGTAAATGAATTGGAAAAGGTTTGCTCATTCAAAACCAATAAAACGAACCTTACTTAATTAAATTCTTTATCTATTACACAGAGTAAACGCGAGTAACTTCTAATGGGACACCTTTTAAAATAAGAACCGTCTTTACAGTCCCCACAAGGCTGTATACTCACCACTTAAAACTGCAGTAAGCAGGCTTTCAATAAACTTAAGTGTGCATATAAAAGCGACGTTATAGTCGCTGGTAGTGTTTACAACCACCACTTACTATCCCTAATGGGCCATGTGCACTTTATTGTCGAAAATTGCATTTTGCCCGGGCGAAATTCCGACACCTATTTTGTCTTTAGTGCTTGCCTTTGTGACGGTAACTGTACGGTAAAAAAGTTGCCCCCGATGCCCATTGAGTGTCGTTATGCAGACATGTAGGCGGTACGGGTGGACGATGTTTCACGTGGGATTGTCGTATTGTATTAGTAGATTGGTTGATGAATGAAACTTTTTGATGTGAGAAGCTTTATATAGCAACGATCTAACAAAGGTTTTTTCATGTTTGAAGTTGTTTTCTTTTTACGTCGTCTGACTTACCGATAGCCCTAATCTATGCTAATATTATAAAGCTGAAGAGTTTGTTTGTTTGAACGCGCTAATCTCTGGAACTACCAGTCGGATTTGGTAAATTATTTTTGTGTATATGATAGTCACATTCACGAGGAAGGCTATAGGCTATACGGAAACGGAAAATAGCTACAGGAATGGAAAAAAACGGGATATACCCGTACGAAGTCGCGGGCAAAAGCTAGTCATCAATAAAACAAAAAAGACTTGTGAATATTAAAAAACGATGTCTTGAAGCAATACTGGTAAGTGATTGCCGTGTTGTTATGGTAAAGTCAAAGCCATATAAAAACGCAAAACATATCCTGAATACACTGTTAAAAAAAGTGTTAGCGTAATTTTCCTTCAAACCCAAATGCCTACTAAAACCATCCCCGACGTTTTCTAAAAGCCTGTTATTCAATAATAAAAGAGAGTGTTTTTCATTCGCTGTAACGGTGATTAAGATATACAATCGGGGTTCGCAAAATGGAAATCTATCGGATTGCTTAAAGCCATCCCTTAGTTCACGTCGCACTTATCTCCGGGATTATCCCTAGTAATGACCATCTCATGTATTTTACTTAGACCTAACGCACCAGCCAATGAATGGGCTCGGTCACAACCAAGATTAAAGGTGACGCTATACTAATAATACTTTTTATTCATCCCTCTCAAATACCTTTATTTAATCACGGATTGAGAAAATTCACAAAATTCAGTAGCTTTTAATAATTTGCTCCAAAATTCAGAGAAAGAAAACAATTTTTCATTTCAGCGGCCATTTTGCTTTTTTAAGGAAATAAGAGCAGCCGGAAATTTGTTTAATGCCCATTGGGTATCAAATTAGGGCAATCTTAAATTGAAAATAAAATATGTACTTACGGATAACTAGGTATACAGAACCGAACAAGCAAAAAAAGAAAATTTACGTTGTATTAAACAAAACCAATATGTCGGTTCAATTGTAGCTGTGTACATTTTATGTAGATAAACGGAAACAAATAAATGTTCACAAACTTCCTTTTGCTTTTATTTAAAATTTAGTTGAAATAATTATTTAACCGCATCGTTTAAAGTAACTATGGATATTGTAATCGGTTTTTAAACTGAACACATAACTATCAAATATAAAAACAAAAAATATCCAGAGTCGACATACAGTCATTATTATAAAAAACGTGACGAACCTTCGATCATAAAAAATAACAAGTTACCTACATATAAAAAAAACACTTCATTTCGAAACGAACACGAAGATTACTAGATAAAAGAAATTCCATATATGGCGGACACGGAAACGAATATAATGATGTCTGAACCAAAAAAGACCGTCGGGAGTCTTCGCAAAACGTCGTCTGTGCGAAATTCCGTTACGCTTTATCAACACTAATGGCTTGCAAATAGCTCCAGCAATCGTCTTACACTCTTATATCATTCGCAGTTCACCCGCTGCATTATTCAGTATTTTGCTTTTTAATATTCAGACGACATATTTGAGTCTCCTTTCAATTTTTTCCCGTGCCTCTCTCGTGTACCGGTGTGCGCGGAATTTTGAAAGCTACTTATTGATGTTCCTTGCTTAATCCCAACATATCACGCCGAAGATGGGTGGCACCATTTATTTTTTTATCGATACCGCGGTGCCCCTCTTGTTCTCCCTCCCACTCAATTTTTATAACTTATAGGTTGGATTTATCGTGGTTGATTTTCACCGATATCGATGAAGTCTCTATCGGGGCGTCGCTAGTAATTTATACTGGGAAGGAATGGATTCATAGCCCGACGGATTAAAAAGAAAATGAAAGCAAAATATATGGGTCTGTCGATCGAGCGCTGAAATAGCGAGCTGCAGGTTGGTTTAATTATCGACATTCCTGCAGCGGGACAGCGGGACAGCGGGCCCGACAAATTGTTTTTGTCGGATGGCGCACGTCGGACGATATTTCATTATTATAACCGCGATATCGAGGTGCCTATGATACGACACGTATTTACGACACTATTTATAGCTGAACGATTAATTTTGTCGTGGTGATTATAATATTAAATTGGTTTTAATATTATCGGTCATTTGTTATCGTTGCGTGACGAATGCATTACTATGCCGCTAATATATTTATGACATTATGTATGCAGGAAGCTCTGTGCCCGTTTCGTATGAGTAATATATTATCCACCGACAGAATATTATGGATATGGCAAAGCTTTTATTTTTGATCATATAAAACGATTACCATAGCTCTAACATCAAAGAGCGAACTTTTTCAATACTAAATCCACTCGACAGCAATATTGGCCATCGACAATCCCATCAAACTCTTCAAAACTGTAATATCATCGAAACTTATAAAAGTGAAGCACTCAACTTTACGGTCAGCCGACGCAGCGCTGATGGCCCATCGACAATATCTACGCTGGGGTATAGACAACCGTAGCGCCAGGGTATAGACAATCGTTGATCTGTGCTTTAGACAGTCGTCGGAGCTAATATATCCCGTTGCTGGTTCCGATACTGCAAGCCTGCGATGCAGCCTTTACAAGCGCCACTCCTTTGCCAACGTTGATACTTGACTAGATATGACCAAATTGTATCCAATTTTATTTTGCTGAGAAACAGTTCGATCAAGGTCGGAGGACATCGATGACTGTGAACTATCGAATTAAGTGTAAAAGATCTTCATTGGAATTATACAAAACTAAGAGATGTTTGCGAAGTAGATTAGCATGCTCAACATTTCTTCTCATTGTGTGACAATATTATTATCAGACCAATTGAACAAAAATCAAAAAAAAAAGGCATTTATTCAAATTAGTCTGAGTGCCGGCAGTTTTTGAACGTCAAAGTTCTACATAAAGACAGTCCCTCAAAACGCCCGCCTGTCAACACTTCCTAGTGTTTTAGCTGGGAAGAAGAAGTGGCGCAACAAACTCCCCAGCAACACATCTGTCTGTTAAGTTATAAAAACTTGAATTAATACAGCAGTATGCAAAGTTTACATGATCAACTTCACTTTTTGCCCATTGTTTATCTTTTCCTCCTCCTACTGTCTTATTGTTTCTCACTCACGTGGTCACGTTTCTCACTTTGTCTGTAGGCGAACAAAAACTAAAAGATATCAATCTACATTGAAATCATCAGCAAACATTGAGTAAAGTTTCCGCCACACTGCGAAAAGAAATGAGTGACACACAAATTACACAGATAACAGAAGTCCCATCATGTGACATTTCATGACCAATACCGTATTGCATTTAATTCTTCCCTCCTTCGTTAATTAGTTCTAGGTAAAACGTCTGCATTTTGCTTTTGCTCACATGTACATGACCAATAGGATGATAGATACATAATCCTCATAATAAGTCGGTTGTCCTTTAAGGTGAAGGCACGTGAGCACATTCGCAAGAAGTTGGTAGAATCATCACAGCGTTAATTCGTTGGATTGGTTTTTTCTTAATAACTTTGTTTATGTGTATGTATGTATTTATAAATGTTTTTTATATTTTTTCTTCTCTCTATTTTTAGTTTTTCTTTAAGTTGCACCTGCCATGTTGTCTCTGCACCACCCTAAGGTCGACTGGTAGAAAATGCCTAAGGCATTAAGTGCGCCTTTGTACAGTGTTTTACTAGTGCATAAAGTTTTAATAAATAAATAAATCCTCAGCAAATTTACTGTCAGAACTTGCTTAAGATTTTTGACAATCATGCAACAACCTTAAGTCTGGTGTCAACGTAGTCTGTCACTCACGTTACTTGACTCGAGTATTCAGAAACCACACAAATCCTCATATTTATTTCCGTCAACACAAAAGCGTACATTTCTTAAAACTAATACCTATCAACAATATTCCACAAAACGCATGGCCCGCCCACCAATAACTTACAAACATATCCTAACAAAGGCGCCGCTTCCAGCAACCATTACCCATTTATAAATCAGTGCTGAGTCCATTCCGGCGGATTGCCTGCAGTAACGGTTGCACTTATTGCCGATTCTCCTCTCGACCCCCGACCCTCGAACACTTCATCGTCCTGTGACCATCCCGTGTCCCCTACCTCCCCTGGAACCTCCCTTACCTCATCGTTAACATGGCCACTTCATTTGTTCCAAGGCCAATGAACTCAGCTACTATTAAAGTACCTTGTAAATGAAATTCGAGGTGGTATGAAAACAAAAGATGTTTTTCCTAGTAGGTTGTTTATCGGTTTTTCTATGCCGGAAAGTTTTCACCGATAATTTTATCGCGTTTTAACTGCTCCATATTTGTTGCCTGTAAAATGAGGAGTTCTTTTGAAATTCGACTAAAAGGTAGACTACGTATAGTTAGAACAACTTCATACAATCTGTGGAAAATTTATATTTTACTAGTTGCCCGCCCCGGCTTCGTCCGGACGTAATATTTTTTTTTCAAAATTTTCTGTCATAAGAACCTTTTCCTGACAATAACAAACACAAAAAAAAAAAAGAATTTGCGAAATTGGTCCAGCCATTCTCGAGTTTTGCGCTTAGCAACACATTTAGCGAATAATTTTTATCTATATAGATAGATTTCGTCGCACCAATTGGCAAACATGGAACCTGAAGGAAAATGACAACACAATGTATAGAAACCGAATCTATTCTTGTTACAAACGGAAAAATATCAAAGCACCCGATCTTTTGTGGGTTCGACTTAGTGTACTTTGATGTGCCCTATTAATTTGTGGCAAAACGAGCATCTTTCCCCAGCCTACCGCCCACTTACCCAATTAAACACCTACTGGGGTAACCGATATAATTTTTTCCCGTGTAATTGGCCAATTTTTCCATTCTAGCTGTTGCCACTCAAGTAAATATGACCAATTACGTGAAGCCACCCATTTCACGCTACTTTACTTTAGATGACGGTTAATTTTAAGAAAATTCTCGCTAAATTGTTTAGTTGATCGATAAGTAATTATAGAGGGGCGAGTTTAGGGAAGCTTAGCTGTTTTGTCTAGCGTTAGGTAATTTTGTTACTCAAAGGTTCGTGAACGAGTCTCTTGAATATCACTTTTAAGGCTTCGTAAATATTACTTGAGATATTTCTAGGTACTGTTCTTCTCTCAAAGTAAACATCCAACACATTAAGATGAAAGAAAACAAATCCATTAAAACTTAGCTCGAAACTATCGAATTAGTCTTCAACATTTTGGCACCGGCTCTAACTGAGACAAATAGCCTAACAGTTTTAATTCCCAGCCTTAACCCGTCGGATTCAGCCGTAGAACTAATTACATTATCATTAGATTCGGCACACTGGGCCGTTCAGTTATGGCAGCCCTTTTGGCCCGGGCGGCATGAAATATTCCGGCCCACGGTGATAGCTCCGCCTCGTTTTGTTAGGGTTGATCGTATTGAAATGCGGGAGTTATTACAGGGTTAGAGATTAATAAACGAGATTGGATTTAGTGGATGAAGTTTTGAGAGTCAGAATTTCAAATGTTGTGAGCTGTAATGATTGTGTGACACGTGTAAAGCTAGGAAATCAGAAGGTCTATGGCAACTATAATAATAAAAGCCTCTATTCACTAACCATACTATTTTGACTAATGTACTGCTTATATAAAAACGAGCGCGTCTTACAGTAGTCGCATAGGATGTGTAACATCTGACGTCTCATCTTGGTAAAAAGCAACATTAACATTAAAAGCCAACTCAAATCAAACTCAAAGGTCAAATCGAATAGGGCGCGCTCATTGGTCAAATCAAATAGCGCGCGCTTCCTCGACTTCCTGTTACACACTTCCGTCCCATTCCACGAAATCACTCCCACAGATTCCAGGAAAGCGAGAGGAAAGATGTTACACATCAAAATTATTTTTCTTAAATATAAGTATCCAAAAAAAATTAAAAAATATCTTTAACAGCCACTTTGTTGGTCATGTTGTTCTGCGACATAGGCCTCCCTGAGTTTCCTCCAATTATCTCTGTCTCAAGCAAACCTTCTCCATCCTTTTGGTAAGTCGTCCTCCCTTCTTTTGATTTGACGTCCTTGTTGTCGTATGGCAACTACTTATACTAAACTGTAGTTGATGATTCATTTTTATAGTAATTTATTATTATTATATTCACAAAACTCGCCTCCCAATTATTATTTTTTACTGCTTTACGAAAACTACAACTTATAACGTATTCCGAACCAATTTACTCCTAAATTACATCCCAGGTCTTACGTCCCAATCATAGAACACAGATCGGTATGCATCGACTTTTTCATTACAACAAGATTAGGACGTACTATTTTGTAACAGTAACGCGGTCTTGCTCAACCGTACGTGTCTCGAATTACAATACAAGAAACAATTTCCTCCAATACAATTTAGAATCAAATCTGGACTGCTTTTTACTCGTAAATACAAAATTACATTGTACCCGGACCCGTAAAATAGGAATGTAAGGAAAATATTGTCTAAGTTTCGGCGACCCTGATACTGAGCGAATTGTGATTCTATTTACAGTATTCACTTGTTTCTCTCGATTTTATAGATGTAATAACAATTTGTTTAAGTTTGTACTACAGTATTGGTTGTGTGTACTAGGGTTTATAGGTTCTTATATTCTTATTTCCAAGCACACAGCTGTTTGTATACGAATATTGAATCGAATTCGTTATATTTTCATAATCAAATTCTCCCCAAGGCAGACTTTAAAGACTAGACAGTCTCTAAAGTCGATATACTAAAACTGGAATAGTTTCACAAAAACTTCATCAGCTCAAACCACGATTTAGACAATCACTTTTCTTCTACTTATTCAATTCACAGCAAAATCTTACACAAAGTTTGCACAAAATCGTCTGAACAAATTAACTTTTTTATTTCAATTGTTTGTAGCAGACGAGATTGTGCAGTCTGGACGCGCAGCGCGCATGTAAACTCAACATCGGCGGGTAGACGCAGCAATTTCCTTGCCAAATCGAGTGTGAACGAGAAACCACCAGTTTAAACCGGCTCCCTGTGCTTTTTTTCTAATACATGGACCGGTTGTTTACAACTGCCGGGGGAGAAAAAACATTAAAAATACACGAGAGCCGCGTGTTTTGGTTTTTAGCTGGAATATTTGTGTGTTCCAATTGTGGCCCGTTCGGTTTTATTTTGAAGGTAAATAATGCATTTTTTTTTTGTGAAAGCACCAGCATAGTCGTACGTATGCATGCGTGTTTTCAGGTTAGGTACCAATTAAATTTTATGGCATCAGATAAATTAGCTGAAATAAAAATATTTCGAAACATAAATATTACAGAAATTAAACTGGGAAACCGGAATGAGCATCGACACACAAAATCTCTAAAATAAAATCAAGCCAAGCCTAAATTCACTCAAAATAAAACGCGGGATGTAACGCCCAAAATCCCCGCACATGACCGGAGGTTAAAAGACAAGTAGGTTGAAGACACGATAACGCCGCCGGCGGAGGGGTGCGGGGGTTTGGTTGGAAATCTAATTTGCAAATGCATTTCCTGCCTTTCAAGCTGCAGTGACGGGTTCCCGCTTTACATTTTTAAACAGAGCAGACAGATTCGAGCGGTTCGACTGTTTTCGGGTTGATAAAACATTGTATTAGGGGATCTTTTGGACTGATACCGCTTCGGAGGGTTAGAATATATGGAGATGGAAATTATGCTGTAGGTATTGGTAGAAGCTCTTTTATATATTTTTTTTAATATTCTTTACTTTGATGTCCGGAAAAAAGGAGATAACAAAGGGCTTCATTCTGAAAATGTAATAGTTATGAAAACCTGTGATTTAGAAATGTGCTTATGATTACATATTTTATGTAAATGGATTGGACACCTTCGATTCTTGCAAACCCTGCGCTGCGTACAAAGTTACATATTTTGAACTTCGCTATTCTTATACTAAACACAGTAATATACCTACTACCTTTTATGCTACCACTCTATACGTCTTCTGGTTCATGTCCTTGTATTTAACACAATAACTCCAAAACGTCCTCAATAACCTCCCACAACAATCCTTTAAGAAAAAGCCACTCTTCGTTACCACACCATGAGAAGCTGATAAGTCCATCAAAATCCATCGATACCCTTAAGGTGCTTTTCTACTAGAGATGTGCTCACATGCACACACACACCATTACACACACTCACACACACTACTTTTTGTTTAAATTCTAATTTCTGTTTGTAAACTACTTTTATCATTTCATTAATATATATAAGAGACAGGGAATTACTGGAACGTGAATTTAAGTTAAACATGATGGATGTCGGGATTTTTTTGGTAATATTAGCAAATCCCCTTTCGTCTGCTGCTATCAACCTATTTAAAATGTTCACGCGTCAGTGAGATCTTGTTACTTATGCCCTTGATTGGCTTAGATTAATATTAAGTATGTTGTTGTATTGCTTAGTTGTGACTCAACGGGGCTGACATGTTCCTAGAATAAAAGCCCTTAAAACACAAGATTAAAAAAAAAACATTAATTTGTTATTGAAGAGCGAAACCTCCTAGCACAAGTTTATCTTTTACTTAAAAGGAGGTTTCTATGTAAGAGTTACTGTAAAACTTGTACAAGTTTCTGCAATATTTTATGTTATGTTATGTGCGGGAAAGCTACTAGCTAGGCGGTGCGAGAGGATAAAATCCGCCAACAAGATGACTCCATTGTCCTAGCCAACAAGCTTAAAAAAAAACAAAAATCATTGAATTCAGACAAAGCCCATAATGATCACAAGATACAATTTTTTTTTACTCTGGTGGAAAAGTGCTAGCGGTGCGGTGTGTATATTTATACATACACAAAAAAGTGCGAGATGAGAGAGTGATGGGGTTCAGGAATATGTGCGGCGAATTTGCTCAAAATAGCGGGTCAGTTGGCGAACCTTCTCTGCTGACAAGAGTCCACTACGCATCCTTATACCACTTAGCAACACAGCACCGTTTCGAACAGTGCAAGCTCCTCGAACATTTTTCGTGGAAACCCTTTCACAAATACACACAATTTTTTATAACTCCGCTACACATCATCGCACCGCCTAGCTACCTTGCACATCTCTTGTGGAACAGCACCCTTAGTACAGACAACTCCATACATCGGCCCGTGGCCCGCGGTCCGCTTAATAACGCCGATTGGCGGAATTTCGCCAGCGCTCATGGTCCATTGCGGACGGAAATTACGTTGCGTAGAAAACCCCGGCCTTTTAGCGGGCATGTATTGTGTGCGAATCGATGCCGTCGCTTTTTGAAAAATTTGATTGAAATGAAACGTTTGTTTGCTTCGAATTTGAGGGCGGGAAATTATGTTTTTTGTGAAGAAATTTTGTAGATTTTTTTAATGAGAGTTGTCATGTTTTATAAGATATCGGATATCGGATATCGGATAATATTCCGAGGTTCAATTTCCCTTAGTCACGGCATCACGCGAGAACAGCTAGACCAATTTCGCTAATTCTTTTTTTGTTGTGTTTGTTAATGTCAGGAAAAAGTTCTTATGAAAGAAAATTTTGAAAAAAAATATACATCCGGGCGAAGCCGGAGCGGGCCACAAGTCAGAAATATTTGTGACCTAAAACAAAATACTTACAAAAACACCACACCATCTGTCATAACACCATGAAATCGCACCCATCCGTCAAACAATTACCCCCAACCAAAACTAGTCAACAATAGTCCACTAATCTATCAAAATATCAACACAATACTTAACTTTTCAATTACCGGGCGCGACAAAAGTCTCTCTTTAATCGTATACCCTGAGAAGCGCCATCAATTCGCCAGGGGAAAACCAGCAGCAATTTAACTAATCTACCTATCAGCCTATTCCGTCTGCGGGCCTGCGGACGGCGAGCATTGGGTGGCTCGCTGTCCGATCACCACCAGGCCCGGGTCGATGGCGCGTTGTGTTTCAGCATAGAAGACGGGGCCCGCTAGGGCCTGAGCCTGCCAGGGTTGCGGAATTTGTTCGAAAGAGTCACCGCGGGCCTGGAACGCAAAGGGCTTTAGAAGGAACACGGATGGGTTTTAGTCAGTAAAAGTCTGACACGCCCTTCCAGAGCGGAAGAAGTCATTTGATGATTTCCCATCCTTAAAAAAAAAAAAATCCTATTCCGTCTCATTGCTGACTAACGGCCTCACTCTCCCTTTTCCACACAATTCTGTCTTTTTAGGGTTCCGAACCTCTCTATGGAAAAACGGAAACCTTATAGGATCACTCAGTTGTCTATTTGTCTGTCCGTCTGTCACAGCCGATTTTCTCCGAATCTACTGGACCGATTCAGTTGAAAATTTGGTATGCATACCTATGCGTAACAAAAATAAATAGACAACTCTAAAGTTTTTTCAACTATACCGTGCGACTTATCAAATGAAAGGGAACATTGTAAGGGTCTCAAAGGTATTTTTTTTTACATTATAATAAAATATTTCATTCCAAAGTAACTAAAGAAAATTGATGAAAATGGACCATTACCCTTATCTCCGAAACTACCAAGCGTACAATTTTGAAAAAAAATATAGTCGAATAGGTTAATCTATTTTTTTTAATCTTTAAAGATTGCAGGAAAACCTATAAGAAGTCTATGATTTTAAAGTAGCACGCGAGTCCAACTCGCACTTGGCCGGTATCTTGCTAGTGCGGACCAGTCTTTTCGGTAGGAGCGTACCGCCATCCTCGCCGTGGTATGCCGCGATGTCGTCAATATCTCCACCTGTTTCCACTTTTTTACGGTAAAATAGTTGCTTCAAGTGTTTACTTAAGGCAACCATAAACTACTTCACCATTATGTCATAACACCACAAGAATCCGTCAATCAATTACTAACACAAACTATTCCACTAATCTATCAAGATATCAACACGACACTTAACTTTTCAATTACCGGCGCGACAAAAGTTCATAAGTTGCTAGATCGCCCGAGTATGGTCGTTGCACGCATCAGAAAAGCAACTTCTGAGTTCTGACATACCCCGAGGCTCCAAAACTTTTACATTAGAGATGAAGTTTCTCACAAACTTGACTCACTACTTGCAGAGTGTTCACGCATCGAACAAATCTTGAGAAGAACTAAACACGACTGAAACAGCTCGTTTTATTAAGTGTTTTTTGAAATGGTGTGAAATATTTTTTTTCTGGCTAGGTCGTTCGCCTAGACTTGTTTCCTGTTTCCTAGACTTGGGTATTTTACAATCCTAGTGTTAAATAATAAAATCTTTTACAATTTTTTTTTAGTCTTCATGTATTTAGGGACACGAGAGCCCCAACGTAAACTAAATTAAATTACATCCTTAGGTTATAAAAGAAAAAGGAAAGGGTAAGAGTGACTAGTGCGAAATTTTATTTTCAACAATTGATTTTGCTGCGTCAGATGTTGGTTCTGCTAATATGCTTAGGAATGCGCCTTGATCGTATTTGTTTATATTAAATTTTTGCATCAATGCCTCCCTCCCGTTCCAGTACTTATCACACTCTACAAGAATGTGTTGTACATCATTTAACTTATCACACAAATCACAATTTGAGGAAACAACCTTTTTCTATTCTATTCTTTGAAGGATAACGACATGAGCGTAAAAAAATCCTTTACATAAGTCTAGCTAAAATTATAAAGCGGTAATACTGGTTATATGTTTGTTAAGGATTATAAGTTTCCTGTGCGAATTGGGCGATAGGGACGAGGCGAAACCGCGGGAAAAAATTGATAAACTTAATTTTGAAAAGAGGGTTTGGAAATAGATTTTCAGTTTCAACATTACATACTTTTCCATTCATAGACAGAAATAGAGAGGAAAATGTTTCATTCTGTATGTATATAGCTTAACTCTTTTTCGAAAAAGTTCTCAAATAGCTATTTAGATTAACGTATGCGTATTAAGTTTAATTATAAATCGGTTCATTAATTTCGGAGACTTATTCTCCTGTTTGGCCAGTTTGAATAAAATACTGTGACGAGTAAACACTCTTAAGTTAACAAACATTTCAAAGTACATTTTTATGTACCACACCCACAGTTTGTTCCAGGTATTTTTCAGCTATTTCAGTCCATCCCTAAATATCATTCTCAGACATTTGATTGACATTTGTACTCATTGTAAATGTCACCTTGTTTTAAAGGTGATATCATTTTCTCTAAGTTGTTTTTGTGATTCCAGTAATAATTATTTCACTAATTCTTAATCTTCAGAATAAGTGCTTAGCCTGTCTGGTGGAATTAGTTGTGAATTAAATATAACTTGAGTGCCCATTGGGTATAAACTGACTAATTGAATAAATCATTTTTTGTAAAAGCAACTCATTTTAAGTAGATAGGTAGTATTTTGAAGCCATTTTTTCTTGCATAATGTTCAAGAATGTTCTGGAGAAAACTTGGTACGGACCTATAGAGGTACGCGGAACAGAGAGTAAAATCCCAGAAACCTCCATTAAATAGGGACGATCCTCCGACCAGACGGTTACTGTGTCTGGTGGGCAACTGCCCGATTGTGTTAATATTCGAACTGTTTTGTATGTTCAAATCGCATCGACAACTTTGCTTGCGCGATGGAGGATTTCGTTGAGTTAGTTCGAAGCTGGCGGGATAGATGGCGCTGCGGTTCTTTTTTATTTTGCTACGTTGGTTTTTTTATGGTGGATTTATGCCGCTATAGACCTAATAGACATTTGGTCTTTGCAAACGTGATGATTCGACGACCATTCCTAAAAGTACAACACAAAATACCAATCAGAAAAGCAGATCCTGAAGAAAGACCTTTAGCTTCTAGTCTAGACAAAATTATGAAAATTTCGAAAAGTCTAAATGTTAGGTTACATTTCGGTAATAATGATAATAATAACCCCACCGCCGTATCTCTACGTTGACGTGGTGGTTGGGCTTGCGCGCCTCAATGAACCTTAGATTATACCTGGGGTGAGGGGCCAGATAAAGAGAGATACAATCCGCAGGGCAGTTTTGTGGCGAACTGTTGGTAGTAGCGACCCCACGGACCTGATCTCCTGGGAAAAGTCTTGTTGCTCATCTCCGGCTTGCCTTAATTGGCTGGCTGGAGTGAACAATGACGAGGATCAGAGCACGGACCTCTTTCTTGCCTTAAATTACTTTAGTTCTGAGCTTATCTTGAGCCTCTGAAAACCTTTAAACGACCCACCGGAACCATCTACTTATTAAAAAATCCTATTAAATATTTACAAACTTTAATAAGAGATGCTTAAGTAGTTAATTATTATAACGACCGTCCAATTACGATCCGTCATCACAAACGCGACGTTACATTGTGAAACGGTGCGAAAGATTAATTATTGGGACGAGTTTAAAATTACTTGCCTCGAAATGAGATTAAAGCAGATATTTGTTATGTATTCGGTTGCTCATTACGTTCTGCGGTTATTTTTTTATTATTACTGAGACATATTAAGAAGACATATAGAAATCTGAATCTGATTCTCACCAGAGAATGGGCAGCATCCTCTGTACATTGCAACAGCTGCACTGCAGTCGCCAACCCGACTGCCAAGCGTGGCGGTTATGGCAAACCCCTCCCATTTGGGGGAGGCATATGTCCAGCAGACGTCTTTCGGCTGATATGATGATGATCATAGAAATCTGACCGTATTATTTTGGGATGGTCTCATTTTCACTCATCCTGCCTAGTCTTCTTCCAAATGTATTGGGGTCGGCTTCCAGCCTAACAGGATGCAGCTGATGAGAATACTGGTACTCAGGTACAAGTATTTTACATGGAGCGACGGCCTATCGGTCGTCCATGACCCAGTGACCCATTGGCAAGACTGGTGTCAGATTTTCTGGTTTTTGACTATGACTGAGATGACAGCCGCAGCCGACGGCTTTCCGAATCACTCGTTCATAGACTGACCTGGCAAACGTTGCTTTTTTTTTGGGAAATGTTCAAATGACTGCTTCCGCTCTGGGTGGAGCGGAAGGGCGTGTCAGACTCTTCTTGACTAAAACCCATCCGTGTTCCTTCTACAGCCCTTTGCGTTCCAGGGCCGCGGTGACTCTTTCGAACAAATTGCGCAACCCTGGCAGGGGCAAACGTTGCTTAACCTCAAATATATGTAGATCCGTGCAGCTTTGATTATTTAGTGTTTGCTAAATATAACTGTTGACATAAGAGTGTGGCTTACAATTCAGACTAACTGAATTGACAAATGCAGGTGTGAATATATGCTATTATTGTATACTTTACCTACCTACAGCTTTACTGAAAACTATCTCATCATCATCTGCCTAGCCTTTTCCCAATTATATTGGGGTCGGCTTCCAGTCAAACCGGATTCAGCTGAATACCAGTATTTTACGTGGAGCGCTGCCTACCAGACCTCCACAAACCATTAACTGGGTAACACGGTACTCATTGGCAAGACTGGTGTCAAATTATCTGGCTTCTGACTATCCGTAACGACTGCCAAAGATCTACAAAATAATGACAGCCGGGACCAACGGCTTAACACGTGCTTTCCGAGGCACGGAAGAGTCTCGGTATGTTAAGATGGTCACCCATCCACAGACCAACCTCGGCAAACGTTGCTTAACCTTAAAGATCGACCCGTGCGGTTGTTTTTATTTAGCCACGAGCTCCTACTGAAAACTATCTGATTTCACCAGAAAATCTACATTAATCAATTGAGTGTCGGTGTCGAGAGTACATTCTCAGAACACAGATATATTATATTAATTCAAGAGATATTAATACATGGTCAAGTCATTGTAAACCATATGCCAGGGATTTAAGGACGAAATTGTTCGTTTAAATGCAATTGTTTTATTGATAAATTGATAGGAAATATAATTAGGGGATTTAATGTCGGTGAGCAATATTTCCTGATGCACATTTCATGATTTGCTGTTTCTGATAACTATATTGGTAACTAAACATTAAACTACACAAATATTCTATCGTATAATCGAAAAGCATAAAAATAAATGGCTGTCAGTTAAAAATCGCACTAAAAATAACTAACGCTCAAATAAAATTTAGGTACGTACTAAATAAAAACTAAACAAAAGCTTGTAAAAATAATAGTTGTCCCACTGAAATGTATCGTATTTTAGCACTTTTGCAACACATTTGCAAAAAAAAACTTAGTTTATATGAATTCTGAAATCGAGTTTAAAAAAAAAATTAAACAGTTGACTCAACATAGGTATGTCATACAACCAAGTTCAATTTATAGGCCACTACCCTTATTTCGTGGCCTATCCCAAAGTAACCTACAAAGACAAAACCTTTATAAGCAGCCTACAAAATCGCCAAAGTTAACTACCAGTGGGCATGGGCAGGACACATTGCTCGCAGAACAGATGGTGGAGGGAACCGTCAAGTTCAGGGCGAGTGAGTGGTGACTGCGAAAACGGACGACGCAGCTTTCGAAGGCCCCACACAAGGTAGCCCGATGACCTGCTGAAGGCCGCTGGAACTCGCTGAATGTGAGATGCACATGATATGCTGGCTGAAATGATGATCATGACCTTTACAAACTTATAAACAATTTAACTTCTCTTTATAATATTAGTTAAGTTTTATAATAGAGTCGTTATTCCAAATGAGGCTACGTATTGATGGGTGCCAAACTTTGATCATAATAAAGGTCCCGGTGTCAACTCAGATTGGCAATAACCTTAAAACAATGTGGGATAGGTTTCTTGGCTCTTTTTGTAATATTTTTGCAAGTTAACGTCGATATTGGCTTGAAGTTTTCGGTTTATCTAGATATTCGATTCGGATTGGAAGTTTGTAACAGTATTTTTGTTCGTACAACGAAATTTTCGACTTATTGCAATGTTTAGCTGTCTAAGATTCTTCTTTGAATGTGGTAATTTGTCGTTAACTAAGTAACAGTTTACTTAGTTAACTCTTTTTACTCAGTACTAGCACTTCGCCCGCGACTTCGTCCGCGCGGATTTAGTTGGTAGGTACTCACTCCACAAACTTCAACGCCCCCTCTAACACTTTTTAAAGGTAAGTTTTGGAAAATTAAGCACTACGATATCCATTCAACGGTCTCAGGATCAGCCTTCTATCCACCCCGTTCACCCCGTCAGGGGTTGATTATGTAAAAATTGTTAGATCTGTTTCAAATATCCCACTTACTTTGTTAATTCCAATTTCCACGTAAATTGAAGTAAGCAATAATGTCCTCCCCTAAAATCTTCATCACCCCTTTTAAGGAATTTATTTTCGAAAAATATTTGTTATTATTATTTTTTATCCAAATCATTAATGCCGTGTTTCAACTTCATCGGACCAAGCATTAAGATTCTCCCCAGTTCGCTCAAACCGCAACATTATTCTTACTTAGAGCATTATTAAAAGAAAGTTCCGATTTATTTAAATCTTATTATTTACATTAATTATCAAAGTATTTAAATGGATAAAGATTAATATCTTGATATCAAAATCATCACTTTTTCTTTCTAAATGGGTTTTGATTGAATAATTTTAACAAGAAGCGGCCATTGTGTCTAAACCATAATAGTTAGACATATAGTCTCGCGGATTTTTTTCTAGGTAATAATGAGTACTTAAATTATGTAGTACATTATTTTTATGTATCATCAATAGTTTTCGCAGCGCATGCGATGAAAGACATTTTATGACAAAAATAATTACACCTTGGGTAACATTATTCAAGTTTTAGTAGGGATCCCTAATTATTTCTGGAAATAAATATAGCTTTAGTTACTCAGTGAAGATGTAGCTTTCTAACGGTGAAAGAATTTTTAAAATCGGTCGAGTAGTTTTCGAGTTAAATCGTAACAAATAAACAAACAAATCTTTCCTCTTTATAATATTAGTTTAGATCACTGTGCTGAAATCGTTTACCAATACAATCCTACTAATATTACAAATGTGAAAGTTTGTGAGAATATTTTATTTATTTTTATTCAGAAAAGCTGAACGGATCTTGATGAAATTTGTCAGAGAGGTAGATTATAGCCTGGAATAACACATCAGATACTTTTAGTATTTTTTTGGACATTTTTTTTACTTTTATATTTGGAAGCTTTCCGATATTTACGCGGGCGTAGGAGCGGGCGGCAGTTAGTCTTTTGGTAACAGAACAATCAATAAATAAATCTTGCCCGCGATTTCGTACGCGCATATTCTATTTCCGTTCCCGTAGGAATTTCGGGAAATCCTCTACACTCCCCAAGGAACCAACATGCCAAATTTCAGAGCCTCTCTACGACCAGTAGTTTCGGCTGTGCGTTGTCTGTCAGTCAGTCACACAGTAACGGAAGAGTTTGATATACACGCTGAAATTTGATTGGTTGCTTTTACGCGGCAAATCGATTAGGTTCGAAGTCGCTTTCGAGTTTTATTTATCACAATTGTTATTCTGCCATTTCTTGATTTTAAATTTATTATTTTTCATAAATCGATTGTATTACCAAGACAAACTCATTTCGCTGCGGGAAAGCAACCTTTAAAATTTCACGCTGTATATTGACTATGCCCAGTACATTATCTTGTGACCTAACTTACATCATAACCATCGAATTCTAATGAATTTGCTTGCTTGTTCCAGGTAAGGCACCGCTCGGCATTTCCCAGCACGTAAGTTAATCCAGCATGATAACGGAGACAATGGAGACATTCTCGTTTATCTAGACTAGACGATGTCGTCGTAAAATATACGAGACTACTAAGAGAACTAAGATGTTGACTACATTTCCTTGGGATTAAGAGAAATATAGCAGGTATTAGAAGCTCATACTGTTTAAGTAGGACTGGTAAGTATATTTATGACATGTTGGCTATGCCTAAACAGTTAAGGTTTAAATGAACATGAAACTCATTCCTAAGCCACACGTAAGCTCCTTATTTTTATTACTTTTATGCCCCCTAAAGCTAAAGTGCTGTTATCTGACATTTAACGAGTTTTCGTTTTTTGATGCCACGGTTATCAGCGAAAAATCTGTATCCATCTGACTATGCGGTATTTTTCTACTAACAACAGAATCCGAGATATATAAATTAAATTTCCGATACGTATCCTTCATTTCTATGAATTGCGATGCTATTTTTGTGCATAACTCAAAATGTGACTTTGATTACCTATTGCTTGCGTTTGGATAATGCACATTTTATCCTCAACACTGAAAACAAAATCATGTCTGGTGCATTAGAATATACTACCTCCATGTACTGGTTTTTGTCCTTTTCTATTCTGACTCATCTCAATGTATTCTTTTTAAGGATGGAAAATCATCAAATGATTTCATCCGCTCTAGGTGGAGCAGAAAGGCGTGTCAGATTCTTACTGACTAAAACCCATCCTTGTTCTTTAAAGCCTTTGGCGTTCCAGGACCGTGGTGACTTTTTCGAAAACATTCCGCAACCCAGGCAGGCACTAGTCCTATCTCAATGTATTACTTACTCTGCATAAAAAAACCGCTCTGTATATCAAGTTTTTTTTTGCAAATCCGATCCAATCTATCGACCGAAGCACTACATCTAATCGCGCAGCACTTATAACTTCTTTGTGTTCCACCCCTACTAGTCCACAGCAATAAAGGCCCACCACTTTCATCTCACAAATACACAGACAGGTCATTATAGCCCTCTATGTTACGAAATCCGTTTTATCGATACAATAAAACATCCTTAGTGGTAAGGCAGGCACTCGACTTATATTAATGTACTGGGAATCGATACCGAGTCCTCTCATCTCGACACTCGATGGGCCCTTGAATTCGTCAACAAGTTTCGAAGGCTGGTTCCACGCGGACGGACTTGCGGACGGTGCAAGCTATTTGTCGATCTTGTGTACCTACTTGTTTATACGTGTTTGCGTTTGTTTTGATGTTATAGAAGGGCGATTGATAGTCGATTATTTTGTATTAATAAATCTAGGAATACAGGGAAAGATTTTTTAGTTGTTAGCAAATCTGAAATCGTTACAGTTATCGTGACAAGTTTTCTGTGCCACTCAGAATATTATGCATTGCACTTTACGCCTCATCGCTGACTGCTAACCTTTACTTTAACATAAGCAATTCTATGATAAACTGCACATTTGCCATCGACAAACTAAAAAACAGGATTTTTTTTCTATTACCAAAATAAAATCTCGCCAAAATACTCACATAGGGTAATACTTATACTTATCTATCTTCTAAAAATGTCTCGATAATCATCGCGTGTCAACCACTTCCCTTAATGTCATTTGCAATGCTGTCATTGATCACAGGGCCCTTCAATAACCGTAATAGCATCCGTGCCGGCTCCTTATCGGTCAAGATTATACTTTATACCGTCCCCATGGGCCCCCTAATGTGGTTTGATATATTACTTTATTTGTCAAATATCAATAACGTTGGATCTGCGCCCACTTTGTGGAACGATCCCGCTGAATATGAAATGTATGACTTTGGACGACTTAAGGCACTGTTTGCGGACTTATGTATATTTTGGGCGTGTTTAGTGGTCTGGTTTTATGGAGATGTTTGGGTTAGAGAAAAATGGGACAGGGTTGATTATACAATAGTTTAGTAAAAGCCATTGATTCATATGGATCAGTGATCCAGTTCTTTTGATTTTGAAATCGGAATCATTGAGCAAAAATATTAATTTCAATCGGAACAAAAAGAAATCTAAAGAATAATAAGCAGATTATTAAATCAATTTGTGTCAATTTAGTTAAATTAATTGTAAAAGAAGTACCTAGTGTTAATCGATTTTTGTGCTCAACAGTCGCTTATCGGTCCATTTTCATTAGCACAATTTACTCGGAATTAACTTCGGTGACACACGTAACAACATAATAAACACTACTAAAACAAGAACAGAGTCACTGCATTTGACTGCTTCATTTCAAGCACAATAGAACTAGAAATTACATTCTGTGAGCCTGAATATAACTAGCACTACATCGCCAGTTAACAAATCGGATCAGCAGCCATTTATGAAATTTATTCAGTGTATCACCATTATAAAGTTTAGTTGAGAGTTCTACTAGTGTTGCAGCGGAATCTCGCCTCCGCATCGGAAATGCAGAATTACCGCAAGAAAGCGGACCTCTGCTTCAGTATCTGCAAGTTTTAGCAGAGTTTTGACAGATGTCATCATCATCATCATCATATTTGCCGAAAGACGTCCACTGCTGGCCTCCCCCGGAGAGGAGGTGGGGGACTTGCCATAATCTCCAGGCTTGGCAGGCGGGTTGGCGATCGCAATGTTGCTGTTGTAGTGCACAGAGAATGCTGCTGCCCATTCTCTGGTGAGTCCCTTAGTCGCCTCTTACGACACTCATGGGAAATAATGGGATGGGCGCTATTCTTTTACGTCCGACACCATACAGAACAATAACAGATGTATTATCGAGGAAATAGAGTCAAACTAAACGAAAGCCCTTAATGAAGTGAAGAGCTCGAAGTGTTTACTTAGTTCCTAGAAGGTGACATGGCCACAAAACATTTTGTGAAATCAATATTTCCTTATCTGTTCAAGTTTGCTGATCAAACTTAGCCAGTACTATATAGTATACACAAAATAAAGAGGTTTGGAAGGACTCGGTCTTTGCCCAGGAGTGAGTCAGAAATTTAGATAGAAAAAAAAAGTTTTTCTCATTCTACAATTTCAATTACTTACTATTTCAAGATGGCCACAAAGTCAAAGTCAAATGGGAGAACAAACCTAGTTGAAACGATTATCTAATATCAGAATTTCAAAGTTCTGTGTGAACTAGAAACTGGAGTTGTTATCTAAACTCTTGGCTTAGATATTACAACTAACTTGACATAGTTTGACGTTTTAATTTATAAAAGCTTCTATTCTGAGTTGATGGTTATTAATTTTTGATAGCTGGGTTTGTGGTCGTCCATTTTCAGGTAATGTTTAAGTAGTTTCAAGTCAGTAAATTAAAAAAGTAAAACAAAAGTTACGTATGATAAGAATATTGATAGTGTAGGTATTGTTCACTCATAGGTACTCAAGATATCATCTAATATATATATTACTAGCGGTCCCACGCAACTTCGTCTGCGCCACATTTTTCATGAATGCCCGGCTCCTATTGGCCGTAGCGTGATGTTACATAGCCTAAAGCCTCCCTCAATATACTAATATCGCTATTAAAAAATGGGGGTTGGTGATAGAAGGATGAAAATTTAGGGTTGTATGTATTTTTACATGCCAAATTATAAAAAATTTTGCCCAAAAAATAAAAAATAAATGTTAGGGGTGGACAACCCTTATCACTTAGGGGTATGAAAAATAGATAGTAACCGATTCTCAGACCTACTAAATATGCATATAAAATTTCATAAAATCGGTCAAGCCGTTTCGGAGGAGTATGGTAACTAACACTGTGACACGAGAATTTTATATATAAGATTATGTTGGTGCCCGTATCGGGATTGATATGACTAGATTTTTTTTTTAATTATGGCTTCGACAGAACAATACCATCAATTAGACACTCTTTACCCAAGCACAAAATATTAAAGTAAATCTCAAAATTCTACCAACTTTGTCATACGGAACCCACACCGCGACTATTGTGGTTCCCCCAGCTCAGTAACTACTCAGTCCTCAAGGTTGCGTTCAGCTCGATTGACGGATTAGAGTCGTAATTGCGACGTTGCGTGATGTTATCAATAGACAAAACAAAGAAAACACTGTTGTCGCCCACGAAAATCTTCACCCATCCACAAAATATTAAAGTAAGCCTCAAAATTCGACTAACTTTGTCATAGAGCCGGTCTATTTAATCAATATCTCACCGTGTAAACCAAGTTCGTGATGTGAGTGAGCTTGAAGTGAACTGACGTTCCATTTTGTTTGTAAGAAATGACAGCTCACTTCACTTCATTTTCATGTCACCTAATTTTACGAACAAATCGCACTGCAGAACCCACGCCGCGGTCGACGCGGTTCCCCTAGTTCAACTACTCAGTCCTCAGTCCTCAGGGCTGCATTCAGCTGGCAGCACTCAATTGACGGATTAGTGACGTAATTGCGACGTTGCGTGATGTTATCAATGTAATTGAATGCAGGACAGTGGTGTCCCGCTTTTTGGTGTAGGGTTGTCGCAAAATTGATATATTCATTTTTTTATCCGATTATTATGTTGTCTTTTTTCAAATAGTTTGGTTTCACTATCTTTTTTTTTTAAGGATGGGTAATCATCAAATGACTCTTTCTGCTCTGGGCGAAGCGGAAGGAAGTGTCAGACTCTTACTGACTAAAACCCGTCTGTGTCACTTCAAACGCCCTTTGCATTCCAGGGTGCTGCGGTGACTCTTTCGAACCGTATCGCTATCTTAACAAATATTTTTTTATGTGTAACGTGTTTCCTCTCCCTTTCCTGCAATATATGGGAATGATTTCGTGAAATGGGACGGAAGTGTGTAACAGGAAGCCGAGGACGCGCGCGCTATTCGATTTAACCATAAGCACGCGCAGTTGTCAAGTTGGCTGTCAGTTGGTACTTTTAATGTTAATGTTGCTTTTTACCAAGGTGAGACATCAGATGTTACACATCCTATACGACTACTGTAAGACTCGCTCGTTTTTTTAAAAGGCTATCTCTGAAAATACTGCTCCGATTACGTAAATGATTTTACTGATAATAAATTATCGTTGACTGTTGGTTTCAAGAGCCAAGCCGTGGGAAAACGGTAATAGAGTGCCTGTCTGTCAATGAGAACATTTTTTTATGACAATACTTTCAAGCTCCTTTTTTATTTTTGTATCTAATTTATAAATTATATTTTTCGGTAGTTTTTTCTTTTTTAAAACATGCTTGAAGAGCCTTGACGGTCAAGCCGCAGTAACCTTTCAAAAGAACTGACTTTTGCGTTTTTCTTTACATAACATGATGTCAGTGAAGCCACGAAGCCCAAACAATACTGTTTTCCCGATATAACTTACCAAGAATCGATAACTGTATCCAACATAACAAAAACGAATAATTCTGAATACACAGACTTCACAGGAACTTGTCAGAAATTGTTCTGCCAAAAAAAAAAAATTGCGAGTATTTTTCCCTGTAACAATTTATCTGGACGCTTTTCCGCATTCTAACGACTAACTTTTACAACCAAATTATTACGTTGTTAATACGCTGTTATGATTTTTCTTACGAACTTTCTCATCACAAGTAATATGTTTTGTAATTTCATAATTGTTTTCTTATTTTGTGGTTTGTTTTATACCTAAATCTGTGCATTAGGTAGATACAAAAATCACTTGAACTTGTCCTTACAGGCTGTCTCAGAATAAGGCGATGCTAATCTGGACAAGTTCAATACTGCTAAGACCCAGGCGTGTCTTTTTTCCGCTAAAAGGAGCCAATTCCACCCAGCTTCATCTTTCCAAGGTTTGACCGTGCCGATAACCGACCAACTTGAGCTTCTTGGTGTTACGTTAACATCTACTCTCAATTTTGGTCTATTCATAGGGGCAAAGGCTCAAGTGGCTGCCAAAAAGTTGGAGATCCTAGCAAAAATGAGACGGTACTTCGTGCTGGAACAGCTGCTCAAAGGCGAACGGCAGAATTCGTACAACATACTTTTTTTGTAGTTCTGTGATAGAATTTGTACCACTTATTAAGGCAACTAAACCATTCATTTTCATGTAATGTTAGTATTTTTAGAAGAACGGATTAATTAATTATAGCAATTAAAAGATTTAAGTAATATTTAAAAACAGAAATAACAGTAAATATAATTAACCAATTATACATTATACCTTACAATGAATAATTATTGCATACAATCTTAATAATTAACCATATAATTATAGGAATTATTTTCGCCATCAATGTTTTTTTTTGTATTGGCAATTATTTTATTGACAGGTTAGGAAAATCTTTCCGAGTCTCTGTTCAGTTCTTTGCTGTTGTTTTGGATTGTGGTTTGTAAATGCATCTGAGCAATTAAGAAAATTATCTGGTAATTTTTACGTTGAGTTGAGTTACCTGCCCCTTTCTGAGATGAAATAAAATTAAGAATCGATTAAGTAATTATAAGAACAATAAAATAAAATATGTAAGTTCCTACAAAAACAAAGTTGTTTTATTTACCCACACTCAAAACTCCATCAGCACTTCATCATCATCATCAAACTATTGCAGACCGCTGCTGGACGTAGGTCTCTCCTTAAGCAACCTACTGAATAGTTACAATTCTCATGTCAATTTGCCAACTTAATGAAAAGCAAAACACTACAAAGATAGCACCAGCTATCTAGAACATATCCTTTCTCACCAAAACAATGTTATGTGCCTACACGTAATAATATTTATTGGGACATAACCTCAAAAATAAAACTGGTTATAATTTTTAGGTCCCAACTTCTAAAAATCTAAGAATATTAAAAGGGCTTGCCTATCGTATTGACTACCAATTAAAACAAAAAATATCCCAAAACACGATATTTTATTAGGTGTACGAAACTCCCATACAACCCTGCCGTTCGCCTTTTATCAAGCGCAAGTTCGATCGTGTATGGGTACTCCTCTTTGGGACGGATGATGCTCTCATCTTTGGGACGGATCTGCCAGATACCAGCTTGCGAAACGAGCTTCGAGGATCATCGGCAATGATAGGCTCGTCGAGTCGAAGCTCCAAAGTATCCAAAGCCATGTTGCTAGCCTGTCGGTTTTCTATAGGTTGTTTTTTTTGGAGTGTGCGTCGGAATTGCATAATTTAATTCCTTCAAGCCCGTTCCATCATCGGACCACAAGACGTACGGCGGCGATGAGCCACCGGTACATGGTGGACACCCCTCCCACATGAATAAAACGTTTTGGGAGAACATTCATTGTTCGTACAGTTAAGGAGTGGAATTGCCTGCCACAGTATGTGTTTCCTGGTAGCTACAACCAGGGAGTCTTTAAGTCAAGAGTGAAATGGTTACTTCAAGGCAAGCGTGTTCCATCTTCGACCACATCATCGCTTATCATCAGGTGAGATAGTGGTCAAACGAGTGCCAATCAAAAGTAAAAAATAAAACACATAAGCTACACTCTGGTAAAAGAAAGCCACAATGGTATGAATGAAAATTACCGTCTTAACGTAAACGCAATGCATGAAAATTTAAAGGACACTTTTACCGTGCGCGCACTTCATCATCACCTGCCCAGCCTTTTCCCAACTATGTTGGGTTTGTCTTCCAGTCAAACCAGATTACCATGCAAGCACATCGCAAAAACAATTTAAAACCTCATTCAAAGAACCATGGATACACCCAAATAAAACGATAATTTAATACCATTACATTATTCTAATATTCCCCGTACCTGTCACAAATGATTAATGGGTTTATTTAAAAACAGCACTGCCAACCCTACCCAAGGCGGGCTACTTCAGTCCCTCTAATACCCGATACCATTGATTCATTATGGCATTACATATGACGCGGCCAATGACAGTATTGTGGAAATAATTGCTCAATTCACAGAGGAAGAGCAAATAGCTAATATCGCATTTGTGTTAGATCGATCGTAACTGGATCGGCAAATGACGTGATGGGTGTTTGGAATTTGGCTGTGTATTTTGAAGTATCTTGATGTTTTAGAGTGGTAGTGGGGGATGGTAGTTATTTTAAGGAGTGGATTTTAGTACCTGGTTGTTTATGAACTGTTTTGTAAAAATGTTAGGACTTGAAGATAAGTCTTATAAATATTTTATTTGAGGTGGGTTTGTTTTTTACTGTAATCTAGGTCAGAGATGACGGAGACAAAGTCGACGATGGAGCGAGCTTACCCAGAAGAAGCCTGTTCACTCTAATTTAGAAGACATTAGGGTTGTATACGTTCGGAATCACAGACGCAGGTAGAGAGTTCCACTCCTTTGCTTTCAAATGTGTAAGATCATGTCTTTAACTGCCCATAACCTTCCCGAATAAACCGTTCGGTAGCTTTTTAACATTTATAGGCTTCAAATTATCGTACTAACGTACTATTTGCGAGAAATTCAGTCTATAATGAATCATGAAAGCGACTAAATTCCAGCCAAACTAATTAAAGTCCAGACACTAATGCCATCGCACATAATGTTAAGAGAATTTCCACCTGACGCGGACTAGACAGGGATGCACGGATTTGCATAATTTCCTATGTGACATTAATTTAGCCAGACCCAATATCATGGCGTCACCTGCGACCAGCAAAATGTTATTACCTACCCTCCTATCTACATGTAGGTGGGTATCCTAAGAGCACACATACAAACAAATTTTAGCAATGTGAAAACTGGTATTACTGCAGCTAAAGTATGAAACCAAGAACTTACGACATAATTTGTCGTAAGTTCTTGGTTTCGAAACAAAAACAAAATTTATTCTGTCCTTCACCATTACATTATTATGATTAAACAATGAGATCAAAAAACAATGAAATGCAATAAAATCTCGTTCGCAGATTCTAATTCTACTTAAGTATCTAAACTAGGCATTGTTTTCATCATTACCCCGGCACAGCCAGCTGGTATTGTCTCCATCGTCTAATTACCACCAACGATACTCCTGCCAATAATTATGCAATCCTCTAGAAAGCACTCGCAAACTGCCACTTAAAACAAGAAAAGCCTGAGCGTCGAACAGTTGCAACTTGTAAAAATAATCCAATCTTCGACCACGGTGTCATTCCGAACTAACAAACTAGAAATTTTCAAGTCGATATTCTCGACCTGATTCCCGCTGCGGGTAAAACGAGCAGAGCAAAATTTTCAGACTTGTTACTCTCGTAGTCTTATTGTGGAAAGTTGGAAGACTCGACTGTCGAGACCATGCCACCGTGACACTTACGACTGGTTTTTTTCTTACACACTTTTTGCTTTGCAACTGCACTTGAGTATTTTGTGGTGACTCCCGCTTACCGGTGCGATTACGGTGAAAAATTGTGTTCAGTTGTTGTGATGTAGCTGTTTGGATGTCGAAGTCTTTAGGCCAGGGCTCTTATTCTTGATTAGATTTGGTATTGAATACTTAAGGTCAATATTCTATCTGTTATAATCTGTAGGTTGATAGACGAGGGAAAAGACTACGCAGATGATGACAAATGATAGGATACCAAAGCCCCTTTTAACCGATAAAAAAAAAATAGGGGAGGTTCTCAATTCGGATGTATTTTGAATGTTTTGTACCCCATAACTCCCTCATTTATAAACCGATTGAAATTCTTCTATTATGTGAAAGGATATACTTTCCGATTGGTCCCATAAAAAATGCATCAAAATCAGTTCAGCAATTTGGTTTGAAATCAAAATAGCTGGAAAAAATATGTCATCCTAGTAATTGGAGTTGCATATTTTGCTTTCTTGTGACTTAAAAGTCATGTTGTTAGGTGTGTACAACTAAGAAATGAAAAATAAAAAGTTTTGACAAAAAAATACAACCGACTTCCAAATAAGAAAAACACTGCAAAGTATAAAATAATTTTAAAACCAAAAAAAAGCGACTTATTTTTTACTTTGAATTATTTTATACTTTGTAGTGCTTTTGTTATTTGGAAGTCGGTTGTATTTTTTTTTGTGAAAATGTTTTTTTAACACAACATTCCAAAAGACATCGACACTTCACTTCATAGTCTCAAACCTCACATCAGACGGTACATTCGCTCATTATTCAGCAAATCGTCTCATTATTTCTGTGCCGCTTAATCCTTGGCTTACATTTCGCTTTTTAATTGTACCTCCATGTCTGACCCTCATCGAGGTCGCTTGTTTTTCAGAATTTGCCGTCTCGTTAAACCTCGGCTCGAGTTAGTTTGTCTATGGTACAAGTTAAGAGAAGTCGCGGTACAGAAAGTAGGTATGTGTGAAAGAACATTGATTGCTTACTTGCTCAGTCACGCCTTACGTTGGAGTCAGAATTAATTCTAATGTTAAGTTAATATAATTTGATTACTTATTTTATTTATTTCAAATGTTGTTTGTTTAATGAACAATAATTCCTCTTAGGCACTACACGGGCGTCATGATCAGCATCTCAAGTCATTTGCCCGGGCATGACAAAACAAGGATAAAAGTTGATATTAATAGGCTTTTACTCAAGCGGAAACTTAGAAGGTACTCATTTTTAACCGGCTTCAATAAAAAGAGAAGAATTCTCAATTCGTCGGAACCTTTTTTAACAACATTTTTCCACCCATGTTAACAACTTTCGAAAAACAAAACTTTCAAGGCCACAAAAACATCTGTCTTCGCCTGAAACCAAACCCTAATTATCCCGACAGAAATAAAACCGCCACTCATTAGGATCCCGATTTTTCTCCATCAGCAACAGACTAAGTACCAATTAAGTGGGTCTCCTACACTTTGCACCGTCACGCTGCGTCTGTTATCAAGACTGCGCATCCTTGCCCCGACCCTTTCGCTACATAATATTGTGATTAATTAAATCCAGAGATGGCGTATATTGCGAATGGACACTCTAATTTGTTATTCTGCTTCTGTCATAATTCTTTGTGGGTAAATATTTACACAAATTAGAATGAAGAAAGTTTGAGGAACTTACGGGAAACTTTGTTTTTCTTGGGTCAGTACTCAGTTGGGAATGTGATGCAAGAATTAACTTTAGGTACATATATTTTTGGCGATCTTTAATAATATACAGGGTGTTTCAGAAGTGCGTTGTAATATTTAAGGCTGATGTTGGGTTGCTGAAATCAAATCAAATTCTTTATTTGCTAGAATGTAGGTATAAATTATAATAAGGTGGAATGTTACAACTGAGCCATACATTCTGCCCAAGTGGGCATGCAAAATTTAAATTAAACACTTATTAAATTCAATGGTCAAATCCAGTTAAAAATGTCAAAATATAATCATGTTTTTTGGATACAATCATCATCTGATATTGGTACATTAAGGAAAAAAATAGAAAAACTAAAAAAAGTGACTTGAAAAAAATCGACCACAAAAAACGACTGAAAAGTTCCAAACAAATGACTTTTCTAAGAGCTTGCTACAGTTGGTGTCATTTACTTTAGTTCTATTACAGATTTTATGTCATTAATGTGGTGGATTTTTTTAACAGTCACTTTTTTTTTAATTTTACTCTTTTTTCTTTAATGTATTTCAGCTACTAATCACCCTTAAATATGACCACGCACTTCTGAAACACCTTTATAATCTCTTCATCATCATCATCATCCGCCTAGCCTTTTACTCCAACCATGTCGGTTGTGTAACTGGATGCAGCTGACCAGGATGTACATAGAGTGACTGCATATCTGTCATCCCATTTATCTATCAGACCGATATTACTAACGGCCAAACGTATCTCTCTATAGAATTGCCTTCTAGAAAGAGCATATTGACGTATGATCCATACAAGTAGTAGAAGTTGTTGTTGTTGTTGTAGTAGTAGTAGTTGTTGTTGTTGTAGTTGTTGTAGTAGTAGTAGTCCAGGCCAATACTGTCCATTCCAGGTTGCCTGGAAGAGATCGCGGAATCCGATGAGGCCGCCCATTGTACATGTGTTTTAGTTTGTAGTTTTCCTTTTATGTTATTCTCGGGGTATATATTTATTATATACTTAATTGTAAGTATATAATAAATAAATAAATAAGTAATGACAAATTCCTACGGCATCGTGTTCGGGTGTAAGCTCTTTTAACTTTAACACCAAAAACGCCTTTATCTCCTAACCATTTCCAGCATCTCAAATAAACGTGCCCACATTAAAATATCTAGTTACGTAGCCAGAAATGCGGACGGCGCGAGATACTCGTATATCGTGTAATCCACATCACGGTCAAAACGTCCGTTTGTGACAGCCCATAATCCCGCATTCAATTGTGGACGTGGGCCTACGCTACGAGCCTGCGATATTACGCGTGCGGGGAGATCGCCCGCTTCCCGACCACCTGATCAACGTCTTACTTTTGAGTGGTTTCCATTTCATACATAGGTAGGTTAGTGTAGGTAGGTGAAAGAATTGAAATTTTGTTGGTAATCATTTTATTTATTTCAAACTAGCATTTGCTCGCGACTTCGTTCATGCATAACCCCTTTTTTGCCGTTTCCTTAGGAATTTTGGGAAATCCTCTCTTAGTGCTCCCCTATACTCGCCAAGGAACCTACATGCCAAATTTCAGCTTTTTACGACCAGTAGTTTCGACTGTGCGTTGTCTGTCAGTCACTCAGTAACGGAAGAATTTGATATATATTGATGTATGGACGGTTTCCGGCTGCATCCAGGTAGACTGGAAGCCGAACTTAGCATAGTTGGGGAAAGGCTATATTTATTGATTTAAACACAGCAACACACAGCAGTGGTACATCTATAGGCGGACTTAATGCAACAAGGCATTCTCTACCAGTAAAATAATTTGTCATATCTAGGTGAAAATATACCGATGTATAGTATCTAGTTATGTTCTCATATGGTCTCGCGGTCGCGAGTGCGACTGCCGAGCGTGGAGTCCTGTGTTCGATTTGGGAATCGGTCGGGCAAATAGTGTTATTGGGATTTTCCAATAGGAATTTCTCAGTGACAGCCCGGAGTTTGGAAGTTAGTGGTGTAACCCCTGTGCCTCTGAAAGCACGATAAACCGTTGGGCCAGATCTCTCTCCGGTCGTGTCGGGTTGCCGTCCCATCGGAATATGAGAGTGATGGAAGAGGGAGTGCACCTGTGTTTGCGCACACACACACACTATAATTATGTCCCGCGCCGATGACTAGTCTCGATTGAGATTGGCCGCCATGGCCGAAATCAGTCAGGAGGACTACTTGACTATAAATATGTATTATACCTTGCAATATTTACAGGATAGATAGCCTCTATTGCCGCACCGAGGCTTCCTTTTCCATTTTCTAACACAATTTTGTTTTCTGCCAAAATGAGTCAATATTTTCAGTTGAGCTTGCCCCCAGCTCAACTCTTCCAGCCATCTTGATTTAATCCCGGTAGCTTGGCATCTTTAAGTTTTTTTTTTTATATTGGACACTCTATTGTATTTCTTTATTATCCTGACTACAAAACGACAAACTAAGATCAACTTTGTATCCCATCAAATAAAAAATACGAATAAAACAATACGATCTGAGCTGCAATAAATATCAAAGTTTTATTAGAGAACCTTCAGCGACTGTTGAGACTTCCACAAACAATACAAGTTACTTTTCAGTGTTAACTTAGGATGGCAAACAGAACTCAGAAGCTTAAACAAGTTCTAAGGAATCAAGATTATACGGGCCACCTAATATAACATTCTAAGAATTGTTTGTCGCTTGATTGTTAACACGTGTATAAAGTAGCTGCTATAAATATCTGGCTGAGAAATCTGAGATAATGTCAAATACTTATTAATACAATCACACTTATATTATAAAGGCGAAAGTTTGTAAGTGTGTGTGTATGTTTGTCACTTCTTCACGCGCTAACGGCTGGACCGATTTAGATGAAATTTGGTATAGAGATTGTTTAAGTCCCGGGAAAGGACATAAGATGGAGAGATAAGGTTTTTATCCCGGGAGTATGTTCCCTTGGGATAATTTTCGACATTCACGCGGTCGGAGCCGCGGCCGACAGCTAGTTGTTCATATATTATACAGACCAGAATGGTCAGTGACCCTCAAACAAGAAAATTTGCCTGTATATTGAGGCGCTGAGTTGCCACATGTCTGAATCGACGAGATGGTACACTTATAAGTGTTTTAGTATTTAAGGTAAAATATTGAAGCTCACTTTAAAGTACTAAAACATACAAGCACTTCTGGGAAAATTAGCAAGTCACACTTGACTTAGAACCTGCCTATCTAGCGTTGTTATCTGACACCCATTTAGCATGTGTTTTGCTGTAAATTAGCGTCAAGTATTTTACTTTTAATTTTTTTCACCTAGACCTTACCACAACGCAGTCTGAATATAAATGAAAAGATCTATCGATGAATAACATTTTACCATTTTAAATTAATTGTTTTGCACACGAATAAATTGAAAAAATTCCAACACGCATCAAAGTTTCACGCCACTATTCCAATCGCACAAAACATACCACCGGGCAAATGTGATTCGAACCCACTTTCAAACATTTTGCGTAAAGCAATAAGAACACAGAAATCAAAGTTACCAAAGCTAATATATATTGAATCGTAGTTGGATGGGCAATGCAGTCCGCGTACCATCCCGAGAGAGAAACTTTCCCCAATGTATTACTTTGTGACGATTCCTCCGTACTTCTAGTTGCCAACAAATGCTTACGGCGTGTGAATTGGATATTGCGGCCGTTTGATCAAACTTCATTCGGAACTGAATAATAATAGCCTTTGTGGATCTCTTCAGTGCGTCTTACATCTACATTGAGTGAGCGGAAAATAATGTAGGATACGTCTTACAATTTAGGGCCCTACTATGTCGTCTTAAAACCATGATGATTCCGGTGGAAGGAGACGGAGCTATACAAGACGTATAGCGCTATCCCTTTTTACAGCAGAATCAAGATGGCATGTGCACGTCGTAAGGGGTTGACGATGTTTTGTCGAAGTCAGCGCGAGAGAATATAGGACAGACATAAAACTTGCTTAGTGATGGTTTTTCATTTGTATAGCACAAACAAACAAACAAATTTAACTTAAGAACTTGTAAGACACACCAATAAACTACGAAGCTATATAACTTTATCTAATAAAATCTCCCATGTCAGCAGAATCCCGCTTCGGCACTCTAATAGCCCAGAATATCTAAGCTTTCAAATCTAGAAATTATCCACATAAAAGCCTGTCCAAGATAAAGACTAGATACAGACTTTCTTCACAACATGTCTCCTTTACAAGTAATCCAGCCGATTCATTCATTCTATTAACTGGACATATTCGTCTAGCCAATGAATTTGGCCTAGGCCACTAACAACCCGTTAATCTGACGTTTGTTGGACAGTAAAGTCTCGTAAGAAAGGTCTGACTGCCTATTTTCTGGGGGAAGGTGGTTTTACGTAATGATACGCACTATTCTGAATAGGTCTTCTAATAGTTTTCTGGATTGAGTTCTTAATTTAAGCGAATTTGGATCCATCTGTCTTGCCTATTTTGTCCCAGAGCTGGGCGAAAAACTCTCCTTTTTCAACACAACTCCATTCTTTTGCTAGTTTGGGTACTGGACTCTCATTGAAAAGACTGCTTTTCGATTTCGTCTCGCCATCTTGCATGTAATATTAGACAGGTATTTCTAAACCCTAAAATGTAACCAAACACAACCCAATCCACCATGAATTCCACTTAAATAGCTCGCACAAATCCAGCCACGAAAGGCGTCTATAATCTGAGTTCCAGCACCCTTACAGGCGATACCTATACAGGATCATAACAAACCATTTAACAAAGACCCCTGATAATTCAAATCATCTTTAGCTTGTATCGACGTTTGGAGCACAAAGCCTTAAGGTGGAGGTGAGGCGGGGGGGTGGAGGGATCATCTTGCTCTAGCCGTTCGTATCTCGTATCGTTCGTGGGAGCTTCGCAGCGTTTGAGATAAGGTAACAATGCAGCGTTCACTTCAGAACCATTTATTCGATAGTGTTACCTGTACACAAAGGTTCTAGGTTTACACAGGGTGTGCGAATGTAGCGTAATGTAATGGTACGGCTTTCGAATGGCGCCTCTTTAGAAATGAAACGCGCAACTTAATCCTTTGCTGTCTGCGATAAGAGGATGCTTGCTTTATTTATTGCTGTTGTAACACATTACAGCCCTGTAACAACCTCCGTTCTATAATTCTAAATGATGGTGGTTACTTGATTATAAGTGTTACCTATGTATTATCTGTGAATTTTTTGTGTATTTTTTTTGTGTATTTTTTTTTGTATTTTATTTTAATTTTCTATTAAATAACTCACACACTGTAAAATCAATTGTTTGCAATATTTGTAAATATGTGAGTACCATTTATTGTAAAACTTTTATTTGAAAAGAGTAACTATGGAGTTTCTTTGTGAATGGACAGTAGTAGCTTTATTTTTATACATATACTTTAACTGTAATGTTGACGTTCAAAAATGCCTTTTAATGGTTAATTGGAATAAACGTTTTGACTTTGACTTTGAATTGCAAACGGTGTTAGATTGTTAAATAACGCGTGAAATTGTAAACTATGTTTTCTTAATAAGATACGGATATATTGGAAACAATATAATTTGGATGGGATTTATTATAAAAAATATCGAGAAATTATTATCTAACAAAGATTTACTACAATCTTACGGAGTCTGTAATTTTACACACTGTATTTTATTACAACATAGTAAAACATAAAATTGTGTCTAACATATCTACAAGGTTATCATAAAAAATACAGCTTTTTCCTACATTTTACCTTGTTATATAAGCAAAAGTGTACTGAACAGCTGATTTTTCTTTTCGTTTTGACAGTTTATTTTGCATATATCGTGTCTGATTCCAGGAATAAATCTGGCTGGTCATTGAAAAATAAACCTGTACAGAACTTGAATACCTTCCGTTCTCATATCAATTAAAACCCGATAAAAATATTTAGCTCTACGAAAAAGCTCACACAGTAACTTTTCACTTTACTGACAAATACATTACAAAACACCTCATTGGTATTCATGGGAACATGTTTAATTAGACATGGTAGCATCTTTCCGTTACACGCTATGGGTACCAATATCGTGATTAGTTTCCATAACTAATACAAAACAATTTATAGTTCTTAATGAGTTTTAGAATGTCATAAATTATATCAATGGCTTTAAATTAAGCGTTAATAGGCATATTTATAATGTTGGGTTGTTGAATTTTGACAAGGTATTACGGTGTTATATATTCATATGGATTGGGCTTTAGTTATGGTCATTATTAGGTGTAGGACATATTGTATGGACTCAGGTGCAACTGAGCCCTGAGGCCGAATACTTTTTAGACCGGCTTTTCTTTTAAAATAGATTTTACCCTCAATTTGTCTCGTGTTAGTATACATTTTCACAAAAAAGTACCGTCTCCAGAGTTCCATCTTTCTCTGTACTAAATTTCATGAAAATCGGTTCAGCGATTTAGTCCTGAAGTGTAACAAACACCAACTCACTATCGCATTTATAACATAACAGTTTGAATATGTAAAATAAATAGACAAAGTAGAATTCCTAAGTTAAATAACTGGTTGGTCCACGACTCAAATTAAAACAATATGATATTACACAGAATTACTAGCGGTCCCGACAGACATTGTCCTGTCCGAACGTTTGCATTGTGTATGACGAAAAATTATAGAAATCGATTGCAGCGCCACCTACCGGGTCCAATTGTGAATCTAAACCATTCTCAAATCCCCTTGAACACACACAAGGCTAAACCGGCTTTAACCGTCAATAGTCGTAAGTAGACTCATTAACAGAACTGTTGATTGACCAAAAATCAATCGTGTGCAAGAGGCTTAACAGACGTTAGTGAGTAGTGGTAAAGGGGCATAAATCTCAATCATAATTTGTGTGCCGTCAAGCGTAGGCTGGCGAGGCCCAATGATTGATGGGGTACCGCGCGCTCATTCTGAATTCAAACGAACCAACCGGCGCGGTGCCCGCCACGTTGCAAAATGGCCGACACGTAACTAAATTGATTAAAAATCTATTGGAATAGTTGATTTCCGGGTTATGTCTTTTTTATATTTGTCGGTTTTACTGTGGGATCTCGCTTGTGAAGGCTCCTAATTCTAATGTTGAGCACAGACTTCCTGATTTCCCCACACTGAACTTACTTAAGATAAACTTAGATAGCGCATACTATTGTAGAATGTATGTTCGCTAAAACTGGTTAGCTTTAACCCCTTCACTGCTTCTAATATCAATTTTATAGATATTTTCTACTGACGATGATCATGCCCATGTTAAAAATGAATAAAACAAGGCGCTAGAGTGTATGACATGGACATAGGTGTGCATCAAAACTAATTATTTTAAATAGAAAAATAAGATCTGTTTTTTAAAGAATTTAGCTTTCACTGAATTCTGGAATATTACTTAGTGGCATAAATATGCTACTTGTTTTTTATTAATACATAAATTTCTATTTCATAATATTAATCCTTATCACCTCTCTATTTCCGAATTGTGTACTCACTCATAGTAACCTAACATACATTCATACATACAGCATAATATATAGAATATTTGGTTACGCACAAGTGTGTAATGGGACACTAATCGAGTTCAACACAAAGCAGACACAGCAAAGTTGCTCTTGAAATTGACTGACATAATGTGGAATGCAATCATAGTTTGTAAACTATACCTTGCATTATTATGGGTAGTTTGCAAACAACTGTGTTTCACCTGTTCTCAGCTGTATATTTTCTCAACCCGTCGTCTCGTATAAGAACTTTTTTGCAAAAATATAGTTAGGTTAGGTTAGGTTAGGTTTTTTTAGGAAACATTAAAAAAATATCTTTCATAATAGTTTATGTTAAAGAGTTTCAAACTGGTGCAAAAGACATATTATACAGCACTGCATCTTAAAATCAAGAACTTAGAACAATAATTAGAAAAGAACTTACAAAATCAAGTTGGTTTAGAATCAACACCCGATTTAGACAATAAAACAAACTGTAAACTGTCAATTGTCCACAGTAAGCCCACGTTTGTCTCAGAAATTGATCCTATTACCGCCTCAGAAAGGGTCTGCCCAATTTCGCCAACGAATTCAACCATCATTTTGCCTAAGAAAACTCTATAATATATTAACGGACCCTCCTGCAACGAATAGTTCGGCTTTATAATATTTGTGGCACGTTCGCCGATCCCAAAGCGGGACCTTAATTTATTAATAGATTGTTTATAGCTTCGCCAGGGATCGTTTAATAAATAGATCACCCTTAAAATAATAATGCTCTTTCGTTACAGCCTGTACAGAGGCACACATTTTATGAAAAGGGTGAGATGGTGACGGTCGGTTTATGAGCTGTTGAAATTTTTGTTAGTTTCAGTCGGGTGCCAATTTATTGGATTCGTTGCTGTTCGGTTTTATGGCTGGTACACACGGTTGGAGTTAAGTATGGGAGAAACAAAGCTCGTCTTATGCGCGAGGACAGTCGTTAAGATTTGCTTGCTTAGCCACTTGGTGCCCAGAAATGAACAATCAAAGTGTTGGATAGACTGGACCACCCAGCACGAAAAGATTATTAAATACTAGTGGCCCTGGCGAACTTCGCACCGCCTCAGAATATTTTTGCCGTGTTTTGTTTTTGTAATATGTGTCAGAAATGGCGTTGTATTCGAAAATGATTTTTGTACAATTATTTTCTCTTTAATTTTTCAATTGGTTTAATCGTTATTCTGCTATTCGGGGAAAAGACAAATCCAACAAAAGATCTTCAAAATCGGTCCAGCCTTTTTCGAGTTATAAATAGTGTAACTAACACAACTTTCTTTAATATATATAGATATAAAGATTATTTTATCTATATTTGCAACTTAACTGTCATAATTATGTTCTGAGTTTAACTTAAAGTGTCTTTTGACTTTAAGGGACTTAATTCTCTATGGAGTATTTGAATTCAGAATCTGCCAATCAGTATTTAAACTAATCTTGTCGTTAGATTTTTTTTGTGAATAAGGCTGCTGTTCTAAATGCTTTTCACTATTTCTTATATCCCTTTACATGTCCCAAGTGAAATATTACTCTTAATGAAACAAAAGTTATTAATAAAATTAAGTTTATCATCAACTAAGTAGGTATTCTTAGTTTTCTGTGAAAAGTTCTTCTACTTTAAACACTGCTCATAGAAAATATAAGCATCATACATATTCCCGGTTTACCTCTCAATACATCCCAATCACTGAGCACGGAACAATCCCTTAAGATAGGCGTCCTGCATCAGTTCACACGTGAACCTATGTGGAGCATTTTAGTTGATAGCCACCGATGCCTTGCAGAGATCCCGAGCGATCCCGATTTATCCCGAATAGAGCCGAATGGCGGAAACCGCATCGAGATCCGATCTCCTAGCGCGTGTAGCCGTAGGAGGATTAAGAGGAAATACTTATTTTAACTGGGTTAGGTGTAGACTATGACCACAAAGATTCAGTACCTACTGAGGGTTTAAAGATCGCTATTTCTACATCTGTGATGATTAAAGTGGCAAAAAACCTAAGGTTATACGTATACCACTTGAATGGTTTCAGAATTAAGAACATATTATGGTTTCTTTGTATGTTTTCAGAGCTAAGCAATTTAAGTTCTTAAGTAGTATTTGACAAGTTTTTAAAATTGAGTTCCGAACTAATAAACAAGGGACTCAGCATCATAAACGGAGCCACTACCACGAAATTAACCATTCGAGTAGCTCTACTACCTCCTTCTATTTTATAACGAAATTAAAAAAAGCAATTTTATGAACCTGCCAAAAGAAATATTCCTGTCTCAGAATCCTAAAGACACACAGAACATAGATTGATAAAGTCCAAGTTTCGATCCTACCGAAATCTGAGCTAAAACAAGCCGCTCATTTCCCCCTTAACACCTACAAAAGTACAGCGCCACTTAAACAAAATGATACCACTTGCATAGAACACAAGAAGTACTTGATTGCAAGTCCTTCCAGCTCTGTAATAACACCCTGCCATCATCTGTCTCCCACAGCTTGTGCAAGTAAAAACCATTCATTATGCACTCAGTAATTTTCTCCATCGCTGTGGAAAATAGTTCCCTTGCATAATCAAAAGAAAAGCCAAGTAGAATGAGTCTTCAATTTTGTAAAGATGATACTGTTTGGTAAAGAAACTGGGATAATGGTGTGAAATTGATCTTTTTTAGTGCATCTGACTTCCTTGTCTCCACTACACAGATGCAGCTGAATAATTAAGATGGAGTAAATGCCTATTTGACCTCCACAACCCACTAAATAGGTACCACGATACCCAAACTGGAAATAGTAATGACGCTTTATAGAGGTCCTTGAATCGATTTTAGGCTGCCCACAGACATGTGCGACGAGACAAGAATACGACTGCGAAAAAAATTTTGACTCATCGTCGCACCGCTGCTATCACATTCTCACATCGCACCTGTCCATAGGAGCCTTTACATCTGAAATTTTGGTGTAAGTGCATGCTTTCTGGATGAGGGCATCTATATGCCCTTAAAATCAAAATCCTCTAGCCTCAATAATTTCCATTATCTCTGATCAATAATTTAGTTAGGCTATAAATTAAATCAATTCGTCATTACCACCCACTCTAATATATTGCATTAGTTAACACGAAACGCTGTTTCAACTTGTACGTAATCTCATTTGCTTACACAGAGTAACCGTATTCCTTTACTAATGTTGTTATACTGCTGTATAGCATATGCAAATGTAGCTTTGAACACTTTACACGGTTAAATAACCAAAGATAATAGATAAATAGAGATATCTACCACAAGTTTTCTTTACTAAATGAATTAATTGTAAAAAAATATTTACACTCCCTAAAATATCGTGTCTGTACTGTTGATCGTTCAGGAGTTTCTTCGTGTGGATTTGCATCCGCACGAAGGAAGGAAGGAATTAGGTCATAGTTTTCGGAACTTGACCGACATGTAAAAATTCAACTTTGTAGGATAAGCGGATGTGGTTCTACGAGTTATTCAGCTTGCAAGATTTGACTTAAACAAATTAAATAAAAGCTTCTATAGTAAAACTGAAAATGACCACAATATTTCATTTTCATTGACTGCACATTTCTCCATACGCATTTCAAAATAAAAATAGAATTATTCGCTTCCATTATTCCAATTACAAAAACCAATCGGATTCGACTACACCGACCACTGCACCATTGAAATAGTGAGATAAATCACATATTGATTCAATATCTTGCTAGTACAAGAGCCAGTGTGCTACCATTACTGCCCCAAGCGTCAGACGTACGAATAAATATTCATGGGAATAATTCGACAGATTCCCTTCACGATGGCACGTCAAAAAGCGAGCGGGGCCGAGCAGGGCCGAGCGTAGCCGAACGGAGCCGAATGCAACCGAACAGCGACGAAGCTATCCGATTATGTATCGCTTAAATGTTTTTACACGATGTCGTTAAAGTTGCATTGACACGTAGTGGCGTTTTGTTTTCATATCAAAGGCGTAAAAGGCTTTCACTTTGTTATCAGTCTTTTTTTGTTTGATAACCCTTAATGGAAGTTGTATTGACAGGGAGCTAATAACCGGTCTATTCTAAAAAATTTTTTCAGTGTCAGATTTTCAATAAAAAGTAATATTTTTCTTGAACCAATGTTAATAAAAGATAAGCACCTATCTACGAATCGAAAAGTACGAAACCTTTAAAAAAATATTCAAACGTTGATGTAAAAATTGTCTCTGCAAAAACGAGGCGTCTTCATAAGAATCCCCGGCACTCGAACACTTGTAATCAAAGTGGTAGTGTCGTTCCATCTGCGCAGACATTAATCACCCTTCCCACATTTATTGCGAATAAAACGTCGCGAAAAAACGCAAGGCATTACGCACACAGCTCTTTCGGCGAATGAGGGAGAAAAGGAAAAATCGTTGATTGCCCTCGTGAAAAATTACACATCATCGTATGCGTCTAAAAACCTCGACATATGCGTTATATAATGTCGCATATTAGGCTTGAAACAAATTACTACAGTTGAGTGTGTTCCTAGCTTTATTTTGTTTTTTTTTAAGACTCACGGCATTTGTTTCATCGCCAAAGGCTGCCAGTTTTCTTTCATAGAAAGCATTCCAGTACCTTGGCTCCTTATCTTTATTTCATTTCCTGCCCTATGAGCGTTCCAAATTAGCTTTCTTTTTAAGAGTGTATTACGTAGAATTTATAAGATAAGAAAGCTTTATGTAAGGTACTTTACGTAGGTGTAGATAAGTTGATACTTAATACCACAAACAAAATACTAAATCTTGGCTAAAAATAACTTTAGTCGAAATTGTGAACTTTAAGATGATAAGTCTCATAAAACCCCGATACTTATAAGTTTTTTTACTTTAAGCTTTTCGTTATTTCATAAGTATATAGAAAAAATTTTACGAAAAATAAATAAAAAACTATATATATATAGTTTTTTATTTATTTTTCGTGAACGTAACTTCGTGAACTTTTATTTTTGCCTCTCTCTTTCAAATAGCATAACATGATTTGGGGCTTCAGAGTTTCCAAAATCACTGTAAACGATCTTAAATACAAACCGTTTTCAATGCTCTATTAGGCAGAAGGTTTCCATACAATAGTAAATTAATGTATTTGAGTTCTGTCACAGAAAGCAAAATATGTAGATACATACTTCACCAGCAAAAAAAGCACAAACAAAGAAAAACTCCCTTGCCAGGAAAACCGTCGAAAAAGCTAGCATTATACAAATATACATGGCAAGTAGTACATAACGTGGCCGTATATACTTGATCCGGCAGTAAATGGGGCATAACTAGGCATTAGACAAATTGGCACGGCGCCCGGCCCATGGCAGGCGGAGTGTGTGCCATGGCTTTATACAGTATGCTGCCGACTTATTATATTTATGCTACGGCTGAATGCGGTACCATTATGTGTGGTTTCCGCTGCCTTTTTGGGTGTGCAAAAGATTCAGGTTTTGGCGAAGTTGAAGCGAAGCAGTTGTATATTTGATAACTATGCTTTAATGGCGACTTCACCCATGTCTAAGTCGAAAACATTTGTCTCAAGTATTCCATGTCCTATTCCTGGACATGGTCTACACGTTTGCACAGTTTTATCGATATCCGTTCAGCCGTTGAGAGAGAGAGATAACAAACAGACAAACCAATAGACAGACACATGGGCGTATATGTATAAGGGGGTGTATAGAAGGTCCGAACCTCCTTAGCATACGACGAAAATAAAAATAGGATAGCACGGATAGATGCCTCAAAATAAATATATAATTTGTTCTTGCACTTCGAATAATATTTGCGTGCAGAATTCTGCCTTCTCCTTAAAGCCCGGGTAAAAACTAGTCATCTTTGTACATTGTTGGACCCTCGGAACCCCATATGAAAGCTATAGCTACGCCGGTAGACAGACAGACGGAGTTATTTTCGCATTTATAATATTATAGTGTGGATAGATGGCGGTACAATGCAATCACTGGCCAAGTGCGAGTAGGACTCGCGTGCAAAGGGTTCCGAACGAATTACATTTTTGTAACATACTATTTTAACATTACAGACTTCTTATAGGTTTTCCAGTAATCCATGGGTAAATAACTACTTCATGAAAACGATATCGAGCCCAAAATGGCTCAATTTCAAATATAATTTATGTCGTTACACAAAATAATCAATTTCCAGTAATGAATAACATTTAAATGATATCGTATAAAAAGCACGCATTAACTTTTCATAACACATAATTAAAACAAACTAATTACGGTAATCATAAAACTACCGACATAATATTATCCAATTTTGCAACATGACCTCTCATACCTGCTGATTAAGACTAAATAATTGTTAATTAATTACTCAAAAGCATCGAAACGGGTCATTAAACTACATTAAATAACTCGAAACGTGAACTGGGTCACACTAATAAAGTTACTATAATATCGTGATCGTTTACGCGGTTAGCGACTGTATATTAATGAGGTTAGAGGTTGTATTTTGTTGTGGAGTTTCGACAAAGGCTTTGTACGCGCGCGTTGCACTATGCAGTCCCAAAAGCGGGGCTGAAGTCGTTAATCTTCATGCAAATTCGTGCCGAGCGTCCCTAATGGTCCCGTATTTACTATTTACATGTCTTATTCTTGACGCCGACTTCGCGAGCTGGGACGTGGTGCGAATTGCTTGGAATCTCGCCGATGTAGGTACCCTTTACTGGGATTGAAGCGGGAACGTGAATGCTCGTTGAATTTCGAAGAACACCTCCAAGGAGTACCGTTTCGCTTTAGCTCGTATTCAAGAGTCAAGACTGATTAAAATTCTTTATTAAGGATCTTTTCAGGATGCGGTGGACTGTGTTGTTAGTACTTAACCGCGGTTTGTCTGTCTTTCTTGCAAAACGTAGAAATTCTGGAACGGGTCCGTTGTTTCAGAGAGTAATTGAAACTAAACAAATAATTCCTTTTCAATGTAGCTCAGCAGAAAGTGGGAATATTTTTGAAACCTACCATCCTAGGCTATAAAAATCGCTGTGTAGGCCACCAATCGCCTCCATTGGCATAGTCGATTGTTGGTGTATACAGCGATTTTTACTCCTTCTATGTTATAACGATGATGATGGTCTCTTGTATCCATATAAATACCATCATCATTTTAACATCGAACTCCCAAACCGGCGCCACATCGACCAGCCCTGTGCCTCTCGCACCCAGTGGATTCCCACGACCCTTACAACATTCCAAATTATTGCTTCTCTTCAGAAGCATCACCCTTTAAGCCCCTAACGCTTCGATAGCCAAGAAATTGCCCACAAACCTAACAAAAACATTAGGCTCCAACAATGAGCGTTAGAAATAACAGTTATTTCTTCTACATTTAAATAATAATAGGTATTTGTACAAGCGGCAGGCGTGGTGCCAACTCCATTTAGCGTACGTCTCTGGTATAACAATATAATCGTATTATTTCAACCATTATGTCCTCCTGATAATGCCCTCATTAGTTATTTGTGTTTTGCAGTGGCTAACACAGAATTGATGTTATTTTGGCTGCACGAAAATGACTGTGAAACTTTAGCAGGATGGGACAAAAAAAACACAAAATATGTGCGAATTTGTTGAAGTTGAAGTTGAAGAAAATAATTTATTGTTTTCACATATTTTCCTCAAGAAAGCTATAAACGTTCTTTTGACCTAGCTATGACCACCGAACCTATTTTTGATTCCCCAACAAAACTATGCAAGAGAAGTGATGTAATTGATCTTCTTTTAGAAGAGCATTTTGCCTCAGAAGCATTATGTTGAACTTAGCGATATCATCTACCTATAGACGGTGCAACTAACGCAGGAATTAATCCCACCAAAAATGGCGGAACCCATTTCAAAAGTCTCACCAAACAAATAAACCGCAATTTTCCTCCTTATGTGATTAGTATGATACTCGCGCGGCCATATTGCTTTTGAAAACACACAAATACCGCGTCTACACGGCCTTATTCTGACGTGACGCGACGTGACGCAGCATGAACGCGTGACATTCCCCTGTTTTTCTAAAACAAAGGACACGACACTCCGGGCGCATCCCATCTCCTAATTACAATACAAAGACTCAAACAAGCGTGACGAGTTTTTGAGACGCGACGCTAATATACGTCGTGTCTTTTTTAGATGGCGAATAGAAGTCATATTTTTTAGAACTGACGTTCAAACAAGCATAAGTAATATAACGATAAAATTAAAACCGGACTAGGGAATACACAGTTGATTATGTAGAACTGCCAGTAGCAATTAGATTGGTAGGTTTTTGTGTCGTTTGATGTTCATATTGACTAATTTATATTTTTGAACTGAGAACGCTCTCTTATTTCATTTGATATCCAACTAGATACAACACCAAAAAAAAAATGACCCTACTTTTTTGGATGTAACATTCGTCATATTAACAGTTTTCGAATAAAATATAGCTTAAGTAACCCGGACAATAATAGCAAAACAATTCAATAAAATCACCTCAATCATTTAGTTGCTAAGGTTGAACATACAGACACATCTACAGCTAAATCCGCAACCCTTTCTTTACCGTAGTCGAGTAAATACATCATTTAAATATATATAAAACAAAGTCGGGTTAGTTACACCATTTATAACTCAAGAACGGCTGAACCGATTCTGAAGATGTTTGGTTTTTTGGATTTGTCTTTGCCCTGAATAGCAGAATAACTATTAAAACATTTAAAAAATTAAAGAAAAAGAGATGTACAAAAATGATTTTCTAATACATCGCCATTTCTGATAAATGACAAAACAAAACACGGCAAAAATTTATTCTGAGGCGGTACGAAGTTCGCCGGGACCACTAGTGAATTAATTATTTACTCAAACACGGGGCTTTTTCGGAGTATGTGATCAGCTAATTAGATCATACGGATATGAAAGCAGGTCTAAAAATCTTGAAAATACTGTTTTTAGAAGCGTATAGAACGCGGTTGTTATTGAATTAGTCTTCGCTCTGCGCAATGCAGTCTTTTGACTCGACAGAAAAGAGCTGCATTGAACGAATTTAATGTTTTCCTCTACATGAGAATTAGTTTTTCAATTCTAACAAAAGGATTTGGGGTTTGAGGAAAATATTTAAGAAGGGTTTTTGTGTTGGAGGATTCCTTGTATAGCAAAAACTTTTTATAAAGAAGCTACAAATTTGTATCAACAGAGAGAGGGCCTGTGACCCAGCAGTGCAAATCACACTAAGTTTGTGAGTGTGTGTGTGTATGTTTATTACTTCACACGCGCAAACGGCTGGACGGATCTTGATGAAATTTGGCACAGAGGTAGACTATGGTCTGGAACAACATATGGGATATTTTTTATCCCGGGAGTATGTGCCCTTGGGGTAATTTACGACATTCACGCGGGCGAAGCCGCAAAAGCTGGTATTAAATAAATGCTGTTAAAATCTGGCATACTTAATACCAGATTTTGCTTTCTTGTGACTTCACAGTGGTGTTGTTAGGTGATTAAACATTATAAACTATACTCATTACTAAAAATATATAAAATATAAATTATACTTATAACTCAGTTGTCAATTAGTATTTTTAAACATTTCACACACGTTTCGCAACTCTGTCGAATATTAATCACGGCACCAGTCAGTCTGGCAGTGACCTGTGATGAGCAATAATGATGTCATGCGAGTGACACATTCGATTCGCTCGTTACGGAAATGAGCATCAAAAATTGTTATGATTTCCGTTGATAGGCAAAATTATGATGCAAAGTTGATTGGGAGTCGTGATTTATATGATATCAAGTTTAGCAGGAACTTAAATCATATAAATTCTAAATTACTAAAGTCTTAAGATCATTAAATGCACAGTCACTTGTTTATTTAGGTATGAACTCTCTGTAAGAGTCACTTCCAACCTAACATAGTAGACAGTTTACGGATAGTGTTTTTTTTTTAAGGATGGTAAATCATCAAATGACTTCTTCCGCTCTGGGTGGAGCAGAAGGGCGTGTCAGACTCTTACTGACTAAAACCCATCCGTGTTCCTTCTAAAGCCCTATGCGTTCCAGGGCCGCGGTGACTCTTTCGAACAAATTCCGCAACACGGATAGTAGATCATGCGAAGCCGTTTTTGTGTCGAATAGTAAGTCGTGTTGACGCCTGTCACGTCTGCACAGCATCAAAGCTGCGAATGCGTTCAACAAACGGCTAAGCTGAACCGAAGCGAGCGAAGGCACCCAAAAACCTATCTGTCTTTTGCCATTGTTAGATGGACACTTTTTTAATGACGTCAAAAGGCATGTGGCATGACCACCACTATCAAACCGCACTGATATCGAGTACCAGTGGACCCAGTCCTTACGCCTGTGCCTTTATTGAAGTAAGAACTGCTTACGCTAGCTTTAATGTATCTGATGATTGGTTGGACGAATAAGTATAGGTACAGAACACATTTAATAGGCTATTAAAATACAATAAACTTAATACACCACTCCATTAATCCTAAGGAGAAACTGACTGACTGTTTGCCTGCCATAATAATTTCAGTCAGACAATTAGTATTGAACAGCAATTTTACAGCAAGTATTTCAAGTCAATAAATGTTTCCTTTGAATTATGTACGACTTGTGATTTCAGTTACGTGTCTAGCTTACTCTAATATTACAGTAATTAACTTGATACCAACGTATTTGACTATCGGTTAAGATCTATGTCGATCTAGAAACTTATCTAAGGTTATCAAGATCACATTCAATGGCAAGTTAATTTGTTTAGAAATATCACGACCCCAGAGTCCTTTGAGGTTGCCAGTAGAGTGACGATGTGAAGACGCATTTTCATAGACATTGTTCTAGATAATGAAAGATTTTGGAACATTTCTTTGAAAAGGCGAATTTACGACAGCAATGCGACTATGGATGTTTTAAAAAGAGTTGTCTAGATATATTGCACCTAAAAACTGCAGTAAGGTTTTGTAGCATCGCTATCACAATGTTTCACGTCGCTACAATGTGTGACTCGAAAAAATAAACCAAATTCAAGTCAAATAAGGGACATATTATATTGGACAAAGTTTTTTTTTATAGACAATGAAAAAACACAGTAAAGACTTAACAGGCGGCCTAAATAACACTTAAATCTAGAGGTACATTACCTATGACCAAAAATGTAACACATGTCTCCATAGTGCATTTTAATATTGCAGCTTACTCACGTAGAACAATCGGCAAAAAAGCCATAAATTATTAAAAAAGTCCATTCGACTTTACACGGCTATTCATACCATCCCCCAATGACCTTATTAGGGTGTAATAACCCCATTGTGCCCTAAAGCCGACAAGTGCGACAGATGTGGGAATTAAAAACACTGGCCTTTAAATTTATTTACATCACGACATTCGACTATTAATCCACTACGGGGGCATAATCTGCTAATGCTCACTTTATTTGATCGCTGAATAAATGCAATGTGCATGCGAAAATCACCCTTATTACATTGCATTTAATACCATATTTCAACTGCATCAAAACATCAGCTGTTTCCATAAAAGAATTGGTTTGAAAACTTTGATTCTTATAACAAAGGCGCAAGGTCCAAGTTTGGATAAATAGTAGGTAGTCATATTTCTAACGAATATATTTTTAACAAAATTACAGGGGAGGTCGGGGAACATTGTATGGGCGTAATTGTAATTTTTGAAGTAACTGCCATAAATGTCCGGTTTGTTAATGTTTATTTCAAATGTAGTGCCACAATGACGGTCGTTAGGTAGAATTGGTGTTTTTGTTCGTTTTAATTATGTTATGCTTGATTACTTTACTCCCTATACACATTTTGAAATTAAATCATTTTGTTTTTTCCCTGATTAATTAAATAAAAAATTACGTTAGGATTTAACATGATATCGGTCTAGTGTGTTTTTATCAGACCCTTAATCAGAACAAAAATAAAACTCACCCTTTTTTAATTGGTAACAGTTTTACACATTTCTGTTGCCCTGACTTTTAAAAAGTAAGTCATACAAAACGAAACGAAACTAGAAGATAAACATCAAAGTGTCTTACGAATGTCAAACAAAATATAAAGACTCAGAAGATACTTCACGTCAAAATGATATACACCTACTACATCCACCTCTACAAGAAATCATTATAAAGAAAAATGTTCATCAAAATTTTCTTCATTACGGCGTTTTACAAAGGGAAGCGCGGCAAATTCCTTGCATATCGGGTTACCCGGCACTTAAGGAGAGCCATGCCCCGTATAAGTGACGTCTTGCTAAAAGGTGCTCGGTTCTACTACTTATATCTTCCGAAAGCTTTTTTAAAACATTTGTTTTATACCCTGTTATTTTAATGGAACAAGGGCTTTTGGATTTTGGTTGGTGAATTTTTTACGCATGTCTTTTTCTTGTGCCGTGAATTGAAATGGGTAACCAGGCTTTTTGGTATGTAATACATGAATGACTGTGGAAAAAGGTCAGGTGAATCAGTGGGTATTCACAGTAGCTTTTTCTCGTTTATTTTTTTCACTTTAATTCATAAATTACTTTCTCTATTTCAATTCTTCTTCTACAGTCTCATTACAAAACTAATAATGAAACATTCAAACGATCTCTCTTAAATGTGAAATAATCACCAATCAAATCAAATATTAAGAGATTTAAGTCCCTCCTCGGTGCCGTATAAATTTAACGTAACAATGTTTACAAATTGAGCCAACAATAAATTTGCCTACGGGGTCTGACGCGACGCCTCCTGGCAGTATCAAGGCTCCACATAATGGCTGCTCAGGTTCACATCCCACAGACATAGCTACGGTAGAAGTAGAAAGCCCAATCCCACTTTAAGATGGCGGGATGAACACCAGTGGTCCACAATAGCCCTTGATCGTACAAACTGATAAGCCCTGAGTAGCCTGGAATCAGACCCAGCAGCGAGATGATACAGGGAAACAGTACCAAGTCATATGTAAGTAGGTGCGGAATGAAGAGCTCATTTATAAGATAAAGAAAATATGAAGTAAATAACTATGCACCGAGTCAATCATGCAAACTTGACAACATACCTACATAATATGATTATGTGGACAGGAAAAACTTGTAGGTACACTGCTATCTACTCAGATAGAGTGCGTGTTTTCTTAACCGTCGAGTTTGTGTGCAAACAACATAGTTGAAATACGTTTTTATTTTTTATCTTTACAATATATTTTTACAAACATACAAACAATATTCTTTTACTCGTTGGTAAATGTTTACGTAACCTATCTTTTCTATGTACAGTTTTTACAAATATAAATAATCTTAATAAGCATCTACACACAAATCAAGAAAAAGCAAATGCTTATCTAAGATTCTCTCTTGTTTTCTTCGAATAATGGGTCAGTTTACAATCGAAAATTTCGAATTTATTAACGTAGGTACAGTCACCTACCACAATTAGCTGAACCACCTTTGCATAAATGGATTGAGATTTTTTAGAATACGTATCGATAGAATTTTATATTTTATTTACTTTGCTGAAATGGTAAAAATATAAAATAAAATAATTATAAAATTCTATCGATTAGTGTTCAAAAAAATCTCAACCATTAATGCAAAGGTGAGTCAGTTAATTGTAGTAACTGACTGTACTTCAATATTAACATCCCCAGAAACCTCCCCAATCTAAAAAACTCAATTCTAAAAAAAAGAGTAAAATTTGCTTTCTAAATACGCGACCACTTCATTTGGCATCAACCCAACAGATTATTATTTTTTTTCCAAATATTCAGCGATAAAGTCACCGGCGAAGCAGAGGGGCCGATTATTTTCAATCGGAGTTTTTCCATAGAGGGAAATATTCCTCGTTGAATCTCTCCCTCTTGCTCCGTCTTGTTCCCTCACTTGTTGTCGGATACCGCATTGCAGCCCACGATGTTATGAGAAATATTTGGATCGGTTTACAGAACAAAAAATGTGCTCGCCATATTTCCAACGAGATAGGATTGCACGCCGACAGGTTATTTTAAAGAAGATAGAAATTTATTCGCACTTGCTTATCTCTGTATTATACCAGCAAATAAGAAGAAATGTTTTCCATTTAAAAAATAAGTGCCCTAAATAATGTATTTTTTCTCTTGTTACAGGTATACCATCGCTCCTCAAAAGATTTCGCTAAAGGATTTCAAGACTAAATCTTAATTTAGTTTTCGAATTTGCATAACTCTCAAAGATAAAACTTTGAAAATAGACAAGTAATTACAAGTGAAAGAGTTCTCGGTAAAGAATAAACCTAATTAGACGTTGTATTTGAGAATTTAAAGATTATTGTAGAGTTTTACTCTTTAAAGTCACGTTTGCGAGTCATTCATTTACAAACTTGGAGTTATTTTTCATTGTTTAATTAATGTACGGCAAGAGTTTTGTGCTATCTTATTCGCCAGTTGGTTTGTGTTTATTTTTTCAACTCCTTAATTTTTTCGCTGGCAATTTTTTCCGTCGCTAACGATGGAGAATTTGGAATTGCAAATGTCGTTAATTGCCCGATGGAAGTTAGCTCTCGCACTTAGAGGAACGCGGCGCGACTGATTGTTGAAATATTTAACGCTCCCAAAAGCCAAATAATTCAACGAAATGCTTCTGCTGTCAAATAATCACGCCCTTATTGTCGGACTAATCTGAATTTCTTATTATGTTTGTAAATCTTTTGACTTTAATTAAAGAACGGGTACGTGTTCGGGAGTCATTATTTCGATGACACAAGAGTATGAATTATTCCCTCTTAGTGGACATTTGTGAACTGAATAAACAACTGTACTCGAAGCTTCGAAGTAAATCTAAATAATCTCAACTTTCGTTGAGAGGTCTACCGAAATCATTTGTATTATTTGTTCTGAAATATTGCCAAATTGGTGCTCTCTTACATTACGAGTGCTCCGACTTTCGGGCTAAATCCATATAAACGAGTTCTTAAGAAGAAAATGAATGCTTCTTACTACCTACGCTCAGATGAAATACCTTCTATTAATATTTATTCATTATAAGTATTATGTATATTTAATAAAAAAAAATGTTTGTAAAATAAAACCTCGTTCTGTAAGTAAAGCTTTATCGACATAATAAAATTTGAAGTTACGGCGGACATCAAAGAAACTTATCTCAAGAAAATAAAGTAATGTTAGCAATGGATAAAAGAATCCTCTTCATACGGATACATAACTTTATTAGAATCACAATCAGAAGAGATATTCTCTTCCTACTCGAACTCAATCCCATTATCCTTTCCGCAAATAGAAAACATTTCTATAAATCTGGATATTAAAATCACCGTTGCTGTAATAAAAACAAACAGAATTATGGTGGAAACACATTTGAAACTCCTGTTTTTATCCAAATCGATATTTATTCTGAATAAATTTATTAAAAAACCGCATCTGTACCAAAAAGCCCCAGCTCACTCATTCAAGAACTAAATGAAGCATTTTTCCTAAATTCTTCAGCCGAAATTGTTCACAAAAATGTGAAACGACCGAGATCGGGTTCACGATTACCCATTCACTCGGTCATAAATTATATTGTTTTCATATTTATAACTTTCTCTCTATTCACGCTAAACGTTCTTAATATTTTTTTAAAAGCTTGTGTCGTCCATAAAGCGTTATCTTGAACCCTCATCATCCGCGTTCCACTTACTTGGGGTAAGTTGGGGCTAAAAGTGTACGGCGCATGGTAATGTAGCGAAGTAGAGGATATAGGTAACAAAACCCGGGTGGAATGGAATGTTTAGTAACCATTTAAGAAATGAATTTGAAACGTATAGCTTTGTAGGATAACGCGGAGTATCTTTCGAAAATAAAGTGTCGATTACATCAGCAAATTAGTTTGGTTTATATTCTTTAAACACTAAAGTTTTTGCCTATAACTTTAATGCTGCTTCACGAGTTCAAGAGTAGATAAAATAAATGTAGTAACAGTCACCTATAAATCTCAGAAACGGAAAAGTCTCTTTGATAGCTGAACTGGATTAAAAATGTACTCTAGCTACCCTCGGAACTTCACAATTAAAACTCAGACGACTTAGTTGAAATATCTGCAAATAACGACCAGCGAATAAATTAAAAAGACAATAATTCGCAGACACGACTAATCTCCGAATAAGTGCACTTACATTTCAAAATTAACGGTCGCCCGTCGATAGTATTCTTACAATCATCGCCCTAAACCGGTTTAATCCAGTTTGATTTATATCTCGGCCGCCATGACGGCTTCGTAGACTGATTACTTCCTATGCATTAGCACTGATGAATGTATTTGCATTAGAAATCCGTGGATTAGCTACAGATCAGCTTGAATGTTTGATACAGATGTTGTATAGAGACGGAAACTATTGAGGGGTAGCTGTTGTTTACAGTTGCAAGACTTTGTGCGTTAAAGCTGCACTCACTTTGATTGAATTATTAATTTGATTCTTTCAACAATGTTTTTTTAATACATTTATATTATTACCTATACATTTTCTGATAGAATAATCTCATCTACTCAAACTAACAGTTTCCTCGTCCTCACAATCATCAATCAAAATCGTTTTATGTAACAAGCTCTCAAACTGACAATAATTCACACCATGACGAATGTTCCGCCAATGATTTGCAGTTTGTTCCAACATTTGGCCACAATTTCGCCAGACTTTCAAGTAACTTTCTATATTCAAAGCAAATTGTGACGTCATCGAAAACAACAATGGCCGCGACAGATGGCGACCAAGTATTGGCTAACTTAATCAATTGTTATTGGCTATTGACACATATGATCCAATCAAGTGGAATGGATCGAGTGTCAGCAGTCTAGTGGTTTCTGATAATGACATTCAATTTTGTAATCGGGATGTCCCCCTTTGGACCGATAGGGGTACTGAAGACCCCGATGTGAAAGTGCATTTTATTTTGTGCATTTGGTAATTAAACGTAGTCTGGGACATCAACAATAGTCCTATTAGTTTTAAAAATGTGTCTTTGGACAAAACTGTTAAAATATCAGCATATATAACATGTGGACAGTAGTGCTAGAGATACTACATACGAGCTAATAATGGTATCGTTAGTTAGATACATATTTTTCTACAACATTCGATCACAAAATCTTATTAAATAATCGGAGTACTTAAATCTTAAAAGTAAAATTCCATCCCTAAAATAATAACATATTTTTAGGCTTATACTCTGATCATACTCAGATAAAAATGTTAATCCAATAAAGCTGAAATACTTATCTTTATATTTCGTGAACTCACTTAGCATAAAGCACTTTTACTTGTTAAAATATAATAAGATTTTCACCACAGATATGCGGCGCAAGCAATTTAGGCAATCTGGTTTGTAACTATTACTTATTTCGAGGCCCTTGAGAACAACAGTATTTTTACAGCTACATTTTTCCAAAATCTATTTTCTGTTATAGCAGCATAACTTCAAATATTTCAACATGATAATTATTCAAACCCTAGGCTTAAAATGTTGCTACTACAAACATAATTTCTTATAGAACCAGTCTATTTGTAATATTTTTTTAAATAAATAATAATACTAAATGCAAGCATAAAGAGATAAGACAAGGGATTGCAGAACTTAAAGCACAATTTAAACGAAATACAAAACAAAAGATTGAATACAAAACCAGAATCAATTAAGATCCATTCCATTCCAAAACGGTATAAACCAATGCTAAGTACAGTACAAAGAATAGAAAGATAAATACAAACATAAGAAACCAAGTTCGTTTGCTGTACAACCCGCCCTCTCCAGATTTGTAAGTAAAATTCGAAGTCAACCGACTAAAATAAATTGCTTACGAAAATGAGGCGGGAAAAAATACTGTTATAGAATCAGGAGTCGCAATTAATGCAGACGCCCAAAAGAAAGATAAAGAATAGTCTAACGTTTGTCCTGCGATGTCACTAAGTAAACTCAGCGATATTCGCGTCTATTTTTAACGAACATCAAATGGTTTCCATTGATCCTTTTATTTTCTTCTTTGTCTTTCATTCAATTGCTTCCAGAAATTGTGGGAATGTGATGAATTTTTAAAATGTACGCGACGAAATTATTTGCTCTTTTTTCTTTGTATTCTCTTTTTAAATAAAATACGTCGGTTTAAACATGACTTTGCATTTAACACAAACAATACTACAGTCACAATAGGGTATTTGACTGTTTTTTTTTTTATTACAAACAGAGAGCAGACAAGGCGCAGTTATAAAATATTGCTTAAAAATATCAAAAAATGGCAGTGGTTTCACCGTTTTAAAATCTGTAATAAACAGAGACAGCACTAATTGCATGTGACGTCACTCACAAGTCCCGCCATATTAAATTGAAGCCATCCAGTACAAATGACATTTTGTATGACAAGGATAGAAACTTCAAAAACTTCTCTGTTTATCGACCATTTTTATTTATTTTTTCATCTATCAAATAATTAATAAATTATTTATTCATTTAGCTTTTTCATACTAGTCAAATACCACCCTATTTTAAAATAATGACATTCGAATAGCTCAATATTCAAATTCAAGTATAAATTTGAATCCATATACATGGGATCCAAACCACATAAATTATTAGCTGCAACTAATACACCTCGAATCTCATTTCGCTTAATGGAGATCTCCGGGGTCGAAATTGTACCAGTTAAATTAGTAATAACAGTACCATATGAGCATTTGGCTGGAAACAATTCAGAGCCACGTGAAATAATAGTCTTAGCATAATAATTTCTAACTACGGTCTTCATATATGGCCACAGAATATATAGTAAATGCTGTAAAACTTGTCTCGAAATGAAAACAGAAGTAGCTAATCTGGTTAGTTTTGAGAGCTAACTTGGGAAAATTAGACATGTTCCAGAGAAAATAATAGGTAAGAAAAATTGCTGAAGTATTAAATACGAAGTTGTAACGTTAAACAGTAAGAAAAAATTGAAACTTGTAAACGCAGATCAAAATAAAACGAAATACGAACTCAAATTGTATGTCATCTCAATTCAACTGCCAACACGAAATATTTTATTATTCAACACGAGCAAATTACAGAGTCATATGCAGGGTGACCCAAGCAAAAGTGATGTCCCAACAAAATTTAGATAGCTGCACACTTTGACAGATTCAAATTATGACACAAAATGAATGCAATAGTTGTAACCTGGGGATTTGTGAGTCAAGAGTGAGGAGCTACTTCTAAGCAAACGAGCTCCATCGTCGCTTACCATGAGGTGAGATAGTAGTCAAAAGTGAGCCTATAAAAAGTAAAGGGAAATTTAAAGTTATTGCTAGCATACTATAAATTGATAGATCCGAACAATACCGAAACTAGCAAGGTTGACTTTTCCAACCGCAGCAGATTGCAGAATCGCGTGCAGTGATTGCCAAGCCACAGTGATGCGCCAATTAATACCGAATCAATAATACCGATTAATCGGGACCGGTTGATTATACCACCGCTGACCAGGCTACACGCGTTCGTAATCCAATTCGGTCCCATTCGGCGACCGAGACTCAACTTAGATTAAACAGGACCCTAATGCATATATTTATTTTCTTTTGTCTCAGAGAATCGGTTTCCTTTTACTAAAATATTTGATGTTAATGATTTTGATTGAATTAAGTTGCTACAAAATAGAAAACTTCCTTTTTTTTTATTTATGTCAAAGTATCTTAGTTTTTCTGCAAATAACAAGCTCTAATATTTTATTTACAAGTCGCGTTACTATCAGAATCGTCCAACTCATATTCCAAGTGTTATTTACAAGTTTCTGCTTTTGAAATATGACTAAAATTCTCGTGGCACCAGTCGACGTAGAAAAAAAAACATTAATTTCGACACATCCGTAACCCGGGTTTGCGTCTCGCAATATCCATCAAGCGTCTATTTGCATAGAGGGTGATAAATCTAGGAAAGAAATCTTATATGGAGACGATATTGGCGACGAAGACGGCAATGTATCATCGCGGATTCATTTGTTGACTTATTGCCCTATATTCCAGTAGCGAGAATCCTCTGATTTGATATCAAGGGTGGTAGTGCTTCCCTGTTTTCAAAAATAAATTGCATTGCATACGCGAGATTGGTTTGAGAAGCTGTAATTGAGTTCCATTTTCTATTTGTAGAATGTCAGGTGAAACTACTTTTGCCTTAAAAAATGGGTTCATAGTATTTTTGCCAGTATTCAGTATTGAATTTCGTATGCTAATAAATGTTCCTGCACAGAAATTAATACAGTTAAAGGTAACTCTAACTATCTTCTAACTTTATGTGCGAAAGCTGCTATTAGCCATACTAGCGAAAATGTTCGAATTACCTCCCTTGTACAATTCACTGCTGCATTTGAATAAACAACTGTGTTTGGAGTAACTGCAGTTTATAATGCAGAATCTATAACATGAATTAGTTTAAATTTATTGTTTAATAATGTATACGGTTTTATTTTTATGCATTTCGAATTTGTCCGACTAATTTTGTACTCGAAGCGCCAAATTCTCCACTATGGAGTATGCAATCAATAGCTCTGGACGAGTTCAAAACTAGTCTGACAATCTTAAATACAATTGTAAATTGTCTCCATCGAGTAGCATATATTTTGCTCTAAGTAGATTATAACAATATCTCAATATTATTGTCGTATTCTTCAAGATTGTTTAATAATAAATTTCTTCAGTTTCAGGTGAGTCTAGCCTCTAGTCGAGGGACTCGTAAGGTACACAAGTGTCAATATAGGAATGATTGTTGTATTAATTAATTTTCGAAGTTATTTTCAGTTCCCAATTGGCTGATAAATATTATATTCAATGCGTGTAAGAAAGGTATGTTGGATTTCATTGAAAACTCCTTTCAAAAGATGAAAATGAAGATAATGAAAGCACAGTTCAATTAGATTTGGACGATGCTTTCATCGGAAGTTAAAGAATATTCAAAAATAGCCAAACTTTTGGTATTTTAAAATGGAATCCAACTGTCGATAGCCTTAATTGAAACGATTCAGACGAAACGAGCTTAGCTCACTCCTCCAAATGCAAAGATTCATCGAAATTAAATTCACTTTTGTTTCATTTCTGTCTTTTCATTTGCTGTTGTTGTTTTGTTTTGTTTTTAATAAAGACGCATTCACATTCGCACAGTCTCCTAAAACTTTGGATTTGGTTAAATTATTTTTATTTCTGCCTTTAATGTTTCACATTACATGATAACTGTCTGTCTTCATTACTTTCTCACTGTTAGCTCGTTTCTCTCTATCTGCTTTATGTTTGTATGTCATCGTAGTAGTTCTGTCATTGTCTGCAATGTTTTTAGTTTGTTTTTACCCTTTTTGTTTCATTTCATATGAAATGCAGTTGTTTGCATCTAAGTGTTACAGTAGATTGGGTATTTAGATATAAATGTGTAATGAAGTAGTATTTATTTTTTCAATATTTATTACCTAACTTACTAAGTTGAAGATGGTAAGACACACTTAAACATACAACACAACTGCATAGACTTGCTTGATTCGTTAATTGCTACTCCCGCATCCTGAAAACTTCTTCTTTAATCACTTTTGCACTAAATCATAAAGTTCAAAGAATAATTACGACTCCTGCATAATTGTCGAATCGTGACTCGAGTAGATTTAATTACACGACAAAACTGAAGCATCATGGAACTACTAAAAATTTCATAAGTTCCTGAGCTTGCAGACCTCAAAATATTGATCGTGGCTCTCTCTCATTCATGCTAACGTGTGACAAAGCCCGCTTTGGCTCACTGCTGGGTAAGCCACGCACACATACACACAATAGTCCAACACATACGTGCTATTAAAACCGTTTCAGCGGGCGTCAGCTGACTGGGGGAGTCGTGGGGGGAAGGGGGTGTTATGAACAACGCATGCGCTGTGGCGAGTAAAGCGGCTGCAGCGCTTTATTTCCGAGCCAAGTGTTAGAGTAACAAGCTGCGGTTAAAGCTAGCCGCGCTGGCTGGAGTTAAATCGACACCCATTCAGAAAACAAACTGCGTATCACGGCCGTTACGTCGTTTGACGTAATTAGTTCCATGGAATCCGCATGCTGTCTTCACGTATGAACACTTATGTACAACATGTCGACTTAGAGATGACAGATAAACGTTGCAGGGTTATTATAAACATCTGTTCCTCATAATATTACTGGGAATTATCAGATAAGTGACACAAGCAGACATAAATGTTTCTCAATTCAAATAAATAAAAACTGTAACATAATTTAAACCGGAAAAGTTCTCAGAAAGTTTCGTAACACGCAGTCGAACACTGAAGTACTTCTCGCATCCTCCACGAAACTTCTGATCGTATCTTAAACCCGAGAAACATAAACAAAAATGCAATTAACAATCCGATTGCCGGCGAAATACGTGAACCTATAAATGAGGTGCAACGCCAGTTAAATATTTCGTAAAATACAGTCGTACGCAAAAATTCCGATGCAAAACGTATTTCACCGTTCGCAATTCCATCTGATTTTTAATTCGGCGCGCATATTCTCGTCACGTTCGGTAGCAATAAACAATTATTAATGCGTTGTTCGAGGCACATGTTCACAGTTTTCGAGTGTGGCGGACTTTTTAAGTGTTCGTTAATTTCGAGTGGACTGGAAAAGTCCAGTCCGGGAATGAGGCAATCGCTTTAACGTTCCAACCACTTTCGTTTCTATCGAAAAATCGGGTCCGCACATGATAAATTTGGCCGACTGTATCTAGATAAAACGCGGCCATTTTCACTCGATTTACTACGGGATTTTGGTTAGAAAGGCTAAAATAATTTGAACGTTTGTTAGACTCGGATTTATTGGAGCCACTAAGGTTCCTAAATGTTTGATTTATAGTCTTTTAAGACGCTTTTGTACCCTCAACCGAAAAAAATAGGGGATCTGACAAAGTGAGAAAATCAAATGTGAAGAAATGCGGGCTTCACTCTTTTACTTTGTGAAGGAGAGACCTTTATCGTAATGATACGTACTCGAAATTCCTCAATTTGTATCATTCTCCAATTAATTATTAGAATTCTGATCAAGAACACTTAAGTGGCGTTTGATAAGGGAAGGTCCTTCGCAAAGACGTCCCTCAATACAAAAGTTATCCAAATCTTTCCTTGTCTCAACCAACTGGCCGCCCATTTTCCCTATTGTGTTCTACTTCACAAATTAAAACTTCTCCACTGGAGTTATTTAAACTGATTTTATCTTTAGAATCCATTATTCTGAAATCCTTGTGATTGAAAACGATGGATTAATAAATATTTTTTGTCGTTAGCGGTGTTGTAAAAATGTCAATCGGTATTAGGGCGAATAAGGGAGCAAAGCATCGAGTCGATGATCCGTGATAGGGTTTAAACATTCGTTTAATTAAAAGGCCGGGATTTAATTGGAAAAGTATACATTTACATAGTCTTTTGTTTGTTCCCGTTGTGATTTATATTCGGTGACGTGAGGTGAGCTCAGCGAGTAGGAACGGGGATGGCGCGACTTTTTTGCTCCATTACACGGGATTTTATTTTGACACGTTGGTTTTTTGTTACGCAAAGATAAAATAGAATGTGTTATTGGAATAATTTGAATAAACAAACGGGTTCGCGGGAATATTGGTGTTGTTTTTGACATCTATTCGCCACATTTATTGCTGAATGTTTCCATATTCTTTGTGGCCGTTTTAATTCCTATTTCTTCATTGCGATTTACTTCTTCATCGAGGCTCCCTCTCTGATACGGATTAACCTTTACAAAAAATATGAAAATGGTAATTGGCAAAAGATACACCCACTCTTTGGAGCTTATATTGCCATTAGCAACACGTAGCTATTTAAAAGTCGTGCCGCTTATAGATTAATCCCTTCTTTCATATAATCCTCTACTTCGCGTTATTAATCCGGCTTCCTCTGGTCCTTTATAAGAAGGTTTCTCCCCGCCCTTATCCTAAGCAATAAAGTCAAAAATCTATTGATATCAGTTTCTGTCATCCACACTCCTGGCCGATCATAATATCCCATATTTCATCTCTAAGTTCGATTCTTTTCCATATTCTTTGTCAAAATTTTCTGCGATCGTGTTTGCTAGATATTTTTCATGTTACACCTCAGTGCACTGTTACCCTATGATTCGGAAAATATTTTGCATATGTGCAAGCTATTTTTGTGTGACAGAGTAAGCAGCACTAGTTGTAACATAAAACTGAGATCTGAGGTCTTCCTATATATCCCTTTTGTCTCCTCTAACAAATAGGTACTATTTACACGATATTTGGAAATAGTATCATTGCATGATCCTGTTGTATACCAGCTTCAATATCTACACGGCACATTGAAGCAGCCTGAATACTAAATAGAGCCTGTGAGGTAGATCCCACTATTTTCCAGCAGTTGGAACGTTATAGGTTGAAAACCAAAGAAATTAGCTTACGAGCTCACTATCAATACCTTATTATTGTCACTTGAAAAGCTAGTCAGGTGTCACCCGCGTATTAAACAGCTGACACTTTTTTAGGTCAACATACACATACACAAACAACAGAAACACACTCCTGCATCTATATAAATAATCAAATTACGTTGGTGTATTACAGTGACCTACTGGACCCTTGAAATAGATGCTCCAAGAGCTCTAGTCGTAAACAACTCGAAGGCTTATGGAAAAGTTTACCGTACTTACGTTACAGTGTGGACGATATTTGGGCTACAGTATTGGTAGGCTGTAGTTGAGTGTGGTGTTTTTGTAGGGATGGTAATATACTGTGGTCTACGTACAGGTTAGGAATAAAGGCGGTACCATGTGGCTACTTGCAAAAGGCCTATGACTGGCAGAGAACTGCGACAGGCTATAGTTTTTTCATCCATGCATCCAAACTAATATTATACCTAAATCCGAAAGTAAATGATTTCCTGTCTCTTTATTATCATCGGATTTGGATGAAACTGGCACACCGGTAGACTATGTCCTGGATCCGGGACATACAATACTATCACGCGAGTGAATTCGCCGGCTGTAGCTAGTATAGAGAAATAACATTTTATTCCATGTTTATTAAGGATCGACTCAGACTGATCGTCTTCATCTTACGCCTATGAGTAATATTCTATACTTAGAACATTTCTGTGGCACATCCACAGAGACAATATTCCACAGCTCTGATTAAGTGATTACTGCCTCAAACAGAAATTATAAACACAATCCAAAAACACCGCTATCCTACCACAAAGGACACCACAAAAGTAATTGTTCAAGTGAAAATAAACAAAAACCATTGTACATTACAGCTAAGGATAGATTTAGCTGTAATTATGGAGGAAACACAAGGAGGGATAAGATAAGGAAAACCCTTGTGGGACAATCCGAAAAACTTGTAATGATGCCCGCTTGTATCGGCTTCACGGAAAAAATGTCGGGGGATGTCCATTAGCGGTGCAAATTGCGAAATTTTCGGATACTACAACAAGGACGCTTTAAACACGGATTTCATTTTACAGGCCAAATAAATGGCAGAGGTAATAGTAGAATTAAATCATACAAAAAATTGAGATGATGAGAAATTATTATTCAATAACTGGGAAACGAAGGCGGTGGATATAATCCGCCCTAAGAATAAATGATTAGTATTTTTACTCAGAAAATATCGCCGATTTTAAACTCTAAAGAGATAAAGCAATTTTTATGCCAATTTGTATGATAATTCTACATTTCCACCACAGTAAGGCTTTATGAAATAACCGACACTTGTACACATACATCACTACCTACGTAGATCCCACCTCTAGCAGTAACGACATGACCCTGAACCCACCACTATGTATGCAAACCGAACGCGGCCTAAAAGTAATAAATAAGACTTCAACCGCGCCGTATTTCAGAAGTCGCTTCCGACTTCCGACGGCGACAAAATATCTGCAAGTCTAATACCGCAAGTTGCAGCGGAGAGGCCATGCATTACAAATGCAGGAGTGAGTACAAGTCGCAGACGCATGCCATTATCACCCGTCTAGCTTACGCCGCCTGGGCTAAAATTTTGCCTTTGTGCATAAATAGGGACAGTAATAACATGATTGGGACAGCACGTGCTTGCAATTTTGAGTGTTATTCCTTGTTTATGGGTTTGGTAAAGAATTAATGAGTGTGACAACGATCAGACTACAACTGTTCTTTCTGCAGGGTGACTTTTAATTCTGTCGATCTTTTACTTTGCGAACAACTCAGACATGAAAAAAACATGAGCTGTCCAGTACATTTATGCTCGTATAACTTGACAACACAGACCATTTATTATCGATTTCAAGACTAGGCCCATAACGTGAAGAAATAAAAGCCGCATACTTCACCCCCGTAAATATCAAAAGAACTAAAATTTACCTTGAATATTGGTGTTTCCCAGAGTGAAAATGCTACTTAATAAAGATTTAAACCCATATAATGAATAATACTACGAAATAAATAATAATTATTTACTACACAAGACTCACAGACTCACAGTATAAAGTTTCCAGTTAGCTGCTAAAAGTGATGAACACAATAAAAGCATTATTAATATCTCCGTTCACTATAAATCTTAATCTTATAAACACATAGTTATGGGGATCATAAAAACGGGTATAAAGCACTTTTCTTATAGCCAGACTGATCCATACTGCTGTCTAGACGAGACACAGTATTGTCCAATTATACGCGAACTTAGAACTCCTACAAGGTTACATAACGTGTCTCTCATTACTTCTTAACTAACGAGTTAGAATCGGTTACCAATATATCAGCAAATAATGTGGAGTATGACTTTAAAAATAATAGTATTTTATGTGGTGCTGTTCCACTCCACTCGTTCCAGATACCGGCTACCATAGAACTGTTGCCAGGGACCGCCATGACGTCTTAAAACCATCTTGATTCTGGTGTGGAAGGGAGACGGAGCTATGCAAGACGCGTAGCACTATCCTTTTCCCAACAGATTCAAGATCGCATTGGCACGTAAATATTCATATGTCAGAAGTTCAAAACATTTGGGATTGACCACGTGACATTACGATAAGGCTTGCGGGTCCCGTACATTTTTGACGTTTTGTCAATCCATATCACTGAATCGTGTAATATTATCTATGCCACGAAAAATCAAGGCAGGGCCACTATAGTGTGCATTCACGATGGAATTATCTCACTCAACATTCTTGTACATTGATCTTAATTTTTAACGAACGTCATATATGAAAAATGAAATACTTCATGCCAAGTGCTTGTTCAGGAACTTCTACCAGTTATGTCTACTTGCCGGCACACAGCACCTGTCGTTTTGCAGTTCCTGCCTACCTCTATACGGATATCTATGTTCACACCACGCCTAACTATCGCCTCGAACTTCACCCAGAACCCATAATAATTTTCCCCAAATATTTCCTCTTCTAAACTTCACGAACAGTTACAAAACCGCCCGCAGCGCACTTTGTCCGGATGCTGGCCACAAGTCGGACGAGGCGCAAGCCTGGACAAGGCACGACCCGGACAAGGTACTACACACGAGACACTGGGCACTACGAGGCACTAGGAAATACGTGCATGCCTCGGGCGCTCTAACGCTTTGAGTGAAAACTCGTGTATGGCAAACTACTGTGATGCATAAATATGGCAGCTGTGATATAAAATGGATGGATATTGGTTTGTGTGGTGGGAAGTGTATTTTTGGTGCAGCAGAAATAATATTGTGGAGTATTCAGGTCACACAAGAATATAGTGCCAATCTTAGAGAGCTTAATTTTATTATTCGTGCAGAAAGGAATCGTCCGATTCGTGAATATTTTAAAACGAATAAAGTACAAAGATCAGATTATACGTATACATATTTTTTTAAACCGATATAGGACGAATGAACTCCAGACATAAAATCTACCATTTAGGTACGCTCTTCCAAAAATAATGTGGTACCTATAATATTATAATTATACAGTTTGAGGTTTCACATTCAGCAATTAAAACCCGGTGTATTAAACCAGGCATCACAACCATTACTTTAAAACATAAATTCTATTAATAACAAAACATCGGCATAACGAACCGCAGGCAGAAAATAAACGACTGAATACAAAATAATAATTTTGAAACTTCCCCGTCTAACTATGTAAATCAATTAGTCGGTTGGGAGGTCTTCAAAATAATTGGATCAAATGAAAAGCTCTTATTTCAATAAACAATCCATAGACATCACGACTTAGGGCTGTCACTCATTCGCCGTGATTTAATCAGAATTTCTACTGAACTCTGAGGCTGAACGATTGCGTTCTGATATCGTCGCTGTTTAAGCAATGGATTGCTTTTAAACCCTGCCCTAGTTTCCAGAATTGGATTGTTAAATCTTGCTGAGTGCAATTCACAAGATAGGAAAAGTCCTGTGTTTTATAGGTCAGAAAAATCTCAGTATTAGCATTGCCCCAATAGACTCGCCCTGTAGCGTTGTAAGGCGTCCCACAAGGTGGACCGATGACTTGATGAAGACTGCGGGAATCCGCTGCATGCGAGACGTACAGGACCGGACAATGTGGCACACACTTGGGGAGGCCTATGCCCAGCTGTGGACATCTTTCGGCTAAAATTATGATGATTATAATGATGATGAGACTCGTCCCGTAATAACGTTGAACATACTGTTGTAGGAATATCAAAACGAGTAAAGTCAAAAATGTTTCCGACTTGAAATAGTCACAGATATTCCTCCAACAATACAGAGAGCCAATCAACGCAAAATATTTCGCACGCAATGTTAACGTTTAACTTATTATGTTCGAATTGGTGTCAGCCCTACTTGTTGAATGGTGAATTGATTTAAAGACTTCATTGATCATAACAATTCTTATGAAATATGAAAAGAAATCAATACCTCTTAACTAGGGTCAAACATTTCCCAGATTTTATCATTAAAGAAAGAAATAATTTGAAAAGGTAAATAGACTTTTTTTACGAACACCCTAACTTCGACTTTAACATCAGTTTATTTTGAGTGCAACTTTATCTAATAGTGTTTCAATAGAGCACCAAAATGTCATACTCACTAGATTCCATTACCATCATATCATCAAAAAATTAATGATCTCGATTCCCATCACGCAAAATTCCATGGCCATTCACTATTTCACGCTAATACAAAGAATCCGTATCCAAATATCGGATATTTATCATTGCCACAAGGGGCATATGGTGTGCCCCTGCCCTCTCCATCTCCATTCCTGGGAAACCACAGCTGCGTACATTAAAATGTCTTCAGCTAAAAACGTTTCTTTTGTACGCCTATGTCTAACCCGCGGCGCTCCTTGCTTTATTCCTCTGATAGTTTAAGTGCACTGTCATTGTGAGAATGTACATATGTGAGATTGAGAATATAAATTGTTTGAATCCTTGTTTTCATATGGAGAAAATTATTAAACAATATTCTATGCATCGATCTATCTATTGTGAGGCTTTTCCTAAAAAGCTCATCATTATCAACTGTTGTATATTGGACAGCTCTTTTCTTTTTTTTTTTTAAGTATGGGAAATCATCGAATGACTTCTTCCACTCTGGGTGGAGCGGAAGGGCGTGTCAGACTCTTACTGACTAAAACTCATCCGTGTTCCTTCTAAAGCCCTTTGCGTTCCATGGCCGCAGTGACTCTTTCGAACAAATTCCGCAACCCTGATAGGCTCTGGCCCTAGCGGGCCACCTCGTTAGTCTTGTGTTCGCAATTGCTATTTTTTGCAATTGCTCGGATCGAGCAGTTTAGAAAATGTTTATCTCAGTAGCAGTCCGAAGTCAGGTTTTGTGCCCGGCTGATGGCAAAATACTCCCATCCAATTTTCAGTCGCAAATTACCCCGGTCATGATTGTGATGATTTGTTCCATAGAAAAAGTATTCTACTATGCTATTTTACAAATTAAAAATCATCCTCCGCCCTGAAATGGTTAGTAATCGCATCACTACCTATAGTTTCATAACTCAAAGTTATCATCTGCGGAATTTTGCAATAACAAAAAATACTTATTAGTTTGAACCAAATAGATTACACCTCCCACGCAGTATCCATACTATTCTTCACAATATTCAACTTCAGTGTCCGCGAACCCGTTGCGAAGATAATGCCTTGCGTCCGACGAAGATTGATACCGGAGTCGTCCATCACGTGATAGTGCCATCGTACAGTCACTGTACAAGCCAACCGCCTTTCATTAGTAAACAAAAACTTGTCAGCAAACGCGATATTAATGACTTGAGGGGAATTAAAGAGAGATTTGAAGGTGAAATTGAATTTTTGGCGGACTCCTTTATGACGACATTTTGTTTGGAGGTAATTTTTATGTACCTAACTTTTCAAGAAATTAAACGGGAATCTGACTAAATGAAAATCGATCTTCAACCACAAAATCGCTGACTATCAGGCAACATAGTGGTCAAACAAGAGAATAAAAACAAAAAACCTAAAATATCCAAACTTCCAGACTCGAAGGACTAGACCGTGTAAAAACATACATACTTTATCAACATACATCTACATTAACAGAGCCTTGAATAAAATATGTTCTTCCAATGATACACCCAAAAGGATACATGGTAACACACGACCAAATGACACTGACCTCGATACACTAACGACTTAAGTGCCAACAGAGGTCGAATAAAACTGGCCGGTACATAATGTCCGTTATGACCAAAGTTAAAATAACATAAAAATATTATAGAGGTCACACATGCTGCTCTACAGACGTCCATAATATCTTGCGGTCCGAGGCATAAATTCACTTATATAAACCGAGGCCTATTTAATATTGAGATGGTCTTATACTGTAAATCTTGCTTCTATTGTGAAGTGTGAATAAAATACATATTAAAAATCACTAGTACAGATTGTCTGGAAAATTCATACAGAATTCTGTTCGTTGATCTATTTTGGAGAGGCAATCTCTCTGGAAGATTTTTCAACAGAATTATTTGGCTAACTAAAAACCTGGTTGGGTACTACTGCTTTAATATAAGCAGAAAATGTACATAAACCTCTGAAGCTTCTTGATTCACCAATCTCATTCAACAAGAATGTCATGAAGAAAATAGAATAATTTTCTTAGAAAACATCTTCAATGCACATGAGAATACAATTCCCCTTTAATACCACTAGTACGGAGTTTACGTGTTTGTTCGGCTTTGTTCTTCAAAATTTCCGAAATGTTTCATCCAGAATCTACTGCAAAGTGACGTCACAAAATAGCGAGCTACGAATTAAACATAATTTTCAGCTCGCATCGCAGAAACTTCTCTCAAGAAAGAAATAAGTTTCGTACCGAAATTAGATTCAAGAAACTAATTTAACCACAAATAGAATTGTTGTATAACTACTTAGAGAAAATTCAAGAGCCATTCTCATGGTATAACTGATTGAAATTATAATGAAGTCTGAAGGAGATGGGTTAAAATTTCAGGTGGCCTAACTTTATATTTCCATTAGCGGTAGCCCGCGGCTCCGCCTGCGTGACTTTCGAAAATTATCCCCAGGGAACATATTCCCGGGATAAAAAGTATCCTACGTGTTATTCCAGACTGTAATCTACCTCTGTGCTAAATTTAATCAAGATCCGTTCAGCCGTTCTGACGTGATTGAGTAACAAACAAACATGCATCCATCCAAACATCCAAACTTTTGCATTTATAATATTAGTATAGATAATATATAGATTATATTTTGAACCTTTACAATCAATCTGCGTTACCTTTTTCCAACTATTTTGGGATCGGCTCCCAGTCTTACCACATGCAGCTAACCACTATTATTGTATATGGAGCGACAGTTTATCTGACCTCCGCACCCCTTGGCAAGACTGGTATCAGATTTTCTGGTTTGTAACTACCCATAACGAAAGTCAAGGATCTACTAATGGCAGCTGATACCAAGCGTTTAACGTGCTTTCCGAGGCACCGAGGAGTGTAATGTATAGCCTATCCTCAGACCGACCTCGGCAATCGTTGCTTGACCCTGTAGATTGACCGTGTGGCTTGTATTTCTTCGCCACGAGCTGTTCCACATACATCCCACTTTTATACGACAGGTATGAGTAGGCCTAGGACTTTCCCCAACCCTACTTCCAATCCTTTATCACGATAAAATATACCAGCAAACAAATTTCCCCAAAATAACAAAGCATACTAACCTCTGGATTCAAAATAATACAAAACAATAAAAACCCGGCCAGTCTCGAGATCAAACACGCAGATACGTCGCCTTTCAATCAGCCCTCGAACGCAAACCCAACATTAAAAACACCACCTAGAATTTTGAACAAATTTCACGAAGTCCTATCTATCTGACACTCCCATTGATCGTGAAATAAAAAGGCAGTGCTCACAAGGGGCGGAGAGACGCATTAGGCTGCGTTCAGACAGCAGACTGCGTCGCCCGCGGGTGCTGCCGTAATCAACGGAGCTTTGTACCAAGAGATGGGAATTACAGATACGCAACGGCCCTAGGCAGTGCGGGCCCGTTGTGATTGCGGCGCGCGGGCGAGTCGCGCTCTTTATATTTATGCCCTTGAAGTGCTTGCGAATAAAAGTTCATTGGAGATAGGATAGTGGGTAGGATGCAATTAGTTGTTTTTGTTGGGTATTGAGTTTTTTTGAGGGAAGCTATGGTAGTCACAAAAACATGTATTTAGTTCACGCCACTTCTCTGATGCCCATGATTTATTTTTATAATAATAGGAATAAAAGTAACTTATGCTAAGCAAAGGGCATGTCATGATAACCAAAATCTAATAAGAAACTGGGCCATCAAGAATCAAAACAAAACAAAAATACTTAAGTTTTCCAGTCAAGCGACTCTCCCGTGCGAACGAGGCTCCTCACATATGTTTGAACACGTTTTGTTCACACGCCTTTGCGCCCACGTCAACGGAGAAGCTTTTGTTCTTTCCATTAGGCCCGAATGCAAGGTCTGAACACACCCCTGTCGAAAACTTGTCTGATGGACGTTTGGCAAGAAATCACTATCAAAGTTGAAGACGGACAATACTACAATTGATGTATATGGAAAGCCAATGTGTCCCAAAGATATTTGTCCAGAAAAATATAGGTGTTATTTCTGCCTTTAGAATCTCAAGTTTAAGATTCATTCAAATCCTTACTGGCTAAAATCAATACACTCCGTCTTGACGAATAACTGCTGGGACTTAGTTTGTACACAGTTCTGTTCTTCACCACCAAATACTAATAAGTTCAACGAAAATACTTTTATTCTATTGAAATAAAACTACGTATAACGCTAGGAGTCAGGTAATTGTCTACCTGCAACATTCTGCGGTGACAGTCAGCTTGGGCAAAAAGTTAAGTTTACCACAAAATAATGTAGAATCTCATTAGATGTGACATCAAGAACAATGAATAGAAATTGTCTCTAACGTTTCACCTCTTGTATTTATTAAAGCGATGCTTGTTGTATTTATTACATCAACGCTTGTTCATGGTTCACAATGTTATAATATAGTTGATACGAACACAAGATCTACAGTGAAATATCTTTGACAAGACCTCACCTGCCGAGAGAACTAATAGCGGGCCTCACAAAGCAAACACCGCCTCTACATTCAATTCACGTCGAGCCAGTCTCATAACGAACGACAATTTTAGTTATTTATAGGATACATTGACGCTTATTGGTATTGTCAAGTAAGAGGCATGTTTACGGAGCCCGTGATGGATGGCGCAGCATCAGAGCCGAATCAATCTTCGTTCGCTCAGAACGTTATCAAACAGTTAAGTCGAAAGCCATACAATGTTTGGAGAGGACATTAAAAGTTATTTTGTAATGCTGTTGCTATAATGTTTGAAGTAAAGTTGTTTTTAGTTGAACTGGGAATGAAAGGCGACAATGTTTTCATAGTTTTGACATTTTTTGTAGCATAATGTCGGTCGTAAACGCCATAGTAAAACGAAAGATTGACATTTAGTTCACTCGCGATGTTATGGTAACTATTTAGCTTCATGAAAAGCGAATTCTTTCTTGTATAATAGTCTCCACTTTGGACCATACATAAGCTATGATAAAAACAGGCAAACTAACAATAAAAACTTTTCCAATTCGAACCTCAATCCAAATCACATGCATATACTCTGACATTGAAGCCAACAACTCAACGAGAGCCCATACAGATACCGATCTATGGAGTATCCATACCCCTGTAACGGCCTGAAGCCAAACTAAACGCCCCTAAAAAGTTATTTCATCGCCCATTGTAGCAGTATAACTAGACATAAAAGCTGAAACCACGAAAAAGCCCGAAGTACCGAAGTACCGAAATGCCGGCGCGTAGGGCGGGCATTTTCCACCCGGAAGTTCGCTGGGCGGATTCGAACAGCGGATTTATGGCGCCACATCCGCTTCCGCCCCCCGCGACATACACATTATATCGATTTTCGATTCATTCATATTTTTTGTTAGTGCGACTTTCCGACTAGGCAATGTTTTTCGACTGACCATTGTACGAGTATGTACATTCCTCAGTATGTATGTAACGTTGTCATAGCAACTGAAATAAAGTAATATTGTGAACGTTAACATATTGAGAGGTTCTTGTGATAAAATAAAAGAAATAAAACTGATTATTTAGTATGATCGCAATTCTATATTTCACAAAAAAAATATGATTGCAATAAGTATTATAATTTGAAGTGTTGCACTATACGTATCATAAATAGTGTAATACGAATACGATCAAAAAGCGTTGAAGCATTGTTTTCAATTATCAGAATATTCATGAAAATATTTTGTGAAATTGTTCAACGGTTCAATTGAAGAACGCTTTTTTATTAATTACAATATTATGACAATAGGTACAACGGTGAACCCACAGATAAGCAATGAACTTAAAAACTAGGAACTAAACGATTCATTAACAACACATTCTCGACTCTTAACGCGTTGCCTAGCAACAAGATTGTGAATTGTTCACCTTACGCCACGAAACAGGGTCATCATCAAGTTGAAGGAACTGAAACCTTAGATACTTGAATAATAACATTTAATTAATATAATTAAAAACCAGCTGTTGCCCGCGACTTCGTGCGCGCATATCCCGTTTTTCCCGTTCAGCTTTATTATCTGTACTAATATAATAAAGAGTTTGTTTATTTATTAGTTTGAACGCGTTAATCTCTAAAACTGCCAGTTGAATTTGGAAAATTCTTTTTGTATATGATAGCCACCACATTCATGAAGAATACCATAGGCTATACGTAAACGGGAAATTACTACGGGAACAGAAAAAACGGGATATGCGCGTACGAGGTCGCGGACAAAAGCTAGTTTAGTATATAGATGATGTCTGTACACTAACAGCCCTAAATCGATCTTAAATTCACTTAATAAACCGATTTTGGAAAAATATGTACATTCACTTCAAAGGTTGTCTGTTAGTGAATGCCCTGTGCGATAAGACCGCCCATTGTACACCTGCTCTTAAAAATGTTTGGCCTGTGCTTATTGTGAGGTGTAAGAAGATATGATAATATTAGTCCTAATATTATTCACAACAAAGAGTCAAGAAAAGACGTTCAACTCAGCTCTAAAACATCCAATCTCATTTACATTTTTATCATACACCTCTTATCATGCTAAGAAGTGTACACAAAGAAAACACAGCCCATAGCTAATGTTATATTTAGTTAAAGTACACCACGTTAACCCTCGAACGCCATAACGGGCTGTTTCCCCCATATTACCCCGAAAATCAATACGCACACTTAATTTTGGTGCAGAGATTCGTTGCTTATTTTCTTACGTAAATTTTGGAAATCAAGGGAATGGAATGTTTGAGGCAACAGGCTAGAATATTCATTCTTCAGAAAAAAGGCTAAAGTTATTCTAAAGCCTAAAGTATACATTTCAGTTGTACGTAAGTCATTGTGTAGGCAACACACATAATAAAATTGATGGAACTGGAAAAGTGTGAACTGGTTTTTTCCCCTTCATTGTTCATTGTAACCTTGAGTTTCCCGAAACGTCAGGTAACTTGCTAGGAATTTGCGTAGTAGTTAATAAGACACCATATACATGGACTGTCTACCAAATACTCGAATGTACATCAAGTATTCCATAATATATCCACAGACAAATTCACAAACACTTTATGGTAACCCTTAAAATCCTACAAACACAAAGGCATATTAACTAACAATTGAATAACGCCACAAAGCCAACCACTCCTACTAAATGACCGCATTAAGAATAATAAAAACAGTTTATTCGTAATTATTTGAGTTTATTCGAACCGGATGATAAAATTACTGTCCTAATATCGGTCGAGGGGTTCTCTGCTTACCCTCTATTTCCCTCGGCAGTGTTTAGGAGTAAATTGTGGCCATATTTTCAATAGTAATCGGTTGTTTGCACCTGAGGTACCTCCTCACTTTAGAGTCGATTTTATTTTAATATTATTCCGTTCAACCGAATGAGATACTTTAAAAGATATTGTGGGGTTACTGACAATGTATTGAATTTTTTATTCGGTAACTGCTAGATTTTTTGCCAGTAAAGTTGCTTGCTCGAAAATCCTATAGAAAACGATGCATTCCTTCGATTGTGGATCTAAAATTTTGTCTTGACTGACAAGACTGACAAGATTTTCAGTAAAATCAAGTATTTAATAGTCATTATCTTAGTCCTCCTAGCCAGCCAAGGCTAATCTTGTCCTACTTTACCACTGAGCATGATTTTGTACAATAATAAAATCTGAGGGTAATCTCAAAACATGAGGACAACATGCTAGAAAAAGTGAAATAAACGTTTAAAATCCATAAAACGTTGAAATTCCTAACCAATTCAATTTATTATTAACAAGCCAGTATGTTATGAAGGCACTATATCACCTAAAAAATACCTGTAATTCAAATTTTGTTGTTGTGTGGGTGTGGGAACTCAAGCTCCAGCCAACAGTTCCGGCCGCGCCGCGATCCGGTCGATTTTCTATTTTTAGCTTACCTGGTTTCTTTTAAACGGGTTGTATTTATAGCAACTGCTTAAATACGTACTTGGAATAAATCCAAATGTACTTCACGTTAAGTAACGTTAGCCACAAACTCTGAACTGTAAACGACTGCTACACATGGAAATAAGCGGCCACTAGATTAACTTGCATACACATACACATGAATTCACGCCTATTTTTCTATAGAATAAACACTACAGAACAACTGATACGATGGTTACCAACACCTTTTGCTTCGATAAATTGCAGCTCTTGTTCAAAGCTGCAATTTATTTTATGTAATTGCAGCTCTTCTGAAGATATCAGTGGTCAATGGACACACACCTCCTTTGGTGTGTTTTCAATGTATTGCCCATTTTAAGGACTATGTTCAATGGTGTCTCGATATATCAACTGCTTCCTTGCATCGTTTCCCTAATCTTGGAGGTTGTGACATGTCATGCTTTCAAGACCTTTACCTTGATGGTGTTCCTCTACTTGCTTCTACTTTCGTACCTTTTAAATTTTGATGTATCATAGATCAGCAGTAGTAGAAACAACAAAAATACCATTCAAAACATACATCCAACACACAAACCTACATCCCGAAAAGTACCCAAAACAGTGCCAAAAATAAAATGCATTCAACCCTCCACTGCAAGATCAGGGCACTCACAACAGTCACTTAAAAACCGTTCCCGCATTCATCTGCTCCAGCTTTATATCGCGATGCGATCGGTCACATTGACCCAAATGAGCGGCATTTGGCGACGCGCGCGCTACCACATGTCGCCCGAACCGCGAGGGTTATGCGATACTTTCGTGTGGAGTGCCATCCATAGACGGGTATGATAGCTGTTTCGATAGTAATTGAAGTTGCGGTGGAGCAATGGATTGTGATATGGGGGAATTGTTGTGTAGATTTTTGTTGTTGGTAATGTTGCTGGGCCTCACGTGATGTTGCTGTTTTAGTATGTGTTAGTATATCTTTTGGTAGATATGAAAGAACGTAAAGAATGTGATACAATGGATATCACAATAAACGGAGCTATTGTAGTATTTTTTTAAAGAACTTCGGCGTAACCATCATAATAACAAAGCACTAGACCCAAAGATAGGTCAAGGCCTCTCAGAACGAAGGCAACAAAAGCTTGATTGGAGAACAAAACAAGTATTAAACATAAATAAGCAAGTTTACACAACGAATAAGGTAGATCCTACATCCTCCACATTATGTTGGTCCAATGCAATATAAACAATCATAAAACATGGAAGGCGTACATTTTTACGAGATAGCCAAGGCTGGCCTAAAACCTAAAACCATAAATTTCATGTAATGTGCTCAACACTTTATTTAGTAGGAGACGCTTATAACTTGCTACACGTTTTAAACTAGGGTTTATCACGCGGTTGCACCCACACATTAAGTAAAGAAAACTCAACAAGAATTCATTCAGTTGCAATCTCCACACTGCATACACATTAAATCCCTTTAAAAATACACCAGCAAAATTATTTCTCGAAATTATGCGTGCAAAGAACCTAATCTTGTGAGGTCAGTTGGTTTCTCTATGCTTAATATTCAGTAAGGTTTTGCATTTTTACATTACAGAGATGGACGAAACTAAACAGAATTATACTAAAACCTACCCAATTGGATTTAAAACAAAAATGAATGAGAAAACAAAAAACATAAAAAAACGCCTCTTGACAATGTTTCACAACCAACAAGTAAGATTTCGTGAAAAAAAATCTCGTAGCCAAGTTTCGTAGCAGATATTTCGTAGTGCTACGGCGTAGGCAAGATGTCGTAGCCATACCGTAGCAACGAGCAGCGCCAACAAAATGTCATAGACGAGGCATCACAAACGCGTTTCGAAACGTTGCAAGCGTTCTGTATACAATGTGAATTATATGAGGTATCCAGTTACTGTGAAAATTTTCCATTAGAAAGTTATCACACCTGAAAGATATCGGTTCCGACAGGTTGAAAATAAACAAGGAACATTAATGAAATTTTCATGAGAACACGAAAGGAAATAAAACATTAATCAGCCCACTACCTACACGTCTCATAAACACGTAACGACAGCCAAAGGAATACATAATTAAATTCATTAAATCACTGGCGGGCACAGAATGCGTAATGAAAAACACTGGACCATCGAAACGGCGATCACGTCACATAAATCGAACTATTTTTATTGGCAACTGGCTAGCGTTGGCAAAAAACGGGTATGCCGACTATTTGATTGCTGAAGTATGTCCATATTTTTTGCCAACGCCAGCGTTTTATGTTTTGCAGCGCCATCTGTCGGGCGACGTATAAGTCGCGCGCAGATGTCGCTCGACGACCCCAAACTAATAAATGAGAAGGCCCTGCGGGAAATTAAAAATAGTTTGGCGCAAATCAACGCTTCAGGGCTGAATATTGAACTATAACTTTGTTAACTCGCATTGTTTTTATGATCGGGCTCGTATCGGGAGGGTTTCAATTAAATTCCTTACGTTGCCCAGTACGTTCTCGTACTGCGGATTATTAAATTTCTATCTAAATGTGATTTCACCCCGAAACGGCGAGTGATCTCCCAAATTGACATAAAATTACATGATTTGAATAGCAAATGAGATAATATCGATTGGTTGTTACTGGTTTACATAAATAACAGTGCGCCGGTTCACTTGATAGACATGTTTATTTATTTAGGCGGAGAGAATTACAAATGAGAGACTTCAATTTAATTTATTGAATTTTTTTATGAGTGGGGTAAAATAAAAATAAAATCTTGTTCTAGAAAGCGGTTTTATTTTCAGCCAAATCGATACACGGTATATTCTGTCGTCTCGATACATATTTTATTACGCCTCTGCCGTACCGTCGCGAACGTTCCCAACAGCAACTTTGTTCCATTATTGGTACTTCCAATCAACTTTCGTCGCCTTTACCTGCACAAGTTGCAAACAACAGTTAGTTCACAGAAAACTTACGTTTCCATACAAAACCGAATATTTTCGTCGCAATATTTTGCAAAAATAGTACAAAGTGAGTGGTTGTGAACATAAATGAAAAGTTGCACAACTTGAAACATTTTTGAGCGCTTGTTCTGATTTACACTACGATATTTCTTCAAGTTTTCATAAAAGCAAAGTGGGTAGTGGCCATATTTTCATGGGTATTTTTATATCTCGTGCCAGAACCAAACAATGGAGATTTTAGTACCAGCTTTGGCAATCAGTTAACTTTACTGTTATTGGAGTATTCTAAACGTTTCCAATTTTTATATTAAATCTATGAACAACGAAAATAACTTATTCGAAAATATTATCGTAGTACGGTAGTTTGTTGAAATATTTGAAAGGTTTTACATTCAAGGTACTATTATTCTGCCGTCTCATAAATCTTTGCAGTTATTTCATAGATAAAATTTTCTATTGTCAGATATCATGCCATTATTTTATTTACGATGGCCAAGGAGTCTATAATATTTTTTTAAATAACCTACCTGATAATTTGGAAATAAAACTCAAGTTCCAAAATACGCTTCTCCAGTTAAAAACATTTCCAAACATCTTTACAAAAGTATCTCTCATAATAACAAGCAATAGAAGCACTTACAAACCCATTCCGAAGGATATATAGCCTTTTAAATATACTGTCCAGGAAGTTTCCACGGAAATACTCTTTTCGCTGACATTATCGAGAGCAACTTCCCCGTTATCGGACTTCACAATCAAAATATGAATATTTATTCGATGGCGAAATTAACTCGATCGCCATTTGTTTCGTTCATTTTCGTTCATTCGATGCTTATTGCCACAGAGATCAATAGAATGAAAATTGTTTCGAAAATTTGCCTTTTTTAATTGGTATTTTTATTAAGTTTTTGGTCATTTTTTGTTTTATTTTCGCTATCAAAATTGTTATTCCGATTTTACTTACTCCTTTCTCGACCATTTTCTAATTCTTTTTTGGCTTGTGATATATGTAAGTCGATTTCGTTATAAAGCCTCTTTGTATATCCTAACATTAACTTTTATAGATATTATTTAAAAAAAACAACCACCCATAACCGACTCATAATATGTTTCCCTCAATATTTTCGCGTAGGAACACGAATTTGATACAGAAGTTAAACATTATTTAGCACTTTTACGACCGCCATTTAGAAGTTGAGTAAACCGCTGCGTAAACCTTGTATGTGTTGTTAAGATTATCCTTTATACACACTAATAATTATTATGTGAATATTGCTGACTGTTGTAAATAAGAAACAATTTATATACTGCTGTTCGTAAAAAGTAAACAGTAACTAATTCTATCTTGGGACCTACTCTTATAGCAATGGTACTTTCTTATTTAAATCTGCTTTGAATAAAAGTTTAATTTAGGAACCTAATTCTCAGATTTGACAAATATTTTTCATTAAATCAAAATCTTCACAATCACGTTATCAATCTTATTCTTCCTCGACGTTAACATCATCAAATACATATTTAAGATGTGGATGTTAAGATGTGGGGATGAATATGTATACACCCCATGTAATCTACACCTCGCTCAAGAAACACCCCTTGCATCGCACCAACGTTTACCAGAGTACGTCGCTGCTTAAGAGTGGCGGATAATATTTATTTACACAAATAAATCCCGTCGTCAACCGGAGCGGCGTCTGCGAAGATCGTGTGGAGGAAATTAAAATCAGCGGCAGGTGCGAATAATGAGATTCCCATTACTCACACCCCGGTCGCCTGTACAAGTTTTCTTGCTAAATTAACGCTATAATCTAGGATATCTTGCGAAAATCTGAGAGCAAAACTTTTATGGTTTATAGTGGAAATCTTCCATCACAGACTTTTTATTTTAGGGTGGCTTTTTACCTCGTTTGATGGGTCTTCTTTGCCATAAGGTTTAGAGTACCTATTGAACTGTTTTACGATGGGAAACTGCTGACGTCAGGATTCTCAAGGAAGGTTACAGTTTGTGAATGATACTCATTTGAAACTTTCTTCTCCGCTTTGTGCTTCGAATTCCGTCATCACTACCCACGTATGTTTTTACATACAAAGGCGCGATTATAGCAAAATGTTTTGGATTTCTATTCCATTCATCTTTTTTTATTTATAAAACATGTCTTATGTTGACACAACAGGACTACACAATTATATTTTCTAGTTTTATCCATTTCTATTTGTTAAATTAGATATTTCTTCAACACCCACGCTAGTAAGCATCAACAGAGAGCGATTTGTTATCAACCGTACTATTATCGCCACTACAACAAATTAAGTAGGTACTTACACGTATAAAACCATATTAAAGTTTCAATCCGATTGCAAGACATTTTATTAAAATATACACGTTAATGCGACAATCTGAAACGCTTAAGAGGCGCTTTCCTGCGTAATTTCTCAGAATAAATGTCAAGTGAGTCGTTGCGCCCAACTCGCTCTGTGTGCTCGTTTCGCTCGCGAAGCTCAATGCGCTCGCTACGCTCGTGATAATTCTCGGCAGAGATGCAGAAATCCTGCGTTTCGGTACGTGCATTACTGCATAATGTCGAGCTAGCAATATGTTTAGCTTACGTTGCATGACGGCTATTAGGTGACGGCTTTGCAATTTTAAGGTCGTTTGTTTGAGTTATGTTTGACCTTTTCTAAATGAAGTTGGTCCATTGGTTTGTACGTTGACAATTTTAGTCAGATTACTGTGCACTAGTCTTTCTTTTCCACTGAGTTATTTGTCAGTGTTAAAAACTAAAGGAAGTACCTAAGCTGGATACGGCGCCATCTTACGATAGATCGTTCTAGCGATCCTATTCGCCGCGTATTTATAAAACACACACCTATGAGTAAAACCTCAACTTCCAAAAATATATGTCTTAAATTTATGGTTAATTGCATTTTTGTTTATTTGAGATGGATTTGCTCTTGACTCTAGTCTAGGTCATAGATGACAGAGACAAAGTCGACGATGGATTTTACCCAGAAGAAACCTGTTGTTCACTCTAATTTTGAAGAGATTAGGGTTTTATGCGTTCGAAAACACACACAGTGCGACAGACACAGGCAGAGAGTTCCCACTCCTTTGCCTTGATTCCTAATGATCTTCTCAAATCATCCTAGTAAAAATATCGCACATACCAAAACACGTCTTCTTAGAAATCCCCACGTCCCAGCGCACGCTAAAGGTTTCTCCACATAAGAGCATTAGGCGCGGCACTAATGTCGGTAGAACAGCGTCGCGAGTCGAGCGTCGCGCGTCACCTTCGGGTTTTCTAACAACGTTACTTTAATCTATCACGTTAAGCTGAGTGATGGGGTTAGGCCTTGTAACTGGTTTGCATAGATTGCTACCTGGTATGAGGTGGCGTATTAGAACTTTGGTTAGGTTTTCGGTTATAGTTTTTAACACGTGCTTTAGGTTTAAAACATCCCTAATTGCAAATTGGACACCTACGTTTTTAACATTTACCACGAAACTGGTGAACCTAGCTGCACACATGTTCGTACAAATGTCGCCACAGAGACTATCTTGTGCTTCTCGCATCCAACGGATATTCGCAACTATCACCAAGTCATCTGTCCATGACCGTAAAAGAAAAGAAACCGAGATTAACTAAACACACAAATAACAAAGGACACTTTTTACTGACAATTAAGAGAATGCTGCTACTACGAAAGGAATCCATTAATAATTTTAAACCAAACACAAGATTAATACTGTTGAATACCGGGACCTATAGTACATTCCATATTTAGAAGACAACTCCACAGACTTTCCAATCCCGACACCATTCTACAATAAAGTCAACATTTCAATGCTTTTAAACGGCAATAGATCACTCTCGGCATTTACTGGCTCGCTCGCCTATATCCTGATATTGGACGTGCGTCGGACGTACGAGTGTAGTGCGGACTGACACTCAGTGACGTGTCTGACGCATGAGTTAGGCAAGCTTTCCATATTCAAGCTTTGATACATTCGAAGCCTGGGAAAATTAGTCAATTGATAACGAATTAGTTTGTAACAAATTTAAATTGGATTTTTTTTAAGAAAACGATTTTTCGTGTGACAAATCGTAAAATATTTTTTTCAAATAAAATTCCAGTGCGTTATAATAACGTTTGGCAAGGGACTCAAAAGTTGACCCAAAAATAACCTTGATTACGAATCGGTATCGACAGGACAGCTCAATCTAATCCTTCAAGTTATTTGAAGATAATTCCATATAGAACACTAGCGGACGTCACGCGGTTTCGCCCGCGTATTTTCCGTTCCCATAAAAGTACGGGAGTAAAATATAGCCTATGTTACTCGCTGATAGTGTAGCTATCCATTGCTGAAAGAACTTTTCAAATCGGTCCAGTAGTTTTTAAGTTTATTCGTTACATACAAAAATACAAATCTTTCCTCTTTATAATATTAGTATAGATATAGATAGGTCTCCTACTCGTAATTTCAGCTCAAAATGCTACTAGAAATCCTGTACCGTAACAGCAAACTGCAAAGCCTTACTCGCTTAGCCCGGGCTTCTTGAACTAAGCTGTCTAACATGCAACATTACCATAAGCGGTGTGCTATCGTAAAAATATGCAAACGCCAGAATTACACATTAAATATTCGTCTCCGACTGTACTTGGGAGATAGTGGGCCATAGTGGAGAGGCTTGCGTTTACACTACTGTAAAATATTACGGGCTCAGGCCTTGTCTCATGGATTATGCAATACTGCACGTTAATAAACCAAGATAACAGGTGAATGCGACACGGTTCTAAGTGCGCTTGTGTTGTACCCTGCATCTGGGGTTATGGTACTTTGTCGAATTTAAATTTTCGGTTGTGAGTGGAAGATTTGAGTGCAAGTGTGCTAAGCCTAAGTAAGTTACATTCACGCATTAGGAAGTTGGTTTTACGTGTAGTATACGCATGTTAGGAACTAAATTCAAGTTATTCTTGTAAAATAGTAATAGAAATGTTGCTAGACAATTTATTGTGAAAAGTGGGGTTTTAGGATCTTCCCAGGTGCTCATCGCAAGGTTATTAATGTTAAAAAAATATATCGCAGAGTATCAAATATATGTATATGTTAAAAACTGCAGAAGCCTTTGATGACTTATATATGGCTAGTGAGTTCGGAATAATGATTTCTAAGACAATTAATTAAACGAATCGAATGGAATGCTAAGAAGCAGATGATAAATTTGTAAGTTTCACATTCGAATAATATTTTTAAGTACTTAATATAATCAAAGATAGTAGTTAGTATATCAAACTAAAGTGTATATTCGTAATGTGTATCTCAAGACAATTTCAATAACTGGAGACTTAGAGCTGACATTTCAATAGTCTGATATTTTTTACCTAAGAATTATGACGGATTGATAGCTTTTGTAAATGTCAAACAGCCATTTTTATTTATAAGTTCAATTTTCATAATGTTACTTTTGAAAAATCACCCCTTATGCAACTAACATCAATCTTCGAACCTCGGCTAAGATTCACTCAGCTTAGAACCTGACAGCGGAACTTATCCTTGCTACTCCTTCAAAATTGCCCATCTCCTTTAATAAGACTACACTTATACCAACAAGGCTCACGGCAAACATCCTACGAACTAATTAATTTTGTCCTGTACAAAACCTACAGAATCACAGAGCAACAATCAGGGAACAAAACAAAGCTACAGCAACCGATACAGACTAAATGAGTCTAGGAGCGAATTAAAGGAAGTATTCCGTATACGTTAGAGAGAAATTCGATAGATAAAGATAGTTCGAGTTGGTAGTGAGTTGGAAGGAATCGAATGGCCTAATAGGAAATATGCATGCAATTTTTTTATTTGCAAAATAAAATACTTATTATCTCTAGTTAACAATTATGAAAGAATTTTTAAAATACCTTCGTTAGTGATGAAGTTATTAAGCTTCAATGTTGACAATTAGAAAGAGAAGTCCGATACAAACTGTGACGTCAAATACTATGACGCCTATACTGCTGCCATAGAAAACAGCATTTTCGCGAGAGGGACAGATATATTGGTTTAAAATAGTTATATCTCGTTTGTGTTTCGGTCAATTCCGATTCTTTTTTCACTGTTAGTATTACTTTTTTGTATACTTCTAAATAAACTGTTTAGATACTAAAAACAAAAATCATGCATATTCCCTATTGGGTGTCTAGTTGTTAAGATGTGAAAAATATGCAAGATATTCATGCAGGTTTACGAGTAAATGAGATTCGCCTTTTCCTGAGCTTCCTCTACCGTAGACAATCCCACAGGCACCATGAATTGTTCCTAGATATAAAGTAGCTTTATCACTCAGCGGTAGTGAAGCTCTCTATGAGTGAAAGATCGTCATAACTAAGCAATGCATTTGATAGCATTCTGCTGGGTTTCTATGAATTTCGCCTCTTTTCAACGGGTAATTTTAGCCTTTGAAAATACTCAGATAATAACAAAATCCAAAACTGATTTCGTATCGTAAGTTATATCCACAATGCAGTTAAATTTAAGACCCCATTCGTGTCGTAAACCTACACACAGATAAGATTAAAGTCAAGTTAAACAACCAACTAAATCTGCAGCTACACAAACCCACTTAAAAAATCTCCCCACAATACTTGCAAACGTAGCGAAACGTCCACTTAAACTATTCCCATAATAGGTCCGCAGGCTAGCCCGGTGGCCGGAACAAAATAAGTAAGTACACAAGATTAATTGTCCCTGGCGGACAGCAACGGAAGCGCATCCTCCGTGCCGCCGCCATTTTGTGCGATAACACCAGTGTACACTGTCGAAATGTACTGCCTGTCGATGCGGCTAACGTCTTTGTGCAACTAGCCTTATTTAGGGCACGGGGCTTGGTGATTTAGCGGTGATGCTGTTTTGTTAAAAGGCTAATTACGTTATTGAATATTTATTTATTTAATCTTTATTTACTGGTGGTACTTATGCGGACTTAATGCAACAAAACAATATTGTGTGTGTTAGGGACTAGAGATAAAGTCATGATTAGGTTGACTAGTGCCCGGTTTATTAGGTACTTCTTCGGTCGTTTATCTGTCCGTTAACCACAAACCAACCAATGGTGTTAAGACACCATTGGCGCTTGGTGTGCAAACAATATCTATTCCAGCTTAGTTAACGGATGCTTCGTTTAATAAAGAGACTTATAGAACAGTTGCATCACTAGTTACTGAGTTAATCTCATGAAAGCTTCACTCAAAGCCGACAGCCGCCCGACTACAATCGCTTCGATCTCTATCAATCCCAAGCCGAACAAAATGCATCGTCATTCTTTGCATCTAACTTGTCCCTCAAAGTAGTCAAGTTTATCGCCATCCGAACTTAGTCCACATATCACACCCGGGCTTACAGGGGATCAGAGCTAATCAGAATCCCCGCTTCGAAGGCTTATTCGTCGCCTCAGTATAAGCAGTGTAAAAAGATCGCTAAAACAAGATAAAGCTTGGTGACAACTTGTGTAACTCGACAACCCTGCTTCTGACGGCCCTGCGAATGACAGGATACCCTCCCGCGACCCGCCTCACACCCCCTCTAGCCTCGCAAACCACTTTGCACCGTCCGATACTATCTTTTACAATGCATTTTTCTTAGAATATAAATTTATTCGCATCCCATTGAGATATCGAGAAGTCTCCGAGTTTAAAATCCATCCGATTTCAAAGTTTATCCTTTGAAGTCTTGGATGGAATTATTTTCATTGAGAAACTTACAGGAGTTTGAGTAGCCTGTGAACTTGAAAATATTTGGATGTCTTACTTTATGTTTTCGTTAGATCGTGAGACGGACCGAAAAGGTATTTCTTTCGTGTATTAGATACGTACGTGACTTTAGTCCCTAGTCTTGATTGTATTTAATTCGTTAATTGCCAACTTTCTCCGAGTTTATTTGAATCTTCAACCAGTTTAAATCCCGTGAAAGGTTTTACGTATAAAAGTAAAGAGTTTTAAAGACCTAGATTAGCCAATAAGCTCTTGAGCCAGATTACATGTTGTTATGAAAATGTTAGAAATTACACTCATAAGTAGAGCAGGCTACAATCTTCACAAACGTGGAGTTTCCACGAAATACGAGTCATCTGTCTGTGCTAATTATACGTACTTAGTGCAATTCCCGCAGAGCTGTGCTCATTGCATATTTTTGCACACATTTGCTGACTTAACGATTTAAAGCAAAAAGGACTTCGCTTATTTTGTCTCCCTGGCCGCTAAAGATTCTTTATTTATGGTCTTCGGTTCCTATTATTTTATGGATTTTACAACACTAGTCTGATTGGCTACTCTGTGGCCACTTGTGTCAGCTAATCGATATCAGGCTTGGCTGTGGCATCAGCAAGAATACAATGCTTCTATACAAGATGTACTATTGACTGTTGGCATTCTATTCTATTCTACATGGACCTCTCCAAAAATGTTTCAACAATGTTTGTTACTTTGTCTTCCAAATCTGGCACTGAACTTGGCCACCATATTCTTACAGCGACATTGTCATCTATGTATACTATCGAGCATATACAGACGTTTTTGGTCATCAGTACCTATACCGTATTTTCCTTCATACCGTCACTTGTGATCTTAGTAATTTCTAGCAGTATCAAGATTCAAAGCCTTTATTTCAAATTAACCATTTACAGGCTTTATAAAGTTTTATTATATAAACTTTTGAATTGTCAATGAATGAAAATATAATTTTGATGGAAATGTACAAATATGCTTACGAGGTTTATTATACTTAAAACTTATTTAGCTACATTTTGTGCCGGTACATCGAAATCTGTATAAATCTCTTCTGTATTTGTGTTCTCTTAAATACGTTTAACGAATGTTGTTCGTTGTTTCAAACAAACATTTCCCTTAACAGAATTGCTGAAGCCTGAAGTTGAAATTGGCACATTGCTGAGAAGACTTTTATTTTGAATCCTGCTTCAAACAAAAACTTTTGAAGTCGACTGTAGTTTTAACGCAATACAATTTCGGTTACAAAAGAAGAAGTTTTTGGAGTATTAGTGAAATTTTCTGATAAGTCTATAAACTGATTTTTTGTTTCAAAAGTACAGAAAATTTTACTTACATTTCATTGAACTATGAGCTAAAATAATAAAGTAAACATGACACATCCGCAGGAAACAAAATAATAGTTACTCATCACACAAGAAAATTAAAACAAACTGCCATGATCTTTTGTTTCACTCATAATACGCTGTATTTCATCGAGTAAGAAAGAGACAAATGGAACATCCCGGCTCTCATGTCCCGTGTAATTATTCATGAAGACTCCGTGTGCTTTTTTATATACTTTTCAACACTCGTCCTGTGAATGGGTTAATCAAGTCATGCTCTCATTGTATGCTCTTTTCAAGTTATGTTCATTGCTGGAACTCGTTTCTATATTCTATTATTTTATGCATTTTGTCCAAAAAACATCTTTGCCTTTATTTTTGCCATTGATCAATGAGATTGTACAAGTAGTGACTTTGATTGTAACGAATATTATCTAAAAGAGGGTCTGATAGACATAAAATCAGAGCCCTAATAATTGAGACAGGAAATATTTCGTACACACCAACAAGAATTATGTTCGTCCTACTTATGAATGTAGACGTTTCATATCGCTGCTACCAGCGAGAACAATGACAATAGCGCCCAACATTCTAAATCTCATAATCCTATGATCACACAAAAGGGATTCTTTCTTTGTAGAAGCCACCGTAATCCCTAAGTTGTACGAAAATATAAAAAAAAATGTATAAATCATGGTCCAGCTTCCCTTCAGTCTCTCCGTTTAATCTCTGTCACATAGTAGGGGAATATCGTAAATCATGGCGTTATCGAAGACTGTTATAAAATATTGAAAATGTTCAGTTTTCAGTCATTCATCTTTGGTATTATGTACATCGCTTAATGGACTTGAGAGCCAAATATTTGGAGGCGAAGTACCGAGTGGTGGCGTAGTTGTGCTGAAGTATTGAGAATGTTACTGCTTTAAATGATGTATCGTTCTTGTTCGGTGTTGTCAGCCATGTTGTCAACATCACTGTTCTTGTTTAAAAGGTAGTAATAAGTCAGTGTCGATTAATCAAAGAATTTCCTTACTCTTAATTATTGCACTGAAAGCCAATGAAAGCATTTTAAGCCTACTAATTTCATTATATTTAAATTGTTATTTTTTCTTGTTCTTTTCATGGCGATTGACTGCCCAATTTTTCGGACCAGTTTTGTGGCTACTTGGACAGCTCGTTTATTGGCCATTTCATTGCTAATTAACAATTCTAAGCAACGCTCACCATTCTTAGTTGAAACACTCGCAAAGAAACACACCATTGCTCACATACATACATATGTAGCTACGTAGGTACCCGTAAACTATCGCAAAACTAATCAGTTCGCAACGCAAACCCATCGACTACATTCCTAATGAGACTTCCTCGCAAAACCTATCTATCTGTCCCTAACGTCGAAACTTACGATCTCCTACTACCCACTACTTTCACCTAGGTAGGGATAGGTGTGCAAGATTAATCGCCCGTGCCTCTCAGAATGGTACGGAAACGCATCCATATCTGTCCAGTGAGGACCATTCACCATTCCACGTTTCCTTAGTCCAGTAAATATGTATTCAGTTTGTGTGCCAACCAACCACTTAGGAGTAGTGTTACCGAAGCATTTGCAAAAGCGATGGTCCTTCAATAGATTTTGACATGTTTAAAGTTTGTTCTCGATGTTTGAGCACTCGAATAAAAAGATGGATGGTGGTTGTTTTGAGATGGAAAAATCTTAAGGTAACTAGTGGGAAACACTTGGAAAACGGCTGGACTTTCAAAACAGTCTATCATTGTGATGCTTCATAAACAAAAAAACTTTCTCTACGTTCTAGACCCATACAAAACAATGCCTACTTTCGCATCAGCCTATTCATAAATGAAGGAACAAACTCATTCACACACTCGTTTATATCATGCTCTTTCTCACACACAGCTTTAAAACAGCAATTAATAACGCAATTATAATTCGAACAACAAACTCACACACACGACACGAACTTGAGAGACAATAAACAGAAAACTTTCCCGACTGCCGACAAAAATAAGAAGGTACTTACTTCCTACTTACTTAGCGAACTTGGAACACAGTCAACTCCGGGATGCCCTCGAACACCGATTAACGAAACCCATTAGATCATCTTAGAGCGATTATTATTTAAATGCGGTTCACGTTGGCAACTTCTTGAATCACCTGCACCCCTCCGACATTTGTAAGCACTTCAGGACCTGCCCCCAAACGTCTTCAGAACGAGGAATTAAAAGTAGCTCATTCCTCCTGGAAGAGACTGTGATGTTTTTATGAAAAGGAAATTGCATTATTGAGAACGTTGTTCGAAGAATATTAATTTCCGATTAGTGATCTCACTGTGATTATGTTTTATGATGTTGTGCTTTTCATAATATCGTTTAGTTTTATGAAATATTTTCTTATGAATTAATATAAATTAGTTGAATTGAGAAGACGCTAGACACTAGTTATGTGTGACAAATAAATTCTAAATATGTAGTCACAAAAACCAATTGAAAAATAAATTGTGTACATGTTTTACACGTGTATGTTAGGTACATAACATTGTGTAGAACACGTGCACATTAACCATGTTCGCGAAACATTTCCGTCTTTAAACACATCTTGAACGTTGATAACACATTCTAGCTTGCGACTTCCAGTTTCTTAATACTTGCGGGGAAGCGGGGGCAGCACGGCACGGTCGTGGTGCACAGGAAATTAAATCAGGGCCACCTAACTTATATAATCGTGTGCCACTCGCAATTTTGCCGCTTTAAGAAAATGCGGGTCAAGTATGACCTGAATTTTTATACGGTAACACTGAATCGAACGTTCCAATGTTATTTAGGAAGCGGTGAAGGAATTTCATCGGTGTTTTTATATGAGAGTTGGGTGATGATAGGTTTAGCTTGCTTTATTGCTCTTTTCATAAACACCTTTGGAATTGATATGTTCGAAGATCTTCCAGTTTACTTCGTGGAAATAAAAACCAAATATAAAAACGATATTCCTTCTTTATTCCCCTACAAAATTTTGATTAACCTCACCTTTTCAACATACCGAAGACACTAAAACGGAAGCCCTCTAAGGATGCTCATTAAATCCCTACAAGTAAGTCTTATTTACGCACAAATGATTTATTTCCAATCCCTAATTTCATCAAAATTCCTCTTTAGAAGACGTTCCTCTGAACTGGAAGACCTTCGAATGTATATTTTAAGATTAATTTATCCTCAACGATCGCTCCTTTTGTGTGTTTATGGGGACGGGTGGTCCGTTTTTCCCTTACCTCCTCTTATTTGATAGCAGGACAAACTGAGCAACAAAAGGTTCTTGGTTTATTTTGTAGCATCATCGCATAATGAAAGGAAAATGTAGTCCAGTAACATAGTGAGTCTGATACATTACGTATAACAATGCGCAAGGTACCTACGTACTCCTATGCTTTACAAACAACATATCACCTTATTGCACAACAATGCAAAAAAAAAAAATTGGTTGTCTATAAAGTCGGTTTACGGACGATAGTTTAACGTGACAACATCTACAACTTTAACACAAAAATGAATCTTGAAAAGTCAAATTCAGTATTAAACACATGCTGTTTTATACCAGAAACATATACAGCCAAAGTCCACTTAGATACTTTTATGTCTTTTTAGGGGGACTAATGTGCAGAACTAAAAATAATTAATAATTTTCACAGCAATGATGAGAAAGCAGTCCAAAACTGGACTAAAGTCTCAGCCGTAACTTTCTCAGAACTTAAATTATACTCCGTACTTAAATAAATAAAGACCAAGGTACCCCAAACCTCTCAATTTAAATTAAACAAGAAAAGCAGCACTTAGCCTGCAGTAATAGACTCAAATAGAGCATAAACTTGAAACTAAGCTTTAGTTTACTTGAATAATTGCCGCTGTTGTCCAAACTTAAGCTAACTTAAGCCGGCTAGTGTGTCTACAGGTTTACTCTCGTATTATGGCTGACATACGGACAGACGGACCGATTAGATTTGGACGAGTAATGTCGCTTGACCAGTGTTTTGAAACGCGGAGACAGCTAGGCTATACAGCGCTTTGCAAATGGGTCAAATTGTACTTGATGAAAACACAACACCTGACCACCCGTCAGCCTCCTGTTTTCCTTCAATCTCTCTAAATGAATATAAGTTGTTATGGTGTACAATAAAGAACTAAGATTGCCACGTTCAGATCCTGGATGTTACCGGTGGTTGGGACTTAAGGACAAGAAAGAAGCAGGTGCCAGAAGTAGTAAAGTAGATGGCGCATGAAGAAGCCTGCAGAGATCATCAAGAATGACAGCAGACACCTTCTGGGCTCGCTCATACCTTTGTCTACTGCTAGAAATGGGCTTCTCACATGTGTTGCCACATGGATCGGTTCTGTGCTTCTCGCATCCCACGGATTCACGCAGCTTTGTGTGGGGGCCTTTCTACGCTGCATCTTCTGGTACATGGGTGGCTTTCGAGAACCTTTCACTATCAGTGTTGCAAGCAATGTGCCCTGCCTACTGCTACGTTAGTTTGTTGATTCTTCGGACTATGTAAATAAAGTTGGTTCTCCTCTAACAAGCAACATTCAAATGTTTAACACGCAAACGAAATGCGTCCCGCCAACTCCAAGCAATATTAACCACTATCATCCAACTATACCATTATTGCTATTGTCATTGACAGATACACGACCAGGAACACGTAATCAAATAAACGTCTACCATGCAATTTACCTAATCACTTGCTGACTCAGATACAAGGAGATACATGTGGATGTACCTATATGTATGTATGTATAATGATAGGGGACAAATTTAAACATCACTCTACATCCATATTGTGCTATACATGTAAAACAGTTTCGTGTGACTGATTGAGAGACTGACTATCGAACCATAAAGAACTAGGGATATTTCAAAATTATATTTTTCTTGTAGGGCCGATTGTTTCTGTCGTCAGATCCTTTTTGTCCGAAATATGGTGGTCATGCATGTGGTGGTATTCCCCAAATCAAGTAAATAATCTGAATATTAAAATAATATATAAAACCCTGAGAGAAATAAAAGTTCAAAATATTGGTCAAAACCTAATTGTTGAGAGGGTCAAACCAAATATTGTAGATTTATGTAAAAGTAAAAAACTATATGCATATAATATTTAAGTTACATAAGTTTAACCCAAAGAAACACACACATACCCTCATTTATGTAATAAAACTTAAGTGTTGCCAGGAACACTTTGAAGTTCTCATGGCATTATATGTAAGTGCAAAAAAGCTGCGTGTACCTGACTAGGTGGTCCTGGCTCAGAATAGAACGCTCTGTATAGCTATCTTCCTGTGCAAAACGAGGATGTTACTAAGGGGACGCATAAAGGGGATTTATACAGTTGGCCTAAATGCAAAACACGTAAAATAAGAAGGAAAGCAAAAATATTTATTGACACAGAACTGACATGCGTACAAATTATAAATGTTTACTAAAATTCCTTAACGATATTAGTACCTACCTTTTAAATTACGGCAGGAAACAAAATAAATGAAACTGTATGGGCGACTTCGCCTATCTGTCTGTCACAGACAAATCTAAACTAAAATTTCATGCCATGTATATTTCTATTTTCCTTTTGCTTCACAGGCCACAAAAAAAAGTTAATTATTAAACAAGCCGAATGTCCTCCGAGCATTTCCGAAGCTCCCCGAACGTGAGTGCAGTGTATCCCCCATAAGTCTCGGGTTAATAGCAGGCAGTCTAAACTGAATTAACCCAGTCCAGAGCACTGGCAACTTTGAGCACCTGAGTACCTCTTGCTATCAAGTTTCATGAAAGACTTGCCAGCATTCGCTGAAAAGCACTAACTTTCAGTTAAGTCGGTCAAAATAATTCCGGGGTGCTGTTTTAGTACATAATTTAATAGAAGAATTTTCGTGTATCGTGTTTGATATTCATTTTCATGAGTAAAATCGCTCAGCGATCCAGTTTTGCCCAAAACTGTGAGACAATATCCTGGTATCCCGGGAAACATCGGAGCTTCCCGATAACGACAAAATAATTAGACAAATGAAAATCATATTAGTACAACAGTTACTTTGACACAACTATGTATTCAGTACCAAACAACTTTGTTTGCAAGAATCTATTTGAAAAGCCATCGCAAACACATCCTAAACTTCTTTCACATTTATCGCTTACCAGTATTATTTTTCCGCCGCTTAACCTAACAAAGGAAACAACACAATTGACGTTGATTTTTTTCCACTGGCAACGCCCGCAAATAATAATTTACACGGCAACATTTCAATGATAAAGCGAAGATTTTTCGTGGCATTGTCCGGTAAAAATAGAAGGCGATAACATACGAGCGTTGTTAGTCGTTACCATGGCAGGCTCGCCCATTAAACCTAACGAGCCAAGCTCGAGAGGACAAAATGTCCTGCCTGCCAACAATGGCCGGTAGGGACGTGCCGCTGTTAGTCGATACCATCGGTGAGCGTGTAATCGATTTGACTTATGTCGAATATTGATGGTAACGTAACCTTGTAGCTATTTGATAGGTGGTCTCGAACTATCTCGCAGTGTCCTACTGGATATCATCGTTAGTGTACCGTCGAAATAAGAATAAGAATAAATTTATTAAAAAGAAAATATAGGTTACAATTATTGTGTGTTATACAAGATTGTTTAGTTTCTTTAAAAAATAATCCTAAAAGAATTTTCAAAGACTTCCTGCACTAGGCTAGGCCTGTGCCGCAGGATTTTAGGATTCCTATGCAGTTACAAATTATTAGTAAGTGTACACAGAATAACATACATAACAATCACGTTTCCAAATGAACCTGCTCAAATAATAGTGTAAATGGGTACTCAGATAAGCAGAGGGTTGACGCGAAAAAATTCGCATTAAACGCTCCCAGGTTATCAACTAAATACATTTTACACTGAAAACGAAAACTATCCAATTATGCATAAATTCCGCTTACGTACCTTTGTTTGTACAAACAATCTCTATACGATTTTCCCGAATAATCGACTCTTTGGATGGGCAGTGGGTGTCCCAACACTAATAATGACCTTTACCTTACAATATGTAAGTGACGCATGTTCCGTAGTTGTTAGAGGAGGACCTTTTCACTTGGATAATTCATCGTGTCTCCACTTCAGTCAAAAAAACCGTTACGATACAATACTGCCTACATAGCGATTGTTTGGTGAAAAATTCTGAGTATATTTTTTCCGCGACTTTGTGTCTTTTTCTACCCTTTGTCGATTGTTAAAACATATTGAAGATTCTTAAAAGTTTTCTTATGTATTCTCTTGAATAGACTGTTAAAGTATCATGAAAATCAAAGTTGGGTCAATAAGTCAAGAGTGAATAGGTTACTTCTATCACATCACACACACAACACATCACTTTTCATCGGTTAAGACTGTGATCGCACCCAAGCCTATGAATACAGTGTATATGTGAATTAATAACCAATCAAATGACATTACCTCTCAAAAATCGGTGGTAGAACATGCTAAAAATTATCCCAAGGGAATATACCCTTTTTTTTTAAGGATGGGAAATCATCAATTGACTTCTCCCGCTCTGGGTGGAGCGGAAGGGCGTGTCAGACTCTTACTGACTGAAACCCATCCATATTCCTTCGAAAGTCCTTTGCGTTCCAGGGCCGCGGTGACTCTTTCGAACAAATTCCGCAACCCTGGCAGGCTCTGGCCCTGCCGGGTCCCGTCTCCTAAGGGAATATATTCTTGGGATGAAAGAACCTGTTCTACGAGCATGTACTATTCCAAGACATGTCTACCTGTGTGCCATGTTAAGACGTGAAGAAGTAACAAACAGAGACAGACAGAGATACTTACTGTTAGTAGGGATTCCCGATTCACTCATCTATTTCTTCGCCCATCACTAAAAACGAGTACAGCACAGCACACAAGTTTCGCGCTATTATAAGTAAACTACGATTTATATCGTGGGCCACTTGTGGTGTGGGCTGTAACAGCGGTCGCCGCTAACGATGACGGATACCAACATCATGAGGGTTGCGGTTTTTATATCCCTCGGAGAGACTACCCGGTTGAACAGTATTTCTACAACTTAGTGGGACAAGCTTCTTGGGAGATCCGTATACGTTACCCCTTCACGTCTTTACGACCAGACCAAGATTTAGAATCGGATTTAAGATACTTTTTATCTCGGGAGAACGTTCTCTTTCAGAAGGTTTAAAGTCACCCAAAGGGCAATATGCTCGAAGTTTCCTTGCGTGATCGAATCAGGAATGAGCAACCAAGGTTACCGACATAGTCCGAAGGATCGCAAAACTAAAGCGGCAGTGGGCGGGTGACACTGCTCGTAGAACAGATGGTCGATGGGGCCGAAAAGTTCTGAAGTGACGACCGCGTTCCAGAAGACGCAGCGTTGGAAGGCCTCCCACAAGATGGACCGATGACTTGGTGAGGGTCGCGGGTAGCCGATAGATGCGAGACGCGCAGGACCGGTTGTTGTGGCGACACTTGGGGGAGGCCTATGTCTAGCAGAGGCTTTCGTTTTCGGCTGATATATTATATCATCATCAATGATAATGTTTTCTGGGGTAATTTTCGACTTTCACGCGGACACATCCGCTGGCTGGTTGTTATAAATAAGTCATAGGTTATGAAAATAATCGGAATCATATCTCAAAAGTACTTTCTGAGAATTCAACAACACCATTGTAAAAGTTGTGTATAATCATTAGTATAATAACCAATCTTCAGGTTCTGAGCTATTCATGTTAAACCCAGTATACTCGTATGAAAGATATAGGAAAAGGACTTGTTTACAGGCATTCCCCTGATGTAAACATTTAGCACTTTACGACACCCATGGGTAATGTGGGGGCTTATTCATAGTCCCGACTTTACAGAAACCCTACTTACTTTATAGGCACTTCATAATACATGCTTGTTACCTATTTTTACATTTTCTTCCCTAAAAACTTGTTAAAAAAACGACACAAAGATTACATTTAAACATTCATGTTTCATGCTTTTTAGCGTTCAAACATCCATAAGAAACGGAACCCTTGTAGGATCCCTCGAGTGACTGTCTGTCTGTCCGTCTGTCACAGACAATTTTCTCCGAATATACTGTACCGATTCTGTTCCTAAAGTATTGTTTGCGAAGTTTGGTACACATATGAACTTCTGTAACCCAAACACGGACACGTTACGTAAATAAATAAATTTTGAGTATGACTCAAACTCGTACTTGAGAGACAAACTAGAAAATTACAAAAAAAAAATTAAACTGTACCGTGTGATACATCAAATGAAAGGACTTATTATAAGGATTTTTTTTAATAAATAGTTCAGAAGTTATTCTAGAAATTAGACGAAAAACAACCATTCGCCCCTTATCTCATAAACTACCGAGCCAAAAACTTTGAAAATATGCAGATTGCAAGAAAATGTAAGAAATATATAGTGCTAAAAAAGCATGTTACAAAAATGAAATTTATTCGAAATCCTTTACACGCGAGTCCGACTCGCACTTGGCCAGTATTTTTCTTCTAATTTCATCATTTTATTCCGCAGTAATGACACCCTGAAAGAGACAAAGAATTGTTTTTCAGTTGATTGATAACAGTTTCGTGAATAAAAAGATATTATTTATCACTTTTATCTCTTTTATTTTCAGACTGATTAATTGTCTCAAGTTCTTCGTTTTTTTCACAACGTTTTTCTCTCGATGACAGTTTTATTTTATTTAGGACCGAGTTTTAGAAGAGGTTTCGTTAAACTGACTTTTTTGTAACAATCTGATAAATTGCATTACCTATGTCTTATTATAAGAGATTAATAGGTACCTAAATTATGCCAAGATTCACGTTATATAAAAAACTCAATATGATTACGTTCTGTAGGTACCTACTCTTGGTTACCTTAGATTTATTGAATGAATATTGAACTATTCATAGATTCCGAAATTTGTTGCCTGTAAAAGTTTTAGGCATTTTGTTTAGAAATTAACACTAAATACGATGCTTGATATAAAAAATAACACAATAAACAAATTTTATTATTTACTCTAAGAGTATTCCCGAGCCAAGAACCGTGCAAGATAAGGCGATTTTCAACCAATACAAGAAAAAGCCACAATACCGGCGGCAGGTGGGCGAGCGAAACACATCGGATATCATCGTCGTAAAACGTTATCTCGCACGTTTCGCCGAGAAAACGCTAAGTGTGACTTTCATTCAGTACAGAATTCTGTATTCCCTTTTTAAATCTGAAAATTTTTGAAGAAAATTACTAAATGCAGCTACCCTATTGGTTCTAATCGGTCTTTTCAAAAGGCGTTTAAATAGTGTTCTAATTGAAAGTTAGTTCAATAACATTCTTAATAATTTACTATGAAGTATGAATAGAGATTGAACTAACTTATTTATGGCCACAATTCCCACGCCCATTATCGCCACTTTGTTATCTGAAAAGTCAAATAAATGGGATTGCGTATGGGAAACATAGCCACCCGTGACCAAAAAAACAAATAAGCAGAAAACCTTCACACATTTTGGCACACGGTACCCTAAATATAATGTCTTTGGCAAAGTTGAGCTGGGCCATAAAACCTTGACTATGAATACAAGTTGTAAAGAGGATGTTACACGCCATGACGCGTGTACGACGATAAAAACTTTCAACTTTTACCATGGGAAATGGCCGCTTTGAGGTTTGGCGCCTATTGTGTTGGTTGGTGTAGTTTAAAAGTGGTTTTTACGTTAATCCATACATCTTTCATGTTATTTTTTGTTTTCGTGGACGTACAAAATCTCTTATCGCAACGCCTGGATGTGTGTGGCCCAAAGATATATAAATATTTTGTTCGGTGTGAAAAGCTAGCCATCGACCTAGATCCTCGCAGCAGCATCAAATACCATAGATTCATATCTTCATATATCACATAGATCATTGTTTATTAACCAAATGATAAATCGACCAATTGCGAGTAAGAGATCCTTATTAACGTGTCTCTATACTAAACCAATAAACCTGAAGCAGTTCCCAACTTATAACCGATTCCAAGAACCTCACCAATTCCTAAAAACTGAGCAGTCATAAACATCTTTTAAATTCACTCACACTTTCCCGTCCCTCTCATCATAAAATCCCCCGTCCACTAATTAATACCGTCTCTCATAAGTCACAACTTCACAGCACAACCTGCACCCAGCGTACATTTAATTTCCGCACATAAACGTAGCTCGGAAAGGAAACCGAAACTATCTCGAATCTAATTTAGGACATCTCTAGCACGCATACTTGCACTCCGAACTAAATTAGCTCTGTATAGAAAAATGATATATCTCCTCGGCAATGCTCGGTAAAACTCGGCGAGCTCAAAGCGAGTACGGTTTTAAAAAAAAAGAATGCGTTTCGGTAAGTTTACTCTGAAATGTTCTTTGTGTCCAAATGGACGTAATATTTGCTTTATGATGACGTCACGGTTTTTTGGAAGTTTGTTTCGAGTGTATATTTAAAAAAATTATATGGTTTATCTTCTCGGTAAAAGGTACTTTTTTATTATAAGGTTGGTGGAGTTTTATGGTTTTTCAGTTTAAGGTTTAGGTAAAATTGCGAAGTGTAAAGCCGCATAACGTCACGAGTCTTATTATATAAATTTAATGAAGTGTAATTTTGTGGGTTTTGTTTGTCACAAAGATTCATCACAATAAACTACGATACCTAATGCTGCAAGAAAATAACAATCAAAGATAGCTAATACTGCCTTAAGGGAAAATAAAAAAGATATAATTCACAACAAAGGAACCATCGCATGCTACCTTATCTTTCTCTATCTTATCTAATGAAAAAGGAAAACCATTACGTTTTTCTTTCAGTTATCGTCGCGTTAAAGTTTAACAAGGTCTCTTCGACCTTTCATTATTTTAAAACTAATTAAAAAGTCCCGTTTCGGCCCAAGGCGGTGATGGGACGCGTGAAGACGCTTTGAATATATCGGCCAAGGACGCCATTTTGTTGCTGACGGGCTCCACAAATAAAAAAGTTTAGACGCCCCTTGTTAGTCGGCTTAGCTTAAATGTCCCAAAAGTTAGATATTCAGATCGGGTCAAAAGAGGTATATTTAGACCGGGACTAACGATGTCAAACGTTCGTAAATTCATATATTCAAAAGGGTATATTTTTTTACAGATTTTCCGATCCTTCGGAAAACGACAGAGGGGGAGACATCGCAAACGATCGCGGAGGCTAATATCCCATGATCGACACTCCCACTCAGTCGTGAATGGCGTATATGGAGAAAATGTTCACCCCAATACCATATACTGGCACCCAATTTATGTTTTTGCCATTTCAATTGACACGCCACGCTTCAGTACCGAGCTTAGTAAACAACAACTGTGCTTTCTCACTAACGATGTAAATGAAAACAAATAAATCAAATAACACGAGGCATTTGTTTTAATGACATTAATCTCTGGTTTCTGAAACCTTATTCAATTTAATATGTTGTCTATTGTGGCCTCATGTTTATGTACCAGTCGTTTTCTTGTTTTTATCAAACTTATGCTAAAATAGAACTTTTAAAGTACGATATAAAAATCGTGTATGATATGAACAGCAATTTTTAACTTCATCTTTCAGTAAGTAATCTGTAAGTTGTGAAGTTGCTTGTAAAAGTGAAGTTGTAAGGAAATACAGTGAACATAGACGATACTGCACGTACAAGGATATTAGTTTTAGTCGCTTCTCTAAACATGTGCCTACGAACCGAACGTATCCTGCAGTGCATACTCTCTATGAAGTAGGTAAACATTTGAACACCATAGAGTCTTAACTGACTAGATTACAGAAATATATTCCTGTATTTTTTGTTTTTAACTTGCAATATGACTTCAGGAAAACGTTTAAAAATGGGATTTCATATAGGTCCATCATCATTTCCGCCACAATTCTAACGCTGGAAATACACAGACATCGCCACATCAACCTTAGGCACACTTAGTTGATAAAAAATAATTTCAAAATACAATTTGATATAAATCAACGCCTACGAGTAGTTCGACAAGGACCAAAATTAGTACTTTTTAACAATACCTCAATCATTTGACTAACTTAAAACTCGCATAAGCCAGCTCGTCTACTTGAAAACTTTGGTAACTTTTACAAATTCTTTTTTTATTACAAGCTTTTTTAAGAGATTGAAAAAGGGTCTCTGTGGCCTGTGAAACTACGACCGTGGCTTAATCGACTATTGTGAATGTTCGCACACCCCGGATTATTGTCTAAAACCGAACCTTTCTTTCCAAAACTTTCCATTACTTTTTACTAAGCTCCATCCATCCAAAATCGATTGTTTTCAAAAAGTTCAACCAAAATGTAGTTAAATTCCGCACTCAAAACACGACTATTACATTAATTTTCATACACAAACTCCCATCCTATCCCATCCTATCCACAGGAAAAGCACGGAAAAACCTCTTTTGTATTAAAAATTTTGTATTTAAACAAACACTAACTACAAATAGGTGGGAAAATGATACGCGGGCGAACACGGGCGTGCTGAACTCAAAACAGAATACATGTTTTAATTTCCACAGCTATATGTGTTTTAATTACCGTTTTTGCGTGCGTCCTTATGTTTAAAGCTCATTTTTGGTTTTGGTTAAACTTGGCTGACAGTGAACGAAAACACAATGAGGAAACATCGATGAAATCGACTGAATAGAATCAGATAACATGATGGTCGGTGGTCGTGCCTTTTCTATAGTATAAGAGTAGACTTCTACTCTGTCTGGCAACAACAGAGCTGGGCTTGGCATGGCAACAGATGTTTATTAGAGTTCCTTAGCAAAATAAAAAAGGAACTTAAGATCCCTAACAGGACAGACGAAGTAGTGTGTCATAGCGGCATATTTGTTTCTGATATAATAACGCAAGAAATTCAGGTGCTAGGAAGCTCGTATTAATTATTCTCATTAACTAACCAAGTAGTGTATTGCCAAAGAAAGTGTAGGGAGTGCTAGAAGCCACAACGTGGTTACCTGGCGTAGCTTAACGACGTGATTAGTAGTAGTAGGTTATTCATTTTTTTTTTCAAACTTGCCTTCCTCCGTCACTAAAGGTTGACTGATATTGAAAATTTGCATTTAGTATGATCCTCCAATGGTACGGAAACCTTCGTATGCGAACTTCCGACTCGCACTTGACCGGTTTTTATAATATTAGTAATATAGTCGAATAAGATGTCAGAGTAATGATTGAATGTGTCTATGCGTGTGTTCCCGGAAACCGATTGGTTCCCACCAAGCAATCTATTAGTGTTTTTTAAACGATTTTTCCATTTGATTGACGTCGCGTTGAACCCTCTCGTGAACCTATCTGGTATAAAAAGTCACTTTCAAGTAATCGCCGATTTTATCACTGTGAATCACTGTGATGGGACTAGAACTGTCTACTCGAATCAATTTCGATTAAGTTTTAGTTCCGCGTAGTTTTTTAGACGATTTAACTGCTTTCTGAGCGATAATCTTGACCTTTGACGATAAGAATATCAATCAATAGTAGTTTCAAATTTTACTCTGAGACGCCTTTACGTTATGTTACAGAGATATTTGTTTAAGTTTCGTCAGATTTGTTTTTTTATAATACCTGTATTCTATAAAATGCTTAGTTTTGTATTCTGTAAAATGCTTAATTTCATTGAATAATATACATATTATTAAAGGTTAACTAGTCTTCAATAGAAAAGCATGTCATGTATGTCATGCAGGCGCCAGAGCGGGGCTCGGGAGCATAGAGTATAAGCGAAAAAAAAAGAAGTTTGGCGGGCAATCCTCTACATTTGGCCCATTGTTGTGTCAAATCCGATGGCAGAACGATGTCCTCACATTTTGCACATAAATTCCCTCTGAAGCCTCGTCTGTATCTATTTAAGCAAAAATCACAACTCATTATTTCAGTGAACATATTTGTCAGCTTCACGCCAATTACTCGATTAGCCCTCGCAATTAAAATGGAATCATTCGACTCAAAATGTTTATTTTTAACACATATGTCCAACAAAATAGTTGGACATGCGGTTCAGGAATTTTATCAAGTAATTTTGTACTTTTGGCCTGTGTGTTACAACATTAGAAAAAACGTAATTTTTTTCTTATGTTGTTACACACATTACACAAAGTTGTTACGCACTCTTCATTTGGAAACATTGTAAGAGTCGATAGATTACACAAAAACAATATTTATGTTACGAGTGCAATAATTAAGGTAGACACCAATAAATTTCTACGTGGATCAACTTAAATTAGTTATAGAAACTTCACAGACGTAACGGGTATCAATTTCTAACGATCATAATACAAAAAAACAGTCGTATACTGGGTCAAAAACCTCTTGTAGACCCTTCACCTCTAAAAAGTTTCGCTAATTTAATGTGACCCCGTATAAAAGCCATATAGCCTTTTCCAATATTAGTGTTATACAGCAATATTCTCAAACCTTTTCAATTTTTGACATGACACTGCAAAGCTCACGAATGATAGGACGCCTGCAACAAAGCTGAAGTAGCAATGCAGACGTGTCCTCGAGTGGAGACCGCGAATCGGCAAACGTAGTGTAGGACGTCCTCGAATACGGTGGAGACACGATCTTCAGTAGTTGGCTGTAGATGGACGATAGTGGGCCGGGATTGAGCATAGTGGCTTGCAGTTGGGTAGGCCAGTGTCCAGATGTGAACTGACAAGCATGATGGAACAAGATATCTATGTATTTATAAAAATGAATCCGTATTTCCCTTGGTCACGGCATCACGCGTGAACGGCTGGACCAATTTCGAAAAATCTTTTTTTATTGTGTTTGTTACTGTCAGAAATTTTATGAAATTTTAGGAAGATACTTATGAAAGAAAAAATTAGAAAGTTGCGCAGAACATTAGAAAATTAAAAAAAATTTACGACCATATTTTTTTTTTTAATGGAAGCAATTCGACTTCAATATATAGGTAGTTAAGACAAGACAACGTCTGTCGGGTCAGCTATTAATAGACATATCCAATTATTGTTGGTTGAATTTCTCAACAGGGCCAATGGCAAAGTTTTAAATTATGAGGAATAGGAAAAAATACTTAAAGGAGTCTCGGGTCTGTTTATGTCAAAGGAATTTTCACATGGTACTTTCCTTAAAGGTCTACGCTTTAGAACGTGCACCTAGCTTCATCCTTCTCACTGATCGACTCCTTGACAATCCAAACCAGCTAAAAGTGCCTGTGAACAGTTTTTTATATTAAAAGAAAGAAAATCCTTTATACTGTATCCATTAAGCACCCTATAAACAAAAACAACGCTCCTTTGAACGTGACTTTGAAAAACATCCAAGGTTATCTCATCTCATGAATGTTTTCTTCGAGCCTCTTCCCTTTACAAAACAAAGGGTGCTTTATCACAAAAGGATAAAGTGGAAAATCGTTTAGAAATTCCAAATAGGAATCAGATGTCAAAAGACTAAGTTCGGATCACGACAAAAGGAGTTTAATGAGGGCCACACCCATTATTCCAGACCTCATTTAGACTGGAGTTTAAGCTTTTGGGTCGTATTTGAAGCATCTTCATGAAGTATGCCATGAATTTTAATGTGGTTTCAAAGAGAGTATTAGTAGCTAACAAGTTATAGATGTTTGTCGAAAATGGTAACATCTACAGTAATGTATCTCAAAGTAACTAAAAAGATTGAATTGGATCAACTTTAGTGAGTACCTACATTTTAGGTCTATTGGCATGTACGCAGCCTGGGGCTCTGTAGAAAGTAACAATATATCGGAGAAAATTTAATAAATGATTGCCATAAATTACAAAATAGTGGCATTGGCAAGCCCTACGTAGTGCCTAAATTTATTTTCTTCAGTCGCTATCTCTGATACAATATTACTTTATACAGGCCCTCTGGGCAAATACAGCTCAAATAGTCAAATCTTAGATGGAAATGCAATATTCAAGATTAAAAAAAAAACAAAAGAGCAATCACTCAACGTAATCACAAGTTGCTTTACTACACCCTCACTGGTGATAGGGTATCCATGCATCCATTCTTTTAATCTATTATAAATGCGAAAGTAACTCTGTTTGTTTGTCTGTTTGCTACTTTGTCACAGCTTAACGGCTGAACAGATTTAAATGAAACTTAGCACACGGGTAGAATATGTCTTAATATAATAAATAAGTCTTTTCATCCCAGGGTTTCTTTCCTTTGCAAAATCTTCAGCCTTTTTTTTTTAAGATGGAAAATCTTCCAATGACTCCGCTCTGGGTGGCGCGGAAGGGAATATCAGACTCTTACTGACTAAAACCCATCCACGTTCCTCCTAAAGCCCCTTGCGTTCCAGGGCCGCGGTGACTCCTTCGAACAAATTCCGCAACCATGGCAGGAGTGGCAGAATCTAGTTATCCATAAAAAACAAGTCAGGTGACAAACACCTATCCCTTGCTAATGGCTATGCAAATTTCTCTAGAACCTCACAATATCGCAACCTTAACCTAACAAGATAAAAACGTGTCTAACCTTTACCTGCTTTTAACGTAATTGCGTTTAGATAAACGTGGATACGTTTTTCTGAGTTTGAAACAAGGCTAACGAAAGCTTGTGTATTTAGAACTAGCTTTTGCCCACGACTTCGTGCGAGCATATACCTTTTTTCCCATTCCCCTATAGCCTATTATTGGCTGCGTTATGAATGTGGCTTTCATATACAAAACTAATTTTCCAAATCCGACTGGCAGTTCCAGAGATTAGCGAGATTAGCGTTCAAACAAACTCTTCAGCTTTATTATTATTATACTAGCTTTTGCCTACGACTTCGTACGTGCATATCCTGTTTTTTCCCGTTCCCGTATAGACTGTAGCATTCCTCATGAATGTGGCTATCATATACAAGAAAAACCCAAATCTAACTAGTAGTTCCAGAGATTAGCGCGTTGAAACAAACAAAACAAACTCTAAAGGTTTGATTACTAGTATAGATATTATAGATGACATTATTTTAGTTGCCTCTATCGATTAAATAATTTGATGACATTATTTTAGTTGCCTCTATCGATTAAATAATTTGATATGTCGATGTATCTATAATAGTAGGTTAGTTAAAATTTTATATTACTATTTCATGAAGACATCATTCACAGACATTAGTATCGGATCATTCAGTTCCCTTCAAAATGGTTGAGCTGAATGGTGCTGATGCACGCCTCATGTTCGTGAACGGGCGCCGTCAGTAGAGACTGGTCATCCCTTAGTTGCCACTGGCTCATTTTAATATTTGATACTATACATTGTTTTTTTTCTTTCTTTACATTGTTCTCATATATAGAAGCAACAAGGTTAATGTAACCAGGATTTTTGTAAACATAAAATGATTTAAAAGAGTGTCCGTGGAGTTTCTTGTACGTTCTTCTCCATAGAGATTTACGCTTTGGAACGTGCAAATAGCTTCATGTTTTTGACGGACTGACTTTGACAATTCAAAAGTACCTGATAATGGTTTATTTGAAATAAATGCTTTGACTTTGACTTTGACATCATAACTATGATCGTCGTTATACATGTGAAATTTTCTATTCAACGATTTAGCTACAATGAGAAGTTTTCAATAATCGAATTAGTGCAAAAACTGTCAGCGTCAATAGGAAGTAAACGTCAATCATCTTCTTATGGTAGGCGCCAGATAAATTTGCAATAAAATTAATTGCCCTTTCCTTAATTTCTCTGCGTAGGTCAATAAATAATTAATCGTTTTTAATTTCTCGAAAAAGTATGTCAATAGACGTATGTGGGTCAATGACCGTTATGCACGTTTATCTGCTGTCGACCATAGTATTTATTGTGTCTAAAAGTGTGCTGTTAGTGGCTTACCCCTTTATTCTGAGTCATTTCCTCCACTCCACTCAATCAAATGGACATTAATTGTATCGCAATTGTATGTTTTCGTTGTAATAGCGACTGAGTCGACTTGAGTGGAGGAATTTCCTTTCTAAGGACTTAGAATTTAGACTTACTGGAGTTAATCAGTATGTATTTAGTTATGTAATTCGTAGTAAATGTGTAGTTTCATTTTCATCTTTCTTATTATTTTTATTTTTTTATCTTTCCGTACGATCGTACTTATTATTTCACGTCGTAGAAAACAATAGTTTACCTACAGTCTTACAAGAACCTATGTATTCCCTGAAATGTTTACTAATCAAGAGTACAATTTTTTTAATTTTTTTTTTAATTAATAAACTAACTAAGCTTATTTTTCTTGTTTCAGGAGTCGATGACACGCACAAGTTTCTGGGAAACGACACACATACAGATTACTTCAGACTATTATTAAGAGATGGAAATTATCTCCTCGTCGGCGGCAGGTAGGTCCCTGTCATTATCACCATAAATATTGATGGCATAACTTCTCGCTCTCACAAGTATTACAAATTCAAATAAAAGCTTGTAAAACAGCTACCCGTTCAAGTATAACGTCATGCCTAAATTACAACGGAAATTGTGAAAGGCGAGTAACTTTTTGTATTTGTACGTTTTGAAGAAAAATGGTAGGTAACTTAATGGAAACATAATTCACTTAAATCGCCTTAATTATACTTCGAAAAAAAGCCCGTTAAACAAAATTGTAACTTGGACGTAATTCGACCGTCTAAGAAAATATGAAACACGTGTCAAAAACATAAGAAATCGCGCCTCTATTCACTTAGCAACACCTATTTCGTTTTAAAGACTCAAGTTATACATTCAAATGAGATACTTAGTTATTTGTTTTTCCCAACTCCACTCCAATTCGTTGCAAAGTTGGGGTACCCTTAACCGCGGCGACTGAGGCGGTAAGAACGTGCTGTATCTACCCGCAACCGCAGAGCCGACTCAGATGCACCTAGGGTTGCCAGGCGTGTCCAGGGTTGCGGAATTGTTCGAAAGAGTCAACGCGGTGCTGTAACGTTCATTTTGAAGGATGATTTTAGTCAGTAAGAGTTTGACACTCCCTTCCACTCCGCCCAGAACGGGACGAAGACATTTATTTCATGACATCCCATCAAAAAGAAAGGGTTGCCAGACGTCCGGATCAAGCCGGACATAGTTTGGATTTTTATTTGCGTGTGTGTGCCAAGCCAGTGCGAAGTTTTGTAAGGCTTTTTGAATTTTACCAGTCACTGAGAATTTAATGTAATGCAATTAAATATTATTTTTGAATAAGTTAAGGTGTCTGGCCTTTTTGTCTAATTTTACCAAAATGTCCGACTAACCTGGATAGTCTGTTCGGCTTTCCAGTTTTAAGACCAGGCAACCCTAGATGCACCTGACGCCGTCTCTCTCGCACCCACACACATCCAGATAACGCCGTCTCGTTTGCATTTATAAAGATTTTTGGCTTGTGTTTGGATGGAGGCAAGACGACTTAAAAACAAGCCCCCCCCCCCTGCCGCCTACAGTCGCCATTTTATTACGATTTTGTGAGGAGCGACTGTCGATAACTTATCTAAAATGTATTAAGCACTTGATATTGAAGTGTGCTCGAATATATCCTACTGATCTTCAAGAAGGGATAAGCTTCAGTGTTGCGAGCCGAATCGTTTCATGAAAATAAAGGTAGCTCAGTTGGTTTTGTACGTCGATAAGATCGTATAATTTTTCTTGAAATGTATTGAACAAGGAAGCAATTTCTGCCGGAGAATATTTCCTGCAAACATTAATCTCCTCATAGCTTGATGAATTAACTTCAAAAACTCTTGAACATATTCCAACGCTCTAGATAAAAGTTTATGTTAATTAAGACGCTGCGAAATTATATTAGGTATAAAACGGAAGCTTTTCATCCTTATAAAAGTTCTAAAACACTCCCATTTGAGATCTTACTTTTGAGATAAAAATATTATCATCTTTTACACATTTGACAGAATGAAATATGGTCCGTTTAAAAATCCTTATTCCATTACGACTCTTCTCTAAAACAACTTTCAAACAGAATTTGAAATAAAATGTACCCAAACAGTAGTTTTGTAATTTTATCGACATGTTACCCTCTCTAAGTCCAGGCAGAGACACATCTGCCCGGCTGGTGGCCGCAAGCCACTGTTTACATTCCACCGAATATAATTCTTTGTTTTTATGTAAATACTGCTCGCGTGCCTCCCACTTCTGTAAACCCTTTGTAAAATAAATAACAACAATTGTAGCCTGTAATTTTCCCCAGTAATCGTAGGGGCGAGGATGAATGCTCTTTAGTTTCGAAAAAAAGACGCCTCGTGTTAGGAACTGGGAAAAATCTTTACATTCCTATTTAGTGAGGAAAGTAGTCGTATTTACAAAAGCAAATGTAATAAATGGTAAACATTCTGCTCTGTCTCACATTTTGTTTTGTGATTTTATCTTTTTGCTCGCAATTGTAGCATCTCATTTCAAATGTTTTTGATGTTTGCGTAAAATGGTTTGATAAATGTTTTAAACTGAAATGAAACGTGTTTTACAACTCGTTTCAAAATATTTTAGAACATAATAGTCCAATTTAAAACGAAATGAAATGATACACATCAACAAGTAAATTTTGACAAAAAGTGAAAAGGTTAAAGAATGAATTTCAGTTTTCAACGATGGGGTGAGCCGCGATTATAATATAAAACAAACGTCTGCCGTCCCGGAAGGAGTCCATAAAAACAGCAGATATGTAGTAAATTGGACAATATTTTCCACAACGAACGACGACTGTGTCCGTATAATTTGAAATATTCATCCGTTCTAGCAAAGTTTGCATTTCTTTCCAAATCAGATTTACATGACAATGGTCACGTCGTCGCCGATGAAATTCTCATTGCTGAAACTTGGCTGTGTGGGATTTATTAAAGGGAGCAAAAAGGTTTGTAATAAAACCGATGTCGAGACTGTTCCTGATGGACTGAGGACCGAGGACCGGACCTGCTGGAGATCGGTTTTGTTTACACTTTGCTAGTCATCATTGTCTATGCAAATGTTCTGTCGCATGATATTGGATGTCGTTGCAAGCAAATGATTTTGAGGAATATCAGTCCTGTTTTTGGCTAGATATGATAGGACCTACACTTTATAATATTATACCATTAAGAGTACCTTTTATGCGAATCAATAAAATAATGCTGATATTTTCAAAGAATTCTGATGACTTCAATGAAGTTAACATAATTATTTGTAATATTGAACGTATTTAAATCACATGCCACAATTTTAATATAAATAGTAGACTTGATGTAAGTAAAAATCAAACTTGTGAGCTCATAACATAATACATAAGCGTATTCCACTCGTACCCAATAAGAATAAATATTCTACGAGTGTCATCTGTCGTTGAAGTATTAATTCCATTATAAAGTCAAATAGTATCTATAAATAAACTTCAGGAGTAGTCCCATTATACGGTAGACATTGATTTAAATAACTAATTCTAAAAATAATGTTGAGCCGAGGTCGTTTGTCGCGACCTAAGTACAGGAATCTAAAAGTAAATTCCTACTAATACATAAATACATTACTTAGTTGTCGTGAGTTCAAGGGTACTTGTCATGAATAGTGAATCAGTACAATATCATCATTATTATTTACTTTGGTTAATACTGAAACTATGTTTCTACTTGGATGAGACTGGAAGCCGAAGCCAAGCGAGTTGGGAACCTGCCAGGGTTGCGAAATTGTTCTAAAGAGTTACCGCGGCCCAAGAACGCAAAGGATTAAAGTCCCGCAAACCTCCATTAAAAAGGGAGTATCCTCCGACCAGACGGTTGTTGTGTCTGGTGGGCAACTGCCCGATAGTTGATACTCGGAGTGTTGTATGTATATGTTCAAATCGCACAGAGAACATTACTTTCGCGATGCAGGGTTTCGTCGGTAGTTCGTCGCTGACAGGAAAGATGGCGTTGCAGTTCTTTTTGTTGCCGTACAAATTTCGCCTCTTAGTTTTTCATGCGGTGGCATTGATGCCGCTACAGGATATTTGAAGGAACACGGGTGGGTTTATGTCAATAAGTGTCTGACACTTGCTTCCGCTCGAGAAAAAAAAGCTGGGTTGGAAAAGGCTCGGCAGATTAACTGACTTTTCAAGGTTTCTGAAAGAAGAGCAAATCACAGAAACGGTTGAAAGAATGGTTTTACTATTTGTAATGTTATGCTCTATTTCTTATATACCCATCATTTAAAAATCATTATCATTAGTTTTCATGATCGACGTAGGAGATAGCAGGCAAGCAGGACAGGAAGACACCTAAAAAACTTTTTAGGCTGTACTTTTTTTGATATTTTACGCTTTATTAGCCCTTTTTAAAATAACCCACCAAAAAGAAGCACTGCACGTGTTTTTAAACCAACATACAAGATGTTATTTTTCCGCCCGCAGCCGATCTAATCTCCATTGGCCTAATGAAATTCAAATACTATGTATGATGTTTTGTATAGCACATTTCGTTATGGTGTGGCCTCACGGTACGCGGATAAGGGCGGTTACTCCTCAATATGTGGTCTATCTTTAAGGTTAAGCAAGGCTTGCCGAGGTCAGTTTTAACATACCGAAACTTCTCCATGCCTCGGAAAGCACGTTAAACCGTTAGTCGCGGCTGTAATTTGTAGATCTTTGGCAGTCGTTACGGTATCAGGGTCAGAAGCCAGAACACTTAAACCAGTATTGCCAAGAAGTACCGTGTTACCCAATTGCTGGGTTTTTGAGGCCAGATAGGCAGCTGAATCTGACTGGAAGCTGACCTCAATATAGTTAGGAAAAGGCTAGGCACATAACTCCTCATCATATTACATACAAACGTATGTCCTTATTCTTGGAAATGAACCACAAGACGAAGCGTTGGAAGGCCTCCCACAAGGAGGGCCGATGACCTAGTGAGGGTCGCGGGAATCCGCTGGATGCGAGACGCACAGGACCAGTCGATGTGGCAACTCTCAGGGGAGATCTATGTCCAGCAGTGGTGAGTGGACGTCTTTCGGCTAATGATTGTGATGAATGAAACTTGATACGTATACGCAAGGTATATATGTTCAAAAAGTTAGTTCAAATAGATTATTTTCGAAAAAGAATTTGGAGAGAAAGAAAGAAATTATGATTTTATGCTTTCTATAGAAAACTAAATATTGCTCAATGTGTGGTAAAGTCTCTAATGGGCCTGCCTATCTACTTTGTTTGAAAAAATTGGCGGAATTAAGGGCCTTTATACAGCAGCGTTTTATGATTGTGACTTTATTTTATAAATTTCGTGTGCAACTACGTTTAGTTTGGGATTCATCTAATTATAATAGGCCTAATTCATATCTCAAAGACCGTTTCCATCTCTGCAATTTTCCGTCCATATTTTCCCCTATTAAACCTGAAGCCCTTTCATTAAACGGTCCTTATTCAACAGCCCATGTTAAGCGGAAAACGCTTCGAGATACGTTTATCTTAAATGTCGAAAACCCTTTCGGATCCAGACTACGTTACACTATTATAGTGCAGGTCTGCAGGCCGAACCCGTTGTACCCGTAGGATCCGCAGTCTCGTCACTACCCGCCCGTTTCACACCCGTACCCTTAATTTTATAAGGTCGCTTACCGGGCGGAAACGTTATTCGGAGCGCGTCCCATGTAATGGTATTCCCCTGTAGTGTGATCCTCTTTTGTGTGGCCTTTTAACGAAATTAACGTTGTTTCGACCGGCTCATATGTACCCAGCGTTATCAAAGCACCAGCGTTTACATAAACCCGTTCAGATTTTGGCGGAACCAATCCCAAGATTGCGCGTCGATTTTTATGATGAGGGTCGGGTAAGGAATTGATTTGAATTGAGCCTAGCGTTCAGTTAGTTTCATGTTTTATTACAATAATACTGTTTGGAGAAAAATATCTGGACGTTTTTGTTCGAATTCGATTTTTGAAAAGGGGAAAACTGGAACGTTCTTTTTTCTGACAGTTGCTGGCCGCATAAGTACCAACCTTTTTGCCACCATGGCCACAGAGAAAAAAAAATATCATTATGCGCGGTTTCAAGTTCACTTCACCATTCTTCGTGTACCCATCGTCATAAGAGTACGTGTGTATCATTACGTAGGTGAGTTTTCTCTCAGCACATTATACGGAGGACGTTAGCAGGGGCTGGCAAACAACGGCAAATGGCCACTTGTGGGCTTATCACACGCACGCCCACTTTTACATAATGCCCGTCAAAATGATACTTGGTGATTTCGTTTTTACGTCGCCACCTAAAAGCATAAAGTGTAGGTAGGTGTAGTACGAGTATGTTTGTGTACCAGATATATTTTGGGAAGATTTGAGGAAGAAATTGTGAGTGATTTTTTTGTTTGTAAATAATTATATGAAATAGCTAAGACCATAAGACTTCTAAGGAGCAGAATTTAATGATACAGTTATTTTAGACTTATGGTTTTATTAAATCTTTTTGGACCATTTTACAATGAATATACCCAGTAAACCCACAAAAAGTAATAAAACGCGTGGTTTTACAGCGACACTCCACTATCCCACGACAATATTTCAAGCTACAAACCCATCGAAACTAAAATACGAACGCAAAATTCGCCGATCGTAAAAATCCGCACCAAAATAACAATTTCAAAATATTTCCTAACCTATTTCGAAAATACAATTTTCATTTCATAGTTTCTAGTCAATTGGCGCGTTACTCTTTTTTATACTGTATTCACGTAGGTCCATCGACGCAGTCAATTTTCGCGCAGCATTTTTATATCACGTAATAACATCGGGGTTGAATAAAAGGCTGAATAAATAAATCTGCTCCTAATTAATCATATTCATACGGCCCCAGTTGGAAAATCAATTTTGAATGAAAACATTTGGCGGACAAAAAGATATAACTACGAGTTTTTAAGCGTATTATATCTTGAACATTTCGTTCTTATCGTGTTTGCGCAAAGTTTAAGGTACCCCTCCCTCGTTAGGCACAGTTTATAAAGTCAGTTTACCTTTGCGAACACTAATTAAATAGAAAAACAGAGCTTTAAAGTATTCTAGATTCGGGATAAGCCTTTTTTAGGTCGTCTTTATGTTTATAAAAGGTCGTTATTTTTTGTTGAACAGTTGTCTCTTGTACAATTATTATATTTAGGTAAGAAAACAATTACCCGAAGCTAAGAGTAGTAAAGAACTTCTTCAGTCTTATTAGAGATAATACAATAAGAATACAATGTACAAAAAATGCTAACACAAATTCAAACTTTCATCACCAATAAGTCCCAACCTAAAACATCCCTATTACGGGAAGAGGTCGAAAAAACAAAATGGCGAAAGTCGAGCGTTCGTGGCAAAAAACGAATGAAGGTAATCAGCGCATCAATCACGGAGCCACCAGGCCCTGGAGTGGTCCCCAGGGTGGCGGCCGCAGCTCAGCGCTGATTGTGACGTATTTATAAGAGCTTCGGCCCTGACGGCATAGCGCCAATGATGACGTAATTGATTCAAAGGTTTTGGAGACTTTAAAATGTGTTGAGGATTTTGGGTAAATAATAAGTCTTTGAAAATAGGTTTTCAAATTGCACAAACCAGAGTTATCTCTTGCCTCAGAGTTAGTTGCTAACACGAGATACCTCTGGTTTGTGCAAGTGGGCTTTACACGTCGATCTTTTTAGGGTTTCGTACCCAAAGGGTAACCAACGGAACCCTATTACTAATTCTCCACTGTCCGTCCGTCCGTCTGTCTATCTGTCTGTCAGCGGGCTGTATCTCAAGAACTGTAATAGGTAGACAGTTGAAATTTTCACTAAGCGTGTATTTCTATATTAACTAATTATAAAAATAAATAATAATAATAAAAACTCCCATAAAAGAAACATATTTTTTCGGTTCATGGTACGGAACCGTGTGAGAGTCCGACTCGCACTTGGCCGGTTTTTATTACTTTAAAAACTAGATAGAGAGAACACCGAAACAAACTCAAAAGTCAAAATCTAGGTGAAGGGGATTTGAGTTTAAATACCTAGGTACTTGTAATAAAGTAGATAGTTTAGAAGTAATTAAAGAAAGTGTTTAAACATGTATTGTTAAATTAAAATACCTGTAGTGAAAATAGTTTCGCAAGCATTTTAATTTAGGAAAATACAAAGACGCATATAAATTGTATGAATTTAGCCAGATATAAAGCATTTTGTTAGAAATTCACGAAGAAAATTGAAGGCGTCAAGTACATACTAAATTCTATTTGAGTCTTTTCAAGTGTATCCAAATTATTAAATAGAAAAATAAGTATTCCTTTATTAATATGTTTTTTTAGTTAACTTCGAGGTAACTGAACCAAAAGCTTCGCAGTTATTCTCAGAAACGAATACCTTTAACTAAGATCTCTGCTAGAACTCCAAGTTTCCCCTATCTTTATTTCTCAGAAACCACAAACCGATTCCTCTCGGAGTAACAACATGCATGAAATATTACTGTATAGAAACTGTACGTCTGTTACATTTCCAAATTAGTATCTATTGTATAAACAACGTAAAGGGCGAGTGTGCCCCACTGGGGCACCTACGTACTGGGGTACAGGGGACCCTTCAATTAGAATTAGCGAAATGAGAGGGCGTATGGAAACTCCTACTTACAACGCAAAATAACATAAGTCAATAAATAGCCTTCCCTACCATTTGTATACGAAAAGGGAAATGACGTCATATCGCCAACAATTTCCGTTTACACTTGAAGACAATAAAATCAATGAAACAATAACAAAGTTGCACTGTTACTGTTAACTTACGGCCTATAAGGTTTAAAATAAAATAATACGGGTAGGAAAGTCATTTTCCCCATTTGTATTAGCGATGTATGGTCGCGAAACCCCTCGTGTGTTGAATAGGGCTTCGAGTGATATTAATTTACATTAATATTGATATCAAGGGAAGCCTTTAGCACAAGCCTGGATCTATACCAAGATGCTGTTAGCAGTATTAATGTCAGGGGTAATTTCAATCAATACGTCAGAGTATCTCCGAGTACGAATTTCTAAAAATATCTGAACTGAGAATGGACAACAAGTGAGTAGGCAGCAGGCTGACCTTTTATCCTAATAATAAGATATTACGAATATCTCCCCAGGTTATTGCAAAGGTCATAAGACATCGGATTCTCTATAAAAACAACCAGAAGTAGAATCTCCTGCTAAAGATGTAAGAAAATTAATAAACATTTATGATAAAATAGACTGTTATTATTTCAAGCTTAAAAAAGGTAAACATCAATTGACGAACAATAAAAAAACGTGACCTTTTCATTATAAAAGAAATCTCAGAACATTCCACCATTCCTTCTAATACGCTATTAATGAACCACACAAAACTTACACCGACCTCAAGAAAATCAATAAGCAAACTTCTAAACACAAGTGTTTTATATACAAACGAGTAAATAAAACAACCTTATTATTGCTGCCATACGTTTCCCGGCCGTTCTTTTGATTAAACAATACAAGAGTTAGGGGCAATTTGAGGCAGTTCGGGGAAACTTGCCCAACAGAACCTATTTGTTGTGGCCTAAACAAATAAAGTAGTTTGGGGGAAACAGATCAGTTAACTTCTTAAGTGTGTAAGGACGGCACCTTGCGCGTTTGGATTTGTTACAAATTGCCCGAGCTTCTGTTTACCCCACCCTTCAAGATTTGCCTGAAGAGCACAGTTTCTTAGCTGCCTTACTTTTATTAATTTAGTTTTCTTGGAAAATGGAAATTGTGTTTTTGTTAAGTTCTGTTGCTAATCAAGATTCATCAAATATTACAATTATTCTGATCCTTCGTGTTCTGGGCATTATTTGTAGTGTTGTTACAGTGAAATTATTACAATGGTTTTGCTTAGACATTGACAGAAACAACTTGTGAATTAAATACTTAAAACTAATCCCTCCTCGCAGGAGTTGTTTTAATTTTGAGGACGAATGGTTTCTTTTGGAGGATCTTGTTCGACCTTGTTATATTCCTGGCTCTTCAGTAAAGACAACTCCAGCGTAAAGAAGGTATTTTCAGAAACCCAGATGGTACGCCAAACCTATTTATTAAAAAAAAAAAAAATTAACCACATGCTAAGTTTAAATACTGATTTTCAAATTCTATACTATCTATGGATATATTTAAATAAAGAATCTGCTTGTAAACTTAGCTTATCAGTAGGTATGTAAAATAAGGTTCGATTTTTTTATGAATAAGCCTATTACAGGCTCAATAAATGTCAAATTCATCACAGCTAGATAATGTTACTTAATAATCTCAATATCAGATCATTGATGGCTGGGCGTGACGCTTCAACGAAATTAGGGAATATCGTTCTCACCTCAATCAATCGGTAATCCGGTAAGTGATTGACGTGTTTATCGTTAAATATTTAGCGTTTGCAGCGATGGAAAGCGCTTCAGCGGTGGCCTGTCGGATCAGTCGGCATTGAGTTGGATATGATGTTGATCGTGATCTAGTTTCTAAGGAGTGTGATCTAGGCTAAAGTTAGACAGGGTTAAGTTAATTTTTAATTATTTAAATGACTACTACGACGTTTTGATTTATCAGATCTGGCCGGTCCTTTTTAAAGATAAATTCTTCTTTAAAAAGGCAAAAGCATTGACTTTTAACCGACTCCAAAAAAAGAAAGAGGTTGTCAATTCGGTTGAATGTTTTTTTTGTATGTTTGTAACCTCATAACTCCGTCACTTATGAATCGATTTACTTTCCGATTGATCCCATAGAAATTTCATCAAAATCAGTACAGTAGTTTGGTTTTAAAATCAAAATAGCTGGAAAAAATATGCTGTCCTGAACTGTTCTTCAAAAAATACAACCGACTTCCACATTAAAAAACACTACAAAGTATAAAATAACTTTAATTTCGGAAGTCGGTGTTAAAATACGAAATGAAAGTTATTTTGTACTTTGTAGTGTTTTTTTTTAAATGGTTGTCGTTTGTATTTTTTGAAGAACAGTTCCGGACAAGCTCACTTTTGGACCTGTCTTGAATCATCCTTCAAAACTTCATCTTTGAAGTCACAATTTTTGCAATAGTTTTCTGTACAAAAAGTCATATCAGTTAATTGAAGTCGGCAGGGGTCAGAAATAAAAATGACTAGCTATTTAGTATGTAGGTTATGGAATAAACTTGTAAAAGCGTAGCAAATTAAACAAAGAACGTAAATAAAATTCTACAACAAAAGCTTGACACTATGTTAACTGAACAGTGACAAATGTACGACAATGTTTCCGAAGGATTACTTGCGCAAATATCATAACCCTTTCGGGACGCCGCGCCCGCGCAAAAATGTCAATTATCATTTCGTGTATTCCAGTGAAAGATGAAACCCAACCCTTCCCATTTACACTCACCATAAATCACAGCGGTGTCAGAGCGAGACAACAATAGAGCCAGCTTGGTCGGCGTTTTGAGCTCTTTTAATTAAAATGTTAAGAATTTGTATTCTGCATGCGGGCCGTTGATACCCAACCTACACAGACCCCACCCTCTCCGACCAAACTCAAGGAACGCAAAGAAACGCCAGAGACCAACTACACTGGTCTTACCGACACTGAAAAGAACACCTTTGTGTAAAAAGGTAATAACTCACACAAAGAATATGAAAGAAAAATCGTTGCCGAAAATACGTAACGTTTTTAATTCGTTTACATAAATAAACATTTCCATGTTGTGTGTCGGTTGTTTTGTATTCATTTCAGTTCGTTAGGTAAGCGACCGTGTTCATATCTAATATATTTTTTTGTTTCCACCATTTTCAAACCGGAAATAAAACTCACACCACCGTGGCACACACCGTGGGAACGAAAGTATATTTTTTGTAAGTTATTCTATTTTCGTTCGAATGCTTGCTATTTGTTCGTGGCGGTACACAAATGGGATTTTGTCCCAGAAAAAATATTACAACGACTACCTACTACATCTTTGAACAGCCAAGCATTAGAAATACCGAAGTTACACATCACAAAATAAAACAAAGCATAGAACCGAAGAATTCTCGAACAAAATTTTCATGCAATAGCAGAGCATTCACAATAAGCGCAGCATCCAAACGTCATGGTTTTGATGAAATAAACGATGGATATTGTTGAGAAACAATTGCAATAAATCGTGAAACATGTGAAGCGCAATTTCTCGGCGGCCGATGGTGCAAACTTTCGCAATATTGACGGCTCCAGCCGCCGCTGACGGCGACGGTCTGCATCTAAAACAGGGAAAAAAGATTAAAATGTTAAAAACGTTTCGTAAGACTTTTTTTCGTTTAGAACTAACATCAATCTGCGAGCCTCAAGACCAGACAATGTCCACAAAATAAAACAAGAAGCAGTTTTAAAGTGGACATGGCTTCAAACAAAGTCAGCACACAGATCCGAAAAATAAATGCCACGAGAAATGAGACGGGACGCCAAAACACAGAAAATAAAATGCACAAACCGTAATCCCTGCCAAAAGCATAACGGAAAGGTTCCATTCAGGGAAAAATCTGCACGATATGTCAAGTCTATTTACTAGAAATCGGCGGTAAGATGGCTGCCGAGTCGCGAGCACATCAACCAATCCGTGTGAGTGCCCATTTGACAGGCGAATGCTAATGATGTACAAGTTGCGCGACTCGATTTAACTTTAGTGCCTTGAAATGGAACGTCTGATGGGACGCGGTTATTTTTATGTATTTTTTGCGACGCGTCATGCTGTATTTCGGTGAAATTTACTTTCGCAAAAGTCATTAGTTGCATGGTTCACGAAATGGAATTCGTAGAGCTTTGGCATTGTGAAGTTAAATGTAATGAACTCCGACAAATATGAGAGGGCTGTAGCCCAAATATCTTGTGATGTTTTAAGATGAAAGTTTTTTCGTCACTATTCTAGATCTTTAATTTTCATCGATAAGTACAACATCGCTTCGATACCGTGAGTGCAAGTACGTGGGCACATTGTCAATATGTCGGGCACGTTCACCAATGTCCTATTGATATTGTTCTAAACGGAACTCGTAAACTTTTCCAATATCGGAACCGTGTCGAGTGCATGCAAACAAATTGCATCTGTCGACGTCCCAATTCGTCGCTTCGCGATGAAATTTGAAATTTTTGACATGGCCCCTTTTTGAAAAACGTTGCAGTGCACAAAGTCTTTGTGAATGTATTGAACGGTCGGTTTTAGTGTCGAAGTTTTAAATTTTTAATCACACGGTTTTAATAAATAAAAATCTCTCGACACATTTTACTTTAAATTCAAAATATTTAAAAAAGCGACACAAACTTGTTATTAAAATAAAAAAGAAAGTTACAAAAACAGACAACAATTTTAATATCATCCGTCGCTGCATATAATAACACCATCAACTTGTTGGCAACAACAGAATTTCTTTCTGTTCCTTTACCCATTAAGCGGTTTGTCGGGCCAAAGAGATACGCTTTCATCCCATCTCCCCCAGCATTTAGCAACTAATTACGAAAATATTCTGACAAAGGAAAGCCCTGCTTTACATAGTACAGTCAAAATAAACGCCACCTGTAGTTTTCACTGATTTAGGATAAAGAAATGTAGTATAGAGGGGGAGGTTTTTTGTGTACACGAGATAAAGTCTCATTGTTACACTATCTATAATTTATTCGAGCGACGACAGTTGCCCTGTCTCCCCAACTTCCCCTCTGGTTGTACCGAGCCTAGTTAGAAGACATTTTATGGACCCTTAGTAATCCCCTGGCGTGGCTGAGACTCACATATCCAGCAGATTCGGAAAACAGGGCAAAAATAAATAAATATTGAAAATGCTAGGAGGATTGAATTATTTATTCGACGTTTCTCTAGAAATGGTAAATAGAGGAGGCGAAAATTGAATTGCTTAGTATGTCGGTATATGAAGGGTAATATTATGTGAGTTATGTTTATTTTCATTATTCAGCTCTATATCCTCGAATTCGAGGAATCCTATTTGAAATCCTTATGAAAATAACCGAGCGAAACAAAATAACAAACCAAAGACTGGGCGTCTGCCTGTTTCACTAGCTGGCATAGCAACATAGCAACGTGAATCAGTTTCCACTTATTCAATCAAAATCTCGTGTTCGAAAAATACTTTTTGGCAAAGCACACAATCGAATAACAGCCGCTATGAACAAACTCGTTTTCCTTTTTTATTGAGTACCTTTGTAAGTTATTCTCTCGTAAATATCGATACCATTTTGTGAACTACATAAGTAGGTACTTGTTCCTCTTATTCAGAATTTAAATATAATTTGGAAAAATCGGAAAAATGTATTGAACACTTATGTAATAATGTGATACCGTGTCACACATGTCTATACGGCGATAAATCACATTAAACGCTTCACAAAATATGGATGTGGCGTATCTCGTGACGTCCTCCAAAAACAGTCATTCGAATTAAACCAATAATATTGTTTAATATGTAAATCTCGCTTTAAAAGCGCCACCATGTTTGACGTTTTCATTTCGATTCGATCATTGGCTGTATGTGTCCGTCATGTATATTGATGAGTATAACTCTGATTGGCTGAGCATCCGCTTTTGTTCCACGAAATCAATTTATACCCGCACCCACCCAGATATTTACTTTAATCCGGATAAAGAAAATTCTCCGAGATTAATTTATTTTGCCAAGAATGAGAGACAAAAAAATAAATAATCACGAAGACACGAAAATAATTGTAAGTTCAGACCATCAATCAGTGAGCCGGATTGGACAGAACACAAAAACGGGCGAGTGACCGAACAATAGATGGTGCTGACGATCCGTCGCACACAGCCCAAGATGGCCGCCGCCTTTTGGCGGGAACCACTGAAGCGAATAATTGACAAAGGATACAGTCTTTGTGTGCTTGGGCCAGCTCGCTTTTCCGCCAAAATATTACCCAAGAATATTTCAAAATATTTAGATTTTTTCCAACAAAAAATTCTCTCGGAATTCAGTTCGAATCAAGGCCAAGATACATCATTATTTATGCTTTCAGAAGATTTGATGGGTACTTCTTTGTAAAATTATAACGAATTTTTCACAGGACTGAGAGGGCCGCACACATGGCAATTACTCGTTCTTCAACCAAACACAATGAACCCTATCTGATATTATCATTATTTATTGGATCTATCAAGCGGAGATAGTCTAGTTACTACGCAATCCACTCACACACAAATAAATGTCTCACATGTACAAGTTTGTAACTGGATTAGCCATCCGTTGTTGTTAGTGCATGGATCACTTGATTGCATCATGTCACTTCGTTACCCAACAAAAAGCGGTTTGTTCATAAAATACGAGGCGGGTCTGCCCACAAATTGGCTCCCCCAACATTCGTGAATTACAGGCATTTCCCTTATTTAAGAATAAGTGCCGCAGGACCCTCGACAATAGACTACAAAGAACATTATTCGCATGCAAGACGTCGAACGTGAATGCCTTATTTACAACATAATGGAAGTGAAAAATGTCATTTCGAACCATTTCAGTAGTTGTATTGGAATTTCGTATGAGGAAACAGACAAACGGCATGCTTTAAAATCGTGAAATAAATAAAATATAAATATTCTATAAGTAAGTAGTTTTAGTGACTGTCTCTTTTTATAAAAAAAATAACAATTGACATTGTGACAAAGTAATCAAATTAGCTCTTCATAGTAAATACGTTAATTATGTTAATCAACTGTTAATTAAATTCGAAGAAGTGAGGAACAAGCTTCCTAAACAACCTTACTGTCTATAAAGCGACGCTATTTACATATTTATGTAGGCACCCATAAAATATTATGAAAGTACCCTTAGTTTATTGAAAATGGTTCTGCTTCCGAACAAATAGAATATGAAATACAAATGTACTGTTGCTGTTCCGAAAACAATTTTTACAATTTCGTTTCAACAAAGCTGACATAGTTTCGAGATCGGAAAGTCATAAGTAGGTTCTCCAATACGTTGTCGCTCGACAGAAACAAAGAACAACTATAAAAACTTCATGGGGTTGCCATTTAAAGAGTGTATTGTAATATCAATAAAGTCGGAGTTACAATCCGGTAACGGCAGCCTCTACTTTGTCTGCTAAATCTCAAAAACATTATGTAAGTCACACCGGCTATTCGTTGTCCTGTAATTGGCAAAGTTTACGTCATAATTTCTTTCATTTTCGTGCCAAATATCTTAATTAAGGGTTGAAGGACTTTCGCAATTATGGTAGACAGAACGCAGGTATGCTCTGCAAGTTTAATGAATTGCCCTAACTTGTGTCACAATTCATATTAATTTGTGTACACTCGTAATGTCACTTTGACATTAGTTTTCTAAACTACAGTTAGTTGCGGAGTTATCATCGTTAACTGCGCCTAATCACGCAGTTAAAGTCGTTTGGTAAAGTTCAATTTGATTTAGTTGAAGCTCTGTGTTTTTTATCGCACGTTTCCTCCCGAAAGCGACTCACAATAGTGTGTCGCTCACTGCGTCACCCCACATTGTGTAATATTTTGCTTTGTAAGCTTACAAGAAAATCTGTCATGGTGAAGTTTGGCCTGCCACCAACATTGACATCCACCTTATTTACTGTATATCGCACACAATAGCAATATACGGCGGTCAATAACCGATTCGAGCTCTTACGATATAACAAAGGTAGACAGTTGGGAACGTATCTCCTTATCAAACGTAGCCACAGAACTACCCAAATACGAAGAACCTAATGACTGAATAATTATATTGGTAAATAGGTTTAACTTTGCGTGTAACGTTTCACGAAGCTATTCAGAAGATCGGCTAAGCCGCACGGGGCGCGACAAATCGTCACCGCAGAGACTCCCCACAAAATAAACGTCGCGGCAATAGGAACCATTCCAACTAACTTCACCTGAAATCCTCAACTCCAAGTGCGATTAAAACCACGAACAAACATTCAGCTAACAACTATGAGTTGAGTTTCCACCTTAAAATGAACTGCGAGGTTTGTAGACACTGAAACAAGCCAAAGGTTCCGAACGAATGGTCGGAGTTCTAAGTAATTTGGTTACGTATGTTGGCCGGCTTGCTAGAAGAGGCACAAGTAATTGGGCACAATAACAAGTCGAGTAACAACTATTTTTAGCGTCTGTTTTTGTATTACTAAGGCTTATTAGTTTGGTCGCAAAATTATATAAGTATTGTCTTTACTAAGACTACTTTGTTTTGGCTCGTACAAAAATCCTACTGTTGTCGTACTTGTTTCGCCAAGTCTTGGCTATACTACAACTCTGCAAATTATAAACACACTTTATGTTATTTCAAGGTTGTCTCTACTAATGGCACTATAAGTTGACTACCTTGCTAATACTGTAGCATCCAGTAGACCGTACAAATTGTTTTTGAAGTGAAAACTTCTTTAGGCGCGTTGAGCTCTTTTTAGATGAACAAAAATTATGGAACTCGAGTCATCGTCACTGAACGCTTTAGCTTTCGCTTAGTTTTCACTTCTATCGGCAGTCCCCAAAGAATGCCCCGCATGTTTTTTTTTTCTGAGCAATCGTAGCACTAAAAATGGACAAGATATTTTTTGTTGGTTCAAATACAAACAGCTTAGCCGTCATTCCAGTGTAGGCTAGGTATTGACATCCAGTCAAGTCAAGTTATCAACGTGAGATTATTACAGAATGGCACTGCTGATAAAGTTCCTCTTTACGTATGTATTTTGAACATAAAATACCTTGTCTCACATAAATGTTATTCGTTCCAGAAACGTGGTGTACAACCTCAGTCTCACCGACCTGACGGAGCAGCGCCGGCTGGTGTGGTACTCACCGGAGAACGACGTCAAGATGTGCGTCGTCAAGGGGAAGGATGAGGTGAGTTGTACAGCCTTGTCATGAAGTCTAATTTCCCACTGTACACTGCCAGGCTTTAAGCAAAGTCCTTCTATGGTCTAACTGCTGGGTAAATGCTCATTTGCTCATCTATATTCTGGAAAAAAATGCTGTTTTTCGTCTTGAGGAACTTAGGTTTCCAATAAGTCTGCGTTAATACTCATCGCCATCGCCTTAAAATTAATTTTAAAACTTTTGTTTACGATATATTTCAAGATAAACCTGAAAAAAAACATAAAATAAAATATTACTTTCAACACTGCTCTTTTTCTTCAAGGTTTAACTCGATAAATCTCAGAAATGCCAAGTTCTAAAGACGATTCTGTATAAAATTATTTCTACGCAGATCGTCAGAAGACATACTGAAATTCCTTTTCACGAAACCGTGTCCCAGAAGAACTTTGATGTCTTGGAAAGAAATTTAAAGAAATGACTTGTACACCAATTTAACTCGTAACACACTTATGTAGATTGTTACGTGCTACGGCGTAGGCGGTTGCTACGAACTTTCGTAACGCTACGAGAAATCGTAGCACACTGTTATGGGTTACAATAATTTTATATCTCATTAACCCTTCTCAGAAACAGTTTATTATCGAATAACAGTAAACTGTTATATCGAATATTGAAAACTAGTTAATATAAGCTTCTAATAACCACGAACGGGTGTATGATTTTAAGTAAAGAACAATGAAAGAGCGCCCGCAGCTCAATATCTGTGTTACCTGCCGCCATCTTGAGGCGAATAATTGAATTTTGAACGAGTCGGTCGCGTATGAAACGAGGCCTTATTCCGCTAAACGTCTCTCTACCGAATACCGGCAAATTAAAAAGCCAATCGAGTGGAAATTCTCGCTAGACTCGCACGGAAGATGTTCCAGGAGGTCGTATAACTTTATTTTAGTTCGAGTTAATGAGCGACCTCATTTCGGGATTACGGAATATGAATGTGAGCTCGAGTAGGATATGGTGGCAATAACCCGCATAATATATGTAGAAATTTGTACTGACTCGGCTGCCTGTCGAAGGATGGGGTCGTCGCAAGAATGTCTTGCATTGCAAATTTGCGATGCACTGAGACTCGGAGTTAATTAATTGTGTTTTGAGTTTATTTACTTTGAATAACTTTATTTTTAACTAGCGGGTGTCACGTGGTTTCACCCGCGTAGTTCCCGTTCCCGTGGGAGTACGGGGCAAAATATAGCCTATGTTACTCGCTGATAATGTAGCTATCCATTTCTGAAAGAATTTTTCAAATCGGTCCAGCAGTTTTTAAGTTTATTCGTTACATACAAAAATACAAATCTTTCCTCTTTTTAATATTACTATAGCTGTTGAATCAATTAACGTATTTATGTTAAGTCGAGTAGTATTTAAGAGATATTTTAGAGACGATAGAATTTTAATGTCAGTCAAAAACATCGACATTACGACAGTTTTCCTGTCTCTTTACACGCACACACAGAAATGTATACACACGTTTCTCATCCTACTCTTCTATGGCAGGTCTGCTGGGAGAAATAAGCATTACCTTTGTGATCTATCCTCAATATACATACTTTTCTTTTCAAAAGTGCATTGTGTGTACATACATAAATAAGGTTTCTAACATTGATTGTCGCTGAGACTTGACATTGAACGTTTACAAATTAGTACCTGCGAAAATTGGCCTTGAGATACATGGGAAATTGCCTTGAAAAATTTAAACACTCAAACAAACAGGCAAGCCAACCTTTCCATTTCTTCCACTTTATAACCCCTTCATTCATTCAACACAACCAGCACCATATTTACGACAGTTTTTCTCAGAAATTAGCATAAACTGCAATAAATAGGGGTCCATTAGAACTAGTAGTAAACTATTCGAGTGATCGTGTTTGTTTTATGAGTGTATAATGTTCCGTAGGGAAAATTAAAAGGCTGTTAAGTAAAATTACCTTTTTACGAACCTATTATTATTGGGAAACATTTTTATGACGACTGTATCGGTATTTCAATCTTGCAAACGTTAAAATGGGGACTGGTTTTATTGAACGTGGCTCTTGGGTTGAATGCCAAGTCATTCTGTTATTTTGATGATGGACCTAGAAAATGGGTAGTTTTTTTTCACTTATTTTATAGAATTTCTATATTTACTGTTTCTATGAGGGCCCTAGTGTCTTTTAATCAGCAATTACGACCGTCGGAATGTGCATTTATGGGATCGACATTACACATCCTGGGATCTATTGAAATGTCACATCGCTCATACGACGCCCATATGACAATTCGTTATGGGAGAGCCCATGTCATTTTGCGTAGAGCCCAAGATATGCCCGAACAAATCGCCGTACGCAATATCATATGATAAAACTTCAAGATTGAACTAATTCTTAAGTAAACATTTTTTGTTCTAAAATGATTTCTATAAACACTTATTAAAGACAGCTTAATCACCATTTCTTAAACAACAAAGTGAAACTTGCATCCCACTTTCATTATTACACAAACAAATGTTTCGACTTAGCGAACTAATTTCTTAGACTTCCTATTTACAAATTCACTCGAATTTCTCTAGGAAAGCGTGTAGAAGAAGTTTTTAAACGTTTATGCATCCATTAGGGGCTGGTAGTAATGAGCATCGATTAATGTAACTGCTGGTATTGCCACCGTTGCCACCGTTGCCACCATTTTGCTACCATTCGGTCCCAGCACTCGTTTTAATAAGTTTTTGCTCCACTAATTAGAAACTATAATTTATTTCTTTTGGTAAGACGTGTTGGGATAGCGCGTGGAATGTCGATTATCGTGAGTAAGTACTTTGGGGTTCTAGTTTATCGTCTCCCGTTTGGGTTTCTGTAACAAGTTGTTTTTCATAAATGAACTCATTAATGAAAAAGTGCCGAGTTGATTCAAATAAAGCATGGTTTTACACCTAAGACAGTCTACTTTTTAGGTTTTCGTAGTCAACAGGGAATCCTCATAATTTCGCCATGTCCGTCTGTCAGCGGTTTAGTTCAGAAACGTTTAGCACTAGGAAGTTGGAATTTGGTAAACATATTAATAAAACTAAAAATTTAAAAATATTTTTTTTAAATATTAGTATCTATAGTGCTAATTTTTGTTAGACTTAAGAGTGTCACCCCCCCCCCCTCCTCCGCCAGCTAAATGGTAATTTTTGAGACGTGATAAAAACCATGGTAGTATCATATTTAAAAAAATTAAAAGGAACACTATCACAGCTAAGTAGGCTTTACAAGTTAACGAGTAATAGTCGACCAACCTATAAAATGTACTTTGCAATTGCGACGTACAACTACAGAATCCTACACTGCGCGTGGCCCGACACGCACTTGGCCGGTTTTTTTAGGTTTTTGGTAGCCTCAGAGCAGTGAATAGATTCGGGGGAAAACTGGCGGGATGTTATGAAATGTAACCTGTTGTTTTACTTAAGCTTTCAGAAACAAAACAAAGCCATAGATAGGTTACCAAAACTTTATTTTTACCCGCAAGACGTAAACATAAACCACGCAATAACTGGTAGTATGCACTAGTTATACAATGACATCGATACGACAATAAATACAATACAATACTGGCAATACTGGTTTATTAGAAAATGTATTTTGAAACTATTATAAATCCTGTTACCGTAATAAAAAATGAAACATTCCAATTACATAAAACGTCTATAAAACTCAAAAGTCGAGGATAGTAACTACTATTCTGACGAAATATTCCAAGCAGTCTGTTACATTTAGTGACATTAAATCTGTGATAAAAAACAACATATTCGTATGAACTAGTATTGCCAGTGTTTTGATTTATTGTCGTATCCTCGTCACCACCTTGTATACTAGTGGTATCCCAAAATTATCTTTTAGTAAAGTATCCAAGAAAACCTGCTAATTGTCACGTATACTATGGTACAGCTAATCTCTATAATTCTATTATCCTTAACACTTCTTGTCGATAGATTCCTATAGATAAACAGTTTCGTATCACTCACGAATCCAGCAATACGTGATAAACCATCTCTAAATGGTATTAGGAATCAAGGATACTAAAGTTATCTTTTTCCTTTATTCTTCGTTTATTTGAAGCTGTGTATTTTGTTAAAAGATGTGAATAGGAAAGTAACTCTAGTTAGTGCTAGGCCACGTTACGATCTGCTACTAGCTCGCATGCAACTTGCGTTACAGTGCAGGCTACTGAAGTATAATGCGATCCATCGCTGCATCGTGCCCCGCAATGTAGTTAAACTTACATGCAAGTTGCTTGCAGGTAGAAACGCGGCCTTACAATTTCGTAATAATTTAGTTGCATAAGCTTTAAATGGTTATAAATAGCTTTTGTGTCATGTGGCGACGAAGTATACTATTACTAAAATGAGGTAGTAAACCTGTTACTGAAATATCAACAAAACATTTCTTCATGAAAAACAATAATAACGAAACCCAAACATAATTATCCAAAACATCCCTCATTGTAATAACTTTCTAACATAAATAACGGCTATTTTAATCTTATGCCGTAACTACATAGTAACAACTATTATTTCAAACTTTAAAGGCTAAAGTTAACGACCTTCACCGCTTGAGGGCGCTACGGTCGACAGAAGGCTAATTAAGGCACGGTTTTATATATACACATGCTGTGTCGAAAGTAGGTCATTCCTGCCCGAAAAATAATGTTTCAAAGTTGTTCAGTAATATTAATAACGTAAAGGGAAATTGTACGTTTTTAACGAGAATGTAATGGGCTAAGCTGTTTTTTTTTTTAGTGTTGTCTCGCTGTTCAACCTAGGAGGTTGTCGATTGCTTAACCGGACTGCGGCCTTAATATAAATATTAAAGGCTCCAGCCAGGGCTTATTAAAAACTTACAAACTAAGCGACTACACGCTAAGGGCGCGCTGGGGGAGGACAGCTAGGGACGGGCTTGATCGAACTAGGGGCTAAGCGGGTAATATGTGAGTTGTATATATTATGAGTATCATTTTAGTGTAATTAATTTAATAGGAATCTTGTACTTGGAACTGTTTTTCTGGTTGTTACTTGCCAGACGGCAGATAATCTTTTTAATGCAAAGATGATTGTAGATTATGTCTAATTACGAAGATTTGCTATCACTGATAAGAGTCATTAAACACTTTACTTTCATAAACCATAGTTGTTATTTTACTCGTGTTCACCATAAAAAACAAACGCAGGTAGCATAAAGATGCACCGCCGTGTCCTCGTCGAGGCGATCGGCGGCGGCAACCTCTTGCGTCCGGCCCTGGTTGAATCCATGGTCTGGAGCGAGGAGGCTTGGGAAGCGGTCACCTCCTTCTGCGAAGCAGTAATGCTAGCGAAGGAGGAGGCGGGCCGCGCGAGGGAAAGGCAAGGACTTCGTCCCAACCGGCCCTACAGGAGAAGACGCCCCGGGCGTCGGGAGTCGCAGGGCGATCCCCGGCCACAGTAGGCGCGGGCCTGCGGACGGCGAGCGTTGGGTGGCTCGCTGTGTCCGATCACCGCCAGGCCCGGGTCGATGGCGCGTTGTGTTTCACGCGCGTCTCAAAGAGATGTCAGCATAGAAGAAGGGGCCCGCTAGGGCCAGAGCCTGCCAGGGTTGCGGAATTTGTTCGAAAGAGTCACCGCGGCCCTGGAACGCAAAGGGCTTTAGAAAGAACACGGATGGGTTTTAGTCAGTTAGAGTCTGACACGCCCTTCCACTCCACCCAGAGCGGAAGAAGTGATTATATGATGTCCCATCCTTAAAAAAAAAAAAGGTAGCATAAATATAGAACACACAGTTTTGACAAGCGACCTTGAGGCTTAAGAGAAATTGCTCCTTTATTAAATCGAAACGAAACCTTTCAACGATATATACTAACTAGTACTTTTAATGACCCGAGCTTCTCTAGGGAGCAATAAAGTACGTACTTGGTATATACTTGTAGGTACTAGGTTTATACTTCTAATATTTTGATTACAAAAATACTGCACATTTATTAAGAGGTATATACGATACATGAGATAATTAATTCCCCGAACGAAGTCACGTTCGTCACGTTTAGTCTAGACTCCCACTTAGTACAAGTAGGCATTTGATACCAGCACATTGGCTTCAAGTGGAAGACCCATCCACTTGAACTCCCATATTTTACGCACATGGTATGTGGCTACCTAGATTTTATAGAAGTTTTCGCGAAGAAACTTAGGAAAGTAGGTATTTGCTTGTTTAAAGTTGATTTGATTGATTATTCAGATTCACAACTTGTTTTTTATGAGAGTCTTTTTGGTATTTTCTTCTCTTTGCATTACTACATTTTCTTTTGTCTAATAGATACGTAGTTATTTCAAGCACGGTCTTCTCAGATTTGTTACAATTACGTTTATTTTAAAACGATAAACAAACAATTTTAACAAGCTGGACATTTCAACTGCTACTTGCAGGAATACCTTGGGAACCGTCTGTCCTCTGACCACAATTTAAAAAATAAATATTTAAATTTTTTCCAAAGTTTGTTGACCACAAACAAAAGGTACGTTCTTTCTGCGTCCCCGAGGTTCGGCGCTCAGTTGATTGCTCGGCGCACGCGGGACGTCGCAAATTCATGCTTCAATTGCAAGCAAGGCTTGGCTGGCTCGTCTACCTGCACGCCATTTTACTTGGACCCGAACTGCAGTCGACGTGAGCCGAATGCCATTGGTTCCTAAACAGATTTGTTGAATTCCGTCTCCGAGAACATTCTAGTAGGATTGTGAATTAGATTATGTAGGTGCAAAGTGGAATATATCATTTGGGTGGTGTGTTTGGTTTACAGTTTGTTTGGTTAGATTTTTCCAAAAACCAAAGACAAAAAGCTGCTGCAGCTGGTTGCTTAAAATGGATAATTTGATTAAAAACATACATCACCCTGAATCTTGAAAAATAAGTTTCACGACCTTTGCCTGAAATAAGACCAGATACTGTTTCACAAAAAACGAACGAAACAAGATCAGTTTTCCAACGAAACCGACTTGACATTTTGCTCAAACATTCTTCTTCATTTTCAATATCCGATTTCATTATTCCTAGTATATTCTCTATCACCGTCAATATTCATCGTTTGTCCCTTTGACAAGTCCCGTATTTACCTACAATTAGTCTAATCCCAGAGCAAACAGGGCGTGTTTTATCCTAGATTTAGCCGAAATGGGCTCGCGTTTAGTATTCGGCCTGGAGTGCTCTGAATTAGAAAGTAACTGGTCAAGTGAGGGTAGTGTGCGAATCGAAATGCGAACTGTTACAAAGCTCTACTCTCGCTGCTGTAACGCACGTAATGGAGGACCAGGGTTGCCACTGCTCTATTTGTAATTTTGTATCACTTTGACAATGCTTTTGCATTACGTGTAGTTCCTGAGTTCTTTCTCCAACTCACCTACAACACACCAGTGTATATTATAAAACCAATGTTTTTACCTTTTGAACGCCGTTGTTACGTATACATGACAAGCAAGCGCTTACCCTGTACGCCAAAAGTCACAAATATGTGACAAAAAGTACGGCGAATTTGTGGCTTGGCGTCGGGGGCACGCCGCGCCGATGTGTTTATGCTCCGTTCAAAAGGTTTAAATACAGTAGTGTGTGTGTGTGTGTCTATGACATCGTAATGGTATCACAATGTCATTGTGAAAAAGGGATAATGCTATTTGTCCTGCATAACTTCGTCTCTTTCTTACAAAAGAAACAATATTTTAATAATAATAGACACGAGTCTTGAATCATAGTTTTTGAATCCTATTCTACCTTACAAGGAATTTCTTTCTCACTAAAGCAGGCGGGATTCAAACATTGTTCTACATACCATTTGACTATTCTTTCAGCAATTTCTAAGAAAAATGGTTATCGCATATCGGTTACCTTTGAGCGTTTACGTAAGTCAACGTAAGTACGTAACGACTCACCGTGCAAACATAGGTGGAGTGAGCATGGAGTGGACGGTCATTCCATCTTGTTTATATGGATTGACAGCTCACTGCATGTTCACTTCGCCTAAGCTGACCCGGTGAGTTGTTTAAAAATTTGGAGTTATTTAAACCACTCATCGTCACTCATTGCCACAAATACATCAAAAATACAATCACACACATCAGAAATGTCAACTAAAACATCCACCAATCTTAATAATTCCTCCGGCTCATCCTTCGCGTGACAGCCCTACAAGGCATTGCGGGTGCGTTGCGTGGGACGGGCGTACCGTAATAGTCGCAGCTGACGGTGCCTGGTGCGGCCTACGGGCTCGATCGAGGCTCGCAGAAACTTTGCCACTGCGAAACATGTACGACTATAAGAACATCAGGTTTAGTCCTGAGCTCATTAGGTTAGAAATGGGTTTGACTAATTTGCACTTTTTTCACAAAGTTTTTTCTGCGTTTTAATTTAATGCAGAACAATACAATCAGGTCTTTAACAGTAGCTGTGGCTTTTAGCATCGTCTTTTAGCGTGTTTTTTAATCTATCATAATTTTACGGTGCTTAAACACTGTATTCTTTAACCATCATAAAACATTTTTCAGCACAGTACTCCAAACATAACATGCCGCCCGCTCGGATAGTCAATCATAACAGTAATTGTTGCAAGTCAATAACTTAAGCTAGACTAAGCTAACATAATAACTATTGTTCTGTAATGTGCATTAGTTTCAGCTAACTTGGATCTATATTCAGATTAGTTGCTGTTGACGCTTTCTAGTGTTTGACGTTTAGGTATTGGGGATGAACATAGGTATTGTCATACTAGACCATTTGTAAATATGTATGGGTAAAATCATGATTGCGGATTTTTATCGAAAGAGGTCACATCGGTCCTGGAACGCAAAGGGCATTAGGAGGAACACGGATGAGTTTTAGTCAGTAAGAGTCTGACACTCCCTTCTGCTTCGCCTAGAGCGGAAGGAGTCATTTAATGATTTCCAATCCTTATTTTTTTTTAATGGGTAAAAAGTAGGTGTTACAATACTGGCAAAGTTGAGCTGTTATCATTGTAACAGATTTTATAACTTTTGATATTTCTAACACACCGTTCCTCATAACATCACGCGTATACTCCCCGAAGAGTTGGCAGATGTGTTTGATATGTGTCACCTGTTATTTTTAAGTCCCATGCTAAAGGAGGCGAGCCTAATGCCATCAACGGGCCATAAGTCACAAGGTTTTTAAGAAGACATAGAATAAGAGGTAGTTGAGGAAATAAAAAGAATATGTGTATAGTGTATCGTACATTTTAGTTTTACACATAGATTTTCACACTAATTTACAACGTACTTGTATTCGACCATTCTTAGGATGAATTCTCTAGATTTTCTTAAGGACTTGGTTACTTGTTATTTAGTTCTTAAGCGCCATCCATAAAGCGCTTTAAATCTCACTGTCTCTTTACTTTATCTGAATAAAATATGACCAAGTAAAATACTGCCAGGACACTAGGTCACTAAGAAACTTTTGAGATACCATAAAACTATTAAAATAAAACGGGAACCAACTGGAAGATTTATTTCCGGGAAAATACCGTTCTTTAAAACTGTTTTAATGATAAAAAGTTAATTCTACTTGAAGATTTTAAGTTTATTTTTAAATAGCTTTTAAAGTTTTAGTCTCTGCTTCAATTATTTTTATAGTCTGTTTCTAAGTGAAAATCATAGTTTGATACGGAAATGAAGGAGTGGCTAAACCGCTTTGAAAGTTTATAAGACAATTGATCTGCGTAGTCTTTTCGCAACTATTTCTTTAACTATAACGCAACTAATTCATCAAGTCTAATGATGCAGCTGAAAAACCACAATTTAACAGGAGTTCACCCTACAACCTTAAGTTTATTAAACACAATATTTAATCTTATATCTCTCAATATATATATTTCTTGTGTACTTGTGTGTGTCACTGAACTCCTCCTAAACGGCTGGACCGATGTTGATGAAATTTTTTGTGGGGATTCGAGAATGGTTTAGATTCACAATTGGACCCGGTAGGTGGCACTGAATCGATTTCTATAACTTTTCGTCATACACAAAGTAAACGTTCGGACAGAACAAAGTCTGTCGGGACCGCTAGTATATTTATAGAAATAAATCCCTATTTCCCTTGGTCACGGCATCACGCGTGAACGGCTGGACCAATTTCGGCAATTATTTTTTTGTTGTTTGTTAGTGTCACGAGAATGTTCTTATGAAAGAAAAAAATAAGAAAGCTGCGCGAAACATTAGAAAATTTTAAAAACTTAACGACCATATTAACTTTTCTAATGGATTCTACGTCTGTCGGGTCAGCTAATTATAGATATAAAGGTTGAATTTCTCAACAGGGCTAATGGAAAACTTTTAAATTATGAGTAATAGGGAAAAATACTTAAAGGAGTCTCGGGCCTGTATATGTCAAAGGAATTTTCACACGGTATTTTCTTTAAAGGGATACGCTTTAAAACGTGCTTCATCCTTCTCACTGATCGACCCCTTGACCATCCAAACCAGCTAAAAGCAAACGTTCGGACAGGACAACGTCTGTCGGAACCGCTAGTCAAAATATAAATATTTAACTTAATTTGGTCTCGAACAACAAAAGGAAAGCCATATCGTCCAAGACCCAAGGACATAAAATAACGCAACTGATCCTACAAAAATTGCCAATCATATCTTCATACGTTACCTAACCATTCCAAGCAGAACCGGGGGCTCAACTAGTTATACAAAACGACGTGCATGTCTGTCTGTATGTCTGCCAGTGTGCCCGGATCCCATTGCGACGGAATAGGATTACGAGGCGTACATCTGGTGGCTCATGGAAATGCAAATGCAATCATATTACCGAACTATATCGCCGATATACCTGTCCGGACATGGATTTACTTGGACTTAATTTTACTGGCGACATGCCGGGGACTTGGTCCGATTAATTTTGTGGTTTAATGGTTTATAATTCGACGAAAAGATTTTTGGGAACTGGATCCAAATCATAACTTTTGCTTGCACAAATACATATGTCTGAGACATGTATTTTTTTTTTCAAAAACAAATGTTTCATACTTATCAATGACAATGGACAACTCGACGACACAAAAAACATCGATTGACACCAAAACAAAGTCTTAAATAAAGTCATTAATATTTGAAAAGCCGTCGAAGTCGACCGCAGCGAAGGTAGTGTGACGAACAACCTTGACCAGAGATCACGACAGACAGAGAGGTTCAGAAGGAGAAAGACGAGGCTTTTGCCCAGCTGCGGGTCATAAACTAGGCTAGGATAATGCCCAATGCTTCTTCCCTGAGAAGAAGAGATAAGACTTATGCCTAGTAGGACACGACAAAGTAATTTTTAATCCAGTTTTTTTTTTTTATAATTGATAGGCACACGTTTGACCACAATCTCACCTAATTGAAATCGATGATGTATTCAATGTTTCTTCTCCTTCAAGTGCCAGCACTAAAACCCTTCCATCTTCCACAGGAGAGCTGCCAGAACTACATCCGAGTGCTGGTCTCCCTCGGTCCTGGGAGGCTGCTGGTCTGCGGCACGAACAGCTTCAGGCCCTTCTGCAGGGAGTACAGCGTCCAGCGGGACTCCTATCACATGGAGCGGGAGAAGTCGGGGCAGGCCGTCTGTCCGTACGACCCAGAACATAACTCCACTGCCGTTTATGCTGGTGAGTGAGATATAGACATGCCATCTAATCGTTGATCTTCGATTTGTAAGTGTGACGTCAAAAGTTATGTAAAGGTGTGAATACCCACATCCAGCAAGTCTTTTAGAGATTATGCTAAGTCTTACACACTTTAACTTGCTTTCACAGCTCAAATTAAAACATAGACTAGAAAACTACTTCTCTAGATGCGAGCCCAAACCATCCGATGACTAACAGTGCAAAGTAATTCTTTGCTTTGGTATCATCATAACAGAATAAATTTTAGAAAAAATATAAAAATCCTGATTATAATAAGCAGACCTATTCCAAACGGAAATGTTATGACAACCCAGCTTTTTACAATGCTTTAAAGTAGAATTTAAAAGGACGGTTAAGGTAAAACCGTCTACAGTGACACTTACAGCAAATAGTCTGGCAACCCTAGCTGCCAATTAGCGCGACACTGGAATATTTAAATTCGGAACATTTTTTATCTGTGAGAGGAAATGTTGTTGTAGTTATGGCCGGACTGGCCGGTACAATACCCGGGATACGTGTCTAGGTCTGACCATGTTGTGTAGATGGTATTGTAACGCCCGGTATATATATCTAACTGACTGGACGGAGTAGCTTTCATTAATATAGTAGAACAACGATACCTTATCTTTTTTTTTTATTTGAGATGAATTTGCTTTTGACTCTAGTCTAGGTCATAGATGACACAGACAAAGTCGACGATGGAGCGAGCTTACCCAGAAGAAGCTAGTTCAATCTACAGGCTATTTAAAAGATATTTTTGACGTTGAAGTCTTATGTTAACATAGTCTTTTTTTATGGAAATAATTTTCGTCACATCCTTTATGCGTGTAACTTAATTATTTCACTGATAGAAAGCTGAGCGTCATAAAATAGGCCACTGAAACATTTCATTAACACACTCAAGTCCCATCAACTTCCCCAATCTATTTGACAAAACAACCACAATAATCGCATCAACACGATTAGACTCATAATCCAATTTACAAATGCACATCGTACAATACACACATGACTTATCTTACGATATATCTGAAGATATATCTCACACTGTATATAAGCACCGTGCGGCCGTGCTGTGGGCATTACCACGCCCGTTAATGGCATACAACGACGGTCATGTAACACTAGGACACCAATTAGGCATTGTGTATAACCTGAAACTATGTTTACTGTTAGAAGTGACTGCAACTTTGCTATTTTTGGAAATGTGATTGCTATTTTTAAAATACATATGTGACAGCTTGACATTACACAGCAAATAGGGAAAGAGAGCTTAGGAGAAAAGCTTTGAATAAGCAGTAAATATTTCTAAAATTCTTTCGTCGATCACAATCTCAACACCTGAGGACACATTCTCAATAAAAATGACAACAATGAAAAACTACTTACCGATAAAACGTATCTCACCTTTCGAATATGTACCACAATCGGTTTCGATAAGACCTCAGGTGTGCATCATTAGGTGTTTCACATTTCCTGAGGGTGATACTGTAGCGCAGTATCGATCTCACACTCACGACACAAAAGTCCACCATTTCAGCAAGAGACCCCTAAAAACAGTCCTCCAAATAAGCAGTCCTCCAAATAAGCAGGATCTTCGCAACATAACAAAAGCTTGTTATCAGACTAAGAATACTTTTAACATTTCGGCAAACCCTTTCCAGTAACGGGGTCACATATGCTAAGGGAGTCCATGGTCGTTCCATTGTCAGGAAATTAGGAAAAAGGGAAAATCTTTCTCATAACGATTGAACCCACTTTCACAGTCTGTCGGCGTACAATAGCCACTCATTGTTGCATTGAAAAGAGGATCGCTCAATGGGACTACGAGTGGATTATGACGTGACTGATATACATATTATTTGTGTACCTAGGTGGGGTTTTGTGGGACGAATCACTAGTTCACTAGTATTTTTCAGAGAAGCCAACATTACAATACATTCATGTGTTTTTTGGGGCGAAGTTGCACTTTCCGAAATCATTGGCAGTATTTCGGGAGTAAAAGGATTCATGAAAATAAACAACTGAAAATCAAAATCAGCCTGTTTACAACTTTACAGATAACTGATAGATCATCTGGTTTACATTCCTAAGTAGTAGCAAGGTTCTTACAAGAATTAAAAACTATCCACGGACCCTGAGTACTTTAATCCACACAAACACAACAATCTGTTAAGTAGATAAATTAAATATACTCACAAACATAAACTCCACAATTTATGTGAACCCTTCAATACTAAACTCAGCGAATATTAAAACCTCCGCCCACGCTACTCCTGACAATAGGCCCTATTCCAAGACGCTGTCACCAGCCGACTTTATAAGCAAGGAAGCCGAAAATAGGAAACAATACACAGCGTATTATCGTAAACAATAATACGAAACTTACGTCCGAATAAAGGATCTGTTCGTTATTACCCGTGCGTGTGGTTTTGTGTAGGTATTGCTTTTAATAATAATGCGTTTATTATTAAGCATTGTTCGAGAACTTAGTTACTTAAAAAGATCCGGAATGCAAATAACACGAATTTTCTGATGTTGTTTGGCTCCTGTGTTGATAGCGAACTATCATATACATTTACAATATCAGTTATTAGTTTGGGAATACTTTTAAATATACTCGTGAAAAAACCTCTTCAGATCCCTTAATATTTATTAATTTTGGTAGTCAGGTAAATTTTGTATGAGAAATCTATACTTATTATAATAAATCTGAAGAGGTTTTTTGTTTGTTTGCTTGAACGTGCTAATCTCTGGAACTACCAGTGGGATTCGGAAAATTACTTTTGTATATGATAGGCACATTCATCGCGGGCTATATTATTGTTTATAATAGCAGAACAAAGCTTACCACAAAAGCACTTCAAAATAAGTCCAACTATAAATTGTTATTTAAAATAAACGCGAACTTCAAACAATTTACTTGTTGAAGTATTATTTTATCGTATCCAGTCGGGTTTATTTACTACCAGCTTATTTACTTTGTCATTTTACATTTACATTGCTCTGTACACGATTTTAATGCCTATAACAATGAACATTACGAGTCTTTCTTTGTTGAAACGCAATTTTTTATTTATTTAATATGGGTTTGCTCTTGACTATAGTCTAGGTCATAGATGACAGGGACAAAGTCGACGATGGAGCGAGCTTACCCAGAAGAAGCCTGTTCACTCTAATTTTGAAGAGATTAGGGTTGTATGAGTTCGGAAACATAGACACAGGCAGAGAGTTCCACTCCTTTGCTGTGCGCATTATGAAAGACGTTTGGAAACGTTTTACGTGCGAATTGATACTCCTTTAACGCTTTTCCCTGCTGGACATAAATAAACCCCTACCAAGTGGTGCCGTATCTCTCAATTATTGCCTCGTGTATGTAGAAAATATCTCAATAGTATTAAAAAAGTCAACGTCTCCCTCCGTCTGTTTCTCCACTATTTTTCTGTGTATTGTGTGGTGGCCAATCTCAACAGAGATTAGCCAAGTACGCAGCAGATGTTATGGTGCAAAGTTCTGTACACAGACACAGGTGCACTCTCTGATCCTATTCGCTCCGTCGACATGAACGGGAAGAGATTAGACGCAGTACCAACGGCTTCACGCAACCAACGTTACCAACTTCCAAATTCCGGGCTTCTTCTGCAATATTCTTAATATACGGTCGGAACTCAGTAACACTTTTTGCCCGACCTCGAAATCGAACCCAGAACCCTACGCTCGACAGTAGTGTTTGCGCCTACGCTACAGGCTACATGTATCCTACGGTTCTCCTATGTATCAATGTACTACGCTTTCTGCTTCGTACACAATTTTGGGGTTGAAACCGGAACAGAATAGTAACAAAGTCCCCAGGTGCATGAAAGCTAATACTGCAAGCGTATTCTGAATTTATCCTTTGCAGTGCTGCATAAATATCTAGCAGGCTCTAAGCCTGACTAGGTCCTAAATGTAAGCCTTTATGAGAGAATCCGGCTATTGAAAATTACAAACGAACATGCCAATATGCTGCTGGAATTTCAAAAGCACATCGTTTTTATGGGCTTTGACCAAAATCTTTCCCATTCCCATTCGAAAAACGACTCTGTAGATAATAAAATGTGAATATTATTTATTAGGCTTTTTAGTTTCTCCGTTTTACATTTAAGGCCCAATCTTGTTTTTTAATCGTACATCTATAGTAGGCGCCAAATAATCGTGGAATAACGGTCATTGACCCACCTACAATTATTGACATTTTTAATTTGAAAAACGGAATTAATGACACAAAGCTGTCCCGAATCATCATCTCTCGTGATCCTTAACATTGTCTAATAATGAAAAACGATTCATATTTAATTGTTCAGGTACCTATGAACAGTTATTAGGGAAAGGTCAATATACTTTATTCCACATTTATCTGGCGCCTACTATAGCCTGTTTGTGCATATCCACGCTATTTCTTGTACGCCATTGTTCTATGTTGGGCGTACAAATCTTCCCTGCTACCTCGGCAAGGTCCATCAAGAAGGTGCTCTGTTTTGTGTCTCCAATTTCTCAACAAAATGCAAATTAGACAGCAAGATATCTAGGAACCTTAACTATTATTACAGAAATCTATTATTTCCTCGAAAACAATGTTTAAACTCATACATTTGCCAATGACTTTTAATAAACCACCTCACCGCTGTCTGAGTACCGCAAAATACCTGTTATTAGCCGACTTTACCCAAGTACCCTACTTCATGTTTCAGCACAGTTGTAAGTACCTCCATATTGTACCTACTCCATTGTGTTCAGACAAAACACGTTCAAAAAGGACAAGAGATTATCCCGAACAAACAATCGACGTTTCTGAAAAAACCTTTCTGAAAAAATATATATTTACCTACCATACTCTACCGGGAGAGGTATTCCGAAATTAATTTGGGCTCTACATAATGTAGTATATTATGAACATGTACTTAATATTCGCTCTAATATTTTATGGGCTGTGAACAGCCTGCTTTAGTATGCACTACATTTTATGCTGAGGCCGTGTGTAACTAGCTTTATTATAAACGTAAAATTATGGTCCGTGTGATTTTATTGTGCAAGCTACTTAATGTTTATGAGTGTGGCAAAGGCTTGGGGGTTTAACATGACACCGTACAGTAATAGTTAAAATTATAATTTATTTTACAATTTGCATTTCAATTCATGTTTATGTTTGCCTACCACATTAAACTGCCCGAAGCATGTTTGAAGTTATAAAGTATTATAAACAACGTATTAAAATCCCGGGAGTTTTAAATGCATTTTCCTGCTGTTATGTTAGACTACTCCAACATATAAAACTACAACAACACACGTCTGCATCAAATCAGCTTTCGTTAAATTCAATAAACTGCTACAACTCTTGTTATCCCCGACCAGGACCCAAAAATCTACCTGTTACCATGGCGACGATACAAATCCCCCTACACTAACAGTTTCCTATGGCGTTGAACCATCAATTACCGTCACGTTGTCCCTTTGTGCAATTTTCTTTGCATTAAACCATCCCCTTGCAAATTCACACCCATTTATTACACGCAACAAAACTATCGTCGCGACTTGTGTTATCTATGGCAACACTGTGGTGTTGCTAGCTTTATTTTATGGAGAACAGGGGATGTTTTTTGTTTAATCTCCATTTACATGAGGTAACTGTTGATTGTATCTTTTCAAGTACGGAAAATTCCGTCTTTGTGCAAGGGGAAATGTTAGAGACAACATTTTTAATAATGGAAGCTTAATTTATTCCGATTATGATCCCACAAATTAAAACTGACACCCTGTATGTCAAGTTATTTAAAAACACGTTAAAATATTCCATTTCAAAATTCATGTGAGTAATTAAAAACCATGTTCAGGTTTGTCGTTGGACAGAAACGAAAAAAGAGTAAAACGTTTACATTAATTGAATTTAACAAAAGCACAGTTGTGAGTTTGTTGTATTATTTCTCGTATAAAACTGGGGCTAACTTTTGCACATTTAAGCTGGCACCTTTTTTAAATTGTCCTCGTGTTATGTTCAGCAATTCACTCATTCACGCTGTTACCTTTTTGTACGGACATACATTTTGGTCAAACTCGCACACAGCTTTGTGTAAAAGTGTAAACGGAACTTTTGTACAAAAATGTGCACGAAAGAATTTTCTACGTGTGTGTTAAAGTGTCCACTTATGTCCCGTAGCCTTTATCTATATGATTTTTTTCGTGCACACACACACATGTACGATGGCTGCATGTCCACATTACGCGGTGCGGACACGGCCCGGTTAGTTATCTCCTATTGATCTGGTCCAATTAAGTGCACCGACGCCCTAGGGAGCGGTGGCCAGTACTCGGCAGCTGGTCTTACGCCCACGTGATATATACCTAGTACCTACGTATTGGTAGCTTCCGTGTCGTAATTTTGCTGATGGTGTAGGTACCAGTACAATTCCCGGCGATCGTGTCCGGTCGGAGATTGCGACGGACTTACATTATTGTGCTAAATGCTCATTGTCTTAATGGTGATACTGCGGTAAATATTGGCACGGATTGGGAAAATGGATGGAATAGTTTGCGACGATGTGATTGGTAGAATTTGCTTAATAAATATTAATGATAGTTGTTATTATTATTGGAAGGATATGTTGACATCAATTTGTATACAAGACAGTCTCTTTTAAATGTACCTACATATACGTACGAACTGCCTACGCATGTAGACAGTTCGTGAGAGACATGCAGTTGGAAGGGACAATTCAAATTCCGTGACCCTGTTCAATACATCGCTATGTCACAGCGTCCATTCAGCTGCCCCGTCCAAAAAGCTCTAAAGGCATCGTAACCATATTTGACTTTGAAGTATAAAACTTAATTTAGACTGCAATCAGTAAGCAAACGTACAGGAGTATGCAAGGACCGTGGCTCGTGGCGTTCTGTAGTTTATATTGTAAAAATGACAAATTTGGCAATTGATATTTCATTAAAACTAGCTTTCCGCAAGACACAGGTAATAGAGACAAAGAACAATAAACACTAAATTAATTTACAAGAATCGAAAGCGAACACGCTAAAGTTCTCAAACTTGCACTGTTTAACATGGGCCCCTTAAATTGAAACAACAAACGATCCCTCTGCTGACAATGTCCAAGTAACCACACATATGCTGTTCGCGTTCATCTTGTCTCAAAATTCGAAATTTGCCATTGTTTCAATTTCGGAACAACAAATTCTATGTTGAACGTAACGGGGTTCAAATTCCATTATAACCCACACTTTTTTTGGGGTCTTATATTAAAAACCCCAAGAAAAGGGGGAGTGGGGGGAGGATTGTGAATTTAAAGTTGATGTTTAAGTGATCTTTTGTTAATACAAAAGATCACTCAAATTACGTATCGATAAAATTCGATACTTGATTCGAAGACGATGCATTGAAACTATCTCAAATATTATTTATTCAAGTATAGATGCTACCTACTGCTACCTATCCCAGTTTAGGCCCTTATCGCATTTTACGACCCCCAGGGGAAATGAGGGGGTTGGTCCATTCGTAACGGACACAGCGTATGAGCATAGTGTTATCTAGTTAATCAAATTAGTGTTTGGATTAGATAGCTTGGGGGTTACAGTGTATTGCAATGACGTAAGCACTATCATATTGTGTTGGGGTATAGTTGCGATAATTGAATTGATAAAAGGCAGAAACTGTGCTGCAGCTAGTTTTAATATAAGTAATTGGGTACCCTATGGTTATGTTAAGAAAAAGCTAAATATATTATTATCAGTTTCAAACTCCTAAATTGTAGGTACTTTAATTTGCAATACCACCACTTGCCAAACGAGTATGGCGCTCGCCATTAAATATGATGAATTCAATCAACACACACAAGATAAAAACAAACGAATAAACGGTACACCATATTCATCGCAATCTCTCCACCAATTCACGCAGTTACATTTGGGCAATTAACGGGCGCACGCATCTCGTATGCGAGTCACGTAAGCCGATGGCATGTAACGCACTCTGCCACTTACCACTGCATTATGGGATTTCCCAATGAGGTTTACCGTCGGCTAAATTATACGTACGTAAAATACAGTGCGTTTCATAAAAAATAATGAGAATTTTGACTATGTGTAGAAAAATATGAAAGAAAAAATTTCATGTTCCAGTTTCACGGTTCCATATAGCTGCATCATCATTTTGATCGTTATTTTTAAGCCTCCACTGAAAATAATGACCTTTTCCTCTTTATTTTGTAACCCTACCTACAAATGAATATGTTTGATATAAATTCTAACTTGACTACGGACTACGAGCTTTGTATATTTTACTTAAACCGTCTAAAATTAAAAATGTTTATTATTTATTTTCAGACGGGGAGTTGTATTCTGGTACAGTCGCAGATTTCAGCGGCATGGAACCGATCATCTATCGAGAACCATTACAGACGGAGCCATACGACTCAATGACGCTAAATGGTAAGAATTGGTCCTCAAATGAACACTGAAACGTATAAATGAAAAACAGATACCAAATAAGAGCCTAATAAATCAATATGATCAGCAGTGAAATGCCAGATTACACTCAAATAGAAGCAAACAATAAATATAATGACAACACCACACATGCTTTGTTCACAATGTGTATTTACATATCTACGGGCGATTGACTCTCAATGCGACTGCCAAACAGGCATCCGCCATTATAATTGAATTCAGAAGCGCGGCAACTCCTTGTCACTCGCGTGACGTTTGACGTGTCAACAATCGCTAAATCCGATTAAGATCGTATTAGAAATTATCGACTGAGTAGCGATAGGGTTACATCACTCGGCATATTTGGGTGTTTAAATTGACTTTATGACAAGATGATTGAACTTTGATACAGTCTAATAATTATGTATTTCTTATTCACAGCTCCGGACTTCGTGAATTCTTTAGTACACGGAAACTTCGTGTATTTCTTCTTCAGAGAAACAGCTGTTGAATACATCAATTGCGGGAAGGTAAGATACTTTTTCTTGATTTCTTCTAACTGCGATTTTTCGTTTGCTCGTCACCAACATCGTCAACATCTTCAGAAAACTTTGTTGTTCATGGTCAATAGTCATGAGTTCATGACTCCTTGATTATTCTAATTTTAAAATCTTCAATTTTTCACTACTTCACTATGGTGGCCCATATTCCTCCTAGGTACCATTAACATCCTTAGTAGTTTCATTAAAGATCTCTTATTGATGAACCCATTCGTTCCAACACGGAATTTTAGGCACTCGAGCGTGCTAGCGCTGCACTAGTAATTTACTCGCAGCGTGGCACGCTACGTATCACCGTTCTCACGGCGTGACACGTCTACAATTCATTGCTTACATGCGGTTTTGCTATACCGTTTGCAGGTAGCTGGGAATTAGAATCAGAGTACTTGAATCGAACGTTAAAACGATTGCAATAGGTAACGGTAACTGGAATCATTGTATTACAATTCACTAAATAAAAACATCACGCTATCATGTCAATCTACCCACGGACTTTTCTGCCGCCTATTTGTGCCCGACAAATACCTTGGGCACCGTCAAAGCCGCCGACATAACCTGTTCGCACTACCGCTATCTAGATCTGTTACTAGAGCCGAATCCCCAGTATGTCGAACCCTAAGGATGCTAAACGCCCTCCTGCCTGCCTACCCTGAATGTGATGTGTTTGCTGATGAATGGAAGGAAATAATGCGTGCTTGTCTGGTGTTCTGTGAGAGACAATATGCGAGGGTGTCCACTGTTACATGTTAGTTTATGATGTATTTAATTTATTAAACCATTTACGCAAATAATTTTTAGTAAAATTTTATCCACGAATTGTATATCTTTGAATTTAATTTTTGTATTGTATGTAATTTGAATGCTTATTTTATTTTAATTTTGATAATTCTATGTTAATTAATGTAATTGGACCTGTGCCGTTTTAATTAACTATAAATAAATAACTACATATTAAATATTGAAAATCAATATTTCAAAATGGGCTTAAGAACAGTCAAAACACAAAAGACTTGCCTAGTAGGCCCAACCGTACCCTAGCAGTACCAACGGGTATTCTGACACCCAAAATGCATAGAGGAGCACAATGCACGCCTGCTTGTGCATTGTGCTTCTCTTTGCGCTTGGGTGTCGACAGAGGCCCTACACACATCTATGTCCGTACATTGATGCGTACAGGGCCTCTGTGGCATGCTGAGCATTAAGACACTCTCAGCCTCATTAGCGGCTTTGGCCCAGTATACTGCAGTTTTAGCCGGTCAACAATAAGATTAATCCTAAATCTCTGTTGTTACCCTAACACCAGTCAGTCTCTATACTGCGATCCTCATCATCATCATCATTATCACCTGAAGCATGACGCAAGGCTACACCACATTCATCTTACGTTGCGATGCGGAATACTCCAGAGTATTCCGCAACGCCCTTTTGATTAACTGGGGGATATCCCCAGTCCACAACGATATGCTGCTCATAACCGATGTTAATGGTTTTATCGTATGTTTTATTGCAGGGTCTAGCAATTTTAATTATTAGTGTATTTAAACGATTTTAAATAGAATTGAGAGATTTTTTTTGTAGATTGTCATGGGTTTTGCTCACTTCGTCCCATTAGCACTTCGTCCCATTCGCGGTTGGTCCTATTCGCAGTTAGTGCCATTCGCAGTTCGTCCCATGCAAGTTAGTAAGGGAAGAGGTAGGCTCATGGACTAAAGTGGGTTGGATTTATAAAAATCAACAAATATAGTAATCACCATCATCATCATATCAACCGAAAGACGTCCACTGCTGGACATAGGCCTCCCCCAAGGGGGGTTAGCTATCATCGCCACGCTTGGCAGGCGGGTTGGCGATCGCAGTGTAGCTGTTGCAATGCACAGAGAATGCTGCTGCCCATACTCTGGTGACATCTTTGGTTCAATATGTTAATGACTTACCCATGTTACTTGTGTCGCTAATTAAACGGAGCAGTTCAATAAAAAGGCTAGGCTTTTAATGAAACGACTGATTAAGCTAGTTGGCTCATCATCTGCCTAGCCTTTTCCCAATTATATTGGGGTCGGCTACCAGTCTAACCGGATTCAGCTGAATACCAGTATTTTACGTGGACCGGCTGCCTACCAGACCTCCACAACCCATTAACTGAGTAACACGGTACTCCTTGGCAAGACTGGTGTCAGATTATCTGGCTTCTGACAATCCGTAACGACTGCCAAAGATCTACAAATGACAGCCGGGACCAACGGCTTAACGTGCTTTCCGAGGCACGGAGGAGTCTCGGTATGTTAAGATGGTCACCCATCCACAGACCAACCTCGGCAAGCGTTGCTTAACCTTGAAGATCGACCCGTGCGGCTGTTATTATTTAGCCACGAGCTCGTTGGCTGCGACATTTATAAGTTTGTATAATTTTAATATTGGGACTTGGTGCCTTAATAAAGATTTTTTTTGTAACCCTTGTGCTTCTCTTACAGGCTGTGTACTCCCGAGTGGCACGGGTCTGTCGGGACGACCGCGGCGGACCGCATCGCTTCAAGCAGCGCTGGACGTCCTTCCTCAAGTCCAGACTTAACTGTTCCGTCGCTGGAGACTTCCCCTTTTACTTCAATGAAATACGTAAGTTATAATGCATTTATTTTTGCTCACTCTGTCAAGATCTATTTGGACCACATAACAGCGGCAGTTTGGTTCATCAAAAGGAACAACACTAACACGACGGATTTACACTTGCGATATGAAGTGTTAAATAATAAATTAATAATGTTTGCTAGTCCGTCCTGTTATATGAATGACATCCATGATACTTTCAGCAATTTTCTCTCATAAGAAATATAGCTTATGGTACAGCTTGTTAGTTTCTTGTAATACAAAACCTTTAACGCATGACGTATCACGATCATAATAATTCATCCCAATATCTCTGTTTCCAGAATCAACAACAGAGCTCATAGAAGGTGTATATGGAGGTCTAAACGCGCAGTTAATCTACGGAACCTTCACGACTCCTCCCAACAGTATATCAGGCAGCGCCGTATGCGCGTTCAGCATGCAGGACATCGCTGACACCTTCGAAGGAACCTTCAAGGAGCAGAATGCGATCAACTCTAACTGGTTGCCAGTGAACAGTGCTAAAGTAAGTTCTGCAGATGGCAACTTTTTTGATTTTTTGTGTCTCAGAGATTACTCTGAAACAAGACCTCGGGGCAAATGTGAGTCATCGAATCACCATCGAGTTTGACACCGTTAATATGGAGCACCAGCTCGATTTGCCATTATATCCCTAAGGGTTTCAAACTGACTTTTACTACATCTCTCTATAACTTGGTGGATTTGGCAAATCTTTAATCCACTGTCACGTAACAACATAAGCTAAATTCAATATTTTCACAGGTACCGGAGCCTCGCCCGGGGACATGTAACAACGACTCGAGACAGCTACCCGACCAGACGCTGAACTTCATCAAGACACACGCGCTGATGGATGAGTCTGTGCCAGCCTTCTTCGGGGAGCCCATCGTGATACGAACTAGTTTTCAGTAAGTTTCATAATTTTAAAGTCCCATTTAATTTTTTAATGTAGTTTCACAATTTCACAAATTTTTGCATGCCTAATGTAAGGTAGATTGTACAAGGCCATCTTACTGTAACACCTTATTTTAAGAACCTGCAATCTTAGCAAATAAACTCTACTTTACTTTACTTTACTTATTAGTATGAAGGCCCTGGTAATTAAACTGTTGTTTTTTCTTCCAGCTATCGATTTACGCAAATAGCTGTAGATCCACAAGTGAAAACTCCTGGAGGGAAAGCGTATGACGTCTTGTTCATTGGCACAGGTAGGTTCCAACATTGACATTGATAAAATCTCTTACGAACACATTTAACCTTTTGAACGCCAGAGCATAAACGCATCGTCGTGCCCCCGACGCCCAGCCACAAATATGTGACGTTTGGCGTACAGGGCACGCGCTTGCTTGTCATGTATACGTGACAATGGCCTTCAAAAGGTAAACTCTCTTACGAACTCTTAAGAACCCGATTTAATCTGTGATCTGTTTGAGCTAACCAAAGCTGCAATAGATGACATAAATACTCCTTATTACAACATAACTTTTCCTTCAACAGACAACGGCAAAATCATAAAAGCCATCAACGCAGTCTCCTATGATTCGAACAAGCGAGCCGTGCCCGTGGTTATCGAAGAACTTCAAGCATTTGCTGCTGGTTCCCCAGTGAGGGCCCTCAGGGTAGCTCGGGCTGGTCGCGATGCAGCCAGGCTAATCGCCGTGTCAGACCGACAGGTTCTTAGTCTAAGGCTGCATCGCTGTTCCAGTGATAAGATCAGTTCTTGCTCGTAAGTATGATATGCTTTTTTTTTGTTTTCATTACAAAAAAAAACCATTTCCTTTTATTATTATTTGTATTTTGGTTTGTTTACATAGAATAGTGGCCAATACGACTTATTTATAAGAATACTTGTTATTTGCATTTCATTTTATTTCTCAATAAAAAACTACAAGTTTATAAGTTCCCAAATACAATGAAGGGAAATTACCCGTTGTCGAAAAATTACGTAAAACTTAATAAATTGGATATTTTAGGACGAACGCTAACTAAAGCTCTATCAAATTTTGTTTCAGTGAATGCGTGGCGCTACAAGACCCGTACTGTGCATGGGACAAACAAGCGGGCCGGTGTCGCGCCTTCTCTCACGGAGTCAGTCGGTGGCTCGACGAGAACTCCTTCTACCAGAGCGTCAGCACTGGCAGCCATGCTGCGTGTCCCCACAGTGAGTACTGAAATATAAATAAATATGTAAATTATATTATAAAATTAACAATCAAGACGCGGAGCAAAAGTGGACAGCTGTTTGAGACCACAGAAGTGCAAGTAGATATAAATATAACTAAAGATAGGTAAATGAAAACAGAAAAGATGAGATGAGCTTTATTCTAGCAAAACATATTTAGATTTGTAAAACAACATCTCAACAAGTACCGTTATCTCCCTAGGTAAAGACGCTGGTGCAGTAGGTGGTCTCAGTTCAGGTCTTTACGATGACGCCCGAGGTGAGACGAAAGGAGAAGTCATCAATATCGTTCAAGACAAAGATGGCAAAGGAGGAGGTGGAGGTAACGAAGGTACTTTTATTAACATGTTTCATTATTTGAAGAACATCCCATTTCATCACATTCTGAAACATTACCACTACTATCATACAAGAAATCGAAAATAACAAGAAATCTCCTTTCTTTTTAGGTCCTGAAGTTTTAGCAGCAGATCCTCCACCAGCTGCATACTCAGTAGAAACCTTAGCATTAGCAGTAGCTGCAGGTGCTTTAGCTGCGTTAGGAGCAGGGTTTGCAGCCGGCTACATCTGCGGCAGAAGATGCAAGAAGGATGACGATGACAATATGCCTTACCCTGATACAGAGTATGAGTATTTTGAACAAAGGCAGAATATTAATAGGTTTGTATTTTGTTTAGGGTTAGAATGAAATGTTTAATTCGTGATCAACAAACAATCATTTACTGTAAATTAACACCATACATCAACATACATTCTTAACAAATAACAAAATATTAGTGTTCTGTATGTAGATACTGTAGTAGACTACCATGGAAAGCACCAATACTGATTAGGCTCGTCTTTGCAGAATCCAAGCAGAACCCAAACTTCTTCAGCAAGTAGAAGAAGTGACGTACGCTGAGCCAGTGCTAGCTCCTCAGCCGAAGCCGGCGTCCCCTCGCGCCACCCTCCGCAAGCACCCCCCTTACCACCCTCATCACGAGACGCTGTTCCAGTTCCAACCCGATGCATACCGTCGCGATAACTTCGGAACTCTTCGCTCGCACCAGGTCAATGTCAGTTATTCTCTTTTTTATTATCTTGCATGGCTTGCTGTGATCGTTTTTACAGGTATGAGTAAGACTGCTGTGAACACATGAGAAGAAAAGTTTACCAAAACTATTATGCCTGAGGTAAACAAAATTAGAAGCATTCACAAAGTTCAATGCTACTGGATACCTAAAAGTCGTCACTTTATACCTGTATGAAGATTCAGCGATATGCATGACATTCCTATCTAATCACTGATAAAATACAAGACTTCTGACTCTATTATGCCCTTTTCCCAAATTTATATTAGTTACTACTAGTAGAACAATCGAAAAACAAAGTAAGTTATCTGACAAACTAATTTCATCACCTTGCTCTTTTCAATCATCCATTAATTTACCAATCACTTTGCATGTTTTTTCATTATTCTTGATCTCATCCACTTTCATCTTATTATATTTCTAAAATCACATATTAATCTGCTAATCATATTAATATATCATGCCATTTCCATTGCCTAACCATTGTGGTTGAAAATGTTCGTGAGATTTGAGAGCAAAGTATCATATCATCTATATATTCTAAATATTGTATTGAAGCAAAAGCCCTAAAAATCTGAAATTAACTTACTTAGTCATAAGTTAATTATTACAATAAATAAATCTAAGTTTTATAGATTACTCACATAAGTCACTATTTCCATTTTAATGTTGTAGAAAAAATCTCACATGCATTTCGACTTGGGGATAATCAATCATCAGGTCCACTAACTCACGCACGCTTATTCACCTAGGCATGTCAGTTAACACAGGAATATTCGGACCGCAGGGCGATGGGTACCGGCGGGGCAACGACAATGGCTTCTCGACCACGCGCTCAGTAAAGAAGGTGTACCTCTGAGAAACAAGCGGGGCGGACTCGCGCGACCAAATGCATCATCAAAAACATAATACGCACCATCACCATACATTGGGTGAGTTGAAGAATCTTCCTATTCTATCAATTAAAATTGTAAAGAGAGTACTTCTAGCAGTGCTATTTAAAATATATTTTTAAGTAATTACCTGAAGCTTACGTTATTTTTACAATGTCAGTGTTCCTCTGAGCTGGCAGTAAGACATATTGATTGTGTTGCAGTGTCGCAGCGCAGCAGCGGCTCGGGCTCGGCGTCGGCGAGCGGCGGACGGTCGTCCTCGTCGCCATCGCCGCCGTCGTCGTCGCCGTCGCCGTCGGGTGAACGGCCGCCGACGCCGCCGCCGCCCGCGCCGCAACCCTGTGCCTACATCTACCGCAACTAGCGCGCCGCCCCGCTACCCACACTATACGTGATAGAGACACCGCCCCACCACGCGCGAGTGACGTCACCCACGAACGTGATCGAGACATTCCAAAATTAAACGACTTTGTTATTCGAATCGTATTCGACTGAGTGACGTTCGATCGAACGTGTTTTGTTATTGCCGACGATAATGACCCTGTAGTGAATACTGTGGATACGACGTCGTATTTTGCCTGTATTATACGTTGGAGCTATTGAGCGTTTATTAAACGTACTTTCGGAATGGCTGAATTCTAAATGATTTGTAACTTGATAGAATAGATATGTAATATGTTTAAATGTGGATTGTTGAAACAAATGCGAATACAAAACATTCTTCCATGAAAATAAATATATACGTACTGGTGATTATCCACAATCAAAATTGATCGTATCTATGGTCAGAGGATGTGAGACAAAAAATATGTATTTTTTTTAAAAGACGGAACAATATTATCGATTGATGTATGTAAGATGAATAATGTAACAAATTGTAGATTGTTTAGAATATACATAGTTTACAAATAATGTAGGAGAAAATATAAGTTTTTGTTGGTAACATGTTAACGAATAGTTAATTTAAACTTTGATTGTCATTGCAGTTTTTTCAACACTGTTCCATCAGCATTGTTGTCGACAAAATGGAAGAGTTGCAATGGAATCACAAAACGCTTTTTTACATAAACTACTATTTTTAGCATTACGTCATTAAATATAGAGAGGATTCTCTTATTCTAAAATTTTAGAGTTACTATAACTCGACAACATTGTTGTCAACACGTCAGTGGTCACACGATGATTAAGACGTCTAAACATTTTTTCAACTTGAGAACATGAGGTGTTGTGTAATGTTGCCGAGCTATACCTAGTTTAAACAATGAATATAACATTATAGTTGAAACAATGACATTATGAACCACAAAATATGATATAAATTATATTTACCATGTATAAAAATGATATGTAAAGTTCTGATACTTATTCATTCATTAAAAAGTGCTTCTTATGGGTGTATTTAGATTACTAGGAGATCGTTTTGATAATTATTGGATAATGTTATAGAGATAGATATTATGTATACATAGATACATATTATGATAGTTAAGGCGGCACTGTGATGCCACATTGCCAATTTAGATTGTTGGTGCGCCATTGTATAGTTACAACCCGTAACTGTGATCATTGTGTACATACATTCTGTGACACTAACGACGTCTCCTTTTGTCTACTGTCGTTTCTATAAATTAAACTTTCCAGAATTGTGGGCCAAAACGTTTGTAAAAATCTTTTTTCGAAAGACGTTCCTGTTGCTAATTTTGTAATGACCGAGGGATTAGAATTTTCTCGTTGAATGATCGCTTTATAATTCATTTGTAAACTAGCTAGCAGTTACTTTTGACCCCGAGATTGTATAGTGTTCAGACTCATCTTCGCTCATTGTTGACAATTGAATGTGTGTAAAGAAAATGTCAATTCTATTTGTAATGACTTAGTGCCTAAGTGTGTGTGGCAGGATTGTAATTTGTACATTACAATGATTCAGTTTTTCATTTGGACTGATGTTAGTGCGGACATTAGAGCGCCTTTAGAGTAGCGATTACAGTAGACAAGACGTAATGAAAAACATAGATACTACCTCAGAACTCTGACGAGCTCTCCCACATTGCGCAACAACCAATTAACAACTGTCATTAAACTTAAAATCCACATAAAACTTTTAATGCTCTTAGTGGAGATTTTACACTTGTCAGAGTTATTTGGCAGTAAACAGAACATAATTTTTATACGCCATAATAATAAAAAAGGCATTCTCGACATTGCCTTTATAATACTCATGTTTAATTTCATTTTTATATAATACCAAAGATGCCATGATTTTAATGTAAATTATTTATTTATAGTAGTGAGTGCTAATAACATCTATTACTTACTTAATCAAGTTGTTATTTTATATAAACATAACTGCCAATTTGTATACTTATTTTATAATTAACCAAAGCAACGCACAGTTTATTTTTTAAAATTAATTAATCCATACGATATGTAGATGCTTTAACATAGCAGAAATGTTTGGAAATTGTATATGTACAAACCGCGAAAATGGCAAACAAATATTTAAACTTTAAGCTTGCAGTCCTTAGTCATGTAGTATCTAAAGAATATTTATCATGTTACAGATTTAATGTTATGACGTCATAAGAGTTGATTGTATTTATAGTCCGTTCGTTATAAATTGACCCTCGAGCGACGTGCTCTGTACGAAGTCGTCGAGTCATACATGGGGTTGCCACTCAACCTAACTATTATCTCTGGGTTGCCATTTTCACAGTTTGTAATGCGGAAATTAAATAACACGTACATACGTAAGTGAGGCTAGTACTTGTAAATAGCAAGTTCTGTAATGTAATTAGTTTTCGTCGAGTAAATTAATTAAGCGTTAGACTATAAGCGCAAACATTTTTGAAAGTGAATTGTTAAGAATTGTTTTTGTATTACTTAAAAAAATAATATTGATGAAATGTACAATAACCATTTCTACGTTTAAATTACTGAACCACCTTTTTATACTCGTAAAGTTAATTGTAATCATAAACATGCATAGTTTCTTGTACTAAGCGTAACATATTGATTTATTATATATTGAGAATTATATAGATCGTATCGTAACGTAGATTATAATAGACCGCTTAATTTTGTTTGAAACTCGAAGCCTTAGTGTTAGAAATTGAAGACTTTTATTGAAATAAAAAACTAAGTAACAGATTGGATTAAATAAAAATGATCCGCAACTTTTATTAAAAATATAATGTTAAGGTATAGCTCGTTACGTCACGTTACTCTCAAACTATCCATCACATACCTACTCTTTGTTATAGCATGTAAATACGAGATTGAGTTTTAAAGACAGGCGGGGAAGCGCCACTTTTCACTGAGACTTGGTATAGAGTTACGCGACACGCTATTCGTTAAGAATTTACAGAACGTTAAAGTACCTTAATAAATTATATTCACTTTTAATAACTATTGCCTTAGTGCAAAATTAGATATATGCCACGATACTCAGTGAACTGTAGGCCTCTACTGATAAGAAAGTTCGATTGGTTTCGCTGCGTGTGCAATATTTTTCTACTTGGAAAGTTTTCTCGAATTCTAATTTCAAAATTGTTCGTTAGAATTTTAAAATTAGAATTGTTAGCAGCAACGTGTTTTGTGTTTTCTACGTAAAGAATTTCTTTATCACAAAATGTAAAAAAAAAAATATTAGGTAGGTTTAGAAATAAGAATAAAAATTGAAAATGTCGCTAATATTGATACAGCATTTAGAGTCGTTTACTATATTTTGACATGAAACCATTCGCTCCAGAACAAAATCCTTATTGAGCATTTTGTGATAAAGAAAAGCGGGACGGTATATCATGAAGTAACTAATGGGAAGTGCCTAACTATATTACCTATTTGCACCTGTAGTTTAACGGACCCGATAATTCCCATGAACCGACCATTATCTCATTACCAGATTTATAAGCGGTAGTTTAAATTTAATTTATGATCTGTCAAAAACTACGGACCATAGATTAAAATTAAACAGTTATCTTCCATGCTAAGTGATAGTGAGTTTCTAATAGTGTGCCTTTAGTATCGCATAGTTACCGCCCTTTAGAAACTCGGAAAAGAATATTGGAATAGGTCTATCAATTTATTTTTGAACCTCACTAACAGTCATTAATTCGTACAATTTTACTAGTAGTCATAACGTATACGTCATCATTTACAGATAAATTCACTTATTACATTACCTGTTATTCCAATTCACTATGTCTATACCTGATGATAGTTTGGTAATTTATGATAAACCTATGATTATAAATTACCTTTTCATTCTCATAAACTCATACATGTTTTGTACTATCCTATGATTTGCTCTTTACTCCAGCGACATGAAGAATGCAGGCTCTGTTTTAAGTCTAACCAATGTATTTGCCTATGAACCACTGTTACAAGGAGATGGAACTTCTTTAGATTTAAGGCAGAGTCTAAGTTTAGTTTCTTTTAAGGCATAGGTTTAAGTAGGGGTTTTATAAATAATAATGCAAACGCAATCGCAGTGATAGAACTGTTACACCTTATTCGCTGCCCGTATTTATAGAGTGCAATTTTTTTATAACTAGAGACAAATAGATTGTAAAACATTGATTTGCAAAATATGAAATAGAGAGCTCGAAGTAAGCAAGGTTTTATATTTTACTCTTCATTGTTTGAAATGTTATGATCATTTTCTCATTAAAATATTATTAATATTATGCTAAATATTTTAGCAAAGGATAAAATGTATTCCTTTTCTTTAGTAAATAAAATATTGAAACTCGTTTTTTTTTTTGACTTTCCTACCCTCCCTTTTGTGAGCATTGACAAAATGATAGCCACGACACTTTTTAAGTTGTAATAGCCCAACGGTTGAGACAACGCTGAACTAAGCCTGTCAGGGACGCAGGTGGCAAAGCCAAATTGGTCCGTGAACAATAGCTGGAAGTAGGTAACTACCTTACACGAAAAAACGAGCGAAACGAGCTCAAAAATATTTTCCCCCTACTTCGGAAAGGCGTGCGTATGCGTCTCCCTATCCTTGCCAGTCTTGATGTGGTAGGTACACCTATTTTACGAGAGATCTGTAAAGAACATCAAAAGTCATTTATCAAAATAAGGCGGAGTGCCAGTTATTTTTGAACGTCAACGTTTACAAAAATACATATCCATACCAATATTATAACTCCTGATGAGATTAATAAAATAATTTAAATAATGTTAATACTGTGTGACCCAATAAAACCCAAAAAGGGACTGGACACCGTAGGTATAAGTAGTACTCGAACAACCGAATTGGTTCCTTAGTAGTTTTCGAGAAAATCGACTTTGAAGGTGGACGAAAAATATTTCAATGTTATCGTTACCTATTTAAAATTGATTTATATAGTAGGCGCCAGATAAATGTGGAATAAAGTACATTGACCTTTCCCTAATAACTGTTCATAGGTACCTGAACAATTAAATATGAATCGTTTTTCATTATTAGACAATGTTAAGGATCACGAGAGATGATGATTCGGGACAGCTTTGTGTCATTAATTCCGTTTTTCAAATTAAAAATGTCAATAATTGTAGGTGGGTCAATGACCGTTACTCCACGATTATCTGGCGCCTACTATAGTTATTTTAAATGCTTGCCGAATATAATAGGTATAACACATTGATATGAAAACACATATTTCCTAAAATATGCGTGATGTGCCATTTGCAACGCAAATTATTCAAATATATAGGTACCTACCTATTAGTTACATAATCCTTTTATACTTACGTTATTAGAAACATATTGTTACTGCAGTAGGTACCTAAATTAGGTTTTATAATGCACTTAGGTACCTACTGCTTGCAGCAACGTTAAATTAGTAGGAAATAAATCAATACGAAATACCTATTGCTCTTAAATGATATTCATTTAACAACACTGAAATTATAGATATTGAACTGTTTTTATTATTTCGACATCCATAAATTGATGTGCACGAGTGTACATCTACTTAACAGTTCAAAACCTTTGACAACCTAAATTGGTCGGGTTATACGCGGAGATTTAGTATGGAAAGTAATGAAAGCTAATTTCTCTTAAAATACAAGACTTAGTAATTTGAATTTTCGGTCACTATAACTTCTTTATGAGTATCTACTAATTTTTGTTTAAATTCGGGAAAAGATCACGGAGTTTTTAATAGAGAAATCTTGAAATGAAAGTTTAACACCGTGACTACCGCAGTACCGCCACCCCAGAGATGTCAGCATAAAAGACGGGGCCTGCTAGGGCCAGAGCCTGCCAGGGTTGCGGAATTTGTTCGAAAGAGTCACCGCGGCCCTGGAACGCAAGCTTTAGAAGGAACACGGATGGGTTTTAGTCAGTAAGAGTCTGACACGCCTTTCCGCTCCGCCCAGAGCGGAAGAAGTCATTTGATGATTTCCCAACCTTAAAAAAAAAAAAAAAAAGTACCGCCACCCCACCAATGGCATGGTATTGATGTGCTGGCGTCTGTACCTACATATGCATAAAAGAACAGATTACAACAGGAACTAAATATGGCATAATGAAATCGCCACGGCAATCGGCATTCGTCTCCACGCCAACAATCGGTTTTACCCGCGGCTATAGAATGATGTTTCACATCAAAACTGGCCAAAGATAAAATGTGTTCCATACCAGAATAAGAGTTACAATTTCGAGCATTTTGCGATAAAAGTTTGACATTGACAGTGACATTCATCGTATCTTGGTCGTAAGTTTGTAACGTAAAAGTGCGTAAAAGCGATTCGTGATTGTGCACATGTGAAATGTTTATTTATTGAATGATTAAATAAAACAAAAAAATGGAGACAAGTTTATTAAAACACTTTACTGTTAATTATAAACAAATACTTATAGATGAAGTCGCTTTGGAAGGGCTAGAAGGCGTAGGAGTTGATATTTTATGGCGGCGACTACAAAAACGTATATCTTCAGAAGTAACAGAGAAAATGAAAGCTCGTTTCTGGGGATTTCTTGTGAATTGTGGCAGAATATCCTTCTATCAACTGCCAGAACCACTACCCTATATAGAAATACTTGACAGATTCGAAATAATCGATGAAGCAACTGGCCATCTGAAAGAGCCCGTAAGTTGGAAATAATGTTTTATTTAGTAGTAAACGCGGAAAACCTTACGATTCTGTATTTACCATGGAGGCTGTATTATATGCCTCCAACAAAACTATTTAGTATCCCTTGTTCTACAACTGCACCCAGATAATTAGCGCAACATTACTGAGCGGAGAACCATACAAAGAAATGACTCTTCCAGAATACCAGGCAGGCAGGAGCACATAAAATAATTTTATTTATATCTTATGAACAGCTTGAAATTTGATCAATATGTGAATTTCAAAATCTATAGCCACTTTATATTCCACTTACAACCAACAGCTCTAAACCTGACTATTCATTTCATTTAGTAATGCTTTCAGGATGACTACCTGGATGGCCCATATGAATACTGTCCTGTTGAAGGTGAACATGGTTCTTGCAAGTATTATAACACCAGAGAACTAATACCTGTAGCGGAACTAAAGACAAAATCATATGAGGCCGTATTGACAGAGTATGGGGAAACATTAGTCCTTGTTGCAGATAAGGAAGAAAGATGGCATGCCTTGGCCCAACATATGCCAACAAATTATTTGGCACAGATGACCACCTTGCATTATTGTTTGCTGGAGCTGATTGGCAGGTCTAGAGGAAATGTTAGTATAAGCATTTTTATTATATGATCCGTTATATTTAAAAAAATATTAAGATCTTAGGGCAGTGTTTTGTCTATCAAAGCATAAGGTGGATTTTTTAATTTATTTAGTAAGTAGTAAATAACTTTTGTTATTTCAATGAATATTTTCAATACACTCTTAAACCCAATTTCAGGGGCAATCAACAATTGGCTTGACAAACCTAAGCAAAGTAATAAAGGATCCCAAAACATTATTCTACAACAGGAAATATTTGCGTGGACTCGACCTTATTAGGACCTGCCATATGACAGAAGTTATTGGAGGTAAAGGAGTCAAGGCACTGCTGGTCAGACTGAAGAGATTCTACACACCAAGTTTGATGTCTATGCCCAAATCAGGTGTTCTACGCAATGTCATAGAGTACTTACTACAGCAACCAGACTATAGTGAGAAAACTGAAGTTATAGTCAAGAAGGGGTTAATCACACAGAAACAGAACAGGAGATTGCAGAAGACAGTTAATATTTTCAATTTTGTAAGTATTTTTTTAAATGTGTTGTTTTTAAGAAGTGCAGTAAAAGAGTACCTGGTGTGTGGCTATTCCATTAGTGGACAAACATATGTAAGGTAAAAAATGCACAAGTAGAAGTAACCCTTTAAAATGTCAGGCTATCGTGGTTGGAAGTCCCCATAGCTTGAGAAAACTGAAGGGCTTAACTGTAACACCCATAATCTTTGACAAAACAGTCATTCCGTTTGGTTCCGAGGTTAAGGATCTTGGTCTTCATGTCGACACCTGTCTTGACTGGCGAAGTCAGGTCACGAGTGTCAGTCGGAAAGTTACCGGAACGTTGCAATCCCTGTATCAACCGAAAAATCTTCTCCCAGCTCACATAAAGGCAATGATAGTACAGTCCTTAATTTTCCCCATAATTGACTATGGTGATGTGTGCTACTACGACCTGAATGCAGACCTCCTCAATAAGCTTGACCACCTTCTAAATAACTGCATTCGATTTGTCTTCAATCTCCGTAAATATGATCATGTATCCATGCATCACTCACTATTAATGGTTACCCATTCGTCAGCGGAGAGCGCTGAGGGCCTTGACTAGTCTGTTTTCTGTACTTAATAATCCGTCGTCTCCTTCTCACCGCTCTGGGTTTATCCGCTCCTCTTTCTTTGTTCAAGCGATTTTTCTTTCGAATGCGCTCCCTCTGAGCATCAGGACGGCAACAAGTCGGTTGTCCTTTAAGGTGAAGGCACGTGAGCACATTCGCAAGAAGTTGGTAGAATCATAACAGCTTTAATTCGTTGGATTAGTTTATTCTTAATAACTTTGTTTATGTGTATGTATCTATGTATTTATAAATGTTTTTTTATTTTTTTTTCTTCTCTTTATTTTTAGTTTTTCTTTAAGTTATACCTGCCATGTTGTCTCTGCACCACCCTAAGGTCGACTGGTAGAAAATGCCTAAGGCATTAAGTCCGCCTTTGTACAGTGTTTTTACTAGTGCATAAAGTTTTAATAAATAAATAAAATAATAAATAAAAATTACAGGAAGAAAGATTAGTACCAGCTGAAGATAAAAACAAGAAAACAAAGACTACACTGAAAAGAAAGTTCATCTTCCTTTCATCTAAAGCTGACGAATCTTCAGATTCTGAAGAGGAGTCACAGGAACCATCTCTGGAGTGCCAGTACAAGGTCGGTGTAAGTCTGATGAGGCAGGCTTATGAACGGTTCTTGGACGCAGGACTTGATGGTCTCACTCAAGTCCAGTTGGCACAGTTGTTGGGTATTGAGTTCTATACCAGTCGAGGAATCTGCAGGATCTTCAAGCTGAGGAATATTGTGAGGGAGTATCTTGAAGATAAAGGGAAGCAGAGGACTGCCAGGTAAAGAATTTTAATTTATATCATAAAACAGCAACTACAACAATAACAATTGATTAATAATATACATAATTTCTATTGTGATCTTCCAGATTTATCGCCATAGCCGCAACAGGAGAAATGGATGTCAAATACGCCGAAGAAAAGAAAAAGTTCTTAGAATACCTTAAAGAGAATGAACCACCTGAAGAATCACTTGAAGAAGAGAGCACACCAGGTCCTGAAGATGAAATACCAAGGAAAAGAATCAAACTTGAAACTGAGAAGAAAACTTCAACTGAAGAGAATCAGCTTGAAACAAGCACGAATGCTGATGCTGACATGGAGACAGAAACCGGAAACGAAATCACAGAAGTAAAGGTACTAGAAGGTTTTGAAAGTGGAAAAACGCTTGGTAACTTCAAGAAAAACCCCACATTGAGACAGTTAACATTTGCAAATGGTATCTTCAAAGTACTTAAGGATAAACAATGTGTATGTGGATACATAACCCTCAGCAATTTAGCTTCCAAAGAAATCAATGAACCACCCATGGATACCAAAGCACTAAAATCGTTTATACAAAAATTGGTCACAGATGGGCATATTAAAATTTACAAAGTTAAATGGCCTGGCATCCAAAAATACTCCGTCTTGATTTGTGCTCCTCATGTGAAAAAAACAGACCCGTTAGTAAAAGCGAAATACAAGGAGATTTGTATGAGAGCAGTTACTAACAAGAGAGTAACTATCAAAAAGGATAACTTAGAAAACACTTGTCCATCTCTCTCACAGTTCTCATACCCCAGATACATGAAAATCCAAAAACTTCACGAATTCCTCATGAAGTTTGCTTACTTCGAACATGTGAAGCCTGAATCACATTCTTTACCAGCAGGGTTCGTCAGTATAGTTGATTTTATTCAAGAAGTAACAATAGAATTCGTTATCAACAACATGGGAAGTATGGGTATGACAGAAGTCAACCAGTTGATAAACGAAAGCCAGCTCCAGATAAAACTGAAAGACGCACCGCCGCATATTTATAAAACGCTGATGAGATCGAACACACTACAAAACGCGATTAGGCTCAATCTCAAAGTGTTAGGAATGCTAGGTCTCATACAGCTAGTTCGTCAGGCGCAGTCGAGCAATAGCACTGGCATCGTCACTTACACCAGTTTTTTATTCTATGTAAATAAACGCGCCAAAATACTAGACACGACAGGAATATGGCCTAAGACAACAGACGAGAAAGTTGTAGAAAAAACATTTTACTTCGAAACATTTGATGATGTAACCAATTACTGGAGTGAAGTGTACACGATCAGCACTAATACTGTCATAGAGTTGGCTAAGCGAGAGAGGAAGCAACTCAAACCGCCGCAACGTACAGAGGACGAGGTGTTCAAGTACGATACCGGCGCTCGCTACGGCGACGGCTATGGGCCTTGTGGATTCGACTCCTGCTTCTACATGGAAATACCACGACTTTGGCAAACATACTACATGAGACCACTCAAAAGCCATACGATGTCAAAGAAGCCGCCAATCAAACTGCCCAAATTGAAAATAAGTAAGAAAATTAAACCTGAAACTAAACCTAAGGTTCCTCCGAAAATGGTGGCTGAGAGACTGTCGAACGAAAAGCTAACTCGTAGGAGAAATGATTCTTCAATAAGATGGTCAAAACAGGAAGATATGATGATAACTATGTGTAAAGCTGCTATTACGATCCTGAGTCCTAGCTCGCAGCCGGGCAGTCTCATTGTCAGGAACATTGTGGCCAAAGACTTGCTCTCTATCAATGATCCGAAAAAAACAAAAGGCGTGTGCCACAGCAGAGCCTCAACTCTTGAAACGAAATCATCATTGATTCATGAAAAGCAATGTATCATAAACGAATTGAGAAGAAGACGGAATTTAATACAAAAATATGAAGGACTCTTGAAAAAGCTCAGACTTCGATACTCAACTAATATGTCAAAGTTTATCAACAAGGCTCGTGTGCCTATGATGGAATTGGTTTGGACTATATCTGAAGTTATGATGTCTAAATCATACATCCAAAAGGTTCCATGTGTCGCCGTGAACCTGGAAGAGTTTCACGAACATTTTACGATAACAACAGCAACTGCTAATAAATTGTGCAACATGTTCAAGACGCTTGAACATGCCACTTTGAAGGAGGCTATAGTGCTCACGATAATGCAAACTATGGATTCCGAAATCAGTACAGAAATGGGCAAGAAAATATACAAGACTTTTAAGGAGTTCCCTGAGAGTTCCTTACGGACTGCAGTGGAACAACTACGGAAATGCGGTGCCATTGCAGCTAAAGAGAAAATATTTAACAATCAAATGCGTAAACTTGATTTGGAAGACATTTGCCAGTCGTCGTATAAGATATCTGCGTTTTATCAACGCAAGTGGGTGAACCGATTGAACGCTGAATTTGCGGATAGTTTGAGCTCAATATTGGATACAGAACAGAGTGAGAATGATGTGAAGGCGTCTGCGGAGATCAACTGTATGTATTGTGAGATGCATGCGTACGATGTTGTAGATATAACGTGTGCAACGGCGCCCGCCATCACGGACCCGGCCGGCGCGCCCATCATGCCGGAAGAGATCAACGTCCTGATTATAGACACTAAATACAAATTGAAAACCGGAACCCTGAGGTGGAAGAATAAATCTGATTTTAGCAAACTTTCGGAACTGTACCAGCATATGGATGTCAATCATACTGAGAAGTATTTATCAAGGTAATTACCATGAACTTTTATGCCTCTTTACACTTGTGCGAATGTGACGCCATAATGATATATTACGTGGAGTATAGTTTTCCTCTAATAAATTCAATTCTTTCTAAAAACTCATATCATTCTAATTTGCATCTTAGGTCATTGTCACAGAACACAATGTTTTATTGAATAATGCGACCTAATAACATTGTTATCTGTATTACAGTTATACATCACTAGAAGTTAAAGAAATTAAGCCAAGCGTGGAAACGGAAGACCCGATTCTATCGCATTTGGACAAAAAAGGCGAAACTGGAGCAACATTCCCGGAGCTACATGTATGTAAACCTTTAAATCTTAAAATAATTATGTGGATCCATGAAATATATAATAAACTATTCGTTTTTTTCTTTGCAGGATATTTCAGGATTGGAAGAAAAAGAGCTGATAGAGAAATTAATGCAACTTGAATCCAAGAAAATTGCCAAACGAGTTGGCTTCTACGAAAATATAGTCGTACTAAATAAATACATATCACCTTGGGCGGTAAAGATAGGCGAGAAATACGTAGTACCCACTCCATGGTTGACTTTAACTGGCAAAGTACGACTAGAGATATTCTTCAAATGGTGCGGTGTCGTCATGAATCTAGTATTCGAAAAGCCCGGCTCTTCAATAGTATACATTGCAGATAAAAGTGAATACTTATCATACAAATCAGTTCAAGACCTCTGCATGTTTTTGGAAAAGTATGAATGTATAAAGCTCAATACTGTGAGAAGTGTTCAAATAGATTTATTTTCAGACGAAGATGCAGAACCGGTAGTTACTGAATTCAATCGTTATGAGACTCCGGAAAACATAATTGCTCATCCTATAAAAAATTCTCTGACTAAATATTGTTTTATAAAGAAAAAGATATTGGATTCACATAATTCACAGACAAACGATGCACTAATGGATAAGATTTTTAAATGTTGACTTAGTTTTAAGAATAGTATTGCCATTTTAAATAAAGGTTATAAGGGGATGCTTTCCTTATTTTATTTGTGGCTCAGTAACATTGAGAAGGTTTATAATGTTTAGGTTTACAGTGCAATGTTGCGGATCATTTTGTTTTGTTGTTTTATTGTCATAAAAATTCTAAAACAAAAAAAAATGTTTGAATTACTTGCATTGTCCTTACACTGTCCAAAACTCGGCATCTTCCTTACTCCTTACAGCTGATAGAAAAAACTTCCTTCATCCTATGATCCCTGGCTGAATAGGATTTAAATTAAATGTACTTTTAAATCTCCTCACGAATGCATTGTCACACCCTAATTTTTTCGTAAGCAGTATAATGTAAGTAATTAGGGTTCCGTACCTCAAAAGGAACCCTTATAAGATCACTCTCTTGTTCGTGTGTCACCGCCGATTTTCTCAGGAACGGGTGGACCTAGCAAGTTGAAATTTATACTAGATACTGAGGTCTATAGTAAAAATCAAGGTCCTGAGTCAACACGATAAATAGATATGGGCAAATTTAGATTTTCGCAAAAACTTGTAAGTACCAAAATTTACTTTAAACTTTTTTATTTTTCGGAATTAATACAGTTTTGGTTAAAAGCAAGGACTTACAGCCTGTAAATCCTTGCTTTTAACCAAAATTGACAATTCTAGGTCAACCGGAAGTACCCTACAGTTTTTGGGTCGAAAACCTATATGGTAGATCCCGTTGACCTAGAATCACGAAATTTGGCAAAAAGCAAGGTCTTAGTCTGCCAGGGTTGCGGAATTTGTTCGAAAGAGTCACCGCGGCCCTGGAACGCAAAGGGCTTTAGAAGGAACACGGATGGGTTTTAGTCAGTAAAAGTCTGACACGCCCTTCCGCTCCACCCAGAGCGGAAGAAGTCATTTGATGATTTCCCATCCTTAAAAAAAAAGGTCTTATAGTACAAAAAAAGGAAAAATTCCAAAAAATAAAGAAAGGTTGAAAATTAAAGGGTATCCCCATACATATATAGTTGACGCCTGCCACCAATAAGAATGATACCAATTTTATTATGGCGGTTTAATGTGTTGGTACGGAACCCTAGGCGCACAAGTTCGACTCGCACTTGACCGGTTTTTTATGTTGTATAATAAAGAGTATTTCTATTGTAGGTTCTAGTTCATAGTTAAGACTATAATACCTCTGTCTAGCGGTCGCGAATATGTGGTATGGTGTTCGATCCGCAGTTTAGGAAAAACTGTGTCTGCATTATCCATAATGCCAGTAGGTATCGGTCTTTATATCCTTAGGCTCACTAGAAAAAAGTAATTGTGTTATGCGTACTACCAATTGCCAAACTCCTCTGTCTCCCTTCGGAGAACACTGGTGTGAAGTAATAATATTTTTAACAAACGAAACATATTATGCAAGTACATTTCTACTGTAATTAACAGATCTCTAAGCTTCTCAGTTATAGCTGCAAACGTGCCGTGGTAAACCGGTATCAAATAAAAACAAGTTTTCTTTCATCCTACAGTTACGAGTCTCGTGCTACGTATTACGTGATTTAACCTTGGGAGCTGCCAATATACTTTGCGATAGCGATGGACAGCACAAAGTTGGTGTAATCAATCAGTTATGAAAATAAAGTTGCTGAAAAGTTTCTTATTGATCAGCTATTTAGTGATTACTGATACGGCAAGAAATGTAAATCCTTTCGATTACCAAGACGACGACCAACAGGGTCAAGATGCAGGTAAGTTAGTTCAAAACTCGCGGTCAGTCTCATACAAGTAGGTAGGTATCATTAAATAAATAATTAAAATAGTCTCTCAACCATAGCCTCATAGTGTTGCCAAATTAAATTTACCTATTTTATGTGAAAATAATCGAAGGCGTGACTTGTCCAGCAAACACCACTGTGGCAAAACACAGCAAAATATTTTTCTTGTAACAGCCTCATTTTATCTTCTTATTTAAAAGAAAATAAAGTCATACAAGGCGAAAAATTTGAGCTAAGAACTTTTATGTAAATATTATATTTTAGTCGCTGACGATTTCTAGAACGGTAGGTATATGGGCATGACCAGATAAGACTAAACAGCAGAGTGCACTAATAAAGGGCCAAAGGCCCCTCGTACCCAGTGTGTCTTTTGCATTTCTCACATTACTTAGTGTATTCCTAGCTTTAAATATAGAATTAGATCCTTTGTTTCAAAAATATTTTTAAAAATTGTCAAATTGCTATAATAATCATCAAACTACGTTATTAATATTTAAAACTAAAGATTTATCGTAAATCGTAATTTTTAATTTTGATTTTGTCGCTGACAAGGCGGCCTGTCGATCGATTGTCATTTATTTGGCTTGTCTATGAAATATTTTTTTTTTCTTGTAGCAATTTATTTCAAAGGGAGTGAGTGAAGTGAAGTGAAGTAGGGCAATCCAAAATTCGCCATTTTTGCTTTTAGTGAAGGGAGATTTTTTATTTGTCAGGCTGGAGGACAAGGAATATTCAGTAAAAAGTGTGTCATTAGATTTAATTTCTCGTAGCAAAGACTTTATTTGATCAGAATCTTAGTATAATAGTGTGGTTTTATTTATTACTAACGTTTGTATGTAGTGCTACTTCCCCATCGTAAAATTTGCTCGTTGGTGTGTCGCTTTAGCTAATTCAATGGCTATGATATCGAAGTTTTAATCTATCGTGTCGCTTAGACGTTCTCCTCACGGGATAATATCGAGAAAGAGAGGCGACGCCTTTAGAAATGAGCAGGCCTCAAGGCGGACGCATTCAAGTCCCGGATGACCTTAGAGAGATCTTATTGGAGTTCACCATAAGTTATCTGCTGGAGCAACCGGGAGACGTGATCAACTACGCGGTCGAGTTCTTCACAAGATTACAAAACAACAGGACGACCACCGTAGTGAGGGCCCCGACCGCAGCCGCCGGCACCCCTGATGAGTCCATAATATCAGACGAAGAAGGTACCAGTCCTCTTATTTACTAGACACATTAGACAATAACAATGTTACCGGTTGACCGCATTGACTGAGGTGGGTTTAGTAGAGCTGTGCCAGTAGTTGCTAGGATTCCAACATCCCATGTGAATGATAGTGTACCCATGTGTACCACAGTTGATTTCGAGCTCCACATTATCTGACCAAGTAATATTACACTGCATTTCTGATATGAATTGATCAAGATACTGATACATAATTCATATCTAGCCATGCATACAAGGATACCATGAAATAATAATATGGAGCTCAGTAATTAAGCATTCAGCAGCTGAAAACTCACAAAACTTTCCTAGTAAATCTTCAATTTTTAATGAGTTGACTGTCCTTCTATTTGTGGTGTTACAGTGACCTAATTACCAGTTATGTGTTGAAATAAAAATCAGTGTTATACACAAAAAAAAAGTAAATCACACTCATTATATCACTACTTTCTGTTTATTTATCAGGCTCATTTAGTATGTTGATAACGACTCATTGATAGCTTTTGTCGAGTACATACCTAGGTACTTAGTTTAGTTTTAGCAAATTTTTGTGCTAACACCCTCTAGCATTGGAACAAAATTGAATACTACAATCTAATTTTACAATTTTGAATATAGACTTGAATAAAAAAAGAATTATAAATACTCTCTTATAGCCAACATCTGTAATGATTCAATTTTTGGCATACTGCCATTACAGTTTCAATGGTATATAATTTTATTTATGGAGAATATAATTTTTAACTGTTGCCAAGTGATAAATTACAAGGAAAGACATAATAATGTCCAGTTGGACAATAATCTCAAATGTTTATCTAAATAATCAGAAAGTTACCTAATAATATTTATATTCCTTATTTGGTGATAAACCAAATTTAAATAAAGTGTCATAAACACCAATCTCAGATCAACAAGATCAACAAGATATCAAAGTGTCAAATGATAAGAAAACCATTGAAATAATAAAATCCATTCAGTTGTAAAAAGTACTGAAAGAGAAGACATGAAGCTTTGGAGAACTCTACAACAAATGCAGGTTTTTACTTGAAAATTGTTTGGAGAGGCATAAATTTACAGTGTTTACTATACGCTCATCCTATTTGTGTGTTTGTTTTTAACGCTTTGAAGTTGTGTGATGATGAGATTGGCTTATTTTTCCATGTCCGCCGCTGAGTTTAACGTCGTGAACCGAACCAGATGTTGGCGATATACACACATGTTATGTAAAATTAGCTGAGCCTATGTAATGACAGGTAGCGCAGTATCACAACAAAATTGTTCAGGTGCTAACCAGACCTTGGATTTTGTTTGTGTAAGAGATTTTCTGTCTTATTGTTAGGATCATTATTTTTGAGCAACATACCTACCTATTTGAATAGAAACTACCGCATTAAGATTTACATCAAGTTGATGACTCCTTTTGAAAGGATATTTGACACAGCTACTCTAATGAGTGTGACAAAACGGGGCAATTACCTTATTTTAGCGGTGGATTAGTTGTAAGCACCTGTTGATTAATATGATATGATGTCATGCCGTCTGTAATTAGCTGTAATATTCTAAAAAAGTGTTTACCATGGCTTACTAGATTATGAATTTCACTCAGTTTATATTGGTAAATGAGATCATTTTCTAAGCTCAAGTTATATACTGAAAACTGAAACCAAAAGTTTGTGATAGGAAGATAAATTGTTCACATTCATTATGAAATGGATCAATGTACAATACAACAATGGTTCACATCCTGGATTGTTTAACGGTACACAATGTTATCTGTGGAATAGATAGTGTCATAGAACATTCATTAACTTCAATGCTAACTGTGAAAGAAGCATGTAAAAAATATAATTGCTCTATAGTTCAAAGTTATTAACATTTTTAATCATAGGTTCAGGCAATTAAACGGTGTTGGAATTATAAATATTACATAATTGTTTTGTAAAGATACACTTCATAATAAAACAATTATAACAGAATAGGAAAGCAGGAAATTAAAAATCAAAAGATCTGTCTAGTCCAATATCTATTAGTTAAATTTCTTAAAAGCCTAATGAGGTGATTGTATAAAATAATTCCAATTCTTCCATGTTTTGATTAGCACTCGAGGCTACGCTACTGCTGCCGCGTTCTGGCCTCCGCCGTGAGTGTCTTGGCGTGGTATTAATAATGCAGTTTGTGACACAGCCGGCCCTGCAACACATACTAAACACTTCCACTAACTCCACTTTCTCTGAATGCACCATACTCATGTCTCCTATAGGTACATTGGTACACACAATTATTTAATCAACCACATGTAACCTTTTCCTTTGCGTGTTCCTACGATCGATTGCTCCGTAAGTGCACGCAAGACAAGTGCAAGAAATAAAAACTTGAAACATTAATAAATGTCATAAAATATTCACAGCAATTCGTAGCTTTGCTCTGTAATTTTCAAGTAGGTTTTCCGTCATTCAGTAACAATGATGAGCATAATTATCGCCAGCCGTTTAGCCTTCGGCTATCCAGAACGTTGAACGACTCGCTAAATAATAGCTTACACATAAAATCGTCCGTGTCCCTAATGCTGTTTAAAGATCAATCGACACAGAACACGGATGTTTTATGCAAAAATCAGAATTCACCTTCGGGAAGTCGATAGACTTACATTACAAACCTTTACATGCCTACCAAGTATTGGAAAAAAAGTACGTGCTAAGAATTTAGAAGTCGCGTCAAATACGTTTAGCGGCCATTTGGGAAGATGCCCGTGATCCGGCAAGCAACTTGTAAACGATGTTTGTGTTTTAAATAACATTATATACAACTAAACTACACATGTGTCGACCGAATCATCTGTCTTACGAATGTGTTTGCGTCATATACCTAGTACAAATATGTTTCTAAAGTAAACCTCCCGGATACAAAACATTTGGGAACAGATGCAACCAAAACACGTCAGGTCACACACATATGGAACGTTTTGAGGCCTTCGGCACATGTGCAAATGCTAGCCTACATTATTTGGTATCATAATGAAATCCGCAACTCCGTATTATACTTAAAAATATTTACTGAGTTACAATAATAAGAGTACCTAGTGCACTTAACTGTTGCAAACCATCATCAAATTATATAATGTTATTTATGAGGCAGTAATTACGTATCATGTGATAATTATAGGCCCTCCAGGTACTCGATACGTTTAAGATAACAATTGAGTGTTTTGTTTGAGTTTAAAATCATTAATGGTGTGAATTACGCTATTACATAGCCTGTTAAAACGCCTAAGCGCATATGAAAGCAAAATTTATTTTGTAATATATAAACAATAAGTTTTTATTAATGCAGTTACCAATTACCAAAGGTAGTATACAACGTAAACATTAAAGGCAAAAACAAAGGGTTTAACGTGATAATTAATACTTTTGTATCGTGTACAATAGAGCCGCCAGTGGCGCGCTTCAACACTCGACGCAAGTCGGTGTTCGCCGAGACTTACGACCCCGAAGAAGATGACTCGGACGAGGGAGCCACGACCGTGTTCCCGAAGTCGGACGCGCAGCGCCAGCGCCTGGCCGAAGCGGTGCGCAGCATCCTGCTGTTCCGCTCTCTCGACGCCCAGCAAATGCAGCAGGTCAGTGCAAACTCGCTTATAACTTGTAATAACTCTTCAGGGCTTCGTCCACGAGGGACTAATTGCAATTAAAACTGTCTTCTTCGTGTACGGAGCAAGAGCAACGTAATTTAAGTTAGGTCACAATGACGTTACTGTGCGAATTTTCTAGTTTTCTACTATCCTAGGAGTTTGTGACTACGTGAGACGTTTAGATTTCGGTGGTTCCGCCACCGAGACAATCGTCAATCATTCTCAAACTAAGATAAATGAATCAGTTCTTCGTGACTAGAATAGCTGTGCGCTTACTTATACATACAAAAAACCTAGGTCCCCTAAATGTCGTAATAAGATGTAAAGATGCTAGTCAACAATGTGGAAGTTATCAAATAAACATAACAACTCGTTGGACCAGTTGTTGCGGTTTTTACAATGTATTTCATAAAGGTAGTTCGACATGTAATTACATCATAATGTGTCTCATGGTGACTTCTTGGAAGTACCAAGTTTATACTGTATTTGATACCCATTGAACGATGGCTCGTGCTCATGATCACGTTGTCATCGATACTAGCAAAACAAGTGGTGACATTTTATTCTCACTCCCCACCTGAAACTTTCTGTCTCTAATTTCTTACACGCAGCGCAAAAAGATTAGCCCAAATCTTTAGTCCGTACACTAGGAAGTTTCTGCTAGCTACACTATAAATCTTAGACAAAAATTTCCACTAGTAAGACATATTATAAACAGAGTGAGTCTGTCGACACATAACGTTTGCGTAGGTGCTGGACGCGATGTTCGAGAAGCGCACGGAGGCCGGAGAGTACCTGATCAGGCAGGGAGACGACGGAGACAACTTCTACGTCATCGAGAATGGCATGTTCGACGTGCTCGTCACCGGCGATGATCGCATTGAGAAGGTACGTCCACATCTGTCACCAAAATACTAAAAACTTAATGTAGTAGCAGGTTCAGCTAGAGTCGCTAATCTCGTTCGGATCTCGTCATATAAACGAACTGCTTCAAGATGTAAGCGCGAAGTTTTCGCCTTTATAGTCTGTCTGAAACTTAAGTTGGAATGGACTTAATAAATGCTATTCTGACTTACCTTAATTCAATTTCCAAATACCTTATCGATCGACATACCACTAGTAAAAAGGGCCACCCTATAGGTGCGTTGCATACTCCAGTATTACAGCATAGGTTATTGGCCTCGCCTCCACATTTCTCAATGTCGTCGTCAACCTTAAAATAAAAAGTCCAGCATACTTCACGGGCCAACTAATTACTATGATTACGCGGTATTTGGCACAAATTATTTGGGCCGAATTACGTAGTTTTTGTGTTTACCATCTCTTCGTTCTTTGTAAAGGAAAAGCTTCGTCTAAAAGCTTTGTGATACAGTTTAATTTCATACTAATCCACAAAGACCTGAAAGAACGCAAGATTTGCGGTGTTCCAACCGAAAAACTGTTGTTATCGCTTTGCCGTTGATTCCATTAAGTAGATTAGTATCGAAATCGAATCGATGTTAATTCGGCATTTATAGAAATTAATCAAAACATCTTCGTAGCCACTTCAAAGATACGAAGTGTTTGTCGGGTGCCTTCAAACGTTAAATGAGATAAATGCCAAGATTTTTTTCTAAATGAAAATATACCATTCAACATTCCTGAACAAAAATGTGCTACTAGAAGAATCGTTTTAGATTTTGGACTGCCATTAACTTTGCTTTGACTGCTTTAAAAGTTGTGATGGCAGTCTTGTAGAGTTATTGATATTGAATAAGTGGCGTGGGTCCACTAACCTGTTATTTATCACCAGTCCCCCGTGTTGTGTGATGATAACATTGGTGACTAAGCACACTGTCTATATGGCCTGTGAAGTAGACTTCATTACTAAATTTTAATAGGAAAACCTCGCTCGATCCTTGACCGTGTAAGCAACATATGCTGTTGATAATGACTCATTAAAGCTTCGGATGTTTAGGACTTATAGCAAGATCAATAACTTTTTACTTTATCCAAATAGATGTAGAAATTAAAATACTATGACTAAATAGGCACAGCCAGTCTTTTATTTTGAAGTGGCGACATTGCGACGACGACATTCAAAGTAACATTGCTTGAAGACACGACAAGAGATGGATACATTTCTTTACCCTTCTGCTCTTATGATAAAGCAAACAAGGCAGAAAGTATACAATACCTTAGTTGTAGCCTATAACTAAGATTAGGTCACACAACGGCCGTTCCCCCCAGGTGGTGCACACATATGAAGGCTCAGGCTCGTTCGGCGAGCTGGCCCTCATGTACAACATGCCGCGCGCGGCGTCGGTGCGCGCGCAGACCTCGGGCCAGCTGTGGGCCATGGACCGCCACACCTTCCGCCGCATCCTGCTCAAGAGCGCCTTCAAGAAGCGCAAGCTCTACGAAGACCTGCTGGAGAAGGTGCCCATGCTGAAGGCGTTGCAGGTATGTGTACTAGCTTTACTTTTGTTACTTTTTGAAACCAAGTTCCTTTAACGCGTCTTCGGAAGGTGTAATTTTTGCGTTGTATGCCTTCCGCCTTTCTCTTTCTCTTAGTGTATCTTCGCGTTTCAGACGGGGGTCCCCTGACGGCACACGTTTTTATTGCTAAGCTCACGTTTGACTACTTTCATGATGATAAGCGGTTATAAGGTCGGCTGTAGAGCACGCATATTTAGAAGTAAACAATTCGCTGTTGACTTCAAATACCGTTGTGTTTATTATGCAATAGAAAACCAACTGTTACAAAGACCGTGGAAGCCCCAGCGTAAATAGATAATCATGGGACTATAGTTGTAGCGATGATTTAGAGAAGTTTGGTGCTACAGTGATCTTTTGCCGAGCCCGAAATACCCTGCTAAGTATTCTGCGGTTCTGTGCATCCTTCACCTTCGTATTAGACGACCGTGTCTTTGGCCCAACCATGGCCACCATTCGGTCAAAACCTTACTTTATCAGCCAACTCCACGGCTAACTGATGATGACGACCCAACAGTTACAATGTCATTAGCGTGCACTAATCTCGTGAACCGTGGGATAATACGAGTCCGAAGTAATTGCTCATTAAAATTAGAAATGAATCGTACGCGCACTTCATATTTACGAATTTGCACATTTCTTGGTGCAAATTCGTAACTATTATTTGTAAATACTCTCCTAAATTTGTTTGCTCGTTTCAATTTGTGCAAAGTTGAAGTTTTAGGAATAGCTGGATGCTGTTAAGATTTTCTAATAATTAAGTTGAACAGTTTGTTTGTTTGTTTTAACGCGCTAATATCTGGAACTACCAATCAGATTTGAAAAATTATTGTATATTGTATTGTATTATTATAGCCACATTCATGAGGAAGGCTATAGGCTATACAGGAACGAGAAAACGGGATATGCACGTACGAAGTCGTGGGCAAATCCTAGTGTCCCGATAAATTTGAAAAACGACTTCTTCATAAGTGTGAAACTACTAGGTACTACATATTTAATTGTATTCATACTTCCGCAGTTGTTGAAGAAAATATCAAGGTTTTTAATTCTGATGCTCTTGTTAAATTACTATGGTCTTAGTCAAACTTATAATGTCTTTCATTGAAATCATATTTTTAAAATGTAGGTGCAGTTCCCAGTTATCTCATAACAACTTGTTCATGGACAAATAGGTGTAATTGGATATACATGAGTGCTAGATCAAAGAAATGTCTGTTTTGCGATTAGCTGCCGATAGGAAATATTTATCAGAATCGGATTTGCAGAAACACTAAAAATCTTTATACAAACAATTCAAGAGAATCCATCCATTCAATATTGTTTGAAGAAACTGTTTCTAAAAAACTCCATTGATATCATAAACAATCGGGCTTTAAACTGAGTTTTTCTCAAACCAAAAAAGGTTGCGTGGGAAGTTATCATTGCGATTACCTCTTTGTCCAAACGATCTATAATACGAGTATGTCTGGCATTAAGACATGTTTGTGTCTCGCACTCGCAGCTGACATACATCCACTAACTGGAATTCCTTGAGAAATAAGCACTTATGAACTTCACTGTCTGTAACTTTAATCTGCTCACTGATCTTTCCCACAATGCTATAAAACTAACATTTACTTATTAAAACAATCGTAGAAAGATTTTTGAAGATATTTTCGAAATAATGCCATCTAAACAATTTTAAGCGCCCACGATGTCATTAGTAACCATCAAATTGAAGCTGAATGTACAAGTTTTTATAAGATTTTTTTTGTGATCCTAAAAACAATAATTTGAATACTGATTGTATTTTTTTTTTAGACCACGTGACATTCGATAGATAACTTGATCATTTACATCGCGATATATTCAGCCATTTTTGTTGTGGGTGTAAAATACATTCAGTATGTTGAAAAATATGTGATTATGTGTAGTTTTGTGCGCCATCATATCTTACTTAAACATTTCATTTTAAAATCATCACCTTCCTTTTGCTTCGCTGTAGTCGGGTAAAAATTTAAGTTAATAAGTAAGTAGATACTATACTAATTACCGCAAAAGTAAAGCTACATAGAAAACTCTTCTCTCCTTTTGCGGTAAATCATGACCTCGTCAAAAACTTGGAATGCTCATAAGTTTTGTTCTTAATTTGCTGACCCTGCTGCGAAAGCTGATTAACTTATTCTGAGTATCTTGTATGGCAACGAATATAAAGAGTTTGACTTGCTTCAGCATAACTTTGCTTTACTTACGTGAAGGCCAATTCTTTTTAATTCTTACGAATTAAAAAGAAGAAGAATTACTATCTTGATGACAAACAATCTCAAAATGTACGGAAATTAGTTGTTTTAACGGAGTCAGAATAAGATAAGAATGAGAATGTTCCTAAAAATACGGGAATTTTTCCTTCTTCACTTGACGTATTTGGCCAAATATTCGCGTCACTTGTTCAATACAAAATATACCATATGAAAAAAATGACCAAATGACGCGAATATTTGGCCAAATACGCCAAGTGAAGTGCCAGCATTGCCCCATCAAATAATCCGCCGAAGCAAAGTTATAATAACAAAAAACAAACTCCAATACATTAGCTTCCAAAATAACGTAAATAGAATACTGAAACATTACAAATATTGAAACGAGAGTGTCACCGCCCCTAAGCACGTTTACACACGAACGGATCCGTTGCCCAGCGTCCCGAAAATATTGCCTGACCACGCTCGAACTCGACTCGACAATCAATATGTTGCCTAGTCTACACCTTCCTTTATAGGATTTTTTTCACACAATGTCGACAAGCTCTGAAAGTTTCTAACTAAAAGGGGTGTATATATATATTCCTGGTTGATTTTCTAATTTCCAGAAGTTTTTACCTCGTATCTATGTATGTTACCGGAACAATAGAATTCGCGCTCTGGGAGCTATTCCGCACAAATTCTGTCAGAAAAACACGTACAATTGTAACAAATAGCAGTAGATCATACAAATATTTTATTCCTGATACGGGAATTGATTACGCGACCCTGAATACAGAAGGACGTCCCGAACTCCCGACATTGCGCCATTCCTGTCGCCAAAATATGAGGTATCTTTATTACTATACCTACCTACTACCAATCGTGACGGTTAATTTATCTTATGAGTTCGACAGATATTCGTCTAATTGACGTCGACGCAGATAGTATGACGTAATAAATGCTTCGTTAATGCTTTAATAGCAATATTCATTAATACGTTTCCTCACTTTCGTTTTTGTGGAAAAACAATGATGAAACGAATCTCCTGTCTATATTGCCAATTTATTTCTGGTGGACGCAGCTTCTTTTTATCTGCCATGCCTCCATCAGCCATCATCCTCACCTCGACTGCTTACAATTTGCTATACTTTCCCAGCGATTTCACATCCTTATAGGTAATGAATTCTTCTATCATCTGTGAAAGTTTGCTACTGAACATAATAATAGCCACAGCCTTCCCCAACAGGCCACAATGAATAGTCGCAACTCGCAAGGGAATAAAGCCGCAAACACATCGCTTAGAAAACGGATTAGTGATCATGAAAAATAAAACGATACAGCGTTCCATGGGAAATCTTTTTCAATCTTCCACTCCGTCCGTTTCTCATTTAGATGGACAAGCACCTTAATTGCTTTTAGATAGTAGCTTAACAAGTTGTAACTACTTACTATATTATATCAGCGTTTAGATATCAACGATTAGATGCAAAGAAACTCGTTGTGTTTCCGCTCCAAAACGTTATGATTTAGTCATATTTGACGCTCGTCGTACTCAGAAATAGAGAGGTGTAAAACATTTTCCTAGAATCATTTCGAAGCATATTAAATACAGTTAAACGCAATAAACCTTGCGCCGTAGGGGAGGATAACTCGATGCAAATTATACAATTTATGCGTCAACCCACGGCGTAAACAACTTTTTACGCTAGTTTTAAAACGCTTTTTTGCGTTTTCCACATGAGTTATGTAGATGTAAATAGTACTGTAACACCAGGGACTCCGCTAGTGTTACTTATTGTGATTGTTATAATAAATGAAAACGATATTGGAGATTTATAACTTTAAATATATTTTGGCATCTGCCTTTAGCGAACGTCGGAACCAGAGTCTTTTATAAAAAACCAAACATATTTTCACATTCGTATTTCAAATTCTTTTAGTTTTCACCTGACGCTTCCAAAGGCTATCTTGTCTGCCAGAGACCTGCAGACAAGGATATCCTCTTTACATGAGCTACGCCCCTACGAATAGAGGATAAGAGGAAATGCCTCGCAATCATCTATTCCAAATCTTTGGAAGGGTCAAGCGTAACCTACCTATACCTAAAAAGACGTCCCTACCTAGAAGCGGATGTGGACGAACAGGGGTGCGTATGCTTCTATAGAAGCAGCTTACACTATGACCTGCGATCAATTAATTTATTAAAATTTACTATGCACCACTTGTGCTTATCAACAACGCAGTCATACCGAAGCCCTGCCGGGGCAAAACCGCTAGAAAAGCTCCGGCACATCGCGATTGCTTTAACAAATAATGTGAAAACTCACATTCATCCAGATGGGATTTATATCTATAATTTATAAAATTATAACTTTAAATTCCTCGGACGCTATCGAGTCAGAGAAAAAGAAGGTCATACTAATATAAATATACCTAACTCTTGAACCTACTCCAGCGATCCGCACATAACAAAGAAAATCAAATATACATTATTAATTGACATTAACCAACAACTGTGGGTCACCAATATCAGTTGAACCAATGGTGACAACTAGTCACCCTCTGCGAAAGGCTATGCCCCGTAAGCAGAGTTGGCATCAACCTCCATGGCGCCCTCTTACTCCCCTCTCTTCAGGATGGGCCATAGTTCCCTATAGTTAACTTATATTTTTCAAACTGGAGTAACTTCAGCCTATCTGACTATAACATTCTGTCTTCATCTTTGAACAAGTGACCTTCTCTTCCTCGCCCGGCTGCGTCCCTCACGCACGTACGAGTCCATTTTCAGTATCCACATGAAAAAGAATAAACTGATTAATAAACTATTTAACAAAAAACACTAAAATAATGGTTTGTTTACATTAATCAATGTATCTATTTACATGAACTTGAAACTCGTCCGATGATAGTTTCGGATACAAACAAATATTCTTTAACAGGCCCATATACAACCTACGTAGTTTGAAACTCCTAACTGTCTGTCGCCTAGAAGTATAAATCATCACTTACATACATGGAATTCTGTTCAACCTGTGCTTTTTATATTAACTATAGCACAACATGACATATTATTTTTCATTTTATGACAACCTATGAATGAAATTAAATAATAAAATTATTTGTGTGTCGACACTGTCGAACTTAATAAAATATAATGCTAAGAGATCAGCAGAAATCTGGAAAAATATCTAACATACTAAATCTACCTAGTATAAAAAGTGGAAACTCAAATAGTTATAAAATTCTCAAAATATTACGTTTCCTGACTTTGTAATTATATAAAATTGTTTCGAATTTCTTTCTTCTTACCCTTATCTTATTTATTTTAGCTCGGGCATTAAGAGAAAATTTAATTTTAATATTCAAAGACATATTTGTGTATGTGGCATGGGTGTTTGCTTTGTCCCCGTCGAATAAAATCAAATTACTTGAGATTATTGTATTACAACCATTTGACTCAATAGCTAAGCCCTCGAGAATGTCGGATTCATCTAAATCCTTGGACATCATGGGGAATTGAACCTCGTATTGGACCATCTCCTTCGGTTCGGTCTGCAATACAACGGATTCTTCGACTCCATTATCCTCAAAAATGTCATCCATGTTAATGCAATTATTGGATTCGTTGTTTGGATTACAAAGAGGTTCCGACAATAACTTCTCTTGATTTTCTGGAATCAAACTATTATTAAATATTGGAATAGACACACCCGCTTCCTTATCTTCATCCGTCAAATCTTGCTCAAATGTTGTATCATGGAGTAGGCTGCTTTCTCCACAGCTCTGTTCATCATCGTCACAATTGTCATCATGGTCATCATAGTGTGGTTCCTCAATTTCAATTTGTGAGACGTTCGTCATCACGCTAGAATATAAGGGTGTATTATTCTCAACATCTATAAAATCTTGTCGTTCGCATTTTTCCAATACAACGGCGGTCGTCGTTTCAACATAAGATGCCTTTTGTGCACGTTGTTTACATGACATGCATTTGCACGGGAATTCGTTTCTAATTTTATCACACAACACATCAAAATCAATACCTTCATGGTATGTGTAGTTATAAAAATGTTTTGCTGCGCTTTGCAAAAATGCGCCTAATATGAGCGCGTAATCGCTCTCTCGCCATTCACCGTCGGTGGCGATGAATCTAAACTCTACTAAAAAATCTTCAAAACAAACTCGGTCTATGCCGGTAAACATTAACATTTTGACGTTTTCATTCAATAAAATCTTTTTACACTTAAATCATTACTTTATTCAAAACCACTTAGCTTTATTTTCCTGGCGTTGGTCTCGCCTGATCATCAAAACATACAGCAATCCTCTGAGATGCTTTTATTATATGGGGGGTTTCTTCATGCAATGTCACGCCTTGCACACGCGGGAAAAAACCGGACCTCCACCATTTGTAACACCAGGGACTCCGCTAGTGTTACTTATTGTGATTGTTATAATAAATGAAAACGATATTGGAGATTTATAACTTTAAATATATTTTGGCATCTGCCTTTAGCGAACGTCGGAACCAGAGTCTTTTATAAAAGACTCAAACATATTTTCACATTCGTATTTCAAATTCTTTTAGTTTTCACCTGACGCTTCCAAAGGCTATCTTGTCTGCCAGAGACCTGCAGACAAGGATATCCTCTTTACAGTACTTACCTATTTTCATATGGAGTGCCATGCTATTTCAAATGTTATGTGCCCATTTCTCGACACGATTTATTACTTGAGTTAGCACCAGAGCGATTGTAAATCATGTTTATTGTTATAATATTATCATAACAATAAGCTAATGTCGTTATAAAGTACTTTACACGCGCCTTTTATTATGTAATGATTGTTTCGTGTACAATTAAAGAAAACGCGCTGTCTTTCATGATTTACACAGCGGTGACGTCAAACCCTATTGATTTAAACTGAAACATTTTCAACAAACATTTTCACGAATATTTCATAACACTTGTGACGTTTTTGTTATCTGGATTATAATAATAACTACGATACCAATGCCAATTGAAAAGTGTAAGAAGCAATCGAATGATAAGGCGATAGGAGATATTGTAATAGTGGCTAGCGTCGCGTGATATGTGCGTACGTAACGTGATAACACTTATCAGTTAATACTGATTTAAGCTAAGATTAGACTGTGATAAGAGGCGCCCAACGTCCAGCACGGTCTTAGGTTTGGACGCTCACACTCGCACAAAAGTCCCTTAGCGTTGTGTGGACTGAATGCTAAGCGAGTTTTGTACCGCCCGATGCCTGGTACAGAAACTAGGTCGGGTTTGTAGATTTTAATAGTGCGTAAGTTGTCGCATATGTTGCCAACCGGCGTCTAGGACACACCGCTCCACGCCCATAGAGCCAGATCGAATTCTTCGCGTCTCACACTCATGCAGGCCGAATGCAAAAACATCTAGAGAGAAATACCTATAGGCAGTAGGTAGAGTTATGCTATTTGTCCCTACACGAGAGTGAACAGTGAGCGAAGAGGGCGGAGTCTCCGCCGACACTTAATTGGCACGAGATGACCGGTTGATAAGAAGTTTTTATGTCTCTGTTAAAGTGTAAATTGCAGAATATGGATTTACCTGTACACAATCGACTTATATTTACACTTGGACGATTGTTAAAGTAAAACTACAATCGATCTTTTTGATAGAGTGCACAAAGAAAGTACACGTAAAATGTACTATATATTTAACCTATTAGTGTCAAAAGTAGATTCAGTCAGTCAATCAGCTTTTGGATTTTATGCAATAGACATTTTTCTTTTTCATCCAGAGCCATATGATTGGAAGTAGACATTGATTCCTGCAACAAAGGTGTTTGTACCTAGCGCAGCAGGCAGAACCTCATTTTAGTGCTACATTTGTATGCCAATATTATATAATTTCAATGTAAGAAGTAAAAACAATGAAGTTACAGTTAAAGTATTCATTATTCATAGTTATTTGAAAATACTATAACCAGGCTCCGTTCGACTATAAACCAATAAACCTCATAATATTTCCCAAGTTATATAAGACGCGGCGCCACGGCATAATCTGTCAATTCCTGATTATCCTCGCTCATTGAGAGTGTCTCAGGTCTTTGACACGCTCCCACTGTTCATGTTCACGTACACATTAACACACACGGGCTAAAATTATTCTCTTGGCTCAACACATAACAACCGTACATACCTTAACATCACGCCTGCACTCCCTGAAAGGGTGACTATTGGGATGGCAAATAGAGATATGGTAAAAGAAGGCATTCTGCGCCGACCCTAAATAAATTGGGATTTGTTTTGTAAAATAAATAGCTCATTTTTATTAGGCCTGCGCTGTCCCACAGCGGGGCAAAAGCATCCCCCAAATCGTTTCAGGTACTCTTCTCCCGAGTTACCTCGAGCCAGCGCTTGCAATAGATGTCCATGTCGTCAATCCTCAGACATCCACTTTGTGGGGATTATTGTCCAGTGGTCACTATGCATGTGGCTGACGTGACTGACGATCCATTATTTTATTAATTTTAAAATGATTGCCCCGATTGTTAAGGAAAATTGCATTGCAAACAATTCGCCCTCGAGAAATGTTAGCTTGTTAGTTTCCTTATCGTCACATACTCATAAAACTTCTGGTAATTGCTGAAATCATTATAGGAACGTAAAACGCTAATAAAATAACGTTGATTCATTTTGGTTTCATGTAACTTGAATGGATATTGAGTGCGTTGTTGATCGTTGATCGCAAAGAGTTGCTGCTGCGCATGAAGACTCCTTTTCTCAGCATTTGGGTTCATGCTCCGAATTAGACAATAGTATTGAGTCTCTTCACTAAGACTTTCTTAGTAGCATCTTGAAATTTTTGTTAGCTGTCTAATAGTGGCTCAAGGCTCGCAAAGCCAACTTATATGTACATACACGTCTGTCTGCCCTTTCGGCGGATTACAGGCGTGATGTTATAAATAGGAAGCAACTAGTGAAAAGCATTGTGTATAATCTGCTTAATTAGCCGTATGAAACTCCGCCGTGAATAGTTTACCCGTTTCTTCCCATGCGTTTCACTAAGATTACGTTCAAATGGATGAGCAGTGGTTAAAATAGATTGCTGTAACCATTTCCGTGACTGTGTCGTACGCAAATTCTTGCTTTAGCGTGTGTGCTGCATGTAGGTTAAATTCTGGGCATAGTACCACAACGAAGGACCTAGAACACGTCCAACGGCATCACGGGCAGCCATAGATGAAGAGGTCGAAATGAGGACGCTTAACGACAAGTTATGACCGTTTTTGCTGAAGATCGATAGAGAGAAGAGAGGCCTTTCCCCTGCAGCACCATAACATTATGTGCTATTTATTACATATCGTTAAAATAACACATCAGAAGGGCAAAAAGTCAATTAAACCTTGATCGCCAGGATTCCGTGGAGATTGTATGAACAATCAACACACTATATTCGCAAGGTCGGGGACTAACGGAAAAGGGTCAGTTTGCCGCCCGCAGGTAATTAGCTAACAAGCTGTCACTAATGCCCGACTCTACCCAAGGAAAGGGGAGAATCGACACACATATGTAGATGTGGTCGCAATAGTGCCGTGTAGGGTTTAAACGTGACGGAGGGCGCCACTTCACATAGCGGGGTCTCTGTGGCAGTGTGGCAAATAAGAGCACGCTTGTCTCTATGGGGGTTAGGCAGGAAGGATAGAAAGTCCAGTGCTTTAATATAAATTTAAGATAAAGAATAGTAGCAAGTCTGAGATTACCCCGTTACGATATTTAGGTGAACCACATCATTATTTAGTTGAATACTTTAGGCTACGTGGTATTTCGGGAGAATGTATATATTAAGTTATAGGCACATTGTAAAAGGTTTTCTTTCTTATCCAACTAACTGGAGTAAATTTCCATCAGCCATATTTCGGAAAATTACACATCAAAATTGTTTGAAAACGATTTTGCAAACTTACTAATTTTAGAAGTTCTTATTCTGCTAAATGTTGTATGAACGCCCACTCAATTGTGCTCCTCCTGTCACAATCATGCATCTTTAAATGCGCACCGGATTCCGCGTACCCAACCTTTCTGAGGCTGTTCTCAAATTAGATTTTTCGTGCTGATAACATAATTCCCGATTTACCGGAAATTGCTCGAGATTGGAACTTTCCTCAATAAATGTTCATGATTTGCTGCCATTACATTTCGTTTGTAATAGTGTAGCAACTCATCTCCGTTCACTAGGAAAGCACTCGTAAATCTCATTTGCATAAATATATATATACCTTTAGTATGTTTGAACAGTATTAAACATGATCCAATTGTTTTTCCAAGTAAATCAGGCAGTAAAAGATAAAGCGCATGCTACCGCTACTGCCGTCAAAGGCGGGTCTCGTCGGTGTGTAGATAATATTGTCTGACAAGCGAGGCGAGAGATAACAGCCCCCGGACGCCGATGTTCCTATCGAATTTATTCACCTTCCGAACGGTGACGTCACCGCTTTATCTTAGACTCACACGTCACACTGAAACTCGGGTGGCGACTGCGGAATGCATTGATAAATGTGGGATTTAAATATAATTGGACTTGCTGACGTCGATTGTGTCTCTCAGTGCTTATCCTACGTTGATATTGATTGTTACTATTGATAACATAATCTATGATGCATTTTAAAACTTTTCAATGTAAGTTATCCAAACCAAGCTTGTATTTTGAAAATCGAAACTATCCTGAAGATACTAGGATTGTGTAACGTATCTATTTAGTTACTATGAAGAGGCCACGTTCATATCGCACGCTACTTGCATCTTTTATATTCGCTTGCATTCGGAACGAAGTTCGTTTCTCGGTAATACACTTCTTTAAACGAGTCTGTTTTCTTTAAAACATAACATGAAAACAGTTTCTTGTAAACGTTTTCAAATAGGTCATACGTCGCGCACCAACGAGAACTCTTTTAGAAAGATTCCCGGATATTATTTATTTACCATCATTTGTCAAACACTTGCTTGCAATTTATCATTAGGTTTAAACGGAGAAACAAACCCACACGTTTATTATAAAATGAAAAAGTAACGGCTAAGCGTGGGACATGCCAATATTTTAAACTAGACGTCAAAAATGCAGCTTGTAGCAGGAAACTAGTATGGCCAAGATCAATGACCACGTTTTCCCACAGTTCGTTTATTAAAGAGTGCTTTAATAAATTATTACTGAAGACCGTGAGGTGATATCGCAAAGCCCACGGCCTGTTAGGATTAAAGAGTAATATTTTTTTCAACACATTTGCTCAAAAATCGCATTTTCGAAAGTAAAAAATTACGCACCATACAATGGAACGTGCGGTAAAATAGGTTCTCTCATCTAAGTACCTATTTTACCGCACTCCTCGATATATAGCGCTGTGCTTATCTTTTACGGTTTTTTTTGTATTTCCTAAAAAAAAATTGAGAATTCCACCAAGGACTTCCAAATTACTAGAATAAATAAGCTGAATGATCGAACCTCGTTGGAAGCGCTTTTGCTCAATACGTTCGTCTCACTTTAATACTAGAGCGAAAATGAGACGAATAGAATATTTATTTTGCGTAAAATATGGTGCCTGATGCTCTAAATAATTACTAAACGCAAAATTATATTTTGAGATCATTTTAAAACTTTAATTACACATATTTTTTTCTGAGATTATGAATGGCAAAAACAAAAGAACACGAAATGTGTAGTTCTAATTTTCACCACGCGCACGTGGCGCCATTTGAAAATTCGCGCTATTTTCAATCGTCAAACGAACGTCAAAGATTGTTGCGACTTTCCGACTGATATCTAAAACAAAAAGTTTGTTTCATTACCTATTGTACTGTTTTCTCGCAAATGTGTTGAAAAACGTTGTATGGACACACGTGCTGAAATACAAACTCGTGACTATGGTAAACCCTCGACTTCGTCTCGGGCTAACATTCGTCAACTCGTTTGTAAAAACTAACTTACCGCACGCGTATCATAAATAACTATTGTTACTGCGAGCATCATTAGTGCACGTCTGCCTAGTCTAGGTCTATTTCGCAATTATGGCAGTCCTTTTTCGAGGCCATACAATGGCACAGTCACTTAAGTATCCCCAGTGCTCACTGTTATCGTCTAAATATGCAAACCATAGCATAACATAAGAGAGCCTCACTTTTGACCACGATCTTACTTGAATGCTTGCCTAAAGCAACATTACTTCTTTTGACAACTTGATTTCTTCAGCTGTGAATTAAAACCATGTATCAATTCCCTAGGCTCAATTTTGACAAATATCTCACAGTGGAATAACGTGGAAAGTCCCGCAAACCTTAAATGAATAGGGAGGATTCTCGGACTAGACGGGTGTGGTTTCTGGTGGGCAACTGTCCGATAGGTTTTGTCGGGCTGTTGTATTATGTTCAAATCACGAGGAGAACTTTCACAGCACCATGTAGAATTTGTGTGAGGTCAGGTATTTTTGTCGTATGTGGTGGTGGTGGTATAAATGCCGCTTTTTTATTTTTTTATGACTAAAAGACTTATTGACTTAAACCCACCCGTGTTCCTCCTAATGCCCTTTGCGTCCAGGGCCGCGGTAAATCTTTCGAACAATTCCGCAACTCTGGCAGGCACTGGACCTGGCGGGCCTCATCAGTCATCATATAAATGCCGCTACACAGTAATAATCATGTACAATTTCGTTCACCCAGGCGTACGAGCGCGCCAACTTAGCCGACGCGCTGCTGCCGCGCACGCTGATCGACGGCGAGCTGATCATCCGCCAGGGCGACACCGCCGACGGCATGTACTTCGTGGAGGACGGCGCCATCAGCATCCGCATCACCCGCGACGACGGCAACGAGCATGAGATCAAGCGTCTTGGTGAGTTACCCGAAAAATTATAATCAGAACAGAACTTGCCAAAGTTTTAGTACAGGGTATGGTAGGTGGTATTTACTATGAAGCCTTAAAACGATCATGATTCCGCTCTAAGAGAGAGAATGGCACCTGTGCCGATACCTCTGGAATAGCTCATTGCACACCGCAAAAGCGTCGGTAGGCATTTATCATTAGCAAAAAAATCAAGCTCGCAATGTGCATCGCTCTTAAGTTGTGATGATCTTCCTGAATCGATCAATAATATTCGTGTCTAGGCGGGACGTTAGGGGTAAAACTCAAAGATTGAACACCTACACTTTTTAAATATTCTAAAAACAACGTTAAACTAATTCTCAATTATCAGAAGGGTTTATATGTCACCGGAAAATTGCGAACGCCGTAAAATTGTAAAATATCCCGTGAAATTGGAAACTTTATTTTTTTTCTTAAGTAGACACAAATATATTGGAAACCATTTTGGATGAGATTAATTGTATACAAAACGATTTTTTCATAATATATCGAGATATTATAATCTAATAAAGTTTTACTACAATCTTACGGAGTCTGCAATTTTCCGGTAACATAATTATACACGTACAAGTAGCTACGTTTACTGAGTAATAGATGCAGGACAGCCAGAGCATGTAACGTCATCTATATGAGCGTTGAGCAATCAATAACCTATTAGTTTGCCTAACTTCGCTCACAGTCTGCTCCCAATGACGGCGAATGATCGATTGTCTACGATTCTAAGAACACCCGGCATATGTATTCTACTATGTATATTTTGGGCTAAACTAAACTACATGATACTTTGCTGTTGTGACACGATTTTTGACATCGACTTATTAGATTACCCTTTGCCTCTTTCAAATAAGATTATGTATTGGAAAGTAAGTTAGTTGGGCTGTTAGTTTAGCCCACAAAACTATCCGTCTCTTATACAAGCGTGTATGCGAGATGATGGGCGGCAAATTAATCAAAGAACTCATTATCGTTTATCTTCTATGTTAAAAGCACATTGCACTGATGCTGAATCCGTTCGATAAGACGGATAAATTGTTCATAGATTATTGTGACCTTGAGGAATAGTAGCATACCCAAATCTTCCATAATTATAAAATACCGGTAGGATAGTTTCTACCTAGCGACTTGATAGTATCGACAGTTTTGATATAAGATTGGGAGTTAATTTTTTTGTCATCAAAGTTAATATCTGTTATCAACTTGTATCATCTAATTAATAGATCTATTTCCACGAAATATTTTCATTCTCAGATAATACCAAATTAACGTCATTATTTATGTAAAATAAGAGATGGGTTTATCAATAAAATCGTAGTTCATTCCTTGGATAAAAACATTGTTTTCAAAATAATAGGTTCATCCTTTAAATAATAAGCTTCGTATTCAAAATGGTATATCTGTCACCAAATAAATCGATTACCGTCCCCAGATTGCGACTTGTTTGTTTTGATGTGTTATTTTGTCACCAGTACAGTAGTTACAATTTATTTCGTTCAGTTATCAAAATAATACTATTCGTTACTAATTAAATATTTCAATTTATAAATTTAATAAAAAAATGTTCACTGGGGCTGAGCCAAATTGGCGCGCTATGAAAATTGAAATAATACATGCATTGAATATATGCCACTTAAAAATATGAAATGTTTACAAATATCATTTTCAGATTTAGTAAAATTATCAGTTTGAGAACTTAAAACGCCCCCTTCCCGACACAGATAGGCTAGGTTACTTTAAACCATCAGAATCGGCAGAAATAGTCGCCGGCGACTTTCCATGGTCACTACCGCAATTTAAACCCAATGTGCATTCGATTAAATTATCTAAAGTGATTTAAACTATATTTCATGTTTTTAATGATCGTTTTCAATTATTTGATAATACAGTTATCAGGACAAACCTATTATAATAAATCCAAACCTATTTATTTGATACTTGAAAATATATCCCGATGAAAATATGTGATTTATTATGGAATTGTTTTTATATTGTTGGGCAACTACATTCTGGTGACACATTTACTATTTTGGGTACAATCCCTATTATTTAAGAAATTCAAAACCAATTGGTGATAGCTAAAATCATACCCATAAGATGTGTCTATCGATATTTAAACTATAGTTAACCTTAATCATGCAACACTAGTTAAATAAAACCACTGGGCGATTTATTAGGCCGTTGGCTAAAATACTGTAACTCATTGTGGTTTGTGTTCAACAGAGGCTGGTGGGTACTTCGGTGAGCTGGCTCTCGTCACCCACAAGCCGCGCGCTGCTTCTGCTTACGCTGTCGGACCCACCAGGGTGGCATGTAAGTATAAATCATAATCATACATCAGTAGGTACTTAATCTTAATCTTATAATTGCCTTTTTGTGAGTTACCTACAATACCTAGGTGGTGGCCGAGTTCTATGCTCTGTCGTTACCAAAGTTAATCATAACAACCAAGATTTTGGATTAGTCGAAACGATTGTTCCACAAGGGTAAAATTCAGATTCTACCCTTGTGGTTTAATGGTGGAGGTTAATGGTGGCAACAGACACGCCCTTTATTATAAAACACTTTAAACGTAATTAGCTGTGGTGGTTGTATATTACTTAACCGCGTGGTGGTTTGTGTGAACATGGGCGCCGCGAGGACTATGCTCAGGTGGTGCATCTTTAAAACCCTGTCTCGCATAGGATAGGTTTTCTTTTGTCCATTCACACAGAGATAGAACTAACTTTGTCGACTTATGCAAAGAAGCCTGAGAATTAACAATACGTGTCGGACTACGCACAGTAAAGGGTTCCGTAGCCGTAATTACCCGTTTCCTAAACCATGTCAGAAAATGTACTTCACTATTATTAGTTACAAAGTTATTGCAAAGTTACAAATGCAAATGTTGGTTTTAAGTCATTTTCAATGGAATTATTAGGTTTCGGATGTCGGCATAATTAATATGTATACCCATACCAAATTTCAACTTTCTAGCGCTAAGCGTCTTTGAGCTAAACCGCAGGCGGACAGACGGACATGGCGAAACTATAAGGGTACCTTGTTGACTACGGAACCCTAAAAATGACTGTTAGTTTAAGCCATTTTCACCTCGCCTAGCAAAAATTGACTGGGTTCTCTTTACGAAGTGACTGTTTTTTCTAATTCTTCATGCTTTTATATGTTTCATTGAAAGCCCATGTATGTTAAGTGTACACAGCGAAAAATAATTAGTATATTTTCTACTGGCAAATATTGAACCAGTGCAGCCAACCTAAGAAAATGAGAACATTGTACAGGTGTTTATTACCGGCCAGTATACGTTGATATTAGCATCTTATTCTGCGCCGGCCTCATTTGCATGTCGCCGGCTGACAGCCTCGCTGCAGCATTAATCACCATACATTACCTCCCATCGTTTTCCTCTTATTGTCCCGTAGTAATGGAACAATGCCTAATATATTTTAGGTCTGTGATATAGAGACAGCACGAAACTACGATATATTCGCAGATGTAATGTAAAGATGATCTGTAACAAGTGATTGCACTCATAATATCGAAAAAGTGTAAATAATAATAATAATAAATCTTTATTGCAGACCATAAAAAGTCCGCATTCACATAAAAAAAGTATAAATTTATTAATATTATAGTTGCTTGTTCACATCTGTATGTACGAGTATATTCCAATAAGGCTATTTAAGAAAAGTTGGAAAAAAGTTGTTTGGACTAGGTACCCAATTTCGTTTTTATCAGTCTATAATAATGATATAATAATGAAAAAGCTGAGAAAAAAAACATAAAACCGGAAATAATAATAACACATCTTTATTTAATAACAATCAAGGTCCATATTCACATTTAAAAACTTCACATTAAATATAGGCACTCCTCTAATAAAGTAATAACCCGGGATCATGCTATCATTAGTAAATTATATAATCATGTAAAAAAGTGTACCCAGTTATCAAGCACAAGTTTTTGTCTGCATTGACTATCCCAGAGTTTTTTGTCATGACAATAATACTTATAAGTGTCCTCATGCGTATTAAGTCTCGTTGACGATATAATTTTCCAATAAAACATCACCTGGAAACGTGCCAATTTTACCATTACAAAAAGTGCATACATAGAATGTTTGAGATTCTTCCAATGTAAAATGATTACGAAGTAGCGGTCTCGCGGTATATCTACGAAGCCGTTTTTATTTAGTTATTAAACGCTATCAATTAATAACTTGTTATCACGAGTTACCGATCGATATAGTAACAAGTTATATCTGTAACGTTTGGCTTCGTTATCGTAACCTTCATTTAATTACTCTATTTTATGTTTACAATTCGTAGACGATAAGTATGAAATACGAATTAATAAGCCTATCCAATAAAGGTGTTTCTTTCCTCAATTTGCATTAATATTAAAATTAATTGTATCAATCTGGAAATTTAAAACATTTTGTAATTCATTAAAATCTTAAACTAATCTGGTCTAGTTTTGTGATTTTATAAAAGTAAAGTAACTGAAAACAAGTAGTAGAACATTAATATGACTGTCAAAAGATTAACTTTAGTAAACCTTAGTATATTATTGTTATCGTGAATTAATATTCCTTGAGCACTGCACCTGCATAAACACTGCTGCTGTTCCTTTTCCATAAAAAAGGCCGGTAATCTTGTTCTAACATAAGTCATTAGAAAACAGACAGGTTTTCAAACCACTGCCACAAACACGCACAGATGTTTTTATTTCAAAATGGATACAAGATCAAAGTGTGACACTATTAAATTCAATCCCTGGTTTCGAAACTAGATAAACCTAGTATCGGAATCAGTGATTCCTGCAGTTTCAACAAATAGCTCATCAGTGATCACAATATGTTGTGTAAATGTTCCAGTCCTCGACGTAGAGACTTTCGAGCGCCTGCTGGGCCCGTGCATGGAGATCATGAAGCGCAACATCGACGACTACGAGGAGCAGCTGGTGAAGCTGTTCGGCGACAAGAGCAACCTCACCGACGTGCGATGAACTGAGCGCGCCGGCACCCGCGCACGCACTTGTTTCCCTTCCACACACCGTAATCTGCTCCTCTCTCCGTCTATCTCTCTCTCGACCCCGTGTGAGGTTATGCTGGTAAATTATAATTGAACAATAAATGTCATGTTAACGTTTTAGTTAATTTTTTACCATATTAAATGTGAACAAATTTGAATTGGGGATACCAAAAAGTCGAAATATTTTTATTTTATGCCAATACATGACAATTATATCATTTTTTATATATTTTAATGAAGGCTCAAAAGGCAGCTCTTTCGTATTCATTGAACAGCATAACCTTATAGAAATCAACTCAATTTATGCTCATAAAGCGTACGCTTACTAAATAGCTTATTGTTACATATTTTGTGCTTAACCAACTAAAATGTTGTAAAAGTACAAATACGCAAAATTAATTTGATTTCATTTAAAGTAGTGCCATTTATTTTATTTAACTTTTTGTAGTAGGTAAATAAAAGGGATTACGCGTTGAATGGAAGGTGAAACGATGACTATAAAACGAGCGCTCAATAATATTGCATTGATACAAAAATACGCTTATTTTAGATAGAGAAATGCCTTAGTAGCTAAGTAAATATAAGGTACACCGAGGAGGTGGCGGCGAGGCGAGCGCGTAGAAAACAAAATGAGACATTCTGCTCAGTTTATGTGCCATAACTATACAGTGACGACTCGACGCGCCAACGCTGTTCGGTTGTATGAACTAAGCTTTCAGCTTATTCTTAATTTTCCCTTCACAGTTCTGTAGCTTATTCGTGTGCAATATAATTATTATTATTTAATCGAAGCGTGTCATAACAAATTTTGTTTTCTACGGAAGTCGTCACCAAACACGAACAAGTCAACACGACGATTACAATAAAAGAATTTATGACTCGAGGGTAAAAGGCATTAGTGTTAAACTTTGACATAAATATGTTAACGTAGTGAGTGGTACAATGCAATACTATTCGGCACTCGGCCACGTCTATCTTGGGATATTCTCAATCGCTATCGCCATTTCTAATAACTTAAGATATTTCCACTGACACAGGCTTTTCTGAATGATAACAAAATTATATACCTATTAGGTAAATTATATACTTAGTTGTATTCTTTATTTTTTGTGATTAGATTAAATCTATCACTTTCTATTTTTATTTATTTTTTAGCTCGGTTAATGGTTTTTCGTCGATATATGTATATGGAGATTTTAATGCGAAGATCAATTTATTATATGCCAAATTATAAATAATAGTTTACGTATATCATTTTAATAGGACAGCTTATGAATTAAAAATGTATTTCAAACATTTTTCATTATAAAACACTATAAATGTTCAGACATTCTGTCTTAGTGAAATGCATATACTTACATAAATATATATACATATTATTTATTTAGTTTCGCAAAATATTATTATTACGATTGTTTCATAGTAATTTTGTTAAGCAAAAGGAATTGTTTATGTTGTCTTTAATTAATTTAAATCTTCTTTTCTGTTGTAGAGAGTTCCTATTGTTTTGTTTGCTCTTTAACAATTTTACATTATAATAGATCTGAGGTGTTTATCTTTGTAATACTTTTATAGCGAACACACAGCTCCAATGAACAAATATTAAAAGCCCATCGTTGTTGTTTTATAAGTCCCTGTAAGAGATCGGTGTATAAATTGTATGAGTTGGTTGAGCGGACTTCGCTAGAGGAGTCCGCAGTCGCGCAGGCGCACTCGGCGACCCTCAGGTACAAGGTTCCAGTATTATTTGAATTAGAACACCCTACCACCTTTATTTGTGAATCCAGCCAAAGTAGGTGAGTGCGTAAATATCATGAGTAGCGCTAAATATTTAAGTATATATTTACTATGTAGTAGTTAGTTTTCGTCATTTCTTATTGTAATTTAAATATTAGTAGATTAGGAAATTTTAATGGAATATAGTCAAATCCTGAGGGGTGAGGTGTATCGTTTTTGACGCCATGTACAAAAGTGTACAAATTGATTTCAGATGCCATAGAAGATTTTATTTTATTGAATGAATATAATACGTTATTTTATTGTGAAATATAAATGTGCCGCTTTCTAATTTCACTGGTTAACTAAGTGCAGACACGCTGTGTGTCCGCACTTCATACTTGTCGGCCTTCGCTTCGCTGCTTGCTGTTATCCAATAGCGTTCGTTATGTATCTAACTACTGGTTTGAGTTCGACGTAGCTAATACATTCCCTTACTGGTTGACATTGTATTTATTTATTTTATTTCTGGGAATATTGTTGTCCGCCCATCGATTTCTATAGTTAAATTCTCACTCGAAGTGCCTATTTCGTACTACAACATGAATCAGGAAACAATTTTCTTAGTACACTCTCACTAACAATTATAATATTATTAATCTCGTGTTTTAACTTACTTAAACTGCCTTTTTCTATGTGAAATTGTGAAACGTGTTGTGAGATATGTGTATTTAGTGCATCGGACATTAAACAGTCAGTAGGTCCGGTCTAAGATGCGAAACCACTCTTTGTACACAACAATGCTCAGAATGTTTACCGTATAAAATATGAGAAACTGGACAAAATGTTAACTTGTAAGAATCACATACGGTAAATATTTTGACTTACATTAAGACATGATTTTTTAAATATTTAATTCGATTCTGTCGAACCTACTACATATTTATCCATGAGCACTACACTAGTAACTTTGGGGAGTGTGATGTTCGGTTGGTTTTCTTAAGATCGTGTACATGGTCTGATATTGCTGTGTGTAACGTTGTGTTTGTTACATTGTACAGGTCGTCACCACATGTCTGTGTGTCCCCGTGTAATGAACCCAGTAGTTAATATTATCGTGCAATAATAACTAATAACTGTCATTTATCTATGTCGTTTACATCAATATCATGTGTTAAATTTTTGTCTGTGTGGAATTTATTTATAGAATTTAATCAAATATAAATAGAATAAGAAATATATATCGCTCTTAATACTGGTGTTTAAGAATATTCAGCATCGGTAAAGTAGGAAATGCTAATCAAATTACACTTGTATATTCAGTTTTTTATTAAAAATTAATCGACACGCAACATCCTTAATGTTAAAATAGAAGCACAAAGTCTAGAACGCGTGATCGTGATCGATGGGAGATTTTCGTTCTGTTGTCTTCCATGGGACGCACAGAGGCTGCTACTCGAACATCCCAACGCATCATTCGGAGCGCTATAATATGCATTCTCTGGCATGCTGATGTAAAATTGAAATTCAATACGCTTAACCGTAGCGTAATTTTTTATAAATTATACTAGTCATTGGTGTCTAATGTAGATTTGTAACCTGACAGCACGTTGGAATGGAACATGCTCCAAGTCTTCAGTCACAGTAGGTGTAAGTCGTCATCCCTGTTCCATACGAAGTGAAAGCATATCAGCGCGGCGGTCCGTCGCACCTATGATTACTATGCACATGTGTACATCCGGTAGCCAGTTGAGAACTAGTACCGCTTTTCCCACGTCATGAGCTTACCCTGTACATTTATAAAAATTATGTATCGTAAAATGTTAGAAAACTGAATTATATTTGTTTGTAGATCTAAGTGTTGTTTATTTTTCACCCTTTGTCTCAATTTAATATCAATAAAGGATATCACAAAACGGAAACACTGATAATAATAATAATATTTACTGCACTATTAAATTATAGCACCACACAAAACACAATCGCTTCCGACAGTTCAAGCAATAAATATTTATTTAGTCGCTTAAAAAAATAGCTTTTTTGTACATACTGATCAGAGTGATCAGTCCAAAATCATATCTACCCCAATGATGTTATTACGTAGATAAGTACCGTTTTACCGAGGTCTGCGCGGCAATATAAACACATAAATGTTATATGCCTTGAGGCAACTCAGTTCGTGTTGGCGTCTGGCCGCGATTTGAACGTACAGAGCCAGAACATAAAACTACAATTTCTATCAAATTTCCAAAGCCATTAGGTTCATGGTTGGTTGGGAAAAATTGTCAGTTTCGGGTAGCTTGATGTACTGGTGTCTGTACGTAGCGGAATATTGGATTTAAAAAAAAAAAGCGCGAAGTTGTGCGTTTGGAAAGTGCAATTATAATACACTGCGACGGTTCCACAAGGCAAAAAAGATGTCTTTTCATTTGTAAGTATTGTTTAAAATGGAAAATTATACATTTTATTTTACTATCTCCGCAGCGCTGTTGTGCCGCCTGCACGAAAGAGAGAACAATTGCGCGCGGTGTTGTCTGTTCGAAATTCGAACGTATTTCTTTACAATGAGGACATGTCTGTGACTACCGCAGGACCACCCACGCCAATCGCTTCCATATTTGGTAAATAATTAGTACTCGAACAACAGAATTGGTACCTTAGTAGTTTTCGAGAAAATCTACTGAAGGTACACGCTCCGTTCAGCAGGATCACCATGAGCTCCGAAAAAGGGGGCATTCTGCAAGTATTCTAAGTATACAAATAATTAGTACCCTTATATGTGATTCCTTTCGTAAAAAAATCTGAACTGAAACATTTGTATTTCAAAGTCAAAGCCTTTATTTCAAATAAACCATTATCAGGTACCTACTTTTTAACTTTCAAAGTCAGTCCGTCAAAAACATGAAGCTATTTGCACGTTCGAAAGCGTAATCTCTATGGATTAGAACGTGCAAGAAACTCCACGGACACTTTTAAATCATTTTATGTTTACAAAAATCCTGGTTACATTAATCGTGTTGCTTCTATAGGTATATGAGAACAATGTAAAGAAAGAAAAAAACAATTTATAGTATCAAATATTAAAATGAGGCAGTGGCAACTAAGGGATGACCAGTCTCCACTGACGGCGCCCGTTCACGAACATGACGCGTGCATCAGCACCATTCAGCTCAACCATTTTGAAGGGAACTGAATGATCCGATACACGCGCCACCATCAGCGAGACATTGGAGTGAGCATGACACACCCTCAACTGCCCCTGCTATTTCATATCAAACAAGGAGAACTATCTATTAACATAATGGTCCATGGTCCTCACATTTACAGAACTTGAAATAAAAATTGCTTCTACATTATATAAAACTATGAATGTCAATCTGAAAAGACAGAAAAAGAAAAGTTTATTCCAAACATAATATACTTAAGATTATGCGGAATAGTATTATTATTAGACATAAAAGAGGGGAGCATCTCTTCCAAATATAAAACCTAACTAGTGGAACCAAGCGACTGAGGCTGTGGAGCAGGACCGGCATTTAGCCAAGCATTTTTATCAAGGATATAATCTTCCAGTTTATAATATGTCTGTCTACATAGAGTGCGTTTTATGCATGTTTTAAAATTTTTCTCATTCAGTTCGAGAATCTCACGTGGTATTTTATTATAAAACTTAACACAATATCGCATAAAAGAAGTGTGTACTTTAGCCAATCTGAATCGGGGTTGATCTAATTTATTCCTATTTCTAGTATTAAAATTATGCCTATCACTAATCTTACTAAAAAGATGAAGATTTTTCCGAACATACATAATTTACCGAGAAACCAACGATGATTACTTTCACGCGCTCGTTCAGCAAGACCACGACTTTCAATGTTAATTCCTTTCCTCAAACCTACATAGAAAATTAGTACCCTGCAAGATATTCGAAATAGTTAATAGTTTACGAGTTAAACCATGCCATTTGTGGGGTGGCGGTATTCACGGTGTTAAATTTTCATTTCAAGATTTCCCAATTAAAAACTCCGTGATTTTTTCCCAATACAAAAATTAGTACAAAGTGATATAGATAACACTTTATTTATACAGATAGAAGATACATATTATGCAAACTTAAAAAAAAACTACTTGCAATATTTATAAACCAAATCAACAAGTTCACCCTTTTTCAAACCAGTCAAAGCAGGTAAGTCAGGAATTTCTTTGTATTTCAATATATCTTTTAATTGAGCTACTGTGTAATCCTTGACTTTCTGATTATCAAGTCTATTTTTAAGCAATTGCTCATCAATGTTATCAACTAGTTTTGCTCTCTTGCTCTCAGGGCCACCTCTTGATGATGCAGCTTTCTTTACAGCACTTGCTCCAAAGGGACCAAACAGTTCTTGAAACAAATCATCTTGGATTTCTTGAAAATTTTTTATGTCTGGTTTTGTAGTATCTCTGAATGGTTCAACCTCTTCATCTTCAAGAGCAATTGCTTCTATAGTGTTATATCGCGCTTGAAGCTTTGGATTTTCAAACATATCAGGCTTATAATCAAACATTAAGTTATTCAAGATGTCCTTCATAAATGTTTTATTTACTGTTGAAATTTCTATATCTTCATCTTCTTCAAATACAGGAATGTTGCGAACATTTTCTACAAAAGGTATGCAAATGATGTCAAATCCAACTTCTGCATTTAGACCAAGAGGTTTAGAAGTGGGGCAAAGAGCTACAATAATGGGTCTGGCATTCACCCTAGTACACAACACACATATTGCTACTTTGTTCATCTCTGAACATGCCTGATGTAAGGCCTTAAAGGCTACAGTGGAGCCTTCTATTATGCTTTCGTTTGGAAACAAAAAGTAGCTTGATTTAAAGTACCATTTCTCTTTGCACATGATATTGTCAGGTTTAAATCCAAGAAGTTTTAACATGGGTGGCCCAAACGGGTTCCTAATTGCCTTCTTTTCATCTACTGTGAACTCAATTTTTTCATCACCATAAGTGACATAGCAAAGCTCTTCAGATTTCAGTAATGGCACGGGCTTTGATTCTTGCTCAGCATCTTGCTCATCTACATCCATTTGTTCACGATTTCCTACTTGGACTTTCATTGTTTTGTTAACACTGGTAAGAACTTCATTGGTATCTCTATGTAAATCAACGGTCTTTTGTTGTGTTTGACTAGAGCTCTTTAAAAGGTTGTAGACTCCTACCCCGATTGCCAAATCCTCACCAATTTCAAAGCTTAATCGGGCAACAGCTAAATGGCGATGTGATTGTTGGTGCATCAATTGTTCTATTTCCTTGTGATCCCAAACAGGTCTTGGTAAATCTACATCTTCTCCTATATTCACTTTTTCTGAATTCTTTAAGAAGTTTGTATAGAATGCATTTATCTCATAATCAGTTTCAGAAACATTTATAAGCTTTATTTCAATATTAGAATTCACTAAGTCAACAACTCTCATAAGTGCTGGTTTCTCATCAGATTGTATTGGAGGTCTATCAAAACGAGATAATATGATGACAGTTCGAGTTGAGAGTTGTTTTTTGCAGCTTGCAAATGCTTTATTGCAGTACCAGAGGACATCGGATAGTGTCAACTGTTTTGCTTGCGTCAATGAAGAAATATCAAGATTTTGGAGTTTCTTATAATCATCTAAACTTGGCAAGGACAGTGGAAAAACTTCTTCAACGCTCTGTATACCAAAAACTGACGTGTTCGATCCTTCGGTACCATATAAACATACTCCGATGAGCTGAGAACTTGATACTCGTAAATACTGTCGCATCATTCTGCAAGTCGCCGTGTGAGCTACTTGAGCTGAGTTCAGATTCCCGGGGCCATAGGTGTTGATGCATATTAAGGTGGCGGGAATGCCTTTCCATGAGGAAAATTCTTCTGTTTCTTCGTCAGAGCTCATAGTAGTGCACGTTATTTTTATATAGGTATTAACTAAATAAATTACACAACTTTTAAATGTTTATTGCTCAACTAAAACTTTATCTTGTCTTGTAACTTTATGATGAAAAGTTGAGAACTGCACCTGTATGATAAACTGTTTTCAAACAAACAAATCAAGTAGCGACAAGTTTCAATCAGTGTTGCAAACTCCTATGAATTTGAGTCGACAGCCTCAATAATAAAAGTAGCTAAAACGGTTCTGTGAACTGAATAAAGTCGCGCAAGTCGCTTTCCGTATTTAATTTTGTAGGTATATTAGTAAAGGATCCCACATAAGATCGACTTTCACTCACCTGCTTACCGGATGAAAATTATTTTATCAAGTATTTATGTTTCTGAACATTGAACAATTACCAACAGGGTTGCCGTACAAAATAGTTGAGTAGATGGCTATAATTTAAAAAATATATATATCTGATTTGTTTGCCAAACTAACGACACGCGACACTCCAGTGGAAAGCATATAACATACAGAACAGCTAGGTCGCCTACCTTTTTCAATTGGTATCAGTAATTGCACACATTTGCTTACCACTTTAAAAAATCAAACTGACGGCAATTTTATTGAGAACTAGTGGCCCGCCCCGTCTTCACCCGGATGTATACATTATTTCAAAATTTTCTTTCATAAGAACCTTTTCCTGACAATAACAAACACAACAAAAATTTTTTTGTGAAATTGGTCCAGCCGTTCACGCGTTTTGCCGTGACCAAAGGAAATAGGGATTTTTATATAGACAGATAGATAGATACAGTAGTTTAGGGTTGCTTTGCAAAATCCGTTTATAAATAACAGTTCCTATGTTCCAAGGGTTAAAAATTGGAGCAAGCAAAGATATCGTCGGCCTAATTCGTTAACCAGCTAAGTTCATTTTATGTAATTACTGGGCAATTTCTGAACTTACTTTACTATTTACTTTTTATAACTTTCTTGGCACACAAATGCGAGAATCGTAGATTAATCATGCTATTCGGAATATTGCTATTTGGATATTCGGAATATCAAATCAGAATATCCAAAAATGAAAAAACAAGATTAGTGACGGCTTAATGTTAGAAAATAAAATAAATTGTCTATGGTTAACCTCAAGTCTCAACCTCTAGTTTTGGAGTCGGAATAAACAAACATTAAAAATCCGTAAATTGTGTTTTATCTTCTTGGACTATGAAAGACGTTATTGACGTGATGGCTTTACAGAGCAGTAGACGTGAGAGAAGGTTACCTGATTTTCGTAGTGCTCCAAGCCACAGTCTAGCGACAAATTTTATATTTGAGTGTGGGATAAAACTTAGTTTGCAACCGGCGACGGTCGCTACAGCCGCTGTATTTTATCATAAATTCTTCAAAGAGGCTGATAAAAATGATTACGATTGCTATGTGATATGTACTGCTTGTTTATGTGCGGCGGGAAAGTCGCGAGATGAACCTGTAAGACTGAGAGATGCTGTGAATGTCGCACACAATTCCATCAATCGTGGTGCAGGGCCTTTGGAGTTGGGCGATGAGTACTGGTCGTGGCGGGGTGCGGTGGCCCAGGCTGAGTTGCTGGTACTGCGGCTGCTTGGCTTCAACTTGGATACGCCATCTCCACACCGATACTTGCTCCACTACTTGAGCTCCCTACAGGAATGGTTCCCACCGTCACAGTGGCGCTCTGCCCCCATTGCTCGCACCGCAATGGCTTTTCTGCAAGATTTTCATCATTCCACATCAATACTGGAGTACAGGGCTCCTCATGTTGCAGTGGCATGTCTGACTCTAGCTCTGCATGTTCTGGGAGTGTCAGTGCCATTAGCATCAACATTAGATGATGATGCTGCATGGTATTCGGTGAGTAATTTTGAATAAGAAGAAATAAATGAGTTCAGAGATTGTGTTCAGAACAGTAAATCAATTTAATAAGTGCTTGTATTAAAATTTATTAAATGTATTTCAGGTATTTACCAAAGACTTGCAGAAGGAAAAGAATTGGGAGATAATGGAGAAAATTATGCAAGTATATAGCAGGGAGCCAGAACCCATATAGAACTAAGATATTCTGTTAATTACGAGTGCTAGTAATTAAAGATAACTTGGAGTGCAAAATTCTTATTTTGAGTAAAATCCTGAGTCCCATGATGAACCAAACAACTATTTTGAAGGTTTTGGCATTGCTCACAGGTCACACTCAGCTCGGCATGGTAGTCAGTTGTTGAGCGAAACTTTTAAACATAATCTATTTCAGCTTATGGATTTATTTTCAATCAGATCATTTTAATCTTAATTTTCCAGGTACAACATGTAACAGAATAAACGCAATACCTGAAAAGGGGTCATTGTACTCATCATTCTGAACAACTTTAACTATGGGACCAACATCAATATTACAAAAAAGAAAATAAGCAACACAACAACTACAAAAATGTATGGAGCAGTTGATTTTTTTTGCGATATCAGGGTTGGTCCCATGCCCGTACCGTAGGCTACAGTAAGGGTAGGCCAGCCCATACATAATGCCCGAAAAAAAAAAAAATCGTCCGCTTTCAAAGTGGACGAAAATTCGCATCGTCAGTATCGTGATTTCAACCCTGAATAATGTGGAGAATTTTTTTTTGGGCATTATGTATGGTCTTGCCTACCCTTACTGTAGCCTACTGCACGCCCATGAGTTGCTCCATTAGTAAAAGTTGTTCATAATGATAAGTACAATGACCCCTATTAAGGTATTGCGTATATTCTGTTACACATTGTATTTCTTGATGTTAGTTGACTGCGGTAGAGTGTAATGTTGGTTATTTCACAGTATTATTAATTGAATTTGGGGAATTTGGTTACTTTTATAAGATCGGTTTTCAGTTCTTGCTATTACTTCAGTGGAAAATGAAGAACCTCATTCTCACCAGTATAGCTTGAGAGATGGTTCAAACCATATTTCTATGCGCTATAAAAGCTATAAAGTAAAAACTAATGTGATAAGACCACTTGTGTGAAATTTACAAGATTCTGAGTCTATAATTTTTCATGGCCTGGCACACCAACGCCAATTTTATTAATCTACTATGAAGGTCGTCACGCTCCCTTCAGCAGGACCACCATGAGCGCCGAAAAAGGGGACATGCAACAGTTATTCTAAATATTTTATTACCTTCAGTCGATTTTCTCGAAAACTACTAAGGTACCAATTTTGCTGTTTGAGTACCAATTGAGTACTAATTATTTATCAAATATGGAAGAGATCGGCGTTGTTGGTCCTAGTCAAGGACATAAATCAAATAACAATAAATTTCAACATTCTAACCTCGACGACGAAGCCTCGAAGCGCGGCTACTATTTCTGTCAGCAGTTTTAAACCCTAACCTGAATGGCATGACGGGAGCTAAGTTCGCTCGCTCACTCATGTCCTTAAAGGTTTTCTTTTAAATCTGTATTTTTACAATGTTTAGTTACAATGTTTATTTTAATAAATCTGTGCAGCTTTCTTCAATTCATAATCTCTATTTCGATGGTGTGACGTTGTAAAATTTGAAATTTCCCCGGTTTGAAATCAATCAATATGTGATTGACATCAAACCGGGAAAATTGCAAATTTTACATCGTAAAAATAGACCGAGAACTCGAGAAAATATTACCTACGAACGAATATCGAAAGTACCCGCTTATTAGATAAACTCTGGTACCCGCTGTTAGACTGCGCAAACTGTCAAACTGAATTCAAATTTAAACTTTCTTTACAACCAAAATAAAATCATGAATTTAGTCAGGAATATACAAATACAGAAAATACCTAATATAATAACTACAAAACACATAAAAACATGGTGTTTCGAACCCAGAAAAAATGTGTGCGTGTACTAGTGTACCTATACACGTAAGAAGTGAAACTTCTTTATGACCTTATTTTTCGAAAAATTATCTACTATATGCAACTTTACAGAAATTGGTTAAATAAAGTTACATTAGATAAAGTTTAACAAAAGGCTTTTATTATCATAGACATGAATAAATAATACAATTATTTAATTTTACCTTATTACATACTAGTAAGATTATTTTATTGATATTTTGTTTTATTTTAGCATTTCATTACCTAATTGTAATATAATTATTACTATAGTAGGCGCCAGATAATCGTGGAATAACGGTCATTGACCCACCTACAATTATTGACATTTTTAATTTGAATGACACAAAGCTGTCCCGAATCATCATCTCTCGTGATCCTTAACATTGTCTAATAATGAAAAACGATTCATATTTAATTGTTCAGGTACCTATGAACAGTTATTAGGGAAAGGTCAATGTACTTTATTCCACATTTATCTGGCGCCTACTATAGGTATCATTGTTGTTATTATATATTTTTGTTATTAATGGCTTATGGTAACTGAAATATGAAATATATTGTTTACATTCCACAAAATTTAGTAACCGAGTAAAACGCAATTATAAATTTATAATATTAATTACATAATATTTAGAAACGCTTAGTTGAAAAACTTGTTATGTGACTTTGTAAAAATGAAAACAAAAGATCGTAAATAACTCTATGCTTCTCATTAGGTAAACTATCTCTAATACAAAAAACGGTCAATTCTAGTGGTGGGAGTAAGTCCGCTTAAACGACATGCTATCCCTTCTCCGCTGGAGAAAGTACTCTTCGAATCAACCGTGGTAGGGACAAGAAAAAGATGGCGCGTAACGGAAAAATGTGACGCGTAACCGCGAAATGTGACGGTATTTTTTTTTCCAACGCCGATAAAGAAGTTTCACTTCAATAACTTTATAAAATAACATACAAACAAATTCTAAATTATATTATGCACAGAACGGAAAGTATTAAAAATAGCTACCTTCATCTGCCATCTAGTGTGTGCTAATACTTAGACAATAATAATGATCTAAAAATGGATTGAAATAAATGAATTTGAATTTATCCACAATGTCATAAATGTTTGTATCCAACGCTGGGAGATGGCGGATCGTTCTTCGCACCTTTTCCTTTTGACTAAGTGTCCCCCCCGTACAAATGAAAATCTTTAAAATTATGGAATAAATACCTAGGTACTTGACGAGCCCTTTCATTTGCTATACCTATATGTCACACGGCAGTTAGGAAAACTTTTTTAATTTTCTCCCAAAGTAGCCCCCATTTCCAAAATTTATTTTCGTTACGCGACCGTGTTTGGGTTCCTAAAAATAGCTAGAACTGTTAATGTAGACATCTAATAAGTACATAAGATTTTGATAGCTTTACATATACTTACCTACTTTATTCTGAAATAACTTCATTTTATTAGTAAAAATATATCGTAAAGAGAGGTGAATAGAAATCGCGGGGTGAATAGATATGAATCCAGTAGTTTGATAAAGTTGTCTCCAGGATTTTCCAAAGCCTAGTATATAGAATTATGTATCTCTACTATTATATTATACACGGCAACATTTTTCCATTACTTTGGCAAACCATAAATAAACGTCAAGTTGGATGCCATTAAAGAAAAAAGCCGTTAAAGTGAACGTGTGCAACCAGTGATTATGACCGGTACAAAAGTTTTGTAATACATTATGTTCTTCAGTCTTATCCTTGTGTAAATTTGTCTATTTGGAATAATAAGAGTGTTGTCTATTCGTGATACAGTGGTGAGTATATTTATTCAATGATTTTGTTTTTATAAGTAAAATCTGGGCAATGATATTTTTTCTCGAATTCAAGTTGAATTGAGTGAGGGGTGAATAGAAACGCCTTTAGGGTCAATAGAAACGATGAAAGGGGTGAGTAGATAGGACTGAGGAGTTAATAGCAACGAGAAAGAGGTTAATTGAAACATGATTTTTAGGGTTGTCAAAATAAATTTCACCGCTTATTTCTTACATTGTTGAGGCTATTTGAAACTTATAGCACACAACTTTAAGACGTGGGAAAGCCATTTTCTAGTCTATTTTTATTATACCTAAATGTGAAATTTAAATACCTATAATTATCATATAATCTAAAGAATAGAGTCTGGAATTCGGTAGGACACCACAAAAATATATTCGTAGTGACTTCGTGTTCACAATGACATAATTAAATTCCAATACGTAAATAATATCATTTGTTGTACATGGTGGTTTTATAATACCTATATTAATACATTACATACAGGCACGCTACATCGCGCTGCACACCATACCGCGAGTATAAAATCCGGATCCTCATGGCAAGAAATATAAAAGAATTTAATGAAGCGGGCTGTTCGAGAATTTATGAGGGTAGTGTTTCCTTGAGTGTTATTGCTCAAAAAGTTTGGAATTGACAAATCTGTCTTGCATAGACAGCGTAAAGAATATGATGACACAAGGCGGCCAGACAGGTATCTACTAGCTAGCTAGGAAGTCACGGACATAATATTGTATTTTATTTGACATGCACGCAACTCCATATACCTATATTTCACAACAATTTAGTTAGTTTGACAGGGATAGCCATTTTTTCTCTATTCACCTCTCTGTCGTGTCTTTTAACCTCAGTTTCCAGGTAAATATATATTGCCTACTTTTTCCTAATATACCTACGAAGAAATAAATTGTTTTTGATGTTGGAAGCATAATATTTAGTATTTAACCTTCAAGCGGTCCGATCACTAAGGCCCGTTGTGTCGATGGCGCGTTGTGTTTCACGCGCGCCTCTAAAGATATGTCAGCATAGAAGACGGGGTCCGCTAGGGCCAGAGCCTGCCAGGGTTGCGGAATTTGTTCGAAGTAGTCACCGCGGCCCTGGAACGCAAAGGGCTAGAAGGAACACGGATGGGTTTTAGTCAGTAAGAGTCTGACACGCCCTTCCGCTCCACCCAGAGCGGAAGAAGTCATTTGATGATTTACCAACTTAAAAAAAAAGCGGTCATGCGGTGTCGATTCGACCGCACTGGATACATTTTCATTCATAATATCCAGATTTCTAGTCACAAGTATTTCTCGCTTCTAGTAGCTATTAGTTCACTACGCATAAAAACTACTGCACTCCCTCCTCCGAGCCTCCAGGGACCAGAATGCATATATGTTTAAGTGGCGGCGTAGGCGTCGAAGCGACTAGGTAAACGTGCCTGATTGTAATTTTTACCTTGACGACACGACTGTTTCTGAAGTAACCTGGGACCAGTGTTGATAATAAACAACGATACCAATTATTAGATCTTATTATAGCTAGTAAAAATTAAAAACATCTCCCAAAAAAAGACCTTTTTGGCTAGGCGTACACAATTTGTTAGTGTTGTGCTTAATTCAGAGAAAATGGTTTATTTTTATTATTTCGTTTATAATTAAAACACTTTGTTTCCTAGCTCAAAAATAGATAATTTCTGAATAAAAATAACAAATGAGTATTCATGAATCGGTGCTCTAAATCCCTAAATCTTCCGTAGGTCATTTCGGTTACGCGCGACCGGAAACGGCAGGTTTCAAATAACCACGCGCCCGCTCGAAGGTTAATAAATTACAACGAGACTTACAATATCCATGCTCTAACAACAGCTTACATTCAAAATAGGTATGTAAAAAAAATCACGTCCGTGACCACAAACGGCAATCGCTTCCATATTTGGTAAATAATTAGTACCCAATTGGTATTCGAGCAACAGAATTGGTACCTTAGTAGTTTTCGAGAAAAACGACTTCGAAGGTGGTACAGCTGCCCCCCCCCCCCTAGAAGAAAAGAAAAACGCCAATTTTCTTGCCAATTTCTATTAAGTATTGGAAAATAGAACGTGCGTGAGAATTAAAAAAGTGTGTCTCTGTGCAAAATGAAGTGTTGGAAAACACTTAAAGCAAGGCACTTAAGACTTGCCCAAAAAAAGGAGTGTTATGTTTTTTAAATTAGTTATTGCCCCCACTTCAAATCACTGTACAGGTACCTACACCTGCAGCGTGGATCGCCAAATTTGCCAAGTCCCCTCATCGCTAGCTATCTTACGGCCGCGATGAGGGGGTCGGCAGTCAGACTTTGCCAATGTGGTTTTATTAGTAGATAAGTGAGATTACTAGGGATATACAAACAAAATCCTCATCGCATTTGCTTCATTCTTCAAATTACTGTTGCATGTTCTTATGTAGGTAAAGGTAAATTTATTGACTGGCTTTTGTTAGGTATTTTAATTATTGTAAATAAGTACTTTGACTATCTCAGAGGCCGATTATCCTTAAGGCAAACTAGGCTCGTGCCTAGGGGCGCGAGATCACAAAGATGCACGTGGAAGTCTAAAAAAAAAAAGGAAAATGAAAAAAAGTACCTACTTATACTTACGTAAATTAAAAAACCTACTTTGTATAGAGGTTCGGAAGAACGTATTACATCTTAATTACTCCTATATAGCCCGATCCCAAAAACCAATCATCTGACAACTGTTCATGGCATTTACAATAGCTGTCTCTTGCTTGTGACCGTCTCATTGGTCTTGTGGTTGCAGACCACGGCTGCTTTGCGTGGGGTCCTGGATTAAATTCCCGGGTTGAACAGAGTGTCTCTCTGTTTTCCTATTTGTCATTTCTCAGTGGCAGCTCGGAGTTTGTAAGTTGGTGACGACTAGCTGCCACTCTGTAACTTCTAGTAACAGCTGGTCCAAAAAAACTTATCTACCCAAGGCTGGGTGTTAAAATTTTCAAGTTCGCTTTGCTTGCTCTTTTATTGTTGTAACAAATGGTTTCTTGATACAGGTTGAAAAAGAATATTCTATAGAATATTAATTAAAGTAATCTAATCTGATACCCTCGCATCTAAAATTTAAAAATCCTAAGCTATGCCTACGAGATCCAAAAAATTTCGAGCTCACTACTCCCGCTATAACTTTCTAACGTAGCTATATTTTTTATCACGACGACCGCCCGTTGCAAATTGTCACTCAGGTGCAAATTGCGCTATTCACCACGGTCATCCGCATCATAACGTACGCTTGCGCCCTTTGCACACACAAAGCCTCGTCAACTTCATAGCATGCAGACGCTCCAAAATCGTTTCCCCCACAAAATCACGGGAGCTCCCTACTATGGCCGCAAAGAGACTACATGTAGACCTGAAATTGCCCACCATACAGCAGTTCATGAAACGCATAGCCCAACGTTTCTTCGAAACTGCTGTAGAACACCGTAACCCCCTTATCGCATCGGCCGCCCGATATGAACCCTCCCGCATCTCCAAGGTACGCCGACCGACGCATACCCTCGTCACACCCTCCACACTACACCACCCTCCTCCAAGACAGTCGCAAAGAGTTGTCTCTTTGCGACTCTCTTGGAGGAGGACGGCATTTGGCCGTCCTTCCGCCCTCACCGCCGAGGCCCGTCGCAACGTCCCCATCAATGTCTGCCCCGACCCTTGCTCGAGCCAGGTCACGCCGTTGAGCCTGTAGTTTTAAATTCTTCCCTAAATAATAGTACTAGTTCGATACCGTCAGCCGTCCCTAGCTGTCCTCCCCCAGCGACGCCCTAAGCCGAGGCTCATACCCCACAGGGGTTGCCCTTAGCGTGTAGTCGCTTAGTTTGTATGTTTTTAATAAGCCCTGGCTGGAGGCTTTAATGTTTATATTAAATCCGTCACAGGCAAGTCCGGTTAAGAAGTCGACAACCTCCTAGGTTGAACTGCGAGAGACCAATCCCAAAAAAATAACGTATAATTTGTTAGGCCCATTTTTTTCAGCAATTGTCCCCTCCCCTCTCCGCACAAAGACAAATATTTGCCCCTACCCCCTGAGCGAAGTTCGGATCCGCGCTTGCTCGTGACCACTTTAGGGGCACCGATGAGGTGCCTAGGACGCTGGCAACATTTAATCCGCCTCTGGATTATCTGTGATATGAATTTTACAAGCAATATGACTAAGAAAATTTTATTTGTATGTCCCTAATAATATCACTTGGTTACTAATGAAACCAAATTGGAAAAGTCTGACCGTCATCGCGGTCGTAAGACAGACAGCGATGAGGGGTTTGGCGATCCACGCCGCAGTATACAGGGATTTGAAGAGGGGGAAATAACTTCCCGATTTAATTTTATTCCCGATTGCCACCTTGTGGCAATCCACGTGAACGGGAATATTCGGGATGGGCGCGAACGAACACCCCGTCAGCACCCGCACTCGTCGACGGCTCAGTGCATAGTCGTTAGCCATGGAACACAACAACCAGCGATACAGATATGAGCTGCCCCCCCCTAGCTCAAATCCTGGGTACGCCCTTGTATAAGGGTACTGATTATTTGTATACTTAAAATAGCTGTAGCATGCCCCTTTTTCGGCGCTCGTGGTGGTCCCAATGAACGGAGCGCGACTACCAAACTACTAAGGTATCAATTCTGTTGTTCGAGTACTAATTAGTACCAATTGAGTACTAATTATTTGCCAAATATGGAAGCGATTGGCGTTGCTGGTCCTGCGATAGTCACGGACATGGCGCTAGGCCCTGCTCGCCATCCGCCGAGGCCGCCACTGTATCGGTCAACACTTAACACACGAACCATGAACACGGGGCTTTTGGCTAGTCGCGGAACGGAAGTCATTTTCGCCTCGTGGCGAGAATGTTCAAGAATTCTCACGTTGTTAAATTTTTTTGTCTACATCTTTGTCTGGTTTTAGGGCCCGCGCGCACTAGCGATTAAAGTTGTACAACTTCGTACAACTTTTAATTTTCAAGTGCGCACACTGCCATATAACTCTATACGATCCTCTGACCGATCAAACTATCGGCCAACTTTAATCGCTAGTGCGCGCGGGCCCTTACAGATAGCGCCCACCGTAGCGCGATCCCCGAGAATTCCCAGGAAGACTTGCGTCATTAAACAATTAAATGTCGCAAGTCCGGGTTATTAGTTATTAATTTTATTAGCTTAATTTGAACGAATTATTCTATCTATAATTTCGTTACAAAAATTCACTTTCATTCCGTTCAGCAGCAACGTAAACCCACTTTACGTTGCTGCTGAACGGAATGAAAGTGAATTTTCTAACACTAATCAAATTGATATTGGAACCGGAGTAGGTGTATTGTGAAAGGAAATAAATAAAACGAACATTTATTTGAACATAAAAATTAGAATATAATCATTTTCAGTAATTATTTAAAATTATACACTTAAAGTACATTTATAGTAAATTCAATAAAAAATACCAGTGCAGACGAGATACAAATAAGAGAAAATATTGTTTATTACATCGTTGGTTAAATACATCGCTTTCAGTAAATGCAATACAAAAAATAAGTCGGAAAACAATGAAATCAAAGTTGAATGTCACTCGATATAGAAAAATAAAGATAAGATTGAATCACATTCAAAAATTACCCACTAGTGACTAAAAATTTTACTTTCTTAAACGTTTGTTCAATAATCGGGATCGCTCGGCGCCACATTGGCACAGGGTAGGGCTGGCCTGCTGGCCTGATAGCCTGCTGGCGCACGCGCGCGAGCTCAACGAGCGCCCCGAGCGATCCCTCGCACGCGCTAGAAATAAATGTTTACATGTTCATCAATTCTAAATAAGATATTTTCAACATTGTACTCTGATCAGTACCGATACGACTATATTCGACGCTGGGGCGCCGACGGCGATACGTGCGCCGCGCCTCCGCCCTTACCGCGAATCCCAGACATAATTTAGTTATCGAAGAACATACAGTAGGTATAAATAGTGAGGTTAGTATTAACTTTGGCAAATATGAATGAAGCATGGTGATATTGTTTTAGATGGACAACATCTCGACAATACTCAGCGTTAATATTAAAAATTATACTGAACGTCGCTCATTTCGCAAATACCAACAGTAGAATGTCGATACAGGTGATTTCGAATTATCTCATGCCACATCACAATTCGAATAAGACATATGCCTCAACCCGATCACTAAACGCTACTCCCTTAAAAAAACTTTGCAATAACTTCCCCAGTTGTGGATCTAATAAAGCGCGAGAATATTTGAGCCGCAACAATTCAGTCTTCAAATAAGAAGCTAACGCACATACCACTCCGGCTGTCGCTTGAGCTGCGAGTCGCGCGTGCGAGCGTGCGTTGTCGCGCGGGCGAGCAGTCGCGCGAGCGTACGGCGCGCGTGCGAGAGGCGCGCGCGTCGCACGTACGTCCTCATACTTTGTGCGCACGATTTGTGTCCCAGACAAACATGTTACATGTGGCTTGTGCGATTCGTTCACTGTCTCAAATCTTATAAACTAAATGTGATTCGAGCGAATTAACAATGCGGCAGTGTACAAAATTTACATCACATTCACTCGAAATATAAGCATACAAGTTAAATGTTCTGCGGCGGAGGAACACATTGAAATGCAAAACTGTTGACATGACTGGATGCTGTGCGACACCAGTGGTGGCCGGTGTGGCGCTGCAACACGCGGGCGAACACTCGCGCCACACCAGCACTAATGCACGAACCCATCGTAATTATGTATGGGGCCTTCATACTGAAGACGTCGAATGATTATATCCACATCGTTCACTCATTAAAAAAACTTTTAACGTGAAGCTTACTTAAATGTAGGTTGAATGTAGAACTGCGCTAATATTATTTTTTATTAGTTTTACGTACACATATTGTTACATAACAGTAAAAAACCTACCTAGCAACAAGCGAGCGACGAGCGCTCGAGCCGCGGGCCACTACCATACGTTCACGATCCGGAGATCAACACATTTTATTCATCTAACAATGTATTGTATCAATTTTAGGGGAAAGTTAATGCGAGCATTTTCTATAATTAAGTTGTCGTCATGTTTGGTAGTGCATTAGATATTGAGTATGGATCAGTTTCGTATTAACGATATCTTTGGTGTAGCGCTCGCACAGAAGCCGGCGGAGTGGTGAATGGCCCGCGCGGTCACAGTGTAGGCGTACATTTTAATTTAATCACTTTTTACATACTCATAAACGTAAAATGAAAATAAATCACCTAACTATGACAATAGTAAAGGTTACTGTCTAATTGCATTATTAATTAATGTTTATTGATACAGTTACTGTCCTAATGCTTAAAAGTAAGATTTTTATTTTTATTATTAATAATAAATTATGTTATATAGTATATATAGTGTTTGATTACGCCAATTCGCGAGTGTATACAAAGTTTATATACTCACATATCTTACACGGACGATCGTCCGCGGACTGCGAGGCGCTAGGCCTCGAGTGTCTCTAGCTGTAATACACGCACATAACTGCTTAGTTATATCAAATGACCACTCCTCCTCTTACCTTACAGACTCCACCCACTTCACAAAATAATGACGAAGATTAACATGATCATAAACATTGGTTAATTACCTTTAAATATAAAATTAAACATGACAACTTTACATATACCACGTTTAATACAAGTACTCTAGATAAAATAAATACCTAACATGATTTTAATAATTGAATACAAGAATAGATCTTAAATGGCTACACCTTAAGGATAACTGTAAAATGATATAGAAAAATATGAACACAAAAAAAAAATCAGAATTGTATATATGGCGTAACAAATTAATGCTCTTACTGGAATACATAATTTGTGCGTAATACGATGCTTAACTTAAATTAATAACATTGGATGACGGGACTTAGCTTAGTATGATCGTAGGTACGTAACATAAATGACGTCGTCTTATTCCATAGAGCGGTTACAGTTGTGCATTCAAAAGTTTATAAAAATAAGTTCTCATTATCAGTGATATAATACTTAATAATGGAATGATGTTTTGTAATCAGTTTAAGTAGGCCTGTGAACGTATTCATGCATCTCACTACCGTGTTTAATTCAATACTAAATATTGGTTCCTTTCTGTGTTTGGTCCGTAAGAGAGTGAGTATATAAGCACATATTGTTACCGGCGCTCTCACCGACAGGCGCCACTGACCGACGACATCCTCTTGTGCCAACGAAACACTATACCGAACGCCTAGCACCAAAATTTAGAATTGAACACTAGATCACTAATTCACGATTATCGAAAACGATCCGCCGGACCGCGTCGCCGAAACAATAACCAAACTACGGTTTTATATTACAGGGGAAACGAAACGCTACCTGTCGTCGGAGCCGGTCGCGCTGTCGGTGCGAGCGCTCGGGTATCTTACACGATGCCCCAAGCCATGTGACACGTGATATCTGCACATCGGCGGTATATCCAGTAAGCTTACTTTCCATAAAAATATATACGTAATTATAATACGCGTAGCTGCGGCGAGAGCGGCCCGCCGCGCTCACCCGCGCAGTGACGTCACGACGCCCGCGCGGCGCAGCGCCGGACGAACCACGAGACACACGCGGCCGAGTGCGCTGCTCTAGTACAGGCCGCAGCCGCGCAGGTTGTTGGCGATGATGACGTCGGTGACGGCGTCGAACACGAACTGGATGTTGTTGGTGTCGGTGGCGCAGGTCATGTGGCAGTAGATCTCCTTGGTGGTCGACTTGTTCTTGGCCTCGAACTGGGCCTGGATGTACGCCGCCGCCTCGCCGTATTCTTGCGCGCCTGCGGATGAAAACAATGCTTAGATAGAAACTCAAAGAACAGATTAGAGATTCAAGCTTTATTAGGAATGCTTAAAAGACGACTTACGGCAGTTCGAGCCATCTTAATTGACTGAGGTTTTTTTCCCTTGGTACAGCATCTCAGATCTTCCCATGAAAGGCTATACATGTCTAGCAGTAATATAACTTACCCGTATATTCAGGAAAGCATATAGTGAGCGGCGACTTGCGTATCTTCTCCTCGAACAGATCCTTCTTGTTGAGGAACAGGATGATGCTGGTGTCGGTGAACCACTTGTTGTTGCAGATCGAGTCGAACAGCTTTAGACTCTCCTGCATACGGTTCTGGAATCATACAATAACATTTAATTGGAGGTTTCCAAGTAGATGAGATAATAGTACCGGCTTGAATACAATAATACCTACAGCTATCCTAAAGCTGGAAAAGGGTCTCTTCTAGTACAAAGTTGGGTCGACGGGTTTAACCTTTTGAACACCACTGTCACGTATACATGACAAGCATGCGCGTGCCCTGTACGCCAAACGTCACAAATATGTGACAAAAAGTACGGCGAATTTGTAGCTTGGCGTCGGGGGCACGCCGATGCGTTTATGCTCTGGCGTTCAAAAGGTTAAACTTATATTAACAGAAGAAGAAATGCAGATGGTATTTGGATGGATAGAACATCCTTTAACAATGCTAACCCATGGAATTTAATATTTCTAATTCGATGGGTAAAATGGCGGTCTTATCGCAGATAGCGACCGGGCTGCATTTACTCTATCAGACTATACATAAAGAGCACACACATACTACATACACGTATGTAGCTCCTACAAAAAATAATATTTTTGATCTATCGACATGACCAGTATTGCAAATTGCATATAGGTTATATTTATGATAATTTCAAGTCTGATCAAAGAATAGACCTGAATAAAACCCGGAAAAGTGTACAAGCTATAACATACCAATTAGGTGCTGGACCTTGTTGGTAGTTTATGGCTTCCACATATTTGGGATGCATTAAAAGTAGCCTCCACAAGTGAGTGAGTGAGTGTATAAATATACGTCCTGGTTTGTATTTTACATAGAATGAGCTAGAGCACGGCTATAGCTGATACCATGTTCCTTCAAGTTTTTAGGAAGCTATGAATTTTCATGAGGATGGAGAGGAGGTCCAGGAAAGGATAAAGTTACCAAAGCTGTGAGAAATTATTATGATTTCAGCCGTATAATTTCTCATAGTGATATTAATTGTGACACCTAAATAGTGAGATTATTTTATTTATTTACTAGCCTTCACTGTCCCATTGCTGAGCAAAGGCCTTGCTCCATTGCCTCCAAGGATCACGATTTTCACAAGGGAGATTTAGAAAAAACAATTCATCAACCAGAAGTAACAAGAAAAGGTTTGCAGAAGTAGACGAGAATTAAAATGTGACTACCATTATAAATGCGAAATTTTGGATGGAGGTATGTTTGTTACCCAATCACGCTAGAACGGCTGAACAACTCTGGATGAAATATGGCACCGAGATAGATTGTATAGTCTGGAATAGCACATAGGCTTTTTATCCCGGGAGTAGGTTCACTTGGGATAAATTCCGATATTCACGCGGGCGAAGCCGCTGCCAGGAGCTAGTATTTAATGCAAATTAGATAATTACCGTTGTCTCATCCTCGTGCAGCACCTGGTCGTACTCCGACATGGCCACACAGAATATGATCGCGGTCACGTCCTCGAAGCAGTGGATCCATTTCTTTCTCTCGGACCGCTGCCCGCCCACGTCGAACAATCTGGAAACATACGTGGTTATGTGAAATGATGAGGTAAACTTAACACGTTAACAATCGTTCAAAAATAACACACTAACTAATTGCACAAGTACACAAAAGCCAATAGTTTCACTGAGTTCTTGTACAGCATAGCATAGACGGACCTGGCATGACCATACCACATGGGGTACGCTGAATAGTTAAGGTGTCTGGGCGAATTTCATGATGATTTACGTCTACATAGGTAAGGAATGTACGAGTTTCTCTTGATTTGGCCTATATGTAAATCATTAATAAGATGAAAAGTGAACGGTAATTGATTAAAAAAAATAGATTTGTCAGTTCCAAATTCGAGCTTTGGCGAGTGTTATGCGGCATTAGCTTTCTGCAGCCATTAAAACTAAATTTTCCGAACTTTGTCTACCACAGTCAACCTCTGATCAAGCCAGCTGTCTTAACTGACTTGTGACTTTTAAGATCTTGTGATATTGCCTACTGCAGACTAAATATTATCGAATAATATGATCTTTAAAACCTAAAAAATACTCACTTGAAATTAAGGTTTTTGAAGGAGAAGTGCACTTCAACAATGCCAGTGGTTTTGACTCTAGTCCTTAAAATATCTTGTTCGGTGGGTTGGTAATCTCTCGCGCCTAACCGGTCCAAGTCGTCCAGGAAACTGTAATAAACAAAACAGACCAGTTAGAAAGTCACATCATAAAAACGTAACAACACAAATCATTATAGAGAATCACCTAATTTACATAATTCTTATTTAACCATTAGTTGCCGATTGCCGACTCGTCAAAAGTCGACCGAAGTTTAATTTCTATTTTTGTCATGCCATTCACTAAGGATAAATAAATCCAGAGCACGGGAGCGAAGCCATGGAAAAGCACGTTTGTTGTATAATGTAAAACATGAATATTAAAAAAACTACGTAACTACGACTGCTTGAATACAACAATTAGAGTACAACGCCTTCGGTACCCTTTTTGTTGAATTTTAATGAAAAAACAGCATTTAACGCTCGCTGTTTAAAAGTAATCGATCATGCTGCATATTTCATGTTAATCGAACGTATCAAGTTTTACGTGTAATCGATTTGAGTAAACCTGCTATCAGTGGGATCGAAATAAAAAAGTTTATTTACAAACAACGAAATCGTTGGGAGTAGTTAGGGAAGGATATAATTAAGTCGTTGAGTTCTTCAAATATAGCCCCTCTATATTTGAAGAACTTGAACAATATAATTTTTAACGTTAGGGTGTTTTGACGGAAGAAAGGTAATTTTGGATTTGATTTTTTACCTTTGATTTTCAATAGCGTGGTTACTTTCCTAGCGTGTTAAGCAAATTAAAGTTAGTGGTATTTACAAGTATAGTTACTCAATTTCGTGCCCGTTTCCCCAGTTAATGCTTTGGTTTGGTCAGTTCAGTACCCTGGGCTAGTAAAGCTCTTAGAAACATGTTCAGTTTATTGCTCCCATACCCTGATTTTGTATTATGTGAAAGTGAGAAGTGATGTTTCATTAATTTAGCTTTTGTCGTAACTTCGTCTCACAAAAGTTGAAAACCAAATAAAAATAAGTATTGTAGTAAATTACATAAATTTGAAAATACGCATAGAAGGTAGTCGTCATAAATTTAGCTATGGATGTCACATTACCATATTATTTGCAAGTAATAAATTAAAATATTGTTCTGTTCATGTGATACGTGGCAGCAATCACGCATTCCACTTTAGCTGCCGCCTGCTGCACTCTTTGAACACAATAAAATATTTGTGTACCAAATTGGCAAGTATTAAATTCATTGTTATGTACCGATTGCAATCCGTTTAGAATTCGTATTGAATGATGTCAATAAATTGTAATTTTGTTTGAGACAATTGTTTGTATTAGTTACAGGATAATATGTATGAGTCAACAAAATAATTAATGGTGGTGCCAAGAATGCACAAAAACGAACCGGAAAACGGATGCTGTTCAGTCACTAACCGGAATGAATCAATGAAGCCAACGATTTTGGAAAAACCCATATCGAGTGCGATGGAAAAACTTTTAGTGCTAAACGAGGCTGCTCCCAATTTCGGAATGCCTGATCAGTACATCAGCAGTCAAATTCCATCTTAGCTGTTATAATAAAAAACTCACAACACCCTGCTGATTGATATGAGAATATTTGAAGACAGGCAGTTAGAATTAGACGGAAAAGTATACCATAATTAAAATGAATTGAGCATATTAATTCCGAGTACCAATACGTTTCGCGTTCATAATGAGATAGGAAGCATTAAGTTCAATAAACAGTGCTAAGTTTTATTGATTATTCCGCAAGCTATATCAGCAGACATCCGGCCGGCCACTAGTTGCAGTCGCCTCGCTAAACGACGCCGGGCGACGCCGCCGCATACATATTAACGAGCTGTGAACCGTAGACAACACGCTATACTTCTACATTGCCAGCTCATAAGTTATCTTCATAGTGACGCGATGACGCTCCCCAAAACAAACAAATTATAAGTAAACATATTTATAGAACATGTTTTCAAGTAAATGTTGCGAAAAGATCATGATAACACGCTTTTGCCTTGAAGAGAAAGGAGTACATAAACAGTCGTTTATTTCCATACATTTGTTTTCGTTGGTCCTAAAGTAGGTCCCAACATTCGATAGAGCTCGTATAGAATGACGTCATAGTGTCCAACCTTCATTTTGCGCAGCAGCTGGCACACGTGCAGCTTTATACTACAGAGCGTTGGCTCCTCTCGTAAATCGACACATAGACCGCTCCATTGAGTAAAATGCTATAATGGCATCGCTTGACGGCCGGATTTGTGGTAGTATAATCTTATTTTGCGCAGGACGAAGGCTACTCTATTTGACTGTAGAGCTTACGGACGTAGTGTCGTAGAAGCATCCGCCCGCACTGACAGCTGCATTGCAGTTCCGAGTTTTACGAGAATGAGACAAGAGCATTTTTATGTTCACCAATTATACAGAAGGGCATAAAACGATATCGTTGCAGAAATGTCCATGTACAATTACACAATCTTGGTAGAACTTTATAGCACTGAAGCCAAAATTGAGACTGAAAAATATAGAAATAAACTGATGTGGCGACTGGTACTACAAGTGGTCAATGCCGCTGGACCACGAGGTGGTAAATCATAAGTGAGTCAGTCTGTGACGCCATCAAGCGGTCGATTGTACCGAGAAACGTGACTTTGAACTTCTTCCATCTCGACTGAGATTAATGACAAAACAACGCCAGAGTTCGCCCAGATTGCTTAAGATAACATTCTAATCAAACAATCACGTCAGGTGAATTATTTGATAAAATATGGTTCCTGAATCACCAACTTACGGTGATGGAAAAAAAAACAATGCTTTGTTTGTGGTGGCTGAAACTACAACACTGGCCCTTTTGCCTTGCAGTGCGACAAATTATGGTCCAGTGTATAGCTAGGTATAAACCACAATAAATTTCAAGCATTTTATTGGTTTACGTTTTTAGACTAGGAATGTATGGGCACTTGTGCAGCCATAATTCTGTAATTGGCAAAAACATTGCACTGTAGCACAGGACGAACATGTTACTCAGTCAACTTTACTAAATCTGCAATGCAACACTAATAAATTTTCTTCATACAGAGTAGGAAGGTTTAATAATAATTACCAATTCAAATAGGTCAAAGTATCTTAATTGCAAGTGGGCATGTATCGGCGCCGTAGTTACCGTTCGTGTGAAAGGCCAACTTTGACACGATACACCGGTAACTCCCAACCCAAATGAAAAACTACGTTGGCGAAACACGCAACCTTTTTGTATAGTGAAAAACTTTGCTATGTTAACCATTCCATTCTGTAATTATGGCGATTGTATTTAAACGACAGTTTGCGTCAGGGAATGGAAATAATCTAAGCTTAGAAAGGCGATTGTTTCGAATATTGGGATTTCTAAGTTCAGAACTAAATAAAATATTCAAGTAACACTGTTCGAGACCCTGAATATTATAGTAGAAGCATTCGGTTCAGCGGAAAAATTAATAGGAGAGCAAGGCCACAATGAAACAATTATAGAGGACAGACAACTTATAATACTCAGATATTATGTCATAGATAGAGATTGCATGTTAGCAATAACAAATGAGACATTTTTTTTTTTCTTTTAAAGAAAAAACAACTTTAATATTCGAGATGTCCAAAGTGGTATTCGTCAAACATTTAGTGGACTGTATCTAATATGATTTATGCAAACGACAATTGGGTCTATGTCATGATTGGTGTCAGAAACAACTGCAATTCAAGGCCAGTGTGTATAGATCGCAGATCTGACACCGTTGGCAAGTTGCCAGATTGCCTGGAACAGCCGAACTTCAACTTAGCGACGAATAAGCAAGGTTTGATACTGAGCTAAGCTTTGATCCCAATTTATATATAATTATATAGATCGTGGAAGGAAATAAGTTTGCTGTTGACAATTCTGCGTTTAATTAAATTTTTGTCCTGCCAAAAACCGGCATGGCATTCAAATAATCGTATACGAGTACTATGGTTGATTATGCTAATAACAGAAAAGCCAAGGCGTTGCGTTATTAGACACGCCTGAATATAAAACATACGTATTGACACATTTGTAAAGTTTTCGTCTCATTACACGGTCTGTCAGTTGTCCAAATGTGCTATAGGAGCAAGAAGTAGGGTATTATGTTCCAATGTCAGAGGAATTGTTGGCACTTTTGGACGGGTGCCAACAGAAAGGACATCTACGATCCTTACTTAACTACCAGAGGGAAACTGTTTGATATTTCGCTGATACGGAATATCTTTGTTTCGAACTGAAGCTGGTCGTAGTCACGTTCAGTGGGACTAGTTATAGGTGGTAAATCCCCTGCAATATGAGGTGTCGCAGTGCGAATTACTGCAGATATAGGACTACAAACGTAGAAAATCAATAAATAAATTGTGACTCTGACCTCACGAACACCTTTACTATTATTAGAAGAATGCTTTGTGAGCCTTTGACATTTTAATTGTAATATTTCAATACAATCTGTCGGGACAAATCATATTTATGGAGTTGTATACTTTATTTTGGGTAATAAATATCCTGCACGTCGGAGTGGCAGTTGAAGGAGCCGATAACCCTCTCGAAGATCGCTCTTATAATTAAAAACATATCATAAACATTACAAACATACGTGTTAAATGTTCTAACCCGAGTGTTTATCGTACTGGCGCTTTTTCGCGTCGGTCCTGGGCGTTGCTGACGTCAAACCTCTGTCAACATTAACTGGGTCAGTAAACAAGGATGAATTACATTCGGAGCAGCCGAAATCTTTTCATTATACTATTGAACGCCGTCGCTGTTATTGAACGTGGATGTATTGATGACAGCGTTCAGCGGTGACGGCTCGGTTGCAGTCCTGTGAGGCTGTGACTATCGATTTTCTAAGTAGGTATTACTCCGTAATTCAACCCTAGGCCTAAATTACTGTCTAATATTAGCTGCGCTTTTTGCAAACTTGCTCAAATTTAATTTAATATTTTGACTACAAAGGCTTTCTCTTTAATGTTCTTATTTGGTGTGCAAAACACGTTCAATCCTGACTTAAATTGCCAAAACTCTGGTTGTTGTCAGCGCTGCTTATCTCATCAAGAGGCAATATCTCTTAAAGAAGATTGATTTCTATTAACTGAACAGAAGAAATCCTTGTACCGATTGCAAGCTGGGTAATGCATAAAATCCATGTATGGTGGTGTTGTCGGCTGAGGCAGTTTGCGGGCGACGAGCGCGGCCTCCGCCCGGCAACAGGTCCGGCCGCGCGATCAATACGCCGCGCGCCGCCGCACGCCGCGCGAGCCGAGCCCTTTCGATAGCTACGCGCCAAGCCGCGCGCCGCCCGAACCGCGGCCGAAGCGACGCGAACCCGTGATCACGTCACGCACAGCCGATTTGCACACAGGCATACATGTCGACCAACATCGACCGATTTCGCTGCTTCACTATCAATTTTATGCTGGCTATCAAGAATCGCCTGTCGATTTTCAATTACTGCTCCATAACGGCTCAAATAAACTCAATTATATGTTTGGGACTGATGTCACATATCCAAATGATACGAGTTGTTGTTACCTCCATTCATTCTGAACGTGACTCCATAGTCCAGAGATTCAGCAAGACTACACAAAGAAGAGGTGGGTAAAGGGGCGGTTCTGATTCGACACGGTAGATGTTGCTTTAAGTAAACCCAACGACTAAAATCTTTCTAAATCTGGTCCCAGTTTGGATAAACCCAACTCGATAGTTTGTTTATAACGTCCATAACACGAAACACTTGTCAGCTTCCATCGTGGGAACAGAGTGATCTATAAAAAGACCGTTGAGAAACCAAAAAGGAGCCCGAGCAACCTACGTAACACTTGTTTAGTTGGGGTTGAACGGATTCAGTTGAAAGTTTACGCAATGGTTCACACCATTGCGTAAACTTTCAACTGAATCCGCTGACTTTTATTGATGTAGTCACCTACATCAATAAAAGTCAGCGGTGACACATTACCCCCGAAGGTGGCGGCGATAGGGGTTCATGAGGTGTTACGGAGTTAGATGGAGGGCGTAGGTAGTTGAGGGCTTGAGCAGCCGGTGGCGCTGTGGAGTGCTTCCGGAATTAGCGCGGGCGTCATGCGATCGGCACATAAATCTGTCGCCGGTGGCGTTCCGCCCGCCACGCGCCATGAGCCGCAGACAACGTGGGCGGCGCCGCGGTCGCTGCAATCGCGAACTCACCGATACTATCTCAATAACTTTACGATTGCTGACAATTTATTTTAAACACATGTATGACGAGGTGTACCTATACCGTATGCACTTAAAAATAAAAAGTTATCTTCAAATATCACGAGATTTCTACCGCCACCGGAGTGATATTGATATCAAACGTAATTGTCAGCCTAACTTGTTCAGGGATTTGAATCGCCCAATCTAAATGAGAAGGGCCATTAGAAGGTGTAAAGTGTGAAAACGCTGACGTAA